>BSYR01000007.1:710000-10710000 GCA_030270665.1 Hibiscus trionum | reverse complement strand
GCTGAGATTTCCAATCAAGAGATCAAGCAGATACTTGAAAAAGTGGTCAACCCTTAAAGGAAGGACTTGTAACCCCCTTAGCCCAGCCTAGACGTTTGACCCGAACTACGAAGATTACACGGGGAAAACCAAAGTCAACCCGAAAGTCCACCTTGATTAATGACCCTTTTTTATTTTAATCTTGTCTAGACACTTATTAAGCCTAAGTGAGCACTCATGTAACATGCAAGAGAAAGGCACAGCGATCGGATAATATCTAGGGACTCAAATGCTTAAGATATGCATTTAGGGACCAAAATGTAGTTTTTGTAAATTAGAGGGACTTCACTGATTTTAGAATTACCAATATGAAATTAATCATGTTACATGCTTCTCTGTCAAGTTTCAGCTTAAATAGACATTCCGAGCTCAAGCAATTGCATCCACAACATTTAGGACTTAAATGTAAAGCATGAAAACTCAAAGCAATTCAAATCAGCATCCAACGGTCAACTGTATCGAAACGCCTACCCACCGTACCGAAACGTACATAACGAAACGGTGTTGACCGTTTCGGTATGCGGGTATGTTTCGAGACCAGTACCGAAACAGGGCACTCCAGTAGCCAAATTGTTTCGAAACAACCTCAATCGTTTCGAAACACTAAGACCATTTCATGCCACCGTTTCGAAACACTCGAGGGTGTTTCGATACACCTTGCCCAGAAACAGCAGATGTAGCTGGTTTTTCACCCTTTAACCCATTCAAACGTGCCTCAATGGTTCCCAAATCATACCAGCAAACCATTTCACGATTAAGGAGCATATTTAGGACCCTCTAGCACAAGCATGGCATTAAACACAAAATCACATAGTCTAAAGGCATGCTCCCTAATCTCAAAACCAATATAAGCAATCCAACCTCAAACAAAACATTTAAGGCCACTTACAACCCAAAAATGCCAACATAAACATGCCACAAACTTAGGGAGTTCAAACATATCTCCCAAATACAACCTTGGTTTCCCATTGCCATTATATCAAAACTAAAGTGTATGAAAACTTCACCATACGTGAGCTTGTACTTCCTTGGATGATCTTATCCTCTTTGATGCCCAGAAACACCTCAATTATCTGCATTATTGGTAAAAGAGAGCGTAAGCACAAATGCTTAGTGAGGCATGCTCTAAAGAAACCAACACAATAATGCATAACTTGAAAACACTTTCTCAAAAGCTTTTTAACAACATGCTCATTCTATCTCATGCTTGAAAACCATTCAAAGCAACTTCTCATTGAAAACACATGTACCTTCATTCTATCTCATGCATTTAAACCAATACAAAACTCATGGTAAAGCCATACTCATGCTTGTAACACCAATGCATTTCATATACAAATCTCATATGCATTTCTCATAGCATAAATCATTTCATTAAAGGTACATGTGAATCAAAAACAGTTCCATATTTTATATTGGCATTTCACATCTCATTATTACTCGGATATGCGGACATCTCACTAGACACTTCCGGTGGCATCTACCATCACCGTACTCACTCGTCTAGCAACATAATTTCCGGTGAAATCTCACATCACCGTACTCACATGGCGAAATCTCTCACCGCCACAAAGCTTGGGTATTTCACCAAGTCCTACCCGATGGAATGCCCATCATCGGTTCTCTCCCTTTGGGTTAACCAAAGAGCATGTACGAATTTTTAGTTTATAGTGCACTCTCATCTATTGATTGATCAATTATATCCGGTAAGTATCTCAACATCTATGCCAATATATTATGTCAAAACATCATCTCACCTACTGTTTTTCATGCAACAATTCTCAAAACATTCTCATATCATTTCAAAACCATAACATTTGACATGCTTTAAACAAAAGCTCAAATCTCAACCATGCAACATGTTACTTCATGAAATCATTTCAAGCATCATCTCATGCTATAAAACATGCATAAAAACAGTAGGAATTTATCAATCTTAAACCATGAGCATGTAAAAGCATTTTAGGGGCAATCACCACATCTATGAGAGCAATCTAGCCAATACTTACTTCCAGACTTAGGAAGGTGTTTCAAACCTTTCCTAAATCCCCAAACCTTGATTCTTTGTCCCTCAAGGACTTCTAAAACCATACGTACTCACCGATTACGTTTCGCTTGATTGCTGAAACGCTATCTAGGCTTCCGGATCAACACCAAAAGCGTCCGAAGATGTCTCCCTTGTTTTAAACACATAAGAGCAGAGGATTAATGCATCATCATGCATTGAAATCATCAGCCACATACCTAACCTCGTTGCTCTACTCAAAAACCACATTTCGGCTACCAAACACAACTGAAATCACCTCCAAACTCTTCCAAAACAAAACCCAGCCAAGATCTATCACTTCTAATCATTTCTAGACATCAATTAACATCAAAAACCACCACAAACTCGTCCTTATACCTCCAGCTATGACAGAACACCAAAATCACCCCAAAAACCATAATTCTAGCAAGCAAAACTTAGGAAACCAAACCTATTCGTGATTTGATTGATAAAACCTCATTTGTGACATCAATTAACATCCAAACTACATTAGAAAACCACCTCAAAGCAGAGCCAATCATTCACCACGAAAATCTTCAAGATCTCTTCCAAAATCTTGAGTTTTAAGACAATTTCTTGTTTCTAACATTAAAACCTCTCAAAAATCATTAACAAAGGATTGATAACTTGGGAATTTCAGTAAAGAACTGATCATTAGAGGAGAAGGACGAAGCTTACCTCTAATGGATGATTTCTCCTTGATTTGGGCAAGTTTTCTTGAAAATTCAATGTAGAAATCAAGAGGATTTGATGAGGAATTGATTAAGAATCAAAGGAAGATTGAAATCTCATCAAATGAAGTGAAAATCAAAGTATATTTGCTGGAGAGAATGTGTTTGGTTGAAAAGAATTTGAGAGAAAATAAAATGAGGGAAAATTTGTGAAAAGAAGTTATGAATAGTCAAAGGTAGTTTCTAAATTAATTAACCTTCATTTCCTTTAATTAAAACATTAATAAAATCACCCAAATTAAGGAAAAATCTGATGAAAACATTTTGGTAAAATTAGCTCCTTAAAGATTCAAAGTTTCAATCCTTTACAAAACAGTCACTAGTTAACTTTTGCAAAAACTGCGATTTGGTCACTACACTGAAATGTAGTATTTCCAAACCTTATTTTGTAAAATCGATTCCACCATTATCTTTCATATATTAAATGAGGATTTTTAGATATTTTTCTATATTTTTAAAGCATCTTGAACTAGGTGTTCCTTAAAGCCCCCTTTAAGATTCGAACCGTTTTCTGACCAGCCCGATTCAGACTCTAAAACATCTAGGCCCAAATTTGGGGTGTTACAGGTCTCCAAAGCTTGATGAAGCTCTTTGGGCTTATCGCACTACATACAAGACACCCTTGGGAATGTCGCCATTCAAGCTAGTCTTTGGCAAGGCTTGTCATCTTCCCGTTGAGCTCGAGCACAGGGCTTATTGGGCCATTAAAAATCTCAGTATGGATGCCCAACTAGCTGGAGAAAGAAGGCTTCTAGAGTTAAATGAGATGGAGGAGTTCAGTGCTCATGCTTATGAGAATGCGCGCCTATACAAGGAGAAGACAAAGAAGTGGCATGACAAACATCTTTTTCCATGGCATTTTTCATAAGGACAACAAGTGCTCCTCTACAACTCCAGGCTCAAACTCTTTCCAGGCAAACTGAAGTCCCAATGGTCAGGCCCTTTCCTAATGCACAAGCTCTACTCCCATAGTGCGGTGGATATCAAAAAGCTCGATGATGACACAGTCTTCAAGGTAAATGGACAACATCTGAAGATATACAATGGAGCCCCCATCCTGTGAGACAAATATTCCTTATCCCTTCATGACCCTTGAGAGTTTGAATTCTTCACTTTTACTTTTATTTTTCTGCCGCATTTTCTTGTTTGCATGTTCATAAATAACTTAGCATGTCTTTATCTTTGAGTCGTACTTTATCCTTTAATTTATTGCTCTTTATGTTACATTGTTTTATTTTATGCTTTTACCTTGTCTTCATCTGCTCATTTCTGAATAACCCTAGAGGTGCAAGTGGCATATCAGGGTTTAGTGGAAAAAGACGGCTTGTCCTAGGAGAATCAGGGCCTTGTCTTTATGAGAACAAAAAGAATTGGAAAAACTAACTTTTTCCAACATTGGAGGGAGTCGGCTCTTAACAGGCAAAAAGATAGGGAAATTAATTACCTTTTAACCTTTTTTAAAGAAACCCTAACCATCATTACCCTAAAGCCTTCTCTCTCCTACTTTTCACTTTTCATTAATTACCCCTTACCTCTCTCCTAAACCCATGCCGCACAAACATCCAAAAATCTCTCTCCCCAATCATGGTCGTTTCTTTCTTTTCAACTCCCATCACCATCATATCGCCCACAATTAATCTCTTCCCTAAAACCAAAACCCTTCCCACTTCGTCTTCTCTGCGCGCTAAACCACCATTGACAAAAAACCTTCAACATCCTAAACCCTTACACCGCATCAAACCAAACCAAAAATCCTACCAAACATTCCCCTTTGTTCTCTCTTTTTTTGTAACACAATGGTTCGCTTCAAGAGAATTGAAGGAGAATCCAGTCGTGCATAACCAAAATTGGTGCTTCTCAAGAAGTTCCTCGATGATAAAGCCAAAGAGCATTTCCAACATCTTAAGGACAGAAAAAATTTCCTAAACAAGGCTTCAAGTTCCCTACTGAAGGGGAACATGGTTTCAACAACGATGTCTTAGGGATTATAGCCAAGAACAAGTGGGAAACCTTTGTCCCGCATCCTGGAAACATATGTGTTCCCATCGTGAAGGAGTTCTACGCTCACCTTACCAGTCCCACTCAGTCAAGCGTGTATGTGCAAGGAGACCAGATCAAGTTCACGGCCACCAAGATCAACAAATTCTATGGATTGAAAGACTTAGCAGATCAACACACTCCTTTCTCCGAGAATGCCGACCCCCAGACCATCAAGGAATTCTTGGAAGATTTGTGTTTTGAGGGCACAGAGTTGGACGCGTCTAACAAATCCTTCGAGCGTGCACATCTCAAGCCGGAGGCCAAGCTATAGATTCACTATATCAAAAGCCGGCTCATGCCTACATCCCACACATCCACAGTCAATATCCCTAGACTTCTCCTCCTACACTCAATCATGAATGGATGACCGATCGATGTTGGTAAGATTATTTTGGATGAAGTCTACGTTTGTGTAAAATGGAAATCCACCCCACTGATCTTCACAAACCTTATCACAGCTTTGTGCCGCAAGAAGGAAGTGTTTGAAGACCCTATCAGTAACGCCCAGGACTCAGGCAAAAGCCCCATTACCTCAGACCTGATCCCTAGCATCAAGGGATTTGATGACGATGCCCCGGCAAAAACCCTAGTTGGAGAGGCCAAAACTTTTGCTGCAGCAAGGGTTGCTGCATTAGTAGCCTCCACCACTCGCCTCCGGGAAGACATGGATCAGATGTGCGTTGCCATGAACACCTATTTCAAGGAAATACTGCTGCACATTAGTGTTGACTTGTCAGCATTCCTTGACGCCCTGTTAGTACATAAAAATGACCTCCCCCCCCCCACTTCTGCACAGAAAACACCAGCATCTAGTAAAAGCCCTGCCCAGCCTCAGTCATCCCCCCAAAACCAGGCCATTGATGCCACAACATGTCCACCACTGAAGAAGCGCAAGAGAACGGGTAAGGCTCCCATGGCACCACCAACCAAAGAACCCACTGTTGACCCTATGAGCATCGAGTCTAATGATGATGACACTATGCACTCTACTCCCACACCTTCACCTGCCCAGACACCAAATTTTGTCTAAATGAGGACTCGCACAAAACGCACTGCCGGTTGAATTTGGACCACACCTGTTGAGGAGAACGAGTCGGATACTAGCTCGACCAATCAAGAGGCACCAGCTAAACGAGTCTCTACCCTCTCCACCAGAACAAGAAGCATATGACCCACCCATCGCCTCGTTCAAATCAACGAGCATCAAGCATCTTGCCACCAAGACAGCAAAAGCCAAAAAGTGAGGTACACCCTTCACTTTGCATTGCATGTAGAATAGTTGCATTTAGTTTTATTTTTATTGCATTGAGGACACTACATCTTTCAAGTTTGGGGTGTTAGTGCCCATAGTTAGTCATTTGCATTTGTAGCTAGAAACAAAAATCTTACTATGGCATTTTGTTTGATTCTATGACAGTTGTATGAACAAATTGAGGATGTCTGATGATGAAAAATTCTTTTTTATGGCTATAAATTGATTGACCATGCATGACTATTGAGATTGGTAGAACAGACTTTAGGGCTTGATGCTTTACTTTTATATTGTTACACAATTGTATGATCCTTAGGCTTAAGATTGTTAGAGAAGTTTTTAGAACTCATACATATCCTTGTGTAAAAAAAATTAATGAACTTGATTGATAAATGAAAGCAGTAAAGGCTTGACTAAACTCCTTTGTGCCGATTTAATACAGTAAACTGTGACTAAATGGTACGGCATATTTGTAGAAGGACACTCCGCTTTGTGTTGCGTTGCCTGGAAACCATGCTTAAATAAAGGGAAGCAACATCAAATGAGTGAATGAAAGTTGTCACGAGATGACTCTACCTACTAGCTCGGGGTTAGAGGTATGATCCCTGCTCACCTAGAGTGAGGGATGATAGGTGTGATGAGCTGACACCCTTCTTAAAAAAACACACAGTTGAATTATGGGAGTAAATTTGTGCTTAAAT
The DNA here is from genome assembly GCA_030270665.1 of Hibiscus trionum. Classification (NCBI taxonomy): domain Eukaryota; kingdom Viridiplantae; phylum Streptophyta; class Magnoliopsida; order Malvales; family Malvaceae; genus Hibiscus; species Hibiscus trionum. The sequence continues at coordinate 10,703,190 of BSYR01000007.1, read as the reverse complement.
AGTTACACATTAAGATGTGCTTGAGTTCTTGTTTAAAATTTTTTCTAACTCTGTTAAGCATAAGTTGCATGCAATTACGCACACACCAACAAAGGGTCTTGCCCTAAGGAACTGTTCTTAAAATCTCATTTATGTTTGAAGTATGAAAGCCTATATTTTCTGAGGACTGAAATTTTGCCATAGCAGCTGTCTTGAATTAAATTTTTGCCACAACATTTGTTTTCGGTTTTTCTCTACTCATTGCTTGAGGACAAGCAATAGCTTAAGTTTAGGGTGTGATAACTTGCAAAATACATATATTTCATGCCATTTTACTTAAGTATTTGCTTGGTTTCAAGATCATTTCATGGCATATAGATGCATTTAGGACATATAGTTGCATAGGGCTTTGCTTGCTTGGTGGTTTGGTTTATTTTACAAGATTTGACGTTGTTGGAAGGGTATGCTCTTGTGCGGTGATGTGCAGGTGAAGCAAGAGTGAAGCTGGGAAAAGGAGGAAAATGCCCAAGCATTTTGGACAGCATTTTTGGGCGCAGAAAAGGACAAAGCATTGAAGACATTCTATTTGGCCCACATGTGCGAACCCCCTATTTGTCTTTTGTGCCACACATGAAGAGGGAATATTCCCTAAGACGGTCAAGGAATATTAGGGCATTAAACCCTAGGAGCCCCCACTATATAAAGGACAAGAAGCCCACATTAAAGAGATAGGAAAAAATTGGAAAATGAGCTTTTTGGGCGAGGAAAGAAAGGAGGAGAATCGGCCGCTTTCTTTATCTTCTTCACCTTGTTGTCCTCCATAGTTGAAGCTCCAAGGGGTGATCTTGCTCGCGTTCGAGAGAAGCAGCAAGCTTAGGACAGTTCGTGGCATTCCAAGATGGCGTTGGGAGTTTTTCCTTCTTTTTTAGCTGTTCTGCTTTAGCATTTTCTATTTTGGAATGGTTTGTTTTAAAGGAATGATGATGGATGTTTATTTCCCAGCCATGAACTGATTTTAAGTGGCTTGGGCTTGCTTTGGATGATTTTATTTTTGTTTTAGTGGATGTTAAGTTATTTTCAGTCCCTTAAATGCTTTGTTCATTGTTTTATTGTCTTAGGTTTGTAAGAGCTTTTGAGAGTAGCCTTAACCTATATATTGATGTGCTTAATGGTCGAGAGAGTTAAGCCTAGATCTACATGGACAATGGGGTTGTGTTGAGAGGCAAACCTTAACTCACCTTAGAGATAAGGATAGGGTTTCAATGACTAAAAAGAGTAGTGCTTAAACGATAAGTAGTTTGCCAAGGTTCACGGTGAGAGGTATTGTTGTAACATCTTGGATGTCAAGTTTCTTTCTATAGATAGTTTAGAAGCATCGTACTAAACTCTGTCGAGCATAGTTTGGGCTGGAAGTAGTGAGACATGCAAGAGACTTAAGTAAAGGATTCTTATGCAAGCTGTAAAACCTATGTTTAATTTTGATATAATTAAGTTGTTAAGGATTAAATTGAAAACTTGAAATTGATTTCTAAGTCCCTTTAATAATCTATAAATCACCAACACTTTAAACAGATTTGAAAAACTCAAACTCCAAATATTTTCTAAGTGTTCCAAGGCCAAAGTATTGTAAATCGTTCAGGTGTATCGATACGCCTCCAGCTGTATCGATACCTTTTCTACAAAGTTGGCTACTGGAAAGACGCGTTTCGATACGCTCTTAACTGTATCGAAATAGCGTATCGAAACAGATTCAATCTGTATCGATACGCCCCTCTGCAAAAACTGAAGGAGTTTGAATGGTGTACCGATACGGCTTAACCCGTATCGATACGGTTTTAACTGAATTTTTAATTCGAAGTGTTTTAAATGTTTTCGACCGTTGGTGTCAGTCGTTAGGTAACTAACATTTAAAGTGGTAGTTGTCTCGTATCGATACGGTGTACCCCGTATCGAAACGGAGACTTCCAGTGAGCTAAGTTGAGAAAAAGGTATCGATACAGTCTCTTCCGTATCGAAACGATCCATGTCCCGTACCGATACGCTTACGAGCGTTTCGATACGCCCTCTTTATTATGTACAACGGCTCTTTCTGTTTTGAGACAGGTATTGATACGGCTCCCCGTATACCGATACAGATAGCTACAAAAGTGCATTTATGGTGGAAAGAGAGGGTCCCAACGGCTATAATCAATACCCTAACCACCCAAACGGCTAGAATTGATAGAGAAGGTATAAATTGAAGCTCATTGAAGACTAGCAACAACTATTGCATTAAAGACAAACATCCAAGCAAAAATCCAACCTCAAGTGTGTCTATTTTCCAATTTCTTGTAAACCCCAAATTGAGTTGTATTTAATTCTTATTCTATCTTCAAATTTGGGTTGAGTGTTGTACTTCAAGGGACAATATTGTATTTGAGAGATATATTTCTTGTCCAATTTCTTCTTTGTTTATTTGTGAGGGTTTGGTCAAATTTTGGGTAGAAAATTTGACCGGTTGTGTAAGGGTTACCTCCTAAGCCTTGAAAAGGGGAAGAACAAATTAGTGAATTGTTGCAAATCCTTAGTGGTAGTTAAGGTAGTGGATGTAGAGTTCATTTGGAACTTGAACCACTCTAAAATCCTTTGTTCTTCATTTTTAGTTTTCCATTCACTCCAACAAAGTTTTAAAATCCCAATTCACCCCCCCCCCCTCTTGGTCTTGATCAATCCATCGATGCACTCAACACAAGCCTAGCCAGTCATTCCATAGAGAGTTTCACACATGTGAGAGTACGTTGAAAGTTCATTCAATTTACTCTCGTTTTCATATACTATTTTTGCTACAGCATTTTCTTACTCATCTAAAACTTGCCCCTTAACCAATATTCATTCTTTGTTTCGTGTGCTTAAACTTAACTTGAAATACCTCCAATCCTTGTGGAGACGATACTCACTCATCACTTTACTACTTGTTCGACGTGTATACTTGCACTATTTGCGTGTCAATTATAGTACATCATACAGCGCAATAATATCCCCATAACAGAGATACAAGCTTACGGGCATCATTGCACCCCGTTTGTTCCAAAATTTGATCGGTACAAGCAAACCACTCCTTGAATGCCTCGGGGTGCTAACCCTCAAAACTAAATTCCTCCCAAGCTACGCAAGCGCTCCAACGGCAACCTCTTCTACCCAGCAGCTAGTGTAGGCGCATGCAGTTTAGCAACAACAGCTTGAAATGCTCTGGTCATCACCTGAATCAAAGGCGTCATATCACCCAACACTTGCCCAGCTGGCGTATGTGGTACTTGCTCCACTTCTATAGGTGGATTAGACGTAGGGGGTGGCAAACCCCTAGGAGGTATAACATTCTCTTGATTCCCCTGCCCAACGGCAGCAACATCCTTACTAGCCCTCAATTCTCTCCTCGGACGAATCGTACTAATATATTAAAGGCATGATAATCACATCAAACAAAAATAGTTATGCCAGCTTCAAGCGAAGATCCAAGACTTCCATTTCAAATCAAAATATTTCAGACTATAGTAATAAGGCAATGTGTCCCACAAAATATTCCCCATCACGGCATATAACAATTAACGTACATATAAACAATCACCGTGCATAGAAACAACAATGAACAATAAATAAGAACATTCCAACAATCATAACACCACCCCAATTATCACAAACTTGGCTCTGACACCACCAAATGTAACCCCCTTGACCCGGCCTAGACGCCCGACCGAACCGAGTGAGCTACATTGGGTTTGCTGAAACAAACCCGAGAATGATTACACAAGTTTATGTCCTTATTTTTTTTATCTTATCTAGATGCACATTATTAGCCTAAGGTGAGCATGCTGGCAGCGGGTGAAATCTCAAAGGAACGGACAACAAAAAGGCAATCGTTTTCACAGATACGCGCTTTAGGGACTAAAATGTAAATTTAGAAAATTACAAGAACTTAGTTAAAATTTGGGTTATCAACCCTCAATTAATATGATTACATGCTTGCTTACCAAATTTCAGCTCAAATCGATCACTCAAAATCATACAATTGTATTCATGAATATCAAAGATTAAAATGAAAGAATCTAACATTTGTGCCTTCGTTTACATATGTTATTATGTATTGTGGTTATATGTGTTGAGGTGTTTATTATTCTCTTTATTCGTACATATGTTTATTACGTTTTTTTTTAATCATTGTTGTTGGTTATTATGGTTATCATTACTATTATTGTTAGTAATATTATTATTGTAGCCTTCCTTATTATAGTTAATATTGTTATTATTAGGAGATATTATTGTTGTCATAATACTCCCTCCGTCCCATAAAAAATGTCCCTTATTGATTTTTTAAAAGTCAAATTTTTTAAACTTTGACTATTATTATATTGAATATTTTAAATAATTAATTTTTATAAAATATATATTTAAAAACTACTCGATTAGAGGTTTTAAAATATATTTTTTCATATTTTTATCAATGATACATTTTAAATAATTATGAGTCAAAGGTGAAAAAAATAGACCAAAAAAAGTCAATAAGGGACAAAAATTGTGGGACGGAGGGAGTACTAAATTAGGAGCCCAAATAGATAATATAAATGAAAGCCCTTTAAATTTAAAACAGTCTAAGTCTAGTACAAGTTTTTTGCATAGCCCATTTCAAGCCCAATAAAAATTAAACCTAAGTCTAATTAAAAAACCCTAAAAACCATAATTTTGAATCTAATGACATTCTTATTCATTGCAGCCGCCACGAATCCGAACCGTTGGATCAGTCTTTGATCCAACGGCCACGATCAAGCTTGGGCGCCTCTTCAGAGCGGGTGAAGACCACGCATGGATGGTTCAACTCCCACGTGCGCGTATATGTCACGCTGAGACCCCCTAGATTCCACACGGGGCTGTTGGCCTTCCACGCGCCCACTTGTTCCCTACCGTCTTCGTCCTTTCACCGGCTCTCAACCACCGAATCAGACCAAAAACATAAAAAAGAGGATTGTCAGATCCAGCATCATCAATAGTCGAAGCAATTAAAGTTTGCTTGTGGTTGTAAAAAAAATCGAGATAAAAACAATTGTAACCATCCATTTTCTTGTAAGCACTCAGATTCAGAAAAATCAATACAAAGAAAAAAATCGAGAAAGCCTCAGTTTCAGAGGTAATCACTTCTTTTTTTTAAGTTTTGCGTGCATTCGAAACCAAAAATAAAAACACAGATATCAAAAGTTTTTTGTTACCTTCGGCGGTCTGCATTCCGATGCGCCGTTCGATGCTCCTCACCGACGATAAGCCTACTGGTCCTTACGAGGTAGCGGATGGTGAGTCGGATGAAGAAGCATCCAAAAATGGTTCGATCTTGGCTTTCGATTTTTGAAAAGGAAACGATTCACAGTGTTTTTAATCCGAAAAATAGAAAGGATTAGTGGATTTCAAATGGAAAAATAAGGGTTTTTTTTGTTTTGCCGGCTGCCTCCTCTAAATGGGAGATAAAATGATGAAAAAGTTGATTTTAGGGTTAAAAAATAAATTTTATACTTGGTTCACATTTTAAAAATGGGTAAATTACGTTTTAAGGATCTCCGTGTCCCGCTAATTGCTCCGCTACCCTTCCCACCTTCCAAATAGCAGTATCGGTCCCTTAATGTTTTCAAATCCTTACAATTTCATCCTTTCCTTCGATTTAATCAGATTTTAAAAAAATGGGTTAATTCACATTTGATCTCCGCGTTTTAAAATTGCCTCTAGGGACCCTATACATTCCGTTCCTTTTTCAATTTCATCCCTTTTTTAATTAAATCTGGTTTTCCTTTTAATTTGACCCCCAAATTCCTATTATGTTCGACTTAATCCTTATCAGTTTTAAAATCAACCTTTCTATTCATGCATCTTTAAATTTCAGCCTTGCATTTAATTTTCTTTAATTCTTCGGTCCCTACTTTATTTAGTTTCTTTATATATGTTATTAATGTGGCTTGTTTTATGTGGTATGTAATGTAATATATGGCATAAGTATAGTTTATATATAGTATTTGATAAAGGGTCTTTATATAACGTATGGTTTTTATTTACATAATATAAAGCCTTTTTATAATATATATATATATATATATATATATATATATATATATAATATACATAGTTATAGTTTCTTTTAGGAATTTATATTTATATGTATGACTACATAGTTTTGGGGCTTTGTAGTGTTTTATGGGCTTTGGGTTTGTCGGGTTAATTTTAGATTAAATTAAACATTAGATTAAAGAAATTTAATTTAATTAATTTAAAATGTGTGCTCGGGTTATAGGGGCACAATTTTTAAATTAAATAAATTAGATTTGGAATTAGTTTTTTAGAGTCGTAGTTAGGTTTAAAGTTCGAATTAGTATAGTGAATTCAAATTTATCCTTGGCTTATTGGGATAAATGTTAAATTCACTATATTAGTTGAACACCTATTAATTACTCTTTAGGATAAAGTTAATTTCACGTCTAGATTGATACTAAATTTCCTCCTTCATAATTTGTTAAGGATTCGAGTCTTTTAGGGTTAATTAATTTAGGCTAATATTATATTCATCTAGTTAATAATTAGGTCACTAATTGAACCTCCATAATTTGGGCCTTTTTAGGTTTGGGATTTTATGGGCTTTTTGCATGTTTAATTTAAGTCTTTTTGTGACATTCATTCTTAAATTGTCATTCATATGATCAATTTATTTTGAATTAACCGATTTAGAACATAAAAAGAGAGGTATTTATTAATTCTGATATTTGTGTCGTAACAGTCCGAGCTTAAAGGATGTTGACCAAATATTTGGATTAATCTTTACAGTCCCAAGGTAAATTATAATTAAAATTGATAATACCATGACATCATGTTTAAATGTTTGCATCATGCATAAAGGTGACATACGAATATCGAACCATAAATTAACACGACAGTCGGGCTTATTCAATGTCGGTTTAATCTATGGTCTGGTGTATCATCATCCTTATTAATTAAATGCCTAATTAACTCAAGATCGGTAATGTAACACCCGGGTTTGGGGGTCGGGTGAATTAAAATAATAAAATATTATTTTGGGCCTCGAGTTTTCAAAACAAATAAATTATGTTAGACTCATTTTAAATCAAGCCCATTTAGCCATGGATGTCATGCCCTTGTGAATACTTTATTTCATTAAGGGTAAAATGGTCTTTGGCCTTCAAATTAAAACAAAACATTAAAAATAGCTTTTTGGCTCATCTTCTTCCCCGCCCATTTTCTAAATTCCACGACAAAGCTCCCATTTCCCCTTGAGTTACTATTCTATCACCATTCTTCCTCATCCTTGAAGGTTTTTGAAAGGTAAACGTATTTTTGAGTTGTCCTCGTTATTCTCTACATATCCATACCTTTAGTTTTCATTAAAACCCAAGATTTTTCATTTTGAAGTTTTGAAGTTTTGGATTAAAAATGTGAACTTTGTTAGCTTTAACTCGAGTTTTTGATTTGTTGATGTTATATAAGTTAATTTCTATCTAAAAGGTCCAACATATGTAATTTTTACAAGGTTTTACAATGATTCACGAATTTGGGTTTTATGGAGGTTTTAGAGGGGTTTAAGGTTGGTTTTGGGGCTGTTTTGGGTGAAATCTTGAGGGCTGATGGTTAGACTATGTTTGAGGGTTGTTTTGGGTGTATTAGATGGCACTTGGGAGGTTGGAAACATGGTTTTCTGGTTTGGCTTTTAGGCAGCTCGAAAATGGCACTTATGGGGTTGTCTTTAGCTTGAATTCATGTGTTTTGTGCTTGGTTTGTGTTCCGAGTTTGCTACAGTGATTTGCAGACTAAATTGTGGTTGTTTTGATTGTGTTGGGATGTTTAAAAGTAAGGAATTGTGCTGGTGAAGCCTCGGGAAAGAATCTGGAACCGTTGGGAGCTTGATCGGCTAGAGTTGTTGAGCTTGGATTAGTCAGTGAGTGGTTAATGATTTCAACTTGGTTTAAATTGGTTTTCAAACGTTGGTTCAAGCATGTGGACCTAGGTTGGGCTTGGTAAACCCACCTAGAGTTGGGATTAGAGTGGTAGCCTAATCTCAAGCTTAGTGTATGAGACCTTTGGTTGAACTTCTAAATGCTTGTTATGCCTCTTGTTTCATATTAATTGTGATTAATGTGGTTATGTATATTGTGTTATACATGTGTATTGAGGCATGATATTTGATGCATTGTTATATGCATGTGGTTATGAAATGTGGTTTGTGCATGATGGTAAATCATGGTGAGTACGTGCTAAGTATGGAAATTGGTAAGAAAGTTGTAAGGTTGATTAATGAAATGTGTTAGTATTGGCACTAGTATGCTTGGGTACAATGATCGATCATTAGGATGTTTAGTGTGCACACGAGAGTCAAAAATGCGCGCGTGGTCTTGATGATGGTATTCATCAAGATGGAGTACGGGTACGCCCGAAAATCTTCTTTTTATGATTAGTCGGTGATGAGTGGAATCCCATCGACGGGGCGTGAGGATGAGTGGATCCCCTCCGCGTGAAACGGTGATGAGTGTAATCCCACCGTAAGGTAATGGTTGTGTTGTTGGATGTGAGTTCCAACGGTTATCCATGTATTCGGGTCATAGCTAGGTGCCAATACGGATTGTGGAATGTGTTGCTAATACGTTTGATATATGTGTTCCATATGTTGTGATTATGGACTTGTTGAGCATGGCATGATAGTTGAGATTATGTTCATGCATTATTTATATTTGACTCATATGGTTCGAAGGTAAGATCATGTATTCTTCCTTGGTTGAGTTGTTCGTGCTTGGACCCTGCATTGTCGATGTTTGTTTTATGAGCTTACCCTCACTAAGCTTTATGCTTACGCTCTCTTTTGTTCGACAATGCAGATCCTTAGTTCGTGGGTTGCTTGTGCAAGGAGAGGGCCTCCAAGTGTGCTATTTGAGCTTTTGATATCATCAAGTATGAATTTCTAAGTTATGGATGTAATAGGCAAGCAATGGGTTTTGAGTGTTTGGATTTATATTGTTGTTGGTGTTAGGAGCATGTTAGACTCCTTGTTAATGTTATGGTATGGCTTGTGGATGCCTTGTTTTGAATTGTAAACCATGCTTTTAATGTGTATCTTGATTGCTTATGTGTTTGTTGGCTCTAAGGCATGAAACCTTAAAATGCTATGTATGCTCCTTTTGTGGTGAATGTATGATCTTTTGAATATCTACCCTTTACATGTATGTAATGTGTTTTGAGCGTGTTTATAATAGGGTGTATGCCTCTAGAGTCTATGTGTGCATGTTGTGTTTGCTTCTTGAAGTCGTTAAGGGCGTTTGGGAACGTTTAGAGATGTTTAAAACTGATTTTGGAAACTCACAGACTGCAGGTGTTTCGGAACGGGTTGTGTTGTTTCAAAATGAGTGTGGTTCCAAGGCCACCCGTACCGGAACGCGTTCCGGTACGGTTTGGCTACTGTGAGCCCCTGTTCCGATACGAGTCTCGAAACACTTTGGCCACTGTGAATGCTTGTTCCGAAACGTGTTTCGGAACGCCTAGGCGAAATGGGACCCTGTTCCGAAACGGGGTGGATGTGTTTCGGTACGGGTGTCTGGCTTTTTAAACTGGAGCCCGTGTTTCGAAACGGGCAAAATCTGTTTCGAAACACAGGCCTGAAAATGGGCTTTTGACATCTCTAAAGGGTCTCAAGGGTTGGGCTTAGGCCCGGTTTGATGTTGGTCTTCTCGTGAGTCTTGTTTCCGCTGTCGCTTCACACATAGGTTTAATTAACGCATCTAGACAAGAAAATAATAAATGAAAATGTTTTCTCAGGTTGTTAACCGAAGTGGAGCCTTAACAGGTTTCGCCTCGGTTATCCCCGTGTAACCCACTCGGACCGGTCAGTCACCCGGACAGGGACGAGGGGGTTACAGGTAATTTGATAAAGCCCGTTCAATTAAAATCAATTTTCAATTAAGTACACCAAATTAAATTTGTTTTAAATTTCAATAAGTTTCTTCGATTAAAAGCAACAAATATTTTGGTACCGATTTTCGAGCGTGTTGGGGGTGCTAATCCTTCCCCACGCGTAACCAACCCCCGAACCTTTTTTTAGAATGAATCTCTGGTTTTATGGTATCCGGTCTACCTAAGTGGCCGGTGGCGACTACAAAACCTTTTTTGTTAAAGTTTGATTTTTGTAAACTTTATCTTTTTTCGAGAAAGATAGAAAAATGATTTTTCAAACACAAACTAAATAACTCGTAAACGATTTTTCAATTTTGACTTAGAAAAAAGTCGCTACAGTACCCTTTGACTTGTAATGTCCAATTTTGTTGGTTTTTCATACAATCATATATTCAAACAATCTTTAATAAACCATAAACATGTGCGACACTAAACTAAAGATCAAACCATGCCAACATACTTCAATCATAGGTCTAGAGGCATGCTTCCTAAAAACCATTCCATCCAACGTACGCAACGTAAATCCACATAAAAAACGAACATATAAAGAATCATACAAAGTCTCATCATCAGCCTGCCTAAGAGTAATGATTTCAATTCGCAGCTTGGCATTAAGTTTAGGCGGCTGGAATCTCAAAAGGAACTTCTGACATAATTATGCCCACGAAGTAACTGAACCAGGTGGCAAAGAACTTAGCTACGATTTTTCTCTATCTCTAAAAGAGAATGAGAACAACCTCAGTTTTAGTGTCTCTTCAGTCACTCTAGGTTGTTGAAATAGTTGACACACCTCCAAAAATTGCTTCAAATGTTGTCTTGTGTCTCCCGTAGGTGCTCCATCAAATTGACCTACATTCAGTAGCGCCTGAATCATTACCAGTTTAAGTTCAAAATTAGCCAAATTTACCTCTGGACCAATTAGTCATGGCAATAAATTATCCATGTTTTGTGCCAAGTGTTCTCAGATAGGTCGTTCTTCAGGATTTTCTACATTGACAGTAAAAGCAGCAGTATCCCATCATGTATTGCTACATTTTCTTGGTTGTTGGCATTATTTATGACACCGTCTACTCCACCATTTTCGTTACGAGCCATTTTTCGACGTTCTCATCGTATCCTGCGTAGGGTTCTTTCAATTTTCGGATCGTATTGTAAATCTTCCTTCGGAGTGTGGCTCCTGGTCATACACCAAACAAAACAAAATAAGTAAAACAAAAGACAGAAACAAGTAAAAATCAAAACAATTAATCTCGTTGCAGTCCTCGGCAACGTCGCCAAAAACTTGTTGACTGACTAATGCTTGGAAAACAATTGATGATTTAATGTAAAAATGTAAGTATATAATGCCAAGAATAGGTCTTTTTGCGTGCAAGTATACACGGTCAGCAACTAATACAACAATAAGTTGAGTATCGTATCCACATGGATTGTCCAGGAATTAAATACCACGATAGTTACTTGTGAATTGGTACAAATGATATGGTAAATTATTTCGGAATTTTTAACTATGAAAATGATTACAGAAAAATGAAATAAGGATTCAGGCATATTGGCAAACACTTGTGTCAAGATGATTGATTGGCATTGGCAAGGGATGTTTGGGTTTCACTCTAGAGATGGCATAAAGAAATAATGTTTAACCTTGATTTTAATGCCGAACAGATTTTAAGTTAGTATTGCCTCTGTCGATGACAATACTCTAAGTTAATTACATTCAACGCCAATATGTATATAGCAATGTTTTCAAATAATTAACTTGGCAAGTTTTAATCTTTACTCCTAAGGGGTAAATTCACTTTAGAAGTAAGCTCATCTACTTGAACATCTTTTGTCGAAGTTTCTCTCCTTAGTGTTTGGCAATTAATCCTTATCTCCTAAGTCTGTTAAGATATTAAGGGATAATGAGCATTCAATGCCAACTATCGTATGTCATTAAATATGATAAAATTAAACGCTAGCAATATAAACAAAAATGCCAAGGCATTCAATTATTTAAAACCTAAAACCAAGCGTTCATCGCAAACACCCTAGCCAACTTAAAAGATTAGTTCATGGCTGGAGAAACGAACAAAATATTATTGTTTTTAAACACCATCATCAATATCAAAAAATAAATCTAAGAGAAATGGACTAAAGAAGGAGATCCGTAGATGCAACTTTTCAATGGGTCTAGAGCTCTCGGAAACAGCCTGGTTCGAGCCTCAGTTTGCCTCTACCCTCTCTTTCTTCCTCACAACGCAATGTCATTTTTCTCAATCGATGGACTTCTTTTTATAGGCGCTCGTGGGAACCCTAATTAGGGTTTTGATTTGAAAGTTTTTTACGTACCGTTGTAGGCGTGTTATCTTATTTTTGAATTAGGGCTGACCTGGCTTTGACTCACGACTATCTGACCAGGCATCAAACTCCCTTCTTTTGCCAATCGAGCTTCACAATCCTCGTTCCTGCATTTTGCCAACTACTCCCGACATTTCTCTTTCCTGCACTTTGCCAACTACTCTCGACCTGCCAACCTGCCCACCACAACAAGAAAATACACTTTCACTCTGGCAATGAAAATTGTACATTCCTTAACTCTTAGATGCAAATGCATGAATCTAGTGACAAAATGCACAAATATGCGCTCAAAGTCAAGCAATAGCATGGCAATATATGCGTGAAAAGTAGAACTTTTGAGGAGTTAACAGTAGTCTTTACTTGAGGTCACTTAGCCTATCAAGTTACTCGAGCTCACTCAGCCTATCAAGTTAATTACCTTATCCAGATCACTATAGTCATGGATAGGTTTCTAGCCGCACCCAGATCACTCAACTCGTGGGTACTTTGGATGTACTTGTTCACTCAGCCCTAAGTATGCATCCCCTTACATGAGTATCGTAGTACTGACTCTAAGACATCCAGATTCCTTTACTCAACCATAAGATAAAACATGCTCCCCGAGCATTCATACACCTCACCAAGAGGTAAGTGGCACAAAGCCAAGCTATCAAGCAATGCCCCAAGGCATGGCATCAACCAACATAGTTAACTCTCGATTCATCATTTACCAAGCCCTATGGTTATCATAAAAAACAAGTCACCTAAAGCTTTCCAAGTTGCTACTTATTTTTTCGTACATGAGGGTTAAAACTCGGTTGCTCAGTTTTACAATTCATTTTACTACATTAAGAGCCCTTTGGTTCACTAGAATTTAAGTTGCCCTCATGTATCGGTACTGGTCGACCCGTACCGATACCCCTATACACGGCGTACCGGTATTGGTTGAACACCGTACCAGTACCCCTCTAATAGTTCATCATCAAGAACAATGTTCTTCAACCCAGAACAATAAGGGTACCACGGGCTCCCCAGGTACCGATATCGAAGACCAGAACTGGCTTCCTAGGCTCCGTAAATGCTCCCAAAATCACAACCACTCACCATTTAATTCGATCCTACATCTTATGAAAGTTATTTATGGTGATTTACTACCATTTTTACGCATTATTAACATCTAATCTGGATTTTACCATTAACAATGCTTTAAGCTACAAAAACAACAAACTAGCAATCATAAACCACAAAATTAAGCAAGGCAATCACTTTATGATCTTCAAGAAGAGTATGACTCAAAGATGTACTAACCTTTTAGCAAGAATCCCGAATCAAGTCTTCCAACCAAAACCCCTTCAACTTCTCTCTTAACTCACACTTGGAAGAACCCCAAAACACCTCATTTATATCTCACAAACAAGAAAACGGATCAAGACTCAAACCAAATACTAGAGAAAGGTTTGACTACAGATTAACAACCTTGAAAGCATGGAAAAAGCAAAAAAAAAAAAACTTTATCCCCTCCTAAAACCCATTAATGGAGAACTCACCTTAATACCTCAAGAGTATATTTTTCTTGAACCCAACCTTGAACTTCAGATGGAAGAAATAAGTATCAAAGATGGGTCCTTTAACTCAAAGAGCCATGGGTATTCTTGGGGGAAAAGATGATGAAGTGAGGTGAAGAAGAAAGAGTGGATGAGGGGTGATGTAATCTTGTTCCCCCAACCCCATGACCAAGACAAAACAATTAAAGGCGTGCAGTTTTTATTTCAAATGGTGGGCAAATAGCCTCATAAATCCTCCAAACTTCCTCTTCATCATAAAATGGTCACCCCAAGGCCCATGAGACTCAATTCTCATCCACAAAGGTCCAAACTCGGCCCAATAGGTCCAATTACTCAATCTAACATGAAGGTCCATAACTCGGGTCAATGCTCAAACGTTGACTCAAAAATTTAGGTCGTTACAAATATAATTAATTTAAAATACATCCCAATAAGCCAAGGATATAATTTAAATTAATTAAAATAATTCAAACTAATATCTAATTAAGGGTTCCAAACTAAATCTAATCTAAAGAGTAAACTAACCTAAATTTAATTTAATTAATTAAAACATACACCCAACTAAGCCAAGCGCATATTTTAAATTAATTAAATTAAATTTAAAACTAAACCTCTAAACAAATACAAACAAGGATTAAATAAAATAACTAAATTAACAAACTACAAGAGGACGAAATTAAATTAAATTAAACTTGTATTAATGAAATAGATACAAATAGGGACCAAATTAAAAGGATTACAAAATAAAGAGCCATGGTGTAATATTTGGGAAAGTAGTGCGCGGATCCTACTTGAATCTAGGTTGGTTCGTGGGTTATGCTATATAAAACCCTAACCTGAATCAAATTTCTCCTTTCCCTCCATTTTTTTGTACTCCTCCTCTCTCTACTCTCATCCATTCTCTCAATTTAAACGCCCAAATACCCAAAAAAAACCACATTTCAAATCAAAACACCTTGTTCTCACCAGTTCTTCATATGTTCATCGTTTTCATGATGAACATGAAAAACACAAGCCAGAACCACCATATTGACCACTATCAAAACTCCTAATTGATTTCTCAGACCACGACCTAAATATACGACCATCGTTTAAACCCTCCGGCCACTATCCAACTACTCTGACCGCTTTAAAATCCTTTCGGACCACCCTAAAATGAGCCCATTTCAACCTAGATCTGAACCAAATTTGATATAATTCACCCATTCTTCATCTGACCTAAAGGCTAACCGAACTTAATGTAGTCCTTTTCTGATATAATTCACCCATTCACCCATTCCAATGGTAAAGAACACTTCCTCTCTCTTCTTTATGTTTTGTATTTCCCGCTCGTAATAAATGCCTATGAATTAATGTAGTCCTTTTCTGATGAATATTGAATGCCCTTATTTAATTTTTCTCTTTCCTATTTACAGTGTGTCAGAACATGATGGCATCGTGATTATTCTTGCTGATGTCACTGATTTTTTAATCTATGAGCTTTGGCCTTTTTTGCTAAGTTTTACTGATGAATCTCTTCTGTTTGTTTTTTTTTTTTTTGCATAACTCGGTGACGTGACCATCTCCCATTGATCACGAGTGCTGAGATGGACCGAAGAAAGCTACAGATTAGTAGGTGTGTGTCATCAGCCACACGCGGCGATAGCCTAGTGATAGTCTGAAAAACAACCAAACGTCCATTTTTTGTTCAAAATAAAACTTTATATCACTGAAAAGTTACAAGTGCAAAATGTGGGGGGAAAGATTGCAGGGCTCCAAGTCATTTGGCCCTACTGATTCGTAGCAAATTTGGCAAGCCAATCGGTTGCCTGGTTACAAATCCTAGGAACAAAAGCAAAATAACAAGATGCGAAAGAATTCGTTGTCTCCTTAATGTCCTCCTCAATAGCTGACGTCACCCAATCAGCAGAGGCCCCGGACCTGAGCCTAGCAATTACTGCTTGATTGTTCGCTTCAATGATAATGTCGTCAAAACCATTCCGGTTGGCCATCGATAAACCCAATCTGATGGCTAGAGCTTCCGCTACTACAACAGTCAGAGCGGCACAAGGGGCAAAAAATCCATGAAGAATGGAGCCCGAGCTCTCTCGTATAACATCCTCAATTGAGGCTTTTCCTGTCAACTGATCGAAAACAGCATCACAATTGATTTTGACCTTCCCTGGAGGAGGTGGTGTCCATTGACTTGCAGTCTTAGTAACATGCGACTTCTTCAGATTACCAGTCGACACAGAATGGGAGAACTCCATAAAGTCTCTATCCGCTCTCAGCCACACATCCCAATGAGAGTCTTTCTTTCCTTTAAAGACCAGAGCGTTTCACGATTTCCATACGGTCCATAGTAGGAAAGCAATGTGAGCACAGCCGTCTCCAAAATTTGCAATATTCCTTAGCTCGTTAACCTTACACCACCATTTTGGGAATTCAGGGAAGTCGTAGCGGAATGAGAGTAATTAAATCTAGATTCTTTCCAAATTGCCTGTGCAAAAGGGCAGATAAACAAGATATGCTCGACCGATTCCCCTGTACTCCCACACCGGGGGCATATGGCTGGGTCTCTGAGCATGCCGTGCAGGCGGGCCTTTAGGGCACTCTTAGAAGGATCAATGTTATGGCACAGTCTCCACAGAAAAGACCGGATCTTTGAAGGTACGTTCAACTTCCAGATAGAATTTCATAGTTCTTTCTTAGCCTTGGGTCTTCGCTTGATGAGGGGTTGGATGTATCAACTGATCTCTCCTCAATAAATCTGTATCCCGACTTATACGAATATTCACCATTTTTATTGACGGCCCAAATGAATGAATCTTGTATAGAGGGGCCTCCGATCGGAATTGTCACAATTGCCTTAGCTTCGTCTGGTGAGAAAAGGTTGTTTATCTTTTGTTCATCCCACGACCTTTGATCTGGATTCATGAGGGAACTAACAGAGGGTGAAGAAAGATCTGGCGGTGGCTGAGTCGATAGTCTGTAGCTTGGAAGCTTTGGAACCCAGATATCAAACCAAGTTGAAATGCTCCTACCATTTCCAAACCTCCATAGAGCACCATCCTTTATTACCTTAATCCCTTCCTGAATCCCTGACCAAGCCCATGAGGGGTTTGAGCACTTAGGGGCATCAAGTATGCTGCCATTAGGAAAATAGATCCCCCGGAGGGTTCGAGCTATGAGGGATTCTGGATCTCTTATCACCTTCCAGGTAATTTTAGTAACGAGAGCTTTGTTGAAAGTTCTAAGATTTCGGAATCCCATTCCTCCTTGGTCTTTTGGCCTGCAAAGATCCTTCCAGTTTATCCAATGGAGACTTCTTTCCTTCTCTGTACAGTTATTCCACCAGAACTTTGCAACTAGTGAGCTGATCTCATCGCAGAATGTGACTGGGAGGAGAAAACACTGCATAACATAAGTGGGAATGGCTTGAGCAACGACCTTGATGAAAACTTCCTTGTCTGCACTGCTCAAAAACCTAGCTTTCCATCCCTTTAATCTGTTCTGAACACGTTCTTTGATGAAGCCCAAAGTTTCTTTTTTGCTTCGACCCCAAAAAGAAGGGAGCCCTAGATATCTTGCATCTTCTTCCATCACTCGGAAACCCAGAACATTTGACAGGTGATCCTTGAGGCAGTTGCTAACATTTGGAGAGAAAAAGACAGATGACTTCATAAAATTTACAGATTGTCCTGTAGAATACTGGAAAAGCTGAAGGATATGTAGAACAGCAACACAGTTTCCTTCATCCGCTGCTGAGAAAACCAGGCAATCATCCACAAACAAAAGATGACTCAGAATTGGGCACCTCCTTTTGATCCTTAGACCCTGGAATCTATCCATCCCGCTTTCTTTTTCAATGATCCAGGATAAGATGCTTGAGATGAATGTGAACAGAAAGGGAGATAGCGGGTCCCCCTGTCTCAATCCCCTTCCCGCTTTGAATTCTCTCGTGCGCTCACCATTCAAGACTAAAGAGAAAGACACTGATGTAACACAAGCCATAACTTTACTAATCCACCAGTCACAGAACCCCAATTCGCTCATAACAAACTACATAAGGTCCCAATCCACTTTGTCATAGGCTTTCTCCAGATCGATCTTGAGTGCCATGAAGCCCTTTTTTTTCCTTTTCTTGTCCGCTTTATTGCATGAAAGGCCTCATTTGCTAAAATTATGTTGTCGTGGATTGATCTTCCTTTCACAAAGGCTAACTGATGTTGCGGGATGATATCAGGGAGGTAAAACTTTAGCCTTGACGCAAGAATTTTGGTAATCACTTTCAGGGAGAAATTGCATAAGCTTATCGGCCTTAAGTGTGAGACTTCCGTGGGATTTGCCTTTTTGGGGATAAGCACGATATTGGTTTTATTGATACCAGGGTCCAGAACACCATCTTTGAAGAAGGCAGAGACCATTCCAATAAGGTTATCTTTCACGGTTTCTCAAAAGGACTGATAGAAGCAACCTGGAAAGCCGTCGGGACCCGGAGCTTTAGTCGCTCCCATTTCAAAGACTGCCTTTTTAATCTCCTCTTCACCAACTTCTTTGCTGAGCTCAGCATTCATCTCACCAGTTACCAATCTGGGGATGTAATTTCTAAGACTGAGATAGTTTACCGTTGGGTCTCTCGTGAACACCTTTTGGAAGTGGTGTAATAGATAGTAAGTGATCTCCTCCGATTCCTCAAGCCATGTCCCATCCTCTTTTTTAACTTTGACAATGGAGTTGGCTCTACGGTGTTGTATGGTGGTGGCGTGAAAGAACTTAGTATTTTTATCTCCCCACTCCAGCCAGTTAACCCTGGAACGTTGATGCCAGTATCTCTCCTCACTCTCCCATTCTGCGTCAATATGTTTTTAAGCCCTTTATATTCACCCAGCTCCAGATTAGTAAGTTTCCTTCCTTGGAGGTGTGAAATCCTTGTCATCAGCATATGTTTCTTTTCGTTTTTCACTTTCATTTTTTCTCTATTCCACTTAACCAGGGCTGTTTTGGTGCTGCAAATCTTCCTCCGGAACCTGGAGACCACTCTTTCCCCAGGTGAGATATTCCATCCTTTTGAGACCGTCTGTAGGAGCACTCGTCATCCAGCAGTCATTTGGTTTCAAATTTGAAGTATTTCCTATATTTTTTGGAGAGTCCCTTGGTGAGAAGAACTAAAGGGGCATGATCAGAAGCGATGGCCACCTCTATCATCCCCAGAGCTTTGGGGAAGGCCAGGTTCCATTCCGCGAAACATAGAATACGGTCAAGTTTTTCAAGGATGGAATGTTCCCTGCTTCTTTGGTTAAACCAGGTAAAGTTACCTCCTTTGATAGGCATTTCAACAAGACCTGAGGCGTCAACAAAGTCTTCGAACTATTTTGACTCCGATGGATTAACCGGATTCCCACCTTCTTTTTCCTCTTGTCGGACCACAGTGTTGGAATCACCCATTATCAACCATTTGTCCTTGATATATTCTCTGAACTCTGAGAGCCCCTCCCAGAAGGCTTGCCGTTCTTCTCTATACGGAGGGCCATAAATGAAAGTGCTATACCAAGCCTCACCTTCCTAGAGTACAATCTTCGTGTCAATGTAATTTTTGTCATATCTCAGGATGGTAATATTTGCTTCCCCTGTCCACCAGAGAGCTAGGCCACCGGCTAAACCTTGTGGTTCCACATAGAACGAATGCTCCATTTTCATTTTGATCTTCTCCAGATATCTCTTTTTCTATTTCGTTTCATTGAGGAAAATAATAGTCGGATTAATTTTGAAAACTGAATTGTGGAGAGCCTTGACTGTCTTCCTATTTCCCAGACCTCGAACATTCCATGCCATGATCGACATAGTTCTTCAACCTTTTTAGGGCCAATCCTTCTCAGGTTATTACTCCAGTCGGTACAAAACAGATTAGACCGATATGCAGAGGTGGAAAAAGCCTTAGAAAGAAGCACCAATTTGATCTTCTGGAGAAACAAGAATCCTGGCTACAAGGAAGAACTAGATGGTGTTGACCAGTAACGCTTGGTTCGAAGACTCTTCAGAATAACCTCATTTGTCATCTGATAGATTAGGAAAAACAACAAGGGGATGGGATTCATTCCGGGAGCACCAAAACAGAACAACCAAATCAAAAGCACAAGAGCACACTTCAAAAACAAAGCAATAACCCAGGCAAACTTAACACATAGCATAAGACTAAAACAAGAACTCAGTTCTACAGAGCGGGGCAAGTCCACAAGGAAACGGGGCAATTGTGGGGAAGAAAGGGGAAATAGAACCAGAAAGCGGGGTGAAAAAGCAGTTTACGGGTGATCGGAAGAAAAACGAAACCTGTTCAGGACAAGAGAAACTCGCCGGCAAAGGTTCTTTCAGCAACACTTTCCAGAATAAGCACTCATGGCAGCTTACTGATATCTTCAATGACTTGGACTTTTCGACGGGCCTCCTAGGATCTCAGTTTCGGTTCAGAAGCAACAGACATGATTCAAGGCAATCGAACCAGAGCAAACGATGATGTTGTGATACCCTTCACAGTATCCACCGGAGGGAAACTAAGAAGCGAGAGCAAGAAAGAAAAAGGCGTTCTCCCCGACGACACCCACCAGCAAAACTCAGCCGTCCGAACAAACCTTTGAGCAACCCTCCAAACGTCATCGTCCGCCGTGAAAACCAGCACTCGGTGAACCTCCGCCGGGGAATAACCTCACGATCAAGAAGCCACTCGAAAGCGATACTGACACCGGTGAATCAAAGCTGCCATCTGAGGCTCTAGGTTTCGACACGAGAGGAGGATTTTTGGGGGCGCGTGGATGTCACGAGCGTGAAAGCTCTGCCTACGATCTAACCTAAGATGAGTGTAGTTTGGACTTCGTTCTTTGTTTCCCTATCATTAGACTTTTACATGAAGTTAACAAACGAACGTCCCTTGAAAGCCTCCATTTTCGACCATTAAATCAATTCCCCAATCAACGACTCACAACATTTTAGGAAATCTAAAGTCAATCCATGTGGACCTATTTACTCCAATTACCGAGTGACGGTTGGAATAGAAGAATCTGGATTGTTAAAAAAAATCATGGGTCATAGATCCTTTATTTAAGCTCTATCAATTGGGCTTTGTATTTATTTCCAACATTGGGCTTCAAATATTGTAATGGACATTTAGCTTTTATTTGATATGAACTATTTTTTATAAATAGGCTTTTTTATTTAATAATATTTAGTTTAAAGGGTCACTTTTGTTTTTGTAGTAGACCCTATTTATTAATTTTGCCCTTATGGTATTTTTGCATCAATTTAGCCTTTGAAGTAGTTCAATTGCATCACCGTTTGTCCCTTGACTGACGGAAGCCAACGTTGACTATACGATGGTAATGTGGCAGTTTACGATGACATGACATAGGGCAAAATTGATTTTTCAAGCGAGTTCGAGGGTAAAATTAATTTTTGGTTGAGTACGAAGGCAGAATTAATTTTTGATTGAGTACGAGGACAAAATAAGGGTATGACAATGTGCAAAGAAAATAAACGTGAATCATCGGTTTGACAACCAAAACTAAAATCGGTTCCCCCGTAGATTAGATTAAAAAAAAAAGCAAGCGGCAAGGGTTCGATACAATTTCATTTGATTATAATAAAAATTAACAAGATGAATCTGTGGATGAAATTAGTTTAAACCCTAAAATAACTTAAAATAGCTCGAATTTAAAATGATTTGAACTTATAACCAATTTGAAAATGAGTCTTGAAATTTTCAAACATAGAATGATTTAAACTTGAAATTGACGTAAACTTGAAATGACCCTAATCCAAAACTAATTCAAATATAAATGTTAAACTCTAAAGTAATTTGATCCAAATTGATCTTTGCTCAA
Source organism: Hibiscus trionum (assembly GCA_030270665.1). NCBI lineage: Eukaryota > Viridiplantae > Streptophyta > Magnoliopsida > Malvales > Malvaceae > Hibiscus > Hibiscus trionum. The sequence goes on along the minus strand of BSYR01000007.1, from coordinate 10,681,517 downwards.
AATCAACTCGATCAGTCGGATTCACAAATTTGCCGAGTCTGGTGGGTTTGGGATTTAAGAATAGATGGTATCAGTAAAATGTAAAACTTTGATCAAATTAAATTTGTTAGATTTTTTTCGTTTAACTATTAGTATTCAATTTATGACTAATTCTAATCAAGTATCGTAAAAAATTATTGTATGGGGCAACCCTCCCAACTCAATTATTAAATTTTTATTATTAACAAACTAAAATAATTATACTGCCTCCATTAAATAACTTCAATTTAGTAAAACTTTGAGGTAATTTACATTTTAGACCACTGAACATAACAACTACTTTTATTTACATCACCAACTTCTAATTCAATTAAATTACATCATTTAACTTTTATTATTAATATTCTTAAAAAAATTATTATTAATAAATTAAGTCACTTATGCTAATGTCGTTAAATAATTTTAACAAAAAAAAATGAAATTGACATTTTTACTTAACATGTATTTCACATGTCATCAATCATCGTCAAATAATGCTTAATTAATAATTTCAATAATTTTATGTTAGAATTTTTTGAAATATTTCATTTAAATAATTTCAAAGGAAAAATAAATAAATTTTCTATAAATTCCAACAAAAATATTTAAATTACTACTTAAATATTGTTTATTGATAATATGTAAAATTATGTTAAATAAAAGTGTCAATTATAATTATTTTATTAAAATTATTTAATGATCTCAATATAAAGAACTTAATTTATAAATAAATAAAATTTGAATGATGTGATTTGATTAAATTGAAGGTTTTAAACGTTGTAATTGGCGAGTCCTTTGATCAGAGTCTATAACTTAAGACTATAGCTTCACAATTTGTTGCCTTAAAATCCATGTCCAACGATTTGTTAGTTTATATTGCAAAATGTGTAGAAATTTCAAAAAATTCTCGCAACTTTTTTGTGAAATTTCTTTGATTTTAGTTTAAATACAAACACTTGTCATTCAAAGTGAAACACGAGAACAATTATAACGCACGCGTCTTGAACTTTTTTATACCAAAATTTTGTCTAGTGACGGACCTTAATAATACAATGTGAGGAAACAAATTAAAATTTCGGGTAAACTACATAAATAGTCATCGAATATTTATAAAGCTTTCATTTTAGCAACTGAACTTTTAAAACTTACAATACAGTCACTGAACATTTAATTTATTTTTATTATGGTCACGCCGTCAGTTGCGGTTAAGAAATGTTGATGTAGCTATTAAAAACTATTCCAGTACTATTCATCTTCTTCATCACCTCTGTCACTTTTTTTGAGCCATATGTCATTCCATTACTACTTGAGAAGCTTTCTTCTTCACTTCCATCAGCAAAGGTACCAAAGATATGAAAGATCTCCCTCCAAGCCGTACATATAACTTTCATCGAATACGGTTTTTTACAAAATTCTATATATATCTATGAGATCGAGTATGAAATGTTATTTACTCACTTTAAATTGATTATTCGTTTCTCTCCCTTTCTTGCTAGGATTGAAAATCCTGTATTTTACATATCCATACGGTTGAGTCCTTGGCCGAAATAGTGTAAAAAGAAGTGCTTCGAATCATTGTTATTTGACCTAGACCCGTTCTAAAAGAGTCGAGGCATTTTAAATTGTTTGTTGACACGGAAAAAATCAGGAAAAATCTCTGAAATTATTTTAATATTAGACCTTGGACATTTATCCCACGCAAAGCGTTTATAACTATTCAACATCCTTCTGAAAAATTAATCACATCATAGCGTTTTCGCGGGCAAATGAATTATTATTTTTGGTTTGAAACTAATTTGAGGATCATTATCTTCATTTTCTGATTATGAAAGTGTCAAATTCATTGAACATTAAGTATGCTTATTTGCAGCTTGATTCTTTGAGGCATTTCAGTGATAGCACAACGAACTATGGAGCAAATATAATGGCAGAACATGTTGGAGCTATTTGGTCTTCGTTAAAAGAAGTACTAATATTTACTTCACTCAAGAATTCCTTGAAGTTCCTAAAAATGAAATTGAATCAAGGGCTCTAAGTTCCTAAAAAGAAATAGTTGAGAGAAGAAGACCTTCATCATTTTCTCAATTTCTTGAGGAAATGATGGAAAATCTGCAGATTAGAGAGAGAAAAGAAAGGAACGTGAGAGAAAAGGAGAGAGAGAGGGGTTAACGTTCCACCTCAGCTGCTGTTAATGGCAACCGACAGCAATGACTATTTTGAAAACGAATTAAAAGTTCAGTGGTTATATTGCATGTTTTAAAAATTTCGTGACTAAATGAAAGCGTCCTAAAATATCAGTGACCTAGTTTAACCCAAAATTTTTGAGAAAATTTAAATATTTTAAGGGTTAATGAAAATTCATATAACAACAATAAGAGAATTTCTCAAAACTTCTAAAAATCGTGTAGAAACATTCAAAATATTCTATAATCTTTGGGGCCTAAAAAAGATTTTAAAAATTTAAAGACTAAATTTAAATTATTTAATATCTTAGGATCTCGTGATGACTCATCTTTGCGTATAAATAAATTTTCAGTTCTGATTTTCTGTTCATATCCGTTTTATGGTCTATGTACAGAGTTCGTAAATGTTCCTTCTAACATTATAGTCTCTAAAGTTTAGATATGAGTCTCTCAGTATACCTTATCATTGCACTTATTATTTATTAATAGCAAATTTTATGTTTTTACATAATTAAATTATCTTAGAATTTGTTGGTGTAATGTCAAACTGGATAATCACTTTGGCATCTATTCTTTTTTAAGTACTTTAACTTTAAAAATATTAGTCTACTAACGATATACAACTTGAAATAACTTAACAAAACAACACGTAAGTAGAAAAATAAAATAAAATTGTTATTATGTCAAGTCTGCATGCAAAAAAACCATGTAAGTTTACAGCATCATTTCAAGCACATGTAAGTTTGTTGATAATAAGATTCATCTACAAGAGGATTGTTTTGACCTAAAACAAAACATGTAGGTTTGTTGATAATAAGATTCATCTGGATTGTTTTTACCTAAAACGGTTAAAGTGCTTAAAAATGATAATCCAAAAACATTATTTTAGCATTATGCAATTTTTTTGTTACGAGGGATAACTATTAATTTGAACTTAGAAAATGAGAATGGTAAGACAATTTTCTTCCAAAATTAGAAAAATAAATTAACATAAATACTTTTTTTTTGTAAAATACCATGGATCTAACATTTCACACCAAAGAGTTGAAATAAAATAATGATAGACAGGAGAAACAAGCAAAACAATAGAGTCGTAACAAAATTAGTTTTGACGGACCAAAACAGCACCCTAAAGAAGAAAATGTGGCCCTCAACGAAGTTAGTTCACTGCCCGCAGCATCCTGATTTTTGAGCATTTGCCGCATCCCCTCCTGCCTGGTCTGGTTGGTTGATCTTAATCGTCTGTGGCTGCAATGTCGAACAAGATGATCGAAATGAGAATGTACGAATTAACAGAAATGGATTTGCATAATCAATGGCTACTGCTTTGTGCAAAAGAGACCATACCTCAGCCTTTGAGTCGGTATCGGCAAGTCTTTGCTTAATATCTCGTGCTATTGAAAAGAAAACCTCCTCGACATTTAAGTTTGTTTTTGCACTCTGCAAAATAGCAGCTCTTGAGCATACATGAAATATACAATGAAACATCAGAAAAGTAACTACGACATCTGCAGTAAAATTACATACAGTCTCAAAGAACTTGATGCCATATTCATCAGCAAGAGCTTGGCCCTTTGAGGTAGGGACGGCCTGAAAGATAAGTCAAGAATCAGGACCAATATGGCAAACAGAAGGTAAACAAAAAAATCGTATAAACATAATCACACGTGAAAACGGAAGAGAAAGAAGAAACAAACCCTTTTGCTTTCATCCATGTCAGCCTTATTTCCCACCAGAACCTTGTTGACATTGTCCGAAGCATGCTGTTCAATATTACGAATCCAATTTCTAATGTCTATGCCAAAAAAGGATATTAATATAAAACACTTGTAATGGGGAATGAATAAAATTTCAAATCATTGGATGCGGAGTATTTTTCAATTTTCAACATGCAGGGAACCGAAAAGTTCCGATAACATGCAAACTTTGATGGAAACATTAAACATTTCTAAAGATTCAAAGATGGACAAGATCACAAAAGGTGTATGAATTTCAAATTTTAAATGATAAAAAGTTCAATACTTACTATTGAAAGATGACTCGTCAGTCACATCATACACCAGTAAAATACCCATGGCTCCACGGTAGTAAGCTGCACAAAATGAAGATGTTACATAACTCATCTGTACACCACACAAGACTCTGGAAGAAAATAAACTCTTGATGTATTAGAGAGATTACACATCTGGAGTTACTAAAATAAAGTGAACACTGCTGACTGCACGTACCCCATAAAGGTAAAACAAGATAAGTAACTTAGAAGAAAGGAGCAAGCAGCCATGTTTCAGGGTGTGAAAGAAAAGACTATGCAGAGTTGCAGACATAAATTTCTCACCACCACTAGAGCTAATACTAACAGAAAACACCTTTAATCTCGACATTGAGTAACACGAATCCAGAACATATGAAAGGCTATACACATCTACAATTTCAATCCTAACCAACTGTTCTTTGTAATTTTATTTTCAGGTCCTGTCATACAATAGAGAGTATAAAAATGGTGGGCCGGAAACCATGGAAGCATAAAAACTCTCAACTTCCTAACAGAAAACACCAGAGAGGTTATTGAATATGATAATAATAGTAAGAACAAATGGTAACTCATATTACAAAACGACAAACAGGCTTGAGTGAGAAAAATGCCAAAGTCAAGCTATGAAATTAATTTTATCAATCACAGATGTTATAGTTCTGAATAGACATGTATCAAATCAGTGACACCTGCAAACCCCAAAAACTAACCGGTTGTAATTGTTCGAAACCGCTCTTGCCCAGCAGTATCCCAAATTTGCAATTTGATCCTTTTTCCATCAAGCTCTATAGTCCTTATCTTAAAGTCAATTCTGCCAAAGTAAATGCAACCTTTAAACCACATGTCCCTTGTAGAAATAAAAGTAGAAATAATACAAAGACCACGGTCCTGCAATAAAAATAAAAAAAAAAAACTACCCAATTGTCGTGATAAAACTTGTAGTAAACGAGCCATCTGAAAAACGCAATAGGAGGCAACTCTTACCCACACCTGCCAACCACTCAATAGTATAGGCAAATAGAGAGAGTTATTGAGAACTCGAATTCAGAAGTGGAGAATATCAAGAAAAACACCTTTCAAAATCACTATTCACAACAATATCACCTATAATCCCTAATTACAGACAGTTTTAACTATTTATAGCAATCGATCACATGGATAGAAAACCAGTTTCCTAATTAAAATGAACAAGCTACGACTCAAATATTCAGCATCAGTAACACTAATCGAGACAGAATTTCCAAGACAATAAGCCACATTAAGATGGAATAGATTATCAAATACAACACCAAAATATCATTAGTAAGGAACTAAAACAGATTCCTTACCCCCCCCCCCCCCCCCCACACACACACACAATACAAAAACAGGCTCTTTTTTCTCGAATCAACATAGCATTAAGATCATCTGTAGTGTAGACCTAAATCAATCTGAATCTAAGGCAGTGATCTTGAAACGCACATCAGAATCTCCCGTCAAGGGTTTCCATATCTAGGAAATAAAAAATTAATAAATACTGCTAAATAACACAAACATTTCTCTCGAAAAATGTAGGTTTAATGGGTAGATCCAATTTCAAATCAATATCAAGCGAAAAAGAAAAGGAAAAAAAAGTTACCGCTATCGCCGATTAAAAGGAGCTTTATGAGGTAGTCGTAATCGGCTCGAGCTCTTGCAGGTGGAGCAGCCATGGAAATAGAAGAAATTTATCGAAAACAAACCCTACAATAATGAGAGAGAAATTCGGCGTTAAAATCAAAGCAAAAAAGGTAAAAAGTAATAGAAATAAATGTTTCTAATTTTATTCGATGAATTGAACGGAAAGCATACTGGATCTGGTCGTCAGCACCGGTCGGCCGTTGAAGAAAACTTCTTTATCTTTTTTAAAGAGAGAGAGAGAGAGAAAGGAAAAGAAAAAGAAAAAATTGAAATGATGGTATATTGAAGAAATAAGTTTTGGATTGGAATATCAACCGTTGGATTAAGATTTGGTGGTGAGATCTGTGTGCTAGATTTTCTTTTAATTCGTCAATGGACGGAAAATAGGCGATTGAAGAAAACGACTGGGCTTTCTTAAAGCTGTTAGTTAAACGGCACCGATTAGTCGGAGATAGATGCGCTGCGATTTTGGCATCTAACACCGACGATGCAACCAGTCAAAATATTTTACTTTATAAAGTTAATTGCAATACTAAATTAGTCCCTAAAAATATGTTTCAATTTCATTTTTAAAATATGGACCTTATATTAAATTGGTCCCTAAATTTTTGTATATTCCAATTTTATCCCAAAATATGATTATTGTTTTAAATTGGTCTCTTAAACTTTTGAACGTTCAAATTTTATTTTCAAATTATTGTTTATGTCACATTATATTATTATGTAATACACATCATTGTTTACTTGATAATTAACTATCTTTATAACGATTTTATCAACATGGGATATGATTAGCATATATTAATAATTTGATGATGAAATTAGAATATTCAAAAATCTGGAGACTAATTTATAACGAGAGTCATAGCTTAGGGATAAAATTGAAATGTCCAAATGCTTGAGAATCAATTTAGAATGAGGCCATTGTTTTCCGAATGAAATTGAAACATTCAAAAGTTTGGAGACCAGTTTAGAATAATGGTCATAATTTAAGGACGTGCGATGCAATTAATTCTACTTTATATTATTTATTTATTTTATTGAAAACTTAGATATTTTATTTATTATTTAACTCCATAGATGTTATTTATTTTTATAAAAAAATTATATAATCCTAGTGTGTAGAACTAATATTTTGATATAATAATTGAAAAATGTTTTGGACAAAGTTAAAAAGAATTTAAAACCATTTCTAAAGTCCAAACAACTTGAAACTATGTTTAAGGGATGTTTTAAAAGGTTTTTACATGTTTTCAAAGCCAAATTCAACAAAACCACCCAAGTGTTTCGAAACACCCCTAGGTGTTTCGATACGGGTCTTTACAGTGTCAAAGTGTTTTGAAACGGGTTTCGAAATGGGCTTTATCTGGGTGAGATTTTTACATAGCATTTCGATACGGCCTCTGTCGTTTCGATACGCCGATGTGGCATTGACCTCAACGGTCATAAACCCTCAACGGCTATTTCCCAACTACCTTTTAAATGCAGATCGTTTCGATACGGTGATAAACGTTTCGATACGGGGGTTTCGATACGGTCAAGGGCGTTTCGATACGGGTGCTGTATCAGAATGCAACGACTCTTTCTATTTCAAGAGTGTTTCGAAACGGGCTCGAGTGTTTTGAAACGGGGAGCTGCAGAACTGCATTTATGGTGGGAAATTAAGACTCCAACGGCTCCAATTCAACCTCAACGGCTAGTAACGGCTACAAACTCAAAGAGGAGTATAAAAGGGACCTCCAAGCATCTAGTAATGGTAATGTTTTAATTGTAATACAACATATGATCAAGAAATTGTCTTAGTGCTTAATTGTCATTTCTTTGTATAGACAAACACTAGTGAGCCAAAATTGTTAGATTTACTCAAGTGTTTTAGGTTTGGGTGAGAGCTTAATTGTGCAAACAAATACCTATTAGAGGGATTTGAGTTTGCTTATTTGTTATCTCTTGTAAAGAGAGTTTGATCAAGGCTTTGAGTAGAAAGCTTGATCGGTTTGTAAGGGTTTCCTCCTAAGCTTAAAAAAGGAGACGAATCAATAGTGGATTGATTGGAAATCCTTAGTGGGAAGCTAAGGTAGTGGATGTAAACCTTGGTTAGAAAGTTGAACCACTATAAATCATTGTGTCCTTAATCTTTTTAGCTTTCACACCTCTTACACCCAAAATTTCACTTCTCCACCACTTGGCGAGCAAGAACGGTTGAAGAAATCGAGCACCGAACATCCCAACATAGTGTTACTAATTTATCCAATATCAATTTAATTAAAAAATTAAGAAATTTTAAACATTATATTAATAAGAATTTATATAATTTTTTTTATTCTAATTTGTTTAATATTTTTTTGTATATATATATATTTAACATGAAATGTCATCGGTTACTTGCAGCATGGTATATGATATAATCTAATAATAATATATCAGGGTTATTAGTTCTTGTGAAAAAAAATTATTTCATAAATATAATTATTTTTAACGTCAAATTTTATATTGAGTGTGATCCATTTTTATCATTGACCTTTCAATTGGTCCAAATTTGGCACTAAAATTTATTTTTTGACTCGTTTATATCACCGCACCGTTAACTCCTTAACGGCATGATGACTTGGATGCTAGACCAAAACAACATCGTTTTAGTGCCGCTATTTTGATACTAAATTACCCAAAACGGTGTCGTTTTACTAAAGGCATGGAAAATATGAAAATTCATGCATTCAATGAGTTTTGAACTGGAACCTTTAAAATCAAAAATGAGTTTTGAACCTTGAACCTTTAAAATGAAAAACAACATCCTAACCACTAAACCAACTTAACATCTTTATTTTGTTTCCAGCATAAATAATATATATTTCAAACTACAATTTAACATATAAATAACATTATTCTATATAAATAATATAAATATATTATAAATAATATGAAATATATAAATAAATAAATTATTATAAAAACTAAAAGACTAATTTTTAAAACCTAAAATTAAAAAAACAAAATCCAAAAAATATTAAACCCTAACCCTAAACTATAAACCTTAAACCCTAAAATTTTATTCATAAACAAATAATATTAAAATATATAAATAAATAATATTAAAATATATAAACAAATAATATATTATTATAAAAACTAAAAAATAATTTTAAAAATCTAAAATTTCAAAAATTTACAAAAAAAAACCCAAAAAACCTAAAGCTTAAACTCCAAATCCATCCGTTTTGGCTGCTAATAGGTTTATAATTTTAGGGTTTATGATTTATGATTTAGGGTTTAGGATATATAGGTAAGAATTTAATGTTTTGGTGGATTTTGGAGTTTTTTTTGTAAATTTTGGAGGGTTTTGTGAAAATTAGTTTTTATAATAATATATTATTTATTTATATATTTAATATTATTGATAATATAATTTTTTATTTAATATAAATATTTTATTTATTACTTATATATATTAATATATTATCATATGTATATTAATATTATTTTATAATATATTAATATTATTTATATAGAGTAATATTATTTATATAATAAAATAAATTGAATTAATCTCAACTGCAGTTTAGAATATATATTATTTGTGCTAGAAACATATTAAGTTGGCTTAGTGGTTAGGAGGTTGCTTTTGATTCTAAATGTTCCAAGTTCAAACCCATTGAGTGCATAACTTTTCATATTTCCCTCTAACAAGACGGTGTCGTTTTGAATGTTTTGAGCAATTTAGTATCAAAATTTTAGAACCAATGTTTTGATATAATAATTGAAAAATAGTTTTGGACTAAAGTGAAAAGATTTAAAAAATGCCTTTAAGTCCAAACAACTTAAAAATAAGTTTGTGGATGTTTTAAATGGTTTTAGCAAGGTTTAAAACCTTTTTAAGTAACCAAACCAGACTTTTCAAGGTAACCGTTTCGAAACAGGGGGACCTTTATCGAAACATTTTGAAACTACCAAAACCCGTACCGAAATAGGGCTTGCCCGTTTCGATACAAAGAGTCTTCATTTTGAAACACCCCTTTGGTGTTTCGATACACCCAACGGTCAAAACCTCCCCAACAGCTATTTTCCCAACGACTTTTTAAATTGCAGCTCAACTGTCACACGTTCCGAAACGGGGTTGCTACCGTTTCGATACGAATCAAGAGTGTTTTGAAACGGCCAGAGGCGTTTCGAAACGGCTTGCTGCATCAGACTTCAACGGCTAGTTCTGAAGAAGGGCGTTCCGAAACGGGTTCGATTGTTTCGAAATGGACGTATACGGAATTGCATTTAATAAGGGAAATAAAGTCTCCAACGGCTCCAAAACATCCCTAACGGCTAGTAACGACCACAAGCTCAATTGAGACTATAAATTGAAGGATGGAACACTTGAAGAATATAAGAGACAACATCCAAGCAATATGGTCAAGAGAATTAGAGTCTAAATCTTTATTTTACTATTCTCTTGTACATAGTCTTTAGAGAGTGAGCTTTATTGTAAATTCTTGTACTCTCGTGAGCTTAAATTGTGTAAACACCTACCTTGTGAGGTATTAAGTTTACCAAACAAATCCCGTGTAAAAAGAGAGGTTCTAGTTTAGCATTGAGAGAAAAACTAGAGTTGGTTCTATCTTAGCCAAGTCTAAAAGATAGGGTTGTAACGGTTTCCTCCTAAACCGGTAAAAGGGGACGAATTCATTGTTAAGTGAATTGGGAAATCCTTAGTGGTGTGCTAAGGTAGTGGATGTAGGTGCTTGTTAGAAGGCCGAACCACTCTAAAATCATTGTGTCACATGTCTACCTTTATTTCGATTTTAGTCAATTCAACCACCAAACATTTACAACCCTTCTTGACGGTTTCGATGATCGATTCGAGCGTGCTACAAGCCCAACAATTGGTATCAGAGCACCGTCTCCATTGAAGGGCTAACATCCGGGAGTAAAGATCATTTGCTCGAAGTCCACCGTTCAAGAAAATGGCAAGATTTGAAGAAGACCGATCTATCTCGCGTCCTCCGCTCTTCGAAGGAGAAGCATACTTCCAATGGGAAAATATCATGAAATTATTCATCAAGTCTCAAGACTATGACGTTTGGGACATCCTTGAAGACGGGTATTTGGAAGCTCTGAAAAAGAAGAAAAAGCAAAGGAGTGCCAACGAGACGAAGGTAAAGCTAAACACCAAGGTGATGCATATTCTCTATTGTGGCCATAACGAAGAAGTTTCCAAGAGGATCTCCACATGCAAAAGGGCCAAAGAATTGTGTGAGAAACTTGAGAAGCTTTATGGAAACAAGAAGGGAAAAAAGAAAGATGATGATCAATCATGTGCAAACCTTCTCTCTAATCCAAAGGTGGATGGTGTTTTGGCTCTCGATGAGCCTAAGGTATCTTCTAACTCAAGTGAGCTTTATTCTTACTCTTTCGATGAGTTGCAAGATGCTTTCGTTGACTTATTTTTGGAATTTGAGACCATGAATTATAAATTTAAGAAAATAATTTTAAAACTTGAATTTGAAAATGATTTTCTTTTGAAAACAAAATTAGATTTTGAAAACCAAAATAAAATTTTGGAAAATGATTTAGAGTTTTCAAAACAAGTAAAAATATTTTAGAAAAAGAAAATATTGATTTGAAAGTTATGCTTGAAAGCTTAACAAAAGGAAAAAGAAATCATTTTTAATAATTCATCTTGTCACATAATGACAAAATTCTCACATTCCCATTATCATGGTCATTCCTTACATACTTGTCCTATTAAGAAGAGAAAATCTTATAGGATTAGACAAGTATGTGGAACTAAAGACATTGTGTCTAACGTAAATGGATCCAAAGCAATTTGGATACCAAAAATCAAGTGAATGTCTTTTGTAGGTGTGTTGGAGCAATGAGAAGAAATGTAAATACATGAAAATGCTCTAGTCACACAAGTGAAGAAATTGGGTAACCTTTAAGCTTATGTCATTTATTTTCTTTTATCTTTAGTTATCTAATTTTCGTTTTAAAGTCTTAGAATATTTGTTAAGCCTAACAATGATGCATGAGAAAGGGGGAGCCATTTTAAAACCAAAATTCTTATTTACGTCAATTTTTAACATCCTAAGTTATTTTGAACATAAAGTTACTTAAATTTTTTTGATATAACAAAAGGGGAGAAATGGTTTGAAACTTTGATTTTTCAAGAGAATAAGGGGAACTTTAACTTCTTTTATTTTTTAAATCTCTTATTTAAATTTTTAAATACAAAGGGGGAGAATCCCAAACAAATTTTCTATTATATCAAAAAGGGGGAGATTGTAGAACTAATATTTTGATATAATAATTGAAAAATAGTTTTGGACTAAATTGAAAAGATTTCAAAAATGCCTTTAAGTCCAAACAACTTGAAAATAAGTTTGTGGATGTTTTAAATGGTTTTGGCAGGGTTTAAAACATTTTTAAGTAATCAAACCAGACTTTTTAAGGTAACTGTTTCGAAATAGGGGAACCTGTATCGAAATATTTTGAAACTGCCAAAACTCGTACCGAAACAGGGCTTGCTCATTTTGGTACGGAGAGTCTTCGTTTCGAAACACCCCTTTGGTGTTTCGATACGCCCAACGGTCAAAAACCTCCCCAACGACTATTAACGACCAAAAACTCAATTGGGACTATAAATTGAAGGCTGGAACACTTGAAGAATGTAAGAGACAACATCCAAGCAGTATGGTCAAGAAAATTAGAGTCTAAATCTTTATTTTACTATTCTCTTGTACATAGTCTTTAGAGAGTGAGCTTTATTGTAAATCCTTGTACTCTTGTGAGCTTAAATTTGTGTAAACACCCACCTTGTGAGGTATTAACTTTACCAAACAAATTCTTTGTAAAAGGAGGGATTCTAGTTTAGCCTTGAGAGAAAAACTAGAGTTGATTCTATCTTAGCCAAGTCCAAAAGATAGGGTTGTAATGGTTTCCTCCTAAACCGGTAAAAGGGGACGAATTCATTGTTGAGTGAAATTGGAAATTCTTAGTGGTGTGCTAAGGTAGTGGATGTAGGTGCTTGTTAGAAGGCCGAATCACTCTAAAATCATTGTGTCACATGTCTACCTTTTTTCGATTTTAGCCAATTCAACCACCAAACATTTACAACCCTCATTGACGGTTTCGATGATCGATTCGAGCGTGCTACACGCCCAACAAAAATAGCGGCACCAAAATGACGTCGTTTTGGTCTAGCAACCAAGTCATCACAGCGTTAAGGAGTTAACGGCGCGGTGGTATAAACGAATCGAAAAATAAAATTTGACGGTAAATTTGAACCAATTAAAAAATTAGTGGTAAAAATAAGTCACTTTCTATATTTTGGTGATACCTGACATAATTTACCCTAAAGATTATTATAAAATACATTGACAACGAGAAAAATCTAACACAAAAATCTCTGAACTAAACATGACTTTTAAGATTTATCAAGTTTTTATTATCTCATATTTATTTCCACATTTGATTAAAGGTAAATATCTTATCGATACAACGATAAAAGTAATGATAGATCCTTCATCACAAAGATACAATGTGAATAGTGCTTGTGATTTTTATATAAGGAGATTTAGACATTCTAGTGGAAAATATTTTTTTAATAGTCTAAAAATGATTAAAAGGTATATGTGTTTATACATATTTTTTTAATAATATATATTTTACAGATAAAATAATTAGACCCAAATCTCTAAAAATAAATATCATCCATTTTTTTACTAGCACTGAAAAATGTTTGTAACTAATGAAAGAGATAAATAAGCTCATTGATAATGGGGTGCAGACTCTAGAATTAATTGTATTAATTCCCTTTATCTCTTCTTCAAACCTTACGAAACCAAACTGCATCCCAAACAATACTCACCCTTACCTTTTTCCAGAGGCGAAGCCATGATCGAATATTAGCAGAGGCTAAAATATTAAATTTAAAAAATGCAAGGGCTTATTACGTATTTAAACTCAAAATTTATGAGGCATGACCTAATTTGTCTAATATTTAAATGTATAAGGACCTAAATTGACCAAAAATTTTGAGGATACATGCTCATTCTTCTTTAGTTCATCCTAGAGGTGTAAATGAACAAAGTGTTCGACGAATTGTTAGCAATCCATTTCTATAACGTTCATTTATTAAGCTGAATAAACGAGTATGAACAATTTTTTTATGTCCGTTTAATAAATGAACGAACATGAACATAGGTGTATTCCATTCGTTTATGTTCATGAACAAGCTCGTTTAATGGATCGTTTAAAAGCTCATTTACTTGGTTTTCCTTTTATTTTTTGTACATTTTATTTTGAAAATATTGGTGAATGTATGGACTAAATTGAATATGTGATGAACTTTTGAGTTCAAACTGTGAAGCTTAATGAGCTTAAAGATTAGTAGTGTAATTTCACCATTAGGCGAACATATAAATGAACATGTTAGCGGTCATATAAATGAACATGTTCGCGAACATTACATAGATATGTTCACGAACATTAAGCGAACATGTTAATGGACGTTAAACAAGCGAACACCATCAAAGACAAATAAACGAACACAAACATGATTTTAAAAATTTAAACGAACCGAAAATGAACACGTTCAAATATAAATAAACGAACACGAACAAAACCTTATTTATTCAAGCTTGGTTCATTTACAGTCCTAGTTTAACCCCTACTTAATTATATATTTAATAAACTCTCATATTTTTAATTTAAATAATTATTTTTATATGGACCAAATTATTATTAAACCAAATTATCAAATAATAAAATTTTATAACCGGAGCAGGGGCTGGAGCCCCCTTGAGCCCCCTTGAGCCCCAAGGGTCCAAAAACAAGAAATAAAAACAAACCTCAAAACTTATTTTTTGACTATGAAAGTTTTCCAACGATTAGGTCCTCTATTCGTCAGTCTGAATAGTGAAGAAGTCAGGGACACCATGAGGAGAAACATGAGACACGGTCGAACAGTGGATATCGGAGATCGGTGAAGCCAAAGATGAAGAGTTTCAATCTAGATTCTCAAACTTTGAAGCACTTTTTTAGTCAGACCGACCCCATATTTATGCTCAAAAGGCTGAGACAAAAATATTAGTAAAATTTGAGATCAAACAACTATCTTTAACGATGAGCAGCAACGAATGGAGTGACACATATGACAAAAATATTTTGTTAGATTTTTTCAGAAAGGAGGAATTTTTTTCTAGAGAGAGATGGAGAAAATAAAAAATAAAAAGTAAAAAAAAAAACACAAAAAAGAACTTATACTCTCGCCAAAAAGAACATTGTTTTGATGATTGATTCGCACGTCCAATCTGACTCGACTATAGGATCTGTGCCTTTCTTTAATATTGGGTAAATTGTGATTGTGACCGAAGCACTTTTCTGTTATACTTTAATCCAAATTTACATAAATAATATTAACAATAATGACTATATAGACAAGATATATAAAATAAAGGACTATGAATAAAATAAAGAATGGAACTAAAATTAAATTAATACAAAATTTAAAGGCCAAAATTGAAATAAATGAAAGAGTAAGGGCAATAATTAAAAGAGAAATAAATAATGGACTGAAATGAAAATAAAGTAAGATCAGGGTGCAAAAATATAACATGAAAATTAATGAGGGAGTTCGGGGTAATTAATTCGTAATAATCTGATTTAATTATTAATCAGGGACCAAATTAAAAAGTGAAGAAAATAAGAGGGACCCAAAGCGAGATTTCAAAATGCGGAAGGGTTGCCCGCGTAGTTATCGTGGCGCGGAAGGGTTTATTATGCAATTAGCCCGTTTTTTAATTATTTTGTGAGTATAAAACTCATTTTAAAAGCCCAAAATCAGATTTGTTTTAAAAAAAAAAACTTTAACCCCTCTTTTGAACTCTCATTCCCCTATCTCCCTTACCGGCCGCAAGTGTATCAGCCCTTGGCCATTTTGGTCGTCGTAAATCGACGACGGCGAACACTACATCCCCTCTCCTTTTTTTTTATTTCCTTCAAACTCGAATCGTCTCTTCTTCTTCTAACCTTCATCTTTGTTTTTTTGTGTTTCTTTTTTTAAAACCCTAACCTCATTTGACATCCCTCACATCCGATTCACCATGCATGGCTCGACATCGAACCGAGAGGCTTATCATCGGAATGGCAAGGGGCATCAGTTTGAAAAGGTAATGCCTTTTTCTTCCTTTTTTATATTTTTTTCTTATCGATGTGCGAATGAAAAGGGAGAAAAAAATAGAAAAGGAAAAAAATTACCTCTGTAAACTTTCACTCTTTTTATTTCTTGAACCGAAAGTAGTAAAAACTACATTTATTACATTGCATATATATATTTGATTTTTTTCTTAAAACATTAGGTAACCATTAAAGCTTTCACTTTAGATCTGATATATATATATATATATATATATATATATATATCTTTTTTTCATTTTCGCGGTTTCAGCAACTTGCATGGCGGTCGCATCGTGGTCGTTAGCGTCGCGGAGATGAACGGTCGGATTGTGGCTTGAGAACGAACGACTGAGATGGATTTTGGCGATGATGTGGCATCCTCCAGATGCAGACACGTGGTAGACGCAACCTCAAAAGTCTCGGTGTGCCGTGCACGCGCGCGTGGGAAGACGAATAGTCAGCGCGTGGGCCACACGCGCGATCCGAAGGGTCTCTCTGCTTTGATCTCAGTCGTTGGATCAAATTTTGATCCAATGATCATGGGGCGGCTGCGCATGGAAAGAGGATAAAATTAGGGTTTTTGTGTTTTATTAGACTAGGCCCAAATCGGGCTTTTGTAATAATATAGACTTTATTTTTAAAATGGACTATATTTTTAAATGCAATTTATTTTGGTTTTGTTATATTATTTTTTATGTTTTTTTCTTTTTGTAATAATAATAATAATAATTAAATAAAATTGTGGGTTAAATAACCCGGATGAAATTAGTGTTTACAGCTGCTCATCGTTGCTCATTCTGGTGAAACGAGAATAGAGCAAAGATCATAAGCACTAATTTTATCCCACTTCCTTGTTAGGAGGTTTTGAGTCACGAGTCCCTCCTATATGGAACTGTTGTACTCTTCCTCTGCCTAAAGCCTTGGAGCTGCGGGTACTTCCTGTATAGAACCCTTAGCTTGTCTTCAGCAATGTACTTTCAGGTTACAAGTCCTTCCTGTATAGAAATTGTTGTCTTCACTCTCGAAGCTACGAGTCCTTCCTACATAGAACTCTCTACTCTGACATTCCAAAGCATATGGGTTCCTCCTGCATATAACCTTTAGCTTTGAAAACGTGCAATTTTAGGTTCTTCCTATATAGAACCTTTTGGCTTGGAGTCTCAGGCTCTTCCTATATAGAACCTTCGTCTCGGAGTCTCAGGTTCTTCCTATATAAAACCCTCTTTTTGCAGTTTCAGGTCCTTCCTATATAGAATATTTATCTTTAAAATTCTGGAGTTTGAAAATTTTGAGACAATGTCCCAATTCGTTGTTGTGTCATTATGACGAACATCCGTTGTTTGGTGTCTTGGAGGTGAAGTAGAATCTGATCATTTGTCAACCTCTTGGGCTCCCTGTCGAGAAAATAGACAATTCATTTAAATGTTATGAGTTAGCATGCTCCTATCTTATGGATGTTTAACTACGCATGAAGCATGATTAATGATGTTTTTTCCTTTTCTTCATTTTACTTCTCTTCTTTTGATCAACCTATCCCATTCTTCGTTGCCTTCATTCCTTGATCTCTTGTAGTAGTATCTTGTCATCTTAGGCTCGGGTTCAATCTTTTCAGCCCGACTCCTCCCCTCAAATCGTTAAAATTTTGCTCTGAAGTGATTTCTGACTTTTGCTTTGGCTTTCTCCTCCTTTTTTGCGCCTTTTCAAGTTCTTGCCCCGTGGTACTTTTATTTTCATGATTCTCATGCTTCTCTTTGTAATGTTTTAGCTTCGGAATTGCTTTTACGTTTGCAAGGTCTAAGATCCTCCTTCGGGCATACCAAATGTTGAGGTGAATTCCTGTTCTCAAGTTGCCTGTATTTCAAAGGATATATCATATTAATACCACGAAATCTTTTGTTTATCTTGAATCTATATTAATCTACTTGTTGGATACTTATAGAAACAACGAGAGAAAACACAAAATAGTACTTTATTATTATTAATATTTTTGTAAAGTCATGGCAAACATGAGAAGATAAAATGCTACATGATGCCCTAAACATCCATTGTATGAAAGATACGTGAGTTTGTCCACTGGGGTGAAATCTTGCTTGGAATTCTTTACAGAGTGTCTAGTTCTAACGGGGCCTGTTTGTCGGGTGTCTGACCTTGAAACTTCTTTGAACCGCCTTGTACGGGTTTTCATCTCAAATTTCTCTTTCGGTTCAAAAAAGCCCATTTCGGGTTTTCATCATGAAACCCATTTTTTCACCTTTTTTTCTTCTTTTTCTTTTTTCTTTTTTCTTTTTTTTGCATCCTTTTTATTTAAGTGTAGTATTTTTTAACCAAGTTGGAATTTATTGGGTTTTTCAACTCCCTCCCATCCATTTCTATTAAGATTAGTGCTCCTCTAGAAAAAGCCTTCTTGACAACGTACGGTCCTTCCCAATTAGGTGTCCATTTTCCCCGGGAGTCTCTATGATTTGGCAAGATCCTTTTAAGCATCAGACCCCCCTCTAGAAATTTCTGTGGGCGAACCTTCTTGTCGTAAGCCTGCTGATAAGTGTTTATTTCGGTTATGTTTTTAGTCCTTGTTTTGATCGAATATATATTTGAAGGACTTAATTGGGCTGTTTTTATGTTGTTTTTGTGCAGGTTACGTAATGCCGGAAACGAGTTGAAATGCTGCAGAAATACTGAATTCGTGGGCAGATTCATGGGCATGAACCAGGGCATGAATGCTGACTGGGCGCCACGTCAGCACCTTCTAGAAGATGACGTCAGCAAGCTTGATAACCTATCAGTCCACTTATCAAGATAGCCTATCATCCGAATTTTATCTTTTAAATTTAAAACTTTGATATTTATCTTATGTAATTTTATTTAAATTTATTTTAGGATTTATCATCTTAGGTTTTTAGGGTTTTTCAACTAATATAAATACCCCACTTTGGGGGGTGAATAATTCATCAAACAATTTCCATTATTCTCTTCTTCCTTGAGTAATAAAGTTCTCCATTTTCTTTTCTCCATTTTTGTTTATTTTATTAAGTATGGTTTTTTCACAAACCATGCTTAACTAAATTCCCTTTAGCCAAAAGCAACGCCAAACCCGACAAACCTCGTGAGATTAGGAAAATACTTCAACCCTTCGAAAATCCCTTTTTAGATTCTCTGCAAAGTTGATTAGGCAATCGGCCTAATCTTTAGGCATCGCAATTGTTTCATTCCGAGAGCGCGCATCGGCTTGAAGTGGTTTAGATCCATCGTTGGGGACGAGGAAAAGCTTGTAGCCAATTCAACTCCCTAAGAACAAACTTAGTGGTGGTCCACTAAGGGGAATCGAAATCGGAAACAACTCTCATCGAGACGAATATCCGAGCACGGGCTTCTCCAGCATTAACTCAGATCTGGGTTAGCATCGATTGCCGTGGCTAATCCACAAAAGTTTGACTTCAAGGATTGCCCTAGGAGTCGAATCTACCAAAGAGAAGTAAGTTACAAGGGTTGGGCCTTGTAGACTGTAACCTGCAGGAAAGTCGAAGAAAAATCAACTTCAGTGATCGAAGATGTCGTGGCAAAGCGTGGCTTGAGGCTATTTCTATCCATAATTCTTTCTCAACATTTATTTTTACGTTTTTACTATTTTTCTCATTTAAATCACTATTCTAAAATCCCCCTTTATTCCCTACAGGTTTTTGGTCTAAATCAGAAGAAAGGTGTTAGAGTTCCTATTCCCTGCGGATCGACCCTTACTCTCACTATATTAATTTAATTCTTATTTACTTTGAGTTTAAGGTTTTATTTTTGACACTATACGACGCGTGTCAAAATTGGCGCCGTTGCCGGGGACTACGGCAAATTACTAATATCGTTTTATTTGATTTATGACCAGGAGCAATCCGGGAGAACAATTTGATCTCATCCCGGAAATCGAAGCACTAGCCCGAAAGTTGAACGCACAAACACTTCGGGAAAAGAAAAACAAAAGACGCCAACAGAGACTCGAACGCGATCTAGAAATTACATCCGAAGCAGAATCGAGTTACGAGCCCAATCCGATGGGAGACGAAAATCAAACCATTCGCCAACTTAATGCGGCGCCCGATGGTCAACAACCTATGTGCATAACTTTCCCGAATGGCGAAACACCATTCGTGCTAAAAACGGGTTTGATCCATCTCTTGCCTACCTTTCACGGCTTACCGACAGAAAATCCTCATAAACATTTGAAGGAATTTCACATGGTTTGTCTAAGTACAAAACCACAGGGAGTATCCGATGACCAAATCAAACTTAGAGCTTTTCCATTTTCCTTATCTGATATAGCGAAAGATTGGTTGTTTGATTTACCCCCTAATTCTGTTACAACATGGACTGACATGGCTAAACTTTTTCTCGACAGGTTCTTCCCTGCAGCGAAGGCGAGCAAAATCAGGCGCAACATCCTAAGCATTCAACAAAGAGAAGTTGAATCCTTGTATGAATACTGGGAGAGGTTTAAAAAGTTGTGTGCAAATTGTCCACAACATGGGTTGTCGGAACAAACCCTCCTCCAATATTTTTACGAAGGATTAACGCCTATGGACATGAAGGTGATAGATGCGGCCAGTGGCGGAGCTTTAGTTAACATGACACCAACAGCGGCTAAAACTCTGATATCAACTATGGCCGCCAACTCTCAAAGATTCAATCAGTCTAGCGAACCATCTCGAAGGGTTCGCGAGGTAAGTACAGTTTCATTAGAAAACAAAATCGATAAATTAGCTGAAATAGTGCAAACTCTTGTTGCAGATAAGAGAAAAACAGCTAGACTTTGTGGAATCTGTACCAGCCCAGAACATCCGACAGACTGTTGTCCGATGATTCAAGAAGATGATGTCGCCCAAGCCAACGCCATAGGGAATGCTTATAATTCTGGGTGGAGGAACCAATCAAATTATGGGTACGCGAACAACCAAAGGCCAAATCAACCGTACCAACAAAGACAACCCTACCCTCAACAAAAGACATCTCTAGAAACCTTGGTCGAACGACTAGCGATATCCCAAGAGAAGTTCCAGAACCGTACCGAAATCCACTTACAAGAGTTAGACAAGCAAATGAGCCAGCTAGCCCAAACAGTAAGTCGTCTTGAATCCAAAGGTAAACTCCCTTCACAAACAGAGATAAACCCGAAAGAAAATGTTAATGCCATCACCCTTAGAAGTGGCACCGTGATAGAACCCAAAACCTCAGAGGTAAACACCCAAAAAGATAACCCCACTCCACCAGTCGAAAAAGATACCTCAAATCCAACCCCTAAACCAACCCCTGTACCTTCTCCCTACGCTACACCACCACCCTTCCCGTCAAGATTGATGAAGAGGGACAAACAAGCGGAAGAAAAGGAAATCCTAGATGTGTTCCAGAAAGTAGAAATCAACATTCCACTCCTCGACGTAATCCGAAAAATTCCAAGGTATGCTAAGTTCATTAAAGATTTATGTACTAATAAACGTCGTCTTATTGGAGTTGAAAAGGTTAATCTAGGAGAACATGTATCGGCGGTCTTCCAGCGTAAGTTACCACCAAAATTGAAGGACCAAGGTATGTTCGCCATTCCCTGCAAAATAGGTAAAGTGGGTGTTAAAAGAGCAATGTGTGATTTAGGGGCCTCTATTAATGTTATGCCCCTTTCATTTTATAACTCACTTTCTGCTGAGCCTTTGAAGGAAACGAAGGTAACAATACAACTGGCGGATAGATCCATAATCTACCCGGAAGGATTACTGGAAAACGTTCTTGTAAAGGTAAATGATTTAATCTTCCCAGCAGATTTCTATGTCATTGACATGGAAAACGACCGGTCAAACAACTCTTCTGAGATCCTCCTTGGCCGCCCATTTTTGAGCACTGCAAACACGAAAATTGAAGTAAGAAGTGGGATCCTTACAATGGAATTCGATGGTGAGGTAGTAAAGTTTGACGTTTACAAAGCTATGAGACATCCTGAAAATGTTGCTAGTTTAAATTTTGTTGATGTCATTGAACCTGCCATAAATGATTTCTTTGACGCTAGTTTTACTGACTTCATGGATGACTTGCACAGGGAAATCGCGGATTCCGACGAAGAGGACAGGGAGTTCGAAAATCTTTGTTCGATAAATAAAGACTTAGTACTTACTGCATCTAAGACTAAACCTTTACCTTCTATATTGCAGGCACCCAAGATTGAACTTAAACAATTACCCGAGCATCTAAAGTATGCATTTTTAGGAGAAAGAGAAACCTTGCCGGTTATTATCTCGACCAAGCTATCAAACGAAGAAGAGGAGGATTTGCTAACAGTATTGCGAGCACATAAGGAAGCCATGGGGTGGACCGTTGCAGACATCAAGGGCCTTAGTCCCTCCACTTGCATGCATAAGGTAAAAACCGAAGATGGGGCTAAGCCATCTCGACAAGGACAACGCCGCCTGAATCAACCTATGATGGACGTAGTTAAAGAAGAAATACAAAAGCTTCTAGATGCGGATATAATCTATCCAATCTCGGATAGTGACTGGGTAAGCCCGATCCATGTAGTCCCTAAGAAAACCGGAGTCACAGTGGTTAAAAACGCGGAAGGTGAGTTAGTTCCAACTAGAGTCCAAAATGGTTGGCGAGTCTGTATAGACTACAGGAAGTTGAACTCTCTAACTCGAAAAGATCATTTTCCACTTCCTTTTATAGACCAAATGATTGAAAGACTAGCCGGTAAAACTCACTACTGTTGTCTTGACGGATTTTCAGGTTTTTTCCAAATTCCCGTGGCGCCCGAGGATCAAGAGAAGACAACCTTTACATGCCCTTTTGGCACGTTCGCCTATCGTCGAATGCCATTCGGGCTTTGTAATGCGCCGGCCACATTCCAAAGATGCATGGTGAGCATTTTCTCAGATTTCATCGAAAAAGGTATAGAGGTATTCATGGATGACTTTACAGTTTACGGTAATTCCTTTGGAGAATGTTTATTAAACTTAACAAATGTGCTAAAAAGATGCCTTGAATTTAACCTTGTTTTAAATTATGAAAAATGTCATTTCATGGTAGATAAAGGTTTAATTCTAGGACATATTGTTTCCTCAAAGGGTATTACTGTTGATAAAGCTAAAACAGATGTTATACGCTCACTCCCATACCCCACAACTGTGAGGGATGTTCGATCGTTTCTTGGCCATGCAGGATTTTACCGCAGGTTTATTAAAGATTTTTCGAAGTTGGCGCAACCCCTCTGCAGTCTGTTACAAAAGGATCGACCCTTCAATTTTGACGAAAAATGCAAGGAGGCATTTGACATACTCAAGGAAAAACTTGTAAAAGCACCTATCGTTCAACCACCGAATTGGAACCATCCATTCGAACTAATGTGCGATGCTTCCGATTTTAGCGTTGGAGCAGTGTTGGGTCAAAGAATCGACAAGGAACCGCATGTTATAGCCTATGCATCACGTACCTTGGATCCTGCGCAGAAAAATTATTCAACAACGGAAAAAGAACTCTTTGCTATTGTCTTTGCCTTAGAAAAGTTTAGATCTTATTTACTCGGTACTAAAATCGTTGTATTTTCTGATCATGCAGCTTTACGCTTTCTGATGAGCAAAAAGGAGGCAAAGCCGAGACTAATCCGATGGATACTATTACTCCAGGAATTCAACTTAGAAATTAAGGATAAGAAGGGATGCGAAAACCTTGTTGCAGACCATTTAAGTCGCATCCCCTTATCTATGTCCGATCCACCGGTTAGAGAGGAGTTCCCTGACGAAGGATTGATGGCCGCTCAGCTTAACGTTCCGTGGTTCGCAGACATGGTGAATTACTTAGCCACGGGTAAGTTGCCGCAAGATTTACCGAAAACGGAAGTAAAACGAATAAAAAGGGAGTCTCGATTCTTCATTTGGGATGATCCCTATCTTTGGAAACATTGTTCGGATGAGGTAATTAGACGATGTGTAGCAGAAAGCGAGGTAAACTCTATCTTAAATTTCTGTCATTCTTATTCTTGCGGTGGTCACTTCGGGCCTAAACGTACTGCACATAAAATTCTTGAGTGTGGTTTCTACTGGCCCAACATTTTTCGTGATGCATATCTATTTTGTAAATCTTGTGAAAAGTGTCAAAGGGTTGGTAATTTGAGTCGACGAAACGAAATGCCACTTAATCCCATTACTGTATGTGAGATATTTGATGTTTGGGGATTAGATTATATGGGTCCCTTTGTCTCTTCATTCGGTAACTTTTATATAATTCTTGCGGTAGATTATGTCTCTAAATGGGTTGAAGCTAGAGCAACCCGAAATAATGATGCTAAAACCACTGTTAAGTTTCTAAAAGAATCTATCTTTTGCAGGTTTGGCACACCGCGAGCGATAATAAGCGACCGAGGGAAGCATTTCATCAACCGAGTGATCGAAACTCTCATGAAAAAGTTCGGTGTCACTCACCGAATTTCAACATCTTACCATCCGCAAACGAATGGTCAAGCAGAGGTATCGAATCGAGAGATAAAGACCATACTCGAAAAAATCGTGAAGCCGGATCGCAAAGATTGGAGCATTAAGCTATCCGATGCGCTGTGGGCATACCGTACGGCATACAAAGGCCCCATAGGGATGTCACCTTACCGTCTCGTTTACGGTAAACCCTGTCACTTACCAGTCGAGCTGGAACATCGCGCATTTTGGGCTATTCAGCAATGTAACATGGAAATGGATGCGATTGGAAGGGAACGCAAGTTACACATTCAAGAGCTCGAGGAAATCCGGAAACATGCCTACGATAGTGCACAAATTTTTAAAGACAAAACAAAGGATTTCCATGATAAAAATATTTCATTTAAATCTTTTTCCGTTGGTCAAAAGGTTCTATTATTTAATTCTAAATTTAAACTTTTTGCAGGAAAATTGCGTTCCAAATGGCTCGGACCGTTCACTGTTGTTCAATCTTTTCCACATGGAGCAGTAGAAATTCAAGACACCGAAGGACATAGCTTTAAAGTTAATGGACAACGATTAAAACAATTTTTCGAAAATGTTCCAGTTGGTTTGATTGAAGAAATTTATTTCGAGGAACCAAGTGCATAAATGAGGTCGTCAAGCTAGCGACGATAAACAAGCGCTAGATGGGAGGCAACCCATTTTTATTTTTATTTTTTTAATTTTCTTTATTTTTAATGTTATTAAAAAAATAAGAAAAAAAATCAAAAAAAAAATAAATAATAATAAAAAAAAAACGAAAAAAAATAATAAAAAGAGAGGAAAATCGAAATCAACTACATCTGTTTAAGAGTTCTTTTTATTTTGATTTTATCTCTTATCATATTTCTCTTCATTATTCTTAATATTTGTTTTCTTATTTTATCTTCTTTTAAATTTATTTTTATCTTATTTTATCTATCTTTTCGAATTTATTATCTTCTCATTTTATTTTTTATTTTTATTTTATCTAATCTTTTCCTTATTTTTGCAGATAAGTTAGGTTGAATAAAAGATGAGAAGCTATCAAGAATATTCGGTGGACCCAATTTTTAAATGGCATTTGTTATCACCTATCCAAATCTTATCCAACCGGTCAAAACTTCTATTTTAACCCAATCCCGTGGACCCAGCCAGTCAACCACCACAATCCAATCTAAATTCAAACACCCAATTACACCTCCCTAGCCGCAACTTTCACCCAAAATTAAGCCCCGTGGACCCCACCCCAAACCCAAACCATTACACGGCTACACCCCCCTCCCCACCCTCTTATTTATTTCCCTTTTCAGCAAACTTTGACCACCATTTAACCTATTCAATAAACCCTCACCTGCCGCCAACCTACCAACACTCCTTTCTCTTCTCCCATAACGCCAACCGAAACCAAACCCTCCACACCACCATCATGCCACGCACAAGGAACCAGGCTCGCCGGCTTCCACAGCAGCCACCGCTTGTCATTGGTGGCCGTCGGCGTTTCCAGCCACCGCAGTTCGTCGCCGTCAGCAGCGACTCTGAGCACCCACAGCAGCATCCCACCACCATCCCTTCTCCCGAACACCCCATCACCACCCCCCGTTCAGTCGACCATGCACCGCCGCCCCACCAACCACGGCGACCACCGTCACCCCCATCCCCTTCCTTTCACTCCCTTGCGACGCCGACCACATCCATGTATACCACCACTGCCCGTACGCACCAATCATCTCCATCGCACCACAACGATCCGGCCATGGCGAGGACCACTCCCACGCACAGATCCGGACAGCCCAGCACCGGCCGCACTGCTCGTGTCACCGGCAGTGGCGAGACGCCACCAACATCACGTCCACCATCGCCGCCACTGTCCCCTTTCTACCCCTTGGCGTCCGATGCGGCTGGCGGCTCCTCACGGCATCATTACATGCCCATGCATTCCCCACACCACGTGCCCTCCTATCACATGCACACTAACACGTCCGGGCACTCGGATAATAATTCGGCATCCGATGAGGTAAGTTCTGAATTTTTAACGCCATTATTTGTTATTAACCCTACCTCTGAACATGCAGATTACATGAACGCCGATTTTGCTGCTCATAATCCTTCGGACGCTGCCCAACCGGAATCACTGCCTCCCGACCACAATAATATTCCATCGGACCATGAAGAACATCCACGACGTAGCCAACGATTTACGACACCCAATGATGACAACTTGAAAGGGTTTTTACAATTCACTGGAGACGAACTCGTCATGTTTAATCATATTCGACATCGCCCTCTTCCGGTCTGTAAGTATATTCCCGATCATACGTTAGATCGTTTGCATATTCGTGAATCGGTCCTCGCACATTTTGATAATATTGGATGGCGTCGATTTCATGTTATTACTTGTGACACGTACTACGAATTAGTTCTTGAATTTTATTCTACATTTTCATTTAATCGTAGTCGCGCACGCTCTCTTGATACACCAAATGTAATTTCCTTTCGCTTATTGGGTCAATACTTTCGGCTGTCCATTACTGAGTTTAATGTCTATATGGGTTTCGTCACTAATGTTTCGGACCCTAACTATCAATCTGCACTTTTGGACATACCGGAAGATTTCGATAACAACATTTCTCTCGAGACTTTGACAGGTTTAGCGGGTGTGCAGTACGATCCGAAAACAACTAAGGACCACATTATTCATAGCCCTGCTTTACGATATATCCATCGCTTCCTTGTTTACAACTTGTCTGGCAGAAACGACACTCCATCAACCGTGAGTAGATCTGAGTTATTCTTTTTATGGTGTATGCAGGTAAATCTTAAGGTAAATCTTGGTTTTTGGTTGGCCCACACATTTCATCGTGTCCCCCGAACCTCTAGGTCACGACCATTAATTCTGGGCCCCTATATTACCCATTTAGCCTTGCGTATTTTTTCTGCTACTTTTGATCCATCTCAGTTTACTTATGCGTTTTCTATGAGTGCTTTAGATGAGAGATGCCTCGATGCAATGGGCTTACTCGCAGGCACCCCTGATGCACCTTATATTGCTCCCCCGGGCACTCTCCCAACTCGTCGAGAACGAGTGTTTCGTAGACGCGCCCAATCGCAACCACCACAGGACGACCAACCCCAAAGAGATATGGATGAGCGCCTCCATTCCATCGAGACCAACTTGGCCGAGATCTTATCCTATCTTCGCCCCGGCACCCCCCGCGGACGACGTGGCCGGGGTCGTGGCCGCAATTGATTAGGGGAGTCTCTCCTTTCCTCTCTTTTATTTTAATTTTTCATTTTGGGACAAAATGCATCTAAGTGAGGGGGAGGGAGATATGCTTATCAATTTTTTTTATCTTGCTTATTCGTCTTGATTGTTCGCTTGAAGTCTTGATCTTATTAATTTAAGTTCTCTGTTTAAATCCATAATTTCGCCTTGTCTCACTATTTTCACATGATTCTGAATCTATCTTGTTAGGAAACTCTAGGTTGCATGGTAAATTTTTGGCATGATTAATTTTTAATTTTATTATGACATTTTATTTCTCTATTAATCCACATGATGCTTACCTAAGTACACAAGACATATTTGTGAGATTTTGAGCCTAATGAGCATGCATGATATTTGCTCTTTGTTTCTTTGAGTGTGCCTAGCTAAATTAGTTGCATTCTAGAACTTGTCTTTAAATTCTTTTTGAGATTACATTGATTGATTATGATGCTTTAATATGATAGAGGCACTAGGTTTAAACCACTTCTCTTCCCAAATAAATCATCTACCCTTTAATTAATTTCCCTTAGTGAAACAATCTTTGAGCCTTAGCCTTTTTTCTTGAAAATTACCACATTTTAAGCCTAATCCAATTTCTTCTCAAATCCATCATTTTTGTTCCCTTTTTCGAGACAAATTTCATCTTAAAAAAAAAAAACAGATTCGAATAAATGCAGTGCAGCAGTGTATTACACTGTGCAGAAAAAAAACTGTGCAGAGTTGATTCGAATATACAGTGCAGAAAATTATTCGCGTCTACAGAAAAATAAAAACAGAAAAGAATACACAGTGCAGTTCGAAAAAAAAAAGAGAAAGAAAAGTACACTGTCGAGCAGTTTTGGTTCGAATGAAGAAAAAAAAAACAGTTTCGAATATTTTTTTTTTTGGGATGATTTTTTGTCTTCGATTTTAGCCTTTATTTTCAGCCTTTATCCTACCCTTACCTTAGCCCCATTACAACCCTTATTTAAGACCTCTTGATTTTTGCATCATATTCATGTTAGTAGTGGAGATTAGATTTAAACACAAGCTTATGGTTATGCTCTAATTAGCTTTGGCTCGAGTGATTTTTCTCTACCCTTAAACACTTTGAGTGACATGAGCGATTCCTTGTGAGGGTGCTTGGTTTGCATCATTGATGTTAGTAGAGTTTTTAGAATGTCGTCTTAGCTTTAATTTATTAGTCTTGCCATTTATCTATTTTTGCTCCTTAGTTTTCTTTCGGGATTTGATGCTTAATCATATTGAGAATTTTTGAGACTTCGTGAAATTAAGGATGAAAACTTGAACTTAGGATTGTTTAATTTTGAGATACTTGAGGACAAGCATCGGATAAGTGAGGGGGAATTTGATAAGTGTTTATTTCGGTTATGTTTTTAGTCCTTGTTTTGATCGAATATATATTTGAAGGACTTAATTGGGCTGTTTTTATGTTGTTTTCGTGCAGGTTACGTAATGCCGGAAACGAGTTGAAATGCTGCAGAAATACTGAATTCGTGGGCAGATTCATGGGCATGAACCAGGGCATGAATGCTGACTGGGCGCCACGTCAGCACCTTCTAGAAGATGACGTCAGCAAGCTTGATAACCTATCAGTCCACTTATCAAGATAGCCTATCATCCGAATTTTATCTTTTAAATTTAAAACTTTGATATTTATCTTATGTAATTTTATTTAAATTTATTTTAGGATTTATCATCTTAGGTTTTTAGGGTTTTTCAACTACTATAAATACCCCACTTTGGGGGTGAATAATTCATCAAACAATTTCCATTATTCTCTTCTTCCTTGAGTAATAAAGTTCTCCATTTTCTTTTCTCCATTTTTGTTTATTTTATTAAGTATGGTTTTTTCACAAACCATGCTTAACTAAATTCCCTTTAGCCAAAAGCAACGCCAAACCCGACAAACCTCGTGAGATTAGGAAAATACTTCAACCCTTCGAAAATCCCTTTTTAGATTCTCTGCAAAGTTGATTAGGCAATCGGCCTAATCTTTAGGCATCGCAATTGTTTCATTCCGAGAGCGCGCATCGGCTTGAAGTGGTTTAGATCCATCGTTGGGGACGAGGAAAAGCTTGTAGCCAATTCAACTCCCTAAGAACAAACTTAGTGGCGGTCCACTAAGGGGAATCGAAATCGGAAACAACTCTCATCGAGACGAATATCCGAGCACGGGCTTCTCCAGCATTAACTCAGATCTGGGTTAGCATTGATTGCCGTGGCTAATCCACAAAAGTTTGACTTCAAGGATTGCCCTAGGAGTCGAATCTACCAAAGAGAAGTAAGTTACAAGGGTTGGGCCTTGTAGACTGTAACCTGCAGGAAAGTCGAAGAAAAATCAACTTCAGTGATCGAAGATGTCGTGGCAAAGCGTGGCTTGAGGCTATTTCTATCCATAATTCTTTCTCAACATTTATTTTTACGTTTTTACTATTTTTCTCATTTAAATCACTATTCTAAAATCCCCCTTTATTCCCTACAGGTTTTTGGTCTAAATCAGAAGAAAGGTGTTAGAGTTCCTATTCCCTGCGGATCGACCCTTACTCTCACTATATTAATTTAATTCTTATTTACTTTGAGTTTAAGGTTTTATTTTTGACACTATACGACGCGTGTCACCTGCATCATCCTTCTTTGATACATTTGACCATGACAGATGGCTCTCAACCTTTCTTCTTCAATGAGATTCAGCTGGCCATACCTGGCTTGTATCAATTCGGCTTCATCCAGCTTTACTTCGTTTAGAATTCGAAGCGGCGGGATCTCAACTTCGATAGGTAGTATTGCCTCAGTCCCATAAACCAAAGAGTACGGTGTTGCCCTGGTTGATGTACGCATGGACGCCCGGTAGGCGAAGAGAGCAAATGGTATTTTCTCATGCCAATCTTTAAAGGTGTCTGTTGTTTTTTATATGATCTTCTTGATATTTTTACTTGCTGCCCCGTTCATCTTGGGACGATAGGCAGTTGAGTTATGATGCATTATCTTAAATTGCTCGCACACCCTAGACACCATCGTATTGTTTAAGTTGGAGGCATTGTCGATGATAATCCTCTATGGTTGTCCATACCGGCAAATGATTTCTTTCTTTAGGAACTTGCAGACTGTTGCCCTGGTTATGCTGGCATAAGAGGCTGCCTCTACCCATTTGGTGAAGTAGTCAATGACGATAAGAATGAAATGATGCCCGTTGGAAGCCTTCGGGTGAATTTGCCCTATAACGTCCATCCCCCATACTACAAAGGGCCATGGTGAGTTCATGGTGTGCAAAAGCAGCGGTGGAGAATGGATCTTGTCGACATATATCTGGCATTTGTGATAATTCTTGGCATAGTCGATACAATCTCCCTCCATTGTGGACCAGAAATAGCCATACCTCATTATTTTTTGGGCCATCGAGAAACTGTTGGCATGTGTCCCACATAACCCATCGTGTACTTCAGCAAGAATGTTTTTTGCCTCTCGCGCATCAACACATCTCAATAGCACTTGGTCCCTACCTTTCTTGTATAGGATTTCACCATCCAGGACATATCCGACTGCCATTCTCCTGATAGTCCTCTTATCATTCTCGTTTGCTTCTTTAGGGTAGGCTTGGAATTTGATATATTGCAGAATATCATAATACCAAGGGTTCCCATCTGATTCCTTATCCAGGTTGCAACAGTGAGCTGGCATTTCAAATATCTGCATTTCAACTGGTCTCATTTCTGCCTTCGTGCTCGTCTTGAACATTGCAGCCAAGGTTGCTAGAGCATCTGCCATTTGATTTTCTTCTCTTGGGAGGTAGGTGAAGCTGATCTTCTCGAATTCTTTAATGAGCTCTTGAATCAAATCATAATACTAAATTAATTTCGGGTCTCTAGTTTCCCATTCTCCTTGGAGTTGGTAGATCACCAAGGATGAGTCACCGAAAACTTGAAGCACCTTGATCCTCCTCTCGATAGCCGCGGTCAATCCCATGACACATGCCTCATATTCGGCTATGTTGTTTGTGCAAAAGAATTCCAATCTACTCGTGAAAGGGTAGTAGACATTTTTAAATCCGAAGGGCATTACTTTGTAACAAAATGTGCCCCATACAGTCACGAATGTAGTCTTCTCCATATCTTCTGGGTGCATTTTTATTTAATTGTACCCCGAAAAGCCATCCATGAAGGAGAACCATGAATGCCATGTCATATTGTCAACCAGGGTATCAATGTGGGGTAAAGGAAAATTATCCTTTGGGCTCGCTCTATTGAGGTCTCTATAGTCTACACACATGTGAACCTTCCCATCTTTCTTTGGTACTAGAACTATATTCGACACCCATTCAGAATATTTGACAACCTTCAAGAAACTAGCGTCAAACTGCTTTCTCACTTTTTTCTGATTTTAATAACATACCGGTTCGCATTCTTCTGAGCTTCTGTTGAACTGGCTTACACTCTGGTTTTATCGGCAGCTTGTGTACCACAATGTTTGTGTTCAGCCCCGACATATCCTGGTAAGTCCAAGCGAACATGTCTTTGAATTCTCAGAGCAGGGTTATTAGGTCATGCCTAGTTTTGGAAGAGAGGGTGACGCCGATCTTCACTTCTCTTCTTTATTCTTCGGTCCCAAGATTAAGAGTATCTAGTTCTTCTTGGTGGGGTAGGATTTGCTTTTCCTCACTTTCCATCACCCTTAGCAACTCTTCCGAAACTTCGTAGTCCCCTTCATCTTGTCCCTCATCAGACTCTACCAAACACGAAGGAAGCTCAAAATCCATCTTGGTGTCGGATTCAGAATCATTCATACAGTTAATGGTATGGGCCCTGTATAGATTTAAAAAGAAAAGTATTTGGAAGAGAAAGATATTTACATGGAATGAATAGAAATGAATGAAAGAATAAACAAATAAATAAAATAAGAGGAATGAGAACAAATAATAAATGTATGTAGTGGATGATATGTTTACCATTTGAGAAAACAGAGAAGGCATCATCTTATTTTATTTTGAAGCAGATTTAACATAGCAACCCTTTACAAAATATCCCTAATACCTGCGGGCAAAGGCAAACGGGTTTGTTCGAAGCATTACTCTATTTCTGTCCTTAAAACTACAGGCAAGTCGATACTGCTCCAGTTATCAAGTGATTCCCCTGGAAAGCAAGGACGGATTCCAGTTAAAAGCTTGCTACCACCTTCATCATTGGATATCATATTGAGGGACATCCCTTCAAGCAGTTCGCTGAACACCTATTCGTCATTAAACTTGTTGCTTTTTTGGTTTGCTTCCTGTACTTTCTGCTCAACATTGATAATCCCACCAGACACGAAGGTATCTCTTAGATAGGGAAAAGTCATCAGCTTCCATGGGATTTCTACTCCCTTGAATCTGGCCCTCCTTCGCTCTTCTTTTTCTCTATACTCCTCTCTTTTTTGCAGTATACTAGGCTTATGGCCCATCCTGTATCTGTCTTTCTTGAAGATAACCTTCTTTGCACGTAGACTCCCTTACAAGTTTTTTCCCAGACCTTTTCTAGTTTTAGCTCATTGCCCCAGAGTCTGCCAAACGGTCATCTTGGTGCAGTTAGATAGTTTAGGGCACGAGATCTTGCTTCCTTCTGCGACAAAAGTGGCGTTGATAAATTCTAAGGCCCTAAAGGAACATTCTATAGAATCCTTGTCAGGTAGAACGTAGGGGGTATCAGATGTAAATGAAGCTATGATGTCTTGTTCTGCTCCAACACTCACCAGTTTCCCTTCAATTATAAACTTTAATTTTTGATGTAGTGACGAAGGAACGACACCAACAGATTGAATCCAAGGTCTTCCCAGCAAGCAATTATACGTCGGGTGAATGTCCATCACCACAAACTCAATGACATATTATGTCGGTCCGATTAGTAAGGGTATCTCTATTTTTTCCACCACTTCTCTTTGAGTTCCATCAAAAGCTCTCACAGAGTTTTGGCACGGTTTCAGATGGGAACTATCTATGGGTAGCCTTTGTAGGGTTGTAATCGATAGCACATTCAATGCAGACCCATTTTAAATTAGCACCCCCGGCAAGACGTATCCTTTGCAGTGGGTAGTGATGTTTAAAGCCTTGGCAGACCTCATACCCCCATCCAGGATCACGTCATCACTAAACGTGATGTAGTTGTCTGCGGCAATATGTCCCACTATTCATTCTAACTTGGTCACAGAGATATCATTTGGAACAAAGGTTTGATTCAACACCTTCAACAATGCATCACGATGCTTTTCTGAGCTTAGTAAAAGCTCAAGTACCGTGATCCTCGCTTGTTGTTTGCAAAGTTGCTTGACGACGTTGTATTCACTGTGCCTTAAGAATCTTAAAAATTCTTGTGCTTGGGCTTCAGTCACTCGCTCATTGATCTTTATAGGAGGTTCTTCCCCAAACATCTTCTCAGGCTCAACTAACACATTCTTACCTTTGTCTTTTACTACTTTCGTCGTTTCCGGTGAATAACACCTACCTCTTCGAGTGAAATGTCCCACTACATTTACAACATCGGCTTTTGACTCCGTCGGTCCCTCCTATTGAGTGGGTTTTGCGTGTTCAGGTGATCCTTCCTCATTATGCGACTTTGAACCTTCCGGCACTGAAACATTTGCGGTATAATTCCATAGAACTTTTCGTGTGTCTTTGAATTGAAAATGGGTCAGAGCTGAGATGATAAGCTTATGGGCCATCTTTGAACTTTCCCCTTGAACCAAGCCACCTTCTTTTGGTTTGGATGAAATGACGAACGGTCTGCCCACCTCGTATCTGACATTGAAGTGATCTGATGTGCAGACGTCCAATCTTTTCTTCCCTTCAACTTTCTCAAAAAATTCAATTTCCTTGTTGTCCATCATTCCCTGAACCCGCTGTTTAAACTTCTCACAATGTTGGATTTCATGCCCTCCTTCCTAATGAAACTCGTAGTAGGGCTCGCATCCTTCTTGCACTAGTTCCATACCCCGATCTATCAGGCGTGCCATACACAGCTGCTGGAACACCCTTCAGAGAGGGGACCTGACTTCAGGAATTTTCATTTTAGATCTTCTATTGCCTTCATCCTCAATTGCGTTCACACCACGACCTCCGTGGTTTGGCAAAGGATTAGCAGCCACGTTTGGTTCGTCAAACGTCAAAACTCTGGTGTTTATCAGATTTTGAACAAACTTCTTAAAGGAAATACAGTTCTCTATCGAGTGACCGGGGCACCCGCGTGATATTCACACTATGCCTTCTCATCATACCATGTAGGGAATGGGGGTTTGTACGGAGTAACATAATATGGTCAGACCAAATCAGCTTTGTACAACTGCGAGTATAATTCAGAATAAGACACATGCAAATGAATGAATGACAGCTTCTCTTTTTCCTTCTTGGGAGCCCTCTCTTCCTTCTTGTTCGAGTTTTGCACATTTCCAGTGGAAGCTTGGGTTGTGAAATGGTAATGTTTGCTGGGACGCGGTAGGTGCTGGTAGCATTCACCTCATTTTCTTTCTTTTTGTAGTTTCTTCGGGTATTTTCACCACTGTCGAGTCTCCCGCTTTTTATTGCCACTTCAATTGATTCTCATGTCCTC
Organism: Hibiscus trionum; assembly: GCA_030270665.1. Classification (NCBI taxonomy): domain Eukaryota; kingdom Viridiplantae; phylum Streptophyta; class Magnoliopsida; order Malvales; family Malvaceae; genus Hibiscus; species Hibiscus trionum. The sequence goes on along the minus strand of BSYR01000007.1, from coordinate 10,646,166 downwards.
ACCAAATCAGCAAAAGTTTGGGTGGTGTTATTTATCAGACGATCAAACAATGCTCCTCTCAATGTATTCACAAACAAGGGTGTAATCTCAAGTTTGAGAATAAGTGGTTGAATTTGTGCGGCGACATCACGCCACCTTTGAGCATATTGGCGTAGACTATCGTTTGATCTCTGCTCAATTCCTTCTAGCATAATTCGATTTGGGGTTATATCGGTCACATGTTTGTATTCCTCAACAAAAGCCTTTGAGAGATCTTTCCATGATTTGATATTTGCTCAGCTGAGTTGGATGTACCATCGAATAGCTGAGCCGGTCAGGCTATCCTGAAAGCAATGGATCAGCAGTTTTTCATCCTTCACAAAGGCTTCCATTTTCCTGCAGTACATAGTTATATGGGCGGAAGGACAAGTAGTTCTGTCATGCTTGTCAAAATCAGGTGTTTTGAATTTTGGTGGAAGAACTAAATCTGCCACGAGGCTCAAATCACTAGCTTCATTCTCATGTTCGCTTGCCCCTCGCATAAAGTTGAATCTTTCCTCGAAGAGACGAAACCTCTCCTCATATTTCTTCTCTATCTCTGCTCTAATCCTTTCTACCACGTTCAGGTCTGGCATTTCATCTTCACGACCCACTTCGACATCTATGGGTTGTCTTGTAGATGCCCCAGCTTGGTGTTCTGTCGATACTCCAGCAGTATTGATGTACACTCTCTTCTCAGGAGCAGGTGTGCTCGATTGAACCCTAGCGTGAGATGCGGTTTCTTCCGTCTCTTCACCAGTACTATCAAAGACCTTTCCTTTTCCAGCCATTCTCTCAAGTAGCGCAATTATCTAAGCTATCATCACTGCTCGTGACTGAGCAATTTGATCGGTGATGTTTTGGTCAGCATGATTAAACCGGGTCTCGAGGTCTTTCTGACCCTGTTCTAGGCTAGTTACTCTATCTTCTATTATTTTTGTTTGTAAGCGAGTACCGTATTGATGAGGAATGTGTAACCCCCTCGTCCCGGTCTGGACGACTGACCGGTCCGAACGGGTTACACGGGGATAACCGAAGCGAAACCCGTTAAGGTCCCACTCCGATTAGCAACCCTATTTTTTTCCTTTAATTTTTATCTTTTCTAGAGGCATTCGTACATCCTATGTGAAACACGACAGCGGAAACACAACGAAAGGATACGAAGCATATGAAACAAGCAATTAAAACAACCCATTTTACTCTTTTCAACAGGCCGTATCGATACACTAGAAGGGCGTATCGATACGCCTTGACTAGGTCAACAGCCCATAGTCAACACAGGGAGACCGTATCGGTACACAGGTTGACCGTACCGATACGCCCTCACTGGTCAACCTCTCACGGTCAACGATAAATAACCGTACCGATACGCCTAGGTCACGTTTCGATACGCCAAAATCTCGTCAACATCTCAGATTTCCAGAGAGGTTTTGGCGTATCGATACACCCCCGTGTATCGGTAAGCTAAGCCTAATATGAGTCCCAAAGTGTAGGACCGTATCGGTACGGCCCTTGGGCGTACCGATACGCCCTGCACTGCAAAACTTAGATTAGCAGCAAAATGCACTAAGACCCAACTCTAGATGCAATTTACGACTCGCCTAGCCACAAACAAACACCCATACAACATTTAACAGCCATGGAACAACATACGAAGCAATTTAAACTAACAACAGAGCATTAACATCAAGGCATCCACACTTAAGAGAAACTTGCATTCTAAATGTTCATATACTAGACCATATCATTCCTAAGAAGCCAACACTTACATAAACACTTCATATCAAGGTTTACATGCCTTAAAACATAACACACAAGCAAACGTGGAACATGGTCATAAGCCTTTAAACACAAGCATTTAAGCAACAACGTAACATGGTTTACAAATCCATCAACACAAAGCATTAACAACATAAAGCCAACACAAAGTAGTATAGATACACTCTCCTAAAACACGTAGCATTTCCCATTGCTAACTACTACATTATTTAATAAACCATACTTGAGAAAACTACCGCACGCTTGGACGCCCTTTTCCTGCTCCTTGCTAACTCTAAGCTAATGATCTGCATTGTCAGAAAAAGGAGAGCGTAAGCATAAAGCTTAGTGAGCGGAGCTCAAAAACATAACAACGACAATGCATGGTTCAAAGCTTTCTTTAAAATAAAGGCCAACACATACAATCCATCCAACGACATAATCCTCTTACTAACATACAAGTTCAACCACAAGTCCACATTATAGATATTTATCATGGCATCACACTTTATGGTATGCATAAAGGCATAATCCTAGATTTAAAGCAAAACCATTAAGAGGGAAATGATATAGTGAGACACAAACATGAACAATACATGGTATGCACAAGCATAACCAAAACACACACGGTGGGACCACACATCACCGTTCGACTAGTAGTTTTCCGATGGGACCACACATCACCGTACTCTTCTACTAGTCACTATTGGTGGGACCACACATCACCATGGTAACGACAACCATCACGTGAGATTCGACACCAACCATGCAACACGATATACAAATCACCATCATGCGACATGAACACACTATATCATGCATGACCAAAACAACTTGTAACAAAATCCACAATTATGCACAAACTTACTACTTACAATCTTACCAACCGCAAGTGGTCTTACTTACCATTTTCGTGCACAACCTGCACCAACTTACATATAATTTACAAGGAATATCAACAACACCATTGATTCCATCACGCATGATCAACAACATAAAAACAAACAACATGCTTCCTCCCAAAGTATTGAAATTTCATGCATAACAAGTTATCACCACAAGTAATGAAAAACAAACAGTAAAAAGGGGAATTTAAAGAGGCGATTCACATCAACTTACTCTTGAATTTGAATTGACCTTTCAAGCTCAATCCAAACTCTTTCAAAACCATTTTTGAACCAAAAAGTTGCTTAAAAACATTTCCACTCACCATTCGCACACCAATGCAAACCACAAAGTCGTTTCAAGCTTCCGAACTTGCCGAAACCGCATCCGAACCACCCAAGGCCAAATCCGCTGTTTCCAACCAATCAAAAACAATGTATTAACCTCTTAATCAACCACAAATTTACTGTTATACATCAGCTCACAATTCCACAATATTTTCTCAACAATTCAAAGCCGAAATCCTCCCAAATAATCCCATTTTCGTACTCCAGCAAAACCCAGCCATTACCTCTCAATTTAAACACTTAAAACACTCCAAAACATGTCCAAAACATCACCCTAAGTCTGTAAAACCATCAGCCCTTCATTTCCCCACATAAACACCTTAAAAACTCCCATTTCCACTCCTAAAAATCACCTACAGCAGTAGCTTTGGGAATCCATTCAAACCAACACTATCACCACTAAAAAATCATCAAATAACATCTAAAAACACCTATCCAATGTCACTACAACATCAGCCCAACAATTCTTCACATAACCACTCCAAAAACACAAGTTTTGACACTTTTAAAGCACCCCAAAAACCCATTTCGGGATTCTTTATAAAACCCAACCAAATTGAGATATAATGTTCTATAGGGCAAGGTTAGATAAAAACTCAACTCTATTAATCAAAAACAACCCAAGAAGCCATTAAAGTTTCCTACTTTTCTTCAAACTTTGAAAACTCAACTTTCTCTATAATGGGATTTTCTAAAATCTAAAACCATAGATTTGTTAAAAATGAAGAGGACAAGTCAAAAATAGTCTTACCTCGTTGAAATCACTTGAATTCGATGGAGGAATGAATGAAATAGGGATAGGGGTTAAGGGAGGTTTTTCTATCGTGAAAAAAAAAGAACTAGGGGAAGAAGAAGAAGAATAGCCAATTTCAAATTCCCTTTTCACATTTTATTTCCCTTTATTTTAAAATTACCAAAATGCCATTAATGAATTTCAAAACCCATTTTTATTAAAAACCAAAACCCAATTTAATTTAAAACGAGCCCACGACTCGAACCCAATTTACCCGTGTAACATCCGACCCCTAAACCCGGGGCATTACAGAATGATTGCAGCTTAGTTTTCTGCCATATTAATTCCCACAATTAAATTTTTATTGTTTTAACCATTAAATGCAATGTATAGTGTAAAAAAGTGAATGAATGATGAATGAAGATGAATGCAATAAAGGAGTTGATTCTTAAACAGTCCTTAGAAAGACGTTCATTAGCAGAAGAGGTCTTGATCATAAAAAGTAGTGATAACAAGCTACAGATATCGGCTAGCTTCTATGCCTAGGACCTCGACTTCATGAAGTAGGGCTCAAACTCGGGCTCCCATATCTGTCTCTGGACTAATACGTGCATATAGTTCAGTTGTCGCTCCTGCTAGACCTTGGATGTACTGAGCTACTCCATGTGCTTGTGCCATGACATCCATCATCACTCTGTGCTGGTCCCTGATTAGCTGGTCGGCTTGTTGAAGTCCCCAAACTATTCTACTTTTATCTTCTTGTATGGACCCTTCGAACGAGGTGAGCTGCTCCCTACATCCTTGCAGAGCCGCTTCCAGTTCGATCACTTTTGCCCTTAGTACCTCGTTTTCTTCCTGGGCAAAATTCAGGGCGATGTTACCCTGATTATGATAATCATACAGAAGCCCTTCTAATTTCCCCACCTGAGCTCCGAGTTCTCCATTTTGGATTATTAATTCTTGATTTAAGGTTTGACTGATGACTAACTCGTGGGTAATTGTGTTCACTTTGGCTACCTTCTGCTCTATCAGGCTTTGGTTGTCTTGATGAGCTAATTCTAGCTGTGTTAATTGAGCCATTAGATTCTGAATCTGGTCTTAACTAAGGGCTAGCTTCTGATTAGCAACTTCCAATTCCTCAATCTTTTTCGTGACTTGTTTCTGGCTTGCTTCGTATTTACGAGCATAACTATCAGTCTTCTTCCTTTTTGTCACCAGCTTGTTGGCCAATTCTTTAGCGGTGGTTTCTAAGCCGCTCTTTCGCAAGTTTTGCTTTAACTCCATCCATTCATGCCTTAACTCTTCATGATCATCTTGCAGCGCTTTCTTCTTCTTCAGCAGTTGCTCTTCTCGGTTCTTGTACTTGTCCAAATCGACTGATACCAAATAATTTGCAGCTTCAAGGTTAGAGATGCATTTTTCCAGAGCACGTACCTCTCTCTGGTGTGCCCTTCTAGTTTTTTCTAAGTCAGAAGGAGCATCTCTCATATGTTCCTCCATAGGCCAAACATTTTCTCGATTTGGACAAAGGATGGTAACGTTGACCCGATTGAGCCTTCAATGTTCATATGCTGAGGTAAAAGGGGTTCTATCATTGTAAACCTCGACTTTGTGTAAGCTTTTCCAGGCACGAATCATCTTCAATACTTGTGCTTTGTATCTACTGCCCTTGTGCAGGAAGCTAGAGGCATTTAAACCATAGGTAGCAGGGATAAATTGCATTGAGCCAAATTGTCGTGACACAAGCAATGGACAATAACCTGTTCCACCCCAAATTCCAGGCAAAGGCACCCAGCCGTATCCCCCGCAGCGGTAAAGAAAATCTTCTACTATCAGCCAGGGTACCTTTCACCTAACAGTTTCATCTTGGAGGTCGTAGAATGCAGCCATCCATTGTTCCTCGATCATTGCTTCAGCCCGGTATTCTTCTAAAAAGACTTTTATGGGGGAATAGTGGGTCATATGCATTTTATAAGAAAACTTCAAATCCTAGAAGTGGCTACGGATCCAGATTTCCAACAGCGGAGCACAACATAAGAATCTATCTCCTTCTCTTTTTTGGCATGAAGTTAGTGATCGGAAAGTTTCTGCTAGGATGGTTGGCGCTGGATTGATCTCTTTTTTGAGTTTATCAAACAAGTCATTCGTTGCGTAGTCTACGTGTCCCTGCACTTTTGGAAATATAACTAACCCATAGATTCCATAGGCAAACCACTGTCTCTTTTTCGGTAGATCCGGATGTAGTTGAATTAATTCTTTAACGTGCCCCCAAGCTATACAATCGGTCTTTCCCTTCCTTGTGATCTTACCCTGGAACCAGTCTCCACTCATTCTGATGATGTTGACCAAGTTTTCTACAAAGGACGGGGTATCTCTAGGTTTCGTATATACCTTCCCTTCCTTGAACCTTGGACAAAGAAGCAACACCGTGTACTCTTCTATAGTTGGGGTCATGTCTACCTTACCAAAAGTGAAGCAATTGTAGCCTGGATTCCAGAACTGGGTCAAAGTTTGGAACATATACTTGTCATTTTCAACATTCAGCAAAAGTGTTATATCCCCAAATTCTTGTTGAAAAGTGTGTTTCATCCCTTGATCCCAGCTCTGTCATATTTCTTGCAATTCATAAAGGTTGTTTTGTGTAGAGACAATTGTGGTATGCCCAATGACTTTTGACATGTGACCAGCTCTCAAATAGTCTCCCTTTTCCATTTGCATCCGCTCGGACCAGCCTCATACTGAAGCGTTATCGCTTTTGGTGCTATAGAACCTCTCTCCCATATTAAATGACTTCTAAAACAGACTTTCCTTTGAATCAACACCTATGTATGGGATGTAATGCAAATTGTACGCAATAAAAGAAAAAGGGGGAAAAGAAAAATATAAAAAGAGTTAGCACCGTTTGATGAATAAATTAAACGAATTAAGTGTGAGGTAATAAGCACATTGTTAGATAAAACAAGGCAATAAATTAGAATAATATGAAAACACACAAGGATATGCAAATTCAAACAAACCTAGGGGGCTCCCTCTAAACGAGCAGCATTTCGGCACGGTTCTTTAGGGGTTGTCTCTATAGTTTACTATATATAGTTTGAATCTAGAGTAAAGGGTACTCGAACTGTCGCTAGGACATCGATTCGAGGCGATACGACCGATATACCATACGGAAGCGGAGCTCCGCGAAGTAAAAGGATCAGATCCCGGAAACGAATTACGAAACCATACGGAAGTGGAAACTTCACGAGGCAAAGTAATCATTTCCACCTAAGGGTTTATGAAGACAAAATATATCAAACATCGTATAACCAAACAAGGTCGAAGAATTAAAAATCAAATTAGGCCGAGTTTAAAATTTTTCTTAATAATTATAATACGAACCGAATCTAACGCTTGACTCTCTTTTTGTTTTTTTTTAAACAAAAATTATCCCCATCGGAGTCGCCATGTTGTAGCGACTAAAAAAAATCTGAAAATGTATTTTTCCCATTTTTATAGAAAATTAATCTTAAGGGAATTTTTTTTTCTTTTTTTAGAAATGCTAGTATTTGAATAAAATATTGGGAGTCGCCACCGATCATTCAAAAAAGGTAGACCGGACACCGTAAAATAAAACTAGAGATTTTTTAAGAAACTTGGGTTCGAGAGTCGGTTACGGATGGGGAAGGTTTAGCACCCCCACGCCGCCCAAAATTGGTACCTAACGGTTAGCAATATATTTATTAAAAAAATTAAAAACTCTGCCTGGTTTAATTAATAATTCCCAAATGCATGAATGCATGGTCATACGAGACAGACAACCGAACTCGCAATCCACAATACTAAAGAAGATGACACCCAAATGTTTGGGACGACACTCCCACTAGAATATCGGAACTATGAATACTAACATTAATTAATATAATAAATTAAGCATGGCAGGTAAATATGCATGAGCAAGATATTAATGATGACAAAGAAAAAAATCACATATAAAAAATTTAAATTTATAAAAAATGGTGCCATGAATTATCATAGGATATAAGTGAAAGAAATTAAAAAACAAGATTGGCTTTATTATCGTTTTGCCATTAGTGAGTTAAATGTTAACATGCACATATTATTTACGTATAAAAAATGATAAACCCGTGTTTTCGTATTAAATCCACATTTAACGAGCTAACATAGGAATAATGGATCACGAAAAAAGTAAGCGAGGAATAAATAATATTAACAATAATAACTATATGGACAAGATATATAAAAGAAAGGACTATGAATAAAATAAAGAAGGGAACTAAAAGTAAATTAATACAAAATTTAAAGGTCAAAATTAAAATAAATGAAATAAAATAAAGAACAAAACTAAAATTAAATTAATACAAAATTTAAAGGACAAAATTGAAATAAATAAAAGAATAAGGGCGATAATTAAAAGAGCAACAAATAATGGACTGAAATGAAAATAAAGTAAGATTAGGGTGCAAAAATATAACATGCAAATTAATGAGGGGTCCGGGGTAATTAATCTGTAATAATCTAATTTAATTATTAATTAGGGGCCAAATTAAAAAGCGATAGAAAATAAGAGGAACTCGAAGCGAGATTTCAAAATGCGAAAGGGTTGCCCGTGTAGTTATCGTGGTGCAGAAGGGTTTATTAACAATTAGCCCGTTTTTAATTATTTTGTGAGTATAAAACTCATTTTAAAAGCCCAAAATCATATTCTTTTTTTAAAAAAAACCCTTTAACCTCTCTCTTGAACTCTCCTTCCCCTATATTCCTTAACGGCCGCAAGTCTGTCGGCCATTGGTCATTTCAGTCATCGTTAATCGACGTCGGCGAACACTACATCCCCTCTCCCTTTTTTTTGTTTTTATTTTCTTCAAACTCGAATCGTCTCTTCTTCTTCTAACCTTCATCTTTATTTTTTTGTCTTTCTTTTTTTTAAAACCCTAACCCCATTTAACATCCCCACATCTGGTTCACCATACATGGCTCGACATCGAACAGGGAGGCTTATCATCGGAACGGCAAGGGGCATCGATTTGAAAAGGTAAAGCCTTTGTCTTTCTTTTTTTATATTTTTTTCTTACCAATATGCGAATGAAAAGGGAGAAAAAAATAGAAAAAGAAAAAAAATTACCTCTGTAAACTTTCACTTTTTTTATTTCTTGAACCGAAAGTAGTAAAAACTACATTTATTACATTGTATATATCCGATTTGTTTGCTTACAACATTAGGTAACCATTAAAGCTTTCACTGTGGATCTGACATATATATGTTTTTATCTTCTTTTTTTCATTTTCGCGGTTTCGACAACTTGCATGACGGTCGCATCGTGGTCGTTGGCGTCGCGGAGATGAACGGTCGAATTGTGGCTTGAGAACGAACGACTGAGATGAATTTTTAGCGATGGCGCGACATCCTTTAGATGCAAACACGTGGAAGGCGGAACCTCAAGAGTCTCGGCGTGTCGTGCACGCGCGCGTGGGAAGATGAACAGCCAGCGCGTGCGCCACACGCGCAATTTGAAGGGTCTCTCTACTTTGATCTCAGCCGTTGAATCAGATTTTGATCCAACGATCCTGGGGCGGCTGCGCATGGAAAGGGGATAAAATTAAGATTTTTGTTTTTTATTAGACTGTGCCCAAACCGGGCTTTTGTAATAATATGGACTTTATTTTTAAAATGGGCTCTATTTTTAAATGTAATTTATTTTGTTTTGTTATATTAATTTTTTGGTTTGTTTTTTATTTTTGTAATAATAATAATACAAATTAAATAAAATTTTGGGTTAAATAACTCAGATAAAATTAGTGTTTACACCAACAAACCTAAAATCCGTGAAACAAACATTTTAATTTGTGTCAATGAAACCTACCTCTTACTATATTTTTTGATATATTTTTAGTCAGTTTGTTTTTAATTTTTTTCAATTAAATTTTTATTTAATTTACATTAGTGTTAGTACAACAGAACAAGGGACGAGAATTTATAATACTAATAGCCTATTATTTATTGGTAGAAAAGTGTCTAAATAGTATGACTATCCAACAAAAATCATATGTTCAAAATGTCACTGTTTGAGAATTTATATAGAGTTTATGGAATCTTATACATATCATTTTATATCTAAGGGACGTAACTATGGGGGTGGGGAAGGCCATTTCAAGATATTTTTTACTTTTGTTCCCATGTATAATTTTTTTTTAAATAGTTTATTTATGAATTTGTCCTTCACATTCAAACATTTATATTTTACCCCTCAACCCTAAATCCTAACTCTCTCCATATTTACATCAATCTATAATAAACTGTTATAGATAAAAAAATATTAAATATATTTCTATAGTAAAATAGTAACTTAGTATAACAAAAGTTATAGATCGTTATAAGGCAAATAGAATCATTCTAAGAGTAAATCTTAGTCGTATTCATTGTATTTTTTTCTCTGCATCTGAGAATTTTTCTTTGGTTTTCATTTTTATATGACCAGTGACGGTATTATAGAGTTGGTTTTTGATCTCCAGTATTTTTTTTATTTTTTGTTTCGTTCTATGTTTTTTAATTTTTAAATTCAATATATTTGTTCTTGTGTCACGCTTTCCTCTACTTTTTGGTATGTATACTCTGTCTTTCAACACGTTTTACTTCTCTTAATCGGTCATTTGACCGCTTCTTTTTCATTTGTTTTTGTATTAGGGTTGAATTAGACGTCACCACGAATAATCAAGATGTTGGAAAAAATTGATATTTTTGAAGCTTTAAATGTGAAACTGATCCAAATGTTGTTAAGGAAAATGTGAAACCAATTGTTGGTTCGTAAATGTGCACAACATGGAGAACGCTAATATCTGAACCGGTCGGGACCTTCGTGGGACTGCGGATATTTTAACCCAAATAATTTTTTTCAAAATAGAGCACATCTTTTCTACATTTTATTTTGGAATTAAAAGGATAAATACTAAAAGGTTCCTTTAATCAAAAAGTAATTTTAGAAATTGCTCTTTAATGGCTCATCGATTAAATGCTCCATTAGGTCAAAAAATTTCAATAGTTTACTATGTGAAACCCCTATAAATACCTTGTTAACCTACTAGGTTAACTAGAACTAAAAATTATTTTTTTCTCCTCTGATTTTCGGTGATAGGCGAAGGTAAGTTATAGTTCGTGATCTCTGCAACTCTGCAACTGTAGTTGATCATCTAGCTGTTGTATCTTGGGAGACAGACGACCAATGATCTCAAGCACCATAGGAGTGACCGAAATTTTGTCTTAAGGAAATTGCGTAATTGCAGACCTCAACATGTTTCCTTCTAATCGATTTTTCCTGTCTACTACAAGTAATCGATTTACTATTCTTTATATTCGATTTTGTTTTAGATAATTTGTATTAGTGGCGTATGACCCAACCTTGGTGGGGTGCATCCGCTTCCCATTTTTAATTTTTTTAAAAATAAGTTTAATTTAATGTTATTTTTTTGAAAAAAAAATAATTTTGTTTAGCATGTAGAGGAAAATTTTATTTTTCTATACTCATTTGAAAAAAAAAAATAGTTTGAACCCCATTTCTAAATTTCTAGATCCGCCACTGATTTGTATCGATTTTAGTTCTGTTCAATTCAATATTTCAATACAATATTCATATTGTATTGTTTATATTATTCTTGGATTAATACTTTTATAACAATCTTAAGACATGTTTATTTTTAATCCAAGACGAACAGGGCTTTACGAGTGTTGTATTTGCAAGTCTGGTGGAAAAAAAACTGTGTTGGTCGTTGGTATGAAATTTTCATGCGTTAATCTCATGTTAATTTTACTCAATTTAACGTTTGCTGTTTGGTGCATTTGTTTTAACCTTTTATATGGCATTAATTCAAAGTTGCAACTAAAGGAAATATATGGTGGTTATGGTTGAGCGCTCCGAAAGCTAGGAGGCACGAATTCAATCCACGTCACAACAAGCAATGCGGCTTTCGAAACACGACACGGAAAGAGACTCGAAATTTATTAATTTTGTGGGGTTCTGTTTTCACATGGTATGTTATCATGTCTCAATGTATTTGTTGGTATCAGTGAACCACAATCATGCGAATACACAATTACAATTCTCTATGAACATAACGACAGGGTAAAAGTTACTCTATCGCGGACTCGACATGCGAACGCCATCCGAATCACGTGACGATGCACGAGATTCGCGTCAATGTCCGAGTCGCAACGAACCCAACTCAGTAACACACACGTCCCCTTAATCTGCACGCACCTTCACTCGTCCAACCCTTTATAAGGAGCCATGTACTCCCAAACAAAGGCCAGCTAAGAAAGAACTCAGACTAGATCCCTAAGGGCATGCAACTTGAATCCTGCGTCTTGACCCTCTAGACAACCAAGAAACTCCACCAGAAAGAGTTGTTCACGTAGGAGCGATCCCCGACGAGAAATAATGGAGAGGAAATCTCATTTTCCAAGCTAGAATCAACCAGCTAGCTGACATGCAAAGTAGACTAGAAATTATGGAGGAGTACACTCGTATCGCGCTAAAGCAACTTCAGCAGCAACAAGAGTGTATCAGAAAGTAGATGCAACATTTAGTAGTAAAGCACGACGAGAAGACGGTAGAGGAATCGCGAGCAACTACAGCTGAAACAACTGAGGGGGAATGCATGCATGCAACAAGAATCAACCAAAACGCTTGATTGGTAAGTCCCTTAAGAATCTCAGTTGAAGGCACGTGGAATTCGCAACCCCTAAACCCCGATAGAAAAGAATAGGCCTACCATCCTGTAAGGATAAAGAAGAATCACAAAAAACAAAAGAGTAATTACAACATTGGTAAGGAAGGGAAGACGAAAGAGACAAGTATGTAGAAGGGCCAAGCGGCATGCGGAAGGCCAAATAGGAAAGGGACCACCACCCAATTTCTGAACGTACCACCCTCTCACAGATCTGTCATCGTGTATTTTACACCAGGTAAAACACCTAGAAATACTGAATCCCCCATTGCAAATGAGGCCAAACTCAGGTAGAGAAGGATCGGATAAAATATGCGAATTTCATAGGACACAAGGCCACGACACAAATGAGTGTATCCATTTGAAGGATGCAATAGAGTCCGATGATAGAATGGGACAATTGGAAAGGTTCATTACATGCAAAACAAAGGGGCGCTCAACGAAAACAAGGGCGGAAAGTACAAGTCTAGGTGAGAGATGTAAAAATCAGGGGTAGCGCGGGGGAAACATTAGGCACAAGAAGCAAGAAGTCCGAATGAAGGACGTAAGGAGCCCTTGCGTTCACTTCGTTAAAAGAAAAGAAGTGATTCTTGTCGAGCTCCTTAGCAACGAAGACAAGTAGTCGCGAGTGGCATCCGATGCAAAGCCGTAGACCATTTAGCAACTAAGTATGGTAGCAAGGACGCGAAAGAATGAGAACTCGTCGCAAAGAAGAGACGCACCAAACAGGAAAAGGTGTGACCTAACTTACACTGTTCAATATGCATTCTGCTTTAACCTTTCATCATTATGTACATTCTATAGCACATTTTATGTGGCTATTTTAGTTAATGAAAATGCTTTTTCTACTAATGTTTTTCGATCCCCAGTTCCTCCGACCGCCAAGATAAAAGGTTCGCTAGCTATTTTTACAGTAAGTGTGCATAGTAAAGCGAACGCCAAGATGAAAGGTTCGCTAGCCACTTCCACAGTAAGTATGTATAGTAAAGCGACCGCCAAGATGAAAGGTTCGCAAGCCACTTCCACAGTAAGTGTGTATAGTAAAGCGACCGTCAAGATGAAAGATTTGTTAGCCACTTCTATAGTAAGTGTGGACGTGCTTTGTGTTGCCATCATTCCACTGGTCAAAGCAAATCCATGTATAACAATTGGGACTTGTATTGCTGCAATTAAATCTCAATATGCCTACATAGTTGACTAACATAAAGCATGGTATGCAAGGTATCAGGCCATACAAAAAATATATGGCCAATGAGAGGAATCGTACAAAGAGTTACGACCATGGCTAAAAATGATGCAAAGATACATACTGGGAACGTGTAACCCCCTCGTCCTGGTCCGGGCGACTGACCGGTCCGAGTGGGCTACACGGGGAAAACCGAGGCGAAACCCGTTAAGGCTCCACTTCGGTTAACAACCCGAGAAAACTTTTTCTTTAATTATCTTGTCTAGATGAATTCAATTAGACCTATGTGAGAAGTGATAGCGGAAAACAAGGCTAAACCATACAAACGGCACGTAATTTGATTTAAACTTACCATGTATTCAAGTTAGGTTGATTTCTTGCACACGCGACCAAAACACACTTAAACGATTACTAACAAGGCTCACAAGAAAGTTAACATCGAACAGGGCCTAATGCCCAACACTTGAGAACATTTAGAGATGTCAAAAGCCCACTTTACAGGCCCGTGTTTCGAAACACGAGCCCAGTTTAAAAAGCCAATCACCTGTACCGATATGCATCCACCACGTTTCGACACAGAGGACCATTTCACCTAGACGTTCCGAAACACGTTTCGGAATAGGCCCTCACAGTAGCCAAAACGTTTCGAAACACGTATCAGAACAGGGGTTCACAGTAGGCAAACCGTACCGAAACGCGTTCTGATACGGGTATCCCTGGAACCACACCCGTTCCGAAACAACCTCCCTCGTTCCGAAACGCCTGCAACCAGTGAGTTTCCAAAACCAATTTTAAACATCTCTAAACAACCCAAACAATCCCAACGACTTCAAGAAGCAAGACACAACATGCGCACACAACTCTAGAGGCATACACCCTAGTACAAGCATGTTCATCACACAACATACATAAAAAGGGCATGCATTTAAGGGAATCAAGCATTCACCACAAAAAGACATACATAGCATAATAAGGTTTCATGTCTTAGAACTAAACATACACATAAGCATATGGATAAGGCCACATGGCCAACATACATGCCAAGCAAGCCACAACCAAAACCATCAACATATTAAAGGAGTCTAAATAAGCTCCTAACACAAAATATAACGCCCCGGTTTTGGGCTTAGAAGTTTTGGGCGTTGACCGGTTTGGTCAAAGTGCTGTTCGAATCTAAAGAGGTGAAATTAGGAAAGCCTAGTTCGGGTTGTATTAAAAATATGGAAAAATGTTCTAAAATCATCTTTTAATATAATTAAGTGAACTGTGAAATCAATTTTGAAAAATGGGTTTTGGAAGAGTGACATTTTGGCTAGTGACCAAAATGTAATTTTTGAAAGTTTTGTGACTGTTTTATAAAGAGTTGAAACTTTGAATCTTTAAGGAGCTATTATTCCAAAAGTAGTTTCTCCAGATTTTTCTAAGATATTTTGAGATTTATTCTGATTTTAAAACATATCAAAAGTGGAGGGAAAGGCCATTTGGCTATTTTCTTAACTAACTTCTCTATTTTCTTTCTCTCATTTTCTCTCAATCCAAACACTTGTTTTCCAGAGAGTTGTTTCTGATTTTCTCACCTAAAATCCTCCTTTCAACATTCTTTTGATTCCTAATCAACATATCTTCAAAACCTCATCATTTGCTAGTTGATTCAACAAGGTTTTTGATTCCAAAAAGTGGAGAAACACAAGTTTGGAGGTGAGAACGTCCTTCTCCTCTAAACTATCAGTTCTTTACTGAAATTCCCAAGTTCTCAACTCTTAATTGAAGTTTTATTAAAGGATTTTAAGTGGTGAAATGGATCTTGGCTTATAATGCAAGATTTGGTGATTTTTGGTGATTTTCGTTAGATATGATTAATCTGTGATTTGAGGTGTGTTTTTGATGTTAAATGAACTCTAAATTGATAAGGAAATGAGTTTTGATTAATGCAATCCCGGATAGGTTGTGTTTCCTAAGTTTAGCTTGTGATTCTTGGATGTTTTTGTGGTGATCTTGTGGATCTGATGTTGCTGGAGGTATAAAGATGTTTATAGGTTGTTTTTAGATGTTAGATGGTGTTAATGGATGTTAGGTTTTGCTGGTTTATGGCTGGGCTTTTTTGAGAAGTGGTTTTGATGCAATTTCGGTTGTGTTTGGTGGCCGAAATTGGAGTGTGAATGAGAGCAGCGAGTTTGAGTGCTTTCATTGAAGCTTTTGATGCATGATGATGCATTAAATCTCTGCTTTAATGTGTTTAATCAGGGGAGGCATCTTTGGATCCAAGAGTTGTTGATCCGGAAGCTTGAATTGGTGCTTTGGCTTGAGGCGAAGTGGAATCGGTGAGTGAAATTAGGTTTTCGGCTTTGAAACCAATGTCTTGGGAGCTTAGTTTAAGTCTAAACAACTTTGCTAAGCTCTAGTGTAAGTTTTCGGAAATTCTCTCTAGTGGTGGCCATGATTTTGTTGTGATGCAATGTGGTTATTTGCATGTTTTGATTACTGTTTTGAAAGCATGATTTAGCATGGTATTTGCTGTTTTGATAAGCCATATGTTAAAGGAAGCTCAAGGTAAGAGTTCCTTGTTTTTGAACATTGATTAAATGTGGTTTGATGCTTTTAAGTGCATGATGAATATGGCTTGGTTTAATGCTTTAAAACAGTGGATTAATTGATGAAAATGATGTATATTGGCAAGTGATGTTTTGAAAAGGTTGAGGTCACTAAGGTGGTTAAAAGTCCTTGAGTGAGCCTTGTTACTTAAGAACATCAAGGTGGTTAAAAGTCCTTGGATGATTCTTGTTACGGACACAAAGGTGTTTAAAAGTCCTTGTGTGGTCCTTTCTATGGTGTTTAAAAGTCCATAGGCCAAGGTGTTTAAAAGTCCTTGGGGTCAAGGTGTTTAAAAGTCCTTGAGGTGATCTAATTCATGGTGTTTAAAAGTCCATGGCCAAGGTGTTTAAAAGTCCTTGGGGTCCAAGGTGTTTAAAAGTCCTTGGGATGAAAGTTGATGAACTTGTTTTCAAAGAAATGAATTGTATCACTTGTGGCCAATATGACATGTAATGAAATGAAGCATGAGATGCTTGTTAAAGTATGCTTTTGAGCATGTGTAAATGATGATTTGAAGCATGATTTATAAGTGTTTTATAAATGCATTATTGAATGGTTTTACGAGCATTCCTCACTAAGCTTTTGCTTACGCTCTCTTCCGTTTTCTTAATTCAATAATGCAGAACATTAGAGTACTTGAGGGCAGCAAGGAGGGCAAGCATCCAAGTGGAAACAAAGCTCTAAGTATGGAAGGTTTTCTAAGTACATTTTAGCTTTTGGTAATTTGGCAATGGGGGACCAATGTATATGTTTTGGGAGATGTTTTGAACTCCCTAAGTATGTTAAATGTTGTTGAGAATGCTGGTTATTGTGGTTGGCCTTTATATGCTTGAATTGGAAGTTTACGCTTGAATGGCTTACTTGTGTAGGAAGCATGCCTATAGATTTGGGGCTTTTCATATATGATGATGTTTTGATGAATTGTTGATGCAAGTATGTCTCATATATGTTGAATTGCATGTTGGCAAAGTTTGGTGGCATTTGGAGCATGATTGGTTGGTCAATTGCATGTTTAAGTATGCATTTTTAGGCAATCTGTGCAGGGTGTTTCGGAACAGCACCTACCGTTTCGGAACGGGTGCCTTAATTGTGCCCAGGCGTCCGAAACGGGAGGGGCCATTCCGAAACGGAAAGGCTACTGCCAGACCCCCGTTTCGGTACGCGTTGCGGAACGGCCCCGAGTTTCGAAACGGGCTATGCCGGTTTCGGAACGGGTGACCGTTGGGGGCTGACATTGGCAGTTATATGTTTTGGAATGTTTGCGTTTTGGTCCTGAAACATGTTTGTGCAATTGTATGAGTTTGGGAAGTCCTTTTGAGCTGAAATTTTACAGAGAAGCATGAAACAAGATTAATTTCAAGATGGTAACTTCAATTTGGGTTAAGTCCTTATAATTATCAGAATTTACATTTCGGTCCCTAAAGTTGTATTTTGTTCAATTGGGTCCCTGTTTGATCTCTGATGTTTGTGATCTTTTGGTATGATGGTTGTGTGATCACAATTAGGTCTAAAGTGCATCTAGACAAGATTAAAAGAAAAAAAAGGGTCGTTAATCAAGGTTGACTTTCGGGTTGACTTTGGTTTTCCCCGTGTGACTTTCTTAATTCGGGTCAACCGTCTAGGCCGGGTTACGGGGTTACATTTGGTGGTATCAGAGCTGAGTTCTCGAGTGATTGGGAATGTATGTATGCATGATTGAAGTATGTATGCCTTGTATGCTTGTTGAGTGAAAGCATGTTTAATGGCTTGTGATTTTGATGCAATTGAAGTATGTGCTGTGATGTAGCATGTTGTGGGTACCCATTGCCAAATCAAAGCTAAAGGAAAGATGTTGTTTTGAAATGAAATTGAGCTTGAATACTTGGATTGTTTACCTTGCTGGGCCTGACTTTGTTTTATTTGTGTTGTGATTGCATGGTAAAAGTATGGCACCACGTAGAGAGTTACGAGGTAATGTGCGAGCTACGGCTCCTAATGAGAACGAGAATGAGGAAAACACGGGTAGTGCGGTGTTACCTCCTCCTCCACCTGGTGGTGGTGGTACTGGGGCTGAGGAAGCTGGAGCTGCAGCTGGCGCTGGAGCTGCTGGACCTGGGGCTGGTCAGGGGCAAGCTATGCCTGATATGACGATGTTAGTGCAAGCTATTGCTGGTGCTTTTCAAGCAGCGGTAGCTGGGGCTCGTGGAGCGGGGCATCAGGAAGATGCTGGTGTTAGACTACCTTTGGAGCGTTTGCGCAGTCTTGGTGGGACTGAGTTCAGGGGTATGTCTGCTGAGAGTTCTGAAGCTTGGCTAGAGAGTACCAAGCGAATCTTGGGTCAGATGAGTTGCACTGATGTGCAGAAGCTGGGTTGTGTTGTGTCCTTGCTGCAGAAGGATGCGTATACGTGGTGGACAACCACTGTTGCTGGGATGGCAGAAGCTGATGTGACTTGGACATTCTTTCAGAATGTGTTCAAGCGGAGATATCTTGGTGTGAGATATCTTGATGAGAAGAAGCGTGAATTCATGTCTCTTACCCAAGGGAGCATGAGTGTGGCTGAGTATGAGGTGCAGTTTGTGCGACTCAGTCAGTATGCACCGGAGCTGGTACCTGATGAGCGGGCAAGGTGCGAGAGGTTCCGTTATGGTTTAGAGACGGATGTAAAGATGTATTTGCTGGCCGCCGAGTATGACGATTTTGATGTATTGGTGGGCCGAGCCAAGGACGTTGAGATGAACTTGGGTTTATCTGTGAGAGGTGCTGGAACAAGTGCTGGGAAGCGATCAGCTGAGTTTAGTTCCGGAGGTGGACAGAACAAGAGGGGACGTGATCAGAAGTATCAGTCTTCAGCCAAGAGAGGTGGTGGTGCACCTGCTAGGGGTGGCGGTGCTAGAGCTGATCCTAGTGCTTGTTGGATCTGTGGTTCCCGTGGTCACCTGAAGCGTGACTGTCCTCGTGCTGAGAGAGTGGTGCAAGCTCCTGTTGCGGCTGCTGGTAACGGGTGCTGGAGTTGTGGTTCTGCAGACCACTTGAGGCGAGATTGTCCGAGGTTGGCTGGTGATCAGGTGCGTGCTCCTGTTGTTGCTGCACCGCAGAGAGGTCGTGGGCGCGGCCGTGGTAATTTCCAGAGGAGAGAGGAAGGTGGTCGTGGAGTGGCTCATGTTGTGGCTATTCAGCCTGAAGGTGGAGGCCAAGCGAGGGTGTATGCTCAGCGAGAGGGCAGGAATGATGCAGATGTGATTGCAGGTACCTTTACTTTGCAATCCTTGTCATTGCTTTCTTTGATAGATTATGGATCTACGCATTCATACATTTTGCGTGAGCATGCTGAATTGCTTGGGTTGCCTGTTGAGTCTTTGGATGTTGGTGTTCGAGTCACTAGTTCTTTTGGTGAGACTGTTGTGACTAGGAAGCTTTATAGAAGGTGTCCCTTGGTCGTTCAAGAGCATGTTTTCCATGTTGATCTTATGGAGTTGCCCTTCTATGGTTTCGATGTGATCCTTGGTATGGATTGGCTTGCTGAGCATCGTGCTGTTGTGGATTGTGAGAACAAGCGGGTTTCGCTTAAGCTTGCGGATGATTATGAAGTTGTTGTGGTTGGTGAGAATGTGAAGTTTCTTGCCAATGTGGTGTCTACCTTGGAGGCGAGCAGGATGCTGAGGCAAGGTTACGAAGCTTATCTAGCTTTTGTGATGAATCCTAGCTCTAAAGAGTTGAGGGTGCAAGATATCAGAGTTGTGAAGGAGTTTCCTGGTGTTTTTCCTGAGGAGTTGCCTGGTTTACCTCCTAACCGCGAGGTGGAGTTTGGAATTGAGCTGTATGAGAATACAACTCCTGTGTCCATTACTCCCTATAGAATGGCACCTAAGGAGCTGAAGGAGCTGAAGACGCAGTTGCAAGAGTTGCTTGATCGTGGTTTCATCCGGCCGAGTGTGTCACCTTGGGGAGCACCGGTCTTGTTTGTGAAGAAGAAGGATGGCACTATGAGAATGTGCATTGATTACCGTCAGCTGAACAAGTTGACTATCAAGAATCGGTATCCTTTGCCGAGGATCGATGATCTCTTTGATCAATTTCGGGGAGCTGTTGTGTTCTCTAAGATTGACTTGAGGTCGGGGTATTATCAGTTAAAGGTGAAGGATGTGGATGTGCCTAAGACAGCTTTCAGGACAAGGTATGGGCATTATGAGTTTCTTGTGATGCCGTTTGGGTTGACAAATGCTCTTGCTGCTTTCATGGACATGATGAATCGTGTGTTTCATGAATACCTGGACAAGTTTGTTGTGGTGTTCATTGATGATATCCTCGTGTACTCGCGTACTGAGGAGGAACATGAAGAGCATTTGAGGATTGTTTTGCAAGCTTTGTTGGAGAATCAGCTTTATGCTAAGCTGAGCAAGTGTGAGTTCTGGTTAAGGGAGGTGGTGTTTCTTGGACATGTGGTTTCAGCGGAGGGGATTCGTGTTGATCCTCAGAAGATTGAGGCGGTGATGAGTTGGAAAGTTCCTAAGTCTGTTC
Source organism: Hibiscus trionum (assembly GCA_030270665.1). Lineage (NCBI taxonomy): Eukaryota > Viridiplantae > Streptophyta > Magnoliopsida > Malvales > Malvaceae > Hibiscus > Hibiscus trionum. The sequence continues at coordinate 10,625,426 of BSYR01000007.1, read as the reverse complement.
ATGAGATCCGTAGTTTCCTTGGTTTGGCGGGATACTACCGAAGGTTTGTGGATGGTTTTTCCAAGATTGCTGCTCCTTTGACGAAGCTGTTGCAAAAGGATGTTAAGTATGAGTGGACGGAAGCGAGACAGCAGGCTTTTGAGAAGCTTAAGGCGGCTTTGACGCAAGCTCCTATCTTGATTCAGCCTGAATCAGGGAAAGAGTTTGTGGTTTACAGTGATGCATCCTATGTTGGTTTGGGGTGTGTGCTGATGCAGGAGGGTAAGGTGGTGGCTTATGCATCGCGGCAGTTGAAAGTGCATGAGCGCAATTACCCTACGCATGATATTGAGCTGGCTGCAGTGGTTTTTGCTCTGAAGATCTGGAGGCATTATCTGTATGGTGAGAAGTGTACTGTGTACACAGATCACAAGAGTTTGAGGTATCTGATGTCTCAGAAGGAGTTGAATCTTAGGCAGCGGCGTTGGTTGGAGTTGCTCAAGGATTATGATTTGACGATTGAGTACCATCCTGGGAAGGCTAATGTTGTTGCGGATGCCTTGAGTAGGAAGGTAGCTGTTGAGCTGAGAGCCATGTTTGCTAGCTTGAGCATATCGCAAGATGGTGGTCTCGTTGCTGAGTTGCAAGTGAAACCCTCTTTGGTTCAGTTGATCAAGGATAAGCAGTTGCTGGATGATTCCTTGGTATCTCATGTTCAGGATATCGCGGAGGGTAGACCTTCGAATTTCTGTTTCAATGATGATGGTGTGCTGTGTTTTGGGAGTCGAATAGTAGTGCCCAATGATGCTGAGTTGAGGCGTGCTATTCTGACTGAAGGTCATTGTAGTCCTTTTGCTATGCATCCTGGTAGTACTAAGATGTACCGTGATCTTCGTGATGAGTACTATTGGGTGGGTTTAAAGAAGGATGTTGCGGAGTTTGTGAGCAAGTGTTTGGTGTGTCAGCGAGTTAAGGCTGAGCATCAGTTTCCTTCAGGGTTGTTGCAACCGTTGAAAATCCCTGAATGGAAGTGGGAGAGGGTTACCATGGATTTTGTATCTGGTTTACCTTTGTCTCCATCGAAGAAGAATTCGGTCTGGGTGATTGTGGATCGCCTGACGAAGTGTGCGCATTTCTTGCCTGTGCATACCACGTTTTCTTTGGATAGGTTGGCAGAGCTGTACATTGCTGAGATTGTGCGGCTGCATGGTGTGCCTAAGTCGATTGTGTCGGATAGGGATCCGAGGTTCACATCGCGGTTCTGGCAGTGTTTGCATCAAGCTCTGGGTACAAGGTTGCATTTCAGTACGTCCTATCATCCTCAGTCGGATGGTCAGTCTGAGCGAGTTATCCAGATTTTGGAGGATATGTTGAGGTGCTGCGTGATTGAGTTCCAAGGTTCTTGGGAGAAGCATCTGCCTTTGGTTGAGTTTGCTTATAACAACAGTTATCAGGCAAGTATACAGATGGCACCTTATGAGGCTTTGTACGGGAGGAAGTGTAGGACTCCTCTTTGTTAGGTTGAGACTGGTCAAAAGTTGGTTTCGATGCCGGCTTTATTGAAAGGGACCACAGAGAAGGTAAAGCTCATTTGTGAGCGGTTGAAGGCTGCTTCTGATCGGCAGAAGTCTTACGCGGATTTGAAGCGTAAGGAGATAGAGTATGCGGTGGGTGACCGTGTGTTCTTGAAGGTTTCGCCTTGGAAGAAGGTGATGCGGTTTGGCCGAAAGGGTAAGTTGAGCCCTAGGTACATTGGACCATATGAGGTGGTTGAGCGTGTGGGTCCTGTTGCGTATCGGTTGAGGTTACCACAGGAGTTGGAGAAGATTCATGATGTGTTCCATGTCTCTATGCTCCGGAGGTATAGATCTGATCCTTCGCATGTGATGCCTGTGGAGGAAGTGGTTCTGAATCCGGATTTGACCTATGATGAGGAACCGGTGAAGGTTCTGGATTCGGATAGCAAGGTTCTTCGTGGCAAGACCATTGAGTTGGTGAAGGTGCTGTGGAAGCATCGCGGTGTTGAGGAAGCCACGTGGGAGCGGAAGGAAGACATGCTGAAGCAGTTTCCTTATCTCTTTCCTTCAGGTAAATTTCGAGGACGAAATTTCTTAAGGGGGGAGAGTTGTAACGCCCCGGTTTTGGGCTTAGAAGTTTTGGGCGTTGACCGGTTTGGTCAAAGTGCTGTTCGAATCTAAAGAGGTGAAATTAGGAAAGCCTAGTTCGGGTTGCATTAAAAATATGGAAAAATGTTCTAAAATCATCTTTTAATATAATTAAGTGAACTGTGAAATCAATTTTGAAAAATGGGTTTTGGAAGAGTGACATTTTGGCTAGTGACCAAAATGTAATTTTTGAAAGTTTTGTGACTGTTTTATAAAGAGTTGAAACTTTGAATCTTTAAGGAGCTATTATTCCAAAAGTAGTTTCTCCAGATTTTTCTAAGATATTTTGAGATTTATTCTGATTTTAAAACATATCAAAAGTGGAGGGAAAGGCCATTTGGCTATTTTCTTAACTAACTTCTCTATTTTCTTTCTCTCATTTTCTCTCAATCCAAACACTTGTTTTCCAGAGAGTTGTTTCTGATTTTCTCACCTAAAATCCTCCTTTCAACATTCTTTTGATTCCTAATCAACATATCTTCAAAACCTCATCATTTGCTAGTTGATTCAACAAGGTTTTTGATTCCAAAAAGTGGAGAAACACAAGTTTGGAGGTAAGAACGTCCTTCTCCTCTAAACTATCAGTTCTTTACTGAAATTCCCAAGTTCTCAACTCTTAATTGAAGTTTTATTAAAGGATTTTAAGTGGTGAAATGGATCTTGGCTTATAATGCAAGATTTGGTGATTTTCGTTAGATATGATTAATCTGTGATTTGAGGTGTGTTTTTGATGTTAAATGAACTCTAAATTGATAAGGAAATGAGTTTTGATTAATGCAATCCCGGATAGGTTGTGTTTCCTAAGTTTAGCTTGTGATTCTTGGATGTTTTTGTGGTGATCTTGTGGATCTGATGTTGCTGGAGGTATAAGGATGTTTATAGGTTGTTTTTAGATGTTAGATGATGTTAATGGATGTTAGGTTTTGCTGGTTTATGGCTGGGCTTTGTTGAGAAGTGGTTTTGATGCAATTTCGGTTGTGTTTGGTGGCCGAAATTGGAGTGTGAATGAGAGCAGCGAGTTTGAGTGCTTTCATTGAAGCTTTTGATGCATGATGATGCATTAAATCTCTGCTTTAATGTGTTTAATCAGGGGAGGCATCTTTGGATCCAAGAGTTGTTGATCCGGAAGCTTGAATTGGTGCTTTGGCTTGAGGCGAAGTGGAATCGGTGAGTGAAATTGGGTTTTCGGCTTTGAAACCAATGTCTTGGGAGCTTAGTTTAAGTCTAAACAACTTTGCTAAGCTCTAGTGTAAGTTTTCGGAAATTCTCTCTAGTGGTGGCCATGATTTTGTTGTGATGCAATGTGGTTATTTGCATGTTTTGATTACTGTTTTGAAAGCATGATTTAGCATGGTATTTGCTGTTTTGATAAGCCATATGTTAAAGGAAGCTCAAGGTAAGAGTTCCTTGTTTTTGAACATTGATTAAATGTGGTTTGATGCTTTTAAGTGCATGATGAATATGGCTTGGTTTAATGCTTTAAAACAGTGGATTAATTGATGAAAATGATGTATATTGGCAAGTGATGTTTTGAAAAGGTTGAGGTCACTAAGGTGGTTAAAAGTCCTTGAGTGAGCCTTGTTACTTAAGAACATCAAGGTGGTTAAAAGTCCTTGGATGATTCTTGTTACGGACACAAAGGTGTTTAAAAGTCCTTGTGTGGTCCTTTCTATGGTGTTTAAAAGTCCATAGGCCAAGGTGTTTAAAAGTCCTTGGGGTCAAGGTGTTTAAAAGTCCTTGAGGTGATCTAATTCATGGTGTTTAAAAGTCCATGGCCAAGGTGTTTAAAAGTCCTTGGGGTCCAAGGTGTTTAAAAGTCCTTGGGATGAAAGTTGATGAACTTGTTTTCAAAGAAATGAATTGTATCACTTGTGGCCAATATGACATGCAATGAAATGAAGCATGAGATGCTTGTTAAAGTATGCTTTTGAGCATGTGTAAATGATGATTTGAAGCATGATTTATAAGTGTTTTATAAATGCATTATTGAATGGTTTTACGAGCATTCCTCACTAAGCTTTTGCTTACGCTCTCTTCCGTTTTCTTAATTCAATAATGCAGAACATTAGAGTACTTGAGGGCAGCAAGGAGGGCAAGCATCCAAGTGGAAACAAAGCTCTAAGTATGGAAGGTTTTCTAAGTACATTTTAGCTTTTGGTAATTTGGCAATGGGGGACCAATGTATATGTTTTGGGAGATGTTTTGAACTCCCTAAGTATGTTAAATGTTGTTGAGAATGCTGGTTATTGTGGTTGGCCTTTATATGCTTGAATTGGAAGTTTACGCTTGAATGGCTTACTTGTGTAGGAAGCATGCCTATAGATTTGGGGCTTTTCATATATGATGATGTTTTGATGAATTGTTGATGCAAGTATGTCTCATATATGTTGAATTGCATGTTGGCAAAGTTTGGTGGCATTTGGAGCATGATTGGTTGGTCAATTGCATGTTTAAGTATGCATTTTTAGGCAATCTGTGCAGGGTGTTTCGGAACAGCACCTACCGTTTCGGAACGAGTGCCTTAATTGTGCCCAGGCGTCCGAAACGGGAGGGGCCGTTCCGAAACGGAAAGGCTACTGCCAGACCCCCGTTTCGGTACGCGTTGCGGAACGGCCCCGAGTTTCGAAACGGGCTATGCCTGTTTCGGAACGGGTGACCGTTGGGGGCTGACATTGGCAGTTATATGTTTTGGAATGTTTGCGTTTTGGTCCTGAAACATGTTTGTGCAATTGTATGAGTTTGGGAAGTCCTTTTGAGCTGAAATTTTACAGAGAAGCATGAAACAAGATTAATTTCAAGATGGTAACTTCAATTTGGGTTAAGTCCTTATAATTATCAGAATTTACATTTCGGTCCCTAAAGTTGTATTTTGTTCAATTGGGTCCTTGTTTGATCTCTGATGTTTGTGATCTTTTGGTATGATGGTTGTGTGATCACAATTAGGTCTAAAGTGCATCTAGACAAGATTAAAAGAAAAAAAGGGTCGTTAATCAAGGTTGACTTTCGGGTTGACTTTGGTTTTCCCCGTGTGACTTTCTTAATTCGGGTCAACCGTCTAGGCCGAGTTAAGGGGGTTACACAAAACAACAACACAAATCCCCATTGCTTAACTATTACATCTCATAACTTAAAAGTTCATACTTGAAGATTAAGATAGCACACTTGGAGGCCTTTCTCCTTGCACAAGCAACCCACGAACTAAGGATCTGCATTGTCGAACAAAAGAGAGCGTAAGTGTAAAGCTTAGTGAGGATAAGCTCATAAAACCAACCTCGACAATGCAGGGTCCAAGCACGAGTAACAAACCAAGGAAGAATGCATGTTATCTTACCTTCGAAACCACATGAATCAAATATATAAAATGCATGAACATATCATCAATTATCATGCCATGCTCAACATGTCCACTATACAACCATATGGAAATACATTCAACAAAACGTATTGGCAACTAGCTATGACCCGAATACACGGATAACAATCGTTGGAACTCACATCCAACACTCAACCATTACCTTACGGTGGGATTACACTCATCATCGTTTCACGCGGAGGGGATTCCACTCATCCTCACGCCCCGTTGATGGGATTCCACTCATCACCGACTAAAATATAAAAGAAGATTTCCGGGCTTACCCGTACTCCATCTTGATAACTACCATCACCAAGACCACGCGCGCATTTCGACACTCGTGTGCACACTAACATCCTAATGATCGATCATTTGTACTCAAACATACTAGTGCCAATACTAACTCATTTCATTGCTCAACCTCACAACATTATTACCAAATTCCGTGCTTAGCACGTACTCACCATGATCCACCATCATGCATCCACATTCCAACAATCACATGCATATCACAATGCATAAAACATCATGCCTCAACACATATGTATAACACAATATACATAACAACATCAATCATAAATAATTATGGAACAAAAGGCATAATCACACAATATCCATAAGTTCAACCAACGTTTTCTAAACTAAAGCTTGGAATTAGACTACCAATCTAATCCCAACTCTAGGTGGGTTTACCAAGCCCGACCTAGGTCCACATGCTCGAACCAACATTTGAAAACCAATTTAAAGTCGAAAAACCACTCACCGGACTTTCCAAACACAAGCAAACAACCGATCAAGCTCCCAACGGTTCCGGATTGATTCCCGAAGATTCTCCAACACCAAAACCCGATGCTAGTCAATCAAAGCCAACAAAACAAACACAAATCAGCCCACAAATCATTGTAGCAACCCTCGGAGCACAAAACAAGCATTTAGCCAACTAAAAACACCCTTAAACACATATTTTCGAGCATCCCATTTGCACAGCTAATAACCATTGATTCCAACACTTTTTACACACCTAAAAGCTTCCAAAATAACCCTTAAACATCACACAAACATCAGCCACCAAGTTCTCACCCAAAACAGCCCCAAAAACCCATTTTAAAGCACTCTAAAACCCCACTTAAACCCAAATCCGAAAATCATCATAAAACCATTCAAAACTTAGATATGTTGGACCATTTGGGTTACTAAACACTTATCTAACTTCAAAGAATCAAAAGCTCGATTAAAAGTCAATAAAGTTTGGATTTTTATTCTTTAAACTCAAAATCTCAAAACACAAAATAATGGATTTCATGGAAAACTAAGGACATGAGTAGCGAGGGGAAGTTGAGGACAACTCAAAAATGTTATTACCTTTCAAAAATCTTCAAAGATAAAGCAAGGAGGTGATGGAATAGTAAACTTCCATGGAGAAGAAGGGTGTCGTTAGTTTTGAAGAGGAGGGGGAGAAGATGAGTGAAATTGGGTGTTTTATTGATTTGTTTTATTTTTAAAGCCAAAAGACTCTTTTACCCTTAATGATATGGAATATTCACAAGAGTATGAAATCCATGGCTATTTAGGTTTTAATTTAAAACAAGCCCAACATAAATTTATTTGTTTTGAAAATACGAGGCCCAAAATAATATTTTAATTTCACCCGACCCCCAAACCCGGGTGTTACAGAACGGTTGTGAAACTATAAATTGTACTGGTATACAAAAATGATCGTGTCGTACAAGGTGTGTGCCAATTCTACTAGCTATTTTGGACATTTTCGCAGTGTGTTAATGCATTCTGCTACCGCAAGTCGATGATTCATATCGACAGCACTTATTTACACAACAAATACACACATATATTATTATTATTGATGGTTGCGCAAGATGATAATAGAAAAACTATTCCCATTGCCTTCGCAATAGTCGAAAAGGAAGATATCGACTCTTGGGAATTCTTCCTTAAGAACTTATGAAGACATGTTCTATCTCATATTATGCGTGATAGAGATGATGTGGTATGTGTTATTTTTTACAGAGGCATAGGGATCAAATAAGCGATTGAGCGTTTGGGTCGGTCTTGGCAACCTCCCTATATTTATCGCCGGTACTGTTTGTTGCGACTAAATTTTTTTTCAAAAAATACAGGTACCTCGGACGTCGCTCGGACGAACCGGGTTTTAATGGTTTTTGAAAAATTAGTCGGATTTGTAAAAATAGAGGAGTCGCCACCGGCCATTTAAAATGGTAGACCGGACACCGAAATAAAACCAGAGATTCTTTTTTCTAAAAAAGGGGGTTCGGGAGTCGGTTACACGCGAGGAAGGATGAGCACCCCCGTCGTGCCCGGAAATCGGTACCAAAAACATTACCGCTTAATTAATATTAAATTTTGCGAATTAAAGTGACGAATCGTATCGAAATTTGGTTATACGAGTGAGTAAATTTTAAAGGTCTTAATATTCGAGAAGGAACGTCCGAACCACCACCACTACGACTGGTACTGGCCTCGTTCGTTCCCGAATAAAAAGACGCTCGCATTGCAATATAATTATTCTTGAAATGCATCTTAAGAAAGAAAATGAACGTACATAATAAAGCTAACTATGCATCAAAAATACATGTAAGAGCATACAACCATATATTAAAAAAAACATTAACCACTATCACATATTTACATCAAATAAACATAACAACATGGCAAAATAAATACGCATAACAATATGCAAAATAACATATATCCGATGCATAAAAAAACATAATAAAATGCTAAGCAAGGAAAAGAGCAAACTGTCAGGGATCAAAGATGTAATAAACCCGTTTGGAAAACTGATTAAAATGCGAAATGGGACCCAATTAAAAGGAAATGGAAAGCCACATGGACCGGGACGGGGATTAACCCGTCCGACCATCGATCAGAATGAAATCGGTGACCAAATTAAAAAGGTTTGAAAAGTAACAGGGACCACGGGAAGGGTTTTGAAGAGCAGAATCCCTCCTTCGCGTAATTAAACAACGCGTAGGGTTTAAAAAATGGATTAATCCAATTTTAATTCACTGAATCATTATAAAACCTATTTTAAAACCATTTTAACCCCTTTTCCCATTTTTGTAACCCTAAAAACCGAAAGCTTCTCCCTCTCCTCTGAAAAAAACCGGCGCCGCAAGGGTTCCGGTCGCCGTTTCCGGCGCTGGAACCCTAAAAATAAGGTTTTTTCTGACTCACCCGACAACCCAAAACCAGAAAACCCTCCTTTTCACGAAACCAAAACCTAAAGTCGAAATCTTTTTTTTTGTAAAACCCGAAAAACGATGCCTAAAATCCTTTTGTGTCGCCGACCTCAACGGCTCACCATGCACGGCCCTGAAAAGGGGCTGCGAGGCTTATCGCCGGTAGGGAGGGGCGAAAGAAGAAGGAGAAGGCCGACTCGAAACAAAGGTAAAAAAGCTTGACTCTTCACTGTTTTTTATTTTATTGATTCGAAAACTGAAGTGCGAAAGAAACTACCTCTGAAAGTTTTGCTTTTATTCTCTGTGAATGGAAAATCCCAAATGGGTTTTGGTTTACAAAGTGTATCTCTCTCTAAAATTTTTGTGCTCACTGATTTCTCTCTGGGTTTTTGCTATATCGATGCTCTCTTCATCCTCCTCCTTTTTTGGCTTCGGTTTCCTATATAACAGAAGCTTACATGCAAGTCTAAAGGAAAAATGATAATAATCTCTCTCTGCCTCGTCGTATTCATCTGCCATTTCTGATTCTGTGTCCTTTGCTTTTTTGTTTTGCTATTTCTGGGTATTCTGATGCACTGTTTTCTTTGTCTGTGCGTGTCGGGTTTTCCCGGTTGGGAGAGGCAGCAGGGCGTGCCGGTCAGGGGCGGTAGAAGTGTGCAGACGGATGGTCACGGGATCGGCTACGCGCGCATGGTGGGAGCCGGATCGTCTCAGGCGCGCGCGTGGAACACGAACGGACGTCGGGTGTAGAGCACGCGCAAATCTGGTCCGTTAGATCAGATCTTGATCTAACGGTGGGGGAGGCGTGCGGCGCGGATCGATGACACCCTCATTAGGGTTTCTTCCGGACGTGATATGGGCCGTTGATCTCGCCCAGATCGAACGGCAATGGGCGTGCGGCGCTAGGGTTTCGAAGAGCCTCCCTAGGGTTTTGGCTGACTTGATCTGGACCGTTGATCAAGCCCTCGATCCGACGGCTGTGAGAGTGTGGCGCTGGGGCAACATGATGACAACTAGGGTTTTTCTTTGTGGAGTCGATCTCGACCGTCAGATCTAAGCAGATCTGACGGCTACGAATTAGGGCGGCGGCTGCATAAGAAACAAATGTGATTAGGGTTTTTTTGTGTAAAGGGCTGAACGGGCCATATGCATGTATATTACTTTTGGGCTTTAAATGGGTTGAGTTGTAATATTTGGACTGTTATTAATAATATTTGGGCTCTTATTATTTATCAACATCTTTTATTTACTTTATGTTTTATTTCCATAATAATAATAATAAATACAATAATGATAACGGTTAATAGATAATATTAATAATAAAAATAATTCTATATAATAATAATAATGAATGACAGTGATAACTAAGATAATAGTAATATTATGCTAATACTAATGGTAAGGGTAATAAATAATAATTAATAATCATATATACACTGATAATAATATATATACCCTAATAGTAATAATAATAATAATAATATGTACACACACATATATTTCTTTTTCCTTTTTCTCTTTTTTTATTTTTTATTTTTAAATTTCCTAATAGCCCGATAAGCCCAACACAAACATAAAGGGGTTCAAGGTCCGGAAAAAATTAGTGATTACACTGTTTACGCCACATTGCTGCAAATTATTTGCAAAGGTACAATAATGAATATGAACGTCTAATGGTGCTTCAAATGGGTACGTATTTCACTCTTTTGGGTTTAAGATATTTTTGCATTTATTATTCCTTATTAACTGTTTCATTTTTTTATAGGCCACACGCATTTCATACATGAGGTTGAGGAGCTGCTTGAACAAGTGAGAGTCAGGAATTTACGTGGCTATAAATACCTTGCTAAAATCCTGAGGGAGAAATGATTTTGATCATTTGATGGGGGTAAATGATATGGTCACATGACAACGAACTTGGTTGAGGCTATCAATTCATCACTAAAGGGAGTGCGACATTTATCTATCACTTCAGTTGTCAAAACAACATATTATCGGTTGACTACCCTTTTTGCAACCTTGAGAAAGCAAGCAGTAGACTGGATGACAGGTGGCCACAGAGTCCACCAAAACCTCCTCAAAAAAATTCAAACATTTGTGCAACATTCAAATGCAATGAATGCAACCTGCTTCTCTCGCGAACAACATTTATTCCATGTTTTAGAATATTCGAGGCCATTGGAAGGCATAGAGCACAATGCATACGTGGTTGATCTATGAGAAAGAACATGTCAGTGTGGAGTCTTCCAAACATTCAAATATCGTGTGCGCACGCCATTACTATTTGTTCTTCTGTACGGATTCACTACATGACATTCGTTGATCTGGTATACTTATTTAAAACTGTATTCAAGGTTTATCAACATGAGTTTCCTCTCATTGGAAATGAATGGGATACATATATAGTTGACGATGAACCTACAATACGGTCAGATCGTGCACTACGATGTGAGAAAAAGGGTCTTCCACGATCAAAGCAGATTTATTGTGATGAGGATTTGGTCGAACATCGAAAAAAACCCGGACAGTTGAAACTATGCACTAGCTGTAGGAATCCTGGACACACCAAGAACAAATTTCCTAATCGGTCAGGCCCTCGTATCGATTAATTTTACTTTTTTCATTGTACTACTACTTTTCTAATTAACAAATCTCTTCGTTAGATTTCAATTTCTTTTGATTTGGAACCATTTACAACGTGATTTTAACCTCATTTATAATGTTTCGTATGTGCCAATAGCAGTCTCAACTAATAGATAAGTTCAAATACTATGCCTCCAACTTAAAAAATTACGCGAATTTTAAGATTAGCATCCCAGAAAAACCACTCGAACATGCATATCAAGCCATTTTAGCTTGTTCTTCATGCACAAAACCAAGCTTTGGAACAATTTTCAACGCGATTTTCCCATTTACAATGTCTCGTATGTGCCAATATCATTCTCAACTGAAAGATAAGTTCCAGTACTATTCCTCTAAGCTTAAAAATCAAGGAAATTTTGCGATTAACTTCCCGGAAAAACCCCTCGAACATGCCTATCAAGCCATTTTAGCTTGTTCTTCATGCACAAAACCAAGCTTTGTAAACATTTCCAACGTGATTTTTACCCTATTTATAATGTCTCGTATGTGCCAATATTAGCCTCAATTTAAAGATAAGTTCCAATACTACGCCTCTAAGCTTAAAAATTACGAATTTTTTCGATTAACAACCCTAAAAAACACCTCAAACATGCCGATAAACCCTTGTATTCCAGTCTTGAATTGTACTAAACTCACTTTCTGTAGGATGCTAGTTTAGTATATAATAGTCCGACAATAAATTCAATTTTTCATAGAACTTGCTATGTGCAAAACGCGAGGTCTTTTTTCTAAATATTATAATAGTTTATCTGAAAAGTTGTTCCAAGTTGGATGGAACTTGCTTCATGCAGAAAACGACTTACGTGGCCGATTTATGGTCATTTTTTTAAATAATGCTAGATGAGGTCATTCTTGTAATTAAATAATAAAAAATATTGATTTAAAAATCCTCACCGTCTTCGGTGGACCCCACCTCCACTTCACCTTAATTCCAAATCACCAGACGACGCGTAATCTTAGATTTTAAAACTGGGGCCCACTATTAATTCGCTTCTGCAGAATATCCGCGATCCCATTTTTTATATCTCAGTCGCACCAGACGTTACTTCTTTCTTTTCTTTTTTCTTTTTCTGTTTCCCAACTTCAGTGTATTTGGGGGTTGCCTTTAAAGAGAGCGGGAACGGGCAGTTTCCTTTGCATATTATCTTTTTTTGTTTTTGCTCTCTTTGTTCTTGAGATCTGCGTGTTTCTTCAAGATCCTTGAAGCTTCATTTTGTTAAGAAATGGAAACCGCTGCTGCAGGTACGTTTCAAATCTATTTTTCGACGGTTACATCGTTGATTTTTCTTTTCTTTCTTCGCTTTTATGCTCCGTTTCTGCTCTGCTTTTTTTATCTGATTCTTTCTGGTTTCTGTAAGTTATTACTTGGCTGTAGCATTGAGTCAGAGATGCGTATCTTGTGTTCCTTTTTATTTTTCTTTTTTCTAGTGAGAAATTTTCTGGTGTTTTGATTTTGTATTGTCTCCTTAGAGAATTTTTTGTAGATCTAAGTGGTAGTAGTTTGTAGATCTGTGTTTTATGAGCTATAGGTTTAATTGATTCCAAAAGTTTTTCTTCAAAAAATAAAAGATTGAGTGTCGAGTCGATGTGCGAGGGACTCTGCTAGGAAATCGTCTTGATTGTTTTTCCAAACAGAGTAGAGCCAATTAGCAGAATTCCTCGTTTTTGAGCGCAGTAAATTTGATTCAATATCTTATTTAGTTATTGCTAACATGGTTTGTAACTCACAGTGATGGCTCCAATGGAGACTCCACCCAAGTCCTCTGACTCTCAGGGCTCTTCACATCCTCCTTTGAATGAAAGGATCCTTTCTTCATTGACCAGGAGGTCCATCGCTGCTCATCCATGGCATGATCTAGAGATCGGTATGCAATGTCAGCTCTAGCTGTGTATAGTTTAGTTATGGGTTTTCTAATTGATTTGTGCATTATTTATAATTTCTATTATAGGACCTGGAGCTCCTACAGTTTTTAACTGCGTAAGTACACTAAACTTTCCCTTCTTCCTCATTATTACGTTTTTGATAGCATACCTGGGACGGGATGAGATGTTTTCGACATTCCTACAAAAATTTACACCAATTGATTGTCCCTAGCACATTTCTTATAAACATTTGGCTTTTCTAGATCTTTTGACACGGTCATGCGACTTAGCATTTGAAGTGGTCTTACACTCTACCATATTGAAGGTGCGATTAATGTTTTCAGGTTGTTGAAATTGGGAAAGGGAGCAAGGTGAAATATGAACTTGACAAGAAAACTGGGTTGATCAAGGTAACCAAGCGCTATCCACATGTACTTGCAGAAGTTGCAATACCTATCTTAATTGGTTGCTGATGAAAGGTGCGTAAATTTGCAGGTTGATCGAATCCTTTATTCGTCAGTTGTGTATCCTCACAACTACGGTTTCATCCCTCGTACTCTTTGTGAAGATGCAGATCCCTTGGATGTCCTGATCATAATGCAGGTACGCTGTTTGATTCGCATTTTTATTGAAAGTCCTTGACTAAATTACTGACAACGTCCTAATTCATTTTTCCTTCAAATATTTTGCATATTCAAAGGTTTTAAAACTTTTGCTGCAATACACCATTGAAATACTTGCAGGAACCAGTTCTTCCAGGGTGCTTTCTTCGGGCTAAAGCTATAGGTGTGATGCCTATGATTGATCAGGTATACAATAACAACTGATTAAAAGCACTCTTGATTTTGTATACTGTTTAAGAAAAAATCTACAACCATGAATGTAGGGTGAGAAAGATGACAAGATTATTGCGGTTTGTGCTGATGATCCCGAGTATCGTCACTACGATGATATCAAGGAACTTCCACCTCACCGTTTGGCTGAGATTCGCCGCTTCTTTGAAGACTGTAAGTTCAATTATTCTTACAGTAAACCAGGTGCTGTAAGTTGCATTTATAACTTTCTTTTGCCTTGATAAATACTTCTTTTTTTCAGACAAAAAGAATGAGAACAAGGAAGTCGCTGTTAATGACTTTCTGCCAGCCTCTACTGCTTATGAGGTCATCAAGCATTCCATGTAAGTGACAGTTTGGTATCTCTAATCCCTTGGGCAATTCTATATAAACTTGCTTATTCAATGAGAAAACAATGTCTATTTGGATCACTGTTATGATTTTGAAAAATATAGAATGAAGAAGTTACTTTCAACAATTTTTAACTGATTCAACCAGTTTCATATCTTTGATTGGACTGAAATAGGCTTTTCATAGTTGATTCAATCCCTATATAGTTCGGTTATTTTTATTGTTGTTTTACAGGGATTTATACGCGGACTACATAGTGGAGGGCTTAAGGCGGTAGTTGTTCCTATAGGCATGAACCAACGAAGTAAGCGTGTGGGTTATCCCTTAAAATACACATCTTCTAGAAAAGTTTGATGTTACAACAATTATGCAATGATGTTGACGATAGCTCTTATCATAATGATGATGACAATTACCCGCATCTGTATTAGTAAATCTGTTTTATCTATAAATTATTTAGGGGAATTTCGCCAGATATTTCCTTAAGGTTTTTTTTTTGGGGGCTAAATATCCCCTTTAGAATAACATTTGGAAAAGTTTCCCATTCGGCCCACATAAGGGTAACTTGTGCTCTGCAGGATACGATTTTCAAACTCGCACCTCATAGGGTGTGACTTTAGTTCGATGTGGATTATATTATTCGGTATTAATATTTTTTTAAATAAAATAAAGTCGCGTTCTACAGGATGCTACTTTCACGAGAATTTTAAATGAATCGGCGCGAATTTATCGTAATATATGCAAAAGTCGAGTTCTGTAGAATGTGAGTTTGGCCTAATCCAGTTGTTTAAATAAATCTCGATAGGCTTGTTTATGGTTAATTTGCATGGTTTGGGGGGATAATTTTTCATGGTTTTTATTTATTACCTCATAGTATTGATACATTTCTTGAAAATGATGTGAAAATCGGCGTATATAAGGCATTCGAAATGGTGTATAAATCACGTTAAAACACTATCTTGACATGTTCATTTGTATGAAGAAAATGGAAACATGGGTTGATAGTCATGTTTGAGTTGGTTTTGTTGTATGTTCGTAGTTTTTTTTTGTTATTTAACTTTCACGTGGTAGTACGAGAACACATGTTTACAATGATGCCTAGAAAATGTAGCTTCGGAGGTTGATAATGTTATTTAGGATTAAAACATTAGAGTTATAATTATAATTACAATTAGTTGATTCGAGGGTGGGTCATAGAAGGATATTTTCTGATGTCGTGTCCTGTGTTCCTACAATTGCTGCACAACTTAGGTTGGTTGATCCGTTCTCGAGAAATCATATCCTCGACACAGTGAATCCTACTTGACTTTGTGCGACCTTTTTTGTTGCGTCGCAAGGATTAATTAGGCCGTATTTTAGGTTCATTGTTAACCACATCACGATGATGTTCATTTCCGATCGGAGAAAACTCGAATCGGTATACCTTGAAAACGTTTTCAAGTCGGTATACATGATCAACGAGTGTCATTGCGTCGAAATGAACGGATGCACATGCAGCGAAGGCGTCAACACATGGGTACTTGAATGTCTAGAAGACTTCGTAATCACATGTTCTCTCTTGTAGATTAACAACGTAGTTGTGGTGCATAATTTCTTCAAACGGTCGTGAAATTCAGTAAATGTAAAGTGATGTTCGTGACGAGAGAAGGATATGGCACCCATCGCGTTTACTTGCGCATAGTATATCTGAAATTTTTGCTGGGGATCTGGATGGAACCAGTGGCCACCTGCCATCTAGTTTGTAGCTTATTTTTCAGGTTTACAAAAAAGGTAGCTGTAATCACTAATTTTGTCCGGGCTTTAGGGCCACTTTAGTTTATATTGATTAATGGGTTGGTAGGTAATTTAAAACAAAAACAAAAAAATGAGAAAAAAAGAAATATACATATATGTGTATATATAAAAAAAAATCACTACCATTATTACCTTATATTATTATTATTACTATCATTATTATTAATTATCATATTGTTATTATCTATTTGAAAAACCCCTAAACATTACTAACATATTATGTTATTTATTATTATTATTATTATTATTATTATTATTATTATTATTATTATTATTATTATTATTATTATTATTATTATTATTATTATTATTGTTATTATCCTTTTATTATTTTTATTGTCATTAATTATTATTACTTATTATTATTGCTATTTGATTATCTTATTATTATTATTATTATTATTATTATTATTATTATTATTATTATTATTATTATTATTATTATAACTGAAAAGAAAACAAAATAATAAACTATAATAAAACATATCAATATAAATAAGAGCCCAAAACATTATTAGTACTCGAATTACACTTTGATTAAATAAACTAAGTCCAAAATAATTACATGCAACCCGTTTAAAGCCCAAGAAGCCCTAACAAAACCCTAATAGTCATCCTTTGTCTCTGCACAGCCGAATCCTAGCCGTCAGATTAGGGGCATGATCAACGGCCCAGATTAAACTCAGACGGAACCCTAGAAGCCCCCGTTGTTGTCTCGCACCGCATCAATCCTAGCCGTAGATCCAGGACGCATCGAACGGCTGCGATCGCACCTCGGGCGAGAGTGGTACACGTGCACCCTTTCGCATGCCTCACGCGCACGTGCAAAGATAGCAAGTCTGACTCCTCTGCTCCCGTTACGCGCCCACGCGTCTGCCGGCTCCAGTCGTGTCCCCTCCCATTTCCGGTAGCGTCGACATGTAACAAAGAAAAAAGAAGAGCATCAGAGACCCCAAAATAGCAAAAAGAACAAGAAAACAAAAGCCATAAACGCAAAAGATCAACCAGACAAGAAAAAGAGAGGCAAATCAAAGAGAAAGAGTCATGTAATCTCTTCATTTTCATTTTTACTTCGATGTAATTTCGGTATAAAAGGAAACCGAAAAACAGATTGTAAACCCTAGAGAGAAACAGGGGAATTCGAATGTAAAGCTGTTAGAGGGGATTCAGATAAAAAAAGTGGGACTTTGCGAAAAGTAATTGAAATCAAAAAGAAAAGCTTGAGGTACTTCGTTTTTCTTCTGTGATTGCATGCATCGAAAACAAGCAAAATAAGAAAGAGAAAAGGCTTTTTTTTACCTTCGTCGTTCGGGGTTTGGGTCGCGTTGCCTTGTTTTCTCGTCGCCGACAAGCCGGCCAGCCTCTACTTGGCTTGGCGTGGTGAGGAATCGAAAGGGGGCAAAACAGAAAGGGTATCGTTTTTTGGTTATCGACGTCGGAAAATGATGGGTTTTTTTCACGATCGTACGGACCCTCACCCTCTCTTTTCCTTTAGGGTCGGTTTTGTTTAGAGATTGCAGAGCATCGTATTGCCCTTTTTTTTAGGTTTGGTGTTTCAAAATGTGAAAGGGATAAAAGAAATTAAAAGTTTTTCTTGTCTTCATCTGATTAAGGCGTGATTAAAGGGGGGTATCTCCTTTCAAGACCTTTGAATGTTTGTATTTCTTTGTTTGTAGTCCCTTTCCCGTTTAACTTTGCTAATTCCTTTTCAAATGTTATTTTCATTCTATATTTCGATTATCACCATCGAACGATATGTGTATATCACTTCATATATATTGGTCATTGTTGTTGGTTTTTTATATATGTGTAGTGCGTATTTTATATGGTGCGTTATTTATTTATTTATTAGCAATTATCTATATCTAGTCAATTGTTTTTTACACCATATATGTATATATATCAATCGCCTTTTACCTTATATATTATTATACCGTGTAGCCATGTTTTTGAATATATAGTGATAATATGTTTATACGAATATACACAGTATTTATATAGTAATATATAGGAATGTTTCTTTTTCCTTCTTTTCATGATAATGTTATATATATATTATTATTATTAACTTTATTTTGCATGATATATAGTTACAATACATGCACTTGGTAATAAGTATAGGTTCATATACTTGCTTTTTGCTTTATTTTACGCCATGGGCTTTTGCGGATTTATTCATATTGTTTCATGCCTTTGGTCATATGCTATGTTAGGATGCATTCAAAATATAAAATGTCATGCGACGCCTTTTTATTCGGGAATGAATAAGGCCAGTACCAGTCGTAGTGGTGGTGGTTCGGACGTTACTTTTCGAATATTGGGGCTTTTGAATTTCACTCACTTGTATAAATAAATTTCCATCTAATTTGTCACTTTAATTCGCAAAGTTTGATATTAATAAAGCGGTAAGGATCTTGGTACCAATTTTGGGCATAACAGGGGTGCTCATCCTACCCCGTGTGTAACCGACTCCTGAACCCTTTTAAATCTCTAGTTTTACTTTCCGGTGTTCGGTCTACTTTTTAAAATGGTCAGTGGCGACTCCAATTTTAATCGATTTTCTTTAAAAAATTATTTTGAATTAAAACTCGGTTCTTCTAAGTGACACCGGAAGAGTAAAGGGGTAGCGATACCTCGATGTTTTCAAAAAAACGTCGCTACAGCATGGCGACTCTGCTAGGGAAAGAAATTTTGTTTAAAAAAAACAAAAAAGAGAGTCAAGCCAAAAAAACCTTAACGCTTAATTAATATCGGAAGTTGCGAATTAAAGTGATAAATTCAATCGATATTTGTTTATAAATGTGAGTTTATTTTAAACGCATGTAAAATTGGACATATAAACTCGTTTGTCTAAGTGGAGGGAAAACACTAGTACTTTCGCGGGGATATTGTTCCTCCGTATGGGCCTAGTAAGTACCTTCGGGGCTCGAATACCCTATATCTTCGTGGGAATATCGTTTCTCCGTACAGATATAGATAAAGGCCCCCCTCGAATTGAACTCAGTTGAGATGAGCCTATAATGGGTGATGATCGGGGGCCTTGCTACCCTTAGTAGGGGACAGTAATGACAATTCGAGTACCTCTTAGAACCAAAATTGCATGTAGCGAACATAGAATACCCACCCATTTAGAGCCATGCGGATAACCTAGGTGTGTTAGACGGGACAAATAGGTTTGCTTGTTTCATGCTTAATCAATTTCTCTTATCATATTAATCGTGTTTATCCGGCACTAACACATTTCTTTTGTGTCCTTTTGCATTTATTTTTTGAATGCATTTCATGACCTAAAGGTGTTGAGTCAAGGTAGTTTTACCCAATTTAAGGGCTATCATTATAGACGGGGGGTTGCTAAAAAAGAGGATGTTAATTCGCAAGTCCGGCATTGAATCAGAAAGGTTAAAGAGACAGTCTACCGAGTGAACGCATAGTGCCAGGTTATGCTTATAGAAGATCTAATGCCCACCATTGAAGAATACACAACCTTTCTCCATCCCAAGGAAGTCAAGCAAGATTGGATCTACTCCTAAGTCACAAAATTTAAGAGTTGAACCGCCTATCGGATCAACATCTTTTGTTCGCAAGCGGAGGCGTATCTGTAAGACTTTGCTATGATCGTCTTGTAATAAGGAACCTCTTTATGTTAAATGAAAGTTGACCTAAGGGAAATCACCTATAGGACCAACACCTTTCATTCGCATACATATGAGCACATTTCATTGCAACTTCCATTTCATACACCATCTCACAACATAACATGCATTAATCAATTAAATAATGAATTAATGTTGAAAAAAATATTATTACAGTGGTAAAAGGTGAAATTTCCAATCTACAACCATTTCGCGTTCATACGACACCTGTTCTCAGTCACGAGCAATGGAAGAAAGGATGGCCAGGGTTGAACAGGGTCAGAAAGACCTCGAGGGCCGATTGGATGGAATTGAGCAAAATATTAAAGACCAGATCACACAATCACAAACCACCATTATCGCTCAGATGACCGAGTTGCTTGCAAAAAAGTTTAACAAAGAAGGAGGATCAGGGGAACAGTTCAAATAATAAGGGAGTAGAAGAGACTATATCGCATATCCAACTAGGAGTGCCGACCACCGGGAAAAGAGTGCACATCAACCTCGGAGGAGCACCCGCTAATCATCCTATGGGTGCACCGTCCAACCACCATATGGGCTCCTCAGCCAATCAGCCAGTTGAGTTAGGGGAAGATCTCGAAAACGAAGTACCGAATCTAAACATATTGAATGAGGCAGAAGAAAGGATTAGGGCTGAGTTGGAAAAGAAGTACGAAGAGAGGTTTCGTTTCTTTGAAGAAAAGTTCAAGGCCTTGCAAGGAATGGATAAGCAAGGGAACGATGCAAGTGATTTAAGCCTTGTAGCGGATTAAGTTTTACCTTTGAAATTCAAAACCCCCGACTTTGATAAGTACGACGGGACTACTTGTCCTTCAGCTCACATCACCACGTATTTCCGAAAGATGGCAGCTTTTATAAAAGACGAGAAGCTACTTATCCACTGTTTTCAAGACAGTTTAACTAGTTCTGCAACCCGTTGGTATACTCACCTTAGACGAGTCGACATCAAGTCATGGAGCGATCTTTCGAAAGCATTCGTGGGTCAATACAAGCATGTAACTGATATGACTCCGAATCGGCTCATGCTACAAGGGTTGGAACAAAAGCACGATGAGAGCATCCGAGTTGGCGAGACGTAGCAGCTCAGGTGCAGCCCCCACTTTCGGAAAGCGAAATCATTCCTTTGTTTGTGGACACTCTAAAATGAGTCTTGTACGATCACTTGATAAGAAATCCCGCCAATAGCTTTGCGAACATGGTCATGACGGGAGAACGTATTGAGGATGCTATCAAGAAAGGGAAGATAGTAGATCCCTATGGCACAACTGCCCATAAGGGGCATGGGTCCCAAGTTCACATGGTGGGTTCTCACCCAAATAACCAGTCTTATGGTCGCTACCATAATCAAGCATTCTGGTCTGCAAAGCCTCCAAGGGATCTTCATCCAGTTCCTATGTCGTACAACGATTTGCTCCAGGTGCTTATTGAAAAGAAGCTTTTAACTCATATTCAGTCCAAACCAAAGGATCCTCTCTATTCCGAAGGCTTTGATGTCAATGACGTATGTGACTACCATGTGGGAAGCACGGGCCACACCACGGAGAATTGTGGGGCACTGAAAAACAAGGTGCAGGCTCTGATCGAGAATGGTCTTTTGACATTCTCAAAAAGGAAAGAATGAGGATGTGAATTTTGGAAGGTGCTAATACCCGGTCATCTTTAGGAGTTTTGTGTGTTTAAGTTTCTTGCATGCTGCATTTTCTCTCGAAGTAATGCATAGAACAAACATTGCTATCCTTTGCCTGAAGATAGCAATGATTTTTTAAGAGCACTTATTATGTTTACAAATTGACTTTCTAATGAAAATGCAATTTGCTTAACATACAATGACCTTGAAATCATATATATGTATATCTCTTCTTACCTCCATAGGTCCTCGGATATCATATGCATGATGTGGCATTGATTCTACTGAAATGGATCGATCAAATGTTGTGATAACGATGAAGTGTGATGCCCCGCTCTGTCCGCTCCGGTCGGTAAAGTGAGAGAAGCAATATTACTATTCCTTCGATGATGTTTGATTATAAGGAAATCTCCTAGGAAAGCCCAAATAGAGTTGCTCGAATGTACATAAAGAAAAGAAAAAATATATACTATTTCGAAATAAAACAAAATGATTTTAACTTCAGAGCCTGGTAATAGGCATTAACCAAAAAGCACTCCAATGTTCGAAACCTGGTAATAGGCATTTTCGGATACGAGTGTGGAATTCTTGGGGCACTCCGCTGAAGCCTGAAAACCCTTTGCTTCATGAGTGATGGTAATATTTTCAAAATCGTGACTATGCCGAGTAACTCGGGGTATTGTTGTATGCTCCATCATTATCGTCAAGACAAAGGACTATGACGATTTGAATTCCCCTAGAAAAAAGAAATGAATAAGCAAATTGAATAAGTCCCAGAGATGAATCCTTAAGGACACTGACACAATATTAATTG
The DNA here is from genome assembly GCA_030270665.1 of Hibiscus trionum. Taxonomy (NCBI): domain Eukaryota; kingdom Viridiplantae; phylum Streptophyta; class Magnoliopsida; order Malvales; family Malvaceae; genus Hibiscus; species Hibiscus trionum. Next base: position 10,603,134 of record BSYR01000007.1, on the reverse strand, counting down.
TAATCAGAAGCACACACTTACATTTAAAGTTCTTAGAGTGACATTTTCCATTCCATGGGCTAAACAAAATTCGGAAAGCTTGAAAATACATGTGGAGAAACATGATGAGAACTAGAAGGAATAATAGTCGAGCCAATCAAGCAAATACTATAATCATGAGGATGAACCGAGCGATTTGGAAAGAGTTTCACAACTTCACATATCACCACAACATCCAGAGTCTTTGTAGACTCAAGCTGGTCATCGGAAAGTAGAATCTGAGAAGCTCTTGCATTTGATATCCGGGGCATCATATTATATTTTTCTTTTAATTAGAATTTTGATTTCAAGGTTCTGTATGTTAACCTAAAAGGGCATTCTTCATTAGAATGACGACCCACAAATTGATACTTTTTTTAAACCAAGAAATCTCTCTATATTACTTTGAAGATAAATGCATCAGCAAGACCCAAAGGTTGAGGGGCACTACATGAGGTGGAATGAGGGAGAGCCAGTGAGTTTAAATTGCCATGATGGGGCACCATTGTCTGTGGAGGAACTAAGCTTTTCACATAAAAAAGTTCGAACCGAAATAGATGAAAGATGGCACGAGGCTAGAAAGAGTGTAGGTAAAGATTCTGAATACGACCGAGGTCACTTAACTCAAATATTTGAATGAAGAACGAGCAACACAAGTTTAGGGGCCAAATTTTTCATGACACGAGATTGATGAATGGTTGTAGTCCCAAGATAACGACCACTAACCCTAGAAAATGAAGACAAACTAAATCAATGCATCTTTGCATTCCCGTGAACATGCATCTTTGCATCATGAAATATGCTCATGCATCATCGATATCTAGATATCACCCATGCTACGAGCATGCTAAATCATATCATCATAACATTTTGTTTTCTTTAAACAGACATTTGAAGATTGGTAAAAGAATGGATCTACAGCTTCACGAGAGGAGAAACAGATCTCACAAGAATCATGAGTCCTTCGACTTGCATAATTAAGATTTCCAAAGGCCTTCCAACCCCCAGTTTTAATATTCCTTAAGGATGTTTTTCTCAAAACTCAATTCCGCAATTTTATCCTTCTAAAAGGATGTTTTTTCTTAAAATTCAAATTTCTCAATTTTATCCTTCCAAAAGGATGTTTTTTCTTAAAATACAAATTTCTCATTTTTATCCTTCCTTAAGGATGTTTTCCTCAAAACCCAAATTTCTCAATTATATCCTTCCAAACGATTTTTTTTCTCAAAACATAATTTCTCAATTTCAGTCTTCTTAAAGGATGTTTTTCTTAAAACTCAAATTTCTCAATTTTACCCTTCTTAAAGGATGTTTTTCTTAAAAAGATCAAAATTTCTCAATTTTATCCCTTCCTCAAGGATTCCAGGTGAAGTCTTTCATGTTCGCCGCTCAAGAATTTTAGGTGAATCCTTTCATGTTCGCCGCTCAAGGATTTCAGATGAAAGCTTTCAAGTTTACCGTCAGATTTCAAGATGAAGGATCCTACAGAGGAGGGGTCCAAAAAGGCTCTATATAGGAGGAACTTGGGACTTCAGGATATCGAAAGCGGAGGGTCCTATGGAGAAAGGACTTGTAGATCCTTGATTTCGATTATGAGAAGAGGAGAGTTCTGTAGAGGAGGAACTACTACTCGAAGAGTACGCCAAGGAAGAAGAGTTCTATGGAGAAAGAACTCAAAACTCTAAGGCTTCAGGATCTCGAAAGCGGAGGGTCCTATAGAGAGAGAACTAGTAGATCCTTGATTTCAAATATGAGAAGAGGGGAGTCTCGTATAAGAGGAACTACTACTCGAAGAATACGCCAATGAATTGAGTTCAATGGAGAAAGAACTCATGTTCTTAAGGCTTCAGAGAGAAAGTTACTCAGACTTACGTGCTGCCGCATTGAGAGAGCAAACCGTCCGACAGGGAAGTAGGACAAAATTAGTGCTTGTGGACTTTACTTTATTCTTTTTCCACAAGTAAAAGAAAAGAGGGCAGCTGTAATCACTAATTTTGTCCAGGCTTCAGGGCCACTTTAGTTTATATTGATTAATGGGCTGGTAGGAAATTTAAAACAAAAACAAAAAAACAAAAAAATGAGAAAAAGAGAAAAAAGAAATATACATATATGTTTATATATAAATATATATTACTACCATTATTACCTTATACTATTATTTTTACTATCATTATTATTAATTATCATATTTTTGTTATCTATTTGAAAAATCCCTAAACATTACTAACATATTATGTTATTTTCTTATATTATTATTATTATTATTATTATTATTATTGTCATTAATTATTATTACTTATTATTATTGCTATTTGATTATCTTATTATTATTACTACTATTATTATTATTATTATTATTATTATAACTAAAATGAAAATGAAATAATAAACTATAATAAAACATATCAATATAAATAAGAGCCCAAAACATAATTAGTACTCGAATTACACTTTGATTAAATAAACTAAGTCCAAAATAATTACATGCATCCTATTTAAAGCCCAAGAAGCCCTAACAAAACCCTAATAGCCATCATTTGTCTCTGCGCAGCCGAATCCTAGCCGTCGGATTAGGGGCATGATCAACGGCCCAGATTAAACTCGGACGGAACCCTAGAAGCCCTCGTTGTTGTCTCGCGCCACATCAATCCTAGTCGTAGATCCAGGACGCATCGAACGGCTGCGATTGCACCTCGAAAGAGAGCGGTACACGCGCGCCCTTTAGCATGCCTCACGCACACGTGCAAAGATAGCAAGTCTGACCCCTCTGCTCCCGTTACGCGCCCATGCGTCTGCCACCTCCACACCGTATACCACCTCCAGTCATGTCTCCTCCCATTTCCGGTAGAGTCGACATGCAACAGAGACAAAAGTAGAGCATCAGAGACCCCAAAATAGCAAAAAGAACAAGAAAACAAAAGCCATAAACGCAAAAGGTCAACTAGACAAGAAAAAGAGAGGCAAATCGGAGATAAAGAGTCCTGTAATCTCTTCATTTTTGTTTTTACTTCGATGTAATTTCGGTATAAAATGAAACCGAAAAATAGATTGTAAACACTAGAGAGAAACATGGGGAATTCGAATGTAAAGCTATTAGAGGGGATTCAGATAAAAAGGGGGGATTTTGCAAAAAGTAATCGAAATCAAAAAGAAAAGCTTGAGCTACTTCGTTTTTCTTCTGTGATTGCATGCATCGAAAACAAGCAAAAAAGAAAGCGAAGAGGCTTTTTTTACCTTCGTCGTTCGGGGTTTGGGTCGCATTGCCTTGTCTTCTCGTCACCGACAAGTCGGCCAGCCTCTACTTGGCTTGGCGTGGTGAGGCATTGAAAGGAGGCAAATCAGAAAGGGTATCATTTTTGGGTTATCGGCGCCAGTCTAAGGCCGACGACGTCAGAAAAATGAAGGGTTTTTTTTCACGATCGAAGGGACCCTCACCCTCTCTTTTCCTTTAGGGTCGGTTTTGTCTTGAGATTGCAGAGCGTCGTATTACCCTTTTTTTTAGGTTCGGTGTTTCAAAATGTGAAAGGGATAAAAGAAATCAAAAGTTTTTCTTGTCTTCATCTCATTAAGGCGTGATTAAAGGGGGCATTTCCTTTCAAGACCTTTGAATGTTTGTATTTCTTTGTTTGTAGTCCCTTTTCCGTTTTAATTTGCTAATTCCTTTTCAAATCTTATTTTCATTCTATATTTCGATTATCACCATCGAACGATATGTATATATCACTTCATATATATTGGTCATTGTTGTTGGTTTTTTATATATGTGTAGTGCGTATTTTATATGGTGCATTATTTATTTATTTATTAGCAATTATCTATATCTAGTCTATTGTTTTTTTACACCATACACACACACACACACACACACACACACACACACACACACACACACACACATATATATATATATATCGCCTTTTTACCTTATATATTATTATACAGTGGGGACATGTTTTAAAATATATAGTGATAATATGTTTATACGAATATACACAGTATTTATATAGTAGTATATACAAATGTTTATTTTTCCTTCTTTTCATGATAATGTTATATATATATATATTATTAACTTTATTTTTTCTGATATATAGTTACAGTACATGCACTTGGTAATAAGTATAGATTTATATACTTGCTTTTTGCTTTATTTTACGCCATGGGCTTTTGCAGATTTATTCATATTGTTTCATGCCTTTGGTCATATGCTATGTTAGGATGCATTCAAAATATAAAATGTCATGCAACGTTTTTTTTTATTCGGGAATGAACGAGGCCAATACCAGTCATAGTGGTGGTGGTTCGGACGTTACTTTTCGAATATTAGGGCTTTTGAATTTCACTCACTTGTATAAATAAATTTCGATCTAATTTGTCTCTTTAATTCGCAAAGTTTGATATTAATAAAGCGGTAAGGATCTTGGTACCAATTTTGGGCATGACGGGGGTGCTCATCCTTCCTCGCATGTAACCGACTCCCGAACCCTTTTAAATCTCTGGTTTTACTTTTCGGTGTCTGGTCTACCTTTTAAAATGGCCGGTGGCGACTCCAATTTTAATCGATTTTCTTTAAAAATTATTTTGAATTAAAACCCGGTTCATCTAAGTGACTCCGGAGGAGTAAAGGGGTAGCGATACCTCGATGTTTTCAAAAAAACGTCGCTAAAGTAGCCAGTCGATAATCCGTTGCCTTCACAATTGATGTGATAGGTAAATGACGCATTCCCTTTAGAGATAAATTGATCGCCTCAGCCAAGTTAGTCGTCATGTGACCATATTGACGACCCTCATCATAACATCGAAACCATTTCTCTCTCGGGGTATCAAGAAGATAGTTATATCCATATTGATTTCTATCTCTCAACGCTTCTAGTAGCTCCTCAACCAGCTCTACTCCGTTTGCGTTGCGTATTCAATAAAAGACTGAATAATTAATGAGAATTAATAATAAAAGCCAAGTTAATTAATAATTTTGAGAGTGAAAGGCATACCCATGCGAAGAACAATTATAAGCTCATCATTATTCTTATACCTCTGGTAGTAATTTGCAACAATGTGTCGTATACAGTACCGATGATGAATATACGGAGGTTCCTAAGACGGTTCTAAACGTTGGATTGATCCCCAGATCCCCGCGCCTCTGTCTGAAATAATACATATATCGTCTTCTCTTGCCCGTAGGACCCAACGTAGGACATGTGTGCACAGGTTGGTGAGAAAAAACGACTATGAAGGGATATCTTCCTTTTCAATGATTGTGAACACTATCGAAATGCATTTTTTGTTGTCGTCTTGTGCAACGGGCACTAGTAAGATTTGAGTGTATCATCGGCTTGCAGTGACGGAATGCCTTAACGCATTGTGGAAATGTCCAAAATAGGCAGAAAATTCGCACTCCTCATGTACGACACGATCCATTTCGTATCTTGGCACTGTCTCAAGTTCCATAACCATTCTTGGGTTGTATTTCTGCATCACGTTCGCAACTTGTCGTAGGATTCCTCCCACTAACCATACAGTTGTTGGATGGTACGATATCTTGCAAACCACGCCTTATCGTATTTAACTGTGTACGTGAAACGAGATTTGATCGAGTTTATACATACCGACACAGATACATGTGGATTTGCTTTCACCAGTGGATCAGAGAGCACGTGCACATCCAAGTTAGGATGACCTTGATTCAGGCTTGCCACAGAGCATGTTTGAGGTCCTTCGTATCTCGTTATCTGCCGCAGGTTGTTTATCCTCTTCAAACGTGACACACGGACCCTCCAGTTACATTCGTCGCACATGTGAGGGCATTCACCAATTTATTTGTTCGCTTTAGTTTTCCTTACGGTGGACGTAACTGGGTTGCGTATGTTGTAATGCTTGATGGCAGCCTCCGCAAGTTTTTTAGTCCCAAAGACCATCCCAACATACAGTTCACCATTATTACGTTCGTTGAACTGGTCCAACTGTGGGAATTCTGGAAATTCTGTAGCGTAGAATCCTTCCATATCCACTGTTGTGAAGTGGGGTGGTGGATCATAATATGCGAAGCTTCTAACAAGATTCCCGACGTGTCAGAAAAGTCACGTCTTACAAAATGAGAGTTTGGCTAGGTTCTCTGACGTGTTAGGAATGTCGCATTTTACAAAACGCGAGATTCGCCAGGATTCCCGACGTGTCAGGAAAGCGCGTCTTACACCACGCGAGTTTTATACTATAAATACCTTCCGAGTGAAGTGAACCCTATATCACGCAGCCGAAGCAAAAAAATTGCATTGAAGTGATTGAAGTTTTTGATTTTATTGTAACCACTAATGGCAACAAACCATGTATCTGGAAAATGTATTCACAAACAGATTTCCCGGATATTTTGATTTGTCGTTATTTGTAGGTTCATCTATATGTTAAGTAGATGTTGGTGGGTTACTAGTTCTTGTAAGATGATTGTTCGGTGTTTTTGTTCACGGGGATCGATAATAAAAAATCACAATATCTGGGAATATGCGATCTTTTTTAATGGCAGGAAGGGTTCTTAACCTTTTGTTCTAGGCTAGGACCCCCACATGTAACCGAAGTCAAAGCCCCAACCATGAAAGCATGTTTAGGGGTACAATACTTGGTTCCAATAGACCTCCGAGCTTGAAGACAAGGACTGATTCTCTACTCAGCTCAAGAAGTAAGCCGAGGGCATGTTAACACCTGACTTCGCAAAATGCATACCCCAAAGTTTTAACTACTGAGGCCTTCAAAAGAAGAGCGTCAGTTCTCTAGATGAGGATGAGACCAAAAGCGCAAAACAAGTTGATGATCTTTTTGAAGTATCTTTATTAGCATGTTTAGGGGTACCATTGTACAATAATAATCTATGCGTGTTTCTTTCTTATATAAACATATAAATAGTTTCTAAAATAAATGTTCTCTTAAGACTGGCCCTCAAATCAACTAATTATACTTCTACAAGAGAGTTCAATATACTAATTAAAAATAGGGTAAAATGCCTCATTGGTACATGAACTATACCCAATTCATCAATTTAGTACATTTTGTAACCCCCTCGTCCCGGTCCGGACGCTTGACCGGTCCGAATGGGTCACACGGGGAAAACCGAAGCGAAACCCGTTAAGGTTCCCCCTCGGTTCGCAACCCTAAAAATTTCTTTTACTTATCTTGTCTAAATGCATTACCGTTACCTATGTGAAACACGTCAGCGGAAACAAGAGCAGTACAAAGATCGACCATTCAAGACATCATTCATAAAACAGCCCATTTTTTGTAGTTAAGCAGGCCGTATCGATACACCTGTTAAGGGTATCGATACGCCTTGACCAAAGTCGACACTCAAGGGTCAACACAGGAAGACCGTATCGATACAGCCCTTGAGCGTATCGATACGCCCTTCCCAGTCAACATCTCGTGGTCAACGAGATAAACTCGTACCGATACGCTATCACACCGTACCGATACGGTAATAACTCACCAAAATCTCAGAATTCCAGTGAGCAAAAACTGTATCGATACACCCTCGCGTATCGATACGCCCAGCCAAACTTGAGTCCTGGAGGCAAGACCGTATCGATACGGCCCTTAGGCGTACCGATACGCCCTGCACTGCAAGTCTCCCAAACTCAGCTAAACGATACAAGACTCGAATCTAGATGCGATTTAAGACCTTCCTAGACCCAATCAAGCATTCATACAACATCTATTAACCACGATCTAGCCATACATGACACCCAACATGAGCATACCTCAAGGAAACCATGCAATTGATCAAAGATGACATTTAAGCATTCAAGGTCTCATACTTCAACATTCAAACAGAAAGACAACCTCAAAAGGGCACATGGCCAACACACATGGTAAGCAATTAAGACATGGTTTTACAATCCAAACATGGCAATTAAATCCCGACCAACAAAGCACATAAAAGGAATCTAGAATGCTCCTAGCAACAATAACTGTAACACCCCGGTTTTGGGCTTAGAAGTTTTGGGCGTTGACCGGTTCGGTCAAAGTGTTGTTCGAATATAAAAGGTGATTTTTAGGAAAGCCTAGTTCGGGTTGCATTAAAATATATGGAAAAATGTCCTAAAATCCTCTTTTAATATATATAAGTGAACTGTGAAATCAATTTTGCAAAATGAGGTTTGGAAGGGTGACATTTTGGGTTAGTGACCAAAATGTAATTTTTGAAAACTGCGTGACTGTTTTAAAAAGGGATTGAAACTTTGAATCTTTAAGGAGCTATTTACCCAATGGGAGTTTCTCCAGATTTTCTAGAATATTAAATGATTTAATTAAGTGTTTTTAAATAAAAAGAAAAGTGGAGGGAAGATATTTTGTCATTTCTAACTAACTTTCCAAATTTTCTATTTTCTATTTTCTCTCATCTTTCTCTCAAACCAAACACATTCTCTCCAGATCTTTTCCTCTGATTTTGTCATCTAAATATCATATTTCAATTCTCTTTTGATCTCTAATCATTTCTTCAACAAAATCTCACCATTTGCTAAGTGGGATTTTCAAGATTTTGGTTCCAAAAAGGGAGAAACTCAAGTTTGGAGGTAAGAACGTCCTTCTCCTCTAAACTCTCAGTTCTTTACTGAAATTCCCAAGTTCTCAATCCTTGATTTGTGATTTGTTAAAGGTTTTGCAATTGGAATCTTGATTTTGGCTTTAAAATGCAAGATTTGCTTGATTTTGGTGAAATTTTCGTATGATCTGTTTGGGCAGTGTGTTGAGGTGTTAAATTGATGTTAATTGAATGTTAAATTGATGAATAATTGAGGTTTAATCAATGCAATCCCGAATAGGTTGAATTTCCTAAGTTTTGCTTGAGTTTTTGGTTGTTTTTGGAGTGATCTTGGTGATCTGTTATAGCTGGAGGTATAAGGACGTGGTTAGATCCTTTTTGGATGTTAATTGATGTTTAAAAATGGTTTGAAGTGATGGATCTTGGCTGGGTTAAGTTTTGGAAGTGTTTGGAGGTGTTTTCGGTTGTGTTTGGTAGCCGAATTGTTGGATTTGTGTAGAGCAGCGAGTTGAGTTGTGTTGCTGGTGTTTTTAGTGCATTATGATGCATTAATCCTCTGATGTTGTGTGCTTGAAACAGGGGAAGTTGATCCGTGAGCATTAGAGGTGTTGTGGAAGGTTTCGGATGCTTGGAAGGCTTGTTGGCTAGCCTTGTTTTGTGTATCGGTGAGTGAAGTTGGGTTTTCAGCTTTTAAACCAAGGTTTGAAGGTTTTGGGAGCTTAGTTTAAGTCTAAACAACTTTGCTAAGCTCAAGAGTAAGTAAATGGATTTTCTCTCTTGGTTTGTGTTGTGAATTGGCTTTAAAAGCAATTGTGTTTGATGGATGCGATGCATGTGATTTGCATGTTTTAAATTCTGTTTTGAAAGCATGTTTTAGCATGGTTTAATGCTGGTTTTGAAAGCCATATGTGAAGGATGCTCAAGGTAAGAGATCCTTGGTTTTGTACATTGAAATTGTGGAATTGATGCATAGTGTTGCATGTTGTTTAATGGCTTTGTGTGATGCTTTAAAACAGTGGAATATTGTTGTTAATGATGCACATTGGTAAGTGATGGTTAAGGTTACAAAGGTGGTTGAAAGTCCTTGTGTAAGCCTTGTTTATTTAAGAACAACATGGTGTTTAAAAGTCCATGGTTGGTTCTTGGTTAAAGTTCATGGTGGTTATTGCATTTTGATTATGCTTGTGAATCAATGGATTAATGTGGTAAGATGGTTATATTGGCAAGTGATGTAAGTGGTTCTTGGTTTCTTTGATCGGATATAGTTAGCCGGCTATAGGATTGGGTGCACCGTGAATAAGTCGCCTTGGATGTGGAGTGGTTAAGAGTGAACCGGGAAACTCCATCCAAGTATCCTAACGAGATGGTTAAGGTCATAATGGTGGTTAAAATTCCATTCGAGGACCTTGGTTAAGCAAAGGTAATAATGGTGGTTAAAATTCCATTTGAGGACCTTGTGCTTGTTAAGATCACAATGGTGGTGTAAAGTCCATGTGTGAATCTTGTATAGGGTGTCCCGGATCTCGTTAGTGATGTTATACAACTACCAATCGGTGATGCAAAGGTTGTATGGTGTTTAAAAGTCCATACATGGGAACCTTGTGCATGTTAAGGTTGTATGGTGGTTAAAAGTCCATACATGGGAACCTTGTGAATGTTAAGGTTGTATGGTGGTTAAAAGTCCATACATGGGAACCTTGTGAATGTTAAGGTTGTATGGTGGTTAAAAGTCCATACATGGGAACCTTGTGAATGTTAAGGTTATATGGTGTTTAAAAGTCCATATATGGGAACCTTGTGAAAGTTAAGGTTGTATGGTGGTTAAAAGTCCATACATGGGAACCTTGTGAATGGTAAGGTCAAATGGTGGTTAAAAGTCCATTTGAAGACCTTGGATTAGTAGTGTGTATGAAGCGTGGGGACAACGCTTGTGATCCGCGTATCCGATCGGGTGTTGAGTTGAAAAGTGGATTTGGTTATCACTTGGAGGCCAATATGATGTTCTTGAATATAATGAAGCATGAGATGCTTGAAATGATGCATGGTTGCATGAAAAGTGTAAAATGTATTATGAATGCATGTTGACTTGTTGGTTTGAACAAGTGTTGATTATCTATTGAGAATGGTGCATGTGTGCATGAAATCTCTTTAGTGCATTGAAGTCTTGTGGAGACTTGTTTTAAAAGGGCATGTGATGCAATTGTTAGTGATGTGGTTCATATGTTGCATTTGTTTAATGCATGTGTTGGATTGTTTGAGTAAATGGTTTAAAAAGGCTTTCTTGCTTTGAAATGACATTCAAGTATGAGAATGGTAAGATGTAAAGTGGAAGTGTTTTCCAAGGTTTGAAATTAGCTTTGCATATGGTGTTTTTGCATGGAATGGCTAATTTGATGGTTTTGCAAGTTTATGTTTTGAAAAGGTTTACTTAGCTTTCTAAGCTAAGGGTTGGTTTTCATGTTTGTGCAAGGCATGATTTTAAAGAATGTTGTTGAAAAAGGGTTTTCAAATATTGCTTTGGTTTGTCGAATCGAGTTTGCTTTTAAAAGTGGTTTTATGATTCGCTGCATTGATGGTGTTTTGGTTTTGAGCATTCCTCACTAAGCATTATGTGCTTACGCTCCTTTTTGTCCATCAATGCAGATATTTGAAGTTTGGACAGCGAGAAGCAAGGGATTCAAGGAGGACTCCATTAGAGACGTATGTCTCGGTTAATAGCTATAGTTAATAAAGGCAATGGGGGTAGAATCTCTTATGTTGTTGTTAAAGGAGATTGTGTATGTTGGACAAGTTTGGGTTATGGTTTTGAATCATGTGGATTAATGTTGCAACGTTTGAATCTCCCTATGCTTAAGTTGTATTGCTATGCTTCTTGTTTAAAAGCATGATTGAGCCTTGAATGTGTTTAATGAGTTTGTGCACCTAGGGGTGGTCTTGTATCTGGTTTTGATGCATTTATGTTCCCTATATGTTGAATGACTTGTTGGTGTGATTTGGTGGCTTTTGGAGCATGATTGGTGGGTCAAAAGTATGTTTAACCAGCAAAGTTGCTGCAGTCTGGGCAACCTGTTTCGGAACAGGTGCTACCGTATCGGAACGAGTGCCTGAAATGGCCTGGGCGTTCCGAAACGGGTGGCACTGTTTCGGAACAGTTTGGCTACTGCCAAGCCTCGTTTCGGTACGCGTTGCGGAACGCCCCCGCGTTTCGAAACAGGTTTACCCTGTTTCGGAACACCTGACCGTTGGAGGCTGACATGGGCAGTTATATGTTTCGAAATGTTTGCGTTTTGGTCCTAAAACATGTTTATGCAATTGGATGAGTTTGAGATGTCCGTTTGAGCTGAAATTTGGCAGTGAAGTATGAAACATGACTAATTTTATATTGGTAACTTTTAATTGGGTGAAGTCCCTGTAATTTTCAGAATTTACAGTTTGGTCCCTAAAGTTGTGTTTTGTACAATTAGGTCCCTGAATGTTCTCTGATGGTTGTGATCTTTGAGTATGATGTTCGTATGATCACATCTAGGGTTAATGAGCATCTAGACAAGATTAAAAAGAAAAAAAAAGGGTCGTTAATCAAGGTTGACTTTTGGGTTGACTTTGGTTTTCCCCGTGTGATCTTCTTAATTCGGGTCGAACGTCTAGGCCGGGTTAAGGGGGTTACAACAACAGCAACAATATATTCCAAAAGCATCATAACACGACACATATCCCATTGCTTTACTATTACAATCTTTAAATTTAATTATCATACTTGAGCTAACCGTAAGCAACACTTGGAGGCCTTTCCTTGCCCTTGCCACCCACAAGCTACCGATCTGCATTGTCGAACACAAAGGAGCGTAAGCATAAAAGCTTAGTGAGGGTAAGCTCATAAAACAAACCTTCGACAATGCAGGATCCAAGCACGAGCTACAACCAAGATAAAATGCATTAATCTTACCTCCGATCCACATGAGCCATAATTATAGATGATGCATGAACATATATTCAATATAGTGTCATGCTCAACATGTTTAAATCCACAACATAAGTAATCACACATATTAAACCTTGTTAGCAACACATCTCAAATCACATTGGCTCACAATTAATCACATTTTGGCAACATAAACTACAATCCGTATTGGCACCTAGCTATGACTCGAATACGCGGATAACTGTTGGAACTCCCATCCAACAACACAACCACTACCTGACGGTGGGATTACACTCATCACCGTTCACGCGGAGGGGATTCCACTCATCCTCACGCCTCGTTTCACGCAGAGGGGATTCCACTCATCCTCACGCCCGTCGATGGGATTCCACTCATCACCGACTAATATATATATAAGAAGATTTCTGGGCGAACCCGTACTCCATCTTGATGAGTACCATCATCAAGACCACGCGCGCATTTTGACTAACGTGTGCACACTAAACATCCTAATGATCGATCATTTGTACCCAAGCATACTAGTGCCAATACTACACATTTCATTAATCTTTCACAATATCATTTCATAATACTTCCGTGCTTAGCACGTACTCACCATGACTTACCGTCATGCACAGTCCACATTCCCATGCCTAGCATGTACTCACCATGATCCTCGGATCATACAATCACCTCATAATATCATATCACATGTCAACACCACATGCATATCATTAACACACTATCACATCATATTTCATGCATGTGTATATCTCCATCATGTTTATCATCAACATGCATATAACAATGCATCAACCATGCCTCAACATACATGTATACAAATACATAACCAATACCATCACAATTTAACACGAGACATAAACAACCATTAAAGAGTGCAACCAAAGTCTCAAATCAAAGCTTGGGATTAGGCTACCACTCTAATCCCAACTCTAGGTGGGTTTACCAAGCCCATCCTAGGTTCACATGCTTGAACCAAATACTCAAAACCATTTTAAAAATATTTAACCACTCACCGACAATTCCAAGCTCAACCATACAAGCCGATCAAGCTTCCAACGATTCCGGATTTGTTCACGAGGCTTCATCAACACAAAATCTCACTTCTAATCACCTCAATACAATCAAAACAACCTCAAATCAATTCACCAATTTATGTAGCAAACCCGGAACACCATTCAAGCAACAAACACAATAATTCAAGTCATGAACAACCTCCAAAAACACCAAACCCGAGCAGCCCTTATACCCAGCCCAAAACTTGTGATTTCAACACATTTAACACTTCCAAATGCTTCCAAAACAACCCTCAACTAACATACTAACATTAACCTTCCATTTCCAACATAAAACACACCCAAAATCAACCTTTAAATCCTCCAAAAACCCCATTAAAACCCAAATTCGGGAATCTCAATAAAACTCTTTAAAAATTATATATGTTGAACTATTTGGTTCATAAACACCATATCTAACCATTATAAATCAAAAGCTTTAGTAAAAACCCATAAAGCTCCATCCTTTAACCTAAACTTTCAAAAACCAAAATTACAAAATACATAGTTTTAGTGAAATCTAAAGATACCAAAATGAAGAGGAGACCAAGGCCAAGTCAAAAACAGAATTACCTTTTGAAAAGCTTGAAAGATGAAGTTGGAAGAGATGAAATGGTGAAAGGGGGAGGGAGAGGGCTTCCATGTCGTCAAAATGAAAAAGAGGGAATAAAGAAGATGAAGACAAGGCTTATTTTAACATAAAGGGGGGTTTTAAATGAAAATTGGTTTATTTACAGTTTTGCCATTAATGAATGGTTATTTCCCCTTTTCTCTAAAAACCTTCTAAATTGAATTTCATTTCAATTTAGTCCAACAATAAAATGTTTGTTTTTGAAACCCGAGGCCCAAAAGATTATTTTGATTATAAAGCCGAGCCCGAAATAATATTAAAATATTATTTTCACCCAACCCCTAAACCCGGGTGTTACAACTCTCCCCCACTTAAGGAAATTTCGTCCCCGAAATTTATCGGACAGGAAGAATCATAGAAACTGTTCCTCCACACTTTTTTTTCTCACCACAACATACTAACCAACTCGTAGACTTACCACGCAACAGCAGCTATTTAACACCAAGATCTCAACTGATTCTTCGTTGCTCGCAAATTTCAAACTCAACTCAATCTCTTCTACAACATAGCGCGGAACAAATCTAACTCACACTTCTGAATCATAGATACATAAAGCACATCACAAACCTCCTTCTAGCTCTAGTGGTAACTACAACAAACAAACAACAGAACTAGCCCGATTCACAATCTCATACAACACTATTTGAATACTTGACCCATAACTTCCTCCGACTAATCATCTGACTCCAACAGGTAACCAAACACTATGCAGACGTCTTCAAAAATTTAGTTGAAATCCCGAACCTCTATTACTCACTTTCTTTAAGAATCTTCCACGGATGTAACAAACTAGAAGAAAACAGATACTCGGTCTTGACACGCTGGCAATTTTACACACTTACTCTCATACTGAACAATGTCATCCATCAACTCAATCCAGAAGTACCTATCTTCAACCCACAATACGTCTTCATACTACTCAGATGCAATTACAAATGAACTGCCGTATGCTTCGGCCAACACAATACGTCTCAAAACACTATGCCCATCAGTACAACAATTCAATCTCTAACAATACAAACTCTATCATCTCTGAACTGTATTTTGAAGGTCTTCCTTCTATCATGTCTTGCACGTGAGGTGCCAAGAACCTGTCTTGCAACTGTTTCTCTTCAAGTATCTGACTCAATGTAGGCTTAACATGAAACTTAGGCCACAAAACTACTATTGTTCGATAAACTGAATCCCACAAACATAGCTCGCAACTCAACTACTAATCTAACAACAAGTACAACTCGAAGCATTGGTTATTACGTTAACTCTCTTCGGATGGTACTCAATCTTGGGATTACGGTCTTCAAGCAATTCTAACAACTCATGCTGTTCAAGTTTCAACCCTTCCTAAGTCGTCTAATATTTCAAGTTCTGATGATGTGTATATACTGTGCATTTCTTACTGTACAACTTTGTCTCTAAGTCTTCAAAGCAAATACAATTGTAATTAACTCTATATCTAGTGTCGGATAATTCTTTTCAAGGTCTTTCAACTGTCTTAAAGAATAGGTCACAATCTTCTGTCTTGTGTAGCACACGACCTAACCCTACATGTAACGCATCACTATGGTTCACGAACTCCTTCTCTGATATAAGCTGATTCAAGGTCGAAGCTCTCTTCAAAGTTTCTTTCGGTTTCTCAAGGGCTCATTGTCTCGCATCTGACCACACAACTGAACGTTCTTTTGTAGCAACTTGTCAAAGGAGCAGCTATCTTCAAAAGACTATTTACAATTCTCTGAAAGTAACAATGCTAGACCTAGGAACTATAGATACCTGTCACAGTCTTCAATTTCTTCCAACTCACATCTTCTTCGTCCTACTTAGGATTTACTCTAATACACTCGGCTAAGCTACATGTCCTAAGAGAACATCTTCCTTAACCCGTAGTTCACGTTGCATAACTTGGCATACAACTAATTCTCTAATAGGATCTACAACACTAACTCCATAGCTTGTCATGATCTTCTTCGGTACGTGAATATACTCATGTGTCATCTATGAGAACTACTACAACTGATCAAGGAACTCGGGAATTATTCTGCTCAACATCTCTATGAAGGTAACTAATACACTAGTCAAACAAAGCGGCATAGCTCAGAACTCAAAGTGATCACATCTTGCCCCTAAAGTTGTCTCCGGTACATCAACTTCTCTCACTTTCAACTGGTAGCAATCGGATCCCAAATTAAATTCGAAAAGACTGAAGCACGCACTAACTGATCAACAAGTCACTGACACTCGGAAACGGATACTAATGATTCACTGTCACTTGTTTCAACTGTCTAAAATCTAAACACATTCTCGTTCTGTCACTCTTTCTTCTTCACAAATCACACTGTCGAACTCTAAGATGACGTACTAGGCCTAATGAGTCTAAGGTCCAACAAACCTCGTAATTGATCTTTCAATACTCTCAATTCTTTCGGGAGTCATAAGATACAGAGCAATCAAAACGGAAGCAAACTCGAAGGCGGTCTCAATATCAAACTCTTCTCCTCTAAACAAGAGATAAGCCGACAATTCTTCCAAACACTTCTAGGAAAAGAAAACACAAACTATCCTAACATTATGCGGTCTAATCTTCATTCAAAAATCAAATCCATCACAATTGCCAAGCAAGCTTGTCAACTAAACTCAATCAATCTTTGACCTCTAAAACTGGATCAAAATTCGACAAGAAGTTCACATCCTCACCTACCACTACAGTCTCACAAAAATCTGCAACTTCAAGGCAACTCTCTCTTTGTCTCAATGTATGTCCTAGCTTTGTGCTCTACAAGCCAAAGCATGACAAAAAGGTACATCGAAACCGTAGGAAGACAATCACTTCACATCTACTAGAAACTAGTAACCCTGAACCACCAACAAACATCTCCTGTACATCTTTCTGATCACTACTATCTCCCAAAAGGTCTAGTCACATGTGTCCTACGTCTAAGATCTCAACAAGTATATCTAATTTCTTTGCATGCTCACACAAACGGACGAATCTGCAGAAATTGCAACTTCACAAGTACACAACTGTTAGTCTTCGGCCCTCTAGTCTTCAGGCTGGTCCTTCAACAAAATCTAACTCTTCTAAACCGTTCTTAGAGCATCTCAAAACCTCAAAATTCAGTTCTGATCACACACAAACTATCACGCTGGAACTTGTTCTATAACATCAGTTCTGACGACTAAAACATCCCACTACCAAACAATCTGAAGTTAAAGCTCAAGACTTCTTTCTCGGCTCGACTATATCGGAAGTGACTTCATCTCTTCTTCTTGCTGGGAGACAACTCAGACGCACACTGGCCCAAACACACAAATTGATTCCCACTCACGGACATTGACCGGCTTTCTTATACTAAAATCATAGGCCGAGCCCCCAACGATCACCAACTAACATTTCTGAAATTCAGATTACTCACACGAGACCCCTACCTAGATCTCGCCAAATGAACTAAGGTATTCATACCTACCTCTAACACCTCATCGGGCACATTCAAACTTGCATGCTTGTTAACAACATACGGAAGTACGGACTCAGAACCAATCAGAAAAGACAAACTCAAAACTGTACCAAGGGCTTATCTACTATAACATCGATACCACTATGTCTCCCACTCATAGGTCTCCACTTCTTTTCACCAACTAATACCAGAATCGGTCCCATCGTCCCTCACCAACAAGAATCAATTCACATGCACGCGGACTCGAGCAAACAAATTGTACCTCAACTCTGGTACAACCATACTCCCCTAACTAAAGCAAAGAACTTCCTCCACGTCATTCACATTTTCAGAACCCACAGCTCCCACTTACCGATTCACGGCCCACACACTGGCCTCAAACTTACTAAAAGCAATAAATCAATCAACAATTTAACATACAAGTTGGGTTAGCAAAGGAAAGGTCCAAGTGGCTCAAGTATGATTTCCCTCACTTAAAATCATTTTTCCGATGTAATAGAAGCAATGAGACTCTACTCAACATGTTTCAAACAAATCAGCACACATACACGTTCAACCAAGCATATAACAAGGCATACTTGCTAAACAAGCAAACATATGCGTACGATCAAACAACATACGTTCTCAATCAAACAATCACACATCACAGCATACACGGATAACAAGCAATATGCTTACATGGCAAGCAAACACCGTGCAATTACAATGCAAGAACTTAACTTACCTCACTTACCTGCCCAAGGTCTCGGTAACCTTAGGCTCTGATACCAACAAGTGTAACCCCCTCGTCCCGTTCCGGACGCTTGACCGGTCCGAGTGGGTCACACGGGAAAAACCAAAGCGAAACCTGTTAAGGTTCCCCCTCAGTTCGCAACCCTAAAAATTTCTTTTACTTATCTTGTCTAAATGCATTACCGTTACCTATGTGAAACACGTCAGCGGAAACAAGAGCAGTACAAAGATCGACCATTCAAGACATCATTCATAAAACAGCTCATTTTCTGTAGTTAAGCAGGCCATATCGATACACATGTTAAGGGTATCGATACGCCTTGACCAAAGTCAACACTCAAGGGTCAACACAGGAAGACCGTATCGGTACAGCCCTTGAGCGTATCGATACGCCCTTCCCAGTCAACATCTCCTGGTCAACGAGATAAACTCGTACCGATACGCTATCACACCGTACCGATACGGTAATAACTCACCAAAATCTCAGAATTCCAGTGAGCAAAAACCGTATCGATACACCCTCGCGTATCGATACGCCCAGCCAAACTTGAGTCCTGGAGGCAAGACCGTATCGATACGGCCCTTAGGCGTACCGATACGCCCTGCACTGCAAGTCTCCCAAACTCAGCTAAACGATACAAGACTCGAATCTAGATGCGATTTAAGACCTTCCTAGACCCAATCAAGCATTCATACAACATCTATTAACCACGATCTAGCCATACATGACACCCAACATGAGCATACCTCAAGGAAACCATGCAATTGATCAAAGATGACATTTAAGCATTCAAGGTCTCATACTTCAACATTCAAACAGAAAGACAACCTCAAAAGGGCACATGGCCAACACACATGGTAAGCAATTAAGACATGGTTTTACAATCCAAACATGGCAATTAAATCCCGACCAACAAAGCACATAAAAGGAGTCTAGCATGCTCCTAGCAACAACAACAGCAACAATATATTCCAAAAGCATCATAACACGACACCTATCCCATTGCTTTACTATTACAATCTTTAAATTTAACTATCATACTTGAGCTAACCGTAAGCAACACTTGGAGGCCTTTCCTTGCCCTTGCCACCCACAAGCTACCGATCTGCATTGTTGAACAAAAAGGAGCGTAAGCATAAAAGCTTAGTGAGGGTAAGCTCATAAAACAAACCTTCGACAATGCAGGGTCCAAGCAAGAGCTACAACCAAGATAAAATGTATGAATCTTACCTCCGATCAACATGAGCCATAATTATAGATGATGCATGAACACATATTCAATATAGTGTCATGCTCAACATGTTTAAATCCACAACATAAGTAATCACACATATTAAACCTTGATAGCAACACATCCCAAATCACATTGGCTCACAATTAATCACATATTGGCAACATAAACTACAATCCGTATTGGCACCTAGCTATGACTCGAATACACGGATAACCGTTGGAACTCACATCCAACAACACAACCACTACCTGACGGTTGGATTACACTCATCACCGTTCACGCGGAGGGGATTCCACTCATCCTCATGCCTCGTTTCACGCGGAGGGGATTCCACTCATCCTCACGCCCGTCGATGGGATTCCACTCGTCACCGACTAATATATATATAAGAAGATTTCTGGGCGAACTCGTACTCCATCTTGATGACTACCATCATCAAGACCACGCGCGCATTTTGACTCACGTGTGCACACTAAACATCCTAATGATCGATCATTTGTACCCAAGCATACTAGTGCCAATATTACACATTTCATTAATCTTTCACAATATCATTTCATAACACTTCCGTGCTTAGCACGTACTCACCATGACTTACCGTCATGCACAGTCCACATTCTCATGCCTAGCATGTACTCACCATGATCCTCGGATCATACAATCACCTCATAATATCATTTCACATGTCAACACCACATGTATATCATTAACACACTATCACATCACATTTCATGCATGTGTATATCTCCATCATGTTTATCATCAACATGCATATAACAATGCATCAACCATGCCTCAACATACATGTATACAAATACATAACCAACACCATCACAATTTAACACGAGGCATAAACAACCATTAAAGAGTGCAACCAAAGTCTCAAATCAAAGCTTGGGATTAGGCTACCACTCTAATCCCAACTCTAGGTGGGTTTACCAAGCCCATCCTAGGTTCACATGCTTGAACCAAATACTCAAAACCATTTTAAAAATATTTAACCACTCACCGACAATTCCAAGCTCAACCATACTAGCCGATCAAGCTTCCAACGATTCCGAATTTGTTCCCGAGGCTTCATCAACACAAAATCTCACTTCTAATCACCTCAATACAATCAAAACAACCTCAAATCAATTCACCAATTAATGTAGCAAACCCGGAACACCATTCAAGCAACAAACACAATAATTCAAGTCATAAACAACCTCCAAAAACACCAAACCCGAGCAGCCCTTATACCCAGCCCAAAACTTGTGATTTCAACACATTTAACACTTCCAAATGCTTCCAAAACAACCCTCAACTAACATACTAACATTAACCTTCCATTTCCAACATAAAACACACCCAAAATCAACCTTTAAATCCTCCAAAAACCCCATTAAAACCTAAATTCGGGAATCTCAGTAAAACTCTTTAAAAATTATATATGTTGGACTATTTGGTTTATAAACACCATATCTAACCATTATAAATCAAAAGCTTTAGTAAAAACCCATAAAGCTCCATCCTTTAACCTAAACTTTCAAAAACCCAAATTACAAAATACATAGTTTTAGTGAAATCTAAAGATACCAAAATGAAGAGGAGACCAAGGCCAAGTCAAAAACACAATTACCTTTTGAAAAGCTCCAAAGATGAAGTTGGAAGAGATGAAATGGTGAAAGGGGGATGGAGAGGGCTTCCATGTCGTCAAAATGAAAAAGGGGGAATAAAGAAGATGAAGACAAGGCTTATTTTAACATAAAGGGGGGGGTTTTAAATGAAAATTGGTTTATTTACAGTTTTGCCATTAATGAATGGCTATTTCCCCTTTTCTCTAAAAACCTTCTAAATTGAATTCATTTCAATTTAGTCCAACAATAAAATGTTTGTTTTTGAAACCCGAGGCCCAAAAGATTATTTTGATTATAAAGCCGAGCCCGAAATAATATTAAAATATTATTTTCACCCAACCCCTAAACCCGGGTGTTACACATTTACTTTTTTTCGTTCCTACTTTCATACATGAACTTTTATTCCGTCAATGATTTTAGACTTTTCCATTACGAAGGATGACGTGGCCTACTCGGACCACTAATCCTTTGACACGTGTCACTTTTCTTAAAAAAATGCCCTTCTTTTATTCCACGTGTAATATTATCCCTTGAAAAGACTTAAACACCCTTTCCCTATTATTATTGTTCCCTTATTTGAATCCTTAAGAAATCGATAACATCTGGAATTAATCTCAATCTTTTCTAGGGATTTAACGTAGAACATCAGAAGTTTAAGGTGAAGAACATTGGGAGTTTTTTGCGAACAACATTTGGAGTTTAGGGCGAATAACATCTGGATTTAGGGCTAACTTAGGGTTTCGTTTGATTTCGTAGAGAAATCATGTTCTCGTATTCTTCAAAACTCAAAAGGATGCCACTTTAAAGGTGAAATTTGCTGCGATTGCGGGTATAGGGCTGAAATCCAAACTTCAAAGAAGGAATTAACGAAAGGACAAAGATTCTTTGGTTGCCCAAGGTAGTTTGAGGTAAATGATTTTGCTTATTATTTTGTTACATTTTTACAAAATATTATTAGACAAAAATTTGTTTGATGTTTGCACAGAAAGATGGTGTAATCTTTTTCGTTGGGTTGATGACAAAGATGGAGACCAACATGAAAAAAATTACTTTTTAAGGTTATTAGTGAAAATAACGTGCTTTTGAGGGAGAATCGAGAACTGAAAATTTCTGAAGTATTGATGAAATGCAGAAAAGACTGTTGTGATTTTGAGGGGGACATAAACTCTTCAAAAGTATTGGAGTTGGAAAAGAAATTGAGAAGTGCAAACTTTGAAGTTTTCTTGTATAAGATTAGCTTTTTTTCTTGTTTGTTTCTGTAATTTACTCTGAGTAATGCTTAAGGAAATTATAATTGAAGGAAAGATTCGCAGCATGTACATAGAAATGTGTCTTTAGGATAAACTAAAATGGTTATGATGGATGTATGATTTATTATGATGAACTTAAATGGATAATGTAATTTTGAAGTTGCAAATTTACATCGGGATAATGGCACATTGCCCCTTGTACTTTCACAAATGGTTTATTGAACCAAAGAATAATTTATACCGGTTAAATTGGTAGAATTTATACAGGTGTAAGTTTGTGATAGTTAGTTAGTTGTAGTATAGTAGAACTTACACCGGTGTAAATTAGTCATACTTAGTTAGCTGTCATTCAGTAGAACTTACATCAGTTTAAGTTAGTTATACTTTGTTAGCTGTAGTTCAGTAGAACTTACACCGGTGTAAGTTAGTCATACTTTGTTAGCTGTAGTTCAGTAGAACTTACACCGGTGTAAGTTAGTCATACTTAGTTGGCTATAGTTCAGTAGAACTTATATCTGTGTAAGTTAGTCATAGTTAGTTAGTTAGTTATAGATAAGAATAATTTATACTTGTGTAAATGTGTTATATATATATATATGTACTTGATCCGTCAATAAAATTTACGAAATTTTACTTTTCTTTAAGGATAATGGCACATTTACCCCTTGTACTTTCAAAAATTTGTTAATGTAGGGTCTCATGCCAAGTTTTTTAAAGGGAGGATGATTTTGATATAACCCTATAAAAAATTGCATCAACAATGTAATAACAATTGAAAGTTCTGTTGAATCAACATATAGATAATGTAATAACAAAATATAAGTTAAAATGATACATCATAGAAACTGTTATATTTTGAAATGAACCTAGAGAAAATAATAACATAACAAAATAACTTGGTCTTTTCCCCTAAATCAATCTTCAAATGTCATTAGATAACAAAATATGACCACCAGTCTCATATGTTTTGGCAAACACTTCTTACTTTCAGGGTTGTTTCCTCTTATGTACCCTTTCTTTGGTATGACCATCAGTTTTTCTTTTCAGCATAACATGTCCAGTCCTAGAAGGTTGAAGTGTTACCAGTGCATCATTTTTTCTTTGCCCTTGGCCTTGACCTATACATTTAGGGTCGAACATGCTACTGGTGCAGATCTTTTTGTAGGTACATCTTGATTATGCTTTGTTCTCTTAGTTTGCACATTCATCTTAGGAGAATGAGGCTTGTTAGTTTTTGTAGCAATTGTGAGTGTGTTTGCTGGTGAACAATTACAAATTCGAACACTTCTCCTTTCACTTACCTGCAATTATATATCGATTTTGTTACAAAAATATATTTATTTGTGAACAATCTAAATATATAACATTGTTTCATATCTCGTATTACCTTAGGACATGCAACTGGTGCAAATATTGATGGTTTAGTGGATGGGAAAAAAACTTTTTGACCCTAGATATACAAATAAATAGTCATCTAAATCATTTTTAAAGAAAACTAACAGTCAGCTAAATTTAACTTAACTTACAATTAGTTGTGTCTGATTCTTGTTGATTCTCTTATCAGTTCTAGATCATTATTGTTGCTTTCTCCATCATAATAATGGTACAATAAAGTTCTCTTATAATAGACACACATACAAATATACATGTATTAGACACACACACATACTTAATTAGAGAACACTAATTTTGATTTATATAAAAAAAATCAATAAAGAAATAATCCATCACTGCAAAAAAATGAGTGAGTAGGACTTTCCTTGTTGAAAGGAATCTTTCAGAGCACTCAGCTAGTCATTTGTCCAAATCTCTAACAGGTTCGAATCTCTAAAAGCAAGGAAAATAAATGGTTATCATTTTCTTCTTGAAACAAATGAAAAGATAAACCCTAGTTCAAAAACACATACCAGATAAATCGAAATAACTAATTTTTGAGAACCCAAACACGATTTAACTCAGACAAACCCAAACGCGATTACACAAAACCCTAAACCCAAACACAAATTGCTAAACCCACTCAGAATCAAAAATACCCTAAACCAATTTTTTAAGAACGCGAGAACTCAACTCACTTGAAATCCCAAATTTCTATCGTGAAGCAAGCCCTGTTTTTTTTCAATCGATTGATTTTTTCCAGATTGAAAGGTGAGTTAAATGGTAAAAATAAGGAAAGGGTGTTTAAGACTTTTCAAGAGATAATATTACACGTGGAATAAAAGAAGGGCGTTTTTTTTTTAAAAAAGTGACACGTGTCAAAGGATTAGTGGTCTAAGTAGGCCACATCACCCTCCGTAACGGAAAAGTGTAAAACCATTGACGGAATAAAAGTTCATGTATAGAAGTAGGAACAAAAAAAATAAATGTACTAAACTGATGAATTGGGTATAGTTCATGTACCAATAGGGTATTTTACCCTTATAAATATATACTAATTTAAAATATATATTAATTAAAATTATATACTAATTACAAAACAAAGGACATACTAATGAAAATATATAGTAATTAAAATTAAATGGGAGTCAAAGTATTCCACAAATTTATATATACTAATTAAAAAATAAAATAAAAATATTGATTCAACTAAAATATAATCTAATTAAAAAACAAAATATAAATATAAAGTTTAATATTTTCAAATAAAATAAACTAAAAAAACTAATGACGCCTATGTCCACCTGTACCACAAGATGGTGGACGACGAGGTCGATCAGGATTGTGTCGGGGGCGAGTAACATCAATCGGCTCATCGTCATCATCATCCACGGTTCCAGCTCAAGCAGTACCACTCGTTCCACCGAGCCCATTAAGGTAGAACATGGCTTGTGGTGGCATTTGTTGGACAATCTCTGTTCCAAATGCGGTTGTTGCCGGGGGAAACTGCATGAAGGGCATGTAGGTTGCAGGATAGCTCGAGGTCCCACTCATCATCGCCGCAAACTGAGCATAGGGGTCTTACACAGAAAGTGTTAAACAACCTCGGCTCGGACTCGGGGCCAGCTGTGGACGCATCGATGGTGGGGTAGCATGTGATGGTGGTGGTGCTTCAGAGGCAGGAGCACGGCTTCTCGTCGATGATGACGCACCGCCAGAGGTGTTCCATGCTACCGTGGGCAATTGCACTGCTGACGTTGATAGACGACCGCTTGTTCCTCTCGAGTTAGAATAAATGGCTTCCCATTCGCCATAAACCAATCCTCGTAATCATGGCTGATCATCATATCAAACATATGATAATCACGTTGGGTTTGCCATCGCGAATTCACCTTGTCGCTCCAGTGAGCGATATAGCCTTGGTGGTACACCGACCAATCAACCTATCAGACAATAACATAATTTATTATTCTTTTTAGGTATGAATTATGTTCGAGTTAATAAAAAATGTGGTAAGTATATAAATATTACCTCGGGCTTCCCTTGTCGAGTGAGTTTGTGCAACTCGTTTAGATTTAAAGGGTCTATTGGGATACGTTGGAAACAACTAAACTACCGTAAGACGCGGTCGGTCGGATGCCACTCAACTGTAGTGTAGCAGACGAGTGGTACAGTGACCGTTCAAAGAAGCCTCGTCTCGTCTAAAAATTTCGGGATGTACTCGTGCACTTTCGAATCCTTGTACGATGTCCATAAAAACTGTACAATATATAATTATAGTTAAATATAAAATTTATTTTATATAAATACATCAAAGTGTTACTCGATTTTTCGAGAAATTCATAATATCATGTCTGATAACGTCCAGACCCTTCGCAATACCAACATGACTTAAAGGACTGGTCCACCTACAAAAGAAGAAGATAATTTTAATTATAAAAATACGTATATTAAAAAATTAACTCTTTTCTTACCTCTGGCCCAACGAAAAAACATATGGAGTATGCTGCATAAGCTCAGGGCGTAAAAACGACATACTCCACCACGCCCAGGACTAGAGCAACACCAAACAACCTCCGATGCAATACTTTGATGGATCAATGTTCTTGCACAGCTCCCTAAACAGAGTGGCCAAAACTACAGATCCCCAACTCAGTTTACCGTCATCTTCAAAATTTTACAAATGCCGCAACCAGATCGTGTGAACTTTGTTTCGAGATTTGTCAGGCATCAATACCCCACCGATCATCTATAAATATAAGCGTGAGCATATGCCTACAATAGGAATATATATATATATATATATATATATATATATATATATATATATATATATATATATATATATATATATTAGCATATGTACAAATTTTTATTATTTCAATAATATTCACTAAAAAAATTATTGTTACATTTTTCACATTTTTGCTCGCTTCATTGGGTACATTTCCAAAATTATTCCGCAACCACAATAATTTTATTTTTCCGCCGTCAAAATGCTCCGGCGCAACCCCTAGCCAAATCAAACATATTCCATTCCAATCTTCCGTACCAGGACCACTGATAACCTCTCCATCAATAGGCAAACCCATGATATAGGAAACGTCCTCCAGAGTAATCGTCAACTCGCCGGAAGGAAGTTGAAATGTGTTTGTCTCCGACCTTCACCTCTCCAAAAGAGCGTTGATCAAATCAACATCTATTTTCGTACCTCCAAGAATTTTGGATGCATGCAAAAACCCGACTTGCTCTATGTACGATTGGATCAACACGTTGGGTAATCTCGACATCCGATTGTAAGAAACGTCCAGACGTCGTTGCACCTCTCCCTAAAAAAAGTAAACACATATGTATAAATTAAACTATATAACAGAATATAAAAACACGTATGTATAAATTACAATATATAATACAATAAAATAAAAACTAAATTAAACTAGATAAAACTTACATGTCTTTGATGATAATCGAACACGTTTTTGTGATCTAACCTTATCAATCCCGCCATTATATCAAATACGAGAAATCAGCCGAGAAATTGAAAGAAAGTAAATTTGAGAGATAGTGATTTTTTTGGTGTGGGGTAAAAGGGGAGGGTGGGGAGCTGTAACCCCCTTAACCCGGCCTAGACGGTTGACCCGAATTAAGAAAGTCACACGGGGAAAACCAAAGTCAACCCGAAAGTCAACCTTGATTAACGACCCTTTTTTTTCTTTTAAACTTGTCTAGATGCACATTAACCCTAGTTATGATCATTCAAACAACATACTCAAAGATCATAAACATCAGAGATCGAACAGGGACCCAATTGAACAAATTACAACTTTAGGGACCAAATTGTAAATTCTGATAAATATAAGGACTTCACCCAAATTAAAGTTACCAACTTGAAATTAATCATGTTTCATGCATCTCGGCCAAATTTCAGCTCAAACGGACATTCCAAACTCATACAATTGCACATACAGGTTTCAGGACCAAAATGCAAACATTTTGAAACATATAACTACCAATGTCAGCCCCCAACGGTCATCCGTTCCGAAACGGGAGACAGCCCGTTTCGAAACGCGGGGCCGTTCCGCAACGCGTACCGAAACGAGGGCTGACAGTAGCCTTTTCGTTTCGGAACGGTGTCACCCGTTTCGGACGCCTGGACTGCTTCGAGGCACCCGTTCCGAAACGGCAGGCACTGTTCCGATACGGCCTGCACAAAATGCAGAAATTTGCTTGCCTAAACATGCAATTGACCAACCAATCATGCTCCAATTGCTATCAAACTTTACCAGCATCTCATACAACATACAAGAGACATATTTGCATCAACCAATCATCATTATATCAACATATATGAAAAGCCCCAAATCTAAAGGCATGCTTCCTACACAAGCAACCATTCATGCACAAAAGCCTTCAAACCAACACATAATGGCCAATTACAAAAACCAACATTAACAACAACATAAATCCAACTTAGGGAGTTCCAAACATCTCCCAAAACAATAACATAGGTCCCCCATTGCCAAATGCCAAAAGCTAAAAGTGTTTAAGAAAACCTTCTCATACATGAGCTTAACTTCCACTTGATTGCTTGCCCTCCTTGCTGCCCTCAATGCACTTTAATGCTCTGCATTATTGGTTTAAGAAAAGAGAGAGAGCGTAAGCAAAAGCTTAGTGAGGAAAGCTCCTTAGAACCACACAATAATGCATTTATAAAACTCATTTATAAATCATACTTCAAAATACATTTAGACATGCTCACAAGCAATCTTAAACAAGCATCTCATGCTTCACATCATAACATGTCATATTGGCCACAAGTGATAATTACCATCTTTAAAACAAGATCAACATAAGACTCACACATGGACTTTTAAACACCATTGTGATCTTATCCCCAAGGACTTTTAAACACCTTGGCCCATGGACTTTTAAACACCATGGCAAGGACCACACAAGGACTTTTAAACACCTTTGTGTCCTTAACAAGTTTCACCTCAAGGACTTTTAAACACCTTGACCCCAAGGACTTTTAAACACCTTGGCCATGGACTTTTAAACACCATGATATAAATCACCCCAAGGATTTTTAAACACCTTGGCCCCAAGGACTTTTAAACACCTTGGCCATGGACTTTTAAACACCATGATATAAATCACCCCAAGGACTTTTAAACACCTTGGCCCAAGGACTTTTAAACACCTTGGAAAGGACCACACAAGGACTTTTAAACACCTTTGTGTCCGTAACAAGAACCATCCAAGGACTTTTAACCACCTTGATGTTCTTAAGTAAACAAGGCTCACTCAAGGACTTTTAACCACCTTAGTGACCTTAACCTTTTCAAAAACATCACTTGCCAATATACATCATATATCATCAATAATCCACTGTTTTAAAGCATTTAACCAAGCCATAAACATCATGCATCTTTAAGCATCAAACAACATCTATACAATGTTCAAAAACAAGGAACTCTAACCTTGAGCTTCCTTAAACACATGGCTTATAATCTCAGCAACACACATGCTAGATATGCTTTAAAAACAGAATTTAAACATGCAACAAACACATTGCACCCAACCATCACATGGTTCCTCAACAAGAGAGTTTTTCCGAAAACTTACTCTTGAGCTTAGCAAAGTTGTTTAGACTTAGACTAAGCTCCCAAACCTCCAAAACATTGGTTTCAAAGCCGAAAACCAAAATCCACTCACCGATTCCGTTTCGCCTCTTGCCGAAACACCAAATCAAGCTTCCGGATCACCACCACTTGGATCCAAAGATGACTCCCCTGTTTTAACACATTAAAACAGTAGATTAATGCATCATCATGCATTAATAGCTTCAATGAAAGCACCTAAACTCGCTGCTCTCATCACACTCCATTTTCGGCCATCAAACACAACCGAAAATGCCTCCAATCAACTTCTCAACAAAGCCCAGCCATAAACCATCAAGACTAAACATCCAATAACATCATTTAACATCTAAAAAGAGCTTAACAACATCCTCATACCTCCAGCAACAACAGATCCACAAGATCACTCCAAAAACAACCAAGAATCATAAGCTAAACTTAGGAAATTCAACCTATCCGGGATTGCATTAATCAAAACTCAATTTCCAATCAAATTAACATTCATTTATCATCAAATTAACACCTTAAAACACAGCCCAATCAGATCTCACGAAAATCCATGAAAAACCATCAAATCTTGCATTTAAAGCCAAGATCCATCACACAACTTAAAAGCCATTTATAAAACATCAATTAACGATTGAGAACTTGGGAATTTCAGTAAAGAACTGAGAGTTTAGAGGAGAAGGACGTTCTTACCTCCAAACTTGAGTTTTCTCCCTTTTAGAACCAAAAAGCTTGAAAATTGTAGAACTAAGGTTTTGATATAATATTTGAAAAATGTTTTGGACTAAATTGAAAAGAATTTAAAATATGTTTTTAGTCAAAAACAACTTGAAAATATGTTTAAGGGTTTTTAAAGCTCTGGAATGGACTTAAAGTACATTTAAAGTAGTCAAAACCGAGCATTTTAAGTGACAGTATCGATACAGTGGATAGTGTATCGATACACATTAGGGTTTTGGATTCCAGTAGCTAAAACCCGTATCGATACGGCTATGCGTATCGATACGGTGTCTAAACCCGTACCGATACGCTTACACGTATCGATACGGTATGTTTTCAAATAGCCCAACGGCTAGTCGCGTACCGATACGGTGGTATCGCGTACCGATACGCCAACGGTCAATTCCCAACGGTCTTTTGAATTTGCAGGACCGTACCGATACGCCAGACATGCGTATCGATACGCATCAGCAGAAAGCTCAACGGCTATATCAGACTTTCAAGACCGTATCGATACAGGGTATAGTGTATCGATACACTAGGCTGATGAAATGCATTTTGTGGGAAATAAACGGCTATTTTGTATCCCCAACGGCTATGAAACATCCCCAACGGCCATAAACGGCTAGGAACTCAATTTGGAGTATAAATAAGGCCTCCAAGCATCAAGATTGATAAGAGCTTCAATTGTCACAACGTTATGAGTGAAAAACTTGTCTAGAGCTTTATTTGTTCATTTATTGCTTAGACAACACTAGTGAGCTTACATTGTTAAATTTGCTCAAGTGTTTAGGTTTTGGGTGAGTGCTTCATTGTGCAAACAAAACACCTATTAGAGGGTTCAAGTTTGCTTATTTGTTTCTCCTTGTAAAGAGGGTTTTCCTTCAAGCTTTGGGTAGAAAGCTTCGAGGGTTGTAAAGGGTTTCCTCCTAATCCTAGAAAAGGGGACGAATCAATTAGTGGATTGATTGCGAAATCCTTAGTAGGAAGCTAAGGTAGTGGATGTAGACCTTGGTTAGAAGGTTGAACCACTATAAATCATCGTGTATTTATTCTTTCAGCTTCCTAAACCCTTCCACCCAAAAATCCACCTCTCCACCACTTGGCGAGCATAATCGGTTGATCGAATCGAGCGTCGAAAAACCCAACAATTGGTATCAGAGCTTGGCTCAATTGAAGGGGATTAACATCCTATTGAGAAGATCCGGCAAGCTCGATCAACATTTCACCAACCAGCTCAAAATGTCGCAATCCATCAACATACCGCCCTTCTTCGACGGAGATCACTATGCCCATTGGAAGACAAAGATGAAATTCTTCTTGAAGTCAAGAGATTACAAGCTATGGGACATAGTTGAAGATGGTCCGTTCGTGCTTCAAGGAAGCAAAGCGGAATGGAGTGTCGACGATCGCAAGAAGATGGAGCTAAATTGTAGAGCCTTGCACATGCTTTTTTGTGCATTTGGCCCAACCATCTATGAGAAGATGTCTTCTTGTGAAAGTGCCAAGGAGGTATGGGACAAGCTTGAAGTCACATACGAGGGGACTAATGAAGTCAAGGAGACCAAGATTGGGCTCCTAACCTTGGAGTATGAGAACTTCAAAATGGATCCGGAAGAGAACATTGAGAAAATGTTCGATAGATTCTCCACCATCACCAATGGTCTCAAAGGGTATGGAGAACTCATTCCGGAAGAAAAGCTTGTTCGAAAGCTCATCTACTCACTTCCCGAGTCTTGGGACTCAAAGAGGACCGCCATCATCGAAGCCAAAAATTTAAAAAATTTGAAGCTTGATGAACTCATGGGGTCACTTCTTACTCATCAAATCATGAAGAAGAATAAAGAGGATGAGAAAAGGAGGGAAGAAATTAGAGCTATGGGAGAGAAGAAAATCAAGAGGCTTGGCTTCAATGCCATGGCTCTCAAATCCTCCACATGTCATCATGAAGATTCAAGTGAGGAGGATAGTGAAGATGAAGAGATGAACTATCTCTTCAACAAGCTCGCACGATTCATGAAGAGCAAAATGGAAAAATCCAAGCATGAATCGATGAAGAAGATGAAGGATTCCCACAAATCCAAAAAGAAGGGATCATCTTCAAAACAAGCATACGTGGCCACTTGGAGTGATGAAGACTCCACCGATAATGAAGTAGCCCACCTATGCATGATGGGCCTCAATGAGGGGGAGGTAACTTCTAACTCATCTATTTCAAATTCTTATACATTTGATGAGTTACAAGAAGCCTATGATGAATTGGTTTTTGAATTCAAGGCTTCATTTTCGAAAAATAAAAAATTGATTTCAAAGTTGAAAACCGAAAATGATTTGCTTTCTAAAACCAATTTAGAGTTTGAAGCAAAAATCAAAGATTTTGAACTTAAAGTTTTAAATTTACAAAACTTGCTTCAAACGATGGAAAGAGATCATCAAAAAGAAGTTGATGATCTCAAAAAGGAAAAAGATTTGATTTCCAAAGAACTTGAAAAGAAAAACAATTTTGGAAAATCAAATTTTTATGCAAGACAATCTAGTGCCCCTAGATTTTTAAATGGAAAATGTTTTAGAAGTGTTTGGGTCCCAAAAGGACTAACCACTTCAACTAAAAAGGATGAAATTGAAAAATGGATTCCTAAGGGGACTAAATTTTGTGCTACTAACGTCTATGGATCCAAAGCAATTTGGATACCAAAAATTACTTGATTGTCTTTTGCTAGGTGTGATGGAGAATAATCAACAAGTCAAACATTAAGGGGGAGCTCCATGCACACAAGGAAGAACACTTGAAGAGGAAGGCTTCACATCCTCCCTTGAGTTCAAGTGTTGGTAAAAATTTCTAGTTGTTTTTGATTTTATTTGATTTATTTTTTTTTAATTCAACTAGATATTCATAAATGTTGGACTAACATTCTGATGATGCTATGAGTAAGGGGGAGCCAATTTTAAACCAAAATTTTAAGTGTCAAAATTTTTTTTGCCTCCTATGTTATCTTGAACTTAAATGTCATTTTAAATTCTTTTTGATATAACAAAAAGGGGGAGAAATGGTTTTTGAAAAATTCATTTGAAAATGAATAAGGGGGAGCTTTATTTTGATTTTATATCTTAAATCTCTTATTCACAATTTTAAAATTAAAGGGGGAGAATCCCAAACAATTTTTCAAGTTGGTTTTATTATATCAAAAAGGGGGAGATTGTAGAACTAAGGTTTTGATATAATATTTGAAAAATGTTTTGGACTAAATTGAAAAGAATTTAAAATATGTTTTTAGTCAAAAACAACTTGAAAATATGTTTAAGGGTTTTTAAAGCTCTGGAATGGACTTAAAGTACATTTAAAGTAGTCAAAACCGAGCATTTTAAGTGACAGTATCGATACAGTGGATAGTGTATCGATACACATTAGGGTTTTGGATTCCAGTAGCTAAAACCCGTATCGATACGGCTATGCGTATCGATACGGTGTCTAAACCCGTACCGATACGCTTACACGTATCGATACGGTATGTTTTCAAATAGCCCAACGGCTAGTCGCGTACCGATACGGTGGTATCGCGTACCGATACGCCAACGGTCAATTCCCAACGGTCTTTTGAATTTGCAGGACCGTACCGATACGCCAGACATGCGTATCGATACGCATCAGCAGAAAGCTCAACGGCTATATCAGACTTTCAAGACCGTATCGATACAGGGTATAGTGTATCGATACACTAGGCTGATGAAATGCATTTTGTGGGAAATAAACGGCTATTTTGTATCCCCAACGGCTATGAAACATCCCCAACGGCCATAAACGGCTAGGAACTCAATTTGGAGTATAAATAAGGCCTCCAAGCATCAAGATTGATAAGAGCTTCAATTGTCACAACGTTATGAGTGAAAAACTTGTCTAGAGCTTTATTTGTTCATTTATTGCTTAGACAACACTAGTGAGCTTACATTGTTAAATTTGCTCAAGTGTTTAGGTTTTGGGTGAGTGCTTCATTGTGCAAACAAAACACCTATTAGAGGGTTCAAGTTTGCTTATTTGTTTCTCCTTGTAAAGAGGGTTTTCCTTCAAGCTTTGGGTAGAAAGCTTCGAGGGTTGTAAAGGGTTTCCTCCTAATCCTAGAAAAGGGGACGAATCAATTAGTGGATTGATTGCGAAATCCTTAGTAGGAAGCTAAGGTAGTGGATGTAGACCTTGGTTAGAAGGTTGAACCACTATAAATCATCGTGTATTTATTCTTTCAGCTTCCTAAACCCTTCCACCCAAAAATCCACCTCTCCACCACTTGGCGAGCATAATCGGTTGATCGAATCGAGCGTCGAAAAACCCAACAAAAATCCAAATAGCAAATTGCAAGGTTTTGTTGTAGAGATGATTAGGAATCCAAAGAGAATTGAAAAGATAGATTTGAGTGACAAAATCAGAAAGAAATCTCTGGAGATAAAGTGTTTGGATTGGGAGAAAATGAGAGAAAAAGGAAAATTGGGAAAATAGGAAAATTAGTTACAAAATAGCCAAAATGATTTCCCTCCACTTTTCTTCAGCTTTAAAATCAGAATTAAACATTAAAATATCTTAGAAAAATCTGGAGAAACTCCTTTTGGAATAATAGCTCCTTAAAGATTCAAAGTTTCAATCCTTTATAAAACAGTCACGCAACTTTCAAAAATTACATTTTGGTCACTAGCCAAAATGTCACCCTTCCAAACCTCATTTTTCAAAATTGATTTCACAGTTCACTTATATATATTAAAATATGATTTTAGAACATTTTTCCATATTTTTAATGCAACCCGAACTAGGCTTTCCTAATTTCACCCTTATAGATTCGAACAGCACTTTGACCGAACCGGTCAATGCCCAGAACTTCCAAGCCCAAAACCGGGGCGTTACAACTCTTCCCCCTTAAGAAATTTCGTCCTCGAAATTTACCTGAAGGAAAGAGATAAGGAAACTGCTTCAGCATGTCATCCTTCCGCTCCCACGTGGCTTCCTCAACACCGCGGTGCTTCCACAACACCTTCACCAACTCAATGGTCTTGCCACGAAGAACCTTGCTATCCGAATCCAGAACCTTCACCGGTTCCTCATCATAGGTCAAATCCGGATTCAATTCCACTTCCTCCACAGGCAACACATGCGAAGGATCAGATCTATACTTCCGGAGCATAGAAACATGAAACACATCATGAATCTTCTCCAACTCTTGAGGTAGCCTCAACTTATACGCAACAGGACCCACACGCTCAACCACCTCGTATGGTCCAATGTACCTAGGGCTCAACTTACCCTTACGGCCAAACCTCATCACCTTCTTCCAAGGCGAAACCTTCAAGAACACACGGTCACCAACCGCATACTCAATCTCCTTACGCTTCAAATCCGCGTAAGACTTCTGCCGATCAGAAGCTGCCTTCAAACGCTCACAAATGAGCTTCACCTTCTCGGTGGTTCCCTTCAACAAAGCCGGCATCGAAACCCACTTCTGACCCGTTTCAGCCCAACAAAGAGGAGTCATACACTTCCTCCCATACAAAGCCTCATAAGGTGCCATTTGAATACTTGCTTGATAACTATTGTTATAAGCAAACTCAACCAAGGGCAAATGCTTCTCCCAAGAGCCCTGAAACTCAATCACGCAGCACCTCAACATATCCTCCAAAATCTGGATAACACGCTCAGACTGACCATCCGACTGAGGATGATAGGATGTACTGAAATTCAACCTCGTACCCAGAGCTTGATGCAAACACTGCCAGAACCGCGATGTGAACCTCGGATCCCTATCCGACACAATCGACTTAGGCACACCATGCAGCCGCACAATCTCAGCAATGCACAGCTCCGCAAGCTTATCCAAAGAGAACGTAGTATGCACAGGCAAGAAATGCGCACACTTCGTCAGGCGATCCACAATCACCCACACCGAATTCTTCTTCGACGGTGACAAAGGTAAACCAGATACAAAATCCATGGTAACCCTTTCCCACTTCCACTCAGGGATTCTCAACGGTTGTAACAACCCTGAAGGAAACTGATGCTCAGCCTTAACTCGCTGACACACCATACACCTGCTGACAAACTCCGCAACATCCTTTTTCAAACCCACCCAATAGTACTCATCACGAAGATCTCGATACATCTTAGTATTACCTGGGTGCATAGCAAAAGGACTACTATGACCTTCAGTCAGAATAGCACGCCTCAGCTCAGCATCATTAGGCACCACTATCCGACTCCCAAAACACAACACTCCATCATCATTAAAACAGAAATCCGAAGGTCTACCCTCCGCGATATCCTTAACATGCGGCACCAAGGAATCATCTAGCAACTGCTTTTCCTTGATCAACTGAACCAAGGATGGTTTCACTTGCAACTCAGCTACAAGACCACCATCACGCGAAATACTCAAACTGGCAAACATAGCCCTCAGCTCAACAGCTACCTTCCTACTCAAGGCATCCGCTATAACATTAGCCTTCCCAGGGTGATACTCAATCGTCAAATCATAATCCTTGAGCAACTCCACCCAACGTCGCTGCCTGAGATTCAACTCCTTCTGGGACATCAGATACTTCAAACTCTTGTGATCCGTGTACACAGTACACTTCTCACCATACAGGTAATGTCTCCAGATCTTCAAAGCAAAAACCACTGTAGCCAACTCTATGTCATGCGTAGGATAATTGCGCTCATGCACCTTCAACTGCCGCGATGCATAAGCCACCACCTTACCCTCTTGCATCAACACACATCCCAAACCAACATAGGATGCATCACTATACACCACAAACTCTTTCCCTGATTCAGGTTGAACCAAGATAGGAGCTTGCGTCAAAGCTGCTTTAAGCTTCTCAAAAGCCTGATGTCTCGCTTCCGTCCATTCATACTTAACATCCTTCTGCAACAACTTCGTCAAAGGTGCAGCAATCTTAGAAAACCCATCCACAAACCTCCGATAGTATCCTGCCAAACCGAGGAAACTACGAACTTCATGAACAGACTTAGGAACCTTCCAATTCATCACCGCCTCAACCTTCTGAGGATCAACCCGAATCCCCTTAGCAGAAACCACATGCCCAAGAAACACCACCTCACTTAACCAGAACTCGCACTTGCTCAGCTTAGCATAAAGCTGATTCTCCAACAAAGCCTGCAAAACAATCCTCAAATGCTCTTCGTGCTCCTCCTCAGTACGCGAGTACACGAGGATATCATCGATGAACACCACAACAAACTTGTCCAGGTATTCATGAAACACGCGATTCATCATGTCCATGAAAGCAGCAGGAGCATTTGTCAACCCAAACGGCATCACAAGGAACTCATAATGCCCATACCTTGTCCTGAAAGCTGTCTTAGGCACATCCACATCCTTCACCTTCAACTGGTAATACCCTGACCTCAAGTCAATCTTAGAGAACACAGCAGCTCCCCGAAATTGATCAAAGAGATCATCAATTCTCGGCAAAGGATACCGATTTTTGATAGTCAACTTGTTCAGCTGACGGTAATCAATGCACATTCTCATAGTGCCATCCTTCTTCTTCACGAACAAGACCGGTGCACCCCAAGGCGACACACTCGGCCGAATGAAACCACGCTCAAGCAACTCTTGCAACTGCGTCTTCAGCTCTTTCAGCTCCTTAGGTGCCATTCTATAGGGAGTAATGGACACAGGAGTTGTATTCTCATACAGCTCAATCCCAAACTCCACCTCGCGATTAGGAGGTAAACCAGGCAACTCCTCAGGAAAAACACCAGGAAACTCTCGCACAACCCTGATATCTTGCACCCGCAACTCCTTAGAGCTAGGATTCATCACAAAAGCTAGATAAGCTTCACAGCCTTGCCTCAGCATCCGGCTCGCCTCCAACGTAGACACCACATTGGCAAGAAACTTCACATTCTCACCGACCACAACAACTTCATAATCATCCGCAAGCTTCAGCGAAACTCACTTACTTTCACAATCCACCACAGCACGATGCTCAGCAAGCCAATCCATACCAAGGATTACATCAAAACCATAGAAGGGTAACTCCATGAGGTCAACATGAAAAACATGATCTTGAACAACCAAAGGACACCTTCTATACAGCTTTCGAGTCACAACAGTCTCACCAAAAGAACTAGTGACACGCATACCAACATCCAAAGACTCAACAGCCAAACCAAGCAATTCAGCATGCTCACGCAATATGTAAGAGTGCGTAGATCCAGAATCAATCAAGGAAAGTAATGACAAGGATTGCAGAGTAAAAGTACCTGCGATCACATCCGCGTCATTCCTCCCCTCTCGCTGAACAAACACTCTAGCCTGCCCGCCACCCTCTGGCTGCACAGCTACAACATGAGCCACACCTCGGCCACCTTCCTCTCTCCGCTGGAAATTACCACGGCCACGCCCACGACCTCTCTGCAGTGCTGCAACAACAGGAGCATGAACTTGGCCACCAGCCAACATAGGACAATCACGCCTCAAATGATCCGAAGATCCACAACTCCAGCAACCATTACCAGCTGCCGCAACAGGAGCTTGCACCTCCCTCACAGCACGAGGACAATCACGTTTCATGTGACCATGCGAACCACATATCCAACAAGCACTCGGATCAGCTCTAGCGTTGCCTCCCCGAGCAGGTGCTCCACCTCCTCGCTTAGCCGAGGACTGATACTTCTGATCACGTCCCCTTTTGTTCCACCCACCACCGGAACTATACTCAGCTGCTCGCTTACCAGCACCTTTAGCAGATAAACCCAAGTTCATCTCTATGTCCTTTGCTCGGCCCACCAGCACATCAAAATCATCATACTCGGTAGCCAGCACATACATCTTCACATCCGTCACTAAGCCATAACGGAACCTTTCACACCTCGCCCGCTCATCCGGGACAAGCTCAGGTGCATATTGACTGAGTCGAACAAACTGTACTTCATACTCAGCCACCGTCATGCTCCCTTGAGTAAGAGACATGAACTCACGCTTCTTTTCATCTAGGTACCTCACACCCAGATACCTTCTCTTGAACACATTCTGAAAGAATGTCCAAGTCACATCAACTTCTGCCATCCCAGCAATAGTGGTTGTCCACCACGTATATGCATCCTTCTGCAGCAAGGACACAACACAGCCAAGCTTCTGCACATCAGTGCAACTCATCTGACCCAAGATCCTCTTGGTACTCTCTAACCAAGCCTCAGAACCCTCAGCAGACATACCCCTGAACTCAGTCCCTCCTAGACTGCGCAAACGCTCCAAAGGTAGTCTAACTCCAGCATCTTCCTGATGCCCAGCTCCTCGAGCTCCAGCTACCACTGCTTGAAAAGCACCAGCTATAGCTTGAATTAACACCGTCATGTCAGGAACAGCTTGCCCCTGACCAGCCTCAGGTCCTGCAGCCTCAGCACCAGCTGCAGCTCCAGCTTCCTCAGCCCCAGCACCACCACCACCAGGTGGAGGAGGTAAAACCGCACTCTCAACATTCTCTTCATTTTCATTCTCATTCTGAGCCGTAGCTCGCACATTACTCCTCAACTCTCTACGAGGTGCCATACTCTAACTATGCAATCACAATGCAAATAAACAAAGTCAGGCCCAGCAAGGTAAGCAATCCAAGTACTCAAGCTCATTTCCAATTAAAAACAACATCATTTCATTAGCTTTGATTTGGCAATGGGTACCCACAACATGCTTCATCACAGCATACAACTCAATTGCAACATACATGCAATCCACTCAACATGCTTTCACTCAACAAGCATACAAAGAATACACACTTTAAACATTCACATACACATTCCCATTTACTCGAGAACTCAGCTCTGATACCACCAAATGTAACCCCCTTAACCCGGCCTAGACGGTTGACCCGAATTAAGAAAGTCACACGGGGAAAACCAAAGTCAACCCGAAAGTCAACCTTGATTAACGACCCTTTTTTTTCTTTTAAACTTGTCTAGATGCACATTAACCCTAGTTATGATCATTCAAACAACATACTCAAAGATCATAAACATCAGAGATCGAACAGGGACCCAATTGAACAAATTACAACTTTAGGGACCAAATTGTAAATTCT
The DNA here is from genome assembly GCA_030270665.1 of Hibiscus trionum. Taxonomy (NCBI): domain Eukaryota; kingdom Viridiplantae; phylum Streptophyta; class Magnoliopsida; order Malvales; family Malvaceae; genus Hibiscus; species Hibiscus trionum. The sequence goes on along the minus strand of BSYR01000007.1, from coordinate 10,562,856 downwards.
GATAAATATAAGGACTTCACCCAAATTAAAGTTACCAAATTGAAATTAATCATGTTTCATGCATCTCGGCCAAATTTCAGCTCAAACGGACATTCCAAACTCATACAATTGCACATACAAGTTTCAGGACCAAAATGCAAACATTTTGAAACATATAACTACCAATGTCAGCCCCCAACGGTCATCCGTTCCGAAACGGGAGACAGCCCGTTTCGAAACACGGGGCCGTTCCGCAACGCGTACCGAAACGAGGGCTGACAGTAGCCTTTTCGTTTCGGAACGGTGTCACCCGTTTCGGACGCCTGGGCTGCTTCGAGGCACCCGTTCCGAAACGGCAGGCACTGTTCCGATACGGCCTGCACAAAATGCAGAAATTTGCTTGCCTAAACATGCAATTGACCAACCAATCATGCTCCAATTGTTATCAAACTTTACCAGCATCTCATACAACATACAAGAGACATATTTGCATCAACTAATCATCATTATATCAACATATATGAAAAGCCCCAAATCTAAAGGCATGCTTCCTACACAAGCAACCATTCATGCACAAAAGCCTTCAAACCAACACATAATGGCCAATTACAAAAACCAACATTAACAACAACATAAATCCAACTTAGGGAGTTCCAAACATCTCCCAAAACAATAACATAGGTCCCCCATTGCCAAATGCCAAAAGCTAAAAGTGTTTAAGAAAACCTTCTCATACATGAGCTTAACTTCCACTTGATTGCTTGCCCTCCTTGCTGCCCTCAATGCACTTTAATGCTCTGCATTATTGGTTTAAGAAAAGAGAGAGAGCGTAAGCAAAAGCTTAGTGAGGAAAGCTCCTTAGAACCACACAATAATGCATTTATAAAACTCATTTATAAATCATACTTCAAAATACATTTAGACATGCTCACAAGCAATCTTAAACAAGCATCTCATGCTTCACATCATAACATGTCATATTGGCCACAAGTGATAATTACCATCTTTAAAACAAGATCAACATAAGACTCACACATGGACTTTTAAACACCATTGTGATCTTATCCCCAAGGACTTTTAAACACCTTGGCCCATGGACTTTTAAACACCATGGCAAGGACCACACAAGGACTTTTAAACACCTTTGTGTCCTTAACAAGTTTCACCTCAAGGACTTTTAAACACCTTGACCCCAAGGACTTTTAAACACCTTGGCCATGGACTTTTAAACACCATGATATAAATCACCCCAAGGACTTTTAAACACCTTGGCCCCAAGGACTTTTAAACACCTTGGCCATGGACTTTTAAACACCATGATATAAATCACCCCAAGGACTTTTAAACACCTTGGCCCAAGGACTTTTAAACACCTTGGAAAGGACCACACAAGGACTTTTAAACACCTTTGTGTCCGTAACAAGAACCATCCAAGGACTTTTAACCACCTTGATGTTCTTAAGTAAACAAGGCTCACTCAAGGACTTTTAACCACCTTAGTGACCTTAACCTTTTCAAAAACATCACTTGCCAATATACATCATATATCATCAATAATCCACTGTTTTAAAGCATTTAACCAAGCCATAAACATCATGCATCTTTAAGCATCAAACAACATCTATACAATGTTCAAAAACAAGGAACTCTAACCTTGAGCTTCCTTAAACACATGGCTTATAATCTCAGCAACACACATGCTAGATATGCTTTAAAAACAGAATTTAAACATGCAACAAACACATTGCACCCAACATCACATGGTTCCTCAACAAGAGAGTTTTTCCGAAAACTTACTCTTGAGCTTAGCAAAGTTGTTTAGACTTAGACTAAGCTCCCAAACCTCCAAAACATTGGTTTCAAAGCCGAAAACCAAAATCCACTCACCGATTCCGTTTCGCCTCTTGCCGAAACACCAAATCAAGCTTCCGGATCACCACCACTTGGATCCAAAGATGACTCCCCTGTTTTAACACATTAAAACAGTAGATTAATGCATCATCATGCATTAATAGCTTCAATGAAAGCACCTAAACTCGCTGCTCTCATCACACTCCATTTTCGGCCATCAAACACAACCGAAAATGCCTCCAATCAACTTCTCAACAAAGCCCAGCCATAAACCATCAAGACTAAACATCCAATAACATCATTTAACATCTAAAAAGAGCTTAACAACATCCTCATACCTCCAGCAACAACAGATCCACAAGATCACTCCAAAAACAACCAAGAATCATAAGCTAAACTTAGGAAATTCAACCTATCCGGGATTGCATTAATCAAAACTCAATTTCCAATCAAATTAACATTCATTTATCATCAAATTAACACCTTAAAACACAGCCCAATCAGATCTCACGAAAATCTATGAAAAACCATCAAATCTTGCATTTAAAGCCAAGATCCATCACACAACTTAAAAGCCATTTATAAAACATCAATTAAGGATTGAGAACTTGGGAATTTCAGTAAAGAACTGAGAGTTTAGAGGAGAAGGACGTTCTTACCTCCAAACTTGAGTTTTCTCCCTTTTAGAACCAAAAAGCTTGAAAATCCAAATAGCAAATTGCAAGGTTTTGTTGTAGAGATGATTAGGAATCCAAAGAGAATTGAAAAGATAGATTTGAGTGACAAAATCAGAAAGAAATCTCTGGAGAGAAAGTGTTTGGATTGAGAGAAAATGAGAGAAAAAGGAAAATTGGGAAAATAGGAAAATTAGTTACAAAATAGCCAAAATGATTTCCCTCCACTTTTCTTTAGCTTTAAAATCAGAATTAAACATTAAAATATCTTAGAAAAATCTGGAGAAACTCCTTTTGGAATAATAGCTCCTTAAAGATTCAAAGTTTCAATCCTTTATAAAACAGTCACGCAACTTTCAAAAATTACATTTTGGTCACAAGCCAAAATGTCACCCTTCCAAACCTCATTTTTCAAAATTGATTTCACAGTTCACTTATATATATTAAAATATGATTTTAGAACATTTTTCCATATTTTTAATGCAACCCGAACTAGGCTTTCCTAATTTCACCCTTATAGATTCGAACAGCACTTTGACCGAACCGGTCAATGCCCAGAACTTCCAAGCCCAAAACCGGGGCGTTACAGGAGCAATTTATATTGGAAATCGCATCGGTTGGGGTGCGAATATTGAAGAAAAATAGCATCCTACAGGACGCAAGTTCTGTAAATCGCACCCTACAGAACGCGACTTTCTCGTAACCCTAACGCAGTAAATAAATTTTCAACCGTTGTAATTTATTACCGCGGAAATCGCGGCCCACAAAGCGCGACTTCAGTTTATCACGCCGATTCGTTTGAAATTCTCGTAGAAGTCGCGTCTTGTAGAACGTGACTTTATTTTATTTTTAAAAAAATCATTAATACCAGATAATATAATCCACATCGGACTGAAGTCACACCCTATGAGGTGCAAGTTTGGAAATCACATCCTGCAGAACGCGAGGTACCCTTACGTGGGACGAATTGAGGGTATTTTTCCAAATGTTATTCTGAGGGGTATTTAGCCAAAAAAAAACTAAAAGAATATCTGGCCAAATTCTCCAATTATTCAAACACCACTACTAAAATTAGAATAGGAATTATCATCTTTACATTACTTTCCCATAAATAAAAACAAAATTTTCCAATTTAAAGTCTTGTGTCCAATCTTGACCTGTCCAATTTGATATAACATGAGCAAAAATATTAGGTCAAAAAAATGGTCTGGACAAAAAATTAAGCTCCTATAAATGTTTGGGCTCCAACATTCATATCCTAAGCCTGACCTTAAGTTTATACGATGTATTGTATCATAAAAGAAATAAATATTAAATTAAAAATAGAATACATTTTTTTTTGAAAAAATATGAACATGCTGAAAACGAGTTTGGGTTAGCAATTTATATATATGGACAAAATTTAAGGACATATTTTGAGCCAGTCATACTTGAGCAAAGATGATGTTTATAATCATATATTAGTCCAATCATATTTGTTGTCTCACATATTATTTTATTTGTTTATTTAAAAAAACATTCTTCTATTCTCTATTTTCAAATCAATATTCAATAATTTCATATATTTTTAATTCTATTAAGTTTATTTTGTTCTCTTTTATACGTAAACAACTTTATATTTTTTTTTACACAAACAACTTAATATATTTTTAAATGTTTATATTAAGAATCAGGGACAAGGCTATGGTTTGACCCGGGGCCACTGCCCATCCCATTTTTATCGTCAAAAAAATGTATGGATATTTATCTATTTAGAGCTCTTAATTTTAGTTTATTTGATTTTACCCTCTCATTTTAGTTTAGCTTGATTTTGCCCCTATTTTCTATTATTATTATTATTATTATTTTATCAAAAGAGAAGGATTTCATTACAATAAAAAAGAAATAGACAACCATCCGGGCGGTAAACCGCCAACCATAACAAAGCCATAACAAACAGGAGACAAAAGCACCCTTGCCCAAAGGCAAAGGCTTACAACCGCAAAACTGGAACCTAAAACCGAATCAAGAACCGACAAACCCGTGCAAGGGGAAATGGAAGAATCGCGTCCAACGACAAAATCGAAGGTAACGTCGGCAGAAATAGACAAACATGGATAACCCTAATATGGGACAAAAATTGTCACCCACATTCTTGAAGGAGGAGAAACCACCGGAGCAACGCCTGAGAGCTCTATCCAGAGGTAGACTTCCATTACTAAGAGAATGGTCCTTGTCAAGGAGAGTACTTTTGTGAACCACGAACAAGAACACAGAGGTGCAACGAGACCCAAAACCGCCCATGTATGAGACGCAAGCCCATAACCATCGGTTCGAAAATACAGGAGAGAGACACAACTGCGCCTAAAACACATGAAAACCAAATAAAAACGATCGCCACTAGGGGAAGAAGGATAGAGGCATTGGCGCCTACGATCCTTCCTAACATAGGCGTCAAACCTGACTCCGGTCATGGTATTTTCGGATAACTCACGAAGGAGTTATCCGCACCTTGATCAACGACGTCCTTGGGCACCAAAGTTGAAACTGGTTCATCACCATCACTGATTTGGATCTCCTCGTTGAGGAAGAAATTGTCGTCGACGCACATTGAAGGCACCTTAGTGATGTTCTTTCCGTGAGGGTCAATACCAAGTTCGATCAGACCTACCTCATCCACCATAACCCTGGTACATTCCATTGAATATTTACGTCTCTCAACCTTTCTTATTAGAGTGAGTCATTTGGAACCAAAGGTTTTCCCTTTTTCTTCCTCTCGATGTCGTGGATGATCGTAGATGAGTTTAGGTATGAAAAGCGGAATAGAGCTGCCTTTAAGAGTTTTTCATTTGCCACACAACCCGTCTCAGAAATGCACTAGTTTTGCGGTGCAACCTGGACGATGGACTTAGAAACCTGTTCCCACACTTCTCTGCGTTTTGATTGGTTGAAAAGTTCCCCAACTTCAGCCTCTCGTTTTCTTTTCCTCTCTTTCGAAACTGCCATTTTGTCGAAGCCTTCAGCCAGGATGTTGCTCCACGAATCACCCTGTGGGTCTGACAAGGAAGCAGCATTAGCCAGGTTTGGTTCATTGGGGCCTATCCTGCTAGGTGGATTTGCCTCAGTGCAAATAAAATTTGTAGACACCACTTTCTCGCCTAAGTCCTGTAAACCAAAGCTTACTCCAGGCTGTCCAAGACCTGAAAAAGGAAAGTTGGCGTTGACTTCTTGAAATATAGAAGTGACAAGAGAAGTTTCCTTAACCGAGGTATCCCCAAAAGTAGGATATTCTAAGGATTTTGTCCCTATCGGGTACTTCAGCTTTTTGTCTTTTGTGCAAAACTTAGGCTCAGTTTTGTCGTTTTCCTCTTCTGCTTTGTCTCGACACCCTTCAACCGGGAACTGCTGAGAAGACCGTGGCTTGCCCCCTTAGGTGGCGCGGAGCCATGGCCCAAACTTGCATGCAAGCTTGAAAATCGTTGCTGAGTGGATCAATGGATTGATCAAAGCTAATAGGGGGTGAATTGGGCTTTTAAAAATTTGTTGAAGAAAAATGATAGCTAAAATTGAAGAACAAAGGATTTTAGAGTGGTTCAAGTTCCAAATGAACTCTACATCCACTACCTTAGCTACCACTAAGGATTTGCAACAATTCACTATTTTGTTCTTCCCCTTTTCAAGGCTTAGGAGGTAACCTTTACACAACCGGTCAAATTTTCTACCCAAAATTTGACCAAACCCTCACAAGTGAACAAAGAAGAAATTAGGCAAGAAAAATATCTCTCAAATACAATATTGCCCCTTTAAGTACAAACACTCAACCCAAATTTGAAGATAGGATAGGAATTGAATACAACACAATTTGGGGTTTACAAGAAATTGGAAAATAAGCATAATGAGCTTGGATTTTTGCTTGGATGTTTATCTTTGATGCAATAGTTGTTGCTGGTCTTCAATAAGCTTCAATTTATACCGTCTCTATCAATTCTAGCCATTTGGGTGGTTAGGGTATTGATTATAGCCGTTGGGACCCTCTCTTTCCACCATAAATGCACTTCTGCAGCTATCTGTATCAGTACACGAAGACTCGTATCGATACCTGTCTCAAAACAGAAAGAGCTATTGCACATAATAAAGATAGCGTATCGAAATGCGTGTAACCGTATCGATACGGGACAGGGACCGTTTCGATACGGATAAGACCGTATCAATACCTTTTTCTCAACTTAGCTCACTAAAAGTTAACGTTTCGATACGGGGTACACCGTATTGATATGGGACAACTATCACTTTAAATGTTAGTTACCTACTCAGCTGACACCAACGGTCAAAAGATTTAAATGCCTTCAAATTTAAAAATTCATTAAATTTGTATCGATACGGGTGGAACCGTATCGGTACGTCATTCAAACTCCTTTAGTTTTTTACAGAGGGGCGTATCGATACAGATTCAATCGGTTTCAATACGCTGTTTCGATACGGTAAGGAGTGTATCGAAACGCGTCTTTCAAGTAGCCAACTTTGTAAAAAATGTATCGATACGGCTTCAAGCGTATCGATATGTCTGGACGTTTTTCAACACTTTGGCTTTGGAACACTTAGAAAATATTTGGAGTTTGAGTTTTTCAAATCAGATTAAGGTGTTGGAGATTTAAAATTCATTTGAGGAACTTAGAAATATATTTCAAGTTTTCAATTTGATCCTTAACATACTTAGTTATATCAAAATCAAACATAGGTTTTACAATCTCCCCCTTTTTGATATAACAAAACTAAAACTTGAAATTTTTTGACACTTTGAAAAACTTTGCAAAATAACTCCCCCTTAATATTAGCTAGGTAACATTTAAGTTTGAAAATCAAAATATTTTAAGTGTGAGCTTGTTCCCTCTCCCCCTTTTTGTTAGATCAAAAATAATTGAGACATAATATAAAGTGCATAAAGGCAAAAGGTATAAATAAGCAACATAATATCATTAACTTCAAATGAAAGATAACATCAACTTAAAATCCAAAAAAAAAACAGAAAATCAAAGCATAGGTTTTAGAATAATACAAACTTAATCCTAAAAGCATAAACCAAAGGTGCATAAATAAATATCCTAAATAATATGAATGATATGCAAAGATAGGCTACTATGCATCTCCATCGCCATCTTCATCATCTTCATCATCCTCCTCAATTGCATCATCATTCCTTCTAGTTTGACGCCACTCGTCATGGAAAGCGGTAAGGGATATGTTCATAGAGTTGTGACCGCCTTCAAGGGAAGTGAGTCGAGTCTTCACATTCTTCATTCGATCTTCAAGGCTTGTAAACCTTGTATCAATAGCGGTAAACCCCGAATTCATCACTTGATCTATGGAGGCCATTCCCGTGCGCAAACCCGTGAATTGCTCATTGAGATAAGTCATGAGGGATTCCATAGAAGGTGGAGGAGGAGCTTGAGGAACTTGATCAACTTGAGGATTAGCAAATTGTTCTGCAGCCTCACTAGGGAGCTCGGATAGACGAATCAAACTACCATTAAAGTAATGAAACTTACCCCTTGCAATAGATCTTTCATCAATAGGATCGGTGAGGGGAGCTGGGTAGTCATATGAGCAATCTATCTCCTTTTGTTGGAAGAAATAACTCAAGGTCGTACCATAGGTGAAGGAAGTGACGAGTGTAGTGTGGCGATGTTGCACGAGATAGACAATATCTGCAAACATAATCCGAGCAAGGTTTGGACGTTTTCTCTCACGAAAGCATCGAATCCAAAAATCATCAACTTGACGGATAGTGGAGTACTTCCCTCCCGAGAGCCTATACCACCAAGAAACCATCAAATGTAGGATCCGATCTTGAGCATTTAGGGCGGTGACAGAACCACTTAGGACATGGCCAAGAGCATTCTCATCATCATAGCCTTCCTCCTCCAACTTAAACACATCACAAATGGATTGAACATCTATAGTGACCTTTTTACCCATAAGATGAGAATTAACAGCCGTAACAACACCATCTCGATTGGCACAACACTTAGCATTAGCATAAAAGATCTAAGATGCGAAAGAAAAATCTGGGAATTTGGAGAAAATCCATAAACTTCCATTCTTGGAGCAAAGGTAAATACTCAAATTTGAAACGCTCCGAGTTAAGAAAAGGAACGAAAATTACCCTCTCCAGACGGATCTTATAGTTTTGAAATTGGCGAAAATAGTTGAGTTCTCCGGTGGACTTAAAAGATTGTTGGTAGATAAGAGTGAGGTTCGGGCGAGTACCACCTCCGACATTGGAACCTTCACCGGCTTCACTAGTACGTGCTCTCTTTTTAGGTGCCATGAACTAGAGAAAAGATCAAAATCAGTGTATGCATTAATTTTCTTCATTCAACTCATTGAAAACCAATAATCAAGGTTTTTGTTAAAAAAATTTATAAATAAAACAAAGATAAAAAGTTTGAAAAGAGATTTGATTTTGAGAAGTCAAAACAAAACAAAAAAAAAAGATTTGAAACGAAAATCAAAAGAAAAATTAAAAGAAAAAAGGAAAGAGTTTTACCTTGATATTGATAGAGGGGAATGGGAGAAGAACTTAGCACCAAATTGATGAAAAGCTTGAAGAGCTTTGCTTGATTTTGAAAACCCTCAAGAGATTTTGAGTTGTAGTGTGAAAATATGGGAGGCTATTTATAGAGTGAAATTGGCTAGGGTTTTTAGGGTTTTGAAAAATTCAATTTTGGTAAAAGTTGAACTCTTTAAATGCCAATTAGAAGATGTCTGCGCAATCGCGTATCGATACGCCTGAGGGTGTATTGATACAGGGGTAAAAACGTAATTCCATTTAAAATGCCCGTTGAAGATTTGTATCGAAACGTATGCAATCCGTATGGAAACGATTATTGCTCGTATCGAAACGGGCTTAACTGTATCGATACCCGTTTTAGGCAAAATGTAATATGGGAAGCTAATACAGTACTCGTATCGATACGCTTAAGGCCGTATCGATACCCTATACCCAGAAATACATTTTAGGCTTTAAGAACAACCAAAAGCTCGATTTTAACATCTCCTAAAAGAATGCAAATGATGAATGAGCAGTTCTAAGCATATTTTAATAGAAGCATACTCCCCCTAACTATAAGCATGGATATTTTCAAGAGCAACAACAAATAAACATGCAATTTCATAAGATCAAGCAATTTTAACTTCAAAAAGAGTCCTAAAGGGTCAAGGAAGGCTAGTTAGACCTAACTCTCTCCTAAGGGACCAAAAACGCTCTTTATCTAAAGGCTTTGTAAAGATGTTCGCTAGTTGGTTTAAGGTGTCAACGTACTCTATAACAACATCTTCCTTAAGAACATGATCTCTAATGAAATGATGCCTTATCTCTATATGTTTGGTTCTAGAGTGTTGGATGGGATTTTTTGTTAAGCATATGACACTAGTGTTATCAAACTTAAGGGGTATGGTTTCAACTTTAATACTATAATCTAAGAGTTGTTGCTTCATCCAAAGGACTTGAGCACAACAACTCCCTAAGGATATGTACTCGGCTTCGATGGTAGAAAGAGCTATACTATTTTATTTCTTAGAGAACCAAGATATGAGCATACTACCTAAGAATTGACAAGTTCCCGAAGTACTCTTCCTATCGATTTTACACCCCCCATAATCCGCATCCGAATAAGCATGGAGGTTGAAGGTTGAGTCTCTAGGGTACCAAAGTCCTAAACAAGGAGTATCTCTAAGGTACCTAAAGATTCTCTTAACGGCTATAAGGTGAGACTCTCTAGGACTAGCTTGAAACCTAGCACACAAGCAAACACTAAACAAAATATTTGGTCTACTTGCGATAAGGTAAAGCAAAGATCCAATCATAGAGCGATAAAGCTTAGAGTTAACACACTTACATCCTTCATCTTTGTCAAGCTTTGTAGATGAGCTCATTGGTGTGGCTTGAGGCTTTACATTCTCCAAGCCAAACTTCTTAAGCATATCCTTGATGTACTTTGCTTGATTGATAAAGGTGTCATCCTTCCTTTTCTTGATTTAAAGTCCCAAAAAGAATGAGAGCTCCCCCATCATGCTCATCTCGAATTCACCTTGCATTAACTTAGCAAACTCCTTGCAATGACACTCATTATTAGATCCAAAAATAATATCATCAAAATATATTTGTACTACCAAGATGTCCTTTTTATACTTTTTTATGAAAAGTGTAGTGTCCACCTTACCTTTTTCAATAAAAAAATCTGAAAGTCTTTCATACCAAGCTCTAGGAGCTTGTTTTAAACCATAAAGTGATTTAGTAAGTTTGAAAACATGATTTGGAAATTTTGAGTCTTCAAAACCCGGTGGTTGTTCCACATACACTTCCTCATTTATAAGACCATTTAAAATGCGCTTTTAACATCCATTTGAAAAAGCTTGAAGTCATGATAACATGCATATGCAAGCAACATCCTAATAGCCTCCATTCTAGCTACGGGTGTATAGGTTTCATCAAAATCTATTTCCTCTTCTTGAGTGTAACCTTGTGCTACTAATCTAGCTTTATTTCTCACAATGTTACCACTCTCATCTAGTTTATTCCTAAAGACCCATTTAGTTCCTATAGTAGATTGATTACTAGGCCTATCAACTAATGTCCAAACATTACTTCTCTCAAATTGATTTAATTCCTCTTGCATGGCCAAAATCCAAAAATCATCTTTTAATGCTTCTTTAATATTTTTAGGCTCTATGCATGAGATAAATGCAACATGGTTCATAAGTTTAAGAGAAGATCTAGTAGTTACCCCCTTGGATGGATCACCCAAGATTTCACCACCTTTGACATAGTTGAACTCTCTTGGGTAGCTCACTTCCTTTTCCTCAAGAGCCAAGTCCTTCAAGGCTTCAAGAGGTGGATCTTGTGTATCCTCTTCTTTTGTTGGAATCTCATCCTCCTTTGAAGTTTGTCCTCCATCAAAGGCATTAATGATTCCTACATCATCATCATCACAAGAATCCTTCCTTAGAAGGAGGTTATCATCGAATACAACATGTATAGACTCTTCTACTACTAAAGTTCTCTTGTTAAATACACGATAGACTTTAGAGTTTAAGGAATATCCTATGAAAATAGCTTCATCATTTTTTGCATCAAATTTACCTAAGTTATCTTTTCCATTATTTAAAATAAAACACTTGCAACCAAATGGATGAAAATAGCTAATGTTAGGCTTTTTAGATTTTAAAATCTCATATGGTGTTTTCTTTAAAAGTGGCCTAATCATTACTCGGTTTACAATGTAGCAAGCGGTGTTTGTGGCTTCCGCCCAAAAATATTTAGGTAAATTGTTTTCACAAAGCATGGTTCTAGCCATTTCTTGTAAAGTTCTATTTTTCCTCTTAACTACCCCATTTTGTTGAGGAGTTCGAGGAGCCGAAAAATTGTGGCTAATACCATTTTCATTTAAAAACTCTTCAAACCCTAGATTTTGAAATTCAGTTCCATGATCACTTCTAATATGAGAAAGTTCAAGATCATTTTGGGTTAATTTTGAAAATGTGATGAATTTTTCTAAAGCCTCATCTTTAGTACTTAAAAATAGAACTCAAGTAAATCTAGAAAAATCATCAACAAGTACAAATGCATAAGATTTACCACCCAAGCTCATAGTCCTAATATGCCCAAATAAATCCATATGAATAAGTTGTAAACACCTACTTGTAGAAACATCATTAATGGATTTAAAGGACGACTTATGTTGTTTACCCTTAAGGCATGCATCCCAAATTTTGTCATTTGAGAACTTAATCTTGGGTAAACCTCTAACTAGATCTAGGGAAACTAATTTTTCTAAAACGCTAATACTAGCATGTCCTAGTTTCCTATGCCATAGCCATGCATCATTTTCATTTTGAGCTACTAAACATGCATATGATGTATGTATGTCATCTAAATGCACCATGTAAATATTACCTATGCGATGACCTATGAGCATAATATTATTTGATTTAAGGTCAACAATTTTGCACTCATTCTTATCAAATAAGACATTAAACCCTTTATCACATAATTGGCATATGCTCAACAAATTATGTTTAAGACCATCGATATATAAAACATTTTCAATAAGAATGGTAGAGTGATTACCTATGGAGCCAATACCTTTAATGTGGCATTTGGAGTTGTCACCAAATGTCACTACTCCTCCACTTTTTGGCTTTAAGTCCATAAATCTACTCTTGTCTCCGGTCATATGCCTCGAGCATCCACTATCAAGGTACCATGAATTTTGACTTTGTGCTTTAGCCTTGTAGCAATGCTCCCCCTACAAACAAAGATATTAAACTTTTGTTTTTGGTACCCAAATCATTTTGGGTCCACGAGTGTTAGCTCCCAAATGCTTGGTTCCCTTAGGAATCCAAGGTGACATAACAACAATATTATTAGATTTGACAAGTTCCTTAGGAACCCATACACTCCTAATCTTTTTAGTTCTATTATGTCTAGGGAAGCCACTTTGTTTGTAGTTATTAGTCTTTCTCCTAGGTTGGTTTATTTTAGATGATTCACCTTTTTCATGCTTCACATTACCAACATTTTTGAAAGACTCTTTGAGCTTGTTAAGCCCATCTAACACCTTTTGGTGTTCACTATTGCATTGAGAAAGAAGATTATTTAGGTCTACATTTTCATCTTGGAAGAATTTAAGTTCATCTTTTAAATCTAAAATATTTTTCTCAAATTTTAAGTTAGCTTGAGAAAGTGAGTCATTTTATCATTTAATTCCGAAATAATTTTCTTATTTCTAACGACCGACTCTTTTTACTTCTCAACTAACTCATCATAAACCTCTTGTAACTCATCATACGCATCATGTAATTCATCAAATGTAAAGTCAAAAGATGACGAGTTAGATGTTACCATGGAGGAATCCTCTTCAAGTGCTATGAGGCAAAGGTTGGCCACTTCGTGTTCGTCATCCTCGGATGACTCCTCGTCACTCCAAGTAGCAAGTTTGGCTTTGAGTTTCTTCTTCTTCTCAAAGCCCTTCTTCTTAAGTTGACGGCACTCCGAACAAATGTGACCGGGCTTTTTGCATTCGTAGAAAATGATTTGATCCCTATCTTCTTCTTTGTTTTTGCCCTTGAAGTCCATTTTTCTTTGAATCTTCCTTCCTCAGTTGGACCTCATGAATCGTGAGAATCTTTTGGCAATCATATCCAATTCTTCTAAATCATCCTCCTCACTAGAAGTGCTCTCCTCATGTAATGAAGCTTTGAGAGCCACTCCTATCTTCATCTTCTTTTCTACTTCTAGCTTCTCCACTCTTTTCTCTTCCTTTTTCTTTTCATCTTCCCTTCCTTGCTTCATTATCTCATGAGTAAGGAGAGAACCCACTAGCTCATCAAGTTTGAGTGTCTTCAAGTTTTTGGCCTCGATGATGACGGTTCTCTTACCATCCCAAGATTTGGGAAGTGAGTAGAGTAGCTTCCGGACAAGTTTGTCTTCCGGGATTGTCTCTCCAAAACTCTTAAGCCTGTTGACGATAGTTGAGAAGCGATCGAACATCTTGGACACGGTTTCGTCGGGCTCCATCTTGAAATTCTCATAACTAAGATTGAGAATTCCAATCTTGGTCTCCTTCACATCACTAGTTCCTTCAAAGATGGTCTCTAGTGTATCACATACTTCTTTGGCACTTTCAATGGAGGAGACTTTAGAGTAGATGTCGGGACCGAAAAAGCAAAATAGCATGTGAAGAGCTTTATCATTTATTTGGATCTTCTTTCTCTCATCTTCACTCATCTCAATCTTCTTCTTTAGAACCAATCTTCCTTCATCATCCATCTTCAATGGAATATAGGGATCATCTTCAATGACATCCCAAACAAGGTAATCGTTGGATTTGATGAAGAGACGCATCCGGTTCTTCCAAAATGGATAGTTATCATCGTTGAAGAATGGCGGTTTTGTAGTTGATTGAGACTCGTACATGCTTGACCTGGAGGTAGATGCCATGACTTGATTTTTAGATGATCACACTCTTTCTAGGAACTCCTCTTGTGGTTGTTAATCCTTCAAAGAGGTAGGCTCTAATACCAATTTTTGAGTGGATCAATGGATTGATCAAAGCCAAGAGGGGGGTGAATTGGGCTTTTAAAAATTTGTTGAAGAAAAATGATAGCTAAAATTGAAGAACAAATAATTTTAGAGTGGTTAAAGTTCCAAATGAACTCTACATCCACTACCTTAGCTACCACTAAGGGTTTGAAACAATTCACTAATTTGTTCTTCCCCTTTTAAAGGCTTAGGAGGTAACCTTTACACAACCGGTCAAATTTTCTACCCAAAATTTGACAAAACCCTCACAAGTGAACAAAGAAGAAATTAGGCAAGAAAGATATCTCTCAAAGACAATATTGCCCCTTTAAGTACAAACACTCAACTCAAATTTGAAGATAGGATAGGAATTGAATACAACACAATTTGGGGTTTACAAGAAATTGGAAAATAAGCACAATGAGCTTGGATTTTTGCTTGGATGTTTATCTTTGATGCAATAGTTGTTGATGGTCTTCAATAAGCTTCAATTTATACCTTCTCTATCAATTCTAGCCATTTGGGTCGTTAGGGTATTGATTATAGCCGTTGGGACCCTCTCTTTCCACCATAAATGCACTTCTGCAGCTATCCGTATCTGTACACGAAGACCCATATCGATACCTGTCTTAAAACAGAAAGAGCTATTGCACAATATAAAGAGGGCGTATCGAAACGTGTGTAAGCGTATCGGTATGGGACAGGGACCATTTCGATACGGATAAGACCGTATCGATACCTTTTTCTCAACTTAGCTCACTGGAAGTTTCTGTTTCGATATGGGGTACACCGTATCAATACGGGACAACTACCACTTTAAATGTTAGTTACCTACTCAGCTGACACCAACGGTCAAAAGATTTAAATGCCTTCGAATTTAAAAATTCATTAAATCTGTATCGATACGGGTGGAACCGTATCGGTACGCCATTCAAACTTCTTTAGTTTTTTACAGAGGGGAGTATCGATACAGATTCAATCTTTTTCGATACACTGTTTCGATATGGTAAGGAGCGTATCGAAACGCGTCTTTCCTGTAGCAAACTTTGTAAAAAAGGTATCGATACGGCTTCAAGCGTATCGATACGCCTGGACGTTTTTCAACACTTTGGCTTTGGAACACTTAGAATATATTTGGAGTTTGAGTTTTTCAAATCAGATTAAGGTGTTGGTGATTTAAAATTCATTTGAGGGACTTAGAAATATATTTCAACTTTTCAATTTGATCCTTAACATACTTAGTTATATCAAAATCAAACATAGGTTTTACAATCGTTGTATCGTGCCTACAGTCCCGTTCGACATGGCCTATTCGACCACATCAAAAGAAAATTTTTGGAAGATTTTCATACTTGAAAGCCACTTCAAGGGGCTTATCCTTCTTTCTGTTTAAGATGAATCTGATCTTTATCGGGTCCTCTACCCTAATAGCCACTCTTAGACTGGCTGAACCTTGCCAATGAGACTTACTCCCGTCGTCCAAAGAGGAACCAAAGAAGACGGGGAACAACTTCCCAATTCTTCTAACATTATCCGCAGTGATTAAGCCTATAGGTAGATGATGAACTTGCACCCAAAATTTTTCCAGGGAGAAGTCTATATCTTTAAGAGCTTTTTCCGGCTGCCATTCCTTGAGAACGAGGAGAGAATCCTGCACCGCCTATGGCTTGCAACCAAGGATTCTGTGACGGTCTTCCATAGTCAGAAAGATGAAGAGGAAGAAGTTCCGACCAAGGTCATGGCACTCCAATTTTTCACTCTTCCATGCTTTGCGAAAGATGGCTGTTATTGCCACTATCTTGATGGGCGAGGGTGACAACAACTTGCCCATGATAGAGTGATTTTTCAAGGTGAAATTCACCTCTCCATCTTCATTCAGTTCTAGCTCATCCAAGAAGTCTTGACTGAGGAAATTAGAGTCAGTAGGGTTGTTAGGGAAACCGTTGTTAACAACCCCCAAACTTAGGGAGGAAAAGTGAGACATCAAGTTCCAAAAGGCAGAGGAGTAAATGTAAAGGGAAAAACACGAAGATAAAAGGGGATAGGGATGTTAAAAAAGGTGTAACAGATGGAACGAGGGGCAGCAAGGAAAAGGGAAGGTTACAAGCTCGTCGAGACAGAGACAGGGGCGGAAACCAACTCCTAGTCAAAGATATTCACACCTCACAGACCCAGCTTGAAGGGCAAAGGCGCATTGGAGAGGAAGCTTTGAAACGAGGAGAGCCAGCTTATCTCCGCCCGATTGATGGACGAACTTGAGGTTGGTTAACACCTCATATTTTCTATTATTAGTTATACTTTACCTCCTCGACTTAATATCTTGGCCCCTTCCCTATTAAGAATCCAAGGTCATCTTAGTGTAAAAAGATATGATGTTATTCCTAAGACTCAAATTCAACTTTAGTCGTAAAATATATGTAAAATTTATCAATAACTAAAAACATAACAAATATTATTATAAAAGTACATTAACAATTGTAAATTTTATAAACTTAATATATTTTTGAATGTTTATATTTTTATAAACCTAACCGCACACTATCCACTTTTATTCTTTTCTTTATTCTTTAGTTGTGGACGACAGCACCAGTTTTGATACTAGTCGCCGATCGTCGGGATCTATCATTTTGCTTGTTTTGTTTTTTAGTTTTCAATAAATAATTATGTTTTTCTGACACGATTTACTCTACTCTTTGATACATTTTTCTCTGTCTTTTAGCACACTTTTTCTCTTCTTTTATCGCTCGTCTGACCGTTTCTTTCATTTGTTTTTTTATCAGGGTTGGATCTGACGTCGCCACGACTGATCAAGATGGCGCTCTTTTCATTATCCTACCGATCTCCCTGTCTTGGACTCTCGAACTGGATTTGGATACGTGATCAAACTCACCATTTATAGTTCGCAATTGAGTTGTGCTAATGATTTTGTTGTCAACGTACCTCATTGTAATATGCATTTTTATGTTGCTTGTTGATGGTTTTACCTTTCATCGTCGATCTTTGGTGATGTTTGAATTCATTTTTGTTTCAAGTATTTGGGTTGTATTTTTATTTTTCCTTGTATGGTCCTCTCATGATCTCCGGACGCTAATTTTATTTACAAAAAATATGTCTAAATTAGATATTTTTGTTTACTAAACTTTCATTGTAATTTCATATATATATATATATATTTCAATAACACTAGCGAGTTTTAAATAGAAAAATATTTATATTTTGGACCTAATATTTTTACTTAAAGGGTAAACTACTCCAGTGACCACCTAACTATTGGCCGCGACCTTTTTTTGACAACCCAACTAAAAAAAATTCAAAATTTGACCACCCAACTATTTAAATAGACATATTTTGACCACCGGTCGTAAAAATCTAACGGAAAGGTGACGTGCCAGTTAAAGTAAAATTTGTATAATTACACTTTTAGTCCTTGTTAATTACCTATTATATCAATTTGGTCCTAATTTTAATTTAATTAAATAAAATTAATCAACTAATCAGATAACAACACGTGTTGTCACCTATTTGGATGAATTTATTTTATTTTTTAATTTTATTTATTTAATATTATATATATTTTTTCCTCCAATCAGGCAGTGACACGTGTCACCACCTGGTTGAAGGAAAATTCAAGAGAAAAGTGAAAATGGTTTTGGTAGGGTTTGAACACATGACCTCTATGAATAAAAACAAAGGCTTAACCACTACACCAAATAATCCTTTAATGATGTAAATTGCACCATTATGTATATATCTTATAATGAAGTAAGTGCTAGAAAAAAGAAGAAAAACTGTTTGAGAGGAGACTCGAATATGAGCCACATAAGATATATAAAAACACCCACTAAATCAAATATATTCGATTTAATTAAAATATGAAATTATTAAATATTTTATTTTAAAAAATATTCGATTTAAAAGAAAAGAAATTCGATTTAAAATATTAGAATATTTTTTTCATATTTAAATTAAATTGAATATTTGTTAAAATACTAAATCTTCGATTTAAAAAAATATTCAAATATTTTAAAAATTAAATTTAATATTCGAATATTTCTAAAAATATTTGAATACTTTTTAAAATCAAATTTCTTTTCATTTAAATCTAATACTTTTTAAATCGGTCATCGGTTCAAACCCCACCAAAGCCATTTCCACCTTTGTCTTGAATTTTCCTTCAACCAGGTGGTGACATGTGTCACCACCTGATTGGAGGAATATATATATATATATATAAATAAAATTAAAAAATAAAATAAATTCATTTAATTGGGTGATGACACATGTTGTTATCTGATTAGTTGATTTATTTTATTTAATTAACTTAAAATTAGGACCAAATTGATATAATAGGTAATTAACAATGACTAAAAATATAATTTTACAAATTTTACTTTAACTGTCACGTCACCTTTCCGTTAAATTTTAACGACTGGTGGATGATTAAAATAGGTCGCGACCAATAATTAAGTGATCACTAGAGTAGATTACGCTTACTTAAAACACTTTCGAATCTCAAACGAATCTCGATAGCTCTTCATAGAACTGAATCCAAATCCATAGCCCAAATTTCCTCGATTAAATTAAATAATATTATCCCAACTGTGCACATCTCTCACGTCAAATCTAACCGACTCAAATACGCCACGTTACCGATCCGAGTGAACCTCAAATAACCAATTAAATTTCATCCCACCTCTCTATATAAACAATCCCCTCTCCCTTATTTCAACTCCGCCGAACCCCCTCAATTCGCTCTATCTTGAGTACCGTCTGATTCGTTTCAAATCCCCTGATTTCGTTACCATAAAACATGGCGCCGAAAGCCGAGAAGAAGCCCGCCGAGAAAAAGCCAGTAGCGGAGAAATCCCCGGCGTCGGCAGAGAAGAGGCCAAAGGCTGAGAAAAAGATCTCGAAAGACAGCGGAGAGAAGAAGAAGAAGAAGATCAAGAAGAGTACTGAGACTTACAAGATTTACATCTTCAAGGTCTTGAAACAGGTTCATCCGGACATCGGGATCTCCAGCAAAGCCATGGGGATTATGAACAGTTTCATTAACGATATCTTTGAAAAACTAGCGCAGGAGGCTTCGAGATTGGCTAGGTATAATAAGAAGCCGACGATCACATCCAGGGAGATCCAGACAGCGGTGAGGCTGGTTTTGCCTGGTGAATTGGCTAAACACGCTGTCTCTGAGGGAACCAAGGCTGTTACCAAGTTTACTAGTTCTTAGATTTGTTGCAGTACTCGTTATTTATTAGTTTTAAAAAGAGATTGCAATTCAAGTTTTAGGGATTTTATTGAGAATAAAGCTTTTACTGTTGTAGTCGCGAAAGATAAGTAAATGGAATTTGTTACTGTTTATGAATATAATTACGTTTGCTGGGAAATAAAATTGAGGAATAATGAGTTTGATTGAGGCGAACGATGAATAGAACCGGGGGCGGCGGAAGTTGTCTGTTACAAGCAGACGTCAAGGGAAGCGTGTGTGCTTGTATAAAGGTTGAAGCTCGGTTAAATATCGGGCAAACTATCTTTTGAATATTTTTATTTATTTATATATTTTATGTGTTATATTTAATGCAAAGTTTGAGATTTTAACTTATATAAGGTTTTAAAACACATAAAATAAATCACCCTTATATAAGTTCAAACCTCAAACTTTGACATTGTAGCTTGATAGAGCTTCAATCCTTGGAGACGCGATTGAGTTTGTTAAGGAATTGCAGAATCAAGCGAAAGAACTCCAAGATGAGCTTGAAGAACATTCGGATAACGATAATGGTTGAGTCCATAAAAAGTTCCAATCTGAGATTTTCTTACAAAATGTATATTCTAACAATGAACATGGAAAGGGATCTAATAGCTTTCCTGTTGGAGGTAATGGCAGTGTCTCAAAGGCGCAAAACCAAGACGTGGACCTTTGTACTGACAAGACAAAGCAAATGGAGGTAAAATCAACTAGTACATATATTCTCGTCCTGTTCTTGGTGTTTAAATGGTAATTAAGACATTAAGATGGAATGTTTAGGTACAAGTTGAAGTTGCTCAAATCGATGGAAACCAGTTTTTAGTGAGCACAAGCCAGGCGGCTTTGTAAGATTAATGGAAGCTTTGGATTCATTGGGGTTGGAAGTAACAAATGCAAATGTAAACAGCTTCAGAGGCCTTGTTTCAAATGTTTTCAAAGTAGAGGTAATTTATTTTAGAACATGACATGCATATAAACATACTAAAATTTCCATGTCTGGTGGTAGAAAAAAGACAGTGAGATGATTCAGGCTGATCATGTGAGGAAGTCATTGCTGGAGCTAACCCGAAACCCTTCAAAGGGGCCGTCGGAGATGGTAAAAGCATCGGAGAACAAGGGTGGTGTGAAATGTAATTATCACAATCAGCAGCATCTCCAGAATCAGCATATCAGTTCCCATCACTTCCCAAAGCAAGTGCCATGATCTTCATCACTTTCTTTCTTCAAAGGGAGTTTGGAGCTTATAATGTTTATGGCGTTTCATTAGGACATTTAATTTCCTATAATAATATGCTTGCTGCAAGCATTTCAGTAGGCATGCAGATAAGACCATCAATGCTTCATCTGTTTCATTAGTTTCTATGTTAAGCTTTGCTGAGTCAATCACAGAATTTAAGATTTTTCTGGATTTTTCTCTCTCCCATTTTCTATGTTAAGCTTTGCTGAATCAATCTCTGATCTAAGACTGCATTTTTCTGTTTAAAATGTTTCTGGAAATACCCATTGGTGTTCATAATTCTTACAATGGTTAATGGCACAAATGTTCATTGTAAATTGTTAAATTTATTAACGTGGTGTCTTACTTTTTAATTGTCTAATGTACTTCCTATATTTTGCGGGAGATTCTGTAAAACGACACTTAAATGACAGCAAAAAGACGGCAAATAGGTTAACTTGGTCATTTTTTGAACATAATTTTTTTATAAAGCTTGTACCTAATTTGTTACAAAAATTGTAACAATAACTGTATATACACAATTCCTTGTAAAGTAACAAATTGAGTCCAAAACCGAATTCTTTACAATAACTGTAAGAAATTAGGTATATACTTAATTTCTTACAATAATCCACAATTTGGTACAAAATAAGTAAGGAATTGTGTTTGTACACAATTTCTTACCCGATATACCTAATTTCTTACTAAAATTATAAGAAATTAAGTATATACCCAATTCCTTACGAATTTTTTAGTTGGGGTAAAGTTGCTCAAACCTTGTAAGAAATTGTGTTTGTACTTAATTTATTACAAGAATGCACAATTTGGTACAAAATAAGTAAGGAGTTGTGCTTGTACACAATTTCTTACCCGATATACCTAGTTTCTTACTAAAATTATAGGAAATTAAGTATATACCCAATTCCTTACGAATTTTTTAGTTGTGGTGAAGTTGCTCTAACCTTTGTAAGAAATTGTGTTTGTACTCAATTTCTTACAAGAATGCACAATTTGGTACAAAATAGGTAAGGATTTGTGTTTCTACACAATTTCTTACTAAATATACCTAATTTCTTACTGAAATTGTAAGAAATTAGGTACATACGTAATTCCTTACGAATATTTTAGTTGGGTAAAGTTGGTCAAACCTTTGTAAGAAATTGTGTTTGTACTCAATTTCTTACAAGAATACACAATTTGGTACAAAATAGGTAAGGAGTTGTGTTTGTACACAATTTCTTACCCGATATACCTAATTTCTTACTGAAATTATAAAAAATTAGGTATATACCCAATTCCTTACAATTTTTTTGTTGGGGGTAAAGTTGCTCAAACCTTTGTAAGAAATTGTGTTTGTACTCATTTTCTTACAAGAATGCACAATTTGGTACAAAATAGGTAAGGAGTTGTGTTTGTACACAATTTCTTACCCGATAAACCTAATTTCTTACTGAAATTATAAGAAATTAGGTATATACCCAATTCCTTACGAATTTTTTTGTTTGGGTAAAGTTGCTCAAACCTTTGTAAGAAATTGTGTTTGTACTCAATTTCTTACAAGAATGCACAATTTGGTACAAAATAAGTAAGAAGTTGTGTTTGTACACAATTTCTTACCCGATATACCTAGTTTCTTACTAAAATTATAAGAAATTAAGTGTATACCCAATTCTTAACGAATTTTTTAGTTGGGGTAAAGTTGCTCTAATCTTTGTAAGAAATTGTGTTTGTACTCAATTGCTTACAAGAATGCACAATTTGGTACAAAATAAGTAAGGAGTTGTGTTTGTACACAATTTCTTACCCAATATACCTAGTTTCTTACTGAAATTATAAGAAATTAGGTATATACCCAATTCCATATGAATTTTTTTGTTGGGGTAAATTTGCTCCACCTTTTGTAAGAAATTGTGTACAAACACAATTCCTTGCAACAAGGTAAAATTTTTTCATTCTAGTAGGTGGCATCGAAATCACCTATATGGGATTTCGGTGTTGGTTTGACAGTATGGGTAAAATTTTCATTCCACTATGTAGCATCGAAACCACCTATATGGGATTTCGGTGCTGCTCTGAAAGTGTGGGCAAAATTTTGATTCCACTAGGTAGCATAAAAATCACCTATATCGGGTTTCGGTGCTGCTCTGAAAGTATGGGCAAATTTTTTTCATTCGATTAGGTGGCATCGAAACCAAAATATAAACATCCACTTGCCTTTTTAACTAAATTAGTTATATACCCAATGCTGCAAGAGTGACTATGGTCCAATTTGTGTACATTTGCTACAACTAAGTGTATACAGTACCGTAACCTCTAAAGATGGTTTCGATACCACTAAAAGGAATCTGCCTTTTCAGTGTTGTGTCTTTTCACTGTAATCAAATGCACCGTTTACTGGTCATCCTGTATAAAGCTTGTTTCGATACCCTCAGAACAAATCCGCCTTTTCAGTTTCATGTCTTTTCGCTTGTATCACATGCACCATTTCATGTTCATGTACCTTTGATGAACATGCATTGTGCCTTCTCACTTTCCCTTCTTAGTTTTCAATTTCCCTCCCAACTGAAATTCCCTATAAATTAACAACTCTTCTGTTTACTCTTTACAACATCTTCAACTTAACATACTCAACCCTTCGTTTAGTTCTATAATCAATTCTCCTTCACTATATTCTATTCAATATCTTTAGATAGAATGAGTTCGAGCAGAGCTTCTAGTCATAATCCTCAGCCATGGACAAAGAGGAAACTTGATTTCGACTCAGAATCAAACAACGATGATGATGTCTATTTTGATTCTGATGAAGAGGAGGAACAAAGCCATGAGACATTGAAAACAAGCAGATGGTTCAAGAAGTTTTTCGAGACCTTCGATAGAATGAACACAATCAATGACCCTTCTACTCAATGGCAGTGTCCAACATGTGAAGGAGGTCCTGGTGCCACTCACAGGTTTCGTGGCCTTCAGTCCCTAGTGACACATGCCAAAACCAAAGGCGGACCAAAGCTCAAACTCCATCGTCAACTTGCTCAGCTATTGGACGAGGAATTGCGTAGAAGGGGTACTTCGGCTGTTCCTCAAGGTCAAGCTTATGGGGAATGGAGTGGTTTGAGAGATAATCAGAATGATGCTGCTATTGTTTGCCCCCCCCCCCCGCCTTCAAACAATGAGGAAGCGGATCACCAAATACTATGGCCACCCATGGTGATGATAATGAACACAAAGCTTCATCAAGATGCAAATAAGAAGGTAGTTATATAAGTTTTGAATTATGTTTTCATGAATATTACACTTCCTTAACTTCTAATGTCTTCAATTTTCTGCTTCAGTGGCTTGGTATGGGAAATCAAGAGCTTCTTGACTAATTGAGGTTCTATGATACTATTGTTAAGGCTCACCATTCTTACAGTCCTCAAGGCCATCGTGGGAAGAGCCTTCTAATTTTTGAGAGCACGGCAAGAGGTTATTTCGATGCTCAGCGTCTGCATACCCAATTTGCTGCCCAAGGTTTCGATAGAGAGGCTTGACAACGTTGTCAGGCCTTCTTGTATGGTCCAACCAGACAACGCCAACTTTATGGTTATATGGATGCCAAAGAAAACATCGACAACTTCAACCGCCATTCTCAAGGTTTTCTTTGTCATTTTCTTATTTTATACAAAATGCACTTCTGCTCATACTTATGCATACATGTTTTGTTCATTAGGCAACTATAGGGTCAAGTTTGAGATGCGATCATATGCAGAGATAGTTGGTCAGCACAGTTCACAACGAGAGGCTGGTACAAGTGCCATATGTGGCAGAGGGCATGGAGGTCGTTTCCCTTGCCAGTGATGAGGATTGAGGAGACTCCATTCTTTTAGTTTCATTTTTTTATTTCAATATGTAATTGAAGCACTTGGGACTTCGGTTTTTTTATTTTATAAATATACTTCATCCTTAAATTTAATATGATCCTTCTGTCTTACTTCAAATGTTAATTTTGAACTAATAAGGGTTGTCTTGAAGTCGAAATACTTACGTATCCGCCAAACCAGCACCGAAACCACAATATGGTGGTTTCGATGTCGCCTTCAATGTGATCAATATTTTCCCATTTTGTATTTGTGTATATACATAAATCGTTGTAATACCTATACCAAAGTATATTTTGTAAGTAAATTGTTTATGTACACAATTCCTTAGAACAAGATCCATTATCACCCTAACAAAAGCAAACATACGCCCCATTTCTGCTCAACCAGCACCAAAACCCAATATAGGTGGTTTCGATGCCGCATAAATGACTTTAACTTTTTCCCATTCTGCTAAACCAGCACCGAAACCACATATAGGTGGTTTCGATGCCCCTTACAAAACTTGTACCAAAGTATGTTTTTTGGTAACAAAATGTGTATGTACACATTTCCTTACAAGTACATGAGCCATAATGAAAGTTGGAGAAATTGTGTAATAAAAAAGGTATATACTATTTTCTATGGGTGAAAGTTTGAGAAATGCTACTAATATTTGTATATACACAAATCATTATAAAAATTGTACCAAAGTATCCTTTTGGGTAAGAAATTGTGTATGTACAAAATTCCTTACAACTACATGACCCATTTTGAACCTTCGTGAAACAATGTAATTAAAAACCTATATATCGTTTTCTCTTAAAAAAATTATTCATTCCAGTAGGTGGCATCGAAACCACCTATATGGGGTTTCGGTGCTGGTTTCACAGTTTCGAAAAATTTGTTTCATTCTAGTAGGTGGCATCGAAACCACCTATATGGGGTTTTGGTGTTGGTTTCACAATTTCGGAAAATTTGTTTCATTCCAATAGGTGGCATCGAAACCACCTATATGGGGTTTCGGTGCTGGTTTCAGAGTTTCGGAAAATTTGTTTCATACCAGTAGGTGGCATCGAAACCACCTATATGGGGTTTCGGTGTTAGTTTCACAGTTTCGGAAAAAAATTTCATTCCAGTAGGTGGCATCGAAACCACCTATATGGGGTTTTGGTGCTGGTTTCACAGTTTCGGAAAAAAAATTTCATTCCAGTAGGTGGCATCGGAACCACCAGTAAGGGGTTTCGGTGCAGGTTTAGCGATCCTTTAAAAATTTTGGCAAGGTTTGTCGTTTGTGTAGAAGATTTTAAAATAATCATAAACTAAGGAGCAATTATTAGAATGATAAACAAAATATTACAATGACATTTGAACATATAATGACATAAGTACAATTTGAAACGTTTACGAATAAGAAACAAATTTTTACATTGCGATTTGAACATATTTAACAGTGTTTGTTGTATTTACACAATTAAAGAACACTAAGAAACATATAATACAAATCAGATTACTCGAATGGGCAAAATTTTTGAAGAATCGACGATCAAGATGACATGCAGTCAATCAACAAAAGGATGTTGCTTGACATACTCTTGAACATTGTCTGCTGCAGCCAAGTTTTCTATATAGACTCGAATGGAACCACCTTTTTCTAAGATCAAATGCAAGTACATTAATTATATAATTAGCTTTGAGTTTAAGAAAATGGTTTAACTTTATAATGAAGATGCTTGAGCTCGGAAGTTTTACCTAATGCTTTATCAGTTGTCTGATCTAGTTCCTTGTAGGATTTAGGACATATGTAGGTGTTCTCCTGAGACATGAACATAATCGAAAACATAATTACTTTAAAAAAGATTCATTGATTATATGGCTGAAAGTAAAAAGAAATAGGTTGAGTTATTTACTGACCAGATTATTAATCATTTTATCTGGTGAGTCGTCAACCACCACCGTGTTTGTTTCGTTATACTCAGGCATAATAGCCCACACACGGCTCGGATTTTTGACAAAAATATTTGGGTTTGAGGGATGTTCGTCGCACATATCCTGATCCTGCATAATTGAAACGAATGCCTTCAAATGAGTAGAAATTTATAAAGATGCGTTAAAGAAAAGCAGACATAAGTTACCTAAATGAAGGCAAAGTGGTGTTTAAGACTGCCGACTCTCCAAAGTGCCCAGTTAAGGTTTTGTCTGCAATGATGAACAATATAAGAGAAAACCAATATTCGTAAAAGATTGATTAATTCAATTGATTTAGGTTGGTGGCAGAGGTCCACATTACTTTTTCCTTGAAGACCAAATAGAGACTTACTTTGACGGTGATGTAAATGCCCTCCTAACTTACTTTGACTTGAAGAAAGAGTAGGATACCGAGTTCTACATGCAATACGATCTTGATGACTCATGGGCGTTGTATAATCTTTTTTGGTGGGATTCAACATCGAGGTCCGACTACGCATGCTTCGGTGATGTTATTGCATTTGACACGACGTACAAAGGTAATATCTATGGCTGGCCTCTAATGCCTATTCTGGGTGTCAATCACCATCACCAAACAATTGTCTTCAGTGTTGCAATTCTAGCTGACGAGACAGCCGATTCTTTTGAATGGGTACTGAGACAATTTGCAGAGGCAATGTGTAACAAGGCTCCAGTTTCAGTTGTCACAGATGGTGATAGGGCCATGCACAGAGTAATAAAAACGGTGTTCCCGCTTACTTGCCATCGCATATGCTCATGGCATCTATCACGAAATGCTCAGGCAAACGTTGGTGACACAAAATTTACTTCCACATTTAAGAGATGCATATCTTCTTGGTGGACAATTGAGGAATTTGACCGAGAGTGGAGGTCAGTTGTTAAATAGTTTAACGTCGAACATCATCCTTGGGTTGTAGAGAAGGATCAAACCACGGCTATGTGGGCACAAACATATCTTACATGACATTTCTTCGCCAATCTTCGATCAACCCAAAGGTGCGAAGCTATGAATGCAGCGCTAAATATTATGCTCACTTCTAAGAAGACATATATAGATGTTGTATGTGCCATTGACAATGTGATAAATGAGATGCGAATTTAAGAGTTAAGGGAAGATTTCTTCAGTTCAAATGCGACACCTTTTCCTATGACCAAATTGAATGAACTTGAAAGGAATGCAACAAACGTATATACACGAGCATCATTCCAAATTGTTCAGTCCGAACTTAAAAATGAGACATTGTATCATCCTATACATCCAACTGTCAAAAATGGAGGCTTCCAGACATATCGGTTAACAAAGTATAAGGATCCTTCGAAATTGTATGAGGTGGTTCTTGAGGTCGCAACACAGAACATAACATGTTCCTACGTGAAATATGAGACAGTCGGCCTTCCATGTCGCTAGCAGCTGCACGTTATGAAGTTGGAAGAATTCTCTTAGATCCCAAAATGTTTAATACATCCGCGGTGGACGAAAGATGCAAAGATTGCAGCGCCATCATTTGTTGACTTCAACGTGCCTCTGGAAATGAAACAAATGGCTCGATTCGCTTCTTTGCGGGCACTTTCCACGTAGTTATGCTACTTTGCATCTCAGACTGACGAAACGTTTCAGAGCACGAAAGATGAGATACTTAAATTAACTGCTGAATTTGATCACTCCACAACCTTGAAGAAGTCTTCATCAAAGAAAGAAGGCAAACGACCCGTTAAGGACCCACACCTAAAAGAAGCAAAATGAAAAACCAATGTCAAAAATCAACGTGCAAAGTCACGAATCTTTCATTGTTCCTTTTGCAAATTGGAGGGACACAATAGAAACACATGCCCTCGTCTTAAGCTTCAACTTCCAACCCCAACATTTGTGGACACAACATGCCTTTCTG
This sequence comes from Hibiscus trionum, assembly GCA_030270665.1. Lineage (NCBI taxonomy): Eukaryota > Viridiplantae > Streptophyta > Magnoliopsida > Malvales > Malvaceae > Hibiscus > Hibiscus trionum. The sequence goes on along the minus strand of BSYR01000007.1, from coordinate 10,534,116 downwards.
AAGAGGAAATTGATATATCAAATGCCGTCGACATGTTCGAAGCTCAACCGAATCTCAGTCAATTTTCAATTGAGGACGACATAATTTTTTTTAATATCCCTCAACCTGGAACATCCATGGTACAGTTTTATGCAACATCATCTTACTTTGCACGATTCTTTTTACTATCACCATACGTTATTAACGTTTATATGATGATTAACGCTTGTTTACATCCACATTTCTGTTAGGACCAACATCTTTCAAATGAGGACAACATTAATTTTTTTAGTATCCCTCTAACTACAACATCCATGATACACTTTTATGGAACTTCCTAAATCTTTACACGATTCTTGTTACAATCAACGTGTAACCCCCTAAACCGACCCAAGGTTTATGGGCCGAATTTAAGAAGTTGGGTTGAAAACATGTCCCTCAAGTAAGATGAATATTAGGCTTTGAAAATTAAATACTTAAATTATTTGTCAAAACGGTGTCGTTTCACATTAAATTTCATTTTTAAAGCGCGGTCGTATAGAAGAAAACAACACAAAATAAATCATCAAGAATATCCGATTAAAATCCTCATGCATGCTAAAACAGTTGAAAACTCCCAAATCAAAATATAAGTATCTGATTTACATAAAGTTCCCAAATAGTAAAATAACTAATATAAAACTGAAGTAAATCTGGAAATCTAAAACGTCCATACTGAAAACTGAAATAAATCTGCTAAACTGTGGTCCTCCAAGTACCGAAAGCCTATTTCTGAGAATCTGAAATAGAAGCTAGGGGGAGTCAGCTATTAAGCTCAGTGTGTCTCTAAAGTGCAGGCAATCACAAACTCAGTTTCACAACAATAAATTTTGACAAAAATATTTAAAAGACACAAGCAAATTTAAACACGGTTTTATGAAATCACAATGCAATGCACCCATACTCCATAGTCACCAAAAAGAGAAGGTTCCCCAGAACCTCTCACTGCATAGTCACCAACGCAAGTGGTATAAACCACTGAACTTCCTCCGTACAATCCCAACCCATGATAACACAGTAAAAAAAAGATATCACAGTTTTCACAGTCTCAACACAGTCCGATAATAAATCCGAGATTCTCAGTTCATTTATTTTAAATCACAGTCCAAAAATAATATGCATAGAAAACATAATGTAAAATCACAGAACATCTGAAATCATTCAAGTGTAAAATCACAGTCACAAAATCAAAGTATGTAGCACAGGAAGAGAACACACATAAAAATCATTTATTTATAGCACCGGAAGAAAACACACCTTAGCCGAAGCAAACTCAACCTACTGAATAACGTGTCTCTCACGATCAGAAGTACGAGATCCAACTGTATTGATACCTATGAGAATAATTTTATATTGTTACTATTATCACTATGCCACCAACTAAGTCTAAAACACTTATCGGAATATTCAAAGACTTATCTGACATAATGTTGATCTCCAAAACAATCGTTGATACGGTTGGACTGAATGGTTCCAAAATAATTTAGAGCAGTTTGGAAAAGACGAGTCAACAGATCAAACGTGGTTACAAAACATAAGTTGGATTAGAACGGATCGTATCGAGTTAAAGAAGAACAAATTAGATCCATGCCTAATCCACATGGCTTGAAGCCAACCATGCTGCCGTTTTCATGTTAAAAAAAAAGAGGCTTGGTAACCGACCAAGCTTTTGTCCCACAAGCGATTTGAATTGGTTGACTACAAGTCTACAACCAAGAAGAGAATGTACTGATGGTTTGATTCGGTGAAGAAAAAAGAGGCGTGCGGTTGCTTTGGTTTTAGACGAATGTCATGGATTCGAGAGATCGATATACAAGGGTTTTGATTAGCGGTAATTGAAAATTTAGGGAGAAGTTGTATGAGTTTTTAGGGTAATATATATATATATATATATATATATATATATATATATATATAATTACGTTTTGGTTTTCAATCGGGAAATAGAATATATATATATATATATATCATATAAATAATAATTAAAAAAAATAGAGGAAGAGACGGGTGAGCAGAAACCAAAGGGAATTAGAATTCAAATTGATGAAAAGGGTTAATCACAAGAGAAGTCATTAAATTAAATGAGGTTTGTAAACGAACATCTCAACTTTTCATGATTTACAAATTGACCCCAAATTTCTATATTAATAATCATAAATATGGATTTTTCTCAACTTAACCCTCAAACTCAAATAGGGTTTTTTAATTGAATTCCCAAATCATTAGGGTTTCAAGAATTAGAAATTTTAAAATTAGGAATTTTTCGAATCTAGGGTTTACAATTTGGGCGTAATTTTTGGGGTGTTACACAACGCCATTGTAATTAACTTTATATGATGCATGACTTCTCCTTTTGGAACTAGACCATCTTCAGACAGTAGTGACTATGAAATGGACAGTACATAAATGTAAGTGCAACCATGAAAAATGTCTATCCTATAAAGACACACACACACACACACACACACACACACACACACACACACACACACACACACACACACACACACACACACACACACACACACACACACACATATATATATATGAGATTTCTGAACACATAATGCATCTTTGCAATACCCTAAACCCTTTACAAGCATAACCTATTTCCGATTCTTAAACCATGTAGTCCATATGCTGTACATGTACAAATATAGGAAATTATCCTATACAACCATATGCTGCCCGACTTCTTTGTGTCCAATTCAAAAATTATCTACAAACCTCTGCCAACCTGATAAAAAAGGGGTCCTCTCATATCTCATGTGCTTTTCATACATACAAAACATATTCCCTTCCAAATAAATGCAACTCCGCTCCAACTTCAATCTGTTCATAACCACAACATATATCGCAAAGATATAAACGTTAGCTGAAATGTTTAAAGGACAGTAACGGTTAAGGAAAAACACACATAGCAGTAACTCCCTCACCATTGATGCCGACAAATGCTAACACGGCTGTCATATTGTCGTGACTGAAGCTGAGCAACATGTGCTTTCGTTTCAACTGCTATTTCCCGCCTCCTTTTATTCTTATCATGATTCACAAGATCATACAAAATATGCATTCTGTCCCATACCCCGACCGTCTAGTAACACAAGTATTAACAATAGATGCATTAGTTTGGATTATATAATTCGTTCAATGGAACAGTTATTAACATGTATACAGACAACAACAGAACGTACCACTTCCTCAGCACGTTTCGTGTGCCATAATAGCATCCACTGAATGCAATAAACCCCACAATCATCTATGTTCAAAGAAATACTACTTTAAACATAAAATTATTAACAAACATATCAAATTCTAGCAAAAAAATACATTTTAACTTTTTCAAGTACAAAATACCCATTGCTGTCACGTCTGCATTTAGCCACCATCACTGGGGTATCAGAAATTGCGTTTGATGGTGAGCCAAAAACATCTACAAACTTCTCATCGAACAAACACTCACCTAGCTTCTTAAGCTAGATGCACAGACACACATACTTTTTTAAATACTGACTAACATAAGTAAAGATTGGTAAATTGTTATAAGTTTACGATTATTACCAACTTCTGTGTTACACCCACTCTTGAAGCATTTCCCCGCGTTGTGGGCAAGCTGTCCAGTATCTTCGCTTCCCCCCGCTCGATATCCAGTACGCACATGTACCAATGATTATTATTTTCATTTACAAGGATAAAGACCTACCATCAATTATTTCAGTAATTAAACTCCACATAAGCATACCCTATATAATATATCTACGTAATACATTGCAAAGTTTAGTTAAATGTTTCCTCGTTCTTCATACCATTTTGCAGTCTCTAAGTCTACCATACGGTCCATAACTCTTACGCTAATAAGAAGCAAGCTGCGAACCATCCAATTGCCCTCGTTGAAGTTGATCCTACAGGACAACCATTATTATTCGCAATGTTTCACAAACGCATAAGTCCTTTGTTATTCAACAATAACATGAAAACAAATTTTACGTACACTCAATGAGTAATGTATGTACCCTCTCCTTGCTTTACAATTTGTCCTACTATCTTCATCAACAATCCACCAACCAACAACATCAATGACCTAAATGTTACCAATAACATAAATCAACTGTCATTATACACTGCCTTAAAAATGACTTCATTTATTAGTACAAAATGGATTCTTTACTGACCCTTGAACCAACCCAGCAATTTGGTCGTAACGTATCAGCGTCAAGTACAGTCAAATAAAGGTGACCAAAATCTACCAGGATTTTCCTGTACATACACATAAAAATTGCATGTTAAATTGAAATGAACTACATTCTATAAGCCATATGGATTGCTTACCCTCCTGTCAAGGCTATATTTCAGATATAGTCACATGTTGCTTTCGCTGACGGCCCAACTCCATCAGCTATTTCAACATAGGTCAACATCTGCAACACTTCAACATTTGTTCCTCACTATTGAATAACATTAAAGCATGCAATATTTAATAAGTTCTAATGTACTACAACTTCTACCCAATTCATATATTATCTTAAACGTACATTATTTAACAATCCTTTATTAAAAAATAGTACAAATGATTAACGTTCTAATCGAACGTAACCCAAATCATCCACCCATTTAAAAACCAAACTAAAACATACAATTTATATTACAAATAACTCAATTTCAAGTTTTTTCATGTGCCTACTAAAACCAATCGAGGCTCGAAATTGCCCTTGTGTGTAAATGCGCACTTATTTCATATTTCTCGTTTTCACCCCTACTCGACTCGCTTTCCCACTAACCTTTGACTTTTCTTCGACAATTGGGTTTCCCTACAAGTTGACCGCAAATATATCAACAACAACTACCTCGTACATTCAATTAATGCAACGTTAACCACAACTCTTAAATTTATACTCATCATACCTTTTTCTTTCTCTGCGAGCTTGCTGCGTTGTCTTCTTTAACCAACGTCAGATCCTCTATCATCAACGAGTTAGGGTCACTACTACGACCATCACTCTCCTCAGCCTCTTATACTTTAGGTTTGTCCGGCATTGCTTCATCTATGTCAAGGCCTATTCCAAATTTTGCATCAGCTTTGCGCAGAGCCTTCCACATATACATCATATCCACACACAAACCATCAACCTTTTCCACAACATTCTTAGATTCTTCCTTCAAATTCTTCAAAGTTTCTTCTATTTTATTTTCCTTCTCAACGCGAGCTTCAAGACTCTCTTTTATTTCCCCTAACTCTGAAATTACCTTCTGCAACATCTCCATTATAACATCATTACTACCATTGTTGCTTCCACCGTCTTCTCCCTCCGCGCACCATTCACCATTAGAAGCAAATACCTACAAACATTACTAATTAATTCCTTTCATGTCATTACAACCCTTAACCCAATACAATACAAACTTGTTTTTGACACTTACTTTCAATTTTTTGTCAGGTCGCTCTTCCTTTAGGCGGCCAACAATCCCGTTGACATCCTTTTGCCCCGACGCATGTATGCGATCGCGCCCATCAGCAGATGCTGACGCTCTTCTTGCAACTCCATTCCAGTAATCGAATAACCTCACCTACATTTAACAATAATAAAAACATATGCTTACTATAAAGGTAAATCTTGCCTCAATCAACTATTACGTTCAAACAATACTCAATCTTAATAATACATTATCTCAAGGATAAGAATGCAGCACGTCATATATGCCAACCCATCTCGAGCTTTAACTTTGGCTACTCCATCAAGTAACCTATCGTACGCATATTTACACCAATTTAACTTCCCCTGAAACCAGGTTCGCACAACAACTTGAAATGTTCCATGGAAGGCACAAGGTTGGCATTCGGACTTAGGAACAAACCAACAACATACAACAGTACACACGCTTTCAACTCCTCAGCCTCAAAACCTCCACTTAGTATCTCCTATAAAAGTTCTTTATATGCAATCTTCGTGCTGATTTTTGTACTTCTTTGCTAGTTCATTTCCACTTACATTTCGCGTCGCCACTTCCACATCTAAACCTTTGTTCTTTAAACCCAAAATTGCTTCAACATCTTCTACCAAAACATATATCTTGTGTCCACTAAATTCCATCGTGGACGTTTCAAGATCAAACTTCTCCGCTAACTCCTGACAAAGGTCCCGCTTAATTTCTCGCGAAATCATTCCCCGTAATGCTCCTAACCCAACGTCGTTTAGAACACCGTCAATTTTCATCTTCTCCATCTCTTTATACAAGCTTGATACCTTCTTCATACTGCACCTCGATGACAACTCCTACAACATTTAATACACCAATTTTTTTCCATTATGTTACGCTTAAATATATCCAGCACATGATTCATACAATAACCACTTTTAGTAAAAATAAATATAAACATCCACTTGCCTTTATAACTTCTCCCTTTTCCACTAATTTCTTCCCTTTCCTATTGCTTTCCATTTCAGATTCCTTCAGCTCCTTGTACCTATCCAAGTACGGCTTCTTTTCTTCATCAGTCATCTCCTACCATCTCTTCCCTAGTGCTTTCTTCGCCTGTACAATTCACACACTTATTAAATTTGAATAACATGAACACATTACAAACTAATACCAAAACACAATATCAATTTTGTCATCTTACTTACAGTATTGTTCATTTTCTTTTTACCACCCTTAAGTCTTCTACATTCACTGAAACTGTACAAAATTCATTTCGTTGTTAGAGTACAAATTAAATTATGCTCATCAACTTAGAATTTGAACAATGCCACCATCATTCAACTATAACTTACTAGAACAACATATATGCTGACAATTTTCTTCTTGTACACTGTCCACCATTTACCTCAGCTTCACAAACTTTCTTCATTGCTACCAACTTCAATATGCAAAATTATGTTAACGTTATGTACGTAACGACCAAACTTATACCATTAACAAGGAACATATCTAATAAACACAAAACAATATATTTTCCCCTGTTTTATATGTGTGTCGAGAAGTACTTCAAATCCCAACCGAAAAATTTCACAAAACCTTAAAAATACTGAATGAAAAATCTAAATCGTTCATGATGCAACAAAACCCTAAAAACACAGAATACTCGAAAAATTCCTTACTTACATGATAAATGGAAACCTTTTCCTCCGAATACAGTATTTGAGTAAAAACACACAATTCCCCCACCTCTACCAAGCTTCGTGCGTTTAGGAACGAAAGAAGGAAAGCTTCGCGTATTTTTCCGATGCCAAATGGAAAACTTTTTCTATTTTCCCACTTTAATATGGGTTTTAATCTCCCCCAATTTTAGTGTAACCGGTTAATCAAGTCACCCACTTTTTTCTTTTAATCCAACGGTTGTTATTTCTTCAGCTCCAATCGATTTCATCCAACGGTTTATATTAGTCTACCATTTTTTAATTGTTTATTAAGCTGTTGGTAATTAGAATTTCCATATTTTACTTCTGTGTTTTAAAATGTCCTTTGAAATTTAACTGGTGACAGTGGAAGAGACATGTGTGACACCCTCATCTACGGCCACGTGACAATTTTTTTCTTCAAAAAACCACTTAAAATCAAGGGGTTTAGAAATAACTTTAAGCTTTTTTTTCTATGTCAAAAAAGAAAATAACAACTTATAGGGCATGGAAACAATTTTACCCTTTTATTTTTATTTTTATTTTATCTTCACTTCTCTTTTACATTTTAGAAAGAAGAAAAATTTTTTGATACATAGTCTGTAAATTTTAATTTTAAGGGTTAGAGTTTTGGTTTATGGTTTAAAGTTTAGGGGTTTAAGTTGTAGGGTTTAAAATTTAAAGTTAGTGTTTAAAAGTTAGGGTATAATATTTAAGGTTTGAGGTTTAATTTTTTAGGGTTAAGATTAGAATTTTAGGAATTGAGTTTTATAGTTTAAATATGTTGACTTGTGTAAAATTAATTTTACACAGCATGTGTATCAAAATTTTACTTTTTAAAAATTCCTATGATTCTTCATTAAAAAACCTGAAATGTTTTTTTTTCTACAATCAAATTGAAGTGCTTCTTGCCCTCTAGTGTTTTATCGGTTCAGATTTCCCTAACAATGCTCCAAATCTCAGGAAATTAAAACCATAGTCAACACTAAAGCATTTTTTGGTTGAAATAGGTGTTTAAACTTTTAATTTGTGATTGTTTTAAAGTAAATTAAAATACATACTTTGACACCTATTTCAGCTAAAAATGAAATTTTAGGCACTAATTTTAGCACCCAAAAATACTTTAGGCACCTATTGCAAAAAAAAAATTGATAAATTTCTTTACCAGTCCAAATTAAAAAGATTTTATTTTGAGGTTTTCATGATTTATTATCCCATGTTGGCAACTAACACTTCAAATTTGCACAACTTGATTATTTGAATCTGCTCTAAATTTGATGCAAATAGTAAATCTGATATCCAAATGATAAAATTATCCCAATACGTAATTCCCATTTTTTTTTAAAAAAGAAGATAATATAATATTGAATATCCGATATTTTACTAGGGAATTTCAAAGGAAAACGCACAACCTGACGAAACCATAACATGGAGGATAAATTGTCTTTGACATGTCATTGAGTTAAAACTCATCGTCATCTTCCTCTGCAATGTGCTTTACAAGCTCTTGCTCCTGTTGTTGTCTTTCTCTCCTCTTCTCAGCACTTTCTTTTTCCTTGTGAATATTGAGGCAGAAAGCAATCCCTAGAGTTGAACGCCATTTGAGGCTCATTTGTAGAGTAGATATCTCCTGTCTCCTTTGAAAGCATACATCCATTTGCATGATCCAATGTCGCATCAATAGCTACTATGCTCTCAACATCTGCAACAGATTCCAATCTAAGTGTTGTAGATAAAACTAGAAAGAGGAAGAAGTTAGACAGGAAGAAGGAAAAGTTAATTCTCATTTCATCATTTTTTCCTTCACTTTCTTTGTTGGTTTACAATCTATTAACTTCAGTAACGGACATAATCAGTTAAGGTGCATGGTGGCAGTTTCTTCCTAGATCCTCTACGCACATCTTGGCCTTTGGTAACTGTCTTAGCCTCATCATTTATCCTTGCTGGCTGCTGCTTGTCAACCTCGCTACCTCCCTTATGTTGTGCAACATTTGCGTTTACAACATTACCTTCCCCTTTTTCGAGAACCTTGTCCTCAAGGTTCAACAATTGATCATCCAAGTCTGGTGTGGTGGCATCCATTAGTAAGGGAAGAGGTGTAATCTGGTGAAGAGGTTCACCGCGGCAAAGTTTCAATTTGGAGATGTGAAAAACCGGATGAATTTTTGCCGTAGGAGGAAGTTCTAATTGGTAAGCTACTGCACCAATTCGTTTCACAATTTGATAAGGGCCAAAGAACTTGGGACTAAGTTTCTGATGTTGATGGAGCTTAAGAGACATTTGCCGGTAAGGTTGGAGACGCACAAACACCCAATCTCCTTCTTGAAATTCCAATTCTCGTCGATGTTGATCAGCTTGATTTTTCATCCTCAGCTGCGCTTGTGACAAATTATGCTTCAATTCACGCAGAACATCATCACGATCGTTTAACGCCATGGACACTTGATCATTTTTAGAGCTCCCTTCTATATAATTAGATAGGACAGGTGGGTCACGGCCGTAAAGTGCTTTAAAAGGAGTCATACCTGCCGACATCTGATGAGCTGTGTTGTACCAATATTCTGCCCACGGAAGGTAAGTCTCCCATTTGCGAGGTTCCTCTGCTGCCATACATCGCAAATACATCTCTAGGCAACGGTTCAATGCCTCTGTTTGGCCGTCCGTTTGCGGGTGATAAGAAGAACTCATCCGCAATTCTGTCCCTTGTAATCTCGCGAACTCGGTCCATACATCACTGAGGAAAACCTTATCGCGATCACTAACGATCGAGCGAGGAATGCCATGTAAGCGAACAACGCCCTGGACCAACACATGAGCTACTTGGGAACTATCAAATTGTCTCGGCAGAGAGAAAAAATGGCCATATTTGGTTAAACGATCAACCACCACTAGAATGACCTCCTTACCATTGGACTTAGGCAATCCGGTAATAAAATCCATTGAAATATCCTCGAAAACTTGTTTGGGAATGGGCAAAGGTTGAAGAAGACCAGCTGGAGATAAGCTCTCGCTTTTCATGCGCTGACAAGTTTGACATTCATTCACGAATTTGGCGACATCTTTTCGCATACCTTTCCATGAGAAGTTTGCAGCAAGACGCTGAAAGGTGCGAAAAATTCCAGCGTGCCCTCCTATAACTGAGGAATGGAATTCGGTCAATAAAAGAGACTTCAAGGCTGCATCATCTGGTATTAAAATTCTTCCCTGGAATAAAAGAATTCCGTCAGCATCATTGTATCCTTGAGATGATACCTCCCCATTGGCAATGCGATCTCGAAGAACTCTGAATTCACTATCTGAACGACTTGCAGTGCGAATAACATCAAGAATTTCCATGGTGACCTTGGACAAAGCCATAAGAGATGGAAGAGGTTCACGAGATAATGCATCAGCGACATAATTATATTTCCCAGGCCTATATCGGATCTCGAAGTCATAACCAATAAGCTTAGCTAGCCAACGTTGTTGTTCTGGGGTCTGAATGGTTTGTTGATTGAGCTCGCGCAATGACTGTTGGTCGGTGAGAATGATGAACTTTCGCCCGAGCAAATATTGTCTCCATTTCATTACTGCTTGTGTGATCGCATACATCTCGCGATGGTATGTGGAAGCATTTTGCATTCGAGTACTGAATTTTTGGCTGAAATAAGCAATTGGTCGCTTGTCTTGAGTGAGCACTGCCCCAATTCCAACCCCTGAAGCATCGGTCTCGACAACAAATACCTTATCAAAACATGGCAATGCAAGAACTGGTGTTGAACACAAAGAAGACTTGAGTAGTTCGAAGGCTTTTTGAGCTTGTGTGGACCATTCAAATACATCTGATTTCTTTAAAAGGTCAGATAGTGGCGCAGCTAGTGTAGCAAAACCTTTAATGAAACGGCGATAATAGCCTGCTATACCGAGAAATCCTCTTACTGCTTTGACGGTAGTAGGAAGTGGCCATGCTTTAATGGCGTCAATTTTGTTGGGCAGGTAAGTGAGGTAAGTTGTGTTTTATGAATGATATGCACGGTGTTTGCTTGCTTTGTAAGTATGGCTGCTTGTTTGACAAATATGTTGATTGTTTGTTTAAAAGCATGTTGTTCGTTATCCGTGTATGTTGTGATGTATGACCGTTTGATTGAGAATGTATGTTGTTTGATCGTACGCATATGTTTGCTTGTTTAGCAAGTAAGCCTTGTTATATGCTTGTTTGAGCATGTATGTGTGTTGAGTTGTTTGAAACATGTTTAGTAGAGTCCCATTGCTACTATTACATCGAAAAAGAGATTTTAAGTGAGGAAATCATACTTGAGCCACTTGGAAGTCTTGCCTTGCTAACCCAATCTTGTATGTTTTACTGTCGATGTTGTTGCTGATTTAATTGCTTTTCGGTAAGTAGAAGTTGTAGTTTCTGAAAGGGTGGACGATGTTGAGGGAGTCCACCATCTTAGTTAGGGAGGTATGGTTGTACCGGAATTGAGGTACAATTTGTTCGTTGGAGACGATGTGTATGTGGGTTGATTCCTGTGGATGAAGGACGATGCGATCAACTCTGGCATTAGTTGGTAAGAAGAAGTGAAGGCATATGAGTGGAAGTCCGAGTGGTGTCGATGTTTTAACAGCTAAGCCCTTGGTACAATATTAAGTTGTTTCCTCCAGTTGATTCTAACTCGTGCTTTTGTATATCGTTAGCAAGTATGCAGGTTTGAACATGCCTGGTGAAGTGTTAGAGGTAGGTGCGAGTACCTTGGTCCTTTTAGCAAGATCAAGGTAAGGGTTTTGTGTGAGAAATCTGAAATTCAGAGTATCAGTTGGTGACCGTTGGGGGTTCGGCCTATGATTTTAGTACAAGACAACCGGTCAGTGTCTGAGATTGGGAGCTAGTTTGTGTAATTGGGTCAGTGTACGTTGAGTTGTCTTCCAGCAAGCGGAAGAGATGAAGTCACTTCCGATGTAGTTGAGCCGAGAAGGGAGTCTCGAGCTTTGACTCCAGGTTGTTTGTTAGGGGTAGAACAAGTCCAACATGACTGTTTGTGTGTGTGATCAAAATTGAATCTTGAAGTTACGAGATGCTCTAAGAACATTTTAGAAGAGTCAGATTTTGTTGAAGAACCAGTCTGAGAACAAGAGGACAGAAGACTATCAGTTGTGTACATGTGAAGAGGCAATTTCTGCGAATACCTCCTTTTGTGTGAGCATGTAAGAAATTAGATATCCTTGATGAGACCTTAGATGTAGGGACACATGTGACTAGCCTTTGGGAGATAGTAGTGATCAGAAAGATATACGGAAGATGTTTGTTGGTGGTTCAGAGTTACTAGTTTCTAGTAGATGTGAAGTGATTGTCTCCATACGGTTTTGATGTACCTTCAGACAAGGTTTGGCTTGAAGAGCACAGAGTTAGTGTATACGCTGAGACAGAGAGAGAATTGCCTTGAAGTCGCAGATTTTTGTGAGACTGTAGTAGTAGGTGAGGAGGTGAACTTCTTGTCGAATGTTGACCCAGCTTTGGAGGTCGAAGATTGATTGAGTTTAGTTGGCAGGCTTGCTTAGCAATTGTGATGGATTTGATTTTGAATGAAGATTAAACCACAGAATGTTAGAATAGTTGTGTTTTCTTTACCTAGAAGTGTTTGGAAGAATTGCCGGTTTACCTCTTGTTAGTGGAGAAGAGTTTATTATTGAGACCGTTTTCGAGGTTGCTTCTGTTTTGTTTGCTCTGTAACTTATGAATCCCGGAAGAATTGAGAATGTTGAAGAATTAACTTCGAGACTTGTTAGACCTTAGATTCATTAGGCCTAGTGCATCATCTCAGAGTTCTACAGTGTAATTTGTGAAGAAGAGAGAAGACTATACAAGAATGTGATCAGATTACATACAGTCGAAACAAGTGACAGTGAATGATTAGTATCCGTTTCCGAGTGTCAGTGATTTGTTGGTCAGTTAGTGTATGCTTCAGTCTATTTGAAGATTAGCTTGAGATCCGTTTACTACCAGTTGAAAGTGAGAAAAGTTGAAGTACCGAAGACAACTTTAGGGGCGAGATGCGATCACCTTGAGCTCTGAGTTATGCCGTTTTGTTTGACTAGTGTATTAGTTACCTTCATAGAGATAATGAGCAGAATAATTTCTGAGTTCCTTGATCAGTTGTAGTAGTTCTTGTAACCCCCTTAACCCGGCCTAGACGGTTGACCCGAATTAAGAGAGTCACACGGGGAAAACCAAAGTCAACCCGAAAGTCAACCTTGATTAACGACCCTTTTTTTTTTCTTTTTAAACTTGTCTAGATGCATATTAATCCTTAGATATGATCATACAACAGCATACTCAAAGATCATAAACATCAGAGATCAAACAGGGATCCAATTGAACAAATTACAACTTTAGGGACCAAATTGTAATTTCTGATATATATAAGGACTTAACCCAAATTAAAGTTACCAACTTGAAATTAATCAGGTTTCATGCTTCTCTGTGAAATTTCAGCTCAAAAGGACTTCCCAAACTCATACAATTGCACAAACAAGATTCAGGACCAAAATGCAAACAATTCAAAACATTTAACTGCCAATGTCAGCCCCTAACGGTCACCCGTTCCGAAACAGGCAGAGCCCGTTTCGAAACGCGGGGCCGTTCCGCAACGCGTACCGCAACACGGGCTGACAGTAGCCAACCGTTTCGGAACGGTCCCTCCCGTTTCGGACGCCTGGGCTTGTTTAAGGCACCTGTTCCGAAACGGTAGGTACTGTTCCGGAACACCCTGCACAGATTACCCCAAAATGCATACTTAAACATGCAATTAAACATCCAATCATGCTCCAAATGCCACCAAACTTTACCAACATGCAATTCAACATATATGAGACATACTTGCATCAACAATTCATCAAAACATCAACATATGTGAAAAACCCCAAATCTATAGGCATGCTTCCTACACAAGCAACCATTCAAGCATAAACTTCCAATTCAAGCATATAATGGCCAACCACAAAAACCAGCATTCTCAACAACATTCAATATACTTAGGGAGTTCAAAACATCTCCCAAAACATACACATAGGTCCCCCATTGCCAAATTACCAAAAGCTAAATGTACTTAAGAAAACCTTCCATACTTTGAGCTTTACTTCCACTTGAATGCTTGCCTTCCTTGCTGCCCTCAAAGTACTTTAATGTTCTGCATTATTGATTTGAGAAAACAAAGAGAGAGCGTAAGCAAAAGCTTAGTGAGGAATGCTCAATAAAACCATTCAATAATGCATTTATAAAACACTTTATAAATCATGCTTCAAATCATCATTTACACATGCTCAAAAGCATACTTAAACATGCATCTCATGCTTCATATCATAACATGTCATATTGGCCACAAGTGATAAGTTCCATTTCTTTAAAAACAAGTTCATCAACTTTCACCCCAAGGACTTTTAAACACCTTGGCCCCAAGGACTTTTAAACACCTTGGCCCATGGACTTTTAACCACCATGGAAAGGACCACACAAGGACTTTTAACCACCTTTGTGTCCGTATCAAGTTTCGCCCCAAGGACTTTTAAACACCTTGGCCCCAAGGACTTTTAAACACCTTGGCCCCATGGACTTTTAAACACCATGGAAAGGACCACACAAGGACTTTTAACCACCTTTGTGTCCGTAGCAAGAATCATCCAAGGACTTTTAACCACCTTGATGTTCTTAAGTAAACAAGGCTCACTCAAGGACTTTTAACCACCTTAGTGACCTTAACCTTTGCAAAACATCACTTGCCAATATACATCATTATCATCAATTTATCCACTGTTTTAAAGCATTAAACCAAGCCATATTCATCATGCATTTAAAAGCATCAAACCACATTTAATCAATGCTCAAAAACAAGGAACTCTTACCTTGAGCTTCCTTCAACATATGGCTTACAAAAACAGCATTAACCATGCTAAATCATGCTTTCAAAACAGAGTTTAAAACATGCAATAAACCACATTGCACAACAATCAAATCATGGCCACCACTAGAGAGTATTTCTGAAAACTTACACTTGAGCTTAGGAAAGTTGTTTAGACTTAAACTAAGCTCCCAAGACATTGGTTTCAAAGCCGAAAACCCAATTTCACTCACCGATTCCACTTCGCCTCTTACCGAAGCACCAAATCAAGCCTCCGGATCACCACCACTTGGATCCAAAGATGACTCCCCTGTTTTAACACATCAAAACAGTAGATTAATGCATCATCATGCATTAATATCCTCAATGAAAGCACCTAAACTCGCTGATCTCATCCCCACTCCATTTTCGGCCACCAAACACAACCGAAAATGCATCCAAACCACTTATCAACAAAGCCCAGCCATTAACCATCAAAACCTAACATCCTTTAACATCATTTAACATCTAAAAAGAACCTAATAACATCCTTATACCTCCAGCAACACCAGATCCACAAGATCACCTCAAAAACAATCAAGAATCACAAGCTAAACTTAGGAAACCCAACCTATCCGGGATTGCATCAATCAAAACTCAATTCCTTATCAATTTAGAGTTCAAATAACATCAAAAACACATCTCAAATCACAGATTTAACAGATCAAACGAAAATCATCAAAAATCACCAAATCTTGCATTATAAGCCAAGATCCATTTCACAACTTAAAAGCCTTTAATAAAACATCAATTAAGGATGGAAAACTTAGGAATTTCAGTAAAGAACTGATAGTTTAGAGGAGAAGGACGTTCTTACCTCCAAACTTGAGTTTCTCCTCTTTTTGGAATCAAAAACCTTGATGAATCAAGTAGTAAATGATGAGGTTTTGTAGATATGATGATTAGGAATCAAAAGAGAGTTGAAAGGAGAGATTTAGGTGAGAAAATCAGAAACAATTCTCTGGAAAGAAAGTGTTTGGGTTGAGAGAAAATGAGAGAAAAGAAAATAGGAAGTTAGTTATCAAAATGGCCAAAATGGCTTTCCCTCCTCTTTTGATATGTTTTAAAATCAGAATATAGCTTAAAATATCTTAGAAAAATCTGGAGAAACTACTTTTGAAATAATAGCTCCTTAAAGATTCAAAGTTTCAACCCTTTCTAAAACAGTCACAAAACTTTCAAAAATTACATTTTGGTCACTAGCCAAAATGTCACCCTTCCAAAACTCATTTTCCAAAATTGATTTCACAATTCACTTAATTATATTAAAAGATGATTTTAGAACATTTTTCCATAATTTTAATGCAACCCGAACTAGGCTTTCCTAAATTCACCCTTTTAGATTCGAACAGCACTTTGACCAAACCGGTCAACGCCCAAAACTTCTAAGCCCAAAACCGGGGCGTTACAACTCTCCCCCCCTTAAGAAATTTCGTCCCCGAAATTTACCTGAAGGAAAGAGATAAGGAAACTGCTTCAGCATGTCTTCCTTCCGCTCCCACGTGGCTTCCTCAACACCTCGATGCTTCCACAGCACCTTCACCAACTCAATGGTCTTGCCACGAAGAACCTTGCTATCCGAATCCAGAACCTTCACCGGTTCCTCATCATAGGTCAAATCCGGATTCAAAACCACTTCCTCCACAGGCATCACATGCGAAGGATCAGATCTATACTTCCGGAGCATAGAAACATGGAACACATCATGAATCTTCTCCAACTCTTGAGGTAACCTCAGCTTGTACGCAACAGGACCCACACGCTCAACCACCTTGTATGGTCCAATGTACATAGGGCTCAACTTACCCTTCCGGCCAAACCTCATCACCTTTTTCCAAGGTGAAACCTTCAAGAACACACGGTCACCCACCGCATACTCAATCTCTTTACGCTTCAAATCCGCGTAAGACTTTTGCCGATCAGAGGCAGCCTTCAACCGCTCACAAATGAGCTTTACCTTCTCTGTGGTCCCTCTCAACAAAGCCGACATCGAAACCAACTTTTGACCAGTTTCAGCCCAACACAGCGGAGTCCTACACTTCCTCCCGTACAAAGCCTCATAAGGTGCCATCTGTATACTTGCCTGATAACTATTGTTATAAGCAAACTCAACCAAAGGCAGATGCTTCTCCCAAGAACCTTGGAACTCAATCACGCAGCACCTCAACATATCCTCCAAAATCTGGATAACTCGCTCAGACTGACCATCCGACTGAGGATGATAGGATGTACTGAAATGCAACCTTGTACCCAGAGCTTGATGCAAACACTGCCAGAAACGCGATGTGAACCTCGGATCCCTATCCGACACAATCGACTTAGGCACACCATGCAGCCGCACAATCTCAGCATTGTACAGCTCTGCCAACTTATCCAAAGAAAACATGGTATGCACAGGCAGGAAATGCGCACACTTCGTTAGGCGATCCACAATCACCCAAACAGAATTCTTCTTCGAGGGAGACAAAGGTAAACCAGATACAAAATCCATGGTAACCCTTTCCCACTTCCATTCAGGGATTTTCAACGGTTGCAACAACCCTGAAGGAACCTGATGCTCAGCCTTAACTCGCTGACACACCAAACACTTGCTCACAAACTCCGCAACATCCTTCTTCAAACCCACCCAATAGTACTCATCACGAAGATCACGATACATCTTGGTACTACCAGAGTGCATAGCAAAAGGACTACTATGACCTTCAGTCAGAATAGCACGCCTCAACTTAGCATCAGCAGGCACTACTATCCGACTCCCAAAACACAACACACCATCATCATTAAAGCAGAAATCCGAAGGTCTACCCTCCGCGATATCCTGAACATGAGACACCAAGGAATCATCCAGCAACTGCTTATCCTTGATCAACTGAACCAAAGATGGTTTCACTTGCAACTCAGCAACAAGACCACCATCTTGCGATATGCTCAAGCTAGCAAACATAGCCCTCAGCTCAACAGCTACTTTCCTACTCAAGGCATCCGCAACAACATTAGCTTTTCCAGGATGATACTCAATCGTCAGATCATAATCCTTGAGCAACTCTAACCAACGCCGCTGCCTAAGATTCAACTCCTTCTGAGACATCAGATACCTCAAACTCTTGTGATCTGTGTACACAGTACACTTCTCACCATACAGATAATGTCTCCAGATCTTCAGAGCAAAAACCACTGCAGCCAGCTCAATATCATGCGTAGGGTAATTGCGCTCATGCACTTTCAACTGCCGCGATGCATAAGCCACCACCTTACCCTCCTGCATCAGCACACACCCCAAACCAACATAGGAGGCATCACTGTAAACCACAAACTCTTTCCCTGATTCAGGCTGAATCAAGATAGGAGCTTGCGTCAAAGCCGCCTTAAGCTTCTCAAAAGCCTGCTGTCTCGCTTCCGTCCACTCATACTTAACATCCTTTTGCAACAGCTTCGTCAAAGGAGCAGCAATCTTGGAAAAACCGTCCACAAACCTACGGTAGTATCCCGCCAAACCAAGGAAACTACGGACCTCATGAACAGACTTAGGAACTTTCCAATTCATCACCGCCTCAATCTTCTGAGGATCAACACGAATCCCCTCAGCTGAGACCACATGCCCAAGAAACACCACCTCCTTAAGCCAGAACTCACACTTGCTCAGCTTAGCATAGAGCTGATTCTCCAACAAAGCCTGCAGCACAATCCTCAAATGCTCTTCATGCTCCTCCTCAGTACGCGAGTACACGAGGATATCATCAATGAATACCACAACGAACTTGTCCAGGTATTCATGAAACACACGATTCATCATGTCCATGAAAGCAGCAGGAGCATTTGTCAGACCAAACGGCATCACAAGGAACTCATAATGCCCATACCTTGTCCTGAAAGCTGTCTTAGGCACATCCACATCCTTCACCTTCAACTGATAATACCCTGACCTCAAGTCAATCTTAGAGAACACAGCAGCTCCCCGAAATTGATCAAAGAGATCATCAATCCTCGGCAAAGGATACCGATTCTTGATAGTCAACTTGTTCAGCTGACGGTAATCAATGCACATTCTCATAGTGCCATCCTTCTTCTTCACAAACAAGACCGGTGCTCCCCAAGGTGACACACTCGGCCGGATGAAACCACGATCAAGCAACTCTTGCAACTGCGTCTTCAGCTCCTTCAGCTCCTTAGGTGCCATTCTATAAGGAGTAATGGACACAGGAGTTGTATTCTCATACAGCTCAATTCCAAACTCCACCTCGCGGTTAGGAGGTAAACCAGGCAACTCCTCAGGAAACACACCAGGAAACTCCTTCACAACTCTGATATCTTGCACCCTCAACTCTTTAGAGCTAGGATTCATCACAAAAGCTAGATAGGCTTCGCAACCTTGCCTCAGCATCCTGCTCGCCTCCAAGGTAGACACCACATTGGCAAGAAACTTCACATTCTCACCAACCACAACAACTTCATAATCATCCGCAAGCTTAAACGAAACTCGCTTGTTTTCACAATCCACAACAGCATGATGCTCAGCAAGCCAATCCATACCAAGGATTACATCAAAACCATAAAAGGGCAACTCCATAAGATCAACATGAAAAACATGTTCTTGAACAACCAAGGGACACCTTCTATAAAGCTTTCGAGTCACAACAGTCTCACCAAAAGAACTAGTGACACGAACACCAACATCCAAAGACTCAACAGGCAAACCAAGCAATTCAGCATGCTCACGCAAAATGTATGAATGCGTAGATCCAGAATCTATCAAAGAAAGCAATGACAAGGATTGCAAAGTAATGGTACCTGCAATCACATCCGCATCATTCCTTCCCTCACGCTGAGCATACACCCTCGCTTGGCCTCCACCTTCAGGCTGAATAGCCACAACATGGGCCACTCCACGACCACCTTCCTCTCTCCTCTGGAAATTACCACGGTCGCGCCCACGACCTCTCTGCGGTGCAACAACAACAGGAGCACGCACTTGATCACCAGCCAACCTAGGACAATCTCGCCTCAAATGGTCTGCGGATCCACAATTCCAACACCCATTACCAGCTGCCGCAACAGGAGCTTGCACCTCTCTCACAGCACGAGGACAGTCACGCTTCATGTGACCATGTGAACCACAGATCCAACAAGCACTCGGATCAGCTCTAGCATTGCCTCCTCTAGCAGGTGCACCACCACCTCTCTTAGCTGAAGACTGATACTTCTGATCACGTCCCCTCTTGTTCTGTCCACCTCCGGAACTATACTCAGCAGCTCTCTTACCAGAACTTGCTCCAGCACCTTTCGCAGATAAACCCAAGTTCATCTCAATGTCCTTGGCTCGGCCCACCAACACATCAAAATCATCATACTCGGTGGCCAGCACATACATTTTCACATCCGTCACTAAGCCATAACGGAACCTCTCGCACCTTGCCCGCTCATCAGGTACCAGCTCAGGTGCATACTGACTGAGTCGCACAAACTGTACTTCATACTCAGCCACATTCATGCTCCCTTGGGTAAGAGACATGAATTCACGCTTCTTCTCATCAAGGTATCTAACACCAAGATATCTCCGCTTGAACACATTCTGGAAGAATGTCCAAGTCACATCAGCTTCAACCATCCCAGCTATGGTGGTCGTCCACCACGTATACGCATCGTCCTGCAGCAAGGACACAACACAACCCAGCTTTTGCACATCCGTGCAGCTCATCTGACCCAAGATTCGCTTGGTACTCTCTAGCCAAGCTTCAGAACTCTCAGCAGACATACCCCTGAACTCAGTCCCACCAAGACTGCGTAAGCGCTCCAAAGGTAGTCTAACACCAGCATCTCCCTGATGCCCAACTCCTTGAGCTCCGGCTACTGCTGCTCGGAAAGCACCCGCAATAGCTTGTACCAACATAGACATATCAGGCATAGCTTGCCCCTGACCAACCTCTGGTCCAGCAGCTCCAGCACCAGCTGCAGCTTCAGCTCTTTCACCCTCAGCACCACCACCAGGTGGAGGAGGAGGTATCACCGCACTACCCGTGTTTTCCTCATTCTCGTTCTCATTAGGAGCCGTAGCTCGCACATTACCTCGTAACTCTCTACGTGGTGTCATACTTTTACCATGCAATCACAATGCAAATAAAATGAAGTCAGGCCCAGCAAGGTAAGCAATCCAAGTATTCAAGCTCAATTTCATTCAAAATCAACACCATTTCATTAGCTTTTATTTGGCAATGGGTACCCACAACATGCTACATCACAGCATACATCTCAATTGCATCCAAATCACAAGCCACTAAACATGCTTTCGATCAACAAGCATACAAGGCACACATACTTCAATCATGCATACATTCATTCCCAATTACTCGAGAACTCAGCTCTGATACCACCAAATGTAACCCCCTTAACCCGGCCTAGACGGTTGACCCGAATTAAGAGAGTCATATGGGGAAAACCAAAGTCAACCCGAAAGTCAACCTTGATTAACGACCCTTTTTTTTCTTTTTAAACTTGTCTAGATGCATATTAATCCTTATATATGATCATACAATAGCATACTCAAAGATCATAAACATCAGAGATCAAACAGGGATCCAATTGAACAAATTACAACTTTAGGGACCAAATTGTAATTTCTGATATATATAAGGACTTAACCCAAATTAAAGTTACCAACTTGAAATTAATCAGGTTTCATGCTTCTCTGTGAAATTTCAGCTCAAAAGGACTTCCCAAACTCATACAATTGCACAAACAAGATTCATGACCAAAATGCAAACAATTCAAAACATTTAACTGCCAATGTCAGCCCCTAACGGTCACCCGTTCCGAAACAGGCAGAGCCCGTTTCGAAACGCGGGGCCGTTCCGCAACGCGAACCGCAACACGGGCTGACAGTAGCCAACCGTTTCGGAACGGTCCCTCCCGTTTCGGACGCCTGGGCTTGTTTAAGGCACCCGTTCCGAAACGGTAGGTACTGTTCCGGAACACCCTGCACAGATTACCCCAAAATGCATACTTAAACATGCAATTAAACATCCAATCATGCTCCAAATGCCACCAAACTTTACCAACATGCAATTCAACATATATGAGACATACTTGCATCAACAATTCATCAAAACATCAACATATGTGAAAAACCCCAAATCTATAGGCATGCTTCCTACACAAGCAACCATTCAAGCATAAACTTCCAATTCAAGCATATAATGGCCAACCACAAAAACCAGCATTCTCAACAACATTCAATATACTTAGGGAGTTCAAAACATCTCCCAAAACATACACATAGGTCCCCCATTGCCAAATTACCAAAAGCTAAATGTACTTAAGAAAACCTTCCATACTTTGAGCTTTACTTCCACTTGAATGCTTGCCTTCCTTGCTGCCCTCAAAGTACTTTAATGTTCTGCATTATTGATTTGAGAAAACAAAGAGAGAGCGTAAGCAAAAGCTTAGTGAGGAATGCTCAATAAAACCATTCAATAATGCATTTATAAAACACTTTATAAATCATGCTTCAAATCATCATTTACACATGCTCAAAAGCATACTTAAACATGCATCTCATGCTTCATATCATAACATGTCATATTGGCCACAAGTGATAAGTTCCATTTCTTTAAAAACAAGTTCATCAACTTTCACCCCAAGGACTTTTAAACACCTTGGCCCCAAGGACTTTTAAACACCTTGGCCCATGGACTTTTAACCACCATGGAAAGGACCACACAAGGACTTTTAACCACCTTTGTGTCCGTATCAAGTTTCGCCCCAAGGACTTTTAAACACCTTGGCCCCAAGGACTTTTAAACACCTTGGCCCCATGGACTTTTAAACACCATGGAAAGGACCACACAAGGACTTTTAACCACCTTTGTGTCCGTAGCAAGAATCATCCAAGGACTTTTAACCACCTTGATGTTCTTAAGTAAACAAGGCTCACTCAAGGACTTTTAACCACCTTAGTGACCTTAACCTTTGCAAAACATCACTTGCCAATATACATCATTATCATCAATTTATCCACTGTTTTAAAGCATTAAACCAAGCCATATTCATCATGCATTTAAAAGCATCAAACCACATTTAATCAATGCTCAAAAACAAGGAACTCTTACCTTGAGCTTCCTTCAACATATGGCTTACAAAAACAGCATTAACCATGCTAAATCATGCTTTCAAAATAGAGTTTAAAACATGCAATAAACCACATTGCACAACAATCAAATCATGGCCACCACTAGAGAGTATTTCCGAAAACTTACACTTGAGCTTAGCAAAGTTGTTTAGACTTAAACTAAGCTCCCAAGACATTGGTTTCAAAGCCGAAAACCCAATTTCACTCACCGATTCCACTTCGCCTCTTGCCGAAGCACCAAATCAAGCCTCCGGATCACCACCACTTGGATCCAAAGATGACTCCCCTGTTTTAACACATCAAAACAGTAGATTAATGCATCATCATGCATTAATATCCTCAATGAAAGCACCTAAACTCGCTGCTCTCATCCCCACTCCATTTTCGGCCACCAAACACAACCGAAAATGCATCCAAACCACTTCTCAACAAAGCCCAGCCATTAACCATCAAAACCTAACATCCTTTAACATCATTTAACATCTAAAAAGAACCTAATAACATCCTTATACCTCCAGCAACACTAGATCCACAAGATCACCTCAAAAACAATCAAGAATCACAAGCTAAACTTAGGAAACCCAACCTATCCGGGATTGCATCAATCAAAACTCAATTCCTTATCAATTTAGAGTTCAAATAACATCAAAAACACATCTCAAATGACAGATTTAACAGATCAAACGAAAATCATCAAAAATCACCAAATCTTGCATTATAAGCCAAGATCCATTTCACAACTTAAAAGCCTTTAATAAAACATCAATTAAGGATTGAAAACTTAGGAATTTCAGTAAAGAACTGATAGTTTAGAGGAGAAGGACGTTCTTACCTCCAAACTTGAGTTTCTCCTCTTTTTGGAATCAAAAACCTTGATGAATCAAGTAGCAAATGATGAGGTTTTGTAGATATGAAGATTAGGAATCAAAAGAGAGTTGAAAGGAGAGATTTAGGTGAGAAAATAAGAACAATTCTCCGGAAAGAAAGTGTTTGGGTTGAGAGAAAATGAGAGAAAAGAAAATAGGAAGTTAGTTATCAAAATGGCCAAAATGGCTTTCCCTCCTCTTTTGATATGTTTTAAAATCAGAATATAGCTTAAAATATCTTAGAAAAATCTAGAGAAACTACTTTTGGAATAATAGCTCCTTAAAGATTCAAAGTTTCAACCCTTTATAAAACAGTCACAAAACTTTCAAAAATTACATTTTGGTCACTAGCCAAAATGTCACCCTTCCAAAACTCATTTTCCAAAATTGATTTCACAGTTCACTTAATTATATTAAAAGATGATTTTAGAACATTTTTCCATAATTTTAATGCAACCCGAACTAGGCTTTCCTAAATTCACCCTTTTAGATTCGAACAGCACTTTGACCAAACCGGTCAACGCCCAAAACTTCTAAGCCCAAAACCGGGGCGTTACAGTTCTTATAGTTGACACATGAGCATATTCAAGTACCGAAGAAGACCATGACAGGCTTTAGAGTTAGTATTGTAGATTCTATTAGAGAATCAGTTGTATGCCAAGTTGTGCAATGTGAACTTCGAGTTCATGAAGATGTTCTCTTAGGACATGTAAATTAGCCGAGTGTATTAGAACAAATCTTGAACAGACAGAGGAAGATGTGAGTTGGAAGAAATTGAAGACTGCGACAGATATCTATAGTTCCTAGGTCTAGCATTGTTACTTTCAGAGAATTGTAAATAGTCTTTTGAAGATAGTTGCTCCATTGATAGATTGCTACAGAAGAATGTTCGGTTGTGTGGTTGGATGCGAGACAATGAGCCATTGAGAAACCGAAAGAAACTTTGAAGAGAGCTCCGACCTTGAATCAGCTTATATCAGAGAAGGAGTTTGGGAACCATAGTGATGCATTACATGTAGGGTTAGGTTGTGTGCTTATGCAAGACAGAAGATAGTGGCTTGTTCATCAAGATAGTTGGAAGACTATGAGAAGAGTTATTTGAAATGAGACATAGAGTTAATTACAATTGTATTTTCTTCGAAGACTTAGAGACAAAGCTTGTATAGTAAGAAATGCACAGTGTGTACGTACATATTATCAGAACTCAAATTGTTAGACAACTTAGGAAGAGTTGAAACTTGAACAACATAAAGTGTTAGAACTGCTTGAAGACTGTAATATCAAGATTGAGTACCATCCGAAGATAGTCAACGTAGTAACCGATGTTCTAAGTTGTAATTGTTGTTAGATTAGTAGTTGAGTTGCGAGTTGTATTTGCCGAATTCAGTTACCGAATGACAGTATTTTCGTGGCCGCGTTTCATGTTGAACCTACATTGAGTCAGAATGCTAGAAGAGAAATAGTTGCAAGACAGATTCTTGGCACCTCACGTGCGAGACATAGTAAAAGAAAGACCTTCAGAATACAGTTTCAGAGATGATAGAGTTTTGCATTTCAGAGACAGAATAGTTGTACCTATGGACATAGTGTTTTGAGACGTATTGTGTTGGCTGAAGCATACGACAGTTCATTTGTATTGCGTCTGAGTTGTATGAAGACGTATTGTGGGTTGAAGACGAGTACTTCCGGATTGAGTTGATGAATAGTGTGGTTCACTATGAGAGTAAGTGAATAAATTGCCAGCGTGTTAAGACCGAGCGTCAGTTTCATCTAGTTTGTTACATCCGTGGAAGGTTCTTAATGGAAGTGAGTAATAGAGAATCGAAATTTCAGCTAGGATAATTTCGAAGACGTTGTATAGCGTTTGGGTACTTGTTGAAGACAAATGGTCAGTTAGAGAAAGTTATGAGTCAAGTGTTCAAGCAGTGTTGTATGAGATTGTGAATCGGGCTAGTACAGTTGTTTATTTGTTGCGGTTACCACCAGGGTTAGAAAGAGGTTTATGATGTGTCTGTGAATCTATGATTCTGAGGTGTGAGTCGGCTTTGTCCCGTGCTATGTTTGCGAAGAGGTTGAGTTGAATTTAAAATCGACAAGCAATAGAGAACCAGTGGAGATTTTAGCATTAGATAACTAGTGTGGTGTGGTAAGTTTACCAAGTTGGTGAGTATGTTGTGGTGAGAAGGGAAGTGGGTAAGAGCAGACTTCGTGGTGATTCTTGTCCGATAAATTTCGGGGACGAAATTTCTTAAGTGGGAGAGAGTTGTAACACCCGTGTTTTGGGCCTGGGAGTTAGCCGGGTTATAGTTCGAGTCAAATAAAATTTAATTAAAATAAACCAACTTCAAATAATGACCTATTTGAGCTTTAATAAAGAGGGAGGGACCTATATCCCGATTTGACCCAAAATTTTCAAAAGCAAGACCACTTTATCAAAAAGTTGTCTTCCTCCCTTTTCCCCTCCCCTCTTTTCACGTTGGAAACCATCTCCCCTCCCCAAACCCTCTCAAAATATCAAAGTTACTATTCCACTCATTCTCTTCTTAAATCCAAGGTGTTTTTCAAAGGTAATCATGTTTTCTTAACCTCCTCTTTATCCCCTATCCAACCATTGTCTTAGATTTCAAAAATATGGGATTTTAGGAATTAGGGTTTATGTTAAAGTTTGGATTTTTAAAGGGGTTTTCCAATTTGTTTTAATAAATTGTGTTGGGGTTTTGTTCAAGCATAATGAAATACACAATATATACCAATTTGGTTGAATTTGGATGAAAAATTCGTAGTGGGTCTTTAGGGCAAATTTTAAGGTATCAAAATTTGGGTTTTTGGTGGGTTTAATGTTGAAATTGAAGGGCTGATGGTCTACCTATGTTAGGAGGGTGATTTGGGATGTTTTGGAAGTCATTTGGGTGTTTGGAAATGGGTGTTTCAGCCAAGGGTTGTTGGATTACGAATTTGAGATGTTTGGGGATTTAAATTGATTGGAAATTAGGGTGAAGTTGATTTGAATTCAAAGGTTGTGTGATTATTGAATATTAGCATTGATTTTGGCTATCGGTTGTGTTTTGGTTGGTTAGAAGCAAGAGAAGACGATGGAGAAGCTTCGGGCTCGAATCCGGAATTTGGATGCTTGGTAGGCTAGTCGGCTTGTGCTATGAAGTGTTCGGTGAGTGGTTATTGTTTTTAAATGGTTTTAAACATTGGTTCAAGCATGTGGACCTAGGTTGGGCTTGGTAAACCCACCTAGAGTTGAGGTTAGGGTGGTAGCCTAATCTCAAGCTTAAGTTAGGAAACTTTGGTTGAACTTCTAATTGTTTGTTATGCCTCTTGATTATATGTGTTTACGATAGTTATGTATATTGTGTTATACATGTTGTTGAGGCATGGTTTGATGCATTGCTATGCATGTGGTTTGGGATTGTGAATTGTGCATGATGATGATCATGGTGGGTACATGCTAGGCATGGTATTGGGTTGTGAAATACATGTATGTGAGACATGATATTTGATGCATTGTTATATGCATGTAGCTATGAAAAATGGATTGCGTTTAATATTGGCACTAGTATGCTTGGGTACAATGATCGATCATTAGGATGAGTGTGCACACAAATTGAGTCAAAACGTACGTGGCCTTGGTGGCGTTAAGGCACCAAGGAGGAGTACGGTGATGTAATATTCCACCGGAAGCTTTTATATATTTCTACGTGATGATGAGTGGAATCCCATCCGTAGGGCATGTGGTGATGAGTGGAATCCCGCCCATGCAAGGACCGGTGATGAGTGGAATCCCACCGAGGTAATGTTGTTGTTGGAAATGCGTTCCAACGGGTTATCCGCGTATTCAAGTCATAGCTAGGTGCCAATATGAGGTTGTATGCGTATACCAATATGAGATTGTATGTACATATCAATACAAGTTTATATGCGTTTTTACGAATTGAGATGTGTTGCCAACATGATATGAGATGTGATTTCCCTATGCTTTGAGATATGTTGTTATTAATACATTGCTATATGTATCTTGGTAAGTTGAGCGTATGAGTTATAGAGCATGGCATAATGATGACTATATGTTCATGCATCATGTTCATTTTGGCTTGGCGGACCGGAGGTAAGACCATGCATTTCATCATGGAAATAACTCGTGTTTGGACCCTGCATTGTCGAAGGTTTGTTTTACGAGCTTACCCTCACTAAGCTTTTATGCTTACGCTCTCTTTTGTTTGACAATGCAGATAAATAGCTTGTGGGTGGCAAAGGCAAGAAAAGGTCTCCAAGTGTTGCTTTTGGTGAGTTCAAGTATGAGTTTTAATGTTGAACATGTAATAGTTTAAGCAATGGGACATGTGTTATTTTGTTGGATGTTTGTTAGTTGTTAGAAGCTTGCTTAGACTCCTTGTTATCTTGCTTTTGTATGGCTTGTGTTGCCATGTTTGAATTGTATCCCATGCCTAAATTGCTTATCATGGATGTTGCTTATGTGCCTTTGAGGTTACCTTTATGTTGGGATGTTGAAGTGTGAGCTTTGAATGCTTAAATGCCATCTTGAGTCCTTTGCATGAGTTCCTTTTTGTTTATACATGTTGGGTGCTTGTATGGCTATATAGTGGTATGTAAATGTTGTATGTATGTTTGGTTGGGGTTAGGGAAGTCATAAATTGCATCTAGATTCGAGTCTTGATCGTTTTTGCTAAGATTGGGAGGCTTTGCTGTGCAGGGGTATCGATACGGTTGGTACGGTATCGATACCACCTTCTTGTTCAGGCCTCGTGTATCGATACACTTGAGAGGTGTATCGATACCATTTTGGTCACTGGAGCTACCGTCCAGTTCGGTATCGATACCAGCCTCAGGTGTATCGATACCGTCATCTTGGCTTTGACCGTGGGAAGTCAACCGTTGGGGAGGGTATCGGTACACCCCTTGGGTGTATCGATACGGCCTCTACGGGTTGACTTAGACCTGTTGACCTAGTCAAGGGGGTATCGATACACCCCTTAAGGGTATCGATACCGCCTGTAATTAAAGCTTAAATTTGGGCTGTAAGTAGTTGGGCTGAGTTCGTTGGTTTGCCTCGTGTATGTTGTTCCGCTGTATGATCACGTAGGATTAAATACTCATCTAGACAAGATTTAAAATGAAAAAAATAGGGTTGCTAACCGAGGGGGAATTCCCTTGGGAGTTTTCACTCGGTTTTCCCCGTGTGGCTCACTCGGACCGGTCATCCGGCCAGACCGGGACGAGGGGGTTACACTTTTATTGTGAAAACAAACACCTATTAGAGGGATTTGTGTTTGCTTTTCTTATCTCTTGTAAAGAGGGTTTAATCAAGGCTTTGGGTAGAAAGCTTGATCAATGTATAAGGGTTTCCTCCTAAGCCTAGAAAAGGGGACGAATCAATAGTGGATTGATTGGAAATTCTTAGTGGGAAGCTAAGGTAGTGGATTTAGACCTTGGTTAGAAGATTGAACCACTCTAAAATCATTGTGTCATATTTGTTTTAGCTTCCACACCACATCCACCCAAAAATTTACCTCTCCACCACTTGGTGAGCAACATCGGTTGAAGGAATCGAGCACCTTACAACTCAACAATTGGTATCAGAGCTTGGCTCAATCGAAGAGGATTCACATCCTATTGAGAAGATCCGGCAAGCTCGATCATCATTTCACCAATCAGCTCAAATGGCACAATCCATCGACAAACCGCCTTTCTTCGACGGAACCTACTATGCCCATTGGAAGATAAAGATGAAGTTCTTCATCAAGTCTAGAGACTACAAGCTATGGGACATAGTTGAAGAAGGTCCGTTCGTGCCTCAACGTAGCAAAGCGGAGTGGAGTGCCGACGATCGCAAGAATATGGAGCTAAATTGCAAAGCCTTGCACATCCTCTTTTGTGCATTTGGCCCAACCATCTATGAGAAGATGTCTTCTTGTGAGAGTGCCAAGGAGGTATGTGACAAGCTTGAAGTCACATACGAGGGAACCGATGAAGTTAAGGAGACCAAGATTGGGCTCCTCACCTTAGAGTATGAGAACTTCAAGATGGATCCGGAAGAGAACATCGAGAAGATGTTTGATAGGTTCTCCACTATCACCAATGGTCTCAAAGGATACGAAGAAGCCATCCTGGAGGAAAGCTTGTCCGAAAGCTCATCTACTCACTTCCTGAGTCATGGGACTCAAAGAGGACCGCCATCATCGAAGCCAAGAATTTGAAGACCTTGAAGCTTGATGAACTCATGGGGTCACTCCTTACTCATCAAATCATGAAGAAGAACAAAGAAGATGAGAAGAAGAGGGAGGAAATTTGAGCTATGGGAGAGAAGAAGCTCAAGGGGCTCGGCATCAACACCAATGCCATTGCTATAAAATCCTCCACTTTCCATCACGTTGATTCAAGTGAAAAGGAGAATGAAGAAGAAGAGATAGTTCATCTCTTCAAGAAGTGTGCCCCGTTCATGAAGAAAGCCTTAAGAGAGCTTGAACGAGAATCCATGAAAAGGGAGAGGGCAAGCACTTCAAGCCATAAGAAGAAGGCACATGTGGCTACTTGGAGTGATGAGGACTCCACCGATGATGAACAAGCCAACCTTTGCCTTATGACCATCGAAGAAGATTCAAGGGTAACTTCTAATTCATCTACTTCATGTTCTTACTCTTTTGATGAATTACAAGATGCCTACGATGATTTGGTTTTAGACTTTAAAAATCACATTTTGAAAAACAATAAATTGATTTCAAAATTGAAAATTCAAAATGATTTGATTTCTAAAACCAAACTTGAACTTGAAGCAAAACTCAAGGAGTTTGAACTAAAATGTTTTGATTTACAAAAATTGCTTCAAAAAGTTCAAGAAGAAAATGATTTGATTTCCAAAGAGCTTGTAAAGAAAAACAATTTTGGAAAATCAAATTTCTATGTAAGACAATCTAGTGCCCCTAGATTTGTAAAAGGAAAATGTTTTAGAAGTGTTTGGGGTCCCAAAAGGACTTAGCATTTCAATTAAAAAGGATGACATTGAAAAATGGATTCCTACAGGGACTAAAATTTGTGCTACTAATGTTCATGGATCCAAAGTAATTTGGATACCAAAAATCACTTGATTGTCTTTTGCTAGGTGTGATGGAGAGTGATCAACAAGTCAAACTTTGAGGGGGAGCTCCATGCACACAAGGAAGAACACTTGAAGAAGGAAGGCTTCACATCCTCCCTTGGGTTCAAGTGTTGGTAAAAATCTAGTTGTTTTTGATTTTATTTGATTTATTTCTTTTTATTTCAACTAGATGATCATATATGTTGGACTAACATTTTATTGATGCTTTGAGTAAGGGGGAGCCATTCTAAAACCAAACTCTTATTTTTGTCAAATTTTTCCTCTATAGTTATTTTGAACTTAATGTTTTAAATTCTTTTTGATATAACAAAAAGGGGAGAAATGGTTTGAAAAATTGAATTTTCAAATGAATAAGGAGAGCTTTATTTGATTTCATATCTTTAATCTCTTATTCACATTTTTAAAGTTAATTTTTCAAGATAGTTTTATTTTTTTTTGCGAGAAACCAACCAAAATATATTAGCTAAGTGCCGAAAATGGCATCGTCCAGTACATTATTCTCAATACAACTAGTGTAACCCCCTTAACCCGGCCTAGACGGTTGACCCGAATTAAGAAGTTTACACGGGGAAAACCAAAGTCAACCCGAAAGTCAACCTTGATTAACGACCTTTTTTTTCTTTTTAATCTTATCTAAATGCACATTAACCCTAGATATGTTCATAACAACAGCATACTCAAAGATCAGCGCATTCGGAAAACATTTAGGGACTTAATTGCACAACATACAAGTTTAGGGACCAAAATGTAAATTCTGGAAATTAGAAGGACTTAACCCACTTTTAAGTTACCATTATGAAATTAGTCATATTTCATGCTTCTCTGTCAAATTTCAACTCAAACGGACATCTCAAACTCATTCAATTGCATAAACAAGATTCAGGACCAAAACGCAAAGATTTCAAAACATAAAACCGTCAATTTCAGTGCCCAACGGTCGGGTGTTTCGGAACAGGGATGATCCGTTCCGAAACCCGTTGCGCAACATGGCCTGGCAGTGGCCAAACTGTTCCGGAACGGCTCTGCCCGTTCCGAAACGCCTAGGCCATTTCAGGCCCTCTGTTCCGAAACGGCAGCACCTGTTCCGAAACAGGCTGCCCAGATTGCAGAAATTTAGCTAGTTTATCACACAATTGACCCATCAAACATGCTCCAAAGGCAACCAAATTATATCAGCTAGACATTACATCCATAAGGAACATAATGGCATCAACAATTCATAAACATGGCATCAAACAAGAAAAGCCCCAATTCTATAGGCATGCATCCTATATTGAAAGACCATTCAAACACCAAATCATCAAACAATCCTCATAAAGGCCATTTACATGTTCCATCATCAACAACAACATAAAACCATCTTAGGGAGTCCAAAACATCTCCCAAAACAACAACATAGGTTCCCCATTGCCAAATGCCAAAAGCTAAACAAGTTATGAAAATATTCACCATACATGAGCTTAGTTCTTCACTTGGATTCTTGACCTCTTGCTGCCCTTATATGCACTTTAATGCTCTGCATTATTGGTTTAAGAAAAGAGAGAGCGTAAGCACATAGCTTAGTGAGGAATGCTCATTTAAAACAACACAATAATGCATTTATAAAACACTTTTATAAACCTCAATTCAAAACAACCTTTAACCATGCACAAAAGCATTTAAAACAAGCATACATGCTTCAAATTATTAACATGTCATATTGGCCACAAGTGATAATCATAATCTTTCCATTTCATAATACAATCAACATAAGACTCACACATGGACTTTTAAACACCATTGTGATCTTACAATTCACAAGGACCACACATGGACTTTTAACCACCATTGTGTCCTTAGCACAAGAATCACCCATGGACTTTTAACCACCATGGTGTTCTTAAAATACACAAGGCTCACACAAGGACTTTTAACCACCTTTGTGACCTTAACACAAGAATCACCCATGGACTTTTAACCACCATGGTGTTCTTAAAATACACAAGGCTCACACAAGGACTTTTAACCACCTTTGTGACCTTACAATACACAAGGCTCACACAAGGACTTTTAACCACCTTTGTGACCTTAGCACAAGAACCAATCATGGACTTTTAACCACCATGTTGTTCTTAACACAAGAACCACCTATGGACTTTTAACCACCATAGTGTTCTTAACCTTTCTCAAAACATCACTTGCCAATATGCATCATTTAACAACAATAATCCACTGTTTTAAAGCATTTAACAAAGCCACTAATCATCATGCATCCTTATGCAACAAAACCACATTTTATCAAATGTTCAAAACAAGGATCTCTTACCTTGAGCATCCTTCAACACATGGCTTATAAAACCAGCAAATAAACATGCTAAAGTATGCTTTCAAAACAGAATTTAAAACATGCAAACAATCACATTGCACTCAACCAACTCATGGTTCATCAACAAGAGAGTTTTTCCGAAAACTTACTCTTGAGCTTAGCAAAGTTGTTTAGACTTAAACTAAGCTCCCAAACCTTCAAAACATTGGTTTCAAAGCTGAAAACCAAAATCCACTCACTGATTCCGTTTCACCACTTGCCGAAACACCAATCAAGCTTCCGGATCAACACCACAAGGATCCGAAGATGTCTCCCCTGTTTTAAACACATCAAAACAGTAGATTAATGCACCATCATGCATTAATATCCTCAACCAAGACATCTAAACTCGCTGCTCACATCAACACTCACATTTCGGCTACCAAACACAACCGAAATCACATCCAAACATCTCTACAACACTACCCAGCCAAGATCCATCAACTCCAATCATTCATAAACCTCAATTAACATCCAAACTGGATCTCATCACGTCCTTATACCTCCAGCTATAGCAGAACATCAAGATCACTCCAAAAACCACCAAAAACTTAAACAAAACTTAGGAAAATCAACCTATTCGGGATTGCATTGATTAAACCTCAATTTCTCATCAATTATACATCCATTTTACATCAAAAACACATCTCAAAACAATGCCCAATCAGATCATACGAATTTCATCAAAATTAAAGCAAATCTTGCATTTTAAAGCCAAGATCAAGAACTCAATTACAAAACCTTTAATAAAACATAATTCAAGGATTGAGAACTTGAGAATTTCAGTAAAGAACTGAGAATTTAGAGGAGAAGGACGTTCATACCTCTAAACTTGAGTTTCTCCCTTTTTGGAACCAAGATTCTTGAAAATCCAATAAGCAAATGCTAAGGTTTTGTTGTAGAAATGATTAGAGATCAAAAGGAAGTTGAAATCTCATCTTTGAATGTCAAAATCAGAGGGAAATTTGCTGGAGAAAAGTGTTTGGGTTGAGAGAAAAGTTGAGAGAAAAGAAAATGGAAAATTTGAGAAAGTTAGTTAAAATGACAAAATATCTTCTTCCCTCCTTTTTTTACCTTAATTAAAACCATTAATAAATTGATTATTATTAAGAAAAATCTGGAGAAACTCTTCTTGGGTAAATAGCTCCTTAAAGATTCAAAGTTTCAATCCTTTTTAAAACAGTCACCAAGTTTTCAAAAATTACATTTTGGTCACTAACCCAAAATGTCACTCTTCCAAACCTCATTTTGTAAAATTGATTTCACCTTTCTCTTATATATAATAAAAGAGGATTTTAAGACATTTTTTTTCATATTTTTAATGCAACCCGAACTAGGCTTTCCTAAATTCACCCTTTTATATTCGAACCGCAACCCGACCGGTCCGATCCAAACCCAAAACTTCTAAGCCCAAAATTGGGGTGTTACAACTAGGAACATCAAACACAAAATAAAAGGGTTCATTACAATCTAAAATCCAGTGGGCAAGGGTATGTGCAACACGGTTTGCCTTTCGATTCACATGGACGACCTTAAAACCATGATTACAGTGGAGGAGATGTTTTGCTTCAGTGAGGAAGACGCTAGCAATCGATTTATCATCAACATGGGAATCCAATCTGTTAAGCACGCCAATGGAGTCACACTCGAACTGCACATGAATCCAGCCGTTTAGCGCAGCCATCTTCATTCCCTCCAAGAGTGCCATAACTTCAGCAAGCTCAACAGTGAAAGTACCATGGAGAACACTTGCTTGGCCATTAATCATGAGCCCAAAATGATCACGAGCAACCACTCCAATGGATGCTTTCCCAGAATCTGCAAAGAAGGCTCCATCAACATTGACTTTGTAAACACCTTCTGGAGGGCAACACCATCTTTCAGACCTGTTACAACAAATGCCAGCACCAGGTAATTCCCAAGAAGATTGACAACCAGAGATAAGCATTTGGACATATTCAACTGTAGCTCTAACAGGTAAAAGGATCCCTTTATGAACAAGGGTGTTCCTTCTATTCCACACATTCCACAAAAAGACACAGATAAACATGAAAAGACCAGGGTCCAAATGCCTCAAACACAGCTCTAACCACTGTCTACAATCAAGCACACTAGAAGCAGGAAGTTTCCTGGAAATATCACAATAATAAAAAATCTCCCCAACAGCAGGGCAGTCCCTACAAGCATGCAATAATGTCTCTCCAGCAACACCACAATGAGGGCAGTGGCCAGGACAAATACGAGCTGCAACCATTTTCTCCCCTGAAGGAAGAGCATTAAACCAAAGCCTCCAAATAAAAATTTTAATTCTTGGAAGTATGTT
The DNA here is from genome assembly GCA_030270665.1 of Hibiscus trionum. Lineage (NCBI taxonomy): Eukaryota > Viridiplantae > Streptophyta > Magnoliopsida > Malvales > Malvaceae > Hibiscus > Hibiscus trionum. The sequence continues at coordinate 10,498,292 of BSYR01000007.1, read as the reverse complement.
CATCTTCTGCAGGGTTTTCAACAAAGAAGAAATGTCCCTTTCCACATTTCTACTTCTCTGAATCCAATCATAGGCAGATCTGGTTGAATAAGAACCTGAGGAGTGATGGTCCCACTGTATAACATCCTCATGCACTGGGGAAATAGGAAATTTTAAAATTACCTCAGCATCGGCCCCAGAAAAAAAAGCATTCATGACTTTTGCTTCATCCCACTTAGGTTCTCCAGGGATCATGAACTCCCCACAAGAGATAGGATGAATTGCACCATCTAGGTAAGAATCATGCAGCTCCACAACCTTATCACTGCCCCATCTATTTTGGAACAAGAGGCATTGACTGTCAACACCAACTCTGTAATGGAACTGATCTTTCAAAATCTCCTTGGCCTTGAAGACACATCTCCATATAAAGGATGGCCTTGATAGTTTTATCATATCAAAAAGGGGGAGATTGTAGAACTAATGTTTTGATATAATAATTGAAAAATGTTTTGGACTGATTTAAAAAGTCAAAACTATTTCCAAAGTCCAAATAACTTGAAACTATGTTTATGGAAGTTTTTAAAAGGGTTTAACATGTTTTTCAAAGCCAAACTTCACAAAACCTTCCAGGCGTTTCGAAATACCTTAGGGCGTTTCGATACGGTGTATTCCAGTAGCAAAAACGTTTTGATACGTGTATCGAAACAGGCCTTCCCTGGATGAGATTTTTTCCTAGCGTTTCGATACCGGCTATGCCGTTTCGATACGCCTACGTGGTATCGACCACAATGGTCATAAACCCCAACGGCTATTTTCCAACTAACTTTTAAATGCAGAGCGTTTCGATACGGTTCCCAGCATTTCGATACGGGCGTTTCAATACGGATGCTCATCAGACTGCAACGACTCTTTCTACTTAAAGAGCGTATCGAAACGGGTTCGAGCGTTTCGATACGAGTAGTAGTAGAACTTCATTTATGGTGAGAAATAAAGTCCTAAACGGCTCCAATTCAACCCTAACGGCTAGTAACGGCTATAAACTCATCAAGGAGTATAAAAGGGACCTCCAAGCATCAATGTTGAGTGGATCGAATGATCTAACTAAACCAAGAGGGGGGGGGGGGGTGAATTGGATTTTTAAAGTTCTTGGTGGTGGAAATTGCAAATAAAAAAGGTAGACAAGGAATTTTAGAGTGGTTCAAGTTCCAAATGAACTCTACATCCACTACCTTAACTTCACTAAGGGTTTGCAACAATTCCACTAATTGCTCTTCCCCTTTTCTAGGCTAAGGAGGTAACCCTTACAATTTTTGGTCAAATTTTCTACCCAAAATTTGACCCAATCCTCACACAAATGAAACAAAGAATTTGTTGGCTAAAGAAGTATCTCTCAATACAAATTGTAGCCCAATTACAAGCACTCAACCCAATTGAAATGATAAGAATGAAAAATACAATTGGGGTTTCTAGACAATAATGGGATTTAGGCACAAATGCTTGGATTTGATGTTTGGATGTTTGCTTTTGGATCAATAGTTGTTGCTGAGGCTTTTAAAGGTCCCTTTTATACCTTCTCATTGATTTCTAGCCGTTGTGGTTGTTGCATTCATCAATAGAGCCGTTGGGGGTGTTATCTTCCCTCCATAAATACAGTCTGCAACCAACCGTTTCGAAACGCCCGACCCTGTTTCGAAACAGACCAAAATAGAAAGAGCTGTTGGGGTGCATTAAATAGCCCGTATCGAAACGGTCAGAGACGTTTCGATACGCTAAGAGCCCATTTTGAAACTTGTTTCGAAACACTTTGCCACTGTCAAGGGTCGTATCGAAACGGCTTGAGATCGTTTCGATACGCCTTAACTATTTGTTTAAAATAAGTCAAAAACATTCAACGGTCATATTTTTCAAAACAATTTTAAAGCCATTTCGAAACACTTGATGTCATTTCGTTACGGTTGCTCAATGTTCTTAAGCCGTTTCGAAACTTGTTTCGAAACACGGGTTGACAGTGTTGAAAACGTTTCGATACCCGTTTCGATACATGGACTCACAGTTTCGAAACTGTTTCGAAACGCCTTAGGCCGTTTCGAAACGGTGACTCGAAAATCACTGTTTTGGCTTTAAGAACACTTAGAAAATATTTGATAAACTTAGTTTTTAACTTAGGCATATTGTTTAAAACATGTAGAGAGGTTTGAGGACTTAAAAATTCGTTTTTACATTTTCAATTTAGTCCTTAGGTAATTTAGTTATATCAAAATTAAAATATTGGTTTCACAACCTCCCCCTTTTTGATATAACAAAACCAAGGTTAGAATTTTTAAGAGTTTTGAAAATTGTGAACACATTCTAACTCCCCCTCAATTTAAGATAGGTTTTTAAAGTTTTAAAAAGATTTAAGAATTTAAATTCAAGGTTTAAAACTTAAAAACACTTAAAAACATTTAAAAACGAATTTTGGCTCTTAGATTACATCTCCCCCTTTTTGTTAGATCAAAAATAAGAAACAAGGCTCATAGAGAAGAGATAGGGTTAATAGCAATAATCATTAAGCAATAAGAAATAAGCAACATAATAATAGTTCATAAAATTAAAATATCCAAAACATAAATCTTCAACAATAAGTTCAAAGCATAATCCCAAATAAAATCAAAAGCATAGGTTCATAATGGAAATAAAGATGCAAACTTAAACCTAAAATGCATAGCTAATATGATATGTCATGAGAAACCTAGGCCTCGTCGTCACCATCATCATCCGTGGACTCATCATCGCTCTTGACTTGAGAACGATGAAACTTCATCCATTGGCCATAAAAGGTGGAGAAGGACATGTCCATGGCCGATTGTTGATTCTCAAGGGATTGAAGTCGATTCTCATTGGCACGAAGACGATCCTCTACGGATTGCAAGCGTATATCGAGAGCACCAAAACCTCTAGACATGGTAGTGTCCAAAGTGTTGAACCGCTTGGTAAGGAAAGCCGTGAGAGCTTCATTGTTCGCAACTTGAGCTTGTGGTTGAGGTTCAACGGGAGAAGGAGGAGGTGCTTCTGTTGAGTGTGTAAAAGTTCTATTATTTACACCCTTTTTAACCCATATTTCTGCTGCATTCAAGCATTATTCATTGCATTTAGGTTAGTTTACAACAAAACATCACAAAGATATTAAAGGCACATATTCTACTAAGAATGGCTATTTTTGCAGGTATCCGCCATAGCTGACGGAGAGGGCAGGCGCTGGGCAGAGAAGCGGAAGAGCTGAATTGAACAAGCAGACAAAGAGGACGATGCTGCCATGGTGCTGCCGTGACAGCATGGTGACAGCAGTTTTGTGGAGAGAAAAAGCAAAGTGGACCTCGATAGATAGAGAAAGTTCAGCCCGTCTGTCATGTGATAACCTCATATTTTTCCGAGCCCCAGATCAAAAGATATGTCAAGCCCAAAGTTCAAGGAGAGAAAATCCCAAGAAACAAGGAGGACGACTGGAAAGTAGATTCCTTGAAGATTTAGTCTTTATTAGAATCATACTTTTAATTAAAGTTGTAATCCTTGTTAAATTAGAAAACTTGAGCCCAAAGCTTATATAAGGGCATGTATTTTAACCTAGGGATAGACCATAGCCGATTACCCCATAACCGACAACCAAAAACCCCTAGCCGTTTACCCGCCGTCGACATGTTCTAAATCCTTCCTAGGGCTACGGGTTGATTTGTAAAGTAGTTGCAAGGGTTGTTTTGTTTTAGGAATTTTCAGTTCAATAAAATAAACTTCAAGTTCTCTTATTTTGGTTATTAATATCTTGCAAGAGCATCGGGAGAGCATTGTGAGGTTATCTATTTACTTAGCATCGGGAGAGTTAAGTATACGAAAGAAATAAGAGCAAGTTCTCTAGTTTATAGTTGAACTATCTCGTGCCTAGGGATAGGGCGAGGTTAAGTGGCTAAAGAAGAATTCATACACATCGGTGTTCATCCTTCGATTCACGCCGGGAGGTATAATCAAGACGTGATCATCGACAGACTTGGACCTAGGGATAGGCCAAGGCACATCTGGGATTCTTGCCAAACTTGAAGTATGGAGTTGAGTGTTTGCTGTCGCGACAATCAACGGACTGATGCCGCGACAGGTGCTGCCAGCGACAGGCGCGATGACAGAACTGGATTTCCTAAACTCTGCAATACCTGCACTACTGAGCAATTCAATACCAGCCCATTCTCTCTATCTTGATATCTCTACTCTTTTATTTACGTTTACCTTATTATTCTCGTGACAACTTTCTCAAACATCTTCTTTACTTTCGTGCAGTGAATTAAGGTGAAGCTATTAGCCCAATCCCTGTGGAGAAGATATCCGATACTTCGTATCACTTTACTACTTGCGTCGTGTATACTTGCACTACCATTGCGATAGACTATTTTACACGCAACAGCTTCCCTATCAACACGTTCCCAATGCCCATTGTTTACATAGCGAAAACTGGACTTACGGAGAGAGGACTCACCAATTTTTGACTTGCGGGGTTTCAGAGAGTCGTAGGTGCAATCAAGATTAAGCTTGCTAAAGATGTGACTTAAAACCGTTCCATAAGTGAAGGATTTCAGGGCATCTGTGTCACGAAGCTTAACATTATTGACTATCTCGGCAAAGATGATCTTAACAAGATTAGGGCGCTCACCACGACGGAAACACTCAAGCCAAAAATAGTCTACTTGACGAATGTGAGAGTATTTACCTCCGGAGGGGCAAAGGAACCATGAGACCATCAAATGGAGGAATCTATCGTGCGCATCCAAGGTAAGCATCGAACCGGTGTGAGAACCAAAGTGACTCTCATTCGCAATTCCTTCGTCTTTAAGAGCAAATGTAGACTCCAAGAGAGGGATGTCAATGACAATCCTCTTGCCCAAGATAGGAGGCTCATGGCCAACCACTTCGGTATTGTCTTCATTATTAATAAATTGACCATTGGAGTAAAAGAGAAGTACCATGTGTTTGTAGCAAATGAGTGGGATACTCAATAGCCAAAGGAATCCCCATTCTCTTAAACGGTCGAGGTAACGAAAGAGAAAGCGCTCGGAGTCAAGAAACGTGAGATCAATGACACGCTCACGATGAACTTCGTACTACTTGACATAAGTGAACCGATCCCTCATCTCTTGAGTTCGAAGAGTTTTTTGAAATAGCTGGGTGAGATTAGGACGAATACTCGATTCACTTGCTTGACCGGTCTTACGCTTTTTGCTAACGTTCTCCGTAGACATCTTAAAAATATAAAAAACAAAGAAGCAAAACAAATTTTTTTTAAGAGAAAACAAATTAAAAAAAAACAGTAAAGAAAATACGAATGAAAAAATATATATTCGAATCAAAAAATTGAAGATTTTGAATTTTTTTTACAAGATTTGAAAAACCCAAGTATCAAAACACATAAATATACAAAATTAAAATTTTCTAACCTAAGATTCGAATATAAATTAAAGAAGAAAGAAAAAGAGGAAAATATACCTTAAATTGGGATTTTGGATGAATATGTGAAAATCCTTGCACAAGATTGTTGATGCTTGCTTAGACTTGTGTTTAAGAGTAAAAGCCCTCAAGATTTGGTGAAAAACAATAAGGTTTAGAGGGTTTTTATAGGAAAAAACGATTCTAGGGTTTTTAGGTTGTTGGGAGAGTTTTAATTTTGGTTAAACTTTAACATTAAAAGCCCCTTTAAAGCAGTCAGCGAACCCGTTTCGGAACGGTGTCGACCGTTTCGAAACGCGGGCACGGAAGTTTGACCGATTTTTCAAGACAAGCTGACCGTTTCGATACGGGTTTGACCGTATCGAATCCCCGTTGACTCGTATCGAAACTTGTTTCGATACACCCCTTGGCAGTAGCCAAAACGTTTCGAAACCCTTGAAAGGTGTTTCGAAACGCCCTTCTCTCATATAGAAATTTAAAGCATCCGTATCGAAACAGGTGGACCCGTTTCGATACACCTGGGCCTGGAAGTGCAGATGAGGCTCTAAAAGTGCAGAAAAATGAAATTTTCTAAGGCCTATCTTGCATGAATGACATGAAAGAGCAGGAAAAACATATGCAAACATAAACATACTCCCCCTAGCTATAGGCTTGGATGAAATTAGGAGTAAAAACACATAAACATGACATTTCACAAGATCAAGCAATTTTAAGCACAAAATAGGTCCTAAAAGGTCAAGATAGGCTAGTTAGATCCAACTCTCTCCTAAGGGACCAAAAATGCTCTTTGTCTAAAGGTTTTGTAAATATGTTCGCTAATTGATTTAAGGTGTCAACATACTCTATAACCACATCTTCTTTAAGGACATGATCTCTAATGAAATGATGCCTTATTTCTATGTGTTTGGTTCTAGAGTGTTGGACGGGATTTTTTGTCAAACATATAGCACTAGTGTTATCACATTTAAGGGGTATGATTTCAACTTTAATACCATAATCTAAGAGTTGTTGCTTCATCCAAAGGACTTGAGCACAACAACTCCCTAAGGATATGTACTTGGCTTCGGTGGTAGATAAGGCTACACTATTTTGTTTCTTAGAGAACCAAGATATGAGCATACTACCTAGGAATTGACAAGTTCCCGAAGTACTCTTCCTATCGATTTTACATCCCCCATAATCCGCATCTGAATAAGCATGAAGGTTGAAGGTGGAGTCTCTAGGGTACCAAAGACCTAAACAAGGAGTGTCTCTAAGGTACCTAAAGATTCTCTTAACGGCTATAAGGTGAGACTCTCTAGGACTAGCTTGAAACCTAGCACACAAGCAAACACTAAACAAGATATCCGGTCTACTTGCGGTAAGGTAAAGCAATGATCCAATCATAGAACGGTAAAGCTTAGAGTCAACACACTTACCTCCTTCATCCTTGTCAAGCTTTGTAGATGAGCTCATAGGTGTGGCTTGAGGCTTAGCATTCTCCAAGCCAAACTTCTTGAGCATATCCTTTATGTACTTTGCTTGATTGATGAAGGTGCCATCCTTCCTTTGCTTGATTTGGAGTCCCAAAAAGAATGAGAGCTCCCCCATCATGCTCATCTCGAATTCACCTTGCATTAGCTTAGCAAACTCTTTGCAATGACATTCGTTAGTAGAACCAAAAATTATATCATCAACATAAATTTGTACTACTAAGATGTCATTTTTATAAAAAGTGTAGTGTCCACCTTTCCTTTTTCAAAACCTTTTTCAATTAAAAAGTTTGAAAGTCTTTCATACCAAGCTCTAGGAGCTTGTTTTAAACCATAAAGAGCTTTAGTAAGTTTGAAAACATGATTTGGAAAATTTGAGTCTTCAAAACCCGGTGGTTGTTCCACATACACTTCCTTATTTATAAAACCATTTAAAAACACGCTTTTAACATCCATTTGAAAAAGCTTGAAATCATGATAACATGCATATGCAAGCAACATCCTAATGGCTTCCATTCTAGCTACGGGTGCATAGGTTTCATCAAAATCTATTCCCTCTTCTTGAGTGTAACCTTGTGCTACTAGTCTAGCTTTATTTCTCACAATGTTACCACTCTCATCTAGCTTGTTCCTAAAGACCCATTTAGTTCCTATGGTAGATTGATTACTAGGCCTATCAACTAATGTCCAAACATTATTTCTCTCAAATTGATTTAACTCTTCTTGCATAGCCATAATCCAAAAATCATCTCTCAATGCTTCTTTTATATTCTTAGGCTCTATGCATGAGATAAATGCAATATGATTCATTAATCTAAGAGAAGATCGAGTGGTTACCCCCTTGGATGGATCACCCAAGATTTCACCATCTTTGACATAGTTGAACTCCCTTGGGTAGCTCACTTCCTTTTCCTCAAGAGCCAAGTCCTTCAAGGCTTCAAGAGGTGGATCTTGTGTGTCCTCTTCTTTTGTTGGAATCTCATCCTCCTTTGAAGTTTGTCCTCCATCAAAGGCATTTATGATTCCTACATCATCATCATCACAAGAATCCTTCATTAGAAGGAGGTTATCATCGAATACAACATGTATAGATTCTTCTACTACTAAAGTTCTCTTGTTAAATACTCGATAAGCTTTAGAGGTTAAAGAGTATCCTATGAAAACAGCTTCATCACTTTTTGCATCAAATTTACCTAAGTTGTCTTTTCCATTATTTAAAACAAAACACTTGCAACCAAAAAGGTGAAAATAGCTAATGTTAGGCTTTTTAGATTTTAAAATCTCATAAGGTGTTTTCTTTAAAATTGGCCTAATCATTACTCGGTTAACAATATAGCAAGCGGTGTTTGTGGCTTCCGCCCAAAAATATTTAGGTAAATTATTTTCACAAAGCATGGTGCTAGCCATTTCTTGCAAAGTTCTATTTTTCCTCTCAACTACCCCATTTTGTTGAGGAGTTCGAGGAGCCGAAAAATTGTGGCTAATACCATTTTCATTCAAAAAATCTTCAAACCCTAAATTTTGAAACTTGGTTCCATGATCACTTCTAATATGTGAAATTCTAAGTTCAAGATCATTTTGGGTTAGTTTTGAAAATGTGATGAATTTTTCTAAAGCATCATCTTTAGTACTCAAAAATAGAACCCAAGTAAATCTAGAAAAATCATCAACAAGTACAAATGCATAAGATTTACCACCCAAGCTCATAGTCCTAATTGGCCCAAATAAATCCATATGGATAAGTTGTAAACATCTACTAGTAGAAACATCATTAATGGATTTAAAGGAAGACTTACGTTGTTTACCCTTAGAGCATGCATCACAAATTTTATCGTTCGAGAACTTAATCTTGGGTAAACCTCTAACTAGATCAAGGGAAACTAGTTTTTCTAAAACACTAATGCTAGCATGTCCTAGTTTCCTATGCCACAACCATGCATCATTTTCATTTTGTGCTACCAAGCATGCATGAGATGTATGTATGTCATCTAGATGCACCATGTGTAACCCCCTTAACCCGGCCTAGACGGTTGACCCGAATTAAGGAAGCCACACGGGGAAAACCAAAGTCAACCCGAAAGTCAACCTTGATTAACGACCCTTTTTTTCCTTTTAAACTTGTCTAGATGTACATTAACCCTAGTTATGATCATTCAAACAACATACTCAAAGATCATAAACCTCAGAGATCAAACAGGGACCCAATTGAACAATTTACAACATTAGGGACCAAAAGGTAAATTCTGTTAATTATAAGGACTTCGCCCAAATTAAAGTTACCAACCTTTAATTAATCAGGTTTCATGCTCCACTGCCAAATTTCAGCTCAAACGGACATCCCGAACTCACACAATTGCACATACAAGTTTCAGGACCAAAATGCAAACATTTTGAAACATATAACTGCCAATGTCAGCCCCCAACGGTCATGCGTTCCAAAACAGGGAGAGCCTGTTTCGAAACGCGGGGCCGTTCCGCAACGCGTACCGAAACGAGGGCTGGCAGTGGCCTTTCCGTTTCGGAACGGTGTCTCCCGTTTCGGACGCCTGGGTTGCTACAAGGCACCCGTTCCGAAACGGCAGCTACTGTTCCGATACAGCCTGCACAGATTGCATAGAAAAGGCTACTAAAAACCACAATTGATCAACCATACATGCTCCAAATGCTACCAAACTTTGCCAGCAAGAAAATCAACATATGAAAGACATATAAGCATCAACCAACATCATCATGGCATCACACATGAAAAACCCCAATCTAAAGGCATGCTTCCTACTTAGCAAACCATTCAAGCATCAATACTTCAATTCAACCTCATAATGGCCAATTACATGTACCAACATTAACATCAACATTAAACAAACTTAAGGAGTTCAAAACATCTCCCAAAACATCCACATAGGTTTCCCATTGCCAAATGCCAAAAGCTAAAGGTGTTTAAGAAAACCTTCCCATACTTGAGCTTAGCTTTCACTTGATTGCTTGCCTTCCTTGCTGCCCTCAATGCACCTTAATGCTCTGCATTATTGGTTTAAGAAAAGAGAGAGAGCGTAAGCAAAAGCTTAGTGAGGAATGCTCATTAAAACCACACAATAATGCATTTATAAAACTCATTTATAAATCATACTTCAAAATACATTTAGACATGCTCACAAGCAATCTTAAACAAGCATTTCATGCTTTATATCATAACATGTCATATTGGCCACAAGTGATAATTACCATCTTTTAACAAGATCAACATAAGACTCACACATGGACTTTTAAACACCATTGTGATCTTATCCCCATGGACTTTTAAACACCATGGCCCATGGACTTTTAAACACCATGGCAAGGACCACACAAGGACTTTTAAACACCTTTGTGTCCTTAACAAGTTTCACCTCAAGGACTTTTAAACACCTTGACCCCAAGGAATTTTAAACACCTTGGCCCATGGACTTTTAAACACCATGACATGAATCACCCCAAGGACTTTTAAACACCTTGGCCCCAAGGACTTTTAAACACCTTGGAAAGGACCACACAAGGACTTTTAAACACCTTTGTGTCCGTAACAAGAACCATCCAAGGACTTTTAAACACCTTGATGTTCTTAAGTAAACAAGGCTCACTCAAGGACTTTTAACCACCTTGGTGACCTTAACCTTTTCAAAACATCACTTGCCAATATACATCATTTATCATCAATAATCCACTGTTTTAAAGCATTTAACCAAGCCATAAACATCATGCATCTTTAAGCATTAAACCACATTTAAACAATGTTCAAAAGCAAGGAACTCTAACCTTGAGCTTCCTTAAACACATGGCTTATAATCTCAGCAAACAAACATGCTAGATATGCTTTAAAAACAGAATTTAAACATGCAACAAACACATTGCACCCAACCATCACATGGTTCCTCATCAAGAGAGTTTTTCCGAAAACTTACTCTTGAGCTTAGCAAAGTTGTTTAGACTTAGACTAAGCTCCCAAACCTCCAAAACATTGGTTTCAAAGCCGAAAACCAAAATCCACTCACCGATACCGTTTCGCCTCTTGCCGAAACACAAAATCAAGCTTCCGGATCACCACCACTTGGATCCAAAGAAGACTCCCCTGTTTTAAACACATCAAAACAGTAGATTAATGCATCATCATGCATTAATAGCTTCAATGAAAGCACCTAAACTCGCTGCTCTCATCCACACTCCATTTTCGGCCACCAAACACAACCAAAAATGCATCCAAACAACTCCTCAACAAAGCCCAGCCATAAACCATCAAAACTAAGCATCCATAGACATCATTTAACATCTAAAAAGGACCTAACAACATCCTTATACCTTCAGCAACAACAGATCCACAAGATCACCCAAAAACAACCAAGAATCACAAGCTAAACTTAGGAAATTCAACCTATCCGGGATTGCATTAGTTAAAACTCAATTTCCAATCAATTTAACATTCATTTAACATCAAAAATACACCTCAAATCACTGCTTTAACAGATCCAACGAAAATCCATCAAAATCATCAAATCTTGCATTTTAAGCCAAGATCCATTACACAACTTTAAAAACCATTATAAATCATCAATTAAGGATTGAGAACTTAGGAATTTCAGTAAAGAACTTGAAGTTCAGAGGAGAAGGACGTTCTTACCTCCAAACTTGAGTTTCTCCTCTTTTAGAACCAAAAAGCTTGAAGAATCAAATGGCAATTGGTGAGGTTTTGTTGTAGAGATGATTAGAAATCAATAGGTAATTGAAAAGATGAATTTAGGTGACAAAATCAAAGAGAAAAGCTCTGGAGAAAGATGTTTGGCTTGAGAGAAAATGAGAGAAAATAGTTGAGAGAAAAGTTAGTTAAAACTAAAATATCTTCCCTCCACTTTGTTTATATTTAAAACCTTTTAATTAATCATTTAATATATTTAGAAAATCTGGAGAAACTCCCATTGGGTAAATAGCTCCTTAAAGATTCAAAGTTTCAATCCTTTTTAAAACAGTCACGCAGTTTTCAAAAATTACATTTTGGTCACTAACCCAAAATGTCACCCTTCCTAACCTCATTTTGCAAAATTGATTTCACAGTTCACTTATATATATTAAAATAGGATTTTAGAACATTTTTCCATATTTTTAATGCAACCCAAACTAGGTTTTCCTAATTTCACCTTTTTAGATTCGAACAGCACTTTGACCGAACCGGTCAACGCCCAAAACTTCCAAGCCCAAAACCGGGGCGTTACACCATGTATATGTTACCTATGTGATGACCTATGAGCATAATATTATTAGATTTAATGTCAACAATTTTGCACCCATTTTTATCAAATAAAACATTAAATCCTTTATCACACAATTGACTTATGCTCAACAAGTTGTGTTTAAGACCATCGACATACAAGACATTTTCAATAAGAATAGTAGAGTGATTACCTATGGACCCAATAGCTTTAATGTGGCCTTTGGAGTTGTCACCAAATGTCACCATTCCTCTGCTTTTTGGCTTTAGATCCATGAATCTACTCTTGTCTCCGGTCATATGCCTCGAGCATCCACTATCAAGGTACCATGAGTTTTGACTTTGTGCTTTGGCCTTGTAGCAATGCTCCCCCTACAAACAAAGATATTAAGCTTTTGTTTTTGGTACCCAAATCATTTTGGGTCCACGAGTGTTAGCTCCCATTAACTTGGTTCCCTTAGGAATCCAAGGTGACATAGCAACAATATTATTAGATTTTACAAGTTCCTTATGAACCCATACACTTCTAATTCTTTTAGTTCTACTATGTCTTGAAAGGCTACCTTGTTTGTAGTTATTAGTCCTTTTCTTAGGTTGGTTTGTTTTAGAAGAATCACCTATTTCATGCTTCACACTACCAACATTTTTAAAGGACTCTTTGAGCTTGTTAAGCTTATTAAGGTCAAGATTTTCATCTTGGAAGAATTTTAGCTCATCTTTCAACCCTAAAATCTTTTTCTCAAATTTTAAATTAACTTGAGAAAGTGAGTCATTTTTATCATTTAATTCCGAAATAATTTTCTTATTCCTAATGACCGATTCCTTGTATTTCTCAACTAATTCATCATAGACCTCTTGCAACTCATCATATGCATCATTTAATTCATCATATGTAAAATCAAAAGATGATGAGTTAGAGGTTACCATGGAGGAATCTTCTTCAAGTGTCATGAGGCAAAGGTTGGCCACTTCTTGTTCGTCATCCTCCGATGACTCCTCATCACTCCAAGTAGCAAGCTTGACTTTGAGCTTCTTCTTCTTCTCAAAGCCCTTCTTCTTGAGTTGAGGACACTCCGAACGTATGTGGCCGAGTTTATTGCACTTGAAGCAAATGATTTGATCCCTTGCTTCTTCTTTGTTTTTACCTTTGAAGTCCATCTTTCTTTGAATTTTTCTTCCCCGGTTGGACCTCATAAAGCGTGAGAATCGTTTGGCTATCATAGCCAATTCTTCTAGCTCATCCTCCTCACTAGAAGAGCTCTCCTCAAGTAATGAAGCTTTGAGAGCTATTCCCATCTTCTTCTTCTTTTCCACCTCTCGCTTTTCTACTCTCTTCTCTTCCTTCTTCTTCTCTTCTTCCCTTCCTTGCTTCATAATCTCATGAGTAAGGAGAGAACCCACTAGCTCATCAAGCTTTAAAGTCTTCAAATTTTTGGCTTCTATGATGGCGGTTCTCTTCCCATCCCAAGATTCGGGAAGTGAGTAAAGTAGCTTCCGGACAAGTTTGTCTTCCGGTATAGTCTCTCCAAATCCTTTGAGCCCATTGACTATGGTAGAGAAGCGATCAAACATCTTGGACACCGTCTCATCGGGTTCCATCTTGAAATTCTCATAACTAAGATTGAGAATTCCAATCTTAGTTTCCTTGACATCATTGGTTCCCTCATAGGTGGTCTCAAGAGTATCCCATACTTCTTTGGCACTCTCAATGGATGATACTTTGGAGTAGATGTCCAGACCGTAAAAACAAAAGAGCATGTGGAGAGCTTTGTCATTTATTTGTATCTTCTTCCTTTCTTCTTCACTCATCTCCATCTTTTTCTTCAAAACCGTCTTCCCTTCACTATCTTGCTTCAATGGAATGTACGGGCCATCTTCAATGACATCCCAAACCAAGTAGTCATTGGACTTGATGAAGAGGCACATTCTATTCTTCCAAAATGGATAGTTGTCACCATTGAAGAATGGTGGTTTTGTTGTGGATTGAGACTCATACATGCTCGAACCGGAGGTAGATGCCATCTCTTGATTTTTGGATGATCACACTCTTCCTAGGAACTCCTCTTGTGGTTGTTAATCCTCAAAGAGGTAGGCTCTGATACCAATTATTGAGTGGATCGAATGATCGAACTAAACTAAGAGGGGGGTGAATTGGATTTTTAAAGTTCTTGGTGGTGGAAATTGCAAATAAAAAAGGTAGACAAGGAATTTTAGAGTGGTTCAAGTTCCAAATTAACTCTACATCCACTACCTTAGCTTCACTAAGGATTTGCAACAATTCCACTAATTGCTCTTCCCCTTTTCTAGGCTAAGGAGGTAACCCTTACAATTTTTGGTCAAATTTTCTACCCAAAATTTGACCCAATCCTCACACAAATGAAACAAAGAATTTGTTGGCTAAGGAAATATCTCTCAATACAAATTGTAGCCCAATTACAAGCACTCAACCCAAATGAAATGATAAGAATGAAAAATACAATTGGGGTTTCTAGACAATAATGGGATTTAGGCACAAATGCTTGGATTTGATGTTTGGATGTTTGCTTTTGGATCAATAGTTGTTGCTGAGGCTTTTAGAGGTCCCTTTTATACCTTCTCATTGATTTCTAGCCGTTGTGGTTGTTGCATTCATCAATAGAGCCGTTGGAGGTGTTATCTTCCCTCCATAAATGCAGTATGCAACCAACCGTTTCGAAACGCCCGACCCTGTTTCGAAACAGACCAAAATAGAAAGAGCCGTTGGGGTGCATTAAATAGCCCGTATCGAAACGGTCAGAGACGTTTCGATACGCTAAGAGCCCGTTTCGAAACTTATTTCGAAACACTTTGCCACTGTCAAGGGTTGTATTGAAACGACTTGAGATCGTTTCGATACGCCTTAACTATTTGTTTAAAATAAGTCAAAAACATTCAACGGTCATATTTTTCAAAACAATTTTAAAGCCGTTTCGAAACACTTGATGTCGTTTCGATACGATTGCTCAATGTTCTTAAGCCGTTTCGAAACACGGGTTGGTAGTGTTGAAAATGTTTCGATACCCGTTTCAAAACATGGACTCACAGTTTCAAAACTGTTTCGAAACGCCTTAGGCCGTTTCGAAACGGTGACTCGAAAATCACTGTTTTGGCTTTAAGAACACTTAGAAAATATTTGATAAACTTAGTTTTTAACTTAGGCATATTGTTTAAAACATGTAGAGAGGTTTGAGGACTTAAAAATTCGTTTTTACATTTTCAATTTAGTCCTTAGGTTCTTTAGTTATATCAAAATTAAAATATCGGTTTCACAATCAAGATATGGTTAATGCTTCAATTTTCAATCAACAAATGATCAAATATAGTCTTTGTACTTAAATTGTCAATTCTTGTATAGACAAACACTAGTGAGCCAAAATTGTCAAATTTGCTCAAGAGTTTTAGGTTTTGGGTGAGTGCTTTTATTGTGCAAACAAACACCTATTAGAGGGATTTGTGTTTGCTTTTCTTATCTCTTGTAAAGAGGGTTTGATCAAGGCTTTGGGTAGAAAGCTTGATCGGTGTATAAGGGTTTCCTCCTAAGCCTAGAAAAGGGGACGAATCAATAGTGGATTGATTGAAAATCCTTAGTGGGAAGCTAAGGTAGTGGATGTAGACCTTGGTTAGAAGGTTGAACCACTCTAAAATCATTGTGTCATCTTTGTTTTAGCTTCCACACCACATCCACCAAAAAATTTACCTCTCCACCACTTGGTGAGCAACATCGGTTGAAGGAATCGAGCACCTTACAACTCAACAATATTAAATATATAAATAGATAAATATATTATTATAAAAAAATAAAAGACTAATTTTCAAAACCCCGGAAATTTTTAAAAAGTCCAAATTCGAACAAAACCTTAAACTATAAACCCTAAATTATTTATAAATGTTAGGATTTAAGGTTTGTATTTTAGGGTTTATGGTTTAAGATTTTGTTAAATTTGGGGGGGGGGGTTGAAAATTTCAGGGTTTTGAAATATTATTATAAAAACTAAAAGACTAATTTTCAAAACCCTAAATTATTTATAAATTTTAGGGTTTAAGGTTTGTACTTTAGGGTTTAATATTTTGTTGGATTTTTAGGGTTTTTAAAAATTTTAGGGTTTTGAAATATTATTATAAAACTAAAAGATTACGTTTTAAAACCCAAATTTTCAAAAACCCCAAAAACCTAACAGAATATTAAACCATAAACCCTAAACTACAAACCTTAAACCCTAAAATTTATAAATAATTTAGGGTTTAGAGTTTAAGGTTTTTTGGAATTTGGACTTTTTGAAAATTAGTCTTTTATTTTTATAATAATTTATTTATCTATTTATATATTTAATATTATTTATAATATAAAACATATATATTATTTTATTTATTATTTATATATTAATATATTTCAAATATATTTATATTAGAAAGAATATATTTATATTATTTATATAGAGTAATATTATTTATATGATAAGCTGCAGTTTAGAATATATACTATTTGTCCTGGAAATAAAATAAAGATGTTAAGTTGGTTTAATGGTCAAGATGATGCCTTTGATTCTAAAGATTCGTGGTTCGAATCCTATTGTCTGCATGATTTTTCATATTTTCCTCCAGCAAAATGACGTAATTTTAGGCAATTTAGTATCAAAATAGCGATACCAAAACAACGTCATTTTGGTCTGGCGTCTAAGTCATCACGACGTTAGAAAGTTAACTGCACGGTGGTATAAACAAGTCGAAAAATAAAGTTTGGTGCTAAATTTGGACCAATTTGAAGTTCGGTGGTAAAAACAAGTCACCCTCTATAGTTCGGTGATACTTGACATAGTTTACCGAAAATTTAATCTCACCTGAGTATGGTCGGCTGGAATAAGTTTGAAAATTCTTCGTAAATTCTATAAAATAATTAAAATGCGGTCTATACATTGTTGTAAACATGATTCAGTCTAGTTTTGTTTAAAATACACGGTGGTCGATTTCGACATGTATTCTAAATAATATGGATATTTGAATGTTGAAAGGTCATAAAAATTTGGCAGTAGATTTCTTAAAAAAAGTTTTAGCAATAACTTTGAAAAATCACCAAAAACTCTACAAGATAATTTAGGAAGTGAGCCTTATATTTCTATAATCATACGAAAGTTTATATTCGTTTAAAACAAACGATTCTCGATTTCGAGTTATATATTAAGAATTATTAATTTCTGAGTGAGCAAAGGTCAGAAGAAATGACAACAGACTGTTTCTAAAAACAACAATAATAGTGACTTCGAAAATTCACCATAAACCCTACGAGTAAAATTAGAAGAGGTAATTTATATGGATGGAAATGTTATAGAATCTAGTTCCTTTTAGAACAAACAGATCATAATTTGGAACTATAAATGATTAGTTACATATTTTCTTTTAAAGGTAGTGTAGAGTGTCATGTTTCAACAATTAATATTTAAGTCATGTTTTATAGTTTTGAAATGATTTGTTTGTTGTTTGGTAAAATTAAATTTACCTTTTATGTTTGTAATTTTAGAGATTTAATGTTTGGTATTTGTTTTAATGTATTAAGTTATGTTTATTTTTTAGGTTTGGGGATCAACCGAAAATCACGGGGATCCATAAGGGATGGGTACGGGGAGAAAAAAATCCCCGAAAGGTTTAATGGGGATTCCATAAAATCGTATCAACAAGTGTTGGGGACGAAGTGGTGAATGCAAAATCGTCCCTGATCTGCCCGTTGCCACCCCTAATTATCATAACTTACTAGTCTACGAACGAAACCATTAACACATGTTGTTTATATATATGTAATATGCTATGAAAATATGAACAAGTGGGCATAATGTAACGACCCAATTTTCGGGTTAGCGAATTGGGTCTCGGACCCAGGTTATGGACTTTTATTTTGGAAGTCTAAGTTAAGAATATTTAAGTTTGTGCCCATTATATGAGGGAGAAGGTTTTGAATTTTAAAATGGTGGGGATAGGAGAAAAAAAGGAAGAAGAAGATATTATTGGAGAGAGAGTGAGAAGAGAAAAGTGAGAGAGAAAATGTAAGGGTAGTTTTAAACTCTGATCTACCAAGATTTGACCGTCCATTGTCGACACCTCCACGCCATTGTGTTCATCTCGTCGAGACGAGTTCTCTAGTACCAACGACATCACCATCGGAGTCATCGTCATAAGGGGTGAGAGAAAGAAACTTTTGGCCAAACCAAAGTGGGGTAGTTTCGGTGGTCAAACCTGAAATCTGAGAGCACCGATGTGTTCACCAGCGTCGAGACATCAAGATTAGAGCTCACCAACATCGTTCGACCTCCGGAGGATGCCACACGCACCGCCACTGCGCGTGGGCGTGCGACGCATGCTCCATCAGCTTAGGTTGAGCCATTGGGCTTCAGCTGCTGGGCTGAGTTGAGCCAACCTGCTGAGCCGACCCAAGCCAAGGACTGAGCCGATTTGCCAAGCCAGCACTTCGAGTCAAGTCGAGTCACCAGCCGCCGTTGACCGAGCTGCTGACTTTTTTCGGGGGATCCTACCTAGAGGTTCTCGACGTTTTTAGTCCGTTGGCGCAACCCGTTTTGCCAAATTCGAACTCGATAAGAAATTTTTACGCTTTTTATCCTCTAAAGTAGTTCAAAATGCGATGTTGCTTATGGAGTTGTGTTTGTTTTATCCGAGGGTTATGTGGACTCGAATATTGGAATTAAAGAGAAGATTTGAGAAGCTTGGATGAGGATTTATCGCTTTAGCCTAAGGTTAGTACACCTCGAACTCCGAATGCTTCAGGAGCATCATAAATATGATTGCTTTGTGTGTTAGTATCTGCAAAATAGGTAGACGATGAATAAGCATGTTTAGAGACCGATAGTATGAGACTTATTATCTGTGTGATGCATGATGATGTTGCAAATATGATGAGACTCATGGAGACTTTAGAGACCGTGTATGGTCATTTGGGATGCTCGTATAATTACTTAATGATTGTTTGATTGATTGATATTCATGATACCTTGTATGTTTGTTTGAATAGATTGACGTGATGTGTTGAGAATTATGCTTAAAGGATAAATACTTGATTAATTGATTATGAAGTCGATAATTAATGTTAATTGATTAAATATGTTTGTAAACAAACCCTAATGACTTTTATAAGCTTTAGAGATCGAATAATGTGTTGTAATATCGTAATTCGACGTAATGGTACGAACCCGTGAGTAGGGTATCAGTAAGATTTTGGTTGTACTGGTATGCGTTTGGGGGCCGTATTGGTATAGGTCGACCCGTACTGGTAGTTGTAGAAACTAAGGATTTTCAGTAATCTATGTTACCATCGGTACGCGTGTGAGTACCGGTACCCAGGGGTGCTGTACCAATACTCATGTTCAAGTACCGATACCCACTGAACAAAATAATCTATAATGTTAATTAAAAGATGGAAATTGACGTGGAATACTAATGAGATAATGTGGATTAATAAAGATAATTAATGATGATGATTAATGTACACTTCCATAATGTATTAACAACTTGGTAAACTTAAACGGGTGACTTGTTAATTGATAGAAACCATAGAGTTATGGTAATTGTGCCAATGACGTGTGTCGTATGGTAATCGTGTCAACGTTGTGTGCTGTATGAACACTTGTGTGGTTGAGTCACTTTGATTTTTGGGATCTGGATACCTAGAGAAAGAGTGTTGCAACACTATGGTTAGAGATATCGACTGAAGGTTACCAATACTGTGTGACCCGGGCCTCGTTCGAAGATACTCGAGGGAGGACTCCGAGTATGAGTGTATGTTTCGATGATATGTGACACGGCCTCACTCGAGGAGTGTACGTTCTCGATACTGTGCGACCCTACCTCATCCGAGGAGTGTACGTTTCCGATGCTGTGTGACCCGGGCCTCACTCTAGAGTTGTTGATATTTGTGCTTTTGCCTAGATGATCTGACGAGATCTCAGGTATGGTTGGGCCTTGTGTGTCATATATGATGATTTCTATGATGTTAACACGTGTTTAGGCGACTAGTGGTAGCGCCATGTGTTTATTTATCTACCCTTTTTGCTCGTACTAGCTTGCATGCTTATGTTTATGATCAGCATGAAGTATAGTAGAGTAGACGTGTACCATTGAGCTTTGTAAGCTCAACGCTCGGAATCGTTGTTTCAGTGCGTAGGTTGATCATTGGATTGTGGGATCGAGGAGCACTATCAGTATGAGATTCCAGCATGTGGTGATTTCCAGAGTACGATACTTGTGTTTAGTGGGCCGTGTATTCATAGGACCTTACGTGGTGGAGTCTATAATTCTTATTTTTGAAATTGTATTAATCAAGTCGAATGTTTAAATGTTTTAAATTAGAGTGGAACTTTATTGTAACGATTTGAATTGTTTATCGATGTTTTCAACTATTGGATTTAATGTTTTTGGAAAATATCTTGTTTGGGCTAAATCGAGTTGAGACTTTTTATGGTAATAGGCTGGGGTTAAGGCTCAAATGTGACATTTAGGGTGTTACATTTAGTGGTATTAGGGCTTAGGTTTAGCCAGTTCTAGGAAACCCTGGGGTGGTATAAGTGTTGTAGTAAGGTGTCGAGTGAATACAAGCCCTTAAATTAAGTTCGTACTCCTTAAGACTGGAATCCTGATGGTGCGTCCAATGTTGCGATGTTGAGATGGTTGCGATTGTGGTTGAGAGGGCCGAGTTAAGTGTTGAGCCACTCATGTGAGTGATTATTGGGGTGGGGTTATCCCAGACTTTTGAGATGCGAGTTAGAGAAATGATGCCGAAGTCAAGGATGCGTCCTCCTCCCGCCACCTCAATGGTGTATTCATTGTGTGTTTTAGTCGTTCCTAAGCCTTCAAATACATTATGAGAGTTTAGGAAAAGAATCTTTATTGTTATACATGAATAACGTTTATGATGCGGGTATGGATAACCCACTCTCGAAATTGATTAGTGGATGCACGTTGGTTGGAGGACCATTTGTTCACTTAAAAGGAGTTTCGTTGATACTTGGGAAGTATCATTTCCTTTCCCAAGGGAATTTCTTGGAAATAGTGGACTCAGGATCTGCCTGTTTGCTTGAGTGTAATCGAAGTTAGTCATTATACATGTTCAATAGAATGCCTCTTTAAGAGTTGTTATACGAAGACATCGATTTGGTTAATCAATGCAACACTAGTTTGTGATATCGAGAGTTGAGTTTGAGGCTTTGAGACCTCGAAGGAACCCAACCTTTGGTAATGAGGATGATGAACCGCTGCCCTTCTACCATGATTTTCATAGTGGTCGTTTTGAGGATGACACAACGAGGTTGTGAGACATGTTTGACCATGTGGTAGATGCTAATGTGTGTAGTTCAATGCTCAAGAGCTTTCAGACTGATAAAGTGTTCGTTTGTGCTTCTTGAAGGAGTTGCTGGGACTTCCTCCTTTTTAAGAATTTGAGTAGAAGTTGAAGTAAGGTTGAGTTGGACGTCGACGCCCATCACCCTTGTCAAAGGACACCGATCCAATTGAGAGAGAGTTAGAGATTCAGTTCCAAAAGCGCAACTCGAATAAGGTTTCTTTTGTCTGAGTGTTTCACCCAAGAGAGAACTAGGCTTGTTCACTAGTAAGAAGATGGTTCGTTGAGGTGATGCTTAAACGGTTGATAGCTTGTTAAGTTACAGTGAAAGATTGTTACCTGTCTCATCAGGTGGATGACTCGTTTAACCGATTATGAAGTACCCGTGTGTTTTGTAACCCCCTTAGCCCGGCCTAGACGGTTGACCTGAACTACGAAGATTACACGGGGAAAACCAAAGTCAACCCGAAAGTCAACCTTGATTAACGACCCTGTTTTTTCTTTTTAACCTTGTCTAGATGCACGTTAACCCTGAGCGAACACTTGAGAAACATATACGTGTAAAGCACGGCGACCGGATTTTAAAAAGGGACTCAATTGCACAATATACAGAGATTAGGAACCAAAATGTAAATTCTGAAAATTAGAAGGTCTTAACTGGTTTTTAAGTTACCAATATGAAATTAGTCATATTACATGCTTCCATGTCAAATTTCACTTTAATTGGATTTCTCGAACTCATACAATTGTAAAGACAACTTTTGGGACTAAAACGTAAAACTTGCAAACCTCAACACCATTCAAATCAGTGCCCAACGGTCACCCGTTTCGAAACAGTGTTGACCGTTTCGAAACATGGGTTCGTTTCGAGACTAGTTCCGAAACATGGACTTCCAGTGGCCAAATCGTTTCGGAACGGCCTCCAGCCGTTTCGAAACACGAAGGCCATTACATGCCCCCATTTCAAAACGTCAGTGCCCGTTTCGATACGGTTTGCCCAGAAGCTGCAAAAATTGCTGGTTTTTTATACTTTAAACCATTCAAACTCATCCTATTGACTTCCTAACCATGCCAACAAGTCAACATACATATAAGGTACATATTTGCAACTTCAAATCACATTCATAGCATCAAACATGGAAACTCACATATCTATAGGCATGCTTCCTATTATCCAAAACCAAGCAATCAACCAATCACCAAAACAATCATTTAATGGACATTTATACATCCAAAATATCAAAAGCATCATGCCACAAACAAGGGAGTCCAAAACATCTCCCAAAACACACTTTAGGTTCCCATTGCCAAATTACCAAAACTAATAGTGTATGAAAACATCACCATACATGAGCTTAGTTTCCCTTGGACTTCTTAGCTTTCTTGTTGCCCTCAAACACTTCAATTGTCTGCATTATTGGTACAAAAGAGAGAGCGTAAGCACAATAGCTTAGTGAGGCATGCTCTAAAGTAAACAACACAATAATGCCTTTTAGAAAACACTTTCAACAAAGCTTTTAAACACAAGCTCAACACTTTTCATGCAACCTTGCATACTTTACAAGCAACTCATGCTTCATTACATCAAATCAACATATTGGCTTTCAAGTGATAATTCATAAACTTTTACAACACAAAACACAATCGGATACGCGGATTACAAGCGTTGTCCCGCACGCTTCATACACACTACCGAACAGCATAAGGTGGAGTTTACGATACAATCACAACCCCTCAACACCCCTCATCGGTAGTTGTATAACTTCCTAACGAGAGTACGGGACACAAAACATAAGGTCCACACACGGACTTTTAACCACCGTTGTGACCTTACCAAGATCCACACACGGACTTTTAACCACCGTTGTGATCTTACCTCTCTCGTTAGGATACTTGGATGGAGTTTTCGGTACAATCACAACCCCTCAACATCCAAGGCGACTTTATTCACGGTGCACCCAATCCTATAGCCGGCTAACTATATCCGATTCAAGTACTTTAAAACCATTACATCACTTGCCAATATACATCATTTACCATCAACAATTCACTGTTTTAAAACATTAATCAAAGCCATTAAACATCATGCAACACTATGCATCAAAACCATATTAACAATATGTTAAACCAAGGATCTCTTACCTTGAGCATCCTTCATTACATGGCTTTCAAAACCAACATTAACCATGCTAAAACATGCTTTCAAAACATAATCTAAACATGCAAATCATAACCAATGCATTCAACCACTTCATGGCTCAATCAAGGGAGTTTCTCCGAAAACTTACACTTGAGCTTAGTTAAGTTGCTTAGACTTAAACTAAGCTCCCAAAACCTTCAAATAATTGTTCCAAAGCTTGAACCCAAACTCCACTCACCAATTCCGTTTCGCAAGCTTGCCGAAACGCTGATCAAGCCTCCGGATCAACTCCACAAGTGTCCGAAGATGCCTCCCCTGTTTTTAACACATCAAATCAGAGGATTAATGCATCATCATGCATTGAAATCTTCAGCCAACACACTTAAACTTGCTGCTCTACCTAAAGCCATCATTTCGGCTACCAAACACAACCGAAATCACCTCCAAACTCTTCCAAAACTTAACTCATCCAAGATCCATCACTTCTAACCATTTCTAAACATCAATCAACATCCAAAATAAACCTAAACTCGTCCTTATACCTCCAGCTATAACAGAACACCATGATCACCTCAAAAACCACCATTTTCATAAGCAAAAACTTAGGAAATACAACCTATTCGGGATTGCATTGATAAAACCTCATTTACACATCATTAGACATCCAAAATACATTTAAGAATCATCTCAAAACAAATCCCAAACAATCACAACGAAATTCTTCAAGATTTCTTCCAAATCTTGAGTTTTAAAGCCAAAATCAAGTTCCTATCATTAAAACCATTTATAAAACTTAAATTAAGGATTGGCAACTTGGGAATTTCAGTAAAGAACTGAGTATTTAGAGGAGAAGAACAATCTTACCTCTAAATGGTGATTTCTCCTTGATTTGAGCCAATTTCCTTGAAAATTCAATGAGGAAATCAAGAGGATTTGATGCAAGATTGATTAGGAACTAATTGATGATAGAAATCTCATCAATTGAAGTGGAAATCAATGAAAAAGTTGCTGGAGAAAAGTGTTTGGATGATGGAATTTTGAGAGAAAAAGAAATGAGAAAATTTTAGGAAAAGGTAGTTATGAAATCTCAAAAGGTAGTTTCCTTTTTCATTTAATTAATTAAAACATTAATTAATTCACTCAAATTAAAGAAAAATCTGGAGAAATCATTTTTGGGTATATTAGCTCCTTAAAGATTCAAAGTTTCAATCCTTACAAAACAGTCACCACTAAACTTTTTAAAAATTGCATTTTAGTCACTACTCCAAAATGTAGTATTTCCAAACCTTATTTTGCGAAATTGCTTTCACCACTCTCCTATATATATTAAAAGAGGATTTTTAGATATTTTCCCATATTTTTAAAGCATCCCGAACTAGGCTTTCCCTAAAACCTCCTTTTATATTCAAACCGTAAAACAGATCGGTCCGGCTCAGACCCTAAACTTCCAAGCCCAAATTTGGGGTGTTACAACTCTCCCCCCTTAAGAAATTTCGTCCTCGAAATTTACCTGGAGGAAAAAGGTACGGAAACGGCTTCATCATATCATCCTTTCTTTCCCACGTGGCTTCCTCAACACCACGATGCCTCCACAACACCTTAACCAATTCAATGGTCTTGCCCCGAAGAACTTTACTGTCCAAATCCAGAATTTCAACCGGCTCCTCATCATAGGTCAAGTCTGGATTCAACTCCACTTCTTCCACAGGCATAACATGCGAAGGATCAGATCTATACCTCCGAAGCATAGAGACATGAAACACATCATGTATCTTTTCCAACTCTTGCGGCAACCTCAGCTTGTACGCAACAGGACCCACACGTTCAATCACCTCGTATGGTCCAATGTACCTAGGGCTCAACTTACCCTTTCGACCAAACCTCATCACCTTCTTCCAAGACGAAACCTTCAAGAACACACGGTCACCTACCGCAAACTCAATCTCCTTACGCTTCAAATCCGCGTAAGACTTCTATCGATCAGAAGCTGCCTTCAATCGCTCACAAATGAGCTTCACCTTCTCGGTGGTTCCTTTCAACAAAGCTGGCATCGAAACCAACTTCTGACCTATTTCAGCCCAGCAAAGAGGAGTTCTGCACTTCCTCCCGTACAAGGCTTCATAAGGTGCCATTTGAATACTTGCCTGGTAGCTATTGTTATAAGCAAACTCCACCAAAGGCAAATGCTTCTCCCAAGAACCCTGAAACTCAATCACACAGCACCTCAACATATCTTCCAGCACTTGGATAACACGCTCAGACTGTCCATCCGACTGTGGATGATAAGAAGTACTGAAATTCAACCGTGTACCCAAAGCTTGATGCAAACACTCCCAAAAACGCGATGTAAATCTCGGATCTCTATCCGACACTATAGACTTTGGCACACCATGCAGCCGCACAATCTCAGCAATGTACAACTCTGCAAGCTTGTCCAAGGTATACGTAGTATGCACATGTAAGAAATGCGCACACTTCGTAAGGCGATCCACAATCACCCACACCGAATTCTTCTTCGATGGCGACAAAGGCAAACCAGACACAAAGTCTATGGTAAACCTTTCCCACTTCCACTCATGAATCCTCAACGGTTGCAACAACCCAGAAAGAAACTGATGTTCAGCCTTAACCCGCTGACAAACCATGCACTTACTCACGTACTCCGCAACATATTTCTTCAAACCCACCCAATAGTACTCATCCTTAAGATCACGATACATCTTAGTACTACCAGGGTGCATAGCAAAAGGACTACTATGAGCTTCCGTCAGAATAGTACGCCTCAACTCAGCATCATTCGGCACTACTATCCGACACCCAAAACATAGAACCCCGTCATCATTAAAACAGAAATCCGAGGGTCTATCTTCAGTAATATCCTGAACATGTGGCACCAAGGAATCATCCAACAACTGCTTATCCTTTATCAGCTGAACCAAAGATGGTTTCACTTGCAATTCAGCCACAAGACCCCCATCTCGCGAAATGCTCAAGCTGGCAAACATAGTCCTCAACTCCACTGCCACCTTTCTACTCAAGGCATCCGCTACAACATTAGCTTTTCCCGGATGATACTCGATCGTCAGATCGTAATCTTTAAGCAACTCCACCCAACGTCGTTGCCTAAGATTCAACTCTTTCTGAGACACCAGATACTTCAAACTTTTGTGATCCGTGTACACAGTACACTTCTCACCATACAGGTAATGTCTCCAAATTTTCAAAGCAAAGACCACCGCAGCTAACTCAATATCATGCGTAGGATAATTGCACTCATGCACCTTCAACTGACGCGATGCATAAGCCACCACCTTACCCTCCTGCATCAACACACATCCCAAACCCACATAGGATGCGTCGTTGTACACCACAAACTCTTTCCCTGATTCAGGTTGAACCAAGATAGGAGCTTGCGTCAAAGCTGCCTTAAGCTTCTCAAAAGCTTGCTGTCTTGCCTCTGTCCACTCATACTTGACATCCTTCTGCAACAACTTCGTTAAAGGTGCAGCGATCTTTGAAAATCCATCCACAAACCTCCGGTAGTATCCTGCCAACCCAAGGAAACTACAGACTTCATGAACAGACTTAGGAGGCTTCCAATTCATCACCGCTTCAATCTTCTGAGGATCAACACGGATCCCCTCAGCAGAAACCACATGACCAATGAAAACAACTTCCCTAAGCCAGAATTCGCACTTACTCAGCTTAGCATAAAGCTGATTCTCCAATAGCGCCTGCAACACAATCCGCAAATGCCTTTCATGCTCTTCCTCAGTACGAGAGTACACAAGGATATCATCAATGAACACCACAACAAACTTGTCCAAGTATTCATGAAACACTCTATTCATCATGTCCATAAAAGCTGCAGGAGCATTCGTCAAACCAAACGGCATCACAAGGAACTCATAATGCCTGTACCTCGTTCTGAAGGCTGTTTTTGGCACATCCACATCCTTCACCTTAAGCTGGCAATAACCTGACCTTAAGTCAATCTTAGAGAACACAGCCACTCCCCGAAACTGATAAAAAAGATCATCAATCCTCGGCAAAGGATACCGATTCTTGATAGTCAACTTGTTCAGCTGACGATAATCGATGCACATTCTCATAGTGCCATCCTTCTTCTTCACAAACAGGACCGGTGCACCCCAAGGTGACACACTCGGCCGAATGAAACCACGATCAAGCAACTCCTGAAGTTGCATCTTCAGCTCCTTCAACTCCTTAGGTGCCATTCGGTAAGGAGTAATGGACACTGGAGTTGAGTTTTCGTACAACTCAATTCCAAACTCCATCTCTCGACTAGGAGGCAATCCAGGTAACTCCTCCAGAAACACACCAAGAAACTCCCGCACAGTCCTGATATCTTGAACTCGCAACTCCTTAGAGCTAGGATTCATCACAAAGGCCAGATAAGCCGCACAACCTTGCCTCAGCATTCGACTTGCTTCCAACGAAGACACCACATTGGCAAGAAACTTCACATTCTCACCAACCACCACCACCTCGTAATCATCCGCAAGTTTCAACGAAACTCGCTTGTTCTCAAAATCCACTACAGCTCGATGTTCAACAAGCCAATTCATTCCAAGGATCACATCAAAACCATAAAAAAGGCAATTCCATGAGATCAACAAGAAAAACATGGTTTTGCACTTCCAAGGGACATCTTCTATACAACTTCCGTGTCACAACGGTCTCACCAAAGGAACTAGTTACACGCATACCAACATCCAAAGACTCAACAGGTAAACCAAGCAATTGAGCATGTTCACGCAATATGTATGAGTGTGTAGATCAAGAATCAATCAAGGAAAGTAATGATAAGGATTTCAAAGTAAAAGTACATGCGATCACATCCGTATCATTTTTCCCCTCAAGCTGAGCATACACTCGAGCCTGGCCA
This sequence comes from Hibiscus trionum, assembly GCA_030270665.1. Lineage (NCBI taxonomy): Eukaryota > Viridiplantae > Streptophyta > Magnoliopsida > Malvales > Malvaceae > Hibiscus > Hibiscus trionum. The sequence continues at coordinate 10,469,732 of BSYR01000007.1, read as the reverse complement.
CCACCCTCAGGTTGAACAACCACCACATGCGCCACATTCCTCCCACCATCATCTCTGCGCTAGAAATTACCACGGCCGCGCCCACGACCTCTCTGTGGTGCAACTACTCCAGGAGCACGTCCCTGACCACCACTGGCCAACAAAGGACACTCTCTCCTCATGTGGTCTGCTGAACCACAATTCCAGCATGAATTACCAGTCACTGCTACCGGAGCTTGAACTTCCCTCGCTGCTCGAGGACAATCTCGCCTCATATGGCCACGAGATCCACACGTCCAACACGTGTTCTGATCAACTCTCAACTTGTCTCCCTGAACAGGCGCACCATGTCCTCCACCACCACGCCTAGCAGAAGACTGATACCTCTTATCACGTCCTCTCTTGTTCCGTCCACCACCGGAACTATAATCAGCAGCTCTTTTGCCTAAGCTAGAACCAACGCCCCTAGAAGACAAAACCAAGTTCTGCTCAATGTCCTTCGCTCTACTCACCAGCACATCAAAATCTGTATACTCAGCAGCAAGCATGAAAGTCCTCACGTCCGTCACCAAACCATAACGGAAACGTTCACACCTCTCTCGCTCATCAGGGATTAGCTCAGGTGCGTACTGGCTAAGACGGACAAACTGGATCTCATACTCAGCCACCGTCATGCTTCCTTGCACAAGAGACATGAATTCTCTTTTCTTTTCATCTAGGTATCGCACGCCTAGATACTTTCGTTTGAACGCGTTCAAGAAGAACGTCCAAGTCACATCATTTTCCTCCATTCCGGAGACAGTGGTCGTCCACCACGTATACGTATCATCATGCAACAGCGATACCACACAACCCAACTTCTGCACATTGTTGCAATTCATTTGCCCCAAAATCCTCTTGGTGCTTTCCAACCAAGATTCAGAACCTTCAGGAGATAAACCTCTGAACTCAGTCCCTCCCAGACTACGAAGACGTTCCAAAGGTAATCTCACGTTAGCATCACCCTGATGCGCAGCTCTGTGAGCTCCAGCTACTGCTGCCTGAAAGGCTCCCGCAATAGCCTATATCAGCACAGTCATGTCAGGAGCAGCTTGCCCCTGCACACCTTCAGGTCCCGCGACCCCAGCACCAGCACCAACACCAGCATTATCACCTTCAGCACCATCACCCTCGGGTGGTCCACCACCAGGGGGAGGAGGTAAATCCACAACATTCTCAGCATTATCGAGTTGTTAATACATTATAGAGGAGTATATAATTAATCTCATTAATTACCTCTATTTATTTACGTTAACTCATTTATCAAGGCACAATCAAATTATTAATATACGCGTTAATTTATATCCTTGATTTTTATAGATTATTTAGCATATCGGGTACTAGTACTCGTACATGAGTATCGATACGGTACCCTTCGGTACTAGTACTCACACGCGTACCGATACTGGAATTGCTTGTTGGAAATCCTACATTTTTGCAAGTACTGATACGAGTTGACATGTACTGATACGACCCCTAATCATGTACTGATACGGCCAAAGCTCGTATCGATACCCTACTCAGTACTCATGGGTTCATACTATTTCCTCGAATTATGATATTACAATGCTCTATTCGATCCCTAAAGCTTATGAAAGTCATTAGGGTTTGTTTACTAACGCATTCAATCAATTAATATTAATTATCGGTTTTATAATCATTCGAGTATTTCCAATTATCAGTCCAATAAGTACAATTTCCATCGAACATGCCAATTTCACATCTCAAGCACTTAAGCAACACAACATGTAAATCAACCAAATTGAATGATTATAAGAATAACTCAAATGACCCTACATGGTCTCTAAAGTCTCCATAAGTCTCATCATATTCGTAACATCATCATGCAACACACATGTATCAAAACTCTTGATGCTGGTCTCTAAACATGCTTATTTATCATCTGCCTATTTTGCAGACACTAAGACGCAAAGCAATCACATTTATGATGCTGATAAAGTAAAAGGAGTTCGAGGTGTACTAACTTTAAGCGATTTTCGATAAATCCTTACTCGAGCTCCTCAAACGCTCCTCTTGATCTGATATTCGAGCCTGAACAATTCTCAGAAATATACGAAAATCACAAATATTAATTAACCTCATTCACTAACTAATACACAAGGTCAAACGCGTAAAAAAACTTATCGAATCAAATTTGGCAAAACAGACTACGCCAATAGGCTTAAAACGTCGAGAAACCCTCAAGTAGGGCCCTAAAGAAAAGGTCAACGGCTCAGTAAGTGCGGTCAAAGGCAGCTGCTGCCAGCTCGACTTGTTGCTTGGGCTGCCTCAACATGCCGACACAGCTCGACCCAACAATTGGGCCAACGATTGGATCCAGTTGTTATAACAACCCAGCTCAGCCATGCGTCGCCTACGCGTAGGCGGCAGCGCTTACGGCTACTTCTGGCTTGTATTTCGATATTACAACACTCTATTCAATCTCTAAAGCTTATAAAAGTCATTAGGGTTTGTTTTCTAATGCATTCAATCAAGTAATATTAATTACCTGCTTTATAATAATTTAATCGAGTATTTCTAATTATCAGTCCAATAAGTACAATTTCCATCGAACATGCCAATTTCATATCTCAAGCACTCAAGCAACACAACATGTAAACCAACAAAATCAGATAATTATACGAATAAATCAAATGACCCTATGCGGTTTCTAAAGTCTTAATGAGTCTCATCATATTCATAACATCATTATGCAACACACATGTATCATAATTCATGATGCCAGTCTCTAAACACGATTATTTATCATCTGCCTATTTTGCAGACACTAACACGCAAAGCAATCATGATGAGTGTGTAAATGATCTAATTTATGTGCCCAATTTCCTTGTCTTTTGCATGTTTTCGAGCTCATATAGTTTGCATTTAGGTTAGATTGTACATATTTGCATGTAGATAGGGAGTTACACAACCTGTGCTTTAAATGTCATATATATTAGTGTTTTTCACGGGAAAGGTGGTGCTTTGTGGTGCATGTGTAGGATGCTGGAGGACTGTTGGAGTGGAAGAGGAGTATATCTCATGGCTGGAGCTGACGAGGCATAAAGAGTTGGAGATGAATCTACTTTCTGCCCACGTGGACTTTCTTCCAGATACGCAACATTAAATGAAGTGGGAAACCAATGGATTTCTTTAATGAAGCCGCACACTTTAGGGTATTGAAACACTAGTTTCATCGCCCATATAAGAAAGACTTGTATGCTACTTCAAGGAGAGTGCGATTACAAGCAACAATCCTAGTCTAAAGCTTACGAAGAACCACAGAGTGCAAGCTAGAGAATTCTCCTCACAATAGAGCCATCGAGAGAGGCGACGAAGTGGGAGATCTGCAATAAAGTTGGACGGCTTGGAGGGAGTGTGTCGAGGACCCTCGACTCCTTTCTTACCTTGCTTTATAAAAACTGTCGTACATTAATAATTTTGTTATGGATGTTTTACGCTCAGACATGAGCTAAGTACTTTAGTTGGGATTATTGCGTCCCACGATTTTATGTTTTGATTTCTTTTATAATGCTATAGTTTTTTCCCCTTCGTCTATTATGTTCTTCTTACTTCATGCGTAGTTATTGTACGAGCTATCGAGAGAGGCCTTATAAACATTGACCTGTGGCTTAATATCGAGAGAGTTAGGTTATACAAATGTGAACAGTGGGACTAAGTTATTAACTTAGTTCTAATCTGGCTTAGACTTAAGTTTAGGATTTCAACGACTAAAAGGGAGTTCTTAAACAAATAATAGGATTGTTAGGGTTCACGTAAAGATGTATTACCTTAACCTCAATGTTATTAACTTCTAGGCATCAAGAGAGTCAAAAGTTCATTAGAAAATCCCATTGAGTAGATAAAGATTTTAATGGTTTACGTAGACATGTATTGCTAGTTGCTATAGCATTGTAATAAGCAATAAACATATATCCTTAGCAATAATCCCAGCCTCCATAATATCTGTTATTTGCTGTAGTTGTTTTTCTTAATCATAGCTATGTTTACTTTAATTGTTTTAGTTTTAATCAACCCTTCAAACACCATCACTTGCAAACTCATTCATAAGTTCAAAAGCCTCGTAGTTATTCTTCAAATCCTTGTGGGTTCGACACTCTACTCTTTACTTTATTACTTGATATGACGAGTATACTTGTAACGCCCCAATTTTGGGCTTAGAAGTTTTGGGTTTTGGACCGGACCGGTCGGGTTGCGGTTCGAATATAAAAAGTGATTTTTAGGAAAGCCTAGTTTGGGTTGCATTAAAAATATGGAAAAATGTCTTAAAATCCTCTTTTATTATATATAAGAGTTTGGTGAAATCAATTTTGTAAAATGAGGTTTGGAAGAGTGACATTTTGGGTTAGTGACCAAAATGTAATTTTTGAAAACTGTGTGACTGTTTTAAAAAGGATTGAAACTTTGAATCTTTAAGGAGCTATTTACCCAATGGGAGTTTCTCCAGATTTTTTCTAAAATATTAAAGGTTTAATTAATGTATTTTAAATAAGGAAAAAGAGAGGGAATATATTTTCCTAAGTTTCTAACTAACTTTTCCACATTTTCCATTTTCATTTTCTATCATCTTTTCTCTCAAACCAAACATATTTCTCCAGAACTTTTCCTTCTGATTTTGTCACCTAAATAACTCATTTCAATTCTCTTTTGATCTTCAATCATCTCTTCAACAAAACCTTTGCATTTGCTAAGTGGATTTTCAAGAATTTGGTTCCAAAAAGGGAGAAACTCAAGTTTGGAGGTAAGAACGTCCTTCTCCTCTAAACTCTCAGTTCTTTACTGAGATTCCCAAGTTCTCAATCATTGATTTGTGATTTATTAAAGGTTTTACAATTTTAATCTTGATCTTGGCTTTAAATGCAAGATTTGATTGATTTTTGGTAAAATTTCGTATGATCTGTTTGAGCAGTGATTTGAGGTGTCTTTTTGATGTTGAATGAATGTATAATTGATGAGAAATTGAGGTTTTATCAATGCAATCCCGAATAGGTTAATTTTCCTAAGTTTTGTTTGAGTTTTTGGTTGTTTTTGGAGTGATCTTGGTGATCTGTTATAGCTGGAGGTATAAGGACGTGGTTAGATTCTTTTTGGATGTTAATTGATGTTTAAAAATGGTTAGAAGTGATGGATCTTGGCTGGGTTAAGTTTTGGAAGTGTTTGGAGGTGATTTCGGTTGTGTTTGGTAGCCGAAATGTTGGATTTGTGTAGTGCAGCGAGTTGAGTTGTGTGGCTGGTGTTTTTAATGCATAATGATGCATTAATCCTCTGTTGTTGTGTGCTTGAAACAGGGGAGATTGATCCGTGAGCATTAGAGGTGGTGTGGAAGGTTTCAGATGCTTGGAAGGCTTGTTGGCTAGCCTTGTTTTGTGTATCGGTGAGTGAAGTTGGGTTTTCAGCTTTTAAACCAAGGTTTGAAGGTTTTGGGAGCTTAGTTTAAGTCTAAACAACTTTGCTAAGCTCAAGAGTAAGTAAATGGATTTTCCCTCTTGGTTGTGTTGTGAATTGGTTTTAAAGCATTTGTGATTGTTTGATGCAAAGCATGTGATTTGCATGTTTTAAATTCTGTTTTGAAAGCATACTTTAGCATGGTTTAATGCTGGTTTTGAAAGTCATGTGTGAAGGATGCTCAAGGTAAGAGATCCTTGGTTTTGTACATTGGAGTTGTGGAATTGATGCATAGTGTTGCATGTTGTTTAATGGCTTTGTGTAATGCTTCAAAAACAGTGGATTAATGAGGGTAAATGGTGGTTTTTGCATTTTGGTTATGCTTGTAAATCAATGGATTAATGTGGTAAGATGGTTATATTGGCAAGTGATGTAAGTGGTTCTTGGTTACTTAAATCGGATATAGTTAGCCGGCTATAGGATTGGGTGCACCGTGAATAAAGTCGCCTTGGATGTGGAGTGGTTGTGAGTGAACCGGTAACTCCATCCAAGTACACTAACGAGGTGGTTAAGAGCACCATGGTGGTTAAAATTCCATGGGTGGGTCTTGTGTTAAGGTCATAATGGTGGTTGAAATTCCATTCGAGGACCTTGGGTAAGCAAAAGTTATAATGGTGGTTAAAATTCCATTTGAGGACCTTGTGCTTGTTAAGATCACAATGGTGGTGTAAAGTCCATGTGTGGATCTTGTGGAGTATGTCCCGGATCTCGTTAGTGATGTTATACAACTACCAATGGATAATGTTAAGGTTATATGGTGGTTAAAATTCCATATGGGAACCTTGTGAATGTTAAGGTTATATGGTGGTTAAAATTCCATATGGGAACCTTGTGAATGTTAAGGTATTATGGTGGTTAAAATTCCATATGGGAACCTTGTGAATGTTAAGGTCATATGGTGGTTAAAATTCCATATGAGGACCTTGTGTATGGTAAGGTCAAATGGTGGTTAAAATTCCATTTGGGGACCTTGGGATTGGTAGTGTGTATGAAGCGTGGGGACAACGCTTGTGATCCGCGTATCCGATTGGATGTTGTGTTGAAAAGTGGATTTGGTTATCACTTGGAAGCCAATATAATGTTCTTGAATATAATGGAGCATGAGATGCTTGAAATGATGCATGGTTGCATGAGAAGTATGTAATGTACTATGAATGCATGTTGGCTTGTTAGTCTAATCAAAGGTTGATTATCTATTGAGAATGGTGCATGTGTACATGAAATCTCTTTAGTGCATTGAAGTCTTGCGAAGACTTGTTTTTAAAGGCATGTGATGCAATTATTGTTGGTGTGGTTCATATGTTACATTTGTTTAATGCACGTATTGGATAGAATGAGTAAATGGTTTTAAAGGTTTCTTGCTTTAAAATGATATTCAAGTATGAGAAGGGTATGATGTGAAGTGGAAGTGTTTTCCAAGGATTTGAATTTAGCTTTGCATATGATGTTCATGCATGGAATGGTTAAATTGATGGTTTTACAAGTTGTGCTTTGAAAAGGCGTATTTAGCTTTTCTAAGCTAAGTGTTGGGTTTTCATGTTTGAGCAATGCATGATTTAAAGCATGATGTTGAAAAGGGTTTTCAAACTTTGCTTTGGTTTATCGAATCGAGTTTGCTTTTAAAAGTGGTTTTATGACTCGCTGCATTGATGGTGTTTTGGTTTTGAGCATTCCTCACTAAGCATTATGTGCTTACGCTCCTTTTTGTCCATCAATGCAGATATTTGAAGTTGGAACAGCGAGAAGCAAGGGATTCAAGGAGAACTCCACTTGAGATGAATGTCTCGGTTAATAGCTATAGATAATAAAGGCAATGGGGGAGGAATCTCTTATGTTGATGTTTAATGAGGTTGTGTATGTTGGACAAGTTTGGTTTATGATTTTGAATCATGTGGTTTAATGTTGCAACGTTTGAATCTCCTTATGCTTAAGTTGTTATGTTATGCTTCTTGTTTAAAAGCATGTTTGAGTGTTGGACATTTTGAATGAGTTGGTGCACCTAGGGATGGTCTTGTATCTAGATTTTGATGCAATTATGTCCCTTATATGCTGAGTGACTTGCTGGTGTGATTTGGTTGCCTTTGGAGCATGTTTGATGGGTCAAATGTGTGTTAAACCAGCAATTTTTCTGTAATCTGGGCAGCCTGTTTCGGAACAGGTGCTACCGTATCGGAACGGGGGCCTGAAATGGCCTGGGTGTTCCGAAACGGAAGGAACTGTTCCGGAACGGTTTGGCTACTGCCAGGCCCTGTTTCGGTACCAGTTTCGGAACGGTCCCGCGTTTCGGAACAGGTCCTCCCTGTTTCGGAACACTCGACCGTTGGGCACTGAAATTGTTGGTTAAATGTTTTGAAAACCTTGCGTTTTGGTCCTGAACTTTGTTTATGCAATTGGATGAGTTCGAGATGTCCTTTTGAGCTGAAATTTGGCAGTGAAGCATGAAACATGACTAATTTCATTTTGGTAACTTTTAATTGGGTTAAGTCCCTGTAATTCTCAGAATTTACAATTTGGTCCCTAATTCCTTAATTTGTGCAATTGAGTCCCTGAATGTTCTCTGATTGGTATGATCTTGGTGTATGCTGTTCTTGTGAACATATCTAGGGTTAATAAGCATCTAGACAAGATTAAAAAGAAAAAAAATGGGTCGTTAATCAAGGTTGACTTTCGGGTTGACTTTGGTTTTCCCCGTGTAAACTTCTTAATTCGGTTCAACCGTCTGGGCCGGGTTGAGGGGGTTACATTTGGTGGTATCAGAGCTGAGTTGCGAATGCTTGGGGAAAACGGTAAATTGTTGTAATATGTGTTTGATGTATATCCTAATGTGTGGATGAAAGCCGGTTGAAACACGTGTTTCTGAGCGAATTGTTGATGTTTTTAACATGCTTTCTGGTTATGAATCTTCGCTGAGCTAATGTGGATTTGTGCTGATGTTATGCTGGTGATGTGAGCTGATTTTTTTTTTATGAATGATGAAAGTGTAATGGGTATGATATGTTGATATTATGCTGTTGCGAGTGGATGCTGTTTGATGAAAGCATGATCGAATATGTTGTTTGATAGGCTTGATGTGGTGATATTTATGTTTTTGTTGACTGTTATGTCATGTAAAAGGGGAGAATTCGGGATAACCATTACCTTATTATTATAGCTATTGTGTTATTTTGGAGTTGGAGTTTGAATCCTTGCTTAAAGCTGGTCTAATTGATCTGTTTGTTTTGTTGTGATTGTTTGTTGTTAATAGCATGGTGAAATCGATAAAAGAATGGCAGTTAGGTGAGATGGTTGCTGCTTTAGAGCAGGTTGTTAAGGCGTGGAATTCACCTTTTAATGGAGATGTTACGTTTCAGCCTTCTGTGCCTGGAGTTGAGGTAGTAAGGCAGGAGGAAGAAGTTGGTTCTGTGATGAAGAGTTCATCACCTGTTGTTCAAGAGGTGTTGGGAACATCTCAAGCTGTGGCAAAAGTAAAGTCTGTAGACGTGCTGGCGGTGGGATGTGTGGGTTTGTCGAAACAGCGTTTGCATGTTTTGGGAGCTGTGGAGTATCATGGTTCGTCACCTGAGACGTTTGAGGCCTGGTTGGCTAGTGTAATTCTGATTTTGGATCAGGAAGGTTGTGACTATGCCTGTAAGCTGGGGAGTGTTGTCTCACTGATGCTGGAGGACGCATGTTCCTGGTGGACATCTGTGGCGGTGGCATCACACATCCACGATATAGATTGGGACTTCTTTGTGTCTGCCTTTTATGAAAGGTATCTTGGAGAGAAATTCCCAAGGGTTAAGCAATGTGAGGGTGTGGTTTCAGTTGGTGAAGGTGAGAAAAGTTTAAGTAAGAGAGTTGCGGGTATTGACTTCGGGAGCGGTCAGCGTGGAAGGCAACGTGATAGGAAGTTTTGCTTGGATCGAAGCTTGGATGGTAGTGCAAATCTGGGGCAAATGCTGCTTGATCAAGGAGTGGAAGCTCAGCTACCGGTGTGTGACCGTTGTGGGAGGCGCCATGTTGGAGGTTGTTGGGGCACAGGTGCCTGTTGGAACTGTGGTTCTAAAGAGCATGTGAAGCGAGATTGTCCTCATGTGGTGAGATCAGCTTCAGTGGTAGCAAAAGGGTCTCTGAAGGGTCGTGGGCACGGCCGAGACGAAGTTCGAAGGTGGCAGGAAGAGCAGAAAGTTGTGAAGGGTTTGGGAAATGGGATCTGCTGGAATTGTGGGTCTGTTGGGCATACGAGACGTAATTGTTTGAAGTTGGCTCGGGATAGCCAGGGAGCTTTGCCGCAAGGAGATGGTGGTGACCTTAGTGTGTTAGCTGATGCTACAGTGGTGCGGCTGGAGAATGATGGTTCTGCGAGGAAGAGAGCTCGACTGTTGAAGCTCCGGGGTAGTGAGGTATTTTCAGGTAACCTTGTTAAGTAACCTTTGCCTAGTTATCTTAGTTTGGTTTTGGTTTGGTTTCCCTTGCGTTGCGGGTATGGTCTTGTTGCTAGCGTGTTGGGGTAATAGTTGTTGTTGTTTTGAAAACAACTTTAGCGTGAAGAGGGCTTTAGTGAGTATCTTGTGGTTAATGGTTGCTAGAATGATGGAGTTAGACAAGTTAGAAGTGAGTTAGGAGGTTGTTCTTAGACAGATTCTGAGGATGTTATTGGTGGGTGTGAACTGACATACATGCACAGTTAAATCATTTGTTATATGCTATATTATATATGTGTTGGTCCATGCATACATGTGACATGACATTAGAGGTTTTGCATACATGTACATCAGGCATTGATAGGGCATATTGGTGACCATGCATACGAACGTTCACACTCACTAATAGCTAATCGAGTCTGTTAGTGTTGTGATAGGGTTAGGTTGGATGATGGGTTTTAGAGGTTGTTTTGGTGCTAGGAGAATGTTAGAAGTAATGGAGGGTATTAAGCAAGATGTTGGTAGTGGTGGATGCGGTATAGCATGCTGGTAGAAGGAAAGTGTTTGGCGCTTTATGAGTATAGCCAGCAGTAGTGGTGGTTCCTTGGTGTTAAGTGATGTTGCAGGTTAGTGGAAGTGTTCTCAGAGTGCTGAGGTAACTTGGCATTGATATTGTAGTAGAAGGGTTGTTTTTATTGGTGATGGTTTTTAGCAACCTTTGAGGAGTTGAGAAGAGGATTTTTGTTGTGGGTTGTAGAAAAGGGTTAGCCTGGGAGAATAGAAGTTTCGTAATCTAGAGATGTATGTGTAGGTTGGGCGATGTTCTGGTAGGGTAAGTGTTGTGGTCAAAGCTTGAAGTGGACGGGTTCTTGTGAGAAGTGGTTGGCTGGTTGTGAATAAGTAAATTTCTTCTGAAGTCGGCTGGTGGTGTATGGAACGGCTGGTGGAGTCAAGATTGGGGTTTTGTGATGTGATTTTTGGATATTGGATGAGTAGTCCTGGTGAGTCGTTATGGTAATGATAGCGGCGAATGTGAAGGAATGTCAGCATTACGTTGAGAGGGTTGGGTAAGCAGTTGATGCTTAAGAATTTTTGCTTGTTGGGAAAATCTTTGAAGGAGGTTGGGGGGTTTGCAAAGAGTTTTAGAAGCAGTGAAGGTTGTGGGTACATAGTGGCAGAACTGGATTGGTTGGTGTCACTGTGTGAACAAGTTTTGGGAGTTGTGTGTTAAGGTGGAGTATGCTGTAAAAGTTTGAGGTTCTTCAGGTTGTTGTTGGGGCTATGTGCGGTTCGGAAGTGTGAAAGGTTAAGTTGTGGTTAACTTTGAGTGTTTTGGAATTCGTGAGCAGTATGTGGTGGTGTTGAGTTTGGGTGGAGTTTTGTGAGGAGAGTGTTCAGTGGTGGTTAAGTCTCCTGTGTTGCTTTGTGTGTTGCTTTGAGAAGTTTGGTTGTGCTCTTTTCGCCAGTTGAAATTTCGAGGACGAAATTTCCTAAGAGGGGGAGAGTTGTAACGCCCCAATTTTGGGCTTAGAAGTTTTGGGTTTTGGACCGGACCGGTCGGGTTGCGGTTCGAATATAAAAGGTGATTTTTAGGAAAGCCTAGTTCGGGTTGCATTAAAAATATGGAAAAATGTCTTAAAATCCTCTTTTATTATATATAAGAGTTTGGTGAAATCAATTTTGTAAAATGAGGTTTGGAAGAGTGACATTTTGGGTTAGTGACCAAAATGTAATTTTTGAAAACTGTGTGACTGTTTTAAAAAGGATTGAAACTTTGAATCTTTAAGGAGCTATTTACCCAATGGGAGTTTCTCCAGATATTTTCTAAAATATTAAAGGTTTAATTAATGTATTTTAAATAAGGAAAAAGAGAGGGAAGATATTTTCCTAAGTTTCTAACTAACTTTTCCACATTTTCCATTTTCATTTTCTCTCATCTTTTCTCTCAAACCAAACATATTTCTCCAGAACTTTTCCTTCTGATTTTGTCACCTAAATAACTCATTTCAATTCTCTTTTGATCTTCAATCATCTCTTCAACAAAACCTTTGCATTTGCTAAGTGGATTTTCAAGAATTTGGTTCCAAAAAGGGAGAAACTCAAGTTTGGCGGTAAGAACGTCCTTCTCCTCTAAACTCTCAGTTCTTTACTGAAATTCCCAAGTTCTCAATCCTTGATTTGTGATTTATTAAAGGTTTTACAATTTTAATCTTGATCTTGGCTTTAAATGCAAGATTTGATTGATTTTTGGTAAAATTTCGTATGATCTGTTTGAGCAGTGATTTGAGGTGTCTTTTTGATGTTGAATGAATGTATAATTGATGAGAAATTGAGGTTTTATCAATGCAATCCCGAATAGGTTAATTTTCCTAAGTTTTGCTTGAGTTTTTGGTTGTTTTTGGAGTGATCTTGGTGATCTGTTATAGCTGGAGGTATAAGGACGTGGTTAGATTCTTTTTGGATGTTAATTGATGTTTAAAAATGGTTAGAAGTGATGGATCTTGGCTGGGTTAAGTTTTGGAAGTGTTTGGAGGTGATTTCGGTTGTGTTTGGTAGCCGAAATGTTGGATTTGTGTAGTGCAGCGAGTTGAGTTGTGTGGCTGGTGTTTTTAATGCATAATGATGCATTAATCCTCTGTTGTTGTGTGCTTGAAACATGGGAGATTGATCCGTGAGCATTAGAGGTGGTGTGGAAGGTTTCGGATGCTTGGAAGGCTTGTTGGCTAGCCTTGTTTTGTGTATCAGTGAGTGAAGTTGGGTTTTCAGCTTTTAAACCAAGTTTTGAAGGTTTTGGGAGCTTAGTTTAAGTCTAAACAACTTTGCTAAGCTCAAAAGTAAGTAAATGGATTTTCCCTCTTGGTTGTGTTGTGAATTGGTTTTAAAGCATTTGTTATTGTTTGATGCAAAGCATGCGATTTGCATGTTTTAAATTCTGTTTTGAAAGCATACTTTAGCATGGTTTAATGCTGGTTTTGAAAGTCATGTGTGAAGGATGCTCAAGGTAAGAGATCCTTGGTTTTGTACATTGGAGTTGTGGAATTGATGCATAGTGTTGCATGTTGTTTAATGGCTTTGTGTAATGCTTCAAAAACAGTGGATTAATGAGGGTAAATGGTGGTTTTTGCATTTTGGTTATGCTTGTAAATCAATGGATTAATGTGGTAAGATGGTTATATTGGCAAGTGATGTAAGTGGTTCTTGGTTACTTAAATCGGATATAGTTAGCCGGCTATAGGATTGGGTGCACCGTGAATAAAGTCGCCTTGGATGTGGAGTGGTTGTGAGTGAACCGGTAACTCCATCCAAGTACACTAACGAGATGGTTAAGAGCACCATGGTGGTTAAAATTCCATGGGTGGGTCTTGTGTTAAGGTCATAATGGTGGTTGAAATTCCATTCGAGGACCTTGGGTAAGCAAAGGTTATAATGGTGGTTAAAATTCCATTTGAGGACCTTGTGCTTGTTAAGATCACAATGGTGGTGTAAAGTCCATGTGTGGATCTTGTGGAGTATGTCCCGGATCTCGTTAGTGATGTTATACAACTACCAATGGATAATGTTAAGGTTATATGGTGGTTAAAATTCCATATGGGAACCTTGTGAATGTTAAGGTTATATGGTGGTTAAAATTCCATATGGGAACCTTGTGAATGTTAAGGTATTATGGTGGTTAAAATTCCATATGGGAACCTTGTGAATGTTAAGGTCATATGGTGGTTAAAATTCCATATGAGGACCTTGTGTATGGTAAGGTCAAATGGTGGTTAAAATTCCATTTGGGGACCTTGGGATTGGTAGTGTGTATGAAGCGTGGGGACAACGCTTGTGATCCGCGTATCCGATTGGATGTTGTGTTGAAAAGTGGATTTGGTTATCACTTGGAAGCCAATATAATGTTCTTGAATATAATGGAGCATGAGATGCTTGAAATGATGCATGGTTGCATGAGAAGTATGTAATGTACTATGAATGCATGTTGGCTTGTTAGTCTAATCAAAGGTTGATTATCTATTGAGAATGGTGCAGGTGTACATGAAATCTCTTTAGTGCATTGAAGTCTTGCGAAGACTTGTTTTTAAAGGCATGTGATGCAATTATTGTTGATGTGGTTCATATGTTACATTTGTTTAATGCACGTATTGGATAGAATGAGTAAATGGTTTTAAAGGTTTCTTGCTTTAAAATGATATTCAAGTATGAGAAGGGTATGATGTGAAGTGGAAGTGTTTTCCAAGGATTTGAATTTAGCTTTGCATATGATGTTCATGCATGGAATGGTTAAATTGATGGTTTTACAAGTTGTGCTTTGAAAAGGCGTATTTAGCTTTTCTAAGCTAAGGGTTGGGTTTTCATGTTTGAGCAATGCATGATTTAAAGCATGATGTTGAAAAGGGTTTTCAAACTTTGCTTTGGTTTATCGAATCGAGTTTGCTTTTAAAAGTGGTTTTATGACTCGCTGCATTGATGGTGTTTTGGTTTTGAGCATTCCTCACTAAGCATTATGTGTTTACGCTCCTTTTTGTCCATCAATGCATATATTTGAAGCTGGAACAGCGAGAAGCAAGGGATTCAAGGAGAACTCCACTTGAGATGTATGTCTCGGTTAATAGCTATAGATAATAAAGGCAATGGGGGAAGAATCTCTTATGTTGATGTTTAATGAGGTTGTGTATGTTGGACAAGTTTGGTTTATGATTTTGAATCATGTGGTTTAATGTTGCAACGTTTGAATCTCCTTATGCTTAAGTTGTTATGTTATGCTTCTTGTTTAAAAGCATGTTTGAGTGTTGGACATTTTGAATGAGTTGGTGCACCTAGGGATGGTCTTGTATCTAGATTTTGATGCAATTATGTCCCTTATATGCTGAATGACTTGCTGGTGTGATTTGGTTGCCTTTGGAGTATGTTTGATGGGTCAAATGTGTGTTAAACCAGCAATTTTTCCGCAATCTGGGCAGCCTGTTTCGGAACAGGTGCTACCGTATCGGAACGGGGGCCTGAAATGGCCTGGGTGTTCCGAAACGGAAGGAACTGTTCCGGAACAGTTTGGCTACTGCCAGGCCCTGTTTCGGTACCAGTTTCAGAACGGTCCCGCGTTTCGGAACAAGTCCTCCCTGTTTCGGAACACTCGACCGTTGGGCACTGAAATTGTTGGTTAAATGTTTTGAAAACCTTGCGTTTTGGTCCTGAACTTTGTTTATGCAATTGGATGAGTTCGAGATGTCCTTTTGAGCTGAAATTTGACAGTGAAGCATGAAACATGACTAATTTCATTCTGGTAACTTTTAATTGGGTTAAGTCCCTGTAATTCTCAGAATTTACAATTTGGTCCCTAATTCCTTAATTTGTGCAATTGAGTCCCTGAATGTTCTCTGATTGGTATGATCTTGGTGTATGCTGTTCTTGTGAACATATCTAGGGTTAATAAGCATCTAGACAAGATTAAAAAGAAAAAAAATGGGTCGTTAATCAAGGTTGACTTTCGGGTTGACTTTGGTTTTCCCCGTGTAAACTTCTTAATTCGGTTCAACCGTCTGGGCCGGGTTGAGGGGGTTACAATACTTACTCTAAAGTGCATCACTATTCGACAAGCATCAAGTTTTTGGCGCCATTGCGGGGATTGTCAATTGATAATTATGTTGTAATTGTGCTTAGGACTTTATTTTTATTGTATTTAATTTTTGTTTTTCTTAGGTACGTTCTAGTGCATGACCAGAAGGTCTAGCTCAAAACCTATTATTCCTTATAATTTGGAGATTGAAAAAACATTTCGGAGACTACTACGAGAGAAAAAGAATATGGATCCACCTGCGAACGACCCTAAGAATACGCTTAACCAATGCATACGTCCATTCGATGGATAAGGAGTTGGAGCGGAAAATAATGGCCAAGAGGATCCACCACCTGTAACACCCCTCACCCGGTTTAGTCGTAAACCAGCTAAGGAATGCTACTCAAGCAATAAAAACCCAAATAATCAATAACTTTTGCCTAACTTACCATATTTGATAAGTTAGACTCCTAATACAAGTTTACACAATCAACATAACTTGTTAACACATTTCATACTTCAATCACACAACATTCCACATTTTAATCAAGTCATCTAAACATAGGTATATCATCAAGGCACTTAACCATAAGCATATCATACCATCATATGTTGTCTAGCTTAACTAAGCAATCGACCCAACCATGTTATCAAGTTATACAAACCATGATATATCAAATATATACATAGCCAAACATAGGCTCAAATTGCATGAACATGTATCTAATTACAAAGCTAAGGCCACAATCTAGGAGTTTACAAAAGGATGATTTCATACTTAAAGCTATAACTTGTCTTGCGTTGCCTCCAATCGAGCTAGTTTGCAATCTACGAACCTATAGTTTGAGAAGAATGAAACGAGAGTGATAAGTACGGTTAAGTACTTAGTGAGGTAGCAACCTAAGCTAGGGTAGTATGTTCATTTAACAAGTATATTTTAGATCAAGGAAGGCCTAGCTAGGTTTCATGAATCAAGCTTGTTCAAAGTTTGTATTCAAATGATCATGTTTTGTCATATTTCCATATCATTTCATTTAATTTATTCTAACAGTTAAACATGGAAAATAAAGGTTACACGAGTACACATATCAATCTTATTTTTCAACCAATCAACTATATATTATCATCAAGAAGTCAAGTGAATAGTACTCAATCAAATTTCATGTAACAGGATATCATGTAAGCAAGCATAACAAGATCATTTCCATTTCATGTAAACACAAATTCATATCAGCAAGCTTTCTGATTCAATTTCCAGTTTAAGCCTTGGTTTATAGTCGAGTCTAGGTAATCGAGTCGCCAACCAACTGTCGCCAAAACAACTATCTGGTCATATCCCTCCCACTGTCACCAAGGACCATAACAGACATCCCTCCTACTGTCGAAAAATAAAGGGCCTTAGCTCGGTCCGTAGACCACCCCAACACAAAAGAGCTCAAGACTCTATGGCATGCCATCTTACCTATGACTCACTAGTTACCAAGGCATTATATAATTATGTGATCAAGAATCAAGGATCATATTACAAGCTAGACAAGAATCATGGCATATTCAAGTGATCAATAATCATGTATCAAGATCAAGAGCCCTTAGGCTAATGAACCATAGTTCATGTAACGCCCCGGTTTTGGGCTCAGAAGTTTTGGGCGTTGACCGGTTCGGTCAAAGTGCTGATCGAATATGTAAAGGTGAAATCAGGAAAGCCTAGTTCGGGTTGCATTAAAAATATGGAAAAATGTTCTAAAATCATCTTTTAATATATAAAAGTGAACTGTGAAATCAATTTTGGAAAATGAGGTTCGGAAGGGTGACATTTTGGCTAGTGACCAAAATGTAATTTTTGAAAGTTGCGTGATTGTTTTATAAAGGGTTGAAACTTTGAATCTTTAAGGAGCTATTATTCCAAAAAGAGTTTCTCCAGATTTTTCTAAGATATTTTGATGTATAATTCTGATTTTAAAGCTTAAGAAAAGTGGAGGGAAATCATTTTACTATTTTGTAACCAACTTTCCATTTTTCTTCCAATTTTCATTTTCTCTCTTTTTCTCTCAACCCAAACACTTTCTCTCCAGAGATTTACTTCTGATTTTGTCACTCAAATCTTCCTTTTCAATTCTCTTTGGATTCCTAATCATCTCTACAACAAAACCTCACCATTTGCAAGTTGTTTCATCAAGCTTTTTGGTTCCAAAAAGGGAGAAACTCAAGTTTGGAGGTAAGAACGTCCTTCTCCTCTAAACTCTCAGTTCTTTACTGAAATTCCTAAGTTCTCAATCCTTGATTTGTGATTTGTTAAAGGCTTTTCAATTGAAATCTTGATTTTGGCTTAAAATGCAAGATTTGCTTGATTTTGGTGAAATTTTCGTGTGATCTGTTTGGGCAGTGTTTTGAAGTGTCAAATTGATGTTAAATGAATGCTAAATTGATTAGAAGTTGAGGTTTAATTAATGCAATCCCGGATTGGTTGAATTTCCTAAGTTTTGCTTGAGTTTTTGGTTGTTTTTTGAGTGATCTTGGTGATCTGTTATACCTGGAGGTATAAGGACGTGGTTGTGATCATTTTGGATGTTAATTGATGTTTAAAAATGGTTAGAAGTGATGGATCTTGGCTGGGTTAAGTTTCAGAAGTGTTTGGTGGTGAGTTCGGTTGTGTTTGGTAGCCGAAATGTTGGATTTGTGATGAGCAGCGAGTTTAGTTGTGTTGCTGGTGTTTTTAGTGCATTATGATGCATTAATCCTCTGATGTTATGTGCTTGAAACAGGGGAGGAAGATCCGTGAGCATTAGAGGTGGTGTGGAAGGTTTCAGATGCTTGGAAGGCTTGTTGGCTAGCCTTGTTTTGTGTATCGGTGAGTGAAGTTGGGTTTTCAGCTTTTAAACCAAGGTTTGGAGGTTTTGGGAGATTAGTTTAAGTCTAAACAACTTTGCTAAGCTCAAGAGTAAGTATATGGATTTTCGCTCTTGGTTTGTGTTGTGAATTGGCTTTAAAAGCAATTGTGTTTGGTGGTTGCAATGCATGTGATTTGCATGGTTTATATTCTGTTTTGAAAGCATATTTTAAGCATGGTTTAATGCTGGTTTTGAAAGCCATGTGTGAAGGATGCTCAAGGTAAGAGATCCTTAGTTTTATACATTGAAAATGTGGTTTTGATGCATGGTGTTGCATGTTGTTCAATGGCTTTGTGTAATGCTTTAAAACAGTGGATTGATGTTGCTAAATGATGGTTTTTGCATTATGATTATGCATGTGAATCATTGGACTAATGTGGTAAGTAGGTGATATTGGCAAGTGATGTAAATGGTTCTTGGTTTCTTTGATCGGATATAGTTAGCCGGCTATAGGATTGGGTGCACCGTGAGTAAAGTCGCCTTGGAGGTGGAGTGGTTAAGAGTGAACCGGTAAACTCCCTTCAAGTATCCTAACGAGATGGTTAAGGTCATAATGGAGGTGGAATGCCCATTCGAGGACCTTGGTTAAGCAAAGGTTATATGGTGGTTAAAAGTCCATATATGGGAACCTTGTGCTTGTTAAGATCACAATGGTGGTGTAAAGTCCATGTGTGGATCTTGTGTTGGGTGTCCCGGATCTCGTTAGTGATGTTATACAACTACCAATCGGTGATGCTAAGGTTGTATGATGTTTAAAAGTCCATACATGGGAACCTTGTGCATGTTAAGGTTATATGGTGTTTAAAAGTCCATATATGGGAACCTTGTGTAAGCTAAGGTTGTATGGTGTTTAAAAGTCCATACATGGGAACCTTAGGAAAGTTAAGGTTGTATGGTGTTTGAAAGTCCATACATGGGAACCTTGTGAATGTTGAGGTCAAATGGTGTTTAAAAGTCCATTTGGGGACCTTGGATTGGTAGTGTGTATGAAGCGTGGGGACAACGCTTGTGATCTGCGTATCCAATTGGATGTTGAGTTGAAAAGTGGATGTGGTTGATCACTTGGGAGCCAATGTAATGTTCTTGATTATGATTAAGCATGAGATGCTTGAAAAGATGCATGGTTGCATGAAAAGTGTTTAATGCTTGTGAATGCATGTTTACTTGTTAAGTTGAACAAGTGTTGATTATCATTTGGTAAATGATGCATGTGTGCATGAAATCTCTTTTATGCATTGGAGTCTTGTTAAGACTTGTTTTAAAAGGCATGTGTTGATGATGTTGTGGTTCATAAGTTGCCTTTGTTTAATGCATGTGTTGGATTGATTGAGTAAATGGTTTTAAAGGGTTTCTTGCTTGGAATGATTTTCAAGTATAAGAAAGGTGTGTTATGAAATGGAAGTGTTTTCCAAGGTATGAATTTAACTTTGCATATGGGTTTATTCATGGAATGGTTAAATGGATGATTTTGCAAATTATGCTTTGAAAAGGTTTTCTTAGCTTGCTAAGCTAAGGGTTGGTTTTCATGTTTGAACAATGCATGGTTTAAGCATGTTGTTGAAAAGGGGTTTTCAAACTTTGCTTGGTAAACAAATCGAGTTGCTTTTCAAAGAGGTTTTATGACTCGCTGCATTGATGGTGTTTTGGTTTTGAGCATTCCTCACTAAGCATTATGTGCTTACGCTCCTTTTTGTCCATCAATGCAGATTCTTGAAGTTTGGACAGCGAGAAGCAAGGGATTCAAGGAGGACTCCATTTGAGATGTATGTCTCGGTGAATAGCTATAGTTAATAAAGGCATTGGGGTAGAATCTCTTGGGTTAATGTTTATGTGTTCGTATATGTTCGGACAAGGATGGTTATATGTTGTTGTTAATGTTGTTGGATCATGTTTTGGCTTATATGAGATGGATTTGGAGATTTTGTGTATAAATGGTTGCTTGTGTAGGAAGCATGCCTATAGAATTGGGGCTTTACGTATATGATGATAATATGTTGAATTGTTGATGCAAGTATGTCTCTTATATGTTGAAATGCATGATGGTAAAGTTTGGTGGCTTTTGGAGTATGTTCGGATGGTCAATTGCGTGTTTAAGCATGTCTTTTTCTGCATTATGTGCAGGGCGTTTCGAAACAGGGACTACCGTTTCGGAACGGATGCCCTGAATCAGCCCAGGCGTCCGAAACGGTAGACACCGTTTCGAAACGGAAAGCATTCTGCCAGCCACCTGTTTCGGTACGCGTTGCGGAACGGCCCCGCGTTTCGAAACGGGCTCTGCCTGTTTCGGAACACGTGACCGTTGGGGGCCGACAGTGGCAGTTAAATGTTTTGGAATGTTTGCATTTTGGTCCTGAAACTTGTTTGTGCAATTGTATGAGTTTGGGATGTCCGTTTAAGCTGAAATTTGGCAGAGAAGCATGAAACTTGATTAATTTTAAGTTGGTAACTTAAAATCTGGTTATGTCCTTAAAGTTTTCAGAATTTACAGTTTGGTCCCTAAAGTTGTTAATTGCTCAATTGGGTCCCTGTTTGATCTCTGATGTTTGTAATCTTCGAGTATGTTGTTGTGAGATCACATCTAAGGTTAACGTGCATTTAGACAAGATAAAAAAAGAAAAAAAAGGGTCGTTAATCAAAGTTGACTTTCGGGTTGACTTTGTTTTTCCCCGTGTGACTTTCTTAATTCGGGTCAACCGTCTGGGCCGGGTTAAGGGGGTTACATTTGGTGGTATCAGAGCTAAGTTGCGAATGCTTGGGGAAAACGGTAAATTGTTGTGATGTGTGTTGATGTTTACCTTGTTGTGTGGATGAAAGTTGGTTGAATGTTGGTTGAAACACGTGTTTCTTAGTAAGTTGTTGATATTTGCAAGCATGCTTTGTGTTTAAGAATCTTGGTTGAGCTTACGTGGATATATGCTGATGTTGTGAGTTGGTTTAATGCATGTTGAAAGTGAAATGAGTATGTTATGTGGATAGTATGCTGTTGCAAGTGGATGCTGTTTGATGAAAGCATGATCGAAGTATGTTGTTTGATGTGCTTGATGTTGTGATATCCATGTTCGTGTTGACTGTTGTGTCATGTAATAGAGGGGGGATTCGGGATACCCATTGCCTTATTATTATAGCTATTATGTTATTTTGGAGTTGGAGTTTGAATCCTTTCTTAAAGCTGGTCTAACTGGTTTGTTTGTTTTGTTGTGATTGTTTGTTGTTGTTAGTAGTATGGCGAAGTCGTTGATAGAATGGCAGTTGGGTGAGATGGTTGCTGCCTTAGGGCAGGTTGTTAAGGCTTGGAATTCACCCTTCTGTAGAGGTGTTTCGTCTCAGTCTTCTGTGCCTGGAGTTGAGGTGGGAAGGCAGGAGCAAGAAGCTGGTTCTGTGATGAAGAGTTCATCACCTGTTGCTCAAGAGGTGTTGGGAACATCTCAGGCTGTAGCAAGGGTAAAGTCAGTGGATGTGCTGGCTGTAGGATGTGTGGGTTTGCCGAGGCAGCGTTTGTTGGATTTGGGTGCTGTGGAGTATCATGGTTCTTCACCTGAGACATTTGAGGCTTGGTTGGCCAGTGTGATTCTGATTCTGGATCAGGAAGGTTGTGATTATGCTTGTAAGCTGGGAAGTGTTGTCTCTTTGATATTGGAGGATGCATGTGTCTGGTGGACATCTGTGGCGGTGGCGTCACATATACATGATATTGACTGGGATTTCTTTGTATCTGCCTTTTATGAAAGGTATCTTGGAGAGAAGTTTCCATGGGTTAAGCAATGTGAAGGTAGTGCTGTTGTGGAGCAAGTGTTGCTTGAGCAAGGAGTGGAAGCTCAGCCACCGGTATGTGACCGTTGTGAAAGGCGTCATGTTGGAGGTTGTTGGGGCGCAGGTGCTTGCTGGAACTGTGGTTCTAAAGTGCATGTTAAGCGCGATTGTCCTCTTGGGGTGAAGTCAGCTTTGGTGTTAGCCAAAGGGTCTCTGAAAGGTCGTGGGCACGGCCGAAGCAAGGTTCAGAGGTGGCAGAAAGAGCAGAAGGTTGTGAAGAGTTTGGGAAATGAGAAGTGCTGGAAATGTGGGTCTGCTGGACATATGAGACGTGATTGTTTGATGTTGGCTCGGAATAGCCATGGTTCTTTACCGCAGGGAGATAGTGATGACCTTAAAGTGTTAGCTGGTGCTGCAGCGGTGCGGCAGGAGGATGATGGTTCCGCGAGGAAGAGAGCTCGTCTGATGAAGCTTCAGGATGGTGATGTGTTTTCAGGTAATTTTGTTAAGTAATCTTTGCTCTAGTTACCTTAGTTGGGTTTCTATTGGTTTTCCTTGCGTGGTAAGTTTAGTCTTGTTGCCAGCATGTTGAGGTAATAGTTGTAGTTTTGGAAACATCTTTGGTGTGAAGAAGGTTTTAGTGAGTTTTGTGGTTAATGGTTGTTGGTATGATGGTATGATGGAGTTATATAAGTTAGAAGTGAGGAAGGAGATTGTTCTTAGACGGATTCTGAGGATGTTATAGGAGGGTGTGAACTGGCATTCATGCACAGTTAAAATCATTGTTATATGTTATATTATATATGTGCTGGTCCATGCATACACGTGGCATGACATTAGAGGTTTTGCATACATGTACATCAGGCATTGATAAGGCATGTTGGTGATCATGCATACGATGTTCACACTCGCTAATAACTAATCGAATCTGTTAGTATGGTGGTTGGGTTAGGTTGGATGATGGGTTCTTTAGAGGTTGTTTTGGTGTTGGGTGAGAGTTAGAAGTAATGGAGTATATTAAGCTAGTTGCTAGTAATAGTGAGAGTGGTATAGCCTGTTGGTAGAAGGATAGTGTTTGATGCTTAAAGAGTTTAGTGGTTTGGTGGTGAGGAGTACCGGTTGAGGTTAGAATCGGTCAAGTGGTTTGAATAGCTAAGTGGAAGGGGTAGTTCCTTGGTGCTAAGTGATGTTGCAGATTAGTGGTTGTGTTCCCAAGTGCTGAGGTAGCTTAGCATTTAAGTTGTTGTGGAAGGGTTGGTTCGTAAGTGTTGGTTCTTAGCAACCTTTTGAGGAGTTGAGGAGTTGTTATGTATGTTAGGTTAAGCGATGTTATGGTAAGGCAAATATTGTGGTCAAAGCTTGCGGTGGATAGGCAATGAAAGGTCAAATGCCATTGTTGGTTGGTTGGGTTCTTGTGAGTAGTGGTTGGCTGGTTGTGGGTATGTGAGTTTCTTTTGTAGTCAGCTGGTGGTGTGTGATACGGTTGGCGGAGTTGAGTTGGGGTTGTGATGTAAATTTTGGATGGTGGGTGAGTAGTCCTGGTGAGTCGTTATGGTAATGTTAGTGGCAGATGTGAAGGATTATCAGCATTCGTTGAGGAGTTTGGGTAAACGGTTGTTGCTTAAGGATTTTTGCTTGTTGGGAAATCCTTGGAAGAGGTTTAGGAGTTTGCAAGAGTTTTAGAAGCAGAGAAGTTTGCAAAGTGGCTGAATTGGATTGGTTAGTGTCGCTGTGTAATCAAGTCTTGGGAGTTGTGTGTTACGGTGATGTGTGCTGTAAAAGTTGAAGTACTTCAGGTTGATGTTGGGGCTGTGTACAGTCCGGATATGTGAAAGGTTAAGTTATGGCTATTTTTGTGTGTTCTGGATTTTATGAACAGTATGTGGTGGTGTTGAGTTGGTGGAGTTTTTGTGTGGAATGTGGTGGTTGAGGGCTTTTGTGTTGCCGTGTGTGTTGCTTTGGGAAGGTTGTGGTTCTATTTTCGCCAGTTGAAATTTCGAGGACAAAATTTCCTAAGGGGGGAAGAGTTGTAACGCCCCGGTTTTGGGCTCAGAAGTTTTGGGCGTTGACCGGTTCGGTCAAAGTGCTGATCGAATATGTAAAGGTGAAATCAGGAAAGCCTAGTTCGGGTTGCATTAAAAATATGGAAAAATGTTCTAAAATCATCTTTTAATATATAAAAGTGAACTGTGAAATCAATTTTGGAAAATGAGGTTCGGAAGGGTGACATTTTGGCTAGTGACCAAAATGTAATTTTTGAAAGTTGCGTGATTGTTTTATAAAGGGTTGAAACTTTGAATCTTTAAGGAGCTATTATTCCAAAAAGAGTTTCTCCAGATTTTTCTAAGATATTTTGATGTATAATTCTGATTTTAAAGCTTAAGAAAAGTGGAGGGAAATCATTTTACTATTTTGTAACCAACTTTCCATTTTTCTTCCAATTTTCATTTTCTCTCTTTTTCTCTCAACCCAAACACTTTCTCTCCAGAGATTTACTTCTGATTTTGTCACTCAAATCTTCCTTTTCAATTCTCTTTGGATTCCTAATCATCTCTACAACAAAACCTCACCATTTGCAAGTTGTTTCATCAAGCTTTTTGGTTCCAAAAAGGGAGAAACTCAAGTTTGGAGGTAAGAACGTCCTTCTCCTCTAAACTCTCAGTTCTTTACTGAAATTCCTAAGTTCTCAATCCTTGATTTGTGATTTGTTAAAGGCTTTTCAATTGAAATCTTGATTTTGGCTTAAAATGCAAGATTTGCTTGATTTTGGTGAAATTTTCGTGTGATCTGTTTGGGCAGTGTTTTGAAGTGTCAAATTGATGTTAAATGAATGCTAAATTGATTAGAAGTTGAGGTTTAATTAATGCAATCCCGGATTGGTTGAATTTCCTAAGTTTTGCTTGAGTTTTTGGTTGTTTTTTGAGTGATCTTGGTGATCTGTTATACCTGGAGGTATAAGGACGTGGTTGTGATCATTTTGGATGTTAATTGATGTTTAAAAATGGTTAGAAGTGATGGATCTTGGCTGGGTTAAGTTTTAGAAGTGTTTGGTGGTGAGTTCGGTTGTGTTTGGTAGCCGAAATGTTGGATTTGTGATGAGCATCGAGTTTAGTTGTGTTGCTGGTGTTTTTAGTGCATTATGATGCATTAATCCTCTGATGTTATGTGCTTGAAACAGGGGAGGAAGATCCGTGAGCATTAGAGGTGGTGTGGAAGGTTTCGGATGCTTGGAAGGCTTGTTGGCTAGCCTTGTTTTGTGTATCGGTGAGTGAAGTTGGGTTTTCAGCTTTTAAACCAAGGTTTGGAGGTTTTGGGAGATTAGTTTAAGTCTAAACAACTTTGCTAAGCTCAAGAGTACGTATATGGATTTTCGCTCTTGGTTTGTGTTGTGAATTGGCTTTAAAAGCAATTGTGTTTGGTGGTTGCAATGCATGTGATTTGCATGGTTTATATTCTGTTTTGAAAGCATATTTTAACATGGTTTAATGCTGGTTTTGAAAGCCATATGTGAAGGATGCTCAAGGTAAGAGATCCTTAGTTTTATACATTGAAAATGTGGTTTTGATGCATGGTGTTGCATGTTGTTCAATGGCTTTGTGTAATGCTTTAAAACAGTGGATTGATGTTGGTAAATGATGGTTTTTGCATTATGATTATGCATGTGAATCATTGGACTAATGTGGTAAGTAGGTGATATTGGCAAGTGATGTAAATGGTTCTTGGTTTCTTTGATCGGATATAGTTAGCCGGCTATAGGATTGGGTGCACCGTGAGTAAAGTCGCCTTGGAGGTGGAGTGGTTAAGAGTGAACCGGTAAACTCCCTTCAAGTATCCTAACGAGATGGTTAAGGTCATAATGGAGGTGGAATGCCCATTCGAGGACCTTGGTTAAGCAAAGGTTATATGGTGGTTAAAAGTCCATATATGGGAACCTTGTGCTTGTTAAGATCACAATGGTGGTGTAAAGTCCATGTGTGGATCTTGTGTTGGGTGTCCCGGATCTCGTTAGTGATGTTATACAACTACCAATCGGTGATGCTAAGGTTGTATGGTGTTTAAAAGTCCATACATGGGAACCTTGTGCATGTTAAGGTTATATGGTGTTTAAAAGTCCATATATGGGAACCTTGTGTAAGCTAAGGTTGTATGGTGTTTAAAAGTCCATACATGGGAACCTTAGGAAAGTTAAGGTTGTATGGTGTTTGAAAGTCCATACATGGGAACCTTGTGAATGTTGAGGTCAAATGGTGTTTAAAAGTCCATTTGGGGACCTTGGATTGATAGTGTGTATGAAGCGTGGGGACAACGCTTGTGATCCGCGTATCCGATTGGATGTTGAGTTGAAAAGTGGATGTGGTTGATCACTTGGGAGCCAATGTAATGTTCTTGATTATGATTAAGCATGAGATGCTTGAAAAGATGCATGGTTGCATGAAAAGTGTTTAATGCTTGTGAATGCATGTTTACTTGTTAAGTTGAACAAGTGTTGATTATCATTTGATAAATGATGCATGTGTGCATGAAATCTCTTTTATGCATTGGAGTCTTGTTAAGACTTGTTTTAAAAGGCATGTGTTGATGATGTTGTGGTTCATAAGTTGCCTTTGTTTAATGCATGTGTTGGATTGATTGAGTAAATGGTTTTAAAGGGTTTCTTGCTTGGAATGATTTTCAAGTATAAGAAAGGTGTGTTATGAAATGGAAGTGTTTTCCAAGGTATGAATTTAACTTTGCATATGGGTTTATTCATGGAATGGTTAAATGGAAGATTTTGCAAATTATGCTTTGAAAAGGTTTTCTTAGCTTGCTAAGCTAAGGGTTGGTTTTCATGTTTGAACAATGCATGGTTTAAGCATGTTGTTGAAAAGGGGTTTTCAAACTTTGCTTGGTAAACAAATCGAGTTGCTTTTCAAAGAGGTTTTATGACTCGCTGCATTGATGGTGTTTTGGTTTTGAGCATTCCTCACTAAGCATTATGTGCTTACGCTCCTTTTTGTCCATGAATGCAGATTCTTGAAGTTTGGACATCGAGAAGCAAGGGATTCAAGGAGGACTCCATTTGAGATGTATGTCTCGGTGAATAGCTATAGTTAATAAAGGCATTGGGGTAGAATCTCTTGGGTTAATGTTTATGTGTTCGTATATGTTCGGACAAGGATGGTTATATGTTGTTGTTAATGTTGTTGGATCATGTTTTGGCTTATATGAGATGGATTTGGAGATTTTGTGTATAAATGGTTGCTTGTGTAGGAAGCATGCCTATAGAATTGGGGCTTTACGTATATGATGATAATATGTTGAATTGTTGATGCAAGTATGTCTCTTATATGTTGAAATGCATGATGGTAAAGTTTGGTGGCTTTTGGAGTATGTTCGGATGGTCAATTGCGTGTTTAAGCATGTCTTTTTCTGCATTATGTGCAGGGCGTTTCGAAACAGGGACTACCGTTTCGGAACGGATGCCCTGAATCAGCCCAGGCGTCCGAAACGGTAGACACCGTTTCAAAACGGAAAGCATTCTGCCAGCCACCTGTTTCGGTACGCGTTGCGGAACGGCCCCGCGTTTCGAAACGGGCTCTGCCTGTTTCGGAACACGTGACCGTTGGGGGCTGACAGTGGCGGTTAAATGTTTTGGAATGTTTGCATTTTGGTCCTGAAACTTGTTTGTGCAATTGTATGAGTTTGGGATGTCCGTTTAAGCTGAAATTTGGCAGAGAAGCATGAAACTTGATTAATTTTAAGTTGGTAACTTAAAATCTGGTTAAGTCCTTA
The DNA here is from genome assembly GCA_030270665.1 of Hibiscus trionum. Classification (NCBI taxonomy): domain Eukaryota; kingdom Viridiplantae; phylum Streptophyta; class Magnoliopsida; order Malvales; family Malvaceae; genus Hibiscus; species Hibiscus trionum. The sequence continues at coordinate 10,441,884 of BSYR01000007.1, read as the reverse complement.
AAGTTTTCAGAATTTACAGTTTGGTCCCTAAAGTTGTTAATTGCTCAATTGGGTCCCTGTTTGATCTCTGATGTTTGTAATCTTCGAGTATGTTGTTGTGAGATCACATCTAAGGTTAACGTGCATTTAGACAAGATAAAAAAAGAAAAAAAAGGGTCGTTAATCAAAGTTGACTTTCGGGTTGACTTTGGTTTTCCCGTGTGACTTTCTTAATTCGGGTCAACCGTCTGGGCCGGGTTAAGGGGGTTACAGTTCAATTTCAAGAGAGATCATTTCATGCCATGTTTCATCAATGAAAAAATCAAGACAATCAAGGCAGCAAGCAAGTTCATGTTCAAACTCATTATAGCACAAGTAACACATCAATTTACTTATTTTATCATATGTTACCATTTGTAATTATTATCATCATTCCCTTATATGTTTACCAAGTATACTTTAGAGTCAATTTCATGGCATCATTCAGGAATATTATAAACATAAATAATTTGGTTAGGACCTAAGTCCTAACCCTAATGATAACTACACTCACAATCCAAGCTAGTCTTGTTCTTTAATAGCAACGCTCTTGTTCGTCCTATTTTGTTACCCAGCCCTTGATTCCTCCAAGATCGCTTCAAGTTCTTGATATTATTATTCACATAAAATCATATACAAGACATATTAGAAATAAATTCAAACACAGAAGCTCATTTACACAATTGCAATCATTAACATTCAAAACCGTTTTTTTTATTGGTAGATTGAGTACTTGTTACTAATCTGAGCATATCTTTTTACACACATATCCAATTTTGATTACTCTACCATTCTAGAAATCTTATTTACACATATTTACAACCATGTATGATACATATTTTTCTCATTTCTCAATCAATACAATTTATTATTTAAACACAAGCCATTTTGCAGTTCTGGACAGTTTGTAGCATCTCCACAATTTCGGTTCTAGATTTTTCTATAGAGATCCAATTTTAGTGCTGTTTGCTTCTAGTTATAATAGACATCCCCAAGTATTTTATATCAAAATTTCAGGTCTAAATTCCATGTATTTTATTATTGGTGAATTTTTAAAGGTCACTATTCAGAATAGAGCAGTGCTGGACAGATTTATGTTCTAACTTATTTCAACCAAATTTTCCAGCTCATTTTCACTAATCTCACAAACTAACATTATTTAAATAAAACCAAGCATTTAAAAACAAATTTCCAGCAAGATCAAACCCAGAGTTTATCAAGATAACAATATAAATTCATGGACAAAATCTGGTAACATATTAGACACTTACTTGAATTGTACGAACATGCATGCAATCTAAGTATAATTTCAAGCCTTCAAACTTTAAATTTTCCTTCTTGTTTTGCTTCTATTTTTCCGGATTTTCAAGCTCTCAAATCCCCCCTCTCCTCTTAGTTTGGTTCGGTTGTGTAAGGAAAATAAGAGAAAGATGAGAACATGTGTTGATTTTACCCACTTGCTAACCGCGTGTCATCTTCATTGACACATGGCTTCATTGTAAACCAAGTACTTATCCCACTAATAACCCATTTTCTTATGCTATATTTCATATTATAGGTTATCCTACTTATAACCCACTTTCTTATGCAATATGTCCTATTATAGGTTATCATACTAATAACCCACTTTCTTATGCTATATGTCATATTATAGGTTATCTTACTAATAACCCACTTTCTTAGTCCTTTAACTTTCTCAAAGTAGTTTCACATTTTAGGTTACAACCTCTTTTTACACCATATTTCGGGTTACACTATACTTGCACCACATTTTAGGTTACAACCTATTTTTGCACCACATTTCAGGTTACAACCTATTTTTACCTTCTTTATTAACTAACTTAGGGATTTTCAACTAGGGTATTTTTAGGGTGTTACACCACCTGCCAGAGCTAGAAGGCCCATTAGAGTTATCATTGACCCCATTATCAACAATCTCAATCCACCAATCATTGTGCCTGATCTAGGGATAACCCAGTTTGAGCTAAAGCCCGCGATGTTCAAAATTCTCAACACCTTTGGACAATTTGGACGATCAACAAGCGAGGATGCTTGAGAGCACATTCAAGCTTTCTTGGAAATCTGCGACTGTTTCAGGCAACCAAAAATTCCCACCGATGCCTTGCGACTCAAGCTATCCCCTTTCTCTCTATGAGATCAAGCCAAAGCATGGTTGAAGACTTGTTTCGCAGGATCTATTACATCTTGGGTTGACTTGTGTAGCAAGTTTCTACATTGATATGATCCACCGAACGTGCACAACCAAAAGAGAAGTGACATCATCTCCTTCCATTAAAACAATGATGAATCCATGCATGAAGCATGTGATAGATAAACGACCTGTTTCACAAGTGCTCGATCATTGGATTCCATGATTGGGTACAAGTCATGAAGTTTTACAATGGCATCAATGCACCTACAAGGATGATGATCGACTCATCATCTAATGCTACTTTACTCGATAGAGAATCGGACAAAGCTTTCAAGATACTTGACCAGATAGCCAACACCGACTGCCAGTTCCAAAAGGGGAGATTGAGGCCAGGCCTTAAGGCATCTGGAAAACTCTAATTGGATGATTCCCAGACCGTAGCTGCCTAGCTCTCCACAATCACTAACTTGCTCAAAAACATGCAAGGGCCATCCAATGTTCAAGAGGCCAAGGTGGTGCAATACACTTGTGAGCACTGTGATGGGGAACATCAGTCGAGTGAGTGCCCTCAACGACAAGAATCTAGATGATATTTAGGGAACGCCAACCGTAACAATAGCCCCTACTCCAACACCTACAACCCATGGTGCCAGCAACATCCAAATTTTGGTTGGGGAGGAATCAAAGGCAATTTAGGAGCACAACAAACTACAATAGATGAACCTCCCAGATTCCAACAAAAGACTTAGTGGCATAATCAGAGAGTTTCTAACTCCAATCCTAATTATTTTGATGATTCTTATAAAATTTTTATGGAAACCACCCAAGTCATTATGCAGGATCAAGCAACCCACTTGAAGAATCATAGTGACATGCTCACAACACAGGCTGCCATGTTGCAAAACCAACAATCGATCATGCAAAACAACACCGCTTTGATAAGGTCCTTGGAGACTTAAGTTGGGAAGATTTCCCAAATGTTGAAGACAAGACCACTTGGCGAATTACCTAGTGATTCTGAAGTCACTAAAGCCTTTAATGCAGAGCAATGTAACACCATCACTCTATGTAGTGGCACACAATTGAGGACATAAGCCAAGTTTGAGGGATGCTCTCCAGTAGATCCTACTCCAAGCAAGCCATCTGTTGATACTTCTGCACCAAAGGAACCAACTCCCATGTCTAATATTGTGAGTGACCTTGCTACTGAAGGCAAGGAAGATAAAGCTGAGGATACACCTGCATCCAATAAGCCACACGACGGGCCCAGACCATCACCTCCATTCCCACAACGATTGAAAGCTTAGAAACAAGATGTCTAGTAACATAAATTCCTGGAGATGCTTAAACAATTGCACATCAATGTCCCACTTCTGGAGGCCACTGATCAGATGCCTATTTACGCAAAGTTTGTGAAGGAGATCGTGAAAAAGAAGTGGAAGGTGAGTGAAGTTGAAACTGTTACTACTACGGGCGAGTGTGTGGCTGTGCTGAGTGATTTGCCACCTAAGATGAAGGACCCTGAAAGCTTCACTATTCCATGCTCGATAGGCTACAACTACTCAGGCTGCGCCTTACGTGATCTCGGTGAAAGTGTAAATTTGATGTCAAAATCAGTGTTCAAAAGATTAGGGATTGGAAAAGAAAGGCCTACATCGGTGATCCTTCAATTAACCGATCGATCTCAAATCTCACCTGAGGGGATAATTGACGACGTCCTAGTTATGGTAGATAGGTTTATCTTCCCGGCAAATTTTATCATCCTTGATTGCGAAGCTGATGAGAATGCACCCATTATTCCGGGGAGACCATTCCTGGCCAGAAGGCGCATCATGATCGATTGTGAAAAAGGTGAATTCACCATGAAGATGAACGACCAAAAGATCACATTCAACGTCTTTAGCACACTCAAGTATGTGGATGACTGTGAAGAATGCCAGCTCATGGATACTGCAGAAGCCTTAGTAAAAGAGAGTTTTCCCGAGATATGTTGTAGCAACATACTCATTGTCGAGGAGCAAACTAACTTTGACAAGGCCAGACATGAAGATGAGGAAAATGATAAGCTTGCGGCTCTGCAATCTAATGCTATGCTTACCAGACCAGGACATTACGATAGTTGGATAACACCACAAGGGAAACTTATTCTGACTAAAGGAACTATGGATGAATTGGAGATCATCAAATAACATGATATATTTGTTTGCCTCATCACAAATACTTCATGGGATCATTATCCATTCCTACCTCTTACCCAACATCTAGGAAAACTCAACGAGGTGTTGCAATGGTTAACAATCTTTAAGGGAGCACCGATCCTCCGTGATAAGACCGAGAAACCATAATGGGATCCTTAGTACATCCTAATCCTATCCCTCTTTATTTTTCTACATTTGTTTTCTGATATTTCAATTCTCGTAGTTATAGCTTTAGTTTTTTAATTGAGTTTTTACAACAAGGTAGAAGGGAAGGGTCTTTTTGTCTCTTGGATAAACAAAGATCACCAACAGAGGCCCACTAGTACATGTACTCGTGTACGATTAATACGGAGATGTGGGGAGATTTAGGCTGAAATTTCTCTCTTCATACTGATAGTAACACTTCATAAGTGCACCTTTGACGTGTATCTCACGCAATATCCTAAATCACGACCTGATTCACTGCATCCATAACCCTTGTGTTACCTACAAAATAGCCCAACTCTTTGACTTTCAACAATTGCCATTATTAACTACAGCAACAAAAGAAGTATTTCGCTACTCTTCCTACCTCCAAGAACTAAAGAACCTTCCGCTACTCTCAATGGCAACCAGTTCGTCTACCTCTAACTCTATCTCCGATGAGGCCCAGTCTAATACCCTAACCACCCACCAAGAGCCCTTAATTTTTATGTTTGCTGATGAAACTCTTCTTTTATCCAAATCCCTGCAGTAACGATATGAACTAATATGCAAACAGGGGATCCTTGAAGATGAAAGGCTAGAATTCGCTGCTACGTACAAGCCCCAATTTGATCCCCATGTGCTCTATGTGATTCAGAAGCAGAAGTGGGAGACTTTCATTCAACAACCAGACTACACTAATATCTCTTGAGCTCAATAATTCTACACCCATATAGGGAACGAAGGCGAGAAACAGGTGCTGATTCGGGGAAAGTGTATGAATTTCTCATATGAAATAATAGAGCAACACTATCAATTTTTTGATCATCACGAGGAACTCCACATGACAAGCCAAGCCACCGAACCCAACTACACTGCCATCTTGCGGGATCTTTGTGTCCCTGGGACAAAATGGACTAGCGAGTACCACGATAGAAGGGTGCAATGGCGACAACTAAAGCTCGATTCATGATTTTGGGCCCATATAATCAACAACCGTATCTTTCCTACCCGCAATTGGGACACGTTTTGTAACACCTCAATTTTGTGCTTAGAAGTTAGCTGGGCTGGCTAGAGGGTTCGGTTGAATTGATTTTGATAATCTAGACTAGTTTCGGGATAAAATGGTTTTAAAAGGGTTTTTGAGGCAAATAAAATATGGGGAAAATGTTTTAAAATCCTTATATAAAATATATATATATAAAGGGCTGGTGAAGTCAAATTTTGAATTGACGGTTGGAAGTTGGACATTGAGATTTTAGTGACTAAAATGCGATTTTTGAAAACTATTTTTCTAGTGACTAAATTGTAAAAGGCCATAACTTTGAATCTTTAAGGAGTAATTGACCAAGGGTCTAATTCAACATTTTTCCTCTTAATTGATTTATTTTAAGATAGTTTTAATAAATAAAATGAGTTGAAGAGGATTAATTAGCCTTTATTTTCCAAACACACATTTCATGTAACTAACTTTTCTCTCTATCATTTTATCTCAAATTCTATTAAGCCAAACAGTGATTTCATCTTCAAAGATTTAAGGTAAACATTGGATTTGATTTATCTTTTCATATTAAAGGATTTCCTATTGATTTACTATCAAAATCTTATGTTTGTATCTTGGTTTTCTCATAAAAATCTATTCAATTGGAGGAAAAAGCTAACATTAGAGGTAAGGTTTCATTATTCTCCTCTAATGACAAATTCTTTATTGAAATTCCCAAGTTTTTGGTCTTTTATGAGTGTTTTCTAATGGGTTTTGATATTATGTTTATGGAAAATGGATTTAATTGATGTATGATGGGTTTAATCAAGAGATCTTTATTTCGAACTAATTTGGTTGAGTTTATAATGAGATTAAATCATGATTATGATGTGTGGAATGTTGATTTAGTGATTTTTTATAATGGAAACCCAAAGCTAGTTAGATTGCTTGTTTCTTGATTGAAATCTTTGAGAGTATGGGTTGTTTGTGTGGTTAATTGATAACTGGAGCTTCTTTGTTGTTGAGATGATGTTTTTAGATATAAATCGATGTGTTTTAGATGTTAATCTTGCTAGGTAACGGCTAGAGATTTATTAGAGAGGTTTCGCCGACGTTTTCAGTTGTTTTTGGATGCCAATTACTTGGCAATTGTGGGTAGAAGTTGAGATGTTGTGTTGCCGGGAATTTTGGTGCATTGTGGTGCACTAATTCTCTGTTTTGCTTTGGTTAGAAGTAGGGGACGATGTTTCGTTAGCTTCAGAAGGAGTTGCGTTTGATCGAGAAGCTTGATTACGATTCATAAAAAGCAAGCGAGGCGTTGTCGGTGAATGAAAATGGTTTTAAAGCCTTTTAAGGGTTTGAAAGCAAGGTTTGGGGGTTTATATTAAGCTTGAAACACTAATATAAGCTCGGAAGTAAGTATGAGATGATTTGCTGTCGTTTCTTGGGTTTATCCCATTGTTTATGATCATGCTCATGTTTTGAAGATAGAATTAAACGTACTGTTTTATGCATATTTTGAGAAACGATTTAATGATTCATGTGATCCCATGAGATATATTTATGATTTCAAAGAGATAGAACTTCTTGAGAAAATGCTTTGCATTGTTTAAGCTTTTGAAATGGGATGAGAAATGATTTATGTTTATGCAATGAAAAACAGTATGTAAATGATGTTTAAAGGGGTATATTGGCACGATATGAGATTATTATTACCAGTTATAATTGGCCGACCAATAGGAAGAGAAGTGCACTATAATATACAAAATTCGTATGCGCTCTTCGGTTCGGGCAATAGGGGTAGTGCCATCCCGTTCCGAAGTGAGAGTGTGGTGATGAGAGATTCCACCACGGTAGGTCTTGATGATGTGATATTCCATCAAGCTTTGTTGTAATGCCCCGGTTTTGGGCCTAGATTTTTTAGGCATTTGTTTGGGTTAGTAGAACCTAGAGTTGGATATTCGAGCTTTTAGAATCGGTTCGGGGAAATCATGGTTCAGGATAAGATAAAAATGTGGTAAAAATTTCTAAAATCATATAAAATCATATATATGAGTATGGTTAAATCAATTTTTCAAAATGGGTTTCGTAAAGTGTACATTTTGGGCAGTGACCAAAATGCAAAGTTTTAAAACTGTGGAAAAAGTGTGATTTTCAAAGAAGAGTCAAATTCTTAGAATCTTTAGGGAGATTTATGGCAATTAAGCCTTTTTATCTAATTTGACATGTGTTTTAAATGTTCAATTAAAGATTGAAGAATGAATTTATTAATTAAAAGAGAGGTGGTTAATTTGTTAAACAAAATTTGACGTAACTCTTTCATTTCTCATTTTCTCTTCAGCCAGTCACTCTCTCTTTTCTCTCAATTTCCAGATTTCTTCCTCTTTCTTTTTCTCACTTAATTTCCAACTCTTTCCTTAAGATTTCTATTGATTTTCCTCAAGTTTCTTGAAGTGAAAACTTGCCAAATTAGAAGAAAAGCAAGGATTGGAGGTAATTTCGTGCTACTCCTCTAATCAAGGTTCTTTAATGAAATTCCAAAGTATTTGACTCTTGATTTATGTTTTTAATTAAGGTTTTAATGTTAATTTGATGAAAATGTCGAAATCTTGCTAAAAGATGAGATTAAATGTGATTTTTGTTTGGGCACTATTTTGATTGATTTAAGAATGATTTTAAGGTTGATTTGGATATTAAATGATGTAAATAATGAGCTTTGATCATAAAAATCCCAAAATCATTGAGATATCTAATTGTCTAGGTTGTTAGTTATGAGTTTTTTTGCTTGGAAATGTGAAATCGGAGTTGCTGGAGGTATAAGGATGATATTGGGATGTTTTTGGATGTTTATTTATGTTTAAAATGTGATAGAAGTGTTTGTTGGTGGCTGGGTTGAGTTTAGTGATCAATCGAAGGTGATTTCGATTGTTTCAGATGGATATTTTGGTGTCTTTTGGCAGAGCTGCGGGTTTTTAGTGTTTGTTGGTGGTTATAATGCATTGAGATGCATTAATCCTCTATTCTTGTGTGGTATAAACATGGGATGATTCTTTGGAAGCATTTATCGAAGTTCTGGGGACTTCGGACGCTTGATTTTTGCGTCGGCAATTGAGGTTTCGCGAGTCGGTGAGTGGAAATGGGATTTCCATCTTTGAAACACTTTTAAAGTAGTTTTGGGAAGTTAGTGTAAGCTTGAAACGTTTTACTAAGTTCGGAAGTATGTAAAGTGATTTTCTCCCTCGGATTGTGCTATTGTAAGCTCGTGGATGCACTTGTTTTTAAATGTGTTTACCTACTATTTTAGAGCATGTTTTGAGCGTATAATTTGCTTTTTATGATGCCATATTGCTGAAGGATGCACTAGGTAAGTGATGCTTGTAAGTATGTGTTATACTTGTTTTATGAAGGATGGTTTAGTTCTTGGAATATGGCTTATTGTGAATGCTTTGAAAAACAATGAGGTTTGCATTAAAAGTGAGTTATATTGGCAAGTGATGTTGTGTAAAGTGTTTTGCAAATGAAATCGGATATAGTTAGCCGGCTATAGGATTGAGTGCACTATAAACAAGTCGCCTTGGATGTTGAAGGGTTGTGATTGTACGAAATACTCCATCCAAGTACCCTAACGATCGAGGAATGTTAAGGTGTTGCAACGGTGGAGGATAGCTCCTGTGTGCGAAACTTGTATGGTGTCCAGTCTCTCGTTAGTGGGCTATACATCTACCGATGAGTGGTGTTGAAGGGTTGTGATTGTACCAAATACTCCACCACGGGTGTTACAACGGTGGAGGGTAGCTCCCGTGTGTGAGCCTTGAGGTGCCGATAGAGTGTATGAAGTGTTTGGGACAACACTTGGTAATCCGTGTATTCGATATGCTTTTTGAGAAATGAGAATGTTGTTGATCACTTGTGAGCCAATATAATTGATTAATTTCTATGGAAATATTTATGGATGCATAGTATGAAAAGTGCATGTTTTACTTTAAAAGCTTTGCATATTGGTAGTTATGAATGAAGAGCTTGATATATATGTTAGCAACGGATTTTGTTGTTGAAGTATTTGATACTTGTTACATTGTGTAAAACCTGCTGATTTTAATGATGAAGCGCATGAATTTCAAAAAGGGCATGATGGTTTTCAAAAGTGTGAAAATGATTTTAAGCATTGATGGTGGTTTTGGTTTTTGAGCAATCCTCACTAAGCTATTTGCTTACGCTCTCCTTTGTCCATCAATGGAGATTACTATGTGTTTGGAGGTAACAACTTGCAAGGGGATCTAAGAAGACTTCACTTCGAAAGTATGTTTCGATTATGAACTAGAGTAATAAGGGCAATGGGGGATTTCAAGTTTTGCTTGGGTGATGTGTATGAACACCCTTTGAGCATGTTTGCTATATGCTTTTATACTTGTAAAAGGCCTTTAGTTGGTCTTTGAAGTATTGGTTTGAGTTTTGACTCTTGAGTGGTTTATTTGCTAGGTTGCATGCCTCTAGGTTTCCTTTGGTGCAATTAGCCATGCTCGAATGCTAAATTTGCTGCATATGTTGAGGAATAATTTTTATGTATGATGTATGCATGTTAGAAACATGTTGGATTGGTTTAAGTTGGAATTTTGGGCGAAAAACCAGCAAAATCTGTCATTACAGGCCCAGGTGTTTCGAAACACTAGAGTCTGTATCGAAACAGGTGCCTGAAATGGCCTTGGTGTATCGAAACGAGTAAGGTTTGTTCCGGTACGATTTGCTACTGGAAACCATGGTTTTGAAACACTTCAAAGGCGTTTTGGTATGACCCCGTGTTTCGAAACAGGCTTAGTGTTTCAGAACAAGTGACAGTTATGTTAGTTAATGGAACGTTCTGTGTTTCGGAACATGGCCTTAATGTTCCGAAACATGTGGTAGTTAAGTTGGTTAATGGCATGTTCTGAAGTTCTGATTCTTTGCGTTTTAGTCCCTGAATGTTGTAGATGCAATTCAATGAGTATGAATGATTATTTTGAACTGTGATTTGACAGAGATGCATGTAATGAGACTAATTAAAGGGTGGTAACACTAAAATGGCGTAAGACCCTACGAATTATAAAAATTACGAAATGGTCCCTAAAAGACGTAATTGGATGAAATTGATCTACGCCGGAGTTGTGAAAGATCCGCTGAAATGTTAAATACATAAGAGCCTAATTTGCATCTAGACAAGATAAAAAGAAAAAAATAGGGTTGTTTATTGAGGTAAATCTTCCCGGTTTACTCCAATATTCCCCGTGTGACCTGTTCAGTTCGGTCTACCGGCTAGGCTGGGTCGAGGGGGTTATATTTGTGGCAATGAGAGATACCGCCATGAGAATTCAGCGATGTGAGATTCCGTCAATCTATCCGCATATCCGAGTAATGTTGCTAGACTCCTAATATATGAGATTCACATGTACCTTGATTATAAATGATTTTATGCATTGTGTTTTGCATATGAGAACATGTTTTGAGAAGTGTTTTGTGAGAAACAAGCATGAGTAAGCTTTGCTTTGAGATTTTGCATTATGGTTAATGCATGAGATAGAGGGTACATAGGGTTTTAATGTTGTTGATTTCACTTTGAAAATGGTTTCAAGCATGAGATAGAATGAGCATGATGAGATAGAGATTTTAATTGAGAAAATGGTTTTAGATACATTGTTGTGGTTGGTTTTGTTTTTGAGTATCCCCTACCAAGCAATTGTGCTTACACTCTCTTTTACCAACAATGCAGAGAAATAACTCTTTTAGGGCTTCAGGGAAGCGATAAGGAATCCAAGGGAAAGTTCTAGCTCAAGTATGGTTTGTGGTTTACATAATAGTAATAATTGCCAATGGGGAAATGCTCTATGTTTGGGAGTGTATGTTTGGAACTCCCTGGTTGTTGGCATATTTTAAATGCCTATTTGGACTTGTAAATGGCCTTTGGTTATTGGTTTGTGCCTTGCTATGCATTTTGGTATCTTGCTTAGCTTGTTTACTAGGTTGCATGCCTATAGTTTACTTTTGATGCAAATTTCCATGAAATGATGTTGAATATGGCATGAATGTTTGGGGTTTGATGTTGGGATATGTTGTATGTATGTTTGGAAGCTTGCTTGATTGGTTATGGATGTATTAAATTGTGAAAAACCAGCAAAAATGTGACATTTCATGTCAGTTGTTTTGATACGCCTAAGGTTGTACCGAAATAGTGACCTTGAAATGGGCATATGGTTTCGACATGGGAAAGGGGGTATCGGAACAGGCTCGAGTATTTTGGCTTTGGAATTTTCTATACCGAAACAACTTGGAGGTTGTATCAAAACGAGTACGTGTTCCGAAACACCCACGTCTGTTCCGAAACCGAGCATATCAATATAGGGTTGTGTTTATCGATACACCCAGCTGTTAAGTTAGTTAAATGGAATCCTTGGGAAAAATTTGTTTCTTTACGTTTCAGTCCCTGAATGTTGTGGATGCAATTAAATGTGTTTGAATGATCGGATTGAGCTGAAGTTTGACACAATGACATGCAATATGACTAATTGAAGGATAATAACCTAAAATTGGACGAAGTCCCTATATTTTTCTGAAATTACAAATTGGTCCCTATCACACGTTTTAATCAATTGTATGCCTATTTGATGTCCGTTTGAGTTAATGTTTCTTTTTCTGCGAGTCTAAACACTTAGGGTAACAATGTGCATCTATACAAGATAAAAAGGGAAAAAATAGGGTTGTCTATTGAGGTAAACTTACCGATTTACTTCAATATTCCCCGTGTGACCCGTTCGGTCCGGTCGAGCATCTAGGCTGGGTTGAAGGGGTTACACGTTTTCTCTCCGTTGAATGCAACTGTTGGACTCCCTGATCCAAGAATGTAACTTATTCCCGGTGCAGTTGATCCGAGCCGCCATCATAGAGGGTGCTGCCACAATAAGTAAATCCAATGTCTACCCTTTCCAAACTTAATCACCGCTCTCTACGCCCGAGCATGAGTCCCAACTCGGGAAGGGGATACGATTGTGGAAGAATGCGAAGGTCTGCTTCCATCACAAGTGGAAGAATTAAAAGGAAATGCTCATATTGCACCCTTCGCTGTTCATCCTACCATATATCTATCTATCCCCGACCTTGTGGCAGACACTGTCCGTACATCCCTCCAACCTCATTTCTTAGCTGCTCAACGAAGGGAAGCGAGGCTCCAAAGTTTATTGCAAAGCCTATTACCCGACAAGCCAATTGATTTCCCAACGTTTCCCCAACAGCTTTTACAGGCACCTGCCACCACCGCCACCAGACAACGGCCAGATATTGATGCTGGCGCCTCCTCACGCCCGACCAAGAAACCAATGTCCGCCCGGGATAAAGGCAAGGACATCATCATTCGGGAACCACCACTCAAGTAACTCCCTAGGTTAGTTTTTTCTTTTAGCTTTTATTTTCTTTTTAGTTTAGTTTTTCATATTTTGCATTCACATATTTTGCTTTTCCTTGATTTGTTTTGCTTTTATTTTCTTTTCTTTTTTGCAGTGTGGAGAATGCTCTAATCAAGTTTGGGGGAGTACATACCAATATATATATATATATATATATATATATATATATATATATATATATATATTAGGTTAAATTTAAAAAAGTAAATTTTTAGAATTGTAGTTAGCCTAATATGTCCGATATGTTCTCTTTGCCATGATTCCTTTGATTCTGAATCTGCTGCTGCGTTGATTATGACTTCTTATGATAAATCTATGTTGATGTTTTGCAAGGTGTTAAGAGTTTTAGGTTTTAAACTTAATAATGAATCTGATGTAGCCCTTAAACCACATTTTAAGAACCCTTAGGGATGCTCTAGGTCGACTTTCTGATGCCAAAGCATGAATCAAAGTGAATGAACTTAATGCCAAATATAGCAAAACAATGGTGTAATACCCCAACCCTCGGGCCTAGAAGTGATACTATTATAGGGTAGGCAGACTAACTTGTCTAACAAGTTGGTATTCGAATAAGAGAAAGTAACCATTGAGAACCTTAAAGATTAAATAATCATGGAGATCACTAGGATCAATTAAACTTATATAATTAAAGAGTGTCACTCAAAAGAACAAACAATTCATACAAGCACATGAAAAGTGGATGAACACCAATTCATGCCATTCGAATTACAAAAGAGTAAACACAACAAGTTGTCAATAGCTCATCTTACTTATAAACTTTCTTGGATACTTTCCAAGTATCCTTGCAATTTCAAAAGCTAAATGTTTATACTACCTTGTTTAAACTCTAAGGTGGTTCAAACCTATAAGGACCTCTAGTTCATTTTATTCATTCAAAGCTAGAAACCTACAAGTCGAGAATTCAAGAACTATCTATTAGACAAAAGTTTCAAGGCATTACCTATTACATGCCATGTCTATTAAGAATCTTTCCTATAGGTAACAATTTGTATAGAAGGTTGTATAAAGAGCCATGCCTACATGACAATTCAAGATTAGAACTAAGTAAAGCTCAAACATGCAAGACTTTAAGTACATAACAAATTGACATTTTAAGTCTTTCCTTACATGATCAATTGAACCTTTAAGAATCCCTATTCGACCTATCATAACAAGCATGCTAGGGAACACATATATTACAAGCATTCGTGCATAAATTAGCATTTAAGTAATCCATAGCAAACTTTTCATTTAATCATTTCCATTCGAACACAATTAACCATGCCAAAACTATCAACTGAACCATAAGCACACATTAGGCCAACATATCATATACAAACATTGTTAATTTAATATTTACAACCCCAAAACACTCAAACTCATAAGTGTAATACTTAATCTAGTGCCACCTTTTAGGAGTTAGCTTAACAAAACTATACATACTTTAATTGCTTTGGTGACCTTGCAAAGTCTTCTCCAAGCTCGATCAACAGACAATTTCTCCTATAAGGTAATAGGGTGAGTAATTAGAAAGCCAATCTCGTAATATCAAAGCATATATATAAACTCTGAGTAGATAAACAAGCTTATTCATTAACTTTCTAAGCAAGCAATTATCCAAAATTGATTCAATTCAAAGCAATCAGCTATTTAATATTTGTAACGCCCCGGTTTTGGGCTTAGAAGTTCTGGGCGTTGACCGGTTTGGTCAAAGTGTTGTTCGAATCTAAAGAGGTGAAATTAGGAAAGCCTAGTTCGGGTTGCATTAAAAATATGGAAAAATGTTCTAAAATCATCTTTTAATATAATTAAGTGAACTGTGAAATCAATTTTGAAGAATGGGTTTTGGAAGTATGACATTTTGGCTAGTGACCAAAATGTAAATTTCGAAAGTTTGGTGACTGTTTTATAAAGAGTTGAAACTTTGAATCCTTAAGGAGCTATTAATCCAAAGATGATTTCTCCAGATTTTTCTAAGATATTTTAAGTCTAAAATCTGATTTTAAAGGTTATTAAAATTGGAGGGAAGCCATTTTGGCTATTTTTGGATTTTGTAACCAACTTTGCTAAACTTTCTTTCTCTCATTTTCTCTCAAACCAAACACTACTTTTCCAGAGAATTGGATCTGATTTCTTCACCTAAATCCCTCCATTCAACTCTCATTTGATTCCAAATCATTGTATCTTCAAATCTCTTCAATTGCTAAGTGTTTCAACAAGGATTTTCATTCCAAAAAGTGGAGAAACACAAGTTTGGAGGTAAGAACGTCCTTCTCCTCTAAACTATCAGTTCTTTACTGAAATTCCCAAGTTCTCAACTCTTAATTGATGTTTAATTAGAGGCTTTTGAGTTTGGAATTGTATCTTGGCTTATAATGCAAGATTTGATGGTTTTCATGATTTTTCGTTAGATCTGATTGATTTGTGATTTGAGATGTGTTTTTGATGTTAAATGAACTCTAAATTGATAAGGAAATGAGTTTTGATTAATGCAATCCCGGATAGGTTGAGTTTCCTAAGTTTAGCTTATGTT
The DNA here is from genome assembly GCA_030270665.1 of Hibiscus trionum. Lineage (NCBI taxonomy): Eukaryota > Viridiplantae > Streptophyta > Magnoliopsida > Malvales > Malvaceae > Hibiscus > Hibiscus trionum. The sequence goes on along the minus strand of BSYR01000007.1, from coordinate 10,426,388 downwards.
TCTTAGATGTTTTTGTGGTGATCTTGTGGATCTGTTGTTGCTGGAGGTATAAGGATGTTTGTAGGTTGTTTTTAGATGTTTTATGGTGTTGATGGATGTAAGGTTTTGCTGGTTTATGGCTGGGCTTTGTTGGGAGGTGGTTTTGGTGCAATTTCGGTTGTGTTTGGTGGCCGAAATTGGAGTGGGAATGAGAGCAGCGAGTTTGAGTGCTTTCATTGAAGCTTTTGATGCTTGATGATGCATTAAACCTCTGCTTTAATGTGTTTAATCAGGGGAGGCATCTTTGGATCCAAGAGTTGTTGATTCGGAAGTTTGATTTCGTGCTTCGGCAAGTGGCGAAGTGGAATCGGTGAGTGAAATTGGGTTTTCGGCTTTGAAACCAATGTCTTGGGAGCTTAGTTTAAGTCTAAACAACTTTGCTAAGCTCGAGCGTAAGTTTTCGGAATTTCTCTCTAGTGGTGGCCATGATTTTGTTGTGATGCAAAATGATTAATTGCATGTTTTACATACTGTTTTGGAAGCATGTTTTAGCATGGTTTTTGCTGATGATGTAAGCCACATGTTGAAGGTAACTCTAGGTAGGAGTTCCTTGCTTTTGTACATTGAAATGATGTGGTTTAATGCTTTTAAATGCATGATGAATATGGCTTGGTTTTATGCTTTAAAACAGTGATGTAAGTGATGAAAATGATGTATATTGGCAAGTGAGGTTTTAAAATGTTAAGGTCACTAAGGTGGTTAAAAGTCCTTGAGTGAGCCTTGTTACTTATGAACATCAAGGTGGTTAAAAGTCCTTGGATGGTTCATGTTGTGGACACTAAGGTGGTTAAAAGTCCTTAGGTGATCCTTTTCCATGGTGGTTAAAAGTCCATGGGGCCAAGGTGTTTAAAAGTCCTTGGGGCCAAGGTGTTTAAAAGTCCTTGGGGTGATTCAAGCTATGGACACAAAGGTGGTTAAAAGTCCTTGTGTGGTCCTTATTCATGGTGTTTAAAAGTCCATGGCCAAGGTGTTTAAAAGTCCTTGGGACCAAGGTGTTTAAAAGTCCTTGGGAAGTTGATGAACTTGTTTTAAGAAATGAAATGTATCACTTGAGCCAATATGACATGTTAAGTATATTATGAAGCATGAGGTGCTTGTTTTTAATGTTTATGTTGAAGCATGAAATTGCTTGTTTTAAGTAAGGTTTTGAGCATGAGCAAATGTGGATTTGAAGCATGTTTTGTAAATGTTTTAAGTTGCATTATTGGATGGTTTTTAAGAGCATTCCTCACTAAGCTTTTGCTTACACTCTCTTCGTTTTCCTTAATTCAATAATGCAGAGCATTAGAGACCTTTTGAGGGCAGCAAGAAGGGCAAGAATTCAAGTGCAAGTAAAGCTCAATGTATGGAAGGTTTTTGTTAAACATTTTAGCTTTTGGGTGATTTGGCAATGAGGAAACAATGTGTATGTTTTGGGAGGTGTTTTGTACTCCCTAAGTATGTTTCTTGATGTTAAGATTGTTGGTCTTTGGATTGGATCTTTATATGCTTGTTTTGTAAGTTTGGTGCTTGAATAACTAGCTTGTGTAGGAAGCATGCCTATAGAATTGGGGCTTTTTGCATATGATGATGTTTGGTTGAATTGATGATGCTAATATGTTATATATATGTTGAATTGCATGTTGGCAAAGTTTGGTGGCATTCGAAGCATGATTGGTTGTGTAATTGCATCTTTAAAGTGGAGTTTTGGAGCAATCTGGGCAGGGTGTTTCGGAACAGCACCTACCGTTTCGGAACGGGTGCCTTAATCGTGCCCAGGCGTCCGAAACGGGAGGGGCCGTTCCGAAACGGAAAGGCTACTGCCAGACCCCCGTTTCGGTACACGTTGCGGAACGGCCCCGCGTTTCGAAACGGGCTATGCCTGTTTCGGAACGGGTGACCGTTGGGGACTGACATTGGCAGTTATATGTTTTGGAATGTTTGCATTTTGGTCCTAAAACTTGTTTTTGCAATTGTATGAGTTTGGGAAGTCCTTTTGAGCTGAAATTTCACAGAGAAGCATGAAACCTGAATAATTTCAATATGGTAACATTAATTTGGTTTAAGTCCTCTTATTTATCAGAAATTACAATTTGGTCCCTAAAGTTGTAATTTGTTCATTTGGGTCCCTGTTTGATCTCTGATGATTGTGATCTTTTAGAATGGTGTTTGCGTGATCACAACTAGGTCTAATGTGCATCTAGATAAGATTAAAAAGAAAAAAAAAGGGTCGTTAATCAAGGTTGACTTTCGGGTTGACTTTGGTTTTCCCCGTGTGACTTTCTTAATTCGGGTCAACCGTCTAGGCCGGGTTAAGGGGGTTACATTTGGTGGTATCAGAGCCAGGTTCTCGAGTAATTGGGAATGTTTGTATGCATGATTGAAGTATGTATGCTATGAATGCTTGTTGTTTGAAAGCATGTTCAGTGGTTTGAAATGTTGATGCAGTTGAGTTGTATGCTCTGATGTTGCATGTTGAGGGTACCCATTGCCAAACAAAAGCTAAAGTAATGATGTTGATTTTGAATGAAAATTGAGCTTGAATACTTGAATTGCTTACCTTGCTGGGCCTGACTTGTTTAATTTACATTGTTGTTGCATGGTAAAAGTATGGCACCACGTAGAGAGTTAAGAGGTAATGCGAGAGCTACGGCTCCTAACGAGAATGAGAATGAAGAGCACACTGGTAGTGCTGTGTTACCCCCTCCTCCGCCTGGTGGTGGTGCTGGAGGTGCGAGAGCTGAAGCTGCAGCTGGTGCTGGTGCTGGAGCTGCTGGACCAGAGGTTGGTCAGGGGCAAGCTATGCCTGATATGTCTGTTTTGGTACAAGCTATTGCGGGTGCTTTTCGAGTAGCAGTAGCTGGAGCTCAGGGAGCTGGGCATCAGGGAGATGCTGGAGTCAGATTGCCTTTGGAGCGTCTGCGCAGTCTTGGAGGGACTGAGTTTAGAGGTTTGTCAGCTGAGAGTTCTGAGGCTTGGCTGGAAAGTACCAAGCGTATCTTGGGTCAGATGAGTTGCACGGATGTGCAAAAGCTGGGCTGTGTTGTGTCCTTGCTGCAGGACGATGCTTATACATGGTGGACGACTACCATTTCTGGAATGGCTGAAGCTGATGTTACCTGGACATTCTTTCAGAATGTGTTTAAAAGAAGATATCTGGGAGTGAGATATCTTGATGAGAAAAAGCGGGAATTCATGTCTCTTACCCAAGGGAGCATGAGTGTAGCTGAGTACGAGGTACAGTTTGTACGGCTCAGTCAGTATGCACCGGAGCTGATACCTGATGAGAGGGCTAGGTGCGAGAGGTTTCATTACGGTCTTGTGACGGATGTTAAGATGTATGTGCTGGCCACTGAATATGATGATTTTGATGTTTTGGTGGGCCGAGCCAAAGACATTGAGATGAATCTGGGTTTGTCTGCTAGAGGTGCTGGAGCAAGTGCTGGGAAGAGGTCAGCTGAGTTTAGTTCTGGTGGTGGACGGAACAAGAGGGGACGAGATCAGAAGTATCAGTCCTCAGCCAAGAGAGGTGGTGGTGCACCTGCTAGGGGTGGCGGTGCTAGAGCTGATCCGAGTGCTTGTTGGATCTGTGGTTCCCGTGGTCACTTGAAGCGTGACTGTCCTCGTGCTGAGAGAGTGGCACAAGCTCCTGTTGCAACAGCTGGTAATGCTGGGAATGGGTGCTGGAATTGTGGTTCTGCGGACCACTTGAGGCGAGATTGTCCGAGGATGGCTGGTGAGCAGGTGCGTGCTCCTGTTGTTGCTGCACCACAGAGAGGTCGTGGGCGCGGCCGTGGTAATTTCCAGAGGAGAGAGGAAGGTGGCCGAGGGGTAGCTCATGTTGTAGCTATTCAGCCTGAAGGTGGAGGCCAAGCGAGGGTGTATGCTCAGAGAGAGGGCAGGAATGATGCAGATGTGATTGCAGGTACCTTTACTTTGCAGTCCTTGTCATTGCTTTCTTTGATTGATTCTGGATCTACGCATTCATATATTCTTCGTGAGCATGCTGAATTGCTTGGTTTGCCTGTTGAGTCTTTGGATGTTGGTGTTCGGGTCACTAGTTCTTTTGGTGAGACTGTTGTGACTCGAAAGTTGTATAGAAGGTGCCCTTTGGTTGTTCAAGAGCATGTCTTTCATGTTGATCTTATGGAGTTGCCCTTCTATGGTTTTGATGTGATCCTTGGTATGGATTGGCTTGCTGAGCATCGTGCTGTTGTGGATTGTGAGAATAAGCGTGTTTCGCTTAAGCTTGCGGATGATTATGAAGTTGTGGTGGTTGGTGAGAATGTGAAGTTTCTTGCCAATGTGGTATCTTCTTTGGAGGCGAGCAGGATGCTGAGGCAAGGTTGCGAAGCCTATCTAGCTTTTGTGATGAATCCTAGCTCTAAGGAGTTGAGGGTGCAAGATATCAAGGTTGTGAAGGAGTTTCCTGGTGTTTTTCCTGAGGAGTTGTCTGGTTTACCTCCTAACCGCGAGGTGGAGTTTGGAATTGAGCTGTATGAGAATACAACTCATGTGTCCATTACTCCCTATAGAATGGCACCTAAGGAGTTGAAGGAGCTGAAGACGCAGTTGCAAGAGTTGCTTGATCGTGGTTTCATCCGGCCGAGTGTGTCACCTTGGGGAGCACCGGTCTTGTTTGTGAAGAAGAAGGATGGCACTATGAGGATGTGCATTGATTACCGTCAGCTGAACAAGTTGACTATCAAGAATCGGTATCCTTTGCCGAGGATTGATGATCTCTTTGATCAATTTCGGGGAGCTGCTGTGTTCTCTAAGATTGACTTGAGGTCAGGGTATTATCAGTTGAAGGTGAAAGATGTGGATGTGCCTAAGACAGCTTTCAGGACAAGGTATGGGCATTATGAGTTCCTTGTGATGCTGTTTGGGTTGACAAATGCTCCTGCTGCTTTCATGGACATGATGAATCGTGTGTTTCATGAATACCTGGACAAGTTTGTCGTGGTGTTCATTGATGATATTCTCGTGTACTCTCGTACTGAGGAGGAGCACGAAGAGCATTTGAGGGTTGTGCTGCAAGCTTTGTGGGAGAATCAGCTTTATGCTAAGCTGAGCAAGTGTGAGTTTTGGCTTAAGGAGGTGGTGTTTCTTGGGCATGTTGTTTCAGCTGAGGGGATTCGTGTTGATCCTCAGAAGATTGAGGCGGTGATGAGCTGGAAGGTTCCTAAGTCTGTTCATGAGGTCCGTAGTTTCCTTGGTTTGGCGGGATACTACCGAAGGTTTGTGGATGGGTTTTCCAAGATTGCTGCTCCTTTGACAAAGCTGTTGCAGAAGGATGTTAAGTATGAGTGGACAGAAGCGAGACAGCAGGCTTTTGAGAAGTTGAAGGCGGCTTTGACGCAAGCTCCTATCTTGATTCAGCCTGAATCAGGGAAAGAGTTTGTGGTCTACAGTGATGCGTCCTATGTTGGTTTGGGATGTGTGCTGATGCAAGAGGGTAAGGTGGTGGCTTATGCATCGCGGCAGTTGAAAGTGCATGAGCGAAATTACCCTACGCACGATATTGAGCTGGCTGCAGTGGTTTTTGCTCTGAAGATCTGGAGGCATTATCTGTATGGTGAGAAGTGTACTGTGTACACGGATCACAAGAGTTTGAGGTATCTGATGTCTCAGAAGGAGTTGAATCTTAGGCAGCGTCGTTGGTTGGAGTTGCTCAAGGATTATGATCTGACAATTGAGTATCATCCTGGAAAAGCTAATGTTGTTGCTGATGCCTTGAGTAGGAAGATAGCTGTTGAGTTGAGAGCCATGTTTGCTAGCTTGAGCATATCGCGTGATGGTGGTCTTGTGGCTGAGTTGCATGTGAAGCCGTCTACGGTTCAGTTGATCAAGGATAAGCAGTTGTTGGATGATTCCTTGGTGTCTCATGTTCAGGATATCGCGGAGGGTAGACCTTCGGATTTCTGTTTCAATGATGATGGTGTGCTGTGTTTTGGGAGTCGGATAGTAGTGCCCAATGATGCTGAGTTGAGGCGTGCTATTCTGACTGAAGGTCATAGTAGTCCTTTTGCTATGCACCCTGGTAGTACTAAGATGTATCGTGATCTTCGTGATGAGTACTATTGGGTTGGTTTGAAGAAGGACGTTGCGGAGTTCGTGAGCAAGTGTTTGGTGTGTCAGCGAGTTAAGGCTGAACATCAGGTTCCTTCTGGTTTGTTGCAACCGTTGAAAATCCCTGAATGGAAGTGGGAGAAGGTTACCATGGATTTTGTATCTGGTTTGCCTTTGTCTCCATCAAAGAAGAATTCGGTCTGGGTGATTGTGGATCGCCTGACGAAGTGTGCGCATTTCTTGCCTGTGCATACTACGTTCTCGTTGGATAAGCTGGCAGAGCTGTATATTGCTGAGATTGTGCGGCTGCATGGTGTGCCTAAGTCGATTGTGTCGGATAGGGATCCGAGGTTCACATCGCGTTTTTGGCAGTGTTTGCATCAAGCTCTGGGTACGAGGTTGCATTTCAGTACCTCCTATCATCCTCAGTCGGATGGTCAGTCTGAGCGAGTTATCCAGATTTTGGAGGATATGTTGAGGTGCTGTGTGTTTGAGTTCCAAGGTTCTTGGGAGAAGCATCTGCCTTTGGTTGAGTTTGCCTATAACAATAGTTATCAGGCGAGTATACAGATGGCACCTTATGAGGCTTTATACGAGAGGAAGTGTAGGACTCCTCTTTGTTGGGCTGAAACTGGTCAAAAGTTGGTTTCGATGCCTGCTTTGCTGAAAGGGACCACTGAGAAGGTGAAGCTCATTTGTGAGCGGTTGAAGGCGGCCTCTGATCGGCAGAAGTCTTACGCGGATTTGAAGCGTAAGGAGATAGAGTATGCAGTGGGTGACCGTGTGTTCTTGAAGGTTTCGCCTTGGAAGAAGGTGATGCGGTTTGGCCGGAAGGGCAAGTTGAGCCCTAGATACATTGGACCATATGAGGTGGTTGAGCGTGTGGGTCCTGTTGCGTATCGGTTGAGGTTACCTCAGGAGTTGGAGAAGATTCATGATGTGTTTCATGTTTCTATGCTCCGGAAGTATAAATCTGATCCTTCGCATGTGATGCCTGTGGAGGAAGTGGAATTGAATCCGGATTTGACCTATGACGAGGAACCGGTGAAGGTTCTGGATTCGGATAGCAAGGTTCTTCGTGGCAAGACCATTGAGTTGGTGAAGGTGCTGTGGAAGCATCGCGGTGTTGAGGAAGCCACGTGGGAGCGAAAGGAGGACATGCTGAAGCAGTTTCCTTATCTCTTTCCTTCAGGTAAATTTCGAGGACGAAATTTCTTAAGGGGGGGAGAGTTGTAACGCCCCGGTTTTGGGCTTAGAAGTTCTGGGCGTTGACCGGTTTGGTCAAAGTGCTGTTCGAATCTAAAGAGGTGAAATTAGGAAAGCCTAGTTCGGGTTGCATTAAAAATATGGAAAAATGTTCTAAAATCATCTTTTAATATAATTAAGTGAACTGTGAAATCAATTTTGAAGAATGGGTTTTGGAAGTATGACATTTTGGCTAGTGACCAAAATGTAAATTTCGAAAGTTTGGTGACTGTTTTATAAAGAGTTGAAACTTTGAATCCTTAAGGAGCTATTAATCCAAAGATGATTTCTCCAGATTTTTCTAAGATATTTTAAGTCTAAAATCTGATTTTAAAGGTTATTAAAATTGGAGGGAAGCCATTTTGGCTATTTTTGGATTTTGTAACCAACTTTGCTAAACTTTCTTTCTCTCATTTTCTCTCAAACCAAACACTACTTTTCCAGAGAATTGGATCTGATTTCTTCACCTAAATCCCTCCATTCAACTCTCATTTGATTCCAAATCATTGTATCTTCAAATCTCTTCAATTGCTAAGTGTTTCAACAAGGATTTTCATTCCAAAAAGTGGAGAAACACAAGTTTGGAGGTAAGAACATCCTTCTCCTCTAAACTATCAGTTCTTTACTGAAATTCCCAAGTTCTCAACTCTTAATTGATGTTTAATTAGAGGCTTTTGAGTTTGGAATTGTATCTTGGCTTATAATGCAAGATTTGATGGTTTTCATGATTTTTCGTTAGATATGATTGATCTGTGATTTGAGATGTGTTTTTGATGTTAAATGAACTCTAAATTGATAAGGAAATGAGTTTTGATTAATGCAATCCCGGATAGGTTGAGTTTCCTAAGTTTAGCTTATGTTTCTTGGATGTTTTTGTGGTGATCTTGTGGATCTGTTGTTGCTGGAGGTATAAGGATGTTTGTAGGTTGTTTTTAGATGTTTTATGGTGTTGATGGATGTAGGGTTTTGCTGGTTTATGGCTGGGCTTTGTTGGGAGGTGGTTTTGGTGCAATTTCGGTTGTGTTTGGTGGCCGAAATTGGAGTGGGAATGAGAGCAGCGAGTTTGAGTGCTTTCATTGAAGCTTTTGATGCTTGATGATGCATTAAACCTCTGCTTTAATGTGTTTAATCAGGGGAGGCATCTTTGGATCCAAGAGTTGTTGATTCGGAAGTTTGATTTCGTGCTTCGGCAAGTGGCGAAGTGGAATCGGTGAGTGAAATTGGGTTTTCGGCTTTGAAACCAATGTCTTGGGAGCTTAGTTTAAGTCTAAACAACTTTGCTAAGCTCGAGCGTAAGTTTTCGGAATTTCTCTCTAGTGGTGGCCATGATTTTGTTGTGATGTAAAATGATTAATTGCATGTTTTACATACTGTTTTGGAAGCATGTTTTAGCATGGTTTTTGCTGATGATGTAAGCCACATGTTGAAGGTAACTCTAGGTAGGAGTTCCTTGCTTTTGTACATTGAAATGATGTGGTTTAATGCTTTTAAATGCATGATGAATATGGCTTGGTTTTATGCTTTAAAACAGTGATGTAAGTGATGAAAATGATGTATATTGGCAAGTGAGGTTTTAAAATGTTAAGGTCACTAAGGTGGTTAAAAGTCCTTGAGTGAGCCTTGTTACTTATGAACATCAAGGTGGTTAAAAGTCCTTGGATGGTTCATGTTGTGGACACTAAGGTGGTTAAAAGTCCTTAGGTGATCCTTTTCCATGGTGGTTAAAAGTCCATGGGGCCAAGGTGTTTAAAAGTCCTTGGGGTGATTCAAGCTATGGACACAAAGGTGGTTAAAAGTCCTTGTGTGGTCCTTATTCATGGTGTTTAAAAGTCCATGGCCAAGGTGTTTAAAAGTCCTTGGGAAGTTGATGAACTTGTTTTAAGAAATGAAATGTATCACTTGAGCCAATATGACATGTTAAGTATATTATGAAGCATGAGGTGCTTGTTTTTAATGTTTATGTTGAAGCATGAAATTGCTTGTTTTAAGTAAGGTTTTGAGCATGAGCAAATGTGGATTTGAAGCATGTTTTGTAAATGTTTTAAGTTGCATTATTGGATGGTTTTTAAGAGCATTCCTCACTAAGCTTTTGCTTACGCTCTCTTCGTTTTCCTTAATTCAATAATGCAGAGCATTAGAGACCTTTTGAGGGCAGCAAGAAGGGCAAGAATTCAAGTGCAAGTAAAGCTCAATGTATGGAAGATTTTTGTTAAACATTTTAGCTTTTGGGTGAATTGGCAATGGGGAAACAATGTGTATGTTTTGGGAGGTGTTTTGTACTCCCTAAGTATGTTTCTTGATGTTAAGATTGTTGGTCTTTGGATTGGATCTTTATATGCTTGTTTTGTAAGTTTGGTGCTTGAATAACTAGCTTGTGTAGGAAGCATGCCTATAGAATTGGGGCTTTTTGCATATGATGATGTTTGGTTGAATTGATGATGCTAATATGTTATATATATGTTGAATTGCATGTTGGCAAAGTTTGGTGGCATTCGGAGCATGATTGGTTGTGTAATTGCATGTTTAAAGTGGAGTTTTGGAGCAATCTGGGCAGGGTGTTTCGGAACAGCACCTACCGTTTCGGAACGGGTGCCTTAATCGTGCCCAGGCGTCCGAAACGGGAGGGGCCGTTCCGAAACGGAAAGGCTACTGCCAGACCCCCGTTTCGGTACACGTTGCGGAACGGCCCCGCGTTTCGAAACGGGCTATGCCTGTTTCGGAACGGGTGACCGTTGGGGGCTGACATTGGCAGTTATACGTTTTGGAATGTTTGCATTTTGGTCCTAAAACTTGTTTTTGCAATTGTATGAGTTTGGGAAGTTCTTTTGAGCTGAAATTTCACAGAGAAGCATGAAACCTGAATAATTTCAATATGGTAACATTAATTTGGTTTAAGTCCTCTTATTTATCAGAAATTACAATTTGGTCCCTAAAGTTGTAATTTGTTCATTTGGGTCCCTGTTTGATCTCTGATGATTGTGATCTTTTAGAATGGTGTTTGCGTGATCACAACTAGGTCTAATGTGCATCTAGATAATATTAAAAAGAAAAAAAGGGTCGTTAATCAAGGTTGACTTTCGGGTTGACTTTGGTTTTCCCCGTGTGACTTTCTTAATTCGGGTCAACCGTCTAGGCCGGGTTAAGGGGGTTACAATATTCATTTCCTCATTAAATAAACAAAAAAGCTACTTCTAGGCTTGTAATCTCATTTATCACATACTTTCAACTTCATTGGTGCCAAGTCAATAAGTCCAACAATCAGTAGAAATAAGCAAGATAGCACCATATCAATTCTCACTCACAGGCAACCTTAGTTGTGTAAAATAGCAATGACTATCAAATAGTCTAGATATACAAGTTCAATTGAAACCTTATCAGGAAATGGTGATCAATACCATCAAAACATATAAACTAATCGATCAATCAAGGGTACCTTTGTAACCCCCTTATCCCGGCCTAGACGTTTGACCCGAAATACGAAGATTACACGGGGAAAACCAAAGTCAACCCGAAAGTCAACCTTGATTAACGACCCTTTTTTTCCTTTTATCTTTTCTAAATGCTCAATATTAGCCTATATGTTTAGCAAATTAACTCAGCGAAAGCGGCACAGTGAACGGAACCCGAACAGAGACTCAATTGAAAAGAATCATCTTTTAGGGACTAAAACGTAAATTCTCAGATTTATATGGACTAAACGAGTTTTAATGTTACCAGTCCAAAATTAATCACTTAACATGCCATCAGGTCAAATTTTAACTCAAACGGATCATTCAAACTCATTGAATTAAGGAACCAACATTTAGGGACCAATATGCAAGAAACAGAAACCCAAAACAGTTCAAAATTCAAACCCAACGGTCAGGCGTTTCGATACGGATGGCCTTGTACCGAAACGGTCGTTTCGAAACAGGGTTGACCGTTTTGATCCTCGGGTGCGTTTTGAGACTCGTATCGAAACACCCCATTCCAGTAGCAAAATCGTTTCGATACGCCTTCACTCGTTTCGAAACCTTATGGCCATTTCAGGCCCCTGTTCCGAAACAGGCAAGGGCGTTCCGATACGCCTTGCCCTGCAACAGCAGATTTTGCTGGTTTTTCAAGCTTAAACACATTCAAATCATTCCCGAGACATTCCACAACATGCATACAACATGGATACATATCAACAATCATCATATCGAGGCATTAGCTATAATATGGCAACCAACATGCAAGTAAAAGTTCTAAAGACATGCTCCCTAGCCCACCAAAACAATAACAAGCCAAAACCATCAACCATAACCAAAATCAAACCATAAAGGCCAATTACAACTCAAAAGTAATTATCCAACATGCTCAAAGGAAAGGGAAAACATTCTCAACCATGCAATAGCATAAACCCCACCCATTGCTTTTTATTACACCGAAGCAAAACCACATACTTTGCAAGATTAAAATGTAACGCCCCAATTTTGGGCTTAGGAGTTTTGGGACTCGGACCGGTTCGGTCGGATCGCGGTTCGAATATATAAGAGTGAATTTAGGAAAACCTAGTTCGGGTTGCATTAATGTAACGCCCCGGTTTTGGGCTTAAGAGTTTTGGGATTTGGACCGGTTCGGTCGGATCGCGGTTCGAATATATAAGAGTGAATTTAGGAAAACCTAGTTCGGGTTGCATTAAAAATATGGAAAAATGTCTTAAAATCCTCTTTTATTATATATAAGAGTTTGGTGAAATCAATTTTACAAAATGAGGTTTGGAAGTGTGACATTTTGGTTAGTGACGAAAATGTAAATTTCGAAAACTGTGGGACTGTTTTAAAAAGGATTGAAACTTTGAATCTTTAAAGAGCTATTTACCCAATGGGAGTTTCTCCAGATTTTTCTAAGATATTAAATGATTAATTAAAGGTTTTTAAATAAAACTAAAAAGGAGGGAAGATATTTTGGCATTTTCCAACTAACTTCCTAAAATTTCATTTCCATTTTCTCTCAAAAAAAAACACTTTTCTCCAGAGCTTTTCCTTCTGATTTTGATGTCCAAACATGAGATTATAATCCTCTTTTGATCTCTAATCATCTCTTCAACAAAACCTCACCATTTGCTAATTGGATTTTCAAGATTTTGGTTCTAAAAAGGGAGAAACTCAAGTTTGGAGGTAAGAACGTCCTTCTCCTCTGAACTCTCAGTTCTTTACTGAAATTCCTAAGTTCTCAATCCTTGATTTATGTTTTATAAAAGGTTTTATAGATGTATTCTTGATTTTGGCTTTTAAATGCAAGATTTGATTGATTTTGATGAAATTTCGTATGATCTGTTTGGGCAGTGTTTTGAGGTGTCAATTTGATGTTAAATGAATGTTAAATTGATGTGAAATTGAGGTTTAATAAATGCAATCCCGGATAGGTTGAATTTCCTAAGTTTAGCTTGTGTTCTTGGTTATTTTTGGAGTGATCTTGATGATCTGTTATAGCTGGAGGTATAAGGGTCTGATTAGATCCTTTTTGGATGTTAATTGATGTTTAAGGATGATTAGATTTGATGGATCTTGGCTGGGTAGTGTTGTGGAGTTGTTTGGAGGCATTTTCGGTTGTGTTTGGTAGCCGAAAATGGAGTGTGGTTGAGAGCAGCGGGTTTAGGTGCTTTCATTGAGGATATTAATGCATGATGATGCATTAATCTACTGTTTTGATGTGTTTAAAATAGGGGAGTCATCTTTGGATCCTAGTGGTGTTGATCCGGAAGCTTGATTGGTGTTTCGGCAAGAGGCGAAACGGAATCAGTGAGTGGATTTTGGATTTCAGCTTTGAAACCAATGTTTTGAAGGTTTGGGAGCTTAGTTTAAGTCTAAGCAACTTAGCTAAGCTCAAGAGTAAGTTTTCGGAAAAACTCTCTTGATGATGAACCATGGATTGGTTGTATGCAATGTGGTTGTTTGCATGTTTTAAATTCTGTTTTGAAAGCATATTTTAGCATGTTAGTTGCTGATTTTATAAGCCATGTATTGAAGAATGCTCAAGGTAAGAGATTCTTGTTTTTGAACATTGTTAAATGTGGTTTTGATGCATAATGATGCATGATGTCTATGGCTTTGTTAAATGCTTTAAAATAGTGGAATATTGTTGTAATGATGCACATTGGCAAGTGATGGTTAAGGTCACAAAGGTGGTTAAAAGTCCTTGTGTGAGCCTTGTTTATTTAAGAACAACATGGTGTTTAAAAGTCCATGGTTGGTTCTTGGTTAAGGTTCAAGGTGGTTAAAATTCCTTGTGTAAGCCTTGTTTATTTAAGAACAACATGGTGTTTAAAAGTCCATGGTTGGTTCTTGGTTAAGGTTCAAGGTGGTTAAAATTCCTTGTGTAAGCCTTGTTATCTAAGAACTCTAAGGTGTTTAAAAGTCCTTGGGAGATTCTTGTTAAGGACACAAAGGTGTTTAAAAGTCCTTGTGTGGTCCTTGCCATGGTGTTTAAAAGTCCATGGGGTTAAGGACACAATGGTGTTTAAAAGTCCATGTGTGGTCCTTGGAAAGTGTAAGATCACAATGATGTTTAAAAGTCCATGTGTGGATCTTATGTTGAGTGTATCACTTGTTGCCAATATGACATGTTATGAACTTGAAGCATGTATTGCTTGTTTTAAATGCTTATGAGTATGTACAAATGAAGATTGAATTTAAGGGTTATATATGTGTTTTGTAAATGCATTATTGTGTGGTTTTAAATGAGCAATCCTTACTAAGCTTTTGCTTACGCTCTCTCTCTTTTCTTAAACCAATAATGCAGAGCATTAAGGTGCATTGAGGGCAGCAAAGTGGTGAAGAATCCAAGTGGTGAACTAAGCTCAAGTATGGTGAAGGTTTCTTAAACACTATTAGCTTTTGGCATTTGGCAATGGGAACCTATGTTGTTGTTTTGGGAGATGTTTTGGACTCCCTAAGTTGGTTTAATGATGTTAATAATGTTGGAGCTTGTAATTGGCCTTTATGAGATGGTTTTGGTATTTTGATGCTTGAATGGTTTGCTAAGTAGGAAGCATGCCTATAGATTTGGGGTTTTTCATAATTGTTGCCATGTGGATGTTTGGTTGATACAATTATGCTCTTTGAATGTTGAATGACTTGCTGGTATAATTTGGTTGCTTTTGGAGCATGTTTGTTAAGTCAATTGCATGATAAACCAGCAATTTTTCTGCAATCTGGGCATCCTGTTTCGGAACAGGTGCTACCGTATCGGAACGGGGGCCTGAAATGGCCTGTGCGTTCCGAAACGGGAGGCACTGTTCCGGAACGGTTTGGCCTCTACCAGGCCATGTTTCGGTACCAGTTTCGGAACGGTCCTGCGTTTCGGAACGGGACTTCCCTGTTCCGAAACACTCGACCGTTGGGCACTGAAATTGTTGGTTGAATGTTTTGAAATGTTTGCGTTTTGGTCCTGAAGCTTGTTATTGCAATTGTATGAGTTTGAGATGTCCGTTTGAGCTGAAATTTGGCAAAGAAGCATGAAAAATGATTAATTTCAAGTTGGTAACTTTAATTTGGGTTAAGTCCTTATAATTATCAGAATTTACAATTTGGTCCCTTAAGTTGTAGTTTGTGCAATTGGGTCCCTGAATGTCCTCTAATTGTTATGATGTCTGAATATGATTATCATGTGAACATATCTAGGGTTAACGTGCATCTAGACAAGATTAAAAAGAAAAAAAAGGGTCATTAATCAAGGTTGACTTTCGGGTTGACTTTGGTTTTCCCCGTGTGATCTTCTTAATTCGGGTCGACCGTCTAGGCCGGGTTAAGGGGGGTTACATTTGGTGGTATCAGAGCTGAGTTTTCGAGTAAGTGGGAATGTTTATGTGAATGACTAAAGTATGTATGCTTTGTATGCTTGTTAAGTGAAAGCATGATGTGTGATTTGCGAATATGTTGCAATTGAGTTGTATGCTGTGATGAAGCATGTTGTGGGTACCCATTGCCAAATCAAAGCTAATGAAATGATATTGTTTTTAATTGAAAATAAGCTTGAGTACTTGGATTGCTTACCTTGCTGGGCCTGACTTTGTTTAATTGCATTGTGATTGCATTGTTAGAGTATGGCACCTCGTAGAGAGTTGAGGAGTAATGTGCGAGCTACGGCTCAGAACGAGAATGAGAATGATGAGAATGTTGAGAGTGCAGTGGATTTACCTCATCCACCTAGTGGTGGTGGTGCTGAGGGTGAAGGAGCTGGAGCTGCAGCTGGTGCTGGGGTCGCTGGACCTGAGGCTGGTCAGGGGCAAGCTGTTCCTGACATGACAGTGTTGATACAAGCTATTGCTGGAGCTTTTCAAGCAGCAGTAGCTGGAGCTCAAGGAGCTGGGCATCAGGGAGATGCTGGAGTTAGACTACCCTTGGAGCGTTTGCGCAGTCTAGGAGGGACTGAGTTCAGGGGTTTGTCTGCTGAAAGTTCGGAATCTTGGTTAGAAGGTACCAAGAGAATCTTGGGTCAGATGAGTTTCACTGATGTGCAAAAGCTGGGTTGTGTAGTGTCATTGTTGCAAGATGATGCTTACACTTGGTGGACTACCTCTATCGCTGGGATGGCAGAAGCTGACGTAACTTGGACGTTCATTCAGAACGAGTTCAAGAGAAGGTATCTAGGTGTGAGGTATCTAGATGAAAAGAAGATGGAGTTCATGTCTCTTACCCAGGGGAGCATGACTGTGGCTGAGTATGAAGTACAGTTTGTTCGACTCAGTCAATACGCACCTGAGCTTGTTCCGGATGAGCGAGAAAGGTGTGAAAGGTTCCGTTATGGTTTAGTGACGGATGTAAAGATGTATGTGCTGGCTACCGAGTATGATGATTTTGATGTGTTGGTGGGCCGAGCAAAGGATATTGAGATGAACTTGGGTTTATCTGCTAGAAGTGCTGGATCAAGTGCTGGTAAGCGAGCTGCTGAATATAGTTCCGGTGGTGGACGGAACAAGAGGGGGCGTGATCAGAAGTATCAGTTCTCAGCTAGGCGAGGTGGTGGTGCGCCTGCCCGGGGAGGCAATGCTAGAGTTGATCCGAGTGCTTGTTGGACATGTGGTTCGCGTGGCCATATGAAACGTGATTGTCCTCGTGCTGAGAGGGAGGTGCAAGCTCCTGTTGTGGCAGCTGGTAATGCGTGCTGGAATTGTGGATCTAAGGATCATATGAGGAGAGAGTGTCCTATGTTGGCTGGTGGCCAAGTGCGTGCTCCTGTTGTTGCTGCACCACATAGAGGTCGTGGGCGCGGCCGTGGTAACTTCCAGTGGAGAGAGGAAGGTGGTCGGGGTGTGGCTCATGTTGTGGCTATTCAGCCTGAGGGTGGCGGCCAACCCAGGGTGTATGCTCAGCGAGAGGGAAGGAATGACGCGGATGTGATCGCAGGTACTTTTACTTTGCAATCCTTGTCATTACTTTCCTTGATTGATTCTGGATCTACGCACTCATACATATTGCGTGAGCATGCTGAATTGCTTGGTTTGCCTGTTGAGTCTTTGGATGTTGGTGTGCGTGTCACTAGTTCTTTTGGTGAGACTGTTGTAACTCGAAAGCTTTATAGAAGATGTCCTTTGGTCGTGCAAGATCATGTTTTTCATGTTGACCTTATGGAGTTACCTTTCTATGGTTTTGATGTAATCCTTGGTATGGATTGGCTTGCTGAGCATCGAGCTGTTGTGGATTGTGAGAATAAGCGAGTTTCGTTGAAGCTTGTGGATGATTATGAGGTTGTTGTGGTTGGTGAGAATGTGAAGTTTCTTGCCAATGTGGTGTCTTCTTTGGAGGCGAGCCGGATGCTGAGGCAGGGTTGTGAAGCTTATCTAGCTTTTGTGATGAACCCTAGTTCTAAGGAGTTGCGTGTGCAAGATATCAGGATTGTGCGAGAGTTTCCTGGTGTGTTTCCTGAGGAGTTGCCTGGTTTACCTCCTAATTGCGAGGTGGAGTTTGGGATTGAGCTGTATGAGAATACAACTCCTGTGTCCATTACTCCTTATCGAATGGCACCTAAGGAGCTGAAAGAGCTGAAGACGCAGTTGCAAGAGTTGCTTGATCGTGGTTTCATTCGGCCAAGTGTGTCACCTTGGGGTGCACCGGTCTTGTTTGTGAAGAAGAAGGATGGCACTATGAGAATGTGCATTGATTATCGTTAGCTGAACAAGTTGACTATCAAGAATCGGTATCCTTTGCCGAGGATTGATGATCTCTTTGATCAATTTCGGGGAGCAGCTGTGTTCTCTAAGATTGACTTGAGGTCAGGGTATTACCAGTTGAAGGTAAAGGATGTGGATGTGCCTAAGACAGCTTTCAGGACGAGGTATGGGCATTATGAGTTTCTTGTGATGCCGTTTGGGCTAACAAATGCTCATGCAGCTTTCATGGACATGGTGAATCGTGTGTTTCATGAATACCTGGATAAGTTTGTTGTGGTGTTCATTGATGATATCCTTGTGTACTCGCGTACTGAGGAGGAACATGAAGAGCAATTGAGGATTGTATTGCAAGCTTTGTTGGAGAATCAGCTTTATGCTAAGCTGAGCACACTACACCAGTTTTGTTCTATAGCGGCACTTTTAGTGGCGTTTTTACAACAAACGCCGCTAATATTTTACATTTCATGGCGTTTTGAGGGACAAACGCCACAAAACGGTAAATTTCGCGGCGTTTTATGAAAAACGCCGCTGTAAAGTAACAAATAGTGGCGTTTTTATAAAAAACGCCGCAAAAAAGCATGCTCTAGCGGCGTTTGAATTGAAAACCGCCGCAATATGTGTCCTGCTAGCAGCGTTTTAAGGCAAACGCCACAATAAACCTCATTTTAACGGCGTTTTATTTATAAACGCCACCATAGGTTACACACACCCTTTTGGTTAGTATCACTCAATCTCAGACACTTTCATAGTTATCGTGCAAAATTCCCTAAATCTATCATGCAAAAATCCCTAATCGCTGCTACTCCTCCTTGCCGTGCTGCTCATCCATGTCGATCTTAGTCGTGCTCCTCGCCATCTACCGTCCCTCAGGCTGTCCTTAATCCATCTTCTATCAAGTCATCTCCTTTCATTTACTTTTTCTAGTACTCATAAAATATTTGTTTTGATGAATTTTTTGGGGGTTTTAGGGAAGAAAATGTTGGTTCCTCTCACTGCTTCGCTCTATGTTCCCGGCACACTCACGATGCCGACAAGGTTCTCGTTGATATCGACACTGGATACTTCGTTGGGGGTTTTGATGAATTTTTTTGGGGGTTTTAGGGAAGAAAATATTTGTTTACTGATTTGATCGTGTTTCCGCTGATTTATTGTTTTCTTCAACCTGCTGGAGTATGACCTAATTTGCCCTTGTTTGTTTCGTATTGAAATTTGTTTTTTTTCAGAAAACTATGGCTGAAGGCAAAGATTATTGCGAGCGTAAGATCAACTTGCAGGCGAAATGTAGTTTATTCTGTTTAGCATCATCATCCAGCTTTCTCATGTCAATTACAGGAATCTGCAGGGATTCATCTGCGGAAACCACATCGGATTCTTGAGGTTCTTGGATGCAAGAGCTTGGACATTGTCAACAGGTAAATAGCCAAACCGCTCAAGTTGAACTGTGCTCTGCACCATTGTTTCCATTGCTGTAAAGCTATCTCTCAAGTTATGAATTCTGATGTGAGAAGATTTTGATATCTGTTTATAGCATTGTCAAGTTAATGTGTTAGGTAATTCTTGTTTATCATTTCTAATGCTTGGCTGTGTCTTGACCTCTTAGATGTGCTTTGTGATCTAGCTGAAAGGGGCCACGCCAGCTTTGTTTGATCAATGCTTGACTACCCCTTAAAGCACTGCCCTAAAGTTCTTGGGATGGGCCATGTTAATGTAAATGTCCACAATATCAATATGTGATAGTGCCGTCTGATGTTTCTCTTTTGCATCTTTAATTTATAGCATCTGAATACTTATTAATTTATTATTCGAATGTTCATGGCCGGAATGCTTTTTCGTTTTTAATAAGTGGAGTGATTTTTGTATATTATTAGTAGCTTATAGCATCTGAATGGAACCCAAGATTTGTCCTATGATCTTGTTTTATTTCAGTTTAAAATTTTTATCTGTGCACTTTTCTAACAATTATGATATGTTGTGTTAAAAAGATCTGCTTGTGCTTATGTCATGAATGTGAACAGTAGCATGAACAGAGAATTTTCACATTTCTAAAAATAATTTATGCAGGGGACTTGGTAAGACAATCCAGACAATTGCATTTCTTGCTGCTTTATATGAAAAAGATGAGGATATGGTGATTCCAGACCAGTGAAGGAAAACCAGGTTGAACAAAAAGGACTTGTTTTAATAATCTGTCCCACTTATGTCATCCATAATTGGGAGTGTGAACTCTCCAAATGGGCACCCTTTAATGTTTCTATTCACTCTATTTTATCCTCTTTATGGACCACATTCACGCTATCACATTTTTCTCTTTTAGTTTAAGGATAGACCATAATTGTGTCTCGTTATTTTGGACTATGATCCATTAACTTGTGCTCAATTCTACATTGGAATGCTAATTTTCGTATTACCAATGAGATACTATTGCATATAAGCAAGATTGCAGTACGTCAAGTTGATTGGGATTATTACAAATATCCTTTTATCTATCGGCAATATGTTCTAATTTATACAGCATTGTAAAATACTTTACCGCAATTATGCTATCAATTCCTATTAGCAATTGAGTCTGTCATACTCAAGTTGTGAAATTCCATTGCTATCAAAATTGTTAGTGTCTATTAATTGATTGTTTAGCAAGTTTTTCTTAATGAATCAGTTCACAGCTGCAGCTGATATGCTGCAAATGATCCAGGTACCGCAATTATGCTATCAATTCCTATAAGCAATTGTTAGTGTCTATTAATTGATTGTTTAGCAAGTTTTATCATGCATGTTCTCCAGATTTTTTTACAAGACCTGAATTATTTATTTTTATTAGACCTGAAGATTATTTTTTATTGTGCAATCTTCTGATTGAACTCTATGCATCAGTATTATTGATGTTTTTCTCAGAGAATCGGCTTTTGCAAAGATTATTCACTCCTTCTCTTGCTCAAAGATATGAAGAATTATACAAAGAGAACGGGGTCAAATTTTTGAAGGTACCATCTCTCTGAGTGTCTATTTTCTATTAGAAACTTTAGAACTCAGCCACTTGTTCCTATCCTTCTGATGGAGTATTTCATGATTTGATGTTTCCCACTTTTTACAGGACCATGTAAGTGCAATTAAGGAATGGGTTCTGAGTTTGTGGAAAGTGCAAGTGCTGATGATGATGTTGGTATAGTTTTGGAATCTAAAGCCATATACACTTCTTTCTGATTCATGTGTTAGATTCACCATGTCTTGATTTGAATGGGTTCTTCCGTTCAAATTTTATTTCATGTTAACTTTGCATTTGTGTAGTATGAATTTGTAATGTTAGAAGTTATTTTAAATGTTTACAATTTTATTTCATGTTAACTTTGCATGTTTGTGTAGTATGAATTTGTAATGTTAAAAGTTATTTTAAATGTTTAGTTCTGACTGTTCCACTATTAATTGTCTATTTGAGAAAAGGAATGTGGATTTTTTTTATTATATTTTTTTTTGAAAATATAGTGTTTTTCGCGGCGTTTGTATTTACAAACGCCACTAAAGAATAGTTTTTCGCGGCGTTTGTATTTACAAACGCCACTAAAGAACAGTTTTTTGCGGCGTTTGTATTTACAAACGCCACTAAATAACAGTTTTTCGCGGCGTTTGTAAAAAACAAACGCCGCTACAGAACTGTTATTCGCGGCGTTTATTTTACAAACGCCGTTATAGATTTTGATCTATTGCGGCGTTTCTTTCTCAAAAACGCCGCTAACTGTTGCGGCGCTGCTTTAGGCGGCACTTCTTGCGGCGCTTTTTTTAGCGCCGGGAATATATTTAGCGGCATTAAAAAACGCCGCTATAGAACTAAAAAAACGCCGCTAAAGACCTGTTTTGTTGTAGTGGCAAGTGTGAGTTCTGGTTAAGTGAAGTGGTGTTTCTTGGGCATGTGGTTTCTGCCGAGGGAATTCATGTTGACCTTCAGAAGATTGAGGCGGTGATGAATTGGAAGGTTCCCAAGTCTATTTATGAGGTTCGTAGTTTCCTTGGTTTGGCGGGATACTACCGGAGGTTTGTGGATGGGTTTTCTAAGATTGCTGCACCTTTGACGAAGTTGTTGCAGAAGGATGTTAAGTATGAGTGGATGGAAGCGAGACAGCAGGCTTTTGAGAAGCTTAAGGCAGCTTTGACGCAAGCTCCTATCTTGGTTCAACCTGAATCAGGGAAAGAGTTTGTGGTGTATAGTTATGCGTCCTATGTTGGTTTAGGATGTGTGTTGATGCAAGAGGGTAAGGTGGTGGCTTATGCATCGCGGCAGTTGAAGGTGCATGAGCGCAACTATCTTACGCATGATATAGAGTTGGCTGCGGTGGTTTTTGCTTTGAAAATCTGGAGACATTACCTGTATGGTGAGAAGTGTACTGTGTACACGGATCACAAGAGTTTGAAGTATCTGATGTCTCAGAAGGAGTTGAATCTTAGGCAGCGACGTTGGGTGGAGTTGCTCAAGGATTATGATTTGACGATTGAGTATCACCCTGGAAAAGCTAATGTTGTAGCGGATGCCTTGAGTAGGAAGGTAGCTGTTGAGTTGAGGGCTATGTTTGCCAGTTTGAGTATTTCACGTGATGGTGGTCTTGTGGCTGAGTTGCAAGTGAAACCATCTTTGGTTCAGTTGATCAAGGAAAAGCAGTTGCTGGATGATTCCTTGGTACCTCATGTTCAGGATATCGCGGAGGGTAGGCCTTCGGATTTTTGTTTTAATGATGATGGTGTGTTGTGTTTTGGGAGTCGGATAGTGGTGCCCAATGATGTTGAGTTGAGGCGTGCTATTCTGACTGAAGGCCATAGTAGTCCTTTTGCTATGCACCTAGGTAGTACTAAGATGTATCGAGATCTTCGTGATGAGTACTATTGGGTGGGTTTGAAGAAGGATGTTGCTGAGTTTGTAAGCAAGTGCATGGTGTGTCAGCGAGTAAAGGCTGAGCATCAGGTTCCTTCAAGGTTGTTGCAACCGTTGAGAATCCCTGAATGGAAGTGGGAAAGGATTACCATGGATTTTGTATCTGGTTTACCCTTGTCACCAACGAAGAAGAATTCGGTGTGGGTGATTGTGGATCGCCTGATGAAGTGTGCGCATTTCTTGCCTGTGCATACTACGTACTCCTTGGATAAGCTTGCGGGGCTGTACATTGCTGAGATTGTGCGGCTGCACGGTGTGCCAAAGTCGATTGTGTCGGATAGGGATCCGAGGTTTACATCGCGGTTCTGGCAGTGTTTGCATCAAGCTTTGGGTACACGGTTGAATTTCAGTACATCTTATCATCCTCAGTCGGATGGTCAGTCCGAGCGTGTTATCCAGATTTTGGAGGATATGTTGAGGTGTTGTGTGATTGAGTTTCAGGGCTCTTGGGAGAAACATTTGCCTTTAGTAGAGTTTGCTTATAACAATAGTTATCAGGCAAGTATTCAAATGGCACCTTATGAGGCTTTGTACGGGAGGAAGTGTAGGACTCCTTTGTGTTGGGCTGAAACGGGTCAGAAGTTGGTTTCGATGCCGGCTTTGTTGAAAGGAACCATCGAGAAGGTGAAGCTCATTTGTGAGCGTTTGAAGGCAGCTTCTGATCGGCAAAAGTCTTACGCGGATTTGAAGCGTAGGGAGATTGAGTACACGGTGGGTGACCGTGTGTTTTTGAAGGGTAAGTTGAGCCCTAGGTACATTGGACCATACTAGGTGATTGAGCGTGTGGGTCCTGTTGCGTACAAGTTGAGGTTACCTCAAGAGTTGGAGAAGATTCATGATGTGTTTCATGTTTCTATGCTCCGGAAGTATAGATCAGATCCTTCGCATGTGATGCCTGTGGAAGAAGTGGAATTGAATCCGGATTTGACCTATGATGAGGAACCAGTGAAGGTTCTGGATTTGGATAGCAAGGTTCTTCGTGGCAAGACCATTGAGTTGGTGAAGGTGTTGTGGAAGCATCGTGGTGTTGAGGAAGCCACGTGGGAAACGGAAGGATGACATGTAGAAGCAGTTTCTGTATCTCTTTCCTTCAGGTAAATTTCGAGGACGAAATTTCTTAAGGGGGGGGAGAGTTGTAACGCCCCGGTTTTGGGCTTAGGAGTTTTGGGATTTGGACCGGTTCGGTCGGATCGCGGTTCGAATATATAAGAGTGAATTTAGGAAAACCTAGTTCGGGTTGCATTAAAAATATGGAAAAATGTCTTAAAATCCTCTTTTATTATATATAAGAGTTTGGTGAAATCAATTTTACAAAATGAGGTTTGGAAGTGTAACATTTTGGTTAGTGACCAAAATGTAAATTTCGAAAACTGTGGGACTGTTTTAAAAAGGATTGAAACTTTGAATCTTTAAGGAGCTATTTACCCAATGGGAGTTTCTCCAGATTTTTCTAAGATATTAAATGATTAATTAAAGGTTTTTAAATAAAACTAAAAAGGAGGGAAGATATTTTGGCATTTTCCAACTAACTTCCTAAAATTTCATTTCCATTTTCTCTCATCTTTTCTCTCAAACCAAACACTTTTCTCCAGAGCTTTTCCTTCTGATTTTGATGTCCAAACATGAGATTATAATCCTCTTTTGATCTCTAATCATCTCTTCAACAAAACCTCACCATTTGCTAATTGGATTTTCAAGATTTTGGTTCTAAAAAGGGAGAAACTCAAGTTTGGAGGTAAGAACGTCCTTCTCCTCTGAACTCTCAGTTCTTTACTGAAATTCCTAAGTTCTCAATCCTTGATTTATGTTTTATAAAAGGTTTTATAGATGTATTCTTGATTTTGGCTTTTAAATGCAAGATTTGATTGATTTTGATGAAATTTCGTATGATCTGTTTGGGCAGTGTTTTGAGGTGTCAATTTGATGTTAAATGAATGTTAAATTGATGTGAAATTGAGGTTTAATAAATGCAATCCCGGATAGGTTGAATTTCCTAAGTTTAGCTTGTGTTCTTGGTTATTTTTGGAGTGATCTTGATGATCTGTTATAGCTGGAGGTATAAGGGTCTGATTAGATCCTTTTTGGATGTTAATTGATGTTTAAGGATGATTAGATTTGATGGATCTTGGCTGGGTAGTGTTGTGGAGTTGTTTGGAGGCATTTTCGGTTGTGTTTGGTAGCCGAAAATGGAGTGTGGTTGAGAGCAGCGGGTTTAGGCGCTTTCATTGAGGATATTAATGCATGATGATGCATTAATCTACTGTTTTGATGTGTTTAAAATAGGGGAGTCATCTTTGGATCCTAGTGGTGTTGATCCGGAAGCTTGATTGGTGTTTCGGCAAGAGGCGAAACGGAATCAGTGAGTGGATTTTGGATTTCAGCTTTGAAACCAATGTTTTGAAGGTTTGGGAGCTTAGTTTAAGTCTAAGCAACTTAGCTAAGCTCAAGAGTAAGTTTTCGGAAAAACTCTCTTGATGATGAACCATGGATTGGTTGTATGCAATGTGGTTGTTTGCATGTTTTAAATTCTGTTTTGAAAGCATATATTAGCATGTTAGTTGCTGATTTTATAAGCCATGTATTGAAGAATGCTCAAGGTAAGAGATTCTTGTTTTTGAAGATTGTTAAATGTGGTTTTGATGCATAATGATGCATGATGTCTATGGCTTTGTTAAATGCTTTAAAACAGTGGAATATTGTTGTAATGATGCACATTGGCAAGTGATGGTTAAGGTCACAAAGGTGGTTAAAAGTCCTTGTGTGAGCCTTGTTTATTTAAGAACAACATGGTGTTTAAAAGTCCATGGTTGGTTCTTGGTTAAGGTTCAAGGTGGTTAAAATTCCTTGTGTAAACCTTGTTTATTTAAGAACAACATGGTGTTTAAAAGTCCATGGTTGGTTCTTGGTTAAGGTTCAAGGTGGTTAAAATTCCTTGTGTAAGCCTTGTTATCTAAGAACTCTAAGGTGTTTAAAAGTCCTTGGGAGATTCTTATTAAGGACACAAAGGTGTTTAAAAGTCCTTGTGTGGTCCTTGCCATGGTGTTTAAAAGTCCATGGGGTTAAGGACACAATGGTGTTTAAAAGTCCATGTGTGGTCCTTGGAAAGTGTAAGATCACAATGGTGTTTAAAAGTCCATGTGTGGATCTTATGTTGAGTGTATCACTTGTTGCCAATATGACATGTTATGAACTTGAAGCATGTATTGCTTGTTTTAAATGCTTATGAGTATGTACAAATGAAGATTGAATTTAAGGGTTATATATGTGTTTTGTAAATGCATTATTGTGTGGTTTTAAATGAGCAATCCCCACTAAGCTTTTGCTTACGCTCTCTCTCTTTTCTTAAACCAATAATGCAGAGCATTAAGGTGCATTGAGGGCAGCAAAGTGGTGAAGAATCCAAGTGGTGAACTAAGCTCAAGTATGGTGAAGGTTTCTTAAACACTATTAGCTTTTGGCATTTGGCAATGGGAACCTATGTTGTTGTTTTGGGAGATGTTTTGGACTCCCTAAGTTGGTTTAATGATGTTAATAATGTTGGAGCTTGTAATTGGCCTTTATGAGATGGTTTTGGTATTTTGATGCTTGAATGGTTTGCTAAGTAGGAAGCATGCCTATAGATTTGGGGTTTTTCATAATTGTTGCCATGTGGATGTTTGGTTGATACAATTATGCTCTTTGAATGTTGAATGACTTGCTGGTATAATTTGGTTGCTTTTGGAGCATGTTTGTTAAGTCAATTGCATGATAAACCAGCAATTTTTCTGCAATCTGGGCATCCTGTTTCGGAACAGGTGCTACCGTATCGGAACGGGGGCCTGAAATGGCCTGTGCGTTCCGAAACGGGAGGCACTGTTCCGGAACGTTTTGGCCTCTGCCAGGCCATGTTTCGGTACCAGTTTCGGAACGGTCCCGCGTTTCGGAACGGGACTTCCCTGTTCCGAAACACTCGACCGTTGGGCACTGAAATTGTTGGTTGAATGTTTTGAAATATTTGCGTTTTGGTCCTGAAGCTTGTTATTGCAATTGTATGAGTTTGAGATGTCCGTTTGAGCTGAAATTTGGCAAAGAAGCATGAAAGATGATTAATTTCAAGTTGGTAACTTTAATTTGGGTTAAGTCCTTATAATTATCAGAATTTACAATTTGGTCCCTTAAGTTGTAGTTTGTGCAATTGGGTCCCTGAATGTCCTCTAATTGTTATGATGTCTGAATATGATTATCTTGTGAACATATCTAGGGTTAACGTGCATCTAGACAAGATTAAAAAGAAAAAAAAGGGTCGTTAATCAAGGTTGACTTTCAGGTTGACTTTGGTTTTCCCCGTGTGATCTTCTTAATTCGGGTCGACCGTCTAGGCCGGGTTAAGTGGGTTACAATTAAAAATATGGAAAATGTCTTAAAATCCTCTTTTATTATATATAAGAGTTTGGTGAAATCAATTTTACAAAATGAGGTTTGGAAGTGTGACATTTTGGTTAGTGACCAAAATGTAATTTTTGAAAACTGTGAGACTGTTTTAAAAAGGATTGAAACTTTGAATCTTTAAGGAGCTATTTACCCAATGGGAGTTTCTCCAGATTTTTCTAAAATATTAAAGGTTTAATAAATGGATTTTAAATAAAAGAAAAGGGAGGGAAGATATTTTCCTAAATTTCCAACTAACTTTCCACATTTTCTATTTTCATTTTCTCTCATCTTTTCTCTCAAACCAAACACATTTCTCCAGAGCTTTTCCCTCTGATTTTTTCATCTAAATATCTCATTTCAATTCTCTTTTGATCTTCAATCATCTCTTCAACAAAACCTTTGCATTTGCTAAGTGGATTTTCAAGAATTTGGTTCCAAAAAGGGAGAAAACTCAAGTTTGGAGGTAAGAACGTCCTTCTCCTCTGAACTCTCAGTTCTTTACTGAAATTCCTAAGTTCTCAATCCTTGATTTATGTTTTATAAAAGGTTTTATAGATGTGTTCTTGATTTTGGCTTTTAAATGCAAGATTTGATTGATTTTGATGAAATTTCGTATGATCTGATTGGGCAGTGTTTTGAGCTGTCAATTTGATGTTAAATGAATGTTAAATTGATGTGAAATTGAGGTTTAATTAATGCAATCCCGGATAGGTTGAATTTCCTAAGTTTAGCTTGTGTTCTTGGTTGTTTTTGGAGTGATCTTGATGATCTGTTATAGCTGGAGGTATAAGGACGTGGTAGGATCCTTTTTGGATGTTAATTGATGTTTAAGGATGTTTAGATTTGATGGATCTTGGCGGGGTAGTGTTGTGGAGTTGTTTGGATGCATTTTCGGTTGTGTTTGGTAGCCGAAAATGGAGTGTGGATGAGAGCAGCGGGTTTAGGTGCTTTCATTGAGGATATTAATGCATGATGATGCATTAATCTACTGTTTTGATGTGTTTAAAACAGGGGAGTCATCTTTGGATCCTAGTGGTGTTGATCCGGAAGCTTGATTGGTGTTTCGGCAAGAGGCGAAACGGAATCGGTGAGTGGATTTTGGATTTCAGCTATGAAACCAATGTTTTGAAGGTTTGGGAGCTTAGTTTAAGTCTAAGCAACTTAGCTAAGCTCAAGAGTAAGTTTTCGGAAAAACTCTCTTGATGATGAACCATGGATTGGTTGTATGCAATGTGGTTTGTTTGCATGTTTTAAATCCTGTTTTGAAAGCATATTTAGCATGTTTATTTGCTGAGATTGTAAGCCATGTGTTGAAGGATGCTCAAGGTAAGAGATCCTTGTTTTGAACATTGTTTTATAGTGGTTTGATGCTTAAAGATGCATGATGTTTATGGCTTTGTTAAATGCTTTAAAACAGTGGAATATTGTTGTTAATGATGTATATTGGCAAGTGATGGTTAAGGTCACAAAGGTGGTTAAAAGTCCTTGTGTGAGCCTTGTTTATTTAAGGACAACATGGTGTTTAAAAGTCCATGGTTGGTTCTTGGTTAAGATCACAAAGGTGTTTAAAAGTCCTTGTGTGGATCTTGTGTATTTTAAGAACAACATGGTGTTTAAAAGTCCATGGTTGGTTCTTGGTTAAGGTTCAAGGTGGTTAAAATTCCTTGTGTAAGCCTTGTTATTTAAGAACACCAAGGTGTTTAAAAGTCCTTGGGTGATTCTTGTTAAGGACACAAAGGTGTTTAAAAGTCCTTGTGTGGTCCTTGTCATGGTGTTTAAAAGTCCATGTGTGGTCCTTGGAAAATTGTAAGATCACAATGGTGTTTAAAAGTCCATGGGTGGATCTTATGTTGATTGTATCACTTGTGGCCAATATGACATGTTATGATCTTGAAGCATGTTTGCTTGTTTTAAATGCTTATGAGCATGTATATTGTGGTTTTGAACAATGGTTTATAAAGGTGTTTTATATATGCATTGTTGTGTGGTTTTAACGAGCATTCCTCACTAAGCTTTTGCTTACGCTCTCTCTTTTCTTAAACCAATAATGCAGAGCATTAAAGTGCATTGAGGACAGCAAGGTGGACAAGAATCCAAGTGGTGAACAAAGCTCATGTATGGTGAAGGTTTCTTAAACACTATTAGCTTATGGGCATTTGGCAATGGGGGACCTATGTTGTTGTTTTGGTAGATGTTTTGGACTCACTAAGTTGGTATTATGTTGTTAATGTTGTTGGAACTTGTATTTGGCCATTATGTGTTTGGATTGACGTTTTGTTGCTTGAATGGATTGCTAAGTAGGGTGCATGCCTATAGAATTGGGGTTTTTCATAATTGATGCCATGTTGATGAATGGTTGATGCAATTATGTTCTTTGTATGTTGAATGACTTGCTGGTAAAGTATGGTTGCTTTTGGAGCATGTTTGATAGGCCAATTGTGTGATAAACCAGCAATTTTGCTGCAATCTGGGCAGCTTGTTTCGGAACAGGTGCTACCGTATCGGAACGGGGGCCTGAAATGGCCTGGGCGTTCCGAAACGGAAGCAACCGTTCCGGAACAGATATGCTACTGCCAGGCACTGTTTCGGAACCAGTTGTGGAACAGTCCCGCGTTTCGGAACGGGTCTTCCCTGTTCCGAAACACTCGACCGTTGGGCACTGAAATTGTTGGTTAAATGTTTTGCATTGTTTGCGTTTTGGTCCTGAATCTTGTTTATGCAATTAAATGAGTTTGTGATGTCCGTTTGAGCTGAAATTTGACAGACAAGCATGAAATATGACTAATTTCATATTGGCAACTTGAAAGTGGGTTAAGTCCTTGTATTTTCCAGAATTTACATTTTGGTCCCTAAGTTTGTGTTTTGTTCAATTAAGTCCCTGAACGTTTTCTGTTTGCGCTGATCTTTGAGTATGATGTTTGTACGAACACAACTAGGGTTAACGTGCATCTAGACAAGATTAAAAAGAAAAAAAGGGTCGTTAATCAAGGTTGACTTTCGGGTTGACTTTGGTTTTCCCCGTGTAAACTTCTTAATTCGGTTCAACCGTCTGGGCCGGGTTAAGGGGGTTACGTTTGTACCAACATGGAAGTAAAAGTTCTAAAGACATGCTCCCTAGCCCACCAAAACAATAACAAGCCAAAACCATCAACCATAACCAAAATCAAACCATAAAGGCCAATTACAACTCAAAAGTAACTATCCAACATGCTCAAAGGAAAGGGAAAACATTCTCAACCATGCAATAGCATAAACCCCACCCATTGCTTTTTATTACACCGAAGCAAAACCACATACTTTGCAAGATTAAAAGCTTGGATTCCTCTTGCCCACTTGCTACCTTCAAAGCCTAGTTTTCTGCATTGATGAAACAAAAGAGCGTCAGCACAAAGCTTAGTGAGGATCGCTAAATAACATTCATCAATGCATGTCTCATATTTTGCAAAACCAACAGTTTACATCTCATGCCATTTTATAAAACTTGTCTTCTCAAGACCTCAATGCACTTTTTAACCACATGCTCATACGCATCATTTTAAAACAACAAATAAACCTTTGCTCATGCTTTAACAAGCATCACATGCACTCTTGCATCATACACAAATATCTCATGCATCCTTGCATCATATACAAGCATCTCATGCTTCTCATTATTCATTTACATTATATTGGCTCACAAGTGATAATCCATAAACCATTTCAACACAAGACACAACCGGATACGCGGAATACAAGCGTTGTCTCTCACGCTTCATACAAACTACCGGACTACACAAGGTGGAGATTAATGGCACAATCACAACCCCTCAACACCCATGATGGAGATTAATTGCACAATCACAACCCCTCAACATCACTCATTGGCAGTTGTATAATCCCACTAACGAGAGTATAGGACACATACACAAGAATCACACACGAGACTAACCATTCACCGTTGTGATCTTAACCTCAATCTTTAGGGTACTTGGATGGAGATTACGACACAATCACAACCCCTCGACATCCAAGGCGACTTTATTTATGGTGCACCCAATTCTATAGCCGGCTAACTATATCCGATTAAAGTAACCAAAAACCATTTTCATCACTTGCCAATATAATCATTTAACATCAATAATCCGTTGTTTTACAAGCATAACCACAATGCCATTTCCACAAGCATAACATGCTTAACATCATATGCATTCAACACATGAAAACCAAGGATCACTTACCTAGTGCATCCTTAACATAATGACATTAAAATCCAGCATTAAACCATGCTTAAACATGCTTAAAAACAGTAAACAATCCACACTCAACTCAAGTGCAAATTCATCAAACAAAGCACAAATCCAAGAGAGGGATTTCTGAACCACTTACTCTTGAGCTTAGCTAAGTGTATCAAACTTACACTAAGCTCCCAAGACCATGCTCAAAGCGTTACAAAGCAAGAAATTGCATTCCACTCACCGATACGCGTAGCCTTGCTCGCCAACACGAAATATACCCCTCCGGAGCCTCCAAAATCACCTCGTTTGCGTCCGGATCAAGATCCCCTATTTTCACATCATCAAAACAGAGATCTAAATGCATTAAAATGCATTCTAACACCATCAAAAATACACAACACGTTGCTTACCCAAACTACACCAAAATACCCTTCCAAAACAACTGAAAACTCAATCGATTGCTTCCCAAACAAAGCCCAGCCATCATACATCACTTCCAAACAATTATCAACATCAAAACACATCTAATAAACAACCTAACCCATCCTTCTACCTCCAGCAAGCAAGATTCAACCATTTAAACCCAAAATCTCACTTAAAACTACCAAGAAACTCAAGGATCACAAGGATTTCGGGATCTACATTGTCAACACCTCATTTTAAAATATAAATCAACTTAGAAATCATTTGAAATCAACACAAAACAGATCCCAACTCATCATGTCAGAAAATTAAGATTTCAACCACAATTTCACAAGATTTTGATCTCCAATCAAAACTATAATGAAAACTCAACCAAAAATAGTATTTAGAAGCCAAATATCTTGGGAATTTCAATAAAGAACTTAGATTAAAGGTTGAGAATGAGATTTACCTCCAATCCTTGCTTTTCTCAATGGATGACAAGTTTTCCTTAGTGAAATCTTGAAGAACTAAGAGAGATCTCTTGAAAATGATTTAGGAAATGTTGAGAGAGTTTTTGGAAGTGAGAATTCTGGAAAAAGATGAGTGAATTTGTGTTTGGCTGAAAATGAGAGAGATTTTGGTAATTACGTAATTGAAATCCATTAAGTACCTTTTAATTATTTTAATATAAATCCAAATAAAATCAATTAATTAAAAACCCTTTTAAAACACATGTCATATTGAGAAAAGGTCAAATTGACTTAAATCCCCCTAAAGATTCTAAGATTTTGGCTTCCACATTGAAAAATCACATTTTTCCCAGTTTTGAAACTTTACAATTTGGTCACTACTCAAAATTTCTATTTTCCAAAATCCTTTTTGTAAAATTGATTTGACCAACCTCTTAAATATATTTTTAGAGGATTTTAGCAATTTTTATAACATTTTTATCCTAACCTTATCATTGATTTCCAAAAATCACCTTAAGCGATTCGAATCGTTCCCGACCGGTCTGATCTGATGCCTAAAACATCCAGGCCCAAAATCAGGGAGTTATAACTCTCCCCCACTTAGGAAATTTTGTCCTCGAAATTCTTACCTGATGGAAAGAGATGCGGAAACTGCCTCAGCACGTCCGCTTTGGTTTCCCACGTGGCCTCCTCAACTCCTCGGTGTCGCCACAACACCTACACAAGCTCTATCGTCTTACCACGTAGAACTTTGCTACTCACATCCAGAACCTTCACCGGTTCCTAATCATACGACAGATCCGAATTCAACTCTACCTCCTCAACAGGCATTACATGCGAAGGATCCGATCTGTATTTCCGTAACATGGAGACATGAAACACATCATGTATCTTCTCCAATTCCGCAGGCAATCTCAACCGATATGCCACAGGACCAATACACGCCAAAATCTCGTAAGGTCCAATGAACCTTGGGCTAAGCTTACCCTTACACCCAAATCTCATCACCTTCTTCCAAGGTGACACTTTCAAAAACACACGTTCGCAAACCGCGAACTCAATTTCCTTACGTTTCAAGTCCGCATAAGACTTTTGCCTATCCCATTCTGCCTT
Organism: Hibiscus trionum; assembly: GCA_030270665.1. Lineage (NCBI taxonomy): Eukaryota > Viridiplantae > Streptophyta > Magnoliopsida > Malvales > Malvaceae > Hibiscus > Hibiscus trionum. The sequence goes on along the minus strand of BSYR01000007.1, from coordinate 10,393,388 downwards.
TAAACACTCACAAATGAGCTGCACCTTCTCGGTAGTTCCCTTAAGCATAGCTGGCATTGAAATCAACTTTTGCCCAACTTCTGCCCAACATAGAGGGGTTCTACATCTTCTCCCATACAAAGCCTCGTATGGAGCCATTTAAATACTTGCCTGGTAACTATTATTATATGCAAACTCAACCAACGACAAGTGCTTCTCCCAAGAACCCTGAAAATCTATCACACAACATCTCAACATATCCTCAAGCACTTGAATCACACGTTCCGACTGTCCATCCATCCGAGGATGATAAGAAGTACTGAAATTCAACCGTGTACTCAAGGCTTGATAGAAACATTCCCAAAATCGTGTTGTGAACCTCGGATCCCTATCCGACACAATGGACTTTGGCACACCGTGCAACCGCACAATCTCAGCTATGTACAACCCATCCAACTTATCCAAGGTATACGTAGTATGCACTGGTAGAAAATGCGCACACTTCGTAAGCCGATCCACAATCAACCAAACAAAATTCTTCTTTGACGGTGACAAGGGCAATCCAGACACAAAATCCATGGTGATTCTCTCCCACTTCTACTCTGGGATTCTCAAAGGTTGCAGCAACCCAGAAGGAACCTGATGCTCAGCTTTCACTCACTGACACATCATACACTTACTAAGGAAATCAGCCACATCCTTTTTCAACCCCACCCAGTAGTATTCATCTTTCAGATCACGATACATTTTTGTACTACCAGGGTGTATAGAAAAAGGACTACTATGAACTTCAGCCAGAATAGTGTACCTTAGATCAACATCATATGGCACGACTATTCGACTCACAAAGCACAGAACATCATCATCACTAAAGCTGAAATCCGAAGGTCTACCCTCCATAATGTCATGTACATGCATAACAAGAGAATCATCAAGCAACCGCTTATCCTTGATCAATTGTATCAGGGATGGCTTCACTTGCAATTCCGCAATAAGACCACCATCATGCGATATGCTCAAAGGAGCAAACATCGCTATCAACTCCACAACTACTTTCTTGCTCAAAGCATCAGCTACAACATTAGCCTTACCCGGGTGATACTCGATCGTCAGATCATAATCCTTAAGCAACTCCACCCAACGTCGTTGCCTAAGATTCAACTCCTTCTGATACATAAGGTACTTCAAGCTTTTATGATCCATGAACACAACACATTTCACTCCATACATGTAATGCCTCCAAATCTTCAAGGCAAACACCACAGCCGCAAGCTCAAGATCATGAGTAGGGTAGTTGCGCTCATGCACCTTCAACTACCTAGATGCATAGGCTGTTGGAGTATGCCCAAAGACCAATCATATGATGATTGAATAGACATACTATTTTACTAGATTTATCAAGTAATGACATTGCCGTTATTATCATTTGGTATGTTTTTGTGCATCAAACTAACTATTGGATAATAATGTCCATACAATAATACGATTATTGTTAAATAGAATCCTTAGTCGAATATTATTATGGGTATGGACAGTGATAATATATAAAGACTAATATGTGATTGATTGATAACAAGTGTTGTTATTAACATAGAGATGTCAAAATCAACACATAAGTATTTGTTGGAGAACAATATACTGGATTGACCCGCTATGAGCATGTTTCTTGGGTAATTATGTGACAGTCACAACATTGCTCATGATAAACATATGTATAATCCTCAGACTTGAGATCAACATGATTTCAACATAAAGATTTACGTATTTTGACATAGTCAAACGTGTGCCGTAACTGACTACATTATAAAGACTGATGATTGGATACGTGATAACCTATGTCCAGAAATATGGTTGATCAAGAAAGGATTTGTCCCTCCTACATAATGGGAGAAATATCTTCGGCCACTTGATTGAGTGAGATTAGAAAATGCATGGCCATGCTCGAATATTATGATATGAGATATCATAGAGATTCGTTTATCACAATCTACTCAAGACATCAAGAAACACTAGATGGACAACGCAAGTGTGACTAACCCATGACTTGTGTTCATCTAAGATATAAAGGACAAAAGGATGAAATACATAAAGGAAGTTTATTCAGGAATTAGGAAAGTCAAACTATGACTTCATGCAACTTAGGTAGCAATGATGTATTGCTAGATGCCACTCATTGTTTGTAAAATTAGAACAGTTCTAATTTTGCTGCTAACGTTGCATGAACCTACAAGGGTCACATCCTTCGAATGAAACGAACAAAAATTGGAAACCATACTCCCTATTTTACGGAGGTTGCCGAAAATCCCCTATGGGATAAGGGAAATCAACAACTCCCTTAAATGGGAGTAATATTGGATAAATATTGTATTTATCAGATATTATTTAGAGTATGAAAAATATTTAGAGACTTAAATATTATAGAATAAGATTCTAGAAATTTAAATATATATTTGGAATTTATATAATGTATATTTAATTCTAAGTTTATGTAGAATTAGATTCTACATAATTAAAAATATATATTTAAATATATTTAAATCCAAGTAAAGATAGAATGAGATTCTATATAATAAAAATATATATATATTTGGATTAAATATAATGTATATTTAAATCCATGTTTTATGTAGAATAAGATTCTACATAATTAAATATATATATTTCATTTAATATTATTAAATATAATGTATATTTAATATAAACCAATTTCAAGTAGAATTAGATTCTATGAATTTTGGTAGAACTTGGATTTAAGGAATTCAACTAGAATTAAGTCTCTGAATACTATTTAAAGGGACAAGGGCTAGAAACCAAATCATCCCTATTCCTCCTTGCAAATTTCGACATATCCCTGGAAATCTCCCTCTGGAATTTTCGACAAGTCCCAGATTTCTTCTGAGAAGCTGTTCGATATTTTTTCTGGCGTTCCTCTTGCCCCCTGGCAAATACCTGACGATTTCCTAGTTCGAATCCATGTCCCGGTAGAACCCCTGGTCGATTTCAGACTCCATCAGGAATCCCTGGAGGGATTTCGACTTCTCCCTGGAAGGTGTTCAAACCTGTCGAAATTTATCCCTAAGTGTTAGGGAGGAAGAAACTTTGTTTGTTTTGTTCGGGTGGACTCCGTAGAGGTTGTTGCGAACCTGTGACGATTCCGGTTTTACTTGACGTGGTTATTCCGACATACTGTCGGTTTTCCAGTTTCCAGAGTTTTAAAAGGTAACTCTTCATCTTTTCACCCCGGATTCGTTCTTGTACATGGATCCTGGCTGGATTACGTCGGATTAATTTTTTCCGCTGCACCACGGGGCGTGCCGACGTGACCCAACAGTGGTATCAGAGCCAATTGTATCGTACGAATTCTGACTTAAATTCTTGGGTGATGTTTATGTTTGAGATGCATGCTGTTTGATTCGATTTAGATATTTATTGTTTGTCGTATCACACCTAATAATGACTTATTTCTATTATTACTGAATGATTAAGAGTTAATCATAACTATGTTAGGTTGCTTCAATGTTAAATGTTAACATGTTGAGACTAATAGTTAGTCTAGAGAACAAGTAGTTGTTCGTAGTTTCATAGATTTATGAAATCTCTGAAAGGGCTTCTAATTTGATAAAAGTTATCAAACTATCTTTCACGGTGAATCCATAAGAGTTATGGTTAGACGTTATGAAAAATGCATGTCTAGGATTGGCATCATCAAAGACCTGGTACTTAAGTGTGCCTAGTGCGCCACCTCTCTTTCATGTTGACCTACCTGGTGCATTTGATCGTTAACGCAAATGGTTTATGAAACCTCGTGATCCTTCTTTGGCCCATTAACCGCAACATAGGGATAATCAGTTTAAAATTCCGTAAACACGTCGTTACTTTGTTCGCACGATGTTTGAAATGCATGTTAGATTGCACGATGTTTGTTTTGCATGATTATAGCCCATAGCCTTTATAGTTTTGGTTTTATAAATACGGCCTGCGTGTCGTGCCTTTCTCTATCTTCTATTGTACTTCTCTTCTCATCTCACTCCCTCGCATGTAACTCGAGTTTCTGAAAATTGTAAATACTCATGGAGATAAAGCAAGGACCAACATAGTAGCGTGGTGGGCCTTCCCCGGTGGACCAGGCGTTTCAGAAGCATATTCTATCTTCAGTAGAATGATCCTCCCATTGGCTTGGGACGGGTCGCCTTAGGTTAAGAAGGGCTATAATCATTGCATATTTATTTACCGCTTATATTTACCTCGTATGTGATGCAATGGATGTTTTATAAGCATGATTAAACATAGTTCTATTGATAGGATCAATGTTAAAATGATTAGATAATTAAGTAAATCCCTCACTATAATTCTAAGTATGTTTAACCATCCAATATTTACCCTCGTTAAAGCTTCGATCGATATAATGCGAGCTTTGCCAAAGCAATGTCACATTTATCTATCTTAGTTAAACGCAAAGAATAAGCTAGTGATATTCGCCGGTTGAGATATTGGTATTGACTTAGCTGGGTTGTTCTAATAGGATTAGAAAACCTAGTGGTTAAAAGTTTTGGATAATCATAAGATGATTTAAAGAACAAGAGTTGTTCGCCAAAATATGAGGAATTACATGAGATGTAATTAGTAAGGTGTTACTTACCTAAATAACCATTTCCTAAAAGACTGGCCAAAGCTGATTTAGGAATGGTGAAATACAGATCCCCACTCACTAGAAAAACTATCGAAACGTTTTTCCAAAATTAAAACTAGAGGGTTTTTAATTTTGAAGAAAATAATGGGAGTAAATTTATAGTAAAGACCTATCTATAAATTTTAAAATTTAGTAAAACTTATGTAGCATATTTTCTTTGTTGTAGAATTAATGGCAAATAATACTCTATCTCTGCGATCTATCCTTGAGAAGGATAAGCTCAATGGCATAAACTTCCTTGACTGGTTCCGCAATTTGAGAATTGTTCTCAAACAGGGAAAGAAGGAATATGTCATTGAAGAACCTGTTCCTGATGAACGGGTTGCCACTGCTTCCAGAGCTGACAAAGACAAATTTAAGAAACACATGGACGACATGCTGGATGTCGGTTGTCTTATGCTTGCCTCCATGAACCCTGAGCTTCAGAAGCAACATGAGGACATGGTAGCCTATGATATGATTCAAAATCTCAAGGAGATTTATGAAGGGCAAGCTCGTCAAGAGAGGTACGAGACCTCTAAAGCTCTGTTTCAATGCAAGATGAGTGAGGGATCTCCCGTAGGAGCTCACGTCATCAAAATGATGGGATACATCCAAACGTTGGAGAAGCTCGACTTTCCGCTGAAAGACGAATTAGCTACTGATGTCATCCTGCAATCGTTGCCGGATAGTTTCAATCAGTTCGTCCTTAATTTCAATATGAATGAAATTAACAAGACGCTGCCACAGTTGCTCGGCATGTTGAGAACTGCTGAAATCAACCTGAAGAAGGTAGGACCTAAACCTGTTCTGATGGTCTACTAGGGCAAGAAGAAAGGTAAATCGACAGCAAAGTCTAAAGGTGATGGTAAGACTAAAACCAATGGAAAGAAGGCATTGAAACCTAAGAAGGGAATCAAGAAGGATGGAAAATGTTTCCATTGCGACAAGACCGAACATTGGAAGAGAAACTGCCCCACACACCTACAAGAAGTCAAGAAAGCAAAAACGAGTGAGGCATCAACCTCAGAGGCTTCTAAAGAGAAGGCATCAGAATAGACATGGACCTACGAATGGAAATAAAGCAAGAGTTGCTACATCATCCATTAGGACATGTGTTTTTGCTTAAATAGATTTGTTTTAGTTTTTTAAGATTATTATTTTGTGCCTAAGTTTTAGTTATCTTGTAAGGACAAGATATTTTTAATTTTGAGATTATTTAAATAAATGTTATTCTTTTAATCTCTTATGGCACAACGAATCAATGATCTTTAAACTAATCAAATCAATAATATTTATAAGATAAATAAAACAAATGACTAATCTCAAACTCATAAAAAGTATTAAGGTAATTTGATGAGATCAAATTCAAGAATATTTAAAGTTTGATGAACTTTCAAAGAATATGGGATTGTCCCATAATTAAATCCCACAAGTGGAATGAAAAAGTCTTTGAAAGAGAATCAAATATGTTAGACATGTTTTGATTCAGAACAAGTCATTTTCGACTTCTTTACACACTAGAAAAACAACTCTCATACTTGATCGTTTTTTTTTCAAAACTTGGTTCAAAAACGCCATATAAGATATGGACTAAGAATTGTTCTAGAATACCTTTGAAGTTTTAAGGTTACAAAACTTACATGTTAAAATGTTTACAAAGTTCTAACCTTAAAAACTCCATTTGTTGTTTATCCTAACGAGAACAAAGCGTTTGTTTCTCAAACGATAGTTTATCTCGAAAGAGAATACTTATCACTAAGGGATTTCATTTTTCAACGAGAACAAAATGTTTGTTGCTCAAACGAGAGTTTCTCTCGAAAGAGATTACATCTCACAAAAGAAAAAAATGGAATTTGGATTTTGAAGAAATTTTAGACAACAAATTTATGAACCAAAGATTGAGAATGTTCCACAAATGATCAAGGAACATTGGAACAAAACACAACCATTGTGTTGATCCTTAAAAGAATACCATATACTTGAGAAATATGGATTTCTCACTATCCGTACATGGAAACACTCTTCTTTTCGGATCAAGATAAAGACTAGGTCTTATCAGAAAGCAATGGTGAGCCCAAAATTCGAGAAATGGCTAAGAGCCATGAGATATGAGATGGAATCCATGTCTAAAACCAAGTATAGACTTTGGTTACCTAAAGGGTAAAACCTAAGAGGTATGGATGAGTTTTTCAAAAAGGAAAAACCGACATGGATGATAAAACATACAAAGGATGATTCGTCACTAAAAGTTTTCGACAAACTTCATAGTATAGACTATGATAAAGCATCTTCCTTGTAGCTATGTTTAATCCATCTTAATCTCACTTGAAAGTATTTACATACCATGATTATGGAATCAAGTAAAGGAATGTCAAAACCGCTTTCCTAAGGGAAAACTTGAAACAAATGTGTACATGACACATCCAGAAGGTTTTGTCACTCCAGTAAACACTTGGAAGGTATGTAAGCTACAAAGGTCTATCCGTAGACTAAGGAAAGCTTCTCGAAGTTGGGATATTCGTTTCAGAAGATAAAATCAAAAGGTTTGGTTTATCTAGAAACAAAGGGGAGTCTTGTTTTCAAAAGAGCTAGTGGGAGCATTGTTACTTTCCTAAGTATTGTATGTAGATGACATATTCATCAAAAGGAACTAAAGATCGCAATCCGTTTTGCATTAATAAAAGATACTGCGAGTTAGCAACATGAGACAGTATCTAACTCTACAACATAGGCTGAATGTATTACAGTAGACATAGCAATAAAGAAGGATGTTTGGATCTAAAGGGTTCATTTCTGAACTAAGGGTTGTTCCTAGCATATTAGATGCTACATAACTTTGTTGTGATGGAACCTTTGCGTAAGCAAATAAAACCTAGATCTCATCAATAAATCCAAACATATTCTAAAGTGCTTACATCTTGGAGATGTGAAAGTATGCAACATACGCACAAAGTTGATAACTTTTTTCAACTCCCTGACAAAGCTTTTGACACAACATAAGCATGTCAGTTACACTAAGCCATATCGTATTAGATACGAGAATGATTGGTCTTAGTGCTAGTGGGAGATTGTTGGAGTATGCCCAAAGACCAATCATATGATGATTGAATAGACATACTATTTTAGTAGATTTATCAAGAAATGACATTGCCGTTATTATCATTTGGTATGTTTCTGTGCATCAAACTAACCATTGGATAATAATGTCCATACAATAATACGATTATTGTTAAATAGAATCCTTAGTCGAATATTATTACGTGTATGGACAGTGATAATATATAAAGACTAATATGTGATTGATTGATAACAAGTGTTGTTATTGACATAGAGATGTCAAAATCAACACATAAGTATTTGTTAGAGAACAATATACTGGATTGACCCGCTATGAGCATGTTTCTTGGGTAATTATGTGACAGACACAACATTGCTCATGATAAACATATGTATAATCCTCAGACTTGAGATCAACATGATTTCAACATAAAGATTTACGTATTTTGACATAGTCAAACGTGTGTTGTAACTGACTACATTATAAAGACTGATGATTGGATACGTGATGACCTATGTCCAGAAATATGGTTGATCAAGAAAGGATTTGTCCCTCCTAAATAATGGGAGAAATATCTTCGGCCACTTGATTGAGTGAGATTAGAAAATGCATGGCCATGCTCGAATATTATGATATGAGATATCATAGAGATTCGTTTGTCATAATCTACTCAAGACATCAAGAAACACTAGATGGACAACGCAAGTGTGACTAACCCATGACTTGTGTTCATCTAAGATATAAAGGAAAAAAGGATGAAATACATAAAGGAAGTTTATTCAGGAATTAGGAAAGTCAAACCATGACTTCATGCAACTTAGGTAGCAATGATGTATTGCTAGATGCCACTCATTGTTTGTAAAGTTAGAACAGTTCTAATTTTGCTGCTAACGTTGCATGAACCTACAAGGGTCACACCCTTCGAATGAAACGAACAAAAATTGGAAACCATACTCCCTATTTTAGGGAGGTTGCCGAAAATCCCCTATGAGATAAGGGAAATCGGTAACTCCCTTAAATGGGAATAATATTGGATAAATATTGTATTTATCAGATATTATTTAGAGTATGGAAAATATTTAGAGACTTAAATATTATAGAATAAGATTCTAGAAATTTAAATATATATTTGGAATTTATATAATGTATATTTAATTCCAAGTTTATGTAGAATTAGATTCTACATAATTAAAAATATATATTTAAATATATTTAAATCCAAGTAAAGATAGAATGAGATTCTATATAATAAAAATATATATATTTGGATTAAATATAATGTATATTTAAATCCATGTTTTATGTAGAATAAGATTCTACATAATTAAATATATATATTTCATTTAATATTATTAAATATAATGTATATTTAATATAAACCAATTTCAAGTAGAATTAAATTCTATGAATTTTGGTTGAACTTGGATTTAAGGAATTCAATTAGAATTAAGTCTCTGTATACTATTTAAAGGGACAAGGGCTAGCAACCAAATCATCCCTATTCCTCCTTGCAAATTTCGACATATCCCTGGGAATCCTTCTCTGGAATTTTCGACAAGTCCCAGATTTCTTCTGAGAAGCTGTTCGATATTTTTTCTGGTGTTCCTCTTGCCCCCTGGCAAATACCTGGCGATTTCCTAGTTCGAATCCAAGTCCCGGTAGAACCCCTGGTCGATTTCAGACTCCCTCAGGAATCCCTGGAGGGATTTTGACTTCTCCCTGGAAGGTGTTCAAACATGTCGAAATTTATCCCTAAGTGTTAGGGAGGCAGAAACTTTGTTCGTTTTGTTCGGGTGGACTCCGTAGAGGTCGTTGCGAACCTATGACGATTCCAGTTTTACTTGACGTGGTTATTCCGACATACCGTCGGTTTTCCAGTTTCCAGAGTTTTAAAAGGTAACTCTTCATCTTTTCACCCCAGATTCGTTCCTGTACATGGATTATGGCTGGATTACGTCAGATTAATTTTTTCCGCTGCGCCACGGGGCGTACCGACGTGACCCAACATAGGCCACTACCTTACCCTCCTACATCAACACGCAGCCCAAACCAACAATGGACGCATGACTATAGACCACAAACTCCTTACCAGACTTAGGTTGAATTAGAACATGAGCTTGCGTCAAAGCTTCTTTCAGCTTCACAAAAGCTTGTTGTCTCGCATCCGTCCACTCAAAGCAAACATTCTTTTGTAACAACTTGGTCAGAGGCGTTGCTATCTTCGAGAAACCCTTGACAAACCTACGATAGTACCCAACCAATCCAAGGAAACTTCGTACCTCTGTCACAGACTTAGGCACCTTCCAACTCATCACAGCTTATACCTTGTGCGGATCAACGCGAATACCCTCAGCTGATACCACATGCCCAAGGAAGACAACCTCCCCAAGCCAAAACTCACACTTACTCAGCTTGGCATACAACTGATTTTCCAACAACGCTTGAAAAACAATTCTCAAGTGCCTATCATATTCCTCCTCGGTACGCGAATACACAAGGATATCATCAATGAACACCACCACAAATTGATCTAAGAATTCATGGAATACACGATTCATCATATCCATGAAAGCAGCAGGCGCGTTGGTCAAACCAAACGGCATCACCAGAAATTCATAATGCCCGTACCTCATCCGAAAAGCCGTTTTAGGTACGTCCACATCCTTCACCTTCAGCTGACAGTACTCCGATCTCAAGTCTATCTTAGAAAACACCGAGGCTCCTCGAAACTGATCAAAGAGATCATCGATTCTAGGAAAGGGGTACTTGTTCTTGATCATCAACTTGTTCAGTTGCCAATAATCTATACACATTCTCATCATCCCATCTTTCTTCTTCACAAACAAGATCGGTGCACCCCAAGCTGACACACTCGGCCGAATGAAACCTCGATCCAACAACTCCTGCAATTGTGTTTTCAACTCTTTTAACTTTTTGGGTGCCATGCAATAAGGAGCGATGGACACCGGAGTCGTATTCTCGTACAACTCAATACCAAACTCAACTTCTCTGTTTGGTGGAAACCCAGGCAATTCTTCTGGAAAGACTCATGGAAAATCGCACATAGTTTGGATGTCCTGCACACGCACATCCTTGGTGCCAGGGTTCATCACATAGGCAAGATAAGCCTCATAGCCCAACCTCATCATATGATTTGCTTCCAACACGGAGATCACATTCGACAAGAATTTCACGTTCTCGCCTACTACCATCACTTCATAATTATCAGCCAAATTTAGAGTGAGTCGCTTGACATCAAAGTCAACCGCTACCCTATGCTCCGTAAACCAATCCATACCAAGGATTACATCGAATCCATAGAATGGTAACTCCATCAAATCCACAAGAAAAACATGACCTTGCACAAACAAAGGGCATCTCCTATATAACTTCCTAGTGACTACAATCTCACCAAAAGAACTAGTCACTTGCATTCCTATTTCAAGCATCTCAACAGGTATATCAAGCAAATGCGCATGCACACTCAAGATATAAGAATGCGTGGATCCAGAATCAATCAAAGCCAGCAAAGATAAAGACTAAAGAGCAAAGGTACCTGCGATGACATCGGTATCATTGCGCTCTTCGCGCTGAGCATAAACCCTCGCTGGTCCACCTCCCCCAGGTCGGACGGCCACAACATGAGCAATACCTCGCTGCCCCTCATCTATCCTCTGGAAATTTCCACGGCCTCGCTGAGGTGCAGCTACCACATGGGCATGTCCCTGACCTCCACTAGCCAACAAAGGACACTCCCTCCTCATGTGATCCGCTGAACCACAATTCCAACAAGAGTTCTCTGTCACCACAACAGAAGCCTGAACCTCTCTAGCTACTCGAGGACAATCTCGCCTCAAATGGTCCCTCGAACCACATGTCCAGCATGTATGCTGCTCAGATCTCACATGACCTCCCTGAGCCTGACCACTTTGTTGCGTGTAAAAGTGTCTATCGCAATTGAGTGCAAGTGTACACGTCGCAAGTAATAAAGTGATACTGGAGTATCGGATATCGTCTCCACAGGGACTGGGCTACCCTTTCCTTCGCTATCTGCACAAGGGGAAAAGAATGATTTAAGATTTTGTCACGAAAATAATAAAGTAAACTTAAATAAAGGAGTAGAGATATTAAGATAGAGAGAATGGGCTGGTATTGAGTTGCTCAGTAGTGTAGGTATTGAATTGCTTAGGATCTCCAGTTCTGTCGTCGCGCCCGTCGCCGACAGCACCTGTTGCGGCGGCTGTCCGTTAGCTGTCGCGGCAGCGAACACTAACTCCGTACTTCAAGCTTGGCAAGAATCCCAGATCTGCCTTGCCCTATCCCTAGGCACAAGTCTGTCGATGATCACGTCTTTGATGATACCTCCCGACGTGAATCGAAGGATGAACACCGATGTGTATGAATTCTTCCTTAGCCACTTAACCTCGCCCTATCCCTAGGCACGAGATGGTTCAACTATAAACTAGAGAACGCGCTCTTATCTCTTTCGTATACTTAACTCTCCCGATGCTAAGTAAATGGATAACCTCACAATGCTCTCCCGATGCTCTTGCAAGATATTAAAACCAAGATAAAAGAACTTGAAGTTTATTTTATTGAACTTGAAAAATACTAAAACAAAGCAACCCTTGCAACTACTTTACAAAACAACCCGTAGCCCTTGGGGGAATTTAGAACATGTCGGTGACGGGTGGACGGCAGGGGTTTGGTTTCGGTTATGGGGTAATCGGTTATACCCTAGGTTTAATCTATGCCCTTATATAAGCTTTGGGCTCAAGTTATCTAAGGTAACAAGGATTACAACTTTAATTAAAAGTAAGATTCTAATAAAGACTAAATCTCTAAAGTCTCCTACTTTCCAGCCGCATCCTTGTTTCTAGGAATTTCTTCTCCTTGAGCTTTGGCTTGACATATCTTTTGATCCGGGGCTTGGAAAAATATTTGGCTTCCACACGACAGACGAGCAGATTTTTCTCTATCTATCGAGATCCACTTTACTTTTCCTCTTCATAAGTCTGCTGTCACCTTGCTGTCACGACAGGTCCATGACAGGTTCGTTCTTCTTCGGCTGCTTGTCCAGTTCAGCTCTTCTGCTTATCTGCCCTACAAAAACAACCATTTTTAGTAGAATCTGTGCCTTTTAATATATTTGTGATGTTTTGCTGTAAACTGACCTAAATGCAATGAATAATGCTTGAATGCAGCAGAAATATGGGTTAAAAAGGGTGTAAATAATAGAACTTTTAAACACTCATCACACTTCGACCCGGAACACCACGTCTTCCCTCAGGCTGATGTCTCCTATCACGGCCTCTTTTGTTCCGTCCACCACCGGAACTATACTCAGCGGCTCTCTTCCCAGAGCTAGAACCAACACCTCTAGATGACAAACCCAGATTCTGCTCGATGTCTTTGGCTCGACACACAAGCACATCGAAGTCAGTATAATCCGCAGCCAGCATATATGTCTTAACTTCCTGCACCAGGCCGTACCAGAAGCGATCACATCAGTGCCTCTCACTAGGTACTAGTTCAGGAGCATATTGGCTCAAGCCTACGAATTGGACCTCGTACTCAGCCACAGAAAGGTTGCCCTGAACAAGCAACATAAACTCCTTTTTCTTTTCATCCAAGTATCTCACCCCTAGATACTTTCTCCGGAAGGCACCTCTGAAGAACTCCCAATCAACTTCATTGGGTTCCATACCAGCTATGGTAGTAGTCCACCAGCTGTAAGCCCATCTGATCCATAATGCAGATTGTACTCGCTAACCAGGCCTCAGACGCCTCCGGAGACATACCAAAGAACTCTACAGCTCCCAAGCTCCTCAACCTCTCCAAAGGTAAGCCCACTTGTCCAGTTGTAGGGGCCTGCACATGCGCTCCGGCAACAACAGCCTGAAACGCTCCGGTGATCGCCTGAACTAGAGGCACCAAATCACCCAGTCCAAGACTGGCTTATCCTTGTTGCACATGCTCCCCACCTCCAGGTGGTGGCGGAGGAGGTAGATCTCCACCATGAGGGACATCAGCCCCTTGCTCAGCCTGGTTACCCTGCTCAGCTGCAGGTACTATCGTACTCGATCTTAACTCTCTTCTTGGACCCATAGTGCTATTTAACAAGACATAACAACAAAACAAGTCAAACCATTTAGGCCAGCTGCAAGCAAGAATCCAAGTTTACAAAACATTTGATTAGTGTAATAAGGCAATGGGCACCCAATTTCCCCCCACAGAGCATAACATACATGAAACATCATGCTCACATACTTTTCATTATCCCAAAATCAGCACATATCCACATAACATCATCATCACACAATTATATTCATTCCACATGCAATTCGCATCAATCAAGCATGGCATAAGGTTCAAAATTCAACCAATAGCATGCTTTTTAAACATCATACTTCAACACATATCAATTCCACATACCAACATCCCCAATTCTTTTGTAACCTGGCTTTGATACCAACAAATGTAACCCCCTTAACCCGAGCTAGACGTTTGACTCGAACTACGAAGATTACACGGGGAAAACCAAAGTCAACCCGAAAGTCAACCTTGATTAATGACCCTTTTTTTCTTTTTATATTTTCTAAATGCTCAATATTAACCTATATGTTTAGCAAATTAACTCAGCGAAAGCGGCACAGGGAACGGAACCCGAACATGGACTCAATTGAAAAGAATCATCTTTTAGGGACTTAAACGTAAATTCTCATATTTATAAGAACTAAATGAGTTTTAATGTTACCAGTCCAAAATTAATCACATAACATGCCATCAGGTCAAATTTCAACTCAAACGGATCATTCAAACTCATTGAATTAAGCTACCAACATTTAGGGACCAATATGCAAGAAACAGAAACCCAAAACAGTTCAAAATTCAAACCCCACGGTAAGGCGTTTCGATACGGATGGCCCTGTACCGAAATGGTCATTTTGAAATAGGGTTGACTGTTTCGATACTCGGGTGCGTTTTGAGACTCGTATCGAAACACCCCCTTCGAGTAGCAAAATCGTTTCGATACGCCTTCATCCGTTCCGAAACCTTATGGCCATTTCATGCCCCTGTTCCGAAACAGGCAAGGGCATTCTGATACGCCTTGCCATGCAACAGCAGATTTTGCTTGTTTTTCATGCTTAAACACATTCAAATCAATCCCGAGACATGCCACAACATGCATACAACATGGTTACATATCAACAATCATCATATCGAGGCCACCTAAACAATAACAAGCCAAAACCATCAACCGTAACCAAAATCAAACCATAAAGGCCAATTACAACTCAAAAGTAATTATCCAACATGCTCAAAGCAAAGGGAAAACATTCTCAACCATGCAATAGCATAAACCCACCCATTGCCTTTTATTACACCGAAGCAAAACCACATACTTTGCAAGATTAAAAGCTTGGATTCCTCTTGCCTACTTGTTGTCTTCAAAGCCTAGTTTTCTGCATTGATGAAACAAAAGAGCGTAAGCACAAAGCTTAGTGAGGATCGCTAAATAACATTCATCAATGCATGTCTCATATTTTGCAAAACCAACATTTTACATCTCATGCCATTTTATAAAACATGTCTTCTCAAGACCTTAATGCACTTTTTAACCACATGCTCGTATGCATCATTTTAAAACAGTAAATAAACCTTTGCTCATGCTTTAACAAGCATCACATGCACTCTTGCATCATACACAAATATTTCATGCATCCTTGCATCATATACAAGCATCTCATGCTTCTCATTATTCATTTATATTATATTGGCTCACAAGTGATAATCCATAAACCATTTCAATAGAAGACACAATCGAATACGCGGATTACGAGCGTTGTCCCTCACGCTTCATACAAACTACCGGACTACACAAGGTGGAGATTAATGGCACAATCACAACCCCTCAACACCCGTGATGGAGATTAATGGCACAATCACAACCCCTCAACATCACTCATCAGTAGTTGAATAATGACACTAATGAGAGTATATGACACATACACAAGACTCACACACGGGACTAACCATTCACCGTTGTGATCTTAACCTAAATCGTTAGGGTACTTGAATGATGATGAAATTTTTCATGTCAGTAGTTTATAGTATTGAAATATTGTGTGTAAAGTTTCATTGAATTTGAACATTGTTGGGCAGGAAAATTCGATTAAAAACCAGCAAAAATCTGTCATTACAGGTCAGGCTGTATCGATACAGGGTAATGGCGTATCGATACAGGTAGGCATAATTGAACTCACAGAACAGGGCATATCGATACAGTTTTTAGTTTTATCCGAATATATTGCTATTGGAATCCTTTGTTTCGATACGGGTCTAATTAGTATCGAAACATGTCAAAGTCATGGTCAAAGGAAGTCAACCCGTATCAATACAAGTAACGGGAAAAGTCAACCATGGTTGACCATCATGCACTCGTATCGAAACAACATCAAGGTGTTTCGATACATGATCAGATAAGTTAGTTAAAAAGGCTGAAACTGAAGGTTTGCAATGTTCACAATTTGGTCATTGAATTTCGGTTGAATCAATTGGATGAGTAAACGAACTCCGAATTGTATGAAATTTTACAAACTTACTAGTTTCATGTTGAATTTCAGTAAGGTATGATCAATTGCAGCGAAGGACCTCTAATTTGTCAGATTTACAGCTTAGTCCCTAAAATTTGTAATAGTTAGGAATTGGTCCTAAATGATTAGTTATTGTTTCATAATGGGTTAATTAGACTAAGACGCACTTTGGTAATGTATTATTGCACCGATAAATGTATTGTTCATCGGTGTCACCTTCCGACTCGGTTCCCGACCAGGCTAGGACTAGTAAATTCGAAATGAATTTTGGAATTGAGATTTCTCTCTTTAGGGCGTTTCATGGTAACGTTTGGTGTCTGTAGTGATGTTTGAGGGTTTCAACGATGATAGGGTGGGGCCACCATATTTTGTTTCAAATATAAGTTTGAAGCTTTTTGTGACATGTGTGAATGTATAAGGAATATAGAAAAATGAGCATTGGCAAGATAATTCCCTTGTGTGTGGGAAAGGTTAGTTATCATGTAATCAGTTAAGGAAGCAAGGGTTTGAGACTTAGTAAATTCTTTAAATTATTAACACATTTTCCTTAGGACGAGCGGAGGAACATTGGTGGAGATCCGAGCCATGTGAGACCGTTTTATTGTGAAAGTGGTGCTGACTCTATTAAAGTTGAGTAAGATTTCGAGATCTTCGAGGATGTTTTTTTTATCAGGGCTATATTTTTTGTGCAAGAAGAGGGAAGGGTGTGCCTACCCCAACAATGTAAAGTTTTAAGTATTTGATCTTTAAGGAATTTGAACAACAATGTGAGTCAAAGTAATTGAGAACAGTTGACCGTAAGTTTTATTAGTTAAGCTTCGATTTGAGGATTGAGTACCTTTGAAAGCTGCGAGAAGTACCATCTGATTCTAATTAAGAGGACACAATGTTATGATTGAATATAGGTTCGAAGGTTTCTGATGGACTTTGAGATCTTGTTGTGGGTGTTTTAGAGGAAGATATGTCAAGGCAAGAGATTTTTCCTATATAGTACAATGGTTAATACATGGTGAATTTTGAGAGTGACAGTTTGTACCAAGATTTCACAGCATGTTTTGGGAGACATTGTGGAGTCGTGTGTTTGAGATTGTGACAAGTGTTTGATTTTCCATCAATTGGGAGTCAAACATTGAGTTGTTCAAAATTGTTGTGATGCTTTGATGTTCCTTTGTGGAAATTAAATAGATGACCATGAGTCTCGTAAAGGATTTGTGAGTGCACAATACGATGGGATTTTGTTCAGTAATTGTATATTTCTTGGTAGGTATCATTTTTTTATTTTTGGAAAAGGCGAGAGCTGGATGGAAAGTTGATAGCTCTTAAAGAGCATGTATTTTCCCTAGAATTATTGATTAGATTGTCCCCACTTTAGTTTCTCATGCATACTTTCTTGCATTTTCTAAGTTTAATTATGCATTTCCTTTAACTCAGTTATACTTGTGTGTTTTGTGCTGAATTTGGTAAATTTTGTTGTTTTCATTGGAATTCTAATGTTTCTGTAAAAAGCCTTCTTTACTGTAGCCAGATATGTCACTACAGATCTAATGTCGCTGTAAAAACATCTTATTATTGCAACCAGTCACTGTTGCATCGATAGCTGTAAAAAAGATAAGATCGAATGACATTGGCGAAAGGATAAGATCAAAGGATGATGAGCTGGCAGCTTGTTGTAACAAATTTTGTCTGGACATAATGTCAGTACAATTGTCGTTGCAATACCAGCACATCGAAATAGTCATCGTCGCCACAATGACAACTGTCAAGATAAGATCAAAAGGACGATGAGCTATCCAATAATAGAATTGTCCTGCACAAAATTCACAGCTGCAAACCTATAAAGGACACATGTAAACACCCAATTAGAAGATGAAAATGATATATATTCACATATTTTCTCACTCTAAAGAGAGGGCTCATATCATCATCTTTTGAGAAGATCATTTTCTCCTCCCTTTGAAGCTTCTCCCATGGCGGCTTGAGCTTTTTTTTTGGTGAACTAAGGTGGTAATGAGGCAGAGTTCTTAATGACAAAGAGGATTCGAATGATTTTTGCAAGTGGAACGTGTGGATCATGCCGACTCAACTAGAAATAGAGGTTTCCGTGTGATTTTCATGTTCTTTTGTAAATATTTTAGACGATGATTTACTGTTTTATTTCCTTAAGAACGAGAGTTATTTTGGATTGTAAACTTCAACTTATTTTATATAGCTTTCTTTCTTGTTTCAACTTTTGAGCTTGAATGCTATTTTGCACTAAAGTGTTATTTGCAGCCACTGACATTGAGAGATGCTGTGATAGTTCAAGTAAATGAGCATCACAATGAAAGTTGGGTTGGGACGCAACGAAAGTTGGTCCACTCATTCGAGGACACGCAATATCTCCCAGCAACGAAAGTTGTGGTAGATTTGTTTGTTTACTTTATTAGCTGAGAGTTGAAGGAAAGTTAGTAGGATATGTTTGATTTATCTTGCTTTATAATCATCTTATGCTTTAACCTTGCAACATTTGGTAATCTGTCGAGTTACACCGAGGGAATCAAGCATTTTTATAGAATATATTTTCCTTTACTATTTTGTTGCCATTGCACCCACATCACTCTCTGAAATCTTTTGCATTTATATTTCTTTGCACCCACAACTTGACTCACAGTTACTTTTATTTTTCAGAATTTTGCACTGACATCAATAGGCAAAAAATCGCTTTCCTCGTGGGATTGATATCCGACAGATTTACATCTGTCTACTATACATGCATCGGTCGTGTACCCTTACACTACTACTATAACATTTCATAGCCGATCAATTTTTGGCGTCGTTGCCGGGGAAGGCGTTCTTTTGATTTTCATTTATGTGTTTGTAATTTGTATATATTTTCGTTTATTTTTTAGTTGCTTCTATCTTTGTTTTTCTTTCATCTCTGTTATATTTATTAGATTTCATTTTAAATGTTTTATGACCAGAACTAATCTGAAGTTTTTAGCTGACTTTGATTCAGAAATTGGAAAAATCACTAGGAGGAGATTGCAAGAGCAAAGGGACGTGGTTTTACCAACAAACACTCTGGTCATACCTACAATGCAGCCACAACATTCTAATGACTCCCTGTTGCATCCAAATGCTCAATCTCACAACACGACTATCCGAGAGGCTATGCAACCAGTTTTGGATGATTTACAACCAACGATTGTTTAACCCAAAATTCTTGTTGAAAGTGTAACCCACTCGATCCGACCTGGGCAAAAGACCAAACCGAACGGGTCACACGAGGAATATTGATGTAAACCGGGAGGTTTACCTCAATAAACGACCCTATTTTTTTTCTTTTAATCTTTTCTAGATGCACATTGTTACCCTAAGTGTTTAGACTTGCAGCGGAAGAAAACATTAAATCAAACGAACATCGGATAGGAATTCAATTGATTACAAACACGTTTTAGGGACCATTTTGTAATTTTTGCACTTTACCGGGACTTCTTGAATTTTTAAGTTACCATTCATCAATTAGTCATATTACATGTCGCGGTGTCAAAACTCAGCTCAATCCGATCATTCAAACACATATTGCCCTATATCGACACACTCTGTTTTGAAACATGTCCAAGTGTTTCGGAACATGGGCCCATATTGAAACATCATTTAAAGTGTTTCAGAACATCAAATTCCAGTAACCAACCTAAACGAGCCCGTATCGAAGCGCTTCTCCCTGTTTCAAAACCCTTAGGCCATTTCAGGCTCAACATTTTGGTACAGCCTTGGGCGTACCGAAACGCTTGGGCCTATAATGACATTTTTTGCTCGTTTTTCACACTTTAATGCAACCATAATCATTCCAACATGCTTCCAACTTATATTTAACATATCCAAACATCAATCTTCAAACATTCCAAGCATTATCAACATCATTCCATGGCAATTAGCAACATAAGTAAACTATAGGCATCCAACCTGGAAAATCAGTCAAGCAAGATATCGAAATGCATAACCAAGCATAAACCAAATACCAAAGGCCATTTACAAGTCAAAACTACATATAAAACATGCTCGAAATGGAGTTTGCACAAATCTCCCAAAAACACAACAGATCCCCCATTACCCTTATTACTTTAGTCTAAATTGAAACATACTTTCTTAAACGACGTCTCTTGGAATCCCTTGCTACTTCATGACTCCAAAACCTCAATTATCTGCATTGATGGACAAATGAGAGCGTAAGCACACAAGGCTTAGTGAGGAGTGCTCAAAAACAAAACACCATCAATGCACTAAAACCATTTTCCAAGGCCACATTGAAATCACATTTCAATTACTTCAAAACCTCAATTGAAAACCATCATGCCTTCAAAACCATGCACTTTCCTTAATAAAAAATAACCATATAAACCTTATGCAACATGTAGTATGAATCAAAGGCATATCCCATTGCTAACACTCAATTTACGTCTTCCCATGCATAACTACCATATGCAAAGCTTAAATTTTAAAACATGCATTTACACATTATGCATCATAAACCATTTCATAATGAATCATTAATTATATTACCTTACAAGTGATCATTAACATGCTCATTTCTCAAAACAACATTGGATACGCGAATTCAAAAGTGTTTTCCCAACACTTCAGACATTCTCACCGGCATCTCAAGGTTCACACATGGGAGCTACCCTCCACCATTGTGACACCCGTGGTGGAGTATTCGGTACACCGTATAAACCTCTCAACATACCTCAATCGTTAGGGTACTTGGATGGAGCACTCGGTACACCGTATAAACCCATCAACATCCAAGGCAACTTGTTTATCGTGCACTTAATCCTATAGTCGACTAACTATATCTTATTTCATTTATAGACCATTTATACAGCATCACTTGCCAATATAATTCACATTTAACCACATACCTCACTGTTTTCAAAGCATCATCAACAAATCATTTTCCAAAGCATTAAACCATGCTTTAAATCACAAGTATAAAACATAAACTTACAAGGATCACTTACCATGTGCATCCTTCATCATTCCAACATTAAAAACAACAAACCACATGTTATAATCATGCTTTAACAATAGGTAAACATGTATTCAAAACCAAGTGCATAAAAACCATTTCGTAAATAGCACAACCGAAAGAGAAATTTCTTATACTTACTTCCAAAATTAGAGAAGCATTTCAAGCTTACGTCTAAGTTCCCAAAACCACCTTTATATCAATTCAAAGCTGAAATCCACATTCTCACTCACCGACACATGAAAACTTGACTAGCCGATGCAAAACCAAGTGTCTGAAGCTCACGAAACTACACCGATTGGTTCCGATATGCTCTCCACTGTTTATACAACACAAGAACAGAGGGTTAATGCATCTCAATGCATTAAAATCTCCAGCAAACAAACCTACCATGTTGTTCTGCCCAAAAACACCAAAAACGCCTATCCAAAACAACTGAAACTCCTTCGATTACACTACAACCTCAGCCCAGCCAAAACCTAACACTTCTATCCATTTTTAATCATCAATAACCTCCAAAATTATCCTATTTGCCTCCTTATATCTCCAACAATCCCAATTTCACATTAACACCACAGAAACCCAATTCTAACAACCTAAACAACTAGAGATCCAACTAGTTTCGGGATTAACATGATCAAACCTTTATTTCAACATTAATAAACATCCAAAACATGATTAAAATCAATCATGAATCAACCATAACATATTCAATACGAAAATCATTCAAAACCACCATTTTAAGCTTGTTTTAACCATTTTTCTTTAAACAATCATAAAACCTTATAAGGAAACACAATTAAAGAGCCAAATACTTGAGAATTTCATTAAAGAACCATTATTAGAGAAGAAGCACGAATATTACCACTAATCCCTTGCTATTTCTTCAATTGGCAAGATTTTGATGAAAAACTTCAAGAATCCTTTAAGATAAATTGAGGAAACACCAAAGAAATCATTTGCAAATCATAGTGAAATAGAAGGATGAAGATATCTGGAAGTTATGAGAGAAAAGATATGTTTGTCTGATGAGAAAAGAGAGAAAATGGAAGTTACGTCAAAAATAGATTTATAAAACTAAATCCCCTTTTAATAAAACTCTTTTTAATCTTTTAATTAAACCACAATTAAAATGTGCTCAATTAAACGAATAGCTTATTACTTTTGAATTAGCTCCCTAAAGATTCTAAGTTTTTGCCCTCTTTCAAAACAGTCCTTTAAAAACAGTTTTTACATTTTTTTTTACAAATTAGTCACTAAACCGAAATGTCTATCTTCCAAAGTCATTTTCCAAAATTGACTTCACCACACCCTTTTCTATATTTTAAAAGGATTTTAGGAAATTTTCTCATAATTTTATCACATCTCGAACTATGTTTTCCCAGAACCACTCCTGAACTAACCCGGATCTCTAGTCTAGGTTGACCGGACCACGAAACCAACCTAGAAACTCCTAGGCCCAAAATTGAGGCGTTACAACTCTCCCCTTCTTGGGAAATTTCGTACTCGAAATTTTACCTAGAGGAAAAAGGTGCGGAAACTATTTCAACATGTCCGATTTGCTTTCCCACGTGACCTCCTCAACTCCTCGATGTCGCCACAACACCTTAACAAGTTCAATTGTCTTACCATGAATAACTTTACTAATAGAATCAAGAATCTCAACAGGTTCCTCATCATAAGAAAAATCCGGTCGCAACTCAATCTCCTCAACTGGCATAACATGTGATGGATCTGACCTATACCTTCGCAACATCGACACATGAAACACATCATGAATTTTCTCCAACTCGAGAGGTAACCTCAACCTATACGCAACAAGACCAACACGCTGCACAACTTTATGTGGATCAATAAACCTTGGACTACGCTTACCCTTACATCCAAACCTCATCAACTTCTTCCAAGGTGACACTTTCAAAACACGTGATCACCAACTACAAATTCAATCTCCCTACGGTTCAAATCCGCGTAGGATTTCTGACGATCCGAGGCGGCTTTCAAACAATCACAAATGAGCTTCGCTTTCTCATTTGTGCTTTTCAACACGTTAGGCAAGGAAACATGCTTCTAAACCACCTCAGCCCAACACAAAGGCGTACGACACCTTCTACCATACAAAGCCTCATACGGTGCCATTTGTATACTTGCTTCATAACTGTTGTTATACGCAAATTCTACCAAAGGAAACTGTTTTTTCCCAAGTTCCTTGGAACTCAATAACATAACATCTCAACATATCTTCCAAAATCTGAATCACTCGTTCAGATTGTCCATCCGACTGAGGATGATTCGAAGTGCTAAAATGCAACCGAGTACCCAAAGCTCGATGCAAGCACTCCCAAAATCTCGCTGTGAACCGCAGATCTCTATCCAAAACTATAGACTTGGGCACTCCATGCAAACACACTATCTCAACAATGTACAAATCCGCCAACTTATCCAAAGCATATGTCGTATGCACAAGGACAAAATGTGCAGACTTCGTAAATCGATCAACAATCACCCAAATGGAATCTTTTTTAGATGGTGTCAATGGCAGCCGCGACGCAAAATCTATGGTGATTCTCTCCCACTTCCAATCCCGTATCCTCAAAGGTTGCAACAACCCGGAAGGAAACTAATGTTCAGCCTTGACACGCTGACACACCATGCACTTGGCAACAAAATCAGCCACATCTTTCTTTAAACCAACCCAATAGTATTCTTCTTTCAAGCCTCGATACATCTTGGTACTACCGGGATGCATAGAAAAAGGACTACTATGCGCTTCAGCCAAGATAGTTTGCCTCAACTCATCATTGTTAGGCACAACTATCCGATCCTTGAAACACAACACTCCATCATCATCAAACCGGAAATCTATCGGATTCCCATCCATAATATCTTTAACATGAGGTACTAACTCATCATCATAAGGTTGCTTTTCTTTTATTAACTGCAACAAAGATGGCATAACTTGAAACTCGGCCAACAACTCACCATCTCGTGTCACACTCAACCGTGCAAACATGGCTCTCAACTCAACCACAACCTTTCTACTCAATGAATCGGCCACCACATTAGCTTTCCATGGATGATACTCGATCGTTAAATCATAATCCTTAAGTAACCTCAACCATATACATTGCCTAAGGTTCAAGTCCTTTTGTGTCATCAAATACTTCAAACTCTTATGATCTATTTAAACTACACATTTCTCACCATAAAGGTAATGCATCCAACTTTTCAAAGCAAACACAACTGCGGCAAACTTAAGATCATGAGTAGGATAGTGGCACACGTGCACCTTCAATTGCCTAGATGCATATGCCACAACTTTCCCACCTTACATCAACACACAACCCAAACCAACATATGATGCATCAATTTAAACCCCAAACTCCTTACCCAACTCGGCTTGAATCAAGATAGGAGCTTGCGTCAAAGCTTCCTTCAACTTCTCGAAAGCTTGTTGTCTAACATTCGTCCATTCAAAGAGAACATTCTTTTGTAACAACTTGGTTAGCGGTGTAACAGTTTTAGAGAAATCTTCTACAAACCTATGGTAATAACCCGCCAAACCAACGAAACTACGGACCTCCGTCACTGATTTAGGCGTCTTCCAACTCATCACCACCTCAATCTTATGTGGATCAACTTGAATACCTTCGGCCGTTACAACATTTCCAAGAAAGACAACTTTCTTAAGCCAAAATTCACACTTACTCAACTTGGCATAAAGCTGATTTTCCATCAAAACTTGCAACACAACCCGCAAGTGCTTATTATGATCCTCCTCGATACGAGAGTACATGAGAATATCATCAATAAACACAACTAAAAACTGATCTAAAAACTCATGAAACACACGATTCATCATGTCCATGAATGCAGTCAGTGCATTCGTCAATCCAAACGGCATCACCAAGAACTCATAATGCTCGTACCTCGTACAAAAAGACGTCTTTGGCACATCCACATCCTTTACCTTTAATTGATAATATCCGGATCTTAAATCAATCTTGGAAAACACCGAAGCACCTCGAAACTGATCAAACAAATCGTCAATCCTTGGCAAAGGATACTTATTCTTAATCGTCAACTTGTTCAATTGTCGATAATCTATACACATTCGCATTGCGCCATCTTTCTTCTTCACAAACAATACCGGTGCACCCCAAGGTGAAACACTAGGCCTAATGAACCCTCGGTCAAGCAACTCCTAAAGGTGCGTCTTCAACTCTTTCAACTCTTTCGGTGCCATTCGGTAGGGAGCAATAAACATTAGAGTCGTATTTTCATACAACTCAATGCCAAACTCAACCTCTCTATTCGGTGGCAACCCAAGCAACTTTTCTTGAAATACACCCGGAAATTCACATACCGTACGTATGTCCCGCACACGCTCTTCCTTTGATCCTGGATTCATCACATAAGCTAAGAAAGCCTCGCAACCCAATTTCATCAACCGACTCGCCTCAAGAGCCGAAATAACATTGGAAAAGAATTTAACATACTCACCCACGATTACCACCTCGTAATCATCGACAAGTTTTAAGGTAACTTGCTTGGTACCAAAATCAACCATAGCTCTATGCTCAGTTAACCAATCCATCCCAAGGATTACATCAAAACCATAGAAATGTAATTCCATTAAATCAACTCTAAACACATGACCTTGAACATATAAAGGACATCTCCTAAACAACCTTCTCGTAACAATTGTTTCACCAAAGGAACTAGTTATTTGCATTCCCACATTTAACATCTCAACAGGGATATCCAGCAAATGTGCATGCTCACTCAAGATATATGAATGCGTAGAGCCAAAATCAATCAAAGATTGCAATGACAAAGATTGCAAAGTGAAAGTACCTGCAATCACATCGGTGTCTTTGCGTCCCTTGCAATGTGCATACACCCTCGCATGACCACCACCCCCAGGTTGTACCACCACAACATGTGCTACAGCTCTCTGACCATCCTCCCTACGCTGGAAATTACCACGACCGCACCTACGGCCCCACTAAGGTGCAACAACGGGTGCTCTACCCTGACCACCTCCAGCTAACAATGGAAATCACGCCTCAGATGATCGGTCGATCCACAACTCCAACAAAAGTTAGCTGCCATAGCCGCAAGAGCCCATCATTCACGATCGAAACGAGGATAGTCCCACCTCAAATTCTCGCGCGATCCACAAACCCAACATGCATTTTGCTCAAACCTCACCTTGTTACGTTGAACTGGCGCACCACACCCAATATTACCTCACCTTGGCTCAGGCCGATACCTATGATCACAATGCCTTTTAAACTCTCCACCACTAGGACTAGAACTCGCAGCTCTCTTACTCGAGCTAGAACCACCCATGTGAGAGGACAAGCCCAAACTCTGCTCAATATCCTTAGCTCGCATCACCAACACATCAAAATTTGTGTAATCAGAGGCTAACATGAAAGTCTTCACCTCTTGCACCAAGCCATAACGAAAGCGATCATAATGATGCCTATCACTCGGCACCAACTCAGGAGCATACTGGCTCAAACGTACAAACTGAACCTCATACTCAGCCACAATCATGCTATCTTGAACCAAAGACATGAACTCACATTTCTTGTCATCCAAGTATCTAACTCCTAGATACTTCTTCTTAAAGGCAACTTGGCAAAAATTCGAATTCACTTCATTAGGTTCTAAAGCCGTAGTTACAATGATCCAAAATTCAAATCTTACTAGCCATCCAAGCCTCAGATGCCTCGAGCGACAAACCACAATACTCAACACCGCCCAAACTACACAAGCGTTCTAACGGCAACCCCGTTTGCCTAGCAGCAGATGCTTGCACTTGCACTTCGGCCACAACAGCCTGGAATGCTCCAGTAATCGCCTGAAGTAAAGGCGTTAAATCACCCAACACAGGTCCAACTTGCTCATTGTAAAGTGCTAATTAGTCATATATTTTATACACATCCCATCTCATATTATTGTTGTTCTTAAGTACATTTTAGGCAAATTTATGTGCATGCATGCATTATTTACAGTATTCTTTACTTTACCCTATTTATATTGAATATCTTTGATTTGGTGAGAAAAGGTACTTTTTTAGTTTAGATTTAGTTACAGGTACTAGAAGCTGGTATAAGGAGCGAGGAGCTGAGGAGCTAATGCTGAGGCAGCAAGCCAAGGAGCTGTACTAAAGCAGCTCAACACAGAGAGAAGTGATGTCGAGTAGCTGTCGCAGCTATACCTGTCACCTAGGGCAGCAACCTAATGAATTAGTGAATTGGAGTGCGATTGGAATAGCTAAATTTTCTGAGTCCAACGAGCCCATCCATGCAATTTGTCGATGCCAGGAACAGCAGACTGAACCGCCCAAGGGAAGATTGTCTAAGGCATCTTAAGGTTACTTGTGCCATAAGAAGTCCAACTTCAAGCAAAGAAGTCAGAATTCAAAGGATGCATTTAATGCTAAAGCTACTTTATCTTGAGGAAGACTTCTACTCCAAGGAGGACTTGACCTAGGCCATTCCCTATATATACTTGATCATATTTTATATTTAGACATCTTGGCATAGCCTAGTTTCTCTTGTGTTTTCTTGTCGTCATTATGTTCTAAATTCTCTAAGGTTTGGGTTATGTTGTAAAGTAGTTGTGAGAACAGTTGTTTTAGGTTTTAAGTTTGTTTTTGCAATAAATTCAAGGTTTGCTTAGTTCACGTTCTTCACTCTTTTCAATTGAGTCGAGAAATCGATTGGAGGTAGTCTATTTGTTTGTATCGAGAGAGTCAAACTCACGAAAGAAGTAAGCACGGTCTCATCAATATCAGGTGTTGATCAATCCAGCCTAGACATAGGTTAGGGTTTAAGGTGGCTATAAAGGAACAAACCAAATGTTGTTGTTCATTGTACGATTCACGTCGATGGGTATCATCTACTGTAGGCAACAACAACATTCTGACTTAGACATAAGCGAGATCATTATCAAAGGGTTCTGCCGAACCTTAATGGACTGCCGAGTTTGTCATCGAGCCATCCGTTCGTTCCACCACCGAAGCAGTGAAAGCGTCGAAGTAGCTAATTTGCCATTCTCCACCGAGGCAGCAAAGTCTAGCAGCGCAATGCAACTTAACCTGTTCAACACAGTTTCACACTACTAAGCAGCATAACCTGACCTATTCTATCACCCTGATCTTTTCTATCAAAATACTTGTGTCTTTACAATCTAAAATTTACTTGTGCATTTATTTTCTGTGCAGGAATTGCAATTCGAATAAGCTGCCCAATCCCTGTGGGAGACGATGTTTTTTATACTATAACTTGACAAGAGTGTGCACTTGCGCTCCTATTTTGAGAAATCCTAAACGCTCTACAAGTTTTTGGCGCCGTTGCCGGGGATTGGCAACAGTAAATTCGTTTTTATTTTTCTGCACTTTTATTTGCATTTTATTTTAGTTTTTTATTTTTCCATTATATTCGGAAAAAATTGTTTTCTTGTCTAGTGCATGACCAGAGCAAACCCATCGGAAGAAATCATTTTCTTTGACGAGATCGAACGAAGAGCAATAGAACTTAAGAAAGAAGCAAGAGAAGCCCTTGGGAAAGCCGAGGCGGAAGGAAAGGCAGAGGCAGCCATGCATAATGGCCAAGACGACAACTCTTCCAACAATGCCCGTAATGGCAAGGATGGGCAGTAATATCCACTGCCTAGACAGTAATCACCAGTTCCGCCCAGGCAGCAACAATATGTGTGAACCAGCAGGGACTACTTAGAGCACGAGTTTAGAGGGTTTGATCCAATTGTGACAGAGTCTGAAATTGAAGCGGATCACTTTGAGTTGAAGCCCGTGATGTTCAACATGATAAACACAGTGGGGCAATTTGGAGGAACTGCCACAGAAGATGCTCGGCAGCACTTGAGAGGATTCCTATACATATGCAGAACTTGCAAGATACATGGAGTCCATCAAGACGTGTTGAAGCTGAGATTATTCCCCTATTCACTGAGGGATAGGGCAAAAATATGGTTGAACAACCAACCGATTGGATTATTCAATACTTGGACGGAGTTGTGCAAGGATTTCTTAAATTGTTTCAGTCCTTCAAACGTCACAGACAAGTTGAGAAACGAGATCACAGCCTTCCGCCAAGGGGATGATGAACCAATGTATGAAGCTTGGGAGAGGTACCAAAAAATGCTAAACAACTGCCCGCTTCATGGTTTCCCATCCTGGACTCAAGTGTCGATGCTTTACAACGTAGTAAACCAACCCACACGAATGATGCTCGACGCCTCAGCCAATGGAATCATCCTAGATAGACCACCTGAGGAGGCACTATAGATTCTAAACTAAATTGCCAAAAATGACTACAAGTTCCCTACAGCCTGCCGCGACGGCATAATGCGGCCAGCTATGGTGAATGAAGTAGAAGCTGCTGAATATGTTATTGCCCGCCTAGACAAACTGACACAGCTGGTAATGAGTATGGCCAAAGGGAAGACATATGAGGCCAACGCTGTGGAGCCTTTTTTTGATGAGTGTGGGGGCAACCACGATTCCTCTAAGTGTAGTGAATCTGCCAACTTTATGGGAACCTATGAGAGGAATAGCAGGCCCAACACCAACACATAAAACCCAGGCTGGAAGAAACATCCGAACTTCTCCTGGACTAACCCCAATATGGTTGCAAATCCAACTCAGCAACCAGGAGGATACCAGCAGAACCTATCACGATAGCAACCTCAGCAGCAACAAAATACGAGCAATAACTCACTCGAAACTACTTTACATACCTTTATGTCTAGAACTAGTGATTTTATTGCTCGTACTAAGAAATTTATTGACAAGACTGAGTCGTTTATGGGCAGGACATAGATGAGGATGAATAACCAAGAAGATGCAATAAAAAATCTGGAGACCCAGTTTGGGAAGCTCACAGAGATCATAAGCAACATGACAATGGGTGTAGCATCCAGCAGCACAAAGGTCACAGCCAAACCCACCTATGAGTAGTGTAAAGCTATAACTACAAGAAGTGGGAAACAAATGGATGAGCCCAGAGTTGAGCAGCCAAAGGAGAAGCAACCAGAAGTACCAGCCGCAGTAGCACACGAACAACACACTGGGGCAGCACAACAAACTTATGCCCAAGCAGATGTCGGCAGCTCTGAGACAGATGATCTTGAACCCCCACCGATCAGCTTTCCCTGCAAGGAACACATACATGACATCTGTCTGTTGTCGCCCTTCCCCCAAAGGCTTAAACAGCAGAAACAAGAGCACCATTTCAAAAAATTTATGGATATTCTAAAATAGGTGCACATTATCATCCCTCTCGTGGAAGGCATCCAGAACATGCCCAATTACGCAAAATATTTGAAGGACATGGTTTCCAAGAGGAAAAGAATTGGGGAGTTCGAAACTGTAGCTGTGATAGAGGAGTGCATGGCTATGCTGCACAACAAGCTACCGGCCAAAATAATAGATCCGAGCAGCTTTGTTATTCCATGCAGAATTAGCAACAACCATGCCATGAGATCCATGTGCCATTTAGGAGCCAGCACTAACCTAATGCCAAAGGTGGTCTTCGACAAGTTAGGTATTGAGCAAGCCAAACCCACCTCCATCATGCTAAAACTAGCAAACCATTCATTCGTACAACTGGAGGGTAAAGTCGAAGATATCGTGGTTCGCGTGGGCAACCTTATTTTTCCAGCAGACTTCCTTATCCTAGATTGTGAGGCCGACAAGGACGCCCCCATCATACTTGGGCGACCGTTTCTAGCCACAAGCAGAACGCTAATTGATGTGGAGCATGGGGAGCTGATCATGAGGGTGGACAACCAAAGCATAAAACTAATTGTTTTACAGACCTCAATACGGGAAAAAGAATGATGCCCAGACGCTCAGGGTTCTAAAATCAACACTGAAATAGGGAATGAGAGCAGCCATCCACACAGGCAGCAGGGCAGAATGCAGGACCCCAAGGAACAAAGGACCCCCCCAAGAGGGAGAAAAGCGAAAAACCACCTCATGAAGTGGTTTATGTCTGGGACATGCACCCCAATGCACACCCAACATAACTTAGTTTAACTATTTTATTTTCTTTTATTTTTATTTTTATTTTATGATTTAGGATTAAAATTTATTTTATTTTATCTTCTTATCTTTATTTTTTAGGATTAGATTTTAATTTATTACAATTTATTTTCCAATTTTTATTTCAAATCTATGTATTTTTATTTCATTATTTCTTTATTTTTTTGTTCAAGAATTCATTATTTCTTTATTTAGTTTATTATTTTTATTCTCAGGTTTTAGGATTAAAAGAGCCGAACCAAGAAGAAGGCCAAACAAGGAGCCCGCCCACCATGCCGTCGAGACAGCTGCAGGCGGCCCAGTGCAGAAACAACGCAACGGCTAGTTGACCGCTAACGGCTAGCTACCAACGGCTACAGAAGTAACGGGCAGAAAACATGTGATGTGCGTAAAGCAAACTGCCCATTGGACATTTATTGCTGCCACGACATCTCTCACCACCATCTATATAAACTCCACTTCTCCCATTCATTTACTTTACTTCATCTCCTTGTTAACCTATTCTTGAGTCCACTCCTCTCTTTCTCATTATTTTCTTTTTAGTTTCAGATTTCATAAACCGTCTCACACATGGCATCAGCATCACAATCAAAACCCACCTTCCAACGTTTCTTCTCCAATGAAGATGCAAAACGGTACAGAACCCAGTTCGCAAATCAAGCCATAAGGGAGGAACAAGGATTCCACTATTCGTAGCAGACAAGGGATCTCGGCCTTGAGCCTGCCCTATTCGAGAAAATCCACAGCAAGGGTTGGGAGATATTCGCATGACAGCCAGAGGTGGCAAACATCAAGATGGTCAGAGAATTTTATGCCCACCACCCCCGCCCAGAGCTACCCTTTGTTTTTGTCCGAGGAGAGCCTGTCAAGTTAAACGATGTCGTCATCAATAGCTTTTATGGATTAGAGATGGATAGCAACCCACACGAAGAATGGAGGCAGCCACTGATGACTGCCGACTATGACAGAATCAAGACCCGACTGTGGGAACCTAATACCCCTTCGCTGGCGGGAAAACATAGAGGCTCCATGCAATGCTGCCTATTATTACCGGAGTTGATGCTATGGTACACATTCGTCAAAAGGCGTATGTTGCCCACCTCTCATAATTCCATCGTGGACTGGCCGTGTCTCTCTCTCATTCACTCCATCATGATAACAAGCCAATCAATGTTGGAGAAATAATCTGCAAGGAGATCCACAATTCTACCAGAAATCAAAGGGGCGGCTTTACTTCCCATCTCTCATAACGGGCTTGTGTGCCAATTTCAACGTCCCAACAGATCCAAACGACGTGATGACATCCGCCAAAGAGGGTTGGACCAGAAAAGTCCGCATGTAGATGATGCAAGCACCGAAAACAGAGCAGATCACACCATCGCAGCCCTCCACCACCCAACCAACTACACCGGCAGCCCCAGACAGTACTAACGCTGCCCAGAACAATAAATTCATTGCACTGCTATGCACTCTTATCGACAGCAACAAACGGATAGAGCAGCAACAATTGACGTTCGTGAAGTATGTGGGTGAAGTCCAATAGGCCTTTGTGGCCTATCTTCTGCAGAAATTCCCCAATGACGGCCCCTCCCTGCCCACCTTCCTAGAAGACTTAGCCGCCGCAGTTGATCCCAGAGAGACTACACCATCAGAAGCAGCTACCCGCCATACATCATTCTGTCGGCATATGCCATCTCCAACGCATTACCCGTCCTACTCTTCCACCTCCGCTTATAACACGATGGCCGAAACTCCTGATTGGCATCAACAACATTTATCACCAGCCTGTAAAGTGGAAACGATGGTAGACACCTCTCAGTCCAACGAGGTTAAGCAGTCGACGACAGTAACAGGGACAACCATGGAAATAGAAGATTAACCAGCAGAACCGCTGGTAGAGACAACTAGGAAGAGAAAGCGGCACATAATCTCAGTCGAGCTAGAGGAAGAGGAGTCAGAATCAGAACCAGAATAAAGTGAAGCTCCTAACCCCAATTCCAAGAGAGTCCAGCCGCCACGGACAGCAAAGATATCACCCCCAAGTCTGTCGCTTGGACATCTGCCAGTTGTCGCCTTGTCATCCAATCTTCCTCGTCCTCCTCTGCCGCAAAGACCCCAACCTCTTCTCAGCCCTCTGCCAACTTCTATAGTTGTTTCTTTTCTTTTCTTTATTTTAATGTTTTTTCTATGTTATCTTACTTGTATTTATTTTTCTGTTTTTATTTTTATTTTTTTCTCTTGTACTTTATTTTGTGCATTGAGGGCAATGCCCGTCTTGAGTTTGGGGGGGTTACCACTCATTTTTTAGGCATAACTAATGCATATAGATTGCATAATGTACTTGCCTTAAAAAATTAATCAAAAGAAAATTTTTGTTAGAACTTGTGCCTATGATAGGATAGCTGACTTTAAATTTTTCGCACCAAGTAAAAAGAACTTAATTTTGGGGAAAGCATGAAGTAAACTTAGAATTTTTCTATTAATAAAAAAAATTAAAAACACTACGGTTACTTGCTGAATTTGATTAAATTTCTGATAAACATTGTCTGCTTGAAATTTTCTAAAATTCTAACATGGTTGCAAGAAGCTACCGCAACAGGCAACAAACAGAAAAAGAAAAGCACTGCCACGGCATGAAAGAAAAAAAATTATGTTGTTTTTCCCTAGAGGTGCTCAAAACCGGCTCTAGGAAGAATCATGTGCAATGACACTCTGCTGCTATCAAAGTCCATGAATCTGAAAATCCTTGAAGTGACGGATAATTAGCATGAGTGAATGAAAGTCTTCATAGGATGACTCTACTCGATGGGTTCGGGGTTTTGTAGTTTGCTCCTATCTTAATTTCAGACCTAGAAGAGTAGTTGTGATGAGCTGAAGCCCTTATTGCCATGATTATAAACTGTGCTTAATTATGATGCCTCAGCAGCAACCATACATTACCATGACAACATCTTTGCTTACTTAGAATATTCTTCAGATTCAGCATGTACAAAGTTCCTGCACACACTTCACTGGCATTGTAGTTTAATTCTGAGGTAATTTATGCTATTCTTCTTTCCCTAATCTAAAGATAGGTGTTATGGCCTTGAGGTACTAAACCAAGTTTAAAATAGGTTCTTCTTTCTTATTAGTTCAAACGGCAAGTATGTTTAGGATTACATTGCTTGAGGACAAGCAATAGTTCAAGTTTGCGGGTGTGTAAAGTGCTTATTAGTCCTATATTTTATATACATTCCATCTCATATTATTGTTGTTCTTAAGTACATTTTAGGCATATTTAGGTGCATGCATGCATCATTTACAGTATTTTTTACTTTACCCTGTTTATATTGAATATCTTTGATTTGGTGAGAAAAGGTATTGTTTTAGTTTAGTTTTAGTTTTAGGTACTAGAAGCTTGTAGAAGAAGAGAGGAGCTGATGCTGAGGCAGCAAGCCAAGGAGATGTACTGAAGCAACTCAACATAGAGAGAAGTGATGCCGAGTAGCTGCCGCCGCCATACTTGCCGCCCAAGGCAGCAACCTAAGGAATTGGTGAATTGGAGTGTGATTGGATGAGCTTAATTTCTTGAGTCCAATGAGCCCATCCATGAAATTTATCGATGCCGGGAACAGCAGACTGAACCGCCCAAGGGAAGATTGTCTAAGGTGGCTTAAGGTTACTTGTGCCACAAGGAGTCCACCTTCAAGTCAAAGAAGTCAGAATTTAAAGGATGCATTTAATGCTAAAGCTACTCTATCATGAGAAAGACTTCTACTCCAAAGAAGACTTGACATAGGCCATGCCTTATATATACTTATCATATTTTGTATTTTAGACATCTTGGCATAGCCTAGTTTCTCTTGTGTTTTCTTGTCGCCATTATGTTCTAAATTCTCTAGGGTTTGGGTTATACTGTAAAGTAGTTGTGAGAATGGTTGTTTTAGGTTTTAAGTTTGTTTTTCGCAATAAATTCAAGGTCTGCTTATTTCATGTTCTTCATTGTTTTCAATTGAGTCGAGAGATCGATTGGAGGCAATCTATTTGTTTTGTATCGAGAGAGTCAAACTCATGAAAGAAGTAAGCACGATCTCATCAATGCCAGGTGTTGATCAATCCATCGTAGACATAGGTTAGGGTTTAAGATGGCTAAAAAGGAACGAACTGAAGGTTGTTGTTCATTGTACAATTTACGCTGACGGGTATCATTTGTAGTGGGCAACAACAGCATTCTGAATTAGACATAAGCGGGATCATTATTGAAGTGTTCTGGCGAACCTTGAAGGACTGTCGAGTTTGCCGCCGAGCCATTCGTCCGTTCCACTGTCGAGGCAGCGAAAGCATCGAAGCAGCTAATCCGCCATCCTCCACCTAGGCAGCAAAGTCTGGAAGCGCAAAGTAACTTAACCTGTTCAACGTAATTTCAGACTACTAAGCAGCATAACCTGACCCATTCTATCACCCTGATCTTTTCTATCAAATTACTTATGTTCTTTACTTTTCTTTACAAACTAAAATTTACTTGTGCGTTTATTTTCTGTGCAAGAATTACAATTCGAATAAGCTATACAATCCTTGTGGGAGACGATATCTTTTATACTATAACTTGACAAGAGTGGGAAATTGCACTCCTATATAGAGAACTCCTAAATGCTCTACACTCATGTTGTACATGCTCCTCACTCCCAGGTGGAGACAGAGAAAGAGGTAAATTCCCACCAGGAGGTACCTTGTTCTTCTGATTTCCCTACCATACGGCAGTAGCAATCGTACCCAATCTCAACTCTCTATCCTCGGTTCCATTGTGCTATTATAATTAAGGCATGATAATAAAACAAAACAAAATAATCAGGCGAGCCTCAAGCAAGGATCCAAGACTTCCAATTCAATTTAAAACATTTCAACTATAGTAATAAGGTAATGGGTATCCCTATTTCCCCAAAGCATGGCATAAAACAATCAACAAGCATATAGCAAACACCGTGCATAGCAACCAGCAAGATTCAGCTCACATCATCATATATATATAGCAATCACCAAGCATATTGATCAACAATATCCAATTTACATCAACATGCCAATAACCATCATCGTGCAAAGCAAACATCGTCAAACAACTTGAAATTACGTCACATCAACTTACCAATATCCCAATCTTTCGAAACATGGCTCTGATACTA
Organism: Hibiscus trionum; assembly: GCA_030270665.1. Lineage (NCBI taxonomy): Eukaryota > Viridiplantae > Streptophyta > Magnoliopsida > Malvales > Malvaceae > Hibiscus > Hibiscus trionum. The sequence continues at coordinate 10,356,834 of BSYR01000007.1, read as the reverse complement.
CCAAATGTAACTCTCTCGACCCGAACCGAACGGGTCACACATGGAATATTGAAGTAAACCGGGAGGTTTACCTCAATAAACAACCCTATTTTTTTCTTTTAATCTTGTCTAGAAGCAAATTGTTACCCTAATTGTTTAGACTCACAGCGGAAGAAAACATTATTTCAAACGGACATCGGATAGGCATTCAATTGATTACAAACACGTTTTAGGGACCATCTTGTAATTTTTGCACTTTACCGGAACTACTTCAATTTTTAAGTTACCATTCATCAATTAGTCATATTACATGTTATGGTGTCAAAACTCATCTCAATCCGATCATTCAAACACATTAAATTGCATCCACAACATTTAGAGACTAAAACATAAAGAAACATAACTTCAAAATATTCCAATAACCAACTAAACAGCAGGGCGTTTCGAAACACATTGCCCTATATAGGAACACCGTGTTTCAAAACATGTCCAAGTGTTTCAGAACACGGGACCGTATCGAAACACCCTTTAAAGTGTTACGGAACACCAAATTCCAGTAACCAACCTAACTAAGTCTGTATTGAAATGCTTCTCCCTATTTCGAAACCACTATGCCATTTCAGGCTCACCGTTTCGGTACAGCCTTGGACGTACCGAAACGCTTGGGCCTATAATGACAATTTTTTCTGGTTTTTCACACTTTAATGCAACCATAAACATTCCAACATGCTTCCAACTTATATTTAACCTATCCAAACATCAATCTTCAAACATTTCAAGCATGATCAACATCATTCCATGGCAATTAGCAACATAATTAAACTATAGGCATCCAATCTAGAAAATCGGTCAATCAAGATACGAAAATGCATAACCAAGCATAAACCAAATACCAAAAGCCATTTACAAGTAAAAAACCACATATAAAACTTGCTCAAAAGGGAGTTTGCACAAATATCCCAAAAACACAACCTATGCCCTATTGCCCTTATTACTTTAGTCTAAACTAAAACATACTTTCTTAAACGAAATCTCTTGGAATACCTTGCTACTTGCTGCCTCCAAAACCTCAATAATCTGCATTGATGGACAAATGAGAGCGTAAGCACACAAGGCTTAGTGAGGAGTGCTCAAAAACAAAACACCATCAATGCATTAAAACCATTTCCAAGGCCACATTGAAATCACATTTCAATTACTTCAAAACATCAATTGAAAACCATCATGCCTTCAAAACCATGCACTTTCCTTAAAAAAAATTAGCATATAAACCTTATGCAACATGTATTATGAATCAACAACATATCCCATTGCTAACACTCAATTTAAGTCTTCCCATGCATAACTACCATATGCAAAGCTTAAAGAATAAAACACGCATTTACACATTATGCATAATAAACCATTTCGTAATACATCATAAAATTATATTGGCTTAAAAGAGATCATTAACATGCTCATTTCTCAAAACAACATTGGATACGCGGATTCACAAGTGTTGTCCCAACACTTCATACTTTCTCATCGGCATCTCAAGGTTCACACACGGGAGCTACCCTCCACCGTTGTGACACCCGTGGTGGAGTATTTAGTACACCGTATAAACCCCTCAACACCACTCATCAGTATATGTATAACCCCATTAATGAGAGACGGGACACCACACACATACCCCAATCGTTAGGGTACTTAGATGGAGTATTCAGTACACCGTATAAACCCCTCAACATCCAAGGCGACTTGTTTATAGTGCACTCAATCCTATATTCGACTAACTATATCTGATTTCATTTATAAACCAACTTTGCAGCATCACTTGCCATTATAATTCACATTTAATCACATACCTCATTGTTTTCAAAGCATCATCAATAAATCATTTTACAAAGCATTAAACCATGCTTTAAATCACAAGTATAAAACATATACTTACAAGGATCACTTACCATGTGCATCCTTCATCATTCCAACATTAAAAACAAAATACCACATTGTAACCCCCTCGACCCGGTTTGGGTGAAAGACCAAACCGAACGGATCACACGGGGAATACTGAAGTAAACCGGGAGGTTTACCTCAATAAACCACCATATTTTTTTCATTTTATCTTGTTTAGATGCTCATTATGATCCTAAGTGTTTATCATCGCAACGATACATTCATAACACGAACAGACATCGATTCAGGACTCAATTGCATTCAATTACACTTTAGGGACCATTTTGTAATTTCACCCAACTACAGGAACTTATGCAATTTTTATGTTATCAACCATTAATTAGTTACATTACATGCATCTCTGTCAAATCTCAACCTAGAATAATCATCCACGCTCATTTATTTGCATATATAACATTCAGGGACTAAAACATAAAGAAATAGAACATTTAAAGATGCTTTTAACCAACTTACCACCTGGCTGTATCGATACCCTTAGAGCCGATATCGATACGCCCACGACAAGAATGTTCCTAGATTCAAGTTCAACAAGACCGTATTGATACCCTTTAATCCCATATCGATACCCCAAAAACCAGTAGCATAAAATTGTATCGATACGGCATCGTGTATCGATACACCCCTTCAATTTTGCTTGGTCCGTATCGATACCCTTACGACCGTACCGATACCCATTGACTTGAAATGTCATATTTTTCTGGTTTTTCCACTTTAATCCATTCTAGTGCATTCCAATAAACTTCCAGCATGCATACAACATATTTAAACATCAAACCACAATTGAACATAGCAATATCAGAAACATAGTATAGAGATACGCAACATTTAAATCCATAGGCATGCTTCCTATGCAAATATGCCACTAAAGAGTCAAAACTCAAAATAAAACAAAATCCAACAAATAAAGGCCACTTACAAGTCATTAAGGGAATTTCAAACATACCTCAAACCAGGGAGTTCCAAAACACAATCTCCCAAACACAAAGCATCCTCCCATTGCCAATTTATTACTAATGTTTAAACTTAAAATCATACTTAAGCAAAGTGATACTCCTTGGTAATTCTTCCTTACTTTGTTGCTTCCCCAAAAGCTATTTCTCTATATTGTTGGAAAAAGAGAGCATAAGCACAATTGCTTAGTGAGGGAATGCTCAAACAAACCAGCAACAACAATGCATTTTAAAACCAATTTTCATTTAGGAGTCTCTATCTCATCATGCTCTTTCTATCTCATGCTTGAAATCATTTTCAAAGCAAACTCCACATCACTTAAACACCACATGTACCATCTATCTCATGCATTAGCCAAAATGCAAAGTCTCAAGGCAAAGCCTTACATGCTTAAATCTCATAAAACATTTCTCAAATAATATTCTCATATGCAAAACATAATGCATAAAATCATTTATAATCAAGGTACATGTGAATCTCATAATCAATCTCATATATTGACATTTTAACAACATTACTCGGATATGCAGATATCTTGACTAAATGTTAAGTCCTACCCCGATGGAATCTCACATCAGCGGACTCTCATGGTAGCATCTCCCATCACCACAAAGCTTGGGTGTTTCACCAAGACCAACCGTGGTGGAATCTCTCATCACAACACTCTCACTTTGGAATGGGATGGCACTACCCCATCGCCCGAACCAAGGAGCACGTACGAATTTTGTATATTATAGTGCACTTATCATCCTATTGGTCGACCAATTATATCCAGTAACTATAATCTCATTTTATGCCAATATACAACATTTTAACATCAAATTCCCATTGTTTTCAATGCATCATCATAAAACAATTTCATCCCATATCAAATGCATATTTAAAACGTAGCATTTTCACAACTATATCTCTTTGAAATCAACATTCTATCTCATGGGATTAATTAAGCCATCACAACATTTCTCAAATCATGCATAAATATTGGATAATCATATATCTTTAAAACAAGAGCATGAACATGAAAATCAATGGGACAAGAAGCCGAGAAACGGGAGCAGAACAACTCAAACTTACTTTCGGGTTTAGATTAGTGTTTCAAACTCAATCTAAACCCCCAAACCTTGTTTCCAAGTCCTTGATAATACTTTAAAACCAATTCCACTCACCGATCACGCCTCGTTTGCTTTGCCGAAGCAAAAATCAAGCTTCCGAAGTTTCTAAAACTTCACCAATCGTGTCCGATACAAACTCCCCTATTTATACCACACAAAAACAGAGAATTAATGCATCTCAATGCATTAAGAACATCAGAAACCACTGTTATCTCGCTGCTCTACCCAAAAACACCAAATCGCCTATTCGAAACAACCGAAAACACCTTTGATTGCTCCACAAACTCAACCTAGCCATAATCTATCACTTCCATATGCTTTTAATCATCAAATAACATCCAAAAACTATCTAATCACGTCCTTATACCTCTAGCAACCCAGATTTCACACAAACACCACAAAACCCCAAATCTAACAATCTAACAACTAGAGATCCAAACCAATTCGAGATTATTATGACAAAACCTCTATTTTAACATCATTTAACATTCAAATTATAACTAAAAACAATCTCAAATTATACAAAATAGTAGCAATACGAAAATCCTTAGAAATCACCTATTAAAGCATGATTCACCAATTTTCATCAATTAAATCACAAAACATTGTTAATAACCATATTTAGAGAGCCAAAGACTTGGTAATTTCATTAAAGTACCTTGATTAGAGGAGTTAAACGAAATTTACCTCTAACCTTTGCCTTTTCCCTCAAATGAAGAGATTTTGTAGAAATCCTTCAAGATTGCTTTGAGAATAATGATGGAAAAGCTTAGGAAATCATTTGTGAAACAAAAAGAAGTTAAAAGATGAAGTTATCTCGAACTTTAGAGAGAAAATAGAGTTTTTGGCTGTTTGGAAAATGAGAGAAAGAAAGTTATGTCAATTAGCCTTTTAGATGATAAATCCTTTTTAATAAAAATCTCTTTTTATTTCTTTTTAATAAATATATTAAAAGTAGTAAATTTAAGGGAAAAGGCTCACAAAATAGATATAAGTTCCCTAAAGATTCTAAGTTTTGGCCCCTTCCAAAATAATCCTTTAGAACAAATTTTGCACTTTTTACAAAATAGTCACTAAATCTACATTTTCTCTCAAAATTCCCTCAGCCAAACACATTTCCACAGCAGCTTTTCTCTTGATTCCTAAGCTTTACTACATCAAATCCTCTTCATTTGCTTATTGGATTTTCAAGGATTTTGGCTCTAAACAAGGAGAAATCTACATTTAGAGGTAAGGATGTTCTTCTCCTCTAAATATTCAGTTCATTATTGAACTTCCCAAGTTCTCAATCCTTAAATTAAGTTTTATAAAAGGTTTTAATGTTGTGATCTTGATTTTGGCTTAAAACTCAAGATTTGGATTAAATCTTGAAGAAATTCGTGATGAATGTTTGGGATCTGTTTTGAGATGTCTTTTTAATGTATTTTGGATGTAAAATGATGTGTAATTGAGGTTTAATGAATGCAATCCCAAATAGGTTGATTTTCCTAAGTTTTTACTTGTGAAAATGGTGGTTTTTGGGGGTGATCTTGGTGTTCTATTAATGCTGGAGGTATAAGGACGAGTTTAGATCCTTTTTGAATGTTAATTGATGTTTAAGAATGTTTAAAAGTGATGGATCTTGGCTGGGTAATGTTGTGGATGTGTTTGGAAGTGATTTTGCTTGTGTTTGGTAGCCAAAATGTTAGATTTGATGTGAGCAACGAGTTTAGGTGTAATGGCTGAAGGTTTTAATGCATGATGATGCATTGATCCTCTGCTTTGATGTGTTTAAAACAGGGGAGACATCTTTGGATCCTTGTGGGGTTGATCCGAAGGCTTCAACGGCGTTTCGGCAAGCTTGCGAAACGGAATTGGTGAGTGAAGTTTGGTTTTCAGCTTTGAAACCAATGTTTGAAGGTTTTGGGAGCTTAGTTTAAGTCTAAGAAACTTAACTAAGCTCAAGAGTAAGTTTTCGGTGAAAATCTCTCTTTGATGAACCATGAGTTGGTTGGATGCAATGTGTTTGATTTGCATGTTTAAATTCTGTTTTGGAAGCATGTTTTAGCATGATTAATGTTGGTTTGAAAGCCATGTGTTGAAGGATGCTCAAGGTAAGAGATCCTTGATTTGACATTGATAAATGTGGTTTTGATGCATAGTAATGCATGATGATTTAATGACTTTGATTAATGCTTTAAAATAGTGGAATGTTGATGATAAATGATGTATATTGGCAAGTGATGTTTGGTTTTAAAGTACTTGAAACGGATATAGTTAGCCGGCTATAGGATTGGGTGCACCGTGAATAAAGTCGCCTTGGATGTTGAGGGGTTGTAATGGTACCGAAAACTCCATCCAAGTACATAACGAGATGTCTAAGATCATAATGGTGGTTAAAATGCCATGTGAGGATCTTGTGTTGTGTGTCCCGTGTTCTCGTTAGTGATGTTATACAACTACCGATGAGTGATGTGGAGGGGTTGTAATTGTACCGTTAAACTCCATCACGGGTGTTGAGGGGTTGTGATTGTACCGGTAAACTCCACCTTGTGTTCGGTAGTGTGTATGAAGCGTATGGGACAACGCTTGTAATCCGCGTGTTCGATTGTGTCTTATGTTGAAAATGGTTATGGTATCACTTGGAAGCCAATATGACATGTTAATGTTAATGAAGCACGAGATGCTTGTTGTTTATGACATGTTGGTGTTATGAAGCGTGAGATGCTTGTTGTGTATGCATTGTTGCATGAGAAATGATATTTATGAATTTAAAGGCCTTTTGAAAGGTGTTTTACAAGTGCATTATTGTGTTGTTTCTTTAGAGCATGCCTCAATAAGCAAATGTGCTTACGTTCTCTTTCTTGAACCAATAATGCAGAGAATTGAAGTGCTTAAAGGGCAGCAAGAAGGCTAAGAATCCAAGGGAAGGCTAAGCTCATGTATGGTGACTATTTTTACAACATTATTAGCTTTTGATATTTGGAAATGGGAACCTAGGTTGTGTTTTTGGGAGATGTTTTGGACTCCCTAAGTTAGGCATGATGCCTATGATGTTTTGGACTTGTAATTGGCCATTTGGTGTTTGCTTGGTGATTTGATGCTTGGATGGTTTTCAATATTAGGATGCATGCCTATGGACTTGTGGTTTTTCCTAATTGGTGCCATGAATGAGTATTGATGATGCAAATGTGTAGCTTATATGTATGATGACTTGTTGGCATGATTAGGGGGTCATTAGGATGTGTTTGAGTGGTTAATTGTATGTTAAACCAGCAAAATCTGCACTTTCTAGGCAGTCCGTATCGAAACGGGCACTACCGTTATGCAATGGGGGCCTGTAATGGCCTTCGTGTATCGAAACGGGTAGAGGGCGTTTCGAAACGGATTTGCCACTGTCAAGCCATGTTTCGAAACAGGTCTCGAAACGATCCCGCGTTTCGGAACGGTCAACCCCCGTTCCGAAACAGATGACCGTTGGGCACTGATTTTAATGGTTTAAGGTTTGCAAGCTTTACGTTTTATTCCTGATTTTTGTATATGCAATTGGCTGAGTTTGAGATGTCCGTTTAAGGTGAAATTTGACAGGGAAGCATGTAATATGATTAATTTCATATTGGTAATTTAAAAATCAGTTAAGTCCCCTTAATTTCCAGAATTTACATTTTGGTCCCTAAATGTTGTAATTTGTGCAATTGAGTCCCTTAACGTTTTCCGATCGCTGTGCTTTTCAAGTATGCTTTCCTTGAGGGTACGCTTAGGATTAATATGCATCTAGACAAGTTTAAAAAGAAAAAAAGGTCGTTAATGAAGGTTGACTTTCGCGTTGACTTTGGTTTTCCCCGTGTAATCTTCGTAGTTCGGGTCAACCGTCTAGGCCGGGCTAAGGGGGTTACATTTGGTGGTATCAGAGCTGAGTTCTCGAGTAATTGGGAATGGTTATGTGGGTGATATATGTATGATTGCTTTATATGCTTTTTAAATGAAAGTTTGATGTGTGAATTGTAAAGTATGTTGCAATTGTGATGCTATGCTATGTTGAAGCATGTTAGAGGGACTCATTGCCATATCAAAACTAATGAAATGAATTGTTTTTGAGAAATGAGCTTGAGTGCTTGGATTACTTACCTTGCTGAGCCTGATTATGTTTATTTCATTTGTGTTAGTGCATTGTTTAGTGAATGGGACCTAGTAGAGAGACGAGAGTTAATACACGAGCTATGGCTCAGAACGAGAATGAAGAGAACACTGATAATGTGGTGGATTTACCTCCTCCTCCTGGTGGTGGACCACCTGGTGGTGGTGGTGCTGGAGGTGATGGAGCTGGTGTTGATGCTGGTGCTGGGGTCGCTGGACCTGAAGCTGGGCAGGGGCAAGCTGCTCCTGACATGACAATTTTGATACAAGCTATCGCTGGAGCCTTTCAGGCGGCAGTAGCTGGAGCTCATGGAGCTGGGCATCAGGGAGATGCTAATGTTAGACTACCTTTGGAACGTCTGCGCAGTCTGGGAGGGACTGAGTTCAGGGGTTTGTCTGCTGAAGGTTCCGAATCTTGGTTGGAAAGTACCAAGAGGATACTGGGACAAATGAACTGCAATGATGTGTAGAAGTTGGGATGTGTGGTATCGCTGTTACATGATGATGCGTATACCTGGTGGACGACCGCTATCTCCGGAATGGAGGAAGTTGATGTGACTTGGACGTTCTTTCTGAACGCGTTCAAGCGGAGGTATCTGGGTGTACGATATCTGGATGAAAAGAAAAGAGAATTCATGTCTCTGACACAAGGAAGTATGACGGTAGCTGAGTACGAGATCCAGTTTGTCCGTCTCAGTCAGTACGCACCTGAGATTGTCCCTGATGAGCGGGAGAGGTGCGAGCGTTTCCGATATGGATTGGTGTCGGATGTAAAGACCTATATGCTTGCAGCTAAGTACATTGATTTTGATGTACTGGTTAGTAGGGCGAAGGATATTGAGCAGAACCTGGGTTTGTCTTCCAGGAGTGTTGGTTCTGGCTCGAGCAAGCGAGCTGCTGAGTATAGTTCCAGTGGTGGACGGAACAAGAGGGGACGTGATAGGTGGTATCAGTCTTCGGCTAGGCGTGGTGGTGGAGGGCATGGTGCGCCTGTTCAGGGAGACAGGGCGAGAGCTGATCAGAACACATGCTGGGCGTGAGGATCGCGTGGCCATTTGAGGCGTGATTGTCCTCGAGCAGCGAGGGAGGTTCAGGCTCCTGTTGTTGTAGCTGGTAATTTGTGCTGGAATTGTGGTTTGACAGACCACATGAGGAGGGAGTGTCCTTTGTTGGCCGGTGGAGGTCAGGGACGTGCTCCTGGAGTTGTTGCACCACATATGTAACCCCCTTAACCCGGCCTAGACGGTTGACCCGAATTAAGAAAGTCACACGGGGAAAACCAAAGTCAACCCGAAAGTCAACCTTGATTAACGACCCTTTTTTTTCTTCTTTTTAATCTTATCTAGATGCGCATTACACCTATGTGAGATCATACAAACAACATACTAAAAGATCACAAACATCAGAGATCAAACAGGGACCCAATTGAACAAATTACAACTTTAGGGACCAAATTGTAATTTCTGATAATTATAAGGACTTAACCCAATTTGAAGTTACCATCTTGAAATTAAATAGATTTCATGCTTCTCTGTGAAATTTCAGCTCAAAAGGACTTCCCAAACTCATACAATTGAACAAACAAGATTCAGGACCAAAACGTAAACCAAACAAAACATAAAAAGATACTTTCAACCAAATTAACGGTCGCGTATCGATACGCCTGGAGTCGTATCGATACACGGGGAAAACAGAAACTTGGACGAGTATCGATACCCAACCCGTATCGATACGCATGGCCAGAAATCTGCAGATTTGGCTCTTGCGTATCGATACGCAAGCTCGAGTATCGATACTCCTGCCAGAAATCGACTTAAAACAGCAACAATCATGCTTCAAACTTCAATTAAACAACACCAAATCATACCACAAAGTCTACCAACATGCAAGGACCATAAATGCAGCACCAATTCAACATATAACCAACACATATGAAAAGCCCCAAATTCTAATGGCATGCTTCCTAACAAGCTAGCTATTCAACACCAAACTTCCAAAACAAGCATATATGGTTCCAATGCAAAAACCAGCAAACACATCAACATTCAACATACTTAGGGAGCCTCAAACACCTCCCAAAAACATACACATTGGTCCCCCATTGCCAAAACATACAAAAGCTAAATTGCACTTATAAAACCTTCATACTTTGAGCTTCACTTGAACTTGATTGCTTGCCCTTTCTTGCTGCCCTTAAGGTACTCTAATGATCTGCATTATTGATTTAAGAAAACGTAGAGAGCGTAAGCAAAAGCTTAGTGAGGCATGCTCATTAAAAACAATTCAATAATGCAATTAAAACCATTTATAAATCATGCTTAAAGTCAACCTTTGCACATGCTCAAAGCACACTTTAAAACAAGCAATCTCATGCTTCATATCATATATCAAAACAAGCATCTCATGCTTCTTACATACTTAACATGTCATATTGGCTCAAGTGACAAATTCCATTTCATAAAACAAGTTCAACAACTTCCCAAGGACTTTTAAACACCTTGGCCCCAAGGACTTTTAAACACCTTGGCCTATGGACTTTTAAACACCATAGAAAGTATCTCATCAAGGACTTTTAAACACCTTGATCCCAAGGACTTTTAAACACCTTGGCCATGGACTTTTAAACACCATGAATTGAATCTCATCAAGGACTTTTAAACACCTTGATCCCAAGGACTTTTAAACACCTTGGCCTATGGACTTTTAAACACCATAGAAAGGATCACCTAAGGACTTTTAAACACCTTAGTGTCCGCAACATGAACCATCCAAGGACTTTTAACCACCTTGATGTTCATAAGTAACAAGGCTCACTCAAGGACTTTTAACCACCTTAGTGACCTTAACATTTTAAAAACATCACTTGCCAATATACATCATTTTCATCATTTAATCCACTGTTTTAAAGCATTAAATCAAGCCATTTCATCATGCATTTCAAAGCATCAAACCACATCATTTCAATGTACAAAATCAAGGAACTCCTACCTAGAGTTACCTTCAACATATGGCTTACATCATCAGCAAAAACCATGCTAAAACATGCTTTCAAAACAGTAATTAAAACATGCAAATCATCATTTTGCATCACATCAAAATCATGGCCACCACTAGAGAGAAAATCCGAAAACTTACACTTGAGCTTAGCAAAGTTGTTTAGACTTAAACTAAGCTCCCACAACCTTCAAACCTTGGTTTAAAAAGCTGAAAATCCAATTTCCACAATTGCACTCACCGATTTCCACTTCGCCACTTGCCGAAGCACGAAATCAAGCTTCCGGATCAACCAAACTTGGATCCAAAGATGCCTCCCCTCCAAACTTGTGATTCTCCACTTTTTGGAATGAAAACCTTGTTGAAACTTGTAGCAATTGAGTAGGTTTTGATGACACAATGATTTGCTATCAATTGTGAGTTGAAAGGATGATTTTAGATGAAGAAATCAGATCAAAATCTCTGGAAAAAGAAATGTTTGGTTGGAGAGAAAATGAGAGAAGAAAATAGGAAGTTAGGAAAGAAAATAGTAAAAATGAGTTTCCCTCCTTTTATGAAACCTTTAAAATCAGAATTTAGAATTAAAATATCTTAGAAAAATCTGGAGAATTCACTTTTGGGCAAATAGCTCCTTAAAGATTCAAAGTTTCAATCCTTTTTAAAACAGCCACCAAATTTGCGAAAATTACATTTTGGTCACTAGCCAAAATGTCAACCTTCCAAACCTCATTTTCCAAAATTGTTTTCACAGTTCGTCTAATTATATTAAAAGATGATTTTAGAACATTTTTCCATATTTTTAATGCAACCCGAACTAGGCTTTCCTAATTTAACCTCTTAAGATTCGAACAGGACTTTGACCAAACCGGTCAACGCCCAAAACTTCTAAGCCCAAAACCGGGGCGTTACAACTCTCCCCCCCCCTTAAGAAATTTCGTCCTCGAAATTTACCTGAAGGAAAGAGATAAGGAAACTGCTTCAGCATGTCTTCCTTTCGCTCCCACGTGGCTTCCTCAACACCTCGATGCTTCCACAGCACCTTCACCAACTCAATGGTCTTGCCACGAAGAACCTTGCTATCTGAATCCAGAACCTTCACCGGTTCCTCATCATAGGTCAAATCCGGATTCAAAACCACATCCTCAACAGGCATCACATGTGAAGGATCAGATCTATACTTCCGGAGCATAGAAACATGGAACACATCATGAATCTTCTCCAACTCCTGAGGTAACCTCAACCGATACGCAACAGGACCCACACGCTCAACCACCTCATACGGTCCAATGTATCTAGGGCTCAGCTTACCCTTCCGGCCAAACCTCATCACCTTCTTCCAAGGCGAAACCTTCAAGAACACACGGTCACCCACCGCATACTCTATCTCTTTACGCTTCAAATCCGCGTAAGACTTCTGCCGATCAGAGGCAGCCTTCAACCGCTCACAAATGAGCTTCACCTTTTCGGTGGTCCCTTTCAACAAAGCAGGCATCGAAACCAACCTTTGACCAGTTTCAGCCCAACAAAGAGGAGTCCTACACTTCCTCCCGTACAGAGCCTCATAAGGTGCCATCTGTATACTCGCCTGATAACTATTGTTATAAGCGAACTCAACCAAAGGCAGATGCTTCTCCCAAGAACCTTGGAACTCGATCACACAGCATCTCAACATATCCTCCAAAATCTGAATAACTCGCTCAGACTGACCATCCGACTGAGGATGATAGGATGTACTGAAATGCAACCTTGTACCCAGAGCTTGATGCAAACACTGCCAAAAATGCGATGTGAACCTCGGATCCCGATCCGACACAATCGACTTAGGCACACCATGCAGCCTCACCACCTCAGCAAGGTACAGCTCTGCCAGCTTATCCAAAGAAAACGTAGTATGCACAGGCAAGAAATGCGCACACTTCGTCAGGCGATCCACAATCACCCAGACCGAATTCTTCTTTGACGGAGACAAAGGTAAACCAGATACAAAATCCATGGTAACCCTTTCCCACTTCCATTCAGGGATTTTCAACGGTTGCAACAACCCAGAAGGAAACTGATGCTCAGCCTTAACTCGCTGACACACCAAACACTTGCTCACAAACTCTGCAACGTCCTTCTTCAAACCAACCCAATAGTACTCATCACGAAGATCACGATACATCTTAGTACTACCAGGGTGCATAGCAAAAGGACTACTATGACCTTCAGTCAGAATAGCACGCCTCAACTCAGCATCAGCAGGCACTACTATTCGACTCCCAAAACACAGCACACCATCATCATTGAAACAGAAATCCGAAGGTCTACCCTCCGCGATATCCTGAACATGAGACACCAAGGAATCATCCAACAACTGCTTATCCTTGATCAACTGAACCAAAGATGGCTTCACTTGCAACTCAGCCACAAGACCACCATCTCGCGATATGCTCAAGCTAGCAAACATCGCCCTCAGCTCAACAGCTACCTTCCTACTCAAGGCATCCGCAACAACATTGGCCTTTCCAGGATGATACTCAATCGTCAGATCATAATCCTTGAGCAACTCCAACCAACGACGCTGCCTTAGATTCAACTCCTTCTGAGACATCAGATACCTCAAACTCTTGTGATCTGTGTACACAGTACACTTCTCACCATACAGATAATGTCTCCAGATCTTCAGAGCAAAAACCACTGCAGCCAGCTCAATATCATGCGTAGGATAATTGCGCTCATGCACCTTCAACTGCCGCGACGCATAAGCCACAACCTTACCCTCTTGCATCAGCACACACCCCAAACCAACATAGGACGCATCACTGTAAACCACAAACTCTTTCCCTGATTCAGGCTGAATCAAGATAGGAGCTTGCGTCAAAGCCAACTTCAGCTTCTCAAAAGCTTGCTGCCTCGCTTCTGTCCATTCATACATAACATCCTTCTGTAACAGCTTCGTCAAAGGAGCAGCAACCTTGGAAAAACCATCCACAAACCTTCGGTAGTATCCCGCCAAACCAAGGAAACTACGGACCTCATGAACAGACTTAGGAACCTTCCAGCTCATCACCGCCTCAATCTTCTGAGGATCAACACGAATCCCCTCAGCTGAGACAACATGCCCAAGAAACACCACCTCCCTAAGCCAGAACTCACACTTACTCAACTTAGCATAAAGCTGATTTTCCAACAAAGCTTGCAAAACAATCCTCAGATGCTCTTCATGTTCCTCCTCAGTACGCGAGTACACGAGGATATCATCAATGAACACCACAACGAACTTGTCCAGGTATTCATGAAAAACACGATTCATCATGTCCATGAAAGCAGCAGGAGCATTTGTCAACCCAAACGGCATCACAAGGAACTCATAATGCCCATACCTTGTCCTGAAAGCTGTCTTAGGCACATCCACATCTTTCACCTTCAACTGGTAATACCCTGACCTCAAGTCAATCTTAGAGAACACAGCTGCTCCCCGAAATTGATCAAAGAGATCATCAATCCTCGGCAAAGGATACCGATTCTTGATAGTCAACTTGTTCAGCTGACGGTAATCAATGCACATTCTCATAGTGCCATCCTTCTTCTTCACAAACAAGACAGGAGCACCCCAAGGCGATACACTCGGCCGGATAAAACCACGATCAAGCAGCTCTTGCAACTGCGTCTTCAGCTCCTTCAGCTCCTTAGGTGCCATTCTATATGGAGTAATGGACACAGGAGTTGTATTCTCATACAGCTCAATTCCAAACTCCACCTCGCGGTTAGGAGGTAAACCAGGCAACTCCTCAGGAAAAACACCAGGAAACTCCTTTACAACCCTGATATCTTGCACCCTCAACTCCTTTGAGCTAGGATTCATCACAAAAGCTAGATAAGCTTCGCAACCCTGCCTCAGCATCCTACTCGCCTCCAAAGAAGACACAACATTGGCAAGAAACTTCACATTCTCACCAACCACCACAACTTCATAATCATCCGCAAGCTTAAGCGAAACACGCTTATTCTCACAATCCACAACAGCACGATGCTCAGCAAGCCAATCCATACCAAGGATCACATCAAAACCATAGAAGGGCAACTCCATAAGATCAACATGAAAGACATGTTCTTGAACAACCAAAGGGCACCTTCTAAACAACTTTCGAGTCACAACAGTCTCACCAAAAGAACTAGTGACCCGAACACCAACATCCAAAGACTCAACAGGCAAACCAAGCAATTCAGCATGCTCACGAAGAATATATGAATGCGTAGATCCAGAATCAATCAAAGAAAGCAATGACAAGGACTGCAAAGTAAAGGTACCTGCAATCACATCTGCATCATTCCTGCCCTCTCTCTGAGCATACACCCTCGCTTGGCCTCCACCTTCAGGCTGAATAGCTACAACGTGAGCTACCCCTCGGCCACCTTCCTCTCTCCTCTGGAAATTACCACGGCCGCGCCCACGACCTCTCTGCGCTGCTGCAACAACAGGAGCACGCTCTTGGCCACCAGCCAACCTCGGACAATCTCGCCTGATGTGGTCCGCAGAACCACAATTCCAGCACCCATTTCCACCAGCATTACCAGCTGTCACAACAGGAGCTTGTGCCACTCTCTCAGCACGAGGACAATCACGCTTCAAGTGACCATGGGAACCACAGATCCAACAAGCACTAGGATCAGCTCTAGCATAACCACCTCTAACAGGTGCACCGCCACCTCTCTTGGCTGAGGACTGATACTTCTGATCGCGTCCCCTCTTGTTCCGTCCACCTCCGGAACTATACTCAGCTGGTCTCTTTCCAGCACTTGCTCCAGCACCTCTAGCAGACAAACTCAGGTTCATCTCAACATCCTTTGCTCGGCCCACCAACACATCAAAATCCTCATACTCAGCAGCCAACATGTATGTCTTTACATCCGTCACAAGACCGTAACGAAACCTCTCACACCTCGCCCGCTCATCGGGTATCAGCTCCGGTGCATACTGACTGAGCCGTACAAACTGTACCTCGTACTCAGCTACACTCATGCTCCCTTGAGTAAGAGACATGAATTCCCGCTTTTTCTCATCCAGATATCTCACTCCCAGATATCTTCTCTTAAACACATTCTGAAAGAATGTCCAGGTAACATCAGCTTCAGCCATTCCAACTATGGTGGTCGTCCACCATGTATAAGCATCGTCCTGCAGCAAGGACACAACACAGCCCAGCTTTTGCACATCCGTGCAACTCATCTGACCCAAGATACGCTTGGTACTCTCAAGCCAAGCCTCAGAACTCTCAGCTGATAAACCTCTAAACTCAGTCCCTCCAAGACTGCGCAGACGCTCCAAAGGCAATCTGACTCCAGCATCCCCTTGATGCCCAGCTCCCTGAGCTCCAGCTACTGCTGCTCGAAAAGCACCCGCAATAGCTTGTACCAAAGCAGACATATCAGGCATAGCTTGCCCCTGACCAACCTCAGGTCCTGCAGCTCCAGCATCAGCCGCTGCTTCAGCTCCACCTCCCTCAGCTCCACCACCACCAGGTGGAGGAGGTAGAACCGCACTCTCCTCATTCTCGTTCTCATTAGGAGCCGTAGCTCTCACGTTACTCCTTAACTCTCTACGTGGTGCCATACTTTTACCATGCAACAACAATGCAAAATAAAACAAGTCAGGCCCAGCAAGGTAAGCAATCCAAGTCTTCAAGCTCAATTTCATTCAAAATCAATTTCATTTCATTAGCTTTTGTTTGGCAACGGGTACCCTCAGCATGCAACATCACAACATACAACGCAGTTGCATCAACATCTCAAGCCACTGAACATGCTTTCAAACAACAAGCATTCATAGCATACATACTTCAATCATGCATACAAACATTCCCAAATACTCGCAAACTCAGCTCTGATACCACCAAATGTAACCCCCTTAACCCGGCCTAGACGGTTGACCCGAATTAAGAAAGTCACACGGGGAAAACCAAAGTCAACCCGAAAGTCAACCTTGATTAACGACCCTTTTTTTTTCTTTTTAATCTTATCTAGATGCGCATTACACCTATGTGAGATCATACAAACAACATACTAAAAGATCACAAACATCAGAGATCAAACAGGGACCCAATTGAACAAATTACAACTTTAGGGACCAAATTGTAATTTCTGATAATTATAAGGACTTAACCCAATTTGAAGTTACCATCTTGAAATTAAATAGATTTCATGCTTCTCTGTGAAATTTCAGCTCAAAAGGACTTCCCAAACTCATACAATTGAACAAACAAGATTCAGGACCAAAACGTAAACCAAACAAAACATAAAAAGATACTTTCAACCAAATTAACGGTCGCGTATCGATACGCCTGGAGTCGTATCGATACACGGGGAAAACAGAAACTTGGACGAGTATCGATACCCAACCCGTATCGATACGCATGGCCAGAAATCTGCAGATTTGGCTCTTGCGTATCGATACGCAAGCTCGAGTATCGATACTCCTGCCAGAAATCGACTTAAAACAGCAACAATCATGCTTCAAACTTCAATTAAACAACACCAAATCATACCACAAAGTCTACCAACATGCAAGGACCATAAATGCAGCACCAATTCAACATATAACCAACACATATGAAAAGCCCCAAATTCTAATGGCATGCTTCCTAACAAGCTAGCTATTCAACACCAAACTTCCAAAACAAGCATATATGGTTCCAATGCAAAAACCAGCAAACACATCAACATTCAACATACTTAGGGAGCCTCAAACACCTCCCAAAAACATACACATTGGTCCCCCATTGCCAAAACATACAAAAGCTAAATTGCACTTATAAAACCTTCATACTTTGAGCTTCACTTGAACTTGATTGCTTGCCCTTTCTTGCTGCCCTTAAGGTACTCTAATGATCTGCATTATTGATTTAAGAAAACGTAGAGAGCGTAAGCAAAAGCTTAGTGAGGCATGCTCATTAAAAACAATTCAATAATGCAATTAAAACCATTTATAAATCATGCTTAAAGTCAACCTTTGCACATGCTCAAAGCACACTTTAAAACAAGCAATCTCATGCTTCATATCATATATCAAAACAAGCATCTCATGCTTCTTACATACTTAACATGTCATATTGGCTCAAGTGACAAATTCCATTTCATAAAACAAGTTCAACAACTTCCCAAGGACTTTTAAACACCTTGGCCCCAAGGACTTTTAAACACCTTGGCCTATGGACTTTTAAACACCATAGAAAGTATCTCATCAAGGACTTTTAAACACCTTGATCCCAAGGACTTTTAAACACCTTGGCCATGGACTTTTAAACACCATGAATTGAATCTCATCAAGGACTTTTAAACACCTTGATCCCAAGGACTTTTAAACACCTTGGCCTATGGACTTTTAAACACCATAGAAAGGATCACCTAAGGACTTTTAAACACCTTAGTGTCCGCAACATGAACCATCCAAGGACTTTTAACCACCTTGATGTTCATAAGTAACAAGGCTCACTCAAGGACTTTTAACCACCTTAGTGACCTTAACATTTTAAAAACATCACTTGCCAATATACATCATTTTCATCATTTAATCCACTGTTTTAAAGCATTAAATCAAGCCATTTCATCATGCATTTCAAAGCATCAAACCACATCATTTCAATGTACAAAATCAAGGAACTCCTACCTAGAGTTACCTTCAACATATGGCTTACATCATCAGCAAAAACCATGCTAAAACATGCTTTCAAAACAGTAATTAAAACATGCAAATCATCATTTTGCATCACATCAAAATCATGGCCACCACTAGAGAGAAAATCCGAAAACTTACACTTGAGCTTAGCAAAGTTGTTTAGACTTAAACTAAGCTCCCACAACCTTCAAACCTTGGTTTAAAAAGCTGAAAATCCAATTTCCACAATTGCACTCACCGATTTCCACTTCGCCACTTGCCGAAGCACGAAATCAAGCTTCCGGATCAACCAAACTTGGATCCAAAGATGCCTCCCCTCCAAACTTGTGATTCTCCACTTTTTGGAATGAAAACCTTGTTGAAACTTGTAGCAATTGAGTAGGTTTTGATGACACAATGATTTGCTATCAATTGTGAGTTGAAAGGATGATTTTAGATGAAGAAATCAGATCAAAATCTCTGGAAAAAGAAATGTTTGGTTGGAGAGAAAATGAGAGAAGAAAATAGGAAGTTAGGAAAGAAAATAGTAAAAATGAGTTTCCCTCCTTTTATGAAACCTTTAAAATCAGAATTTAGAATTAAAATATCTTAGAAAAATCTGGAGAATTCACTTTTGGGCAAATAGCTCCTTAAAGATTCAAAGTTTCAATCCTTTTTAAAACAGCCACCAAATTTGCGAAAATTACATTTTGGTCACTAGCCAAAATGTCAACCTTCCAAACCTCATTTTCCAAAATTGTTTTCACAGTTCGTCTAATTATATTAAAAGATGATTTTAGAACATTTTTCCATATTTTTAATGCAACCCGAACTAGGCTTTCCTAATTTAACCTCTTAAGATTCGAACAGGACTTTGACCAAACCGGTCAACGCCCAAAACTTCTAAGCCCAAAACCGGGGCGTTACAACATAGAGGTCGTGGGTGCGGCCGTGGTAACTTCCAGCACAGAGAGGATGGTGGAAGAAATGTGGCGCACGTGGTGGTTGTCCAACCTGAGGGTGGAGGCCAGGCTCGAGTGTATGCGCAGCGAGAGGGGAGGAATGACACGGATGTGATCGCAGGTACCTTCACTTTGCAATCCTTGTCATTACTTTCCTTGATTGATTCTGGATCTACAAACTCATACATATTGCGTGAACATGCTCAATTGCTTGGTTTGCCTGTTGAGTCTTTGGATGTTGGTATGCGTGTAACTAGTTCCTTTGGTGAAACCGTCGTGACACGTAAGTTATACAGAAGGTGTCCCTTGGTTGTTCAAGATCATATTTTTCATGTTGATCTTATGGAATTACCTTTCTATGGTTTTGATGTAATCCTTGGTATGGATTGGCTTGTTGAAGCTTGCGGATGATTATGAGGTAGTGGTGGTTGGTGAGAATGTGAAGTTTCTTGCCAATGTGGTGTCTACATTGGAGGCGAGCCGAATGTTGAGGCAAGGTTGTGAAGCCTACCTAGCCTTTATGATGAATCCTAGCTCGAAGGAGTTGCGAGTGCAAGATATCAGGACGGTGCGAGAGTTCCCTGGTGTGTTTCCGGAGGAGTTGCCTGGATTGCCTCCTAACCGAGAGGTGGAGTTTGGAATTGAGCTGTATGAGAATACAACTCCAGTTTCCATTACTCCTTATCGAATGGCTCCTAAGGAGTTAAAAGAGCTGAAGACGCAACTTCAGGAGTTGCTTGATCGTGGTTTCATTTGACCGAGTGTGTCACCTTGGGGTGCACCGGTCTTGTTTGTGAAGAAAAAGGATAGCACTATGAAAATGTGCATCGATTACCGTCAGCTGAACAAGTTGACTATCAAGAATCGGTATCCATTGCCGAGGATTGATGATCTTTTTGATCAATTTCGGGGAGCGGTTGTGTTCTCTAAAATTAACTTAAGGTCAGGGTATTACCAGTTGAAGGTGAAGGATGTGGATGTGCCAAAGACAGCCTTCAGAACGAGGTATGGGCATTATGAGTTCCTTGTGATGCCGTTTGGTTTGACGAATGCTCCTGCAGCTTTCATGGACATGATGAATATAGTGTTCCATGAGTATTTGAATAAGTTTGTGGTGGTGTTCATCGATGATATCCCCGTGTACTCTCGTACTGAGGAGGAGCATGAGGGGCATTTGAGGATTGTGATTGCAGGCTTTGTTTGAAAATCAGCTTTGTGATAAGTTAAGCAAGTGTGAGTTTTGGCTTAGGGAATTTGTGTTCCTTGGTCATGTAGTTTCTGCAGAGGGGATTCGTGTTGATCCTCAGAAGATTGAGGCGGTGATGAATTGGAAGCCTCCTAAGTCGGTTCATGAAGTCCGTAGTTTCCTTGATTTGGCAGGATACTATCGGAGGTTCGTGGATGGATTTTCTAAGATTGCTGCACCTTTGACGAAATTGTTGCAGAAGGATGTTAAGTATGAGTGGATGGAAGCGAGACAACAGGCTTTTGAGAAGCTGAAGGCAGCTTTGACGCAAGCTCCTATCTTGGTTCAGCCTGAATCAGGGAAAGAGTTTGTGGTGTACAGTGACGCATCCTACATTGGTTTGGGATGTGTGTTGATGCAAGAGGGTAAGGTGGTGGCTTATGCATCGCGCCAGTTGAAGGTGCATGAGCGCAATTATCCTACGCATGACATTGAGTTGGCTGTGGTGGTTTTTGGCTTGAAAATTTGGAGACATTACCTGTATGGTGAGAAGTGTACTGTGTACACGGATCACAAGAGTTTGAAGTATCTGATGTCTCAGAATGAGTTGAATCTTAGGCAATGACGTTGGGTGGAGTTGCTTAAAGATTACGATCTGACGATCGAGTATCATCCGGGAAAAGCTAATGTTGTAGCGGATGCCTTGAGTAGGAAGGTAGCAGTGGAGTTGAGGACTATGTTTGCCAGTTTGAGCATATCACGAGATGGTGGTCTTGTGGCTGAATTGAAAGTGAAACCATCCTTGGTTCAGTTGATAAAGGATAAACAGCTGTTGGATAGTTCCTTGGTGCCACATGTTCAGGATATTGCTGAGGATAGGCCATCGGATTTCTGCTTTAATGATGATGGAGTTTTATGTTTTGGGGGTCGGATTGTAGTGCCCAATGATGCTGAGTTGAGGCGTGCTATTCTGACTGAAGCTCATAGTAGTCCTTTTGCTATGCACCCAGGTAGTACTAAGATGTATTGTGATCTTCGTGATGAGTACTATTGGGTGGGTTTAAAGAAAGATGTTGCTGAGTATGTGAGCAAGTGCATGGTATGTCAGCGAGTTAAGGCTGAGCATCAGTTTCCTTCTGGGTTGTTGCAACCGTTGAGGATTCCTGAGTGGAAATAGGAAAGGATTACCATGGACTCTGTGTCTGGTTTGCCTTTGTCGCCATCGAAGAAGAATTCGGTGTGGGTGATTGTGGATCGCCTGACGAAGTGTGCGCATTTTCTGCCTATGCATATTACGTACACTTTGGCCAAGCTTGCAGAGCTGTACATTGCTGAGATTGTGCGGCTGCATGGTGTGCCAAAGTCGATTGTGTCGGATAGAGATCCGAGGTTTACATCGCGGTTCTGGCAGTGTTTACATCAGGCTTTGGGTACACGGTTGAATTTCAGTACTTCTTATCATCCACAGTCAGATGGACAATCTGAGCGTGTTATCCAAGTGCTGGAGGATATGTTGAGGTGCTATGTGATTGAATTTCAAGGCTCTTGGGAGAAGCATTTGCTGTTGGTGGAGTTTGCTTATAACAATAGCTACCAGGCAAGTATTCAAATGGCACCTTATGAAGCTTTGTACGGGAGGAAGTGTAGGACTCCTCTTTGTTGGGCTGAAACAGGCCAGAAGTTGGTTTCTATGCCAGCTTTGTTGAAAGGAACCACCGAGAAGGTGAAGCTCATTTGTGAGCGGTTGAAAGCAGCTTCTGATCGACAGAAGTCTTACGCGGATTTGAAGCGTAAGGAGGTTGAGTATGAGGTTGGTGACCGTGTGTTTTTGAAAGTTTCGCCTTGGAAGAAGGTGATGAGGTTTGGTCGAAAGGGTAAGTTGAGCCCTAGGTACATTGGACCATACGAGGTGATTGAGCGTGTGGGTCCTGTTGCGTACAAGTTGAGATTGCCGCGAGAGTTGGAAAGGGTTCATGATGTGTTTCATGTCTCTATGCTCTGGATGTATAGATCGGATCCTTCGCATGTTATGCCTGTGGAGGAAGTGGAGTTGAATCCGGACTTGACCTACGATGAGGAGCCGGTGGAAATTCTGGATTCGGACAGTAAAGTTCTTCGAGGCAAGACCATTGAGTTGGTAAAGGTGTTGTGGAAGCATCCTGGTGCTGAGGAAGCCACGTGGGAGAGAAAGGATGACATGTTGAAACAGTTTCCATACCTTTTTCCTCCAGGTAAATTTTGAGGACGAAATTTTTTAAGGGGGAGAGTTGTAACACCCCAATTTTGGGCTTGGAAGTTTAGGGTCTGAACCGGACCGGTCTGATTTTTGGTTCGAATATAAAAGGTGATTTTAGGGAAAACCTAGTTCGGGATGCATTAAAAATATGGAAAAATATCTAAAAATCCTCTTTTAATATATATAAGCGAGTGGTGAAATAAATTTTACAAAATAAGGTTTGGAAGTGTGCCATTTCGAAATTGTGACTAAAATGTAATTTTTGAAAAGTTTAGTGGTGACTGTTTTGTAAGGATTGAAACTTTGAATCTTTAAGGAGCTAATTTACCCAAGGAAGGATTTCTCCAGATTTTTCTTAATTTTAATGACTCATTTAATGTTTAATTAATTAAAAGAGAAGAGGGAAAAACCATATTTTAGTTTCATAACTAACTTTTGTTAAAATTTTCCCATTTCATTTTCTCTCAAAATTCCCTCAGCCAAACACATTTCCACAGCAGCTTTTCTCTTGATTCCTAAGCTTTACTACATCAAATCCTCTTCATTTGCTTATTGGATTTTCAAGGATTTTGGCTCTAAACAAGGAGAAATCTACATTTAGAGGTAAGGATGTTCTTCTCCTCTAAATATTCAGTTCTTTATTGAAATTCCCAAGTTCTCAATCCTTAAATTAAGTTTTATAAAAGGTTTTAATGTTGTGATCTTGATTTTGGCTTAAAACTCAAGATTTGGATTAAATCTTGAAGAAATTCGTGATGAATGTTTGGGCTCTGTTTTGAGATGTCTTTTTAATGTATTTTGGATGTTAAATGATATGTAATTGAGGTTTAATGAATGCAATCCATAATATGTTGATTTTCCTAAGTTTTTACTTGTGAAAATGGTGGTTTTTGGGGTGATCTTGGTGTTCTGTTAATGCTGGAGGTATAAGGACGAGTTTAGATCCTTTTTGGATGTTAATTGATGTTTAAGAATGTTTAGAAGTGATGGATCTTGGCTGGGTAATGTTGTGGATGTGTTTGGAAGTGATTTTAGTTGTGTTTGGTAGCCGAAATGTTAGATTTAATGTGAGCAGCTAGTTTAGGTGTAATGGCTGAAGGTTTTAATGCATGATGATGCATTGATCCTCTGCTTTGATGTGTTTAAAACACGGGAGACATCTTTGGATCCTTGTGGTGTTGATCCGGAGGCTTGAACGGCGTTTCGGCAAGCTTGCGAAACGGAATTTGTGAGTGAAGTTTGGTTTTCAGCTTTGAAACCAATGTTTGAAGGTTTTGGGAGCTTAGTTTAAGTCCAAGCAACTTAACTAAGCTCAAGAGTAAGTTTTCGGTGAAACTCTCTCTTTGATGAACCATGAGATGGTTGGATGCAATGTGTTTGATTTGCATGTTTAAATTCTGTTTTGAAAGCTTGTTTTAGCATTATTAATGTTGGTTTGAAAGCCATGTGTTGAAGGATGCTCAAGGTAAGAGATCCTTGGTTCGACATTGATAAATGTGGTTTTGATGCATAGTAATGCATGATGATTTAATGGCTTTGATTAATGCTTTAAAACAGTGGAATGTTGATGATAAATGATGTATATTGGCAAGTGATGTTTGGTTTTAAAGTACTTGAATAGGATATAGTTAGCCTTGGATGTTGAGGGGTTGTAATGGTACCGAAAACTCCATCCAAGTACACTAACGAGATGTCTAAGATCGTAATGGTGGTTAAAATTCCATGTGAGGATCTTGTGTTGTGTGTCCCGTGTTCTCGTTAGTGATGTTCTACAACTACCGATGAGTGATGTAGAGGGGTTGTAATTGTACCGTTAAACTCCATCACGGGTGTTGAGGGGTTGTGATTGTACCAGTAAACTCCACCTTGTGTTCGGTAGTGTGTATGAAGCGTATGCGACAACGGTTGTAATCCGCGTATCTGATTGTATTTTATGTTGAAAATGGTTATGGTATCACTTGGAAGCCAATATGACATGTTAATGTTAATGAAGCACGAGATGCTTGTTGTTTATGACATGTTAGTCTTATGAAGCATGAGATGCTTGTTGTGTATGCATTGTTGCATGAGAAATGATGTTTATGAATTTAAAGGCCTTTTGAAAGGTGTTTTACAAGTGCATTATTGTGTTGTTTCTTTAGAGCATGCCTCACTAAGCAAATGTGCTTACGCTCTCTTTCTTAAACCAGTAATGCAGAGAATTGAAGTGCTTAAAGGGCAGCAAGAAGGCTAAGAATCCAAGGGAAGGCTAAGCTCATGTATGGTGACTATTTTTACAACATTATTAGCTTTTGATATTTGGCAATGGGAACCTAGGTTGTGTTTTTGGGAGATGTTTTGGACTCCCTGAGTTTGGAATGATGCCTATGATGTTTTGGACTTGTAATTGGCCATTTGGTGTTTGCTTGGTGATTTGATGCTTGGATGGTTTTCAATATTAGGATGCATGCCTATAGACTTGTGGTTTTTCCTAATTGATGCCATGAATGAGTATTGATGATGCAAATGTGTACCTTATATGTATGATGACTTGTTGGCATGATTAGGGGGTCATTAGGATGTGTTTGAGTGGTTAAATGTATGTTAAACCAGCAAAATCTGCACTTTCTGGGCAGTCCGTATCGGAACGGGCACTACCGTTTCGAAACGGGGGCCTGTAATGGTCTTCGTGTATCGAAACGGGTAGAGGGCGTTTCGAAACGAATTTGCCACTGTCAAGCCCTGTTTTGAAACAGGTCTCGAAACGAACCCACGTTTTGGAATGGTCAACCCCCGTTCCGAAACAGTTGACCGTTGGGCACTGATTTGAATGGTTTAAGGTTTGGAAGCTTTACGTTTTAGTCCTGATTTTTGTATATCCAATTGGCTGAGTTTGAGATGTCCGTTTAAGGTGTAATTTGACAGGGAAGCATGTAATATGATTAATTTCATATTGGTAATTTAAAAATCAGTTAAGTCCCCTTAATTTCCAGAATTTACATTTTGGTCCCTAAATGTTGTAATTTGTGCAATTGAGTCCCTTAACATTTTCCGATCGCTGTGCTTTTCAAGTATGCTTTCCTTGAGGGTACGCTTAGGATTAATATGCAACTAGACAAGTTTAAAAAGAAAAAAAAGGGGTTGTTAATCAAGGTTGACTTTGGATTTCCCCGTGTAATCTTCGTAGTTCGGGTCAACCGTCTAGGCCGGGCTAAGGGCGTTACACACATCCTTCACCTTCAATTGGTAATATCCAGATCTTAAGATCATCAAACCTTGGCAAAGGATACTTGTTATTGACTGTCAGCTTGTTTCATTGACGATAATCTATACACATTCTCATCGTGTCATCCTTCTTCTTCACAAACAAGACCGGTGCACCCAAGGTGAAACATTGGGCCTAATGAAACCTCGGTCAAGCAACTCCTGAGGTTGTGCCTTCAATTCCTTCAACTCTTTTGGTGCCATTCGATTGGGAGAAATAGACACTAGAGTCGTATTTTCATACAACTCAATGCCAAACTCAACCTCTTTGCTAGGTGGCAAACCATGCAATTATCTTGAAATACACTCGGAAACTCACATACAGTTCGTATGTCTTGTACTCGCACCTCCTTTGAACTAGGATTCATCACATAAGCCAGAAAAGCTTCGCATCCCAAACGCAACAACCGACTCGCTTCAAGAGCCAAAACCACATTAGACAAGAATTTCATATTCTCACCTACAACCACTACCTCATATTCATCGGCAAGTTTCAACGAAACTCGCTTGGTCTCAAAATCAACTACGACCCTATGCTTAGATAATCAATCCATACCAAGAATTACATTGAAACCATAGAAAGGAAACTCCATAAGATCAACCGCAAACACATAACCTTGAACATACAAAGGATATCTTTTATACAATTTTCTCGTGACAATCGTTCCACTAAAAGAACTGGTTACACACATACCAACATCTAACAACTCAACATGCAAATCAAGCGCTTGTGTATGCTCACACAATATGTGTGAGTGAGTAGAACTAGAATCAATCAAAGAATGTAATGACAAGGATTGCAAAGTAAAAGTACTTGCGATCACAATCGTGTCATTCCTTCCCTCACGGTGTGCATACACCCTATCCTGTCCACATCCCTCAGGCTGAACAGCAACCACATGCTCAACATTCCTCAGACCATCATCCCTACGCTAAAAGTTACCACGATCACGCCCACGACCTCTCTTTGGCTCAGCAGCTCGCACTGGAGCTTGTCCATCTCTAGCAGGTTATGGACAATCACGCTTCATATGTCCTCGTGATCCACAATTTCAGCACATACCCAAGTTACCCCAACACTCTCCTGTGTGCCTCCTACCGCACCAGTTACAATCTAGTGTACGAACGAAAGCATTCTGGCCTTGTTGCCCTCGACCAGGATTACCACCACCTCGCCTTGGATCAGGCTGGTACCTCCTATCCTTGTGCTTCTTATAACGATCCCTACCCGCATCATACTTAGCCAACCTCTTTCCGGAATGAGAACCACCCGAATAAATAGCCAGACCCAAATTTTGTTTGATGTCCTTATCTCGAGTAACTAAGACATCAAAACAGGTGTAGTCCAAAGCCAACATGTAGGTCTTAACATCCTTCACCAGCCCATAGCGAAAACGATCACATCTCTTATGTTCATCGGGAACCAGCTCAGGAGCATACTGGCTCAACTGAACGAACTGAACTTCATATTCACAAACATACATGTTCCTTTGCACCAAGGACATAAACTCTCGCTTCTTCTCATCAAGATAGGGAACACCCAAATACTTTCTCTTGAAAGAATTTCCAAAGAACTCCCAAGAAATAGCAGCGGCTCCATACTCGCAGTGATGGTCGTCCACCACGTATAAGCATCTCCGTGAAGCAAAGAGACAGCCCAACCCAACTTTTGCACATCATTGCAACTCATCTGACCAATAATCCTTTTGGTACTCTCAAACGAAGCCTCAGAACCCTCAGGAGATAGACCTTGGAACTCAGTTCAAGCCAAACTGCGAAAACGTTCCAAAGGTAAGTCAGCATTAGCACCAAGCTAAGGTGTGGCCACGTGCATTCCCGCTATCGCTGCTTGAAAAGCCCCAGCTATAACCTGAATCAACAGTGTCATATCAGCATCAGCTTTCCCTTGCACCGCTTGAGGTCCAACACCAGCTCCCACTCCAGCTCTACCACCACCAGGAGGAGGAGGAGGCGGCGACAAATTCTCAACGTTCTCATCTATCTCATTCTCAACCACATTACGCACATTGGTTGTAAGCTCTCGTCTCAGTCCCATTACCAAAACGATATAGATAAAAATAATGCAACAATAAAAACAATCAGGCTAGCCAACGCAAGAATCCAAGGTACTCAAGTTTTACATTTCAAAACAAAATTTCTCTTCACATTAGTAACAATATGGCAATGGGTACCCATTAACCTCTCCCCCAACAACATATAACAAACATAATTCATGTTATCAAACACCGTGCATCTCAAATAGATCAAACATTGATCAAAACATGGCATAAGCAATCACCGTGCATAGAATTCATCAAGGATTCAACCAAACAACAATATGAAATCAACCTTACCTCCCAAATCTTTCGTAACATGCCTTTGATACCACCAAATGTAACCCTCTCGACCTGACCTAGGAGATAGACCGAACCGAACGAGTCACACGGGGAATACTAAAGTAAACCGGGAAGTTTACTCCAATAAATGACCCTAATTTTTTTTTGTTTTATCTTTTCTAGATGCTCATTATAACCCTAGGTGATAGACTACACAGCAGAACCATTTGTTACTCATTCAAACAATGATTAGGGACTCAATTACATACAATCACATTTTGGGGAACACTTTGCAAATTTGATAAATTATAAGGGTTTCTTCCAATTTTAGGTTGCCATCTTTTAATTAATCATATTACATGCCACTCTATCAATAATCAGCTCTAAACAGTCATCCAAACTCATTTAATTACATATGTAACATTCGGGGACTAAAACGTAAAGAAATAGAACATTTAAATATGTTTTTAACCAACTTACCAGCTAGCCGTATCGATACCATTAGAGCCAATATCGATAGGCCCACGACAACACATCTCCAATATTCAAAGATGAAAGGCTCGTATCGATACCCTCTCGAACCGTACCGATACACCAAAAACCAATAGCTAAAACCCGTATCGGTACGCCCCCGTGCATCGATACGCCCATTCATTTTCGTAGAGACCGTATTGGTACTCTTCCCCACTGTACTGGTATGCCAAGCCCAGAATGACTTACCTATACCAATACGGTTCCCCGAGTATCGGTATGCCTGTACCAAAAATGTATTCTTTTGCTGGTTTTTCATACTTTTCATCCATTCTAATGCATTCCAATGTACTTCCAGCATGCATACAACATATTTAAAGATCAATAATTAATCAAACATATTGATATCATCAACTTGGCATAGAGATATGAATCATTTAAATCTATACACATGCTTCCTATGCAAATAAGCCACTGAAGAGTCAAAACTCAAACGAAAGCAAAATCCAACAAATAAAGGCCATTTACAAGTCATTAAGGGCATTGTAAACTTGCCCCAAAACAAGGAGTTCCAAGACACAATCTCCCGAACACAAAGCATCCTCACATTGCCAATTTATTAGTAATGTGTAAACTTAAAACCATACTTGAGCAAAGTTCACTCCTTGGTAATTCTTCCTTGTTTTCTTGCTACCCCAAAAGCTATTTCTCTACATGGTTGGAAAAAAAGAGCGTAAGCAAAAATGCCTAGTGAGGGATGCTCAAAACGAACAAACAACAACAATGCATTTTAAAAACCATTTCTCATTTAGAAATCTCTAACTCATCATGCTCTTTCCATCTCATGCTTGAAATATTTTCAAAGCAAAATCCACATCATTTAAACACCACATGTACCATCTATCTCATGCATTAGCCAAAATGCAAAGTCTCAAGGCAAAGCCTTACATGATTGTTTCATCAAAAGCATTTCTCAAAACATGATCTCATATGCATCTCATTTCACAAAAGTATTTATTTCAAGGTACATGTGAATCTTATAATCAATCTCATATATTGGCATTTTAACAACATTACTCGGATATACGGATAGCTTGACGAAATCTCACATCGTCAAGTACTACCCTGGTGGAATGTCACATCACTGGACTCTCATATCGGTATCTCTCATTGCCACAAAGCTTGGATTTTTCACCAATACTTATTGTGGTGGAATCTCTCACCACCACACTCTCACTTTGGAACCGGATGACACTACCCCCATTGCCCAAACCAAAGAGAACGTACGAATTTTGTATATTATAGTGCACTTCTCATCCTATTGGTCGACCAATTATATCCGGTAACTATAATCTCATTTTATGCGAATATAAAACATTTCAACATCAAATACCCATTGTTTTCAATGCATCAACATAAAACAATTTCATCCCATATCAAATGCATATTTAAAACATAGCATTTTCACAACAACTCTATCTCTTTGAAATCAACATCTATCTCATGGGATTAATGTGGCGAAGAGAGATACCACCATGAGAGACCACTGATGTGAGATTCCACCGGGGTAGGACTTGAATCTATGTCAGGCTAATCCACATATCCGAGTAAAGATAGAATATGAAATCCCAATATATGAGAATGTATT
Source organism: Hibiscus trionum (assembly GCA_030270665.1). Classification (NCBI taxonomy): domain Eukaryota; kingdom Viridiplantae; phylum Streptophyta; class Magnoliopsida; order Malvales; family Malvaceae; genus Hibiscus; species Hibiscus trionum. The sequence continues at coordinate 10,326,008 of BSYR01000007.1, read as the reverse complement.
TGATTCACATGTACCAATGTTGAAATGATTTTTATGCTATGCGAAATGCATATGTGATTTTGAGATTTATGAAATGCTTTTGAATATCAAGCATGTGAGTGGCTTTTCCATGACATTTGCATTGGTGGAATGCATGAGATAGATAGGTAGATGGTACATGTGATTTTCAAATGGTGATTTGCTTTGAAATGGTTTTCAAGCATGAGATAGAAAGAGCATGGTTTTAGAAATGGTTTTCAAGATGGAGTTTTAATGCTTGCATTGTTGTGTTGGTGTTTTTAGAGCATGCCTCACTAAGCTATCGTGCTTACGCTATCTTTTACCAACAATGCAGATAATTGAGACTTTTTGGGCAGCAAGGAGGCTTAAGAAGATCTAAGGAATAGTTAAGCTCAAGTATGGTGATGTTTTACCTTTACTTTAGTAATGAAATTTGGCAATGGGATTTAATGGTTTGCTTTGGGAGATGTGTTTTGGACTCCCTTGTGTGGTTGCAAGTTAGATGTGCTCCATTTGGTTTGTGAAAGGGTCGTTATTTTGGTTTTGATTATTTACCTTTGCCTTCTGGGATGGTTATGGTCTTTTGGTGTTTTTGTCTCTTAGGGAGCATGCTTTAGAAGCCAATTTTGATGATGATGATGTTAGACATTTTTCCTCAGCTTGTACCTTTAAGTGTTGATGCATATTTGTGTACAAGAGTGTTTAAATATATGTTGGAATGGTTTGGAAGGCTTGTTGGGGTTCAAAGTATGCATTTTGGGCATTTGCAGACTGCAGCGTATCGTTACACCTTAGAGCTTATCGATACAGCCTACTTGTTTTTTGAGGGGCGTACCGGTACACGGGGTCGTATCGATACCCTCTTTAGTCACTGGACGAGGGCGTACCGATACGGTACCTCAACATACCAATACGGTCTGGTGACGCAAGCCTGGGCAGTTTGATCATTGAGGGTGTATCGATACCCTTCTTAAGTGTATTGATATGCGGGTCGTTAAATTCGTTAAACCTCACTTGTGAATGTCTTGAAACGTTGCATTTTTTGTCCCTGATCTTCATGATTGCAATTTGATGTGTTTGGTTGGTTAGATTGTGATGAAAATTGACAGTGAAGCATGAAACTTGACTAATTGAATAATGGTAACCTTAAAATTAGAAGAGTCATTGTAATTTGCAGAAATTACACTTTGGTCCCTAAATGTCTAGTTTGTGCAATTAAACCCCTAAACGCAATCTAATCGATGCGTCGTTTCTTCCTATGCTCTTTGGTGATCACATAGGACTTAAGTTGCATTTGGAAAAGATAAAAAGAAAAAAAAAGGTCGTCAATCGAAGCCAACTTTAACGAGTTGGCTTCGGTTTTCCCCGTGTAATCACCTCGGTTCGAGTCAACCGTCTAGACCGATCTTAGGGGGTTACATCAGTGTACGGGTGGACTACGATCCTAGGGCTACGGCCTATGTTGATTTGGCGAGGTGGACGGATGTGTTTTGATATTGGTCATATTGGCGAGGTGGAGGGACTAGACCATTCATTGATTTGGCGAGGCGTAGGAATTCATGTATCCACTATCTTGATTCAATCCAAGGGACAATAATGAATTTAATGCGTAAACATTGTATATTGAAACATAGTATTGAAATTGATAAGCATGAGATTATGCATTTTCTTCATACATTGTTATTTACATTGGTTGTGACTACCTCACTAGGCAAGGTATGTCTAACGTGTCTCATCTCATGCATTTCAGGTTAAGGAATCGACCCCTTTTTGAAGATCAAACAAGTTGCAGCAAGACAAGTCACTACTAACCAAAGTAATGTATATTGACCTTATGAACTCCTAGGGAGGTGGCAAAGTAGTTGAACTAGTTTTTTGTGCCAATTTTGTTATGCCTATTATGTGTAATAGTTGAGAAGATGTTAAAGGCCCTAATATGACATTTAGAATGACTAAACGTGGGAAAATGACACATTTGGCTCATATAAGTGAGAACCTAGTAAACATATTTAAAGGATTTGCAGATATCCAAGAAGGATTTCATAAGCTGGCGGTCGTCTTCAGTGGTGGATCCTCCAAACTGTCCAAGTGTATTCAGCATGTTAAACATGACTGGTTTGAGTTCAAAGTGGTCCGGTTCTATTTCTAGATCAATCATGCCAGAGTTCAGCCTTCTGAGATCCTCCTCCAAGTAGTCACGAACTAGCTGCCGAGCGACAAGAGGTTGTTTGCCATCTCCCGCCGCGGCATTGTCCGTTCTGGGCTGTGATGGATTCTGGTTCTGGATGTTTGCTTGATCACCCATGGCTTCTATATTTACTTACCTAAGTCTGCATACAGTACGTTCAGGCTCTGGATCGTATTCTCGCAAGGTGATTTCTGGTTCGCTCTGGTCAAAAACCAAAGAAAACCCGGGATTAAACAAAAAAAAGTGCAGAAAAATAAAAACAAAAAGTTGTACACCAATCCCCGGCAACGACGCCAAAAACTTGTTTCGTGCAAAAGTGATGCGCAAATTGCATGCAAGTATACACGGTGCCAAGTTATAGTATTAAGATATCGTCTCCACAGGGATTGTGACAACCTTCAGAATTCACTTTTCTGCACAAGATAAAAGTAAAAACACAAATATTGAGAGTTGGTTTGATTAGAACTATGATTAAAGCAATTAAAGCAAATTGAGAAATCAGAATGAGAGAATGAGCCGATATTGGAATGCTTTGTAGTGTGGAGATTGCATGCACTATCTCGGCACAATTTTGTAGATCAACTTAAAAACTTCAACAACCGCCCACGAGTACGCCTCGATAGAAGCCCGCCTTGGAAGAGACCAATGTGACTGTCTGGGTAGTTAAGCGATGATTCAAGGTTCGAAAAGGCTCCCTTCAATGACTCCCTCTTATCCCTAAGCTTGAAGTATTATTGGTGAACACATCTTGGATAATACCTCCCGGCGTGAATCTAAGGATGAACACCAACCGATTATGAAGCCTATCTTAGCCACTGAACTTCTAATTTATCCCTAAGCCGAAGTAGCTTTATCATATGGTTGGATAAAACCGTGTTTACTTGTTTTGTGAGTCCAACTCTCCCGATATTGAACAAATAGATTGATGATTTCTTCTCTCCCGATAAAGATTGCACGCAATGATGAACCAAGAGTAAACAAACCTTGAATTTTATTGCAAAAACTGAAACCTAAAAATATGCAAGCCAAACTCTCACAACTACTAGGTAACCAACCCTTAGCCCTAGGGAAGGTTTAGAACATAATGGAGATGGCGACACAAGGGTATTTTTCGATAAGAAAGAGGGTTTCTCTCTAATCTCAATTGTATTTTCTCTCCTTCAAGTCGTTTTACATTTATAGGGGAGGAGCCTAGGCCTAAGTCGATTTAGGGTAGGAATCCTAGTTAGAATCTAATTACAACTCATTAAAAGAACAAATCTAACATTAAATCTTCCTAGATTCCCGTTTCACTTTTTCCACTTTAACTTTGACCATGGCTTTTCTTTGTCTGCTGGGCTCCAATGCACGTGCAAGTGGTCTCCAAAAATTGGGATTGATGAGCTCTTTCAGTCGCATACCACTTTGTATATTTCCTCCCTTCCTCGAGTTGCTGCCTCGGCGGCATACTGTTGTCTTCCTCGGCAGAGGTCTGGGTTGGTGTACAGGGGTTGGCACAGTACTTCATTCTAGGCCTCTCCTCTATGTCAATTCTCTATCAGCTCTCTAGATGGTCCAATAGCTTCCTCCATCAATTTCTAGCTTCTCCTTTTCTGCCCTCTCTACTCCTTCGGCGGCATCTGCCTGGGCGGGTACCTACGCACAGAGAGAAAACGCACCTGAGCAATATCTTTTATATAAAAACAATTAAGTTCATCAAATAAGGCAGAATATCTAATCTATACAGTTTTGTGTATGTTTTCCTAATACGTGCAACTAAAATATACTTAAGAACAACAATAATTGAGCTAAACTAAGGCATAAATATAGGACTTTTGCACACTTAACGGTAACTATTATTGTATGAAAATTTGGCCAAGGGTAAGGCCTTCTCTCAATTCTTCCTGATGTCATTTATACATGCCCGAAGCATATCTTCAATAACATGTATGGTTTTTTCTGATTGCCCATCTGATTGAGGATGAAACGCTGTGCTGAGATAGGTTCTGGTCCCAAGGGCTTTTTTCAAGGATTTCTAGAATCTCGAAGTGAATCGAGAGTCCCGTTCATAGATTATTGAAGAAGGAACACCATGCAGCCTAATAATCTCACGGATGTAAAGTTCGGCTAACTGGTCTAGACTCATGTTCATTCGAACATGAAGAAAATGAGCAGACTTCAAAAATATATCCACAATAACCCATAAAACATCATTCTTCTTAGGAGACAAAGGTAGTCCACGAACGAAGTCCATTGTTATTTATTCCCATTTCCATTATAGAATTTCAAAGGGTTGCAACAATCCCGAAGGAACTTGATGCTCGGCTTTCACCTTTTGGCATACAAATTTTGATACGAAATCAGTTATAGCAGACTTCATCCCGGGCCACCAGCAGAGGCTCTTCAAATCTCTATACATCTTCACTGAGCCGATATGAATTGAAAGTGAACTGTTATTGTCATTCGAAAGTTTGCTATTAGGCGTAAACCTACACGGTATGTAAAGGTTGCTCAAGATACTCTCTCAACTAAGTTTACATATGATTTTAAGTTTTGGAATGTTATTGTTAGATTGAATTGCTTGAGGACAAGCAATAGTTCGAGTTTGGGGGTGTGGTAAGTGTGCAATTCCTATATTTGTGGCCTAGCTTAACTCAATTATTGTTGTTCTTAAGTATATTTTAGTTGCATTTGTTAAGAAAACATGCACAAAACTACATAGATTAGATATTTTGCCTTATTTGATGAACTTAATTGTTTTTATATAAAAGATACTGCTCATGTGCGTTTTCTCTCTGTGCGCTGGTACCCGCCCACGCAAATGCCGCCGAGGGAGTAGAGAGGGCAGAAGAGAAGAAGTTGAAAATTGATGGAGGAAGCTATTGGACCATCTAGAGAGCTGATCGAGAACTGACAAAGAGGAGAGGCCCAGAATGAAGAGTTGTGCCAACCCCTGCACACCAACCCAGACCTCTGCCGAGGCAGACAACAGTATGTCGTCGAGGCAGCAACTCGAGGAGGGGAGGAAATATGCAAAGTGGTATTCGACTGAAAGAGCTCATCAAGCCCGTTTTTGGAGACCACTTGCACGTGCATTGGAGCCCAGTAGACAAAGAAATGCCACGGTTAAAGTCAAGGTGGAAAAAGTCATACGGGAATCTAGGAAGATTTAATGTTAGATTTGTTCTTTTAATGAGTTGTAATTAGATTCTAATTGGGATTCCTGCCCAAAATCGACTTAGAACTAGGCTCCTCCCCTATAAATGTAAACCGACTTGAAGGAGAGAAAATATAATTGAGATTAGAGAGAAACCCTCCTTCTTATCGAAAAATATCCTTGTGCCGCTATCTCCATTATGTTCTATACCTTCCCTTAGGCTAAGGGTTGGTTATCTAGTAGTTGTGAGAGTTTTGCTTGCATTTGTTTAGGTTTCAGTTTTTGCAATAAAATTTAAGGTTTGTTTACTCTTGGTTCTTCATTGTGTGCAATCTTTATCGAGAGAGAAGAGAGCATCAATCTATCTCTTCAATATCGGGAGAGTTGGACTCACAAAACGAGTAAACACGATTTTATCCAACCATAGGATAAAGCTACTTCGGCTTAGGGATAAGTTAGAAGTTCAGCGGCTAAGAGAGGCTTCATAATCGGTTGATGTTCATTCTTAGATTCACGTCGAGAGGTATTATCCAAGACGTGTTCGCCAATAGTACTTCAAGCTTAGGGATAAGTGGAAGTCATTGAAGGGAGCCTTGCCGAACCTTGAATCATTGTTTAACTGCCCAGACAGTCACATTGGTCTCTACCAAGGCGGGCTACTGCCAAGCCATACTCGTGGGCAGCTGTTGAAGTTGTTAAGTTAATCTGTAAAATTGTGTCGAGACAGTGCATTCAATCTCCACACTACGAAGCATTCCAATACCGGCCCATTCTCTCACTCTGATTTCTCAAATTATTTTATTTGCTTTAATCTTAGTTTTAATCAAACCAACTCTCAGTATTTGTGTTTTTACTTTTATCTTGTGCATAAAAATGAATTCTGAAGGTTTTCACAATCCATGTGGAGACGGTATCTTAAATACTATAACTTGGCACTGTGTATACTTGCACGCAATTTGCGCATCACTTTTGCAGGCAACAATTACCACTCTTCTATTAAGATGGCTCCCTTTAAAGCCCCATATGGAAGAAAATTTAAAACTCCCCTTTGTTGGGAAGAGTTGGGGGAACACAAAACCCTAGGACCTCAACTACTTCGGGAAACAGAAGAATTTGTGCAAATCATTTGCAAACGATTAAAAGAATCTTTTGATCGGTAGAAAGCCTATGCTGACCGTAAAAGAGAGGACATTCAATACCAAGTAGGAGATAAAGTGTTTCTCAAGGTATCTCTTTGGAAGAAAGTATTACGATTTGGGATAAAAGGAAAGCTCAGCCCTCAGTTTATTGTACTCTTTGAAATTACCGAAAGGGTTGGCCCTGTTGCTTACCGGTCGGCTCTTCTAGAAGAATTCAACAAAATACATAATGCCTTCCATGTTTCAATGTTGCGTAGCTATCAGTCTGACCCTTCTCATATCCTTGAGCCTGAAGAAGTAGAATTAAACCTGGATCTATCTTATGATGAAGAACCGATCTAGATTCTTGATCGGAAAGAAAGAAGATTACAAAACGAAACTATATCTTTAGTCAAAGTTTTGTGAAAGACTCATGGAAGCGGAGAAGCTACTTGGGAGCCTGAATCGATAATGAGAGAACAATACCCACATTTTTTCCCTTCAGTTAAATTCGAGGATGAATTTCTTTAAGGGGGAGGGATTTGTAACACCCTAAATCCTGAACTAGGAAAATGCCTTGTTATGATTTTTAAAGAGATTTAAAATAAGTGATCGCAATTGTGATCAATAGGACCAAAATTGGAATAAGGAAACTTGAGTAGTTAAGAATCAAATGGCCAAACCGGAAATCCTTACAAACTTTCAAGTTGCATGATAAGAAACTAATAACCCAAGGACTTGTTGATGTGTCACTTTTGTATGAGAGCAAATGTAGGGGTCAGTAGTGGAAAGATGAATCGCACCACTTAGATTCATCATCTTCCTTTGGTCTCCTTGGTGAGCTGAAGCTTTCGAAGAGAGAGAGAGCTGAGAGAAAGCTTAGAAAAATCAAATTCAGTTTATGTTTCTCCTTACTTGAGCCCTTGATTCGAATTAGCATTAGAAGAAGGAGGCATTAAGATGGAGAATCAAGATCAAGAGAAGAAAAAAGGGGTTTTAATTCGTGCTCATGAATAGCTAGAATATTTGTGAGTATAGCATGTATTTTTATGCATAGTTTCGGTTGCTTAGTATACAAATCTGCTTGAATGCTTAATTAGACATGAATGTCTAATGGTTGGGTTGGATCGAGTTTTAAGAAGGTAAGTGCCAAGGTAAGCTTGGATGGAATTGGGTGATTGTCAATGTCTATTGTAGCATCATGTATGATGAATTGTTAACTATTGTTTGAATTAAGCTTGATTATGTTATTGGCAATGCTTAATGTAGAATCATGTATGATGGTTGTTAAACATTGGTTGAATTAAGTTTTGTTAAGAGGTTGACAATGCTTAATGTAGCATCCTGCATATAAGTTGTTGAGTACTATATTAAGGTACATGTGAATAAGCTACTATGATTCTACATAGGGTGTTATCTAGAATGGGTTTAGTATGATTGGCATGCCAATAATGTGTCCTGAGCTTAGCCTGAATTGGACTAAGGTCCCCTATTTGGTACCAAGGTTGTAATGCCCTGGTTTTGGGCCTGGATGTTTTAGGCATCAGATCGGACCGGTCGGGAACGATTCGAATCGCTTAAGGTGATTTTTAGAAATCAAGGATCGGGATAGGATAAAAATGTTATAAAATTGATAAAATCCTCTAAAAATATATTTAAGAGGTTGGTCAAATCAATTTTACAAAAAGGGTTTTGGAAAATGGACATTTTGAGTAGTGACCAAAGTGTAAAGTTTCAAAACTGGGAAAATGTGATTTTTTAATGTGGAAGCCAAAATATTAGGATCTTTAGGGGGATTTAAGTCAATTTGACCTTTTCTCAATATGACATGTGTTTTAAAAGGGTTTTTAATTAAATGATTTTATTTGGATTTATATTAAAATAATTAAAAAGTAGTTAATGGATTTCAATTACGTAACTACCAAAATCTCTCTCATTTTCAGCCAAACACAAATTCACTCATATTTTTCAAGAATCCTCACTTCCAAAAACTCTCTCAACATTTCCTAAATCATTTTCAAGAGATCTCTCTTAGTTCTTCAATATTTCACTAAGGAAAACTTGTCATCCATTGAGAAAAGCAAGGATTGGAGGTAAATCACATATGCATTTCGCATAGCATAAAAATCATTTCAACATTGGTACATGTGAATCGAATACATTCTCATATATTGGGATTTCATATTCTATCTTTACTCGGATATGCGGATTAGCCTGACATAGATTCAAGTCCTACCCCGGTGGAATCTCACATCATTGGCTAGAGCGGGTTTCAGGCACCTCTAGCTTATCCTAGAGCCAGTTTCAGGCACCTCTATGACATTATTTTCCTCAAGTTCTACCCAAGTTTACTAGGTGAAATACCTAAGTTTCCTAGAAGTCCTAAAATCAAACTTGTCACAAAGAGTGTTTCTTTAAGTTTAGATCATAGTAAGAGTCTAAGTAAATCCAGAGTAATGCTAAGGTTGCCGCCCAGGTAGGTAATATGCCGCGGCGGGTAAAAACTACTCAAGAATTTTTCTCGAACTAAGATTTCATTAAATTTTAAATAAATGCATGTTACATTAGAACCTATATGCAACTACTAAAAAACAGAAAATAAAAGAAAAACAAAAGAAAAAAATTAAAGGACTAATTCCCCCCCAAACTCGAGAGTAGCATTGTCCTCAATGCATGCTTACATACACAAAGTTAGCATATATTAGATAAAAATGAAATAGAAGAAGAAGAGAGAAGCTTAGATTGATGGTGATACAGAGGATGCTTCGTCGTCATCCTCGTCTAGTATCATCCTCTGTCGAGCTAGGACTTTGAGGCGTTTGGCCGCCCTCGACGGCTGCTAGCGGGAAGGTGGAGTTGGTTATGTCCTTTGCATGACTTCTCATTTGCCGCTGTCTTTGTTGTCTGGGCAGACTTCTTCGGTGGCAGGGTGCGTTCTTTTTGTACCTGGGAAGAACGAAGGTTCAAGTTTCCTTGTTACCGACCGAACTGTGTCTTCCCAAATCGAATCGTCTGACCATAACTTGAAGAAGGTGGATTTGGACGGGGGCACTCTAGAGGACAGCCCTTTTTCACGGACTGGGGCGGCTGCTGTGTCAGCTCTGTCTTCAGACTCTGAAAGTACCACCATGGCTGTCGGGGCTGGAGAAGCTTGGTGCTCTATGGGGGCAGGAGAAGCGAAGGTGACTGCATGGGATACCGAGGCAGAAGGTGCTACAGACGTTTCTGGTGAGGCATGGGCAAAGATTTCGGCCGAAAATTCTAGAAATTGGGTCGTCGGAATGTTCTCCTTGATGGTAGTGATGGTTGCATTGTTGAAGTCCCAGATGTAGGCCATGAAGGTCAGCTGGCGTTTTTCCATTCTGTCTAGCTGTGCTGCCAAGCCGCCTAGTGTGGTTGCCGAGGCGGGCTGTTGGTATGGTTGCTGGTTGCCCATTTCTGATGCCTCGACATAATTTTCCAGGGTGGCATATGTGATCTCCATTTTTCGAAGGATGATGACCCTCGTCCACCCGGTTCTGTTCGGCGTCATGGTGTCGGCTGGATCTACCAGAATTTGTGCCTTCTCGCACAATTCCGTGATGAGGCTAGGGAAGTAGAGCTGGCCCTTGGACTTCTGACCACATTCAAAAATTTCTTTAGTAATAATTTCACCCACATTAATATACATGTTGTGCATGATGGAGTAGATGAGTGCCAAGTGTGGCTTGTCGACAATATAATTGTGGGATGTGGGCAGAAACCTTCTCTTTACGAACATGTTCCACAATTTTGCCCCAGGCAGCAAGTTCTGCTGATTGACAGTGCCCCTATTTTTGCCTACATTCCAGACTGTCCCCAAAATGCAAAGCTCTTGTTTCATTGCTTCATAGCTTTCCGCCGTGAGGGAGGCGGGGAACTCCGTGTGTTGATCTTCTTGAATGTGAAGGCCATAGAAGAGGTTTATCTTGTCTTCATCAATCAACACTGGCTGCCCGCGGACATTCATCGTCAGTACTTCTACTGTCGGCCCATGGGCATAATATTCACGCACCATTGTTTGATTTGTTGGCTTTGGTTGCTGGGCAAAGATCTGCCATCTTTGGTGTGCGACCTTGGAGTATATGAACTGCTCAATCCCTAAGTTCCTCTTCCCCATCTCATAGAAAAAACCTTGTTCCTCCCACACCGATCTCTCTTTGAATTTCGTATTATGGCGGGCTTTAACCTCCGTTGTAGCAAAGTGTTGGAGAGGTTCTTCAGACTCTTCCAGGGCAGCGCGACGGCGTAGAGTTCTTGCCATTCTTGATACTGGGCTTTAGGGTTTTGATGCGAGAAGAGTTTTGAGAGTTGAGAATTTGTAGAAAAGAGAAATCTGAAAGCAAAAGATAATAATCGAAACAATATGCAAAAAAAGAGAGTAAGAAGAGTGAATAGTAAAAAAATGAGGGGGGTTAAATAGGAGTGAAGAGGTTTCCATTTCATCTGCCAAGGCAGACGTTGCCCGAACATAGAGCCGTTGGAACAGAGCGGGCATCTGGTAACGGCTAGTCTGCAATGACTAATTTTGTCGGGACGCAACGTCTGTCTGCCACGGCAGACTTGGCGGACAGGCTGGAATGTCTGATGGAATTGGGCTGGCTTCTTTTCTCTTCTCGTGAGCTATTGTTTCTCCTAAAATAAAAATCTGAAATAAAAATTATTAGTGCGAGAAAATAGATTCTACATTTAAATTTACTTCCTCAAAATTGAAAATTTAAAAATTCTAAGTCTACGAAAGCATAAAAAATGTAGAAGATAAAATAAAAATTATGTTACTCTAGGAGTGCATGGGCATGCATCTCCTAAAGTGACGACTCCCTTGTCTATTCGAGCTTGAGGGGGTCGTTTTCGATACTTCTTGTAATCCACCCGCACCCTCCATCAAGTGACTCTTTTTCCCATAAAGGGTGGACCACTATGTTTGCAACTGCTTGCTTTTGCATTATCATGGTAGATGTTCCTTTCTTCCTTGTTCCCTTGTAGTCCATGTGTATCTTCCACCTTGTTGTTTTTCTTGGAGGCATGAACATGTGATTAGAAAAAATCGTATCAATATCCAACCATGTACTTACCTTATTCTCGTCGAAGTTCGTTATGGTGAAAAGTAGCCTTTGCTACCGAGGCAGCTGCTGCGACGACCAGTTGTTATGGCAATCTTCTATCATAATGCGGTGCAGGTCAAGGGAAAACCCAATTTTATGAAGAGCCTTGTGAACACAATTTTCTTTAGGTCTCTCAACCATCTCCATCAGTAGAGATTCTGTGGACTTCAACTCTATCGGTGTTGGTTCCTCAGGAAATACCTGCAATGGAAAAGCTGATTTTTCAAAGAATTCAAAAGGTTCAGCTATTTCAGCTCATTCTCTGTTAGCAAAGTATTTCCATCGTGTTGCTCCTCTATGTGGTCGTTCAATTTCTCAAGAAAAGGTAGATGAGAGCAATCTACAGATTCCTCAACTGCCGAGGTAGGTGTAGCTGCCAAGGCATAGCTCTATTCAGGTTCCTCAGTCCTTGACAGGGCAATCTATTGCATAGGCTCATCAATGTGTTCTTCGTATTGCTCCACGTCTTCTTGCCTTGGGATGTCAGTGTCCATGAGATGTAGTTGTTGGTGATCAATGGTTGTCGAGGCATCATGTTAATCCATGGTATTAATGGCCCCCGAATTGCTCAAAAGTGCATCCACATTGGCGATTCTTGCGTCCATAGAAGCTGAAAATTCTTGAGTTAATTCCATGAAAGCTTGAAGCGTGTCTTCCAAGTATTTTGATTACTCTTGAGGAGGACTACTTTGCCAGGGCATGTCTGCTGCTACGACAACAAAATTGTCATGGTAGGAAAAATTTTGAGCTTGTTGATCGTACCATGAAGAATGTTGTTGTTGGTCCCATCTCGGTTCGTCCATGTATTCACCGAAAATATGTGGGCAACTTTCAAACTCATGATTTCCTTCACAAAAATTACAAGAATTTTCCCACATCAACTCTCGAGTGGTTTTTGTTGACATGTTGATGCCCTTAAACTTGTATTGCACCTGAAAAATTATATATATATATATATATATATATATAATGCAAGGAAATAGAGATAAGTGTAGAAAAATAAAAATGAAGTTGTACGCCAATCCCGACAACAGCGCTAAAAACTTGTTGCGTGCAAAAGTGATGCGCAAATTGCGTGCAAGTATACATGGTGCCAAGTTATAGTATTTAAGATTTCGTCTCCACAGGGATTGTGACAACCTTCGAAATTCACCTTTTTGCACAAATAAAAACAAAAACACATGTATTAAGAGTTGTTTGGATTTAATTAAAACTAAAACTAAAGCAATTAAAATAAACTGAGAAATCAGAGTGAGAGAATGAGTCAGTATTGGAATGCTTCGTAGTGTGGAGATTGGATGCACTGTCTTAGTACAATTTTGCAGATCGACTTAACAAATTTTGGTAGCCGCCTACGAGTATGCCTCGGCAGAAACCTGCCTTGATAGAGAGCAATTTGACCGCCTGGGCAGTTAAGCGATGATTCAAGGTTCGACAAGGCTCCCTTCAATGACTTCCTCTTATCCCTAAGCTTGAAGTACTATTGGCGAACACGTCTTGGATAATACCTCCCGGCGTGAATCTAAGGATGAACACCAACCGATTATGAAGCCTCTCTTAGCCGCTGAACTTCTAACTTATCCCTAAGCCGAAGTAGCTTTACCCTATGGTTGAGTAAAATCGTGTTCACTCGTTTCGTGAGTTCAATTCTCCCGATATTGAACAAATAAGTTGATGCCCTCTTCTCTCCCGATAAAGATTGCAACAATGAAGAACTAAGAGTAAACAAACCTTGAATTTTATTGCAAAACTGAAAACCTAAACAAATACAAGCAAAACTCTCACAACTACTACACAACCAACCCTTAGCTCTATGGAAGGTTTAGAACATAATGGAGGATGGCGGCACAAGGGGGTTTCGACAAGAAGAAGTTTTTTTTCTCTAATCTCAATTGTGTTTTTCTTTCTTCAAGTTGATTACATTTATAGGGGAAGGGCCAAGGTCTAAGTCGGTTTAGGGCAGGAATCCTAGTTAGAATCTAATTATAACTCATTAAAAGAACAAATCTAACATTAAATCTTCCTAGATTCTCGTTTGACTTTTTCCACCTTAACTTTGACCATGGCTTTACTTTGTCTGCTGGGCTCCAATGCACGTGCAAGTGGTCTCCAAAAGTCAGGCTTGATGGACTCTTTCAATCGCATACCACTTTGTATATTTCCATTCTTCCTCGAGTTACTGCCTCAGCGGCACACTGTTGACTGTCTCGGCAGAGGCCTGGGTTGTTTTGCAGGGGTTGGGACAACTCTTCATTGTGGGTTTCTTCTCTTTATCAGTTTTCGATCAGCTCTCCAGATGGTCCAACAGCTTCCTCCATCAATTTCCAACTTCTCCTCTTCTGCCCTCTCTGCTGCCTCGGTGTCATCTGCCTGGGCGGGTACGTGCGCACAATTAAAAAACACACTTGAGCAGTATCTTTTATATATAATCAATTAAGTTCATCAAATAAGGTAGATTATTTAAGCTATGCAGTTTTGTGTATGTTTTCCTAATAAATGCAACTAAACTGTACTTAAGAACAACAATAATTGAGCTAAACTAGGGCAGAAATATAGGACTTTTTGCACTTAACAAGATCCTCTATTGTTCTTCCGACCAAACAAATGGCACGTCTTTTCGAAGAAGTTTAGTTAGGGGTGTGGCCAAAATCAAAAATCCCTTAACAATTCTCTGGTAGTAGCTGACCAAGCCAAGGAAGCTTCGGACTTCACTAATATTCCTCGGAGGTCTCCACTCTATTACCGATTGGATCTTTTTCGGGTCGACCTTAATTCCCTCAGCTGAGATCACGTGTCCAAGAAAGGAAACTTCAGGTAACCAGAATTCGCACTTGTCAAATTTGGCTTAGAGTTGGTTTTCTATTAGTATTTGTAACACGATCTTGAGATATTTTGAATGCTCAGACTCATCCTTTGAATAGATGAGGATATCATCTATGAAGACCACAACAAGTTTATCCAAGTAGGTCTTGAAAACTCGATTCATTAGATCCATAAACGCGGTCGGGGCATTTGTCAGACCAAAATGCATTACAAAGAACTTGTAGTAGCCATATCGAGTCTTAAAAGCCGTTTTAGGTACATTCGATTCTTTGACCTTCATTTGGTAGTATCCGGATCTGAGATCAAACTTGGAAAAGACCGAAACACCCTTCAACTGATCAAACAAGTCTTCAATTCTCGGAAGTGGGTATTTATTCTTAATCGTAACCTGATTAAGTTGTCGGTAATCTATACACAGTCTCATCGATCTGTATTTCTTTTTGACAAAGAGTACTGGGGCTTCCCAAGGAGAAGAACTTGGTCGAATGAATCCCTTATCTTGCAATTGCTTCTGAAGCTCTTTCAATTCAATAGGAGCCCTTCTGTAAGGGGTGATGGATATAGGATTGATTCCCAGTTGAGTCTCAATTTTGAATTCTACTTCATGGCTCGGTGGTAGCCCCGAGAGTTCCTCAGGAAAAACATCAAGGAGTTTAGATACAATTAGAATAGATTTCAAGCCAAATTCAAATTCATCTCGTTTGATCATGGCAGCAAATATCGAGGTGGGTTTCCTATAAATCAAAAGGATGGATTCTTTACCTAATCGTTAGAGAAAAAGTCTCCGGTTTTTACAGTCTACCCAAGCCTGGTGTTTCCCTAACCAGTCTAGCACCAAAATTAGATCAAACTCACAAATGGGTGGTACATAAAGGTCAATAAGAAAAGGAATGTTTTGGATGTATAAGGGACAATTTCTAAAAATGAGAATTATAGTTATAATTCCTCCTATAAGGTTTGAAACTACAAGCCCTTGGTTCGCAATTTTAGATTTAACTTTACAAGCAAGGGAGAACAAATAAATGAATGAGTAGATCCCAAATCGATTAAAGCATAGACAAGGTTTTCATTTAATTCAACAGTACCTGCTATGACATCAGGTGCTTCTTCTACATCCCTATTCCGAATGTGATATACTCGAGCAGGGGCCCGAGACTCTTGGTGAGTATTAGTAGGAGCTTAACCTCGAGTCCTCTCTGAGTTTCCAGACTGAGTTGGTTTCGATTCTATTCCCCTAGGAGGTAGATCTTGATTCGAATTGGAAGCCACCTTGACTGAGGGCTTTTCTGAAGATCGAGGACAATCCCAAACATAATGATCCAGACTCCCACACTGGAAACATACATTGGATTGTCTCCTACATTGACCATAGTGATAATTTTAACATATGTTGTAGTGTCGAGATATTGGATCCGTACCCAAATTTCCAGAGCTATTGATAGAGATTGCTGGAGCAGGGGATTTGATTATTGTTTGAGGCTTCGAGATAAATTTACCCCTCGAAGAAGCAACATAACCAGAGAAGTTTCCTCCTTGACTTTTCGGCTTCTTGGAAAGCCAATGAGGCTTGTTATCATTCTGAGATCTTTTATCCTTCTTTGAATAACTCATTTTCTCTTATCCGTGGCTTTTAATATAGACTCCGTAGCAATCACTCGGTTCAACAAGTCCTGGAAGTTGGTTATTCCGAGAGCCATAAACATCAGGCTCAATTCATTGTTCAACCCTTCAATGAACATTCTACACTTATCTTCCTCCTTCTTGATGTATTCAGCCCCCTATTTGTAGAAGTCACTAATGTAATGTTCTACAGGTCTACCATCTTGCTTCAGGTGCAAGAAACGTCTTCTTCTCTCGGCCAAGTATTGTTCACTCACGTACTTCTTCCGGAATTCCTTCAAAAAGCATTCTCAGGTAACAGAATATTCAGGAGCAGTAAGAATTGTAGTTTCCCACCAGTTCAATGCTTCGTCAACAAGCAAAGCCACATCACATTCCAACTTATGGTCATCCGAACACTTGAGTTTTTTTGTTAGAGTTCTAATAGTAGTCTCCAACCAGTATTCGACTGCTTACGGGCTCTCATCATCAGTTCCCGTAAATTTATAGGCTCGATGCTTAGCCAACTTATCAATAGGGGCCCTAGATTTGACTACTATAGGTTTACGGGGATTGTTTTGCTTCAGATTACTGACTAGTTGGTTAAACATCTAAGTCATGCTGAGCAGACATTCTTTTGAATTTGGTTAGCTTGAGAAGGTTCATGCTATGGTTCTGTAGCCTTTGGAGGGTCTGCTTGCTCATGACCCAATCTAACATGGCCTCCTTCATTGGAGGAGCCAGTCGAGCTATCTTCATCCCGGGCTGGATGTGTATTAGACATCTGAAATTATATTCTAGGAGAATTATTGAACAAGGTAACAAGCACAATTAATTCAACTCCTAGGTGACACTTACATAACTATTGACACAACTGATTTAGTCCTAGGATTTACTAAACCTGAGCTCTAATACCAAATGTAATACCCCAACCCCCGATCCTAGAAGTAATACTATTCTAGGGGGTAGACAAACTAACTAGTCTAACAAGTTAGTATTCGAATAAGGGAAAGTAACCATTGAGAACCTTAAAGATTAAATAATCAAGGAGATCACTAGGATTAAATTAAAGTAAAACTCTATTAAAGACTAAATCTTCAGAGTAGATGTCTTTAATTCGTCCTCTCTTCTTGCTTGGAGTTTCTTCCTTGAACTTTGGGCTTGGCCTTCATTCTGATCTAGGGCTTAGAAAAATATAAGAGTGCTCCACGACAGACCGGCTTAATTTTCTTTTTATATCGAGCTCCACTTCACTTCTTCCCTTTATTATTGTTTTCATCATTGGCTGCCACGGCAGCGACCGTGGCAGCATCCTTCTTCTCGTCTGCAGTCCTGTGTTCCAGCTCTGCTTCTCCACTGCCCTGCATCTGCTACAACAGCTACTTGCAAAAGTAACCAATTTCAGTAGCAACTGTGCTATTTAATATAATTGTGATGTATGAATGAAATTTATCCTAAATGCAATGAATTATGCTCGAATGCAGCAGAAATAGGGGTAAAATATAGAACTTTTACACACTCAACACACCCCCAAACTCAAGTTTTTACTAGCCCTCAAGCAAATATTACCTAACTTAATAATAATAATTTTTTTCTTTAGCTTAAATCAGTGAACTCTACATTACCTACCACTTGTATTCTATCAAGAGTAGTACCTTGTCGGGCATTTCTGGATTCATTCGGAACCATGCTATAATTCTTGTGAAGTGTGTGTGGGTTTTGTGAACACTTATGCATCTAGACTACCTTAGTATACCAGAATAGTTATGTCTACAAACTTGAGGTATTGCCATTTCAATTTTTTCTGGTGGCAATTCTTAGGCTCCTTTAGTTTTTTCTAACTTAGCTAAAAAAGAAATCTCCTAAAATAAGTGCAAGACAGTTTTGCAAGCTATTGAGTCTGAATATTTTTTCTTTCTTTCTTGTTTTCCTAGAGCCAGTGATAGGCACCTCTAGGGGCAGTTTCAAGCGGGTAAACATTCATATTCCAGTGTACTAAAGTAATCTTAAAAGCATAAGAGTCACAAAGAGTGTTTTATAGGGTAGAATCATAGCAAGGCTCTAAACAGATCCTAAAATTTCCTAAAGGCACTGTCACGACAGCATATGTCGTGGCAGGTAAGTGAAGTTTCAAAGACTTAAGCAAAATTTTCATCAATTTTTAGCAAAAATAAACTAAACATTAGACACAATTTCTAGACATAAAAAACACTTCATTAATGGAGGGATGCCACCCCCAAACTCAAGGGTTGCATTGCCCTCAATGCATGATGACAAAATGATAAAAAGAAAATAAAAAAAACATCACAATTATAACAAAATAGCAGACAACAAAGATAAGATAAAAACTTAAATTTTAAGCGCTATCGTCGCAGCTGCTGCTGCTGTTGATCTGAATCTGCCGGCGGGCAGTGACTTTCCTCTTCGGTGCCGGTAGATGGATTGGAGATGCAGAGGCGGTCTTTTTCTTGGCTTCCCTCAGAGGCTGGATGTGGGTAGTTGAGATCTGGGGTGGTTTCTCCAGCTCCTGCACCTCCTCGGAATCGCTGCTGCTGCTGCTACTACCACTGCTGTCAGATTTCCCTTGGTCGGATGGTCCGACTCCGGTGTTGGGTTTCTTCCGTTTCATCTGGGTGAATTCCTTGGACAGGTTCCTCTTGACAGAGGGCTCGCCATCGAATTCCTCCCAAAGTGAGGAAGAGGAGAAACCAGCTATGAACTCGTCGAGGTCGGACATGGGTTCTTTTCTCTTTTATCCTCTGGCAGATGCTGTGGCGGTGTGGCTGCCAGCTGCAGCTGTCGTAGCCGGGGTTGGAGTGGATGCGGCAGACGGTGTTCTTGGTGTGACAGCAGGGGTAGGGGTATGGGCAGGGGTGGGGGCATCAAAATAGTGATCGAGGAAAGCTGGAAACAGTACATCTGGAAAATTTAAATTGCTTTTAAGGAGATGTACCGTTGCTGTTGTGAAGTCCCGGATGAAGCTCATCAAGCCCAGCTGTCGTTCCTCCATTTTCTGCAGGGTAGCCAGGATTTGGGTGGAGGAGTCGGCTGGGGGAGCTGCTGCTGTGGGCTGCCTCGGTTCTGTGGCGGCAGGCTCTGTCTGGGTGGGCTCTGTCGGCTCACCTGCCGCGGCAGACGAGTTGAAGCTGGAGATTGGCGTTGCGGCTTTCAGTTCCATCAAGCTGAGGATGTTTCTCTCCGTCCATCCTTTTCCCCGAACTTTCAGATCCTCATCAATTTCAGGGACATTATGGCCACGTTAGAGTGCTGTTATGAGGTAGGGGAAGACAAGGGGTCCCGATGGCCGTATAGCACAATCCAAAATCCCTTCCCAAATATATCTACCAACATTAATAGGTTCTCGTTTAGAATTGAATGGACGAGTGCTAACCTTGGTTGATCTACCGTGATGTTGTGTGAGGAGGGCATGATCCTCTTTTTGACGAATGCGTTCCACAGCTTGGCTTCGGGGGTGAGTTCGGCTCGTTTCACCGTCCTTGGGTGTTTGGGGTCTGCGTTCCACTGGGTTCCTTCCTCGGTGAGTTCTGCCATAACAACATCATAATCTACTACCTACAGGCTCTCCAAGAATCTCCGATGCCCATCTTCCCTTCTACCGACGTAGAGTCCATAAAGGGTGTTAATGTACTCTGGCTCAAAGGGGACTTCCTTACCACGAACTGTCACTGCTGTCGCGTCTCTGCTGTCGATGGCAGCATAAAATTATCTGACCAGGGTGACATTCATCTCTTCAGGTTGCTCAACAAACATTTGCCAATGTAGTGCTCTGATCTTACGGGCTATGAATGGTTTGAGCCCGAGATTCTCCGTCCGTTTGCTGTAGATGAACCCTTTCTCCTCCCACATATCTCTGCCCTGGAAGGAGCTGGGAGTGGCTGCTGTTGCGGTAGAGCCTGAGGCAGCACTGCGTCTGGTGTTTCTGGTACTCATGGTTGCAAGGGACTGTAGAAAAATGAAAGCAAATGAAATTCTAGAGAGGAAGCAAGTAGAGAGAGAGTAAAAGTGAAGTGAAGAATGAATAGTAAAACGAGGTTTATATAGATGAAGAGTTTGCTGCCCGTTGGAGCTGTAACGGCAGACGCGAATAACGGGGCCAGTTGTTATGCAGGTTCTAACGCGACTGTCACAGCAGTGATGAAGGGAGGCATAAAATTTTCGTGTCTGCTGCGCGTCTATTACACGTTTTCGTGTCTATTGCGACAGCATGTTGACAGGCTGGATTTTCTGCGTCTGTCACAGCAGCTGTAAGGACAGGCTCCTATTTTGGGCTAATGGTGAGATGGTGGGCTGGGTTCACTTCTTCTCTTCTCCTTGTCTCCTTTATTTCCTAAAAATAATAAAAATAAAAACTTAGTTGCTAAAAATAAAATAATTCTAATTTCCTAATATATATATAAATAAATAATAAAAATAAAATTAAGTTAAATTAGGGATGCCAGGAGGGGCATCTCCTAAAGTAACCACTTCCTGCATTCTTGGGGCTTCAGTCCCATGATAAAGCTTCAATCTTTGTCCGTTGACTTTAAATTGGTGCCCGTCTTTTAGGGATCTGATCGTGATGGCACCATGAGGAAAAACTTGCACCACTTGAAACGGGCCGGACCATCTATATTTCAACTTTCCTGGGAAGAGTTTCAACCTAGAGTTGAATAACAACACAAGCTGCCCTGGGTAGAACTGTCGTGGCAGTAGTTTCTTGTCATGCTACTTCTTTGTCTTGTCCTTGTAAATCCTTGCGTTGTCATAAGCCATTGCTCGAATTTCTTCGATCTCATTCAAGTCAAGTGGCCTTTTCTGTCCTGCCTTTTCCAAGTCCATATTCACTGCCTTGATGGCCAAGTATACTATGTGCTCTATCTCAACAGGTAGATGGCATGTTTTCCCATAAATCAGTCGGTAGGGTGACATTCCCAATGGAGTTTTAAATGTTGTTTTGTAGGCCCAGAGTGCATCATTGAGGTGTAGGGACCAATCCTTTCGAGTTGGTTTAACCATCTTCTCAAGAATTTTCTTTACCTCTCTGTTGGATATTTCAGCCTGTCCATTGGTCTGAGGGTGGTTAGCTGTTGCGATCCGATGCTTAACGCCATATTTCCTTAAGGTAGCAACTATTACCCTATTATCAAAATGCCTCCCTTCATCACTGATGATCGCCTTTGGGATGCCAAATCTAGAGAAAATGTTCTTATGCAAAAATCTCTGAACGGTCTTGGCATCGTTTTTCTGTGTGGCGATCGCTTAAACCCATTTGGACACATAATCCACTGCCAGGAGGATATAAAGATTCCCACATGATGCTGGGAATGGTCCCATGAAATCAATCCCCCAAACGTCGAAGATTTCGACTTCAAGAATGTTTTGCAGCGACATCTCATGTCTCCTTGAGATGTTTCCAGTCTGTTGACATTTGTCACAGGTTTTGTAGAATGCATGGGCATCCTTGAACAGTGAAGGCCAATAAAAACCAGACTGCAAAACCTTGGCAGCAGTTTTGTTACCACCTAAGTGTCCTGCATATTGTGAAGCATGGAAGTGATGAAGCACAACTTCCTACTCATCATGTGGTACACACCTCCTGATAATCTGATCTGCACACATTTTGAAAAGAAGAGGTTCGTCCCAATAATAATGCTTAACATCATTTTGGAACCTCTTCCTAGCTTGATTGGTAAGGTTAGGAGGAAATATTCTGCTAACTAAATAATTAACGAAATCAGCATACCAGAGGAGTTCAGAAAACTTACCTGCCGCCATGGTTGTCGCGGCAGTTCTTGTGGCAGCGAACAGCTGCTCATTAGGGAAGGTCTACAGTATGTGTGTCTCGTCTGTTGGGAGACTTTTTCCATTCTCTAATCTTGACAAGTGATCTGCAACTTGGTTCTTTGTCCCCTTTTTATCCTTGATTTCTATGTAGAATTCTTGCAGCAGCAGAATCCAACGAATCAATATGGGCTTTGCGTCTTTCTTAGCAAACAGATATTTCAGTGCAGAGTGGTCTGTGTGGACCACCACTTTTGTTCCAAGTATGTAGGATCGGAACTTGTCAATTGAAAACACCACATCCAACAATTCCTTCTCTGTTGTGGTGTAATTCACTTGGGCATCGTTGAGTGTTTTTCTAGCATAGTAAATTACATGGAATAGCTTGTCCTTCCTCTGCACAAGTGCTGACCCTACAGCATAATCACTGGCATCACACATAATCTCGAATGGCAACTTCTAGTCCGGTGGCTGTACTATCGGGGCTGTTACTAGCTTCTCTTTCAGAATTCTGAATGCTTCAGTACATTCAGTGTTGAAGTCGAAGGGACGATTCTTCTCTAGTAGGTGGCATAACGGCTTGGTGATCTTCGAAAAATTGGCTATAAACCTTCGATAGAAACCATCATGTCCTAAAAAACTTCGAATTCCCTTGACTGTGGTGGGTGGTTGCAGCTTTTCAATCACCTCAATTTTTGCCCTGTCGACCTCTATGCCGCGGCAGCTTACTTTGTGGCCTAGGACTATCCCTTCATCCACCATGAAGTGACATTTCTCCCAAATTAATACCAAGTTCGCTTTCTCGCATCTCTCGAGCACTTTTTGTAGGTTGCCTAAACAGCTTTCAAAATTGTCTCCAAAGACAGAGAAATCGTCCATGAATATCTCCATGAAATCCTCCACCATGTCGAAGAATATTGCCACCATACATATCTGAAAAGTTGCTGGTGCGTTGCAAAGTCCAAATGACATCCTCCGAAAAGCGTAAGTACCATACGGGCAAGTGAAGGTCGTTTTCTCTTGATCCTCCGGTGCGATGGCTATTTGGTTGTAACTTGAGTAACCATCAAGAAAATAGTAATAAGGCTTTCCCGCTAATCTATCAAGCATTTGATCAATAAAAGGAAGGGGAAAGTGGTCATTCCGGGTGGCTTTGTTAAGCTTCTGGTAGTCCATACAAACCCTCCAACCGGTCACAGTCCTGGTTGGGATTAACTCGTTTTCTTCGTTGGTCACCACAGTTATTCCTCCCTTCTTAGGAACGCACTGCACCGGGCTCACCCACTTACTATCCGATATGGCATAAATTATCCCAACATATAGCCATTTGATAATTTCTTTTCAGACCACTTCTCACATAGCATCATTCAAACGTCTCTGGGCATCAATAGTCGGCTTGTGATCATCCTCTAAGAGGATTTTATGCATGCATAGTGCCAGACTGGTGCCTTGGATATCAGCTATCGTCCATCCAATAGCCTTTTTGTGCTGCTGTAGCATCCCTATCAGCTGATGTTCCTGTTCCTGCATCAATTTGGAAGAGATGATTACGGGCAACATATCATTTAATCCAAGAAAAACATATTTGATCTGCCATGGCATGGGCTTAAGATCTAGAACATGTGGCTCTACAGTTGATGGCTTTTGGATGATATGTTCATTCGAGGTATAATTTAAGGGCTCGAGTAACTTACATGGATGATTGCCTATCCACTTTACCTCCTCATGACCTTCAATGTCAGATATATCAGGATCTGAGGAGCTGCTGTCGTCGTTGCTGTCGTGACAGTCTTCTAAATGGCTGCTGTGGCAGTGGCAAAATTTGATGTCATGGCAGTCCGACCTGATGCAGGGTTGGTCAAGGATAACGTCAGTGATAGCCTTGCATTCTTCTTCTACATCAGTGTGCTTTATTGCTTGGAGAACATTCAGTTTGATCTCTTGATCATTCACTCTCATAGTGAGTTCTCCCTTTTCTACATCAATCAGTGATCTTCCTGTGGCTAA
Source organism: Hibiscus trionum (assembly GCA_030270665.1). Taxonomy (NCBI): domain Eukaryota; kingdom Viridiplantae; phylum Streptophyta; class Magnoliopsida; order Malvales; family Malvaceae; genus Hibiscus; species Hibiscus trionum. Next base: position 10,302,233 of record BSYR01000007.1, on the reverse strand, counting down.
GAAGGGCCGCCCCAGGATGAATTCTGCATTCTTATCTGCTTTACAATCTAAAACAAGAAAGTCAGCAAGAAAAATAAATTTATCCACTCTTACCAGAATATCTTAAATCTTCCCTTCTGGTTGCACGTAAGAGCGGTCTGCCAGCTGCAGCATAACTGTTGTGGGTCGTGCTCGTCCAATACCCCAAGTCTGGGGTGGATTCTTGTGTAGAATAGTCATGCATCGTTCTGTCAGCTTAACCGTCTCAAATTCCCCAGGTCTGGATTTCTTTGACATAGCATCCTTGAGAAATTTGGCATAACCGGGCATCTCCTTGATGGCATCTAACAGCGGAATATTTATGTGGACCTGCTTACAAATTTCATAGATCTTTTTAAGTTGGTATTCTTGTTTCAACTTCTGTAGCCGCTGTGGAAAAGGAGGTGGAGGACGATAGTCTTCAATGCGTTCTTCCAACTGCATTCGGATCTGAGGAGGTTTAGGTTCTTCATCCTTCTCCTCTGTCTCTTCTGCTGTCGTGATAGGTGTAGCGGGAGTAGGTTGTTTGAGTCTACCGGGGCAGCGTTATCGGCAGTCGATTCTAGGGCTGGTTTCTTAACTGGTTCATCTCTATTCTCTGGCCCTGGTAATTTCTTCCCACTCCTAGTTGTGATAGCTTTGCACTGCTCATGTGTGGGTTGTCTAGCGACTTCAGTATCGCTAGGGAATCCTCCATTCTGCCTTGGTTTAATATGCTGGGAAACCTGACTCATCTGTGTCTCCAATTATTTCAGAGTAGCTTCATGGTTAGTCATCTGCATCTTTATTTTATCCATGAACGACTCAGTTTTCTTGACGAAGTGATTCATGTTTTCAATGTAAGTTCCTGTCTGAGACATAAACTTAGCCTAGGTCTGTTCCAATATACTAGTTGTGGCTGCTGGTGGCTGTTGCGACTGCTGTTGCGGTTGCTGCCGAGTCAGAATCCTAGGTGCCCCTTATTTTGAGTGTTTTGTACTCGAGGGTTCAGGGCATTGTTTGGGTTGCTCCAAGAGAATTTGGGATCCTTTCTCTAGTTGGTATTGTAATTATTAGAATTGTAGTTCTGCTTGTTATAATTCCCAACGTACATCCCTTCCTCTAGCTGTAGTGGGCAGTCCTCCGAACTTTGATTCCCACTGCAAGTTCCACATACCTCCTCTGAAGCATAGACAGGTTGAGAATCCTTCTTCAGCAAGTTTTCTACTGCCTTTGGGAGATATGCAACTTGTGTCTTTAAGGAATTATCGGCTTCGTAATCCTTTACAGCTAGTACTACTTTACCTCTGCTTGATGTGGGGAATTTCTCTTCATTCTTTGCCAAATTCTTTAATACTACCATGGCGTCCTCTGGATCTTTATCTAACAACAACCCATTGGCTGCTGAATCGATTCTCATGCGAGTCTGTAGGTTGGCAGCATCTTAGAATTTCATTACTTGATTCCAAACAGAGAATCCATGCATCGGGCAATTCCTCAGAAGAGTAGTAAACCTATCCCATGCCTCGTGCATTGGCTCTTCACCTTCCTGTTGAAAAGTAGCAATTTCGTTACGTAATCGATCAGATAAATGGGAAGGGTTAAAACGAGACAAAAATTCAGGAGTTAAATCTGCCGAAGTTCGTATTGAACCCGACATTAGTTTGTTCCACCAAGTTCCACCAAGTTTGTTCCCCTGGAACGTTTTCAGATGCTCCCTAGCATCCTCTGTAGGAGCACCACTAAATTGGTTAGCGGAATTAATCATGTTGAACATGACAGGTTTCAGCTCGAAATTTTCAGCTTCCACGCCTGGCAGGGTGGTCTCTAGTTCCACGTGATCATTGATCATGTAATCTCAGCATGACCGGCGTGCGGCAGGAGGATCGGCAGGCTGTCCGTTTCCTCCATCTCCGATAGGATCTTCAGGACCTTGGGGATTCCCTTGGTTGTTCCTCCTGTCTTCGTGTCTTCCGTTCACCATTGCTTCTAACTATTTCTCCAGGTACTCGTTTCTTTCTACTAGGAGGCGGACTCATTTCCTGAGGTTGAACGTTCGTTCGATTTCAGGATCTAACTTGTGCTCAGGTTCTTTCCCTCATTGAGATCTGCGCATAAGCAAACAAAAGACCTTGTGAAAAGCACAGGGTGAACAATCCAAGTAGAAACATAAAATTTAAAGAAAGTGCAGTAAAAGTAGGGTAAAGATATGTTGCCAGTCCCCAGCAACGGCGCCAAAAACTTGTTGCCTGTAAAAGAGTCTATCGCAATGTAGTGCAAGTGTACACGATGCAAGTAGTAAAGTGATACGTAAGTATCGGATATCGTATCCACAGGGACTGGGCTAATAGCTTTAACCTTGGATTGCTACACAAGAGGGAAAATAAAGAGTTTAATTGTTGTCACGAAGTAATAAAGAATACTGAAAATAAGAGATGAAAATATTCAGAGTAAAGAGTAGGTTGGTATTGATTTGCTCAATAGTGTGTGTATTGCACTGCCTAGGACTTCTCTGTTCTGTCGTAGCTTCTGTCGCGGCAGCACCTGCTGCGGCAGCAGTCTGTTGTTGTCACGGCAGCGAACACACAACTCTGTACTTCAAGCTTGGCAAGAATCTCTGTTGTACCTTGGCCTATCCCTAGGTCCAAGTCTATCGATGAACACGTCTTTGATGATACCTCCCGGCGTAAATCGAAGGATGAACACCGATGTTGTTGAATTCTTCCTTAGCCACTAAACCTCGTCCTATCCCTAGGTCCGAGATAGTTCAACCATAAACTGGAGAACTCGTACTTATCCTTTCGTATACTTAACTATCCCGATATTAAGTAAATGTATAATCTCACAATGCTCTCCCGATACTCTTGCAAGATGTTGAAAACCAGAATAATCAAACTTGAAGTCTATTTTATTGAAAAGAAAAATTCCTAAAACAAATACAATCCTTGCAACTACTTTACAGAATCAACCCTTGGCCCTAGGGGAAGTTTAGAACATGATGAGAAGGGGGAAAACGAATAGGGTTTATGGGAAGACGGCTAGAGAGTAAGATATCCTTCCCTAGGTCGAATTACATGCCTTTATATAGGCATTGGGTTCAAGTTTTCCAATATGGCAAGAATACAAGTTTAAATTAAAGTACAACTCTATTAAAGACTAAATCTTCAGAGTAGATGTCTTTAATTCGTCCTCTCTTCTTGCTTGGAGTTTCTTCCTTGAACTTTGGGCTTGACCTTCATTCTGATCTAGGGCTTAGAAAAATATAAGAGTGCTCCATGACAGACCGGCTTAATTTCCTTTTTCTGTCGAGCTCCACTTCACTTCTTCCCTTTATTATTGTTGTCGTCATTGGCTGCCACGGCAGCGGCCACGGCAGCATCCTTCTTCTCTTCTGTAGTCCTGTGTTCCAGCTCTGCTTCTCCACTGCCCTGCATCTGCTACAACAACTACCTGCAAAAGTAACCAATTTCAGTAGCAACTGTGCTATTTAATATAATTGTGATGTATGAATGAAATCTATCCTAAATGCAATGAATTATGCTTGAATGCAGCAGAAATATTGGTTAAATAGGGGTAAAATATAGAACTTTTACACACTCAACAGGACACATACACAAGACTCACACACGGGACTAACCATTCACATTTGTGATCTTAACCTCAATCGATAGGGTACTTGGATGGAGATTACGGCACAATCACAACCCCTCGACATCCAAGGCGACTTTATTCACGGTGCACCCAAGCCTATAGCCACAGCGATTAAAGTAACCAAAAACCATTTTCATCACTTGCCAATATAATCATTTAACCTCATTCATCCATTGTTTCACAAGCATTACCACAATGCCATTTCCACAAGCATAACATGCTTAATATCTTATGCATTCAACACGTGTATACCAATGATCACTTACCTAGTGCATCCATAACATAATGTCATTAAAACGCAGCATTAAACCATGCTTAAACATGCTTAAAAACAGTAAACAAATCCACACTTAATTCAAGTGCAATTTCATCAAACATAACACATTTCCAAGAGAGGGATTTCTGAATCACTTACTCTTGAGCTTAGCTAAGTGTATCAAACTTACACTAAGCTCCCAAGACCACGCTCAAAGCATTACAAAGCAAGAAATTGGATTTCCACTCACCGATACGCGAAGCCTTGCTCGGCGACACGAAATTTACTCTTCCGGGGCCCCCAACAACACCTCGTTTGCTTTCGGATCGAGATCCCCTGTTTTCACATCGTCAAAGCAGAGATCTAAATGCATTAAAATGCATTCCAACACAAGCAACAATTCACAAACTCTTTGCTCACCCAAACTACACCAAAGTACCCATCTAAAACAACCGAAAACTCAATCGATTGCTTCCTAAACCAAGCCCAGCCAACATACATCACTTCCAAAGCATTATAAACATCAAAACACATCTAACAAACAACCTAACCCAACCTTATACCTCCAACAAGCATGATTCCACCATTTCACCTCAAAAACTCATTTAAAACCAATAAGAAACTCAAGGATATCAAGGATTTCGGGATCTATATAATAAACACATCATTTTAACATATAAATCAACTTAAAACTCAATTAAAATCAACACAAAATAGAGCTTAACTCAACAAGTCCGAAAATCAAGATTTCAACCTTGTTTTTACAAGATTTTGATCTCCAATCAAAACTATAATGAAAACTCAACCAAAAATAGTGTTTAGAAGCCAAATACCTTGGGAATTTGAATAAAGAACTTAGATTAGAAGCTGAGAACTGGATTTACCTCCAACCCTTGCTTCCCTCAATGAATGACAAGTTTTCCTTAGTAAATTCTTGAAGAATTAGGAAAGATCTCTTGAAAATGGTTTAGAAAATGTTGAGAGAATTTTTGGGAGAAAGAATTCTGGAAAAAGATGAGTGAATTAGTGTTTGGCTGAAAATGAGAAAGAGTTGGTAGTTACGTAATTGAAAATCTCATATTAACTAACTTTATTAATTAATTAATACAAACCCAATTAAATCCATTTAATTAAAACCCTTTTAAAACACATGTCATATTGAGAAAAGGTCAAGTTGAGTTAAAGCCCCATAGAGATTCTAAGATTTTGGCTTCCACATTAAAAATCACATTTTCCCAGTTTTGAAACTTTACAATTTGGTCACTACTCAAAATGTCCCATTTCTGAAATTTATTTTGTAAAATTGACTTGACCAACCTCTTAAATATATTTTTAGAGGATTTTAGCAATTTTATCACAATTTTATCATATCCCGATCCTTCATTTCCTTAAATCACCTTACGCGATTCGAACCGTTCTTGAACGGTCCGATCCGATGTCTAAACCATCTAGACCCAAAACCAGGGCGTTACAGTCTGGGTACTATTAGCTAAAGGTTAAGGATGTGGATGTACCTAAGATAGCTTCGGACTAGGTATGGCCGTTATGAGTTTTTAGTGATGCCGTTTGGATTGACAAATGCACCGGCTGCATTCATGGATATGATGAATTGGGTGTTCCACGAGTTTCTAGATCAGTTCGTGGTGGTGTTTATCGATGATATTCTCGTGTACTCGCGTATCGAGGATGATCATGATAAGCACCTGACGATTGTGTTGCAAGTGTTGTTGGAGAATAAGCTTTATGCTAAACTGAGCAAGTGTGTGTTTTGGCTCAAGGAAGTGGTTTTCCTTGGACATGTGGTGTCAGCCGAGGGTATTAGGGTTGATCCACACAAGGTTGAGGCGGTGATGAGCTGGAAGACGCCTAAATCAGTGACGGAAGTGTGTAGTTTCCTTTGCTTGGCTAGTTACTACAAAAGGTTTGTCGAAGGTTTCTCTAAGATTGCTACACCTTTGACCAAGTTGTTGCAAAAGAATGTTCGCTTTGAGTGGACGAAGGTTAGGCAACAAGCTTTTGAGAACCTGAAGGAGGCTTTGACGCAAGCTCCTGTCTTAATTCAACCAGAATCGGGTAAGGAGTTTGTACTCTATAGTGATGCATCCTATGTTGCTTTGGGTTGCGTGTTGAAGCAAGGTGGGAAGGTTGTTGCTTATGCGTCTAGGCAGTTGAAGGTGCATGAGCGCAACTACCCCACACATGATCTAGAGCTCGCGGCGGTGGTGTTTGCTTTGAAGATTTGGAGACACTACCTTTATGGTGAAAGGTGTATGGTTTACACCGACCATAAGAATTTGAAGTATCTTATGTCGCAAAGGGAGTTGAACCTTAGGCAGCGAAGATGGTTGGAGTTTCTTAAGGATTATGATATGACCATTGAGTATCATCCCGGGAAGGCCAATGTTGTGGCTGATGCTTTGAGTAGGATGATAGTTGTTGAGCTAAGAGCTATGTTTGTTCGTTTGAGTATATCGCGTGATGGTGGCTTGATAGCTGAGTTGCAAGTGAAAGCTTACTTGATTCAGTTGATTAAGGAGAAGCAGTTGTTAGATGATTCATTGGTACCTCATGTTCAGGACATAGCTGATGGTAAAGATACGGACTTCTGCTTTAATGATGATGGAGTTATATGTTTTAAAAGTTGGATAGTGGTACTGGAAGATGTTGAGTTTAGGCGCACTATTTTGACTGAGGCTCATAGCAGTCCTTTGGCTATGCACCATGGTAGTACTAAGATGTATTGTGGCTTGAAGGATGAGTACTATTGGGTGGGGTTGAAAAAGGATGTTGCTAATTTTGTGAGCAAGTGTATGGTTTGCCAGCGTGTGAAGGCTGAGCATCATTTCCCTTCTGGTTTTTTACAGCCTTTGAGGATACCATGGTGAAAATGTGAAAGAATTACGATGGATTTTGTATCTGTTCTGCCTTTGACACCATCAAAGAAGAACTCCGTGTGGGTTATTGTGGATTGTCTTACGAAGTGTGCACATTTCTTGGTTGTGCACACTACGTACACGTTAGATAAGTTAGCTGAGTTGTATATTGCTGAAATTGTGCATTTGCACTGTGTGCCCAAGTCCATAGTGTCGGATAGAGATCTGAGGTTTACATCAAGGTTTTGGGAATGTTTATATCAGACATTGGGTACGCGGTTGAATTTCATCACTTCATATCATCCACAGTCAGATGGACAGTCATAACGAGTTATCTAGGTGCTGGAGGACATGTTGCGATGTTGTATAATTGATTTCCAAGGTTCTTGGGAGAAGCATTTGAATTTGGTTGAGTTTGCCTATAATAACAGTTTTCATGCGAGTATACAAATGGCTCCGTCTGAGGCCTTGTATAGGAGAAAGTGTAGAACACCTCTTTGCTGGGCTGAGGCGGGGCAAAAGTTGCTTTCCTTGGCGGATATGCTCAAGGGAACAACTGAGAAAGTAAAGCTCATATGTGAGCGGTTGAAAGCTGGAGCGGATCGTCACAAGTCCTACGTAGATTTAAAGCGTAGAGAGATTGAATTTGCGGTTGGACGTATGGGAAAACTTAGTCCGAGGTTTATTGGACCTTATGAGGTTGTGGAGCAGATTGGTCCTGTGGCTTATCGGTTGAGGTTGCTTCCCGTGTTGGAAAAGATTCATGATGTGTTTCATGTTTCTATGTTGCGGAGGTATAGGTCGGATCCTTCGCATGTTATGCCAGTTGAGGAGATTGAGTTGAATCCGGATTTATGCTATCATGAGGAACTAGTGAGAATTCTGGATTCGAGTAGCAAAGTTCTTCGTGGCAAGATGATTGAGCTTGTGAAGGTGTTGTGGCGACATCGAGGAGTTGAGGAGGTCACGTGGGAAAGCAAGGCGGACATGTTGAGGCAATTCGCGCATCTTTTTCCTTCAGGTAAAATTTTGAGGACAAAAGTTCCTAAGTGAGGGAGAGTTGTAACGCCTCGGTTTTGGGCCTAGGTGTTTTGTGAGTCGGGTTGGACCGTTGGAACTGGTATTGGTTGTTCGAACCGTTAAAATGTGGGTTAGGGAAATCAAGGTTCGGGATGGGATAAAAATTCCTAAAATCCTCTAAATTTATATTTAAGAGGATGGTTAAATCAATTTTACAAAACGGGTTTTTGAAAGTATACATTTTGGGCAATGACCAAAATATAAAGATTTAAAAGATGGGAAAATGTGTTTTTTTCAAGAAGAGTCAAAATCTTATAATCTTTAGGGAGCTACTTGGCAATTAAGACTTTTCCCTAATTTGGCATGAGTTTTAAATGGTTTATTAAATAATTAAAAAGCTTTTTAATTGTTTAATTTGGAAGTTAGTTAATCAATTAAAAAGTATTCACGATCATTTTCATTTCTCTTCTTCACTTCAGCCAAACACTCTTCATTTTCTCTCAAATTTCCAGATTTTCTTCACTCTCAAATTCTCTTTTAATTTATAAGTTTTCCTTGGAGATTTCTCTCATTTCCCTTCAAGTTCTTTCAAGCTAATATTGCAAAATTAGAGAAGAAGCAAGGATTGGAGGTAAATTTCGTGCTAACCCTCTAATATAGGTTCTTTAAAGAAATTCCAAAGATATTTGGCTCTTTATTAATGTTTTTAATAGAGGTTTTGTTGTTAGGTTGATAAAATATTGAAATCTTGATAGAAAGTGATTCAAAGTGTGATTTTTGGATTTTGATTGATTTGGCTTGTTTGGGATGATTTCTAAATGACTTTTGAAAGGTTTTTGGTGTTGGAATAGAGTCTTAATCATAGAGATCCCAAAATCCTTGATATCCTTGGTTTTTTGAGTGTTTTTGGTTGAGTTTTTGGGCTGTTCTTGTTGAATCCGAGTTTTTGGAGATATAAGGATGGTTTTAGGTTATTTTTGGATGTTGATTAATGCTTAAAATGTGTTGGAGGTGTTGGGTAATGGCTGGGCTGAGGTTAGAGGTCAATCGATTGAGTTTTCGGTTGTTTTGGATGGGTAATTTAATGCGTTAGAGTAGGGCAGGGGGATTTCTTTTGAGTGCTGGTGTTTTGGATGCATTTTAATGCATTAAACTTTTGTTTTTATGTGTTGAAAACAAGGGATAGTAATCCGGAACCAAACAAAGTAATTTTGGAGGCTTCAGACAATTGATAGTTGCGTAGGCAAGTGTGGTTTCGCGGGTCGGTGAGTGGAACATGGTTTTCCAGCGTGGAAACGTTTGAGCAAAGGTTTTGGGAACTTAGTAAGACCTTGAAATGTTTTACTAAGTTCGGAAGTAAGTGAAGTGAATTTCTCTCTCAGATTGTGCTAGTTTGAGCCTTTGGTTGCACTTGATTTTCATTGCATTTACCTATTGTTTTAAAGCATATTTTTCAGTATGTAAATGAGTTTGATGATGCCATGTGGTTTAGGGTTGCACTAGGTAAGTGATCCTTGTACGCATGTGTTGATGCTTGAGTTTTGAAGCATGGTTTAATGTTTGAGTTATGGCTTATCATGAATGCTTTGTAAAAACACTAAGGTATGCATGAGTTATGGGTTATATTGGCAAGTGATGTTGAATAAAGTGTTTTATAAATGAAATCAGATATAGTTAGCTGGCTATAGGATTGAGTGCACTATAAAAAAGTCACCTTAGATGTTGAGGGGTTGTGATTGTACCGAAAACTCCATCCAAGTACCCTAACGATTGAGTATTGTTTAAGGTTGCAACGGTTGAGGGTAGCTCCCAGGTGCGAACCTTGTATGTGTCCCATCTCTCGTTAGTGGATTATACATCTACTGGTGAGTGGTATTGAGGGGTTGTTATTGTACCGAATACTCCACCACGGGTGTCACAACGATGGAGGGTTACTCTCCTGTGTGAACCTTGAGATGCTGATAGAGTGTATGATGGGTGTGGGACAACCCTTGGTAATCCGTGTATCCAATATGTTTTGAGAATGTTATGGAAAGTAATGTTGACGCATACTTTGAAAAGTTCATGTTTGGTTTAAGCTTAGCATAATGGTGTTTATGCTTGAAAGGCTTGGTATATGTTTAGCAATGGTATTGTTGCTGGAAATTGCATGAGATATGATGCATAATAATTATCATGCTGATTTTGATGATAAAACGCATGGTTTACTAAACAAGGCATGATGGTTTTGGAAAAAGTGAAAAATGGTTTGTGCATTGATGAAGTTTGTGGTTTTGAGAAATCCTCAGCAAGCTGAGTGCTTATGCTCTCTCTTTGTTCATCAATGCAGATAATTAGGCATTTGGAGGTAGCATCTACAAGGGATTCTACCAAGACACGCTTTAAAATTATGTTGAGTTCACGAACTAGTGTAATAAGGGCAATGGGGGTGTTTGATGCTATGAATGTTATTGGTTTAGTATTTTCTTGTTTGGGGCAAGTTTTATATCCAAATTTGGTTTGTGCTTGAATTTGAATTGTGACCTTTTGGTAGCTTTAACTCTTAGGAAGCATGCCTCTAGTACTCTTGATATTGTGAATGATGCTATGGTGATGCCTTTGTTTCGTATGCATAGTGTTTGAGGTATTCTTGAGTTGCCAACCTGTTCGGGCATATGTCGGGATGGTTTCAGATGGATTAAATTAAATTAAAACAGCTTTTAAAAACATTGCAGGCCCTGGTATTTCGAAACACCCATGCATGTTTCGAAACAGTGGCTTGAAATTGCCTTGGTGTTTCGAAAAGGTGAGGCATGTTCCGAAACATTTTGCCTCTATGAAGCCTCGTTCCGAAACATGTCTTAAAGGGTTTCAAAACAAACCCACGCATCGAAATGGTCACCTTTGTTTAGAAACGACTGTTCCGTTACGGGGCTTCTTGTTCCGAAACGTCCGACCGTTAATTCATTTTTGAATTGTTTTGGGTCTTTGTTCCGTACGTTCTGGTCCCTATTTGCCTTGAATGCAATTGGATGGGTTCTTGAGGTCGTTTTGAGATGAGATTTTACCGAAAAAGTATGTAAGGAACCTAATTAAAGATTGGTAACCAGAATTTTGTAATAACCCTTACGATTTGTCAAATTTACAAAATGGTCCCTAAACCTTAAATTGGTTTTTATGAATGGACGATTGTGATGTTATTTATCCGCTGCTTGTGTGCGTACACGTAGGCACCTAAGTTGCATCTAGACAAGAAAAAAAAGAAAAAAAAAGGCTGTTTATTGAGGTAAATCTTCCCGGTTAACTTCAATATTCCCCGTGTGATCCATTCGGTTCGGTCTATCAGCTAGGCCGGGTCGAGGGGGTTACAGGGTAGATTGGGATACCCATTGCCTTATTACTATAGTTTGAAATGTTTTGATTGGAAATGGAAGTCTTGGATCCTTGCTTAAAGCTAGCCTAAATGTTTTGTTTTGTTAGTGTATTATAATGCCTTAGATATTTCTTTTAGCATAATAAATCGAGGAGATAGTTGCGATATGGTATTATTGTTGTTGCTGTTGGGCAAGAAGTGGAGGAGTGTGTTTTGCCTCCTGGGGGTTTGACGCCCCAAAGTAAGTACAACCTGTGTCGGTTGGGCCAGTGTTGGGTGACATGGCGCCTGGGACATAGGCGGTGTCTGGAGGTTGAGAAGTTGTTAATGCTGGAGCGCATGAGACTACACCAGCTGTTAGACAACTGTGAGATGTTGTTAGAATGCTTTTGTATTTTGGAAGGATTTGAGATCGAGTGTTGAAACCCGAGGTATCCATGGAGTGGATGGTCTGTACTAATGAGATTATGGAACAAATGGAGTGTAATGATGCCCAAAGAATGAAAATGAGATGTATCTCAGTTGTAAGGAGATGTGTGCAATTGGTGGACAACTGTGATTGTGGGCGTGGAACCCGATGTTGTGACTTGGGAGTTCTTTCGCTCTATCTTTAAGAAGAAGTATCTGAGCGTTAGATACTTAGATGAAAATAAATGTGAATTCATGGCTTTGGTTCAAAACAATATGTGTGTGACCGAGTTTAAGGCACAAATTGTTTAATTGAGCGGGTATGCTCCTGAATTGGAATTGGATGTGAGACATCGATGTGATTGATTATGTTATTGATTGGTACTTGATGTTAGGTGTTGCGTGTGTAGAGTGCTTCACAATTGTGAAAGTATACACGTCACAAGTAATAAAGTGATATGAGTATCGAGTATCGTCTCCACATGGATTAGTTTGGGCCACTTTGCTTAAGTTACTGCACTGTGAAAATAAAAACACAAATAGGTGATATGAAGAGTTCTAACTAACGAATAAACTAAAGAACAATAAAAGTTAAAGATAGAGGAAATCAAATAAGAGAGAAGAGTAGGTCGGGTTATTGTGAATTTGAGGAGTGATAGTCGAATGGATTGTCTCGATTTCACATGCAAGAGGAAACTTGATTGCCTTGGCAATGGGTAGAATGATTGCCTCGGTGATGGGCAATATGATTGACTGGGCAATGCAGAAGATGATTGCCTGGGCAATTGGTAAGGCGGTTGCCTGGGTAATGAAAACAGCTACTGCCTGGGCAATTTGGCGACAACCATCAAGGTTCGGCAAAGCGCTCTTCAATGGTTTCTCCTTATCCCTAAATCGAAACTCTATCAATGTACAAGCCTTGATAATACCTCCCAGCGTGAACCAAGGGTTAACATCAACTTATCTTGCGCCTCTTTTAGCTGTTGAAATTTGTACTTATTCCTAAGCCGAATTAGTCTTCACCGAATTGGGCAAAAACCATGCTTATTCATTTCTTGCATCTATCTCTCCCGATATTAGATAAATGGATGCGATCACAATTTCCTCTCCCGATCAATTGCATATAAGATAAACACCATGAATAAGAAAACCTTGAATTAAAATTGAAACTTCAAAATCCTAAACAAATATAATTGTTTATCAAAACCACAAACCCAAAATAACCCAAGCCAATCAAGTTAGTTCATGGCTCGGTTTTGAAAAATATACAAAAAATAATTCTCGAGCATGAATCTAGCCAAAACAAAGAAGAAAAAGATGAAGAATTCGAACAGCCCCCTATTTCTTTCTCTCCAAATAACTCCCTTTGAAGTTGACGGCTTGGCCTTCTTTATATAGGAGATGGCTAGGTCAAAGTCTTTCTTGAGGGGGAAGTTAAGTTGTAATTAAATTGAATAAAAGAAATATTAAATCTCTTTTAATTTTATTCCGACTAAAACTCCTATTTTCATGGGATTTAATCTCTTTTAGACCTCTTCATGAATATCTAAGATACGATCTTCATGCAAATTATCTCTAAAAGTTCAGCTCTTTACGCTCTTCAAGTCGCCTACCACTTTGCTCTTTTTCTCCCTTGTCAGAAATTGCCCGGGCATTGCCTCAAAAATGGCTCGGTATAGTTCAGCACGGTAATGACATGGTAGTGGTCTCTCGGTCATCTTCGCTCGGCCACGTGTACTCAGCATCACTCGGTCGTCTCTGCTCGGTCAGGATCACTCAGCAAGGTTCGGTAATGAATTGTCGCGGCAAGGCTCGGCAATCCCTAGCATAACCTACACATGCACAAAACACATACCTTGTAGTACCTTTTTCCACAAAATAACTAAATTATGAACTCAAGCACAACGATGAAGGAAATTATGAAAATATGCATGAATGCCTAATAATGCAACTAAATTGTGCCTAAGTCTAACAATAATATGAGTAAAAAGGGTAATAAAAATAGTACTTTTGAACACTCATCACACTCCCAAACTCAAACTATTGCTTGTCCTCAAGCAATGCAAACTAACAATTACCTGCCTAGACTTTAATCATCAAAAGACATGCTTTCAAACTTGAATTCAATCCTTAGAACCGTGGCACAAAGTATGATCACCTTTTAAATTTTTCGAATGACATAAAAATTACCTGGAACCACACTATAATGCTCGTGACAATGTGTGTGCATTGTTCTGTACAAGTTGATTTTCAAGATTCCATGTGAACAATAGGCTTTTGTCTATTTAATTACCGGGGTATTTATTTTTACTTTCACTAGAGCCAATTTCGGGCACCTCTAGCGATTCTTTTGAGTGCATTAACTACTAGAGTCGGTTTCAGACACCTCTAGCTAGAAATTAACCTTTAAAATTTTCAATTTACCCAAAAAAAATTAGCAACTTAAGTTCACTAAGTTTCTATCCATCAACAAGTCACAACTGTGTAAAATTTTTCAGCATCATAGTAAGTTTCTAGGTTCTATTCATGCAATCCTAAAATTTAAAGGATTTTTCAATTATGTGCAGTGGCAAAAATTCATCACTAGATATTCAAAAAGTCTTAAGCAATCAAAAATATAATCAAAGACATGGCAAGTAACATATGCAACCTATATTGGATTACTAAAAGTGAATGCAACTAAACATGAAACTAATTAGAAACCAACACCGCTACGAAAACTCGAGGGAAGCATTGTCTTCAATGCATGAAAAAATATAAAATAAATGCGAATGAGTTAGTCAGAAAGGTCATCACCTTGAATGATGAATTTCCTTCGTGCCGTTTGCTTGATCCTTCTGCTTGTGCACGGTGGTTGCTGGGGCATCGTCAGTCTCAGTTGCATAGCCATCCTCATTGTGTGTTGTTGTGGCAACTTCATTTTTGGTTGCCCGGACATGTTCAGATGTGTTACCGGGGCAAGCACTTTAGGGATTACCGCGGCATCGGGTATTGCCGAGGCAACTTTTTCCCAGGCAATTTTCTGTGTGGATTTCTTGGGCACTTCTTTTTCTTTCGCCGGTTCTTCTCATATAATCCTCAAGTATTGAGGTCGACTCCATCCGGTTTATTGGGCATCATCTCGTCCATTGGATCATCAACTCCCCTTGGGCATACTCTTAAGATTCTTGGCCATGGGTTTTTAGGTTCCTGTGGTTCTTGATTGGAAAAGAAAGAAGAAATAATAAAACAAAACTTAATATTTCAATAGGAAATAAAGGAGTGGTAACTCCTCATCCCTTGAAACTCTTATCCTAAAAAAATAACGAAATTAAAGCAAGGATAGAAACCTAAACTCTAAAGATAACAAAAATAAACAAAATAAAATAATTTGAGGAGGGTCGTTTCTGATATTTCTTATAGTCCATCCGCACCCTCCATCGAGTGACAATATTGCCCATAAAGAGTTGGGCCAATGTGCTTGTAGCTACTCCCTTTTGTATTAACATGGTGGAGCTGTCTTTCTTTCGTGTTCCCTTGTAGTCCATGTATACCTCCCACCTTGCTACTATTCCTGAAGGCATGAATTTATTGATAGGAAAAATTATATCAACACCCAACCATTTAATTACCTCATTCTCGTTAAAATCTGCCATGGCTGGATGTAGCCTTTGTTGCCGAGGAAATTGTTGCGCCAGCCAATTGCCATGGCAATCTTCTGCCATAATTCGGTGCAAGTCAAGGGTTTAAACCAATTGTTTGAAAAGCTTCATGAATCCAACCATCATTTTCTTTAGGTCTCTAAAGTATCCCCATCAGTAGAGATTTCGGTAGCTTCAAATCCACCGGTGTTGATTCCTCAAATATCTGTAATGGAAGAGGTGGTTTTTCAAAGAATTCAAAAGGTTCGGTTATTACCTCCTCATATTCCACTAGCGAAGTATTGTCATCTCGTTGCTCTGGCATGTGGTCATGCAATTACCGTGGCAAGTGTGGATAGGAGCAATCTTCATATTCTTGCTTCAACATCAACGTTGTAGCATTCTGGGCATCAGATTCCTCAGACTTTGCTGTAGCATTGTTGTTTTCAGCTTACTGAGTGTTGTTTTTGCATTGCTCTGTTCATGCTCCTCAATAATTGCCGAGGCAATGTTATCGGGCATTTCCGGGAAGATGTTATCGGGCATTGTTGTGGCAATGTTATTAGACATTGCCGGGGCAATGATATCGGGCATTGCCGAGGCAATTTTTTGTATAGGCTCATCATGTGTTGGGTAGTCTTTCTCATTGGCATCCTTTCGATTTGGAGGTTCTAGTTGTTCCACACACGTCGGGGAGCTCTCTTTGATTTGCTCCTTGTCTTCTTGCCTTGGGACTTCAGTATCTCTAGGAATGTATTGTTGGTGCATGTTATCCATGGCATATATGGATATCCTCAATTGATCTTATGAATTCCCTAATGGTGCATCGAACTTAGGCATCTTCGCATCCATGGATTTTAATACCTCTTGAATCTCCTCGTTTGCTCTGTCAATTCTAGCCATGAAAGTTTGAAGCGTGTCCTCCAAGGAATTTGAATGCTCTTGATCAGGACTACATTGCCAAGGCATGTCTGTTGATGCAGCAAAATTGTTATGGTAAAATGTTTTTGAGCTTTTTGATCATACCATGTAGGATTTTGCTGGTGGTTCCATCTATGGTGAGTATCGGTGTAGTAAGCTATGTTATTATCGATACACGTGTGAGTGCTGGTACCTAGGGGTACCGTATCGATACTTGTGTTTGAGTACCGGTACCTACTAAATGGAATAATCTATAATGCTAATAAAAAGATGGAAATTGAAGTGGAATACTAATGACATAATCTGCATTGATAAAGATAATTAATGATGATGATTAATGCACACTTCCATAATGTATTAATAACTTGGTAAACTTAAACGGTGACTTTTAGTTGATCAAAACCATAGATTTATTGTAAATGTGTCAATGTTGTGTGCCATATAGTAATTGTATCAATGTTTTGTGTTGTTTGGATACTTGTGTGGTTGAGTCGGTTTAATTGTTGGGATCTGGATACCAAGAGAAAGAGTGTTGCAACACCATGGTTAGAGATACCAAATGAAGGTTACCGATGTTGTGTGACCCGGGCCTCATTCGATGATACTCGAGGGGGATTCCGAGTATGGGTGTATATTCTGATGCTATGTGACCCGATGTAGACTCTATATGAGATGTGTAAAATGAATGATGGAAAAAGCCAAGTTATGCCAAGAATCTTTTGCGTGTAAGTATACAAGGTCTGCTAGTAATACAACTTGGTAAGCTGAGTTGTCGATCCCACAAAGATTGACTCGAATTCGATTGTTTAATTGTTACATGCTTTGGAAGAAAATATGTTTGTTTTGAAATTTGTTTTGAAACTAAAGAAAAAAAATAAAATGAAGTAAATTGTTGGCAATGAAGGTGTTTCTAAGTGAGTGATGACTGTTGGCAGGGAATGTTGGATTCAACCTGGCTCATGCTAGCCTTTATTGGCAAAATTGTCTTGGCATTATTTGCTGAGCAGATTCAACATTAGCAAAGACTCTCTCGATGGTCATTGCCCTAAATTAGCCAAGTAAAAATACTATATCTCTATAGTGTGTGTTTTTCTTAAACCAATTTGATTAAAACCAATCTATACTCCGAGGGGGTAGGTTTCACTTCCGAAGTAAGTTCATCTACTTGAACGACTTCTCTTGAAGCTTCTTTCCCAAGTATTCAACAACTTAATCATCACCAACCCAAATTTGTTAAGATATTAGGAGGAAATAGGCGTATTGTGCCAGCTCTTGCTTGTCATAGTGTTTAGGAAAAATTAGAGTATGCCAAATAGAAAAACTTTGTGAAAAACAAAATTATTATAAATGAACTAAGGCATAAAGCCAATATTCAATCCAAAACAACCCCCTCAAACTATGAAAATTAGTTTATGATGAGGGGATTAACCAACACAACCATAATCGTTTTCAAAAACATCATCATAAAAAACTAAAGATAAACAAATTGTGCCAAGGGAATAGGCAGAGGGGTCTCTCGATGCAGCCCTCCACGCCAGGCTATCGGCCAAGAGGTTGAACCACCCTTCCTCGATGCACCCAGTTGTCACTTTCCGATCACTCCAACGTCGTACTCCGATCACTCTAGGTCTTCACCTGATCACTCTCTTCGTCTCTTTCTATGTATGCAATGCTTGATCGATTGGTCTTTATATTGGCGTGAGTGGGAAATGATAAGATAAGCCTTTGCATTTGAATTTGAAATGATCAAGGGATAAGAGATAGAGCTTTATCCGATCATTTTGACATCTTATCAGCTCGTTATGATAGCTTATCGGGCTAGGGCTGACATCATCATGCTGATGTCGCCTTGGCATCCAAGCTTGGCACAAGGTTGCCAACTTCACTAGGCACCACCATATCCACTATTTTTTCAAAAGTTGATCCAATTGCGATCTTTTAGGAGCATGATCCTTTCCTATTTTTGGGGGGTTCATCATCTCTTGGCATGGCATCACTGGCATCTCTCTGCAAACAAGTTCTTGGCACACCACTGGTCCATCTGTGCCTACAGCTCTTGGCATTCACCTTTGCATTCCTAACTGTGTTGCTTTGCTGTGCCCATTCCTCTGCCAAATCCTATGCCAAACTTGCAAAAATAGCCACAAAAACAACCTTTCACTCTGGCATAGGCAACCTACTAACTCTTTGACGAGAATGCATGATCCTAACAAATTAATGAAACTAAATGTACTCGAAAACAAGCAAAAGCATATCAATATAGGCATGAAAAACAAATTAATGCATGATCCTGGCTCATTGCTTGTCCACAAGTAATGCAAAAGAAAGAAAAAAATTATGGTGAAAATAATACCTTGACAAATGTTTGGTTGGAATGCCAACAAATGCCTGCAAGCAAAGTTTGATGCTAATGCTGCCCTCAGAAATCACAGTGCACAATGCCAAGCATAAAATAATTCAAGTTCAAGAATATAACTCTAGTCTAAGGGCATGATTTGTGCGCAAAGTGTGGGCAATATGCATCTAATTATCGCCATGGCAGAACATTGCTGCCTTATTTTCTTTTACCCTAGCATTCTTCTCTCTTTCTCTCTCTCTCTCTGAGCATGGTTTCAAATAGTCTAAGTTTTCTAGGGAACTAGATACATACCACGTGCTAAGTGTAAATCAATTTCCTAAACTAGATATCAATTGACAAGAAACTTGGCATACTATCTATTGGCATGACAAACTGAAGATTAAAAATTCATCATTGGGCAAACAACTAGGATCAAAATAAGCTCGCCTAACCAATTGTTAACAAACTTCAAATTTTGGCCGAGACAAAATTTTCTTTTCACATTTTTTAATGGTTCAGTATGCAACTAATCTACATGAACTACATGGCAAACAAAAAATTTAAACTTGAAATTCACGGAATAATGTGAGAAAATTCACACCCCCAAACCCAAGATGTGCATTGTCCTCAATGCGTGAAACAACACATATATACAAGAAAAACATAAAAACAAAAACGCGTGAAGATGAAGATGCAAGAATGAAATGCAAAGGAGTTAAGTAGAAGAAGACTCCCCTTTGGAAGCCTTTTCCTCCTGTTTGGCACGTGCTTCTTCTTCTTTTCTTGCACCGGTCTCCCTCATGGTGAGGCTCCCATGTTCAGGGGCCATTATTTTCTTCCCTTTCTAGCCTTGCTTTGAGGCGGCAATGGAGGCTCTAACATCCTTCTTCTTCTTGGCAGGGTTTACTGGCAGTGTAACTAGCGTAGGCTTTGATTTCTTGGCAGGAATGTCATCCGACTCATAGGAGGAATCGATACTGGAAGATTCAACATACACCGAGGACATAGGAACTGTGGCATTGGACTCAAAACTAGCTGAACTGACTAGACTAGCTAACTTGACCAGACTGGCTGGCATTGTTGGACTGGCTATCATTGTTGGGCTGGCAGGATCATTGGCAGAGGGCTCGGCATGGAAAACAAGAAATGATGACACATCTTCACGGGGCAGCTTGACAAGCACCTCCCTGATTATAGCATCCATTTCTTTTGTGTAGTGCCTCATCTTGACATTAAGCTCCTCGGCTGCCTCCAACTTCCAGAGAATAATCTCCTGGCGAGCGTAAACTTGAGGCAGCACTGCCAACGAGCTTGTTGGCAAGGTTTCTAGCACACTGTTGGGCTCTGCCTTTGGCGAGGCAGTCTTGGCTTTTCCCTTCCCCTTCTTCTTTGGCTCTCCAGCCGTGAGGTTTTTGCAAATAATGGCAGTGATGGTGGTTCCCTTGATTGTTTGGTCGATGTCCTTTTCCATCCAAGGCACTTCATGGCGCAAAAAAATGTTAGAAATTAACAAAGTGAAAAACAAATTGCCCTTACGCTTATCATCACATTTATAAGCCTCCTTGACAATAATTTTGCCAACGTTGATCTTGCGTCCTTTGATGATGGAATGCAGCATAATCAACTGGTCTTCCGAGACAGTCTTGTTGTGAGATGTAGGCAACATATTTGCCTTGATAAAATGATTCCATCCACGCATTGGTGGCTTCAACGCCAACCTCTTAACTGTCCGGTGGCCCGTCGATGAAATTGTGCAATCTCTGCCAGGCTCACACAAGTCTGCCAATAGTTTCTTGTGTTTGACAACGATCATAGATGCGGCGTAGTCGGAGTGCTCATCCTCCATAGCATTCAAAGCACACAATGAGTTCACATACCCTTAATCAAAACACACACATTTACCTCTAATAATCAAGAATGGAGAATCTTTTGTGAGATGGCCATAAAACTGTAACACCCCGGTTTTGGGCCTAGGTGTTTTGTGCGTCGGGTCAGGCTAGAGGAACCAGTAATCGATTGTTCGAGACGTTAAAGGTGGTTCAGGGAAATAAAGGTCCGGGATGGGATAAAAATGTCGTAAAAATTTCTTAAATCCTTCAAAATTATATTTAACAGGTTGGTTAAATCAATTTTGCAAAACGAGTTTTGGGAAGTGTACATTTTGAGCAGTGACCAAAATGTAAAGTTTTAAAATTGTGGAAAAAGAGTGTTTTTCTAGAAGTGTTAAATTCTTAGAATCTTTAGGGAGCTTAATGCCAATTAAGTCTTTTCTCTAATTTGGCATGTGTTTTAAATGGATAATTAAATATTAAAATTGGCTTTTATTGAAATAATTAAAGAGTAGTTATTTTGGTTAAACAAATTGATGATCATTTTCATTTTCTCCATTTCACTACAGCCAAACACTCTTTGTTTTCTCTCATTTTCTATATTTCTTGCACTTTCATTTTATCTCTTAATTTTCAACTTCTCATTTGTGATCTCTCTCAAATCTCTTCAAGATTCTTGAAAGAAAAACTTGCCAAATTAGAAGAGAAGCAAGGATTGGAGGTAATTTTCATGTTAACCCTATAATCAAGGGTCTTTAATGAAATTCCAAAGATATTTGGCTTTTTATTCAAGTTTTATTGTGGTTTTGATAAAATGGTGAAATCTTGATTTAAAGAGATGATTTAATGTGATTTTTGGAGTTGTTTTGATTTGATTTGTTTGAGATGGTTTTTAATCATGTTTTGGAAGGTTTATTATGTTGAAATCGAGTCTTAATCATATTAATCCCGAAATCCTTAAGATATTTGATTTTAAAGGTGTTTTTGGTTGGGTTTTTGGGGTGTTATATGGGATCTGAGTTGCTGGAGGTATAAGGACGGTTTTAGGTTGTTTTTGGATGTTAATTTATGGTTGAAATGTGTTGGATGTGTTGGTTTGATGGCTGGGATGAGTTTAGAGATCAATTGATTGTGATTTCGGTTCTTTTGGATGGGTATTTTGATGCTTTAGAGTAGGGCAACGAGTTTCTAATTATATGATGGTGTTTGGGTGAATTATGGTGCATTGAATCTCTATTTTCAATGTGTTGAAAATAGGAGATAGTGTTTCAGAATCGATCCGAGTAGTTTTAGAGGCTTCAGACGGATGATTGTTGCGTCGGCAAGTGAGGTTTCACAAGTCGGTGAGTGGAAATGAGATTTCCATATTTGTATCATCTTAAAAGAGGTTTTGGGAACTTAGTGTAAGCTTGAAATGCTTTACCAAGTTTGGAAGTAAGTAAAGTGATTTTCTCCCTCGGATTGTGCTATTATGAGCCTTTGGATGCACTTGTTTTTATTACATTAACCTAATGTTTTAAAACATGTTTTGAGTTTATAGAATATGGTTGATGATGCCATATGGTTTAATGATGCACTAGCTAAGTGATCCTTGTATGCATGTGTTGATCCATAATTTTTGAAGCATGGTTTAATGCTTGAACTATTGCTTATTATGAATGCTTTGGAGAAATAGTGAGGTATGTATGAAATATGGATTATATTGGCAAGTGATGTTGTGTAAAGTGTTTTGTAAATGAAATCGGGTATAGTTAGCCGACTATAGGATTGAGTGCACTATAAAAAAAGTCGCCTTGGATGTTGAGGGGTTGTGATTGTACCGAAAACTCCATCCAAGTCCCCTAACAATTGAGGAATATTTAAGGTTGCAACGGTGGAGGTTAGCTCCCGTGTGTGAACCTTGTATGTGTCCCGTCTATCGTTAGTGGGTTATACATCTACAGATGAGTGGTGTTGAGGGGTTGTGATTGTACCAAAAACTCCACCACGGGTGTCACAATGGTGGAGGGTTGCTCCCGTGTGTAAGCCTTGAGATGTCGGTAGAGTGTATGAAGTGTTTAGGATAACACTTGGTAATTCGTGTATCCGATATGGTTTTTGGGAAATGAGAATGCTGTTAATCACTTGTATGCCAATATAATGGATTGAAATGTTATGGAAATGTTGATGATGTATAATATGAAAAATGCATGTTTTACCTTAAGCTTTGAATATTGGTGAATATGCTTGGATGGGTTGATTTTTGTTTAGCAATGGTTTAGTTGCTGTGAAGTATGTGATACTTGTTGCATGGTGTTTAACATGTTGATTTTAATGATGAATTGCTTGGGATTTTCAAAGAGGGCATGATGGTTTTCAAAATAGTGAAAATGGTTTTGATCATTGATGGTATTTTTGGTTTTGAGCATTCCTCACTAAGCTTGTATACTTATGCTCTCTTTTACTCATCAATGCAGATAATTAAGTGATGGGAAGCATCAACTTTCAAAGTATTTCCAAGAGACTTCATTGAAATTATGTCTTGGTTTTGGACTAGTGTAATAAAGGCAATGAGAGTGTCCAATGCTTTGAATGTTAGTTATTTTGGTATTTTCAGGTTTGGTACAAGTTTGTTATGTTTAATTTGGGTTGTAAATGGTCTTTAAATTTTGGACTATGCTTGATTTTGAGATTTAACTTGTGGATGCTTGATTTTCTTAGGATGCATGCCTCTGGAACTCATTGATGATGATAGTGATGCTTTGATGATGTTATTGCCATGTATTCTTGATTGATGAAGTGCATTTGAGTTGCAAGCAGGCTTAAATATATGTTGGAATGTTTTGGAAGGGTCCTATGAGTGTTAAACCATTATATTGGGCTAGTGCAGACTGTAGAGTATAGCTACACTTTTTAGTGTATCGATACGGTCTTCTTAGTTTACAGGGGCGTACTGTTACACGGGGGCGTATCGATACCCATTTTAGCAACTGGTCGAGGGTGTATCGATACGGTGCCCAGGCGTACCGATACGATCCTTGTAATGCTGGGTTTGGGAGGTTGATCATTAGGGGCGTGTCGATACCCTCCTTAAGGGTTCTGGTACGCTATTAGTAAAATTGGTTGGATGGCATCTTTGAATGCTCTAAATCTTTACGTTTAGTCCCTGATTCTTATGGATGCAATTAAATGAGTTTTAATGGTTAATTTGAGCTGAGTTTTTACTGAAATGCATGAAATGAGTTTAATTAAAGTTTGGTAAACCATATTTGGGAAAAACCCTTGAAATCTGTTAAGTTTACAAAATGGTCCCTAAAATTGAAATTGGTAATAATCGATGAGCGTTTGTATTGTTGTTTAATCCACTGCTTGTTGAACACATAGGAACCTAACTTGCATTTAGACAAGATAAAAAGAAAAAAAATAAAGTCGTTTATTGAGGTAAACCTTCCCGATTTATTTCAATATTCCTCATGTGATCCTTTCGGTTCGGTCTACCGGCTAGGTCGGGTCGAGGGGGTTACATTTGCTGGTATTAGAGCTAGATTACGAAAGATTGGGATGATGGTAAGTAAATGAGGTGTGAATGTGTGTACTTGGTGATGTTTCTTTCGCTCGGTGAGTGTCATAATATGAATGTGGGCTGTTATAGGTGATGTTAGATTGGGCTAAATCTTAATGCTTGTGATGTGTGATGGTGGTGACATGTATGTTGTATGCGTTATGCTATGTTTGGGGGGGGAAATTGGAATGATCATTGCCTTATTACTATAGGGAAATGTTTTTAAGTGAATTTGAAGTCTTGGATCCTTGCTAGAAGCTGACATGATCTTTTGTTTTGTTTTATGTTCACGCCTTAATGATAATAGCACAATGGGACCAAGGTGAGAGCTACGTTATGGGTCAGTTGCTCTGTCTGATGAGAAGAGAAATCAGGAGAACAAAGTTCTGGATGGTGTGAATTTACCTCCTCCACCACCACCATCTGGGGGTGAGGAGCAAGCGCAACGCGGGCAGGCTAGTTCGATATTGGGTAATTTGACGCCTTTGATACAAGCGATGACTGGAGCATTCCAGGCTGCTGTTGCTGGAGTGCAAGTGCAAGCGCCTGATGTTGGGCAATCGGGTTTGCTGTTGGAGCGCTTGTGAAGTTTGGGAGGCGTGGAATATTGTGGTTTGTCTCCCGAGGCATCCGAGGCTTGGATGGCCAGTACCATCCGAATTTTGGATAAGATGGGGTGCAATAATGCATGAAAACTAAGGTGTGCTATTTCGTTGGTGCATGGTGATGCTTACGCTTGGTGGACAACTGTGACTGCAGCCACAGAACCAAACGAGGTGGATTGGGACTTCTTCCAGGCTTCATTTAAAAGGAAGTATCTATGAGTTAGATACTTGGACAATAAAAAGTGTGAGTTCATGTCCTTGGTGCAATGAAACATGACGGTAGTTGAGTACAAGGTTCAGTTTGTACGTTTGAGTCAGTATGCTTCGGAGTTGGTGACGAGTGATAGTCATCATTGTGATCGCTTCCGGTATGATTTGGTGCAAGAGGTGAAGATGTTCATGCTCGCATCTGATTACACGAATTTCGATATGCTGGTGACAGGAGCCAACGACATAGAGTAAAGTTTGGGACTGACATCATACATGGGTGGATCTAGCTCGAGTAAGAGAGCTGCAAATGCTGGCCCTAGTGGTGGGCAGAATAAGAGGAATCGTGACCGTAGGTATCAGTCTGAGGTGAGGTGAGGTAATTTTGGGCGAGGTGCACCAGCTCAAGGTAACAGGGCGAGGTTTGAGCAGAATACTTGCTGGATATGTGGATCGCGTGAGCACTTGAGGCGAGATTGTCCTCGTGTGGCTCGTGAGGCGCAGGCTCCTGTGGCTGGGGCTAATTCTTGTTGGAACTGTGGTTCTGGTGATCACATGAGATGTGAATGTCCCTTTTTAGCGGGAGGTGGTCAGGGTCGTACAACTATTGTTGCACCACAGTGAGGTCGTGGGCGCGGCCGTGGTAACTTCCAAAGGTGGTGGGATGGGCAGAGAGGTGTGGCTCACGTTGTTGGCGTTCAACCGGAGGGTGGCGGTCCTGCGAGGGTGTATGCAAATCGTGAGGGACGTAATGACACCAACGTGATTGCAGATACCTTCACCTTACGATCCTTGTCTTTGTTAGCTTTGACTGATTCTGGATCCACGCATTCATACATCTTGAGTGAGCATGCACATTTTCTTGATATTCCTGTTGAGATGCTACATGTAGGAATGCAAGTAAAAAGTTTGCTTGGTGAAATTGTTGTTACAAGAAAATTGTATAGGAGATGTCCTTTATCTGTTCATGGTCATATTTTTTTCAGTTGATTTGATGGAATTACCTTTATATGGTTTTGATGTGATTCTTTGAATGGATTGGTTGTCTGAGCATCAAGCTGTAGTTGATTTTGATGTTAAACGAGTTATCTTGAAACTTACGGATGATTACGAAGTTGTAATTGTAGGCGAGAATGTGAAATTCTTGTCCAATGCAATTTTGGCTCTTGAAGCGAGTCGGATGATGGAGTTGGGTTGTGAAGCTTTCTTAGCTTATGTGATGAACCCTGGTATGAAAGAAGTGCGAGTGCAAGACATACGAACAATATGTGAGTTTCTGGGTGTTTTTCCGGAAGAGTTGTCTAGTTTACCACCAAACAGAGAAGTTAAGTTTGGCATTGAGTTGTATGAAAAAACGACTCTAGTGTCCATTGCTCCTTATCGGATGGCACCTAAGGAATTGAAGGAGTTGAAAACGCAACTTCAAGAGTTGCACGATCGAGGGTTCATAATACCAAGTGTTTAACATTGGGGTGCATCGGTCTTATTTGTGAAAAAGAAAGATTGTAAAAAGCGTATGTGTATAGACTATCGGCAACTGAACATGTTGACAATTAAGAACAAGTACCCTTTGTCAAGGATCGATGATTTGTTTGATTAGTTTCATGGTGCTTCAGTGTTTTCGAAGATTGATTGGAGGTCTGGGTATTATCAACTAAAGGTTAAGGATGTGGATGTACCTAAGACAGCTTTTCGGACAAGGTATGGCCATTCTGAGTTCTTGGTGATGTCTTTTGGGTTGACAAATGCATCGGCTACATTCATGGATATGATGAATCAGGTGTTCTATGAGTTCTTAGATCATTTCATGGTAGTGTTTATCGATAATATTCTCGTATACTTGCATACCGAGGAGGATCATGATAAGCATTTGAGGATTGTGTTGCAAGTGCTGTTGGAGAATCAGCTTTATGCAAACTGAGCAAGTGTGAGTTTTGGGTCAGGGAAGTGGTCTTTCTTGGACATGTAGTGTCAGCCGAAGGTATTCGGGTTGATCCACACAAGATCGAGGCGGTGATGAGTTGGAAAACGCCTAAATCGGTGACAGAGGTGCGTAGTTTCCTTGGGTTGGCTGGATATTATCGAAGGTTTGTTGAAGGTTTTTTCTAAGATTGATGCTCCTTTGACCAAGTTGCTGCAAAAGAATATTCGCTTTGAATGGATGGATGTTAGGCAACAAGCTTTCGAGAAGTTGAAGGAAGCTTTGACGCAAGCTCCTGTCTTGGTTCAACCAGAATCGTGTAAGGAGTTTGTAGTTTTTAGTGATGCATCATATGTCTGCTTGGGTTGCGTGTTGTGCAAGGTGGGAAGGTTGTAGCTTATGCTTCTAGACAATTGAAGGTGCATGAGCGCAACTATCTTACTCATGATCTAGAGCTTGTTGCGGTGGTGTTTGTTTTGAAGATTTGGAGACACTACCTTTATGGTGAATAGTGTGTGTTTTACACCGATCATAAAAGTTTAAAGTATTTCATGTCTCAAAGGGAGTTGAATCTTAGGCAACGAAGATGGTTGGAGTTGCTTAAGGATTATGATCTGGCAATTTAGTACCATCCTGGAAAGGCCAATTGTTGTGGCTGATTCTTTGAGTAGGAAGGTAGTTGTGGAGTTGAGAGCGATGTTTGCTCGGTTGAGTATATCACGTGATGGTGGATTGGTAGCCGAGTTGCAGGTGAAACCTTCCTTGATTGAGTTAATAAAGGAGAAGCGGTTGCTTGATGATTCGTTGGTGCCTCATGTTCAGGATATAGCTAATGGTAATGCAATAGTTGTGCCGGAAGATGCTGAGTTGAGGCGCACTATTTTGACTGAAGCTCATAGTAGTCATTTTGCTATGCACCCTGGTAGTACTAAGATGTATCATGGTTTGAAGGATAAGTACTATTGGGTAGGGTTGAAAAAGGATGTCGCTGATTTCGTAAGGAAGTGTATGGTTTGTCAGCATGTGAAAGCTGAGCATCAGTTTCCTTCTGGATTGTTATAGCCTTTGAGGATACCAGAATGGAAGTGTGAAAGGATTATGATAGATTTCGTATCCGGTCTGCCTTTGACAATGTCTAAGAAGAACTCTATTTGGGTGATTGTAGATCGCCTTACGAAGTGTGCGCATTTCTTTGTTGTGCATACTACGTACTTGTTGGATAAGTTAGCGGAGTTGTATATTGATGATATTGTGCGTTTGCATGGTGTGCCTAAGTCCATAGTGTCGGATAGAGATCTGAGGTTTAAAGCGAGGTTTTGGGAATGTTTACACCAGGCAATGGGTACGCGTTTGAATTTTTGCACTTCATATCATCCTCAAATAGATGGACAGTTGGAGCGAGTTATCCAGGTGCTGGAGGACATGTTGCGATGTTGTGTGATAGATTTCTAAGGTTCTTTGTAAAAACAGTTGCCTTTGGTTGAGTTTGCATATAATAACAGTTTTTAGGTGAGTATACAAATGACTTCGTATGAGGCCTTGTATGGGAGAAAGTGTAGAACGACTCTTTGTTGGGTGGAGACGGGGTAAAAGTTGGTTTCCTTGCCAGTTATGCTTAAGGGAACAACTGAGAAAGTGAATCTCATATGTCAGTGGTTGAAGGCTGCTTCGGATCGTCAGATGTCTTACGCAGATTTAAAGCATAAGGAGATTGAGGTTGTAGTTGGAGATCGTGTGTTCCTAAAGGTATCACCTTGGAAGAATGTGATGAGGTTCAGAAGTAAGGGTAAGCTTAGTCTGAGGTTTATTGGACCTTATGAGGTTGTGGAGCGAGTTGGTCCTGTTGCATATCGGTTGAGGTTGCCTCCCGAGTTGGAGAAGATCCATGATGTGTTTCATGTTTCAATGCTGCGGAGGTATAGATCAGATCCATCTCATGTGATGTCTGTCGAGGAGATTGAGTTGAATCCAGATTTATCTTATGATGAGGAACTAGTGGAGATTCTTGATCCGAGTAACAAAGTTCTTCTTGGTAAAACGATTGAACTTGTGTAGGTGTTGTGGCAACATCGAAGAGTTGAGGAGGCCACGTGGGAGAGCAAGGCGGACATGCTGAAGCAGTTTCAGCACCTTTATTCTTCAGGTAAAATTTCAAGGACGAAATTTCCTAAGTGGGGGAGAGTTGTAACGCCCTGGTTTTGGGCCTAGGTGTTTTGTGCGTTGGGTCAGGCTAGTGGAACTGGTAATCAGTTGTTCGAGATGTTAAAGGTGGTTCAGGGAAATCAAGGTTCGGGATGGAATAAAATGTGGTAAAAATTTCTAAAATCCTGTAACGCCCCGGTTTTGGGCTTAGAAGTTTTGGGCGTTGACCGGTTTGGTCAAAGTGCTGTTCGAATCTAAAGAGGTGAAATTAGGAAAGCCTAGTTCGGGTTGCATTAAAAATATGGAAAAATGTTCTAAAATCATCTTTTAATATAATTAAGTGAACTGTGAAATCAATTTTGAAAAATGGGTTTTGGAAGAGTGACATTTTGGCTAGTGACCAAAATGTAATTTTTGAAAGTTTTGTGACTGTTTTATAAAGAGTTGAAACTTTGAATCTTTAAGGAGCTATTATTCCAAAAGTAGTTTCTCCAGATTTTTCTAAGATATTTTGAGATTTATTCTGATTTTAAAACATATCAAAAGTGGAGGGAAAGGCCATTTGGCTATTTTCTTAACTAACTTATCTATTTTCTTTCTCTCATTTTCTCTCAATCCAAACACTTGTTTTCCAAAGAGTTGTTTCTGATTTTCTCACCTAAAATCCTCCTTTCAACATTCTTTTGATTCCTAATCAACATATCTTCAAAACCTCATCATTTGCTAGTTGATTCAACAAGGTTTTTGATTCCAAAAAGTGGAGAAACACAAGTTTGGAGGTAAGAACGTCCTTCTCCTCTAAACTATCAGTTCTTTACTGAAATTCCCAAGTTCTCAACTCTTAATTGAAGTTTTATTAAAG
This sequence comes from Hibiscus trionum, assembly GCA_030270665.1. Classification (NCBI taxonomy): domain Eukaryota; kingdom Viridiplantae; phylum Streptophyta; class Magnoliopsida; order Malvales; family Malvaceae; genus Hibiscus; species Hibiscus trionum. The sequence continues at coordinate 10,272,690 of BSYR01000007.1, read as the reverse complement.
GATTTTAAGTGGTGAAATGGATCTTGGCTTATAATGCAAGATTTGGTGATTTTTGGTGATTTTCGTTGGATATGATTAATCTGTGATTTGAGGTGTGTTTTTGATGTTAAATGAACTCTAAATTGATAAGGAAATGAGTTTTGATTAATGCAATCCCGGATAGGTTGTGTTTTCTAAGTTTAGCTTGTGATTCTTGGATGTTTTTGTGGTGATATTGTGGATCTGATGTTGCTGGAGGTATAAGGATGTTTATAGGTTGTTTTTAGATGTTAGATGGTGTTAATGGATGTTAGGTTTTGCTGGTTTATGGCTGGGCTTTGTTGAGAAGTGGTTTTGATGCAATTTCGGTTGTGTTTGGTGGCTGAAATTGGAGTGTGAATGAGAGCAGCGAGTTTGAGTGCTTTCATTGAAGCTTTTGATGCATGATGATGCATTAAATCTCTGCTTTAATGTGTTTAATCAGGGGAGGCATCTTTGGATCCAAGAGTTGTTGATCCGGAGGCTTGTTTTGGTGCTTTGGCTTGAGGCGAAGTGGAATCGGTGAGTGAAATTGGGTTTTCGGCTTTGAAACCAATGTCTTGGGAGCTTAGTTTAAGTCTAAACAACTTTGCTAAGCTCAAGCGTAAGTTTTCGGAAATACTCTCTAGTGGTGGCCATGATTTGAATGATGTGCAATGTGGTTTATTGCATGTTTTAAATTCTGTTTTGAAAGCATGATTTAGCATGGTTAATGCTGTTTTTGTAAGCCATATGTTGAAGGAAGCTCATGGTAAGAGTTCCTTGTTTTTGAACATTGATTAAATGTGGTTTGATGCTTTTAAATGCATGATGAATATGGCTTGGTTTAATGCTTTAAAACAGTGGATAAATTGATGATAATGATGTATATTGGCAAGTGATGTTTTGAAAAGGTTAAGGTCACTAAGGTGGTTAAAAGTCCTTGAGTGAGCCTTGTTTACTTAAGAACATCAAGGTGGTTAAAAGTCCTTGGATGATTCTTGTTACGGACACAAAGGTGTTTAAAAGTCCTTGTGTGGTCCTTTCTATGGTGTTTAAAAGTCCATAGGCCAAGGTGTTTAAAAGTCCTTGGGCTCAAGGTGTTTAAAAGTCCTTGAGGTGATTCAATTCATGGTGTTTAAAAGTCCATGGCCAAGGTGTTTAAAAGTCCTTGGGGTCAAGGTGTTTAAAAGTCCTTGAGGTGATCTAATTCATGGTGTTTAAAAGTCCATGGCCAAGGTGTTTAAAAGTCCTTGGGGTCCAAGGTGTTTAAAAGTCCTTGGGGTGAAAGTTGATGAACTTGTTTTCCAAGAAATGAAATGTATCACTTGTGGCCAATATGACATGTAATGAAATGAAGCATGAGATGCTTGTTTTAAGTATGCTTTTGAGCATGTGTAAATGATGATTTGAAGCATGATTTATAAATGTTTTGTTAATGCATTATTGGATGGTTTTATTGAGCATTCCTCACTAAGCTTTTGCTTACGCTCTCTTCCGTTTTCTTAATTCAATAATGCAGAACATTAGGGTACTTGAGGGCAGCAAGGAGGGCAAGCATCCAAGTGGAAACAAAGCTCTAAGTATGGAAGGTTTTCTAAGTACATTTTAGCTTTTGGTAATTTGGCAATGGGGGACCTATGTGTATGTTTTGGGAGATGCTTTGAACTACCTAAGTATGTTGAATGTTGTTGAGAATGCTGGTTTTTGTGGTTGGCCTTTATATGCTTGAATTGGAAGTTTATGCTTGAATGGCTTACTTGTGTAGGAAGCATGCCTATAGATTTGGGGCTTTTCATATATGTGGATGTTTTGATGAATTGTTGATGCAAGTATGTCTCATATATGTTGAATTGCATGTTGGCAAAGTTTGGTGGCATTTGGAGCATGATTGGTTGGTCAATTGCATGTTTAAGTATGCATTTTTGGGCAATCTGTGCAGGGTGTTTCGGAACAGCACCTACCGTTTCGGAACGGGTGCCTTAAACAAGCCCAGGCGTCCGAAACGGGAGGGACCGTTCCGAAACGGAAAGGCCACTGCTAGACCCCCGTTTCGGTACGCGTTGCGGAACGGCCCCGAGTTTCGAAACAGGCTATGCCTGTTTCGGAACGGGTGACCGTTGGGGGCTGTCATTGGCAGTTAAATGTTTTGAAAAGTTTGCATTTTGGTCCTGAAACTTGTTTGTGCAATTGTATGAGTTTGGGAAGTCCTTTTGAGCTGAAATTTCACAGAGAAGCATGAAACCTGATTAATTTCAAGTTGGTAACTTCAATTTGGATTAAGTCTTCGTATTTATCAGAATTTACATTTCGGTCCCTAAAGTTGTATTTTGTTCAATTGAGTCCCTGTTTGATCTCTGATGTTTGTGATCTTTTGGTATGATGTTTGGGTGATCACAATTAGGTCTAAAGTGCATCTAGACAGGGTTAAAAAGAAAAAAAAGGGTCGTTAATCAAGGTTGACTTTCGGGTTGACTTTGGTTTTCCCCGTGTGACTTTCTTAATTCGGGTCAACCGTCTAGGCCGGGTTAAGGGGGTTACATTTGGTGGTATCAGAGCTGAGTTCTCGAGTAATTGGGAATGTATGTATGCATGATTGAAGTATGTATGCCTTGTATGCTTGTTGAGTGAAAGCATGTTTAATGGCTTATGATTTTGATGCAATTGAAGTATGTGCTGTGATGTAGCATGTTGTGGGTACCCATTGCCAAATCAAAGCTAAAGGAAAGATGTTGTTTTGAAATGAAATTGAGCTTGAATACTTGGATTGCTTACCTTGCTGGGCCTGACTTTGTTTTATTTGTGTTGTGATTGCATGGTAAAAATATGGCACCACGTAGAGAGTTACGAGGTAATGTGCGAGCTACGGATCCTAATGAGAACGAGAATGAGGAAAACACGGGTAGTGCGGTGTTACCTCCTCCTCCACTTGGTGGTGGTGGTGCTGGGGCTGAGGAAGCTGGAGCTGCTAGACCTGGAGCTGGTCAGGGGCAAGCTATGCCTGATATGACGATGTTAGTGCAAGCTATTGCTGGTGCTTTTCAAGCAGCGGTAGCTGGGGCTCGCGGAGCGGGGCATCAGGAAGATGCTGGTGTTAGACTACCTTTGGAGCGTTTGCGCAGTCTTGGTGGGACTGAGTTCAGGGGTATGTCTGCTGAGAGTTCTGAAGCTTGGCTAGAGAGTACCAAGCGAATCTTGGGTCAGATGAGCTGCACGGATGTGCAAAAGCTGGGTTGTGTTGTGTCCTTGCTGCAGAAGGATGCGTATATGTGGTGGACAACCACTATTGCTGGGATGGCAGAAGCTGATGTGACTTGGACATTCTTTCAGAATGTGTTCAAGCGGAGATATCTTGGTGTGAGATATCTTGATGAGAAGAAGCGTGAATTCATGTCTCTTACCCAAGGGAGCATGAATGTGGCTGAGTATGAGGTGCAGTTTGTGCGACTCAGTCAGTATGCACCGGAGCTGGTACCTGATGAGCGGGCAAGGTGCGAGAGGTTCCGTTATGGTTTAGAGACGGATGTAAAGATGTATTTGCTGGCCGCCGAGTATGATGATTTCGACGTGTTGGTGGGCCGAGCCAAGGACGTTGAGATGAACTTGAGTTTATCTGCTAAGGGAGCTGGCAAGCGATCTGCTGAGTTTAGTTCCGGAGGTGGACGGAACAAGAGGGGACGTGATCAGAAGTATCAGTCTTCAGCTAAGAGAGGTGGTGGTGCACCTGCTAGAGGAGGCAATGCTAGAGCTGATCCGAGTGCTTGTTGGATCTGTGGTTCACGTGGTCACATGAAACGTGACTGTCCTCGTGCCGAGAGAGAGGTGCAAGCTCCTGTTGCGGCTGCTGGTAGCGGGTGCTAGAATTGTGGATCCGCAGACCATTTGAGGTGTGATTGTCCTAGGTTGGCTGGTGATCAGGTGCGTGCTCCTGTTGTTGCTGCACCGCAGAGAGGTCGTGGGCGCGGCCGTGGTAATTTCCAGAGGAGAGAGGAAGGTGGTCGTGGAGTGGCCCATGTTGTGGCTATTCAGCCTGAAGGTGGAGGCCAAGCGAGGGTGTATGCTCAGCGAGAGGGCAGGAATGATGCGGATGTGATTGCAGGTACCTTTACTTTGCAGTCCTTGTCATTGCTTTCATTGATTGATTCTGGATCTACGCATTCATACATTTTGCGTGAGCATGCTGAATTGCTTGGGTTGCCTGTTGAGTCTTTGGATGTTGGTGTTCGAGTCACTAGTTCTTTTGGTGAGACTGTTGTGACTCGTAAGCTTTATAGAAGGTGTCCCTTGGTTGTTCAAGAGCATGTTTTCCATGTGGATCTTATGGAGTTGCCCTTCTATGGTTTCGATGTGATCCTTGGTATGGATTGGCTTGCTGAGCATCGTGCTGTTGTGGATTGTGAGAACAAGCGGGTTTCGCTTAAGCTTGCGGATGATTATGAAGTTGTTGTGGTTGGTGAGAATGTGAAGTTTCTTGCCAATGTGGTGTCTACCTTGGAGGCGAGCAGGATGCTGAGGCAAGGTTGCGAAGCTTATCTAGCTTTTGTGATGAATCCTAGCTCTAAAGAGTTGAGGGTGCAAGATATCAGAGTTGTGAAGGAGTTTCCTGGTGTTTTTCCTGAGGAGTTGCCTGGTTTACCTCCTAACCGCGAGGTGGAGTTTGGAATTGAGCTGTATGAGAATACAACTCCTGTGTCCATTACTCCCTATAGAATGGCACCTAAGGAGCTGAAGGAGCTGAAGACGCAGTTGCAAGAGTTGCTTGACCGTGGTTTCATCCGGCCGAGTGTGTCACCTTGGGGAGCACCGGTCTTGTTTGTGAAGAAGAAGGATGGCACTATGAGAATGTGCATTGATTACCGTCAGCTTAACAAGTTGACTATCAAGAATCGGTATCCTTTGCCGAGGATTGATGATCTTTTTGATCAATTTCGGGGAGCTGCTGTGTTCTCTAAGATTGACTTGAGGTCAGGGTATTATCAGTTGAAGGTGAAGGATGTGGATGTGCCTAAGACAGCTTTCAGGACAAGGTATGGGCATTATGAGTTCCTTGTGATGCCGTTTGGGTTGACAAATGCTCCTGCTGCTTTCATGGACATGATGAATCGTGTGTTTCATGAATACCTGGACAAGTTTGTTGTGGTGTTCATTGATGATATCCTCGTGTACTCGCGTACTGAGGAGGAGCATGAAGAGCATTTGAGGATTGTTTTGCAAGCTTTGTTGGAGAATCAGCTTTATGCTAAGCTGAGCAAGTGTGAGTTCTGGTTAAGGGAGGTGGTGTTTCTTGGACATGTGGTTTCAGCGGAGGGGATTCGTGTTGATCCTCAGAATATTGAGGCGGTGAGGAGTTGGAAAGTTCCTAAGTCTGTTCATGAGATTCGTAGTTTCCTTGGTTTGGCGGGATACTACCGAAGGTTTATGGATGGTTTTTCCAAGATTGCTGCTCCTTTGACGAAGCTGTTGCAAAAGGATGTTAAGTATGAGTGGACGGAAGCGAGACAGCAGGCTTTTGAGAAGCTTAAGGCGGCTTTGACGCAAGCTCCTATCTTGATTCAGCCTGAATCAGGGAAAGAGTTTGTGGTTTACAGTGATGCATCCTATGTTGGTTTGGGGTGTGTGCTGATGCAGGAGGGTAAGGTGGTGGCTTATGCATCGCGGCAGTTGAAAGTGCATGAGCGCAATTACCCTACGCATGATATTGAGCTGGCTGCAGTGGTTTTTGCTCTGAAGATCTGGAGGCATTATCTGTATGGTGAGAAGTGTACTGTGTACACAGATCACAAGAGTTTGAGGTATCTGATGTCTCAGAAAGAGTTGAATCTTAGGCAGCGGCGTTGGTTGGAGTTGCTCAAGGATTATGATCTGACGATTGAGTATCATCCTGGAAAGGCTAATGTTGTTGCGGATGCCTTGAGTAGGAAGGTAGCTGTTGAGATGAGAGCCATGTTTGCTAGCTTGAGCATATCGCAAGATGGTGGTCTCGTTGCTGAGTTGCAAGTGAAACCCTCTTTGGTTCAGTTGATCAAGGATAAGCAGTTGTTGGATGATTCCTTGGTATCTCATGTTCAGGATATCGCGGAGGGTAGACCTTCAGATTTTTGTTTCAATGATGATGGTGTGCTGTGTTTTGGGACTCGAATAGTAGTGCCCAATGATGCTGAGTTGAGGCGTGCTATTCTGACTGAAGGTCATAGTAGTCCTTTTGCTATGCATCCTGGTAGTACTAAGATGTACCGTGATCTTCGTGATGAGTACTATTGGGTGGGTTTAAAGAAGGATGTTGCGGAGTTTGTGAGCAAGTGTTTGGTGTGTCAGCGAGTTAAGGCTGAGCATCAGTTTCCTTCAGGGTTGTTGCAACCGTTGAAAATCCCTGAATGGAAGTGGGAGAGGGTTACCATGGATTTTGTATCTGGTTTAGCTTTGTCTCCCTCGAAGAAGAATTCGGTCTGGGTGATTGTGGATCGCCTAACGAAGTGTGCGCATTTCTTGCCTGTGCATACCACGTTTTCTTTGGATAGGTTGGCAGAGCTGTACATTGCTGAGATTGTGCGGCTGCATGGTGTACCTAAGTCGATTGTGTCGGATAGGGATCCGAGGTTCACATCGCGGTTCTAGCAGTGTTTGCATCAAGCTCTGGGTACAAGGTTGCATTTCAGTACATCCTATCATCCTCAGTCGGATGGTCAGTCTGAGCGAGTTATCCAGATTTTGGAGGATATGTTGAGGTGCTGCATGATTGAGTTCCAAGGTTCTTGGGAGAAGCATCTGCCTTTGGTTGAGTTTGCTTATAACAACAGTTATCAAGCAAGTATACAGATGGCACCTTATGAGGCTTTGTACGGGAGGACGTGTAGGACTCCTCTTTGTTGGGCTGAGACTGGTCAAAAGTTGGTTTCGATGCCGGCTTTGTTGAAAGGGACCACAGAGAAGGTAAAGCTCATTTGTGAGCGGTTGAAGGCTGCTTCTGATCGGCAGAAGTCTTACGCGGATTTGAAGCGTAAGGAGATAGAGTATGCGGTGGGTGACCGTGTGTTCTTGAAGGTTTCGCCTTGGAAGAAGGTGATGCGGTTTGGCCGAAAGGGTAAGTTGAGCCCTAGGTACATTGGACCATATGAGGTGGTTGAGCGTGTGGGTCATGTTGCGTATCGGTTGAGGTTACCTCAGGAGTTGGAGAAGATCTATGATGTGTTTCATGTTTCTATGCTCCGGAAGTATAGATCTGATCCTTCGCATGTGATGCCTGTGGAGGAAGTAGTTTTGAATCCGGATTTGACCTATGATGAGGAACCGGTGAAGGTTCTGGATTCAGATAGCAAGGTTCTTCGTGGCAAGACCATTGAGTTGGTGAAGGTGCTGTGGAAGCATCGCGGTGTTGAGGAAGCCACGTGGGAGCGGAAGGAAGACATGCTGAAGCAGTTTCCTTATCTCTTTCCTTCAGGTAAATTTCGAGGACGAAATTTCTTAAGGGGGGGAGAGTTGTAACGCCCCGGTTTTGGGCTTAGAAGTTTTGGGCGTTGACCGGTTTGGTCAAAGTGCTGTTCGAATCTAAAGAGGTGAAATTAGGAAAGCCTAGTTCGGGTTGCATTAAAAATATGGAAAAATGTTCTAAAATCATCTTTTAATATATCAATTTTGAAAAATGGGTTTTGGAAGAGTGACATTTTGGCTAGTGACCAAAATGTAATTTTTGAAAGTTTTGTGACTGTTTTATAAAGAGTTGAAACTTTGAATCTTTAAGGAGCTATTATTCCAAAAGTAGTTTCTCCAGATTTTTCTAAGATATTTTGAGATTTATTCTGATTTTAAAACATATCAAAAGTGGAGGGAAAGGCCATTTGGCTATTTTCTTAACTAACTTCTCTATTTTCTTTCTCTCATTTTCTCTCAATCCAAACACTTGTTTTCCAGAGAGTTGTTTCTGATTTTCTCACCTAAAATCCTCCTTTCAACATTCTTTTGATTCCTAATCAACATATCTTCAAAACCTCATCATTTGCTAGTTGATTCAACAAGGTTTTTGATTCCAAAAAGTGGAGAAACACAAGTTTGGAGGTAAGAACGTCCTTCTCCTCTAAACTATCAGTTCTTTACTGAAATTCCCAAGTTCTCAACTCTTAATTGAAGTTTTATTAAAGGATTTTAAGTGGTGAAATGGATCTTGGCTTATAATGCAAGATTTGGTGATTTTTGGTGATTTTCGTTGGATATGATTAATCTGTGATTTGAGGTTTTTTTTTATGTTAAATGAACTCTAAATTGATAAGGAAATGAGTTTTGATTAATGCAATCCCGGATAGGTTGTGTTTTCTAAGTTTAGCTTGTGATTCTTGGATGTTTTTGTGGTGATATTGTGGATCTGATGTTGCTGGAGGTATAAGGATGTTTATAGGTTGTTTTTAGATGTTAGATGGTGTTAATGGATGTTAGGTTTTGCTGGTTTATGGCTGGGCTTTGTTGAGAAGTGGTTTTGTTGCAATTTCGGTTGTGTTTGGTGGCCGAAATTGGAGTGTGAATGAGAGCAGCGAGTTTGAGTGCTTTCATTGAAGCTTTTGATGCATGATGATGCATTAAATCTCTGCTTTAATGTGTTTAATCAGGGGAGGCATCTTTGGATCCAAGAGTTGTTGATCCGGAGGCTTGTTTTGGTGCTTTGGCTTGAGGCGAAGTTGAATCGGTGAGTGAAATTGGGTTTTCGGCTTTGAAACCAATGTCTTGGGAGCTTAGTTTAAGTCTAAACAACTTTGCTAAGCTCAAGCGTAAGTTTTCGGAAATACTCTCTAGTGGTGGCCATGATTTGAATGATGTGCAATGTGGTTTATTGCATGTTTTAAATTCTATTTTGAAAGCATGATTTAGCATGGTTAATGCTGTTTTTGTAAGCCATATGTTGAAGGAAGCTCATGGTAAGAGTTCCTTGTTTTTGAACATTGATTAAATGTGGTTTGATGCTTTTAAATGCATGATGAATATGGCTTGGTTTAATGCTTTAAAACAGTGGATAAATTGATGATAATGATGTATATTGGCAAGTGATGTTTTGAAAAGGTTAAGGTCACTAAGGTGGTTAAAAGTCCTTGAGTGAGCCTTGTTTACTTAAGAACATCAAGGTGGTTAAAAGTCCTTGGATGATTCTTGTTACGGACACAAAGGTGTTTAAAAGTCCTTGTGTGGTCCTTTCTATGGTGTTTAAAAGTCCATAGGCCAAGGTGTTTAAAAGTCCTTGGGCTCAAGGTGTTTAAAAGTCCTTGGGGTCAAGGTGTTTAAAAGTCCTTGAGGTGATCTAATTCATGGTGTTTAAAAGTCCATGGCCAAGGTGTTTAAAAGTCCTTGGGGTCCAAGGTGTTTAAAAGTCCTTGGGGTGAAAGTTGATGAACTTGTTTTCCAAGAAATGAAATGTATCACTTGTGGCCAATATGACATGTAATGAAATGAAGCATGAGATGCTTGTTTTAAGTATGCTTTTGAGCATGTGTAAATGATGATTTGAAGCATGATTTATAAATGTTTTGTTAATGCATTATTGGATGGTTTTATTGAGCATTCCTCACTAAGCTTTTGCTTACGCTCTCTTCCGTTTTCTTAATTCAATAATGCAGAACATTAGGGTACTTGAGGGCAGCAAGGAGGGCAAGCATCCAAGTGGAAACAAAGCTCTAAGTATGGAAGGTTTTCTAAGTACATTTTAGCTTTTGGTAATTTGGCAATGGGGGACCTATGTGTATGTTTTGGGAGATGCTTTGAACTCCCTAAGTATGTTGAATGTTGTTGAGAATGCTGGTTTTTGTGGTTGGCCTTTATATGCTTGAATTGGAAGTTTATGCTTGAATGGCTTACTTGTGTAGGAAGCATGCCTATAGATTTGGGGCTTTTCATATATGTGGATGTTTTGATGAATTGTTGATGCAAGTATGTCTCATATATGTTGAATTGCATGTTGGCAAAGTTTGGTGGCATTTGGAGCATGATTGGTTGGTCAATTGCATGTTTAAGTATGCATTTTTGGGCAATCTGTGCAGGGTGTTTCGGAACAGCACCTACCGTTTCGGAACGGGTGCCTTAAACAAGCCCAGGCGTCCAAAACGGGAGGGACCGTTCCGAAACGGAAAGGCCACTGCCAGACCCCCGTTTCGGTACGCGTTGCGGAACGGCCCCGAGTTTCGAAACGAGCTATGCCTGTTTCGGAACGGGTGACCGTTGGGGGCTGTCATTGGCAGTTAAATGTTTTGAAAAGTTTGCATTTTGGTCCTGAAACTTGTTTGTGCAATTGTATGAGTTTGGGAAGTCCTTTTGAGCTGAAATTTCATAGAGAAGCATGAAACCTGATTAATTTCAAGTTGGTAACTTCAATTTGGATTACGTCCTCGTATTTATCAGAATTTACATTTCGGTCCCTAAAGTTGTATTTTGTTCAATTGAGTCCCTGTTTGATCTCTGATGTTTGTGATCTTTTGGTATGATGTTTGGGTGATCACAATTAGGTCTAAAGTGAATCTAGACAGGGTTAAAAAGAAAAAAAAGGGTCGTTAATCAAGGTTGACTTTCGGGTTGACTTTGGTTTTCCCCGTGTGACTTTCTTAATTCGGGTCAACCGTCTAGGCCGGGTTAAGGGGGTTACAAATCCTCTAAAATTATATTTTAGAGGTTGGTTAAATCAAGCAAAATAAGTTTTGGGAAGTGTACATTTTGGGTAGTGACCAAAATGTAAAGTTTTAAAACTGTGGAAAAAAGGTGTTTTTCAAAACGAGTCAAAATCTTAGAATCTTTAGGGAGCTTAATTGCAATTAAGCCTTTTCTCTAATTTGGCATGTGTTTTAAATGGATAATTAAATATTAAAAGAGGATTTTATTGATTTAGTTAAAGGGTATTTATTTTGGTTAAACAAATTGACTATCATTTTTATTTTCTTCATTTCACTTCAGCCAAACACTCTTTGTTTTCTCTCATTTTCTAGATTTCTCTCACTTTCATTTTCTCTCTTGATTTTCAACTTCTCTCTTGTGATTTCTCTCAAATCTCTTTAAGATTCTTGAAAGCAAAACTTGCCAAATTAGAAGAGAAGCAAGGATTGGAGGTAATTTTCATTCTAACCCTCTAATCAAGGTTCTTTAATGAAATTGCAAAGATATTTGGCTCTTTATTCATGTTTTTGATTAAATTTTTATTGTGGTTTTGATAAATGGTGAAATCTTGATTTAAAGATATGATTTAATGTGATTTTCGAAGTTGTTTAGATTTGATTTGTTTGAGATGGTTTTTGATCAAGTTTATGAAGGTTTATGATGTTCAAATAGAGTCTTAATCATAGTAATCCCGAAATCTTTGAGATCTTAGATTTTAAAGGTGTTTTTGATTGGGTTTTGGGGTGTTATGTGAGATCTGAGTTGCTGGAGGTATAAAGATGGTTTTAGGTTGTTTTTGGATGTTGATTTGTGGTTAAAATGTGTTGGATGTGTTGGTTGATGGCTGGGCTGAGTTTAGAGATCAATCGATTGTGATTTCGATTGTTTTGGATGGGTATTTTGATGCTTTAGAGCAGAGCTGCAAGTTTCTAATTAAGTGCAGGTGTTTGGATGCATTATGGTGCATTGAATCTCTGCTTTTAATGTATTGAAAATAGGGGATAGTGTTCCGAAATTGATCCAAGTAGTTTTGAAGGCTTCGGACGGTTGATTGTTGCGTCGACAAGTGAGGTTTCGCAAGTCAGTGAGTGGAAATGAGATTTCCACCTTTGTATCATCTTCAAATAGGTTTTGGGAACTTAGTGTAAGCTTGAAACGATTTACTAAGTTCGGAAGTAAGTGAAGTGATTTTCTCCCTCGTATTGTGCAATTATGAGACTTTGGATGCACTTGTTTTTATTGTGTTTACCTACTGTTTTAAAACATGTTTTGAGTTTATAAAATGTGGTTGATGATGCCATATGGTTTAAGGATGCACTAGGTAAGTGATCCTTGTATGCATGTGTTGATTCATGATTTTTGAAGCATGGTTTAATGCTTGAACTATGGTTTATTATGAATGCTTTGGAAAAACAGTGAGGTATGCATGAAATGTGGATTATATTAGCAATTGATGTTGTGTAAAGTGTTTTGTAAATGAAATCAGATATAGTTAACAGACTATAGGATTGAGTTCATTATAAAGAAGTCTCCTTGGATGTTGAGGGGTTGTGATTATACCGAAAACTCCATCCAAGTACCCTAACGATTGAGGAATGTTTAAGGTTGTAATTGTGGAGGTCAGCTCCCGTGTGTGAACCTTGTATGTGTCTCGTCTCTCGTTAGTGGGTTATACATCTACCAGTGAGTGGTGTTGAGGGGTTGTGGCTGTACCAAAAACACCACCACGGGTGTCACGACGGTGGAGGGTTGCTCTCGTGTGTTAGCCTTGAGGTGCCGGTAGAGTGTATAAAGTGTTTGGGACAACACTTGATAATACTTTTATCCGATATGCTTTTTTAGAAATAAGAATGTTGTTAGTCAACCAATATAATGGATTGAAATGTTATGGAAATGTTGATGATGCATAATATGGAAAATGCATGTTTTACCTTAAGATTTGCATATTGGTGAATATGCTTGGAAGGCTTGATTTTTGTTTAGTAATGGTTTAGTTGTTGTTAAGTATTGGATACTTGTTGCATGGTGTTGAACATGCTGATTTTAATGATGAAGTGCGTGGATTTTCAAAGAGGGCGTGATGGTTTTCAAAAGAGTGAAAATGATTTTGAGCATTGATGGTGTTTTTGGTTTTGAGCATTCCTCACTAAGCTTGTATGCTTATGCTCTCTTTTGCTCATCAATGCATATAAATAAGTGATTGGAGGCAGCAACTTTCAAAGGATTTCCAAGAGACTTAATTGAAAGTATGTCTTGGTTTTGGACAAGTGTAATAAAGGCAATAAGGGTGTCCAATGCGTTGAATGTTAGTTGTTTTGGTATTTTCTTGTTTGGTACTAGTTTGATATGATTATTTTGGGTTGTAAATGGTCTTTAAATGTTGGACTATGCTTGATTTTGAGATTTGACTTGTGGATGCTTGATTTTCTTAGGAAGCATGCCTCCAGAACTCATTGATGATGATAGTGATGCTTTGATGATGTTATTACCATCTATTCTTGATTGATGAAGTGCATTTGAGTTGCAAGCATGCTTAAATATAGGTTGGAATGTTTTGGAAGGGTCCTATGAGTGTTAAACCATCATATTGTGCTAGTGCAAACTGTAGAGTATCGGTACACTTCATAGTGTATTGATACGGTCTTCTTAGTTTAGAGGGACGTACCGATACACGGGGGCGTATCGATACCCATTTTAGCCACTGGTCGAGGGTGTATCGTTACGGTGCCCACGTGTACTGATACGATCCTTGTAATGCTAGGTTTGGGAGGTTGATCTTCAGGGGCGTATCGATACCCTCCTTAAGGGTACCGATACATTGTTAGCTAAATTTGTTGGATGGCATCTTTTAATGTTTTGAATCTTTACGTTTTAGTCCCTGATTCTTATGGATGCAATTAAATGAGTTTTAATGTTTAATTTGAGCTGAGGATTTAGAGAAATGCATGAAATGAGTTTAATTAAAGGTTGATAAACCACATTTGGGAAAACCCTTGAAATCTGCTAAGTTTACAAAATGATCCCTAAAACTGAAATTGGTAATAATCGATGAGCGTTCGAGTTGTTGTTTAATCTGCTGCTTGTTGAACACATAGGAACCTAACTTTCATCTAGGCAAGATAAAAAGAAAAAAATAGGTTCGTTTATTAAGGTAAACCTTCCATGTTTACTTCAATATTCCCCGTGTGACCCGTTCGGTTCGGTCTATCGGCTAGGCCGGTTTGAGGGCGTTACAAAAACTTTCGCACGATAGCGGCATAGATCTCCCCTTTTTGTTGGTAGAACGAACTCCAACCATGCATGTCGACAATGGCCACGAACTCCGGTGGGAATCCAACGGTGGTGTTGGTTTGGAAGTCGAAGTGCTTCTCGTACAAAAAGGATCTTGAGGCAAAACTCGTCTCAAACTTCTTTTTGAATATTTTCATTGAAGAATCTTTTGAAAGGAAGAGATGAAGACGCCATGGAAGAGAGGAAGAGCTTGAATTGGTGATGAAAGAAAGAAGAAGAGAAGTTGAATGGTTTATTGAATTTAGCTTGAGAAATAAAGAGAGTTTATGATTCTTGGGAAATCGGCAAAGGTAAAAAGTAAAAAAGGTGGAGTGTTTAAGGGGTTTTAATGTTGGTAGCCGAGAAGAGGGGGATAATGATTGAAGTTTAAAAGTTTTGATTGGGATGGATGTTTAAAAGTGATAAGGTGAAGTGACAATGAAAGATTTAAAGTGATAGAATAATTAGGAATTTAAATCTCCTTAAATTGGGCGGCTTGGGATAATCTCAAGATTTTTCTCTCTCTTCTTAATAAAGCTAGGGTTTTTTCTCTCTTTTCTTTTTCAACATGAAATACCGACGCATGCCACGCTGCATTGGCAATGTGCATGGCATCACTCTTGGAAATGCTCATAGCAAGGTCCCTTGCAATATTCCTGCTAATGTCCCTGCATATACTCAATGAAAAACCGTGTAACGCGGAAAGGGAATAAAAATTGAAAAACAAAAAATAAAGAAAAACAAAATTCCGATACCTAAAAGAAAATAAAACAACTAATCGTAATATTTAGAAAGAGTTTCAAACCTGCATTCGTTTCACTCTAACTCTACCAGGAGGATAGTCTCATTGGCATTGTTTTGCTTACCATCCAAGTAGTGCTTTAGATGTTTGCCATTTCACTTTAAAGATTTTCCCTGTTTGTAGGTTTTTAATGTCCATAACCCCATGAACATATGGCTTCAAAACTTTATAAGGACCCGTCCACCTTGATTTGAGCTTTCCTGGAAAAAGTTTAAGTCATGAGTTAAACAATAGAATAAGCTGACCTATTTCGAACTATCATAGCATGATCCGACTATCATGCCAACGTTTTGCCTTCTCCTTGTATATCCTAGCATTCTCACAGGCATGCGTCTTGAATTCCTCCAACTCATTAAGGTCGAGCAACCTCTTTTCTCCAGAAACTCTCCATGCCATGTCAAGTTTCCACTGGCAGATGGCATGGTTTGCCAAAGACAAGCTAAATGGGGAAGTACCCAAAGGAGTTTTAAATGCAGTTCTGTAGGCCCACAAGGACTCATCTAGCCTCAAAGATCAGTCTTTCCTTATTGGATTTATAGTCTTCCCTAGATTGTTCTTAATCTCCTTGTTTGATATCTCGACTTGCCTATTCGTTTGTAGATGATAGGCTGTAGCGATTCGCTGTTGAATTCCATACCTGCACAAAGCTTTAGATATTGTGTAATAGATAAGAATGTCTTTGCCCCCAAATTTTGTAATACATAAGAATTGGTCCTAAATGATTAATTATTGTTTCATAATGAATGAATTGGACTAAGATGTATATTACGTGATGTTTTATTAGTATAACATTGATTTTATATTGCTTATGGATCAACATTTTATTGCTCTGATCATTGTTCTACTCATCGGATGCACCTTCCGACTCGGTTCTCGACCAGGCCAGGAAGGGGTGTTACATTTGTGGTATCAGAGCTAGAGTTTAGTCGATTCTAGGACTAAACCAAAGCTTATTGCATTGTTGTTGTGTTACTTTGCCACCTAGGAGTTATCTATTGTGTATTTTGTGACTTGTCGACTGATCCGATCTCTTTCTAATTTAGATATGTCTCAAACTAACGAAGCTCATATTGACGAGCTTGCCACTGGCTCTACGACTCATGGCGAGGAGATAAGAGGATGAGATCCTCCAAATCTTATGAACACTCAAAATCCTCCTATTCAAAATGATGAGCCTGTAGCACCTACTGCTCATGCTGAATGTTATAAGAACATGGTTGATATGTTCAACCAGTTTATGATTGCACTGAGGGATGGGCAAGTCATTCAACCCATTATTCCCGCTGTCCAACATACTCGAGCCCCTATTGAAAAGCTATCTCAGTATCGAGCTTAAACTTTTACCAGCCATGATGATGATAATCTTGAAATTGCCGAGTATTGGTTGGAAAACACCCTCCGGATCCTGAACAAGTACTAGTAGTGCTAGGACGAGCACAAACTCTGGTGTGCCCTTGCGTTGCTGGCTGACGAGGCACTCCATTAGTGGGAGACTACTACTTTGACAGTCTCCGAGGATACTGTAACTTGGGAGTTCTTTCTTAAACAATTCCGCAAGAAGTATATCAGTGAGTTCTATTTCGCTGAAAGGTGAAGTATCTTTCTCCACCTCAAGCAAGGCGGACGACCGATCGAGCAGTACATCCATGCCTTTGCAAGTACTGTAGATACGATGCTGAATATATCAAGAAGGAGGAAGACAAGTGTCGAATGTTCATCGCATGGCTCAATGATGAGCTACACCATATGTTTACTACACTGAGCATCGTTGATTTTCAAGACCTGGAGAACCAAGTTAAGGCCACTAAAGCTGCACAGAGAGCTCAATAAGCCGGTGGGTTCGGTAAATCTGAGAAGAGGTTTAGGGATGATTCTCAACCTCCCAAGTAAAACAAGAAAGGAAACTATCAAGGCCCTAAGCAAATTGTTTATTCGCAGCCCTCCTGCTCTGGAAATATTGATAGGCCTCAATCTATTACTCAATTCTTTGCAAAGACATCATCTATTGATAGCATTGGAGGATCAAATCGAGGCATTCAACCTCTAGTTTGCAACTACTGCTAGACAAGCATCTAGTGGGTCAATGCCGTAAGCAGACTCGAGCTTGCTATTAATGTGGTGAACAAGGTCACTTCATTCGTGATTGTCCACTGAATGCAACCAAGTCTACAGCCACCCCAACTACTGCTACCTCTCATGCTCAATCCTTTCGAGGTAAGGGATCAAAGACAGGATCAACGAGAACCTTTGGGAGATTGAGTGGTTCGGGAAACCATTTAACAAGAAAGACTCGAAAACCTCTGCCCAAATGTATCATGTGAGTTGTAGAGAAGAGGAGGACGAGCATGATGTTATTGCAGGTACCATTGTGTTATATTCACATCCTTTATATGCATTGATTGATCCAGGTTCTACTCACTCTTTTATAAGCACCGTAATAGTCAAGAAACATGGTATGTCTTCTGAACCAATAGCATTGAGAATATCAGTAACCAATCCCTTAATTGTGTCACCGTAAGGGTAGTATGCAAGAACTACCTTTTATTGATCCAAGGGTTTTCTTTTTCCGGCCAATTTGTTGGCTTTACCCATCCACGAGTTCGATGCTATCCTAGGTTTAGATTGGCATAGTGAGCATCAAGCTTGGGTAGATTGTGTATTGATTACCGACATCTGAACAAAGTAACCATTAAGAACAGGTATCCATTGCGTAGAATAGACGACATGTTCGATCAACTGAAGGATGCCTCTGTGTTTTCCAAGATCGATTTAAGGCCTGGCTATTGCCAAATGAGAGTGAAGGAAGGTGATGTACCTAAAACTGCTTTCCATACAAGATATGGACACTACGAATTCTTGGTGATGCCCTTTGGGTTAACCAATGCACCAACAACTTTTATGGATTTGATGGATCGGGTCTTTAGACCCTATCTTCATAATTTTGTAGTGGTGTTTATAGATGACATATTAATCTGATCCAGGAATGTAGTGGAACATCGATATCATATTCGCATCCTGCTTCAAACCTTACGAGAGAAGCAGTTGTACGCAAAATTCTCTAAGTGCGAGTTTTGGCTCACCGAAGTTGCACTTCTTGGACATATTGTGTCGGCTTCGGGCATTCAGGTGAACCTGAAGAAAATTCAAGCCATCGTAAACTGGCATCCACCGAAGAACATTGGTGAAGTCAGAAGTTTCCTTGGGCTTGTTGGCTGTTATAAATGATTCGTAAAAGGTTTCTCCATTATACTCGCTCCTTTGACTAAGCTATTTAGGAAAGAAGCTCCTTTTATTTGGACTGCGGATCAACAATGGAGTTTCAATTAGTTGAAACAAGTCTTGACTCACGCACAAGTTCTAACCTAACCCGAGTCATGAAAGGACTACACAGTTTACAGTGATGCATCACATCTCGGGTTAGGATGCGTATTGATGCATGAAGGCAAAGTCATTGCTTATGCTTTGAGACAATTTAAACCACACAAGATGAATTACCCTACTCATGACCTTGAATTGGCTGCAATCATCTTTTTGTAACACCCCAATTTTGGGCTTGGAAGTTTAGGGTCTGAACCAGACCGGTCTAATTTTCGGTTCGAATATAAAAGGTGATTTTAGGGAAAGCCTAGTTCGGGTTGCATTAAAAATATGGAAAATATCTAAAAATCCTCTTTTAATATATATAAGAGAGTGGTGAAATCAATTTTACAAAATAAGGTTTGGAAGTGTGACATTTCGAAATAGTGACTAAAATGTAATTTTTGAAAAGTTCAGTGGTGACTGTTTTGTAAGGATTGAAACTTTGAATCTTTAAGGAGCTAATTTACCCAAGGAATGATTTCTCCAGATTTTTCTTAATTTTAATGACTGATTTAATGTTTAATTAATTAAAAGAATAGAGGGAAACCATATTTTAGTTTTCATAACCAACTTTTGCTAAAATTTTCTCATTTCATTTTCTCTCAAAATTCCCTCAGCCAAACACATTTCCACAGCAACATTCCTTTTGATTTTCACTCTAAATGATGAGGTTTCAATCATCAATTGATTCCTAAGCTTTTCTACATCAAATCCTCTTCATTTGCTCATTGAATTTTCAAGGATTTTGGCTCTAATCAAGGAGAAATCTACATTTAGAGGTAAGGATGTCCTTCTCCTCTAAATACACAGTTCTTTACTGAAATTCCCAAGTTCTCAATCCTTAAATTAAGTTTTATAAAAGGTTTTTAATGTTGTGATCTTGATTTTGGCTTAAAACTCAAGATTTGGATTAAATCTTGAAGAAATCGGCGATGAATGTTTGGGCTCTATTTTGAGGTGTCTTTTTAATGTATTTTGGATGTTTAATGATGTGTAATTGAGGTTTAATCAATGCAATCCCGAATAGGTTGATTTTCCTAAGTTTTTACTTGTGAAAATGGTGGTTTTTCGGGTGATCTTGGTGTTCTGTTATAGCTGGAGCTATAAGGACGAGTTTAGGATCTTTTTGGATGTTAATTGATGTTTAAGAATGTTTAGAAGTGATGGATCTTGGCCGGGTAATGTTGTGGATGAGTTTGGAAGTGATTTCGGTTGTGTTTGGTAGCCGAAATGTTAGATTTAGTGTGAGCAGCGAGTTTAGGTGTAATGGCTGAAGATTTTAATGTATGATGATGCATTAATCCTCTGCTTTAATGTGTTTAAAATAGGGGAGACATCTTCGGATCCTTGTGGTGTTGATTTGGAGGCTTGAACGGCGTTTCGGCAAGCTTGCGAAACGGAATTGGTGAGCGAAGTTTGGTTTTCAGCTTTGAAACCAATGTTTGAAGGTTTTGGGGGCTTAGTTTAAGTCTGAGCAACTTAACTAAGCTCAAAAGTAAGTTTTTGGAGAAACTCTCTCTTTGATGAACCATGAGATGGTTGGATGCAATGTGTTTAATTTGCATGTTTAAATTCTGTTTTGAAAGCATGTTTTAGCATGATTAATGCTGGTTGTGAAAGCCATGTGTTGAAGGATGCTCAAGGTAAGAGATCCTTGGTTTGATAATGATAAATGTGGTTTTGATGCATAGTGATGCATGATGGTTTAATGGCTTTGATTAATGCTTTAAAACAGTGGATTGTTGATGATAATTGATGTATATTGGCAAGTGATGTGTTGGTTTAAAAGTACTTGAATCGGATATAGTTAGCCGGCTATAGGATTGGGTGCACCGTGAATAAAGTCGCCTTGGATGTTGAGGGGTTGTAATGGTACCGTAAACTCCATCCAAGTACACTAGTGAGATGTCTAAGATCATAATGGTGGTTAAAAGGCCATGTGAAGATCTTGTGTTGTGTCCCGTGTTCTCGTTAGTGATGTTATACAACTACCGATGAGTGATGTGGAGGGGTTGTAATTGTACCGTTAAACTCCATCACGGGTGTTGAGGGGTTGTGATTATACTGGTAAACTCCACCTTGTGTGTTCGGTAGTGTGTATGAAGCGTATGGGACAACGCTTGTAATCCGCATATCCGATTGTGTTTTGAGTTGAAAAATGGTTTTGGTATCACTTGGAAGCCAATATGACATGTTGATGTTAATGAAGCATGAGATGCTTGTTGTGTATGCATTGTTGCATGAGAAATGATATTTATGAGTTTTAAAGGCCTTTTGAAAGGTGTTTTATAAAGTGCATTATTGTGTTTTTTCTTTAGAGCATGCCTCACTAAGCAAATGTGCTTACGCTCTCTTTCTTGAACCAATAATGCAGAGAATTGAAGTGCTTAAAGGGCAGCAAGGAGGCTAAGAATCCAAGGGAAAGCTAAGCTCATGTATGGTGACTATTTTTACAACATTATTAGTTTTTGGTATTTGGCAATGGGAACCTAGGTTGTGTTTTTGGGAGATGTTTTGGACTCCCTGAGTGTGGCATGATGCCTTTGATGTTTTGGACTTGTAAATGACCATTATGATGCTTGTTTTGGTGATTTGATGATTGGTTGGTTTTGAGTAATAGGTTGCATGCCTATAGACTTGTGGTTTTTCCTAATTGATGCCATGAATGTGTTTTGATGATGCAAATATGTTCCTTATATGCATGATGACTTGTTGGCATGATTAGAAGGTCATAGGGATGTGTTTGAGTGGTTAATTGTATGTTAAACCAGCAAAATCTGCACTTTCTGGGCAATCCGTATCGGAACAGGCACCCGCGTTTCGAAACGGGGGCCTGTAATGGCCTTCGTGTATCGAAAGAGGGCGTTCCGGAACGAATTGGCCATTGCCAAGCCCTGTTTCGAAACAGGTCTCGAAACGAACCCACGTTTCATATTGTATATGCAATATTTAAGGTGAAATTTTTCAGGGAAGCATGTAATATGATTAATTTCATATTGGTAATTTAAAAATCAGCTAAGTCCTTCATCTTTCCAGAATTTACAATTTGGTCCCTAACTTTTGTATGTTGTGCAATTGAGTCCCTTATTACTTTCCGATCGTTGTGCTTTTCAAGTATGTTTTTCTCACGGCTACGCCTAGGGTTAATATGCATCTAGACAAGATTAAAAAAAAGGGGTCGTTAATCAAGGTTGACTTTTGGGTTGACTTTGGTTTTCCCCGTGTAATCTTCGTAGTTCGGGTCAACCGTCTAGGCCGGGCTAAGGGGGTTACATTTGGTGGTATCAGAGCTGAGTTCTTGAGTAATTCGGAATGGTTATGTGGGTGATATGTGTATGATTTCTTTGTATGCTTTTTAAGTGGAAGTATGATGTATGAATTGTAATAATGTTGCAATTGTGATGCTATGCTATGTTGAAGCATGTTAGAGGGACCCATTGCCATATCAAAACTAATGACGTGAATTGTTTTTGAAAAATTGAGCTTGAGTGCTTGGATTACTTACCTTGCTGAGCCTGATTATGTTTAATGCATTTGTGTTAGTGCATTGCTTTTGTGAATGGGACCTCGTAGAGAGACGAGGATTAATACGCGAGCTATGGCTCAGAACGAGAATGAGGAGAATGCTGATAATGTTATAGATTTACCTCCTCCTCCTGGTGGTGGTGGTGCTAGAGGTGATGGAGCTGGTGTTGATGCTGGTGCTGGGGTCGCTGGACCTGAAGCTGGGTATGGGCAAGCTGCTCCTGACATGACAGTGTTGATACAAGCTATCGCTGGAGCCTTTCAGGCGGCAGTAGCTGGAGCTCATGGAGCTGGGCATCAGGAAGATGCTAATGCTAGACTACCTTTGGAACGTTTGCGCAGTCTGGGAGGGACTGAGTTCAGAGGTTTGTCTGCTGAGGTTTCTAAATCTTGGTTGGAAAGTACCAAGAGGATATTGGGACAAATGAACTGCCATGATGTGCAGAAGTTAGGATGTGTGGTATCGCTGTTACATGATGATGCGTATACCTGGTGGACGACCGTTGTCTCCGGAATGGAGGAAATTGATGTGACTTGGATGTTCTTTCTGAACGCGTTCAAGCGAAGGTATCTAGGTGTGCGATACCTGGATGAAAAGAAAAGAGAATTCATGTCTCTGACACAAGGGAGTATGACAGTGGCTGAGTACGAGATCCAGTTTGTCCGTCTCAGTCAGTACGCACCTGAGATTATCCCTGATGAGCGGGAGAGGTGTGAGCGTTTCCGATATGGTTTGGTGACGGATGTAAAGACCTATATGCTTGCAGCTGAGTACACTGATTTTGATGTGCTGGTTAGTAGGGCAAAGGATATTGAGCAGAACCTGGGTTTGTCTTCCAGGAGTGTTGGTTATGGCTCGGGTAAGAGAGCTGCTGAGTATAGTTCCGGTGGTGGACGGAACAAGAGAGGACGAGATAGGAGGTATCAGTCTTCTGTTAGGCGTGGTGGTGGAGGGCATGGTGCGCCTGTTCAGGGAGACAGGGCGAGAGCTGATCAGAACACATGTTGGGCGTGTGGATCGCGTGGCCATTTGAGGCGCGATTGTCCTCGAGCAGTGAGGGAGGTTCAGGCTCCTGTTGTTGTGACTGGTAATTCGTGTTGGAATTGTGGTTCGGCAGACCACATGAGGAGGGAGTGTCCTTTGTTGGCCGGTGGTGGTCAGGGACGTGCTCCTGGAGTTGTTGCACCACAGAGAGGTCGCGGTCGTTGCCATGGTAACTTCCAGCGCAGAGATGATGGCGGAAGGAATATGGCGCATGTGGTGGCTGTCCAGCCTGAGGGTGGTGGCCAGGCTCGAGTGTATGCGCAACGGGAAGGGAGGAATGACACGGATGTGATCGCAGGTACCTTCACTTTGCAATCCTTGTCATTACTTTCCTTGATTGATTCTGGATCTACACACTCATACATATTGCGTGAACATGCTCAATTGCTTGGTTTGCCTGTTGAGTCTTTGGATGTTGGTATACGTGTAACTAGTTCCTTTGGTTAGACCGTTGTGACACGAAAGTTATATAGAAGGTGTCCCTTGGTTGTTCAAGATCATGTTTTTCATGTTGGTCTTATGGAATTACCTTTCTATGGTTTTGATGTAATCCTTGGTATGGATTGGCTTGTTGAACATCGAGCTGTGGTGGATTTTGAGAACAAGCGAGTTTCGCTGAAGCTTGCGGATGATTATGAGGTAGTGGTGCTTGGTGAGAATGTGAAGTTTCTTGCCAATGTGGTGTCTACATTGGAGGCGAGCCGGATGCTGAGGCACGGTTGTGAGGCCTACCTAGCCTTTGTGATGAACCCTAGCTCTAAGGAGTTGCGAGTTCAAGATATCAGGACTGTGCGAGAGTTTCCTGGTGTGTTTCCGGAGGAGTTACCTGGATTGCCTCATAATCGTGAAGTGGAGTTTGGAATCGAGCTGTATGAGAATACAACTCCAGTTTCCATTACTTCTTATCGAATGGCACCTAAGGAGTTGAAAGAGCTGAAGACGCAACTTCAGGAGTTGCTTGATCGTGGTTTCATTCGGCCGAGTGTGTCACCTTGGGGTGCACCGGTCTTGTTTGTGAAGAAAAAGGATGACACTATGAGAATGTGCATCGATTACCGTCAGCTGAACAAGTTGAGTATCAAGAATCGGTATCCATTGCCGAGGATTGATGACCTTTTTGATCAATTTCGGGGAGCGGCTGTGTTCTCTAAAATTGACTTAAGGTCAGGGTATTACCAGTTGAAGGTGAAGGATGTGGATGTGCCAAAAACAGCCTTCAGAACGAGGTATGGGCATTATGAGTTCCTTGTGATGCCGTTTGGTTTGACGAATGCTCCTGCAACTTTCATGGACATGATGAATAGAGTGTTCCATGAGTATTTGGACAAGTTTGTTGCGGTGTTCATTGATGATATCCTCGTGTACTCTCGTACTGAGGAGGAGCATGAGGGGAATTTGAGGATTGTGTTGCAGGCTTTGCTGGAGAATTAACTTTATGCTAAGTTAAGCAAGTGTGAGTTCTGGCTCAGGGAAGTTGTGTTCCTTGGTCATGTGGTTTCTGCTGAGGGGATTCGTGTTGATCCTCAGAAGATTGAGGTAGTGATGAATTGGAAGCCTCCTAAGTCTGTTCATGAAGTCCGTAGTTTCCTTGGTTTGGCAGGATACTACCGGAGGTTCGCGGATGGATTTTCAAAGATTGCTGCACCTTTGACGAAGCTGTTGCAGAAGGATGTCAAGTATGAATGGACGGAAGCGAGACAACAAGCTTTTGAGAAGCTTAAGGCAGCTTTGACGCAAGCTCCTATCTTGGTTCAGCCTGAATCAGGAAAAGAGTTTGTGGTGTATAGTGACGCATTCTACGTTGGTTTGGGATGTGTGTTGATGCAAGAGGGTAAGGTGGTGGCTTATGCATCGCGTCAGTTGAAGGTGCATGAGTACAATTATCCTACACATGACATTGAGTTAGCTGCTGTGGTTTTTGCTTTGAAAATTTGGAGACATTACCTGTATGGTGAGAAGTGTACGGTGTACATAGATCACAAGAGTTTGAAGTATCAGATGTCTCAGAAAGAGTTGAATCTTAGGCAACGACGTTGGGTGGAGTTGCTTAAAGATTACGATCTGACGATCGAGTACCATCCGGGAAAAGCTAATGTTGTAGCGGATGCCTTGAGTAGGAAAGTGGCAATGGAGTTGAGGGCTATGTTTGCCAGTTTGAACATATCGCGAGATGGTGGTCTTGTGGCTGAGTTGCAAGTGAAACCATCCTTGGTTCTATTGATAAAGGATAAGCAACTGTTGGATGATTCCTTGGTGCCACATGTTCAGGATATTGCTGAGGATAGGCCATCGGATTTCTGTTTTAATGATTATGGAGTTTTATGTTTTATTAGTCGGATAGTAGTGCCATATGATGCTGAGTTGAGGTGTGCTATTCTGACTGAAGCTCATAGTAGTCCTTTTGCTATGCACCCTGGTAGTACTAAGATGTATCGTGATCTTCGTGATGAGTACTATTGGGTGGGTTTAAAGAAAGATGTTGCTGAGTATGTGAGCAAGTGCATGGTTTGTCAGCAAGTTAAAGTTGAGCATCAGTTTCCTTCTGGGTTGTTGCAACCGTTGAGGATTCCTGAGTGGAATTTGGAAAGGATTACCATGGACTTTGTGTCTGGTTTGCCTTTGTCGCCATCGAAGAAGATTTCGGTGTGGGTGATTGTGGATCGCCTGACGAAGTGTGCGCATTTCTTGTCTGTGCATACTACGTACACTTTGGACAAGCTTGCAGAGCTGTACATTGCTGAGGTTGTTCGGTTGAATGGTGTGCCAAAGTCGATTGTGTCGGATAGAGATCCGAGGTTTACATCGCGCTTCTGGGAGTGTTTACATCAGGCTTTAGGTACACGGCTGAATTTCAGTACTTCTTATCATCCACGGTCGGATGGACAGTCTGAGCGTGTTATCCAAGTGCTGGAGGACATGTTGAGGTGCTGTGTTATTGAGTTTCAAGGCTCTTGGGAGAAGCATTTGCCGTTTGTGGAGTTTGATTATAACAATAGCTACCAGGCATGTATTCAAATGGCACCTTACAAAGCCTTGTACAAGAGGAAGTGTAGGACTCCTCTTTGTTGGGATGAAACAAGCCAGAAGTTGGTTTCAATGCCAGCTTTGTTGAAAGGAACCACCGAGAAGGTGAAGCTCATTTGTGAGCGCTTGAAGGCAGCTTCTGATCGACATAAGTCCTACGCGGATTTGAAGCGTAAGGAGGTTGAGTATGCGGTTGGTGACCGTGTGTTTTTGAAAGTTTTGCCTTGGAAGAAGGTGATGAGGTTTGGTCGAAAGGGTAAGTTAAGCTGTAACGCCTCGGTTTTGGGCTTAGAAGTTTTGGGCGTTGACCGGTTCGGTCAAAGTGCTGTTCGAATATAAAAGGAGTGAAATTAGGAAAGCCTAGTTCGGGTTGCATTAAAAATATGGAAAAATGTCCTAAAATCCTCTTTTAATGTATATAAGTGAACCGTGAAATCAATTTTGCAAAATGAGGTTTGGAAGGGTGACATTTTGGGTTAGTGACCAAAATGTAATTTTTGAAAACTGCGTGACTGTTTTAAAAAGGATTGAAACTTTTAATCTTTAAGGAGCTATTTACCCAAAGGGAATTTCTCCAGATTTTTCTAAGATATTTAGTGATTTAATTCTGAATTTTAAACAAAAGAAAAGTGGAGGGAAGTTATTTTCCTATTTTCAACTAACTTTTCCAATTTTCCTTTTCTCTCATTTTCTCTCAAACCAAACATTCTCTCCAGAGCTTTTTCCTCTGATTTTGGCACCTAAATACCTCTTTTCAATTCTCTTTTGATTGCTAATCATCTCATCAACAAAACCTCACCAATTGCTAATTGGATTTTCAAGATTTTGGTTCTAAAAAGGGAGAAATTCAAGTTTGGAGGTAAGAACGTCCTTCTCCTCTGAACTTTAAGTTATTTACTGAAATTCCTAAGTTCTCAATCCTTGATTTATGATTTATTAAAGGTTTTACAATTGGAATCTTGATTTTGGCTTTAAAATGCAAGATTTGCTTGATTTTGGTGAAATTTTCGTATGATCTGTTTGGGCAGTGTGTTGAGGTGTTAAATTGATGTTAATTGAATGTTAAATTGATGAATAATTGAGGTTTAATCAATGCAATCCCGAATAGGTTGACTTTCCTAAGTTTTGCTTGAGTTTTTGGTTGTTTTTGGAGTGATCTTGGTGATCTGTTATAGCTGGAGGTATAAGGACGTGGTTAGATCCTTTTTGGATGTTAATTGATGTTTAAAAATGGTTTGAAGTGATGGATCTTGGCTGGGTTAAGTTTTGGAAGTGTTTGGAGGTGTTTTCAGTTGTGTTTGGTAGCCGAATTGTTGGATTTGTGTAGAGCAGCGAGTTGAGTTGTGTTGCTGGTGTTTTTAGTGCATTATGATGCATTAATCCTCTGATGTTGTGTGCTTGAAACAGGGAAGGTTGATCCGTGAGTATTAGAGGTGGTGCGGAAGGGTTCGGATGCTTGGAAGGCTTGTTGGCTAGCCTTGTTTTGTGTGTCGGTGAGTGAAGTTGGGTTTTCAGCTTTTAAACCAAGGTTTGAAGGTTTTGGGAGCTTAGTTTAAGTCTAAACAACTTTGCTAAGCTCAAGAGTAAGTAAATGGATTTTCGCTCTTGGTTGTGTTGTGAATTGGCTTTTTAAGCAATTGTGATTGATGGTTGCAATGCATATGATTTGCATGTTTTAAATTCTGTTTTGAAAGCATATTTTAGCATGGTTTAATGCTGGTTTTGAAAGCCATATGTGAAGGATGCTCGAGGTAAGAGATCCTTGGTTTTGTACATTGAAATTGTGGAATTGATGCATAGTGTTGCATGTTGTTTAATGGCTTTGTGTGATGCTTTAAAACAGTGGAATATTGTTGTTAATGATGCACATTGGTAAGTGATGGTTAAGGTTACAAAGGTGGTTGAAAGTCCTTGTGTAAGCCTTGTTTATTTAAGAACAACATGGTGTTTAAAAGTCCATGGTTGGTTCTTGGTTAAAGTTCATGGTGGTTATTGCATTTTGATTATGCTTGTGAATTAATGGATTAATGTGGTAAGATGGTTATATTGGCAAGTGATGTAAGTGGTTCTTGGTTTCTTTGATCGGATATAGTTAGCCGTCTATAGGATTGGGTGCACCGTGAATAAGTCGCCTTGGATGTGGAGTGGTTAAGAGTGAACCGGGAAACTCCATCCAAGTATCCTAACGAGATGGTTAAGGTCATAATGGTGGTTAAAATTCCATTCGAGGACCTTGGTTAAGCAAAGGTAATAATGGTGGTTAAAATTCCATTTGAGGACCTTGTGCTTGTTAAGATCACAATGGTGGTGTAAAGTCCATGTGTGAATCTTGTATAGGGTGTCCCGGATCTCGTTAGTGATGTTATACAACTACCAATCGGTGATGCAAAGGTTGTATGGTGTTTAAAAGTCCATACATGGGAACCTTGTGCATGTTAAGGTTGTATGGTGTTTAAAAGTCCATACATGGGAACCTTGTGAATGTTAAGGTTGTATGGTGGTTAAAAGTCCATACATGGGAACCTTGTGAATGTTAAGGTTGTATGGTGTTTAAAAGTCCATACATGGGAACCTTGTGAATGTTAAGGTTGTATGGTGGTTAAAAGTCCATACATGGGAACCTTGTGAATGTTAAGGTTATATGGTGTTTAAAAGTCCATATATGGGAACCTTGTGAAAGTTAAGGTCAAATGGTGGTTATAAGTCCATTTGGAGACCTTGGATTGGTAGTGTGTATGAAGCGTGGGGACAACGCTTGTGATCCGCGTATCCGATCGGGTGTTGAGTTGAAAAGTGGATTTGGTTATCACTTGGAGGCCAATATGATGTTCTTGAATATAATGAAGCATGAGATGCTTGAAATGATGCATGGTTGCATGAAAAGTGTAAAATGTATTATGAATGCATGTTGATTTGTTGGTTTGAACAAGTGTTGATTATCTATTGAGAATGGTGCATGTGTGCATGAAATCTCTTTAGTGCATTGAAGTCTTGTGGAGACTTGTTTTAAAAGGGCATGTGATGCAATTGTTAATGATGTGGTTCATATGTTGCATTTGTTTAATGCATGTGTTGGATTGTTTGAGTAAATGGTTTAAAAAGGGTTTCTTGCTTTGAAATGACATTCAAGTATGAGAATGGTAAGATGTAAAGTGGAAGTGTTTTCCAAGGTTTGAAATTAGCTTTGCATATGGTGTTTTTGCATGGAATGGCTAATTTGATGGTTTTGCAAGTTTATGTTTTGAAAAGGTTTACTTAGCTTTCTAAGCTAAGGATTGGTTTTCATGTTTGTGCAAGGCATGATTTTAAAGCATGTTGTTGAAAAAGGGTTTCCAAATATTGCTTTGGTTTGTCGAATCGAGTTTGCTTTTAAAAGTGGTTTTATGATTCGCTGTATTGATGGTGTTTTGGTTTTGAGCTTTCCCCACTAAGCATTATGTGCTTACGCTCCTTTTTGTCCATCAATGCAGATATTTGAAGTTTGGACAGCGAGAAGCAAGGGATTCAAGGAGGACTCCATTAGAGATGTATGTCTCGGTTAATAGCTATAGTTAATAAAGGCAATGGGGGTAGAATCTCTTATGTTGTTGTCAAAGGAGATTGTGTATGTTGGACAAGTTTGGGTTATGGTTTTGAATCATGTGGATTAATGTTGCAACGTTTGAATCTCCCCATGCTTAAGTTGTATTGCTATGCTTCTTGTTTAAAAGCATGATTGAGCCTTGAATGTGTTTAATGAGTTTGTGCACCTAGGGGTGGTCTTGTATCTAGTTTTGATGCATTTATGTTCCCTATATGTTGAATGACTTGCTGGTGTGATTTGGTGGCTTTTGGAGCATGTTTGGTGGGTCAAAAGTATGTTTAATCAGCAAAGTTGCTGCAGTCTGGGCAACCTGTTTCGAAACAGGTGCTACCGTATCGGAACGGGTGCCTGAAATGGCCTGGGCGTTCCGAAACGGGTGGCACTGTTTCGGAACAGTTTGGCTACTGGCAAGCCTCGTTTTGGTACGCGTTGCGGAACGGCCCCGCGTTTCGAAACAGGTTTACCCTGTTTCGGAACACCTGACCGTTGGAGGCTGACATGGGCAGTTATATGTTTCGAAATGTTTGCGTTTTGGTCCTAAAACATGTTTATGCAATTGGATGAGTTTGAGATGTCCGTTTGAGCTGAAATTTGGCAGTGAAGTATGAAACATGACTAATTTTATATTGGTAACTTTTAATTGGGTGAAGTCCCTGTAATTTTCAGAATTTACAGTTTGGTCCCTAAAGTTGTATTTTGTGCAATTGGGTCCCTGAATGTTCTCTGATGGTTATGATCTTTGAGTATGATGTTTGTATGATCACATCTAGGGTTAATGAGCATCTAGACAAGATTAAAAAGAAAAAAAAGGGTCGTTAATCAAGGTCGACTTTCGGGTTGACTTTGGTTTTCCCCGTGTAAACTTCTTAATTCGGTTCAACCGTCTGGGCCGGGTTAAGGGGGTTACATAAGCCCTAGGTACATTGGACCATACGAGGTGATTGAACGTGTGGGTCCTGTTGCGTACAAGCTGAGGTTACCGCAAGAGTTGGAAAAGATTCATGATGTGTTTCATGTTTCTATGCTTCGGAGGTATAGATCAGATCCTTCGCATGTTATGCATGTGGAGGAAGTGGAGTTGAATCCAGATTTGACCTACGATGAGGAGACGGTGGAAATTCTGGATTCAGACAGTAAAGTTCTTCGAGGCAAGACCATTGAGTTGGTAAAGGTGTTGTGGAAGCATCGTGGTGCTAAGGAAGCCACGTGGGAAAGGAGGGATGACATGTTGAAGCAGTTTCCATACCTTTTTCCTCCAGGTAAATTTCTAGGACGAAATTTCTTAAGGGGGGGAGAGTTGTAACACCCCAATTTTGGGCTTGGAAGTTTAGGGTCTGAACCGGACCGGTCTGATTTTCGGTTCGAATATAAAAGGTGGTTTTAGGGAAAGCCTAGTTCGGGTTGCATTAAAAATATGAAAAATATCTAAAAATCCTCTTTTAATATATATAAGAGAGTGGTGAAATCAATTTTACAAAATAAGGTTTGGAAGTGTGACATTTCGAAATAGTGACTAAAATGTAATTTTTGAAAAGTTCAGTGGTGACTGTTTTGTAAGGATTGAAACTTTGAATCTTTAAGGAGCTAATTTACCATAGGAAGGATTTCTCCAGATTTTTCTTACTTTTAATGACTGATTTAATGTTTAATTAATTAAAAGAAAAGTGGGAAACCATATTTTAGTTTTCATAACCAACTTTTGCTAAAATTTTCTTATTTCATTTTCTCTCAAAATTCCCTCAGCCAAACACATTTCCACAGAAACATTCCTTTTGATTTTCACTCTAAATGATGAGGTTTCAATCATCAATTGATTCCTAAGCTTTTCTACATCAAATCCTCTTCATTTGCTCATTGAATTTTCAAGGATTTTGGCTCTAATCAAAGAGAAATCTACATTTAGAGGTAAGGATGTCCTTCTCCTCTAAATACTCAGTTCTTTACTGAAATTCCCAAGTTCTCAATCCTTAATTTAAGTTTTATAAAAGGTTTTTAATGTTGTGATCTTGATTTTGGCTTAAAACTCAAGATTTGGATTAAATCTTGAAGAAATTCGTGATGAATGTTTGGGCTCTGTTTTGAGGTGTCTTTTTAATGTATTTTGGATGTTTAATGATGTGTAATTGAGGTTTAATCAATGCAATCCCGAATAGGTTGATTTTCCTAAGTTTTTACTTGTGAAAATGGTGGTTTTTGGGGTGATCATGGTGTTATGTTATAGCTGGAGCTATAAGGACGAGTTTAGGATCTTTTTGGATGTTAATTGATGTTTAAGAATGTTTAGAAGTGATGGATCTTGGCTGGGTAATGTTGTGGATGAGTTTGGAAGTGATTTCGGTTGTGTTTGGTAGCCGAAATGTTAGATTTGGTGTGAGCAGCGAGTTTAGGTGTAATGGCTGAAGATTTTAATGCATGATGATGCATTAATCCTCTGCTTTGATGTGTTTAAAACATGGGAGACATCTTTGGATCCTTGTGGTGTTGATTCGGAGGCTTGAACGACGTTTCGTCAAGCTTGCGAAACGGAATTGGTGAGTGAAGTTTGGTTTTCAGCTTTGAAACCAATGTTTGAAGGTTTTGAGAGCTTAGTTTAAGTCTGAGCAACTTAACTAAGCTCAAGAGTAAGTTTTTGGAGAAACTCTCTCTTTGATGAACCATGAGATGGTTGGATGCAATGTGTTTAATTTGCATGTTTAAATTCTGTTTTGAAAGCATGTTTTAGCATGATTAATGGTGGTTGTGAAAGCCATGTGTTGAAGGATGCTCAAGGTAAGAGATCCTTGGTTTGATAATGATAAATGTGGTTTTGATGCATAGTGATGCATGATGGTTTAATGGCTTTGATTAATGCTTTAAAACAGTGGATTATTGATGATAATTGATGTATATTGGCAAGTGATGTGTTGGTTTTAAAGTACTTGAATCGGATATAGTTAGCCGGCTATAGGATTGGGTGCACCATGAATAAAGTCGCCTTGGATGTTGAGGGGTTGTAATGATACCGTAAACTCCATCCAAGTACACTAACGAGATGTCTAAGATCATAATGGTGGTTAAAAGGCCATGTGAGGATCTTGTGTTGTGTCCCGTGTTCTCTTTAGTGATGTTATACAACTACCGATGAGTGATGTGGAGGGGTTGTAATTGTACCGTTAAACTCCATCACGGGTGTTGAGGGATTGTGATTGTACCGGTAAACTCCACCTTGTGTGTTCGGTAGTGTGTATGAAGCGTATGGGACAACGCTTGTAATCCGCGTATCCGATTGTGTTTTGAGTTGAAAAATGGTTATGGTATCACTTGGAAGCCAATATGACATTTTGATGTTAATGAAGCATGAGATGCTTGTTGTGTATGCATTGTTGCATGAGAAGTGATGTTTATGAGTTTTAAAGGCCTTTTGAAAGGTGTTTTATAAAGTGCATTATTGTGTTGTTTCTTTAGAGCATGCCTCACTAAGCAAATGTGCTTACGCTCTCTTTCTTGAACCAATAATGCAGAGAATTGAAGTGCTTAAAGGGCAGCAAGGAGTCTAAGAATCCAAGGGAAAGCTAAGCTCATGTATGGTGACTATTTTTACAACATTATTAGTTTTTGGTATTTGGCAATGGGAACCTAGGTTGTGTTTTTGGGAGATGTTTTGGACTCCCTGAGTGTGGCATGATGCCTTTGATGTTTTGGACTTGTAAATGGCCATTATGATGCTTGTTTTGGTGATTTGATGATTGGTTGGTTTTGAGTAATAGTATGCATGCCTATAGACTTGTTGTTTTTCCTAATTGATGCCATGAATGTGTTTTGATGATGCAAATATGTTCCTTATATGCATGATAACTTGTTGGCATGATTAGGAGGTCATAGGGATGTGTTTGAGTGATTAATTGTATGTTGAACAAGCAAAATCTGCACTTCCTGGGCAATCCGTATCGGAACTGGCACCCGCATTTCGAAACGGGGGCCTGTAATGGCCTTCGTGTATCGAAACAGGTAGAGGGCGTTCCGGAACAAATTGGCCACTGCCAAGCCCTGTTTCGAAACAGGTCTCGAAATGAAACCGCATTTCAGAACGGTCAACCCCCTTTCCGAAACAGATGACCGTTGGGCACTGATTTGAATGGTTTAAGGTTTGCAAGCTTTACGTTTTAGTCCTGAATTTTGTATATGTAATTGCTTGAGTTTGAGATGTCCGTTTAAGGTGAAATTTGTCAGGGAAGCATGTAATATGATTAATTTCATATTGGTAACTTAAAAATCAGCTAAGTCCTTCATCTTTCCAGAATTTACAATTTGGTCCCTAACTTTTGTATGTTGTGCAATTGAGTCCCTTATTGCTTTCCGATCGCTGTGCTTTTCAAGTATGTTTTTCTCACGGCTACGCCTAGGGTTAATATGCATCTAGACAAGATTAAAAAAAGGGTTGTTAATCAAGGTTAACTTTTGGGTTGACATTGGTTTTCCCCGTGTAACCTTCGTAGTTCGGGTCAACCGTCTAGGCCGGGCTAAGGGGGTTACACTTTGAATTGAAAGTATGGAGACACTATCTCTATGGAAAAAAATGCTATCTTTCACCGACTATAAAAGCCTTAAGTACCTATTGACCCAAAAAGAGTTAAATCTATGACAACGATGATAGATGGAACTTCTTAAAGTTTACGATCTTCTCATTGATTATCATCTAGGCAAGGCCAACATTATAGCTGATGCACTCAGCCGTAAACCTTTACCTGGTAAGTAATGACATTGAGTATCGAGTTATATGTATTGTATGGCACATTGACTCGTTGCAATATCGTTGCCTTGTAGCTCCTCGAGCAATTAATGCTCACTTCCGACTTCGGAAGCATCGTTATCTTGTAGCCGAACTTCAAGTTCAGTCTACCATCGTTTCGTGAATAGAGGTTTTGCAAGAGCAAGATCTTGAGCTTCAATCCATTGTCTCTAAGTTAACAAAAAATCCTGACTTCAGAATTAATCCCGAATGGCACTTATGTTTCTGTGACCATATATGTATACCTAATGATGAATCTCTTCTCATTGACATCCTCTCTGAAGCTCATTCAAGTTCTTTTTCTATTCACCCCGGGTCCGTGAAGATGTATAAGGATCTTCGTGAACTCTATTGGTGGCCGGGCATGAAGCAGGCCATAATCGATTACATATATAAGTGTCTCAGGTGCCAACGTGTTAAAACAGAACATCGTGTTCCTACCGGATTGTTGCAACGTATTGATCCACAGTTGTGGAAGTGGGAGAAGATCACCATATATTTTGTTAGTGGTCTACCGTTAACTCTCGCAAAACATGGTGCTATATCGGTCATTGTAGATCGTTTCACCAAGTCAACTCATTTCATACCGGTTAGAATGGACTACGGTCTCCCTAAATTAGCTGACTTGTACATCAAGAAAGTGATCCGACTCTATGGAGTACCCAAGTCCATTATCTCCGATCGAGATCCTCATTTTGCATCTCGACTTTGGAGGACCTTGCAAGGAGCTTTGGGTAATGGAGTTAATCTTAGTACCACCTTTCACCCTCAGTCTGAAGACCAGTCAGAAATGATAATTCAGGTAATTATAAAAAGACTCTTCCATTGAACCCTTGGAAATCTGTATTGTTATTGAACCTTCCTATACAGATCTTGGAAGATATGCTTCGAGCATGCATCATCGACTTTGGTGGGACTTGGGAGAAATTCGTACCCCTTGTTGAGTTTGCCTACAATAACAGCTACCAGGCTTCGATCCAAATGGCTCCGTATGAGGCATTGTATGGCAGACGATGTCGAACTCCATTGTATTGGTCTAAACTTGGTGAATGCAAGATGTTGGGCCTTGATTTACTTCGGGAAAATGAAGAACGAGTTATCATCATTCATGATCGCTTAAAAGATGTCTTTGACCGTAAAAGGCTTATGCCGATATCAAGCGAAGACACATTGAGTATGAAGTTGGTGAAAAAGCCTTCCTTAAAGTCTCAACGTGGAAGAAAGTTCCGAGGTTTGGTAAGAAGGGAAAATTGAGCCCCCGATTCATTGGACCCTTTCGAGTCATCGAAAGA
Source organism: Hibiscus trionum (assembly GCA_030270665.1). Classification (NCBI taxonomy): domain Eukaryota; kingdom Viridiplantae; phylum Streptophyta; class Magnoliopsida; order Malvales; family Malvaceae; genus Hibiscus; species Hibiscus trionum. The sequence continues at coordinate 10,237,404 of BSYR01000007.1, read as the reverse complement.
GTTGGCCCAGTGGCGTATCGATTATTGTTAGCCTCAGAATTGTGTAAAATCCATGATGTTTTCCATGTATCGATGCTCCGAAAGTACCATTCTGATCCTTCACATATTGTTGAACCTGAATTCGTAGAAATTCAACCAAATGTGTCCTACGAAGAAGAACTGGTTCAGATTCTGGCAAGAGAAGTAAAAAGGCTTCGTAATAAATATGTACCATTAGTTAAAGTGCTCTGGTGAAGCCACACTATTGAAGAAGCTACCTGGAAATCGGAGGAGACCATGAGGAAGCAATATTCGCATCTCTTCGGTTCAGGTAAAAATTGAGGACGAATTTTCTTAAAGGGGGGAAGAGTTGTAACACCCCAAAATCCGGTCTAGTCAAAATTAGGTTCCGGTGATCTGACATCTCACATCGATAAAGTCTAAATATTGTATCGTCTTGTTAATTATTTGATATTGGACTCTAATTGAGTTAAACTATCGAGTACAAGTCTTATTGAATCCATTAAAAGCTTAATAATGACTAAATTATAGTTATTTGAAAGTTTGAGGGCAAAACTATAGAGAATTAAGAGTTGAGGGACTAACCTTGCGGTTAGCCCCTCCTCAGTTAAAATCACCCATACGTGGGATGATCTGGTGAAACTGCTTCACCCTAAGGAAAGCTTATAAGTTGAGTAATAAAAGAAAATAATAGAAAAGAGATAGAAAAGGACTTACCCGAGACTTGTCTAAGCAAGCACCTCCCTAGTCTTCATCATCTTCCTCTAAGCACATACCTCCATTGGAAGGAAACTTAGGCTTGATTTTTCTTTGATTTATTGATATCGAATCATGTAGAACTAATGTTTTGATATAATATTTGAAAAATGTTTTGGACTAAATTGAAAATAATTTAAAATGTGTTTTTAGTCAAAAGAAACTTGAAAATATGTTTAAGGGTTTTAAAGGCTTTGGAATGAGTTTAAAGTACATTTAAAGTGGTCAAAACCAGCCTTTTTAAGTGCTCGTACCGATACGGTCTTGGACCGTACCGATACACGTTAGGTTTTCAACCACCTAAATTTTCCAGTAGCAAAAACTCGTACCGATACGCTCATCCGTATCGATACGGTGTGATTTGAAATAGCCCAACGGCTAGTCGCGTACCGATACGAGTGTATCGCGTACCGATACACCGAACTACCCCAACGGTCATTTTCCCAACAGTCTTTTAAATTGCAGGACCGTACTGATACGCTAGGTAAGCATATCGATACGCATCAGCTGAAGAAGCCAACGGCTCTTTCCTCATTGAGACCGTATCGATACAGTTTGACGAGTATCGATACGCCAAGCTGCAGAACTGTATTTATGGTGGGAAATAAAGGCTCCAACGGCTCAAATTCAATCCCAACGTCTAGTAACGGCTACAAACTCATCAAGGAGTATAAAAGGGACCTCCAAGCATCTTGTAATGGTTAATGTTTCAATTGTTACAACATTATGATGTCAAAATTTGTCTAGAGCTTAAATTGTTTATTTCTTGCTTAGACAACACTTGTGAGCTAAACATTGTTAAATTTGCTCAAGTGTTTAGGTTTTGGGTGAGAGCTTAGTATTGCAAACACTTACCTATTAGAGGGATTTCTAGTTTGCTAAGTCTTTCTCTTGTACGAGAGTGGTTGATCAAGCTTTGGGTAGAAAGCTTGATCGTTGTAACGGTTTCCTCCTAAGCCGAGAAAAGGGGACGAAATTCTTAGTGAATTTGTTTGGAAATCCTTAGTAGGGAGCTAAGGTAGTGGATGTAGACCTTGGTTAGAAGGTTGAACCACTATAAATCCTTGTGTCAAATTGCCAAATTTTCACCTCACATTAAAACACCCAATTATCCAACTTCTCCACACTTGCGAGCAAGAACGGTTGATCGAATCGAGCCCCTAAAATCTCAACAATTGGTATCAGAGCTTGGCTCAATCGAAGGGGATTCACATCATATTGAAAAGATCCGACAAGCTCGATCAACATTTCACCAACCGGCTCAAATGGCGCAATACATCGACAAACCGCCCTTCTTCGACGAAAATCACTATGCCCATTGGAAGACAAAGATGAAATTTTCCTTGAAGTCAAGAGACTACAAGCTATGGGACATAGTTGAACATGGTCCGTTCGTGCCTCAAGAAAGCAAAGCGGAATGGAGTGCCGACGATCGCAAGAAGATGGAGCTTAATTGCAAAGCCTTGCACATGCTCTTTTGTGCTTTTGGTCCATCCATCTATGAGAAGATGTCTTCTTGTGAGAGTGCCAAGGAGGTTTGGGAAAAGCTTGAAGTTACATACGAGGGAACCGATGAAGTCAAAGAGACCAAGATTGGGCTCCTCACCTTTGAGTATGAGAACTTAAAGATGAATCCGGAAGAGGACATCGAGAAGATGTTTGATAGGTTCTCCACTATCACAAATGGACTTAAAGTTTATGGAAAAGCCATCCCGGAAGAGAAGCTTGTCCGAAAGCTCATCTACTCCCTTCCCGAGTCATGGGACTCAAAGAGGACCGCCATCATCGAAGCCAAGAATCTCAAAACCTTGAAGGTTGATGAACTCATGGGGTCTCTTCTCACTCACCAAATAATGAACAAAAACAAAGAAGAGGAGAAGAAGAAGGAAGAGATTAGAGCGATGGGGAAGAAGAAGATCATGGAGCTAGACATCAATGCTAGTGTCGTAGCTCTCAAATCCTCCACATGCCATCATGTAGATTCAAGTGAGGAGGAAAGTGAAGATGAAGAGATGGCCTATCTCTTCAACAAATTTGCCCGGTTCATGAAGAGCAAAATGGAAAAATCCAAGCATGAATCGATGAAGAAGATGAAGGACTCCCACAAATCCAAAAAGAAGGGATCATCTTCAAAACAAGCATATGTGGCCACATGGAGTGATAAAGGCTCCACCGATAATGAAGTAGCCCACCTATGCTTGATGGCCCTCAATGAGGGGGAGGTAACTTCTAACTCATCCATTTCAAATTTTTATACATTTGATGAGTTACAAGATGCCTATGATGATTTGCTTTTGGAATTCAAGGCATCATTTTCCAAAAACAAAAAGTTGATTTCAAAAATAAAAATTGAAAATGATTTGCTTTCCAAAACAAATCTTGAACTTGAAGCAAAATTGAATGATTTTGAACAAAAATGTTTTGATTTACAAAATTTGCTTCTTAAAGTTCAAAAAGAAAAAGATTTGATTTCCAATGAACTTGAAAAGAAAAATAATTTTGGAAAATCAAACTTTTATGTAAGACAATCTAGTGCCCCTAGATTTGTGAATGGAAAATGTTTTAGAAGTGTTTGGGTCCCAAAAGGACTAACCACTTCAACTAAAAAGGATGAAATTGAAAAATGGATTCCTAAGGGGACTAAATTTTGTGCTACTAATGTATATGGATCCAAAGCAATTTGGATACCAAAAATCACTTGATTGTCTTTTGCTAGGTGTGATGGAGAGTGATCAACAAGTCAAAAATTGAGGGGGAGCTCCATGAACACAAAGGAAGAACACTTGAAGAAGGAAGGCTTCACATCCTCCCTTTGGGTTCAAGTGTGGTAAAATCTAGTTGTTTTTGTTTGTATTTGAATTACTTTCATTTATGTCAACTAGATAATCATAAATGTTGAACTAACATTCTTATGATGCTTTGAGTAAGGGGGAGCCAATTTTTAAACCAAAATTTTAAGTGTGTCAAATTTTTTTGCCTCCTATGTTATTTTGAGCTCAATGTCATTTTAAATTCTTTTTGATATAACAAAAAAGGGGATAAATGGTTTCAAAAATTGATTTTTTCAAATGAATAAGGGGAGCTTTAATTGATTTCATATCTTTAATCTCTTATTCACAATTTTAAAGTTAAAGGGGGAGAATCCCAAACAATTTTTCAAGTTGGTTTTATTATATCAAAAAGGGGGAGATTGTAGAACTAATGTTTTGATATAATATTTGAAAAATGTTTTGGACTAAATTGAACAGAATTTAAAATGTGTTTTTAGTCAAAAACAACTTGAAAATATGTTTAAGGGTTTTAAAGGCTTTGGAATGAGTTTAAAGTACATTTAAAGTGGTCAAAACAAGCCTTTTTAAGTGCCTGTACCGATACGGTCTTGGACCGTACCGATACGCGTTAGGGATTCAACCACCTAAACTTTCCAGTAGTCAAAACTCGTACCGATATGCTCAGCCGTATCGATACGGTGTGATTTGAAATAGCTCAACGGCTAGTTGCGTACCGATACGCCGAACTACCCCAACGGTCTTTTAAATTGCAGGACCGTACCGATATGCTAGGTAAGCGTATCGATATGCATCAGCTGAAGAAGCCAACAGCTCTTTCCTCATCGAGACCGTATCGATACGGTTTGACGAGTATCGATACGCCAAGCTGCAGAACTGCATTTATGGTGGGAAATAAAGGCTCCAACGGCTCAAATTCAATCCCAACGGCTAGTAACGGCTACAAACTCATCAAGGAGTATAAAAGGGACCTCCAAGCATCTTGTAATGGTTAATGCTTCAATTGTTACAACATTATGATGTCAAAATTTGTCTAGAGCTTAAATTGTTTATTTCTTGCTTAGATAACACTTGTGAGCTAAACATTGTTAAATTTGCTCAAGTGTTTAGGTTTTGGGTGAGAGCTTAGTATTGCAAACACTTACCTATTAGAGGGATTTCTAGTTTGCTAAGTCTTTCTCTTGTAAGAGAGTGGTTGATCAAGCTTTGGGTAGAAAGCTTGATTGTTGTAACGGTTTCCTCCTAAGCCGAGAAAAGAGGACGAAATTCTTAGTGAATTTGTTTGGAAATCCTTAGTGGGGAGCTAAGGTAGTGGATGTAGACCTTGGTTAGAAGGTTGAACCACTATAAATCCTTGTGTCAAATTGGCAAATTTTCACCTTCCACTAAAACACCCAATTATCCAACTTCTCCACACTTGTCAAGCAAGAACTGTTGATCGAATCAAGCCCCTAAAATCTCAACAAATCATTTCCATCGATCGGGTAAGCTATATTCCTCAAACAATCATTGGATTCCATGGATATATCAAGCTTGGTCATAGGTTAGGGTTTTGTTAATCCATGGACATCTTGATAGCTAATAGTTATTTTAAGTTTAGATGTTGATTTTTTAGCTCAAGAAGTTGAGAGAGAGGTTTCGCCATCTCCATCGAAAGCTAGAAACAAGGGTGTTGTCATCCGAGAGCCGTAAGAGCATCGGATATCACGGTGAGTGTAGTTGGAGTCTCGAGATTAGGCGAGGAGCCTTCCCGAATTCATTATTTTTGATTTCCATCAAATAACTAACATGTCTTTTAAGGAAGTTGCATCAGATTGTTTAACAGATCTATTGGTAAGCATCGGTGTGTTTGGTAATGAACATCGAACATAGTTATTGGCATCATCATCATGCATTGTTATTGATATAGTTATTGTTATTGAAACACTATAAATGAATCATCAAACATTAACATTGGCATTGAAATCATGAGACATTGATATTGAAGCATGTTTACTAATAATAACATTGAAGACATTACTCATTGGAATTATCATTGAATATTGGATATGGATATTGTAATTGAAACATTGGATTTGGACGAACATTGGATACAATTGGCATGCCATAGAATTCATGAGCTCAGTGTACGGGTGGACTACGGTCCTAAGGCTACGGCTTATATTGATTTGGCGAGGAGGAGGGATGCATATTGTACTTGGTCATTGCTGAGGCGGAGGGACTATACAATTTATTGATTTGGTGAGGCGTAGAAATTCGCGTATCCATTATCTTGATTCAATCCAATGGTTAACACTGAATATGTTATGTTAAACATTGCATATTGGAGCATGACATTGATATTGCTAGGCATGAGTATATGAACATGTATCACACATTGATATTTACATTGTATATGACTACCTAACTAGGCAAAGTATGCCTAATGTGTCTCATCTCATGCATTTCAGGTTAAGGAATCGATCATTGCGGAAGATCGGAAAAGTCGTAGCAAGACAAGTTACTACAAGCCGAAAGTAATGTATTTTTCTATTATAAACTCCTAGGAAGGTGGCAAAGTAGTTGAACTAGTCTTTTGTGTCCTTTATGCTTATAATGTGTATAAGTTGGCTAAAAATTACTTTTAATGATGTTAACAGTTGGCAAAAAATGACACATATGGCTCACCTAGGTGAAAACCTAGTAACTGTATTAGTATGATCATGAAATTTGGCATGCCAGTAGGTTATAGCATTGATATATTGTGTGTACATTTTTGTTGCATTTGAACACCGTTTGGTAGGTCAATTTGATTAAAAATTAGCTAAAACCTATAATTTCAGGTCAGGCCGTATCGATACGGGGTAATGGCGTATCGATACAGTTAAGCATAATTTAACCTAAGGAACAGGGTGTATCGATACGGTTTGCAGTTGTACTGGTACGTTTTGCCACTGGAATTCCTTGTTTTGATATGGGCCTAACCTGTATCGGAACGAGTCAATAGTCAAAGTCAACGAAAGTCAACCCGTACTGAAACATGGCCTACATGTATTGATACGAGGTATGGGCAAAGTCAACCTAGGTTGATCATCGTACACCCGTATCGAAACGACTTCATGGTGTTTCAATACGAGGTTAGTTAAGTTGGTTAAAAGGCCTAGATTGAAGGTTTACATTGTTCACGGATTAGTCACTGAAGTTAGAATGACTCAATTGGATTAGTAAATGGACTCTGAATAGTATGAATATTTACAGACTTCCTATCATTGTATTGAATTTCGTTGTGGTATAATCAATGGCATCGAATGACTCCTAAATTATCGGATTTATAGTTTAGTCCCCAAATGTTGTAATAGATAATAATTAGTCCTAAATGATTAATTATTGTTTTATAATGAATGGATTGGACTAAGATGTATATTTGGTAATGTTTTATTAATATAAAATTGATTATATATTGTTTATGGATCGAAATTTTATCGCATCGATCATCGTTCTGCTCATCGGGTGCACCTTCCGACTCGGTTCTCGACAAGGCCGAGAAGGGGGTGTTACAAAAGATCCCTAATGCTTGCGGGGAAAAGCAAAAGGGCTAGTTCTAGGTATGTCCCCAATTGTCTAGGAAAATTACGCATTATTCCAGGAAGTTATGGATTAACTTCAGCCAAGCTCAAATGTCTTCTTTGCGACGAGATTCTATAGGTGTTCATCATATTCCCTTTGTTCGAATCTCCCACTGTTGATGGCTGCCAATATCAACTCTCTATTTATGACCATGTCTGTAAAATCATTGGTGGCATGGTTTAACATATAATCATAGAAGGTACCATTTAAGGTTTCCACGAACATTGGAGTGGCCTCATTTTCCAATAGTGGAGGTTGTACTTGGGCTACCACATCTCGCCATCTCTAAGAATACTGGTGGAATCTCTCATTGGGCTCTTGTTCCATATCCGGCAGTACGATCCTACTTGGGGCCATATCTATCACATACTCGTACTATTTGAGGAAAGCTTTCGATAGATCTCTCCAAGTTCATATGTTATCCCAGCTCAATTGTGTATACCATCGGATATCAGACCCCGATAGCCTACCTTGGAAGCAGTGAATCAGTAGTTTTTCGTTTTGCCACCATAGATGTTTCCTTTTTGAAAGGATTTGATGATCTCTTTGAGCATGTCATAATGATCTTCTAGCTTTTTGTTCATTCTGGACCTATCAGCTGCCTTATGCACCTCAATGCCTTGATTTTCCCCATGGTTTATCCTCAACCTTGCCGAAGTATGAGCTGAGGTTTATGTTGTACGAATCTAGAACCTCTTACTAAGTGGAAATGTCTGACTAGTCATCATGTGCTGGGCATCGAAACATCAACGACTTCAGACGCATTTCCTCTTCCCGAGTCTTTGAAACCCAACATAGTCGCTATGTGGCTGACGGTTTTTCTTCCGGCTTGTTAAATTTTTTTCTTCAATTCTTTCTCCATTTTATCAATTATGTCTTGGGTACCTTTGTAACTATTCTCCAAAGTCGTCAATATGTCTTCCATGGCCATTGCTCTGGACTGAGAACGAATACCATATTTGTGGGAAGCTTTTGCTATTTTGGAAATGTGATTAGTTTCTTATCATGTGTGAATGTATACAACGGTCACAACATAAATGCAAGAAATAATAAAAAATGCAAATGCACGAATGCAAGCGAAGGGCCGTCGATTCTATTAAGGTATTGCTCGAGAAATAGCCTTCATTGGATGACAAAAGTCCCACGAACACGTCTCAGTCTAAGCACACAGATCCGTTATTTCTTCAAATTCTTCATTTTTCAATAACTGCTTGGTTGCACGGTCAAAGTAGTCCCATAGCACTTGCAGCTTATGCACGATATTCTGCTTGGTAATGACGTGAGCATACTTTGGTATTTCGTCCACGTGATCACCGTACATCCACATTGTCTTCCTCTTTCTTTAGGTACATTCCATCCATAGAAAAAGATTTTTCTAATTGAGCAACATGCTTCAGAATCGACCCCTTCTAAATATGAGATGAAAAATGCAATGAGAGAAAAAAAAAAGTGCAAAACAAAAATTAAGATAATAAAAGGAAAGGATTAGTATTCTTAAAAAATAAAAATAAAACATAAAATGTCCAAAATAATTTCATTTTATGAATAATTCTTGGCAACACATTCCAACACTCCATGACATGTCTCCACGGGTTATCCTTACGAAATAATTTTGACCAGACTAAAATCCTAATGTTTTCCACATGGATGTATTGGGGTGGGATTCTAGATTCACACACAAAGGTTTGGTTCTAAAAAGGTTCCCAAGTTGTCCTCGCTAACCCCTAGTAAGGGTAGCAAGGCCCTTGATTCATACTCATTATAGGCTACAAACGAATCAAGTTCAACTCAGGGACTCATTTCCTACGCCTTTACGAAGGATCAGTATCGTTATAAAGATATAGGACATATGACTCTCGAAGATACTTACTAGGCTCATACGGAGAATCAATATTCTTACATGAGCAAAGCGTTTTCCCCCCACTAAGGCAATCGGGTCAAAGCTCGGCCATAGAGCTTCATTAAGCTTTAAATGCATAAAATAGAATCATATTCATAGATGGGCAATTAAATAGAATTTTACATGAACTTAGCAAATTCCAACATTAAAACATTTTGTAATCGACTTGTGGTCTAACTCTCTTTTAGTAAAAACAAAAATCTCTCCAGCGGAGTCGCCAAGCTGTTGCAACCCTTTTTCAGGTGGCCCGACATTTTGAAAACTTTTAAAGCACGGAGTCACCGCCAATCTTTTTGAAAAAAGTGTGATTGGATCAATTTAGAATAGGTTATTTTAATAAAACATTTTATTTTATTAAAACAACGATTTTGGTCTGCGAAATTACGAAAACAGGTTCGGGACTCGGTTACGCATGGGGAAGGGTTAGCACCCCCACAGCGCCCAAAAATTGGTACCTAGCCGATTACAAAATGTTTTAATGTCAAAATTCAAAAGTTCATGTAAAATTTAATTTAATTGACCATTTATAAATATGATTCTATTTTAACGGTCTTACCATTCGGAAAATAAACTCCAATCACTGCCAACACTCATGACGCTAACCCGTCATTCTCGTTTGGTAAGACACCACATTATATTTCAACATTTTAAGCATTAAATCACGTAAAAAAATTCATTTAAAGAATTAAACTGAACAAAATAAATTAATAAAACAAAAAAGAAATAGATTACATGCAGTATATATATAAATATATAACAAATTAAAAAAAACAGAATTAAGTAAAGAGGAAAATTAAACAAAATAAAGTTTAGTTGAAAAATTTTAGAAAAGGTTTAATTAAAAATAAAACTAAAAATAGATAGAAAATAAAGTTTAAAATGTAACTGAGTTGAAAGAAAGCCAGAACTTCATTGCCAAATTTGGAAGAAAAGAAAGACCGTTTTGCAAAGGTAAAAAACTGGGTATCCTGCGGGGCAAAAGTGAAAAACACGGAGGGATTTGATGAGTGAAATTAACCCACTTTTCCTTGAGTATAAAACCCAATTTTATAAACAACCCTTCCTTAATTTTTTTTCAAATCAAATTGGATTAAAACTAATTTCTTTCAAATCCTTTCAAATGTTCTTATTGTTCTTCAAGAATGAAGAACACTAGGAACGGACCACTGCGCCGCCGCCTACCATTGGCGCTGGCTACCGTTTGACGGCAGTGGTTTTGATTTTTATTTTTATTTTTTAAAAAAAGAAAGCTAAAAAAACACAAAAATGTTTTAGATTCAAATGAAAGGAAAATCTAACAACAAAAACAATTAGTAATCAAATCAAGGTGAGTAGTATCCCACTTTTATATGTTAAATTCAAAATAAATAAGAAAATAAATAAACAAACAAAATTAAGAATGAATGAACGAAATACCGGAAAACTTGATCGCTTCTATTCCAACTTCAAATTCGAGTACAAGGTGCTGGAATCAGTGTATTTTTATGAATTTTCAGTGTGTAAGTGTGGTCATTGTTGGTGGAAAATTACAAAGGTGTTGGGGGTTTTTATATGTACAAAAATACTTGATTTTCAAGCATATATCCCTAAAATAAGATGGATTTTGTGTGGATTTTTGCTTAATTCTTGTTGAGTTTCAAATTAGGGATTAACCCAGGTCTTGATTAGCTTTAACTTAGGGATTTGACCCATGTTTTCCCTTTTTCAAATCGACCCTAATTTTTCTCCCTTGTCTTTACACTTTCTGCAGGAATCTAGTCGATGAGGGCGTTGCTGCGGCGACGCGGTGAGGCGAAGATCATGACGGGGGCTGGTGGTGGTCGACGCTGTTGCTCAGCGATCTTGGATCGGCCTGGTGTCATTTTCATCGATGTTTGGCAGCGACGTAGCACTGCAAGTGCAGGTGACGAGCGATCTTGGCTGCTGGGAGTGCGACGGTGGCGCGACGCGATGTAGGTCAGGTTCGGTGTGGCCAGGCAACGTCGGAACTGACATGGTGATGTCGGGAAGGTCGTGTGACGCCGTGGTATCCCGCTTGAGAAGTCGAAAGGCTAAGTGCTTCAGCCGCATGCCTCGTACGTGCAACACCCTCAATCTTACCCTAGATGTAATTGGATCAATTGGCTAAACAATTAATTCAATTGAATCGAGAAACCCATAATTAGACTATTTAAGGACCTAATCGAAAGAATGAACATATTAAAAGATCAAATTAAGAGGACTAATATGAATTATAAGATAAATTAAAGAATTGCATGCTAAAATTCTAGTTTCCTAATAGTGCCCTTGGTTGATTTAGGATCAAAGGTTTTTAGTCCAAGAGTAAATTGGACAATTCCTAGTCCACTAATTAGCTATCATCTTTCTAACGCCCCGATTTTGGGCTTAGGTGTTTTGGTGAGTCGGGTTGGGCTGATGGAACCGGTGTCGGTTGTTCGAACCGTTAAAAGGTAGTTTAAGGAAATCAAGGTTCAAGATGGGATAAAATTATTATAAAAATTCCTAAAATTCTCTAAAATGATGTTTAGGAGGTTGGTCAAATCAATTTTACAAACTGGGTTTTCCAATGTGTACATTTTGGGTAGTGATCAAAATGTAAAGATTTAAAAGTTGGAAAATGTGTTTTTCAAGAAGAGTAAAAAATCATAGAATCTTTAGGGAGCTACTTGGCAATTATGCTTTTTCCCTAATTTGGAATGTGGTTTAAATGTTTATTAAATAATTAAAAAGGTTTTATTTAATTAATTAAAGAAAGTTAGTTAATCTGTTAATGAAATTTCTGACGAGCTTTTCATTTCTCACTTTCACTTCAGCCAAACACTCTCCCTTTCCTCTCAATTTTCCAGAAATCCTTTTCTCTCAAATCTTCTCTTGATTCCTATCTTTTCTTTATTGATTTCTTCCATTTTCCTTCAATTTTCTTCAATCTAACCTTGCCAAATTAGTGGAGAAGCAAGGATTGGAGGTAATTTTCATGCTATCCCTCTAATCTAAGTTCTTTAATGAAATTCCAAAGATATTTGACTCTTTGATACTGATTTTGACTGAGGTTTTATTGTTAGATTGTTAAACTCTTGAAATCTTGATTGAAAAATATATTTTAAGGTGATTTTTGGAGTTTGATTTAAATGGTTGATTTGAGATTGTTTCTAAATGAGTTTTGAAAGGTTTTTGGTGTTTAAGTTCAGCCTTAATCATATAGATTCCGAAGTCCTTGAGATCCTTTGTTTTTTAAGTGCTTTTGGGTGAGTTTTTGAGGTGTTCTTGAGGAATTTGAGTTTCTAGTGGTATAAGGATGGTTTTAGGTTGTTTTTGGTTGTTGATTAATGCCTAAAATCCTTTGAATTAGGTGGGTAATGGCTGGGCTGAAGTTAGAGGTCTATCGATTGAGTTTTCGGTTGTTTCGGATGGGTGTTTCTGTGCTTTAGAACAGGGCTGCGGGTTTTCTTCTGAGTGCTGGTGTTTTGGATGCATTTTGATGCATTGAACCTCTATTTTGGTGTGCTGAAAATAGGAGATATTGTTCCGGAAGCGAACGAAGTGTTTTTGGAAGCTTCGAAAGATTGGTAGTCGCGTCGGCAAGCGTGGTTTCATGAGTCAGTGAGTGGAATTTGGTTTTTCAGCGTGTAAATGTTTTAGAAAAGGTTTGGGAACTTAATAAGAGCTTGAAACGCTTTATTAATGTAACCCCCTTAGCCCGGCCTAGACGCTTGACCCGAACTACGAAGATTACACGGGGAAAACCAAAGTCAACCCGAAAGTCAACCTTGATTAAAGACCCTTTTTTCTTTTTAATCTTTTCTAGATGCACTTCAACCCTATGTGAGCACTCAAGAATCATGGGATAAAAAGGCACAGCGATAGGAATACATTTAGGGACTTAATTACATGGATATCACTTTTAGGGACCAAAATGTAATTTTTAGAAATTATAAGCACTTTTCAGATTTTAGGATTACCAAAATGTAATTATTCATGTTACATACTCCTCTGTCAAATTTTAGTTTAAAAGGACATACAAAGCTCAAGCAATTGCATCCACAACATTCAGGATTGAAATGTAAAGCATGGAAACTTAAAACAATTCAAATCCATCACCCAACGGTCAATTGTATCGGAATGCCCACCCTCCGTACCGAAACGCTGTATCGAAACGGTGTTGACCGTTTCGCTACTCGGGTATGTTTCGAGATCAGTATCGAAACAGGCTTCACCAGTAGCCAAACTGTTTCGAAACAACTTCAACCGTTCCGAAACACCATGGCCATTACAGGCCCCCGTTTCGGAACATGTGAGGGTGTTTCGATACACTTTGCCCAGTGACAGCAGAAAATGCTGGTTTTTGACCTTTCAAACACACCTTAATGAACATCAAACCATACCAGCAACTCATTTTGATACTAAGGAACATATTTAAGGTCTTTAAGCTAGAGCATGGCATCAATCACAAAAACACACAATCTAAAGGCATGCTCCCTAGTCTCAAAACCAAAATAAGCAACCAATCCTGAATCCAAACATATAGGGCCATTTACAACCCATAAATGCCAACACAAACATGCCAGAAACTTAGGGAGTTCAAATACATCTCCCAAATACAACATTGGTTTCCCATTACCATATATCAAAACTAAAGTGTATAAAAATATCACCATACATGAGCTTTGCACTTCCTTGGATGTTCTTAACCTTCTTGTTGCCCGAAAACACCTCAATTATTTGCATTATTGGTAAATGAGAGCGTAAGCACAATTGCTTAGTGAGGCATGCTCTAAAGAAAACCAACTCAATAATGCATTTCTTGAAAACACTTTCTCAAAAGCTTTTTCTACAACATGCTCATTCTATCTCATGCTTAAAAACCATTTCAAAGCAAAACCTCATTGAAAACACATGTACCTCAATTCTATCTCATGCATTTAAACCAATGTAAATCTCATGGCAAGGCCATACACATGCTTGTAAAACCAAAGCATTTCATATACAAATCTCATATGCATTTCTCATAGCATAAATCATCTCATCAATAAGTAAATGTGATTCAAAAGCATTTTCATATATTATATTGGCATTTCACATCTCATTATTACTCGGATATACAGACAACATTCTCTAAGCACTAGAAGCTTCCGGTGGAATCTCACATCACCGTACTCACTTCTCTAGTAACACAATTTCCGGTGGAATCTCACATCACCGTACTCACATAGCAGAATCTCTCATCACCACAAAGCTTGGGTATTTCACCAAGTCCTACCCGATGGAATGCCCATCATCGGATCTCTCCCTTTGGATTAAACCAAAGAGCACGTATGAATTTTTAGTTTATAGTGCACTCTCATCCTATTGATCGATCAATTATATCCAGTATGTATCTCAACATCTATGCCAATATATATTATGTTAAAACATCATCTCACCTACTGTTTTTCATGCAACATTTCTCAAATCTTCCACATCTCATTTCAAACCATAACATTTGCCATGCTTTAAAACAAAAGCTCAAATCTCAACAATGCAACATGTTATTTCATGAAACCATTTCAAGCATAATCTCATGCTACAAATCATGCATAAAAGCAGTAGGAATTTATCTATCCCAAACCATGAGCATGTAAAAGCATTTTAGGGGCAACCACCACATTTAAGAGAGCAATCTAGCCAATACTTACTTCCGTACTTAGGAAGGTGTTTCAAACCTTTCCTAAATCCGCAAACCTTGTTTCTTTGTCCCTCAAGGACTTCTAAAACCATATGCACTCACCGACTACGTTTCGCTTGCTCGCCGAAATGCTATCTAAGCTCTCGGATCAACACCAAAGGCGTCCGAAGATAACTCCCCTGTTTATAACACATAAGAGCAGAGGATTAATGCATCATCATGCATTGAAATCATCAGCCGCACACTTAAACTCGCTGCTCTACTCACAAACCTCATTTCGGCTACCAAACACAACTGAAATCATCTCCAAACTCTTCCAAAACAAAGCCCAACCAAGAACTACCACAACTAATCATTTCTAAACATCATTCAACATCAAAAATCACCACAAACTCGTCCTTATACCTCCAGCTATGACAGAACACCAAAACCACCCAAAAAACCATCATTCTAGCATACAAAACTTAGGAATCCAAGCCTATTCAGGATTTGTTTGATAAAACCTCATTTTTAACATAAATTAACATCCAAAATAAATTAGAAAACAACCTCAAAACAGAGCCTAACCATCAACCACGAAAATCATCAAGATCTCTCCAAAAACCTTGAGTTTTAACACAATTTCTTGTTTCTAACATTAAAGAAACTCAAAAATCATTAACAAATGATTGAAAACTAGTGAATTTCAGTAAAGAACTGATCATTAGAGGAGAAGGACGAAGCTTATCTCTAATGGCTGATTTCTCCTTGAATTGGGCAAGTTTTCTTGAAAATCCAATGTAAAAACAAGAGGTTTTGATAAGGAAAAGATTAGGAATCAAAAGGAGATTGAAATCTCATCAAAAGAAATGAAAATAAAAAGATAATTGCTGGAGGAAATGTGTTTGGCTGAAAAGAAATTGAGAGAAAATGAAATGAGAGAAAATTGATGAAATGTAGTTATGAAAAGTCAAAGGCAGTTTCCTTTTAATTAATCTTTATTTTCCTTTAATTAAAACATTAATAAAATCACCCAAATTAAGAAGAAATCTGATTCAAAACATTTTGGTAAAATTATCTCCTTAAAGATTTAAAGTTTCAATCCTTTACAAAACAGTCACTATTCAACTTTTGCAAAAACTGCGATTTGGTCACTACAGCGAAATGTAGTATTTCCAAACCTTATTTTGTAAAATTGATTTCACCATAATATTTCATATAATAAATGAGGATTTTTAGATATTTTTCCATATTTTTAAATCATCCCAAACTAGGTGTTCCCTAAACCTCCCTTTAAGATTCGAATTGTTCCCGACCGGTCTGATTCGAACTCCAAAACATCTATGCCTAAATTTGGGGTGTTACAAAACCCCCCCTCTTAAGAAATTTCATCCTTGAAATTTACCTGGAGGAAAAAGGTAAGGAAATTGCTTCTTCATGTCTTCCTTTGTTTCCCACGTGGCTTCGTCAACACCCCGATGTCTCCACAACACCTTTACCAGCTCAATGGTCTTACCACGGAGAACCTTACTGTCCAAATGTAAAATCTCAACAGGTTCCTCATCATATGTCAAATCTGGATTCAACTCAACTTCCTCCACAAGCATAACATGCGAAGGATCCGATCTATACCTCCGAAGCATGGATACATGAAACACATTATGTATCTTTTCCAACTCTTGTGGTAGTCTCAGCTTATAAGCAACAGGACACACACGTTATATCACCTCGTATGGTCCAATGTATCTCGGGCTCAGCTTGCCCTTCCGGCCAAATCTCATCACCTTCTTCCAAGGTGAAACTTTCAAGAACACACGGTCACCTACCGCAAATTCTATCTCCTTACGCTTCAAATCTGCGTAAGACTTTGGCCGATCCGATGCTTCCTTCAAACGCTCACAAATATGCTTCACCTTCTCGGTGGTTCCTTTCAACAAAGCCGACATTGAGACAAACTTTTGTCCCGTTTTAGCCCAACAAAGAGGAGTTCTACACTTTCTCCCGTACAAAGCTTCATAAGGTGCCATTTGAATACTTTCCTGGTAACTATTATTATAAGCAA
Source organism: Hibiscus trionum (assembly GCA_030270665.1). Classification (NCBI taxonomy): domain Eukaryota; kingdom Viridiplantae; phylum Streptophyta; class Magnoliopsida; order Malvales; family Malvaceae; genus Hibiscus; species Hibiscus trionum. The sequence continues at coordinate 10,220,650 of BSYR01000007.1, read as the reverse complement.
ACTCCACCAAAGGCAAGTACTTCTCCCAAGAGCCTTGAAACTCAATAACACAACACCTCAACATATCCTCAAGCACTTGGATAACATGCTCCGACTGTCCATCCGTCTGCGGATGATAAGAAGTACTGAAATTCAGCCGCGTACCCAATGCTTGATGCAAACATTCCCAAAACCTTGCAGTAAACCTCAGATCTCTATCCGACACTATAGATTTTGGTACGCCATACAAACGTACAATCTCAACAATGTACAACTCTGCAAGTTTATCCAAGGTGTACATAGTATGCAAAGGTAAGAAATGCACACACTTCGTAAGGCGATCCACAATCACCCAAACAAAATTCTTCTTTGATGGAGATAGAGGCAAACTAGACACAAAGTACATGGTAATCCTCTCCCATTTCCATTCGAGGTTCTTCAACGGCTACAACAACCCTGAAGGAAACTGATGCTCAGCCTTAACTCGTTGACAAACCATACACTTTCTCACATACTCAACCACATCTTTCTTCAAACCCACCCAATAGTACTCATCCTTCAGATCATGGTACATCTTTGTACTACAAGGGTGCATAGCAAATTGACTATGTAGAACTAATGTTTTGATATAATAATTGAAAAATGTTTTGGACTAGTTTGAAAAGAATTTAAAACTTGGTTTAGAGTCCAAACAACTTGAATATATGTTTGAGGTATTTTAAAAGGTTTTTCGTAATGTTTTTATTGATTTTCAATGGCCAAACTTGACTTTTCAAGCTACCCGTACCGATACGGTCCAACCCATATCTATACCTTTTTTGCCCAGTTTGGTCACTGCCAAAACCCGTATCGAAACAGGCTTGGCTGTTTCGATACGGAGAGGGATCGTTTCGATACACCTGGTAAGTGTACTGATCCCCATTTAACAACCCCAACGGCTATTTTCCCAACGGTCATTTAAATGTGAAACCGTACCGATACGCCTAGGCTGGCAAGAGCCCAACGGCTAGTTTCTGATGAAGGACGTACTGATACGGGTCCAAGCGTATCGATACAGAAGGTTGAAGAACAGCATTAATGAAGGGAAATAAAGTTCTCAACGGCTCCAAATCAACCCCAACGGCTAGTAACGACTATGAACTCATCATGGAGTACAAAAGGGACCTCCAAGCATCAAGATATGGTTAATGCTTCAATTGTCAATCAACAAATGATCAAGAATTGTCTTTGTACTTAAATTGTCATTTGTTTGTATAGACAAACACTAGTGAGACAAAATTGTCAAATTTGCTCAAGTGTTTTAGGTTTTGCGTGAGAGCTAAATTGTGCAAACAAACACCTATTAGAGGGATTTGTGTTTGCTAATCTTTTCTCTTGTAAAGAGGGTTTGATCAAGGCTTGGGTAGAAAGCTTGATCGGTGTATAAGGGTTTCCTCCTAATCCTAGAAAAGGGGACGAATCAATAGTGGATTGATTGGAAATCCTTAGTCGGAAGCTAAGGTTGTGGATGTAGACCTTGGTTAGAAAGTTGAACCACTATAATTCATTGTGTCACTTTACTTTTAAGCTTCCACACCACATCCACCAAAAAATCCACCTCTCCACCACTTGGTGAGCAACATCGGTTGAACGAATCGAGCTTCTCTAAACTCAACAATTGGTAAAAGAGCTTGGCTCAATCGAAGAGGATTCACATCCTATTGAGAAGATCCGGCAAGCTCGATCATCATTTCACACAACCGGCTCTATGGCGCAATCCATCCACAAACTGCCCTTCTTTGACGGTACCCACTATGCCCATTGGAAGACAAAGATGAACTCATGGGTCACTCCTTACTCATCAATGTCATTAACAAAGGATTGATAACTTGGGAATTTAATAATGAACTGATCATTAGAGGAGAAGGACGAAGCTTACCTCTAATGGCTGATTTCTCCTTGAATTGGGCAAGTTTTCTTGAAAAATCCAATGTAAAAACAAGAGGTTTTGATAAGGAAAAGATTAGGAATCAAAAGGAGATTGAAATCTCATCAAAAGGAATGAAAATCAAAGGATAATTGTTGGAGGAAATGTGTTTGGCTGAAAAGAAATTGAGAGAAAATTGATGAAAGATAGTTATGAAAAGTCAATGGTAGTTTCCTTTTAATTAATCTTTATTTTCCTTTATTTAAAACATTAATAAAATCACCCAAAATAAGAAGAAATCTGATTAAAAACATTTTGGTAAAATTAGCTCCTTAAAGATTCAAAGTTTCAATCCTTTACAAAACAGTCAATATTCAACTTTTCTAAAAACTGCGATTTGGTCACTACACCAAAATGTAGTATTTCCAAACATTATTTTGTAAAATTGATTTCACCATAATCATTCATTTAATAAATGAGGATTTTTAGATATTTTTCCATATTTTTAAAGCATCCCGAACTAGGTGTTCCCTAAACCTCCCTTTAAGATTTGAATCATTCTCGACCGGTCCGATTCGAACTCTAAAACATCTAGGCCCAAATTTGGGGTGTTACAATTAAGTTCAGAAGTAAGTGAATCGAAATTTCTCCCTCGGTTGTGCTAGTTTTGAGCCTTTAGTTGCACTTTATTTTAATTGCATTTACCTAATATTTTAAAGCATGTTTTTGAGAATATAAATCGTGTATGATGATGCTATGTGGTTTAGGGATGCACTAGGTAAGTGGTCCTTGTATGCTTGTGTTGATGCATGAGGTTTTAAGCATGGTTTAATGATTGTTGATGGCTTATTTTGAATGCTTTGTCAAACAGTGAGTTATGCATGAGTTATGGGTTATATTGGCAAGTGATGTTGAATAAAATATTTTATAAGTGAAATCAGATATATTTATTCAGCTATAGGTTTGAGTGCACTATAAACAAGTCGCCTTGGATGTTGAGGGGTTGTGATATTACCGAATACTCCATCCAAGTACCCTAACGATTGAGGATTGTTCAAGGCTGCAACGGTTGAGGGTAGCTCCCAGGTGCGAACCTTGTGTTTGTCTCGTCTCTCGTTAGTGGATTATACATCTACCGATGAGTGGTGTTGAGGGGTTGTGATTGTACCGAATACTCCACCACGGTTGTCACAACGATGTAGGGTCGCTCTCGTGTGTGAGCCTTGTAATGTCGATAGAGTGTATGAAGGGTGTTGGACAACCCTTGGTAATCCGTGTATCCGGTATATGTTTTTGAGATTGTTGTTGTCACTTGTGAGCCAATATAATGAAATGAACTATTGTGGAAAATGATGTGAATGCATAATTTGAAAGATGCATGTTTTGGTTTAAGCTTAGCATAATGGTGTTCATGCTAGGGAAGCTTGGAATATGAGTAGCAATGGTTTAATTGCTGAATTTATATGAATCATTATGTATGATGTTTAATACAATGAGATTGATAAAAGGTGCATGTTTTGTCAAGAAAGGCTTAATGCTTTCGAAAGAATGAAAAATGGTTTTGAGCATTGATGATGTGTGTGGTTTTGAGCAATCCTCATTAAGCTTGTATGCTTATGCTCTCCTTGTTCATCAATGCAGATAATTAGACTTTCAGCGGCAACATCTTCAAGGATATCTTCCAAGGAATTTGCTAAAAGTAAGTCGTAATCATGAACTAGTGTAATAAGGGCAATGGGGGTGTCCAATGCTTTGAAAGTAGTTAGTTTGGTATTTTCTAGTTTTGTGCAAGTTTGAGATGCATATTTGGACTTGTAAATGGACTTTGAGTTTGGTTTTGTGCTTGAAAATTGATTATATCCTTTTGGTGCTTATGACAATGATGCTATGATGATGCTTATGCTTCTTATATATGGTCATTGATGTGTAATTAAGTTGCCAATATGTTAGGACATGTGTCGGGATGGTTTCGGAGGGCATAAAGTGATTTAAATAGGCTTTTTAGAACATTACATGCCCAAGTGTTTCGAAACACCCTTGCCTGTTTTGAAACAGTGGCCTGAAGTGGTCTTGGTGTTTCGAAACAGTGATGCCTGTTTCGGAACATTTTACCTCTATGAAACATCGTATTGAAACGTGTCTTGAGGAGTTTTGAAACGAACTCACGTATCGAAACGGTCAACTGTGTTTCGAAACGGTCGTTCCGATGCTTGGAATTATGTTTCGAAACGTTTGACCGTTGGACCTGTTTTTGAATTGTTCTGAGTTTCTGTTTCTTACGTTTTGGTCCCTGTTTGCCTTTTATGCAATTGGATGAGTTCTAAATGTCCTTTTGAGATGAGATTTCACCAAGAAGCATGTAATGAACCTAATTAAAGGTTGGTAACTCGAATTTTCTAATAACCATTATAATTTATAGAAATTACAAAATGGTCCCTAAACCTTAATCGGCTTTAATTGAACGACGAATGTGTTGATATTTTATCCGCTGCTTGCGTACGTACACATAGAAACCTAAGTTGCATCTACACAAGATAAAAGGAAAAAAGGGTCGTTTATTGTGGTAGACCTTTCCGGTTTGCTTCAATATTCCCCATTTGATTCGTTCGTTTCGGTCTATCGGCCAGGCCGGGTCGAGGGGGTTACATTTGCTGATATCAGAGCCATGTTACGAAAGGTTGGGATGATGGTAAGTTGTGGGTAAGTGATTTGCGATGTGGATATGTATTTTGGCGATATTTGCTTTGTCTGGTGAATGTTTAAGTATGCTTATGTTGAATGTGTGATAGTGATGCTATACATGATGAATGAATATGGATGTGAACTGTTCAATGATGATGATTGGGCTGAATATTGATGCTTAAGTCATATGATGGTTGAAGTATGCATGTAGTATGCTTTATGATATGTTGGGGGAAATTGGGATGCCCATTGCGTTATTACCTAGTTAAATGTTTTAAATTGGTTTTGAAAGTCTTGGGATCCTTGTTAAGAGCTGGCCTGATCATTTGTTTGTTTTATGTTCATGTTTAAATGTTAACTAGCACAATGGGACTGAGGCGTGAGTTACATTCTGGAGCGATAGCTCCTACTGAGGGGCAGCGTGGCCAGAAGAACAAGATTCTTCCCGGTGAAAATTTACCTCCTCCTCCGCCACCACCACTTGAGGGTGGGGAGCAGGAACAACAAGGACATGCTGGTCCGGGAATTAGTGATTGGGCGTCTTTGGTACAGGCGATGACGAGAGCGTTTTAGGCTGCTCTTGCTGGAATGCATGTTCAGGCTCCTGCTGCTGGGCAAGTGGGATAACCACTAGAGCGATTGAGGGGTTTGGGAGGAGTAGAATTTCGCGAATTATCTCCTGAGGCATCTGAGGCATGGTTGGCCAATACGATTTGGACATTGGATCAGATGGGGTGCAATGATGCAGGGAAGCTGGGCTGCGCAGTATCGTTGTTGCATGGTGATGCATATACATGGTGGACGACTGCGACCGCAACATTGGAGCTGGGAGAGGTAGATTGGACGTTCTTCCGGTCTGCTTTCAAGAGAAAGTACCTTGGAGTTAGGTACTTGGATGATAAGAAGAGAGAGTTTATGTCTCTGGTTCTGAGGAATATGGTTGTAGCTGAGTACGAGGTCTAGTTCGTACGGTTGAGCCAGTATGCTCCAGAGTTGGTGCCGAGTGAGGCATCGATGCGATCGTTTTTGGTATGGCCTGGTGCAAGACGTAAAGACGTACATGTTAGCCACTGATTATATGGATTTTGACGTGCTCGTAACTCGAGCCAAGGACATAGAGCAGAGCTTGGTTCTTACCTCGCGTGGGGGTGGTTCTGGTTTGGGCAAGAGAGCTGCTGATGTTAGCCCTAGTGTTGGGCAGAATAAGAGGAACTGGGACCGTAGATATCAGCATGTGGATAGGCGTGGAAACTTTGGACGTGGTGCACTGGCTCAGGGCAACAAGTAGAGGTTTGCGCAGGGTACATGTTGGACGTGTGGTTCACGGGAGCACTACTGGAGGGATTGCCCTCGTGCGGCTCTTGAGGTGCAGGCTCATGTGGCTGGAGCTAATTCATGTTGGCACTGTGGATCCGCTGACTACATGAGGTCTGAGTGTCACCTGTTAGCGAGAGGTGGTCAGGGTCGTGCACTAGCTGTTGCACAGCAGAGAGGCCGTGGGCGCGGCCGTGGCAACTTCCAGAGGAGGGAGGAAGGTCATAGAGGTGTGGCACATGTAGTTGTTGTTTAACCAAAGGGAGGTGATCCCGTGAGGGTGTATGCGCATCGCGAGGGACGTAACGACACTGATGTGATTACATGTACCTTCACCTTGCAATCCCTATCTTTGTTAGCATTAATTAATTATGGATCTACGCATTCATACATCCTGAGTGAGCATGCGCATTTGGTTGATATTCCTGTTGAGATGCTAGATGTAGGAATGCAAGTAACAAGTTCTTTTGGTGAGACTGTTGTTACAAGGAAATTATATAGGAGGTGCCCGTTGTCTGTTCAAAGTCATGTTTTCTCTATTGATTAGATGGAACCACCTTTTTATGGCTTTGATGTGATTCTTGGAATAGACTGGTTGGTTGAGCACTGAGCTGTGGTAGATTTCGATGTTAATCGGGTTACCCTGAAGCTTGCGGATGATTACGAGGTGGTAATCGTAGGCGAGAACGTGAAGTTCCTGTCTAACGCAATTTCGGCTCTTAAAGCGAGTCGAATGATGGAGTTGGGATGCGAGGCTTTCTTGGCGTATCTGATGAATCCTGGTACAAAGGAAGTGTGTGTGCAAGACATACGAACAGTATGCAAGTTTCCGGGTGTCTTTTCGGAAGAGTTGCCTGGATTGCCACCCAATCGAGAGATTGAATTTTGTATCAAGTTGTATGAGAATGCGACTCCGGTGTCCATTGCTCCTTATCGCATGACACCTAAGGAGATGAAGGAGTTGAAGATGCAACTTCAAGAGTTGCTTGATTGGGGGTTCATAAGGCCAAGTATTTCACCTTGGGGTGCGCCGGTCTTGTCTGTGAAGAAGAAGGATGGTACCATGCGTTTGTGCATTGATTATCGGCAACTAAAAAAGTTGACGGTTAAGAACAAGTACCCTTTGCGAGGATCGATGATTTGTTTGACCAGTTTCGTGGTGCTTCGGTGTTTTCAAAGATAGATTTGAGGTCTAGGTACTATCAACTTAAGGTTAAGGATGCGGATGTACCTAAGACAACTTTTCGGATGAAGTACGACCATTACGAGTTTTTGGTGATGCCGTTTGGCTTGACAAATGCACCAGCTGCTTTTATGGCTATGATGAATAGGGTGTTCCACGAGTTTCTGGATCATTTTGTGGTTGTCTTTATGGATGATATTCTTGTGTACTCACGTATCGAGGAGGATAATGATAAGCACTTGAGGATTGTGTTACAAGTGCTGTTGGAGAATGAGCTTTATGCGAAGCTGAGCAAGTGCGAGTTTTGTTTAAAGGAAGTGGTTTTTCTTGGACATGTGGTGTCAGCCGGAGGTATTCGAGTTGATCCACACAAGGTTGAGGCGGTGATGAGTTGGAAGACGCCTAAGTCAGTGACGAAAGTGCGTAGTTTCCTTAGGTTGGTTTGTTACTACCGAAGGTTTCTCTAAGATTGCTGCTTCTTTGACCAAGTTGTTGCAAAAGAATGTTCTCTTCGAGTGGTTGGATGTTAGGCAGCAAGCATTCGAGAAGTTGAAGGAAGCTTTGACGCAAGCTCCTGTCTTGATTCAACCAGAATCGGGTAAAGAGTTTGTAGTCTGTAACGATGCGTCATATGTTGGTTTTGGTTGCGTGCTGATGCAAGATGGGAAGGCTGTGGCTTATGCGTCTAGACAATTGAAGGTGCATGAGCGCAACTATCCTACGCATGATCTTGAGCTCGTGACGGTGGTTTTTGCCTTGAAGATTTGGAAACACTACCTTTATGGTGAAAGGTCTGTGGATTATACCGACCATAAGAGTTTGAAGTATCTTATGTCGCAAAAGGAGTGGAATCTTAGGAAACGAAGATTGTTGGAGTTGCTTAAGGATTACGATCTGACCATTGAGTATCATCCTGGAAAGGCCAATTTTGTGGCCGATGCTTTGAGTAGGAAGGTAGTTGTTGAGCTGAGAGTTATGTTTTCTCGTTTGAGTATATCGTGTGATGGTGGCTTGATAGCCGAGTTGTAGGTGAAACCTTCTTTAATTCAGTTGATTAAGGAAAAACAGTTGTTTGATGATTCGTTGGTGCCTCATGTTCAGGATATAGCTGATGGTAGGACTACAGATTTCTATTTTAATGATGATGGGGTCTAATGTTTCAAAAGTCGAATAGTGGTGCCGGAAGATGTTGAGTTGAGGCGCACTATTTTGACTGAAGCTCATAGCAATCCTTTTGCTATGCACCCTGGTAGTACTAAGATGTATCCTGGCTTGAAGGATGGGTACTATTGGGTGGGATTGAAAAAAGGATGCGGCAGATTTTGTAAGCAAGTGTATGGTTTGCCAACGGGTGAAGGCTGAGCATCAATTTCCTTCCGGTTTGTTACAGACTTTGAGGATACCAGAGTGGAAGTGGGAAAGGATTACAATGGATTTCGTAATCAGGTTTCCTTTGACACCATCAAGGAATAACTCTGTATGGGTGTTTGTGGATCGTCTTACGAAGTGTGCACATTTCTTTGCTATGCATACTACGTATACGTTGGATAAGTTGGTAGAGTTGTATATTGGTGAGATTGTGCGTTTTCACGGTGTGCACGAGTCTATAGTTTTGGATAGAGATCCAAGGTTTACATCGAGTTTTGGGAATGTTTACATCAGGCGTTGGGTACGCGATTGAATTTTAGTACATCATATCATCCTCAGTCGGATGGGCAGTCGGAACGAGTTATCTAGGTGCTGGAGGATATGTTGCAATGATGTGTAATTGATTTTCAAGGTTCTTGGGAAAAGCATCTATCGTTGCTTGAGTTTGTGTATAACAACAGTTTCCAGGAAAGTATACAGATGGAACCGTACGAGGCCTTGTATGGGAGAAAGTGTAGAATGCCTATTTGTTGGGCTGAGGCCGGGCAAAAGTTGCTTTCCTTGCCGTATATGCTCAAGGGAACAACTGAAAAGGTGAAGCTCATATGTGAGCGGTTGAAGGCTGCATCGGATCACAAGAAGTCTTACATAGATTCAAAGCGTAAAGAGATTGAGTTTGCGGTTGGAGATCCTGTGTTCCTTAAGGTATCGCCTTGAATGAAGGTGATGAGATTCAGATGAAAGGGAAAGCTTAGTCCGAGGTATATTGGACCCTATGAGGTTGTGGAGCGAGTTGGTCCTGTAGCTTACCAATTGAGTTTGCCTCCCGAGTTGGAAAAGATTCATGATGTGTTTCATGTATCTAAGTTGTGGATATATAGATCGGATCCTTCGTATGTGATGCAGTAGAGGAAATTAAGTTGAATCCAGAATTGTCCTATGATGAGGAACCGATGAAAATTTTGGATACAAGTAACAAGGTTCTTCGTGGCAAGACGATTGAGCTTGTGGAGGTGTTGTGGTGACACCGAGGAGTTGAGGAGGCCACATGGGAAAGCAAGACGGACATGTTGAGGCAATTCCCGCATCTTTTTCCCTCAGGTAAAAATTTTGAGGATGAAATTTCCTAAGTGGGGGAGAGCTGTAACTCCCCGATTTTAGGCTTAGGTGTTTTGGTGAGTCGGGTTGGGCCAGTGGAACCGGTGTCTGTTGTTCTAACCATTAAAAGGGGGTTTAGGGAAATCAAGGTTCAGGATGGGATAAAAATATGATAAAAATTCCTAAAATCCTCTAAAATGATGTTTAGGAGGTTGGTCAAATCAATTTTACAAACTAGGTTTTCCAAAGGGTACATTTGGGGTAGTGGCCAAAATGTAAAGATTTAAAAGTTGAAAAAATATGTTTTTCAAGAAGAGTCAAAAATCTTTGAATCTTTAGGGAGCTTCTTGGAAATTATGCCTATCCCCTAATTTGACATGTGTTTTAAATGTTTATTAAATAATTAAAAAGGTTTTATTTAATTAATTAAAGAAAGTTAGTTAATCGGTTAATGAAATTTTTGACGAGCTTTACATTTCTCACTTTCACTTCAGCCAAACACTCTCTCTTTCCCCTCATTATTCCAGAAATCCTTTTCTCTCAAATCTTCTCTTGATTCCTATCTTTTCTTTATTGATTTCTTCCGTTTTCCTTCAAGTTTCTTCAAACTAACCTTGCCAAATTAGTGGAGAAGCAAGGATTGGAGGTAATTTTCGTGCTAACCCTCTAATCTAAGTTCTTTAATGAAATTCCAAATATATTTGACTCTTTGATACTGATTTTGATTGAGGTTTTGATGTTAGATTGTTAAACTCTTGAAATCTTGATTGAAAAATAGATTTTAAGGTGATTTTCGGAGTTTGATTTAAATGGCTGGTTTGATATTGTTTCTAAATGAGTTTTGAAAGATTTTTGGTGTTGAAGTGGAGTCTTAATCATATAGATTCTGAAGTCCTTGAGATCCTTTGTTTTTGAAGTGCTTTTGGGGTGAGTTTTTGAGGTGTTCTTGAGGAATTTGAGTTATTGGAGGTATAAGGATGGTTTTAGGTTGTTTTTGGTTGTTGATTAATGCCTAAAATGCTTTGAATTAGTTGGGTAATGGCTGGGCTGAAGTTAGAGGTCTATCGATTGAGTTTTCAGTTGTTTTGGATGTGTGTTTTGGTGCTTTAGAGCAGGGCTGCGGGATTTCTTGTGAGTGCTGGTGTTTTGATGCATTTTGATGCATTGAACATATGTTTTGGTGTGTTGAAAACATGGGATATGAAGTGTTTTTGGAGGCTTTGGAAGATCGGTAGTCGCGTCGGCTTGTAACACCCACATTTCCGTCCTAGAATTTAAGGTCGTTAAAAATTAAATTGTTTATTTATTCTTAGAAGCATTTGAGCTTCCAATATAGTGAATTATGCAATTTGGTCCTTAAATTTCTTATTTGCGCAACTAGTGCACCAATTCGAATTAGAAAGAAATTTAGCTTTGAATTAAGAAAATTTAGTCAATGGTAAATTAATGAATTAGAATTAGTGACAACAAGATACAAAGTGCGAAATTAAAAGAATGAAAAGAAATTAAGTAATGTTGCATTTCCTTGAGGAAATCGGATCAAATTGAGAAAATTAAAGAAAGCATGGAACAAGGGAATTTGATGACCAATTTAAAATAATTATAAAGATTAAAATTTGCATGTTAAAAATAAAATGTCCTTAGGGCTGCCCTTAGTAAAATGATGATTAAAGTTATAGACAAAGGGACACTAGGGTAATTTCTAAGGCCATCAAATCACCTAAATTAAGGAAGCTTGTCTCTCCTCATCATTTTCTTCTTCTTTGCCGTGAGGTTGAGAGAAAAATGGGGAGGAAGAGAAGCTCAAAAGTCTGAAAAATTCTAGAGCTTAAAGGGTGAAGATTTTGCTTGCATGGTGGATGGATTAAGCTAGGACTTGGAAGAGATAACTAGTGTTATCAAGAAAATAAAGTAAGTTCCTTCTCCTTGTAGCTATTCGGTTATGTAAATCACCATGCATGCAAGCCTAAAATTTGTATGAACATGAAACCATGAGAGTCTTGATGAAAATAATGAGATGAACTAATGAAATCTTTGAAAATTCTTGAGAAAATATGAGTAGAGTCATAAGGGGGTTGTTTTGAAAGAAAGTGTAAAATCTTGGATATTTGGAAAATTTTGTATACTTACAGATTAAAATTAGAAAATTCTCACTAGGAAAAAGTTGTGAAGAAATAAAGATTTTATTATAAATGACTATTGGTTGCTGGAAAAATGAATTAAAAAGATAAAAATTCGATTAGAACCAAAAGTAGACACATATTTGAAATTTATGTAGATTAGGGACTGAACTGGAAAATCGGTAAAATTGAGTGCATGATTGTTGGAATTAAAGGTTAATATGGACTGTAAAATGTCATGGAATAATAGTATAAGTCATGCCATGAATGCATTTTTATATTGAAGAATATGATTAGGTGAATTTTAAGTTTAAAGTCTAAACTAGATAAGATGTCCAGTGGTATACAACTTATAAACAGTGATTTTGTAAATTCACCAAAAATTGGATATAAGGTATTTCGAGTTGAAATTTTTACTTTATAAACTTTGTTATGTCTAGAATCATTAAGAGAAAACGGAACTCAATTTTAGTATGTAAATTAGGAGATATGAATTTTTAAAGTTGGACAGTACAGGCTGCCCAGATTTACCGAAAGGAGTGTAATTAAGCAATAAACTGTATTGATTCGAATAAGATAAAAATATGAGATTCACATTAGTATAAAATTGAGTTTAATACCTTTCCAACGGTATATGATAAGTTAATTTTGGATTAGTAATTAAAAAGATATGATCAAAACACTAACTAGTCCTCCAACTAGTTTAATAGAAAATCAAATTTGAAAATATGAGTTTATGCTTGAAATTGAGGAGTAATTATGATTGAATTGCTTCCTAATATAGTGTGTATTCTTTTTATGTTGAGATTTAAAATCGGAATTGTAACCCCCTTAACCCGGCCTAGACGTTCGACCCGAATTAAGAAGATCACACGGGGAAAACCAAAGTCAACCCGAAAGTCAACCTTGATTAACGACCCTTTTTTTCCTTTTTAATCTTGTCTAGATGCTCTTTAACCCTAGATGTGTTCACACAAACATCATACTCCAAGATCACAACCATCAGAGAACATTCAGGGACCCAACTGTACAAAACACAACTTTAGGGACCAAACTGTAAATTCTGACTATTACAGGGACTTCACCCAATTAAAAGTTACCAATATAAAATTAGTCATGTTTCATACTTCACTGCCAAATTTCAGCTCAAACGGACATCTCAAACTCATCCAATTTCAAAAACAAGATTCAGGACCAAAATGCAAACATTTCGAAACACATAACCGCCAGTGTCAGCCCCCAACGGTCAGGTGTTCCGAAACAGGTTCACCCTGTTTCGAAACGCGGGGCCGTTCCGCAACGCGTATCGGAACAGGCACTGGCAGTAGCACAAACGTTCCGAAACGGGTCCATCCGTTTCGAAACACCCTGGCCTTTACAGGCCCCCGTTCCGAAACGGTAACACGCGTTCTGAAACGCCCTGCCCAGATTGCAGCATCCTTGCTGGTTAATTGCATCTTTGACCCACCAAACATGATCCGAATGCAACCAAACCACACCAGTAAGTCATATAACATACAAGAGACATATATGCATCAAAAACTAGATACATAACCACCCCTAGGTGCAACAACACATTAAACTCATTCAAGGCTCAATCATGCTTTTAAACAAGAAGCATAGCAATACAACTTAAGCATAGGGAGATTCAAACGTTGCAATATTAATCCACATGATTCAAAACCATAACCCAAACTTGTCCAACATACACAATCTCCTTAAACATCAACATAAGAGATTCTTCCCCCCATTGCCTTTATTAACTATAGCTATTAACCGAGACATACATCTCACTTGGAGTACCCCTTGAATCCCTTGCTCCTCGCTGTCCAAACTTCACTTATCTGCATTGATGGACAAAAAGGAGCGTAAGCACATAATGCTTAGTGAGGAATGCTCAAAACCAAGACACCATCAATGCAGCGAATCATAAAACCATTTTTAAAAGCAAGCTCGATTCGACAAACCAAAGCAATATTTGAAAACCCTTTTTCAACAACATGCTTTAAAATCATGCCTTGCACAAACATGAAAACCAACCCTTAGCTTAGGAAGCTAAGTAAACCTTTTTAAAACATAAACTTGCAAAACCATCAAATTAGCCATTCCATGCAAAAACACCATATGCAAAGCTAATTTCAAACCTTGGAAAACACTTCCACTTTACATCTTACAATTCTCATACTTGAATGTCATTTCAAAGCAAGAAACCCTTTTAAAACCATTTACTCAAACAATCGAACACATGCATTAAACAAATGCAACATATGAACCACATCATTAACAATTGCATCACATGCCCTTTAAAAACAAGTCTCCACAAGACTTCAATGCACTAAAGAGATTTCATGCACACATGCACCATTCTCAATAGATAATCAACACTTGTTCAAACCAACAAGTCAACAAGCATTCATAATACATTTTACACTATTCATGCAACCATGCATCATTTCAAGCATCTCATGCTTCATTATATTCAAGAACATCATATTGGCCTCCAAGTGATAACCAAATCCACTTTTCAACTCAACACCCGATCGGATACGCGGATCACAAGCGTTGTCCCCACGCTTCATACACACTACCAATCCAAGGCCCTCCAAATGGACTTTTAAACACCATTTGACCTTACCGTTCACAAGGTTCCCATGTATGGACTTTTAATCACCATACAACCTTAACATTCACAAGGTTCCCATGTATGGACTTTTAAACACCATACAACCTTAACATTCACAAGGTTCCCATGTATGGACTTTTAAACACCATACAACCTTAACATTCACAAGGTTCCCATGTATGGACTTTTAAACACCATACAACCTTAACATTCACAAGGTTCCCATGTATGGAGTTTTAAACACCATACAACCTTAACATGCACAAGGTTCCCATGTATGGACTTTTAAACACCATACAACCTTTGCATCACCGATTGGTAGTTGTATAACATCACTAACGAGATCCGGGACACCCTACACAAGATCCACACATGGACTTTACACCACCATTGTGATCTTATCAAGCACAAGGTTCCCATATATGGACTTTTAACCACCATATAACCTTTGCTTACCCAAGGTCCTCGAATGGGAATCTCAACCTCCATTATGACCTTAACCATCTCGTTAGGATACTTGGATGGAGTTTACCGGTTCACTCTTAACCACTCCACATCCAAGGCGACTTAATTCACGGTGCACCCAATCCTATAGCCGGCTAACTATATCCGATCAAAGAAACCAAGAACCACTTACATCACTTGCCAATATAACCATCTTAGCACATTAATCCATTAATTCACAAGCATAATCAAAATGCAATAACCACCATGAACTTTAACCAAGAACCAACCATGGACTTTTAAACACCATGTTGTTCTTAAATAAACAAGGCTTACACAAGGACTTTCAACCACCTTTGTAACCTTAACCATCACTTACCAAAATGCATTATTAACAACAATATTCCACTGTTTTAAAGCATCACACAAAGCCATAAACAACATGCAACACTATGCATCAATTCCACAATTCAATGTACAAAACCAAGGATCTCTTACCTCGAGCATCCTTCACATATGGCTTTCAAAACCAGCATTAAACCATGCTAAAATATGCTTTCAAAACAGAATTTAAAACATGCAAATCATATGCATTGCAACCATCAATCACAATTGCTTAAAAAGCCAATTCACAACACAACCAAGAGCGAAAATCCATTTACTTACTCTTGAGCTTAGCAAAGTTGTTTAGACTTAAACTAAGCTCCCAAAACCTTCAAACCTTGGTTTAAAAGCTGAAAACCCAACTTCACTCACCGATACACAAAACAAGGCTAGCCAACAAGCCTTGCAAGCATCCGAAACCTTCCACAACACCTCTAATGCTCACGGATCAACTTCCCCTGTTTCAAGCACACAACATCAGAGGATTAATGCATCATAATGCACTAAAAACACCAGCAACACAACTCAACTCGCTGCTCATTGCAAAACCATCACTTCGGCTACCAAACACAACCGAAATCACCCCCAAACACTTCCAAAACTTAACCCAGCCAAGATCCATCACTTCAAACCATTTTTAAACATCAATTAACATCCAAAATGATCACAAACACGTCCTTATACCTCCAGGTATAACAGATCACCAAGATCACTCCAAAAACAACCAAAAACTCAAGCAAAACTTAGGAAATTCAACCTATTCGGGTTTGCATTGATTAAACCTCAATTTCTCATCAAGTTAACATTCAATTAACATCAGTTTAACACCTCAACACACTGCCCAAACAGATCATACGAAAATTTCACCAAAATCAAGCAAATCTTGCATTTTAAAACCAAAATCAAGATTCCAATTGCAAAACCTTTAATAAATCATAAATCAAGGATTGAGAACTTGAGAATTTCAGTAAAGAACTTGAAGTTCAGAGGAGAAGGACGTTCTTACCTCCAAACTTGAGTTTCTCCCTTTTTGGAACCAAAATCTTGAAAATCCAAGTAACAAATACAAGGTTTTGTTGAAGGATTGATTAGAAATCAAATGAGGATTGAAATATGATATTTAGGTGACAAAAATCAGAGGAAAAGATCTGGAGAGAATGTGTTTGGTTTGAGAGAAAAGATGAGAGAAAATGGAAAATGGAAAATTTGGAAAGTTAGTTAGAAATGACAAAAATATCTTTCCCTCCTTTTTACTTTTATTTTAAACCATCAATAAATCATTTAATATTCTAGAAAATCTGGAGAAACTCCCCTTTGGGTAAATAGCTCCTTAAAGATTCAAAGTTTCAATCCTTTTTAAAACAGTCACGCAGTTTTCAAAAATTACATTTTGGTCACTAACCCAAAATGTCACCCTTCCAAACCTCGTTTTGCAAAATTGATTTCACAGTTCACTTATATATATTAAAAGAGGATTTTAGAACATTTTTCCATATTTTTAATGCAACCCGAACTAGGCTTTCCTAAAAATCACTTTTTATATTCGAACAACACTTTGACCGAACCGGTCAACGCCCAAAACTTCTAAGCCCAAAACCGGGGTGTTACAACTCTCCCCCCCTTAGGAAATTTCGTCCTCGAAATTTCAACTGGCAAGAAGAGCACAACCAAACTTCTCAAGGCAACACGCAAGGCAACACAGGGGACTTAACCACCACTGAACACTCCCTCTTCACAAAACTCCACCCAAACTCAACACCACCACACACTGTTCCCGAAACTTGTTCACATAGTGACTCCAACCAAACAGTTCAGCCACTATGTAACCCACAACCTTCACTGCTTCTAAAAACCTTTGCAAAACCACTCAACCTTTTCCAGAGACTTCCACCACAAGCAAGCATTCCCAAGCATCAACTGTTACCCAAACTTCTCAACGAATGCTGGCATTCCATCACATCCGCCGCTATCATTACCATAACAACTCACCAGGACTACTCACCCAAAATCCAAAAATCACATCACAAAACCCCGACCTTGACTCCGCTAGCCGTTCCACACACCACCAGCTGATCTCCAAAAAGAATTCACTTACTCACAACCAGCCAACCACTTCTCACAAGAATCCATCCAACCAACAATGACCTTCGATCTTTCATTACCTTTCCACTTCAAGCTTTGACCATAACACTTGCCTTACAAGAACACCGCCCAACTTAAACATGCACATCACCATCTCAACTCCTTGAAGGTTGCTACGAACCAACACCCAAATAAACAACCTTTCTACTACCACATCAATGCCAAGATACCTCGGCACTCCGAGAACACATCCACTAACCTACAACATCATCTAGCTTCCATGGAACCATCTCTTCCACAAGCTACTCATAACCACTTGACCGATTCTAACTTCCACCGGTACTCCTCACCACCAAACCACTAAACTCAACAAGCACCAAACACCTTCCTTCCACCACATACTATACCGCACTCACTATTACTAACAACTTGCTTAATACTCTCCACTACCTCTAACTTACACTCAGCACCAAAACAACTTCTAAAAACCCATCACCAACCTAACCCAACCACAACACTAACAGACTTGATTAGTTATTAGCAAGTGTAAACGTTCGTATGCATGGTCACCAACATGCCCTATCAATGCCTGATGTACATGTATGCAAAACCTCTAATGTCATGCCACATGTATGCATGGACCAGTACATATATAATATAACATATAACAAATGATTTTCACTGTGCATGTATGTCAGTTCACACCCACCAATAACATCCTCAGAGTCCGTCTAAGAACAACCTCCTATTTCACTTTCAACTTGTCTAACTCCATTATTTTAGCAACCACTAACCAAAAGATACCCACTAAAACCTCCTTCACGTTTAAGATGTTTCAAAACAACAACAACATCTACTACCCCAACATGCTAGCAACAAGACCAAACTCACAACACAAGGAAACCCAAACCAAAACCAAACTAGGTTACTAAAACAAGGTTACCTGAAAACACCTCACTGCCCTGAAGCTTCAACAGACGAGTTCTCTTCCTTGCAGAACCATCATTCTCCAGCCGCACCGTTGCAGCATCAACTAACACCCTGAGATCACCACCATCTCCTTGCGGTAAAGAACCTTGGCTGTTCCGAGCCAACTTCAAACAATCACGTCTCATGTGTCCAGCAGACCCACATTTCCAACAGATTTCATTCCCCAATTTCTTCACAACTTTCTGCTCTTCCTGCCACCTTTGAACCTTGTCTCGGCCGTGCCCCCGACCCTTCAGAGACCCTTTTGCTACCACTGAAGCTGATTTCACTATTTCAGGACAATCTCGCTTCATAGGCTCTTTAGAACCACAATTCCAACAAACACTCGCGCCCCAACAACCTCCAACATGGCGCCTTCCACAACGGTTACATACCGGTAGCTGAGCTTCCACTCCTTGATCAAGCAACTCTCGCCCCAGATTTGCACTACCTTCACATTGCTTAACCCTTAGGAATTTCTCTCCTAGATACCTCTCATAAAAGGCAGACACAAAGAAATCCCAATCAATATCATGGATGTGCGATGACACCGCCACAGATGTCCACCAGGCACAAGCGTCCTCCAACATCAATGTGACAACACTTCCCAGCTTACATGCATAAACACAACCTTCCTGATCCAAAATCAGAACCACACTGGCCAACCAGGCCTCAAACGTCTCAGGTGTCGAACCATGATACTCCACAACACCCAAATCATGCAAACGCTCCCTCGACAAACCCACACATCCCACAGCCTGAGATGTTCCCAACACCTCCTGAACAACAGGTGATGAACTCTTCATCACAGAACCAACCTCTTCCTCCTGCCTTACCACCTCAACTACAGGCATAGAAAACTGAGACGAAACACCTCCATTAAAAGGTGAGTTCCACACCTTAACAACCTGCCCCAAGGCAGCAACCATCTCACCCAACTGCCATTCTTTCACCGATTTCACCATACTATTAACAACAAGCAATCACAACAAAACAAACAAAACAATTAGACCAGCTTAATCAAGGATTCAAACTCCAACTCCAACATAACACAATAGCTATATTAATAAGGCAATGGGTATCCCGAATCCTCCCCCTTTTACATGACATAACAGTCAACAAAAGCATGGATATCACAACATCAAGCATATCAACAACATATCCGATCATGCTTACATCAAACAACATCCACTCGCAACAGCATAACATTAACATATCATACCCATTACACTTCCATCATGCATAACATCAGCTCACAACAACAGCATAAACCACATGAGCTCAACGAAGGTTCATGACCACAAAGCATGCTTGAAAACATCAACAATTTGCTCAGAAACACATGTTTCAACCGGCTTTCAACCATACATCAGGATATACATCAAACACATATCACAACAACTTACCGTTTTCCCCAAACATTCGCAACACAGCTCTGATACCACCAAATGTAACCCCCTTAACCCGGCCTAGACGTTCGACCCGAATTAAGAAGATCACACGGGGAAAACCAAAGTCAACCCGGAAGTCAACCTTGATTAACGACCCTTTTTTTCCTTTTTAATCTTGTCTAGATGCTCTTTAACCCTATATGTGTTCACACAAACATCATACTCCAAGATCACAACCATCAGAGAACATTCAGGGACCCAACTGTACAAAACACAACTTTAGGGACCAAACTGTAAATTCTGACTATTACAGGGACTTCACCCAATTAAAAGTTACCAATATAAAATTAGTCATGTTTCATACTTCACTGCCAAATTTCAGCTCAAACGGACATCTCAAACTCATCCAATTTCAAAAACAAGATTCAGGACCAAAACGCAAACATTTCGAAACACATAACCGCCAGTGTCAGCCCCCAACGGTCAGGTGTTCCGAAACAGGTTCACCCTGTTTCGAAACGCGGGGCCGTTCCGCAACGCGTATCGGAACAGGCACTGGCAGTAGCACAAACGTTCCGAAACGGGTCCATCCGTTTCGAAACACCCTGGCCTTTACAGGCCCCCGTTCCGAAACGGTAACACGCGTTCTGAAACGCCCTGCCCAGATTGCAGCATCCTTGCTGGTTAATTGCATCTTTGACCCACCAAACATGATCCGAATGCAACCTAACCACACCAGCAAGTCATATAACATACAAGAGACATATATGCATCAAAAACTAGATACATAACCACCCCTAGGTGCAACAACACATTAAACTCATTCAAGGCTCAATCATGCTTTTAAACAAGAAGCATAGCAATACAACTTAAGCATAGGGAGATTCAAACGTTGCAACATTAATCCACATGATTCAAAACCATAACCCAAACTTGTCCAACATACACAATCTCCTTAAACATCAACATAAGAGATTCTTCCCCCCATTGCCTTTATTAACTATAGCTATTAACCGAGACATACATCTCACTTGGAGTACCCCTTGAATCCGTTGCTCCTCGCTGTCCAAACTTCACTTATCTGCATTGATGGACAAAAAGGAGCGTAAGCACATAATGCTTAGTGAGGAATGCTCAAAACCAAGACACCATCAATGCAGCGAATCATAAAACCATTTTTAAAAGCAAGCTCGATTCGACAAACCAAAGCAATATTTGAAAACCCTTTTTCAACAACATGCTTTAAAATCATGCCTTGCACAAACATGAAAACCAACCCTTAGCTTAGGAAGCTAAGTAAACCTTTTCAAAACATAAACTTGCAAAACCATCAAATTAGCCATTCCATGCAAAAACACCATATGCAAAGCTAATTTCAAACCTTGGAAAACACTTCCACTTTACATCTTACCATTCTCATACTTGAATGTCATTTCAAAGCAAGAAACCCTTTTAAAACCATTTACTCAAACAATCGAACACATGCATTAAACAAATGCAACATATGAACCACATCATTAACAATTGCATCACATGCCCTTTAAAAACAAGTCTCCACAAGACTTCAATGCACTAAAGAGATTTCATGCACACATGCACCATTCTCAATAGATAATCAACACTTGTTCAAACCAACAAGTCAACAAGCATTCATAATACATTTTACACTATTCATGCAACCATGCATCATTTCAAGCATCTCATGCTTCATTATATTCAAGAACATCATATTGGCCTCCAAGTGATAACCAAATCCACTTTTCAACTCAACACCCGATCGGATACGCGGATCACAAGCGTTGTCCCCCCGCTTCATACACACTACCAATCCAAGGCCCTCCAAATGGACTTTTAAACACCATTTGACCTTACCGTTCACAAGGTTCCCATGTATGGACTTTTAATCACCATACAACCTTAACATTCACAAGGTTCCCATGTATGGACTTTTAAACATCATACAACCTTAACATTCACAAGGTTCCCATGTATGGACTTTTAAACACCATACAACCTTAACATTCACAAGGTTCCCATGTATGGACTTTTAAACACCATACAACCTTAACATTCACAAGGTTCCCATGTATGGACTTTTAAACACCATACAACCTTAACATGCACAAGGTTCCCATGTATGGACTTTTAAACACCATACAACCTTTGCATCACCGATTGGTAGTTGTATAACATCACTAACGAGATCCGGGACACCCTACACAAGATCTACACATGGACTTTACACCACCATTGTGATCTTATCAAGCACAAGGTTCCCATATATGGACTTTTAACCACCATATAACCTTTGCTTACCCAAGGTCCTCGAATGGGAATCTCAACCTCCATTATGACCTTAACCATCTCGTTAGGATACTTGGATGGAGTTTACCGGTTCACTCTTAACCACTCCACATCCAAGGCGACTTAATTCACGGTGCACCCAATCCTATAGCCGGCTAACTATATCCGATCGAAGAAACCAAGAACCACTTACATCACTTGCCAATATAACCATCTTACCACATTAATCCATTAATTCACAAGCATAATCAAAATGCAATAACCACCATGAACTTTAACCAAGAACCAACCATGGACTTTTAAACACCATGTTGTTCTTAAATAAACAAGGCTTACACAAGGACTTTCAACCACCTTTGTAACCTTAACCATCACTTACCAAAATGCATTATTAACAACAATATTCCACTGTTTTAAAGCATCACACAAAGCCATAAACAACATGCAACACTATGCATCAATTCCACAATTCAATGTACAAAACCAAGGATCTCTTACCTCGAGCATCCTTCACATATGGCTTTCAAAACCAGCATTAAACCATGCTAAAATATGCTTTCAAAACAGAATTTAAAACATGCAAATCATATGCATTGCAACCATCAATCACAATTGCTTAAAAAGCCAATTCACAACACAACCAAGAGCGAAAATCCATTTACTAACTCTTGAGCTTAGCAAAGTTGTTTAGACTTAAACTAAGCTCCCAAAACCTTCAAACCTTGGTTTAAAAGCTGAAAACCCAACTTCACTCACCGATACACAAAACAAGGCTAGCCAACAAGCCTTCCAAGCATCCGAAACCTTCCACAACACCTCTAATGCTCACGGATCAACTTCCCCTGTTTCAAGCACACAACATCAGAGGATTAATGCATCATAATGCACTAAAAACACCAGCAACACAACTCAACTCGCTGCTCATTGCAAAACCATCACTTCGGCTACCAAACACAACCGAAATCACCCCCAAACACTTCCAAAACTTAACCCAGCCAAGATCCATCACTTCAAACCATTTTTAAACATCAATTAACATCCAAAATGATCACAAACACGTCCTTATACCTCCAGGTATAACAGATCACCAAGATCACTCCAAAAACAACCAAAAACTCAAGCAAAACTTAGGAAATTCAACCTATTCGGGTTTGCATTGATTAAACCTCAATTTCTCATCAAGTTAACATTCAATTAACATCAATTTAACACCTCAACACACTGCCCAAACAGATCATACGAAAATTTCACCAAAATCAAGCAAATCTTGCATTTTAAAACCAAAATCAAGATTCCAATTGCAAAACCTTTAATAAATCATAAATCAAGGATTGAGAACTTGGGAATTTCAGTAAAGAACTTGAATTTCAGAGGAGAAGGACGTTCTTACCTCCAAACTTGAGTTTCTCCCTTTTTGGAACCAAAATCTTGAAAATCCAAGTAGCAAATACAAAGGTTTTGTTGAAGGATTGATTAGAAATCAAATGAGGATTGAAATATGATATTTAGGTGACAAAAATTAGAGGAAAAGATCTGGAGAGAATGTGTTTGGTTTGAGAGAAAAGATGAGAGAAAATGGAAAATGGAAAATTTCGAAAGTTAGTTAGAAATGACAAAAATATCTTTCCCTCCTTTTTACTTTTATTTTAAACCATCAATAAATCATTTAATATTCTAGAAAATCTGGAGAAACTCCCCTTTGGGTAAATAGCTCCTTAAAGATTCAAAGTTTCAATCCTTTTTTAAAACAGTCACGCAGTTTTCAAAAATTACATTTTGGTCACTAACCCAAAATGTCACCCTTCCAAACCTCTTTTTGCAAAATTGATTTCACAGTTCACTTATATATATTAAAAGATGATTTTAGAACATTTTTCCATATTTTTAATGCAACCCGAACTAGGCTTTCCTAAAAATCACTTTTTATATTCGAACAACACTTTGACCGAACCGGTCAACGCCCAAAACTTCTAAGCCCAAAACCGGGGTGTTACAGGAATTGTGAAGAAACTTTGGAGGAAGCTAGGATCGATCACTCGAATGGAAGAAACAAAGACATCTCAATTCGAGATCAAGCTTAAGGAGTTGTGAGCGTAATTTTGTATTAGGGTTGGGACTAGTGTCCGAACCACATTATTATTTGTAATTTATGATTTCTATGCATGAAATTGGACCTAATTAATATTTGGTAATGTGTTTAGTAAGGGAAGGAGATCAAAGGAAAATTGGATGCATGATTTGAGATTTTGATTAATATTTGATTGTGTGAAAATGTGGGTTGCTTTATGTGACTTTAAATGCCATGAATTATATGTTCGATTTGTATTTTGATAATGTTTGAATATGTGCAAATGTGGACTGCCCATGTGATTATTTGTATGTTGAACATGTATGAATTGGATTCTTGATAATGCTTGATTAAATGAGTATGTGGACTGCCCTATGGTATTTATGCCATGCTTAAAATGCATGTGATTATGTATGTATGAAGTTGCTGCCATGTATGATGATATGATCAAATGAGCATGCAAATTGAATTATGAAAATGTATATGTTAAATGAAATAATGAATAATAATTCAGCAAGAATAATATGCCATCGGTCGATTAGAAGTTTTAGATAGTACAGCATGCCTAGAGTCTGAGCTCTCTTGTTTGTTGTTGCTTCGTGCAACTCTTGCTTGTTGCCTTGGGCAACCTTTGATAGTACTTTGTGTACTCTTCGATTATAAGATATGTGTTCTTGATTGCTGTTCGAGACACATGATGCTATGGGCATCCTTTGTTCGTTGCTTTGTGCAACTCTTGATGTTGCTTCGTGCAACTATTATGCGTCACTCGTTACCCTTTTGATGGCTTGAATATCTGATACGTCTACTCTACCTAGGGCAATGAAATTAAATAAAATGCAATGCAATGAATTATAATGCAATATATTCTACATGAATTAAATGGAAAGTTGCTAAATTAAGTATAGCTTATGAAGTGGATAAATGGTTGAATGACTTGGTATGCTATGATGTGATATGAAATGATGAATTATGTGGACATTGGTCCTTCCGATTATGATATGATGCATATGATATGCTTATAAGTCTGATTATGTGTAATTTGGGTAATGACCCTATTCAAATACATGGAATTAAGAAATGATAAGTTCTGATTTTCGGATGATGGATGAGATCATTCGAATGATATGCTTATGATGAAATTATGATTTCGTTTTGTTAAGTTAATAATGCTATGTATGGATTGGCATGAAATTTTGGTTAATTCAAGTGTTAAGCATGAGATTGAGTATGCTGAAATTGATTTGAATTATCATATTGAATGGATTATATGCAAGCATGTGATAAATTATTATGTTATGTTATGTATTCGAGCATGTGCTATGAACATTGTTATGATATGTATAATGCTATGTGTATGAATTTTACATAAGCTTAGTTGGGTGAAATTGATTGTTAATAAACCTAGCTAAGTAAACTCAATGCTTGATCACATTAAAAGTTCAAGAATGAATAAGATTTAGCATTACCTCGCTAAGTACTATTTGTACTTATCGCTCCGTTGTTTTCTTCTTCCCAGCCTTAGCAGGATCGCTTGGACCTTAAAGCTAGCATTCGTTTGGATCAAGTTTACAAGTCCAGAAATATGTATGATCTTAGTCTTATCTTTAGACTCCTAGATGGTGGCTTCGAAGTCTGTTTAAGGATTCATTTTGTTGTGTTCGGCCGTAACTTAAGTCTGAAATGATGTTTGAAATTATATGCTCTATGATGCTTGGTTAGGAGGCTAGAATCATGTTTTGTATTTAAGTAGGTAGCCTCATTATTTTTGTTGTATAAAAATGTAAGTCGAGCTAGTGGTTGTGCCGATTCTTTTTGTTGTCCATAGTCTATAGCTTGTCATGGTTAGGGGCATATAGATCTTGATATTTTGTAATGATCTAAGTACAGGAAATCGAATGTCATGGTATTGAAATCTATTATGTCTTGTATAAAAATTGAATTAATTTATTATTGGTAAATTGGATTAATTCGAAAATCACTTAGACTATTCAATCAAGGTTTCGAATGGCATAGATTTGAATAGTTTTAAGTATTCGACATTTTGATCTAATTGTAATAGTAATTTGATAATGATAATAAAGATTTAAATTGGCTTGTAATTTGGTAACAAGATTAAAAGAATTTGTGTCTAAGTTTATGTATGTTCATAAGAAGTTTAGAAAAATTTTGTTAGCCCACTTTCCGTGTGCGCATTAATATGAATATCTTAATTAAAAATGATATCTTTTTTCTGAAATACTTCTGCTATTTTCCGATATGTTCTGATTGTCCGTTTTCCGTTTCCGGTAACGCTCCTAACTCCCGGCCAGGGTTGGGGGTGTTACACGGCTAGCGTGGTTTCGCGAGTAGGTGAGTGGAATTTGGTTTTCTAGCATGGAAATGTTTTAGAAAAGGTTTTGGGAACTTAATAAGAGCTTGAAACGCTTTATTAAGTTCGGAAGTAAGTGAATCGAAATTTCTCCCTCGGTTGTGCTAGTTTTGAGCCTTTGGTTGCACTTGATTTCAATTGCATTTACCTACTGTTTTAAAGCATGTTTTTGAGAATATAAATCATGTATGATGATGCCATGTGGTTTAAGGATGCAGTAGGTAAGTGGTCCTTGTATGCATGTGTTGATGCATGAGGTTTTAAACATGGTTTAATGCTTGTTGATGGCTTATCATGAATGCTTTGTAAAAACAGTGAGTTATGCATGAGTTATGGGTTATATTGGCAAGTGATGTTGAATAAAATGGTTTATAAGTGAATTCGGATATAGTTAGCCGGCTATAGGATTGAGTGCACTATAAAGAAGTCGCCTTGGATGTTGAGGGGTTGTGATTGTACTAAATAATCCATCAAAGTACCCTAACGACTGTGGATTGTTTAAGGTTGCAACGGTTGAGGGTAGCTCCCGAGTGCGAACCTTGTGTTTGTCCCGTCTCTCGTTAGTGGATTATACTTCAACTGATGAGTGGTTTTGAGGGGTTTTGATTGTACCGAATACTCCACCATGGTGTCACAACGATGGAGGGTCGCTCTCGTGTGTGAGCCTTGTAATGCTGGTAGAGTGTATGAAGGGTGTGGGACAACCCTTGGTAATCCGTGTATCCGATATATGTTTTTGAGATTGTTGTTGTCACTGGTGAGCTAATAAAATGAAATGAACTATTGTGGAAAAATGATGTTAATGCATAATTTGAAAGATGCATGTTTTGGTTTAAGCTTAGCATAATGGTGTTCATGCTAGGAAAGCTTGGAATATGAGTAGCAATGTTTTAATTGCTGAATTTATATGGATCATGATGCATGATGTTTCATACAATGAGATTGATGAAAAAGTGCATGTTTTGTCAAGAAAGGCTTAATGGTTTCGAAAGAATGAAAAATGGGTTTGAGCATTGATGACGTGTGTGGTTTTGAGCAATCCTCACTAAGCTTGTATGCTTATGCTCTCTTGGTTCATTAATGCTGATAATTAGACTTTCGGAGGCTGCATCTTGAAGGATATCTTCCAAGACATTTGCTAAAGTATGTCATAATCATGAACTAGTGTAATAAGGGCAATGGGGGTGTCCAATGCTTTGAATGTTGTTAGTTTGGTATTTTTTGGTTTTGTGCAAGTTTGAGATGCATATTTGGACTTGTAAATGGCTTTTGAGTTTGGTATTTTATTTGCTGCTTGCGTACGTACACATAGGAACCTAAGTTGCATCTAGACAAGATAAAAGGGAAAAAAGGGGCCGTTTATTGTGGGAAACCTTCCCGGTTTGCTTCAATATTCCCCGTGTGATCCGTTCGGTTCGGTCTATCAGCCAGGCCCGGTTGAGGGGGGCTACAATCTTCCTTCTATCTACTCCATTCAGCCGAAGGTTATAGAAAAAGTTAGAGAGAGAAATTACTGGAGAAAATATATGAAAAGCTTGAGAATTCATCTTGCATGTGATCATCTTTCTATTGAAATTAAGCTAGGAAGCTAAGTAAGTGTTTCTAGCCTTGTACTAATCGAATTGTTATGTTCAAATGATTATATGATCTATTTTGCTGTGCTTGCTTGCTGTTGCTGATGATTTTAGGGCTATATTTTTGTTTTATGTTGTTGAATTAAATGAATTTAGCTTGGATTATATGATAGGAAGTGTAAACAAGTCATTAGATAGTAATGTGTACTACCTGATTGCTTAAAGTGATTGTTTTGCTAAATCTGGAAATTTGAGGGACTGGAAATCGTTTATGGTAAAAAGTCATCTAGAGAAAAATGTTATAATCTGATATGTTAAAGTGTTTGTGAAGTCATTTGATGTTAAAATGGCTAAATAATGAGTTAGGATGAAGACTAGTCACATAGATATGCAAAACTATTTAGGGGACTATTTCGGTGAATTTGAAAGTGTTAGAGATCAAATTTCTCTATAATAGCTTCTAGAAATAATATTTGAAAATAGGGGATTTAATATATGAATTAATTATAACTTGAATTGTCTGATATGTAGCTTTAATTGAATGTCTAAAGTGGTTAAAGTGCTTAATAGGTGAATTGGGACTAATCTGGAAACTTAGTTAAATAAGGGACTGAATTGGTTTATTTAAAGACCATACTGGACTTGAATAGACTAGGGAAAAACAAGGTAAACTTAGGTTATGAGGGCTAAATTGAACTAGTAAGGGACCTAGGTTCAAAAATGCATTAAAGTGACTTAAATTGAAATGTGGCAGTTTAGTCCTTGAAAAATGCACTGTCTTAAATTGAAAAACTGTATTGATCCAGAAATGGGAAAAATATGAGCCATACATGGATAAAAAGCTAGTGGAATAAGATTTCTAACAAGGTAAATTAATCAAAATTCTGACGTGTAGTTTAAAAGTTATGGCCAGAATAGTAACAGGTGTGCAAGCTGCCAGAAGTGGAAAACAGTTTTGAGTGTGTTATGTTTGTGCTTTGCTTGTGATATGACCATCAAGAACAAGGACCCGGAGAAGTACCCAAGTGGCCCCATTACACGTGCACGGGCCAAGGAGTTTCAATCAGGCATGGAAAGCTTGTTTACAACAAGCCATGAACGTGGGAAAGAAGAAATAATAAGGGAGGAATGTCTTACCTTGCTCATGCATGCATTTGCATGAGAATTTAAGTATTTCATAACTTCCATTGCATTGATAAAGTGTGCTGGTCATTAAAGCATGAACTTCATTTATAGTTTTAGTTCATTTAGGAAAGTAGTTTAATTATGTATCTTAAATCATTCGTTAAACTACTTCATTCATGCATTTAGTTAAATTCAATAAAGTTAGTTCTTTAATTAAACTAGTTCATTCATTTAACTACTTCACTCAATTAACTAACTCTTCAATTGTTTCATGCATCTATTATTTTATGTTTGAATAAATCCTTTCTGTGTGTCTAGGTTCATGTTACGTGTGGATTAAAGAAGAGACTTTTCAACTTCAACTTGGAAACAAGTCATAGATGACCATCTTTACTCATGCAAACAAGGCAATTCAAGGCTGAATTCTTTTCATCTTTTCAAGGCTGTTCATCTTCTTAGAGTAACAAAGCCTTTAAGCTTCATAATTCACCTATTCAAGGTTGAAATTATGAACCAATGAAGGCCATTCACGTTCAAGAGAAGGGACATGCAATAATCAACATTCAAATTATGCATTCAAGGCCTTTATTTATCATTTTTTGAAGGCTGATCATATTCCACAAATGGGCAAGCAATGAAGGCTGGTTTAATGCCATATAATCATCAAATTAAGTGATAAAATCAACAAGGAATTCAAAGAGACAAGCTAATTTGGACGTGTGGGATGTCTACATTCATCCTATGTCCACATTCATTCCCTTTTATCCATTTGCAAGCAAAATGAAGCAGACCAAGAGTCACCACTCCTTTTGGACGAATTTAAGGCTAAATTCATCTCAATTTAAAGCAAAATTCATCCATCAAAAGGATAAGAATGAAACATTTCATTTATTTGTATTCAATAACATTTAGATGAGCATTCATCTCTCTTTTGTGTGACTTTTCATATGGTGCCTAGCCACACTATAAATAGGCACCTTAGGTTCATTTGTAAGGATTTTTTTTATTTTTTTTCTTTGGAGAATATAAACCTTTGAAAGATTGCTTTCATCTTGTTCTTGCAAGAACTCTATCGACTTCAAGTTGTGCTTGTAGTCTTCTATCCATTTCATTTTACTATAGCGTTGTTTCCAAGCTCTCTTATAGCTTATGGGTCACGTTCCACACTCCTCCACCTCGATTCCATAAAAGTATATTGTTGGTTCCTAGCTCGTTATAGCTAGCGGGTCACAATTCGCTATCCTTGCAACCATACAAATCCACGCCGCCTTAAGCATCTCCCATCACTCCTTTGATTTACACCTTTCCAGGATTATCATCATCCATCCTTAGCCACCATACTATCCAAATTACCTATCCAATTCCTTTCTTCGTTAATTTTTTTATTATATTGCTATTCATCTCCCATGTAGGTTTTATAATATCTCAGAGTTCAAAGCGTCTCAAAGAATATTCCTTACTAGAGTCACGATCGGGCACATCTATATGACTCGGGTCACATTACCGAGTTCATATCAATTGGTATCAGAGCAAGGTTAATTTAGTAAGATAGTCGTTGTCTCTCTTCTGAAAAAAAAAGAAAAAAAGAAAAAAATTAGAGGAAGTTAAAGAGGGAGGGGTCATCGTATTCTCTATTCTTCTTTAAAAAAAATCTTACATCATTTTTTCATTTGCTACTATTTTGTCATCTTTACGAACTCTCACAATTTACCTTTTTTTGTTGTTGTCGCCTTTCTTATCCTACCTTCCAAATTCTTTTCACCAAGTTTTGTTTTTTCAGCCGAATTCTACAAGCCATTTGCAAGCCTTGAGGAAGTTCTTCAAAGGACTTGATTGAGAGCAAGAGTGGAAAAAGGCAAGAGTGCACATCAAGGGTAAAAGCCATCCCGAGTGAAACATGAAAGTGAATGAATTTTCTTGGAGTGGAATAGGTGAGGTTTTGTGTTTGTGAGGTTTTAATTTTTTTTATTTTTGTTACTAATAATGTCTCAAAATTCCGTGAGAAACTCCGTTGGAGGAAGTAATAATGTTAACGTAGATGCAACTAACTCCAATCTTCAAGATGTTATCCGAGAGATGGACAGGTTGTTGCAACAAAGGTTGGGGCCGATGCAAGAACGATTAGATCATTTGGAGGAAAGATCTCAACGAAGGCATAATTCAGATCACGAGAAAGAGTATGAGGGAGAGGTGGATGAAGAACTCATAGACGAGCGAGCCTCCCAGCAAAGTTTGAGGCATCAAGAACCTAGGTAACAAAGAGCTCGACCAAGAGTTGATGATAATCTTAGCAACATCAAAATAACCATTCCTCATTTCCAAGGAAGAACGGATCCTGAAGCCTATCTTGCATGGGAAAAAAAGTTGAGCACATCTTTGAGTGCCACAACTACTCCGAGCTTAAGAAGGTAAAACTTGCAGCCATTGAATTTACAGATTATGCACTAATATGGTGGGATCAGTTGACATCTAGCAGGAGACGCAATGGCGAACATCCAATTTCTACTTGGAATGAGATGAAGGTCGTTATGCATAGAAGGTTCGTTCCAACTCACTATCATAGGGAGTTGTTGAACAAGCTTCAAAATCTCACCCAAGGCAACCGTAGTGTTGAGGACTACTTTAAAGAGATGGAAGTAGCCATGATCCGAGCTAACATTGATGAGGATCGAGAAGCCACCATGGCAAGATTTCTATCCGGCCTTGACCCAAATATTGCGGTCGTCATTGAGTTGTAATATTATATGGAGATCGAAGGCATGGTGCATATGGCCATAAAAGTGGAAAAGCATCTTAAACGGAAGGGTTCCACACGAACCTATGGGGGAGCATCATCAAGATGGGATCAAAGTTCTTACAAACGGAGTCCTCCAATACCACCCAATGAAAGAGGCGCACCACTCAAAGGAAGCAAGGCCATTGCCGAAACTAGCAAAGGTAAGGCTCCGAATGTTCCAAACTGTTCCCGAGATATACAATGCTTCAAGTGCTTGGGAAGAGGGCATATTGCAAGCCAATGCCCAAATCGCAACACCATGCTTCTTCGTGATGATGGAGAGGTTGAATCGGAACAAGACGAGGAAGATGAAGTTGCTTCCATACAAGAAGATGAAGTTGATGATATAGAGTATGCAGCAGAAGGAGAGGCCCTTATTGTGAAAATGAGCCTAAGTGTGCAAGCGAATGAAGGGAATGAGCAACGCGAGAATATCTTTCATACTCGCTGCCATGTTAATGGAAAGGTATGCTTTGTCATTATTGATGGAGGTAGTTGTACTAATGTTGCTAGTACTCTTATGGTAGAAAAACTTGGATTAGCAACCACAAAGCATCCACATCCCTACAAGCTGCAGTGGCTTAATGACGGAGGAGAACTCAAGGTTACCAAGCAAGTTCTTGTTGCTTTCTCCATTGGAAAGTATAAGGATGAAGTTCTTTGCGATGTTGTTCTGATGCACGCTGACCATTTACTACTTGGGAGGCCATGTCAATTCGATAAACGAGTCATACATGATTGATATACTAATCGGTATACACTTACCCATGGAGTAAGAAAGATTACCTTAGCCCCTCTTTCACCAAAACAAATTCACAAAGACCAAATATATTTGAGAGAAAGTATTGAAAGAGCCAAAGAGAGAGAATAAAAATTGGAGGTAAAAGCAAGTGAGAGTGAGCAAAGTGAGGGTGCGAAAATGAGTGTTTTTACCAAAGAAAGAGATTTGAGAAAGTGTTTGCTGTAGGGAAAGGAATTACTTGTACTTGTGTACAAGGAAAGTTTATTGAACACTAACCAACTTGATCACACTTTGCCTTCTTCTATTGTGTCTTCGTTGCATAAATTTGACGAATTATTTTTGGAGGAGATACCAAGTGGGCTGCCACCAATCCGTGGAGTTGAACATCAAATAGATTTCATTACCGGTGCCGTCATTCCTAACCATCCAGCTTACCGAAGCAATCTTGAGGAAACCAAGGAGTTGCAAAGGCAAGTGGTTGAACTAATAGCCAAAGGCTACGTGAGGGAGAGCCTTAGCCCGTGTGCCGTTCTGGTATTTCTTGTGCCAAAGAAGGATGGAACTTGGCGCATGTGTGTAGATTGTCGAGCGGTAAACAAAATTACGGTAAAGTATCGTCGCCATATTCCCCTTTAAGATGATATGTTAGATGAGCTTAGTGGTTCTAACCTTTTCTCTAAGATTGATCTTAAGAGTGGTTATCACCAAATAAGGATGCGGGAAGGTGATGAATGGAAAACAACATTTAAAACAAAGCAAGGACTCTATGAATGGTTGGTTATGCCTTTTGGCTTAACTAATGCACCAACTACTTTCATGAGGTTAATGAACCATGTTCTTAGACCGTTTTTGGGTAAATTTTGTGTGGTTTATTTTGATGACATCTTAATCTATAGTAAATCAATGGAAGAACATGTTCAACACTTGAGGTCGGTTTTGTTGGTTTTAAAAAAGGAGAAGTTATATGCTAATTTAGACAAGTGTACATTTTGTACTGACAAAGTTGCCTTTCTTGGTTTTGTTGTCAGTTCTAAAGGCTTAGAGGTTGACAAAGAGAAGGTTAAAGCCATTGAAGAATGGCCACGACCATCAAGCATTTCCCAACTTGGGAGTTTCCATGGACTTGCAAGCTTTTACCGGAGATTTGTGCCAAGCTTCAGCACCATTGCCGCCCCTTTAACTAGTGTCATCAAGAAGAATGCTAACTTTTTCTGGGGGAAACCAAGAGAAATCTTTTAATGACATTAAAGAATGTTTAATTCATGCCCCTTTGCTTACCTTACATGATTTTAAGAAAACGTTTGAAAATTGAATGTGATGCATCAGGTGTGGGAATTAGAGCGGTATTATCTCAAGGCTGACGTCATATAGCATATTTCAATGAGAAATAAAATGTAGGTACGTTGAATTATCCAAACAATGATAAGGAGATGTATGCCCTTGTTCGCGCAATGGAAACATGGCAACACTATCTATGGCCTAAGGAGTTAATTATTCGCACCGATCATGAGGCATTAAAACACATTCGGGGGCAACATAAACTCAACAAACGACATTCCAAATGGGTGGAGTTTCTTGAATCTTTTCCCTATGTGATCAAATATAAGAAAGGTAAGGAGAATATAGTGGCTGATGCATTGTCTCGGAGGTACGCTCTTCTAAACACCTTAGAATCTAAGTTGCTGGGTTTTGTTTTCATTAAGGATTTATACGAATCTGATTCTGATTTTGAAAAAATTTACAAAGCTTGTGAGAAAAGAACGTTTGAAAACTATTATAGGGACAATGGGTTCTTATTCAAGGAAGGAAGACTTTGTATTCCACAAGGTTTCACACGTGAATTACTTATCAAAGAAGCCCATGGAGGGGGCTTAATGGGACATTTTGGAATAGCAAAGACTTTGGCCATACTTCAAGAGCATTTATATTGGCCAAAGATGAGACGAGATGTAGAGAGGTTATGTGAACGTTGCATCACTTGCAAGAAGGCTAAGTCTAAAGCCATGCCGCATAGACTCTACACGCCACTACCTAGTCCAGAAGCACCATAGATGGACATTTCAATGGATTTTGTGCTAGGGCTTCCACGCACAAAGAATAACAAAGACTTCATATTTGTAGTAGTGGATAGATTTTCCAAAATGGCTCATTTTATTCCTTGCAACAAGACTAATGGTGCCTTACATATTGCTAACTTGTTTTTCAGGGAAGTCTTGAGATTACATGGTGTGCCAAGAACTATCGTTCCGATCGAGACGTGAAGTTCTTAAGCCACTTCTAGAGAGCCCTATGGAGTAAGATTGGAACTAAGCTGCTATTTTCCACCACTTGTCACCCTCAAACGGGTGGCCAAACCGAAGTGGTGAATCGAGTACTCTCCACGTTGCTTAGAAGCATTATTAAGAAGAATCTAAAGACATGGGAAGAGTGCTTACCACATGTGGAGTTTGCATATAACCGATCAGTCCATACCACCTCGAGACACACTCCTTTTGAAGTTGTGTATGGGATCAATCCATTAACTCCGATGGACTTATTGCCATTACCCGCTGATCAAATTGTGAATAAAGATGGACTTAACAAAGCTGAATTTGTTAAGAAACTTCATCAACAAGTGCGGGATAATATTGCAAAGAAAACCAAGCAATATGAGCAGCAAGTAAACAAGGGTCGAAGGAGAGTTGTCTTTGAGCCGGGTGATAGGGTGTGGTTGCACATGAGAAAAGAAAGGTTTCCAGCCCAACGAAAATCTAAATTGATGCCTCGAGCAGATGGGCCATTTCAAGTAGTTAAGAGGATCAATGATAATGCTTATCAACTAGACCTCCCAGGCGAGTTTAATGTTAGTGCAACCTTTAATGTTGTTGATTTATCACCTTTTGATGTAGGTGACGATTTGGGGACAAATCGCTTTAAAGAGGGAGGGATTTATATGACCATCAAGAACAAGGACCCGGAGAAGTACCCAAGTGGCCCCATTACACATGAACGAGCCAAGGAGTTTCAATCAAGCATGGAAAGCTTGTTTACAACAAGCCATGAACGTGGGAAAGAAGAAATAATAAGGGAGGAATGCCTTACCTTGCTCATGCATGCATTTGCATGAGAATTTAAGTATTTCATAACTTCCATTGCATTGATAAAGTGTGCTGGTCATTAAAGCATGAACTTCATTTATAGTTTTAGTTCATTTAGGGAAGTAGTTTAATTATGTATCTTAAATCATTCGTTAAACTACTTCATTCATGCATTTAGTTAAATTCAATAAAGTTAGTTCTTTAATTAAACTAGTTCATTCATTTAACTAGTTCACTCAATTAACTAACTCTTTAATTGTTTCATGCATCTATTATTTTAAGTTTGAATAAATCCTTTGTGTGTGTCTAGGTTCATGTGACGTGTCGATTAAAGAAGAGACTTTTCAAATTTAGCTTGGAAACAAGTCATTGATGGCCATCTTTACTCATGCAAACAGGCAATTGAAGGCAATTCGAGGTTGAATTCTTTTCATCTTTTCAAGGATGTTCATCTTCTTAGAGTACCAAAGCATTTAAGCTTCATAATTCACCTATTCAAGGTTGAAATTATGAACCAATGAAGGCCATTCACGTTTAAGAGAAGGGACATGCAATAATCAGCATTCAAATTATGCATTCAAGGCCTTTATTTATCATTTTTTGAAGGCTGATCATATTCCACAAATGGGAAAGCAATGAAGGCTGGTTTAATGTCATTTAATCATCAAATTAAGTGATAAAATTAACAAGGAATTCAAAGAGACAAGCTGATTTGGACGTGTGGGATGTCTACATTCATCATATGTCCACAATCATTCCCTTTTATCCATTTGCAAGCAAAATGAAGCAGCCCAAGAGTCACCACTCCTTTTGGACGAATTTAAGGCTAAATTCACCTCAATTTAAAGCAAAATTCATCCATCAAAAGGATAAGAAAGAAACATTTCATTTATTTCTATTCAATAGCATTTAATTGAGCATTCATCTCTCTTTTGTGTGACTTTTCATATGGTGCCTAGCCACGCTATAAATAGGCACCTTAGGTTCATTTGTAAGGATTTTTTTATTTGGAGAATATAAAACTTTGAAAGATTGATTTCATCTTGTTCTTGCGAGAACTCTATCAGCTTCAAGTTGTGCTTGTAGTCTTCTATCCATTTCATTTTACTATAGTGTTGGTTCCAAGCTCTCTTATAGCTTGTGGGTCACGTTCCACACTCCTCCGCCTCGACTCCATCAAAGTATATTGTTGGTTCCTAGCTCGTTATAACTAGAGGGTCACAATTTGCTATCCTTGCAACCATACAAATCCACGCCGCCTTTAGCATCTCCCATCACTCCTTTGATTTACACCTTTCCACGATTATCATCCTCCATCCTTAGCCACCATACTATCCAAATTACATATCCAATTCCTTTCTTCATTAATTTTTTTATTATATTGTTATTCATCTCACATGTATGTTTTATGATATCTCTGAGTTCAAAGCGTAGCAAAGAATATTCCTTACTAGAATCACGATCGGGCACATCTATATGACTCGAGTCACATTACCGGGTTCATATCAGCTTGAATAAGTTTATATGCTTGATTTGGATGCTAATACACTTTGTGTATGTTTATATGTGAATAATTAGACCAAGAAATTGAAGTGAACTTGGAAGAAGCAAGGGCTGGCCATCCAAATAGGAAGAACAAAGGGTTAGTCATCAGGGAACAAGACTAGTAGAAAGCTTGGAGTATTGTGAGTGTAGTTAAACATAGGGTTAAGACTAGTGTCCTAACCAATGTTTTATGTTTAAATTATGTTTGTAGATGAAATCTTGAAATGAATCTAATCCATACTTAGTAATATGTCCTAAAGGAAGATGGATTTAAAGGAAATGAATTAGTATGAACAATGGTTGATAGTTAGATAGCCTGACATGAAACTTGATATGATTTGCTCTTATTATGATGGGTATATGAATGATGAAATGAGTTATATGCTTTTGCCAATAGATGTTAAATGATGAATGAGAATGTTTATATGATTGTTTGCTGGAAATTATGGAAGCATGAACATGGAATAGAATCTATCTATTCGATACATGAGATATGAATTGCACTTACTTTGTTTGAATGCTTAAACACTTGTATCATGGTTGCCTAATTTAAAAGACATTGAAAGCCCTTGGTTGAATAGTTGGTCATAGCTAGAATGACATGCCTTAGATTCTAGAGCTACTCTCATTTAGTACTTTGTGTACTATTTGTTTTGGTGTTGATGGCACCTAATGATATTGATGCCTTGTGCATCCTCTGCTGGCACTTTGCGTAACCCCCTTAGCCCGGCCGAGACACCCTACTCGAACTAAGAAGATTACACGGGGAAAACCAAAGTAAACTCGTTAAAATCAACCTCGATTAACGGCCCTTTATTCTTTTTATCTTCTCTATATGCACATTATTACCCTATACGTTCAAAAAAGCAATTAGACGAAAACGACACAACGATTGGAGTTCAATTAGGGGTTCAATTACATATATTTGACGTTTTAGGGACTAAACTGTAATTTCAATAAAATACAGGGACTTTCCAGATTTTAATGTCACCAATCTTTAATTAGTCATGTAACATGCTAACGTGCCAAATTTCATCTCAAACGGATCATCCAAACTCATCCAATTGAACATACAACTTTCAGGGACCAAAATGCAACAATTCAAAACATAAAAAGATTCTTTTAATTGAATTTAACGACCCGTATCGATACACCTTAGCATGTATCGATACTCGGGTTGACGATAGCCAAAGTCAAGAAGAAGGTATCGATACACCCAAGCCCGTATTGATGTGGCCTTCAAATATCAACCTAGGCGTATCGATACACGAGCAACTCATATCGATACCACTGCTTTATTTTGCCTAAAAATTGCCTTGGGTATCGATACTCAACCCCGAGTATCGATACGCTTACCAGAAGCTCACCTTAAACAGCCCTCAAAACACTTTTAACAACATTTAGTCATGTCCTAATCATTCATACATGTTATAAAACATCATACCAACACTTATGCATCATCAAACATTCACCATATAAGCTTTAAGCATGGCAATTCATAGAGAGACATCATCTATTCAAGCAAGCTTTTAAAACATAACCCAAAGCATAGCCAAAACACCATAAGCAAGGCCACAAACCAAGTAAGACCATTTACGAGTCTTAAGACATAAACCAAACATGCATAAGGTGCTTAACATCACGAAACAACACATGAGTGGAAATCCCTCTCATTGCCTCTTATTACACTAAAGTAAAACCACATACATTGCTTAGCCAAAATACTTGGATTTCCCCTTGCTTTCTTGCTGCCTCTAAAGCTCAATTCTCTGCATTGATGAAACAAATTGGCGTAAGCATAAAGCTTAGTGAGGACCGCTAAAAACCAAACATTCATCAATGCATTTTACAAAACCAAAACATCATTATTTGTCAACATATACCTTCCTTTAAAACATGCACTTTAAAGCATCAATGCACTTTCAAATCCACATGCTCATAGCATCATTAATTCAACAGCAAAAACCTTTGTTCATGCTTAAACCAAACATATCATGCTTAATTTATTATTCACTTCATTACATTGGCTCGCAAGTGATATGTAACAAACCATATCAAAACCAACACAATTGACACAATCGGATACGCGGATTACAAGTGTTGTCCTACACGCTTCATACACCCTACCGAAAAATCAAGGCTCACACAAGGGATTAGACCATCAACCGTTGTGACACCCAAGGTGGAGTTTAACGGTACAATCACATCCCCTCAACACCCACGATGGAGTTTAACGGTACAATCACAACCCCTCAATATCACTTATCGATAGTTGTATCATTCCACTAAAGAGAGCTCGAGACACAAACCACAAGATCCACACAAGGGATTAGACCATCAACCGTTGTGACCTTAGTCTCAATCTTTAGGGTACTTGGATGGAGTATACGATAATATCACAACCCCTCGACATGCAAGGAGACTTTTTCATGGTACACCCAATCCTATAGCCGGTTAACTATATCCGATTAAAGTTACCAAAAACCATTTCCATCACTTGACAATATAATCATTAACATCATTATTTCACTGTTTTACAAGAATAAATCACAATTCCATTTTCACAAGCATAAACATGCTTAATACCAAATGCATTAATCACATGAATCCAAGGATCACTTACCATGTGCATCCTTAAGCAAATGACATTAAAAACCAGCATCATCAATGCTCAAACATGCTTTAAAACAGTAATCAAACCACATTTAATTTAAGTGCATTTTAAACCAAAACATAGCACATTCCGAGAGAGACTTTCGGTTTACTTAATCTTGAGCTTAGCTAAGTGTTTCAAACTTACACTAAGCTCCCAAAAACCACGTTCTAAACATTTCAAAGCTAGAAACTCCTTTTTCACTCACCGATACGCGAAACCTCGCT
Source organism: Hibiscus trionum (assembly GCA_030270665.1). NCBI lineage: Eukaryota > Viridiplantae > Streptophyta > Magnoliopsida > Malvales > Malvaceae > Hibiscus > Hibiscus trionum. Next base: position 10,180,645 of record BSYR01000007.1, on the reverse strand, counting down.
CGCCGACGCGAAGATCACCCTTCCGAAGCCTCAAAAAAATGCTTCGCTTGCTTCCGAATCAATATCCCCTATTTTTAGAGCATCAAAATAGAGATCCAAATGCATTAAAATGCATTTCAACACCAGCAACTAAACACAAACTCGTTGCTCACCAAAACTACACCAATTTACCCATCCGAAACAACCGAAAACTCTATCGATTGCTTCCTAAACCAAGCCCAGCCAACATACATCACTTTCAACCATTAATGAACATCAAAACACATGTAAAAGCAACATAAACCCTTCCTTATCCCTCCAACAAGCATAACACCATCAAATCACCACAAAAACCCGACTAAAATCATCAAGAAACTCAAGGATCTCAAGGATTTCAGGATCTTTATTATCAAAATTCTATTTCAACATAATAATCATCTCAAAACTTAATTAAAATCAATCCAAAACAGAGCCCATCAACAATACTCCGAAAATCAAGATTTAAACCATAATTTTGCAAGATTTAAACCACGATTGCACTCGTGATCACAAGGAGCTTCAACGGACATCCCACCTTGACCACCCCAAACTAACACTGGACAATCTCGCCTCAAATGTCCAGCAGACCCACACTTCCAACAAGATTCAACCATTGAACACCTTGTGCTTCTCTATCCTTCTTGCCACCTCCAAACCATGTCTCGGCCGCGCTCACAGCCCTTTTGAGATCTAACTCCACGCGTTGGTGCTGGTCTGGCTACCGGAAGACAATTAGGCTTCACATGTCCTGTCGCACCACAGCTCCAACAAGCTCCAACATCCCAGCAAACCCAGTGTGTCGCCTTCCACAATGACCACACTCCGGTGGATGAACCACCGCTCTTTGACCTGGATATACTCGATCCACACCACCACCATACGCAAAGTTCAGATCCGGACGCAACCTTCTATCACGAAGTCTCTTACGGCACCTACTCACGAGGCCAGAACTCGCAGCTCTTTTACCCCCACTCAGGTCATCATCGCCATCTGTAGCTACGCTCTCATGTTGCTTATCCCCCGAGAACTTATCTCCCAAGTATCTCCTCTTAAAGGCAGATAAAAAGAACTCCCAATCGATATCATGGATATCCGATGCCACCGACACAGATGACCACCAGATACAAGCATCGTCCAGCATTAACGAGACAACTCTTTCTAGCTTACAGGCGTTGTCGCACCCTTCTTGATCCAGGATTGGAATCGTATTGGCTAACCAAGCCTCGAACGCCTCCAGCGTCGACCCATGATACTCAACAGCTCCCAAATCATGCAGACGCTGTTTTGACAAACTAGTTTGTCCGACATAGGGGACATGCGCAGGCTTTTCATTCACTGCGGCCTGAGATGCTCCAGACATCTCCTTAACCACAGATGATAAAACTTTCATCACAGGGCCAGCCCCCTCATGCTGCCCTATCACCTCAACTCCAGATAAGAACGGCCGAACAGACACATTCTCAACAGACGGAACATCGTTCCCTTGATTACCCTGCTCGCCCGCAAGTACTAACGTATCCGATCCCAACTCTTTCCTCGGACTCATTTTGTATTTTTAACAAAGCATAATAACAAAAACAAATCAAAACATGATTTAGGCCAGCCTCAAGCAACGTACCAAGTTCACAAAAACATTTAACTAGTGTAATAAGGTAATGGGCACCCCGACTTCCCTCAAGCATAACATAGCATACAACAGCATATCTTAAGCATCTTGCTTAACATCATCCGAAATCAGCACACATCCTCAACACATTATCACTATACAATCATATTTAACTCACATATAATTTATAACAATCAAGCATGGCATAATCACCAACATTCATCCAAAAACACAATTTTTCAAACAACATGGAAGTGAACATCAAAACATACCAATTCCACTTACCATCATCCCCAATTCTTTCGTAACCTGGATTTGATACCAACAAATGTAACCCCCTTAGCCCGGCACAGCGATCAGAGTTCAATTAGGGGTTCAATTGCATAAATTTGACTTTTAGGGACTAAACTATAATTTCCATAAAATACAGGGACTTTCCAGATTTTAAAGTCACCAATATTTAATTAGTCATGTAACATGCCAACATGCCAAATTTCAGCTCAAACGGATCATCCAAAATGCTACAATTCAAAACATAAAAGATTCTTTTAAGAGAATTTAACAACATGTATCAGTGCACCTCAGCCTGTATCGATACGAGGGTTGACAGTAGCCAAAGTCGAGAAGAATGTGTAGACACGCCCAAGCCCGTATCGATACGACCTTCAAATATCAGCCTATGCATACCGATACGCGGGCAACTCGTATTGATACCACTACTTTATTTTACCTAAAAATTGCCTTGGTGTATCGATACTCAACCCTGAGTATCGATACGCTTACCAGAAGCTCACCTTCAACAGCCCTCAAAACACTTTTAACAACATTTAGTCATGTCCTAAACATTCATACATGTTATAAACATCATACCAACACTTATGCATCATCAATCATTCACCATATAAGATTCAAGCATGGCAATTCATAGAGAGACATCATCTATTCAAGCATGCTTTTAAAACATAACCCAAAGCATAGCCAAAACACCATAAGAAAGGCCACAAACCAAGTAAGACCATTTACGAGTCTTAAGACATAAACCAAACATGCATAAGGTGTTTAAAATCACAAACAACACATGAGTGGAAATCCCTCCCATTGCCTCTTATTACACTAAAGTAAAACCACATACATTGCTTAGCCAAAATACTTGGATTTCCCCTTGTTTTCTTGCTACCTCTAAAGCAAAATTCTCTGCATTGATGAAACAAATGAGCGTAAGCATAAAGCTTAGTGAGGACCACTAAAAACCAAACATTCATCAATGCATTTTATAAAACCAAAACATCATTATTTGTCAACATATGCCTTCCTTTAAAACATGCACTTTAAAGCATCAATGCACTTTCAAATCCACATGCTCATAGCATCATTAATTCAACACCAAAAACCTTTGCTCATGCTTAAACCAAGCATCACATACATTCTAGCATAAGTCCCAAGCATCTCATGATTAATTTATTATTCACTTCATTGTATTGGCTCGCAAGTGATAAGTGACAAACCATATCAAAACCAACATAATTGACACAATCGGATACTTGGATTACAAGCGTTGTCCCACACGCTTCATACACCCTACCGGACACTCAAGGCTCAAGCACGGGATTGGACCATTAACTGTTGTGACACCCAAGGTGGAGTTTAACGGTACAATCACAACCCCTCAACACTCGTGATGGAGTTTAACGGTACAATCACAACCCCTAAACATCACTCATCGGTAGTTGTATCATGCCACTAACGAGAGCGAGGTACACAAACCACAAGATCCACACACGGGATTAGACCATCAATTGTTGTGACCTTAGTCTCAATCGTTAGGGTACTGGGATGAAGTATACGGTACAATCACTTTAACGCTCCAAATTTGGGCCTAGATGTTTTAGAGTTCGAATCGGATCGGTCGGGAACGGTTCGAATCTTAAAAGGGAGATTTAGGGAACACCTAGTTCGGGATGCTTTAAAAATATGGAAAATATCTAAAAATACTCATTTATTATATGAATGATTATGGTGAAATCAATTTTACAAAACAAGGTTTAGAGATACTACATTTCGATGTAGTGACCTAATCGCAGTTTTTGCAAAAGTTAAATAGTGATTGTTTTGTAAAGGATTGAAACTTTGAATCTTTAAGGAGCTAATTTTATCAAAATGTTTTTAATCATATTTCTCCTTATTTTGGGTGATTTTAATAATGTTTTAATTAAAGGAAATAAAGATTAATTAAAAGGAAAATTATCTTTGACTTTTCATAACTACCTTTCATCAATTTTCTCTCATTTCATTTCCTCTCAATTTCTTTTCAGCCAAACACATTTTCTCCATCAATTATCCTTTGATTTCCATTGCTTTTGATGAGATTTCAATCTTCTTTTGATTCCTAATCTTTTCCTCATCAAATCTTCTTGTTTTTACATTGGATTTTTAAGAAAACTTGCCCAAATCAAGGAGAAATCAGCCATTAGAGGTAAGCTTCGTCCTTCTCCTCTAATGATCAGTTCTTTACTGAATTTCTCAAGTTATCAATCCTTTGTTAATGATTTTTGAGTTGCTTTAATGTTAGAAACAAGAAATTGTATTAAAACTCAAGGTTTTTGGAGAGTTCTTGATGATTTTCGTGGTTGATGGTTAGGTTCTGTTTTGAGGTTGTTTTCTAATGTATTTTGGATGTTAATTGATGTTATAAATGAGGTTTTATCAAACAAATCCTGAATAGGCTTGGATTCCTAAGTTTTGTATGCTAGAATGGTGGTTTTTGGGGTGGTTTTGGTGTTCTGTCATAGCTGGAGGTATAAAGACGTGTTTTTGGTGATTTTTGAGGTTGATTGATGTTTAGAAATGATTAGAAGTGGTAGATCTTGGCTGGGTTTTGTTTTGGAAGAGTTTGGAGATGATTTCGGTTGTGTTTGGTAGCCGAAATGAGGTTTTTGAATAGAGCAGCGAGTTTAGGTGTGTGGCTGATGATTTCAATGTATGATGATGCATTAATCCTCTGCTCTTATGTGTTATAAACAGGGGAGACATCTTCGGACGCCTTTGGAGTTGATCCGGGAGCTTAGATAGCGTTTCGGCGAGCAAGCGAAACGTAATCGGTGAGTGCGAATTGTTTAGAAGTCCTTGAGGGACAAAGAAACAAGGTTTGGGGATTTAGGAAAGGTTTGAAACACCTTCCTAAGTCCAGAAGTAAGTATTGGCTAGATTGCTCTCTTATATGTGGTGGTTGCCCCTAAAATGCTTTTACATGCTCATGGTTGGAGAAGATAAATTCCTACTGTTTTTATGCATGATTTGTAGCATGAAATGATGCTTGAAATGATTTCATGAAATAACATGTTACATTGTTGAGATTTGAGCTTTTGTTTTAAAACATGGCAAATGTTATGGTTTGAAATGAGATGTGAAAGATTTGAGAAATTTTGCATGAAAAACAGTTGGTGAGATGATATTTTGACATACTATATTGGCATAGAAGATGAGATACTTACCGGATATAATTGATCGATCAATAGGATGAGAGTGCACTATAAACTAAAAATTCATACGTGCTCTTTGGTTTAATCCAAAGGGAGAGACCGATGATGGGCATTCCATCGGGTAGGACTTGGTGAAATACCCAAGCTTTGTGGCGATGAGAGATTCCGCCATGTGAGTACGGTGATGTGAGATTCCACCGGAAGTTATATTACTAGACAAGTGAGTACGGTGATATGAGATTCCACCAGAAGCGTCTAGTGGTTTGAGAATGTTGTCCGCATATCCAAGTAGTAATGAGATGTGAAATGCCAATATAATATATGAAAATGTTTTTGATTCACATATGCCTATTGTTGAGATGATTAATGCTATGAGAAATGCATATGAGATTTGTATATGAAATGCTTTGGTTTTACAAGCATGTGTATGGCTTTCCCATGAGATTTGCATTGGTTTAAATGCATGAGATAGAATTGAGGTACATGTGTTTTCAATGAGGTTTTGCTTTGAAATGGTTTTCAAGCATGAGATAGAATGAGCATGTTGTAGAAAAAGCTTTTGAGAAAGTGTTTTTAAGAAATGCATTATTGTGTTAGTTTTCTTTAGAGCATGCCTCACTAAGCAATTGTACTTACTCTCTCTTTTACCAATAATGCAGATAATTGAGGTGTTTTCTGGCAGCAAGAAGGTTAAGAACATCCAAGGAAGTGCAAAGCTCATGTATGGTGATGTTTTTATACACTTTAGTTTTGATTTTGGCAATGTGACTTCAAGGTTGTATTTGGGAGATGTGTTTTGAACTCCCTAAGTTTGTGTCATGTTTGTGTTGGCATTTATGGGTTGTAAATGGTCCTAAAGGTTTGGTTGCTTATATTGGTTTTGAGACTATGGAGCATGCCTTTAGATTGTATGTTTTTGTGTTTGATGCCATGCTCTAGCTTAAGGGTCTTAAATATGTTCCTTAGTATCAAAATGAGTTGCTGGTATGATTTGATGCTCTTTGAGACATGTTTGATTGGTTTAAAAGGTGAAAAACCAGCAATTTCTGCTGTCACTGGGCAAAGTGTATCGAAACACCCTCAATTGTTTCGAAAAGGGGGCCTGTAACGGCCATAGTGTTTCGGAACGATTGAAGCTGTTTCGAAACAAATTGGCTATTGGTGAGGCCTGTTTCGATACCGGTCTCGGAACATACCCGAGTACCGAAACGGTCAACACCGTTTTGATACGGGCGTTTTGGTACGAAGGGTGGGTGTTCTGATATAGTTGACCGTTGAATGGTGAATTTGAATTGTTTTAAGTTTCCATGTTTACATTTTAGTCCTGAATGTTGTTGATGCAATTGCTTGAGCCTGGAATGTTCTTTTATGCTGAAATCTGACAAAGGAGCATGTAATATGATTAATTACATATTGGTAAACCTAAAATCTGCAAAGTCTTCTTAATTTCTAAAAATTACATTTTGGTCCCTAAAAGTGAAATTCGTGCAATTGAGTCCCTAAATTATTTCCAATCGTTGTGCCTTTCTCTCCCATGATTCTTGAGTGTTCACATATGCTTAATGTGCATCTAGAAAAGATTAAAAAAAAAGGTCGTTAATCAAGGTTGACTTTCGGGTTAACTTTGGTTTTCACCGTGTAATCTTCGTAGTTCGGGTCAAGCGTTTAGGCCGGGCTAAGGGGTTACATTTGTTGGTATCAGAGCCATGTTATCGAATAATTGGGGCTTGGTATATGGTTATTTTGTGCGGTTATGTATGATTGTGTCCTTTCGGTGAAAGTATGATGTATGAACATTGATGTGTGTGTGATTCAATTGAGGTGAATTTGTGATGTTATGTTGTGGTTGGAGTATAGTTGGGGATCCCATTGCCATATCATTTACTAATGAGAAGAAAAGGTTTCAAAAATGAGCTTGAGTACTTGGATTACTTACCTTTTTATGCCTAATTGAGTTTGTTGCATTTTTGTCAGTGCATTGTTTTTATTATGGGGCCACATAGAGAGCTGAGAATCAATACTCGTTCCATGGTTGAGAATGAGAACATAGAGAATGCTGAGGAATTACCTCCTCCTCCCCCTGGTAGACCACCTGGTGGTGGTGGAGCTGGGGCTGGTGCTGCTGGAGTTGGTGCTAGGGTTGCTGGACCCGAGGATGTTCAGGAGCAAGCTGCTCCTGATATTATTGTGCTGATACAAGCTATTGCTGGAGCTTTCCAGGCAGCTGGAGCTGGAGCTCATGGAGCTGCACCTCAGGATGGTGCTAATGTGAGATTGCCATTGCAGCGTCTCTGCAGTCTGGGAGGGACTGAGTGTAGAGGTTTGACACCGGAAGGTTCTGAGTCTTGGTTGGAGAGCACCAAGAGGATTCTTGGACAGCTGAACTGCTATAATATTCAGAAGTTGGGATGCATTGTGTCACTACTGCATGGTGATGCATATACGTGGTGGATGACCACTATCTCTGGAATGGAGGATGATGAGGTGACTTGGACATTCATTTTGAATGCGTTCAAGCGAAAATATTTGGGAGTTCGCTACCTCGACGAGAAGAAGAGGGAGTTTATGTCTCTTGTGCAAGGGAGTATGCCTGTGGCTGAATATGAGATTCAGTTTGTTCGACTTAGCCAATATGCACCTGAGCTGATTCCTAACGAGAGGGAAAGGTGTGAACGATTTCGTTATGGATTGGTGGCGGATGTGAAAACCTTATGCTTGCAGCCGATTACACTGATTTCGATGTCTTGGTCACTAGAGCCAAGGACATTGAGTTGAATCTTGGCTTGGCGAGTCGAGCAGGAGGTTCTAGCTCAGGGAAGCGAGCTGTAGAACGTGATTATGGTAGAGATCGCAACAAGAGGCATAAGGATAGGAAGCCGTATTTTGATGCTAGACACGGGGGTGGTAACCCTGGTAGAGGTCAGCAAGGACCTAATGCTTTCTTGAGGACTCCTGAGTGTAACCGGTGTGGTAAGAGACATGCTGCTGAGTGTTGGGGTAACCTTGGGACATGCTGGAACTGTGGAAACTGAGGGCATATGAAGAAAGATTGTTCTCAGCCGCTGAGAGAGGGACATGCTCCGGTGAGAGTAGCTGAGCCACAGAGATGTTGTGGGCGCGGCCGTGGTAATTTTCAGCGTAGAGATGAGAATCAAAGGAATGTGGCGTATGTGGTGGCTGTACAACCTGAGGGTGGTGGTCAGGCTCGAGTGTATGCCATTCGTGAGGGAAGGAATGACACGGACGTGATAGCATGTACCTTTACTTTACAATCCTTGTCATTACTTTCTTTGATAGATTATGGATCTACACACTCGTACATATTGCGTGAACATGCTCAAATGCTTGGTTTGCCTGTTGAGTCTTTGGATGTTGGTATGCGTGTGACTAGTTCCTTTGGTGAGACGGTTGTAACAATAAAGTTGTATAGAAGATGCCCCTTAAAGGTGCAAGATCATGTGTTTCTTGTTGATATTATGGAATTGCTATTCTATGGTTTTGATGTAATCCTTGGCACGGATTGGCTTGTTGAGCATAGAGCCATTGTGGATTTTGAAAGCAAGCGAGTTTCATTGAAACTTGCGGATGATTATGAGGTGGTGGTGGTGGGAGAAAATGTGAAATTTCTTGCCAATGTGGTGTCTACGTTGGAAGCAAGCCGGTTGTTGCGGCAAGGATGTAAGGCTTACCTAGCCTTTGTTATGAATCCCAGTTCAAAGGAGGTGCGCTTTCAGGATATAAGGACCGTGTGTGAGTTCCCTGGAGTGTTTCCAGAGGAATTACCTGGTTTACCGCCTAGTCGAGAGGTTGAATTTGGGATTGAGTTGTACGAGAACACAAGTCTGGTGTCCATTGCTCCCTATTGCATGGCACCCAAAGAGTTGAAGGAGTTGAAGACGCAACTTCAGGAGTTGCTTGATCGTGGCTTCATTCGGCCTAGTGTGTCACCTTGGGGTGCACCGGTCTTGTTTGTTAAAAAGAAAGATGGCACGATGAGAATGTGCATCGATTATCGTCAGCTGAATAAGTTGACCGTCAAGAACAAATATCCTTTGCCGAGAATTGATGATCTTTTTGATCAATTTCGGGGAGCGGCAGTGTTTTCAAAGATTGATCTGAGGTCAGGGTATTATTAGTTAAAGGTGAAAGATGTGGATGTGCCAAAAATAGCCTTTAGAACGAGGTATGGGCATTATGAGTTCCTTGTGATACCGTTTGGGTTGATGAATGCTCCTGCTGCTTTCATGGACATGATGAATAGGGTGTTCCATGAATTCTTGGACAAGTTCGTTGTGGTGTTCATCGACGATATCCTTCTGTACTCTCATACTGAGGAGGAGCATGAAGGTCATTTGAGGATTATTTTGCAAGCGTTGCTGGAAATTCAGCTTTATGCTAAGCTTAGCAAATGTGAGTTCTGGCTGAAGGAAGTTGTTTTCCTTGGTCATGTCTTTTCGGCCGAAGGGATTTGAGTTGATCCCCAAATGGTTGAGGCGGTGATGAACTGGAAGCCTCCTAAGTCTGTTCAGGAAGTCCGTAGTTTCCTTGGGTTGGCAGGGTACTACAGGAGGTTTTTGGATGGATTTTCTAAGGTTGCTGCCCCGTTGGCGAAGTTGTTGCAAAAGGATGTTAAGTATGAGTGGACGGAAGCGAGACATCAAGCTTTTGAGAAGCTAAAAGCGGCTTTAACGCAAGCCCCTATCTTGGTTCAACCTGAATCAGAGAAAGAGTTTGTTGTGTATAGTGACGCATCCTATGTTGGTCTGGGGTGTGTGTTAATGCAAGAGGGTAAGGTGGTGGCTTATGCATCGGGATAGTTGAAAGTGCATGAGCGTAATTATCCTACGTATGATATTGAGTTGGCTGCAGTGGTTTTTGCTCTAAAGATCTGGAGACATTATCTCTATGGTGAGAAGTGTATTGTGTACACAGATCACAAGAGTTTGAAGTATTTGAAGTCTCAGAAGGAGTTAAATCTTAGGCAACGGTGATGGGTAGAGTTGCTTAAGGATTATGATCTAACGATCGAGTATCATCCGGGGAAGGCCAATGTTGTGGTCGTTGCTTTGAGTAGGAAAGTGGCGGTGGAGTTAAGGGCGATGTTTGCTAGCTTGAGCATATCGCGAGATGGTGGTCTTGTTGCTGAATTGCAAGTGAAACCATCTCTAATCCAGTTGATAAAGGATAAGAAACTGTTGGATGATTCTTTGGTGCCACATGTTCAGAATATTGCTGAAGATAGGCCATCAGATTTTTGTTTTAATGATAATGGTGTTTTATGTTTTGGAAGTCGGATAGTGGTGCCGAATGATGTTGAGTTAAGGCGCACTATTCTGACCGAAGCTCATAGTAGTCCGTTTTCTATGCACCCTGGTAGTACAAAGACGTACCGTGATCTGAAGGATGAGTACTATTGGGTGGGATTGAAGAAAGATGTCGTTGAGTATGTGAGCAGATGTATGGTTTGTCAGCGGGTTAAGGCTGAACACCAGTTTCCTTCAGGGTTGTTGCAGCCGTTGAGGATCCCTGAATAGAAATGGGAGAGGATCACCATGGACTTCGTGTCTGGTTTGCCTTTATCGCCATCAAAGAAGAATTCTATTTGGGTGATTGTGGATCGCCTTACGAAGTGTGCGCATTTCTTGCCTGTGCACACTGCGTACACCTTGGATAAGCTTGCGGAGTTGTACATTGCTGCGATTGCATGGTGTACCAAAATCTATAGTGTCGGATAGAGATCCGAGGTTCACCGAATGGTTTTGGGAGTGTTTGCATCAACCACTGGGTACGCGGCTGAATTTCAGTACTTCTTATCATCCGCAGACGGATAGACAGTCGGAGAGTGTTATTCAAGTGCTTGAGGATATGTTGAGGTGTTGTGTTATTGAATTTCAAGGCTCTTGGGAGAAGCACTTGCCTTTGGTGGAGTTTGCTTATAATAATAGTTATCAGGTGAGTATTCAAATGGCACCTTATGAAGCTTTGTACGGGATTAAGTGCAGAACTCCTCTTTGTTGGGCTAAAACGGGACAAAAGTTGGTCTCGATGCCAGCTTTGTTGAAAGGAACCACCGAGAAGGTGAAGCTCATTTGTGAGCGGTTGAAGGCGGCATCGGATCGGCAAAAGTCTTACACGGATTTGAAGCGTAAGGAGATAGAATTTGCGGTGGGTGACCATGTGTTCTTGAAAGTTTCACCTTGGAAGAAGGTGATGAGATTTGGCCGGAAGGGCAAGTTGAGCCCAAGGTACATTGGACCATACGAGGTGATAGAACGTGTGGGTCATGTTGCTTATAAACTGAGGCTACCACAAGAGTTAGAAAAGATACATAATGTGTTTCATGTATCCATGCTTCGGAGGTATAGATGGGATCCTTCACATGTTATGCCTGTGGAGGAAGTTGAGTTGAATCCAGACTTGAAATATGATGAGGAACCTATTGAGATTTTGGATTCGGATAGTAAGGTTCTCCGTGGTAAGACCATTGAGTTGGTCAAAGTGTTGTGGAGACATCGTGGTGTTGAGGAAGCCACATGGGAAAGAAAGGAAGACATGAAGAAGCAATTTCCTTACCTTTTCCTCCAGGTAATTTTCAAGAACGAAATTTCTTAAGAGGGGGAGAGTTGAAACGCTCCAAATTTTGGCCTAGATGTTTTAGAGTTCGAATCAGATCGGTCGGGAACGGTTTGAATCTTAAAAGGGAGATTTAGGGAACACCTAGTTCGGGATGCTTTAAAAATATGGAAAAGTATCTAAAAAACCTCATTTATTATATGAATGATTATGGTGAAATCAATTTTACAAAATAAGGTTTGGAAAAACTACATTTCGGTGTAGTGACCAAATCACAATTTTTGCAAAAGTTAAATAGTGACTGTTTTGTAAAGGATTGAAACTTTTAATCTTTAAGGAGCTAATTTTATCAAAATGTTTTTAATCAGATTTCTCCTTATTTTGGGTGATTTTAATAATGTTCTAATTAAAGGAAATAAAGATTAATTAAAAGGAAAACTATCTTTGACTTTTCATAACTATCTTTCATCAATTTTCTCTCATTTCATTTTCTCTCAATTTCTTTTCATCCAAACACATTTTCTCCATCAATTATCATTTGATTTTCATTGCTTTTTATGAGATTTCAATCTTCTTTTGATTCCTAATCTTTTCCTCATCAAATCCTCTTGTTTTTACATTGGATTTTCAAGAAAACTTGCCCAAATCAAGGAGAAATCAGCCATTAGATGTAAGCTTCGTCCTTCTCCTCTAATGATTAGTTCTTTACTGAAATTCTCAAGTTATCAATCCTTTGTTAATGATTTTTGAGTTGTTTAATGTTAGAAACAAGAAATTGTATTAAAACTCAAGGTTTTTGGAGAGATCTTGATGGTTTTCGTGGTTGATGGTTAGGCTCTGTTTTGAGGTTGTTTTCTAATGTAATTTGGATGTTACTTGATGTTATAAATGAGGTTTTACCAAACAAATCCCGAATAGGATTGGATTCCTATGTTTTGTATGCTAGAATGTTGGTTTTTGGGGTGGTTTTGGTGTTTTGTCAAAGCTGGAGGTATAAAGACGAGTTTGTGGTGATTTTTTATGTTGATTGATGTTTAGAAATAATTAGAAGTGGTAGATCTTGGCTAGGCTTTATTTTGGAAGAGTTTGAAGATGATTTCGGTTGTGTTTGGTAGCCGAAATGAGGTTTTTGAATAGAGCAGCGAGTTTAGGTGTGTGGTTGATGATTTCAATGCATGGTGATGCATTAATCCTCTGCTCTTATGTGTTATAAATAGGGGAGACATCTTCGGACGCCTTTGATGTTGATCCGGGAGCTTAGATAGCGTTTCGGCGAGCAAGCGAAACGTAATCTGTGAGTGCGAATGGTTTAGAAGTCCTTGAGGGACAAAGAAACAAGGTTTGGGGATTTAGGAAAGGTTTGAAACGCCTTCCTAAGTTCGAAAGTAAGTATTGGCTAGATTGCTCTCTTATATTTGGTGGTTGCCCTAAAATGCTTTTACATGCTCATGGTTGGAGATAGATAAATTCATATTGTTTTTATGCATGATTTGTAGCATGGGATGATGCTTGAAATGATTTCATGAAATAACATGTTGCATTGTTGAGATTTGAGCTTTTGTTTTAAAGCATGGCAAATGTTATGGTTTGAAACGAGATGTGAAAGATTTGAGAAATGTTGCATGAAAAATAGTAGGTGAGATGATATTTTGACATACTATATTGGCATAGAAGATGAGATACTTATCGGATATAATTGATCAATCAATAGGATGAGAGTGCACTATAAACTAAAAATTCATATGTGGTCTTTGGTTTAATCCAAAGGGAGAGACCGATGATGGGCATTTCATCGGGTAGGACTTGGTGAAATACCCAAGCTTTGTGGCGATGAGAGATTCCGCCATGTGAGTATGGTGATGTGAGATTCCATCGGATTTTATATTACTAGACAAGTGAGTACGGTGTTGTGAGATTCCACCAGAGGCGTCTAGTGGTTTGAGAATGTTGTCCGCATATCCGAGTAGTAATGAGAAGTGAAATGCCAATATAATATATGAAAATGTTTTTGATTCACAAGTACCTATTGTTGAGATGATTTATGCTATGAGAAATGCATATGAGATTTGTATATGAAATGTTTTGGTTTTACAAGCATGTGTATGGCTTTGCCATGAGATTTGCATTGGTTTAAATGCATGAGATAGAATTGAGGTACATGTGTTTTCAATGAGGTTTTGCTTTGAAATGGTTTTCAAGCATGAGATAAAATGAGCTTGTTGTAGAAAAAGCTTTTGTTGAAAATGTTTTGAAGAAATGCATTATTGTGTTGGTTTTCTTTAGAGCATGCCTCACTAAGCAATTGTACTTACTCTCTCTTTTACCAATAATGCAGATAATTGAGGTGTTTTCGGGCAGCAAGAAGGTTAAGAACATCCAAGGAAGTTCAAAGCCCATGTATGGTGATGTTTTTATACACTTTAGTTTTGATTTTAGCAATGGGACTTTAAGGTTGTATTTGGGAGATGTGTTTTGAACTCCCTAAGTTTTTGGCATGTTTGTGTTGGCATTTATGGGATGTAAATGGTCCTAAAGGTTTGGTTTGAGGTTTGGTTGCTCATATTGGTTTTGAGACTAGGGAGCATGCCTTTAGATTGTATGTTTTCGTGTTTGATGACATGCTCTAGCTAAAGGGTCTTAAATATGTTCCTTAGTATCAAAATGAGTTGTTGGTATGATTTGATGCTCTATGATACATGTTTGATTGGTTTAAAAGGTGAAAAACCAGCAATTTCTACTGTCACTGGGCAAAGTGTATCGAAACACCCTCAACTGTTTAGAAATGGGGGCCTGTAACGGCCATAGTGTTTTGGAACGGTTGAAGCTATTTCGAAACAAATTAGCTACTGGTGAGGCCTGTTTCGATACCGGTCTCGGTACATACCCGAGTACCGAAACGGTCAACACCGTTTCGATACGGGCGTTTTGGTACGAAGGGTGGGTGTTCCGATACAGTTGACCGTTGAATGATGAATTTGAATTGTTTTAGGTTTCCATGTTTACATTTTAGTCCTGAATGTTGTGGATGCAATTGCTTGAGCTTGGAATGTTTTTTTATGCTGAAATCTGACAGAGGATCATGTAATATGATTAATTACATATGGTAAACCTAAAATCTTCAAAGTCCTCTTAATTTCTAAATATTACATTTTGGTCCCTAAAAGTGAAATTCATGCAATTGAGTCCCTAAATGATTTCCGATCTCTGTGCCTTTCTCTCCCATGATTCTTGAGTGTTCACATAGGCTTAATGTGCATCTAGAAAAGATTAAAAAGAAAAAAATGTCGTTAATCAAGGTTAACTTCGGGTTAACTTTGGTTTTCCCCGTGTAATCTTTATAGTTCGGGTCAAGCGTCTAGGCCGTGCTAAGGGGGTTACTATCACAACCCCTCGACATCCAAGGCGACTTTTTTCACGGTGCAGCCAATCCTATAGCCGGCTAACTATATCTGATTAAAGTAACCAAAAACCATTTCCATCACTTGCCAATATAATTATTAACATCATTATTTCATTGTTTTACAAGCATAAATCACAATGCCATTTTCACAAGCATAAACATGCTTAATACCAAATGTATTAATCACATAAATCCAAGGATCACTTACCATGTGCATCCTTAACCAAATGGCATCAAAAACCAGCATCATCAATGCTCAAAACATGCTTTAAAACAGTAATCAAACCACATTTAATTCAAGTGCATTTTAAACCAAAACATAGCACACTTCGAGAGAGACTTTCGATTTACTTACTCTTGAGCTCAGCTAAGTGTTTCAAACTTACACTAAGCTCCCAAAACCACGTTCTAAACGTTTCAAATCTGGAAAATCCTTTTCCTCTCACCGATACGCAAAACCTCGCTCGCTGACGCGAAGATCACCCTTCCTAAGCCTCCAAAAAAATGCGTTGCTTGCTTCCGGATCAAGATCCCCTATTTTTAGAGCATCAAAATAGAGATCCAAATGCATTAAAATGCATTTCAACACCAGGAACTAAACACAAACTCGTTGATCAGCAAAACTACCCCAATTTACCCATCCGAAACAACCAGAAACTCTATCGATTGCTTCCTAAACCAAGCCCAGCCAACATACATCACTTCCAACCATTACTAAACATCAAAACACATCTAAAAGCAACATAAACCCTTCATTATACCTCCAGCAAGCATAACACCATCAAATCACAACAAAAACCCAACTAAAACTATCAAGAAACTCAGGGATCTCAAGGATTTCAGGATCTTTATTATCAAAACTCTCTTTCAACATAATAATCATCTCAAAACTTAATTAAAATCAATCCAAAACAGAGCCCGTCAATAATACTCTAAAAATCAATATTTAAACCATAATTTTACAAGATTTTGATCTTAAATCAAAACTATAAATAAAACTCAGCCAAAAATAACATTTAGTAGCCAAAGATCTTGAGAATTTCAATAAAGAACCTAGATTAAAGGTTGAGAACGGGATTTACCTCCAATCCTTGCCTTCCTTAAGGATTGACAAGTTTTTGCTTTACAAAACTTGAAGAACTTGAAGAGATTTCTTGGAAATGATTTATAAATCAAAGATAGAGTGTGTGGGAGAAAAGAAATCTGGAGAAATGGTTGAGAAAATAGATTTTCTTAAATGAGAGTTAGTTACGTCAAAAAAACTTCTCATTAAACTATTTTAACAATTTAATATAATAAAATGCTTTTTATTTAATCATCTAAAAATCATTTAAAACACATGTCAATTTAAGGAAGGTGTAATTGCACCATAGCTCCCTAATGATTCTAAGATTTTTTATTCCTCTTTTGAAATTGCATTTTTCCACAATTTTGAAACTTTACATTTTTGCCACTACCCAAAATGTACCTCTTCCAAAGCTTATTTTGTAAAATTGATTTAACCAACCCCCTTAAATATGATTTTAGATGATTTTAGCAATTTTTGTCACATTTTTATCCTTCCCCAATCCTTGATTTCCCTAAACCACCTAATACGATTCGAACCATTCTCGACCGGTCCGATCCTATGTCTAAAACATCTAGGCCCAAAACCAGGGTGTTACACTTTGGTTACCCTATGATGGTGTAGAAGACACCATGATGCAATTGTGCATCCCCTGATTTTGATGCTTTGTGCATCCCTTGATTTGGTACTTTGTACCCAATGAAACTTGATTACCTAGTCCTACTAATCTACCTAGGCAAACATTTAAAAGTACTTGAATAAGACATGTGATAATTTCAATGAAATGTATTATGATATATGAATGAGATCACATGGAAACAGAATCATATGTTAATAAACATTTACGTGCCAATTTGATTTACTTAAATGTGTATGATAAATATGGGTAATGACCCTATTCGAATAAAGTAAAAAAGGAATATGAACTATGTCCTGAATGTTTGATTCATGTTTGATCAATGTACTTGATTAATAGCAAATTGACTATTTGAATGTGTTATATGATGGCATGTTTTGGTTGATCTTTGATATGTTTGTATCTACATGCTTATATGGTGTTAAGATGTTAATGAAACTAGCTAAGTGTTACTTGATCATGTTTGAGACTAGTCAATCCTTGCTAAATTGGAATGAAGCCTTGCTAGGTAACCTTGGTTAAATGAGATAAAACACTTAAAAGAATGAATTGATAGTTATAGGAACTACCTCACTAAGTACTTGTTGTACTTATCACTCTCTTATTTCCTTCTTTCCAAAACAACATGATAACTTGTTCGAAAACTGTTTAAATCTATTCGAGAAGCATTCACAAACCAAAGATTCAAGTATGCCTTGTTTTGTCTTGTTAGCAATCCTGATTGGTGGCCTAGTTACGTGTTTAGTCATTCAAGTAGCATGCATTTGGCTTATCATAAGAATGTATATGAGATATATATAGAAACCTAAGTATGGATTGTCATGTAATGAACTTGGTATGTAAATAGGTAGCTATGGATGTATGACCTTATGGATGATAAATATTTTGTTGTAAATATGAATCACTAGTGGTTATGTATATATATGAAACATGAATTATGTTTAATTATCTTCCTGCAAAAGCTATGTCATATTATTGTTTCCTATGATATTCGAATATATACTAGATTGGTTGAGAATGTTAAATGGATTGAAGTATTTTGAAATGGATAGGTGATAGTACCATATATGATTATGTAACATTGTTAATTGATTGAATAAATTGGATTGGCTAGATAAAAGCTATATTTGAATGGTACATGAACCTTAGAAAGTTCGTAAAATGTTTACAGAATCTGGATTAAATGTATTGGTAATGTTATCTAATCTACTTGATTGTTTTGAAATTTAAATTGGCCCTAATTGAATGAGTATGGTTCGAATGCTTCTAGGTATGATTATTAGGATAGTTCATTTGTTTTGTATGCTCTATTATGTTTTAAAAGTATGTATGTTTGGTTGATAGTAACATGGATGGTATGTGTGAAAGTAAAAGTTTTTGTTTGTCGACTATTTAGATAAATAAGATTAAAGAAATAAAAGTTTATATGTAATATGCCCCGATTCTGTCTGTTGTGAGTCGTAATGCTCTTCGCTCCTAACTCGGGCGAAAGGTGATACAACACGCGTGTAAATATAGGGGCGTATGACGGTGCGAGAGTGGGGGATGACTCCACATTCCTTCTGATCTAACATGGACCGTTGGATCTAACCTTAGATCCAACAGTTGAGATTTAATATGTACATAAGATTAAAAGGGATATTTAGGGTTTTATGGTCTTGGGACCAAATGGGCCATGGACTCCTTTATTTAACTAATGAACTATTTTTATTTGGAATGGATTTTTATTTCAAATGGGCTTTTTCTTGGGTCTTATAGCTAACAACAACAACAACAACAACAATAACAATGATAATAACAATAATAACAACAACAATAATAATAATAATAATAATAATAATAATAATAATAATAATAATAATAATAATAATAATAATAATAATATACATAAACAAATAAAAATAAAAAAAATAGGTGAAAATTCAATGACAACAGAATCAAGGTTTAATTGATGAGATTGGTTAATTTTTGTTTTGGATCTGTTTTGCTGAGTTTTTGGTTGATTCAAATCATGATTTTGATGTTTTATAATGTTAATAAGTTAGTTTTAAGAATGGAATCCCGAAACTAGGTGAATCTCTAATTTTCTAGGTTGTTAGTTATGAGCTTTTGAGAAATAGTGGTTGTTTTATGAGTGCTTGAGGTATACATATGTTATTAGATTATTTTTTGATGTTAATTGAATGTAATTGATGGATTAAACCTTTAGGTTTTGGCTAGGTTAAGTTTGGAAGGTGTTTGATGTTGATTCCGGTTGTTGTGGAGGGGTTTTGGTTAGAGTTGTTGTGGATTAATGTTGCTGAGTCTTTGAATGCATTTAGATGCACTGAATCCTCTATTTTTGTGTGGTTAAAATAGGGGTGGTTGATCCTCAAGCTTGTGGTACCATTTTGGATTCTTTGGAGAAATAGTTCACATCTGCAAACAAGGTTTTGCATAGTCGGTGAGTGAGAACGTGGAATTCAGCTTTGAAATGGTTTAAAAGGTTATTTTGGAGTTTAAATTAATCTTGAATGCTAGTTTAAACTCGGAAGTAAGTATGACGAGATTTCTCCCTCGGTTGTGTTTTGGCGAAAATAGTTTTATGCACTTGTTTTTGAATTACATGGTACCTACTATTTATGTATGTTTTATACTGATTTTGATCATATATTGATGATGGATACATTTGGAAAATGGTTCATGTAAGTATGAGGAATACTGTAACGCCCCGGTTTTGGGCTTAGAAGTTTTGGGCTTGGACCGGTTCGGTCAAAGTGTTGTTCGAATATAAAAGAGTGAATTTAGGAAAGCCTAGTTTGGGTTGCATTAAAAATATGGAAAAATACTCTAAAATCCTCTTTTAATATATATAAGTGAACTGTGAAATCAATTTTGCAAAATAAGGTTTGGAAGGGTGACATTTTGGGCTAGTGACCAAAATGTAATTTTTGAAAACTGTGAGACTGTTTTAAAAAGGATTGAAACTTTGAATCTTTAAGGAGCTATTTACCCAATGGGAGTTTCTCCAGATTTTCTAAAGATATTAAATGATTAATTAAAAGGTTTTAAATAAAAACAAAGTGGAGGGAAGATATTTTGGTTTTAACTAACTTTTCTCTCAATTCTATTTTCTCTCATTTTCTCTCAAGCCAAACACCTCTTCTCCAGAGCTTTTCTCTCTGATTTTGTCACCTAAATTCATCTTTTCAATTACCTTTTGATTGCTAATCATCTCTACAACAAAACCTCACCATTTGCTAAGTGGATTTTCAAGAAAACTTTATTCTAAAAGGGAGAAACTCAAGTTTGGAGGTAAGAACGTCCTTCTCCTCTTAACTCTCAGTTCTTTACTGAAATTCCTAAGTTCTCAATCCTTAAATTGTGTTTTATAAATGGTTTTAAGGTTGTGTTATGGATCTTGGCTTTTAAATGCAAGATTTGATTGATTTTGGTAAATTTTCGTATGATCTGTTAAAGCAGTGATTTGAGGTGTATTTTTGATGCTAAATGAATGTTAGTTTGATGAGGAATTGAGGTTTAATCAATGCAAACCCGGATAGGTTTAATTTCCTAAGTTTAACTTGTGTTCTTGGTTGTTTTTGAAGTGATATTGTGGATCTGTTGTAGTTGGAGGTATAAGGATGTTGTTAGATCCTTTTTGGATGTTAAATGATGTTTAAGGAAGCTTGGATTTGATGAACCTTGGCTGGGTAATGTTGAGAAGTTGTTTGGATGCATTTTCGGTTGTGTTTGATAGCCGGAAATGGGGTGTGGATGAGAGCAGCGAGTTTAGGTGCTTTCATTGAAGTTATTAATGCATGATGATGCATTAATCTACTGTTTTGATGTGTTTAAAACAGGGGAGTCATCTTTGGATCCAAGAGGTGGTGATCCGGGAGCTTGATTTGTGTTTCGGCAAGAGGCGAAACGGAATCGGTGAGTGGAAATTGGTTTTCGGCTTTGAAACCAGTGTTTTGAAGGTTTGGGAGCTTAGTTTAAGTCTAAGCAACTTAACTAAGCTCAAGAGTAAGTTTTCGGAAAAACTCTCTTGGTGATGGCCATGGATTGGTTGTATGCAATGTGGTTTGTTTGCATGTTTCAATTCCGTTTTAAAAGCATATCTAGCATGTTTATTTGCTGAGATTATAAGCCATGTGTTGTAGGAAGTTCAAGGTAAGAGTTTCCTTGTTTTTGAACATTGTTAAAATGTGGTTGATGCTTAAAGTGCATGATGTTAATGGCTTGGTTAAATGCTTTTAAAACAGTGAATATTGTTGATAAATGATGTATATTGGCAAGTGATGTTTTGAAAAAGGTTTAAGAACATCAAGGTGTTTAAAAGTCCTTGGATGGTTCTTGGTTAAGATCACAAAGGTGGTTAAAAGTCCTTGTGTGGATCTTGTGAATTTTAAGAACAACATGGTGTTTAAAAGTCCATGGTTGGTTCTTGGTTAAGGCTCAAGGTGGTTAAAATTCCTTGGGGAAAGCCTTGTTTACTTAAGAACATCAAGGTGTTTAAAAGTCCTTGGATGGTTCTTGTTAAGGACACAAAGGTGTTTAAAAGTCCTTGTGTGGTCCTTGCCAAGGTGTTTAAAAGTCCTTGGGGTCAAGGTGTTTAAAAGTCCTTAGGGTGATACTTGTTAAGGACACAAAGGTGTTTAAAAGTCCTTGTGTGGTCCTTGTGAATTATAAGATCACAATGGTGTTTAAAAGTCCATGTGTGAGTCTTATGTTGATCTTGTTTTTAAAAGATGATGATTATCACTTGAGGCCAATATGACATGATTATGATGTGAAGCATGTATTGCTTGTTTAAAATGCTTTTGAGCATGCCTAAGTGTGGTTATGAAGTATGTTTTGTAAAGATGTTTTATAAATGCATTATTGCGTGGTTATTGAGCATTCCTCACTAAGCTTGTGCTTACGCTCTCTCTCTCTTTTCTTAAACCAATAATACAGAGCATTAAAGTACTTTTGAGGGCAGCAAGGTGGTGAAGAATCCAAGTGTTGGTTAAAGCTCATGTATGGTGAACTTTTCCTCAAACCATTAGCTTATGGGAATTTGGCAATGGGGGACCTATGTTGTTGTTGTTTGGGAGATGTTTTGGACTCCCTAGGTTGGATTTATGTTGTTGTTAATGTTGATATTTGTAATTGGCCTCTATGTGTTGGATTATGGTATTTTGATGCATGAGTGGTTGCTAAATAGGAGGCATGCTTTTAGAATTGGGGCTTTTCATTTTGGATGCCATGTTGATGCTTTGTTGGTTCAAGTATGTTCCATGTATGTTGAATGACCTGCTGGTAAAGTTTGGTTGCATTTGGAGCATGTTTGGTAAGTCAATTGCATGTTAAACCAGCCACTTTTCTGCAATCTGGGCAACCTGTTTCGGAACAGGTGCTACCGTATCGAAACGAGGGCCTGAAATGGCCTGGGCGTTCCGAAACGGTAGGCACTGTTTCGGAACAGTTTGGCTACTGCCAAGCCGTGTTTCGGAACACGTTGCGGAACGGCCCCGCGTTTCGAAACATGTCCTCCCTGTTTCGGAACACCTGACCGTTGGGAGCTGACATCGGCAGTTATATGTCTTGGAATGTTTGCGTTTTGGTCCTAAATCTTGTTTATGCAATTGTATGAGCTTGGAATGTCCTTTTGAGCTGGAATTCGACAGTGAAGCATGAAACCTGACTAATTTTATATTGGTAACATTAATTTGGGTTAAGTCCTTTTATTTTGCAGAATTTACATTTTGGTCCCTAAAGTTCTATCTTGTGCAATTGGATTCCTGAATGATCTCTTAAAGTTATGATCTGTGAATATGATGTTAGTATGAACATAACTAGGGTTAACGTGCATCTAGATAAGATTTAAAAGAAGAAGAAAAAAGGGTCGTTAATCAAGGTTGACTTTCGAGTTGACTTTGGTTTTCCCCGTGTAAACTTCTTAATTCGGTTCAACCGTCTGGGCCGGGTTAAGGGGGTTACATTTGGTGGTATCAGAGCTGAGTTTTCGAGTAATTGGGAATGTTTATGTGAATGTTTAAAGTATGTATGCTTTGTATGCTTGTTGGGTGAAAGCATGTTGAGTGAATTGCATGTATGTTGCAATTGAGATGTGTGCTGTGATGAAGCATGTTGTGGGTACCCATTGCCAAATCAAAGCTAATGAAATGAAGTTGTTTTAATTGAAAATGAGCTTGAGTACTTGGATTGCTTACCTTGCTGGGCCTGATTTTGTTTATTTGCATTGTGATTGCATAGTTAGAGTATGGCACCTCGTAGAGAGTTGAGGAGTAATGTGCGAGCTACGGCTCAGAATGAGAATGAAAATGAAGAGAATGTTGAGAGTGCGGTCTTACCCTTTCCACCTGGCGGTGGTGGTGCTGGGGCTGAAGAAGCTGGAGCTGCAGCTGGTGCTAGGGCTGCTGGACCTGAGGCTGGTCAGGGGCAAGCTGTACCTGACATGACGGTGCTGATTCAAGCTATAGCTGGTGCTTTTCAAGCAGCGGTAGCTGGAGCTCGTGGAGCTGGGCATCAGGAAGATGCTGGAGTTAGACTACCCTTGGAGCGTTTGCGCAGTCTGGGAGGGACTGAGTTCAGGGGTATGTCTACTGAAGGTTCTGAGGCTTGGTTAGAGAGTACCAAGAGAATCTTGGGTCAGATGAGTTGCACTGATGTGCAGAAGCTTGGCTGTGTAGTATCTTTGCTGCAGAAGGATGCTTATACGTGGTGGACAACCACTATCGCTGGGATGGCGGAGGCTGATGTAACTTGGACATTCTTTCAGAATGTGTTCAAGAGAAGGTATCTAGGTGTGAGGTACCTAGATGAAAAGAAGAGGGAATTCATGTCTCTTACCCAGGGGCAGTTTGTTCGACTCAGTCAGTATGCACCTGAGCTGGTCCCTGATGAGCGGGCTAGGTGTGAAAGGTTCCGTTATGGTTTAGTGACGGATGTGAAGATGTATGTGCTGGCTACCGAGTATGATGATTTTGATGTGTTGGTAGGCCGAGCAAAGGATATTGAGATGAACTTGGGTTTATCTGCTAGAAGTGCTGGATCAAGTGCTGGGAAGCGAGCTGCTGAATATAGTTCTGGTGGTGGACGGAACAAGAGGGGACGTGATCAGAAGTATCAGTCCTCAGTTAAGCGAGGTGGTGGTGCGCCTGTTTGGGGAGGCAGTGCTAGAGCTGATCCGAGTGCTTGTTGGACATGTGGTTCGCATGGCCATGTGAAACGTGATTGCCCTCGAGCTGTGAGGGAGGTGCAAGCTCCTGTTGCGGCAGCTA
Organism: Hibiscus trionum; assembly: GCA_030270665.1. Taxonomy (NCBI): domain Eukaryota; kingdom Viridiplantae; phylum Streptophyta; class Magnoliopsida; order Malvales; family Malvaceae; genus Hibiscus; species Hibiscus trionum. Next base: position 10,156,595 of record BSYR01000007.1, on the reverse strand, counting down.
GTAACGGATGCTGGAATTGTGGATCTGCGGATCATATAAGGCGAGAGTGTCCTGTGTTGGCTGGTGGCCAAGTGCGTGCTCCTGTTGTTGCTGCACCGCAAAGAGGTCGTGGGCGCGGCCGAGGTAACTTCCAGCGGAGAGAGGAAGGTGGGCGTGGAGTGGCTCATGTTGTAGCTGTACAGCCAGAGGGTGGTGGCTAGGCTAGAATGTTTGCTCAGCGGGAGGGGAGGAATGACGCGGATGTGATCGCAGGTACTTTTACTTTGCAATCCTTGTCATTACTTTCCTTGATTGATTCGGGATCTACGCACTCTTACATATTGCGTGAGCATGCTGAATTGCTTGGGTTGCCTGTTGAGTCTTTGGATGTTGGTGTGCGTGTCACTAGTTCTTTTGGAGAAACTGTTGTGACTCGAAAGCTTTATAGAAGGTGTCCTTTGGTTGTTCAAGATCATGTTTTTCATGTTGACCTTATGGAGTTACCTTTCTATGGTTTTGATGTAATCCTTGGTATGGATTGGCTTGCTGATCATCGTGCTGTGGTGGATTGTGAGAATAAGCGAGTTTCGTTGAAGCTTGCGGATGATTATGAGGTGGTTGTGGTTGGTGAGAATGTGAAGTTTCTTGCCAATGTGGTGTCTTCTTTGGAGTCGAGCCGGATGTTGAGGCAAGGTTGTGAAGCTTACCTGGCTTTTGTGATGAATCCTAGTTCTAAGGAGTTACGTGTGCAAGATATTAGGATTGTGCGAGAGTTTCCTTGTAACCCCCTTAACCCGGCCTAGACGGTTGACCCGAATTAAGAAAGTCACACGGGGAAAACCAAAGTCAACCCGAAAGTCAACCTTGATTAACGACCCTTTTTTTTCTTTTTAATCTTATTTAGATGCACATTAGACCTAGTTATGATCACGCAACACCATACCAAAAGATCACAAACATCAGAGATCAAACAGGGACTCAATTGAACATCTTACAACTTTAGGGACCAAATTGTAAATTCTGATAAATATAAGGACTTAACCCAACATAAAGTTACCATCTTGAAATTAATCATATTTCATGCTTCTCTGTAAAATTTCAGCTCAAAAGGACTTCCCAAACTCATACAATTGAACAAACAAGATTCAGGACCAAAACGCAAACAAAACAAAACATATAAAGATACTTTTAACTGAATTAACGGTCACGTATCGATACGCCTGGAGTCGTATCGATACGCGGGGAGACAGTAATCAAACTCCAGAAACGGTATCGATACGAGGTCCCGTGTTTCGATACGGCATTCATACTTAGCCTAGACGAGTATCGATACCCACACAACCGTACCGATACGCCTGGGCAGAGATGTGCACATTTGGCTCAGGCGTATCGATACGCAAGCCCGAGTACCGATACCCCTGCCAGGAATCGACTCAAAAACAACAACATACATGCTTCAAACTTCAATTATACAACACCAAATCATACCACATAGTCTACCAACATGCAAGGACCATAAGTGCAGCACCAATTCAACATATAACAATCACATATGAAAAGCCCCAAATTCTAATGGCATGCTTTCTACACAAGCTAGCTATTCAACACCAAACTTCCAAAACAAGCATATATGGTTCCAATTCAAAAGCCAGCAAACACATCAACATTCAACATACTTAGGGAGTCCAAAACACCTCCCAAAACATACACATTGTTTCCCCATTGCCAAATCACCCAAAAGCTAAAATGTTTAACAAAAACCTTCCATACATTGAGCTTTACTTGCACTTGAATTCTTGCTCTTCTTGCTGCCCTCAATAGGTCTCTAATGCTCTGCATTATTGGATTAAAGAAAACGAAGAGAGCGTAAGCAAAAGCTTAGTGAGAAATGCTCTTAAAAACCATCCAATAATGCAACTTAAAACATTTATAAAACATGCTTCAAATCCACATTTGCTCATGCTCAAAACCTTACTTAAAACAAGCAACTTCATGCTTCAACATAAACATTAAAAACAAGCATCTCATGCTTCATAATATACTTAACATGTCATATTGGCTCAAGTGATACATTTCATTTCTTAAACAAGTTCATCAACTTCCCAAGGACTTTTAAACACCTTGGTCCCAAGGACTTTTAAACACCTTGGCCATGGACTTTTAAACACCATGAATTAGATCACCTCAAGGACTTTTAAACACCTTGAGCCCAAGGACTTTTAAACACCTTGGCCTATGGACTTTTAAACACCATAGAAAAGGATCACCTAAGGACTTTTAACCACCTTAGTGTCCACAACATGAACCATCCAAGGACTTTTAACCACCTTGATGTTCATAAGTAACAAGGCTCACTCAAGGACTTTTAACCACCTTAGTGACCTCAACATTTTAAAAACCTCACTTGCCAATATACATCATTTTCATCACTTACATCACTGTTTTAAAGCATAAAACCAAGCCATATTCATCATGCATTTAAAAGCATTAAACCACATCATTTCAATGTACAAAAGCAAGGAACTCCTACCTAGAGTTACCTTCAACATATGGCTTACATCATCAGCAAAAACCATGCTAAAACATGCTTCCAAAACAGTATGTAACACATGCAAATAATCATTTTGCATCACAACAAAATCATGGCCACCACTAGAGAGAAATTCCGAAAACTTACGCTCGAGCTTAGCAAAGTTGTTTAGACTTAAACTAAGCTCCCAAGACATTGGTTTCAAAGCCGAAAACCCAATTTCACTCACCGATTCAACTTCGCCTCTTGCCGAAGCACGAAATCAAGCTTCCGGATCAACAACCCTTGGATCCAAAGATGCCTCCCCTGATTAAACACATTAAAGCAGAGGTTTAATGCACCATCAAGCATCAAAAGCTTCAATGAAAGCACTCAAACTCGCTGCTCTCATTCATACTCCAATTTCGGCCACCAAACACAACCAAAATTGCATCAAAACCACTTCTCAACAAAGCCCAGCCATAAACCAGCAAAACCTAACATCCATCATCACCATAAAACATCTAAAAACAACCTACAAACATCCTTATACCTCCAGCAACAACAGATCCACAAGATCACCACAAAAACATCCAAGAAACATAAGCTAAACTTAGGAAACTCAACCTATCCGGGATTGCATCAATCAAAACTCATTTCCTTATCAATTTAGAGTTCATTTAACATCAAAAACACATCTCAAATCACAGATTAATCAGATCTAACGAAAATCATGAAAAATCATCAAATCTTGCATTATAAGCCAAGATCCAATTCCAAACTCAAAAGCCTTTAATTAAACATCAATTAAGAGTTGAGAACTTGGGAATTTCAGTAAAGAACCGATAGTTTAGAGGAGAAGGACGTTCTTACCTCCAAACTTGTGTTTCTCCACTTTTTGGAATTAAAATCCTTGAAGAATCAAGAAGCAATTGAAGAGGTTTGAAGATATGTTGATTAGGAATCAAATGAGAGTTAAAAGGAGAGATTTAAGTGAGAAAAACAGAATCAAATCTCTGGAAATGGTGTGTTTGGTTTGAGAGAAAAAGAGAGAAGAAAATTGGAAGTTAGTTGAGAAAATTGCCAAATGAGTTTTTCCCTCCTTTTGATTCACTTTAAAATCAGAATTAAAACTCTAAATATCTTAGAAAAATCTGGAGAAATCACCTTTGGATTAATAGCCCCTTAAAGATTCAAAGTTTCAACTCTTTATAAAATAGTCACAAAACTTTCAAAAATTACATTTTGGTCACTAACCAAAATGTCATACTTCCAAAACCCATTTTTCAAAATTGATTTCACAGTTCACTTAATTATATTAAAAGATGATTTTAGAACATTTTTCCATATTTTTAATGCAACCCGAACTAGGCTTTCCTAATTTCACCTCTTAAGATTCGAACAGGACTTTGACCAAACCGGTCAACGCCCAAAACTTCTAAGCCCAAAACCGGGGCGTTACAACTCTCCCCCCCTTAAGAAATTTCGTCCTCGAAATTTACCTGAAGGAAAGAGATAAGGAAACTGCTTCAGCATGTCTTCCTTCCGCTCCCACGTGGCTTCCTCAACACCGCGATGCTTCCACAGCACCTTCACCAACTCAATGGTCTTGCCACGAAGAACCTTGCTATCCGAATCCAGAACCTTCACCGGTTCCTCATCATAGGTCAAATCCGGATTCAATTCCACTTCCTCCACAGGCATCACATGCGAAGGATCAGATCTATACTTCCGGAGTATAGAAACATGAAACACATCATGAATCTTCTCCAACTCCTGAGGTAACCTCAACCGATACGCAACAGGACCCACACGCTCAACCACCTCATATGGTCCAATGTATCTAGGGCTCAACTTGCCCTTCCGACCAAACCGCATCACCTTCTTCCAAGGCGAAACCTTCAAGAACACACGGTCACCCACCGCATACTCTATCTCCTTACGCTTCAAATCCGCGTAAGATTTCTGCCGATCAGAAGCAGCCTTTAACCGTTCACAAATGAGCTTTACCTTTTCCGTGGTCCCTTTCAACAAAGCCGGCATCGAAACCAACTTTTGACCAGTTTCAGCCCAACAAAGAGGAGTCCTACACTTCCTCCCGTACAAAGCCTCATAAGGTGCCATCTGTATGCTCGCCTGATAACTATTGTTATAGGCAAACTCAACCAAAGGCAGATGCTTCTCCCAAGAACCTTGGAACTCAATCACGCAGCACCTCAACATATCCTCCAAAATCTGGATAACTCGCTCAGACTGACCATCCGACTGAGGATGATAGGATGTACTGAAATGCAACCTTGTACCCAGAGCTTGATGCAAACACTGCCAAAACCGCGATGTAAACCTCGGATCCCTATCCGACACAATCGACTTAGGCACACCATGCAGCCTCACAATCTCAGCAATGTACAGCTCTGCCAGCTTATCCAACGAGAACGTAGTATGCACAGGCAAGAAATGTGCACACTTCGTCAGGCGATCCACAATCACCCAGACCGAATTCTTCTTCGATGGAGACAAAGGTAAAACAGATACAAAATCCATGGTAACCCTCTCCCACTTCCACTCAGGGATTTTCAACGGTTGCAACAAACCAGAAGGAACCTGATGTTCAGCCTTAACTCGCTGACACACAAAACACTTGCTCACGAACTCCGCAACTTCCTTCTTCAAACCCACCCAAAAGTACTCATCACGAAGATCACGATACATCTTAGTACTACCAGGGTGCATAGCAAAAGGACTACTATGACCTTCAGTCAGAATAGCACGCCTCAACTCAGCATCATTGGGCACTACTATCCGACTCCCAAAACACAGCACACCATCATCATTGAAACAGAAATCTGAAGGTCTACCCTCCGCGATATCCTGAACATGAGACACCAAGGAATCATCCAACAACTGCTTATCCTTGATCAACTGAACCAAAGATGGCTTCACTTGTAACTCAGCCACAAGACCACCATCTCGCGATATGCTCAAGCTAGCAAACATGGCTCTCAACTCAACAGCTACCTTCCTACTCAAGGCATCAGCAACAACATTAGCTTTTCCAGGATGATACTCAATCGTCAGATCATAATCCTTGAGCAACTCCAACCAACGCCGCTGCCTAAGATTCAACTCCTTCTGAGACATCAGATACCTCAAACTCTTGTGATCCGTGTACACAGTACACTTCTCACCATACAGATAATGCCTCCAGATCTTCAGAGCAAAAACCACTGCAGCCAGCTCAATATCATGCGTAGGGTAATTGCGCTCATGCACTTTCAACTGTCGTGATGCATAAGCCACCACCTTACCCTCCTGCATTAGCACACACCCCAAACCAACATAGGATGCATCACTGTAGACCACAAACTCTTTCCCTGATTCAGGCTGAATCAAGATAGGAGCTTGCGTCAAAGCCGCCTTCAGCTTCTCAAAAGCCTGCTGTCTCGCTTCTGTCCACTCATACTTAACATCCTTCTGCAACAGCTTTGTCAAAGGAGCAGCAATCTTGGAAAACCCATCCACAAACCTTCGGTAGTATCCCGCCAAACCAAGGAAACTACGGACCTCATGAACAGACTTAGGAACCTTCCAGCTCATCACCGCCTCAATCTTCTGAGGATCAACACGAATCCCCTCAGCTGAGACCACATGCCCAAGAAAAACCACCTCTCTTAACCAGAACTCACACTTGCTCAGCTTAGCATAAAGCTGATTCTCCAACAAAGCTTGCAAAACAATCCTCAAATGCTCTACATGCTCCTCCTCAGCACGCGAGTACACGAGGATATCATCAATGAACACCACGACAAACTTGTCCAGGTATTCATGAAACACACGATTCATCATGTCCATGAAAGCAGCAGGAGCATTTGTCAACCCAAACGGCATCACAAGGAACTCATAATGCCCATACCTTGTCCTGAAAGCTGTCTTAGGCACATCCACATCTTTCACCTTCAACTGATAATACCCTGACCTCAAGTCAATCTTAGAGAACACAGCAGCTCCCCGAAATTGATCAAAGAGATCATCAATCCTCGGCAAAGGATACCGATTCTTGATAGTCAACTTGTTCAGCTGACGGTAATCAATGCACATCCTCATAGTGCCATCCTTCTTCTTCACAAACAAGACCGGTGCTCCCCAAGGTGACACACTCGGCCGGATGAAACCACGATCAAGAAACTCTTGCAACTGCGTCTTCAGCTCCTTCAACTCCTTAGGTGCCATTCTATAGGGAGTAATGGATACAGGAGTTGTATTCTCATACAGCTCAATTCCAAACTCCACCTCGCGGTTAGGAGGTAAACCAGGCAACTCCTCAGGAAAAACACCAGGAAACTCCTTCACAACCCTAATATCTTGCACCCTCAACTCCTTAGAGCTAGGATTCATCACAAAAGCTAGATAGGCTTCGCAACCTTGCCTCAGCATCCTGCTCGCCTCCAAAGAAGATACCATATTGGCAAGAAACTTCACATTCTCACCAACCACCACAACTTCATAATCATCCGCAAGCTTAAGCGAAACACGCTTATTCTCACAATCCACAACAGCACGATGCTCAGCAAGCCAATCCATACCAAGGATCACATCAAAACCATAGAAGGGCAACTCCATAAGATCAACATGAAAGACATGCTCTTGAACAACCAAAGGGCACCTTCTATACAACTTTCGAGTCACAACAGTCTCACCAAAAGAACTAGTGACCCGAACACCAACATCCAAAGACTCAACAGGCAAACCAAGCAATTCAGCATGCTCACGAAGAATATATGAATGCGTAGATCCAGAATCAATCAAAGAAAGCAATGACAAGGACTGCAAAGTAAAGGTACCTGCAATCACATCTGCATCATTCCTGCCCTCCCTCTGAGCATACACCCTCGCTTGGCCTCCACCCTCAGGATGAATAGCTACAACATGAGCTACCCCTCGGCCACCTTCCTCTCTCCTCTGGAAATTACCACGGCCGCGCCCACGACCTCTCTGTGGTGCAACAACAACAGGAGCACGCACCTGCTCACCAGCCATCCTCGGACAATCACGCCTCAAGTGGTCTGCTGAACCACAATTCCAACACCCATTTCCACCAGCATTACCAGCTGTTGCAACAGGAGCTTGTGCCACTCTCTCAGCACGAGGACAGTCACGCTTCAAGTGACCACGGGAACCACAGATCCAACAAGCACTAGGATCAGCTCTAGCACCGCCACCCCTAGCAGGCACACCACCACCTCTCCTGGCTGAGGACTGATACTTCTGATCTCGTCCCCTCTTGTTCCGTCCACCACCGGAACTAAACTCAGCTGACCTCTTCCCAGCACTTGCTCCAGCACCTCTAGCAGACAAACCCAGATTCATCTCAATGTCTTTGGCTCGGCCCACCAAAACATCAAAATCATCATATTCAGTGGCCAGCACATACATCTTAACATCCGTCACAAGACCGTAACGAAACCTCTCGCACCTAGCCCTCTCATCAGGTATCAGCTCCGGTGCATACTGACTGAGCCGTACAAACTGTACCTCGTACTCAGCTACACTCATGCTCCCTTGGGTAAGAGACATGAATTCCCGCTTTTTCTCATCCAGATATCTCACTCCCAGATATCTTCTTTTAAACACATTCTGAAAGAATGTCCAGGTAACATCAGCTTCAGCCATTCCAGAAATGGTAGTCGTCCACCATGTATAAGCATCATCCTGCAGCAAGGACACAACACATCCCAGCTTTTGCACATCCGTGCAACTCATCTGACCCAAGATACGCTTGGTACTTTCCAGCCAAGCCTCAGAACTCTCAGCTGACAAACCTCTAAACTCAGTCCCTCCAAGACTGCGCAGACGCTCCAAAGGCAATCTGACTCCAGCATCTCCCTGATGCCCAGCTCCCTGAGCTCCAGCTACTGCTGCTCGAAAAGCACCCGCAATAGCTTGTACCAAAACAGACATATCAGGCATTGCTTGCCCCTGACCAACCTCTGGTCCAGCAGTTCCAGCACCAGCACCAGCTGCAGCTTCAGCTCTCGCACCTCCAGCACCACCACCAGGCGGAGGAGGGGGTATCACAGCACTACCAGTGTGCTCTTCATTCTCATTCTCGTTAGGAGCCGTAGCTCTCGCATTACCTCTTAACTCTCTACGTGGTGCCATACTTTTACCATGCAATCACAACACAAATAAAACAAAGTCAGGCCCAGCAAGGTAAGCAATCCAAGTATTCAAGCTCAATTTCCTTTCAAAACAACATCTTTCCTTTAGCTTTTGTTTGGCAATGGGTACCCTCAACATGCAACATCAGAGCATACAACTCAACTGCATCAACATTTCATACCACTGAACATGCTTTCAAACAACAAGCATTCATAGCATACATACTTCAATCATGCATACAAACATTCCCAATTACTCGAGAACTCAGCTCTGATACCACCAAATGTAACCCCCTTAACCCGGCCTAGACGGTTGACCCGAATTAAGAAAGTCACACGGGGAAAACCAAAGTCAACCCGAAAGTCAACCTTGATTAACGACCCTTTTTTTTCTTTTTAATCTTATTTAGATGCACATTAGACCTAGTTATGATCACGCAACACCATACCAAAAGATCACAAACATCAGAGATCAAACAGGGACTCAATTGAACATCTTACAACTTTAGGGACCAAATTGTAAATTCTGATAAATATAAGGACTTAACCCAACATAAAGTTACCATCTTGAAATTAATCATATTTCATGCTTCTCTGTAAAATTTCAGCTCAAAAGGACTTCCCAAACTCATACAATTGAACAAACAAGATTCAGGACCAAAACGCAAACAAAAAAAAACATATAAAGATACTTTTAACTGAATTAACGGTCACGTATCGATGCGCCTGGAGTCGTATCGATACGCGGGGAGACAGTAATCAAACTCCAGAAACGGTATCGATACAAGGTCCCGTGTTTCGATACGGCATTCATACTTAGCCTAGACGAGTATCGATACCCACACAACCGTACCGATACGCCTGGGCAGAGATGTGCACATTTGGCTCAGGCGTATCGATACGCAAGCCCGAGTACCGATACCCCTGCCAGGAATCGACTCAAAAACAACAACATACATGCTTCAAACTTCAATTATACAACACCAAATCATACCACATAGTCTACCAACATGCAAGGACCATAAGTGCAGCACCAATTCAACATATAACAATCACATATGAAAAGCCCCAAATTCTAATGGCATGCTTCCTACACAAGCTAGCTATTCAACACCAAACTTCCAAAACAAGCATATATGGTTCCAATTCAAAAGCCAGCAAACACATCAACATTCAACATACTTAGGGAGTCCAAAACACCTCCCAAAACATACACATTGTTTCCCCATTGCCAAATCACCCAAAAGCTAAAATGTTTAACAAAAACCTTCCATACATTGAGCTTTACTTGCACTTGAATTCTTGCTCTTCTTGCTGCCCTCAATAGGTCTCTAATGCTCTGCATTATTGGATTAAAGAAAACGAAGAGAGCGTAAGCAAAAGCTTAGTGAGAAATGCTCTTAAAAACCATCCAATAATGCAACTTAAAACATTTATAAAACATGCTTCAAATCCACATTTGCTCATGCTCAAAACCTTACTTAAAACAAGCAACTTCATGCTTCAACATAAACATTAAAAACAAGCATCTCATGCTTCATAATATACTTAACATGTCATATTGGCTCAAGTGATACATTTCATTTCTTAAACAAGTTCATCAACTTCCCAAGGGCTTTTAAACACCTTGGTCCCAAGGACTTTTAAACACCTTGGCCATGTACTTTTAAACACCATGAATTAGATCACCTCAAGGACTTTTAAACACCTTGAGCCCAAGGACTTTTAAACACCTTGGCCTATGGACTTTTAAACACCATAGAAAAGGATCACCTAAGGACTTTTAACCACCTTAGTGTCCACAACATGAACCATCCAAGGACTTTTAACCACCTTGATGTTCATAAGTAACAAGGCTCACTCAAGGACTTTTAACCACCTTAGTGACCTCAACATTTTAAAAACCTCACTTGCCAATATACATCATTTTCATCACTTACATCACTGTTTTAAAGCATAAAACCAAGCCATATTCATCATGCATTTAAAAGCATTAAACCACATCATTTCAATGTACAAAAGCAAGAAACTCCTACCTAGAGTTACCTTCAACATATGGCTTACATCATCAGCAAAAACCATGCTAAAACATGCTTCCAAAACAGTATGTAACACGTGCAAATAATCATTTTGCATCACAACAAAATCATGGCCACCACTAGAGAGAAATTCCGAAAACTTACGCTCGAGCTTAGCAAAGTTGTTTAGACTTAAACTAAGCTCCCAAGACATTGGTTTCAAAGCCGAAAACCCAATTTCACTCACCGATTCCACTTCGCCTCTTGCCGAAGCACGAAATCAAGCTTCCGGATCAACAACCCTTGGATCCAAAGATGCCTCCCCTGATTAAACACATTAAAGCAGAGGTTTAATGCATCATCAAGCATCAAAAGCTTCAATGAAAGCACTCAAACTCGCTGCTCTCATTCATACTCCAATTTCGGCCACCAAACACAACCGAAATTGCATCAAAACCACTTCTCAACAAAGCCCAGCCATAAACCAGCAAAACCTAACATCCATCATCACCATAAAACATCTAAAAACAACCTACAAACATCCTTATACCTCCAGCAACAACAGATCCACAAGATCACCACAAAAACATCCAAGAAACATAAGCTAAACTTAGGAAACTCAACCTATCCGGGATTGCATCAATCAAAACTCATTTCCTTATCAATTTAGAGTTCATTTAACATCAAAAACACATCTCAAATCACAGATTAATCAGATCTAACGAAAATCATGAAAAATCATCAAATCTTGCATTATAAGCCAAGATCCAATTCCAAACTCAAAAGCCTTTAATTAAACATCAATTAAGAGTTGAGAACTTGGGAATTTCAGTAAAGAACTGATAGTTTAGAGGAGAAGGACGTTCTTACCTCCAAACTTGTGTTTCTCCACTTTTTGGAATTAAAATCCTTGAAGAATCAAGAAGCAATTGAAGAGGTTTGAAGATATGTTGATTAGGAATCAAATGAGAGTTAAAAGGAGAGATTTAAGTGAGAAAAACAGAATCAAATCTCTGGAAATGGTGTGTTTGGTTTGAGAGAAAAAGAGAGAAGAAAATTGGAAGTTAGTTGAGAAAATTGCCAAATGAGTTTTTCCCTCCTTTTGATTCACTTTAAAATCAGAATTAAAACTCTAAATATCTTAGAAAAATCTGGAGAAATCACCTTTGGATTAATAGCCCCTTAAAGATTCAAAGTTTCAACTCTTTATAAAATAGTCACAAAACTTTCAAAAATTACATTTTGGTCACTAGCCAAAATGTCATACTTCCAAAACCCATTTTTCAAAATTGATTTCACAGTTCACTTAATTATATTAAAAGATGATTTTAGAACATTTTTCCATATTTTTAATGCAACCCGAACTAGGCTTTCCTAATTTCACCTCTTAAGATTCGAACAGGACTTTGACCAAACCGGTCAACGCCCAAAACTTCTAAGCCCAAAACCGGGGCGTTACATTCCTGGTGTGTTCCCTGAGGAGTTGCCTGGTTTACCTCCTAATCGCGAGGTGGAGTTTGGGATTGAGCTGTATGAGAATACAACTCCTGTGTCCATTACTCCCTATCAGATGGCTCCTAGGAGTTGAAAGAGCTGAAGACGCAGTTGCAAGAGTTGCTTGATCGTGGTTTCATTCGGCCGAGTGTGTCGCCTTGGGGTGCACCGGTCTTGTTTGTGAAGAAGAAGGATGGCACTATGAGAATGTGCATTGATTACCGCCAGCTGAATAAGTTGACTATCAAGAATCGGTATCCTTTGCCGAGAATTGATGATCTCTTTGATCAATTTCGGGGAGCAGCTGTGTTCTCTAAGATTGACTTGAGGTCAGGGTATTATTAGTTGAAGGTGAAGGATGGGGATGTACCTAAGACAGCTTTCAGGACAAGGTATGGGCATTATGAGTTCCTTGTGATGCCGTTTGGTTTAACAAATGCTCCTGCTGCTTTCATGGACATGATGAATCGTGTGTTTCATGAATACCTGGATAAGTTTGTTGTGGTGTTCATTGATGATATCCTTGTGTACTCGCGTACTGAGGAGGAACATGAAGAGCATTTGAGGATTGTGTTGCAAGCTTTGTTGGAGAATCAGCTTTATGCTAAGCTGAGCAAGTGTGAGTTCTGGTTAAGTGAAGTGTAACGCCCCGGTTTTGGGCTTAGAAGTTCTGGGCGTTGACCGGTTTGGTCAAAGTGCTGTTCGAATCTAAAGAGGTGAAATTAGGAAAGCCTAGTTCGGGTTGCATTAAAAATATGGAAAAATGTTCTAAAATCATCTTTTAATATAATTAAGTGAACTGTGAAATCAATTTTGAAGAATGGGTTTTGGAAGTATGACATTTTGGCTAGTGACCAAAATGTAAATTTCGAAAGTTTGGTGACTGTTTTATAAAGAGTTGAAACTTTGAATCCTTAAGGAGCTATTAATCCAAAGATGATTTCTCCAGATTTTTCTAAGATATTTTAAGTCTAAAATCTGATTTTAAAGGTTATTAAAATTGGAGGGAAGCCATTTTGGCTATTTTTGGATTTTGTAACCAACTTTGCTAAACTTTCTTTCTCTCATTTTCTCTCAAACCAAACACTACTTTTCCAGAGAATTGGATCTGATTTCTTCACCTAAATCCCTCCATTCAACTCTCATTTGATTCCAAATCATTGTATCTTCAAATCTCTTCAATTGCTAAGTGTTTCAACAAGGATTTTCATTCCAAAAAGTGGAGAAACACAAGTTTGGAGGTAAGAACGTCCTTCTCCTCTAAACTATCAGTTCTTTACTGAAATTCCCAAGTTATCAACTCTTAATTGATGTTTAATTAAAGGCTTTTGAGTTTGGAATTGTATCTTGGCTTATAATGCAAGATTTGATGGTTTTCATGATTTTTCGTTAGATCTGATTGATCTGTGATTTGAGATGTGTTTTTGATGTTAAATGAACTCTAAATTGATAAGGAAATGAGTTTTGATTAATGCAATCCCGGATAGGTTGAGTTTCCTAAGTTTAGCTTATGTTTCTTGGATGTTTTTGTGGTGATCTTGTGGATCTGTTGTTGCTGGAGGTATAAGGATGTTTGTAGGTTGTTTTTAGATGTTTTACGGTGTTGATGGATGTAGGGTTTTGCTGGTTTTTGGCTGGGCTTTGTTGGGAGGTGGTTTTGGTGCAATTTCGGTTGTGTTTGGTGGCCGAAATTGGAGTGGAAATGAGAGCAGCGAGTTTGAGTGCTTTCATTGAAGCTTTTGATGCTTGATGATGCATTAAACCTCTGCTTTAATGTGTTTAATCAGGGGAGGCATCTTTGGATCCAAGAGTTGTTGATTCGGAAGTTTGATTTCGTGCTTCGGCAAGTGGCGAAGTGGAATCGGTGAGTGAAATTGGGTTTTCGGCTTTGAAACCAATGTCTTGGGAGCTTAGTTTAAGTCTAAACAACTTTGCTAAGCTCGAGCGTAAGTTTTCGGAATTTCTCTCTAGAGGTGGCCATGATTTTGTTGTGATGCAAAATGATTAATTGCATGTTTTACATACTGTTTTGGAAGCATGTTTTAGCATGGTTTTTGCTGATGATGTAAGCCATATGTTGAAGGTAACTCTAGGTAGGAGTTCCTTGCTTTTGTACATTGAAATGATGTGGTTTAATGCTTTTAAATGCATGATGAATATGGCTTGGTTTTATGCTTTAAAACAGTGATGTAAGTGATGAAAATGATGTATATTGGCAAGTGAGGTTTTAAAATGTTAAGGTCAGTAAGGTGGTTAAAAGTCCTTGAGTGAGCCTTGTTACTTATGAACATCAAGGTGGTTAAAAGTCCTTGGATGGTTCATGTTGTGGACACTAAGGTGGTTAAAAGTCCTTAGGTGATCCTTTTCCATGGTGGTTAAAAGTCCAAGGGGCCAAGGTGTTTAAAAGTCCTTGGGGCCAAGGTGTTTAAAAGTCCTTGGGGTGATTCAAGCTATAGACACAAAGGTGGTTAAAAGTCCTTGTGTGGTCCTTATTCATGGTGTTTAAAAGTCCATGGCCAAGGTGTTTAAAAGTCCTTGGGACCAAGGTGTTTAAAAGTCCTTGGGAAGTTGATGAACTTGTTTTAAGAAATGAAATGTATCACTTGAGCCAATATGACATGTTAAGTATATTATGAAGCATGAGATGCTTGTTTTTAATGTTTATGTTGAAGCATGAAATTGCTTGTTTTAAGTAAGGTTTTGAGCATGAGCAAATGTGGATTTGAAGCATGTTTTGTAAATGTTTTAAGTTGCATTATTGGATGGTTTTTAAGAGCATTCCTCACTAAGCTTTTGCTTACGCTCTCTTCGTTTTCCTTAATTCAATAATGCAGAGCATTAGAGACCTTTTGAGGGCAGCAAGAAGGGCAAGAATTCAAGTGCAAGTAAAGCTCAATGTATGGAAGGTTTTTGTTAAACATTTTAGCTTTTGGGTGATTTGGCAATGGGGAAACAATGTGTATGTTTTGGGAGGTGTTTTGTACTCCCTAAGTATGTTTCTTGATGTTAAGATTGTTGGTCTTTGGATTGGATCTTTATATGCTTGTTTTGTAAGTTTGGTGCTTGAATAACTAGCTTGTGTAGGAAGCATGCCTATAGAATTGGGGCTTTTTGCATATGATGATGTTTGGTTGAATTGATGATGCTAATATGTTATATATATGTTGAATTGCATGCTGGTAAAGTTTGGTGACATTCGGAGCATGATTGGTTGTGTAATTGCATGTTTAAAGTAGAGTTTTGGAGCAATCTGGGCAGGGTGTTTCGGAACAGCACCTACCGTTTCGGAACGGGTGCCTTAATCGTGCCCAGGCGTCCGAAACGGGAGGGGCCGTTCCGAAACGGAAAGGCTACTGCCAGACCCCCGTTTCGGTACACGTTGCGGAACGGCCCCGCGTTTCGAAACGGGCTATGCCTGTTTCGGAACGGGTGACCGTTGGGGGCTGACATTGGCAGTTATATGTTTTGGAATGTTTGCATTTTGGTCCTAAAACTTGTTTTTGCAATTGTATGAGTTTGGGAAGTCATTTTGAGCTGAAATTTCACAGAGAAGCATGAAACCTGAATAATTTCAATATGGTAACATTAATTTGGTTTAAGTCCTCTTATTTATCAGAAATTACAATTTGGTCCCTAAAGTTGTAATTTGTTCTTTTGGGTCCCTGTTTGATCTCTGATGATTGTGATCTTTTAGAATGGTGTTTGCGTGATCACAACTAGGTCTAATGTGCATCTAGATAAGATTAAAAAGAAAAAAAAGGGTCGTTAATCAAGGTTGACTTTCGGGTTGACTTTGGTTTTCCCCGTGTGACTTTCTTAATTCGGGTCAACCGTCTAGGCCGGGTTAAGGGGGTTACATTTGGTGGTATCAGAGCTAAGTTCTCGAGTAATTGGGAATGTTTGTATGCATGATTGAAGTATGTATGCTATGAATGCTTGTTGTTTGAAAGCATGTTCAGTGGTTTGAAATGTTGATGCAGTTGAGTTGTATGCTCTGATGTTGCATGTTGAGGGTACCCATTGCCAAACAAAAGCTAAAGGAAAGATGTTGTTTTGAAATGAAATTGAGCTTGAATACTTGGATTGCTTACCTTGCTGGGCTTGACTTGTTTAATTTACATTGTTGTTGCATGGTAAAAGTATGGCACCACGTAGAGAGTTAAGAGGTAATGCGAGAGCTACGGCTCCTAACGAGAATGAGAATGAAGAGCACACTGGTAGTGCTGTGTTACCCCCTCCTCCGCCTGGTGGTGGTGCTGGAGGTGCGAGAGCTGAAGCTGCAGCTGGTGCTGGTGCTGGAGCTGCTGGACCAGAGGTTGGTCAGGGGCAAGCTATGCCTGATATGTCTGTTTTGGTACAAGCTATTGCGGGTGCTTTTCGAGCAGCAGTAGCTGGAGCTCAGGGAGCTGGGCATCAGGGAGATGCTGGAGTCAGATTGCCTTTGGAGCGTCTGCGCAGTCTTGGAGGGACTGAGTTTAGAGGTTTGTCAGCTGAGAGTTCTGAGGCTTGGCTGGAAAGTACCAAGCGTATCTTGGGTCAGATGAGTTGCACGGATGTGCAAAAGCTGGGCTGTGTTGTGTCCTTGCTGCAGGACGATGCTTATACATGGTGGACGACTACCATTTCTGGAATGGCTGAAGCTGATGTTACCTGGACATTCTTTCAGAATGTGTTTAAAAGAAGATATCTCGGAGTGAGATATCTGGATGAGAAAAAGCGGGAATTCATGTCTCTTACCCAAGGGAGCATGAGTGTAGCTGAGTACGAGGTACAGTTTGTACGGCTCAGTCAGTATGCACCGGAGCTGATACCTGATGAGAGGGCTAGGTGCGAGAGGTTTCGTTACGGTCTTGTGACGGATGTTAAGATGTATGTGCTGGCCACTGAATATGATGATTTTGATGTTTTGGTGGGCCGAGCCAAAGACATTGAGATGAATCTGGGTTTGTCTGCTAGAGGTGCTGGAGCAAGTGCTGGGAAGAGGTCAGCTGAGTTTAGTTCCGGTGGTGGACGGAACAAGAGGGGACGAGATCAGAAGTATCAGTCCTCAGCCAGGAGAGGTGGTGGTGTGCCTGCTAGGGGTGGCGGTGCTAGAGCTGATCCTAGTGCTTGTTGGATCTGTGGTTCCCGTGGTCACTTGAAGCGTGACTGTCCTCGTGCTGAGAGAGTGGCACAAGCTCCTGTTGCAACAGCTGGTAATGCTGGTAACGGGTGCTGGAGTTGTGGTTCTGCAGACCACTTGAGGCGAGATTGTCCGAGGATGGCTGGTGAGCAGGTGTGTGCTCCTGTTGTTGCTGCACCACAGAGAGGTCGTGGGCGCGGCCGTGGTAATTTCCAGAGGAGAGAGGAAGGTGGCCGAAAGGTAGCTCATGTTGTAGCTATTCAGCCTGAAGGTGGAGGCCAAGCGAGGGTGTATGCTCAGAGAGAGGGCAGGAATGATGCAGATGTGATTGCAGGTACCTTTACTTTGCAGTCCTTGTCATTGCTTTCTTTGATTGATTCTGGATCTACGCATTCATATATTCTTCGTGAGCATGCTGAATTGCTTGGTTTGCCTGTTGAGTCTTTGGATGTTGGTGTTCGGGTCACTAGTTCTTTTGGTGAGACTATTGTGACTCGAAAGTTGTATAGAAGGTGCCCTTTGGTTGTTCAAGAGCATGTCTTTCATGTTGATCTTATGGAGTTGCCCTTCTATGGTTTTGATGTGATCCTTGGTATGGATTGGCTTGCTGAGCATCGTGCTGTTGTGGATTGTGAGAATAAGCGTGTTTCGCTTAAGCTTGCGGATGATTATGAAGTTGTGGTGGTTGGTGAGAATGTGAAGTTTCTTGCCAATATGGTATCTTCTTTGGAGGCGAGCAGGATGCTGAGGCAAGGTTGCGAAGCCTATCTAGCTTTTGTGATGAATCCTAGCTCTAAGGAGTTGAGGGTGCAAGATATTAGGGTTGTGAAGGAGTTTCCTGGTGTTTTTCCTGAGGAGTTGCCTGGTTTACCTCCTAACCGCGAGGTGGAGTTTGGAATTGAGCTGTATGAGAATACAACTCCTGTGTCCATTACTCCCTATAGAATGGCACCTAAGGAGTTGAAGGAGCTGAAGACGCAGTTGCAAGAGTTTCTTGATCGTGGTTTCATCCGGCCGAGTGTGTCACCTTGGGGAGCACCGGTCTTGTTTGTGAAGAAGAAGGATGGCACTATGAGGATGTGCATTGATTACCGTCAGCTGAACAAGTTGACTATCAAGAATCGGTATCCTTTGCCGAGGATTGATGATCTCTTTGATCAATTTCGGGGAGCTGCTGTGTTCTCTAAGATTGACTTGAGGTCAGGGTATTATCAGTTGAAGGTGAAAGATGTGGATGTGCCTAAGACAGCTTTCAGGACAAGGTATGGGCATTATGAGTTCCTTGTGATGCCGTTTGGGTTGACAAATGCTCCTGCTGCTTTCATGGACATGATGAATCGTGTGTTTCATGAATACCTGGACAAGTTTGTCGTGGTGTTCATTGATGATATTCTCGTGTACTCTCGTACTGAGGAGGAGCACGAAGAGCATTTGAGGGTTGTGCTGCAAGCTTTGTGGGAGAATCAGCTTTATGCTAAGCTGAGCAAGTGTGAGTTTTGGCTTAAGGAGGTGGTGTTTCTTGGGCATGTTGTTTCAGCTGAGGGGATTCGTGTTGATCCTCAGAAGATTGAGGCGGTGATGAGCTGGAAGGTTCCTAAGTCTGTTCATGAGGTCCGTAGTTTCCTTGGTTTGGCGGGATACTACCGAAGGTTTGTGGATGAGTTTTCCAAGATTGCTGCTCCTTTGACAAAGCTGTTGCAGAAGGATGTTAAGTATGAGTGGACAGAAGCGAGACAGCAGGCTTTTGAGAAGCTGAAGGCGGCTTTGACGCAAGCTCCTATCTTGATTCAGCCTGAATCAGGGAAAGAGTTTGTGGTCTACAGTGATGCGTCCTATGTTGGTTTGGGATGTGTGCTGATGCAAGAGGGTAAGGTGGTGGCTTATGCGTCGCGGCAGTTGAAGGTGCATGAGCGCAATTATCCTACGCATGATATTGAGCTGGCTGCGGTGGTTTTTGCTCTGAAGATCTGGAGACATTATCTATATGGTGAGAAGTGTACTCTGTACACGGATCACAAGAGTTTGAGGTATCTGATGTCTCAGAAGGAGTTGAATCTTAGGCAGCGGCGTTGGTTGGAGTTGCTCAAGGATTATGATCTGACGATTGAGTATCATCCTGGAAAAGCTAATGTTGTTGCTGATGCCTTGAGTAGGAAGGTAGCTGTTGAGTTGAGAGCCATGTTTGCTAGCTTGAGCATATCGCGTGATGGTGGTCTTGTGGCTGAGTTGCATGTGAAGCCGTCTATGGTTCAGTTGATCAAGGATAAGCAGTTGTTGGATGATTCCTTGGTGTCTCATGTTCAGGATATCGCGGAGGGTAGACCTTCGGATTTCTGTTTCAATGATGATGGTGTGCTGTGTTTTGGGAGTCAGATAGTAGTGCCCAATGATGCTGAGTTGAGGCGTGCTATTCTGACTGAAGGTCATAGTAGTCCTTTTGCTATGCACCCTGGTAGTACTAAGATGTATCGTGATCTTCGTGATGAGTACTATTGGGTTGGTTTGAAGAAGGACGTTGCGGAGTTCGTGAGCAAGTGTTTGGTGTGTCAGCGAGTTAAGGCTGAACATCAGGTTCCTTCTGGTTTGTTGCAACCGTTGAAAATCCCTGAATGGAAGTGGGAGAAGGTTACCATGGATTTTGTATCTGGTTTGCCTTTGTCTCCATCAAAGAAGAATTCGGTCTGGGTGATTGTGGATCGCCTGACGAAGTGTGCGCATTTCTTGCCTGTTCATACTACGTTCTCGTTGGATAAGCTGGCAGAGCTGTACATTGCTGAGATTGTGAGGCTGCATGGTGTGCCTAAGTCGATTGTGTCGGATAGAGATCCGAGGTTCACATCGCGTTTTTGGCAGTGTTTGCATCAAGCTCTGGGTACGAGGTTGCATTTCAGTACCTCCTATCATCCTCAGTCGGATGGTCAGTCTGAGCGAGTTATCCAGATTTTGGAGGATATGTTGAGGTGCTGTGTGATTGAGTTCCAAGGTTCTTGGGAGAAGCATCTGCCTTTGGTTGAGTTTGCCTATAACAATAGTTATCAGGCGAGTATACAGATGGCACCTTATGAGGCTTTATACGGGAGGAAGTGTAGGACTCCTCTTTGTTGGGCTGAAACTGGTCAAAAGTTGGTTTCGATGCCTGCTTTGCTGAAAGGGACCACTGAGAAGGTGAAGCTCATTTGTGAGCGGTTGAAGGCGGCCTCTGATCGGCAGAAGTCTTACGCGGATTTGAAGCGTAAGGAGATAGAGTATGCGGTGGGTGACCGTGTGTTCTTGAAGGTTTCGCCTTGGAAGAAGGTGATGCGGTTTGGCCGGAAGGGCAAGTTGAGCCCTAGATACATTGGACCATATGAGGTGGTTGAGCGTGTGGGTCCTGTTGCGTATCGGTTGAGGTTACCTCAGGAGTTGGAGAAGATTCATGATGTGTTTCATGTTTCTATGCTCCGGAAGTATAGATCTGATCCTTCGCATGTGATGCCTGTGGAGGAAGTGGAATTGAATCCGGATTTGACCTATGACGAGGAACCAGTGAAGGTTCTGGATTCGGATAGCAAGGTTCTTCGTGGCAAGACCATTGAGTTGGTGAAGGTGCTGTGGAAGCATCGCGGTGTTGAGGAAGCCACGTGGGAGCGGAAGGAAGACATGCTGAAGCAGTTTCCTTATCTCTTTCCTTCAGGTAAATTTCGAGGACGAAATTTCTTAAGGGGGGGAGAGTTGTAACGCCCCGGTTTTGGGCTTAGAAGTTCTGGGCGTTGACCGGTTTGGTCAAAGTGCTGTTCGAATCTAAAGAGGTGAAATTAGGAAAGCCTAGTTCGGGTTGCATTAAAAATATGGAAAAATGTTCTAAAATCATCTTTTAATATAATTAAGTGAACTGTGAAATCAATTTTGAAGAATGGGTTTTGGAAGTATGACATTTTGGCTAGTGACCAAAATGTAAATTTCGAAAGTTTGGTGACTGTTTTATAAAGAGTTGAAACTTTGAATCCTTAAGGAGCTATTAATCCAAAGATGATTTCTCCAGATTTTTCTAAGATATTTTAAGTCTAAAATCTGATTTTAAAGGTTATTAAAATTGGAGGGAAGCCATTTTGGCTATTTTTGGATTTTGTAACCAACTTTGCTAAACTTTCTTTCTCTCATTTTCTCTCAAACCAAACACTACTTTTCCAGAGAATTGGATCTGATTTCTTCACCTAAATCCCTCCATTCAACTCTTATTTGATTCCAAATCATTGTATCTTCAAATCTCTTCAATTGCTAAGTGTTTCAACAAGGATTTCATTCCAAAAAGTGGAGAAACACAAGTTTGGAGGTAAGAACGTCCTTATCCTCTAAACTATCAGTTCTTTACTGAAATTCCCAAGTTATCAACTCTTAATTGATGTTTAATTAAAGGCTTTTGAGTTTGGAATTGTATCTTGGCTTATAATGCAAGATTTGATGGTTTTCATGATTTTTCGTTAGATCTGATTGATCTGTGATTTGAGATGTGTTTTTGATGTTAAATGAACTCTAAATTGATAAGGAAATGAGTTTTGATTAATGCAATCCCGGATAGGTTGAGTTTCCTAAGTTTAGCTTATGTTTCTTGGATGTTTTTGTGGTGATCTTGTGGATCTGTTGTTGCTGGAGGTATAAGGATGTTTGTAGGTTGTTTTTAGATGTTTTATGGTGTTGATGGATGTAGGGTTTTGCTGGTTTTTGGCCGGGCTTTGTTGGGAGGTGGTTTTGGTGCAATTTCGGTTGTGTTTGGTGGCCGAAATTGGAGTGGGAATGAGAGCAGCGAGTTTGAGTGCTTTCATTGAAGCTTTTGATGCTTGATGATGCATTAAACCTCTGCTTTAATGTGTTTAATCAGGGGAGGCATCTTTGGATCCAAGAGTTGTTGATTCGGAAGTTTGATTTCGTGCTTCGGCAAGTGGCGAAGTGGAATCGGTGAGTGAAATTGGGTTTTCGGCTTTGAAACCAATGTCTTGGGAGCTTAGTTTAAGTCTAAACAACTTTGCTAAGCTCGAGCGTAAGTTTTCGGAATTTCTCTCTAGTGGTGGCCATGATTTTGTTGTGATGCAAAATGATTAATTGCATGTTTTACATACTGTTTTGGAAGCATGTTTTAGCATGGTTTTTGCTGATGATGTAAGCCATATGTTGAAGGTAACTCTAGGTAGGAGTTCCTTGCTTTTGTACATTGAAATGATGTGGTTTAATGCTTTTAAATGCATGATGAATATGGCTTGGTTTTATGCTTTAAAACAGTGATGTAAGTGATGAAAATGATGTATATTGGCAAGTGAGGTTTTAAAATGTTAAGGTCAGTAAGGTGGTTAAGAGTCCTTGAGTGAGCCTTGTTACTTATGAACATCAAGGTGGTTAAAAGTCCTTGGATGGTTCATGTTGTGGACACTAAGGTGGTTAAAAGTCCTTAGGTGATCCTTTTCCATGGTGGTTAAAAGTCCATGGGGCCAAGGTGTTTAAAAGTCCTTGGGGCCAAGGTGTTTAAAAGTCCTTGGGGTGATTCAAGCTATAGACACAAAGGTGGTTAAAAGTCCTTGTGTGGTCCTTATTCATGGTGTTTAAAAGTCCATGGCCAAGGTGTTTAAAAGTCCTTGGGACCAAGGTGTTTAAAAGTCCTTGGGAAGTTGATGAACTTGTTTTAAGAAATGAAATGTATCACTTGAGCCAATATGACATGTTAAGTATATTATGAAGCATGAGATGCTTGTTTTTAATGTTTATGTTGAAGCATGAAATTGCTTGTTTTAAGTAAGGTTTTGAGCATGAGCAAATGTGGATTTGAAGCATGTTTTGTAAATGTTTTAAGTTGCATTATTGGATGGTTTTTAAGAGCATTCCTCACTAAGCTTTTGCTTACGCTCTCTTCGTTTTCCTTAATTCAATAATGCAGAGCATTAGAGACCTTTTGAGGGCAGCAAGAAGGGCAAGAATTCAAGTGCAAGTAAAGCTCAATGTATGGAAGGTTTTTGTTAAACATTTTAGCTTTTGGGTGATTTGGCAATGGGGAAACAATGTGTATGTTTTGGGAGGTGTTTTGTACTCCCTAAGTATGTTTCTTGATGTTAAGATTGTTGGTCTTTGGATTGGATCTTTATATGCTTGTTTTGTAAGTTTGGTGCTTGAATAACTAGCTTGTGTAGGAAGCATGCCTATAGAATTGGGGCTTTTTGCATATGATGATGTTTGGTTGAATTGATGATGCTAATATGTTATATATATGTTGAATTGCATGCTGGTAAAGTTTGGTGACATTCGGAGCATGATTGGTTGTGTAATTGCATGTTTAAAGTAGAGTTTTGGAGCAATCTGGGCAGGGTGTTTCGGAACAGCACCTACCGTTTCGGAACGGGTGCCTTAATCGTGCCCAGGCGTCCGAAACGGGAGGGGCCGTTCCGAAACGGAAAGGCTACTGCCAGACCCCCGTTTCGGTACACGTTGCGGAACGGCCCCGCGTTTCGAAACGGGCTATGCCTGTTTCGGAACGGGTGACCGTTGGGGGCTGACATTGGCAATTATATGTTTTGGAATGTTTGCATTTTGGTCCTAAAACTTGTTTTTGCAATTGTATGAGTTTGGGAAGTCATTTTGAGCTGAAATTTCATAGAGAAGCATGAAACCTGAATAATTTCAATATGTTAACATTAATTTGGTTTAAGTCCTCTTATTTATCAGAAATTACAATTTGGTCCCTAAAGTTGTAATTTGTTCTTTTGGGTCCCTGTTTGATCTCTGATGATTGTGATCTTTTAGAATGGTGTTTGCGTGATCACAACTAGGTCTAATGTGCATCTAGATAAGATTAAAAAGAAAAAAAAGGGTCGTTAATCAAGGTTGACTTTCGGGTTGACTTTGGTTTTCCCCGTGTGACTTTCTTAATTCGGGTCAACCGTCTAGGCCGGGTTAAGGGGGGTACATGAAGTGGTGTTTCTTGGGCATGTGGTTTCTTCCGAGGGGATTCGTGTTGATCCTCAGAAGATTGAGGCGGTGATGAATTGGAAGGTTCCTAAGTCTGTTCATGAAGTCCGTAGTTTCCTTGGTTTGGCGGGATACTACCGGAGGTTTGTGGATGGGTTTTCTAAGATTGCGGCACCTTTGACAAAGTTGTTGCAAAAGGATGTTAAGTATGAATGGACGGAAGCGAGACAGCAGGCTTTTGAGAAGCTTAAGGCAGCTTTGACGCAAGCTCCTATCTTGGTTCAACCTGAATCAGGGAAAGAGTTTGTGGTGTATAGCGATGCGTCCTATGTTGGTTTAGGATGTGTGTTGATGCAAGAGGGTAAGGTGGTGGCTTATGCATCACGGCAGTTGAAGGTGCATGAGCGCAACTATCCTACGCATGATATAGAGTTGGCTGCGGTGGTTTTTGCTTTGAAGATCTGGAGACATTACCTGTATGGTGAGAAGTGTACTGTGTACACGGATCACAAGAGTTTGAAGTATCTGATGTCTCAGAAGGAGTTGAATCTTAGACAGCGACGTTGGGTGGAGTTGCTCAAGGATTATGATCTGACGATTGAGTATCACCCTGGAAAGGCTAACGTTGTAGCGGATGCCTTGAGTAGGAAGGTAGCTGTTGAGTTGAGGGCTATGTTTGCCAGTTTGAGTATTTCGCGTGATGGTGGTCTTGTGGCTGAGTTGCAAGTGAAACCATCTTTGGTTCAGTTGATCAAGGAAAAGCAGTTGCTGGATGATTCCTTGGTACCTCATGTTCAGGATATCGCGGAGGGTAGGCCTTCGGATTTCTGTTTCAATGATGATGGTGTGTTGTGTTTTGGGAGTCGGATAGTAGTGCCCAATGATGCTGAGTTGAGGCGTGCTATTCTGACTGAAGGTCATAGTGGTCCTTTTGCTATGCACCCAGGTAGTACTAAGATGTACCGTGATCTTCGTGATGAGTACTATTGGGTGGGTTTGACGAAGGATGTTGCTGAGTTTGTGAGCAAGTGCATGGTGTGTCAGCGAGTTAAGGCTGAGCATCAGGTTCCTTCAGGGTTGTTGCAACCGTTGAGAATCCCTGAGTGGAAGTGGGAAAGGGTTACCATGGATTTTGTATCTGGTTTACCCTTGTCACCGTCGAAGAAGAATTTGGTGTGGGTGATTGTGGATCGCCTGACGAAGTGTGCGCACTTCTTGCCTGTGCATACTACGTTTTCTTTGGATAAGCTTGCGGAGCTGTACATTGCTAAGATTGTACGGCTGCATGGTGTGCCAAAGTCGATTGTGTCGGACAGGGATCCGAGGTTTACATCGCGGTTCTGGCAATGTTTGCATCAAGCTTTGGGAACAAGGTTGAATTTCAGTACGTCTTATCATCCTCAGTCGGATGGTCAGTCCGAGCGTGTTATCCAGGTTTTGGAGGATATGTTGAGGTGCTGCGTGATTGAGTTCCAGGGCTCTTGGGAGAAACATTTGCCTTTGGTGGAGTTTGCCTATAACAATAGTTATCAGGCGAGTATTCAAATGGCACCTTATGAGGCTTTGTACGGGAGGAAGTGTAGGACTCCTCTTTGTTGGGCGGAAACGGGTCAGAAGTTGGTGTCGATGTCGGCTTTGTTGAAGGGAACCACCGAGAAGGTGAAGCTCATTTGTGAGCGTTTGAAGGCAGCTTCTGATCGGCAAAAGTCTTACGCGGATTTGAAGCGTAAGGAGATTGAGTATGCGGTGGGTGCCCGTGTGTTTTTTAAGGTTTCGCCTTGGAAAAAGGTGATGAGGTTTGGCCGTAAGGGTAAGTTGAGCCCTAGGTACATTGGGCCATACGAGGTGGTTGAGCGTGTGGGTCCTGTTGCGTACAAGTTGAGGTTACCTCAAGAGTTGGAGAAGATTCATGATGTGTTTCATGTCTCTATGCTTCGGAAGTATAGATCGGATCCTTCGCATGTGATGCCTGTGGAGGAAGTGGAGTTGAATCCGGATTTGTCTTATGATGAGGAACCGGTGAAGATTCTGGATTCGGATAGCAAGGTTCTTCGTGGCAAGACCATTGAGTTGGTGAAGGTGTTGTGGAAGCACCGTGGTGTTGAGGAAGCCACGTGGGAACGGAGGGATGACATGCTGAAGCAGTTTCCTTATCTCTTTCCTTCAGGTAAATTTCGAGGACGAAATTTCTTAAGGGGGGAGAGTTGTAATGCCCCGGTTTTGGGCTTAGAAGTTTTGGGCTTGGACCGGTTCGGTCAAAGTGCTATTCGAATATAAAAGAGTGAATTTAGGAAAGCCTAGTTCGAGTTGCATTAAAAATATGGAAAAATGCTCTAAAATCCTCTTTTAATATATATAAGTGAACTGTGAAATCAATTTTGCAAAATAAGGTTTGGAAGGGTGACATTTTGGGCTAGTGACCAAAATGTAATTTTTGAAAACTGTGAGACTGTTTTAAAAAGGATTGAAACTTTGAATCTTTAAGGAGCTATTTACCCAATGGGAGTTTCTCCAGATTTTCTAAAGATATTAAATGATTAATTAAAAGGTTTTGAATAAAAACAAAGTGGAGGGAAGATATTTTGGTTTTAACTAACTTTTCTCTCAATTCTATTTTCTCTCATTTTCTCTCAAGCCAAACACCTCTTCTCCAGAGCTTTTCTCTCTGATTTTGTCACCTAAATTCATCTTTTCAATTACCTTTTGATTGCTAATCATCTCTACAACAAAACCTCACCATTTGCTAAGTGGATTTTCAAGAAAACTTGATTCTAAAAGGGAGAAACTCAAGTTTGGAGGTAATAACGTCCTTCTCCTCTAAACTCTCAGTTCTTTACTGAAATTCCCAAGTTCTCAATCCTTAAATTGTGTTTTATAAATGGTTTTAAGGTTGTGTTATGGATCTTGGCTTTTAAATGCAAGATTTGATTGATTTTGGTAAATTTTCGTATGATCTGTTAAAGCAGTGATTTGAGGTGTATTTTTGATGCTAAATGAATGTTAGTTTGATGAGGAATTGAGGTTTAATCAATGCAAACCCGGATAGGTTTAATTTCCTAAGTTTAGCTTGTGTTCTTGGTTGTTTTTGAAGTGATCTTGTGGATCTGTTGTAGTTGGAGGTATAAGGATGTTGTTAGATCCTTTTTGGATGTTAAATGATGTTTAAGGAAGCTTGGATTTGATGAACCTTGGCTGGGTAATGTTGAGAAGTTGTTTGGATGCATTTTCGGTTGTGTTTGGTAGCCGGAAATGGGGTGTGGATGAGAGCAGTGAGTTTAGGTGCTTTCATTGAAGTTATTAATGCATGATGATGCATTAATCTACTGTTTTGATGTGTTTAAAACAGGGGAGTCATCTTTGGATCCAAGAGGTGGTGATCCGGGAGCTTGATTTGTGTTTCGGCAAGAGGCGAAACGGAATCGGTGAGTGGAAATTGGTTTTCGGCTTTGAAACCAGTGTTTTGAAGGTTTGGGAGCTTAGTTTAAGTCTAAGCAACTTAACTAAGCTCAAGAGTAAGTTTTCGGAAAAACTCTCTTGGTGATGGCCATGGATTGGTTGTATGCAATGTGGTTTGTTTGCATGTTTCAATTCCGTTTTAAAAGCATATCTAGCATGTTTATTTGCTGAGATTATAAGCCATGTGTTGTAGGAAGTTCAAGGTAAGAGTTTCCTTGTTTTTGAACATTGTTAAAATGTGGTTGATGCTTAAAGTGCATGATGTTAATGGCTTGGTTAAATGCTTTTAAAACAGTGAATATTGTTGATAAATGATGTATATTGGCAAGTGATGTTTTGAAAAAGGTTTAAGAACATCAAGGTGTTTAAAAGTCCTTGGATGGTTCTTGGTTAAGATCACAAAGGTGGTTAAAAGTCCTTGTGTGGATCTTGTGAATTTTAAGAACAACATGGTGTTTAAAAGTCCATGGTTGGTTCTTGGTTAAGGCTCAAGGTGGTTAAAATTCCTTGGGGAAAGCCTTGTTTACTTAAGAACATCAAGGTGTTTAAAAGTCCTTGGATGGTTCTTGTTAAGGACACAAAGGTGTTTAAAAGTCCTTGTGTGGTCCTTGCCAAGGTGTTTAAAAGTCCTTGGGACCAAGGTGTTTAAAAGTTCTTGGGGTGATACTTGTTAAGGACACAAAGGTGTTTAAAAGTCCTTGTGTGGTCCTTGTGAATTATAAGATCACAATGGTGTTTAAAAGTCCATGTGTGAGTCTTATGTTGATCTTGTTTTTAAAAGATGATGATTATCACTTGAGGCCAATATGACATGATTATGATGTGAAGCATGTATTGCTTGTTTAAAATGCTTTTGAGCATGCCTAAGTGTGGTTATGAAGTATGTTTTGTAAAGATGTTTTATAAATGCATTATTGCGTGGTTATTGAGCATTCCTCACTAAGCTTGTGCTTACGCTCTCTCTCTCTTTTCTTAAACCAATAATGAAGAGCATTAAAGTACTTTTGAGGGCAGCAAGGTGGTGAAGAATCCAAGTGTTGGTTAAAGCTCATGTATGGTGAACTTTTCCTCAAACCATTAGCTTATGGGAATTTGGCAATGGGGGACCTATGTTGTTGTTGTTTGGGAGATGTTTTGGACTCCCTAGGTTGGATTTATGTTGTTGTTAATGTTGATATTTGTAATTGGCCTCTATGTGTTGGATTATGGTATTTTGATGCATGAGTGGTTGCTAAATAGGAGGCATGCTTTTAGAATTGGGGCTTTTCATTTTGGATGCCATGTTGATGCTTTGTTGGTTCAAGTATGTTCCATGTATGTTGAATGACCTGCTGGTAAAGTTTGGTTGCATTTGGAGCATGTTTGGTAAGTCAATTGCATGTTAAACCAGCCACTTTTATGCAATCTGGGCAACCTGTTTCGGAACAGGTGCTACCGTATCGAAACGAGGGCCTGAAATGGCCTGGGCGTTCCGAAACGGTAGGCACTGTTTTGGAACAGTTTGGCTACTGCCAAGCCGTGTTTCGGAACACGTTACGGAACGGCCCCGCGTTTCGAAACAGATCCTCCCTGTTTCGGAACACCTGACCGTTGGGAGCTGACATCGGCAGTTATATGTCTTGGAATGTTTGCGTTTTGGTCCTAAATCTTGTTTATGCAATTGTATGAGCTTGGAATGTCCTTTTGAGCTGGAATTCGACAGTGAAGCATGAAACCTGACTAATTTTATATTGGTAACATTAATTTGGGTTAAGTCCTTTTATTTTGCAGAATTTACATTTTGGTCCCTAAAGTTCTATCTTGTGCAATTGGATTCCTGAATGATCTCTAAAAGTTATGATCTGTGAATATGATGTCTGTATGAACATAACTAGGGTTAACGTGCATCTAGATAAGATTTAAAAGAAAAAAAAGGGTCGTTAATCAAGGTTGACTTTCGAGTTGACTTTGGTTTTCCCCGTGTAAACTTCTTAATTTAGTTCAACCGTCTGGGCCGGGTTAAGGGGGTTACAAATACATGATAATGCATGGTTTAATGCATTGAAAATGGTTTTGAATGTTGCTTGTAAAAATAATGTGGTACATGGTTAATAATGAATTATATTGGCAAGTGATGTGGTTTAAAATGTTATCGGATATAGTTGGTCGGCCATAGGAGTGATAGTGCACTATAAATAAGTCACCTCAGGTGATCAGGGGTTTATGTGTACCGAATACTCCACCACGAGTACCCTAATGGTTGAGGGGTTATATGGTACCGAAAACTCTCGTTAGTGGACTATACATCTAATCGATGATTGGGTTGTGATGGTACCCAGTTGTGATCGTACCTTAATTTCGGTTGAGATTGTATGAAGTGTTGAGAGGACAGTTGTTGAATCTGTGTATCCGATGTAATATTTTGTGAAGTGGAACTCAGTTTATGATCACTTGAAAGCCAATATAATTGATAATGTATCATGTTAATGGATTATGTATATTATACATGTTTAGTCTTTAAGCCTTGCATATGGGTTGTTATGCATGGGAAAACTTAAATTGAGGGATTGTAAATGGGATTTTGTTGTAGATTCATGATACTTGTTGCATATGGTTTAGTATGCTATTTTTTTGGAAATGTTAAGTACATGGTTTATAAGGTGTGATATTTTGAAAGATGATTAAAATGAGATTTTCAAGTGGTTTGATAACCGGTTTTAAATACATTGATGGTGTTTTGATTTTGAGCACTCCCACTAAGCCTTGTATGCTTACACTCTCTTTGTCCATCAATGCAGAGAATTAAAGGTTGGAGGCAGCAAGCAAATGAAGGGAATCCAAGGACTTGAGCAATTTGAAAGTATGGTTTTGAACTAGACTAGTAGTAATAAAGGTAATGGGGTTCATTGTTGTTTGGGAGGGTTATTTGCTAAACTCCTATTTCGTGCAAGTTTATATTGTTGTTGTGGAGTTGTATGAGGCTTTGTATGTTCAATTTTGATGTGGATTTATGTTTCATGCTTTGGATGGATTGGTTTTTAGGGATCATGCCTCTAGATCCATGATTGAATTATGTTGTTATGTTTTGGTCATGTTTCTTTGCTATTTTGACATGGATTGATCCTTAGTTTATATTGTTGTTGTGGAGTTGTATTATGACTTGTTAAAGCATGTTTGGATCCATGATTGACGTATCGATACATAGGAAGGTGTATCGATACGAGTAACTGTATTTTGGTTGGGCTTATTAATACACGGGAAGGTGTATCGATACGGGTAAGTGTATTTTAGCTGGGCGTATCGATACGAGGGATGGTGTATCGGTATGGTTTTAAGCTACTAGAATCTAGAATTTGAGAAATATGTTAGCGTACCGACACACTTGCTCTTGTACCGATACAGGCTACAGTTATTTCACTTAATGTGTTCTTGTGAGTTTCTGATTCTTTCATTTTAGTCCCTGGTTCTTATAAATGTAATTAAGTGAGTTTGGATGATCATTATGAGCTGAAATTTGGTAAGTAAGCATGAAACCTAACTAATTAAGTATTGGTAACTTCTAACCTAATTAATTCCTTGTAATTTTCCAAATTTGCAATTTGGTCTTTAATCTATAACTATGCGCAATTGGATGTCTTTTTGACGCCTGATTCAGTTGATATTTCACCCGCTGCCAGCATGCACACCTTCGGTTATAATGTTGCATCTAGATAAGATAAAAAGAAAAAATGGCGTAATTCGAGTTATCTATTTATGAGTTTGTTTCGGCAAACCCAATGTAGCTCACTCAGTTCGGTCTGGCGTCTAGACCGGGTCAAGGGGGTTACAGCACACATCATAGACACGACTACTATACGGAACACAACATCACTCGATCCACCAAGGATCTCTTATGGTTGCTATTACAACAAGTCACCCAAAGTTTTTCCAAGTTATTACACATTATGCTTGTATATGAGTGTTAAATCTCAGTTTCTTAGTTCTACAATTTATTTTACAACACTAGATGCCCATTAAGCCGTAGTCTTCAAATTATCAGCCCTTCAAACTCAAACTCGACTTTTCAGTCAGATAGCCTAGTGGGTACCGGTACTGGTCATCGCGTACTGGTACAATACCCTTGGGTACCGTTACTCATAGTATACCGATACCAATTGAGCTTACTAGAATTTCCTAGATTTCCACAATTACTAGTATGAGCTAACCCGAAGTCCATACTGATACCCTACTCACGTGTTCGTACCATTTCTTTGAATTTTGATTTTACAACAATTTATTCGATCCCTAAAGCTTATGAAAGTCATTAGTCTTTATTCGACATCAATTCTCGAATTTATGATCATTTATTCGAATATTACCAATTATCATTCCAATAAGTACAATTCTCATCGAACATGCTCATTTCATATCTTAAGTTAGACAACAAGAAAATCAACCAATTAGATAATTATACGATTATTTAAACGACCCTACACGGTCTCTAAAGCTCATATGAGTCTCAAAATATTCCTAAACTCCTCATGCATCTCATAAATACTAGTCTCAGCACATGCTTCTTTATCATCAACCTATTTTGCAGACACATGCAAAGCAATCACATTTACGATGCTCATAAAGCATTAGGAGTTTGGAGTGTACTAATCTCAAGCACTAGAGATAAATCCTCATATAACCTTCCCAATTACTCCACTTGACCCGATATCCAATCCCAAATAATCCTCATATAAAAATAAATATGGAAATACATGAATTTCCTAAATCCCTTATTCAAAACACAAGGTCAAATGCACAAAAACAGCTTACCGATTTTGAATTTGGCAAACTTGATTGCACCAACAGACTCAAAACATCGAGAAACCCATGGGTAGGGTCCCCCGAGAAAAAGTCAACGACCAGTCAGAACCCTAGATAATCATGTGCGTTGCGGTACATGGTAGGATTCTGCACCCGTAAGGCGTTATCCGGTGTGGGCAAGCCCACGTGCACCCGACAGAGTGGGTTCCAGTGTGGCACGGTGCACTAGAGCATGGTGCACTCGCCTGGACAGACACACGCCCACTCACAAGGGCAGTGTCGACCGACTAATGCTTAGCCAAAGGATGATGATTCAATGTAATAATTGCAATTAAATACTGCCAAGAATGTGTCTTTCTTTGTGCAAGTATACATGTTCAGCAAGTAATATAGTAGTGAGTTGAATATCGTATCCACATGGATTATCTATGAATTAAAAACCACGATAAATACTTGTGAATTGAACCAAATAAGATGGTAATTGTTTTCAGATTTGATTGAGAAAATGATTAAAGGAAATTGAAACAAAGGTTCAAGCATATTGATGAACACTTGTGTCAAGATGATTGATGGGCTTGGTAGGGGATGATTGGATTTCACGCTAGCAATGGAAGCAATTAATAGAATTAAATCTTGGTTTTATTCCTGAGTAGATTTTAAGTTAGCATTGCCTTTGTCGACGACAATACTCTAAGTTAATCACTTTTAACACATATATGTCTATAATGATGTTTTCAAATAATTAACTTGGCAAAGTTTTAATCTTTACTCCTAAGGGATAGATTCATTTTTGAAGTAAGCTCATATACTTGAACATCTTATTTCGAAGCTTCCCTACTTAGTATTTGGCAATTAATCCTTATCTCCTAAGTCTGTTAAGATATTATGGGATAATGAGCATTCAATGCCAATTGTCGTATGGAAAAAATATGGAAAATTAAGTGCAAGACAAATAAACAACAAAGCCAAAGTATTCAATTATTAAAAACCTAAAAACTAAGCGTTCATCGCAAACACCCCTAGCCAACTTAAAATATTAGTTCATGGCTGGGGAAACCGAAAAAACCACATCGTTTTTAAACTTCACCATCAAATCAGAATTAAATCTAAAAGAAATGGACTAGAGAAGGAGATCCATCGATGCAACCCTTCAAAAGATCCAGAGCTCTTTGAAACTACATGGTTCAAGCCTTGGATCACCTCTATCCTCTCTCTCTTCCTCACGGCGCATCCTTCTTTTCTCAATCGTTGGGCTTATTTATATAGGCGTTCATGAAAACCCTAATTAGGGCTAGGGTTTTTAAAGTTTGTTACCACCATTGTAGACGCGTTATCTTCACTTTGAATTAGGACTGATCTGGCTCTGACTCACGGGCGTTTGACTAGGCATCGGGCTTCCTTCTTTCGCCAACCAAGCTTAGCATTCTTCTCCTGCATTTTGCCAACTACACTCGGTATTCCTCTTTCTCATGTTCTGCCAACTGCGCTCGGCATTTCTCTTTCCTGCGTTCTGCAAACTGCACTTGGCATTTCTCTTTCATGTGTTCTGCCAACTGTGCTTCAAACCTAGCACAATTTGCACACCACAACAAGAAAAAACCCCTTTACTCTGGCAATAAAAATTGTACATTCCTTAACACGTAGATGCAAATCCATGAAACTACTGACAAAATGCAGAAATATGTACCCAAAGTCAAGCAATAGTATGGAAATATATGCGTAAAGAGTAGATCCTTTGAGGAGTTAACACTCCCCCAAACCTAGCACGTTGCTTGTCCTCAAGTAATGTAACTAAAAACTATAAAATAAAGTATAGTACCTCGGAAAAAATTTCCTAATTAACAACACAAGCTAGCAAGCAAAATCTGGCCCTAGTTCTGTCCTCAGATATCTTAGAGCAGTAATGCTAATAGATCAATAAATTCATGCGTAGTAATATAACTCTGACCTAAGGTCACGAAGTTTGCATGAAGTGTGGGTGGTTTGCATCAAGTATCCCTCAACTCCTTTACTCAATTTTACTACAAAAACTTGGTATATATTTTTTGTTTTTCTTTTCTTTTTTATTTGCCAAGGGTTATTTTATTTTTTTCATTTGGAAATATTTTTAGATTCGTGTCATAATGTTGTTTGGCGTGAGTAGTAAGACGGAGCATGCAACGAACCCCACGTTAATCTAGACTTCATCACTAAGCTAACCCATTACACTCATACCCCAAAGATTTTGTTGGCCTGAGAAATAAGAGGGAGCAAACCACAAAGCCCCAAGTTACTTATTGTCTCTAAGGCAGAGAAGAGATCTAATTTTTCTCTTGCCTTTGGCAAATCATTGTTGTCTTATTCTTTATTTTGACTTTGGCATATATGTAATTCTATGTTCAGTTTGAAGAATCCTAAGTTTGTCTTGGGAACTAGATGCATACTACATGTTTGAGTGAGAATAAATTTCCCTAAGTTAGAGATTAATTACCAAGCAACGTGGCATTAGTAAATCTACTAGATCATGCTAAACTAGAGATTCTAATTTCATCATCGGACATGGCATACTAGTGCAAAATCTAACTATTTCAGTATTGTGTTGGCAAAATTATCAGTCCAAAATTAAGTTGTGGCAAAAAAATAATGTTCTGATATGCATGGTTCTACCTAATCTATATGTCAGTAACGGAATGCAAACAGAAACAT
Organism: Hibiscus trionum; assembly: GCA_030270665.1. Lineage (NCBI taxonomy): Eukaryota > Viridiplantae > Streptophyta > Magnoliopsida > Malvales > Malvaceae > Hibiscus > Hibiscus trionum. Next base: position 10,121,471 of record BSYR01000007.1, on the reverse strand, counting down.
GAAAATGCATGCATGACAATAAATGTGAGCCATCACCCCCCAAACCAAAGGTATGCATTGTCCTCAATACATGAGAACACATATATACAAATGTAATGAATGCTAAAAATAATGAAAAATGTGAAACTAAGGAGTTAAGGGGATGAGGAATCCCCTTCGAAATGTTTTGGGCGAGAGACGCGTGTCTTTCATTTGTTGAAACTGCCTCGATTTGGTACCACTAATTTCTTCCTTTTCAGTTATGGCTTCGGGACAACAGTAGAGGCCTTCACTTCTTGCAAGACCTCCTTAATTACCCTTACCGGCTCAAATGTGGCAGGAGCTACGGGGGCGACTAAAGAGGCTAGAGCCACTGGTGGAAAATGAGTCTTGGCAGGCACGTCATCATCAGACTCCTGTTGAGTCTCAATTCTAGCAGAATCTACATGGGCAAGTGATATTGGTAAAGTGGAATCAGATTGCTAGACTGGACTATGGCATGCTGGGGGCTGGCTGGCATTCTTTCCGGTGCGTGGAGCTCAGCTGGGAACTCTGGATATGGTGGCAAAGGATTGGTGGACATGCCCTCAAGAGTCATCCTCAGTGCACGGTCTCTAGCCCTAACATATTGCAAGAACACCAAGTTTTGTACCTCGGGCTTCTCTAACTTTTGCAAAATAAGTTCCTGGCATTGATAGATTTGGGAAAGCAATGGCATCGCATCAGCTGGAATTTTTATGGAAGGTTCTGCCTTGGGTGTCTTTGCAGCAGATGTCGGTTGGGAAACTTTTCCCTTACCCTTCTCTCTTGCTTACCTAGCAATCAACTATCCCCAAAGAGCCGAAGTGATAACTTCGTTGCATTGCTCGATGTTGTCGGTGTCAAGCATGGGAACCTTATGTCAGATGTAAATGGTGAAAATGATGGAAGGGGAGATCAAACTACAACAATTGCGACCGACACACTTGTAAGTCTCGTCAATGATAAGCCGACCAAACTTAATCTTCCTCCCAATCATGATGGAGTGAAGCAATGTCATCATGTCCTTCGACACCGTCTCATTATGGGTGGTTGGTATTATGCGAACTTTCAGGAAATGATTCCACCCCCATGGTTGTGGTTTTAATGCCAACCGTTTCACCGTCCTCCTTCCCTTAGAGGATACATTCCACTTTGTGCCTGGTTCACACAAATCCTTCAAGAGAAGCTAGCGTTTGGCCTCATCAATGGACTCAGCGAATGCCGAGTGCTCCTCCCCTGCACCATCCAAACTAAACATGCGATTAACATACCCCTCATCAACTTGAACACACATACCTCGTACGAACACAAAAGACGAGACCTTGGTGGTAAGGTGGGCATAAAATTCCCGGACGATGGTTGAGTGGACCTCCCCGCGCTGAAGGAAAAAGACCTCCCAATGGTGTTTCTTGATGATGGCAGTCACCTCTAGTGAATTCCCTAAGTTGGGCTCATTCTTGAATTTGATCCCTTTTTCATAGCAAAAGGTTCGTGCTACCTAGTTCTCCTCATACTTCTTCTTCGTCTCATTATTGAAGAAGATTTGGGGATGGGACTGAAGAAGATGCCATTGAAGAAATTGGAAAAAAATAGTTGATCGGTTTGAAATATGAAAAAGGAATTTGGGTTCTTCATTTCTCTCGCCAGCTTGAAAGAAAATTGGAAAGATTCTTGATTTAGGGGAAGATGGGAATTAAATAAGGATTAAGGGAGACGATTGTGATGGCTTAAGGTGGAGTTAGTGGGGATAATGATGGTTTAGCAGTTAAGGCGGGTATGAGGGAGTAGGATAATGATGAGCTTGGGTAAGTGGGGGAATGGCGGCGCGAGAAATAGGGTACAACTAAAAGTAGGTTAAAATTTCAAACATTGAAATTTTAAGATGAGTGGCTAGGGTTTCCCTCTTAGCAAAGAGTTGTTCTCCCTTGGGCCTAATCTAAAAATGGTCCACGTTTTATCCAGACTTGTGATGCTGGGTGTCTGAATGCCAACTTGTCCTTGCATAATGCCTTGGCAAAATTACATGCACTAAAACTCACAAAAAAAAACTTTCAAAACAAAAAAACTAAAACTAAAATAATTAAACCAAAATACTGAAAGGAAAATAACTATCCTAACTATTCACAATGATCATACTGAGATGGAAAATTTTATTGAATCTCTGTAAAGAGAATAGTCTCCATGGCATTACTTTGACTTCCTCCCCAATAATGCTTCATCCCTTGGCCATTCCCTTTAAATGTTGTCCCCATTTTTAAGTCCTTGATGTCTACTGCTCAATGATCACAAGGCTTGAAAACTTCAAAGGGTCCTCACCACCTGGATTTGAGTTTACCTGGAAACAACTTAAGCCTTGAATTGAAAAACAATATTTTTCCCAAATTCAAACTGTTTTCGCAAAATTCTGTTGTCATGCCATTTTTTTGTTTTTCTTTATAAAACTTAGCATTTTCATAGGCTTCTGCTCTAAACATCTCCAGTTCATTCAAATCTAACAAACGCTTCTGTCCTGCAACCTTCAATTCTGTGTTCAACCTCTAGGTTGCCCAATAAGCTCGGTGCTCTAACTTTACTGGAAGATGGCATGGCTTCCCAAACACAAGCTTGTATGGGGACGTCTCTAATGGTGTTTTGAACATTGTTTTGTATGCCCACAAGGAATCTTCTATCCTCAATGACCATTCATTATGGGTTGGATTCATAGTCTTCTTCAAGATGTTCTTGATCTTCTTGTTTGGAATCTCTGCCTAGCCATTTGTTTGAGGGTGGCAGTGGCAATTCTTTGTCGGATTCCATACTTGCGCAGAGCATTAGTGATTAATTGACATTTAAACTGTTTACATTCGTCATGAATAATGGCTCTAAGGGCACCAAATCTGCTAAAAATTTGCTTGTGCAAGAACTTGGCAACTGCTTTGGTATCATTTGTGGGGAGAGCAATAGCTTCAACCCACTTTAAGACATAATCTACAGCCAAAAGTATTATAAATTGCCAATCGATGTGGTAAAATGACCCATAAAGTCTATCCCCCCAAAAAACAAACAACTCCACATGCATGATATTTTGAAGTGGCAATTGATGCTTGCTGGAAATGTTTCCATTTCGCTGGCACATATCACATGCCTTGGCAAAATAATGTACGTCCTTGAATAGTGTTGGCTAGAAAAATCTCGACTGCAACACTTTGGTTGTTGTCTTTATTCCAGCAAAGAGACCTTCATAAGGTGCTACATAGAAAAGCTGAATAATGTTATGGTGTTCATACTCTAGCACACAATGGCGAATGATTCGGTCGGCACACTGTTTGAACAAGAATGACTCATCCCAATAGTATTGCCGGAGGTCCCTCAAAAATTAGTTTCTGACATTACTTGACAAGTCAGGTGGCATTATATTGCTGACCAGATAGTTGACTATGTGAGCATACCATGGCATGGTAGTGGTCACAAGCAACTGCTCATCAGGGAAGTCATCTCTAATCATTGCAGTGTTGCCATTCTCATGGTGGTGCTCTAATCGAGACAAGTGATCAGCCACAAGTCTAACACCCTCCACCCGACCTAGATGTTTTTGACCGAACAGAACAAGCTATATTGAGTTTGTCTAAGAAAACCCGTGAATAGGTTACCCAAGTTACATCCATTTTTTTGTTTTTATCTTATCTAGATGAAATTTATTAACCCATGGTGGACATGCTGGCAGCGGTTCAATTGTAACCCCCTTAACCCGGCCTAGACGGTTGACCCGAATTAAGAAAGTCACACGGGGAAAACCAAAGTCAACCCGAAAGTCAACCTTGATTAACGACCCTTTTTTTTCTTTTTAAACTTGTCTAGATGCATATTAATCCTTAGATATGATCATACAACAACATACTCAAAGATCATCAACATCAGAGATCAAACAGGGACCCAATTGAAAATTTTACAACTTTAGGGACCAAATTGAAAATTCTGATAATTATAAGAACTTAGCCCAAAATAAAGTTACCAACTTGAAATTAATCAGGTTTCATGCTTCTCTGTGAAATTCCAGCTCAAAAGGACTTCCCAAACTCATACAATTGCACAAACAAGATTCAGGACCAGATTGCAAACATATCAAAACATATAACTGCCAATGTCAGCCCCTAACGGTCACCCGTTCCGAAACGGGAGACAGCTCGTTTCGAAACGCGGGGCCGTTCCGCAACGCGTACCGAAACGAGGGCAGACAGTAGCCTATCCGTTTCGGAACGGTCCCTCCCGTTTCGAACGCCTGGGCTTGTTTAAGGCACCCGTTCTGAAACGGTAGGTGCTGTTCCGAAACACCCTGCACAGATTGCCCCAAAATGCATACTTAAACATGCAATTAAACATCCAATCATGCTCCAAATGCCACCAGACTTTACCAGCATGCTATTCAACATATATGAGACATACTTGCATCAACAATTCATCAAAACATCAATATATGAGAAAAGCCCCAAATCTATATGCATGCTTCCTACACAAGCAACCACTCAAGCATAAACTTCCAATTCAAGCATATAAAGGCCAATTACAAAAACCAGCATTCTCAACAACATTCAATATACTTAGGGAGTTCAAAACATCTCCCAAAACATACACATAGGTCCCCCATTGCCAAATTACCAAAAGCTAAATGTACTTAAGAAAACCTTCCACACTTTGAGCTTTACTTCCACTTGAATGCTTGCCTTCCTTGCTGCCCTCAAAGTACTTTAATGTTCTGCATTATTGATTTGAGAAAACAAATAGAGAGCGTAAGCAAAAGCTTAGTGAGGAATGCTCAATAAAACCATTCAATATTGCATTTATAAAACACTTTATAAAATCATGCTTCAAATCATCATTTACACATGCACAAAAGCAATCTTTAAACAAGCATCTCATGCTTCATATCATTACATGTCATATTGGCCACAAGTGATACATTTCATTTCTTTAAAAACAAGTTCATCAACTTTCACCCCAAGGACTTTTAAACACCTTGGCCCCAAGGACTTTTAAACACCTTGGCCTATGGACTTTTAAACACCATAGAAAGGACCACACAAGGACTTTTAACCACCTTTGTGTCCGTATCAAGTTTCACATCAAGGACTTTTAAACACCTTGACCCCAAGGACTTTTAAACACCTTGGCCATGGACTTTTAAACACCATGAATTAAATCACCTCAAGGACTTTTAAACACCTTGACCCCAAGGACTTTTAAACACCTTGGAAAGGATCACACAAGGACTTTTAAACACCTTTGTGTCTGTAACAAGAACCATCCAAGGACTTTTAACCACCTTGATGTTCTTAAGTAAACAAGGCTCACTCAAGGACTTTTAACCACCTTAGTGACCTTAACCTTTTCAATACATCACTTGCCAATATACATCATTATCATCAATTTATCCACTGTTTTAAAGCATTAAACCAAGCCATATTCATCATGCATTTAAAAGCATCAAACCACATTTAATCAATGTTCAAAAACAAGGAACTCTTACCTTGAGCTTCCTTCAACATATGGCTTACAAAAACAGCATTAACCATGCTAAATCATGCTTTCAAAACAGAATTTAAAACATGCAATAAACCACATTGCACAACAATCAAATCATGGCCACCACTAGAGAGTATTTCCGAAAACTTACACTTGAGCTTAGAAAAGTGGTTTAGACTTAAACTAAGCTCCCAAGACATCGGTTTCAAAGCCGAAAACCCAATTTCACTCACCGATTCCACTTCGCCTCTTGCCGAAGCACCAAATCAAGCCTCCGAATAACCACCACTTGAATCCAAAGATGACTCCCATGTTTTAACACATTAAAACAGTAAGTTAATGCATCATCATGCATTAATTGCTTCAATGAAAGCACCTAAACTCGCTGCTCTCATCCACACTCTATTTTCGGCCACCAAACACAACCGAAAATGCATCCAAACCATTTCTCAACAAAGCCCAGCCATTAACCATCAAAACCTAACATCCTTTAACATCATTTAACATCTAAAAAGAGCTTAACAACATCCTTATACCTCCAGCAACAACAGATCCACAAGATCACTCCAAAAACAACCAAGAATCATAAGCTAAACTTAGGAAATTCAACCTATCCGGGATTGCATTAATCAAAACTCAATTCCTTATCAAATTAACATTCATTAATCATCATTTTAACACCTTTAAACACTGCTTAAACAGATCCAACGAAATTTCATCAAAAACACACCAAATCTTGCATTTTAAGCCAAGATCCATTAAACAATCTTAAAAGCCATTTATAAAACATCAACTAAGGATTGAGAACTTAGGAATTTCATTAAAGAACTTGAAGTTCAGAGGAGAAGGACGTTCTTACCTCCAAACTTGAGTTTCTCCTCTTTTAGAGCCAAAAAGCTTGAAGAATCAACTTGCAAATTGAGAGGTTTTGTTGATGTGATGATTAGAAATCAAAAGAAGATTGAAAAGAGAGAAATGAGTGACAAAATCAGAAGGAAATCTCTGGAGAGAAAGTGTTTGGGTTGAGAGAAAATGAGAGAAAAGAAAAATTGGAAAATATGAGAAATTAGTTACAAAATAGCCAAAATGATTTTCCCTCCACTTTTCTTTAGCTTGAAAATAAGAATTAATCATTAAAATATCTTAGAAAAATCTGGAGAAACTCCCTTTGGGTAAATAGCTCCTTAAAGATTCAAAGTTTCAATCCTTTATAAAACAGTCACGCAACTTTCAAAAATTACATTTTGGTCACTAGCCAAAATGTCACCCTTCCAAACCTCATTTTTCAAAATTGATTTCACAGTTCACTTATATATATTAAAAGATGATTTTAGAACATTTTTCCATATTTTTAATGCAACCCGAACTAGGCTTTCCTAAATTCACCCTCTTAGATTCGAACAGCACTTTGACCAAACCGGTCAACGCCCAAAACTCCTAAGCCCAAAACCGGGGCGTTACAACTCTCCCCACCTTAAGAAATTTCGTCCTCGAAATTTACCTGAAGGAAAGAGATAAGGAAACTGCTTCAGCATGTCTTCCTTCCGCTCCCACGTGGCTTCCTCAACACCTCGATGCTTCCACAGCACCTTCACCAACTCAATGGTCTTGCCACGAAGAACCTTGCTATCCGAATCCAAAACCTTTACCGGTTCCTCATCATAGGTCAAATCCGGATTCAAAACCACTTCCTCCACAGGCATCACATGCGAAGGATCAGATCTATACCTCCGGAGCATAGAAACATGGAACACATCATGAATCTTCTCCAACTCTTGAGGTAACCTCAACCAATACGCAACAGGACCCACACGCTCAACCACCTCATATGGTCCAATGTACCTAGGGCTCAACTTACCCTTCCGGCCAAACCTCATCACCTTTTTCCAAGGCGAAACCTTCAAGAACACACGGTCACCCACCGCATACTCTATCTCCTTACGCTTCAAATCCGCGTAAGACTTTTGCCGATCAGAGGCAGCCTTCAACCGCTCACAAATGAGCTTTACCTTCTCTGTGGTCCCTTTCAACAAAGCCGGCATCGAAACCAACTTTTGACCAGTTTCAGCCCAACAAAGAGGAGTCCTACACTTCCTCCCGTACAAAGCCTCATAAGGTGCCATCTGTATACTTGCCTGATAACTATTGTTATAAGCAAACTCAACCAAAGGCAGATGCTTCTCCCAAGAACCTTGGAACTCAATCACGCAGCACCTCAACATATCCTCCAAAATCTGAATAACTCGCTCAGACTGACCATCCGACTGAGGATGATAGGATGTACTGAAATGCAACCTTGTACCCAAGGCTTGATGCAAACACTGCCAGAAACGCGATGTGAACCTCGGATCCCTATCCGACACAATCGACTTAGGCACACCATGCAGCCGCACAATCTCAGCAATGTACAGCTCTGCCAACTTATCCAAAGAAAACGTGGTATGCACAGGCAAGAAATGCGCACACTTCGTCAGGCGATCCACAATCACCCAAACAGAATTCCTCTTCGAGGGAGACAAAGGTAAACCAGATACAAAATCCATGGTAACCCTTTCCCACTTCCATTCAGGGATTTTCAACGGTTGTAACAACCCTGAAGGAACCTGATGCTCAGCCTTAACTCGCTGACATACCATACACTTGCTAACAAACTCCGCAACATCCTTCTTCAAACCCACCCAATAGTACTCATCACGAAGATCACGATACATCTTGGTACTACCAGGGTGCATAGCAAAAGGACTACTATGACCTTCAGTCAGAATAGCACGCCTCAACTCAGCATCAGCAGGCACTACTATCCGACTCCCAAAACACAACACACCATCATCATTAAAGCAGAAATCCGAAGGTCTACCCTCCGCGATATCCTGAACATGAGACACCAAAGAATCATCCAGCAACTGCTTATCCTTGATCAACTGAACCAAAGATGGTTTCACCTGCAACTCAGCAACAAGACCACCATCTTGCGATATGCTCAAGCTAGCAAACATAGCCCTCAGCTCAACAGCTACTTTCCTACTCAAGGCATCCGCAACAACATTAGCTTTTCCAGGATGATACTCAATCGTCAGATCATAATCCTTGAGCAACTCCAACCAACGCCGCTGCCTAAGATTCAACTCCTTCTGAGACATCAGATACCTCAAACTCTTGTGATCTGTGTACACAGTACACTTCTCACCATACAGATAATATCTCCAGATCTTCAGAGCAAAAACCACTGCAGCCAGCTCAATATCATGCGTAGGGTAATTGCGCTCATGCACTTTCAACTGCCGCGATGCATAAGCCACCACCTTACCCTCCTGCATCAGCACACACCCCAAACCAACATAGGATGCATCACTGTAAACCACAAACTCTTTCCCTGATTCAGGCTGAACCAAGATAGGAGCTTGCGTCAAAGCCGCCTTAAGCTTCTCAAAAGCCTGTTGTCTCGCTTCCGTCCACTCATACTTAACATCCTTTTGCAATAGCTTCGTCAAAGGAGCAGCAATCTTGGAAAAACCATCCACAAACCTTCGGTAGTACCCCGCCAAACCAAGGAAACTACGGACCTCATGAACAGACTTAGGAAATTTCCAATTCATCACTGCCTCAATCTTCTGAGGATCAACACGAATCCCCTCAGCTGAGACCACATGCCCAAGAAACACCACCTCCTTAAGCTAGAACTCACACTTGCTCAGCTTAGCATAAAGCTGATTCTCCAACAAAGCTTGCAAAACAATCCTCAAATGCTCTTCATGCTCCTCCTCAGTACGTGAGTACACGAGGATATCATCAATGAATACCACAACAAACTTGTCCAGGTATTCATGAAACACACGATTCATCATGTCCATGAAAGCAGCAGGAGCATTTGTCAACCCAAACGGCATCACAAGGAACTCATAATGCCCATACCTTGTCCTGAAAGCTGTCTTAGGCACATCCACATCCTTCACCTTCAACTGATAATACCCTGATCTCAAGTCAATCTTAGAGAACACAGCAGCTCCCCGAAATTGATCAAAGAGATCATCAATCCTCGGCAAAGGATACCGATTCTTGATAGTCAACTTGTTCAGTTGACGGTAATCAATGCACATTCTCATAGTGCCATCCTTCTTCTTCACAAACAAGACCGGTGCTCCCCAAGGTGACACACTCGGCCGGATGAAACCACGATCAAGCAACTCTTGCAACTGCGTCTTCAGCTCCTTCAGCTCCTTAGGTGCCATTCTATAGGGAGTAATGGACACAGGAGTTGTATTCTCATACAGCTCAATTCCAAACTCCACCTCACGGTTAGGAGGTAAACCAGGCAACTCCTCAGGAAAAACACCAGGAAACTCCTTCACAACTCTGATATCTTGCACCCTCAACTCTTTAGAGCTAGGATTCATCACAAAAGCTAGATAGGCTTCGCAACCTTGCCTCAGCATCCTGCTCGCCTCCAAGGTAGACACCACATTGGCAAGAAACTTCACATTCTCACCAACCACAACCACTTCATAATCATCCGCAAGCTTAAGCGAAACTCGCTTGTTTTCACAATCCACAACAGCATGATGCTCAGCAAGCCAATCAATACCAAGGAATACATCAAAGCCATAAAAGGGCAACTCCATAAGATCAACATGAAAAACATGTTCTTGAACAACCAAGGGACACCTTCTAAAAAGCTTTCGAGTCACAACAGTCTCACCAAAAGAACTAGTGACACGAACACCAACATCCAAAGACTCAACAGGCAAACCAAGCAATTCAGCATGCTCACGCAAAATGTATGAATGCGTAGATCCAGAATCTATCAAAGAAAGCAATGACAAGGACTGCAAAGTAAAGGTACCTGCAATCACATCTGCATCATTCCTCCCTTCCCTCTGAGCATACACCCTTGCTTGTCCTCCACCTTCCGGCTGAATAGCCACAACATGAGCTACTCCTCGGCCACCTTCCTCCCTCCTCTGGAAATTACCACGGCCGCGCCCACGACCTCTCTGCGGTGCAGCAACAACAGGAGCACGCACCTGATCACCAGCCAACCTAGGACAATCTCGCCTCAAATGGTCTGCGGATCCACAATTCCAGCACCCATTACCAGCTGCCGCAACAGGAGCTTGCACCTCTCTCACAGCACAAGGACAGTCACGCTTCATGTCACCACGTGAACCACAGATCCAACAAGCACTCAGATCAGCTCTAGCATTGCCTCCTCTAGCAGGTGCACCACCACCTCTCTTAGCTGAAGACTGATACTTCTGATCACGTCCCCTCTTGTTCCATCCACCTCCGGAACTATACTCAGCGGCTCTCTTACCAGAACTTGCTCCAGCACCTTTCGCAGATAAACCCAAGTTCATCTCAATGTCCTTGGCTCGGCCCACCAACACATCAAAATCATCATACTCGGTGGCCAGCACATACATCTTTACATCCGTCACTAAGCCATAACGGAACCTCTCGCACCTAGCCCGCTCATCAGGTATCAGCTCAGGCGCATACTGACTGAGTCGCACAAACTGCACTTCATACTCAGCCACACTCATGCTCCCTTGGGTAAGAGACATGAATTCACGCTTCTTCTCATCAAGATATCTAACACCAAGATATCTCCGCTTGAACACACTCTGGAAGAATGTCCAAGTCACATCAGCTTCAGCCATCCCAGCTATGGTGGTCGTCCACCACGTATACGCATCGTCCTGCAGCAAGGACACAACACAACCCAGCTTTTGCACATCAGTGCAACTCATCTGACCCAAGATTCGCTTGGTACTCTCTAGCCAAGCTTCAGAACTCTCAGCAGACATACCCCTGAACTCAGTCCCACCAAGACTGCGTAGACGCTTCAAAGGTAGTCTAACTTCAGCATCTTCCTGATGCCCCGCTCCACGAGCCCCAGCTACTGCTTCTTGAAAAGCACCAGCAATAGCTTGCACTAACATAGACATATCAGGCATAGCTTGCCCCTGACCAACCTCTGGTCCAGCAGCTCCAGCACCAGCTGCAGCTTCAGCTCTTTCACCCTCAGCACCACCACCAGGTGGAGGAGGAGGTAACACCGCACTACCCGTGTTTTCCTCATTCTCGTTCCCATTAGGAGCCGTAGCTCGCACATTACCTCGTAACTCTCTACGTGGTGTCATACTTTTACCATGCAATCACAATACAAATAAAACGAAGTCAGGCCCAACAAGGTAAGCAATCCAAGTATTCAAGCTCAATTTCATTCAAAATCAACACCATTTCATTAGCTTTTATTTGGCAATGGGTACCCACAACATGCTACATCACAGCATACATCTCAATTGCATCCAAATCACAAGCCACTAAACATGCTTTCGACCAACAAGCGTACAAGGCATACATACTTCAATCATGCACACATTCATTCCCAATTACTCGAGAACTCAGCTCTGATACCACCAAATGTAACCCCCTTAACCCGGCCTAGACGGTTGACCCGAATTAAGAAAGTCACACGGGGAAAACCAAAGTCAACCCGAAAGTCAACCTTGATTAACGACCCTTTTTTTCTTTTTAAACTTGTCTAGATGCATATTAATCCTTAGATATGATCATACAACAGCATACTCAAAGATCATAAACATCAGAGATCAAACAGGGACCCAATTGAAAATTTTACAACTTTAGGGACCAAATTGAAAATTCTGATAATTATAAGGACTTAGCCCAAAATAAAGTTACCAACTTTAAATTAATCAGGTTTCATGCTTCTCTGTGAAATTCCAGCTCAAAAGGACTTCCCAAACTCATACAATTGCACAAACAAGATTCAGGACCAGATTGCAAACATATCAAAACATATAACTGCCAATGTCAGCCCCTAACGGTCACCCGTTCCGAAACGGGAGACAGCCCGTTTCGAAACGCGGGGCCGTTCCGCAACGCGTACCGAAACGAGGGTAGACAGTAGCCTATCCGTTTCGGAACGGCCCCTCCCGTTTCGAACGCCTGGGCTTGTTTAAGGCACTCGTTCCGAAACGGTAGGTGCTGTTCCGAAACACCCTGCACAGATTGCCCCAAAATGCATACTTAAACATGCAATTAAACATCCAATCATGCTCCAAATGCCACCAGACTTTACCAGCATGCTATTCAACATATATGAGACATACTTGCATCAACAATTCATCAAAACATCAACATATGAGAAAAGCCCCAAATCTATATGCATGCTTCCTACACAAGCAACCACTCAAGCATAAACTTCCAATTCAAGCATATAAAGGCCAATTACAAAAACCAGCATTCTCAACAACATTCAATATACTTAGGGAGTTCAAAACATCTCCCAAAACATACACATAGGTCCCCCATTGCCAAATTACCAAAAGCTAAATGTACTTAAGAAAACCTTCCATACTTTGAGCTTTACTTCCACTTGAATGCTTGCCTTCCTTGCTGCCCTCAAAGTACTTTAATGTTCTGCATTATTGATTTGAGAAAACAAATAGAGAGCGTAAGCAAAAGCTTAGTGAGGAATGCTCAATAAAACCATTCAATATTGCATTTATAAAACACTTTATAAAATCATGCTTCAAATCATCATTTACACATGCACAAAAGCAATCTTTAAACAAGCATCTCATGCTTCATATCATTACATGTCATATTGGCCACAAGTGATACATTTCATTTCTTTAAAAACAAGTTCATCAACTTTCACCCCAAGGACTTTTAAACACCTTGGCCCCAAGGACTTTTAAACACCTTGGCCTATGGACTTTTAAACACCATAGAAAGGACCACACAAGGACTTTTAACCACCTTTGTGTCCGTATCAAGTTTCACATCAAGGACTTTTAAACACCTTGACCCCAAGGACTTTTAAACACCTTGGCCATGGACTTTTAAACACCATGAATTAAATCACCTCAAGGACTTTTAAACACCTTGACCCCAAGGACTTTTAAACACCTTGGAAAGGATCACACAAGGACTTTTAAACACCTTTGTGTCCGTAACAAGAACCATCCAAGGACTTTTAACCACCTTGATGTTCTTAAGTAAACAAGGCTCACTCAAGGACTTTTAACCACCTTAGTGACCTTAACCTTTTCAATACATCACTTGCTAATATACATCATTATCATCAATTTATCCACTGTTTTAAAGCATTAAACCAAGCCATATTCATCATGCATTTAAAAGCATCAAACCACATTTAATCAATGTTCAAAAACAAGGAACTCTTACCTTGAGCTTCCTTCAACATATGGCTTACAAAAACAGCATTAACCATGCTAAATCATGCTTTCAAAACAGAATTTAAAACATGCAATAAACCACATTGCACAACAATCAAATCATGGCCACCACTAGAGAGTATTTCCGAAAACTTACACTTGAGCTTAGCAAAGTGGTTTAGACTTAAACTAAGCTCTCAAGACATTGGTTTCAAAGCCGAAAACCCAATTTCACTCACCGATTCCACTTCGCCTCTTGCCGAAGCACCAAATCAAGCCTCCGAATCACCACCACTTGAATCCAAAGATGACTCCCCTGTTTTAACACATTAAAATAGTAGGTTAATGCATCATCATGCATTAATTGCTTCAATGAAAGCACCTAAACTCGCTGCTCTCATCCACACTCCATTTTCGGCCACCAAACACAACCGAAAATGCATCCAAACCACTTCTCAACAAAGCCCAGCCATTAACCATCAAAATCTAACATCCTTTAACATCATTTAACATCTAAAAAGAGCTTAACAACATCCTTATACCTCCAGCAACAACAGATCCACAAGATCACTCCAAAAACAACCAAGAATCATAAGCTAAACTTAGGAAATTCAACCTATCCGGGATTGCATTAATCAAAACTCAATTCCTTATCAAATTAACATTCATTAATCATCATTTTAACACCTTAAAACACTGCTTAAACAGATCCAACAAAATTTCATCAAAAACACACCAAATCTTGCATTTTAAGCCAAGATCCATTAAACAATCTTAAAAGCCATTTATAAAACATCAACTAAGGATTGAGAACTTAGGAATTTCATTAAAGAACTTGAAGTTCAGAGGAGAAGGACGTTCTTACCTCCAAACTTGAGTTTCTCCTCTTTTAGAGCCAAAAAGCTTGAAGAATCAACTTGCAAATTGAGAGGTTTTGTTGATGTGATGATTAGAAATCAAAAGAAGATTGAAAAGAGAGAAATGAGTGACAAAATCAGAAGGAAATCTCTGGAGAGAAAGTGTTTGGGTTGAGAGAAAATGAAAGAAAAGAAAAATTGGAAAATATGAGAAATTAGTTACAAAATAGCCAAAATGATTTTCCCTCCACTTTTCTTTAGCTTGAAAATAAGAATTAATCATTAAAATATCTTAGAAAATCTGGAGAAACTCCCTTTGGGTAAATAGCTCCTTAAAGATTCAAAGTTTCAATCCTTTATAAAACAGTCACGCAACTTTCAAAAATTACATTTTGGTCACTAGCCAAAATGTCACCCTTCCAAACCTCATTTTTCAAAATTGATTTCACAGTTCACTTATATATATTAAAAGATGATTTTAGAACATTTTTCCATATTTTTAATGCAACCCGAACTAGGCTTTCTTAAATTCACCCTCTTAGATTCGAACAACACTTTGACCAAACGCCCAAAACTCCTAAGCCCAAAACCGGGGCGTTACATCAATACCCATTCAAATTAGACACTTATAAGGCCATCAATTACAAACACGTACATTAAGGGACCAAATTGAAAAGATGGAAAATTATAAGGACTTAGCTCAATTTTAAGTTATCAATCCTCAATTAATCAAGTTTCATGATTCCATATCAAATTTCAACTCAAAAAGACCATTCAAACTCATACAATTGCATTCATAATGATCAGGGACCAAAATGTTAGAATCAGAAACTTCAAATATCACTTTAACCATAAAAATGGCTATCCATATCTATACTCGAGCAAGTGTATCTGTACACTTATACATTTCTCAAATCCTAGATTCCAGTAGCTCAAAACCATACTGATACAGTTACTCGCGTATCGATATGCCTAGCCTAATACACTAAGGTCGTACCGAAACACCATACCAAATTTATCTTACATGTATCGGTACAAAAGCTCGTGTACCGATACGCCTGGACCTGAAATGTCCCAAATTTCTCGTTTTACATGCTTTCAAGGATTCAATTACATTCTAATCACGCAATAATCATAACATAAACATACAATGAACTAATTCATGCCAAGACATCACGGGATTAGAAACCAAACATGCCACAATATCTCAAATAAGAATCTATAGACATGCAACCTAAAATCAATCCATCCAAAACATGAATTATCAAAGTAAAGCAACAACCAAACATGAACTTAATCATTTCCAAACCGGTTGATAAAATCATTTGGAAATCTCATTTCAAAACCTCATCATCACTTAAAATATTATCATATCTTTCAAACCATGAACTTAATCATTTCCAAAATCAAGCATATTAAACCATATGCAACATATATCATGTACCAACAACAAAATCTCATTTTCTAACACTCAATTTAAGCTTTCTCGTGCATAACATCAACATGATACATAGACAATTATATTGGCTTACAAGTGATCACAGACCAAGTCCCATTTACCAAAATCATTACATCGGATACATGGATTCAACAAGTGTCCTCTCAACACTTCATACCACCTCAACCGGAATAATGGTACATTTGTAACACCCCGGTTTTGGGCCTAGATGTTAACCGAGATGGTTAGATGGTTTGGGGGAACTGAGTTAGTGATTTGAGTTAGTTTCGGGATTAAATTGGAATAAATATTTTTGAGAATGATAAAAAAATATGAATTTTTTTCAAAAATCCTCATTTAATATATTTATGATTTTGGTGAAACCAATTTTGCGAAATGAGTTTGGAGATTTAAATTTTGGAACTACTGACCAAAATGTAAAAGTGTAAACATATTTTTAGTGACTATTTTGTAAAAGAGTCAAAATGTTGAACATTTAAGGGGCTGATGTACCTAAATATTTTTATCAGATTTTATTATCTCAATTGGATTAGTTCTAAAGTGTTTTAATTAAGGGATTAAAAGAGATTTATTAAAAAGGAATGTAGTTATTTTCTTAAAAACAAAATTTGACGTAACTTTTCTCTCCTAAGTTTTTTCTCAAAATCTCTCCATCCAAACACTTATTTTCCAACAAAGATTTGAGGTAAGGATCTTGTTTTCTTAAACTAATGATTTCTAATAGATTTCATAACTTGTTTTTACCAAATCTCATTGATTTCCTTTGTTTTTCAAGAGAAAATCATCCAATTGAGAGGGGTTTCAATCATTAGGGGTGAGGTTGGTTCTTCTCCATCAATGAATGGTTATTTACTGAAATTTTCAATTTCTTGATCCTTTACATATGTTTTCTAATGGGTTTTGGTTATTTAATTATGGAAATTTGGTTTAATTGAGATTTAATTGGTGAAATTGATTAAGGTTCATTTTGGATATGTTTTGATGGGTTCTTGATTAGATTAGAACATGATATTGATGTTTTACAATGTTAATAAGTCGGTTTTAACAATGGAATCCCAAAACTAGGTTAATCTCTAATTTTCTAGGTTGCTAGAATTGTGTTTTTGAGGAGTTGTGGGTGATTAATGAATGCAGGAGATATAAGGATGATATTAGGGTATTTTTAAGTTTAAATTGATGTTTATGTGTTCTTCGAATCGTTTGGTTATGGCTAGGTTTGATTAGAGTGGTGTTCGTTGATGTTTTCGGTTGTTTCGAGAGAAGATTGATGAGGTTTAGTGAAGTGAAGTTGAGGATTGTTGTTGCTGGGAATTTTGGATGCTAAGTGAGGCAATAATACTCTAGTTTTATGTGGATAAACTAGGGGAGGATAATCTGGAAGCATGAGGTGAAGTTTTGGAAGCATCGAACGCTTGATTTTCGCATCGGCGTGGACGCTTTGCATAGTTGGTGAGCGGAAACGAGTTTTAAAGTTTTACAAAGGTTTGAAAGTGTTTATGGGGGTTTAGTTTAAGCTTGAAACGCTTAACTAAGCTCGGAAGTAAGCAAAGGATTCACTCGCTCTCATTTTCGATTTCATAAATGTAAATCTCATGCAAATGTTTTAATGTTGTTTACCTATTGTTATATGCATGATTAGCATTGAAAGAATTTTCAAATAAGCTTATGTTTTTGGTACATGAGTATGACAAATAATTTGTGAAAGGTTTTTGAGAATGCTAAAACACATGTTTAATGTATTGAGATTTGGTTTGATTGAATGCGTATGAAAAAACAGAGAGGTAACTTAGCTTGTGGTGTATATTGGCAAGTGACTAGTGTTCTAATGTTATCGGATATATTTGGCTAGCCGTAGGGTTTAAATTACACAATAATAAGTCACCTCATGATTGTCGAGGGGTGAAGAGTAAACCATTCTCCAACATGAGTACCCTGACGGTTGAGGGGCGAAGAGTAAGCCATGCTCCCGTCGTGTGGATGTGAACATTGACCGTTTAGGGGCGAAGAGTAAGCCATGCTCTGGTTAACTGTTGAGGGGCGAAGTGTAAACGATGCTCCGATTGAGAATGTTTGCTAAGTGGGAAGAGTAACAACTTGGGAAATTCGTGTATCCGATGTACGTGTATTTGTAATGGAAGAATCTGATTTTGGGTCACTTCAATGCCAATATATGAGATAATGTATCATGGTAAGTGATTTATATTCGTATAATGGGATTTATACATGTTTTCTCTTTAAGCTTTGTTTTTGGGTGAAAAGCATGTTAAGGCTTAAATCGAGGTTTGC
The DNA here is from genome assembly GCA_030270665.1 of Hibiscus trionum. Lineage (NCBI taxonomy): Eukaryota > Viridiplantae > Streptophyta > Magnoliopsida > Malvales > Malvaceae > Hibiscus > Hibiscus trionum. The sequence continues at coordinate 10,103,166 of BSYR01000007.1, read as the reverse complement.
AATTGAGAATGCTAGATATTCATGATACACTTTAGAAAATTGTTTAAACATATGTTTATCAAAATGGTTTTAAATGAATTGATGAGTGTTTTATTTTGAGCATCCATCACTAGGCATTTACGCTTACGCTCTCATTTCTCATCAATGTAGAGAAATAAGTGATTCAAGGCAACAAGGAAGCAAGGAGGATTCCAAGTGCTAGATTGCTCAAGTATGATTTACATGACTTAGTAGTAATGGTTTTAGGAAGCATGCCTACAGAAAATATGAGGTAGCATGACATAGAAGGTTTTGTTGAGGTGTTAAATTGATGTTAATTGAATGTTAACTTGATGAGAAATTGAGGTTTAATCAATGCAAACCCGAATAGGTTGAATTTCCTAAGTTTTGCTTGAGTTTTTGGTTGTTTTTGGAGTGATCTTGGTGATCTGTTATACCTGGAGGTATAAGGACGTGTTTGTGATCATTTTGGATGTTAATTGATGTTTAAAAATGGTTTGAAGTGATGGATCTTGGCTGGGTTAAGTTTTGGAAGTGTTTGGGGTGATTTCGGTTGTGTTTGGTAGCCGAAATGATGGTTTTGCAATGAGCAGCGAGTTGAGTTGTGTTGCTGGTGTTTTTGGTGCATTATGATGCATTAATCCTCTGATGTTGTGTGCTTGAAACAGGGGAAGTTGATCCGTTAGCATTAGAGGTGTTGTGGAAGGTTTCAGATGCTTGGAAGGCTTGTTGGCTAGCCTTGTTTTGTGTATCGGTGAGTGAAGTTGGGTTTTCAGCTTTTAAACCAAGGTTTGAAGGTTTTGGGAGCTTAGTTTAAGTCTAAACAACTTTGCTAAGCTCAAGAGTAAGTAAATGGATTTTCGCTCTTGGTTGTGTTGTGAATTGGCTTTTTAAGCAATTGTGATTGATGGTTGCAATGCATATGATTTGCATGTTTTAAATTCTGTTTTGAAAGCATATTTTAGCATGGTTTAATGCTGGTTTTGAAAGCCATATGTGAAGGATGCTCGAGGTAAGAGATCCTTGGTTTTGTACATTGTATTGTGGAATTGATGCATAGTGTTGCATGTTGTTTATGGCTTTGTGTGATGCTTTAAAACAATGGAATATTGTTGTTAATAATGCATTTTGGTAAGTGATGGTTAAGGTTACAAAGGTGGTTGAAAGTCCTTGTGTAAGCCTTGTTTATTTAAGAACAACATGGTGTTTAAAAGTCCATGGTTGGTTCTTGGTTAAAGTTCATGGTGGTTATTGCATTTTGATTATGCTTGTGAATTAATGGATTAATGTGGTAAGATGGTTATATTGGCAAGTGATGTAAGTGGTTCTTGGTTTCTTTGATCGGATATAGTTAGCCGGCTATAGGATTGGGTGCACCGTGAATTAAGTCGCCTTGGATGTGGAGTGGTTAAGAGTGAACCGGTAAACTCCATCCAAGTATCCTAACGAGATGGTTAAGGTCATAATGGAGGTTGAGATTCCCATTCGAGGACCTTGGGTAAGCAAAGGTTATATGGTGGTTAAAAGTCCATATATGGGAACCTTGTGCTTGATAAGATCACAATGGTGGTGTAAAGTCCATGTGTGGATCTTGTGTAGGGTGTCCCGGATCTCGTTAGTGATGTTATACAACTACCAATCGGTGATGCAAAGGTTGTATGGTGTTTAAAAGTCCATACATGGGAACCTTGTGCATATTAAGGTTGTATGGTGTTTAAAAGTCCATACATGGGAACCTTGTGAATGTTAAGGTTGTATGGTGATTAAAAGTCCATACATGGGAACCTTGTGAACGGTAAGGTCAAATGGTGTTTAAAAGTCCATTTGGAGGGCCTTGGATTGGTAGTGTGTATGAAGCGTGGGGACAACGCTTGTGATCCGCGTATCCGATCGGGTGTTGAGTTGAAAAGTGGATTTGGTTATCACTTGGAGGCCAATATGATGTTCTTGAATATAATGAAGCATGAGATGCTTGATATGATGCATGGTTGCATGAATAGTGTAAAATGTATTATGAATGCTTGTTGACTTGTTGGTTTGAACAAGTGTTGATTATCTATTGAGAATGGTGCATGTGTGCATGAAATCTCTTTAGTGCATTGAAGTCTTGTGGAGACTTGTTTTTAAAGGGCATGTTATGCAATTGTTAATGATGTGGTTCATATGTTGCATTTGTTTAATGCATGTGTTTGATTGTTTGAGTAAATGGTTTTAAAAGGGTTTCTTGCTTTGAAATGACATTCAAGTATGAGAATGGTAAGATGTAAAGTGGAAGTGTTTTCCAAGGTTTGAAATTAGCTTTGCATATGGTGTTTTTGCATGGAATGGCTAATTTGATGGTTTTGCAAGTTTATGTTTTGAAAAGGTTTACTTAGCTTCCTAAGCTAAGGGTTGGTTTTCATGTTTGTGCAAGGCATGATTTTAAAGCATGTTGTTTGAAAAGGGTTTTCAAATATTGCTTTGGTTTTTCGAATCGAGCTTGCTTTTAAAAATGGTTTTATGATTCGCTGCATTGATGGTGTCTTGGTTTTGAGCATTCCTCACTAAGTATTATGTGCTTACGCTCCTTTTTGTCCATCAATGCAGATAAGTGAAGTTTGGACAGCGAGGAGCAAGGGATTCAAGGAGTACTCCAAGTGAGATGTATGTCTCGGTTAATAGCTATAGTTAATAAAGGCAATGGGGGGAAGAATCTCTTATGTTGATGTTTAAGGAGATTGTGTATGTTGGACAAGTTTGGGTTATGGTTTTGAATCATGTGGATTAATGTTGCAACGGTTGAATCTCCCTATGCTTAAGTTGTATTGCTATGCTTCTTGTTTAAAAGCATGATTGAGCCTTGAATGAGTTTAATGTGTTGTTGCACCTACGGGTGGTTATGTATCTAGTTTTTGATGCATATATGTCTCTTGTATGTTATATGACTTGCTGGTGTGGTTTGGTTGCATTCGGATCATGTTTGGTGGGTCAAAGATGCATTTAACCAGCAAGGATGCTGCAATCTGGGCAGGGCGTTTCGGAACGCGTGTTACCATTTCGGAACGGGGGCCTGTAAAGGCCAGGGTGTTTCGAAACGGATGGACCCGTTTCGGAACGTTTGTGCTACTGCCAGTGCCTGTTCCGATACGCGTTGCGGAACGGCCCCGCGTTTCGAAACAGGGTGAACCTATTTCGGAACACCTGACCGTTGGGGGCTGACACTGGCGGTTATGTGTTTCGAAATGTTTGCGTTTTGGTCCTGAATCTTGTTTTTGAAATTGGATGAGTTTGAGATGTCCGTTTGAGCTGAAATTTGGCAGTGAAGTATGAAACATGACTAATTTTATATTGGTAACTTTTAATTGGGTGAAGTCCCTATAATATTCAGAATTTACAGTTTGGTCCCTAAAGTTGTGTTTTGTACAGTTGGGTCCCTGAATGTTCTCTGATGGTTGTGATCTTTGAGTATGATGTTTGTGTGAACACATCTAGGGTTAAAGAGCATCTAGACAAGATTAAAAAGGAAAAAAAAGGGTCGTTAATCAAGGTTGACTTTCGGGTTGACTTTGGTTTTCCCCGTGTGATCTTCTTAATTCGGGTCGAACGTCTAGGCCGGGTTAAGGGGGTTACATTTGGTGGCATGGTTCAATCCTTAGAATAGTTGTGTTTAGGGTTGGGGAATGTTAAAGCATATTTGTATCCTTGAATGCTTGAAAAACCAGAAAATTGGGGCATTTTAGGCCCAAGTGTATCGATAGGGGTAAGTGTATTTTGGCTAGGTGTATCGATATGGGTTGAGGTGTATTGATACGATTTTGAGCTTCTGGAATTCTGGAAAAATGGTTTGTAACTCGTGGACTGTATCGATACACCTAGTTGTTATGTTTGTTATCGATACGTGAAATTCTGGAATTCTGTATCGATATTGGATGTGTTTCGAGTTAAATCTTTTTGGTTTGCTTCGGCAAACCTAATGTTGCTTTCTCAATTTGATCGGGCGACTAAGCCGAGTCGACTGGGTTACATTGGGTGGTATCAGATCCAGGTTTAATATAGTTTGGGAGAGGTACGTTGTGTTGGTTAATTATTGTTTGTAACTTGCTTGGTATTTTTGCGATAATTGGGTTATGGTTTGTGATTTGTTTATTGTTGTTAGCTTGTACAGTGTTTTTGTAATAGTCGGGATGAGATCTATGATTTGTTTGAGATGTTTATGATGTTTGATAATGTTGTTCGACATGCATGGTGTTTTATTTTGTGTTGTTATGTTGGAATATGATGTGTTTGGGTAAACTTGGGGTTCAGATTGCCTTATTACTACAAGTAAGAAATGAATTTTGTTTCGAAACATGAGCACCTTGGATTCTTGCTTCGAGCTAGCCTAATAATTTTTATGTTCGTACTATCATGTCGTAGATTCATAATGTTTTTGAAAATGAGAAAGAGAAAAGAGACAAGAGCTAATATTAGTAACGTTGGAGATGTCGTTAATGAGCATATCAAAGAGAATGGAATCCGATTTTGAGTTGACTTGGTCCTTGATCGAGAATTGTTAGAAGTGATCTCCGTACTTGAGTGACATAGTCCTCATTCATGAGATTATAGATGGTGTTGGGTTAGGACAATATGTTAAAATTGGGAAATGAGGTTCAGTTTGTGTAGAAGATCTAGCATACACAAGAACTGGCTCCCGATGAACGCAAATGACGTGAGCGTTTGTGATGTGGATTTGTTAAGGGTAGTGTGTAATATGAGAATGTGGTTGTGGCAATGTTTGCTAGGGAGTTCTTTTCCTGTAGCATCAGCGCGGTAGTTAACGATAATGGTGTTGCTTTGGTATAGTATTTAAGATGTGTAGATGGTAACAATCCTAATGGCATTCAAGGTTGCGAAGAGTCAAGTATTCTGAAAATACTTGGGTTTAAGAATAAGAAGAGTGGTAGTGGTTTCGTGTGCAATGATGCGCCAAAACGAATCTTGATTGACAATCAATATCTGATGTAGGCTTTGTATCGAAGCTTTTGTTTAAAAGTTGGATAGATGCAAATTTTGGCGAAGATGTATGAGGTGCTCTGGGAATGCAAATTTGGTTGCAAGTGATCGGTCCAAGAATATTTTTGGTAAGTGTGAATTGTTAATCATACACAGTACAAAACACTTAAATGTGTATATTTAAATATGTCATTAAATACATGCATTTGGGCATGACATTAGAAATTTTGCATACATAGGCATAGGCATCTATGAGGTCATGTAGTTGGGCATACACACATGTGTTCACACTTACGGATGAATTCTCGGAGATCGATGGAGATAAGATGTAAGTAGCTTTCGCAAAATGATTCTTTAAGATCCCAAAGAGTAAACAAAGTGTTTAAGGTGATTTGTGGAGGTTGGTGTTTGGAGTACAAGGTTTTTTAGATTAGTTGTTTCTAATGAAGTTCGTTGAGGAAATTTTCTTAGGTTGTTGCGTCGTTGGCGAAGTTGCAGCAGTAGAGTTGTCCTTTGATAGTGCAAGGTCATGTGTTTGCGGCTGATTTGATGGAGTTGTCGTTCTTTGGTTTTGATGTAATCTTGGGCATGGATTGGTTGACCGAGGATAGAGATGTGGTTGATTTTGAAACCGAGGGAGTTTCCTTGAAACTTGTGGATGATTATGATGTGGTAGTTATTGGCGAGAATGTGAAGTTCATGTCAAATGTTGTTCTGGCCCTGGAAGCAAGCCGTATGGTGGATTCTGATTAGGAAGCATTATTGGCCTATGATATAAATCCAGGATCGAAGGAGGTGCGTGTTCAGGATATTCGTACAGTATGTGAATTTCTGGGTGTTTTCTCAGAGGAATTGTCGAGTTTGATGCTGAATAGGGAAGTCGAGTTTGGCATTGAGTTATATGTGAGTACCGTTCCGGTATCCATTGCTCCATATCGTATGGCGCCGAAGGAGTTGAAGGATTTAAAGATGCAATTTCAGGAGTTTCTTGATCTAGGGTTTATTAGGCCTAGTGTTTCGCCGTGGGGTGCACTGGTGTTGTTTGTAAAGAAGAAGGATGGCACGATGCGAATGTGTATTGATTATCGGGTACTGAACAAGTTGACAATTATGAATAAGTATCCTTTGCCACAAATTGATGATTTGTTTGGTCAGTTTAGAGGTGCCTTTGTGTTCTCTAAATTTGATCTAAGGTTTGGGTACTATTAGTTGGAAGTGAAGGATGCGGATGTACCTAAGATAGCTTTTCGTACAAGGTACGAGCATTACGAGTTATTGGTGATGTCATTGGTTTGACCAATGCCCCGGTTACGTTCATGGATATGATGAATCGAGTATTTCATGAATTTTTGGATCTGTTTGTTGTTGTGTTTATTGACGACAACCTTGTGTACTCTCGTACAGAGGAAGATCATGATAGACATTTGCGGATGGTGCTTCAAGCTTTGTTTGATAATCTGTTGTATGCCAAGCTGAGCAAGTGCGAGTTTTGGCTTAAGAAGGTTGTTCTTCTTGGGCATTTTGCGTCGGTCGATGGAGTTCAGGTTGATCCACACAAGATTGAGGCGGTGATTGGTTTTAAACCACCTAAGACCGTGTTGGAGATTTGTAGTTTTCTTGGGTTGGTTGGTTTCTACCGTCGGTTTGTGGATAGTTTCTCAAGGATTGTTGCTCCTTTGACGAAGTTGTTGCGGTTGAGTGGGTGGAGGATGGACATCAATTTTGGGGAAATTTGGTAGAGGTTCCGATGCAAGCTCTAATCTTGATTTAACTATAATCGGACAAGGAGTTTGTCGTTAATAGCGATGCATTATATGTGGGTTTGGGTTGTGTATTGATGCAAGGTGGAAAAGTTGTTGCTTATGCATCTTGACAGTTGATGGTGCATGAGTGCAATTTTCCTACGCCTGGTCTTGAGCTTGTTGCAATTGTGTTTGCATTGAAGACATGGAGATATTATCTCTATGGTAAAAAATGTATTTTGTACACGGATCACAAGACTTTAAAGTATTTGATGACGCAAAAGGATTTCAATCTTAGGTAATGTAGATGGCCGAAGGTTCTTAAGAATTATGATTTGACGATTAAGTACCATCCGGGTAAGACTAATGTGGTAGCGGATGCCTTGAGTAGAAAAGTCACATTGGAGTTAAGGGATATGTTTGCATGGCTAAGTGTGACGTGAGATGGAGGCTTGTTAGCCGAGTTACAAGTAAAACCATCTTTGTTTCAGTTGATTAAGGAAAAGAAACTTTATGATGAGGAGCTAGTTCTGCATGTTTAGGATATCATGGATGGAAATCTGACGGATTTTCATTTTAATGATAATGGAGTGTTGTGTTTCAAGGATTAGATAGTGATGCCTAATGATGTTGAGTTGAGGTGTACTATTATGACCGAAGCGCATAGTAGTCCTTTTAATATGCATCCTGGTAGTAATAAGATGTATCGAGGTTTGAGGGGAGAGTATTATTGGGTTGGTTTGAAGAAAGATGTGGCGGAGTTCGTTACAAAATGCATGGTATGTCAGTGTGATAAGGCCAAGCATCAGTTTCCTTCCGGGTTGTTGCAACTGTTGAGAATACCAGAAGGGAAGTGTGAGAGGATTACCATGGATTTTGTGTTTGGGTTGCCGTTGACACATGCTAAAAATGATTCCATTTAGGTGATTGTTGATCGGTTTACAAAGTGTGAACATTTTGTGCCAGTGCATACGATGTATACCTTGGATAAGTTGGCAGATTTGTATATTGCAAAGATAGTGCGTTTGTACAGAGTTCCCAAGTCTATAGTTTTAGGTAGAGATTTGTGGTCTACAGCGAGGTTTTGGGAGTTTTTACATCGAGCTTTAGATACATGGTTGAATTTCATTACTTCATATCATCCTCAGACGGATGGTTAGTATGAGCGTGTGATCTAGGTCTTGTAAGATATGTTGAGATGTTGCATCATTGATTTCCAAGAAATGTGGGAGAAGCATTTGACTTCGGTGGAGTTTTCTTATAATAACAGTTACCAAGCTAGTATACAAATGGCACCATAAGAGGCCTTGTATGGTAGGAAGTGTCGTACGCCTTTGTGTTGGGATAAAGTTGGAAAAAAGAACGTTCCCTTACTGGATGTGTTGAAAGACACGGGTGAGAAGGTGAACCTTGTTTGTGATCGCTTGAAGGCAGCCTCAAATCTTTAGAAATGCTGCATGGATTTGAAGCGTAAGGAGATTGAATATGTTGTTGGTGACCGTGTATTCTTGAAAGTGTCGCCTTGGAAGAAAGTGATGTGGTTCGGCCATAAAGGAAAGCTTAGTCCAAGTTTTCTCTCAAAATCTCTTCAGCCAAAAACTTAGTTTCCTGCAAATATTTGAGGTAATGATCTTGTTTGCTTAAACTAATGATTTCTAATATATTTCTTAACTTATTTTTACAAAGTCTTATTGATTTCCTTTATTTTTCAAGAGAAAATCATCCAATTGAGAAGGATTTCAATCATTGGATGTGAAGTTCGTTCTTCTCTTTTAATGAATGGTTTTTGGTGAATTAATTGTGGAAGTTTGGTTTAATTGAGATTTTATTGGTGAAATTGATTAAGGTTCAGTTTGGATCTGTTTTGTTGGGTTCTTGATCAGATTAGAACATGCTATTGATGTTTTATAATGTTAATAAGTTGGTTTTAACATTGGATTTCTGAAACTAGGTGAATGTCTAATTTTCTAGGTTGCTAAAATTGTGTTTTTGAGGAGTTGTGGGTGATTAATGAATGTCGGAGGTATAAGGATGATGTTAATGTGTTTTTAAGTTTAAATTGATGTTGATGTGTTGTTCGAATCGTTTGGTTATGGCTGTGTTTGGTTAAAGTGGTGTTTGTTGATGTTTTTGGTTGTTTCGGGAGGAGATTGACGAGGTTTAGTGAAGCGAAGTTGAGTATTGATGTTGATTGGATTTTTTGATGCTGGGTGAGGCATTAATACTCTATTTTTATGTGGATAAAACAAGGGAAGATAATTGAGAAGCATGAGGTGAAGTTTTGGAAGCCTCGGACACTTGATTTTCACATTGGTGTGGACGCTTTGCGTAATCGATGAGTGGAAACGAGTTTTAAAGCTTTACAAAGGTTTGAAAGTGTTTATGGGGGTTTAGTTTAAGCTTGAAATGCTTATCTAAGCTCGGAAGTAAGTAATGGGTTCTATCGCTCTCATTTTCGATTTAATAAATGTAAATCCCATGCAAATGTTTTAATGTTGTTTACCTACTTTCATATGTATGATTAGCTTTGAAAGAGTTTGCAAAAGAGCTTATGTTGATGGTACATGAGTATGAGAAATTATTTGTGAAAGGTTATTGAGAATGCTAAAATACATGTTTAATGTATTGAGATATGGTTTGATTGAATGCATATAAAAACAGTGAGGTAACTTGGCTTGTGGTATATATTGGCAAGTGGCTAGTGTTCTAATGTTATCATATATAGTGGGCTAGCCATACGATTTAAAGTGCACTATAATAGGTCGCCTAATGATTGTCGATGGGTGAAGAGTAAACCATTCTCCAACATGAGTACCCCGATAGTTGAGGGGCGAAGAGTAAGCCATGCTCCCGTCGTATGAATGTATACATTAACCGTTGAGAAGCGAAGAGTAAGCCATGCTTCGGTTAACCGTTGAGGGGCGAAGAGTAAGCCATGCTTCGGTTAACCGTTAAGGGGCAAAGAGTAAGCCATACTTCGGTTAACCGTTGAGGGGCGAAGAGTAAGCCATGCTCCGGTTGAGAATGTATGTTAAGTGGGAAGAGTAACTGCTTGGGAAATCGTGTATCCAACGTACGTGTATTTAGAATGGGAGAATCTGATTTTGGGTCACTTCAATGCCAATATATGAGATATTGTATCATAGAAAATGATTTATTTTTGTATAATGGGATTTATACATGTTTTCCTTTTAAGCTTTGCTTTTGGGTGAAAAAGCATGTTAAGGCTTAAATCGAGGTTAGCAATTCAGAATGCTAGAGATTCATGATACAAGTTAGCAAATGGTTTTGAGCATAGATTTGAAAAGATTTGAGAAGCATGAGATGTTTTGGCATGATGTTTAAACATATGTTTTTTAAAATGGTTTTAAATGCATTGATGATTGTTTTATTTTGAGCATCCCTCACTAGGCATTTATCCTTATGTTGTCATTTCTCATCAATGTAGAAAAATAAGTGACTGAAGGCAACATGGAAGCAAGGAGGATTCAAAGTGCTAGATTGCTCAAGTCTCATTTACATTACTTAGTAGTATTGGTTTTAGGAAGCATGCCTATAGAAATATGATTGATGAGTACGGATATGATTTGTTCATGTTTCCTTTATGTTTTGACATGTTTTGATCCTTAGAATAGTTGTGTTTATGTTTAGGGCATGTTAAAGCATTTTTGTATCCTTGAATGCTTGCAAAACCAGAAAATTAGGGTATTGCAGGCCAAGGTGTATTGATATTGGTAGAGGTGTATCGATACAGGTAAGTGTATTTGGTCAGGTGTATCGATATAGTTTTGAGCTACTAGGATTCTGGAAAAATGGTTTGTAACCCGCTTATCAATACGCCTAGGCACCGTATCAATACGCCCTCGCTTGCCTATATACTTTGGAGCCGTACCTATATGCTTGGCAGTTATATTTGTTATTTTGGATAATAAAGGTTTTAGATTCTTCTATTTTGGTCCCTGATTGTTATGACTGCAATTATATGAGTTCAGATGGTCGTTTAAAGCTGAAATTTGATATGGAAACATGAAACATGATTAATTGAGGAATGGTAACATAAAATTGGGCCGAGTTGTAACACCCCAATTTTGGGCTCGGAAGTTTAGGGTCTGAACCGGACCGGTCTGTTTTTCGGTTCGAATATAAAAGGAGGTTTTAGGTAAAGCCTAGTTCGGGAAGCTTTAAAAATATGGAAAAATATCTAAAAATCCTCTTTTAATATATATAAGTGAGTGGTGAAATCAATTTTACAAAATAAGGTTTGGATATACAACATTTTGAAATAGTGACTAAAATGCGATTTTTGAAAAGTTCAGTGGTGACTGTTTTGTAAGGATTGAAACTTTGAATCTTTAATGAGCTAATTTACCTAAGAAAGATTTCTCCAGATTTTTCTTAGATTTAAATGGTTTAATTAATGTTTAATTAATTAAATGAAAAGGATAAAACCAATTTTTAGATTTTCATAACTAACTTTTGTTAAAACTTTCTCATCTCATTTTCTCTCAAAATTTCCTTAGCCAAACACATTTCTACAGCAACATTTCTATTGATTTTCACACCAATTGATGAGGTTTCAATCATCAATTGATTTCTAATCCTTTCTACATCAAATCCTCTTGTTTTGCTTATTGGATTTTCAAGGAAATTGTCTCTAATCAAGGAGAAATCTACATTTAGAGGTAAGGATGTTCTTCTCCTCTAAATACTCAGTTCTTTACTGAAATTCCCAAGTTCTCAATCCTTAATTTAAGTTTTATAAAAGGTTTTAATGATATGAACTTGATTTTGGCTTAAAACTCAAGATTTGGAAGAAATCTTGAAGAAATTCGTGGTGATTGTTTGGGCTCTGTTTTTAGATGGCTTTTAAATGTATTTTGGATGTTTAATGATGTGTAATTGAAGTTTGATCAATGCAATCCCGAATAGGTTGAATTTCCTAAGTTTTTGCTTGTGAAAATGGTGGTTTTTGGGGTGATCTTGGTGTTCTGTTATAGCTGGAGGTATAAGGACGAGTTTAGGTTCATTTTGGATGTTGATTGATGTTTAGAAATGGTTAGAAGTGATGGATCTTGGCTGGGTTAAGTTTTGGAAGAGTTTGGAGGTGATTTCGGTTGTGTTTGGTAGCCGAAATGTTGGCTCTAGGTAGAGCAGTGAGTTTAGGTGTGTTGGCTGAAGATTTTAATGCATGATGATGCATTAATCCTCTGCTTTGATTTGTTTAAAACAGGGGAGACATCTTCGGATACTTGTGGTGTTGATCCGGAGGCTTGATCGGCGTTTCGGCAAGCTTGCGAAACGGAATTGGTGAGTGAAGTTGGGTTTTCAGCTTTGAAACCAATGGTTGAAGGTTTTGGGAGCTTAGTTTAAGTCTAAGCAACTTAACTAAGCTCAAGAGTAAGTTTTCATAAGAACTCTCTTGTATGAGCCATGGAGTGGTTCAATGCATTTGTTGATAAATTGCATGTTTTAAATTCTGTTTTGAAAGCATGATTTAGCATGGTTAATGCTGGTTTTGAAAGCCATATGTTGAAGGATGCTCAAGGTAAGAGATCCTTGGTTTAATATGTTGAAAATGTGGATTTGATGCATAGTGATGCATGTTATTAAATAGCTTGTTTAAATGCTTTAAAACAGTGAATTGTTGATGATAAATGATGTATATTGGCAAGTGGTGTGTTGGTTTTAAAGTAATTGAATCGGATATAGTTAGCCGGCTATAGGATTGGATGCACCGTGAATAAAGTCGCCTTGGATGTCGAGGGGTTGTAATTGTACCGTAAACTCCATCCAAGTACACTAACGAGATGGTTAAGATCACAATGGTGGTTAAAAGTCCATGTGTGGATCTTGTGTTGGGTGTCCTGTGTTCTCGTTAGTGATGTTATACAACTACCGATGAGTGATGTTGAGTGGTTGTGATTTTACCGTTAAACTCCATCACGGGTGTTGAGGGGTTGTGATTGTACCGGTAAACTCCACCTTGTGTGTTCGGTAGTGTGTATGAAGCGTGTGGGACAACGCTTGTAATCTGCGTATCCGATTTTGTTTTGTGTTGTAAAAGGTTATGGATTATCACTTGAAAGCCAATATGACATGTTGATTCTAATGAAGCATGAGATGCTTGTTTAAGAATGCAAGGTTGCATGACTAATGATGTTTATGTGATGAAAGCTTTGTTAAAAGTGTTTTTATAAAATGCATTATTGTGTTGTTTCTTTAGAGCATGCCTCACTAAGCAAATGTGCTTACGCTCTCTTTCTTGAACCAATAATGCAGACAATTGAAGTGTTTTGAGGGCAGCAAGGAGGCTAAGAATCCAAGGGAAAGCTAAGCTCATGTATGGTGATGTTTTCACAACACTATTAGTATTTGATATTTTGGCAATGGGAACCTAGGTTGTGTTTTGGGAGATGTTTTGGACTCCCTAATTATGGTATGATACTTTTGATGAATTGGATTGTAAATGGACATTTAGATGCTTGTTTTGGTGTTTTGATGGTTGGTTGGTTTTGGATATTAGGATGCATGCCTACAGACTTGTGGATTTCCTTGATTGATGCCATGAATGAGTTTTGATGTTGCAAACATGTAGCTGATATGTATGATGACTTGTTGGCATGATTAGGAAGTCATTAGGATGTGTTTGAGTGGTTAAATGCATGTTAAACCAGCAAATTCTGCAGCTTCTGGGCAGACCGTATCGGAACGGGCATTGGCGTTTCGAAACGGGGGCCTATAATGGCCTTGGTGCTTCGAAACGGCTGGTAACCGTATCGAAACGGTTTGGCCACTAGAAGGCCCTGTTTCAAAACAAGCCTCGAAACGAACCCGTGTTTCGGAACGGTCAACCCCGTTTCGAAACAGGTGACCGTTGGGCACTGATTTGAATGGTTTTGAGGTTTGTAAGCTTTACGTTTTAGTCCTGAATTTTGTATTTGAAATTGCATGAGTTCGAGATGTCCGATTAAGGTGAAATTTGACAGGGAAGCATGTAATATGACTAATTTAATTTTGGTAACCTTAAAATCAGTTAAGACCTTCAAATTTCCAGAATTTACAATTTGGTCCCTAATATTGTGATTTGTGCAATTGAGTCCCTTAATGTAATTCGATCGATGTGCTTCCCTTAAAAATGTTCCTCAATAATACGCTTAGGTTTAATGAGCATCTAGACAAGATTAAAAAGAAAAAAAAGGGTCGTTAGTCAAGGTTAACCTTCGGGTTGACTTTGGTTTTCCCCGTGTAATCTTCGTAGTTCGGGTCAACCGTCTAGGCCGGGCTAAGGGGGTTACATTTGGTGGTATCAGAGCTGAGTTCTCGAGTAAACGGGAATGGTTATGTGGGTGATGTATGTGTGTTTGCATGATGTGCCTTTTTTAATGAAAGTATGATGTATGAATTGTAAAGTATGTTGCAATTGTGATGTTATGCTATGTTGAAGCATGTTAGAGGTACCCATTTCCATATCAAAACTAATGAAAGTTATTGTTTTTGAAAAATGAGCTTGAGTGCTTGGATTACTTACCTTGTTGAGCCTAATTGTGTTTATTGCATTTGTGCCGGTGCATTGTAGTTTCTTGTAAATGGGGCCTCGTAGAGAGACGAGGGTGAATACGAGAGCTATTGCTCATAATGGGAATGAGGAGAATGTCGATGATGTTGTGGATTTACCTCCTCCCCCTGGTGGTGGTGGTGCTGGAGGTGAAAATGCCAGTGTTGGTGCTGGTGTTGGGGTCGCTGGACCTGAAGATGGAGCCTTTCAGGCGGCAGTAGCTGGAGCTCATGGAGCTGGGCATCAGGGAGATGCTAATGCGAGATTACCTTTGGAACGTCTGCGCAGTCTGGGAGGGACTGAGTTCAGAGGTTTATCTGCTGAGGGTTCCGAATCTTGGTTGGAAAGTACCAAGAGGATATTGGGACAAATGAACTGCAATGATGTGCATAAGTTAGGTTACATGGTATCACTGTTACATGACGATGTGTATACCTGGTGGACGACCGCTGTCTCTGGAATGGAGGAAGTTGATGTGACTTGGACGTTCTTTCTGAACGTGTTCAAGCGAAAGTATTTAGGTGTGCGATACCTGGATGAAAAGAAAAGAGAATTCATGTCTCTTGTTCAAGGAAGCATGACGGTGGCTGAGTACGAGATCCAGTTTGTCCGTCTTAGTCAGTACGCACCTGAGCTTATCACAGATGAGCGTGAGAGGTGTGAGCGTTTCCGATATGGTTTGGTGACGGACGTAAAGACCTTTATGCTTGCTGCTGAGTACACGGATTTTGATGTGCTGGTGAGTAGGGCAAAGGATATTGAGCAGAACCTGGGTTTGTCTTCCAGGGGTGTTAGTTCTAGCTCGGGCAAGAGAGCTGCTGAGTATAGTTCTGGTGGTGGACGGAACAAGAGAGGACGAGATAAGAGGTATCAGTCTTCTGCTAGGCGTGGTAATGGGGGGCATGGTGCGCCTGTTCAGGGAGACAGGATGAGAGCGGATCAGAACACGTGCTGGACGTGTGGATCGCGTGGCCATTTGAGGCATGATTGTCCTCGAGCAGCGATGGAGGTTCAGGCTCCTGTTGTAGTGACTGGTAATTCGTGTTGGAATTGTGGTTTGGCATACCAATGAGGAGGGAGTGTCCTTTGTTGGCCGGTGGTGGTCAGGTACGTGCTCCTGGAGTTGTTGCACCGCAGAGAGGTCGTGGGCGCGGCCGTGTTAACTTCTAGCGCAGAGATGATGGTGGGAGGAATGTGGCTCATGTGGTGGATGTCCAACCTGAGGGTGGAGGCCAGGCTCGAGTGTATGCTCAGCGAGAGAGGAGGAATGACACGGATGTGATCGCAGGTACCTTCACTTTGTAATCCTTGTCATTACTTTCCTTGATTGATTCTGGATCTACACACTCATACATATTGCGTGAACATGCTCAATTGCTTGGTTTACCTGTTGAGTCTTTGGATGTTGGTATGCGTGTAACTAGTTCCTTTGGTGAGACCGTTGTGACACGGAAGTTATATAGAAGATGTCATTTGGTTGTGCCAAACCATGTTTTTCATGTTGATCTCATGGAATTGCCATTCTATGGTTTTGATGTAATCCTTGGTATGGATTGGCTTGTTGAACATCGAGTTGTGGTGGATTTTGAGAACAAGCGAGTTTCGTTGAAGCTTGCTGATGATTATGAGGTAGTGGTGGTTGGTGAGAATGTGAAGTTTCTTGCCAATGTGGTGTCTACATTGGAAGCAAGCCGAATGCTGAGGCAAGGTTGTGAGGCCTAACTAGCCTTTGTTATGAATCCTAGCTCTAAGGAGTTGCGAGTTCAAGATATCAAGACTGTGCGAGAATTTCCTGGTGTGTTTCCGGAGGAGTTACCTGGTTTGCCTCCTAACCGAGAGGTGGAGTTTGGAATTGAGCTGTATGAAAATACAACTCCAGTGTCCATTACTCCTTACCGAATGGCACCTAAGGAGTTGAAGGAGCTGAAGACGCAACTTCAGGAGTTGCTTGATTGTGGTTTCATTCGGCCGAGTGTGTCACATTGGGGGTTCACCGGTCTTGTTTGTGAAGAAAAAAGATGGCACAATGAGAATGTGTATCGATTATCGTCAGCTGAACAAGTAGACTATCAAAAATCGGTATCCTTTGCCGAGGATTGATGATCTTTTTGATCAATTTTGGGGAGCGGCTGTGTTCTCTAAGATTGACTTAAGGTCAGGTTATTACCAGTTGAAGGTGAAGGATGTGAATGTGCCAAAAACAGACTTCAGAACGAGGTATGGGCATTATGAGTTCCTTGTGATGCCGTTTGGTTTGACGAATGCTCCTGGAGCTTTTATGGACATGATGATTAGAGTGTTCCATGAATACTTGGACAAGTTTGTTGTGGTGTTCATTGATGACATCCTTGTGTATTCTCGTACTGAGAAGGAGCATGAGGGGCATTTGAGGATTGTGTTGTAGGCTTTGTTGGAGAATCAGCTTTATGCTAAGCTAAGCAAGTGTGAATTCTGGCTTAGAGAAGTTGTTTTCCTTGGTCATGTGGTTTCTGCTGAGGGGATTCGTGTTGATCCTCAGAAGATTGAGGCAGTGATGAATTGGAAGCCTCCTAAGTCTGTTCATGAAGTCCATAGTTTCCTTGGTTTGGCGGGATACTATCGGAGGTTCGTGGATGGATTTTCAAAGATTGATGCACCTTTGACGAAGTTGTTGCAGAGGGATGTCAAGTATGAGTGGACGGAAGCGAGAGAGCAGGCTTTTGAGAAGCTGAAGGCAGCTTTGACGCAAGCTCCTATCTTTGTTCAGCCTAAATCAGGGAAAGAGTTTGTGGTGTATAGTGACGCATCCTACGTTGGGTTGGGGTGTGTGTTGATGCAAGAGGGTAAGGTGGTGGCTTATGCATCGTGACAGTTGAAGGTGCATGAGCGCAACTATCCTACGCATGATATTGAGTTAGCCTCGGTGGTCTTTGCTTTGAAAATTTGGAGACATTACCTGTATGGTGAGAAATGTATTGTGTACACGGATCACAAAAGTTTGAAGTATCTGATGTCACAGAAAGAGTTGAATCTTAGGCAACGACGTTGGGTGGAGTTTCTTAAAGATTATGATCTGACGATCGAATACCATCCGAGAAAAGCTAATGTTGTAGCGGATGCCTTGAGTAGGAAGGTGGCAGTGGAGTTGAGGGCTATGTTTGCCAGTTTGAGTATTTCGCGAGATTGAGGTCTTGTGGCTGAATTGCAAGTGAAACCATCTTTGGTTCAGTTGATAAAGGATAAGCAGTTGTTAGATGATTCCTTGGTGCCACATGTTCAGGATATTGCTGAAGATAGGCCATCGGATTTCTGTTTTAATGATGATGGAGTTTTGTGTTTTGGGAGTCGGATAGTAGTGCCCAATGATGCTGAGTTGAGGCGTGATATTCTGACTGAAGCTCATAGTAGTCCTTTTGCTATGCACCCTGGTAGTACTAAGATGTATCGTGATCTTAGAGATGAGTACTATTGGGTGGGATTAAAGAAAGATGTTGCTGAGTATGTGAGTAGATGCATGGTTTGTCAGCGAGTTAAGGCTGAGCATCAGTTTCCTTCTGGGTTGTTGCAACCGCTGAGGATTCCTGAGTGTAAGTGGGAAAGGATTACCATGGACTTTGTGTCTGGTTTTCCTTTGTCGCCATCGAAGAAGAATTCGGTGTGGGTGAATGTGGACCGCCTTACGAAGTGTGCTCATTTCTTGCTTGTGCATACTACGTACACTTTGGACAAGCTTGCTGAGTTGTACATTGTTGAGATTGTGTGACTGCATGGTGTACCAAAGTCTATTGTTTCGGATAGAGATCCGAGGTTTACGTCGCATTTCTGGGAATGTTTGCATCAAGCTTTGGGTACATGGCTGAATTTCAGTACTTCTTATCATCCACAGTCGGATGGACAGTCTGAGCGTGTTATCCAAGTGCTGGAAGATATGTTGAGGTGCTGTGTGATTGAGTTTCAGGGTTCTTGGGAGAAGCATTTGTCTTTGGTGGAGTTTGCATATAACAATAGCTACCAGACATGTATTCAAATCGCACCTTATGAAGCTTTGTACGGGAGGAAGTGTAGAACTCCTCTTTGTTGGGCTGAGACAGGTCAGAAGTTAGTTTCAATGCCAGCTTTGTTGAAAGGAATCACCGAGAAGGTGAAGCTCATTTGTGAGCGACTGAAGGCAGCTTCTTATCGACAGAAGTCTTACACAGATTTGAAGCGTAAGGAGATTGAGTTTGCGGTAGGCGACCGTGTGTTTTTTAAAGTTTCGCCTTGGAAAAAGGTGATGAGGTTTGGTCGAAAGGGTAAGTTGAGCCCTAGGTACATTGGACCATACGAGGTGATTGAACGTGTGGGTCCTGTTGCGTACAAGCTGAGGTTACCGCAAGAGTTGGAAAAGATTCATGATGTGTTTCATGTCTCTATGCTTCGGAGGTATAGATCGGATCCTTTGCATGTTGTGCCTGTGGAGAAAGTGGAGTTGAATCCATACTTGACCTATGATGAGGAGCCAGTGGAAATTCTGGATTCGGACAGTAAAGTTCTTCGAGGCAAGACCATTGATTTGGTAAAGGTTTTGTAGAAGCATCATGGTGTTGAGGAAGCCACGTGGGAAAGGAAGGATGACATGAAGAAGCAGTTTCCGTGCCTCTTTCCTCCAGGTAAATTTCGAGGACGAAATTTCTTAAGAGGGGGAGAGTTGTAACACCCCAATTTTGGGCTCGGAAGTTTAGGGTCTGAACCGGACCGGTATATTTTTCGGTTCGAATATAAAAGGAGGTTTTAGGGAAAGCCTAGTTCGGGATGCTTTAAAAATATGGAAAAATATATAAAAATCCTCTTTTAATATATATAAGTGAGTGGTGAAATCAATTTTACAAAATAAGGTTTGGAAATACAACATTTTGAAATAGTGACTAAAATGCGATTTTTGAAAAGTTCAATGGTGACTGTTTTGTAAGGATTGAAACTTTGAATCTTTAAGGAGCTAATTTACCCAAGAAATATTTCTCCAGATTTTTCTTAGATTTAAATGGTTTAATTAATGTTTAATTAATTAAATGAAAAGGATAAAACCAATTTTTAGATTTTCATAACTAACTTTTGTTAAAACTTTATCATCTCATTTTCTCTCAAAATTTCCTCAGCCAAACACATTTCTACAGCAACATTTCTATTGATTTTCACACCAATTGATGAGGTTTCAATCATCAATTGGTTTCTAATCCTTTCTACATCAAATCCTCTTGTTTTGCTTATTGGATTTTCAAGGAAATTGTCTCTAATCAAGGAGAAATCTACATTTAGAGGTAAGGATGTTCTTCTCCTCTAAATACTCAGTTCTTTACTGAAATTCCCAAGTTCTCAATCCTTAATTTAAGTTTTATAAAAGGTTTTAATGATGTGAACTTGATTTTGGCTTAAAACTCAAGATTTGGAAGAAATCTTGAAGAAATTCGTGGTGATTGTTTGGGCTCTGTTTTGAGATGGCTTTTAAATGTATTTTGGATGTTTAATGATGTGTAATTGATGTTTGATCAATGCAATCCCGAATAGGTTGAATTTCCTAAGTTTTTGCTTATGAAAATGGTGGTTTTGGGGTGATCTTGGTGTTCTGTTATAGCTGGAGGTATAAGGACGAGTTTAGGTTCATTTTGGATGTTGATTGATGTTTAGAAATGGTTAGAAGTGATGGATCTTGGCTGGGTTAAGTTTTGGAAGAGTTTGGAGGTGATTTCGGTTGTGTTTGGTAGCCGAAATGTTGGCTCTAGGTAGAGCAGTGAGTTTAGGTGTGTTGGCTGAAGATTTTAATGCATGATGATGCATTAATCCTCTGCTTTGATGTGTTTAAAACAGGGGAGACATCTTCGGATACTTGTGGTGTTGATCCGGAGGCTTGATCGGCGTTTCGGCAAGCTTGCGAAACGGAATTGGTGAGTGAAGTTGGGTTTTCAGCTTTAAAACCAATGTTTGAAGGTTTTGGGAGCTTAGTTTAAGTCTAAGCAACTTAACTAAGCTCAAGAGTAAGTTTTCGGAAGAACTCTCTTGTATGAGCCATGGAGTGGTTCAATGCATTTGTTGATAAATTGCATGTTTTAAATTCTATTTTGAAAGCATGATTTAGCATGGTTAATGCTGGTTTTGAAAGCCATATGTTGAAGGATGCTCAAGGTAAGAGATCCTTGGTTTGATATGTTGAAAATGTGGATTTGATGCATAGTGATGCATGTTGTTAAATGGCTTGTTTAAATGCTTTAAAATAGTGAATTGTTGATGATAAATGATGTATATTGGAAAGTGATGTGTTGGTTTTAAAGTACTTGAATCGGATATAGTTAGCCGGCTATAGGATTGGGTGCACCGTGAATAAAGTCGCCTTGGATATCGAGGGGTTGTAATTGTACCGTAAACTCCATCCAAGTACACTAACGAGATGGTTAAGATCACAATGGTGGTTAAAAGTCCATGTGTGGATCTTGTGTTGTGTGTCCCATGTTCTCGTTAGTGATGTTATACAACTACCGATGAGTGATGTTGAGGGGTTGTGATTGTACCGTTAAACTCCATCACGGGTGTTGAGGGGTTGTGATTGTACCGGTAAACTCCACCTTGTGTGTTCGGTAGTGTGTATGAAGCGTGTGGGACAACGCTTGTAATCCGCGTATCCGATTGTGTTTTGTGTTGTAAAAGGTTATGGATTATCACTTGAAAGCCAATATGACATGTTGATTCTAATGAAGCATGAGATGCTTGTTTAAGAATGCAAAGTTGCATGACTAATGATGTTTATGTGATGAAAGCTTTGTTAAAAGTGTTTTTATAAAATGCATTATTGTGTTGTTTCTTTAGAGCATGCCTCACTAAGCAAATGTGCTTACGCTCTCTTTCTTGAACCAATAATGCAGACAATTGAAGTGTTTTGAGGGCAGCAAGGAGGCTAAGAATCCAAGGGAAAGCTAAGCTCATGTATGGTGATGTTTTCACAACACTATTAGTATTTGATATTTTGGCAATGGGAACCTAGGTTGTGTTTTGGGAGATATTTTGGACTCCCTAATTGTGGTATGATGCCTTTGATGAATTGGATTGTAAATGGCCATTTAGATGCTTGTTTTGGTGTTTTGATGGTTGGTTGGTTTTGGATATTAGGATGCATGCCTATAGACTTGTGGATTTCCTTGATTGATGCCATGAATGAGTTTTGATGTTGCAAACAGGTACCTGATATGTATGATGACTTGTTGGCATGATTCGAAAGTCATTAGGATGTGTTTGAGTGGGTAAATTCATGTTAAACCAGCAAATTTTGCAGCTTCTGGGCACACCGTATCGGAACGGGCATTGGTGTTTCGAAACGGGGGCCTGTAATGGCCTTGGTGTTTCGAAACGGCTGGTGACCGTATCGAAACGGTTTGGCCACTGGAAGGCCCTGTTTCGAAACAAGCCTCGAAACGAACCCGTGTTTCGGAACGGTCAACCCCGTTTCGAAACAGGTGACCGTTGGACACTGATTTGAATGGTTTTGAGGTTTGTAAGCTTTACGTTTTAGTCCTGAATTTTGTATTTGCAATTGCATGAGTTCGAGATGTCCGATTTAGGTGAAATTTGACAGGGAAGCATGTAATATGACTAATTTAATGTTGGTAACCTTAAAATCAGTTAAGACCTTCAAATTTCTAGAATTTACAATTTGGTCCCTAATATTGTGATTTGTGCAATTGAGTCCCTTAATGTAATTCGATCGATGTGCTTCCCTTACAAATGTTCCTCAATAATACGCTTAGGTTTAATGAGCATCTAGACAAGATTAAAAAGAAAAAAAAAGGGGTCGTTAATCAAGGTTGACCTTCGGGTTGACTTTAGTTTTCCCCGTGAAATCTTCGTAGTTCGGGTCAACCGTCTAGGCCGGGCTAAGGGGGTTACACGAGTCCTTATAATTTTCTAGATTTTCAATTTGGTCCCTTAACTTTCGGGATTGCATTTGAATGCCCTATTGATGTCTGATTTCAGTGATATTTGAACCGTTGCAAGCATGTTCATTATAGGTTAATAAATTGCATTTAGACAAGATAAAAGAAAAAAATGGACGTATTTTGAGTTAATTCTTTCTGGTTTGCTTCAGCAAACCTAATGTAGGTCACTCGATTCGGTCGGGCATCTAACCCGGGTCGAGGGGTTACAACATTCACAACCATGGTACAATTACATCCGGGTACAATCACAACCCCCAATTATCGGTTAGGTGTATAATTCATGTAACGCCCTGGTTTTGGGCCTAGATGTTATGGGCATCGGGTCGGACCGGTAGGAAACGGTTCGAATCGCATTAGGTGGTTTAGGGAAATCAAGGATCGGGAAAGGATATAAATATGACAAATTTTGCTAAAATCCTCTAAAATCATGTTTAAGTGGTTGGTCAAATCAATTTTAGAAAAAGAGTTTTGGAAGTGGTACATTTTGGGTAGTAACCAAAATGTAAAGTTTTAAAACTATAGAAAATTGATAATTTCAAAAGAGGAGTCAAAATCATAGAATCTTTAGGGAGCATTTGTACAATTAAACCTTTCTTAAATTGACATGTGTTTTAAATGATTTTTAGATGATTAAATAAAAAGGAATTTTATTTAATTAAATATCTAAAAGAGTAAAATGAGAAGTTTTTGACGTAACTAACTCTCATTTCAGCAAAATCCATTTTCTCAACCATTTCTCCAGATTTCTTTTCTCCCAAACACTCTCTCTTTAGTTTCTCGTCTTTTTCAAAGAATTCTCTTCAAGTTATTCAAGAATTGTGAAGCAAAAACTTGTCAATCTTTAAGGAAAGCAAGGATTGGAGGTAAATCCCATTCTCAACCTCTAACCTATGTTATTTATTGAAATTCCCAAGATCTTTGGCTCCTAATTGTTGTTTTTAGCTGAGTTTTGATTATAGATTTGATTTAATATTAAAATCTTGCCAAAATAGAGATTTAAATCTTGATTTTCGGAGTATTGTTGATGAGCTCTATTTTGGATTGATTCTAATTGAGTTTTGAGTTGATTATAATGTTGAAAAAGAGTTTTGATAATATAGATCCCGAAATCCTTGAGATCCTTGAGTTTCTTGATGGTTTTAGTTGGGTTTTGAAGTGGTTTGGTGGTGTTTTGTTTGCTGGAGGTATAAGGAAGGATTTAGGTTGTTTTTATATGTGTTTTGATGTTTAATAGTGGTTGGAAGTGATGTATGTTGGATGGGCTTGGTTTAGGCAGCAATCGATTGAGTTTTCGGTTGTTTCGGATGGGTAATTTGGTGTAGTTTTGCTGAGCAACGAGTTTGTGTTTAGTTGCTGGTGTTGGAATGCATTTTAATGCATTTCGATCTCTGTTTTGATGCTTTAAAAACAGGGGATCTTGATCCGGAAGCAAACGAAGCATTTTTGGAGGCTTCGGATGAGTGATCTTCGTGTCGGCAAGCGAAGTTTCGCGTACCGGTGAGTGGAAAAGGATTTTCCAGCTTCGAAACGCTTTAAGCGTGGTTTTGGGAGCTTAGTGTAAGTTTGAAACACCTCAAGAGTAAGTAAATCGAAAGTCTCTCTCGGAATGTGCTATGTTTTGGTTTAAAATTCACTTGATTTGAATGTGGTTTCATTACTGTTTTAAAGCATGTTTTAAGCATTGTTGATGCTTGATTTAAATGCCATTTGGTTAAGGATGCACATGGTAAGCGATCATTGGGTTTATATGATATATGCATTTGATTTTAAGCATGTTGATGCTTGTGAAAATGGAATTTTGGTTTGTGCTTGTAAAACAGTGAATTAATGATGATTAATGATTATATTGGCAAGTGATGGAAATGGTTTTTGGTTACTTTAAGATATATTTAGCCGACTATAGGATTGGGTGCACCGTGAATAAAGTCACCTTGGATGTCGAGGGGTTGTGATTGTACCGTAAACTCTATCCAAGTACCCTAACGATTGAGGCTAAGATTACAACGGTGGATGGTTTAATCTCGTGTGTGAATCTTGTGGTTTGTGTCTCGTGCTCTCGTTAGTGGGATTATACAACTACTGATGAATGATGTTGAGGGGTTGTGATTTTTCCATTAATCTCCATTACGGGTGTTGATGGGTTGTGATTGTGCAATTTGACTCCATCTTGTGTAATCTAGGAGTGTGTATGAAACGTGTGGGACAACGCTTGTAATCCGCGTATCCGATTGTATCAATTGTGTTGGTTTTGTTATGGTTTGATTTTGATCACTTGCGAGCCAATATAATGATGTTGAGTAATGATCTAAGCATGGGATGCTTGTGGCTTATGCTAGAATGCATGTAATGCTTTGTTTAAACATGAGCAAAGGTTTTTGTTGTTGAATTGATGATGCTATGAGCATGTGGTTTTGAAAGTGCATTGGTGTTTTTAAAGTGTATGTTTTAAAGGAAGGCATGTGTTGACAAGGATGATGTTTTGGTTTTATAAATGCATTGATGAATGTTTGGTTTTAGCGGTCCTCACTAAGCTTTATGCTTACGCTCATTTGTTTCATCAATGCAGAGAATTGAGCCTTTGAGGCAGCAAGAGAGCAAGGGAAATCCAAGTTATTTAGCTAAGCAACGTATGTGTTTTCACCTTAGTGTAATTAGAGGCAATGGGAGGGATTTCTACCCATGGATCTATTTGGTGTTGTTAAATACTTTAAGCATGTTAGTATTTGTCTTGAGACTTGTAAATGACCTTTATTTAGTTTATGGTCTTTCTTGTGGTATTGAGGCTATGCTATGGTTTATCTTTTAAAGCATGCTTGAGTGGTTAACGCCTCACCATGACTTACCATGCTTTTTTTTTTTTACTTTTTTTGCAAATGTTTGAGGATGCTTAAGTGTTGGTATGTTGATTATATCATGTATGAAAGTTTTGGTCATGTTTAGATGTTGTTTAAGGAGTTTTGAGGGCTGTTGGAAGTGCAACTCTGGTATGCGTATCGATACTCAGGGTTGCGTATCGATATGCTAAGGACATTTTCAGGCTCTTCAGCTTAGGTGTTCCGATACGAGTTGCCCGCGTATCGATACGCCTAGACAATGGTTTGAAGGTCGTATCAATACAGGGGAAAGCGTATCGATACCCTTTTCCAAAATTTTGCCACTGCCATTTTGGGTATCGATACGGGCTCCAGCGTACCGATATATGTTCGTTATTTTTCAGTTAAAAGTATCTTTAAAAGAACTGAAATGTTGCATTTTGGTCCCTGAGTGTTGTATGTTCAATTAGTTGAGCTTGGATGAACCGTTTGTGATGAAATTTTGACATGATGGCATGTTACATGACTAATTAAGGATTGGTAACTCTAAAAACTGAAAAGTCCCTGTATTTTTTGGAAATTACAATTTAGTCCCTAAAAGCCAAATGTATGCAATTGAACCCCTAATCGATCTCCGATCGTTCTGTCGTTTCCTTCTAAATGGTTGCTGATCATATAGGATAATAATGTGCTTCTAGAAAAGATAAAAGAAAAAAGGGTCGTTAATCGAGGTTGACTTTAACGAGTTGACTTTGATTTTCCCCGTGTAATCTTCCTAGTTCGGGTCGGGCGTCTAGGCCGGGCTAAGGGGGTTACATTTGTTGGTATCATAGACATGTTTTGAAAGAATTGGGGATGATGGTAAGTGAAATTAGTATGTTTTGATGTGATTCTTGGTATGGATTGGTTTTCTGAGCATAGAGTAGTGGTTGACTTTGATGTTAAGCGAGTCACCTTAAATCTTGCTGATGATTATGAGGTGGTGATAGTAGGCGAGAATGTGAAATTCTTGTCTAATGTTTTTTCGGCTTTGGAAGCAAGTCGTATGCTAAGGATGGGTTGTGATGATTATCTTGCATATGTGATGAATCCTAGCACAAAAGATGTACGTGTGCAGGACATCAGAACCGTTTGCGATTTTCTGGGTGTCTTTCCGGAAGAATTGCTTGGGTTGCCGCCAAACAGGGAAGTTGAGTTTGGTATCGAGTTGTATGAGAATATGACTCTGGTGTCCATTTCTCCTTATTGAATGGCACCTAAAGAGCTGAAAGAGTTGAAGACGCAACTTCAGGAGTTGCTTGATCGAGGGTTCATCCGGCGAGTGTTTCACCTTGGGGTGAATCAGTGTTGTTTGTGAAGAAGAAGGATAGGACAATGCGGATGTGTATAGATTATCGGCAACTGAACAAGTTGACGATCAAGAACAAGTATCCCTTGCCAAGGATTGATGATCTCTTTGATCAGTTTCGAGGAGTTTCGATGTTTTCTAAGATTGACTTGAGGTTAGGGTATTACCAATTGAAGGTGAAGGATGCGGACGTACCTAAAATGGTGTTTCGGACGAGGTACATGCACTATGAGTTCTTAGTGATGCCTTTTGGTTTAACCAATGCACTTGTTGCTTTCATGGACATCATGTATCGCATTTTCCATGAGTTCTTGGATCAGTTTGTGGTGATGTTCAATTTATGACATCCTTGTGTACTCTCGTACCGAGGAGATCATGATAGACACCTAAGGATATTGTTGTAAGTGTTGTTATAGAACCAGCTTTACGCTAAGCTGAGCAAGTGTGAGTTTTGGCTTGGAGAGGTAGTCTTCCTTGGACATGTTGTATCGGCCGAGGATATTCGTGTAGACCCGCATAAGGTAGAGGCAGTGATGAATTGGAAAGTGCCTAAGTCAGTGACAAAGGTGTGAAGTTTTCTTGGCTTGGCTGGGTATTATCGTAGGTTTGTTGAGAGTTTCTCGAAGATTGCTGCACCATTGACCAAGTTGTTGCAGAAGAATGTTCGCTTTGAGTGGACTGATGTGAGGCAGCAAGCTTTTGAGAAGCTAAAGGAAGCTTTGACGCAAGCTCCAGTCCTGATTCAACCTGAGTCTGGGAAGGAGTTTTTGGTTTATAGTGATGTGTCTTATGTAGGTTTGATCTGTGTGTTGATGCAGGAGGGTAAGGTAGTGGCGTTTGCATCTAGGCAGTTGAGGGTGCATGAGCGTAACTACCCTACTCATGATCTTGAGCTCGCGGCTGTTGTGTTTGCCTTGAAAATTTAGAGGCATTACCTATATGGTGAGAAGTGTGTGGTATTCACAGATCATAAAAGTTTAAAGTGTCTTATGTCTCAAAAAGAGTTGAATCTTAGGCAACTTCAATGGGTGGAGTTGCTTAAGGATTATGATCTGTCGATCGAGTATCATCCTGGAAAGGCCAATGTTTTGGTCGATGCTTTGAGCAGGAAAGTTGCTGTGGAGTTGAGGGTGATGTTTGCTCGCTTGAGCATATCGTGCGATGGTGGTCTTGTTGCTAAATTGCAGGTGAAACCATCCCTGATCCAGTTGATCAAGGATAAGCAGTTGCTTGATGATTCCCTTGTTCCTCATGTTCAGGATATTGCCGATAGTAAGTCTTCGAATTTCAGTTTCAATGATGATGGTGTTCTATGTATCGGGAGTCGGATAGTGGTGCCCAGTGATGCTGAGTTGAGGCGCACTATTCTAACTGAAGCTCATAGTAGTCCTTTCGCTATGCACCCTGGAAGTATGAAGATGTTTCATGATTTGAAGGATGAGTACTACTGGGTGGGATTGAAAAAAGATGTTGCCGAGTTCGTTAGCAAATGCATGGTTTGTCAGTGAGTGAAGGCTGAACATCAGGTTCCTTCTGTGTTGTTAAAAGCTTTGAGAATCCTAGAATAAAAGTGGGAAAGGATTACCATAGATTTCGTGTTTGGTTTGCCTTTGTCACCATCAAAGAAGAGTTCAATTTGGGTGATTGTACATCGCCTTACGAAGTGTGCACATTTCTTGCCTGTGCATACTACGTATACCTTGGATAAGCTGGCAGAGCTGTATATCGCTGAGATTGTGCGGTTGCCAGGTGTGCCAATGTCTATAGTGTCGGATAGAGATCCGAGGTTCACATCAAGGTTTTAGGAATGTTTGCATCAAGCCTTGGGTACACGGTTAAATTTCAGTACTTCTTATCATCCTCAGACGGATGGGCAGTCGGAGCGTGTTATCCAAGTGCTTGAGGACATGTTGAGATGTTGCGTTATTGATTTTTAGGGTTCTTGTGAGAAGCACTTACCGTTGGTTGAGTTTGCTTACAACAATAGTTACCAGGCAAGTATTCAAATGGCTTCATATGAGGCTTTGTATGGGAGAAGGTGTAGAACCCCTCTTTGTTGGGCAGAAGCTGGGCAAAAGTTGATTTCGATGCTAGCTATGTTGAAAGGAACCACCGAGAAGATGAAGCTCATTTGTGAGCGCTTGAAGGCACCATCGGATCGGCAAAAGTCTTACACGGATCTGAAGCGTAAGGAGATTGAGTTCGCGGTTGGCGAACGTGTGTTCTTGAAGGTATCGCCTTGGAAGAAGGTGATAAGATTTGGGTGTAAGGGTAAGCTTAGCTCAAGGTTTATTGGACCATATGAGGTTGTGGAGCGTATTGGTCCTGTGGCATATCGGTTGAGGTTGCCTCCCGAGTTGGAGAGGATTCATGATGTGTTTCATGTTTCGATGTTGCGGAGGTATAGATCGGATCCTTCGCATGTGATGCTTGTTGAGGAGATAGAGCTGAATCCGGACTTGTCTTATGACGAGAAACCGGTGAGGATCCTTGATTCGAGCAGCAAAGTTCTTCGTGGCAAGACGATAGAACTTGTGAAGGTGTTGTGGCAACACCGAGGAGTTGAGGAGGCCACGTGGGAAAGTAGGGCGGACATGCTGAAGCAGTTCCCGCACCTTTTTCCTTCAGGTAAAATTTTGGGGACGAAATTTCCTAAGTGGGGGAGAGTTGTAACGCCCTGGTTTTGGGCCAAGATGTTAGGAACATCGGGTCAGACCGTTAGGAAACGGTTCGAATCGTATTACTTGGCTTAGGGAAATCAAGGATCGGGAAAGGATAAAAATATGACAAAAATTGATAAAATCCTCTAAAATCATGTTTAAAAGGATGGTCAAATCAATTTTACAAAAAGAGTTTTGGAAGTGGTACATTTTGGGTAGTGACCAAAATGTAAAGTTTTAAAAATGTGGAAAATTGATAATTTCAAAAGAGGAGTGAAAATCTTTAGAATCTTTAGGGAGCTTTTGTACAATTAAACCTTTCTTAAATTGACATGTGTTTTAAATGATTTTTATATGATTAAATAAAAAAGGATTTTTATTTAATTAAATTTCTAAAATAGTAAAATGAGAAGTTTTTGACGTAACTAACTCTCATTTCAGCAAAATCCATTTTCTCAACCATTTCTCCAGATTTATTTTCTCCCAAACACTCTCTCTTTAGTTTCTCATATTTTTCAAAGAATTCTCTTCAAGTTATTCAAGAATTGTTGAGCAAAAACTTGTCAATCTTTAAGGAAGGCAAGGATTTGAGGTAAATTTCGTTCTCAACCTCTAATCTGGGTTCATTATTGAAATTCCCAAGATCTTTGGCTCATAATTTTTGTTTTTAGATGAGTTTTGATTATAGATTTGATTTAATATTAAAATCTTTGGATTGATTCTAATTGAGTTTTGAGTTTATTATAATGTTGAAAAAGAGTTTTGATAATATAGATCCTGAAATCCTTGAGATCCTTGAGTTTCTTAATTGTTTTAGTTGGGTTTTTGAGGTGGTTTGGTGGTGTTTTGTTTGCTGGAGGTATAAGGAAGGGTTTATGTTGTTTTTATATGTGTTTTGATGCTTAATAGTGGTTAGAAGTGATGAATGTTGCCTGGGCTTTGTTTAGGGAGCAATCGATTGAGTTTTCGGTTGTTTCGGATGGGTAATTTGGTGTAGTTTTGCTAAGCAACGAGTTTGTGTTTAGTTGCTGGTGTTGGAATGCATTTTAATGCATTTGCATCTCTGTTTTGATGCTTTAAAACAGGGGATCTTGATCCGGAAGCAAGCGAAGCATTTTTGGAGGCTTCGGACGAGTGATCTTCGCGTCGGCAAGCGAAGTTTCGCGTATCGGTGAGTGGAAAGGATTTTCCAGCTTCGATACGCTTTGAGCGTGGTTTTGGGAGCTTAGTGTAAGTTTGAAACACTTAGCTAAGCTCAAGAGTAAGTAAATCGAAAGTCTCTCTCGGAATGTGCTATGTTTTGGTTTAAAATGTACTTGATTTGAATGTGGTTTGATTATAGTTTTGGTTTAAAATGTACTTTAATCGGATATAGTTAGCCAGCTATAGGATTGGGTGCACCGTGAGTAAAGTCACCTTGGATGTCGAGGGATTGTGATTGTGCCGTAAACTCCATCCAAGTACCCTAACGATTGAGGCTAAGATCACAACGGTGAATGGTTTAATCTTGTGTGTGAATCTTGTGGTGTGTGTTCCGTGCTCTCGTTAGTGGAATTATACAACTACTGATGAGTGATGTTGAGGGGTTGTG
Source organism: Hibiscus trionum (assembly GCA_030270665.1). Lineage (NCBI taxonomy): Eukaryota > Viridiplantae > Streptophyta > Magnoliopsida > Malvales > Malvaceae > Hibiscus > Hibiscus trionum. Next base: position 10,072,546 of record BSYR01000007.1, on the reverse strand, counting down.
ATTGTGCCATTTGACTCCACCTTGTGTAATCTGGTAGTGTGTATGAAGCGTGTGGGATAGCGCTTGTAATCCGCGTATCCGATTGTGTCAATTGTGTTGGTTTTGTTATGGTTTGATTTTGATCACTTGCGAGCCAATATAATGATGTTGAGTAATGATCTAAGCATTGGATGCTTGTGACTTATGCTAGAATGCATGTAATACTTGGTTTAAGCATGAGCAAAGGTTTTCGATGTTGAATTGATGATGATATGAGCATGTGGTTTTGAAAGTGCATTGGTGTTTTTAAAGTGCATGTTTTAAAGGAAGGCATATGTTGACAAAGGATGATGTTTTCGTTTTATAAATGCATTGATGAATGTTTGGTTTTAGCGGCCCTCACTAAGCTTTATGCTTACGCTCATTTGTTTCATCAATGCAGGGAATTGAGCATTTGAGGCGGCAAGAGAGCAAGGGAAATTCAAGTGATTTAGCTAAGAAAAGTATTTGTTTTGACCTTAGTTTAATGAGAGGCAATGGGAGGGATTTCTACTCATGGATCTATTTGGTGTTGTTAAATACTTTAACCATGCTTGTTGCTTATTTTGCAAATGTTTGAGGATGCTTAAGTGTTGGTATGTTGATTATATCATGTATGGATGTTTTGGTCATGTTTAGATGTTGTTAAAGGAGTTTTGAGGACTGTTGGAAGTGCAACTCTGGTATGCGTATCGATACTCGTGGTTGCGTATCGATACGCTAAGGACATTTTCAGGCTCTTCAGCTTAGGTGTATCGATACGAGTTGCCCGTGTATCGATACGCCTAGGCAAAGGTTTGAAGGTTGTACCAATACAGGGGAAAGCGTATCGATACCCTTTTCCAAAATTTTGCCACTGGCATTTTGGGTATCGATACGGACTCCAGCGTACCGATACCTGTTCGTTATTTTTCAGTTAAAAGTATCTTTAAAGGTTTTGAAATGTTTCATTTTGGTCCCTGAGTGTTGTATGTTCAATTGGTTGAGCTTGGATGATCCGTTTGTGATGAAATTTTGACATGATGGCATGTTAGATGACTAATTAAGGATTAGTAACTCTAAAATCTGAAAAGTCCCTGTATTTTATGGAAATTACAATTTAGTCCCTAAAAGTCAAATGTATGCAATTGAACCCCTAATCGATCTCCGATCGCTGTGTTGTTTCCTTCTAAATGTTTGCTGATCATATAGGATAATAATGTGCTTCTAGAAAAGATAAAATAAAAAAACAAGTCGTTAATCGAGGTTGACTTTAACGAGTTGACTTTGGTTTTCCCCATGTAATCTTCTTAGTTTGGGTCAGGCGTCTAGGCCCGGCTAAGGGGGTTACAATTCACCAACGGGAGTTTTCGGTACCATATAACCCCTCAACTGTTAGGGTACTTTGATAGAGTATTCGGTACACCGTATAAATCCCTCAACATCTGAGGTGACTTTTTATAGTGTACTATCAATCCTATGGCCGGCCAACTATATTCGATAACATTATAAACCATATCACTTGCCAATATAATTCATGATTAAGCATTAACCCACTATTTTCATATGCATCAATCAAAATGTTTACCCAATGCACATTACCTTGCATTAACAATGTTTAAAAACATTAACAACTCATGAATCATTTCCAAATGCATCAACATCATAAAATATGCATTTCCAGCATTAAACCATGCTCAAATCATGCATAAACAGTGGTTAAAAAATCATTAAAACCATTGCGTAAAAACCATTTTAATCAAGCACGATCGAGGAAGAAATCTCAATTTACTTACTTTCGAGTTTAAACTAGTATTTCAGGCTAAGTTTAAACTCCCAAAAAAACTTTTAAACCTTTTCAACGTTTTAAACCATGTTCTCACTCACCGACAACGCAAAGCCTCGCTCGCTGATGCGAAATTACCCTTCCAACGCCTTCGGAACAAAGCCACAAGCTTGAGGATCGATCTCCCCTGATTTAACCACACAAAAAAGAGGTTCCAATGCATCAAAATGAATTCATAAACCCAACAACATCAATCCTTAACAATCTCCTTCAAACATTAGCTGAAACTTCACCAAAACTACCGAAGTCAACACCAAACACCCTCCAAACGTAACCCAGCCAAAATCTACTGAACTGACCCAGCAATTAACTTCCTTAAACCATTTAAAACCAACCTTATACCTCCAGCAATTAATAAACCTCCACAACACCTCAAAACACATCACTAACAACCTAAAAAATTAGAGATTCACCTAGTTTCGGGATTCAAATGTTAAAACCAAAAAAATTATAAAACATCAATATAATGTTTCAATCTGATCAAGAACCCATCAAAACATATCCAAAATGAATTTCAATCAATTCACCAATTAAATCTCAATTAAACCAATTTTCCATAATTAAATTACAAAACAGCTTAGAAAACATATATAAAGGATCAAGAACTTGAGAATTTCAGTAAAGAACCATTCATTAAAGGAGAAGAATGAACTTCACTTACAATGATTGAAATCTCTCTCAATTGGATGATTTACTCTTGAAAAACAAAGGCAATCAATAAGATTTTATGCAAACAAGTTAAGAAATCCATTAGAAACCATTAGTTGAAGAAAAAAAAAGATCATTACCTCAAATCTTTGTTGGAAAAGTGAGTGTTTTGCTGAAGAGATTTTGAGAGAAAGCTTTAGGAGAGAAAAGTTACGTCAAAATTGTTTTTATGAAATAACTACCTTCTTTTTAATAAATATCTTTTAAAATCCTTTAATTAAAACACTTAAAAACTAATCCAATTGAGAGAAAAATATGATAAAAACATTTAGGTATATTAGCTCCTTAAAGATTCTAAGTTTTGACCCTTTTTTATAAAATAGTCACTAAAAACAGTTTTCACTTTTAATATTTTGGTCACCAGCCGAAAATATCCAATTTCCAAATTATATTTTCCAAAATTGATTTTTCCAAAATCAATAATATATTAAATGAGGATTTTAGAAAAAAAAATTCCATATTTTTATGGAACCAACTAACCTGGTTCTCCCGAACCGTCTAACCTTCTCGGTTAACATCTAGGCCCATAATCAGGGCGTTACAACCTCCCCACTTAAGAATTTTCATCCTTGAAATTTACCTGGAGGAAAAATGTAACCCCCTCGACCCAGTCTGGGTGAAACACCAAACCGAACGGATCACACGGGGAATATTGAAGTAAATCGGGAAGTTTATCTCAATAAACAACCCTATTTTTTATTTTATCTTGTCTATATGTTCATCATCATCCTATATGATTAACATCACAGCGGAACAATTTGCAACTCAAACAGTCAACATTTAGGGACTCAGTTGCACATAATTGTATTTTTAGGGACCTTTTTGTAATTTTCCCAAATTATAGAGACTTCTTCAATTTTTAAGTCACCAACCTTTAATTAAACACATTACATGCATCTCTGTCAAATCTTAGCTCAAAACTATCGTCCAAGCTCATTTTATTGCATCCACAACATTTAGGAACTAAAACGTAAAGAATCAGAACTTCAAAAGATGCCATTAACTAACTTAATTTTGGTCGTATCGATACACAAGGGCATGTATTGATATGCTCTTGATAATTAATTTTCCAATTTTAAAAACACAAAGCCCGTATCAATATACCCTTAGGCTATATCGATACACGAATTTCCAATAGCTCAAAACCGTACTAATACGCCTTCGTGTACCGATACTCTCAGTCTATTACACCCAGTACCTCTAACCCTTGCATATTCCTTCAATTGACAAGATTTGTTGAGAAATCTTAAAGAATCCTTTGAGTTAAATGGAAGAATCATCAAGAAAATCATTTGTAAATCCAAGTGAAGTAAGAAGATGAGAATCTTTGGAAGTTTGAGAGATAAGGAAGTTACGTCAAAATAGATTTTAGATGATTAAATCTCTTTTAATAAAATCTCATTTTAATTCCTTTTTAATAAAACACCTTTAAAATGGTAAATTAAAGGAAAATACCCATTAAATATATAATAGCTCCCTAAAGATTCTATGTTTTGGCCCTCTTTCAAAACATTCCTTTAAAAATAGATATACATTTTTACAAAATAGTCACTAACTCGAAATGTCAATCCTCCAAAATCCATTTTCCAAAATTGACTTCACCAAATCTTGATATATATATATATATATATATATATATATAGGATTTTAGGAAATTTTCCCATAATTTTATCATGTCCTGAACCACGTTTTCCCTGAACCACTCCCGAACTAACCTGGATATCTAGTCTAGGTCCTACGAACCCCGAGTCAACCTTAAAGACTCCTAGGCCCAAAATCGGGCATTACAAAAAAGATGCGGAAACTGTTTCTCCATGTTCGCCTTGCTTTGCCACGTGGCCTCCTCAACTCCACGATGTCGCCACAACACCTTTACAAGATCAATCGTCTTGCCACGAAGAACCTTACTGCTAGAATGAAGGATCTCTACAGGTTCCTCATCATAAGATAGATCCAGTTGCAACTCAATCTCCTCCATCAACATAACATGCGATGTATCCGATCTATACCTCTACAACATCGATACATGAAACACATCATGAATCTTTTCTAACTCGGAGGCAACCTCAACCGATAAGCCACAGGACCCACACGCTCTACAACCTCATATGGTCCAATCAACCTCATACTAAGCTTACCCTTACATCCGAATCGCATCACTTTCTTCCAAGGTGACACTATCAAGAACACACGATCGCCATAAGCATATTCTATATCTCTACACTTCAAATTCGCGTAGGATTTCTGACGATCAAAAATCGCTCTCAAGCGATCACAAATGAGTTTCACTTTCTCATTTGTGCCTTTAAACACATCATGCATGGAAATATACTTTTCCCTGGACTCAACCCAACACAAGGCCGTACGACACTTCCTACCATATAAGGCCTCATACGGTGTCATTTGAATTCTAGCTTGATAACTATTGTTATAGGCAAACTCCACCAAAGACAACTATTTTCCCAGGTTCCTTGCAACTCAATGATGCAACACCTCAACCTATCCTCCAAGACTTTGATCACACGTTCAGACTGACCATCCGTCTGAGGATGATACGAAGTACTAAAATTCTACCGTCTACCCAAAGCCTGATGCAAACACTCAAAAACCTTGATGTAAACCACGGGTGCCTATCGGAAACTATAGATTTGGGCACTCTATGCAAACGCACAATCTTCTTAATATACATACTCGCCAACTTATCCAAAGTATACATCATATGCACTGGCACAAAATGTGCACACTTCGTAAACTGATCAACAATCACCCAAATGGAATCATTCTTAGTTGGAGTTAACGGCAATCCAAACACAAAATCCATGGTGATTCTCTTTCACTTCCACTCTGGTATTCTCAACGGTTGCAACAACCCAAAAGGAAACTGATGCTTAGCCTTAACACGCTGACACAACATGCACTTAGCAACAAAATCAGCCACATCCCTCTTTAAACCAACCCAATAATACTCTTCCTTCAAGCCTCGATACATCTAAGTAATACCGGGATACATAGCAAAAGGAATACTATGCGCTTCGGTTAGAATAGTACGCCTCAACTCATTATCGTTAGGCATCACTATTCGATCCTTGAAACACAACACTCCATTAAAACAAAAATCCGTCGGATTTCCATCCATGATATCCTTAACATGCGGAACTAACTCCATTTCATAAGGTTGCTTGTCCTTTATCAACTGTGACAAAGATGGCTTCACTTGATACTCGGCTAACAAGACCCAATCTCTCATCACACTTAACCGCACAAACATCACTCTCAACTCCATTGCAAATTTCTACTCAAGGTATTCGCTACCACATTAGCCTTACCCTAATGAAACTCAGTCGTCAAATCATAATCCTTAAGCAACTCCAACCATCTACGTTACCTAAGATTTAAATACTTTTGAGTCATCAAATACTTTAAACTCTTGTGATTCGTTTACACAATACATTTTTCACCATAGAGATAATGTCTCCAAATCTTCAACGCCAAAACCACCGTGGCATGTTCAAGATCATGGGTAGGATAATTGCGCCCGTGCACCTTCAACTGTCGAGATGCATAAGCCACAACATTTCCTCCTTGCATCAACACACAATCCAAACCTACATATGATGCATCATTATACACAACAAACTAATTTCTTGACTTCGGTTGAATCAAGATCGGAGCTTGCATCAAAGCCTCCTCCAACCTTCCAAAAGCCCTTTGTCTTTCCTCTATCCACTCAAAACGTTCATCCTTCTGCAACAACTTGGTCAACGGAGCAGCAGTCCTCAAAAAACCATCCACGAACCTACGATAATAACCGGCCAACCCAAGAAAACTACGGACTTCAGACATAGACTTAGGCGGCTTCCAACCCATCACTTCTTTGATCTTATGTGGATCAACCCGAATTCCCTCGGTTGACACAACATGCCCAAGGAAAACAATTTCCCTAAGCCAAAACTCACATTTTCTTAACTTGGCATACAACTGATGATCCAACAAAGCATGCATTACAATCTGCCAATGTTTGTCATGATCCTCCTTGGTACGAGAGTACACAAGGATATCATCAATAAACAAAACCACAAACTAATCCAAAAACTCATGGAATACTCAGTTAATCATATCCATGAATGCAACTGGCGCATTGGTGAAACCAAACAGTATCACCAAGAACTCGTAATGATCGTACCTCATATGAAAAGCTGTCTTAGGCACATTTACGTCTTTTACCTTCAACTGATAGTACCCAGACCTTAAATCAATTTTAGAAAACATCGAGGCCCCTTTAAACTGATCAAAAAAATCATCAATCTGTGGCAAAGGATACTTATTCTTAATTATCAACTTGTTCAGTTACGGATAATCAATAAACATTCGCATCTTGCCATCCTTCTTTTTTACAAACAACATCGGTGCACCCCACGACGAAACACTAGGCCTAATAAACCCTCGATCAAGCAAGTCTTGAAGTTGCATCTTCAAATCCTTCAACTCATTCGGTGCCAAACTCCACCTCCCTATCCGGTGGTAAACCCGGCAATTCCTCCGGAAAAACACTTGGAAACTCACATATTGTGTCATTGTCGTGAACACGCACTTCCTTCGATCTCGGATTCATGACATAAGCTAAGAATACCTGAAAACATAATTTCATCATCCGACTCTCCTCTAGAGCTGAGACAATATTGGGTAAGAACACAGCATTCTCACCCACAACCACCACTTCATAATCATCACCAAGTTTCTAGGTAACTCGCTTGATTTCAAAATTAACGACAACCCTATGCTCGGATAGCCAATCCATACCCAAGATTACATCAAAACCATGAAACATAAACTTCATCAAATCAGCCACAAACACATAACCTTGCACCATTAAAGGACATCTCCTATACAACCATCTCGCAACAATCGTTTCTCCAAAAGAACTAGTTACTTGCACACCCACATCTAACACTTCTACAGGTATATTAAGCAAATGTGCATGCTCACACAAGATATATGAATGCATAGAACTAGATTCAACCAAAGATAACAACAAAAAAGACTGCAAAGTAAATGTACCTACAATCATATCGGTGTCATTTCGTCCCTCGCGATGTGCATATACCCTCGTAGGACCACCACCCTCAGGCTAAATAGTAATGGTATGAGCCACCATCCTTGGTTCCTCATCCCTTCGTTGAAACTGCCCTCGGCCATGACCACGTCCTCTTTGTGGTGCAATCGCAGGTGCCCTTGCCTGTCCACCGCCAGCCAACAACGGACAATCGCGCCTCATATTATCGCTCGATCCACAACTCCAACAAGAATTAGCAACCACAACAGCAAGAGCCTGTCCCTCATGAGCCAAACGTGGACAGTCTCTCCTCAAATAATCATGCGATCCACAAACCTAGTAGGCGTTAAGCGGTGCTCTAGCTTGAGTTCCCTGACCCTGAGGTCCTCGCCCATCACTACCTCCAGCTCGCCTTAACTCCAGATGATACTTCATATCACGATGCTTCTTAAATTGACCAACACCGAAACTAGAATCCGCAACTCTTTTTTTCCAGAGCTAGAACCTCCCACGTGAACAGGCAATCTTAGTCTCTGCTCAATATCCTTCGCCTGTGTGACCAACACGCCAAAATTAGTGTAGTCAGAAGCCAACATAAAGGTCTTGGCATCTTGAACCAATCCGTAACAGAATCGATCACAATGATGCCTCTCGTCTGGTAGCAGTTCAGGAGCATACTGGCCCAGCACTACCTCCTGCTCGGGGAATTTCAGTAAAGAACCATTCATTAAAGGAGAAGAATGAACCTCACCTCCAATGATTGAAATCTCTCTCAATTGGATGATTTACTCTTGAAAAAGAAAGGCAATCAATGAGATTTTGTAAACACAAGTTAAGATGTAACGCCCCGGTTTTGCGCTTAGAAGTTTTTAGGTTGGATTCGGGGTCCGTAGGACCGAGACTAGAGATTCGGGTTAGTTCGGGATTGGTTCAGGGAAAACCAAGTTTAGAAGGTGCTAAAAATATGAGAAATTATCTAAAACCCTTTTAATATATATATATATATATATATATATATATATATATATAAGAGTTTGGTGAATTCAATTATGGAAAATGATATTTGGAAGTTGGACATTTCGGTTTAATGACTAAATTGTAAAAATTGAAAACTATTTTTAATGGCTAATTTGCAAAGATGTAAAACTTAGAATCTTTAAGGAGCTAAAGTAATTGTAATCAGCTATTCCCTTAATTTGACATGTTTTAATTGTGTTTTAATTAGAAAGATTAAAAATGTTTTGGTTAAAAGGGGAATTAAGCTATACAAACTTATTTTTGAAGTAACTTTTATTTCGCTCTATTATCTCATCAGCCAACTACTTATTTTCTTTCAAAACTACCAGAGATCTTTTCCTTTCCATTTTACTTTGATTTCCAAACGATTTCCATGGAGTTTCCTCAACTAGTTTCAATAGATTCTTGAAGATTTTCAATCAAATCTTGTCAATTGAAGGAATAGCAAGGGATTGGAGGTAATTTTCGTGTTTCTCCTCTAATCAAGGTTTTTTAATGAAATTCCCAAGTATTTGGCTCTTTAGTTATGTTTCTTAACAAGGTTTCAAGATTGATTTGAAGAAAATGGCTAAATCAACCTTTAAATGATGATTTTGTGTAATTTTCGTAATGGATCTGTTTTGGTTGGGTTATAATTGATTTTAATCATGTTTTGGAGGTTTATTAATGTTGAGATTGAGGTTTAAGCATGGTAATCCTGAAACTATTTGGATCTTTAGTTGATTAGGTTGTTAGAATTGAGTTTTTGTGGTGTTAATATTATTTTGGGAATGCTGGAGGTATAAGGTTGATAATAGGTTGATTTTGGATGCTAACCAATGATAACAAATGGTTGGAAGTGTTAGGTTTTGCCTGGGTTGAGCTTGTATAGTAATCGATGATGTTTTCGGTTGTTTCGGATAGGCGTGTTGGTGATTTGGGCAAGGTGTTGCGTGTAAATAGTGCTTCGCAATTTGTGCAAGTATACACGATGCAAGTAATATAGGGATAAGTATAAGAGTATCGTCTCCACAGGGATTGATACTCAACCTTCGGTTCTACTTCCTCGCACTACAAAATAAATAAAGTAAAAACACAAATTAATTGGGTGATTTGATATAATCTAAAAATATCTAACTGAATGAAATTCACTAAATAAAATAGAGAAGTAATCAAGATGAGAAAGTGGGCCGGATTAGAGTGTTTCATAGTGTGGAATCCTCTTGACTTTGTTTATGTCTTGAATGCAGCAACGCACTACTGTCGTGGCAATGACCTAAATCCCTGCCGCGACTACAATGGATGAAGTCCTACTGCGATAATCCCTTGCTCGTGGGTAGATACAGTTAAGGCTCGCAAAGCGTCCTTGGGGGTTCTGCCTTATACCTAAGCACGGAACGCTGGTTGATGACTGAACTCTGATGATACCTCCCATCGTGAATCAAAGGGCAAACATCAACTATTCATTCATTTCTTTTAGCCGCTGAAACTCTAACCTATCCCTAGGATGAGTTAGTTAACACCACGTGGGGCGAAAACCGTACTTATTCCTTTTGTGATCTCAACTCTCCCGATAATGAACAAATGGATGATCTCACAAACCCTCTCCCGAGTAGAATGCGAAAATAATTAAAGCCAAAATAAGCAAACATTAACTTTTATTACATTAAGAACAAAAACTAAGTACAAGAGTTTTCACACAACTACTAAATAAACTAATCATGGCCCTAAGAAATTTAGAACATATTGAAACTAATCCTAAGCTCTTCTCTCTTTCTCGATCCGATCTCTCCCCCTTTTCTTCATGGCGACAAGCCTTTATATAGGGAGAGGTGTAGGCACAAATCCTTCTTGGAGAGGAAGTTAAGTTGGACTTGGACTAGACTTTATTAAAGAAGTAAATCTCTTTAATTCATTACAGTATACACTTTTGACCAAAAGTCCAACTTTATACTTCCTTCCATGTTTTCCTCCTCTTCTCGAGCTCCAGTTTTCACGCAAAGCGTGTAGAAAAAATCAGCGTTAAAAGCTCTACAAGTCGGTTACCACTTTGCCCATTTTGCTCCCTGACGAGTTGATGTCGCGGCCTGGCTTTCGCTGGCTCGTCATCGGTCTGCTTTGCTCTGCAAGGTTTCATCAGCTTCCCTCAGTAGAAACTGTCATGTGGCTTGGCTCGATTAGGGTCTGTTATCTGCTACTTTGGCCTCATCTTCCCTCCTGCTTTCTGTGTTGTGTCAGCATCATCCTGCTCCAGCAGTGCAAATCTGCAAGAATACCAATCATGCATTAAATAGTACCTTTTTGATAGAATAAATAGAATAACAATATCAAAAGTATAAATGATGAAATCTATGCATGAAAGGCCATAATGCAGCTCAAATGGGTGTAGGTTGAGTGATAATTGTCATGATAAGGGGTCAAAATATAGGACTTTTGGGCACTTATCACACCCTCAAACTCGAACTATTGCTTGTCCTCAAGCAATGCAAACCATCAATTATCAAACCTTAGTTTTTATAAACCGTCTCATTGGTCTTACTTTTCCCTCTCTCTCCAAACCATGGCGAAGAACGCTTCGGCCCTTAAGTCTTTGGATGCCTTAGGAATTCTCTGGAATCAAACTATAAGATTTGTGAGTGTGTGCATGTATTGTGAACAAGATAATTACAAGGATTCTGAGTAAACACTTAAGCATTAAACTACTTAATCTTGGGTTTTTTAAAGCAACCTAACCTACTAGAGCTAGTTTCGGGCACCTCTAGTGATTAGCCTAGAGCCGATTTCGGGCACCTCTAGGGCTTTCTTAAGCTAGAGCCTGTGGTCGACACCTCTAACTTTTACCTAATTTTCTTTCTAAGCTAGTCTATGTCTTAAGTGTACTAGAATTCTTCAAATCATGCAAGTCACAAGGGTGTTTAAGTTTTAATTTCATAGTGTGATCCTAAGTTATCTTCCTTTAAGCACCCTAAAAGTAAAGGCTCTAAACAGTTCTAAACAATGGTAAGAAGATAGAGTTCTATTGCCAAGAAAGAAGATTTAATTAAAACTAAACTGAGGCAATTGATAGAAAGTAATGTCGAGGCATCAGCATAATTCGGTTAAGGCAGATGCAATAAAAAAATTTAAGAAGTAGTAGCACAAAATCTGCATGGCAATTATATTATAGTGTCGCGACATGGCAGTGCGTCGGCCTCTCAACCTACACCCCCTAACTCGAACCAAGCATTGACCTCAATACTTACATTTCATACATAAGATAGAAAAATATTAAATCACAAAATATGAGGGCATCAACAGATAAGCAACAAAAAATTGAAGAGGAATTTAAATAGATTTAGAGGTGGCAAAATCATCCTCCTCGTCACTGTCGAACTCCAAAATTAGCCTCTTCGTTGGCTTAGAAGCTGCTCGCTTGATTCGTTTAGATTCTCGGGGTGGCTGGACGCGTGATGGTGGGGTGGGTTTTCCCACTGGGGAATCCACCTCTTCAATGGAATCAATGTCGGCGTTGTCCATGTTCAGTCCCTTGTGGTTGATCAAGTCGAACACTCGGCTAATAGAGTGGTCACTATGTAACCCCCTCGACCCGACCTGACCGATAGACCGAAACGAACGGATTACACGGGGAATATTGAAGTAAACCGGAAAGGTTTTCCTCAATAAAAGACCCTTTTTTCTTTTTATATTGTCTAGATGCAATTTAGGTTCCTAGGTGTTCGTACACAAGCAACAGATAAGACATCAACACATTTGCCAATTAATTAGAACCAATCAAGGATTAAGGACTATTTTGTAAATTTGATAATTTACATGGGCTTTCACCAAATTCAAGTTACCAATCTTCAATTAGGTTCATTACATCATACTTCTCGGTGAAATTTCAGCTCAAAGGGACATTTGCAACTCATTCAAATGCATGTAAGGAAAACATGGACCAAAATGCAAGAAACAGAATTCAGGACAATTCAAATACAGACCCAACGGTCAAGTGTTTCGGAACAGAATGTCTAGTATCGGAACAACTATTTTGAAACATGGCTGATCGTTTCGATACGTGGGTTCATTTCGAAACCCCTAGAGACACGTTTCGGTACGATGGTTCACAAAGGCAAAAGGTTCTGGAACGAGCCTCACCATTCCGAAACACCAAGGCCATTACAGGCCACTGTTCCAAAACAGGTAAGGGTGTTCCAAAACGTCTGGGCCTACAATTTTCCAAGAAGTTGGTGTAAATCACTTTTCACCCTCCGAAACCATCCCGACACATGTCCTAACATGCATACAACTTAAATACACATCAATGACCACATATATGAAGCACAATTATTTGTTTCAATTCACAAGTATTTACCGTGGCATTTAATTCTTGGACAATCCATGTGGATATGATATTCAACTCACTACTATATTACTTACTGGCTGTGTATACTTGCACGTAAAAGGACACATTCTTGGCAGTATTTACTTGCATTATTACACTAAATCATCATCCTTTTGCCAAGCAATAGTCGATCGACAAGTTTTTGGCATCATTGTTGGGGATTGCAACGAGATTAATTGTTTTGATTTTTTACTTGTTTCTGTCTTTTGGTTTAGTTATTTTGTTTGTTTGATGTATGATCAGGAGCTGCATTGCAAAGGAATATTTACAATACGATCCGTAAATTGAAAGAACCCTAGACAAGATACGAAGAGAACATCGAAAAATGGCTCATAACGAAAATGGTGTAGTAGACTGTGTCCTAAATAATGCCAACAACCAAGAAAATCCAGCAATACATAATGGGATATCTCCCGCTCCTGCTGTTGGCTACAGAAATCCTGAAGAAATACCTATTAGAGAACATTTGGCACCAAACATGGATAACTTGAAGCAATTTATAGAGGTTTGCCAATTATTTCAGCAACCTGGTGTGGCTGAAGAGATGGTGAACCTGAAGCTATTCTTATTCTCTTTGAGAGATAGAGTAAAAATGTGGCTAAGTTCCTTGCCACCTGGTTCAGTTACTTTGTGGGCAAAATTATGCCAGAAGTTTCTTTGAAGATTCCAGCTACCGAAACTTAATGCTAGTAGTGGGCTGGTTACTTGACTTATGGCTACAAACTCCTGCTTTTGACTTAGAGCATCAGTGACCACGTTTGCCTTGCCCGGCTTGTATTGTAAAACATAGTCGAATTCGGCCAAGAAATCTTGCCACTGAGCTTGCTTGGGACTTAGCTTCTTCTGGGTCTGGAAGTAACTTGTGGCTACGTTGTCGGTCAAGATCAAGAACTTAGACCCAAGGAGGTAGTGTCGCCACACTCTAAGGCAATGGATGATGGCACTCATCTCATTTTCGTGAACCGTGTAGCGCCTTTCGGTGTCGTTGAGCTCCCGACTCTCGTAAGCAATTGGATGCCCATCTTGCATGAGAACACCTCCGATGGAAAAGTTCGAAGCCTCGGTGTGTACCTCATAGAGCTTGGTGTGGTCAGGAAGGCTAAGCATCAGCTCCTCGCTAATGGCCTTCTTCAAGGCTTCAAAGGCCTCTTGACACCTTGGTGTCCAAACCCACTACTTGTTCTTCTTTATGAGCTCTGTGAGCGGTGTAGACCTCACCGAATACCCTTCGCTAAAGTGGAAATAATAATTCACCAACCCAAGAAAGGATCTTAATTCATGTACCTTGGTGGGTGGCTCCCATTCTTGGAAGGCACGCACCTTGCCATCTTCCATCATAAGTTACCCATCCCTGATCTTATGCCCCAAGAACATCACTTCAGGCTTGGCGAAGGAACACTTTTCCTTCTTGATGTATAGTTGGTTCTCTCGCAGAACCTTGAGCACTTCCCTTAGATGCTCAACATGCTTCTCTAAGGTGTTTCTATACACCACAATGTCGTCGAGGTAGACGACCACAAATTGATCGAGATAGGGATGGAATAGCTTGTTCATCAATGTGCAAAATGTTGCGGGTGCATTTGTTAACCCGAAAGGAATGACTAGGAACTCATAAGAGCCATACCTTGTGACGCACGTGGTCTTCGGCTTATCACCTTCCGCAATATGCACTTGGTAGTACCCGAGGGAAGATCCAACTTTGTAAAGTAGCGTACGTGACCAGGCTGATCGAAGAAATCCAAGATCAAAGGGATTGGATACTTGTTCTTGATGGTGATCTTGTTGAGAGCTCGGTAATCGATGCACATCCTTAGCAAACCATCCTTTTTCTTTTGGAAAAGGACTGGTATCCCAAAAGGTGCCTTGGATGATCAGATGAACCTCGTATCGAGTAGTCCCTTGAGTTGCCTTCTTAGCTCCTCCAACTCAGGGGGTGCCATGCGATAGGCACTCATGGCTGGTGGCTTGGTGCTGGGTTCCAGCTCGATCCTGTGGTCCACCTCCCTTCTTGGTGGTAACCTTTTAGGCAACTCTTGAGGTGCAACATCTTTGAACTCTTCAAGCACTTGGGTTATCTCCCTTGGTAGGTGTTCGTCGAGCTTGAATTCCTCGTCATCGTAATCATTGATGATAGCTAAGTAGCTTTCCTCGTTCCTCTTGATACCATTTTTGAATTGGAGTGCCGAGAGCACTTTAGTGTCTTGCTTGGTGGCCCTAGTCGTTGGCACCACACAAGCTTGGTTGCGTCGATGATGCACATGCTGTTGGAAAACATCACTGGATTGCCTTGACCCGATCGAGGAACTCGAGTCCTAGGACGAGCTTAAAGTCGTCCATTAACACGACTGAGAAGTCTATGTGACCTGACCATGCTCCCACATTGGTCTTGACTCCACGAGCAATGTCATGAATGGGTCTTGCAACAGAGTTAACTGCCTTGATGGATCCTCCTCCCCTTGTTTCTCTAAGACCAAGCCTCTTGGCTTCTTCAAGGGAGATAAAGTTGTGGGACGCACCTGTGTCGAGCATGGCCTTTGATTTTTTTCATGTTAATGGTGACGTCCACGTAGAGCAATCCTTTTGTTTTAGTATTTGGGGCAGACTGAAGGACATTGACAAATTGCAAGGATCCCATTTAGATATCTTCTTTGCCCTTTTCGGTGTCTCTACCTTCTCGATGCATTGCAAGGAGCAAGTTAAGGGCTTGACGTTGTGGGCACTCTCGGACCCAATGATCACCATCGCATATGAAGCACTTGTTTGATGGTGTGGTTGCTTCGTGCCTTGAGAATCTTTGGCTTTGCCCTTGTCCTTGTTCTTCCATGAGAACGAGTCCTTGTGCTTTGGTGAGTTGTCCTCTTGGTGGCCCTCCTTGTGATGGCCCTTGTCTCCCCCACCTTCAGCTTAACCGCCCTTCTTATCCCTCAGCTTGGCGTTCGACTCCTTGTTGCTAGTGTAGTCGATGAGACTCTCAGCTACGGCAATGGCATCGACATGGGTTTGTACTCCCCGTCGCCTTAGCTCGGCTTTGGCCCATTGTTGGAGTCCATCCATAAAGTTGAAGAGCGAGTCTTTCTCGGAGAGATATGGAATCTCAAGAACTAAGCTAGTGAATTCCTTGACATAGTCACGGATGCTCCTCGATTGCTTTAGCCATCGCAAGCGGGCTCTAGCTTCATCTTAAGCATTCTCCGGATAGAATTGTTGTTTAAGCTCCTATTTAAAGTCATCAAAGGTAGATATGGTGCAATACCTTTCTCGACATCCACACGCCTTCTTCTCAACCAAATCATAGTGGTGTCGGTGAGATATAGCGTTGTGTTTTGGATCTTGGAGGCCTTCTCCATGATGCCAACCGCTGCAAGATATTGCTCTAGGCCATTTAGAAAGTTATCCACTTCCTTTGTGTTGCGTGCTCTTGCGAAGGTCTTTGACTTGGGCACCTCGACCCCTCTAGCCTCAACCGTGGTGCTTGGCCCGGCTACCATGGCGTGTTTGCACAAGGCAACGTCGCCTTGCAATGCCTCAAGCTGGGCATGAGTATTGGCAAGCTCATGTTGGAAGGAATCACGCACCTTTGAGAGCTCCCCATGAGAAGATCTCGGATTTTCCCCATCTCCGCCCGCATGGTCTCCTCTAGCTTGACCATCATGGTCTTCATTGTCGTGTGGATCTCGGCATCCTCCGCCTCGAGGCCTTCCACCCTTTGTTGAAGGTCGTCCACTTGGGCATCCATGCCCCCTACACTTTCCTTGACGCGAGTCAAGCGTGACTCAATGCTAGACATTACATCCTTCGACTTGGCTCGTGGCTTAGTCGTTGTAGAATTGATCGTCTCTTCACACCCTCGTTGCTCATGCGTGACCTTTGCCTCGAATGAGCTAACAACTTGATTCTTGCTAGTTTTTGCCATGTCCCAAGTGTCTCAAACATGCTCCGATACCAACTATCACGGGCTTAATCTTACTTGAGCTAATTCGTGCGGCATTAGCACTCCCGACTCAATGCTAACAAGCCTTATTCCCACACAACGCAATGGCTAGACAAGTGAAAAGTATAGAAGGCAAGAGAACTTAGAAAGGAAAGCTTTATTAAGCTTAAGTGAGAAAGTTTACAAGAGATCTTTGAGAATGCTTCAACTCTTGAGTGAGTTGCAAAATGAGGAGATGGTCCTATTTATAGGCCTCCCAAGTACATGGTGGATTCTTATAGATAATCCTAGACTTGTGGAGACATTTACATATGCTAGGTGGTTCTAGAGAACTCTATAAGTATCTATAATGTTCTAGAGAGTTTCGGGGTCTCCCAGAGTAGTCCCGACCTTTCCCGAGCCTTCCAAGGTCTTCTAGGGCCTCTCGGTGAGTCTATACTTGGGTAGAATGTCCTGGAACCTTCCGGAACGTTGTGGCACTCTATAAGACTTGTGTAGGCCGTCCTAGGCCATTCTAGTATCCTCCTTGGTGCATGCTTGCTTCAAAAACGCCCAAGGAGTGGTTTGAACCTTGGTTATGCTTGTGGGAAAGAAGGTGGGTAGTGACATTACGCTCTCTTTACCCATCAATGTAGAGATTTAGAACTTGGAAGGCAGCGAGAAGCAAGGGATCAAAAGAGACTTTGTTACTTGAAAGTATGTTTTCGGTTTAGACTATGAGTAATAAGGGAAATGGGGAATTCATTATGTTTTTGGGAGATATGTGTGAACTCCTTGTTTGAGCAAGTTTATATTGTTGTTTTGGACTTGTAAATAGCCTTTGATGTCTGGATTATGCGTTGCTATGGTTTTTAGTATCTTATTTGATGTGGTCTTAGGAAGCATGCCTATAGATTCCATTTTGAAGCTTGATGCTATGAATTGGTGATGTTTCTGATGTTCTTGGTTGAGGATCGATCCTTGGTTTTGTTGGTTATAGCTTAGAAGCATGCTTAGGTGTTTTTGTTTGCTCAAATGCATGATAAACCAGCAAAAATTGACATTATGAGTCCAAGTGTATCAGTATGTGGCCTTCCGTATCGATGCGGGCCTTGTGAAATAGGCTAAGCGTATCAGTACGATAGGAACTGTATCGATACATTTCATGAGTAAAATAGTTGGGTGTTTCGATACGTGGGGGCATATCGGTACGGTAAAAGGCTACTGGAATCTAGGATTTAAAATCAAATGAGACCGTATCGATACGGTGCTAGGCATATTGATACAGTGAGAGGTAAATTGGTTAAATGGAATCTCTTGAGGTTATGTTTTCTTACGTTTTGGTCGCTGAATGTTAAGCATGCAATTAAATGAGTTTGGATGATCGAATTGAGCTGAGATTTGACATATTGGCATGGAATATGACTAATTATAGGGTGGTAACCATAAATTGGCTGAAGTCCTTGTAATTTATTAACATTATAATTTGGTCCCAGAACATGTATATTGTCAATTGAATGCGAAATCGTTGTTTGTTTGAATTGAAGTTCCTTTCGTTGTAAGTCTGAATCACATAGGATGATAATGTGCATTTAGACAAGATAAAAAGAAAAAAGGGTCGTTTATTGAGGTAAACCTTCTCGGTTTACTCAAATATTCCCCGTGTGACTCATTCGGTTCGGTCTCGCGTCTAGGCCGGGTCGAGGGGGTTACATTTGTTGGTATTAGATATAGGTTTGCGATAGTTGGGAGGTAAGTTCTGATGGATTAGTGTTGTTTTTTATTTCTTAAACCAAGTTTGTAATAATTTGGAATGTTGATATTGGTTGAATGTTGATGATTGTTATACATGGTGATTGTTATATATATGTTGATTGTGATATGCTTTGTGGGGTAAGTTTTCGAAAGGTTGGATATTAGTAAGTTGTTGTGATGTTGTGAATTATATTCTGTTGTTTGCTATGCCCGGTGTTTGCAAAATGTACGTTGGTTGCGTTATGCCATGTTGGGGGAGGAAAGTTGGGATGCACATTGCCTTATTACTATAGTCTGAAATGTTTTGGTTTGAATTAGAAGTCTGGATCCTTGCTTAAAGCTAGCCTGATTGTTTTTGTTTTGGTAAAATTATCATGCATTAGAAATGTGTTATGTTACTACTGAGAGACGAAGTGAGAACTAGAGTGGTTCTATTGCCTTTGGTAAAGGAGTAGAGGAGAATGTTATACATCTTGGGGGTTTGCCACCCCGAAGTAAGTACCACCTGCGCCAGTTGGGCCAGTGTTGGGTGACATAGCGCCTGGGATATAGGCGATGTATGAAACTTTTGAAGCTGCCATTGTTGGAATGCTTGAGACTACACCAGTTGTTAGACAACTATGAGCTGATGTTAGAACGCCTCTGTAGTTTGGGAGAAGTTGAGCTTGAGGGTTGGCACTCGATGCATCTGTAGAGTTGATGGCATGTATTGTCCGGGTTATGGAACAAGTGGGGTGTAATGATGGTCATAAGTTGTAAATATATTGTGTCTATGGTTGCAAGGAGATGTGTACAGTTGGTCGACAAATGTGGTTGTGGGCGTGGAACCCAATGTTGTAACCTAAGAGTTCTTTCGAACTGTCATTAAGAAGAAGTAACTGAGAGTTAGACACTTGGATGACAAGGAATGTGAATTCAAGGCTTTGGTTCAAGGAAGAATGTTTGTGGTCAAGTTTGAGGTAGAGTTTGTTCAGTTGAGCTGGTATGCTCCTAAATTGGTATTGGATGTGAGACATCGATGCGACTGATTATGTTACGGTTTTGTACAGGATGTTAGGATATACATGTTGGCTTTTGGCTACACCGTTTTCAACGTGTTCGTTGCACGGGTGAAAGATATTGAGCAGAACTTGGGTTTATCTTCTCTTGTGGGAGGTTATGGCTCTAACAAGAGAGTTGCAACTCTGGTTCGATGGTAGTCAGTTTAAGAAAAATCACGATAAAAGGTATCACCTGAGTTGAGGCAATGTGGTGGTAGTGTTGGGTGACGACCGTAAGGTCAGTGTATCCAGGCTAGAGTAGCATTTAATACCTGTTAGGTATGTGGATTGTGTGATCACATGAGGCGAGATTATCCACGTTTGGTTCGTGATGTATAGAAATTTGCGCATGTTTTTGCTAAGGCTTGTGGGAGATGTGGTTTGAACGATCGTCTCAGATGCGTTAGATGTGGGAATGCAAGTAGCTAGTTCTTTTGGTGAAACAGTTTTTACAAGAAGTTGTTTAGGAGATGTCCTTTGACTGTTCAAGGTCATGTGTTTCCAGTTGGTTTGATGGAGTTGTTGTTCCACGATTTTGATGTAATCCTGGGTATGGATTGGTTGTTTGAGCATAGAGTTGTGGTTGATTTTGAAACCAAGTGAGTTACCCTGAAACTTGCCGATGATTACGAGGTGGTAATCGTGGGTGAATGTTAAATTCTTGTTCGATGTTGTTTCGGCCTTTGAAGCAAGTCATTTGATGGAATTCAGTTGTGAGGATTTCTTAGCCTATGTTAGGAATTCGGGATCGAAGGAAGTGTGTGTTCAGGACATACATACTGTATGTGAGTTTCTGGTGTTTTTTGGAGGAATTGTCTGGTTTGTCGTCGAATAGAGAGGTTGAGTTTGGCATTGAGTTGTATGAAAATACAACTCTATTGTCTATTTCTTAACTATCGTATGGCTCCAAAGGAGTTAAAAGAGTTGAAGACACAACTACATGAGTTGCTTGATTGAGGGTTTATTAGGCCTAGTGTTTCGCCTTGGGGGTGCACTGGTGTTGTTTGTGAAAAGAAAGATGGCACGATGCGGATGTGCATTGACCATCAGCAATTGAAAAAGTTGACGAATGAGGATAAGTATCCATTGCTGAGGATTGATGATTTGTTTGATCAGTTTGGTGGTGATTCAGTGTTTTCTAAGATTGATTTGAGGTCCAAGTATTATCGGTTGAGGGTAAAGGATTTGGTTGTGCCTAGAATTGCCTTTTCTACAAAGTACGAGCATTGTGAGTTCTTGAGGATGTCGTTTGGTTTGACCAATGCGTCAGTGCGTTTAGGGATGTGTTGAATCGGGTGTTCCATGAGTTTTGGATCAAGTTGTTGTTATGTTTGTTTGTGATATTCTAGTGCATAAAGGTAAACTGAAGGATTTTGATCGGCATGTATGAATAGGCAAGTATGCTTTCTGTGCGGGAACAAATGTTGCTTTTTAATCGAAAAGTACGAGTTTTGAATATGTTGAAAGGAATATGGGTCTGAGAACGTTAATAGTAAGTGTGAACAGTTTAACATGCACAGTGCAAAAACACTTATATGTGTGTGTATATATATATATATACATATATCATTATGCCATTGCATGCATACATTTGTGAATGACATTAGAGGTTATGCATACATACACATAGACATCTGCAAGGGCATATAAGTAATCATGCATACATGTGTTCACACTTACGGATGCCTGTTCGGAGATCGATTGAATGATGGTGTAAGCTAGATAGCTTATGTAAGTAGCTTTGGTAATATGGTTTTCGGAGTTCGTGAGGTATGAAAAGGGTGTTAAACTTGGTTCTTGGGAGTTTGGCTTGTGCTAGTTTCGGAGCAAACAAGGTTGGAGTTAGAAGTTTGTGGGTTTGCTAGGTCTAGTTAATTAACATCGATGAGTATGCTAGTTCTTTTGTTAGGCATCCCGGTAGTACTAAGATATATCGAGGGTTAAAGGACGAGTACTATTTGGTTGGGTTAAAGAACGATGTGGCCGAGTTTGTTGCTAGGTTCATGGTGTGTCATCGGGTAAAAGCTGAGCATCAATTTCAATCCCGGTTGTTGCAACCGTTGAGGATACTGGAATGGAAGTGGGAGAGAAATACCATGGATTTTGTGTCTGAGTTGCTGTTGACACCCACTAAAAAGGGATTTTCTTTTGGGGTGGTTGTTGATTGGGTTACGAGGTATGCACACTGTGCGCCTGTGCATGCAACGTATGCTTGGGATAAGTTGGAGGATTGTGTTGCCAAGGTTGTGTGTTTGCATGGTGCACCTAAGTCTACAGTTTCGGATAGAGATCCACGGGTTGTATCTAGGTTTTGGGAGTGTCTACATCGAGTTTTGGGTACACGATTGAATTTCAGTACTTTGTATCATCTACAGTCGAATGGTCGGTCTAAACGTGTGATTTGGGTCTTGGAAGATATGTTGAGATGTTGTGTCATTGAGTTCCAAGGAACTTGGGAAAAGTAGTTGCCTTTAGGGTAGTTTGCCTATAACGGTGGTTATCATGCTAGTATAAAGACGGGGCCGTATGAGGCCTTGTGTATTAGGAGTTGTCGTACGCCCTTGTGTTGGACTGAAGTTGGTGAAGTATGTTTCGTTTTCGGAGGCGTTGCAAGACACAAATGAGAAAGTGAAGCTCATTTGTGATCACTTGAAAGTGGCTTCGGATTCTTATAAATTTTACGCGGAATTGAAGCATAGGGAGTTAGGGTATATTGTGGTGATCATGTGTTCTTGAAAGTATCGCCTTGGAAGAAGGTGATACGTATCAGGCGTAAAGGAAAGCTTAGTCTGGGGTTTATTGGACCGTATGAAGTTGTGCAGTGTGTTGCTTCAGTTACTTATCGGTTGAGGTTGCCTCCCGAGTTGGAAAAGATTCTTAATGTGTTTAATGTTTCGATGTTGCGGAGGTTTAGGTTAGATCCATCGTATGTTATGTTGGTGGAGGATATGAGTTGTGACCGAGGTTGCCCTTTGATAAGGAACCTGTTGAGATCTTTTATTCGTGTAGTAAAGTTCATCGTGGTAATAATGGTTCTTGTTAAAGTCTTGTGGCAGCACCGTGGTGTTGAGGAGGGCATGTGGGAGTGTAAGGCGGATTGGATGGAGTGGTTTCTACACTCTTTTCCTACGAGTAAAATTTTGAGGATGAAATTTTCTAAATGGGGGAGTGTTGTAACGCCCCGGTTTTGGGCCTAGAGGGTTTGGGGTGGTTTTGGGGTCTGTTAGACCGGGATTAGAGATTCGGGTGAGTTTTGGGATGAGTTTAGGGGAAACATGTTTCGGAAGATGGTAAAAATATGGAAAAATTATCTAGAATCCTTTTTAAATATAAAAAAGGTTTTGGTCAAATAGATTTTGGGAAACAAGTTTCGAAAATGTGACATTTTGGACTAGTGACCAAAATGTAAAGTTTGAAAACTGTTTTAGTGAATGTTTTGTAAAGAGTTAAAGATTTGAATCTTTAGGGAGCATATTATGTTTTAATCATCTATTTACCTTAATTTGGTTATTTTATAAATGATTTAATTAAAAGATAAAATAGGATAAAAAGGGGTTTTAATTAAAGTGGTTAATTGGCTAAACCATTTTCTCACGTAACTTCTTTTCACTCTAAACTTTTCTCTCAACTTTCCTGCCAGCAAAACTAGCTTTTCTCTTCTAAAATCTCCAGAGATCTTTTCCTTTTCATCCAACATTGATTCCTAAATGATTTTCCTTTGGATTTCTACAACAAGCTTCATTTGTTTTCTTGATGATTTCAATCAAATATTGCCAATTAAGGGAAAAGCAAGGGATTAGAGTTAATCTTTTTTTTCTCCTCAAATCAAGGTTCTTTATTGAATTTCCCAAGTTCTTGACTCTTTTAAATATTGTTTCTATTAAGGTTTTGTGATTTAATTAGGGAAAAAGATGAAATCAATGTTTAATTTATGGATTTACATGATTTTCGGATTGGATCTATTTTGCTAGGTTTATGATTGATTTTAATCATGATTTTGAAGTTTAATAATGTTAAGATAAAGGTTTTAACATTGTAATCCCGAAACTATGTGAATCTCTAATTGTTTAGGTTGCTAGATTTAGGATTTTGTGGAGTTGTGGTGGTTTTATGAATGATGGAAGTATAAGGGTGATATTATGATGATTTTGGATGTTAATTAATGATTTTTGGTGGTTTGAAACGTTAGTTTGTGTCTAGGTTAAGTTTAGATGTGTTTTGGTGATGATTTCGGTTGTTTCAAGTGGGCGATTGATTGCTTTTGGCAAAGCAATGTTGTGGAAATGTGTGCTGGGATTTTGATTTCATTGAGATGCATTAATCCTCTGTTATTATGTGCTTAAAACAGGGGAGAACGATCCGTTAGCGATCGGTGAAGCTTTGGAGGCTTCGGACGCTTAGCTTAATGTCGGTGATTCGAGGTTTCGCGTGTCGGTGAGTGAGAACGTGGATTTCAGCTTTGAAATGTTTTAAAGGTGGTTTTGGGAACTTAGATTTAAGCTTGAAACACTTGTCTAAGTTCAAAAGTAAGAATAAGTGGTTTTCTCTCTCTGTCGTGCTTTTACGAAATAGTTTATGCACTTGTTTTTGGATTACATGATACCTACTGTTTATGCATGATTTAAAGTATGTTGTATACTGCTTTTAATCATGAGTTGATGAAGGATGCGCATGGTAAGTGATCCTTGTAAGTATATGTTTATACTTTTGTTTAAAGCATGGTTTGTTGCTTTGGAAAATGGTTTAATGTTGATGTTTTGAAAACAGTGAGGCACATGGTTAAATGTGAATTATATTGGCAAGTGATGGTATGGAAATGGTTTTGAAAATGCTATCGGATATAGTTAGCCGGCTATAGGATTGAGTGCACTATAAACAAGTTTCTTTGGATGTTGAAGGGTTTATACGGTGTACCGAATACTCCATCCAAGTACCCTAACGATCAAAGAGGTGTGGTGTCTAATATCTCGTTAGTGGGGTTATACATCTACCAATGAGTGGTGTTGAGGGGTTTATACATTGTACCGAATACTCCACCACAGGTGTCACAATAGTTGAGGGGTTTATATTGTGTACCGAATACTCCCGTGTGTGAACCTTGAGATGCCGGTGAGATTGTATGAAGTGTTGGGACAACACATGTGAATCTGTGTATCCAAGTACCCGATGATGTGTGTTTTTGAAATGGAACTTCATTGATGATCACTTGTGAGCCAATATAATTATTGATGTATCATGTGTTGTATAATGGGATTTAGACATTTTACTCTTTAAGCTTTGCATATTGTATGTTATGCATGTGAAGGATTAAATTGAGGTTAGCAATGTGAGTTGTTGTGATTTTATGATACATGATGCATATGGTATGATATGCTGGTTTTGATCGATTAAAGTGCATGGTTTTAAGGGCTTGATGTTTCAAATGTTGATTTGAAGTAATTGAAATGAGATTTCAATGTGGTTTTAGAAAATGTTTAAAAATGCATTGATGGTGTTTTGTTTTTCAGCACTCCTCACAAAGCCTTGTGTGCTTAAGCTCTCTTTACCCATCAATGCAGAGAACTAGAGCTTGGAAGGCAGCGAGAAGCAAGGGATCAAAAGAGACTTTGTTTCTTGAAAGTATGCTTTCGATTTAGACTATGAGTAATAAGGGCAATGGGGAATCCGTTGTGCTTTTTAGAGATATGTGTGAACTCCATGTTTGAGCATGTTTATATTGTTGTTTTGGACTTGTAAATGGCCTTTCATGTTTGGATTATGCTTTGTTATGGTTTTTAGTATCTTACTTGATTTGGTTTTAGGAAGCATGCCTATAGATTCCATTTTGAAGCTTGATGCTATGAATTGGTGGTGTTTCTGATATTCTTGGTTGAGATCCTTGGTTTTGTTGGTTATGCCTTAGAAGCATGCTTAGGCATTTTTGTTGGCTTGAATGCATGATAAACCTGCAAAATGGACATTATGAGTCCAGGTGTATCGGTACGCGACCTTCCGTATCGATACGGGCCTTGTGAAATAGGCTAAGCGTATCGTTATGATGGTAACCGTATCGATACGGTTCATGAGTAAAATAGTTGGGTGTTTCGATGCGCGGGGGAGTACCGGTATGGTAAATGCCTACTGGAATCTAGGATTCAAAATCAAACGAGGAGTTTGCTGCCCGTTGGAGCTGTAACGGCAGGCGCGAATAACGGGGCCAGCTGTTACGCGGTTTCTGACGCGTCTGTCACGCGTTTCTGTGTCTACTACACGTCTGTTGCGCAAATCAAGTAGCCTTTTCTGTCCTGCCTTTTCCAAGTCCATATTCACTACCTTGATGGCCCAGTATGCTCTGTGCTCAATCTCAACAGGTAGATGGCATGTTTTTCCATAAATCAGTCGGTAGGGTGACATTCCCAATGGAGTTTTGAATGTTGTTCTGTAGGCCCATAGTGCATCATTGAGGTGTAGAGACCAGTCCTTTCGAGTTGGCTTGACCAACTTCTCAAGAATGTTCTTTACCTCTATGTTTGATATTTCAGCCTGTCTATTGGTTTGAGGGTGGTAAGCTGTTGTGATCCGATGTTTGACACCATATTTCTTTAAGGCAGCAGCTATAACCCTATTATCGAAATGCCTCCCTTCATCACTGATGATCGCCTTGGGGATGCCAAATCTGGAAAAATATGTTTTTATGCAAAAACCTCTGAACCGTTTTGGCATCATTTTTCTGTGTAGCGATCGCTTCAACCCATTTGGACACGTAGTCCAATACCAGGAGGATATAAAGGTTCCCACATGATGCTGGAAAAGGTCCCATGAAATCAATCCCCCAAACGTCGAAGATCTCGACTTCCAAAATGTTTTGCAGCGGTATCTCATGTCTTCTTGAGATATTTCCAGTCCGTTGACATTTATCATAGCTTTTGTAGAATGCCTGGGCATCCTTGAACAGTGATGGCCAATAAAATCCTGACTGCAAAACCTTGGCAGCAGTTTTGTTACCACCTAAGTGTCCTCCATATTGTGAAGCATGGCAGTGGTGAAGCACAGCTTCCTGCTCATCCTGTGGTACACACCTCCTGATGATCTGATCTGCACACATTTTGAAAAGAAGAGGTTCGTCCCAATAATAATGTTTAACATCATTTTGGAACCTCTTCCTAGCTTGATAGTTAAGATCGGGAGGGAGTATTCCGCTAACTAAAGAATTAACGAAATCAGCATACCAGGGGAGTTCAGAAAACTTACCTGTCGTCGTGGCTGTCGCGGCAGTGCTTATGGCAGCGAACAACTGCTCGTCAGGGAAGGTCTCCAGTATGTGTGTCTCGTCTGTTGGGAGATTCTTTCCCTTCTCCAGTCTTGACAAGTGATCTGCAACTTGATTTTCTGTCCCCTTTTTATCCTTTATCTCAAAGTCGAACTCTTGCAGTAGCAGAATCCAACGTATCAGTCTAGGCTTTGCATCCTTTTTGGCAAACAGATACTTTAGTGCAAAGTGGTCTGTGTGGACTATGACCTTTGTTCCAAGTATATATGAACGAAACTTGTCAATCGAGAACACCACATCTAAAAGTTCCTTCTCCGTTGTGGTGTAGTTTACTTGGGCATCGTTCATTGTTTTGCTGGCACAGTATATAACATGAAAGAGCATGTCCTTCCTCTGCCCAAGTGTTGCCCCAACAGCGTAGTCACTAGCATCACACATGATCTCAAATGGTAGTTTCCAATCTGGTGGCTGTACTATCGGGGTTGTTACCAGCTTTTCCTTCAGAACCTTGAATGCCTCAGTACATTCAGTGTTGAAGTCGAAGGGACGGTTCTGCTCCAAAAGATGGCACAAGGGTTTCGTGATCTTCGAAAAGTTTGCGATAAACCTCCGATAAAACCCAGTGTGCCCTAAGAAACTTCTGATTCCCTTGACTGTGGTGGGTGGCGGCAGCTTTTCAATTACCTCGATCTTAGCTCTGTCGACTTCTATGTCGCGGCAGCTTACTTTATGGCCTAGGACTATCCCTTCATCCACCATGAAGTGACATTTCTCCCAGTTCAACACCAAGTTTGCTTTCTCGCATCTCTCGAGCACTTTTTGTAAGTTGCCTAGGCAGCTTTCAAAGTTGTCTCCAAAGACAGAGAAATCATCCATGAATATCTCCAGGAAATCCTCTACCACGTCAGAGAATATTGCCATCATACACCTCTGAAAAGTAGCTGGTGCGTTGCAAAGTCCAAATGGCATCCTCCGAAAAGCGTAAGTACCGTATGGGCAAGTGAACGTCGTCTTCTCTTGATCCTCCGGTGCGATGGCTATTTGGTTGTAACCTGAGTAACCATCAAGAAAACAGTAGTAAGGCTTTCCCGCTAATCTATCAAGCATTTGATCAATAAAAGGCAAGGGAAAGTGGTCCTTCCAGGTAACTTTGTTAAGCTTTCGGTAGTCCATACAAACCCTCCAACCGGTCACAGTCCTGGTTGGGATTAACTCGTTTTCTTCATTGGTTACCACGGTTATTCCTCCTTTCTTAGGAACGCACTGCACCGGGCTCACCCACTTGCTATCTGAGATGGCATAAATTATTCCAGCATCTAGCCATTTGATGATCTCCTTACGAACCACCTCTCGCATAGCATCGTTTAGACGTCTCTGGGCATCAATGGTCGGCTTGTGATCATCCTCTAAGAGGATTTTATGCATGCATAGTGCCAGGCTGATGCCTTGGATATCAGCTATCGTCCATCCAATAGCCCTTTTGTGCTGCTGCAGCATCTCTATCAGCTGCTGTTCCTGTTCCTGCATCAACTTGGAAGAGATGATTACGGGCAACGTATCATTTAATCCAAGAAAAACATATTTAAGTTGCCCTGGCAGGGGCTTAAGATCTAGAACAGGTGGCTCTACAGTTGATGGCTTTTGGATGATATGTTCATTCGATGTATAATTTAAGGGCTCGAATAACTTACCTGGACGATTGCCTATCCATTTTACCTCCTCGTGATTTTCAGTATCAGATATGTCAGAGTCTGAGGAGCTACTGTCGTCGTCGCTGTCGTGACAGTCTTCTAAATGGCTACTGGGGCAGTGGCCAATTTTAATGTCATGGCAGCTCGACCTGATGCAGGGTTGGTCAAGGATAACTTCAGTGATAGCCTTGCATTCTTCTTCTGCATCAGCATGTTTTATTGCTTGGAGAACATTCAGTTTGATCTCTTGATCATTCACTCTCATAGTGAGTTCTCCCTTCTCTACATCAATCAGTGATCTTCCTGTGGCTAAGAAGGGTCGCCCCAGGATGATTGGTGCATTCTCATCTGCTTCACAATCTAAAACAATAAAGTCAGCAGGAAAAATAAACTTATCCACTCTTACCAGAATATCTTCAATTTTCCCTTTCGGTTGCACGTAAGAGCAGTCTGCTAGCTGCAGCATAACTGTTGTGGGTCGTGCTCGTCCAATACCTAATTTCTAGAATACAGATTTTGGCATTAAATTAATACTAGCACCAAGATCACAAAGTGCCTTACCCACAAATTTGTCTCCGATTATGCACGGTATTATGAAGCTCCCAGGATCCTTCTTTTTCTGGGGTGGATGCTTGTGCAGAATAGTCATGAATCCTTCTGTCATTTTAACCGTCTCAAATTCCACAAGTCTGGATTTCTTTGACATGGCATCCTTGAGAAATTTGGCATAACCAGACATCTCCTTGATAGCATCTAACAGCGGAATATTAATGTGAACCTGCTTAAAAATATCATAGATTTTCTTAAGTTGGGATTCATGTTTCAACTTCTGTAGCCGATGTGGAAAAGGAGGTGGGGGACGATAGTATGCAATACGTCCTTCCCACTGCATTCGGATCTGATGAGGCTTAGGTTCTTCATCCTTCTCCTCTGTCCCTTCTGCTGTCGTGACAAGTTCATCGGCAGCAGGCTGTTTGTCATCTGTCGGGGCAGCGTTCTCGGCAGTTGATTCTAGGGCTGATTTCTTAACTGTTTCAGCTTCTTTCTCTGGCCCTGGTAACTTCTTCCCACTTCTAGTTGTGATCGCTTTGCACTGCTCATGTCTGGGTTTTCTAGCGTTTTCAGTATCGCTAGGGAATCCTCCATTCTGCCTTGGCATAATATGCTGGGAAACCTGACCCATCTGTGTCTCGAGTGATTTTAGAGTAGCTTCATGGTTGGCCATCTGCATCTCTGTTTTATCCATGAACGACTCAGTCTTCTTGACGAAGTGATCCATGTTTGCCATGTAGGTTCATGTCTGTGACATAAATGTGGCCAAGGTTTGTTCCAGTATGCTAGGGGTGGCTGCCTGTGGTTGTTGCGGCTGCTGTTGCACTTGCTGCCGTGTCAGAATTCTAGGTGCCCCTGATTTTGAGTGTTCTATGCTTGAGGGTTTACGACATTGTTAGGGTTGCTCCAAGAGAACTTAGGGTCTTTCCTCCAGTTGGCATCTCTATTAGGCATTGTTAGGAATTGTAGTTCCCAACATACATCCCTTCCTCTAACTGTTGCGGACAATCTTCCGAACTGTGATTCCCAGCACGAGTTTCACATACCTCTTCAGCAGAGTAGATAGGTTTTGAATCTTTCTTCAAGAGCTTTTCCACTGCCTTTGTGAGATATTCCACCTGTGTTTTTAGGGAATTATCGGCCTCATAGTCTTTCACAGCTAGTACTCGTTTACCCCCTCTTCTTGATGTAGGAAACTGTTCCTCGTTCTTTGCCAGGTTTTTCAATACTACCAATGCTTCATCTGGGTCTTTGTCCAACAGCAATCCATTCGCTACTGAATCAATTCTCATACGAGTCTGTAAGTTGGCAGCATTATAAAACTTAATTACCTGGTTCCAAACGGGGAATCCATGCATCGGGCAGTTCCTCAATAGAGTGGTAAACCTGTCCCATGCCTCGTGCATTGGCTCGTCATCTTCCTGTTGAAAAATAGCAATTTCGTTACGTAATCGCTCAGATAAATGTGAAGGATTAAAACGAGACAAAAATTCACGAGTTAAATCTGCCCAAGTTCGTATTGAACCCGGCGTTAGTTTATTCCACCAAGTTTTCGCCCTGCCCCTCAATGAATGAGGAAATAACCGAAGCCTTAGTATCTCCGGATTTACTCCTGGTAGTCTAAACGAACAACAGATTTCCTAGAATGTTTTCAGATGCTCCCTAGCATCCTCTGTAGCAGCACCACTAAATTGGCCAGCGTTATTAATCATGCTGAACATGACAGGTTTCAGCTCAAAATTTTCAGCTTCCACATCCGGCAGGGTAGTTTCTAGTTCCACATGATCATTGATCATGAAATCGCGGCAGGTCCGGCATGCGGCAGCAGCAGGAGGATCGGCAGGTTGTCTGTTCCTTCCATCTCCGAGGGGATCTTCAGGACCTCGGGGATTCCCTTGGTTGTGCATGGCCTCTAACTGTTCTTCAAGGTACTCGTTTCTGGCTAATACGAGTCGGAGTCGGTTCCTAAGATTGCACGAACGTTCGATTTCAGGATCTATCTTATACTCAGGTTCCTTTCCTCGTCTCTATCGGCGCATAAACAGAAAATCTTGTGAAAAGTATAGGTTAAACAATCCAAGTAAAAACAATAAAATAAAAGAAGTGCAGTTAAAGATAGGGTAAAGATATGTTGTCAGTCCCCGGCAACGGCACCAAAAACTTGTTGCATGTAAAAGTGTCTATCGCAATGTAGTGCAAGTGTACACGACGCAAGTAGTAAAGTGATACGTAAGTATCGGATATCGTCTCCACAGGGAATGGGCTAATAGCTTTAACCTGAGTTTTCTGCATGAAGGGGAAAAGAAAGAGTTTAATAGTTTGTCACGAAATAATAAAGAAGATTGAAAATAAAAGATGAAAATATTCAGAGTAAAGAATGGGCCGGTATTGATCTGCTCCGTAGTGCAGGTGTTTGCAATGTCTAAGACTTCTCTGTTCTGTTGTAGCGCCTGTCGCGGCAGCACCTGCTGCGGCAGCGGTCTGTTGTTGTCGCGGCAGCGAACACACAACTCAGCACTTCAAGCTTGGCAAGAATCCATGTTGTGCCTTGGCTTATCCCTAGGTCCAAGTCTGTCGATGAACACGTCTTTGATGATACCTCCCGGCGTGAATCGAAGGATAAACACCGATATTGTTGAATTCTTCCTTAGCCACTTAACCTCATCCTATCCCTAGGTCTGAGATAGTTCAACCATAAACTGGAGAACTTGTACTTATTCCTTTCGTATACTTAACTCTTCCGATATTAAGTAAATGTGTAATCTCACAATCCTCTCTCGATACTCTTGCAAGATGTTGAAAAACCAGAATAAGCAAACTTGAAGTCTATTTTATTGAACAAAGAAAATTCTAAAACAATGCAATCCTTCCAACTGCTTTACAGAATCAACCCTTAGCCCTAGGGGAAGTTTAGAACATGATGAGAAGGGGGAAACGACTAGGGTTTAGGGGAGAAGGCTAGAGAATGAGATATCCTTCCCTAGGTCGAATTACATGCCTTTATATATGCCTTGGGTTCAAGTTTTCTAATATGGCAAGAATACAAGTTTAAACTAAAATACAACTCTATTAAAGACTAAATCTTCAGAGCATATATCTTTAATTCGTCCTTCATTCTTGCTTGGAGTTTCTTCCTTGAACTTTGGGCTTGGCCTTCATTCTGATCTAGGGCTTAGAAAAATATAAGAGTGCTCCACGACAGACCGGCTTAATTTCCTCTTTATGTCGAGGTCCACTTCACTTCTTCCCTTCACCATTGTTGTCGCCCTTGGCTGCCACGGAAGCGGCCATGGCAGCATCGTCCTTCTCATCTGCTATCCAGTTCCAGTTCTGCTTCACCACTGCCCTTCATCTGCTACAGCAGCTACCTGCAAAAGCAACCAATTTCAGTAGAAACTGTGCCATTTAATATAATTGTGATGAATGAATGAAATCTATCCTAAATGCAATGAATTATGCTTGAATGCAGCAGAAATATGGGTTAAATAGGGGGTAAAATATAGAACTTTTACACACTCAACAATAAGCCTCTCATTCTCGAACCAATCTTGAAAAAAACAAATGTACTCCACAATCGTTTAAACGAGTCATCCACCTTAGGAGACAGGTAACAGTCTTTCACTGTCACTTAGCAAGCTATCAATGGTTTAAGCATCACCTCAATGAACCAACTTCTTACCAACGAACAAGCCCGGTTTTCCCTTAGGTGAAACACTCATACAAAAGAAGCCTCGTTCGAGTTGCGCCTTCACAACTGAATCTCTAACTCTCTCAACTGGGTTGGTGTCCTCTGACAAGGATGATGGGAAGCGACGTCCAACACGGCCTTACCTCAACATCTACTCATGTTTTTTATAGGAAGAAAGTCTCGGCTACTCCTCCAAAAAGCACAAACGAATACTCTGTCAGTCCGAAAGCTCTTGAGCATTGAACTACACACATTTGCATCTGTCAAACGGTCAAACATGTCCCACAACCCCGTTGTGCCATTTTCTAAACAACCCTACAAAAAATCATTATAGCAGGGCAATGGTTCAATATCCTCAGTACCAAAGGTTGGGTTCCCTTGAGGTCTTTTAGCCTCGAGCTCACTCTCGACATTACTGAATAGTGTCGCACTAGATTTAACCAAATCAATTTCTAAGGTGCAACAACCTTCAAGAAGGTAGTTATATCAAACCTGTAGAACGCATAACTTCAATTACACTCAAGCAAAGAGTGGATCATGAGTCCATTATCTCCAAGAAATTCCCTTGAGAAGGGTGATGATACTTCCCAAGTATCAACAAGGCTTCTTTTCAGGCGAACAAAGGGTCTCCAACTATCGTACATCCATTAATTGACTTCGAGATCGCGTTATCCATACTTGCATTACAAACGTTATTCACTTACAACAATGAAGATTCTCTAACACAACTCTCATGACGTATCCGAAGGCTTTAGAATGACAACAACACACAACGAAGACACCATTCAGGTGGTGGAAGGAGGACATATCCTCGACTCCGGCATCATTCAATAATTTCACATCTCAACACTCCGGGGTAATCTTGCCCTCAGAATCGCTCCCATGAGCAGCTCAACTCTTAACTCGACCCTCTCGGCCACGATCGTAACCATCTTAGTGTCACAACATTGGATGCACCATCAGGATTCTAGTCTTAAGGAGTACGAACTTAATTTAAGGGCTTGTATTCACTAGACAAATTACTACAACACCTATACCACCCCGGAGTTTCTTTGAACTGACTAAACCTAAGCTCTAATACCACTAAATGTAATGCCCTAAATCTGGATTTCACATTTGGGCCTTAAGCCCAACCTGTTTCCATAAAAAATTCCTCAACTCGGGTTTAGCCCAAACAAGATATTTTCCAAAAACATTAAATCCAACAGTTTAAAATATAGATAAACAATTTAAATCGTTACAAGAGAGCTCCACTTTAATTTAAAACATTTAAACATTTGACTAGATCGATAGAATTAAAAAATAAAAGGTATAGACTCGACCACGTAAGTTCTTATAAATACTTAGTCCACTAATTACAAGTATCGTACTCTGGCAACCAGAGCTTTCTGGAATCCCATACTGATAGTGCTTCTCGATCTCGCGATCCAACGATTTCGAGCACTGAGCTTACAAAGCTCAGCGGTACACATGTAACACCCCAAAATCCAGTCTAGTTAGAATTAGGTTACGGTGATCAAAAATCTTATATTTGATAAAATCCAAATATTGTATTGGCTAGTTAATTATGGATATTAGACTCTAATCGAGTTAAGTCATTGTTACTGGATCCTATTGAATAATATTGAAACCTAATTTGTGATCAAATTGAGGAAAATGCAAGTTGAAGGACAAAATCATCGTATAGATAGAGTTGAGGGACTAATCTTGCGATTAGCCCCTCCTCAATTAAAATTCCACTTACGTGGATAAAATTGGGAGCTTTCCTTCAAGTGAAAGAAAGCCATCGGTGGCTTTATAATAAAAAAAGAAAAGAATTAGAAAAGATAGAAACATTACACTCCATCCCGCTAACCGATTCAATCTGAAGATGTCGTTGTTCCACATTACACTCATCAACAACTTCCCACGACTACTACATGCAACCATTTCCTCATCAAAAACATTGTCGCCCCAATTTTAATTATCCATACTTCCAAACGAATTTTTATTTTGTACCTGTACGAATCGCTTTAAAATACACAAGTTATGCAACAGCTAAACCGACCTCCCTTCTTCATCCACAAAGTTAATCTTCTTCCATTTTGTTTCCATCGTTTGTATGTACGACTTCTTTTCTAGCTAGCATTTCAGGAAGCAAAAAGGCCTAGGCCCCCAAATCATGTAACAGCTCGATAATGTCAAAGGTGAGTGATCAGACAAGCCACGAGCTAGGTTACCTGAGAACATTGAAATCAAACATCTCTCCAAACTCTTCATCTTCATCGTCTCCTACCTAAGAAAGCACCTCCATTGGAGCTAGTTTCAAGCTTCGTTTTTCTTCGATTTATTGTTATCAAATCATTGCTATTGATAGGGTAAGCTTTATTCCTTAATCGGTTATTGGATTCTATGGATGTATTGAGTTAATCTTAAGCTAGGGTTTTGACTATCCATGGATATCTCATCGTTGTCGTCTATATTGATATTGTATTATCAATCCTAATAGTCTCCCTATTGATTTCCTAGCTCAAGACAACGAAAAGAAACATCCATCAAATTCACTGAAGGCTAGGAACAAGGGAGTTGTTATCCGAGAGTCGTAGGAGCATCGGATTCTAAGGTGAGTGTAGTCGGAGTCTCGAGATTAGGCGAAGAGCCTTTCTGAACCATTTATTGTTGTTTTCGATCATATCCCTAACAATATCATTGAATAAGTTTCATTGGATTGTTAATCAAATTCATTGGTAAGTGTCGGTAAGTTGTTATTGAATATCGGACATAGTTATTGACATCGCTATCATGCTTTGTTATTGATATGATTAGTGTTATTGAAATATTGTAATGAAACCATCGGATATTGATATTGATATTGACATTGAAACTAGGGATGGGCACGAGTCGGGTCAGGTCGGGTTGGGTTTTTGGCCCACCCGAACCCGACCTGAAACTAATTATCCTGAAACCGACCCCAACCCGACCCGATCCAATTCTTTAAAAAACCCGACCCGATCCAATTCTTTAAAAAACCCGACCCGATCCAATTCTTTAAAAAACCCGACCCGACTCGACCCGAAAATAAATATTCTAAACCCGACCCCGACCCGACCCGACCTATAGAAAAAAATTAATTTTAAGGACCTAATTGTAAAAAAAATAATTTTAAGAGGCATGATTATAAAAAATAATAATTTTAAGGACTAAAATGTAAATAAAAAAATTAATTTTAAGGACCTAATTATAAAAATAATATAAAGAGGGGGTATTATTACAAATATCCCTAAAAAAATTAGGGGAAAATTACACTATTAGTCCCGGGTCGGGTCGGGTCAGATTTTTTCACCCTAAAACCCGAACCCGACCCGACCCGACCTCACCCTACACAAAAACCCGACCCGAACCCGATTTTTTTATAAAAATACCAGACCCGATCGGGCCGGGTCGGGTCGGAACCCGTCGGGTCCGGGTGTCGTGCCCATCCCTAATTGAAACATGGCATATTGATAATGAAACATGGTTTCTATTGATAATATTGAAGTCATTGGTCATTGAAATTCTCATTGAACATTGAATATGGATACGAACATTGAAACCTTGGATTTGAATGGACAATAGATACAATTGGCATGCCATAGAATTCATGAGCTCAGTGTACGGGTGGACTATGGTCCTAATGCTACGGCCTATATTAATTTGGCGAGGGGGATGGATGTGTATGGATCTTGGTCATATTGGCGAGGCGGAGGGATTAGACCATTCATTGATTTGGCGGGGCGTAGGAATTCGCGTATCCATTATCTTGATTCAATCCAAGGGTTAATGATGAAATTAATATGTTAAACATTGTATTTGGATGCATAAGTATTGACATTGATGAGCATGAGATCATATATACATATATGTTTCACACATTGATGTTCATGTTGTTTATGACTACCTCACTAGGCGATGTATGCCTAACGTGTCTCATCTCATGCATTTCAGGTTGAAAGGTCACAGTGTTTGAAGATCGGATAGTCAAGGCGAGACAAGTCACTACAAGCCTAAAGTAATATATTTTGACCTTACGAACTCCTAGGAAGGTGGCAAAGTAGTTGAACTGGTCTTTTGTGCCTATTTTGATATGTGTGTAATGTGTGTAAGTCATAGTATGGTTAAAGGCCCTAATTTAACTTTTGGTTTGGCTAAAAGTGGCATATTTGGTCCATAAAGGTCAAAACCTAGTAAACATATTCGAATGATGATGAATTTTGGTATGCCAGTAGTTTATAGCATTGAAATGTTCTGTGTAAAGTTTCATTGCATTTAAACATCGTTTGGTAGGCCAATTCGATTAAAAACCAGCAAAAATCCGTCATTACAGGTCAGGCCGTATCGATACCGGTAATGGCGTATCGATACGGTTAAGCAAAACTGGACTCTAAGAATAGGGCGTATCGATACGGTTTGAGGCCGTATCGAAACGCTTTGCTACTGTAATTCATTGTTTCGATACGGGTCTATAGCGTATCGAAACGAGTCAAAGTTAAGGAAGTCAACCCGTACCAATACGGGGCTTGCCTGTATCGATACAGTCTAAAGGATAAAGTCAACTTAGGTTGACCATCATACACCCTTTTTGAAACATCCTTAAGGTGTTTCGATACAGGGTCAGTTAAGTTAGTTAAAAGAGCTGAAACAAAAGGTTCATTGTTCACAATTTGGTCACTGAATTTTGAATGACTAAATTGAATGAGTAAATGAACTTCAAATCGTATGAAATTTTGCAGGCCAGTTAAAATAATATTGAATTTAAATGTGGTATAACTAATTGCATCGAAGGACCTCTAATTTATCAAGTTTACAGATTGGTCCCTAAAAGATATAATAGTTAAAAATTAGTCATAAATGATTCATTGTTGTTTCATAAGGATTAATTGGACTAAGATGCATTGTAGTAACATGTTATTGTATATCATTGTTTTAAATGTTGAGTATAAAAATGAAATTTTATTGTACCATACACTGAATTGTTCATCGGTATCACCTTCCGACCCGATTCTCAACCAGAATGAGAAGGGGGTGTTACAACTCATCTACTATACTATACTTCATGCTAATCATAAACATAAGCATGCAAGCTAGTATGAGATATAAGGAAAGATAAAATAAACACATAACGTTACCATTAGTCACCTAAATACATGCTCTCATTATACAAACATCATACGTGGCACACAAGGCCCAACCATACTCAGAATCTCACGAGATCGTCCGAGCAAAACACATAAAATCATACCACAACCTGGAGTGAGGCACGATGTCACACAGCCTCAAGAATGTACACTCTGAGTGAGGACCAGTGTCATTCAGCCTCGGGAACGTACACTTTGAGTGAGGACCGGTGTCACATAGCCTCGGGAACATACTCTTTCTCTCTCTAGGTGAGGCCCGATGTCACACAACCTCGGGAACGTATATTCAATATATCTAACCATGGTGTTGCAACATACTCTCTGGGTATCCAGATCCCATCAATCAAGGTGACTCATCCAAACAAGGTGTCCAATACAGCACACAACATAGACACGACTACCATACGGCGCACATCATCACTCGATCCACCAAGGATTTCTTATGGTTGCTATTACAACAAGTCACCCAAGATTTTACCAAGTTATTATACATTATTCTCGTATATGAGGGTTAAATCTCGGTTTCTCAGTTTTACAATTTATTTTACCACAATAGAAGCCCATTAGGCCATAGTCTTAGAATTATCAGCTCATCGAACTCAAACTCAACTTTTCAAGCAGATTGCCTAAAGGGTACCGGTACTCATAGTGCACCGATACTAATTGAGCTTACTAGAATTACCTAGATTTCCACAAGTACAGGTACGGGTCGACCCGTACCGATACAGACCACAATCGTGTATCGGTACGACCGAAGCCTATATCGATACCCTACTCACGGGTTCATAGCATTTCCTTAAATTATGATTTTACAACGCTTTATTCGTTCCCTAAAGATTTTGAAAGTCATTAGAGTTTGTTTACTAACGTACTTAATCAGTTAATATCAATTCTCGACTTCTTGATCATTTAT
Organism: Hibiscus trionum; assembly: GCA_030270665.1. Taxonomy (NCBI): domain Eukaryota; kingdom Viridiplantae; phylum Streptophyta; class Magnoliopsida; order Malvales; family Malvaceae; genus Hibiscus; species Hibiscus trionum. Next base: position 10,033,614 of record BSYR01000007.1, on the reverse strand, counting down.
TCAAATATTACCAATTATCATTCCAATAAGTACACTTTCCATCAAACATGCCCATTTCATATCTCAAGCAACACAACAAGTAAATCAACCAATCATATATTATACAATTATTTAAACGACCCTACATGATCTCTAAATCCCATACGAGCCTCGAAATATTTCTAAACTCCTCACGCATCTCATAAATACCAGGTCTCATAATACCAGTCTCAACACATGCTTATTTATCATCAACCTATTTTGTAGACACTAACACACAAAGAAATCACATTTACGATGCTCATGAAGCCTTAGGAGTTCGAATTATACTAACATAAAGCACTAGCAATAAATCCTCATATAAGCTTCTCGGTTACTCCACTTGGTCCGATATCTGATCCTGAATAATCCTCATATAAAAATAAATACGAAAATACATTAATTTCCTACATCCTATATTCAAAACACAAAGTCAAACGCATAAAAATAACTTACCGGGTTGGAATTTGGCGAAACGAACTGCACCAACGGACTCAAGACGTCGATAAACCTCAAAGTAGGGTCCCTCGGAAAAAGTCCACGGCCGATCAACACCCTAGATGATCTTGTGCGGCGCGGTGCATGGTAAGACGGTGCACTCGCGAGGGGTTATCTGGTGCGGGCGAGCTCACGTGCACCCATCTGAGCGGGTTCCGATGTGGCGCGGTGCACTAAAGCATGGTGCACCCACCTGGGCAGACGCACGCCCACTCGTAAGGCGGCGCGTGGTGGTGCGTGAGAGGTCCATCGGTGGGCACACGATGAGCTCTAGTCCCGTTGTCCCGACACCGGTGAACACGCTGGTGACCTCTGTTTCGCAATTTGGCCGCCGAAACTACCTCTTTTCAAGCAACCCAAATCTTGTTTTCTTTCTCCCCGGCGAACGGCGACGGCAACAACGACTTGGCGACCACTGACCGACTCGTCTCGATGAAATCTTTCCAACGGTACCAGCGGTGTCCCTAACGACATCTTTGACAATGGTAAATCAGAGTTTAAAACTCACCCTCTACATTTTCTCTCTCACTTTTTTCTTCTCCCTCTCTCTCCAATAATATACTCTTTTTTTTCAAATCCCCTCACCTACCACCCTCTTTAATACCAAAATCTTTCTCCTAATTTTTTGAATAAATAAAAAAATAAACACACATATTCTTCCTTTTTGTCACTAAAGGCCCAAACTTAAATATTTTTAACTTAGACTTCCAAAATAAAGGCCCATAACATGAGTCTGAGGCCTGATTCGCTAACCCAAAATTAGGTTATTTCCCAAACCTTCAACCCCAAATTACAACCCCACCCCTCCCTCACCTTCACTTTACCGGCCGACAACCTCACCCCACCATCACTCTCACTTACCCATTTTGATCAACCTGTGGCAGTACTTCTATTTATTGGTTTACATTCCAAATATTGTCCTGGGAAATTTCTTTACAAGACCATGATTTGAAAGTTGGCCAGTGTCGTCTCTGTTTTGTAAAAGGCTTATGGATTTCAAGCCATGATGAAAAGCTAGAACTCAACTAAGGGAAAGCTATAAGTCGCTATTTAATATTTATGAAGGTCATTGTCGGTTTCGCGATCATCCAAGTGGAGTTCCAAGCGGTGGTTGTCGATAGAAGTAGCTTAGGGATGGCGAAGATGTTTTTTTATGCAACTCTTTATTTTTAGTCTGTAAAAATGAGGGTGAATGAGGGGTGGAGATTGTCGATTAGTGAGGATGGGTGAGTGAGGTTATAGTTTAGGGATTAGGTATAAAAATTAAGAAATATTATTTTAAATATTTTAAATTTAATAATAATAAAATATAATTTTACTTTTATTTTAAATAATTTTTATATTTAATAATAATAATAAATGTCATATCATATCAAAATAATAATGTAATACATCTCCAATTTAAAAATAATAATAAAAAAATAATTTAAAGTAACTAAAACATGAGTAATCTGAAAACTTAATTATTAAATTGAAAATTTTTAAAATTAAGTGAGCAAAATTGAAATAAGAAGATAGTTGAGTGATGTGTATAATTTACCTATCTATGAAAATATTTGAATAAAGAAAGAGAGTAGAATTCCATGATTGAAATCGTGTACGTTCTTGATTCGGCCTCACATCACATACAGCTGATCTCCATCGACTCTATATATAGTAGTTCATTCATGCTTGACTTTTCTCTGCTTTTCCTACGCCGATCCCATCGCCGTCTTGCTTTCTTCTTCTTCCTCCTCTTATATATCTGAACCTTTTGTGTTTGGATTTTCCTTCTAAAATTCAATCGATCCCAAAAATACGAAAACAATAGAAAAATAGGGTCTTTTTCTCTAACACAGTTTGGGGTCTGCGAAGAGCATAGGGAGATAATATGCCTTCGTTACCCTTTCAATCGATTTTGCTCCCTTTGATCCCTTCTTTGACCCTTTTTCATGTCGGTTTATGTCTGTGTTCCCATCGTTTGAAACATCTTCAAAAGAGCGATCGCCGTGGTAATCTTAGTTAACGTCCTCTCCCCCCCCCCCTCAATTTCAGTGTTTTCATTCCATCTCTACTTTTTCCTTTCGTTCCCTCTCTATTTTCCCTCTTCTTCTCGATTCCTCTGCTTTACCGTGCGATAAACAGGAATCTAGTTTGTTTTGGAAGATCCGGGGATTGGTTTCGATCGTGATCTGGGGTTTAACTATTCTCAATTGATTTCAGTAGCCGCCTTAAGAAAGGTATACGATTCTTATTCATTTAGCTGATATAATCTTGCTGATATAGCTGTTTCGGTATTTGTTTATTTTATTTTTCTTTCGGATTTTTTTGCAGTATTTATGAGTTAGGGTTAATTATGATGTATGATTGAATTTGCTTAGCTACATTTGTATGAAAATTACTTATATGAAAAAGTTTTGTGAGAATTTTTTTCCTAGTTTATTTGTTTAAATTTCTTGAAATTTTTATTGATCTTGATTAATTATATGAAAAAAAATTCAGCTTGATTTTGAATTAAATTGAATATTATGGCCTCTGTACCCAAGTATGATATTTTACCTGCCTGCCTCTAAAATTTTCTTCTCAAAACTTGTTACAATGGTGGACTGTCCATTTTTGCAGCTAACTAGGACTCTTTGTATTCACTTGTATTATAGGACATGTTGGGTTCTAAAGAGGTAGTTGATCTAAGTGAGATTAAACAGGCAATACTTCACGCTTGCTTGAATGAATATGATAATGAATGTGACGGCGGTGATACGAGTGATGTGGACGATTTACTCGAGCAGGGACATCAAAGCAAGCCTCGGCTTATGTGTTTGGGCAAGTCTGCATCATTTCCGTCTGGTGTCTCTCCTCCCGAAGATGATGATGAAATTGAAACCTCGTTGAAGTGGATATTCTCTGAGGACTCGGCGCAGTCACCTTGCTCTCATTCAATTTCTTTGCCAGTATGTGCCTTTTGTTCTTAAATTCTAGAGATTTTCTGATTGTTCTTAGTAGGTTCTTTAGATTAATGAATATACTATTTATAAGACTAACATTGTTTTGTATAGATGAATTGGATGAAGGCTCTTGTTAGCTTCTTAGAATCTTTAGTTGGATCTTTCGTTCGTTTAAAGTTTCCCTCCGTTCTTACTTGCATTTACCCTTTAACAGACTCCATTGAAGCTAGTGTCTGCCCTTAAAGGTAGCCGTGAGAAACAGGGATTACCAAAAAAGGAGATGAGAGTGACATGGGCCCCTGACGTGTACGATCCTCCGCCAACATCCGTATTGCACACGGTTAGAGGCAAAAAGCAGCAGAAGTCGAAGAAGAACTATGACAAGAAGAAAAATGGAAAGAAGGTGCAGAAGGGCAACAACTACTCACGTGGTGGTAATGGTGGCGGTAAAATCAACAACAGACACTTTCGCAGAGGCGCTTCGAGTTCAGGTAAGTGGTATAACTATAAACCACTTGAGGTTGAAGTCGACACCTCAGGCAACCTTGATGTTTTTAAGGTTGGTAGTACAGACCCCTATTGTGGGACAAGTTTTCTGAAAATATCACCAACTCGGATGCACTATTCCGTGGCGGAGGCTCTATGAGTAAGGCCCTTGGTTTTACTGATTCATGTAGATAAATAAACCCTTTTTTCTGCATTCATTGGTATGAAAATTTGAACAGTTGCATTAAATTGGGATTATGCTATGGTATTCTTATTATTATGGTGTGGGTTTGAAAGTTTTGTCACTGTGCTGTGTATGCTGTGGATTAGGCAGCACCTGAACTATCTTTGGCTTTGTAAAATATAATATTACTAATGCTACTTCACTGAGATTACAGTGAGATGTGTTGGAATCTTTATGCTCTTATTATTTTCTTAGCTTTTTAACTAACACAGTCGTTCAGCACAGCTTGTCAAAACCCTGGTTTGGGTGAGATTCCAGCTTTTTTGAAACGTCTGTTTGCGGCCAAATCTGGCGCAAACACTCCGTTTGATTTTTCGGCACAATTTCTCCGTTCGGCAGCCAAAAGCTCGTTGAAAAAGCTGTGCCGAAGGATTTGGCGTCTTTTCAAATATAGTCCCTTACAAGTGCAGGCATAATCTATCTACTTAAAACACCAATACGAAATACAAGATCCAAATCTTCCAACTTTTGGAAATATTCAAATTGTTGGATGAGTGATGAGATTAATAATAACTAAAGAAGATATTGATATTGGTGTAAGGCTGCTGTGATCTTTTTTGCTTGGAGTTGAAATTTTCTTACAAGCCAACTAATAATTGTTCAAAGGGTTGTAACAAGTTGATCTTGAGCGCAATACAATTAACAATTCCGACTAAAATGAGTACAGAGTACAGATTGGTGTTTTCCCATCCCGAATGAATGAATCGTAGTTTTCAACTTCTATTGTATGTATTCTCACTTGTAGAATCCATCTTTGTTTACTTGAACTACCCACGCCATTTGACAGTTTTGTTTCAGAAGGCTCGGCAGAGGTCTGCATTACCTTGGCTTGGCAGGGTCTACGAAAATAGCCCATCCATGCAAAAACTTAGCATTCATTTCTTCTCTAGCCTTCTCAGCTTCTTCGATGGACGTATACGTAACAAAACCGAACCCTTTTGACCTTCCAGTGGCTCTATCTCTTATAATTTTGGCTGCAAGACCATTTAAAGCAATATGAAGATGTTGCTAGAAAAGAAACATAATCCTAAAACAAACGATATGGGGAAAGGCTAAGTTACCTTCAACAATTCGGCCAAATGGGTTAAATGCCTCTTTAAACTGTTCATCTGATGTTTCTCTTGAAAGACCTGTTCAATTGACAGGGATAAGGGGAGATTAAGGAGAAAATAAGAGTTGTACATGTTTTTTCTAGTTGTATAGTCAAGCAAAAAGAACAGTTTATGCAATGTAAACACCAAAGATTTACAAAAGAATATTCATCATCAGCATTTTCTGTATTAAGCATCACTTCAAAAAAAATTACATTCAATAAAATTTTGTGTGATACGAATACTGAGATTCCTAGAATGTTCAACTTCAACATGAACCAATCAAGGAGAATGTATAAATGCACATAAAGCATAGTACTAAACAAAAAAAATAGTAATTTAAAAAGGACTATAAATTCAACAAAAGCTCTCCATTTCATTTATCTTTTAACTTTCCAATCAAAAAGCATATGACATTGTATTTTATCATGCAATATGAAATTTTTTATATTGTAAATTGACAAAGCTAGTTATATAATAATTTCAAAAGGATATATGATTTAAATTAAAGATTTATATCCAATACACTAGCGGTGGAAACTAAAACAAGCGTCTTAGTTTTAGGGACTCGATTTAGGGCGTATGGTTTAGAATTTAAGAGTTAGAGTTAGGATTTAGGGTTTAGAGGTTAGGGTTTACGTATTAGGATAATAGGTTGAAGATTTAAGTTTTAACCTATAAACACTAAATTCTATCCCTAAACCCAAAATTCTATTCATAATGACTAAATTCTTAACTACTAAACCTTACACCCTAATCCCTAAAACAATTAAATTTAGTTCAAGTTTCAAAACTCAACTAAATTAATTTGAATTTAAATTCGATTGATTTAATTAATGTTTGTATATAGCATGTCATGCTTTAAGTTCAAATTACACATCAACTCTACTAAGTTAATATAAATTTCATTTGATTAATGTTATTTTTGTGTGGTCCTCACTTTTTGCCCAAATTAATATGTATAACATAATAAAAATAATAATAAAAAAAGACAAAAAGATCAAAAAAAAAATTTGAACAGGCAATGCCTCTCTGCGCCTTAAGCGCGCCTTGCTGCCCTTCATTGAAATCGCCTCGCCTAGACCCAATTAGGGTCTTCACTCTCACCTTGACTTAGCCTTAGCTCCTAAGGCGCACCTCAGCTGCGCCTTTTTAAACACTGATTTATACAGGGTTCAAAGTCTCAGCGGATAAGGCTGAACATAGACTCGGTCTTGGGTCGAACGGAAAGTTGAAAATGGGATGAATGAAAGAGCTTTACATTTCTGCTCAATACACCTTTAGGAAATCTCACTCTCAACAACTTGCGAGAGAAAACATTCGACCCACATACATATATCCAGGCACAACCTTTATCAGCTTCCCAACATGAATCCTGCCCATTCTTCATCTAACCCACAATTCTGAAAGTCATACATAAAATTTCCCCTTTGAAACGCTAGCATGACAGCAGCAATAAAATAAGAAAATAAAAATCCCTCTAATGCTGAAGATTATTTTAATGGATGCTAGCTTCTGAGGTTGACCAAAGGCCATGAACCAGCTATTGCATTTCAAGGACTCTTTAGGGTTACTAAAACCAAAACAGAAGATAACTAAAATTGGAAACTGCAATTCTGCAGCACCATATACACTACTACTTCAATCTTTCTATTTATTTACCATTTAAGTATGAATGTGATTGCAATGCACCATTCATACAAGTAACAAGGCAAGTACTAAATTACTTGTGGAATGGCTGATTAGCTAAAAAAACTCTTCTTCCATATTTCATGAAAATTTCATTAACAAAAATACCAAAAAATGAAATTTGAAATAAAAATTAAAAAAATGAAAATGAAAAAACAAGGGAAAAGCAATAGATAAACAAAGGAAACGAGAAAGTACCGCTAATGAATAGCTTGGGAGAAGTAAGAGTCGAATTTAGACGAAGCGAAGCGAACTGAGAGCGAAGAGTGTAAGGTTCAGTGAATACACGGCGGAACCTGGAAGCTAAAGCCATCGAAACAGAGTCAAAATTTGTAGAGACGACGGCCGTTGAAAGGAAATAATGGAACCCAGCGAGGTTAGGGTTTAAGGGGTCATATAAGAGTTTCAAATGGGGAAACGAAGGGCTGAAAGGTTTTTCCTTTTAATTAAGGGTAAACTTCATTGAAAATCACTTTTGTTTAGTTCGTTTTCCATTTTAGTCACGAAATTTTAAAAAAATTATTCTTGTCACTTGTATTTTTATTTATTTTATTTTGATCATTGTGTAGATAACACCCTTAGTTTGATGACGTAACATGTTAATCAAAAGAGTTATTTTTAATTTGACTCATATACTTTAAACAAAATATTAATTTGACCTCTAAACCCTCTTAACCTCACTTTTATCCCACATTATATTGTTGTCCAAGAAAAAGAATTAAAAAAATAGTGGCTAAAAACAAAACCAAAGTACAGTCTAAAGAAGAAAATGAAGTAAAACTAGAGGACGGCGATGATGATTGGGAAGCGATAGAAAAGAGTGATTTGGAGAAAGTTTGTTTATCTAAAAATAAATTTTTATCTGGAACAACGGATCTAGGAACACATGCATCTGCATATTTAAAATTTCGCTCTTCATACACAAAGAATCATGTCAATATAAAGTTTTCCAAATATTATCTGCAAAAGAAATCACTACATACATCAAACAAAGCCAACAAGAGAATCACATCAAAATTGTCTTCCTTCCACCATGAAACTTTCTCTGAAAGAAGGGTAATGTACTGCTCCACAACCGCCTCTGGATTCGTGTTCCCCAGCCTTTGTGATGAAATATCGATCAAAGATAGGTGACAATGAAGAACAGAGATGAAGAGAAGAAACAAGAAGTAAAAACGAAAGTGATATTATTTGATTTCAATGATAAACTCAACTGACTTTACAAGGTTCACATCACAACTTTATATAGGCTAGACTTAATGAAGCTTAACAGCAAGCAAAGATTGACAACTAAGAAGATCTTTAATTGTTGCATAACAGATTGCATAACAGTTTTAACAAACTCAAACTAATCTTGGATTACATAACCTCTAACATGCTTTCTATTTCCTTTCTTCTTTCTCTCTGAAGACCATCAACTATTCATATATTGAACATGCTTCCTATTTCCTTTCTTCTCTAAAGACCAGCAACCATTCAAATTAGTAAACTTTTTCTGCAGTTCTGAACCTTACTTCCTCAGCAGAGAAAACTTTTAACTTGTGTCTGAGATCAATGAAAGAAGATGCAGATAGAGGTTTAGTCAAGACATCAGCAACTTGTTCTACAGCTGGTACATAGTCAATATGAAAAGATCCATCAGTCACTTTCTCCCTGACAAAACTAAGATCTAACTCAACATGTTTGAGTTTAGCATGGTGAACGGGGTTTGCAGAATGAGCAATTGCACTGGTGTTATCACACCACAAAACTGGAGTAGAAGAAAGAGGAATCTGTAACTCTTGGAGAAGAGATTTAATCCATATCCCCTCACACATAGCATCAGCAATGCCTCTGAATTCTGCTTCTGTGGATGAACGGGAAACCACACTTTGTTTCTTTGAACTCCAAGCAACTAAATTACCTCCAAGATATATGCAGTAACCTCCTGTAGATCTCTTATCATCAGCACTGGTTCCCCAGTCAGAATCAGTATATCCTATAAGAGATGTAGGAGCCCCACATGTACTAAAAAACAAACCATGATCAATTGTGCCTTTAAGATAACGAACAATTCTCTTTACAGCCTTCCAATGTGTGTCAAGAGGTGCTTGCATGAATTGGCTGACTTTGTTGACTGAAAACTGAATGTCAAGTCGAGTGGAGCAGATGTGTTGCAGAGATCCAACCACTTGTCTATAAAGAGTGGCATCAGAGAAGGGCACTCCATCAGTAAGGGACAATTTTGGAGTTGTAACCATTGGTGTCGGTGTAGGTGTAGCTTCCAACATTTGAACTTTTTCAAGCAGCTCTATAATGTGTTTTCTTTGACTCAGGATGACACCATTATGAACAGCAGTAACACTCATTCCCAGAAAAAAATTCAAACACCCTAAATCTTTAACTGAAAAAACACAATTGATGTTTTTGATTACTTTATCAACCTGAGCAGAATTATTCCCTGTGACTACTATGTCATCAACATAGACCAGAATATAAACTTTGTTGCCTTCTTGTTCTCTGAAATATAAGGAAACATCAGCAAGAGAAGCTGTAAACCCAAGAGATTTAACTAAAAGATCCTTAAACTTATCAAAACAAGCACGAGGTGCTTGCTTAAGACTATATAAAGACTTCTTTAAACGACATACAAGCTGATTTCCTGAACCATCTTCTTGCTCAAAACCAGGTGGTTGTACCATATATACTTTCTCTGCCAAATCTCCATTGAGGAAAGCATTGTCCACATCTATTTGTCTCAAGGGCCAACCATTACTTAAAGCAACACTAAGAAGCACCCTAACAGTTACTGGTTTGACAACAAGGCTGAAGGTTTCTTTGTAATCAAAGCCAGCTTGTTGAGAATATCCCTTGGAAACAAGCCTTGCTTTGTATCGAGCAATAGAACCATCTGAATTCCTTTTTATCTTAAACAACCATTTACATCCTATAGGAACTCTGTCTTTAGGTAGATGAGTTAAAACCCAAGTCCCTTTTTGAATTAGGGCATCTAATTCTTTAAGAACAGCTTCTTTCCATTCACTAATATCCATAGCTTGATAAACATCTTTAGGTAACTGAGGATCAACTTCTTCAGAAACATGAAAAACCTTAGGCTTGAAAATCCCAGCTTTTGACCTAGTGACCATAGTATGAGTAGGAACAACAGCATCCTTAGGTTGTCCAGATTGAGGTACAGCAGATTGAACTTGATCAAGACTTAAAGAAGGAGCCTGAGCAGAACTTAAACAAGGAGATTCTGAAGAAATATGACCAGAACCAGCAGGAGGACTCAAACAAACAAGAACTAGAGATGAAGAAGAGGCAGACTGAACAGGAGCCAAAGAAGGAGTTTGACCAGACTGAGAGATAACAGGACTAACAGCAGGACTAACAGCAGCAGGGCTCACAGCAACAGATTCTATAGCAGCAGGTCTCACAACAATAAACTCTATGGCAGCAGGTCTCACAGGTGCAGGACTCAAAGAAGTAGATTGTTCCATAGGTTGAAACAAAGAAGCATTATCAGAACTATTAGAATCAGAAGAAAAAGAAGAATTTTGAGAAACATTTTGTCTAAAAGAAGAATTGGACTGAGAGGAAGAAGAAAGAGCTCTCTGACTTGAGTTAGAAGGCACAAGCCCATAATACTTGACTTTGAAAAAATCAACAGCCTCATTCTGAGTACAAGATTCAGCTTTGGAAGAAAAAGGAAACGCAGACTCATTAAACAAGACATGTCTAGAAATAATGACTCTTCCATCATCCGTAAGACACTTATAACCATGTTGCTTAGAACAATACCCTATAAAAGTACAAGGTTTAGACCTAAAATCAAGCTTATGTTTATTATAAGGTCTAACAAATGGAAAACATTGAGAGCCAAAAACTCTTAGAAAAGAATAGTCAGGTTTCTGTTTAAACAATTTTTCATGAGGACTTATCCCTTCTAAAACTTTAGAAGGCAATCTATTGATTAAAAAAACAGCAGAATAGAAAGCATCAGACCAGAATTTAAGAGGCATACCACTCTGAGCAAGCAAAGTAAGACCTAACTCTACTATATGGCGATGTTTTCTCTCAATTTTTCCATTCTGTTCAGATGAATAAGGACAAGTATGTCTAAACACAACACCTAACTGAGAAAAATAAGCTTCAAGAGTCTTAAATTCAGTGCCACAGTCAGATTGAATAGCCTTTAATTTCCTATCAAACTGTCTTTCAACCATTTTATGAAACTCAACAACCACTTTGTAAACATCTGATTTCTTAGAAATAAAGTAAATCCATGTAAACCTAGTACACGCATCGATGAAGCTAATATAATAACAACAGTTATTAGAAATTAGAGGAGCAGGGCCCCAAACATCCATTTGAATTAATTGTAAAGGCTCAGAATAAAGAGAAACAGATTTCTGAAAGGGTAATTTGTGACTCTTGCCTAACTTACAAGCTTCACAAAAAGGCATTTTATTAGCATTGGAAATATTACAAACATATGCCAGCTTTACAAGAGATTCAATAGAAGGGTGGCCTAATCTTCTATGCCAAAGCTGAGAAGAAGAATAAAAAATAGAACATGTGCTGACATTATTAACAGAATCAGACTTAGTACATATGGTGACATTATTAACAGAATCAGACTTAGTACATGTGCTGACATTATTAACAGAACCAGACTTAGTACTAACAAGGAAAGCATCACTAGCAGCAGCAGAAGCATCAGAAAACTTGTAAAGACCATCACTTTGAAGCCCTCGCAATATTGGTTGACGGGTTATCAAATCCTTCACAAGACAATAATCAGGAAAAAACTCAACAGAGACATCATTATCTTTGGTGAACCTAGACACTGATAAAAGATTTTTCTTTATGGATGGAACATGCAGTAAATCATTAAGCATCAGAGACCTAGATGTAAACTGAAGCATAGATACACCAACATTAGCAATTGGTACAGAAAATCCATTAGCAACAGAAACCCTACCATTACCAAAATAAGGAAAAGTTTGAATAATATTACCGGCATCCAGGGTTAAATGCGAAGTGGCTCCCGAATCGGGATACCAAGCAGCATCGCCATAGCCACCACCGAAGTCATCAGAAACAGCTGCAACAGTGGCCACAGACGGTTCAGAAGAATTTCCAAGATCCTCAAATCCAACAGTGTTGAATCCACCTTGATTGTTGACTTGACCGCCGTGAAAAAATCCTTGTCCAGCAAAGGTTCCTTGACCAGCAAACCCTTGCGAATAACCTCCTTGATCTTCAAAAAACTCTTCAAAGGAACACTGATTTATAGAAGGGCCACCGTCAAAGTCTTGATTGAACCGGAAATAGCAACGATTGGCAAGATGCCTAATCTTGCCGCAGATTTGACATTGAGGACGAGAACAGCCGGGGAAAGACCGACCACCTCTGCCTCTGGGAATAGGTGAACCACGAAAGAACGGCTGAAACCCTAGTCCTCCTCTCTGATTGGAAATAACACTACCATTATTCACGTGACCCATATTGGAATTAAAAAATGGGCCTTGTTAGGCATAGACCACATCAGACCCATTAGACGGACCATAAGCCAAATTTACCGACCCATGGTTGAGAAACTCTAGCTGCCGAGCCTCAGTGTCAAGAAGCACACTAGAAACTCCGTCGAGCTTATAAGGCTACTGACTGGAGGTGATGACCGCCACAACAGACTCATACTCCGGCGGCAACCCTGAAAGAATCGTTGAAATATGCATGGTCTCTGAAAGAGGATTACCATAGGCTGCAAGACTGTCACACACGGCTTGAATCTGAGAAAGATACTCATGCATCGATTGATCTCTCTTACGAATGTTCTTGAGAGAGCAATGAAGGTGCATGACACTGGTTGTTGAAGTAATAGAGAAATTGAGCTTTACCTTGTTCCAGATATCAAGAGCAGTTCGACAATTTACCAGTGAGGGAAGAATCAAAGGCCCAATAGAAGAAAGAAGCCAAGAACAGAGGGCACTGTCTTCTTGTCTATATCGAACATAGTCTGGATTGGAGACTCTCGTACCACCTTCACCAGAAATAGTCTGCGGAGGAACCACCAACGAGCCATCAATGTAATTCGTGAGAGCAAGACTTTCTACAGCAAATAGAATTTGCTGTTTCCAAAGGAGATAGTTCGAATCATCAAGACGAATGGAAACAGTTTTGTTGGTGAAAGGTTTGGAAGAAGAAGAGCTTTCAACCTCTGGTACCATGATGAAATATCGATCAAAGATAGGTGACAATGAAGAACAGAGATGAAGAGAAGAAACAAGAAGTAAAAACGAAAGTGATATTATTTGATTTCAATGATAAACTCAACTGACTTTACAAGGTTCACATCACAACTTTATATAGGCTAGACTTAATGAAGCTTAACAGCAAGCAAAGATTGACAGCTAAGAAGATCTTTAACTGTTGCATAATAGATTGCATAACAGTTTTAACAAACTCAAACTAATCTTGGATTACATAACCTCTAACACTTTGCCAAGCATTTCATACATAACAGCTGTCAATCTTGTCATTATAACTACCAATAAATAAAGGTGGACCCGGTTTCAGTTCTGGACCCGGTCGAATTCAGTGGATCTTTATCCGGAACTGATTTCGGTGGGACCTTGACCATATCTAAAATTTAGGTCCTGGTTGCGACCAGAATCGAGACTGGATCCTGCTTTCTTGGACCTGATACTCGGTAGATAGCCAATGGGACCGAAACCCGTACCAGGTACTGGTCTGTTAGGACGACTTTAGCTGATGTTTTGGTAGATGTAGACTTAGAGTTATTTAGTTTATTCTTTCTCTTTATGTGTGAATATTATGAGTATGACTCGTTTTAAGACTTCAAGCTTACAATTTTCTGACTTTGTTATTTAATATTATTATTGGTGGTTGGAATTTCCCCCCCCCCTGCTCAAATTTTCTTAATAGTAGACTATTGACTGGGTATTCGGTACTAGCATCGGTTCCCACTAGTACCAGGATCAGTTCTTAGAATCTGAAATTCGGTCTGAGCGAAACAAGGCTGATTCTAATTTTCAGGAACTAGTGACTACCGAAATCAATTCTGGACAAACTAACTGGTTACTCGGTCTTACCCACCCATACCAATCAAGCTATACAGTGTAATTTGGTATAAATTAGGCTCTAGTGTGTTCTATACTCCGTTTTCGATAAAATTTCTCAGTTAGTGGCCAACCTGAATTTGACCACTATAGAAACTCTAATGATTAGTTCCATACTGCATTTACTTAACACTCAAGTGTGTTTCGGATAGCTACAAGTATGTGAGGCTCATCCATAAGAAGAACAAAACAACAACTGGATAATGCCCAAATTGGTCAATTGATGATGATGTTATTCCCAACCACCCTTCTACTGGTTGGTTATGGCAATAGGAAACGAATGACCAATAATAAAAGCTTCCCCACCCCATCATCTTATTTACTATCTCATTAACTCGAGTTTTTTCAAAATTGACCAACTTTTAACTTGCTAAATCATATAAACTTTAAATCTCGGTGGTTTTACCAAATAATAGACTTTTATTTTCTGTGACATGCTAACATTAAATGTGTTTTATTCTATTGCAGTATTGATATTTTGTCTTCAACAATGACATAGGAGGGGCATTTAAACCTTAGAAAGTTAAATATAATCATTCACATTCAACACCAACCAAAAAGATAGAGCAAAAGAAAGAAGAAGAAAAAAATAAATTAATAAATATTCAAATATTAGAGAGAGGGAAAGTTAGGTACCATTTGGACAGAGAAGAAACCATGAAAGCCAGGGGCCAAGGCTCACGACAAGGCCCTTTTGTTGCAATCTTGTGGAGTCTATAAAGTTCCATTTCAACATCGTTCTGTTAGAACTAAACCATAAATTCATAAGAAATTTAATCCATGATTTATCATGTCAAATCATCAAGAACAATTAATCGAATAAACTAAATGCGGAAGCATACTTTAATATATCTGTAAACTAAAAACCTTGATTTTTTGATGAAGATCACCTAGAAGGTGGTTGTGATATTCCAAGAAGATAGGTTAGCCCTTTCCGTAAAAAAATCTATGACGAGGACAAGAGTAATACAAGTTAACCTATTTATTAGGACCACTACCTCTTTATATAATTGATTATTAAATCAACTATTAAGTATTTATAAATCTGCCCCTTATACATTATAAATATGTGCCCACAATGACGGATTTTAATCCAACATTCTTCCACTTGGGCAACTTTGGTAACTTTGGTAACTTAATCCAGTATGGTAGAATTATAAACGGGAACGAAAAGTTTTATTTTAATTACCTAAATACCCTCCAACTCTACATCGGTATGCAGTATTCTAGAAAGACTTACCCTAGGCCCATTGGATGTAGGAGCTTACAGAAAGACTTACCCTAGGCCCATTGGGCGTAGGAGCTTAGGTCCGGAAGAACTAACCAGCGCCGAGCCTACATAACTTCAATCATATCCCAAATAATATACCCTCAGATAAAATCAGTTTTATCCAGTAAACAGTGATGTCAGAAAATATGTATCATATATATTTTGTATCAGAAGACAGAAGCTAAGAATTGTCCTTTCATTACGGATACCAGACATACTTTTAATTCAAAGCAGATAGTTTTGGTTTAAACAGAGGAAATATTCATGAACACATGGAACACTCTATATGGTCCAATTTATTCCTCGTGGTTGGTAATTATAAAAAAGAGAACATTTAGCATCTAACGATTTTAGACTGATTTCAAAACGAGGTCCCTATGAAAAGAGGGTTTCGGTACAATCGGCTCAAACAAAACATTTAGAAGCTGACACATCAGGATCATTGAGATTTCAGATATATCGTGAGTGATCCAATCATTAAAGCCTACAAGGGCATTATGGTCATTCTAACCTTCAAGAGTAATTTGGTAATTTAAACCAACAAGGTATATATGGTGATGTGTAACCCCCTTAACCCGGCCTAGACGGTTGACCCGAATTAAGAAAGTCACACGGGGAAAACCAAAGTCAACCCGAAAGTCAACCTTGATTAACAACCCTTTTTTTTCTTTTAAAACTTGTCTAGATGCATATTAAGCCTTAGATATGTTCATACAACAGCATACTCAAAGATCATAAACATCAGAGATCTAACAGGGACCCAAATGATCAATTTACAACTTTAGGGACCAAATTGTAAATTCTAATAATTATAAGGACTTAACCCAAATTGAAGTTACCATCTTGAAATTAATCATGTTTCATGCTTCTCTGTAAAATTTCAGCTCAAAAGGACTTCCCAAACTCATACAATTGCACAAACAAGTTTCAGGACCAAAACGCAAACATTCCAAAACATATAACTGCCAATGTCAGCCCCCAACGGTCACCCGTTCCGAAACAGGCATAGCCCGTTTCGAAACTCGGGGCCGTTCCGCAACGCGTACCGAAACGGGGGTCTGGCAGTAGCCTTTCCGTTTCGGAACGGCCCCTCCCGTTTCGGACGCCTGGGCACAAATAAGGCACCCATTCCGAAACGGTAGGTGCTGTTCCGAAACACCCTGCACAAATTGCCTCAAAAAGCATTGTTAAACATGCAATTAAACATCCAATCATGCACCAAACGCCACCAAACTTTACCAGCATGCAATTAAACATAGAAGGGACATATAAGCATCTTCAACTCAACAAAACAACATCATAAGCAAAAAGCCCCAAATCTATAGGCATGCTCCCTACACAAGTAAGCCATTCAAGCATAAACTTCCAAAACAAGCATGTAAAGATCCAACACCAAAACCAACCTTCTCAACATCAAACAACATACTTAGGGAGTTCAAAACATCTCCCAAAACATACACATAGGTCCCCCATTGCCAAATTACCAAAAGCTAAAATGTACTTAGAAAACCTTCCATACTTAGAGCTTTGTTTCCACTTGGATGCTTGCCCTCCTTGCTGCCCTCAAGTACTCTAATGTTCTGCATTATTGAATTAAGAAAACGGAAGAGAGCGTAAGCAAAAGCTTAGTGAGGAATGCTCGTAAAACCATTCAATAATGCATTTATAAAACACTTATAAATCATGCTTCAAATCATCATTTACACATGCTCAAAAGCATACTTTAACAAGCATCTCATGCTTCATTTCATTACATGTCATATTGGCCACAAGTGATACAATTCATTTCTTTGAAAACAAGCTCATCAACTTTCACCCCAAGGACTTTTAAACACCTTGGACCCCAAGGACTTTTAAACACCTTGGCCATGGACTTTTAAACACCATGATATAAGTTACCTCAAGGACTTTTAAACACCTTGACCCCAAGGACTTTTAAACACCTTGGCCATGGACTTTTAAACACCATGATATAAGTTACCTCAAGGACTTTTAAACACATTGACCCCAAGGACTTTTAAACACCTTGGCCTATGGACTTTTAAACACCATAGAAAGGACCACACAAGGACTTTTAAACACCTTTGTGTCCGTAACAAGAATCATCCAAGGACTTTTAACCACCTTGATGTTCTTAAGTAACAAGGCTCACTCAAGGACTTTTAACCACCTTAGTGACCTCAACCTTTTCAAAACATCACTTGCCAATATACATCATTTATCATCAATATTTCACTGTTTTAAAGCATTTAACCAAGCCATAAACATCATGCATTTTAAAGCATCAAACCACATTTAAACAATGTCCAAAAACAAGGAACTCTTACCTTGAGCTTCCTTCAACATATGGCTTACAAAAACAGCATTAACCATGCTAAATCATGCTTTCAAAACAGAATTTAAAACATGCAATAAACCACATTGCACAACAACCAAATCATGGCCACCACTAGAGAGTATTTCCGAAAACTTACACTTGAGCTTAGCAAAGTTGTTTAGACTTAAACTAAGCTCCCAAGACATTGGTTTCAAGCCGAAAACCCAATTTCACTCACCGATTCCACTTCGCCTCTTGCCGAAGCACCAAATCAAGCCTCCGGATCACCACCACTTGGATCCAAAGATGCCTCCCCTGATTAAACACATTAAAGCAGAGATTTAATGCATCATCATGCATCAAAAGCTTCAATGAAAGCACTCAAACTCGTTGCTCTCATTCACACTCCAATTTCGGCCACCAAACACAACCGAAATTGCATCAAAACCACTTCTCAACAAAGCCCAGCCATAAACCAGCAAAACCTAACATCCATTAACACCATCTAACATCTAAAAACAACCTATAAACATCCTTATACCTCCAGCAACATCAGATCCACAAGATCACCACAAAAACATCCAAGAATCACAAGCTAAACTTAGGAAACACAACCTATCCGGGATTGCATTAATCAAAACTCATTTCCTTATCAATTTAGAGTTCATTTAACATCAAAAACACACCTCAAATCACAGATTAATCATATCTAACGAAAATCATCAAAAATCACCAAATCTTGCATTATAAGCCAAGATCCATTTCACCACTTAAAATCCTTTAATAAAACTTCAATTAAGAGTTGAGAACTTGGGAATTTCAGTAAAGAACTGATAGTTTAGAGGAGAAGGACGTTCTTACCTCCAAACTTGTGTT
This sequence comes from Hibiscus trionum, assembly GCA_030270665.1. NCBI lineage: Eukaryota > Viridiplantae > Streptophyta > Magnoliopsida > Malvales > Malvaceae > Hibiscus > Hibiscus trionum. The sequence goes on along the minus strand of BSYR01000007.1, from coordinate 10,015,074 downwards.
TCTCCACTTTTTGGAATCAAAAACCTTGTTGAATCAACTAGCAAATGATGAGGTTTTGAAGATATGTTGATTAGGAATCAAAAGAATGTTGAAAGGAGGATTTTAGGTGAGAAAATCAGAAACAACTCTCTGGAAAACAAGTGTTTGGATTGAGAGAAAATGAGAGAAAGAAAATAGAAAAGTTAGTTAAGAAAATAGCCAAATGGCCTTTCCCTCCACTTTTGATATGTTTTAAAATCAGAATAAATCTCAAAATATCTTAGAAAAATCTGGAGAAACTACTTTTGGAATAATAGCTCCTTAAAGATTCAAAGTTTCAACTCTTTATAAAACAGTCACAAAACTTTCAAAAATTACATTTTGGTCACTAACCAAAATGTCACTCTTCCAAAACCCATTTATCAAAATTGATTTCACAGTTCACTTAATTATATTAAAAGATGATTTTAGAACATTTTTCCATATTTTTAATGCAACCCGAACTAGGCTTTCCTAATTTCACCTCTTTAGATTCGAACAGCACTTTGACCAAACCGGTCAACGCCCAAAACTTCTAAGCCCAAAACCGGGGCGTTACAACTCTCCCCCCCTTAAGAAATTTCGTCCTCGAAATTTACCTGAAGGAAAGAGATAAGGAAACTGCTTCAGCATGTCTTCCTTCCGCTCCCACGTGGCTTCCTCAACACCACGATGCTTCCACAGCACCTTCACCAACTCAATGGTCTTGCCACGAAGGACCTTGCTATCCGAATCCAGAACCTTCACCGGTTCCTCATCATAGGTCAAATCCGGATTCAAAACCACTTCCTCCACAGGCATCACATGCGAAGGATCAGATCTATACCTCCGGAGCATAGAGACATGGAACACATCATGAATCTTCTCCAACTCCTGAGGTAACCTCAACCGATACGCAACAGGACCCACACGCTCAACCACCTCATATGGTCCAATGTACCTAGGGCTCAACTTACCCTTTCGGCCAAACTGCATCACCTTCTTCCAAGGCGAAACCTTCAAGAACACACGGTCACCCACCGCATACTCTATCTCCTTACGCTTCAAATCCGCGTAAGACTTCTGCCGATCAGAAGCAGCCTTCAACCGCTCACAAATGAGCTTTACCTTCTCTGTGGTCCCTTTCAACAAAGCCGGCATCGAAACCAACTTTTGACCAGTTTCAGCCCAACAAAGAGGAGTCCTACACTTCCTCCCGTACAAAGCCTCATAAGGTGCCATCTGTATACTTGCCTGATAACTGTTGTTATAAGCAAACTCAACCAAAGGCAGATGCTTCTCCCAAGAACCTTGGAACTCAATCACGCAGCACCTTAACATATCCTCCAAAATCTGGATAACTCGCTCAGACTGACCATCCGACTGAGGATGATAGGATGTACTGAAATGCAACCTTGTACCCAGAGCTTGATGCAAACACTGCCAGAACCGCGATGTGAACCTCGGATCCCTATCCGACACAATCGACTTAGGCACACCATGCAGCCGCACAATCTCAGCAATGTACAGCTCTGCCAACTTATCCAAAGAAAACGTAGTATGCACAGGCAAGAAATGCGCACACTTCGTTAGGCGATCCACAATCACCCACACCGAATTCTTCTTTGATGGAGACAAAGGTAAACCAGATACAAAATCCATGGTAACCCGTTCCCACTTCCACTCAGGGATTTTCAAAGGTTGCAACAACCCTGAAGGAAACTGATGCTCAGCCTTAACTCGTTGACACACCAAACACTTGCTCACAAACTCCGCAACATCCTTCTTCAAACCCACCCAATAGTACTCATCACGAAGATCACGGTACATCTTAGTACTACCAGGGTGCATAGCAAAAGGACTACTATGACCTTCAGTCAGAATAGCACGCCTCAACTCAGCATCATTGGGCACTACTATTCGACTCCCAAAACACAGCACACCATCATCATTGAAACAGAAATCCGAAGGTCTACCCTCCGCGATATCCTGAACATGAGACACCAAGGAATCATCCAGCAACTGCTTATCCTTGATCAACTGAACCAAAGAGGGTTTCACTTGCAACTCAGCAACGAGACCACCATCTTGCGATATGCTCAAGCTAGCAAACATAGCCCTCAGCTCAACAGCTACTTTCCTACTCAAGGCATCCGCTACAACATTAGCTTTTCCAGGATGATACTCAATCGTCAGATCATAATCCTTGAGCAACTCCAACCAACGCCGCTGCCTAAGATTCAACTCCTTCTGAGACATCAGATACCTCAAACTCTTGTGATCTGTGTACACAGTACACTTCTCACCATACATATAATGTCTCCAGATCTTCAGAGCAAAAACCACTGCAGCCAGCTCAATATCATGCGTAGGGTAATTGCGCTCATGCACTTTCAACTGCCGCGATGCATAAGCCACCACGTTACCCTCCTGCATCAGCACACACCCCAAACCAACATAGGATGCATCACTGTAAACCACAAACTCTTTCCCTGATTCAGGCTGAATCAAGATAGGAGCTTGCGTCAAAGCCGCCTTAAGCTTCTCAAAAGCCTGCTGTCTCGCTTCCGTCCACTCATACTTAACATCCTTTTGCAACAGCTTCGTCAAAGGAGCAGCAATCTTGGAAAAACCATCCACAAACCTTCGGTAGTATCCCGCCAAACCAAGGAAACTACGGATCTCATGAACCGACTTAGGAACTTTCCAATTCATCACCGCCTCAATCTTCTGAGGATCAACACGAATCCCCTCAGTTGAGACCACATGCCCAAGAAACACCACCTCCCTTAACCAGAACTCACACTTGCTCAGCTTAGCATAAAGCTGATTCTCCAACAAAGCTTGCAAAACAATCCTCAAATGCTCTTCATGCTCCTCCTCAGTACGCGAGTACACGAGGATATCATCAATGAACACCACAACAAACTTGTCCAGGTATTCATGAAACACACGATTCATCATGTCCATGAAAGCAGCAGGAGCATTTGTCAACCCAAACGGCATCACAAGAAACTCATAATGCCCATACCTTGTCCGGAAAGCTGTCTTAGGCACATCCACATCCTTCACCTTCAACTGATAATACCCTGACCTCAAGTCAATCTTAGAGAACACAGCAGCTCCCCGAAATTGATCAAAAAGATCATCAATCCTCGGCAAAGGATACCGATTCTTGATAGTCAACTTGTTCAGCTGACGGTAATCAATGCACATTCTCATAGTGCCATCCTTCTTCTTCACAAACAAGACCGGTGCTCCCCAAGGTGACACACTCGGCCGGATGAACCCACGGTCAAGCAACTCTTGCAACTGCGTCTTCAGCTCCTTCAGCTCCTTAGGTGCCATTCTATAGGGAGTAATGGACACAGGAGTTGTATTCTCATACAGCTCAATTCCAAACTCCACCTCGCGGTTAGGAGGTAAACCAGGCAACTCCTCAGGAAAAACACCAGGAAACTCCTTCACAACTCTGATATCTTGCACCCTCAACTCTTTAGAGCTAGGATTCATCACAAAAGCTAGATAGGCTTCGCAACCTTGCCTCAGCATCCTGCTCGCCTCCAAGGTAGACACCACATTGGCAAGAAACTTCACATTCTCGCCAACCACAACAACTTCATAATCATCCGCAAGCTTAAGCGAAACTCGCTTGTTTTCACAATCCACAGCAGCACGATGCTCAACAAGCCAATCCATACCAAGGATCACATCGAAACCATAGAAAGGTAACTCCATAAGATCCACATGAAAAACATGCTCTTGAACAACCAAGGGACACCTTCTATAAAGCTTACGAGTCACAACAGTCTCACCAAAAGAACTAGTGACACGAACACCAACATCCAAAGACTCAACAGGCAACCCAAGCAATTCAGCATGCTCACGCAAAATGTATGAATGCGTAGATCCAGAATCAATCAAAGAAAGCAATGACAAGGATTGCAAAGTAAAGGTACCTGCAATCACATCCGCATCATTCCTGCCCTCTCGCTGAGCATACACCCTCGCTTGGCCTCCACCCTCAGGCTGAATAGCCACAACATGGGCCACTCCACGACCACCTTCCTCTCTCCTCTGGAAATTACCATGGCCGCGCCCACAACCTCTCTACGGTGCAGCAACAACAGGAGCACGCACCTGATCACCAGCCAACCTAGGACAATCACGCCTCAAATGGTCCGCAGATCCACAATTCCAGCACCCATTACCAGCTGCCGCAACAGGAGCTTGCACCTCTCTCACAGCACGAGGACAGTCACGTTTCATGTGACCACGTGAACCACAGATCCAACAAGCACTCGGATCAGCTCTAGCATTACCTCCTCTAGCAGGTGCACCACCACCTCTCTTAGCTGAAGACTGATACTTCTGATCACGTCCCCTCTTGTTCCGTCCACCTCCAGAACTATACTCAGCAGCTCGCTTGCCAGCACCCTTAGGAGATAAACTCAAGTTCATCTCAACATCCTTGGCTCGGCCCACCAACACGTCAAAATCATCATACTCGGCGGCCAGCAAATACATTTTCACATTCGTCTCTAAACCATAACGGAACCTCTCGCACCTTGCCTGCTCATCAGGTACCAGCTCCGGTGCATACTGACTGAGTCGCACAAACTGCACTTCATACTCAGCCACACTCATGCTCCCTTGGGTAAGAGACATGAATTCACGCTTTTTCTCATCTAGATATCTCACACCAAGATATCTCCGCTTGAACACATTCTGAAAGAATGTCCAAGTCACATCAGCTTCTGCCATCCTAGCAATAGTGGTTGTCCACCACGTATACGCATCCTTCTGCAGCAAGGACACAACACAACCCAGCTTTTGCACATCAGTGCAACTCATCTGGCCCAAGATTCGCTTGGTACTCTCTAGCCAAGCTTCAGAACTCTCAGCAGACATACCCCTGAACTCAGTCCCACTAAGACTGCGCAAACGCTCCAAAGGTAGTCTGACACCAGCATCTTCCTGATGCCCCGCTCCACGAGCCCCAGCTACTGCTGCTTGAAAAGTACCAGCAATAGCTTGCACTAACATCGTCATATCAGGCATAGCTTGCCCCTGACCAGCCCCAGGTCCAGCAGCTCCAGCTTTCTCAGCCCCAGCACCACTACCACCAGGTGGAGGAGGAGGTAACACCGCACTACCCGTGTTTTCCTCATTCTCATTCTCATTAGGAGCCGTAGCTCGCACATTACCTCGTAACTCTCTACGTGGTGCCATACTTTTACCATGCAATCACAACACAAATAAAACAAAGTCAGGCCCAGCAAGGTAAGCAATCCAAGTATTCAAGCTCAATTTTATTTCAAATCAACATCTTTCCTTTAGCTTTGATTTGGCAATGGGTACCCACTACATGCTACATCACAGCACATACTTCAATTGCATCAAAATCACAAGCCATTAAACATGCTTTCACTCAACAAGCATACAAGGCATACATACTTCAATCATGCATACATACATTCCCAATTACTCGAGAACCTGGCTCTGATACCACCAAATGTAACCCCCTTAACCCGGCCTAGACGGTTGACCCGAATTAAGAAAGTCACACGGGGAAAACCAAAGTCAACCCGAAAGTCAACCTTGATTAACAACCCTTTTTTTTTTCTTTTAAAACTTGTCTAGATGCATATTAAGCCTTAGATATGTTCATACAACAACATACTCAAAGATCATAAACATCAGAGATCTAACAGGGACCCAAATGATCAATTTACAACTTTAGGGACCAAATTGTAAATTCTGATAATTATAAGGACTTAACCCAAATTGAAGTTACCATCTTGAAATTAATCATGTTTCATGCTTCTCTGTAAAATTTCAGCTCAAAAGGACTTCCCAAACTCATACAATTGCACAAACAAGTTTCAGGACCAAAACGCAAACATTCCAAAACATATAACTGCCAATGTCAGCCCCCAACGGTCACCCGTTCCGAAACAGGCATAGCCCGTTTCGAAACTCGGGGCCGTTCCGCAACGCGTACCGAAACGGGGGTCTGGCAGTAGCCTTTCCGTTTCGGAACGACCCCTCCCGTTTCGGACGCCTGGGCACAAATAAGGCACCCGTTCCGAAACGGTAGGTGCTGTTCCGGAACACCCTGCACAAATTGCCTCAAAAAGCATTGTTAAACATGCAATTAAACATCCAATCATGCACCAAACGCCACCAAACTTTACCAGCATGCAATTAAACATAGAAGGGACATATAAGCATCTTCAACTCAACAAAACAACATCATAAGCAAAAAGCCCCAAATCTATAGGCATGCTCCCTACACAAGTAAGCCATTCAAGCATAAACTTCCAAAACAAGCATGTAAAGATCCAACACCAAAACCAACCTTCTCAACATCAAACAACATACTTAGGGAGTTCAAAACATCTCCCAAAACATACACATAGGTCCCCTTTGCCAAATTACCAAAAGCTAAAATGTACTTAGAAAACCTTCCATACTTAGAGCTTTGTTTCCACTTGGATGCTTGCCCTCCTTGCTGCCCTCAAGTACTCTAATGTTCTGCATTATTGAATTAAGAAAATGGAAGAGAGCCTAAGCAAAAGCTTAGTGAGGAATGCTCGTAAAACCATTCAATAATGCATTTATAAAACACTTATAAATCATGCTTCAAATCATCATTTACACATGCTCAAAAGCATACTTTAACAAGCATCTCATGCTTCATTTCATTACATGTCATATTGGCCACAAGTGATACAATTCATGTCTTTGAAAACAAGCTCATCAACTTTCACCCCAAGGACTTTTAAACACCTTGGACCCCAAGGACTTTTAAACACCTTGGCCATGGACTTTTAAACACCATGATATAAGTTACCTCAAGGACTTTTAAACACCTTGACCCCAAGGACTTTTAAACACCTTGGCCATGGACTTTTAAACACCATGATATAAGTTACCTCAAGGACTTTTAAACACCTTGACCCCAAGGACTTTTAAACACCTTGGCCTATGGACTTTTAAACACCATAGAAAGGACCACACAAGGACTTTTAAACACCTTTGTGTCCGTAACAAGAATCATCCAAGGACTTTTAACCACCTTGATGTTCTTAAGTAACAAGGCTCACTCAAGGACTTTTAACCACCTTAGTGACCTCAACCTTTTCAAAACATCACTTGCCAATATACATCATTTATCATCAATATTTCACTGTTTTAAAGCATTTAACCAAGCCATAAACATCATGCATTTTAAAGCATCAAACCACATTTAAACAATGTCCAAAAACAAGGAACTCTTACCTTGAGCTTCCTTCAACATATGGCTTACAAAAACAGCATTAACCATGCTAAATCATGCTTTCAAAACAGAATTTAAAACATGCAATAAACCACATTGCACAACAACCAAATCATGGCCACCACTAGAGAGTATTTCCGAAAACTTACACTTGAGCTTAGCAAAGTTGTTTAGACTTAAACTAAGCTCCCAAGACATTGGTTTCAAGCCGAAAACCCAATTTCACTCACCGATTCCACTTCGCCTCTTGCCGAAGCACCAAATCAAGCCTCCGGATCACCACCACTTGGATCCAAAGATGCCTCCCCTGATTAAACACATTAAAGCAGAGATTTAATGCATCATCATGCATCAAAAGCTTCAATGAAAGCACTCAAACTCGTTGCTCTCATTCACACTCCAATTTCGGCCACCAAACACAACCGAAATTGCATCAAAACCACTTCTCAACAAAGCCCAGCCATAAACCAGCAAAACCTAACATCCATTAACACCATCTAACATCTAAAAACAACCTATAAACATCCTTATACCTCCAGCAACATCAGATCCACAAGATCACCACAAAAACATCCAAGAATCACAAGCTAAACTTAGGAAACACAACCTATCCGGGATTGCATTAATCAAAACTCATTTCCTTATCAATTTAGAGTTCATTTAACATCAAAAACACACCTCAAATCATAGATTAATCATATCTAACGAAAATCATCAAAAATCACCAAATCTTGCATTATAAGCCAAGATCCATTTCACCACTTAAAATCCTTTAATAAAACTTCAATTAAGAGTTGAGAACTTGGGAATTTCAGTAAAGAACTGATAGTTTAGAGGAGAAGGACGTTCTTACCTCCAAACTTGTGTTTCTCCACTTTTTGGAATCAAAAACCTTGTTGAATCAACTAGCAAATGATGAGGTTTTGAAGATATGTTGATTAGGAATCAAAAGAATGTTGAAAGGAGGATTTTAGGTGAGAAAATCAGAAACAACTCTCTGGAAAACAAGTGTTTGGATTGAGAGAAAATGAGAGAAAGAAAATAGAAAAGTTAGTTAAGAAAATAGCCAAATGGCCTTTCCCTCCACTTTTGATATGTTTTAAAATCAGAATAAATCTCAAAATATCTTAGAAAAATCTGGAGAAACTACTTTTGGAATAATAGCTCCTTAAAGATTCAAAGTTTCAACTCTTTATAAAACAGTCACAAAACTTTCAAAAATTACATTTTGGTCACTAACCAAAATGTCACTCTTCCAAAACCCATTTATCAAAATTGATTTCACAGTTCACTTAATTATATTAAAAGATGATTTTAGAACATTTTTCCATATTTTTAATGCAACTCGAACTAGGCTTTCCTAATTTCACCTCTTTAGATTCGAACAGCACTTTGACCAAACCGGTCAACGCCCAAAACTTCTAAGCCCAAAACCGGGGCGTTACATGATGTATAGAATTTAAGAATTCTATTTGCTCATCAAGTTTCCGAGTCCCTTTAAATTAATCAGAATTCATCAATACAATGTTTATTATTTAACCGAATAGGTACACCTTACATATGTATTTCATAGAGTTGACAATAATGTATAACAAAAAGGTTCGCCTTTACCAATCAACCACTAAACGTACTACGAGAAATCGAACATGTATTCAAGCAGTATTTTTCCAAGTATTCAAACATGTACATTGAACCCGAACTTGATCCATAGCATCGAATGTACCTTTTTGAGGAACAGGTTACTCTTACTATTAACTGAGTACTTTCTCCAAATAAACCGAACATACCTTCATATGGTATCCTTCCAATATCACAATAGTATCAGAAACGACCAATAAACTTCACAACACAACCACTACATTTATAAATCGAAAACAGGCCGGAAACTCACCAATTTTACCTGAAACACAAAGGACGGCCGAAAATTCACGCAGCTTCGACGAAGCCTCTCCCGATGTCAAAACGGCGATCAGTCAGAGGGGTTTTTCACTCCTCTACTCACTGATCACGCCTACACTGTCGACGCGCTTTTCCGGCAACAGAGGCGACCGAAAAGAGTGGAAAACAATAACAGTTATGTGTTGGTTTTGACGATGATCTAATCGAATCTCCACGACAATCGATGATCGAGCACCGCGAGTGATGGCCAAGGTAGAGTCAGACGTGCGTCAACGAACAAGTCGGCGACGGTGGTGAGAGCTATAACATGGCGGTGGGGCAGATCGACGGCCAAGATTGATAAGGGTTAAGTGAGAGCTCTCTAGAACTTCTCTATCAATTTCTAGATTTGAAAGGCATTCCTCTCGGTAGGTGAAGAGTCAGATCTGACTTAATTAAATTTAATATAGCCATCGAACAAAGACTAATATTAAACTGGTGTAAGGTTAAACCAAGAGCGGTCCTTAGCCTAAACGGTTAAAACTTGGGTTCAACAAGCTTGAGTTTAAGGGTTTGAAACCTATGGACGACATTTCTTTCTTCTTCTTTTTATTCCTCGCCTAACTTTAAATATAAGCATATATATTTTTGTGGGTGTTACAACTCTCCCCCTAAAAAGAAATTTTGTCCTCGAAATTTACTAGATTCGGAGGAATGTAGAACTGCTCTCTTATCCATTTTGTACTGAAACTTATCCTTTAGAGTATACTTGCTTCGCAAGATTTTTTTTCTAGGCGGTCACAGATAAATTTGATCGTGTCCTCAGTCGCTTAGCTATTTTTAAACCCAATGTCATCCCATCATACAACTTAGACCAACTAATCAAATTACGATATATGAATCCATACAGAACTTAATACGAATTGAAACGAACACTTGTCTCATAATTGTTATTATAATGGTCTCAACCATGGGTTAGAATCTTCCCAACTACCACATAAGTCAATCTTACAACCTTGAAGTATAATCTCTATAATCTTAATTATTCTACTAGGTTGAACATCAATTTATGGATGAAAAATGATACCTGGAATCCATACGACTACTCAAGGCCTCCAATAGGGCCTTCCAGAACCAGGATGTAACACCAAATTTCAGTCAAGGATGAGATAACAATACACCATGTCACATTTTCATATAAGAGGTCTTTCTTCAAGCTGCCCGAACATATTCAAGGTTTTGAACGAATATTACTTCTATCACAACATTTCGATAATTGTTTCCTTCATGCATAATAGAGTCACCACATAATCTATACTTTCACCAATCTCACGAACACCTTTCTTTTAAATTCATAATACTTTTATCAAATTTTCATTAGAATATTCTCAAACACAATAATTATTACCGAGCTACCTTACAAGTAATCTAATATTGGTTACCTCATATGATCAAACATTTATTCTTAATCTAATTCAGATCTTCAATTTCACATGCATGAACTATCTCAGGTTCTTTATCCAAATTCAAATCCATCAATTTAATCCAAATCACAGACAAACATTATAGGAATTTCTTCCCATTACCGATCAAGCTATGGGGGACAGAATACTTAGGTTCCCTTATTTCTTGAAAAAGGATTCGACATCAAGGTTCTGGTTTGGCGGAGTACGGTTATGATCTAGGGGCATGCACATACCAGACATCCTATGACAAACGATCGGCCGATCTACACAGAAAGACACAACTCTAAGCTCTGATACCACTAAATGTAACCCCTAGACCTGCCTATGCAGCACCACGGATCCTAGGAAGTCACATTAGGGTCACAAGACTGACCCACAGTAAAAATTCACATAAAGAAAATATTTTTCTTTAAATACATTCAAATCAGCGGAACAAACTTATGTTTAAAATACCATTTAAAAAAATCATTTAAACATATAACAGTACTCTAGAAAATACATTACAAACACTGATATGAAACAATACACGACATACATGCCCATTAATTGTACCAGTACTGTACTTCAAAAGCAACACCGAAAGGACTCCATCATTGATGTCGATTACTATACCATGATAGATTTCTTCTAACCTGCGATGATAAAAACAACATAAGCTTCGGAAAGCTCAGTAATACAAAACTACCAAAAGGTGCTAGAGGAGACATGTAGGTATGTGGAAAGTATAACACTATCATGATGTACTCGACAATGAAGAGCTCAAATTACGATTCAATAGTTCAGTAAAGCGTTATAATAGAAGGTAACAATTGTTTTTTGTTTTGGTCACACGAGTATCATGAGATATGTCTATAGCCGGAGATTTAGAAGAGATCTAGATTTCAGAAGTTGAAACAAGTTAGCGTGGTTCATTAAACGCAAATTGGGATCATACTGGAGTTTCGAACTTTGGTACCTTAATCCAGTAGGGTGAAATTATAAAAGGGAACGAAAAGTTTTATTTTAATTACCTGACTACCCTCCAACTTCACACCGATGTGCAGTATCCCATAAAGACTTACCCTAGGCCCATTGGGCGTAGGAGCTTAGGTCTAGAAGGACTTACCAGCGCTGAGCCTACATAACTTCAATCATATCCCATATAATATACCCTCAAATAAAATCAGTTTTATCCAGTACATAGTGATGTCAGAAAACATGTATCATATATATTTTGTATCAGAAGACAGAAGCTAAGAATTGTGCTTTCATTACGGATAACATTCATACTTTTAATTCGGAGCAGATAGTTTTGGTTTAAAAAGAGAAAATATTCATGAACACATGGAACACTTTATATGGTCCAATTTATTCCTCGTAGTTGGTAATTATCAGAAAGAGAACATTGGGCATCTGACGATTTTGGACTATTTTCAGAACGAGGTTCCTATGAAAAGGGGGATTCGGTACAATCGGCTCAAACCAGACATTCAGAAGTTGACACATCAGGATCATTGAGATTTCAGATATATCGTGAGCGATCCAATCATTAAAGTCTACGAAGGCATTATGGTCATTCTGACCTTCAGAGGTAATTTGGTAATTTAAACCAACAAGGTATAAACGGTGATGTACATAATTTAAGAATTCTAGTTGCTCATCAAGTTTCCGAGTCCCTTTAAATTAATCAGAATCCATCAATACAATGTTTATTATTGAACTGGATAGGTACACCTTACATATTTATTTCTTAGAGCTGAAAAAAGTTTATAACAAAAAGGTTCGCCTTCACCAATCAACCACTAAATTTATAAATCGAAAACAACCACTACACAACCATTTTGGCCGAGAACAGAATGAAAATAAACTTCACAACACAGCCACTACATTTATAAATCGAAAACAACCCAGAAACTCACCAATTTTACCTGAAACGCAAGGGACGACCGGAAATTCACGCAGCTCCGACGAAGCCTCTCCCGATGTCAAAACGACGATCGGTTAGAGGGGTTTTGCACTCATCTACTCACTGATCACGCCTACACTGTCGACGCACTCAACTGGCAACAGAGGCGACCGAAAAGAGTGGAAAACTATAACGGTTCTAAGATGGTTTCGACGATGATCCAATAGAATCTCTACGACAATCGATGGTTGAGCACCGCAAGTGATGACCAAGGGAGAGTCCGAAGGTATTTCAGATACTTCGATGTTCGAAGTTATTTCAATTATTTTAAACCTTTCAGTCCTTCCAATTATTCATTCATTTCATATGTCGAGGGTATATCCATCATTTCGGATAATTTGGCCATTAGTGTCGAGGATATTTCAATATTTTTGGTCATTATGATCATACCGGTCAAAACAGTCTTAGCAGTATTTCCAATCCTTTTAGTCATTTCATCCAATTGAGTATTTTACGCACCTTGGCTAATTCAGACATACAATTAGCTTCCCGTAAATATGTCTTCAGCGATTTGTTCAAATTCAAAAGAATACAAGTATTTTACAATCTAGGAAGTTACCTTGTTTCCATAACTTCCCAAGCAATTTCAGGATCATAACCACTTGAGTAGTTTTCCATACCACTTCCATTGTGAGGGGTATTTTAGTCATTTTCATACATTGAGGGCATTATCATAGTTTCATAACCAATTATTTTTTATGTTGAATCCTTTAACTCTATTGGTCGGGTTTGGAGATTAGTTGGCTTCTTAATTATTTATTGAACCTCAGATCCTTTCGAATTATTAACCTTCATTCGAGTATTTCAATCTTATCTAAATTATCAAACTTATTTTCCGTATCAGAATTGACTTAAGCAAAGTTAACAGTACACCTCACCATAAGCGTGCATGCAATACCCAAATACCGAACATGTTCATAAAGCATACAAGAGGTAGTAAAGTATTACCTCAACTCTGAGCTACATCAGTCGGTCCATAATACTCCATTCGATCTTTCTCAAAATTGAATTTGATATCCTTCAACAACCCAGATACAAGGAACTGTGAACACCTTCAATTACACAAATTCCAAGATCAGACCTTATTCACAAAGCTCTTAACCGAATAATTAAATACATTAGTACTCTCAGGTTCAAGGTTAGATTCGGAGGCCTTCATGTCCGAATTTCATGAAAAAAACTTTAAAAACAGACCCAGGACGTCAAAAAACATAAAATAGGGGTTTTCAAAAGATTTGACTTTTTGGTCAACGATCAAAGTCAACGCTGACGTCAGCAGTCAATGCTGACGTCAATAGGTCAAACGTCAACGGGTCGGAGTCAACACTGACGTCATCAGTCAACTGATAAAGGTTAACTGAGTTGACTTTGCGGGCTGACTCGAACGAGTTGACTCGGTCAGACGGGTTGACTGGGTCGAATTCAGGTTCGGGTCAGATTAAGGGAGAAGGATCGAATTTTAGGCTTGGGTTGGTTCAGTCAAACGGGTTTAGACTCCTCTTAGGCTTGGACGGGTTTAACTAGAGTGCTCAGTTTGGTTTAGACCAGTTTATAGGTCACCCCGGTTCAGTCTCACTTACTAGACTCGCCAGCATCTCACCGGAAACGTCACTAACGACCCCAAATGGCTCATTTTGGCTGGGGACGGAACGTAAATAAACTTCACAACACAGCTACTACATTTATAAAGAAAAAACAGGCCGAAAACTTACCGATTTTACCTGAAATGCAAGGGACGACCGAAAATTCATGCAGCTCCGACGAAGCCTCTCCCGATGTCAGAACAACGATCGGTTAGAGGGGTTTTGCACTCCTCTACTCACTGATCACGCCTACACCGTCGACGCGCTCTGCCGACAACAAAGGTGACCGAAAAGAGTGGAAAACAATAACGGTTCTGGGATGGTTTCGACGATGTTCCAATCGAATCTCCACGACAATCGATGGTCGAGCACCGCGAGTGATGACCAAGGACGAGTCTGACGTGTGGTGATGAACAAGTCGGCGGTGATGGTGAGAGCTACAGCACAACGGTGGGGAAGATCGACGGCCAAGACTGATGAGGTTTAAGTGAGAGCTCTCTAGAACTTCTCTCTCAATTTCCAGATTCGAAAGGCATTCCTCTTGGTAGGTGAAGAGTCATATCTGACTTAATTAAATTCGACATAGCCACCAAACAAAGACTAATATTAAACTGGTGTAAGGTTAAACCAAGATCGGTCCTTCACCTAAACGGTTAAAGCTTAGGTTTACCAAGCTTGAGGTCAAGGGTTTGAAACCTATGAATGACATTTCTTTCTTCTTTTTTTATTCCTCGCCTAAATTTAAATATAAGTATATATATTTTTGGGTATTACAAATTTTTTGTTCTCTAAAGATATCTCATAACCCTATTGGCTATTATCTAATGGTTCATAATTGGGTTGCTTAAATATCTAACATTCTAATAATGTACGCAATAGCCGGACGCATACATACTTATCATAAATTAGATTCTCAATAGCTTATGCATATAGAATCTTTTGTATTTTTTTATATAATTTCAAGGTTACTTTTAAGGCATTGAGTAATACTAAATTTATCTTCTTTAGCAATATGAATATCACTTGGTTTTACTCCCACTTAACTTGCAGTATATACAAATTTTAACCAAATTTATCTCAAAACTGAATGAGATAATAATTGCGAAATTTGTAATATCATTAATGAGAGTCCTACTTAAGATCATAGATTGATTTCTTTAATTTACATATAATTGATTTTGTATCATAAGACACAACTTTATGGTTGTACCCACTACAATAAATTTATCAATTAATGACGAAATTTCTATATGACAGTGTGAATAATGTCACAAATTATATTATAAACGTGATGATTTTTTTTTGTTTTTGTCACAATTGGTTAATAATGGTATACCTTTCTTTACAATTTTAAAAAATGTCATTGATTTTCGTCATATATGTTTTGGCGCCTAATTTTTTTTTGGAGTGAAACATTTCAATGACGTTTAGAGAAAATGGTTACGCGGTAAAATCGTCACCCATAAAATAAAAGTATCAATGACGAATCATTATTATGACGATTCAATGTTAATTAGTGGTGTTGTAAATTCATCACCAATGAAAGTAAATTTGTGATAATTTGATTTGTCATATTTTAGAAGACATAAAAGGTGATGGATCTTGAAGTTGTGGCGCGAACAAGATTGGATTCACCGAGTGAATAGTTGGCATGATGGATCTTTTAGTGTAGGAAGGAATGGCGATGTTTGGGCTGGATAAAACATGGTGGTAGTTATTGTCAAGGCGTTGTGTTATTTGGTTGTGCACATGGGATCTAGTACTATCTTTTTTTTTGTTGTAGCGGAATGTTGGCTCTTACTTAGTTTATTTTGGTCTATTGTTTCTATTTGTGTGTACTCTTTTTTTTCCGCTTAGGCTTAGAGAAGTTTTTAATGAGGCATATAATATAAGGTTTAGGGATTATTCCAGTTAATAAAATCATTATTGCCTAGCAATATATATATATATATATATATATATATATATATATATATATATATATATATATATATATAACGATTTAAAAAAACATCATGAGATTGTGTCACTTAATGCTTACACTAACGATAATGCAAGACATGGGTGTGGAAATTTATAGGTGACGATTTTTTGACATCTTAATTATGTTACTAAATCAAAATCTTATTGGTGACCAATTCTCAAATTTTATTTAATAAATAAAAATTGATTATTTTTAAATTATTAAAACATGATAAAATAATTGAAAATGTATTTAATGTAAATGATAAATTTAAAAAGTTTAAAAATTAAGAAAATATTTAAAAAACAAGTCTATGTGCTTAAGACATTTTTCTAAATAGTTAGAGGACTTTTTTAGCCCTTATACCTAATTTTCATTTCTGGACAAAATTCATGTAACATGTATTTTTTTTTCTCGGTTAATTATCACTATCTTACAAGAAGTTAACTTTCTTTTCAAGTTTCTTATTTGGTTTATAGAGTGGAGATGGGTGAAATTCAATAAAAACATGCAATATCCGACAAGGAATAACTTTAGGTTCCTCAAAGTACATGGACCATTTGGTTTCTGTTAAAGATTGTGAATCAAATTTTGTTTGACATGGTCTGAAAACTTCTTGGTGTGACTTTCTAGATGAAGAATTATTTTAAGTAAAATAAATGTTTGTGGTAGATGCGAAGTTATAAATTTGTTTTTTCTCTAGTTTGATCATTTTCTAAATCACTGTTATTTAATTTTCCTTGTATTTTGTTTGGTTAAGATTGAAATTTAAAGGACTAAATTTATATTTGTGCATAATATAAGGACTAATTACAAAATTTGAACTAAAACTAAATAGACTCAAATCTTAAAACCCTTGTTGCTGCTATAGGCGATGTTGTTCTTCATTCTTCTTTCTCTAACCTCTATCAACAATGGGAATTAAGGTGAGTTAATTCTGAAGCATTACCATATTTTTTGAAAAATGATTTTTTTCTTAAACTAGTCTCAAATCTTCTCAGGATTATTTGCATTGACTCAACAATCAAATTGTGCTGCTTTGCTTTGGTTGAGACTGCAACTTTGGTTTGAGTATGCAGTTTTGTTTTCTACACCCAACGAAGCAAAGGAGATCTGTAACCCCCTCGACCCGGTCTGGGCGAGAGACCAAATCGAACGAGTCACACAGTGAATATTGAAGTAAACCGGGAAGGTTTACCTCAATAAACGACCTTTTTTTCTCTTTTTATCTTGTCTAGATGATCAACATTAACCTTTGTGTAAAGACTCGCAGCGGAATGATTAACACCTCAAGCAAGCATCAATTAGGCGCTCAATTGAATTCAAACATATTTTAGGGACTATTTTGTAATTTTAGCGATTCACAGAGACTTCTTCAATTTTAAAGTTATCAACCTTTAATTAGTCACATTACATGCCACTGTGTCAAAACTCAGCTCAATCCGATCATTCAAGCACATTTAATTGCATCCTCAACATTCAGGGACTGAAAAGTAAAGAAACAACACTTCAGAAGATTCCAAAAACCAACTTAAACAACAATGTGTTTCAAAACACGTTGCCCTGTACTGGAACACCCTATTTCAGAACGAGTCTTGGTGTTTTGGAACTCGAGGCTGCATCGAAACAGCCTCCAACCCGTTTCGGTACACTAAATTCTAGTAGCTAAAATTCTCGAGCATGTTCCGATGCACCCCTCATCGTTTCGAAACCCTTAGGCCATTCCAGGCTCACCGTTTCAGTACAGCCTTGGGCGTACCGAAGTGCTTGGGCCTATAATAACACTTTTTGCTGATTTTTTCACACTTTAATGCAATCATAATCAATTCAACATGCTTCCAACATGCATACAACATATCTAAACATCAATCCTCAATCATTCATGGCATATTCATCACCATAACATGAGCATTTGCATCAAAGGTAAACTATAGGCATGCAACCTAGTGACAAGCCAAGCAAGATACCAAAATGCAAAGTAAAGCATAAACCAAATACCAAAGGCCATTTACAAGTCTAAAACAGCAAATCAAACTTGCTCAAAAGGGAGTTTACACAAGTCCCCCCAAAACACAACGGATCCCACATTGCCCTTATTACGTATAGTCTAACCGAAACACACTTTTTTGAATGAAGTCTCTTGTGATCCCTTGCTACTTGCTGCCTCCAAAACCTCAATTATCTGCATTGATGGACAAATGAGAGCGTAAGCACACAAGGCTTGGTGAGGAAGCTAAAAAACAAAACACAATCAATGCATTAAAACCATTTTCCATGTCCACATTGAAATCTCATTTCAATTTTCCTAAAACATCATTTGAAAACCATCATGCCCTTTCCTTAAACAAAAATCATCATATTAAACCTCATGCTACATGCATCATGAATCAACAGCAAGTTCCATTGCTACACTCAATTTAAGCCTTCCCATGCATAACTACCATATGCAAAGCTTAAAGAGTAAAACATGCATAAACCACATTATGCAACATAAACCATTTCATGATACATCATCAATTATATTAGCTTACAAGTGATCATTATGCAAGTTCATATCTCAAAACCACAAATCGAATTCACGTATTCGACAAGTGTTTACTCAACACTTCAAGCCATCTTAACCAGAATCGGTACATTCACAACCAAAGGTAATAGATCAACCGGGTACAATCACAACCCATAGGGACAACAACCCCATAATCGGTTAGATGCTTAACCACTAACGAGAGATGGGACACCAACCTCCTCGATCGTTAGGGTACTTGGACGGAGACACGGGACACCAACCCCTCAACATCCAAGGTGACTTTTTATAGTGCACTTAATCTTATAGCCGGCTAACTATATCTGATATCATTTATAAACCATTTTCACAACATCACTTGCCAATATAATTCACATTTAACCACATATCTCATTGTTTTCAAAACATCATCAATAAATCATATTTCCAAGCATTAAACAATGCTTAAAATCACAAGTATAAGACATATACTTACAAGGATTGTTGAGTGGATCAATGGATTGATCAAAGCCAAGAGGGGGGTGAATTGGGCTTTTAAAAATTTGTTGGAGTAAAATGATAGCTAAAAATGAAGAATAAAGGATTTTAGAGTGGTTCAAGTTCCAAATGAACTCTACATCCACTACCTTAGCTACCACTAAGGATTTGCAACAATTCACTAATTTGTTCTTCCCCTTTTCAAGGCTTAGGAGGTAACCTTTACACAACAAGTCAAATTTTCTACCCAAAATTTGACCAAACCCTCACAAGTGAACAAAGAAGAATTTAGGCAAGAAAGATATCTCTCAAATACAATATTTCCTCTTTAAGTACAAACACTCAACCCAAATTTGATGATAAGATAGGAATTGAACACTACACAATTTGGGGTTTACAAGAAATTGGAAAATAAGCACAATGAGCTTGGATTTTTGCTTGGATGTTTATCTTTGATGCAATAGTTGTTGCTGGTCTTCAATAAGCTTCAATTTATACCTTCTCTATCAATTCTAGCCGTTTGGGTGGTTAGGGTATTGATTATAGCCGTTGGGACCCTCTCTTTCCACCATAAATGCACTTCTACAGCTATCCGTATCGGTACACGAAGACCCGTATTGATACCTGTCTCAAAACAGAAAAAGCCATTGCACAATAATAAAGAGGGCGTATCGATATGCGTGTAAGTGTATCGGTACGGGACATGGACCATTTTGATACGTATAAGACCGTATCGATACCTTTTTCTCAACTCAGCTCACCGAAAGTTTTCGTTTCGATACGGGGAACACCGTATCGATACGGGACAACTACCACTTTAAATATTAGTTACCTAACCAGCTGACACCAACGGTCAAAAGATTTAAATGCTTTCGAATTAAAAATTCCGTTAAAACTGTATCGATACGGGTTGAACCGTATTGGTACACTATTCAAACTCCTTCAGTTTTTACAGAGGGGCATATCGATACAGATTCAATCTGTTTCAATACGCTGTTTCGATACGTTGAGGAGCGTATCGAAACACGTCTTTCCTGTAGCCAACTTTGTAAAAAAGGTATCGATACGGCTGGAAGCGTATCGATACGCCTGGACGTTTTTCAACACTTTGGCTTTGGAACACTTAGAAAATATTTGGAGTTTGAGTTTTTCAAATCAGATTAAAGCCTTGATGATTTATAAATCATTTGAGGGACTTAAAAATCTATTTCAAGTTTTCAATTTAATCCTTAACATACTTAGTTATATAAAAATCAAACATAGGTTTTACAAGGATCACTCACCATGTGCATCCTTCAATATCACATCATTAAAAACAATAACTACATTCTTTAAACATGCTTTAACAATAGGTAAATCTATTAAATCAAAATAGTGCCTAAAACATCATATAATAACACAACCGAGATAGAAATTCCTTTCACTTACTTCCGAACTTAGTTAAGCGTTTCAAGCATACAACTAAGTTCCCAAACCACCTTTTAAAGCATTTCAAAACTAAAATCCACGTTCTCACTCACTGACACGCACAACCTTGACTAGTCGACGCGAATCCAAGCATTCAAAGCTCACGAAACTTCACCGATTTCTTCCGATATGTTCTCCCCTATTTTTTACCACACAAGAACAGAGAATTAATGCATCTCAATGCATTAAAATCTCCAGCAAACAAACTTACCACACTGCTCTGCCCAAAAATACCGAAACACCTATTCGAAACAACAGAAAACACCTTAAATTACACTAGAAACTCAACCTAGCCAAAACCTAACACTTCCATCCATTTGTAATCATCAATTAATATCCAATATCAATCTATTTGAATCCTTATACCTCCAGCAACCCCAATTTCACTTTAACACCACAAAAAACCCAAATATACTAACCTAAACAACTAGAGATCCAACTAGTTTTGGGATTAATATGATCAAATCTTTATTTCAACATTATTTAACATCAAAAACATGCTTAAAATCAATTATAGCTTAGCCAAGACCGATCCAATACGAAAATCATTAAAAATCACCATTTAAGCTTGATTTAACCATTTTCATCAAATTAATCATGAAACCTTGTTATGAAACATAATTAAAGAGCCAAATACTTGAGAATTTCATTAAAGAACATTGATTAGAGGAGTTGGACGAAAATTACCTCTAACCCTTGCCTATTTCTTCAATTGACAAGATTTGTTGAAATACCTTCAAGAATCCTTTGAGATAATGGAGGAAACACCAAAGAAATCATTTGCAAATCAAAGTGAAATGGAAAGATGAAAATCTCTGGAAGTTTTGAGAGAAAAGAGATGTTTGGCTAATGAGAAAAGAGAGAAAATGGAAGTTACGTCAAAAATAGATTTTGTAAAAGGTAAACCCCTTTTAATCAAAACCATTCTTTTTTTCTTTTAATTAAACACATTTAAAATATGGCCAATTAAAGGAATAGCTGGTTAATATCAAATTAGCTCCCTAAAGATTCTAAGTTTTGGCCCTCTTTCAAAACATACCTTTTAAAAATAGTGTTCCATTTTTGCATTTTAGTCACTAAACTGAAATGTCAACCTTCCAAAAGTTATTTTCCAAAATTGGCTTCAACAATCCTATATATATATTAAGAGGATTTTAAAAATTTGTCTCATTATTTTATCACTTCCCGAACCACGTTTTCCTTGAACCAACCCTGAACTAACCCAGATCTGTAGTCTAGGTTCTATAGACTCTAAACCACCTTTAAAACTCTTATGCCCAAAACCGGGGCGTTACAAGATCTGGTATTGAATCGACAGCAGCAACAATGCCTAGACAAGATTCACGACTCATCCGATCTTTGTGTTCCAAGATTTCTCCTCAAAACTACTAAATATCACCCACTCAATCCCTTTTCCTCTTTTTCTTATTTTTTTGACTCAGTCACATTCGGCGACTCTGGTGCCTCAACTGATAGTTTTCATAGGCAAGAACACTCATGTCATTTTTTTCCAAAACCAAGGCTAATGATTTTTTTTTTCATTTTTGTTCCTCCGCCTTTTTGTCGCAGATGCTATTATAGAGGCTATATGATGTCGCTTTTTGAAAGTCCTTTATTTTCATATTCTTGGTTCATTTCCTTTCAGCTACATTTTTTATGAACATCAACCTGATTTGAAGAAATGAGAGCCGTCAAAATGATACTTTTCTGCAATATACATGGATTCTTCTCATTACTTTCCCCCTTCAAAATTGTTGGAATTTGACGAGTCTTTCTTTGCTACTTTGTAATTTTTTTACCAAAATTTTCTTGTGGTTACTCTAATAGGGAAGATGCTACCTAGGATTTGCATCATGTCATTAAATTACCTTTCCTTTGTAGTTACATAGTGATTGATAAAGTCTCATTTAATTGTTTTACCACCACTTAAAATTGAGTTTCTTTTATTATATTGTTAGACTGGTAATAATGAGGACATTCAAAAATTCAACAAACGGATAGTAAAAGTGAGTTCTTGTCTCTCTTCTCTCCCAAAACTATATAAGAGAGCCGATTGTTTTTGTAATACCCGTATTTTTTCCGGGTACCATGTATATATATAAATATCTCTATAAATAAAACTAAAAATAATAGTAATAAATAAATAATAAAACCCAAAAATATAATAAAAGTCCATTCCAATGTCCACTTTACAACCTAAAGCCCAAATTAAATACAAGGCGTTTTTCTCAACCCAAAGCAATTATCCTAGCTTAACTCCTGCCCATTTTGCAAACCAAATCTAATAACAAAGCCTTTTTGGCCCCCCAAAAGAGCCACGTGGCAGTCCCTTATTTGCCGATTACCTGTTCACTTGGATCAAGTCTTTTGGTGATGTCATCCTCGTCAGCCACTATAAAAACCTCATGAGAGAGAAATGTCAGGATTTAATGACCACTAATAATTACTACTACTACTACTACTACTACTACTAGTACTACTACTACTACTACTACTACTACTACTACTACTACTACTACTACTACTACTACTACTACTACTACTACTACTACTACTACTAATAATAATAATAATAATAATAATAATAATAATAATAATAATAATAATAATAATAATAATAATAATAAAGTATAGAGAGAGAAATGAAAAGCTTGTAGCACGCTCGAATTGATCTCCGAAAACCGTCAAGAGGGTTGTTTTTGGTCCTTGGTAGAATTGGCTAAAACCGAAAGAAAGGTAGACAATTTGCACGGAGATTTTAGAGTGGTTTGACTTTCTAACCAAAGTCTACATCCACTACCTTAGCACACCACTAAGGATTTTCCAATTCACTACTATGAATTCTTCCTTTTGAGGCCAAAGGGATAACCTTACAACCCTATCTTTTCAATGGCTAAGATAGAACCACTCTAGTTTTTACTTAGGCTAAACTAGAACCTCTCCCTTTTACAAGGTTAAAAAGATGTAAACAAATAAACCTCACAAGGTGGGTGTTTACACAATTGAGCTCACAAGAAAGAGTGGAGGATAAAAACAATAAAATCACTCTCTACAAATATTTACAAGAGAAATGAAGAAAATAAAGACTTAAACTCAATTTCTCTTGAACATTAAGCTTGGATGTGGTCTCTTAACTTCTTCAAGTGTCCTTGTGGTGTTCATATAGTGTGGAATGAGTTTCTAGCCGTTTATGGCTGTTGGGGATGAGTCATAGCCGTTGGGGATGCAAAATAGCCGTTACCTACAAAAAATTCAGTATTTATAACACGAGGGATCGATCCCATAAACTAGAGGATCGATCCTTTTTCATAAAAATATGACTGTTACAGTGAAGGGATCGATCCCATAAACCAGGGGATCGATCCTTTTGCACTTAGAGGCTGGAAGCAAATATTGAACGAATCTGCCAACCAAGGGATTGATCCTTTGTGCCTTGGAGACTGGAAAAACAGATTTAGTGCAAAAACGAATCATACATGTTTTGAAAAAGATCGGCTAAAGTTAGAAATCATTCGAAACAAATTTTTCAAGTTTGTTTGGACTTTAAATTATTTTTGAAAGATTTAATAAATTTGATTAAGTCCAAAAACATTTTTCTTTTAATTTGTTATATCAAAATATTAGTTCAACAAGAAATATACCCTTGGGAGTCGAACCGCCGTTGGAGGGGAGTTGGACCGCTTGGGAGCCGATCGGTCACCAGAACCGGTACAGTGGAAGCTCAAACGCCGCCAGAACCACCGAGACATCGCCGGAGAAAGTCATCAAACATCACTAGAGCTCCTCTATCATCGCCGGAACCACCGTTCGAAGGTGAAACTATCCATTTTTTATATCTTGCATTTAAACACAAAAAGAAGGTTAGATCGGAGCAATAATAATAAAGAAATAGAAACATGAAAAAGAGAGTAGGGCGGCGGCCGATAAGCATAGGGCCTTGTCGGAGTAAAAAATGAGCATAGGGCAGAGACCAGTGATTTGATCGAATCGGGTACTAGATTAGGATTCAGGTTGAGAAAATGAGTTTTTTAGGAAATTTTAGGTTTCCGGCACGGCGGCCGAAAATCTCTTGGTGGCGGCACACGATGGTTGGAGAATGGTTAACGGCAGTCGGAGTTGCAGAGGTGATCGGAGTCGCGCCGAAGATCGGAGTAGTGTAAGGGATGAGTGGAGACGGTGGCCAATGGTGGCTGGCACCGCCTCCGGCAGCCGAGAAACAATTTAGGCGAGATCCAATGTGGTGGTGATGGATTAAAAGTAGGAAAGGAGGGGAATGGGTGAGAATGACCGAGTGGACTCGGTTCTTGAGCTTTTATACTCGAAATGAAACGACGGCGTTTTGGCCGGTAGATCCGCGCGCCATGAACCGAGTCAGGCAGGAGATCCGCGTGTTTTGCCTTTTGGGTTAATTCGGCTTTTAGTCCCTGGATTTTTGGGTAGCAATTCAAATCAGTCACCTGAGCTTTGCAATTTAGGCACCCTGGTTCGTTTTTAATGCAATTCAGTCACTAAATCTTTTTAATTGTTTTTATTTAATTACCTAATTTATTTGTTTAATTTATATTGTATGCATGCTTTTTAAATATACATGTAGTATACTTGTTTAGGAGAATTTAATTCACTTAGGAAATTAAAGTTAGAGCCTTTTAGGATTAAGTTCTTTAATTAAATTTAATTAATTTGATAGGAAAAGACATTATAGAAAATAAATGAATATTGAATGAAAACTTTAATTTCCTAAGTTGATTAGTATCACATTGCAATGTGATGTTAATCAAGGGGATATTTTATTAAGAGATTCAATACTTCATTTGAATATAGAAAATAGAAATCACACATATAGTTAATTTAATAAAATTGGAATTAGGATTAAATGATTAGTGACATTAATAATAGGAATATTATTAATTTGGGGCCTAATATGGATAATGCCCAATTATTTGAGTGTTATCTCATAAACCCTAAACTTAGTAATATTCATAGATTTTAATTAATTAAATCAATGGAGCCCTAATTAGGTTTTTACTTAAAAATGACAAGACAATAATTGGACATGCATTAAACCTTTTGTATTGAGATACATTTTGAATATAAATTGAAGTGTCCTAATGTATTTGGATGTTTCAAAACTTATATTCGTCTAAAATATATTTTCTTAAAAAAGGATATTCCCATTCAGAATGAAATTCAAATAACAATTAAAGATTTAATTAAATTCAGATTAATGTTCAAAATGCCAAAATGCCATTTGGAATTAATTTGTTATCGATAACGGGAATTTGTAAGGGTGCTAACCCTTCCTTACACATAACCGACTCTCGAACTCGAATTTTACTAAAAGAATCTCTGGTCCGTTTTTATTGTGTCCGGTCTACCAAAGTGACTGGTGGCGACTCCAAATTAATTTTTAAGAATAAATAAAGGTAATCTGATTTAATATGAAAAACCCTAATTTCAAGATTAAATTAAAAACAGAAAAATCTCGATTCCAAAACCCTAATCGTCAGGCTATTTTTACACACGATTTTAAAAAATGGTCGCGACAGCTTGGCGACTCTGCTGGGGATAGAACAATTGAATGCCAAACCTATTAATTAATCCCATGTGGAATTTTGGCATTCTAAGAAATAGTTTGAATTTAATTCTTTATAAGAATTGTTGGATGAATTTTCAGGAAAAACGAGGGTAGTTTTTGTGTATGATATATATGTCATTCATGCATGAACCCTCGACCCGGGTTTTTCACCTTTAAGTTGGAAAAAGACAATATCCGACGTGATGCTCTCCAGCTCCGAGTTCGGATTTTTGTGTCCTTTCGGTATACTAACTTTATGCACCATGGGGCCCACGCCTCCGTTATAAGGGACCTATACTACCGAATCGATGTCTTACTGTCACAGTAGACGTTAACGACAGTTCAGGAACCAAGAGTCTAGAACAAAATCCACATTTTGTTTCTAGAAGCCCACCCCACTTGAGCCAGACAGGGACCTAGGGCAAGTGTTGTTGGTTTAAATACATTTCTCTGGTTATTTTCTTTGCTAAATATAATGTGTTTTTCTGTGTTAATAATTTTGTTTATTTGTTTTTCGTATTAATTCACAATACTAACACTGTTTCTTTTTGTTTATTTTGTTTTCTAGTCTTATTTTACCTAGCATTATTTTGCATTCATTAGAGAAATCGATTCAAGGATCAGTCAAGTTAGGCAGTGTTCTTAGTGACCAATGAGTTAGATAGACAAGGAGAAGGCAACACGATGGTTTGTACCTGGTCAGAGAAAACTCAGTTCAAGAAAGGGACAATATTCAAAGGAGTCATATGTCAGGATGCAAGCAGTTACAAGAAGACATTACAGGGCAACGAGGAAAAAGATCCAAGGGTTAAAGATTTATACAGTTGGACCAAACTGAAATTAGTGAAGAATATAGCTCTCAACACAGAATTGTCACTTCGAATGTCACTAGCACGCGTCGTATAATGTCAAAAATAAATCCTTAAACTCAAATAAATAAGAATAAAAATAGTATAGCGAGAGTAAGGGTCGATCCACAGGGAATAGGAGTTCTAACACCCTTTCGTTCTGACTTAAACCAAGAAACCTGTAAAAATAAAAGTGGGGGGTTTAGAGAAGTGACTTGAGTAATAAAAAATAATAAGAACGAAAATAAGTATTGAAAATAAATTATGGAATGAATTAGCCTCAAGCTACGCTTTGCCACGACATCCTCGATCACCGAAATGAATTTTTCTTCAACTTTCTTGTCGGTTACAGTCTACAAGGCCCAACCCTTGCAACTTACTTCTCTTGGGTAAACTCGACTCCTAGGGCAATCCTTGAAATCAAGCTTTAGTTGGTTAGCTACGGCAATCGATGCTAACTCAAGTCTGAGTCAGTGCTGGAGAAGCCTGTGCTCGGATAATCGTCTCGATGAGAATTGTTTCCGATTTTGATTCCCCTTAGTGGACCGCCACTAAGTTTGTTCTTAGGGAGTTGAATTGACTACAAGCTTTTCCTCGTCCCCAACGATGGATCTAAACCACTTCAACCCGATGCGCGCTCTCGGAATGAAACAATTGAGGTTCCTAAAGATTAGGCCGATTGCCTAATCAATTTTACAGAGAATCTAAAAAAGAATTGTTGAAGGAATGAAGATCTCTTCTAATCTCACGAGTTTAGTCGGGTTTGGCGTTGCTTTTGGCTAAAGAGGATTTAGTCAAGCGTGGTTGGTGAAGAAACCATACTTAATTAAAAAATGAAAGAAATGGAGAAAATGGAAATAGAGAAACAAATAGAGAACTTTATTAAACTCAAAGGTAGAAGAGAACAATGAGCAAGTGCTGTCTAACTCACCCCCAAAGTGGGGTATTTATAGCATCTAAAAACCCTAAAATTCTAAAATGATAAATCCCAAAAATAATTCAAATTACATAAGATAATTATCCCAAGTTTGAAATTTAAAATTTAAAATCCGGATGATAGGCTCTCTGATAAGCGGCTTGATAAGCTATCACTGCTGTTGACGTCAGATTCTAGAAGATGCTGATGTGGCGCCCAGTCAGCATTCATGCCCTGGTTCATGCCCATGAATCTGCCCATGACTCCAGCATTTTCTGCAGCATTCCAGCTTATTTCCAACATCACATCCCCTGCATGAAAACAACATAAAACAACCCAGTTAAGTCCCTCAAACTTATATTTAATCGAAATAAGGACCAAAAATACAACCAAAATAAATACTCATCAAATTCCCCCTCACTTATCCGATGCTTGTCCTCAAGTATCTCAAAATTAACAAATCTAAGCTCAAGTTGTCATCCTTAATTTCGCGAAGTCTCAAAGTTTCCGATATAATTAAGCATCTAAACATGAAAGAAAATAAGGAGCAAATAGATAAATGGCAAGATTTAGAAATTTAAGCGAAAACGACATTCCAATACCCTACTAACATCAATGACGCAAACCAAGTACCCTCACAAGGAATCGCTCATGTCACTCAAAGTGTTTAAGGGTAGAGAAAAATCACTCGAGCCAGAACTAATTAGAGCATTACCATAGGCTTGTGGTTAAATCTAATCTCCACTACTAAGTATGAATGTGATGCAAAAATCAAGAGGTCTTAAAAAGGGTTGTAACGGGGCTAAGGTTCGGGTAGGATAAAGGCTGAAAAATAGGGTTAAAATTTAAGACAAAAATCATCCCAAAATTTATTCGAAACTGTTTTTTTCTTTTTTTTATTCCATTCGAATCAAAACTGTTCTACATTATTTTTTTTGAACTGCACTGCTATTTTTTTTCTTCTTTTTTTACTGCAGATTCGAATGATTTTTTTGCACAGTTTTTTTTCTGCACTACAAATTCGAACAGTTTCTGCACAATTTTTTTTCTGCATAGTATTTTCTGCTCTGCTGGACTGCATGATTCGAATATGTTTTTTAAGACAATTTTGTCTTGAAAAAGGGACAAAAATAATGGAAATAATAAGAAAAATGGATTGGGCTAAAATATGGTGAATTTCAAGAAAAAGGACAAGGCTCAAAATTGTTTCACTAAGGGAAATTAATCAAAGGGTAGGCAATTTGTTTGGGAAGA
Organism: Hibiscus trionum; assembly: GCA_030270665.1. NCBI lineage: Eukaryota > Viridiplantae > Streptophyta > Magnoliopsida > Malvales > Malvaceae > Hibiscus > Hibiscus trionum. Next base: position 9,985,899 of record BSYR01000007.1, on the reverse strand, counting down.
GAAAGAGTTAAAACCTAGTGCCTCAATCATATTTAAGCATCATATTCAAATAATGTAATCTCAAAAAGAATTTAAACTACAAGTTCTAGAATGCAACTAATTTAGCTAGACACACTCAAAGAAACAAAGAGCAAAAATAATGCATGCTCATTAGGCTCAAAACTCACAAAAATTTGTCTTGTGTACCTAGGTAAGCATCATGTCAATTAAATAGGGAAAGAAATGTCATAAAAATGATTTTATGGAAAAATTAATCATGCCAAAATCTACCATGCAACCTAAAACTTTCTAACAAGATAGATAAAAAATCATACGGAAACAATGAGATAATGCCAAACTAAGGATTAAACAAGAAACTTAAATTAAATAAAATCACGAAAACAAGAGAACAACCAAACGAATAAGCAATATGAAAATTTGACAAGCATATCTCCCTCCCCCTCACTTAAATCATTTTGCCTCAAAACGAACATAAAATAAAATACAAAAGAGAGAGGCTGAAAATACTCCCCGATTGCAGAAGAGCATGTTTCGGTAGTGGGCTTCGAGTCTGGTGTAGGGGCGGAGGCGAGCTTGCTCTCGAGTTCGGACCATGGTGGCGGTAATGGTGGATGATCGGGTGATGAAGGTTAAAGATGAAGTGATAATGGCGGCTGGTGTAGTTTAATAAAAAGAATAAAATAAAAGAAAAATGTTTATTGGAAATGGACGGGTGAAGTGGTATTTGTGTTTATAAAGGGTGTTTTAAAAATTGGTGGGGTCCACAAAATATATATATATATAGAATAATAATTTAATATATATATATATTATGATTTAAAATCAATAATAATTTAGGATAATAAAGATAAGGGTTAAATTTAAAAATAAATAAGATAATAGATAGATAAAGATATATATATATATATATAGTTTATGATTTAAATTTAAAACAAATTATAACTTACTTGAATTTAAATAGAAAGATAATATATAATAAATAAATTATTAAGATAGATTATAATAAATATATTATTAGAGGGAGTTAAAAAAAGAAATAAAATAAAAGAGAAGGAGATGTGGGTTTCATATTCGATTGATGTGTATGATGCACCTGAAAATGAAATAGAATGTAAATTTAAATATGAAAAATGAAAAAAAGTAATTCAAGACATGAAATGAAATGAAAAAAATAGGTTGCCCCCCATTCAGCGCTTTATTTAACGTCGTTAAGCTCGACGACCTGGTTCAGACTACAGGCATTGCGACAAATACTTCTTCCAGTTCTTGCGCTTTATCCAACTTAGTATTTCCTTATGAGAAATTTTGCGATTATGGAGTTTTTTTTACTGAAAAAATTTCTCTTTCACTCTTCAATTTATCTAGAGGTAATTTTAACTCCAAATTCAATTCCTGCAAAATGAAAGAAAACATTTTAGATTTTGATGGAGTTAGGCGTAAATTAGAATGAACAGAAGAAACATTTTTCAACTCCTTAATTCCTTTGTCATGATCCTTCAAGTCCCTGCACGAATCATCAACATATTTAGATTCTATAAATTCTTCAACGGCGAGATCAATAACATTTATAAAATTTATACTAGCAACATTATCAGGATGTCGCATCACTTTGTAAACATCAAATTTTACCACCTCGCCATCAAACTCCATTGTAAGGATCCCGCTTCTCACATCAATTTTCGTATTTGCAGTACTTAAAAATGGACGACCGAGTAGGATTTCAGAAGAATTATTAGTCCGATCGTTTTCCATGTCTATGACATAGAAATCTGCCGGAAAGATTAAATCTTTTACCTTTACCAGGACATTCTCTAGCAATCCTTCCGGGTAAATTATGGATATGTCCGCTAGTTGTATGGTTACTTTCGTATCCTTCAAAGGCTCAGTAGAAAGTGAGTTATAAAATGAAAGTGGCATAACATTAATAGAGGCCCCTAAGTCACACATTGCTCGTTTAATACCCACTTTACCGGTTTTGCAGGGAATGACAAACATACCTTGGTCCTTCAATTTCGGCGGTAACCTTCGCTAAAAAACTGCCGATACGTGTTCTCCTAGATTAACTTTTTCAATTCCTATAAGACGACGTTTGTTAGTGCATAACTCTTTCAAAAATTTAGCATACCTTGGGATTTTTCAGATTACGTCAAGGAGTGGGATATTGATTTCCACTTTTTGAAACATATCTAGGATCTCCTTTTCTTCGGCTTGTTTATCTTTCTTCACTAATCTCGATGGGAAGGGAGGTGGCACGGCATAGGGGGATGGTTTAGGGGTCGGGTTCGGTGTATCTTTTTCAACGAGAGATGTTGTCTTTTCTTTACCTTTCTTTTGAACGCCTTCCTCCGTGGCTTTCGGTTTGATGATGGTACCGCTTCGTAAAGTGATGGCATTCACACTCTCTCTTGGAATGGGCTCCGTTTGAGAACGTAATTTCCCTTTGGATTCTAAGCGACTTACCTCTAACATCAGTTGACTTATTTGTTTTCCAATTGCTTCATAGTGAGCTTTGGTCCTTAGTTGAAATTTTTCTTGGGCTAGCGCTAACCTTTCAACAATTGACTCCAACAAAGGCTTCTGCGGTTGATATTGTTGTGGTGCAGTTGGTTGATAAGCATGATTTGGCCACTAGTTTTGCGCGTAACCGAAGTTTGACTGGTTTCTCCATCCCTGATTATATGCATTTCCTATGGCATTGGCTAGAGCGATGTCGTCTTCCTGAATCATCGAACAACAATCTGTCGGATGTTCTGGACTAGTACAGATTCCGCAAAGTCTAGATGTTCTTTTTTTATCTGCAACAAGAGATTGCACTATTTCGGCTAATTTATCAAACTTATTTTCCAAAGAAACTGTACTTACCTCGCGAACCCTTCGAGACGGTTCGCTAGATTGATTAAACCTTTTCGAGTTGGCGGCCATCGTTGATATTAGTTTTTTAACCACTGTTGGGGTCATATTGACTAGAGCTCTGCCGCTTGCCGCATCCACTACTTTCATATCCATGGGTGTCAATCCTTCATAAAAATACTAAAGGAGGGTTTGTTCCGACAATCCATGTTGTGGACAATTTGCACACAACTTTTTAAACCTCTCCCAGTATTCATATAAATATTCAGATTCTTTTTGTTGAATGCTCATGATGCTGCGCCTTATTTCACTCACTTTTGCCGCAGGGAAGAACCTGTCAAGAAAGAGTTTAGCCATGTCAGTCCAAGTTGTAACAGAGTTTGGGGGTAAATCAAATAACCAATCTTTTGCGATATCTGCTAAAGAAAATGGAAAAGCTCTAAGTTTAAATTGGTCATCGGATACTCCCTGAGGCTTTGTGCTTAGACAAACCATGTGAAATTCCTTCAAATGTTTGTGAGGATTTTCCGTTGGCAAGCCGTGAAAAGTAGGTAAAAGGTGGATCAAACCCGTTTTTAGCACGAACGATGTTTCGCCATTTGGGAAGGTTATACACATTGGTTGCTGGCCATCGAGCGCCATATTTAGCTGGCGAATAGTTTGATTTTTGTCTCCCATTGGATATGGTTTGAAGTTCGACTCTGCTTCGGATGTGATCTCTAGATCACGTTCATATCTTTGTTGGCGTTGTTTGTTTTTCTTTTCCCGAAGTGTTTGTGCGTGCAACTTTCAGGCTAGTGCTTCGATTTCCGGGATGAGTTCAAAATGTTCTCCCGGATTGCTCCTGGTCATAAATCAAATGAAACAATATTAGTACTTCTTCGTATTCCCCACCAACGGCGCCAATTTTGACACGCGTCGTATAGTGTCAAAAATAAACCCTTAAACTCAAATAAATAAGAATAAAAATAGTATAGCGAGAGTAAGGGTCGATCCACAGGGAATATGAGTTCTAACACCCTTTCGTTCTGACTTAAACCAAGAAACCTGCAAAAATAAAAGTGGGGGGTTTAGAAAAATGACTTGAGTAATAAAAAATAATAAGAACGAAAATAAGTATTGAAAATGAATTATGGAATGAATTAGCCTCAAGCTACGCTTTGCCACGACATCCTCGATCACCAAAATGGATTTTTCTTCAACTTTCTTGCTGGTTACAGTCTACAAGGCCTAACCCTTGCAACTTACTTATCTTGGGTAAACTCGACTCCCAGGGCAATCCTTGAAATGAAGCTTTAGTTGGTTAGCTACGAGAATCGATGCTAACTCAAGTCTGAGTCAGTGCTGGAGAAGCCCGTTCTCGGATAATCGTCTCGATGAGAATTATTTCTGATTTTGATTCCCCTTAGTGGACCGTCACTAAGTTTGTTCTTAGGGAGTTGAATTGGCTACAAGCTTTTCTTCGTCCCCAACGATGGATCTAAACCACTTCAACCCGATGCGCGCTCTCGGAATGAAACAATTGAGGTTCCTAAAGATTAGGCCGATTGTCTAATCAATTTTACAAAGAATCTAAAAAAAAATTGTTGAAGGAATGAAGAACTCTTCTAATGTCACGAGTTTAGTCGGGTTTGGCGTTGCTTTTGGCTAAAGAGGATTTAGTTAAGCATGGTTGGTGAAGAACCATACTTAATTAAATAATGAAAGAAATGGAGAGAATGGAAATGGAGAATAAAATAGAGAACTTTATTAAACTCAAAGGTAGAAGATAACAATGAGCAAGTGCTGTCTAACTCACCCCCAAAGTGGGGTATTTATAGCATCTAAAAACCCTAAAAATCTAAAATGATAAATCCTAAAAATAATTCAAATTACATAAGACAATTATCCCAAGTTTGAAATTTAAAATTTAAAATTCGGATGATAGGCTATCTGATAAGTGGCTTGATAAGCTATCACTACTGTTGACGTCAGCTTCTAAAGATGCTGACGTGGCACCCAGTCAACATTCATGACCTGGTTCATGCCCATGAATCTGACCATGACTCCAGCATTTTCTGCAGCATTCCAGCTTATTTCCAGCATCACGTCCCCTGCATGAAAACAACATAAAACAACCCAGTTAAGTCCCTCAAACTTATATTTAATCGAAATAAGGACCAATAACACAACCAAAATAAATACTCATCAGTCACAAATAGAGAAAATTACCAAAAAGGTACAATAATGAAAGAAAAGATGATATTGAATAAGAGAAGTAAGAACTGAAAATGAGGATGGCAAGATTGGAAAGTGTTGCACGGTATTTGAAAGGCCAGCTTACAAGTTTCGACGGGGCACTAGAAATGGAGGACAGAGAACTAAAAGGCAAGCTGGAGGTAGCCACCCAAACTATTCAAAGGCAGAGTCATGAAATGATCAAGTTCATAAGCCAAGCGTTGGGAGTCATCCGATTCGTGCAGATTTTATCCATTGCAGCCATGAACCTGTAACAATACCTTGACATTAGCACCAAGCTAGGATAGACGCTGACTCGGAAGAAGAACGAAATGATTAACCTAGGGACAAGGGCAAACTGATCTCTATAATCAAATTGTCTATTTCTTGTATTCGGCCTTTTGGCTAGTGGATGTTGCTCTAAAGACTAGTCCTTGAAATCGATACTTCGTGCATTCATACACTGCATTGCTTAAAAATTGTATTTTAGAAAAATCGTCACATTTTTTCAAATAACATCATTAAAAATAATAATAATAATTGCATTTTGATTAAATAATATTGCATTATTTTTTAGATAATAGTATGAAAGCTGAAAACCAATATTTTGAGAAGCATGGGCAATAGGCTTGTTAGGGTAAGGCAATCTCAGAAGGTTATTGAGGACCGCTTGGGTGGAGTTGAGCAAATGATTGATCAGTCCCAGAACGAGTTTGTAATTCAAGCTGTCGTTTTGCTTGGAATTAGGGAAGCCAAAAACAGAATGTTTCAAACACAAATACTGATATAGATAAGCACACAGGTATCACATCTCACATGAGAGTTCAACCTGAATGATTCTCCCTGCAAAAAAAGAAAAAGTCAAAAAACAAGAAAGAAAAAAGAAAAAAAGTTAAAAAAAGAAAAGTCAACCCCCCCCAAACAAAGACAAAAAGGGTTAAAAACAAGAAAGAAAGGAAAAAGGGGAACAAGTTCATATCAATATAGCTGGGGCATTTATAAGAAGTCCAATAGATTAGAAGGAAAAAGTGAAGTAAATGCACCAAAAAACTCTGAAAATACTGAGATGAAATGAATCCAGTAAACATACATGGAAGGATTGAGTAATGCTAAATTTTGAAGTTTCTACCAAACAAATTGTCGATCAATGGTTCAGTGACAATTAAAGGACTTGGAAATTTTAGCAAAGTTGAGGGATCACATAACTTTTCTCTGAAATATTGAAAGTGAAGGATCCAGTTGAAGATTGAATTTTTCTCACAGAGGAGCAAAGAGCATAGAAACTCAAGACAGAGAGATTGAATGGTTCAACATGAAAAGATATATGGTTATTCCTAGTCTAATGTTGTATTCAAATTTGTTGCCCAACCCCGTGTAGAATCCATATTTTGATTACAATGCCCTGAAGTTTTACAAGTCTTTTTAGAGTATGGTTCCGAAATAGAGTCAGTGATTTCATCAGAAATGAGCATTTATGATTTGACGAACTCTGATGTTACAAAAGACAAGTATCTACTGAAAGAATTGGGATAAAAAAGAAAGGGCGTAGTCTACAACAAGCATTTGAAGGTGATCCGCTGTAGTTCGAGGTCAATAAGAATCAAAGTAATGTTTGGACGTCTTCCACTTCAATATTTCCTTCACTGAATAATACATCAAGGTCAAATGCTCTAGATGCACATGTCAGTGGAAAATCAGAGACTAAACTGAATCCCATTCATGTTTCCTATTGAGACCTGTAATTTTATTTGATGTGGTGTCATTTGAAATCTTCAAAGCCCCACCACTCTAGTCTTTACAACATCAGGTATCATTGTGAGAATCATAATGGTGTTCATGATTGTGACATTGAAGACCGTTACACTTTCAAGCTTCAAGTTCAAAACTTTCTGAACCGAGAGATTTTGGAAACCGACATTGAAGGTCTTTCCATTATGAGTTGTAACTCAAGATGTAGTCACCTAATCGGAGCCAATGTGATTGGGGTTGCCTAGAAATCAAATACTGGAAGACGTCAAGAAAAGAAAGAGAAAGAAGAGCGAAGGAAAACTAATTGGGAACCAATAGCTGAAAATGAAGGAACCTTGAATGGACATACTTGTTAAAAGCATCAACACATCCAGTCGATATCTTGAAAAGTAGAGTTCATCTAGATGCCAACTAGAAGAAGTTGTAAATTTCCTCATGCAAATGATCGAACATTCTAAGGAAAACAACAAGCAATTGATTGAAGAAACAAGGAAACTCATAAGCATTTTAGTCTTACTTCAAGATTCGATGAGAGCATCAGAACATAAGAAAGAAAGGGCATGCCTTTGTGCTGGTAAAGGAAATAAATGAAGAAATGTCGATAGAATTAGAGTGGTTGAAATCCACTTAGGTTTTCCTTGATCAATAGTTGATAGTTGAACCGCAGGAGATCTGTCTGTAGTTTTAGGACTGTTACAGAGTAATACCCTGAATCATCCCAACCATTTTTGCCCGCGAGCATTGTGGGTCCTTTGTAAGGGAGGTTAATCGGTTTTTTTTGTTTACGATTTTCGTTTCCTAAATAATTTTTCTCAAATGGCAAACATTTTTATATTCTTTGATTCTTTTAATAATTCATTTATTTTTTGTTATGGGTTAGTTTTTGTTCTTCCATACATATATGTATAGATCTTCTCTATCATTTTTATCAGGTCCTTAGATATTAACAGAAAGAGTGACCAAGAATCAAATTCAGAGATCAATTCCGAAATGTGACTTTCTTCCAAGTTATTGAGGCTGACGGGAATACACTAATGAGTGTTCAGGAATCACATGGAATTCCCAAATACAAAATATGAGTGAATTTTCCTCTCGGGCATTGTTGGCTAAGGTCCTTGAATGAAGTGATAACCCAAAACATCTACCACCTAAAGACTACTTTTCTGCGAAGATATCCGTATATGGGATGAAATTTGGCATTCCTTCATCTCCCTTCACAAAGAAAGAAAATAAGAAAAAATATCATTTGTTGTCCCCTTTGAGCCTGATAATTTTCTTTCGATTCAACCCAAACCAAGGATCACCCCTACACTGGAGGCAAAGAAGATGAAAGCTTGTTTGCAAGTGAAAGATGTTTGGTTCTAATCACGCTGTGATAATGATGCCTTGAGAATTAGGGGCAAGAAACAAAAGTGGATGTTTTGAGCACAAAAGCAAGATAGAAAAGATAAATGAGGACAAATATTCAGAATCAAGTCAAAAAAGAAAGAAAGAAAAAAAGAAGAAAAGAAAAATGAGAAAGAAGAAAAAGAAAACAATGGGAAGTTTGTGTTCAAGAATCAATTGAATCAAGTTGAAAATTGTTGACATAAAGTTGAAGCAGTTGAAAGAGAAATCACAAAGTTGAAAAAGTGCAAGAAAAGCAAGCGACAAAGATGAGGTCTTCCATTCAAAATGAATCTCTATCTAAAGGAGTGGTGAATGACTGATCACTTTTGAATGTGAGGAAAGGAAATGAACTCTAGGGTGAAAATCTAGAAATGGACAGTCTAGAGCGATCCACGAAAACGAGAAAAAGAAAGAAAAGAAAAAGGAAAAGAGTATTTCATCCAAGCATGTTCAGATCAAGGAGCACATAAATAATATTTCACTTGGAAGAAATGTTCCTTGGTTTCATCACCCTTAAACACTTATTTGAGGCTATATATCATTTCTTTCATAGTCGTGAACCATAGCCTCATTACAAGCCTCAAAAGACCATTTTGATCATATACATGTATTGGAGTAAGAGGAGTTTGTCTTTAGAATACATCCCGCTTATCAGGGTTAATCTTTCTTCAAGGATTTCTAGATTTCTAATGCCTTGTTGAGATTATAAAAGAGGGAAGGATTGGGCATGGTAAGTTATTGAGATAAAGTGTGCCACTTAAACGAGATAGAACTAGGTCTATGAAAATGTTTCTTTCGGAAGTCTAATAAATTGGAAGGGATCACATTTGTGTTGATCTTTGTCAATTTGGTTCAAAGGCACTGTTACACTTGATATTTAAGGGCCTAATTTTGATTTTATTTTCTCATGTTTTCCATGACAAATTATTCCATTTTCTCAAATTTATTAAAATAGTATTTTGAGCCTTTCACTTATCGTTTTAACAAGCATCTTGCATATAAGTTTATTAGATGCAAGAAAAGCAAATGATTTTGTGGGTATTATTATGATGTACTAATCCTTTAAGTGCAGGCAGAATAACAGGTGACCTCGGTACTTGTTTAATTATGAAAGGTATGACGAGGAAAGGACACAACTCTGAATGTTAGAAACATTTAAACAGAAGCTACGGGAAAGAGACGCAGACAACCATGGGGCAAAAAACATGAGTCATCTTTTGGGAAAAAAGTTGCAGCATGGTCGATCCATTAAAGGTCTACACTATTCGAAAAGAAAAAAAATATTACTTTTGAGGTATTGCAAGACAATAAAGCTTTGTGAATACTAGAGTGAGCGAAGATGACAATTGAATTCAGGAGCGGAGCAACACTAAAAAGAACATTATGGAAGAATGTGTTCTCCTCCAAAGGTGGTCTCTTTTGGGAACCATGACTCATAGTAAAGAAGGGAGTATAAAGTGAAGATAGTGTTGAATCCCATGCTAACAAATACACAGAAGCGGATCTCCATACAATGTGCAACCTGGAACTAATATAATGAAAATAAAGTATGTCACCCAAAGAACAATGATTTTTATCTTTGTGCTCATGCTAAGATGATTAGAACCACAAGGCCAACACATTATCATGATCGGAACTTTTCCATTCTCTGTCTTATGAGTGCCATTGTTGTCTTGTCATTGCTTCTATTTACCACACTTATCTTGCAGTATTTCAGTTGGAACAGTTTATGAAGATGCTTTTAAGACATTGTCGAACCATGGTGGTATTACTGCACCTGGAGTCTTTGTTGTCCTTCAACCTCCCAAATTGAAATGAGAACATTCACAGCTCATTGTTCTTTTGTAGAGAAAGAAATTTGAAGTCCACTTTAATGCTAATTAAGAGTAAGCTTGTTTCAAACCTTTTCATTATCAAGATTTTTAGGTAGTTTCAATTTGATGTAAACATGAATAGTCATTGGCTCATCAAGGTCCACTTCTTCAGTGACGTGGTCGGCCTGGTCAAGGTTTCAGAAAAAGAAAAAAGAAAGAAAAGAAAGAGAAAAAAGGAAAAAACTGAGGTGAAAACCCGAAAGGGTGCCTTGAGGGAAAATAAAAAAAAGAAAAAAACCAAAGTGAAAACCCGAAAGGGCGCTTTGAGAAAAACAATCTAAAGTGAAAATTTGAAAAGGCGCTTTAGAGCAAAAAATGAAGAGATCATGAAGATTGAGCTTGAGTGTAAGATGGGCTACTTTGGCAGCAAAAGAGTTTCAATGAAAAATGAAGTAAGAAATCTTTGAGCTTCCTTGAAGATGAAAGCTCACCCAAGAGGTCCTTAATTGACAACATTCGTGCATCATATAGTTAGATGTCCATAAGATAGGAGCATGTTAACTAATACATTTAGAGCATTTTTGTATATTTTGGCAGGAATCTACCAGAACCAACAAGAAACAAGAAAATATTTCAACCTACAACTTCAAGACTGAAGGAGTAGAGCAGTAATATATGTTGCAGGCATAGAAGGGATAAAGAAACAAAGGAAGAGAAGCAAGAGACCTTATACAAGTTTCAGATTGAAAGATCAAGATACTTTAGGCAGAATGAGCTGTGACACTAAAGATATCAGCACATCAAGCTGAAAATTTAAGATATATCACATTACTTCTAGAAGAATTTTTATTAATTGACGATATTTCTTTTTTGCAGGCTCAGTCCTCCTCCGGAGGTTATAGAGTTCCTAATAAGAAGAATTTGATTGTTCAAACATCATTGCAGAATGGTGGATTAACATTACAAAAGAAGGAAGCTTGTAACTGCCCTATTCTTCATCAACATATCCGGAAAAAGAATGCATATATAAAAAAGTTCAGGGACCTGAAGGACTTCGAGAAAGTTTAGGGACTTGAAGGAAGTTTAGGGACTTGAGGCATTTGCTGGCCTAAAAGGACGAAAGATGGACAAATGCAATGTGACGAAGCCCGAAACAAAGAAATTAGTGGGGCATTATTGTACAAAAGAGTGCAGATCATGAAAAAAGAAAGAAAGGATGCAGAGTCTAAACAGAATTTGATCATTGAAGAAATCAAGATTTGCTCTAGGATAAGAGCTCAATAACAAGATTTTGGGGCAAATTTTGCCGGGGCATAATAAAAACAGGAGTTTCAGATCAAACTCAAGAAGAATAAGCAAAGCAAGATTTCGTAAGAACAATCTTAAGAGATGAGGCAACATTACAACAGAAGTAGAAAACTTAACAGAGAAGCAAAGAAGATCAGAGCTCATCCAAGTGGAATTTACAAGAATCAACAAAGAACAAGCAAAATTTCAATTTACAACTTCAAAATTGAAGAAGTAGATCTCAGCAAAGATTTCAATCCTTTTGAAGAGGCGGATCACATCAAAGATTTAAACACGTTTGAAGAGATGAATTTCAAAAAAGTTATTCCGTTTACAGATGTGGATTTCAAGACATTCTGTTTACAGAGGCAGATTTCAAGACATTCCATTTATAGAGGCGTATCTCAAGACATTCCGTTTATAGAGGTGGATTTCAAGACATTCCGTTTACAGAGGCAGATCTCAAGACATTTCGTTTATAGAGGCGGATCTCAAGACATTCCATTTATAGAGTCGGATCTCAAGATATTCCGTTTACAGAGGCGGATCTCAAGACATTCCATTTACAGAGGCGGATCTCAAGAAACTTTGTTTACAGAGGCGGGGACATTCCGTTTATAGAGGTAGATCTCGGAAAATATTTCAACCTGTTTAAAGAGGCGAATCTCAAAGATTTCAATCCATTTGAAGAGGCGAATCTCTACAAATATATTCGATTATTTGCACGAGAAAGCAAGTGTATTAAAATTCTAAATCCTTCGGGTCATCAGTAAGTCCTTTGGGAGTGATTTCAAGTCCTTCAAACCGACACCTCCGAAAATAATGATAACTTTTTGGATGGCGTCACGGTAAGATAGTTGGGGCACAGTATCGACAAAGATATTAACCTCTTAGGTTACCGGTTAAAAAAGAGAGAGAATGGAAAACAAGATAGATTGACTTTGAGCTCAAATAAAAAGGATTCACAATTTAACTGGTTAAAAGTATCCACGTTTCTCATTGAAACACTAGAAGTTTCTTAATGATATACCCAAGTTGTACATTTGCTTTATAGTTATGTTGGAAGATTAATGATAGATTTGACTTTAGCAGGTCATGTAATTTTCTAGTGAAGAAAGAGATAGATGAATAGAGGAAGAAAAACAAAAGAGCTGATAAGAGCTTCAGATTGAGAGATCGATACATTTTAGTCAGAAAAGCAACAACTCTAAAGATCCCAACACTTCATGATGTGAGCACGATTATGCCATATATTACTTCGAGAAATAGAAGAACAAGTGCAATTTATTTGCAATCGATTGAGAGAAGCATTCGTTCGACAAAAAGCTTATGCTGATCGTAAAATACGGGATATTCAATATAATGTGGGAGATAGAGTGTTTCTCAAAGTATCTCCATGGAAGAAGGTGTTTAGATTTTGGAAACGAGGAAAATCCAGTCCTCGATTCATTGGGCCCTGTTGCGTGTAAATAAGACTATCGCAATTGAGTGCAAGTATACACGACGCAAGTGATATAGTGATACGAAGTATCAGATATCGTCTCCACAAGGACTGAAAATACTTCAAACTCTAAAACTCTGCACAAGAAAAGAAATAGATTTAATAAGGTGTTTTGAGAATTCTTGAAGATAAACTAAAATAGAGATTAAGAAATCAGATTGATAAAGTAGGCTGGTAATGATTTGTTTAGTAGTGCAAGTGTTGCACTGTTCAGAAGACTTCTGTTGTGTATGTTGTCGAGCCTGTCGCGGCAGCACCTATCGCGGCAGAGGTCTGTTATTGTTGCGGCAACGATCAACAACTCTGTTACTTCAAGTTCAGCAAGAACCTCTGTTGTGACTCGTCCTGTCCCTAGGTCTAATTTCTGTCGGCGAACACGTCTTGGATGATACCTCCCAGCGTGAATCGAAGGATGAACACCGATGTTTGTAAATTCTTCTTTATCCACTTAACCTTGTACCTATCCCTAGGTCAAGATAGTTTAACCAAAAACTGGAAAACTGTATTTACTCCTTTCATATACTTAACTCTCCCGATATTAAGTAAATACATTTCCTCACAATGCTCTCCCGATACTCTTATGAGATGTTGAAACCAGAGTCAATAAACTTGAAGTTTTATTGATTGAACAGAAAATCCTAAGAAACAATTTAACCCTTACAACTACTTTACAAGATCAACCATTAGCCCTAGGGAAGGTTTAGAACATGATGAAGAAGAGAAAAAGATAGGGTTTATGATGGAAGACGGCTAGGAGCTAGGTTGTGCCCTTCTAGGTCGAAATACAAGCATATATATAGGCCTTGGGTGTAAGCTTTCTTAATGGACAAGAATACTAGTTTGAATTAAAGTACAATTTATTTAAAGACTAAATCTCAGAGTAGACGTCCTTTAATTCGCCCTATCTTCTTGCTTTGAATTTCTCCTCAAACGTTGGGCAAGGCTTTTTTTGTTTCTGGGCTCCAAAAAATTATGCGAGTGGTCTACAAAAATCAGGCTTGAAATCCTCTATCAGTCGAACTCCACTTCGCATTTTCCATATTTGTTGTCTTCACTGTCGTCACTCTGTCACGGTAGTTGTCACGACAGTGATGTACGAGGTAGTTTTCTTCAATCCTTCACTCTAGCTCGACAGTTATCTTCTGTTCCTCTGCTGCCCTAGATGCTGCCACGACAGGTACCCGCAAGAATTGACTGAAATCAGCAGTATCTGTGCAAAATTATCTATCTGTGATGTTTATGCAAATTCTATCCTAAAATGCAGCTAAACATGCTTGAGTGCATCAATAATATGGGTAAATGATGGTTAAAATATAGAACATTTATGCACTCAACACACTCCCAAACTCAAGTTATTGCTTGTCCTCAAGCAAATGCAATCTAACTAAGGATGAGACTTTTTGGCTTTGGCTTAACTCAATGAACAACCATTACCTGCAGCACCTTCACCATCAAGAACAATACCTTTCCGGATATTTACGGACTTATCCGGAGCAATACTATAACTCTCGTGTGAGTGTGTGCAGGTTTTGTGAACAACTATGAGCCTAGACTCTTTAGCAACCAGAATAGTTACTCAATTCAGTTAAGTTTTACTTCAAAATAAATAATTCTTAACTAGAGCCAATTTCTGGCACCTCTAATTTTCTTCCTAACTTAGATTGAAGTCTTTCTATTTCTACTAGAGCCGGTGTTGCGTGTAAAAGTGTCTATCGCAATGTAGTGCAAGTGTACACGACGCAAGTAGTAAAGTGATACGTAAGTATCGGATATCGTCTCCACAGGGACTGGGCTAATAGCTTTAACCTTAGATTGCTGCACGAGAGGGAAAAGAAATAGTTTAATTGTTTGTCACGAAGTAATAAAGAATACTGAAAATAAGAGATGAAAATATTCAGAGTAATGAGTAGGCCGCTATTGATCTACTCTGTAGTGCAGGTGTTGCTTTATCTAGGACTTCTCCGTTTTGTCGTAGCGCCTGTCGCGGCAGCACCTGCTGCGGCAGCGATCTGTTGTTGTCGCGGCAGCGAACACATAACTCAGTACTTCAAGCTTGGCAAGAATCCCTGCTATGCCTTGGCCTATCCCTAGGTCCATGTCCGTCGATGAACACGTCTTTGATGATACCTCCCGGCGTGAATCGAAGGATGAACACCGAAGTTGTTGAATTCTTCCTTAGCCACTTAACCTCGTCCTATCCCTAGGTCTGAGATAGTTCAACCATAAACTGGAGAACCTGTACTTATTCCTTTCGTATACTTAACTCTCCCGATATTAAGTAAATGTATAATCTCACAATGCTCTCCCGATACTCTTGCAAGATGTTTGCAAACTAGAATAAGCAAACTTGAAGTCTATTTTATTGAACAAAAAAATTCCTAAAAGAAAGCAATCCTTGAAACTACTTTACAAAATCAACCCTTAGCCCTAGGGGAAGTTTAGAACGTGATGAGAAGGGGGAAAACGACTAGGGTTTAGGGGAAGACGGCTAGAGAATAAGATATCCTTTCCTAGGTCGAATTACATGCCTTTTTATAGGCCTTGGGTTCAAGTTTTCTAATATGGCAAGAATACAAGTTTAAACCAAAATAAAACTCTATTAAAGACTAAATCTTTAGAGCATATATCTTTAATTCGTCCTTCCTTCTTGCTTGGAGTTTCTTCCTTGAACCTTGGGCTTGGCCTTCATTCTGATATAGGGCTCAGAAAAATATAAGGGTGCTCCACGACAAACTGGCTTAATTTCCTCTTTCTGTCGAGGTCCACTTCACTTCTTCCCTTTCACCATCGCTGTCGTCCTTGGCTGCCACGGCAACGACCATGGCAGCATCGTCCTTCTCGTCTGTTGTCCAGTTCCAGTTCCAGTTCTGCTTCACCACTGTCCTTCATCTGCTACAGCAGCTACCTGCAAAAGCAACCAATTTCAGTAGAAACTGTGCCATTTGATATAATTGTGATGTATGAATGAAATCTATCCTAAATGCAATGAATTATGCTTGAATGCAGTAGAAATATGGGTTAAATAGGGGGTAAAATATAGAACTTTTACACACTCAACACACCCCCAAACTCAAGTTTTTGCTTGCCCTCAAGCAATTAAGACTTAAAAAAGGAAAATAATTTTTTTTGTTTGGCTTGAACCTTTCATTACCTACCATGCATTCCCTATTGTAAGCAACACCTTGTCGGATAATTCAGGATTCATTCGGAACCATGCTATAATTCTCGTGTAGTGTGTGCATGCTTTGTGAACAATTATATGCCAAGACTCCCTTAGTTTACTAGAATAGCTAAGCTTCTAACTTGAATTTTTATGCTAATTTTCATCTTTTTGGAGGCAATTCTTAGGCTCCTTTAGTTTTTATTTAGACTCGATTCTATTTTCTCAAGCTTAAGTTTGACTAGAGCCGGTTTCGGGCACCTCTAGGTGTATTGAGTCTATTTTTCTTAACTTCTTTTCCTAGAGCTAGTGTTAGGCACCTCTAGGGGCAACTCAAGTGTTAAGCTTTCTATTCTAGTTCACTAGCAGAGTTCTAGACAGTATAAAAGTCACAAATGGTGTTTAAGATTCAGAACTATAGTAAGGCTCTAAACTGCTCCTAAAACTATCCTAAAGGCACTGCCACGACAGAGGCTGTCACGGCAGGTAAGTTCAGTTCAAAGACTTAAGCCAAATTTTCATTTTTTAGCAAAAATAAACTAAGTAAAAGACACAATTTTTAAACTTAAAGACACTTCATTAATGGAGGGATGCCACCCCCAAACTCAAGGGTTACATTGCCCTCAATGAAAATGACAGAATAAAAGAAAAAGAAATAAAAACAACATCACAAAATATAACAAAAGAGCAGACAACAATAATAAGAAAAGAAACTTAAATTTCAAGTGTTGTCGTCGCTGCTGTTGCTGCTGCTCTGAATCTGCCGGCGGGCAGTGACTTTCCTTGTCGGTGCCGACAGATGGATGGGTGAGGCAGAGGTGCTCTTGGTCTTGGCTTCCCTTGGAGGTTGAATGCGGGTAGGGGAGATATGGGGTTGTTTCTCCAGTACCTAAACCTCCTCGGAGCTACTGATGCTGCTGTTGCCGCTCTCAGATTTGCCTTGATCGGATGTTCCGACACCGGTGTTTGTTTTCTGACGTTTCACCGGGGTGAATTCCTTGGACAGGTTCCTTTTGACTGAGGGCTCGTCATCGGATTCCCCCCAAATAGAGGAGGAGGAGAAGCCAGCTATATACCTGTCAAGGTCGGACATGGGCTCTTTTCTCCTCTCTCCCCTGGCAGATGTTTCAGCTGTGCGGGCTGCCGCCTGCAGCTGTTGTGGCCGGGGTCGGGGTGGACGCGGCATATGGTGTTCTCGGTGTGGCAGCAGGGGTAGGGTTATGGGCAGGTGTGGGGGTAGCAAAATAATGGTCGGGGAAGGCAGGGAACAATACATCAGGAAAATTAAGATTGGTTTTAATGAAATGTACCGTTACTGTGGTGAAGTCTCGAATGAAACTCGTCAGGCCCAGCTGCCGTTCTTCCATTTTCTACAGGGCAGCAAGTATTTGTGTTGAGGAGTCTGCTGGGGGAGCTTCTGCAGTGGGCTGCCTGGGTTCTGTGGCGGCAGGCTCGGTTTGGGTGGGCTCTGTCGGCTCACCTGCCGCGGCAGTGGGGTCGAAGGACGACAAGGGTGTGGCAGCTTTGAGTTCCATCAGGCTGAGGATGTTCCTTTTTGTCCATCCTTTTACTCGGACTCTCACATCCTCGGCAGTTTCCGGTATGTTGTGGCCACGACAGAGGGCATTAATGAGGTATGGGTAGAAGAGTGGTCCTGACGGCCGGTACGCACAATCCAATATTCCCTCCCGAGCGTATCTACCAACATTAATAGGCCTCTCATTGAGAATGGAATGGATGAGGGCTAACCTTGGTTGGTCTACTGTTGTGTTGTGCGAGGAGGGCATAATCCTCTTCTTGATGAATGCGTTCCAAAGCTTGGCCTCCAGAGTAAGTTGAAATTGTTTTACCGTCCTTGGATGTTTAGGATCGGTATTCCACTCGGTACCTTTATCGGTAAGTTCTGCCATAACAACATCGTAATCTGCCGGCTCCAAGCTTTCCACAAATCTCTGGTGGGCGTCTTCCTTTCTCCCAACATAGAACCAATAGAGTGTGTTGATGTATTTGGGCTCAAAAGGTACCTCCTTTCCTCGAACCATTACTGCTGTCGCTTCCCTACTGTCGATGGCAGCATAAAATTCTCGGACTAGAGTTACGTTCATTTCCTCCGGCTGCTCGGCAAACATCTTCCACTGCAGGGCTCTGATTTTGCGGGCTATGAACGGTTGTAGCCCAAGGTTCTCCGTTCTGGTGCTGTAAATGAAACCTTTCTCCTCCCACATATCTCGGACCTGGAAGGAGCTGGGAGTGGATGCTGCTGGGGCAGATCCTGAGGCAGCACTACGGCGGGTATTTCTGGTACTCATATTGCAAGGATTGTAGAAGAGAAAATGAAAGCAAATAAAATTCTAGAAAGGAAACAAGTAGAGAGAGTGAAAGTGAGTGAAAAATGAATAGTAAAACGGGGTTTATATAGAGGAGGAGTTTGCTGCCCGTTGGAGCTGTAACGGAAGGCACGAATAACGGGGCCAGTTGTTACGCGGTTTCTGACGCGTCTGTCACGCGTTTCCGTGTCTACTGCGCGTCTGTTACGCGTTTGCGTGTCTGCCGCGACAACGTGTTGACAGGCTGGATTTTCTGCGTCTGTTGTGGCTGCTGTAACGACAGGCTCCTAAGTTGGGCTTTTTGGGGCTGATGGAAAGATGGTGGGCTGAATTCACTTCTCCTTTTCTCCTTGTCTCCTTTATTTCCTAACAATAAAACAAATAAAAACTTAGTTCCTAAAAATAAAATAATTCTAATTACCTAATATATATAAATAATAAATAACAATAAAAATAAAATTAGGTTAAATTAGGGATGCCAGGAGGGGCATCTCCTAAAGTAACCACTTCCTGCATTCTCGGGGCTTCAGTCCCCTGATATTGCTTCATTCTCTGTCCGTTGACTTTAAATTGGTGCCCGTTCTTTAAAGATCTGATTGTGATGGCACCATGGGGAAAAACTTGCACCACTTGGAATGGGCCGGACCACCTAGATTTCAACTTCCCTGAGAAGAGTTTCAACCTAGAGTTGAACAACAACACAAGCTGCCCTGTGCAGAACTGTCGTGGCAGTAACTTCTTGTCATGCCACTTCTTTGTCTTGTCTTTGTAAATCCTTGCGTTGTCATAGGCCATTGCTCGAATTTCTTCAATCTCATTCAAATCAAGTAGCCTTTTTTGTCCTGCCTTTTCCAAGTCCATATTCACTGCCTTGATGGCCCAGTATGCTCTGTGCTCAATCTCAATAGGTAGATGGCATGTTTTCCCCTAAACCAGCCGGTAGGGTGATATTCCCAATGGAGTTTTGAATGATGTTCTGTAAGCCTAGAGTGCATCATTGAGGTGTAGAGACCAGTCCTTTCAAGTTGGCTTGACCATCTTCTCAAGAATGTTCTTAACCTCTTTGTTCGATATTTCAGCCTGTCCATTGGTCTCAGGGTGGTATGCTGTTGCGATCCTATGTTTGACATCATACTTCTTTAAGGCAGCAGCTATAACCCTATTGTCAAAATGCCTCCCTTCATCACTGATGATTGCCTTAGGGATGCCAAATCTGGAAAATATGTTTTTATGCAAAAACCTCTGAACCGTCTTGGCATCGTTTTTCTGAGTAGCGATCGCTTCAACCCATTTGAACACATAGTCCACTGCCAGGAGGATGTATAAGTTCCCACATGATGCTGGGAATGGTCCCATAAAATCAATCCCCCAAACGTCGAAGATTTCGACTTCAAGAATGTTTTGCAGCGGCATCTCATGTCTCCTTGAGATGTTTCCAGTCTGTTGACATTTGTCACAGTTTTTGTAGAATGTCTGGGCATCCTTGAACAGTGACGGCCAATAAAATCCTGACTGCAAAACCTTGGCAACAGTTTTGTTACCACCTAAGTGTCCTCCATATTGTGAAGCATGGCAGTGATGAAGCACATCTTCCTATTCACCTTGTGGTATGCATCTCATAATAACCTGATCTGCACAATATTTGAAAAGAAGAGGTCCGTCCCAATAATAATGCTTAACATCATTTTGGAACCTCTTCCTAGCTTGATAGTTAAGGTCAGGAGGAGTTATTCCGCTAACTAAATAATTACCGAAATCAGCATACCAGGGGAGTTCAGAAAACTTACCTGCCGCCATGGCTGTCCCGGCAGTGCTTGTGGCAGCAAACAACTGCTCGTCAGGGAAGGTCTCCAGTATGTGTGTCTCGTCTGTTGGGAGACTCTTTCCCTTCTCTAATCTTGACAAGTGATCTGCAACTTGGTTCTCTGTCCCTTTTTTGTCCTTGATCTCAAGGTCAAACTCTTGCAGTAGCAGAATCCAACGTATCAGTCGCGGCTTTGCATCCTTTTTGCCGAACATATACTTTAATGCAGAGTGGTCTGTGTGGACTATGACCTTCGTTCCAAGTATGTATGAACGAAACTTGTCAATCGAGAACACCACGGCTAACAGTTCTTTCTCCGTTGTGGTGTAGTTTACTTGGGCGTCGTTCAATGTTTTGCTGGCATAGTATATAACATGATAGAGCTTGTCTTTCCTCTGCCCATGTGCAGCCCCGACAGCATAGTCAATAGCATCACACATGATCTCAAATGGTAGTTTCCAATCTGGTGGCTGTACTATTGGGGCTGTTACCAACTTTTCTTTCAAAACCTTGAATGCCTCAGTACATTCAGTGTTGAAGTCGAAGGGGCGGTTCTGCTCCAAAAGATGGCACAAGGGTTTTGTGATCTTCGAAAAGTTTGCGATAAAACTCCGATAAAACCCAGCGTGCCCTAAGAAACTTCTGATTCCCTTGACTGTGGTGGGTGGCGGCAGCTTTTCAATTATCTCGATCTTAGCTCTATCGATTTCTATGCCGCAGTAGCTTACTTTATGGCCTAGGACTATCCCTTCGTCCACCATGAAGTGACATTTCTCCCAGTTCAACACCAAGTTTGCTTTCTCGCATCTCTCGAGCACTTTCTGTAGGTTGCCAAGGCAGCTTTCAAAATTGTCGCCAAAGATAGAGAAATCATCCATGAATATCTCCAGGAAATCCTCCACCATGTCGGAGAATATTGCCATCATACACCTCTGGAATGTAGCTGGTGCGTTGCAAAGTCCAAATGGCATCCTCCGAAAAGCGTAAGTACCGTATGGGCAAGTGAACATCATCTTCTCTTGATCCTCCGGTGCGATGGCTATTTGGTTATAACCTGAGTATCCATCAAGAAAACAGTAGTAAGGTTTCCCGCTAATCTATCAAGCATTTGATCAATACAAGGCAGGGGAAAGTGGTCCTTCCGGGTAGCTTTGTTAAGCTTCCGGTAGTCCATACAAACCCTCCAACCGGTCACAGTCCTGGTTGGGATTAACTCGTTTTCCTTGTTGGTTACCACGGTTATTCCTCCTTTCTTAGGAACGCACTGCACCGGGCTCACCCACTTGCTAT
Organism: Hibiscus trionum; assembly: GCA_030270665.1. Lineage (NCBI taxonomy): Eukaryota > Viridiplantae > Streptophyta > Magnoliopsida > Malvales > Malvaceae > Hibiscus > Hibiscus trionum. The sequence continues at coordinate 9,964,511 of BSYR01000007.1, read as the reverse complement.
CCGAGATGGCATAAATTATTCCAGCATCTAGCCATTTGATGATCTCCTTACGAACCACCTCTCACATAGCATCGTTTAGACGTATTTGGGCATCAATGGTCGGCTTGTGATCATCCTCTAAGAGGATTTTATGCATGCATAGTGTCGGACCGATGCCTTGGATATCAGCTATCGTCCATCCAATAGCCTTTTTGTGCTGCTGTAGCATCCCTATCAGCTGCTGTTCTTGTTCCTGCATCAACTTAGAAGAGATGATTACGGGCAACGTATCATTTAATCCAAGGAAAACATATTTGAGATGCCCTGGCAGGGGCTTAAGATCTAGAACATGTGGCTCTACAGTTGATGCTTTTGGACTATATGTTCATTCGAGGTATAGTTTAAGGGCTCGAATAACTTACCTGGATCATTGCCTATCAAGTTTACCTCCTCTTGATCTTCAGTATCAGATATGTCCGAATCCGAGGAGCTGCTGTCGTCGTCGCTGCCGTGACAGTTATCTAAATGGCTGCTGGGGCAGTGGCCAAATTTGATGTCATGGCAATCCGACCTGATGCAGGGTTGGTCAAGGATAACTTCAGTGATAGCCTTGCATTCTTCTTCTGCATCAGCGTGCTTAATCGCTTGGAGAACATTCAGCTTGATCTCTTGATCATTCACTCTCATAGTGAGTTCTCCCTTTTCTACATCAATCAGTGATCTTCCTGTGGCTAAGAAGGGTCGCCCCAGGATGATTGATGCATTCTCATCTTCTTCACAATCTAAGACAAGAAAGTCAGCAAGAAAAATAAATTTATCCACTCTTACCAGAATATCTTCAATTTTTCCTTCCGGTTGCACGTAAGAGCGGTCTGCCAGCTGCAACATAACTGTTGTGGGTCGTGCTCGTCCAATACCTAATTTCTGAAATACAGATTTGGGCATTAAATTTATACTAGCACCAAGATCATAAAGTGCCTTACCCACAAATTTATCTCCGATTATGCGCGACATTATGAAGCTCCCAGGATCCTTCTTTTTTCTGGGGTGGATGCTTGTGTAGAATAGTCATGCATCCTTCTGTCATTTTAACCGTCTCAAATTCCACAAATCTGGATTTCTTCGACATGGCCTTCTTGAGAAATTTGGCATAACCAGACATTTCCCTAACGACATCTAACAGTGGAATATTGATGTGAACCTGCTTAAAAATATCATAGATTTTCTTAAGCTGGGATTCATGTTTCAATTTCTGTAACCGCTGAGAAAAAGGCTTAGGTTATTCATCCTTCTCCTCTGTCCCTTCTGCTATCGTGACAGGTTCATCGGCAGCAGGCTGTTTGTTGTCTGCCGGGGCAGCATTCTCAACAGTCGATTCTAGGGCTGATTCCTTAGCTGGTTCAGCTTCCTTCTCTGGCCTTGGTAATTTCTTCCCACTCCTTGTTGTGATGGCTTTACACTGCTCATGTGTGGGTTGTCTAGCGTTTTCAGTATCGCTAGGGAATCCTCCATTCTGCCTCGGTTTGATATGCTGGGAAACCTGACCCATCTGTGTCTCCAATGATTTCAGAGTAGCTTCATGATTAGTCATCCGCATCTCTGTTTTATCCATGAATGACTCAGTCATCTTGACGAAGTGATTCATGTTCTCAATGTAAGTTCCTGTCTGGGACATAAACGTAGCAAAGGTCTGTTCCAATATACTAGTTGTGGCAGCTGGTGGCTGTTGCTGCTGCTGTTGTGGTTGCTGCCGAGTCAGAAGTCTAGGTGCCCCCTGATTTTGAGTATTCTGTGCTTGAGGATTCAGGGCATTGTTAGGGTTGCTCCAAGAGAATTTGCGATCCTTTCTCCAATTGGGATTGTAGTTGTTGGAATTGTAGTTCTGCTTGTTATAATTTCAAATATACATCCCCTCCTCTAGCTGTATCGGGCAGTCATCCGAACTATGATTTCCACTGCAAGTTCCACATACCTCTTCTGCAACATAGATAGGTTGAGAGTCCTTCTTCAACAAGTTCTCAACTGCCTTTGTGAGATATGCAACTTGTGTCTTTTGGGAATTATCGGCCTCATAGTCTTTCACAGCTAGTACTCGTTTACCCCCCTCTTCTTGCTGTAGAAAACTGTTCCTCGTTCTTTGCCAGGTTTTTCAATACTACCATTGCTTCATCTGGATCTTTGTCCAACAACAATCCATTCGCTGCTGAATCAATTCTCATACGAGTCTGTAAGTTGGCAGCATTATAAAACTTAATTACCTGGTTCCAAACAGGGAATCCATGCACTGGGTAGTTTCTTAGCAGAGTGGTAAATCTGTCCCATGCCTCGTGCATTGGCTCGTCGTCTTCCTGTTGAAAAGTAGTAATTTCATTACGTAATCGCTCAGATAAATGTGAAGGATTAAAACGAGACAAAAATTCATGAGTTAAATCTGCCCAAGTTCGTATTGAACTCGTCGTTAGTTTATTCCACCAAGTTTTCACCCTGTCCATCAACGAATGAGGAAATAACCGAAGCCTCAGTATCTCCGAATTTACTCCTGGTAGTCTAAACGAACCACAGATTTCCTGGAACATTTTCAGATGCTCCTTAGCATCCTCTGTAGCAGCACCACTAAATTGGCCAGCGTTATTAATCATGCTGAACATGACATGTTTTAGCTCGAAATTTTCAGCTTCTACGTCTGGCAGGGTGGTTTCTAGTTCCACATGATCGTTGATCATGTAGTCTCGGCATGACCGGCGTGCGGTAGCGGCAGCAGGAGGAACGACAGGTCGTTCGTTTCCTCCATCTCCGAGGGGATCTTCAGGACCTCGGGGATTCCCTTGGTTGTTCATGGCCTCTAACTGTTCTTCAAGATACTCGTTTCTAGCTAATACGAGTCGGAGTCGGTTCCTAAGATTGCACGAACGTTCGATTTCGAGATCTATCTTATACTTAGGTTCCTTTCCTCGTCTCGATCTGCGCATAAACAGAAAATCTAGTGAAAAGCACAGGTTGAACAATCCAAGTAAAAACAATAAAATAAAAGAAGTGCAGTAAAAAATAGGGTAAAGATATGTTGCCAGTCCCCGGCAACGACGCCAAAAACTTGTTGCGTGTAAAAGTGTCTATCGCAATGTAGTGCAAGTGTACACGATGCAAGTAGTAAAGTGATACGTAAGTTTCGGATATCGTCTCCACAGGGACTAGACTAATAGCTTTAACCTTAGATTGTTGCACGAGAGGGAAAAGAAATAGTTTAATTGTTTGTCACGAAGTAATAAAGAATACTAAAAATAATAGATGAAAATATTCAGAGTAAAGAGTAGGCCGGTATTGATCTGCTCCGTAGTGCAGGTGTTGCATTGTTTAGGACTTCTCCGTTCTGTCGTAGCGCCTGTCGCGGCAGCACCTGCTGCGGCAGCGGTCTGTTGTTGTCGCGGCAACGAACACACAACTCAGTACTTCCAGCTTGGCAAGAATCCCTGTTATGCCTTGGCCTATCCCTAGGTCCAAGTCTTTCGATGAACACGTCTTTGATGATACCTCCCGGCGTGAATCTAAGGATGAACACCGAAGTTGTTGAATTCTTCCTTAGCCACTTAACCTCATCCTATCCCTAGGTCCGAGATAGTTCAACCATAAACTGGAGAACCTGTACTTATTCCTTTCATATACTTAACTCTCCCGATATTAAGTAAATGTATAATCTCACAATGCTCTCCCGATACTCTTGCAAGATGTTTGAAAACCAGAATAAGCAAACTTGAAGTCTATTTTATTGAACAGAAAAATTCCTAAAATAAAGCAATCCTTGCAACTACTTTACAGAATCAACCCTTAGCCCTAGGGGAAGTTTAGAACATGATGAGAAGGGGGAAAACGACTAGGGTTTAGGGGAAGACGACTAGAGAATAAGATATGCTTCCCTAGGTCGAATTACATGCCTTTTTATAGGCCTTGGGTTCAAGTTTTCTAATATGGCAAGAATACAAGTTTAAACTAAAATACAACTCTATTAAAGACTAAATCTTCAGAGCATATATCTTTAATTCGTCCTTCCTTCTTGCTTGGAGTTTCTTCCTTGAACCTTGGGCTTGGCCTTCATTCTGATCTAGGGCTCAGAAAAATATAAGGGTGCTCCATGACAGACTGGCTTAATTTCCTCTTTCTGTCGAGGTCCACTTCAGTTCTTCCCTTCACCATCGTTGTCGTCCTTGGCTGCCACGGCATCGGCCATGGCAGCATCGTCCTTCTCGTCTGTTGTCCAGTTCCAGTTCTGCTTCACCACTGCTCTTCATCTGCTACAACAGCTACCTACAAAAGCAACCAATTTCAGTAGAAACTGTGCCATTTGATATAATTGTGATGTATGAATGAAATATATCCTAAATGCAATGAATTATGCTTGAATGCAGCAGAAATATGGGTTAAATAGTGGGTAAAATATAGAACTTTTACACACTCAACATCCAGTTTCGGGCACCTCTAGTTATCTTCCTAGAGCTAGTGTTAGGCACCTATAGGAGTACCTCTAGTTATCTTCCTAGAGCTAGTGTTAGGCACCTCTAGGAGTAAACTGAGTCTAAGTTTTTTTTCTAACTCAAGTGGCTAAGCTTCCTATTCTAAGTTTACTAACATAAGTCTTAACAACATATAAGTCACAAAGGTGTTTTAAGAGTTCAGAACTATAGTAAGGCTCTAAATACTTCCTAAAACATTCTAAAGCTACTTTCACGACAGTGAAGACCGCGTCAGGTAGGAGAAGTTCCAAAACTTAAGCAAATTTTTGTAGACACAAAAATAAATAGTTATAAACAAAAAATATAATTAGTCCATTAATAATAGGAGGACTGACTACCCCCAAACTCGAGGGTTGCATTGTCCTCAATGCATGACAAATAAAAACATAAAGATAAAAACATCACAAATAAAAAAGAGAAACTTAGAAAACAGAAAGAGCAAGAAACTTAATTTACAGTGCCAACATTGTTGTCATCACTGCTGTCGTCTATACGGACATGTCGGCAGGTAGTTACTTTTGTGGCTGAGGTTGGCTTCGTGGTTGGAGAGGATGGGGCTGCCTTTTTCTTTGCCTCTCGAGATGGCTGGATTCTGGTAGGTGAAATTTTTGGAGCTTTGTCCAGAATCTCAAGCTCACTGTCACTTTTGCTGCTGCTTCTGCTGCCGTCTCCACTGTCGCGGCAGGGTGCCTCTACATAGAGATCAAGCTTCTTTTTCTTCATAGGAGGGAAGTCCTTGGCTATTTGGCGTACGATAGAAGGTTCAGAGTCTGAATCATCTTGCCAGACTGAAGAGGAGGAGAAACCTTCGAAATATTTTGGATCAATTTCTAGTACTGGTTCCTTTCTCTTGGCTCCTCGAGATGGCTGGTCCTTCTCCTTGGGAGATGTGGGAGTACCCAAGGGTGATTCAGCCATTCTGTCGCCTGGTCCTGTCGCGACAGATGGCGAGGTGGAAGCAGCTGTCAATGTGGCTTTCTTGGGAGAGGTGACAGGAGATGGGGTAGAGACAAGGTTTTCTAGAAGGGGAGGAAACTGCACGTTGGGACAATTAAGTTCAACTTTAATAAAATTTACCATTCCAGTGTGGAAATCCCTTATATACTCCATGTATCTTTGTTGTTGCGCCTCCATTCGTTGCATCAGGTGAATGATGTGGCTGGAGGAGGTGCCTGCTGGTATGTCAGGTTCTGTCTGATCAGGCTCTGCCGTGACAGGTTCTGTTGAGTTGGGTTCTGTTGTGGGCTCTGTTGTGGCATACGGGTCGATGTATGACATTGGTGTGGCTGCCTTGAGCTCCATCAGAATGTAAAGGTTTTGCTGCGTCCATCCCTTGCCTTGGATCTTGACATCCGCTTCAATCTCGGGGACGTTCTTTTCTCTACATAGGGATGTGATCAAATGAGGGAAGAAAAGGGGACCTTTATCTTTCTGTGTGCACTCAAAAATTCCATCGAGAATGTACTTCCCCACAGTGATATATCGTTCATTTATAATAGAATGAACGAGGGCCAGCCTTTGTCGATCCACTATCATGTTGAGTGATATGGGCATGAGACGTTTCTTCACGAAGTGGTTCCATAGCTTGGCAGCAGGTGTGAGTTGAGTCCTTCGAACAGTCCACCGATGTTTTGGATCAACATTCCAGCTAGTGCCTTCTGTCATGAGGTCTGCCATGATGCTGTCGTAGTCTGTTGGCGACAGATTTTCAATTAACTATTTGTGTTTGTCCTCTTGCCGGCCCACATAAATGTCATACATGGAATTGATATAAGGTTGGCCTAAATCAATTGTCTTACCCCTTATGGTGACTTGAGATGTGTCCTTGGTGGGATTTTGTAACACCCCAATTTTGGGCTTAGAAGTTTTGGGTTTGAACTGGACCGGTCGGATTTTCGGTTCGAATATAAAAGGTGGTTTTAAGGAAAGCCTAGTTCGGGATGCATTAAAAATATGGAAAAATATCTAAATATCCTCTTTTATTATATATAAGAGAGTGGTGAAATCAATTTTGCGAAATGAGGTTTGGAAATAAGACATTTCGAGTTAGTGACTAAAATGTAATTTTTGAAAAGTTGGTGACTGTTTTAAAAGGATTGAAACTTTGAATCTTTAAGGAGCTAATTTACCCAAGAAGAGTTTTCTCCAGATTTTTCTTAATATTAAAGATTTAATTAATGATTTTTAATTTAAAGGAAAAAGGGGAAATAGATATTTTGATGTCATAACTAACTTTTCTCAAAATTTTCTATTTCTTTTCTCTCAATTTTTCTCTCAGCCCAAACACTTTTCCCCAGCCATTTTTCCTCTGATTTTAACATCTAAAGATGAGATTTCAATCTCTATTTGATCTCTAAACAATTCTACACCAAATTCTATTCATTTGCTTATTGGATTTTCAAGAATCTTGGTTCTAAACAAGGAGAAACTCACATTTAGAGGGGAGAATGATCCGTGAGCAATAGAGGTGGCGTTGAAGGTTTCGGATGCTTGGAAGGCTTGTTGGCTAGCCTTGTTTTGTGTATCGGTGAGTGAAGTTGGGTTTTCAGCTTTAAAACCAAGGTTTGAAGGTTTTGGGAGCTTAGTTTAAGTCTAAACAACTTAGCTAAGCTCAAGAGTAAGTAAATGGCATTCCTCTCTTGGTTTGTGTTATGATTTGGTTTTTAAAGCACTTGTGATTGTTGGATGCAATGCATGTGATTTGCATGTTTTAAATTCTGTTTTGAAAGCATATTTTAGCATGGTTTAATGCTGGTTTTGAAAGCCATGTGTGAAGGATGCTCAAGGTAAGAGATCCTTGGTTTTGTACATTGGAATTGTGGAATTGATGTATAGAGTTGCATGTTGTTTAATGGCTTTGTGTAATGCTTCAAAAACAGTGGATTGATGATGGTAATTGGTGGTTTTGGCATTTTGGTTATGCTTGTAAAACAATGGATTAATGTGGTAAAATGGTTATATTGGCAAGTGATGTAAGTGGTTCTTGGTTACTTTAATCGGATATAGTTAGCCGGCTATAGGATTGGGTGCACCGTGAATTGAGTCGCCTTGGATGTCGAGGGGGTTGTGATTGTACCGTAAACTCTATCCAAGAATCCTAGCGATTGAGGAAATTGGTGTCACCACGATGGAGGTTGGCTCTCGTGAGTGGGCTTGGTTTAGTGCCACTACGATGGAGGTTGGCTCTCGTGGGTGGGCTTGGTTTAGTGCCACCACGATGGAGGATGGCTCTCGTGGGTGAACCTTGTTAAAGTCACCATGATGGAGGTTGGCTCTCATGAGTGGACTTTTTTAAGCGTCACAACGGTGGAGGGTTGCTCCCGTGTGTGAGCTTGGTTAAGGTGATTACAATGGTTGTGGTAGCTTCCATGTGTAAGCCTTGTGATGTGTCCCGGCTCTCGCTAGTGTATTATACAACTTCCGATGAGTGATGTTGAGGGGTTGTGATTGTACCGTTAAACTCCATCACGGGTGTTGAGGGGTTGTGAATGTACCGGTAAACTCCACCTTGTGTTGTTCGGAAGTGTGTATGAAGCGTGTGGGACAACGCTTGTAATCCGCATATCCGATTGTGTCTTGTGTCTTGATGGTTTGTGAATTATCGCTTGGAAGCCAATATAATGTTCTTGAATATGATGAAGCATGAGATTCTTGAAATGATGCATGGTTGCATAAGAAGTGTGTAATGTTCTATGAATGCATGTTTTACTTGTTAGCTTGAACAAGTGTTTATCTTCTATTGAGAATGTTGCATTGTGTGCATGGAATCTCTTTGGTGCATTGAAGTCTTGTGAAGGCTTGTTTTAAAAAGGCATGTAATGCAAATGTTGATTTTGTGGTTCATGTATTGCATTTGCTTAATGCATGAGATAGAATTGAGGGTGTAAGTGGTTTTTAAAGGTTTCTTCCTTTGAAATGATTTTCAAGTATAAGAAAAGTATAATGTGAAGTGGAAGTGTTTTCCAAGGATCTTGTATTTAACTTTGCATATGATGTTCATGCATGGAATGGTTAAATTGATGGTTTTGCAAGGTTGTGCTTTGAAGTGAATTACTTAGCTTTTCTAAGCTAAGGGTTGGTTTTTCATGTTTGAGCAATGCATTATTTAAAGCATGTTGTTAAAAGGGGTTTTCAAACATTGCTTTGGTTTATCGAATTGTGTTTACTTTTAAATGAGGTTTTATGACTCGCTGCATTGATGGTGTTTTGGTTTTGAGCATTCCTCACTAAGCATTATGTGCTTACGCTACTTTTTATCCATCAATGCAGATATTTGAAGTTGGGACAGCGAGGAGCAAGGGATTCAAGGAAAGCTCCACTTGAGATGTATGTCTCGGTTAATAGCTATAGATAATAAAGGCAATGGGGGGAGAATCTCTTATGTTGATGTTTAATGAGATTGTGTATGTTGGACAAGTTTGGTTTATGATTTTGAACTATGTGGTTTAACGCTTGCAACGTTTGAATCTTCTTATTCTTAAGTCGTTATGCTATGCTTCTTGTTTTAAAAGCATGATTGAGTGTTGGATGTGTTGAATGAGTTGGTGCACCTAGGGGTGGTTTTGTATCTAGATTTTGATGCAAGTTGGTAGGTATGATGCTTGGCATGTTGTTGATTTATTGTGGAATGGTTTGGAACATGTTTGATGGGGTTTAAAGGTGTTAAAACAGGCCTATCTACTGTTTCTGGGCAGGGTGTTTCGAGACACCCTTGCCTGTTTCGAAACAGGCCCTTGATTTGGCCTGGGTGTTCCTGAACGGCCTAGACCTGTTTCTGAACACTTTGGCTACTGCCAAGGGGTGTTCTTGAACGGCCTAGACCCGTTTCGGAACACTTGACCGTTGGGCATAAAATTTGAATGGTTTTGAGGTTTGCAAGCTTTACGTTTTAGTCCCGATTCTTGTATGTGCAATTGCTTGAGTTTGAGATGTCCGTTTGAGATGAAATTTGGCAGAGAGGCATGAAACATGACTAATTTCATAATGGTAACTTAAAAATTGGTAAAGTCCTCTTAATTTTCAGAATTTACAAATTGGTCCCTAAATTCGTATTTTGTGCAATTGGGTCCCTTATTGTTTTCTGATTGCTGTGATTTTTGAGTATGCTTATCTCAAGAGTATGCCTAGGTTTGGTGTGCATCTAGACAAGTCTAAAAAGAAAAAAAAGGGTCGTTAATCAAGGTTGACTTTGGTTTTCCCCGTGTAATCTTTGTAGTTCGGGTCAACCGTCTAGACCGGGCTACGGGGGTTACATTTGGTGGTATCAGAGCTGAGTTGCGAAAGCTTGGGGGAAATGGTAAATTGTTGTAATAAGTGTTTAATGTTTATTCTGATGTGGGGTTGGAAGTCGGTTGGAAAGTGTGTCTTTGAGCGAATTGTTGATGTTTTTAGCATGCTTTTTGTTTGTGAATCTTCATTGAGTTAATGTGGATTTGTGCTGGTGATATGCTGGTGATGTGAGCTGATTTTATGAATGATGAAAGTGTGATGGATATGATATGTTGATATTATGCTGTTGCGAGTGAATGTTGTTTGATGAGAGCATGATCGAAATATGTTGATTGATATGCTCAATGTTGTGATATCCATGTTTTTATTGACTGTTATGTCATGTAAAAGGGGAGAATTCGGGATACCCATTGCCTTATTATTATAGCTATTGTGTTATTTTGGAGTTGGAGTTTTGAATCCTTGCTTAAAGCTGGTCTGATCGATTTGTTTGTTTTGTTATGATTGTTTACTGTTAATAGCATGGTGAAATCGATGAGAGAATGGCAGTTGGGTGAGATGGTTGCTGCTTTAGAGCAGGTTGTTAAGGCGTGGAATTCACCTTTTGGTGGAGGTGTTTCGTTTCAGCCTACAGTGCCTGGAGTTGAGGTAGTGAGGCAGGAGGAAGAATCTGGTTCTGTGATGAAGAGTTCATCACCTTTAGTTCAAGAGGTGTTGGGAACATCTCAGGCTGTGGTAAAAGTAAGGCCTGTAGACGTGCCGGCTGTGGGATGTGCGGGTTTGTCGAAACAGCGTTTACATGATTTGGGAGCTGTGGAGTATCATGGTTCGATGCCTGAAATGTTCGAGGCCTGGTTGGCCAGTGTAATTCTGATTTTGGATCAGGAGGGTTGCGACTATACCTGTAAGCTGGGAAGTGTTGTCTCATTGATGTTGGAGGACGCTTGTGCCTGGTGGACATCTGTGGTGGTGGCATCGCACATCCACGATATAGATTGGGACTTCTTTGTGTCTGCCTTTTATGAGAGGTACCTTGGAGAGAAATTCCCAAGGGTTAAGCAACGTGAGGGTGTGGTTTCAGTTTATGAAGGTGAGAAAAGTTTAAGCGAGAGAGTTGTTGGTACTGACCTCGAGAGCGGTCAGCGTAAGAGGCGACATGATAGAAGGTTTTGCTTGAATCGAAGCTTGGATGGTAGTGTAGATTTGGGGCAAGCGCTACATGATCAAAGAGGGGTAGCTCGGTTGCCGATGTGTGACCAATGTGGAAAGTGTCATGTTGGAGGTTGTTGGGGCGCAGGAGTTTGTTGGAACTGTGGTTCTAAAGAGCATGTGAAGCGGAATTGTCCTCATGTGGTGTGATCAGCTTCAGTGGTAGCAAAAGAGTCTCTGAAGGGTAGTGGGCGCAGCCGAGACAAAGTTCGAAGGTGGTAGGAAGGGCAGAAAGGTGTGAGGAGCTTGGGGAATGAAACCTGTTTGAATTGTGGGTCTTTTGGACATTTGAGACGTAATTGTTTGAAGTTGGCTCGGGGTAGACAGGATTCTTTACCACAGGGAGATGGTGATGACCTTAATGTGTTAGTTGATGCTGCAGCGGTGCGGCTGGAGAATGAAGGTTCTGCGAGGAAGAGAGCTTGTCTGTTGAAGCTCCGGGGCAGTGAGGTGTTTACAGGTAACCTTGTTAAGTAACCTTTACTCTAGTATCTTAGTTTGGTTTCAATTGGTATTTCCTTGCGTAGTGGGTATGGTCTCGTTGCTAGCATGTTTGGGGTAGTAGTTGGTGTTGTTTTGAAAACAACTTTAGTGTGAAGAGGGCATTAGTGAGTATCTTGTGGATAATGGGTTGTTAGAATGATGGAGTTGGTCAAGTTGGAAGTGAGATAGGAGGTTGTTTTTAGGCGGATTCTGAGGATGTTATTGGTGGGTGTGAACCGACATACATGCACAGTTAAAATCATTTGTTATATGCTATATTATATATGTACTGGTCCATGCATACATGTGACATGACATTAGAGGTTTTGCATGCATGTACATCAGGCATTGATATGGCATATTGGTGACCATGCATACGAACGTTCACACTCGCTGATAGTTAATCGGGTCCGTTAGAGTTGTGATAGGGTTAGATTGGATGGGGGTTTTAAAAGTTGTGTTGGTACTAGGAGAATGTTAGAAGTAATGGAGGGTATTAAGCGAGTTGTCAGTAATAGTGAGTGCGATATAGCATGTTGGTAGAAGGAAAGTGTTTGGCGCTTAATGAGTTTAGCGGTATGGTGGTGAGGAGATTACCGGTTGAAGTTAGAATCGATTAGAGTGGTTGTGAATAGCTGGTAGAAGTGGTAGTTTCTTGGTGTTAAGTGATGTTGTAAGTTAGTGGATGTGTTCCAGAGTGCTGAGGTAACTTGGCATTGATGTCGTAATAGAAGGGTTGTTTTGTAGGTGATGGTTCGTAGCAACCTTCGAAGAGTTGAGAAGAGGTTGTGTTGTGGGTTGTAGAAAAGGGTTAGCCTGGGAGAATAGAAGTTTCGTAATCTAATATGTATGTATAGAATGGGCGGTGTCCTGGTAAGGCTAGTATTGTAGTCAAAGTTTGAAGTGGAAAAGCAATGTAAGTTCAAGGGCCATTGTTGGTTGGACGGGTTCTTGTGAGAAGTGGTTGGCTAGTTGTGTATAAGTAAATTCCTTCTGAAGTCAGCTGGTGGTGTGTGGAACGGATGGCGGAGTCAAGGTTGGGGTTTTGTGTCGTGATTTTCGGATGTTAGGTGAGTAGTCCTGGTGAGTCGTTATGGTGATGATAGCGGCAGATGTGAAGGAATGTCATCAATACGTTGAGAAGTTTGAATAAGCAGTTGATGCTTAAGAATTTTTGCTTGATGTGGTAACCTTTGGAAGAGGTTGAGCAGTTGAGCAAGGGGTTTTAGAAGCAGTGAAGGTTGTGGGTCACATGGTGGCTGAACTGGATTGGTTGGTGTCACCGTGTGTACGAGTTTTGGGAGTTATGAGCTGAGGTGGTGTATGCTGTAAAAGTTTGGAGGTTCTTCAGGTTGTTGTTGGGGCTGTGTGCAGTCCGGAAGTGTGAAAGGTTAATATGTGGTTAACATCTGAGTGTTCTGGAATCTGTGAACAGTATGTGGTGGTGTTGGGTTGGTGGAGTTTTGTGAGGAGAGTGTTCAGTGGTGGTTAAGTCTCCTGTGTTGCCTTGTGTGTTGCTTGAGAAGTTTGGTTGTTCTCTTTTTGCCGGTTGAAATTTCGAGGACGAAATTTCTTAAGGGGGGAGAGTTGTAACACCCCAATTTTGGGCTTAGAAGTTTTGGGTTTGAACTGGACCGGTCGGATTTTCGGTTCGAATATAAAAGGTGGTTTTAAGGAAAGCCTAGTTCGGGATGCATTAAAAATATGGAAAAATATCTAAAAATCCTCTTTTATTATATATAAGAGAGTGGTGAAATCAATTTTGCGAAATGAGGTTTGGAAATAAGACATTTTGAGTTAGTGACTAAAATGTAATTTTTGAAAAGTTGGTGACTGTTTTAAAAGGATTGAAACTTTGAATCTTTAAGGAGCTAATTTACCGAAGAAGAGTTTTCTCCAGATTTTTCTTAATATTAAAGATTTAATTAATGATTTTTAATTTAAAGGAAAAAGGGGAAATAGATATTTTGATGTCATAACTAACTTTTCTCAAAATTTTCCATTTCTTTTCTCTCAATTTTTCTCTCAGCCCAAACACTTTTCCCAGCCATTTTTTCTCTGATTTTAACATCTAAAGATGAGATTTCAATCTCTAATTGATCTCTAATCATTTCTACACCAAATTCTATTCATTTGCTTATTGGATTTTCAAGAATCTTGGTTCTAAACAAGGAGAAACTCACATTTAGAGGGGAGAATGATCCGTGAGCAATAGAGGTGGCGTTGAAGGTTTCAGATGCTTGGAAGGCTTGTTGGCTAGCCTTGTTTTGTGTATCGGTGAGTGAAGTTGGGTTTTCAGCTTTAAAACCAAGGTTTGAAGGTTTTGGGAGCTTAGTTTAAGTCTAAACAACTTAGCTAAGCTCAAGAGTAAGTAAATGGCATTCCTCTCTTGGTTTGTGTTATGATTTGGTTTTTAAAGCACTTGTGATTGTTGGATGCAATGCATGTGATTTGCATGTTTTAAATTCTGTTTTGAAAGCATATTTTAGCATGGTTTAATGCTGGTTTTGAAAGCCATGTGTGAAGGATGCTCAAGGTAAGAGATCCTTGGTTTTGTACATTGGAATTGTGGAATTGATGTATAGCGTTGCATGTTGTTTAATGGCTTTGTGTAATGCTTCAAAAACAGTGGATTGATGATGGTAATTGGTGGTTTTGGCATTTTGGTTATGCTTGTAAAACAATGGATTAATGTGGTAAAATGGTTATATTGGCAAGTGATGTAAGTGGTTCTTGGTTACTTTAATCGGATATAGTTATCCGGCTATAGGATTGGGTGCACCGTGAATTGAGTCGCCTTGGATGTCGAGGGGGTTGTGATTGTACCGTAAACTCCATCCAAGAATCCTAGCGATTGAGGAAATTGGTGTCACCACGATGGAGGTTGGCTCTCGTGAGTGGGCTTGGTTTAGTGCCACTACGATGGAGGTTGGCTCTCGTGGGTGGGCTTGGTTTAGTGCCACCACGATGGAGGATGGCTCTCGTGGGTGAACCTTGTTAAAGTCACCATGATGGAGGTTGGCTCTCATGAGTGGACTTTGTTAAGCGTCACAACGGTGGAGGGTTGCACCCGTGTGTGAGCTTGGTTAAGGTGATTACAATGGTTGTGGTAGCTTCCATGTGTAAGCCTTGTGATGTGTTCCGGCTCTCGCTAGTGTATTATACAACTTCCGATGAGTGATGTTGAGGGGTTGTGATTGTACCGTTAAACTCCATCACGGGTGTTGAGGGGTTGTGAATGTACCGGTAAACTCCACCTTGTGTTGTTCGGAAGTGTGTATGAAGCGTGTGGGACAATGCTTGTAATCCGCGTATCCGATTGTGTCTTGTGTCATGATGGTTTGTGAATTATCGCTTGGAAGCCAATATAATGTTCTTGAATATGATGAAGCATGAGATGCTTGAAATGATGCATGGTTGCATGAGAAGTGTGTAATGTTCTATGAATGCATGTTTTACTTGTTAGCTTGAACAAGTGTTTATCTTCTATTGAGAATGTTGCATTGTGTGCATGGAATCTCTTTGGTGCATTGAAGTCTTGTGAAGGCTTGTTTTAAAAAGGCATGTAATGCAAATGTTGATTTTGTGGTTCATGTATTGCATTTGCTTAATGCATGAGATAGAATTGAGGGTGTAAGTGGTTTTTAAAGGTTTCTTGCTTTGAAATGATTTTCAAGTATAAGAAAAGTATAATGTGAAGTCGAAGTGTTTTCCAAGGATCTTGTATTTAACTTTGCATATGATGTTCATGCATGGAATGGTTAAATTGATGGTTTTGCAATGTTGTGTTTTGAAGTGAATTACTTAGCTTTTCTAAGCTAAGGGTTGGTTTTTCGTGTTTGACCAATGCATGATTTAAAGCATGTTGTTAAAAGGGGTTTTCAAACATTGCTTTGGTTTATCGAATTGTGTTTACTTTTAAATGAGGTTTTATGACTCGCTGCATTGATGGTGTTTTGGTTTTGAGCATTCCTCACTAAGCATTATGTGCTTACGCTCCTTTTTATCCATCAATGCAGATATTTGAAGTTGGGACAGCGAGGAGCAAGGGATTCAAGGAGAACTCCACTTGAGATGTATGTCTCGGTTAATAGTTATAGATAATAAAGGCAATGGGGGGAGAATCTCTTATGTTGATGTTTAATGAGATTGTGTATGTTGGACAAGTTTGGTTTATGATTTTGAACTATGTGGTTTAACGCTTGCAACGTTTGAATCTTCTTATTCTTAAGTCGTTATGCTATGCTTCTTGTTTTAAAAGCATGATTGAGTGTTGGATGTGTTGAATGAGTTGGTGCACCTAGGGGTGGTTTTGTATCTAGATTTTGATGCAAGTTGGTAGGTATGATGCTTGGCATGTTGTTGATTTATTGTGGAATGGTTTGGAACATGTTTGATGGGGTTTAAAGGTGTTAAAACAGGCCTATCTACTGTTTCTGGGCAGGGTGTTTCGAGACACCCTTGCCTGTTTCGAAACAGGCCCTTGATTTGGCCTGGGTGTTCCTGAACGGCCTAGACCTGTTTCTGAACACTTTGGCTACTGCCAAGGGGTGTTCCTGAACGGCCTAGACCCGTTTCGGAACACTTGACCGTTGGGCATAAAATTTGAATGGTTTTGAGGTTTGCAAGCTTTACGTTTTAGTCCCGATTCTTGTATGTGCAATTGCTTGAGTTTGAGATGTCCGTTTGAGATGAAATTTGGCAGAGAGGCATGAAACATGACTAATTTCATAATGGTAACATAAAAATTGGTAAAGTCCTCTTAATTTTCAGAATTTAAAAATTGGTCCCTAAATTCGTATTTTGTGCAATTGGGTCCCTTATTGTTTTCCGATTGCTGTGATTTTTTAGTATGCTTATCATAAGAGTATACCTAGGTTTGGTGTGCATCTAGACAAGTCTAAAAAGAAAAAAAGGGTCGTTAATCAAGGTTGACTTTCGGGTTGACTTTGGTTTTCCCCGTGTAATCTTCGTAGTTCGGGTCAACCGTCTAGACCGGGCTACGGGGGTTACAGATTTGCAGCATAGAATTCTCGAATAAGGGTGACATTCATTTCCTCTGGTTTCTCGGCAAACATCTGCCATTTTAGACCGATGATTCTTTTTGCGATGAACCCATCTAAACCCAGATCTCCTCTCTTCTTCTGGCAGATAAAACCCCTCTCTTCCCACATTTCTCTCTTTTGAAAGGATTCATAGTATCGTTCCTCCGTTTCAGCAGAGTGGAACCTTCTTCGGATTCTGCTGTGTGTGGGAGTGGAGACTGCTGCGGCAGAGGTGGAGGTAGAGCTTCTGCGGGTTGATCTCATCGTCATTGTAAGGGTACTGTGGAAAAAGGAAAGAAAATATTGAAAGCTAGAAAAATTCTAAAACAGAGTAGAGAGAGTAAAATGAAGGTGAAAAGTGAAATGGGAGTGAGGGTTTATATAGAATGGGATTTCTGCCCGTTGAAACTGTAACGGTTGGCGTGGAGAATGGAGCCAGCTGTCACGCAGTTTCTGGATGCATCTGTTATGCATTTACGTGTTTTTCCCGTATCTGCTGCGTGTCTGTCGTGACAGCTTGTGACAATTTGCCTTTGCGTGTCTGTCGCGACAACTGATGACAGTCTGTCGCGATAACCTTGTTACCATTGAGTTGTCTCTCTTGGGCTTCTTGAGCTGAGGTGAGTGTGATGGGTTGGTTCATTCCTTCTCTTTTCTTTGTTTCTTTTATTTGCCTGAAACTGAACTAAACTAATATTAAATTCTTACTTCCTAAAGCAATAAAAATAAAAGAGATAACATAAAATAAAAAAATAAATTAAGTTAAATTAGGGATGCCTTGAGGGGCATCTCCTAAAGTAACCACTTCTTGTTCTCTTGGGGCTTCAGTCCCCTGATAGTGCTTGAGTCTCTGTCCATTGACTTTGAACTGGTTCCCGTCCTTGATAGATCTTATTGTGATGGCACCATGGGGAAAAACTTGAACTACCTGTAAGGGTCCAGACCATCTAGACTTTAGCTTCCCTGGGAAGAGCTTCAACCGGGAGTTGAACAACAACACCTTTTGGCCTTGTGTGAACTGTCGTGGAAGAAGTTTTCTGTCGTGCCACTTCTTTGTCTTGTCATTATAGATTTTGGCATTGTCGTAGGCCATGCCTCGAATTTCTTCAATTTTGTTTAAATCAAAGAGCCTTTTCTGCCATGCTCTATCTCAATCCATGTTAACTGTCTTAATAGCCCACTATGCTTTATGTTCTATCTTGACAGGTAGGTGGCAAGTTTTTTCATAGATGAGTCGGTAAGGTGATATTCCTAATGGTCTTTTAAAAGTAGTTCTGTAAGCCTATAATTCATCATTCAAGTGGAGAGACCAGTCCTTTCTAGATGGCTTAACCATCTTTTCCAGAATGTTCTTCACTTCTCTATTGGAGATCTCAGCCTGCCCATTGGTCTGGGGGTGATATGTTGTTTCTATTCTGTGGGTCACTCCATACTTCTTCAATGCGCTAGCAATCACCCAATTGTCAAAATGCCTACCTTCATCACTAATAATTGCCCTTGGGATGCCAAACCTAGTGAAGATGTGTTTGTGTAAAAATCTCTAGACAGTTTTGGCATCATTCTTTTCTGTGGAGATGGCTAATACCCACTTGGACACATAATCTATTGCTAGCAGTATATACAGATTCCCACAAGATGCTGGGAATGGTCCCATGAAGTCGATTCCCCAAACATCAAAAATTTCGACTTCGAGAATGTTTTGTAGGGGCATCTCATGCCTTCTAGAGATGTTTCCTGTCCTTTGGCACTTATCACAACGCTTGTAAAAGGCTTGTGCATCTTTGAACAGTGTAGGCCAAAATTAACCAGACTGCAGAACCTTGGCAGCAGTTTTGTTTCCTCCGAAGTGTCCTCTATAAGGAGTAGCATGGGAATGGTGGAGTACTTCTTCATGTTCTTCCTTTGGTATGCATCTCCTGATAATCTGATCTTCACAATGTTTGAACAGAAGAGGTTCGTCCCAATAATAATGTTTTGCATCATTTTGGAACCTCTTCCTTGCTTGATAGTTAAGTTCAGGTGGTAATAATCCACTAACGAGATAGTTTACTATGTCAGCATACCAAGGAACTTTAGAAAGCTTACATATAATCGTGGTTGTCGTGGCAGCACTTGTGTGTACTTCCATGGCAGTGAACAACTGCTCATCAGGGAAAGTCTCTTGTATGTTAACCTTGTTTTTATCTTGATCCTTTCCCATCTACAGTCTTGACAAGTGATAAGCTACTTGGTTTTCTGTTCCCTTTCTGTCTTTGATTTCTATATCAAACTCTTGTAGCAGCAAAATCCATCGTATCAATCGTGGTCTTGCATCCTTCTTGGTGAACATGTATTTTATTGTTGAATGATCCATGTGAACCACCACTTTTGTTCCAAGTATGTATGGCCTGAACTTGTCAAAGGCGAATACCACAGCTAGCAACTCCTTCTCTGTCATGGTGTAGTTTATATGGGCATCATTTAAGGTCTTGCTGGTATAGTATATTACGTGGAAGAGTTTCTTCTTCCGCTGCCCTAGTGTTGCCCCCACAACATAGTCACTTGCATCACACATTATCTCGAACGGTAAACTCCAGTCCGGTGGTTGTACTATTGGGGTTGTTACCAGCTTCTCTTTCAGTGTCTTGAATGCTTCAGTACATTCGGAATTGAAGTCAAAGGCCTTATTCTAAAACAACAAAAGACACAAGGGTTTAGTAATCTTAGAAAAATTAGCAATAAACCGACGATAAAAACCTGTGTGTCCTAAGAAAATCCTAATGCCCTTGACTGTGGTGGGTGGCGGCAGTTTTTCGATGGCTTCGATTTTGTCTCTTTCCACTTCTATGCCACGACAGGACACTTTGTGTCCCAACACTATGCCCTCATCTACCATAAAATGGCATTTTTCCTAGTTCAGTACAAGATTTGCCTCTTCACATCTTTCAAGCACTTTCTTCAAATTGCTTAGGCAGTTGTTGAAGCTATCTCCAAAGACGGAAAAGTCATCCATGAAGATCTCCAGGAAATCTTCCCCCATATTAGAGAATATTACCATCATACACCGCTGAAAAGTTGCTTGTGCATTACATAGTCCAAATGGCATTCTCCTAAAGGCGTATGTTCCATAGAGGCATGTGAAGGTTGTCTTCTCCTGGTCCTCTGGTGCAATGGCAATCTGATTGTAACCTGAATAACCATCAAGGAAACAATAGTAAGGTTTTCCCGCTAATCTATATAGCATTTGGTCAATAAAAGGCAAGTGGATATGGTCATTCCGGGTAGCTTTATTAAGCTTTCGGTAGTACATAAAAATCCTCCAACCAGTCACAGTCCTGGTTGGGATTAGCTCATTATTCTTGTTGCTTACGACAGTTATTCCTCCCTTCTTGGGTACACATTGCACATGGCTCACCCACTTGCTATCCGAGATGGTGTAAATAATTCCAGCGTCAAGCCATTTGATAATTTCCTTTCGCACCACCTCTCGAAAAGCTTCGTTTAATCGTCTTTGAGCATCTACCGTTAGCTTATGATCATCCTCAAAGAGGATTTTATGCATGCAAAATTCCGGACTGATGCCCTGGATATCGGGAATGGTCCATCCAATTGCATTCTTATGATGCTGTAGCATACCAATCAGCTGATGTTCCTACTCCTGCATCAACTTAGAAGAGATGATCACGGGCAACATATCATTGAGACTAAGAAAAACATATTTAAGTTGCCATGGAAAGGGTTTAAGATCTAAGGCAAGTGGCTAATCTATGGAAGGCTTTTAAATTATATGTTCGTTCGAGGTATAGTTTAGAGGTTAGAAGAACTTACCTGGAAGCATGCCTCTCCAATTTACCTCTTTAGGACCTTTAGTGTCAGATGTGTCATTGTCTAAGGAGTTGCTGTCACCAGTGCTATCGTGGCAGTCTTCTAGGTGGCTGTGGCGACAGTGACCAATTTGTCTGTCGTGACAGCTTGATCTGATGCAGGGTTGGTCTACAATTACCTTTGATATTGACTTACATTCTTCTTGTACATCAACTTGTTTCATGACCTTGAGAACATTTAGTTTTATCTGTTGGTCGTTGACTCTCGCAGTCAGTTCTCCCTTCTATACATCGATCACTGTTCTACATGTGGCTAGGAAGGGTCGCCCTAGGATGATAGGTGCATTCTCGTCTGCTTCACAGTCAAGAACAAGGAAGTCAATAGGAAATATGAATTTATCCACTCTTACCAGGATATCTTCAATTTTTCCTTCCGGATGCACGTAAGAGCGGTCTGCCAATTGAAGCATGATTGTTGTGGGTCTTGCTTGTCCAATACCTAGTTTCTGAAAAACAGATTTGGGCATTAGATTAATACTAGCTCCAAGATCACAAAGTGCCTTACCCACATACTAATCACTGGTTATGCATGGTATAATGAAACTCCCAAGATCCTTCTTCTTTGGAGGTGTACGGTTATGTAGGATTGCCATGCAACCTTCTGTCATGACTGCAGTTTCAAACTCCCCAAGTCTGGATCTCCTAGACATTGCATCTTTAAGGAACTTGGCATAACCATGCATCTGCTTAATGGCCTCTAACAACAGAATATTGATATGTACTTGCTTAAAAACATCGTAGATCTTCTTAAGCTGGTACTTCTATTTCTGTTTCTTCAACCGCTGGGGAAAAAGGGGGTGGATGACGGCAATCTTTGAGACGTCCTTTGCATGGGATTCGGATCTGAGGAGGCTCGCATTCTTCAATTTCTTCTGTCTTTTCCTCCAATTCTTCTGCTGTCGTGGAAGGGGTGGCGACAGCAGATTGTTTCATGTCTGCCGGGGAAGTGTCATCGACAAGTGTCTGTAGGGTCGGTTTATCACTAGGTGTTTCTTTAATTTTCGGCCCTTGTAGTTGTTTCCCACTTCCCGTTGTTATAGCTTTACACTGCTTGTGTGCGGGTTTTCTATTGACCTCAATATCACTAGGGAATTCTCCATTATGTCTGGTGTTGATGAACTGGGTTACCTAACCCATCTGTGTCTCTAGAGACTTTAAAGTAGCCTCATGGTTTGTCATTCTCATCTCTGTTTTATCCATGAATGTTTCTGTCTTCTTAACAAAGTGATCCATGTTGGCCATATATGATCCAATTTGAGACATGAAAGCTGCAAGGGTCTGTTCTAATGTACTCGTGGATGATGTTGGCTGTTGTTGTGGCTACTGTCGTGACACTATTCTGGGAATTACTTGATTCTGATTATTTCTGACTGGATGATTCAAAGCATTTTATGGGTTACTCCAGGAGAATTTAAGGTTCTTCCTCCAATTCGGGTTGTAATTGTTGGAGTCGTAGCCTTTATTCTTGTTGAAGTTTCCAACATACATTATTGGTTCGAGTTGTAGTGGACATTCTTCTGTACTGTGGTTTCCACTGCAAGTTTCACACATCTCATCGATAGAAAACACCGCCTTAGATTCGTTCTTCCGCTGCAGGTTTTCAACTACCTTGGTGATGTATGCTAATTGGGTTCTTACCGAGTTGTCAGATTTGTGTTCCTTGACAGATATGCCTCGTCTTCCTCCTCTTCGTTCTATGGGGAACTTTTCGTCGTTCTTTGCAAGCCTTTTCAACACAAACATTGCATTTTTCCGACTCTTTGTCTAGTAACAAACCATTAGCTATCGAATCTATCATCATTCGAGTCGGTGCATTGGCAGCATTATAGAACTTGACGACCTGGTTCCATACAGGGAATCTGTGCATCGAGCAGTTTTGTAAGAGAGTTGTAAAATGGTCTCATGCCTCATTCATTGGCTCATCATCTTCCTGTTGAAAGTAGCAATTTCATTACGTAATCTTTCAGTTAAAAGAGAAAGATTAAAACGAGAAAGGAATTCACGGCTAAGATCTGCCCAAGTTCTTATTGAACCCGGCATTAACTTATTCCACCGGGTTTTTTCTCTATCCCTCAATGAATGGGGAAAGTCAGAGTCTCAGCACTTCCGGGCTTATTCCTGGTTGTCTAAATGATCCACATATCTCCTGGAAGGTTTTCAAATGTTCGCGTGCATCCTCTGTAGCAGAACCACCAAATTGTCCGGCTGAATTTATCATGCTGAACATCACAGGTTTTAGTTCAAAGTGTTCAACTTCCACGTCTGGCAGTCTAGTTTGCAGTTCAACTTGATCATTATCCATATATTCTCGGCATGTTTGTCGTGCTACCAGGGCAGCAGGAGGTTGCCGGTTGTCTTGAGCATAAGTAGGAGGATTAACATCAACTCTGGGGTTGTTGTTATTGTTGTTGTTATTTAACCCATCGCCTTGTCCTTCGTTCTCCATTGCTTCAAGTCTTTCTTTGAGATAGCGGTTTCTTTCTATCAAAAGTCGAGATAGCGGTTTCTTTCCGATCGATTTCCGGATCTAGTTCGTATTCAGGATTTGTACCGTGTCTCGATCTGCACATAAGCAAGAGAAGAAAACCTTGTGAAAAGCACAGGGAATTATAACAACTAGAAATAGAAAAGAAATTAAAATAAAAATAAAAGGTGAATTAATTAAAGGTAAAGGTATGTTGCCAGTCCCCGGCAACGACGCCAAAAACTTGTTGCGTGTAAATATGACTATCGCAATTGAGTGCAAGTATACACGACACAAGTAATATAGTGATACGAAGTATCAGATATTGTATCCACAGGGACTGGAAATACTTCTAACACTAAAACTCTGCACAAGAAAAGAAATATATATTATAAGGTGTTTTGTGAATTCTTGAAGATAAACTAAAATAGATGAAGAAATCAGATTGATAAAGTAGGCTGGTATTGATTTGTTAAGTAGTATAGGTGTTGCACTGTTCAAAGGACTTCAATTGTGTATGTCGCGTCAGAGGGCTGTTGTTGTCGCGGAAGCGGTCAACAACTTTGTTACTTCAAGTTTGGCAAGAACCCCTGTTGTGACTTGTCCTATCCCTAGGTCCAAGTTTTGTCGGCAAACACGTCTTTGATGATACCTCCCGGCGTGAATCGAAGGATGAACATCGATGTTTGGAAATTCTTCTTTAGCCGCTTAACCTTGTATATATCCCTAGGCAAAGATTGTTTAACCATAAACTGGAAAACTGTATTTACTCCTTTCTTATACTTAACTCTCCCGATATTAAGTAAATAGATAACCTCACAATCCTTTCCCGATACTCTTATGAGATGTTGAAACCAGAGTAAATAAACTTGAAGTTTTATTGATTGAACAGAAAATCCTAAGAAAAAGTTTAACCCTTACAACTACTTTACAAGATCAACCCTAAGCCTTGGGGAAGGTTTAAAACATGATGAAGAACAGAAAAAACTAAGGTTTATGATGGAAGACGGCTAGGAGCTAGGTTGTGCCCTTCTAGGTCGAAATACAAGCATATATATAGGCCTTGGGTGTAAGCTTTCTTAATGGCTAGGAATACTAGTTTGAATTAAAGTACAATTTATTTAAAGATTAAATCTCTGAGTAGACATCCTTTAATTCGCACGATCTTCTATGCTTTGACTTTCTCCTCAAACTTTGGGCAAAGCCTTTTTTTTTTGCTTCAGGGCTCCAAAAAATTATGCGAGTGGTCTACAAAAATCAGGCTTGAAATTCACTATCAGTCGAACTCCACTTTGAATTTTCCATCTTTGTTTTCTTCACTGTCGTCACTCTGTCACGGAAGTTGTCACGATAGTGATGTATGAGGCAGTTTTCTTCAATCCTTCACTCCAGCTCTGCAGTTATCTTCTGTTCCTCTACTGCCCTGGATGCTGCCACGACAAGTACCTGCAAGAATTTACCGAAATCAGCAGTATCTATGCAAAATTATCTATTTGTGATGTTTATGTAAATTCTATCAAAAATACAGCTAAACATGCTTGACTGCATCAATAATATGGGTAAATGAGGGTTAAAATATAGAACATTTATGCACTCAACAGGCCCATCAAAATAATAAAAAGGATTGGCCCTGTTGCTTATCGATATGATCTTTCGGAAGAATTCAATAGATTACACAACGTATTTCACGCATCGATGTTACGTAGTTATCGATTGGATCCCTCTCATATTCTTGAACCAGGTGAAGTTGAATTGGATCAAGACCTATCATATGAGGAAGGACCAATTCAAATCTTTGATCGTGAAGAAAGAAGACTTTTGAATAAAACAATCTCCCTTGTCAAAGTATTATGGAAGAATCATGGAAGTAAAGAAGCTACATGGGATCCTGAATCTACCATGAGAGAGCAATATCCACAACTATTCTCTTCATGTAAATTCAAGAACAAATTTCCTTAAGGGGGGGGGGGATTGTAACATTCCAAAAAGGGACCTAGGATAATGTTATAACTTAATTGAAATTGAAGGATACCTTTAAGTAACTAAGTTGAGAATTAAAGGGGATTATATTGAACGATAAGCTAAATCGAATGTCTATCTTAGAAAGGACCATTTTTATACAAATGTATACTTGAAGAATTTCATGTTAAATTTTCATGAATTTAAGGACCATGATTAGGTATCATAGAGAGAAACAATTAAGAAGGTTGGGAACCATGTCCTTCCACAAGAGTGTTAAGCGATTATCCTAGAAAGAGAAAACTCCATGAAAATTCTTGAGTTAGTGTGAGAGAGAGGGAGAATGAGTCATCGGTGGATTGAACTTAGAAATCTATATTGAATTTCATCCTTTAAAAGGTAATGTTCTTCTTTTTACTTTTTGCATGATTGGTTGTTGAATGATTTTTTCAGAATGGTTCGAATAGGATGATGTTGCTCATTGATATGTGAATATTGAAATTCAATTGAATGATAGATAGAATAACGAAACAAATGGAGTTTAGAACCCTGGTACAATCGATTCATGCTTTAATTTTTAGTCAATGTTTGAGTAAAGAAGTTGGATTGCCTCTTGATACATTTTCATTTGATGTTTCAAACACACACTTAAAAGTAGGCTATTAGGTGTATGAGCTATTAAAATGGACTGTTATGATGTCCAAAATTAAGTGCATTTGGTTAATTTGAATGTTGTTAAGTAATAATGGGTATAAGAGCAATAATTAGACTGTTTAATGGAAACAACTGAAGAATTTTGGGACAGTTTTAATGATAATTAGAAGCTGCCATGTTTTGGTTTAATTGTGCATTAGACATGTATCACCCTGATTTTGGGCTTAGAAGTTTTTAGGTTGGGTTCGGGGTTCGTAGGACTGAGACTAGAGATCTGGGTTAGTTCAGGATTGGTCCAGAGAAAACCTAGTTCGGGAAGTGATAATAATATGAGAAAAATTTCTAAAATCCTTTTTAAATGTATATAAGAGTTTGGTGAAGTCAATTTTGGAAAATGACATTTGGAAGGTGGACATTTTGGTTTAGTGACTAAATCGTAAAAATGGAAAAAACTATTTTTAATGGCTATTTTGTAAAAGAGCCAAACCTTAGAATCATTAGGGAGCTAATGCAATTATAATCAGCTATTCCCTTAATTTGACATGTTTTAATTGTGTTTTAATTTCAAGGATTAAAAAGGGAAATTAATCTTTTAAGCACATTTTGACGTAACTTTCATTTCTCTCTTTTCTCATCAGCCAACCACCCATTTTCTTTCAAAACTTCCAGAGATCTTTTCCTTTTCATTTTACTTTGATTTCCAAATGATTTTCATGGTGCTTCCTGTTGAGTGTCTAAAAGTCCTATATTTTACCCCTCATTTATCCTTATTTTTGCTGCACTCAAGCATGTTTAACTGCATTTTAGGATAAGTTTTGCATTTTCATCACAAATAGATAAAATTGCACAGATGCTGCTGATTTCGGTCACTTTTTGCAATATCTGCCATGGCAGCATCCGTGGCAGCAGCTAGGGCAGCAGAGGAACAGAAGCTAACTGTCGTGGCAGCAGCCAGGGCAGTAGAGAAGCATGAGCTGGGCAGAGATGCAGAAAAACTGGAACTAGATGAGCAGTCGAGGAGGACGATGCTGCCATAGTTACCGCCGTGACAGCAAAGGACGACAGCAGTTTTGAGGAGAAGAAGCAAAGTGGGCCTCGACAGAAATAGAAAATTAAGCCCGTCTGTCGTGGAGTACTCCTATATTTTTCCGAGTCCTAGATCAGAATGAAGGCCAAGCCCGAGGTTCAAGGAAGATATCCCAAGAAAGAAGGAAGGACGAATTAATGACTGATGTTCAGAAGATTTAGTCTTTATTAGACTTGTACTTTGATTTAAAGTTGTATTCCTTCCATATTAGAAAACTTGAACCCAAGGCCTATAAAAAGGCATGTAATTCGACCTAGGAGATCATATCACCATTCTCTAGCCTTCTTCCCAAAACTCTAGCCGTTTTCCCTTCCTCACCATGTTCTAAACTTCCCCTAGGGCTAAGGGTTGCTTTGTAAAGTAGTTGCAAGGATTGCATTGTTTTAGGATTTTCTTTGTTCAATAAAATTACTTCAAGTTCGCTTATTCTGGTTTTCAACATCTTGCAAGAGTATCAGGAGAGCGTTGTGAGATTATCTATTTACTTAATATCGGGAGAGTTAAGTATACGAAAGGAATAAGTGCGGGTTCTCTAGTTTATAGTTGAACTATCTCGGACCTAGGGATAGGACGAGGTTAATTGGATAAGGAAGAATTCAACAACTTCGGTGTTCATCCTTCTATTCACGACGGGAGGTATCATCAAAGACGTGTTCATCGACAGACTTGGACCTAGGGATAGGCCAAGGCACAGCAGGGATTCTTGCCAAGCTTGAAGTACTGAGTTGAGTAATCGCTGCCGCGATAACCAACAGATTGCTGCCGCGACAGGCGCGACGACAGAACAGAGTTTCCTCGACTTTGCAACACCTACGCTACTGAGCAATTCAATACCAGCTCATTCTCTCTATCTTGATTATTTTAAAATTAAATTCCAGTTCTCTTTATTATATTCATGACAACAATTTAAACTATTCTTTTTCATCTCGTGCAGTAATTCAAGGTGAAGCTATTAGCCCAGTCCCTGTGGAGACGATATCTGATACTTGCGTATCACTTTACTACTTGCGTCGTGTACACTTGCACTACATTGCGATAGACACTTTTACACGCAACACTTCCTCAACTTGTTTCAATGGATTATTGAAGATTTTCAATCAAATCTTGTCAATTGAAGGAATAGCAAGGGATTAGAGGTAATTTTCGTGCTTCTCCACTAATAAAGGTTCTTTAATGAAATTCCCTTGTATTTGTCTCTTTAAATGTGTTTCTTAACAAGGTTTCATGATTGATTTGAAGAAAATGGCTAATCAAGCTTTGAATGATGATTTTGTGTAATTTTCGTAATGGATCTATTCTGGCTGGTTTATGATTGATTATAATCATGTTTTGGAAGTTTATTAATGTTGAGATTGAGGTTTAAGCATGGTAATCCCGGAACTATTTGGATCTCTAGTTGCTTAGGTTAATAGAATTGGGTTTTGTGGTGTTAAAATGATTTTGTGAATGCTGGATTATAAGGTGGATAATAGGATGATTTTGGATGTTAATCAATGATTATAAATGGTTGAAAGTGTTAGGTTTTGGCTGGGTTAGGTTTGTAGAGTAATCGATTATGTTTTCAATTGTTTCAAATGGGCGTTTTGGTGGTTTTGGGCAAGGCAACGTGGTAGGTTTGCTTTCTGGAGTTTTGAATGCATTGAGATGCATTAATCCTATGTTCTTATGTGGTTAAAAACAGGGGAGAACGTTTCAGAAGCAACTGATGAGGTTTCGAGAACTTCAGATGCTTAGTTTCGCATCGGCTAATTAAGGTTTCGCCTGTCGGTGAGTGAGAACGTGGATTTTAGCTTTGAAATGTTGTAAAGGTGGTTTTGGTAACTTAGAAGTAAGCTTGAAACGCTTGTCTGAGTTCGGAAGTAAGTAAAAAGAATTTCTCTCTCGGTTGTGCTATTATGAAATGGTTTTTATGCACTTGGTTTTGGATGCATGTTACCTACGGTTAAAGCATGTTTAAAGTATGTGGTTTACTATTTTTAATGATGTGATGATGAGTGATGCATATGGTAAGTGATCCTTGTAAGTATACGTTTTATACTTGTGATTTAAAGAATGGTTTAATGCTTTGGAAATAGTGAGGTATATGGTTAAATATGAATTATATTGGCAAGTGATGTTGAGAAAATGGTTTATAAGTGATATCGGATATAGTTAGCCGGCTATAGGATTGAGTGCACTATAAAAAGTCGCCTTGGATGTCGAGGGGTTGGTGTCCTGTGTCTCCGTCCAAGTACCATAACAAACGAGGAGGTTTGTGTCTCGTCTCTCGTTAGTGGGTTACTCGTCTAACCGATGAATGGGGTTGTGTCCTCGAGGGGTTGGTGTCCCTGTTGGTTGTTATTGTACCACTTGTTTGTTATTGTACCAAATGTAATCCCCTTAGCCCGACCTAGACGCTTGACCCAATCTACGAAGATTACACGGGGAAAACCAAAGTCAACCCGAAAGTCAACCTTGATTCATGACCTTTTTTTTTCATTTTACACTTGTCTAGATACATGTTAACCCTAAATGAGAACTCACGAATCATGATTGAAAAAGGCACAACGATCGGATAACATATGGGGACTTAATTGCACTTCTCACAAGATTAGGGACCAAATTATAATTTCTGTAAATTAGATGGACTTCATTGGTTTTAAGGTTACCATTATGAAATTAGTCATGTTACATGCTTCTCTGCCAAATTTCAACTTAAAAAGACATCTCAAGCTCAAGCAATTGCAATCTCAATCATAGGGGACTAGAATGTAAAGTATGCAAACATCAAAAAATTCAAATCTAGGTACAACGGTACTCTGTTTCGAAACGCCTACTCACCGTACCGAAACGCTGTATCGGAGCGGCGTTGACCGTTTCTGTACGCGCGTATGTTCCGAGACCAGTTCCGAAACATGTAGCTCTAGTAGCCAAAATGTATCGATACAGCTCCCTTCGTTTCGAAACGCCAAGGCCATTTCAGGCCACCGTTCCGAAACACCATGGGGTGTTTCGATACACCCTGCCCAAAAACAACAACAATTGCTGGTTTTTCACTCAAATACCTACTCAAACATGCCCCAAGGACTCTCTAATTATACCAACAAGTCAACATACATATAAGGAACATATTTGGAACACTCAAGCACAATCATAGCATCAAACACAAAATCTCATTAGTCTAGAGGAATGCTTCCTAATCTCAAAACCCAAATAGGCAATCCAACCTCAAAACAAGAAATAAAGGCCATTTACAATCCAAACAAGCTAAAACAACATGCCACAACGTTAGGGAGTTTAACACATCTCTCAAGTACAATTCTTGGGTTCCCATTGCCAATCTATCAAAACTAAAGTGTATGAAAACTTCACCATACATGAGCTTGGACTTCCTTAAATGAACTTAGCTTCCTTGATGCCCGAAAACACCTCAATTATCTGCATTATTGGTAAAAGAGAGAGCGTAAGCACAAATGCTTAGTGAGGCATGCTCTAAAGAAAACCAACCCAATAATACACATCTTGAAAACACTTTCATCAAAAGCTTTTAAACCACATGCTCATTTCTATCTCATGTTTGGAAACCTTTCAAAGCAAATTCTCATTGAAATCACATGTACCTTCATTATATCTCATGCATTTAAACCAATGCAAAACTCATGGCAAAGCCAAATTCATGCTTGTACTCTAAAGCATTTCATAAACAAACCACATATGCATTTCTCATAGCATAAACCATTACATCAAAGGTACATGTTAATAAAAAACCATAATATATTTTATATTGGCATTTCACATCTATTTATTACTCGGATATGCAGACATCTCACTAGATTCTTCCGGTGGCATCTCTCATCACCGTACTCACTCGTCTAGCAACATAGTTTCCGGTGGAATCCCACATCACCGTACTCACATGGCGGAATCTCTCATCGCCACCAAGGTTGGATATTTCACCATGTCCTACCCGATGGAATGCCCATCATCCGTTCTCTCCCTTTGGCTTAACCAAAGAGCACGTACGAATTTTTAGTTTATAGTGCACTCTCATCCTATTGATCGATCAATTATATCCGGTAAGTATCTCAACATCTATGCCAATATATTATGTCAATTCAACATCTCACCTACTGTTTTTCATGCATTAAAACTCAACATTCTCATCTCATTTCAAAATCATAACATTTGCTATGCTTTAACATAAAAGCTCAAATCTCAACTACGCAACATGTTACTTTATGAAATCATTTCAAGCATCATCTCATGCTATAATTCATACATAAAAACAGTAGGAATTTATCAATCTAAAATCATGAGCATGTAAAAGCATTTAAGGGGCAATCACCATATTCTAGAGAGAAATCTAGCCAATACTTACTTCCGGACTTAGGAAGGTGTTTTAAACCTTTCCTAAATCCCCAAACCTTGATTCTTTGTCCCTCAAGGACTTCTAAAACCATACGCGCTCACCGATTACGTTTCGCTTGCTTGCCGAAACGCTATCTAAGCTTCCAGATCAACTCCAAAGGTGTCTGAAGATGTCTCCCATGTTTTAAACATATAAGAGCAGAGGATTAATGCATCATCATGCATTGAAATCATTAGCCACACACCTAAACTCGCTGCTATACAAAAATTACCACATTTCGGCTACCAAACACTACCGAAATCACCACCAAACTCTTCTAAAATCCAACCCAGCCAAGATCCATCACTTCTAATCATTTCTAAACATAAAAAACTAACACAACCACGTCCTTATAGATCCAGCTATAGCAGAACACCAAAATCACCCCAAAAACCATCATTTTAACAAGCAAAAACTTCGGAAAAACAACATATTCGGGATTGGATTGATAATGTAACACCCCAATTTTGGGCTTGGAAGTTTAGGGTCTAAACCGGACCGGTCTAAATTTCGGTTCGAATATAAAAGGTGGTTTTAGGGAAAGCCTAGTTCGGGATGCATTAAAAATATGGAAAAATATCTAAAAAATCCTCTTTTAATATATATAAGAGAGTGGTGAAATCAATTTTAGAAAATGAGGCTTGGAAATATGACATTTCGAGTTAGTGACTAAAATGTAATTTTTGAAAAGTTCGTGACTGTTTTGAAAGGATTGAGAATTTGAACCTTTAAGGAGCTAATTTACCCAAGGGAGGATTTCTCCAGATTTTTCTTGATTTTTAAAGACTCATTTAATGTTTAATTAATAAAAAGAAAAGAGGGAAAAACCATATTTTAGTTTCATAACTAACTTTTGCTAAAATTTTCTCATTTCATTTTCTCTCAAAATTCCCTCAGCCAAACACATTTCCATAGTAGCTTTTCTTTTGATTTTCACACCAAATGATGAGATTTCAATCTTCAAATGATTCCTAATCATTTCTACATCAAATCCTCTTCATTTGCATATTGAATTTTCAAGGATTTTGGCTCTAAACAAGAAGAAATCCACATTTAGAGGTATGAACGTCCTTCTCCTCTAAATACTCAGTTCTTTACTGATATTCCCAAGTTCTCAATCCTTAAATTAGGTTTTATTAAATGTTTTAATGTTATGATCTTGATTTTGGCTTAAAACTTGAGATTTTGATCAAATCTTGAAGAATTTCGTGGAGGTTGTTTGGGCTCTGTCTTGAGATGCCTTTTTAATGTATTTTTGGATGTTTAATGATGTGTAATTGAGGTTTAATCAATACAATCCCGAATAGGTTGATTTTCCTAAGTTTTTACGTGTGAAAATGGTGGTTTTTGGGGTGATTTTGGTGTTCTGTTATAGCTGGAGGTATAAGGACGTGATTAGGTCCTTTTTGGATGTTAATTGATGTCTAGAATGTTTAGAATGATGGATCTTGGCTGGGTAATCTTGAGGAAGTGTTTGGATGTGTTTTCGGTTGTGTTTGGTAGCCGAAATGTGAGTTTTGGTGAGAGCAGCGAGTTTAGGTGTAATGGCTGAAGATTTAAATGCATGATGATGCATTAATCCTCTGCTTTGATGTGTTTAAAACAGGGGAGACATCTTCGGATCCTTGTGGTGTTGATCCGGGGGCTTGAACGGCGTTTCGCCAATCTTGCGAAACAGAATTGGTGAGTGGAGTTGGATTTCCAGTCTTGTATTGAATAATTGAAGGTTTGGGAGTTTAGTTTAAGTCTAATCAACTTAACTAAGCTCAAGAGTAAGTTTTTGGAAAAACTCTCTTGGATGAGCCATGGATTGGTTCGATACATTTGTTGATAATTGCATGTTTAAATTCTGTTTTTGAAAGCATGTTTAGCATGGTTAATGCTGGTAATGAAGGCCATTTGTTGAAGGATGCTCAAGGTAAGACATCCTTGGTTTGATTTGTTAAAATGTGGATTGATGCATAGTGATGCATATTGTTAAATGGCTTTGTTTTAGATGCTTAAAAACAGTGGAATATTGATGATAATTGATGTATATTGGCAAGTGTTGTGTTGGTTTTAAAGTACTTGAATCAGATATAGTTAGCCGGCTATAGGATTGGGTGCACCGTGAATAAAGTTGCCTTGGATGTTGAGGGGTTGTAATGGTACCGTAAACTTCATCCAAGTACACTAACGAGATGTCTAAGATCATAATGGTGGTTAAAATTCCATGTGTATATCTTGTGTTGTGTGTCCCGTGTTCTCGTTAGTGATGTTATACAATTACCAATGAGTGATGTGGAGGGGTTGTGATTGTACCGTTAAACTCCATCACGGGTGTTGAGGGGTTGAGATTGTACCGGTAAACTCCACCTTGTGTGTTTGGTAGTGTGTATAAAGCGTATGGGACAACGCTTGTAATCCGCGTATCCGATTGTGTTTTATGTGGAAAATGGTTATGGTATCACTTGGAAGCCAATATGACATGTTAATGTTTACGAAGCATGAGATGCTTGTTGTTAAAGATATGTTGATGATTATAAGGCATGAGATGCTTGTTGTTAATGCATTGTTGCATGAAAATGATTTTATGAATGAAAAGGCCTTGTGAAAGGTGTTTTGTAAAAGTGCATTATTGTGTTGTTTCATTAGAGCATGCCTCACTAAGCATATGTGCTCACGCTCTCTTTCTTGAACCAATAATGTAGAGAATTGAAGTGCTTAAAAGGGCAGCAAGGAGGCCAAGAATCCAAGAGAAAGACTAAGCTCATGTATGGTGACTATTTTCACAATAGTTTTAGCTTTTGGTATTTGGCAATGGAACCTAGGTTGTGTTTTTGGGAGATGTTTTGGACTCCCTAAGTTTGGCATGATGCCTATGATGTTTTGGATTTGTAATTGGCCTTTATGGTGTTTGCTTTGTTGGTTTGATGTTTGGTTGGTTTGGAGTAATAGCTTGCATGCCTATAGATTGAGATTTTCCCTAATTGATGCCTTGAATATGATTTGTTGATGCAAATATGTTTCTTTTATGCATGATGACTTGTTGGCATGATTAGGTGGTCATAGGGGTGTGTTTGATGGGTCGAATGTGTGTTAAACCAGAAAATTTCTGCAAGTCTGGGCAGCCCGTATCGGAACGGGTACTACTGTTTCGAAACATGGGTCTGAAATGGCCTTGGTGTTTCGAAACGGGTGGAGCCGTTCCGAAACACTTTTGCTACTGCCAAGCCCTGTTTCGGAACAGGTTTCGAAACGGTCCCGCGTTTCAGAACGGTCATTCCCCGTTCCGGAACATTTGACCGTTGGGCTCTGATTTCTATGGTTTTATGTTTTGAAATCTTTATTTTTTAGTCCTGAACATCGTTTATACAATTGCTTGAGTTTGGGATGTCCGTTTGAGGTGAAATTTTGCAGAGAAGCATGAAACATGACTAATTTCATAATGGTAACTTAAAAATTGGTAAAGAACCCTTAATTTCCAGAATTTACAATTTGGTCCTTTAATTCGTATGTTGTTCAATTGAGTACCTTTTTGCTTTTCGATTGCTGTGATTTTTGAGTATGCTTGTCTCAAGAGTACGCCTAGCGTTAAGGTGCATCTAGACAAGTTTAAAAAGAAAAAAAGGGTCGCAAATCAAGGTTGACTTTCGGGTTGACTTTGGTTTTCCCCGTGTAATCTTCGTAGTTCGGGTTAACCGTCTAGACCGGGCTAAGGGGGTTACATTTGGTGGTATCAGAGCTAAGTTCTCGAGTAATAGGGAATTGTTATGTGGATGTTGTATGCATGATTGCATGATGTGCTTTTTGAATGAAAGTTAGATGTATGAAATGTAAGTATGTTGTAATTATAATGCTAGGGTATGTTGAAGCATGTTAGAGGGACCCATTGCCATATCAAAACTAATGAAATGGTTTGTTTTTGAAAAATGAGCTTGAGTACTTGGATTACTTACCTTGCTGAGCCTGATTATGTTTATTGCATTTGTGTTAGTGCACTGTTTAGTGAATGAGACCTCGTAGAGAGACGAGAGTTAATACGCGAGCTATGGCTCAGAATGAGAATGAAGAGAATGCTGATAATGTAGCGGATTTACCTCATCCTCCTGGTGGTGGTGGTGCTGGAGGTGATGGAGCTGGCGTTGATGCTGGTGCTGGGGTCGCTGGACCTGAAGCTGGGCAGGGGCAAGCTGCTCCTGACATGACAGTGCTGATACAGGCTATTGCTGGAGCCTTTCAGGCGGCAGTAGCTGGGGCTCATTGAACTGGGCATCAGGGCGATGCTAATGCTAGACTACCTTTGGAACGTTTGCGCAGTCTGAGAGGGACTGAGTTCAGAGGTTTGTCTGCGGAGGGTTCCGAGTCTTGGTTGGAAAGTACCAAGAGAATTTTGGGACAAATGAACTGCAATGATGTGCAGAAGTTAGGTTGTGTGGTATCGTTGTTGCATGATGATGCGTATACCTGGTGGACGACCACTGTCTCCGAAATGGAAGAAGCCGATGTAACTTGGACGTTCTTTCTTAACGCGTTCAAGAGGAAGTATCTGGGTGTGCGATACCTGGATGAAAAGAAAAGAGAGTTCATGTCTCTTACTCAAGGGAGCATGTCAGTGGCTGAGTACGAAGTTCAGTTTGTCCGTCTCAGTCAGTACGCACCTGAGCTTATCCTTGATGAGCGGGAGAGGTGTGAACGTTTCCGTTATTGTTTGGTGACAGATGTAAAGACCTATATGCTGGCCGCTGAGTACACTGACTTTGATGTGTTGGTTAGTAGAGCGAAGGATATTGAACTGAATCTGAGTTTATCTTCTAGAGGTGTTGGTTCTAGCTCGGGCAAGCGAGCTGCTGAGTATAGTTCCGGTGGTGGGCGGAACAAGAGAGGACGTGATCGGAGGTATCAATCTTCGACTAGGCGTGGTGGTAGAGGGCAAGGTGCGCCTGTTCAGAGAGACAGAGCGAGAGCTGATCAGAACACATGCTGGGGGTGTGGATCGCGTGGTCATTTGAGGCGTGATTGTCCTCGGGCAGCGAGAGAGGTGCAGGCTCTTGTTGTGGTGACCGGTAATTCGTGTTGGAACTGTGGTTCGGCGGATCACATGAGGAGGGAGTGTCCTCTGTTGGCCGGTGGTGGTCAGGGACGTGCTCCTGGAGTTGTTGCACCACAGAGAGGTCGGGGGCGCGGCCGTGGTAACTTCCAGCGCATAGAGGATGGTGGAAGGAATGTGGCTCATGTGGTGGCTGTTCAGCCTGAGGGTGGTGGCCAGGCCCGAGTGTATGCTCAGAGGGAGGGGAGGAATGACACGGATGTGATAGCAGGTACTTTCACTTTGCAATCCTTGTCATTACTTTCCTTGATTGATTCTGGATGTACACACTCATACATATTGCGTGAACATGCTCAATTGCTTGGTTTGCCTGTTGAGTCTTTGGATGTTTGTATGCGTGTAACTAGTTCTTTTGGTGAGACTGTTGTGACACGAAAGCTTTATAGAAGATGTCTTTTGGTGGTGCAAGACCATGTTTTTCATGTTGATCTTATGGAATTGCCTTTCTATGGTTTTGATGTGATCCTTGGTATGGATTGGCTTGTTGAACATCGAGCTGTGGTGGATTTTGAGAATAAAGGAGTTTCGTTGAAGCTTGTGGATGACTATGAGGTAGTGGTGGTGGGTGAGAATGTGAAGTTTCTTGCCAACATGGTGTCTACATTGGAAGCGAGTCAGATGCTGAGGCAAGGTTGTGAAGCCTACCTAGCCTTTGTGATGAATCCTAGCTCTAAGGAGTTGCAAGTGCAAGATATCAGGACTGTGCGAGAGTTTCATAATGTGTTTCCGGAGGAGTTGCCTGGATTGCCTCCTAATCGCGAAGTGGACTTGGGAATTGAGCTGTATGAAAACACAACTCCAGTGTCCATTACTCCTTACCGTATGGCACCTAAAGAGTTAAAGGAGCTGAAGACGCAACTTCAGGAGTTGCTTGATCGTGGTTTCATTCGGCCGAGTGTGTCACCTTGGGGTGCACCAGTCTTGTTTATGAAGAAAAAGGATGGCACTATGAGAATGTGCATCGATTACCGTCAGCTTAACAAGTTGACTATCAAGAATCGGTATCCATTACCGAGAATTGATGATCTTTTTGATCAATTTCGAGGAGCGACTGTGTTCTCTAAAATTGACTTAAGGTCAGGGTATTACCAGTTGAAGGTGAAGGATGTGGATGTGCCAAAGACAGCCTTTAGAATGAGGTATGGGCATTATGAGTTTCTTGTGCTGCCGTTTGGTTTGACGAATGCTCCTGCAGCTTTCATGGACATGATGAATAGGGTGTTCCATGAATACTTGGATAAATTTGTTGTGGTGTTCATTGATGATATTCTCGTGTACTCTTGTACTCAGGAGGAGCATGAGGGGCATTTGAGGATTGTGTTGCAGGCTTTGTTGGAGAATCAACTTTATGCCAAGCTGAGCAAGTGTGAGTTTTGGCTTAGAGAAGTTGTGTTTCTTGGTCATGTGGTTTCTGCTGAAGGGATTCGTGTTGATCCTCAGAAGATTGAGGCAGTGATGAATTGGAAGCCTCCTAAGTCTGTTCATGAAGTTCGTAGTTTCCTTGGTTTGGCGGGATACTATCAGAGGTTCGTGGATGGATTTACGAAGATTGCTGCACCCTTGACGAAGTTGTTGCAGAAGGATGTTAAGTATGAGTGGACGGAAGCGAGACAACAGGCTTTTGAGAAGCTTAAGGCAGCTTTGACGCAAGCTCCTATCTTGGTTCAGCCGGAATCAGGGAAGGAGTTTGTGGTGTATAGTGACGCATCCTACGTTGGTTTGGGATGCGTTTTGATGCAAGAGGGTAAGGTGGTGGCTTATGCATCGCGCCAGTTGAAGGTGCATAAGCGCAATTATCCTACGCATGACATTGAGTTAGCTGCGGTGGTTTTTGCTTTGAAAATTTGGAGACATTACCTGTATGGTGAGAAGTGTACTGTATACACGGATCACAAGAGTTTGAAGTATTTGATGTCTCAGAGAGAGTTGAACCTTAGGCAATGACGTTGGGTGGAGTTACTTAAGGATTACTATTTGACGATCGAGTACCATCCGGGTAAAGCTAATCTTGTGGCGGATGCCTTGAGTAGGAAGGTGGCGGTGGAGTTGAGGGCTATGTTTGCCAGTTTGAGCATTTCGCGTGATGGTGGTCTTGTGGCTGAGTTGCAAGTGAAACCATCCATGGTTCAGTTGATAAAGGATAAGCAGTTGTTGGATGATTCCTTGGTGCCACATGTTCAGGATATTGCTGAGGATAGACCATCAGATTTCTGCTTTAATGATGATGGAGTCTTATGCTTTGGGAGTAGGATAGTAGTGCCCAATGATGTTGAGTTGAGGCGTGTTATTCTGACTGAAGCTCATAGTAGTCCTTTCGCTATGCACCCTGGTAGTACTAAGACGTACCGTGATCTTCGTGATGAGTACTATTGGGTGGGTTTAAAGAAAGATGTTGCTGAGTTTGTGAGCAAGTGCATGGTATGTCAGCGAGTTAAGGCTGAGCATCAGTTTCCTTCAGGGTTGTTGCAACCGTTGAGGATTCCTGAGTGGAAGTGGGAAAGAATTACCATGGACTTCGTGTCTGGTTTGCCTTTGTCGCCATCGAAGAAGAATTCGGTGTGGGTGATTGTGGATCGCCTGACGAAGTGTGCGCATTTCATACCCGTGCATACTACGTACACTTTGGACAAGCTTGCGGAGCTGTACATAGCTGAGATTGTGCGGCTGCATGGTGTGCCAAAGTCGATTGTGTTGGATAGAGATCTGAGGTTTACATCGCGTTTCTGGCAGTGTTTGCATCAGGCTTTGGTTACACGGTTGAATTTCAGTACATCTTATCATCCACAGTTGCATGGACAGTCTGAGCGTGTTATCCAAGTGCTGGAGGATATGTTGAGGTGCTGTGTGATTGAGTTTCAGGGCTCTTGGGAGAAACATTTACCTTTGGCGGAGTTTTCCTATAATAATAGCTACCAGGCAAGTATTCAAATGGCACCTTATTAAGCTTTGTACGGGAGGAAGTGCAGAACTCCTCTTTGTTGGGCTGAAACATGTCAAAAGTTAGTTTCGATCCCAGCTTTGTTGAAAGGAACCATCGAAAAGGTGAAGCTCATTTGTGAGCACTTGAAGGCAGCTTCTGACCGACAGAAGTCTTACGCGGATTTGAAGCGTAAGGAGATTGAGTATGCGGTAGGTGACCGTGTGTTTTTGAAAGTTTCGCCTTGGAAGAAGGTGATGAGGTTTGGTCGAAAGGGTAAGCTGAGCCCTAGGTACATTGGACCATACGAGGTGATTGAGCGTGTGGGTCCTGTTGCGTACAAGTTGAGGTTACCGCAAGAATTGGAAAAGTTTCATGATGTGTTTCATGTCTCTATGCTTCGAAGGTATAGATCGGATCCTTCGCATGTTATGCCTGTGGAGTTGAATCCGGATTTGACCTATGATGAGGAGCCGGTGGAAATTCTGGATTCGGACAGTAAGGTTCTTCGAGGCAATACCATTGAGTTGGTAAAGGTGTTGTGGAAGCATCGTGGTGCTGAGGAAGCCACGTGGGAACGGAATGATGACATGATGAAGCCGTTTCCATACCTTTTTCCTCCAGGTAAATTTCAGGGATGAAATTTCTTAAGGGGGGAGAGTTGTAACACCCCAATTTTGGGCTTGGAAGTT
The DNA here is from genome assembly GCA_030270665.1 of Hibiscus trionum. Lineage (NCBI taxonomy): Eukaryota > Viridiplantae > Streptophyta > Magnoliopsida > Malvales > Malvaceae > Hibiscus > Hibiscus trionum. Next base: position 9,924,949 of record BSYR01000007.1, on the reverse strand, counting down.
TAGGGTCTGAACCGGACCGGTCTAAATTTCGGTTCGAATATAAAAGGTGGTTTTAGGGAAAGCCTAGTTCGGGATGCATTAAAAATATGGAAAAATATCTAAAAATCCTATTTTAATATATATAAGAGAGTGGTGAAATCAATTTTAGAAAATGAGGCTTGGAAATATGACATTTCGAGTTAGTGACTAAAATGTAATTTTTGAAAAGTCCGTGACTGTTTTGAAAGGATTGAAACTTTGAATCTTTAAGGAGCTAATTTACCCAAGGGAGGATTTCTCCACATTTTTCTTTATTTTTAAAGACTCATTTAATGTTTAATTAATAAAAAGAAAAGAGGGAAAATCATATTTTAGTTTAATAACTAACTTTTGCTAAAATTTTCTTATTTCATTTTCTCTAAAAATTCCCTCAGCCAAACACATTTCCACAGTAGCTTTTCTTTTGATTTTCACACCAAATGATGAGATTTCAATCTTCAAATTATTCCTAATCATTTCTACATCAAATCCTCTTCATTTGCATATTGAATTTTCAAGGATTTTGGCTCTAAACAAGAAGAAATCCACATTTAGAGGTATGAACGTCCTTCTTCTCTAAATACTCAGTTCTTTAATGAAATTCCCAAGTTCTCAATCCTTAAATTAGGTTTTATTAAATGTTTTAATGTTATGATCTTGATTTTGGCTTAAAACTTGAGATTTTGATCAAATCTTGAAGAATTTCGTGGAGGTTGTTTGGGCTCTGTTTTGAGATGCCTTTTTAATGTATTTTTGGATGTTTAATGATGTGTAATTGAGGTTTAATCAATGCAATCCCGAATAGGTTGATTTTCCTAAGTTTTTACTTGTGAAAATGGTGGTTTTTGGGGTGATTTTGGTGTTCTGTTATAGCTGGAGGTATAAGGACGTGATTAGGTCCTTTTTGGATGTTAATTGATGTCTAAGAATGTTTAGAAGTGATGGATCTTGGCAGGGTAATGTTGAGGAAGTGTTTGGATGTGTTTTCAGTTGTGTTTGGTTGCCGAAATGTGAGTTTTGGTGAGAGCATCGAGTTTAGGTGTAATGGCTGAAGATTTAAATGCATGATGATGCATTAATCCTCTACTTTGATGTGTTTAAAACATGGGAGACATCTTCGGATCCTTGTGGTGTTGATCCGGGGGCTTGAACGGCGTTTCGGCAATCTTGCGAAACAGAATTGGTGAGTGGAGTTGGATTTCCAGTCTTGTATTGAATAATTGAAGGTTTGGGAGTTTAGTTTAAGTCTAATCAACTAAACTAAGCTCAAGAGTAAGTTTTCGGAAAAACTCTCTTGGATGAGCCATGGATTGGTTCGATACATTTGTTGATAATTGCATGTTTAAACTCTGTTTTTGAAAGCATGTTTAGCATGGTTAATGCTGGTAATGAAGGCCATTTGTTGAAGGATGCTCAAGGTAAGAGATCCTTGGTTTGATTTGTTAAAATGTGGATTGATGCATAGTGATGCATATTGTTAAATGGCTTTGTTTTAGATGCTTAAAAACAGTGGAATATTGATGATAATTGATGTATATTGGCAAGTGATGTGTTGGTTTTAAAGTACTTGAATCGGATATAGTTACCCGGCTATAGGATTGGGTGCACCGTGAATAAAGTCGCCTTGGATGTTGAGGGGATGTAATGGTACCGTAAACTCCATCCAAGTACGCTAACGAGATGTCTAAGATCATAATGGTGGTTAAAATGCCATGTGTAGATCTTGTGTTGTGTGTCCCGTGTTCTCGTTAGTGATTTTATACAATTACCAATGAGTGATGTGGAGGGGTTGTGATTGTACCGTTAAACTCCATCACGGGTGTTGAGGGGTTGAGATTGTACCGGTAAACTCCACCTAGTGTGTTTGGTAGTGTGTATGAAGCGTATGGTACAACGCTTGTAATCCGTGTATCCGATTGTGTTTTATGTGGAAAATGGTTATGGTATCACTCGGAAGCCAATATGACATGTTAATGTTTACGAAGCATGAGATGCTTGTTGTTAAAGATATGTTGATGATTATAAGGCATGAGATGCTTGTGGTTAATGCATTGTTGCATGAAAATGATTTTATGAATGAAAAGGCCTTGTGAAAGGTGTTTTGTAAAAGTGCATTATTGTGTTGTTTCATTAGAGCATGCCTCACTAAGCATATGTGCTTACGCTCTCTTTCTTGAACCAATAATGCAGAGAATTGAAGTGCTTAAAAGGGCAGCAAGGAGGCCAAGAATCCAAGAGAAAGACTAAGCTCATGTATGGTGACTATTTTCACAATAGTTTTAGCTTTTGGTATTTTGCAATGGGAACCTAGGTTGTGTTTTTGGGAGATGTTTTGGACTCCCTAAGTTTGGCATGATGCCTATGTGTTTTGTATTTGTAATTGGCCTTTATGGTGTTTGCTTTGTTGGTTTGATGTTTGGTTGGTTTGGAGTAATAGCTTGCATGCCTATAGATTGAGATTTTCCCTAATTGATGCCTTGAATATGATTTGTTGATGCAAATATGTTCCTTTTATGCATGATGACTTGTTGGCATGATTAGGTGGTCATAGGGGTGTGTTTGATGGGTCGAATGTGTGTTAAACCAGAAAATTTCTGCAGGTCTGGGCAGCCCGTATTGGAACGGGTACTACTGTTTCGAAACAGGGGTCTGAAATGGCCTTGGTGTTTCGAAACGGGTGGAGCCGTTCCGAAACACTTTTGCTACTGCCAAGCCCTATTTCGGAAGAGGTTTCGAAACGGTCCCGCGTTTCGAAACGGTCATTCCCCATTCCGGAATATTTGACCGTTGGGCTCTGAATTCTATGGTTTTATGTTTTGAAATCTTTACGTTTTAGTCCTAAACTTCGTTTATGCAATTGCTTGAGTTTGGGATGTCCGTTTGAGGTGAAATTTGGCAGAGAAGCATGAAACATGACTAATTTCATAATGGTAACTTTAAAATTGGTAAAGCACCCTTAATTTCCAGAATTTACAATTTGGTCCCTAAATTCGTATGTTGTGCAATTGAGTACATTTTTGCTTTCCGATTGCTGTGATTTTTGAGTATGCTTGTCTCAAGAGTACGCCTAGGGTTAAGGTGCATCTAGACAAGTTTAAAAAGAAAAAAAGGGTCGCAAATCAAGGTTGACTTTGGTTTTCCACGTGTAATCTTTGTAGTTCGGGTTAACCGTCTAGACCGGGCTAAGGGGTTAGAGATAAAACCTCATTTATAACATCATTTAACATCCAAAATAGATTAGAAAACCATCTCAAAACAGAGCCCAATCAATCACCACGAAAATCTTCAAAATCTCTTCCAAATCTTGAGTTTTAAGCCAATTTCTTGTTTCTAACATTAAAACCACGTAAAAATCATTAATAAAGGATTGATAACTTGAGAATTTCAGTAAATAACTGATCATTAGAGGAGAAGGACGAAGCTTACCTCTAATGGATGATTTCTCCTTGATTTGGGCAAGTTTCCTTGAAAATTCAATGTAGAAATCAAGTGGATATGTTGAAGGATTGATTAGGAATCAATGAGTGATTGAAATCTCATCAAATGAAGTGGAAATCAAAGTAAATTTTCTGGAGAAAAAGTGTTTGGTTGATAGGATTTTGAGAGAAAATGAAATGAGGGAAAATTAGTGAAAAGTGGTTTTGAAAAGTCAAAGGTGGTTTTTCTATTTTAATCACCTTTATTTTCTTTAATTAAATCATTAATTAAATCACCCAAATTAAGGAAAAACTGATGAAAACATTTTTGGTAAAATTAGCTCCTTAAAGATTCAAGGTTTCAATCCTTTACAAAACAGTCACTACTAAACTTCGCAAAAACTGCGATTTGGTCACTACACTGAAATGTAGTATTTCCAAACCTTATTTTGTAAAATTGATTTCACCATCCTCTTTTATATATTAAATGAGGATTTTTAGATATTTTTCTATACTTTTAAAGCATCCCGAACTAGGTGTTCCCTAAAACACCCTTTTAGATTCAAACCGATTTCAAGACCGATCCGGTTCAGACTCTAAACTTCTAGGCCCAAATTTGGGGTGTTACAACTCCCCCCCTCTTAAGAAATTTTGTCCTCGAAATTTACCTGAAGGAAAAAGGTAAGGAAACTTCTTCTTCATATCATCTTTTCTTTCCCACGTGGCTTCCTCAACACCACGATGCCTCCACAACACCTTAACCAGCTCAATGGTCTTACCTAGAAGAACTTTATTGTCCGAATCCAAAATCTCAACCGGCTCCTCATCATAGGTCAAATATGGATTCAACTCAACTTCCTCCACGGGCATAACATGCGAAGGATCCGGTCTATACCTCCAAAGCATGGAGACATGAAACACATCATGTATCTTCTCCAACTCTTGTGGTAGCCTCAGCTTATAAGCAACAGGACCCATACGTTCTAACACCTCATATGGTCCAATATACCTAGGGCTCAACTTACCCTTCCAGCCAAACCTCATCACCTTCTTCCAAGGTGAAACCTTTAAGACCACACGGTCACCCACCGCAAACTCAATCTCCTTATGCTTCAAATCCGTGTACGACTTCTTCCGATCAGAAGCTACCTTCAACCGCTCACAAATGAGCTTCACTTTCTCGGTGGTTCCTTTCAACAAAGCCGGCATCGAGACCAACTTCTGACCTGTTTCAGCCCAGCAATGAGGAGTTATGCACTTCCTCCCATACAAGGCTTCATAAGGTACCATTTGAATACTTGCCTGGTAGCTGTTATTATAAGCAAACTCCACCAAAGGCAAATGCTTCTCCCAAGAGCCTTGAAACTCAATCATGCAGCACCTCAACATATCCTCAAGCACTTGGATAACACGCTCAGACTGTCCATCCGTCTGTGGATGATAAGAAGTACTGAAATTCAGCCGCGTACCCAAAGCTTGATGCAAACATTCCAAAAATCGCGATGTGAATCTCGGATCTCTATCCGACACTATAGATTTTGGTACCCCATGCAGACGTACAATCTCAGCAATGTACAACTCTGCAAGCTTATCCAAGGTATAGATGGTATGCACAGGTAAGAAATGCGCACACTTCGTAAGGCGATCCACAATCACCCACACAGAATTCTTATTTGATGGCGTCAAAGGCAAACCAGACACAAAGTCCATGGTTATTCTTTCCCACTTCTATTCAGGGATCCTCAACGGTTGCAACAACCCTAAAGGAAACTGATGCTCAGCCTTAACCCGCTGACAAGCCATGCACTTACTGACATATTCCGCAACATCTTTCTTCAAACCCACCCAATAGTACTCATCCTTCAAATCACGATACATCTTTGTACTACCAGGGTGCATAGCAAAAGGACTACTATGAGCTTCAGTCAGAATAGTACGCCTCAACTCCACATCACTCGACACTACTATCGGATTTCCAAAACATAGAACTCCATCATCATTAAAACAAAAATCTGATGGTCTACCCTCAGCAATATCCTGAACATGTGGCACCAAAGAATCATCCAACAACTACTTATCCTTTATCAACTGAACCAGAGATGGTTTCACTTCCAGCTCAGCAACAAGGCTTCCATCTCGCGAAATACAAAAGCTATCAAACATAGCCCTTAACTCTACCGCCACTTTTCTACTCAAAGCATCCGCCACAACATTAGCTTTTCCCGGATAATACTCGATCGTTAGATCGTAACCCTTAAGCAACTCCACCCAACGACGTTGCCTAAGATTTAACTCTTTCTGAGACATCAAATACTTCAAACTCTTGTGATCCGTGTACACAGTACACTTCTCACCATAAAGATAATGTCTCCAGAACTTCAAAGCAAAAACTACCGCAGCTAACTCAATATCATGCGTAGGATAATTGCGCTCATGCACCTTCAACTGTCGCGATGCATAAGCCACCACCTTACCCTCTTGCATTAGCACACACCCCAACCCAACGTAGGATGCGTCACTGTACACCACAAACTCTTTTCCTGATTCAGGTTGAACCAGAATAGGAGCTTGCGTCAAAGCTGCCTTAAGCTTCTCAAAAGCTTGTTGTCTCGCTTCCGTCCATTCATATTTAACATCTTTTTGCAATAACTTCGTCAAAGGGGCAGCAATCTTTGAAAATCCATCCACAAACCTCCGGTAATATCCTGCCAACCCAAGGAAACTACGGACTTCATGAACAGACTTAAGAGGCTTCCAATTCATCACCGCCTCAACCTTCTGAGGATCAACACGAATCCCCTCAGCCGAAACCACATGACCAAGGAACACAACTTCCTTTAGCCAAAACTCACACTTGCTCAGCTTAGCATAAAGCTGATTTTCCAGAAGCGCTTGCAAGACACCCCTCAAATGACCTTCATGCTCTTCCTCAGTACGAGAGTACACAAGGATATCACCGATGAACACCACAACAAACTTGTCCAAGTATTCATGGAACACTCTATTCATCATGTCCATGAAAGCAGCAGGAGCATTCGTCAAGCCAAACGACATTACAAGGAACTCATAATGCCCATACCTCGTTCTAAAGGCTGTTTTCGGCACATCCACAACTTTCACCTTAAGCTGATAGTACCCTGACCTCAAGTCAATCTTGGAAAACACAGCCGCTCCCGAAACTGATCAAAAAGATCTTCAATCCTCGGCAAAGGATACCTGTTCTTGATAGTCAACTTGTTTAGCTGACGATAATCGATGCACATTCTCATAGTGCCATCCTTCTATTTCACAAACAAGACCGGTGCATCCCAAGGTGACACACTAGGCCGAATGAAACCACAGTTAATCAACTCCTGAAGTTGCGCCTTCAATTTATTCAGCCCTTTAGGTGCCATGCGATAGGGAGCAATGGACACCGAAGTTGTGTTTTCATACAGCTCAATCCCAAACTCCACCTCTCGACTAGGCGGCAATCCAGGTAACTCCTCTGGAAACACTCCAGGGAACTGACGTACAGTTCTTATATCTTGAACACGCAACTCCTTGGAACTAGGATTCATCACAAAGGCTAGGTAAGCCTCGCAACCCTGCCTCAACATTCGACTTGCTTCCAATGTAGACATCACATTGGCAAGAAACTTCACATTCTCGCCCACTACCACCACTTCATAATCATCCGCAAGTTTCAACGAAACTCGCTTGCTTTCGAAATCCACTACAACTCTATGCTCAACAGGCCAATCCATACCAAGGATTACATCAAAGCCATAGAATGGCAATTCCATGAGATCAACAAGAAAAACATGATTTTGCATTTTCAAGGGATATCTCCTATACAACTTCCGCGTTACAACCGTCTTGCCAAAGGAACTAGTCACACGCATACCAACATCTAAAGACTCAACATGTAAACCAAGCATTTGAGCATGTTCACGCAATATGTACGAGTGTGTAGATCCAGAATCAATCAAAGAAAGTAATGACAAGGATTACAAAGTAAAAGTACCTGCGATCACATCCATATCATTCCTTCCCTCACGATGGGCATACACTCGAGCCTGACTGCCACCCTCAGGTTGAACGGCCACAACATGTGCTACGTTCCTGCCACCATCATCCTTACGCTGAAAATTACCATGGCCGCGCCCACGACCTCTCTGTGGCTCAGCTGCACTCACCGGAGCCTGTCCCTCTCTCAGAGGCTGAGGACAATCTTTTTTCAAATGTCCACGGTTCCCACAATTCCAACATGTTCCAAGGTTACCCCAACACTCGCCACCATGCCGTCTACCACAACGGTTACACTCAGGAGTCCTCAGAACAACATTAGGTCCCTGCTGACCTCTACCAGGGTTACCACCCCCACGCCTAGCATCATAATATGGCCTCCTATCCTTATGCCTCTTGTTGCGATCTCTACCATAATCGCGTTCAGCCGCTCGCTTTCCAGAGCTAGATCCACCCACTCGACTAGCCAGACCAAGATTCGACTCAATGTCCTTGGCTCTAGTGGCCAAGACATCGAAATCCGTATAATCAGCCGCAAGCATATAAGTCCTAACATCCGCTACCAACCCATAACGGAATCGTTCGCACCTCTCCCGCTCACTAGGGATTAGCTCAGGCGCATACTGACTGAGGTGGACAAACTGAATTTCATACTCAGATACTGACATGCTGCCTTGCACAAGAGACATAAACTCTCTTTTCTTCTCATCTAGGTAACACACTCCCAGGTACTTCCGTTTGAACGCATTCAAGAAGAACGTCCAAGTCACCTCATCATCCTCCATCCCAGAGATAGTGGTCGTCCACCACGTATAAGCATCACCATGCAGTAGTGATACAACACAACCCAACTTCTGCACATTATTGCAGTTCATCTGACCCAGAATCCACTTGGTGCTCTCCAACCAAGACTCAGATCATTCTGGAGATAAACTTCTGAACTCAGTCCCTCCTAGACTGCAAAGACGTTCCAAAGGCAACCTCACATTGGCATCATCCTGATGCGCAGCTCCATGAGCTCCAGCTACTGCTGCCTGGAAAGCTCTAGCAATAGCCTAAATCAACATGGTCATGTCAGGAGCAGCTTGCCCTTGCGCACCCTCAAGTCCAGCGACCCTAGCACCCGCACCCGTACCAGCGTTACCAGCTCCAGCAGCACCACCACTGGGTGGTCCACCACCAGGAGGAGGAGGTAAATCTTCAGCATTTTCAGCATTCTCATTACCAACGGTCGGTCTAGTATTGATTCTCAGCTCTCTACGTGGCCCCATTATATAGAAAACAACGCACTGACAAAAATGCAATAAACACAATTAGGCACAATAAGGTAAGTAATCCAAGTACTCAAGCTCATTTTCGAAAACAATTCCTCTAATTAGTTTTGATATGGCAATGGGATCCCCTACGACCCTCTAAACATAGTATAGCATCACAAAAACATCTCAATTGAATCATACACCACTAATCATACACCATCCTTTCACCAAGAAAACACATCATGCATAAACACATGCATCACCCACATATCAAACCCCCAAATATTCGAGAACCAAGCTCTGATACCAACAAATGTAACCCCCTTAGCCCGGCCTAGACGCTTGACCTGAACTACGAAGATTACATGGGGAAAACCAAAGACAACCCGAAAGTCAACCTTGATTCACGACCCTTTTTTTCATTTTACTCTTGTCTAGATACATGTTAACCCTAAATGGGAACTCATGAATCATGATTGAAAAAGGCACAGCGATCGAATAACATATGGGGACTCAATTGCACTTCTCACAAGAATAGGGACCAAATTGTAATTTTTGTAAATTAGAGGGACTTCATTGGTTTTAAGGTTACCATTATGAAATTAGTCATGTTACATGCTTCTCTGCCAAATTTCAACTTAAAAAGACATCTCAAGCTCAAGCAATTGCAATCTCAATCATAGGGGACTAGAATGTAAAGTATGCAAACATCAAACAATTCAAATCTGGGTCTAACTGTACTCTGTTTCGAAACGCCTACTCACCGTACCGAAACGATGTATCGGAACAGTGTTGACCGTTTCGGTACGCGGGTATGTTCCGAGACCATTTCCGAAACATGTAGCTCCAGTAGCCAAAATGTATCGAAACAACTCCCTTCGTTTCGAAACGCCAAGGCCATTTTAGGCCCCCGTTTCGAAACACCATGGGGCGTTTCGATACACCCTGCCCAGAAACAGTAGCAATTGCTGGTTTTTCACTCAAATACCTACTCAAACATGCCCCAAGGACTCTCTAATTATACCAACAAGTCAACATACATATAAGGAACATATTTGGAACACTCAAGCACAATCATGGCATCAAACACAAAATCTCATTAGTCTAGAGGCATGCTTCCTAATCTCAAAACCCAAATAGGCAATCCAACCTCAAAACAAGCAATTAAGGCCATTTACAATCCAAACAAGCTAAAACAACATGCCACAACCTTAGGGAGTTTAACACATCTCCCAAGTACAATTCTTGGGTTCCCATTGCCAATCTATCAAAACTAAAGTGTATGAAAACTTCACCATACATGAGCTTGGACTTTCTTAGATGAACTTAGCTTCCTTGATGCCCGAAAACACCTCAATTATCTGCATTATTGGTAAAAGAGGGAGCGTAAGCACAAATGCTTAGTGAGGCATGCTCTAAAGAAAACCAACCTAATAATGCACATCTTGAAAACACTTTCATCAAAAGCTTTTAAACCACATGCTCATTTCTATCTCATGCTTGGAAACCTTTCAAAGCAAATTCTCATTGAAACCACATGTACCTTCATTCTATCGCATGCATTTAAACCAATACAAAACTCATGGCAAAGCCAAATTCATGCTTGTACTCTAAAGAATTTCATAAACAAACCACATATGCATTTCTCATAGCATAAACCATTACATCAAAGGTACATGTGAATCAAAAACCATAACATATTTTATATTGGCATTTCACATCTATTTATTACTCGGATATGCGGACATCTCACTAGACTCTTCCGGTGACATCTCTCATCACCATACTCACTCGTCTAGCAACATAGTTTCCGGTGGAATCTCACATCACCGTACTCACATGGCGGAATCTCTCATCGCCACCAAGCTTGGATATTTCACCAAGTCCTACCCGATGGAATGCCCATCATCGGTCCTCTCCCTTTGGCTTAACCAAAGAGCATGCACGAATTTTTAGTTTATAGTGCACTCTCATCCTATTGATCGATCAATTATATCCGGTAAGTATCTCAACATCTATGCCAATATATTATGTCAAATCAACATCTCACCTACTGTTTTTTCATGCATTAAAACTCAACATTCTCATCTCATTTCAAAATCATAACATTTGCTATGCTTTAACATAAAAGCTCAAATCTCAACTATGCAACATGTTACTTTATGAAATCATTTCAAGCATCATCTCATGCTATAATTCATGCATAAAAACAATAGGAATTTATCAATCTAAAACCATGAGCATGTAAAAGCATTTAAGGGGCAATCACCATATTCTAGAGAGAAAACTAGCCAATACTTACTTCTGGACTTAGGAAGGTGTTTTAAACCTTTCCTAAATCCTCAAACCTTGATTCTTTGTCCCTCAAGGACTTCTAAAACCATACGCAATCACCGATTACGTTTCGCTTGCTTGCCGAAACGCTATCTAAGCGTCCGGATCAACTCCAAAGGTGTCCGAAGATGTCTCCCCTATTTTAAACACATAAGAGCAGAGGATTAATGCATCATCATGCATTTAAATCATTAGCCACACACCTAAACTCGCTGCTCTACAAAAAAATCACATTTCGACTACCAAACACTACCGAAATCACCTCCAAACTCTTCGAAAATCAAACCCAGCCAAGATCCATCACTTCTAATCATTTCTAAACATCAATTAACATCAAAAACTAACACAACCACGTCCTTATACCTCCAGCTATAGCAGAACACCAAAATCACCCCAAAAACCATCATTTTAACAAGCAAAAACTTAGGAAAAACAACCTATTCGGGATTGGATTGATAAAACCTCATTTATAACATCATTTAACATCCAAAATACATTAGAAAACCATCTCAAAACAGAGCCCAATCAATCACCACGAAAATCTTCAAGATCTCTTCCAAATCTTGAGTTTTAAGCCAATTTCTTGTTTCTAACATTAAAACCACGTAAAAATCATTAATAAATGATTGATAACTTGAGAATTTCAGTAAAGAACTGATCATTCAAGGAGAAGGATGAAGTTTACCTCTAATGGATGATTTCTCCTTGATTTGGGCAAGTTTCCTTGAAAATTCAATGTAGAAATCAAGTGGATTTGTTGAAGGATTGATTAGGAATCAATGAGTGATTGAAATCTCATCAAATGAAGTGGAAATCAAATTAAATTTGCTGGAGAAAAAGTGTTTCGTTGATAGGATTTTTAGAGAAAATGAAATGAGGGAAAATTAGTGAAAAGTGGTTATGAAAAGCAAAGGTGGTTTTTCTATTTTAATCACCTTTATTTTCTTTAATTAAATCATTAATTAAATCACCCAAATTAAGGAAAAATCTGATGAAAACATTTTTGGTAAAATTAGCTCCTTAAAGATTCAAAGTTTCAATCCTTTACAAAACAGTCAGTACTAAACTTCGCAAAAACTGCGATTTGGTCACTACACCGAAATGTAGTATTTCCAAACCTTATTTTGTGAAATTGATTTCACCATCCTCTTTTATATATTAAATGAGGATTTTTAGATATTTTTCTATATTTTTAAAGCATCCCGAACTAGGTTTTCCCTAAAACCCCCTTTTAGATTCGAACCGATTTCCAGACTGATCCGATTCAGACACTAAACTTCTAGGCCCAAATTTGGGGTGTTACATGTTTGTTATTGTACCAAATTCCGATTGAGATGGCTTGAAGTGTTGTGTGAACACTTGTTGAATCTGTGTATCCGATATGTTGTTTTGAGAAATGAACTTGTTTAATGATCACTTGTAAGCCAATATAATTGATGATGCATCATGAGATGGTTTATGATGTATATTGTGATTTATACATGTTTTACTCTTTAAGCTTTGCATATGGTAGTTATGCATGGGAAGGCTTAGATTGAGTGTTAGCAATGAGACTTGTTGTTGATTCATGATACATGTTGCATAAGGTTTATTATTCTGAATTTTTTATTAAAGAAAGTGCATGGTTTTAAAGGCATGATGGTTTTCAAATGATTATTTAAGTTAACTGAAATGAGATTTCAATGTGGACTTGGAAAATGGTTTTAATGGATTGATGATGTTTTGTTTTTAAGCACTCCTCACTAAGACTTGTGTGCTTACGCTCTATTTGTCCATCAATGTAGAGAATTGAGGCTCAAAAAGGCAGCGTGGAGCAAGGGATCAAAGAGACTTCATTCTTGAAAGTATGTTTCGGTTTAAACTATAAGTAATAAGGGCAATAGGGGATTCGTTGTGTTTTGGGAGATTTGTGTAAACTCCCTATTCGAGAAAGTTTATATTGTTGTTTTAGACTTGTAAATGGCCTTTGGTTATTGGTTTGTGCTTTGCAATGTATTTTGGTATCTTGCTCGACTTGTTTACTAGGTTACATACATGTAGTTTACCTTTGATGCAAATTGCCATGATATGATGTTGAATATGCAATGAATGCATGAGGTTTGATGTTTTGATATGTTATATATATGTTGGAAGCTTTTTTTAGTGGTTATGGGTGCATTAAAGTGTGAAAACAAGCAAAATGTGACATTACAAGCCCATGTGTTTCGATACACCTAAGGCTGTATCAAAACGGTAAGCTTGAAATGGGCATGGGGTTTTGAAACGGGGAAGGGTGTATCGAAACAAGCTCGATTAAGTTGGCTACTGGAACTTTATGTATCGATACGTCTTAGAGACCGTATCGAAACGGGATCGTATTCCGAAACACCCAGAGTTGTTCCAAAATAGGTTGTATCGATACAGGGCTAAGTGTATCGATACACGAAGCTGTTAAGTTAGTTAATCAGAGTCTTTTGAAGTTCTGTTCCTTTACTTTTCAGACCTTGATTGTTGGGAATGCAATTAAATGAGCTTTGATGATCGGTTTGAGCTGAGATTGACACAGTGGCATGTAAATGACTAATTAACGGATGGTAACTTAGAATTTGAAGAAGTCCATGTAATTTGCTAAAATTACAAATTGGCCCCTATCACATGCTAATAATCAATCGAATGCCAAATCGATGTCTTTTTGAGTTGATGTTTCTTCTGCTGCGAGTCTAAACATTTAGGGTAACAATGTGGATCTAGACAAGATAAAAAGAAAAAAAAAGTAAGGTCGTCTATTGAGGTAAACTTCCTGGTTTACTTTAATATTCCCCGTGTGACCCGTTCGGCTCGGTCGGGTCGAGGGGGTTACAAGACATGAAGGAATAAAATGAGTACAAATTGATGAATTTTTAATAAGGTGCAGAATTGTGATGTTAAAATTTGTAGAAATATGTGTTTTGATATAATAATTGAAAAATAGTTTTGAACTAAATTGAAAAGATTTCAAAATGATTTTAAGTCCAAACAACTTGAAAATATGTTCGAGGAATTCTTAAAGGGGTTTTAATGTGTTTTCTAAAGCCAAATTTTACAAAACCACTCAGGTGTTTCGAAACACCCCTAAGGTGTTTCGATACAAATATTTACAGATTCAAAATGTTTCGATACAACCATGTCTGTTTCAAAACATGCTTAATCTGTGTGAGGGTTTTACATAGCGTTTCGATGCGGGCCTCACCGTTTCGATACACCTATGTGGCAAAGACCTCAACGGTCAAAACCCCAACGACTATTCCCCAACGATATTTTGAATTGCAGGCTGTTCTGATACGACACAAGGTGTTTCGATACGGGCGTTCCGATAAGACCCAAGGTGTTTTGATACGGCCTCTTTAGTGCACATAACGATTCTTTTTGTTTTAGTCGTGTTTCGAAATAGGGTGACACCGTTTCGATACGGGCAGTTGCGAAACTGTATTTATAGTGGGAAATAAAGTCTCCAACGGCTCCAATTCAACGCCAATGGTCCTCAACGACTATAAACTCAATGGGGAGTATAAAAGGGACCTCCAAGAAACAAGGGAAGAATAATGCTTCAATTGTCAACAACCATATGATGTCAAATTGTCTTTAAAGCTAAATTGTCACTCTCTTGTATAGACAAAACACTTGTGAGCCAAAAATGTTAAATTTTCTCAAGTGTATAGGTTTTGGGTGAGTGCTTAGAGTGGCAAACACATACCTATTAGAGGTATTTCTTGTTTGCTTTGAATTTCACTTGTAAGTGAGTGTTTGATTAAGCTAAGGGCAGATAGATTAATTGTTGTAATGTTTTCCTCCTAAGCTGAGAAAAGGGGACGAAATTCTTAGTGAATTTGGGAAATCCTTGGTGGCGTTCCAAGATAGTGGATGTAGGCTTTGGGTAAGAAAGTCAAACCACTCTAAATCCTCGTGTTTAATTCTCATTTTTAGCCACCAACTCAAACACCCAAAAATCCAACTTCTCCACAACTTGGCAATCCATACCAGTTGAAGGAAATCGAGCCTATAAAGCCTAACAATTGCTATCAGAGCGAGGCTCAATCAAAGGGGATTAACATCCTATTGAGGCGATCCAGGAAGCTCGATACAACATTCAATCAATCGGTCAAATGGCGCAATCCATCGACAAGCCACATTCTTTGACGGGACCAACTACGCACATTGGATGATTAGAATGAAGTTCTTCATGAAATCTAAAGACTACAAGCTTTGTGATATTGTTGAAGAGGGTCTTTATGTGCCACAAAGAGTAAAGGCGGAATAGAGTGCGGATGATCGCAAGAAGATGGAGCTTAATTGCAAGGCGTTGCACATCCTCTTTTGTGCTTTTGGCCCCAACATCTATGAGTAGATGTCATTTTGCGAAGATGCCAAGGAAGTATGAGACAAACTTAAAGTCACATATGAGAGAAAAAACAAAGTAAAGGAGACCAAGATCGGCCTCCTCAACCACGAGTATGTGAACTTCAAGATGGATTCAGATGAAGACATCACAAAGATGTTCGATAGATTCTCCACCATCACAAATGGACTCAAAGGCTATGGAGAAATCATTCCGGAAGACAAGCTTGTCTGAAAGCTTCTCTATTCTTCTCCCGAGTCTTGGGACTCAAAGAAGACCGCCATCATCGAAGCCAAGAATCTCAAGACTTTATAGCTTGATGAACTCATGGGGTCTCTTCTCACTTATGAAATTATGAAGAAAGTAAAAGAATTGGAGAAGAAGAATGAAGAGATAGAGAAGATGGGGAAGAAGAAAATCTTGGAGCTTGGCATCAACACTAATGCCATGGTTCTCAAGTCCTCGAAGTGCAAACATGTTGAATCAAGAGAGAAGGAAAGTGAGGAAGAAGAGATGACCTATCTCTTCTAAAAGTTTTCTCGATTCATGAAGAGCGAGATGGATAAATCCAAGCATGAATCAGAAAAGAAGATGAAGGATTCCCACAAGTCCAACTAAAAAGGATAATCTTCAAAGAAAGTATATGTGACGACATGGAGTGATGAAGACTCCACCGATGATGAGGTAGACCGCCTATGCTTCATGACCCTTAATGAGGGAGAGGTAACTTCTAACTCATCTAGTTCAAATTCATATTCTTTTGATGAGTTACAAGAAGCCTATGATCAATTGGTATTTGAATTCAAGGCTTCATTTCGAAAAACAAGAAATTGATTTCAAAGTTAAAAACTAAAAATGATTTCCTTTCTAAAACCAATTTAGAGTTTGAAGCAAAAATCAAAGATTTTGAACTTAAAGTCTCAAGTTTACAAGAATTGCTTCAAACGATTGAAAATGATCATCAAAAGGAGATTGATGATCTGAAGAAAGAAAAAGATTTGATTTCCAAAGAGCATGAAAAGAAAAATAGTTTTGGAAAATCAAATTTTTATGTAAAACAATCTAGTGCCCCTAGATTTGTGAATGGTAAAATTTGTAGAAGTATTTGGGTCCCAAAAGGAATAAGTACTTCAACTAAAATGGATGAAATTGAAAAATGGATTCCTAAGCGGACTAAATTTTGTGCCACTAACGTCTATGGATCAAAAGAAATTTGGATACCAAAAATTATTTGATTGTCTTATGTTTTAAGTGTGATGGAAAGTGATCAACAAGTCCAAATGGGAGGGGGAGCTCCATACACACAAGGAAGAACACTTGAAGAATGAAGGTTTCATATCCTCCCTTGAAGTTCAAGTGTTTGTAAAATCTAGTTGTGTTATTTGTTTAATTTGATTTATTTTTAATTCAACTAGATTATCATGTGTTGAACCAACTCTTAATGATGCTTTGAGTAAGGGAGATCCAATTTTAAGAATATCATTTCTGTCAAATTTGTTTTAAAAACTCTCCATTGTTATACACTTCAAAGTTTTCAAACTTAGTTTGAACCATTTTTGATATAAGAAAAAGGGGGAGAATGTTTTGAAAATTTGAATTTTCAAATGAATAAGGGGGAACTTTATTTGATTTTGAATTTTTATTCTTTATTCAATATTTATTCCACTAAGGGGGAGAATCCCAAACAATTTTACAAGATTGGTTTTATTATATCAAAATGGGAGATTGTAGAAATATGTGTTTTGATATAATAATTGAAAAATAGTTTTAGACTAAATTGAAAAGATTTCAAAATGCTTTTAAGTCCAAACAAACTTGAAAATATGTTTGAGGGATTCTTAAAGGGGGTTTAATGTGTTTTCTAAAGCCAAAATTTACAAAACCACCCAGGTGTTTCGAAACACCCCTTAGGTGTTTCGATACGAGTATTTACAAATACAAAATGTTTCAATACAACCATGTCTGTTTCAAAATGGGCTATATCTGGGTTAGGGTTTTACATAGCGTTTTGATACGGGCCTCACCGTTTTGATACGCCAATGCGGCAAAGTCCTCTACGATCAAAGCCCCCCAACGACTATTTCCTAACGATCTTTTAAATTTAGGTTGTTCCGATAAGACACAAGACGTTTCGATACGAGCATTCCGATACGAATTAAGGTGTTTTGATACGACATCTTTAGTGTGCATAACATCTCTTTCTGTTTTAGTCGTGTTTTGAAACAGGGTGACACCATTTCAATACGAGTAGTTGCAGAACTGCATTTATGGTGGGAAATAAAGTCTCCAACGGCTCCAATTCAACCCTAACGGTCCTCAATGGCTATAAACTCATTTGGGAGTATAAAAGGGACATCCAAGCATCAAGGGAAGACTAATGTTTCAATTGTCAACAACCATATGATGTCAAATTGTCTTTAGAGCTTAATTGTTACTCTCTTGTATAGACAAAACACTTGTGAGACAAAATTGTTAAATTTGCTCAAGTGTATAGGTTTTGGGTGAGTGCTACACATACCTACTAGAGGGATTTCTTGTTTGCTTTGAATTCCACTTGTAAGTTAGTGTTTGATTAAGCTAAGGGTAGATAGCTTAATCTTTGTAACAGTTTCCTCCTAAGCCGAGAAAAGGGGACGTAATTCTTAGTGGATTTGGGAAATCCTTCATGGCGTTCCAAGGTAGTGGATGTAGGCTTTGGGTTAGAAAGTCGAACCACTCTAAATCCTCGTGTTCAATTCTCATTTTTAGCCACCAACTCAAACATCCAAAAATCCAACTTCTGCACAACTTGGCAATCCATAATTGTTGAAGGAAATTGAGCCTATCAAGCCTAACAAAATTTAAATGAAATAGTGTTCACAATGTTGGGAAATTCTGGAAACTAGGTAATAAACTTACATGTTTGGAACTAGTATTACACGAGACTTTTGAAGTTGTACTGTTTGAGTATGGAATGAAACTGGGCAAATTCTAGGATATTGTTTTGTAGATAGTAAATTGGATAGGCAGTTGTTTGAAGTAAGTAAAAAGATTAGTTGATAACTCAAGGAGTGGTAATTAGATTAATGGTAATAGAATGTTATGAATTGATGGAAACATTGCTTGATAGTAAATAGGGGCAGTTTCAAAATTTTAAGTGATTCGAGGGAGGGGGTTGTCATGTACAATATTGATATGTTCAACGTTCGAAATTGTTTAATTATGGAATTGGATGATATTGTAGGATAAAGTAAGTGTAAACATTAAGGATTTTAAGCTTAAAGATTTGATTAAGCATGTCTTTGATAGTCAAGTAGAAGAATTAATGTGATCATGAAATGATTCTAACGCCCCATTGAATTTCCTTATTAAATAGACAATAAGGGAGTTGATCAAGGGGACGAGAGGCAGAAGGGTGTTGTGATCCACGATCAAGAATAGCTCGGAGTATCTGTAAGTGTAACCTATATTTTTAATAAGCTTATGATTGCCTAAAGAATTTAAACTATATGAATTATCCTTAAGGCTTGAATGACTATCTTGCTTGTGCTTGCTTGAAACTCTAGAAGGTAAGTACCAAGGTATGTTTGTTTGTAATTGGCCGAACCAACCATGTTTATAAGTAAATTTAGTAAATTCTTAAGAAGCATCTTGATTGGTGGCTATGTACTTGAATATTGATTAAAATGGTTGGTTAAACTCATAAAACGTTGTAGTCAGCCTTGATTAGTTTTAGTTCTAGCTAGATTGGCATTCCCATAGAGATTTACTAAGCTTAACCTTATTCGGACTATGGTCCCCTGAATGGTACTAAGGTACCCCTGAATGACTTGAAAGATGATGTGTTTCAATGGTATTAGATTACCATTTCCTGATAATGTTTCATTTGAGTATGTACTTCTAGAATAACAACTAGTCAAGGCCGAATATGTAACCCCCTCGACCCGACCTGGGCGAAAGACCGAACCAAACGGGTCACATGGGGAATATTGAAGTAAATCGGGAAGTTTAGCTCAATAAACGACCTTATTTTTTCATTTTATCTTGTCTAGATGCTCATTTTTATCCTATGTGATACTCTTTGCAGTGGAACAATTTGCAACTCGATCAGACAACGATTAGGGACTCAATTGCATACAAACACATTTTAGGGACCATTTTGTAATTTGATCAAATTACACGGACTTCTTTAGTTTTTAAGTTACCAACCATTAATTAGTTGCATTACATGCCTCACTATCAAATCTCAGTTCAAAACATTCATCCAAGCTCATTTAATTGCATCCACAACAACCAGGGACTAAAACGTAAAGAAACAGAACTTCAAGAGATACCATTTAAACTAACATAACTGACGGTGTACCGAAACACCCCTTGCCTGTTCCAAAACACGGGATTCCAGTTAGCACCTCGAACAGACCCGTATCGAAACATGTGCTCGCGTTTCGGTACGCCAAGCCAAAATATGAAGGCCTATTTCGATACATTATCCCGTGTTCCGAATCCCCTGCACCAATTTTGCTTACCCGTTTTGAAACACTAGCCCGTGTATCGAAACACTTGGGCCTAAAATGCCATTTTTAGCTGAATTCACCCACTTTAATCCAATCTAATTCATTCCATTGTGCATACTACTTATCTAAGCATCAAACCTCAATCATACATGGCAATTTCAACATCATAGCATGGCAATATGCATTAAGGAAATCTATAGACATGCGACCAATGCAAAAAGACCATTCAAGAGCCAAAATACAAGCCAATGCAAATATCAACAAGTAAAGTTCATTTACAGGTCATCAAGGGCATCACAAACTTGCCACAAAACAGGGAGTTTCAAAATACACTCTCCCAAACATAAAGGCGTCCTCCCATTGCCAATTATTACTAGTAAGTAAACATAAAACCATACTTAAGCTAAATCTCACTCCTTGGGATCTTTATTGCTTCTTTGCTGCCCAAAAGATACTATTTCTCTGCAGTGTTGGGAAAAAAGAGAGCATAAGAAATATGTCTAGTGAGGGATTGTAACGCCCCGATTTTGGGCTTAGGAGTTACCCGAGTTCGGCTAAGAGGTTCGAGTGAACCGGTTTAAGCGAGTTATGCTAGTTTCAGGATTAATTTGAAATAAATGGTTTTTGAGGGAGATAAAATATGGAAAAATGTTTTATAATCTTAAAATAATGTTTTGATCGTTTTGGAGATTTCAATTTGATAAAATTGGACTGATTTAATTGGTATTTTGAAAACGGTGACTAAATTGTAAAAATTTGCAAAATAAATTTGAATGACTAAATAGAAGAGGGCCAAAACATAGAATCTTTAGGGAGCTATTACACCAAGCTGTTATTAGCCTTTTCCCTTGTTTTATTATTTTAAAAAGGATTTAATAAATTGATTTATTATATTAGTTTTTAAAATGGATTTTAAAAGGCTAAAACATTTTCTTACGTAATTACTTTCTCCTAAACTTTCCTCTCAACTTTCCTAGCAGCCAAACTATCTTTTCATCACTAAAATCTCCAGAGATTTATATCTTTTCACCCACTTTTGCTTTCTAAATGATTCTCATTGATTTCTACATCAACTAGCTATGAATTTCTTGAAAGATTTCATCTAAATCATTACAATCAAGGGGAAAAGCTTGTGTTAGAGGTGATCTTTATTTCGTCTCCTCTAATCAAGGTTCTTTAATGAAATTCCCAAGCCTTTGGCTCTCTAATTGTGATTATTGACAAGGTTTTATAATCTATTTGATGAAAATTATGGGATCAAGCATTAAAAGATGATTTCTCAAGTTTTTCATAATGCTACTCTTTTGATTGATTTGAGATTGATTTTAATCATGTTTTGGATGTTAAATGAAGTTTAAATAAAGGTTTTATAATAGTAATCCCGAAATGAGTTGGATATCTAGTTGTTAGATTGCTAGAGTTGGATCTCATGTTTTGGATGCTACTAATTAAGGTTCTTTAATGAGATTCCCTTGTCTTCGGTTCTGGTGTATCTGGAGGTATAAGGATGAAATTAGATTGTTTTTGTATGTTAATTGATGATTAAAAGTAGTTGGAAGTGTTAGGTTTTGGCTGGGTTGGGTTTGTAGAGTAATCGAAAGAGATTTCAGTTGTTTCAGGTAGGCATTTTGGTGTTTTTGGGAAGAGCAACGTGGTGGCTTTGATTGCTGGTGTTTTTAATTAATTCGGATGCATTAATCCTATGTTCTTGTATGGTATAAACAAGGGAGAATGTATCAAAGAAATCGGCGAAGTTTCGGGAGCTTCAGAAGCTTGATTACGATTTGGCAAAGCAAGCGAGGCGTTGTCGGTGAGTGGAATTGGTGTTAAAGCATTTCAAAGACTTGAAAGAAAGGTTTGAGAGTTTAGATTTAGTTTAAAATACTAATCTAAGCCTTGAAGTAAGTTTGAGATGATTCGTTCTCGTTCTCGGTTTTTATTCCATTATTTTATATGATCATGTTCATGTTTTGAAGATAGATGTAAACCTACTATTTTATGCATGTTTTGAGAAATGATTTGATGACTTCTATGATCCCATTAGATAGAGTTGTGAGTTCGAAAATATAGAACTTGTTGAGAAAATTATATGCATTGGTTATGCTTTAGAAATGGGATGAGATTGATTTATGATTATGCATTGAAAAACATTAGGTAATTGATGTTTAAAATGAGTATATTGGCATGAGATGAGATAATTGTTACCGGATATAATTGGTCGACCAATAGGATGAGAAGTGCAGTATAATATACAAAATTCATACATGCTCTTTGGTTCGGGCAATGGGGGTAGTGCCATCCCGTTCCAAAGTGAGAGTGTGGTTATAAGATATTCCACCACGGTAGGTCTTGATAATGAGAGATTCCATCAAGCTTTGTGGCGATGATAGATACTACCATGAGAGTTCAGTGATTTGAGATTCCGTCAAGTTATCCACATATCCGAGTAATATTGCTAAAATGCCAATATATGAGATTCACATGTATCTTGTTTATAAATGATTTTATGCATTGTGTTTTGCATATGAGAACATGATTTGAGAAATGCTTTTGAGAAACAAGCATGTGTGGTTTTGCTTTGAGATTATGCATTTGGGTTAATGCATGAGATAGATGGTACATGTGGTTTTAATGATGTGGTTTTTCTTTGAAAATGATTTTAAGCATGAGATAGAAAGAGCATGACGAGATAGAGTTTTCTACTTGAGAAATGATTTTAAAATGCATTGTTGTCGTTTGTTTGTTTTGAGCATCCTTCACTAGGCATTATTGCTTACGCTCTCTTTTCCAACAATACAGAGAAATAGCATCTTTGGGCCAGCGTAGAAGCAAGAAGGAAACCAAGGAGTGAAACTTAGCTCAAGTATGGTTTTAAGTTTGCTTATTAGTAATAATTGACAATGGTAAGATGCCTTTATGTTTTGGGAGTATGTGTTTTGAAACTCTCTGTTTTGTGGCAAATTTGTGATGCCTTTGATGACATGTAAATGGCCTTTACTTGTTGGTATTTTCTTTGGTTTGTGGCAAATTTGTGATGCCTTTGATGACATGCCTATAGATTTCCTTAATGCGTATTGTCATGCTATATTGTTGAAATTTCCATGAATGATTGAGGTTTGATGTTTGGATATGATGTATGCATGTTAGAAGCAAGTTGGAATGTTTTTGTATGGATAAAAGTATGGAAAACTAGCAAAAGGTGTTGTTACAGGCCCAGGTGTTTCGGTACACCTAAGCATGTACCGAAACAGTGTGCCTGAAAAGGCTTAAGGGTTTTGAAACGGGGAAAGGGTGTTTTGATACGTTTTGCTACTAGAATCCCGTGTTCTGAAACACCCTTGAGGCTATTTCGATACGAGCCCGAGCTTCGAGCCACTTGACCCTGTTCCGATACAGGCGTTTCGATACAGTGCAACCTCTATCGAAACACCCAGTTGTTAAGTTGGTTCTTGGACTCTTTTGAAGTTCTCATTCTTTACATTTTAGTCCATGAACATTGTGGACGTAATTAAATGTGCTTGGATGACTGTTTTGAGCTGAGATTTGACAGAGAGGCATGTAATGTGACTAATTAAATGTTGGTAACTTAAAAATGGAATAAATCCATTTAATTTGATAAAATTACAAAATTGTCCCTAAAATGTGTTTGCATGCACTTGGGTCCCTAATTGTGGTCTGATTGAGTTGCAAATTGTTCCGCTACTAAGTTCATCAAATAGGATAATAATGAGCATCTAGAAAAGATAAAATGAAAAAAATAGGGTCATTTATTGGAGTAAACTTTTCAGTTTACTTCAATATTCCCCATGTGACCAGTTCGATTCGGTCTATCTTCTAGACCGGGTCGAGGGAGTTATATTTGGTGGTATCAGAGCCGTGTTTCGAAAGAATTGGGAGGTAAGGTTGATGTAATTTTGTTGCTTGGTTGATTTAATGATGAATGCTATGTACGGTGGTAGTTTATGCTATGAAATGATCGTTGTTTTAATTTGTGTGTGATGCTCGATGTATGATAATATGATTTATGGTTGTTATGTGCTTTTGGGGAGAGTTTAGGGGTACCCGTTTCTATATTATTACTAATGTAAAGAGGATTTTGGTTTTAAAAGTAAACTAGAGCACCTTGGATTCTTGCTTCAGCTAGCCTGGTTGTGTTAATGTTGCATTTTTAGCTCAAAGATTCATATCATCTTGATAATGAGACCGAGACGAGAGCTTAGAGCCAATATGCGTAATGTGGTTGAGAATGAGGTTGAGGTTAATGATGTTGAGAATTTGACGCCTCCTCCTCCTCCTGATGGTGATGGAGCTACTGTGAGAGCAGGCGATGAAGGTGTTGGACCTCAGGCAGCGCAAGGATAGGCTGCTGCTGATATGACACCGTTGATTCAAGCTATAGTTGGGGATTTTCAGGCAGCGATAGTGGGTATGCATGTGGATGCACCACAACCTGGTTCTAATGTTGGTTTACCTTTGGAGCGTCTACGCAGTTTGGGTTGAACTGAGTTCCAAGGTCTGTCTCCTGAGGGTTTTGAGGCTTGGTATGAAAGCACTCGAAGGATTCATGGTCAGATGGGTTGCAATGATGTGCAAAGGTTGGGTTGTGTTGTATCCTTGCTTCACAAAAATGCTTATATGTGGTGGATGACCATCACTGCGGGTATGGAACCTGCCGATGTTTCTTGGGAGTTATTCGGAACTGCTTTCAAGAGGAAGTATCTGGGTGTTCGCTATCTTGATGAAAAGAAGCGAGAATGCATGTCTTTGGTGTAACGAAACTTGACTGTTTCCGAAAATGAGGTTCAGTTTGTTCGGTTGAGCCAGTATGCTCCTGAACTGGTTCCTGTTGAACAAAAGAGATGTGAACGTTTTCGTTACGACCTTGTGAAGGAGGTCAAGACATATATGTTGGCCTCAGATTACACAGATTTTCATGTCTTAGTCACTCGTGATAAGGACATCGAGCATAATTTGGGCTTAGTTGCTCGTTCGGGTGGTTCTAGTTTCGAAAAGAGGTCGGCTGAGTTTGATGTGGTAGAGATCGTTATAAGAAGCACAAGGATATGAGGTATCAATCGGAACCAAGGCGTAGTGGTGGTAACCCTAGTCCTGGTCAACAAATCCAGAATGTTTTTGTTCGTACTCCAGAGTGTAACCAGTTTGGTAATAGGCACACGGGAGAGTGTTGGGGTAATCTGGGTACGTGTTGGAATTGTATTTCACGAGGACATATGAAGTGTGATTGTCCACTACCGGTTAGAGATGGACAAGATCTGGTGGGAGCTACTGAGCCACAATGAGGCCGTGGGCACGGTCGTGGTAATTTTTAGCGTAGAGATGATGGAGAGAGGAATGTTGCTCATGTTGTTGCTGTTCAGCCTGAGGGAGGTGGACATGCTAGGGTGTATGCACACCGAGAGGGAAGGAATGACACATATGTGATCGCAGGCACATTTACTTTGCAATCCTTGTCATTACTTTCTTTGATTGATTATGGTTCTACTTCTTTATATATTTTGCGTGAGCATGCACAAGCGCTTGATTTACCTGTTGAGTTGTTAGATGTTGATATGCGTGTAACCAGTTCTTTTTGTGATACAATTGTTACGAGGAAGTTGTATAGAAGGTGTCCTTTGTCTGTTCAAGGACATCTATTTGAGGTTGATCTTATGGAATTGTCTTTTTATGGTTTTGATGTAATTCTTGGTATGGATTGGTTATCTGAGCATAGGGTTGTTGTTGATTTTAACACCAAGCGAGTTTCGTTGAAACTTGCCTATGATTATGAGGTGGTAATCGTAGGCGAGAGTGTGAAGTTCTTATCTAATGTGTTTTCGGCTCTTGAAGCGAGTCGGTTGATGCGTTTGGGATGTGAAACTTTCCTGGCTTATGTTATGAATCCTAGTACAAAAGAGGTGCTAGTACAAGACATGCGTATGGTATGTGAGTTTCTGGGTGTATTTCCGGAAGAGTTGCCATGTTTGCCACCGAACCGAGAGGTTGAGTTTGGCATTGAGTTGTATGAAAATACGACTCCAGTGTCAATTGCTCTCTATCGAATGGCACCGAAGGAATTGAAGGAGTTGAAGACATAACTTTAGTAGTTGCTTGATCAAGGTTTCATTAGGCCTAGTGTTTCACCATGGGGTGCACTGGTCTTGTTTGTGAAGAAGAAAGACGGTACGATGCGTATGTGTATAAATTATCAGCAATTGAATAAATTGACGATTAAGAACAAGTATTGTTTGAAAATGATTGATGATCTTTTTGATCAGTTTCGAGATGCTTCGGTGTTTTCCACGATTGATCTGAGATTCGAATATTACCAGTTGAAGGTAAAGGATGTGGATGTACCTAAGATTGCGTTTCGTACGAGGTACGAGCATTATGAGTTTTTGGTGATGACTTTTGGTTTGATGAATGCCCCTGCTGCATTCATGGATATGATGAATCGTGTGTTTCATGATTTTATAGACCAATTCATTGTTGTGTTTATCGATGACATTCTTGTGTACTCTCGTACCGAGGAGGATCACGATAAGCATTTGCGAGTTGTGTTGCAAGTTTTGTTGGGAAATCAACTTTATGCCAAGTTGAGCAAGTGTGAGTTTTGGCTTAGTGAAGTTCCTTTCCTTGGACATGTAGTGTCGGTCGAAGGGACTCGGGTCGATCCCCAAAAGGTTGAAGCAGTGATGAATTGGAAGTCACCTAAGTTTGTCCATGAGGTGTGTAGTTTCCTTGTTTTGGCTGGATACATCGTAGGTTCGTGGATGGTTTTTCAAGGCTTGTTGCTCCTTTGACAAAAGTTTTTGCAAAAAGATGTTAAGTTTGAATGGTTGATGGTTAGGCAACAAACTTTCGAGAGGTTGAAGGAAGCGTAAACTCAAGCTCCTATCTTGATTCAGTCCGAATAGGGTAAAGAGTTTGTGGTTTATAGCGATATGTCCAATGTTGGTTTATGATGTGTGTTGATGCAAGAAGGTAGAATGGTAGCTTATGCATCTTGGCAATAGAAGGTGCACGAGCGTAATTACCCTACGCATGATATCAAGTTGGCTGCTGTGGTGTTTGCCTTGAAATTTTGGAGGCATTACCTTTATGGTGAAAAGTGTATGGTTTACACAGAGCAAAAAAGTTTGATATAATTGAAGTCCCAAAAAGAGTTGAATCTTAGGAAACGATGGTGGTTGGAGTTGCTTAAAGATTATAATCTGACGACTAAGTATCATCTGTGGAAGGCTAATGTGGTAGTCGATGCCTTGAGTAGAAAGGTGGCTATATAGTTGAGGGTGATGTTTGCTCGGTTGAGTATATTGCGAGATGGTGGGTTAGTGGCTGAATTGTATGTGAAAGCCTAGTTGGTAGAGTTGATTCAAGAGAAATAGTTATTTGATGATTCATTGGTACCGCATGTGCAGGACGTTGCGGAAGGAAATCCAACGGACTTTATTTCAATGATGATGGTGTATTGTGCTTTAAGAGTCGAACGGTTGTGTAGGAGGATGTTGAGTTGAGGCACACTATTTTGACTGAGGCGCACAGTAGCCCTTTTTCCATGCATCCTGTTAGTACATAGATGTATTGTGGGTTGAAGGATGAGTACTATTGGGTTGGTTTAAAAAACGATGTTCTTGATTTTGTTAGTAAGTGCATGGTTTGTCAAAGTGTTAAAGTTGAGCATCAACTTCCATCTGGATTGTGGGAGAGAATCACCATAGATTTCGTGACAGTTTTGCCTTTGACCGTCTAGGAAGAATTCTATTTGGGTGATTGTTGATCGTTTTATGAAGTGTGCACATTTTGTAGCGGTGCATACTATGTATATGTTGGATAAGTTTGTGGATTTGCACATCTATGAAATTGTGAGGTTGCATGGGGTGTCTAAGTCTATTGTATCGGATCGAGATTCGCATTTCACAGTGAGGTTTTTGGAATGTTTACATCGAGCGTTGGGTACGCGTTTGAGTTTCAGTACTTTGCATCATACGCAGATGGATGGACAGTCTGAATGAGTTATCCAAGTGTTGAAGGATATGTTGAGGTGTTTCATCATTGATTTCCAAGGTTCTTGGGAAAAACAGTTACCTATGGCTGAGTTTGTTTACAAAAAAGTTATCATGCATGTATTCAAATGGCTCCTTATGAGGCCTTCTATGGGAGAAGGTGTAGAACGCCTCTTTGTTGGGTGGAAGTGGGGCAGAAGGTTGTCTCTTTTCCTAATGTGCTAAAAGGCACTTCAAAAAAAGTGAAGCTCGTTAGTGAGAGGTTGAAAGCGGCATCGGATCGGCAAAAGTCTTATGCGGATTTGAAGCATAAGGAGGTTGAGTATGATGTAGGTGATATGGTGTTTTTGAAGGTTTCGCCTTGGAAAAAGGAGATGAGATTTTGAAGGCATGGCAAGTTGAGTCCAAGGTTTACTAAACCATATGAGGTGCTTGAGCGTATTGGACCTGTTGCTTATAGGTTGAGGTTGCCTTCCGAGTTGGAGAAGATACATGATGTTTTCCATGTATCCATGCTTCGGTGATATAGATCAGATTCGTCTCATATTATGCCTATTGAGGAGATAGAGTTTAATCCAGATTTGTCGTATGATGAAGAACCAGTTGAGATCTTGGATTCGGACATCAAAGTTCTTCATGGTAAGATCATTGAGTTGGTCAAGGTCTTGTGGCGACATCGTGGTGTAGAGGAAGCCACATGGGAAAGGAAGGATGATATGATGAAGCAGTTTCCATATCTTTTTCCATCAGGTAAAATTTCGAGGATGAAATTTCCTAAGTGGAGGAGAGTTGTAACACCCCGGTTTTGGGCTTAGGAGTTAGCCGAGTTCAGATAAGAAGTTCGGGTGAACCGGTTCGAGCTAGTTCTGCAAGTTTCAGGATTAATTTGTAATAAATGGTTTTTGAGTGAAATAAAATATGGAAAATATTTTATAATCTTAAAATAATGTTTTGAAGGTTTTGGAGAGTTCAATTTGATAAAATTGGACTAATTTAATTGGTATTTTGAAAATAGTGACTAAATTGTAAAAATTGCAAAATACATTTTAATGACTAAATTGAATAGGGCCAAAACTTATAATCTTTAGGGAGATATTACACCAAGGTGTTGTCAGCCTTTTCCCTTGTTTTATTATTTTTAAAAAGGATTTAATAAATTGATTTATTAAATTAGTTTTAATAAAAAGGATTTTAAAAGGCTAAAACATTTTCTTACGTAACTACTTTCTCCAAAACATTTTTCTCAACTTTCCTATCAGCCAAACTATCTTTTCATCACTAAAATCTCCGGAGATTTATCTCTTTTCATCCACTTTTGATTTCTAAATGATTCTCATGGATTTCTACATCAACTACGTATGGATTTCTTGAATGATTTCATCTAAATCATTACAATCAAGGGGAAAAGCTTGTGTCAGAGGTGATCTTTCTTTTCTCTCCTCTAATCAAGGTTCTTTAATGAAATTCACAAGTCTTTGGCTCTCTAATTGTGATTACTGACAATGTTGTATAATCTATTTGATGAAAATGGTGAGATCAAGCTTTAAAAGATGATTTCTCAAGATTTTCATAATGCTACTCTTTTGATTGATTTGAGATTGATTTTAATTATGTTTTGGATGTTAAATGAAGTTGAAATAAAGGTTTTATAATAGTAATCCCGAAATAAGTTGGATTCGTAGTTTTTAAATTGCTAGATTTGGAGGATTTATGGAGATAAAGTGGTTCTGGTGTTGCTGGAGGTATAAGGATGAATTTAGATTGTTTTTGGATTTTAATTGATGATTAAAAGTACATGGAAGTGTTAGGGTTTGGCTGAGTTGAGTTTGTAGAGTAATCGAAAGAAGTTTCGGATAAATGTTTGGTGTTTTTGGGCAAAGCAATATGGTGGCTTTGATTGATGTTGTTTTTAATGAATTGAGATGCGTTAATCCTCTGTTATTGTGTGGTATAAATAGGGGAGAACATATCAGAAGAAATCGGTGAAGTTCTCGAAGCATTGGAAGCTCGATTACGCTTGGGAAAAGCAAGCGAGGTGTTGTCGGTTAGTGGAGTTGGTTTAAATCCTTTCAAAGACTTGAAAGCAAGGTTTGAGAGTTTAGATTGAGATTAAAATACTAATCTAAGCCCGAAAGTAAGTTTGAGATGATTCGATCTCGTTCTCGATTTTTATTCGATTGTTTTATATGATCATGCTCATGTTTTGAAGATAGATGTAAACCTATTGTTTTATGCATGTTTTGAGAAATGATTTGATGACTTCTATGATCCCATTAGATAGAGTTGTGATTTTGAAAAGATAGAACTTGTTGAGAAAATGCTATGCATTGTTTATGCTTTAGAAATGGGATGAGATTGGTTTATGATTATGCATTGAAAAACATTAGGTAATTGATGTTTAAAATGAGTATATTGGCATGAGATGAGATATTTGTTACTGGATATAATTGGTCGACCAATGCGAAAAGAAGTGCACTATAATATACAAAATTCGTACGTGCTCTTTGGTTCGAGCAATGGAGGTAGTGCCATCCCGTTCCAAAGTGAGAGTGTGGTGATGAGATATTCCACCACGATAGGTCTTGATGATGAGAGATTCCATCAAACTTTGTGGTGATGAGAGATACCGCCATGAAAATCTGGTGATTTGAGATTCCACTGAGGTAGGACTTGACGATGTGAGATTCCATCAAGCTATCTGCGTATTAGACTAATGTTGCTAAACTGCCAATATATGAGATTCACATGTACCTTGATTATAAATGATTTTATGCATTGTATTTTGCACATGAGAACATGATTTGACAAATGCTTTTGAGAAACAAGCATGTGTGGTTTTGCTTTGAGATTATGCATTTGGGTTAATGCATGAGATGGATGGTACATGTGGTTTTTATTTGAAAATGATTTCAAGCATGAGATAGAAAGAGCACGATGAGATAGAGTTTTCTACTTGAGAAATGACTTTAAAATGCATTGTTGATGTTGGTTTGTTTTGAGCAACCCTCACTAGGCATTATTGCTTACGCTCTCCTTTTCAACAATGTAGAGAAATAACATCTTTGGGGTAGTAAAGAAGCAAGAAGGAAAGCAAGGAGTGAGACTTAGCTCAAGTATGGTTTTATGTTTGCTTATTAGTAATAATCGACAATGAGAGGCTGCCTTTATGTTTTGGGAGTGTGTGTTTTGAAAATCCATGCTTTGTGGCAAGTTAGTGATGCCTTTGATGACTTGTAAATGGCCTTTACTTGTTGGTATTTGTTTTGGTTTATGTTTTGACTCTTGAGTGGTCATATTGCATAGGTTGC
The DNA here is from genome assembly GCA_030270665.1 of Hibiscus trionum. Lineage (NCBI taxonomy): Eukaryota > Viridiplantae > Streptophyta > Magnoliopsida > Malvales > Malvaceae > Hibiscus > Hibiscus trionum. Next base: position 9,893,759 of record BSYR01000007.1, on the reverse strand, counting down.
ATGCCTATAGATTTCCTTAATGCCTATTGCCATGCTATATTGTTGAAATTGCCATGAATGATTGAGGTTTGATGTTTGGATATGATGTATGCATGTTGGAATATTATTGTTAGAATATTTTTTATGGATGAAAGTATGGAAAACGATATAAAAAAGTCATTAAAGGCCTAAGTGTTTCGATACACATAAGCATGTACTGAAACAGTATGCCTAAAATGGCCTAAGGGTTTTGAAACAGGGAAGGGTTGTTTTGATATGTTTTGCTAGTGGAATCCCGTGTTCCGAAACACCCTTGAGACTGTTTCGATACGAGCCCGAGCTTCGAGCCACTTGACCCTGTTCCGATACGGGCATTTCGATGCAGGGAACCTGTACCGAAACACCCAGTTGTTAAGTTTGTTATTGGGTCCCTAAAATATGTTTGCAGGCTATTGGGTCCCTAATCGTAGTCTGATTGAGTTTCAAATTGTTCCGCTGCGAAGTTTTTCACATAGGATAATAATGATTATCTAGACAAGTTAAAAGGAAAAAATAAGGTCGTTTATTGGAGTAAACTTCTTGGTTTACTTCAATATTCCTCGGTTAACCCGTTCGGTTCGGTCTATTGTCTAGACCGGGTTGAGGTGGTTACAGGGATCCTCAAATCATATCAACAACAACAATGCATTTTAAAACCATTTCTCAAGTAGAAAATTCTATCTCATCATGCTTAATCTATCTCATGCTTGAAATCATTTTCAAAGCATAAATCACATCATTAAAACCAAATGTACCATTTATCTCATGCATTAACCCAAATGCATAATCTCAAAGCAAAACCACACATGCTTGTTTCTCAAAAGCATTTCTCAAAGCGTAGTTTCATATACAAAACTCAATTCAATAAATCATTTGTAAAACTAATGTTTTGATATAATAATTGAAAAATGTTTTGGACTGATTTAAAAAGTATTTAAAACATTACCAAAGTCCAAACTACTTGAAATAATGTTTAGGGAAGTTTTTAAAAGGGTTTTTCATGTTTTTTAAAGCCAAACTTCTCAAAACTGTCTAGGTGTTTCGAAACACCTTAGGGCGTTTCGAAACAGGGGACTCCAGTGGCAAAATCGTTTCGAAACTTGTTTCGAAACGGGACTTCCTTAGACAGGATTTTTGCCCAGCGTTTCGAAACGGGCTACGCCGTTTCGATACGCCTACATGGCATTGACCATAACGGTCATAAAACCCAACGGCTCTTTCCCAACCAACTTTCAAATGCAGGCGTTTCGATACGGGCTTATAGCGTTTCGATACGCGCTTCGAAACGACAAGGGCGTGTTCTGAAACGGGTACCATGACAGACTGCAACGGCTCTTTCTACATTGAGAGTGTTTCGAAATGGCTTCGAGCGTTTCGAAACGGGGAGCAGCAGAACTGCATGTATGGTGGAAATTAAAGTCCTCAACGGCTCCAATTTGATCCCAACGGCTAGTAACGGCTACAAACTCATTTGGGAGTATAAAAGGGACCTCCAAGCATCAAAAGAAGGCTAATGCTCATATTGTCAAACATCAAATGATCAAAGATTGTCTTAGAGCTTAAATTGTCATTCATTGTATAGACAAACACTAGTGAGCCAAAATTGTCAAATTTGCTCAAGTGTTTTAGGTTTTGGGTGAGTGCTTAATTGTGCAAACAAACACCTATTAGAGGGTTTTAAGTTTGCTTTGTTTATCTCTTTGTTAGAGAGGGTTTCAATCAAGGCTTTGGGTAGAAAGCTTGATTGTGTGTAAGGGTTACCTCCTAAGCCTAGAAAAGGGGACGAATCAATAGTGGATTGATTGAGAAATCCTTAGTGGGGAGCTAAGGTAGTGGATGTAGACCTTGGTTAGAAGGTTGAACCACTATAAATCATTGTGTCCATTTCTATTCTAGCTTCCTAAACCCTAACACCCAAAAATCCACCTCTCCACCACTTGGTGAGCAACATTGGTTGATCGAATCGAGCTCCACACAACTCAACAATTGGTATCAGAGCTTGGCTCAATCGAAGGGGATTCACATCCTATTGAGAAGATCCGGCAAGCTCGATCACTATTTCATCAACCGGCTCAAATGGCACAATCAATCGACAAACCGCCTTTCTTTGACGGAACCCACTATGCCCATTGGAAGACAAAGATGAAGTTCTTCATCAAATCAAAAGATTACAAGATATGGGATGTAGTTGAAGATGGTCCGTTCGTGCCTCAAAGAAGTAAAGCGGAATGGAGTGCCGATGATCGCAAGAAGATGGAGCTTAATTGCAAAGCCTTGCACATCTTGTTTTGTGCTTTTGGCCCAACCATCTATGAGAAGATGTCTTCTTGTGAGAGTGCTAAGGAGGTATGGGACAAGCTTGAAGTCACATACGAGGGAACCAATGAAGTCAAGGAGACCAAGATTGGGCTTCTAACCTTAGAGTATGAGAACTTCAAGATGGATCCGGAAGAGAACATCGAGAAGATGTTTGATAGATTCTCCACCATCACCAACGGTCTTAAAGGTTATGGAGAAGCCATCCCTGAAGAGAAGCTTGTCCGAAAGCTCATCTACTCACTTCCCGAGTCATGGGACTCAAAGAGGACCGCCATCATCGAAGCCAAGAATTTGAAGACCTTGAAGCTTGATGAACTCATGGGGTCACTCCTTACTCATCAAATCATGAAGAAGAACAAAGAGGATGAGAAGAAGAGGGAAGAAATTAGAGCTATGGGAGAGAAGAAAATCAAAGGGCTTGGCATAAATGCAAGTGCCATGGCTCTCAAGTCCTCCACTTGTCATCACGTCTACTCAAGTGAAGAGGAGGATTAAGATGAAGAGATAGTTCATCTCTTCAAGAAGTGTGCCCCGTTCATGAAGAAAGCCTTGAGAGAACTTGAGCGAGAACCTAAAAGAAAGGAGAGGGCAAGCACTTCAAACTATAAGAAGAAGGCACATGTGGCTACTTGGAGTGATGAGGACTCCACCGACGATGAACAAGCCAACCTTTGCCTATGGCCATCGAAGAAGATTCAAGGGTAACTTCCAATTCATCTACTTCATGTTCTTATTCCTTTGATGAATTACAAGATGCCTATGATGAATGGGTTTTAGATTTTAAAAGCCACATTTTGAAAAACAATAAATTGATTTCAAAGTTGAAAATTCAAAATGATTTGCTTTCTAAAACCAAACTTGAACTTGAAGCAAAACTTGAAGAATTTGAATTAAAATGTTTTGATTTACAAAAATTGCTTCAAAAAGTTCAAGAAGAAAAAGATTTGATTTCCAAAGAGCTTGAAAAGAAAAACAATTTTGGAAAATCAAATTTTTATGTTAGACAATCTAGTGCCCCTAAATTTATAAAAGGTAAATGTTTTAGAAGTGCTTGGGTCCCAAAAGGACTAACCACTTCAATTAAAAAGGATGACAATGAAAAATGGATTCCTAAGGGGTCAAAAATTTGTGCCACTAATGTTCATGGATCCAAAGCAATTTGGATACCAAAAATTACTTGATTGTCTATTGCTAGGTGTGATGGAGATGTTCAACAAGTCAAACATTGAGGGGGAGCTCCATGCACACAAGGAAGAACACTTGAAGAATGAAGGCTTCACATCCTCCCTTGGGTTCAAGTGTTGGTAAAATCTAGTTGTTTTGGCATTTACTTGTTTTAATTTTAGTTTATTCAACTAGATGATCATAAATGTTGGACTAACATTTTTAATGACGCCTTGAGTAAGGGGGAGCCATTTTTAAAACCAAATTTGTATTTTTGTCAAATTTTTTCCTCTATTGTTATTTTGAACTTAATGTTTTAAATTCTTTTTGATATAAATAAAAGGGGGAGAAATGGTTTGAAAATTTGCATTTTCAAATGAATATGGGGGAGCTTTATTTGATTTCATATCTTTAATCTCTTATTCACATTTTTAAAGTTAAAGGGGGAGAATCCCAAACAATTTTTCAAGTGAGTTTTATTATATCAAAAAGGGGGAGATTGTAGAACTAATGTTTTGATATAATAATTGAAAAATGTTTTGGACTGATTTAAAAAGTATTTAAAACATTACCAAAGTCCAAACTACTTGAAATTATGTTTAGGGAAGTTTTTAAAAAGGTTTTTTCATGTTTTTCAAAGCCAAACTTCTCAAAACTGTCTAGGTGTTTCGAAACACCTTAGGGCGTTTCGAAACAGGGGACTCCAGTGGCAAAATCATTTCGAAACGGGACTTCCTTAGACAGGATTTTTGCCCAGCATTTTGAAACGGGCTAGGCCGTTTCGATACGCCTACATGGCATTGACCATAACGGTCATAAAACCCAATGGCTCTTTCCCAACCAACTTTCAAATGCAGGCGTTTCGATACGGGCTTATAGCGTTTCGATACGCGTTTCGAAACGGCAAGGGGGTGTTCTGAAACGGGTACCCTGACAGACTGCAACGGCTCTTTCTACATTGAGAGTGTTTCGAAACGGCTTCGAGCGTTTTGGAACGGGGAGCAGCAGAACTGCATTAATGGTGAAAATTAAAGTCCTCAACGGCTCCAATTTGATCCCAACGGCTAGTAACGGCTACAAACTCATTTGGGAGTATAAAAGGGACCTCCAAGCATCAAGAGAAGGCTAATGCTCATATTGTCAAACATCAAATGATCAAAGATTGTCTTAGAGCTTAAATTGTCATTCATTGTATAGACAAACACTAGTGAGCCAAAATTGTCAAATTTTCTCAAGTGTTTTAGGTTTTGGGTGAGTGCTTAATTGTGCAAACAAACACCTATTAGAGGGTTTTAAGTTTGCTTTGTTTATCTCTTTGTTAGAGAGGGTTTCAATCAAGGCTTTGGGTAGAAAGCTTGATTGTGTGTAAGGGTTACCTCCTAAGCCTAGAAAAGGGGACGAATCAATAGTGGATTGATTGAGAAATCCTTAGTGGGGAGCTAAGGTAGTGGATGTAGACCTTGGTTAGAAGGTTGAACCACTATAAATCATTGTGTCCATTTCTATTCTAGCTTCCTAAACCCTAACACCCAAAAATCCACCTCTCCACCACTTGGTGAGCAACATTGGTTGATCGAATCGAGCTCCATACAACTCAACATCATTTATAAACAGGGCACATGTGAATCTCATAGGTTGGAATTTTAGCAACATTACTCGAATATACAGACAGCTTGACAGAATCTCACATAGTCAAGTCCTACCTCGGTGGAATCTCACATCACCGAACTCTCATGGTGGTAACTCTTATCGCCACAAAGCATGATGGAATCTCTCATCACCAAGACCTACCGTGCTGGAATCTCTCATCACCACACTCTCACTTCGGAACGGGATGGCACTACCCCCATTGCCCGAACAAAAGAGCACATACGAATTTCATATATTATAGTGCACTTCTCATCTTATTGGTCGACAAATTATATCCGGTAAAAGTAATCTCATCTCATGCCAATGTACACATTTTAAACATCATTTACCTATTGTTTTCCAATGCATCAACATAAAACATTCTCATCCCATTTCAAAAATATAAACAATGCATAGCATTGATGCTCAGCTTTAACACGCTGACAAAGCACATTAATAAGCTTTACTTTTTTCGTAGAGCACTTTAGCACATTAGGAAAAGAGCCCAACTTCTTCCCCGCTTCCGCCCAACAAAGAGGTGCTCTACACTTCCTTCCATACAAGGCCTCATAAGGATGACAAACCAGAAGGGAATTGATGCTCAACTTTATAACACTTACAAAGCATGCACTTACTAACAAAATCAGCCACATCTTTCTTTAAACCAACCAAATAGTACTAATCCTTCAACCCACGATACATCTTTGTACTACTAGGATGAATGGAAAAAGGACTACTATGCGCCTCAGTCAAAACAACGCACCTCAACTCAACATCCTCTAGCACAACTATTCGACTCTTAAAGCACAAAACACCATCATCATTGAAACAATAGTCTGTTGGATTTCCTTCTCCAATGTCCTGCACATGTGGTACCAACAAATCATCCAACAAGTGCTTCTCCTTAATCAAATCTACCAATGAGGGTTTCACTTGCGATTCAGCCACTAAACCACCATCTCACGATATACTCAACCGAGTAAACATCGCCCTCAACTCTACATCCACCTTTCTACTCAAGGCATCAGTTACAATATTAGCCTTCCCCGGATTATACTCAATCGTTAAATCATAATCCTTAAGCAACTCCAACCACCGTCCCTGCCTAAGATTCAACTCTTTTTATGACATAAGTACTTCAAGCTTTTGTGGTCCGTGTAAACCGTACTTTTTTCACCATCAAGGTAATGCCTCCAAGTTTTCAAGGCAAACATCACCGCAACCAACTCAATATCATGCATAGGGTAATTACGCTCACGCTTTTTCAAGATCTGGATAAAAGACCGAATCAAACGGGTCACACGGGGAATATTGAGGTAAACAGGGAAGTTTACCCCAATAAACGGCCCTATTTTTTCATTTTATCTTGTCTAGAAGATCATCATTATCCTAAATGATAAACTTCGCAGCGGAACAATTTGCAACTCAATCAGGCAACGTTTAGGGGCTCAATTGAACATAATCTCATTTTCGAAACCATTTTGAAATTCCAACAATTTATAGGGACTTTTTTTTTCAAATTTTAGATTACCATCATTTAATTAGTCACATTACATGCTTTTTTGTCAAATCTCAGCTCAAAACAATCATCCAAGCTCATTTAATTGCATCCACAACATCCATGGACTAAAACATAAAGAAACATAACTTCAAAAGATTTCAATAACCAACTTAACAGCTGAGCGTTTCGGTATATGTTACTCTGTATCAGAACACCCCGTTTCGGAACAGGTTTAATCATTTCGAAGCTCAGGCTTGTATCGGAACACCCACCATGGTGTTTCGGAACACGAGATTCCAGTAGCCAACCTGAAGGTGACCGTAACGAAACACTTGCCTCTGTTTCGAAACTGAAAGGCCAATTAAGGCTCACTATTTTGATACAGCCTTAGGCATACCGAAATACCTGGGCCTATAATGACATTTTTCTGGTTTTTTACCCTTTAATGCACTCATAGCCATTCCAACATGCTTCCAACATGCATACAACTTCTCTAAGTATCAAACCTCAATAATACATGGCAAGTTCAACATCATAGCATGGCAATATGCATTAATGAAATCTATAGGCATGCTACCTATGAAAAATGAACACTCAAGAGCCAAAACACAAACCAAAGCAAATATCAACAAGTAAAGGTCATTTACAAGTCATCAAGGGCATCACAAACTTGCCATAAAACATGGAGATTCAAAACACACTCTCCCAAAGCATAAAGGCATCCTCCCATTGCCAATTATTACTAATAGGTAAACATAATAGCATACTTGAGCTAAGTCTCACTCCTTGAGTTCCTTCTTGCTTATTTTCTACCCAAAAGATGTTATTTCTCTGCATTGTTGGGAAAAGAGAGCGTAAGCAATAATGCCTAGTGAGGGATGCTCAAAACAAACCAACAACAACAATGCATTTTAAAACCATTTATCAATTAGAAAACTCTATCTCATCATGCTCAATCTATCTCATGCTCGAAATCATTTTCAAAGCAAAACCACATCATTAAAACCACATGTACCATTTATCTCATGCATTAACCCAAATGCATAATCTCAAAGCAAAACCACACATGCTTGTTTCTCAAAAGCATTTCTCAAAGCATAATCTCATATACAAAACTCAAATCATTAAATCATTTGTGAATCTCATATATTGGCATTTAGCAACATTTCTCAGATATGCAGATAACTTGACAGAATCTCACATCGTCAAGTCCTACCTCGGTGGAATCTCACATCACCGAACTATCACGGTGGTATCTCTCATCGCTACAGAGCTTGATGGAATCTCACATCATCAAGACCTACCGTGGTGGAATCCCTCATCACCAAACTCTCACTTTGGAACGTGATGACACTACCACCATTGCCCGAACCAAACAGCATGTACGAATTTTTTATATTATAGTGCACTTCTCATCCTATTGGTCGACCAATTATATCTGGTAATAGTAATCTCATCTCATACCAATATACACTTTTAATCATCATTTACCTACTATTTTTCAATGCATAAACACAAACCATTTCTCATCACATTTCAAATATATAAACAATGCATAGCATTTTCTCAACAAGTTCTATCTCTTTGAAATCATAAATCTATCTCATGGGATCACATAAATCATCAAATCATTTTCCAAACCATGCATAAAACAACAGGTTTAACTCTATCTTCAAAACATTAGCGTAATCATATAAATCAATGGGATAAAAACTGAGAAACGAGAGCGAAACATCTCAAACTTACTTTCGAGCTTAGATTAGCATTTCAAGCTTAATTTAAACCCCCAAACCTTTCTTTCAAACCTTTGAAAAGCTTTTAAACCAATTCCACTCACCGACAATGCATCGTTTTCTTTGCTGAAGCGTAATGAAGCTCCTAAAACTTCATCGATTGCTTTCGATATGTTCTCCCCTGTTTATACCACACGGGAACAGAGGATTAATGCATCTTAAAGCATTAAAATCACCAGCAACCAAAACAACCACGCTGCTCTACCCCAAAACACCAAAACGCCTATCAGAAACAACCGAAAACACCTCTGATCACTCTACAAACTCAACCCAGCTAAAACCTAACTCTTCCATCCATTTTTACTCATCAAACAACATCCAAAAACAACCTAGTTGCATCCTTATATCTCAGTAACACCAAAACCACATTATCACCACAAAAACCCAAATCTAGCAACCTAACTACTAGAGATCCAACTTATTTTGGGATTACTATGATAAAACCTTTATTTCCGTATCATTTAACATCCAAAACATGATTAAAATCAATCTCAAATTAACCAAAACAGTACCATTACGAAAATATTTAGAAATCATCTTTCAAAGCTTGATCTAACCATTTTCATCAAATAGATTATAAAACTTTATTAATAAACTTAATTAGAGAGCCAAAGACTTGGGAATTGCATTAAAGAACCTTGATAGAGGAGTTGAAAGAAAATTATCTCTAACTCTTACCTATTTCTTCTATTGACAAGATTTGTTGAAAAACCTTCAAGATTCCTTTGAGATAAATAGAAGAAACTCAAAGGAAATCATTTGCAAATCAAAATGAAGTGGAAAGATGAAAATCTCTGGAAGATATGAGAGAGAATGAGGTGTTTTGTTGATTAGAATGAGAGAAATGGAAGTTACGTCAAAAATAGATTTTGGAAGATTAAATCCCTTTTTAATAAAATCTCTCTTTATTTCTTTTTAATAAAACACATTTAAAATGGTAAATTAAATGAAAAGGCTAATTAATATCATATTAGCTCCCTAAAGATTCTAAGTTTTGACCCTCTTCCAAAACAATCCTTTAAAAAATTTTTTACAAATTAGTCACTAAACCGAAAATGTCAATCTTACAAAAGTCATTTACCAAAATTGACTTCACCAAACCATTATATATACTTTTAAAGGATTTTAGGAATTTTCCCAAAATTTCACCACATCCTGAACCATGTTTTCCATAAACCATTCCCGAACTAACCCGAATCCCTAGTTTAGGTTTTACGAACCGTGAACCAACCTTAAAAATTCCTTGGCCCAAAATCGGGGTGTTACAAGATGCATAAGCTACCACCCTACCCTCATGCATCATCACACATCCCAAAACAAAATAGGACGCATTGCTATAAACCACAAACTTTTTACCCGATTCGGGCTGAATCAAGATAGGAGCTTGCGTCAACGCTTCCTTCAACTTCTCGAAAGCTTGTTGTCTAACCTCCATCCATTCAAACTTAACATCTTTTTGCAACAACTTTGTCAAAGGAGCAGCAATCCTTGAAAAACCATCCACGAATCTACGATAATATCCCGCCAAACCAAAGAAACTACGAACCTCGTGGATGGACTTAGGCGACTTCCAATTTGTCACTGCCTCAACCTTTTAGGGATCAACCCGAATCCCTTCGACCGACACCAAATGTCCAAGGAAAGGGACCTTCTTAAGCCAAAACTTTCTCTTGCTCAACTTGGCATAGAACCGATTGTCCAATAACGCTTGCAACACTATCCTTAAGTGTCGATCGTGATCTTCCTCGGTACGTGAATACACGAGAATGTCATCAATGAACACAACTACGAATTGGCCCAAAAACTCATGAAATACTCGGTTCATCATATCTATAAACGCAACAGAGGCATCAGTCAATCCAAACGGCATCACCAAAAACTCGTAATGCCCATACCTCGTGCAAAAATTAGTCTTAGGCACATCTGTAACCCCCTCGTCCCGACCTAGCCGGTAGACCGAACGAACGGGTCACTAGGGAATATTGAAGTAAACCGGGAAGGTTTACCTCAATAAATAACCCTATATATTTTTTCTTTTTATCTTATCTAGATGCAAATTAGGTTACTATGAGTTTAACTTTGCAGCGGATCAAACACAACTCAAACGTTCATCAATTTCATCCAATTCGATTTTTAGGGAACATTTTGTAATTTTCCTGATTCGCGGGGACTTAAGTCAAATGTGTGTTACCAACCTTTAATTAGTCTCATTACATGCATCTCTGTCAAATCACAGCTTAAAATAATCATTCATGCTCATTGAATTGCATCCACAACATTCAGGGACTAAAACGCAAATAATCAGAACTTCAGAACATGCCATTGACTAACATAACTGTCACTTGTTCTGAAACACTAAGCCTTGTTTCAAAATTCGGGCTTGCACCGAAAAACCTTTGAAATTTTTCAAAACCATGGTTTCCAGTAGCAAATCGTACCGGAACATATCTTACTCGTTTCGATACACCAAGGCCATTTCAGGCACCCCGTTTCGATACAAGCTCGAGTGTTTCAAAACACCTGGGCATGTAATGGCTGATTTTGCTGGCTTTTCACCCAAAATTCCAACTTAAACAAATCCTACATGTTTCTAACATGCATACATCATACATCAACATTATTCCTCAAACATATGCATCAATTTTAGCATTCAAGCATGGATAATTGCACCAAAGGGAATCTGGAGCCATGCAACTTACCAAATAAACCACTCAAGAGTCAAAACTGAAACCAATACTTCAAACACCAATTAAAGGCCTTTTAAAAGTATAAAAGCATATAGCAAACATGCTCAAAGGGTGTTCATACGCGTCACCCAAACGAAACTTGAAATCCCCCATTGCCCTTATCACTTTAGTTCATAACCTGAAACATACTTTTGAAGTGAAGTCTTCTTAGATCCCATTGCAAGTTGTTGCCTCCAAACACTTAGTTATCTGCATTGATGGACAAAGGAGAGCGTAAACGAATAGCTTAGTGAGGAATGCTCAAAATACAAAACCACCATCAATGCTTAAAATCATTTTCACACTTTTGAAAACCTTCATGCCCTTTTTGAAATCCATGCATTTCATCATTAAAAACACCATGTTTTACACCGTGCAACAAGTATCAAATACTTCAACAGAAAAATACGTTGCTCACATATATATCAAGCCTTTCATGTATATCTACCAATATGCAAAGCTTTTAAACTAGAGCATGCACTTTTCATACTATGCACCCATAAACATTTCCATAGCAATTAATCAATTATATTAGCTCACAAGTGATCAACAACATCCTCAATTCTCAAAAAAAAAATATCGGATACACAAATTACCAAAAGTTGTCCCAAACACTTCATACACTCTATCGGCACCTCAAGGCTCACACACGGGAGCTACCCTCCACCGTTGTGACACCCGTGGTGGAGCATTGGGTACAATCACAACCCTTCAACACCACTCATCGATAGATGTGTAACCCACTAACGAGAGACGAGACACCATACAAAGTTCACACACGCGAGCTATCCTCCACCGTTGCGACACCTTAAACATTCCTCGATCGTTAGGGTACTTGGATGGAGTATTAGATACAATCACAACCCCTCAACATCCAAGGTGACTTGTTTATAGTGAACTCAATCATATAGCTGACTAACTATATATCCGATTTCATTTGCAAAACACTTTACACAACATCACTTGCCAATATAATTCACTTTTAATGCAAACCTCGTTGTTTTTCAAAACATTCACAATAAGCCAAATTCCAAGCATTCAATCATGCTTCATAAACAAGTATAACACATACTTACAATGATCACTTGCCTAGTGCATCATTCAACAATATAGCATCATAAACAGCAAATCATATGCTCAAAACATGCTTTAAAAAATAGATAAACACATTTAAAAACAAGTGCATCCGCAAGCTTACAATATCACAATCCGAGGGAGAAAATCACTTTACTTACTTCCGAACTTAGTAAAGCGTTTCAAGCTTACACTAAGTTCTCAAAACCACTTTAAAAATGTTTCAAAGCTAGAAATCCCATTTCCACTCACCAACATCTGAAACCTCAATTGTTGACGTAAAATCAAGAGTCCGAAGCTCCCGGATCTTCAATGTTTGCTTCCACAGGATTCTCCCCTGTTTATACCAAACAAGAACAGATGATTAAAGCATTTGTAACCCCTCGTCCTGGTCTAGCTGATAGACAGAACCGAATGAGTCACATGGTTAATATTGATGTAAACCGATATATAACACCATGGTTTTGGGCCTAGATGTTTTAGGTATCAGATCGGACTGGTCGAGAACGGTTCGAATCGCATAAGGTGATTTTTGGAAATTAAGGATTGGGATAGGATAAAAATGTTATAAAAATTGATAAAATCCTCTAAAAATATATTTAAGAGTTTGGTCAAATCAATTTTGCTAAAAGGGTTTTGGAAAATGGACATTTTGAGTAGTGACCAAATTGTAAAGTTTCAAAACTAGGAAAAATGTGATTTTTAAGGTGGAGGCTAAAATCTTAGAATCTTTAGGGGGCTTTAAGTCAATTTGACCTTTTCTCAATATGACATGTGTTTTAAAAGGGTTTTTAATTAAATGATTAAATTTGGATTTATATTAAAATAATTAAAAGGTAGTTAATGGATTTCAATTACGTAACAACCAAAATCTTTCTCATTTTCAGCCAAACGCAAATTCACTCTTCTTTTTTCAGAATTCTTACTTCCAAAAACTCTCTCAACATTTCCTAAATCATTTTCAAGAAATCTCTCTTAGTTCTTCAAGATTTCACTAAGGAAAACTTGTCATTCGTTGAGAAAAGCAAGGATTGGAGGTAAATCCCATTCTCAACCTCTAATCTTATTTCATTATTGAAATTCCTAAGCTATTTGGCTTATAAATACTATTTTTGGTTGAGTTTTCATTATAGTTTTGATTGGAGATCAAAATCTTATGAAATTGTGGTTGAAATATTAATTTTCGGACTTGATGAGTTGGGCTCTGTTTTTTGTTGATTTCAAATGATTTCTAAGTTTATTTATATGTTAAAATGAAGTGTTGAGATTATTGAATTTCTTGGTAGTTTTAAGTAAGATTTTGGGGTGAAATGGTGGAATCTTGCTTGCTGGAGGTATAAGGATGAGTTAGGTTGTTTATTAGATATGTTTTAATGTTGATAATTGTTTGGAAGTGATGTATGATGGCTGGGCTTGGTTTAGGAAGCAATCGATTGAGTTTTTGGTTGTTTTGGAAGGGTATTTTGGTGTAGTTTGGGTAAGCAACGTGTTGTGAACTGTTGCTTGTGTTAGAATGCATTTTAATACATTTAGATCTCTGTTTTGATGATGTGAAAATAGGGGATCTTGATCTGGAAGCAAACGAGGTGTTGTAGGAGGCTCCGGAAGAGTAATTTTCGTGTCGACGAGCAAGGCTTCGCGTATCGGTGAGTGGAAATGCAATTTCCTACTTTGTAACGCTTTGAGCGTGGTCTTGGGAGCTTAGTGTAATTTGATACACTTAGCTAAGCTCAAGAGTAAGTGATTCGGAAATCCCTCTCTTGGAAATGTGCTATGTTTGATGAAATTGCACTTGAAGTAAGTGTTGATTCGTTTACTGCTTTTAAGCATGTTTAAGCATGTTTAATGCTGGATTTTAATGCCATTATGTTAAGGATGCACTAGGTAAGTGATCCTTGGTTTGCATGTGTTGAATGCATATGATATTAAGCATGTGATGCGTGTAAATATGGCATTGTGGTTATGCTTGTACAACAATGGATTAATGTGATTAAATGATTACATTGGCAAGTGATGAAAATGGTTTTTGGTTACTTTAATCGGATATAGTTAGTCGGCTATAGGATTGGGTGCACCATGAATAAAGTCGCCTTGGATGTCGAGGGGTTGTGATTGTGTCGTAATCTCCATCCAAGTACCCTAACGATTGAGGTTAAGATCACAACGGTGAATGGTTAGTCTCGTGTGTGAGTCTTGTGTATGTGTCCCATACTCTCGTTAGTGGAATTATACAACTACCGATGAGTGATGTTGAGGGGTTGTTATTGTGCCATTAATCTCCTTTATGGGTGTTGAGGGGTTGTGATTGTGCCATTATTCTCCACCGTGTGTAGTTCGATAGTTTGTATGAAACGTGAGGGACAACGCTTGTAATCCGCGTATCCGATTGTATCTTGTGTTGAAATGGTTTATGGATTATCACTTGCGAGCCAATATAATGTAAATGAATAATGTGAAGCATGAGATGCTTGTATATGATGCAAGGATGCATGAGATATTCGTGTATGATGCAAGAATACATGTGATGCTTGTTAAAGCAGGAGCAAAGGTTTATATGATGTTTTAAAATAATGCATATGTGCATGTGGTTAAAAAGTGCATTGAGGTCTTGAGAAGACATGTTTTATAAAATGACATGAGATGTAGAGTGTTGGTTTTGCAAATATGAGACATGCATTGATGAATGTTATTTAGCGATCCTCACTAAGCTTTGTGCTTACGCTCTTTGTTTCATCAATGGAGAAAACTAGGCTTTGAAGGCAGCAAGTAAGCAAGAGGAATCCAAGCTTTTAATCTTGCAAAGTATGTGGCTTTACTTCGGTATAATAAAACGCAATGGGTGGGGTTTATGCTATTGAATGGTTTAGAATGTTTTCCCTTTGCTTTGAGCATGTTTGATAGTTACTTTTGAGATGTAATTGGCCTTTATGGTTTGATTTTGGTTATGGATGATGGTTTTGGCTTGTTATTGCTTTGGTTGACTTGGGAGCTTGCCTTTAGTACCTATACTTGCATGTTGGTTGCCATTTTATAGCTAATGTCTCGAATTGATGTTGTTGATATGTATCCATGTTGTATGTATGGTGTGGCATGTCTCGGGAATGATTTGAATGTGTATAAGCATGAAAAACCAGCAAAATCTGCTGTTGTAGGGCATGGCGTATCGGAACGCCCTTGCGTGTTTCGGAACAGGGGCCTGTAATGGCTATGAGGTTTCGGAACGGGTGAGGACGTAATGAAACGATTTTGCTAATAGAAGGGGGTGTTTCGATACGGGTCTCGAAATGCACCCGAGTATCGAAACGGTCAACCCTATTTCGAAATGACCGTTTCGGTACAGGGCCATCCGTATTGAAACGCCTGACCGTTGGGTTTGAATTTTGAACTGTTTTGGGTTTCTGTTTCTTGCTTTTTGGTCCCTAAATGATTGTTGCTTAATTCAATGAGTTTGAATGATCCGTTTGAGTTGAAATTTGACCTGATGGCATGTTATGTGATTAATTTTGGACTGGTAACATTAAAACTCATTTAGTCCTTAAAATTCTGAAAATTTACGTTTTAGTCCCTAAAAGATGATTCTATTCAATTGAGTCCCTGTTCGGGTTCCGTTCGCTGTGCCGCTTCCGCTGAATTAATTTGCTAAACATATAGGTTAATATTGAGCATCTAGAAAAGATAAAAAGTAAAAATGTCATTAATCAAGGTTGACTTTTGAGTTGACTTTGGTTTTCCCCGTGTAATCTTCGTAGTTCGGGTCAAACGTCTAGGCCGGGCTAAGGGGGTTACATTTGTTGGTATAAGACCCAGGTTACGAAAGAATTGGGGATGTTGGTATGTGAAATTGATATGTGTTTAAGTATGATGTTTGAAAAGCATGCTATTGATTGAATTTTGAAACTTATGCCATGCTTGATTGATGCCAATTGTATGTAGAATGAATATGATTGTGTGATGATGATGTTATGTGGTTATTTGCTGATTTTGGGATGATGAAAAGTATGTGAGCATGTTGTTTCTTGTATACTATGCTATGTGGGAGAAATTGGGTGCCCATTGCCTTATTACACTAATCAAATGTTTTGTAAACTTGGATTCTTGCTTGCAGTTGGCCTAAATGGTTGACTTGTTTTGTTGTTATGTCTTGTTTAAATAGCACTATGGGTCCAAGAAGAGAGTTAAGATCGAATACGATAGTGCCTGCAGCTGAGCAGGGTAACCAGGCTGAGCAAGGGGCTGATGTCCCTCCTGGTGGAGATCTACCTCCTCCACCACCACCTAGAGGTGGGGAGCAGGTGCAACAAAGACAAGTTGGTCCTGGTTTGGGTGATTTGGTGCCACTGGTTCAGGCGATCACCGGAGCGTTTCAGGCTGCTGTTGCCGGAGCGCATGTACAGGCCCCTGTAGCTGGGCAGGTGGGCTTACCTTTAGAGAGGTTGAGGAGCTTGGGAGCTGTAGAGTTCTTTGGTATGTCTCTGCAGGCTTCTGAGGCCTGGTTAGCGAGTACGATCTGTATTATGGATCAGATGGGCTGTAATGATGTGCGCAAGCTGGAATGTGCAGTTTCTTTGCTACAAGGCGATGCTTACAGTTGGTGGACGACTACCACAGCTGGTATGGAACCCAATGAAGTTGATTGGGAGTTCTTTAGAGGTTCCTTCAGGAGGAAGTATCTAGGGGTGAGATACTTGGATGAAAAGAAATGGGAGTTTATATCGCTTGTTCAAGACAACCTTTCTGTGGCTGAGTACGATGTCCAGTTCATACGCTTGAGCCAATATGCTCCTGAACTAGTACCTAGTGAGAGGCACTGATGTGATTGCTTCCGGTACGGACTGGTGCAGGAAGTTAAGAAATATATGCTGGATGCAGATTATACTGGCTTCGATGTGCTTGTGTGTCGAGCCAAAGACATCGAACATAATTTGGGTTTGTCATCTAGAGGTGTTGGTTCTAGCTCTGGAAAGAGAACCGCTGAGTATAGTTTCGGTGGTGGATGGAACAAAAGAGGCCGTGATAGAAGACATCAACCTGAGGGAAGGCGTGGTGCCCTGGGTCGAGGTGGTCAGGTCCAGAGAGGCTGAATGAGATCTGAGCAGCATACATGCTGGACATGTGGTTCGAGGGAACATTTGAGCAGATTTTCCTCGGGCAACTAGAGAGGTCCCAGCTCCTGTTATGGTGACAGGGAATTCATGTTGTAATTGTGGTTCAGTGGATCACATGAGGAGGGAGTGTCCTTTGTTGGCTGGTGGAGGCCAAGGACGTGCTCTTGTGGTAGCTGCACCTCAGCGAGGCCATAGGCGCGATCGTGGGAACTTTCAGAGGAGAGATGAGGGGCAGCGAGGTATAGCTCATGTTGTAGAGGTTCTACCTGAGGGAGGTGGACCAGCGAGGGTATATGCTCAACACGAGGAGTGCAATGATACCGATGTCATCACAGGTACCTTTGCTTTTCAGTCTTTATCTTTGCTGGCTTTGATTGATTCTGGATCCACGCATTCATATATCTTGAGTGAGCATGCACATTTGCTTGATATACCTGTTGAGATTCTTGAAGTAGGAATGCAAGTGACTAGTTCTTTTGGTGAGACTGTAGTCACTAGGAAGTTATATAGGAGATGCCCTTTGTTTGTGCAAGGTCATGATTTTCCTATGGATTTGATGGAGTTACCTTTCAATGGATTCGATGTAATCCTTGGTATGGATTGGTTGACGGAGCATAGGGCAGTGGTTGACTTTTTTGTCAAGCGAGTCACTCTAAAGTTGGCTGATAATTATGAAGTGGTGGTAGTAGGCGAGAATGTGAAATTCTTGTCGAATGTGATCTCGGTGTTGGAAGCAAATTGTATGATGAGGTTGGGTTGTGAGGCTTATCTTGCCTATGTGATGAATCCTGGCATCAAGGATGTGCGTGTGCAGGAAATCCGAACTATGTGCGATTTTCCAGGAGTCTTTCCAGAATAATTGCCTGGGTTGCCACCAAACAGAGAAGTTGAGTTTGGTATTGAGTTGTACGAGAATACGACTCCGGTGTCCATTGCTCCTTATCGCATGACACCCAAAGAGTTGAAAACACATTTGCAGGAGTTGTTGGATCGAGGCTTCATTCGGCCGAGTGTGTCACCTTGGGGTGCACCGGTCTTATTTGTGAAGAAGAAAGATGGGACGATGAGAATGTGTATAGATTATCGGCAACTGATCAAGTTGACGATCAAGAACAAGTACCCCTTGCCTAGAATCGATGATCTCTTTGATCAATTTCGAGGAGCCTTGGTGTTTTCTAAGATAGATTTGAGACTGGAATACTATCAGCAGAAGGTGAAGGATGTGGACGTACCTAAAACAACTTTTCGGATGAGGTACGGGCATTATGAATTTTTGGTGATGTCGTTTGGTTTGACCAACGCGCCTGCCACTTTCATGGACATGATGAATCGTGTATTCCATGAATTCTTGGATCAATTTGTGGTGGTGTTCGTTGATGATATCCTTGTGTATTCGCGTACCGAGGAGGATCATGAGAGGCACTTGAGAATTGTTTTGCAAGCGTTGTTGGAAAATTAGTTGTATGCCAAGCTGAGTAAGTGTGAGTTTTGGCTTGGGGAGGTGGTCTTCCTTGGGCATGTTGTATCAGCTGAGGGTATTCACGTTGATCTGCACAATGTAGAAGATGTGATGAGTTGGAAAGTGCCTAAGTCTGTGACAGAGGTACGGAGTTTCCTTGGATTGGCTGGGTACTATCGTAGGTTTGTCGAGGGTTTCTCGAAGATAGCAGCGCCTTTGACCAAGTTGTTGCAAATGAATGTTCGCTTTGAGTGGACGGATGCTAGACAACAAGCTTTTGAGAAGCTGAAAGAAGCTTTCACGCAAGCACATGTTCTTATTCAGCCTGAGTCTGGTAATGAGTTAGTGGTCTATAGTGATGCGTCCATTGTTGGTTTGGGCTGCATGTTGATGCAGGAGGGTAAGGTAGTAGCCTATGCATCTAGGCAGTTGAAGGTGCATGAGCGCAACTACCCTACTCATGATCTTGAGCTTGCGGCTGTGGTGTTTGCCTTGAAGATTTGGAGGCATTACATGTATGGAGAGAAATGTGTTGTGTTCACGGATCATAAGAGCTTGAGGTACCTTATGTCTCAGAAGGAGTTGAATCTTAGGCAACATCGTTGGGTGGAGTTTCTTAATGATTATGATCTGACGGTCGAGTATCACTCGGGTAAGGCTAATGTTGTAGCCGATGCTTTGAGCATGAAAGTAGCTTTGGAGTTGAGAGCGATGTTTGCTCGTTTGAGCACATCTCATGATGGTGGTCTTATTGTGGAATTGTAAGTGAAGCCGTCCCTGATACATTTGATCAAAGATAAGAAGTTGCTTGATGATTCTCTTGTTACGCATGTTCAGGACATTGCGGAGGGTAGACCTTCGAATTTCACCTTTAGTGGTGATGGTGTTTTGTGTTATGGGAGTCGAATAGTGGTGCCAGATGATGCTGAGTTAAGGCACACTATTCTGACTGAAGCTCATAGTAGTCCTTTTTCTATGCATCTTGGTAGTACAAAGATGTATCGTGACCTGAAAGATGAGTACTACTGGGTGGGGTTGAAAAAGGATGTGGCTGAGTTCGTTAGTAAGTGCATGGTGTGTCAGCGAGTGAAAGCTAAGCATCAGGTTCCTTCTGGGTTGTTGTAACCTTTGAGAATCCCAGAATGGAAGTGGGAGAGAATCACCATGGATTTTGTGTCCGGATTGCCTTTGTCACCGTCAAAGAAGAATTCTGTTTGGGTGATTGTGGATCGGCTCACGAAGTGTGCACATTTTCTGCCTGTGCATACTACGTATACCTTGGATAAGTTGGCTGAGCTGTACATAGCTGAGATTGTGAGGTTGCACGGTGTGCCAAAGTCCATTGTGTCGGATAGGGATCCGAGGTTCACAGCAGGATTTTGGGAATGTTTGCATCAAGCCTTGGGTACACGGTTGAACTTTAGCACTTCTTATCATACTCAGATGGATGGACAGTCAGAGCGCGTGATTCAAGTGCTGGAGGACATGTTGAGGTGTTGTGTGATAGATTTTCAGGGTTCTTGGGAGAAGCACTTGTCATGGGTTGAGTTTGCATATAATAATAGTTACCAGACGAGTATTCAAATGGCTCCATACGAGGCTTTGTATTGGAGAAGATGTAGAACCCCTCTCTATTGGGCAGAAGCTGGGCAAAAGTTGATTTCAATGCCAGCTATGCTTAAGGGAACCACCAGGAAGGTGAAGCTCATTTGTAAGAGTTTAAAGGCAGCATTAGATAGGCAAAAGTCTTATACAGACTTGAAGCGTAAGGAAATTGAGTTCGCGGTTGGCAAACATGTGTTTTTGAAGGTGTCACCTTGGAAGAAGGTGATGAGATTTAGGCGTAATGGTAAGCTTAGCCCAAGGTTCATTGGACCTTACGAGATTTTGGAGCGTATTGGTCATGTGGCATATCGATTGAGGTTGCATGCGGAATTGGAGAAGATACATGATGTGTTTCATGTCTCCATGTTGAGGAGGTACAGATCGGATCCTTCGCATGTGATGCCTGTTGAGTAGATAGAGTTGAACCCAGATCTGTCGTATGATGAGGAACCAGTGGAGGTTTTGGATGTGAGTAGCAAAGTTCTTCGCGGTAAGACGATAGAGCTTGTGAAGGTGTTGTGGCGACACCGAGGAGTTGAGGAGGCCACGTGGGAAAGTAAAGCGGACATGCTGAAGTAGTTTCCGCATCTCTTTCCATCATGTAAGAATTTTGAGGACGAAATTTCCTAAGTGGGGGAGAGTTGTAACGCCCTGGTTTTAGGCCTAGATGTTTTAGGCATCAGATCGGACCGGTCGAGAACGGTTCGAATCGCATAAGGTGATTTTTGGAAATCAAGGGTCGAGATATGATAAAAATTTTATAAAAATTGTTAAAATCCTCTAAAAATATATTTAAGAGGCTGGTTAAATCAATTTTACAAAAATGGTTTTGGAAAATGGACATTTTGAGTAGTGACCAAATTGTAATGTTTCAAAACTGGGAAAATGTGATTTTTAAGGTAGATGCCAAAATCTTAGAATCTTTAGGGGGCTTTAAGTCAATTTGACCTTTTCTCAATATGAAATGTGTTTTAAAAGGGTTTTTCATTAAATGATTAAATTTGGATTTATATTAAAATAATTTAAAGGTAGTTAATGGATTTCAATTACGTAACTACGAAAATCTTTGTAACGCCCCGGTTTTGGGCTTAGAAGTTTTGGGCGTTGACCGGTTTGGTCAAAGTCCTGTTCGAATCTAAAGAGGTTAAATTAGGAAAGCCTAGTTCGGGTTGCATTAAAAATATGGAAAAATGTTCTAAAATCATCTTTTAATATAATTAGATGAACTGTGAAAACAATTTTGGAAAATGAGGTTTGGAAGGTTGACATTTTGGCTAGTGACCAAAATGTAATTTTCGCAAATTTGGTGGCTGTTTTAAAAAGGATTGAAACTTTGAATCTTTAAGGAGCTATTTGCCCAAAAGTGAATTCTCCAGATTTTTCTAAGATATTTTAATCCTAAATTCTGATTTTAAAGGTTTCATAAAAGGAGGGAAACTCATTTTTACTATTTTCTTTCCTAACTTCCTATTTTCTTCTCTCATTTTCTCTCCAACCAAACATTTCTTTTTCCAGAGATTTTGATCTGATTTCTTCATCTAAAATCATCCTTTCAATTCACAATTGATAGCAAATCATTGTGTCATCAAAACCTACTCAATTGCTACAAGTTTCAACAAGGTTTTCATTCCAAAAAGTGGAGAATCACAAGTTTGGAGGTATGAACGATTTCTCCTCTGAACTTTAAGTTCTTTAATGAAATTCCTAAAGTTTTCAATCCTAAAATTATGTTTAATTAAAGGTTTTCAAGTAGATTTGTGGATCTTGGCTAATTATGCAAGATTTTGATGTTTTCACTTGATTTTCGTTAGATCTGAGTAATCTGGGTTTTAAGAGGTGTTTTTGATGTTAAATGAACTCTAAATTGATAAGGAAATGAGTTTTGATCAATGCAATCCCGGATAGGTTGAGTTTCCTAAGTTTAGCTTGTGTTTTAAGGTGGTTTTTGAGGTGATCTTGGTGATCTGATGTTGCTGGAGGTATAAGGATGGTTGTAGGTTGTTTTTAGATGTTAAATGGTGATGATGGATGTTAGGTTTTGCTGGGTTATGGCTGGGCTTTGTTTAGAAGTGGTTTTGATGCATTTTCGGTTGTGTTAGGTGGCCGAAAATGGAGGTTGGATGAGAGCAGCGAGTTTAGGTGCTTTCATTGAAGTAATTGATGCATGGTGATGCATTAATTTACTGCTTTGATGTGTTGAAACAGGGGAGGCATCTTTGGATCCAAGTTTGGTTGATCCGGAAGCTTGATTTCGTGCTTCGGCAAGAGGCGAAGTGGAATCGGTGAGTGAAATTGGGTTTTCGGCTTTGAAACCAATGTCTTGGGAGCTTAGTCTAAGTCTAAACAACTTTGCTAAGCTCGAGTGTAAGTTTTCGGATTTTCTCTCTAGTGGTGGCCATGATTTTGATGTATTGCAAAATGATGATTTGCATGTTTTACATACTGTTTTGGAAGCATGTTTTAGCATGGTTTTTGCTGTTGTTGTAAGCCATATGTTGAAGGTAGCTCTAGGTAGGAGTGCCTTGCTTTTATACATTGAAATGATGTGGTTTAATGCTTTGAAATGCATGATGAATATGGCTTGGTTTTATGCTTTAAAACAGTGTTGTAAATGATGAAAATGATGTATATTGGCAAGTGATGTTTTGAAAATGTTAAGGTCACTAAGGTGGTTAAAAGTCCTTGAGTGAGCCTTGTTACTTATGAACATCAAGGTGGTTAAAAGTCCTTGGATGGTTCATGTTGCGGACACTAAGGTGTTTAAAAGTCCTTAGGTGATCCTTTCTATGGTGTTTAAAAGTCCATAGGCCAAGGTGTTTAAAAGTCCTTGGGATCAAGGTGTTTAAAAGTCCTTGATGTGTTTCATTCATGGTGTTTAAAAGTCCATGGCCAAGGTGTTTAAAAGTCCTTGGGATCAAGGTGTTTAAAAGTCCTTGATGGGTTACTTCTATGGTGTTTAAAAGTCCATAGGCCAAGGTGTTTAAAAGTCCTTGGGGCCAAGGTGTTTAAAAGTCCTTGGGAAGTTGATGAACTTGTTTTATTAAATGGAAATGTATCACTTGAGCCAATATAACATGTTGAGGATATTGAGAAGCATGAGATGATTGTTTTTATGTTTATGTTTAAGCATGAGATTGCTTGTTAAGAATGCTTTTGAGCATGTGAAAATGGTTGATTTAAAGCATGTTTTGTAAATGTTTTGAATTGCATTATTGAATGGTTTTTAAGAGCTTTCCTCACTAAGCTTTTGCTTACGCTCTCTTCGTTTTCTGAATTCAATAATGCAGAGCATTAAAGTACCTTGAGGGCAGCAAGAAGGGTCAAGCAATCTAGTTCAAGTGAAGCTCAATGTATGGAAGGTTTTGTTAAACATTTTAGCTTTTGTATGATTTGGCAATGGGGGACCAACGTATGTGTTTTGGGAGGTGTTTGAGGCTCCCTAAGTTTGTTAAATGTTGATGTGGTTGCTGGTTTTTGAATTGGAACCTTATATGCTTGTTTTTGAATTTTGGTGTTGAATAGCTAGCTTGTGTAGGAAGCATGCCTATAGAATTGGGGCTTTTTGCATATGATGTTAATTGGATGAATTGATGATGCTAGTATGTTGTTTATATGCTTACTTGCATGCTGGTAAAGTTTGGTGATGTTTGGAGCATGTTTGGTTGTGTAATTGCATGATTAAAGTTGAATTTTGGAGCAATCTGGTGCAGGCGTTTCGGAACTGGGTGCCCCGCGTTTCGGAACGGGTGCCTTGCATGAACCCAGGCATCCGAAACGGGGAGGGCCGTTTCGGAACGAGTAAGCCTCTGCCAGACCCCCGTTTCGAAACGGGCTATGCCTGTTTCGGAACGGCCCCGCGTTTCGGAACGGGCTGTTCCCCGTTTCGGAACGGTTGACCGTTGGGGGCTGACATTGGCGGTTATGTGTTTTGAATTGTTTGCGTTTTGGTCCTGAAACTTGTTTGTGCAATTGTATGAGTTTGGGAAGTCCTTTTGAGCTGAAATTTCTCAGAGAAGCATGAAACCTATTTAATTTCAAGATGGTAACTTCAAATTTGGTTAAGTCCTTATATTTATCAGAAATTACAATTTGGTCCCTAAAGTTGTAATTTGTTCAATTGGGTCCCTGTTTGACCTCTGATGTTTGTGATCTTTGAGTATGTTGTTTGTATGATCACACATAGGTGTAATGTGCATCTAGATAAGATTAAAAAGAAAAAAAAAGGGTCGTTAATCAAGGTTGACTTTCGGGTTGACTTTGGTTTTCCCCGTGTGACTTTCTTAATTCGGGTCAATCGTCTAGGCCGGGTTAAGGGGGTTACATTTGGTGGTATCAGAGCTGAGTTCTCGAGTAATTGGGAATGTATGTATGCATGATTGAAGCATGTTGCTTTGTATGCTTGTTGTTTGAAAGCATGTTCGGTGGCTTGAGATGTTGATGCAACTGAGTTGTATGTTGTGATGTTGCATGCTGAGGGTACCCATTGCCAAACAAAAGCTAATGAAATGAAATTGATTTTGATTGAAATGGAGCTTGAATACTTGGATTGCTTACCTTGCTGGGCCTGACTTGTTTTATTTTGCATTGTTGTTGCATGGTAAAAGTATGGCACCACGTAGAGAGTTAAGAGGTAATGCGAGAGCTGCGGCTCCTAACGAGAATGAGAATGAAGAGCACACTGGTAGTGCTGTGTTACCCCCTCCTCCGCCTGGTGGTGGTGATGGAGGTGCGAGAGCTGAAGCTGCAGCTGATGCTGGTGCTGGAGCTGCTGGACCAGAGGTTGGTCAGGGGCAAGCGATGCCTGATATGTCTGCTTTGGTACAAGCTATTGCGGGTGCTTTTCGAGCAGCAGTAGCTGGAGCTCAGGGAGCTGGGCATCAGGGAGATGCTGGAGTCAGATTGCCTTTGGAGCGTCTGCGCAGTCTTGGAGGGACTGAGTTTAGAGGTTTGTCAGCTGAGAGTTCTGAGGCTTGGCTTGAGAGTACCAAGCGTATCTTGGGTCAGATGAGTTGCACGGATGTGCAAAAGCTGGGCTGTGTTGTGTCCTTGCTGCAGGACGATGCTTATACATGGTGGACGACCACCATAGTTGGAATGGCTGAAGCTGATGTTACCTGGACATTCTTTCAGAATGTGTTTAAGAGAAGATATCTGGGAGTGAGATATCTGGATGAGAAAAAGCGGGAATTCATGTCTCTTACTCAAGGGAGCATGAGTGTAGCTGAGTACGAGGTACAGTTTGTACGGCTCAGTCAGTATGCACCGGAGCTGATACCCGATGAGCGGGCGAGGTGTGAGAGGTTTCGTTACGGTCTTGTGACGGATGTAAAGACATACATGTTGGCTGCTGAGTATGAGGATTTTGATGTGTTGGTGAGTCGATCCAAGGACATTGAGATGAACCTGAGTTTGTCTGCTAGAGGTGCTGGAGCAAGTGCTGGAAAGAGACCAGCTGAGTATAGTTCCGGAGGTGGACGGAACAAGAGGGGACGCGATCAGAAGTATCAGTCCTCAGCCAAGAGAGGTGGCGGTGCACCTGCTAGAGGAGGTTATGCTAGAGCTGATCCTAGTGCTTGTTGGATCTGTGGTTCACGTGGTCACTTGAAGCGTGACTGTCCTCGTGCTGAGAGAGTAGCACAAGCTCCTGCTGTGGCAGCTGGTAATGCTGGTGGAAATGGATGCTGGAATTGTGGTTCTGCAGACCACATAAGGCGAGATTGTCCGAGGTTGGCTGGTGGCCAAGAGCGTGCTCCTGTTGTTGCAGCAGTGCAGAGAGGTCGTGGGCGCGGCCGTGGTAATTTCCAGAGGAGAGAGGAAGGTGGCCGAGGGGTAGCTCACGTTGTAGCTATTCAGCCTGAAGGTGGAGGCCAAGCGAGGGTGTATGCTCAGAGAGAGGGCAGGAATGATGCTGATGTGATTGCAGGTACCTTTACTTTGCAGTCCTTGTCATTGCTTTCTTTGATTGATTCTGGATCTACGCATTCATATATTCTTCGTGAGCATGCTGAATTGCTTGGTTTGCCTGTTGAGTCTTTGGATGTTGGTG
Organism: Hibiscus trionum; assembly: GCA_030270665.1. Lineage (NCBI taxonomy): Eukaryota > Viridiplantae > Streptophyta > Magnoliopsida > Malvales > Malvaceae > Hibiscus > Hibiscus trionum. The sequence continues at coordinate 9,867,320 of BSYR01000007.1, read as the reverse complement.
TTCGGGTCACTAGTTCTTTTGGTGAGACTGTTGTGACTCGAAAGTTGTTTAGAAGGTGCCCTTTGGTTGTTCAAGAACATGTCTTTCATGTTGATCTTATGGAGTTGCCCTTCTATGGTTTTGATGTGATCCTTGGTATGGGTTGGCTTGCTGAGCATCGTGCTGTTGTGGATTGTGAGAATAAGCGTGTTTCGCTTAAGCTTGCGGATGATTATGAAGTTGTGGTGGTTGGTGAGAATGTGAAGTTTCTTGCCAATGTTGTGTCTTCTTTGGAGGCGAGTAGGATGCTGAGGCAGGGTTGCGAAGCTTATCTAGCTTTTGTGATGAATCCTAGCTCAAAGGAGTTGAGGGTGCAAGATATCAGGGTTGTAAAGGAGTTTCCTGGTGTTTTTCCTGAGGAGTTGCCTGGTTTACCTCCTAACCGCGAGGTGGAGTTTGGAATTGAGCTGTATGAGAATACAACTCCTGTGTCCATTACTCCATATAGAATGGCACCTAAGGAGCTGAAGGAGCTGAAGACGCAGTTGCAAGAGCTGCTTGATCGTGGTTTTATCCGGCCGAGTGTATCGCCTTGGGGTGCTCCTGTCTTGTTTGTGAAGAAGAAGGATGGCACTATGAGAATGTGCATTGATTACCGTCAGCTGAACAAGTTGACTATCAAGAATCGGTATCCTTTGCCGAGGATTGATGATCTCTTTGATCAATTTCGGGGAGCAGCTGTGTTCTCTAAGATTGACTTGAGGTCAGGGTATTATCAGTTGAAGGTGAAAGATGTGGATGTGCCTAAGACAGCTTTCAGGACAAGGTATGGGCATTATGAGTTCCTTGTGATGCCGTTTGGGTTGACAAATGCTCCTGCTGCTTTCATGGACATGATGAATCGTGTTTTTCATGAATACCTGGACAAGTTCGTTGTGGTGTTCATTGATGATATCCTCGTGTACTCGCGTACTGAGGAGGAACATGAAGAGCATCTGAGGATTGTTTTGCAAGCTTTGTTGGAAAATCAGCTTTATGCTAAGTTGAGTAAGTGTGAGTTCTGGCTTAGGGAGGTGGTGTTTCTTGGGCATGTTGTCTCAGCTGAGGGGATTCGTGTTGATCCTCAGAAGATTGAGGCGGTGATGAGCTGGAAGGTTCCTAAGTCTGTTCATGAGGTCCGTAGTTTCCTTGGTTTGGCGGGATACTACCGGAGGTTTGTGGATGGTTTTTCCAAGATTGCTGCTCCTTTGACGAAGTTGTTGCAAAAGGATGTTAAGTATGAGTGGACAGAAGCGAGGCAGCAAGCTTTTGAGAAGCTGAAGTTGGCTTTGACGCAAGCTCCTATCTTGATTCAGCCTGAATCAGGGAAAGAGTTTGTGGTCTACAGTGATGCGTCCTATGTTAGTTTGGGGTGTGTGCTGATGCAAGAGGGTAAGGTTGTGGCTTATGCGTCGCGGCAGTTGAAGGTGCATGAGCGCAATTATCCTACGCATGATATTGAGCTGGCTGCAGTGGTTTTTGCTCTGAAGATCTGGAGACATTATCTGTATGGTGAGAAGTGTACTGTGTACACAGATCACAAGAGTTTGAGGTATCTGATGTCTCAGAAGGAGTTGAATCTAAGGCAGCGTCGTTGGTTGGAGTTGCTCAAGGATTATGATCTGACGATTGAGTATCATCCTGGAAAGGCCAATGTTGTTGCGGATGCCTTGAGTAGGAAGGTAGCTGTTGAGCTGAGGGCGATGTTTGCTAGCTTGAGCATATCGCGAGATGGTGGTCTTGTGGCTGAGTTGCAAGTGAAGCCATCTTTGGTTCAGTTGATCAAGGATAAGCAGTTGTTGGATGATTCCTTGGTGTCTCATGTTCAGGATATCGCGGAGGGTAGACCTTCGGATTTCTGTTTCAATGATGATGGTGTGTTGTGTTTTGGGAGTCGAATAGTAGTGCCTGCTGATGCTGAGTTGAGGCGTGCTATTCTGACTGAAGGTCATAGTAGTCCTTTTGCTATGCACCCTGGTAGTACTAAGATGTACCGTGATCTTCGTGATGAGTACTATTGGGTTGGTTTGAAGAAGGATGTTGTAGAGTTTGTGAGCAAGTGTTTGGTGTGTCAGCGAGTTAAGGTTGAGCATCAGTTTCCTTCTGGGTTGTTGCAACCGTTGAAAATCCCTGAATGGAAGTGGGAGAGGGTTACCATGGATTTTGTATCTGGTTTACCTTTGTCTCCATCAAAGAAGAATTCGGTTTGGGTGATTGTGGATCGCCTGACGAAGTGTGCGCATTTCTTGCCTGTGCATACTACGTTTTCTTTGGATAAGCTGGCAGAGTTGTACATTGCTGAGGTTGTGAGGTTGCATGGTGTGCCTAAGTCGATTGTGTCGGATAGGGATCCGAGGTTCACATCGCGTTTTTGGCAGTGTTTGCATCAAGCTTTGGGTACAAGGTTGCATTTCAGTACATCCTATCATCCTCAGTCGGATGGTCAGTCTGAGCGAGTTATTCAGATTTTGGAGGATATGTTGAGATGCTGTGTGATCGAGTTCCAAGGTTCTTGGGAGAAGCATCTGCCTTTGGTTGAGTTCGCTTATAACAATAGTTATCAGGCGAGTATACAGATGGCACCTTATGAGGCTCTGTACGGGAGGAAGTGTAGGACTCCTCTTTGTTGGGCTGAAACTGGTCAAAAGTTGGTTTCTATGCCTGCTTTGTTAAAAGGGACCACCGAGAAGGTGAAGCTCATCTGTGAGCGGTTGAAGGCTGCCTCTGATCGGCAGAAGTCTTACGCGGATTTGAAGCGTAAGGAGATAGAGTATGCGGTGGGTGACCGTGTGTTCTTGAAGGTTTCGCCTTGGAAGAAGGTGATGAGGTTTGGCCGGAAGGGTAAGCTGAGCCCTAGATACATTGGACCGTATGAGGTGGTTGAGCGTGTGGGTCCTGTTGCGTATCGGTTGAGGTTACCTCAGGAGTTGGAGAAGATTCATGATGTGTTCCATGTTTCTATGCTCCGGAAGTATAGATCTGATCCTTCACATGTGATGCCTGTTGAGGATGTGGTTTTGAATCCGGATTTGACCTATGATGAGGAACCGGTGAAGGTTCTGGATTCAGATAGCAAGGTTCTTCGTGGCAAGACCATTAAGTTGGTGAAGGTGCTGTGGAAGCATCGAGGTGTTGAGGAAGCCACGTGGGAGCGAAAGGAAGACATGCTGAAGCAGTTTCCTTATCTCTTTCCTTCAGGTAAATTTCGAGGACGAAATTTCTTAAGGCGTGGTGCCCTGGGTCGAGGTGGTCAGGTCCAGAGAGGCTGAATGAGATCTGAGCAGCATACATGCTGGACATGTGGTTCGAGGGAACATTTGAGCAGATTTTCCTCGGGCAACTAGAGAGGTCCCAGCTCCTGTTATGGTGACAGGGAATTCATGTTGTAATTGTGGTTCAGTGGATCACATGAGGAGGGAGTGTCCTTTGTTGGCTGGTGGAGGCCAAGGACGTGCTCTTGTGGTAGCTGCACCTCAGCGAGGCCATAGGCGCGATCGTGGGAACTTTCAGAGGAGAGATGAGGGGCAGCGAGGTATAGCTCATGTTGTAGAGGTTCTACCTGAGGGAGGTGGACCAGCGAGGGTATATGCTCAACACGAGGAGTGCAATGATACCGATGTCATCACAGGTACCTTTGCTTTTCAGTCTTTATCTTTGCTGGCTTTGATTGATTCTGGATCCACGCATTCATATATCTTGAGTGAGCATGCACATTTGCTTGATATACCTGTTGAGATTCTTGAAGTAGGAATGCAAGTGACTAGTTCTTTTGGTGAGACTGTAGTCACTAGGAAGTTATATAGGAGATGCCCTTTGTTTGTGCAAGGTCATGATTTTCCTATGGATTTGATGGAGTTACCTTTCAATGGATTCGATGTAATCCTTGGTATGGATTGGTTGACGGAGCATAGGGCAGTGGTTGACTTTTTTGTCAAGCGAGTCACTCTAAAGTTGGCTGATAATTATGAAGTGGTGGTAGTAGGCGAGAATGTGAAATTCTTGTCGAATGTGATCTCGGTGTTGGAAGCAAATTGTATGATGAGGTTGGGTTGTGAGGCTTATCTTGCCTATGTGATGAATCCTGGCATCAAGGATGTGCGTGTGCAGGAAATCCGAACTATGTGCGATTTTCCAGGAGTCTTTCCAGAATAATTGCCTGGGTTGCCACCAAACAGAGAAGTTGAGTTTGGTATTGAGTTGTACGAGAATACGACTCCGGTGTCCATTGCTCCTTATCGCATGACACCCAAAGAGTTGAAAACACATTTGCAGGAGTTGTTGGATCGAGGCTTCATTCGGCCGAGTGTGTCACCTTGGGGTGCACCGGTCTTATTTGTGAAGAAGAAAGATGGGACGATGAGAATGTGTATAGATTATCGGCAACTGATCAAGTTGACGATCAAGAACAAGTACCCCTTGCCTAGAATCGATGATCTCTTTGATCAATTTCGAGGAGCCTTGGTGTTTTCTAAGATAGATTTGAGACTGGAATACTATCAGCAGAAGGTGAAGGATGTGGACGTACCTAAAACAACTTTTCGGATGAGGTACGGGCATTATGAATTTTTGGTGATGTCGTTTGGTTTGACCAACGCGCCTGCCACTTTCATGGACATGATGAATCGTGTATTCCATGAATTCTTGGATCAATTTGTGGTGGTGTTCGTTGATGATATCCTTGTGTATTCGCGTACCGAGGAGGATCATGAGAGGCACTTGAGAATTGTTTTGCAAGCGTTGTTGGAAAATTAGTTGTATGCCAAGCTGAGTAAGTGTGAGTTTTGGCTTGGGGAGGTGGTCTTCCTTGGGCATGTTGTATCAGCTGAGGGTATTCACGTTGATCTGCACAATGTAGAAGATGTGATGAGTTGGAAAGTGCCTAAGTCTGTGACAGAGGTACGGAGTTTCCTTGGATTGGCTGGGTACTATCGTAGGTTTGTCGAGGGTTTCTCGAAGATAGCAGCGCCTTTGACCAAGTTGTTGCAAATGAATGTTCGCTTTGAGTGGACGGATGCTAGACAATAAGCTTTTGAGAAGCTGAAAGAAGCTTTCACGCAAGCACATGTTCTTATTCAGCCTGAGTCTGGTAATGAGTTAGTGGTCTATAGTGATGCGTCCATTGTTGGTTTGGGCTGCATGTTGATGCAGGAGGGTAAGGTAGTAGCCTATGCATCTAGGCAGTTGAAGGTGCATGAGCGCAACTACCCTACTCATGATCTTGAGCTTGCGGCTGTGGTGTTTGCCTTGAAGATTTGGAGGCATTACATGTATGGAGAGAAATGTGTTGTGTTCACGGATCATAAGAGCTTGAGGTACCTTATGTCTCAGAAGGAGTTGAATCTTAGGCAACATCGTTGGGTGGAGTTTCTTAATGATTATGATCTGACGGTCGAGTATCACTCGGGTAAGGCTAATGTTGTAGCCGATGCTTTGAGCATGAAAGTAGCTTTGGAGTTGAGAGCGATGTTTGCTCGTTTGAGCACATCTCATGATGGTGGTCTTATTGTGGAATTGTAAGTGAAGCCGTCCCTGATACATTTGATCAAAGATAAGAAGTTGCTTGATGATTCTCTTGTTACGCATGTTCAGGACATTGCGGAGGGTAGACCTTCGAATTTCACCTTTAGTGGTGATGGTGTTTTGTGTTATGGGAGTCGAATAGTGGTGCCAGATGATGCTGAGTTAAGGCACACTATTCTGACTGAAGCTCATAGTAGTCCTTTTTCTATGCATCTTGGTAGTACAAAGATGTATCGTGACCTGAAAGATGAGTACTACTGGGTGGGGTTGAAAAAGGATGTGGCTGAGTTCGTTAGTAAGTGCATGGTGTGTCAGCGAGTGAAAGCTAAGCATCAGGTTCCTTCTGGGTTGTTGTAACCTTTGAGAATCCCAGAATGGAAGTGGGAGAGAATCACCATGGATTTTGTGTCCGGATTGCCTTTGTCACCGTCAAAGAAGAATTCTGTTTGGGTGATTGTGGATCGGCTCACGAAGTGTGCACATTTTCTGCCTGTGCATACTACGTATACCTTGGATAAGTTGGCTGAGCTGTACATAGCTGAGATTGTGAGGTTGCACGGTGTGCCAAAGTCCATTGTGTCGGATAGGGATCCGAGGTTCACAGCAGGATTTTGGGAATGTTTGCATCAAGCCTTGGGTACACGGTTGAACTTCAGCACTTCTTATCATACTCAGATGGATGGACAGTCAGAGCGCGTGATTCAAGTGCTGGAGGACATGTTGAGGTGTTGTGTGATAGATTTTCAGGGTTCTTGGGAGAAGCACTTGTCATGGGTTGAGTTTGCATATAATAATAGTTACCAGACGAGTATTCAAATGGCTCCATACGAGGCTTTGTATTGGAGAAGATGTAGAACCCCTCTCTATTGGGCAGAAGCTGGGCAAAAGTTGATTTCAATGCCAGCTATGCTTAAGGGAACCACCAGGAAGGTGAAGCTCATTTGTAAGAGTTTAAAGGCAGCATTAGATAGGCAAAAGTCTTATACAGACTTGAAGCGTAAGGAAATTGAGTTCGCGGTTGGCAAACATGTGTTTTTGAAGGTGTCACCTTGGAAGAAGGTGATGAGATTTAGGCGTAATGGTAAGCTTAGCCCAAGGTTCATTGGACCTTACGAGATTTTGGAGCGTATTGGTCATGTGGCATATCGATTGAGGTTGCATGCGGAATTGGAGAAGATACATGATGTGTTTCATGTCTCCATGTTGAGGAGGTACAGATCGGATCCTTCGCATGTGATGCCTGTTGAGTAGATAGAGTTGAACCCAGATCTGTCGTATGATGAGGAACCAGTGGAGGTTTTGGATGTGAGTAGCAAAGTTCTTCGCGGTAAGACGATAGAGCTTGTGAAGGTGTTGTGGCGACACCGAGGAGTTGAGGAGGCCACGTGGGAAAGTAAAGCGGACATGCTGAAGTAGTTTCCGCATCTCTTTCCATCATGTAAGAATTTTGAGGACGAAATTTCCTAAGTGGGGGAGAGTTGTAACGCCCTGGTTTTAGGCCTAGATGTTTTAGGCATCAGATCGGACCGGTCGAGAACGGTTCGAATCGCATAAGGTGATTTTTGGAAATCAAGGGTCGAGATATGATAAAAATTTTATAAAAATTGTTAAAATCCTCTAAAAATATATTTAAGAGGCTGGTTAAATCAATTTTACAAAAATGGTTTTGGAAAATGGACATTTTGAGTAGTGACCAAATTGTAATGTTTCAAAACTGGGAAAATGTGATTTTTAAGGTAGATGCCAAAATCTTAGAATCTTTAGGGGGCTTTAAGTCAATTTGACCTTTTCTCAATATGAAATGTGTTTTAAAAGGGTTTTTCATTAAATGATTAAATTTGGATTTATATTAAAATAATTTAAAGGTAGTTAATGGATTTCAATTACGTAACTACGAAAATCTTTGTAACGCCCCGGTTTTGGGCTTAGAAGTTTTGGGCGTTGACCGGTTTGGTCAAAGTCCTGTTCGAATCTAAAGAGGTTAAATTAGGAAAGCCTAGTTCGGGTTGCATTAAAAATATGGAAAAATGTTCTAAAATCATCTTTTAATATAATTAGATGAACTGTGAAAACAATTTTGGAAAATGAGGTTTGGAAGGTTGACATTTTGGCTAGTGACCAAAATGTAATTTTCGCAAATTTGGTGGCTGTTTTAAAAAGGATTGAAACTTTGAATCTTTAAGGAGCTATTTGCCCAAAAGTGAATTCTCCAGATTTTTCTAAGATATTTTAATCCTAAATTCTGATTTTAAAGGTTTCATAAAAGGAGGGAAACTCATTTTTACTATTTTCTTTCCTAACTTCCTATTTTCTTCTCTCATTTTCTCTCCAACCAAACATTTCTTTTTCCAGAGATTTTGATCTGATTTCTTCATCTAAAATCATCCTTTCAATTCACAATTGATAGCAAATCATTGTGTCATCAAAACCTACTCAATTGCTACAAGTTTCAACAAGGTTTTCATTCCAAAAAGTGGAGAATCACAAGTTTGGAGGTATGAACGATTTCTCCTCTGAACTTTAAGTTCTTTAATGAAATTCCTAAAGTTTTCAATCCTAAAATTATGTTTAATTAAAGGTTTTCAAGTAGATTTGTGGATCTTGGCTAATTATGCAAGATTTTGATGTTTTCACTTGATTTTCGTTAGATCTGAGTAATCTGGGTTTTAAGAGGTGTTTTTGATGTTAAATGAACTCTAAATTGATAAGGAAATGAGTTTTGATCAATGCAATCCCGGATAGGTTGAGTTTCCTAAGTTTAGCTTGTGTTTTAAGGTGGTTTTTGAGGTGATCTTGGTGATCTGATGTTGCTGGAGGTATAAGGATGGTTGTAGGTTGTTTTTAGATGTTAAATGGTGATGATGGATGTTAGGTTTTGCTGGGTTATGGCTGGGCTTTGTTTAGAAGTGGTTTTGATGCATTTTCGGTTGTGTTAGGTGGCCGAAAATGGAGGTTGGATGAGAGCAGCGAGTTTAGGTGCTTTCATTGAAGTAATTGATGCATGGTGATGCATTAATTTACTGCTTTGATGTGTTGAAACAGGGGAGGCATCTTTGGATCCAAGTTTGGTTGATCCGGAAGCTTGATTTCGTGCTTCGGCAAGAGGCGAAGTGGAATCGGTGAGTGAAATTGGGTTTTCGGCTTTGAAACCAATGTCTTGGGAGCTTAGTCTAAGTCTAAACAACTTTGCTAAGCTCGAGTGTAAGTTTTCGGATTTTCTCTCTAGTGGTGGCCATGATTTTGATGTATTGCAAAATGATGATTTGCATGTTTTACATACTGTTTTGGAAGCATGTTTTAGCATGGTTTTTGCTGTTGTTGTAAGCCATATGTTGAAGGTAGCTCTAGGTAGGAGTGCCTTGCTTTTATACATTGAAATGATGTGGTTTAATGCTTTGAAATGCATGATGAATATGGCTTGGTTTTATGCTTTAAAACAGTGTTGTAAATGATGAAAATGATGTATATTGGCAAGTGATGTTTTGAAAATGTTAAGGTCACTAAGGTGGTTAAAAGTCCTTGAGTGAGCCTTGTTACTTATGAACATCAAGGTGGTTAAAAGTCCTTGGATGGTTCATGTTGCGGACACTAAGGTGTTTAAAAGTCCTTAGGTGATCCTTTCTATGGTGTTTAAAAGTCCATAGGCCAAGGTGTTTAAAAGTCCTTGGGATCAAGGTGTTTAAAAGTCCTTGATGTGTTTCATTCATGGTGTTTAAAAGTCCATGGCCAAGGTGTTTAAAAGTCCTTGGGATCAAGGTGTTTAAAAGTCCTTGATGGGTTACTTCTATGGTGTTTAAAAGTCCATAGGCCAAGGTGTTTAAAAGTCCTTGGGGCCAAGGTGTTTAAAAGTCCTTGGGAAGTTGATGAACTTGTTTTATTAAATGGAAATGTATCACTTGAGCCAATATAACATGTTGAGGATATTGAGAAGCATGAGATGATTGTTTTTATGTTTATGTTTAAGCATGAGATTGCTTGTTAAGAATGCTTTTGAGCATGTGAAAATGGTTGATTTAAAGCATGTTTTGTAAATGTTTTGAATTGCATTATTGAATGGTTTTTAAGAGCTTTCCTCACTAAGCTTTTGCTTACGCTCTCTTCGTTTTCTGAATTCAATAATGCAGAGCATTAAAGTACCTTGAGGGCAGCAAGAAGGGTCAAGCAATCTAGTTCAAGTGAAGCTCAATGTATGGAAGGTTTTGTTAAACATTTTAGCTTTTGTATGATTTGGCAATGGGGGACCAACGTATGTGTTTTGGGAGGTGTTTGAGGCTCCCTAAGTTTGTTAAATGTTGATGTGGTTGCTGGTTTTTGAATTGGAACCTTATATGCTTGTTTTGGAATTTTGGTGTTGAATAGCTAGCTTGTGTAGGAAGCATGCCTATAGAATTGGGGCTTTTTGCATATGATGTTAATTGGATGAATTGATGATGCTAGTATGTTGTTTATATGCTTACTTGCATGCTGGTAAAGTTTGGTGATGTTTGGAGCATGTTTGGTTGTGTAATTGCATGATTAAAGTTGAATTTTGGAGCAATCTGGTGCAGGCGTTTCGGAACTGGGTGCCCCGCGTTTCGGAACGGGTGCCTTGCATGAACCCAGGCGTCCGAAACGGGGAGGGCCGTTTCGGAACGAGTAAGCCTCTGCCAGACCCCCGTTTCGAAACGGGCTATGCCTGTTTCGGAACGGCCCCGCGTTTCGGAACGGGCTGTTCCCCGTTTCGGAACGGTTGACCGTTGGGGGCTGACATTGGCGGTTATGTGTTTTGAATTGTTTGCGTTTTGGTCCTGAAACTTGTTTGTGCAATTGTATGAGTTTGGGAAGTCCTTTTGAGCTGAAATTTCTCAGAGAAGCATGAAACCTATTTAATTTCAAGATGGTAACTTCAAATTTGGTTAAGTCCTTATATTTATCAGAAATTACAATTTGGTCCCTAAAGTTGTAATTTGTTCAATTGGGTCCCTGTTTGACCTCTGATGTTTGTGATCTTTGAGTATGTTGTTTGTATGATCACACATAGGTGTAATGTGCATCTAGATAAGATTAAAAAGAAAAAAAAAGGGTCGTTAATCAAGGTTGACTTTCGGGTTGACTTTGGTTTTCCCCGTGTGACTTTCTTAATTCGGGTCAATCGTCTAGGCCGGGTTAAGGGGGTTACAATCTTTCTCATTTTCAGCCAAACACAAATTCACTCATCTTTTTCAACAATTCTTACTTCAAAAAACTCTCAACATTTCCTAAATCATTTTCAAGAAATGTCTCTTAGTTCTTCAAGATTTCACTAAGGAAAACTTGTCATTGATTGAGAAAAGCAAGGATTGGAGGTAAATCTCGTTCTCAACCTCTAATCTAAGTTCTTTATTGAAATTCCCAAGATATTTGGCTTCTAAATACTATTTTTGGTTGAGTTTTCATTATAGTTTTGATTGGAGATCAAAATCTTGTGAAATTGTGGTTGAAATCCTAATTTTCGAACTTGATGAGTTGGGCTCTGTTTTTGTTGATTTCAAATGGTTTCTAACTTTATTTATATGTTAAAATGAAGTGTTGATAATGTAGATCCTGAAATCCTTGAGTTCCTTGAATTTCTTTGTAGTTTTAAGTGAGATTTTGGGGGTGAAATGGTGGAATCTTGCTTGATGGAGGTATAAGGATGAGTTAGGTTGTTTATTAGATATGTTTTGATGTTGATAATAGTTTGGAAGTGATGTATGATGGCATGGCTTGGTTTAGGAAGCAATCGATTGAGTGTTCGGTTGTTTTGAAATGGTATTTTGGTGTAGTTTGGGTAAGCAATGTGTTGTGAATTGTTGCTTGTGTTAGAATGCATTTTAATGCATTTAGATATCTGTTTTGATGATGTGAAAACAGGGGATCTTGATTTGGAAGCAAGCAAGGTGTTGTTGGAGGCTCCAGAAGAGTAATTTTTGTGTCGGCGAGCAAGGCTTCGCGTATCGGTGAGTGGAAATGCAATTTCCTGCTTTGTAACGCTTTGAGCGTGGTATTGGGAGCTTAGTGTAAGTTTGATACACTTAGCTAAGCTCAAGAGTAAGTGATTCGGAAAACTCTCTCTTGGAAATGTGCTATGTTTGATGAAATTGCACTTGAAGTAAGTGTGGATTGTTTATTGTTTTTAAGCATGTTTAAGCATGGTTTAATGCTGGATTTTAATGCCATTATGTTAAGGATGCACTAGGTAAGTGATCCTTGGTTTGCATGTGTTGAATGCATATGATATTAAGCATGTGATGCGTGTAAACATGGCATTGTGGTTATGCTTCTACAACAGTGGATTAATGTGGTTAAATGATTATATTGTCAAGTGATGAAAATGGTTTTTGGTTACTTTAATCGGATATAGTTAGCCGGCTATAGGATTGGGTGCACCATGAATAAAGTCGCCTTGGATGTCGAGGGGTTGTGATTGTGCCGTACTCTTCATCCAAGTACCCTATCGATTGAGGTTAAGATCACAACGGTGAATGGTTAGTCCCGTGTGTGAGTCTTGTGTATGTGTCCCATACACTCGTTAGTGGAATTATACCACTACCAATGACTGATGTTGAGGGGTTGTGATTGTGCCATTAATCTCCATCACGAGTGTTGAGGCGTTGTGATTGTGCCATTAATCTCCACCTTGTGTAGTCCGGTAGTTTGTATGAAGCGTGAGGGACAACACTTGTAATCCGAGTATCTGATTGTGTCTTGTGTTGAACTGGTTTATGGATTATCACTTGTGAGCCAATATAATGTAAATGAATAATGTTAAGCATGAGATGCTTGTATATGATGCAAGGATGCATGAGATATTTGTGTATGATGCAAGAATGCATGTGATGCTTGTTAAAGAATGAGCAAATGTTTATTTGCTGTTTTAAAATGATGCATATGTGCATGTGGTTAAAAAGTGCATTGAGGTCTTGAGAAGACATGTTTTATTAAATGGCATGAGATGTAAAGTGTTGGTTTTGCAAATATGAGACATGCATTTATGAATGTTATTTAGAGATCCTCATAAAGCTTTGGGCTTACGCTCTTTGTTTCATCAATGCAGAAAACTAGGCTTTGAAGCAGCAAGTAAGCAAGAGGAATCCAAGCTTTTAATCTTCCAAAGTATGTGGCTTTGCTTCGGTGTAATAAAAGGCAATGGGTGGGGTTTATGCTATTGCATGGTTGAGAATGTTTTCCCTTCGCTTTGAGCATGTTTGATAGTTGCTTTTGAGATGTAATTGGCATTTATGGTTTGATTTTGGTTATGGATGATGGTTTTGGCTTGTTATTGCTTTGGGGGACTAGGGAGCATGCCTTTAGTACCTATACTTGCATGTTGGTTGCCATGTTATAGCTAATGTCCCGAATTGATGATTGTTGATGTGTATCCATGTTGTATGTATGGCGTGGCATGTCTCGGGAATGATTTGAATGTGTATAAGCATGAAAAACCAGCAAAATCTGTTGTTGCAAGGCAAGGCGTATCGGAACACCCTTGCATGTTTCGGAATAGGGGCATGTAATGGCTATGAGGTTTCGGAACGGGTGAGGACGTATCGAAACAATTTTGCTACTGGAAGGGGGTGTTTCGATACGGGTCTCGAAACGCACCCGAGTATCGAAACGGTCAACCCTGTTTCGAAACGACCGTTTCGGTACTGGGCCATCCGTATCGAAACGCCTGATCGTTGGGTTTGAATTTTGAACTCTTTTGGGTTTCTGTTTCTTGCTTTTTGGTCCATAAATGATGGTTACTTAATTCAATGAGTTTGAATGATCCATTTGAGTTGAAATTTGACATGATGGCATGTTATATGATTAATTTTGGACTGGTAACATTAAAACTCATTCAGTCCTTAAAATTCTGAAAATTTACGTTTTAGTCCCTAAAAGATGATTCTATTCAATTGAGTCCCTGTTCGGGTTCCGTTCGCTGTGCCGCTTCCGCTGAATTAATTTGCTAAACATATAGGTTAATATTGAGCATCTCGAAAAGATAAAAAGAAAAAAAGGGTCGTTAATCATGGTTGACTTTCGGGTTGACTTTAGTATTCCCCATCTAATCTTCGTAGTTCGGGTCAAATGTCTAGGCCGGGCTAAGGGGGTTACACGAGAAGGTTCACCTCAATAAACGACACTATTTTTTCCTTTTTATCTTGTTTAGATGCACGTTAGGTTCCTAGGTGGTCAACAAGCAGCGGATCATACAACAACTTAAATGCTCATCAATTATTGACAAAACTCAGTTTTAGGAACCATTTTGAAAACTTAACAAATTCCAAAGGGTTTTTCCAAGTTCGGTTTACCAACCTTTAATTAAACTCGTTTCATCCATCTCTATAAAAACGCAGCTCAAATTAACCATCAAAACTCAGTTAGTAGCATCCGTAAGAAACCTGGATTAAAACGTAAAGATTCAGAACATTCAAAGAGGCCAACCAACTAATTTAACTAATAACGTATTGGTACCCTTAGGGAGGGTATCGATACGCACCCGACGATCAGGCTTCCCAACCCATCATTACAAGGACCGTATCGATACCTCCATAACCAGTGACAAAAATGGGTATCGATACGCCCCCATGTATTGATACAGGCCTCCAAAATGTGAAGACCGTATCGATACACTATCAAGTGTACCGATACCCTGGACTCTGCATTTGTCCAAAATGCTGGTTTAACACTCATAGGAACCTACCATAAAAATCCAACATATATCTAAGCATGCTTGCAACTCAAAGGCACTTCAACAATCAAGAATACATGGCAATAACATCGTCAAAGCATTACTATCATCAATAATGAATTCTAAATGCATGCTTCATATGAAAATCAAGCATTACAAGTCAAATCTCAAATCCAAGAACAATCCAACATTCAAAGGCCATTTACATACCAAGATATGCACACAAAACTTGTACCAAACCAAAAAATACCAAAACGACTAACTTTCATAACAATGGACACCCTCATTGCCTTTATTACACTAGTCCAAAACCAAGACATACTTTTAATGAAGTCTCTTGGAAATCCTTTGAAAGTTGCTCCTTCCAATCACTTAATTATCTGCATTGATGAACAAAAGAGAGCATAAGCATACAAGCTTAGTGAGGAATGCTCAAAACCAAAAACACCATCAATGCTCAAAACCATTTTCACTCTTTTGAAAACCACCATGCCCTCTTTGAAAATCCATGCACTTCTTCATTAAAATCAACATGTTAAACACCATGCAACAAGTATCACATACTTCACAGCAACTAAACCATTGCTAAACAAAAATCAAGCCTTCGAAGCATATTCACCAATATGCAAAGCTTAATGTAAAACATGCATTTTCCATATTATGCATCATCAACATTTCCATAACATTTCAATCCATTATATTGGCTTACAAGTGATTAACAACATTCTCATTTCTGAAAAAGCATATCGGATACACATATTACCAAGTGTTGTCTCAAACACTTCATAAACTCTATCGGCATCTCAAGGCTAACACACGGGAGCAACCTTCCACTGTTGTGACACCAGTGGTGGAGTTTTTGGTACAATCTCAACCCCTCAACACCACTCATCGGCAGATGTATAACCCACTAACGAGAGACGGGACACATACTAGGTTCACACACAAAAGCTAACATCCACCGTTGTAACCTTAACCATTCCTCAATCGTTAGGGTACTTGGATGGAGTTTTCGGTACAATCACAACCCCTCAACATCCAAGGCGACTTGTTTATAGTGCGCTCAATCCTATAGCCGGCTAACTATATCCGATTTCATTTACAAAACAATTTACACAACATCACTTGCCAATATAATCCACATTTCATGCATACCTCATTATTTTTCCAAAGCATTCATAAAAAGCGATATTTCAAGCATTAAACCATGCTTCGAAAATCATGCAACAACACATGCATACAAGGATCACTAACCTAGTGCATCCTTAACCTATATGGCATCATCAACCACATTTTATAAACTCAAAGCATGCTTTAAAACAGTAGGTTAACACAATTAAAACAAGTGCATCCAAAGGCTCATAAGAGCACAATCCGAGGGAGAAAATCACTTTACTTACTTCCGTACTTAGTAATGCTTTTAAAGCTTACACTAAGTTCCCAAAACCTCTTTTATAAAGTTTCAAAGCTGGAAATCTCATTTCCACTCACCGACATGCGAAACCACACTCGTCGACGCAACAATCAACTGTTCGAAGCCTCTAAAACCACTTCGATCGATTCTGGAACACTATCCCCTGTTTTCAACACATTAAAAACAGAGATTCAATGCATCATAATGCATCCAAACGCCAACACTCAAAAGAAAACCCGCTACCCTGATCTAAAGCAATAGTAAGCCAAAACCAACAACCATGACCAAAATCAAACCATAAAGGCCAATTACATCTCAAAAGTAAATATCAACCATGCTCAAAGGGAAGGGAAAACATTCTCAACCATGCAATAGCATAAACCCCACCCATTGCCATTTATTACACCGAAACAAAACCACATACTTTGCAAGATTAAAAGCTTTGATTCCTCTTGCCTACTTGTTGCCTTCAAAACCTACTTTTCTGCATTGATGAAACTAAAGAGCGTAAGCACAAAGCTTAGTGAGGATCGCTAAATAACATTCATCAATGCATGTCTCATATTTTGCAAAATCCACTTTACATCTCATGCCATTTATAAAACATGTCTTCTCAAGACCTCAATGCACTTTTTAACCACATGCTCATATGCATCATTTTAAAACAACAAGTAAAGCTTTTTTTCATGCTTTAACAAGCATCACATGCATTCTTGTATCATACCCAAATATCTCATGCATCCTTTCATCATATACAAGCATCTCATGCTTCACATTATTCATTTACATTATATTGGCTCACAAGTGATAATCCATAAACCATTTCAACACAAGACACAATCGGATACGCAGATTACAAGCGTTGTCCCCCACTCTTCATACAAACTACTGGACTACAAAAGGTGGAGATTAATGGCACAATCACAACCCCTCAACATCACTCATCGGTAGTTGTATAATTCCACTAACGAGAGTATGGGACACATACATAAGACTCAGACACGGGACTAACCATTCACCGTTGTGATCTTAACCTCAATCGTTAGGGTACTTGGATGGAGATTACGGCACAATCACAACCCCTCGACATCCAAGGCGACTTTATTCACACTGCACCCAATCCTATAGTTGGCTAACTATATCCGATTAAAGTAACCAAAAACCATTTTCATCACTTGCCAATATAATCATTTAACCACATTAATCCACTGTTTTACAAGCATAACCACAATGCCATTTCCAGAAGCATCATATGCTTAAATTCATATGCATTCAACACATGCAAACCAAGGATCACTTACCTAGTGCATCCTTAACATAATGGCATTACAACCCAGAATTATACCATGCTTATACATGCTTAAAACAGTAAACAATCCACACTCAACTCAAGTGCAAATTCATCAAACCAAACACATATCCAAGAGAGGGATTTCCGAATCACTTACTCTTGAGCTTAGCTAAGTGTATCAAGCTTACACTAAGCTCCCAAGACCACGCTAAAAGCGTTACAAAGCAGGAAATTGCATTTCCACTCACCGATACACGAAGCCTTGCTCGTCGACACAAAAATTACCCCTTAGGAGCCTCCAAAATCACCCCGTTTGCTTCTGTATCAAGATCCCCTATTTTCACATCATCAAAACAGAGATCTAAATGCATTAAAATGCATTCTATCACAAGCAACAATTCACAAACTCGTCGCTCACCCAAACTACACCAAAATACCCATCCAAAACAACCGAAAAACACAATCGATTGCTTCCTAAACAAAGCCCAGCCAACATACATATACTTCCAAAGCATTATCAACATCAAAACACATCTAATAAACATCCTAACTCATCCTTATACCTCCAGCAATCAAGATTCCACCATTTCACCCCAAAATCTCACTTAAAACTACAAAGAAACTCAAGGATCACAAGGAATTCGGGATCTACATTGTCAACACCTCATTTTACCATATAAATCAACTTAGAAATCATTTGAAATCAACACAAAACATAGCCCAACTCATCAAGTCCAAAAATTAAGATTTCAACCACAATTTCACAAGATTTTGATCTCCAATCATAACTATAATGAAAACTCAACCAAAAATAGTATTTAGAAGCCAAATATCTTGGGAATTTCAATAAAGAACTTAGATTAGAGGTTGAGAACGGGATTTACCTCCAATCCTTGCTTTTCTCAATGGATGACAAGTTTTCCATAGTGAAATCTTGAAGAACTAAGAGATATCTCTTGAAAATGATTTAGGAAATGTTGAGAGAGTTTTTGGAAGTGAGAATTCTGGAAAAAGATGAGTGAATTTGTGTTTGGCTGAAAATGAGAGGGATTTTGGTAGTTACGTAATTCAAATCCATTAACTACCTTTTAATTATTTTAATATAAATCCAAATAAAATCATTTAATTAAAAACTCCTTTTAAAACACACTTCATATTGAGAAAAGGTCAAATTGACTTAAAGCC
The DNA here is from genome assembly GCA_030270665.1 of Hibiscus trionum. Lineage (NCBI taxonomy): Eukaryota > Viridiplantae > Streptophyta > Magnoliopsida > Malvales > Malvaceae > Hibiscus > Hibiscus trionum. The sequence continues at coordinate 9,849,215 of BSYR01000007.1, read as the reverse complement.
CCCTAAAGTTTCTAAGATTTTGGCTTCCACCTTAAAAATCACATTTTTCCCACTTTTGAAACTTTACAATTTGGTCACTACTCAAAATGTCCATTTTCCAAAACCCCTTTTGTAAAATTGACTTGACCAACCTCTTAAAAATATTTTTAGAGAATTTTAGCAATTTTTATCACAATTTTATCTTATCCCGATCATTGATTTCCTTAAATCACCTTACGCGATTCGAACCGTTCTCGACCGATCTGATCCGATGTCTAAAACATCTTGGCCCAAAACCAGGGCGTTACAACTCTCCCCCACTTAGGAAGTTTCGTCCTTGAAATTCTCACCTGATGGAAAGAGATGCGGAAACTGCCTCAGCACGTCCGCCTTGCTTTCTCATGTGGCCTCCTCAACTCCTTGGTGTCGCCACAACACCTTCACAAGTTCTATCGGCTTGCCCCGAAGAACTTTGCTACTCACATCATAAATCTTCACTGGTTCCTCTTCATATGAAAGATCCGGATTCAACTCTATCTCCTCAATAGACATCACATGCGAAGGATCCGATCTGTACTTCCATAACTTAGAGACATGAAACACATCATGTATCTTCTCCAATTCTGTAGGCAATCTCAACCGATATGCCACAGGACCAATACGCTCCAAAATCTCGTAAGCCCAAATCGCATCACCTTCTTAGAAGGCAATACTTTCAAGAACACACGTTCGTCAACCGCGAACTCAATTTCCTTACGCTTCAAGTCCGCGTAAGGCTTTTGCCTATCCGATGCTGCCTTTAAACGCTCACAAATGAGCTTCACCTTCTCGGTGGTTCCCTTAAGCATAGATGGCATCAAAATCAACTTTTGCCCAGCTTTTGCCCAAAAGAGAGGGGTTCTACATCTTCTCCCATACAAAGCCTCGTATGGAGCCATTTGAATATTTGCCCAGTAACTGTTATTATACGCAAACTCAACCAACGACAAGTGCTTCTCCCAAGAACCCTAAAAATCTATCACACAGCATCTCAACATGTCCTCAAGAACTTGGATCACACGCTCCGACTGTCCATCCGTCTGAGGATGATAAGAAGTACAGATATACAACCGTGTACCCAAAGCTTGATGCAAACATTCCCAAAATCGTGCTGTGAACCTCGGATCCCTATCCGACACAATGGACTTTGGCACACCGTGCAACCGCACAATCTCATCTAAGTACAGCTCAGCCAACTTATCTAAGGTATACGTAGTATGCACAGGAAAAAAATGCGCACACTTCGTAAGCCGATCCACAATCACCCAAACAAAATTCATCTTTGACGGTGACAAGGGCAATCCAGACACAAAATCCATGGTGATTCTCTCCCACTTCCACTCTGGGATTCTCAAAGGCTGTAACAACCCAGAAGGAACCTGATGCTCAGCCTTCACTCACGGACACACCATGCACTTACTAACAAACTCAGCCACATCCTTTTTCAACCCTACCCAGTAGTACTCATATTTCAGGTCATGATACATCTTTGTACTACCAGGATGCATAGCAAAAGGACTACTATGAGCTTCAGTTAGAATAGTGTGCCTTAACTCAGCATCATCAGGCACCACTATTCGACTCCCAAAGCACAGAACACCATCATCACTAAAGCTGAAATCCGAAGATCTACCTTTCACAATATCCTGAACATGCGAAACAAGAGAATCATCAAGCAACTGCTTATCTTTGATCAACTGTATCAGGGAGGGCTTCACTTGAAATTTCGCAATAAGACCACCATCATGCGATATGCTCAAATGAGAAAACATCGCTCTTAACTCCACAGCTACTTTCCTGCTCAACGCATCGGCTACAACATTAGCCTTACCCGGGTGATACTCGATCGTCAGATCATAGTCCTTAAGCAACTCCACCCAGCGTCGTTGCCTAAGATTCAACTCCTTCTAAGACATAAGGTATTTCAAGCTCTTGTGATCCGTGAACACAACACATTTCTCTCCATACAAGTAATGCCTCTAAATCTTCAAGGCAAACACCACAACCGCAAGTTCAAGATCATGAGTAGGGTAGTTGCGCTCATGCACCTTCAACTGCCTAGATGCATATGCCACTACCTTACCCTCCTGCATCAACATGCAGCCCAAATCAACAATGGACGCATCACTATAGACCACAAACTCCTTACCAGAATCAGGTTGAATTAGAACAGGAGCTTGCATCAAAGCTTCTTTCAACTTCACAAAAGCTTGTTGTCTCGCATCCGTCCACTCAAAGCGAACATTCTTTTGCAACAACTTGGTCAAAGGCGCTCATATCTTCGAGAAACCCTCAACAAACCTACGGTAGTACCCAGCCAATCCAAGGAAACTCCGTACCTCTGTCACAGACTTAGGCACCTTCCAACTCATCACAGCTTCTACCTTGTGCGGATCAACGAATACCCTCAGCTAATACAACATGCCCAAGGAAGACCACCTCCCCAAGCCAAAACTCACACTTACTCAGCATGGCATACAACTGATTTTGCAACAACGCTTGCAAAACAATTCTCAAGTGCCTATCATGATCCTCCTCGGTACGCGAATACACAAGGATATCATCAATGAACACCACCACAAATTGATCCAAGAATTCATGGAATACACAATTCATCATGTCCATGAAAGCAGCAGGCACGTTGGTCAAACCAAACGGCATCACCAGAAATTCATAATGCCTGTACCTCGTCCGAAAAGCCGTTTTAGGTACGTTCACATCCTTCACCTTCAGCTGATAGTACCCTGATCTCAAGTCTACCTTAGAAAACACCGAGGTTCTTCGAAACTGATCAAAGAGATCATTGATTCTAGGCAAAGGGTACTTTTTCTTGATCGTCAACTTGTTCAGTTGCCGATAGTCTATACACATTCTCATCGTCCCATCTTTCTTCTTCACAAACAAGACCGGTGCACCCCAAGGCGACACACTCGGCCAAATGAAACCTCGATCCAACAACTCATGCAATTGTGTTTTAAGCTCTTTTAACTCTTTGGGTGCCATGCGATAAGGAGTGATGGACACCAGAGTCATATTCTCGTACAACTCAATACCAAACTCAACTTCTCTATTTGGTGGCAACCTAGGCAATTCTTCCGGAAAGACTCCTGGAAAATCGCACACAGTTCGGATGTCCTGCACACGCACATCCTTGGTGACAGGATTCATCACATAGGCAAGATAAGCCTCACAGCCCAACCTCATCATACGATTTGCTTCCAACACTGAGATCACATTCGACAAGAATTTCACATTCTCGCCTACTACCACCACTTCATAATCATCGACCAACTTTAAGGTGACTCGCTTAACATCAAAGTCAACCACTGCCCTATGCTCCGTCAACCAATCCATACCAAGGATTACATCGATTCCATAGAAAGGTAACTCCAGCAAATCCACAAGAAAAACATGACCTTGCACAGACAAAGGGCATCTCTTATATAACTTCCTAGTGACTACAATCTCACCAAAAGAACTAGTCACTTGCATTCCTATTTCAAGCATCTCAACAGGTATATCAAGCAAATGTGCATGCTCACTCAAGATATAAGAATGCGTGGATCCAGAATCAATCAAAGCCAACAAAGATAAAGACCGAAGAGCAAAGGTACCTGCGATGACATCTGTATCATTGCGGTCCTCCCGCTGAGCGTAAACTCTCGCTGATCCACCTCCCTCAGGTCGGACGGCCACAACATGAGCAATACCTCACTGCCCCTCATCTCTCCTCTGGAAATTACCACGGTCGCGCCCACGACCTCCTTGAGGTGCAGCTACCACAGAAGCACGTCCATGACCTCCACTAGCCAACAAAGGACACTCTCTCCTCATGTGATTCGCTGAACCAGAATTCCAACAAGAGTTCACTGTCACCACAACGGGAACCTGAACCTCTCTAGCTGCTCGAGGACAATCTCGCCTCAAATGATCCCTCGAACCATATGTCCAGCATGTATGCTGCTCAGATCTCACACGACCTCCCTGAGCTTGGCCACCTCGACCCAGAACACCACGCCTTCCCTCAGGCTGATGTCTCCTATCACGGCCTCTTTTGTTCCGTCCACCACTGGAACTATACTCATCGGCTCTCTTCCAAGAGCTAGAACCAACACCTCTAGATGGCTAACCCAGATTATGCTCGATGTCTTTGGCTCGACACACAAGCACATCGAAGTAATATAATCCGCAGCCAGTATATATGTCTTAACTTCCTGCACCAGGCCGTACCGGAAGCGATCACATCGGTCCCTCTCACTAGGTACTAGTTAAGGAGCATATTGGCTCAAGCGTACGAACTGGACCTCGTACTCAGCCACATAAAGGTTGCCCTGAACAAGCGACATAAACTCCCATTTCTTTTCATCCAAGTATCTCACCCATAGATACTTTCTGTTGAAGGCACCTCTAAAGAACTCCCAATCAACTTCATTGGGTTCCATACCAGCTGTGGTAGTCGTCCACCAGCTGTAAGCATCACATTGTAGCAAAGAAACTGCGCATCCCAGCTTGTGCACATAATTACAGCCCATCTGATCCATTATGTGGATCGTACTCGCTAACCAGGCCTCAGACGCATCATGAGACATATCCAAGAACTCTACAGCTCCCAAGCTCGTCAACCTCTCCAAAGGTAAGCCCACCTGCCCAGCTGTAGGGGCCTCTACATGCACTCCGTCAAAAGTAGCCTGAAACGCTCTGGTGATCGCCTGAACCAAAGGCGCCAAATCACCCAATCCAGGACCAGCTTGTCCTTGTTGCACATGCTCCCCACCTCTAGGTGGTGGTGGAGGAGGTAGATCTCCACTAGGATGGACATCAGCCCCTTGTTCAGCCTGGTTACCCTACTCAGCTGCAGGTACTATCATACTCGATCTTAACTCTCTTCTTGGACCCATAGTGCTATTTAACAAGACATAAGAACAAAACAAATCAAACCATTTAGGCCAGCTGCAAGCAAGAATCCAAGTTTACAAAACATTTGAGTAGTGTAATAAGGGAATGGGCACCCAATTTCCCCCAAAGAGCATAGCATACATGAAACATCATGCTCACATACTTTTCATCATCCTAAAGTCAGCACATATCCACAAAATGTCATCATCACACAGTCATATTCATTCCACATGCAATTAGAATCAATCAAGCATGGCATAAGGTTCAAAATTCAACCAATAGCATGTTTTTTCAAACATCATACTTCAACACATATCAATTTCACATACCAACATTCCCAATTCTTTTGTAACCTCTCTCTGATAGCAACAAATGTAACCCCCTTAGCCCGGCCAAGACGTTTGACCCGAACTACGAAGATTACACGGGGAATACCAAAGTCAATCCAAAAGTTAACCTTGATTAACGACCTTTTTTTCTTTTTATCTTTTCTAGATGCTCAATATTAACATATATGTTTAGCAAATTAATTTAGCGAAAGCGGCACAGTAAACGGAACCCAAACAGGGACTCAATTGAGAAGAATCATCTTTTAAGGATTAAAACGTAAATTCTCATATTTATAAGGACTAAACGAGTTTTAATGTTACCAGTCCAAAACTAATCACATAAAATGCCATCAGGTCAAATTTCAACTCAAACGGATCATTCAAACTCATTGAATTAAGCAACCAACATTTAGGGACCATTATGCAAGAAAAAGAAACTCAAAACAGTTCAAAATTCAAACCCAACGGTCAGGCATTTCGATACGGATTGCCCTGTACCGAAATGATCGTTTCGAAATAGGGTTGATCGTTTCGATACTCGGGTGCGTTCCGAGACCCGTATCGAAACACCCCCTTCCAGTAGCAAAATCGTTTCGATACGCCTTCACTTGTTACGAAACCGTATAGCCATTTCAGGCCCCTGTTCCGAAACAGGCAAGGGCGTTCCGATACGCCTTTCCCTGCATCAGCATATTTTTGCTGGTTTTTCATGCTTGAACACAGTCAAATCATTCCCGAGACACGCCACATCATGCATACAACATGGATACATATCAACAATCATCATATCGAGGCATTAGCTATAACATAGCAACCAACATGCAAGTAAAGGTACTAAAGACATGCTTCACAGTATTCATTTACATTATATTGGCTCACAAGTATTCATTTACATTATATTAGCTCACAAGCGATAATCCATAAACCATTTCAACACAAGATACAATCGGATACGCGGATTACAAGTGTTGTCCCCCAAGCTTCATACAAACTACCAGACTACACAAGGTGGAGATTAATGGCACAATCACAACCCCTCAACACCCGTGATGGAGATTAATGGTATAATCACAACCCTTCAACATCACTCATCGATAGTTGTATAATTCCACTAACGAGAGTATGGGACACAAACATAAGACTCACACACGAGACTAACCATTCACTGTTGTGATCTTAACCTCAATCGTTAGAGTACTTGGATAGAGATTACGACACAATCAAAACCCCTCAACATCCAAGGCGACTTTATTCACTGTGCACCCAATCCTATAGCCAGCTAACTATATCCGATTAAAGTAACCAAAAACCATTTTCATCACTTGCCAATATAATCATTTAACAACATTAATCCAATATTTTTCAAGCATAACCACAATGCCATTTCCACAAGCATCACATGCTTAAATTCATATGCATTCAACACATGCAAACCAATGATCACTTACCTAGAGCATCCTTAACGCAATGGCATTACAATCCAGCATTAAACCATGCTTATACATGCTTAAAAACAGTAAACAATCCACACTCAACTCAAGAGCAAATTCAACAAACCAAACAAATATCCAAGAGAGGGATTTCCGAATCACTTACTCTTGAGCTTAACTAAGTGTATCAATCTTACACTAAGCTCCCAAGACCTCGCTCAAAGTGTTACACAGCAGGAAATTGCATTTCCACTCACCGATACGTGAAGCCTTGCTCACAAACACGAAAATTACCCCTCTGGAGCCTCTAAAATCACCTCGTTTGCTTCCGGATCAAGTTCCCCTGTTTTCGCATCATCAAAACAGAGATCTAAATGCATTAAATGCATTCTAACACCAGAAACAATTCACAAACTCGTTGCTCACCCAAACTACACCAAAATACCCATCCAAAACAACTGAAAACTCAATCGATTGCTTCCTAATCAAAGCCCAGCCAACATACATCACTTCCAAAGCATTATCAACATCAAAACACATCTAATAAACATCCTAACTCATCCTTATACCTCCATCAATCAAGATTCTACCATTTCACCCCAAAACCTCAATTAAAACTACCAAGAAACTCAAGGATCACAAGGATTTCGGGATCTACATTATCAACACCTCATTTTAACATATAAATCAACTTAGAAATCATTTGAAATCTTCACAAAACAGAGCCCAACTCATCAAGTCCGAAAATTAAGATTTCAACCACAATTTCACAAGATTTTGATCTCCAATAAAAATATATATTGAAAACTCAACCAAAAATAGTATTTAGAAGCCAAATATCTTGGGAATTTCAATAAAGAACTTAGATTAGAGGTTGGGAACGGGATTTACCTCCAATCCTTGCTTTTCTCAATGGATGATAAGTTTTCCTTAGAGAAATCTTGAAGAACTAAGAGAGATCTCTTGAAAATGATTTAGGAAATGTTGAGAGTGGTTTTGGAAGTGAGAATTCTGGAAAAAGATGAGTGAATTTGTGTTTGGCTGAAAATGAAAGGGATTTTGGTAGTTACGTAATTGAAATCCATTAACTACCTTTTAATTATTTTAAGGGTAATCTTCACCAGTGGTCCCTTTCGTTTAGGGTGTGTTCTATTTTGGTCACCAAAATTCAAAAAAGATTATTCTGGTCACTTACGTTTAGAATCGTTTCTATTTTGGTCCCTCGGCCGTTAGTCTCCGTTACTTAAAAAAATTAGTTTCTAATTTAACCCCAAACTTTCAAAATTTTATTTTTCACCATCTTCCCCAAAAATTATAAAAATAAAACCCCAGAAAATTAATTCAAAATTTTATTTTCCACTCTATGCATTGCCAATGCCTATAGAGACAACGGCAGCCATTTCTGCAGCAGGGATATTAAGAGATTCTACCAAACCACGTGCTCTTTGGCCGAATGATGAACCAACAAATGCTGAATTTTTGAGCCATGTCCTGCTAGGACCCATTCCATTCATCTCACTAATAACAACCCATACATTATCAAATAAGTTCCACCAATTAACATCATGTATGTGATCTTCACTTGTCACTGATTGCCTGTCGGCTTGCAGATTCCGGAGAATAGAAGATACACAAAAGATTACTTTCTATTGGACATCTTATACAATGGCAGAATACTATCATAAATCTCCGCAAAATGACGTGTTCATGTATAAAGTCCAAGGTAAAACAACCAGTGCAATATTCCATACACCATTTTGGATGGTGCACAAAGGGAATATGCAGCAACTGCTATTCCAATATGTACACTTTACTCATGTAAGTCAATCAATTTACAATAAAATGATAACTGCTAGAACCCTAAAGCATTACAATTAAATTCTAAGCTTATACAAACTTTTTAAAGGTGTATAAAGTAAATACTTCCTTCAAATTTTTAAAATCTTATATACATCCTGCTGAAAAAAAAAGAGGTAAATCTTTTTCACTTGACAATTGGTACCCACGCTTACTAAAACAAAACTAGTTCATTGCCCGAAACTAGGAAAGCAAAACAATACTATTTTCTTTTGACTAGAGAAATAAAAGATAAAAGAACAATTCTGAAGAGGATTTATTAAAAGATTAGATGAGTATCTCCAACTTTTGAAGTGGTTTAGCTGCATAAAAAAATTAAGAAAAAAATAAAAGATAAAAAAGCCAATGTCATACAAAATAAAAGCAAACCACAATGCAATGACTAGGCAAAAAGATTTGACAACAAATGGAAAAAAAATCAACAACCCATCATAGATTTCATCCAAATTAAGGGACAAACAGAATACAAAACATATCATTTTAGAAATAACGAGTGAAGATCAAGCTGGCGGTATCCAGATACTTTGTCATCAAATTCTCCCTGCAAGACCTCATGCAACAAAGTGTTATAATCTTTCTGGCTATCAACCTCTAAAAAATTCAGATAAGACTCGAAGCTATTAGCTGAAAACTGTAGAAAACAAAGATTAGAAACTTTCTCAATTTTTTTTACCCAGTTGATCGGCAAATGAGGAAATCTACAGATGTCTCAACATCATAGCGGATGACAGAAGCAGGGGTTTGGGTTTTGAATTAATTTTCTGGGGTTTTATTTTTATAATTTTTTGGGGAAGATGGTGAAAAATAAAATTTTGAAAGTTTGGGGGTTAAATTAGAAACTAATTTTTTTAAGTAACGGAGACTAATGGCCGAGGGACCAAAATAGAAACGATTCTAAACGTAAGTGACCATAATAATCTTTTTTGAATTTTGGTGACCAAAATAGAACACACTTTATACAAAAGGGACCACTGGTGAATATTACCCTTATTTTAATATAAATCCAAATAAAATCATTTAATTAAAAACCCCTTTTAAAACACATGTCATATTCAGAAAAGGTCAAATTGACTTAAAGCCCCCTAAAGATTCTAAGATTTTGGCTTCCACCTTAAAAATCACATTTTCCCAGTTTTGAAACATTACAATTTGGTCACTACTCAAAATGTCCATTTTCCAAAACCCTTTTTATAAAATTGACTTGACCAACCTCTTAAACATATTTTTAGAGGATTTTAGAAATTTTTATCACAATTTTATCTTATCCCGACCCTTGATCTCTTTAAATCACCTTACGCGATTCGAACTGTTCTCGACCGGTCCGATCCGATGTCTAAAACATCTAGGCCCAAAACCAGGGCGTTACAAACACTCATAGGACCTTACCATAACATTCCAACATATATCTAAGCATTCTTGCAACTCAAAGGCACTTCAACAATCAATAATACATGGCAATAACATCGTCAAAGCATTACTATCATCAATAATGAATTCTAGATGCATGCTAACTATGAAAATCAAGCATTACAAGTCAAATCTAAAAAATCCAAGCATAATCCAACATTCAAAGGCCATTTACATACCAAGATATGCACACCAAACTTGTACCAAACTAGAAAATACCAAAATGACTAACATTCATAACATTGGACACCCGCATTACCTTTATTACACTAGTTCAAAACCAAGACATACTTTCAATGAAGTCTCTTGGAAATCCTTTGAACGTTGCAGCCTCCAATCACTTAATTATTTGCATTGATGAGCAAAAGAGAGCATAAGCATTCAAGCTTAGTGAGGAATGCTCAAAACCAAAAACACCATCAATGCTCAAAACCATTTTCACTCTTTTGAAAACCGCCATGCCCTCTTTGAAAATCCATGCACTTCATCATTAAAATCAGCATGTTAAACACCATGCAACAAGTATCACATACTTCACAGCAGCTAAACCATTGCAAAACAAAAATCAAGCTTGCCAAGCATATTCACCAATATGCAAAGCTTAAGGTAAAACATGCATTTTCCATATTATGCATCATCAACATTTCCATAACATTTCAATCCATTATATTGGCTTACAAGTGATTAACAACATTCTCATTTCTCAAAAAGGATATCGGATTCACGGATTACCAAGTGTTGTCCCAAACACTTCATACACTCTATCGGCATCTCAAGGCTCACACACAGGAGCAACCCTCCACCGTTATGACGCTCGTGCTGGAGTTTCTGGTACAATCTTAACCCCTCAACACCACTCATCGGTAGATGTATAACCTACTAACGAGAGGCGGGACACATACAAGGTTCACACGCGGGAGCTAACCTCCACCGTTGTAACCTTAAACATTCCTCAATCGTTAGGGTACTTAGATGGAGTTTTCGGTACAATCACAACCCCTCAACATCCAGGGCGACTTGTTTATAGTGCGCTCAATCCTATAGCCGGATAATTATATTCGATTTCATTTACAAAACACTTCACACAACATCACTTGCCAATATAATCCATATTTCATGCATACCTCACTGTTTTTACAAAGCATTCATAAAAGCCATATTTAAAGCATTAAACCATGTTTCGAAAATCATGCAATAACACATGCATACAAGGATCACTTACCTAGTGCATCCTTAAACCATATGGCATCATCAACCACATTTTATAAACTCAAAACATGCTTTAAAACAGTAGGTTAACACAATTAAAATAAGTGCATCCAAAGGCTCATAATAGCACAATCCGAGGGAGAAAATCACTTTACTTACTTCCGAACTTAGTAAAGCGTTTCAAGCTTACACTAAGTTCCCAAAAGCTCTTTTATGTAGTTTCAAAGCTGGAAATCTCATTTCCACTCACCGACTTGCGAAATCACACTCGCCGACGCAACAATCAACCGTCTGAAGCCTGCAAAACCACTTCGATCGATTCCGGAACACTATCCCTTGTTTTCAACACATTAAAACCATAGATTCAATGAATCATAATGCATCCAAACACCATCACTCAAAAAGAAACCCGCTAACCTACTCTAAAGCATCAAATTACCCATCCAAAACAACCGAAATCTCAATCGATTAATCTCTAAACTCAGCCCAGCCATCAATCAACATTTCGAACACATCTTAACCATAAATCAACATCCAAAGACAACCTAAAACCATCGTTATACCTCCACCAACTCACATCTCTCATAACACCCCAAAACCCAACCGAAAACATCTTTAAAAATCAAACATCTCAAGGATTTCGGGATTAATATGACTATGACTCTATTTCAACATCATTAACCTTCCAAAACTTGATTAGAAACCATCTTAAACTAATCAAATCAAAACAACTCTGAAAATCACATTAAATCATCTTTATTTCAAAATTTTATCAAAACCACAATAAAACTTCAATCAAAAACATAAATCAAGAGTCAAATATCTTTGTAATTTCATTAAAGAACCTTGATTAGGTGGTTAGCACAAAATTACCTCCAATCCTTGCTTCTTTTCTAATTTGGCAAGTTTTGCTTTCAAGAATCTTGAAGAGATTTGAGAGAAATCACAAGAAAGATGTTGAAAAACACGAGAGAAAATGAAAGTGAAAGAAATCTGGAAAATGAGAGAATGAGAGAGTGTTTGGCTGATGTGAAATGGAGAGAATGAAAATGATCGTCAATTTTGTTAAACCAAAATAACTACCTTTTAATTATATCAATAAAAGCCACTTTAAATATTTAATAAACCATTTAAAACACATGTCAAATTAGAGAAAAGACTTAAATGCCATTAAGAACCCTAAGGATTCTAAGATTTTGACTCTTTTTGAAAAGACCTTTTTTCCACAGTTTTAAAACTTTACATTTTGATCACTACCCAAAATGTATACTTCCCAAAACTTTTTTTGCAAAATCGATTGAACCAACCTCTTAAATATAATTTTAAAGGATTTCAGAAATTTTTACCTAATTTTTATCTCATCCCGAACCTTGATTTCCCTGAACCACCTTTTAAGGCCTCGAACAACCAATTACCGATTCCACTAGCCTAACCCAACACGCAAAACACCTAGGCCCAAAACCGGGGCATTACACTCAATGCATTAAAACCACAAGCAAATAACAAAAACCCGTAGCTCTGCCCAAAGGCATCAAAATGCCCATTTGAAACATCTGAAATCTCCTTCGATTGATCACCAAACTCAACCCAGCCATCAACAAACACATCCATCACATTTTAACCATAATTTAGCATTCAAAAACATCGTAATATCATCCTTATACCTACAGTAACTCAGATTTCACATTTCTAAGCCAAAAACCAAAAACTAACAACCTAGACAATTAGAGATTTCAATGATTTCGGGATTATTATCATCAAAGGTCATTATTAACATCATTTAACATCCAAATCAACCTTGAAATCAATCTCAAATCGATCAAAATATAGCCTAAACAAAAATAACATTTAATCTCACCTTTTAGCAAGATTTCGACATTTTCATCAAATCAACATTAAAACCTTAATTAAAAACATTAATCAAGAGTCAAATACTTTGGAATTTTGTTAAAGAATCTTGATCAGAGGAGTAGCACGAAATTACCTCCAATCTTTGCTTTTCTTTCAATTGGCAAGCTTTCAACTCAATAAGCTTTAAGAAATCTTGGCAAATCTTCGAGTAGAATCTTTGGAAAAGTGTTGGAATCAAAAGAGAAAAAAGGATGAGAAGAATTATGGAGATTGAGAGAAAAGATAGAATGTTTGGCTGAAGAGAAAAGGAGAAATATAAAAGTTACGGTAAAAATGATTTAACAAATTAACGTCCTTTTTTTAATAAAATCACCCTCTACCTTTTAATTAAAACATTAAAATCACATGCCAATTAAAGAAAAGGCTTAATTGCCATTAAGCTCACTAAAGATTTTAAGAAATTGACTCTCTTTTAAAAATCACACTTTTCCACAGTTTTAAGTCTTTACAATTTGGTCACTGCCCAAAATGTACACGTTCCAAAAACACATTTTATAAAATTGATTTTACCAAACCCATCCATATCATTTTAGATGATTTTAGAAAAATTTCCCATATTTTTACCTCATCTCGAACCATGATTTCCCTAAACCATCCATAAATACTCGAATATCTAACTCTAGGTTCGGCCAACTTAAACCGATGCCTAAAACATCTAGGCCCAAAACCGGGGCGTTACAACTCTCCCCCACTTAGGAAATTTCATCCTCAAAATTTTACCTGATGGAAAAAGCTGCGGAAACTGCTTCAAGATATCTGCCTTGCTCTCCCATGTGGCCTCCTCAACTCCTCGATATCTCCACAACACATTCACAAGTTCAATTGTCTTACCACGAAGAACTTTGCTTCCTCATCATAGGATAAATCCGGATTTAGCTCAATCTCATCAACAAGTATTACATGAGACATATCCGATCTATACCTTCGCAACATTGAAACATGAAACACAGCACGAATTTTCTACAACTCGGGAGGCAACCTCAACTGATATGCAACAAGACCAACTCGCTCCACAACCTCGTAACATCCAATAAACCTTGGACTAAGCTTACCCTTACGTCCAAATCTCATCACCTTGTTCCAAGGTGATACTTTTAAGAATACGCAATCTCCAACCGCAAACTCAATCTCCTTACGCTTTAAATCTACGTAAGACTTTTGACGATCCGAAGCAGCCTTCAATCTCTCACATATGAGCTTCACCTTCTCAGTTGTTCCCTTAAGCAAATCTGGTAAGGAAACCAACTTTTTCCCCGCCTCCGCCCAACAAAGAGGCGTTCTACACTTTCTTCCATACAAAGCTTCATACGGAGCCATTTGTATACTTGCCTAGAAACTATTATTATAGGCAAATTCCACCAAGGGCAATTGCTTTTCACAAGAACCTTGGAAATCTATCACACAACATCTCAACATATCCTCCAGCACCTGGATAACTTGCTCTGACTGTCCAATGCTAGGTGTAGACTCTACCAAAATCTCGCTGTAAACCTTCGATCTCTATCCGACAATATAGAATTAGGCACACTATGCAAACATACAATCTCAGCAATATAAAACTCTGCTAGCTTATCCAACGTATACATAGTATGCACAGCCAAGAAATGCACACACCTCGTAAGACAATCTACAATCACCCAAATGGAGTTCTTCTTTGATGGTGTTAAAGGCAAACCGGACACGAAATCCATCATAATCATTTCCCACTTCCATTCTGTTATCATCAAAGGTTGCAACAAACCAAACGGAAACTGATGCTCAACTTTCACACGCTGACAAACCATACACTTGCTCACAAAATCAGAAACATCCTTTTTCAACCCCACCCAATAGTACACATCTTTCAAACCACGATACATCTTAGTACTACGAGGGTGCATAGCAAAAGGACTGCTATGTGCCTTAGTCAAAATAGTGCACCTCAACTCAACATCATCTGACACAACTATCCGACTTTTAATGCAAAAAACACCATCATCATTGAAACAAAAATCCGTTACAATACCATCAACTATATCCTGAACATGAGGCACCAAGGAATCATCAAGCAACTGCTTATCCTTAATTAAATGAATCAAGGAAGGTTTTACTTGTAACTCAGCTATCAACCCACCATCACGCGATATACTCAACCGAGCAAACATTGCTCTCAACTCAACATCCACTTTCCTGCACAAGGCATCAGTCACCACATTGGCCTTTCCAGGATGATACTCAATCGTCAGATCATAATCCTTAAGAAATTCCAACTATCTTCGTTGCCTAAGATTCAACTCCCTCTGAGACATGAGATACTTCAAACTTTTATGATCAGTGTAAACCACACACTTTTCACCGTAAAGGTAATGCCTCCATGTAACGCCCCGGTTTTAGGCCTAGGTGTTTTGCGACTCGGGTTGGGCCAGTGGAACCAGTATTTGGTTGTTCGAATCATTAAAAGGTGGTTCAGGGAAATCAAGGTTCGGAATGGGATAAAAATATGATAAAATTCCTAAAATCATATTTAAGAGGTTTGTTAAATCGATTTTGCAAAAAGGTTTTAAAAAGTATAAATTTTGGGTAGTGACAAAAATATAAGGTTTTAAAGTTGTAGAAAAGGGTGTTTTTCAAAAATAGTCAAGATCTTAGAATCTTTAGGGAGCTTAATGGCAATTAAGCATTTTCTCTAATTTGGCATGTGTTTTAAATGATTTATTAAATATTAAAATGGTTTTAATTGATTTAATTAAAGAGGTAGTTATTTTGGTTAAAGGATTTTGACGATCATTTTGAATCTCTTCTTTTCACTTCAGCCAAACACTCTCCATTTGCTCTCAAATTTCAGATTTTCTTCACCTTCATTTTTTTCTTGGTTTCCAACTTCTCCTTTGTGATTTCTCTCAAATTTCTTAAAGTTTCTTGAAAGCAAACTTGCCAAATTAGAAGAAAAACAAAGATTGGAGGTAAATTTCGTGCTAACCCTCTAATCAAGGTTCTTTAATGAAATTCCCAAGATTTTTGACTCTTTATCTATGATTTTAATTGGGGTTTTATTATTATTTTGATAAAATGATGAAATCTTGATAAAAAAGAGGATTTAATGTGATTTTCAGAGTTGTTTTGATTTTGATTGTTTGAGATGGTTTTTAATTGATTTTTGAAATGTTTATGATGTTGAATTAGAGTCATAATCATATTAATCTTGAAATCTTTGAGATCATTGGTTTTTAAAGTGTTTTTGGTAGGGTTTTTTGGGTGCAATGTAAGATCTAAGTTGTTGGAAATATAAGGATGGTTTTAGGTTGTTTGGATGTTGATTTATGCTTAAAATGTGTTGGATGTCTTGGTTGATGGCTGTACTGAGTTTGGAGATCAATCGATTGAGTTTTTGGTTGTTTCGGATGGGTAATTTGATGATTAAGAGCAAGGCTCCGAGTTTCCTTATAGTGCTGGTGTTTGAATGCATTAGGATGCTTTGAATCTCTCTTTTTAATGTGTTGAAAGTAAGGGATAGTGTTTTGGAATTGAACAAAGTGGTTTTGTAGGCTTTGGACGGTTGATTGTTGCGTCGGCAAGTGTGGTTTTGGAAGTCGGTGAGTGGAAATGAAATTTCTTGCTTTGAAACTTCATAAAAGAGGTTTTGGGGACTTAGTAAGAGCTTTGAACGCTTTACTAAGTTCGAAAGTAAGTAAAGTGAATTTCTCTGTCGGATTGTGCTATTGTTAGATTTTGAATGCACTACATTTAATTGTGTTAACCTACTATTTTAAAGCAGGTTTTGAGTTTATGAAACGTGTTTGATGATGTCATATGGTTTACGGATGCACTAGGTAGGTGATCCTTGTATGCATGGGATGATGCATGAGGTTTGAAGCATGGTTTAATGCTTGTGTTATGGCTTATCATGAATGCTTTGGAAAAACAGTGAGGTATGTATGAAATACGGATTATATTTGCAAGTGGTATTGTGTAAAGTGTTTTGTAATTGAAATCGGATATAGTTAGCCGGCTATAGAATTGAGTGCACTATAAACAAGTCGCCTTGGATGTTGAGGGGTTGTGAATGTACCGAAAACTCCATCCAAGTACCCTAGCGATTGAGGATTGTTAAGGTTGCAACAGTTGAGGGTAGCTCCCTGGGTGCAAACCTTGTGTGTGTCTTGTCTCTCGTTAGTGGGCTATACATCTACCGATGAGTGGTGTTGAGGGATTGTAATTGTACCGAATACTCCACCACGGGTGTCACAACGGTGGAGGGTTGCTCCCGTGTGTATGCCTTGAGATGTCGGTCGAGTGTATGAAGGGTTTGGGATAACCCTTGGTAATTCGTGTATCTGATATGCTTTTTGAGAAATGAGAATGTTGTTAATCACTTGTAAGCCAATACAATGGAATGGGATGAAATGTTATGGAAGTGTTGATGATGCATATTATGAAAAATCCATATTTTTACCTCATCTCGAACCATGATTTCCCTAAACCATCCATAAATACTCGAATCTCTAACTCTAGGTTCGGACAACTTAAACCGATGCCTAAAACATCTAGGCCCAAAACTGGGGCGTTACAACTCTCCCCCACTTAGGAAATTTCATCCTCAAAATTTTACCTGATGGAAAAAGCTGCGGAAACTGCTTCAACATATCTGCCTTGCTCTTCCATGTGGCCTCCTCAACTCCTCGATGTCTCCACAACACCTTCACAAGTTCAATCGTCTTACCACGAAGAACTTTGCTTCCTCGTCATAGGATAAATCCGGATTTAGCTACAAGTATTAAATGAGACATATCCGATCTATACCTTCGCAACATTGAAACATGAAACACAGCACGAATTTTCTCCAACTCGGGAGGCAACCTCAACCGATATGCAACAAGACCAACTCGCTCTACAACCTCATAACATCCAATAAACCTTGAACTAAGCTTACCCTTACGTCCAAATCTCATCACCTTGTTCCAAGGTGATACTTTTAAGAATACACGATCTCCAACCGCAAACTCAATCTCCTTACGCTTTAAACCTACGTAAGACTTTTGACGATCCGAAGCAGCCTTCAATCTCTCACATATGAGCTTCACCTTCTCAGTTGTTCCCTTAAGCAAATCCGGTAAGGAAACCAACTTTTTCCCCGCCTCCGCCCAACAAAGAGGTGTTCTACACTTTCTTCCATACAAAGCTTTATACGGAGCCATTTGTATACTTGCCTAGAAACTATTATTATAGGCAAATTCCACCAAGGGCAATTGCTTTTCACAAGAACCTTGGAAATCTATCACACAACATCTCAACATATCCTCCAGCACCTGGATAACTTGCTCCGACTATCCATTTGACTTAGGATGATATGAAGTGCTGAAATTCAAGCGCGTGTCCAATGCTAGATGTAGACTCTACCAAAATCTCGCTGTAAACCTTGGATCTCTATCCGACAATATAGAATTAGGCACACTATGCAAACGTACAATCTCAGCAATATAAAACTCCGCTAGCTTATCCAACGTATACATAGTATGCACAGCCAAGAAATGCACACACCTCGTAAGACAATCTACAATCACCCAAATGGAGTTCTTCTTTGATGGTGTTAAAGGCAAACCGGACACGAAATCCATCATAATCCTTTCCCACTTACATTCTGTTATCATCAAAGGTTGCAACAAACCAAACGGAAACTGATGCTCAACTTTAAAACGCTGACAAACCATACACTTGCTCACAAAATCAGAAACATCCTTTTCAACCCCACCCAATAGTACACATCTTTCACACCACGATACATCTTAGTACTACGAGGGTGCATAGCAAAAGAACTGCTATGTGCCTTAGTCAAAATAGTGCACCTCAACTCAACATCATCCGACACAACTATCCGACTTTTAATGCAAAAAACACCATCATCATTGAAACAAAAATCCGTTACAATACCATCAACTATATCCTGAACATGAGGCACCAAGGAATCATCAAGCAACTGCTTATCCTTAATTAAATGAATCAAGGAATGTTTTACTTGTAACTCAGCTATCAACCCACCATCACGCGATATACTCAACCGAGCAAATATTGCTCTCAACTCAACATCCACTTTCCTGCACAAGGCATCAGTCACCACATTGGCCTTTCCAGGATGATACTCAATCGTCAGATCATAATCCTTAAGAAATTCCAACTATCTTCGTTGCCTAAGATTCAACTCCCTCTGAGACATGAGATACTTCAAACTTTTATGATCAGTGTAAACCACACACTTTTCACCGTAAAGGTAATGCCTCCATGTAACGCCCCGGTTTTAGGCCTAGGTGTTTTGCGACTCGGGTTGGGCCAGTGGAACCAATATTTGGTTGTTCGAATCATTAAAAGGTGGTTCAGGGAAATCAAGGTTCGGAATGGGATAAAAATATGATAAAATTCCTAAAATCATATTTAAGAGGTTTGTTAAATCGATTTTGCAAAAAGGTTTTAAAAAGTATAAATTTTGGGTAGTGACAAAAATATAAGGTTTTAAAGTTGTAGAAAAAGGGTGTTTTTCAAAAATAGTCAAGATCTTAGAATCTTTAGGGAGCTTAATGGCAATTAAGCCTTTTTCTCTAATTTGGCATGTGTTTTAAATGATTTATTAAATATTAAAATGGTTTTAATTGATTTAATTAAAGAGGTAGTTATTTTGGTTAAAGGATTTTGACGATCATTTTGAATCTCTTCTTTTCACTTCAGCCAAACACTCTCCATTTGCTCTCAAATTTCAGATTTTCTTCACCTTCATTTTTTTTCTTGGTTTCCAACTTCTCCTTTGTGATTTGTCTCAAATTTCTTCAAGTTTCTTGAAAGCAAACTTGCCAAATTAGAAGAAAAAGCAAAGATTGGAGGTAAATTTCGTGCTAACCCTCTAATCAAGATTCTTTAATGAAATTCCCAAGATTTTTGACTCTTTATCTATGATTTTAATTGGGGTTTTATTATTATTTTGATAGAATGATGAAATCTTGATAGAAAAGAGGATTTAATGTGATTTTCAAAGTTGTTTTGATTTTGATTGTTTGAGATGGTTTTTAATTGATTTCTGAAATGTTTATGATGTTGAATTAGAGTCTTAATCATATTAATCTTGAAATCTTTGAGATCATTGGTTTTTAAAGTGTTTTTGGTAGGGTTTTTGGGGTGCAATGTAAGATCTAAGTTGTTGGAAATATAAGGATGGTTTTAGGTTGTTTGGATGTTGATTTATGCTTAAAATGTGTTGGATGACTTGGTTGATGGCTGTACTGAGTTTGGAGATCAATCGATTGAGTTTTTGGTTGTTTCAGATGGGTAATTTGATGATTAAGAGCAAGGCTCCGAGTTTCCTTATAGTGCTGGTGTTTGAATGCATTAGGATGCTTTGAATCTCTCTTTTTAATGTTTTGAAAGCAAGGGATAGTGTTTTGGAATTGAACAAAGTGGTTTTGTAGGCTTTGGACGGTTGATTGTTGCGTCGGCAAGTGTGGTTTTGCAAGTCGGTGAGTGGAAATGAAATTTCTTGCTTTGAAACTTCATAAAAGAGGTTTTGGGGACTTAGTAAGAGCTTTGAACGCTTTACTAAGTTCGAAAGTAAGTAAAGTGAATTTCTCTGTCGGATTGTGCTATTGTTAGATTTTGAATGCACTACATTTAATTGTGTTAACCTACTATTTTAAAGCAGGTTTTGAGTTTATGAAATGTGTTTGATGATGTCATATGGTTTAAGGATGCACTAGGTAGGTGATCCTTGTATGCATGGGATGATGCATGAGGTTTGAAGCATGGTTTAATGCTTGTGTTATGGCTTATCATGAATGCTTTGGAAAAACAGTGAGGTATGTATGAAATACGGATTATATTGGCAAGTGGTATTGTGTAAAGTGTTTTGTAAATGAAATCGGATATAGTTAGCCGGCTATAGAATTGAGTGCACTATAAACAAGTCGCCTTGGATGTTGAGGGGTTGTGAATGTACCGAAAACTCCATCCAAGTACCCTAGCGATTGAGGATTGTTAAGGTTGCAACAGTTGAGGGTAGCTCCCTGGGTGCAAACCTTGTGTGTGTCTTGTCTCTCGTTAGTGGGCTATACATCTACCGATGAGTAGTGTTGAGCGATTGTAATTGTACCGAATACTCCACCACGGGTGTCACAACGGTGGAGGGTTGCTCCCATGTGTATGCCTTGAGATGTCGGTCGAGTGTATGAAGGGTTTGGGATAACCCTTGGTAATTCGTGTATCTGATATGGTTTTTGAGAAATGAGAATGTTGTTAATCACTTGTAAGCCAATACAATGGAATGGGATGAAATGTTATGGAAGTGTTGATGATGCATATTATGAAAAATCCATATTTTTACCTCATCTCGAACCAAGATTTCCCTAAACCATCCATAAATACTCGAATCTCTAACTCTAGGTTCGGCCAACTTAAACCGATGCCTAAAACATCTAGGCCCAAAACTGGGGCGTTACAACTCTCCCCCACTTAGGAAATTTCATCCTCAAAATTTTACCTAATGGAAAAAGCTGCGGAAACTGCTTCAACATATCTGCCTTGCTCTTCCTTGTGGCCTCCTCAACTCCTCGATGTCTCCACAACACCTTCACAAGTTCAATCATCTTACCACGAAGAACTTTGCTTCCTCATCATAGGATAAATCCGGATTTAGCTACAAGTATTACATGAGACATATCCGATCTATACCTTCGCAACATTGAAACATGAAACACAGCACGAATTTTCTCCAACTCGGGAGGCAAACTCAACCGATATGCAACAAGACCAACTCGCTCTACAACCTCGTAACATCCAATAAACCTTGGACTAAGCTTACCCTTACGTCCATATCTCATCACCTTGTTCCAAGGTGATACTTTTAAGAATACGCGATCTCCAACCGCAAACTCAATCTCCTTACGCTTTAAACCTACGTAAGACTTTTGACGATCCGAAGCAGCCTTCAATCTCTCACATATGAGCTTCACCTTCTCAGTTGTTCCCTTAAGCAAATCCGGTAAGGAAACCAACTTTTTCCCCGCCTCCGCCCAACAAAGAGGCGTTCTACACTTTCTTCCATACAAAGCTTCATACGGAGCCATTTGTATACTTGCCTAGAAACTATTATTATAGGCAAATTCTACCAAGGGCAATTGCTTTTCACAAGAACCTTGGAAATCTATCACACAACATCTCAACATATCCTCCAGCACCTGGATAACTTGCTCCGACTGTCCATTTGTCTTAGGATGATATGAAGTGCTGAAATTCAAGCGCGTGCCCAATGTTAGATGTAGACTCTACCAAAATCTCGCTGTAAACCTTGGATCTCTATCCGACAATATAGAATTAGGCACACTATGCAAACATACAATCTCAGCAATATAAAACTCCGCTAGCTTATCCAACATATACATAGTATGCACAGCCAAGAAATGCACACACCTCGTAAGACAATCTTCAATCACCCAAATGGAGTTCTTCTTTGAAGGTGTTAAAGGCAAACCGGACACGAAATCCATCATAATCCTTTCCCACTTACATTCTGTTATCATCAAAGGTTGCAACAAACCAAACAGAAACTGATGCTCAACTTTCAAACGCTGACAAACCATACACTTGCTCACAAAATTAGAAACATCCTTTTCAACCCCACCTAATAGTACACATCTTTCAAACCATGATACATCTTAGTACTACGATGGTGCATAGCAAAAGGACTGCTATGTGCCTCAGTCAAAATAGTGCACCTCAACTCAACATCGTCCGACACAACTATCCGACTTTTAATGCAAAAAACACCATCATCATTGAAACAAAAATCCGTTACAATACCATCAACTATATCCTGAACATGAGGCACCAAGGAATCATCAAGCAACTGATTATCCTTAATTAACTGAATCAAGGAAGGTTTTACTTGTAACTCAGCTATCAACCCACCATCACGCGATATACTCAACCGAGCAAACATTGCTCTCAACTCAACATCCACTTTCCTACACAAGGCATCAGTCACCACATTGGCCTTTCCAGGATGATACTCAATCCTCAGATCATAATCCTTAAGAAATTCCAACTATCTTCGTTGCCTAAGATTCAACTCCCTCTGAGACATGAGATACTTCAAACTTTTATGATCAGTGTAAACCACACACTTTTCACCGTAAAGGTAATGCCTCCATGTAACGCCCCGGTTTTAGGCCTAGGTGTTTTGCGAGTCGGGTAGGACCAGTGGAACCGGTATTTGGTTGTTCGAATCAATAAAAGGTGGTTCAGGGAAATCAAGGTTCGGAATGGGATAAAAATATGATAAAATTCCTAAAATCATATTTAAGAGGTTTGTTAAATCGATTTTGCATAACGGGTTTTAAAAAGTATATATTTTGGGTAGTGACAAAATGTAAGGTTTTAAAGTTGTAGAAAAAGGGTGTTTTTCAAAAATAGTCAAGATCTTAGAATCTTTAGGGAGCTTAATGGCAATTAAGCATTTTCTCTAATTTGGCATGTGTGTTAAATGATTTATTAAATATTAAAATGGTTTTAATTGATTTAATTAAAGAGGTAGTTATTTTGGTTAAAGCATTTTGACGATCATTTTGAATCTCTTCTTTTCACTTCAGCCAAACACTCTCTATTTGCTCTCAAATTTCAGATTTTCTTCACCTTCATTTTTTTTTCTTGGTTTCCAACTTCTCCTTTGTGATTTCTCTAAAATTTCTTCAAGTTTCTTGAAATCAAACTTGCCAAATTAGAAGAAAAGCAAAGATTGGAGGTAAATTTCGTGCTAACCCTCTAATCAAGGTTCTTTAATGAAATTCCCAAGATGTTTGACTCTTTATCTATGATTTTAATTGGGGTTTTATTATTATTTTGATAAAATGATGAAATCTTGATAGAAAAGAGGATTTAATGTGATTTTCAGAGTTGTTTTGATTTTGATTGTTTGAGATGGTTTTTAATTGATTTTTGAAATGTTTATGATGTTGAATTAGAGTCTTAATCATATTAATCTTGAAATCTTTGAGATCATTGGTTTTAAAAGTGTTTTTGGTAGGGTTTTTGGGGTGCAATGCAAGATCTAAGTTGTTGGAAATATAAGGATGGTTTTAGGTTGTTTGGATGTTGATTTATGCTTAAAATGTGCTGGATGTCTTGGTTGATGGCTGTGCTGAGTTTGGAGATCAATCGATTGAGTTTTTGGTTGTTTCGGATGGGTAATTTGATGATTAAGAGCAAGGCTCCGAGTTTCCTTATAGTGCTGGTGTTTGAATGCATTAGGATGCTTTGAATCTCTCTTTTTAATGTGTTGAAAGCAAGGGATAGTGTTTTGGAATTGAACAAAGTGGTTTTGTAGGCTTTGGACGGTTGATTGTTGCGTCAGCAAGTGTGGTTTTGCAAGTCGGTGAGTGGAAATGAAATTTCTTGCTTTGAAACTCCATAAAAGAGGTTTTGGTGACTTAGTAAGAGCTTTGAACGCTTTACTAAGTTCGAAAGTAAGTAAAGTGAATTTCTCTCTCGGATTGTGCTATTGTGAGATTTTGAATGCACTACATTTAATTGTGTTAACCTACTATTTTAAAGCATGTTTTGAGTTTATGAAATGTGTTTGATGATGCCATATGGTTTAAGGATGCACTAGGTAGGTGATCCTTGTATGCATGGGATGATGCATGAGGTTTGAAGCATGGTTTAATGCTTGTGTTATGGCTTATCATGAATGCTTTGGAAAAACAGTGAGGTATGTATGAAATACAGATTATATTAGCAAGTGGTATTGTGTAAAGTGTTTTGTAAATGAAATCGGATATAGTTAGCCGGCTATAGGATTGAGTGCACTTTAAACAAGTCGCCTTGGATGTTGAGGGGTTGTGAATGTACCGAAAACTCCATCCAAGTACCCTAGTGATTGAGGATTGTTAAGGTTGCAACAGTTGAGGGCAGCTCCCGGGTGCGAACCTTGTGTGTGTCTTGTCTCTCGTTAGTGGGCTATACATCTACCGATGAGTGGTGTTGAGGGGTTGTAATTGTACCGAATACTCCACCACGGGTGTCACAACGGTGGAGGGTTGTTCCCGTGTGTATGCCTTGAGATGCCGGTAGAGTGTATGAAGGGTTTGGGATAACCCTTGGTAATCCGTGTATCTGATATGCTTTATGAGAAATGAGAATGTTGTTAATCACTTGTAAGCCAATACAATGGAATGGAATGAAATGTTATGGAAGTGTTGATGATGCATATTATGAAAAATGCATGTTTTACCTTATGCTTAGCATAATGGTGTTTATGCTTGGAAGGCTTGATGTTTGTGTAGCAATGGTTTAATTGCTGGAAAATATGTGATTCATGTTGCATGGTGTTAGCATGTTGTTTTCAATGTTAAAGTGCATGGTTTATCAAAGAAGGCATGATGGGTTTCAAAATAGTGAAAATGGTTTTGAGCATTGACGGTGTTTTTAGTTTTGAGCTTTCCTCACTAAGCATTTTTGTGCTTACGCTCTCTTTGTCCATCAATGCAATCAATTTAAGCTTTGGAGGCGGCACTTGCAAGGGATCAGTGAAAGACTTTGATTGAAGGTACGTTGGGTTATGAACTAGAGTAATAAGGCAATGGGGGTGTCCAATGCTATGATTGTCCGTTGTTATTGTATTTTCTGGTTTGGTACAAGTTTGGTATGCATATTTGGGTATGTAAATGGCCTTTAAGTGTTGGTAATTGCTTGGAGTTGAGAATTAGCCTTTTGGTGCTTGTTTTCTTAGGAAGCATGCCTTTAGTTCTCTTGATATTGCTAGTGATGTTTTGATGGTGCCTTTGCCATGTATTCTTGAGCATTGAAGTGTATTTGAGTTGTAAGCACACTTAGGTATATATCAGATTAGTTTCATATGATTAAACTCAAGTTAAAGCATCAAATTTTTACATTGCAGGCCCAGGTGTTTCGAAACACCCTTGCTTGTTTCAAACGGGTGTTCGAAAATGCCTTGGGGTATCAAAACGGGGAACTCCATTTCAGTACGTTTTGAAACTGTGAACCCCAGTTCCAAACGTGTCCAGAGTCGTTTCGGTACGGTCCCGCGTTTCGAAACAGGTTCTCTTGTTTTGATACACCCGTTCCGATACGGTGCTTGTTGTTCCGAAATGGCTGGCTGTTATTTCAGTTATGGGAATGTTTTGAGGTTATGCTTCTTTGCAATTTAATCCCTGATTGTTTTGTTTGCAATTAAATGCGTTCTAATTGTTATCTTGAGCCGAGTTTTTACCGTGAAGCATGTAATGAACCTAATTAAAGGTTTGGAACTCGAATTTGGTAGTAATCCTTAAAAATTGTTAAAATTACAAAATGGTCCTTAAACTCGAAATTGGTAATAATCAATGAGCGTATGTGATGTTGTCTTATCCGTTGTTTGTGTAAACTCATAGGAATCTAATTTGCATCTAGACAAGATAAAAAGAAAAAAAAATAGGGTCGTTTATTGAGGTAAACCTTCCCGGTTTACTTCAATATTCCTTGTGTAACATGTTCGGTTCGGTCTATCAACTAGGCCGGGTCTAGAGGGTTACACTCCAAATCTTCAAGGCGAACACAACTGCAGCAAGCTCTAGATCATGAGTAGGGTAGTTACGCTCATGCACCTTTAATTGTCTAGATGCATATGCTACAACCTTCGCACCTTGCATCAACACACAACCTAAACCAACATATGGCGCATCACTGTAAACCACAAACTTCTTGCCCGTTTCTGGTTGAATCAAGACAGGAGCTTGCGTCAAAGCTTCCTTCAACTTCTCGAAAGCTTCTTGCCTAACATCCGTCCATTCAAAGCGAACATTCTTTTGCAACAACTTTGTCAAAGGAGCAGTAATCTTAGAAAAACCCTCCATAACCTTCGATAATATCCAGCTAACCCAAGGAAACTACGCACTTCCGTCACTGATTTAGGTATCTTCCAATTCACCGCCACCTTAATCTTGTGTGGGTCAACCAAAATACCCTCGGCCGACACTACATGTCCAAGAAAGAAAACTTCCCTGAGCCAAAATTCACACTTGCTCAGCGTAGCATAAAGCTGATTCTCCAACAGCACTACCACAAACTGATCTAAAAACTCATGGAACACGAGAATATCCATGAATATCATCGATAAACACTACCACAAACTGAGCCAAAATTCACACTTATACGCGAGTACACGAGAATATCATCGATAAACACAATCATAAACTGATCTAAAAACTCATGGAACACAAGATTCATCATATCCATGAATGCAACTGGTGCATTTGTCAACCCAAACGGCATCACCAATAACTCATAATGCTTGTACCTTGTCCGAAAAGTTTTCTTCGGTACATCTACATCTTTAACCTTCAATTCATAATACCCAGACCTCAAATCAATCTTTGAGAACACTGAAGAATCCCAAAACTGATCAAACAAATCATCAATCCTTGGCAAAGGGTACTTCTTCTTAATCGCAAACTTGTTCAGTTGCCGATAATCTATACACATATGCATTGTGCCATCGTTCTTCTTTACAATCAAGACCGGTGCACCCCAAGGTGAAATACTTGGCCTTATGAACCCTCGATGAAGCATCTCTTGAAGTTGCATTTCCAACTTCTTCAACTCTTTGGGCACCATACGATATGGAGCAATAGACACTGGAGCCGTATTTTCATACAACTCAATGCCAAACTCAACTTCTCTGTTCGGTGGCAAACCAGGCAATTCTTCCAGAAAAACACCCGAACACTCATATATTGTTCGTATGTCTTGTACTCGCACCTCCTTTGTACCAGGGTTCATCACATAAGCTAGGAAAGTTTCGCAACCCAACTCCATCATCTGACTCGCTTCAAGAGCCGAAATCACATTGAACAAGAAATTCACGTTCTCGCCTACGACTACCACCTCGTAATCATCAACAAGTTTTAAGGTAACTTGCATAACATCAAAATCAACTGCAGCTCTATGCTCAGACAACCAATCCATCCCAAGAATCACATCAAAACCATAGAAATGAAACTCCATTAAATCAACTAAGAACACATGGATATCAAGAAAATGTGCATGCTCACTCAACAAGTATGAATGTGTGGATCCAAAATCAATTAAAGCTAACAAAGAAAAGGATTGCAAGGTTAAAGTACTTGCAATCACGTCGGTGTCGTTACGTCCCTCGTGATGTGGATACACTCTCGCGGGACCACCACCCTCAGGTTGAACAACAACAACATGAGCTACACCTCTCTGCCCATCCTCCCTCCGTTGGAAATTACCTCGGCCGCGCCCATGGCCTATTTGTGGTGCAACAGCTGGTGCTCGCCCTTGACCACGCCCAGCTAGCAAAGGACACTCACGCCTCATATGATTAGGTGATCCATAGTTCCAACAAGAATCAGACTCAGTCATAAGAGCCTACGCCTCTCGAGCCACACGAGGACAATCTTGCCTCATATGCTCTCATGACACACACGTCCAACAAGTATTTTGCTCAAACCTCACCCTGTTACCCTAAACTGGCGCACCTCGCCCATAATTACCTCGCCTCCCCTCAGGCCGATATCTGCAATCACGGTTTCTCTTGTTCTGTCCACCACTAGGACCAGAATCTGCAACTCTCTTACTCGAGCTAGAACCACCCACGTAAGAGGTCAAACCCAAACTTTTCTCTATATCCTTGGCTCATGCCACCAGCACATCAAAATCAGTATATTCAGAAGTGAGAATTAAAGTCTTCACTTCCTGCACCAAGCCATAACGGAAGTGATCACATTGATGCCTATCACTCGACACTAAATCCCGAGAATATTGGCTCAAACGTACAAATTGAACCTTGTACTCAGCCACTTTCATGTTTTCTTGCACCAAGGACATGAACTCACGCTTCTTGTCATCTAAGTATCTAACTCCCGAATACTTCTTTTTAAACGCAGCCTGAAAGAACTCCCAATCCACCTCATTGGGTTCCATGGCCGCAGTCACAGTCTTCCACCAACTGTATGCATCATCATGAAATAACGAGACATCACATCCCAACTTGCGTGCATCATTACATCCCATCTGATCCAA
Organism: Hibiscus trionum; assembly: GCA_030270665.1. Taxonomy (NCBI): domain Eukaryota; kingdom Viridiplantae; phylum Streptophyta; class Magnoliopsida; order Malvales; family Malvaceae; genus Hibiscus; species Hibiscus trionum. The sequence continues at coordinate 9,820,105 of BSYR01000007.1, read as the reverse complement.
AATTCGGATTATACTGGCCATTCAAGCCTCGGATGCTTCAGAAGAAAACCCACGATACTTAACGCCTCCCAGACTTCGTAAGCATTCCAACGAAAAACACAATTTCCCACCCGTAGGTTCTTGTACTTGTGCTTGCACTCCAGCAACAGCAGCCTGGAATGCTCCAATCATCACCTGTACCAAAGGCGTCAAATCTCCCAACACCGGACCAGCCTGTCCGTGTTGCCCTTGCTCCTCACCCCCAGGTGGTGGAGGTAAATTTGCACTAGGCAGAAACTTGTTCTCATGATTCCATTGCTCATCAGCCGGAGCAACTGATCCTGAACGTAGCTCTCTCCTCGGTCCCATTGTTCTATTATCATTAAGGCATGAATATAAAACAAAACAAGAAATCATGTCTGCTTCTAGACAGGATCCAAGACTTCGAATTCAATTTAAAAACACTTCACTATAGTAATAAGGCAATGGGTATCCCAATTTCCCCCAAACATTGCATAAATCATACCACATACATATCACAACCATCGTGCATTACAACCAATAAGATTCAGCCCACAATATCATCGTATATAACAGCTTCTCATATCACGATCATCGTACATAGCATCACTATAATTTATTCAACATTAACATGCTTATAATATTCACCGAGCAAACCAAACATCACCAAGTACATACATTAACATCTCATTGACTTACCATTAACTTACCATCATCCCATTCTTTCGGAACCAGGCTCTGATACTATCAAATGTAACCCCCTCGACCCGGCCTAGCCGGTAGACCGAACCAAACGGGTCACACGGGGAATATTGAAGTAAACCGGGGAGGTTTACCTCAATAAAGAACCCTATAAATTTTTTTATCTTATCTAGATGCAAATTAGGTTCCTATGAGTTTAACATTGTAGCGGATCAAACACAACTCAAACATTCTTCAATTTCATCCAATTCAATTTATAGGGACCATTTTGTAATTTTCCCGATTCGTAGGGACTTAAGTCAAATTCGTGTTACAAACCTTTAATTAGTCTCATTACATGCATATTTGTCAAATCACAACTCAAAATAATCATTCATGCTCATAGAATTGCATCCACAACATTCAGGGACTGTTCCATTAACTAACATAACTGTCACTTGTTACGAAGCACTAAGGCCTTGTTCCGAAACACAGAACATTCCATTAACTAACATAACTGTCACTTGTTCCGAAACACTAAGACATGTTTCGAAAGACGGGCTCGTACCGAAACTCCTTTGAAGTGTTTCGAAACCATGGTTTCCAGTAGCAAATCGTAGCGGAACAGACCTTACTCTTTTCGATACACCAAGGCCATTTCAAGCACCCCGTTTCGATACAGGCTCAAGTGTTTCAAAACACATGGGCATGTAATGACAGATTTTATTGGTTTTTCAGCCAAAATTTCAACTTAAACCAATCCAACATGTTTCTAACATACAAACATCATACATCAACATTATTCCTCAAACATATGCAGCAGTTTTAGCATTCAAGCATGGCTAATTGCACCAAAGGAAATCTAGAGGCATGCAACCTAGCAAATAAACCACTCAAGAGTCAAAACTCAAACCAAAACTTCAAACACCAATTGAAGTCCTTTTACAAGTACAAAAGCATATAGCAAACATGCTCAAAGGGTGTTCATACACGTCACCCAAACGAAACTTGAATCCCCCATTGCCCTTATTACTCTAGTTCATAACACGAAACATACTTTCGAAGTGAAGTCTTCTTAGATCCCCTTGCAAGTTGTTGCCTCCAAACACTTAGTAATATGCATTGATGGACAAAGGAGAGCGTAAGAGAATAGCTTAGTGAGGAATGCTCAAAAACCAAAACCACCATCAATGCTTAAAATCATTTTCACACTTTTGAAAACCATCATGCCCTCTTTGAAAATCGTGCACTTCATCATTAAAAACAACATGTTTTACACCGTGCAACAAAGTATCAAATACTTCAACAACAAAATCCGTTGCTAACATGTATATCAAGCCTTTCATGCATATCTACCAATATGCAAAGCTTTTAAAGTAGAACATGCACTTTTCATACTATGCATCCATAAACATTTCCATAGCAATTAATCAATTATATTGGCTCACAAGTGATCAACAACATCCTCATTTCTCAAAAAAACATATCGGATACACGGATTACCAAGTGTTGTCTCAAACACTTCATACACTCTACCGGCACCTCAAGGCTCACAAACGGGAGCTACCATCCACCGTTGTGACCACCCGTGGTTGAGTATTCGGTACAATCACAACCCCTCAACACCACTCATCGGTAGATGTATAGCCCACTAACGAGAGACGGGACACCATACAAGGTTCACACATAGGAGCTATCCTCCACCGTTGCGACACCTTAATCATTCATCGATTGTTAGGGTACTTGGATGGAGTATTGGGTCCAATCACAACCCCTCAACATCCAAGGCGACATGTTTCTAGTGCACTCAATCCTACAGCTAAGTCGTCTAACTATATCCGATTTCATTTCCAAAACACTTTACACAACATCACTAGCCAATATAATTCGCTTTTAATGCAAAACTCACTGTTTTTCAAAGAATTAACAATAAGCTTTATTCCAAGAATTAAACCATGCTTCATAAACAAGTATAACACATACTTACAAGGATCACTTATCTAGTACATCCTTCAGCAATATATCATCATAAATAGCAAATCATATGCTCAAAACATGCTTTAAAACAGTAGGTAAACACATTTAAAAACAAGTGCATCCGCAAGCTTACAATTGTACAATCCGAGGGAGAAAATCACTTTACTTACTTCTGAACTTAGTAAAGTGTTTCAAGCTTACACTAAGTTCCCAAAACCACTTTAAAGGTGTTTCAAAGCTGGAAATCTCATTTCCACTCATCGACACGTGAAACCTCAATTGCCGACGTGAAATCAAGCTTCCGAAGCTCCCGGATCTTCACCGTTAATTTCCACAAGATTCTCCTCTGTTTATACCAAACAAGAATTGAGGATTAATGCATCTCAAGGCAATAAAACCACCAGCAAACACCAAAAACCCATAGCTCTGCCGAAAGGCACCAAAATGCCCATGTTAAACAATCGAAATCACCTTTGATTGATCACCAAACTCAACCCAGCCATCAACAAACACTTCCATCATATTTTAACCATAAATCAAAATCCAAAAACATCCTAATATCATCCTTATACCTCCAGCAACTCAGATTTCACATTTCTAAGCCAAAAACCCAAAATTAACAACCTAGACAATTAGAGATTTCAATGATTTCGGGATTATTATGATCAAATATCATTATTAACATCATTTAACATCCAAATTCAACCTTCAAATCATTCTCAAATCGATCCAAACAGAGCCCAAACGAAAATCACATTTAATCTCATCTTTTAGTAGGATTTCTACATTTTCATCAAATTAACATTAAAATCTTAATTAAAAACATAAATCAAGAGTTAAATACTTTGGAATTTCATTAAAGAACCTTGATTAGAGGAGTAGCACGAAATTACTTCCAATCGTTGCTTTTCTTTCAATTGGCAAGTTTTCAACTCAATAAGCTTTAAGAAATCTTTGCAAATCTTTGAGTAGAATCTTTGGAAAAGTGTTGTGAATCAATAGAGAAAAAGGATGAGAAAAATTCTAGAAATTGAGTGAAAAGAGAGAATGTTTGGCTGAAGAGAAAAGGAGAAATATAAAAGTTACGTCAAAAATGATTTAACAAATTAACTTCCTTGTTTTAATAAAATCACCCTCTCCCTTTTTTAATTAAAACATTAAAATCACATGTCAATTACAGAAAATGCTTAATTGACATTAAGCTCCCTAAAGATTCTATGAATTTGACTCTTTTAAAAATCACACTTTTCAACATATTTAAATCTTTACACTTTGGTAACTGCCCAAAATGTACACGTTTCACAAACCCGTTTTATAAAATTGATTTTACCAAACCCATCTACATCATTTTATATGATTTTAGAAAATTTTCTCATATTTTTACCTCATCCTGAACCATGATTTCCCTAAACTTTCCTTAAAGACTCGAATCTCTAACTCTAGGTTCGAGCAACTTAAACCGATGCCTAAAACATCTAGGCCCAAAACCGGGGCGTTACAACAACTACATCCTTTACCTTCAACTGGTTGTTGTGGATCTTAAATCTTGCTTGTTGTGGAATTCTCTGGAAAAGGTTGAGTAGTTTTGCAAAGGTTTTTAGAAGCAGTGAAGGTTGTGGGTTACATAGTGGCTGAACTGATTGGTTGGAGTCACTATGTGAACAAGTTTCGGGAACAATGTGTGGTGGTGTTGAGTTTGGGCGGAGTTTTGTGAAGAGGGTGTTCAGTGGTGGTTAAGTCTCCTGTGTTGCTTTGTGGTTGCTTTGAGAGGGTTGGTTGTGCTCTTTTCGCCAGTTGAAATTTCGAGGACGAAATTTCCTAAGGGGGGAGAGTTGTAACGCCCCGGTTTTGGGCTTAGAAGTTTTGGGCGTTGACCGGTTCGGTCAAAGTGTTGTTCGAATATAAAAGGTGATTTTTAGGAAAGCCTAGTTCGGGTTGCATTAAAAATATGGAAAAATGTCCTAAAATCCTCTTTTAATATATATAAGTGAACTGTGAAATCAATTTTGCAAAATGAGGTTTGGAAGGGTGACATTTTGGGTTAGTGACCAAAATGTAATTTTTGAAAAACTGCGTGACTGTTTTAAAAAGGATTGAAACTTTGAATCTTTAAGGAGCTATTTACCCAATGGGAGTTTCTCCAGATTTTCTAGAATATTAAATGATTTAATTAAATGTTTTTAAACTAAAGAAAAGTGGAGGGAAGATATTTTCCTAATTCTAACTAACTTTTCTCTCAAATCTTCTATTTTCCTTTTCTCTCATTTTCTCTCAAACCAAACATTTTCTCCAGAGCTTTTTCCTCTGATTTTGTCACTTAAATATACCTTTTCAATTCTCTTTTGATTGCTAATCATCTCTACAACAAAACCTCACCATTTGCTAATTGGATTTTCAAGCTTTTTGGTTCCAAAAAGGGAGAAACTCAAGTTTGGAGGTAAGAACGTCCTTCTCCTCTAAACTCTCAGTTCTTTACTGAAATTCCCAAGTTCTCAATCCTTGATTTGTGATTTATTAAAGGTTTTGCAATTGTAATCTTGATTTTGGCTTTAAAATGCAAGATTTGCTTGATTTTGGTGAAATTTTCGTATGATCTGTTTGGGCAGTGTGTTGAGGTGTTAAATTGATGTTAATTGAATGTTAAATTGATGAATAATTGAGGTTTAATCAATGCAATCCCGAATAGGTTAAATTTCCTAAGTTTTGCTTGAGTTTTTGGTTGTTTTTGGAGTGATCTTGGTGATCTGTTATAGCTGGAGGTTTAAGGACGTGGTTAGATCCTTTTTGAATGTTAATTGATGTTTAAAAATGGTTTGAAGTAATGGATCTTGGCTGGGTTAAGTTTTGGAAGTGTTTGGAGGTGGTTTCGGTTGTGTTTGGTAGTCGAAATGATGGATTTGCAATGAGCAGCGAGTTTAGTTGTGTTGCTGGTGTTTTTAGTGCATTATGATGCACTAATCCTTTGATGTTGTGTGCTTGAAACAGGGGAAGTTGATCCGTGAGCATTAGAGGTGTTGTGGAAGGTTTCGGATGCTTGGAAGGCTTGTTGGCTAGCCTTGTTTTGTGTATCGGTGAGTGAAGTTGGGTTTTCAGCTTTTAAACCAAGGTTTGAAGGTTTTGGGAGCTTAGTTTAAGTCTAAACAACTTTGCTAAGCTCAAGAGTAAGTAAATGGATTTTCTCTCTTGGTTTGTGTTGTGAATTGGCTTTAAAAGCAATTGTGTTTGATGGATGCGATGCATGTGATTTGCATGTTTTAAATTCTGTTTTGAAAGCATGTTTTAGCATGGTTTAATGCTGGTTTTGAAAGCCATATGTGAAGGATGCTCAAGGTAAGAGATCCTTGGTTTTGTACATTGAAATTGTGGAATTGATGCATAGTGTTGCATGTTGTTTAATGGCTTTGCGTGATGCTTTAAAACAGTGGAATATTGTTGTTAATAATGCATTTTGGCATGTGATGGTTAAAGTCACAAAGGTGGTTGAAAGTCCTTGTGTGAGCCTTGTTTATTTAAGAACATCATGGTGTTTGAAAGTCCATGGTAGGTTCTTGGTTAAAGTAAATGGTGGTTTATGCATTTTGGTTATGCATGTAAATCAATGGATTAATGTGGTAAGATGGTTATATTGGCAAGTGATGTAAGTGGTTCTTGGTTTCTTTGATCGGATATAGTTAGCCGGCTATAGGATTGGGTGCACCGTGAATAAGTCGCCTTGGATGTGGAGTGGTTAAGAGTGAACCGGGAAACTCCATCCAAGTATCCTAACGAGATGGTTAAGGTCATAATGGTGGTTAAAATTCCATTCGAGGACCTTGGTTAAGCAAAGGTAATAATGGTGGTTAAAATTCCATTTGAGGACCTTGTGCTTGTTAAGATCACAATGGTGGCGTAAAGTCCATGTGTGAATCTTGTATAGGGTGTCCCGGATCTCGTTAGTGATGTTATACAACTACCAATCGGTGATGCAAAGGTTGTATGGTGTTTAAAAGTCAATACATGGGAACCTTGTGCATGTTAAGGTTGTATGGTGTTTAAAAGTCCATACATGGGAACCTTGTGAATGTTAAGGTTGTATGGTGGTTAAAAGTCCATACATAGGAACCTTGTGAATGTTAAGGTTATATTGTGTTTAAAAGTCCATATATGGGAACCTTGTGAAAGTTAAGGTTGTATGGTGGTTAAAAGTCCATACATGGGAACCTTGTGAATGGTAAGGTCAAATGGTGGTTAAAAGTCCATTTGGAGACCTTGGATTGGTAGTGTGTATGAAGCGTGGGGACAACGCTTGTGATCCGCGTATCCAATCGGGTGTTGAGTTGAAAAGTGGATTTGGTTATCACTTGGAGGCCAATATGATGTTCTTGAATATAATGAAGTATGAGATGCTTGAAATGATGCATGGTTGCATGAAAGGTGTAAAATGTATTATGAATGCATGTTGACTTGTTGGTTTGAACAAGTGTTGATTATCTATTGAGAATGGTGCATGTGTGCATGAAATCTCTTTAGTGCATTGAAGTCTTGTGGAGACTTGTTTTAAAAGGGCATGTGATGCAATTGTTAATGATGTGGTTCATATGTTGCATTTGTTTAATGCATGTGTTGGATTGTTTGAGTAAATGGTTTAAAAAGGGTTTCTTGCTTTGAAATGACATTCAAGTATGAGAATGGTAAGATGTAAAGTGGAAGTGTTTTCCAAGGTTTGAAATTAGCTTTGCATATGGTGTTTTTGCATGGAATGGCTAATTTGATGGTTTTGCAAGTTTATGTTTTGAAAAGGTTTACTTAGCTTTCTAAGCTAAGGGTTGGTTTTCATGTTTGTGCAATGCATGATTTTAAAGCATGTTGTTGAAAAAGGGTTTTCAAATATTGCTTTGGTTTGTCGAATCGAGTTTGCTTTTAAAAGTGGTTTTATGATTCGCTGCATTGATGGTGTTTTGGTTTTGAGCTTTCCTCACTAAGCATTATGTGCTTACGCTCCTTTTTGTCCATCAATGCAGATATTTGAAGTTTGGACAGCGAGAAGCAAGGGATTCAAGGAGGACTCCATTAGAGATGTATGTCTCGGTTAATAGCTATAGTTAATAAAGGCAATGGGGGTAGAATCTCTTATGTTGTTGTCAAAGGAGATTGTGTATGTTGGACAAGTTTGGGTTATGGTTTTGAATCATGTGGATTAATGTTGCAACATTTGAATCTCCCTATGCTTAAGTTGTATTGCTATGCTTCTTGTTTAAAAGCATGATTGAGCCTTGAATGTGTTTAATGAGTTTGTGCACCTAGGGGTGGTCTTGTATCTAGTTTTGATGCATTTATGTTCCCTATATGTTGAATGGCTTGCTGGTGTGATTTGGTGGCTTTTGGAGCATGTTTGGTGGGTCAAAAGCATGTTTAACCAGCAAAGTTGCTGCAATCTGGGCAGGTCGTTTCGGAACGATCACTACCGTTTCGGAACAGGGGCCTGTTATGGCCAGGGCGTTTCGAAACGGGAGGAACCGTTCCGGAACGAGTATGCTACTGCCAGTCCCCGTTTCGGAACACGTTGCGGAACGGACCCGCGTTTCGAAACAGGGTCTCCCTATTTCGGAACACCTGACCGTTGGGGGCTGACATTGGCGGTTATGTGTTTTGAAATGTTTGCGTTTTGGTCCTGAATCTTGTTTTTGCAATTGTATGAGTTCGGGATGTCCGTTTGAGCTGAAATTTGGCAGTGAAGCATGAGATATGACTAATTTCATATTGGTAACTTTTAGTTGGGTTAAGTCCCTAAAATTCTCAGAATTTACAGTTTGGTCCCTAAAGTTGTATTTTGTGCAATTGGGTCCCTGATTGTTCTCTGATGGTTATGATCTTTGAGTATGATGTTCGTATGATCACATCTAGGGTTAATGAGCATCTAGACAAGATTAAAAAGAAAAAAAAGGGTCGTTAATCAAGGTTGACTTTCGGGTTGACTTTGGTTTTCCCCGTGTAAACTTCTTAATTCGGTTCAACCATCTGGGCCGGGTTAAGGGGGTTACATTTGGTGGTATCAGAGCTGAGTTGCGAATGCTTGGGGAAAATGGTAAGTTGTTGTGATATGTGTTTGATGTTTATCTTGATGTGTGGTTGAAGGTTGGTTGAAACATGTGTTTCTGAGCAAATTGTTGATGTTTTTAAGCATGCTTTGTGGTTATGAACCTTCGTTGAGCTCATGTGGATTTGTGCTGATGATGTGCTAGTGTTATGAGCTGATGTTATGCATGATGGAAGTGTAATGGGTATGATATGTTGATGTTATGCTGCTGCGAGTGGATGTTGTTTGATGTAAGCATGATCGGATATGTTGTTGATATGCTTGATGTTGTGATATCCATGCTTTTGTTGACTGTTATGTCATGTAAAAGGGGGAGGATTCGGGATACCCATTGCCTTATTAATATAGCTATTGTGTTATGTTGGAGTTGGAGTTTGAATCCTTGCTTAAGCTGGTCTAATTGTTTTGTTTGTTTTGTTGTGATTGCTTGTTGTTAATAGTATGGTGAAATCGGTGAAAGAATGGCAGTTGGGTGAGATGGTTGCTGCCTTGGGGCAGGTTGTTAAGGCGTGGAATTCACCTTTTAATGGAGGTGTTTCGTCTCAGTTTTCTGTGCCTGGAGTTGAGGTGGTAAGGCAAGAGGAAGAGGTTGGTTCTGTGATGAAGAGTTCATCACCTGTTGTTCAGGAGGTGTTGGGAACATCTCAGGCTGTGGGATGTGTGGGTTTGTCGAGGCAGCGTTTGCAAGATTTGGGTGTTGTGGAGTATCATGGTTCGACACCTGAGACGTTTGAGGCCTGGTTGGCCAGTGTGGTTCTGATTTTGGATCAGGAAGGTTGTGATTATGCATGTAAGCTGGGAAGTGTTGTCACATTGATGTTGGAGGACGCTTGTGCCTGGTGGACATCTGTGGCGGTGTCATCGCACATCCATGATATTGGTTGGGATTTCTTTGTGTCTGCCTTTTATGAGAGGTATCTTGGAGAGAAATTCCCAAGGGTTAAGCAATGTGAAGGTAGTGTAAATCTGGGGCGAGTGTTGCTTGATCAAGGAGTGGAAGCTCAGCTACCGGTATGTAACCGTTGTGGAAGGCGCCATGTTGGAGGTTGTTGGGGCGCAGATGCTTGTTGGAACTGTGGTTCTAAAGAGCATGTGAAGCGAGATTGTCCTGATATAGTGAAATCAGCTTCAGTGGTAGCAAAAGGGTCTCTGAAGGGTCGAGGGCACGGCCGAGACAAGGTTCGAAGGTGGCAGGAAGAGCAGAAAGTTGTGAAGAGTTTGGGAAACGGAATCTGTTGGAAATGTGGGTCGGCTGGACACATGAGACGTGATTGTTTGAAGTTGGCTCGGAACAGCCAAGGTTCTTTACCGCAAGGAGATGGTGGTGATCTCAGGGGGTTAGCTGATGCTACAGCGGTGCGGCTGGAGGATGGTGGTTCAGTAAGGAAGAGTGCTCGCCTGATGAAGCTCCAGGGGGTGATGTGTTTTCAGGTAACCTTGTTTTAGTAACCTAGTTTGGTTTTGGTTTGGGTTTCCTTGTGTTGTGAGTTTGGTCTTGTTGCTAGCATGTTGGGGTAGTAGATGTTGTTGTTGTTTTGAAACATCATTAACGTGAAGAAGGTTTAGTGGGTATCTTGTGGTTAATGGTTGCTAGAATGATGGAGTTAGACAAGTTGAAAGTGAAATAGGAGGTTGTTCTTAGACGGACTCTGAGGATGTTATTGGTGGGTGTGAACTGACATACATGCACAGTTAAAATCATTTGTTATATGTTATATTATATATGTACTGGTCCATGCATACATGTGGCATGACATTAGAGGTTTTGCATACATGTACATCAGGCATTGATAGGGCATGTTGGTGACCATGCATACGAACGTTCACACTTGCTAATAACTAATCAAGTCTGTTAGTGTTGTGGTTGGGTTAGGTTGGTGATGGGTTTTTAGAAGTTGTTTTGGTGCTGAGTGTAAGTTAGAGGTAGTGGAGAGTATTAAGCAAGCTGTTAGTAATAGTGAGTGCGGTATAGTATGTTGGTAGAAGGAAAGTGTTTGATGCTTATCGAGTTTAGTGGTGTGGTGGTAAGGAGTTTGCCGATGGAAGTTAGAATCGGTCAAGTGGTTTTGAGTAGCTTGTGGAAGAGGTGGTTCCTTGGAAGCTAGATGATGTTGAATGTAGTGGATGTGTTCTCAGAGTGCCGAGGTATTTTGGCATTGATGTGGTAGTAGAAAGGTTGTTTTTATGGGTGTTGGTTCGTAGCAACCTTCGAGGAGTTGAGATGGTGATATGCATGTTTAAGTTGGGCGGTGTTCTTGTAAGGCAAGTGTTGTGGTCAAAGCTTGAAGTGGAAAGGTAATGAAAGATCGAAGGTCATTGTTGGTTGGACGGATTCTTGTGAGAAGTGGTTGGCTGGTTGTGAGTAAGTGAATTCTTTTTGGAGATCAGCTGGTGGTGTGTGGAACGGCTAGCGGAGTCAAGGTTGGGGTTTTGTGATGTGATTTTTGGATTATGGGTGAGTAGTCTTGGTGAGTTGTTATGGTAATGATAGCGGCGGATGTGAAGGAATGTCAGCATTCGTTGAGAAGTTTGGGTAAGCAGTTGATGCTTCGGAATGCTTGCTTGTTGTGGAATTCTCTGGAAAAGGTTGAGTAGTTTTGCAAAGGTTTTTAGAAGCAGTGAAGGTTGTGGGTTACATAGTGGCTGAACTGATTGGTTGGAGTCACTATGTGAACAAGTTTCGGGAACAGTGTGTGGTGGTGTTGAGTTTGGGCGGAGTTTTGTGAAGAGGGTGTTCAGTGGTGGTTAAGTCTCCTGTGTTGCTTTGTGGTTGCTTTGAGAGGGTTGGTTGTGCTCTTTTCGCCAGTTGAAATTTCGAGGACGAAATTTCCTAAGGGGGGAGAGTTGTAACGCCCCGGTTTTGGGCTTAGAAGTTTTGGGCGTTGACCGGTTCGGTCAAAGTGTTGTTCGAATATAAAAGGTGATTTTTAGGAAAGCCTAGTTCGGGTTGCATTAAAAATATGGAAAAATGTCCTAAAATCCTCTTTTAATATATATAAGTGAACTGTGAAATCAATTTTGCAAAATGAGGTTTGGAAGGGTGACATTTTGGGTTAGTGACCAAAATGTAATTTTTTAAAAACTGCGTGACTGTTTTAAAAAGGATTGAAACTTTGAATCTTTAAGGAGCTATTTACCCAATGGGAGTTTCTCCAGATTTTCTAGAATATTAAATGATTTAATTAAATGTTTTTAAACTAAAGAAAAGTGGAGGGAAGATATTTTCCTAATTCTAACTAACTTTTCTCTCAAATCTTCTATTTTCCTTTTCTCTCATTTTCTCTCAAACCAAACATTTTCTCCAGAGCTTTTTCCTCTGATTTTGTCACTTAAATATACCTTTTCAATTCTCTTTTGATTGCTAATCATCTCTACAACAAAACCTCACCATTTGCTAATTGGATTTTCAAGCTTTTTGGTTCCAAAAAGGGAGAAACTCAAGTTTGGAGGTAAGAACGTCCTTCTCCTCTAAACTCTCAGTTCTTTACTGAAATTCCCAAGTTCTCAATCCTTGATTTGTGATTTATTAAAGGTTTTGCAATTGTAATCTTGATTTTGGCTTTAAAATGCAAGATTTGCTTGATTTTGGTGAAATTTTCGTATGATCTGTTTGGGCAGTGTGTTGAGGTGTTAAATTGATGTTAATTGAATGTTAAATTGATGAATAATTGAGGTTTAATCAATGCAATTCCGAATAGGTTAAATTTCCTAAGTTTTGCTTGAGTTTTTGGTTGTTTTTGGAGTGATCTTGGTGATCTGTTATAGCTGGAGGTTTAAGGACGTGGTTAGATCCTTTTTGAATGTTAATTGATGTTTAAAAATGGTTTTAAGTAATGGATCTTGGCTGGGTTAAGTTTTGGAAGTGTTTGGAGGTGGTTTTGGTTGTGTTTGGTAGCCGAAATGATGGATTTGCAATGAGCAGCGAGTTTAGTTGTGTTGCTGGTGTTTTTAGTGCATTATGATGCACTAATCCTTTGATGTTGTGTGCTTGAAACAGGGGAAGTTGATCCGTGAGCATTAGAGGTGTTGTGGAAGGTTTCGGATGCTTGGAAGGCTTGTTGGCTAGCCTTGTTTTGTGTATCGGTGAGTGAAGTTGGGTTTTCAGCTTTTAAACCAAGGTTTGAAGGTTTTGGGAGCTTAGTTTAAGTCTAAACAACTTTGCTAAGCTCAAGAGTAAGTAAATGGATTTTCTCTCTTGGTTTGTGTTGTGAATTGGCTTTAAAAGCAATTGTGTTTGATGGATGCGATGCATGTGATTTGCATGTTTTAAATTCTGTTTTGAAAGCATGTTTTAGCATGGTTTAATGCTGGTTTTGAAAGCCATATGTGAAGGATGCTCAAGGTAAGAGATCCTTGGTTTTGTACATTGAAATTGTGGAATTGATGCATAGTGTTGCATGTTGTTTAATTGCTTTGCGTGATGCTTTAAAACAGTGGAATATTGTTGTTAATAATGCATTTTGGCATGTGATGGTTAAAGTCACAAAGGTGGTTGAAAGTCCTTGTGTGAGCCTTGTTTATTTAAGAACATCATGGTGTTTGAAAGTCCATGGTAGGTTCTTGGTTAAAGTAAATGGTGGTTTATGCATTTTGGTTATGCATGTAAATCAATGGATTAATGTGGTAAGATGGTTATATTGGCAAGTGATGTAAGTGGTTCTTGGTTTCTTTGATCGGATATAGTTAGCCGGCTATAGGATTGGGTGCACCGTGAATAAGTCGCCTAGGATGTGGAGTGGTTAAGAGTGAACCGGGAAACTCCATCCAAGTATCCTAACGAGATGGTTAAGGTCATAATGGTGGTTAAAATTCCATTCGAGGACCTTGGTTAAGCAAAGGTAATAATGGTGGTTAAAATTCCATTTGAGGACCTTGTGCTTGTTAAGATCACAATGGTGGTGTAAAGTCCATGTGTGAATCTTGTATAGGGTGTCCCGGATCTCGTTAGTGATGTTATACAACTACCAATCGGTGATACAAAGGTTGTATGGTGTTTAAAAGTCCATACATGGGAACCTTGTGCATGTTAAGGTTGTATGGTGTTTAAAAGTCCATACATGGGAACCTTGTGAATGTTAAGGTTGTATGGTGGTTAAAAGTCCATACATGGGAACCTTGTGAATGTTAAGGTTATATGGTGTTTAAAAGTCCATATATGGGAACCTTGTGAAAGTTAAGGTTGTATGGTGGTTAAAAGTCCATACATGGGAACCTTGTGAATGGTAAGGTCAAATGGTGGTTAAAAGTCCATTTGGAGACCTTGGATTGGTAGTGTGTATGAAGCGTGGGGACAACGCTTGTGATCCGCGTATCCGATCGGGTGTTGAGTTGAAAAGTGGATTTGGTTATCACTTGGAGGCCAATATGATATTCTTAAATATAATGAAGTATGAGATGCTTGAAATGATGCATGGTTGCATGAAAGGTGTAAAATGTATTATGAATGCATGTTGACTTGTTGGTTTGAACAAGTGTTGATTATCTATTGAGAATGGTGCATGTGTGCATGAAATCTCTTTAGTGCATTGAAGTCTTGTGGAGACTTGTTTTAAAAGGGCATGTGATGCAATTGTTAATGATGTGGCTCATATGTTGCATTTGTTTAATGCATGTGTTGGATTGTTTGAGTAAATGGTTTAAAAAGGGTTTCTTGCTTTGAAATGACATTCAAGTATGAGAATGGTAAGATGTAAAGTGGAAGTGTTTTCCAAGGTTTGAAATTAGCTTTGCATATGGTGTTTTTGCATGGAATGGCTAATTTGATGGTTTTGCAAGTTTATGTTTTGAAAAGGTTTACTTAGCTTTCTAAGCTAAGGGTTGGTTTTCATGTTTGTGCAATGCATGATTTTAAAGCATGTTGTTGAAAAAGGGTTTTCAAATATTGCTTTGGTTTGTCGAATCGAGTTTGCTTTTAAAAGTGGTTTTATGATTCGCTGCATTGATGGTGTTTTGATTTTGAGCTTTCCTCACTAAGCATTATGTGCTTACGCTCCTTTTTGTCCATCAATGCAGATATTTGAAGTTTGGACAGCGAGAAGCAAGGGATTCAAGGAGGACTCCATTAGAGATGTATGTCTCGGTTAATAGCTATAGTTAATAAAGGCAATGGGGGTAGAATCTCTTATGTTGTTGTCAAAGGAGATTGTGTATGTTGGACAAGTTTGGGTTATGGTTTTGAATCATGTGGATTAATGTTGCAACGTTTGAATCTCCCTATGCTTAAGTTGTATTGCTATGCTTCTTGTTTAAAAGCATGATTGAGCCTTGAATGTGTTTAATGAGTTTGTGCACCTAGGGGTGGTCTTGTATCTAGTTTTGATGCATTTATGTTCTCTATATGTTGAATGGCTTGCTGGTGTGATTTGGTGGCTTTTGGAGCATGTTTGGTGGGTCAAAAGCATGTTTAACCAGCAAAGTTGCTGCAATCTGGGCAGGTCGTTTCGGAACGATCACTACCGTTTCGGAACAGGGGCTTGTTATGGCCAGGGCGTTTCGAAACGGGAGGAACCGTTCCGGAACGAGTATGCTACTGCCAGTCCCCGTTTCGGAACACGTTGCGGAACGGCCCCGCGTTTCGAAACAGGTTCTCCCTGTTTCGGAACACCTGACCGTTGGGGGCTGACATTGGCAGTTATGTGTTTTGAAATGTTTGCGTTTTGGTCCTGAATCTTGTTTTTGCAATTGTATGAGTTCGGGATGTCCGTTTGAGCTGAAATTTGGCAGTGAAGCATGAGATATGACTAATTTCTTATTGGTAACTTTTAGTTGGGTTAAGTCCCTAAAATTCTCAGAATTTACAGTTTGGTCCCTAAAGTTGTATTTTGTGCAATTGGGTCCCTGATTGTTCTCTGATGGTTATGATCTTTGAGTATGATGTTCGTATGATCACATATAGGGTTAATGAGCATCTAGACAAGATTAAAAAGAAAAAAAGGGTCGTTAATCAAGGTTGACTTTCGGGTTGACTTTGGTTTTCCCCGTGTAAACTTCTTAATTCGGTTCAACCGTCTGGGCCGGGTTAAGGGGGTTACACAGCCGGGTTGAAAGAGGAGAGGGGGGTTGCGACTATGAGCTCCATGAGGCTGGTAATGTTGTTGTCGGTCCAGCCTCTGCCTTGGACCAGTTTTTCGGTGGTGGCTTCTGGGACGGCAGCGCAGCGGCAAAGAGAAGTGATCATGAATGTTAGGCAAAGGCGGGAGGTGGAGCGAAATGTGCAGTCCAAGATGCTTTCCCTCATATAGCGGCCCACGTTGATAGGCCGGTCGTTCATGATCGAATGAATGAGGGCGAGCCGCTGCTCGTCCACCGTCGTGTGATGGGAGGATGGCATGATACGCTTCTTGATGAAAGCGTTCCATAGCTTTGCTTCTGGAAGGAGCTACCCCCTTTTTACGGAGTTGGGGTTCTTTTTGCTCGTGTTCCACGTCGTTTCTTTCTCTGTCACTTCTGCCATGATAGCTCCGTACGCGGCAGAGTCGAGGGTGTCCAAAAATTGCTGATGGGCATCGTCGTTGGGACCAAAATAGAGGCCATACATGTGGTTGATGCTGTCAGCTGTGAATGGTACCTTGACCCCTCGGACAGTGACGGATGTCGCCGTCTTGCTGTTGATGGCAGCATAAAACTCCCTTACCACCGTGTCATTTAATTCTACTGGTTGTTCTGCGAACTGCTCCCATAGTTGAGCTCTTATGGCCCTCGCAATGAATGGTCGAAGCCCCATGTTCGGAGCCTTTCGGATGTAGATGAAACCTCTTTCTTCCCATAATTCCTTGGTTGCGAAGGCCGATGGTGTGGGTGCTGCTGATGAAGAGGCTGAAGTAGCACCGCGGCGGGTCTGTCTAGAAGACATTTTAGTTGCAAGGGTTGTGAAAGTAAAGAAAACAAATAAAAACGAGAGGAGAAAGCAAGTAAGAATAAGCAGAAGTGATGAAAATGGAAATGAGAACGGGGTTTTATAGCGGTAGAGTTGCTGCCCGTTTAATGCTGTAACGGCAGGCGGGAATAACGGGGCGACTGTTGAATTTGGCGTGTCTGACGCGTCTGTCACGTAATTATGCGTCTGTTACGCGTCTGTCACACGCTTCTGCGTCTGCCGTGTCAGTCTGTTGACAGCCTGTCTTATCCGTGTCTGCGGCGGCAGCTGGAACGACAGGCTTCAATAAATGGGCTCTGTTGGGCTGATGGATGGATGGTGGGCTTGGGTCACTTCTTATTTTCTTCTTGACTCCTTTATTTGCTGAAAACAGAAAATATAAAAACATTATTCGAATAAAATAAACCTAATTTCCTAATAAATAATACTAAATAATAAAATAAATGAAAATAAAATTTAGGTTAAATTAGGGATGCCTTGTGGGGCATCTCCTAAAGTAACCACTTCCTGTATTCCTGGGGCTTCAGTCCCCTGATAATGCTTGAGGCGCTGTCCATTCACTTTGAATTGGTGCCCGTCTTTTAATGATCGGATTGTGATGGCACCATGGGGAAAAACTTGTACCACTTGGAACGGGCCAAACCATCTAGACTTTAGCTTTCCTGGGAAGAGTTTCAGTCTAGAATTGAACAACAACACAAGCTGCCGTGGGCAGAACTGTCGTGGCAGCAACTTCCTGTCATGCCACTTCTTAGTTTTCTCCTTGTAGATTCTTGCATTGTCGTAAGCCATTGTCCGTATTTCCTCAAGCTCGTTCAGATCTAACAGCCTTTTCTGGCCTGCCTTGTCCAAGTCCATATTCACGGCCTTGATTGCCCAATATGCTTTGTGCTCTATCTCGACAGGCAAGTGACAGGTTTTCCCATAGATCAATCGGTATGGAGACATGCCCAATGGAGTCTTAAAGGCTGTCCTATATGCCCATAATGCATCATTAAGGAGTAAAGACCAATCTTTCCTAGTTGGCTTAACAATCTTCTCAAGAATGTTCTTAACTTCCCTACTGGATATCTCAGCTTGTCCATTGGTCTGTGGGTGGTATGCTGTCGCGATCCTGTGCTTGACACCATATTTCTTCAAGGCGGCAGCAATAACCCTATTATCAAAATGTCTCCCTTCATCACTGATAATCGCCTTAGGGATGCCAAATCTAGAAAAAAGGTTTTTGTGCAAAAACTTTTGGACTGTCTTGGCATCATTCTTTTGAGTGGCGATGGCTTCAACCCACTTAGAGACATAATCCACTACTAAGAGGATGTATAGATTTCAACATGAAGATGGAAAAGGTCCCATGAAATCAATCCCCCAAACGTCGAAGATCTCGACTTCCAGAATGTTCTGCAGTGGCATCTCGTTTCTCCTCGAGATGTTACCTGTCCGCTGGCACCTGTCACAGTTCTTGTAGAAGTTCTGTGCATCTTTATACAGTGTCGGCCAGTAGAACCCTGACTGCAGCACCTTGGCAGCATTTTTATTGCCTCCTAAGTGACCTCCATATTGTGAAGCATGGCAGTGATGGAGAATGTCTTCTTGTTCTTCTTGTGGTACACACCTCCTTATGACTTGATCTGCACATAGTTTGAAAAGAAGAGGTTCGTCCCAATAATAATGCTTGACATCATTTTGGAACCTCTTCCTGGCTTGATAATTAAGATCAGAAGGAAGTATTCCGCTAACTATAAAATTAACGAAATCAGCGTACCAGGGGAATTCAAAAGACTTACCTGCTGCCATGGTTGTCGCGACAGCAATTGCGGCAGCAAAGAGCTGCTCGTTTGGGAAGGTCTCCAGTATATTCGTCTCGTCGATTGGTAGACTCTATCCCTTCTCCAATCTTGAGAAGTGGTCTGCCACCTGATTTTCTGTCCCCTTTTTGTCCTTGATCTCAAGGTCGAACTCTTGTAATAGCAAGATCCACCGTATCAATCTAGGCTTTGCATCCTTCTTTGCGAACAAATACTTCAGGGCAGAATGGTCTGTGTGCACTATCACCTTCGTCCCAAGTATGTAAGAACGAAACTTGTCAATGGAGAACACCACAGCTAATAGCTCCTTTTCTGTGGTGGTGTAGTTCACTTGGGCGTCATTTAATGTCTTGCTGGCGTAGTATATGACATGAAACAGCTTATCTCTGCGGTGCCCAAGCGCTGCCCCGACAGCATAGTCACTAGCATCACACATAATCTCAAATGGCTGTGTCCAGTCTGGTGGCTGTACTATGGGGGCTGTTACTAGTTTTTCCTTCAGAACCTTGAATGCTTCAGTACATTCATCATTAAAGTCAAAGGGTCGGTTCTGCTCTAAAAGATGGCATAGGGGCTTGGTGATTTTTGAGAAATTTGCAATGAATCTCCGGTAAAAACCAGCATGCCCTAAAAAACTTCTAATGCCCTTGACTGTGGTCGGCGGCGGCAGCTTCTCAATTACTTATATTTTAGCCCTGTCGACTTCTATCCCACGGCAGCTAATCTTATGGCCAAGGACTATCCCCTCATCCACCATAAAGTGGCATTTTTCCCAATTCAAAACAAGATTTGCTTTTTCACATCTTTCAAGTACCTTTTGTAGGTTGCCAATGCAGCTCTCCAAATCGTCTCCAAAGACGGAAAATTCATCCATAAATATCTCAAGGAAGTCCTCTACCGTATCGGAGAATATGGCCATCATGCACCTTTAGAAGGTGGCAGGTGCATTACATAATCCAAACGGCATCCTCCTAAAAGCATATGTTCTGTAGGGGCAGGTGAAAGTCGTCTTTTCTTGATCTTCTGGTGCAATAGCAATTTGATTGTAACCTGAGTAACCATCAAGAAAACAATAGTAAGATTTACCCGCTAATCTATCAAGCATTTGATCAATAAAGGGTAAAGGAAAATGGTCCTTTCGGGTAGCTTTGTTGAGCTTCCGATAGTCCATACAAACCCTCCAACCGGTCACAGTCCTGGTTGGGATTAATTCATTGTTCTCATTGGTTATCACGATCATTCCTCCTTTCTTTGGAACGTATTGCACCGGGCTCACCCATTTGCTGTCGGAGATGGCGTAAATAATACCAGCATCTAACCATTTGATTATCTCTTTACGCACCACCTCCTTCATCGCATGGTTTAGCCGCCTTTGGGCATCAATGGTCGGCTTATGATCTTCCTCGAGGAGGATTTTATGCATGCATAACGCCGGACTGATGCCTTGAATGTCTGCTATCGTCCATCCAATTGCCTTTTTGTGCTGCCGTAGCATGCCGATTAGCTGTCATTCCTGTTCCTACGGCAGCTTAGAAGAGATGATTACGGGCAACGTGTCATTTGAACCAAGATAAGCATATTTTAACTGCCCTGGCAGGGGCTTAAGTTCTAAGGCAGGTGGTTCAATAGTAGACGACTTTTGGATTAAATGGTTATCCGAAGTGTAATTCAAAGGTTCGAATAACTTACCTGGACGATAGCCTAACCAGTTTACCTCCTCCTGATCTTCAGTATCATATGTATCGGAGTCAGAGGAGTTGCTGTCGTCGGTGCTGTCGTCGTTGCTGTCGTGACAGGCCTGTAGGTGGCTGTCGCAGCAGTGACCAAATTTTATATCATGACAGCCCGACCTAATGTAGGGTTGATCGAGGGTTACTTCAATGATGGCCTTGCATTCCTCGCCCACATCAGCATGTTCCATTGCTTGGAGAACATTCAACTTAATCTCTTGATCGTTCACTCGCATGGTGAGTTCTCCTTTCTCCACATCAATCAATGATCTTCCTGTGGCTAAGAAGGGTCGCCCAAGGATGACTGGTGCGTTTTCGTCTGCCTCACAATCTAAAACAAGAAAGTCAGCAGGAAAAATAAACTTATCCACTCTTACCAGAATATCTTCAATCTTTCCCTCTGGATGAACGTAACAGCGGTATGCCAGCTGCAGAGTTACTGTCGTGGGCCGCGCCTTTCCTATACCTAACTTCTGAAAAACAGACTTTGGCATTAAATTAACACTAGCACCAAGATCACAAAATGCTTTTCCCACATATTTGTCTCCGATTACACAAGGTATGATGAAGCTCCCCGGATCCTTCTTTTTCTAGGGTGGCTTCCGATGAAGAATACTCATGCAACCATCTGCCATCCTTACCGTTTCAAAATCCCCAAGTTTATATTTCTTTGACATGACATCTTTGAGAAATTTGGCGTAACCGGGCATCTCCCTAACGGCATCTAACAGCGGAATATTAATATGAACCTGCTTAAAAATATCATAAATCTTTTTAAGTTGAGATTCTTGCTTAGCTTACTGTATCCGTTGAGGAAAAGGAGGTGGGGGACGGTAATCAGCAATACGTCCTTCCCACTGCATACGAATCTGAGGAGGTTTCGTTTCATCAATTTTCTCCTCTGTCGCTTCTGCTGTCATGACAGGCTCATCGGCAGCAGTCTGTTTATCACCTGTCGGGGCAGCTTCCTCGGCAGGTTGGTCTAAGGCTGGTTCCTTTCCTGTTTCAACTTCTTTTTCCGGCCCTGGTCGTTTCTTCCCACTCCTAGAAGTAATTGCCTTACACTGCTCATGTGTGGGTGGCCTAGCATTTTCAGTATTACTAGGGAATCCTCCAGTCTGCCTCGGCTTAATATGTTGAGAAACCTGACCCATTTGTGTCTCCAGAGATTTCAAAGTAGCCTCATGATTTGTCATCCTCATCTATGTTTTATCCATGAAATTTTCTGTCTTCTTGACAAACTGATTCATATTCTCAATATAAGTACCCGTCTGAGACATAAAGGTGGCCAGAGTCTGTTCTAGTATACTGCTCGTGGCAGCTGGTGGTTGATGTTGCTGCTGCGGCGACAGGTGCGTCGACAGTTGCTGTCGCGTCAGCAATCTGGGTCCTCCCTGATTCTGATTGTGTGCTTGAGGATTCAGGGCGTTATTGGGATTACTCCAGGAAAACTTGGGATCTTTCCTCCAATTGGGATTATAATTGTTGGAATTGTAATTCGGCTTGTAATTTCCAACATACTTTCCCTCTTCTAACTGTATTGGGCACTCATCCCGACTATGATTTCCCTCACAGATATCACATACTTCCTCTACAGCAAATCCTTGTTGACCATCATCATTCAATAACCTTTTCATTGCTTTAGTAAGGAATGCTACCTGTGATTTCAACGTGCTGTCGGCTTCATAGTCCTTGACAGCAAGTACTCGTTTACCCCCTCTTCTTGCGGTCGGAAACTGTTCCTCATTCTTGGCCAGATTTTTCAAGACTTGCAATGCCTCGTCTGGATCTTTATCCAATAATAGTCCATTTGCTGCAGAATCAATTCGAATACGAGTTTGTAAGTTAGCAGCATTATAGAACTTAGTTACCTGATTCCAGACGGGGAATCCATGCATTGGGCAGTTCCGAAGAAGAGTAGTAAATCTGTCCCAGGCCTCGTGCATCGGCTCGTCATCTTCCTGCTGAAAAGTAGCAATTTCATTACGTAATCGCTCAGATAAATGCGAAGGATTAAAACGAGATAAAAATTCACGAGATAAATCTACCCAAGTCATAATTGAACCCGGCGTAAGTTTATTCCACCAAGTTTTAGCTCTGTCCCTCAATGAGTGGGGAAATAACCGAAGCCTCAGTATCTCCGGATTAACTTCTGGCAGTCTAAACGAACCATAGATCTCCTGGAACGTTTTCAGATGCTCCCTAGCATCTTCTGTCACAGCACCACTAAACTGTCCGACATTGTTGATCATACTAAACATGACAGGTTTAAGCTTAAAGTTATCAACTTCAATATCCGGCAGCGTGGTCTCCAACTCTACGTGATCATTCAACATGTAGTCACGACAGGACCGTCGTCCAGCTGCTGCAGGCGGGTCACCGACAGGCGGGTCGTTCCCATTGTAGGCCATCTTCTCTAGCTGCTCCTCAAGGTACTCGTTCCTGGCTAGCACGTAACGAAGTCGGTTCCTAAGATTGAATGAACGTTCAACTTCCGGATCTAATGGATACTCAGGATCTTCACCTCTTTTAGATCTGCGCATAAACAAGTAAACCTCGTGAAAAGCAAGAGTTGAAAGTACCAAAGAAAAAGAAATATAAAAATAAAAACAAAAAGTGCAATAAAAGAAAGGTAGAGTTATGTTGCCAATCCCCGGCAACGACGCCAAAAACGTGTTGCGTGTAAAATAGTCTATCGCAATTGTAGTGCAAGTGTACACGACGCAAGTAGTAAAGTGATACGAAGTATCGGATATCGTCTACATAGGGATTGGGCTAATAGCTTCACCTTATTTCACTGCACGAAGTAAAGAAAATAACTGAGAATTGTCACGAGAATAATAAAGTAAACTTAAATAAAAGAGTAGGAATATCAAGATAGAGAGAATGGGCTGGTATTGAATTGCTCAGTAGTGCAGGTATTGTATTGCTTAGGAACTCCAGTTCTGTCGTCGCGCCTGTCGCTGGCAGCACCTGTCGCGACAGCTGTCCGTTGGTCGTCGCGGCAGCAAACACACCAACTCAGTACGTTCAAGTTTGGCAAGAATCCCAGATCTGCCTTGGCCTATCCCTAGGTCCAAGTCTGTCGATGATCACGTCTTTGATGATACCTCCTGGCGTGAACCGAAGGATGAACACCGATGTGTATGAATTCTTCCTTAGCCACTTAACCTTGCCCTATCCCTAGGCACAAGATAGTTCAACTATAAACTAGAGAACTCGCTCTTATTTCTTTCGTATACTTAACTCTCCCGATGCTAAGTAAATGGATAACCTCACAATGCTCTCCCGATGCTCTTGCAAGATATTAAAAACCAAAATAAGAGAACTTGAAGTTTATTTTATTGAACTAGAAAAATCCTAAAACAAAACAACCCTTGCAACTACTTTACAAATCAACCCATGGCCCTTGGGGGTTTTTAGAACATAACAACGGCGGGTAGACGGCGGAGGGGTTTGGTTGTCGGTTATGGGGTATGATGTGTGATATGTTAAAATCTATGCCCTTATATAAGCTTTGGGCTCAAGTATTCTAAGATAAAAAGGATTACAACTTTAATTAAAAGTAAGATTCTAATAAAGACTTTAATCTTCAAGTATCCTACTTTTCAGCCGCCTCCTTGTTTCATGGGATTTCCTCTCCTTGAGCTTTGGCTTGACATATCTTTTAATCCGGGGCTTGGAAAAATATATGGTTTTCACACGACAGACGAGCATAATTTTCTCTATCTATCGAGGTCCATTTTGCTTTTCCTCTCCGTAAAACTAATGTCCCCATGCTGTCACGGCAGATCCATGGCAGCATCGTCCTCTTTGTCTGCTTGTTCAGTTCAGCTCTTCTGCTTCTCTGCCCTTCGCCCGCCTTCTCCGTCTACTATGGCAGCAACCTGCAAAATTAACCATCTTTTAGTAGAATCCGTGCCTTTAATATATTTGTGATGTTTTGCTGTAAACTGACCTAAATGCAATGCAATGATGCTTGAATGCAGTAGAAATATGGGTTAAAAAGGGTGTAAATAATAGAACTTTTACACACTCAACAACAATATCTCACCAGATGCAATCAACTCTTTAATCTTGTGAAACCTCACATCAATATGTTTAGTTCTAGCATGATACACTTGATTCTTATCCAAATGAATAGCACTTTGTCTATCACAATGCAACTGAACTCCACCTTGCCGAATACCGAATTCATTCACTAGCCCGATAAGCCATGAGGCTTCTTTTGCAGCTTTAGTTACTGCCATGTACTCTGCTTCAGTTGTTGATAATGCCACAACAGACTGAACAGTTGACTTCCAACATATAGGCCCTCCACCTAGGGTGAAAACATACCCAGTTGTAGACCTTCTATCATCCAAATCACCTGAAAAGTCTAAATCCACATATCCAACAATCAAAGGATTATGTCGCTGACTGCCGAAAACAATTTCATGTCCCACAGTACCCTTTAAATACCTAAAAATCCACATGAGTGCTTCCTAATGTTATCTTCCTGGTTTAGACATGTATTTACAGACTTGACCAACAACATGAGCTAAATCAGGATGAGTACATACCATCAGCATGAGCTAAATCAGCATGAGCTAAATCAGGATGAGTACATACCCTTTGCCATCTCTTCAATTTCCTTGTCTGTCTTTGGGCACTATTCTGTAGAAAGCTTAAAGTGATTCGACAATGGAGTGCTTACGAGCTTTGCTTTGGTCATCACAAACCTCTCTAACATTTTCCCAACATAGCCTTGATGAGATAACCACAGTTTCCTTGAGCCTATATCTCTGTGAATCTCAATTCCAAGAATTTTCTTTGCAGCTCGTAAGTCTTTCATATAAAATTCCTGACTCAATAAAGCTTTCAAACCGACAACATCATGCATATACTTTGCAGCCAACAACATATCATCAACAAATAGTAGCAAAAAAAAGAACCATCATCAAGGCTTTTAACATAAACACAACATTCATACTCACATCCCTTGTAGCCAAGCTGAATCATGTAGGAGTCGAATCGCTTGTAGCATTGCCCTGGAGACTGCTTTAACCCATAAAAGGATTTCTTTAACCTGCAAACCAGATGTTCATCTCTGGATTGAATGAACCCTTCTAGTTGCTGCATATAAACCTGCTCCTCTAAATCACCATGCAAATAAGCAGTTTTAACATACATCTACTCAAAATGCAAACCTGAACTAGCTACAAGTGCAAGAACTGCCCTGATTAAAGTATGTCTAACCACAGTAGAAAATATTTTATCACAATCAACTACTTTTTCTGTGAAAAAGCCTTTTCTACCAATCGAGCCTTGAACTTTTCCCCCTCTTTTTCTGATACTGATGGTTTCCTTTTATACACCCATTTGCAACCTATAGCCTTCTTTCCCTTAGAAAGCCTAGCTAACTCCCACGTATGATTTTTCTACAAAGATTTCATCTCCTCAACCACTACAGCCATCCATTTTCTTTTCTCCGGACTAGAGATAGCCCCTTGAAAAGTATTCGGATCTTCACTTCTAATGTGATGTGCAAAAGACACCATATTTTCAAAACCCAATCTCTATAGAGCCTTTACATTGGTGTGTCTCTCTCTATCTCTGGCTAAATTATAATTATGCAACAGAACTATATTAGAGTCACCAGAAGTGGATTTCGAACAGTATCCAAGAGCAGTTGAGAAAGAAGTAACAGTTGAGAAAGGTGAAAGCATCTGTCCATCAAAGGAGTACTCGAGTTTTCGGTGGGCTCATATTAAGTGGGTTGGGGATACGGGGGCAAAGTCCCCGCGGTACGGTACGTGGTATCTTTATATTGTACCGGGTCTTTAAATAGATGTGTTATTTGTAACCTAAGGGCCATTGATTGAATAAAAGAAAACAACCGCTCTTGTGTTCTTACTTGTTTGATTTTCTTTTTCGTTTGTCGTGTGCACAACAAAATCTATCTTCTAAACAAGAGCATGATCATAAAACCAATGGGAAAAAATCCAAGAAACGAGAGTGAAACAACTCAAACGTACTTCTGAGCTTAGATTAGTCTTTAAAACTCAATCTAAACCCCTAAACCTTGCTTTCAAGTCATTCAAAGACTTTTAAAACCATTTCCACTCACCGATCACGCCTCGTTTGCTTTACCGAAGCAAAATCAAGCTTCCGAAACTTCACCAAACGTGTCCATTATAAACTACCATGTTTATACCATACAAAAATAGAGAATTAATGCATCTCAATGCATTAAAAACACCAACAACCACTGACATCTCGCTTCTCCACCCAAAACACCAAATCCCCCATCTGAAACAACCGAAAACACTTTCGATTACACTCTAAACCTTACCCAGCCAAAATCTAACACTTTTAAACACTTTTAATCATCAAAAATCATCCAAAAACTATCTAATTACGTCTTTATACCTCCAGCAACTCAGATTTCACACAAACACTTCAAAAACCCCAACTCTAGCAATCTAACAACTAGAGATCCAAACCAATTTGGGATTAGAATGATAAAACCCTTATTTTAGCATCATTTAACATCCAAATCATAATAAAATCAACCTCAAATCATACAAAACAGTAGCAATACGAGAATCCTTAGAAATCACTTTTTAAAGTTTGATTCATTAATTTTCATTAATTAGAGGAGTTAAAAGAAATTTACCTCTAACCTTTGCCTTTTTCTTTAAATGACATGATTTTGTAGATATCTTTCAAGATTGCTTTGAGAATAATGATGGAGAAGCTTGGAAAATCATTTGTGAAACAAAAAGAAGTTAAAAGATGAAGTTCTCTAGAGCTTTAGAGAGAAAATAGAGTGTTTGGCTGATTGAAAATTAAGAGAATGAAAGTTACGTCAATTAGCCTTTTAAGAAATTAAAACCCCTTTTTATTAAAATCTCCTTTTTAATTCTTTTTTATTAAATCATTGAAAATGGTAAAATTAATGTAAAAGGTTCATTATTTAAATGGTAGCTCCCTAAAGATTCTATGTTTTTAGCCCTTTTTCAAAACAATACTTAAAAACATATTTTTTACTTTTTACAAAATAGTCACTAAATTGAAATCTCGATCTTCCAAAAGCCATTTTTTAAAATTGAATTTACCAAACCTTTCTACATATTTTTAGAAGATTTTATAAATTTTTCTCATAATTTTATCATATCCCAAACTACGTTTTCCCTTAACCATTCCCGAAATCTCGGACATCTATTCTATGCTATATGAACCTCAAGTTGACGCCAAATTCTTCTAGGCCCTAAATCGGGGCGTTACAACTCTCCCCCACATAGGAAATTTCATCCTCGAAATTTTTACCTTAAAGGAAAAGATGAGGAAACTGCTTCTTCATGTCGTCCTTTCTTTCCCACGTGGCTTCCTCGACACCACGATGTCGCCACAAGACCTTGACCAACTCAATGGTCTTACCATGAAGAACCTAGCTATCCGAATCCAAGATCTCAATTGGTTCTTCATCATAAGACAAATCCGGATTCAACTCAATCTCTTCAATAAGAATAACATGAGTCGGATCCGATCTATACTTACGAAGTATGGATACATGAAAAACATCATGTATCTTCTCTAACTCGGAAGGAAACCTCAACCTATAAGCAACAGGTCCAACATGCTCTAGCACTTCGTATGGTCCAATAAACGTTGGACTTAACTTGCCTTTCTGACCAAATCTCATTACCTTCTTCCAAGGTGAAACCTTTAGAAACACCATATCTCCCACAACATACTCAATCTCCTTACGCTTCAAATCCGCGTAAGACTTTTGCCGATCCGAAGTTGCTTTCAACCTTTCACTAATAAGTTTCACTTTCTCCCTCGTACCCTTAAGCATATTAGGCAAAGAACCCAACTTATGCCCTACTTCTACCTAACAAAGAGGCGTTATACACTTCCTTCCATACAAGGCATCATAAGGAGCCATTTCAATACTCGCTTGATAATTGTTATTATAAGCAAACTCCACCGAGGGTAATTGTTTCTCCCAAGAACCTTGGAAATCAATGATGGAACATCTCAACATATCCTCCAACACCTGGATAACTCGTTCTGACTGACCATCAGTCTTAGGATGATACGATGTACTGAAATTCAAACGCTTGACCAATGCTTGATGAAGACACTCCCAAAACCTTGCTGCAAAACATGGATCTCGATCCGGAACAATGGACTTAGGCACCCCATGTAACCTCACAATCTCAGAGATGTACAAATTTGCCAACTTATTTAACGTATACGTAGTATGCACCGCCAAAAAATGTGTACACTTTGTAAAACGATCAACAATCACCCAAATGGAATTCTTTTTGGATTGTGTCAAAGGCAAACCCGTCACGAAATCCATGGTGATTCTCTCCCATTTCCATTGTGGAATCTTCAAGGGTTGCAACAATACATAAGGAAATTGATGCTCAGCTTTTACTCGTTACAATCCATACATTTACTAACAAAATCAACGACGTCTCTCTACAAACCAACCCAATAGTACTCATCCTTCAACCCACGATACATCTTTGTACTACGAGGATGCATAGCAAAAGTACTGCTATGAGCTTCAGTTAGAATAGTGCACATTAGCTCAACATCCTCCAGAACAACTATTCGACTCTTAAAACACAAAACACTATCATCATTGAAACAAAGTCAATTGGATTTCCTTCCGCAATGTCCTGAACATGCGGTACCAACGAATCATATAACAACTACTTTTCCTTAATCAACTCTACCAACGATGGTTTCACTTGCAATTCAGCCACTAAAACACCATCGCGCGATACATTCAACCGAGCAAACATAGCCCTTAACTATAGTGCCACCTTCCTACTTAAAGCATCGACTACAACATTAGCCTTCCCTGGATGGTACAATCATCAAATCTTAATATTTAAGCAACTCAAGCCACCTTCATTGCCTAAGATTCAACTCCTTTTGGGACATCAAGTACTTCAAGCTTTTGTGATCCGTGTACATCATACACTTTTCACAATAAAGGTAATGCCTCTAGATTCTCAAGGCAAACACCACATCAGCCAACTCGATATCGTTTGTAGGATAATTACGCTCATGCACCTTAAACTGCCAAGATGCATAAGCTACTACGCTACCTTCTTGCATCAACACACATCCCAAACCAACAAAGGATGCATTACTATAAACCACAAACTCTTTTCCCGATTCAGGTTGAATCAAGATAGGGGCTCGCGTCAACGCTTCCTTCAACTTCTCAAAAGCTTGTTGTCTAACCTCTATCCACTCAAACTTAACATCTTTTTGCAACAACTTTGTCAGAGGAGCAGCAATCCTCGAAAAACAATCCACAAACCTACGGTAGTATCCCCCAAACCAAGGAAACTACGTACCTCATAAACTGACTTAGGTGACTTCTTATTCATCACCGCTTCGACCTTTTAAGGGTCAACTATAATCCCTTCGGCCGACACCACATGACCAAGGAATACAACTTCCTTAAGCCAAAACTCGCACTTGCTCAACTTAGCATAAAGCTAATTTTCCATTAAAACTTGCAACACAATCCGTAAATGCTTATTATGATCCTCCTCGGTACTAGAGTACACGAGAATATCATCGGTAAACACAACCACAAACCTGTCCAACAACTCATAAAACAAACGATTCATCATATCCATGAATGCAACAGGGGCAGTAGTCAAGCAAAAAAAGCATCACCAAAAACTCATGGTGCATCTACCTTGTGCGAAAAGCAGTCTTAGGCACATCCACATCTTTTACCTTCAACCGGTAGTATCCGGATCTCAGATCAATCTTAGAAAACACTGAAGCACCTCAAAATTGATCAAACAAATTATCAATCCTTGGCAAAGGATACTTGTTCTTGACGGTCAACTTGTTCAATTGACGATAGTCTATACACATTCTCATTGTGCCATCCTTCTTCTTCACAAATAAGACTGGTACACCCCAAGGCGAAATAGTAGGCCTAATGAAACCTCGATTGAGAAACAGCTGGAGTTTCATCTTCAAATCCTTCAGTTCTTTTGGAGCCATTCGATATGGAGCAATAGACACTGGAGTCGTATTTTCATACAACTCAATGCCAAACTCAACCTCTCTATTTGGTGGCAAACCAAGCAACTCTTCTGGAAATACACCCCATAACTCACATAATGTTCGTATGTCCTGCACTCGCACTTCTTTTGTACTAGGATTCATCACATAAGCTAGGAAAGCTTAACATCCCGAATGCATCAACCGACTTGCTTCAAGAGCAGAAACCATATTAGATAAGAATTTAACATTTTCCCCTACAACCACCACCTCAGAATCATCAGCAAGTTTCAACGAAACTCGCTTGGTTTCAAAATCAACCACAACCCTATGCTCAGTTAACCAATCCATACCAAGAATCACATCAAAACCATAGAAAGGTAATGCCATAAGATTAACTTCAAACACATGACCTTGACATCTCATATACAACATTCTTGTAACAATTGTTTCACCAAAGGACCTGGTCACATGCATAATAACATCTAACAACTCAATAGGCAAACCAAGCACTTGTGCATGCTCAAGAAATATGTATGAATGAGTAGATCCGGAATCAATCAAAGAAAGTAATGACGAGTATTGCAAAGTAAAAGTACCCACGATCACATTCCTTTCACTCCTTCCCTCACGGTGTGCATACACCCTAGCTTGTCCACCACCCTCAGGCTGAACAACAACCACATGAGCAACATTCCTATGATCATCATATCTACGTTGGAAGTTACCACGACCATGACCACGGCCTCTCTGTGGCTCAGCAGCTCACACTAGAGCTCGTTCATATCTAACCGGCTGTGGACAATCACGCTTCATATTTCCCCGTGATCCACAGTTCCAACACGTACCGAAATTATCCCTAACATTCTCCTGTGTGCCTCCTACCGTAACGGTTACAATCTGGAGTACGAATTAAAGCATTCTAGCCTTGATGACCACGACCAGGGTTACCACCACCCTACCTAGGATTCGATTGATACCTTCAATCCTTATGCCTCTTATAGCGATCTTTCCCACCATCATACTCAGCAGCTCTCTTTCCTGAGCTAGAACCACCTAAACGAGTAGCCAAACCCAAATTTTGTTCGATGTCCTTAGCTTGAGTGACTAAGACATCAAATTCGGTATGTTCTGAAGCCAATATGAAGGTCTTAACATCCTTCACCAGCTCATAGCGAAAACGATCGCATCTCTTCTGTTCATCGGGAACCAACTTAGGAGCATATCGGCTCAACCGAACAAGATGAACTTTGTACTAAGAAATAGTCATGTTTCCTTGCACCGAGGACATAAATTCTCTCTTCTTCTCATCTAGATAACAAACACCCAATTACTTCTTCTTGAAAGTATTTACAAAGAATGCCCAAGTAACCTCGACAGGTTCCATACCCGCAGTGATGGTCATCCACCACGTATAAGCATCTCCTTGAAGCGAGGAGACAACACAACCCAACTTCTGCACATCATTGCAACTTATCTTACCCAGAATCCTTTTGGTACTCTCAAACCAAGCCTCGAAACTCTTAGGAGATAGGCCTCTAAACTCAGTTCCACATAAACTGTGCAAATGTTCTAAAAGTAAACCAGCATTAGCACCAGGTTGAGGTGCGGCCATATGCATCCTCGCTATCGCTGCCTAAAAGGCCCCAGCTATAGCCTGAATCAATGGTGTCATATTAGCAGCAGCTTGCCCTTGCGCTGCCTGAGGTCCAACACAAGCTCCCGCTCCAGCTCCACCACCACCAGAAGGAGGAGGAGGTGGAAAATCTCATTATTCTCATGAATCTCATTCTTAACCATGTTGTGTACATTGCCTCTAAGCTCTCATCTCAGTCCCATTATCAAAACTTAGTAGCCAAAGCAAGAATCCAAGGTGCTCAAGTTTTACTTTTCAAAACCAAAATTCTCTTCACATTAGTAATAATATGGCAATGGGTACCCTTAACCTCTCCCCCAACAGTACATAACAATCACAAAACATGTTATAAAACACTGTGCATCTCACATAGATCAAACAAGGATAAAAACACGGCATAATCAATCACCGTGCATAACATTCATCAAAGATTCAACCAAACAACAATATCACATAAACCTTACCTCCCAGTTCTTTCGAAACATGGATCTGATACCACAAAATGTAACCCCTTGACTCGGTCTAGACGATATACCAATCTGAACGGGTCACATGGGGAATATTGAAGTAAACCGGGAGGTTTACCTCAATAAAAAACCCTACTTTTTTTCATTTTATCTTGTCTAGATGCTCATTGAGGTCCTAAGTGATTAACATCACAGCAGAACAGATAACAGTCCAATTAAACATCAATTTGAGACTCGATTGCATTCAATTACAATTTAGGGACCATTTTGTAAATTTAATAAAGTATAGGGACTTATCCTCTTTTATAGTTACCAAACTTTAATTAAACATATTTCAAGCTTCTCTGCCAAAGCTCAGTTCAAAATAACCATCCATGATCAGTTAATTGCATCCACAACATTTCGGGACTAAAACGAAAGAAAATAGAACATCAGAATATTCCATCAACTAACATAACAGCCAACTGATTTGGTACAGGCTAGCCCTGTATCGAAACTGGTGTACCGAAATAAGTTATCACGACACGGAACACGGGCCTGTATCGAAACACCATTGAGGGGTTTCGAAACAGAAGCTTCCAGTGACCAAATGTACCAGAGCAGTCCCCCTTGTTTCGAAACCCTTAGGTCATTTTCGGCTCATTGTTTTGGTACAGGCTCGAGTGTATCGAAACACATGGGCTTGTAATAACACTTTTTGCTGTTTTTCACATTTTAATCCATACTAAACCATTCTAACATGCTTCCAAAATGCATACAACATATTTAGAACATCATACCACTACATACATGGTAGACACAACATTATAGCAAGTCCATAGGCATCAATGGAATCTATAGGCATGCATCCTAAGCAAAATAGCCACTTACAAGTCAAAACACAAACCAAAGTATAAACCAAACATTAATGGCCATTTACAAGTCATCAAGGGCATTACAAACATGCCTCAAAACAGGGTGTTCCGAGACACAATCTCCCAAACATAAAGCATCCCCCCCATTGCAAACTATTATTACTAATACGTAAATTTAAAATCACACTTTAGTTTAATCGAAATCCTTGGAAACCTTCTTGCCTCTTTTGCTGCCCACACAAGCTAATTCTCTGCATTGTTAGAAAAAGAGAGCGTAAGCACAATTGCTTAGTGAGGGATGCTCAGAACAAACAAACACAACAATGCATTTTAAAAACCACTTCTCATTTGGAAATCTCTATCTCAACATGCTATTTCTATCTCATGCTTGAAATCATTTTCAAAGCAAAACCACATCATTTAAAACCACATGTACCATCTATCTCATGCATTAATCACAATGCAAAATCTCAAGGCATAGCCTTACATCCTTAAATCTCGTAAAACATTTCTCAAATCATATTCTCATATGCAAAACACAATGCATAAATCATTTATAATCAAGGTGCATGTGAATCTCATAATCAAACTCATATATTTGCATATTAGCAACATTACTCGGATATGCGGATAGCTTGACTAAATGTAAAGTTCTACCCCGGTGAAATCTCACATCACCAGAATGTCATGGAGGCATCTCTCATCGCCACAAAGCTTGGGTGTTTCACTAAGACATACCCGAACCAAAGAGCACGTACGAATTTTGTATATTATAGTGCACTTCTCATCCTATTGGTCGACCAATTATATCCGGTAACAATAATCTCATCTCATGCCAATATATTCATTTCAAATATCATTACCTACTATTTTTCAATGCATCGATCTAAAACATTCTCATCCCATTTCAAAATTATGTACAATGCATAGCATTTTCACAAATAATTCTATCTCATTGAAATATCAATTCTCTCTCATGGAATCATTTAAATCATCACTTCATTTCTCAAAACATGCATAAAACAGTAGGTATAAATCTATCTTCACAACAACAGCATGACCATAAAGCCAATGGGACAAAATCCGAGAAACGAGAACGAAACAACTCAAACTTACTTCCGACCATAGATTAGTGTTTCAAACTCAATATAAACCTCCAAACCTTGCTTTCAAGTCCTCCAAAGGCTTTTAAAATCATTTCCACTTACCGATCACGCGTCGCTTGCTTTGCCAAAG
Source organism: Hibiscus trionum (assembly GCA_030270665.1). Lineage (NCBI taxonomy): Eukaryota > Viridiplantae > Streptophyta > Magnoliopsida > Malvales > Malvaceae > Hibiscus > Hibiscus trionum. Next base: position 9,785,732 of record BSYR01000007.1, on the reverse strand, counting down.
TGAAACCAAGCTTCCTGAAGCTTCTGAAACTTCACCAAACGTGTCCACTACAAACTCCCATGTTTATACCATACAAAAACAGAGAGCCAAACCTTACCCAAAACACTTTCGATTACACTCCAAACCTTACCCATCCAAAATCTAACACTTTTAAAAACTTTTAATCATCAAAAATCATCCAAAACCTACCTAATCATGTCCTTATACCTTCAACAACCTAGATTTCACACAAACACTTCAAAAAGCCCAAATCTAGCAATCTAACAACTAGAGATCCAAACCAATTCAGGATTAGAATGATAAAACTCTTATTTTAACATCATTTAACATCCAAATCATAACTAAATTTAACCTCAAATCATACAAAACAATAGCAATACGAAAATCCTTAGAAATCACTTTTTAAAGCATGATTCATTAATTTTCATCAATCAAATCATAAATCATTGTTAATAACTATATTTAGAGAGCCAAAGACTTGAAAATTTCATTAAAGAACCTTGATTAGAGGAGTTAAATGAAATTTACCTCTAACCTTTGCTGTTTCCTTCAAATGACAAGCTTTTGTGGAAATCTTTCAAAATTGCATTGAGAATAATGATGGAGAAGCTTAGAAAATCATTTTTGAAACAAAAGGAAGTTAAAAGATTAAGATCTCTGGAGCTTTAGAAAAAAAATAGAGTTTTTGGCTGATTGGAAATTAAGAGAATGAAAGTTACGTCAATTAGCCTTGTTATTAAAATCTCATTTTTAATTCTTTTTATTAAATCATATAAAATGGTCAAATTAAAGGAAAAGGTTAATTAATTAAATGGTAGCTCCCTAAAGATTCTAAGTTTTGGCCCTCTTTCAAAACAGTCCTTAAAAATGATTTTGTACTTTTTACAAAATAGTCACTAAACTGAAATCTCGATCTTCCAAAAGCCATTTTCAAAATTGAGTTTACCAAACCTTTCTACATATTTTTAGAAGATTTTAGAAATTTTTCTCATAATTTTATAATACCCCGAACTATGTTTTCCCTAAACCATTCCTAAAAACTCGGACCTCTAGTCTATGCTCTACGAACCTCAAGTTAACCCAAAATTATTCTAGGCCCAAAATCGGGGCGTTACAGATATAAAGAACGTAATAACTCGGAATTATACATGACGTGAACAAGATTAGGACGCCATAAAATTCTGCTCATAAAGTTATAAGCTTCAACATCCAACTTTCTTATCTTATCAAAACCTCTAATTATATAGCCAAAGGTAAAACGAAAGGAGTTAGTTGTTTCACTGAAGTAGCATTCCGAGAAGTTTCATTTCTTCTATCCAATCTTAATCTTCCTCCCTCAATGGAAGAATTAACCGGATCTCAATATCACGATCCTAAGATATTTTAATCTTTCTTCTTATCAATCATACATAAAAGAGCTTTTTAACGACAAAGATCACAGGTACTCATCAACTTTTGATTCCTAGGTGGCACATGTATCGATAAATGATACAACACATTTCGGTTTAGCCTGAGAATTGGCTAAACCTAAGCTTTGATACCAATTGTAACACCCCAAACCCGGCTTACGAATAAACCAAGCCAGGAGTGTTAAACTAAGCAAACATCTAACATGAACGTGCTTTCGAGAAACTCGAAGAAGTTTAAAACTTTTTAAACTTTATTCATGATACTATCATTAAGCTTATCTTAAATAATCAAGTAGTAAATCCAAAGACATATGCTTCACCCACTAATTTAAATCAGGACAACAAACCCAAACACATACGATTACTCACTCCTAATCACGTAATTAATTTCCAGATAGGTTATGAACATAAACACATATTTACAAAACCAAGCATACAACCATTTCAAGACACAGTTCTGCTTTAAACAAGCGGGTATTTAGATAAGAGCAATTAGAAATCTCATTGACAAACTGAGTGTAACGCCCTGGTTTTGGCTTAGATGTTTTAGACATCGGATCCGACCGGTCGAAAACGGTTCGAATCGCGTCAGGTGATTTAAGGAAATCAAGGATCGGAATAGGATAAAAATATGGTAAAAATTGCTAAAATTGTCTAAAATCATGTTTAAGAGGGTTGGTCAAATCAATTTTACAAAAAGAGTTTCGGAAGTAATACATTTTGGGTACTAACCAAAATGTAAAGTTTTAAAACTATGGAAAATGCAATTTTTAAAAGAGGAACCAAAATCTTAGAATCTTTAGGGAACTTTATGGCAATTTAGCCTTTCCTTAATATGACATGTGTTTTAAAAGGGATTTTAAAATAATTTTATTAAATGGTTTTTATTTAATTAAAATTAATAAATAAGAAAAGTGAGATTACATTTGACGTAACTACCTTTCTCTTCTCATTTTCAGCCAAAAACCATTTTAACTCATTTTCTTCAGAATTCTTTTCGACCAAACACTCTCTCATTATTTTCTAAACAAATTTCAAGAGTTCTTTCAAGTTCTTCAAGATTTTTTATAAGGAAAACTTGTCATTCATTGAGGAAAGAAATGATTGGAGGTATATCTCATTCTCAACCTTCAATCTAGGTTCTTTATTGAAATTCCCAAGATATTTAGCTTCTAATTAATGTTTTTGGTTGAGTTTTCTTTATAGTTTTGATTTGAGATCCAAATGTTGCAAAAATATGATGAAACTCTTGATTTTCGGATTCGTTTTGATAGACTCTATTCTGAATTGATTTTAATTGAGTTTTGTGTTGATTAATATGTTGAAAAGAGGTTTTGTTGATATAGATCCTGAAATCGTTGAGATCCTTGAATTTCATGATGATTTTAATTTGGATTTTGAGGTGAAATGATGAAGTGATGCTTGCTGGAGGTATAAGGAAGGATTTAGGTTGTTTGTAGATGTGTTTTGATGTTTATAATTGATTGGAGGTGATGTATGTTGGCTGGGCTTGGTTTAAGAATCAATCGATTCAGTTTTCGGTTGTTTCGGATGGGTAAATTGGTGTAGTTTGGTTGAGCAACGAGTTTATGTTTAGTTGCCGGTGTTGAAATGCATTTTAATGCATTTAGATCTCTGTTTTGATGATGTGAAAATAGGGGATCTTGATTCGGAATCAAACGAAGTATTTTTGGAAGCTTCGACAGGGTGATCTTTGCGTCGACAAGTGTGGTTTCGCGTATTGGTGAGTGGAAATGGATTTTCCAGCTTTGTAACGCTTTGAGCGTGGTCTTGTGAGCTTAGTGTAAGCTTGAAATACTTAGCTAAGCTCAAGAGTAAGTGATTTGAAAGTCTCTCTCGAAATGTGCTATGTTTTTTTTTGAAAATGCACTTGTTGTAAATGTGATTTTATTTATTTTTTTAAAGCATGTTTTGAGCATTAATAATGCTAGTGTTCAATACCATGTTGTTAAGGATGCATTTGGTAGATGATCCTTGGTTTGAGAAATGTATGTATTTGAGATTAAGCATGGTTATGCTTGTGAACAAGGTATTGTGTTGATGCTTGTAAAACAATGGAATATTGATGTTAAATGATTATATTGGCAAGTGATGAAAATGGGTTTGGTTACTTTAATCGGATATAGTTAGCCGGCTATAGGATTGGGTGCATCGTGAATAAAGTCGCATTGGATGTCGAGGGGTTATGATTGTACCGTATACTTCATCCAAGTACCCTAACGATTGAGGTTTATATCGGAACAGTGGATGTTAATTCTGTGTGTGAATATTGTGTCATGTGTACCGTGCTCTAGTTAGTGGAATAATACAACAACCGATGAGTGGTGTTGAGGGGTTATGATTGTCCTGTTATACTCCACCACGGGTGTCACAACGATGGAGGGTTGCTCTCGTGTGTGAGCCTTGTGTAGTCCGATAGTGTGCATGAAGCATGTGGGACAACGCTTGTAATCCGCGTATCTGATTGTGTCATTTGTGTTGGTTTTGGTATGATTTGAGAATGGATCACTTACAAGGCAATATAATGATGTTGATTAATGATTTAAGCATAAGATGCTTGAGGTTTATGCTAGATTGCATGTGATGCTTGGTTTAAGCATGGGCAAAAGATTAATTGCGGTTATTTTAATGATGTTAAGAGCATGTGGTTTGAAAAGTGCATTGATGCTTAGAAGAGTATGTTTAAGGAAAGGCATGAGTTTGCAAATGATGATGCAATGGTTTTATGAAATGCAGTGATGATTGTTGCTTTTAGTGATCCTCACTTATCTCTATGCTTACGCTCATTTGTTTCATCAATGTAGAGAATTGAGCATTTAAGGCAGCCCGATAGCAAGTGGAATCCAAGCTTTTGATTAAACAGAGTATGTAGTTTCACCTTGGTGTAATAAGAGGCAATGGGTGGGATTTCTACTCTTGTTAGTATTGGGTGATGTTAAACACCTTAAACATGTTTGGTTTGCTTTTTTTGGTTTGTAAATGGCCTTTGAGGATTGATTTGTGCTTGAATGTGGTTTTTATCCTTTATATGTTTTGAAGTATAGGAAGCATGCCTATAGTTTTAATGCTTGCATAAATGATGCTATGTTTTAGTTTGTGCTTCATGTTAATAGTCTTTGATGCATATTCATGATGTAAATGTGTTGTAACCCCCTTAGCCCGGCCTAGACGCTTGACCCAAACTACGAAGATTACACGGGGAAAACCAAAGTCAACCTAAAAGTCAACATTGATTAACGACCGTTTTTTTCTTTTTAATCTTTTCTAGATACACATTAAGCCTATGTGAACACTCAAGAATCATGGGAGAGAAAGGCACAGCAATCGGAATTCATTTAGGGACTCAATTGCATAAAATACACGTTTAGGGACCAAAATGTAATTTTTAGAAATTATAAGGACTTTGCAGGTTTTAGATTTACCATTATGTAATTAATCATATTACATGCTCATCTGCCCAATTTCAGATTAAAAAGGCATTCCAAGCTCAGGCAATTGCATCCGCAACATTCAGGACTAAAATGTAAACATGGAAACTTAAAACAATTCAAAACAACATCCAACGGTCAACTGTATCGGAACACCCACCCTTCGTACCGAAACGCCCGTATCGAAACTGTATTGACCGTTTCGGTACTCGGGTATATTCCGAGACCGGTATCAAAACAGGCCTCACCAGTAGCCAATTTGTTTCGAAACAGCTTCAACCGTTCTGAAACACTATGGCCATTACAGGCCCCCGTTTTGAAACAGTTGAGGGTGTTTCGATACACTTTGCCCAGTGACAACAGAAATTGCTAGTTTTTCACATTTTAAACCAATCAAACATGTCTCAAAGAGCATCAAATCATACCAGCAACTCATTTTGATACTAAGGAACATATTTAAGACCCTTAAGCTAGAGCATGGCATCAAACACGAAAACATACAATCTAAAGGCATGCTCCCTAGTCTCAAAACCAATATAAGCAACCAAACCTCAAACCAAACCTTTAGGACCATTTACAACCCATAAATGCCAACACAAACATGCCACAAACTTAGGGAGTTCAAAACACATCTCCCAAATACAACCATGAAGTCCCTGTAACACCCCAATTTTGGGCTTGGAAGTTTAGGGTCTGAACCGGACCGGCCTGATTTTCGGTTCAAATATAAAAGGTGGTTTTACGGAAATCCTCTTTACAAAATAAGGTTTGGAAGTGTGACATTTCGAAATAGTGACTAAAATGTAATTTTTGAAAAGTTCAGTGGTGACTGTTTTGTAAGGATTGAAACTTTGAATCTTTAAGGAACTAATTTACCCAAGGAAGGATTTCTCCAGATTTTTCTTAATTTTAATGACTTAATTAATGTTTAATTAATTTAATGAAAAGTGGGAAACCATATTTTAGATTTTCATAACTAACTTTTGTTAAAACTTTCTCATCTCATTTTCTCTCAAAATTCCCTCAGCCAAACACATTTCTACAGCAACATTTCTATTGATTTTCACACTAAATGATGAGGTTTCAATCATCAATTGATTCCTAATCCTTTCTACATCAAAACCTCTTGATTTGCTTATTGAATTTTCAAGGATTTTGGCTCTAAACAAGGAGAAATCTACATTTAGAGGTAAGGATGTTCTTCTCCTCTAAATATTCAGTTCTTTATTGAAATTCCCAAGTTCTCAATCCTTAAATTAAGTTTTATGAAAGGTTTTAATGTTGTGATCTTGATTTTGGCTTAAAACTCAAGATTTGGATCAAATCTTGAAGAAATTCGTGGTGATTGTTTGGGCTCTGTTTTGAGGTGGATTTTAAATGTATTTTGGATGTTTAATGATGTGTAATTGATGTTTAATCAATTCAATCCCGAATAGGTTATGTTTCCTAAGTTTTTACTTGTGAAAATGGTGGTTTTTGGGGTGATCTTGGTGTTCTGTTGATGCTGGAGGTATAAGGACGAGGTTGGGTTCATTTTGGATGTTAAATGATGTTTAGAAATGGTTAGAAGTGATGGATCTTGGCTGGGTTATGTTTTGGAAGAGTTTGGAGGTGATTTCAGTTGTGTTTGGTAGCCGAAATGTTAGATTTATGTAGAGCAGCGAGTTGGATTGTGTTGCTGGTGTTTTTAATGCATGATGATGCATTAATTCTCTGTTGTTATGTGTTTAAAATAGGGGAGAATGATCCGGAAGCAATAGAGGTGGCGTTGGAGGTTCCGGATGCTTGGAAGGCTTGTCGGCTAGCATAGTTTTGTGTATCGGTGAGTGAAGTTGGGTTTTCAGCTTTGAAACCAATGTTTGAAGGTTTTGGGAGCTTAGTTTAAGTCTAAGCAATTTAACTAAGCTCAAGAGTAAGTTTTCGGAGAAACTCTCTCTTTGATGAACCATGAGATGGTTGCATGCAATGTGTTTAATTTGCATGTTTAAATTCTGTTTTGAAAGCATGTTTTGGCATGATTAATGCTGGTTTTGAAAGCCATGTGTTGAAGGATGCTCAAGGTAAGTGATCCTTGGTTTGATATTGATAAATGTGGTTTTGATGCATAGTGTTTAATGGCTTTGTTTAATGCTTTAAAACAGTGGATTGTTGATGATAATTGATGTGTATTGGCAAGTGACGTAAGTGGTTTTGGTTACTTTAATCGGATATAGTTAGCCGGCTATAGGATTGGGTGCACCGTGAATAAAGTCGCCTTGGATGTCGAGGGGTTGTGATTGTACCGTAAACTTCATCCAAGTACCCTAGCGATTGAGGAAATTGGTGTCACCACGATGGAGGATGGCTCTCGTGGGTGGACTTTGTTAAGTGTCACCACGATGGAGGATGGCTCTCGTGGGTGGACTTTGTTAAGCGTCACAACGGTGGAGGGTTGCTCCTGTGTGTGAGCTTGGTTAAGGTGATTACAATGGTTGAGGTAGCTCCCATGTGTAAGCCTTGTGGTGTGTACCGGCTCTCGCTAGTGAGTTATACAACTTCCGATGAGTGATGTTGAGGGGTTGTGATTGTATCGTTAAACTCCATCACGGGTGTTGAGGGGTTGTGATTGTACTGGTAAACTCCACCTTGTGTTGTTTGGTAGTGTGTATGAAGCGTGTGGGACGACGCTTGTAATTCGCGTATCCGATTGTGTCTTGAGTTGAAATGGTTTATGAATTGTCACTTGAAAGCCAATGTAATGTTCTTGAATGTAATGAAACGAGAGATGCTTGAAATGATGCATGGTTGCATGGGAGGTGTGTAATGGTCTAAGAGTGCATGTATTACTTGTTAAGCTTGAACAAGTGTTTATCTTCTATTGTGAATGGTGCATATGTGCATGGAATCTCTTTAGTGCATTGAAGTCTTGTGGAGACTTGTTTAAAAAGGCATGTAATGCAAATGTTGCTTTTGGTAGTTCATGTGTTTTTCATTTGTTGAATGCATGAGATAGTTAGAAGGAACAAATGGTTTTTGAAAGGTATTTTGCTTTGAAATGATCATCAAGCATGAGGAAATTATGTTGTGAAGTGGAAGTGTTTTCCAAGGAATTGAGTTTAGCTTTGCACGTGGTGTTCATGCATAGAAGGGTTTAAATAAAGGTTTTTGCAAGAATGTGTTTTGGGGTAAGTTGTTTAGCTTTTCTAAGCTAAAGGTTGGATTTTCATGTTGTGCAATGCATGGTTTAAAGCATGTTGTTTCAAAAGAGGTTTCCAAACAATGCTTTGGTTTATTGAAGTGCGTCTACTTTTAAAGAAGGTTTTATGATTCGCTGCATTGATGGTGTTTTGGTTTTGAGCATTCCTCACTAAGCATTATGTGCTTACGCTCCTTTTTGTCCATCAATGCAGATATTTGAAGTTGGGACAGCAAGAAGCAAGGGATTCAAGAAGAGCTCCACTTGAGAAGTATGTCTTGGTTTATAGCTATAGATGATAAAGGCAATGGGGGGAAAGTCTTTTATATTGATGTGTAATGAGATTGTGTATGTGAACAAGTTCAGTTTATGGTTTGAAACTATGTGGTTCAACACTTTGCTACATTTGAATCTTCTTCTTCATAAGTTGTTATGCTATGCTTCTTGTTTAAAAAGCATGATGAAGTGTTGGATGATTTGAATGAGTTGGTGCATCCAAGGTTTGATTTGTATCTAGTTGTTAATGCAATTTGGTGGTTATGATGCTTGGCATGTTGTTGGTATGTTGAGGTATGGTTTAAAGTATGTTGATGGTGTTTTGATGTTTGGTTGATTTTGGATGTTAGGGTGCATGCCTATAGACTTGCGGATTTTCCTAATTGATGCCATGAATGTGTTTTGATGATGCAAATGTGTTCCTTATATGTATGATGACTTGTTGGCATGATTAGGAGGTCATTAGAATGTGCTTGAGTGGATTAATGTGTGTTAAACCAGCAAATTCTGCACTTTCTGGGCAATCCGTATCGGAAAGGGCACTAGCGTTTCGAAATGGGGGCCTGAAATGGCCTTCGTGTATCGAAACGGGTACATGACGTTCCGAAACGTTTTGGCCACTGCCAAGCCCTGTTTCGATACAGGTCTCAAAACGAACCCGCGTTTCGGAACGGTCAACCCTCGTTCCGAAACAGACGACCGTTGGGCACTGATTTGAATGGTTTAAGGTTTGCAAGCTTTACGTTTTAGTCCTGAATTTTGTTTATGCAATTGCTTGAGTTTGAGATGTCCGTTTGAAGTGAAATTTGACAGGGAAGCATGTAATATGATTAATTTCATATTGGTAACTTAAAAATCAGTTAAGTCCTCTTAATTTCCAGAATTTACATTTTGGTCCCTAATAGTTATGATTTGTGCAATTGAGTCCCTTAATGTAATCCCATCGCTGTGCTTTTCAAGTATGTGTTTCTCAAGAGTACGCTTAAGATTAATATGTATCTGGACAAGATTAAAAAGAAAAAAAGGGTCGTTAATCAAGGTTGACTTTCGAGTTGACTTTGGTTTTCCCCATGTAATCTTCGTAGTTCAGGTTAACCGTCTAGGCCGGGCTAAGGGGGTTACAGTCCCATTGCCAAAATCAAAACTAAAGTGTATAAAAACATCACCATACATGAGCTTTGCACTTCCTTGGATGTTCTTAACCTTCTTGCTTCCCGATAACTCCTCAATAATCTACATTATTGGTAAAAGAGAGCGTAAGCACAATTGCTTAGTGAGGCATGCTCTAAAGAAAACCAACACAATAATGCATTTCTTGAAAACACTTTCTCAAAAGCTTTTTCTACAACATGCTCATTCTATCTCATGCTTGAAAACCATTTCAAAGCAACTTCTCATTGAAAACACATGTACCTCGATTCTATCTCATGCATTTAAACCAATGCAAATCTCATGGAAATGCCATACACATGCTTGTAAAACCAATGTAACCCCCTTAACCCGGCCTAGACGGTTGACCCGAGTTAAGAAAGTCACACGGGGAAAACCAAAGTCAACCCGAAAGACAACCTTGATTAACGACCCTTTTTTTAAACTTGTCTAGATGCACATTAACCCTAGTTATGATCATTCAAACAACATACTCAAAGATCATAAACATCAGAGATCAAACAGGGACCCAATTGAACAAATTACAACTTTAAGGACCAAATTGTAAATTCTGATAAATTAAGGGACTTAACCCAAATTAGAGTTACCAACTTGAAATTAATCATGTTTCATGCATCTCGGCCAAATTTCAGCTCAAACGGACATCCCAAATTCACACAATTGCACAAACAAGTTTCAGGACCAAAATGTAAACATTTTGAAACATATAACTGCCAATGTCAGCCCCCAACGGTCATGCGTTCCGAAACAGGAAGGACTTGTTTCGAAACGTGGGGTCGTTCCGCAACGCGTACCGAAACGAGGACTGGCAGTGGCCTCTTCGTTTCGAAACGGTGTCTCCCGTTTCGGACGCCTGGGCTGCTTCGAGGCACCCGTTCCGAAACGGTAGTCACTGTTCCGATACGGCCTGCACAAAATGCAGAAAATTTGCTTGCTTAAACACACAATTGACCAACCAATCATGCTCCAATTGCTATCAAACTTTACCAGCAACTCATACAACATACAAGAGACATATTTGCATCAACCAATTATCATTTTATCATCATATATGAAAAGCCCCAAATCTAAAGGCATGCTTCCTACACAAGCAAACCATTCATGCACTAAACCTCCAAACCAACACATAATGGACAATTACATAAACCAACATTAACAACAACATAAATCCAACTTAGGGAGTCCAAAACATCTCCCAAAACAACAACATAGGTCCCCCATTGCCAAAAACCAAAAGCTAAAGGTGTTTAAGAAAACCTTCCCATACTTGAGCTTATCTTTCACTTGATTGCTTGCCTTCCTTGCTGCCCTCAAAGCACCTTAATGTTCTGCATTATTGGTTTAAGAAAAGAGAGAGAGCGTAAGCAAAAGCTTAGTGAGGAATGCTCCTTAAAACCACACAATAATGCATTTATAAACACTTTACAAGTCATACTTCAAGATACACTTAAACATGCTCACAAGCAATCTTAAACAAGCATTTCATGCTTCATAACATAACATGTCATATTGGCCACAAGTGATAATTACCATGTTTTAACAAGATCAACATAAGACTCACACATGGACTTTTAAACACCATTGTGATCTTATCCCCATGGACTTTTAAACACCATGGCAAGGACCACACAAGGACTTTTAAACACCTTTGTGTCCTTAACAAGTTTCACCTCAAGGACTTTTAAACACCTTGACCCCAAGGACTTTTAAACACCTTGGCCCATGGACTTTTAAACATCATGGCAAGGACCACACAAGGACTTTTAAACACCTTTGTGTCCTTAACAAGTTTCACCTCAAGGACTTTTAAACACCTTGACCCCAATGACTTTTAAACACCTTGGCCCATGGACTTTTAAACACCATGACATGAATCACCCCAAGGACTTTTAAACACCTTGGCCCCAAGGACTTTTAAACACCTTGGAAAGGACCACACAAGGACTTTTAAACACCTTTGTGTCCGTAACAAGAATCATCCAAGGACTTTTAACCACCTTGATGTTCTTAAGTAAACAAGGCTCACTCAAGGACTTTTAACCACCTTAGTGACCTTAACCTTTTCAAAACATCACTTGCCAATATACATCATTTATCATCAATAATCCACTGTTTTAAAGCATTTAACCAAGCCATAAACATCATGCAACTTTAAGCATTAACCACATTTAAACAATGTTCAAAAACAAGGAACTCTAACCTTGAGCTTCCTTAAACACATGGCTTATAATCTCAGCAAACAAACATGCTAGATATGCTTTAAAAACAGAATTTAAACATGCAACAAACACATTGCACCCAACCATCACATGGTTCCTCAACAAGAGAGTTTTTCCGAAAACTTACTCTTGAGCTTAGCAAAGTTGTTTAGACTTAGACTAAGCTCCCAAACCTCCAAAACATTGGTTTCAAAGCCGAAAACCAAAATACACTCACCGATTCCGTTTCGCCTCTTGCCAAAACACAAAATCAAGCTTCCGGATCACCACCACTTGGATCCAAAGAAGACTCCCCTGTTTTAAACACATCAAAACAGTAGATTAATGCATCATCATGCATTAATAGCTTCAACGAAAGCACCTAAACTCGCTGCTCTCATCCACACTCCATTTTCGGCCACCAAACACAACCGAAAATGCATCCAAACAACTCCGCAACAAAGCCCAGCCATAAACCATCAAAACTAAGCATCCATAAACATCATTTAACATCTAAAAAGGACCTAACACATCCTTATACCTCCAGCAACAACAGATCCACAAGATCACTCCAAAAACAACCAAGAATCACAAGCTAAACTTAGGAAATTCAACCTACCCGGGATTACATTAATTAAAACTCAATTTCCAATCAATTTAACATTCATTTATCATCAAATATACACCTCAAATCACTGCTTTAACAGATCCAACGAAAATTCATCAAAAATCATCAAATCTTGCATTTTAAGCCAAGATCCATTACACAACTTTAAAAACCATTTATAAATCATCAATTAAGGATTGAGATCTTAGGAATTTCAGTAAAGAACTTGAAGTTCAGAGGAGAAGGACGTTCTTACCTCCAAACTTGAGTTTCTCCTCTTTTAGAACCAAAAAGCTTGAAGAATCAAATGGCAATTGGTGAGGTTTTGTTGATGAGATGATTAGCAACCAAAAGAGGATTGAAAAGAGAGATTTTAGTGTCAAAATCAGAAGAGAAATCTCTGGAGAAAGGTGTTTGGTTTGAGAGAAAATGAGAGAAAAGGAAAATGAGATTTTAGGAAAATTAGTTAGAAAATAACTTCCCTCCACTTTTCCTTTTGTTTAAAATCAGAATTAAAACATTAAATATCTTAGAAAAATCTGGAGAAACTCCCTTTGGGTAAATAGCTCCTTAAAGATTCAAAGTTTCAATCCTTTTTAAAACAGTCACACAGTTTTCAAAAATTACATTTTGGTCACTAGCCAAAATGTCACCCTTCCAAACCTCATTTTGTAAAATTGATTTCACAGTTCACTTATATATATTAAAAGAGGATTTTAGAACATTTTTCCATATTTTTAATGCAACCCGAACTAGGTTTTCCTAAATTCACTCTTATATATTCGAACCGCACTTTGACCGAACCGGTCAACGCCCAAAACTTCTAAGCCCAAAACCGGGGCATTACAACTCTCCCCCCCTTAAGAAATTTCGTCCTCGAAATTTACCTGAAGGAAAGAGATAAGGAAACTGCTTCAGCATGTCATCCTTTCGCTCCCACGTGGCTTCCTCAACACCGCGATGCTTCCACAGCACCTTTACCAACTCAATGGTCTTGCCACGAAGAACCTTGCTATCCGAATCCAGAATCCTCACCGGTTCCTCATCATAGGTCAAATCCGGATTCAATTCCACCTCTTCCACAGGCATCACATGCGAAGGATCAGATCTATACTTCCGGAGCATAGAAACATGAAACACATCATGAATCTTCTCCAACTCTTGAGGTAACCTCAACCTGTACGCAACAGGACCCACACGCTCAACCACCTCGTATGGTCCAATGTACCTAGGGCTCAACTTACCCTTCCGGCCAAACCTCATCACCTTCTTCCAAGGCGAAACCTTCAAGAACACACGGTCACCCACCGCATACTCAATCTCCTTACGCTTCAAATCCGCGTAAGACTTCTGCCGATCAGAAGCTGCCTTCAAACGCTCACAAATGAGCTTCACCTTCTCGGTGGTTCCTTTCAACAAAGCCGGTATCGAAACCAACTTCTGACCCGTTTCAGCCCAACAAAGAGGAGTCCTACACTTCCTTTCGTACAAAGCCTCATAAGGTGCCATTTGAATACTTTCCTGATAACTATTGTTATAAGCAAACTCAACCAAAGGCAAATGCTTCTCCCAAGAGCCCTGAAACTCAATCACACAGCACCTCAACATATCCTCCAAAATCTGAATAACACGCTCAGACTGACCATCCGACTGAGGATGATAGGATGTACTGAAATTCAACCTCGTACCCAGAGCTTGATGCAAACACTGCCAGAACCGCGATGTGAACCTCGGATCCCTATCCGACACAATCGACTTTGGCACACCATGCAGCCGCACAATCTCAGCAATGTACAGCTCCGCAAGCTTATCCAAAGAAAACGTAGTATGCACAGGCAACAAATGCGCACACTTCGTCAGGCGATCCACAATCACCCACACCGAATTCTTCTTCGATGGTGACAAGGGTAAACCAGATACAAAATCCATGGTAACCCTTTCCCACTTCCACTCAGGGATTCTCAACGGTTGCAACAACCCTGAAGAAACCTGATGCTCAGCCTTAACTCGCTGACACAACATACACTTGCTCACAAACTCCGCAACATCCTTTTTCAAACCCACCCAATAGTACTCATCACGAAGATCACGGTACATCTTAGTACTACCAGGGTGCATAGCAAAAGGACTACTATGACCTTCAGTCAGAATAGCACGCCTCAACTCAGCATCACTGGGCACTACTATCCGACTCCCAAAACACAACACTCCATCATCATTAAAGCAGAAATCCGAAGGTCTACCCTCCGCGATATCCTGAACATGAGACACCAAGGAATCATCCAGCAACTGCTTTTCCTTGATCAACTGAACCAAAGATGGTTTCACTTGCAACTCAGCCACAAGACCACCATCACGCGAAATACTCAAACTGGCAAACATAGCTCTCAGCTCAACAGCTACCTTCCTACTCAAGGCATCCGCTACAACATTAGCCTTCCCAGGGTGATACTCAATCGTCAAATCATAATCCTTGAGCAACTCCATCCAACGCTGCTGCCTAAGATTCAACTCCTTCTGAGACATCAGATACCTCAAACTCTTGTGATCCGTGTACACAGTACACTTCTCACCATACAGGTAATGTCTCCAGATCTTCAAAACAAAGACCACCGCAGCCAACTCTATGTCATGCGTAGGATAATTGCGCTCATGCACCTTCAACTGCCGCGATGCATAAGCCACCACCTTACCCTCTTGCATCAACACACATCCCAAACCAACATAGGACGCATCACTATACACCACAAACTCTTTCCCTGACTCAGGCTGAACCAAGATAGGAGCTTGCGTCAAAGCCGCCTTAAGCTTCTCAAAAGCCTGCTGCCGTGCCTCCGTCCACTCATACTTAACATCTTTTTGCAACAACTTCGTCAAAGGTGCAGCAATCTTAGAAAACCCATCTACAAACCTTCGGTAGTATCCTGCCAAACCAAGGAAACTACGAACCTCGTGAACAGACTTAGGAACCTTCCAATTCATCACCGCCTCAATCTTCTGAGGATCAACACGAATCCCCTTGGCAGAGACTACATGCCCAAGAAACACCACCTCACTTAACCATAACTCACACTTGCTCAGCTTAGCATAAAGCTGATTCTCCAACAAAGCTTGCAAAACAATCTTCAAATGCTCTTCATGCTCCTCCTCAGTACGCGAGTACACGAGGATATCATCAATGAACACCACAACAAACTTATCCAGGTATTCATGAAACACACGATTCATCATGTCCATGAAAGCAGCAGGAGCATTTGTCAAACCAAACGGCATCACAAGGAACTCATAATGCCCATACCTTGTCCTGAAAGCTGTCTTAGGCACATCCACATCCTTCACCTTCAACTGGTAATACCCTGACCTCAAGTCAATCTTAGAGAACACAGCAGCTCCCCGAAATTGATCAAAGAGATCATCAATTCTCGGCAAACGATACCGATTCTTGATAGTCAACTTGTTCAGCTGACGGTAATCAATGCACATTCTCATAGTGCCGTCCTTCTTCTTCACGAACAAGACCGGTGCATCCCAAGGCGACACACTCGGCCGAATGAAACCACGCTCAAGCAACTCTTGCAACTGCGTCTTCAGCTCTTTCAGCTCCTTAGGTGCCATTCTATAGGGAGTAATGGACACAGGAGTTGTATTCTCATACAGCTCAATTCCAAACTCCACCTCATGATTAGGAGGTAAACCAGGCAACTCCTCAGGAAACACACCAGGAAACTCCTTCACAACCCTGATATCTTGCACCCTCAACTCCTTAGAGCTAGGATTCATCACAAAAGCTAGGTAAGCTTCACAACCTTGCCTCCAAGGTAGACACCACATTGGCAAGAAACTTCACATTCTCACCAACCACTACAACTTCATAATCATCCGCAAGCTTCAGCGAAACTCGCTTATTCTCACAATCCACCACAGCACGATGCTCAGCAAGCCAATCCATACCAAGGATTACATCAAAACCATAGAAAGGTAACTCCATGAGGTCAACATGAAAAACATGATCTTGAACAACCAAAGGACACCTTCTATACAGCTTTCGAGTCACAACAGTCTCACCAAAAGAACTAGTGACACGCATACCAACATCCAAAGACTCAACAGGCAAACCAAGCAATTCAGCATGCTCACGCAATATGTAAGAGTGCGTAGATCCAGAATCAATCAAGGAAAGTAATGACAAGGATTGCAGAGTAAAAGTACCTGCGATCACATCCGCGTCATTCCTCCCCTCACGCTGAGCAAACACTCTCGCCTGTCCGCCACCCTCTGGCTGTACAGCTACAACATGAGCTACACCTCGGCCACCTTCCTCTCTCCGCTGGAAATTACCACGGCCGCGCCCACGACCTCTCTACGGTGCTGCAACAACAGGAGCATGAACTTGGCCACCAGCCAACATAGGACACTCACGCCTCAAATGATCCATAGATCCACAGTTCCAGCATCCATTATCAGCTGCCGCAACAGGAGCCTGCACCTCCCTCATAGCACGAGGACAATCACGTTTCATGTGGCCATGCGAACCACATATCCAACAAGCACTCAGATCAGCTCTAGCGTTGCCTCCCCGAGCAGGTGCTCCACCACCTCGCTTAGCCGAGGACTGATACTTCTGATCACGTCTCCTCTTGTTCCGTCCACCACCGGAACTATATTTAGCTGCTCGCTTACCAGCACCTTTAGCAGATAAACCCAAGTTCATCTCAATATCCTTGGCTCGGCCCACCAACACATCAAAATCATCATACTCAGTGGCCAGCACATACATCTTCACATCCGTCACTAAACCATAACGGAACCTTTCACACCTCGCTCGCTCATCCGGGACAAGCTCAGGTGCATATTGACTGAGTCGAACAAACTGCACTTCATACTCAGCCACCGTCATACTCCCTTGGGTAAGAGACATGAACTCCCTCTTTTTCTCATCCAGGTACCTTACACCCAGATACCTTCTCTTGAACACATTCTGAAAGAATGTCCAAGTCACATCAGCTTCTGCCATCCCCGCAATAGTGGTTGTCCACCATGTATATGCATCCTTCTGAAGCAAGGACACAACACAGCCAAGCTTCTGCACATCAGTGCAACTCATCTGACCCATGATTCTCTTGGTACTCTCTAACCAAGCCTCAGAACCTTCAGCAGACATACCCCTGAACTCAGTCCCTCCTAGACTGCGCAAACGCTTCAAAGGTAGTCTAACTCCAGCATCTTCCTGATGCCCAACTCCACGAGCTCCAGCTACCGCTGCTTGAAAAGCACCAGCTATAGCTTGAATTAACACTGACATATCAGGAACAGCTTACCCCTGACCAGCCTCCGGTCCAGCAGCCTCAGCACCAGCTGCAGCTCCAGCTTCTTCAGCCCCAGCACCACCACCACCAGGTGGAGGAGGTAAAACCGCACTCTCAACATTCTCCTCATTTTCATTCTCATTCTGAGCCGTAGCTCGCACATTACTCCTCAACTCTCTACGAGGTGCCATACTCTAACTATGAAATCACAATGCAAATAAACAAAGTCAGGCCCAGCAAGGTAAGCAATCCAAGTACTCAAGCTCATTTCCAATTAAAATCAACATCATTTCATTAGCTTTGATTTGGGAATGGGTACCTACAACATGCTTCATCACAGCATACATCTCAATTGCAACATACATGCAATTCACTCAACATGCTTTCACCCAACAAGCATACAAAGCATACATACCTCAAACATTCACATACACATTCCCAATTACTCGAGAACTCAGCTCTGATACCACCAAATGTAACCCCCTTAACCCGGCCTAGACGGTTGACCCGAGTTAAGAAAGTCACACGGGGAAAACCAAAGTCAACCCGAAAGACAACCTTGATTAACGACCCTTTTTTTAAAAACTTGTCTAGATGCACATTAACCCTAGTTATGATCATTCAAACAACATACTCAAAGATCATAAACATCATAGATCAAACAGGGACCCAATTGAACAAATTACAACTTTAAGGACCAAATTGTAAATTCTGATAAATTAAGGGACTTAACCCAAATTAGAGTTACCAACTTCAATTAATCATGTTTCATGTATCTCGGCCAAATTTCAGCTCAAACGGACATCCCAAACTCACACAATTGCACAAACAAGTTTCAGGACCAAAATGTAAACATTTTGAAACATATAACTGCCAATGTCAGCCCCCAACGGTCATGCGTTCCGAAACAGGAAGGACCTGTTTCGAAACGTGGGGCCGTTCCGCAATGCGTACCGAAACGAGGACTGGCAGTGGCCTCTTCGTTTCGAAACGGTGTCTCCCGTTTCGGACGCCTGGGCTGCTTCGAGGCACCCGTTCCGAAACGGTAGTCACTGTTCCGATACGGCCTGCACAAAATGCAGAAAATTTGCTTGCTTAAACACACAATTGACCAACCAATCATGCTCCAATTGCTATCAAACTTTACCAGCAACTCATACAACATACAAGAGACATATTTGCATCAACCAATTATCATTTTATCATCATATATGAAAAGCCCCAAATCTAAAGGCATGCTTCCTACACAAGCAAACCATTCATGCACTAAACCTCCAAACCAACACATAATGGCCAATTACATAAAAACCAACATTAACAACAACATAAATCCAACTTAGGGAGTCCAAAACATCTCCCAAAACAACAACATAGGTCCCCCATTGCCAAAAACCAAAAGCTAAAGGTGTTTAAGAAAACCTTCCCATACTTGAGCTTATCTTTCACTTGATTGCTTGCCTTCCTTGCTGCCCTCAAAGCACCTTAATGTTCTGCATTATTGGTTTAAGAAAAGAGAGAGAGCGTAAGCAAAAGCTTAGTGAGGAATGCTCCTTAAAACCACACAATAATGCATTTATAAACACTTTACAAGTCATACTTCAAGATACACTTAAACATGCTCACAAGCAATCTTAAACAAGCATTTCATGCTTCATAACATAACATGTCATATTGGCCACAAGTGATAATTACCATCTTTTAACAAGATCAACATAAGACTCACACATGGACTTTTAAACACCATCGTGATCTTATCCCCATGGACTTTTAAACACCATGGCCCATGGACTTTTAAACACCATGGCAAGGACCACACAAGGACTTTTAAACACCTTTGTGTCCTTAACAAGTTTCACCTCAAGGACTTTTAAACACCTTGACCCCAAGGACTTTTAAACACCTTGGCCCATGGACTTTTAAACACCATGGCAAGGACCACACAAGGACTTTTAAACACCTTTGTGTCCTTAACAAGTTTCACCTCAAGGACTTTTAAACACCTTGACCCCAAGGACTTTTAAACACCTTGGCCCATGGACTTTTAAACACCATGACATGAATCACCCCAAGGACTTTTAAACACCTTGGCCCCAAGGACTTTTAAACACCTTGGAAAGGACCACACAAGGACTTTTAAACACCTTTGTGTCCGTAACAAGAATCATCCAAGGACTTTTAACCACCTTGATGTTCTTAAGTAAACAAGGCTCACTCAAGGACTTTTAACCACCTTAGTGACCTTAACCTTCTCAAAACATCACTTGCCAATATACATCATTTATCATCAATAATCCACTGTTTTAAAGCATTTAACCAAGCCATAAACATCATGCAACTTTAAGCATTAACCACATTTAAACAATGTTCAAAAACAAGGAACTCTAACCTTGAGCTTCCTTAAACACATGGCTTATAATCTCAGCAAACAAATATGCTAGATATGCTTTAAAAACAGAATTTAAACATGCAACAAACACATTGCACCCAACCATCACATGGTTCCTCAACAAGAGAGTTTTTCCGAAAACTTACTCTTGAGCTTAGCAAAGTTGTTTAGACTTAGACTAAGCTCCCAAACCTCCAAAACATTGGTTTCAAAGCCGAAAACCAAAATCCACTCACCGATTCCGTTTCGCCTCTTGCCAAAACACAAAATCAAGCTTCCGGATCACCACCACTTGGATCCAAAGAAGACTCCCCTGTTTTAAACACATCAAAACAGTAGATTAATGCATCATCATGCATTAATAGCTTCAACGAAAGCACCTAAACTCGCTGCTCTCATCCACACTCCATTTTCGGCCACCAAACACAACCGAAAATGCATCCAAACAACTCCTCAACAAAGCCCAGCCATAAACCATCAAAACTAAGCATCCATAAACATCATTTAACATCTAAAAAGGACCTAACACATCCTTATACCTCCAGCAACAACAGATCCACAAGATCACTCCAAAAACAACCAAGAATCACAAGCTAAACTTAGGAAATTCAACCTACCCGGGATTGCATTAATTAAAACTCAATTTCCAATCAATTTAACATTCATTTATCATCAAATATACACCTCAAATCATTGCTTTAACAAATCCAACGAAAATTCATCAAAAATCATCAAATCTTGCATTTTAAGCCAAGATCCATTACACAACTTTAAAAACCATTTATAAATCATCAATTAAGGATTGAGAACTTAGGAATTTCAATAAAGAACTTGAAGTTCAGAGGAGAAGGACGTTCTTACCTCCAAACTTGAGTTTCTCCTCTTTTAGAACCAAAAAGCTTGAAGAATCAAATGGCAATTGGTGAGGTTTTGTTGATGAGATGATTAGCAACCAAAAGACGATTGAAAAGAGAGATTTTAGTGTCAAAATCAGAAGAGAAATCTCTGGAGAAAGGTGTTTGGTTTGAGAGAAAATGAGAGAAAAGGAAAATGAGATTTTAGGAAAATTAGTTAGAAAATAACTTCCCTCCACTTTTCCTTTTGTTTAAAATCAGAATTAAAACATTAAATATCTTAGAAAAATCTGGAGAAACTCCCTTTGGGTAAATAGCTCCTTAAAGATTCAAAGTTTCAATCCTTTTTAAAACAATCACACAGTTTTCAAAAATTACATTTTGGTCACTAGCCAAAATGTCACCCTTCCAAACCTCATTTTGTAAAATTGATTTCACAGTTCACTTATATATATTAAAAGAGGATTTTAGAACATTTTTCCATATTTTTAATGCAACCCGAACTAGGTTTTCCTAAATTCACTCTTATATATTCGAACCGCACTTTGACCGAACCGGTCAACGCCCAAAACTTCTAAGCCCAAAACCGGGGCGTTACAACCAAAGCATTTCATATACAAATCTCATATGCATTTATCATAGCATAAATCATCTCATCAATAGGTACATGTGATTCAAAAGCATTTTCGTATATTATATTGGCATTTCACTTCTCATTACTACTCGGATATGCAGACAACATTCTCAAACCACTAGACGCTTCCGGTGGAATCTGCCATCACCGTACTCACTTGTCTAGTAATATAACTTCCGGTGGAATCTCACATCACCGTACTCACATGGCAGAATCTCTCATCGCCACAAAGCTTGGGTATTTCACCAAGTCCTACCCGACAGAATGCCCATCATCGGTCTCTCCCTTTGGATTAAACCAAAGAGCACGTACGAATTTTTAGTTTATAGTGCACTCTCATCCCATTGATCGATCAATTATATCCGGTAAGTATCTCATCTTCTATGCCAATATAGTATGTCAAAATATCATCTCACCTACTGTTTTTCATGCAACATTTCTCAAATCTTTCACATCTCATTTCAAACCATAACATTAACCATGCTTTAAAACAAAAGCTCAAATCTCAACAATGCAACATGTTATTTCATGAAATCATTTCAAGCATCATCTCATACTACAAATCATGCATAAAAATAGTAGGAATTTATATATCTCCAACCATGAGCATGTAAAAGCATTTTAGGGGCAACCACCACATAAAAGAGAGCAATCTAGCCAATATTTACTTCCGGACTTAGGAAGGTGATTCAAACCTTTCCTAAATCCCCAAACCTTGTTTCTTTGTCCCTCAAAGACTTCTAAACCATTCGCACTCACCGATTATGTTTCGCTTGCTCGCCGAAACGCTATCTAAGCTCCCGGATCAACACCAAAGGCGTCCGAAGATGTCTCCCCTGTTTATAACACATAAGAGCAGAGGATTAATGCATCATCATGCATTGAAATCATCAGCCACACACATAAACTCGTTGCTCTACTCAAGAACCTCATTTCGGCTACCAAACACAACCAAAATCATCTCCAAACTCTCCCAAAACAAAGCCCAGCCAAGATCTACATCTTCTAATCATTTCTAAACATCAATCAACATAAAAAATCACCACAAACTGGTCCTTATACCTCCAGCTATGACAGAACACCAAAACCACCATTCTAGCATACAAAACTTAGGAATCCAAGCCTATTCGAGATTTGTTTGATAAAACCTCATTTATAACATCAATTAACATCCAAAATACATTATAAAACAACCTCAAAACAAAGCCTAACCATCAACCACGAAAATCATCAAGATCTCTCCAAAAACCTTGAGTTTTAATACAATTTCTTGTTTCTAACATTAAAGCAACTCAAAAATCATTAAAAAAGGATTGATAAATTAGGAATTTCATTAAAGAATTGATCATTAGAGGAGAAGGACAAAGCTTACCTCTAATGGTTGATTTCTCCTTGATTTGGGCATGTTTTCTTAAAAATCCAAAGTAAAAACAAGAGGATTTGATGAGGAAAAATTAGGAATCAAAAGGAGATTGAAATCTCATCAAAAACAATGAAAATTAAAGGATAATTGATGGAGGAAATGTGTTTGGCTGAAAAAAAATTGAGAGAAAATGAAATGTGAGAAAATTGATGAAAGGTAGTTATGAAAAGTCAAAGATAGTTTTCCTTCTAATTAATCTTTATTTCCTTTAATTAAAACATTATTAAAATCACCCAAAATAAGGAGAAATCTGATTAAAAACATTTTGGTAAAATTAGCTCCTTAAAGATTCAAAGTTTCAATCCTTTACAAAACACTCACTATTTAACTTTTGCAGAAACTGCGATTTGGTCACTACACCGAAATGTAGTATTTCCAAACCTTATTTTGTAAAATTGATTTCACCATAATCATTCATATAATAAATGAGGATTTCTAGATATTTTTCCATATTTTTAAAGCATCCCGAGCTAGGAGTTCCCTAAATCTCACTTTTAAGATTCGAACCGTTCCCGACCGGTCCGGTTCGAACTCTAAAACATCTAGGCCCAAATTTGGGGCGTTACATGTGTTATGGCATGTATTGGAATGATTCCGGAGGTGATTAGTTGAGCAAAACCAGTATTTTGAGAAGTTGCAGGGCAAGGCGTTTCGGAACGCCCTTAACTGTTTCGAAGCGGTGGCCTGGAATGGTTATGGGGTTTCGGAACGAGTAAGCACGTTTCAGAATATTTTGCTACTGGAAAGCATTGTTTCGAAACGGGTTTTGGAACACACCCGAGTATCGAAACGGTCAACCTGGTTTCGAAACTTCTGTTCCGATATGGGGTCTTGTGTTTGGAAACACTTGACTTTTGTATTTTGATTTTGAATTGCTCCAGGTTTCTGTTTCTTACGTATTGGTCCCTGAATAGTGAATGCTTAATTAAATGAGTTTGGATGATTCGTTTCAGATGAAACTTGACATGCTAGCATGTTATATGACTAATTTTGGATTGATAACTTTAAAAGCTTTTTAGCCCTTATAATTCTGGAAATTTACAAATTAGTCCCTAAAAGGTGTTTGTATGCAATTAGACCCCTATTTGAGTTTCGTTCCTTGTGACACTTCCGCTAAATCGAAATGCTAATCATATAGGATAATAATGTGCATCTAGAAAGATAAAACAAAAAAGGGTCGTTAATCGAGGTTGACTTTAAAGAGTTCACTTTGATTTTGCCCATGTAATCTTCTTAGCTCGGGTCGGGCGTCTAGGCCGGGCTAAGGGGTTACATTTGTTGGTATGAAAACCAGGTTTCGAAAGAATTGGGGATGTTGGTATGTGGAATTGGTAAGTATCGATGTGTGTTGATTGAAAAGCATGATTTTGGTTGAATATCAGAGCTTATGTTATGCTTGATTGGTATAATTCGCATGCGAGATGAACATGATTGTATGATGATGATGAGATATTGATATGTACTAATTGTGGATGATGGAAAGCATGATGAGTTTATATGTTATTGTATAATATGTTATGCTTGAGGGAAATCGGGGTACCCATTGCCTTATTACACTGATTAAATGTTTTTGTAAACTTGGATCCTTGCTTGAGGCTGGCCTAAATAGTTTGTTTTGTTTTATTGTTATGCCTTGTCAAAATTAGTACTCTGGGCCTGAGGATAGAGCTCAGATCGAACACGTTAGTGCCTGCGGCTGAGCAGGGCGACCAAGGTGAGCAAGGGGCTGATGTCCCACATGGTGGAAACTTACCTTCTCCGCCACCACCTGGAGGTGGGGAGCAGGAGCAACAATGACAAGCTGGTCCTGTTTTGGGTGATCTAGCGCCACTGGTTCAGGCGATCACCAGAGCGTTTCAGGCTGCAATAGCCGGAGCGGATGTTCAGGCCCCTGTAGCTGGGCAGGCAGGTTTACCCTTGGAGAGGTTGAGGAGTCTCGAAGCTGTTGAGTTCTTTGGAATGTCTCATGAGGTGTAAGCAGCCTGGTTGGCGAGCACGATCCGTATGATGGATCAAATGGGATGCAACGATGTGCGCAAGGTGGGATGCGCAGTTTTTTTGCTTCAAGGCGACGCATATAGTTGGTGGATGACTTCCACTGCGGGAATGGAACCCAATGAAGTAGATTGGGAGTTTTTCAAGGGTGCCTTTAAGAGGATGTATATGGGAGTGAGATACTTGGATGAAAAGAAACGTGAGTTCATGTCACTAGTTCTGAGAACCATTTCTATGGTTGAGTACGAGGTCCAGTTCGTACGTCTGAGCCAGTATGCCCCTAAACTGATACCTAGTGAGAGGCACCGTTGTGATCGCTTCCGGTACGGGCTGGTGAAAGAAGTCAAGACTTACATGTTAGCTGTGGATTACACCGATTTCGATGTGCTGGTGTGTCGAGCCAAAGACATTGAACAGAACTTGGGTTTGGCATCCTGAGGAGTTGGTTTTAGCTCTGGAAAGAGAGAAACTGAGTCTAGTTCCAGAGGTGGACGGAACAAGAGGGGACGAGATTATAGATGTCAGCCTGCTAGGTGAGGTAATGCTTGTCATAGTGCACCGGCTCATGGAGATTGGATGAGAACAGAACACGTGCTGGACGTGTGGATCTCGGGGTCATCTGAGGTGAGATTGTCCTCGAGCGGCTAGGGAGGTTCAGGCTCCTATGGTGGTAACAGGGAATTTGTGCTGGAACTATGGTTCAGCGGATCACATGAGGCGAGAGTGTCCTTTGTTGGCTGGTGGAGGCCAAGGACGTGCACCTGTTGCGGCTGCACCTCAAAGAGGCCATGGGCGCAGCCGAGGGAACTTCCAGAGGAGAGACGAGGGTTAGCGAGGCATTGCACATGTAGTAGCAGTTCGGCCTGAGGGAGGCGGTCCTGCGAGGTTCTATGCTTAGCGCGAGGAGCGCAATGATACCGATGTTATTGCAGGTACCTTTGCTCTTCAGTCTTTATCATTGTTGGCTTTGATTTATTCTGGATCTACACATTCTTATATCTTGAGTGAGCATGCGCATTTGCTTGATATACCTGTTGAGTATTTCGAAGTAGGAATGCAAGTGACTAGTTCTTTTGGTGAGACTGTAGTCACTAGGAAGTTGTATAGGAGATGCCCATTGACTGTGCAAGGTCATGTTTTTCTTGTTGACTTTATGGAGTTACCCTTCTACGGTTTCGATGTGATCCTTGGTATGGATTAGTTGACTAAGCATAGAGCGGTGGTTGACTTTGATGTCAATCGGGTCACTTTAAAGCTTGCCAATGATTATGAAGTAGTGGTGGTAGGTGAGAATGTGAAATTCTTGTCGAATGTGATTTCGACTTTGGAAGCAAACCGTATGATGAGGTTGGGTTGTGAGGCTTACCTTGCCTATGTGATGAGTCATGGAACAAAGGATGTACGTGTGCAGGACATCAGAACCGTTTGCAATTTTCCGGGTGTCTTTCCGGAAGAATTGCCTTGGTTGCCACCAAACAGAGAAATTGAGTTTGGTATCGAGTTGTATGAGAATACGACCTCGGTTTCCATTGCTCCTTACCGCATGGCACCTAAAGAGCTAAAAGAGTTGAAAACGCAATTGCAGGAGTTGTTGGATCGAGGGTTCATCCGGCCGAGTGTATCACCTTTGGGTGCACCGGTCTCGTTTGTAAAGAAGAAAGATGGGACGATGCGGATGTACATAGATTATTGGCAACTGAACAAGTTGACGATCAAGAAAAAGTATCCCTTGCCTAGCATTAATGATATCTTTGATCAGTTTCGAGGAGCCTCGGTGTTTTCCAAGATAGACTTGAGGTCAAGATATTACCAGCTGAAGGTGAAGGATGTGGATGTACCTAAGACGGCTTTTCGGACAAGGTACAAGCATTACGAGTTCTTAGTGATGTCGTTTGGTTTGAACAACGCACATGCTGCTTTCATGGACATGATGAATCGTGTGCTCTATGAGTTCTTGGATCAGTTTGTGGCGGTGTTCATCGATGATATCATTGTGCATTTGCATACCAAGGAGGATCTTGATAAACACTTCAGAATCGTTTTGCAAGCGTTGTTGGAGAATCAGTTGTATGCCAAGCTAAGAAATATGAGTTTTGGCTTAAAAAGGTTGTCTTCCTAGGGCATGTTTTATCAGCTGAGGGTATTCGTGTTGATCCACAAAAAGTAGAGGCTGTGATGAGTTGGAAGGTGCCTAAGTCTTTGACAGAGGTGTGAAGTTTCTTTGGTTTTAGCTTGGTATTATCGTAGGTTTGTCGAGGGTTTCTCGAATATTGCTACACCTTTGACCAAGTTGTTGCAGAAGAATGTTCGCTTTGAGTGGACAGATGCGAGGCAACAAGCTTTTGAAAAGTTGAAGGAAGCTTTGACGCAAGCTCCTGTCCTGATTCAACCTGAGTCTGGTAAGGAGTTTGTGGTCTATAGTGATGCGTCCATTGTTGGTTTTGGCTGCGTGTTGATGCAGGAGTGTAAGGTGGTAGCCTATGCATCTAGATAGTTGAAGGTGCATGAGCATAACTACCCTACTCATGATCTTGAGCTTGCGGCTGTGGTGTTTGCCCTGAAGATCTGGAGGCATTACCTGTACGGCGAGAAGTGTGTTGTGTTCATGGATCATAAGAGCTTGAAGTATGTTATGTCTCAGAAGGAGTTGAATCTTAGGTAACGTCGTTGGGTGGAGTTGCTTAAGGATTATGATCTGTCGATCGAGTATCACCCGTGCAAGGCCAATGTTATGGCCGATGCTTTGAGCATGAAAGTGGCCGTGGAGTTGAGGGTGATGTTTGCTCCCTTGAGCATATCGCGTGATGGTGGTCTTATCGCTGAATTGCAAGTGAAGCCATTTCTGATTTAGTTGATCAAAGATAAGCAGTTTCTTGATGATTCCCTTGTTCCTCATGTTCAGGACATTGCAGAGGGTAAGCATTCGGATTTCAGTTTTAATGACGATGATGTTCTGTGCTTTGGAAGTCGAATAGTGGTGTCAGATGATGTTGAGTTGAGGCGCACTATTCTGACTGAAGATCATAGTAGTCCTTTTGCTATGCATCCTGGTAGTACGAAGATGTATCGTGATTTGAAGGATGAGTACTACTGGGTGGGTTGAAAAAGGATGTGGCTGAATTCGTTAGCAAGTGCATGGTGTGTCAGCGAGTGAAAGCTGAACATCAGGTTCCTTCAGGGTTGTTGCAGCCTTTGAGAATCCCAGAATGGAAGTGGAAAAGGATTACCATGGATTTTTTGTTTGGGTTGCCGTTGTCACCGTCAAAGAAGAATTCAGTTTGGGTGATTGTTGATCGCCTTACGAAGTGTGCACGTTTTCCTGTCTTTGCATACTACGTATACCCCGGGTAAGTTGGCAGAGCAGTATATTGCGGAGATTGTGCGGTTGCACGATGTGCCAAAGTCCATAGTGTCGTATAGGGATCTAAGGTTTACAGTGCGATTTTTGGAATGTTTGCATCAAGCCTTGGGTACACGGTTGAATTTCAGTACTTCGTATCATCCTCAAACGGATGGACAGTCGGAATGTGTGGTCCAAGTTCTTGAGAACATGTTGAGTTGTTGTGTAATAGATTTTCAGGGTTCTTGGGAGAAGCACTTGTCGTTGGTTGAGTTTGCATATAAAAATAGTAATCAAGCAAGTATTCAAATGGCTCCAAACGAGGCTTTGTATGGGAGATGATGTAGAACCCCTCTTTGATGGGCTGAAGCTGGACAAAAGTTGATTTCGATGCCAACTATGTTAAAGGGAACCACCGAGAAGGTGAAGCTCATTTGTGAGCATTTGAATGCAGCATCGGATCAGCAAAAGTCTTACGCGGACCTGAAGCGTAAAGAGATTGAGTTCGCGGTTGGAGAACGTGTGTTCTTGAAGGTATCGCCTTGGATGAAGGTGATGAGATTTGGGCGTAAGGGTAAGCTTAGCCCAAGGTTCATTGGACCTTACGAGGTTGTGGAGCGTATTGGTCCTGTGGCATATCGGTTGAGATTGTCATCGGAGCTGGAAAAGATACATGATGTGTTTCATGTCTCGATGTTGCTGAGGTACAGATCGGACCCTTCGCACGT
This sequence comes from Hibiscus trionum, assembly GCA_030270665.1. Taxonomy (NCBI): domain Eukaryota; kingdom Viridiplantae; phylum Streptophyta; class Magnoliopsida; order Malvales; family Malvaceae; genus Hibiscus; species Hibiscus trionum. Next base: position 9,756,782 of record BSYR01000007.1, on the reverse strand, counting down.
GATGCCTCTCGAGGAGATAGAGTTGAATCTGGATCTGTCGTATGATGAGGAACCAGTGAGGATTCTGGACGTAAGCAACAAAGTTCTTCGTGGCAAGACGATAGAGCTTGTGAAGGTGCTTTGGCTACACCGAGGAGTTGAGGAGGCCGCGTGGGAAAGCAAGGCGGACATGCTCAAGCAGTTTCCGCACCTTTTTCCTGCAGGTAAAATTTCGAGGATGAAATTTCCTAAGTGGAGAAGAGTTGTAACGCTCTAGTTTTGGGCCTAGATGTTTTAGACATCAGATCGGACCGGTCGGAAACGGTTCGAATCGCTTTAGGTGATTTAAGGAAATCAAGGATCGGGACAAGATAAAAATATGGTAAAAATTGCTAAAATCCTCAAAAATCATATTTGACTGATTAGAAATGAGATAAATGGAAGTTACGTCAAAAATAGATTCTAAAAGCTAAATCTCTTTTTAATAAAATCTCTCTTTATTTCTTTTCAATAAAACACATTTAAAATGGTAAATTAAAGGAAAGGGATAATTAATATCATATTAGCTCCCTAAAGATTCTAAGATTTGGCCCTCTTCCAAAAAATTCCTTTAAAATAGATTTTACAATTTTTACAAATTAGTCACTAAACCGAATTGTCAATCTTCCGAAAGTCATTTTCCAAAAATGAATTCACCAAACGTTATATATATATATTTGAGGATTTTAGGAATTTTCCCAAAATTTTACCAAATCTCGAACCATATTTTCCCTTAACCAATACCGAACTAACCCGGAACTCTAGTCTTGGTCCTACGAACCCCGAAACAACCTTAAAAACTCCTAGGCCCGAAACCGGGGCTTTACAAAATCTATTAGCTAATGTTTCTTTTGAAGGTTAGTTCTTAAATTGATTAAAAGTTTATTCTAGTAGTACCAAATTGTTGTTTGATATTAAATGAAACTTCTTTGGAAACCTGTTAGTTGGTTAAAATTTAATTAAGCTTAGTATAAGCTTCTTGATGTTTGTATTGTGAGCATGTACTCAATTTGGTCAATGCTAATTATTCTGGACTAGCCTTGATAAGGATATTAAGTAAGATCGATGAATTTGAATAATGCACTTAATAGTTAAGCTGATTACACTCCTTACTTAGTTACACTGCGATAGTATCTATCTAATAGCTCATTCTGTTACTTGCAGGAAAATCCAATTGCTAGATCTAGTCAGGGAGTCAGAGCAAGGTCACCAAAAGCACAAATGTATGTCTTTTGTTATAGTTTAAACTCCTAGAAGTTGGCACTAGTTTGAACATTAGGCTTATGATCTTTTCAGTACTATAGAGGATTGTAAAAATTAAATTATCAATGCTTGTATATAATGTGTTTGGCCTAATGTTTGAAAATGGTTTGACTTCCTCGAGTAAATATGGTTGGTGATTTGGAAAGATATAGATGGCCTTAGAAGCTTGTTATTGAATGCACGATGTTAGTAAAATATAATTGCTTGTAGTGTATGTGAGGTCATGGCATGCATTATTCTTCATGTGAACTTAAATTGTAATCTGATATCTTTAATTTGCTCGATAGATGACTATATATAATAGTAACATTATATGTCTAGGAAGAACTTGATAGATTATACATGTTACCAAATTCTTTGAATCCTTGTGGTTACTAGAAGGTCCTAAAATGATCATCTTGGTATGCCTTGCTTGTGATGGGTTGCATAGATTAATAAGGCCTAAAATATTTGAACCACCCTAGGTTGTAAACAAAAGTAGTATAAGCAAATAGTTTGTTGAATCACAAGGCTACTATGAAGGAATCCAAGAAAGTTTATAAGTTAGACAATGAATGATGATAATTTCTTGTTTAATAAGCAAAGGGAATCTCAACTAATTTTTATGTCCTTGGTGTTTTTATACATACTTGATAAAATATTTACATGTCAGGGAAACATATATTTGCGTGATCTCAATTCATGTCTTGTTTGATATTTCTAACTTATCTACATGAGTGCTTAATCTTTGATGATCTTGATGGTGTATAACTAACTTGTCCGAACACTAACCTGTTAGCCAAGTTTGTTTGTCTACTCTTATTTATGTATTACCTTCTTGCTTTAGGGTTGGGGTATTACATTTGGTATTAGAGCTAAGGTTTAGTCAATCCTAACACTAAACCAGTTGTGTCATCAGATATGTAAGGTGCCACCTAGGAGTTGAATTAAATTGTGCTTATGACCTTTATTGATTAAATCCCCTTTGATAGTTAATTTCAGATGTCTGTGTAACCCCCTTAGCCCGGTCTAGACGGTTGACCCGAACCAAGGTGATTACATGGGGAAAACTGAAGCCAACTCGTTAAAGTCGACTCCAATTAACGACCCTTTTTTTCTTTTTATCTTTCCTAGATACGAATTAGATCATATGTGATCAACAAAGAGTAAAGGAGAAAACAACGCAGCGATCAGATGTCGTTTAGGGGTTCAATTGTACAATTTAAGCTTTTAGGGACCAAAACGTAAATTTCAGAAATTACAAGGACCTTTCCAATTTTTAAAGTTACCAATAAGAAATTAATCATATATCATGCTTCTCTGTAAAATGTCATCTCAAAAGAATCTTCCAAACTCATTCAATTGCATACACAACATTCAGGGACCAAAATGTAACATTTCAGACTTGTAAAGGCTCCATTTAACTAAATTAACGATCATGTATCGATACCCTGCTATCCCGCATTGATACACGGGGAGGCAGTAGCCAATGTTGAGAAAGGGTATCGATACCCTTCCCCGAGTATCGATACGGATTTACAATTATGTACAGGGGTATTGATACACTTTCCCCGTGTATCGATACACCCTACAAAGTTTGCACAAGCGTATCAATACACATGATTCCCGTATCAATACACATGCACCGTTTCAGCTTAAGGGTACCGATACACTTCCCCCGTGTATCGATACACCCTTCAAATTTTGCACAGGCGTATCAATACGCCTGATGCCCGTATCAATACACATGCACTGTTTTAGCTTAAGGGTATCGATACACTTGCCCGAGTATCGATACCCATACCAGAAATGCTCAAGAAATAGCCCCAAAAATGCATCATTCATCATCCATTCACACCCAAAACTCATAAACATGCTTATATCATCATGTCTAACATATTTGCATAAAAAACTAGCCACATTGCAAGCATTAGGCACAACATCTCATATAGCATATGCAACTAGAATGAACATGCCTTTAACCATAAGCCATAGCAAAACTCAAATGCAAAATGAGGATCCAAAGACCACATAATGGCTATTTACAATACTCCAAGCACCAATTAAACATTCTCAAGGTGTTTCACATCACCAAACAACTCATGAGTGGAAATCCCTCCCATTGCCTCTTATTACACTAATGTAAACCACATACTTTGCTTAGCCAAAACACTTGGATAACCTTTGCTTGCTTGCTGCAAAAAATGTTCAATTCTCTGTATTGATGAAACAAATGAGCGTAAGTATAAAGCTTAGGGAGGACCGCTATAAAACCAAAACATTCATCAATGCATTTTAAAAACCAAAGCATCATTCTTTGTAATCACATGCCTTCTTTTAAAACATGCACTTAAAACATCATTTCCCCTTTCAAATCCACATGCTCATAGCATCATTAATTACAACAGCAAAAACCATTGCTCATGCTTAAACCAAGCATCACATGCATTCTGGCATAAATCTCAAGCATCACATGCTTTCCCAAAATAAACTTTCATCATTAATTCATTATTCATCATCATTATATTGGCTCGCAAGAGATCAATAACAAAAACAATATCCAAAACACCACACAATTCAATACAATCGGATAAACGAATTACGAGCGTTGTCCCACACGCTTCATACACACTATCGGCTTCACAAGTTGGAGCTCAATGGCACAATCACAACCCCTCAACACCCGTGATGAAGTTTAACGTCACAATCACAACCCCTCAACACCCGTGATGGAGTTTAACGGCACAATCACAACCCCTCAACATCACTCATCGGTAGTTGTATAACCCACTAGCGAGAGCCGGGACACAAAACAAGGCTTACACAAGGGAGCTACCTCAACCATTGTAATAACCTTAACCAAGCTCACACACGGGAGCAATCCTCCACCGTTGTGACGCTTAACCAAGTCCACCCACGAGAGCCATCCTCCATCGTGGTGACGCCAATTCCTCAATCGCTAGGGTACTTGGATGGAGTTTACGGCACAATCACAACCCCTCGACATCCAAGGGGACTTTATTCACAGTGCACCCAATCCTATAGTCGGCTAACTATATCTGATTCAAGTAACCAAAACCATTTACCATCACTTGCCAATATAATCATCAATCATCACTAATTCACTGTTTTACAAGCATAATCCACAATTCCACTTTCACAAGCATTAACATGCTTAAAACCAATTGCATAAATCATATAAACTCAAGGATCACTTACCTTGTGCATCCTTAACAAAATGGCATTTAAAACCAGCAACATCATTGCTCAAAACATGCTTTTTAACAGTAATCAAAACACATTTAATACAAGTGCATTTTAAACCAAAACATAGCACAAACCGAGAGAGACTTTCGTTTTACTTACTCTTGAGCTTAGCTAAGTGTTTCAAACTTACACTAAGCTCCCAAAATCACATTCAAAACGTTTCAAAGCTTGAAAATCCTTTTCCACTCACCGATACACGAAACTTCGCTTCCCGACACGAAGATCACTCGTCTGAAGCTTCCAAATCGCTTTGCTAGCTTCTGGATCAATACCCCCTCCAATCCTTGCTTTCCTCAATGATTGACAAGTTTTTGCTTCACAAATCTTGAAGAAATTGAAGTGGATTCTTTAAAATGGTTATGAGATCAAAGTGAGAGTGTTTGTGAGAAAAGAATTCTGGAGAAAAGTCTTTTAGAAAGTGTTTTTGCTGAAATGAGGATTGAAAAGCAAGTTATGTAAAATAAAACTTCTCAATTTACTATTTATTAATTAAATAAAATAAAATCCCTTTTTAATCAATTATTTTAAAATTCACTTAAATAACATGTCAAATTGAGGAAAGGCTAAATTGCACAAAAGCTCCCTAAAGATTCAAAGATTTTAACTCTCCTTTTGAAAATTGCATTTTTCCACTGTTTTAAAACTTTACATTTTGGTCACTACCCAAAATGTACCACTTCCAAAACCCATTTTGTAAAAATTATTTGGCCAACCTCTTAAATATGATTTTAGAGGATTTTAGCAATTTTTGTTATATTTTTATCCTATCACAAACCTTGATTTCCCTGAACCACCTCATATAATTGGAACCGTCTCCAACGGGTTCACTTAACCCGATCTGACGTCTAAAACAACTAGGCCAAAAATCGGGTCGTTACAGTCTGAGACACATCTGGCCCAGGATAGAGATAGCCCGATTGGCTCCTCCAATGAGGGAAGGAGTGTTAGAATGGGTCAGGAGAAAGCATAACCTCAAAAGGCTGTAGAACTACAGCCTGAAGCTCCTCAACCTAACCAGATTCAAAAGGATTGCCTTCTTAGCATGACTGAGATGTTAAACCAATTAGTTAATAACCTGAAGCAAAACAATCCTCCTGAACCTGTAATAGTCAAATCTAGGGCTCCTATCGATATACTGGCTCAACATCGAGCCTATACATTTACGGGATCTGATGAGGAGAACCCAGAAGCAGCTGAATACTGGTTGGAGAATACCAAACAACTCCAGTGTTCAGAAAACCATAAGTTGGAGTGTGCAATGGCTTTACTTGCTGAGGAAGCTTTGAAGTGTTGGGAAAATATAATTCTCGCTGCCCCGGAGGATGGTGTCACCTGGGAATTCTTCTTAAAGGAATTCTGAAAGAAGTACGTGAGTGAACAATATTTAGCTGAGAGAAGAAGACTTTCCTTGCATCTGAAAGAAGGTGGAAGACCTATAAAACAATATGTTAGCGACTTATGCAAATACTTTAATTACGGGTCTGAGTACATCAAGAAGGATGAGGGAAAATGTAGAATGTTCATTGAAGGGTTAAATGATGAATTGAGTACATCAATTAGGGTGGCTTCAAATTCGAACCAAGTCTCATAACCTAGGGGCAAAGGGTTGAAACAAGCACAGTCAGGAATCTCGAGGAGGACTCGAGGCCAAGCTCCTGCCACTACTCATCAAGAGTCTCGGGCCCCTACTTGCATGTATCACATCCGGGGTCGGGATAAGGAAGAGGCACCAGATGTGCTAGTAGGTACCGTCGAATAAAATGAAAATTCTGTATATGCTTTAATTGATACCGGATCTACCTACTAATTTATCTATTTTCCCTTTCTTGAAAAACTTAAACTAAAATATGAAATTATTGATAAAGGGCTTGTAGTTTCGAATCCTATAGATGGTACTATGGCTCTAAATCATATTTGTAGGGATTTTCCTCTATACATCAAAAATATTCCATTTCCTACTGACCTCAATGTGCTACCCTTTTGTGAATTCGATTTAATTTTGGGATTAGACTGGTTAAGAAAACATCAGGATTGGGTTGATTATAAAAATAGGAGACTTTTCCTTCGTGGTTTAGGTAAAGAATCCATCCTTTTTATCGATAAGAAACCCACCTCTAGTTTTGCTGCAATGATTAAACGAGATGAATTTGACTTTGGCCTAAAATCCATTCCAACTGTATCTGAATTTCTCGATGTTTTTCCTAAGGAACTCTCGGGACTACCACCAACCAGAGAAGTAGAATTCAAAATCGAGACTCAACCTGGAATTGATCCTATATCCATCACTCCTTAAAGAATGGCTCTAGTAGAATTGAAACAGCTACCGAAGCAGTTACAAGAACAGCAAGACAAAGGGTTCATTCTACCAAGTTCATCTCCTTGGGGAGCCTCAGTACTCTTTGTCAAGAAGAAAGATGGATCGATGAGATTGTGTATAGATTACCGACAACTTAATCAAATTACGATTAAGAACAAGTACCCACTTCCAAGAATTGAAGACTTGTGTGTAGATTACACACATTTCTCATTTATGTAGTCTAATACTAATCTTCCAACAATTTAGGGGCCATTTTGTAAATTTAAAAAAGTATAGGGAGTATTCCACTTTTATAGTTACTAAGCTTTAATTAAACATATTTCATCATTCTCTGCCAAAGCTCAGTTCAAAATAACCATTCATGCTCATTTAATTGCATCCACAACATTCAGGGACTAAAATGTAAGAAAACAAAACTTTATAACATTCAATCAACTAACATAACAGTCAGGTATTTCAGTGCAGGCTAGCCCTGTATCGAAACAGGTGTACCGAAACAAGTTCTCTCAGCTCGGAACACGACCTGTATTAAAACTCCTTTGAGGTGTTTCGAAACAGAAGCTTCAAGAGACAATATGTACCGGAATAGTCCCCCTTGTTTCGAAACCCTTAGGCCATTCCAAGCTCATTGTTTCGGTACAAGCTCGGGTGTACCGAAACACCTGGACCTGTAATTACACTTTTTGTTGGTTTATCACACTTTAATCCATACTAAACAATTCTAACATGCTTCCAACATGCATACAACATATTTAGAACATCAAACCACAACATACATGGTAGACACAACATCATAGCAAGCCCATAGGCATCAATGGAATCTATAGGCATACAACCTAAGAAAAATAGCCACTTTAGAGTTAAAATACAAACCAAAGCATAAACCAAACATTAATGGCCATTTACAAGTCATCAAGGGCATTACAAACATGCCTCAAAACAGGGAGTTCCGAGACACAATCTTCCAAACATAAAGCATCCTCCCCATTGCAAACTATTATTAGTAATACGCAAATTTAAAATCATACTTTAGCTTAATCCAAATCCTTGGAAACCTTCTTGCCTCTTTTGATGCTGACACAAGCTAATTCTCTGTATTGTTTGAAAAAGAGAGCGTAAGCACAATTGCTTGGTGAGGGATGCTTAGAACAAACCAACACAACAATACATTTTAAAAACCATTTCTCATTTGGAAATCTCTATATCATCATGCTCTTTCTATCTAATGCTTGAAATAATTTTCTGTAACGCCCTGGTTTAGGGCCTAGATGTTTTAGAAATCGGATCGGACCGGTCGAGAACGGTTCGAATCGCGTAAGGTGATTGAAGGAATTCAAGGATCGAGATAGGATAAAATTGTGATAAAATTTTCTAAAATCCTCTAAAAATATATTTAAGAGGTTGGTCAAGTCAATTTTACAAAATGGATTTTGGAAATGGGACATTTAGAGTAGTGACCAATTTGTAAAGTTTCAAAACTGGGAAAAATGAGATTTTTAATGTGGAAGCCAAAATATTAGAATATTTAGGGGGCTTTAAGTCAATTTGACCTCTTCTCAATATGACATTTGTTTTAAAAGGTTTTTAATTAAATGGATTTAATTGGGTTTATATTAATTAATTAATAAAGTTAGTTAAAGTGAGATTTCATTTGACGTAACTACCAACTCTTTCTCATTTTCAGCCAAACACTAATTCTTTCATCTTTCCTCAGAATTATTTCTTCCAAAAACTCTCTCAACATTTTCTAAACCATTTTCAAGAGATCTTTTCTAATTCTTCAAGATTTTGTTAAGGAACACTTGTCATTCATTGAGAGAAGCAAGGATTGGAGGTAAATCCCATTCTCAACCTCTAATCTAAGTTCTTTTTTGAAATTCCTTAGATATTTAGCTTCTAAATACTATTTTTGGTTGAGTTTTCATTATAGTTTTGATTGGAGATCAAAATCTTGTGAAATTATGGTTGAAATCTTAATTTTCGGACTTGTTTAGTTAGGCTCTGTTTTGTGCTGATTTAAATTGAGTTTTAAGTTAATTTATATGTTAAAATGAGTTGTTATTAACATAGATCCCGAAATCCTTGAGATCCTTGAGTTTCTTGGTTGTTTTAAGTCAGATTTTGGGGTGAAATGGTGGAATCTTGCTTGCTGGAGGTATAAGGTTGGGATAGGGTGTTTGTTAGATGTGTTTTGATGTTTATAATGCTTTGGCAGTGATGTATGATGGCTAGGCATGGTTTAGGAAGCAGTTGAATGAGTTTTCAGTTGTTTTGGATGGGTATTTTGGTGTAGTTTGGGTGAGCAACGAGTTTGTTAATTGTTACTAGTGTTAGAATGCATTTTAAAGCATTTAGATCTCTGTTTTGATGATGTGAAAACATAGGATCTTGATCCAGAAGCAAACAAGGTGATTTTGGAGGCTCCGAAGGGATAATTTCCGTGTCGGCGAACAAGGCTTCGCGTATTGGTGAGTGGAAATTCAATTTCCTACTTTGTAACACTTTGAGCGTGGTCGTGGGAACTTATTGTAAGTTATACACTCAACTAAGCTCAAGTTTATGTGATTCGGTAATCCCTCTCTTGGGATTGTGTTATGTTTGATGAAATTGCACTTGAAGCAAGTGTGGATTTGTTACTGTTTTTAAGCATGGTTTGATGCTGGATTTTAATGCCATTACGTTAAGGATGCACTAGGTAAGTGATCCTTGGTTTGTATATGTTGAATGCATATGATGTTAAGCATGTGATGCCTGTGGAAATGGCATTGTGGTTATGCTTGTAAAACAGTGGATTAATGTGGTTAAATGATTATATTGGCAAGGGATGAAAATGGTTTTTGGTTACTTTAATCGGATATAGTTAGCCGACTATAGGATTGGGTGCACCGTGAATAAAGTCGCCTTGGATGTCGAGGGGTTGTGATTGTACCATATACTCCATCCAAGTACCCTAACGATTGAGGTTAAGATCACAACGGTGGTTGTTAATTCCGTGTGTGGATCTTGTATTTTTTGTGGAATTATACAACTACCGATCAGTGGTGTTGAGGGGTTGAGATTGTACTGTTATACTCCACCACGGGTGTCTCAACGATGGAGGGTTGCTCTCGTGTGTGAGCCTTGTGTAGTCCGGTAGTGTGTATGAAGCGTGTGGGACAACGCTTGTAATTTGCGTATCCGATTGTGTCTTGGGTTGAAATGGTTTATGGATTATCACTTGTAGGCAGTATAATGTAAATGAATAATGTGAAGCATGAAATGCTTGTAAATGATGCAAGAATGCATGAGATGCTTGGTAAAGCATGAGCAATGGTTTAATTGTTGTTTTTAAGTGATGCATATGAGCTTGTGTTTATTAAATGCATTGTTCTCTTGAGAAGACATGGTTTATGAAAGAGCATGTGATGAAAGTGATGGTTTTGCAAATTATGTTAAATGCATTGATGAATGTGGTTTAGCGATCCTCACTAAGCTATATGCTTACGCTCATTTGTTTCATCAATGCAGAGAATTGAACATTTCTAGGCAGCCCAAAAGCGAGAGGAATCCAAGGCTTTGTAAAGAGATGTATGTGGTTCACCCTTAGTGTAATAAGTGGCAATGAGTGGGACTTCTACTTTCTGATTTTGGTTGGAGATGTTTGTTGTTATAAGCATGTTTAGTTTCTGACTGTGGACTTGTATTTGGCCTTTATATGGTTTTATGGTTTGTGTGTGGTGTTTTCCCCTTTTAAAAGCTTGATATCTTAAGCATGCTAGAATATCCTAATGCCATCATGTTATGAAGTGGTTGACGAGTATGATTTGTTGTTTGATGGTATTTAAAGGTTCATTAGATAGAATATATCTTGTATGCATGGTTTGAGCTTGTTTGAATGTGTTTTGGTATGTTTAAATGAAGTTTGTTGAAGCCAATCTGGTATGTGTATCGATACGCTAAGGCAAAATGAGGCATTTCTGTACAGGGGGTATCGAAACGGATTGCCCGCGTATCGATATGCCTAGGCCAAGTTTGAAGGTCGTACCGATATGCGGGGAAGCGTTTCGATACACTTAAACCTTATTTAGCTACTGTCTTCCCGCATATCGATACAGGGCCATGTGTATCGATACGAGTAGTTAAATTTCAGTTAAAAGTATCTTTTAAGGTTTAGAAATGTTGCATTTTGGTCCCTGAATATTGTGTTAGCATTTGAATGTGTTTGGATGATCCGTTTGAGCTGAATTTTGACATGTTGGCATGTTACATGATTAATTGAGGATTGGTAACTTTAAAATCATGAAAGTCCTTATATTTTATAGTATTTACAGTTTAGTTCCTGAAAGTCAAATGTATACAATTGAACCCCAAATTGAACTCCGATCGCTATGCCGTTTTCACCTAATCGCTTTGCTGAATTTACAGGTTAATAATATGCATCTAGAGAAGATAAAAAGGAAAAAAAGGGTCGTAAATCATGGTTGACTTTTGGGTTGACTTTGGTTTTCCCCGTGTAATCTTCGTAGTTCGGGTTAAACATCTGAACCAGGCTAAGGGAGTTACATTTGTTGGTATCAGAGCAAGGTTACGAAAGAACTGTGAATGTTGTTATGTGAAATTGATATGTATCATTGTATGTTGTTTGAAAAACATGCAATTGGTTGAATTCTGAAGCTTATGCCATGCTTGATTTATGTGAATTGTATGTGAAAAGGATATGAGTGCGTGATGATGATGTAATGTTATTGTATGCTGAACTTGAATGATGAAAAGCATGTTGAGCTTGATGTGTCATTGTATGCTATGCCATATTGGGGGAAAGTCGGGGTGCCCATTGCCTTATTACACTAGTCGAATGTTTTTTGTATACTTGGATCCTTGCTTGCAGCTGGCCTAAATGTTTTGATTTGTTTTTGTTGTTGTGTGTTGCGTGTAAATAAGACTATCACAAATAGTGCAAGTGTACACGACGCAAGTAGTAAAGTGATATTGGAGTATCGGATATCGTCTCCACAGGGACTGGAATACTTCTATCCTTTAACTATCTGCACAAAAGAAAGAAAGAGTTTTAATAATTTGATTGAAGAATGTCACGAATAATTCAAGTAAAAGAGAAAAAATCAGAATTATAAAACAGACAGGAATTGAATTGCTCCGTAGTGCAGGTATTCCACTATTCAAGGACTTCTGTTCTGTGTCTGGCTCCTGTCATGGCAGCACCTGTCGTGGCAGCGGTCCGTTGTTGTCGCGGCAGCGATAAGCAACTCAGTTTCTTCAAGTTCGGCAAGAATCCCTGGATTGACTTGTCCTATCCCTAGATCCAAGCTTTTCGGCTAACACATCTTGGATGATACCTCCCGACGTGAATCGAAGTATGAACACCGATGTTTATGAATTCTTCTTTAGCTGCTTAACCTCGTCCTATCCCTAGATCCGAGATAGTTCAACCATAAACTGGAGAACCAGTACTTAACTCTCCCGATATTAAGTAAATAGATAATCTTACAATGCTCTCCCGATACTCTTTCAAAATGTTGTAACCAGAATAAGCAAACTTGAAGTTTTATTTCATTGAACAGAAAAATCCTAAGAACAGAACAACCCTTACAACTACTTTACAATATCAACGCCAAACCCTATGGGGAACTAGAACATTAGATCTAGCCGACTCCCTCTCTCTTTTTCTCTCTCTCCCTCTATCTAGATATCTCTATACCCTTACATACATGGGTATATATAGGCAAAGATCTAGTCTAAGTCCTTCTTGGAGTAGAAGTCCTTCTTGGAGTAGAAATCCTTCTTGGAGTAGAAATCCTTGTTCAACAAGTAAAGATAAGTTACTTTACTTATCGATCTTTGATCAAATCTATGCTCCACTCCTATCATGTTTAGCACGTGTTCAAATATTTAAGGATCTACTTAGAGCAAAAGTATAAATTTCGTGCAGGTGTGTGATTTTATTGTGAACATACATGAATATTGACTTCCCTAGCAACTAGAATATTATACTTAGCTTATTTAGAGTTTTAATCTTACTAGAGCCAGTTTTGGGCACCTCTAGTTAATTTCTAGAGCCGGTGATAGGCACCTCTAGAAATTTTTCTTTTTCTACTTTTACTAGAGCCGGTGATAGGCACCTCTAGTTACTTTGTAGAGCCGGTGATAGGCACATCTAGAAGTTTCTCTAGTTATTTTCCTAGAGCTAGTGATAGTCACCTCTAGGATTAACCTGAGTTCAAGTCTTTTTCTACTCTAGCGGCAAAGTTTTTTTTTTCTATTCTAAGTGTGCTAGAGAAAGTATTTTATCAAGTAAGTCACAAAGTGTTTCAGTTTTTCAGAACTATACTAAGGCTCTACTTACTTCCTAAAACCTTTTTATGGGGCTGTCACGACAGAGATGACATCAGCAGATAATAAAAGTTCAATAAACTAAGCCAATTTTTTTAGCATAAAAAATAAATGCGACACAATTAAAACTAAATGCAATATTATATTAATAATTAGAAGGACTGCCTACCCCCAAACTCAAGGGTTGCATTGTCCTCAATGCATGACACAAGACATAAAAATGAAAAACAGAAAATAAAAATGACAGAAAAGTGAAACATCACAAAAAGATAATATATACAGCAGGCGGCAGAGAAAAAGAAAAAGAAAACTTAAGTTGTGCGGCTGTCGTCCCTGCTGCTGGAGCTTTGGATGAGGAGCTGTCGGCGGGCAGTCTCCTTGAACTTTGTCGGAGGAGCTGTGGGTGCTGCCCTTGGAGTTGGAGACGCGGAGGCTGCCTATTTCCTTGTGTCACTATCTTCACTGTTGTTGGCTGCAGTCACTTTGGAATTCATTTCAGGAAGTATGAGTGCTGCCGCGGCAGAGGTGGAGGCAGAGCTTCCTCGGGTTGCTTGTATCATAATTGCAAGGGTTCTCTCTTTTAACCTAATAACACAAACAAACTAAAAACTAATATCAAATTTCTAATTCCTAAAACAATAAAGATAAAATAAGATAAAAATAAAATACAATAATTAAATTATGTTAAATTAGAAGTGCCTTGAGGGGCATCTCCTAAAGTAACTGTTCCATGTTTTATTTATGCTTGAGGGGTCGTTTCCGGTACTTCTTGAAGTCCATCCGTACCCTCCATCTGGTGATTATTCTCATGGTGGGGGCTCCTTTCTTTCTTTTCCCTTTGTAGTCCATGAAGTCTTCCCTTCTTGGTAATGTTTCTGAGGGCATGAATATATGATTAGAAAAAATCAAATTAATATTCGACCAAAAACTTACCTTGTTTTCGTTGGATGTTGTTGTGGTTGATTGTAGCCCTTGCTGTCGTGTTTGCTGCTGTGATAGCAAGTTATTTTGACAATCCTTTATCAGGTTACTTTGCAGGTCAAGGGGACATTGAAAAGTACCATAATTCTCCATATCAAATTCTGTAGGCCATTCATAAATCTCCATCAGTAGAGACTTCGATGATTTTGAGTCCACCTGCTTTGGTTCCTCTAATACCTGCAATGGAATTTGTGAGTTTTTAATGAATTCAAAATGTTTGTTTATTACCTGCTCATATTCCATTTGTGAGGCATTATCATTGGGTAGCTCTTCTAGGTGGTTGTGCGAGTGCCATGATAGGGATTGATGTGTGCAATCTTGGTCGGGCATAATCGAGGTAGTGGGTTCAGAGTTTGCCTCGGATGTTGTTGTCGCAGTGGCATTCTCTTAAATTTAACTCAACGTTGCTGCGGTGTTGCTCCATTCCGGCTCCTCGGTCATTGCCATGGCAAGTTGTTTCTCAGACTCATCACGTGTTATGTATTCCTTCACATGGGCATCCTCGTCATCTTGCTTCGGGATTTCAGGTTCAGCCGGCTTGCAATCCTCTATCTGTCGATCTCCACTTCGAGTTTTCTACCTCAGGTGTCTTCGTCGTCGCCCCTTCTGCCTCAGTAGTGGTCACGACAGACCACAGACCTCGTTTTTTCAGCTCCTACTCTGCAACTCGCCTCAGCTCCTCAGCTTCCTTCGATGCTACAACGGCAGATACTCGTAAAAGTGACCAATTTTAGCAGCATCTATGCAGTTTTATCTAAATGTGATGTAAATGCAAAAACTAGTGTAACCCCCGTAGCCCGGCCTAGACGGTTGACCCGAACTACGAAGATCACACGGGGAAAACCAAAGTCAACCCGAAAGTCAACCTTGATTAACGACCCTTTTTTTTTTCTTTTTAAACTTGTCTAGATGCACATTAACCTTAGGTGTGATCACACAAACAACATACTCAAAGATCACAATCATCAGAGATCAAACAGGGACCCAATTGAACAAATTACAACTTTAGGGACCAAATTGTAATTTCTGATAATTGGAAGGACTTAACCCAAATTAAAGTTACCATCTTGAAATTAATCAGGTTTCAAGCTTCCCTGCCAAATTTCAGCTCAAACGGACATCCCAAACTCATACAATTGCACACACAAGATTCAGGACCAAAATGCAAACAATTTGAAACATATAACTGCCACATGTCAGCCCCAACGGTCGACCGTTCCGATACGGGGGACAACCCGTTCCGAAACGCGGGGCCGTTCCGAAACAGGCATAGCCCGTTTCGAAACGGGGGTCGGGCAGAGGCCTTTCCGTTTCGGAACGGTCTCACCCGTTTCGGACGCCTGGACTGCTTCGAGGCACCCGTTCCGAAACGGCTCACCCTGTTCCGAAACACCCTGCACGAAAAGCTGCATTTTGCTCACACAAACACACAATTGACCATCCAAACATGCTCCAAAAGCCACCAAACTTTGCCAACATGCAATTCAACATAAAAGAGACATGCTTGCATCAACAATTCATCGGAAACACATCATTTGCAAAAAGCCCCAAATCTATAGGCATGCTTCCTACACAAGCAACACTTTAGGCATAAACCATCCAAAACAATCTCAATTAAGCCACAACATGCTCCAACATCATTAACAACATTAAAACATTCTCGATCAACATAAACGATCACATACACAACAATCCAAGAGAGATTCTACCCCCATTGCCCTTATTAACTATAGCTATTCACCAAGACATACGTCTCACTTGGAGTCCACCTTGAATCCCTTGCTCCTTGCTGTCCAAACTTCAAAGATCTGCATTGATGGACAAAAAGAGCGTAAGCACATAATGCTTAGTGAGGAATGCTCAAAACCAAAACACCACCAATGCAGCGGGTCATAAAACACTTGTAAAATCCAACCCGATTTGTTTACAAAACCTTGTTTGAAAACCATTTTCAACAACAAGCACCAACCATGCATAAACACCATATGCAAAACCAAAACAAAACCATGGAAAACCACTTCTATTTCACAACATACCTTTCATAAACATGAAAGCCATTTCAACATAAATCCTTTAAAACCATTTCACAACCAACCATCACATGCATTACACCAATGCAACATATAAACCATACTATCATCATCACATGCCTTTTAAAACAAGTCCCACAAGACTTCAATGCATTTAAGATAATCATGCTCACATACATCATTTACCAAATGATAAACAACACTTGTTTAACCTAACAAGTAAACATGCATTCACATGCATCTTACACTTTTCACGCAACAATGCATCCTTTCAAGCAATCCCATGCTCAACATGATCAAGAACATTATATTGGCTTCCAAAAGATCAACCATATTCACTTTCAAACTTTTCAACACGATCGGATACGCGGATTACAAGCGTGTCCCAACGCTTCCTACACACACTACCCAATCCAAGGTCTCCCAAATGGGCAACAACCTCCATTTGACCTTACAAGCCTAAAGTTCCCATGCATGGACTTTTAAACACCATACAACCTTAGCTTACCCGAGGTTCCCATGTATGGACAACCATACAACCTCAACATGCACAAGGTTCTCCCGTATGGACTTTCAACCACCATACAACCTTTGCATAACCGATTGGTAGTTGTAGACATCATCTAACGAGATCCGGGACATCATACTCACAAGATCCACACATGGACTTAACCATTGCCATTGTGATCTTAACAAGTACAAGGTTCTCACATAAGGACTTTTAACCACCTTATAACCTTTACTTAACCAAGGTCCTCGAATGGGCAACACCTCCATTATGACCTTAAATAACCTAGGTCCTCGAGTGGGCAACAACCTCCACTATGACCTCATCTCGTTAGGAAAACTTGAAGGGAGCTTATCCGGTTAGGTCCTCGAGTGGGCAACAACCTCCACTATGACCACTCCACCTCCAAGGCGACTTTATTCACGGTGCACCCAATCCTATAGCCGGCTAACTATATCCGATCAAAGAACCAAGAACCACTTACATCACTTGCCAATATAACCATCTTACCACATCAATCCAATGTTTCACATGCATAACCAATATGCACAACCATGTCACATTTATCCAATGATTCACATGCATAACCAATATGCAAAACCATCATCCAACAACATTAACTCACTGTTTTAAAGCATTAAACAAAGCCAATGAACATCATGCAACATCATGCATCAAAACCACATATTCAATGTATAAAACCAAGGATCTCTTACCTTGAGCATCCTTTACATATGGCTTTCAAAACCAGCATTAAACCATGCTAAAATATGCTCTCAAAACAGATTTAAACCATGCAAAACACATGCATCTCAATCATCAACCTCAAATTGCTCAAAAGCCAATTCATATCACAAATCAAGTAAGAAAACCATTTACTTACTCTTGAGCTTAGCAAAGTTGTTTAGACTTAAACTAAGCTCCCAAAACCTTCAAACCTTTGTTTAAAAGCCGAAAACCAACTTCACTCACCGATAACCAACAAAACTAGCCGACAAGCCTTCCTAGCTTCCGAAACCTTCCGCAAACACCTTCAAAACTCAAGCATCAAACTCCCCTGTTTCAAGCACACAAAAACAGCACATTAATGCATCATTATGCATTAAGAACAGCAGCCACACAACCAAACTCGCTGCCCAACACAAATCCAACAATTCGGCTACCAAACACAACCGAAAACACCTCCAAACATTACCAAAACTTAACCCAGCCAAGATCTATCACTTCTAACCATTCTTATACATCAATTAACATCCAAAATGATTACAAACACATCCTTATACCTCCAGGTATAACAGATCACCAAAAACACTCCAAAAACAACCAAAAACACAAGCAAAACTTAGGAAATTCAACCTATCCGGGATTGCATTAGTTAAACATCAATTTTTAATCAATTTAGCATTCATTTAACATCATTTTGACACTTCAAAACACTGCCCAAACAGATCACACGAAAATTTCACCAAAATCGCCAAATCTTGCATTTTAGCCAAAAATCAAGATTTCTTTTGAAAAACCATTAACAAATCATGAAACAAGGATTGAGAACTTGGGAATTTCAATAAAGAACTTGAAGTTCAGAGGAGAAGGACGTTCTTACCTCCAAACTTGGATTTCTCCTTTTTAGAGCCAAAAAGCTTGATGAAACAACTTGCAAATTGAGAGGTTTTGTTGATGAGATGATTAGGAATCAAATGAGAGTTGAAATGGGAGATTTAGATGCCAAAATCAGAGAAAGAAATCTGGAGAATTTCGTTTGGTTTGAGAGAAAATGAGAGAAAAGGAAAATGGAGAGAAAATAGAAAAAGTAGTTAAAATGATTTCCCTCCTTTTCTTAATCTTTAAAATCAGAATAAAGCCTTAAAATATCTTAGAAAAATCTGGAGAAATCCCCTTTGGAATAATAGCTCCTTAAAGATTCAAAGTTTCAATCCTTTATAAAATTGTCACCGAACTTTCAAAAATTACATTTTGGTCACTAGCCAAAATGTCAACCTTCCAAACCTCATTTTCCAAAATTGATTTCACAGTTCACTTTAATATAATAAAAGATGATTTTAGAACATTTTTCCATATTTTTAATGCAACCCGAACTAGGCTTTCCTAAATTCACTCTTATATATTCGATCAGCACTTTGACCGAACCGGTCAACGCCCAAAACTTCTAAGCCCAAAACCGGGGTGTTACAACTCTCCCCTCCTTAGGAAATTTCGTCCTCGAAATTTAACCGGCGAAAGAAAACCACAATCTTCTCAAAACAACACACAAGGCAACACAAAAGCCTCGACCAACACTGAACACCTTCCACACAAAACCTCCACCAACCTAGCACCACCACTTGCTGTTCACAGAATCCAGAACACACAAAGATAGCCACAACTTAATCTTTCACATAACCGGACTGTACACAGCCCCAACATCAACCTGAAGAACTTCAGCCCTTACAGCAAATCACACTGTAACACACCATACCCAAAACCTGTTTACACAAAGACAACAGCCAACCCAAACCAGCCACTAAGCAACCTTCTCTGCTTTTAAAAACCCTTACAAATCCCCAAACCTCTTCCAAGAATTTCCAAACAAGCAAAAACCCTTAAGCATCAACTGCTTACTCAAACTTCTCAACGAAAACTGGTAAACCCCAAACTACTGCTAACATCAACATAACAGCTCACCAGGAACACTCACCCAGATTCCAAGAATCACATCACAACCCCAACTTGACTCCGTCAACCGTTCCACACACCACCAACCAATTTTCACAAGAACCCAAACAACCAACAAAACTTCAATCTTTCATTGACCTTCCACTTCAAACTTCAACCATAACACTTACCATACAAACACATCGCCCAGCTTAAACATACAAACCATCTTCTTAACTTCTCAAAGGTCACTGAGAACCAGCACTTACAAACACAACTCTACCACAACAACTTAAAAGCCAAGCTACTTCAGCTCTTGGAAACACAACCACCAAGCTGCAACATCACTTATCACCAAGGAACTACCCCTTCCACCTAGCTATTCAAACCACTAAACCGATTCTAAACTCAACCGATACCATTCAACACCAAACCACTAAACTCCTTGAACATCAACACTATCCTTCTACCAGCAGCTACACCACTCTCACTTCCACTAGCAACTAGCTTGATATACCCCACTACTAACTATCACCCATCACCAACACAACCTCTAAAAACCCAACATCCAACCTAATCCAACACACTAACAGATTCGATTAGTTATTAGCGAGTGTGAACATCGTATGCATGATCGCCAACATGCCCTATCAATGTCTGATGTACATGAATGCAAAACCTCTAATGTCATGCCACATGTATGCATGGACCAACATATATAATATAGTATATAACAATGATTTTAACTGTGCATGAATGCCAATTCACACCCTCCAATAACATCCTCAAATCCGTCTAAGAACAACCTCCTACCTCACTTCTAACTTATCTAACTCCAACATACCAACAACCATTAACCACAAGATACTTACCAAGCTTTCTTCATACCCAAGACATTTCCAAACCACCGCTGTTACCCCAACATACTATCAGCAAGACTAGACTTACCACGCAAGGAAAACCAGCAGAAACCAAACTAAAGCAACTAGAGCAAAGATTACTAAACAAGATTACCTGGAAACACAACACCACCCTGAAGCTTCATCAGACGAGCTCTCTTCCTCGCGGAACCACCATCCTCCTGCCACACCACTGCAGCACCAGCTAACACACTAGGGTCACCACCAACTCCTTGCGGTAAAGAACCTTGGCTATTACGAGCCATCATCAAACAATCACGCCTCATGTGTCCAGCAGACCCACATTTCCAGCAATTCTCATTTCCCACACTCTTCACATCTTTCTGCTTTTTCCACAACCTCTGAACCTTGCCTCGGCCGTGCCCACGACCTTTCTGAGACTCTTTAGCTAACACCAAAGCTAACTTCGTTTCATGAGGACAATCACGCCTAACATGCAACTTAGAACCACATCTCCAGCAAACCCTTGTGTCCCAACAATTTCCGACATGTTGCCTTTCACAACGGTCACACACAGATAGCTGAGCTTCCTCTCCTTGCTCAAGCAACACTTGCTCAACAACAGCACTACCCGCGCCTTGCTTAATCCCTGAAAACTTCCCAAGATACCTTTCATAGAAAGCGGATACGAAGAAATCCCAATCAATATCAAGGATATGTGACGCAACTGCCACAGATGTCCACCAGGCACTCACATCTTCCAACATCAAAGAAACAACACTCCCCAGCTTACAAGCATAATCACAGCCTTCCCGATCCAAGATCAGAACCACATTGGCCAACCAGGCCTCAAACATCTCCGGGGAAGTACCATGATACTCCACAGCACCCAAATCAAGCAAACACTGCCTCGGCAAACCCTCACATCCCGTAGCCAGCACATCTACTGACTTTACCTCAACCATAGCCTGAGATGTTCCCAACACCTCCTGCTCAACAGATGATGAACTCTTCACCACAGAACCCACTTCTTTCCCTTGCCTTACCATCTCAACACTAGGCACAGAAGACAGAGACAAAACACCTCTACCAAAGGGTGAATTCCTTGCCTTAACAACCTGCCCCAAGGCAGCAACCATCTCCCTCATACGCCAATCCTCCACTGACTTTGCCATTCCACTAACAACAACAAACATACAATCACAACAAACAAACAAACCAGTTAGACCAGCATTAGCAAGGATTCTAATTCCAACTCCAAAGTAACACAATAGCTATATTAATAAGGCAATGGGTATCCCGAATCCTCCCCTTTACATGACATAACAGCCAACACAACATGGATATCACAACATCAAGCATATCAAACAACATACTTTGATCATGCTTACATCCAACAGCATCCACATGCCACAGCATACTAGCAACATAACATACAACTTACACATCCATCAAGCATAACACAAGCATAAGACCAGCTCACAACATCAGCTTAACATCAGCACAAACCACATAAGCTCAACCAAGATTCATAACCACAAAACATGCTTGAAAACATCAGCAACATGCTCAGAAACACACGTTTCAACCAACACACATCAAAGTAACATCAAACACACATCACAACAGCTTACCGTTTTCCCCAAGCATTCGCAACACAGCTCTGATACCACCAAATGTAACCCCCGTAGCCCGGCCTAGACGGTTGACCCGAACTACGAAGATCACACGGGGAAAACCAAAGTCAACCCGAAAGTCAACCTTGATTAACGACCCTTTTTTTTTCTTTTTAAACTTGTCTAGATGCACATTAACCTTAGGTGTGATCACACAAACAACATACTCAAAGATCACAATCATCAGAGATCAAACAGGGACCCAATTGAACAAATTACAACTTTAGGGACCAAATTGTAATTTCTGATAATTGGAAGGACTTAACCCAAATTAAAGTTACCATCTTGAAATTAATCAGGTTTCAAGCTTCCCTGCCAAATTTCAGCTCAAACGGACATCCCAAACTCATACAATTGCACACACAAGATTCAGGACCAAAATGCAAACAATTTGAAACATATAACTGCCACATGTCAGCCCCAACGGTCGACCGTTCCGATACGGGGGACAACCCGTTCCGAAACGCGGGGCCGTTCCGAAACAGGCATAGCCCGTTTCGAAACGGGGGTCGGGCAGAGGCCTTTCCGTTTCGGAACGGTCTCACCCGTTTCGGACGCCTGGACTGCTTCGAGGCACCCGTTCCGAAACGGCTCACCCTGTTCCGAAACACCCTGCACGAAAAGCTGCATTTTGCTCACACAAACACACAATTGACCATCCAAACATGCTCCAAAAGCCACCAAACTTTGCCAACATGCAATTCAACATAAAAGAGACATGCTTGCATCAACAATTCATCGGAAACACATCATTTGCAAAAAGCCCCAAATCTATAGGCATGCTTCCTACACAAGCAACACTTTAGGCATAAACCATCCAAAACAATCTCAATTAAGCCACAACATGCTCCAACATCATTAACAACATTAAAACATTCTCGATCAACATAAACGATCACATACACAACAATCCAAGAGAGATTCTACCCCCATTGCCCTTATTAACTATAGCTATTCACCAAGACATACGTCTCACTTGGAGTCCACCTTGAATCCCTTGCTCCTTGCTGTCCAAACTTCAAAGATCTGCATTGATGGACAAAAAGAGCGTAAGCACATAATGCTTAGTGAGGAATGCTCAAAACCAAAACACCACCAATGCAGCGGGTCATAAAACACTTGTAAAATCCAACCCGATTTGTTTACAAAACCTTGTTTGAAAACCATTTTCAACAACAAGCACCAACCATGCATAAACACCATATGCAAAACCAAAACAAAACCATGGAAAACCACTTCTATTTCACAACATACCTTTCATAAACATGAAAGCCATTTCAACATAAATCCTTTAAAACCATTTCACAACCAACCATCACATGCATTACACCAATGCAACATATAAACCATACTATCATCATCACATGCCTTTTAAAACAAGTCCCACAAGACTTCAATGCATTTAAGATAATCATGCTCACATACATCATTTACCAAATGATAAACAACACTTGTTTAACCTAACAAGTAAACATGCATTCACATGCATCTTACACTTTTCACGCAACAATGCATCCTTTCAAGCAATCCCATGCTCAACATGATCAAGAACATTATATTGGCTTCCAAAAGATCAACCATATTCACTTTCAAACTTTTCAACACGATCGGATACGCGGATTACAAGCGTGTCCCAACGCTTCCTACACACACTACCCAATCCAAGGTCTCCCAAATGGGCAACAACCTCCATTTGACCTTACAAGCCTAAAGTTCCCATGCATGGACTTTTAAACACCATACAACCTTAGCTTACCCGAGGTTCCCATGTATGGACAACCATACAACCTCAACATGCACAAGGTTCTCCCGTATGGACTTTCAACCACCATACAACCTTTGCATAACCGATTGGTAGTTGTAGACATCATCTAACGAGATCCGGGACATCATACTCACAAGATCCACACATGGACTTAACCATTGCCATTGTGATCTTAACAAGTACAAGGTTCTCACATAAGGACTTTTAACCACCTTATAACCTTTACTTAACCAAGGTCCTCGAATGGGCAACACCTCCATTATGACCTTAAATAACCTAGGTCCTCGAGTGGGCAACAACCTCCACTATGACCTCATCTCGTTAGGAAAACTTGAAGGGAGCTTATCCGGTTAGGTCCTCGAGTGGGCAACAACCTCCACTATGACCACTCCACCTCCAAGGCGACTTTATTCACGGTGCACCCAATCCTATAGCCGGCTAACTATATCCGATCAAAGAACCAAGAACCACTTACATCACTTGCCAATATAACCATCTTACCACATCAATCCAATGTTTCACATGCATAACCAATATGCACAACCATGTCACATTTATCCAATGATTCACATGCATAACCAATATGCAAAACCATCATCCAACAACATTAACTCACTGTTTTAAAGCATTAAACAAAGCCAATGAACATCATGCAACATCATGCATCAAAACCACATATTCAATGTATAAAACCAAGGATCTCTTACCTTGAGCATCCTTTACATATGGCTTTCAAAACCAGCATTAAACCATGCTAAAATATGCTCTCAAAACAGATTTAAACCATGCAAAACACATGCATCTCAATCATCAACCTCAAATTGCTCAAAAGCCAATTCATATCACAAATCAAGTAAGAAAACCATTTACTTACTCTTGAGCTTAGCAAAGTTGTTTAGACTTAAACTAAGCTCCCAAAACCTTCAAACCTTTGTTTAAAAGCCGAAAACCAACTTCACTCACCGATAACCAACAAAACTAGCCGACAAGCCTTCCTAGCTTCCGAAACCTTCCGCAAACACCTTCAAAACTCAAGCATCAAACTCCCCTGTTTCAAGCACACAAAAACAGCACATTAATGCATCATTATGCATTAAGAACAGCAGCCACACAACCAAACTCGCTGCCCAACACAAATCCAACAATTCGGCTACCAAACACAACCGAAAACACCTCCAAACATTACCAAAACTTAACCCAGCCAAGATCTATCACTTCTAACCATTCTTATACATCAATTAACATCCAAAATGATTACAAACACATCCTTATACCTCCAGGTATAACAGATCACCAAAAACACTCCAAAAACAACCAAAAACACAAGCAAAACTTAGGAAATTCAACCTATCCGGGATTGCATTAGTTAAACATCAATTCTTAATCAATTTAGCATTCATTTAACATCATTTTGACACTTCAAAACACTGCCCAAACAGATCACACGAAAATTTCACCAAAATCGCCAAATCTTGCATTTTAGCCAAAAATCAAGATTTCTTTTGAAAAACCATTAACAAATCATGAAACAAGGATTGAGAACTTGGGAATTTCAATAAAGAACTTGAAGTTCAGAGGAGAAGGACGTTCTTACCTCCAAACTTGGATTTCTCCTTTTTAGAGCCAAAAAGCTTGATGAAACAACTTGCAAATTGAGAGGTTTTGTTGATGAGATGATTAGGAATCAAATGAGAGTTGAAATGGGAGATTTAGATGCCAAAATCAGAGAAAGAAATCTGGAGAATTTCGTTTGGTTTGAGAGAAAATGAGAGAAAAGGAAAATGGAGAGAAAATAGAAAAAGTAGTTAAAATGATTTCCCTCCTTTTCTTAATCTTTAAAATCAGAATAAAGCCTTAAAATATCTTAGAAAAATCTGGAGAAATCCCCTTTGGAATAATAGCTCCTTAAAGATTCAAAGTTTCAATCCTTTATAAAATTGTCACCGAACTTTCAAAAATTACATTTTGGTCACTAGCCAAAATGTCAACCTTCCAAACCTCATTTTCCAAAATTGATTTCACAGTTCACTTTAATATAATAAAAGATGATTTTAGAACATTTTTCCATATTTTTAATGCAACCCGAACTAGGCTTTCCTAAATTCACTCTTATATATTCGATCAGCACTTTTACCGAACCGGTCAACGCCCAAAACTTCTAAGCCCAAAACCGGGGTGTTACAACTAGCCTAAAATGTAATTAAACATGATTGAGTGCAGCAAAAATAAGGATAAATGAGGGGTAAAATATAAGACTTTTAGGCACTCAACATTGTGTTTTGTTTAAAATAGCACAATGGGACCTAGAAGAGAGTTGAGGTCCATTATGATTATACCTGCAATTGAGCAGGGTGACCAGGGTGCGCAAGGGGCTGATGTCCCTCCTGGTGGAAATCTACCTCCTCCGCCACCACCTAGAGGTGGGGAGAAAGTGCACCAAGGGCCTGCTGGTCCTAGTTTGGGTGATTTGGCGCCACTGGTTCAGGCGATCATAGGAGCGTTTCAGGCTGCTGTTGCCGGAGCGCATGTACAAGCCCCTGCAGCTGGGCAGGCAGGCTTACCGTTGGAAAGATTGAGGAGCTTAGGAGCTGTAGAGTTCTTTGGCATGTCTCCTGAGGCGTCTGAGGCATGGATAGCGAGTACGATCCGTATCACGGATCAGATGGGTTGTAATTATGTGTGCAAGCTAGGATGCGCAGTATCTTTGCTGCAAGGCGATGCCTATAACTGGTGGACGACTACCACGGCTGGTATGGAACCCAATGAGTTTGATTGGGGGTTTTTCAGCGGTACCTTCAAGAGGAAGTAACTAGGGGTTAGATACTTGGATGAAAAGAAACGAGAGTTTATGTCGCTTGTTCAGGGCAATCTATGTGTGGCTGAGTACGAGGTCCAGTTCGTACGCTTGAGTCAGTATGTTCCTGAGCTGGTACCTAGTGAGAGGCATCAGTGTGATCGCTTCCGGTACGGGTTGGTACATGAAGTTAAGACGTATATGCTCACTGCAGACTATACTGATTTTGACGTGCTTATTTGTCGGGCAAAGGACATCGAGCAGAATTTGGGTTTGTCCTCTCGAGGTGTTGGTTCTAGCTCTGGGAAGAGAGCAGCTGAGTCTAGTTCCGGAGGTGGACGGAACAAAAGGGGACGAGATAGGAGGTACCAGCCTGTTGCTAGGCGGGGTAATGGTTGACATGGTGCACCTGCTCAGGGAGATAGGATGAGGGCTGAACAGAACACGTGCTGGATGTGTGGTTCATGTGGTCATTTGAGGCGAGACTATCCTTGAGTAGCTAGAGAGGTTCAGGCTCCTGTTGTGGTAACAGGGAACCCTTGTTGGAATTGTGATTCGGCGGATCATATGAGGAGGGAGTGTCCTTCGTTGGCTGGTGGTGGCCAAGGACGTGCTCCTGTTGTAGCTGCACCTCAGAGAGGCCGGGGGCGCGGCTGTGGGAACTTTCAGAGGAGAGATGAGGGGCAGCAAGGTATTGCTCATGTTGTAGCTATGCGACCTGAGGGAGGTGGACCAGCGAGGGTATATGCTTAGCGCGAGGAGCGCAACGATATCGATGTTATCGCAGGTACCTTTGCTCTCCAGTCTTTATCTTTGATGGCATTGATTGATTCTAGGTCCACGCATTCTTATATCTTGAGTGAGCATGCACATTTGCTTGATATACTTGTTGAGATGCTTGAGGCAAGAATACAAGTGACTAGTTCTTTTGGTGAGACTGTAGTCACTAGGAAGTTTTATAGGAGATGCCCTTTGTGTGTGCAAGATCATGTTTTTCTTGTGGATCTAATGGAGTTACCTTTCTACGGATTTGATGTAATCCTTGGCATGGATTGGTTGTCGGAGCATAGGGCGGTGGTTGACTTTGAGGTCAAGTGAGTCACCTTAAAGTTGGCCGATGATTATGAAGTAGTGGTAGTAGGCGAGAATGTGAAATTCTTGTCGAATGTGATTTCAGCTTTGGAAGCAAACCGTATGATAAGGTTGGGTTGCGAGGCTTACCTTGCCTATGTGATGAATCCTGGCACCAAGGATGTGCGTGTGCAGGACATTCGAACTGTTCGCGGTTTTTTGGGTGTCTTTCCGGAAGAATTTCCTGGATTGCCACCAAACAGGGAAGTCGAGTTTGGTATAGAGTTGTACGAGAATACAACTCCGTTGTCCATTGCTCCTTATCGCATGGCACCCAAAGAGTTAAAAGAGTTGAAAATGCAATTGCAAGAGTTTTGGATCGAGGTTTCATTTGGCCGAGTATGTCACCTTGGGGTGCACCAGTCTTGTTTGTTAAGAAGAAAGACGGGACAATGCGGATGTGCATAGATTATCGGCAACAGAACAAGTTGACGATTAAGAACAAGTATCCGTTGCCTAGAATTGATGATCTCTTTGATCAGTTTCGGGGAGCTTCAGTGTTTTCTATGATAGATTTGAGATCAGGGTATTATCAGCTGAAGGTGAAGGATGTGGATGTACCTAAGACAACTTTTTGCACTAGGTATGAACATTATGAATTTTTGGTGATGCCGTTTGGTTTGACCAACGCGCCTGCTGCTTTCATGGTCATGATGAATCGTGTATTCCATGAATTTTTGGATCAGTTTGTAATGGTGTTCATCAATGATATCCTTGTGTATTCGCGTACCGAGGAGGCTCATGATAGGCACTTGAGAATTGTTTTGCAAGCTTTGTTGGAAAACCAGTTGTATGCCAAGCCGAGTAAGTGTGAGTTTTGGCTTAGGGAGGTGGTCTTCCTTGGGCATGTTGTATCAGCGGAGGGTATTCGTGTTGATCCGCACAAGGTAGAAGTTGTGATGAATTGGAAAGCGCATAATTCAGTGACAGAGGTACGGAGTTTCCTTGGATTGGCTGGGTATTACCGTAGGTTTGTCGAGGGTTTCTCGAAGATAGCAGCTCCTTTGACCAATTTGTTGCAAAAGAATGTTCCCTTTGAGTGGACGAATGTGAGACAACAAGCTTTTGAGAAGCTGAAAGAAGCTTTGACGCAAGCTCCTATTCTGATTCAACCTGAATCTGGTAAGGAGTTTGTGGTCTATAGTGATGCGTCCATTGTTGGTTTGGGTTGCGTGTTGATGCATGAGGGTAAGGTAGTGGCCTATGCATCTAGGCAGTTGAAGGTGCATGAGCGCAACTACCCTACTCATGATCTTGAGCTTGCGGCTGTGGTGTTTGCCTTGAAAATTTGGAGGCATTACTTGTACGGTGAGAAGTGTGTTGGGTTTACAGACCATAAAAGTTTGAAATATCTCATGTCTCAAAAGGAGTTGAATCTTAGGCAACGTCGCTGGGTAGAGGTGCTTAAAGATTATTATCTGACGATTGAGTATCACCAGGGTAAGGCTAATGTTGTAGCCGATGCTTTGAGCAGGAAAGTAGCTATGGATTTGAGAGCGATGTTTGCTCGTTTGAGCATATCGCGTGATGGTGGTCTTATTGGGGAATTGCAAGTGAATCCATCCCTGATATAGTTGATCAAAGATAAGCAGATGCCTGATGATTCTCTTGTTTAGCATGTTCAAAACATTGCGGAAGGTAGACCTTCAGATTTCAGCTTTAGTGATGATGGTGTTCTGTGCTTTGGGAGTCGAATAGTGGTGCCAGATGATGCTGAGTTAAGGCACACTATTCTGATTGAAGCTCATAGTAGTCCTTTTGCAATGTATCCGGGTAGTACAAAGATCTATCGTGACCTGAAAGATGAGTATTACTTGGTGGGGTTGAAAAAGGATGTGGCTGAGTTTGTTAGTAAGTGCATGGTGTGTCAGCGAGTGAAGGCTGAGCATTAGGTTCCTTCTGGGTTGTTGTAGCATTTGAGAATCCCAGAATGGAAGTGGGAGAGAATCACCATGGATTTTGTGTCTAGTTTGCCTTTGTCACCGACAAAGAAGAATTCAGTTTGGGTGACCGTTGTTCGGCTTACCAAGTGTGCACATTTTCTGCCTGTGCATACTACATAAACTTTGGATAAATTGGCTGAGCTATACATAGCTGAGATTGTCCGGTTGCACGGTGTGCCAAAGTCCATTGTTTCGGATAGAGATCTGAGGTTCACAGCACTATTTTGGGAATGTCTGCATCAAGCTTTGGGTACACGGTTGAATTTCAAATTTTTTTATCATCCTCAGACGGATGGAAAGTCGGAGCGTGCGATCCAAGTGCTTGAGGAAATGTTGAGATGCTGTGTGATAGATTTTCAGGGTTCTTGGGAGAAGCTCTTGTCGTTGGTTGAGTTTGCGTATAATAACAGTTACCATGCAAGTATTCAAATGGCTCCATACGAGGCTTTGTATAAGAGAAGATGTAGAACCCCTTTCTGTTGGGCAGAAGCTGGGCAAAAGTTGATTTCGATGCCAGCTATGCTTAAGGGAACCACCGAGAAGGTGAAGCTCATTTGTGAGCGTTTAAAGACGGCATCATATGGTAAAAAGTCTTACGCGGACTTGAAGCGTAAGGAAATTGAGTTCGCGGTTGGCGAACGTGTGTTCTTGAAAGTATCGCCTTGGAAGAAGGTGATGAGATTTGGGCGTAAAGGTAAGCTTAGCCCAAGGTTCATTGGACCTTACGAGATTGTGGAGCGTATTGGTCTTGGGGCATATCGGTTGAGATTGCCTGCAGAGTTGGAGAAGATACATGATGTGTTTCATGTCTCCATGTTACAGAAGTACAGATCGGATCCTTTGCATGTGATGCCTGTTGAGGAGATATAGTTGAATCCGGATCTGTCTTATGATGAGGAACCAGTGAAGGTTCTGGACGTGAGTAGCAAAGTTCTTCGTGGCAAGACGATAGAACTTGTGAAGGTGTTGTGGCGACACCGAGGAGTTGAGGAGGCCACGTGGGAAAGCAAGGCGGACATGCTGAAGCAGTTTCCGCATCTTTTTCCATCATGTAAGAATTTCGAGGATGAAATTTCCTAAGTGGGGGAGAGTTGTAACACCCTGGTTTTAGGCCTAGATGTTTTAGACATCAGATCGGACCAGTCGAGAATGGTTCGAATCGAGTAAAGTTATTTAAGGAAATCAAGGATCGGGATAGGATAAAATTGTGATAAAAATTGCTAAAATCCTCTAAAAATATGTTTAAGAGGTTGGTCAAGTCAATTTTACAAAACGGATTTCGAAAATGGGACATTTTGAGGGGTGACCAAATTGTAAAGTTTCAAAAATGGGAAAATGTGATTTTTATTGTGGAAGCCAAAATCTTAGAATCCTTAGGGGGCTTTAATTCAATTTGAACTTTTCTCAATATGTCATGTGTTTTAAAAGGTTTTTAATTAAATGGATTTAATTGGGTTTATATTAATTAATTGATAAAGTTAGTTAAAGTGAGATTTCATTTGACGTAACTACCAACTCTATCTCATTTTCAGCCAAACACTAATTCTCTCATCTTTTCTCAAAATTCTTTCATCCAAAAACTCTCTCAACATTTTCTAAACCATTTTCAAGAGATCTTTTCTAATTCTTCAAGATTTTGCTAAGGAAAACTTGTCATTCATTGAGAGAAGCAAGGATTGGAGGAAAATCTCGTTCTCAACCTCTAATCTAAGTTCTTTATTGAAATTCCCAAGATATTTGGCTTCTATATACTATTTTTGGTTGAGTTATCATTATAGTTTGGATTGGATATCAAAATCTTGTGAAATTATGATTGAAATCTTAATTTTCGGACTTGTTGAGTTAAGCTCTGTTTTGTGCTGATTTTAATTAGTTTTAAGTTGATTTATATGTTAAAATGAATTGTTGTTAACATAGATCCCGAAATCCTTGAGATTCTTGAGTTTCTTGGTTGTTTTAAGTGAGATTTTGGGGTGAAATGGTGGAATCTTGCTTTCTGGAGGTATAAGGTTTGGATAGGGTGTTTGTTAGACGTGTTTTGATGTTTATAATTCTTTGGCAGTGATGTATGATGGCTGGGCTTGGTTTAGGAAGCAGTCGATTGAGTTTTCGGTTGTTTTGGATGTGTATTTTGGTGTAGTTTGGGTGAGCAACGAGTTTGTGAATTATTTCTGTTGTTAGAATTCATTTTAATGCATTTAGATCTCTGTTTTGATGATGTGAAAACAGGGGATCTTGATCCGAAAGCAAACGAGGTGATTTTGGAGGCTCCTGAGGGATAATTTCCGTGTCAGCAAACAAGGCTTCGCGTATCGGTCAGTGGAAATGCAATTTTCTGCTTTGTAGCGCTTTGAGCGTGGTCGTGGGAGCTTAGTGTAAGTTTGATACACTTAACTAAGCTCAAGTGTAAGTGATTCGGTAATCCCTCTCTTGGAATTGTGCTATGTTTGATGAAATTGCATTTGAAGTAAGTGTGGATTTGTTTACTGTTTTTAAGCATGTTACGCATGGTTTGAATCTCAATTTTAATGCCATGATGTTAAGGATGCACTAGGTAAGTGATCCTTGATTTGTATATGTTGAATACATATGATGTTAAGCATGTGATGCTTGTGGAAATGGCATTGTGGTTATGCTTGTAAAATAGTGGATTATTGGGGTTAAATGATTATATTGGCAAGTGATGAAAATGGTTTTTGGTTACTTTAATCGGATATAGTTAGCCGGCTATAGAATTGGGTGCACCGTGAATAAAGTCGCCTTGGATGTCGAGGGGTTGTGATTGTACCGTAAACTCCATCCAAGTACCCTAACGATTGAGGTTAAGATCACAACGGTGGTTGTTAATTCCGTGTGTGGATCTTGTATTGTGTGTCTCGTGCTCTCGTTAGTGGAATTATACAACTACCGATGAGTGGTGTTGAGGGGTTGAGATTGTACCGTTATACTCCACCACGGGTGTCACAACGATGGAAGGCTGCTCTCGTGTATGAGCCTTGTGTAGTCCGGTAGTGTGTATGAAGCGTGTGAGACAACGCTTGTAATCTGCATATTTGATTGTGTCTTGGCTTGAAATGGTTTATGGATTATCACTTGTGAGCCAATATAATGTAAATGAATAATGTGAAGCATGAGATGCTTGTAAATGATGCAAGAATGCATGAGATGCTTGGTAAAGCATGAGCAATGGTTTAATTGTTGTTTTTAAGTGATACATATGAGCTTGTGTTTGTTAAATGCATTGTTGTCTTGAGAAGACATGGTTTATGAAAGAGCATGTTATAAAAGTGATGGTTTTGCAAATTATGTTAAATGCATTGATGAATGTGGTTTAGCGATCCTCACTAAGCTATATGCTTACGCTCATTTGTTTCATCAATGCAGAGAATTGAACATTTCTAGGCAGCCCAAAAGCGAGAGGAATCCAAGGCTTTGTAAAGAGATGTATGTGGTTCACCCTTAGTGTAATAAGTGGCAATGGGTGGGACTTCTACTTTCTAATTTTGGTTGGAGATGTTTGTTGTTATAAGCATGTTTAGTTTCTGATTCTGGACTTGTATTTGGCCTTTATATGGTTTTATGGTTTGTGTGTGGTGTTTTCCCCTTTTAAAAGCTTGATATCTTAAGCATGCTAGAATATCCTATTGCCATCATGTTATGAAGTGGTTGACGAGTATGATTTGCTTTTTGATGGTGTTTAAAGGTTCATTAGATAGAATATATCTTGTATGCATGGTTTGAGCTTGTTTGAATTTGTTTTGGTATGTTTAAATGAAGTTTGTTGAAGCCAATCTAGTATGCGTATCGATACGCTAAGGCAAAATGAGGCATCTCTGTACAGGGGTATCGAAACGGATTGCCCGCGTATCGATACGCCTAGGCAAAGTTTGAAGGCCGTACCGATACGCGAGGAAGCGTTTCGATATGCTTAAACCTTCTTTAGCTACTGTCTTCCCACGTATCGATACAGGGCCAACTGTATCGATACGGGTAGTTAAATTTCAGTTAAAAGTATCTTTTATGGTTTGGAAATGATGCATTTTGGTCCCTGAATATTGTGTGAGCAATTGAATGTGTTTGGATGATCCGTTTGAGCTGAATTTTGACATGTTGGCAAGTTACATGACTAATTGAGGATTGTTAACTTTAAAATCATGAAAGTCCATGTATTGTATGGTATTTACAATTTAGTCCCTAAAAGTCAAATGTATGCAATTGAACCCCTAATCGAACTCCAATCGTTGTGCCGTTTTCACCTAATCGCTTTGCTGAATTTATAGGTTAATAATATGCAACTAGAGAAGATAAAAAGGAAAACAGGGTTGTAAATCAAAGTTGACTTTCCGGTTGACTTTGGTTTTCCCCGTGTAATCTTCGTAGTTCGGGTTAAATGTCTAGACCGGGCTAAGGGGGTTACTTTTTCAAAGCAAAACCACATCATTGAAAACCACATGTACCATCTATACCATACATTCAACACAATGCACAATCTCAAGGCATATCCTTACATTCTTAAATCTCATAAAGCATTTCTCAAATCATATTCTCATATGCAAAACCCAATGCATAAATCATTTATAATCAAGGTACATGTGAATCTCATAATCAAACTCATATATTGGCATATTAGAAACATTAATCGGATATGTGGATAGCTTGACTAAATCTCAAGTCATGCCCCGGACGAATCTCACATCACCGGACTCTCATGGCGGCATCTCTCATCGCCACAAAACTTGGGTGTTTCACCAAGATCTACCCCGATGGAATCTCACATCATCAAACTCCCACTTTGGAACGAGATGGCACTACCCCCATTGTCCGAACCAAAGAGCACGTACGAATTTTGTATATTATGCTGCACTTCTCATCCTATTGGTCGACGAATTATATCCGGTAACAATAATCTCATCTCATGCCAATATATTCATTTCAAATATCATTACTTACTGTTTTTCATTGCATCAATCTAAAACATTCTTATCCCATTTGAAAAGTATGTACAATGCATAGCATTTTCACAATAAATTCTATCTTATTGAAATATCAATTCTATCTCATTGGATCATTTAAATCATCACTTCATTTCTAAAAACATGCATAAAACAGTAGACATAAATCTGTTAAGTATGACTCATATATTGTAAAAGGATAGATGATGGCTACTTTAATTAGGATTACAATTGTTCTAATCCTTCATGGAGTAGTATTCCTTATCCTAGTTAGAATAGGACTTGGATGTAGGGGGCTATATAAAGAGGCTTACCCCCACCTCATTAGGCACTTCATCAATGGTCCTTAGGTTACAAATAACACATCTATTTATAGACCCCATACAATTACAAAGATACCATGTACCGTACCACGGGGGCTTCGCCCCCACACTCCCAACCCACTTAATCTGAGCCCACCAAAAACTCGAGTACTCCTTTGATGGACAGATGCTCTCGCTCTGCAAAGCCTAAAGAACAATTGATAAAGTGCCTAATGATGTGGGGGTAAGCCTCTTTAAATAGCCCCCTACATCCAAGTCATATTCTAACTAGGATAAGGAATACTACTCCCCGAAGGATTAGAACAATTATAATCCTAGTTAAAGTAGCCATCATCTGTCCTTTTCAAGTATGTGAGCCATACATAACAAATCTCCACCTTGGCGAATATCATGTCCCTTAAGAGATAAATCTAGAGTCTCTCACACATCAAATTGGGTTGGGCTACCACGCTTCTCTAGAATTTGCAAACATTCAACAAGTTAAAACAATGCTTGAACTTAACTGTAGTAACAGGCTTGGTCAACATATCAGCTCGATTGTCTACAGTATGCACCTTTTGTAACAATATCTTACCAGATGCAATCAACTCTCTAATCTTGTGAAACCTCACATCAATATGTTTAGTTCTAGCATGATACACTTGATTCTTAGCCAAATGAATAGCACTTTGTCTATCACAATGCAACTGAACTCCACCTTGTCGAATACCCAATTCCTTCACTAGCCCGATAAGCCATAAGGCTTCTTTTGCAGCTTTAGTTACTGCCATGTACTCAGCTTCAGTTGTTGATAATGCCACAACAGACTGAACAATTGACTTCCATCATATAGGCCCTCCACCAAGGGTGAAAACATACCTAGTTGTAGACCTTCAATCATCCAAATCCCCTACATAGTCTAAATCCACATATCCAACAATCAAAGGATCATGTCGATGACTGTCGAAAACGATTACATGTCCCACATTACCCTTTAAATACCTGAAAATCCACATGACTGCTTCCTAAAGTGATCTCCCTGGTTTAGACATGTATTTACAGATTTGACCAACAACATGAGCTAAATCAGGATGAGTACATACCATCGCATACATCAGGCAGTCAACAACACTAGTATAAGGGACCTTTGCCATCTCTTCAATTTCCTTTTCTGTCTTCGGGCACTATTCTGTAGAAAGCTTAAAGTGATTCGCCAATGGAGTGCTCGCGAGCTTTGCTTTGCTCATCACAAACATGTCTAACATTTTCTCAACATAGCCTTGATGAGATAACCACAGTTTCCTTGAGCCTCGATCTCTATGAATCTCCATTCCAAGAATTTTCTTTGCAGCTCCTAAGTCTTTCATATAAAATTCCTGACTCAATAAAGCTTTCAAACCGACAACATCATGCATATACTTTGCAGCCAGCAACATATCATTTACAAACAGTAGCAACAAAATAAAAGAACCATCGTCAAGGCTTTTAACATAGACACAACAATCATACTTACATCGCTTGTAGCCAATCTGAATCATGTAGGAGTCGAATCGCTTGTACCATTGCCCTAGAGACTACTTTAACCCATACATGGATTTCTTTAACCTGCAAACCAGATATTCATCTCCGGATTGAATGAACCCTTCTAGCTGCTGCATATAAATCTGCTCCTCTAAATCACCATGCAAAAAAGTAGTTTTAACATACATATGCTCTAAATGCAAACCTGAACTAGCTACAAGTGCAAGAATTGCCCTGATTAAAGTATGTCTAACCACAGGAGAAAATATTTCATCACAATCAACTCCTTTTCTGTGAAAAAGCCTTTACTACCAATCGAGCCTTGAACTTTTCCCCCTCTTTTTCTGATACTGCTGGTTTTCTTTTATACACCCATTTGCAACCTATAGCCTTCTTTCCCTTAGAAAGCCTAGCTAGCTCCCACGTATGATTTTTCTACAAAAATTTCATCTCCTCAACCACTACAGCCATCCATTTGCTTTTCTCCGGACTAGAGATAGCCCCTTGAAAAGTATTCGGATCTTCACTTCTAATGTGAAGTGCAAAAAACACCATATCTTGAAAACCCAATCTCCATAGAGCCTTTACATTGGTGTGTCTCTCTCTATCTCTGGCTAAATTATAATTCTACAACGGAACTGTATTAGAGTCACTAGAAGTGGATTTGAAACAGTATCCAAGAGCAGTTGAGAAAGAAGTAACAACTGAGAAAGGTGAAAGCATCTGTCCATCAAAGGAGTACTCGAGTTTTAGGTGGGCTCAGATTAAGTGGGTTGGGAATGCGGGGGCAAAGTCCCCGCGGTACGGTACGGGGTATCTTTGTATTGTACCGGGTCTTTAAATAGATGTGTTTTTGTAACATGAGGACCATTGATTGGATAAAAGAAAACAACCGCTCTTGTGTTCTTGCTTGTTTGATTTTCTTTTTCGTTTGTCGTGTGCACAACAAAATATATCTTCTAAACAAGAGCATGATCATAAAACCAATAGGACAAAATCCGATAAACGAGAGCGAAACAACTCAAACTTACTTCCAAGCTTAGATTAGTATTTCAAACTCAATATAAACCCCTAAACCTTGCTTTCAAGTCATTCAAATACCTTTAAAACCATTTCCACTCACCGATCACGCCTTGCTTGCTTTGCCGAAGCGAAATCAAGCTTCTGAAGCTTCTGAAACTTCACCAAACGTGTCCACTACAAACTCACATGTTTATAACATACAAAAATAGAGAATTAATGCATCTCAATGCATTAAAAACACCAACAACCACTGACATCTCGCTGCTCCACCCAAAACACCAAATCCCCCATCTAAAACAACCGAAAACACTTTCGATTACACTCCAAACCTTACCCAGCCAAAATCTAACACTTTTAATCATCAAAAATCATCCAAAAACTATCTAATTACGTCCTTATACCTCCAGCAACCCAGATTTCACACAAACACTTCAAAAACCCCAAATCTAGCAATCTAACAACTAGAGATGCAAACCAATTCGGGATTATAATGATAAATTTTAACATCATTTAACATCCAAATCATAACTAAAATCAACCTCAAATCATACAAAACGGTAGCAGTACGAGAATCCTTAGAAATCACTTTTTAAAGTTTGATTCATTAATTTTCATTAATCAAATCACCAAACATTGTTAATAACTATATTTAGAGAGCCAAAGATTTGGGAATTTCATTAAACAACCTTGATTAGAGGAGTTAAATTAAATTTACCTCTAACCTTTGCCTTTTTCTTTAAATGACATGATTTTGTAGAAATCTTTCAAGATTGCTTTGAGAATAATGATGGAGAAGCTTGGAAAATCATTTGTGAAACAAAAAGAAGTTAAAAGACGAAGATCTCTGGAGCTTTAGAGAGAAAATAGTATTTGGCTGATTGAGAATTAAGAGAACAAAAGTTACGTCAATTAGCCTTTTAAGAAATTAAAACCCCCTTTTTATTAAAATATCATTTTTAATTCTTTTTATTAAATCATTGAAAATGGTTAAATTGATGGAAAAAGGTTCATTAATTAAATGGTAGCTCCCTAAAGATTCTATGTTTTGGGCCTTTTTCAAAACAGTCCTTAAAAACAGATTTTTTACTTTTTAGAAAATAGTCACTAAACTGAAATCTCGATCTTCCAAAAGCCATTTTTTTAAAATTGAATTTACCAAACCTTTCTACATATTTTTACAAGATTTTAGAAAATTTTCTCATAATTTTATCATATCCCGAACTACGTTTTCCCTTAACCATTCCCGAAATCTCGGACATCTATTCTATGCTATACGAACCTCAAGTTGACCCCAAATTCTTCTAGGCCCTAAATCTGGGCGTTACAACTCTCCCCCACATAGGAAATTTCATCCTCGAAATTTTTACCTGGAAGGTGAAGATGAGGAAACTGCTTCTTCATGTCATCCTTTCTTTCCCACGTGGCTTCCTAAACA
Source organism: Hibiscus trionum (assembly GCA_030270665.1). Taxonomy (NCBI): domain Eukaryota; kingdom Viridiplantae; phylum Streptophyta; class Magnoliopsida; order Malvales; family Malvaceae; genus Hibiscus; species Hibiscus trionum. The sequence goes on along the minus strand of BSYR01000007.1, from coordinate 9,718,038 downwards.
CCACGATGTCGCCACAAGACCAACTCAATGGTCTTACCACGAAGAACCTAGCTATCCGAATCCAGGATCTCAACTGGTTCTTCATCATAAGACAAATCCAGATTCAACTCAATCTCTTCAACAAGAATAACATGAGTCGGATCAGATCTATACTTACGAAGTATGGATACATGAAAAACATCATGTATCTTCTATAACTCAGAAGGAAACCTCAACCTATAAGCAACAGGTCCAACATGCTCTAGCACTTCGTATGGTCCAATAAACCTTGGAATTAACTTGCCTTTCCGACCAAATCTCATTACCTTCTTCCAAGGTGAAACCTTCAGAAACACCATATCTCCCACAACATACTCAATCTCCTTACGCTTCAAATCCACGTAAGACTTTTGTCGATCCGAAGTTGCTTTCAACCTTTCACTAATAAGTTTCACTTTCTCCCTAGTGCCCTTAATCACATTAGGCAAATAACCCAACTTCTGCCCTGCTTCTACCTAACAAAGATGCATTCTACACTTCCTTCCATACAAGGCCTCATAAGGAGACATTTCAATACTCACTTGATAATTGTTATTCTAAGCAAACTTCACTAAGTGTAATTGTTTCTCCCAAGAACCTTGGAAATCAATGATGCAACATCTCAACATATCCTCCAACACCTTGATAACTCGTTCTGACTGACCATCAGTCTTAGGATGATATGATGTACTGAAATTCAAACGCTTGACCAATGCTTGATGAAGACACTCCCAAAACCTTGCTGTAAAACGTGGATCTCGATCCGAAACAATGGACTTAGGCACCCCATGTAACCTCACAATCTCAGAGATGTACAAATTCGCCAACTTATCTAACGTATACGTAGTATGCAACTCCAAGAAATGTGTACATATCGTAAAACGATCAACAATCACCCAAATGGAATTCTTTTTGGATTGTGTCAAAGCCAAACCCGTCACGGAATCCATGGTGATTCTCTCCCATTTCCATTCTGGAATCTTCAAGGGTTGCAACAATCCAGAAGGAAATTAATGCTCAACTTTTACTCGTTACAATCCATACATTTACTAACAAAATCAGTGACGTCTCTCTACAAACCAACCCAATAGTACTCATCCATCAACCCACGATACATCTTTGTACTACGAGGATGCATAGCAAAAGTACTGCTATGAGCCTCAGTTAGAATAGTGCGCCTTAGCTCAACATCCTCCAGAACAACTATTCGACTCTTAAAACATAAAACACTATCATCATTGAAACAAAGTCCGTTGGATTTCCTTCCACAATGTCTTGAACATGCAGTACCAAGGAATCTTATAACAACTGCTTTTCCTTAATACTGCCACCTTCCTACTTAAAGCATCGGCTACAACATTAGCCTTCCCTGGATGGTACAATCATCAAATCATAATATTTAAGCAACTCAAGCCACCTTCGTTGCCTAAGATTCAACTCCTTTTGGGACATCAATTACTTCAAGCTTTTGTGGTCCTTGTACATCATACACTTTTCACAATAAAGGCAATGCCTCCAGATTCTCAAGGCAAACACCACATCAGCCAACTCAATATCGTTTGTAGGATAATTATGCTCGTGAACCTTCAATTGCCAAGATGCATAACCTACCACATTACCTTCTTGCATCAACACACATTCCAAACCAACATAGGATGCATTACTATAAACCACAAACTCTTTTCCTGATTCAGGTTGAATCAAGATAGGGGCTCGCATCAACGCTTCCTTCAACTTCTCAAAAGCTTGTTGTCTAACCTCTATCCACTCAAACTTAACATCTTTTTGCAACAACTTTGTCAGAGGAGCAGCAATCCTCGAAAATCCATCCACAAACCTACGATAGTATCCCCTAAACCAAGGATACTACGTACCTCATAAACTGACTTAGGTGACTTCTTATTCATCACCGCTTCGACCTTTTAAGGGTCAACTACAATCCCTTCGACCGACACCACATGACCAAGGAATACAACTTCCTTAAGCCAAAACTCACACTTGCTCAACTTAGCATAAAGCTGATTTTCCATTAAAACTTGCAACACAATCCGTAAATGCTTATCATGATCCTCCTTGGTACTAGAGTACATGAGAATATCATCGATAAACACAACCACAAACATGTCCAAGAACTCATGAAACACGCAATTCATCATATCCATGAATGCAGCAGGGGCAGTAGTCAAGCCAAAATGCATCACCAAAAACTCATGGTGCATGTACCTTGTACGAAAAGCAGTCTTAGGCACATCCTCATCTCTTACCTTCAATTGGTAGTATCTGGATCTCAAATCAATCTTAGAAAACACTGAAGCACCTCAAAATTGATCAAACAAATTATCAATCCTTGGCGAAGGATACTTGTTCTTGACGGTCAACTTGTTCTATTGATGATAGTCTATACACATTCTCATTGTGCCATCCTTCTTCTTCACAAACAAGACCGGTACACCCCAAGGCGAAATAGTAGGTCTAATGAAACCTCGATTGAGCAACTACTGGAGTTTCATCTTCAAATCCTTCAATTCTTTTGGAGCCATTCGATAGGGAGCAATAGACACTGGAGTCGTATTTTCATACAACTCAATGCCAAACTCAACCTCTCTATTTGGTGGCAAACCAGGCAACTCTTCTGGAAATACACCCCGTAACTCACATAATATTCATATGTCCTGCACTCGCACTTCCTTTGTACTAGGATTCATCAGAGAAGCTAGGAAAGCTTCACATCCTGAATGCATCAACCAAATTGCTTCAAGAGCAGAAACCATATTAGATAAGAATTTAACATTTTCACCTACAACCACCACCTCATAATCATCGGCAAGTTTCAACGAAACTCGCTTGGTTTCAAAATCAACCACAACCCTATGCTTAGTTAACCAATCCATACCAAGAATCACATCAAAACCATAGAAAGGTAATTCCATAAGATCAACTTCAAACACATGACCTTGAACTATCAAAGGACATCTCTTATACAACTTTCTTGTAACAATTGTTTCACCAAAGGACCTGATCACATGCATACTAACATCTTGCAACACAACATGCAAACCAAGCACTTGTTCATGCTCATGCAATATGTCTGAATGAGTAGATCCGAAATTAATCAAAGAAAGTAATGACAAGGATTGCAAAGTAAAAGTACCCACGATCACATTCGTTTCATTCCTTCCCTCACGATGTGCATACACCCTAGCTTGTCCACCACCCTCAGACTGAACAACAACCATATGAGCAACATTCCTCTAATCATCATATCTACGCTGAAAGTTACCACGAGCATGCCCACGACCTCTTTGTGGCTCAACAGCTCACACCGGAGCTTGTCCATATCTAACCGGCTGTGGACAATCACGCTTCATATGTCCCCGTGATCCACAGTTCCAGCACGTACCGAAATTACCCCCAACATTCTCATGTGTGCCTCCTATCGCAACAGTTACAATCTGGAGTACGAATGAAAGCATTCAAGCCTTGATGACCACGACCAGGGTTACCACCACCCTGCCTAGGATCCGGTTGATACCTTCGATCCTTATGCCTCTTATAGCGATCTTTCCCACCATCATACTCAGTAGCAATCTTTCCAGAGCTAGAACCACCTGAACGAGTAGCCAGACCCAAATTCTGTTCGATGTCCTTAGCTTGAGTGACTAAGACATCAAAGTCGGTATATTCTGAAGCCAATATGTAGGTCTTAACATCCTTCACCAACCCATAGCGAAAATGTTCGCATCTCTTCTGTTCATCGAGAACCAGCTCATGAGCATACCGGCTCAACCGAACAAGCTGAACTTTGTACTCAGAAATAGTCATGTTTCCCTGCACCGAGGACATAAATTTTGTCATCTTCTAATCTAGATAACGAACACCCAATTACTTCTTCTTGAAACTATTTACAAAGAATGGCCAACTTCTGCGCATCATTGCAACTCATCTTACCCAGAATCCTTTTGGTACTCTCAAACCAAGCCTCGAAACTCCTAGGAGATAGGCCTCTAAACTCAGTTCCACATAAACTATGCAAACATTCTAAAGATAAACCAGCATTAGCACCAGGCTGAGGTGCGGCCACATGCTTCCTCGCTATCGCTGCCTGAAAGGCCCCAGCTATAGCCTGAATCAACGGTCTCATATTAGCAGCAGCTTGCCCTTGCGCTACTTGAGGTCAAACACCAACTCCCGCTCCAGCTCCACCACCACCAGGAGGAGGAGGAGGCGAAAAAATCTCATTATTCTCATGAATCTCATTCTCAACCATGTTGCGTACATTGCCTCTAAGCTCTCGTCTCGGTCCCATTATCAAAACATAGTAGCTATAAAGAATGCAACAATAAAAACAATCAGGCTAGCCAAAGCAAGAATCCAAGGTGCTCAAGTTTTACTTTTCAAAACCAAAATTCTCTTCACATTAGTAATAATATGGCAATGGGTACCCTTAACCTCTCCCCCAACAGTACATAACAATCACAAAACATGTTATAAAACACTGTGCATCTCACATAGATCAAAAAAGGATAAAAACATGGAATAATCAATCACTGTGCTTAGCATTCATCAAGGTTTCAACCAAACAACAATATCACATCAACCTTACCACCCAGTTCTTTCGAAACCTGGATCTGATACCACCAAATGTAACCCCTTTACTCGGTCTGGACGATATACAGATCCGAACGGGTCACATGGGGAATATTGAAGTAAACCAAGAGGTTTACCTCAATAAAAAACCCTATTTTTTTTCATTTTATCTTGTATAGATGCTCATTGCGGTCTTAAGTGATTAACATCACAGCAGAACAGATAACAATCCGATTAAACATCAATTTGAGACTCGATTGCATTCAATTACAATTTAGGGACCATTTTGTAAATTTAATAAAGTATAGGGACTTATCCTCTTTTATAGTTACCAAACTTTAATTAAACATATTTCATGCTTCTCTGCCAAAGCTCAATTCAAAATAACCATCCATGATCAGTTAATTGCATCTAGAACATTCAGGGACTAAAACGAAAGAAAACAGAACATCAAAATATTCCATCAACTAACATAACAACTAGCTGATTCGGTACAAGCTAGCCTTGTATCGAAACTGGTGTACCGAAACAAATTCTCACGGCACGGAACACGGGCCTATATCGAAACACATTTGATGGGTTTCGAAACAAAAGCTTCTAGTGACAAAATGTACCAGAATAGTCCCCCTTGTTTCGAAAACCATTGGCCATTTTCGGCTCACGGTTTCGGTATAGGCTCGAGTGTATCGAAACACATGGGCCTGTAATGACACTTTTTGCTGTTTTTCACACTTTAATCCATACTAAACCTTTCTAACATGCTTCCAACATGCATACAACATATTTAGAACATCAAACCACTACATACATGGTAGACACAACATCATAGCAAGTCCACAGGCATCAATGGAATCTATAGGCATGCATCCTAAGCAAAATAGCCACTTACGAGTCAAAACACAAACCAAAGAATAAACCAAACATTAATGGCCATTTACAAGTCATCAAGGGCATTACAAACATGCCTCAAAATAGGGAGTTCCGAGACACAATCTCCCAAACACAAAGCATCCTCCCCATTGCAAACTATTATTACTAATACGTAAATTTAAAATCATACTTGAGCTTAATCCAAATCCTTGGAAACCTTCTTTCTAAATTTTGCTGCCCACACAAGCTAATTCTCTACAATGTTGGAAAAAGAGAGCGTAAGCACAATTGCTTAGTGAGGGATGCTCAGAACAAACCAACACAACAATGCATTTTAAAAACCATTCCTCATTTGGAAATCTCTATCTCATCATGCTCTTTCTATCTCATGCTTGAAATCATTTTCAAAGCAAAACCACATCATTTAAAACCACATGTACCATCTATCTCATGCATTCATCACAATGCAAAATCTCAAGGCATAGCCTTACATGCTTAAATCTCGTAAAGCATTTCTCAAATCATATTCTCATATGCAAAACATAATGCATAAATCATTTATAATCAAGGTACATGTGAATCTCATAGTCAAACTCATATATTGACATATTAGCAACATTACTCGGATATGCGGATAGCTGGACTAAATGTCAAGTCCTACCTCGGTGAAATCTCTCATCACCAGAATCTCATGGAAGCATCTCTCATCGCCACAAAGCGTAGGTGTTTCACTAAGACCTACCCGAACGAAAGAGCACGTACGAATTTTGTATATTTTAGTGCACTTCTCATCCTATTGGTCGACCAGTTATATTCGGTAACAATAATCTTATCTCATGCAAATATATTCATTTCAAATAACATTACCTACTATTTTTCAATGCATCAATCTAAAACATTCTCATCCCATTTCAAAAAAATGTACAATGCTTTCAAGTCCTCTAAAGACTTTTAAAATCATTTCCACTTACCGATCACGCCTCGCTTGCCTTGCCAAAGCAAAATCAAGCTTCTCGAAGCTTCCGAAACTTCACCAAATGTGTCCACTACAAACTCCCATGTTTATACCATACAAAAAACAGAGAATTAATGCATCTCAATGCATTAAAAACACAAGAAACCACTGACATCTCGCTGCTCCACCCAAAACAGCAAATTGCCCATCTGAAACAACCAAAAACACTTTCGATTACACTCAAAACCTTACCCAGCCAAAATCTAACACTTCTAAACACTTTTAATCATCAAAAATCATCCAAAACCTATCTAATCACGTCCTTATACCTTCAGCAACCTAGATTTCACACAAACACTTCAAAAAGCACAAATCTAAGCAATCTAACAACTAGAGATCCAAACCAATTCGGGATTATAATGATAAAACTCTTATTTTAACATCATTTAACATCCAAATCATAACTAAATTTAACCTCAAATCATACAAAACAATAGCAATACGAAAATCCTTAGAAATCACTTTTTAAAGCACGATTCTTTAATTTTCATCAATCAAATCATAAAACATTGTTAATAACTATATTTAGAGAGCCAAAGACTTGGAAATTTCATTAAAGAACCTTGATTAGAGGAGTTAAATAAAATTTACATCTAACCTTTGTCTTTTCCTTCAAATGACAAGATTTTGTGGAAATCTTTCAAAATTGCTTTGAGAATAATGATGGAGAAGCTTAGAAAATCATTTTTGAAACAAAAAGAAGTTAAAAGATGATGATCTCTGGAGCTTTAGAGAGAAAATAGAGTTTTTGGCTGATTGGAAATTAAGAGAATGAAAGCTACGTCAATTAACCTTTTTATTAAAATCCTTTTTATTAAAATCTCATTTTTAATTCTTTTTATTAAATCATTTAAAATGGTAAAATTAAAGGAAAAGGTTAATTAATTAAATGGTAGCGCCCTAAAGATTCTATGTTTTGGCCCTCTTCCAAAACAATTCTTAAAAATGATTTTGTAATTTTTACAAAATAGTCACTAAACTGAAATCTCGATCTTCCAAAAGCCATTTTTCAAAATTGAGTTTACCAAACCTTTCTACATATTTTTAGAAAATTTTAGAAATTTTCCTCATAATTTTATCATATTCCGAACTACGTTTTCCCTAAACCATTCCTGAAAACTCGGACCTCTAGTCTATGCTTTACGAACCTCAAGTTGACCCAAAATTATTCTAGGCCCAAAATCGGGGCGTTACACATATAAAGAACCAAATAACTCGAAATTCTACAAGACGCGAACAAGATTTGGACGCCATCAAATTGTGCTCATAAAGTTATAAGCTTCAACATCCAACTTTTCTAATCTTATTAAAACCTCTGATTATATAGCCAAAGGTAAAATGAAAGTAGTTAGTTGTTTCACTGAAGTAGCATTCCGCGAAGTTTCATTTCTTCTATCCATTCTTAATCTTCCTCCCTCAATGGAAGAATTAACCGGGTCTCAATATCACGATCCTAAGATATTTTAATCTTTCTTCTTATAAATCATACATAAAAGAGCTTTTTAACGACAAAGATCATAGGTACTCATCAACTTTTAACTCCTAGGTGGCACATGTATCGATAAATGATACAACACATTCCAGTTTAGCCCGAGAATTGGCTAAACCTAAGCTCCGATACCAATTGTAACACCCCCAAACCCGACTTACGAATAAACCAAGCCAGGAGTGTTAAACTAAGCAAACATCTAACATGAACGTGCTTTCGAGAAACTCAGAGAAGTTTAAATCTTTTTAAACTTTATTCATGATACTATCATTAAGCTTATCTTAAATAATCAAGTAGTAAATCCAAAGACATATGCTTCACCCACTGATTTAAATCAGGACAACAAACCCAAACACATACGATTACTCACTCCTAATCACGTAATTAATTTCCAGATAGGTTATGAACATAAACACATATTTACAAAACCAAGCATACAACAATTTCAAGTCACAGGCCTGCTTTAAACAAGCGAGTATTTAGATAAGAGCAATTTGAAATCTCATTGACAAACCGAGTGTAACGCCCTAGTTTTAGGCTTAGATGTTTTAGACATCGGATCAGGCCGGTCGGAAATGGTTCGAATTACGTTAGGTGATTTAAGGAAATCAAGGATCGAGATAGGATAAAAATATGGTAAAAATTGATAAAATTCTCTAAAATTATGTTTAAGAGGTTGGTCAAATCAATTTTACAAAAAGAGTTTCAGAAGTAATACATTTTGGGTACTAACCAAAAATCTTTGCTAAGGATAACTACCTTTCTCTTCTCATTTTCAGCCAAAACCATTTTAACTCATTTTCTTCAGAATTCTTTTCTCCCAAACACTCTCTCATTATTTTCTAAACAAATTTCAAGAGTTCTTTCAAGTTCTTCAAAATTTTTGCTAAGGAAAACTTGTCATTCATTTAGGAAAGCAATGATTGGAAGTAAATCCCATTCTCAACCTTCAATCTACGTTCTTTATTGAAATTCCCAAGATATTCAGCTTCTAATTAATGTTTTTGGTTGAGTTTTCATTATAGTTTTGATTTGAGATCAAAATGTTGCAAAAATATGATGAAACTCTTGATTTTCGGATTTGTTTTGATAGACTCTGTTTTGGATTGATTTTAATTGAGTTTTGTGTTGATTAATATGTTGAAAAGAGGTTTTGTTGATATAAATCCTGAAATCATTGAGATCCTTGAATTTCTTGATGATTTTAATTGGGATTTTGAGGTGAAATGATGAAGTGATGCTTGCTGGAGGTATAAGGAAGGGTTTACGTTGTTTGTAGATGTGTTTTGATGTTTACAATTGATTGGAGGTGATGTATGTTGGCTGGGCTTGGATTAGGAATCAATCGATTGAGTTTTCGGTTGTTTCGGATGGGTAAATTGGCGCAGTTCGGGTGAGTAACGAGTTTGTGTTTATTTGCTGGTGTTGAAATGCATTTTAATGCATTTAGATCTCTGTTTTGATGAAGTGAAAACAAGGGATCTTGATCCTGAATCAAACGAAGCATTTTTAGAGGATTCGGAGGGGTGATCTTTGCGTCGGCAAGTGGGGTTTCGCGTATTGGTGAGTGGAAATGGATTTTCCTGCTTTGTAACGCTTTGAGCATGGTCTTGGGAGCTTAGTGTAAGTTTGAAACACTTAGCTAAGCTCAAGAGTAAGTGATTCGAAAGTCTCTCTCGAAAGGTGCTATGTTTTTGTTGGAAAATGCACTTGTTGTAAATGTGATTTTATTTATTGTTTTAAAGCATGTTTTGAGCATTAATAATGCTGGTGTTCAATGCCATGTTGTTAAGGATGCATTTGGTAGATGATCCTTGGTTTGAGAAATGTATGTATTTGAGATTAAGCTAGGTTATGCTTGTGAACATGGTATTGTGTTGATGCTTGTAAAACAATGGAATATTGATGTTAAATTATTATATTGGCAAGTGATGAAAATGGTTTTTGGTTACTTTAATCGGATATAGTTAGCCGGCTATAGAATTGGGTGCACGTGAATAAAGTCGCCTTGGATGTCGAGGGGTTATAAGTATACCGTATACTCCATCCACGTACCCTAACGATTGAGGTTAAGATCACAACGATGGATGTTGATTCCCTGTGTGAATCTTGTGTAATGTGTACCGTGCTCTAGTTAGTGGAATTATACAACAACCGATGAGTGGTGTTGAGGGGTTGTGATTGTACCGTTATACTCCACCACGGGTGTCACAACGATGGATGGTTGCTCTCGTGTGTGAGCCTTGTGTAGTCCGGTAGTGTGTATAAAGCGTGTGGGACAACGCTTGTAATCCGCGTATTCGATTGTGTCATTTGTGTTGGTTTTGGTATGATTTGAGAATGGATCACTTGCAAGCAAATATAATGATGTTGATTAATGATTTAAGCATGAGATGCTTGAGGTTTATGCTAGATTGCATGTGATGCTTGGTTTAAGCATGAGCAAAAGATTAATTGCGGTTATTTAAATGATGTTAAGAGCATGTGGTTTGAAAAGTGCATTGATGCTTAGAAGAGCATGTTTAAGGAAAGGCACGAGTTTGCAAATGGTGATGCAATGGTTTTATAAAATGCATTGATGATTGTTGCTTTTAGTGATCCTCACTAAGCTATATGCTTACTCTCATTTGTTTCATCAATGCAGAGAATTGAGCATGCAAGGCATCCCGATAGCAAGTGGAATCCAAGATATTGATTAAACAAAGTATGTAGTTTCACCTTGGTGTAATAAGAGGCAATGGGTGGGATTTCTACTCTTGTTAGTATTGGGTGATGTTAAACACCTTAAACATGTTTGGTTTGCTTATTTTGGTTTGTAAATGGCCTTTGAGGATTGATTTGTGCTTGAATGTGGTTTTTAGCCTTTATATGTTTTGAAGTCTAAGAAGCATGCCTATAGTTTTAATGCTTGCATAAATGATGCTATGTTTTAGTTTGCGCTTCATGTTAATAGTCTTTGATGCATATTCATGTCGTAAATGTGTTATAGCATGTATTGGAATGATTCCGGAGGTGATTAGTTGAGCAAAACCAGTATTTTGAAAAGTTGCAGGGCAAGGCGTTTCGAAACGCCCTTAACTGTTTCGGAGTGGTGGCCTGGAATGGTCATGGGGTTTCAGAACGGTGGCCTGGAATGGTCATGGTGTTTCGGAACGAGTAAGCACGTTTCAGAACATTTTGCTACTAGAAAGCATTGTTTCGAAACGGGTTTTGGAACACAACCGAGTATCGAAACGGTCAACCTAGTTTCGATACGGCCGTTCTGATAGGGGTCTTGTGTTTCAAAACACTTGACCATTGGATGTTGAATTTGATTTGCTCCAAGTTTCTGTTTCTTACGTATTGGTCCCTGAATAATGAATGCTTAATTAAATGAGTTTGGATGATCCGTTTGAGATGAAACTTGACATACTAGCATGTTATATGACTAATTTTGGATTGGTAACTTTAAAAGCTGTGCAACCCTTATAGTTCTGGAATTTTACAAATTAGTCCCTAAAAGGTGTTTGTATGCAATTGGACCCCTATTTGAGTTTCGTTCGCTGTGACACTTCCGCTAAATCGAAATGCTAATCATATAGGATAATAGTGTGCATCTAGAAAGATAAAATAAAAAAGGGTCGTTAATGGAGGTTGACTTAAACGAGTTGACTTTGATTTTTCCAGTGTAATCTTCTTAGTTCGGGTCGGGCGTCTAGGCCAGGCTAAGGGGGTTACATTTGTTGGTATGAGAACCATGTTTTGATAGAATTGGGGATGTTGGTATGTGGAATTGGTATGTAGTGATGTGTGTTGATTGAAAAGCATGATTTTGGTTGAATATCGGAGCTTATGCTATGCTTGATTGATGTGATTCGCATGCCAGATGAACATGATTGTATGATGATGATGAGATATTGATATGTGCTGATTGTGGATGATGGAAATCATGATGAGTTTATATGTTATTGTATGCTATGTTATGCTTGAGGGAAATCGGGGTACCTATTGCCTTATTACACTGATTAAATGTTTTTGTAAACTTGGATCCTTGCTTGAGGCTGGCCTAAATGGTTTGTTTTTTATTGTTATGTCTTGTTAAAAATAGCACTATGGGTCCGAGGAGAGAGCTCAGATCGAACACGTTAGTGCATGCGGCTGAGCAGGGCGACTAGGGTGAGAAAGGGGCTGATGTCCCTCTTGGTGGAAACTTACCACCTCCGCCACCACCTAGAGGTGGGGAGCAGAAGCAACAAGGACAAGCTGGTCCTGTTTTTGGTGATCTAGCGCCACTGGTTCAGGCGATCATCGGAGCGTTTCAGGCTGCAGTAGCCGAAGCGGATGGTCAGGCCCCAGCAGCTAGGAAGGCGGGTTTATCCTTGGAGAGGTTGAGGAGTCTTGGAGCTGTTGAGTTCTTTGGAATGTCTCCTGAGGCGTCAGTAGCCTGGTTGGTGAGCACGATCCGTATCATGGATCAAATGGGATGCAACGATGTGCGCAAGCTGGGATGCGCAGTTTCCTTGCTTCAAGGCGACGCATATAGTTGGTGGATGACTACCACTGCGGGAATGGAACCCAATGAAGTAGATTGGGAGTTTTTCAAGGTTGCCTTTAAGAGGATGTATCTTGGAGTGAGATACTTGGATGAAAAGAAACGTGAGTTCATGTCGCTAGTTCAGAGAACTCTTTATGTGGCTAAGTATGAGGTCCAGTTCGTATGCCTGAGCCAGTATGCCCCTGAGCTGATACCTAGTGAGAAGCACTGTTGTTATCGCTTCTGGTACGTGTTGGTGCAAGAAGTCAAAACTTACATGTTAGCTGCGGATTACACCGATTTCGATGTGATGGTTTGTCGAGCCAAAGAAATTGAATAGAACTTGGGTTTGGCATCCCAAGGAGTCGGTTTTAGCTCTGGAAAAAGAGAGAAACTGAGCCTAGTTCCAGAGGTGGACAAAACAAGAGGGGACGAGATAAGAGATATCAACCTGCTATGCAAGGTAATGCTGATCATAGTGCACCGGCTTAGGGAGATCGGATGAGAGCAGAACAGAAGACGTGCTGGACGTGTGGATCTCGGGGTCATCTAAGGCGAGATTGTCCTCGAGCGGCTAGGGAGGTTCAGACTCCTATGGTGGTAACAGGGAATTCGTTCTGAAATTGTGGTTCAGCGGATCACATGAGGCGAGAGTGTCCTTTGTTGGCTGGTGGAGGCCAAGGACGTGCACCTGCTACGGCTGCACCTCAGAGAGGCCGTGGGCGCAGCCGAGGGAACTTCCAGAGGAGAGACGAGGGTCAGCGAGGCATTGCACCTGTAGTAGTAGTTCGGCCTGAGGGAGGCGGTCCTGCGAGGGTCTATGCTCAGCGCGAGGAGCGTAATGATACTGATGTTATCGCAGGTACCTTTGCTCTTTAGTCTTTATCATTCCTGGCTTTGATTGATTATGGATCTAAACATTCTTATATCTTGAGTGAGCATACACATTTGCTTGATATACCTGTTGAGTTGCTCGAAGTAGGAATGCAAGTGACTAGTTCTTTTGGTGAGACTGTAGTCACTAGGAAGTTGTATAGGAGATGCCCTTTGACTGTGCAAGGTCATGTTTTTCTTGTTGACTTGATGGAGTTACCCTTCTACGGTTTCGATGTGATCCTTGGTATGGATTGGTTGACAGAGCATAGAGCGGTGGTTGACATTGATGTCAAGCGGGTCACTTTAAAGCTTGCCGATGATTATGAAGTAGTGGTGGTAGGTGAGAATGTGAAATTCTTGTCGAATGTGATTTCGGCTTTGGAAACAAACCGTATGATGAGGTTGGGTTGTGAGGCTTACCTTGCCTATGTGATGAATCCTGGCACAAAGGATGTACGTGTGCAGGACATCAGAACCGTTTGCGATTTTCTGGATGTATTTCTGGAAGAATTGCAATGGTTGCCACCAAACAAAGAAATTGAGTTTGGTATCGAGTTGTATGAGAATACGACCTCGGTTTCCATTGCTCCTTACCGCATGGCACCTAAAGAGCTAAAAGAGTTGAAAACGCAACTGCATGAGTTGTTGGATCGAGGGTTCATCCGGCCGAGTGTGTCACCTTGGGGTGCACTGGTCTTGTTTGTAAAGAAGAAACATGGGACGATGCGGATGTGCATAGATTATCGGTAACTGAACAAGTTGACGATCAAGAACAAGTATCCCTTGCATAGGATTAATGATATCTTTGATCAGTTTCGAGGAGCCTCGGTGCTTTCCAAGATAGACATGAGGTCAAGATATTACCAGCTGAAGGTGAAGGATGTGGATGTACCTAAGACGGCTTTTCGGACAAGGTACGGGCATTACGAGTTCTTAGTGATGCCGTTTGGTTTAACCAACGCACCTGCTGATTTCACGGACATGATGAATCATGTGTTCCATGAGATCTTGGATCAGTTTGTGGTGGTGTTCATCGATGATATCCTTGTGTATTCGCGTACCGAGGAGGATCATGATAAACACTTGAGAATCGTTTTGCAAGCGTTGTTGGAGAATCAGTTGTATCTCAAGCTAAGTAAATGTGAGTTTTGGCTTAAAAAGGTGGTCTTCCTAGGGCATGTTGTATCAGCTGAGGGTATTCGTGTTGATTCGCACAAAGTAGAGGTTGTGATGAGTTGGAAGGTGCCTAAGTCGGTGACAGAGGTGCGAAGTTTCTTTGGTTTAGCTGGGTATTACCGTAGGTTTGTCGAGGGTTTGTTGAAGATTGCTGTACCTTTGACCAAGTTGTTGCAGAAGAATGTTCGCTTTTAGTGGATAGATGCGAGGCAGCAAGCTTTTGAAAAGCTGAAGGAAGCTTTGACGCAAGATCCTATCATGATTCAACCTGAGTCTAGTAAGGAGTTTGTTGTCTATAGTGATGCGTCCATTGTTGGTTTGGGCTGCGTGTTGATGCATGAGGGTAAGGTGGTAGCCTATGCATCTAGACAGTTGAAGGTGCATGAGCATAACTACCCTACTCACGATGTTGAGCTTGCGGTTGTGGTTTTTGCCCTGAAGATATGGAGGCATTACCTATACGGTGAGAAGTGTGTTGTGTTCACGGATCATAAGAGCTTGAAGTATCTTATGTCTCAGAAGGCCAATGTTATGGCTGATGCTTTGAGCAGGAAAGTGGTCGTGGAGTTGAGGGCGATGTTTGCTCGCTTGAGCATATCGCGTGATGGTGGTCTTATCGCTGAATTGCAAGTGAAGCCATCTCTGATTCAGTTGATCAAAGATAAGCAGTTGTTTGATGATTCCCTTGTTCCTCATGTTCAGGACATTGCTGAGGGTAAGCCTTCAGATTTTAGTTTTAATGATGACGGTGTTCTATGCTTTGGAAGTCGAATAGTGATGCCAGATGATGTTGAGTTGAGGCGCACTATTCTGAGTGAAGCTCATAGTAGTCCTTTTGCTATGCATCCTGGTAGTACGAAGATGTATCGTGATTTGAAGGATGAGTACTACTGGGTGGGGTTGAAAAAGGATGCGGCTGAATTCGTTAGCAAGTGCATGGTGTGTCAGCGAGTGAAAGTTAAATATCATGTTCCTTCTGGGTTGTTGCAGCCTTTGAGAATCCCAGAATGGAAGTGGGAAAGGATTACCATGGATTTTGTGTATGAGTTGCCGTTGTCACCGTCAAATAAGAATTCAGTTTGGGTGATTGTTGATCGCCTTACGAAGTGTGCACGTTTCCTGCCTGTGCATACTATGTATACCCTGGATAAGTTGGCAGAGCAGTATATTGCAGAGATTGTGCGGTTGCACGGTGTGCGAAAGTCCATAGTGTTGTATAGGGATCTAAGGTTTACAACGCGATTTTGGGAATGTTTGCATCAAGCCTTGGGTACACGGTTGAATTTCAGTACTTCGTATCATCCTCAAACGGATGGACAGTCGGAATGTGTGATCCAAGTGCTTGAGGACATGTTGAGGTGTTGTGTAATAGATTTTCAGGGTTCTTGGGAGAAGCACTTGTCGTTGGTTAAGTTTGCGTATAATAATAGTTATCAGGCAAGTATTCAAATGGCTCCAAACGAGGCTTTGTATGGGGCAAGATGTAGAACCCCTCTTTGTTGGGCTGAAGCTGGGCAAAAGTTGATTTCGATGCCAGCTATGTTAAAGGGAACCACCAAGAAGGTAAAGCTCATTTGTGAGCGTTTGAAGGCAGCATCGGATCAGCAAAAGTCTTACGCTGACCTGAAGCGTAAAGAGATTGAGTTCGCGGTTGGCGAACGTGTGTTCTTGAAGGTATCGCCTTGGATGAAGGTGATGAGATTTGGACGTAAGGGTAAGCTTAGCCCAAGGTTCATTGGACCTTACGAGGTTGTGGAGCGTATTGGTCCTGTGGCATATTGGTTGAGATTGCCTTCGGAGCTGGAAAAGATACATGATGTGTTTCATGTCTCGATGTTGCTGAGGTACAGATCGGACCCTTCGCATGTGATGCCTGTTAAGGAGATAGAGTTGAATCTGCATCTGTCGTATGAGGAGGAAATAGTGGGGATTCTGGACGTATGCAGCAAAGTTCCTCGTGGCAAGACGATAGAGCCTGTGAAGGTGTTGTGACGAAACCGAGGAGTTGAGGAGGCCACGTGGGAAAGCAAGGCCATGCTGAAGCAGTTTCCGCACCTTTTTTCTTCAGGTAAAATTTCAAGGACGAAATTTCCTAAGTGGGGAAGAGTTGTAATGCCCTGGTTTTGGGCCTAGATGTTTTAGACATCGGATCGGACCGGTCGAAAACGGTTTGAATCGCGTTTGGTGATTTAAGGAAATCAAGGATCAGGAAAGGATAAAAATATGGTAAAATTTGTTAAAATCCTCTAAAATCATGTTTAAGAGGTTGATCAAATCAATTTTAGAAAAAGAGTTTCGGAGGTACTACATTTTGGGTAGTGACATGTGTTTTAAAAGGGATTTTAAAACCAATTTAATAAAAGAGTTTTTATTTAATTAAAATTAATAAATAAGAAAAGTGAGATTACATTTGACGAAACTACCTTTCTCTTCTCATTTTCAGCCAAACACCATTTTAACTCATTTTCTTCAGAATTCTTTTCTCCGAAACACTCTCTCATTATTTTTTAAACAAATTTCAAGAGTTCTTTCAAGTTCTTCAAGATTTTTGCTAAGAATAACTTATCATTCATTGAGGAAAGCAAGGATTGGAGGTAAATCTCGTTCTCAACCTTCAATCTACGTTCTTTATTGAAATTCCTAAGATCTTTGGCTTCTAATTAATGTTTTTGGTTGAGTTTTCATTGTAGTTTTGATTTGAGATCAAAATGTTGCAACAATATGATGATAATCTTAATTTTCGGATTTGCTTTGATAGGCTCTATATTGGAAAAGAGGTTTTGTTGATATAGATCCCGAAATCCTTGAGATCCTTTAATTTCTTGATGATTTTAATTGGGTTTTTGAGGTGAAATGATGAAGTAATGCTTGCTGGAGGTATAAGGAAGGGTTTAGGTTGCTTGTAGATGTGTTTTGATGTTTACAATTGATTGGAGGTGATATATGTTGGCTGGGCTTGGTTTAGGAAGCAATCGATTGAGTTTTCGGTTGTTTCGGATGGGTAAATTGGTGTAGTTTCGGTGAGCAATGAGTTTGTGTTTAGTTGCTGGTGTTGAAATGCATTTTAATTCATTTAGATCTCTGTTTTGATGATGTGAAAACAGGGGATCATGATCCGGAATCAAACGAAGCATTTTTGGAGGCTTTAGAGGGGTGATCATTGCGTCGGCAAGTGTGGTTTTGCGTATTGGTGAGTGGAAATGGATTTTCCAACTTTGTAACGCTTTGAGTGTGGTCTTGGGAGCTTAGTGTAAGTTTGAAACACTTAGCTAACCTCAAGAGTAAGTGATTCGAAAGTCTCTCTCGGAATGTGCTATGTTTTTGTTGGAAAATGCAGTTGTTGTAAATGTGATTTTATTTACTATTTTAAAGCATGTTTTGAGCATTGATAATGCTGGTGTTTAATGCCATGTTGTTAACGATGCATTTGGTAGATGATCCTTGGTTTGAGAAATGTATGTATTTGAGATTAAGCATGGTTATGCTTGTGAACAAGGTATTGTGTTGATGCTTGTAAAATAGTGGAATATTGATGTTAAATGATTACAATGGCAAGTGATTACAATGGTTTTTGGTTACTTTAATCGGATATAGTTATCCGACTATAGGATTGAGTGCACCGTGAATAAAGTCGACTTGGATGTCGAGGGGTTGTGATTGCACCGTATACTCCATCCAAGTACCCGAACGATTGAGGTTAAGATCATAACAGTGGATGTTAATTCTGTGTGTGAATCTTGTGTTATGTGTCTCTTGCTCTCGTTAGTGGAATTATACAACTACTGATGAGTGGTGTTAAGGGGTTGTGATTGTACCGTTATACTCCACCATGGGAGTCACAACGATGGAGGGTTGCTCTCGTGTGTGAGCCTTGTGTAGTCTGGTAGTGTGTATGAAGCGTGTGGGACAACACTTGTAAGCCGCGTATCCGATTGTGTCATTTGTGTTGGTTTTGATATGATTTGAGAATGGATCACTTGCAAGCCAATATAATGATGTTGATTAATGATTTGAGCATGAGATGCTTGAGGTTTATGCTAGATTGCATGTGATGCTTGGTTTAAGCATGAGCAAAAGATTAATTGCGGTTATTTTAATGATGTTAGAAGCATGTGGTTTGAAAAGTGCATTGATGCTTAGAAGAGCATGTTTAAGGAAAGGCATGAGTTTGCAAATGATGATGCAATGGTTTTATGAAATACATTGATGATTGTTGCTTTTAGCGATCCTCACTAAGCTATATGCTTACGCTCATTTGTTTCATCAATGCAGGGAATTGAGCTTTCATGGCAGCCCGATAGCAAGTGGTATCCAAAGTTTTGATTAAACAAAGTATGTAGTTTCACCTTGGTGTAATAAAAGGCAATGGGTGGGATTTCTACTCTTGTTAGTATTGGGTGATGTTAAACACCTTAAACATGTTTGGTTTGCTTATTTTGGTTTGTAAATGGCCTTTGAGGATTGATTTGTGCTTGAATGTAGTTTTTAGCCTTTATATGGTTTTGAAGTCTAGGAAGCATGCATATAGTTTTAATACTTGCATAAATGATGCTATGTTTTAGTTTGTGCTTCATGTTAATAGTCTTTGATGCATATTCATGATGTAAGTGTGTTATGGCATGTATTGGAATGATTCCGGAGGTGATTAGTTGAGCAAAACTAGTATTTTGAGAAGTTGCAGGGCAAGGCATTTCGGAATGCCCTTAACTGTTGGATGTTGCCCGGGTTTCGAAACGGTCAAGTGTTTCGAAACGGCCGTTCCGATACGGGGTCTTGTCTTTCGAAACACTTGACCGTTGGATGTTGAATTTGAATTGCTCCAGGTTTCTGTTTCTTACGTATTGGTCCTTGAACAGTGAATGCTTAATTAAATGAGTTTGGATGATCCGTTTGAGATGAAACTTGACATGCTGGTATGTTATATGACTAATTTTGGATTGGTAACTTTAAAAGTTGTTTAACCCTTATAATTCTAGAAATTTAAAAATTAGTCTCTAAAAGGTGTTTGTATGCAATTGGACCCCTATTTGAGTTTCGTTCGCTGTGACGCTTCCGCTAAATCGAAATGCTAATCATATAGGATAATAATGTGCATCTAGAAAGATAAAATAAAAAAGGTCGTTAATGGAGGTTAACTTTAACGAGTTGACTTTGGTTTTCCCCGTGTAATCTTCTTAGTTCGGGTTGGGCGTCTAGGTCGGGCTAAGGGAATTACACCGAGACATTATAGACATGCCTCGAAATAAACAATCAAGATTTTATAAGGATCTTCTCTTATCTAGAAAACACATTGAATTATTGAGAAAAGTCACCAACAACTATTTTAGATTCCCAACTATTACTAGGATATATGTAATCCCCTCGACCCGGTCTGGGCGATAGACCGAACCGAACGGGCCACACAGGGAATATTGAAGTGAATCAGGAAGGTTTACCTCAATAAACAACCATAATTTTTTATCTTGTCTAGATTCTCAACATTTACATATGTGTAAAGATTCGCAGTGGAACGATTAACATCTCAAACATACATCGATTAGGCACTCAATTGGATTCGAACACGTTTTAGGACCATTTTGTAATTTTAGCAGCTCACAGAGTCTACTTCAATTTTAAAGTTACCAACCTTTAATTAGTCACATTACATGCCACTGTGTGAAATCTCAGCTCGAAACAATCAGCCTAGTTCATTTAATTACATCCACAAAATTCAGGGATTGAAACGTAAAGAAACAGAGCATAAAAATATTCCAATAACCAACTTAACAGCAGGGCGTTTCGAAACAAGGAGCCCTGTAGCGAAACATCATGTTTCAGAACAGGTCTTGGTGTTTCCGTACATGAGGCCATTTCAAAACAACCTCCAACCTATTTTGGAACACGAATTTCCAATAGCAAATTTTATTGAACTCATATCGAAACGCTCCTCCAAAACCTAGGACATTTCAGGCTCACCGTTTCAGTACAACCTTGGGCGTACCGAAACGCATGGGCATGTAATGACACTTTTTGCTGGTTTTTCTCACTTTAATGCAATCAAAATCATCCCAACATGCATACAACATATCTAAACATCCATCCTCAATCATTCATAACATATTCAACATAATAACATGGCAAAATTGCATCAAAGGTAAACTATAGGCATGAAACCTAGTGACAAGCCAAGCCAGATACCAAAATGCAAAGTAAAGTATAAACCAAATACCAAAGGTCATTTACAAGTCTAAAACAACAAATCAAACTTGCTCAAAAGGGAGTTTACACAAATCACCCAACCTAGTGACTATTGCGAATAAAGTCTCTTGTGATCCCTTGCTACTTGCTACCTCCAAAACTTCAATTATCTGCATTGATGGATAAATGAGAGCGTAAGCACACAAGGCATAGTGAGGAGGCTCAAAAGCAAAACACCACCAATGCATTAAAACCATTTTCATGTCCACATTGAAATCACATTTCAATTTACTAAAACATCATTTGAAAACCATCATGCCATTTTTAAACCATGCACTTTCCTTGAACAAAAATCAGCATATTAAACCTCATGCTACATGTATCATGAATCATCAACAAGTTCCAATTCCACACTCTATTTAAGCCTTCCCTTGCATAGCTACCATATGCAAAGCTTAAAGAGTAAAACATGCATAAACAATATTATGCAACATAAACTATTTCATGATACATCATCAATTATATTGGCTTACAAGTGATCATGAAACAAGTTCATATCTCAAAACCACATATCGTATACACGGATTCAACAAGTGTTACTCAACACTTCAAGGCATCTTAATCGAAATTGGTACATTCACAACCAAATGTACTATACCAACCGGGTACAATCACAACCCATAGGGACACCAACCCCATCATCAGTTAGATGCTTAGCCATTAACGAGAGACGAGACACCAACCTCCTCGATCGTTAGGGTACTTGGACGGAGACACGTGACACCAACCCCTCAACATCCAAGGCGACTTTTTATAATGCACTCAATCCTATAGCCTGCTAACTATATCTCTTATCATTTATAAACCATTTTCACAACATCACTTGCCAATATAATTCACATTTAATCACATACCTCGTTGTTTTAAAAGCATCATCAATAAATCATATTTCCAAGCATTAAACCATGCTTAAAATTACAAGTATAAGACATATACTTACATGGATCACTTACCATGTGCATCCTTCAATATCACATCATTAAAAATAGTAACCACGTTCTTTAAACATGCTTTAACAGTAGGTAAATCCATTAAATAAAAATAGTGCATAAAACATCACATAATAGCACAACCGAGAGAGAAATTCCTTTCTCTTACTTCCAAACTTAGTTAAGCGTTTCAAGCTTACAACAAAGTTCCCAAATCACCTTTTAAAGCATTTCAAAACTGAAATCCATGTCACTCACCGACACGCGCAACCTTGTCTAGCCGACAGGAATCCAAGCATTCGAATCTCACGAAACCTCAAGAAACCTCACAAGAATAGAGGTTTAATGCATCTGAATGCATTAAAATCTTCAGCAAACAAACCTACCACATTGCTCTGCCCAAAAACGCCAAAACGCCTATCCAAAACAACCAAAAACACCTTCAATTGTACTACAAACTCAGCCCAACCAAAACCTAATAGTTCCATCCATTTTTAATCATCAATTAACATTCAAAGTCAACCTATTTGCATCCTTATATTTCCAGCAACCCCAATCTCACTTTAACACCACAAAAACCCAAATCTACTAAGCTAAACAACTAGAGATACAACTAGTTTCGGGATTAATATGATTAAACCTTTATTTCAACATTATTTAACATCCAAAATATGATTAAAATCAATCATAAATCATCCAAACAGATCAAATACGAAAATCATTCAAAATCACCATTTAAGCTTGATTTAACTACTTTCATCAAGTTAATCATGAAAACTTGTTAAAAATATAATTAGAGAGACAAATACATGATAATTTCATTAAAGGACCTTGATTAGAGGAGTTGAATGAAAATTACCTCTAACCCTTGCCTTTTCCTTCATTTGACAAGATTTGTTGAAAAACCTTCAAGAATCCTTTGAGATAAATTGAGGAAACACCAAAGAAAACATTTGCAAATCAAAGTGAAATGGAAAGATGAAAATCTCTGGAAGTTTTGAGATAAAAGAGATGTTTGGCTGAAGAGAAAAGAGAGAAAATGAAAGTTACGTAAAAATAGATTTTGTAAAAGCTTAATTACTTTTAATCAAAACCTTTCTTTATTTCTTTTAATAACACATTTAAAATATGGCCAATCAAAGGAATATTTGATTAATATCATATTAGCTCCCGAAAGATTCTAAGATTTGGCCCACTTTTAAAATAGTCCTTTAAAAATAGTTATCCATTTTTGCGTTTTAGTCACTAAACCGAAATGTCTACTTTCCACATGACGTTTTCCAAAATCGACTTTACCACACCTTTATATATATATAAAGATGATTTTAGAACTTTTTTATAATTTTATCATATCCAAAACCATGTTTTCCCTGAACCACTCCCGAACTAACCAGGATCTCTAGTCTATGTTCACCAGACCCCAAAAGCAACCTACAAACTCCTAGGCCAAAAACCGAGGAGTTACGAGTCTCCCCCACTTAGGAAATTTCGTCCTCAAAATTTTACCTGAAGGTAAAAGGTGCGGAAACTGCTTCATCATGTCCGTCTTGGTCTCCTACGTGGCCTCATCAACTCCTCGATGTATGGTCCAATAAACCTTGGACTAAGCTTACCCTTACGTCCAAACCTCATCACCTTCTTCCAAGGCAATACTTTCAAAAACACGTGATCACCAACCGCAAACTCAATCTCCCCACCCTTCAAATCTGTGTAGGACTTTTGACAATCCGAAGCCGCCTTCAATTGATCACAAAAAGCTTTACCTTCATCGTCATTCCCTTAAGAAAATCCGGTAAGGAAACTGTAGAGTGGATCGAATGATCGATATAAACCAAGAGGGGGGTGAATTGGATTTTTAAACTTTTTGGTAGTGGAATTGACAAATAAAAATGGTAGACAAGGGAATTTAGAGTGGTTCAAGTTCCAATCGAACTCTACATCCCCTACCTTAGCTTCACTAAGGATTTTCAACAATTCCACTAATTGCTCTTCCCCTTTTCTAGACTAAGGAGGTAACCGTTACAATATCGGTCAAATTTTCTACCCAAAATTTAACCCAATCCTCACACAAGAATAACAAAGAAGTTGTTGACTAAAACAAGTATCTCTCAATACACAAAGTAGCCCAATTACAAGCACTCAACCTAATTGAAAGGATAAGAATGAAAATTACAATTGGGGTTACAAGACAATAATGGGATTTAGGCACAAATGCTTGGATTTGATGTTTGGATGTTTTCTTTTTGGATCAATAGTTGTTGCTGAAGCTTTTAGAGGTCCCTTTTATACATTCTCATTGAATTATAGCCGTTGTGGTTGTTGCATTCATCAATAGAGCCGTTGGGGATGTTATCTTCCCTCAATAAATGTAGTCCGCAACCACCCGTTTCGAAACGCCCGATCATGTTTCGAAACATACCAAAAAAGAAAGAGTCGTTGGGGTGCATTAAAGAGCCCGTACCGAAACGGTTACGATCGTTTGGATACGCTAAGAGTCGTTTCGAAACACGTTTCGAAACATTTAGCCATCGCCAATGCTCGTATCGAAACAGACTAAAGGTGTTTCGATACGCCTTAACGATCAGTATAAAATTAGTTAAAATCAGTTAAAAACTTCAATGGTCATATTTTTTAAATCTGGCTTGAATGCCGTTTCAAAACGTTTGAGGTCGTTTCGATACTACCATATCAAAACGGGTCAAACCGTCTCGATGTTCTTAAGCTGTTTCGAAACCTGTTTCGAAACAAGGGTTCACAGTTTCAAAACCGTTTCGATACTCGTTTCGAAACACATGTTATCAGTTTCAAAAGTGCTCCGGAACGCCTAAGACTGTTCTGAAACAGTGACTCGAAAATCAGTGTTTTGCCATCAAGAACACTTAGAAAAGTTTTGACAAATTAAGTTTTTAACTTAGGCATTTTCCTTTAAACATATACAGAGGTTTGAGGAATTAAAAATTCGTTTTCTCATTTTCAATATAGTCCTTAAATTCTTTAGTTATATCAAAATCAATTTATCAGTTTCACAATATCCCCCTTTTTGATATAACAGAACCAAAGTTAGAATTTTTAAGAGTTTTGAAAATCTTGAACACATTCTAACTCCTCCTCAATTTAAGATGGGTTTTAAAGTTTTAAAAGGATTTAAATCCAAGTTTTTAAAACTCAAAAACACTTAAAACGAATTTTGGCTCTTAGATTACATCTCCCCCTTTTTGTTAGATCAAAAATAATAAACAAGGCTCAAAGAGAATAAACAAGGTTAAAAGCAATAAGTAATAAGCAACATAATATAAATTCATAGAATTCAAATATCCAAAACATAAATCTTAAACAATAAAGTTTCAAAGCTTAATCCCAAACAAAGAAATCAAAGCATAGGTTCATAAAACATAAAGAAAATAAAGATGCAAACTTAGATAAGCTAATATGATATGCATGAAAAATCCTAAGCCTCGTCGTCGTCACCATCACCATCCATGGAATCATCATCGTTCCTAGCTTGAGAGCAACGAAAATCCATCCGTTGACCATAAAAAGTGGAGAATGACATGTCCATAGATTGATGTTGATTCTCAAGGGATGTGAGTCGATTCTCCATGGAATGCAAGCGAGTATTTATAGTACCAAGACCTGCCTCCATTGTGTTGAACCGCTCGGTGAGAAAAGCCATAAGAGCTTCATTGTTAGGACCCGGAGCTTGTGGTTGAGGTTCAACTTGAGGTGGAGGTTCATCCCTATCAACTCGTTCCCATTGGCAATTGTTGATGTAACAAAATCTGGCCTTGTGGAGAGAAGCTTCACCGATCTTTTGCTTGCGGGGTTCCGGAGAGTCATAAGTGCAATCAAGTTTGAGCACGCCAAAGATATGGCTTAAAACAGTCCCATATGTGAAGGATTTGAGAGCATCAGTCTCACGAAGTTTCACATTGTTTACCATCTCGGCAAACATAATCTTAACGAGATTTGGGCGCTCTCCACGACGAAAACATTCAAGCTAAAAATAATCTACTTGACAAACGTGAGAGAATTTACCTCCGGATGGGTGAATAAACCACGAGATCATCAAGTGGAGGAACCTATCATGAGCATCCAAGGCAAGCACTGAATCGGTGTGAGAACCAAAATGAGTCTCATCCTCGATTCCTTTGTTCTTAAAAACCAAAGGTAGCCTCTAAATAAAGGATGTCAATGACAATCTTCTTCCCCAAGATAAGAGACTCAATGACAACAACTTCGGAGTTGTCTTCATTATTAATAAGTTTGGCATTCGAGTAGAAGATAAGAACCATGTGCTTGTAGCAAATATCTGGGATACTCAAGAAACTAATGAAGCCCCATTCTTATAAACGGTGGATATAACGGAAGAGAAAGCGGTCGGAGTCAAGGAACGAGATGTCAACAACACGCTCACGACGAACGACAATCTCTTTGACATAAGCAAAACGATCCTTCATCGCGGGAGTTTTGAGAATCCTTTAGATTGGGATTTTGGATGAATAGATGGAAAAACTTGCACAAAATTGTTGATGCTTGCTTAAACTTTTGTTTGAGTGTAAAAGCCCTCAGGATTTGGTGAAAAAACAATGAGGTTTAGAGGGTTTTTATAGGAAAATCGATTTAGGGTTTTTAGGGTTTGAGAGAGTTTTAATTAAAGTGAAAGTTTAACTTTTAAAGCTTCTTTAAAGCTGTCCGCAAACCCATTTCGGAACAGGTTACGACCGTTCTGAAACGCGGGCACCGAAAGTTGACTGACGTTTCAAGTCCAGCAGATCGTTTGGATACGGCTTTGACCGTATCGAATCCCACGTTGACTCGTATCGAAACACGTTTCGATACACCCCTTGGCAGTAGCAAAAACGTTTCGAAACCCTTGGAAGGCTTTTCTAAACACCCTTCTCTCAGATGGATTTTTAAGGCACCCGTATCGAAATAGTTGGACTCGTTCTGATACACCTGGGCCTTGAAGTGCAGATGAGGCTCTAAAATTGCAGAAAAATGAATTTTATGAAGTCCTAATTTGCATGAATGACATGAATGAGCCGGAAAGACATGTATCAACAAAAACATACTCCCCCTAACTATTAGCATGGATGGAATTAGGAGTAAAAACACATAAACATGGCATTTTCAAGAGATCAAGCAATTTGAGCACAAAAAGGGTCCTAAAAGGTCAAGATAGGCTAGTTAGACCTAACTCTCTCCTAAGGGACCAAAAAACGTTCTTTATCTAAAGGCTTTGTAAAGATGTCCGCTAGTTGGTTTAAGGCGTCAACATACTCTATGACAACATCTTCCTTAAGGACATGATCTCTAATGAAATGATGCCTTATTTCTATATGTTTGGTTCTAGAGTGTTGGATGGGATTTTTTGTCAAACATATGGCACTAGTGTTATCACACTTAAGGGGTATGGTTTCAACTTTAATACCATAATCTAAGAGTTGTTGCTTCATCCAAAGGACTTGAGCACAACAACTCCCTAAGGATATGTACTCGGCTTCGGTGGTAGAAAGAGCTACACTATTTTTTTTCTTAGAGAACCAAGATATGAGCATATTACCTAAGAATTGACAAGTTCTCGAAGTACTTTTCCAATCGATTTTACACCCCCATAATCCGCATCCGAATAAGCATGAAGGTTGAAGGTGGATTCTCTAGGGTACCAAAGACCTAAACGAGGAGTATCTCTAAGGTACCTAAAGATTCTCTTAACGGCTATAAGGTGAGACTCTCTATGACTAGCTTGAAACCTAGCACACAAGCAAACACTAAACAAGATATCCAGTCTACTTGCGGTAAGGTAAAGCAATGATCCAATCATAGAATGGTAAAGCTTAGAGTCAACACACTTACCTCATTCATCTTTGTCAAGCTTTGTAGATGAGCTCATAGGTGTGGCTTGAGGCTTTGCATTCTCCAAGCCAAACTTCTTGAGCATATCCTTGATGTACTTTGCTTGATCTATGAAGGTGTCATCCTTCCTTTGCTTGATTTGGAGTCCCAAAAAGGATGAGAGCTCCCCCATCATGCTCATCTCGAATTCGCCTTGCATTTACTTAGCAAACTCTTTGCAATGGCATTCATTAGTAGATCCAAAAATAATATCATCAACATAAATTTGTACTACTAAGATGTCGTTTTTATAACTTTTTATGAAAAGTGTAGTGTCCACCTTACTTTTTTTCACAACCTTTTTCAATTAAAAAGTTTGAAAGTCTTTCCTACCAAGCTCTAGGAGCTTGTTTTAAACCATAAAGTGCTTTAGTAAGTTTGAAAACATGATTTGGAAATTTTGAGTCTTCAAAACCCGGTGGTTGTTCCACATACACTTCCTCATTTATAAAACCATTTAAAAATGTGCTTTTAACATCCATTTGAAAAAGCTTGTATAACACCCGGGTTTAGGGGTTAGGTGAAAATAATATTTTAATATTATTTGGGCTCGGTTTTATGATTAAAATGATTCTCTTAAATTTCAGGTTTCAAAGTAAACATTTCTAAATGGGACCAGATTGATTTAGTTTTAAATTGGAAGAGCTACTTTTAAAATAAGGATAGCCATTCATTAATGGCCTTTTGGGTAATTTACCCACCACCAAATTTAAACCCCCTTTTCATAACATCTTTCTACTATTCATCCCCTTCTTCATTTTCCTCCAACGTAAAAGAGAAGAACTCTTCACCAAGCCACTAACCCATCCCATTTCTCACTCATTTCAGCCCCAAATCGAAAGGTAATGGTATTTTTGACTTCCCCTTACTTCCCTCTCCATGAAAGTACTTTTCATTTTCATTTTCATAAAGGTTTTGGAAAATGGAAGTTTTGGAAATCTTGATTAAAAATGGTGCCTTTGTGTAGCTAAACTTAATATTTTGATTTTTTATGGTTAGTTATGGAATATAGGGGCCAAATGATACTACATATGTGAATTTCAAATGATTTCGACCAATTTTCGGATTTGGGTAAACTTGGGGTTCTTGGAGGGTTTTGGGTGAGTTTTGGGGGTTGTTTTAGGTGGGTTTTGATAGGCTTTTGATAGTGCTATGGATAGGGGTTAAATTGGGATCATTGGTGGGTGTAATGGAAGTTGAAAACATGGTTTTTGGACAAGGTTTTGGGGGCATCCGAATTGGAGAAAAATGAATATTATTCATGCTTGCAACATAGTAGTTTGTGGTTGAATTGCATTCCGGGTTATTTTCGATGACAAGATATTGATTGTGGATGTTTTGTTTGTGTTTGGGATTGATTAGAATCCAGTTTGGGCATCAGTGAAGCATCGGAAGTGAATCCTGGAAGTTGAAGGTTGTTGCTTGCTTGGTCTTGAGCTTGGAAGCTTAGGTGAGTGGTTAATGGTTTTAAATGGTTTAAAAATAGTTGGTTCGAGTATATGAACTAGGTTGGGCTTGGTAGACCCACCTAGAGTTAGGATTAGGGTGGTAGCCTAATCCTAAGCTTGATCTAGAGCCTTTGGATGAACTCATTTATATGGTTGTGTATGTCTCGTATGAAATGTGATATGAATGCTTATGTATATTGTGTTATACATGTGAGATAAGACATGAATTGTGATGCTTGAGACATGCGTGATGATGGTTGTTGGTGAGTACGTGCTAAGCACGGAATTTATTGAAATGAGTAATATGAAGTGAGTAAATATTGGCACTAGTATACTTGAATACAAATGATCGATCATTAGGATGTTAGTGTGTACACATGAGTCTAAAGTCGCGCGTGGCCTTGGTGGCGTTGAGTCACCAAGGAGGAGTACGGGTTCGCCCGGAAATTGTATTTAAATATAGTCGGTGATGAGTGGAATCCCATCGACGGGGCGTGAGGATGAGTGGAATCCCCTCCGCGAGACCGGTGATGAGTGTAATCCCACCGTGAGGTAATGTGGTTGTTGGATGTGAGTTTCCAACATGTTTATCCGCGTATTTGAGTCATAGCTAGGTGCCAATGTTGATTGATAATTGTATCAATGTGTTGTGATAAATGATCCTTATTTGGATGTTTGATGTGGCTACTTATGTTGAGGAATTTAGAGCTTGTTGATCATGACATTTACTTGTATATATTGCTCATGCATCTTATCTTGTGGCTCTTGTGGATCCTTGGTATGTTTGTAAAATGCCTTGGCTAGATCGTGCTCGGACCCTGCAATGTTGAGGTTTGTTTTTAGAGCTTACCCTCACTAAGCATCATTGCTTACGCTCTCTTTGTTCAACATTGCAGATTCTTAGTTCGCGGGTTGCTCGAGCAAGTGGAGGGCCTCCAAGTGTGGTTGTTAGCTTTGAGTATTTCAAGTATGAGTTTTTAAGTTGAACGTGTAATGGTTGAGCAATGGGACATGTATTGTTTTGTTGGATAGTTGTAGGTTGTTAGGAGCATGTTTAGACTCCTTAGTACCTTGCTTTTGTATGGTTTTTATTGCCATGATGAATGTTAACTCATGCCTAAATTGCTCTTTTTGAATGATGGCCATATGCCTTAGAAGTTGCCTTTATGCTTGAATGATGTGAATGAATGTATGTCTTGTGAGGTCCTACCCTAATGTTTAGACTTGTCTTAACCTAGTTAAAGCATGCTAGTAAAGTTGGGATGCCTTGAGTTTAATTTGTATGGTGTTGTGAGGTGTTTTGGTGGTGTTTTGGGGCAACCTTGTGCCTTGAAACAGCCCAAACGAGTCTGCAGACAGGGGGCGTTTCGGAACGGGTCCCCCCTGTTCCGATACGGTTCCTTTGCAAATGGCCTGCCGTTTCGAAACGGATGAGGGTCGTTTCGGAACATTTTTGCTACTGGAATTTTGAGAAATTGACGAGATAAAGGCGTTCCGAAACGGGCCTTTGATGTTTCGAAACGGTCAAATCTCGTTGACCACGAGAAATTGACTGTCAAAGTCGTTCCGATACGGGTCACCCCTGTTTCGGAACGGTCACCTTATGGTTGACCCTGGCCTGTTGACTTAGTCAAGGCGTTTCGGAACACCCCAAGGGCGTTTCGAAACAGCCTACTGTAAAGGGCTAAAATAAGCTGTTTGATGTGTTCGTTGGTCGGTGTATGTTTCAATGTTTGTATTTCCCGCTGATGTGCTTCACATAGGTTTTAATTATGCCTATAGACAAGATATAATAAAAAGAAAAATTTTGGGTCGTTAACCGAGGGGAAACCTTCACGGATTTCGCTTCGGTTTTCCCCGTGTGGCCCACTCAGACCGGTCATCCGACCAGACCGAGACGAGGGGGTTACACTTGTTGGTATCAGAGCCTAAGGTTACCGAGACCTTGGGCAGGTAAGTGAGGTAAGTTTAAGTTTTTGAATTGATATGCACGGTGTTTGCTTGCTTTGTAAGAATGGTTGCTTGTTTGACAAGTATGTTGATTGCTTTGTTTCAAAGTATGTGTGTGAGTCACATTGCTACTATTACATTGGAAAAATGATTTTTAAGTGAGGGAACGTACTTGAACACTTGGAAGCTTTGCCTTGCTAACCCAACTTGTATGTTTTGTTGTTGTGGTTGTAGTTAATATCTGTGAGAGCGATGTCTAGACCGAGAGGTAGACCAAGAGTGGTTCGTCAGGAACCACGGGTTGCGGCTCCTGTTGAGCCGGCTGTTGGTGTGGAGGCTCATCTAGAAGGGCCGGTGGCCGCGGGAGTTGGCGCTCCACCACCACCACCTCCACCACCACCACCTCCTCCACCTGGAGCTGGAGGTGAAGATGGAGCCAGAGGAGATGGACCTCAAGGTGGCCAAGGTCCAGCTGGAATTGACATGACTCCGCTAGTGCAAGCGATAGCGGGAGCGTTCCAGGCCGCAGTTGCGGGAGCTCAGGCTGCAGCTCAGCCTAGGTGTGACGATGCTAGTCTACCTTTGGAGAGGCTCCGTAGCTTGGGAGCCGAGGAGTTTAGAGGATCTACTCTAGAGAGATCGGAGTTGTGGTTGGAGAAGACAGTTCGTATCTTGGCTCAGATGGGTTGTGCGGGCGCACGTAGATTGGGTTGTGTGATCTCGTTGCTTCAGGGTGATGCCTACACCTGGTGGGTCACCATTACTGCCGGGGTTCTTTGAGTTTGCTTTCAGAAAGAGGTACTTGGGACCGAGGTACCTGGATGAGAAGAAGCGAGAGTTTATGGCTCTTACTCAGGGAGATGCTTCTGTGACTGATTATGAGATCTGCTTTGTTCGCTTGAGTCAGTATGCCCCAGAGTTGGTTCCTACTGAAGTGGAACGCTATAACCGATTCCGCTACAGATTGAATGAAGAGGTTAAAAGGTACACGTTAGCTTCTGACTACTCAGACTTTGATGTATTGGTCGCGAGGGCCAAGGATTTGGAGCATAGTTTGGGTTCGGCCAAACGAGCTGGTGGTTCTAGTTCTGGAAAGAGGCATAACCACTTTGATGGTAGAGATGCTAAGAGACACAGAGGTGGCGGACATCAGTTTGACCATAGACGTGGCGGTGGCCACCATGGTAAGGGCCATCAGGGCCATAGAGGAGGAGGGCGTTTGCCCGAGTGTACCCGCTGTGGGAGACAGCATACTGGTGAGTGTTGGGGTAACTTCCATGCTTGTTGGAACTGTGGTTCGAGGGACCACTTTAGGAGGGATTGTCCGCATCAGGCGGCTCAGGCACCGAACATTGCTCAGGCTCTTGCGAGAGCGAATGATTTTCAGAGAGGCCGTGGGCGCGGTCGTGGCTACTTCCAGTCTAGGGCTGATGCACCTAGGGGAGATGCTCAGAGGAACCTTGCTCATGTTGTGGCTGTGCAGCCAGAGGCGGGAGGACCAGCGAGAGTTTATGCTCAGAGAGAGGCCGGGAACGACACCGATGTGATAGCAGGTAATTTCGAGTTACAGTCTATGTCTTTTCTTTCTTTGGTTGATTCGGGTTCTACGAATTCCTACATTTTGAGTGAGCATGCACAGAAGTTAGATATCCCTGTTGAGATCTTAGATGTAGGTATGCATGTTACTAGTTCTTTTGGTGAGACAGTTGTGGTTAGACGTATGTATAGGAGGTGTCCACTGAAGATTCAGGGTCATGTGTTCTCAGTTGATATGATGGAACTTCCTTTCTATGGTTTTGATATTATTCTGGGTATAGACTGGTTGGTTGAGCATCGGGCTAGTGTAGATTTTGAGACAAAGAGAATTTCTTTGAAGCTTTCTGATGACTACGAGGTAGTAGTGGTAGGCGAGAACATTAAGTTCTTGTCTAATGTGGTATCAGCTTTAGAGGCTCATAGGTTGATGGACTCTGGATGTGGGGCTTATTTAGCTTATGTGATGAATCCGGATATGAGTGAAGCTAGACCGAAAGATATCAGAACAGTGTGTGACTTTCCAGATGTGTTTCCTGAAGAGTTGCCTGGTTTGCCTCCTGACAGAGATGTTGAGTTTGTGATTGAGACAGTTTCAGGGTCTAATCCAGTTTCGATAGCTCCGTATCGTATGGCTCCGAAAGAGTTGAAAGAATTGAAGAGTCAGTTGCAAGAATTATTAGACCGTGGTTTCATTAGGCCTAGTAGTTCTCCGTGGGGTGCTCCCGTGTTGTTTGTGAAAAA
Source organism: Hibiscus trionum (assembly GCA_030270665.1). Classification (NCBI taxonomy): domain Eukaryota; kingdom Viridiplantae; phylum Streptophyta; class Magnoliopsida; order Malvales; family Malvaceae; genus Hibiscus; species Hibiscus trionum. The sequence goes on along the minus strand of BSYR01000007.1, from coordinate 9,684,758 downwards.
GAAAGATGGTAGCATGCGCATGTGCATTGACTATAGACAGTGGAATCAGATGACTGTGAAGAACAAGTATCCGTTGCCCCGTATAGATGATTTGTTTGATCAGTTGAGAGGTGCTTCAGTGTTCTCGAAGATAGATTTGAGATCCGGGTACTATCAGTTGAAGGTGAAAGAGTGTGATGTTCCGAAGACAGCTTTTAGGACTAGATATGGTCACTATGAGTTTCTTGTGATGCCATTTGGGCTCACGAATGCACCGGCAGCATTCATGGACATGATGAACAGAATTTTTAGGGACTATCTAGATCGTTTTGTAGTTGTCTTCATTGATGATATACTTGTGTACTCGAAGACGGAAGAAGAGCATGATGAGCACTTGAGATTTGTTTTACAGAGATTGTTGAGCAATCAGTTGTATGCGAAGCTTAGTAAGTGTGAGTTCTGGATTCGAGAGGTTGTGTTTCTTGGCCATGTTGTTTCGGCCGAAGGTATCCGTGTTGATCCATCGAAGATTGAGGCTATTGTTGAGTGGAAACAAACTAAGTCCGTGACCGAGATTAGGAGTTTCCTAGGATTAGCCGGTTACTATAGGAGGTTTGTTGATGGCTTCTCTAGAGTAGCTGCTCCTTTGACTAAATTGTTGCAAAAGGGAGTTAAGTTTGAATGGTCAGATGCAAGACAGAAGGCTTTTGAGAAATTGAAAGAAGCTTTGACGAATGCTCCAATGTTAGTGCAACATGTTTCAGGTAAGGAGTTTGTGATTTATAGTGATGCTTCCTACGTAGGGTTAGGATGTGTTCTGATGCAAGATAGGAGAGTTGTTGCTTATGCTTCTAGACAGTTGAAGATTCATGAGAAGAACTATCCTACTCATGACATAGAGCTAGCCGCGGTTGTGTTTGCATTAAAGATTTGGCGTCATTACTTGTATGGTGAGAAGTGTATTGTTTACACCGATCACAAGAGCTTGAAGTATCTGATGACACAGAAAGAGTTGAACTTGAGACAGAGAAGGTGGTTAGAGTTGCTAAAGGATTATGATTTGACCATTGAGTACCATCCGAGTAAAGCAAATGTAGTAGCCGATGCTTTGAGTAGAAAAGTGGTCGTTGAGCTGAGAGCTATGTTTGCTAGATTGAGTGTGTCCGATGATGGTGGTTTGATCACCGAGTTGCAAGTGAAGCCTTTTTTGATTCAGTTGATTAGAGAGAAACAGTTGCAAGATGCGAGCCTAGTTCCTCATGTTCAAGACATAGCCGAAGGAAGACCGACTGAGTATAGTTTCAGTGGTGAGAGTTTGTTGTGCTTTAGAGATAGAATTGTTGTACCGGAAGATGTTGAGTTGAGATGCCAGATTTTGAGTGAAGCACATTCGAGTCCCTTTTCTATGCATCCGGGTAGTACCAAAATGTACCGAGTTTTGAAGAATGATTACTTTTGGGTTGGTTTGAAGAGAGATGTAGCCGAATATGTGAGCCGTTGTATGGTTTGTCAGAGAGTGAAGGCAGAACATCAGGTTCCTTCAGGTTTGCTACAGCCTTTGAAGATTCCGGAATGGAAATGGGAGAGGATCACCATGGATTTTGTGTCGGGATTGCCTTTGTCTCCTTCGAAGAAGAACTCTGTTTGGGTGATTGTTGATAGGTTCACTAAGTGTGCTCACTTCTTAGCAGTGAACACTACGGATTCCTTAGACAAGTTGGCAAACTTGTATATCCGCGAGATTGTGAGACTTCATGGGCTTCCGAAGTCTATTGTTTCAGATAGGGATCCTAGATTTACTTCGAGGTTCTGGGGTTGCTTGCATAGTGCCTTAGGTAGCCATTTGCATTTCAGCACATCTTATCATCCGCAGTCCTATGGACAGTCAGAGCGAGTGATACAGATTCTAGAGGATATGCTTCGTTGTTGTGTGATTGACTTCCAGGGTTCTTGGGAGAAGCACTTACCGTTGGTTGAGTTTGCTTACAACAACAGTTATCAGTCTAGCATTCAGATGACACCCAATGAGGCTTTGTACGGTAGACGATGTAGGACTCCGATTTGTTGGGCTGAGACAGGTCAGAGGTTGTTACCTATGCCAGACTTACTTAAGGGAACTACAGAAAAGGTGAAGTTGATTTGTGACCGTTTGAAAGCAGCTTCCGATCGCCATAAGTCTTATGCAGATTTGAAGAGGAAAGAGATTGAGTACTCAGTGGGTGAGAAAGTGTTTCTGAAAGTATCTCCGTGGAAGAAGGTAATGAGATTTGGACGGAAGGGCAAGTTGAGTCCGAGGTTCATTGGTCCGTATGAGATTGTTGAGTGGATTGGGCCTGTAGCTTATCGTTTGAGGTTACCTTCTGAGTTAGAAAAGATCTATGATGTCTTTCATGTGTCTATGCTTAGGAGATATAGATCGGATCCTTCGCATGTGATGCCCGTTGAGGAGATAGAGTTAAATCTGGATTTGTCCTATAATGAAGAACCCGTTGAGATACTTGCTTCTGATAGCAAGGTGTTGCGTGGCAAGACCATAGAGTTGGTCAAGGTGTTGTGGAGACATAGAAGTGTGGAAGAGGCCACGTGGGAGAGGAAAGCGGATATGGTTGAGCAGTTTCTGCATTTGTTTCCACCAGGTAATTTCGGGGACGAAATTTCCTTAAGTGGGGGAGAGTTGTAACACCCGGGTTTAGGGGTTAGGTGAAAATAATATTTTAATATTATTTGGGCTCGATTTTATGATTAAAATGATTCTCTTAAATTTCGGGTTTCAAAGTAAACATTTCTAAATGGGACCAAATTGATTTAGTTTTAAATTGGAAGAGCTACTTTAAAAATAAGGATAGCCATTCATTAATGGCCTTTTGGGTAATTTACCCACCACCAAATTTAAACCCCCTTTTCATAACATCTTTCTACTATTCATCCCCTTCTTCATTTTCCTCCAACGTAAAAGAGAAGAACTCTTCACCAAGCCACTAACCCATCCCATTTCTCACTCATTTCAGCCCCAAATCGAAAGGTAATGGTATTTTTGACTTCCCCTTACTTCCCTCTCCATGAAAGTACTTTTCATTTTCATTTTCATAAAGGTTTTGGAAAATGGAAGTTTTGGAAATCTTGATTAAAAATGGTGTCTTTGTGTAGCTAAACTTAATATTTTGATTTGTTATGGTTAGTTATGGAATATTGGGGCCAAATGATACTACATATGTGAATTTCAAATGATTTCGACCAATTTTCGGATTTGGGTAAACTTGGGGTTTTTGGAGGGTTTTGGGTGAGTTTTGGGGGTTGTTTTAGGTGGGTTTTGATAGGCTTTTGATAGTGCTATGGATAGGGGTTAAATTGGGATCATTGGTGGGTGTAATGGAAGTTGAAAACATGGTTTTTGGACAAGGTTTTGGGGCCATCAGAATTGGAGAAAAATGAATATTATTCATGCTTGCAACATAGTAGTTTGTGGTTGAATTGCATTTCGGGTTAGTTTTGATGACAAGATATTGATTGTGGATGTTTTGTTTGTGTTTGGGATTGATTAGAATCAAGTTTGGGCATCGGTGAAGCATCGGAAGTGAATCCGGGAAGTTGAAGGTTGTTGCTTGCTTGGTCTTGAGCTTGGAAGCTTAGGTGAGTGGTTAATGGTTTTAAATGGTTTAAAAATAGTTGGTTCGAGTATATGAACTAGGTTGGGCTTGGTAGACCCACCTAGAGTTAGGATTAGGGTTGTAGCCTAATCCTAAGCTTGATCTAGAGCCTTTGGATGAACTCATTTATATGGTTGTGTATGTCTCGTATGAAATGTGATATGAATGCTTATGTATATTGTGTTATACATGTGAGATGAGACATGAATTGTGATGCTTGAGACATGCATGATGATGGTTGTTGGTGAGTACGTGCTAAGCACGGAATTTATTGAAATGAGTAATGTGAAGTGAGTAAATATTGGCACTAGTATACTTGAATACAAATGATCGATCATTAGGATGTTAGTGTGTACACATGAGTCTAAAGTCGCGCGTGGCCTTGGTGGCGTTGAGTCACCAAGGAGGAGTACGGGTTCGCATTGAAATTGTATTTAAATATAGTCGGTGATGAGTGGAATCCCATCGACGGGGCGTGAGGATGAGCGGAATCCCCTCCGCGAGACCGGTGATGAGTGTAATCCCACCGTGAGGTAATGTGGTTGTTGGATGTGAGTTTCCAACATGTTTATTCGCGTATTTGAGTCATAGCTAGGTGCCAATGTTGATTGATAATTGTATCAATGTGTTGTGATAAATGATCCTTATTTGGATGTTTGATGTGGCTACTTATGTTGAGGAATTTAGAGCTTGTTGATCATGACATTTACTTGTATATATTGCTCATGCATCTTATCTTGTGGCTCTTGTGGATCCATGGTATGTTTGTAAAATGCCTTAGCTAGATCGTGCTCGGACCCTGCAATGTTGAGGTTTGTTTTTAGAGCTTACCCTCACTAAGCATCATTGCTTACGCTCTCTTTGTTCAACATTGCAGATTCTTAGTTCGCGGGTTGCTCGAGCAAGTGGAGGGCCTCCAAGTGTGGTTGTTAGCTTTGAGTATTTCAAGTATGAGTTTTTAAGTTGAACGTGTAATGGTTGAGAAATGGGACATGTATTGTTTTGTTGGATAGTTGTAGGTTGTTAGGAGCATGTTTAGACTCCTTAGTACCTTGCTTTTGTATGGTTTTTATTGCCATGATGAATGTTAACTCATGCCTAAATTGCTCTTTTTGAATGATGGCCATATGCCTTAGAAGTTGCCTTTATGCTTGAATGATGTGAATGAATGTATGTCTTGTGAGGTCCTACCCTAATGTTTAGACTTGTCTTAACCTAGTCAAAGCATGCTAGTAAAGTTGGGATGCCTTGAGTTTAATTTGTATGGTGTTGTGAGGTGTTTTGGTGGTGTTTTGGGGCACCCTTGTGCCCTGAAACAGCCCAAACGAGTCTGCAGACAGGGGGCGTTTCGGAACGGGTCCCCCCTGTTCCGATACGATTCCTTTGCAAATGGCCTGCCGTTTCGAAACGGATGAGGGTCGATCCGGAACATTTTTGCTACTGGAATTTTGAGAAATTGACGAGATAAAGGCGTTCCGAAACGGGCCTTTGATGTTTTGAAACGGTCAAATCTCGTTGGCCACGAGAAATTGACGGTCAAAGTCGTTCCGATACGGGTCACCCCTGTTTCGGAACGGTCACCTTATGGTTGACCCTGGCCTGTTGACTTAGTCAAGGCGTTTCGGAACACCCCAAGGGCATTTCGAAACGGCCTGCTGTAAAGGGCTAAAATGAGCTGTTTGATGTGTTCGTTGGTCGGTGTATGTTTCAATGTTTGTATTTCCCGCTGCTGTGCTTCACATAGGTTTTAATTATGCCTATAGACAAGATATAATAAAAAGAAAAATTCTGGGTCGTTAACCGAGGGGAAACCTTCACGGGTTTCGCTTCGGTTTTCCCCGTGTGGCCCACTCGGACCGGTTATCCGACCAGACCGGGACGAGGGGGTTACAGCTTGAAATCATGATAACATGCATATGCAAGCAACATCCTAATGGCTTCCATTCTAGCTACGGGAGCATAGGTTTCATCAAAATCAATTCCCTCTTCTTGAGTGAAACCTTGTGCTACTAATCTAGCTTTATTTCTTACAATGTTACAACTCTCATCTAGTTTGTTCCTAAAGACCCATTTAGTTCCTATAGTAGATTTATTACTAGGCCTATCAACTAATGTCTAAATATTACTTCTCTCAAATTGATTTAACTCTTCTTGCATAGCCATAATCCAAAAATCATCTTTTAATGCTTCTTTTATATTATTAGGCTATATGCATGAGATAAATGCAACATGGTTCATAAGTTTAAGAGAGGATCTAGTGGTTATCCCCTTGGATGGATCACCCAAGATTTCACCACCATTGACATAGTTGAACTCCCTTGGGTAGCTCACTTCCTTTTTCCTCACGAGCCAAGTCCTTCAAGGCTTGAAGAGGTGGATATTGTGTGTCCTCTTCTTTTGTTGGAATCTCATCCTCCTTTGAAGTTTGTCCTCCATCAAAGGCATTAATGATTCCTACATCATCATCATCACAAGAATCCTTCCTTGGAAGGAGGTTATCATTGAATACAACATGTATAGATTCCTCTACTACTAAAGTTCTCTTGTTAAATACACGATAGGCTTTAGAGTTTAAAGAATATCCTATGAAAATAGCTTCATCACTTTTTGTATCAAATTTACCTAAGTTATATTTTCCATTATTTAAAACAAAGCACTTGCAACCAAATGGATAAAAATAGCTAATGTTAGGCTTTTTAGATTTTAAAATTTCATATGGTGTTTTCTTTAAAATTGGCCTAATCATTATTCGGTTTACAATGTAGCAAGTGGTGTTTGTGGCTTCCGCCCAAAAATATTTAGGTAAATTGTTTTCACAAAGCATGGTTCTAGCCATTTCTTGTAAAGTTCTATTTTTCCTCTCAACTACCCCATTTTGTTGACGAGTTCGAGGAGCCGAAAAATTGTGGCTAATACCATTTTCATTTAAAAACTCTTCAAACCCTAGATTTTGAAATTCGGTTCCATGATCACTTCTTATATGAGAAATTCTAAGTTCAAGATCATTTTGGGTTAATTTTGAAAATGTGATGAATTTTTCTAAAGCCTCATCCTTAGTACTTAAAAATAGAACCCAAGTAAATCTAGAAATATCATCAACAAGCACAAAAGCATAAGATTTACCACCCAAGCTCATAGTCATAATAGGCCCAAATAAATCCATATGAATAAGTTGTAAACACCTACTTGTAGAAACGTCATTAATGGATTTAAAGGATGACTTATGTTGTTTACCCTTAGAGCATGCATCACAAATTTTATCATTTAGGAACTTAATTTTGGGTAAACCTCTAACTAGATCTAGGGAAACTAATTTTTCTAAAACACTAATGCTAGCATGTCCTAGTTTCCTATGCCATAGCCATGCATCATTTTCATTTTGAGCTACTAAACATGCATGGGATGTATGTATGTCATCTAAATGCACCATGTAAATGTTACATATGCGATGACCTATGAGCATAATATTATTTGATTTAATGTCAACAATTTTACACCCATTTTTATCAAATAAGACATTAAACCCTTTTATCACATAATTGGCTTATGCTCAACAAATTATGTTTAAGACCATCGACATACAAAACATTTTCAATAAGAATGGTAGAGTGATTACCTATGGAGCCAATACATTTAATGTGGCCTTTGGAGTTGTCACCAAATGTTACTACTCCTCCACTTTTTGGCTTTAAATCCATGAATCTACTCTTGTCTCCGGTCATATGCCTCGAGCATCCACTATCAAGGTACCATGAATTTTGACTTTGTGCTTTGGCCTTGTAGCAATGCCCCCTACAAACAAAGATATTAAACTTTTGTTTTTGGTACCCAAATCATTTTGGGTCCATGAGTGTTAGCTCCCAATAGCTTGATTCCATTAGGAATCCAAGGTGACATAGCAACAATATTATTAGATTTGACAAGTTCCTTAGGAACCCATACACTTCTAATCTTTTTAGTTCTATTATGTCTAGGGAAGCTACTCTGTTTGTAGTTATTAGTCTTTCTCCTAGGTTGGTTCGTTTTAGATGATTCACCTTTTTCATGGTTCACATTAGCAACATATTAAAAAGACTCTTTGAGCTTGTTAAGCTCACCTAACACCTTTTGGTGTTCACTATTGCATTGAGAAAGAAGATTATTTAGGTCTACATTTTCATCTTGGAAAAATTTAAGTTCATCTTTCAAACCTAAAATCTTTTTCTCAAATTTTAAGTTAGCTTGAGAGAATGAGTCGTTTTTATCATTCAATTCCGAAATAATTTTATTATTCCTAATGACCGACTCGTTGTATTTCTCAACTAACCCATCATAAACCTCTTGCAACTCATCATATGCATCATGTAATTCATCAAATGTAAAGTCAAAAGATGATGAGTTAGAGGTTACCATGGAGGAATCTTCCTCAAGTGCCATGAGGCAAAGGTTGGCCACTTCTTGTTCGTCATCCTCGGATGACTCCTCATCATTCCAAGTAGCAAGCTTGGCTTTGAGCTTCTTCTTCTTCTCAAAGCCCTTCTTCTTGAGTTGAGGGTACTCCGAAAGAATGTGACCGGGCTTTTTGCACTCGAAGCAAATGATTTGATCCCTCTCTTCTTCTTTGTTCTCACCCTTGAAGTCCATCTTTCTTTGAATTTTCCTTCCTCGGTTGGACCTCATGAATCGTGAGAATCTTTTGGCTATCATAGCCAATTCTTCTAAATCATCCTTCTCACTAGAAGTGCTCTCCTCATGTAATGAAGCTTTGAGAGCCACTCCCATTTTCTTCTTCTTTTCTACCTCTAGCTTCTCCACTCTTTTCTCTTCCTTCTTCTTTTCTTCTTCCCTTCCTTGCTTCATTATTTCATGAGTAAGGAGAGAACCCACAAGCTCATCAAGTTTTAGAATTTTCAAGTTTTTGGCCTCGATGATGGCGGTTCTCTTCCCATCCTAAGATTTGGGAAGTGAGTAGAGTAGCTTCCAGACAATTTTGTCTTCCAGGATAGTCTCTCCAAAGCCCTTAAGCCCGTTGACGATAGTTGAGAAGCGGTCGAACATCTTGGACACCGTTTCTTCGGGCCCATCTTGAAATTCTCATAACTAAGATTGAGAATTCCAATCTTAGTCTCCTTCACATCATTGGTTCCTTCATAAGTGGTCTCTAAAGTATCCCACACTTCCTTGGCACTTTCAATGGAGGAGACTTTGGAGTAGATATCGGGACCGAAAGAACAAAAAAGCATGTGAAGAGCTTTGTCATTTATTTGGATCTTCTTCCTCCCATCATCACTCATCTCTATCTTATTCCTTAGAACCATATTTCCTTCATCATCTCTCTTCAATGGAATGTAGGGACCATCTTCAATGACATCCCAAATTAGTAATCGTTGGACTTGATGAAGAGGCGCATCCGGTTCTTCCAAAACGGATAGTTGTCACCATTAAAGAATGGCGGTTTTGTAGTGGATTGAGACTCGTACATTTTAGATCCAGAGGTAGATGTCATGCCTTGATTTTTGGATGAGCACACTCTTCCTAGGAACTCCTCTTGTGGTTGTAAATCCTTCAAAGAGGTAGGCTCTGATACCAATTGTTGAGTGGATCGAATGATCGATATAAACCAAGGGGGGTGAATTGGGTTTTTAAACTTTTTGGTAGTGGAATTGACAAATAAAAATGGTAGACAAGGGAATTTAGAGTGGTTCAAGTTCCAATTGAACTCTACATCCACTACCTTAGCTTCACTAAGGATTTTCAACAATTCCACTAATTGTTCTTCCCCTTTTCTAGGCTAAGGAGGTAACCGTTACAATATCGGTCAAATTTTCTACCCAAAATTGGACCCAATCCTCACACAAGAATAACAAAGAAGTTGTTGGCTAAAACAAGTATCTCTCAATACACAAAGTAGCCCAATTACAAGCACTCAACCCAATTGAAAGGATAAGAATGAAAATTACAATTGGGGTTACAAGACAATATTGGGATTTAGGCACAAATGCTTGGATTTGATATTTGGATGGTTTCTTTTTGGATCAATAGTTGTTGCTGAAGCTTTTAGAGGTCCCTTTTATACCTTCTCATTGAATTCTAGCCATTGTGGTTGTTGCATTCATCAATAGAGCCGTTGGGGATGTTATCTTCCCTTCATAAATGCAGTCTGCAACCACCCGTTTCGAAACGCCCGATCTTGTTTCGAAACAAACCAAAAAAGAAAGAGCCGTTGGGGTACATTAAAGAGCCCATACCGAAACGGTTACGATCGTTTCGATACGCTAAGAGCCGTTTCGAAAAATTTAGCCACTGTCAAAGCTCGTATCGAAACGGACTGAAGGTGTTTCGATATGCCTTAACGATCAGTATAAAATTAGTTAAAATCAGTTAAAAACTTCAATGGTCATATTTTTTAAATCTGTCTTGAATGCCGTTTCGAAATGTTTGAGGTCATTTTGATACTACCGTATCGAAACGGGTCAAACCGTCTCGATGTTCTTAAGCCATTTCAAAACACGTTTCGAAATAAGGGTTCACAGTTTCAAAATCATTTCGATACTCGTTTCGAAACAAAGGTTTACAGTTTCAAAAGTGTTCCGGAACGCCTAAGACCGTTCCGAAACGGTGACTCGAAAATCAATGTTTTAGCTTCAAGAACACTTAGAAAAGTTTTGACAAATTAAGTTTTTAACTTAAGCATTTTCCTTTAAACATTTAGAGAGGTTTGAGGACATAAATTTTTTTTTTCTCATTTTTAATTTAGTCCTTAAATTCTTTAGTTATATCAAAATCAATTTATCGGTTTCACAGAAACTAACTTTTGCCCCGCTTCTGTAACACCCCAATTTTGGGCTTGGAAGTTTAGGGTCTGAACCGGACCGGTCTGATTTTCGGTTCGAATATAAAAGGTGATTTTAGGGAAAGCCTAGTTCGGGATGCATTAAAAATATGGAAAATATCTAAAAATCCTCTTTTAATATATATAAGAGAGTGGTGGAATCAATTTTACAAAATAAGGCTTGGAAATATGACATTTCGAATTAGTGACTAAAATGTAATTTTTGAAAAGTTCGTGACTGTTTTGAAAGGATTGAAACTTTGAATCTTTAAGGAGCTAATTTACCCAATGAAGGATTTCTCCAGATTTTTCTTGATTTTAAAGACTCGTTTAATGTTTAATTAATGAAAAAGAAAAGAGGGAAAAACCATATTTTAGTTTCATAACTAACTTTTACCAAAATTTTCCCATTTCATTTTCTCTCAAAGTTCCCTCAACCAAACACATTTCCACATCAGCTTTTCATTTGATTTTCACACCAAAAGATGAGATTTCAATCCTCAAATGATTCCTAATCATTTCTACATCAAATCCTCTTCATTTACATGTTGAATTTTCAAGGATTTTGGCTCTAAACAAGGAGAAATCCACATTTAGAGGTATGAACGTCCTTCTCCTCTAAATACATAGTTCTTTACTGAAATTCCCAAGTTCTCAATCCTTAAATTAAGTTTTATTAAATGTTTTAATGTTGTGATCTTGATTTTGGCTTAAAACTTGAGATTTTGGTTAAATCTTGAAGAATTTCGTGGAGGTTGTTTGGGCTCTGTTTTGAGATGCCTTTTTAATGTATTTTGGATGTTTAATGATGTGTAATTGCGATCTAATCAATTCAATCCCGAATAGGTTGATTTTCCTAAGTTTTTACATGTGAAAATGGTGGTTTTGGGGGTGATCTTGGTGTTCTGTTAATGCTGGAGGTATAAGGACGAGTTTAGATACTTTTTGGATGTTAATTGATGTTTAAGAATGTTTAGAAGTGTTGGATCATGGCTGGGTAATGTTGTGGATGAGTTTGGTAGTGATTTCGGTTGTGTTTAGTAGCCGAAATGTTAGATTTGTTGAGAGCAGCGAGTTTAGGTGTTGTGGCTGGAGATTTTAATGCCCAAGTTCTCAATCCTTAAATTAAGTTTTATTAAATGTTTTAATGTTGTGATCTTGATTTTGGCTTAAAACTTGAGATTTTGGTTAAATCTTGAAGAATTTCGTGGAGTTTGTTTGGGCTCTGTTTTGAGATGCCTTTTTAATGTATTTTGGATGTTTAATGATGTGTAATTGAGATCTAATCAATGCAATCCCGAATAGGTTGATTTTCCTAAGTTTTTACATGTGAAAATGGTGGTTTTTGGGGTGATCTTGGTGTTCTGTTAATGCTGGAGGTATAAGGATGAGTTTAGATCCTTTTTGGATGTTAATTGATGTTTAAGAATGTTTAGAAGTGTTGGATCATGGCTGGGTAATGTTGTGGATGAGTTTGGTAGTGATTTCGGTTGTGTTTGGTAGCCGAAATGTTAGATTTGTTGAGAGCAGCGAGTTTAGGTGTTGTGGCTTGAGATTTTAATGCATGATGATGCATTAATCCTCTTCTTTGATGTTTTTAAAACAAGGGAGTCACGTTCGGATCTTTGTTTAGGTGTTTGGTTTTCAGCTTTGAAACCAGTGTTTGAAGGTTTTGGGAGCTTAGTTTAAGTCTAAGCAACTTAACTAAGCTCAAGAGTAAGTTTTCGGAGAAACTCTCCCTTTGATGAACCATGAGATGGTTGGATGCAATGTGTATGTTTGCATGTTTTTAAATTCTGTTTTGAAAGCATATTTTAGCATGATTAATGCTGGTTTTGAAAGCCATGTGTTGAAGGATGCTCAAGGTAAGGGATCCTTGGTTTAACATTGATAAATGTGGTTTTGATGCATGGTGATGCATGACGGTTTAATGGCTTTGATTAGTGCTTTAAAACAGTGGATTGATGTTGATAATTGATGTATATTGGCAAGTGATGTGTTGGTTTTAAAGTACTTGAATCGGATATAGTTAGCCGACTATAGGATTGGGTGCACCGTGAATAAAGTCGCCTTGGATGTTGAGGGGTTGTAATGGTACCGTAAACTCCATCCAAGTACACTAACGAGATGTCTAAGATCACAATGGTGGTTAAAAGTCCATGTGTGAATCTTGTGTTGTGTGTCTCGTGTTCTTGTTAGTGATGTTATACCACTACCAATGAGTGATGTGGAGGGGTTGTGATTGTACCGATAAACTCCATCACGTGTGTTGAGGGGTTGTGATTGTACCGATAAACTCCACCTTGAGTGTTTGGTAGTGTGTATGAAGCATATGGGACAACGCTTGTAATTCGCGTATCCGATTGTGTTTTATGTGGAAAATGGTTATGGTATCACTTGGAAGCCAATATGACATGTTAATGTTTATGAAGCATGAGATGCTTGTTGTTTAAGACTTGTTGATGATTATAAAGCATGAGATGCTTGTTGTTAATGCATTGTTGCATGAAAATGATTTTTATGAATGAAAAGGCCTTATGAAAGGTGTTTTGTAAAAGTGCATTATTGTGTTGTTTCATTAGAGCATGCCTTACTAAGCATTTGTGCTTACGCTCTCTTTCTTGAACCAATAATCCAGAGAATTGAAGTGCTTTAAGGGTAGCAAGGAGGCTAAGATTCCAAGGGAAGGCAAAGCTCATGTATGGTGACTATTTTTACAGCACTATTAGCTTTTGATATTTGGCAATGGGAACATAGGTTATGTTTGTTGGGAGATGTTTTGGACTCCCTGAGTTTGGCATGATGCCCATGGTGTTTTGGACTTGTAATTGGCCATTTTGGTGTTTGCTATGATGGTTTGATGCTTGGATGGTTTTCTATAGTAGGAAGCATGCTTATAGATTGTGGTTCTTTCTAATTGTTGCCATAAATGTGTTTTGATGATGCAAATATGTTCCTTGCATGCATGATGACTTGTTGGCATGATTAGGAGGTCATAGGGATGTAATTGAGTGGTTAATTGTATGTTAAACTAGAAAAATCTGCACTTTATGGGCAGTCCGTATCGGAACGGGCTCTATCGTTTCGAAACGGGGGCCTGTAATAGCCTTCATGTATCGAAACGGGAACAGGGCATTCCGAAACGGATTTGCCACTGTCAAGCTGTGTTTCGAAACAGGTCTCGAAACGAACCCGCGTTTCGGAACGGTCAACCCATGTTCCGAAACACTTGACCGTTGGGCACTAATTTGTATGGTTTAAAGTTTGCAAGCTTTACCTTTAAGTCCTGGATTTTGTATATGCAATTGCTTGAGTTTGAGATGTCCGTTTGAGGTGAAATTTGACAGGGTAGCATGTAATATGACTAATTTCATAATGGTAACTTAAAAATCGGTTAAGTCTTCTTAATTTCCAGAATTTACATTTTGGTCCCTAAAAGTTGTAACTTGTGCAATTGAGTTCCTTATTGCTTTCCGATCGCCGTGCTTTTCATGTATGTTTTCCTCAAGGCTACGCTTAGGGTTAATATGCATCTAGACAAGATTTAAAAGAAAAAAAAGGGTCGTTAATCAAGGTTGACTTTCAGGTTGACTTTGGTTTTCCCCGTGTAATCTTTGTAGTTCGGGTCAACCGTCTAGGCCGGGCTAAGGGGTTACATTTGGTGGTATCAGAGCTGAGTTCTCGAGTAATTGGGAATTGTTATGTGGGTGATGTATGCATAATTGCGTGATGTGCCATTTTGAATGAAAGTGTGATGTGTGAATTGTAAAGTATGTTGCAATTGTGATGCTATGCTATGTTGAAGCATGTTAGAGGGACTCATTGCCATATCAAAACTAATGAATGAACTGCTTTTGAAAAATGAGGTTGAGTGCTTGGATTACTTACCTTGCTGGGCCTGATTATGTTTATTGCATTTGTGTTAGTGCATTGTGTTAGAGTATGGGACCTCGTAGAGAGACGTGGATTAATACGCGAGTTATGGCTCAAAATGAGAATGATGAGAATGCTGATAATGCGGTGGATCTACCTCCTCCTCCTGGTGGTGGTGGTGCTGGAGGTGATGGAGATGGCGTTGATGCTGGTGCTGGGGTCGCTGGACCTGAAGCTGGACAGGGGCAAGCTGCTCCTGATATGACAGTTTTGATACAAGCTATTGCGGGAGCCTTTCAGGCGGCAGTAGCTGGAGCTCATGGAGCTGGGCATCAGGGAGATGCTAATGTTATACTACCTTTGGAACGTCTGCGCAGTCTGGGAGGGACTGAGTTCAGAGGTTTGTCTGCAGAGGGTTCCGAGTCTTGGTTGGAAAGTACCAAGAGGATATTGGGACAAATGAACTGCAATGATGTGCAGAAGCTGGGATGTGTGGTATCGCTGTTACATGATGATGCGTATAACTGGTGGACGACCGCTATCTCCGGAATGGAGGACGTTGATGTGACTTGGACGTTCTTTCTGAACGCGTTCAAGTGGAGGTATCTAGGTGTGCGATACCTGGATGAGAAGAAAAGAGAGTTCATGTCTCTTACGCAAGGGAGCATGACAGTAGCTGAGTACGAGATTCAGTTTGTCCGTCTAAGTCAGTATGCACCTAAGCTTGTCCCTGATGAGAGGGAGAGGTGTGATTGTTTTCGTTATGGTTTAGTGACGGATGTAAAGACCTACATGCTTGCAGCTGAGTACACTGATTTTGATGTACTGGTGGGAAGAGCAAAGGATATTGAACAGAACCTGGGTTTGTCTTCCAGGAGTGCTGGTTCTGGCTCGGGCAAGAGAGCTGATGAGTATAGTTCCGGTGGAGGACGGAACAAGAGAGGACGAGATCGAAGGTATCAGTCTTCTACTAGACGCAGAGGTGGAGGGCATGGTGCGCCTGTTCAGGGAGTGTAACCCCCTTAACCCGGCCTAGACGGTTGACCCGAATTAAGAAAGTCACACAGGGAAAACCAAAGTCAACCCGAAAGTCAACCTTGATTAACGACCCTTTTTTTTCTTTTTAACCTTGTCTAGATGCACTTTAGACCTAATTGTGATCACACAAACATCATACCAAAAGATCACAAACATCAGAGATCAAACAGGGATTTAATTGAACAATATACAACTTTAGGGACCAAATTGTAAATTCTGATAAATACGAGGACTTAATCCAAATTGAAGTTACCAACTTGAAATTAATCAGGTTTCATGCTTCTCTGTAAAATTTCAGTCAAAAGGACTTCCCAAACTCATACAATTGCACAAACAAGTTTCAGGACCAAAACGCAAACATTCCAAAACATATAACTGCCAATGTCAGCCCCCAACGGTCACCCATTCCGAAACAGGCATAGCCCGTTTCGAAACTCGGGGCCGTTCCGCAACGCGTACCGAAATGGGGGTCTGGCAGTAGCCTTTCCGTTTCGGAACGGCCCCTCCCGTTTCGGACGCCTGGGCACAATTAAGGCACCCGTTCCGAAACGGTAGGTGCTGTTCCGAAACACCCTGCAGAAATTGCCTAAAAATGCATACTTAAACATGCAATTGACCAACCAATCATGCTCCAAACGCCACCAAACTTTACCAGCATGCAATTAAACATAGAAGGGACATATAAGCATCATCAATTCAGCAAAACAACATCATAAGCAAAAAGCCCCAAATCTAAAGGCATGCTTCCTACACAAGCAAGCCATTCAAGCATAAACTTCCAAGACAAGCATGTAAGGATCCAACACCAAAACCAACCTTCTCAACATCAAACAACATACTTAGGGAGTACTAAACATCTCCCAAAACATATACATTGGTCCCCCATTGCCAAATTACCAAAAGCTAAAATGTACTTAGAAAACCTTCCATACTTAGAGCTTTGTTTCCACTTGGATGCTTGCCCTCCTTGCTGCCCTCAAGTACTCTAATGTTCTGCATTATTGAATTAAGAAAACGGAAGAGAGCGTAAGCAAAAGCTTAGTGAGGAATGCTCGTAAAACCATTCAATAATGCATTTATAAAACACTTATAAATCATGCTTCAAATCATCATTTACACATGCTCAAAAGCATACTTTAACAAGCATCTCATGCTTCATTTCATTACATGTCATATTGGCCACAAGTGATACAATTCATTTCTTTGAAAACAAGTTCATCAACTTTCACCCCAAGGACTTTTAAACACCTTGGACCCCAAGGACTTTTAAACACCTTGGCCATGGACTTTTAAACACCATGATATAAGTTACCTCAAGGACTTTTAAACACCTTGACCCCAAGGACTTTTAAACACCTTGGCCTATGGACTTTTAAACACCATAGAATTGAATCACCTCAAGGACTTTTAAACACCTTGAGCCCAAGGACTTTTAAACACCTTGGCCTATGGACTTTTAAACACCATAGAAAGCACCACACAAGGACTTTTAAACACCTTTGTGTCCGTAACAAGAATCATCCAAGGACTTTTAACCACCTTGATGTTCTTAAGTAACAAGGCTCACTCAAGGACTTTTAACCACCTTAGTGACCTCAACCTTTTCAAAACATCACTTGCCAATATACATCATTTTCATCAATTAATCCACTGTTTTAAAGCATTAAACCAAGCCATATTCATCATGCACTTAAAAGCATCAAACCACATTTAATCAATGTTCAAAAACAAGGAACTCTTACCTTGAGCTTCCTTTAACATGTGGCTTATCAAAACAGCAAATACCATGCTAAATCATGCTTTCAAAACAGTAATCAAAACATGCAAATAACCACATTGCATCACAACAAAATCATGGCCACCACTAGAGAGAATTTCCGAAAACTTACACTAGAGCTTAGCAAAGTTGTTTAGACTTAAACTAAGCTCCCAAGATATTGGTTTCAAAGCCGAAAACCCAATTTCACTCACCGATTCCACTTCGCCTCAAGCCAAAGCACCAATTCAAGCTTCCGGATCAACAACTCTTGGATCCAAAGATGCCTCCCCTGATTAAACACATTAAAGCAGAGATTTAATGCATCATCATGCATCAAAAGCTTCAATGAAAACACTCAAACTCGCTGCTCTCATTCACACTCCAATTTCGGCCACCAAACACAACCGAAATTGCATCAAAACCACATTTCAACAAAGCCCAGCCATAAACCAGCAAAACCTAACATCCATTAACACCATTTAACATCTAAAAACAACCTATAAACATCCTTATACCTCCAGCAACATCAGATCCACAAGATCACCACAAAAACATCCAAGAATCACAAGCTAAACTTAGGAAACACAACCTATCCGGGATTGCATTAATCAAAACTCATTTCCTTATCAATTTAGAGTTCATTTAACATCAAAAACACACCTCAAATCACAGATTAATCATATCTAACGAAAATCATCAAAAATCACCAAATCTTGCATTATAAGCCAAGATCCATTTCACCACTTAAAATTCTTTAATAAAACTTCAATTAAGAGTTGAGAACTTGGGAATTTCAGTAAAGAACTGATAGTTTAGAGGAGAAGGACGTTCTTACCTCCAAACTTGTGTTTCTCCACTTTTTGGAATCAAAAACCTTGTTGAATCAACTAGCAAATGATGAGGTTTTGAAGATATGTTGATTAGGAATCAAAAGAATGTTGAAAGGAGGATTTTAGGTGAGAAAATCAGAAACAACTCTCTGGAAAACAAGTGTTTGGATTGAGAGAAAATGAGAGAAAGAAAATAGAGAAGTTAGTTAAGAAAATAGCCAAATGGCCTTTCCCTCCACTTTTGATATGTTTTAAAATCAGAATAAATCTCAAAATATCTTAGAAAAATCTGGAGAAACTACTTTTGGAATAATAGCTCCTTAAAGATTCAAAGTTTCAACTCTTTATAAAACAGTCACAAAACTTTAAAAAATTACATTTTGGTCACTAGCCAAAATGTCACTCTTCCAAAACCCATTTTTCAAAATTGATTTCACAGTTCACTTAATTATATTAAAAGATGATTTTAGAACATTTTTCCATATTTTTAATGCAACCCGAACTAGGCTTTCCTAATTTCACCTCTTTAGATTCGAACAGCACTTTGACCAAACCGGTCAACGCCCAAAACTTCTAAGCCCAAAACCGGGGCGTTACAGGCATCACATGCGAAGGATCAGATCTATACCTCCGGAGCATAGAGACATGGAACACATCATGAATCTTCTCCAACTCCTGAGGTAACCTCAACCGATACGCAACAGGACCCACACGCTCAACCACCTCATATGGTCCAATGTACCTAGGGCTCAACTTACCCTTTCGGCCAAACCGCATCACCTTCTTCCAAGGCGAAACCTTCAAGAACACACGGTCACCCACCGCATACTCTATCTCCTTACGCTTCAAATCCGCGTAAGACTTCTGCCGATCAGAAGCAGCCTTCAACCGCTCACAAATGAGCTTTACCTTCTCTGTGGTCCCTTTCAACAAAGCCGGCATCGAAACCAACTTTTGACCAGTCTCAGCCCAACAAAGAGGAGTCCTACACTTCCTCCCGTAAAAAGCCTCATAAGGTGCCATCTGTATACTTGCCTGATAACTGTTGTTATAAGCAAACTCAACCAAAGGCAGATGCTTCTCCCAAGAACCTTGGAACTCAATCACGCAGCACCTCAACATATCCTCCAAAATCTGGATAACTCGCTCAGACTGACCATCCGACTGAGGATGATAGGACGTACTGAAATGCAACCTTGTACCCAGAGCTTGATGTAAACACTGCCAAAACCGCGATGTGAACCTCGGATCCCTATCCGACACAATCGACTTAGGCACACCATGCAGCCGCACAATCTCAGCAATGTACAGCTCTGCCAGCTTATCCAAAGAAAACGTAGTATGCACAGGCAAGAAATGCGCACACTTCGTCAGGCGATCCACAATCACCCAGACCGAATTCTTCTTCGATGGAGACAAAGGTAAACCAGATACAAAATCCATGGTAACCCTCTCCCACTTCCATTCAGGGATTTTCAACGGTTGCACCAACCCTGAAGGAAACTGATGCTCAGCCTTAACTCGCTGACACACCAAACACTTGATCACAAAATCCGCAACATCCTTCTTCAAACCCACCCAATAGTACTCATCACGAAGATCACGGTACATCTTAGTACTACCAGGATGCATAGCAAAAGGACTACTATGACCTTCAGTCAGAATAGCACGCCTCAACTCAGCATCATTGGGCACTACTATTCGACTCCCAAAACACAGCACACCATCATCATTGAAACAGAAATCCGAAGGTCTACCCTCCGCGATATCCTGAACATGAGACATCAAGGAATCATCCAACAACTGCTTATCCTTGATCAACTGAACCAAAGAGGGTTTCACTTGCAACTCAGCAACGAGACCACCATCTTGCGATATGCTCAAGCTAGCAAACATAGCCCTCAGCTCAACAGCTACTTTCCTACTCAAGGCATCCGCTACAACATTAGCCTTCCCAGGATGGTACTCAATCGTCAAATCATAATCCTTGAGCAACTCCAACCAACGCCGCTGCCTAAGATTCAACTCCTTCTGAGACATCAGATACCTCAAACTCTTGTGATCTGTGTACACAGTACACTTCTCACCATACAGATAATGCCTCCAGATCTTCAGAGCAAAAACCACTGCAGCCAGCTCAATATCATGCGTAGGGTAATTGCGCTCATGCACTTTCAACTGCCGCGATGCATAAGCCACCACCTTACCCTCCTGCATCAGCACACACCCCAAACCAACATAGGATGCATCACTGTAAACCACAAACTCTTTCCCTGATTCAGGCTGAATCAAGATAGGAGCTTGCGTCAAAGCCGCCTTAAGCTTCTCAAAAGCCTGCTGTCTCGCTTCCGTCCACTCATACTTAACATCCTTTTGCAACAGCTTCGTCAAAGGAGCAGCAATCTTGGAAAAACCATCCACAAACCTTCGGTAGTATCCCGCCAAACCAAGGAAACTACGGATCTCATGAACAGACTTAGGAACTTTCCAACTCATCACCGCCTCAATCTTCTGAGGATCAACACGAATCCCCTCCGCTGAAACCACATGTCCAAGAAACACCACCTCCCTTAACCAGAACTCGCACTTACTCAGCTTAGCATAAAGCTGATTCTCCAACAAAGCTTGCAAAACAATCCTCAAATGCTCTTCATGCTCCTCCTCAGTACGCGAGTACACGAGGATATCATCAATGAACACCACAACAAACTTGTCCAGGTATTCATGAAACACACGATTCATCATGTCCATGAAAGCAGCAGGAGCATTTGTCAACCCAAACGGCATCACAAGAAACTCATAATGCCCATACCTTGTCCTGAAAGCTGTCTTAGGCACATCCACATCCTTCACCTTTAACTGATAATACCCTGACCTCAAGTAAATCTTAGAGAACACAGCAGCTCCCCGAAATTGATCAAAAAGATCATCAATCCTCGGCAAAGGATACCGATTCTTGATAGTCAACTTGTTCAGCTGACGGTAATCAATGCACATTCTCATAGTGCCATCCTTCTTCTTCACAAACAAGACCGGTGCTCCCCAAGGTGACACACTCGGCCGGATGAACCCACGGTCAAGCAACTCTTGCAACTACGTCTTCAGCTCCTTCAGCTCCTTAGGTGCCATTCTATAGGGAGTAATGGACACAGGAGTTGTATTCTCATACAGCTCAATTCCAAACTCCACCTCGCGGTTAGGAGGTAAACCAGGCAACTCCTCAGGAAAAACACCAGGAAACTCCTTCACAACTCTGATATCTTGCACCCTCAACTCTTTAGAGCTAGGATTCATCACAAAAGCTAGATAAGCTTCGCAACCTTGCCTCAGCATCCTGCTCGCCTCCAAGGTAGACACCACATTGGCAAGAAACTTCACATTCTCACCAACCACAACAACTTCATAATCATCCGCAAGCTTAAGCGAAACTCGCTTGTTTTCACAATCCACAACCGCACGATGCTCAGCAAGCCAATCAATACCAAGGATTACATCAAAACCATAAAAGGGCAACTCCATAAGATCAACATGAAAAACATGTTCTTGAACAACCAAGGGACACCTTCTATAAAGCTTTCGAGTCACAACAGTCTCACCAAAAGAACTAGTGACACGAACACCAACAACCAAAGACGCAACAGGCAAACCAAGCAATTCAGCATGCTCACGCAAAATGTATGAATGCGTAGATCCAGAATCTATCAAAGAAAGCAATGACAAGGACTGCAAAGTAAAGGTACCTGCAATCACATCCGCATCATTCCTTCCCTCACGCTGAGCATACACCCTCGCCTGGCCTCCACCTTCAGGCTGAATAGCCACAACATGAGCCACTCCACGACCACCTTCCTCTCTCCTCTGGAAATTACCACGGCCGCGCCCACGACCTCTTTGCGGTGCAGCAACAACAGGAGCACGCACCTAATCACCAGCCAACCTAGGACAATCACGCCTCAAATGGTCTGCGGATCCACAATTCCAGCACCCATTACCAACCGCCGCAACAGGAGCTTGCACCACTCTCTCAGCACGAGGATAGTCACGTTTCAGGTGACCACAGGAACCACAGATCCAACAAGCACTCGGATCAGCTCTAGCATTGCCTCCTCTAGCAGGTGCACCACCACCTCTCTTAGCTGAAGACTGATACTTCTGATCACGTCCCCTCTTGTTCCATCCACCTCCGGAACTAAACTCAGCTGATCGCTTCCCAGCACTTGCTCCAGCACCTCTCACAGATAAACCCAAGTTCATCTCAACGTCCTTGGCTCGACCCACCAATACATCAAAATCATCATACTCGGCGGCCAGCAAATACATCTTTACATCCGTCTCTAAACCATAACGGAACCTCTCGCACCTTGCCCGCTCATCAGGTACCAGCTCAGGTGCATACTGACTGAGTCGCACAAACTGCACTTCATACTCAGCCACACTCATGCTCCCTTGAGTAAGAGACATGAATTCACGCTTCTTCTCATCAAGATATCTCACACCAAGATATCTCCGCTTGAACACATTCTGAAAGAATGTCCAAGTCACATCAGCTTCTGCCATCCCAGCAATAGTGGTTGTCCACCACGTATACGCATCCTTCTGCAGCAAGGACACAACACAACCCAGCTTCTGCACATCAGTGCAACTCATCTGGCCCAAGATTCGCTTGGTACTCTCTAGCCAAGCTTCAGAACCCTCAGCAGACATACCCCTGAACTCTGTCCCACCAAGACTGCGCAAACGCTCCAAAGGTAGTCTGACACCAGCATCTTCCTGATGCCCCGCTCCACGAGCCCCAGCTACCGCTGCTTGAAAAGCACCAGCAATAGCTTGCACTAACATCGTCATATCAGGCATAGCTTGCCCCTGACCAGCCCCAAGTCCAGCAGCTCCAGCGCCAGCTGCAGCTCCAGCTTCCTCAGCCCCAGCACCACCACCACCAGGTGGAGGAGGAGGTAACACCGCACTACCCGTGTTTTCCTCATTCTCGTTCTCATTAGGAGCCGTAGCTCGCACATTACCTCGTAACTCTCTACGTGGTGCCATACTTTTACCATGCAATCACAACACAAATAAAACAAAGTCAGGCCCAGCAAGGTAAGCAATCCAAGTATTCAAGCTCAATTTCATTTCAAAACAACATCTTTCCTTTAGCTTTGATTTGGCAATGGGTACCCACAACATGCTACATCACAGCACATACTTCAATTGCATCAAAATCACAAGCCATTAAACATGCTTTCACTCAACAAGCATACAAGACATACATACTTCAATCATGCATACATACATTCCCAATTACTCGAGAACCTGGCTCTGATACCACCAAATGTAACCCCCTTAACCCGGCCTAGACGGTTGACCCGAATTAAGAAAGTCACACGGGGAAAACCAAAGTCAACCCGAAAGTCAACCTTGATTAACGACCCTTTTTTTCTTTTTAACCTTGTCTAGATGCACTTTAGACCTAATTGTGATCACACAAACATCATACCAAAAGATCACAAACATCAGAGATTAAACAGGGATTTAATTGAACAATATACAACTTTAGGGACCAAATTGTAAATTCTGATAAATACGAGGACTTAATCCAAATTGAAGTTACCAACTTGAAATTAATCAGGTTTCATGCTTCTCTGTAAAATTTCAGCTCAAAAGGACTTCCCAAACTCATACAATTGCACAAACAAGTTTCAGGACCAAAACGCAAACATTCCAAAACATATAACTGCCAATGTCAGCCCCCAACGGTCACCCGTTCCGAAACAGGCATAGCCCGTTTCGAAACTCGGGGCCGTTCCGCAACGCGTACCAAAACGGGGGTCTGGCAGTAGCCTTTCCGTTTCGGAACGGCCCCTCCCGTTTCGGACGCCTGGGCACAATTAAGGCACCCGTTCCGAAACGGTAGGTGCTGTTCCGAAACACCCTGCACAAATTGCCTAAAAATGCATACTTAAACATGCAATTGACCAACCAATCATGCTCCAAACGCCACCAAACTTTACCAGCATGCAATTAAACATAGAAGGGACATATAAGCATCATCAATTCAGCAAAACAACATCATAAGCAAAAAGCCCCAAATCTAAAGGCATGCTTCCTACACAAGCAAGCCATTCAAGCATAAACTTCCAAGACAAGCATGTAAGGATTCAACACCAAAACCAACCTTCTCAACATCAAACAACATACTTAGGGAGTACTAAACATCTCCCAAAACATATACATTGGTCCCCCATTGCCAAATTACCAAAAGCTAAAATGTACTTAGAAAACCTTCCATACTTAGAGCTTTGTTTCCACTTGGATGCTTGCCCTCCTTGCTGCCCTCAAGTACTCTAATGTTCTGCATTATTGAATTAAGAAAACGGAAGAGAGCGTAAGCAAAAGCTTAGTGAGGAATGCTCGTAAAACCATTCAATAATGCATTTATAAAACACTTATAAATCATGCTTCAAATCATCATTTACACATGCTCAAAAGCATACTTTAACAAGCATCTCATGCTTCATTTCATTACATGTCATATTGGCCACAAGTGATGCAATTCATTTCTTTGAAAACAAGTTCATCAACTTTCACCCCAAGGACTTTTAAACACCTTGGACCCCAAGGACTTTTAAACACCTTTGCCATGGACTTTTAAACACCATGATATAAGTTACCTCAAGGACTTTTAAACACCTTGACCCCAAGGACTTTTAAACACCTTGGCCTATGGACTTTTAAACACCATAGAATTGAATCACCTCAAGGACTTTTAAACACCTTGATCCCAAGGACTTTTAAACACCTTGGCCTATGGACTTTTAAACACCATAGAAAGGACCACACAAGGACTTTTAAACACCTTTGTGTCCGTAACAAGAATCATCCAAGGACTTTTAACCACCTTGATGTTCTTAAGTAACAAGGCTCACTCAAGGACTTTTAACCACCTTAGTGACCTCAACCTTTTCAAAACATCACTTGCCAATATACATCATTTTCATCAATTAATCCACTGTTTTAAAGCATTAAACCAAGCCATATTCATCATGCACTTAAAAGCATCAAACCACATTTAATCAATGTTCAAAAACAAGGAACTCTTACCTTGAGCTTCCTTTAACATATGGCTTATCAAAACAGCAAATACCATGCTAAATCATGCTTTCAAACCAGTAATCAAAACATGCAAATAACCACATTGCATCACAACAAAATCATGGCCAACACTAGAGAGAATTTCCGAAAACTTACACTAGAGCTTAGCAAAGTTGTTTAGACTTAAACTAAGCTCCCAAGACATTGGTTTCAAAGCCGAAAACCCAATTTCACTCACCGATTCCACTTCGCCTCAAGCCAAAGAACCAATTCAAGCTTCCGGATCAACAACTCTTGGATCCAAAGATGCCTCCCCTGATTAAACACATTAAAGCAGAGATTTAATGCATCATCATGCATCAAAAGCTTCAATGAAAGCACTCAAACTCGCTGCTCTCATTCACACTCCAATTTCGGCCACCAAACACAACCGAAATTGCATCAAAACCACATTTCAACAAAGCCCAGCCATAAACCAGCAAAACCTAACATCCATTAACACCATTTAACATCTAAAAACAACCTATAAACATCCTTATACCTCCAGCAACATCAGATCCACAAGATCACCACAAAAACATCCAAGAATCACAAGCTAAACTTAGGAAACACAACCTATCCGGGATTGCATTAATCAAAACTCATTTCCTTATCAATTTAGAGTTCATTTAACATCAAAAACACACCTTAAATCACAGATTAATCATATCTAACGAAAATCATCAAAAATCACCAAATCTTGCATTATAAGCCAAGATCCATTTCACCACTTAAAATTCTTTAATAAAACTTCAATTAAGAGTTGAGAACTTGGGAATTTCAGTAAAGAACTCATAGTTTAGAGGAGAAGGACGTTCTTACCTCCAAACTTGTGTTTCTCCACTTTCTGGAATCAAAAACCTTGTTGAATCAACTAGCAAATGATGAGGTTTTGAAGATATGTTGATTAGGAATCAAAAGAATGTTGAAAGGAGGATTTTAGGTGAGAAAATCAGAAACAACTCTCTGGAAAACAAGTGTTTGGATTGAGAGAAAATGAGAGAAAGAAAATAGAGAAGTTAGTTAAGAAAATAGCCAAATGGCCTTTCCCTCCACTTTTGATATGTTTTAAAATCAGAATAAATCTCAAAATATCTTAGAAAAATCTGGAGAAACTACTTTTGGAATAATAGCTCCTTAAAGATTCAAAGTTTCAACTCTTTATAAAACAGTCACAAAACTTTCAAAAATTACATTTTGGTCACTAGCCAAAATGTCACTCTTCCAAAACCCATTTTTCAAAATTGATTTCACAGTTCACTTAATTATATTAAAAGATGATTTTAGAACATTTTTCCATATTTTTAATGCAACCCGAACTAGGCTTTCCTAATTTCACCTCTTTAGATTCGAACAGCACTTTGACCAAACCAGTCAACGCCCAAAACTTCTAAGCCCAAAACCGGGGCGTTACAGGGAGACAGGGCGAGAGCTGATCAGAACACATGCTGGGCGTGTGGATCGCGTGGCCATCTTAGGCGTGATTGTCCTTGAGCTACGAGGAAGGTACATGCTCCTGTTGTTGTAGCTGGTAATTCGTGCTGGAATTGTGGTTCGGCAGACCACATGAGGAGGGAGTGTCCTTTGTTGTCCGGTGGTGGTCAAGGACGTGCTCCTAGAGTTGTTGCACCACAGAGAGGTCCTGGGCGCGGCCGTGGTAACTTTCAGCGTAGAGAGGATGGTGGAAGGAATATGGCGCATGTGGTGGCTATCCAACCTGAGGGTGGTGGCCAGGCTCGAGTGTATGCGCAGCGAGAGGGAAGGAATGACACGGATGTGATCGCAGGTACCTTCACTTTGCAATCCTTTTCATTACTTTCCTTGATTGATTCTGGATCTACACACTCATACATATTGCGTGAACATGCTCAATTGCTTGGTTTTCCTGTTGAGTCTTTGGATGTTGGTATGCGTGTAACTAGCTCTTTTGGTGAGACCGTGGTGACACAGAAGTTGTATAGAAGGTGTCCCTTGGTTGTTCAAGATCATGTTTTTCATGTTTATCTTATGGAATTGCCTTTCTATGGTTTTGATGTAATCCTTGAGATGGATTGGCTTGTTGAACATCGAGCGGTGGTGGATTTTGAGAATAAGCGAGTTTCGTTGAAGCTTGCGGATGATTATGAGGTGGTGGTGGTTGGTGAGAATGTGAAGTTTCTTGCCAATGTGGTGTCTTCCTTGGAGGCGAGCCGGATGTTGAGGCAAGGATATGAAGCCTACCTAGCCTTTGTGATGAATCCTAGCTCGAAGGAGTTGCGAGTGCAAGATATCAGGACTGTGCGAGAGTTTCCTGGTGTGTTTCCGGAGGAGTTGCCTGGATTGCCTCCTAATCGAGAGGTAGAGTTTGGAATTGAGCTGTATGAGAATACAACTCCAGTTTCCATTACTCCTTATCGAATGGCTCCTAAGGAGTTAAAGAAGCTGAAGACATAACTTCAGGAGTTGCTTGGTCGTGGTTTCATTCGGCCGAGTGTGTCACCTTGGGGTGCACCGGTCTTGTTTGTGAAGCAAAAGGATGGCACTATGAGAATGTGCATCGATTACCATCAGCTGAACAAGTTGACTATCAAGAATCGGTATCCATTACCGAGGATTGATGATCTTTTTGATCAATTTCGGGGAGCGGCTGTGTTCTCTAAGATTGACTTAAGGTCAGGGTATTACCAGTTGAAAGTGAAGGATGTGGATGTGCCAAAGATAGCCTTCAGAACGAGGTATAGGCATTATGAGTTCCTTGTGATGCCGTTTGGTTTGACGAATGCTCCTGCAGCTTTTATGGACATGATGAATCGAGTGTTCCATGAATATTTGGACAAGTTTGTTGTGGTGTTCATTGATGATATCCTCGTGTACTCTCGTACAGAGGAGGAGCATGAGGGGCATTTAAGGATTGTGTTGCAGGCTTTGTTGGAGAATCAGCTTTATGCTAAGTTAAGCAAGTGTGAGTTCTGGATCAGGGAAGTTGTGTTCCTTGGTCATGTGGTTTCTGCTGAGGGGATTTGTGTTGATCCTCAGAAGGTAGAGGCAGTGATGAATTTGAAGCCTCCTAAGTCTGTTCATGAAGTCTGTAGTTTCCTTGGTTTGGCGGGATACTACCGGAGGTTCGTGGATGGATTCTCGAAGATTGCTGCACCTTTGACGAAGTTGTTGCAGAAGGATGTTAAGTATGAGTGGACGGAAGCGAGACAGCAGGCTTTTGAGAAGCTGAAGGCAGCTTTGATGCAAGCTCCTATCTTGGTTCAGCCTGAATCAGGGAAAGAGTTTGTGGTGTATAGTGACGCGTCCTATGTTGGTTTGGGATGTGTGTTGATGCAAGAGGGTAAGGTGGTGGCTTATGCATCGCGCCAGTTGAAGGTGCATGAGCGCAATTATCCTACGCATGACATTGAGTTGGCTGCGGTGGTTTTTGCCTTGAAAATTTGGAGACATTACCTGTATGGTGAGAAGTGTATTGTGTACACAGATCACAAGAGTTTGAAGTATCTGATGTCTCAGAAGGAGTTGAATCTTAGGCAACGACGTTGGGTGGAGTTGCTTAAAGATTATGATCTGACGATCAAGTATCATCCGGGGAAAGCCAATGTGGTAGCGGATGCCTTGAGTAGGAAGGTGGCAGTAGAGTTTAGGGCTATGTTTGCCAGTTTGAGCATTTCGCGTGATGGTGGTCTTGTGGCTGAGTTGCAAGTGAAACCATCATTGGTTCAGTTGATAAAGGATAAGCAGTTGTTGGATGATTCCTTGGTGCCACATGTTCAAGATATTGCTGAGGATAAGCCATCGGATTTCAGTTTTAATGATGATGGAGTTTTATGTTTTGGGAGTCGGATAGTGGTGCCCAATGATGCTGAGTTGAGGCGTGCTATTCTGACTGAAGCTAATAGTAGTCCTTTTGCTATGCACCTTGGTAGTACTAAGATGTATCGTGATCTTCGTGATGAGTACTATTGGGTGGGTTTAAAGAAAGATGTTGCTGAGTATGTAAGCAAGTGCATGGTTTGTCAGCGAGTTAAAGCTGAGCATCAGTTTCCTTCTGGGTTGTTGCAACCGTTGAGGATTCCTGAGTGGAAGTTGGAAAGGATTACCATGGACTTTGTTTCTGGTTTGCCCTTGTCGCCGTCGAAGAAGAATTCGGTGTGGGTGATTGTGGATCGCCTGACGAAGTGTGCGCATTTCTTGCTTGTGCATACTACGTATACTTTGGACAAGCTTGCGGAGCTGTACATTGCTGAGATTGTACGGCTGCATGGTGTGCCAAAGTCGATTGTGTCAGATAGAGATCCGAGGTTTACATCGCGTTTCTGGCAGTGTTTGCATCAGGCTTTGGGTACACGGTTGAATTTCAGTACTTCCTATCATCCACAGTCGGATGGACAGTCTGAGCGTGTTATCCAAGTGTTGGAGGATATGTTGAGGTGCTGTGTGATTGAGTTTCAGGGCTCTTGGGAGAAGCATTTGCCTTTGGTGGAGTTTGCGTATAATAATAGCTACCAGGCAAGTATTCAAATGGCACCTTATGAAGCCTTGTACGGGAGGAAGTGTAGGAGTCCTCTTTGTTGGGCTGAAACAGGCTAGAAGTTGGTTTCTATGCCAGCTTTATTGAAAGGAACCACCGAGAAGGTGAAGCTCATTTGTGAGCGCTTGAAGGCAGCTTCTGATCGACAGAAGTCTTACGCGAATTTGAAGCGTAAGGAGATTGAGTATGCGGTGGGTGACCGTGTGTTCTTGAAAGTTTCGCCTTGGAAAAAGGTGATGAGATTTGGTCGAAAGGGTAAGCTGAGCCCTAGGTACATTGGACCATACGAGGTGATTGAACGTGTGGGTCCTGTTGCGTACAAGTTGAGATTTCCGCAGGAGTTGGAAAGGATTCATGATGTGTTTCATGTTTCTATGCTTCGAAGGTATAGATCGGATCCTTCGCATGTTATGTCTGTGGAGGAAGTGGAGTTGAATCCGGATTTGACCTATGATGAGGAACCGGTGGAAATTCTGGATTCGGATAGTAAAGTGCTTCGAGGTAAAACCATTGAGTTGGTAAAGGTATTGTGGAAGCATCGTGGTGCTAGGAAGCCACGTGGGAAAGGAAGGATGACATGTTGAAGCAATT
This sequence comes from Hibiscus trionum, assembly GCA_030270665.1. NCBI lineage: Eukaryota > Viridiplantae > Streptophyta > Magnoliopsida > Malvales > Malvaceae > Hibiscus > Hibiscus trionum. Next base: position 9,654,592 of record BSYR01000007.1, on the reverse strand, counting down.
TCCATACCTTTTTCCTCCAGGTAAATTTCGAGGACAAAATTTCTTAAGGGGGGGAGAGTTGTAACACCCCAATTTTGGGCTTGGAAGTTTAGGGTCTGAACCGGACCGGTCTGATTTTTGGTTCGAATATAAAAGGTGATTTTAGGAAAAGCCTAGTTCGGGATGCATTAAAAATATGGAAAAATATCTAAAAATCCTCTTTTAATATATATAAGAGAGTGGTGGAATCAATTTTACAAAATAAGGCTTGGAAATATGACATTTCGAATTAGTGACTAAAATGTAATTTTTGAAAAGTTCGTGACTGTTTTGAAAGGATTGAAACTTTGAATCTTTAAGGAGCTAATTTACCCAAGGAAGGATTTCTCCAGATTTTTCTTGATTTTAAAGACTCATTTAATGTTTAATTAATAAAAAGAAAAGAGGGAAAAACCATATTTTAGTTTCATAACTAACTTTTACCAAAATTTTCCCATTTCATTTTCTCTCAAAATTCCCTCAGCCAAACACATTTCCACAGCAGCTTTTCATTTGATTTTCACACCAAAAGATGAGATTTCAATCCTCAAATGATTCTTAATCATTTCTACATCAAATCCTCTTCATTTACATGTTGAATTTTCAAGGATTTTGGCTCTAAACAAGGAGAAATCCACATTTAGAGGTATGAACGTCCTTCTCCTCCAAATACTCAGTTCTTTACTAAAATTCTCATGTTCTCAATCCTTAAATTAAGTTTTATTAAATGTTTTAATGTTGTGATCTTGATTTTGGCTTAAAACTTGAGATTTTGATTAAATCTTGAAGAATTTCGTGGAGGTTGTTTGGGCTCTGTTTTGAGATGCCTTTTTAATGTATTTTGGATGTTTAATGATGTGTAATTGAGATCTAATCAATGCAATCCCGAATAGGTTGATTTTCCTAAGTTTTTACATGTGAAAATGGTGGTTTTTGGGGTGATCTTGGTGTTCTGTTAATGCTCGAGGTATAAGGATGAGTTTAGATCCTTTTTGGATGTTAATTGATGTTTAAGAATGTTTAGAAGTGTTGGATCATGGTTGGGTAATGTTGTGGATGAGTTTGGTAGTGATTTCGGTTGTGTTTGGTAGCCGAAATGTTAGATTTGTTGAGAGCAGCGAGTTTAGGTGTTGTGGCTGGAGATTTTAATGCATGATGATGCATTAATCCTCTTCTTTGATGTTTTTAAAACAAGGGAGTCATGTTCGGATCTTTGTGGTGTTGATCCGGAGGCTTGATCGTCGTTTCGGCAAGCTTGCGAAACGGAATCGGTGAGTGAAGTTTGGTTTTCAGCTTTGTACCCAGTGTTTGAAGGTTTTGGGAGCTTAGTTTAAGTCTAAGAAACTTAACTAAGCTCAAGAGTACGTTTTCGGAGAAACTCTCTCTTTGATGAACCATGAGATGGTTGGATGCAATGTGTATGTTTGCATGTTTTTAAATTCTGTTTTGAAAGCATATTTTAGCATGATTAATGCTGGTTTTGAAAGCCATGTGTTAAAGGATGCTCAAGGTAAGGGATCCTTGGTTTGACATTGATAAATGTGGTTTTGATGCATGGTGATGCATGATGGTTTAATGTCTTTGATTATGCTTTAAAACAGTGGATTGATGTTGATAATTGATGTATATTGGCAAGTGATGTGTTGGTTTTAAAGTACTTGAATCAGATATAGTTAGCAGGCTATAGGATTGGGTGCACCGTGAATAAAGTCGCCTTGGATGTTGAGGGGTTGTAATGGTACCGTAAACTCCATCCAAGTACACTAACGAGATGTCTAAGATCACAATGGTGGTTAAAAGTCCATGTGTGAATCTTGTGTTGTGTGTCTCGTGTTCTCGTTAGTGATGTTATACCACTTCCAATGAGTGATGTGGAGGGGTTGTGATTGTACCGATAAACTCCATCACGGGTGTTGAGGGGTTGTGATTGTACCGGTAAACTCCACCTTGAGTGTTTGGTAGTGTGTATGAAGCGTATGGGACAACGCTTGTAATTCGCGTATCCGATTGTGTTTTATGTGGAAAATGGTTATGGTATCACTTGGAAGCCAATATGACATGTTAATGATTATGAAGCATGAGATGCTTGTTGTTTAAGACTTGTTGATGATTATAAAGCATGAGATGCTTGTTGTTAATGCATTGTTGTATGAAAATGATTTTTATGAATTAAAATGCCTTATGAAAGGTGTTTTGTAAAAGTGCATTATTGTGTTGTTTCATTAGAGCATGCCTCACTAAGCATTTGTGCTTACGCTCTCTTTCTTGAACCAATAATGCAGAGAATTGAAGTGCTTTAAGGGCAGCAAGGAGGCTAAGAATGCAAGGGAAGGCAAAGCTTATAAATTGTGACTATTTTTACAACACTATTAGCTTTTGATATTTGGCAATGGGAACCTAGGTTATGTTTGTTGGGAGATGTTTTGGACTCCCTGAGTTTGGCATGATGCCCATGGTGTTTTGGACTCGTAATTGGCCATTTTGGTGTTTGCTATGATGGTTTGATGCTTGGATGGTTTTCTATAGTAGGAAGCATGCCTATAGATTGTGGTTCTTTCTAATTGTTGCCATAAATGTGTTTTGACGATGCAAATATGTTCCTTGCATGCATGATGACTTGTTGGCATGATTAGGAGGTCATAGGGATGTAATTGAGTGGTTAATTGTATGTTAAACCAGAAAAATCTGCACTTTCTAGGCAGTCCGTATCGGAACGGGCTCTACCGTTTCGAAACGGGGGCCTGTAATGGCCTTCGTGTATCGAAACGGGAACAGGGCGTTCCGAAACGGATTTGCCACTATCAAGCTATGTATCGAAACAGGTCTCGAAACGAACCCGCGTTTCAGAACGGTCAACCCCTGTTCCGAAACACATGACCGTTGGACACTGATTTGTATGGTTTAAAGTTTGCAAGCTTTACTTTTAAGTCCTGGATTTTGTATATGCAATTGCTTGAGTTTGAGATGTCCGTTTGAGGTGAAATTTGACAGGGTAGCATGTAATATGACTAATTTCATAATGGTAACTTAAAAATTGGTTAAGTCCTCTTAATTTCCAATATTTACATTTTGGTCCCTAAAAGTTGTAACTTGTGCAATTGAGTCCCTTATTGCTTTCCGATCGCCGTGCTTTTCATGTATGTTTTCCTCAAGGCTACGCTTAGGGTTAATATGCATCTAGACAAGATTTAAAAGAAAAAAAGGTCGTTAATCAAGGTTAACTTTTGGGTTGACTGGTTTTCCCCGTGTAATCTTCGTAGTTCGGGTCAACCGTCTAGGCCGGGCTAAGGGGGTTACAGCTTCCGCACAACAAAGAGGCATCCTACACTTCATACCATACAAGGCTTCATAGGGAGCCATTTGTATACTTTCTTGATAGCTATTATTATAAGCAAACTCCACCAAAGGTAACTATTTCTCCCAAGAACCTTTGAAATTTATAACACAACACCGCACCATATCCTCAAGCACTTGGATAACTCGCTCAGACTGACCATCCATTTGAGGATGATACAAGGTACTGAAATTAAGCTGTGTACCCAAATCCCTATGCAAACTCTCCCAAAACCATGCTATAAATCTCGGATCTCTATCAGAAACTATGGATTTTTGTACACCATGCAACCTCACAATTTCCGCAATGTACAACTCTGCCAACTTATCCAACGTATACGTACTATGCACAACTATAAAATGTGCACACTTCATAAGACGGTCTACAATCACCCAAATAGAGTTCTTCTTTGACGGTGTAAAAGGCAAACTGGACAAGAAATCCATCGTAATCCTCTCCCATTTCCATTCTGGTATCTTCAAAGGTTGCAACGCCCTGGAAGGAAATTGATGCTAAGCTTTCATGCACTGACAAACCATACACTTACAAATTCAGTGACATCCTTCTTCAACCCAACCAAATACCACTCATCCTTCAATCCACGATACATCTTAGTACTACCAGGATGCATAGCAAAAGGGCTACTATGTGTGTCATTCAGAATAGTGCACCTCAACCCAACATCATCTGGCACCTCTATTCGACTCTTAAAACACAAGACACTATCATCATTAAAATAAAAGTCCATTGTATTACCATCCGCTATATCCTAAACATGCGGTACCAACGAATCATCAAGCAACTGCTTCACCTTAATCAACTGAACCAAGAAAGGTTTCACTTGTAACTCAGTTATCAATTCACCATCTCGTGATATCCTCAATCGAGCAAACATCGCCCTCAACTCTACAACCACCTTCCTACTCAAGGCATCGGCCATAATATTGGCCTTACCATGGTGATACTCTATCATCAAGTCGTAATCCTTAAGCAAATCCAACCATCTTCGTTACCTAACATTCAACTATTTCTGAGACATTAAATACTTCAAACTCTTCTTATCCGTATAAACTACATACTTCTCCCCATAAAGGTAATCCCTCCAAATTTACAAAGCAAACACAAATGCGACAAGCTCAAGATCATGAGTAGGATAGTTGCGCTCATGCACCTTCAGTTGTCTAGATGCATACGCCACAACCTTCCCACCTTGCATCAACACACAACCTAAACCAACATACGATGCATCACTATAAACCACAAACTCCTTACCCGACTCAGGTTGAATCAAGATAGGAGCTTGCGTCAAAGCTTCCTTCAACCTCTCGAAAGCTTGTTGTCTAACATTTGTCCACTCAAAGCGAAAATTATTTTGCAACAACTTGGTCAACGGAGCAGAAATCTTAGAGAAACATCCACAAACCTTCGGTAGTAACCCGCCAAACCAATGATACTATGGACTTCCGTCACCAATTTAGGTGACTTCCAATTCATCACCGCCTCAATCTTATGTGGATCAACCCGAATACCTTCGGCCGACACTACATGTCCAAGAAAGACAACTTCCTTAAGCCAAAACTCAAACTAAAGCAACTTGGCATAAAGCTGATTTTCCAACAACACTTGCAAAACAATCCGCAAATGCTTATCATGATCCCCCTCGGTACGAGAGTACACGAGAATATCATCAATAAACGCAACTACAAACTGATCCAAAAACTCATGAAATACACGATTCATCATGTCCATGAATGCATCTGGTGCATTCTTGAAACCAAATGGCATCACCAAGAACACATAATGCCCGTACCTTGTACGAAAAGCTATCCTAGGAAAATCCACATCCTTTACCTTCAACTAATAATATCCGGATCTCAAATCAATCTTAGAAAACACTAAAGCACCTCGAAACTGGTCAAACAAATCATCAATCACTGGCAAAGGATACTTGTTCTTAATCATTAACTTGTTCAGTTGTCGATAATCTATACACATATGCATCGTGCCGTCCTTCTTTTTCAGTTGTCGAAATTGACCGATTGAGCTTGAACCTTCATGTCCTCATGGAAATCTCTCACCTTCCCTCCCTCAAGCTTTTTGTTTCAATGGCCCAAGGAAGGAGAAGATCTTCCTTCAATACAATCATAACCGGTTCCCCCAATATTTCCTCAACTTGACACGTGTTAAAACCAATAAATGTAAAGAGTTTAGCATGAAAGATTCAAAGTTGCAACATGTTCAATTTGGTCCCTTCTTATTGGAACGTCCCTTCTTCCATTTTATTCACTTTAGTCCCAATCCTTCAAGCTAATCACTTAATTTTCATAATAAGGCCACTTCTTAAAAATCATTAGTGGTAACATTTCTTCTAGGCCTAATTTAGGGAAGTTACAATGTTGCCTGAATGAATCTCAAACTTCTAAGAACGATTTAAGATGTTGTCTGGCATTTTCAGTTTCTTAGCCGCCAAACTGGCCAATTAAATTAAGCATACAGATCTTAAACTTTCAAGATAATATTTTTTAATTAAAGGGATATTTTTAAGATATAAAGATGCTATTTTAAGATAGTAACTAAAAAGATATTAAAGTTTCAGATACACGTTATTTTGATAGAATATATATTTATCATAATATTAAATTATTAGAATCCGCATTATTTAGATAGAATATTACGTTATTGTAAAATATTTGTAAATTTAAAAAATAAATTAATAAATGTTTTTCTAATTTATTCCAATAAGTTAAGTATCGGCTATGTCAGACTGAACTCACTATCTGTGGGAAGCGAGTTCAGTGTCATAAATTCTGGCAATAAATTTCTTTTTCGTTTCAATTTCTCACAGAACTCGCTATATGCAGAACGTGAGGTATTTTTTCCAATTATTAAAAGGGGTTATATGAAAATCCCCTCCAGGATTAAGACCGAACCGAACGGATCACACGAGGAATATTGAAGTAAACCGGGAAGTTTACTTCAATAAACAACCCTATTTTTTCATTTTATCTTGTCTAGATGCTCATTCTTATCCTATGTGATAAAATTCGCAACGGAACAATTTGCAACTCAATCAGACTACGATTAGGACCCAATTGCATGCAAACACATTTTAGGGACCATTTTGTAATTTTATCAAATTATAGGAACTTATTCCATTTTAAAGTTACCACCATTTAATTAGTCACATTACACGCCTCTCTGTCAAATCTTAGCTTAAAACAATCATCCAAGCTCATTTAATTGCTTCCACAACATTCAAGGACCAAAACGTAAAGAAACAGAACAACAAACATATCCAAAAACTCAGGAAACACACGATTAATCATATCCATGAATGCAACCGGTGCATTCCTCAAACCAAATAGCATCCCCAAAAACTCAAAATGTCCATATCTTGTACGAAAAGCAGTCTTAGGCACATCCACATCCTTTACCTTCAATTGGTAATATCCAGATCTCAAATCAATCTTGTAAAACACCAAAGCACCTTGAAACTATTCAAAAAGATCATCAATCCTTGACAAAGGATACTTGTTCTTAATCGTCAACTTATTCAATTGTCGATAATCTATACAAATACGCATCGTGCCATCTTTCTTCTTCACAATCAAGATCGGTACACCCCAAGGTGAAACACTAGGCCTAATGAAACCTTTATCAAGCAATTGACACTGGGGTCGTATTTTCATACAACTCAATACCAAACTCAACCTCTCTATTCGGCTGCAAACCAGGCAACTCTTCCAGAAAGACACCCAGAAACTCACATATCATACGTATGTCCTGCACTCGCACCTCCTTTGTACTCGGAATCATCACATAAGCTAGGAAAGCTTCACATCCCACACACATCAACCGACTCGCTTCAAGATCCGAAACCACATTAGACAAGAACTTTACATTTAACCTACAATTACCACTTTATAATCATCAGCTATTTTCAACGAAACTCGCTTGGTCTCAAAATCAACAACAGCCATATGCTCAGATAACAAATCCATATCAAGAATTACATCAAAACCATAGAAAGGCAATTCTATAAGATCAACCTCAAACACATGTCCTTGAATAGACAAAGGACACCTTCTATACAACTTCCTCGTAACAATTGTCTCACCAAAAGAACTAGTTACACGCATACCAACATCTAACAACTCAACAAGTAAATCAAGCACTTGTACATGCTCATGCAAAATATATGAATGAGTAGAACCAGAATCAATTAAAGAAAGAAATGACAAGGATTGCAAAGTAAAGGTTCCTCCGATCACATATGTGTCATTCCTTCCCTCTCGGTGTGCATACACCCTAGCCTGTCCACCTCCCTTAAGCTGAATAGCAACAATATGAGCAACATTCCTCTGTCCATCATCTCTATGCTGAAAATGACCACGACCGCGCCCAAGGCCTCTCTGTGGCTCAACAGCTCGCACCGAAGCTTGTCCAACTCTAAACGGTTGTGGACAATCACGCTTCATATGTCCTTGTGATCCACAATTCCAACATGTACCCAGATTACCCAAACACTCTCTCGTGTGCCTTCTACTGCACCGATTACACTCTGGAGTACGAACAAAAGCATTCTGGTCTTGTTGACCATGAACATGTTTACCACCACCACGCCTTGGATTCGGTTGATACCTCATATCCTTGTGCTTCTTATAATGATCTCTTCCAGCATCAAACTCAGTTGATCTCTTTCCGGAACTAGAACCACCCAAATGAGCAACTAAGCCTAAATTATGCTCGATTACCTTAGCCCAAGTGACTAAGACACCAAAATCTGTGTAATCCGAGGCCAACATATAGGTCTTGACCTCCTTCAGAAGCCCGCAATGAAAACGTTCACATCTCTTTGGTTCATCAGAAACAAGTTTAGGAGCATAGTGGCTCAATTGAACAAACTGAACCCCATATTCGAAAACAGTCAAGTTTCTACGCACCAAAGACATGAATTCTCGCTTCTTTTCATCAAGATAGCGAACTCCCAGATAATTCATGTTGAAAGCTGTTCCGAAGAACTCCCAAGGAACATTAGTAGGTTCCATACCTGCATTGATGGTCATCCACCATGTATAAGCATCTCTGTGAAGCAAAGATACACCAGAACCCAACTTTTGCACATCATTGCAACCCATCTGACCAATAATCTGTAATACTCTACACCAGGTTTGGAACGTAGAGCGTTACGATGCGCAGCAGACACTTTGGAACAAATGCATGAAGGATTTTAACATATCACTATTGAATCTTTTAAACTTTACATATCAGAATGGAGGCTAACAAAAACTTTTTACTATCATATCATTCATGTATCTATTAACCAAACTTATATACATTCAAACAACCATTCACATGAACGTACTTACTTAAAGAGAAACTTATTATACATGCTTTCACCGCAAGAAAATCATTCTTGCTTATCACTTAAAAATCAACAAACAACTACATACATTTTATAAGTTTATGTTCGTGTTTTATAGTCACTTTCGATTCTTTGAACTACTTACAATATTCGATCAAGTTCAAAACAATAAAACATAACTTCCAACTAGTATCTTATATTTACAACAAAAATGGCTATCAACCATATGTTTATACATCCATAGTTATACCTATTTACATACCAAAGCTCATTACATTTCAGTCGATATTTAAGATTCTACATACATCTTATATACATATTTATGATAAGCCAAATGCATGCAATCTGAATGACTAGACACTACACTAGGTCACCAATAAGGAGTGCTAACAAAATAAAACAAGGCATACTTAAAATCTTCATTTATGCATACTTGACTAATGCAATGTTACTGTTGGGTCATGTCAGCACGCCTAGTGGGGCAGCGGAAAAATTAATCCGATGTAATCCAGCCAGGATCCATGTACAGGAACGAATCCGGGGTGAAAAGATGAAGAGTTACTTTTTAAAACTCTGGAAACTGGAAAACCGACGATATGTCAGAATAAACACGTCAAGTAAAACCGGAATCGCCACAGGTTCGCAACGACCTCTACGGAGTCCACCCGAACAAAACGAACAAAGTTTCCGCCTCCCTAACACTTAGGGATAAATTTCGACAGGTTTGAACACCTTCCAGGGAGAAGTTGAAAACCCTCCAGGGATTCCTGAGGGAGTTTGAAATCGACCAGGGGTTCTACCGGGACTTGGATTCGAACTAGGAAATCACCAGGAATTTGCTAGGGGGCAAGAGGAACACCAGAAAAATATCGAACAGCTTCTCAGAAGAAATCTGGGACTTGTCGAAAATTCCAGAGGAGAATTCCCAGGGATATGTCGAAATTTGCAAGGAGGAATAGGGATGAATTGGTTGCTAGCCCTTGTCCCTTTAAATAGTATTTAGAGACTTAATTCTAGTTGAATACCTTAAATCCATGTTCAACCAAAATTCATAGAATCTAATTTTACTTGAATTTGGTTTATAATAAATATACATTCTATTTAATAATATTAAATGAAATATATATATTTAATTATGTAGAATCTTATTCTACATAAAACATGGATTTAAATATACATTATCTTTAATACAAAAATATATATATTTATTATATAGAATCTCATTCTATCTTTACTTGGATTTAAATATATTTAAATATATTTAAATATATATTTTATAATTATGTGGAATCTAATTCTACATAAACTTGGTATTAAATATACATTATATAAATTCCAAATATATATTTAAGTTTCTAGAATCTTATTCTATAATATTTAAGTCTCTAAATATCTTTCATACTCTAAATAATATTTGATAAATACAATATTTATCCAATATTATTCCCATTTAAGGGAGTTGCCGATTTCCCCTATCCCATAAGGGATTTCGGCAACCTCCCTAAAATAGGGAGTATGGTTTCCAATTTTTATTCATTTCATTCGAAGGGTGTGACCCTTGTAGGTTCATGCAACGTTAGCAGCAAAATTAAAACTGTTCTAATTTTACAAACAATGAGTGACATCTAGCAATACATCATTGCTACCTAAGTTGTATGAAGTCATGGTTTGACTTTCCTAATTCCTGAATAAACATCCTTTATGTATTTCATCCTTTTGTCCTTTATATCTTAGATGAACACAAGTCATGGGTTAGTCACACTTGCGTTGTCCATCTAGTGTTTCTTGATGTCTTGAGTAGATTATGATAAACGAATCTCTATGATATCTCATATCATAATATTCGAGCATGGCCATGCATTTTCTAATCTCACTCAATCAAGTGGCCGAAGATATTTCTCCCATTATGTAGGAGGGACAAATCCTTTCTTGATCAACCATATTTCACTACATAGGTCATCACGTATCCAATCATCAGTCTTTACAATGTAGTCAGTTACGACACACGTTTGACTATGTCAAAATACGTAAATCTTTATGTTGAAATCATGTTGATCTCAAGTCTGAGCATTATACATATGTTTATCATGAGCAATGTTGTGACTGTCACATAATTACCCAAGAAACATGCTCATAGCGGGTCAATCCAGTATGTTGTTCTCTAACAAATACTTATGTGTTGTTTTTGACATCTCTATGTCAATGACAACGCTTGTCATCAACCACATATTAGTCTTTATATATTATCACTGTCCATACCCGTAATAATATTCGACTAAGGATCATATTTAACAATAATCATATTATTGTATGGACATTATTATCCAATGGTTAGTTTGATGTACAGAAACATACCAAATGATAATAACAGCAATGCCATTACTTGATAAATCTAGTAAAATAGTATGTCTATTCAATCATCATATGATTGGTCTTTGGGCATACTCCAACAATCTCCCACTGGCACTAAGACCAATCATTCTCGTATCTAATACGATATGGCTTAGTGTAACTGACATGTTTATTCTGTGTCAAAAGCTTTGTCAGGGAGTTAACAAAGTTATTAACTTTGTGTGTATGTTGCATACTTTCACATCTCCAAGATGTAAGTACTTTAGAATATGTTTGGATTTATTGATGAGATATGGGTTTTATTTGCTTATGCAAAGGTTCCATCATAACCGAGTTATGTAGCATCTAATATGCTGGGAACAACCCTTAGTTCAGAAGTGAACCCTTTAGATCCAAACATCCTTCTTTATTGCTATGTTGACTGTAATACATTCAGCTTATGTTGTAGAGTTAGATACGTTCTCATGTTACTAACTCGCAGTATCTTTTATTAATGCAAAACGGATTGCGATCTTTAGTTCCTTTTGATGAGTATGTCATCTACATATAATACTTAGGAAAGTAACAATGCTCCCACTAGCTCTTTTGAAAACAAGACTCCCTTTTGTTTCTAGATAAACCAAACCTTTTGATTGTATCTTCTGAAACGAATATCCCAACTTCGAGAAGCTTGCCTTAGTCTACGGATAGACCTTTGTAGCTTACATACCTTCCAAGTGTTTACTGGAGTGACAAAACCTTCTGGATGTGTCATGTACACATCTTTTTCAAGTTTTCCCTTAGGAAAGTGGTTTTGACATTCCTTTATTTGATTTCATAATCATCGTATGTAACTACTTGCAAGTGAGATTAAGATGGATTAAACATAGCTACAAGGAAGATGCTTATCATAGTCTATACTATGAAGTTTGTCGAAAACTTTTAGCGACGAATCATCCTTTGTATGTGTTGAGTGTGTAAAAGTTCTATTATTTACACCCTTTTTAACCCATATTTCTGTTGCATTCAAGCATCATTGCATTGCATTTAGGTTAGTTTTCAATAAAACATCACAATTATATAAAAGGCACGGATTCTACTAAAAGATGGCGTATTTTGCAGGTAGCTGCCATGGTTGACGACGAAGGCAGGTGCAGGGCAGATAAGCAGAAGAGCTGAACTGGACAAGCAGCCGAAGAAGACGAACCTGTCATGGACCTGTCGTGACAGCAAGGTGACAGCAGACTTATGAAGAGGAAAAGTAAAGTGGATCTCGATAGATAGAGAAAAATCTGCTCGTCTGTCGTGTGGAAGCCAAATATTTTTCCAAGCCCCGGATCAAAAGATATGTCAAGCCAAAGCTCAAGGAGAAGAAATTCCTAGAAACAAGGATGCGGCTGGAAAGTAGGAGACTTTAGATATTTAGTCTTTATTAGAATCTTACTTTTAATTAAAGTTGTAATCCTTGTTACCTTAGATAACTTGAGCCCAAAGCTTATATAAGGGCATAGATTAAACCTAGAGCAGAACGGATTACCCCATAACCGAAACCAAACCCCTGCCGTCCACCCGTCACCGACATGTTCTAAATTCCCCCAAGGGCTACGGGTTGTTTTGTAAAGTAGTTGCAAGGGTTGCTTTGTTTTAGGATTTTTCAAGTTCAATAAAATAAACTTCAAGTTCTTTTATCTTGGTTTTAATATCTTGCAAGAGCATCGGGAGAGCATTGTGAGGTTATCCATTTACTTAGCATCAGGAGAGTTAAGTATACGAAAGAGATAAGAGCGCGTTCTCTAGTTTATAGTTGAACCATCTCGTGCCTAGGGATAGGGCGAGGTTAAGTGGCTAAGGAAGAATTCATACACATCGGTGTTCATCCTTCGATTCACGCCGGGAGGTATCATCAAAGACGTGATCATCGACAGACTTGTGCCTAGGGATAGGGCAAGGCAGATCTGGGATTCTTGCCAAGCTTGAAGTACGGAGTTAGTGTTCGCTGCCGCGACAGCTAACGGACAGCCGCCGCGACAGGTGCTGTCGGCGACGGGCGCGACGACAGAACTAGAAATCCTAAGCAGTTCAATACCTGCACTACTGAGCAACTCAATACCAGCCCATTCTCTCTATCTTGATTTCTCAATCCTTTATTTTACGTTTTTACTTTATTATTCTCGTGACAACTCTTAATTATTTCCTTTACTTTCGTGCAGTAAACAAGGTGAAGTCATTAGCCCAATCCCTGTGGAGACGATATCCGATACTTCGTATCACTTTACTACTTGCGTCGTGTACACTTGCACTACAATTGCGATAGACTATTTTACACGCAACAAGTTTTTGGCGCCGTTGCCGGGGATTGGCAACATAACTACATCTTTCTTTTATTGCACTTTTCGCTTTTGTTTTTATTTTTATTTTCGTTTTTATTTTTATTTTTCTTTAATCTTTCTTTTGTGCTTTCAACTCTCGCTTTTCACGAGGTTTTCTTGTTTATGCACAGATCTAAAAGAGGCGAAGATCCTGAATATAAATTAGATCCGGAAATCGAACGTTCCTTCAATCTCAAGAAACAACTTCGCCGACTTTTAGACAGAAACGAATATCTCGAGGAACAGCTAGAGAAAATGGGTCATAACCAACCTGCTGGTGGTTTCATACCACCCCTTGGCAATAATAACCCACCTGTCGGCGATCCGCCCGCAGCAGGTGGACGACGGTCATGTCGTGACTACATGCTGAATGATCATGTAGAGCTGGAGACCACGCTGCCGGATATTGATGTTGATAACTTCGAGCTTAAACCTGTCATGTTTAGTATGATCAACAACGCCGGACAGTTTAGTGGTTCTGCGACAGAAGATGCTAGGGAGCATCTCAAAACGTTCCAGGAGATCTGTGGTTCGTTTAGGCTGCCAGGAGTTAGTCCGGAGATACTGAGGCTTCGGTTATTTCCCCATTCCTTGAGGGACAGAGCTAAAACTTGGTGGAATAAACTAACACCGGGTTCCATTATGACTTGGGCAGATTTAACTCGTGAATTTTTATCTCGTTTTAATCCTTCGCATTTATCTGAGCGATTACGTAACGAAATTGCTACTTTTCAACAGGAAGATGACGAGCCAATGCACGAGGCCTGGGACAGGTTTACTACTCTTCTTCGGAACTGCCCAATGCATGGATTCCCCGTCTGGAATCAGGTAACTAAATTCTATAATGCTGCTAACTTACAAACTCGCATTAGAATTGATTCTGCAGCAAATGGACTATTATTGGATAAAGATCCAGACGAGGCGCTGCAAGTTTTGAAAAATCTGGCTAAGAATGAGGAGCAGTTTCCGACTGCAAGAAGAGGGGGTAAACGGGTACTTGCTGTCAAGGATTATAAGGCCGACAGCACTATGAAATCACAGGTAGCATTCCTTACTAAAGCAATGAAACGATTATTAAATGAAGACGAACTACAAGGATTTGCTGTCGAGGAAGTTTGTACTATCTGTGAGGGAAATCATAGTAGGGATGAGTGCCCTATAAATGTAGAAGAGGGAAAATATGTTGGAAATTACAAGCCGAACTACAATTCCAACAACTACAACCCTAATTGGCGGAAGGATCCCAAATTTTCTTGGAGTAACCCCAACAATGCTTTGAATCCACAAGCACATCATCAGAATCAGGGGGGTCCTAGATTGTTGACGCGTCAGCAACTGCAGCCGCAGAACCTGCCGCAGAACCTGCCGCCGCAACAGCAACAGCAGCCACCACCTGCCACGAGTAGTATATTGGAGCAGACTCTGGCAACTTTTATGTCTCAGACTGGTACGTATATGGAGAATATTAATCAGTTTGTCAAGAAGACGGAAAACTTTATGGACAAAACCAAGATGAGAATGACAAATCATGAGGCTACCTTGAAATCTCTAGAGACACAAATGGGTCAGGTGTCCCAGCATATTAAGCCAAGGCAGAATGGAGGTTTTCCTAGCAATACTGAAAATGCTAGACCGCCCCCACATGAGCAATGTAAGGCGATTACTACTAGGAGTGGGAAAAAGTTACCAGGACCGGAAAAAGCTGAAATAGAAAAGGAACCTGCCGAGGAAGCTGCTCCGACAGGTGATAAACAGATTGCTGCCGATGAGCCTGTCACGACAGCAGAAGCGACAGAGGAGAAGAAAGATGAATATCGTCCTCAGATTCGCATGCAGTGGGAAGGACGTATTGCTGATTACCGTCCCCCACCACCTTTTCCTCAACGGATACAGCAAGCTAAGCATGAATCTCAACTTAAAAAGATTTATGATATTTTTAAACAGGTTCATATTAATATTCCGTTGTTAGATGCTGTTAGGGAGATGCCCGGTTATGCTAAATTTCTCAAGGATGTTATGTCGAAAAAATCTAAACTTGGGGAATTTGAAACGGTAAGGATGCAAGAAGGTTGCATGAGTATTCTTCATCGGCAGCCACCCCAGAAAAAGAAGGATCCGGGGAGCTTCATCATACCTTGCGTAATCGGCGACAAATTTGTGGGTAAGGCACTTTGTGATCTTGGAGCTATTGTTAATCTAATGCCCAAATCTGTTTTTCAGAAATTAGGTATTGGCAAGGCGCGGCCCACGACAGTTACCCTACAGTAGCCGACCGCTCTTACGTTCACCCCGAGGGAAAAATTGAAGATATTTTGGTAAGAGTGGATAAGCTTATTTTTCCTGCTGACTTTCTTATTTTAGATTGTGAGGCAGATGAGAACGCACCAGTCATCCTTGGGCGACCCTTCTTAGCCACGGGAAGATCATTGATTGATGTGGAGAAAGGAGAACTCACCATGCGCGTAAACGATCAACAAATTAAGTTGAATGTTCTCCAAGAAATGAAACATGCTGATGTGGACGAGGAATGCAAGGCCATCATTGAGGTGACCTTTGATTACCCCTGCATCAGGTCGGGCTGCCGTGATAAAAAATTTGGTCACTGTTGCGACAGCCACCTACAGGCCTGTCACGACAGCGATGACGACAGCAACGACGACAGCACCAACGACAGCAACTCCTCTGAATCCGATACATCTGATACTGAAGGTCATGAGGAGGTAAACTGGTTAGACCATCGTCCAGGTAAGTTATTCGAACCTTTGAATTACACTTCGGATAACCATTTAATCCAAAAGCCCTCTACTGTTGAACCACCTGTCTTAGAACTTAAGCCCCTGCCAGGGCAGCTTAAATATGCTTATCTTGGTTGTGATGACACACTGTCCGTAATCATCTCTGCTAAGCTGCCGCAGGAACAGGAACGACAGCTGATCGACATGCTAAGGCAGCACAAAAAGGCGATTGGATGGACGATAGCAGACATTCAGGGCATTAGTCCGGCGTTATGCATGCACAAAATCCTCCTTGAGGAAGATCATAAGCCGACTATAGATTCCCAAAGGCGGCTAAACCATGCGATGAAGGAGGTAGTGCGTAAGGAGATCATTAAATGGTTAGATGCTGGTATTATTTACGCCATCTCCGACAGCAAATGGGTAAGCCCGGTGCAATGTGTTCCCAAGAAAGGAGGCATGACCGTGATAACCAACGAAAACAATGAACTAATCCCAACCAGGACTGTGACCGGTTGGAGGGTTTGTATGGACTATCGGAAGCTTAACAAAGCTACCCGAAAGGACCACTTCCCTTTACCCTTTATTGATCAAATGCTTGATAGATTAGCGGGTAAATCTTATTATTGTTTTCTTGATGGTTATTCAGGTTATAACCAAATTGCTATT
Organism: Hibiscus trionum; assembly: GCA_030270665.1. NCBI lineage: Eukaryota > Viridiplantae > Streptophyta > Magnoliopsida > Malvales > Malvaceae > Hibiscus > Hibiscus trionum. Next base: position 9,637,771 of record BSYR01000007.1, on the reverse strand, counting down.
GCACCGGAAGATCAAGAGAAAACGACTTTCACATGCCCCTACGGAACATACGCATTTAGGAGGATGCCGTTCGGCCTCTGTAACGCATCTGCCACCTTCCAAAGGTGCATGATGGCAATATTCTCCGACATGGTAGAGGACTTCCTTGAAATTTTCATGGATGATTTTTCCGTCTTTGGAGACGATTTTGAGAGCTGCCTCGGCAACCTTCAAAAGGTACTTGAAGGGATAGTTCTAGGCCATAAGATTAGCTGCCGTGGGATAGAAGTCGACAGGGCAAAAATTGAAGTCATAGAGAAGCTGCCGCCGCCAACCACAGTCAAGGGCATTAGGAGTTTTTTAGGGCATGCTGGTTTTTATAGAAGATTTATTGCAAATTTTTCAAAGATCACCAAGCCGCTATGCCATCTTCTAGAGCAGAACCGACCCTTTGACTTTAATAAGGAATGTACTGAAGCATTCAAGGTTCTGAAGGAAAAGTTAGTGACAGCCCCCATAGTACAGCCACCAGACTGGACACAGCCATTCGAGATCATGTGTGATGCTAGTGACTATGCTGTCGGGGCAGCACTTGGGCAGCGCAAAGACAGGCTGTTTCACGTCATATATTATGCTAGCAAAACATTAAATGAAGCCCAAGTAAACTATACCACCACAGAAAAGGAGCTGTTAGCTGTGGTGTTCTCCATCGACAAGTTTCGTTCTTACATACTTGGAACGAAGGTAATAATACACACCGACCATTCTGCCCTCAAGTATTTGTTCGCAAAGAAGGATGCGAAGCCTAGGCTGATACGATGGATCTTGCTATTACAAGAGTTCGACCTTGAGATCAAAGACAAAAAGGGGACAGAAAATCAAGTGGCAGACCACTTGTCGAGGTTGGAGACGGGACAGAGTCTACCGTTAGATGAGACACACATACTGGAGACCTTTCCAGATGAGCAGCTCTTTGCTGCCGCAATCGCTGTCGCGACAGCCATGGCGGCAGGTAAGTCTTCTAACCTTCTCTGGTATGCTGATTTCGTTAATTTTATAGTTAGCGGAATATTACCTTCTGATCTTAATTATCAAGCAAGGAAGAGGTTCCAAAATGATGTTAAACATTATTATTGGGACGAACCTCTTCTTTTCAAAATGTGCGTAGATCAGGTTATAAGAAGGTGTGTACCACAAGAAGAACAAGAAGACATTCTCCATCACTGTCATGCGTCACAATATGGAGGTCACTTAGGAGGCAATAAAACTGCTGCCAAGGTGCTGCAGTCAGGGTTCTACTGGCCGACACTTTATAAAGATGCACAAGAATTTTACAAAAGCTGTGACAGGTGCCAGCGGACAGGTAACATCTCGAGGAGAAACGAGATGCCACTGCAGAATATTCTAGAAGTCGAGATCTTCGACGTTTGGGGGATTGATTTTATGGGACCATTCCCATCTTCATGCGGAAATTTGTACATCCTCCTAGCAGTGGATTATGTCTCCAAGTGGGTTGAAGCAATCACAACTCAAAAGAATGATGCCAAAACAGTCCAAAAGTTTTTGCACAAAAACATTTTTTCTAGATTTGGCATTCCTAGGGCGATTATCAGTGATGAGGGGAGACATTTTGATAATAGGGTAATTGCTGCTGCCTTAAAGAAATATGGTGTCAAGCACAGGATCGCGACAGCATACCACCCACAGACCAATGGACAGGCTGAGATTTCCAATAGGGAAGTAAAGAACATTCTTGAGAAGATGGTTAAACCAACTAGGAAAGATTGGTCTTTACTTCTGAATGATGCATTATGGGCATACAGGACAGCTTTCAAGACTCCATTGGGCATGTCTCCATTCCGACTGATTTATGGGAAAACCTGTCACTTGCCTGTCGAGATCGAGCACAAAGCATATTAGGCAATTAAGGCAGTGAACATGGACTTGGACAAGGCCGGCCAGAAAAGGTTATTAGATTTGAACGAGATTGAAGAATTAAGGTCAATGGCCTATGACAACGCAAGGATTTACAAGGAAAAGACTAAGAAGTGGCACGAAAAGAAACTGCTGCCACGACAGTTCTGCCCAGGACAGCTTGTGTTGTTATTTAATTCTAGACTTAAACTCTTCCCAGGAAAGCTAAAGTCTAGATGGTCTGGCCCGTTTCAAGTAGTTCAAGTTTTTCCCCATGGTGCCATCACAATTCAATCATTAAAAGACGGGCACCAATTCAAAGTCAATGGACAACGACTCAAGCATTATCAGGGGACTGAAGCCCCAGGAATTCAGGAAGTGGTTACTTTAGGAGATGCCCCACAAGGCACCCCTAATTTAACCTAAGTTTTATTTTTATTTTTTATTATTATTATTTATTAGGAATTAGGTTTATTTTATTCGAATAATGTTTTGTTTTTCTAATTTCAGTTTTTAGGAAATAAAGGAGTCAAGAAGAAAAAAAAAGAAGTGGCCCAAACCCACCGCCCATCCACCAGCCCAAGAAAGCCCATTTATGATAACCTGTCGTTTCAGCTGCCGGCGCAGACGGACTTGACAGGCTGTCAACAGTTTGACACTGCAGACACAGAAGCGTGCGGCAGACGCACAACAGACGCATAAATGCGTGTCAGACGCGTCAGACACGCTACATCCAATCTGCCGCCCCGTTATTCCCGCCTGCCGTTGAGGCATTAAATGGGCAGCTCCTCGACCGCTATATAAACCCCTTCCCATTTTCATTTTTCATCACTTCTGATTTTTCTCTCTTGTTATTTTTCTCCTCTAGTTTTATTTGTTTTCTCTTTTTCACAGCCCTTGCAACCAATATGTCGTCGAGACAAACCCGCCGTAACGCTGCTGCCGCCTCTTCTTCCACAGCAGCATCCCCCTTCGCCAACAAAGAGTTATGGGAGGAACGTGGCTTCGTGTACATCCGACAGACGCCCAACATGGGACTCCGGCCGTTCATTTTCAAGGCCATCACAGCTCAACTATGGGAGTATTTTGCTGAACAACCGGCCGAGCTTAACGACACCTTAGTCCGAGAGTTCTACGCAGCCATAGACAGCAGAACGGCGACATCTGTCACTGTTCGAGGAGTGCAAGTACCTTTCACTGCCGACAGCATCAATCACATGTTTGGCCTTTTCTTTGGCCCCGGTGATGATGCTCACCAGGAATTCATCGACTCCCTCGACTCTGCCACTTACGATGCCATCATGGTGGAGTTGACAGAGGTCGGTACATCATGGACAACCAGCAAGAAGAACCCCCACTCCGTCAATAGGGGGCAACTCCGCCCGGAAGCCAAACTTTGGAACGCTTTCATCAAAAAGCGTATCATGCCCTCGTCCCACCATACGACAGTCAACCGACAGCGGCTTGCCCTGATTCACTCCATCATGCACAACAGGGCCATTAATGTGGGCAGATATATGAGGGACAACATCCTGGACTGTGCCTTCCGCTCTGACTCACGCCTCTGCCTGCCGTTCACCATAACTTCCCTCTGCCGATGTGCTGCGGTGCCCGAGGACCCCTCCGACAAAATCAGGAAGGGCAGAGGTTGGACAGACAATAACATCAACAGCCTCATGGAGCTGATCGCGGCTACACCTGTCTCCTCCTTCAACCCTGCCGGCTCACCCGCAGAACCATCAGAGGAACCACCCACCGACCCTGCCACCGAGCCTGCCCCTGATCCTGAAACCAACGCCACTCCGACAGACCAGTCTGCCCTCATCCTCGCTACATTACAACGGGTAGAGGAACGCCAAATGGGATTGATGACATTTATTCGGGACTTCACGAACTCCACGGTAAATTTTATTACCCAAACTTTAAATTTTCCCGATGTTCAATTCCCTACTTTTCCTGCCCATTATTTCCATATCCCCACTCCTGTCCACACGCCCACACCACCTGCCTCCCCGTCCCACTCGACTGCTTCCACCAAATCACCTGCCCCGACGGCAGAAGGCAGCCCACCGGCAGACACCTCCCCTCGAGGAACCAAGAGACCTGCCACTGATGACAGCCCTCTTATCCGGAGGAATTTGGAGAGTGACTTTACGAGGGTCAAGAGGATTAAACATGTGGCAGACAAGAAAAGGCTGCCTAAGGCTAGTACCACTACCACCAGCAGTTGGGACAGCGGCAGCAGTTCCGATGTTCAGCTCGTGGAGCAACCTGTCCCTGAACCTGTCTCTGAACCTGCCCAGCCTCCTCCGCAGCCCAGACGCCGCCGTCAGATCCGAATCAGCAGCAGCAGCGAGGGCAGTGACTGAAAATTTAAGTTTTTATTTTCCTCTGATTGCTGCCTGCCTTTATATTTTGTGATGTACTTTTTCTTTATTTTATTTTTCATGTCATTTTGCATTGAGGGCAATGCAACCCTCGAGTTTGGGGGTGGCAACCATCCATCATTAATGGAGTCTTAAGTACATCTTTTTATTATTTGTTATGTCTTTTATTTTAAAGTTTTTCTTTAAAAAAAAATCAGAAAAGATTAAACTGTTGGCTTAAAACTGTGAAGTTAACTTACCTGTCATGACATCTCTGTCGTGGCAGCATCTTTAGGACAGGTTAAGGAAAAGTTTAGAGCCTTTCTATAGTTCTGAAAACTTAAACACTTTTGTGACTGTTATACTGCTTAGATTTCTTTTAGCCAAACTAGAATAGGAAAGCTTAGCACTTAGAGTAGAAAAGAGACTAGAATCTCAGGAAACCTAGAGGTGCCTACCACCGGCTCTAGGCAGATAACCAGAGAAAAACTTCTAGAGGTGCCTATCACCGGCTCTAGACAGTTAACTAGAGGTGCCTGAAATACTGGCTCTAGTAAAAGAGAAGAAGTTTGAAAAAAAAATGAAATAACTAGAGGTGCCCAATTCTGGCTCTAGTGAGAAAAAGAAAGAAAACAGTCTCGTAGGAAAAACTCTAAACAAGCTAAAGTCAAATATTCTAGTGAAACTAAGAGAGTCTTGGCATATAACTGTTCACAAGCATGCACACACTGCACGAGAGCTATAGGGAGATTCCGGACAGATCCTAATCTTTCCGACAGGTTGCTGCTGCCATAGAGAAAGAGCGACGGGTAAGGGACAGTTCACTGTTTGAAGGCCAACACAAAATTTTTCTTGTTTTCATTTTTTCTTTTAGGTTTAAATTGCTTGAGGACAAGCAAAAACTTGAGTTTAGGGGTGTGTTGAGTGTGTAAAAGTTCTATTATTTACACCCTTTTTAACCCATATTTCTGTTGCATTCAAGCATCATTGCATTGCATTTAGGTTAGTTTTCAATAAACATCACAATTATATAAAAGGCACGGATTCTACTAAAAGATGGCGTATTTTGCAGGTAGCTGCCATGGTTGACGACGAAGGCAGGCGCAGGGCAGATAAGCAGAAGAGCTGAACTGGACAAGCAGCCGAAGAAGACGAACCTGTCATGGACCTGTCGTGACAGCAAGGTGACAGCAGACTTATGAAGAGGAAAAGTAAAGTGGATCTCGATAGATAGAGAAAAATCTGTTCGTCTGTCGTGTGGAAGCCAAATATTTTTCCAAGCCCCGGATCAAAAGATATGTCAAGCCAAAGCTCAAGGAGAAGAAATTCCTAGAAACAAGGATGCGGCTGGAAAGTAGGAGACTTTAGATATTTAGTCTTTATTAGAATCTTACTTTTAATTAAAGTTGTAATCCTTGTTACCTTAGATAACTTGAGCCCAAAGCTTATATAAGGGCATAGATTAAACCTAGGGCAGAACGGATTACCCCATAACCGAAACCAAACCCCTGCCGTCCACCCGTCACCGACATGTTCTAAATTCCCCCAAGGGCTACGGGTTGTTTTGTAAAGTAGTTGCAAGGGTTGCTTTGTTTTAGGATTTTTCAAGTTCAATAAAATAAACTTCAAGTTCTTTTATCTTGGTTTTAATATCTTGCAAGAGCATCGGGAGAGCATTGTGAGGTTATCCATTTACTTAGCATCGGGAGAGTTAAGTATACGAAAGAGATAAGAGCGCGTTCTCTAGTTTATAGTTGAACCATCTCGTGCCTAGGGATAGGGCGAGGTTAAGTGGCTAAGGAAGAATTCATACACATCGGTGTTCATCCTTCGATTCACGCCGGGAGGTATCATCAAAGACGTGATCATCGACAGACTTGTGCCTAGGGATAGGGCAAGGCATATCTGGGATTCTTGCCAAGCTTGAAGTACGGAGTTAGTGTTCGCTGCCGCGACAGCTAACGGACAGCCGCCGCGACAGGTGCTGTCGGCGACGGGCGCGACGACAGAACTAGAAATCCTAAGCAGTTCAATACCTGCACTACTGAGCAACTCAATACCAGCCCATTCTCTCTATCTTGATTTCTCAATCCTTTATTTTACGTTTTTACTTTATTATTCTCGTGACAACTCTTAATTATTTCCTTTACTTTCGTGCAGTAAACAAGGTGAAGTCATTAGCCCAATCCCTGTGGAGACGATATCCGATACTTCGTATCACTTTACTACTTGCGTCGTGTACACTTGCACTACAATTGCGATAGACTATTTTACACGCAACAATATGTTTTATCATCCATGTCAGTTTTTCCTTCTTCTTTTTGAAAAACTCATCAATGCCTCTTAGGTTTTACCCTTTTAGGTAACCAAAGTCTATACTTGGTTTTAGACATGGATTCCATCTCATATCTCATGGCTCTTAGCCATTTCTCAAATTTTGGGCTCACCATTGCTTTCTGATAAGACCTAGTCTTTATCTTGATCCAAAAAGAAGAGTGTTTCCATGTACGGATAGTGAGAAATCCATATTTCTCAAGTATATGGTATTCTCTTAAGGATCAACACAATGGTTGTGTTTTGTTCCAATGTTCCTTGATCATTTGTGGAACATTCTTAATCTTTGGTTCATAAATTTGTTGTCTAAAATTTCTTCACATTCCAAATTCCATTTTTTCTTTTTGTGAGAGGTAATCTCTTTCGAGAGAGACTCTCGTTTGAGCAACAAACATTTTGTTCTCGTTGAAAAATGAAATCCCTTAGTGATAAGTATTCTCTTTCGAGATAAACTATCGTTTGAGCAACAAATATTTTGTTCTCGTTAAAGTTGAAGAAATAATATCCCTTTGTGAGAATTAATCTCTTTCAAGATAAACTCTCGTTTGAGAAACAAACGCTTTTTTCTCGTTTGGATAAACAACAAATGGAGTTTTGAAGGTTCGAACTTTGTAAACATTTTAACATGTAAGTAACCTTAAAACTTCAATGGTATTCTAGAACAATTCTTAGTCCATATCTTATATGACGTTTCGAAAAAAAACACGATTAAGTATGAGAGTTGTTTTCCTAGTGTGTAAAGAAGTCGAAAATGACTTGTTCTGAATCAAAACATGTCTAACATATTTGATTCTCTTTCAAAGACTTTCCGTTCCATTTGTGGGATTTAATTATGGGACAATCCCATATTCTTTGAAAGTTCATCAAACTTTAAATATTCTTGAATTTGATCTCATCAAATTACCTTAATACTTTTATGAGTTTGAGATTAGTCATTTGTTTTATTTATCTTATAAATATTATTGATTTGATTAGTTTAAAGATCATTGATTCGTTGTGCCATAAGAGATTAAAAGAATAACATTTATTTAAATAATCTCAAAATTAAAATATCTTGTCCTTACAAGATAACTAAAACTTAGGCACAAAATAATAATCTTAAAAACTAAAACAAATCTATTTAAGGAAAAACACATGTCCTAATGGATGATGTAGCAACTCTTGCTTTATTTCCATTCACATGTCCATTTCTATTCTGATGCCTTCTCTTTAGAAGCCTCTGAGGTTGATGCCTCACTCGTTTTTGCTTTCTTAACTTCTTGTAGGTGTGTGGGACAGTTTCTCTTCCAATGTCCGGTCTTGCCGCAATGGAAACATTTTCCATCCTTCCTGATTCCCTTCTCAGGTTTCAATGTCTCCTTTCCATCGGTTTTGGTCTTACCATCGCCTTTAGACTTTGCTACCGATTTACCTTTCTTCTTGCCCTTGTGAACCATCAGAACATGTTTAGGTCCTACCTTCTTCAGGTTGATTTCAGCAGTTCTCAACATGCCGAGCAACTGTGGCAGCGTCTTGTTAGTTTCATTCATATTGAAATTAAGGACGAACTGATTGAAACTATCCGGCAACGATTGCAGGATGACATCAGTAGCTAATTCGTCTTTCAGCGAAAAGCCGAGCTTCTCAAACGTTTGGATGTAGCCCATCATTTTGATGACGTGAGCTCCTACGGGAGATCCCTCACTCATCTTGCATTGAAACAGAGCTTTAGAGGTCCCGTACCTCTCTTGACGAGCTTGCCCTTCATAAATCTCCTTGAGATTTTGAATCATATCATAAGCTACCATGTCCTCATGTTTCTTCTGAAGCTCAGGGGTCATGGAGGCAAGCATAAGACAACTGACATCCAGCATGTCGTCCATGTGTTTCTTAAACTTGTCTTTGTCAGCTCTGGAAGCAGTGGCAACCGGTTCATCAGGAACAGGTTCTTCAATGACATATTCCTTCTTTTCCTGTTTGAGAACAATTCTCAAATTGCGGAACCAGTCAAGGAAGTTTATGCCATTGAGCTTATCCTTCTCAAGGATAGATCGCAGAGATAGGTCTTTACTATAAATTTACTCCCACTATTTTCCTCAAAATTAAAAACCCTCTAGTTTTAATTTCAGAAAAACGTTTCGATAGTTTTTCTTGTAACCCCCTTAGCCCGGCCTAGACGGTTGACCCGGACTACGAAGATTACACGGGGAAAACCAAAGCCAACCCGAAAGTCAACCTTGATTAACGACCCTTTTTTTTCTTTTTAAACTTGTCTAGATGCACATTAACCCTAGGCATTCTCTTGAGATAAGCATACTCAAAAATCACAGCAATCGGAAAACAATAAGGGACCCAATTGCACAAAATACGAATTTAGGGACCAAATTGCAAATTCTGAAAATTAAGAGGACTTTACCAATTTTTAAGTTACCATTATGAAATTAGTCATGTTTCATGCCTCTCTGCCAAATTTCATCTCAAACGGACATCTCAAACTCAAGCAATTGCACATACAAGAATCGGGACTAAAACGTAAAGCTTGCAAACCTCAAAACCATTCAAATTTTATGCCCAACGGTCAGGTGTTCCGAAACGGGTCTAGGCCATTCAGGAACACCCCTTGGCAGTAGCCAAAGTGTTCAGAAACGGGTCTAGGCCGTTCAGGAACACCTTGGCCAAAACAAGGGCCTGTTTCGAAACAGGCAAGGGTGTTTCGAAACACCCTGCCCAGAAACAGCAAATAGGCCTGTTTTAACACCTTTAAACCCCATCAAACATGCTCCAAACCATTCCACAATAAATCAACAACATGCCAAGCATCATACCTACCAATTTGCATCAAAATCTAGATACAAAACCACCCCTAGGTGCACCAACTCATTCAACACATCCAACACTCAATCATGCTTTTAAAACAAGAAGCATAGCATAACGACTTAAGAATAAGAAGATTCAAACGTTGCAAGCGTTAAACCACATAGTTAAAAATCATAAACCAAACTTGTCCATCATACACAATCTCATTAAACATCAACATAAGAGATTCCTCCCCTCATTGCCTTTATTATCTATAGCTATTAACTGAGACATACATCTCAAGTGGAGCTCTCCTTGAATCCCTTGCTTCTCGCTGTCCCAACTTCAAATATCTGCATTGATGGACAAAAAGGAGCGTAAGCACATAATGCTTAGTGAGGAATGCTCAAAACCAAAACACCATCAATGCAGCGAGTCATAAAACCTCTTTTTAAAAGTAAACACAATTCGATAAACCAAAGCAATGTTTGAAAACCCCTTTTAACAACATGCTTTAAATCATGCATTGCTCAAACATGAAAACCAACCCTTAGCTTAGAAAAGCTAAGTAATTCACTTCAAAGCACAACCTTGCAAAACCATCAATTTAACCATTCCATGCATGAACATCATATGCAAAGTTAAATACAAGATCCTTGGAAAACACTTCCACTTCACCTTATACTTTTCTTATACTTGAAAATCATTTCAAAGCAAGAAACCTTTAAAAACCACTTACACCCTCAATTCTATCTCATGCATTAAGCAAATGCAATACATGAACCACAAAATCAACATTTGCATTACATGCCTTTTTAAAACAAGCCTTCACAAGACTCCAATGCACCAAAGAGATTCCATGCACACAATGCAACATTCTCAATAGAAGATAAACACTTGTTCAAGCTAACAAGTAAAACATGCATTCATAGAACACTACACACTTCTCATGCAACCATGCATCATTTCAAGCATCTCATGCTTCATCATATTCAAGAACATTATATTGGCTTCCAAGTGATAATTCACAAACCATCATAACGTAAGACACAATCGGATACGCGGATTACAAGCGTTGTCCCCACGCTTCATACACACTACCAATCACAAGGTCCTCATATGGACTTTTAAACACCATATGACCTTAACATTCACAAGGTCCTCAAATGGAATTTTAACCACCATTATGACCTTACCATATACAAGGTCCTCATATGGACTTTTAAACACCATATGACCTTAACATTCACAAGGTCCTCAAATGGAATTTTAACCACCATTATGACCTTACCATCACTCATTGGTAGTTGTATAACATCACTAACGAGATCACGGGACATACAAGATCCACACATGGACTTTACACCACCATTGCGATCTTACCATACACAAGGTCTTCAAATGGAATTTTAACCACCATTATGACCTTAATATACACAAGGTCCTCATATGGACTTTTAAACACCATATGACCTTAACACAAGACCCACCCATGGACTTTTAAACACCATGGTGTTCTTAACCATCTCGTTAGTGTACTTGGATGGAGTTACCGGTTCAATCACAACCACTCCACATCCAAGGCGACTTTATTCACGGTGCACCCAATCCTATAGCCGGCTAACTATATCCGATTCAAGAAACCAAGAACCATTTACATCACTTGCCAATATAACCAATTTACCATATTAATCCATAGTTTTACAAGCATAACCAAAATGCCAAAACCACCAATTACCATCATCAATCCACTGTTTTTGAAGCATTAAACAAAGCCATTAAACAACATGCAACACTATGCATCAATTCCACAATTCCAAAGTACAAAACCAAGGATCTCTTACCTTGAGCATCCTCCACACATGGCTTTCAAAACCAGCATCAAACCATGCTAAAATGTGCTTTCAAAACAGAATTTAAAACATGCAAATCACATGCATTGCATCCAACAATTCCAAGTGCTTTAAAAACCAAAACATAACACAACCAAGAGAGAAATTCCATTTACTTACTCTTGAGCTTAGCTAAGTTGTTTAGACTTAAACTAAGCTCCCAAAACCTTCAAACCTTGGTTTTAAAGCTGAAAACCCAACTTCACTCACCGATACACAAAACAAGGCTAGCCAACAAGCCTTCCAAGCATCCGAAACCTTCAACGCCACCTCTATTGCTCATCAATCTCCCCTGTTTCAAGCACATAACAACAGAGGATTAATGCATCATAATGCATTAAAAACACCAGCAACACACCTAAACTCGCTGCTCTTTGCAAATCCAACATTTTGGCTACCAAACACAACCGAAATCACATCCAAACACTTCCAAAACCTAACCCAGCCAAGATCCATAACTTCTAACCATTTTTAAACATCAATTAACATCCAAAATGATCCCAAACACGTCCTTATACCTCCAGCATTAACAAAACACCAAGATCACCCCAAAAACCACCATTTTCACAAGTAAAAACATAGGAAAATCAACCTATCCGGGATTGCATTGATTAAACCTCAATTTCACATCATTTATACATTCAATAAACATCAAAAAGACATCTCAAATCACAGCCCAATCACTTAGTACGAATTTAATCAAAATTAAATCCAAATCTTGCATTTTAAAGCCAAGATCAAGAACACAATTGTAAAACCTTTAATAAAACACAAATCAAGGATTGAGAACTTGGGAATTTCAGTAAAGAACTGAGAATTTAGAGGAGAAGGACGTTCATACCTCTAAACTTGAGTTTCTCCCTTTTTGGAACCACAATTCTTGAAAATCCAATAAGCAAATGCTAAGGTTTTGTTGTAGAATTGATTAGAGATCAAATGAGGATTTAAATCAAATCTTTAGCTGTCAAAATCAGATAGAATTTTGCTGGAGAAATGTGTTTGGGTTGAGAGAAAAGTTGAGAGAAAAGAAAATGGAAATTTAGAGAAAAGTTAGTTAAAATGCCAAAATATATTTTCCCTCCTTTTGCACTTAATTAAAACCATTAATTAAATTGATTAATATTCAGAAAAATCTGGAGAAACTCTTTTGGGTAAATAGCTCCTTAAAGATTCAAAGTTTCAATCCTTTTTAAAATAGTCACCCAGTTTTCAAAAATTACATTTTGGTCACTAACCCAAAATGTCACTCTTCCAAACCTCATTTTGTAAAATTGATTTCACCTTTCTCTTATATATAATAAAAGAGGATTTTAAGACATTTTTCCATATTTTTAATGCAACCCGAACAAGGCTTTCCTAAATTCACCCTTTTATATTCGAACCGCAACCCGACCGGTCCGGTCCAAACCCAAAACTTCTAAGCCCAAAATTGGGGTGTTACAACTCTCCCCCCTTAAGAAATTTCGTCCTCGAAATTTCAACTGGCGAAAAGAGAACAACCAAACTTCTCAAAGCAACACACAAGGCAACACAGGAGACTTAACCACCACTGAACACTCTCCTCACAAACTCCACCAACCCAACACCAACACATACTGTTCACGAATTCAAGAACACTCAAATGTTAACCACATCTTAACCTTTCACACTTCCGGATTACTCATAACCCCAACAACAACCTGAAGAACCTCCAACTTTTACAGCATACACCACCCTAACTCACAACTCTCAAAACTTGTACACACAGTGACACCAACCAATCCAGTTCAGCCACCATGTGACCCACAACCTTCACTGCTTCTAACACCCCTTGCACAACTGCTCAACCTCTTCCAAAGGTTACCACATCAAGCAAAAATTCTTAAGCGTCAACTGCTTATTCAAACTTCTCAACGTATTGATGACATTCTTTCACATCCGCTGCTATCATCACCATAACGACTCACCAGAACTACTCACCCAACACCCGAAAATCACGTCACAAAACCCCAACCTTGACTCCGCCAGCCGTTCACACCCCACCAGCCGACTTCAAAAGGAAATTACTTAAGTACAACTAGCCTACCACTTCTCACAAGAACCCGTCCAACCAACAACGGCCCTTGAACTTACATTGCCTTTCCACTTCAAGCCTTGACTAGAACACTAGCCTTACCAGGACACCGCCCATTCTACACATACATATTTAGGTTACGAAACTTCTATTCTCCCAGGCTAACCCTTTTCTACAACCCACAACACAACCTCTTCTCAACTCTTCGAAGGTTGCTACGAACCATCACCTACATAAACAACCCTTCTACTACAACATCAAGGCCAAGTTACCTCAGCACTTTGTAACACATCCACTAACTTACTACATCACTTAACACCAAGAAACTACCACTTCTACCAGCTATTCTCAACCACCTTACCGCTAAACACTTTAAGCGCCAAACACTTTCCTTCTGTCAACATGCTATAACGCACTCACTATTACTGACAACTCGCTTAATACCCTCCATTACTTCTAACATTCTCCTAGCACCAACACAACTTTTAAAACCCATCATCCAACTTAACCCTATCCCAACACTAACGAACCCGATTAACTATCAGCGAGTGTGAACGTTCGTATGCATGGTCACCAATATGCCCTAACAATGCCTGATGTACATGCATGCAAAACCTCTAATGTCATGTCACATGTATGCATGGACCAGTACATATATAATATAGCATATTACAAATGATTTTAACTGTGCATGTATGTCGGTTCACACCCACCAATAACATCCTCAGAATCCGCCTAAAAACAACCTCCCATCTTACTTCTAACTTAACCAACTTCATCATTCTAACAACCCATTATCCACAAGATACTCACTAATGCCCTCTTCACACTAAAGTTGTTTTCAAAACAACACCAACTACTACCCCAAACATGCTAGCAACGAAACCATGCCCACTACGCAAGGAAATACCAACTGAAACCAAACTAAGATACTAGAGCAAAGGTTACTCAACAAGGTTACCTGTAAACACCTCACTGCCCCGGAGCTTCAACAGACAAGCTCTCTTTCTCGCAGAACCATCATCCTCCAGCCGTACCGCTGTAGCATCAGCTAACACATTAAGGTCATCACCATCTCCCTGCGGTAAAGAATCCTGACTACCCCGAGCCAACTTCAAACAATTACGTCTCAAATGTCCAACAGACCCACAATTCCAACAGGTTTCATTCTGCAAGCTCCTCACACCTTTCTGCCCTTCATGCCTTCTTCGAACCTTGTCTTGGTCGTGCCCACGACCCTTCAGAGACCCTTCTGCTACCACTGAAGCTGACCTCACCACTTGAGAACAATCCCGCTTCACATGTTCTTTAGAACCACAGTTCCAACAAACTCATGCGCCCCAACAACCTCCAACATGGCGCCTTCCACAACGGTCACACACTGGTAGCTGAGCTTCCACTCCTTGATCATGTAGCACTTGCCCCAGATTTGCACTACCACTCAGACTTCGATTCAAGCAAAACCTTCTATCATGTCGCCTCTTACGCTGACCGCTCTCGAGGTCAGTACCCACAACTCTCTCGCTTAAACTTTTCTCACCTTCATAAACTGAAACCACACCCTCACGTTGCTTAACCCTTGGGAATTTCTCTCCAAGGTACCTCTCATAAAAGGCAGACACAAAGAAGTCCCAATCTATATCGTGGATGTGCGATGCCACCGCCACAGATATCCACCAGGCACAAGCGTCCTCCAACATCAAAGAGACAACACTTCCCAGCTTACAGGCATAGTCACAACCTTCCTGATCCAAAATCAGAATTACACTGGCCAACCAGGCCTCGAACGTCTCAGGTGTCGAACCATGATACTTCACAGCTCCCAAATCATGTAAACGTTGTTTCGACAAACCCGCACATCCCACAGCCGGCACATCTACAAGCCTTACCTTTGCCACAGCTTGAGATGTTCCCAACGCCTCTTGAACTAAAGGTGATGAACTCTTCATCACAGAACCAACTTCTTCCTCCTGCCTTACAACCTCAACTTCAGGTACTGAAGACTGAGACAAAACACTTCCATTAAAAGGTGAATTCCACGCCTTAACAACATGCTCTAAAGCAGCAATCATCTCACCTAACTGCCATTCTCTCAACGATTTCACCATGCTATTAACAGCAAACAATCATAACAAAACAAACAAATCGATCAGACCAACTTTAAGCAAGGATTCAAAACTCCAACTCCAAAATAACACAATAGCTATAATAAAAATGCAATGGGTACCCCGAATTCTCCCCTTTTACATGACACAACAGTCAATAAAAACATGGATATCACAACATTGAGCATATCAATCAACATATTTCGATCATGCTCTCAACAAACAACATTCACTCGCAACAGCATAATATCAACATATCATACCCATCACACTTTCATCATTCATAAAATCAGCTCACATCACCAGCATAACATCAGCACAAATCCACATTAACTCAATGAAGATTCACCAATAAAATGCATGCTAAAAACATCAACAATTCGCTCACAGACACACATTTCAACCGACTTTCAACCACACATCAGAAAAAACATCAAACACATATTACAAAAACTTACCATTTCCCCCAAGCTTTCGTAACTCAGCTCCGATACCACCAAATGTAACCCCCTTAGCTCGGCCTAGACGGTTGACCCGGACTACGAAGATTACATGGGGAAAACCAAAGCCAACCCGAAAGTCAACCTTGATTAACGACCCTTTTTTTACTTTTTAAACTTGTCTAGATGCACATTAACCCTAGGCATTCTCTTGAGATAAGCATACTCAAAAATCACAGCAATCGGAAAACAATAAGGGACCCAATTGCACAAAATACGAATTTAGGGACCAAATTGCAAGTTCTGAAAATTAAGAGAACTTTACCAATTTTTAAGTTACCATTATGAAATTAGTCATGTTTCATGCCTCTCTACCAAATTTCATCTCAAACAGACATCTCAAACTCAAGCAATTGCACATACAAGAATCGGGACTAAAACGTAAAGCTTGCAAACCTCAAAACCATTCAAATTTTATGCCCAACGGTCAGGTGTTCCGAAACTGGTCTAGGCCGTTCAGGAACACCCCTTGGCAGTAGCCAAAGTGTTCAGAAACGGGTCTAGGCCGTTCAGGAACACCCTGGCCAAAACAAGGGCCTGTTTCGAAACAGGCAAGGGTGTTTCGAAACACCCTGCCCAGAAACAGCAGATAGGCCTGTTTTAACACCTTTAAACCCCATCAAACATGCTCCAAACCATTCCACAATAAATCAACAACATGCCAAGCATCATACCTACCAATTTGCATCAAAATCTAGATACAAAACCACCCCTAGGTGCACCAACTCATTCAACACATCCAACACTCAATCATGCTTTTAAAACAAGAAGCATAGCATAACGACTTAAGAATAAGAAGATTCAAACGTTGCAAGCGTTAAACCACATAGTTCAAAATCATAAACCAAACTTGTCCAACATACACAATCTCATTAAACATCAACATAAGAGATTCCTCCCCCCATTGCCTTTATTATCTATAGCTATTAACCGAGACATACATCTCAAGTGGAGCTCTCCTTGAATCCCTTGCTTCTCGCTGTCCCAACTTCAAATATCTTCATTGATGGACAAAAAGGAGCGTAAGCACATAATGCTTAGTGAGGAATGCTCAAAACCAAAACACCATCAATGCAGCGAGTCATAAAACCTCTTTTAAAAGTAAACACAATTCGATAAACCAAAGCAATGTTTGAAAACCCCTTTTAACAACATGCTTTAAATCATGCATTGCTCAAACATGAAAACCAACCCTTAGCTTAGAAAAGCTAAGTAATTCACTTCAAAGCACAACCTTGCAAAACCATCAATTTAACCATTCCATGCATGAACATCATATGCAAAGTTAAATACAAGATCCTTGGAAAACACTTCCACTTCACCTTATACTTTTCTTATACTTGAAAATCATTTCAAAGCAAGAAACCTTTAAAAACCACTTACACCCTCAATTCTATCTCATGCATTAAGCAAATGCAATACATGAACCACAAAATCAACATTTGCATTACATGCCTTTTTAAAACAAGCCTTCACAAGACTCCAATGCACCAAAGAGATTCCATGCACACAATGCAACATTCTCAATAGAAGATAAACACTTGTTCAAGCTAACAAGTAAAACATGCATTCATAGAACACTACACACTTCTCATGCAACCATGCATCATTTCAAGCATCTCATGCTTCATCATATTCAAGAACATTATATTGGCTTCCAAGTGATAATTCAAAAACCATCATAACGCAAGACACAATCGGATACGCGGATTACAAGCGTTGTCCCCACGCTTCATACACACTACCAATCACAAGGTCCTCATATGGACTTTTAAACACCATATGACCTTAACATTCACAAGGTCCTCAAATGGAATTTTAACCACCATTATGACCTTACCATATACAAGGTCCTCATATGGACTTTTAAACACCATATGACCTTAACATTCACAAGGTCCTCAAATGGAATTTTAACCACCATTATGACCTTACCATCACTCATTGGTAGTTGTATAACATCACTAACGAGATCACGGGACATACAAGATCCACACATGGACTTTACACCACCATTGCGATCTTACCATACACAAGGTCTTCAAATGGAATTTTAACCACCATTATGACCTTAATATACACAAGGTCCTCATATGGACTTTTAAACACCATATGACCTTAACACAAGACCCACCCATGGACTTTTAAACACCATGGTGTTCTTAACCATCTCGTTAGTGTACTTGGATGGAGTTACCGGTTCAATCACAACCACTCCACATCCAAGGCGACTTTATTCACGGTGCACCCAATCCTATAGCCGGCTAACTATATCCGATTCAAGAAACCAAGAACCATTTACATCACTTGCCAATATAACCAATTTACCATATTAATCCATAGTTTTACAAGCATAACCAAAATGCCAAAACCACCAATTACCATCATCAATCCACTGTTTTTGAAGCATTAAACAAAGCCATTAAACAACATGCAACACTATGCATCAATTCCACAATTCCAAAGTACAAAACCAAGGATCTCTTACCTTGAGCATCCTCCACACATGGCTTTCAAAACCAGCATCAAACCATGCTAAAATGTGCTTTCAAAACAGAATTTAAAACATGCAAATCACATGCATTGCATCCAACAATTCCAAGTGCTTTAAAAACCAAAACATAACACAACCAAGAGAGAAATTCCATTTACTTACTCTTGAGCTTAGCTAAGTTGTTTAGACTTAAACTAAGCTCCCAAAACCTTCAAACCTTGGTTTTAAAGCTGAAAACCCAACTTCACTCACCGATACACAAAACAAGGCTAGCCAACAAGCCTTCCAAGCATCCGAAACCTTCAACGCCACCTCTATTGCTCACGGATCATTCTCCCCTGTTTCAAGCACATAACAACAGAGGATTAATGCATCATAATGCATTAAAAACACCAGCAACACACCTAAACTCGCTGCTCTTTGCAAATCCAACATTTTGGCTACCAAACACAACCGAAATCACATCCAAACACTTCCAAAACCTAACCCAGCCAAGATCCATAATTTCTAACCATTTTTAAACATCAATTAACATCCAAAATGATCCCAAACACGTCCTTATACCTCCAGCATTAACAAAACACCAAGATCACCCCAAAAACCACCATTTTCACAAGTAAAAACATAGGAAAATCAACCTATCCGGGATTGCATTGATTAAACCTCAATTTCACATCATTTATACATTCAATAAACATCAAAAAGACATCTCAAATCACAGCCCAATCACTTAGTACGAATTTAATCAAAATTAAATCCAAATCTTGCATTTTAAAGCCAAGATCAAGAACACAATTGTAAAACCTTTAATAAAACACAAATCAAGGATTGAGAACTTGGGAATTTCAGTAAAGAACTGAGAATTTAGAGGAGAAGGACGTTCATACCTCTAAACTTGAGTTTCTCCCTTTTTGGAACCACAATTCTTGAAAATCCAATAAGCAAATGCTAAGGTTTTGTTGTAGAATTGATTAGAGATCAAATGAGGATTTAAATCAAATCTTTAGTTGTCAAAATCAGATAGAATTTTGCTGGAGAAATGTGTTTGGGTTGAGAGAAAAGTTGAGAGAAAAGAAAATGGAAATTTAGAGAAAAGTTAGTTAAAATGCCAAAATATCTTTTCCCTCCTTTTGCACTTAATTAAAACCATTAATTAAATTGATTAATATTCAGAAAAATCTGGAGAAACTCTTTTGGGTAAATAGCTCCTTAAAGATTCAAAGTTTCAATCCTTTTTAAAATAGTCACCCAGTTTTCAAAAATTACATTTTGGTCACTAACCCAAAATGTCACTCTTCCAAACCTCATTTTGTAAAATTGATTTCACCTTTCTCTTATATATAATAAAAGAGGATTTTAAGACATTTTTCCATATTTTTAATGCAACCCGAACTAGGCTTTCCTAAATTCACCCTTTTATATTCGAACCGCAACCCGACCGGTCCGGTCCAAACCCAAAACTTCTAAGCCCAAAATTGGGGTGTTACATTTCTAGTGAGTGAGGATCCGTATTTCACCATTCCTAAATCAGCTTTGGCCAGTCTTTTAGGAAATGGTTATTTAGGTAAGTAACACCTTACTAATTACATCTCATGTAATTCCTCATCTTTTGGCAAACAACTCTTGTTCTTTAAATCATCTTATGATTAACCAAAACTTTTAACCACTAGGTTTTCTAATCTTATTAGAACAACCCAGCTAAGTCAATACCAATATCTCAACCGGCGAATATCACTAGCTTATTCTTCGCGTTTAACTAAGATAGATAAATGTGACATTGCTTTGGCAAAGCTCGCATTATATCGATCGAAGCTTTAACGAGGGTAAATATTGAATGGTTAAAACAGACTTAGAATTATAGTGAGGGATTTACTTAATTATCTCATCATTTTAACATTGATCCTATCAATAGAAGTATGTTTAATCATGCTTATAAAACATCCATTGCATCACATACAAGGTAAATATAAGCGGTAAATAAATACGCAATGATTATAGCCCTTTTTAACCTAAGGTGACCCGTCCAAAGCAAATGGGAGGACCATTCTACTGAAGATAGAATCTACTTCTAAAATTCCCAGTCCACCAGGGAAGGCCCACCTTGCTGCTACCTTGGTTCTTGCTTTATCTCCATGAGTATTTACAATTTTCAGAAACTCGCGTTACATGCGAGGGAGTGAGATGAGAAGAGAAGTACAATAGAAGATAGAGAAAGGCACGACACGCAGGTCGTATTTATAAAAACCAAAACTATAAAGGCTATGGGCTATAACCATGCAAAACAAACACCGTGCAATCTAACATGCATTTCAAACATCATGCGAACAAAGTAACGACGTGTTTACGGAGTTTTAAACTGATTATCCCTATGTTGCGGTTAATGGGCCAAAGAAGAATCACGAGGTTTCATAAACCATTTGCGTTAACGAACAAATGCACCAGGTAGGTCAACATGAAAGAGAGGTGGCGCACTAGGCACACTTAAGTACCAGGTCTTTGATGATGCTAATCCTAGACATGCATTTTTCATAACGTCTAACCATAACTCTTGTGGATTCACCGTTAAAGATAGTTTGATAACTTTTATCAAATTAGAAGCCCTTTCAGACATTTCATAAATCTATGAAACTACGAACAACTACTTGTTCTCTAGACTAACTATTAGTCTCAACATGTTAACATTTAACATTGAAGCAACCTAACATAGTTATGATTAACTCTTAATCATTCAGTGATAATAGAAATAAGTCTTTGTTAGGTGTGATATGATAAACGATAAATATCTAAATCGAATCAAACATCATGCATCTCATACATAAACATCACCCAAGAATTTAAGTCTGAATTCGTATGATACAAGTGGCTCTGATACCACTGTTGGGTCACGTCGGCACGCCTCATGGCGCAGCGGAAAAATTAATCCGACGTAATCCAGCCAGGATCCATGTACATGAACGAATCCGGGGTGAAAAGATGAAGAGATACCTTTTAAAACTCTGGAAACTGGAAAACTGACGGTATGTCGGAATAACCACGTCAAGTAAAACCGGAATCGTCACAGGTTCGCAACGACCTCTACGGAGTCCACCCGAACAAAACGAACAAAGATTCCGCCTCCCTAACACATAGGGATAAATTTCGACAGGTTTGAACACCTTCCAAGGAGAAGTCGAAATCCCTCCAGGGATTCATGAGGGAGTTTGAAATCGACCAGGGGTTCTACCGGGACTTGGATTCGAACTTGGAAATCGCCAGGAATTTGCCAGGGGGCAAGAGGAACACTAGAAAAATATCGAACAACTTCTCAGAAGAAATCTAGGACTTGTCGAAAATTCCAGAGGGGAATTCCAAAGGATATGTCGAAATTTGCAAGGAGGAATAGGGATGATTTGGTTGCTAGCCCTTCTCCCTTTAAAAAGTATTCAGAGACTTAATTATAGTTGAATACCTTAAATCCAAGTTCAACCAAAATTCATAGAATCTAATTCTACTTGAATTTGGTTTATATTAAATATACATTTTATTTAATAATATTAGATGAAATATATATATTTAATTATGTAGAATCTTATTCTACCTAAAATATGGATTTAAATATGCATTATATTTAATCCAAATATATATTTTTTTTATTATATAGAATCTCATTCTATCTTTACTTGGATTTAAATATATTTAAATATATATTTTATAATTATGTGGAATCCAATTCTACATAAACTTGGAATTAAATATACATTATATAAATTCCAAATATATATTTAAATTTCTAGAATCTTATTCTATAATATTTAAGTCTCTAAATATTTTCCATACTCTAAATAATATTTGATAAATACAATATTTATCCAATATTATTCCCATTTAAGGGAGTTGTCGATTTCCCCTATCCCATAGGGGATTTTCGGCAACCTCCCTAAAATAGGGAGTATGGTTTCCAATTTTTGTTTGTTTCATTCGAAGGGTGTGACCCTTGTAGGTTCTTGCAACGTTAGCAGCAAAATTAGAAGTGTTCTAATTTTACAAATAATGAGTGACATCTAGCAATACATCATTGCTACCTAAGTTGCATGAAGTCATGGATTGAATTTCCTAATTCCTGAATAAACTTCCATTATGTATTTCATCCTCTTGTCCTTTATATCTTAGATGAACACAAGTCATGGGTTAGTCACACTTGCGTTGTCCATCTAGTGTTTCTTGATGTCTTGAGTAGATTATGATAAACGAATCTCTATGATATCTCATATCATAATATTCGAGCATGGCCATGCATTTTCTAATCTCACTCAATCAAGTGGCCGAAGATATTTCTCCCATTATGTAGGAGGGACAAATCCTTTCTTGATCAAACATATTTCACTACATATGTCATCACGTATCCAATCATCAGTCTTTATAATGTAGTTAGTTACGACACACGTTTGACTATGTCAAAATACGTAAATCTTTATGTTTAAATCATGTTGATATCAAGTCTGAGGATTATACATATGTTTATCATGAGCAATGTTGTGACTGTCACATAATTACCCAAGAAACATGATCATAGCGGGTCAATCCAGTATGTTGTTCTCTAACAAATACTTATGTGTTGATTTTGACATCTCTATGTCAATAACAACGCTTGTCATCAACCACATATTAGTCTTTATATATTATCAATGTCCATACCCGTAATAATATTCGACTAAGGATCCTATTTAACAATAATCGTATTATTGTATGGACATTATTATCCAATGGTTAGTTTGATGCACGGAAACATACCAAATGATAATAACGGCAATGTCATTACTTGATAAATCTAGTAAAATAGTATGTCTATTCAATCATCATATGATTGGTCTTTGGGCATACTCCAACAGTTACTTCGAACAATCTAACCTGTGATTTGGGAATAAGGGAAACCAAGAGTGATAAGTACTTTAAGTACTTAGTGAGGTAGTTCTTGTATCTATCAAGATTCATTTAATTCTTTAGGTATTTTATTTCATTTAGCAAAGGTTACTTAGCTAGGCTTCAATTCATTTGAGCAACACCTAACTAGTCTCAAGAATGATTAAATAGCTCACTGAATTAGTATTAGATCATCACGTAGCATCATATAAACATATACACAAAGCATATCAAGATCAAATCAGAACATGTAAATCATAAAACACATCCAAATAGCCAATTTCTATTTATCAACACAATGAACAAGCATGATTCAAACATCCAAACATGGTTCATATTCATATCATCATATTAGAATAGGGTAAATTACCCTTATATATCTTTTACATTTAACATATATGACTGACATATCAATCCTCCTTAACACATATAAACACAATTCGATGCCATTTCATTTGAGTAATATATCATACTTCCATTGAACATGTGATGAGTCTTATTTCAAGTACTTTTAGTAGTTTTACCTTGGTATATTAGTGGGACTAGGTAATCAAGTCTCAATGGATACAAAGTACCAAATTATAGGATGCACAAAGCATCAAGATGTCTTCTAAATCAACATTAGGATAACCGAAGTGCCAATTTAGAGGATGCACTAAGCATCAAACCAGTAAGTGTTAACAACACCAAAATAGAGAGTACACATAGTACTGAACCAGAGGAGCTCTAGACTATAAGGCATGTCATTCTACCTAAGACCGACTAGTCAATCAAGGGCTTTCAGTGTCTTTTATGTTGATCAAACACAATACAAGTGTTTATCTATCAAACATAACAAGTTCATATAGCATAGTTTCTAGTATATAACTATCATGTAAACATTTTCAAGCATCATTTAACATCCAAAGACAATAGCATAACATTCATTTCATGCACATTTCATCAATCATATAGCCATCATAGTAAAGACAAACTACATCAAGTATCAAGCGAAGACAACTAGCAATCAACATGGATCATGATATCATATTTCCTTTTATACCTTCTTCCTTAATATAATTACCAAATCCATATTATAATCATTTTATACTTACATCTAAAAACATAATTTAAACATATAACATTGGTTAGGACACTAGTGCTAACCCTAAGTTTAACTACACTCACAAGACTCCAAGCACTTCTACTAATCTTGGTCTTTGATGAATATGCCATTGTTCTTTCTATTTGAGCGGTCAGGCCTTTCCTCCTCCAGGTTTTCCTCAAGTTATTGGTCTAACCACTCACATATAAACAAAAGCAAACCATATTAGCATCCACTCCATCATATAGACTCATTCAAACAAGCACAAACACCATTCATTCAAAACTATTTTCCAGTTCTGGCAGCTTGTATGCCTGTTACTAATCTCATTATAACTTTTAATCCATACATCGGAATTTCGATTAATTTATTTTGTTAGAAAGCTTATTCAATTACCTTTTTAACCATATAAGGCTCATATTTTTTGCATTTCTAGATCAATACAGTTTTGCATTTATAGACATAGCATTTTTCCAGGGACTAATCTGCCAGATTGCATTTTAGCTCACTTTAGTGCACTTTTAAGCCTAGGTCCCTTACTAGTTCATTTTAGCCCTTTTTAACCAAAGTTTACTATGTTTTCATTGTCCTTTCAAGTATAGTATGGTCCTTAAACAGAGTATATCAGTTCATTAATTTATCATCTTTCCAGCTTAGTCCAGATTCTTCAATTAAGTTATCTAACCACCTTAGGCAATCAATTAAGCTACTTATCAGCCAATTCCAGTTATCATTCATTTATTAAAACTGTTCCTCTATTTTTACTCATCATTTCCAGTGTTCAATTCAAAGCAGTTTAGTACCTAAAACTCTCAATATTACAAAAGTAGTCACTATGGTAGTTTCGCATATCCAGATGACTAGTTTTTATCCTAATTAATTATCTAGCCAATTTATCATCAAATTGATTTTACCAATAATTCAATACATCAGATTTTAACAATTTTCCCTCGGTGACTTTTTGCTGATAACAATCACTAGTCCCTCAAATTATCAACTTTATCAAAACAGCCACCTAGTGCAATCGATTAGCATATAACACCTCTTAGTGGCTCGTTTACACTTTTTATCTTATAACTCATGCTAAATCCACCTAATTTATCAACATATTACATGATTTTAGACATCAAATTAACATAATCATCATCTAAACACATCAAAACAGAACATATACACAATCGACAACATGTTCATAGTAATGTTCATGAATTTTTCAGCATCATTCATACTCAATCAAAATTTCCATTTCATTTCAAACAAAGAAAATATGATATTTACAGGAGAATCAGATTTTACTTTACTCACTAAGCTAGTTAAACACCAAATTGAAGCTAAACCGAGTTGGAATGGCCATAGATGTAAGCTTTCTCTCTCTAGCTCTCTTTTATTTTCTTTGGTTTCGGTGAAATGGAGATGAAGCAGAGACAATGACTGATCATATTTGATTTTCTTGAATAAATGGACACTTTTGTCCCTAATTTATCCACTAATCATGGATTAATGAGGGGCAATTTGGAGATATCAAGTTTTTTTGCATGCAAACTCATTATTTGTTAGAGTTTTCAAGTTGGCCACTTTAATTTGGTCACGTGTTCCTGCAGTATTCCAATTAAGTTTAAATTCAATTGAATTTCAATCTTTTTTTTAAATTTCGGCACCTAAATTTAATAAATTTTATTTTTGATCCTAGTTAATTGTAACTTGTTTTACTATTTAGGGACTCAAATGATATATATAATCTTAGACCCGGTTTAGGGTGTTACAACTCTCCCCTCCATAAAAGAAAGAATTCGCCCTCGAATTCTTACCTGAACTAAACAGATGAGGATATTGCTTTTGCATCATATCCTCAGGTTCTCACGTAGCTTTTCTGATCTTATGATTTCTCCATAGAACCTTTACGAGGGATATGTTCTTGTTTCAGAGTCGTTTGACTTCTCTATCAAGGATTTGTATTGGTTCTTCCTCGTAGGATAGATCATGATTCAGTTCTACTTCTTTGGGCTCAAGGATGTGAGATGGATTCGATCAGTATCTTTGGAGCATTGAAATGTGGAAGACGTTATGTACTTTATCGAATTCACTAGGGAGGGCTAGTCGAAAATCTATCAGACCAATCTTCTCAACGATATCAAAAGGTCCAATGAAACGGGGACTGAGCTTCCCTCTTTTACCGAATTGAAATACTTTCTTACATGGAGAGACTTTAAGGAAGACCTTGTCACCGATTGCATACTGGATGTCTCTACGTTTCAGATCAGCATAGGACTTTTGCCTATCAAAGGCTTGCTTCAATCGAGAATGGATGATCCGAACTTGTTCTTCGATTTCTCGAAGCAATTAGGGTCCCAACACGTTATTATCACTGAGTTCGGACCAGCAAAGGGGTGTTCGGCATTTCCTTCCATACAACGCTTCGAAAGGAGCCATTTGAATCAAAGACTGGTAACTATTGTTGTATGCGAGTTCTACTAAAGGTAGTGATTTCTCCCAATTCTTCCCGAACTCGATGATACAAGCTCTGAGCATGTCTTCAAGAACTTGAATCACCCATTCGGATTGACCATCACTTTGCGGATGGAAAGCTGTGCTCAAATTTAACTTAATATAGAGGGCTCATTACAGAGTTCTCCATAATTGTGATGTGAATTGGGGATCTCGATCGAAGACAATAGAAGTCGGAACTTTGTGTAAACGGATGACTTGCTGGATGTACAATCCAGCCAATGTTTCTAAGCTGTAATTCATGCGGATAGGGATGAACTGAGCCGATTTGGAGAATCTATCAACAATCACCCACACGACATCACACTTTCTTAGTGTAAAAGGAAGACTAGATACGAAGTCCAATGTGATCCGATCCCGTTTCCATTGAGAGTGTTCCAGAGGTTGGAGCAATCCAGTAGGAACTCGATGTTCGGCTTTTACCCTTAGGCAGTTCAGACACTTCTATACAAAGTCATTGATAGCCATTTTAATTCTGGACCACAAATACAAGGGCTTGAGATCCTTGTACATCTTAACCGATCCAGGGTGAATCGAGAAAGAACTTTGATGTGCTTCTTGTAAAATCCCTTCTTGTAATTCCTTGTTGTTAGGAATACAAACTCTATCCTTGAAATAGAGAAGACCGTTCAACTTAACAGAGAAGTCAGAATTAGACTTAAGCTTAGAAATGATCTTCTGAAGTTCCGGGTCTTCTTGTTGAAGTTCTCTAATCCTCGAGATTAGACTAGACAGAACTTGAAGTTTGGACAAGTAATTCTGAGCTTTAGATAATCATAAATGAGCGTTGATAGCCAAATAAGCTACGAGAAAACAATTTGAATAGATTACTTATAATGTAAGGCAATTTTTGAATGGATGCTTATTTTACAAGCAAGAGTTAAAATAATTACTTATTTACCAAGGAGTGGTTAGAACAATTTCTTAGAGAACAAGGAAGAGAAATTTCGAATGCTTTAAGACTTAGAATAGCTTACCGAGGGTCAGTTTTCGACTGAGAACATCCGCAACCACATTGGCTTTCTCGGGATGATAGTCGATGACCAGCTCGTAGTCTTTTAACAATACCATCCACCTCCTTTGTCTCAAATTGAGATCCTTCTAAGTAAGAAGATACTTCAGACTTTTGTGATCAGTGAATAGGTGGCATATTTCACCATACAGGTAATGTCTCTAGATTTTGAGTATAAAGACGATGGCAGCTAATTCAATATCATGTGTCGGGTAATTGAGTTCATGGGGCTTCAATTGCTGGGATGCATATGCTACTACAGTATCGCCTTGCATCAAGACACAACCTAATCCCGAATGGAAAACGTCACTATAGACTGCGAATTCCTTGCCCAATTCAGGTTGGATTAGAACTGGGGCACGAGTTAAAGCCTGCTTCAATTGGTCGAAGCTTCGTTGCTGATTTTTAGACCACTCAAATGGTTTATATTTTTAAGGAGTTTAGTTAGGCGTAATGCAATAGTAGAAAAGCCTCTTACGAATCTCCGATAATATCCAGCTAAAACGAGAAAACTGCGGACCTCGGCAATATTCTTCGAAGGTCGCCAGTCAAGAATAGCTTGAATCTTTTTCGGTTTTACCTTGATTCCTTCGGCAGAGATCATTTGACCGAGGAATGCGATTTTGAATAACTAAAACTCGCATTTGGTGAACAATTGGCGTTCTCGAAGAGTTTGCAGAATGATTCGGACGTGTTCAGCATGTTCCTCCTTATTCCGCGAATAGACAAGAATGTCATCGATGAAGACATCAACGAATTTATCAAGATAGGGCTTGAACACTCGGTTCATCATGTCCATAAATGCAACAGGGGCATTTGTTAACCCGAAAGGCATAACGAGGAATTCAATGTGACCGTATAGAGTATGGAAAGCTGTCTTAGTAACGTCTTTATCTTTCACTTTCATCTAATAGTATTCCGATCGGAGATCGATCTTAGAGAAAAACGAAGAATCTCGTAATTGATCAAAGAGATCTTTTATTCTCGGCAGAGTGTAGTTAGGTTTGCATTGCTTGAGGACAAGCAATAGTTCGAGTTTGGGGGTGCGTAAAGTGTCTAAAAGTTTTATTTTATTTACCCTTTTTACTCATATTATTGTTAGACTTAGGCATATTTTAGTTGCATAATTAGGCATTAATGCATATTCTCATGATTTCCTTCACCATTAAGCTTGATTACATATTTTAATGTATTTTGTGGAAATGGTGATGTTTTAGTTTGTATTTTAGTGCATGCAGGAAAGTTGCATAATTAGGCATTAATGCATATTCTCATAATTTCCTCACCATTAATTTTTCTGCTCTCTTAATTCTATTTGCATTTAATTTCAGTTGAAAAAATGTGGGAAGTGCTTATTCAGGTGCCCCACGAGTTAAGGGAAGCAATATTTGGGAAAGTTCTTGCGAATTTTGTGAAGGCAATAATGCATTCGAAAGTTGCCCTCAAGTTTTTGCAACGAACATGTTAAGGAAAACCACGTAGGAATGGTTGCCTGAATATGAACAGCAGATGTTGTCGAAGCAACAACAGGGACAGTTGATGCCGCTACCACAGTTGCTGCCACAGCAGCAAGATTTTTCATGGTATGATAAAAAATCTCAATTTTTTTACCATAACAGTTTTGCTGCAAAAATCGACATGCCCTGGCAATATAGTTATCCTCAAGAGCAATCAAAATCCTTGGAGGACACACTTCAAACTTTTCTCGCACTCATGCATAAAGTGTCAACTATTCTAGACGCCACCATCGCTAAGATGGATGCACTTCTGAGCAATTCAGTCCTCATTAATGTCATAGATGAATCTGTACACGATGTCTCACCAACTTCTACCTCAGCAACTAGTGATCCCTAACAATTAAGTCTAAGGGATACTGATGTCGCAGGACAAGAGGACGAAGAGCAATGCGAAGAAGAATCTCCGACGTATGAGGAACAATTAGAACCTCCAAGCCAAGAGGATGAAAAACAATGCCCGAACAGCAAGATTGACAGCTATTTTGGCAGCTACCTAGAACTCTGTCCTGAAGACAAACTGAGCAGTGAAAGGACAACACCTGAACAAAGCAATGCCACAACAACACCTAGTGAGGCCGACAAAAGAATTGATGATTCCACGACAACATCACATGCCTCGACAATGATGCCTGCCTCGACAGAAGCCTCAACAACTATGGACAATATATATCTAGAGGAGTCGATGCTGGCAGATTTAAAGCCAACAAAATCTCTACTGATGGAGATCTTCGAGGGGAATAAAGAAAACGATGTTGGGAGTCATGAAGCTTTTCCAAATAATGAGTTTTCCCTTGACATGCATAGCATCATGACAGAAGATTGTCACAACAAATGGTTGTCGCAGCAGCTGCCTCGGCAGCAAAAACAACTTTCCACCATAACGAACTTTGACAAAGATGAGGTATCTACATGGTTAGATAGTGATATAATTTTTCCTAATCATATGTTCATGCCTTCAGGAATAGATACAAGGAGGAAGGTTCACATGGACTACAAGGGAACGAGGAAGAAGGACTCCTACACCATGAGAATAATCACTCGATGGAGGGTGCCGGTGGATTACAAGAAGTATCGAAAATGACCCTCTTAAGATCAAATCGACAAGGGAGTAGTTACTTTAGGAGATGCATGCCAATGCACTCCTAGAGTAACATAATTTTTATTTTTATCTTCCATATTTTTTATGATTTCATAGACTTAGAAATTTTAAATATTCAGTTCTTATTTCTTTCTGCATTTTATTATTTTATTTTGTTTTTTTCTTCATCTTGCAAATAAAATTCAACCGTCTCACAACCAATCAATGGCCACAACCATCAACCAACTAGTCTTCCAGAGAATTTCGACAGAGGCAGTCGAGCAACATCATCGACGAAAGTTTGCCGCCCGGCAGTACTGATGTTGCCGCCCAGCTCCCGCCACTCGGCAGTACTAAAGCTGCCAAACAGGCCCTAATACCAGCAGTACTCCTCCATCATCTCCGAAACCAGCTCAATAGGATGGAAAGGCAGTAGCTCCGATTTATGCAATACACGAGGGATGTTCCCTGACAGTGCAGTCCGGTTCCCCATATTTCTTGCTGAAAAACTTACATGCCATCACCTGCCATAGCAACCCAGATCGACGCCATGGTAACTACAACTACAACTGCCCAGGGATCCCAAGGTAACGACTGCACGTGGTTAGACTAGAAGATACACACATTCGATAACTACACAAGCAAACATGGCTCGAAGGAAATTCATCATGCAAG
Organism: Hibiscus trionum; assembly: GCA_030270665.1. Taxonomy (NCBI): domain Eukaryota; kingdom Viridiplantae; phylum Streptophyta; class Magnoliopsida; order Malvales; family Malvaceae; genus Hibiscus; species Hibiscus trionum. Next base: position 9,606,589 of record BSYR01000007.1, on the reverse strand, counting down.
GTGACGACCTTTCCGACTAACTCAGTTATTTTTCTCATGCATTGAGCACAATGCTCCTCTCGAGTTTGGGGTTAGCACTCATTTTGTTTAGGCATAACTAGTGCATTTAGGTTGCATAATGTACTTGCCTCTAAAAATTAATCAAAAGATAAAAATTTGTTGTAACTTGTGCCTATGTTAGGATAGCCGATTAATTTATTTTCGCACCAAATTAAAATTGAACTTAATTCTAGGAAAAGTATGAATAACTTAGATTTTTTCTATAATTTCCAAAACTGTAAAACACTTATGTTACTTTGTTGAATTTGATAGAATACCTGATGAACACTGCTGATTTATTTTTAGAATTCTTTGCAAAATTCTAACACTGGTCGCAGGTAGCTGCCGAGGTAGAAAACAGAAATAGAAAAATAAAGCCCTGCCAAGGCAGAGAAAAATAAAGAAAAATTGTTGTTTTACCCTAGAGGTGCTCGAAACAAGCTCTAGGAAAAAATTTGCATGAGTGAATGAAAGTCTTCACAGGATGACTCTGCTCAAAGGGTTCGGGGTTTTCTAGTATGCTCCTATCTTAATTTCAAACCTACAGAGTAGTTGTGATGAGTTGAAGCCATTACTGCCATGATTAAATAATTGTGCTGCCTCGACAACAACCTTATATATCGTAACAACATCTTTGTTTCTTTAGAGTATTCTGCATATTCAGCATGTACACAGTCCTACACATACTGCACTGGCATTATAAATTAATTCTGAGTTATTTCTTGTTGTTTCCCCTATCACTAATATAATGTAGGTGCCACGGCCTTGAGGTGCGGAATCAAGTTAAAAACAGGTTTTTCTTTCTGATTAATATAAGGCCAAGTCTAGTTAGGTTTGCATTGCTTGAGGACAAGCAATAGTTCGAGTTTAGGGGTGTGTAAAGTGTCTAAAAGTCTTATTTTATTTACCCTTTTTACTCATATTATTGTTAGAATTACACACATTTTAGTTGCATATTAGGCATTAATGCATATTCTCATAATTTCTTTCACCATTAAGCTTGATTACATATTTTAGTGTATTTTGTTGAAAAGGTGCTGTTTTGGTATGTATTTTGGTACATGCAGGAAAATTGCCCGCCGGAACCTGCTGCGGTAACAAGGTGCTGCCGGAACCCGCCGCGACGGCAGGGTGCCACTACAACCCACCGCGACATCAGGGTGCCGTCGGAAACCCACTGCGACAGTAGGGTGCCGCTAGAACCCGCCGCGACAGTAGGGTGCCGCCAGAACCCTCTACGAAAGCAAGGTGCCGCCGGAACCCGCCGCGGCAGTAAGGTGCCACCGGAACCCGCCGCGACAGCAGGGTGCCGCCGAAACCCGCTGCGGCAGCAGGGTGCCGCCGGAACCCGCCGCAGCAGCAGGGTACCGCCGGAACCCGCCGCGGCAGCAGGGTACCGCCGGAACCCGCCGCGGCAGCAGGGGAGAAATCTGAGGACATGATGCTGAGGCAGCAGACCAAGGAGCTGTACTAATGCAGTTCCAAACAGAGACAACAACTGCCGAGTAGCTGCCGCAGCCATACCTGTCGCCCAGGGCAGCAAGCTGAGGAATTGGAGAACTGGAGTGTGATCTATAGAGCAGAAAATCCTTATTCTAACGATACCATCCACTCGATTTTCTGATGCCTGTAGCAGCGGGCAGAGCCACCGAAGGGGTAGAACAAGCTAACTTACGGAGCAAGGCAACGTGAAAAAGTCCACATTCAACTCAAAGAAGTCAGAATTAAAGGTTGCATTTAATGCAAAAGTTACTTTGAAGACTTCTACTTCAATGAGGACTTGACCTAGCTAATACCTATATATACTCAATGTATTTTTACTTCAAAACAACTTAGGTTTTCCCTTAGGCATAGTTTAGGTTGTCTTGCCGTCAATTATGTTCTAAATTGTTCTTTGGGTTTGGGTTATGTTGTAAACTAGTGTGAGAACGGTTGTTTAGGAATTAAGTTTGTTTTTGCAATAAAACTTCAAGGTTTGCTTATTCCATGTTCTTCATAGTTTTTAATTAAGGCGAAAGATTAATTGTTTACTATCCATTTGTTCGCTATCGAGAGAGTCGAACTCACGAAGGGAGTAAGTACGGTCCTCACCTTAATCAAGTGTTGATCAACCCAGCCTAGACATAGGTTAGGGTTTAAGGCGGCTAAAAGAGAATGAACCAAACATTGCTGTCTTTACATGATTCACCCTGCGACTGGTATTATCTGTAGTGGACATCGACAACATTATGACTTAGGCATAAGCGGTATCACTTTCAAATCGTTCTCCCAAGCCATGAAGTACTGCCGAATTTTCTACTGAGACAATCGTCCGTTCCACTATCGAGGCAGCGAAAGCGTCACAGCAGTCAATCTGCTATCTCCCGCCGAGGCAGCAAAGTCTGGCGGCGCAAAACAACTTATCCTATTCAACGCAGTTTCACACTAGGGAGCAGCATAATCCGGCCCATTCCATCAAATCTGATCTCTTCATATTATTTACCTGTGTTTTATTTACTTTTCTTTCTTAAACAAATCAACTTATTTGTGCATTTACTTTTCCTTTGTGCAGGAATTTCGTTTCAAGTTAAGCTGACCAATCCATGTGGGAGACGATATCTTTTATACTATAACTTGACAGGAGTGTGCACTTGCGCTCATATTTACATAACACCAAAACGCTCTACACATAGTGTACTTATTTTTCATAGTTACCCGATTCAACTGTCGATAGTCGATGCAAAGCCACATCGAACCATCCTTTTTCTTCACAAACAAGATAGGTGCACCCCAAGGAGACGTGCTAGGCTGAATGAAGCCTTTGTCTTGTAACTCCTGAAATTGTTTCTTGAGCTTCTTCAACTCCACTTGTGCCAATTTTTATGGTGTAATGGACATCGGGATGGTTCCAGGTTGAACGTCAATTATGAAATCCACTTCACGAGTCAGAGGAAGACCAGGGAGTTCCTCAGGAAAGACGTCAATGAATTTGAGAACAATAGGAACAAAAGAAAAGCCGAAATCATATTCATCTTGTAGCACCATAGAAGCAAAAATTGAAGTCGGTTTTTGATCTATAAGAAGTATGGATTATTTTCCTAAACCCCGAAGGTACAATCTTCTATTTTGACAATCGATCTAGGCTTGATGTTTACTTAACCAATCTAAGCCTAACACTATGTCAAATTCAAAATTGGGCAAGACATAAAGATCAATAGGAAAGGGTATGTTTCAAATATCTATAGGACAAGCTCCATAGAGCAAATTGATTTGCAAGTTTCCCCCATTAGGGTTCGATACTGCAAGGCTTGTTATAACATCTTCTTCGGGTTTCATATTTAACTTATCAAGCAAGTAAGAGCATATGAATGAATGGGTTGATCCTGAATCAATCAAAGCATAAACCGGTTTAAGGTTCAGTTCAACCATACCCGCAATGACGTTGGGAGATTCCTCCTCTTCTTTAACACGGATGTGATAAACATGAGATGGGGCTTGGGATTCTTATTGTGTGGTGGCTTTCGAATGGGAGCTTCTACCCCTCCCCTGGTTTTCGAACTGAGCTTGTCTCAGATTCTTGTTTCGGTTGGAAGGTGTAGGGCTCGGATTAGTCGAATTCCGAGTTGGAGCCTTGTTCTGGTGGGGCTTGGGTAATCCCTAATTTAGTGATCATCACGACCACAAGCAAAAAGAGGTTGGATTGAAGTTGGCATTGGCCGAAGTGTTGCTTCTAACAATACTTGCAGGTCGGAGCTTTCTTAGAATTTATTATGCTATTAACGGAAACAACAGGGACAACCAACTTGTTCACCGATTGGGGTCTTGGTTTGTAGTTGCTTCTGGGAGTATGAGCGTAAGTAGAAGACCCTTCTTTCTGATTTTTGGCCTTCTTTGGTTGCCAACATGACTTATCATCACTCTTCCGCTTCTTATCGCTTCGATAACCACCTTTCCTCTTTTATGCGGCTTTCATCTTAGCCTCAATAGCAATGGCTCAGTTTACAAGAGTCTGGAAGTCCATGATACCCAGGGCGGTAAATATCGGACTCAACTCGTCATTTAAGCCGTCGATGAACATTTGACATTTATCCTTCTCAGTCTTGATAGACTCCGAACCATATTTACAGTACTTGTAAAAGTCTGCAATGTACTATTCAATAGGTCTGTTAGCTTGCTTAAAATACAAGAAATGCTTTCTTTGATCGGCCAGATATTGTTCGCTTACGAACTTCTTATTGAATTCTTCTATAAAGAACTTCCACGTTATTGACTTAGTCGGGGCTGTTAAAGTCGTGGTTTCCCACAAACTTAGCGCTTCATCCGCTAACAGAGCGACAACACATTCGAGGTTATGCTCATCCAAGTATTGTAGCTGCTTGGTCAGAATTTGAGTGGTGCGTTCTAACCAATACTCAACCTACTTAGGCTTATCCTCGTTCACACCAGTGAAGGTGTTGGCTTAGTGTTGAGCGAGCTTATCTATCAGTACTCTGCTTGATGCAGCAGCAGCAGGAGCAACAGGATGATCTTGCTTAAGGTTTGACATGAGCTGATCGAACATCTCTTTCATACTTAAGAGACATTCCCTTTGAGCAACTAGGATGGCTGGGGCATCCTATTGAGGATGAGCTTGAGCTCACGGTTGATCAATCTCTTGATATTTCGTTTGTCTTGGAAGGTTCTGATCGAGTCTTACACTGTTGCCCTCACTAGAGGATTCTCGAGGACTTCCATTGTCCCGAGCTACTCTTGTCTCGGACATAGTACGATTAGGTAAAAGGAAGGAGTTAGCCAAGCAACAACACAAGTATCTCTAAATATAACTCCTAGGGGGCATAGTTCAAAACTGTATGACGCATGCTGACTCGATTAAACTTTAGGAAGTAACCTAAAGCTCTGATACCACTTAATGTAACAATCCACACCCAGTTAGGAGCATAGAGCGTTACGACGCGCAACGGACACTTCAGAACAAATGTATGAAGGTTTTAAACATATAACTATTGAATCTTTTAAACTTTACAAATCATAATGGTCGCTAACAAAAACTTTTTACTATCATATCATTCATGTAGCTATTGATCTTGCTTATCACTTAAACATCAACGAACGACTAGATACATTTTGTAAGCTTTTGTTCATGTTTTATAGTCACTTTCGATTGTTTTAACTACTTACAATATTCGATCAAGTTCAAAATCATAAAACATAACTTCCAACTAGTATCTTATATTTACAACAAAAATGGCTATCAACCATATGTTTATACATCCATAGTTATACCTATTTACATACCAAAGCATGTCAAGATCAAATCAGAACATGTAAATCATCAAACACATCCAAATAGCCAATTGATATCTATCAACACAATGAATAAGCATGATTCAAACATCCAAACATGGTTCATATTCATATCATCATATTCGAATAGGGTCCATTACCCTTATATATCTTTTACATTTAAGATATATGATTGGTATATCAATCCTCCTTAACACATATAAACACAATTCGATGACATTTCATTCGAGTAACATATCATACTTCCATTGAACATGTGATGAGTCTTATTTCAAGTACTTTTAGTTGTTTTGTCTTGGTAGATTAGTGGGACTAGGTAATCAAGTCTTAATGGTTACAAAGTTCCAAATCAGAGGAACTCTAGACTCTAAGGCATGCCGTTCTACTCAAGACCAACTACTCAACCAAGGCATGTAAACATAACAAGTTCATATAACATAGTTTCCAGTATATAACTATCATGTAAACAGTTTCAAGTATCGAGCGAAGAATACTAGCTATCAACATGGATCATGATATCATATTTCCTTTTTATACCTTCTTTCCTTAATATAATTACCAAATCCATATTATACTCATTTTATAATTTCATCTAAAAACATAATTTAAACATATAACACTGGTTAGGACACTAGTCCTAAACCTAAGTTTAACTACACTCACAAGACTCCAAGCACTAATACTAATCTTGCTCTTTGATGAATATGCCCTTGTTCTTTCTATTTGAGCGGTCAGGCCTTGCCTCCTCTAGGTTTTCTTCAAGTTCTTGGTGTAACCATTCACATATAAACAAAAGCAAAGAATATTAGCATCGACATCCATCATATGGATTCATTCAAACAAGCACAAACACCATTCATTCAAAACTGTTTTCCAGTTCTAGCAGCTTGTATACCTTTTACTAATTTGATCATAACTTTTAATCCATATGTCAAAATTTCGAATAATTTACCTTGTCAGAAAGCTTATTTAATCATCTTTTTAACCATATAAGGCTCATATTTTTACCATTTATAGATCAATACAGTTTTGCATTTATAGATAACATTTTTTCAGGGACTAATCTGCCAGATTGCATTTTAGCTCACTTTAGTGCACTTTTAAGCATAGGTCCTTTACTAGTTCATTTAAGCCCTTTTTAGCCAAAGTTTACCCTCTTTTCATTGTCCTTTCAAGTCTAGTATGGTCCCTAAACAGAGTATATCAGTCTATTAATTTATCATCTTTCCAGCTTAGTCCAAATTCTTCAATTAAGCTATCTAACAACTTTAGACAATCAATTAAGCTATTTATCAGCCAATTCAAGTTTTCATTCATTCATTAAAACTATTCACATGTTTTTACTCATCGTTTCCAATGTTGAATTCAGAGCAATTTAGTACCTAAAACTCTCAATATTACCATAACAGTCCCTATGGAAGTTTCACATATCCAGGTGACTAGTCTTTATCCTAATTCATTATCTAGAAAATTTATCATCAAATTGATTTTACAAATAATTCAATACATCAGATTTTAATAATTTTCCCTAGGTGACTTTTAGCTGATAACAATATCTAGTCCCTCAAATTATAAAGTTTATCAAAACAGCTACCTAGTGCAATCAGTTAGCACATAACACCTCTTAGTGGTTTGTTTACACTTTCTATCTTACAACCCATGCTAAATCCACCTAATTTATCAACATATAACACATTTTCAACCATCAAATTAACATAATCAGCATCTAAACACATCAAAACAGAACATATACACAATCCAAAATAGGTTCATGGCCATGTTCGTGAATTTCCAGCATCATTCATACTCAATCAAAATTTCTATTTCATTTCAAACAAAGAAAATATGATATTTACAAGAGAATCAGATTTTACCTTACTCATTATGCTAATTAAACACCAAATTGAAGCTAAACCGAGTTGGAATTGCCATGGATGTAAGCTTTCTCTCTATACCTCTCTTTTTCTCTTTTGTTTTATTTGGTTTCGGTGAAATGGAGAGGAAGGGTAGACAATGGCTGATCATATTTTATTTTCCCTAATGAACGGACAATTTTGTCCCTAAGTTATCCACTAATCATGTATTAATGTGGGGCAATTTGGAGATATCAAGTTTTTTGCATACAAACTCAATATATGTTAGATTTTTCAAGTTGGTCACTTTAATTTGGTCACTTGTTCCTTCAATCTTCCAATTATGTCCCAATTCAATTGAATTTCAATCTTTTTATTTTAATTTCGGCACCTAAATTTTATTTTTGATCCTAGTCAATTATAACTTGTTTTACTATTTATGGACTCGAATGGTAGATATATCCTAAACCCTATTTAGGGTGTTAAAGAATCCTTCGAGTGCTTTCATACAAATCTTTTGAACCCTCGGGAGACAGTCCTCAGAACTCAGTTCCACCTAAACTATGTAAATGCTCCAAAGGTAAACCAGCATTAGTACCAGGTTGTGGTGCAGCCACATGCATACCCGCTATCGTTGCCTGAAAAGCCCCATCTATAGCTTGAATCAACGATATCATATCAACAACAGCCTATCCTTGCGATGCCTGGGGTCTAACACCTCCATCGCCAGCTCTCTCACAAGCGCCATCACCACCAGCAGACGACAAATTTTCTACATCATTAACCTCATTTTCAACCACATTAAGCACATTGGATCTAAGCTCTCGTCTCGGTCCCATTATCAAAATGATATGAATCTTTAAGCTAAAAATGCAATATTAAAAACAAGCATTCCTCATTAAATCAACCAAGCATCAAAATTACATCAACCTTACCTCCCAATTCTTTCGAAACTTGTCTTTGATACCACCAAATGAAACCCCTCGACCCGGTCTAGACGATAGACCGAACCGAACGGGTCACACGGGGAATATTGAAGTAAACCAAGAAGTTTACTCCAATAAATGACCCTATTTTTTCATTTTATCTTGTCTAGATGCTCATTATTATCGTATGTGATAAACTTCGCAGCAGAACAATTTGCAACTCAATCAGACTACGATTAGGGACCTAATTGCATGAAAACACATTTTAGGGACCATTTTTCAATTTTATCAAATTACATGGACTTATTGCATTTTTAAGGTACCAACCTTTAATTAGTCACATTATATGCCTCTCTGTCAAATCTCAGCTTAAAAATTATCCAAGCTCTTTTAATTGCATCCACAACATTCAAGGACTAAAACGTAAAGAAACAGAACTTCAAAAGATTCCAATAACCAACTTAACAGCTGGGTGTTTCGGTACAGGTTTCCCTATATCGAAATGCCTGTATCAGAACAGGGTCAAGCGACTCGAAGCTCGGGCTCGTATCGAAACAGCCTCAAGGGTGTTTCGGAACACGAGATTCCAATAGCAAAATGTATTGAAACACCCCTTCCCTGTTTCGAAACCCCTAAGATAGTTCAGGCACACTGCTTCGAAATAGGCTTAGGTGTACCGAAACACATGGGCCTGTAATGACACTTTTTACTGGTTTTTCATACTTTAATCTAATAAAAAATATTCAAACATGCTTTCAACATACATACAACATATCTAAACATCAAACCTCAATCATTTATTTCAATTTCAATAATATAGCATGGCAATACACATTAAGGAAATCTATAGGCATGCAACCTATGCAATATGACCACTCAAGAGTTAAAACCCAAACCAAAGCAAATACCAAAAATTAAAGGCCATTTACAAGTCATCAAAAGCATCACAAACTTGCAACAAAACAGGGAGTTTCAAAACACACACTCCTAAAACATAAAGGCATCCTCCCATTGCCGATTATTACTAATGTGCAAACTTAAAACCATACTTGAGCTAAGTCTCATTCCTTGATTTCCTTCTTGCTTCTTCGCTGCCCCCAAAGATGCTATTTCTCTGTTCTTGTGTGATAAAAATACGGGACACCAACAATGTATTTTAAAATCATTTCTCAAGTAGAAAACTCTATCTCATCATGCTCTTTCTATCTCATGCTTGAAATCATTTTCAAAGAAAAACCACATCATTAGAACCACATGTACCATCTATCTCATGCATTAACCCAAATGCATAATCTCAAAGCAAAACCACACATGCTTGTTTCTCAAAAGAATTTCTCAAATCATGTTCTCATATGCAAAACAAAATGCATAAAATCATTTATAATCAAGGTACATGTTAATCTCATATATTGGCATTTTAGCAACATTACTTGGATATGCAGACAACTTGACAGAATCTCACATCGTCAAGTCCTACCTCGGTGGAATCTCACATCACCAAACTCTCATGACGGTATCTCTCATTGCCACAAAGCTTGATGGAAACTCTCATTATCAGGACCTACCGTGGTGGAATCTCTAATCATCACACTCTCACTTCGGAACGTGAAGGCACTACCCTTATTGTCCGAAACAAAGAGCACGTACAAATTTTGTATATTATACTGCACTTATCATCCTATTCATCGACCAATTATATCCGGTAAAAATTATCTCATCTTATGCCAATATACTCATTGTAAACATCATTTACCTAATGTTTTTCAATGCATAATCATAAATCAATCTCATCTCATTTCTAAAGCATAAACAATGCATAGCATTTTCTCAACAAGTTCTATCTTTTCAAAATTAGAAGTCTATCTAATCGGATCATATAAGTCATCAAATCATTTCTCAAAACATGTATAAAATAGTAGGTTTACATATATCTTCAAAACATGAGCATGATCATATAAAACAATGGGATAAAAATCGAGAACAAGAGCAAATCATCTCAAACTTACTTTCGGGCTTAGATTAGTGTTTCAAACTCAATCTAAACCCCCAAAACTTGCTTTCAAGTCTTTGAAAGGCTTTAAAACCAATTCCACTCACCGACAACACCTCCTTTGCTTTGCCGAAGTGAAATCAAGCTTCCGAAGCTCCCGAAACTTCACCGATTTCTTTTGATACGTTCTCCCCAATTTATACCAAACAAGAACATAGGATTAATGCATCTCAATGCATTAAAAACACCATCAACTAAAGCCACCACGTTGCTCTGTCCAAAAACTCCTGAATGCCTATCCGAAAGAACCGAAACCACCTTCGATTACTCTACAAACCCAACCCAGCCAAAACCTAACACTTCCATCCACTTTTAATCATCAATTAACATCCAAAAACAATATAGTTACATGCTTATATCTCCAGCAACACCAGAACCATAATATAACCACAAAAACCCGAAATCTAGCAATCTAACAACTAGAGATCCAACTCATTTCGGGATTACTATAATAAAACCTTTATTTCAACATCATTTAACATTCAAATCATGATTAAAATCAATCTCAAATCAATCAAAATAGTAGCATTACGAAAATCTTGAGAAATCATCTTTCAAAGCTTGATTTAACCATTTTCATCAATTAGATTATAAAATCTTATTAACAAACACAATTAGAGTGCCAACGACTTGGGAATTTCATTAAAGAACCCTGATTAGAGGAGAGAAAAGAAAGATCACCTCTAACAGAAGGTTTTTCCCCTTGATTGCAATGATTGAGATGAAAACCTTCAAGAAATCCATAGCTAGTTGATGTAGAAATCAATGAGAATCATTTAGAAATAAAATGTGGATGAAAAGAAATAAATTTCTGGAGATTTAGTGAAGAAAAGATAGTTTGGCTAATAGAAAAGTTGAGAGAAAAGTTTAGGAGAAAGTAGTTACGTAAGAAAATGTTTAGCCTTTTAAAATCTCCTTATTAAAACCCATTTATTAAATCAATTAATCAAATCTTTTAAAAACAAAAACACAAGAGAAAGGGCTGATAACACCTTGGTGTAATAGCTCCCAAAAGATTCTAAGTTTTGGCCCTCTTCAATTAAGTCATTAAAACGTATTTTGCAATTTTTCTAATTTAGTCACCGTTTCAAATTACCAATTAAATCAGTCCAATTTTATAAAATTGAACTCTCCAAAGCCTTCAAAAATTATTTTAAGATCGTCAAATATTTCCCATATTTTACCTCACTCAAAAACCATTTATTTCAAATTGATCCTGAAACTAGCATAACTCGCTCGAACCGTTTCACCTGAACCTCTTAGACGAACCAGGCTAACTTCTAAGCTCAAAATCGGGCCATTACACTTTGACTTTTAGCTTCTTGCACTGAAAGAGAATTATTTTGGAAGTGATAGGTGATGATAAAAAATAAGTAAAATAAACTAAGCAAAGTAAAGTAAATAGCAAAGAGTAATCGATGTGAGAGACTAGGTCAGGTTATCGTGAGCAGTGGTGCATTTGCTTAAAGAAAAGTTGTGGCTTGTAATTGCTAAGGCAAGACAATTTTTGTGGCAACTGGGTTTGGATAAATGCCGTGGAAAATAGGTTTAGATAAATGTCGTAGCAACTGGGTTTCCTCTTTCAATGTTCGGCGTAGCGTTCTTCAATGCCTCCGTGTTATCCCTAACCGATGTACTGGTGTTTGCGCATGCCTTGGTGATACATCTCTGCGTTAACCTTGGGTGAGCAACACTGATCTTGCACTCCTTTATCCGCTGAAATCTAATCCTTATCCCTAAGGCGGATTAGTTCCCACCAACGATCGTTCAAATGGAAACTATTTTCACTCGTTTCATGAATCTAGCTCTCCTGAGCCTAGATAAATGGATACACTCGAGTTCCTTTCCCAATTCCCTCAAGGTAAAATTTAGGATCCAAGAATGAACAAACAATGAAATTTATTGAATTAAAAACCAAGAACCATTCATTCGTCTCTTACACCAACAAAACCTGATTTGTAACCCCCTCGACCTGGTCTGGGTGAAAGACCGAACCGAACATATCACACGAGGAATATTGAAGTAAACCAAGAAGTTTAACTCAATAAACGACCCTAATTTTTTTTTCATTTCATCTTGTCTAAATGCACTTTATGATCCTAAGGGTTAAACGTCGCAGCAGAACAAATAAAACTCCATCAGACATCGATTTGGGACCATTTTGCAATATTACCAAATTATAGGGCTTCAACCAATTTTAAGTTACCAGCCTATAATTAATCACAATACATGTATCTCTGTCAAATATAAAGTAGAAACAGGCTCATTTAATTGCATCCACAACATTCAGGGATCAAAACGTAAAGAATCAGAAATTTAGAAGATTCCAATAACTAACTTAACAACCTATTGTTTCTGTACAGGTTGCCCTATATTGAAACAAGTGTGTCGAAACAAGGATGAGCGACTTGAATCACGGGACTGTATCGAAACAGGCTCGAGGGTGTTTCGAAACATGTAATTCCAGTAGCAAAATGTTTCAAAAGAGTCTCAATCTGTTTCGATACTCCTAAGCAATTTCAGGCACCCTATTTCGGTACAGGCTCGAGTGTACCGAAACATCTGGGCCTGTAATGTCACTTTTTTCTAGTTTTTCATACTGTAATCCAATCTAAACCAAACCAACATACATCCAACATGCATACAACATATATGAGCCTCAATCCTCAAGCATCTGCGGCATACTCATCAACATAATATGAACATTTGCATCAAACGTAAATTATAGGCATGCAACTTATTGTCAAGCCAAGTAAGATACCAAAAAGCAATGTAAAACATAAACCAAATACCAATGACCATTTACAAGTCTAAAACAGCAAACCAAACTTGCATAAAAGGGAGTTTACACAGATCTCCCCACAATCCAACGGATCCCCCATTGCCCTTATTACTTTAGTCTAAACTGATACATACATTCGTAAGTGAAGTCTCTTGGAATACCTTGCCTCTTGTTGCCTCCTAAATCTCAATTATTTGCATTGATGGACAAAAGAGAGTGTAAGCACACAAGGCTTAGTGAGGAGGCTCAAAACCAAAACATTATGAATGCATTAAAATTGTTTTACATGTCCACATTGAAATCTCATTTCAATTCGCTAAAACATCATTTGAAAACCATCATGCCCTTTCTAAGTCCATGCACTTCTCTTATTCGAAATAAGTATGTTAAACATCATACAACATGTATCATGAATCATCGACAAGTTCCAGACTACACTGAATTTAAGCCTTCCCATGTATAGCTACCATATGCAAAGCTTAATCCATTGATAACTTGGGAAATCACATGTAAAGGATTGATAACTTGGAAATTTCAGTAAAGAAATGATCATTAGATGACGAGAAATGGATGAAATCACTCTCAATTGGATGTGTTTTTTCTTGAAAAATCAAATGAAAACAAAACGATTTGTAAATCAATATTAAAGAATCCTTTAGAAATAAAAAACTCAGCAAATCAAGAGCATTACCTCAAGTTTCTTGAAAATGGAGAGTGTTTGGCTGAATGAAATCTTTGAGAGAAAATAGAATGAGAGAAAATGACGTAAAATGAGTTTTAATGAAATAACTAACTGTCCTTTTACTAAACCCTTTTAATCTTTAATTAAAACCTTTTAAAATGCTCCTAATTGAGAGAGAAATATGATAAAAACAAGTAGGTCAAATAGCTCCATAAAGATTCAAAGTTCCAATCCTTTTACCAAATAGTCACTAAAACAACTTTGTAAAAATCGCGTTTTGGTCACTAACTGAAAATGTCCCACTTCCAAAGTCCATTTCTTAAAATTGTTTTTACCAAAATCATTTATATAATTAATAATATTTTTTAAGCATTTTCTCAAATTTTTATCCTAACCCGAACCTCAATTTCCCTGAACCGCTCCTAAAAACTCGAATCTTTAGTCTAGGTCCTACAAACCTCGAAATACTTCTAGGCCCAAAATCAGGGTGTTACACAATAATACAAGCCAAATTAGACTAGTTCATGGCTAGGTAAAAAGAAAATACAAATGTAATAAACCCAGACATGGATCACACAATACAAATAAGAAGAAGATGATGATGAAGAAGAATAAGTTTGTGTGTGGATTCTATGCGGTTTGATTCCCCAAAATCGACTCTCCCATTTGAATGTTGCAATCTCCTTAAATAGATGAGGATAGAGTGTCCAAATGTGTTTAAGATCTGTGTAATTCAATCCCTATCTGATTGGAGATTTGAATTTTGAATCTGGATAATTATCCTTTGCATTTGAATTAAATCTGCAGATAATGGGGGGTTTTATCGTTAATTGTCGCGGCATCCCTCGACAATTAGCACGACAATTCTTTCTTCCTTATCCTTACTTTCCACGGAATTTGGTTCGGTAATACGTATTGCACAAAATAAGGCAACCCAGCAGTGATTTCTCCACAAAAACCAACAAAATGTAACACCAAGCTCGATGGAAAAAGGAAACTATGAAACTTTGCATGAATTCCTAACAATGCAACTAAAATGAGCCTAAGTCTAACAATAATATGAGTATGATGGGTAGAAAATATAGTACTTTTACACACTTAACACTTTCTACAAGTAGTGATTTCTTTAAATGCTTTTTGCAGAACGCGGGGTGTTCCCACATGGTCGATTTTGGGGTTATATTCCAAATAATCTATTATAGGGTCATTCTTCTAATAAATGATAAAAAGGGTATATTAATTAAAAATTGCCCTATTTGGTGAGGGTCTGCAAAATGGAAATTGATTGTCAGATGTCGTTTCTTTCTTCCTTGTTGCATTGGTTATGAGTAGGGAAGTAAAATCAGATACTGGATGGATTTTAAGTCAAGACAAATCAAATTAGAACATGTTTGGACTATATCGGGTCAAGGCAATGGTTTGACTAGACTCGAGTCAGGTCTGAGTCGACTCAGGTCCTAGTCAATGTCAAGTTGATCTAATTCAGACTCAGTTTTAGTCAAGTCAATGCTAGGTTCGAGTTAAAATGGTTTGGGTCTGAGTTCTTTAATTATTAGGTTAATTCAGGTTCGAATGGACTTCGGGTATGGTAATTTCAGGTATCAGGTCAAGTTTAGATCAGGTCATGCCGGTTTCAGATTAAGTTCAAGCCGGGTCAAGTTAGATCAAGTCGATTTCAGTTGAAATCCAAGACGGGTAAACTCTCTCAAGTATTAAGTGTATATTCAGGTAATTCAACCAATTTAGAACATAAGAAATATATGGTGCAACACCCTAAACCCGAATGTCACATTTGGGCCTTAAGCCCAAACTGATACTTCAAAATTTCCAACCTAGTTTAGCCCAAAAGAGTTTCATGCCATAAATTTCTCAAATCCAAAAGTTAAAACTTTGATGAACAATTTAAAATGATTATATAAGGATCTTCAAATAGTTTAAGATAATAAAACATTCTCTTGCTTAATACATTCCCAAAATAAGAGTTACAACAATAAAATAAGGTCCTACAAATACATAGCCCATTAAGACCTAAGTGTTGTACTTTGAACAAGCGATGCGCTGAAACCTACATTGATGGTGCTCCTCCAATGCATGTGCCAACCTAGAAAACTGCAAATGAAAACATTGATTCTGAATGTTGAGCTAATGAAGCTTTGTGGGTACACTACCACTCTACCATGCTTCATGCAAATCATAAATATAACCATGTATCCAAAAATGATGACATGGCATAAAGGTCAATACAAGCATCGAATATCCAACATAAGCAATATCAACAATCAATCACACGAAACTAGAGTGAAGCATGGGGACACACAGTGTTGGGACACAATCACTAAGAGGGTGGCCCGGGGACACAAAGTAACGGGACTCCACACCTCATACTCGGTGTTACATCTTCTATGTGTTCGTTTGAAGGGGTTGGAATTCCTGTTGTTAACCTTGCAATTCCTCTGCCTTCATCTTTGGTCCCTTCAAGTGACCTGTTTAATTGTGGAATGTTTATGTTTACAAGTTTTGCCTCATTCCCGACTATAAGCTTATTGATTTATTAATTTTTTTGTAGAAACCGTTGGTGTGAATTCTACTATCGTGCATCGTGTCGTGGGGAGTATGTCTGTCACTGCTGCACCTGTTGATGCTTCATTTCCATCTGTGACTACGGCAGTTCCTCTAGCTTCCTCTCCTTGCAGTCCTTCTCCTAGTAAAGGGCTCGCATCTCTTACTCCATGGAATGTGTTTTACCCTTGGAAGGGGCTTGGAGACACAACGACATGGTTTTATCCTAAAACTGCTTCCCAGAGGCTGTCAGGATTATACGTAAATAGATTCTCCTCCTTTATGCCTTGTACCAACATTAAGAGATCTGTTGAATGGAGTTAGGGTCTTATTCATGAATTGGGTTGCGTCCAGTATAACATGGAGATGAATGTGGGAGCGCTTGTAAAAGAGAACGATAAATTGCATTTGCAAGTGAAGAGATATGCTGCTAATTTAAAATAATTAGAAAAAAACATGAAGCAGAGACGTGGTCACGATACAAAAGCTGAATAAGAGACATTTTGAGCAAATTTCTCAGATGGAAAATGACTTTGATCAGTCTATCATAAAAAATCTGATTCATGTTGCTAAGGAGAAAAGCCTGAAAACTGAGATTCAGGAACTCAAAGAGAAGCTAGAGCATGCGAAGGATATGGCGAACGAAAGGACGGCTAGGTTTTAAAGGGAGTTCACTGAATTGAGAACGAGTCACGAGGATCAAGCGACGGTGTTGAAGGCTACCCATAGGATGGAGGTATCTTAGAAGGTTAAGGAAATTGTGAACGCGACCTCTTCTTTGATGGTCACATGTATGGAGAAGGCACATGGTGCAGTTGTTCTCGACTTTCAAGTGCTCGCGGTCCCTTCAATGTGTCTGACGTGGATTTCAATGCTCTTTGAGAGGTAGCCATGGATTTTGATGTAAAGAATCCTTCTAGGTCCTCTTGTGGAAATTTTGTTATGGATTTTAAGGAGGTTGTAGTTCTCTGATCGAATCAAGTATGTCAGCATTGTTGAATGACCCTATTGATATTGTTGGTGATTATATGATGGATGGTATTGAGGCAGCAGGCACCTAAGGAGGGGCCGTACAATTTTTCGTTATTATTATTTTGTTTTGATGTAATCAATACTATAAGATCCTAATTGAGGGAGTAAAAGTTTGCAAAATTATTTAGCGTTTGTTTTCTTTTGGTTAAAATTGATCCTTTGGGGTATAAGCACATTTAACTTCAAATTTTGATCTTTATTTTTGTTTTTCTCTGTTTTGTTTTTTTAAATGAGTTTCCTAGAATTTAATTTATAGATGTTGAATTCACAAGAAGCGAGTATTTGTTTATCGTACATTGCATATGCTCTATTCCCTTGTGCTCGCTTTTGAGAGCAGTGATTCATCATTTATTATTGTTCGTTGTAAGGTTTATATGATTGACGCGGTGGTGGGATATATTATATAAATAGATAGATGTAGTTTTGTGGGTGAATAGACGTTTACAAGACTCTTTATGTTTTTTGTTTATTGGTCTTCTTTCGCAGTGTTAGCAATGATTGGTTATTTCGTTGTCATCGTGAATGGGTGGCGTAAAACAGGTTGTATAGAGAGAGAAATTTGAATTGATTGTAAAAGGTGCACACTTTTACCAGTGCATTTATTGATTGAAAGTATTGAGGATGCGTGTTTTTAGGTGTGGGTTCAGGATTTAAAAATACTGAATTTAACTGCTTGTCTCAGTGATTTCCAAGATTTAGATTTTAAAAGTCAGGCTTTGGTATTCCCTTTTCTATCATAAATAGGAGTCGTACAACAAAAGAGCATAATATATGTTGGTTAGGGTTTTTACTTGTGCCGATGACTAGTATGCGGAGACTTCGTTTTATAGATCCGAGAGGAGTGCTTGTTGTTTATTTAGGTTGTTCGTGTGGACATAAAATGGTATTTAGAAGGCTCTGATTAGCCATTTTTAGGGATGAACCCGTACAGACAGAGTATTTGGAAAACCTAGTTCTCAAGATTTTGCAAATACTATTGTTTGATTGTGTTCGGAACTACATCAGGAGGCGGCCATTGCAGAGCTTATTATCGAAGTTGTTGATGTTTGATAGACTTTGGCCATTTTCCCTATATATATCATCAAGGTGGTTGTTCGTTTGTCAGTAGTGGGTGGAAGTGATGGTGGGCACCGTGACAACAAACAATTTGCACCAGATGATTCGCATGGTTGATTCATTGAACCAGAAAAAAAAGGGTTTGCCATTTTCATGTGTTCATCCTGGTACTACAACGAGAATCAACCGAAGTGGAAGCGTTCACGCGGGGAGAGATTAAGCTTGAGAAACAACATAAGAGTATAGGTTTTCAATATGTAACAAAATAATCTCATAATGGTGTTGGCGTCTGAAATATTCTTATTTCGTTAGACGAAATCTGCAAGAATTTATTCGCTCCCCTCAAAGGGTTTAAAGTTGTAATATTTTGTTATCCCCAAACATAAAAGGGGGTTTGCCTTGCATTTCTACTTAAACTTTGAATCAAATATTCATATTTACAAATTTTCTGATTCTCCTTGAGCAAATTATGCAGACGCTTGCCCTCATACCTTTTTATATTGTTAATTAGGAATGAGGTCGGTATTCTCAGAAGCGAAAGGCTTGTTTTTCTTTGTGCTTGCTTAGTTTAGTTATGTTGTGTTTCCCCTCTTGACGTGGGAATGTTGTGTTTTCATAGTCGCATATCTGAAACAACCGAAAACACCTTCGATTACTCTACAAACCCAACCCAGCCAAAACCTAACACTTCCATCCATTTTTAATCATCAATTAACATCCAAAAACAACCTAATTACATCCTTATATATCTAGCAACACCATAACCACAATATAACCACAAAAACCCCAAATCTAGCAATCTAACAACTAGAGTTCCAACTCATTTCGGGATTACTATGATAAAACCTTTATTTCAACATCATTTAACATTCAAATCATGATTAAAATCAATCTCAAATCAATCAAAATAGTAGCATTACGAAAATCTTGAGAAATCATCTTTCAAAGCCTGATTTAACCATTTTCATCAATTAGATTATAAAATCTTATTAACAAACACAATTAGAGTGCCAAAGACTTGGGAATTTTATTAAAGAACCCTGATTAGAGGAGAGAAAGAAAGATCACCTCTAACACAAGGTTTTCCCCTTGATTGTAATGATTTAGATGAAAACCTTCAACAAATTCACAGCTAGTTGATGTAGAAATCCATGATAATCATTTAGAAATTAAAAAAGGATGAAAAGAGATAAATCTCTGGAGATTTTAGTGATGAAAAGATAGTTTGGCTTATAGGAAAGTTGAGAGAAAAGTTTAGGAGAAAGTTATTACGTAAGAAAATGTTTAGCCTTTTAAAATCTCCTTTAATAAAACACATTTATTAAATCAATTAGTCAAATCTTTTAAAAACACAAAATTAAGGGAAAAGGTTGATAACACCTTGGTGTAATAGCTCCCTAAATATTCCAAGTTTTGTCCCTCTTCAATTTAGTCATTAAAACATATTTTGCAATTTTTACAATTTAGTCACCATTTTAAAAATACCAATTAAATCAGTCTAATTTTATCAAATTGAACTCTCCAAAACCTTCAAAAAATTATTTTAAGATTATAAAATATTTTCCATATTTTATCTCCCTCAAAAACCATTTATTTCAAATTAATCCCGAAACTAGCGTAACTTGCTCGAACCGTTTCACCCGAACCTCTTAGTCGAACCCGGCTAACTCCTAAGCCCAAAATCGAGGCGTTACACTATGACTTTCAGCTTCTTGCACTGAAAGACAATAATGTTGGAAGTTATATGTGATGATAAATAATATGTAAAATAAACTAAGCAAAGGGAAGTAAATAGCAAAGAGTAATCGATGTGAGAGACTAGGTCGGGTTATCATGAGCAGTGGTGCATTTGCTGAAAGAAATGTTGGGGCTTGTAATTTCTGAGGGAAGACAATTTCCATGGCAATTGGGTTTGGATAAATGCCGTGGAAAATAGGTTTAGATAAATGTCGTAGCAACTAGGTTTCCTCTTTCAATGTTCGACGGAGCGTTCTTCAATGCCTTCGTGTTATCCCTAACCCAAGAACTGGTGTTTGCGCATGCCTTGATGATACATCTCTGCGTTAAACTTGGGTGAGCAACATTGTTCTTGCACTCATTTTAGCCACTGAAATCTGGTCCTTATCCCTGAAGTGGATTAGTTCCCACCAACGATCGTTCAAATGAAACTGTTTTCACTCGTTCCATGAATCTAGCTCTCCTGAGCCTAGATAAATGGATACACTCGAGTTTCTTTCCCAATTCCCTCAAGGTAAAAATAAGGATCCAAGAATGAACAAACAATGAAATTTATTGAATTAAAAACCAAGAACCATTCATTTGTCTCTTACACCAACAAAACCCGATATGTAACCCCCTCGACCATTTTTGGGTGAAAGACCGAACCGAACGGATAACACGGGAAATATTGAAGTAAACCGGAAAGTTTACCTCAATAAACGACCCTAATTTTTTTCATTTAATCTTGTCTAAATGCACATTATTATCCTAAGTGTTAAACGTCGGAGCGGAACAAATTACAACTCCATCAGACATTGATTTGGGACCATTTTTCAATTTTACCAAATTATAGGGCTTCAACCAATTTTAATTTTCCATCCTTTAATTAATCACATTACATGCATCTCTGTCAAATCTCAACTTGAAACAATCGGAACTTCAAAAGATTCCAATAACTAACTTAACAGCCTACTGCTTCGGTACATGTTGCCCTATATCAAAACAGGTGTATAGAAACAAGGATGAGCGACTTCAAGCACAGGACCGTATCGAAATAGCCTCGAGGGATTTTCGAAACATGTAATTCCAGTAGCAAAATGTTTTGGAACAACCTCAATCTGTTTCGATACTCCTAAGCCATTTCAGGCACCCTATTTCGGTACAGGCTTGAGTGCACCGAAACACCTGGGCCTATAATGTCACTCTTTGCTGGTTTTTCATACTTTAATACAATATAAACCAAACCAACATACATCCAACATGCATACAACATATATGGGCTTCAATCCTCTAGCATCCCTAGCATACTCATCAACATAATATGAACATTTGCATCAAAGGTAAACTATAGGCATGCAACCGATTGTCAAGCCAAGCAAGATACCAAAAATCTATGTAAAACATAAAGCAAATACCAATGGCCATTTACAAGTTTAAAACAGCAAACCAAACTTGCATAAAAGGAAGTTTACACAAATCTCCTCACAATCCAACGAATCCCCCATTGGCCTTATTACTTTAGTCTAAACCGAAACATACATTCATAAGTGAAGTCTCTTGGAATCTCTTGCTTCTTGTTGCCTCCAAAATCTCAATTATCTGCATGGATGGACAAAAGAGAGCGTAAGCACACAAGGCTTAGTGAGGTGGCTCAAAAGCAAAACACTATCAATGCATTAAAACCGTTTTTCATGTCCACATTGAAATCTCATTTCAATTTGCTAAAACATCATTTGAAAACCATCATGCCCTTTTTAAGACCATGCACTTCTCTTATTCAAAATCACAATGTTAAACATCATAAAACATGTATCATGAATCATCGACAAGTTCCAAACCACACTCAATTTAAGCCTTCCCATGTATAGCTACCATATGCAAAGCTTAAAGAGTAAAACATGCATAAACCACATTATGCAACATAAACCATTCCATGATACATCATAAATTATATTGGCTTACAAGTGATCATTAAACAAGTCCACAACTTAAAACCTCATATCGGACACACAGATTATAACAAGTGTGTACCCGACACTTCAAGCCATCTTAACCGGAATTGGTACATTCAGAACCAAAGGTACTCTAGCAACCGGGTACAATAACTACCCATAGGGACAGCAACCCTATCACCGGTTAGATGCTTAACCACTAACGAGAGACGGGACACCAACCTCTTCGATCGTTAGGTACTTCAAGCCATTCTTTCACCGATTTCACCATACTATTAACAACAAGCAATCACAACAAAACAAACAAAACAATTAGACCAGCTTAAGCAAGGATTCAAACTCCAACTCCAACATAACACAATAGCTATATTAATAAGGCAATGGGTATCCCGAATCCTCCCCCTTTTACATGACATAACAGTCAACAAAAGCATGGATATCACAACATCAAGCATATCAACAACATATCCGATCATGCTTACATCAAACAACATCCACTCGCAACAGCATAACATCAACATATCATACCCATTACACTTTCATCATGCATAAAAACAGCTCACAACAACAGCATAAACCACATGAGCTCCACGAAGGTTCATAACCACAAAGCATGCTAAAAAAACATCAACAATTTGCTCAGAAACACATGTTTCAACCGGCTTTCAACCATACATCAGGATATACATCAAACACATATCACAACAACTTACCGTTTTCCCCAAACATTCGCAACTCAGCTCTGATACCACCAAATGTAACCCCCTTAACCCGGCCTAGACGTTCGACCCGAATTAAGAAGATCACACGGGGAAAACCAAAGTCAACCTTGATTAACGACCCTTTTTTTTTCTTTTTAATCTTGTCTAGATGCTCATTAACCCTAGATGTGTTCACACAAACATCATACTCAAAGATCATAACCATCAGAGAACATTCAGGGACCTAATTGTACAAAACACAACTTTAGGGACCAAACTGTAAATTCTGAAAATTTCAGGGACTTCACCCAATTAAAAGTTACCAATATAAAATTAGTCATGTTTCATACTTCACTGCCAAATTTCAGTTCAAACGGACATCTCAAACTCATCCAATTGCATAAACATGTTTTAGGACCAAAACGCAAACATTTCGAAACATATAACTGCCCATGTCAGCCTCCAACGGTCAGGTGTTCCGAAACAGGGTAAACCTGTTTCGAAACGCGGGGCCGTTCCGCAACGCGTACCGAAACGAGACTTGGCAGTAGCCAAACTGTTCCGAAACAGTGCCACCCGTTTCGGAACGCCCAGGCCATTTCAGGCACCCGTTCCGATACGGTAGCACCTGTTCCGAAACAGGTTGCCCAGACTGCAGCAACTTTGCTGGTTAAACATACTTTTGACCCACCAAACATGCTCCGAAAGCAACCAAAACACACCAGCAAGTCATTCAACATATAGGGAACATAAATGCATCAAAACTAGATACAAGACCACCCCTAGGTGCACAAACTCATTAAACACATTCAAGGCTCAATCATGCTTTTAAACAAGAAGCATAGTAATACACTTAAACATAGGGAGATTCAAACGTTGCAACATTAATCCACGTGATTCAAAACCATAACCCAAACTTGTCCAACATACACAATCTCCTTTAACAACAACATAAGAGATTCTACCCCCATTGCCTTTATTAACTATAGCTATTAACCGAGACATACATCTCTAATGGAGTCCTCCTTGAATCCCTTGCTTCTCGCTGTCCAAACTTCAAATATCTGCATTGATGGACAAAAAGGAGCGTAAGCACATAATGCTTAGTGAGGAATGCTCAAAAACAAAACACCATCAATGCATCGAATCATAAAACCACTTTTAAAAGCAAACTCGATTCGACAAACCAAAGCAATATTTGAAAACCCTTTTTCAACAACATGCTTTAAAATCATGCCTTGCACAAACATGAAAACCAACCCTTAGCTTAGAAAGCTAAGTAAACCTTTTCAAAACATAAACTTGCAAAACCATCAAATTAGCCATTCCATGCAAAAACACCATATGCAAAGCTAATTTCAAACCTTGGAAAACACTTCCACTTTACATCTTACCATTCTCATACTTGAATGTCATTTCAAAGCAAGAAACCCTTTTTAAACCATTTAC
Source organism: Hibiscus trionum (assembly GCA_030270665.1). NCBI lineage: Eukaryota > Viridiplantae > Streptophyta > Magnoliopsida > Malvales > Malvaceae > Hibiscus > Hibiscus trionum. The sequence continues at coordinate 9,582,506 of BSYR01000007.1, read as the reverse complement.
TCAAACAATCCAACACATGCATTAAACAAATGCAACATATGAACCACATCATTAACAATTGAATCACATGCCCTTTTAAAACAAGTCTCCACAAGACTTCAATGCACTAAAGAGATTTCATGCACACATGCACCATTCTCAATAGATAATCAACACTTGTTCAAACCAACAAGTCAACATGCATTCATAATACATTTTACACTTTTCATGCAACCATGCATCATTTCAAGCATCTCATGCTTCATTATATTCAAGAACATCATATTGGCCTCCAAGTGATAATCAAATCCACTTTTCAACTCAACACCCGATCGGATACGCGGATCACAAGCGTTGTCCCCACGCTTCATACACACTACCAATCCAAGGTCTCCAAATGGACTTTTAACCACCATTTGACCTTACCATTCACAAGGTTCCCATGTATGGACTTTTAACCACCATACAACCTTAACTTTCACAAGGTTCCCATATATGGACTTTTAAACACCATATAACCTTAACATTCACAAGGTTCCCATGTATGGACTTTTAACCACCATACAACCTTAACATTCACAAGGTTCCCATGTATGGACTTTTAACCACCATACAACCTTAACATTCACAAGGTTCCCATGTATGGACTTTTAAACACCATACAACCTTAACATGCACAAGGTTCCCATGTATGGACTTTTAAACACCATACAACCTTTGCATCACCGATTGGTAGTTGTATAACATCACTAACGAGATCCGGGACACCCTATACAAGATTCACACATGGACTTTACACCACCATTGTGATCTTAACAAGCACAAGGTCCTCAAATGGAATTTTAACCACCATTATTACCTTTGCTTAACCAAGGTCCTCGAATGGAATTTTAACCACCATTATGACCTTAACCATCTCGTTAGGATACTTGGATGGAGTTTCCCGGTTCACTCTTAACCACTCCACATCCAAGGCGACTTATTCACGGTGCACCCAATCCTATAGCCGGCTAACTATATCCGATCAAAGAAACCAAGAACCACTTACATCACTTGCCAATATAACCATCTTACCACATTAATCCATTGATTTACATGCATAACCAAAATGCATAAACCACCATTTACTTTAACCAAGAACCAACCATGGACTTTCAAACACCATGATGTTCTTAAATAAACAAGGCTCACACAAGGACTTTCAACCACCTTTGTGACTTTAACCATCACATGCCAAAATGCATTATTAACAACAATATTCCACTGTTTTAAAGCATCACACAAAGCCATTAAACAACATGCAACACTATGCATCAATTTCACAATTTCAATGTACAAAACCAAGGATCTCTTACCTCGAGCATCCTTCACGTATGGCTTTCAAAACCAGCATTAAACCATGCTAAAATATGCTTTCAAAACAGAATTTAAAACATGAAAATCATATGCATTGCAACCATCAATCACAATTGCTTAAAAAGCCAATTCACAACACAACCAAGAGCGAAAATCCATTTACTTACTCTTGAGCTTAGCAAAGTTGTTTAGACTTAGACTAAGCTCCCAAAACCTTCAAACCTTGGTTTAAAAGCTGAAAACCCAACTTCACTCACCGATACACAAAACAAGGCTAGCCAACAAGCCTTCCAAGCATCCGAAACCTTCCACAACACCTCTAATGCTCACGGATCAACTTCCCCTGTTTCAAGCACACAACATCAGAGGATTAATGCATCATAATGCACTAAAAACACCAGCAACACAACTAAACTCGCTGGTCATTGCAAATCCATCATTTCGGCTACCAAACACAACCGAAATCACCTCCAACACTTCCAAAACTTAACCCAGCCAAGATCCATCACTTCAAACCATTTTTAAACATCAATTAACATCCAAAAAGGATCTAACCACGTCCTCAAACCTCCAGCTATAACAGATCACCAAGATCACTCCAAAAACAACCAAAAACTCAAGCAAAACTTAGGAAATTCAACCTATTCGGGATTGCATTGATTAAACCTCAATTACTCATCAATTTAACATTCCTTTAACATCAAATTGACACCTTAAAACACAGCCCAATCAGATCATACGAGAATCCATCAAAAATCATCAAATCTTGCATTTTAAAGCCAAAATCAAGATTACAATTGCAAAACCTTTAATAAATCACAAATCAAGGATTGAGAACTTGGGAATTTCAGTAAAGAACTGAGAGTTTAGAGGAGAAGGACGTTCTTACCTCCAAACTTGAGTTTCTCCCTTTTTGGAACCAAAAAGCTTGAAAATCCAATTAGCAAATGGTGAGGTTTTTTTGTAGAGATGATTAGCAATCAAAAGAGAATTGAAAAGGTATATTTAAGTGACAAAATCAGAGGAAAAAGCTCTGGATAAAATGTTTGGTTTGAGAGAAAATGAGAGAAAAGGAAAATAGAAGATTTGAGAGAAAAGTTAGTTAGAATTAGGAAAATATCTTCCCTCCACTTTTCTTTAGTTTAAAAACATTTAATTAAATCATTTAATATTCTAGAAAATCTGGAGAAACTCCTATTGGGTAAATAGCTCCTTAAAGATTCAAAGTTTCAATCCTTTTTAAAACAGTCACGCAGTTTTCAAAAATTACATTTTGGTCACTAACCCAAAATGTCACCCTTCCAAACCTCATTTTGCAAAATTGATTTCACAGTTCACTTATGTATATTAAAAGAGGATTTTAGGACATTTTTCCATATTTTTAATGCAACCCGAACTAGGCTTTCCTAAAAATCACCTTTTATATTCGAACAACACTTTGACCGAACCGGTCAACGCCCAAAACTTCTAAGCCCAAAACCGGGGTGTTACATTTTAAAGTGCACTAAATCCTATAGTCGGCTAACTATAACCGATATCATTTATAAACCATTACTCAACATCACTTGCCCATATAATTCATAATTAACACATACCTCACTATTTTCAAAGCATCATCAATAAATAACATTTCCAAGCATTAAACTATTCTTTAAATCACAATTATAAATCATATACTTCAAGAATCACTTAACTTGTGCATCCTTCAACATTACATTATTAAAAATAGTAACCCCACTCTCATAAAACATGCTTTAACAGTAGGTAAAACCACTAATTCAAAACAGTGCATAAATTATCACATAATAGCACAACCGAGAGAGAAAAGACTTCACTTACTTCCGAACTTAGTTAAGCATTTGAAGCTTACCACTAAGTTCCCAAATCACCTTTTTAAAGCTTTCTAAACTGAAAATCATGTTCTCACTCACCAACACGCGTAAACTCGACTAGTCAACGCGAATCCAAGCGATCAAAGCTCATGAACCTTCACCGATTGCTTCTGATAAGTTCTCCCCTGTTTATACCATACAAGAATAGAGGATTAATGCATCACCATGTAACCCCCTTAACCCGGCCTAGACGGTTGACCCGAATTAAGAAAGTCACACGGGGAAAACCAAAGTCAACCCGAAAGTCAACCTTGATTAACGACCCTTTTTTTCTTTTTAAACTTGTCTAGATGCACATTAACCCTAGTTATGATCATTCAAACAACATACTCAAAGATCATAAACATCAGAGATCAAACAGGGACCCAATTGAACAATTTACAACTTTAGGGACCAAAAAGTAAATTCTGATAAATACAAGGACTTCACCCAAATTTAAGTTACCAACTTGAAATTAATCATGTTTCATACATCCCTGTCAAATTTCAGCTCAAACGGACATCCCAAACTCATACAATTGCACACACAAGTTTCGGGACCAAAATGCAAACATTTTGAAACATATAACTGCTAATGTCAACCCCCAACGGTCAGGTGTTCCGAAACAGGGAGAGCCTGTTTCGAAACGCGGGGCCGTTCCGCAACGCGTACCGAAACGAGGGCTGGCAGTGGCCTTTCCGTTTCGGAACGGTGTCTCCCGTTTCGGACGCCTGGGTTGCTATAAAGCACCCGTTCCGAAACGGTGGCTACTGTTCCGATACGGCCTGCACAGATTGCAGAAAATTACTTGCTTAAACACATAATTGACCAACCAAACATGCTCCAATTGCTATCAAACTTTACCAGCAACTCATACAACATACAAAAGACATATTTGCATCAACCAATTATCATTATATCATCACATATGAAAAGCCCCAAATCTAAAGGCATGCTTCCTACACAAGCAAACCATTCATGCACTAAAACCTCCAAACCAACACATAATGGCCAATTACATAAACCAACATTAACATCAACATTAAACAAACTTAAGGAGTTCAAAACATCTCCCAAAACATCTACATAAGTTCCCCATTGCCAAATGCCAAAAGCTAAAGGTGTTTAAGAAAACCTTCCCATACTTGAGCTTAGCTTTCACTTGATTGCTTGCCTTCCTTGCTGCCCTCAATGCACCTTAATGCTCTGCATTATTGGTTTAAGAAAAGAGAGAGAGCGTAAGCAAAAGCTTAGTGAGGAATGCTCCTTAAAACCACACAATAATGCATTTATAAAACACTTTACAAGTCATACTTCAAAATACACTTTAACATGCTCACAAGCAATCTTAAACAAGCATTTCATGCTTCATAACATAACATGTCATATTGGCCACAAGTGATAATTACCATCTTTTAACAAGATCGACATAAGACTCACACATGGACTTTTAAACACCATTGTGATCATATCCCCATGGACTTTTAAACACCATGGCCCATGGACTTTTAAACACCATGGCAAGGACCACACAAGGACTTTTAAACACCTTTGTGTCCTTAACAAGTTTCACCTCAAGGACTTTTAAACACCTTGACCCCAAGGACTTTTAAACACCTTGGCCCATGGAATTTTAAACACCATGACATGAATCACCCCAAGGACTTTTAAACACCTTGGCCCCAAGGACTTTTAAACACCTTGGCCCATGGACTTTTAAACACCATGACATGAATCACCCCAAGGACTTTTAAACACCTTGGCCCCAAGGACTTTTAAACACCTTGGAAAGGACCACACAAGGACTTTTAAACACCTTTGTGTCCGTAACAAGAATCATCCAAGGACTTTTAACCACCTTGATGTTCTTAAGTAAACAAGGCTCACTCAAGGACTTTTAACCACCTTAGTGACCTTAACCTTTTCAAAACATCACTTGCCAATATACATCATTTATCATCAATAATCCACTGTTTTAAAGCATTTAACCAAGCCATAAACATCATGCAACTTTAAGCATTAACCACATTTAAAAACAATGTTCAAAAACAAGGAACTCTAACCTTGAGTTTCCTTAAACACATGGCTTATAATCTCAGCAAACAAACATGCTAGATATGCTTTAAAAACAGAATTTAAACATGCAACAAACACATTGCACCCAACCATCACATGGTTCCTCAACAAGAGAGTTTTTCCGAAAACTTACTCTTGAGCTTAGCAAAGTTGTTTAGACTTAGACTAAGCTCCCAAACCTCCAAAACATTGGTTTCAAAGACGAAAACCAAAATCCACTCACCAATTCCGTTTCGCTTCTTGCCGAAACACCAAATCAAGCTTCCGGATCACCACCACTTGGATCCAAAGATGACTCCCCTGTTTTAAACACATCAAAACAGTATATTAATGCATCATCATGCATTAATAGCTTCAATGAAAGCACCTAAACTCGCTGCTCTCATCCACACTCCATTTTCGGCCACCAAACACAACCGAAAATGCATCCAAACAACTCCTCAACAAAGCCCAGCCATAAACCATCAAAACTAAGCATCCATAAACATCATTTAACATCTAAAAAGGACCTAACAACATCCTTATACCTCCAACAACAACAGATCCACAAGATCACTCCAAAAACAACCAAGAATCACAAGCTAAACTTAGGAAATTCAACCTATCCGGGATTGCATTAGTTAAAACTCAATTTCCAATCAATTTAACATTCATTTAACATCAAAAATACACCTCAAATCACTGCTTTAACAGATCCAACGAAAATCCATCAAAATCATCAAATCTTGCATTTTAAGCCAAGATCCATTACACAACTTTAAAAACCATTATAAATCATCAATTAAGGATTGAGAACTTGGGAATTTCAGTAAAGAACTGAGAGTTTAGAGGAGAAGGACGTTCTTACCTCCAAACTTGAGTTTCTCCCTTTTAGAATCAAGTTTTCTTGAAAATCCACTTAGCAAATGGTGAGGTTTTGTTGTAGAGATGATTAGCAATCAAAAGGTAATTGAAAAGATGAATTTAGGTGACAAAATCATAGAGAAAAGCTCTGGAGAAGAGGTGTTTGGTTTGAGAGAAAATGAGAGAAAAGGAAAATGAGATTTTAGGAAAATTAGTTAGATAATAACTTCCATCCACTCTTCCTTTTGTTTAAAATCAGAATTAAAACATTAAATATCTTAGAAAAATCTGGAGAAACTCCCTTTGGGTAAATAGCTCCTTAAAGATTCAAAGTTTCAATCCTTTTTAAAACAGTCACACAGTTTTCAAAAATTACATTTTGGTCACTAGCCAAAATGTCACCCTTCCAAACCTCATTTTGTAAAATTGATTTCACAGTTCACTTATATATATTAAAAGAGGATTTTAGAACATTTTTCCATATTTTTAATGCAACCCGAACTAGGTTTTCCTAATTTCACCTTTTTAGATTCGAACAGCACTTTGACCGAACCGGTCAACGCCCAAAACTTCTAAGCCCAAAACCGGGGCGTTACACACCATGCATTAAAACCACCAACAGACCAAGCTAACTCCTTTCATTACACTACAACCTTAACCCAACCAAAACCTAACACTTCCATCCACTTTTAAACATCAATTAGCGTCAAAAAACACTCTAATTACATCCTTATACCTCCAGCAACTCAGAGTCCACAAAACACCACAAAAACCCCAAGTCTAACAGTCTAACAACTAGAGATCCAATCCAATTCGGGATTATTATGATAAAATCTTTATTTCAACATCATTTAACATCCAAACCATGATTAATATCAGCCTCAAATCAAGTAAAATAGTATCATTACGAAAACCATAGATTTCAATCAATAATCTTCAATTTAACCAAATTTTCATGATTAATCCATCAAAACAACTTAGAAATTACATGTAAAGGATTGATAACTTTGGATTTTAGTAAAGAATGTAAAGTATCCACGAGTTCTATATTTTGTACACATTCTTGCCCTTTTTATTGCTATTCCTAAGCTCATTTAGGCATATTTAGGTGCATTGCATGCATAATAACAATATTAGCTCTTTCACCATGTTTTTATTGAATATTTTATGTTTGTTTAAGAAAAGATACTATTTTAGTTTAGTTTTTATTTTCAAGTGATGTAGCTGTGTATAGTAGGAGAGGATAGGAAAGCTGAAAACAATAGGAGTTGTACTGAAGCAGTTCTAGATGCCGCCAAAGACGCTGCTGAAGCAACATTGCCGCCAAGTGCCGCCCAGGCAGAAGTTACACTGACATAGCCAAGATGGGTCACGATTTAAAGAGGGCAATTCCTTGAGCCCAATGAGCCCAGTCTTGCGATTCTCTGAAAGCCTGTAGCGGCTGGTAGAGCTGATCCAAGATTGATAAGTAGGAGTACTTATCCTTACTTGCGAGAGAAGGCAACGTCCAAAGAGTCTACATTTAATTCAAAAAGGAGTCAGAGTTTAATGTAAAACTACTTTAAAGAACTTCTACTTCAAGGAGGACTCAAACTTAGGCCATGAGCCCTATATATACCCAATGTATGTGAGAGTATAGGGGCATGAGAGGATGCACGCATGAATAGCTGCATAGCGGAGAGGTAGCTGGATAGATGGGAGGTGCTGGAGGTCGCGGCCCAACACCCCTAGGGTTTAGGTTCTTACATTTAAAGTAGTTGTGAGAAATTGTTGTAACAGTTTAAGTGTGTTTTCAATAAAATTCCAAGTTTGCTTAATTCATGTTCTTCACTTCATCAATTAGTTCCAAAAGTCTAGTTGCGGAAATCCATTTGTCGGGCACGAAAGTGTAAGGCTCACGAAAGGGTTAAGCACGGTTACAACATGTAGAGGCGTGACTAACTTGGCTCCAAAAGTTCACAAGTTTCAGCGGCTAAAAGGGATCACCAACCGAATTGACTATACTGTGTTAGGTTTACGTTGAGATTGCTAGGTATTGCCTACATCACGCGAGCATTCGAGCATCCTTGCCTAGACATAAGGAGGATCACTGTTGACTATCCCGCTGAACTTGGAATATCTGACAGATTTGCCGCCAAGACTTATTTCCATTCCACCTGCTGAGAAAGCGAAAGTTGCAAGAGCAGTGACCCGCTGCAGCCGCGTGAAAGGGTCGTAGCTGCCACCCGCCAAGGCAGCAAATCATGGCATCGCAAAACACTCTTAGGCTTTACAGCACAGTCTCGACGCTACTTAGCTGCAATTTCCTTACCCAATCTATCGACCAAATCTCTCCCTATCATCCCTATCATCACTATCTTTATTTTACTTGTGCTTTTATATTTCTACATTGTGAGATTTAATTGTGCATTTACTAAATCTTTGTATAGGAAACCATTCATAGAGGTTGCTCCAATCCCTGTGGGAGACGATATCTTTTATACTATAACTTGACAAGAGTGTGCACTTGCACTCATAAATAGAGAACACCCTAACGCTCTACAAGTTTTTAGCGACGTTGTCGGGGATTGACAACATCAACTGCGTTTGAATTTCTGCACTTCTACTTTAGTTTGTGCACATTAAATCTATGTTTATTTTATTTCTAAAAAAGCGTCTTCGTTTTCTTTGGTGTATGTCCTCCCAGGGCGGCAAAGATGGCAGCCAGCATCCACCTGAGGAGGGGAAAGACATGCCCGGACGAAAAGACAAATGGAAAGCCCTCAAGAAGTGGTTATGTTTGGGAAAAGCGCAACCTGACATAACCTAATTATTATTTTTATTTTCAAATTTTAATTTATTTTTATGCATTAGGATTAGATTTAATTTTCAGTTATTTTTATTTAATTTCTGCATCTAATTTATCTCATGTTAGGAATGAAGGCAAGACCAAGAAGGATAAAAGAAAAAAGGAGAAGCCCAACCAGCGACCAAGGCAGCCTAAGGCAGATGAGCATAACAACTAGCAGCTTCATAACGGCTAGCTGCAACGGCTATATTTGCAACAACGAGCGGAACGAATGTCTGTGTAAGGGCTAGAAGCGCAGGAATCACACTGCAATCATTTCCGCCCGTTGGTAGCGTGCTCACCAAGGCAACAAAGAGAAGCGGCTATATAAAGCCAACTATTCTCCCCCCTTTCTTCACTTTACTCTCTCCTTCACTCTCAATTCTTTCTTCTATCTTTGCGTTCAAGATTTAACTAGCTTTACTTTCTTGCAATTACTTTTTCTCGTTCTTTAGGAAAATACATTCGTTCTCTCAGCTATGGCCACATCACAACAACTCGCCTCCACCTACAAGCCCGTCTTCAAAAGGTTCTTGAACCCAACTATCGCGACAACCTACAAGAAGTACTTAATGGAGCGGCAACTCTAGGAGGAAATAGGGTTCCAATACACCAAGCCTAATGAGGATTTTGGCCTTGAACCCACCATATTCGAAAGGATTCATACTTTGGGCTGGGACATTTTCGCACGGCAGCCAGAAAAGATAAACAGCAACCATGTGCGAGAGTTCTACGCCCACAAACCTACACCAGGAAATCCTTCCGTATATGTCCGCGGTGAAGGTGTCAAGTTCACGATGGATACCATCAGTAGTTTCTACAGCATAGACATTCGTGGCAATTCGCATGAAGAATGGAAGTCCTACCTCACGGCGGCTGACTATGAGAAGATCAAGAAAGAATTCTGCAAGCCCGACACCAAGTGGCTAACAGGCAAAAATAGTGGATCAGTCAACCGCCACGATCTGCTGCCGGAGGCAGTTCTTTGGAGCATCTTTGTACAATGTCGCCTGATGCCCACCTCGCACGGATCAACAGTCAATAGGCCGCGGCTGGCCCTTATCCACAACATTATGAAGGGGCGGCCAATCAATGTTGGCAAAATAATTCTCAAGGAGATCTATGCCCACGCAGATAAGCCTCATGCCAAGGGACCTCTCGTCTTCCTTGCACTTATCACAAGCCTATACGCCAACTTCCGCGTGTCGCCACACCCCAAGGACATAATACTTCCTGCTAAACAAGGATGGACAAGAAAGGCGCGCCACCAGATTATGCAGGATCTAGAACCGGAACCACAAACAGGTGTTATTCACCAAATAGATTGCGGAGGTGCAAGAGGCCTTTGTGGCCTACTTGCTTGAAAACTACCATGACGGCGGCCCACAGTTACCCACATTCCCATCGGAGATAGCAGCATCCAAACCGACCCAGATCATACGCAGACCAGTTGCTACTCCAGCCGTCGCTGATAGCGAGGGGCCGCACATCTGCCCCAAGAGAAGGACCTCACCTACTCCCATCCAGCCGTACGACCTCCCCTCCTCATCCGAGTCATATAAATAAGAGGAGACCACCACTGCTTCTCCAATAGCAAAGTAGGCCGCTGCCAAAGATGTCGATGACTCAGACATGGAGATATCTGACTCCTTTGATGATGAACCGGCCGAGGCAACAAGGAAGAGAAAGCGACCAGCCGCAGCAAACGAGCCTCAAGGTGGTGGGTCTGAACCTGAGCCAGAAGCACCAGAAAAGCGACCCACACCCAGTCGAATCCAGTCGCTGTGTGGCACGAAGAAGAGCCCTACCGACAGACCTTCTGCCACACGCGGCCTAGTCCTTTCCGCCTCCTCATAATCGTCCTCCGACGCAGCAGCAACAGAGGGGAAATCCGCTAGTCTATAGCACCTTTTCTTGTTCTTTTATTTATTTTTCTTTATTTTTATATTTTCTTTTATTTTATCTATTTTTTCTTTATGTTTTATTTCTTTTTATTTTTTGTTCTTTTTTGTAAGGCATTGAGGACAATGCCAACCTTGAGTTTAGGGGGGATAGTCCTCTTTGTTTTAGGTTTATTTAGTAGCATATAGGAGCATGTGTAAATTCTGCCCTAAACACTTAATGAAGTAGAAACTCTTAAGTTAAAAAACTTGTGTCTATGATAATTAGCTGATTACTTATATTTGCACCATACTAAAAATTTTAACCTAACTATGGGAAGAAGCATGAAATATACTTAGAAAATTTTTCTTTTTGCCAATTATTCTTACATTGTCTATTAAATGCTGAATTTTCGCTTGAGTTCTAAGTTTAACACAGCCTGCCTTAATAAAAATTTCTTAATTGTATACAGGTTTGCCGCCGCGGCAGCACAAGGCAGTAGAATAAAGATGGTGAAAACCCTAAAGGTGCCCGAAACATGCTCTAGGTAGAATGTTTAAATACCCTAGAGGTGCCCGAAACAGGCTCCAGGAAGGATCATGAGCAAGGACTTTCCACTGCTATCAAAGTCAGCGTATCTAAACCAAGTGATGAGCTGAAGCCCTTAAAGCCATGATCAGAAAAAGAAGACGAAAGAACCCAACTTTGCTGCCAAGGGAGCAACTCGTATCCTTTTTAGAAATTCAATTATTTTAGGCATTCTTTGTTAACTTAGGTATCTCAGCATGTTTAGCATGAACACAGACCTGCACACACTGCACTAGCACTAAGAAAATTAAAATCTAAGTTATTTCATGTCATTCCCTATCACTAACATTAAATAGGTGCCACGGCCTTGAGGTAAGAAATCAAGTTAAAGGGTAAAGTTTCTTCTAATTTTGTGTAAGGGGCAGATTTACTAGCTAGGTTGCATTGCTTGAGGACAAGCAATAGTTCGAGTTTCGGGGTGTGTAGAGTGTCCACGAGTTCTATATTTTGTACACATTCCTGCCCTTATTATTGCTATTCCTAACCTTATTTAGGCAAATTTAGGTGCATTGCATGCATAATAACATTATTTTCTCTTTCACCATGCTTTTATTAAATATTTTATGTTTGTTTAAGAAAATATATTGTTTTAGTTTAGTTTTTATTTTTAGGTGATGTAGATGTGTAGAGTAGGAGACGACAGGAGAGGGTAGGAAAGCTGTAAACAATAGGAGTTGTACTGAAGCAGTTCCAGATGCCGCCAAGGATGTTGTCGAAGCAGCATTGTCGCTAACTGCTGCCCAGGCAGGAGTTACACCGACTTAGCCAAGATGGGTCGCGATTTAAAGAGGGCAATTCCTTGATCCCAATGAGCCAGTCTTGCAATTCTCTGAAGCCTGTAGCAGCCGGTAGAGCTGATCCAAGATTGATAAGTAGGAGTACTTATCCTTACTTGTGAGAGAAGGCAACAGCCAAAGAGTCCACATTTAAGTCAAAAAGAAGTCAGAGTTTAATGTAAAACTACTTTAAATAACTTCTATTTCAAGAAGGACTCAAAATTAGGCCATGAGCCCTATATATATCCAATGTATGTGAGGGTATAGGGGCATGAGAGGATGCACGCATGAATAGCTACATAACGGAGAGGTAGCTAGATAGATGGGAGGTGTTGGAGATCGCGGCCCAACACCCCTAGTGTTTAGGTTCTTACATGTAAAGTAGTTGTGAGAAACTGTTGTAACAGTTTAAGTGTGTTTTCAAGAAAATTCCAAGTTTGCTTAATTCATGTTCTTCACTTCTTCAATTAGTTCCAAAAGTCCGGTTGAGGAAATCCATTTGTCAGGCACGAAAGTGTAAGGCTCACGAAAGGGTTAAGCACGGTCACAACATGTAGAGGTGTGACTATCTTGGCTCCAAAAGTTCACAAGTTTCAGTGGCTAAAAGGGATCACCAACCGAATTGACTAGCCTGTGTTAGGTTTACGTTGAGATTGCTAGGTATTGCCTGCACCACGCGAGAATTCGAGCATCCTTGCCTAGACATAGGGAGGATCACTGTCGACTATCCCGCCAAACATGGAATATCTGCCAGATTTTCCGCCAAGACTTATTTCCGTTCCACCTGCCGAGATAGTGAATGTTGTAAGAGAAGTGACCCACTGCGGCCGCGTGACAGGGTCATAGATGCCGCCTGCCATTACCCGCAGAGGCAGCAAATCATGGCAGCGGAAAACACTCTTAGGCTTTACATCACAGTCTCCACGCTACTGAGCTGCAATTGTCTTACCCAATCTATCGACCAAATCTCTCTTTATCATCCCTATCATAACTATCTTTATTTTACTTGTGTTTTTATATTTCCACATTGTGAGATTTAATTGTGCATTTACTAAATCTTTGTACAGGAAACCATTCATAGAAGCTGCTCCAATCCCTGTGGGAAACGATATATTTTATGCTATAACTTGACAAGAGTGTGCACTTGCGCTCATAAATAGAGAACACCCTAACGCTCTACAAAGAACTGGTCGTTAGAGGAGGAGAACGAACCTTACCTCTAATGGATGAAATCTCTCTCAATTGGACGTGTTTTTTCTTGAAAAATCAAAGCAAAACAATAAGGTTTTGTAAATCCAGATTAAAGAATCCTTTAGAAATCAAAAAATCAGTAAATCAAGAGCATTACCTCAAGTTTCTTGAAAATGGAGAGTGTTTGGCTGAAGGAAATCTTTGAAAGAAAATAGAATGAGAGAAAATGACGTAAAATGAGTTTTAATGAAATAACTAACTCTCATTTTATTAAAACCTTTTAATCTTTAATTAAAACCTTTTTAAAATGCTCCTAATTGAGAGATAAATCTGATAAAAACAAGTAGGTCAAGTAGCTCCTTAGAGATTCAAGGTTCCAATCCTTTTACCAAATAGTCACTAAAACAACTTTGTAAAGATCGTGTTTTTGTCACTAACTCAAAATGTCCCACTTCCAAAGTCCATTTCTTAAAATTGTTTTTACCAAAATCACTTATATAATTAATAATGATTTATAAGTATTTTCTCAATTTTTTATCCTAACCCGAACCTCAATTTCCCAGAACCGCTCCTGAAAACTCGGATCTCTAGTCTAGGTCCTACGAACCTCGAAATACTTCTAGGCCCAAAATCGGGGTGTTACACGATAATCCAAGCCAAATTAGACTAGTTTATGGCTAGGTAAAAAGAAAATACAAAGGTAATAAACCCATACATGGATCACACAATACAAATAAGAAGAAGAAGAAGAAGAAGTTTGTGTGTGGATTCTCTGCGATATGAATCCCCAAAATCGACTGTCCCATTTGAATGTTGCAATCTCCTTAAATAGATGAGGACAGAGTGTCCAAATGTGTTTGAGATATGTATAATTCGATCCCTATCTGATTGGAGATTTGAATTTTAAATCTAGATAGTTATCCTTTGCATTTGAATTAAATCTGCAGATAATGGGGGTTTTATCGTGAATTGATGCGGCATCCCTCTGTAGTTAGCTCGGCATCCTTTGTCCTTATTCTTAGTTACGACAGAAATTGGTTCGGCAATTCGTATTGCACAAAATAAGGCAACCCAGTAGCGATTTCTCCACAAAAACCAACAAAATGTAACACCAAGCTCGATGGACAAGGAAACTATGAAACTTTGCATGAATGCCTAACAATGCAACTAAACTGAGACTAAGTCGAACAATAATGAGTAAAATGGGTAGAAAATATAGTACTTTTACAAACTTAACACTTTCTACAAGTAGTGATTTCTTTAAATGCTTTTTGCAAAATGTGAGGTGTTCCTACGTGGGAGATATTGGGGTTATTTTCCAAATAATCTAGGATGGGGGTCATTCTTCTAATTAAATGATAAAAAGGGTATATTAATTAAAAAATGCCTAGTTTGGTGATGGTCTACGAAATGGAAATCAATGGTCAGATGTCGTTTCTTTCTTCCTTGTTCCACTAGTTGTGAGTAGGGATTTAAGATCAGATACTGGGATGGATTTTGTAACACCCCTTCCCGGTCTGGTCGAGAACCGGGTCGGAAGGTGATATCGGCGAACAATATAGTGATCGGTGAAATAAAATTTCATTTTTGTTATCAACACTTAAAACAATAATCAATGCAATAATATTAAATCAATACCCAACATGCTTCTTAAGCCAATTATTCTATTGCAAAACAATAACTATCCAATTAGGACCAATTTATAACTATTACAAGTTTTAGGGACCAAATTGTAAATCTGACAAATTCGAGGTCCTTCTATGTAGTTAACTATTCCTTAATGAAATTCATTACAGTAATAACAAGTCAATTAAATTTCATACAATTTGGAGTTCACTTACTCATTCAATTTAAACATCCAAAACATAGTTATCAAACTGTAAACTTCGCAAACTGACAGATTATGCCTTTTAACTAAGTTAACTAACCATGTATCGAAACATCTTAATGATGTTTCAAAACAGGTGAACGACGGTCAACCTAATTTGACTTGTCCTTTAAACTGTATCGATACGGGCAAGCCCTATATCGGTACGGGTTGACTCCCTTTGACTTTGAATTTGACCCGTTTCGGTACACTAAAGACCCATATCGAAACAGAGAATTCCAGTAGCAAAATGTTCTGGTAGAGCCTCAAAACATATCGAAACGCTCTGTTCCTAGGGTCCAATTAAGCTTAACCGTTTCGATACGCCATTACCCGTATCGATACGGCCTGACCTATAATGACAGATTTTTGTTGGTTTTTAATTGAATTGGCCTGCCAAACAGTGTTCAAATGCAATGAAACTTTACACAAAACTTTTTAATGTTATAAACTACTGGCATGCCAAATTTCATCATCATACGAATACATTTACAAGGTTTTGACCTTTTATGAGCTAAATATACCATTTTTGTCAAGTTATAGCTAAACCAAAAGTCATATTTAGGCCCTTAACCACTTTTCATCTATTATACATATTAGGCATAACAAAATAGGCATATAAGACTAGTTCAACTACTTTTCCACCTTCCTAGAAGTTCTTAAGGACATTTTACATTATTTGGCTGGTAGTGACTTGTCTTGCCGCGACTTGTCCGATCTTCAAAAGGGGTCGATTCCACAACCTTAAATGCATGAGACAAGACACGTTAGGCATACATTGCCTAGTGATGTAGTAACAATAATACAAATAACAATGTATGAAGTTTTTACATAATCTCATGCACATCAATGTCAATGCAATGTCTCAATATATAATGTTTAACATATCAAATTCATTATTAATCCTTGGATTGAATCAATATAGTGGATACGTCAATTCCTCCGCCTCGCCAATCAATGAATGGTCTAATCCCTCCGCCTCACCAATATGACCAATACCAAACACATCCCTCTGCATCGCCAGATCAATATAAGTCGTAGCCCTAGGACCGTAGTCCACCCGTACATTAGGCTCGTGAATTCTATGGCATGCGAATTGTATCCAAAGTCCATTCAAATCCAAGGTTTCAATACCAATGTCAATAATCAATGATAATTCCAATAACCAATCTCTTTAAAGTTACCAATAGTGAACATGACTCAATATCAATATTTCATAATTTCAATGTCAATGTCATTATCTGATGGTTCATTCACAATGTTTCGATAGCAATAACTATAACCATGACAATGCCTGATGACAATGCCAATATTTATGTCCGATGGTCATGAACAAACTTACCGACACTTACCAATGAATCTGACTAACAATCCAATGCAGCTTCTTCAATGATATTGTTGGTAGTATAATCGAAAACAACAATAAGAGATTCGAGAAGGCTCATCGCCTAGTCCCGAGACTCCGACTACACTCACCTTACTAATCCGAGGCTCCTACGGTTGTCGGATGACAACGCCCTTATTCCTAGCTTCCGATGGAGTCGATGGATGATCTAGATCGATCTCCCGAGCTAGGAGTAAATCAATAGGGAGTCATTAGAAAAATATTTTGATATCGAAATCAATATAACAACATCGAAATCAATATCTAAACTTAGGTTAATCAATAGCTAACACCATAGCCGTGGATGACCAAAACATAGCTTAGATTAAGCTTAGTTTATCCATGGAATCAATTAATCAATTAAGGATTAGATCTTACCCGATCGATAGCAACATTTTGTTATCAATAAATCGAAGAAAAACTAAACTAAAGCTTGCTCTCCAATGGAGGTGCTAGCTTGGAGGAAGATGATGAAGATGACAAAAGGGGACTTGCTTGCTTAAGAAACTCTCGGTAAGCTCTCTGTTCATTTTCCTTTGTTTTGTGTAAAATATAGATTCATATCCAATTTAGCTTTCCTTTAGGTGAAGTAACTTTAGCAAATTATCCCACGTTGGGATATTAGAAATTCAGGAGGGGCTAATCGCAAGGTTAGTCCCTCAACTATCATTATGCTATGGTATTGCCCTCCAACTTACAATTTTCTCAATTTAACCATGAATTAGGTTTCGATATTATTCAATAGGGTTCAATAGCAATGATTTAACTTAATTTGAATCCAATATTAATAATTTAACTATTCGATACTATTTTAGGCCTTACTGATGTAGAATTTTCGATTACTGAAATCCAATTTTGACTAGACCGGATTTTGGAGTGTTACAACTTTCCCCCCTTAAGAAAAATTCGTCCTCGAATTTTAACCTGAACTGAAGAGATGTGGATACTGCTGCTTCATGGTCTCTTCAGTTTCCCAGGTAGCTTCTTCAACGGTGTGGCTCCTCTAGAGCACTTTAACTAATGGTACAGTTTTGTTGCGAAGCCTCTTTACTTCTCTTGCAAGAATATGTACCGGTTCCTCTTTGTAGGATAGATTTGGTTGAATTTCTACAGATTTAGGTTCCACAATATGTGTAGTATCAGAATGATACTTCCGGAGCATCGATACGTAGAAAACATCGTGGATTTTACTCAATTCAGTTGGCAACAATAATCGATATGCCACAGTCCAACTCTTTCTATAACTTCAAAGGGTTCAATGAATCAAGGACTCAATTTTCCCTTCTTGCCAAACCTTATGACCTTCTTCCATGGTGAAACTTTAAGAAAGGTTTTTTCGCCAACTTCATACTCAATATCTTGTCTTTTAAGATTAGCATAAGCCTTTTGTCGATCAAAAGCAGCCTTTAAACGATCATGAATGATGGTGACCCGCTCTTCGGTTTCCTGAAGTAGGTCAGGACCCAACACCTTGCCTTCTGTAGAGCGTTTGGGTGTACTCCATTTATGAGTGCAAGTGCACACTCTTGTCAAGTTATAGTATAAAAGATATCATCTCCCACAGGGATTGGAGCAGCTCCTATGAATGGTTTCCTGCGCAAAGATTTAGTAAATGCACAATTAAATCCCATGATATGGAAATATAAAAACACAAGTAAAAATAAAAATAGTGATGAGAGAGATGATAGAGAGAGATTTGGGCAATAGGCTGGGTAAGATAAGTGCAGCTTAGCAGCCTGTGGACTGCATTGTATAGTCTGAGCATGTTTTGTGCTGCCATGATTTGCTGCCTTGGCGGAATGGTGGGCAGCAAACTATGACCCTGTCATGCGGCCGCAACAAGTCACTGCCACTGCAAGAGTGTACTGTCTCGGCAGGTGGAACGAATGAAGTCCTGGCGGCAAGTCTGGCAGACATTCCAAGTTCGGTATGATAGTCGACAGTGATCCCTCCTATTTCTAGGTTAGGATGCTCGAGAGCTAACTTGTGGACTAGTGTTGAACAGAGTTAGTCAACTCGGTTGGTAATCCCTTTTAGCCGCTGAAACTTGTGGACTAGTGTGGAACCAAGTTAGTCACGCCTTTTCATGTTGTGACCGTGCTTAACCCTTTCGTGAGCCTTTCACTTTCGTGCCCGACAAATGGATTTTCTCTTCATCTGACTGGTGTAGACTAATTGAATGAACAAAGAACATAGGTTAAGCAAACTAAAAACTATATAATCGTTTCCTCTCAAACTACTTTACCTACACGCGTCTAAACCCTAGGAGAGTTGGGTCGCGATCCCCAACAACTCCAACCTATCTAACTATCCCCCATTTATCCTCTCGTCCTCAGATATTCTAGGTGCTATCTGAGATGCCCCTATACCTTTACATACATTGGGTATATATAGGGCTCATGGCCTATGTTTGAGTACTTTAAATATGGAATCTTTGGACGTTGCCTTCTTCTGCAAGTAAGGATAAGTTCTTCTACTTATCGGTCTTGGATCAGCTTTATCAGCCGCTACACGCTTCAGAAAATGGCAAGACAATGCTCATTAGGCTTAGGAAATTGCTCTCTTTCAATCGCGACCCATCTTGGCTAAGTCGGTGTAATTCCTGCCCTGGCGGCAATGCTGCTTCGGCAGCGTCCTTGGCGACATCTGGAACTACTTCAGTATAGCTCCTTTTTTCCAGCTTTCATGTCCTCTCCTAGCTATAGCACCTGAAAATATAACTAAACTAAAACAGTAACTTTTCTCAACCAAACATAAAATTTTCAATAAAAACATGGTCAAAGAGAAAATATTGTTATAACGCATGCACTGCACCTAAATATGCCTAAATGAGCTTAAGAACAACAATAATAAGGGCATGAATGTGTACAAAATATAGAACTCATGGACACTCTACACACCCCCAAACTCGAACTATTGTTTGTCCTCAAGCAATGCAACCTAGCTAGCAAATTTTCCCTTAGCACAAAATTAATAGAAACAATAGCCTTCAACTTGATTTCTTACCTCAAGGTCGTGGCACCTATTTAATGTTAGTGATAGGGAATTGCATTAAATAACTTAGATTTAATTTTTTTAATGCTAGTGCAGTTTGTGCAGGTCTGAGTTTATGCTAAATATACTAAAATTACAAAGTTAACAAAGAATGCTTAAAATAATTAAATTACTTGAAAGGATACGAGTTGCTACCTTGGCAGCACAGTTGGGTATTTTTATTCACTTTTCCTGATCATGGATTTAAGGGCTTCAGCTCATCGCAACTATTCTCCGGGTCTGAAGCTAGGATAGGTGCACTCTACGAAACTCCGAACCCTTTGAATAGAGTCATCCCGTGAATACTTTCATTCACTCTTGCTAATTTGTCTGTCACTTGGTTTAGATTCATGGACTTTGATAGTAGCAGAGTGTCCTTGCTCATGATCCTTCCTAGAGCCTGTTTCGGGCATATCTAGGGTAATTGAACTTCATGCCTAGACCCTGTTTCGGGCACCTCTAGGGTTTTTCATTATTTTTGTTGTGCTGCCCTGTGCTGCTGTGGCGGTAAACCTGTATTCAATCAAGGAATTTTTATTAAGGTAGGCAGCATTAAACTCAAAACTTAAGCAAAAATTCAGCATTTAACAGACAAGTGAAAAGATAATTGGCAAAAAAGAAAAAAAAATTAAGTGTTTTTCATGCTTCTTCCCATAGTTAGATTTAAAATTTTTAGGTATGGTGCGAATATAAGTAGTCGGCTAAGCTATCATAGGCACAAGTTTTTAAGCTAAAGATTTCTATTTCATTAAGTACTAGTGGGCAGAATTTACATATGCATCTAAATGCTACTAAATTAACCTAAAGTAAAGAGGACTAATTCCACCCAGACTCAAGGTTGGCATTGTCCTCAATGCCTCTACAAAAAATAAAAATTAGAAAAAAAGCATAAAATATAAAAAGAAATATTACAAAATAGAAAAATAAAACATAAAAATAAAATAAAATAAAACATAAAAATTAAAAGGAAAAGGAAAAGAAAATAAAATGGTGCTATAGACTGAGGGAGTTCCCCTCTATTGCTGTCGCGTCAGAGGAAGATTCTGAAGAGGCAGGTAGGACTAGGCGGCACGCAGCGGATGGTCTTTCTGCTGGGCTCTTCTACTTGCTACGTGGTGGCTGGATGCGGCTGGTGGTGACTTTCTTGGTTAGTCTTTCAGCTTCTCCACCTTGGGGATCTGCTGCTGGCCGCTTTCTCTTTCTGACTGCCTCTGCCGGTTCGTCGTCAGGGGATTATGAAATCTCCATGTCTGAGTAGTCGGTGTCCTTTGCAGCGGCCATTTTGGCTACTGGGGATGCAGTAGTGGTCTCCTCTTCCTTCTCTGATTCTGATGAGGAGGTGAGGTCGTATGGTTGGATAGGGTTGGAGAGGTTCTTCTCTTGGGGCGGGGGTGCGGCCCCTCGCTGTCGTCGGCGGCAGGAGCAGCAACTAGTCTTGGAGTGATCTGGATTGGCTTGGAAGCTGCTAACTCCGTAGGAAAGGCAGGCAACTGTGGGTCGGCGTCCTGATACTTGTCCAGTAGGTATGCCACAAAGGCCTCATGCACGTCTGCTACGTATTTGGTGAATATCACATGTTTGTGCTCAATCCTCTGGCAGCTTTCTACTAGGCTGCGCAGTAAAAGGATCACCTCGGACGGGAGGGCAGCTTCAATACTGCCTGCTGCGGCTAGGGTGGGGGTAGCTTGGTACGGCGGCTGGGCGGTCGAAGATGTGTCTGGCTCCGCTCTATGCATCATCAGTTGGCGTACCCTTCTTTTCCATCCTTCCTTGACAGTAAGAATTTTGTCTTTTAGGTGCAGCAGCACGCTAAAATTGGCACATAGGCCAATGATGAGTGTAGGGAAGAAAAAGGGACCTTTGGCATTTGACTTCTCTGTGTGGGCATAGATCTCCTGTATAATTACTTCGCCAACGTTGATCTGTCACTCCTTCATGATGCTGAAGATAAGGGTGAGTCGCGGCCTGTTTACTGTCGACCCGTGCGAGGTGGGCATCAAGCAACGCTAGACAAAGTAACTCCAAAAGGGTACCTCTGGCAGCAAGTCTCGGCGGTTGACTGACCCATTATTTTTTCCTGTCAGCCATTTGGTGTTTGGCTTACAGAGCTCTTTCTTGATCTTGCTGTAGTCAGCCCCCGTCAGGTAGGATTCCCACTCTACGTGCGGGTTGCCACTGACTTCTATGATGTAAAAGTTGTTGATCATGTCAGTAGTGAACTTGACACCTTCTCCTCGGACATAGACGAAAGGACTCTCTGGATTTGGCCGGTGGGCGTAAAAGTCTCACACATGGTTGTTGTTGATTCATTCTGGTTGTCGTGCGAATTGGTACCAGCCCATATTGTGGATCCTTTTGAATAAGAAGGATTCTAACCCAAATCACCATAAGAATGGGTGTATTGGAAGCCCATCTCCTCCCATAGTTGCCTTTCTATGTAGAACTTTTTGTAGGTCTCCTCAACAGTAGGTTTCAAGAACCTTTTGTATGAAGTTTTGGAAGTGGCGGTGGGTTGCTGTGATGAGGCCATAGTTTGTGGGATGGTTGTATTTCCTAAAGAATGAAAAGAAAGAACGTGAAAAATAAGGCAAAGAAAATCTTGGAAGCAAAGATTGCATAAAGAGTTCAGTGTAAAGAAGAAAGCAAAGTAAAGAACTGGGGGAGAATATTTGGCTTTATATAGCTGTTTCTCTCCACTGCCTTGGCAGGCACGCTGTCAGCGGGCGGCAATTATTGCGGCACAAATAACGGTATTCTAGTCGTTACACAGATATCTATTCCTCTCGCTGGGGAAAAAATAGCTGTTGCGACTAGCCGTTATGAAGGCACTAGTTGTTATGCTTATCTGCCTTGGGCTGCCCTGGCCGCTAGTTGGTCTTCTCCTTTATTCTTTCATCTTTCTTAATCTTTCCTTCTTTCCTAACCTGAAATAAATTAAATGCAAGAATAAAAATTAAATATAATCATAATGCATAAAAATAAATTAAAGATAAAAAATAAAAATAAAAATTAGGCTATGTCAGGTTGCGATTTTCCCAAACATAACCACTTCCTAAGGGTCTTTGTATTTAGCTATTCATCTGGGCATGTCCTTCCCCTCCTCAGGTGGATGTTGCTGCCAACCTTGCTGCCCTGGCGGGACATACACCAAGAAAGCAAAGTGGCTTTTTTTAAGCAAATAATTGAAAAGAGATTTAATGTGCAAAAACAAAATAGGAGTGCAGAAATTCAAACGTAGTTGTTGTTGCCAATCCCCAGCAACAGCGCCAAAAACTTGTAGAGCGTTTGGGTGTTCTCCATTTATGAGCCCAAGTGCACACTCTTGTCAAGTTATAGTATAAAAGATATCGTCTCCCACATGGATTTGAGCAGCTCCTATGAATAATTTCCTGTACAAAGATTTAGTAAATGCACAATTAAATCTCATGATGTGGAAATATAAAAACACAAGTAAAAATAAAAATAGTGATAAGAGAGATGATAGTGAGAGATTTGGGCGATAGGCTGGGTAAGATAAGTGCAGCTTAGCAGCCTGTGGACTGCATTGTATAGTCTGAGCATGTTCTGTGCTGCCATGATTTGCTGCCTTGGCGAAATGGTGGGCGGCAAACTACGACACTGTCACGCGGCCGCAGTAGGTCACTACCACTACAGGAGTGTACTGTCTCGACAGGTGGAATGGAAAGAAGTCTTGGCGGCAAGTCTGGCAGACATTCCAAGTTCGGCAGGATAGTCGACAGTGATCCCTCTTATTTCTAGGTTAGGATGCTCGAGAGCTAACTTGTGGACTAGTGTGGAACCAAGTTAGTCAACTTGGTTGGTAATCCCTTTTAGCCGCTGAAACTTGTGGACTAGTGTGGAACCAAGTTAGTCACGCCTTTGCATGTTTTGATCGTGCTTAACCCTTTCGTGAGCTTTGCACTTTCATGCCCGACAAATGGACTTTCATGCCCTATATAAACCCTAGGAGAGTTGGGTCGCGACCCCCAACAACTCCAACCTATCTAACTATCCCCCAGTCTATCCTTTCGTCCTCAGATATGATAGGTGCTATTTGAGATGCCCCTATACCCTTACATACATTGGGTATATATAGGGCTCATGGCCTAAGTTTGAGTCCTCCTTGAAGTAGGAGTTCTAAAAGTACGTTACATTAAATACAGAGTCCTTTATTCTTTAAATATGGACTCTTTGGATGTTGCCTTCTTCCGCAAGTAAGGATATGTGCTTCTACTTATCGGTCTTGGATCAGCTCTATCGGCTGCTACACACTTCAGAAAATTGCAAGACTGGGCTCATTTGGCTTAGGAAATTGCTCTCTTTCAATCGCAACCCATCTTGGCTAAGTCGGTGTAACTCCTTCCCGGGCGGCACTTGGATGCAATGCTGCTTTGGCAGCGTCTTTGGCGACATCTGGAACTGCTTTAGTACAGCTCCTTTTGTTCCAGCTTTCCTGTCCTCTCCTAACTATAGCACCTGAAAAAAATAACTAAACTAAAATAGTAACTTTTCTCAACCAAACATAAAATATTCAATAAAAACATGGTCAAAGAGAAAATAATGTTATAATGCATCCATTGCACCTAAATATGCCTAAATGAGCTTAAGAACAGCAATAATAAGGGCAAGAATGTGTTCAAAATATAGAACTCATGGACACTCTACATCTACACCTTCACCAAGCTCAGACTAACACAATGGGGTTCGACATCGTCTACCATACAATGCTTCATACGGGGCCATTTTGATTGATGCCTAATAACTATTATTGTAGGCGAATTCAACAAGGGGTACAAATTTCTCTTAAGTTCCACCAAAGTCGATGATGCATGCACGAAGCATATCCTCCAAGATATGTATAGGAAGGTTCAATAACAATACAGATTTCTAAGGTTTCAATGGAAGAGTCTTTCGATAAATACCTGGATTACCCTTTCTGACCGACTGTCATATTGAGGGTGAAAGGCTATGCTAAGGTTAACTCTGGTGCCCAGAGCTCCTTGTAAGGTTCTCCAAAACCGGGATGCAAATTGGGTATCCAAATAATAGATAATAGACTTAGGTACTCCGTGGAGTCGGATCACTTCCTTTATGTACAAGCAAGATAATTTAGGGAGACCGTAGTCCATTTTAACCGGTATGAAATGAGTTGACTTTGTGAAATGGTCTACAATGACCCATATGGCATCATGCTTCGCGGGAGTTAAAGGTACACCATTAAAAAATCCATAGTGATCTTTTCCCACTTCCACTTTGGTGGATCGATAGGTTGCAATAATCTGGTAGGAGAACAGTGTTCTGTTTTAACACATTGGCATGTAAGGCATTTGGAAATGTAGTCGACTATGGCCTACTTCATGCCCGACCACCAATAAAGTTCACGTAAGTCCTTATACATCTTCACAGACCCGGGCTGAACAGAAAGAGAACTCGAACGAGCTTCAGATAGAATATCAGTGCCAAGAGATTCATCATTAGGTACACAGACCCGATCGTGAAAACATAAGATTCCTTTAGAATTAATTTTGAAGTCAGGGTTGTCCGATAACTTAGAGACAATGGATTGAAGCTCATGATCTTGCTATTGCAAAACCTTGATTCGTGAAACGATGGAAGATTGAACTTGGAGTTCAGCTACAAGACAACGATGCTTTCGAAGCCAGAAATGAGCATTAATTGCCCGAGGGGCTACAAGGAAACGATATTACAGCATGTCGATGTGCCATACGATACATATTATTCTATATTCGCTATTAATACTTACCAGGCAAAGGTTTGCGGCTGAGTGCATCAGCTACAATGTTGGCCTTGCCCGGATGGTAATCGATGACAAGATCGTAATCTTTAACGAGTTCCATCCACCTCTGTTGTCGAAGATTCAACTCCTTTTGGGTCAATAGATGCTTTGAGGCTTTTATGATCAGTGATGAGGTAACATTTTTCTTCGTAGAGGTAATGTCTCCAGATTTTGAATGCAAAGACAACTTCAGCCAATTCGAGGTCATAAGTGGCATAAATCATTTCGTACGGCTTCAGTTGTCTCGAAGCAGAAGCAATGACTTTGCCTTCTTGCATCAATACACATCCTAACTCGAGGTACGATGCATCAATGTAAACTGTGTAATCCTTTCTGGACTCAGGCTGGGTCAGAACCGGTGCATGGGTCAACACTTGTTTCAATTGGTCGAAACTTCATTGTTGAACCTCGGTCCAAACAAAAAAAAGCTTCTTTTCTCAATAACTTGGTTAAAGGAGCGGCTATCATAGAGAACCCTTTCACGAATCTCCTATAGTAGCTAGCAAGCCTAAGGAAGCTTCTAACTTCACCAATGTTCTTCGGTGGATGCCAATCTACAATAGCTTGGATTTTCTTCGGGTCCACTTGAATACCCGAAGCCGACACAATGTGTCCAAGAAAAGTAACTTTAGTGAGCCAAAACTCACACTTGGAAAATTTTGCATACAATTGCTTCTCCCGTAAGGTTTGAAGCATGATACGAAGATGATCTCGGTGTTCTGCTACATTCTTGGAATAGATCAATATATCATCTATAAACACCAATACGAACTTGTCAAGATAGGGTCGAAAGACTCGATTCATCAAATCCATAAAGGTTGTCGGTTCATTGGTTAACCCAAAGGGCATTACCAAAAAATGTGTAGTGCCAATATCTTGTACAGAAAGCAGTCTTCGGTACATCACATTCTTTAACTCTCATTTGGTAATAGCCTGACCTTAAATCGATCTTGGAAAACACGGAGCCATCCTTTAGTTGATCGAACAGGTCGTCTATTCTAGGCAATGGATATTTTTTCTTGATGCTTACCTTATTCAAATGTCGGTAGTCAATGCACAATCGCATAGAACCATCCTTCTTCTTTACAAAGAGAACTGGTGCTCCCCAAGGCAAAGAGCTCGGTTGAATGAAACCTTTTCTCAGTAATTCTTGAATTTGAGCTTTTAACTCTTTTAATTCAACAGCTGCCATACGATATGGTGCAATAGAAACTAGAGTAGTCCCAGGTTGCACCTCGATTCCAAACTCCACTTCACGGGTTGGGGGCAATCCCGGAAGTTCATCAGGGAAGACATCAAGAAATTCACATACAGTTTCAATGTCTCGCAATTGTGATTCATCTTTAGCTTCCAACGTTAATGCACGCAATGAAGGATTTCTCCCATTCATCAAAACAACACTTTCTTTGCCGAGACCTCGAAGGTACAACTTCCTTTTACAACAGTCTACCCAGGCTTGATGCTCACTAAGACAATCTATGCCTAAGATAACATCAAACTCGTGGATCGGTAAGGCCAACAGATTGGCCAAAAAAGGAATCACTTGAATCAATAAGGGGAAATTCTTGCACTCTACCTTACGGTGACACAATCTCCCAAGAGATTGATTACGGAGATTTTTTACGCTATTGGTTCGGAAGACATGCTATACTTCTTAACTACAATGGTGCTTATAAAAAAGTGAGTAGAACTAGTGTCAATCAATGCATACAAAGGATGTGAATATAGATCAATGGTACCTGCAATGACGTTAGGTTCATCCTTCTCTTATGTGCTCCTCACGTGATACATTTGGGTAAGGGCTTTAGAGTCTTGCTTAATGAATGGTTTCCCCGAACCACTCGATCTTCTATAGGTCCCTATCGATCCTTGCTTCGATCCTTTACCTTGAAAGGATTGTTTAGGAGAGGCAGTAGTAGTCGGTGTAGTAGTAGATTTGGTTGCATACAAGGGGTAATCACGGATAAAGTGACCTTGCTCACAACAGTAGTAACAAGCTCCAGTCTGCTTACGACATTGACCCGATGGGTGCCTATTCTGACATTAATTGCAAATTGGATGTTGGTTGCATCGATTTAAACCATCGGTGCTATCAACATGTGTTGCCTTAGCGAAGGACTGCGTTATAGACTGAGGCCTCTCAATATTTCCAGAACGAGAAGGCTGCAGATAAACATTCTGCTTAGGGCGTTGGTATCACCCTTTCTTATTCCATCTTGGAAGTCGAGAATCATCCCTAAACCTCTTTTCAAATTTTCCGGACCCACCGGCTCATTGAGCCCTCTGTGTAACTTCGATAGCTTTAACTCGGTTCACTAAGTCCTGAAAATCAACAATGCTCAATGTAGTAAACATAGAGTATAATTCATCATTAAGCCCTGTAATGAGCATCCGGCACTTCTATTCCTCCTTCTTAATATACTCAGAACCGTATCTACAGTACTTACAGAAGTTATGGGTGTACTGCTCGATCGGTCGCCCACCTTGTTTGAGGTGGAGGAAAATACTTCGTCTCTCAGCAAGGTAAAACTCACTGATGTATTTCTTACGGAATTCTTTAAGGAAGAACTCCCAAGTTATAGTGTCTTCAGAGATCGTCAATATGGTAGTCTCCCACTAGTGAAGTGCCTCATCAGCCAGCATCGCAATGGCACATTCGAGTTTGTGCTCATCCGAGCACTGAAGTTGCTTGTTTAAAATCCGCAAAGTGTTATCCAACCAGTATTCAACAACTTTAGGGTTGTCGTCATCTTGTCCAGTAAAAGTGTAAGCTCGATATTGTGAAAGCTTACCGATAGGAGCTCGGGTGTGTTGGACAGTAGGAGTGATGGGTTGCACGACTTCCTCCACCCTCATAGCAGTCATAAACTGCTTGAACTTGTCAGCCATGTTCTTGTAACATTCAGCCTAAGCGGTAGGTGCTACAAGTTCGGTACCCTAAGCTGGAGGATCATGCGGGTGCAGTGAATTCAGATGATTTCCTCCTCTAATCTCCTCGCCATGTGTCGAGGATCCGGTAGCAAGCTCGTCAATGTGAGATTCGTTAGTCTTAGACATATCTATATGAAAGATCAGATTAGTCGACAAGTCACAATATACACAATATATATAACTCCTAGGTGGAAAAGTAACATAGAAACAATACAACAAGCTCCAGTTTAGTCCTAGAATCGACAAAACTCTAGCTCTGATACAACAAATGTAATACCCCCTTCCCGGTTTGGTCGAGAATTGGGTCAAAAGGTGATACCGGCGAACGATACAGTGATCGGTGAAATAAAATTTCATTTTTGTTATCAACACTTAAAACAATAATCAATGCAATAATATTAAATCAATACCCAACATACTTCTTAAGCCAATTATTCTGTTGCGAAACAATAACTATCCAGTTAGGACGAATTTATAATTATTACAAGTTTTAGGAACCAAATTGTAAATTTGACAAATTCGAAGTCCTTCTATGTAGTTGATTATACCTTAATGAAATCCATTACAATAATAACAAGTCTATAAAATTTCATACAATTTGGAGTTCATTTACTCATTCAATTTAAACATCCAAAACTTAGTGATCAAACTGTAAACTTCACAAACTGACAGATTATGCCTTTTAACTAACCTAACTAACCCTGTATCGAAACACCTTAAGGTTGTTTCGAAACAGGTGAATGATGGTCAACCTAAGTTGACTTGTCCTTTAAACCGTATCGATACGGGCAAGCCCTGTAACGGAACGGGTTGACTCCCTTTGACCTTGACTTTGACCCGTTTTGGAACACTAAAGTCTCGTATCGAAACAGTGAATTCTAGTAGCAAAATGTTTGATACAACCTCAAAACGTATCAAAACGCTCTATTCCTAGGGTCCAATTAAGCTTAACCGTTTCGATACGCCATTACCCGTACCGATACGGCCTGACCTGTAATGACAGATTTTTGCTGGTTTTTAATCGAGTTGACCTGCCAAACAGTGTTCAAATGCAATGAAACTTTATATACAACTTTTTAATGTTATAAAATATTGGCATGCCAAATTTCATCATCATATGAATACGTTTACTAGGTTTTGACCTTTATGAGCCAAATATACCATTTTTGTCAAGTTATAACCAAATCAAAAGTCATATCTAGGCCCTTAACCACTTTTCATCTATTACACATATTACGCGTATAAGACTAGTTCAACTACTTTCCCACCTTCCTAGGAGTTCTTAAGGACATTTTACATTACCTGGTTGGTAGTGACTTGTCTTGCTGCGACTTGTCCGATCTTCAAAAGGGGTCAATTCCTCAACTTGAAATGCATGAGACAAGACATGTTAGGCATACATTGCCTAGTGAGGTAGTCAGAACAATATGAATAACAATGTATGAAGTTTTACATAATCTCATGCTCATCAATGTCAATGCAATGTCTCAATATACAATGTTTAACATATCAAATTCATTATTAATCCTTGGGTTGAATCAAGATAGTGGATAAGCGAATTCCAACGCCTCGCCAAATCAATGAATGGTCTAATCCCTCCGCCTCACCAATATGACCAATACCAAACACATCCCTCCGCCTCGACAGATCAATATAGGTCGTAGTTCTAGGACAGTAGTCCACCCGTACCCTGAGCTCATCAATTCTATGCCATGCCAATTGTATCTGATGTCCATTCAAATCTAAGGTTTCGATATCAATTCCAATAATCAATGATAATTCCAATAACCAATGTCTTTAAAGTTACCAATAGTGAACATGACTCAAAAACAATATTTCATAATTTCAAATTCAATGTCATTATCTGATGGTTCATTCACAATGTTTCGATAGCAATAACTATAACCCTGACAATGCGTGGTGACGATGCCAATATCTATGTCCGATGGTCATGAACAAACTTACCGACACTTGCCAATGAATCCAACTAATAATCCAATGCAACTTCTTCAATGATATTATTAGCGATATAATGGAAAACAACAATAAGAGATTCGAGAAGGCTCCTCGCCTAATCCCGAGACTCCGACTACACTCACCTTACTAATCCGAGGCTCTTACGGTTCTCGGATGACAACACCCTTATTCCTAGCTTCCGATGGTGTCGATGGATGATCTAGATCGATCTCCCGAGCTAGGAAAAAATCAATAGGGAGTTGTTAGAACAATATTTCGATTCCAAAATCAATATAACAACATTGAAATCAATATCTAAACTTAGGTTAATCAATAGCTAACAACATAGCCATGAATGACCAAAACCTAGATTAGATTAAGCTTAGTTTATCCATGGAATCCATTAATCAATTGAGGATTAGAGCTTACTCGATCGATAGAAACGTTTTGATATCAATAAATCGAAGAAAAAATAAAGTAAAGCTTGCTCTGCAATGGAGGTGCTAGCTTGGAGGAAGATGATGAAGATGACAAAAGGGGAGGTGCCTGCTTAAGAAACTCTCAGTAAGGTCTCTATTCCTTTTCCTTTGTTTTGTGTAAAATATAGATTCAAATCTAATTTAGCTTCCTTTAGGTGAAGTAACTTCACCAGATTATCCCACGTTGGGATATTAGAAATTGAGAAGGGGCTAATCGCAAGGTTAGTCCCTCAACTCTCACTATGTTATGGTCTTGCCCTCCAACTTACAATTTTCTCAATTTAACCACGAATTAGTTTTCAATATTATTCAATAGGGTCCGATAGCAATGATTTAACTTAATTTGAATCCAATATGAAAAATTTAACTAGCCGTTACTATTTTTAGGCCTTACCGATGTAGAATTTCTGATCACTATAACCCAATTCCGACTAGACCGGATTTTAGGGTGTTACAAATTTTAAGTCTGGTCAAATGAAATTAGAACATGTTTGGACTATATCGGGTCAAGGAAATGGCTTGACTCGAGTCGAGTCAGGTCTGAGTCGACTCAAGTCCGAGTCAACGTCAAGTTGATCTCAATTCAGACTCAATTTTAGTCAGGTCAATACCAGGTTCGAGTTAAAACAGTTTGGGTCTGAGTTATTTAATTATTAGGTTAATTTAGGTTCGAATATACTTTGGGTAAGGTAATTTCAGGTATCAGGTCAAGTTCAGATCAGGTCATGCCGATTTCAGATCAAGTTCAAGTAGGGTCAAGTTAGCTCAAGTTGGTTTCAGTTGAAATTCAGGAGGGGTAAACTCTCTCAAGTATCTTGTGTATATTTAGCTAATTCAACCAAATTAGAACATAAGAAATATCTGGTGCAACACCCTAAACCCAGATGTCACATTTGGGCCTTATGCCCAAACCGATACTTCAAAAATTTCCAACCTAGTTTAGCCCAAAAGAGTTTCGTGCCATAAATTGTTCAAATCCAAAAGTTAAAACATTGGTGAACAATTTAAAATGTTTATATAAGGAGCTCCAAATAGTTTAAGACAATAAAACATTCTCTTGCTTAATACATTCCCAAAATAAGAGTTACAACAATAAAATAAGGTCATACGAATACATAACCCAATAAGACCTAAGTGTTGTACTTTGAACAAGGGTTGCGCTGAAACCTACACCGATGGTGCTCCTCCAATGCACGTGCCAACCTAGAAAACTGCAAACGAAAACATTGATTTTGAACGTTGAGCTAATGAAGCTTTGTGGGTACACTACCACTCTACCATGCTTCATGCTGATAAGTGCCCAAAAGTCCTATATTTTGACCCCTTTTACATGGCAATTATCACTCAACCTACACCCATTTGAGCTGCATTATGACCCTTCATGCATGGATTTCATCATGTATGCCTTTTATCCTTATATTCTGTTTATCTTATGGAAAAGGTACTATTTGATGCATGTTTGGTGCTTCTGTAGATTTGCATGTTGCAAGGGCATGATGATGCCGTGACGGCACTAGAGGACAAGGGAAAAATGAGGCAGAACCAGCTAGTAGCAGACCCTGATCGAGCCAAGCCACAACAGATAGCTTCTACTGAGGGAAGCTAATTATGATGAAACCTTGCGGAGCAGAACCAGTTATAGACCCATGCCGAGGGAGCAGAATGCCATGCCGCGGTCGTGCACTACTCTACGTGCCGGAGGGCAAATCAGGCAAAGTGGTAGCCAATTTGAAGAGCTTTAAATGCCATATTTTTTACACACTTTTTGTGGCAGCTAGAGCTCGAGAAGAGGACGAAAACATGGAAGAAAGGATAAAGTTGGACTTTTGGCTAAAAGTGTATATTGCATTAAATTAAAGAGATTCACCTCTTTAATAAAGTTAAGTCCAATTCCAACTTAACTTCCTCTCCAAGAAGGTTTTATGCCTACACCTTCCCCTATAAAAAGAGGCTTGTCATCGTCACAAGGAGAGAGGAGAGAGGGGAGAGATCGAAAAACGAGTTCGAGAGGAGAGAGCTTAGGATTAGTTTGTGTTTTCTTTCCGTTCATTATGTTCTAATTTCCTTAGGGTTAGGATTAGTTTGTTTAAGTAGTTGTGTGAAGATTGTTGTACTTTGTTTATTTTCTTAATGCAATTAAGTTGAGGTTTGCTTGTTCTTGGCTTTAATCATTCTTGCATTCTTGTCGAGAAAGAGTTTGTGAGATTATCCATTTATTCGATGTCGAGAGAGTTGAATTCACGAAACGAGCAAGCATGGTTTTCATCCAAGTGGTGTTAACTAATTCGGCCTAGAGATAGGTTAATAATTTCATCGGCTAAGAGATGCGTGGATTGGTTGGTGTTTGTCTTTGGTTTACGCCGAGAGGTATGGTCAGAGTTTAACCATCAACGATGTTCTGAGCTTAGAGATAAGGAGGAGCCATTCAAGGACGCTTTGCCGAACCTTAACAGCATCTGCCCAAGAGCAAGAGATTGTCGCGGTAGAGAATCAACCTTTGCGGTTTCGGAAGGAACTTAGGTTACTACCACAGCAGTTTGGTGTTGCAGCATTCAAGAACAGAGACAAGTCAATAGGATTCCACAGTACGACGCATTCTAATCCGACCCATTCTCTCAACCTTGATCTTCTATTTTTATTTTTGGCTTATTTTAGTTTTAATATTTTTTAGATTACTCAACAACCCAACTCATTTGTGTTTTTTACTTTAATTATTTTGCAGTGCAAGGAAGTGGAATCAAAAGGCTAGCTCAATCCATGTGGAGACGACACTCGATATACTTATCATTATATTACTTGAGACTTGTACACTTGCACTATTGCGGGGCACTTTTACGCGAACATCAAGTTTTTAGCGTCGTTGCCGGGGATTGGCAACTTTTGTTTTTATTTTCTTAAACTCTTTATTTTCAGTTTATTTATTTTTTTGTTTTAGTACTAATAAAACTTGGTTTTATTTTGGTGCATTACCAGAGCGAACCCAAGCAGCCCATTACGAAACTTAGATCCAGAAATCGAAAGCTCTTATCTAAAGCTTAGACGAAAGACCGCAGCCCCAATGTAGGAACTGAAAGTCGAGGATGAGGTTGAGGTAACAACCAAGGTGCCCCGATAAATAATGCCATTGGGCAGCAACCTGTCGACGGGCAGCCACTTGCCGATGGGCAGTAGAATGTTCTAGCAAGCAATAGAGACAACTGCCATTGTACTTCGTACTAGTACGAAACCCAACTATCAGAGACTACCTTGAAGAGGACATGAACGAGCTAAATCCTAGAGTTGTTACCCTAGAAATAGAGGCTGCCCACTTTAAACTGAAGCTCGTAATGTTCAACATGATCAATACGATGAGACAATTTGGCGGCTCAGCAACTGAACATGCCAGACAACACCTCAAATTCTTCCTCTAGATTTGCAATTCGTTTAAAATACAAGGAGCACATGATGATATTTTGAGATTGAAATTGTTCGCCTATTCACTGAGGGATAGGGCAAAAACCTGGCTCAACAGTATTTCAGCAGGATCAATTGGATCCTAGAGTGATTTATGTCGTGATTTCTTAGCACGTTTTAATCCTACAAATTTAACTGATAGATTGCGTAATGAAATTACTTCTTTTCGACAGGCTGATGACGAGTCCACTGTAGAGTGTCCATGAGTTCTAAATTTTGTACACATTCATGCCCTTATTATTGCTATTCTTGAGCTCATTTAGACATATTTAGGTGCATTGCATGCATTATGACAGCATCTTCTCCTTTACCATGCTTTTATCGAATATCTTATGATTGGTGAAGAAAAGTTATTGTTTTAGTTTAGTTCATGTTTTCAAGTGCTATATCTAGGAATGTAGAGGAGAGGAGAGGACAAGGCAAGAAAGCTGGAACTAGAGGAGCTGTACTGAAGCAGTTCAAGATACCGCCAAGGACGCTGCCGAAGCAGCATTGCCGCCAAGAGCTGCATGGGCAGGAGTTACACCGACTTAGCCAAGATGGGTTGCGATTTC
This sequence comes from Hibiscus trionum, assembly GCA_030270665.1. Taxonomy (NCBI): domain Eukaryota; kingdom Viridiplantae; phylum Streptophyta; class Magnoliopsida; order Malvales; family Malvaceae; genus Hibiscus; species Hibiscus trionum. The sequence goes on along the minus strand of BSYR01000007.1, from coordinate 9,547,664 downwards.
AAGAGGACAATTTCCTAAGCCCAATGAGCCTAGTCTTGCATGTAACCCCCTTAACCCGGCCTAGACGGTTGACCCGAATTAAGAAAGTCACACGGGGAAAACCAAAGTCAACCCGAAAGTCAACCTTGATTAACGACCCTTTTTTTTAAACTTGTCTAGATGCACATTAACCCTAGTTATGATCATTCAAACAACATACTCAAAGATCATAAACATCAGAGATCGAACAGGGACCCAATTGAACAAATTACAACTTTAGGGACCAAATTGTAAATTCTGATAAATATAAGGACTTCACCCAAATTAAAGTTACCAACTTGAAGTTAATCATGTTTCATGCATCTCGGCCAAATTTCAGCTCAAACGGACATTCCAAACTCATACAATTGCACATACAAGTTTCAGGACCAAAATGCAAACATTTTGAAACATATAACTACCAATGTCAGCCCCCAACGGTCATCCGTTCCGAAACGGGAGACAGCCCGTTTCGAAACGCGGGGCCGTTCCGCAACGCGTACCGAAACGAGGGCTGACAGTAGCCTTTCCGTTTCGGAACGGTGTCACCCGTTTCGGACGCCTGGGCTGCTTCGAGGCACCCGTTCCGAAACGGCAGGCACTGTTCCGATACGGCCTGCAGAAAATGCAGAAATTTGCTTGCCTAAACATGCAATTGACCAACCAATCATGCTCCAATTGCTATCAAACTTTACCAGCATCTCATACAACATACAAGAGACATATTTGCATCAACCAATCATCATTATATCAACATATATGAAAAGCCCCAAATCTAAAGGCATGTTTCCTACACAAGCAACCATTCATGCACAAAAGCCTTCAAACCAACACATAATGGCCAATTACAAAAACCAACATTAACAACAACATAAATCCAACTTAGGGAGTTCCAAACATCTCCCAAAACAACAACATAGGTCCCCCATTGCCAAATGCCAAAAGCTAAAAGTGTTTAAGAAAACCTTCTCATACATGAGCTTAACTTCCACTTGATTGCTTGCCCTCCTTGCTGCCCTCAATGCACTTTAATGCTCTGCATTATTGGTTTAAGAAAAGAGAGAGAGCGTAAGCAAAAGCTTAGTGAGGAAAGCTCCTTAGAACCACACAATAATGCATTTATAAAACTCATTTATAAATCATACTTCAAAATACATTTAGACATGCTCACAAGCAATCTTAAACAAGCACCTCATGCTTCACATCATAACATGTCATATTGGCCACAAGTGATAATTACCATCTTTAAAACAAGATCAACATAAGACTCACACATGGACTTTTAAACACCATTGTGATCTTATCCCCAAGGACTTTTAAACACCTTGGCCCATGGACTTTTAAACACCATGGCAAGGACCACACAAGGACTTTTAAACACCTTTGTGTCCTTAACAAGTTTCACCTCAAGGACTTTTAAACACCTTGACCCCAAGGACTTTTAAACACCTTGGCCATGGACTTTTAAACACCATGATATAAATCACCCCAAGGACTTTTAAACACCTTGGCCCAAGGACTTTTAAACACCTTGGAAAGGACCACACAAGGACTTTTAAACACCTTTGTGTCCGTAACAAGAACCATTCAAGGACTTTTAACCACCTTGATGTTCTTAAGTAAACAAGGCTCACTCAAGGACTTTTAACCACCTTAGTGACCTTAACCTTTTCAAAAACATCACTTGCCAATATACATCATATATCATCAATAATCCACTGTTTTAAAGCATTTAACCAAGCCATAAACATCATGCATCTTTAAGCATCAAACAACATTTATACAATGTTCAAAAACAAGGAACTCTAACCTTGAGCTTCCTTAAACACATGGCTTATAATCTCAGCAACACACATGCTAGATATGCTTTAAAAACAGAATTTAAACATGCAACAAACACATTGCACCCAACCATCACATGGTTCCTCAACAAGAGAGTTTTTCCGAAAACTTACTCTTGAGCTTAGCAAAGTTGTTTAGACTTAGACTAAGCTCCCAAACCTCCAAAACATTGGTTTCAAAGCCGAAAACCAAAATCCACTCACCGATTCCGTTTCGCCTCTTACCGAAACACCAAATCAAGCTTCCGGATCACCACCACTTGGATCCAAAGATGACTCCCCTGTTTTAACACATTAAAACAGTAGATTAATGCATCATCATGCATTAATAGCTTCAATGAAAGCACCTAAAATCGCTGCTCTCATCCACACTCCATTTTCGGCCACCAAACACAACCGAAAATGCATCCAAACAACTCCTCAACAAAGCCCAGCCATAAACCATCAAAACTAAGCATCCTTAAACATCATTTAACAACTAAAAAGGACCTAACAACATCCTTATACCTCCAGCAACAACAGATCCACAAGATCACCCAAAAACAACCAAGAACCACAAGCTAAACTTAGGAAATTCAACCTATCCGGGATTGCATTAGTTAAAACCCAATTCCATATCAAATTAACATTCATTTATCACCAATTATACACCTCAAATCACTGCTTTAACAGATCCAACGAAAATTCATCAAAAATCATCAAATCTTGCATTTAAAGCCAAGATCCATTACACAACCTTAAAAACCTTTTATAAATCACCAAATAAGGATTGAGAACTTAGGAATTTCATTAAAGAACTTGAAGTTCAGAGGAGAAGGACGTTCTTACCTCCAAACTTGAGTTTCTCCTCTTTTAGAACCAAAAAAGCTTGAAGAATCCAATGGCAATTGGTGAGGTTTTGTTGATAAGATGATTAGCAATCAAAAGAGGATTGAAAAGAGAGATTTTAGTGTCAAAATCAGAGGTGAAATCTCTGGAGAAAAGTGTTTGGTTTGAGAGAAAATGAGAGAAGAGAAAAATGAGATTTTAGGAAAATTAGTTAGGAAATAACTTCCCTCCACTTTTCCTTTTGTTTAAAATCAGAATTAAAGCATAAAATATCTTAGAAAAATCTGGAGAAACTCCCTTTAGGTAATTAGCTCCTTAAAGATTCAAAGTTTCAATCCTTTCTAAAACAGTCACGCAGTTTTCAAAATTTACATTTTGGACACTAGCCAAAATGTCACCCTTCCAAACCTCATTTTGTAAAATTGATTTCACAGTTCACTTATATATATTAAAAGAGGATTTTAGAACATTTTTCCATATTTTTAATGCAACCCGAACTAGGTTTTCCTAAATTCACTCTTATATATTCGAACCGCACTTTGACCGAACCGGTCAACACCCAAAACTTCTAAGCCCAAAACCGGGGCGTTACAACTCTCCCCCCCCTTAAGAAATTTCGTCCTCGAAATTTACCTGAAGGAAAGAGATAAGGAAACTGCTTCAGCATGTCATCCTTCCGCTCCCACGTGGCTTTCTCAACACCGCGGTGCTTCCACAACACCTTCACCAACTCAATGGTCTTGCCACGAAGAACCTTGCTATCCGAATCCAGAACCTTCACCGGTTCCTCATCATAGGTCAAATCCGGATTCAAATGCACTTCCTCCACAGGCATCACATGCGAAGGATCAGATCTATACTTCCGGAGCATAGAAACATGAAACACATCATGAATCTTCTCCAACTCTTGAGGTAACCTCAACCTGTACGCAACAGGACCCACACGCTCAACCACCTCGTATGGTCCAATGTACCTAGGGCTCAACTTGCCCTTCCGGCCAAACCTCATCACCTTCTTCCAAGGCGAAACCTTCAAGAACACACGGTCACCCACCGCATACTCAATCTCCTTACGCTTCAAATCCGCGTAAGACTTCTTCCGATCAGAAGCTGCCTTCAAACGCTCACAAATGAGCTTCACCTTCTCGGTGGTTCCTTTCAACAAAGCCGGCATCGAAACCAACTTCTGACCCGTTTCAGCCCAACAAAGAGGAGTCCTACACTTCCTCCCGTACAAAGCCACATAAGGTGCCATTTGAATGCTTGCCTGATAACTATTGTTATAAGCAAACTCAACCAAGGGCAAATGCTTCTCCCAAGAGCCCTGAAACTCAATCACGCAGCACCTCAACATATCCTCCAAAATCTGGATAACACGCTCAGACTGACCATCCGACTGAGGATGATAGGATGTACTGAAATTCAACCTCGTACCCAGAGCTTGATGCAAACACTGCCAGAACCGCGATGTGAACCTCGGATCCCTATCCGACACAATCGACTTTGGCACACCATGCAGCCGCACAATCTCCGCAATGTACAGCTCTGCAAGCTTATCCAAAGAGAACGTAGTATGCACAGGCAAGAAATGCGCACACTTCGTCAGGCGATCCACAATCACCCACACCGAATTCTTCTTCGACGGTGACAAAGGTAAACCAGATACAAAATCCATGGTAACCCTTTCCCACTTCCACTCAGGGATTCTCAACGGTTGCAACAACCCTGAAGGAAACTGATGCTCAGCCTTAACTCGCTGACACACCATACACCTGCTGACAAACTCCGCAACATCCTTTTTCAAACCCACCCAATAGTACTCATCACGAAGATCTCGATACATCTTAGTACTACATGGGTGCATAGCAAAAGGACTACTATGACCTTCAGTCAGAATAGCACGCCTCAACTCAGCGTCATTAGGCACCACTATCCGACTCCCAAAACACAATACTCCATCATCATTAAAACAGAAATCCGAAGGTCTACCCTCCGCGATATCCTGAACATGCGGCACCAAGGAATCATCCAGCAACTGCTTTTCCTTGATCATCTGAACCAAAGATGGTTTCACTTGCAACTCAGCCACAAGACCACCATCACGCGAAATACTCAAACTGGCAAACATAGCCCTCAGCTCAACAGCTACCTTCCTACTCAAGGCATCCGCTACAACATTAGCCTTTCCAGGGTGATACTCAATCGTCAAATCATAATCCTTGAGCAACTCCACCCAACGTCGCTGCCTGAGATTCAACTCCTTCTGAGACATCAGATACTTCAAACTCTTGTGATCCGTGTACACAGTACACTTCTCACCATACAGGTAATGTCTCCAGATCTTCAGAGCAAAAACCACTGCAGCCAACTCTATGTCATGCGTAGGATAATTGCGCTCATGCACCTTCAACTGCCGCGATGCATAAGCCACCACCTTACCCTCTTGCATCAACACACATCCCAAACCAACATAGGATGCATCACTATACACCACAAACTCTTTCCCTGATTCAGGTTGAACCAAGATAGGAGCTTGCGTCAAAGCTGCTTTAAGCTTCTCAAAAGCCTGTTGTCTCGCTTCCGTCCATTCATACTTAACATCCTTCTGCAACAACTTCGTCAAAGGTGCAGCAATCTTAGAAAACCCATCCACAAACCTCCGATAGTATCCTGCCAAACCGAGGAAACTACGAACTTCATGAACAGACTTAGGAACCTTCCAATTCATCACTGCCTCAACCTTCTGAGGATCAACCCGAATCCCCTTAGCAGAAACCACATGCCCAAGAAACACCACCTCACTTAACCAGAACTCGCACTTGCTCAGCTTAGCATAAAGCTGATTCTCCAACAAAGCCTGCAAAACAATCCTCAAATGCTCTTCGTGCTCCTCCTCAGTACGCGAATACACGAGGATATCATCGATGAACACCACAACAAACTTGTCCAGGTATTCATGAAACACACGATTCATCATGTCCATGAAAGCAGCATGAGCATTGGTTAAACCAAACGGCATCACCAGGAACTCATAATGCCCGTACCTTGTCCTGAAAGCTGTCTTAGGCACATCCACATCTTTCACCTTCAACTGGTAATACCCTGACCTCAAGTCAATCTTAGAGAACACAGCAGCTCCCCGAAATTGATCAAATAGATCATCAATTCTCGGCAAAGGATACCGATTTTTGATAGTCAACTTGTTCAGCTGACGGTAATCAATGCACATCCTCATAGTGCCATCCTTCTTTTTCACGAACAAGACCGGTGCACCCCAAGGCGACACACTCGGCCGAATGAAACCACGCTCAAGCAACTCTTGCAACTGCGTCTTCAGCTCTTTCAGCTCCTTAGGTGCCATCCTATAGGGAGTAATGGACACAGGAGTTGTATTCTCATACAGCTCAATCCCAAACTCCACCTCGCGATTAGGAGGTAAACTAGGCAACTCCTCAGGAAACACACCAGGAAACTCCTTCACAACCCTGATATCTTGCACCCTCAACTCCTTAGAGCTAGGATTCATCACAAAAGCTAGGTAAGCTTCACAGCCTTGCCTCAGCATCCGGCCCGCCTCCAACGTAGACACTACATTGGCAAGAAACTTCACATTCTCACCAACCACAACAACTTCATAATCATCCGCAAGCTTCAGCGAAACTCGCTTATTTTCACAATCCACCACAGCACGATGCTCAGCAAGCCAATCCATACCAAGGATTACATCAAAACCATAGAAAGGTAACTCCATGAGGTCAACATGAAAAACATGATCTTGAACAACCAAAGGACACCTTCTATACAACTTTCAAGTCACAACAGTCTCACCAAAAGAACTAGTGACACGCATACCAACATCCAAAGACTCAACAGGCAAACCAAGCAATTCAGCATGCTCACGCAATATGTAAGAGTGCGTAGATCCAGAATCAATTAAGGAAAGTAATGACAAGGATTGCAGAGTAAAAGTACCTGCGATCACATCCGCGTCATTCCTCCCCTCTAGCTGAGCAAACACTCTAGCCTGCCCGCCACCCTCTAGCTGCACAGCTACAACATGAGCCACACCTCGGCCACCTTCCTCTCTCCGCTGGAAATTACCACGGCCGCGCCCACGACCTCTCTGTGGTGCTGCAACAACAGGAGCACGAACTTGGCCACCAGCCAACATAAGACAATCACGCCTCAAATGATCCAAAGATCCACAGCTCCAGCAACCATTACCAGCTGCCGCAACAGGAGCTTGCACCTCCCTCACAGCACGAGGACAATCACGTTTCATGTGGTCATGCGAACCACATATCCAACAAGCACTCGGATTAGCTCTAGCGTTGCCTCCCCGAGCAGGTGCTCCACCACCTCGCTTAGCCGAGGACTGATACTTCTGATCACGTCCCCTCTTGTTCCGTCCACCACCGGAACTATACTCAGCTGCTCGCTTACCAGCACCTTTAGCAGTCAAACCCAAGTTCATCTCTATGTCCTTTGCTCGGCCAACCAGCACATCAAAATCATCATACTCGGTGGCCAGCACATACATCTTCACATCCGTCACTAAGCCATAACAGAACCTTTCACACCTCGCCCGCTCATCCGGGACAAGCTCAGGTGCATATTGACTGAGTCGAACAAACTGTACTTCATACTCAGCCACCGTCATGCTCCCTTGAGTAAGAGACATGAACTCCCTCTTTTTCTCATCTAGGTACCTCACACCCAGATACCTTCTCTTGAACACATTATGAAAGAATGTCCAAGTCACATCAGCTTCTGCCATCCCAGCAATAGTGGTTGTCCACCACGTATATGCATCCTTCTGCAGCAAGGACACAACACAGCCAAGCTTCTGCACATCAGTGCAACTCATCTGACTCAAGATCCTCTTGGTACTCTCTAACCAAGCCTCAGAACCCTCAGCAGACATACCCCTGAACTCAGTCCCTCCTAGACTGCGCAAACGCTCCAAAGGTAGTCTAACTCCAGCATCTTCCTGATGCCCAGCTCCTCGAGCTCCAGCTACCGCTGCTTGAAAAGCACCAGCTATAGCTTGAATTAACACCGTCATGTCAGGAACAGCTTGCCCCTGACCAGCCTCAGGTCCTCCAGCCTCAGCACCAGCTGCAGCTCCAGCTTCCTCAGCCCCAGCACCACCACCACCAGGTGGAGGAGGTAAAACCGCGCTCTCAACGTTCTCCTCATTTTCATTCTCATTTTGAGCCGTAGCTCGCACATTACTCCTCAACTCTCTACGAGGTGCCATACTATAATTATGCAATCACAATGCAAAATAAACAAAGTCAGGCCCAGCAAGGTAAGCAATCCAAGTACTCAAGTTCATTTCCAATTAAAAACAACATCATTTCATTAGCTTTGATTTGGCAATGGGTACCCACAACATGCTTCATCACCGCATACATCTCAATTGCAACATACATGCAATCCACTCAACATGCTTTCACTCAACAAGCATACAAAGCATACACACTTTAAACATTCACATACACATTCCCATTTACTCGAGAACTCAGCTCTGATACCACCAAATGTAACCCCCTTAACCCGGCCTAGACGGTTGACCCGAATTAAGAAAGTCACACGGGGAAAACCAAAGTCAACCCGAAAGTCAACCTTGATTAACGACCCTTTTTTTTAAACTTGTCTAGATGCACATTAACCCTAGTTATGATCATTCAAACAACATACTCAAAGATCATAAACATCAGAGATCGAACAGGGACCCAATTGAACAAATTACAACTTTAGGGACCAAATTGTAAATTCTGATAAATATAAGGACTTCACCCAAATTAAAGTTACCAACTTGAAGTTAATCATGTTTCATGCATCTCGGCCAAATTTCAGCTCAAACGGACATTCCAAACTCATACAATTGCACATACAAGTTTCAGGACCAAAATGCAAACATTTTGAAACATATAACTACCAATGTCAGCCCCCAACGGTCATCCGTTCCGAAACGGGAGACAGCCCGTTTCGAAACGCGGGGCCGTTCCGCAACGCGTACCGAAACGAGGGCTGACAGTAGCCTTTCCGTTTCGGAACGGTGTCACCCGTTTCGGACGCCTGGGCTGCTTCGAGGCACCCGTTCCGAAACGGCAGGCACTGTTTCGATACGGCCTGCACAAAATGCAGAAATTTGCTTGCCTAAACATGCAATTGACCAACCAATCATGCTCCAATTGCTATCAAACTTTACCAGCATCTCATACAACATACAAGAGACATATTTGCATCAACCAATCATCATTATATCAACATATATGAAAAGCCCCAAATCTAAAGGCATGCTTCCTACACAAGCAACCATTCATGCACAAAAGCCTTCAAACCAACACATAATGGCCAATTACAAAAACCAACATTAACAACAACATAAATCCAACTTAGGGAGTTCCAAACATCTCCCAAAACAACAACATAGGTCCCCCATTGCCAAATGCCAAAAGCTAAAAGTGTTTAAGAAAACCTTCTCATACATGAGCTTAACTTCCACTTGATTGCTTGCCCTCCTTGCTGCCCTCAATGCACTTTAATGCTCTGCATTATTGGTTTAAGAAAAGAGAGAGAGCGTAAGCAAAAGCTTAGTGAGGAAAGCTCCTTAGAACCACACAATAATGCATTTATAAAACTCATTTATAAATCATACTTCAAAATACATTTAGACATGCTCACAAGCAATCTTAAACAAGCACCTCATGCTTCACATCATAACATGTCATATTGGCCACAAGTGATAATTACCATCTTTAAAACAAGATCAACATAAGACTCACACATGGACTTTTAAACACCATTGTGATCTTATCCCCAAGGACTTTTAAACACCTTGGCCCATGGACTTTTAAACACCATGGCAAGGACCACACAAGGACTTTTAAACACCTTTGTGTCCTTAACAAGTTTCACCTCAAGGACTTTTAAACACCTTGACCCCAAGGACTTTTAAACACCATGATATAAATCACCCCAAGGTCTTTTAAACACCTTGGAAAGGACCACACAAGGACTTTTAAACACCTTTGTGTCCGTAACAAGAACCATTCAAGGACTTTTAACCACCTTGATGTTCTTAAGTAAACAAGGCTCACTCAAGGACTTTTAACCACCTTAGTGACCTTAACCTTTTCAAAAACATCACTTGCCAATATACATCATATATCATCAATAATCCACTGTTTTAAAGCATTTAACCAAGCCATAAACATCATGCATCTTTAAGCATCAAACAACATTTATACAATGTTCAAAAACAAGGAACTCTAACCTTGAGCTTCCTTAAACACATGGCTTATAATCTCAGCAACACACATGCTAGATATGCTTTAAAAACAGAATTTAAACATGCAACAAACACATTGCACCCAACCATCACATGGTTCCTCAACAAGAGAGTTTTTCCGAAAACTTACTCTTGAGCTTAGCAAAGTTGTTTAGACTTAGACTAAGCTCCCAAACCTCCAAAACATTGGTTTCAAAGCCGAAAACCAAAATCCACTCACCGATTCCGTTTCTCCTCTTACCGAAACACCAAATCAAGCTTCCGGATCACCACCACTTGGATCCAAAGATGACTCCCCTGTTTTAACACATTAAAACAGTAGATTAATGCATCATCATGCATTAATAGCTTCAATGAAAGCACCTAAAATCGCTGCTCTCATCCACACTCCATTTTCGGCCACCAAACACAACCGAAAATGCATCCAAACAACTCCTCAACAAAGCCCAGCCATAAACCATCAAAACTAAGCATCCTTAAACATCATTTAACAACTAAAAAGGACCTAACAACATCCTTATACCTCCAGCAACAACAGATCCACAAGATCACCCAAAAACAACCAAGAACCACAAGCTAAACTTAGGAAATTCAACCTATCCGGGATTGCATTAGTTAAAACCCAATTCCATATCAAATTAACATTCATTTATCACCAATTATACACCTCAAATCACTGCTTTAACAGATCCAACGAAAATTCATCAAAAATCATCAAATCTTGCATTTAAAGCCAAGATCCATTACACAACCTTAAAAACCTTTTATAAATCACCAAATAAGGATTGAGAACTTAGGAATTTCATTAAAGAACTTGAAGTTCAGAGGAGAAGGACGTTCTTACCTCCAAACTTGAGTTTCTCCTCTTTTAGAACCAAAAAAGCTTGAAGAATCCAATGGCAATTGGTGAGGTTTTGTTGATAAGATGATTAGCAATCAAAAGAGGATTGAAAAGAGAGATTTTAGTGTCAAAATCAGAGGTGAAATCTCTGGAGAAAAGTGTTTGGTTTGAGAGAAAATGAGAGAAGAGAAAAATGAGATTTTAGGAAAATTAGTTAGGAAATAACTTCCCTCCACTTTTCCTTTTGTTTAAAATCAGAATTAAAGCATAAAATATCTTAGAAAAATCTGGAGAAACTCCCTTTGGGTAATTAGCTCCTTAAAGATTCAAAGTTTCAATCCTTTCTAAAACAGTCACGCAGTTTTCAAAATTTACATTTTGGTCACTAGCCAAAATGTCACCCTTCCAAACCTCATTTTGTAAAATTGATTTCACAGTTCACTTATATATATTAAAAGAGGATTTTAGAACATTTTTCAATATTTTTAATGCAACCCAAACTAGGTTTTCCTAAATTCACTCTTATATATTCGAACCGCACTTTGACCGAACCGGTCAACACCCAAAACTTCTAAGCCCAAAACCGGGGCGTTACATTGCAGCTTCCTGTGCCTATAGCGGCCGATAGAGTTAATTCAAGATTGATAAGTGGGAACACTTATCCTTACTTGCTGAAGAAGGCAACGTCCAAAGAGTCTGTATTTAAAGCATAAAGGAGTCTGTATTTTAATGCAATTTACTTTTAGAACTCCTACTTCAAGGAGGACTCAACTTAGGTCAAAGAGCCCTATATATACCAAAGGTATGTAAGGGTATAGGGGCATGCATGCATATCTCGAAGAGGGATTATAGCATTGACATTATCTGCCGATGAGAGTATCGATGGGGAGATAGCTAGATAGGTTGGACTGTTGGGGGTCGCGCCCAACTCTCCTAGGGTTTAGGCGCGTGTATGTAAAGTAATTTGAGGGCAACGGTTGTATAGTGTTTGAGTTGTTTACAACAAAGTTCTGAGTTTGCTTAATCTATGCTTCTTGTTTGTTCAATTAGTCCACACCAGTGAGTTGAAGAGAAAATCCATTTGTCAAGCACGAGAGTGCAAGGCTCACGAAAGGGTTAAGCACGGTCACAACTCACAAAGGCGTGACTAACTTGGTTCCACACTAGTCCACAAGTTTCAGCGGCTAAAAGGGATTACCAACCGAGTTGTCTAATTTGGTTCCACACTAGTCCTCAAGTTAAGAAATCTCAAGCATCCTAACCTAGAAATAAGAGGGATCACTGTCGACTATCCTGCCGAACTTGGAATGTCTGCCAGACTTGTCGCCAGGACTTCTTTCTGTTGCACCTGCCGAGGTAGTACACACCCCTGCCATGGCAGTGAGCTGCTGCGATTGTGTGACAAGGTCGTAGTTTGCCGCCCACCTTACCCGCCGAGGCAACAATTCATGGTAGCACAAAACATACTTAAGACTTTGCAATGCAGTCCACAAGCTACTAAGCTACACTTGTCTTACCAAGCTTATCGCCCAATCTCTCCCTATCATTCCTCTCATCACTGTCTTTATCTTTACTTGTGTTTTTATATTTCCACTTCTTGAGATTTAATGGCGCATTTATTAAATCTTTGTGCAGGAAACCATTCATAGGAGCTGCTCCGATACCTGTGGGAGACGATATCTTTTATATTATAACTTGACAAGAGTGTGCACTTGCGCTCATAAATGGAGAACACCCTAATGCTCTACAAGTTTTTTGGCGCCGTTGTCGAGGATTAAAAATAGCAACTACGTTTGAATTTCTACACTTCTATTTAGTTTTTGCACATTAAATCTCTTTTTATTTATTTGTTAAAAAAGCCTCTTTGTCTTCTTGGTGTATGTCCCGCCAGGGCAGCAACATCCACCTGAGGAGGGGAAGGACATGGCGAAACAAATAGCAAAACACAAAGACCCTCAGGAAGTGGTTGTGCTTGGGCAAAGCGCAACCCAACATAATCTAATTATTTATTTTATTTAAATTTAAATTCTAAATTTTACTTTTATTTTTATGTATTAGGATTAGATTTAATTTTTAATTCTCGTATTTATTTTATTTCAGGTTAAGAAGGAAGGAAGGACCAAGAAAGAGGAAAGAATAAAGGAGAGGCCCAACTAGCGGACGAGGTAGCCCAAGGCATATGAGCATAACGGCTAGCGGCTTCATAACGGCTAGCCGCAACGGCTATATTTGCCCCAGTGAGCGGAACAAATATTTGCGTAATGGCTAGAACCTTGTTATTCACGCTGCGATAATTGCCGCCCGTTGACAGCGTGCCCGCCAAGGCAGTGGAGAAAAGTAGCTATATAAGGCCAACTATTCTCCCACCTTGTTCTTCACTTTGCTTTCTCCTTTACTCTGAATTCTTTCTACAGTCTATGCTTCCAAAGATTTCTTTGCTTTATTTTCTTTCACTTTCTTTTTACTTTCTTTAGGAAAACAACCATCCCACAGATTATGGCTTCATCACAGAACCCCGCCGCCACCCCCAAAACCCAATACAAGAGGTTCTTGAAACTTGTTGTCAAGGAGGTCTACAACAAGTTTTATAGAGAAAGGCAACTATAGGAAGAGATGGGATTCCACTACACTCAATATGATGGGAACTTTGGGTTGGAACCCTCCCTCTTCGAAAGGATTCACAACATGGGCTAGGATCAATTCGCACGGCAGCTAGAGGGAATCAACAGCAACCACGTGCGAGAGTTCTATGCTCACCGGCCAAACCCGGAGAGTCCTTTTGTCTACGTCCAGGGAGAAGGTGTAAAGTTCATTGCTGATATGATCAACAGCTTTTACAGCATAGAGATCAGCGGCGACCCGCACGGGGAGTGGGAATCATATTTGACGGGGCCTGACTACAACCAAATCAAAAAAGAGCTCTGCAAGCCAAAAAACCAAATGGCTGATAGGCAAGAACAACGGGTCCGTCAACCGCCGAGATTTGCTGCTGGAGGCAGCACTTTGGAGCTATTTTGTCCAGCGCCGCCTGATGCCAACCACGCACGAATCCACTGTAAATAGGTCGCGGCTTGCCCTTATCTGCAATATAATGAAGGGGGGCAAATTAACGTGGGCGAGGTAATAATCAAAGAAATTTATGCCCACGCGGAGAAACTAGCTACCAAAGGTCCACTCTTCTTCCCTACACTCATTTCTGGCCTATGTGCCAATTTTAACGTGCCGATGTGCCCAAGAGATAGAATTCTTCCTGCCAAGGAAGGATGGAGGAGAAGGGCACGACAACAGATGATGCACAATGCGGAGCTAGAAACACCCTCCACCGCCCAGCCGCCGTCCCAAGCTGCTGCCACCCCAGCCGCAGCGGGCAGTACTGACGCTGCCCTACAATCCGCCGCAATTCCTTTGTTGCACAGCCTAGTGGAGAGCTGCAAGAGGATCGATCACAAGCAGGTGATTTTCACCAAATACATAGCGGATGTATAGGAGGCCTTTGTAGCCTAACTGTTGGACAAACACCAAGACGCCAGACCCCAGTTGCCCGCCTTTGCAACGGAGCTAGCAGCGTCCATACCAGTTCACATCACCCCGAGACCCGTTGCTGCTCCTACCGCCGACAACAACAAAGCGCCACACTACCGCCCAAAAAGAAGAACCTCTCCAACTCCTATGCAGCCATACGACCTCACCTCCTCCCCCGAATCAGAGAGGAAGAGGAGACCACAGCTACCTCCCCAATAGCCAAAGCCAATGCTGCCAAGGACCCCGGCTACTCAGACATGAAGATTTCAGACTCCTTGGAAGATGAACCGGATGAAGTAGCAAGGAAGGGTAAGCGGCCAGCAGCAGACCCCCTGGGTGGAGAAGCTGACAGACAAACCAAGAAGCCCACCCCCAGCCACATCTAGCCTCCGCGTAGCAAGAAGAAGAGCCCAGCCGACAGACCATCTGCTACGCGCCGCCATGTCCTGACTGCCTCCTTAGACTCTTCCTCTGACGTGGCAGCAACAGAGGGGAACTCCCCCAGCCTTTAGCACCATTTTTTCTTCTTATTTTCTTTTTATTTTTACTGTTGTTTATTTTCTTTTTATATTTTATATTTTTTTCTTTTTATCTTTTATTTTCTATTTTTAATTTTTATTTCGTAGAGGCATTGAGGACAATGTCAACCTTGAGTTTGGGGGGAACTAGTCCTCTTTGTTTTAGGTTCATAACATTTGGATGCATATGTAAATTTTGCCCCTAGTACTTAATGAAATAGAATCTTTAGTTCAAAACTTGTGCCTATGATAGCTTAGCTGATTACTTATTTTCGAACCATTCTAAAAATTTTAATCCATCCTTAGGAAGAAGCATGACAAAATACTTAGAAATTTTTCTAAGTGCCAATTACCTTTACACTTGTCTGTTAAATGCTAAATTTTTGTTTAAGTTCTAAGTTTAACATTACCTGCCTTACTTAATAAAAGTTTCTTGATTGAGTACAGGTTTGCCGCCACGGCAGCACAGGGCAGCACAAAAAAAATGATGAAAAACCTACAGGTGCCCGAAACAGGCTCTAGGCAGAAACAATAAAGACCCTAGAGGTGCCCGAAACGGGCTCTATGAAGGATCGTGAACAAGGACACTCCGCTGCTATCAAAGTCCATGAATCTAAACCAAGTGACGGACAAATTAGCAAGAGTGAATGAATGTCTCCACGGGATGACTCTATTCAAAGAGTTCAGAGTTTCGTAGAGTGCACCTACCTTAGCTTCAAACCCGGAAAATAGTTGTGATGAGATGAAGCCCTTAAAGCCATGATCAAAAAGAAAAAACAAAAGTGTCCAACTGTGCTGCCAAGGCAGCAACTTGTATCCTTTTAAGAGATTTAATTATTTTAGGCATACATTATTAACTTGGTAACTTCAGCATGATTAGCATAAACACAGACCTGCACACACTGCACAGGCATTAAGAAAATTTAATCTGAGTTATCTCATGTCATTCCCTATCACTAACATTGTGTAGGTGTCACGGCCTTGAGGCAAGAAATCAAGTTAAAAGCTAACATTCTATCAATTTTGTGCTAAGGGAAGATTTACTAGTTAGGTTGCATTGCTCGAGGACAAGCAATAGTTCGAGTTTGGGGTGTGTAGAGTGTCCATGAGTTCTAAATTTCGTACACTTTCCTACCCTTATAATTGCTATTCTTGAGCTCATTTAGACATATTTAGGTGCATTGTATGCATTATGACAGCATCTTCTCCTTTACCATGCTTTTATCGAATATCTTATGATTGGAAGAAAAGTTATTGTTTTAGTTTAGTTCATGTTTTCAGGTGCTATAGCTAGGAAAGGAGAGGAGAGGAGAGGACAAGGCAAGAAAGCTGGAACCAGAGGAGTTGTACTGAAGCAGCTCAAGATGCCGCCAAGAGCCGCCTGGGCAGGAGTTACACCGACTTAGACAAGATGGGTTGCGATTTCAAGTGGTCAATTGTTGCGTGTAAAAGTGTCTATCGCAATGTAGTGCAAGTGTACACGATGCAAGTAGTAAAGTGATACGCAAGTATCGGATATCGTCTCCACAGGGACTGGGCTAATAGCTTTACCTTGAATTACTGCACGAGAGGAAAATAAAGAGTTTAAATTGTTGTCACGATAATAATAAAGAGAACTGGAAATTAAGATTAAAGTAATCAAGATAGAGAGAATGGGCCGGTATTGAATTGCTCGGTAGTGTAGGTGTTGCAAAGTCTGGAAAAATCTGTTTTGTCGTCGTCCCTGTCGCAGCAGCACCTGTCGCGGCAGCGGTCTGTTGTTAGTCGCGGCAGCGATTACACAACTCTGTACTTCAAGCTTGGCAAGAATCCCTGCTATGCCTTGGCCTATCCCTAGGTCCAAGTCTGTCGATGAACACGTCTTTGATGATACCTCCCGGCGTGAATCGAAGGATGAACACCGATGTTGTTGAATTCTTCCTTAGCCACTTAACCTCGTCCTATCCCTAGGTCCGAGATAGTTCAACTATAAACTAGAGAACCCGCATTTATTCCTTTCATTTACTTAACTCTCCCGATATTAAGTAAATAGATAATCTCACAATGCTCTCCCGATACTCTTGCAAGATGTTGAAAACCAGAATAAGCGAACTTGAAGTAATTTTATTGAACAAAGAAAATCCTAAAACAATGCAATCCTTGCAACTACTTTACAAATCAACCCGTGGCCCTAGGGGATGTTTAGAACATGTTGAGGAAGGGAAAACGGCTAGGGTTTTGGGAAGAAGGCTAGAGAATGGTGATCATCTCTCCTAGGTCAAATTACATGCCTTTATATAGGCCTTGGGTTCAAGTTTTCTAATGTGGCAAGAATATAAGTTTAAATTAAAGTACAACTATAATAAAGACTAAATCTTCAGAGCAGTCTTTAATTCGTCCTTCCTTCTTGCTTGGGATTTCTTCCTTTAACCTTGGGCTTGGCCTTCATTCTGATCTAGGGCTCGGAAAAATATAAGGGTACTCCACGACAGATGGGCTTAATTTTCTCTTTCTATCGAGGTCCACTTTACTTTCTTCCCTTCACTATCGCTGTCGTCCTCGGCTGCCACGGCAGCATTGTCCTTCACGTCTGCACATCCAGTTCTAGCTCTGCTGTATCACTGCCCAGCGTCAGCTTCTCTACTGCCCTCCATCTGCTACAGCATCTACCTGCAAAAGCAACCAATTTCAGTAGAAACTGTGTCAATTGATATATTTGTGATGTAAAACTGAAATCTAACCTAAATGCAATGAATTATGCTTGAATGCAGCAGAAATATGGGTTAAATAGGGGGTAAATTATAGAACTTTTACACACTCAACACACCCCCAAACTCAAGTTTTTTCTTGCCCTCAAGCAATTCAAACCTAAAAAAGAAATACAAATTTTTTTTTGTTTGGCTTAAAACAATGAACTTTCCCTTACCTACCAATTCATTCCCTATTGTAAGCAACACCTTGTTGGATAATTCAGGATTCATTCGGAACCATGCCATAATTCTCGTGTAGTGTGTGCATAATTTGTGAACAATTATATGCCTAGACTCACTCAGCTTACTAGAATAGCTGAAACTTCTAACTTGAATTTTTATGCCAATTTTCATCTTTTTGGAGGCAATTTTCAGGCTCCTTTAGTTTTTATGAAGACTCGATTCTATTTCTCAAGCTTAAGTTTGACTAGAGCCGGTTTCGGGCACCTCTAGCTAACTTCCTAGAGCCGATTTCAGGCACCTCTAGGTGTAAGAGTCTAGTTTTCTTAACTTCTTTTCCTAGAGCCAGTGTTAGGCACCTCTAGGGGCTATTCAAGTATAAAAGTCACAAATGGTGTTTAAGTTTCAGAACTATAGCAAGGCTCTAAACTGCTCCTAAAACTATCCTAAAGGCACTGCCACGACAGAGGTTGTCACGGCAGGTAAGTTCAGTTCAAAAGACTTAAGCCAAAATTTTCATCAATTTTTTTAAGCAAAAATAAACTAAGTAAAAGACACGAATTTTAAACATAAAAGACTCCATTAATGGAGGGATGCCACCCCCAAACTCGAGGGTTGCATTGCCCTCAATGCAAATGACAGATAAAAAGAAAAATGAAAAGTACATCACAAAATATCAAAAGGCAGACAACAATATAAGATAAGAACTTATATTTTAGGTGTTGTCGTCACTGCTGCTCAGTCGGATCTGTCGGCGGGCAGGGGCCTTCTTGACTGGTGCTGGCTGGCGGATGGGGGAGGCATAAGTATTCTTCGTTTTGGCCTCCCTTGGCGGTTGAACGCGGGTAGGGGAGATGTGGGGAGGTTTCTCCACTACCTGAACCTCGAAGCTGCTGCTGCTGTCCTTGCCGCTGTCGCTGCTACTGCTGCTGTCGCTGTCACAGCCGCTGCCGCTATCAATCTTGTTCTTATTTGCCACTGTATTCTGCCTCTTTACTGGTGTGAACTCTTTGGACAAATTCCTCTTCACGGAGGGTTCGCCATCGGATTTTGCCCAGATTGAAGAAGAGAAGAAACCTGCAATGTATACGTCTAGTTCATCGGACGACATCCTTCTCTTGGTTCGCCTGGCAGAAATGTCGGTTGTGCGGCTGCCGCCTGCAGCTGTTGGGGCAGGGGTTGGTGTGGACGCCGCAGTTGGCGTTGTGGGTGTGGCAGCACGTGTAAGGGTATGGGCAGGGGTGGTGGCAGCAAAATATTGATTTGGAAAGGCAGGGAATACAGCATCAGGGAAATTTAAAGAGGTTTGAATAAATTGTATCGTGGTTGTGGTGAAATCCCTGATGAAGCTCATGAGGCCGAGCTGTCGTTCCTCCATCTTTTGTAGGGCAGCAAGGATCTGGGAGGAGGTGTCGGCCGGAGTTGCTGTTGTTGTAGGCTGCATGGGTTCTGTGGCAGCAGGCTCAGTGTCAGTTGGTTCTGTCGGCTCTACTGCTGTGGCAGTATGGTCGAAAGACGACAGCGGGGTGGCAGCAGTGAGTTCCATCAGGCTGAGTAGATTTCGCTCAGTCAAGCCCTTCCCTTGGACTCGTGGATCAGTGGAAGCTTCTGGTACTTGGTGGCCGAAGCAGAGAGCAATGATAAGATAAGGGAAGAAGAGTGGTCTTGTCGGCCGGCGCGCACATTCCAATATACTCTCCCGGATGTATCTTCCAACATTAATTGGCCTCTCATTTAACATAGAATGAATGAGGGCTAACTTGGGTTGGTCTACGGTTGTATTGTGCGAGGAGGGCATGATGCGCTTTTTGATGAACGCGTTCCACAATTTGGCCTCCGAAGTGAGTTGGATTCTCTTCACCGTCCTTGGGTTTTTCGGATCCATGTTCCACTGTGTTCCTTCTTCCGTGAGCTCTGCCATGAAAGCGTCGTAGGCAGCAGGGTCTAGGCTCTCGAGAAATTGTTGGTGGCCATCTTCATTTATGCCCACATAGAATCCATAGAGAGTGTTGATATATTCTGGCTCGAAGGGCACCTCTCTTCCTCTTACCGTGACTGCTGTCGCGTTTCTGCTGTCGATGGCAACATAAAAATCTCGGACCAGAGAGACATTCATTTCCTCCGGCTGTTCTGCGAACATATGCCATTGCAGGGCTCTGATTTTCCTAGCTATGAATGGCTGCAGCCCAAAGTTCCCCTCCTTGGATGTGTAGATAAAGCCCTTCTCCTCCCACATGTCACGAATTTGGAAGGATCGTGGGATGGATGATGTCGGGGCAGAGCCTGAAGGAGCACTTATGCGGGTGTTTCAAGAAGACATGGCTGCAAGGATTGTGTAAGAAAATGAAAGCAAGTAAAATTCTAGAGAAAGCAAGTAGAAGGAGTAGAAATGAGTGAAAAATGAATAGTAAACGGGGTTTATATAGAGAAGAGTTTGCTGCCCGTTGGAGCTGTAACGGCAGGCGCGAATAACGGGGCAAGCTGTTACGCGGTTTCTGGCGCGTCTGTCACGCGTTTCTGTGTCTGCTGCGCGTCTGTTACGCGTTTGCGTGTCTGCCGTGACAGCGTGTCGACAGGCTGGATTTTCCACGTCTGTCGCGGTAGTTGTAACGACAGGCTCCAAAAGTTGGGCTTTTTTTTGGGCTAATGGAAAGATGGTGGGCTGAATTCACTTCTCCTTTTCTTCTTGTTTCTTTTATTTCCTAAAAATAATAAAAATAAAGACATTATTTCCTAAAAATAAAATAATTCTAATTTCCTAATATATAAATAATAAATAATAGAAATAAATAAAAATAAAAATTTAGGTTAAATCAGGGATGCCAAGTGGGGCATCTCCTAAAGTAACCACTTCCTGTATTCTTGGGGCTTCAGTCCCCTGATAATGCTTCAGTCGTTGTCCGTTCACTTTGAATTGGTGCTCGTCTTTTAATGATCTGATCGTGATGGCACCATGGGGAAAAACTTGTACCACATGGAATGGGCCAGACCATCTAGATTTCAGCTTCCCTGGGAAGAGTTTCAACCTAGAGTTAAATAGCAACACAAGTTGCCCTGGGCAGAACTGTCGTGGCAGCAACTTCTTGTCATGCCACTTTTTGGTCTTGTCCTTATATATTCTTGCGTTGTCATAGGCCATTACTCGAATTTCTTCAATTCCGTTCAAGTCAAGTAGCCTTTTCTGTCCTGCTCTTTCCAAGTCCATATTAACTGCCTTGATGGCCCACTATGCTCTGTGCTCTATCTCAACAGGTAAATGGCATGTTTTCCCACAAATCAGCCGATAGGGGGACATTCCCAATGGAGTTTTGAATGCTGTCCTGTAGGCCCATAATGCATCATTAAGGTGTAGAGACCAGTCCTTCCTAGTTGGTTTAACCATCTTTTCTAGAATGTTCTTAACCTCTCTGTTGGATATTTCAGCCTGTCCATTGGTCTGAGGGTGGTATGCTGTTGCGATCCGATGTTTGACACCATACTTTTTCAAGGCAGCAGCTATAACCTTATTGTCGAAATGCCTCCCTTCATCACTAATTATCGCCTTAAGGATGCCAAATCTGGAAAAAATGTTTTAATGCAAAAACCTTTGAACCGTCTTGGCATCGTTTTTCTGCGTGGCGACTGCTTCAACCCATTTGGGCACATAATCTACTGCAAGGAGGATGTATAAGTTCCCACATGAAGTTGGGAATGGTCCCATAAAGTCTATCCCCCACACGTCGAAAATTTCGACTTCAAGATTGTTTTGCAATGGCATCTCATGTCTTCTCGAGATGTTTCCAGTCCTTTGACACTTGTCACAGTTTTTGTAGAATGTTTGAGAATCCTTGAACAGTGACGGCCAATAAAATCCCGACTGCAAAACCTTGGCAGCAGTTTTGTAGCCTCCTAAGTGTCCTCCATACTGTT
The DNA here is from genome assembly GCA_030270665.1 of Hibiscus trionum. Taxonomy (NCBI): domain Eukaryota; kingdom Viridiplantae; phylum Streptophyta; class Magnoliopsida; order Malvales; family Malvaceae; genus Hibiscus; species Hibiscus trionum. The sequence continues at coordinate 9,525,978 of BSYR01000007.1, read as the reverse complement.
AAGCATGACAGTGATGTAATATAGCTTCTTGTTCATCCTGTGGTACACATCTCCTAATAACCTGATTTGCACAGTATTTGAAAAGAAGAGGTTCGTCCCAATAATAATGCTTAACAGTATTTGAAAGGAGTTATCCCTCTAACTAAAAAATTAACGAAATCAGCATACCGGGGGAGTTCAGAAAACTTACCTGTCGCCATGGCTGTCGCGGAAGTGATTGTGGCAGCAAACAGTTGCTCATCAGGGAAGGTCTCCAGTATGTTTGTCTCGTCTGCTGGGAGATTCTTTCCCTTCTCTAACCTTGACAAGTGATCTGCAACTTGATTCTCTGTCCCCTTTTTGTCCTTGATTTCCAGGTCGAATTCTTGCAGTAGCAGAATACAACGTATCAGTCTAGGCTTCGCATCTTTTTTGGTGAATAGATACTTCAGTGCAGAGTGGTCTGTGTGGACTATGACTGTAACTCCCATAGCCTGGCCTAGACGATTGACCCGAACTACGAAGATTACACGGGGAAAACCAAAGTCAACCCGAAAGTCAACCTTGATTAATGACCCCTTTTTTTTCTTTTTAATCTTGTCTAGATGTTCGTTAAACCTAATCGTATTATTGAGGAACATTTGTAAGGGAAGCACAGCGATCGAATTACATTAAGGGACTCAATTGCACAAATCACAATATTAGGGACCAAATTGTAAATTCTGGAAATTTGAAGGTCTTAACTGATTTTAAGGTTACCAACATTAAATTAGTCATATTACATGCTTCCCTGTCAAATTTCACCTTAATCAGACATCTCGAACTCATGCAATTGCAAATACAAATTTCAGGACTAAAACGTAAAGCTTACAAACCTCAAAACCATTCAAATCAGTGCCCAACGGTCACCTGTTTTGAAACGGGGTTGACCGTTCCGAAACACGGGTTCGTTTCGAGGCTTGTTTCGAAACAGGGCCTTCCAATGGCCAAACCGTTTCGATGCGGTCACCAGCCGTTTCGAAACACCAAGGCTATTACAGGCCCCCGTTTCGAAACGCCAATGCCCGTTCCGATACGGTCTGCCCAGAAGCTGCAGAATTTGCTGGTTTAACATGCATTTCACCACTCAAACACATCCTAATGACTTCCTAATCATGCCAACAAGTCATCATACATATCAGGTACCTGTTTGCAACATCAAAACTCATTCATGGCATCAATCAAGGAAATCCACAAGTCTATAGGCATGCATCCTAATATCCAAAACCAACCAATCATCAAAACACCAAAACAAGCATCTAAATGGCCATTTACAATCTAATTCATCAAAGGCATCATACCACAATTAGGGAGTCCAAAACATCTCCCAAAACACAACCTAGGTTCCCATTGCCAAAATATCAAATACTAATAGTGTTGTGAAAACATCACCATACATGAGCTTAGCTTTCCCTTGGATTCTAGGCTCCTTGCTGCCCTCAAAACACTTCAATTGTCTGCATTATTGGTTCAAGAAAGAGAGCGTAAGCACATTTGCTTAGTGAGGCATGCTCTAAAGAAACAACACAATAATGCATTTTATAAAAACACTTTTAACAAAGCTTTCATCACATAAACATCATTAGTCATGCAACCTTGCATTCTTAAACAAGCATCTCATGCTTCATTAGAATCAACATGTCATTTTGGCTTTCAAGTGATAATCCATAACCTTTTACAACACAAAACACAATCGGATACGCGGATTACAAGTGTTGTCCCACACGCTTCATACACACTACCGAACACACAAGATGGAGTTTACCGGTACAATCACAACCCCTCAACATCACTCATCGGTAGTTGTATAACATCATTAACGAGAACACGGGACACACAACACAAGATCCACACATGGACTTTTAACCACCATTGTGATCTTAACCATCTCGTTAGTGTACTTGGATGGAGTTTACGGTACAATTACAACCCCTCGACATCCAAGGCGACTTTATTCACGGTGCACACAATCCTATAGCCGGCTAACTATATCCGATTCAAGTACTTTAAAACCAACACATCACTTGCCAATATACATCATTTATCATCAACAATTCACTGTTTTAAAGCATTTAAACAAGCCATTTAACAACATGCATCACTATGCATCAAATCCACATTTTCAACATATCAAACCAAGGATCTCTTACCTTGAGCATCCTTCAACATATGGCTTTCAAAACCAGCATTAACCATGCTAAATCATGCTTTCAAAACAGAATTTAAAACATGCAATTTATCAACAAAAGCATTGAACCACTCCATGGCTCATACAAGAGAGTTCTTCCGAAAACTTACTCTTGAGCTTAGTTAAGATGCTTAGACTTAAACTAAGCCCCCAAAACCATCAAACATTGGTTTCAAAGCTGAAAACCCAACTACCCTCACCAATTCCGTTTCGCAAGCTTGCCAAAACGCCGTTAAAGCCTCTGGATCAACACCACAAGGATCCGAAAATGTCTCCCTTGTTTTAAGCACATCAAAGTAGAGGATTAATGCATCATCATGCATTAAAATCTTCAGCCATTACACCTAAACTCGTTGCTCTCACCAAATCTAACATTTCGGCTACCAAACACTACCGAAATCACTTCCAAACTCTTCCACAACATTACCCAGCCAATATCCATCACTTCTAAACATCAATTAACATCCAAAAAGATCCTAAACTCGTCCCAGGTATACGCATCATCATGTAACAGCGATACCACGCAACCTAACTTCTGCACATCATTGCAGTTCATTTGTCCCAATATCCTCTTGGTAATTTCCAACCAAGATTCGGAACCCTCGGCAGATAAACCTCTGAACTCAGTCCCTCCCAGACTGCGCAGACGTTCCAAAGGTAATCTCGCATTACCATCTCCCTGATGCCCAGCTCCATGAGCTCCAGCTACTGCCGCCTGAAAGGCTCCAGCAATAGTCTGTATCAACACTGTCATGTCAGGAGCAGCTTGCCCTTGCCCAGCTTCAGGTCCAGCGACCTCGGTACCAGCACCAACACCGGCATTTTCACCTCCAGCACCACCACCACCGGGCGGTCCACCACAAGGGGGAGGAGGTAAATCCACAACATTATCGACATTCTCCTCATTCCCATCCTGAGCCATAGCTCTCGTATTCACCCTCGTCTCTCAACGAGGCCCCATTTACAAGAAACTACAATGCACCGACACAAATGCAATAAACACAATTAGGCTCAACAAGGTAAGTAATCCAAGCACTCAAGCTCATTTTTCAAAAACAATTCCTTTCATTAGTTTTGATATGGCAATGGGTACCTCTAACATGCTTCAACATAGCATAACATCACAATTGCAACATACTTTACAATTCATACATCATACTTTCATTTAAAAAGGCACATCATGCAAACACACATACATCACCCACATAACCATTCCCGTTTACTCGAGAACTCAGCTCTGATACCACCAAATGTAACCCCCTTAACCCAGCCTAGACGGTTGACTCGAACTACGAAGATTACACGGGGAAAACCAAAGTCAACCCGAAAGTCAACCTTGATTAACGACCCTTTTTTTTCTTTTTAATCTTGTCTAGATGCTCGTTAAACCTAAGCGTATTATTGAGGAACATTTGTAAGGGAATCACAGCGATCGAATTACATTAAGGGACTCAATTGCACAAATCACAATATTAGGGACCAAATTGTAAATTCTGGAAATTAGAAGGTCTTAACTGATTTTAAGGTTACCAACATTAAATTAGTCATATTACATGCTTCCCTGTCAAATTTCACCTTAATCGGACATCTCGAACTCGTGCAATTGCAAATACAAATTTCAGGACTAAAACGTAAAGCTTACAAACCTCAAAACAATTCAAATCAGTGCCCAACGGTCACATGTTTCGAAACGGGGTTGACCGTTCTGAAACACGGGTTCGTTTCGAGGCTTGTTTCGAAACAGGGCCTTTCGGTGGCTAAACCGTTTCGATACGGTCACCAGCCGTTTCGAAACACCAAGGCCATTACAGGCCCCCGTTTCGAAACGCCAATGCCCGTTCTGATACGGTCTGCCCAGAAGCTGCAGAATTTGCTGGTTTAACATGCATTTAACCACTCAAACACATCCTAATGACTTCCTAATCATGCCAACAAGTCATCATACATATCAGGTACCTGTTTGCAACATCAAAACTCATTCATGGCATCAATCAAGGAAATCCACAAGTCTATAGGCATGCATCCTAATATCCAAAACCAACCAACCATCAAAACACTAAAACAAGCATCTAAATGGCCATTTACAATCCAATTCATCATAGGCATCATACCACAATTAGGGAGTCCAAAACATCTCCCAAAACACAACCTAGGTTCCCATTGCCAAAATATCAAATACTAATAGTGTTGTGAAAACATCACCATACATGAGCTTAGCTTTCCTTTGGATTCTTAGCCTCCTTGCTGCCCTCAAAACACTTCAATTGTCTGCATTATTGGTTCAAGAAAGAGAGCGTAAGCACATTTGCTTAGTGAGGCATGCTCTAAAGAAACAACACAATAATGCATTTTATAAAAACACTTTTAACAAAGCTTTCATCACATAAACATCATTAGTCATGCAACCTTGCATTCTTAAACAAGCATCCCATGCTTCATTGGAATCAACATGTCATATTGGCTTTCAAGTGATAATCCATAACCTTTTACAACATAAAACACAATCGGATACGCAGATTACAAGCGTTGTCCCACACGCTTCATACACACTACCGAACACACAAGGTGGAGTTTACCGGTACAATCACAACCCCTCAACACCCGTGATGGAGTTTAACGGTACAATCACAACCCCTCAACATCACTCATCGGTAGTTGTATAACATCACTAACGAGAACACGGGACACACAACACAAGATCCACACATGGACTTTTAACCACCATTGTGATCTTAACCATCTCGTTAGTGTACTTGGATGAAGTTTACGGTATAATTACAACCCCTCGACATCCAAGGCAACTTTATTCACGGTGCACACAATCCTATAGCCGGCTAACTATATCCGATTCCAGTACTTTAAAACCAACACATCACTTGCCAATATACATCATTTATCATCAACAATTCACTATTTTAAAGCATTTAAACAAGCCATTTAACAACATGCATCACTATGCATCAAATCCACATTTTCAACATATCAAACCAAGGATCTCTTACCTTGAGCATCCTTCAATATATGGCTTTCAAAACCAGCATTAACCATGCTAAATCATGCTTTCAAAACAGAATTTAAAACATGCAATTTATCAACAAATGCATTGAACCACTCCATGGCTCATACAAGAGAGTTCTTCCGAAAACTTACTCTTGAGCTTAGTTAAGTTGCTTAGACTTAAACTAAGCCCCCAAAACCTTCAAACATTGGTTTCAAAGCTGAAAACCCAACTTCACTCACCAATTCCGTTTCGCAAGCTTGCCGAAACGCCGATCAAGCCTCCGGATCAACACCACAAGTATCCGAAGATGTCTCCCTTGTTTTAAACACATCAAAGCAGAGGATTAATGCATCATCATGCATTAAAATCTTCAGCCAACACACTTAAACTCACTGCTCTACCTAGAGCCAACATTTCGGCTACCAAACACAACCGAAATCACCTCCAAACTCTTCCAAAACTTAACCCAGCCAAGATCCATCACTTCTAACCATTTCTAAACATCAATCAACATCCAAAATGAACCTAAACTCGTCCTTATACCTCCAGCTATAACAGAACACCAAGATCACCACAAAAACCACCATTTTCATAAGCAAAAACTTAGGAAATTCAACCTATTCGGGATTGCATTGATCAAACCTCAATTACACATCATTAAACATCCAAAATATATTTAAAAGCCATCTCAAAACAGAGCCCAAACAATCACCACGAATTTCTTCAAGATTTCTTCCAAATCTTGAGTTTTAAGCCAAAATCAAGTTCATATCATTAAAACCTTTTATAAAACTTAAATTAAGGATTGAGAACTTGGGAATTTCAGTAAAGAATTGAGTATTTAGAGGAGAAGAACATCCTTACCTCTAAATGTAGATTTCTCCTTGATTAGAGACAATTTCCTTGAAAATCCAATAAGCAAAACAAGAGGATTTGATGCAGAAAGGATTAGAAATCAATTGATGATTGAAACCTCATCAATTGGTGTGAAAATCAATAGAAATGTTGCTGTAGAAATGTGTTTGGCTGAGGGAATTTTGAGAGAAAATGAGATGAGAAAGTTTTAACAAAAGTTAGTTATGAAAATCTAAAAATTGGTTTTATCCTTTTCATTTAATTAATTAAACATTAATTAAACCATTTAAATCTAAGAAAAATCTGGAGAAATCTTTCTTGGGTAAATTAGCTCCTTAAAGATTCAAAGTTTCAATCCTTACAAAACAGTCACCACTGAACTTTTCAAATATCGCATTTTAGTCACTATTTCAAAATGTTGTATTTCCAAACCTTATTTTGTAAAATTGATTTCACCACTCACTTATATATATTAAAAGAGGATTTTTAGATATTTTTCCATATTTTTAAAGCATCCCGAACTAGGCTTTCTCTAAAACCTCCTTTTATATTCGAACCGAAAAATAGACCGGTCCGGTTCAAACCCTAAACTTCCGAGCCCAAAATTGGGGTGTTACAACTCTCCCCCCCCCTTAAGAAATTTCGTCCTCGAAATTTACCTGGTGGAAAGAGGTACGGAAACTACTTCTTCATGTCATCCTTCCTTTCCCACGTGGCTTCCTCAACACCACGATGCTTCCACAACACCTTTACCAAATCAATGGTCTTGCCTCCAAGAACTTTACTGTCCGAATCCAGAATTTCCACCGTCTCCTCATCATAGGTCAAGTCTGGATTCAACTCCACTTCCTCCACAGGCATAACATTCGAAGGATCCGATCTATACCTCCGAAGCATAGAGACATGAAACACATCATGAATCTTTTCCAACTCTTCCGGTAACCTCAGCTTGTACGCAACAGGACCCACACGTTCAATCACCTCGTATGGTCCAATGTACCTAGGGCTCAACTTACCCTTTCGACCAAACCTCATCACCTTTTTCCAAGGCGAAACTTTCAAAAACACACGGTCGCCTACCGCAAACTCAATCTCCTTATGCTTCAAATCCGCGTAAGACTTCTGTCGATCAGAAGCTGCCTTCAGTAGCTCACAAATGAGCTTCACCTTCTCGGTGGTTCCTTTCAACAAAGCTCGCATTGAAACCAAGTTCTGACCTGTCTCAGCCCAACAAAGAGGAGTTCTGCACTTCCTCCCGTACAAAGCTTCATAAGGTGCCATTTGAATACTTGCCTGGTAGCTATTGTTATATGCAAACTCCACCAAAGGCAAATGCTTCTCCCAAGAACCCTAAAACTCAATCACACAGCACCTCAACATATCTTCCAGCACTTGGATAACACGCTCAGACTGTCCATCCGACTGTGGATGATAAGAAGTACTGAAATTCAGCCGTGTACCCAAAGCTTGATGCAAACATTCCCAGAAACGCGGCGTAAACCTCAGATCTCTATCCGAAACAATAGACTTTGGTACACCATGCAGCCACACAATCTCAGAAATGTACAACTCAGCAAGCTTGTCCAAAGTGTACGTAGTATGCACAGGCAAGAAATAAGCACACTTCGTAAGGCGGTCCACAATCACCCACGCCGAATTCTTCTTCGATGGCGACAAAGGCAAACCAGACACAAAGTCCATGGTAATCCTTTCCCACTTCCACTCAGGAATCCTCAACGGTTGCAACAACACAGAAGGAAACTGATGCTCAGCCTTAACTCGCTGACAAACCATGCATCTACTCACATACTCAGTAACATCTTTCTTTAACCCCACCAAATAGTACTCATCTCTAAGATCACGATACATCTTAGTACTACCAGGGTGCATAGCAAAAGGACTACTATGAGCTTCAGTCAGAATAACACGCCTCAACTCAGCATCATTGGGCACTGCTATCCGACTCCTAAAACACAAAACTCCATCATCATTAAAACAGAAATCCGATGGCCTATCTTCAGCAATATCCTGAACATGTGGCACCAAGGAATCATCTAACAGTTGCTTATCCTTTATCAACTGAACCAAAGATGGTTTCACTTGCAATTCAGCCACAAGACCTCTATCTCGCGAAATACTCAAACTGGCAAACATAGCCCTCAACTCCACTGCCACCTTCCTACTCAAGGCATCCGCTACAACATTAGCTTTTCCAGGATGGTACTCGATCGTCAGATCGTAATCTTTAAGCAACTCCACCCAACGTCGTTGCCTAAGATTCAACTCTTTCTGTGACATCAGATACTTCAAACTTTTGTGATCCGTGTACACAGTACATTTCTCACCATACAGGTAATGTCTCCAAATTTTCAAAGCAAAGACCACCGCAGCTAACTCAATATCATGCGTAGGATAGTTGCGCTCATGCACCTTCAACTGTCGCGATGCATAAGCCACCACCTTACCCTCTTGCATCAACACACACCCCAACCCAACGTAGGATGCGTCACTGTACACCACAAACTTTTTCCCTGATTCAGGCTGAACCAAGATAGGAGCTTGCGTCAAAGCTTCTCAAAAGCCTGCTGTCTCGCTTCCGTCCACTCATACTTGACATCCATCTGCAACAACTTCGTCAAAGGTGCAGCAATCTTTGAAAATCCATCCACGAACCTCCGATAGTATCCCGCCAAACCAAGGAAACTACGGACTTCATGAATAGACTTAGGAGGCTTCCAATTCATCACTGCCTCAATCTTCTGAGGATCAACACGAATCCCCTTAGCAGAAACCACATGACCAAGGAACACAACTTCTCTAAGCCAGAATTCACACTTGCTTAGCTTAGCATAATGCTGATTCTCCAACAAAGCTTGCAACACAATCCTCAAATGCCCCTCATGCTCCTCCTCAGTACGAGAATACACAAGGATGTCATCAATGAACACCACAACAAACTTGTCCAAGTATTCATGGAACACTCTATTCATCATGTCCATAAAAGCTGTAGGAGCATTCGTCAAACCAAACGGCATCACAAGGAACTCATAATGCCCATACCTCGTTCTGAAGGTTGTTTTTGGCACATCCACATCCTTCACCTTCAACTGGTAATAACCTGACCTTAAGTCAATCTTAGAGAATACAGCCACTCCCCGAAATTGATCAAAAAGATCATCAATCCTCGGCAAAGGATACCGATTTTTGATAGTCAACTTGTTCAGCTGACGATAATCGATGCACATTCTCATTGTGCCATCCTTTTTCTTCACAAACAAGACCGGTGCACCCCAAAATGACACACTCAGCCAAATGAAACCACGATCAAGCAACTCCTGAAGTTGCGTCTTCAGCTCCTTCAACTCCTTAGGTACCATTCGGTAAGGAGTAATGGACACTGGAGTTGTATTTTCATACAGCTCAATTCCAAACTCCAACTCTCGGTTAGGAGGCAAACCAGGTAACTCCTCCGGAAACACATCAGAAAATTCTCGCACAGTCCTGATATCTTGAACTCGCAACTTCTTAGAGCTAGGATTCATAACAAAGGCTAGGTAGGCCTCACAACCTTGCCTCAGCATTCGGCTTGCTTCCAATGTAGACACCACATTGGCAAGAAAATTCACATTCTCACCGACCAGCACTACCTCATAATCATCAGCAAGCTTCAACAAAACTCGCTTGTTCTCAAAATCCACCACAGCTCGATGTTCAACAAGCCAATCCATACCAAGGATTACATCAAAACCATAGAATGGCAATTCCATGAGATCAACATGAAAAACATGGTTTTGCACAACCAAAGGACATCTTCTATATAACTTCCATGTCACAACGGTCTCACCAAAGGAACTAGTTCCACGCATACCATTATCCAAAGACTCAACAGGTAAACCAAGCAATTGAGCATGTTCACGCAATATGTATGAGTGTGTAGATCCAGAATCAATCAAGGAAAGTAATGACAAGGATTGCAAAGTGAAGGTACCTACGATCACATTCGTGTCATTCCTCCCCTCTCATTGAGCATACACTCGAGTCTGGCCTCCACCCTCAGGTTGGACAGCCACCACATGAGCCACATTCCTCCCACCATCATCTCTGCGCTGGAAGTTACCACGGCCGCGCCCACGACCTCTCTGCGGTGCAACAACTCCAGGAGCACGTCCCTGACCACCACCGGCCAACAAAGGACACTCCCTCCTCATGTGGTCTGCCGAACCACAATTCCAACACGAATTACCAGTCACTACAACAGGAGCCTGAACCTCCCTCGCTGCTCGAGGACAATCATGCCTCAAATGGCCACGCATCCACACGTCTGGCACGTGTTCTGATCCGCTCTCATCCTGTCTCCCTGAACAGGCGCACCATGCCCTCCATTACCACGCCTAGCAGAAGACTGATACCTCTTATCTCATCCTCTCTTGTTCCGTCCACCACCGGAACTATACTCAGCAGCTCTCTTGCCCGAGCTAGAACTAACACCCCTGGAAGACAAACCCAGGTTCTGATCAATGTCCTTTGCCCTACTCCCCAGCACATCAAAATCCGTGTACTCAGCAGCAAGCATAAAGGTCTTTACGTCCGTCACCAAACCGTATCGAAAACGCTCACACCTCTCCCGCTCATCCGAGATAAGCTCAGGTGCGTACTGACTAAGACGGACAAACTGGATCTCGTACTCAGCCACCGTCATGCTTCCTTGAACAAGAGACATGAATTCTCTTTTCTTTTCATCCAGGTATCGCACACCTAGATACTTTCTCTTGAACGCGTTCAGAAAGAAAGTCCAAGTCACATCAACTTCCTCCATTCCGGAGACAGTGGTCGTCCACCAGGTATACGCATCATCATGTAATAGCGATACCACGTAACCTAACTTCTACACATCATTGCAGTTCATTTGTCCCAATATCCACTTGGTACTTTCAAACCAAGATTCGGAACCCTCAGCAAATAAACCTCTAAACTCGGTCCCTCCCAGACTGCGCAGACGTTCCAAAGGTAATCTCGCATTAGCATCTCCCTGATGCCCAGCTCCATGAGCTCCAGCTACTGCCGCCTGAAAGGCTCCAGCAATAGCCTGTATCAACATTGTCATGTCAGGAGCAGCTTGCCCCTGCCCAGCTTCAGGTCCAGCGACCCCGGCACCAGTACCAACACCGGCATTTTCACCTCCAACACCACCACCACCGGGCGGTCCACCACCAGGGGGAGGAGGTAAATCCACAACATTATCGACATTCTCCTCATTCCCATCCTAAGCCATAGCTCTCGTATTAACCCCCGTCTCTCTACGAGGCCCCATTTACAAGAAACTACAATGCACCGACACAAATGCAATAAACACAATTAGGCTCAACAAGGTAAGTAATCCAAGCACTCAAGCTCATTTTTCAAAAACAATTTCTTTCATTAGTTTTGATATGGCAATGGGTACCTCTAACATGCTTCAACATAGCATAACATCACAATTGCAACATATTTTACAATTCATACATCATACTTTCATTTAAAAAAGGCACATCATGCAAACACACATACATCACCCACATAACCATTCCCGTTTACTCTAAAACTCAGCTCTGATACCACCAAATGTAACCCCCTAAGCCCGGCCTAGACGGTTGACCCGAACTACGAAGATTACACGGGGAAAACCAAAGTCAACCCGAAAGTCAACCTTGATTAATGACCCTTTTTTTTCTTTTTAATCTTGTCTAGATGCTCGTTAAACCTAAGCGTATTATTGAGGAACATTTGTAAGGGAATCACAGCGATCGAATTACATTAAGGGACTCAATTGCACAAATCACAATATTAGGGACCAAATTGTAAATTCTGGAAATTTGAAGGTCTTAACTGATTTTAAGGTTACCAACATTAAATTAGTCATATTACATGCTTCCCTGTCAAATTTCACCTTAATCGGACATCTCGAACTCATGCAATTGCAAATACAAATTTCAGGACTAAAACGTAAAGCTTACAAACCTCAAAACCATTCAAATCAGTGCCCAACGGTCACCTGTTTCGAAACGGGGTTGACTGTTCTGAAACACGGGTTCGTTTCGAGGTTTGTTTCGAAACAGGGCCTTCCAGTGGCTAAACCGTTTCGATACGGTCACCAGCCGTTTCAAAACACCAAGGCCATTACAGGCCCCCGTTTCGAAACGCCAATGCCCGTTCTGATACGGTCTGCCCAGAAGCTGCAGAATTTGCTGGTTTAACATGCATTTAACCACTCAAACACATCCTAATGACTTCCTAATCATGCCAACAAGTCATCATACATATCAGGTACCTGTTTACAACATCAAAACTCATTCATGGCATCAATCAAGGAAATCCACAAGTCTATAGGCATGCATCCTAATATCCAAAATCAACCAACCATCAAAACACCAAAACAAGCATCTAAATGGCCATTTACAATCCAATTCATCAAAGGCATCATACCACAATTAGGGAGTCCAAAACATCTCCCAAAACACAACCTAGGTTCCTATTGCCAAAATATCAAATACTAATAATGTTGTGAAAACATCATTATACATGAGCTTAGCTTTCCCTTGGATTCTTAGCCTCCTTGCTGCCCTCAAAACACTTCAAATGTCTGCATTATTGGTTCAAGAAAGAGAGCGTAAGCACATCTGCTTAGTGAGGCATGCTCTAAAGAAACAACACAATAATGCATTTTATAAAAACACTTTTAACAAAGCTTTCATCACATAAACATCATTAGTCATGCAACCTTGAATTCTTAAACAAGCATCCCATGATTCATTAGAATCAACATGTCATATTGGCTTTCAAGTGATAATCCATAACCTTTTACAACATAAAACACAATCGGATACGCGGATTACAAGCGTTGTCCCACACGCTTCATACACACTACCGAACACACAAGGTGGAGTTTACCGGTACAATCACAACCCCTCAACACCCGTGATGGAGTTTAACGGTACAATCACAACCCCTCAACATCACTCATCGGTAGTTGTATAACATCACTAACGAGAACACGGGACACACAACACAAGATCCACACATGGACTTTTAACCACCATTGTGATCTTAACCATCTCGTTAGTGTACTTGGATGGAGTTTACGGTACAATTACAACCCCTCGACATCCAAGGCGACTTTATTCACGGTGCACCCAATCCTATAGCCGGCTAACTATATCCGATTCAAGTACTTTAAAACCAACACATCACTTGCCAATATACATCATTTATCATCAACAATTCACTATTTTAAAGCATTTAAACAAGCCATTTAACAACATGCATCACTATGCATCAAATCCACATTTTCAACATATCAAACCAAGGATCTCTTACCTTGAGCATCCTTCAATATATGGCTTTCAAAACCAGCATTAACCATGCTAAATCATGCTTTCAAAACAGAATTTAAAACATGCAATTTATCAACAAATGCATTGAACCACTCCATGGCTCATACAAGAGAGTTCTTCCGAAAACTTACTCTTGAGCTTAGTTAAGTTGCTTAGACTTAAACTAAGCTCCCAAAACCTTCAAACATTGGTTTCAAAGCTGAAAACCCAACTTCACTCACCAATTCCGTTTCGCAAGCTTGCCGAAACGCCGATCAAGCCTCCGGATCAACACCACAAGTATCCGAAGATGTCTCCCCTATTTTAAACACATCAAAGCAGAGGATTAATGCATCATCATGCATTAAAATCTTCAGCCAACACACTTAAACTCACTGCTCTACCTATAGCCAACATTTCAGCTACCAAACACAACCGAAATCACCTCCAAACTCTTCCAAAACTTAACTCAGCCAAGATCCATCACTTCTAACCATTTCTAAACATCAATCAACATCCAAAATGAACCTAAACTCGTCCTTATACCTCCAGCTATAATAGAACACCAAGATCACCCCAAAAACCATCATTTTCATAAGCAAAAACTTAGGAAATTCAACCTATTCGGGATTGCATTGATCAAACCTCAATTACACATCATTAAACATCCAAAATACATTTAAAAGCCATCTCAAAACAGAGCCCAAACAATCACCACGAATTTCTTCAAGATTTCTTCCAAATCTTGAGTTTTAAGCCAAAATCAAGTTCATATCATTAAAACCTTTTATAAAACTTAAATTGAGGATTGAGAACTTGGGAATTTCAGTAAAGAACTGAGTATTTAGAGGAGAAGAACATCTTTACCTCTAAATGTAGATTTCTCCTTGATTAGAGACAATTTCCTTGAAAATCCAATAAGCAAAACAAGAGGATTTGATGTAGAAAGGATTAGAAATCAATTGATGATTGAAACCTTATCAATTGGTGTGAAAATCAATAGAAATGTTGCTGTAGAAATGTGTTTGGCTGAGGGAATTTTGAGAGAAAATGAGATGAGAAAGTTTTAACAAAAGTTAGTTATGAAAATCTAAAAATTGGTTTTATCCTTTTCATTTAATTAATTAAACATTAATTAAACCATTTAAATCTAAGAAAAATCTGGAGAAATCTTTCTTGGGTAAATTAGCTCCTTAAAGATTCAAAATTTCAATCCTTACAAAACAGTCACCACTAAACTTTTCAAAAATCGCATTTTAGTCACTATTTCAAAATATTGTATTTCCAAACCTTATTTTGTAAAATTGATTTCACCACTCACTTATATATATTAAAAGATGATTTTTAGATATTTTTCCATATTTTTAAAGCATCTCGAACTAGGCTTTCCCTAAAACCTCCTTTTATATTCAAACCGAAAAACAGACCGGTCCGGTTCAGACCCTAAACTTCTGAGCCCAAAATTGGGTTGTTACAATGACCTTCGTTCCAAGTATATAAGAACGGAACTTGTCAATAGAGAATACCACAGCTAATAGCTCCTTTTCTGTGGTGGTGTAGTTCACTTGGGCGTCATTTAGTGTTTTGCTGGCATAGTATATGACATGAAAGAGCTTGTCTTTTCTCTACCCAAGTGCTGCCCTGACAACATAGTCACTAGCATCACACATGATCTCAAACGGCAGTTTCCAGTCTTGTGGTTGTACTATTGGGGCTGTTACCAGCTTTTCTTTCAGAACCTTGAATGCTTCAGTACATTCAGCGTTGAAGTCAAAGGGGCGGTTCTGCTCCAGAAGATGGCATAAGGGCTTTGTGATCTTCGAAAAGTTTGCGATGAATCTCCGATAAAAACCAGCATGCCCTAAGAAACTTATGATTCCCTTGACTGTGGTGGGTGGTGACAGCTTTTCAATTACTTCTATCTTAGCTCTGTCGACTTCTATGTCGCGGCAGCTAATTTTATGGCCAAGGACTATCCCTTCATCCACCATGAAGTGACACTTTTCCCAGTTCAATACCAAGTTTGCTTTTTCACATCTTTCGAGCACCTTTTGTAGGTTGCCTAGGTTGCTTTCAAAGTTGTCTCCAAAGACTGAAAAATCATCCATAAATATTTATAGGAAATCCTCCACCATATCGGAGAATATTGCCATCATGCACCTTTGAAAGGTGGCTGGTGCATTACAAAGTCCAAATGGCATCCTCCAAAAAACATAAGTACCGTACGGGCATGTGAACGGCGTCTTTTCTTAATCTTCCGGTGCGATGGCTATTTGATTATAACCTGAGTAACCATCAAGAAAACAATAGTAAGGTTTACCCGCTAATCTATCAAGCATTTGATCAATAAAGGGTAAAGGGAAGTGGTCCTTCCGGGTAGCTTTGTTCAGCTTCCGGTAGTCCATACAAACCCTCCAACCGGTCACAATCCTGGTTGGGATTAGCTCGTTGTCTTCGTTGGTTACCACGGTTATTCCTCCTTTCTTGGGAACGCACTGCATCGGGCTCACCCACTTGCTATCCGAGATGGCATAGATTATTCCAGCATCTAGCCATTTTATGATCTCCTTACGCATCACCTCTCGCATAGCATCATTCAGACGTCTCTGTGCATCAATGGTTGGCTTATGATCATCCTCTAAAAGGATTTTATGCATGCATAGTGTCGGACTGATGCCTTGGGTATCAGCTATCGTCCATCCAATTGCCTTTTTGTGCTGCTGCAGCATCACTATCAGTTGATGTTCCTGTTCCTGCAACAACTTGGAAGAGATGATTACGGGCAACGTATCATTTAAACCAAGGAAAACATATTTTAACTACCCTGGCAGGGGCTTTAGATCTAAAACAGGGGGCTCAACAGTCGATGGCTTTTGAATTATATGGTTATCCGAGGTATAATTTAAGGGCTCGAACAACTTACCTGGACGATTGCCTATCCAGTTTACCTCCTCTTGATCTTCAGTCTCAGATGTATCAGATTCTGAGGAGCTGTTGTCGTTGGTGCTGTCGTGAGAGTTCTCTAAATGGCTGCTGAGGCAGTGGCCAATTTTGATGTCGTGGCAGCCCGACCTGATGCAGGGTTGGTCAAAGGTAATTGCAGTGATGGCTTGCACTCTTCTTCTGCATCAGCGTGTTTCATTTCTTGGAGAACGTTCAGCTTGATCTCTTGATCGTTCACTCTCATAGTGAGTTCTCCTTTTTCCACATCAATCAGTGATCTTCTTGTGGCTAAGAAGGGTCACCCCAGGATGATTGCTGCGTTTTCATCTGCTTCACAATCTAAGACAAGAAAGTCAGCAGGAAAAATAAACTTATCCACTCTTACCAGAATGTCTTCAATTTTTCCTTCTGGGTGAACGTAAGACCGGTCTGCCAGCTGCAGTACTACTGTTGTGGGCCGAGCTTTTCCAATACCTAATTTCTGAAAAACAGATTTGGGCATTAAATTTATACTAGCACCAAGATCACAAAGTGCCTTACCCACAAATTTGTCTCCGATTATGCACGGTATAATGAAGCTCCCAGGATCTTTCTTCTTCTGGGGTGGATACTTGTGCAGAATACTCATGCATCCATGTGTCATTTTAACCATTTCAAATTCCCCAAGTCTGGATTTCTTCGACATGGCATCCTTGAGAAATTTGGCATAACCAGGTATTTCCCTCACAGCATCTAACAATGGAATTATTATATGGACCTGCTTAAAAATATCATAAATCTTCTTAAGCTGAGATTCCTGTTTCAATTTCTGTAACCGCTGAGGGAAAGGTGGTGGGGGACGATAATCAGCAATGCGTCCTTCCCACTGCATACAGATCTGAGGAGGTTTAGGTTCATCATCTTTCTCCTTTGTCCCTTCTACTATCGTGACAGGATCATCGGCAGTAGGCTGTTTGTCGTCTGTCGGGGCAGCTTCCTCGGCAGGTGACTCCAAGGCTGGTTTCTTGACTGTTTCAGCTTCCTTCTCTGGCCCTGGTAGTTTCTTCCCACTCCTAGTAGTGATAGCTTTACACTGCTCATGTATGGGTTGTCTAGCGTTTTCAATATCGCTAGGAAATCCTCCATTCTGCCTCGGTTTAATATGCTGGGAAACCTGACCCATTTGTGTCTCCAATGATTTCAGAGTAGCTTCATGGTTGGTCATCCGCATCTCTGTTGTATCCATGAATGTCTCAGTCTTCTTGACGAAGTGATTCATGTTCTCAATGTAAGTTCCAGTTTGAGACATAAACTTAGCCAAGGTCTGCTCCAATATACTAGTCGTGGCAGGTGGTGGTTGTTGCTGCTGCTGCGGTTGCTGCTGAGTCAGTAATCTAGGTCCTCCCTGGTTCTGAGTATTCTGTGATTGAGGATTTAGGGCACTATTAGGATTGCTCCAAGAGAACTTGGGATCCTTTCTCCAATTGGGATTGTAGTTGTTGGAGTTATAATTTTGCTTATTGTAGTTCCCAACATACATCCCTTCTTCTAACTGTAACGGGCACTACTCCGAACTGTGATTTCCATCACAAGTTTCGCATACCTCTTCAGCAGAGTAGACAGGCTGTGAATCTTCTTTTAAGAGCTTTTTCATTGCCTTAGTGAGGTATGCCACCTGTGATTTTAATGAACTGTCGGCCTCATAATCCTTTACAGCTAGAACTCGTTTACCCCATCTTCTTGCTGTAGGAAACTGTTCCTCATTCTTCGCCAGATTTTTCAATATTGCCATTGCCTCATCTGGGTCTTTGTCCAGCAGTAATCTGTTTGCTGCTGAATCAATTCTGATACGAGTTTGTAAATTTGCAGCATTATAGAATTTAGTTACCTGGTTCCAAACGGGGAATCCATGCATCGGGCAGTTCCTTCGGAGAGTTGTAAATCTGTCCCAGGCCTCGTGCATTGGCTCGTCATCTTCCTGTTGAAAAGTAGCAATTTCGTTACGTGATCGCTCAGATAAGTGTGAAGGATTAAAACGAGATAAAAATTCACGAGTTAAATCTGCCCAAGTTCGTATTGAACCCGGCGTTAGTTTATTCCACCAAGTTTTCGCCCTATCCCTCAATGAATGAGGAAATAACCGAAGCCTCAGTATCTCCGGATTAACTCCTGGTAGTCTAAACGAACCACGGATTTCCTGGAACGTTTTCAGATGCTCTCTAGCATCCTCTGTAGCAGCACCACTAAATTGGCCAATGTTGTTAATCATGCTGAACATAACAGGTTTCAGCTCAAAGTTATCAACATCAACGTTTGGCAAGGTTGTTTCCAGTTCTACATGATCATTGAGCATGTAGTCTCGGCATGACCGGCGTGCGGCAGCGACAGGAGGATCGGCAGGTGGACCGTTCCTTCCGTCTCCGACAGGATTTTCATTATCCTGGGGATTCCCTTGGTTGTTCATGGCCTCTAACTGTTCTTCGAGGTATAGGTTTCTGGCTAATACGAAGCGAAGTCGGTTCCTAAGATTGTACAAGCATTCGATTTCAGGGTCTAATGGATACTCAGGTTCCTCTCCTCATCTCGATCTGCGCATAAACAGAAAACCTTGTGAAAAGCACAGGTTGAACAATCCAAGAAAAATAAAACAGAAAAATAAAATAAATGCAGTAAAAGGTAAGGTAAAGATATGTTGCCAGTCCCCGGCAACGACTCCAAAAACTTGTTGAGTGTAAAAGTGTCTATCGCAATTTAGTGCAAGTGTACACGACGCAAGTAGTAAAGTGATACGCAAGTATCAGATATCGTCTCCACAGGGACTGGGCTAATAGCTTCACCTTGAATTACTGCACGAGAGGAAAATAAAGAGTTTAAATTGTTGTCATGAAAATAATAAAGAGAACTGGAAGTTAAGATTAAAGTAATAAAGATAGAGAAAATGGGCCGGTATTGAATTGCTCGGTAGTGCAGGTGTTGCAAAGTCTGGAAAAATCTGTTCTGTTGTCGTCCCTGTCGCGGCAGCACCTGTCACGGCAGCCGTCTGTTGTTAGTCGCGGCAGCGATTACACAACTATGTACTTCAAGCTTGGCAAGAATCCCTGCTATGCCTTGGCCTATCCCTAGGTCCAAGTATGTCGATGAACACGTCTTTGATGATACCTCCCGGCGTGAATCGAAGGATGAACACCGATGTTGTTGAATTCTTCCTTAGCCACTTAACCTCGTCCTATCCCTAGGTCCGAGATAGTTCAACTATAAACTAGAGAACCCGCACTTATTCCTTTCATATACTTAACTCTCTCGATATTAAGTAAATAGATAATCTCACAATGCTCTCCCGATACTCTTGCAAGATGTTGAAAACCAGAATAAGCGAACTTGAAGTAATTTTATTGAACAAAGAAAATCCTAAAACAATGCAATCCTTGCAACTACTTTACAAATCAACCCGTGGCCCTAGGGGAAGTTTAGAACAAGTTGAGGAAGGGAAAACGGCTAGGGTTTTGGGAAGAAGGCTAGAGAATGGTGATCATCTCTCCTAGGTCGAATTACATGCCTTTATATAGGCCTTGGGTTCAAGTTTTCTAATATGGCAAGAATATAAGTTTAAATTAAAGTACAACTCTAATAAAGACTAAATCTTCAGAGTAGTCTTTAATTTGTCCTTCCTTCTTGCTTGGGATTTCTTCCTTTAACCTTGGGCTTGGCCTTCATTCTGATCTAGGGCTCGGAAAAATATAAGGGTACTCCACGACAGATGGGCTTAATTTTCTCTTTCTGTCGATGTCCACTTTACTTTCTTCCCTTCACTATCGATGTCGTCCTCGGCTGCCACGGCAGCGGCCATGGCAGCATCGTCCTTCACGTCTGCACATCCAGTTCCAGCTCTACTGTATCACTGCCCAGCGTCAGCTTCTTTACTGCTCTCCATATGCTACAGCAGCTACCTGCAAAAGCAACCAATTTCAGTAGAAACTGTGCCAATTGATATATTTGTGATGTAAAACTGAAATCTAACCTAAATGCAATGAATTATGCTTGAATGCCGCCAAGAGCCGCCTGGGCAGAAGTTACACCGACTTAAACAAGATGGGTTGCGATTTCAAGTGGACAATTTCCTAAGCCCAATGAGCACATTGTTGCAGCTTCATGAAGCCTGTAGCGGCCGGTAGAGTTAATTCAATATCGATAAGTGGGAGCACTTATCCTTACTTGCTAAAGAAGGCAACATCTAAAGAGTATGTATTTAAAGCATAAAGGAGTCTGGATTTAATGCAATTTACTTTTAGAACTCCTACTTCAAGGAGGACTCCACTTAGGTCAAAGAGCCTTATATATACCCACGGTATGTAAGGGTGTAGGGGCATGCATGTATATCTTAGAGAGGGATTATAGCATTGACTGCATCTGCCGTTGAGAGTATCGATGGGGAGATAGCTAGATAGGTTGGAGTGTTGGGGGTTGCGGCCCAACTCTCATAGGGTTTAGGCGCGTGTATGTAAAGTAATTTAAGGGAAACGGTTGTATAGTTTTTGAGTTGTTTTCAATAAAGTTCTGAGTTTGCTTAATCTATGCTTCTTGTTCGTTCAATTAGTCCACACCAGTTAGTTGAAGAGAAAATCCATTTGTCAAGCACGAGAGTGCAAGGCTCATGAAAGGGTTAAGCACGGTCACAACTCACAAAGGCGTGACTAACTTGGTTTCACACTAGTCCACAAGTTTCAGGGGCTAAAAGGGATTACCAACCGAGTTGTCTAATTTGGTTCCACACTAGTCCTCAAGTTAAGCAATCTCGAGCATCCTAACCTAGAAATAGGACTTATCACTGTCGACTATCCTGCCAAACATCGAATGTCTGCCAGACTTGCCGCCAGGACTTCTTTCCGTTCCACCTGTCAAGGCAGTACACACCCCTGCCATGGCAGTGACCTGTTGCGATCGTGTGACAAGGTCGTAGTTTGCCACCCGCCGAGGCAGCAACTTATGGCAACACAAAACATTCTCAAGACTTTGCAATGCAGTCCACAAGCTACTAAGCTACACTTGTCTTACCCATCTTATCGCCCAATCTTTCCCTATCATTCCTCTCATCATTATCTTTATCTTTACTTGTGTTTTTATATTTCCACATCTTGAGATTTAATGGCGCAATTATTAAATCTTTGTGCAGGAAACCATTCATAGGAGTTGTTTCAATCCCTATGGGAGACGATATCTTTTATACTATAAGTGACAAGAGTGTGCACTTGCGCTCATAAATGGAGAATACCCTAATGTTCTACATCCACGCACGAGGCTTGGGAGCGATATAGAGAGCTATTACAAAAATTCACCGTGCACAGATTCCTAGTATGGACGCGGGTGACTATGTTCTATAATACGGTTAACACGGCAACTCGGCAAACGGCATACTCCTAGAAAAAGAGCCAGAAGAGGCCATGGATATTCTGAACAGGACGACCAACAACGACTATCAGTTCCTAACGGCCAGACGAGGAGGAACCCGATGTCAACCCACAATAAACAAAATATAGTCTTTGGACTCAATTTCATCTCAAATTGCCACCCTGACAAAGTTGGTCCTAAACATGTAATCGCAGAACAATCACCAGGAAGTCAAGGTAATGGATTTATTTTGTGAAAATTATAGAGGTAACCATGTCTTTTTTGAATGCCCGCAGAACCCAGAGTCGGCTTGCAATGTTGGAAATTTCAATCGCAACAACAACATGATGTCCAACAACTACAACCCAACCTGGAAAAAGCACCCCAACTTCTCATGGAGCAACCCCAACAATGCACTCAATCCGCAAAATCAGAATGCTCCAACAGTAGGATTCCAACAAAACATTCCCCAACAGAACACGCCGCAGCAGCAACATATGCCGCCGCAACAGCCACTGCAGTCTAGTTCCCTATAAGACACTCTTGATGCTTTTTATGACTTAAACTAGTGCATATATGGCTAATATTGGCAAGTTTATAAAAAAAACTGAAACTTTTATGGACAAGACCGAGATGAGGCTGAAGAACAATGAGGCAACATTGAAATCCCTGGAAACACAAGTGGGGCAGATCGCACAGATTCTGATCACTATGCCAGTAGGAGGTTTTCCCAGCGACATTGAAGCCGCTAAGAGGACATCGTATGAAGAGTGCAAAGTTGTAACCACCAGGAGTGGTATCCAACTTGAGGGGTCTCAAAACAAGCAGACGGCACCGGAGAATCAAAGGAGTTAACTGCCACAACACAGACCAAAGACAATGGGGGCGCGGTAGAACCAAAAACTACGTTGCGCCGGCAATACCTGTGGCAGCGCCCATGATAGAACCTAGAGACAACAAAATAGCTCAACCATTCGCACAAAGACTGAAACAACAAAAGCAAGAGTATCAGTTTAAGAAGTTCCTGGATATTCTAAAACAGGTACAGATTAATCTGCCTTTGGTGGAGGCAATCAAGGAAATCCCAAACTATGACAAGTTCCTCAAGGACATAGTGTCAAAACGGAAAAGGATTGGGGAATTTGAAATGGTGGCTGTAACGGAGGAATGCATGGCCGCATTACACAACCGAGCTCCGCCCAAGCTAAAGGATCCCGAAAGTTTTCTCATACCATACACAACTGAGAATCACTATGAGGGGAAGGCACTTTGTGATCTAGGGGCAAGTATAAACATCACGCCGAAGTCAGTCTTCCAAAAATTGGGGATTGGGACGGCCAAACTGACAACGATAATGCTACAGCTTGCTGATAGATCACATGTACAACCTGAGGGGAAAATTGAGGACATACTGGTAAAAGTCAATAAATTTATTTTCCCTATTGACTTCCTCATTTTAGACTGCGATGCGGATGAAAGAGCCCCACTCATTCTGGGACGGCCATTCCTTGCTATCGGAAGGATAATAATTGATGTTGAGAAAAGAGAGTTGGCAATGCGAATCAATGACGAGCTTGTAAAAATTCACGTACTAAACATAAGAAAACATGCGGAGGATTCAAAGAAATGTCAAGCACTCCAGGCCACACAAAAATCAGATCACAACAAAGACCCAAGTTGTCTCGGCATAGAAGTTGCACAATGCCATGACAAGCATGTAGGACCCTACCAGGACCATTGCCGTGGCAATCTAACGGGAGATCTTGGACACCAGGTGCTAACTCACAAGGGATCCTATGTGATGAGGGATAAGGAAATAAACACTTTAGGAGATGCATCCACATGCACTCCTTTAGTGTTCTAATCTTTTCTCTCAATTTTTTATTTTTTTAGTTTTTTTTTCTTTTTTAGTTTTTAGTTGTTTGTTTTCAATTTTGGTTAATTGCAGTTTTCTACATTTTTTAGAAATAAAATTTTATTTTATTTTTAGGATGGAGATCAAGAAAGGAAGAAGAGATGAATAAACGTCTAGGAGAAAACCGTTAGCTACCTCGGCATTTGCCGCCCAATGAACCGCAAGAGCCGCAACGACTAGTTTTTAACGGGCAGGAATCGCAACGGGCAGAAAACGAATCATAACGGCTAGAAGCGTCGCGGCCTAGATTTGCGCTCCAACGGCATGATATGTCGAAACTCTATATAAGGGCCACTATTCTCCTTTATTCTTCACTCTAACATTCTCTTCCACTGCCTTGCAATCTCCAAAGTTATCATTTTCTTTTACAATCAATCACCTACTCTCAACTCTTCTAAATTTCAGATGGCAATATGAGGGAAAAGCTCTAGCACTGCCGCCGCACAATCCAATACCTACTTTGCACCGCCAAGAGTCGAACACCGATTCAAAAAATATTTCATCTCTTGACAAGTGTGGGAAGAACAAGGCTTTCAAGTTTCCGACGAGCCCAACCTCGGCATCGACCAATATCTATTCAACAAGATCAACCATCATAAGTCGTACATATTTTGCCTTCAACCTGCCCGGGCCAACATCACCATAGTCTGATAATTCTATGCCCACAGGCCCAGTGACGAAATACTCTTCGTACACGTAAGAGGGAAGGCAATAAGGGTTGATGTCGACGACATAAACCAATTTTATGGCTTGCACATTAAAAGAGACGAGCATGTGGAAGTCTTGGAAGCACTCACGGAAGAAGACTACCAATAGATCAAATAGGAGCTTTGCTATGCCGGCACAGCATAGGAGGCCGGGGCACACCAAGGGTCAGTCCAAAGGCGAAGCCTCAGACCAGGAGCAAAGCTGTGGAACAAGTTCATTCGCCACCACCTCATGCCAACCTCCCACAACACTGCCATTTATCAGCCCAAGCTTTCTCCTATCCATTTTATTATGCATAATCGAAAGATTGATGTTGGTAATCTTATTTGTCAGGAAATCTACAAATGCGCTCAGAAGGATAAGGGACCGCTTTACTTTCCTTCGTTGATCACCGGCATGTGCACGGAAAAGAAGGTGCCCGCTGATGAAGCCAACGAATACACACTGCACCAGAAGGGCTGGGATAGGGAAGCATACCACGGAATGATGAACATCACTGAAGTCGATCCTGTCCAGGCCACTCCAATACAAGGCATTGTCGGGGCAACAGCCTCGACAAACATTCTAGAAACGCCCCTGACACATACCCCGGCCACTGCAGCCCTTCAGCAAATTCTATAAAAGCTGGAGGAAATGGAGCAACGCCAGTAGCTGTTCATGGAACACATAAGGGGCTTCCATGCCTCCATCGTTCAGTTGATCCAGATGAAGCTCCCAGACCAGACGGTCCAGTTTCCTCCCTTCCCTAATGTCTTCACCACAACCGCCTCCCCTGAGCACCGAGAAGAAGCCACCCCTGCCACCGCCACTGCACAGGCATCCCAAGTACCCACTGTCATGGCATCTAATGATTCTTCTCCTGCAACGCGCAAAGGCAAAACCTTTATCTTAGGGGTCGTTTTACTATGCGCACTTACTATAGAAGTGGCTAGCGAACCTTTATCTTGGTGGTCACTTTACTATGTGCACTTGTTGTGGAAGTTGCTAGCGAACATTTATCTTGGCGATCGCTTTACTATGCTTACTTATTGTGAAAGTGGCTAGACAACCTTTATTTTAGCGGGTCGTTCAAAATTGAGGATGGAAAAACATTAGTACAAAAACATTTTTATTAACTAAGGAATCACATAAACAATTATATGTAGGAATCTATTTATATGTTCAAATATAGCCTATTTTGCCTGATTTTATAAAAGAATACTTAAAACAAAGTATTGATGAGATGAGAAGTTTAAAGCGAAATGCATATTGAATAACATGAGTTAGGTTGTACCTCTGGCTGTTTGGTGCGTTTTTTTCTTGGTGAAAAGTTGTTATTCTCTCACATCATTGCTACCATACTTAGCTATTAAATGGTATGCAGCTTTGCATCGGACGCCACTCGTGATTACTTATCTTGGCCACCGAGGAGGTCATGGGGGAGCAGTTTTGCTTACAAAGTTTCATAACTTCGAATTTCATTAGCAGAAAATACTTCTTCTCTTTTAGCAAGGTGACCACAAGGCTCCTTACATCCCTCATCTTGACTTCATATATTCTTCTCCCCTATTCGTGCTAGGTGCATTCCCTTTTTTACTTTAATGAACCTTTCTAATTGTCCCCTTCTAACGGTGAACTATATTGCATCCTTTAAATGAATGCACTCATCTGTGTCGTGCCCTTGTGCCTTGTGACATTCGTATCTTTTATTCGATCTTTCTCTGACTTCGTTTGGCCTCATTTGCGGTGGGGGCTCCAGAATTCCAAGGTGCTTTACTTCATGTAGGATATGCGACGCCAGTTTTGCTAGAGGGTGATACGTTCTGAAACTGAATAGCGGCCGCCGATTTTGAGTGCCTTCTCCTACCCGGCCCTCTGTATGCTGGTGAGGCCTTTTCCTTGTTTTAGCTCTTCGTTTTCCCTTTTTGACCAATGTTGCAATCATCTTCTTATTTTCGTAATTCTCCTCTATTCTAACAGGGTGGTAGGCTTCCTCCTCTCTATCGGGGTTGGGGGCTTTGGGTTTCGTATATTTTCAGTTGAAGCTCTTAAGGGACTTACTATTGTGGCGTCCTGGATGATTTTTTGTTGCATGCATGCACTCCCTTTTAGTCATTTTGGTTGTGATCATTCGCGGCTCCTCTAAAATCTTATCGTCGTGCTCTATTACCGAACGTTGCATTTGCTTCCTGATATGCTCTTGTTGTTGTCGAAGTTACTTTAACGCGGTATGAGTGTATTCCTCCATGACTTCTAGCGTACTCTGCATGTCGGCTAGCTGGTTTTTTTCTTGAAGGAAGGGGGTTTCCTCCTCCATTTCTTTCGTGATTTCTTGCCGGGGATCTTTTTTTGGTTGCCTCTTGAGGATTGGACTGAAAATTGTGTTCAATCCACGCTCACCGCATCATTGTTGATCATTTATGTGAGCAACACTCTTAGATGGTAATTCTCGGGTCATTTTGGGGGTAGAGATCTTGGATCTTAGAGGTCAGGTCTCAATCCTTAAGAGCTTTCCCTTTGTTTGAGGATGTGTGACTCCTTATAAGAGGCCGAATGGGGTGAGGGCACGTGTCAATCGAGGAGGACATGTGTCTCGGTGAGTTGAGTTTGTCGTGACTCGGATGCTGACGTGAATCACATGCATCGTCACATGATCTATGTAGCATTCGCATGTCGAGTCCGCAAAGGAATGGTTTTAGCCTGCTAGTATGTTCGCAGATGGTCGTAATTGGGTGTTTGCGTAACTGTGGTTCGCTGGTACTAACAAACTTTCTACAAACTTATGTTTTTATATACATTATAGAATATGAAAATTATACATGTATAAATATTAAAAATTTTAAAAATATAAAATAGTAATATTAAAAATGACTCAAAACGAACTCAAAGAGTGGGCTCAAGTAGGGATGATTTGACCTAGACTCGACGGGTTTTCGACCCGATCCTTTAGGGTCGGTTTTTTAAAAAAAAATAAGTTCGAGTCGAATTTTTTTAGGATGAGATATGGTCGGGTCGGGTTCGGATTTAGGGTGAAAAATACCTAACCCGACCCGAATAATAGGTTAATTTTATTATAATATTTAGGTATAATTTCTATAATGTTCATATCTTTATATATTTTTCAATTATCTTCTTAGTTTTTGTAATAAAAATAGAATAATTATTGTAATGTCCTATCTCTATTTGTATTTTTTCAATTAACTCTTTATTTTATCGAGTAAAAATGAAAAAAAAAATATTTACGTCGGGTTGTGTTAAATTTTTGGGTTGGTGCGGATCGGCCAAAAATCCGAGCCATGATCATCCCTAGTGTCAAGGATAAAGAGTGACATATTTTACCTAGGTGATTCGAATTAAAATGCCTAATCAGCAAGTGCACATGAATTTATTCAAATTTGAAATTGGGTATAAAATTCACAAAGTAACTTAATTTTTAATTTTATCATCCTTAATCAAATCAGGTGCATTGAATATGAGATGTATTTGCTAACTTTGAATGGAGAATCAAAGATGTGGATGATCCAGTAGCCAGGTTCATGCTCTTCATGAATTTTTTGAATTTGATAATGCATTAAATGCATAAGTTAAACTTGATCAACTTACTAATAGTAACATGTTTTATATTTTATATATGAAATTTAATCCATTGTACATTGAATTTTATCTGATAATCTTAATGAATAATTTAAAAATAATGTTGGCAAAGGTCAAAGACAAAGGCTCATTATATTGCACGACCAGCATCAACTCAATTACTAACTCCCTGAATACTCGTGTCAATTTATTATACGTTTCTAATATTTTTAGTGCTTAATACTAAAATAAATATCCAAATTATCATGTTTTTCTCTTTTATGTGCCTAAATTATATTTTACTGTTTTTAGGTGCTTGAACTTTTTTTGTCCCTTTTAGGTGACCAAATTATCATTTTTTGATCAAAGTGAGTGCCCAAACTATCATTTTTAGTCAAAGTAGGTGTCTCATTTTGACTTTAAAGAGACAAAAAATGATAGTTTGGGCGCTTAAAAGGAACAAAAAAAGTTTAAGCACCCTAAAGGGAAAACGAGATAATTTAAGCACCTAAAAAAGGTAAAAATAATTTAAGCACATAAAAAAGAAAAATAAGATAATTTGAGCACTTATTTTGACATTAAGCCTATTTTTAGTTATAGAGAAATACAATAATTAATAATACTTTTTATCAATTGGATAAACATAATAAACTAGAAAATGATCATTAATCGAAATATTTTTATTAACGAAAAAAGAAAACTCGGAAAAAGTTAGGTTGTTTATCGATGTAATTAGAATTGTGTAACGAAGCAACCTGCAAGATAATTTAGTTCGTTCATCACTCTTTTATCACTTCGTAAAACAATATCGTTCGACGGAGACAAAATTTTTTTTATGAAGGTCACTGAATTCTTTTGATGTTGGACACCATTCGCAAGGAAAAGTTTTGTTTTCTTCGTATCTTTGGTTTGATTTTTTTGTTTTATGTTTGAATTTGTTGGTGGCGATTGTCCCTATTTTTCTCTTTATGCTTGACTGCGTTATAATTCTGATTCCTTCCATTGTTTTTATTAATAAAATCTAGTTGTCATTATTCTTTTTTTAGGATAAAGTACACAGAAGATCACTGAACTTTGGTAAAAAAAATAATAACCAAACTTTCAAAAATCATAAAATGACAATTAAACTTTATATTTTGAAACAAAACGGTAACTAAGGCGTTAAACCTCGTTAACCCCTAACGAGAATTTGACTGAGTATGCCACATCCTCACCTCGTTTTTCACCTTATATCTAAAATACAATAAAACTCTATTCCACGTCATATTTTGTGATAAAACCATTAAGAATCACTGAATCAGAAAATGCACTTCTTGCTTTCATGAGGGTGATGAGAACAAAACTGCCATTAAAGGGACGCCCTCGCATTATAGGCCGTCTCACCATCATCTCTTCCTTCAAATGGAAAGGGGAACGGGTGGGGTGGGGACTTCTCTTCCTTCAATTGTTATTCTTCTAGGCCACTCATCTGGCAACAAAATCAAAGTCCCCTGTTAAGAGTAATAAATGAGAGCATCATAACACAATCCAACCGAAACTAAAGGAGCTAAAATAAAAATATTAAAGGCATATGCTTTCAAGGGATGATTACGATCCAATTTTAAATTCAATTTGGTTGTCGCAAAAGATACATAACCACTAATCATGAACTCAATGTTTATCAGTTATGACTAAGAGACAACCCACTGGAAATACCAGAACACCAGCTTAGAAGAGGGAGGCAGCACTCAGCAGTAAGCTACGTCAAGGTAGGAAGAGACTGGAAGCAGACAGCAATTTCAACACAGCTCATACGAGTTGTGCCATAGAAATTACTACACCATCTACCCTGTTGCGAGGCCAGCAAAGGTATTTGAACAGTATAGATGCACAGTAGTTTTCGGGGTGACAGATTTTGGTGAAGTCTTCAAAAGAAGCTACATAAGAAAAAAAAGAAGATAAAATTACCTTTGGAAGTGGGGTGAAGAAGGTTGGTCTTGCGAAGACCGTTGAGCAGATGTATCAGGAAACCTTTGCTCGTCGAATACCCCACCTGAGCTGCTTCCATAACTTGGCTGTGATACTTCATTCATGCCTGAGAAACCCGTTGGTCCGACATAGTCAAACTCAAGCTGCTCAACAGAAGAACCATAACTAGAATAGGGTTTTATTGTTTTTTAGATATGGGGTAGGGATGTGACATACCCAGCTAGATTCTCGTGAGGGGTTAATGGGGTTTAACGCCTTAATTACGGTTTTGTTTTAAAATATAAAATTTAATTATAATTTTGTGATTTTTAAAAATTTGGTTACCATTTTATTTTTTTTTATCAAAATTCATTGATCGTCTATGTACTTCACCATTTATTTTAATTTAATAACATAATTTATTTATTTTTAATTTCGCTCCGGCCAGTGGCAGATGCACATGCCCACATATATTTGCACCTCCATTTTGGAAAAGATTTTTACTCTAGTGTTAAATTTTTACTACAACAAAAAAATGAAAATATACATGCCCATTTAAAAAAAAAAAATTCGGACACACATTCTTGCATTTTTAGGTCCGTCATTCTTATAACAATTTTTAATAATATAATTAAAAATAAATAAAAATACATTTTAATAGATAAAAATACGTTAAATAACAAATATTATTTTTAAATTTAAATTTAAAATTTTATTGAAATTGAAATTAAAATTTTGATTTGTAATATGATATTATTATTTTTGTATGTTAAGATCTCAAGGTTTCCTTTCTAGTCTTCTTTATAAGAGCAACCGAGTAATTAATACAAGGAGATATCAAAAGCTTTCCTTTGATTTTTCTCTCATCTTCCTCGCATCGAAAAAACTTTCACCATCTTACAATCTTCTGCTTCATCGTTTGTCGATACAAAAAAACATGTCGGAGAGACCCTACCGCCACCAAAGGAGGGCATCGCAAAGCGTTTTCTTGTCGTTGGACGACATCTCCGCTCCCATATCCGATAATGCTGCTATGCCTAATAAGCCGGTACCACCATCCAGCCAGGCGCCACCACCTCAGCCGGTTCCACCTGTAACTGCGGCGGAGACATCTGGGATTGTGGCCAAAGACGGCGAGAAACCACAAAAGTGATAGGAAGTTGATGTTTTTAAATTTATTCCGTCTTAGTGTTCAATGTTGTTTTAATTTGTTGTGTTATGTTTTGATCGAAAAAGAAAAAGAAAAGCTTTGTTTCATCAGTTTCCATGTTGAATTCAGCGCATTGATCCTTATCTCCTCGATTCCAGTTCTGAGTTTTTTTTACCAACGTCTTTTTCTTCATAATATTTTCCTCTGTATTTTATTAAAGGAAACAAATAATACATCCACTCACTACTTGAGTGATAAAGAGTGTTCATATTATTTATCTTATTTTATATAAATTCGAATCTTGATATTTAATAATAGAATAATAATAATAGTGGTCGGCACTCGGCAGTCGCCACATGCACCTATAACTATCATAGTAAATACTTCCCCAACCATTGTCGTAAAGGCCATAGATGAGATCCAAATAAGCCATCTAAAACCATTATGATCTCCACGATTTTGAAAATTCATGCTTGGTTTGGCAAGTTGAGCTTCACACTATTCATTTCAAACCTAAGATTTTATATTAAAAGTTTAAATTGAAAGTTTTAAAATATTGAAGGATTTAGTTTATTTTTTTAAATCAACATAATAAGAATTTTTAAAATGTTTAAGGATGAAATTAAAATTTTTAAATTTTTTAAAGGATTATGTTAGCCCCTCTGACCCATTACAATTTGTCCCTGATGTTAGAAATACAATTTTTTTTATAAAAAACATATTATAAATTTAGATTTGAGAAATTTGATTATTAATAAAAAATATAAAAAATTTAAATTATATGAAAAATCTAAAGGTCCGTTTGGTTCTAAAGAATACATGCACTTTTCATTTTCTTTTCTTAAAATATAAAAAACATTGAAGAAAATGTGTTTGGTTGTAAAATTAGAAAATAATTTCCGAAAATTTAAACACAAAAAAAGATGTTTTCATGATTTTCATTGAAAATATTTTAGAAAAGTGGAAAATATAAAATCAAAAAATTTTAATTTTAACTTTATTTAACCCAGATTCAAATTCTTCTAATTATAATCTTTTATTGATTTTAAATTTTTGTTTATTTCATCATTATTTTTATTGTTATGGTTATAATATCATTTTCTAATAATTATATTTATATTTAATTATTTAACAATTATTTGATCATATTTATTTTAAAAAAATCAGATACCAAAATGTATTTTCTAATTTTTTAAAAATTGAAAATAAATATTATTTTATAAAAATAAAAATAAAATATATTTTTGAGAAGTTAGAACAAAACCAACCTTAATTTCTTTTATAAAGATTGCGATCACACATTTTTTTTAATTTAGAGGCGGCAAACGGGTCATTCAGTTCGGTTATTTCGGGTCTGATTATATTTAGTTTAAGTTTGGATCAGATCGATTCGGTTTTTAGTTCGGGTCTATGGTGATTTTAGTTCGGGTATCGGGTCAGAATGTTGGGTTGGATGATTTTCGATTCGATTGACTTCGGGTCAGTTATTTTCAGGTTTGTTGATTTCGGATCGGGTCAATATCGGGTTAATAGGTGATCAATTTTAGTCAGGTTTTCAGGCTGAGTTAGGTTTTTCAACCCTATATATGACTTTATATAGCATGTGTATTTGATTTTTGGTGAATTGTGCGACAATTCACATCTCATATTTATTTATTTATTTATTTTAATATATTTTTTTATTTTGGGTTGTTTTCGGTTCGAGTTATTTTCGGTTCAAGTCAATTTTCGGTTCAACTAAAATTCGTTTCAATTTCGGTTTGGTTGAATTTATTTTGGGTTTCGAATTAAATTCAGGTCATCGTGTTTAGGTCAATTTTAGCTCTCAATTCAAGTAAATTAATTTGATTCTCAGGTCAAGTTTACCATGTCTACTTTTTATACCCCTTCGATCCATTCTTATGCGTTATCAACTTTATTATTGGAAATTTTTATGGTATGTTTTCATTCCCATGTGCATGTCACGTGCCACGTAACAAAACTTGCCACGTTCTGGTAAAGGTAACTCCCGACTTCGTGTCTCGAAAAAAAAACTCCTAACTCCGTGTCTAGTGAAAAATGTAGGCATGTAAATGAACCGAATGAATATAAATGATGGTGTGTTCATGTTTGTTCATTTAATTATAACCAATGGCGGACACACCCTTTTTTCAGCGTAGGCACATGCCCACCCTAAAATCTAAATTTTCTCATATTCGTTAATTATTTTATTAATTGTGCCTACCCTGAAATTTATGAAACTTTATTTGTGCCCATACTAAATTTTTTTGTGCCTCTGAAATTTTATTTTTCTCAACCACATATAAATTATAATAAAAATTGACAAAAGATGTCCATAAGTAATAATTTATTCTTTTTTATGAGTGCACAAACAATTCATTTGAGTCCAATTCATTTGCAACCCTGAATAAAAGCTTGAAAAATAACAACCAATTACAAGAGAAGAGAGAAAACTCACTAAAAATAAAAAAAAAATTGGGTTCTGCAACTTCTGTTTCTTCTTCTTCAAACACACAATTCTTAATTTTTAAAGTTCAAGAGTCTCAAATCTCTAATATATTTCAGTTATTATTTAAGTTTCATTTGCAAGATTTTCAAGAGTTCAAGGCAAATAGGGATAGAATAATTAAATATTTAGTGAATTTGTGTTTACCTTTTTTTTTTACTTTGAGTTTTGAGTCAGAGACTAAATTAATTGATAGTAAAAAGGAGAAATATAACTTTATGAATTTAATGATTATTTATGCTAATTACGTTGAAGCAATTTAACAAATGCATTCATTTTTAGAAAAAAAATTTGAAATATAAACTCATGTAGACTTTAGTTCGAAGGTTTAGGGTTTAGAGTTTTAGATTGTAGGGTTTATAATTTATGATATAGGTTTAGTGTAACACCCGTGTTTTGGGGTTAGGAGTTAGATGCGTGAGTCGGTTCGAGTCGGTAAAATCGATTTTGATAAAATTGACCTTAGCCTTGATTAATTGAGAATTAAAATAAAAGGGGTGGCAATTTTGTAAATAAGGGAAAAGAGGAAGACCATCTTTTTTAAATTAAAAGAACAAAAAAAAGCTATTATCTTTCCCCCTTTTCTTCACTTCAACGTGAAATCAAAACCAAACCCTCCCAAACCCCTATTTACTATTCCATTTGATTTCTCCATCAATTCAATGGCGTTTTTGAAGGTAATTTCACATTTGAACTCTCCTCATCATCCTCTTCATTTACATAGTCTTAGATTTCAAAACTATCCATTTTTATGTTTTTCAAGTTTGATGAAAGTTTGAATTTTTAATGGGTTTTCAATTGTGGTTGATTTGTTAAGTTGGGTTTTGGTTTAACCTCATCAAAATACACTTAATATCTTGAAATGGTGGGATTTGGGTGAAAACCCGAAGTGGGTCTTTGGGGCAATTTTTGAAGTGTCTAAAATTGGGTTTTTGGTGTATTTTAGGGTAGGGTTGAAGGGCTGATGGTATAGGGTTATTAGGGAAGTGTTTTGGGACCTTTTAGATGCCATTTGGGTGTTAGAAATCATGGTTTTCAGCTGGTATTGGGGGAGCTCGAAAATGGAGGTTTTGTGATTAGTTGAGTTTGAAAATGGTGAAGTTTGACTTGTGATTATGGGTTGGAGTTTGTGACGGAATTTAGCATTGAATTGGTGAGTAATGATTGTGTTTTGATTGGTTAGAAGCAAGAGGAGACATCGGAGAAGCATCGGGACCGAATCCGAGAATCGAAGAGGCTTGATTTGCTCGCTTGGTTTACTAAGGAAGGGTGGCGAGTAAAACTTTAAATTTGTTTTAAAGTTGGTTCAAGTGTGTGCAGTGGAGGTATTGGAAAGAGTTTGGTAGACCATTCCAAGGTAGAAGTTAAATTGGTAGTTTGACTTCCTATTTGTTAATGAGCTTTGAATTCCTATGCCTATCTTGATCTTGCAAAGTATGAATTGGCTTTGTATGTGTATACATTGTTGTGTATGATGATGGTTGAATGATATGAATGATGATTAATGTGATGTGGTTTAAAGAGATTGACACTAGTTAACTTACCGGGTGTAAATGATCGATCATTAGGATTAGATTGCACACGACTGAGTCAAAACGCGTGTGGCCTTGATGGCGTTGAGTCATCAAGGAGGAGTACTGTGATGTAATATTCCACTAGAAATTTATTTATATTATACGTGATGATGAGTGGAATCCCATCCGTAGGGTATGCGGTGATGAGTGGAATCCCACTGTTGAGTTGTGTGGTGCTCGATTCGTTCAACCGATTATGCTCACCAAGTGGTGGAGAGGTGGATTTTTGGGTGGAAGGGTAAAGGAAGCTAAAGAGAAATGTGACAAAAAGATTTATAGTGGTTCGGTCTTCTAACAAGCACCTTCATCCACTACCTTAGCTCCCCACTAAGGATTTCACAATCAATCAACTAATTGATTCGTCCCCTTTTCTAGGATTAGGAGGAAACCCTTACAACCGATCAAGCTTCTACCCAAAGCCTTGATCAAAACCCTCTTTTACAAAGAGATAAATGAAGCAAACTTAAACCCTCTAATAGGTGTTTGTTTGCACAATTAAGCTCTCACCCAAATCCTAAAACACTTGAGCAAATTTAACAATTTTGGCTCACTAGTGTTTGTCTATACAAGAATTGAAAAATAAAGCACTAAGACAATTTCTTGATCATTTGATGTTTGAAAATATGAGCATTAGTCTTCTCTTGATGCTTGGAGGTCCCTTTTATACTCCCAAATGAGTTTGTAGCCGTTACTAGCCGTTGGGGATGAATTGGAGCCGTTGAGGACTTTATTTCCCTTCATAAATGCTGTTCTGCAGCTAACGGTATCGATACACGTGGAACGGTATCGATACGGCCTTCATATAAACTAGCCGTTGGGCACTTGCCAGCTTGGGCGTATCGATACGCTTGAGGGCGTATCGGTACCCTTTGACATTTAAATGGCCGTTGGGAAATAGCCGTTGGGGTAGTTAAAATGGGATCGGTATGCTGACGTGGCGTATCGAAACGACCCCCTCCGTATCGATACGAGGGTTTGCTGTATCGATACGGGTTTTGACAGTGGCCAAACTGAGGCAAAATGGTATCGATACTGGTATGACCGTATCGATACTGGTAACGTGAAAAGTCAAGTTTGGCTATTGAAAACATGAAAAATCTTTGTCAAAAACCTCTTAAAATACCTCAAACATAATTTCAAGTAGTTTGGACTTTAAAGCCAAGTTTTTAAATTCTTTCAAATTAGTCCAAACCATTTTTCAATTATTATATCAAAACATTAGTTCTACAATCTCCCCCTTTTTGATATAATAAAACTAACTTGAAAAATTGTTTGGGATTCTCCCCCTTTAACTTTAAAAATGTGAATAAGAGATTAAAGATGTGAAATCAAATTAAGCTCCCCCTTATTCATTTGAAAATTCAATTTTTCAAAACCATATCTCCCCCTTTTTGTTATATCAAAAAGAATTTAAAAACATTAAGTTTCAAAATAACAATTGAGGTAAAAACCTTGACACAAATAAGAATTTGGTTTAAAAATGGCTCCCCCTTACTCAAGGCATCATCAAAAGTGTTAGTCCATCATATATGATCATCTAGTTGAATGAAATAAAAATAAAACAAATAGACACTAAAGCAACTAGATTTTTACCACACTTGAACTCAAGGGAGGATGTGAAGCCTTCCTTCTTCAAGTGTTCATCCTTGTGTGCATGGAGCTCTCCCTCAATGTTTGACTTGTTGAACATCTCCATCACACCTAGCAATAGACAATCAAGTAATTTTTGGTATCCAAATTGCTTTGGATCCATGAACGTTAGTAGCACAAATTTTTGACCCCTTAGGAATCCATTTTTCAATGTCATCCTTTTTAATTGAAGTGGTTAGTCCTTTTGGGACCCAAACACTTCTAAAACATTTACCATTTTTAAATCTAGGGGCACTAGATTGTCTAACATAAAAATTTGATTTTCCAAAATTGTTTTTCTTTTCAAGCTCTTTGGAAATCAAATCTTTTTCTTCTTGAACATTTTGAAGCAATTTTTGTAAATCAAAACATTTTAATTCAAACTCTTCAAGTTTTGCTTCAAGTTCAAGTTTGGTTTTAGAAAGCAAATCATTTTGAATTGTTAACTTTGAAACCAATTTTTTGTTTTTCAAAATGTGGCTTTTAAAATCTAAAACCAAATCATCATAGGCATCTTGTAATTCATCAAAGGAATAAGAACATGAAGTAGATGAATTAGAAGTTACCCTTGAATCTTCTTCGATGGCCATAAGGCAAAGGTTGGCTTGTTCATCGTCGGTGGAGTCTTCATCACTCCAAGTAGCCAAATGTGCCTTCTTCTTATGGCTTGAAGTGCTTGCCCTCTCCTTTCTCTTAGGTTCTCGTTCAAGCTCTCTCAAGGCTTTCTTCATGAACGGGGCGCACTTCTTGAAGAGATGAACTATCTCTTCTTCTTCATCCTCCTCTTCACTTGAGTAGACATGATGGCAAGTGGAGGATTTGAGAGCCATGGCACTAGCATTGATGCCAAGCCCTTTGATTTTCTTCTCTCCCATAGCTCGAATTTCTTCCCTCTTCTTCTCATCCTCTTTATTCTTCTTCATGATTTGATGAGTAAGGAGTGACCCCATGAGTTCATCAAGCTTCAAAGTTTTCAAATTTTTGGCTTCGATGATGGCGGTCCTCTTTGAGTCCCAAGACTCGGGAAGTGAGTAGATGAGCTTTCGAACAAGCTTCTCCTCCGGGATGGCTTCTCCATAGCCTTTGAGACCATTGGTGATGGTGGAGAACCTATCAAACATCTTCTCGATGTTCTCTTCCGGATCCATTTTGAAGTTCTCATACTCCAAGGTTAGGAGCCCAATCTTGGTCTCCTTGACTTCGTTTGTCCCTTCGTATGTGACTTCAAGCTTGTCCCATACCTCCTTGGCACTCTCACAAGAAGACATCTTCTCATAGATGGATGGGCCAAAAGCACAAAACAAGATGTGCAAGGCCTTACAATTGAGCTCCATCTTCTTGCGATCGTCGGCACTCCACTCCGCTTTACTTCTTTGAGGCACGAACGGACCATCTTCAACTACATCCCATAGCTTGTAATCTCTTGATTTGATGAAGAATTTCATCTTTGTCTTCCAATGGGCGTAGTGGTCTCCGTCAAAGAAAGGCGGTTTGTCGATTGATTGTGCCATTTGAGCCGGTTGATGAACTAGTGATCGAGCTTGCCGGATCTTCTCAATAGGATGTTAATCCTCACCGATTGAGCCAAGCTCTGATACCAATTGTTGAGTTGTGTGGTGCTCGATTCGTTCAACCGATTATGCTCACCAAGTGGTGGAGAGGTGGATTTTTGGGTGGAAGGGTAAAGGAAGCTAAAGAGAAATGTGACACAAAGATTTATAGTGGTTCGGTCTTCTAACAAGCACCTATATCCACTACCTTAGCTCCCCACTAAGGATTTCACAATCAATCCACTAATTGATTCGTCCCCTTTTCTAGGATTAGGAGGAAACCCTTACAACCGATCAAGCTTCTACCCAAAGCCTTGATCAAAACCCTCTTTTACAAAGAGATAAATGAAGCAAACTTAAACCCTCTAATAGGTGTTTGTTTGCACAATTAAGCTCTCACCCAAATCCTAAAACACTTGAGCAAATTTAACAATTTTGGCTCACTAGTGTTTGTCTATACAAAAATTGACAAATAAAGCACTAAGACAATTTCTTGATCATTCGATGTTTGACAATATGAGCATTAGTCTTCTCTTGATGCTTGGAGGTCCCTTTTATACTCCCAAATGAGTTTGTAGCCGTTACTAGCCGTTGGGGATGAATTGGAGCCGTTGAGGACTTTATTTCCCTTCATAAATGCTGTTCTGCAGCTAACGGTATCGATACACGTGGAACGGTATCGATACGGCCTTCATATGAACTAGCCGTTGGGCACTTGCCAGCTTGGGCGTATCGATACGCTTGAGGGCGTATCGGTACCCTTTGACATTTAAATGGCCGTTGGGAAATAGCCGTTGGGGTAGTTAAAATGGGATCGGTACGCTGACGTGGCGTATCGAAACGACCCCCTCCGTATCGATACGAGGGTTTGCTGTATCGATACGGGTTTTGACAGTGGCCAAACTAAGGCAAAATGGTATCGATACTAGTATGACCGTATCGATACTGGTAACGTGAAAAGTCAAGTTTGGCTATTGAAAACATGAAAAATCTTTGTCAAAAACCTCTTAAAATACCTCAAACATAATTTCAAGTAGTTTGGACTTTAAAGCCAAGTTTTTAAATTCTTTCAAATTAGTCCAAAACATTTTTCAATTATTATATCAAAACATTAGTTCTACACCCACCCATGCAAGGTCCGGTGATGAGTGTAATCCCGCCGAGGTAATGTTGTTGTTGAGAGTAAATCCGCACATCCGAGTAAACTAATAGTGACCAATGAAATTGCCCTTATGCTTATGATGTTGTGATATTGGTTTAAAATGTTGAGCTTAATATGATGTAAGATGCCATATTTATGACTCTTGAAAGACTAGCTAGGTTGCCTTGTTGATGCCTATGTACGCTGTGTGTGATGTTGAGGATTGCATGCTTGAACCCTGCATTGTTGTTGTTTTTGATTTTAGAGCATCCTCACTAAGCTTCTAGCTTACGCTCTCATTTTCAACAATGCAGATCATTAGCGTGGTGTTAGCAAGGGGCAAGGCGAAGGGACTTTCCAAGTTGTAATTGCTCAAGTATGATCTAGTAATTAAAGTAGTAGTTTAGCAATGGGGCTACTATGTTTTGTATGAGCGTTGTATGACTCATAAATGTTGTTGATGTTCATGTTTTGGCTTGAATTTGTAAACCATGCTTGTTTTGATGAGGCTATGCCTTAGATGGTTTATGTTGTTTTGGTTGTGTATGCAAACCTTGTATGTGTTGACTTGTCCCTTATGGCTTTTTGAACTCTTAAGTATGCCCATATATGCAAAATCTATCCCTTGTGTGAATGCCATGATGTATATGTGTATTTGTTCATCCTAATTGATTTACATGCTAATTCATGGTTGTAAAATGTTGCATGTGTGGTTGTATGTGGCTAGGGGAGTCCCAATATGCATCTAGAGTTTGAGTCTTGTAGGTTTTTGCTGAAATTGGAGAATTGCAGAGCAGGGCGTATCGGTACGCCTAAGGGCCGTATCGATACGGTCTTGCCTGCAAGACTCAGTTTTGGCTTGGCGTATCGATACACGGGGGTGTATCGATACGGTTTTAGCTCACTGGAATTCTGAGATTTTGGGGAGTTTTTGGCGTATCGGTACGGTGTTGGGGCGTATCAGTACGGTTTTATCTTGTTGACCACGAGATGTTGACTGAGAAGGGTGTATCGATACGCTCAAGGGTTGTATCGATACGGTCTTCCCTGAGTTGACTGTTTGGGTTGACCTAGTCAAGGCGTATCGACACCCTTGATTGGTGTATCGATACGGCCTGCACTGTATGTGTAAAATGAGCAGTTTAATGTATGTGTTGTGGTTCGAATGTGTTTCTTACTTGATGTTTTCCGCTGACGTGATCACTTAGGAGTTAACATGCCTTTAGACAAGATTAAAATAAAAGAAATTTTCTAAGGTTGCTAACCGGGGGGGAACCTTAACGGGTTTCGCTTCGGTTTTCCCCGTGTAGCCTACTCGGACCGGTCATCTGGCCAGACCGGGACGAGGGGGTTACATTTAGAGTTTAGGGTTTATGGTTAGGATTTAAACTTTATGTTTTCAGGGTTTTAGGTATAGTAATTTAGATTTTAAAGAAGGGTTTTGTAATTTTTTACACAACTTGTGTATCAAAATATAACACTTTATTTTTTCCTTGCTTTTTTGCTGATTGAATATAAATTGGTAATGGACACAAATTAAATTGTTTTGAATTTGTTGTAGTCTTGTAGGTATTATTTATCACATTACTTTGTAAAATGTATTTGAAGATTTTTGTGTTTTTATGGCTAGCTTGAATGTTGTGTCTTTCTCCCATTTGTTACATAGGATTGTATTCAATCCCCACGATATGTGGGAACAAATGTTTGCATAAAATTGTTCACATCATGAAGATTTTAAATAGGTTTGTCTATGTAAGTTGTAACAGAAGACATTGTTTTCTGCTTTTTATACAAATTTTAAATTATATATGTATTAACTATAGTGGTGGATCCACTATATAGTGAGGGTGAACAAATTATTTACAACGTTGCTTTCTATTTCACTAATGTTTGCATTGATAACTTATTTACACCGTTGTAAATAAACATTGTTAACTTATTTACACCTAGTCGCTTATGTTCACGGACGTTAAACGAACATGTTCATAAACACTGAACGAACATATTCGTGAAAACTAAAATAACTGAGTCCGAATATAATAAATAATAAACGAACTGAATTCAAACATTATGTTAATATATGTGTGCCCACCCTAAAAAATATTTCTGGATCCACCACTGATTGTAACCGAACAAATGAACGAACACGAACAACTAAACGAACATAATTTCTTGTTTGTGTTCATTTGTTAAGTAACGTAGCTTGTTTGTGTTCATTAATGTACGTTCGTTAAAAGGATAAACGAAAATAAACGAACACAAATGAACGAGCATAAAAGGATATATGTGAATAAATTTAAACGAACGAAAATATGTGAATAAATTTAATGTAACCCCCTTAGCCCGGCCTAGATGCTCGACCCGAACTAAGAAGATTACACAGAGAAAACCGAAGCCAACTCGCTAAAGCTGACTTCGATTTATGACCCTTTTTCGTTTTTATCTTCACTAGATGCACATTAAGATCCTATGTGTTCAACAAAACACTTAGAAGAAAACGGCACAGCGATCAGAGTTCGTTTAGGGGTTTAATTGCGTAAGTTACACATTTAGAGATTAAACTATAATTTCTGAAAATTACAGGGACTAATCCAATTTTAAGATTACCAATCCTTAATTAGTCATGTAACATACCACCATGTCTAAATTCATCACAAACGGATTATCCCAACTCAACCAATTGGTCATACAACATTCAGGGACCAATATGTAACATTTCAAAACTTAAGAAGATGCTTTTAACTGAAAATAAGGGTCAGGTATCGGTACCCTTAAGCTCGTATCGATACGCGGGAAGGCAGTAGCAAAAGTTAGGAAAAAGGTATCGATACCCTTCCACGCGTATCGGTACGCCTTTCAAACTTTGCACATGCGTATCGATACGCTCCCAACTCATATCGATACCCTTGTGTTATTTGGCCCAAGTTTTCCCTTCGAGTATCGATACTCAAACTCGAGTACCGATACCCAGACCAGATGTGCACTTCGAACAACCTTCAATTCACATTTTACTTCAAGCAATTTCATCCAAAACATCCATACATGCTAGGACAAGTATATCTAACACATA
This sequence comes from Hibiscus trionum, assembly GCA_030270665.1. Lineage (NCBI taxonomy): Eukaryota > Viridiplantae > Streptophyta > Magnoliopsida > Malvales > Malvaceae > Hibiscus > Hibiscus trionum. The sequence goes on along the minus strand of BSYR01000007.1, from coordinate 9,483,518 downwards.
TGTATCAACATCTAAGCATATTTCAAGCATTAGACATGGCAATTCATGAAGAGTATAGAACTATATAAGCATGTCTTTAGACACTAACCATAGCATAGCCAAAATACGAAATAAAAGTCCATAAACCATATAGAGGCCAAATACAAGTCTCAAAACAAAACTAAACATGCTCAAGGTGTTTCACTTCACTAAATAATCCAAGAGTGGAAATTCCTCCCATTGTCTCTTATTACACTAAAGTAAATCACATACTTTGCTTAGCCAAAACACTTGGATACCATTTGCTTGCTTGCTGCCAAATATGCTCAATTTTCTGCATTGATGAAACAAATGAGCGTAAGCATAAAGCTTAGTGAGGGCCGCTATAAAACCAAAACATTCATCAATGCATTTTAAAAACCAAATCATCATTCTTTTGTAAACACGCGCCTTCCTTTAAATCATGCACTTAAAAACACCATTTCCTCTTTCAAATCCACATGCTAATAGCATCATTGATTACAACAGCAAAACCTTTGCTCGTGCTTAAACCAAGCCTCACATGCACTGTAACATAAATCTCAAGCATCACATGCTTTCTCAAAATAAGCTTTCATCATAAATTCACTATATCATCACCATTATATTGGCTCGCAAGTGATCAATAACAAAAACCATATCAAAACACAACACAATCGACACAATCGGATACGCGGATTACAAGCGTTGTCCCAAACGCTTCATACACCCTACCGGACACTCAAGGCTCACACCTAGGATTTGACCATCAACCGCTGTGACACCCGTGGTGGAGTTTAACGGTACAATCACAACCCTTCAACACCACTCATCAGTTGTTGTATAATTCCACTTTCGAGAGCACGGGACACAAACCACAAGATCCACACACGAGATTAGACCATCAACCTTTGTGATCTTAACCTCAATCGTTACGATACTTGGATGGAGTGTATGGTACAATCTCAACCCCTCGACATCCAAGGCAACTTAATTCACTGTGCACCCAATCCTATAGCTGGCTAACTATATCTGATTAAAGTAACTAAAACCATTTAGCATCACTTGCCAATATAATATTTATTCAACAACATTTCACTATTTTATCAAAGCATAATCCACAATGCCATTTTTCCACAAGCAAAAACATGCTTAAAAATCAATTATTCAATCACATAAACACAAGGATCACTTACCATGGGCATCCTTAACAAAATGACATTTAAAACCATCAACAACATTGCTCTAAACATGCTTTAAAGCAGTAATCAAACCACATTTAAATCAAGTGCATTTTAAACCAAAACATAGCACAATCCGAGAGAGACTTTCACTTTACTTACTCTTGAGCTTAGCTAAGTATTTCAAACTTACACTAAGCTCCCAAAACCACGTTCAAAACGTTTCAAAGCTGGAAAACTCTTTTCCACTCACCGATACGCGAAACTTCTCTTGCCAACGCGAAAATCACTTGTCCGAAGCTTCCAAAATTGCTTCGCTTGCTTCCGGATCAATATCCCCTACTTTTAGAGCATCAAAAATAGAGATCCAATGCATTAAAATGCATTCCAACTCCATCAAGTAAACACAAACTCGTTGCCCAGCAAAACTACATCAATTTACCCAACCGAAACAACCGAAAACTCATTCGATTGGCTTCTAAACCAAGCCCAACCAACAATCATCACTTCCAACCATTAATATTCATCAAATCACATCTAAAAACAACCCAAACCCTTATAGCTCCAACAATCATATAACCATCAAATCACATAAAAAAATCAACTAATACTATCATAAAACTCAAGGATCTCAAGGATTTCGGGATCTATATTGTCAAAACTCATTTTTGAACATCAAGATTAACTTAAAACTTGATTAAAACCAATCATAAACAAATCACATCATAATCATTACGAAAATTGAAAATTAAAGCATCATTTTACAAGATTTCAATCTCAAATCAAAAGTACCATCAAAACTCAATCGAAATCATCATTAAAGAGTCAATAATCTTGGGAATTTCAATAAAGAACATTGATTAGAGGTTGAGAACGAGATTTACCTCCAATCCTTGCCTTCCTAGCAATTTGACAAGTTTATCTTTCAAAATCTTGAAGAAAAATATGAAGAATCTTTAGGAATGAGTTTAGAAATGAGAAAGAGAGTTTGAGAGAGAAGAAATCTGGAGAAAAGAGATTGGGAAATGTGTTTGGCTGAAATGAGAGTTGAAAAATTAGTTATGTGATTGAAACTTCCCAAATTATCTAATTTACTTATTAATTAAATAAAAGTCAAATAAAACTATTTATTTAAAAACCATTTAAAACACATGCCAAATTGTGGGAAGGCCTAATTGCACAAAAGCTCCCCAAAAATTCTATGATTTTTACTCTTCTTTTGAAAATTGCATTTTCCTACATTTTAAAACTTTACATTTTGGTCACTGCGCAAAATGTAGCACTTCCAAAACCCATTTTGTAAAATTGATTTGACAAACTACTTAAACATGATTTTAGAAGATTTTAACAATTTTTGTCACTTTTTTAACCTATCCCGAACCTTGATCTCCCTGAACCACTCAAAAAGATTCGAACTGTTCCCGACCTGCCCGATCTGATGTCTAAAACATATAGGCCCAAAACCAGGGCGTTACAACTCTCCCCCACTTAGGAAATTTTGTCATCAAAGTTTTACATGAAGGAAAAAGATGCGGGAACTGCTTCAACATGTCCGCCTTGCTTTCCTAAGTGGCCTTCTCAACTCCTCGGTGTCGCCACAACACCTTCACAAGCTCTATCGTCTGACCACACAAAACTTTGCTGCTCGAATCAAGGATCTGCACCGGTTCCTCGTCATAAGACAAATCCTGATTCAACTCTATCTCCTCAATAGGCATCACATGCGAAGGATCCGATCTATACCTCCGCAACATCGAAACATGAAACACATCATGAATCCTTTCCAACTCGGGAGACAACCTCAATCTATAAACCACATGACCAATACGATCCACAACCTCATAAGGTCCAATAAACCTCGGGCTAATCTTACCCTTATGCCCAAATCTCATCACCTTCTTCCAAGGCGATACTTTTAAGAACACACGTTCGCCAACCGCGAACTCAATCTCCTTACGCTTCAGATCCGCGTAACACTTTTGCCGATCCGATGCTGCCTTCAAGCGCTCACAAATGAGCTTCACCTTCTCGGTGGTTCCTTTCAACACAGCCGGCATCGAAACTAACTTTTGCCCAATTTCTGCCCAACAAAGAGACGTTCTACACTTTCTCCCATACAAAGCCTCGTATGAAGCCATTTGAATGCTTGCCTGATAACTATTGTGTAGAACTAATGTTTTGATATAATAATTGAAAAATGTTTTGGACTGATTTAAAAAGAATTCAAAACTATTTCCAAAGTCCAAATAACTTGAAACTATGTTTAGGAATGTTTTCAAAAGGGTTTTACATGTTTTCAAAAGCCAAACTACACAAAACCGTCCAGGCGTTTCGAAACACCTTAGGGCGTTTCGATACGGGGGATTCCAATAGCAAAAACATTTCGATACGAGTATCGAAACGGGCCTTCCCTGGATGAGATTTTTGCGTAGCGTTTCGAAATGGGCTATGCCGTTTCAATACGCCTACGTGACATCGACCACAACGGTCATAAACCCTCAACGACTATTTCCCAACTAACATTTAAATGAAGAGCGTTTCGATACGGGCGTTTCGATACGGCCCATGGCGTTTCGATACGGATGCTCAACAGACTACAACGACTCTTTCTACTTAAAGGGTGTTTCGAAACGGGTTCGAGTGTTTCGAAACGGGGAGCTACAGAACTGCATTTATGGTGGGAATTAAAGTCCTCAACGGCTCCAAATCATCCCCAACGGCTAGTAACGGCTATAAACTCATCAAGGAGTATAAAAGGGACCTCCAAGCATCAAGATATGGTCAATTCTTCAATTGTCAATCAACAAATGATCAAATATAGTCTTTGTACTTAAATTGTCAATTCTTGTATAGACAAACACTAGTGAGCCAAAATTGTCAAATTTTCTCAAGTGTTATAGGTTTTGGGTGAGTGCTTTAATTGTGCAAACAAACACATATTAGAGGGATTTGTGTTTGCTTTTCTTATCTCTTTTGTAAAGAGGGTTTGATCAAGGCTTTGGGTAGAAAGCTTGATCGGTGTATAAGGGTTTCCTCATAAGCTTAGAAAATGGGACGAATCAATAGTGGATTGATTGGAAATCCTTAGTGGTAAGCTAAGGTACTTGATGTAGACCTTGGTTAGAAGGTTGAACCACTCTAAAATCATTGTGTCATCTTTGTTTTAGCTTCCACACCATATCCACCCAAAATTCCACCCCTCCACCACTTGGTGAGCAACATCGGTTGAACAAATCGAGCTCATCACAACTCAATAATTGGTATCAGAGCTTGGCTCAATCGAAGAGGATTCACATCCTATTGAGAAGATCCGGCAAGCTCGATCAACACTTCAATCAACCGGTTCAATGGCTCAATCCATCGATAAACCGCCATTCTTCGACGAAACCCACTATGCCCATTGGAAGACAAGGATGAAGTTCTTCATCAAATCGAAGGACTACAAGCTATGGGATATAGTAGAAGACGGTCCGTTCGTGCCACAAGGAAGCAAGGCGGAATGGAGTGCCGATGATCGTAAGAAGATGAAGCTTAATTGCAAAGCCTTGCACATCTTGTTTTGTGCTTTTGGCCCAACCATATATGAGAAGATGTCTTCTTGTGAGAGTGCCAAGGAGGTGTGGGACAAGCTTGAAGTCACATACGAGGGGACTAATGAAGTAAAGGAGACCAAGATCGGGCTCCTCACCTTAGAGTATGAGAACTTCAAGATGGATCCGGAAGAGAACATCGCGAAGATGTTTGATAGGTTCTCCACCATCACCAATGGTCTTAAATGTTATGGAGAAGCCATCCCGGAAGAGAAGCTTGTCCGAAAGCTCATCTATTCTCTTCCCGAGTCATGGGACTCAAAGAGGACCGCCATCATTGAAGCCAAGAATTTGAAGACCTTGAAGCTTGATGAACTCATGGGGTCACTCCTTACTCATCAAATCATGAAGAAGAACAAAGAAGATGAGAAGAAGAGGGAAAAAATTAGAGCTATGGGAGAGAAAAAGCTCAAGGGGCTTGGCATCAACACCAATGCCATGGCTCTCACGTCCCCCACTTGCCATCATGTTTATTCTAGTGAAAAGGAGGATAAAGAAGAAGAGATAGTTCATCTCTTCAAGAAGTGTGCCCCGTTCATGAAGAAAGCCTTGAGAGAGCTTGAACGAGAATCCATGAAAAAGGAGAGGGCAAGCACTTTAAGCCATAAGAAGAAGGCACATGTGGTTACTTGGAGTGATGAGGACTCCACCGACGATGAACAAGCCAACCTTTACCTTATGGCCATCGAAGAAGATTCAAGGGTAACTTCTAATTCATCTACTTCATGTTCTTACTCTTTTGATGAATTACAAGATGCCTATGATGATTTGGTTTTAGACTTTAAAAATCACATTTTGAAAAATAATAAATTGATTTCAAAGTTGAAAATTCAAAATGACTTGATTTCTAAAACCAAACTTGAACTTGAAGCAAAACTCAAAGAATATGAATTAAAATGTTTTGATTTACAAAATTTGCTTCAAAAAGTTCAATAAGAAAAAGATTTGATTTCCAAAGAGCTAGAAAAGAAAAACAATTTTGGAAAATCAAATTTTTATGTAAGACAATCTAGTGTCCCTAGATTTGTAAAAGGAAAATGTTTTAGAAGTATTTGGGTCCCAAAAGGACTTAGTACTTCAATCAAAAAGGATGACATTGAAAAATGGCTTCCTAAGGGGACTAAAATTTGTGCTACTAATGTTCATGGATCCAAAGCAATTTGGATACAAAAAATCACTTGATTGTCTTTTTGCTAAGTGCGATGGAGAGTGATCAACAAGTCAACTAATGAGGGGGGGCTCCATGCACACTAAGGAAGAACACTTGAAGAAGGAAGGCTTCACATCCTCCCTTGAGCTCAAGTGTGGTAAAATCTAGTTGCTTTTGTTTTATTTGATTTATTTTTATTTATGTCAACTAGATGATCATATATGTTGGACTAACACTTTTAATGATGCTTTGAGTAAGGGGAGCCATTTTAAAACCAAATTTCTATTTTTGTCAAATTATTCCTCTATAGTTATTTTGAAATTAATGTTTTAAATTCTTTTTGATATAACAAAAAGGGGGAGAAACGGTTTGAAAAATTGAATTTTCAAATGAATAAGGGGGAGCTTTATTTGATTTCATATCTCTAATCTCTTATTCACAATTTTAAAGTTAAAGGGGGAGAATCCCAAACAATTTTTCAAGTTGGTTCTATTATATCAAAAAGGGGGAGATTGTAGAACTAATGTTTTGATATAATAATTGAAAAATGTTTTGGACTGATTTAAAAAGAATTCAAAACTATTTCCAAAGTCCAAATAACTTGAAATTATGTTTAGGAATGTTTTTAAAAGGGTTTTACATGTTTTCAAAAGCCAAACTACACAAAGCCGTCTAGGCATTTCGAAACACCTTAGGGCGTTTCGATACGGGGGATTCCAGTAGCAAAAACGTTTTGATACGAGTATCGAAACGAGCCTTCCCTGGATGAGATTTTTGCGTAGCGTTTCGAAACGGGCTATGCCGTTTCGATACGCCTACGTGGCATCGAGCACAACGGTCATAAACCCCCAACGACTATTTCCCAACTAACATTTAAATGTAGAGCGTTTCGATACGGCCCATGGCGTTTCGATACGGATGCTCATCAGACTGCAGCGGCTCTTTCTACTTAAAGGGTGTTTCGAAACGGGTTTGAGTGTTTCGAAATGGGGAGCTGCAGAACTGCATTTATGGTGGGAATTAAAGTCCTCAACGGCTCCAAATCATCCCCAACGGCTAGTAACGACTATAAACTCATCAAGGAGTATAAAAGGGACCTCCAAGAATCAAGATATGGTCATTGCTTCAATTGTCAATCAACAAATGATCAAATATAGTCTTTGTACTTAAAATTGACAATTCTTGTATAGACAAACACTAGTGAGCCAATATTATCAAATTTGCTCAAGTGTTTTAGGTTTTGGGTGAGTGCTTTAATTGTGCAAACAAACACCTATTAGAGGGATTTGTGTTTGCTTTTCTTATCTCTTTTGTAAAGAGGGTTTGATCAAGGCTTTGGGTAGAAAGCTTGATCGGTGAATAAGGGTTTCCTCCTAAGCCTAGAAAAGGGGACGAATCAATAGTGGATTGATTGGAAATCCTTAGTGGGAAGCTAAGGTAGTGGATGTAGACCTTGGTTAGAAGGTTGAACCACTCTAAAATCATCGTGTCATCTTTGTTTTAGCTTCCACACCAAATCCACCCAAAATTCCACCCCTCCACCACTTGGTGAGCAACATCGGTTGAACGAATCGAGCTCCTCATAACTCAACATATTGTTGTAAGCAAACTCAACCAAAGGCAAGTGCTTCTCCTAAGATTCCTGAAAATCAATAACACAACATCTCAACATGTCCTCTAGCACCTGGATAACACGCTCTGACTGTCCATCCGTCTGAGGATGATATGAAGTACTGAAATTCAATCGTGTACCCAAGGCTTGATGCAAACATTCCCAAAACCTCGTTGTGAACCTCAGATCCCTATCCGACACTATAGACTTCGGTACTTCGTGCAAACTTACTATCTCAACAATTTACAACTCAGCCAGCTTATCTAATGTATACGTACTATGCACAGGCAAGAAATGTGCACACTTCGTAAGGCGATCAACAATCACCCAAACTGAATTCTTCTTTGATGATGACAAAGGTAAACCAGACACAAAATCCATGGTAATCCTTTCCCACTTCCATTCTGAGATTTTTAACGGTTGCAACAACCTAGAAGGAACCTGATGTTTAGCCTTCACTCATTGACAAACCATGCATTTGCCAACAAATTTGGCAACATCCTTCTTCAATCCCACCCAATAGTACTCATCCTTCAAACCACGATACATCTTCGTACTACCAGGGTGCATAGCGAAAGGACTACTATGAGCTTCAGTCAGAATAATGCGCCTCAACTCAACATCATTTGGCACCACTATCCGAATCCCAAAGCATAGAACACCATCATCATTGAAACTGAAATCCGAAGGCCTACCATCCGCAATATCCTGAACGTGAGGAACAAGAGAATCATCAAGCAATTGCTTATCCTTGATCAACTGAATCAATGATGGTTTCACATGCAATTCGTAAACAAGACCACCATCTCGCGATATGCTCAAGCGAGCAAACATCGCCCTCAACTCCACAGCCACCTTCCTGCTCAAAGCATCAGCCACAACATTGGCCTTCCCAGGATGATACTCGATCGACAGATAATAATCCTTAAGCAATTCCACCCATCGTCGTTGCCTAAAAATTCAACTCCTTTTGAGACATAAGATACTTCAAACTCTTATGATCTGTGAATACCACACACTTCTCGCCATAAAGGTAATGCCTTCAAATTTTCAAGGCAAACACAACAACCGCGAGCTGAAGATCATGAGTAAGATAGTTACGCTCATGCACCTTCAACTTCCTAGATGCATATGCCACTAGCTTACCTTCTGGCATCAACACACAGCCCAAACCGACATAGAATGCATCACTATAGACTACAAACTCCTTACCAGACTTAGGTTGAATCAAGACAGGAGCTTGCGTCAAAGCTTCCTTCAGCTTCTCAAAAGCTTGCTGCCTCGCATCTGTCTACTCAAAGCGGACATTCTTCTGCAACGACTTGGTCAAAGGTGCAACAATCTTCGAGAAACCCTCAACAAACCTACGGTAATATCCAGCCAAGCCAATAAAACTTCGCACCTCTGTCACCGACTTGGGAACTTTCCAATTCATCACTGCCTCTATCTTATGTGGATCAACACGAATACCCTCGGCCGATACAACATGTCCAAGGAAGACTACCTCCCTAAGCCAAAACTCACACTTGCTCAGCTTAGCATAAAGCTGATTTTCCAACAACACTTGCAACACTATCCTTAAGTGATTATCATGATCCTCCTCAGTACGAGAGTACACAAGGATGTCATCGATGAACACTACCACAAATTGATCCAAAAATTCATGGAATACGCGATTCATCATGTCCATGAAAGCAACAGGTGCGTTGGTTAATCCAAAAGGCATCACTAAGAATTCGTAATGCCCGTACCTTGTCCGAAAAGTCGTCTTAGGTACGTCCACATCCTTCACCTTCAACTGGTAATACCCTGATCTCAAATCAATCGTAGAGAACACTGAGGCACCACGATTCTGATCAAAAAGATCATCAATCCTTGGCAAGGGATACTTGTTCTTGATCGTCAACTTGTTCAGTTGCTGATAATCTACACACATCCGCTTTGTCCCATCTTTCTTCTTTACAAATAACACCGGCGCACCCCAAGGTGATACACTCAGCCGGATGAACCCTCGATCAAGCAACTCCTGAAGTTGCGTCTTCAACTCTTTCAGTTCTTTCGGTGCCATTCGATAAGGAGCAATGGACACCGGAGTCGTATTCTCATACAACTCAATACCAAACTCAACTTCCCTGTTTGGCAGAAACCGAGACAACTCTTCCGGAAAGACACCCAGAAAATTACAAACTGTTCTGATGTCCTGCACACGCACATCCTTTGTACCATGATTCATCACATATACAAGATAAGCATCACAACCCATCCATAGCATACGACTTGCTTCCAAAGCTGAAACAACATTAGGCAAGAATTTCACATTCTCGCCTACTATCACCACCTCATAATCATCAGCAAGCTTCAAGGTAACTCGCTTAACATCGAAATCAACAACAACCATATGCTCAGAAAACCAATCCATCCCCAGAATCACATCAAAGCCATAAAAAGGTAATTCCATCAAATCCATAGGAAAAACGTGACCCTGCACATTCAAAGGGCATCTCCTATACAAATTCCTTGTGACCACAATCTCACCAAAGGAACTAGTCACTTGCATTCCTACTCTCAACAAATCAACATGTGTATCAAGCAAATGTGCATGCTCACTCAAGATATAAGAATGGATGGATCCACAATCGGTCAATGCCAACAAACATAAATATTGTAGAGCAAAGGTACCTGCGATGACATCCGTATCGTTGCGCCCTTTGCCCTGAGCATAAACTCTCATAGGACCACCTCCTTCTGGCTGAACATCTACCACGTGAGCAACTCCTCACTTTCTTTTCTCTCTCCTCTGAAAATTACCTTGGCCGTGCCCACGACCTCTCTGAGGTGCAGCAACAGCAGGTGCACGCCCCTGGCCTCCACCAGCCAACAGAGGACACTTGTGCCTCATATGATCAGCCGAACCACAGTTCCAGCAGGAATTCCCTGTCCCCACAACAGGAGCTTGTGCCTCTCTAGCCGCACGTGGACAATCTCGCATCAGACGATCCCTAGAACCACACTTCTCGCACGTGTTCTGTTCAACCCTCTATCTATTTCCCTAAACCGGCGTACCATGTCCAAAGTTACCTCGCTTAGCTGCAGGCTGATATCGACGGTCCCGATTTCTTTTGCTCTACCCACCTCTAGGGCCAGCATCGATAGCTCTCTTACCAGAGCTAGAACCACCTCCAAAGATGTCAGACCCAAGCTCTGCTTGATGTCCTTAGCCCGACACACGAGCACATCAAAATCTGTGTAATCTGAGGCCAACATAAAGGTCTTCACTTCCTGTACAAGCCCATACCGGAAGCGATCACAATGATGCCTCTCACTTGGCATCAACTCAGGGGCATACTGGCTCAGACGTACGAACTGGACCTCGTACTCAGCCACAGAAAGATTTCCTTACACGAGTGACATAAACTCGCGCTTCTTCTCATCCAAGTATCTCACACCAAGATACTTCTTCTTAAATGCACTCTGAAAGAACTCCCAATCCACCTCATTGGGCTCCAAACCAGCAGTGATAGTCATCCACCAACTATAGGCATCACCCTGAAGTAAAGAAACTGCGCACCCCAGCTTGCGCGCATCTATACATCCCATCTGATCCATATTGTGGATCGTACTGGCTAACCACGCCTTCGATGCCTCAGGAGACATACCACGGAACTCGACAGCTCCTAGACTCTTCAGCCTTTCCAAAGGCAAACCCACCTACCCAGCTACAGGTGCCTGAACTTACGCTCCAGCTACCATAGCCTGAAACGCTCCGGTGATCGCCTGAACCAGCGGCGTTAGATCACCCAATACTGGACCAGCCTGTCCACGTTGCTTCGGCTCTCCACCTCCAGGTGGTGGTGGCGGAGGTAAAGTCTCATCAGTTGGATCCTTGGCCCCCTGATTACCCTGCTCAAGTGCAGGCATGATTGTATTCGATCTAAGCTCTCTCCTCAGACCCATTGTGCTATTTTCAAAGAGGCATAGTAACAAAAAATATTTCAAACCATGAGTTAGGTCAGCCTCAAGCAAGGATTAAAGTTTACAAAACTAATTTAAAACATTTAACTAGTGTAATAAGGCAATGGGCACCCCGATTTCCCTCAAGCATAACATAGAATACAATAGCATATCATAATCATCATGCTTTACATCATCCACGATCAGCACACATCCTCATCACATCATCAACATGCAATCATATCCCATATGATTCATAACAAGTTAACAACCAAGCATAACATAAACACCAACATTCAACCAAAAACATGATTTTCAAACGACATGCCACTTAACATCAAATCGATCATAAAAACATACCAATTTCACTTACCATCATCCCCAATTCCTTCGAAACCTGGCTCTGATACCAACAAATGTAACCCCTTAGCCCGGCCTAAACGCTCGACCAAACTAAGAAGATTACACGGGGAAAACCGAAGCCAACTCGCTAAAGCCGACTTTGATTAACGACCCTTTTTTCGTTTTTATCTTCGCTAGATGCACATTAAGATCCTATGTGTTCAACAAAACACTTAGAAGAAAAAGACACAGCGATCAGAGTTCGTTTAGGGGTTCAATTGCGCAAGTTACACATTTAGAGATTAAAGTGTAATTTCTGAAAATTACAGAGACTAATCCAATTTTAAGATTACCAATCCTTAATTAGTCATGTAACATACCACCATGTCTAAATTCATCACAAACGGATCATCCAAACTCAACCAATTGATCATACAACATTCATGGACCAATATGTAACATTTCAAAGCTTAAGAAGATGCTTTTAACTGAAAATAACGGTCAGGTATCGGTACACTTAAGCCCGAATCGATACGCGGAAAGGCAGTAGAAAAAGTTGGGAAAAAGGTATTGATACCCTTCCCCGCATATCGGTACGCCCTTCAAACTTTTCACAGGCGTATCGATACGCTCCAACTCGTATCGATACCCCTATGTTATTTGGCCTAAGTTTTCCCTTCGAGTATCGATACTCAAACCCGAGTATCGATACCCAGACCAGATGTGCATTTCGAACAACTTTCAATTCACATTTTACATCAAGCAATTTCATCAAAAACATCCATACATGTTAGGACAAGTATATCTAACACATATGTATCAACATCTAAGCATATTTCAAGCATTAGACATGGCAATTCATGAAGATATAGAACTATATAAGCATGCCTTTAGACAATAAACATAGCATAGCCAAAATACCAAATAAAAGTTCATAAACCATATTGAGGCCAAATACAAGTCTCAAAACACAAACTAAACATGCTCAAGGTATTTCACTTCACTAAATAATCCAAGAGTTGAAATCCCTCCTATTGCCTCTTATTACACTAAAGTAAATCACATACTTTGCTTAGCAAAAACACTTGGATACCCTTTGCTTGCTTGCTACTAAATATGCTCAATTCTCTGCATTGATGAAACAAATGAGCGTAAGCATAAAGCTTAGTGAGGGCTGCTATAAAACCAAAACATTCATCAATGCATTTTAAAAATCAAATCATTATTCTTTGTAAACACGTGCCTTCCTTTAAAACATGCACTTAAAAACAAAATTTCCTCTTTCAAATCCACATGCTCATAGCACCATTAATTACAACAGCAAAACCTTTGCTCATGCTTAAACCAAGCATCACATGCACTCTAGTATAAATCTCAAGCATCACATGCTTTCTCAAAATAAGCTTTCATCATAAATTCACTATATCATCACCATTATATTGGCTCGCAAGTGATCAATAAAAAAACCATATCAAAACACAACACAATCGACACAATCGGATACGCGGATTACAAGCGTTGTCCCAAACGCTTCATACACCCTACCAGACACTCAAGGCTCACATACGGGATTAGACCATCAACCGTTGTGACACCCGTGGTGGAGTTTAACGGTACAATCACAACCCCTCAACACCACTCATCGGTAGTTGTATAATTCTACTAACGAGAGCACGGGACACAAACCACAAGATCCACACACAAGATTAGACCATCAACCGTTGTGACCTTAACATTAATCGTTAGGGTACCTGGCTGGAGTGTACGGTACAATCTCAACCCCTCGACATCCAAGGTGACTTAATTCACGGTGCACCCAATCCTATAACCGGCTAACTATATCTGATTAATGTAACCAAAACCATTTACCATCACTTGCTAATATAATATTTACTCAATAACATTTCATTGTTTTATCAAAGCATATTCCACAATGCCATTTTTTCACAAGAAAAAACATGCTTAAAATCAATTATTAAATCGCATAAACACAAGGATCACTTACCATGTGCATCCTTAACAAAATGGCATTTAAAACCAGCAACAACATTGCTCTAAACATGCTTTAAAACAGTAATTATACCAAATTTAAATCAAGTGCATTTTAAACCAAAACATAGCACAATCCGAGAGAGACTTTCGCTTTACTTACTCTTGAGCATACCTAAGTGTTTCAAACTTACACTAAGCTCCCAAAACCACGTTCAAAACGTTTCAAAGCTGAAAAACTCTTTTCCACTCACCGATACGTGAAACTTCGCTTGCCAACGTGAAGATCACTCGTCCGAAGCTTCCAAAATTGCTTCACTTGCTTCCGGGTCAATATCCCCTACTTTTAGAGCATAAAAAATCGAGATCCAATGCATTAAAATGCATTCCAACTCCAGCAACTAAACACAAACTAGTTGCCCAACAAAACTACATCAATTTACCCAACCGAAACAACCGAAAACTCATTCGATTGACTCCTAAACCAAGCCCAGCCAACAATCATCACTTCCAACCATTAATATTCATCAAATCACATCTAAAAACAACCTAAACCCTTCCTTACACCTCCAGTAATCATATAACCGTCAAATCACATAAAAAACTCAACTAAAATTATCATAAAACTCAAGGATCTCAAGGATTTCAGGATCTATATTGTCAAAACTCATTTTCAACATCAAGATTAACTTAAAACTTGATTAAAACCAATTATGAACAGATCACATCATAATCATTATGAAAATTGGAAATCAAAGCATCATTTTACAAGATTTCAATCTCAAATCAAAACTACCATTAAAACTCAATCGAAATCATCATTAAAGAGTCAATAATCTTGGGAATTTCAATAAAGAACCTTGATTAGAGGTTGAGAACGAGATTTACCTCCAATCCTTGCATTCCTAGCAATATGACAAGTTTATCTTTCAAATTCTTGAAGAAAAATATGAAGAATCTTTAGGAATGAGTTTAGAAATGAGAAAGAGAATTTGAGAGAAAAGAAATCTAGAGAAAGGAGATTGAGAAATGTGTTTGGCTGGAATGAGAGTTGAAAAATTAGTTACGTGATTGAAACATCCCAAATTATCTAATTTACGTATTAATTAAATAAAATCCAAATAAAACTATTTATTTAAGAAACATTTAAAACACATGCCAAATTGAAGGAAGGCCTAATTGCACAAAAGCTACCTAAGGATTCTAAGATTTTGACTCTTCTTTTGAAAATTGCATTTTCCCACACTTTTAAAACTTTACATTTTGGTCACTGCCCAAAGTGTACCACTTCCAAAACCCATTTTGTAAAATTGATTTGACCAACCACTTAAACATGATTTTAGAAGATTCTAACAATTGCACGAACCAACTTGACTCAGTGGTTAAGGGAACGGTTGTTGTTGCTAAAGGTCACGGGTTCGAACACCAGCAGCTGCAGCAGGGTGATTGAGCGTTCATTGTCAAATGGTTGAGAGTATATTTAGAACATATACTACTTGTAATCACTTTAGCTTTCATAAAAAAATAAGTTTCTAACAATTTTTGTCACATTTTTATCCTATCCTGAACCTTGATCTCCCTGAATCACTCAAAAACATTTGAACTGTTTCCGACCTGCCCGATCCGATGTCTAAAACATCTAGGCCCAAAACCAGGGCGTTACATTTAATTTTTTTAAATATAATACTTTTGTTATGAAAAATAATAAATAAAAATGAATATGTGTGAATAAGTTTAAACGAACATAAATGAACGGATTACCGAATGTTCACTAACGTAAATGAAAGAACGAGCTCTTTGTTCGTGTTCGTTCATTTAATTAAATGTAATACCCGTATTTTGTTCGGGTGTGCATATATATAATATTCGAATACCAAAAAATAAACGATAAATAAATAAATAGAGTCCAAATGCCCATTATCCAATATATTGGAGTCCATATACACTTTAAACAACCAAAAGCCCAATGAAAGCCCAATACCATATTTTAAAACCCTTTTATGCTAAATTACACCAAACTAACACCAAATTTCGGTCAAAATCGAAATTCCTGCCTAAACTTGAGACACGTGGCAGCCCATCATTGGTTCTTATGCCTTTCACTCTGAATATGGTCTTCTCCAGCCAATAGCTGGATCCAACTGGCCCAGTGACGTCACCCTTCTGACTCACTATAAATACCTATGAGAGAGAAAAAGTCAGGAATTAATGACCACATTTAATAAAAAACCATAAATATAATAAAAAGGAGAGAGAAAAGGGTAAAAAGTGAATTTAATTGTCGTTTCGGGAACTGGACCATCGTTTGGAAAAAGAGAGGACACGAACGCCACCGTTGCAGAGCCAGATCGTTGCCGAAAAACGCATCAGCCGCCGTGAAAGTCGTCGAGATTATGCCGAGAGGTACATTTCGCCTTTTCTTTTTATTTTTCTACAAAAAAATGACAAAATCAGTACATATCTAAGTTTGAAAAGTAAAAAATAATAAAAAGGAAACGAAATCTAAGAATGGAGAAGGTGGAGCGTCGCTGGAGTGATTTTAAGGGTGGTTGGAGTCGAAAATGGGCGTCGGGAATGGGTAGTCTAGGTTTTAGGCCGGGGAAGAAGGGCGGTTCTGTCGAACTAGGGTTAGAATAGGTGGTATAGGTCCAAATTGGGAAAATTAAGTTTTTTGAGGATTAGGGTTCTAGCGAGCGAAGGCCGAAAATATCCTTGCGGCGGCTAAGGTAGACTCGCGCGGTGGTCGAAAGTTGTTCGCGGTGGCCGAATTACAGCATTGAGTGACCAGAGTGAGACTCGAATGGATCAAATGGGAAAAAAGAAGAACTGAAGATAAATATAGGTGAAAAGAGGGGTATTGGTCTGTTTAGGGATTTTTTGGAAAGTTTGTGTTTTTGGTTCAGAGAGAAGTTGAGAGGAGAGAGTGTAGTGAGAGAGTGAGTAGATGGGAAATTACTGAGCTGACTCGGTCTGGACGGGTTTTATAACTCGGGTGAAACGACACCGTTTTGTGCACCGAGTTTGGGACAACCCGCGTCAGCGAATCGAGCCATGTCTTTTGACACGCGCCATTTTCTTGAAACTTCACGATTTGGGCTTCTACTTTACTTTTTCTTTCAATTTAGCCATTAAATATTTGTAATTTGACTCCCGGGTTTCGAATTCAATTCAATTTAGTCCCCTTTTCAGTTTTAATTATTTGTTTGATTGTTTAATTATTCATATATTTGTTGCATATGTTAAATTGAGCATCTAATTTTATTAATTAGATAATTTGGTCACCTAATTAATATTGATAATTAGAGCCTCTTAAGCTTAGGTACTGTAATTGATTTAATTAATTTAAATAGGAAGGAAATTTTAGAAAATAAATGAGTATTAAATAAACACTTTAATACTCTAATTTGATTAGTGTCTCATTGCAATGAGATGTCAGTAAAGGGAGTATTTTAGTGAAATATTTAACATGTCATTTGAACATAGAAAATAGAAATCACATATAATTAGTTTAATAAAAAGTTGGAATTAGGATTAAAAAAATTAGTGGCACTAAAGTTAGGAATATTATTACTTTTGGGCCTAATATGTGTAGTGTCCAATTATTTGGATGTTACCATGAGAGTCCAAAAATTAATAATATTCATAGAATCTTAATTAATTAATTAATGGAGCCCTAATTAGGTTTCACTTAAAATAAACAAGACAATAATTAAGCATGCATTAAACCTTTTATGTTGAGATACATTTTGAATATAAATTGGAGTGTCCTAATGTAATTGGCCATTTCAAAACTTTTATTTGTCCAAAATGTATTTTCTTATAAAATGATATTTCCATTTGTAATGAATCCATTTTATGATTAAAAGACTTAATTAAATTCGAATTAATGTTTGAAATGCCAAAATGTCACGTGAAATTAATAAGGTACCGATAACGGGCGTTTGTAGGGGTGCTAACCCTTGCCTACACGTAACTGAGTCCCGAACCCAAATTTTGTTAAAAGAATCTCTGGTCCACTTTTTATGGTTTTCGGTCCCCCAAAGTGATCGGTGGCGACTCCAAAATGATTTTTTAAAGGAAATAAAGGAAAATTGATTAAAAAATGGAAAAGACCCTAATTTCAAGATCGAATTAAAATGAAAAACCCCGATTTCCAAAACCCTAATCGTAAGGCTATGTTGAACTAATATTTTGATATAACAAATTAAAAAAGAAATGTTTTTGGACTTAATCAAATTTATTAAATCTTTCAAAAATAATTTAAAGTCCAAACAAACTTGAAAAATTTGCTTCAAATGATTTCTAACTTTAGCCGATCTTTTTCAAAACATGTATGATCCGTTTTTGCATAAAATCTGTTTTCCCAGTCTCCAAGGCAAAAAGGATCGATCCCTTGGTTGGCAGATTCATTCCATTTTTGCTTCCAGCCTCCAAGTGCAAAAGGATCGATCCCTGGTTTATGGGATCGATCCCTTCACTGTAACGGTCATATTTTTATGAAAAAGGATCGGTCCCCTGGTTTATGGTATCCATCCCTCGTGTTATAAATGCTGAATTTTTTGTAGGTAACGGCTATTTTGCATCCCCAATAGCTATGACTCATCCCTAACGGCCATAAACGACTAGAAACTCATTCCACACTATATAAACACTACAAGGATACTTGTAGAAGATAAGAGACCACATCCAAGCTTAATGTTCAAGAGAAATTGAGTTCAAGTCTTTATTTTCTTCATTTCTCTTGTAAATATTTGTAGAGGGTGATTTTATTGTTTTTATCCTTCACTCTTTCTTGTGAGCTCAAGTGTGTAAACACCCACCTTGTGAGGTATTTTGTTTACCAAACAAACCTTGTAAAAAGGAGAGGTTCTAGTTTAGCCTAAGTAAAAACTAGAGTGGTTCTATCTTAGCCATTGAAAAGATAGGGTTGTAAGGTTATCCCTTTGGCCTCAAAAGGAAGAATTCATAGTAGTGAATTGAAAAATCCTTAGTGATGTGTTAAGATAGTGGATTTAGACTTTGGTTAGAAAGTCGAACCACTCTAAAATCATCTTGCAAATTGTCTATCATTTTTATCTATTTTAGCCAATTCTTTCGGGAGTTCAATTCAACCCTCTTGACGGTTTCGGTGATTAATTCGAGCGTGCTATAAACCCAACAATTGGAATCAGAGCCTCGTCTCCATCAAAGGACTAACATCCAGGAGTAAAGATCGATTGCTCGAAGTTCACCGATTCAAGATTTCAAATGGCAAGCGGTTCTACAATTATTTCATTCGAAGAAGGCCGCTCTATCATGTGTCCTCCTCTCTTCAAAGGAGAAGGTTACTTCCAATGGAGCAACATCATGAAGTATTTCATCCAAGGCTTCAACCTCAACATTTGGATGATTATTGAAGAGGGACATTTGGAAGCTCCTAAGAAGAAGAAGAAAAGGAGTGTCAAAGACACAAAGAAGGACCATCTCAATGTAAAGGCTATGGACATTCTTCTTTGTGGCCTCAATGAAGAGATTTCCAAGAAGGTCTTCCCATCTAAATGTGCCAAAGAAATTTGGGAGAAGCTTGAGAAATTCTATGGGAAAGAAGAGAAGATTGATGGAGTTCCATCAAGTGCTAACCTCCTCTCATCTACAAAGGTGGATGATGTTTTGGCTCTCGATGAGCCCAATGTATCTTCTAACTCTAATGATCCAAATGCATATTCATTTGATGAGTTACAAGATGCTTTCGATGAATTATTTTTGGAATTTGAGACCATGAATTCCAAATTTAAGAAAATGATTTCAAAACTTGAAATTGAAAATGATTTTCTTTTGAAAACAAAGTTGGATTTTGAAAACCAAAATGAAATTTTGAAAAATGATTTGGAGTTTTCAAAAACAAGCAAATGTGTTTTAGAAAAAGAAAATCTTGATTTGAAAGTTAAGCTTAAAAGCTTAACAAAGGAAAAAGAAATTGTTTTCAATAATTCATCTTGTCACGTAATGGCAAAATGCTCACATTGCCATTATCATGGTCATTCTATACATACTTGTCCTATAAAGAAAAGAAAAACTTATAGGATTAGACAAGTATGGTTTCCTAAGGGAACTAAAGGCGTCGTGACTAATGTAAATGGACCCAAAGCAATTTGGATACCAAAAATCAAGTAAATGTCTTTTGTAGGTGTGTTGGAGCAATGGAAAGCAATGCAAAGATATGGAAATGCTCTAGTCACACAAGTGAAAAAATTGGGTAACCTCTAAGCTTAATGCTTTTATTTCTTATATCTTTGTTTATCTAATTTGCGTTTGATTAATGTTCATGCATTTGAGCTTTTATTTCAATATCTAAAAAAGCATGACATTATTTGAAAATTTTATACATATGAGTCTCATGGTTTCATTTATATGTTTACATAAATATTTTTTTAAGTCTTGGATAAATTGAATTTCATATGCTCTTAATTTGATTTTATCTTGAAATTTAATGCCTTTAAGTGTCAAGCTTTGAACTAAAATTTTTAAATGGAATGCTTTGATTAAGGGGGAGCGTTGATTTTAAGAAGGAAAATATCTTCACTCCATTGTTTTGAACTTATTGTGATTTCAAACTTTGTTTGAATTATTTTTAATATAACAAAAATGGGGAGAAATATGAGCAAATAATGAAAAATTGAGTTTTTAAACAAAATTGGAGCTTAAATAGTTGTGATTTAAAACAAGTTTTTGAAACCATTTATCAACTCAAAAATTATTTTCCTAAGGTGGAGCTTTTGTCAAAAACAATTTTTCAAAGAGTTTTGTTATATCAAAAAGGGGAGATTGTTGAACTAATATTTTGATATAACAAAGTAAAAGAAAAATGTTTTTGGACTTAATCAAATTTATTAAATCTTTCAATAATAATTTAAAGTCCAAACAAACTTGAAAAATTTGTTTCAAATGATTTCTAACTTTAGCCGATCTTTTTCAAAACATGTATGATCCGTTTTTGCACTAAATCCGTTTTCCCAGTCTCCAAGGCAAAAAGGATCGATCCCCTGATAAAAGGGATCGATCCTTTGGTTGGCAGATTCGTTCCATTTTTGCTTCCAGCCTCCAAGTGCAAAAGGATCGATCCCTGGTTTATGGGATCGATCCCTTCACTGTAACGGTCATATTTTTATGAAAAAGGATCGATCTCCTGGTTTCTGGGATCCATCCCTCGTGTTATAAATGCTAAATTTTTTGTAGGTAACGACTATTTTGCATCCCCAACGGCTATGACTCATCCCCAACGACCATAAACGGCTAGAAACTCATTCCACACTATATAAACACCACAAGGATACTTGTAGAAGATAAGAGACCACATCCAAGCTTAATGTTCAAGAGAAATTGAGTTCAAGTCTTTATTTTCTTCATTTCTCTTGTAAATATTTGTAGAGAGTGATTTTATTACTTTTATCCTTCACTCTTTCTTGTGAGCTCAAGTTTGTAAACACCCACCTTGTGAGGTATTTTGTTTACCAAACAAACCTTGTAAAAAGGAGAGGTTCTAGTTTAGCCTAAGTAAAAACTAGAGTGATTCTAGCTTAGCCATTGAAAAGATAGGGTTGTAAGGTTATCCCTTTGGCCTCAAAAGGAAGAATTCATAGTAGTGAATTGGAAAATCCTTAGTGGTGTGCTAAGGTAGTGGATGTAGACTTTGGTTAGAAAGTCAAACCACTCTAAAATCATCTTGCAAATTGTCTATCATTTTTATCTATTTTAGCCAATTCTTTCGGGAGTTCAATTCAACCCTCTTGACGGTTTCGGTGATCGATTCGAGCGTGCTATAAACCTAATAGGCTATTTCTCCACAAACGGGTCTAAAAAACAGTCGTGACAGCTTGGCGACTCTACTGGGGACAAAATTGAGGGTCAGGCCTATTAATTAATTCCACGTGGCATTTTGGCATTTCAAACACTAATCTAAATTCAATTTTTTCTAAAAGAATTGTTAGATAGATTTTCTGGAAAATGGGAGGTAGCTTTTGTGTATGATATATCTGTCATTCATGCATAAACCCTCGACCCAGATTTTCCACCCTTAAGTGGGAGAGAGATAATATTCGACGTGATGCTCTCCAGCTCCGAGTTCAGATTTTTGTCTTCTTCCGGTATACTAACCTTATGTGTCGTGGGGCCCACGGCTTCGTTATAAAGGACCTATACTACCAAATCGATGTCTTATTGTCGCAGTAGACAATAACGACAGTTCGGGAACCAAGAGTCTACAAGAAAGCCCACATTATGTTATAGAAAACCTACCCTGCTAGAGCCAGACAGAGACCTAGGACAAGTGCTGCCGGTTTAAATATTTTTCTCTGGTTATTTTCTTTGCAAAATATATCATGTTTTACTGTGTTTGAATATTGTTTATCTGCTTTTCATATTAATTCACAATACTGACACTGTTTTTTTTTGTTTTTGTTTTTTTTTTGTTTTCTTGTTTTTTTACCTAGCATCATTTTGCATTCATTAGAGGTATCGATTCGAGGATCAGTCAAGTTAGGTAGTGTTCTTAGTGGCCAATGAGTTCGATAGACAAGGAGAAGGCAATACGACAGTGTGGACCCAGTCAGAGAAGACTCAATTCAAGAAAAGATCATTACCTATGAGAATGACGTGCAAGGGTGCAAGCATCCATAAGGAGCTGTGTGAAGAGGTTAAAAGCGCAGTGAGAGAGAAGATTCAAGAATTAGTGGATTTGAATGACCGGACCAAACAGAAATTAAAGGGAGTGCAAGCTTTGGGTCCAGTAGTGTCGTCACAAGTTCTTAAGCTGTAGAAAATAATTAAAAGGATACAATAACAAGAAAATTCAATCTTTAACTAGAGGATAAAGAAAGTGGCATAATTGGAAAGTGTCGTACAACATTTGAAAGATTAGTTCGGAAGTTTCAGAAAGGGCACTATAATTGAAGAGTAAGGTACTGAAAGCCGAGCATAAAGTGGTTATCCGAATCATCCAAAGGCAGAATCATGAAATGATCAAGTTCAAAAGCCATGCGGGGAGTCGCCCGATTCGTGCAGATTTTATCCATTGAAGCCATGGACCTGTAACAACACCTTGACATCATCACCAAGCTAGGACAGACACTGACTCGAAAGCAGAACATAGTGATTAACCTAGGGACGATGACAAGCTGATCTCTGCAATTAAATTGTCTATTTCTTGTATTCGAACTTTTGGCTAATGGATGTTTCTCTAAAGACTAGTCCTTGAAATCGATACTTCTTGAGTTCATGCATTGCATTGCATAAATATTGCATTTTAGAAAAATCATCGCATTTTTTTAAAATAACATCTTTTTTTAAATAAATAAATAAATAATAATTGCATTTTGTTAAAACAATATTGTATTATTAACCAGATAATAGTGTTAAAGCTGAAAACCAATATTTTGAGAAACATGGGCAATATGCTGGTTAAGGTGAAAGAATCTCAAAAGGTTGTTGAGGACCGCTTGGGAAGCATTGAGAAAAAGGTTGATCATTCCCGGAAAGAGATGGTAACACGAACTACCACATTGCTTGGAATCAGGGAATCTAAGAAAGAAAAAGTTTTAGATGGAAATACCAACATTGATGATCAGAAAGGAAACTTATCTCACACAAAGGTTCAACCCGAAGGATCAGCCCCGAAGGAAGTTCAGCCCGGTGCGGTCAAAGTGTCGACCAATGATTCAGAGAAATTGGAAACAAACTTTGGAGATGACGTTCCTAGCCTCTATGTGTTGACAAAAACTGATAGAGCTAAACTAGATGTTATCAATCGCACGAATACAGGAAGTCCGAGTAAAAGCCAAAATTTTGATGTTTGCCCTAGACCTGTATTTTCCAAGGGTTGTGAGACTATTAAAGAACAAGATGGTTCCAATAGATTTGTAGAACCACATGTGTTTCCGGAATGTTTCCCTGAAAAGATGAAAGCCAAGGATTCAATTGATGTCCAAAATATTCTCACAATAAAGTTGCCTACATCAAAGAAAAGAGGGGCAATGAGCACAGAAACAAAAGATAAGGAGGTTGAATGGTTCAACAAGAAAGGGGAGATGATTATTTCTATCCCAATACCATATTTAGATATGTTGTCGTACCTTGTGTAGAATCATTTATTGATGACGGTGGCACCGAAGTTTTATAAGTCTTTCTATGGCATGAGAAATGCTTGCGGTTATTATTGTGGAGATTTCAGTTACTCTGTGGAAGATTGCATGTTTCTGAAACACATAGTCAGTGACTTCATCAGGAACGAACATTTATGTTTTGAGAATGGAGAACCCAGATTCCACAAAAGACTAGCGTTGGCTATAAAGATCGAGATAAAAGAAAAGAGGCCGAATTTACAACAGGCTTTTGTGGGCAATCTGCTACAGTTCGGGGTTTACCAGAATAAGAGTAATGTTTGGACATCTACCTCCTTAAAATCTCATGTACTGAAGAATATCCCAATGGCAGATGCCCAGAGTGCTCTTATTAGTGGAAAATCAGGGACTAAATTGGATCTCATTCATATCTCTTATCGTGAGTTGTACTACAAGTTGCTCGAAACTTCGCCACATCATTTGAAACCCTCAAAGCCCCGTCATTCAATTTGTTACATCATCGAGAATTATTGTGAATATCATAATGGAGCTCATAATCATGACATTGAGGACTGCTACACTTTTCGGCATCAAGTTCAAACCTTTTTGAATTAGGGGATTTTAGAGGTCAACGTTGATTGCCATTCCATAAGGATTTGTAATCCAGGAGGAATTCACCCGGTTGGTGCCAATGTAACAATATTGCCCAAAATTTAAATACAAAAAGATGCCAAGAAAAGAAAGAGGAGCAAGAGCGAAGCAAAACTAATTGAAAACCGACAACCAAAAATAAAAAAAAACCTCGAACAAACATGCATGTTAAAAGTTTCAACACTTCCAACCAACATCTTGAAAAGCAAAGTTCATCTATACGCAGACCAGAGGAGGTTGTTAATTTTTACACGCAGATGATTGAACATTCTATGGAAAAGGGCAAGCAAATGATTGAAGAAACAAGGAAACTCATAAGTAGAATGATCATACTCATAGGTTCGATGTGTACATCAGAACATAATTAGAAGGGCATGTCCATGTGCTGGCAAAGGGAAATGAAGAACTGTTGATGTTAAAATCCACTTGAGTTTTCATTGAATAAAGATCCCAGTTAGACTACAGTAGATCTGCTTGTAACTCTAGGACCGTTACAGAATAATACCCTAAACCATCCTAATTGCTTTTGCCCGCGAGCATTGGGGGTCCTTTGTAAGGTAGGTTAATCGGTTTATTTGTATTAGATGTTTGTTTCTTACATGATTTTTCTCAAATGGCAAACATGCATCCTAAAATATTCATTCTCTTCAAGTATATGTGCATTCAAAATTTCTTTGCAGGGCCCCTACTACTCATCATATGAATGAATCAGACCCTAATTCCGAAATAGATCAGTCCATAAGATTGACAGAGGTAAGTTAATGCGAAGATGAAGAAGAAGCTAATGTCCCTGAGAAATTATCAAGACTGATTAGAAATGTAGAAAATAGATTCTGTCTCACAAGCGAGAAATTGAGATTCTGAATTTAGGGACTTGAGACGAAAAGTGAGTAGCAAAGATCCATTCAACTTCATCAGCAAAAGCCAAGTGTGATTTGAATGGCTTTAAGAATTCAAAGACATCTTCGCGTGGTTGTATAAGGATATACCGGAGGATAGATCTAGAAAATGTTATGCACAAGTTACTCATAAGACCAATATGCAAAACTATTCAGCAAAAGCTTGGAAGAATAAGTCCAAAAATGTTGTAAAGATAATTTGATGATAACTTCTTCAAGATCGACGAGACAGTATAGTGGGCTAGAAAGGCAATCTTCTTTTGATCCGAACGAAGCAGAGAAAACAACCTTTACAATCATATGAGATTCATTTCACTATAAGCTAATGTCACTGGGCAGTATATCAGAGGGCCATGGTAACCGAAATAAAGATGGGTGCAAAATTCAAGAATGATTCTCTGTGGATTGCAGAGGTATAAGTTGAGGTCCAATTCGTCAAAACATACTTTTGGAAGTCACATTTGGGAAACTAATGGGTCAGCAAAAGTGGAACTGAAATTTATCCTAGCAAAGTGAAAGTTGTTCAAAATCTTCTCCCTCCGGGCAAAAAAAAGAAGAAAAAAACAAACAAGGAAAAAATAAAGCAAAAAAGAAGTGAAAAAAGAGAAGAAAATGAAAAAACAAAAAAGAAGAAGCCCAAAGAGATTGAATTATTCACCGTAACAAACAGACAAAATGTTATTCAATGTTCAAGTTGCTGACAGAGACTGATCCAAGAGTATGAGATGAAGAATACCAAGAAGCCCTAGAAAGGTCAAGAAGCATTTTTTCAAAAGTGCACAATTCTGACAACACCAGTTCCAGTTTGGTCATTGATTCTTTAGCAGCTTATAAAACTCAATGGGGTGCATTGGGCCAACATGATGAGACATGAAGGAAAAAGCCATTTATTATCTGAGCAAAGAATCATTAGTTACAAAATGTGGTATCCACCAGTTCAAAAGCCACGTTGTTTCGATAGCTTGAGAGCTCAAAAAAATATGTTGTATCATTCCGCTTGCTCATTCTCAAGAATCGATCCTTTGAAACTCTTGATGGAGACACTAGCATTGACTAGGGAATGGCTCGTTGGCAAATATTATTATTAGAGTTCGATATTGTTAGAAAACAATGACGGGTTTCTTGGCGAGATGTGCTTCAGATGATCAAGAGTCCTTGAACTTTAGTCTCCAAGATAAGGATTTGATGTGCATAACAGAAAGAAAAAGAAAGTAAACCCCTGGGAAGGTTATGCTTGAGAGAGCATACAGCTCCAAAGTCACCATGTTATCCTAGTCGTGATTAATCACCTTACTAAGTGGATGAAAGCTGCTTCCTTTGACGGTATTACAAGAGTAACAACTTGCAAGATGCTGAATAGAGATTATTTGTCGATCTGGTCCCAAAGAGAGTTGTCACTGGTGGCGTCTCTAATCTGAAAAACAAGATGATATCAGAAGTTTGGTGAAAAGTTCAAGACAAGTCATCATAATTCTGTGATTAATTGCTTATAGACAAATGGGGCAATAGATTCATCAAACTAAACACCAAAAGATTACCTCAAAGACTTGCAAAGACTGACATGAGAAATTAATGTTAACCTTGTATGTATTTCGATTCACAGTGTGCACCTCAACAGGGGAAACATTGTATTATTTGGTCTATGGACAGAAGTAGCATGACTAGTTGGGGTTTAGATTCTGTCGTCGAGTATTGATAGATGTGGAATTGGACGATGCAAAACAAGTAAAAGCTCGATAAAGTCAGTTGAATATCATCAAAGAGAGGAGACTAAAAGTAATTTGACATGGTTAGATGAACGATGCGAGCTCACAACAACAAAAGGTCGTCCAAAAGAATTCTGAGAGGGGGATCTAGTGCTTGAAAAGATCTTGCCAAGTTCATAAAGATTTCCGTTGGAAATGAATGCCTAATTGTAAAGGGTTACACATCAAGGAGACCTCTTTCCGGAGAAGCGTTGGTTTTAACCAAAGATGACTAGAGATGAGTTAAGTAATTCGATAAACTCAGACTCGGTCAAGAAGTATTACGCTCGAAGAATTAAAAAAGAGATTGAATAAAAGAAAATAAAAAAGCAGAGTGAAAACCCAAAAAGGGCGCTTCACAAAATGAAAATATCTATGGTGAAAACCCAAAAAGGGCGCCTTAGATATCAAAAAAATCAAAAGAAAAAGAATCAAAAAAGAGAAAAATCAAAAGAAAATTGGGGTTCAAGATGAAAATCTGCAAAGGGCGTCTTGAAACCAAGGGAGGATTTGAGCTGAAAACCTAAAAGGGCAGTTCAAAAGCATTTTTTTGAGTTTGGAAGGCTCTATTACAGTTGAAAGGGTCTCGCGTCTTCATACAGTGGGTACATAGGGCATTGCATTGAATTTATCATGTTTGCCATGACTTATCAAATTATTCCAACTTATTAAAATAATATTTGAGCCTTTCACTTATCGTTTCAACAAGCAGAGGTGGCCTCAATACTTTATTAATGATGAAAAGTATGACGAGGAAAACGACGCAACTCAGAGTGTCAGAAACATTTAAACAAAGCTGCAAGAAAGAAACATACACAACCCTGGGGCAAAGAGAGAACATGAGCCATCTTTTGGAGAAAAGCTGCAGTAGGATTGATCCATCAAAGGTTCAAAAGCAAAGATCATTACA
The DNA here is from genome assembly GCA_030270665.1 of Hibiscus trionum. Lineage (NCBI taxonomy): Eukaryota > Viridiplantae > Streptophyta > Magnoliopsida > Malvales > Malvaceae > Hibiscus > Hibiscus trionum. Next base: position 9,455,407 of record BSYR01000007.1, on the reverse strand, counting down.
TCTGAAGATTGTTACTTCTAAGGCATTGCAAGACAAAGAAGCTTTATGAATGTTAGAACGGACAAAGATGATGGTTGAATTCAAGAGTGGGGAAATACTACGAAGAACATTATAGAAGAATGTATGTCGTCCCAAAGATGATGAACTCTTTTGGAACCATGACCTATGAATATTAAAGGAGATTGAAAATGGTGAAGATAATGTTTGTAACCCCCTCGTCCCGGTCTGGACGTTTGACCGGTCTAAGTAGGCTACACGGGGAAAACCGATGTGAAACCCGTTAAGGTCCCACCTCGGTTAGCAACCCTAGAAAATTTGTTTTAATTATATCTTGTCTAAAGGCATATTTATTTCCTAAGTGATCATGACAGCGGAAAACAAGGCTCACGAGATGCCTAACAGCAAACCGGGCCTAAGCCCAAACCTTGAGACCCTTTAGAGATGTCAAAAAGCACATTTTCAGGCCTGTGTTTCGAAACAGATGTCACCCATTTCGAAACACGGGCTCCAGTTTAAAAAGCCAGACACCCATACCGAAACGCATCCACCCCGTTTCGGAACAGGGTCCCATTATGCCTAGTCGTTCCGATACCCGTTTCGAAACAGGCAATCACAGTGGCCAAAGTGTTTCGAAACTTGTTTCGAAACAGGGGCTCACAGTAGCCAAACCATACCGAAACGAGTTCCGATACGGGGGGCCCTGGAACCACACTCGTTCCGAAATGGCACAACCCGTTTCGAAACACCTGCAGTCTGTGAAATCCCAAAATCAGTTTTAAACATCTCCAAATGATCCCAATCGCCCGTAACGACCCCAAGAAGCATACATAACATTCAAACACACTCTAGAGGAAAGCACCCTATTGCAAACATACACAAATTACATAAGGATACATGATAAGGACATGCATTTAGAAGATCAAGCATACACCACAAGGGAGACAACATAGCATTTTTAGGTTTCATGCCTTAGCCAACATACGCATGAACATTCAAGATAAGCAACATAAACAAGGTTTACAAGCAATACAAGGCAACCACAAGCCAACCAACATAACATATAAAAGGAGTCTAGCATGCCCCTAAACAACCAAAATCAACATACATCAAAGCTCAAATCAACAACACCTATCCCATTTCTTGACTATTACAATCCTTCAATTTAAAGTTCATACTTGAGCTAACCAAAAGTGACACTTGAAGGCCCTTCCTTGCCCTTGCCACCCACAAGCTACTGATCTGCATTGTCGAACAAAAAAGAGCGTAAGCATAAAAGCTTAGTGAGGGTAAGCTCATAAAACAAACCTCGACAATGCAGGGTCTAAGCACGAGCAACAACCAAGATGAAATGCATGATCTCACCTCCGATCCACAAGAGCCATAATATACATGATGCATGAACATATAATCAACACTATGCCATGATCAACAACTCATAAGCCCAACACACGAAGATACATATATCAATGTATTAACAACAACATATATCAATCCATATTGGCACACACCTCAAAACATAATGGCATGTGTATAATCTCATATTGGCACCTAGTTATGACTCGAATACACGGATAACACGTTGGAACTCACATCCAACAACAAACATTACCTTACGGTGGGATTACACTCATCACTGTTTCTCGCGGAGGGGATTCCACTCATCCTCACGCCCCGTCGATGGGATTCCACTCATCATCGACTAATATATATATATATATATATATATATGAAGTTTTCCGGGTTAACCCGTACTCCATCTTGATGACCACCGTCACCAAGACCACGCGCGCATTTGAATCTCGTGTGCACACTAACATCCTAATGATCGATCATTGTACCCAAGCATACTAGTGCCAATATTAAACACAATTCATAACCTTTCACAACATCATTTCATATCAACTTCCGTGCTTAGCACGTACTCACCATGATCACTATCATGCACAATTCAAAATCTAAACCACATGCATAACAATGCTTCAAACCATGCCTCAACAACATGTATAACACAATACACATAATTACCATAAGCGCAAAATAAACAAGAGGCATAACAAGCAATTAAGAGTTCAACCAAAAGTTTCCTAAACTAAGCTTGAGATTAGGCTACCACTCTAATCTCAACTCTAGGTGGGTTTACCAAGCCCAACCTAGGTCCACATGCTTGAACCAATATTTAAAAACCATTTAAAAACAACAACCACTCACCGACCACTCCATTTAGCACAAGCCGACTAGCCTACCAAGTATCCAAGTCTTCGGATTCGAGCCTGAAGCTCCATGTTTCCCCTTGCTTCTACCCATTCAAAAACAATACATTAACCTCAAAATCAGCCACAAACCCAAAGTTTAACACCAACACACAAATCCACTACAATTCTCACAATTCAAAGCCAAGTTCATTCTCCAATTTCTCATTTTCGTACTTCCACAAAAACCTAGCAAAAATCAGCAATCTAACCATCCAAAACACTCTTAAACATGTTCAAAACACCACCTAAACATAGTATAACCATCAGCCCCCAATTCCCACATCAAACACACCCACAACTAACCTTAAAACCCTTCCAAGAACCCCTCAAAACCCAAATCCGAAAATCCATACAAAACTCTTTAAAATTTACATATATTGGACCTCTTGGTTAGTAAACAACCCACACATCAATGAAAAATCAAAATCTTTAGTTAAAGACCATAAAGGTAGCATCTTTAATAAAAATCTTTAAAACTTCAAATTTCAAAAACATGAACAATAATGAAAACTAATGGTACTTTCAAAGAGAGGAAGATGAGAGCAAGATGGGGATGTAATTACCTATCAAAACCGACCAACAATGAAGAAGTAAAGAGATGGAATAGTGAAAATGGTGAAGGAGACTCTCCTTGTCGAGAAAATGGTGGAAAGGGGGAGTGGAGATGATGACAAAGGGTGTTTTAATTAAAAAATAGGCTTTTTAAATTGAAAGTCCCTTTATTACCAGAATGCCATTAATGAGATGACAATCTCATTAACAATTAAAATCCATGGAACTTGATTCCCAAATCAATTTGTGTCCAACATATAATGTTTTCTTTGAAATTATGAAGACCAAAATAATTCTTTATTATTTTAATTATAAAACTGAAACCCGAACCATTATTTTAATATTATTTTCACTCGACCCCCAAACTCGGGTGTTACAATGTTGAATCCCACGCCAGCAGTTACGCATAAATAAAAGAATAATAAAGCATTAGAGCAAGTTATAGAGACTTGCAAGTTCCTTGATGAGAGTTGGAACCCAAGGTTTGTGGTGGTGGTTGCACAAAAAAGGGCCATTATACTAAGTTTTTTTCCAGCAAGGATCTCCGAACAATGTACAACCAGGAACTGTTATTGACAACAAAGTCTGCTATCCGAAGAACAATAATGTTTATCTTCGTGCTCATGCTGGGATGCTTGGAACGACATGACCAATACATTATCATAGACCCTTGGACCAGGATGGTTTTTTTCGGCAGATGATTTTTAGGAACTTGTCTATTCTCTATCCTATGTGTATCAAAGGAGCACCATTGCCACCTCTGTTTTTGCTCCTATTTGCTATGCTCACCCGGAAATATCTCAGTTGGGACAATTTATGAAGATTTGAAATGCTTTTGAGACATCGTCGAGCCACAGTATTATTACTGTAATTGGAACCATTGTTGTTTGTTAGCTTCCTAGATTGAACGAGAATATTTGCAGCTTCATGTTCTTCTGTTGAGAAAAGAAATTTGAATTGATGTTGTTAGGCCACTAATATGATCAGTTTGATAAGGAAAAGAAGAATAAAGGAAAAATAAAAAAGAAAAAAAAGAAAAAAGAAAAAGAGAAAAGAAAAAGAAAAGGCCGAGGTGAAAACCCGAAAGGGTGCCTTGAGAAAAAGAAAAGAAAAGAAACGAGGTGAAAACCCAAAAGGGCGACTTGAGAAAAAAAGGAAAAAAAACCAAAGTGAAAACACAAAAGGGCGCTTTGAGAAAAGCAATCTAAAGTGAAAACCCAAAAAGGCGCTTTAGAGCAAATAATGTAGAAATCCTAAAGGTTGAACTTGAGTGTGAGATGGGTTGCTTTGTTAGCCAAAGGAGTTTTGATGAAAATGAAGCGAGAAATTTTTGAGCTTCCTTGAAAATGAAAGCTCACCCAAATGGTCCTCAATTGATATAATTCATGCATCATTCATAGCTAGGCATCCATAAGATAGAGCATGCTAACTCATACATTCCAAGCATTCTACATTTTTGCAGGAATTTACAGAAATCAACAAGAAACAAACCATATTTCAATCTATAACTTCAAGATTTAGAAAGAAGATCCAACAAAGAATTGCGGAGATTTCAACAAAGAATTTATTCCGTTTACAGAGGCGGATCACAAGACATTCCGTTTACAGAGACAGATCTCAGGAAATTCTGTTTACAGAGGCAGAGACATTCTGTTTGCAGAGGAGGACCTCAGCAAGATTCCAATCCATTTGAAGAGGTGGATCTCTACAGAGATATTCGATTGTTTGCACAGGAAAGGAAGTGTATTACAACTCTTAATCCTTTGGGTAGTCAGTAAGCCCTTCGGGCAGCGTGATTTCAAATCTTCCAAACATCTTCATAAATGATGAGAACTTTTTGGATAGCGTCACAATAAGACCGTTGGGGCATGGTATCGACAAAATATTAACCTTTCGGGTTACCAGAGAGAACGAAAAACTAGATAAACTGGCTTTGAGCTCAAATGAAGAGGATTAGTCATTTAACTGGTCAAAAGTTTCAACCTTTCCCATTGAAACACTTAAAGTTTCTTAATGATATACCCAAGTTGTACACTTGCTTTGCAATATGTTGGAAGATAAATGATAGGTTTAACTTTTGCAGGTCATGCAATTTACGAGTGTAGAAAGAGATAGACCAATAAAGAAAGCAACAAGAGATCTTATACGGGTTTCAGATTGAAAGATCAAGACACCATAAGCAGAGAATTAGAGACTTTAAAGATTTCAGTGCTTCAAGCAGAAAATTAAATATATCTCATATTACACCAGGAAGAATCTTTATTAATTGATGATATTTCTTTTTGCAGGAATGGTGAGCTCCTAATGAGAAGAGTCCGCCCAGCAAAGATAGAGCTCCTAATGAGAGGAGTTCACCCAGCAAAGACAAGATTCCTAATGAGAAGAGTTTGCCCTAGAAAAGACAGAACCCTTAATTAGAAGAGTTCGCCCGGCAAAGATAGAGCTCCTAATGAGAAGAGTTCATCCAACAAAGACATGATTTCTAATGAGAAGAGTCTGCCCTAGCAAAGTCAGAACTCTTAATGAGAAGAGTTCGCCCAGCAAAGACATGATTCCTAATGACAAGAGTCTGCCCTAGCAAAGACAGAACTCCTAATAAGAAGAGTTCTCCCAACAAAGAAGGGTTCCTAATGAGAAGAGTCAACCTTAACAAAGACAAAACTTCTAATGAGAATAGTTCGCCCAGCAAAGAAGAGTTTCTAATGAGAAGAATCCACCCTAGCAAAGATAGAGCTCCTCATGAGAAGAGTTCGCCCAACAAGGAAGGATTCCTAATGAGAAGAGTCCGCCCCAGCAAAGAAGGATTCCTAATGAGAAGAATCCGCCTAGCAAAGAAGAACTCCTAATGCGAAGAGTTCGCCTGCAAAAAAAAGATTCCTAATGAGAAGATTCCTCCTTGACGAAGATAGAATTCCTAATGAGAAAAATTCGTCCAGCAAGGAAGAAGAGTTTGATCAGCGAAGGAAGAATTCCTAATGAGAAGAGTTCATCCCAGCTAAAGAAGGAGATAAAAGAAGATTGAAAAATTCCATAATGAGAAGAACAACTTCAAGATTCCATGAATAGATGGTTCAGACAAAATTCGTGTCTTTTCAGTCTTTGCCCTATTCATGTTCCACAACAATGAGCAAAGAAGGGCAGTTGTAATAGCCGTATTTTGTCCGGGTGTGCATATATATAATATTCGAATACCAAAAAATAAACAATAAAAAAATAAATAGAGTCCAAATGTCCATTATCCAATATATTGGAGTCCATATACACTTTAAACAACCAAAAATCCCATTAAAATCTTAATACAATATTTTAAAACCCTTTCCCGCTTAATTACACCAAACTAACACAAAATTTTGGTCCAAATCCAAATTCCCGCCCAAACTCGAGACGCATGGTAACCCATCATTGGTCTTTATGCCTTTCACTCGGATCATGGTCTTCTCAAGCCAATAGCTGGATCCAGCTGGCCTAGTGACGTCACCCTTCTGACCCACTATAAATACCTCTGAGAGAGAAAAAGTCAGGAATTAATGACCACATTTAATAAAATACCATAAATATAATAAAAAAAAGAGAGAAAAGGGTAAAAAGGGAATTTACCTACTGTTTCGAGAATTGAGCCGTCGTTTGGAAAAAGAGAGGACACGAACGCCACTGTTGCAGAGCCAGATCGTCACTGGAAAATGCATCGGCCTCCGTGAAAGTCGTCGAGATTACGCAGAGAGGTACATTTCGCCTTTTCTTTTTATTTATCTGCAAAAACAAGAAAATCAGTACATATCTATGTTCGAATAGTAGAAAAGTAATAAAAAGGAAATGAAATCTAAGAACAGAGAAGGTCGAGCGTCGTCGGAGTGATTTTAAGGGTGGTCGGAGTCGAAAATAAGCGCCAGGAACAGGTAGTCGAGGTTTTAGGACGGGGAAGAAGGGCAGTTATGTTGAACCGGGGTTAGAATAGGTTGTTTAGGTCCAAAATCAGAAAAAATGAATTTTGTTTTAGGGTTAGGGTTCTAGCGAGCGACGGCCGGCGCCGACTCGCGCGGTGGCTGGATAATAACATTGAGTGACCAGAGTGAGAATCGAACGGATCAAATGAAAAAAAAAACGAAGAACTAGATATGAATATAGGTGAAAAGAGGGGTTTTGATCCGTTTAGGGACTTTATTTTTGGTTTAGAGAGAAGTTGAGAGGAGAGAATGTAGTGAGAGAGTGAGCAGATGGGAAATAACTAAGTTGACTTGGTCTGGAGGGGTTTTGTAACACGGGGGAAACAGTGTCGTTTTGGGCACCGAGTTTGGGCCAACTCTTGTCAGCAAATCGGGTCGGGTCTTTTGACCCACGCCCTTCTCCTGGAACTTCACGATTTGGGCTTCTACTTTGCTTTTTCTTTCAATTTAGCCATTAAATCTTTGTAATTTGACTCTTGGGTTTCGAATTCAATTCAATTTAGTCCCCTTTTCAGTTTTAATTATTTGTTTGATTGTTTAATTATTCATACATTTGTTGCATATGTTAAATTGAGCATCTAATTTTATTAATTAGATAATTTGGTCACCTAATTAATATTGATAATTAGAGCCTTTTAAGCTTATGTACTTTAATTGATTATATTAATTTAAATAGGAAGGAGATTTTAGAAAATAAATGATTATTAAATGAACACTTTAATACTCTAATTTGATTCGTGTCTCATTGCAATGAGATGCCAGTCAATGGAGTATTTTAATGAAATATTTAATATGTCATTTGAACATAGAAAATGGAAATCACATATAGTTAGTTTAATAAAAATTGGAATTAGGATTAATTAATTATTGAAACTAAAGTTAGGAATATTATTACTTTTGGGCCTAATATGTGTAGTGTCCAATTATTTGGATGTTGCCATAAGATTCCAAAAATTAATAATATTCATAGAATTTTAATTAATTAATTAATGGAGCCATAATTAGGTTTCACTTAAAATAAACAAGACAATAATTGGGCATGCATTAAACCTTTGTGTTGAGATGCATTTTGAATATAAATTGGAGTGTCCTAATGTAATTGGACATTTCAAAACATATATTCGTCCAAAATGTAATTTCTTACAAAAGGATATTCCCATTTGGAATGAAATCCATTTTATGATTAAAAGACTTAATTAAATTCAGATTAATGTTCGAAATGCCAAAATGACACGTGGAATTATTAAGGTACCGATAACGAGCGTTTGTAGGGGTGCTAACCCTTCCCTACACGTAACCGACTCCCGAACTCAAATTTTATTAAAAGAATCTTTGGTCCGCTTTTTATGGTGTCATGTCTACCAAAGTGACCGGTGGCAACTCAAAAATGATTTTTTAAAAGGAAATAAATGAAAATTGATTAAAAATGGAGAAAGCCATAATTTCAAGATCTAATTAAAATGAAAAACTCCGATTTCTAAACCCCTAATCGTCAGTCTGTTTTTCTACAAATGGGTCTAAAAACGGTCGCGACATAAACATAAAGAAAATCTTGTTCATGTTCGTTCGTTTAATAAATAAATGAACATAAATAAATTTCTCACCGGACGATTCGTTGAGCGTTTGGTTCATTTACTTCCATAGCTGAAGCATTCTAAAACGTTTTAAAATACTTAAACTCACTCCACAATTCACGTCTCTGATGTTCTTGTCTTGGGCTTTCTTATATAGAATCCAGCCAGAGTATTGATGCCAAACAGAATGTCAGGGTGTTCAAAATCGGATATTTGTAATTATATACGAAAATTCTACAACGTGCGACGATCACCGTTGAACACTACTAATGTTAAACACCGCTAAACACCATTAAATTAATTAATAAAGATTTAAAATTTTAAGGACTCATCATACAATTAATAATTATTTTAAAAAATTCAATTAAATTATTTTTATATATTAAAATTTATTTTTAATAAGGATAAACTATATATTTAATACCTCACCTATTTCCATATTTCTATTAAACCCTCATTATTTAAATATTATTTCAATTTGACCCTATTGTTTAAAAAAATAATTTAACCCTTAACCCTCAACCTAAAACCCTAAACTATTAAACCTTAAACCCTTAAACTCTTAAACCTATATGGAAATGAATATATATTTAAATATTATTTCAATTTGACCCTATTCTCTTAAACCTAAAACCCTATAATGTCACTTAATGTGGCATAAACTTTAATTTGTTATAATTATAGGCTTACGACTTTTTTATTAAAATTATATCACTAAACTTCCATAAAAGTCCTAATACATGTAATGTAGTGTGCGGCTTTACTGGCGACTTTTCATTTTTCTCTACTTCCTTTGATTGTTGTCTATATCTGACACATATTAAGACATGGCTTTTCAAGGACCTTCAAAACGTATTGAAAATATCCGAATGCTCTTTTATTTGATACCCATACTTGAGTTAAGTAACAGTTATTCAATGCATTGGACCAGAGGTTTAGTTAAAGATTTAAGCAAATTTATTCAAAGACAAATGAGAGACCTGGTTAGAGTAGCTTCACGTTTAAAGAACTGGAAATATGCTGCTCCGATCAGGGCCACTCATGACAGTAGCTTCATGTTTAAATAATTGGTTACTCTAACCATGTTGTCATATTTTTTAAAACTTTTTTTAAATATCATAGATGTCGATGTTTAACTTTCGTCTTCCTATTTATGTATCCTCCATGTTCAAAGATGGTCTCAATGGGTAGGCAAAGATTTAATACAGACTTTCAACTCATGTTCAGGATTCTTAAGGCACTTCTATTCCTAGGGTTTTTGTCAGTCATGACTGTGCTATTTGTAGTAGGTGACCTCACAATTTCGGATTTGTTTGCTGCCATCCTTGCCTTCTTGCCCACCGGATAGGCAATTCTCCTCGTAAGTCTTATAACTTCAGATATTACACTACCATATATTCCATGACATACAGTAGCAGCTGCTCGGTTTAATTGTTGCATGCTTATTATTCTCACTTAACATGCTCAATATATGACACTAACACTGAAGCTGTCAGAATCTCTCATGAAAAAAAAGTATGACCCATGCTTTAATCACAACCTATCTTCACCTTTTCTTACCTAGATTCCAGTATGTTTATTATTTTTAAGAAAAATTTCATATATTTGGAGGATATACCCATCTTTGTTAAATGTCTCGGGGATAGGTATGGAACATGTATTTTATGAAAAACAAAGAACCCAGGTAAAACTAATAGTGATTCCTAAAGTTTGTAAATATTTTGCACTAGACTATGGCCTTACCAGAGTTGGATAACTTTCTTCATTCTAGCCAGTTGATACAGTGAAGAAAACTACTAATGCATGAGTTTATTTTCTTTCTGAAGATGGTTTTAAGAACTACAAAGATTGTTAAATATTCTTGATAAACCCTTGTTTCTTATACTATTTGAAATATTCTATAATTATCCTTTGTATGCTACCTATGTTACTTGGATGTGAATGTCATACGAATATGTATATGTAATAGGTCATATTTCCTTACCCATGTCTGGATATGCATCAAACATAGGTGTTGGACGCAAATACTTAAAGATATATGAAGAGTCCGAGCAACATAGTATGCTACTGGATAATTGCAGTATAGATTTAAGAGTTTAAGAGTATATGCACTTTTATTTTTAAGGGTATATGATTTAGATTTTAAGGGTTTAAGGTTTAATAGTTTAGGGTTAAGGGTTAAATTATTTTTTATAAAGAATATGGTCAAATTGAAATAATATTTAAATAATGAGGGTTCAATAGAAATACGAAAATAGGTGAGGTACTAAATATATAGTTTACCCTTATTAAAAAATAAAATTTTAATATATATAAAATAATTTAATTGAATTTTTAAAAGTAATTATTAATTATTTGATGGGTCCTTGAAATGTTAAATCTTTATTAATTAATTTAATGGTGTTCAACAATGTTCAACATTAGTGGTGTTCAGCGATGTTCGTCGCACGTGGTAGACTCATCCAACTCCATATACTCGAATTTTTAAGTGACTAAACTTTTGGGTAGTATAAATATTGAGCCATGATTCGGCCCATAAATATCAGGTACCCGTAATTTTAAGTTATAGGGTATTCGAATCAAATTTGAGTAATTTTTTTAAATCATACAATTTAGAATAATTTAAAAGGACAAATTGTAGTTGGTTTTTAAAATTTAGCATAGTACATCATTAGGGATGTAAAAAGTTCATCCGACCTACAAAACTGACTGAAACCGACTTGAGTCAAAACTGTTTGTGACCTGAGGTGGTGGTGATCTGAAATCGATTAGAATCTAAACTGGCGTTGACTTCAACCTGAGTTGGACCTAGAAATTTTGGATCTAAACCTGACCTGCACCCGACCTGAGAATGACCCGAACCCGAATTCAACTTGATAATGTGATAACCGAACTCGACCTGCATCCGACCTGATATGAACCCGAACCCGAGATTAACCCGGTAAATAACTGATATTACTTTACCTGTTATCAACCTAACCTGTTATGAACCTAATATATAATTGACTCAACCTGTAAATGATCTGACTTATTATTAAACTGATCTTATATTTTACCTGACTTGGTATTTATCTGATTTGCAATAACTAATAAAGTTTATGGTTAGCCTTTAGTATTAATGGTCTATGATTTAGTTTAGGGTTATTGTTTTATAAGATTAATCTCAATTCAACTTGTTAATGTTATGCATTTGGATTTGATTAAATATTTAAAACAAAGCTTCATGTGTACAATTGAGCTAAAATTAAAGTTTCAACTTTCAAGTGTAAAATTACATGTTTACATCAAAATCAAAATTTTATGCATATAATTATATTATATTAAATTAAAGTTAATAATAATAATAATAATAATAATAATAATAATAATAATTAACTTTTTTTGAAAGGAATGATTTTATTAATTGAATCAAAACTGGAAAACACCAACAAGGGCCTCGTTAAAAAATTTCTCTAGGTATTAATGGAAGAAAAAAAGTGCACCTTGTTAGTTTGGAATACAATAATGGGCACCAAAATTCACAGAGGTAACCATCAGGGAAGACCTATTACACACCAAGTACACTTGAGCCTAATAAAAAGGTAATTACCAAAAGAGATTTCAATGTGAAAAGTGAGACTTTAAAGTGAACACTGGCCTAGGTTTTGAATCTATAACTTTTGGTAGTGCCACCACAATCTAGTTTACTGAAAGCATGCAACTTTACAAATCTTTGGTACAATGCATACCTCAATTTCACTGTGATTCTATGTTGCTCTTCATTTTTAATTGGTGAAGATTTGAATTAAATCAGTCACTCGTGAGATCCCTTTTCTTGCCAAATTATCAGCGAGAGTGTTGCACTCCTTAGGGGAATATTGAATATTCCAATCAATCCCTTCGTGTAGGCTTATGCAAGACAATATTAGAGGTTTAAAAGTTAAAGGGCAACACAAGAGCTTCTTTATCCAATCAACCATGAGTAAGCTATCGCTTTCTAATAGCAGTTTATGAGTTTTACCCCAAGGGGAAGCTTTGAAAATAGAACAAGCTTCTCTGATTGCTAGGATTTTTGTTGTAGCTACATCCAGGGTCCCACTGACTTTGAGAAAATAATTAAACATCTCGATCGATCATTACGCAAGCAACCTCCAATACCTGCCTCACCAAAGCTGCCACGCATCGTCCCATCGGTATTGAACTTGAGAGATCCCATTAAAGGGGGAGTCTAGTAGCTTGGCTGAGGCTGACCCCTGTTTGGAATGAAAAATTTGAAGAAATCAGTGCAATTTAAAAGATCGTTGAACGATATACCTGCTGCAGGTCACAAAGCGATACACCACCAACTTAGACGTTGCATACACAAATCATACAACTACTTTCTATCCAGCTTAGACCCCTTAAACAACATCTCGTTTGTAAATAACCAACACGGCCAGCTGATAGAGAAGAAACTTAAGTCTCAAACAGTGGAATGTAATCTGGAAGGGTTGATATTTGTCCATACCCTAAAGAATTCTCGAAACGACCCAAGAATCACAAGGCAAATATTCCACTGAGAACACCATTTTTGCCAAATGGACCATACAACTTGACAGTGCACAGGAGGTAAGAGATTGATTCTGGAACTAATTTGCAAAATGTACATAACTTGGAAGATTCAAGAGACTGTAAAGAACATCCTCTTTTGAGTAATTCAACCTTAGTTGGGATTCTTCCATGAATAGCTTTCCAAACAAAGGTTGTCACTTTGGGTGGTGCTGAACTAGACCATACCTTCTTCCATACATCGTCTTTAGCCAAGGTTTCTGATCTCCCAATTTCACCGAATGATTTTGCACTATACACCCATTGGAGTTCGCAATCCACTGTATAATGTTTGGTACTTCAAGATTGGCTTTGATGTCTTTGATAAAATTGGTGAAAGACTCCCAAACACTAATTTCCAATGCACAGAGATTACGACATAGGGAAATATTCCAGTTCCAAACACCTCTCTACACATAGCCAAAATCAGCGATCTCACTTGTCTTTTGTGTTGCTAGTGCATATATTCTTGGAAACGCATCCATCAACGCCACTTGCCCTACCCAAATGTCACTCCAAAATTGAATACGCCTTCCATTTCCAACTATGTATTGGATATTCTGTAGAAAAAATTTTTCGTTAGAAAGGAACGAAGCTGATATGTTCTTCCAAATCCATGATTTATTGTGTGGTTTTAGGTTGGTAGGGAGTAAAGATGAGCACATCCACTCGTATCTTGCTTCGACCACCTTTTTCCATAGATTGTCTGGCTCTGATCCATATCTCCAAATCCATTTAAGAAAAAGGGCTTTGTTCATTGAATTTGGCAAGTTTTAAAGAGTCAAATATCTTTGGAATTTCATTAAATAACTTATATTAGAGGGATATCACGAAAATTACCTCCAATCCTTGCTTCTCCTCTAATTTGGCAAGTTTTGCTTGGAGAAACTTGAAGGAAAATGAGAGAAATCAATGGAGAAATGATAGGAATCAAAAGAGGATTTGAGACCAAAAGATTTCTAGAAAAAAAAGAGAGAAAAAAAGGGTGTTTGGCTGAAGTGAAAGTGAGAAAATGAAAGCTCGTGAAAAATCTTCATTAACTGTTTAACTACTTTATTTAATTAACCAAATTAAAAAGCCTTTTAATTTTCAATAGCATTTTAATCACATGCCAAATTAGGGAAAAGGCATAATTGCGAAGTAGCTCCCTAAAGATTCTAAGATTTTGACTCTTCTTGAAAAACCATTTTTTCAACTTTTAAATCCTTACATTTTGGTCACTACCTAAAATGTATACTTTCGAAAACCCGTTTTGTAAAATTGATTTGACCAACCTCTTAAACACCATTTTAAAGGATTTTAGAAATTTTATCACATTTTTATCATATCCTGAACTCCGATCTCCCTAAACCACCTTTTAAACAGTTCGAACAATCGTCACCGGTTCCACCGGTCCAACCCGACTCGCCAAAACATCTAAGCCCAAAATCGGGGCATTACAACTCTCCCCCACTTAGGAAATTTCATCCTAGAAATTTTGCATGAAGAAGAAAGGCACGGAATTGACTCAACCCGTCCACCTCACTTTCCCACGCAACCTTCTCAACTCCTCAATGTCACAACAATACTTCACAAGCTCAATTGTCCCGCCACGAAAAACTTTGTTACTCGTATCCAAAATTCTCACTGGTTCCTCATCACAAGATAAATCCAGATTTAACTCAACTTCCTCATTGGGCATCACATGCGAAGGATCCGATCTTTATCTTCGCAACATAAATACATGAAACACATCATGAATCTTTTCCAACTCGGGAGGCAACCTCAACCGATAAACCACAGGACCAACTCGCCCCACAACCTCATAAGGTCCAATAATCCTCAGACTAAGCTTTCCCTTACGTCTGAACCTCATCACCTTCTTCCAAGGCGATACCTTAAGGAACACGCAATCACCAACCGCGAACTCAACCTCTTTACGCTTTAAATCCGCATAAGACTTCTGACGATATGATGCAGCCTTTAACTGCTCACATATAAGCTTAACTTTCTCAGTTGTTCTCTTTAGCATATTCAGCAAGGAAAACAACTTTTGCCCCGCCTCAGCCCAACAAAGAGGTTTTCTACACTTCCTCCCGTACAAGGCCTCATTCGGTGCCATTTGTATACTTGCCTAAAAACAGTTGTTATAAGCAAACTCAACCAACGGCATATGCTTTTCCCAAGAACCCTGGAAATCAATCACACATCATCACAACATATCCTCAAACACCTGGAAAACTCGTTCTGACTGCCCACCCGATTGAGGATGATACGATGTGCTGATATTCAACCGCGTACCCAACGCCTGGTGTAAACATTCCCAAAACCTCGTTGTAAACCTCATATCTCTATCCGACACTATAGATTTGGGCACACCGTGCAAACGCACAATCTCAGCAATATACAACTCAACCAACTTATCCAATGTATACGTAGTATGCACAGCCAGGAAATGTGCATCGATCCACAATCACCTACACAGAGTTCTTCTTTGATGGTGTCAAAGACAACCCGGATACGAAATCCATTGTAATCTTTTCCCTTTTCCACTCCGGTGCCCTCAAAGGCTGTAAAAAAACCGGAAGGAAGTGATGCTTAGCCTTCACCCGTTGGCAAACCATACAATTGCTTACAAAATCAGCCACATCCTTTTTCAATCCCACCCAATAGTACTCATCCTTCAAACCACACTATATCTTAGTACTACCAGGGTGCATAGCAAAAAGGACTGTTATGAGCCTCAAACAAAACAGTTCGCCTCAACTCAACATCCTCTAGCACCACTATCCGACTTTTGAAACATAGAACCCCATCATCATCAAAGCAAAAATCTGTAGCTTTACCATCAGCTATGTCCTGAACATGAGGCACCAACGAATCATCCATCAACTATTTCTCCTTAAACAACTGAATCAAGGAAGGATTCACCTGTAACTCGGCCATCAAGCCACCATCACGCGATATACTCAAACACGCAAACATACCTCTCAGCTCAACAACCACCTTCCTACTCAAAGCATCGGCCACAACATTGGCCTTTCCAGGATGATACTCAATGGTCAGATCGTAATCCTTAAGCAACTCCAACCACCTTCATTGCCTAAGATTCAACTCCTTTTGAGACATAAGGTACTTCAAACTCTTGTGGTCGGTATAAGCTACACACCTTTCACCATAAATGTAATGTCTCCAAATCTTCAAAGCAAACACCACCGCTGCAAGCTCAAGATCATGCGTAGGATAGTTACGCTCATGCACTTTCAACTATCTAGACGCATAAGCCACAACCTTCCCTCCTTGCATCAACACACAACCCAAACCAACATATGATGCATCGTTATAGACTGCAAACTCCTTACCTGATTCTGGTTGAATCAACACAGGAACTTGCGTCAAATATTCCTTCAACTCCTCGAAAGATTGTTATCTAACATCCATCCATTCTAAGCAAACATTCTTTTGCACAACTGGTCAAAGGAGCAACAATTTTAGAGAAACCTTCGACAAACCTTCGGTTGTACCCAGCCAACCCTAGAAAACTACGCAGTTCCGTCACTGACTTAGGCGTCTTCCAACCCATCACTGCCTCAACCTTGTGTAGATTAACCCGAATCCCTTCGGGTGACACAACATGTCAAAGAAAAAACCACTTCCTTGAGCCAAAACTCGCACTTGCTCAGCTTAGCATAAAGTTGATTCTCCAGCAACACTTGTATCACAATCCTCAAGTGCTTGTCATGATCCTCTTCGGTACGTGAGTACACGAGATTATCATCGATAAGCACCACCGCGAACTGTCCAAAAACTCATGGAATGCCCTATTCATCAAGTCCATGAATGCGGCTGGTGCATTTGTCAAGCCCAACGACATCACCAAGAATTCATAGTAGTCGTACCTAGTCCAAAAAGTTGTCTTAAGGTACATCCACAACCTTAACCTTAAGCTGATAGCACCCAGATCTCAAGTCTATTTTTGAAAACACCGAAGCACCACGAAATTGATCGAACAAATCCTTGGCAAAGGATACTTGCTCTTAATCATCAATTTGTTCAGTTGCCGATAATCAATGCACATACGCATGGTAACATCCTTCTTCTTCACAAACAAGACCGGCGCACCCCAAGGTAAAATACTCGGCCTTATGAACCCTCGATTAAGCAACTCCTGAAGTTGCGTCTTCAACTCCTTCAACTCTTTAGGTGCCATGCAATAAGCAGAAATGAACACCAGAGTCGTATTCTCATACAACTCGATACCAAACTCAACCTCCCGGTTGGGTTGCACCCTTGGCAACTCTTCTGGAAACCCACATACAGTTTGTATGTCTTGCACTTCCTTCGTGCCAGGATTCATCACATACACCAAGAAAACTTCGCATCCTAACTCCAACATCCGACTCGCTTCAAGAGCCGAAATCGCGTTAGACAAGAACTTCACGTTCTCGCCTACGATTATCACCTCGTAATCATCCGCAAACTTCAAAGTAACACGCTTAACATCAAAATCTACTACAGCTCGGTGCTCATCCAACCAATCCATTTCAAGAATCACATCAAACCATAAAAAGGTAGTTACATCAAGTCAACCAAAACCACATGACCATGAACAGATGATGGACATCTCCTATACAGTTTTCTTGTACCAACAGTTTCACCAAAGAAACTAACCACTCTTTCCCTCACATCTAACACCTCCGCAACAAACATTCGAGTCACAACTTCCAAAGAAACTTACAACAACAGGCGCGAAAAGCTATACCCCACCGGTCAAACGTGAACAATCTTGCCTAACATGGTCATACGATCCACCTACTTAATAGGTATCAAACGTTACTCAAGCCTCATATGGTCAGCAAACCCACAGTTCCAACAAGAACTAGCTCCAGCCACAGGACCCTGCACCTCACGAGCCGCACGAGGGCAATCCCTCCTCAAGTGCTCCTATGAACCACATGTCCAACAGTACTACAACCTTGCCTCAACCCAGGCAATACTCTTAAAACATGACCATTCGTACACTGGCTACCACTAAACTAGAGTTCACAACTCACTTCCTAGCGCTTGAACCTCTCGCACGAGCTATTAAACTCAGGTTCCGCTAAAATACCTCGCCCGTGTTACCAACACGTCGAAACAATGTAGCCAGTAAATCAACAATTATGGCTTATGAACAGGCATCAATCCATAAAGGTGCCAACACAACGATGTCTCATATCCACCTCCAATCCAGGAGCACACATGCTCAACTAAACAATTTGTACCTTAACTCAACCATAACTTACGATTTTCGAACCCAAACCACATATTCACAATCCTCTAGATCCAAGTACCTAACCCCCAAATACTTCTCCTTTAAAACAGTTCGAAAGAATTCTCAGATCACAACATCAGGTTCTATGCCCACAACCACAGTGGTCCACTAACTAAACACATCTCTATATAACCACGATACAACCCATCTTTACACTATAAGCATCACTACACTCCATTTATTCCACAATCTTATTCATACATGTCATTCACTCCCTGGATACCTCCGGTGCCAACCTTCGAACTCAACTTCTACTCAACTGACGTAAGCGCTAACCGCAGCTCACAAACATACATCAGCTAGTGCAGTCACATGCACCCTAGCATTAACAGCTTCACAAGCTCAAAACATCGCCTATATACCCGGCGCCATACAATCCAACACTTACCCAACCAACACAGGTTGTACTTACATCGAGGCACATCGAGGCGTCTAGCCCCCAGGAGACTTTACACACTCCTATATTCCTTGCCCAAAGACAACAACAATCATACCAGATCGCTACTCTCTCCTCGGTCTATTGTGCTATTATTTTAATGCATGATAACAACTTACAAAACAAACAAAACAAATTGCTAAAGCCAGCTCCAAGCAAAGATCCAAGACTTTGATTTCAACTTAAAACGTTTCATTAGGTAATAAGGCAATGGTTATCCCAATTTCCCCCCCAGCATAGCACAAAGCATACTATATGCATATCTCAACCATCATGCAACTCAAGCATCAAGATTCAGCCCACTC
The DNA here is from genome assembly GCA_030270665.1 of Hibiscus trionum. Lineage (NCBI taxonomy): Eukaryota > Viridiplantae > Streptophyta > Magnoliopsida > Malvales > Malvaceae > Hibiscus > Hibiscus trionum. The sequence goes on along the minus strand of BSYR01000007.1, from coordinate 9,436,485 downwards.
AACATCATAAAACAACTCACATCCATTTTCATTCACCATGAACATCATCACTATCACACATTCAACATAAGCATGCTTAAACATTCACCAGACAAAGCAAATATCACCAAAACATATATCCCCATCGCAAATCACTTACCAACAACTTACCATCAACCCAACCCTTTCATAAACTGGCTCTCATACCACCAAATGTAACCCCCTTGACCCGGCCTGGCCGATAGACAGAACCGAACGGATCACACGGGAAATATTGAAGTAAATCGGGAAAGTTTACCTCAATAAACGACCCTTTTTTTCTTTTAATCTTGTCTAGATGCAACTTAGGTTACTATGTGTAAGTACACAAGCAGCGGATAAAATATCAACATGTTCGCCACTTAATTAAAGCCGATTAAGATTTAGGGACCATTTAGTAAATTTGGTAAATTATAAGGACTTTTGCCAAGTTCAAGTGATCAACCATTGATTAGGTTCATTTCATGCTTCTCGGTGAAATCTCAGCTCAAAAAGACATTTACAACTCATTCAATAGCATACAAGGAAAGTAGGGACCAAAACGTAAGAAACAAAAACTCAAATCAAATCAAAATCTACACTCAACGGTTTGGTGTTTTGGAACAGGGAGCCCCGTTTCGATACAGTCGTTCCAAAAATATATATGCCCGTTCTGAAACGTGGGACCGTTCTGAAACCCCTCTAGACAAGTTTCGGTACAAAGGTTCACAGAGGCAAAGTGTTCCGGAATGAGCCTCACCGTTCCGAAACACCAAGGCCATTACAGGCCTCTGTTCCGAAATGGGTAAGGGAGTTCCGAAACGCCTGGGCCAGCAATTTTCTAAAAAGCTGGTTTAATTCACTTTTCGCCCTCTGAAACCATCCCGACACATGTCCTAACATGCATACAACTTAAATACACATCAATGACCACTTATACGAAGCACAAGCATCATCATAGAATCATTCACTCAAGCTATGGAACTAAAGGCATGCTTCCTAGATGTCAAAAGCTCCAAAAGGCTAAAAACCAAAGGCAAACATAAAACCAAAGCTTAAAGGTCATTCACACAACTAAATACACATATCAAACTTTCACAAACACGAAAAACACTAAAGCAACTAACATTCACAACGTCGGACGCCCCATTGCCTTTATTACACTAGCTCCAAAACCAAGACTTACCTTCAATCAAAGTCTTCCATCGATCCCCTTGCAAGTGCTGGTTCCAAAACTTAAATTGACTGCATTGATGAACAAAGAGAGAATAAGCACACAAGCTTAGTGTTTGAACTATTTTAGCACAAAATTTTACTCCCAAAATTGAATTGTTTTTTTTAGAGGGTGTCAGCTCATTACATCTACCATCCCTTACTCTAGATGAGCATGAAGCATACCTCTCATCCCTGAGCTAGTAGGTAGAGTCATCCCGTGACAACTTTCATTCACTCATTTGATGTTGCTGCCATTTATCTAAGGGTAAAGTACACAGACGGTCACTGAACTTTAGTAAAAAACAAAACAAAATGGTAACCAAACTTTCAAAAATCACAAAATGGCAATTAAACTTTATGTTTTATAACAAAATGGTAACTAGACGTTAAATCCCGTTCAGTGTCTGTTATAAAATTTGGTATAATAACACATTTAGTCCGTCATATTTATACATTCAATCAATTTAGTCCTAATTCAAAACAATCCACTAAATTAGCCCTCGTTATTTACGCATTCTTTCAATTTGGTCCTTAAAGCAAAATTCCAAAGTATGGTAACATGATAAATAATACAATTCAATTTTTATAGGAACTCGAAAACTCGACTCGAATTGAAAAAAATTCAAATAAAGTTTGAGTTGTAAAATATGATGCGTCAACTCGAATAACTCGAAAATTTTTAACTCGACTCGATCGAACGCTCACCTCTATCTTAAGATATGACGCATCAACTCTAATAACTCGAAATATTCGAATATTTTAAATCATTTTTCTTTTAAATCGAATGTTTTTTTAAATAGAATATTTAATATTTTCATATTTAAATCACATCGATTATTTAATAACAACTTTAAATATTCGATTTAATTTAAAAATATTCGTTTTAAAAGGAAAAAATTGATTTAAAATATTAGAATATTTAATTAAACTTTTATAGGAACTCGAAAACTCGACTTGAATCGAAAAAATTTCAAATAAATTTTGAGGTGTAAAATATGACGCGTCAACTCGAATAACTCAAAATTTTTTGACTCCACTTGATCAAACGCTCACCTCTATATTAAGATATGACACGTCAACTCGAAATATTCGAATATTTTAAATCATTTTTCTTTCAAATTGAATATTTTTTTTAAACTAGAATATTTAATATTTTCATATTTAAATCACATCGAATATTTAATAACTACTTGAAATATTTGATTGAATTTAAAAATATTCGATTTAAAAGAAAAAAATTGATTTAAAATATTTGAATATTTAATTAAATTATAATAGGAACTCGAAAACTTGACTCGACTCGAATCGAAAAAATGTCAAAAAAAGTTTGAGTTGTAAAATATGAATAACTCAAAGTTATTTGACTTGATTCGATTGAACACTCACCTCTATCTTAAGATATGACGCGTCAACTCGAATAACTCGAATTATTCGAATATTTTAAATCATTTTTTCTTTTAAAACGAATATTTTTTAAAATAGAATATTTAATATTTTCATATTTAAATCATATCCAATATTTAATAACTACTTAAAATATTTGATTTAATTTAAAAATATTTGATTTAAAAGGAAAAAATTGATTTAAATATTTGAACATTTAATAAATTTTTTATAGGAACTCGAAAACTCAACTCTAATCAAAAAAATGTCAAAAAAGTTTGAGTTGTAAAATATGACGCGTCAACTCGAATAACTCGAATTTTTTTGACTCGACTCGTCGAACGCTCACCTCTATCTTAAGATATGACGCGTCAACTCGAATAAATCAAAATATTCGAATATTTTAAATCATTTTTTCTTTTAAATCACATCGAATATTTAATAAATACTTTAAATATTCGATTTAATTTAAAAATATTTGATTTACAAGGAAAAAATTGATTTAAAATATTCGAATATTTAAAGTAGTTATTAAATATTCGAATATTTAAAAGAAAAATATTTAAACTAGTTATTAAATTTTTGAATATTTTAAATCAATTTTTTCTTTTAAATCAAAATTTTTAAAATTAAATTAAATATTTAAATTATTTATTAAATATTCAATGTGATTTAAATATGAAAATATTAAATATTGTAATTTAAAAAATATTCGATTGAAAAGAAAAAAATGATTTAAAATATTCGAATATTTTAAGTTATTCGAGTTGATGAGTCATATCTTAAGATAGAGATGAGCGTTCGATCGAGTCGAGTAAAAAAATTTCAAGTTATTCGAGTTGACGCGTCATATTTTACAACTCAAACTTTATTTGAAATTTTTTCGATTCGAGTCGAGTTTTCGAGTTCCTATAAAAATTTAATTATAATTATTTTTCATGTTACCATACTTTGGAGTTTTGCTTTAAGGACCAAATTGAATGAATACGTAAATAACGGGGGCTAAATTGAGTAAATTGTTTTGAATTAGGACTAAATTGATTGAATCTATAAATATGAAGGACTAAATGTGTTATTATACCAAATTTTCTAACAGACATTTAACGAGATTTAACGACTAGTTACCATTTTGTTATAAAACATAAATTTTAATTTCTATTTTGTGATTTTTGAAAGTTTGGTTACCATTTTATTTTTTTTACCAAAGTTCAGTGATCGTATGTTTACTTTACCCTTTATTTAAGCTTGAATTCCAGGCAGTGAAACACAAAGCGGAGTGTCCCTCTAAAATATGCCATAGCATTTATTCACAATTTGATATATTATATTAAGCACAAGGGAGATTAACTAAGCCTTTACTGCTTCATTTTTATCTTTATATAAGCTCATTACAGTTCAATTTCACAAGGATAAGCATAAGTTCTAAAAAAACTTCTCTAACAATCTTAAACCTAAGGAGCATACAATCGTGTAACAAAACAAAGATCAAGCATCAAACCCTAGAGTTAATTCTACCAATCTCAATAGTCATACATGTCAATCCATAGCCATAAAAAATTGTTCATCATCAGGTATCCTTAATTTATTCATACAACTATCATAGAGCTAAACAAAATGCCATAGCATAATTTTTGTTTCTTCCTATTAATGAAATGAAATGACTAACTAAAGGGCACTAACACCCCCAAACTTAAAGAGTACAGTGTCCTCAATGCAACAAAATAAAATGACATGCAACTAATCTAAATGCAATGCATGATGAAGAAGTACCTTACTTCTTGGTGGTGGCGGTATTTGTGGCTTTGTGCTTGACGTTGGAGGACTTGAATGAGGTGATAGGAGGGTTAGCCTCGTCTTGCTCTGGTGGAGGGGTCTGTTCTGGTTTGGATGGGGTTCCTTGGTTGGTGGAACTTGTGTCGGATTCATTTCCCTCGACTGGTGTGCTCCATACTCTACTGGCAGTGCGTTTGCTTCTTGTTCTCGTAGAGGGGGCAGTGCTTGGAGTTTGTGGAGATGATTGTGTTGGCATAAAATGTGTTCGCTATTCATCCTTTGATTCAACTGTCACATGGTTGACAGGCTCAACGGACGGCTCCTTTGCTAGGACGGCTTTGGTAGGTTTTGTTGTTCTCTTTTTCTTCTTGGGCAGTGGGATTGTTGTAGCATCCGTGTCCTGGTTCTATAAGGAAGGTTGGGTCTAAATAGGGCTCTTGTTGGAGACTGGAGTCTTCTGGGTAGTGGGAGGAGGTTCCTTCGCGTGCGCCTTTAGAGATTCCAGAAAGGCTGGGAAGTCGATGCTGATGTGTGGTAGGATTTCTTTGAAATAGTTGTTCATGACAACATCTGTCTCCTTAACATACCCATAGAAAACAGTCTGGTCTTCACGCATCTTGTCCATATTCTCTCGGAGACGATTGGTGGAGGCAACTAATGCAGCGATTCTTGCTACAACAAATGTTTTTTGCTCCTCCAACCAGTGTCTCTGCTGGAGCATCCTCATCGAATCATTTGATAGAGGGGACCATTTCAGGTGTGATAGGACCTTTCCCAGAGTACTTCGCATCAGCAATGGGGTCTTCAAATATTATTTTCTCTCTACAGAGGGCCGTGATGAGGTTTGGAAAGATGAGCGGACTAGATTTCCTCTTTAAGCAAGCATCTACCTCATCCACAATAATTTTCCCTACGTCAATGGACCGGCCATTGAGAATAGAATGAAGGAGGAGGAGCCATGGAATGTTCACCGTTGTTGTATGAGAAGTTTGCATGAGCATGTTCTTAACAAAGTGGATCCAAAGCTTTGCCTCTGTCTTTAGTCGCACACGCTCTACTGCTTTGTTTAATGCATCCAAGTTGGTGCCTTCAAAGCATAGGTCTTCCAACACTTCCTTAACAGTTTGTGGATCGGCATTTTCGGCGAAAGGTGTGTGGTGTTCCTCTGAGTTTTTCAAGCCAAAGAACTTGTTGATCTTGGCTGCAGTGAACTTGATTTGATCTCCATGCACGTACACTCTGGATTGTGTAGGACTGGTAAGATGGACATAGAACTGTTGAACAATGGGGATGCAAAAGTTATCAGGTTGAGGAATGAAGGTACCCCATTTGTGGTTTGTGACGACATCCAGTATGTCTTTATCAAACCCTGGTTCCCCTTCAGTTGGGAACTTGAAGCCTTGTTCTGGTAGCAATTTCCTGTCTTGCAGACTTTGGAATCGCTCCTTTGCCTTGCCGTCTAAAAACTTCTTTATGAGCAGCGGCTTGGATTGGCTACTGTCAGACGCACCTTCTGCTCGCTTGCAACGCGCCATTTTTAGGCAAAAAGAGGATGAAGATGTGTGATATGGGGAAAAAATTTTGGTTAGGGTTTTTAAGCGGGTTGGAGAAGATGAAGTGGGGGGGTCTTTTGGTTTTCTTTGTGTCGATGTGATGAGAGAGGGAGTTAGTGGAAGTTGATGATAAGAGTGATGGGAGTTAATGGGAGGTAACTGACATAATTTGAGAGAGAGAGGGAGAGTTTTGGGGTTTTTTTGGGCGGTGTGTGTGTAAGGTAAGGACAAAGGGTTATTAAATGAAAAGGTGAAAAGTAAGAAAAAGAAAATACCTAGGCAATAATTGCTAGGGTTTTCTTTAAATGAAAAGGCGAAGGGTTTAATTAATTCCCCCTCTTTTTGCCCTTTTTGAGCCGGCTTCCTCTCATGTTGGAAAAGCTTAATTGCACATTCCTTATATCCTTATAAAACAAAGGCCTGATACGCCGTTGCACCCTGACCTGCCATTTGCGTCCCTGGGGTGCTCAGATGCAAACAAACAAACCTGACATTAAAGCATAATGGAGCAAAAGAACAAATGGGATAAAACCTAGAGTACGAAATAAAAATAAAGATAAAACTACGTAATTTATGAACATAAAAACATAAAAAAGCTGTAGCAAAATAGAAAAGAGATGGAGGTGGTTCAAACGCTTAAGCATCATGGAGGGTGAGGGATGACTTATCGCGCAGGACTGTGGCTACATTGTACAACTTCAGACGCTGTCCATTGACCTTGAATACCATGTCATCATCAAGCTTTCTAATGTCCACCGCACCATGGGCATAGACCTTGTGAACTAGGAAAGGACCTAACCATCGTGACTTCAGTTTGCTTGGAAAAAGCTTAAGTCTGGAGTTAGAAAGGAGCATTTGTTGCCCTTCCGAGAAATGTCGCAAAAAAAGATGTTTGTCATGCCACTTGTTTTTTTTCTCCTTGTATAAGCGTGCATTCTCATAGGCTTGCAATCTGAATTCTTCCATTTCATTCAGATCTAAAATCCTTCTTTCTCCAGCCAGTTGTGAATCCATGTTAAGCTTCTTAATGGCCTAATAGGCCTTGTGCTCGAGTTCCACGGGTAGATGAAAAGCTTTCCCATAGACTAGCTTGAATTGTGACATTCCCAAAGGTGTCTTGTGAGTTGTACGGTAGGCCCAAAGAGCTTCATCAAGCTTAGGAGACCAATCCTTCCTTTTTGGGATGACAAGCTTTCCTATAGACTAGCTTGAATGTTGACATTCCCAAAGGTGTCTGAGGATGATATGTTGTAGCAATCCTGTGCCTCACACCATACCTCTGCAATGCTTTAGCAATCATCTTGTTGTCAAAGTGGGTTCATTCATCACTGATAATTGCTCTTGGTGCCCCAAATCTTGTGAAGATATTCTTTTGAAGGAATCTCATGACGATCTTAGAGTCATTCCTTGGAGTAGCAACTACTTCAACCCATTTAGATACGTAGTCCACAACCAAAAGAATGTATAAGTCTCCATAAGATGAGGGAAATGGTCCCATGAAGTCTATTCCCCATACATCAAAAAGTTCGACCTCCAAGATTCCTTACAATGGCATTTCATGCATCCTAGAAATATTACCCGTCCGTTTTCAATGATCACATGATTGACAAAATGCGTGCACATCCTTGAAGAGGGTGGGCCAATAGAATCTCGATTTTAGGACCTTTGCAGTAGTCCTAGCTCTTCCAAAATGTCCACTGCAAGGAGACGAATGTCAATGGAAAAGTATCTCATTGTGTTCTTCTTCGGGGACACACCTTCTAATGATCTAGACCGCACCTTGCTTGAACAAATATGGTTCATCCCAAAAATAGGATCTTGCGTCATGCCTGAATTTTCTTTGTCCCTATCTATTCAAATCAGGAGGCAAAATACCACTAACGAGAAAGTTAACAATATTAACATACAATGGAATTGTTGCAGCATATAGCATTTTCTCATCATGGAATTCCTCCTTAACTTCCATTTCATCTTGTTTTTATTTATTATTTTCTAGCCTAGAAAGATGGTCGGCTACTTGGTTTTCACACCCTTTTCTATCCCTAACATCCAAATCGAATTCTTGCAAGAGTAGTATCCACATAATAAGTCTAGATTTAGCATCCTTTTTGGTCACTAAGTATTTAATAGCCGAGTGATCGGTGTGAACAATAACTTTAGTGCCTATTAGATATGACCTAAACTTATCAAAGGCAAATACAACATCCAATTTTTTTCCAGTTGTGGTGTAGTTAATTTGTGCATCATTCAATGTGCAACTAGCATAATAAATAACATGAAAGAGTTTACCTCATCGTTGACCAAGAGCTGCTCCTATTGCATAGTCACTTGCGTCACACATCAACTCAAAAGGTGAGCTCAAATCAGGTGGAACAACAATAGGTCCTGAGGTAAGTTTCTCCTTCATTTCTTCGAAAGCGTTGAGGCATTTTTCATCGAATATGAAGGTTTGATTTTGCTGTAGCAAATTACATAGTGGCTTGGAGATCTTGGAGAAGTCATTGATGAACCTTCTATAGAAGCCAACATGGCCTAAGAAACTCCTGATGCTCTTCACATTGATGGGAGGAGGGAGCTTCTCAATTACCTCAATCTTTGCTCTATCCACCTCAATGCCATTTTTCGATTTTCTGACCCAAAATCGTTCCTTCGGTCACCATGAAATGACATTTTCACCAATTGAGCACCAAATCAGGTTCTTCACATCGCTTTAGCACTTTGGCCCAATTTCCTAAACATGAATCAAAATCTTCCCCGGAGACTGAAAAATCGTCCATGGAGACTTCCAAAAATTCCTCAACCATATCTGAGAAAATAGCCAGCATGCACCTCTGAAAAGTTGATGGGGCATTGTAGAGTCCAAAGGGCATTCTTCTGAAAGCATAGGTACCATACGGACATGTGAATGTCGTCTTTTCTTGGTTTTCAAATGCTATAGAAATCTGATTGTACCCTGAGTATCCGTCAAGGAAAAAATAGAATGCTTTGCCCGCCAATCTATCTAGCATTTGATCGATTAATGGGAGAGGGAAGTGGTCCTTCTTGGTCGCTTTGTTGAGCTTCCTATAGTCCATGCAAATCCTTCATCCCATTACAGTCCTTGTTGGCAATAATTCATTCTCATCGTTACTCACCACGGTAATGCCTCCTTTCTTAGGCACACATTGGACTAGACTAACCCACGAACTGTTCGATATGTGGTAGACTATACCAGCGTCAAGCCACTTGATTATCTCCTTCATCACCACCTTCTTTATGATGGGGTTGAGCCTTCTTTGGGGTTCAATAGAATTGTTGTGAAAATCATCAAGCAAGATTATTTGCATGCAAATAGTAGGGCTAATCCCCTTTAAATCAGCCATAGTCCACCCTAAAGCTCTTTTATGTTGCGATAACATATTTTTTAAACTAGATTCTTGCTTAGGTGTAAGACTAGATGAGATTATCACAGACAACGCTTCATTACTACCCAAATAAGCATATTTAAGATGAGATGGCAAGGGCTTTAGCTCTAATGTAGGAGCATGCTCAAGTGAAGGTTTTGGAGGAATAAATTTTGAAAAATCAAGAGATTCAAAGTGCGTATCTGGTTTGGCCTCGAGCAGGCTCGATTGCTCTACCTCTTCTGATAATTCCTCAAGTTCCTCATACTCGATCTCGTAGTCCTCCTTATTGACTTCATCTTGGATCTACTCATATTCATCCATTTCTAAGAAATTACTGTAGCAAAAGTCTGTAGTCTCCCTTTTTGCTGTAGCATCTATGTATTGATAGTCTTCATATTCATCCACATATTTAAGAGTGTTGATTGGAAAGATAATGGGTGTGTTATCATCCGCCTCACAATCAAGAATAAGGAAGTCTTACATCTCTTATGTCGAGCTTCATGAAGACTGACTTTGGCATGAGATTTACACTAGATCCAAGTTCACACAAGGCTTTTCCCACATAATTATCACCTATTGAACACGGTATAATAAAAGCTGCCTAGATCCTGTCTCTTGGGAGGCAATTTGCTCCACACAGAATAGCATTCACTTGCTGTAGCAATTGGCGCACACTGCTCCACCTTTCTTTTCTTGGTGACAATGTCCTTGAGAAACTTAACATAAGTGGGCATCTGATCAATGGCTTCTAAGAACGGGACCTTAATATGCAGCTGGTCCAGAACATCCACGAATTTCCTGAATTGGAGATTCTCATTTTGTTTCTTCTATCGTTGAGGGAAAGGAGGTGAGGTCTAACTTCTTCCTCTATCGATGCAAGTTTCTCTTTTGTTGTAGCATCTTCCCTATCGTCGATAGTTTCATCCACTAAATCCTTGTCCTTCTCCATCTCACAGGATGTTTCAGCTTGCAATTCTGGTTCCTCTTGTGCTTCCTTAGGAGCAGGGTCTTCCTTCTTGTTTCCCCCAAACTTATCTTCAGTGTCAAGTTGGGTACCACTCCTGTAACGCCCTGGTTTTGGGCCTAGATGTTTTAGACATCGGATTGGACCGGTCAAGAACTGTTCGAATCGCGTAAGGTGATTTAAGGAAATCAAGGATCGGGATAGGATAAAAATGTGGTAAAAATTGCTAAAATCCTCTAAAAATATGTTTAAGAGGTTGGTCAAGTCAATTTTACAAAACGGATTTTGGAAATGGGGCATTTTGAGTAGTGACCAAATTGTAAAGTTTTAGAACTGGGAAAAACGTGATTTTTAATGTAGAGGCCAAAATCTTAGAATCTTTAGGGGACTTTAAGTCAATTTGACCTTTCCTCAATATGACATGTGTTTTAAAAGGTTTTTAATTAAATAACTTTAATTGGATTTATATTAATTAATTAAAAGGTAGTTAATGTGAGATTTCCAATTACGTAACTACCAACTCTTTCTCATTTTCAGCCAAACACTAATTCACTCATCTTTCTCCAGAATTCTTTCTCCCAAAAACTCTCTCAGCATTTCCTAAATCATTTTCAAGAAATATTTCCTAGTTTTTCAAGATTTTGCTAAGGAAAACTTTTCATTCATTGAGGGAAGCGAGGATTGGAGGTAAATCTTGTTCTCAACCTCTAATCAAAGTTCTTTATTGAAATTCCCAAGATATTTGGCTTCTAAATACTATTTTTGGTTGAGTTTTCATTATAGTGTTGATTGGAGATCAAAATCTTGTGAAATTGTGGTTGAAATCTTAATTTTCGGACTTGATGAGTTAAGCTCTATTTTGTGTTGGTTTTAATTGAGTTCTAAGTTGATTAATATGTTAAAATGAAGTGTTGATAACATAGATCCCGAAATCCTTGAGATCCTTGAGTTTCTTGGTTGATTTAAGTGAGTTTTTGAGGTGAAATGGTGGAATCTTGATTGTTAGAGGTATAAGGTTGGGTTAGGTTGTTTGTTAGATGTGTTGTGGTGTTTATAATGTGTTGGAAGTGAAGTATGTTGGCTGGGCTTGGATTAGGAAGCAATCGATTGGGTTTTCGGTTGTTTTGGATGGGTATTTTTGGTGTAGTTTGGGTGAGCAACGAGTTTGTGAATTGTTGATGGTGTTGGAATGCATTTTAATACATTTAGATCTCTGTTTTGATGATGTGAAAACAAGGGATCTTGATCCGGAAGCAAACGAGGTGTTGTTGGAGGCTCCGGAAGAGTGATTTTTGTGTCGGTAAGTAAGGCTTCGCGTATCGGTGAGTGGAAATGCAATTACTTTCTTTGTAACGCTTTGAGCGTGGTCTTGGGAGCTTAGCGTAAGTTTGCTACACTTAGCTAAGCTCAAGAGTAAGTGATTCGGTAATCCCTCTCTTGGAAATGTGCTATGTTTGATGGAAATGCATTTGAGTTAAGTGTGGATTTGTTTACTGTTTTTAAGCATGTTTAAGCATGGTTAAATGATGGATTTTAATGCCATTATGTTAAGGATGCACTAGGTAAGTGATCCTTGGTCTTTCATATGATTATGCATATGATGTTAAGCATGTTATGCTTGTGGAAATGACATTGTGGTTATGCTTGAAAAACAGTGGATTATTGATGTTTAATGATTATATTGGCAAGTGATGTAAATGGTCTTTGGTTGTGTTAATCGGATATAGTTAGCCGGCTATAGGATTGGGTGCACCATGAATAAAGTCGCCTTGGATGTCGAGGGGTTGTGATTGTGCCGTAATCTACATCCAAGTACCCTAACGATTGAGGTTAAGACCACAACAATAGATGGTTTAGTCCCGTGTGTGAGTCTTGTGTTTGTGTCCCGTACTCTCGTTAGTGGAATTATACAACTACCGATGAGTGATGTTGAGGGGTTGTGATTGTGTCGTTAATCTCCATCACGGGTGTTGAGGGGTTGTGATTGTGCCATTGATCTCCACCTTGTGTAGTCTGGTAGTGTGTATGAAGCGTGTGGGACAATGCTTGTAATCCGCGTATCCGATTGTGTCTTGTGTTGAAATGGTTTATGGATTATCACTTGTGAGCCAATATAATGTAAAAGATTATTGTTATGCATGAGATGCTTGTAAATGATGCAAGGATGCATGAGATGCTTGGTAAGGAATGAGCAAAGGTTTAATTGCTGATTTTAATGTTGAATATGAGCACGTTTTAGAAAGTGCATTGATGTTCTTGAATGGACATGTTTTATGTAAAGGCATGAGATATGAAATGGTGGTTTTGCCAATGGTGTGAAATGCATTAATGAATGTTGCATAGCGGTCCTCACTAATCTTTGTGCTTACGCTCTTTTGTTTCATAAATGCAGAAAACTAAGCATTCAAGGCAGCAAGTAAGCAAGAGGAATCCAAGCTTTTAACCTTTGAAAGTATGTGGCTTTATTTTGGTGTAATAAGAGGCAATGGGTGTGATTTATATTTTTGTATGGTTGAGGATGTTTCCCTTTACTTTGAGCATGTTTGGTGGTTTATCATTGAGTTATAATTGGCCTTTATGGTTTGATTTTGGATGTTAATGTTGGTTTTAGCTTGTTATGGTTTTGGTGGACTAGGGAGCATCCCTTTAGTATCTATATTTGCATGTTTGATGCTATGCTTTAGCTTTGGCTTTGTGATGATGATCCTTGATGCATAAGTATGTTGCATGTATGTCGAGATATGTTTTGGTATGTATTCGAACATGAAAATATGTGAAAAACCAGCAAAATCTATTGTTGCAGGGAAAGCCGTATCGGAACGCCCTTTCCAGTTTCAGAACAGAAGCCTGAAATGACTAAGGGGTTTCGGAACGGGTAGGGACGTATCGAAACGGTTTCGCTACTGGTAAGGGGTGTTTCGATACGGGTCTCGGAATGCACCCGAGTATCGAAACGGTAAACCAAGTTCCAAAACGACCGTTTCGGTACAAGGCCATCCGTTTCGGAACACCTGACCGTTGGGTTTGAATTTGAACAGTTTCAGGATTCTGTTTCTTACATTTTGGTCCCTGAGTTTTGGTTGCTTAATTTAATGAGTTTGAATGATCCGTTTGAGATGAAATTTGACAAGATGGCATGTTATATGATTAATTACGGATTAGTAACATTAAAACTTGTTTAGTCTTTATAATTCTAGAAATTTTCATTTTAGTCCCTAAAAGACGTTTCTGTGCAATTGAATCCTTGTTTGAGTTCCGTTCGTTGTGTCGCTTTCGCTGAAATGATTTGCTAATCATATAGTCTAATAACGAGCATCTAGAAAAGATAAAAAGAAAAAAAATGGTCGTTAATCAAGGTTGACTTTTGGGTTGACTTTGGTTTTCCCCTTGTAATCCTCGTGGTTCGGGTCAAGCGTCTAGACCGGGCTAAGGGGGTTTCAACTCCTCAATGTGAGAGCACTGCATTGCTCTTTGACATGCTTCTTAGTGACTTTGGTATCACTAGGAAGATTTCCTTGGGGTCGCACATGTAATTCTTGAGCAATTTGACCCACTTGGGTTTCCAACGATCGCAAGGATGAACTGTAACTTTGCAGCAAAGCTCCTTGATTTTTAATGGTCATGGAGTGATCTTGGAGCAATGTATTAGTACATGCCATAAATTCCTTAGTGGATGTCATGAAATCCTTGAGTGTAACTTCCAACGAATTGCTATTGGATGAAGATGCAAAACCCTTGTTGTTTTGCCACGGCATATTCTGTTGTGATCCGTGTGATTCTCCCAGATTCTGCTGATTTGCATTCTCATAGTTGCTATTCCCTTGATTTCCCCAAGAGAGATTAGGATGCTGACGCCATCCAGCATTATAGGTGTTCGAGTAGGGATTGTTATTTCGATTGGAATTCCCTACATAGTTAGCAGACTCTTGATTGTCCGGGCACTCGCTCAAGTGGTGGTTTCCATTGCAACGAAGGCAAGTTGATGCCACTCTTACTTCCTTCACCTTATTAGGCTTTGGAGATTCTTTAGCATGGTCATGATAGCGATTAATTGGGCTGCTACTGAGGCATCCATATCTTTGTCACGTGATACTTGAGTTTTCCTCCTCATTCCAAGTCTTAATGAAGGAAATTGATAATCGTTGTTGGTTATTCTATCAAGGATATCAAAGGCTTCCTCGGGTGACTTGTCTAGCAATGTCCCATTTGCTGAGGTATCGAGCATCATTCTGGTGGGAGCATTAACACCATTGTAGAACATAACCACTTGTTTCCAATCATGAAAACCGTGATTAATGCACTTGCGCAATAATCCCTTAAATCTGTCCTAACACTCATACATTGATTCATCATCAGACTAGCAAAAGGATGCGACATCATTCCTCAACTGAGTGTTCCTATTTGGTGGATTATACTGCAGCAAAAAGCTCTTGCACAAATCTATCCATGTTTCCACAGATCCGGCTAGCACACCACTCAACCATTCTCGTGCTCGGTCACGCAAAGAATAAGGAAAGAGATTGAGTTTCAACACATCTTCGTGCATCCCTTGTTGACGGAAAAAGTCACACACTTCTAAGAAAGCACGGATGTGTTGTCTAGCATCTTCATGAGGCGAGCCTCCAAACTGACCAATTGAGTTCAACAAGTTGAACATTACAGGTTTAAGCTCAAAGTGGGATGCCTGAATTTCAGGAGCAACAATTCCTGGATTAAGATCATCCAAGACAAGATTTAGGAGATCTCTAATAGCTCTGGGTCTTGCTGGAGCATTTTGACCTTGGTATCCAATTACTGCAGCAGGTTCCCCTTGATGCTGAGCTCCGTTCATGATTCTAATTGCTTCTTGTATGCATCTCCGCTGACGAAATAGATGTTCAATTTCAAGAATGTAAGGTAGTATAGGCTCTCGATGTCTCATTCGGGGCATGCAATAGCATAATACCTAAAAAGACAAACAAAAATAACTTAAGAAAATATATACAAAAGCAAAATAAATTAGTGCAAAGACTAAACCTAAAACAACCAATTGCCAATCCCAAAAAACGGTGCCAAAAACTTCTTTGCGTGTGTGATGTACTATAAATGATACGCCAATATGGTGCAAGTATACACTTCGGACAAGTAATACAATGATAAGTGAGTATCGTCTCCGTAGGGATTGGAGGTGTTTCAAGGTAAGTTTAAGTACACAAGTGTCACGAAATGTAAATAGAGAATGTTGTGGCAAATCAAGACAGAGCGATAAATATTGTAGCAAATAAAGATAAAAGATAGCGTGTTGAAATCAGTAGACTTAAGAGGTCCTCTTATGTATGCAAAACTCACTTAGGAATGACCGGCTGGGTTGCCTGGTTAACCTATGTCTTAGCTCTCAACTAGGGTTTACCTCTCTAACTCACTCTATGCTCGGCAGGATTTACTCAAGATGCTCCTCAACTATCTCTAGCAAGGGAACTGGGAGTAGGAAATGCTACAGCAATACCTCTCAGCGTAAAATCTATCACTCCCCATACCCATGAAGTTCTATCCTTCTTAGCCGTTGAAACCCATCACTTATCTCTAAGGTGGATTAGAGTTGTGCCTCTCAGCATCCAACTTCATTGTCTATGAAGGTTAAAGAAAGGTCTCTCAACCACTAACCTCAACTCACACCTAAGGAAAGGCCAACTCTCGAAGGCTCTTACAACCCTAAGCATTTAACAACATAGACAAAGCATAGATAGAAGCAATAGATAAATAAACATTCATAAAATAAACTAAAACATAGTTCATCCAAATAGCCCAAGCCACCTAAAATCAGTTCATGTCTGGGCAAATAACATCTGAAGTATCTTCGTTCATACAACTCATTTTCAAGATATAAAAAAATGCTAAAGCAACAGAAATGGAAGAAGAAACTCCCGATCCGCGATGGACTGCAACGCCATGAACCGCCCTAGGCTTGCTGTCTCTCTCAAGGTCATCAAGGTCAAACCATTGGAGCTTCAACGATGGAGGACACCAAGTGGAGGAGGAAGAAGAAAATGGTCGCCTTTGCTTTCTCTCCCTAGCATTTTTGTCACCTTTTTCACGCTCTCCCTTTAATATGGTCTCATGTCCTTTATATAGTGGGGGCTCCTAGGGTTTTGTGTCCTAATATTCTTTGTCATCCTGGGAATATTCCCTATGCATGTGGGGCACAATTAGACAAAAGAGGGCTCGCACATGTGAGCTATCAGCGTGTGCGTGTTACTTTGTCTTTTTCTGCGCCCAAAATTGTTGTCCAAATTGCTATAGCATTTTCCTTTCTTGCCCTGCTTCACACTAGCTTCAAATGCACAACACAACACCAACACATACCCTTCAAGCAGCATCTAGTCTCATGAAATTAAGCCAAACAACTAACAAGTAAAGATATACGCAACTATATGCTCTAAATGCACTTACATGCTATGAAATGACCTTGAGAACAAACAAATACTTAAGAAAAAAGGTATAAAATATAAGCGTTTTGGCAAGTCATCAGTATGCAAACTGAAGGTGGGTAATGTTTACCCCTCGACTGCCAATTTTTAATCCATTGAAAAAAACCCATCTCATTTGCCTTGTGAAGAAGTGAGCTCAAAGATTTGACTATGGAGTTAAATAGTAGCGGAGATAACAGACAACCTTGTCATAGTCCTCTGCTGATAGAGAATTGCTTTGTTGGGGAACCAGTTACCAACACCGAGATTGTAGCCGATGAAATGCACATATGAATCCAAGACCGCCAGACTTTGCCAAATCCCATTTTTTCCATTATGGGTAGCATGAAGTTTTAGTCCACCATATCATAGGCTTTTCGGAAGTTGGCTTTTAAGGCAATTCCTTTGAGCCCTCTCTTTTTAGTGTAATCAACAATCTCGTTGGAGATTAAAGAGCAGCCCAAGATTTGTTTGCCCAGGAAAAACGAAAATTGAGTTTCACCAATCACTTCTTCTTAAAGTCTACTGAGTCGCAACGCCAAAACTTTAGCTAAAATTTTTTTAATGCTCCCTACAAGACTGATGGGGCGATAATCTTCCATAGACATAAGAGACTGAACTTTTGAAATGATCACTATAAAAGAGTGGTTGAAATAATGATCCGACACTTCCCCTTTAAAGACTTGCAAGAAAAAATCATTATTTCATCTTTGAGCACTAGCCAAAAAAATTTTATGAATCTCATATTAAATCCATCCAGGCTCGGTGCACGTGATCCATCTAAGGCAGAAATGGCATGCCAGATTTCTTCAACCGTAAAAGGCTCTTCAAGTTTCAGAGCAGATTCTCGGCGCAAGGATTTTAAGTTGCAGTCAAACTTCACTACATGGATTGTTGAAGAATCATTGTATATATGCTAGAAATAATCTTCCACGTGTTTTTTCACCAACATGGGATCTCGAATTGACTCCGCTCCCACTTTTAAACTCTCTAGGTGGTTTGCACGTCTTCTAGCAGTAGCAACTAGGTGAAAATACTTGGAGTTCATATCCCCCACTTGAAACCACTTAAGCCTCGACCTTTGAAGCCACTCACGTTCCTCTCTTCGGACACGACTCCATAACTTAGAGTGCAATAACTTAAGATTAGTGAATTTTCTAGGGTCTGGATCACCTTTGGAGATTTCCATTTCTAGTTTGTTACACTTGTCATTGATTGCTTTTAACTGAGTCACTGTTAGAGTCTCCCTTCTCCTTAACCCATTCCTTTGCTGCTGCTTAAATTAACTTATTAAACCTAGGATCTAATTGATCTAAATTAAAACATAGAAGCATAAATTACAGACCTAACTAAAATAATTCTAAAACTAAATGTCGAATTTTAATTAAATTAACCTAAATAAAACCTAAAAATAAAAATTTATGACTTAAATAAAAAAAATTAAGTTAAAAAGGCTAAAAATAATTGTCCCTAATCGAAAAGAGCACATGAGTTATTTCGCTCCAAATTAATCATTTCAGTTTAATTAAAAAGAGAAAAAAACATAATTGATCAAAAAAAGGAAAAAGACTATGTCAAGTGCCAATTGTCCATCATATTAATTAAGATGGCAAATTTTAGAGGGAATAAAGTTGCCCATTTTTTAGGTTAGGGATTATTACCCTTTAAATGTTGGCGTGTTTACTTTTTTGCATTTTTAGTCCTCCTATTGTTTTTTAAGTTTTAATCTAATTCAATTTAGTCACAAGTACCCCAACGGTTCAAACTTCGTATATAGCAATCCTCGTCCCCACGGTGATTTTAGTCCTTAAGATTTATTTTTAGTCGAAATTGACCCATATTTTTTTTATTTTTTATGATTTAGTCTAATAATTTTAAAAGGATGATATTTTTATTCAATTTAATCCTTTTGATTTAATTCTTAGCCGAAATTGACCCCTATTTATTTCTATTTTTTGTAATTTAGTCCAATTTTTTTAATATGATGATATTTTGGGTTATTGGTGTAGTTTAGGGTTATTGGTTCTATGGCTTAAGGTTTATGGTTTACTATTTAGTATTTAGTATTAATGGTTTAGGATTTATAGTTTAAGATTTAGTGTTTAGTATTAACGGTTTATGGTTTATGATGTAGTTTAAGGTTATCAGTTTATGAGATGAATTTCTACTGTTTATGATTTAGTGTTTAGTATTAATGGTTTAGGGTGTAGTTTAGAATTATTGGTTTATGATATTAATTTGTATGGTTTAAGGTTTATGATATTAGTTTAAGATTCAGGGTTTAGCTTAGGGTTTCAGGTTTATACTATAGTCTATAATATAATGTATATACAATATATCATACATGATGATATTATTATTAATTTATTACTATAAATTAGTCTATAATAGTATATGCCTAGTCTATACTGATATGACATACATGAATACAAGTATACAACGTCATATGTGTTACATGGCTGATGATAATGTTTTAGGGGTTATACATATAGCCTATATGCTATAGGTTTATGTGACTAGTTTATGGTTTAGTGATGAAATTTAGGGTTTATGAGTTTAGTGTTCAATTAATTCCCCACAATACGTATTTAATCGAAATGAATCTTTATTTATTTTCAATTTGCTTAATTTAGTCCAATATTTTTAATATGATGATATTTTTATTCATTTTAGTCCCCAAAAATTTACTTTTAACTTAAATTGACCCATATTTATTTTTAATTTTTATAATTTAGTCTAATAAAGTAAAGGTTGTGTTATTTTTGTTCATTTTAGTCTATAAAATTATATTTTTATCCAAAATTGAACCATATTTATTTCTATTTTTTGTAATCTAGTCCAAACTATATAAATTAAACGTCCCATAAGAATTCTAAAACTAAAGCTCCAATTTTAATTATAACCTAAATTGATACTCGATTGAATTAAATTAAAACCTAAAAGTAAAATTTTGGGACTTAAATGAAATCCTTCTAAAATTAGATACACTAAAACTTGAATTGCCCTTAACCTAAAACAATTGGCGGGCTTTTTCCCTCCAAATTGCAAGAAAAAATTGTAATTTACCCAATTAATTTTAAATTTTAATTATTTTTTCCGTCCACTTTTTTAAGTTATAGTTTAATTACCCTTTAAGGCCTTACCCATTTAAAAGTTTTCATTTAGGCCTAATTTAAATTTTAGTTTAATTTAATTTAGTCACAATTATATATTTTAAATTGTAATTTTTAACTTATATCGGCATCCCTAAGGGATATTTTGGTTCATATTAATCCTTAAAATTTATTTTTATCTGATATTGACCCACAATTACCAAACTTGAACTTTATTTGTACACGGAATTACCTTATTTGAAGTTCAACCGAAATCGATATTACCCGACCTGATTTTATCTGTCAAGGACGTGACCCGCCCTGAATCCCATCTGAACCTGAATTAACCTGTTAATTAACTAATTCGGACCCGAACTGTTTTAGTATGAACTGAGACTTACCCGACTTGAAATTATCCGACCTAAAACTGAAATCAACGTGACAATAACCCGAATCTAAGTGGACCTGGACCTGACCCGACTCGAGTCAAACTATTGAATTGCCCTGACACAACCCATACCCGATTTGACATGACCTGACATCACTTGACTGAACCCCGTTCGATTACATGATTTCTTATCCATGTCATTATCGTTCAATGAATTATTACCTCTAAATATACATGTTGTGCAAACGACAAACGAAATAGAAAATCAAACAAGCAAGAGCACAAGAGATTTAACGAGGTTTAGCAGTGTGAGGTGGGGGTAAGCCTCTTTATATAGCCCCCTACATCCAAGTCCTATTCTAACTAGGATAAGGAATACTACTCCCCGAAGGATTAGAACAATTGTAATCCTAGTTAAAGTATCCAACATTTGTCCTTTTACAATATATGAGCCATACTTAACAAATCTCCACCTTGGCGAATATCATGCCCCTTAAGAGATAAATCTAGAGTCTCTCACACATCAAAGTGCGTTGGGCTACCATGATTCTCTAGCATTTGCAAACATTCAACAAGTCCAAACAAAGCTTGAACTTGTTTGTAGTAACAGGCTTGGTCAACATATCAGCTGGATTGTCTGTAGTATGCACCTTTTGTAACAATATCTCACCAGATGCAATCAACTCTCTAATCTTGTGAAACCTCACATCAATATGTTTAGTTCTAGCATGATACACCTAATTCTTAGCCAAATGAATAGCACTTTGGTTATCACAATGCAACTGAACTCCACCTTGCTGAATACCCAATTCCTTCACTAGCTCGATAAGCCATAAGGCTTCTTTTGCAGCTTCAGCTACTGCCATGTACTCAGTTTCAGTTGTTGATAATGCCACAACAGACTAAACAGTTGACTTCCAACATATAGGCCCTCCACCAAGGGTGAAAACATACCCAGTTGTAGACCTTCTATCATCCAAATCACTTGCATAGTCTAAATCCACATATTCAACAATCAAAGGATCATGTCGTTGACTACCGAAAATAATTCCATGTCCCACGGTACCCTTTAAATACCTGAAAATTCACTTGACTGCTTCCCAATGTGATCTTCATGGTTTAGACATGTATTTACAGACTTGACCAACAGCATGAGCTAAATCAGACGAGTACATACCATCGCATACATCAGGCAGCCGACAACACTGGCTTAAGGGACCTTTTCCATCTCTTCAATTTCCTTGTCTATCTTTGGCCATTGTTCTGTAGAAAGCTTAAAGTGATTCACCAATGGAGTGCTCACGAGCTTTGCTTTGCTCATTCCAAACCTTTCTAACACTTTCTCAACATAGCCTTGCTGAGATAACCACAGTTTCCTTGAGCCTCTATCTCTGTGAATCTCCATTCCAAGAATTTTCTTTGCAGCTCCTAAGTCTTTCATATCAAATTTCTGACTCAATAAAGCTTCCAAACCGACAACATCATGCATATACTTTGCATCCAACAACATATCATCAACATACAGTAGCAGAAAAATAAAAGAACCATCATCAAGGCTTTTAACATAGACACAACAATCATACTCACATCACTTGTAGACAATCTGAATCATGTAGGAGTTGAATCGCTTATACCATTGTCGTGGAGACTGCTTCAACCTGAACAAGGATTTCTTTAACCTGCAAACTAGATGTTCATCTCCGGATTGAATGAACCCTTCTGGCTGCTGTATATAAATCTGCTCCTCTTGATCACCATGCGAAAAAGCAGTTTTAACATCCATCTGCTCTAAATGCAAATCTGAACTAGCTACAAGTGCAAGAACTGCCCTGATTGAAGTATGTCTAACCACAGGAGAAAAGATTTCATCATAAGCAACTCATTTTTGTTGTGAAAACCCTTTTCTACCAATCGAGCCTTGAACTTTTCCCCCTCTTTTTCTCATACTGTTAGTTTCCTTTCATGCACCCATTTGCAACCAATAGCCTTCTTTCCCTCAGGAAGCCTAGCTAGCTCCCACGTATGATTTTTCTACAAAGAGTCCATCTCCTCAACCATTGTAGCCATCCATTTGCTTTTCTACGGACTAGAGATAGCCCCTTGAAAAGTATCCGGATCTTCACTACTAATGTAAAGTGCAAAAGACACCATGTCTTTATAACCCAATCTGCATGGAGCCTTTACATTGGTACATCTCTCTCTATCTCTGGCTAAATTATAATTCTGCAACAGAACTGTATTAGAGTCACCAGAAGTTAAATTCAAACTTTTACCTTTCTCACTTGTTACTTCTTTCTCAACTACTCTTGGATACAGTTCAAAATCCACCAGCACCTTGTCTCGATTCTGCCGCAACATGAATTGCTCGTCAAAAATTGCATCTCTACTAATCATTGTTTTCCTTGCAACTGGATCCCAAAACTTGTATCCTTTGACACCTTTCTTGTAGCCTAGAAAGATGCACTTCTTCGATTTTGCATCAAGTTTTGATCTTTCATCACCAGGTACATGCACATAATCAGGACAACAAAAAATCTGTAAGTGTGAAAAATCACCTACATTGCCTGTCCATACCTCTTCTGCAACTTTTCCACCCAAAGATGCTTGTTGTGACATGTTGATGAGATAGCATGACATACTCACATCCTCTACCCAAACGTTTTTAGGAAGCCCTGCATTCAGTCTCAAGCACCGAGCCCGCTCAGCTAATGACATGTTCATCCTTTCAGCAACATCATTTTGTTGTGGCGTCTTTCACACTGAAAAATGTCTCTGAATCTCATGCTCCTCACAGAACTTCAGAAACTGTAAATCTGTGTATTCTGTGTCATTATCAGACCTTAAATACTTGATCTTTCTACCCGTTTGGTTCTCCACCTCGGCTTTCCACACCTTGAATTTGGAAAAGACTTAAGATTTCTATTTCAAGAAATACTATAACACCCCGGATTCCGGTCTAGTCGGAAGTAAATTCCATTGATCGAAAATCCTACTTTGGCCAAGCTTAATTGTTGCATCGATTAGTTAACTATTGATATTGAGCCCTAAATTGATTTAAAACATTTTGATTGAGCTCTATTAATTAATATTAAGCTTTTAGTGACTAAAATTGAAGAAATGAAAGTTGGAGGGCAAAGTTACAATAATATGATAAGTGAGGGGCTAACCTTAAGATTAGCCCTCTTTGAATTAAAATCTCCATTACATGGAGTTGTCTGGGATCTTTCCTTCAATTAAAGGAAAGCCAAATAGCCAAAACTTATTTGATAAAACAAAGAATTAAAGAAAGGAAAGACTTACCCGAAAATGTTGGAAGCAAGCGCCACCCTTTCATCATCTTCTTCATTAAGCACACACCTCCATTAGAGGGAATCCAAGCTTTGCTATTTCTTCACTTTATAGATATCGAAACGTTGCTACTGATCGGGTAAGCTTTATGCCTCAGTCGATTAATGGATTCCATGGATATTTTGAGTATAATCTAAGTTAGGGTTTTTCATATCCATGGACATTTCTTCCTTGACATCTCTTTTGAAGTTGGATATTAATTTTGATATCCTTATGTTGAATTTGATATCGAAACATCAACTCTAATAAGTTTCCTATTAATCTTTCTAGCTCAAGAAGTGGAGAAAGAGGTATCACCATCTCCATCAAAAGCTAGGAATAAAGGAATTTCTATTCGGGAGCCTTGAAGCTTCGGATTGTTAAGGTGAGTGTAGTCGAAGTCTCGAGTTTAGGCGAAAGGCCTTCCCGAATCATTATTTGTTGTTTTAGATCATTTCGCTAACTTTGCTATTGAAGCGAATGCATTGGATAGTAAATCGGACACTTTGGTAAGTGTCGGTAAGTTACCATCAAACATTGATTATGATCATTGTGCATTGTTATGGGATTATTGCATTAAAATCATTTTACATTGATATTGATACCTATTCATGAGATATTGATGTTGAGACATACGAATATTAATCATCGGCTACATTGAATTTATGGAACATTGGTATATCATTGATCATTGGAATGAATATGTACATTGTGACCTTGGATTGGAATGGACTCGGGATACAATTGGCATGCCATAGAATTCACGAGCTCAGTGTACGGGTGGACTACGGTCCTAAGGCTACGACCTATATTGATTTGGCGAGGCGGAGGAATGTGTATTGTTATTGGTCATACTGGCGAGGCGGGGGGATTAGATCATTCATTGAAATGGTGAGGCATAGGAATTCGCGTATCCACGATCTTGATTCAATCCAAGGGATTATGAATGAAAGAGAACTTGTTTATTACTTTATGTATTGTTACATGGCATTGATTATGTTAACATGAGATTAAGTATCATTGTAGCCATGGCATTTCCATTATTTATGTTATTTTTGACTACCTCACTAGGCAAAGTGTGTCTAACGTGTCTCCTCCCATGCATTTTCAGGTTAAAAGATTGTGTACGTTGGAAGATCGGATCGGCCTTCAAGACAAGTCACTTCCAATTCGTAAGTAATGTAAATATGACCCTTGAACTCCTAGTAAGGTGGCAAAGTAGTGGAACTAGCCATACATGCCCATTTTGTTGTGTTGGTGTAATGTCTATTTTGTAATATGGTCATTGACCTTAAATGGTCCTTTTGGTCCTTTTGACATAGACTTAAAAATGCATGATTTGCTAACAAGGTAAAAACGAGGTAAACATATTCATATGACTATGAAAATTGGCATGATAGTAGTTTATATCATTAATATGTTGTGTATAAAGTTTCATTGCATTTGGACATCATATGGTAGGGTAAATTGCACAAAAACCAGATAAAATCTGTTATTACAGGTCTGTCTGTATCGAAACAGGTGATGTCGTTTCGATACGGGTACCCATCTTTGAACCTGAGAATAAGGGCATTTCGGAACGAAGTGATGTCGTTTCGGAACATTTTGCCTCTGTAGACCCTTGTTCTGATATGTGTTTCGAAACGGTCAAGGTCAAAGTCAACGGTGGTCAATTCGTTCCTATACAGGTCAAGCCTGTATCGAAACGGTCTAAGGGTTGGGTCAACAGGGTTGACTCTTGTACACCCATTCTGAAACAGCTTAGAGTGTTTCGAAACAGGTTTAGGTAAGTTTGTTAAATCTCATGGAATAGATTGAAAATGTTACGAAATAGTCACTGAATCTTGCAAAGTCTAATTGATGATGTTTTAGTCCTACGAATTGGATAAAAATTTTTAGGCACGACCTTTAAGTAAAGAACTTCATCTTGGTAGGGCTTTTAAATCGAAGGACCTCAAAGTTGCTAAAATTTACAAATCAGTCTTTAATGCTTGTATTAGTTGTAAAATGACCCTAGATTGAAATGTGTGTATTCTTTGAGATAATATTGGGCTAATGGGTGCATTGGATATATGATGGACACTTCCTATTGACTATTCGTGAGATTAAAATGAGAATCTTATAACACTATTTGTTGTATCGTTCTCCGGTAACACTCTTCGACCCGGTTCTCTACCATACCGGGAAGGGGGTATTACATTTGTGGTATCAGAGCTAGAGTTTAGTCGATTCTAAGACTAAACCGAAGTTTATTGCATTGTTATTATGTTACTTTTCCACCTAGGAGTTTTATTTTGTATATATTGTGACTTGTCGACTAATCTGATCTTTCACATAGATATGTCTGCGACAAATGAAGCTAACATAGATGAGCATATTGTCGGTTCCTCGACGCATGGCGAGGAAGTTAGGGGAGGAAATCCTCCAAACCCACTGCAACCACAGGACCCTCCTGTATAGGGTGCTGAGCCTGTTGCACCTACTGCTCAGGCTAAATATTATCAGAATATGGAAAATATGTTTAAGCAATTTATGACTGTGATGCAAGCAACACCACCAGTTCAGCCTACTTCTCCTATTGCTCAGTACGTCCGAGCCCCTGTGGACAAACTGGCTTCACTCCGAGCCTATTCTTTCACCGAACAAGATGATGATAACCCTGAAATTGCTGAATACTAGCTGGACAATACCTTACGTATTATGAATAAGCAGTTGCAGTGCTCCGATGAGCACAAGCTAGAGTGTGCCATTGCATTGTTGACTGATGAGGCTCTCATGTTGTGGGACACTACTATTCTGACCGTCCCTGAAGAATCGGTCACATAGGAATTCTTTCTCAAGGAATTCTGGAACAAGTACATCAGCGAGTACTATCTCGCGGAAAGGCAGAACACTTTTCTTCATCTGAGACAAGGCGGGCGGCCTATCGAGCAGAACATCCATGATTTCTGTAAGTATTGCCGATACGGAGCCGAGTTTATAAAGAAAGAATAAGACAAGTGCTGAATGTTTATTGCTGGGTTGAGCGATGAGCTACGACCTATGTTTACGGCCCTAGGTATCACCAACTTCGAAGATTTGGTGAACCGACTTAAAGCAACCGAAGTAGCGCAGGGAGCTCAGAGAGGAAATATGTCGGGTAGATCTGAGAAGAGAACATTGAGCGATTCTTGGTCTCCCAAATGGAACAAGAAGGGCAAGTATCAAGGTTCAAAGCAAGCTTCATTTCCACAACCTTCCCGTACAGAGAATATTGAGAGACCACAGACTATTACCCAGTCCTGGTCTAGGGCGGCCTTAGTTGAGAGTACTGGAGGTTCGAACCGGAGTGTTCAGCACCCAGTTTGTAATTTTTTCTGAAACAACAGTCAGCAGGACAGTGTCGCAAGCAGACGGGAGCATGTTTCTTTTGTGGGGAACAAGGACATTTTATCAAGGATTGTCCTCAGAATCCCTCTAAGTCGGTGGCTGTACACGGAGACATTCCTTCACCCGCCCAGTCCTTTCGAGGAAAAGGGCCAAGACAAGTACCATTGGGAGCATCAGGTAGGCCAGGTGGATCAGGGAAGCAGAGCAATAAGCAAGAATCGAAGGCCTCTGCCCAGATTTATCATGTGAGAGGCCGCGAGGAGGATGACGAGCCTGATGTTATAGCAGGTACCATTATGTTATATGCACACTCATTGTATGTATTGATTGATCCTGGATCTACACATTCTTTTATAAGCCTGGAACTAGTTAAAAGACATAGGATGTCTAGTGAACCTTTAGCAACAAAAGTCTCCATGACAAATCCGTTAGGTGATTGCGTCACTCTAAGCCTTGTATGTAAGAACTGTCCAATCTTTATTCAAGGAATTCCGTTCCCAGCGGATTTCCTAGTCTTACAAATCTACGAGTTTGATGCAATTCTAGGATAATACTGGTGGAATCTCGGAACTCCATGTTGTGTGCATTGTCCCCCGAATCCAAGAATGACCCTCAGATCCATGGCATCGACACATTAAATGGATTCCCAAATGTTTTTCATGACGAGCTTTCAGGATTGCCCCCAACCCGTGAGGTGGAATTTGGTATTGAGGTACAACCCGGGACTGCTCCAGTTTCCATTGCACCATATCGGATGGCGGTTGTGGAGTTGAAAGAATTAAAAGCTCAAATTCAATACCTTATGAACAAGGGTTTTATTCAACCGAGCTCTTCACCCTGGGGAGCCCCGGTTATTTTTGTCAAGAAGAAGGATGGTTATATACGTTTGTGCATTGACTATAGATGAATGAACAAAGTCACCATCAAGAATAAGTATCCTTTGCCCAGGATAGACGACTTGTTCGATCAATTAAAAGATGATTTTTTGTTCTCCAAGATTGATCTAAGGTCGGGTTACTATCAAATGAAAGTCAATGAGTGTGATGTGCCCAAAATCGCCTTTCGTACAAGATATGGACACTACGAATTCTTAGTGATACCCTTCGGATTATCTAATGCACTGGCGGCTTTTATGGATTTAATGAATCGGGTATTCTGACCATATCTCGATAAATTTGTTGTGGTGTTCATAGATGATATCTTAATTTATTCCAAGAATGAATCGGAGCACCGAGACCACCTTCGTATTGTACTTCAGACTCTGAGAGAGAAACAATTGTACGCGAAGTTTTCCAAATGTGAGTTCTGGATCACTGAAGTGGCCTTTTGGGGCATGTCGTATCAACTTCGGGTATTCAATTGGATCCGAAGAAAATTCAAGCTACTGTAGATTGGCATGCACTTGTTTTGTTTGTACTGAGGTCCAACAACGAAGCTCTGATCAGCTAAAACAAGTCCTGACCCATGCACCTGTTTTGACCCAGCCTGAGTCTGGGAAAGACTATACAATTTACAGTGACGCTTCGCATCTTGGGTTAGGATGTGTATTGATGCAAGAAGGTAAGGTTATTACTTACGCTTCGAGGTAACTTAAGCCACATGAGATGAATTATCCGACCCACGACCTAGAATTGGTTGCAGTTGTCTTTGCATTGAAAATCTGGAGGCATTATCTCTACGGGGAGAAATGCTATCTTTTCACCGATCACAAAAGCCTCAAATACTTGTTGACGCAAAAGGAGTTGAATCTTCGACAACTGAGGTGGATGGAACTTCTTAAAGATTATGATCTAGTCATTGATTACCATCCGGGCAAGGCCAATGTTGTAGCTGATGCACTCAGCCACAAACCTCTGTCTGGTAAGCATTGATTATGGACTTGAAGTTATAAGTATTGTGAAGTATGTTAACTCATTATTATATCACCCTCTTGTAGCCCCTCGAGCAATTAACGCTCACTTTCGACTTCGGAAGCACCATTGCCTTGTAGCTGAACTTCAAGTTCAGTCCACCATTATTTCACGAATTAAGGACTTACAAGAACAAGATTCCGAGCTCCAGGCTATTGCCTCTAAACTATCAGATAATTCGGACTTCAGAATTGATTCTGAAGGAATTTTATGTTTCCATGATCGAGTTTGTGTACCTAATGATGAAACTCTCCGCACCGATATCCTCGCTGAAGCTCATTCGAGTTCTTTTTCTGTTCACCCTGGGTCTGTGAAAATGTATAAGGATCTACGTGAGCTATATTGGTGGCCTGGCATGAAGCAGGCTATTGTTGATTACATTTCCATGTGCCTCGTGTGTCAACGTGTTAAGGCAGAACATTGTGCCCCTACAGGACTTTTGCAACCTATTGATCGCCCGAAGTGGAAATGGGAAAATATAACCATAGACTTTGTTAGTGGTCTACTGTTAACCCCTGTGAAGCATGATGCTATATGGGTTATTGTAGATCGGTTTACGAAGTCAGCTCATTTCATACCAGTTAGAATGGACTACAGTCTCCCTAAGTTAGCTGACTTATACATCAATGAAGTAATCTGACTCCATGGAGTGCCTGAATCTATCATCTCCGATCGAGACCCTCGGTTTGCATCTCGGTTTTGGAGAACCCTTCAAGGAGCTCTGGGCACCAGGGTCAATCTTAGCACAGCTTTTCACCCTCAAACTGACGGTCAGTCAGAAAGGGTAATTTAGGTAAATCATCAAGCAATCTATCTTTTGGAATCATAGAATTTGTATGGTTATTAAGACCTCCCTATGCAGATATTGGAGGACATTCTTCGGGCGTGTATTATCGACTTTGGTGGGACTTGGGAGAAATATCTACCTCTTGTCGAATTTTCTTATAATAATAGTTATCAAGCATCCATCCAAATGGCCCCGTATGAAGCATTGTATGGTAGACGACATAGAACTCCATTGTGCTGGTCGGAGCTGGGCGAGGGCAAAGTGTTAGGCCCTGACTTGCTTCGTGAAACTGAGGAACGAGTTACCATTATTCATGATCGTTTAAAGGCTGCCTTTGATCGACAAAAAGCTTATGTTGATCTCAAATGAAGAGACATTGAATATGAAGTCTGTGAAAAAGCCTTTCTTGAAGTGTCACCATGGAAAAAAGTCTTGAGGTTTGGCAAGAAGGGAAAACTGAGCCCCCGGTTCATTGGACCCTTTGAAATCATTGAAAAGATTTGCCCAGTGGCATATAGGCTTTTGCTACCCTCAGAATTGAGTAAAATCCACGATGTCTTTCATGTATCGATGCTTCAGAAGTATAGGTCTAATCCTTCTCACATTGTGGAACCCAAATTTGTAGAACTCCGGCCAGATCTATCCTATGAAGAAGAACCGGTTCAGATTCTTGCTCGGGAAGTCAAGAGACTTCGCAATAAGACTGTACCGTTAGTTAAAGTACCCTGGAGGAGTCACTCTGTGGAGGAAGCTACATGGGAGCCTGAAAAAACTATGAAACAACAATAACCGCATCTTTTCAGTTCAGGTAAAAATTCGAGGACGAATTTTTCTTAAGGGGGGAGAGTTATAACACCCCGAAGTCTAGTCTAGTCGGAATTAAGTTCCGTTGATCGGAAATCCTACTTCGGCCTAGCTTAATTATTGCATTGATTAGTTAACTATTGATATTGAGCCCTAAATTGGTTTAAAACATTGTGATTGAGCTCTATTAATTAATAATAAGCTTTTAGTGACTAAAATGGAAGAAATGTAAGTTGGAGGGAAAAGTTACAATAATATGATAAGTGAGGGGCTAACTGTAACACCCCAATTTTGGGCTTAGATGTTTAGGGTCTGAACCGAACCGGTTTGAGAAACGGTTCGGATATAAAAGGTTGTTTCAGGGAACATCTAGTTCGGGATGCTTTAAAAATATAGGAAAATATCTAAAAATCCTTATTTAATATATAAAAGGGAATGGTGAAATCAATTTTACAAAATAGGGTTTGGAAATACTACATTTCGGTGTAGTGACCAAATCGCAGTTTTTGCAAAAGTTTAGTAGTGACTGTTTTGTAAAGGATTGGAACTTTGAATCTTTAAGGAGCTAATTTACCAAAAATGTTTTCACCAGATTTTTCCTTAATTTGGGTGATTTAATTAATGATTTAATAAAATAAAATAAAGGAGATAAACTACCTTTGACTTTCATAACTACTTTTCTCTAATTTCCTCTCATTTCATTTTCTCTCAAAATCCTATCAACCAAACACTTTTTCTCCAGCAAATCTTACTTTGATTTCCACTTCATTTGATGAGATTTCCATCACTCATTGATTCATAATCAATCTTTCATCAAATCTATTTGTTTTCTACATTGAGTTTGCATGGAAACTTGCCCAAATCAAGGAGAAATCATCTTTTAGAGGTACGCTTGTTCTTCTCCTCTAAATACTCAGTTCTTTACTGTAATTCCCAAGTTGTCAATCCTTTATTAAAGATTTATGAATGGTTTTAATGTTAGAAACAAGATTTTGGCTTAAAACTCAAGATTTTGGAAGAGATCTTGAAGATTTTCGTGGTAATTGATTGGGCTCTGTTTTGAGATGGTTTTCTAATGTATTCTTGATGTTAAATGATGTTAGAAATAAGGTTTTATCAATCCAATCCCGAATAGGTTGTTTTTCTAAGTTTTTGCTTGTGAAAATGGTGGTTTTTGGGGTGATTTTGGTGTTCTGTTATAGCTGGAGGTATAAGGACGAGTTAGGGTTGTTTTTTATGTTAATTGATGTTTAGAAATGATTAGAAGTGATGGATCTTGGCTGGGTTATGTTTTGGAAGAGTTTGGAGGTGATTTCGGTTGTGTTGGTGGCCGAAATGTTGGGTTTAAGTAGAGCAGCGAGTTTTGGAGTGTTGGCTGAAGATTTCAATGCATGGTGATGCATTAATCCTCTGCTTTTATGTGTCTAAAACAGGGGAGACATCTTCGGACACTTTTGGAGTTGATCCGGAAGCTTAATTGGCGTTTCGGCAAGCAAGTGAAACGTAAATTGGTGAGTGCGATTGGGTTAGAAGTCCATGAGGACAAAAATACAAGATTTGGGAATTTAGGAGAGGTTTGAAACACCTTCCTAAATCTGGAAGTAAGTATGGTTTGAATTGCTCTCTTTAGAGTGGTGTTTGCCCCTAAAATGCTTTTACATGCTCATGGTTTGAGATTGATAAATTCTTACTGTTTTTATACATGATTCATAGCATGAGATTATGCTTGTAGAGGTGTCATGAGATGGCATGTTGCATTGAATAGATTTGAGCTTTTGGTTTGAAGCAAAGTATGATTTATGTTTTGAAATGTGGTGAGAAAACCTTTGAGTAATATTGCATGAAAAATAGTAGGTGTGATGATGTTTTAACACATTATATTGGCATAGATGTTGAGAAACTTATCGGATATACTTGATCGATCAATAGGATGAGAGTGCACTATAAACTAATAATTCGTACGTGCTCTTTGGTTAAGCCAAAGGGAGATATTCCGATGATGGGCATTCCATCGGGTAGGACTTGGTGAAATACCCAAGCTTTGTGGCGATGAGAGATTCCGCCATGTGAGTACGGTGATGAGAGATTCCACCGGAAGCCATGTTGCTAGACAAGTGAGTACGGTGATGCGAGATTCCACCGGAAGAGTCTAGTGTAGAAATGTGTCCGCATATATGAGTATTAATGAGATGTTAAATGCCAATATAAATGATGAAATGGTTTTTGTTACATATGTGCCTTTGATGAAATGATTTATGTAACCCCCTTAACCCGGCCTAGACGGTTGACCCGAATTAAGAAAGTCACACGGGGAAAACCAAAGTCAACCCGAAAGTCAACCCTGATTAACGACCCTTTTATTTTCTTTTTAACCTTGTCTAGATGCACTTTAAACCTAATTGTGATCACACAAACATCATACTAAAAGATCACAAACATCAGAGATCAAACAGGGACTCAATTGAACAAATTACAACTTTAGGGACCAAATTGTAAATTCTGATAATTATAAGGACTTAACCCAAATTGAAGTTACCAACTTGAAATTAATCATGTTTCATGCTTCTCTGTGAAATTTCAGCTCAAAAGGACTTCCCAAACTCATACAATTGCACAAACAAGTTTCAGGACCAAAACGCAAACATTCCAAAACATATAACTGCCAATGTCAGCCCCCAACGGTCACCCGTTCCGAAACAGGCATAGCCCGTTTTGAAACTCGGGGCCGTTCCGCAACGCGTACCGAAACGGGGGTCTGGCAGTGGCCTTTCCGTTTCGGAACGGCCCCTCCCGTTTCGGACGCCTGGGCACAATTAAGGCACCCGTTCCGAAACGGTAGGTGCTGTTCCGAAACACCCTACACAGATTGCCTAAAAATGCATACTTAAACATGCAATTGACCAACCAATCGTGCTCCAAAAGCCACCAAACTTTGCCAACATGCAATTCAACATATAAGGGACTTATAAGCATCATCAATTCAGCAAAACAACATCATAAGCAAAAAGCCCCAAATCTATAGGCATGCTTCCTACACAAGTAAGCCATTCAAGCATAAACTTCCAAAACAAGCATATAAAGATCCAACACCAAAACCAATCTTCTCAACATCAAACAACATACTTAGGGAGTACTAAACATCTCCCAAAACATATACATTGGTCCCCCATTGCCAAATTACCGAGAGCTAAAATGTACTTAGAAAACCTTCCATACTTAGAGCTTAGTTTCCACTTGGATGCTTGCCCTCCTTGCTGCCCTCAAGTACTCTAATGTTCTGCATTATTGATTTGAGAAAACAAAGAGAGCGTAAGCAAAAGCTTAGTGAGGAATGCTCAATAAAACCATCCAATAATGCATTTATAAAACATTTATACATCATGCTTCAAATCAACTTTTGTACATGCTTAAAAGCATACTTAAACATGCATCTCATGCATTACATCACAACATGTCATATTGGCCTCAAGTGATAAGTTCCATTTCTTTAAAAACAAGTTCATCAACTTTCACCCCAAGGACTTTTAAACACCTTGGCCCCAAGGACTTTTAAACACCTTGGCCATGGACTTTTAAACACCATGAAATGTACCACATCAAGGACTTTTAAACACCTTGGCCATGGACTTTTAAACACCATGAAATGTATCACATCAAGGACTTTTAAACACCTTGATCCCAAGGACTTTTAAACACCTTGGCCATGAACTTTTAAACACCATGAAATGTATCACATCAAGGACTTTTAAACACCTTGATCCCAAGGACTTTTAAACACCTTGGCCTATGGACTTTTAAACACCATAGAATGGACCACACAAGGACTTTTAACCACCTTTGTGTCCGTAACAAGAACCATCCAAGGACTTTTAACCACCTTGATGTTCTTAAGTAACAAGGCTCACTCAAGGACTTTTAACCACCTTAGTGACCTTAACCTTTCCAAAACATCACTTGCCAATATACATCATTATCATCAATTTATTCACTGTTTTAAAGCATTAAACCAAGCCATATTCATCATGCATTTAAAAGCATCAAACCACATTTAATCAATGTTCAAAAACAAGGAACTCTTACCTTGAGCTTCCTTTAACATATGGCTTATCAAAACAGCAAATACCATGCTAAATCATGCTTTCAAAACAGTAATCAAAACATGCAAATAACCACATTGCATCACAACAAAATCATGGCCACCACTAGAGAGAATTTCCGAAAACTTACACTAGAGCTTAGCAAAGTTGTTTAGACTTAAACTAAGCTCCCAAGACATTGGTTTCAAGCCGAAAACCCAATTTCACTCACCGATTCCACTTCGCCTCTTGCCGAAGCACCAATTCAAGCTTCTGGATCAACAACTCTTGGATCCAAAGATGCCTCCCCTGATTAAACACATTAAAGCAGAGATTTAATGCATCATCATGCATCAAAAGCTTCAATGAAAGCACTCAAACTCGCTGCTCTCATTCATACTCCAATTTCGGCCACCAAACACAACCGAAATTGCATCAAAACCACTTCTCAACAAAGCCCAGCCATAAACCAGCAAAACCTAACATCCATAAACACCATTTAACATCTAAAAACAACTTATAAACATCCTTATACCTCCAGCAACATCAGATCCACAAGATCACCACAAAAACATCCAAGAATCACAAGCTAAACTTAGGAAACACAACCTATCCGGGATTGCATTAATCAAAACTCATTTCCTTATCAAATTAACATTCATTAATCATCATTTTAGCACCTTAAAACACTGCTTAAACAGATCCAACGAAATTTCATCAAAAACACACCAAATCTTGCATTTTAAGCCAAGATCCACTAAACAAACTTAAAAACCATTTATAAAACATCAATTAAGGATTGAGAACTTGGGAATTTCATTAAAGAACTTGAAGTTCAGAGGAGAAGGACGTTCTTACCTCCAAACTTGAGTTTCTCCTCTTTTAGAGCCAAAAAGCTTGATGAATCAAGTAGCAAATACAAAGGTTTTGATGAGGAGATGATTAGGAATCAAATGAGGATTGAAAAGAAGTATTTAGGTGATAAAAATCAGAGGAAAAGATCTGGAGAGAATGTGTTTGGTTTGAGAGAAAAGATGAGAGAAAATGAGAATGGAAAATTTAGAAAGTTAGTTAAAGATGACTAAAATATCTTTCCCTCCTTTTTACTTTTATTTTAAACCATTATTAAATCATTTAATATTCTAGAAAATCTGGAGAAACTCCCCTTTGGGTAAATAGCTCCCTAAAGATTCAAAGTTTCAATCCTTTTTAAAACAGTCACAAAACTTTCAAAAATTACATTTTGGTCACTAGCCAAAATGTCACCCTTCCGAAACTCATTTTCCAAAATTGATTTCACAGTTCACTTAATTATATTAAAAGATGATTTTAGAACATTTTTCCATATTTTTAATGCAACCCGAACTAGGCTTTCCTAATTTCACTCTCTTAGATTCGAACAGCACTTTGACCAAACCGGTCAACGCCCAAAACTTCTAAGCCCAAAACCGGGGCGTTACAACTCTCCCCCCCTTAAGAAATTTCGTCCTCGAAATTTACCTGAAGGAAAGAGATAAGGAAACTGCTTCAGCATGTCTTCCTTCCGCTCCCACGTGGCTTCCTCAACACCGCGATGCTTCCACAGCACCTTCACCAACTCAATGGTCTTGCCACGAAGAACCTTGCTATCCGAATCCAGAACCTTCACCGATTCCTCATCATAGGTCAAATCCGGATTCAAAACCACTTCCTCCACAGGCATCACATGCGAAGGATCAGATCTATACTTCCGGAGCATAGAGACATGAAACACATCATGAATCTTCTCCAACTCCTGTGGTAACCTCAACCGATACGCAACAGGACCCACACGCTCAACCACCTCATATGGTCCAATGTACCTAGGGCTCAACTTACCCTTTCGGCCAAACCGCATCACCTTCTTCCAAGGCGAAACCTTCAAGAACACACGGTCACCCACCGCATACTCTATCTCCTTACGCTTCAAATCCGCGTAAGACTTCTGCCGATCAGAAGCAGCCTTTAACCGCTCACAAATGAGCTTTACCTTCTCTGTGGTCCCTTTCAACAAAGCCGGCATCGAAACCAACTTTTGACCAGTCTCAGCCCAACAAAGAGGAGTCCTACACTTCCTCCCGTACAAAGCCTCATAAGGTGCCATCTGTATGCTCGCCTGATAACTATTGTTATAAGCAAACTCAACCAAAGGCAGATGCTTCTCCCAAGAACCTTGGAACTCAATCACGCAGCACCTCAACATATCCTCCAAAATCTGGATAACTCGCTCAGACTGACCATCCGACTGAGGATGATAGGATGTACTGAAATGCAACCTTGTACCCAGAGCTTGATGCAAACACCGCCAAAACCGCGATGTGAACCTCGGATCCCTATCCGACACAATCGACTTAGGCATACCATGCAGCCGCACAATCTCAGCAATGTACAGCTCTGCCAGCTTATCCAAAGAAAACGTAGTATGCACAGGCAAGAAATGCGCACACTTCGTCAGGCGATCCACAATCACCCAGACCGAATTCTTCTTCGATGGAGACAAAGGTAAACCAGATACAAAATCCATGGTAACCCTCTCCCACTTCCATTCAGGGATTTTCAACGGTTGCAACAACCCTGAAGGAAACTGATGCTCAGCCTTAACTTGCTGACACACCAAACACTTGCTAACAAACTCTGCAACATCCTTTTTCAAACCCACCCAATAGTACTCATCACGAAGATCACGGTACATCTTAGTACTACCAGGGTGCATAGCAAAAGGACTACTATGACCTTCAGTCAGAATAGCACGCCTCAACTCAGCATCAGCAGGCACTACTATTCGACTCCCAAAACACAGCACACCATCATCATTGAAACAGAAATCCGAAGGTCTACCCTCCGCGATATCCTGAACATGAGACACCAAGGAATCATCCAACAACTGCTTATCCTTGATCAACTGAACCAAAGAGGGTTTCACTTGCAACTCAGCAACAAGACCACCATCTTGCGATATGCTCAAGCTAGCAAACATAGCCCTCAACTCAACAGCTACCTTCCTACTCAAGGCATCCGCAACAACATTAGCTTTTCCAGGATGATACTCAACCGTCAGATCATAACCCTTGAGCAACTCCAACCAACGCCGCTGTCTAAGATTCAACTCCTTCTGAGACATCAGATACCTCAAACTCTTGTGATCCGTGTACACAGTACACTTCTCACCATACAGATAATGTCTCCAGATCTTCAGAGCAAAAACCACTGCAGCCAGCTCAATATCATGCGTAGGGTAATTGCGCTCATGCACTTTCAACTGCCGCGATGCATAAGCCACCACCTTACCCTCCTGCATCAGCACACACCCCAAACCAACATAGGATGCATCACTGTAAACCACAAACTCTTTCCCTGATTCAGGCTGAATCAAGATAGGAGCTTGCGTCAAAGCCGCCTTAAGCTTCTCAAAAGCCTGTTGTCTCGCTTCCGTCCACTCATACTTAACATCCTTCTGCAACAGCTTCGTCAAAGGAGCAGCAATCTTGGAAAAACCATCCACAAACCTTCGGTAGTATCCCGCCAAACCAAGGAAACTACGAACCTCATGAACAGACTTAGGAACTTTCCAACTCATCACCGCCTCAATCTTCTGAGGATCAACACGAATCCCCTCAGCTGAGACCACATGCCCAAGAAACACCACCTCCCTTAACCAGAACTCACACTTGCTCAGCTTAGCATAAAGCTGATTCTCCAACAAAGCTTGCAAAACAATCCTCAAATGCTCTTCATGCTCCTTCTCAGTACGCGAGTACACGAGGATATCATCAATGAACACCACAACAAACTTGTCCAGGTATTCATGAAACACACGATTCATCATGTCCATGAAAGCAGCAGGAGCATTTGTCAACCCAAACGGCATCACAAGGAACTCATAATGCCCATACCTTGTCCTAAAAGCTGTCTTAGGCACATCCACATCCTTCACCTTCAACTGATAATACCCTGACCTCAAGTCAATCTTAGAGAACACAGCAGCTCCCCGAAATTGATCAAAGAGATCATCGATCCTCGGCAAAGGATACCGATTCTTGATAGTCAACTTTTTCAGCTGACGGTAATCAATGCACATTCTCATAGTGCCATCCTTTTTCTTCACAAACAAGATCAGTGCTCCCCAAGGTGACACACTCGGCCGGATGAAACCACGATCAAGCAACTCTTGCAACTGCGTCTTCAGCTCCTTCAGCTCCTTAGGTGCCATTCTATAGGGAGTAATGGACACAGGAGTTGTATTCTCATACAGCTCAATTCCAAACTCCACCTCGCGGTTAGGAGGTAAACCAGGCAACTCCTCAGGAAAAACACCAGGAAACTCCTTCACAACCCTGATATCTTGCACCCTCAACTCTTTAGAGCTAGGATTCATCACAAAAGCTAGATAAGCTTCGCAACCTTGCCTCAGCATACTGCTCGCCTCCAAGGTAGACACCACATTGACAAGAAACTTCACATTCTCGCCAACCACCACAACTTCATAATCATCCGCAAGCTTAAGCAAAACCCGCTTGTTCTCACAATCCACAACAGCACGATGCTCAGCAAGCCAATCCATACCAAGGATCACATCGAAACCATAGAAGGGCAACTCCATAAGATCAACATGGAAAACATGCTCTTGAACAACCAAGGGACACCTTCTATAAAGCTTCCTAGTCACAACAGTCTCACCAAAAGAACTAGTGACTCGGACACCAACATCCAAAGACTCAACAGGCAAACCAAGCAATTCAGCATGCTCACGCAAGATGTATGAATGCGTAGATCCAGAATCAATCAAAGAAAGCAATGACAAGGACTGCAAAGTAAAGGTACCTGCAATCACATCCGCATCATTCCTGCCCTCTCGCTGAGCATACACCCTCGCTTGGCCTCCACCCTCAGGCTGAATAGCCACAACATGAGCCACTCCACGACCACCTTCCTCTCTCCTCTGGAAATTACCACGGCCGCGCCCACGACCTCTCTGTGGTGCAGCAACAACAGGAGCACGCACCTGCTCACCAGCCAACCTCGGACAATCTCGCCTCAAGTGGTCTGCAGAACCACAACTCCAGCACCCGTTACCAGCAGCCGCAACAGGAGCTTGCACCACTCTCTCAGCACGAGGACAGTCACGTTTCATGTGACCACGTGAACCACAGATCCAACAAGCACTAGGATCAGCTCTAGCACCGCCACCCCTAGCAGGTGCACCACCACCTCTCTTGGCTGAGGACTGATACTTCTGATCACGTCCCCTCTTGTTCCGTTCACCTCCGGAACTAAACTCAGCAGATCGCTTGCCAGCACCCTTAGCAGATAAACCCAAGTTCATCTCAACGTCCTTGGCTCGGCCCACCAATACGTCAAAATCATCATACTCGGCGGCCAGCAAATACATCTTTACATCCGTCTCTAAACCATAACGGAACCTCTCGCACCTTGCCCGCTCATCAGGTACCAACTCCGGTGCATACTGACTGAGTCGCACAAACTGCACCTCATACTTAGCCACACTCATGCTCCCTTGGGTAAGAGACATGAATTCACGCTTTTTCTCATCGAGATATCTCACACCAAGATACCTCCGCTTGAACACATTCTGAAAGAATGTCCAAGTCACATCAGCTTCTGCCATCCCAGCAATAGTGGTTGTCCACCACGTATACGCATCCTTCTGCAGCAAGGACACAACACAACCCAGCTTCTGCACATCAGTGCAACTCATCTGGCCCAAGATTCGCTTGGTACTCTCTAGCCAAGCTTCAGAACTCTCAGCAGACATACCCCTGAACTCAGTCCCACCAAGACTGCGCAAACGCTCCAAAGGTAGTCTAACACCAGCATCTTCCTGATGCCCCGCTCCACGAGCCCCAGCTACTGCTGCTTGAAAAGCACCCGCAATAGCTTGCACTAACATCGTCATATCAGGCATAGCTTGCCCCTGACCAGCCCCAAGTCCAGCAGCTCCAGCGCCAGCTGCAGCTCCAGCTTCCTCAGCCCCAGCACCACCACCACCAGGTGGAGGAGGAGGTAACACCGCACTACCCGTGTTTTCCTCATTCTCGTTCTCATTAGGAGCCGTAGCTCGCACATTACCTCGTAACTCTCTACGTGGTGCCATACTTTTACCATGCAATCACAACACAAATAAAACAAAGTCAGGCCCAGCAAGGTAAGCAATCCAAGTATTCAAGCTCAATTTCATTTCAAAACAACATCTTTCCTTTAGCTTTGATTTGGCAATGGGTACCCACACATGCTACATCACAGCACATACTTCAATTGCATCAAAATCACAAGCCATTAAACATGCTTTCACTCAACAAGCATACAAGGCTTACATACTTCAATCATGCATACATACATTCCCAATTACTCGAGAACTCAGCTCTGATACCACCAAATGTAACCCCCTTAACCCGGCCTAGACGGTTGACCCGAATTAAGAAAGTCACACGGGGAAAACCAAAGTCAACCCGAAAGTCAACCCTGATTAACGACCCTTTTATTTTCTTTTTAACCTTGTCTAGATGCACTTTAAACCTAATTGTGATCACACAAACATCATACTAAAAGATCACAAACATCAGAGATCAAACAGGGACTCAATTGAACAAATTACAACTTTAGGGACCAAATTGTAAATTCTGATAATTATAAGGACTTAACCCAAATTGAAGTTACCAACTTGAAATTAATCATGTTTCATGCTTCTCTGTGAAATTTCAGCTCAAAAGGACTTCCCAAACTCATACAATTGCACAAACAAGTTTCAGGACCAAAACGCAAACATTCCAAAACATATAACTGCCAATGTCAGCCCCCAACGGTCACCCGTTCCGAAACAGGCATAGCCCGTTTCGAAACTCGGGGCCGTTCCGCAACGCGTACCGAAACGGGGGTCTGGCAGTGGCCTTTCCGTTTCGGAACGGCCCCTCCCGTTTCGGACGCCTGGGCACAATTAAGGCACCCGTTCCGAAACGGTAGGTGCTGTTCCGAAACACCCTGCACAGATTGCCTAAAAATGCATACTTAAACATGCAATTGACCAACCAATCGTGCTCCAAAAGCCACCAAACTTTGCCAACATGCAATTCAACATATAAGGGACTTATAAGCATCATCAATTCAGCAAAACAACATCATAAGCAAAAAGCCCCAAATCTATAGGCATGCTTCCTACACAAGTAAGCCATTCAAGCATAAACTTCCAAAACAAGCATATAAAGATCCAACACCAAAACCAATCTTCTCAACATCAAACAACATACTTAGGGAGTACTAAACATCTCCCAAAACATATACATTGGTCCCCCATTGCCAAATTACCGAAAGCTAAAATGTACTTAGAAAACCTTCCATACTTAGAGCTTAGTTTCCACTTGGATGCTTGCCCTCCTTGCTGCCCTCAAGTACTCTAATGTTCTGCATTATTGATTTGAGAAAACAAAGAGAGCGTAAGCAAAATCTTAGTGAGGAATGCTCAATAAAACCATCCAATAATGCATTTATAAAACATTTATACATCATGCTTCAAATCAACTTTTGTACATGCTTAAAAGCATACTTAAACATGCATCTCATGCATTACATCACAACATGTCATATTGGCCTCAAGTGATAAGTTCCATTTCTTTAAAAACAAGTTCATCAACTTTCACCCCAAGGACTTTTAAACACCTTGGCCCCAAGGACTTTTAAACACCTTGGCCATGGACTTTTAAACACCATGAAATGTACCACATCAAGGACTTTTAAACACCTTGATCCCAAGGACTTTTAAACACCTTGGCCATGGACTTTTAAACACCATGAAATGTATCACATCAAGGACTTTTAAACACCTTGATCCCAAGGACTTTTAAACACCTTGGCCATGGACTTTTAAACACCATGAAATGTATCACATCAAGGACTTTTAAACACCTTGATCCCAAGGACTTTTAAACACCATGGCCTATGGACTTTTAAACACCATAGAATGGACCACACAAGGACTTTTAACCACCTTTGTGTCCGTAACAAGAACCATCCAAGGACTTTTAACCACCTTGATGTTCTTAAGTAACAAGGCTCACTCAAGGAGTTTTAACCACCTTAGTGACCTTAACCTTTCCAAAACATCACTTGCCAATATACATCATTATCATTAATTTATTCACTGTTTTAAAGCATTAAACCAAGCCATATTCATCATGCATTTAAAAGCATCAAACCACATTTAATCAATGTTCAAAAACAAGGAACTCTTACCTTGAGCTTCCTTTAACATATGGCTTATCAAAACAGCAAATACCATGCTAAATCATGCTTTCAAAACAGTAATCAAAACATGCAAATAACCACATTGCATCACAACAAAATCATGGCCACCACTAGAGAGAATTTCCGAAAACTTACACTAGAGCTTAGCAAAGTTGTTTAGACTTAAACTAAGCTCCCAAGACATTGGTTTCAAAGCCGAAAACCCAATTTCACTCACCGATTCCACTTCGCCTCTTGCCGAAGCACCAATTCAAGCTTCCGGATCAACAACTCTTGGATCCAAAGATGCCTCCCCTGATTAAACACATTAAAGAAGAGATTTAATGCATCATCATGCATCAAAAGCTTCAATGAAAGCACTCAAACTCGCTGCTCTCATTCATACTCCAATTTCGGCCACCAAACACAACCGAAATTGCATCAAAACCACTTCTCAACAAAGCCCAGCCATAAACCAACAAAACCTAACATCCATAAACACCATTTAACATCTAAAAACAACTTATAAACATCCTTATACCTCCAGCAACATCAGATCCACAAGATCACCACAAAAACATCCAAGAATCACAAGCTAAACTTAGGAAACACAACCTATCCGGGATTGCATTAATCAAAACTCATTTCCTTATCAAATTAACATTCATTAATCATCATTTTAGCACCTTAAACACTGCTTAAACAGATCCAACGAAATTTCATCAAAAACACACCAAATCTTGCATTTTAAGCCAAGATCCACTAAACAAACTTAAAAACCATTTATAAAACATCAATTAAGGATTGAAAACTTGGGAATTTCATTAAAGAACTTGAAGTTCAGAGGAGAAGGACGTTCTTACCTCCAAACTTGAGTTTCTCCTCTTTTAGAGCCAAAAAGCTTGATGAATCAAGTAGCAAATACAAAGGTTTTGATGAGGAGATGATTAGGAATCAAATGAGGATTGAAAAGAAGTATTTAGGTGATAAAAATCAGAGGAAAAGATCTGGAGAGAATGTGTTTGGTTTGAGAGAAAAGATGAGAGAAAATGAGAATGGAAAATTTAGAAAGTTAGTTAAAGATGACTAAAATATCTTTCCCTTCTTTTTACTTTTATTTTAAACCATTATTAAATCATTTAATATTCTAGAAAATCTGGAGAAACTCCCCTTTGGGTAAATAGCTCCCTAAAGATTCAAAGTTTCAATCCTTTTTAAAACAGTCACAAAACTTTCAAAAATTACATTTTGGTCACTAGCCAAAATGTCACCCTTCCGAAACTCATTTTCCAAAATTGATTTCACAGTTCACTTAATTATATTAAAAGATGATTTTAGAACATTTTTCCATATTTTTAATGCAACCCGAACTAGGCTTTCCTAATTTCACTCTCTTAGATTCGAACAGCACTTTGACCAAACCGGTCAACGCCCAAAACTTCTAAGCCCAAAACCGGGGCGTTACAATTTATGCTATGAGATATGCATATGAGATTTGTTTTAGAAATGCTTTGATGATACAAGCATGTGTATGGCCTTTCCATGAGTTTTTCATTGGTAAATGCATGAGATAGAATTGAGGTACATGTGGTTTCAATGAGAAGTTGCTTTGGAAGGTGTTCAAGCATGTGTTAAAATGAGCATA
Organism: Hibiscus trionum; assembly: GCA_030270665.1. NCBI lineage: Eukaryota > Viridiplantae > Streptophyta > Magnoliopsida > Malvales > Malvaceae > Hibiscus > Hibiscus trionum. The sequence continues at coordinate 9,392,117 of BSYR01000007.1, read as the reverse complement.
TTGTTCAAAAGCTTTTGTGAAAAGAATTTCAAAGTGTGCGTTATTGTGATGGTTTTCTTAGAGCATGCCTCACTAAGCATTTGAGCTTACGCTCTCTCTTTTACCAATAATGCAGATAATTGAGGTGTTTTCGGGCATCAAGGAAGCTAAGTTCATCCAAGGAAGTCCAAGCTCATGTATGGTGAAGTTTCCATACCCCTTAGTTTTGATAGATTGGCAATGGGAAACCAAGATTTGTATTTGGGAGATGTGTTAAACTCCCTAAGGTTGTGGCATGTTTGCTCTGGCTGGATTGAATTGTAAATGGCCTTAATTGCTTGTTTTGAGGTTGGATTGCCTATTTGTGATTTGATATTAGGGAGCATGCCTCTAGATTAATGGGATTTCATGTTTGAAGCTATGATTAGAGAGTCCTTGGGATGTGTTTGAATAGGTTTTTGAGTGAAAAACCAGCATTTGCTGCAATTTCTGGGCAAACCGTATCGAAACACCCTCTAGTGTTTAGGAACGGGGGCCTGTAATGGCCTTCGTGTTTCGAAACAGTAGAGGCTGTTTCGGAACGATTTGACTACTGGAATGCCATGTTTCAGAACTGGTCTCGGAACACACCCGCGTATCGAAACGGTCAACGCCGTTTCGATCCAGCGTTTTGATACGGCAGGTGGGTGTTCCGAAACGGGTGACCGTTGGACACAGATTTGAATTGTGCTGATGTTTGCAAGCTTTACATTATAGTCCCAAATGTTGTAATTGCAATTGCTTGAGTTTGAGATATCTTTTTAAGTTGAAACTTTGTCGAGAAGCATGTAACATGACTAATTACATAATGGTAACCTTAAAACCAGTAAAGTCCCCCTGAATTTTAGAAATTACAATTTGGTCCCCAAACTTGTGTGAAGTGTAATTGAGTCCCTACATGTTATCCGACCGCTATGTCTTTCTCAATCGTGTTTCATGAGTACTCACTTAGGGTTAAAAAGTATCTAGACAAGATTAAAAAGAAAAAAAAGGGTCGTGAATCAAGGTTGACTTCGGGTTGACTTTGGTTTTCCCCGTGTAATCTTCGTAGTTCGAGTCTTTCGTCTAGGTCGAGCTAAGGGGGTTACATTTGGTGGTATTCGAGCCAGGTTCTCGAATAATTGGGGCTTGGTATGTGGATGATGTATTTGTAATTGCATGATGTGTCCTTCGGGTGAAAGAATGTTGTATGAATAGTGATGTATGATTCAATTGTGATGTGTTGGGATGGTATGCTATGTTGGTGTGTGATAGGGGATCCCATTGCCAAGTCAAAACTAATGAGATGAATTGTTTTCGAAAATGAGCTTGAGTACTTGGATTACTTACCTTATTGTGCCTAATTGTGTTTATTGCATTTTTGTTAGTGCATTGTTTTCTATATAATGGGGCCACGTAGAGAGATGAGGATAAATACAAGAGCTATGGCTCAGAATGAGAATGAGGAGAATGCTGAGAATGCTGAAGATTTACCTCCTCCCCCTGGTGGTGGACCACCCGATGGTGGTGGTGCTAGAGCTGGTAATGATGGTGATGGTGCTGGGGTTGCTGGACCCGAGGGTGCTCAGGGGCAAGCTGCTCCTGACATGGCTATGTTGATTCAGGCTATTGCTGGAGCTTTCCAGGCAGCAGTAGCTGGAGCTCATGGAGCTGCGCATTAGGATGATGCCAATGTGAGGTTGCCTTTGGAACGCCTTCGCAGTCTGGGAGGGACTGAGTTCAGAGGTTTATCTCCGGAAGGATCTGAGTCTTGGTTGGAGAGCACCAAGCGGATTTTGGGACAGATGAACTGCAATAATGTGCAGAAGCTGGGTTGTGTTGTATCATTGCTGCATGGTGATGCTTATACGTGGTGGACGACCACTATTTCTGGAATGGAGGATGACGAGGTGACTTGGACGTTCTTTATGAATGCGTTCAAGCGGAAGTATCTGGGTGTGCGTTACCTAGATGAGAAGAAAAGAGAGTTTATGTCCCTTATGCAAGGTAGCACGTCAGTAGCCGAGTATGAAATTCAGTTTGTCCGCCTCAGTCAGTATGCACCTGAGCTAATCCCTAATGAGAGGGAGAGGTGTGAACGATTCCGTTATGGTTTGGTAACGGATGTGAAGACTTTTATGCTTGCGGCTGATTATACAGATTTTAATGTCTTGGTCACTAGAGCCAAGGACATTGAGTCTAACCTTGGTCTGACTAGTCGAGCGGGTGGATCTAGCTCCAGGAAGCGAGCGGCTGAACGCGATTATGGAAGAGATCGCAACAAGAGGCATAAGGATAGGAGGTCGCATTATGATGTTAGGCGTGGGGGTGGTAACCCTGGTAGAGGTCAGCAAGGACCTAATGCTGTTCTGAGGACTCCTGAGTGTAACCGTTGTGGTAGACGACATGGTGGCGAGTGTTGGGGTAACCTTGGGACATGCTGGAATTGTGGGAACCGTGGACATTTGAAGAAAGATTGTCCTCAGCCTTTGAGAGAGGGACAGGCTCCGGTGAGAGCAGCTGAGCCACAGAGAGGTCGTGGGCGCGGCCGTGGTAATTTTCAACGCAGAGATGATGGTGGCAAGAATGTAGCACATGTTGTGGCTGTTCAACCTGAGGGTGGCGGTCAGGCTCGAGTGTATGCCCATCGTGAGGGAAGGAATGATACGGATGTGATCGCAGGTACATTCACTTTGCAATCCTTATCATTACTTTCTTTGATTGATTCTGGATCAACACACTCGTACATATTGCGTAAACATGCTCAAATGCTTGGTTTACCTATTAAGTCTTTGGATGTTGGTATGCGTGTGACTAGTTCTTTTGGTGAGACGGTTGTAACACAGAAGTTGTATAAGAGGTGTCCCTTGAGAGTGCAAAATCATGTTTTTCTTGTTGATCTCATGGAATTGCCATTCTATGGCTTTGATGTAATTCTTGGAATGGATTGGCTTGTTGAGCATAGAGCTGAGGTGATTTTGAAAGCAAGAGGGTTTCGTTGAAACTTGCGAATGATTATGAAGTGGTGGTGGTAGGTGAGAATGTGAAGTTTCTTGCCAATGTGGTGTCTACATTAGAAGCGAGTCGAATGCTGAGGCAAGGTTGTGAGGCTTACCTAGCCTTTGTGATGAATCCTAGTTCCAAGGAGTTGCGCGTTCAGGATATAAGAACTGTACGTGAGTTCCCTGGAGTGTTTCCGAAGGAGTTACCTGGATTGCCACCTAGTCGAGAGGTGGAGTTCGGGATTCAGCTGTATGAAAACACAACTCCGGTGTCCATTGCTCCCTGTCGCATGACACCTAAGGAGCTGAAGGAGTTGAAGACGCAACTTCAGGAGTTGCTTGACCGTGGTTTCATTCGGCCTAGTGTGTCACCTTGGGGTGCACCGGTCTTATTTGTGAAGAAGTAGGATGACACTATGAAAATGTGCATCGATTATCGTCAACTGAACAAGTTGACTATCAAGGATTGATGATCTTTTTGATCAGTTTCGGGGAGCGGCTGTGTTTTCCAAGATTGACTTGAGGTCAGGGTATTATCAGCTTAAGGAGAAAGATGTGGATGTGCCGAAAACAGCCTTTAGAACGAGGTATGTGCATTATGAATTCCTTGTAATGCCGTTTGGCTTGACGAATGCTCATGCTGCTTTCATGGACATGATGAATAGAGTGTTCCATGAATACTTGGACAAGTTCGTTGTGGTGTTCATCGACGATATCCTTGTGTACTCTCGTACTGAGGAGGAGCATGAAGGTCATTTCAGGGTTGTCTTGCAAGCGCTGCTGGAAAATAAGCTTTATGCTAAGCTGAGGAAGTGTGAGTTCTGGCTAAGGAAGTTGTGTTCCTTGGTCATGTGGTTTCAGCGGAGGGGATTCGTGTTGATCCTCAGAAGGTTGAGGCGTTGATGAATTGGAAGCCTCCTAAGTCTGTTCATGAAGTCCGTAGTTTCCTTGGGTTGGCAGGATACTACCAGAGGTTTGTGGATGGGTTTTCAAAGATTGCTGCCCCTTTGACGAATTTGTTGCAAAAAGATGTTAAGTTTGAATAGACGGAAGCGAGACAGCAAGCTTTTGAGAAGCTTAAGGCAGCTTTGACGCAAGATCCTATCTTGGTTCAACCTGAGTCAGGAAAAGAGTTTGTGGTGTACAGTGATGCATCCTACGTTGGTTTGGGGTGTGTGCTAATGCAAGAGGGTAAGGTGGTGGCTTATGAATCGCAATAGTTGAAGGTGCATGAGCGCAATTATCCTACGCATGATATTGAGTTAGCTGCGGTGGTTTTTGCTTTGAATATTTGGAGACATTATCTTTATTGTAACCCCCTTAACCCGGCCTAGACGGTTGACCCGAATTAAGAAAGTCACACGAGGAAAACCAAAGTCAACCTGAAAGTCAACCTTGATTAACGACCCTTTTTTTTCTTTTTAAACTTGTCTAGATGCATATTGAGCCTTAGATATGTTCATACAACAGCATACTCAAAGATCATAAACATCAGAGATCTAACAGGGACCCAATTGAACAATTTACAATTTTAGGGACCAAATTGTAAATTCTGATAATTATAAGGACTTAACCCAAATTGAAGTTACCAACTTGAAATTAATCATGTTTCATGCTTCTCTGTAAAATTTCATCTCAAAAGGACTTCCCAAACTCATACAATTGCACAAACAAGATTCAGGACCAAAACGCAAACATTCCAAAACATATAACTGCCAATGTCAGCCCCCAACGGTCACCCGTTCCGAAACAGGCATAGCCCGTTTCGAAACTCGGGGCCGTTCCGCAACGCGTACCGAAACGGGGGTCTGGCAGTGGCCTTTCCGTTTCGGAACGGCCCCTCCCGTTTCGGACGCCTGGGCACAATTAAGGCACCCGTTCCGAAACGGTAGGTGCTGTTCCGAAACACCCTGCACAGATTGCCTAAAAATGCATACTTAAACATGCAATTGACCAACCAATCATGCTCCAAATGCCACCAAACTTTGCCTACATGCAATTCAACATATATGAGACATACTTGCATCAACAATTCATCAAAACATCCACATATATGAAAAGCCCCAAATCTATAGGCATGCTTCCTACACAAGTAAGCCATTCAAGCATAAACTTCCCAAAACAAGCATATAAAGACCAACCACAAAAACCAACATTCTCAACAACATTCAACATACTTAGGGAGTTCAAAACATCTCCCAAAACTTACATATTGGTCCCCCATTGCCAAATTACCAAAAGCTAAAATGTACTTAGAAAACCTTCCATACTTAGAGCTTAGTTTCCACTTGGATGCTTGCCCTCCTTGCTGCCCTCAAGTACTCTAATGCTCTGCATTATTGAATTAAGAAAACAAAGAGAGCGTAAGCAAAAGCTTAGTGAGGAATGCTCAATAAAACCATCCAATAATGCGTTTATAAAACACTTATAAAACATGCTTCAAATCATCATTTACACATGCTCAAAAGCATACTTAAAACAAGCATCTCATGCTTCATTTCATTACATGTCATATTGGCCTCAAGTGATACATTTCATTTCTTTGAAAACAAGTTCATCAACTTTCACCCCAAGGACTTTTAAACACCTTGGACCCCAAGGACTTTTAAACACCTTGGCCATGGACTTTTAAACACCATGAATTAGATCACCTCAAGGACTTTTAAACACCTTGACCCCAAGGACTTTTAAACACCTTGGCCATGGACTTTTAAACACCATGAATTGAATCACCTCAAGGACTTTTAAACACCTTGAGCCCAAGGACTTTTAAACACCTTGGCCTATGGACTTTTAAACACCATAGAATGGACCACACAAGGACTTTTAACCACCTTTGTGTCCGTAACAAGAACCATCCAAGGACTTTTAACCACCTTGATGTTCTTAAGTAACAAGGCTCACTCAAGGACTTTTAACCACCTTAGTGACCTTAACCTTTTCAAAACATCACTTGCCAATATACATCATTATCATCAATTTATCCACTGTTTTAAAGCATTAAACCAAGCCATATTCATCATGCATTTAAAAGCATCAAACCACATTTAATCAATGTTCAAAAACAAGGAACTCTTACCTTGAGCTTCCTTTAACATATGGCTTTTCAAAATAGCAAATACCATGCTAAATCATGCTTTCAAAACAGTAATCAAAACATGCAAATGACCACATTGCATCACAACAAAATCATGGCCACCACTAGAGAGAATTTCCGAAAACTTACACTCGAGCTTAGCAAAGTTGTTTAGACTTAAACTAAGCTCCCAAGACATTGGTTTCAAAGCCGAAAACCCAATTTCACTCACCGATTCCACTTCCCCTCTTGCCGAAGCACCAATTCAAGCTTCCGGATCAACAACTCTTGGATCCAAAGATGCCTCCCCTGATTAAACACATTAAAGCAGAGATTTAATGCATCATCATGCATCAAAAGCTTCAATGAAAGCACTCAAACTCGCTGCTCTCATTCACACTCCAATTTCGGCCACCAAACACAACCGAAATTGCATCAAAACCACTTCTCAACAAAGCCCAGCCATAAACCAGCAAAACCTAACATCCACTAACACCATTTAACATCTAAAAACAACCTATAAACATCCTTATACCTCCAGCAACATCAGATCCACAAGATCACCATAAAAACATCCAAGAATCACAAGCTAAACTTAGGAAACACAACCTATCCGGGATTGCATTAATCAAAACTCATTTCCTTATCAAATTAACATTCATTAATCATCATTTTAGCACCTTAAAACACTGCTTAAACAGATCCAACGAAATTTCATCAAAAACACACCAAATCTTGCATTTTAAGCCAAGATCCACTAAACAATCTTAAAAGCCATTTATAAAACATCAATTAGGGATTGAGAACTTAGGAATTTCATTAAAGAACTTGAAGTTCAGAGGAGAAGGACGTTCATACCTCCAAACTTGAGTTTCTCCTCTTTTAGAGCCAAAAAGCTTGATGAATCAAGTAGCAAATACAAAGGTTTTGAGGAGATGATTAGGAATCAAATGAGGATTGAAAAGAAGTATTTAGGTGATAAAAATCAGAGGAAAAGATCTGGAGAGAATGTGTTTGGTTTGAGAGAAAAGATGAGAGAAAATGGGAATGGAAAATTTAGAAAGTTAGTTAAAGATGACTAAAAATATCTTTCCCTCCTTTTTACTTTTATTTTAAACCATTATTAAATAATTTAATATTCTAGAAAATCTGGAGAAACTCCCCTTTGGGTAAATAGCTCCCTAAAGATTCAAAGTTTCAATCCTTTTTAAAACAGTCACAAAACTTTCAAAAATCACATTTTGGTCACTAGCCAAAATGTCATCCTTCCGAAACTCATTTTCCAAAATTGATTTCACAGTTCACTTAATTATATTAAAAGATGATTTTAGAACATTTTTCCATATTTTTAATGCAACCCGAACTAGGCTTTCCTAATTTCACCTCTTTAGATTCGAACAGCACTTTGACCAAACCGGTCAACGCCCAAAACTTCTAAGCCCAAAACCGGGGCGTTACAACTCTCCCCCCTTAAAAAATTTCGTCCTCGAAATTTACCTGAAGGAAAGAGATAAGGAAACTGCTTCAGCATGTCTTCCTTCCGCTCCCACGTGGCTTCCTCAACACCGCGATGCTTCCACAGCACCTTCACCAACTCAATGGTCTTGCCACGAAGAACCTTGCTATCCGAATCCAGAACCTTCACCGGTTCCTCATCATAGGTCAAATCCGGATTCAGAACCACTTCCTCCACAGGCATCACATGCGAAGGATCAGATCTATACTTCCGGAGCATAGAGACATGGAACACATCATGAATCTTCTCCAACTCCTGAGGTAACCTCAACCGATACGCAGCAGGACCCACACGCTCAATCACCTCATATGGTCCAATGTACCTAGGGCTCAACTTACCCTTCCGGCCAAACCGCATCACCTTCTTCCAAGGCGAAACCTTCAAGAACACACGGTCACCCGCCGCATACTCTATCTCCTTACGCTTCAAATCCGCGTAAGACTTCTGCCGATCAGAAGCAGCCTTCAACCGCTCACAAATGAGCTTTACCTTCTCCGTGGTCCCTTTCAACAAAGCCGGCATCGAAACCAACTTTTGACCAGTTTCAGCCCAACAAAGAGGAGTCCTACACTTCCTCCCGTACAAGGCCTCATAAGGTGCCATCTGTATACTTGCCTGATAACTGTTGTTATAAGCAAACTCAACCAAAGGCAGATGCTTCTCCCAAGAACCTTGGAACTCAATCACGCAGCACCTCAACATATCCTCCAAAATCTGGATAACTCGTTCAGACTGACCATCCGACTGAGGATGATAGGATGTACTGAAATGCAACCTCGTACTCAGAGCTTGATGTAAACACTGCCAGAAACGCGATGTGAACCTCGGATCCCTATCCGACACAATCGACTTAGGCACACCATGCAGCCGCACAATCTCAGCGATGTACAGCTCTGCCAACCTATCCAAAGAAAACGTGGTATGCACAGGCAAGAAATGCGCACACTTCGTCAGGCGATCCACAATCACCCAGACCGAATTCTTCTTCAATGGAGACAAAGGTAAACCAGATACAAAATCCATGGTAACCCTCTCCCACTTCCATTCAGGGATTTTCAACGGTTGCAACAACCCTGAAGGAAACTGATGCTCAGCCTTAACTCGCTGACACACCAAACACTTGCTCACAAACTCCGCAACATCCTTTTTCAAACCCACCCAATAGTACTCATCACGAAGATCACGGTACATCTTAGTACTACCAGGGTGCATAGCAAAAGGACTACTATGACCTTCAGTCAGAATAGCACGCCTCAACTCAGCATCAGCAGGCACTACTATCCGACTCCCAAAACACAGCACACCATCATCATTGAAACAGAAATCCGAAGGTCTACCCTCCGCGATATCCTGAACATGAGACACCAAGGAATCATCCAACAACTGCTTATCCTTGATCAACTGAACCAAAGAGGGTTTCACTTGTAACTCAGCCACAAGACCACCATCTCGCGATATGCTCAAGCTAGCAAACATGGCTCTCAGCTCAACAGCTACCTTCCTACTCAAGGCATCCGCAACAACATTAGCTTTTCCAGGATGATACTCAATCGTCAGATCATAATCTTTGAGCAACTCCAACCAACGCCGCTGCCTAAGATTCAACTCCTTCTGAGACATCAGATACCTCAAACTCTTGTGATCTGTGTACACAGTACACTTCTCACCATACAGATAATGCCTCCAGATCTTCAGAGCAAAAACCACTGCAGCCAGCTCGATATCGTGCGTAGGGTAATTGCGCTCATGCACTTTCAACTGCCGCGATGCATAAGCCACCACCTTACCCTCCTGCATCAGCACACACCCCAAACCAACATAGGATGCATCACTGTAAACCACAAACTCTTTCCCTGATTCAGGCTGAATCAAGATAGGAGCTTGCGTCAAAGCCGCCTTAAGCTTCTCAAAAGCCTGTTGTCTCGCTTCCGTCCACTCATACTTAACATCCTTTTGCAACAGCTTCATCAAAGGAGCAGCAATCTTGGAAAAACCATCCACAAACCTTCAGTAGTATCCCGCCAAACCAAGGAAACTACGGACCTCATGAACAGACTTAGGAACTTTCCAGTTCATCACCGCCTCAATCTTCTGAGGATCAACACGAATCCCCTCAGCTGAGACCACATGCCCAAGGAAAACCACCTCCCTTAACCAGAACTCACACTTGCTCAGCTTAGCATAAAGCTGATTCTCCAACAAAGCTTGCAAAACAATCCTCAAATGCTCTTCATGCTCCTCCTCAGTACGCGAGTACACGAGGATATCATCAATGAACACCACAACAAACTTGTCTAGGTATTCATGAAACACACGATTCATCATGTCCATGAAAGCAGCAGGAGCATTTGTCAACCCAAACGGCATCACAAGAAACTCAAAATGCCCATACCTTGTCCTGAAAGTTGTCTTAGGCACATCCACATCCTTCACCTTCAACTGATAATACCCTGACCTCAAGTCAATCTTAGAGAACACAGCAGCTCCCCGAAATTGATCAAAAAGATCATCAATCCTCGGCAAAGGATACCGATTCTTGATAGTCAACTTGTTCAGCTGACGGTAATCAATGCACATTCTCATAGTGCCATCCTTCTTCTTCACAAACAAGACCGGTGCTCCCCAAGGTGACACACTCGGCCGGATGAAACCACGATCAAGCAACTCTTGCAACTGCGTCTTCAGCTCCTTCAGCTCTTTAGGTGTCATTCTATAGGGAATAATGGACACAGGAGTTGTATTCTCATACAGCTCAATTCCAAACTCCACCTCGCGGTTAGGAGGCAAACCAGGCAACTCCTCAGGAAAAACACCAGGAAACTCCTTCACAACTCTGATATCTTGCACCCTCAACTCTTTAGAACTAGGATTCATCACAAAAGCTAGATAAGCTTCGCAACCTTGCCTTAGCATCCTGCTCGCCTCCAAGGTAGACACCACATTGGCAAGAAACTTCACATTCTCGCCAACCACCACAACTTCATAATCATCCGCAAGCTTAAGCGAAACCCGCTTGTTCTCACAATCCACAACAGCACGATGCTCAGCAAGCCAATCCGTACCAAGGATCACATCGAAACCATAGAAGGGCAACTCCATAAGATCAACATGGAAAACATGCTCTTGAACGACCAAGGGACACCTTCTATAAAGCTTCCTAGTCACAACAGTCTCACCAAAAGAACTAGTGACTCAAACACCAACATCCAAAGACTCAACAGGCAAACCAAGCAATTCAGCATGCTCACGCAAAATGTATGAATGCGTAGATCCAGAATCAATCAATGAAAGCAATGACAAGGATTGCAAAGTAAAGGTACCTGCAATCACATCCGCATCATTCCTGCCCTCTCGCTGAGCATACACCCTCGCTTGGCCTCCACCCTCAGGCTGAATAGCCACAACATGGGCCACTCCACGACCACCTTCCTCTCTCCTCTGGAAATTACCACGGCCGCGCCCACGACCTCTCTGCGGTGCAGCAACAACAGGAGCACGCACCTGATCACCAGCCAACCTCGGACAATCTTGCCTCAAGTGGTCTGCAGAACCACAACTCCAGCACCCGTTACCAGCAGCCGCAACAGGAGCTTGAACCACTCTCTCGGCACGAGGACAGTCACGCTTCATGTGACCACGTGAACCACAGATCCAACAAGCACTAGGATCAGCTCTAGCACCGCCACCCCTAGCAGGTGCACCACCACCTCTCTTGGCTGAAGACTGATACTTCTGATCACGTCCCCTCTTGTTCCGTCCACCTCCGGAACTAAACTCAGCAGATCGCTTGCCAGCACCCTTAGCAGATAAACCCAAGTTCATCTCAACGTCCTTGGCTCGGCCCACCAATACGTCAAAATCATCATACTCGGCGGCCAGCAAATACATCTTTACATCCGTCTCTAAACCATAACGGAACCTCTCGCACCTTGCCCGCTCGTCCGGTACCAGCTCCGGTGCATACTGACTGAGTCGCACAAACTGCACTTCATACTCAGCCACACTCATGCTCCCTTGGGTAAGAGACATGAATTCACTCTTCTTCTCATCTAGATATCTCACACCAAGATATCTCCGCTTGAACACATTCTGAAAGAATGTCCAAGTCACATCAGCTTCTGCCATCCCAGCAATAGTGGTTGTCCACCACGTATACGCATCCTTCTGCAGCAAGGACACAACACAACCCAGCTTCTGCACATCAGTGCAACTCATCTGGCCCAAGATTCGCTTGGTACTCTCTAGCCAAGCTTCAGAACTCTCAGCAGACATACCCCTGAACTCAGTCCCACCAAGACTGCGCAAATGCTCCAAAGGTAGTCTGACACCAGCATCTTCCTGATGCCCCGCTCCACGAGCCCCAGCTACTGCTGCTTGAAAAGCACCCGCAATAGCTTGCACTAACATCGTCATATCAGGCATATCTTGCCCCTGACCAGCCCCAGGTCCAGCAGCTCCAGCGCCAGCTGCAGCTCCAGCTTCCTCAGCCCCAGCACCACCACCACCAGGTGGAGGAGGAGGTAACACCGCACTACCCGTGTTTTCCTCATTCTCGTTCTCATTAGGAGCCGTAGCTCGCACATTACCTCGTAACTCTCTACGTGGTGCCATACTTTTACCATGCAATCACAACACAAATAAAACAAAGTCAGGCCCAGCAAGGTAAGCAATCCAAGTATTCAAGCTCAATTTCATTTCAAAACAACATCTTTCCTTTAGCTTTGATTTGGCAATGGGTACCCACAACATGCTACATCACAGCACATACTTCAATTACATCAAAAACACAAGCCATTAAACATGCTTTCACTCAACAAGCATACAAGGCATACATACTTCAACCATGCATACATTCATTCCCAATTACTCGAGAACTCAGCTCTGATACCACCAAATGTAACCCCCTTAACCCGGCCTAGACGGTTGACCCGAATTAAGAAAGTCACACGGGGAAAACCAAAGTCAACCCGAAAGTCAACCTTGATTAACGACCCTTTTTTTTCTTTTTAAACTTGTCTAGATGCATATTAAGCCTTAGATATGTTCATACAACAGCATACTCAAAGATCATAAACATCAGAGATCTAACAGGGACCCAATTGAACAATTTACAATTTTAGGGACCAAATTGTAAATTCTGGTAATTATAAGGACTTAACCCAAATTGAAGTTACCAACTTGAAATTAATCATGTTTCATGCTTCTCTGTAAAATTTCATCTCAAAAGGACTTCCCAAACTCATACAATTGCACAAACAAGATTCAGGACCAAAACGCAAACATTCCAAAACATATAACTGCCAATGTCAGCCCCCAACGGTCACCCGTTCCGAAACAGGCATAGCCCGTTTCGAAACTCGGGGCCGTTCCGCAACGCGTACCGAAACGGGGGTCTGGCAGTGGCCTTTCCGTTTCGGAACGGCCCCTCCCGTTTCGGACGCCTGGGCACAATTAAGGCACCCGTTCCGAAACGGTAGGTGCTGTTCCGAAACACCCTGCACAGATTGCCTAAAAATGCATACTTAAACATGCAATTGACCAACCAATCATGCTCCAAATGCCACCAAACTTTGCCTACATGCAATTCAACATATATGAGACATACTTGCATCAACAATTCATCAAAACATCCACATATATGAAAAGCCCCAAATCTATAGGCATGCTTCCTACACAAGTAAGCCATTCAAGCATAAACTTCCCAAAACAAGCATATAAAGACCAACCACAAAAACCAACATTCTCAACAACATTCAACATACTTAGGGAGTTCAAAACATCTCCCAAAACTTACATATTGGTCCCCCATTGCCAAATTACCAAAAGCTAAAATGTACTTAGAAAACCTTCCATACTTAGAGCTTAGTTTCCACTTGGATGCTTGCCCTCCTTGCTGCCCTCAAGTACTCTAATGCTCTGCATTATTGAATTAAGAAAACAAAGAGAGCGTAAGCAAAAGCTTAGTGAGGAATGCTCAATAAAACCATCCAATAATGCGTTTATAAAACACTTATAAAACATGCTTCAAATCATCATTTACACATGCTCAAAAGCATACTTAAAACAAGCATCTCATGCTTCATTTCATTACATGTCATATTGGCCTCAAGTGATACATTTCATTTCTTTGAAAACAAGTTCATCAACTTTCACCCCAAGGACTTTTAAACACCTTGGACCCCAAGGACTTTTAAACACCTTGGCCATGGACTTTTAAACACCATGAATTAGATCACCTCAAGGACTTTTAAACACCTTGACCCCAAGGACTTTTAAACACCTTGGCCATGGACTTTTAAACACCATGAATTGAATCACCTCAAGGACTTTTAAACACCTTGAGCCCAAGGACTTTTAAACACCTTGGCCTATGGACTTTTAAACACCATAGAATGGACCACACAAGGACTTTTAACCACCTTTGTGTCCGTAACAAGAACCATCCAAGGACTTTTAACCACCTTGATGCTCTTAAGTAACAAGGCTCACTCAAGGACTTTTAACCACCTTAGTGACCTTAACCTTTTCAAAACATCACTTGCCAATATACATCATTATCATCAATTTATCCACTGTTTTAAAGCATTAAACCAAGCCATATTCATCATGCATTTAAAAGCATCAAACCACATTTAATCAATGTTCAAAAACAAGGAACTCTTACCTTGAGCTTCCTTTAACATATGGCTTTTCAAAACAGCAAATACCATGCTAAATCATGCTTTCAAAACAGTAATCAAAACATGCAAATGACCACATTGCATCACAACAAAATCATGGCCACCACTAGAGAGAATTTCCGAAAACTTACACTCGAGCTTAGCAAAGTTGTTTAGACTTAAACTAAGCTCCCAAGACATTGGTTTCAAAGCCGAAAACCCAATTTCACTCACCGATTCCACTTCCCCTCTTGCCGAAGCACCAATTCAAGCTTCCGGATCAACAACTCTTGGATCCAAAGATGCCTCCCCTGATTAAACACATTAAAGCAGAGATTTAATGCATCATCATGCATCAAAAGCTTCAATGAAAGCACTCAAACTCGCTGCTCTCATTCACACTCCAATTTCGGCCACCAAACACAACCGAAATTGCATCAAAACCACTTCTCAACAAAGCCCAGCCATAAACCAGCAAAACCTAACATCCACTAACACCATTTAACATCTAAAAACAACCTATAAACATCCTTATACCTCCAGCAACATCAGATCCACAAGATCACCACAAAAACATCCAAGAATCACAAGCTAAACTTAGGAAACACAACCTATCCGGGATTGCATTAATCAAAACTCATTTCCTTATCAAATTAACATTCATTAATCATCATTTTAGCACCTTAAAACACTGCTTAAACAGATCCAACGAAATTTCATCAAAAACACACCAAATCTTGCATTTTAAGCCAAGATCCACTAAACAATCTTAAAAGCCATTTATAAAACATCAATTAGGGATTGAGAACTTAGGAATTTCATTAAAGAACTTGAAATTCAGAGGAGAAGGACGTTCATACCTCCAAACTTGAGTTTCTCCTCTTTTAGAGCCAAAAAGCTTGATGAATCAAGTAGCAAATACAAAGGTTTTGATGAGGAGATGATTAGGAATCAAATGAGGATTGAAAAGAAGTATTTAGGTGATAAAAATCAGAGGAAAAGATCTGGAGAGAATGTGTTTGGTTTGAGAGAAAAGATGAGAGAAAATGGGAATGGAAAATTTAGAAAGTTAGTTAAAGATGACTAAAAATATCTTTCCCTCCTTTTTACTTTTATTTTAAACCATTATTAAATCATTTAATATTCTAGAAAATCTGGAGAAACTCCCCTTTGGGTAAATAGCTCCCTAAAGATTCAAAGTTTCAATCCTTTTTAAAACAGTCACAAAACTTTCAAAAATCACATTTTGGTCACTAGCCAAAATGTCATCCTTCCGAAACTCATTTTCCAAAATTGATTTCACAGTTCACTTAATTATATTAAAAGATGATTTTAGAACATTTTTCCATATTTTTAATGCAACCCGAACTAGGCTTTCCTAATTTCACCTCTTTAGATTCGAACAGCACTTTGACCAAACCGGTCAACGCCCAAAACTTCTAAGCCCAAAACCGGGGCGTTACATTTATGGTGAGAAGTGTACTGTGTACATGGATCATAAGAGTTTGAAGTATTTGATGTCTCAGAAGGAGTTGAATCTTAGGCAATGGCGGTGGGTGGAGTTGCTTAAGGATTACGATCTAACGATCGAGTACCATCCGGGAAAAGCTAATGTTGTGGCGGATGCCTTGAGCAGGAAAGTAGCGGTAGAGTTAAGGGCTATGTTTGCTAGCTTGAGCATTTCGCGAGATGGAGGTCTTGTGGCTGAATTGCAAGTGAAACCATCTCTGGTTTAGTTGATAAAGGATAAGCAGTTGTTGGATGATTCTTTGGTGCCACATGTTCAGGATATTGCTGAGGGTATGCCATTAGATTTCTGCTTTAATGATGATGGAGTTTTATGTTTCGGAAGATGGATAGTAGTGCCGAATGATGTGGAGTTGAGGCGTACTATTCTGACCGAAGCTCATAGTAGTCCTTTTGCTATGCACCCTGGTAGTACAAAGATGTACCGTGATTTAAAGGATGAATACTATTGGGTGGGTTTGAAGAAAGATGTTGTGGAATATGTGGGTAAGTGCATGGTTTGTCAGCGGGTTAAGGCTGAGCATCAGTTTCCTTCAGGGTTGTTGCAACCATTGAGGATTCCTGAATGGAAATGGGAAAGAATCACCATGGACTTTGTGTCTGGGTTGCCTTGGTCGCCATCGAAGAAGAATTCAGTGTGGGTGATTGTAGATCGCCTTACGAAGTGTGCGCATTTTTTATCTGTGCATACCACGTATACCTTGGATAAGCTTGCAGAGTTGTACATTGTTGAGATTGTACGTCTACATGGGGTACCAAAATCTATAGTGTCGGATAGAGATCCGAGGTTTACATCGCGATTTTGGGAATGCTTGCATCAAGCTTTGGGTACGCGGCTGAATTTCAGTACTTCTTATCATCCACAGTAGGATGGACAGTCTGAGCGTGTTATCCAAGTACTTGAGGATATGTTGAGGTGCTGCGTGATTGAGTTTCATGGCTCTTGGGAGAAACATTTGCCTTTGGTGGAGTTTGCTTATAATAATAGCTACCAGGAAAGTATACAAATGGCACCTTATGAAGTCTTGTATGGGAGGAAGTGCAGAACTCCTCTTTGCTGGGCTGAAACAGGTCAGAAGTTGGTCTCGATGCCGGCTTTGTTGAAAGGAACCAGTGAGAAGGTGAAGCTCATTTGTGAGCGGTTGAAGGCAGCTTCTGATCGACAGAAGTCTTACGCGGATTTGAAGCGTAAGGAGATTGAGTTTGCGGTGGGTGACCGTGTGTTCTTGAAGGTTTCACCTTGGAAGAAGGTGATGAGATTTGGCCGGAAGGATAAGTTGAGCCCTAGGTTTATTGGACCATAGGAGGTGATTGAACGTGCGGGTCCTGTTACTTATAAGCTGAGACTACCACAAGAGTTGGAAAAGATACATGATGTGTTTCATGTCTCCATGCTTCGGAGGTATAGATCGGACCCTTCGCATGCTATGCATGTAGAGGAAGTTGAGTTGAATCCAGATTTGACCTATGATGAGGAGCCGGTTGAGATTCTGGATTCGGATAGTAAAGTTCTTCGAGGTAAGACCATTGAGTTGGTTAAGGTGTTGTGGAGGCATCGTGATATTGAGGAAGCCACGTGGGAAAGGAAAGATGACATGAAGAAGCAGTTTCCTTACCTTTTTCCTCCAGGTAAATTTCGAGGACGAAATTTCTTAAGAGGGGGAGAGTTGTAACACCCCAATTTTGGGCTTAGAAGTTTAGGGTCTGAATCGGACCGGTCTGAGAAACGGTTCGAATAAAAAAGAGAGTTTTAGGGAACACCTAGTTCGAAATGCTTTAAAAATATAGGAAAATATCTAAAAATCCTCATTTAATATATAAAAGTGAATGGTGAAATCAATTTTACAAAATAGGGTTTGGAAATACTACATTTCGGTGTAGTGACAAAATCGCAGTTTTTGCAAAAGTTTAGTAGTGACTGTTTTGTAAAGGATTGAAACTTTGAATCTTTAAGGAGCTAATTTACCAAAAATGTTTTCACCAGATTTTCCCTTAATTTGGGTGATTTAATTAATGATTTAATAAAATAAAATAAAGGAGATAAACTACCTTTGACTTTCATAACTACTTTTCTCTAATTTCCTCTCATTTCCTCTCAAAATCCTATCAAACAAACACTTTTTCTCCAGCAAATCTTACTTTGATTTCCACTTCATTTGATGAGATTTCCATCACTCATTGATTCCTAATCAATCTTTCATCAAATCTATTTGTTTTCTACATTGAGTTTTCATGGAAACTTGCCCAAATCAAAGAGAAATCATCTTTTAGAGGTAAGCTTGTTCTTCTCCTCTAAATACTCAGTTCTTTACTGAAATTCCCAAGTTGTCAATCCTTTATTAAAGATTTATGAATGGTTTCAATGTTAGAAACAAGACTTTGGCTTAAAACTCAAGATTTTGGAAGAGATCTTGAAGATTTTCATGGTAATTGATTGGGCTCTGTTTTGAGATGGTTTTCTAATGTATTCTTGATGTTAAATGATGTTAGAAATGAGGTTTTATCAATCCAATCACGAATAGGTTGTTTTTCCTAAGTTTTTGCTTGTGAAAATGGTGGTTTTTGGGGTGATTTTGGTGTTCTATTATAGCTGGAGGTATAAGGACGAGTTAGGGTTGTTTTTTATGTTAATTGATGTTTAGAAATGATTAGAAGTGATGGATCTTGGCTGGGTTATGTTTTGGAAGAGTTTGGAGGTGATTTCGGTTGTGTTGGTGGCCGAAATGTTGGGTTTAAGTAGAGCAGCGAGTTTTGGAGTGTTGGCTGAAGATTTCAATGCATGGTGATGCATTAATCCTCTGCTTTTATGTGTCTAAAACAGGGGATACATCTTCGGACACTTTTGGAGTTGATCCGGAAGCTTAATTGGCGTTTCGGCAAGCAAGTGAAACGTAAATTGGTGAGTGCGATTGGGTTAGAAGTCTATGAGGACAAAAATACAAGGTTTGGGGATTTAGGAGAGGTTTGAAACACCTTCCTAAATCCGGAAGTAAGTATGGTTTGAATTGCTCTCTTTAAAGTAGTGTTTGCCCTTAAAATGCTTTTACATGCTCATGGTTTGAGATTGATAAATTCCTACTGTTTTTATGCATGATTCATAGCATGAGATTATGCTTGTAGAGGTGTCATGAGATGGCATGTTGCATTGTATAGATTTGAGCTTTTGGTTTGAAGCAAAGTATGATTTATGTTTTGAAATGTGGTGAGAAAACCTTTGAGTAATATTGCATGAAAAACAGTAGGTGTGATGATGTTTTAACACATTATATTGGCATAGATGTTGAGAAACTTACCGGATATAATTGATCGATCAATAGGATGAGAGTGCACTATAAACGAAAAATTCGTATGTGCTCTTTGGTTAAGCCAAAGGGAGATATTCCGATGATGGGCATTCCATCGGGTAGGACTTGGTGAAATACCCAAGCTTTGTGGCGATGAGAGATTCCGCCATGTGAGTACGGTGATGAGAGATTCCACCGGAAGCCATATTGCTAGACAAGTGAGTACGGTGATACGAGATTCCACCTGAAGAATCTAGTGTAGAAATGTGTCCGCATATATGAGTATTAATGAGATGTTAAATGCCAATATAAATGATGAAATGGTTTTTGTTACACATGTACCTTTGATGAAATGATTTATGCTATGAGATATGCATATGAGATTTGTTTTAGAAATGCTTTGATGATACAAGCATGTGTATGGCCTTGCTGTGAGTTTTGCATTGGTAAATGCATGAGATAGAATTGAGGTACATGTGGTTTCAATGAGAAGTTGCTTTGGAAGGTGTTCAAGCATGTGTTAGAATGAGCATGTTGTTCAAAAGCTTTTGTGAAAAGATTTTCAAAGTGTGCATTATTGTGATGGTTTTCTTAGAGCATGCCTCACTAAGCATTTGTTCTTACGCTCTCTCTTTTACCAATAATGCAGATAATTGAGGTGTTTTCGGGCATCGAGGAAGCTAAGTTCATCCAAGGAAGTCCAAGCTCATGTATGGTGAAGTTTCCATACCCCTTAGTTTTGATAGATTGGCAATGGGAAACCAAGATTTGTATTTGGGAGATGTGTTAAACTCCCTAAGGTTGTGGCATATTTCCTCTGGCTGGATTGAATTGTAAATTGCCTTAATTGCTTGTTTTGAGGTTGGATTGCCTATTTGTGATTTGATATTAGGGAGCATGCCTCTAGATTAATGGGATTTCATGTTTGAAGCTATGATTGTGTTTGAGTGTTCCAAATATGTACCTTATATACATGTTGACTTGTTGGTATGATTAGAGAGTCCTTGGGATGTGTTTGAATAGGTTTTTGAGTGAAAAACCAGCATTTGCTACAATTTCTGGGCAAACCGTATCGAAACACCCTCTAGTGTTTCGGAACAGGGGCCTATAATGGCCTTCGTGTTTCGAAACGGTGGAGGCTGTTTCGGAACGATTTGGCTACTAGAATGCCATGTTTCGGAACTGGTCTCGGAACACACTTGAGTATCGAAACGGTCAACGCCGTTTCGATCCAGCATTTCGATACGGCTGGTGGGTGTTCCGAAACGGGTGACCGTTGGACACAGATTTGAATTGTGCTGATGTTTGCAAGCTTTACATTTTAGTCCCAAATTTTGTAATTGCAATTGCTTGAGTTTGAGATATCTTTTTAAGTTGAAACTTTGCCGAGAAGCATGTAACATGACTAATTACATAATGGTAACCTTAAAACCAGTAAAGTCCCCCTAAATTTCGGAAATTACAATTTGGTCCCTAAACTTGTGTGAAGTGTAATTGAGTCCCTACATGTTATCCGACCGATGTGTCTTTCTCAATTGTGTTTCGTGAGTACTCACTTAGGGTTAACAAGTATCTAGACAAGTTTAAAAAGAAAAAAAGGGTCGTGAATCAAGGTTGACTTTCAGGTTGACTTTGGTTTTCCCCGTGTAATCTTCGTAGTTCGGGTATTTCGTCTAGGTCAGGCTAAGGGGGTTACACTAACCTTGCGATTAGCCCTCTTTGAATTAAAATCTCCATTACGTGGAGTTTTCTGGGAGCTTTCCTTCAATTGAAGGAAAGCCAAATAGCCAAAACTTATTTGATAAAACAAAGAATTAAAGAAAGGAAAGACTTACCCGAAAATGTTAGAAGCAAGCACCACCATTTCATCATCTTCTTCATTAAGCACACACCTCCATTAGAGGGAACCCAAGCTTTGCTATTTCTTCACTTTATAGATATCGAAACGTTGCTACCGATCGGGTAAGCTTTATGCCTCAGTCGATTAATGGATTCCATGGATATTTTGAGTATAATCTAAGTTAGGGTTTTACCTATCCATGGACATTTCTTCGTTGACATCTCTTTTGAAGTTGGATATTAATTTTGATATCCTTATGTTGAATTTGATATTGAAACATCAACTCTAATAAGTTTCCTATTAATCTTTCTAGCTCAAGAAGTGGAGAAAGAGGTATCACCATCTCCATCACAAGCTAGGAATAAAGGAATTTCTATCCGGGAGCCTTGAAGCTTCAGATTGTTAAGGTGAGTGTAGTCGGAGTCTCGGGTTTAGGTGAAAGGCCTTCATGGATCATTATTTGTTGTTTTATATCATTTCGCTAACTTTGCTATTGAAGCGAATGCATTGGATAGTAAATCGGACACTTTGGTAAGTGTCGGTAAGTTACCATCGAACATTGATTATGATCATTGTGCATTGTTATTAATATAAGCATTGTTATGGGATTATTGCATTAAAATCATTGTACATTGATATTGATACCTATTCATGAGATATTGATGTTGAGACATACGTATATTAATCATCGGCTACATTGAATTTTTGGAACATTGGTATATCATTGATCATTGGAATGAATATGTACATTGTGACCTTGGATTTGAATGGACTCGGGATACAATTGGCATGCCATAGAATTCATGAGCTCAGTGTATGGGTGGACTACAGTCCTAAGGCTACGGCCTATATTGATTTGGCGAGGCGGAGGGATGTGTATTGTTATTGGTCATTCTGGCGAGGCGGGGGGATTAGATCATTCATTGAATTGGCGAGGCGTAGGAATTTGCGTATCCACGATCTTGATTCAATCCAAGGAATTATGAATGAAAGAGAACATGTTTATTACTCTATGCATTGTTACATGGCATTGATTATGTTAACATAAGATTTAGTATCATTGTAGCCATGGAATTTCTATTATTTATGTTATTTGTGACTACCTCACTAGGCAAAGTGTGCCTAACGTGTCTCCTCCCATGCATTTTCAGGTTAAAAGAGTTTGTATGTTGGAAGATCGGATCGGCCGTGAAGACAAGTCACTTCTAATTTGCAAGTAATGTAAATATGACCCTTGAACTCCTAGTAAGGTGGCAAAGTAGTGGAACTAGCCATACATGCCCATTTTGTTGTGTTGGTGTAATGTCTATTTTGTAATATGGTCATTGACCTTAAATGGTCCTTTTGGTCCTTTTGACATAGCCTTAAAAATGCATGCTTTGCTAAGAAGGTAAAAACGAGGTAAACGTATTCATATGACTATGAAAATTGGCATGCTAGTAGTTTATATCATTGATATGTTGTGTATAAAGTTTCATTGCATTTGGACATCATATGGTAGTGTAAATTGCACAAAAACCAGATAAAATCTGTCATTATAGGTCTGTCCGTATCGAAACGGGTGATGTCGTTTTGATACGGGTACCTATCTTTGAACCTGAGAATAAGGGCGTTCCGGAACAAAGTGATATCGTTTCAGAACATTTTGCCTCTAGAGACCCTTGTTCTGATACGAGTTTCGAAACGGTCAAGGTCAAAGTCAACGGTGGTCAATCCTTTCCTATACGGGTCAAGCCTGTATCGAAACGGTCTAAGGGTTGGGTCAACATGGTTGACTCTTGTACACCTGTTCCAAAACAGCTTAGAGTGTTTCGAAACAGGGTTAGGTATGTTTGTTAAATCTCATGGAATAGATTGAAAATGTTACGAAATAGTCACTGAATCTTGCAAAGTCTAATTGATGATGTTTTAGTCCTCCGAATTGGATAAAATTTGGTAGGCTCGACCCTTAAGTAAAGAACTTCATTTTGGTAGGGATTTTAAATCGAAGGACCTCAAAGTTGCTAAAATTTACAAATCAGTCCTTAATGCTTGTATTTGTTGTAAACTGACCCTAGATTGAAATGTGTGTATTCATTGAGATAATATTGGGCTAATGGGTGCATTGGATATATGATGGACACTTCCTATTGACTATTCGTGAGATTAAAATGAGAATCTTATAACATTGTTTGTTGCATCGTTCTACAGTAACACTCTTCGACCCAGTTCTCTACCAGACCGGAAAGGGGGTGTTACAAATACACCCAAACTTTCTTAGAAAAACTATCAATAAAAGTAACATAATACACAGATCCACCCAATGATGATTCTCTGGTAGGCCCCCATACATCAGAATGCACATAATCAAGAATCCCTTCAGTTTTGTGCTTATCATTCGTGGAACTGGCTTTAGTCTGTTTACCGAGAACACAAAATTCACAAAAATCGAGCTTGCAACTTTTGACACCATGCAACAAATTTCTTTTATGCAATTCAACCATTCCACGTTCACTAAGTTGACCAAGACGCATATGCCACAATTTTGTATTATCATCATATGACTCAACAGAATGAGCTGCACCTACAACTGTACTCCCTAACAGTTTATAGATAATCCTTGCAGTTATCTTTCCTTTCATCACAGTCAATGCACCTTTAACAATCCTAATGGTTTCTCTATCCTCATCAGCTTTAGAAATTAAACCATTCTTATGCAAAGTGCCCAAAGAAATTAGATTCTTTTTCAAATCCGGTATATGCCTAACATCACATGATGTTCTAACAGCACCATCATACATCTTAATTCTGACGTCACAAGTCCACTTAATCCGAGCCCACCGAAAACTTGAGTACTCCTTTGATGGACAGATGCTCTCGCTCTGCAAAGCCTAAAGAACAATTGATGAAGTGCCTAATGAGGTGGGGGTAAGTCTCTTTATATAGCCCCCTACATCCAAGTCATATTCTAACTAGGATAAGGAATACTACTCCCCGAAGGATTAGAACAATTGTAATCCTAGTTAAAGTAGCTAGCATCTGTCATTTTACAATATATGAGCCATACTTAACAATACATTACATATATACTAGAAAATGTTGTAGTAAAATGTTAGATTATTACTCATTTACCTTTCAACATTATAACATTATCTATTAAAAAGAGAAATAGTAACATAAAATAAAAGTAGAGAAAACAGAACGAGAAGTTGTAATAGAAGACCCACAAATGCCACAACAAAATGAGAATTGGCTTAAGGGCCTTTGCTTCGCTTTGTTTGATTTAAAAATTCGTTATTATTGAACCGCATAAGTGATCTTAAATGATGACGTATTCCACTTAAACAATTTAATTCGAATAATTTAATTTATAAATATACGTAAATTTATTTAGATTTGAATAACATAACTATTACTTTAAAAACTATATGTTAAAAAGTTAGTCATTATTCGTCCAATCGCACAATAAATATCTCTAAATTTTGTATGTCTCACACTTCATCGGTTTAAAAAATAAATGTACATGATAATGATTTTTTTTTTGAGTAAACTACTGAAATGATCACTTATGTTTTATAAATGTTTATTTTTACTCATCAAATTCAAAAATTAACATTGTTGTGGCTTACATTTTTGTTTTTATAAAATTTTGGCCACTCAGACGATAAGTGTGGTTACCCATTAACGAAATATTGACTTAACACAAGAAATAAATAAAATTAAAAATAAGCCATTTTCACGTAGGTTTAGTAAAAAAATAGTCTTTATATTATTATAAAATTGGACCTTTTTTCTTTATAATCCTAACATAGCCTTTAATTTTATTTCATAAAGAACAAAAAGAAAATTATCGGAACAGACAATGGAATACCCATTTGTTGTTAGAATTTCAATTCAAGAGGCAGATGTCACGGACCACGAGTTAGGGCCGATGTCACATGCGCATCATGCTGCCCAAGTAGTTTTGAGGAAGACTCTAGGCTTGAAAAGACCACCAGACTGACTCGATCTATGGTATGGAGAAATTCTAGAAGACTTATCCATCCATAACTATGTGAACATATAATATGAACATAGAAGATATTTTCCTTAGATAGAGATTGGAAGCTAGGGAATATGCCGATTTTGTACTGATTGTTGTTGGTAGGCTTTGATCTAGGTCGTCGATGTAAATCAGTAGAAATCGTCGGATGTAAGGGGACTCAATTATAAATATAGGCTCCCCACATCATTTGTAAATCATCCAATTCTCTAAGTAAAAAACATTCACTCTAAATCCTCTCTTTTGTTCTTCGTTGTTCTTGAGACTTCTTTCTATTGTTCTTCGTTGCCAATATTTTAGTTTGCTTCCGCTTAGAACGATTCTTCGTTCGAGTTTCGTTCGAGTGTCTTAGAAGAGTTTGATCTTTCGAAGAAGGATTTTAGGTTGACTTAGTCATTTGAAGCAGGAATATCGACTAAGGTCATGCAGTTCGCTAGGTCGAGACTCTAGCCCCGAGACAAGTGATATTAGAGCAAATGGTTCGAGTGAAGTCACTGATTCGAGATGACACAAGCAGGAAAGACTATTATAGCAAAGATGGTGTGGATGCTCATGCTGAAAGAACAAGAGAGTTTGTTTGAGATACATTTTTCTATCGTTTTATAGGATGGTGACTCGGCTCGAAACCACCCTAGTCGAGAGGGAGATCAGCCACGAGATGGAGAGCCACGAGTCCATCAAAAACCTAAAGGGGTAAGTAGAATGCACCAAGATGACTGAAAATTTGGAGGAACAGAGTAATGCGCTAGGAGTCAAGGTGACAGTTTTGAGGGTTGAGATCGAGGAAGTGTAACCCCCTTGACCCGACCTAGGCGTTAAACCCGAACCAAGAAGATCAGATTGGGTTTTTCAGAGCAAACCCGAACTGTCTTGCTCAAATTACGATCCATTTTTCCCTTTTTACTTATCTAGATGCATTATTAAGACCTATGATGTTCATACTAGCAACGGTTCAATTTTTATTCGATACGAACATCGATAAGGCACTTAATTGCAAATAAAAGCATTCTAGGGACCAAATTGTAAATCCAAATAATTACAAGGACTTAACCCAATTTCAGATTACCAATATTTAATTGATCATATTTCATGCTAGCATGTAGATTTTCAGCTCAAACGGATCACAAATAAGCATCCAATTTATCAAAATACAAAATTACGAACTAAATCATAAAACAACCAAAAGACAAAGACTAACATGAGTATAAAGGCTTCTTACCGCAGTTAAACACATTAAAACCATGCTTGCAAAATTTTAGGTCAAACGATCATCATTAACCTATTTAATTGATGCATGAACATGCGGTGACCAAAGTGTAAAGAATTTAAACTCAGTAGAACCCATTAACTGTATAAACTACTGGTCGTACCGATACAGTATTAATCCGTATCATTCCCTAAGGAATTTATTTAAACAAAGAATTCCAATAGCTAAAACGTGTACCGGTACGATTGCTAGTGTACCGCAACCTGATACAAAATACAAAAGGGCGTATCGATACAGTGGCTACCCGTATCGAAACCCGATTCAAAATTCCTAAATATCTGAACCTTTTACAGACCCGCACACCGATCTTGAGAGTCTCGTACCAGTACGACTGGACGTATAATGACCTTTTGGCCAAACATATTACGTCTCGGCTCAAATAATTACATGCCAATTAATCAAGACAATTCATATTCAAACAAGTAATATAGAGACATGCTTCCTAACAATATAGAGCATTAACCAATAATCATCAAATGATGAAGATCTCAAACATAGGCCATAGATCAATTACGAAGTAGAAGTACGTGACTATGTGCACTTAGAACACAAACAATCAATCCAATCATTAGATCATAACCAACAAATGTACTTGGCATTAAATAAAACTAACACATTGAATAAAATCATCATCCAACATAGTATAAACTCCAACCATATAATCAAGCCCTATACAAAAATGACATCCCAACGATTAACCCACATTGTCTTATTACAAATAATGAAAAATTATCGTAAAACAAACTCTTTAGAACGCTTGTCTTGGGATCACACCTTGCCTCGAACCACAACCCCACACTCGATTAATTTACTGCATTGACGGAAGAAAAAAGAACGTAAGCATATAATGCCTAGTGAGTACGCTCAAAAGGTAAACCGTCAATGCATTTTCAAATTAAAATTGATACTAAAAACTCGTAATGAAGCAAGTCAAATTCGCAATTTCCAAAGCATTTAAATAAATGTATAAAACCAATCTTTAAAACTAGATGTTTATTTGCTAAAACTTTTCAAATCATTTACACAAACATCAAAACATTTTACATCATGTGCACAATCATGTATCATGAATTTCAAACATAACTTCCGTATGCAATCTTCAATATAAGCTTCCTTATACATAATCATTTCATTGCAAAGCTTAAAGAGCATCATAAACATTTATCACAAGGTACAAACCTTTTAACCTCATCATGATACATTATTTCATATATTGGCATTAAGTGACCAAACCATATCATATCATTTTTTTAGAAAAACACATCAGATACTCGGATTTTGTGGTGGTACATTTAAACAAGCCTTTATATTTGGTGGTACCTTTAAACACACCTTTATATCCACCAACCGGAGAATAGGGTGGCATCCCACCCCTCGACGGTTGTGGTTCTCAAATGGTCGAAAAAAATACGGTAACATCACATACCCTCGACGAACCATGAGATGACTTATTATAGTGCACTTTAAACCCTATGGCATGCCAGCTATATCCGATAACATTTATTTCGTTGTCACTAGCCAATATACACTTTTAAACACATTTACCAATTATTTTTCATATGCATTTAACAAAACATTTCCATATCCAAAACCATATTACCAAAGGCAACAACCACATTTCTCAATGCTCTTAGGCATTCATATACTTAATAAATCATCGCATATCATTTAAAAGATGCAAAAACAGTAAGTAAACAAATCCATACTTTTAAACCAGAACATATAAATCAATACCCATATCAAACCGATATTCAAAAGGCGAAATAGGAAAAACTTACTTCCGAGCTTAGCTAAGCTTGCTATGCTTTAACTAGACCCCCAAGTCATAATTCAAATATTTTTATAGTACCAAAACATATTTGCACTCACCAACTTGATATCGCCTTGATGCCGACGTCGACACATAATCAAAAACGTCAAAACACTCGCCCACCTCTATGAGAAAATACAAGGGTCAAATATAAATTGAACTAGACCAAAATAACCAATTTATTATGGCATCACCACGACACAATTAAATCCCTCACTCAACTATGGCTCACCTTAAACCGCTACTGCCTGAACCCCTTAACCCCTAGTCTTATTTTTTTTTTTCCTGCAATTCTTCTACACGCGCATGAAAAGGCAGCAACTGCCAATTCACACAAAAATCTCAATCTCCTTTTTTTTCACGCTATTGCGTGGTTGCAGGGGAAGGATAGCAGCAGCCATAAATTAGGGAGCCACTTAATTCCCCTAGGCATTCGGCAGATAACAACATACGCATAACAGGGGCGGCGATAACCGCACCCCTACCCTGGCCATTCGATTAATTTCTTTTCCTTAACAATTTCTTACTAACATTTCATCGAACAAATGCCATCACACTAATATATAATCCAATAATTCAATCATCACTCTACCAATTACCCCCATCTAAAAACCTAAATTTAAATTTAACTAATTAGATTAATTTCGAGAATTAAATTATCAAATCAACTTTAGATTATTATTACTCATGCACAAAATATTAGAGCTCCATAAAAATCATAGATTAAGAATCAAAATCATGTAGAAAATCATTAAAGAACATTTTCTCACATTGCTTGATGAAAAACTAGCTTGAAGACAACTCCCATCTTTTCAACAAGAAAAATAGTGAAGATGGTGTAGAAATCAAAATCCTTAATCCAAAATTGTTTAGAAATAGATGGAGAAGAAATTAAAGTAGAATAATTAAGAAATCAAGAAATTTTTAAGTTTTGTTTGAAAAAAAATGAGAGAAACTTAGAAATGTCTTTCTCATCTTTTAAAAAATTATACCCGTCAACTTCTTGTTAAAAATAAGAGGGAAAAGATTTTTCATTTATTTAATCTAATAATTCCATTAAAACATTATTTTAGTTCATTTTTATAAAAATTCCATTATTAATATTTTACAATCTTTTGTAAAATAGTCATAATTTAATTAACATTAAAATGACCAATTTAAAATTACCCAAATTCAATTTTATCCTTTATTAAATAAATTAAAAATATTTTTCATAAATGCTTGTCACGATAAATTTATCAGAAATCAATTTAATTACCCAAATTATTTTCTAAAATTAATTAATTAGCTAAAGCTTAACCAAAAATTCCAACTCGATTCCAATAATTCACCCAAATCTTTTAGCCCATTTTTCGGGGTGTTACAGGAAGAGACATTAAAGAGGACCTGGTTCTTGAGTATGTCATTGAAGTCTTATATTTGCGCTGGTCCACACATGATAAGAGACTGTCCAAAGAAGAGGCCATCGAGGTGTTATTCTATGATGGTTCACTTGGGTTAGCCAAGTGTCTAGAGAGGAGCGATAATGTTGCCCCACTTGAAGAGATAAGGGGAACAACTAGAGTGCTACCGTTGTAAGGGGCCACACAAGTTTTCTTGTTGCCTGCACAGATTCAAGTAGTCCAAGGAACGAGACAAGCCCAAGAAGAACAGGGGTTTGAAGCTTAGTTCAATGTGCGAAGAGTCACCAATGGGCAAGGTAGAAGAGGTGCTGAACTTCGAGAAAGAAAAAATATCGATATGCGAGGAGCTGCTGGAGGGCTTACCACTAGTGAAAAGGTGGATGGTACGTTTAAATTCGTGGAAAAAGAAGTGTCAATGCGAGACAGGGCGTCAAACTTCAAGGGAGAAGAAGGGTTGATGCGTGAAGATTTGCCCGAAGGCGATGGTGCATCAAACATCGTGGAGCAAGATGGGTTGATGCGAGTTAGAGTGAATGCCAATCGAAGTAAGCTGAGGAAGGTACATCTTGAACATAATTTTAGTGTTTTTGAGTTTGATTTGTCTAATTTTTTGGGCGTAGGAAGCGGAAAACCTACCCATCAGGCGGTAGAGTTGCCAAGACTTGGCAAGGACATGACATGCCTTTTAGAGTTCTGAGACATGAGCCAAAGTTGTCGATGACCTGAAAGCTAGTTCAGTGTTCAATATGATGGCACCCAAGTTTTTACTCAAGGATCTAGGGGATCCAAGTCAAGACAAGTCACAACTTGTAGAAGGGAGTTCCTATGGTTGAGATGTACGAGGTGGAACAACGAGTAATGTTACATGGCGGTGATCACCAAAACGAGAAAGTCCCTATGGGAGGACGACCCAACACGAGTCGAGTGCTCTTTGTGAGAAGAGTGGTCCTTATGGGGGACAACCAAGCCCGATTTTGAGTTAGGGGAAAGTCGAGGTATCGAGAAGTTCCCAGGACCGTTTCCAGCTTCATTCTGGAGACGTGACAAGGGCGTCACTAAATTTGGTGGGAGGGAATGTCACGAACCGCAAGTTGGGGCATGAGTCACATGCGCAACACGTTGCCCAAGTGGTTCTGAGGAAGACTCTGGGCTTTAAAAGAGCACTTGACTAGCCTAATCCATGGAGAAATTCTAAATAGAGGCTGTAAATCAGTAGGAATTATCAGCTGTAAGGGGACATGCCAATTTTGTATTGATTGTGGTTGGTAGAGATTGGAACATAGAAGATACTTTCCTTAGATAGAGATTGGAATCTAGGGAACATGCTAATTTTGTATTGATTGTGGTTGGTAGGTTTTGAAGGTCGTCGATATAAATCAGTAGGAATTATCAGCTGTAAGGACACTCAAATATAAATAGAGGCTCCCCACCTCATTTGTAAATCATTGAATTCTTTCTTCTTGAGAGTTCTTTTTATTGTTTTTTGTTGTTAATCTTTTAGTTTGCTTCTGCTTAGAACGATTCTTCGTTCGAGTGCTTTGGAAGAGTTTGATCTTCTGAAAAGGGATTTTAGGTTGGCTTAATCATTTGTCGTATGAATATTGACTAATGTCGTGCGGTTCGCTAGGTCGAGATTCTAGCCTCGTGACACAGACAATTTGCTCTTTCGTTCGCTAGGTCGAGACTCTTTCGTTTGCACTATCTTTTGTAAAGGCAAACCATCATGAACTTGTTTAGTAGTTGTGCATTGGGAAATGGCTAGCTTTTAGCTTTGAAATTCAATAATGCTTGAACCTTTTAATTTTTTTTAAATGATCTTCCAATCCGTTTTGTTGTTCTCACCTACATTTTCTTTAGCTCTCTTTCTCTCTTAATTTTTTATTAGTTTTTGGTTTTCACTTAATCTTTGGGGCTTGAACAAATAAAAAGAAAATTATTTTGTTTGAAAGCTTTTTCCATTTTACCTTCACATTAACATCCAAACACTTGTTGGGTTTGAGGTGCTCATAATTTTCACAAATGGATAAATTTTTTATTGTCATCGTACATTAATTTTTAAGGTGTCTTTTACTACAAATGTGGATGTGATAGGTTGTTCTTTTTCTTTTTGTTTGATGTGAGCACATTAATTTAGAACAAACAAGTTGATCCGGAGGTCTTACCAATAGGACCCATCACTCGTTCTAAGGCAAAGAAATTCAGGGAAGCCCTTTTCCTTACTTGTGCTAACATTCCAGAATCATTTGATACTGTTCATGCCTTAGAATATAGAGTTTATAATGTGTTACATACTGATATGTGACAAACTTAGTATATATATACTTATAGTTGTGTTTACATATGTATATATATATATATTGTTCAGTACGTTTACATTATGTTTTAAGTATGCTTATGTGTTTAGATAAGACTACAAGGCTGTTTATGTGTGTTTGCTTTGTTTTTATGTAGGTACTTAGGAGGACATTAGCTCAGGAGTGTGTAGCTAGCTCAACTCTAGCTCAAGTGAGTGTAGGCAGCTCAATTCCAGCTCACCAGAGTGTATGCAGCTCATCTTCAGTTCAGGAGAGTGTATCCAGCTCATCTCCAGCTCAAGGCAGCTCAGTTCAGCTCCTGACACTTTTAGTTAACTCATTTCAGCTCAACTTTAGCTCCACTAGCTCAACTTCAGCTAACAAGTCCAGAAGTAGCTGAAAAGCGTCTTGCATATCGGGGAGTGTGCTAGTGTACATGTGACAGCCTAGGTGGCATCCGATCATCTCCAGCACCCACGTGGCAGCTTGACACATGTGTGTGAATGTACAGCCGAATCAGCCCGTTTTCTCCTTCATTATGCGCCATTTGCAAGAAAGGATAAGCCCGAGTGGTTATGTTTGAATTTCAAACATAAAAATCACATGTTAAATGTGATTTTCATGTGTTTTGGGCGCCTAAACTTGTGGCTGCCAATTGAGTCCGCCCAAAAGGAGTTATTTTCACTCAAATTCAATTTTTAAACTCCTTTTAATATCATCCACACAACTTAAACGAATTTGGCAGCCCTTGTACTTATATATATGTGTTTAAACAATGTAATTTGGTTAGACAATTTTTATGAAACAAAATTATTGTGAGTTTTTCTCTCAATTTCAGTTCTTCATTGAACTTCTTTGGCATTTTCAGACTTTGTTTGATTGTGTCATCCTCCTTGATACTTCGGGTTCCTAGATCGTTATCCAGAGGGTCCAAGTCCGTTGGCGAAGAACGTATTCGATTCGGGTCCGCTCAGTATATTGTTCGGGTTCTTTCGAGTTCAACGTCTTGTTAATTTCCAGCAACTTCAACACCAATTTTTTGCCATTTTAGTCGTTCATTTGCTGCCATGAAAGCCCTTTGAAGCATTCATCAACATTTGAATTCCGAAACTGCCAGAAAATTCCTTCTTCTCATTTCTTTCTTTATTTTCGTTTTTTTTTTGTTCTTGTTGATTTAACATCATTCTAACATCCATAACATTGTGTTTATTGCAGAAACATGCTTGCTACAATCCTAGATCCGTTACAAACAAAGGACCGTTGTTTTTCTAAAGCAACGTACCCCTTTATCATATGGTAATTAGAGGTTTGGTCGGATTATAGCACTTTCTGCACTACAAGAAATCAAAAAAAATAATACAAAACTAAAAAAAATAGAAATTCTGAAGAAAAAAAAATTCGAAATTCTGAAGAAAAAAGTCAAAGTTTGACCAGAAAAGTCAAAGTAAAAAAATCGAAAAAAAAAATTCAAAAAAAATCAGATTCGACAAATTAGTGTTGTTTACATCTTATATTGTTGTTTGAATAAAAAATGATGAAAAATGTCTTTGTTTACCGTGGAATGCTTCAAAATCACCCGAAACAACATGTTCTTGTTTGTTCGGTGATAGGGTTGTGGTAAGCATTTCTTTTGCAGTAAGTACTTTGTTTTTCCTTTCTTTCACTTCATTTTAAGCTTTAATTCCAGCCATGTTCTTATTTTGTTTCCAGCCTTTGTTTTTTTTTTCAATTAAACAGCCCCTAAACTCCGTTTAACCTTTGTTCTATCATTTGTGCATTTATATCTTGGAGTTGACACAGATAACAAGTTTGAAGGGTCAGATTAGTTTCTTAAAGAACTGTTTGCGAGAGAAGCAGTGGAAAAGGAATTTGAGCGTTGTGAGAACAGAAGGGGAGACAAAAAAAGCCATTCAAGAGCATTCTCTCGAGTGAAACACGAGCGCTGAGTGTTATCTTTTGAGTGCACTGTTCTTTTGAGTTATCCGTGAGAAATTGATTGTGTGTGCAGTGAGGGACTTTAATTTTCATTTTTACTAACCTATTGTTTTATTTTCTTGTGTTTTGTGTTATAATGACCGGAAGTGATGATCGTAGTCCCGGTGGAGGTAATCCACCAGATTTGCAAATGCAGGCTCTTACTAGAACTTTGCAACAATTGTTAGATCGAGCATTGGAGCCTATTCAGTCTCGTTTGGATAGAATAGATGGGGGTGGTTCCCAATCTGTCCAAAATGAGAATAATGATGAGAATGACATCGAACATTCACCTAGAGTGAACCATCGTGCAAGACAAGTTATTGATGACAATTTGACTAACATTAAGGTTTTTATCCCTTCTTTTCAGGGACGGACAGATCCGGATGCATATCTTGCTTGGGAAAGCAAGGTTGAACATGTGTTCGAGTGTTACAATTATTCCGAACAAAAGAAGGTATGTTTGGCTGCGATGGAATTCACTAATTATGCCTTGATATGGTGGGATCAGTTGCTGATCAATCGGAGACGTGCCGACGAAGGTCACGTGGCTTCATGGACTGAAATGAAGCGTATCATGCGTAAGAGGTTTGTTCCTTCCCATTATCATCGTGATTTGTTTCAGAAATTGCAAACTTTGAAACAGGGGAATCGGAGTGTTGAAGATTACTACAAGGAGATGGAGATGGCCATGATGCGAGTCAACATCGTCGAGGATCGTGAGGCGACGATGGCACGTTTCCTTGCAGGTTTGAATTCTGAAATTTCTAACGTTGTTGAATTACAACATTATGTTGAGTTGGATGACATGGTACACATGGCAATTAAAGTTGAAAGACAACAACGAAGGAAGTCTTCAAACCGAGGTAATACTCCTTTTAAGTCATTTTCAAATAATTTAAATGCCCCTAACAATTTCAGGAATCAAGCACCACCACCACCACCACCACTTCAGAGTCGAGATAAAGCCGAATCTAGCAAACCGAAGGCACCTACTACTGAGGGTAGGCGTGACAAGCAGGTGGTGTCACAGGAGCGTTCGAGAGACATCTTGTGCTTCAAGTGTTTAGGACGAGGACACATTGCCAGTCAGTGCCCCAACCGGAGGACCATGTTGATGTTAGAGAATGGCGAGATCGAGTCCGAGTCTAAGGAAGACACCCAGGACCCCCATATGGAGGTTGCAGATGATGATGACGAGGAGGTGCAGTTGTGTGCCACCGGAGAAGCACTTGTTGTCAAGAGAAGTCTGCAGACACAACCGATCCAGAACGAGCAGCAGCGAGAGAACATCTTTCACACGAGATGTCTTTTGAATAATAAGGTATGTGTTGTAATTATCGATGGTGGTAGTTGCACTAATATTGCTAGTACTGTGATGGTTGAAAAGCTAGGTTTACCGACGACGAAGCATCCCAATCCTTACAAGCTTCAGTGGCTGAATGACGGTGGAGAGATTCGAGTGACCAAGCAGGTTTTGGTGCCATTTGCCATTGGGAAGTACAAGGACGAAGTACTTTGTGACGTAGTTGCAATAGATGCGAGTCATTTGCTGTTGGGTCGTCCGTGGCAGATTGATAAAAAGATGACTCATGATGGTTTCACGAACAGGTATTCTTTTATGCATGCAGGTAAAAAGATAACTTTGGCTCCTTTGACACCGAGTCAAGTTCAAGAGGATCAAGCGAGATTGCGAAAGAATTCTGAAGAAGTTCGTGGGAAAAAGAAGATGAACGTGTATGCAAGAAGTAAAGAAATCAGGAAATGTCTTTCCTCTCAGCAGTTTGTTTGTATTTTATTGTTTAAGGATTATTGTTTACTGTCTGAGTTTCCGAGTGATTTGCCTGCTTCTGTGTCATCTCTTTTACAGGAATTTAAGGATGTGTTTCCGGATGAAACATCGAAAGGATTGCCACCCCTTCGTGGCATTGAGCACCAGATTGATTTCATTCCAGGTGCTACTATTCTGAACCGGCCAGCTTATCGAACCAACCCCGAAGAGACGAAAGAACTTCAAAGACAGATTACAGAGTTGATGGACAAGGGTTACGTTCGAGAGAGCTTGAGTCCGTGTGTTGTTCCGGTACTGTTGGTGCCGAAGAAAGATGGTTCTTGGAGGATGTGCGTAGATTGTCGAGCTGTGAATCAGATCACAATTAAGTATCGGCATCCCATTCCAAGACTTGATGATATGTTGGACGAGCTTTGCGGAGCCGTCATCTTCTCCAAAATTGACCTAAAGAGCGGTTATCATCAGATTCGCATGCGAGAAGGTGATGAGTGGAAGACAGCCTTCAAAACGAAGCTAGGTTTGTACGAATGGTTAGTAATGCCTTTTGGGTTAACTAATGCACCTAGTACTTTCATGCGTTTGATGAATCATGTTCTACGACCTTTCATTGGTAGGTTTTGTGTTGTTTACTTCGATGACATTTTGATTTACAGTAAAACTTTACCAGATCATGCAGAGCATTTGAAAGCTGTTTTGCAGGTTTTACGAGAAGAACGTTTGTTTGGTAACCTAGAGAAGTGTGTGTTTTGCACTAACAAACTTACATTTCTTGGTTACATTGTTAGTGAACATGGTGTGGAAGTCGATCCTGAGAAAATTCGAGCAATTCAGGAAAGGCCACGACCGACATCGATTACTCAGGTCAGATCTTTTCATGGTTTAGCGAGTTTTTACCATCGGTTTGTCCCTAACTTCAGTTCTATTACCGCCCCCTTAACCTGGATCATTAAGAAGAATTCCAGCTTCTTGTGGGGTAAAGAATAGGAAGATGCGTTTCTGAAAATTAAGGATTGTTTGACTAGAGCACAAGTGTTAGCCTTGCCTAATTTTGATAAAACTTTTGAGATTGAATGTGATGCATCTGGCATAGGTATAGGCGTTGTTTTAATGCAGGAAAAGAGACCTATAGCATACTTTAGTGAGAAACTAAGTGGAGCTGCATTGAATTATCCTATTTATGACAAAGAGATGTATGCATTGATTAGGTCTTTAGAGACTTGGCAGCATTACTTGTTGCCTAAGGAGTTTGTCATTCACACCGATCATGAGGCTTTGAGATACATAACGAGTCAGCATAAATTGAACAAAAGACATGCAAAATGGATTGAATTTTTAGAGTCTTTTCCTTATGTCATTCGTTACAAGAAAGGGAAAGAAAATGTTGTTGCTGATGCGTTATCACGTAGGTATGCCCTGTTGAGTTATTTAGATTCACATTTGATTGGGTTTGCATATATTAGAGAGTTGTATTCTGATGATCCTGATTTTCGTGATAAGTATGTTGCTTGTGAAAAAGGTGCAGATGGAAAATTTTACAGGCATGATGGTTATCTTTTCAAAGAAAATAGGATATGCATTCCACAAGGTTCGATGCGTGACATTCTGATATGCGAGGCACATGAAGGTGGTTTGATGGTCACTTTGGAGTAACCAAGACATTACATACCTTGAAGGAGCATCTGTTTTGGCCCAAGATGCGTCGCGATGTTGAAAGGTACTGTGATCGTTGTGTGACTTGCAAGAAAGCAAAGTCGAAGGTTTCACCACACGGTATGTACTTACCTTTACCTATTCCTGAATCCCCTTGGACTAACATTTCTATGGATTTTGTTTTTGTTTTGGGATTGCCTCGAACTAGGATTGGTAGAGATAGTGTGTTTGTTGTGGTTGATAGATTCTCTAAGATGGCACATTTCATTGCATGCCACAAGACTGATGATGCTGTTAATGTGGCTAACTTGTTCTTTAGAGAGACTGTTCGTTTACATGGTATTCCAAGGTCGATTGTTTCTGACAGGGATGTAAAGTTTTTGAGTCACTTCTGGAGGACTCTTTGGAGCAAACTAGGTACGAAACTTATGTTTTCTACTACATGTCATCCCCAAACTGATGGATAAACCGAGGTTGTTAATCATGTTTTATCTACTTTACTTCGTTCCATCATTAAAAAGAACATTAGGACTTGGGAGGATTGTTTGCCACATGTTGAATTTGCATATAATCATGCCATTTATTCTGCTACTAAGATGTCACCATTTGAGGCTGTTTATGGTTTTAACCCCATTACGCCTCTAGATTTGTTACCTCTACCACAAGAACAAGTGACGAACAGGGACGGTCAAGCGAAAGCAGAATATGTCAAGAAGTTGCATCAGCAAGTGAAGGAGAATCTTGAGCGAAGGACTCAGCAATATGAAAAGCAAGCAAACAAGGGAAGAAAGCGAGTCACCTTCGAAGTTGGAGACTGGGTTTGGGTTCATTTCTGAAAGGAAAGATTTCCAGCCCAAAGGCGGTCCAAGCTGTTACCGCCCGGAGATGGTCCTTTCCAAGTGTTGGCGAAAGTGAACGACAATGCCTACAAGATAGACTTACCGGGAGATTATAATGTGAGTGCCACTTTTAATGTTTGTGACTTAACCCCTTTTGATGACTCTACAGATTTGAGGTCAAATCCTTTTCAAGAAGGGGGGATGATGTGAGCACATCAATTCAGAACAAACAAGCTGATCCGGAGGTCTTACCAACAGGACCCATCACTCATTCTAAGGCAAAGAAATTCAGGGAAGCCCTTTTCCTTACTTGTGCTAACATTCCAGAATCATTTGATACTGTTCATGCCTTAGAATATAGAGTTTATAATGTGTTACATACTGATATGTGACATACTTAGTATATATATACTTATAGTTGTGTTTACATATGTATATATATATATATTGTTCAGTACGTTTACATTATGTTTTAAGTATGCTTATGTGTTTAAATAAGACTACAAGGTTGTTTATGTGTGTTTGCTTTGTTTCCATGTAGGTACTTAGGAGGACATTAGCTCAGGAGTGTGCAGCTAGCTCAACTCTAGCTCAAGTGAGTGTAGGCAGCTCAATTCCAGCT
Organism: Hibiscus trionum; assembly: GCA_030270665.1. NCBI lineage: Eukaryota > Viridiplantae > Streptophyta > Magnoliopsida > Malvales > Malvaceae > Hibiscus > Hibiscus trionum. The sequence continues at coordinate 9,353,544 of BSYR01000007.1, read as the reverse complement.
CACCAGAGTGTATGCAGCTCATCTTCAGTTCAGGAGAGTGTAACCAGCTCATCTCCAGCTCAAGGCAGCTCAGTTCAGCTCCTGACACTTTTAGTTAACTCATTTCAGCTCAACTTTAGATCCACTAGCTCAACTTCAGCTAACAAGTCCAGAAGTAGCTGAAAAGCGTCTTGCATATCGGGGAGTGTGCTAGTGCACATGTGGCAGCCTAGGTGGCATCCGGTCATCTCCAGCACCCACGTGGCAGCTTGACACGTGTGTGTGAATGTGCAGCCGAATCAGCCCGTTTTCTCCTTCATTATGCGCCATTTGCAAGAAAGGATAAGCCCGAGTGGTTATGTTTGAATTTCAAACATAAAAATCACATGTTAAATGTGATTTTCATGTGTTTTGGGCGCGTAAACTTGAGGCTGCCAATTGAGTCCGCCCAAAAGGAGTTATTTTCACTCAAATTCAATTTTTAAACTCCTTTTAATATCAGCCACACAACTTAAACGAATTTGGCAGCCCTTGTACCTATATATATGTGTTTAAATAATGTAATTTGGTTAGACAATTTTTATGAAACAAAATTATTGTGAGTTTTTCTCTCAATTTCAGTTCTTCTTTGGCATTTTCAGACTTTGTTTGATTGTTTCATCCTCCTTGATACTTCGGGTTCCTAGATCGCTATCTAGAGGGTCCAAGTCCGTTGGCGAAGAACGTATTCGATTCGGGTCCGCTCAGTATATTGTTCGAGTTCTTTCGAGTTCAACGTCTTGTTAATTTCCAGCAACTTCAACACCAATTTTCTGCCATTTTAGTCGTTCATTTGCTGCCATGAAACCCCTTTGAAGCATTCATCAACATTTGAATTCTGAAACTGTCAGAAAATTCCTTCTTCTCATTTCTTTCTTTATTTTCGTTTTTTTTGTTCTTGTTGATTTAACATCATTCTAACATCCATAACATTGTGTTTATTGCAGAAACATGCTTGCTACAATCCTAGATCCGTTACAAACAAATGTGGATGCGATAGGTTGTTCTTTTTCTTTTTGTTGTATTGAATTTATTTGAAGAAAGACCAAAGAAGATTGGCGCTGGTCAACATATAAAGTTCGATGCCAAATCTACGCTCAACATGGCAATCACAATGACTATATCAACTCAAAGACCACCAACTTCTAATGGTTATATCTTTATTTCTAGAAAGAGGTTGCTTCAGAACCTTAAAATCAATCGTGAAAAAAGAATCAATGCACGAGTTGATTGCATGAGAGTTTCTTCTCAAACTCATATATCTCAACCTTCCTGAAATGAAAGCTCCCAATTGTTGAAAGCATTTAGGAGCATATGCCCTTTTTTTCCCTTTAAGCTATTGCACAATAAGGATTTTAATTTTCATGGTTACACTACAACAAAATAGGTTTTAGCGGTGTTTTTTTTAACTTTATAACAGAGTTTTTAAACGTCGTTATAAACCCTCTCGACGCTAGAAAGAGCACTGCTAAATCAAACGCCGCAACAATTAGTGGTGTTTGTGAACAATAAACGCCGCAAAAGGTCGAGTTATATAGCTGCGTTTGTTCCTCCAAACACTGCTATATACATTGTCTTTAGTGGCGTTTGTTGCCCCAAATGTTGCTATATACCTTGTCTTTAGTGGCGTTTGTTCATCCAAACGCCGCTATATACCTTGTCTTTAGTGATGTTGGTTCCCTCAAACGCAGCTATATAACTTGTCTGTAATGGCGTTTATTCCTCCAAACACCGCTATATACCTTATCTTTAGTGGTATTTGCTTCACCAAATACCACTATATACCTTGTCTTTAGTAGCTTCTTTCTTGAAAAACACCGCTATATACATTGTCTTTAGTGGCGTTTTCATCCCAAAACGCCGCAAAAGAGCAAAACGATGGCATTTTCACACTACTTAATAGTTTCAATATAAATAATTATTTAAATTAATTTGATTAATTAAATAAAAAAGTTAAAACCCAAAATTAAATTGATAATTATACCGAAAATATGAAACTATAACAACACAAATGGAACATTCAACAAGTTCTAGTAAACATTAATAGATAACATCATTCATACTAAATTGAGCTAAACATCAATTCAAAATTACCTTTTTTTTATCGTTTCATAAGAAAACATAATAGAACACGAGAATGTCATTTTTAAGGTCCAACACTAAAAAGGCTGGCTTGACAGTGGCACGACTTCATCAGACAAAGCCTTTAAAGAAGCGAACAACACATTTCAAGAGGCCCATCACATCGAATAAAAGTTACATAATATCTCTAGATTAGGAGTTTTTTTCAGTGGCATCCTGCATTTGCACAAACAAACAACATAAGCAAGCACAAAAACCACGAGTCTAGTAATGTTGATGGAAATTTTTCGGTAAATAACATATATCTTGAGCAAATAGCAAACAAATGATCAAATAACAAAAAAAAACTAAAAAACATTTACAACTCAAAACTTGACAACACTCCACTCGACCATGCCAGTACTAAAAAGGGACAAATTAATGTTAACATAACAGTTGGATCAGCCATGAAAAATGGAAACTTTTACATAGGAAACATTCATGGAACATAATCAGAGAATAGCCAAAGAGTTCTTTAGGGAAATATAGCTTTAATGCAAAACTACTAAAAAAGTAAATCAAAGCCCTAGTATGCTCAAATAAAGATCCAGGTACAAAAGCCTGCATGATGTTGACGACAAGGGAGATAAGAAATTATAATGCCATATTTTCCCTTAATCATATTATTAAGTATGAATGAATATATCATTTCATATTTTTCCTTAATCATATACTAAGGCATTACAATTCACAGTTAGCCTTGCGAGTTTTCAATGCCATTACTAAGGTTCAATATCATCTAACTCATTATTTAAAAATTTGAGGAACTAATAAGCATAAACATAGTTCAGTTCATTTTCACAATAATAAACTTCTTATCAGTAGATCGAATAAAATTTAGGGTTGACTACTAATTCAAAACTAAAGAATACAAATTTTAACTTAATAGCTTTTCACATAAGAACTAAATCGTAACTCCTACATAGCTTAAGGGGTCACTTTATAGTTTCTAAAAGTTCAAGGATCTATATGAAATTTTAACGAAAGTTGTTCAAGTATTCATAAGGCATTCGGATAGTCATTGGACTTATTCATGTTAAAATGTATACTTTATTGCTTCTACAGCTCGTGCATATTTTTCCTTAGGATTTATCTATGAAAATTTCTCATAAATTCTTGAATATTTCATCAAGCTATTCTAACTATAAGATATAACCATGCATTCACACAATCAAAGGAGCAAACAACCATAGATCAAACATGAAAGCTTGTACTCTTGTAACCAAAATTGTTATTATCTCAAATCAAGCAAAACAATAACTACTAACATTGTAACGCCCTGGTTTTGAGCCTAAATGTATTAAGCTTTGGATCGGGTTAGGAGAACCGGTTGGAAACGGTTCGAATCTTTTTGAGTGGTTCAGGGAGGTCAAGGTTCGGGATAGGATAAAAATATGACAAAAATTGCGAACATCCTCTAAAATCATGTTTAAGAGGTTGGTCAAATCAATTTTACAAAATGAGTTTTGCAAGTGGTACATTTTGGGCGGTGACCAAAATGTAAAGTTTTAAAACTGTGGAAAATGCAAATTTCAAAAGAGTCAAAATCTTAGAATCTTTAGGGAGCTTTTGTGCAATTACACCTTTCATTAATTTGACATGTGTTTTAAATGAATTTTAAGTAACTGTTTAAAAAGGGGATGTTATTTATTTATCAAATAAAATCATTAATTTGGAAGTTTCATTTACGTAACTAACTTTTCACTCTTCATTTTCAGCAAAACACCTTTCTAAAGTCTTTTTTCCAGATTTCTTTTCTCCCTAACACTCTCACTTTGATCTCATAACCATTTTAAAGTTTTCTCTTCATTTTCTTCAAGAATTGTGAAGCAAAACTTGTCAAATCTTAAGGAAAGCAAGGATTGGAGGTAAATCCCGTTCTCAACCTCTAATCAAGGTTCTTTATTGAAATTCCCAAGATTTTTGACTCTCAATCGATGTTTTTTAACTGAGTTTTGATTATAGTTTTGATTTAAGATCAAAATCTTGCAAAACTAAGGTTTAATTCTTGATTTTCGGAGTGTTGTTGATGAGCTCTGTTTTAGTTGGATTATAATTGAGTTTTGAGGTGATTATGATGTTGAAAAAGAGTTTTAATGATTTAGATCCCGAAATCCTTGAGATCCTAGAGTTTTATGATAGTTTTAGTTGTGTTTTTTGAAGTGATTTGATGGCTAAATGATTGATGGAGATATAAGGAAGGGTTTAGGTTGTTTTTGGATGTGATTTGATGAATATTAATGTTTGGAAGTGTTGATTGTTGGCTGGGCATGGTTTAGGAAGCAATTGAATGAGTTTTCGGTTGTTTCGGATGGGTAAATTGATGTTGTTTTGCTGGGCAACAAGTTTGTGTTTAGTTGATGGAGTTAGAATGCATTTTAATGCATTGGATCTCTGTTTTTGATGATCTAAAAGCAAGGGATATTGATCCGGGAGCAAGCGAAGCGATTTTGGAAGTTTCAGACGAGTTATCTTCGCGTCGGCACGTGAAGTTTCGCGTATCGGTGAGTGGATGTGTTTTAAAGCTTTGTTAAGCTTGTATACGAGGTGTTGGGAGGTTAGTGTAAGCTTGAAACGCTTAGCTAATCTCAGAAGTAAGTATGGTTACTTGAACTCTCGGATTTCAGTTTGAAATGGACTTCATGGTTTATCATGCTCATGTTTTGATAATGGTTGTTACTCATTGTTATGCATGGTTTTGCTTGTGTTTATCCCATGAAATGGTTTGGTTTGATACAAGACGATATGGTCTTGTATGAGATGGTATCTGCTATTTAAAAGCATGTCTAATTTTGGTATATGAGATGATTTTTAATGATACATTGTAAGGAGTGAGTTAACATGGTTTTATGGGTATATTAGCAAGTGAATGATCTATTTTTAATATACGGATACGTTGGTCGACCAATAGGATGTGAGTGCACTATAATCTATAAATCGTACGTGTCTAGCTACGTGACGTAATAGGGGTGAGCCTATTGCGGGTGATAGAGGTGAGTCTATTACTATGGGTTAGGGGTGAGCCTAATTCCATTCGTAGCCATTAAGATGGAGGTGAGCCCATCATTGAGTATAGGGGTGAGCCTATACGAGCCCGTGTATCCGATATTCTTTGTAAAAGTGATAGAGGTGAGTCTATCACAACGGATAGGGGTGAGCCCATGCCGGGATGTTCTTAGCCAATATATGTGTTTATTGTTCCACATGTATCATGTTTATAATGAATGCATAATGGATTATTGTGCATGAGATGCTTTATGATGAGATGCTGCATAGGACAAATATATGCATGTGAATTAAGCAAGTGAGGCTTAATGTGAATTTGCATTGTGAACAATGCATGTGGCTAATGATACATGTAGAACATGGTTAAAGAATGGTTTGCTATGGTTTTGAAAGTTTGAATTGAGATTGAGCATGATATGGTTTCAACTTGTGTTTTAAAAACTACATTGTTGATGTGTTTTGAGCTTTCCCTCACTAAGCAATAGTGCTTACGCTCCTTTTTCCAACAATGCAGATAACTAAGCTTGAGGGCTGAGAAGTATCAAGTGAGAGCACCTAATTCGTCACTCAAACTCAAGTTTGAACTTTGGTGATTTTAAATAAGTAGATTTTGGCAATGGGGAAAGAACCCCGGTTTGGGAGATTGGTTTTAGAACTTCCTGGTTGAGATATGTTGATTTGTCTATTTGGGTTTGTAAAATGGCCATTATACGTTGCTTGAGGAGGAATGATGCTTTTACGTATGTTTTATGGTATTGCTCATGAGATGCATGCTATAGCTTACTAGAATTACATGTATTGGATTGGTAAAACCCTTGTAGTTGCATTTAAGCATGATTGACATGTAGTATATGTTTAGGGATGTTTATCTATTGATGCTTGAGCATGCTTGGATGATTAAATTGCATTTTGGAGTTGTTTGTGAAGCCTATCTAGTATACGTATCGATAATCGAACACGAGTATTGATACTCAAAGGCTTTTTGCAGGCTAAACAACACAGGGGTATCGATACGATTTACCCGTGTATCGATACACTTGGGCTATCTTTAAAGGGCGTATCGGTACGCGGGGAAGGGTATCGATACCTTTTTCCCAATTGAGCTATTTTCTTCCCGCGTATCGATACGGGCCTCAGGGGTACTGATATTCGACCGTTATTTTCAGTTAAAAGTACCTTTTAAAGTCTGAAAAATTACATTTTGGTCCCTGAATGTTGTATGTGCAATTGGATGAGTTTGGATGGTCCATTTGTGATGAATTTTGACATGGAAGCATGTTTCATGACTAATTAATGGATGGTAATCTTAAAATTGGATTGGTCCCTGTAATTTTCTAAAATTACAGTTTAGTCCTTAAATGTGTAACTTGCGCAATTGAACCCCTAAACGAACTTCGATCACTGTGTAATTTTCTTCTAAGTGATTTGTTGAACACATAGGACTTAAAATACATCTAGGAAAAAAGAGAAAAAAAAAGGGTCGTTAATCGAAGTTGGCTTTAGCGAGTTGGCTTCGGTTTTCCCCGTGTAATCTTCTTAGTTCGGGTCGGACGTCTAGGCCGGGCTAAGGGGGTTACATTTGTTGGTATCAGAGCCAGGTTTCGAAATAATTAGGGATGATGGTAAGTTAATTTGGTGAGTTTTTGATGCTTATATTGGTATTAATGGCGTGTTGGGTGAGAAAAGCATTATTTTAGTGAAATGTGGATATTATGTTATGCTTGGATGTTGTGAATTACATGTGAGTTAAATATGATGGTATTGTAAGTTAATTTTGTGTGATAATTGAGTTATGATTGGGGTACCCATTGCCAAAGCTACTGATAAAGGAAATTTTGTTTTGAGCAAATAAATTGAGTGACTTAGGTCATTGCTACCGAAAGCCTGGTTGATTTTATTGTTGTATTTGCATTATAGTACATTTCTTTCACCATGGGTCCGAGATGAGAGACTAGGGGCAATGCCCGAGTTGTGGCCGAGGATGGGCCGGAAGAGCGACTACTGCCTCCTCCTCTGGGTGGACCACATGCAGGTGGTGAGGCAAGAGTTAGGGCTGGAGCTGGTGCTGGAGGTGTTGCACCTAAGGGAGCACCGGGACAAGGTGTTCCGGATATGAAAGTATTGGTGCAAGCTATTGCTGGAGCATTTCAGGCGGCAGTAGCTGGTTTACATGCAGTTGCACCACAGCAGGGTGTCAATCCTGGGTTGCCTCTGGAGCGTTTACGCAGCCTGGGTGGTGCTGAGTTTAGAGGGTTGACTTCTGAGGGGTCTGAGGCTTGGTTTGAGAGTACCAAGCGAATCTTAGGACAGATGAATTGTAATAATGTCCAGAAGCTGGGCTGTGTAGGGTCGTTGTTGTATGGCGATGCGTAAACATGGTCAGAATGTTGGTGCTCCTGCTTCGGTTTGCAACCGTTGTGGGAGACATCACACTGGGGAGTGTTAGGGTGTCCCAGGGACTTGTTGGCACTGTGGTGTGCATGGTCACGTGAAGCGTGACTGTCCGCAGTTGGCTAGGCAGGCACCAATACGTGATGTGGAACCTCAGAGAGGCCGTGGGCGCGGCCAAGGTAACTTTTAGAGGAGAGAAGAAGGACAGCGAGGAGTTGCTCACGTGGTAGCTGTTCAGCTAGAGGGAGGTGGTCCTGCGAGAGTTTATGCTCAGTGCGAGGGGCGCAATGATACGGATGTGATTGCAGGTACCTTTGCTCTACAGTCTTTATCTTTGTTAGCATTGATCGATTCTGGATCCACGCACTCTTATATCTTGAGTGAGCATGCATATTTTCTTGATATACCTGTTGAGTTGTTGAGAGTAAGAATGCAAGTGACTAGTTCCTTTGGTGAGACTGTGGTCACAAGGAAATTGTATAGGAGATGCCCTTTGTCTGTGCAGGGTCATGTTTTTCATGTGGATTTGATGGAATTACCTTTTTATGGCTTTGATGTAATTCTTGGAATGAATTGGTTGTCTGAGCATAGGGCTTTTGTTGATTTCGATGTTAAGCGAGTTACCTTGAAGCTTGCTGATGATTTTGAGGTGGTGATAGTAGGCGAGAATGTGAAATTCTTGTCTAATGTTGTTTCGGCTTTGGAAGCAAGTCGTATGCTAAGGATGGGCTATGATGCTTATCTTGCCTATGTGATGAATCCTGGTGCAAAGGTTGTACGTGTGCAAGACATCAGAACCATTTCTGATTTTCTAGGTGTTTTTCCGAAAGAGTTGTCTGGATTATAACCAAACAGGGAAGTTGAGTTTGGTATCGAGTTGTATGAGAATATGACTCCGGTGTCCATTGCTTCTTATCGAATGGCACCGAAAGAGCAGAAAGAGTTGAAGACGCAACTTCAGAAGTTGCTTGATCGAGGATTCATCAGGTCGAGTGTATCACCTTGGGGTGCGTCGGTGTTGTTTGTAAAGAAGAAAGATGGGAAATTGCGAATGTGTATAGATTATCGGCAACTGAACAAGTTGATGATCAAGAACAAGTATCCCTTGCCAAAGATTGATGATCTCTTTGATCAGTTTCGAGGAGCCTCAGAGTTTTCTAAGATTGATTTGAGGTCAGTGTATTTGTAATCACCTATTTTGTCCGGGGTGTTAACCCGTTTTTCTTCTTTTAAATAATGGGGTTAAATTATATGGTGATTAATAATAAGAACTGAAAAGAAAAAAGAAAGGAAAAAATAGTATATATATATTATTAGAATTATTGATATTATTTATTATTACTATATTATTAATTATCTATTACTCTTATTATTATTACTTTGTTAAAATAATATTTACTTCTATTTATTATTATTATTATTATCCTATCATATATTATGTTATTATTATTATGTTATTATCACTATCATACTAATATGTTATCATCATTATTATGCTATTTGTCGTATACTACTACTATTATTATTATTATTATTATTATTATTATTATTATTATTATTATTATTATTATTATTTTATTGAGATAAGTCCGAAAAACAAAAATACTAATATATGTAAAAGCCCAGTGTATTAAATAAATGAAGCCCAAAGTTCATTAATGTTAAAGTCCATTTACAATTGAAAGCCCAAGTCTGAATTACATGGCCCAATTAAATAGGCCCAGGTATTTAAGAAAAACCCTAATGCTTATTTCTTGTCTTTGCGCAGCCCATCCACAGCCGTCAGATCTAATCCAGATCTGACGACCCAGATGATCTTTGATGAAGAAACCCTAAGAGAGTTCCCAGGAACCCTAGCGCCGCATCCACCACGACCCTTGGATCGGGGGCACATCGAACGGCCAAGGTCGAGGCCCTCAGGCGCGTGTGGTCCACGTGCGGCGTTTCAGTCTCCAGACGCGCGCGTGTGGTCCACCGCACGCCCCATCAGATTCCTCACAGCCGTCCAGATTCCACCAATGGCTAGAATCGTCCCTCGTCTTTCGGCCAAGCCCTCTGGTCCCCCTCGTACGAGACTCACATGCAAGGAAAAGACCAAAAATGTCAGAAGCAAAACGCGCAAAATACCAGAGAATTACACAACAGATTGCAGGGATTTCTCAGACAAATACAAACAACAAACCCAATAGCCAATAGCATTTTTCAGAGGATTTTCATGTAATTCAAAAAACCCTGTAATTTGGGCTATAAAGCCGAATTGAGAGCAATGTAAAAGGGGGGGGTTTTCAGAGAGAGCAAGTTTCAGAGAGAAATTGTAATCGAAAATTTCAATCAATACAAGCAAAGATAGTTTCGAAGTAAAAAAGGAAAAGGTTAGGTTTTCAGTTCATTTTACCTTCGCGTTGCTTTCAGCTCCCCTTCGTCTTTTGCCTTTCTCCATCAGTGATAAGCTTTCTGGCCCCTTTCGGGGCCGTGCATGGTGAGCCGGCGGTGATGGTAATACGAAATGGGGAAGATCGAAAGAAGTTTGGGTTCTAGTTTTGATTTTTAAAAGAAACAGTTTCGAAAAGTTTTTTTGGGGGATTTTGATCTCATAAGTGAAAGGTTTTTCCTGGTTTCAGAAGGTTGAAAAGAAAGAGAAAGGGTTTTGGAAATTTTTAGGGTTCCGGCGCCGGCAACGGCGACCGGAACGTTGACGGCGCCAGAGAGAAAAACAAAGAAAGAGAGCCCCTCTGGTTTAGGTTTAGGTTGGTTTTGGCTAAAAAGGGGTAAAAATGTGTTTAGTGTTGTTTTTATAGAGTTTCTGGCTTTTAAAAATGGTTTAATATCATCTTAAACCCTTCTGTGTCGCTGTTATTACGCGTGAAGGGGCCTCTGCGTTTTGAAATTCCGCATCTGGTCCTTGAAGGTTTTTTGAAGTTTTTAATTTCATCACTAATTTGGTTTCAATCTGTGTTCGAGTGGGAAAATCACCACCTTGGTCCTATAGCTTTTCGCGTCTTTTCAATTTAGTCCCATTTTGCATTTTTAATTAATGTTTTTATGGGTTAATTACTATTGCGGTCCCTGCTAGTTTGCATGTTAGTTGTTTACTCATCATTTTTGTTTTGTTATATTATTCATGCATTTTACCTATTTAGATTTATGTTTGCATCGAATTTACGTTTGGCCATATTGTTTATGTTAGTATGTGCATATATGTTTTTTTATGTGGCATGTCTAGTTGTTTTAATGTCATTCGAATATGCTTTTTGTGACATGCATTTTAATTGTCATCCATGTGACTCATTAATGTTTAAATTCGCATGATAATTAATATTAATTATAAAACGGAGATACCTATTAATTCGCATTTTCGGGTCGAATATCCTAGCTTATTGGATATTCCTCGAATATTCGGATTAACTCGAATCTTCTAAAGGTAAACCCGTAAATAATTAAAACAGACAAGACCATGACATCATTCTTTAATTGCTTGCATCATGCATAAAGGTGACGTACGGGATCCGAACCCTAAACTAACACGGCGGTCAGTCTTATATGATGTCGGTTTAGTCTTTGGTCTGGTGTACTGTCATCCTTTCTAATTAAACGACTAATTAATTTGAAACCGCCAATTTGATAAAGCTCGTACGATTAAAGTCCAATTTTCAATTAAGAACCCCTAATTAAATTCATTTTAAATTTCGAATAATTTCCATCAATTAAAAGCAACAATTGTTTTGGTACCGATTTCTGGGCGTGATGGGGGTGCTAACCCTTCCCCACACGTAACCAACTCCTGAATCATTTCAAATGAATCTCTGGTTTTAGTTTTACGGTGTCCGGCCTACCTAAGTGGCCGGTGGCGACTCCAACCCAAAAAGATTTTTTTAAAAGGTTTTTTTTTTCTAAAACTTGAATTTTTAACATCCCTTTTTAATTAAATGTTTCAAAAGCGGGACCTTTGCTTAGAAAAAAAACCTTATCACAGTATTACCAGTTGAAGGTGAAGGATGTGGACGTACCTAAGACAGCTTTTCGGACAAGGTACGAGCATTATGAGTTCTTAGTGATGCCTTTTGGATTAGCCAACACACCTGCTGCTATCATAGACATGATGAATCTTGTATTCCATGAGTTTTTGGATCAGTTTGTGATAGTGTTCATCGATGACATCCTTGTGTACTCTCGTACCGATGAGGATTATGATAGACACTTAAGGATAGTGTTGCAGGTGTTGTTAGAGAACCTGCTTTATGCTAAGCTGAGCAAGTGTGAGTTTTGGCTTAGGGAGGTAGTCTTCCTTTGGACATGTTGTATCAGCCGAGGGTATTCATGTTGATCCACATAAGATAGTAGTAGTGATGAATTGGAAAGTGCCTAAGTCGGTAACAGAGGTGCGAAGTTTTCTTAGCTTTGTTGGATATTATCGTAGGTTTGTCGAGGGTTTCTCGAAGATTGCTGCACCTTTGACCAAGTTGTTGCAAAAGAATGTTCGCTTTGAGTGGACAGATGTGAGGCAACAAGCTTTTGAGAAGCTGAAGGAAGCTTTGACGCAAGCTCCTGTCTTGATCCAACCTGAGCCTGTTAAGGAGTTTGTAGTCTATAGTGATGCGTCCTATGTCGGTTTGGGCTGTGTGTTGATGCAAGATGGTAAGGTAGTGGCATATGCATCTAGACAGTTGAAGGTGCATGAGCGTAACTACCCTACTCATGATCTTGAGCTTGCGGCTATTGTGTTTGCTTTGAAGATTTGGAGGCATTACCTTTATGGCGAGAAGTGTGTGGTATTCACAGATCATAAGAGTTTGAAGTATCTTATGTCTCAAAAGGAGTTGAATCTTAGGCAACGACTGTGGGTGGAGTTGCTTAAGGATTATGATATGTCGATCGAGTATCATCCTGGGAAGGCCAATGTTGTGGTCGATGCCTTGAGCAGGAAGGTGGCTGTGGAGTTGAGGGCGATGTTTGTTCGTTTGATCATATCATGAGATGGTGGTCTTGTTGCCGAATTGCAAGTGAAATCATACTTGATTCAGTTGATCAAGGATAAGCAGTTGCTTGATGATTCTCTTGTCCCTCACGTTCAGGATATTGCGGATGGTAAGCCTTCAGATTTCAGTTTCAATGACGAGGGTGTTCTGTACTTTGGGAGTCGGATAGTGGTGCCGAATGATGCTAAGTTGAGGCGCACTATTCTGACTGAAGCTCATAGTAGTCCTTTCGCTATGCACCCTAGTAGTATGAAGATGTATCGTGGTTTGAAGGATGGGTAGTATTGGGTGGGGTTGAAGAAGGGTGTTGCCAAATTTGTTGGCAAATGCATGGTTTGTCAGCGAGTGAAGGCTGAACATCAGGTTCCTTCTTGTTTGTTGCAACCATTGAAAATCCCAGAATGGAAGTGGGAAAGGATTACCATGGATTTCATGTCTGGTTTGCCTTTGTCGCCATCGAAGAAGAATTCTGTTTGGGTGATTGTTGATCGCCTTACGAAGTGTGCACATTTCTTGCCTGTGCATACTATGTATACATTGGATAAGCTAGCTGAGCTGTATATTGCTGAGATTGTGCGTTTACACGGGGTGCCGAAGTCTATAGTGTCGGATAGAGATCCGAGGTTCACATTGAGGTTTTGGGAATGTTTGCATCAAGCCTTGGGTACACGGTTGAATTTTAGTACTTCTTATCATCCTCAGACGGATGGGCAGTCGGAACGTGTTATCCAAGTGCTTGAGGACATGTTAAGATGTTGCGTTATTGATTTCCGAGGTTCTTGGGAGAAGCACTTGCCTTTGGTTGAGTTTGCTTACAATAATAGTTACCATGCAAGCATTCGAATGGCACCATACGAGGCTTTGTATGGGAGAAAGTGTAGAAATCCTCTTTGTTGGGCAGAAACAGGGCAAAAGTTGGTTTCGATGCCGAACTTGTTGAGAGGAACCACTGAGAAGGTGAAGCTCATTTGTGAGTGCTTGAAAGCAGCATCGGATCGGCAAAAGTCTTACGCTGATTTGAAGCGTAAGGAGATTGAGTTCGCAGTTGGCGAACGTGTGTTTTTGAAAGTATCGCCTTGGAAGAAGGTGATGAGATTTGGGCATAAGGGTAAGCTTAGCCCGAGGTTTATTGGACCTTATGAGGTTGTGGAGCGAGTCGGTCCTATGGCTTATCGGTTGAGGTTGCCTCCCGAGTTGGAAAAGATCAATGATGTGTTTCATGTTTCGATATTGCGGAGATATAGATCGGATCCATCGCATGTGATGCCTGTTGAGGAGATAGAGCTGAACCCGGATTTGTATTATGATGAGGAACCGATGAAGATCCTTGACTTGAGTAGCAAAGTTCTTCGTGGCAAAACGATAAAGCTTGTGAAGGTGTTGTGGCGACACCGAAGAGTTGAGGAGGCCACGTGGAAAAGTAAAGCGGACATGTTGAAGCAGTTCCTGCACCTTTTTCCTTTAGGTAAAATTTCAAGGACAAAATTTCTTAAGTGGGGCAGAGTTGTAACACCCTGGTTTTGGGCCTAGATGTATTAAGCTCTGGATCGGGTTAGGAGAACCGGTTGGAAACGGTTCGAATCTTTTTGAGTGGTTCAGGGAGGTCAAGGTTCGGGATAGGATAAAAATATGACAAAAAATGCTAAAATCCTCTAAAATCATGTTTAAGAAGTTGGTCAAATCAATTTTACAAAATGAGTTTTGTAAGCGGTACATTTTGGGCAGTGACCAAAATGAAAAGTTTTAAAACTATGGAAAATGCAAATTTCAAAAGAGGAGTTAAAATCTTAGAATCTTTAGGGAGCTTTTGTGCAATTTCACCTTTTCTTAATTTGACTTGTGTTTTAAATGAATTTTAAGTAATTGTTTAAAAAGGGGATTATATTTATTTATCAAATAAAATCATTAATTTAGAAGTTTCATTTACGTAACTAACTTTTCACTCTTCATTTTCAGCAAAACACTTTTCTAAAGTCTTTTCTCCAGATTTCTTTTCTCTCAAACACTCTCACTTTGATCTCATAACCATTTTAAAGATTTCTCTTCATTTTCGTTAAGAATTGTGAAGCAAAACTTGTCAAATCTTAAGGAAAGCAAGGATTGGAGGTAAATCCCATTCTCAACCTCTAATCAAGGTTCTTTATTGAAATTCCTGAGATTTTTGACTCTCAGTTGTTTTTTTAAACTGAGTTTTGATATAGTTTTGATTTAAGATCAAAATCTTGCAAAACTAAAGTTTAACTCTTGATTTTCGGAGTGTTGTTGATGAGCTCTGTTTTAGATGGATTGTAATTGAGTTTTGAGGTGATTATGATGCTGAAAAAGAGTTTTAATGATTTAGATCCCAAAATCCTTGAGATCCTTAAGTTTTATGATAGTTTTAGTTGTGTTTTTGAAGTGATTTGATGGTTAAATGATTGATGGAGATATAAGGAAGGGTTTAGGTTGTTTTTGGATGTGATTTGATGAATATTAATGTTTGGAAGTGTTGATTGTTGGCTGGGCGTGGTTTAGGAAGCAATCGAATGAGTTTTCGGTTGTTTCGGATGGGTAAATTGATGTTGTTTTGCTAGGCAACGAGTTTGTGTTTAGTTGCTGGAGTTAGAATGCATTTTAATGCATTGTATATCTGTTTTTGATGATCTAAAAGCAGGGGATATTCATCCGAGAGCAAACGAAACAATTTTGGAAGTTTCGGACGAGTGATCTTCGCATCGGCACCTGAAGTTTCGCGTATCGGTGAGTGGATGTGTTTTAAAGCTTTGTTAAGCTTGGATACGAGGTGTTAGGAGGTTAGTGTAAGGTTAAAACGCTTAGCTAATCTCGGAAGTAAGTATGGTTACTTGAACTCTCAGATTTCGGTTTGAAATGGACTTCATGGTTTATCATGCTCATGTTTTGATAATGGTTGTTACTCACTGTTATGCATGGTTTTAAGCATGGTTTTGCTTGTGTTTATCCCATGAAATTGTTTGGTTTGATACAAGACGATATGGTCTTGTATGAGATGGTATTTTCTATTTAAAAGCATGTCTAATTTTGGGATATGAAATGATTTTTAATGATGCATTGTAAACCGTGAGTTAACATGGTTTTATGGGTATATTGGTAAGTGAATGATCTATTTTTAATATACAGATACATTGGTCGACCAATAGGATGTGAGTGCACTATAATCTATAAATCATATGTGTGTCTAGCTACGTGACGTAATAGGGGTGAGCCTATTGTGGGTGGTAGAGGTGAGTCTATCACTATGGGTTAGGGGTGAGCCTAATTTCATTCGTAGCCATTAAGATGGAGGTGAGCCCATCATTGAGTATAGGGGTGAGCCTATACGAGTCCGTGTATCCGATATTATTTGTAAAAATGATAGAGGTGAGTCTATCACAACGGATAGGGATGAGCATATGACGGGATGTTGTAAGCCAATATATGTGTTTATTGTTCCACATGTATCATGATTATAATGAATGCATAATGGATTATTGTGCATGAGATGCTTGATGATGAGATGTTGCAGAGGACAAATCTATGCATGTGAATTAAGCAAGTGAGGGTTAATGTGGATTTGCATTGTGAACAATGCATGTGGCTAATGATAAATGTGGAACATTGTTAAAGAATGGTTTGCTTTGGTTTTGAAAGCTTGAATTGAGATTGAGCATGATATGGTTTCAACTTGTGTTTTAAAAACTGTATTGTTGATGTGTTTTGAACTTTTCCTCACTAAGCAAGAGTGCTTACTCTCCTTTTTCCAACAATGCAGATAACTAAGCTTGAGGGCTGAGGAGTAGCAAGTGAGAGCACCTAATTCGTCACTCAAACTGAAGTATGAACTTTGGTGATTTTAAATAAGTAGATTTTGGGAATGGAGAAAGAACCTCGGTTTGGGAGATTTGTTTTAGAACTTCCTGGTTGAGATATGTTGATTTGTCTATTTGGGTTTGTAAAATGGCCATTATATGTTGCTTGAGGAAGAATGATGCTTTTTCATATGTTTTATGGTATTTCTCATGAGATGCATGCTATAGCTTACTAGAATTACATGTATTTGATTGGTAAAACCCTTGTAGTTGCATTTAAGCATGATTGACATGTAGTATATGTTTAGGAATATTTATCTATTGATGCTTGAGCATGCTATGATGATTAAATTGCATTTTGGAGTTGTTCGTGAAGCCTATCTGGTATGCGTATCGATACTCGAGTTCGAGTATCGATACTCAAAGCTTTTTGCAGGCTAAACAACACAAGGGTATCGATACGATTTGCCCGCGTATCGATACACTTGGGCTATTTTTGAAGGGCGTACCGATACGCGGGGAAGGGTATCGATACTTTTTTCCCAATTGAGCAACTGTCTTCCCGCGTATCGATACGGGCCTCATGGGTACCGATACTCGACCGTTATTTTCAGTTAAAAGTACCTTTTAAAGTCTGAAAAATTACATTTTGGTCCCTGAATGTTGTATGTGCAATTGGATGAGTTTAGGTGGTCCATTTGTGATGAATCTTGACATGGAAGCATGTTTCATGACTAATTAATGGATGGTAATCTTAAAATTGGATTGGTCCCTTTAATTTGCTAAAATTACAGTTTAGTCCTTAAATGTGTAACTTGCGCAATTGAACCCTTAAACGAACTCCGATCACTGTGCAGTTTTCTTCTAAGTGATTTGTTGAACACATAGGATTTAAAATGCATCTAGGAAAAAAAGAGAGAAAAAAGGGTCGTTAATCGAAGTTGGCTTTAGTTAGTTGGCTTCGGTTTTCCTCGTGTAATCTTCTTAGTTCAGGTCAGGCGTCTAGGCCGGGCTAAGGGGGTTACAAACACACATTTGACGTATATGCCACCGATACTTGGAGTCGATTATACGAGAATTTACATACAAGTGGATTGACTTGTGACAAGGCCTTGATGCAATCCCGATCTACTCAACTTAACTAAACCTGCAAAAACAGTTAAACACACATAGATTGAGCTTTTACAAGCTCAGTGAGGTAATCCGACATTCATTGTATATGAATAACATTACAAAGCAGTTAACATCATGTATATGTATATAATCATAGGCTATGATATTCATTTTATTTCACATTTAACCCTTTTAGACACAACTTACAATTTACTTAAGTAAACATGTTATCGTTTTTCATGTTCAAATACGATACAATTCCAATCTATATTGCGTGTATTTTTCTAATAAAATATAGGCAAAATGACCAGCCTGAATTAGGCGATAAAATTCTAATTTATATTGCGTGTATTCTCGTAAACGCCGCGAATTTTGTCACTTTTGTGGCGTTGTTTCTGTAAATGCCGTGATATGTATAAATTTAACGGTGTTTACTCAAAAAACGCCACTAAAAGTACTGCTAAAAATTTGTTTTGCTGTAGCGTTAATGAAAATTTGCAACTAAATCATCCATCTGCCTTGGAGATATTTTAGCAGATAATAGATCCAAAAGAAACAAATTGTAATGTTTCTGAATTACTATGACACTCTTTCACCTATTGTTGAAGATCCAAATCGAGCTTTTGTGTCCAACAAGACTATTTATATGTTTTATATAAATAAAATTAGACTCAAGGTTTTTGGGTGTTGTTCATCAAAACTAACATTACATATAATGCACACCAAATGAGAAAAACGATCACTACAAATGTTTGTGGATTCTTTTGCATCTTTTGATTTCACCTCTTCTTGTAGATTATGAAATTTTAAATTTATAATTTGTGCTTTTATGATGTAGATTTTGAAATGTATGTGGATTAGAAGGAACTAAAATTCAATTTACCCTTTTGACTTAAACATTGTATTCCTCTGATCATTTAAACATTTTTTCTTTGCATTATATAGTCTAGAATGAAAAAATGAAACGAAATGGACTAGAATAAAAAAAATTCGCCACCTGAACATGACTCCCCTATGTTATTGTAAAATGATTATTTTCCTAAACAACTGTTCGTATGGACTATTTAAAAACAAATTAGAATAAATGGTTTTCCCCTAAATAAACTTCATTTTATATATAAATAAAGAATAAGTAATTTTTTTTTGATAAATGTGTAAAAAAATTACACAACTCTACATATTTACTCTTTAAAAACCAAAATCTAAATTCATAATCTTTAAACCCTAATCATAAACTATGAATTTTAAACTCTACTAACTAAATTACTAAATTCTAAACTTTAAACTAAATCTTTAAGGGTAAAATCTTAATACACAAGCTGTGTAAAATTTCTTGCTCGTGTTCGTTCGTTAAGGAATGTAGCTTGTTCATGTTCGTTCGTTAAAATGTTAAACGAACATAAACGAATGCAAACGAACATTGAGTATTATTTAAAAAAAAATTCGTAAGAGGCCTGAAGTCTCGTACATTGAATATTGTTTACTTTTTTTCTTTTTATTTCATATTTTTAATATATGTTTTTAAATTTTTTTAAATATTATATTTTTGTTATGAAAAATAATAAATATAAATGAACATATGCGAATAAATTTAAACGAGCATAAACGAGCGGAATATCGTACGTTTACGAATGTAAATAAACGAAACAGTCATTTGTTCGTATTAGTTCATTTAATTAAACAAATAAAAAATTGTGTTCATGTTCGTTTTTTTAAACGAACATAAATGAATTTCCCGTTGAACGGTTCGTTTACAGCCCTACATATACCCTAAATTAAACTCCAACCCTTAAAATTAAAATTCGTGTGTAAACTAAAATCTACATGTGTATAAAATTATTTTTAATCTTTAAATCCTAAAAAGTTATATAATATAAAGACTAAAACGTAAAGAAAATATGGGTTATTTTTCCTTTCATTGTTGGGCCAGATTCTAAAGTCCAGATAAACGTTTACACTGTCTGCCTTCCTTTCCGTGTGAGGATTATTTTGTCAGACGCAGCAGAAGCAAGAAATGGCCATAAAAAATCTTTTACTCCTTTTCTGCTGATGCTGAATGCTTGGCTTAGCCTTCGTCTTCCTTAAGACAAGACCCAACTCAAAATTCAAGGGCAAACAAAACGCCATGTCCTCCTCGACATGTTTCAAATGCTATCCTTGGTCTCCCTCCCCTCCTTTCCCTTTCTTCCAAAAACCCTCTCCATTTTTCTCCTCTATTTCATTCTCATCCACTCACCAAAACCAAACCCAATTCCCTCTCTCCCACGACTTCACCCCCACCCAACTCCTCCACACCCTCCGCCGCCAAAACGACGACCACTCTGCTCTCCGCCTGTTCGATTGGGCCTCAAAGCAGCCCAACTTCACCCCAAGCTTATCCATCTACGAGGAACTCCTCACCAAGCTCGGCAAACACGGCTCCTTCGATTCCTTCAAGCTTGTTTTACAGCAAGTGAAACAGTCCGGGTGTGAACTCCGTCGAGGTACTTTCTTAATCCTCATCGAAAGTTATGCTGAGTTCGGTTTGTACGATGAAGTTTTTGGAGTTGTTGAAATGATGGAGGGTGAGTTCGGGTTAAAACCCGACACCCATTTTTATAATTTCCTTTTGAATGTTCTGGTTGATGGGAACAAGTTGAAGTTGGTAGAAACTGCTCATAATGGGATGATTAGTAGCGGGATTAAGCCTGATGTTTCCACTTTTAACATTTTGATTAAGGCTTTGTGTAATGCACATCAAATTAGGCCTGCCATTTTAATGATGGAAGAGATGCCCGCTTATGGTTTAGCCCCTGATGAGAAAACGTTTACCACCATTATTCAAGGGTTTATTGATGAAGGTAATATGGATGGTGCGTTGAGGGTTAGAGAACAAATGGTGGAGGCTGGTTGTCCAGTTACGAATGTGACCGTAAATGTTTTGGTACACGGGTTTTGTAAGGAAGGTAGGGTAGAGGAAGCCTTGGATTTTATACAGGAGATGACGGAGAATGACGGGTTTTACCCGGACCAGTTCACCTTCAATACGTTGGTGAATGGTTTATGTAAGGCAGGTTATGTTAAACATGCTTTGGAGATCATGGATGTGATGCTTCGTGAAGGGTTTGATCCGGATGTCTTTACGTACAACTCTTTGATTTCAGGATTGTGTAAAATCGGTGAGATCAAGGAGGCAGTGGAGATTTTAGACCAAATGGTTTCGAGGGATTGTTCTCCTAACACTGTCACGTATAATACTTTGATTAGCACCTTGTGTAAGGAGAACCAAATTGAAGAGGCCACCGAGCTTGCTCGTCTGCTTACGAGTAAGGGGATTTTACCCGATGTTTGCACTTTTAATTCTTTGATACAAGGTCTGTGCCTGACTAGAAATCATAGTATTGCTATGGAATTGTTTGAGGAGATGAAGAATAAAGGGTGCCGTCCCGATGAATTTACCTACAACATGTTGATTGATAGCTTTTGTTGTAGAGAGAATCTAGAAGAAGCTTTACGCCTGCTGAAAGAAATGGAGTCTTGTGGCTGTGCTCGGAATGTTATTACTTATAATACATTGATCGATGGGTTCTGCAAAAACAAGAGGGTCCGAGAAGCAGAGGAAATCTTTGATGAGATGGAAATTCAAGGGGTTTCAAGAAATTCTGTGACATATAACACCCTCATCGATGGTCTTTGCAAAAACAAGAGGGTAGAAGAGGCTGCTCAGCTTATGGACCAAATGCTAATGGAAGGCTTGAAGCCTGACAAATTCACATACAATTCTTTGCTTACATACTTTTGCAGGTCTGGTGATATTAAAAAGGCGGCGGATATTGTCCAAACCATGACTTCAAACGGGTGTGAACCGGACATTGTCACATACGGAACCCTGATTGGGGGCCTTTGTAAGGCAGGTAGAATCGAGGTTGCAAGTAGACTACTTAGAACGATTCAGATGAAAGGGATGGTTTTAACTCCACATGCTTATAACCCTGTTATTCAAGCACTATTTAGACGAAAGAGAGGCAATGAAGCTATGAGGCTTTACAGAGAGATGTTGGAGAAGGGTGACCCTCCCGATGCCGTCACATATAAGATAGTATTTCGTGGCCTTTGCAGTGGTGGAGGTCCAATTGGAGAAGCTGTTGATTTCGTGGTTGAGATGATTGAGAAAAGATTTATACCCGAATTCTCATCATTCTATATGCTGGCCGAAGGACTGTGTGCATTATCTATGGAGGATACCTTGGTTAAGCTGGTTAATATGGTGATCGAGAAAGCAAACTGTTCAGACAGTGAGGTTTCCATGATAAGAGGTTTTCTTAGAATCCGTAAATTTCAAGATGCGTTAGCTACCCTCGGAAACATCCTGGACAACAGAGAACAGAAGAAATCTTACTGGTCAAGATGAAGCTAGATACTGCTCTCAGCGAAACGTTGCAAAGAAGCTTAATTGTTCGATATATGAAGTTGGCGTAGAATGTTCATTTAGAGTTTGTAAGTTCCTATCCTGTTGCTAATGGAACATGAAATTATTCACAATTTTGACGGAAGATGAAATGCTTGGACTTGGAATGTAAGAAAATTATTCTACTGTTTTTCGTTCTTGTTCTTTTTCTAGTGTATCGGATGAGATTGTCTTCCAACTTCCCATGTTTTCAGGCAGTGATTCATTATTGTAATCAACTAGCCTGTGTATTTTATCCGCAGATACAGTAAAATATATCATTTTCTTCTTGAACATGATATATAAAGTAATGTTTAGGAATTCGGATTTTATTACAGCATCGAGTTCATAGCTTAAACTATGGATCAAAGCACACAATCCTCAGATTGTGCAATCATGTTGTTTTCTTAACATCTTACGTGGTCAGAATTATCCCCAGGAGTTGTATTACAAAAACAAAACAAACCTTATTTTATAAGTTGCAGCTAGCCCAAGCTCCAAAGCCTTGGTTTTGCAAGAATGGTGGGAACTACTAGTTATTGGTTGTTCATAGCTGCAAATTTGAAGCCTACACTTGGTGGATCTTAAAAGTATATGTTGTGATGGAACATCTTTTATTCTTACTGTTGTAGGTATATTATTATGATACCGGTTTCCTTGTCCAAACTTCTCTTTCAAGAACCGGTTCCTTCTTTACCCGATTATAGTTGATGCCATGGGTCTCTTGGCTTGTGGTTTAGTTTTCCTTCCCTTTTAAAATGTTTAACAGCTGCTGATAAGTTGTTCTTACACTACAACATGGAAGTAGCAGCGACAAAACTGTGTTTAGCATGTGACCACCATTCCAACATTGCAGTTTGTAACTATCTTGTACGCTGCACATTAAATAGTTGTACTATTAGATGGATAAAATCTAAATAAATAGACACCTACCCTGTTTACGACAATAACATCAATATTTAAAGCATATACCAAAATATAAAGAATTTTATTTATTGAAAGCATTCACACATGCATGAAACTTAACTACTATGTTGTTCTTGCAGCAGCAGTTATAATAAAACGACCACAGTCTAAACTCTAGATCACGCTTCAACCTCTCATGGTCTTTCTTGCTTCTGCTATTGTAATTAAAACTAGTGAGACAACTCTGTAACAGTGCAACTGTTTCAACTTTCTAGTAACCGAAGAACTCGACCCTAGTAGGCTTGTCTTTATGTAATCGGTAATAGTTTTCACTTCGAAACCGAGTTAATCAATTTGTGGCTGAAATCCCATAATTCCCTTGCCAAAGCCTCATCTCTAGCATATGAACTCGGTGTCATCTCATTGCAGTCCACAAAGTACTTTCCGGTGACTCCCTTCAGCCGCGGGTGGAGGGCCACGTAGCATGTCGTCGCCGCCCCCTAAACACGGTTTTGAAATATTAGTTTCGACTTAAACACGAAACCCATTGGACTCAAAATCCGGGTTTTTACCTGTGGAACATTTTTCCATAGGAAGAAGCTGAAGAACTTCAAAAACTCTGCAGCAGATACATGCAGATTACAGTGAATAAATGGTGGAAAGAAAAACAGGGTTTACGAATGGAATTTGTGTTGTAATAAACATTACTCATTAGAATGGCAGTGTGCTTAAACAGAGGCGTCATTATCAGTCCTGGATGAACCGAATTGACTGTGATGTTGGCGCCTTCCTCCTACACATCATTTTAAATGCCAAACAAATGTTACAACTACTTTTGTTGGCAAATTTATGCTACATTTAAATGTCAAGCAATGGATCCATCACCATCAATTTTTTCTCCGGTTGCTTTAAAAATAATATAGAAATTCATGGTATCAGTTCTAAAGGTACAAACCTAAAAAACGGCAAGTTTTGAAACTTGTCCAAGCAACCTAAAATGTTATACTTTTTAATAATATTTTAGGTTGTTTTTTCGACAAGTTTAGAAACTTGTCGAAAAAACACCAACCTAAAATGTTATACTTTTGCTTTGACAAGTTTCGAAATTTACCATTTTTAAGCTTAAATTAAACTGTTGCACCGTAGACTAATCCAGTCCCAAACACAGATTTTTTTCCCTGTTTTAGCCCTGTTCAAAGTTGATATAAGAACAACTCCATTTTGACTTGATTATATCCTAGTAATAACTCAAACACAGGACCAGCATGATATAAAATTTAGGTTAGGGAAAGTGACTTCAGTAACATGAGGTCCATAAATTAATTTAAGTCCCTATACTAGAATTTGTTTCCAAATTTTGAATTTAAATACTTGATAAGCCTTTATATTTTTAAAGTTTAGTGATATGATTGTTGGATGGTAGAAATAAGGTTTCGCCAACTTTCAAGTTTTACCTGCAATCGACGAGAGAGTTCATTGGCATGCAAAATATTTGCTAATTTGGACTGCCCATATGCTCTTTTGTCATTGTAACTGAAAAGGAACAAAAAAAGTAGAATTTTCGTTACATTAGTTATTGATGAAACACAATTTTAGCAGAAAATCATAAAATAAAACTATAATATTAAGCATGACGTACCCTTCTTCAGCATTGAGCTGATCAAATCTGATCCCATTTTTATAACAATGGGTGTGGGCTATTGATGATAAGTTCACAATCCTTCCTTGAACACCGCTAGCTTTCGCCGTGTTCTTCATTTTGTCTAAAAGAAGCTCAGTCAAGAGGAAATGCCCTGGGAAAAATCAAGCAACGGAAATAGTGTATGATTAAATAAAATGGATGTTTTCATTTAATTACTAATAATTTCTTGGAACCTCAACCTACCAATATGATTTGTTGCAAACTGAGCCTCTATTCCATCTTGAGAAAGATGATAGGGACAGAACATGATCCCGGCATTGTTTCTGAAACAGACAACGCTGTAAATATCTTGTTACTATGAATAAATATGTGACGTTACTCCGACCAATAATGTATTCTCATTTCCTCAGTTTATGAGCACATATCTTGCAGGTCGACGTATCGTGACAGAGTCTATAATTAGGGAGTTTGAAATTACATTAAGATATTGAGAGGAAGATTAAGAGCGATGAAATTGTCAGCAAATGCTCTAATGGACTTGATAGAGCAGAGATCGAGCTCCAAGACATCAACACGGGCGGTTTCGATCTCTGCAAGAATCATCTTTCTGGCTTCGGTAGCAGCTTCCATGTTCCTCGCACCGATGATGACATGAACACCTCGAAGAGCCAATACTCGTGAAGTCTCCAACCCAATTCCACTTGCTCCACCTGCAATTTACCCCCTCAAAAGTATTAAAACCAAAACAAACCCTCTCAATCATCAAGGACTTACAATTATAGTATTAAAATTATAGCCATAACAATCTTATTGTAAGGCAGCAACGGTTATGTTGGAACTCCAAACATTTATCAATATGTCTTGGTACTATCACATAATTAATTGGTAAAAGCCACGTTTGAAAACTAGGGTGAAGCCACGATGTAAATTGTACAGTAGTAAAAAACATAAACCATATATATAATATCCAATGTAAAACTCATAATTTTAACGTTTTTTTATCGTTGGATGGGTGAATGGATGATTTAGATTAACTCTTTACTTCTTCTTCTTTTTTTAATGGATAATCTTTCACATAACCCACTAATAATATCGGTAATCCATTTCACTCATTTAACGATACAAAAAAACGTATAAAAATTAAAAAAATTCTTACACTACATAACTAGATATATATATATGTATGTATAATATAAACAGAGAGAGAGAGAGAGAAAACGCCATAGCCGACCGGTTATGATAGCAGTGAGGTTGGTTCCATGGATGCCTTGAGTAACCTCTTCGGCAGTAGAAGCTGAACCGAAGCCGCTCGGTCCAGGCCAACCTGTTACCAGAGAAATGATACCGACCATTTTTCTTCTATTTTCTAACAAAGAAGGGGAAGATTTAGTTTCTTTTCTTGGCAAAGAAAACAGAGAAGAAAAAGGAGCAGATGAAGAAGGACGGGTGCAAAAAGGATGAGACGAGGAAGAGATGGCTAAAAAGGGGAAGTGAATGCGTGGGCGATGTGTAGGTGTGTGGGTACTTGCACTTCGTCGGTGAAAAACAGTTAATGCTCTCAACGACCCATCAACTATATGCCTATGCAAAATTGAATGCAAGCTGGAACATGCAACTTTCCTAGTTTAAAGTTTGAATTCATACACCACCCACTTTGCTATGGGTATTCATAAATACCATTCACATCACATCTGATGTGTACCCAAAGATTTAGCTTCATTTCCTTGCATTACCAAAAAAAAGAGTGTTTTGACTTATAAATCCAATTGATAGAGATGTGACAAGTTGAATATGATATATAAAGTTTAAAGTTTTAACTAAGAAGCTTAGGGTTGATGCGGTAGCCGCCTCAAATTTTGTCGTGTTTAATAATTAGCGGATAGATGATAGTTAATAGTAAATTATATTAATTGATTTTGACTAGTAGATTGTATTAGCTGATTATATAAAAATGTGATAAAATTAACTGATAGCTAATAGCTGTTTGATTATTTGAACAAAAAAATGACGTACAAAGACATAATTATATTCAATACTTATTTGAATAATTTATTAGTTATCAACCGTTTGTATCTATTAATATTAATTAGATTATGAAAATTAATTTTTAATATACTACTAAGCATATTTGATTTGAATGATCTATATACTAATTTGTTATTTATATGATTATTTTTAATATAATTTGATTAATTATTAATTGAAAATAGCAAAGGTGATTTTAGGTTATTTGGAAATTATTTGTAATTGTTAAGGGTAAAAGAGCATAACATCACGAAAAACGGGCTAGAAGATTCGAGCGAGTCACCATAATCAAGTTAAAATTTTAGGCTAGTATTTAACTAATTAATTAATTATGAAAAATAAATTTGCTTTATTAAATCATTTTTTGGTAAATTTGTTATAGTCAATATTTTTAGAAATAAATTTAATGAATTTATTAAAGGATGAAATTAAATTTTGAGTAATTATTAATAGATCGATTTAATATTAAGATTAAACAGTGATTATTTTGCAAGAGTTGTGAAATGTTAATGATAATAATATTGTAAAAATGAATTAAAGAGATATTTTGTTGAGATTATTAAATCGATTATTAAATATATTTTTTCTCTATTATTTTAACAAAAGAGTATGACGGTTATTATTTTTTAAAAGATAAGAGAAATATATTTAAGCTTTTCTCTCATTTTCTTTTTAGAATTTGCGAAACAGATTTTAAAGAACATTAATTTTTCTTCTTGAGTTTCATTTCTTTTTTATTCTAAATAATTTCTAATCAACAATCTAACAAGAGCTAGTGGTCTTCATCAATATTTTTTAGAATTCACGTTAAAATGGAGGAGGTTTTCAACTTCCATTTTCCTATCAATTGGGTAAGCTTTTGATTTTTAAAAGGTTCTCTAATTGTTTTTAATTGATTATCTATAGTTTTTATTGGAGTTTATGAATTAAAACGAATTTAATTTGATTTACTTAATTTCTTGAATGCTAAAGCGTAAATCATGATTTGATAAGATAAAATCTAAATGTTTTAATTGGATTATGAATTATTCGTGTGGATTAGATGTAATCTAATATCAATTTTATAAAATTAATACCGGAATTAATTGAATTAAGTAAGATTATATTAGTGTTCTTGAAGAGAGTGATTGATAGTGTGGTTAATAGAATTATTTGATTACATATTAAGGTGTATCAATTATGTTGGATGAAACTTCCGAATGAAGTGTTGTATCATTAAAACAAGGAAAAAGGGGAGATATCCGGCCAAGCAGGGTATCGCGCAAAACAAGGGTGGGCTCTGTTGCATTTTCCCTCTATTTCGTGTGTGGGTGTGGCTGTAGGAATGTATATATAAAAAAAAAAGAATTTAAAAGACTCAAAGCAGGGGCGTGAATTGGGGGTGGCTCTGCTGCCATTTTCACGGGCATTTAATGGCTTTAGTGTAATGAAAGGGGGGGGGGGGGGGGGGATTTCAAGGGATTTAGAATGAAAGCAACATAGCAGTTGCGTGAATAAATAAATAAATAAAAACTAGAAACCTTTGTTGTATTTCGTAAGGATAGTGGTTATTCGGAAGCAAGTTGTGCAATGGGGTATTTTAATAAGTGGTTATCTTGATGTGATTCTATTGATATTAACCCTTGTATCTTCTCATGGAGGCGTTCGCGTCGAGGTGGTAGCATGTTGTTGAGTTTATCAAGTTTGAGCTGAAAATATTTATTCTTTTATGCATCATTATTTGATTTGAAAGTAATTATGAAAGCATGTTGGTGAGTTTACCATTCGAATATCGGTAATTATAAAAGTATGTTTTACATGATTTGATTTGAAAGCATGAGCTGAAAATATTTATTCTTTTATATATCATTATTTGATATGTTATGATTTATGAAGCATTAGAATGCCTATGGACACCGTTATAAGTTTTCGAAAGGAAATGTAGTTGTTGTCAAGGGCAATGTTATTTGAATACAAAATTGATTTGAATAAGTACATGAGGATGAAGCTTGTTGTTACAATGCATCTTAATCATGATTTGCCATGTTTATAAACATGAGATTAGGTTTAAATGAGCATTATAGGCTTCCATTCATTTAAATGTTATGAGCATGATTTTTAATAAAGTGATGAAACGAGTATATATAGCATTGAAAAATAGTAAGTTCTCATGCATGTGTGATTTATATTGGCTATGTGACGCACTAAAAATGTATCTAATATATTTAATAGATAACAAACGAAACAAGTTAAAAAGAGGAACAACAAAAAGATATATTAAAAATAATTTATGTAAATGAAATTGAAATAAACCAGAAATTCAAAGATAATAGAAACCAAAGGAAAAACCAGTAACCGATCAAAAAATTTAGACCGAGGCCTGTGCTATCACAGTGTCCTTAAAACAGATTCATCCCCTCCCGGTGTTGGAGTTACTATGGAACGTCTGTCTCCCAGGATACAACAGTAGAATACAGCTAAAGGAGCAATGCAACCTTGACTGCAACGACGAACTTTACAGAAGTAGAACACTATTAACAATCTAGCTAGAGGGTTTTTATGGTGTGTTATAGATAGAAACAGGAGGCCTCCTTTTATAGTGTTCAGGCAGGGGACATGATTAATTACATAATTAATCTGCTACTTAAATTTCTGAAGAGTTACAATTTTCAGAAATCAAAATGGTAATTATCACAGAATTAATCTAAATAAATTGGAGGTTACAACCAGCTGAAGGGTCTGTAACTCCATAAAAACAGTGGGTTAATTCTATAGTTTCTGTTGGAAAATTAAGTCAGAAAAGAAAAAAAAACTGTTATTTTGAAATAAAAGTCCAAGCCTTTGTCTTGTTTCCAACAATAACATGAAGAGCTTCTACATATAAAGCTTTCCAAATCTATGTTCCCAACAAGTTTGGGACATTTTACTTTCCATCTCATTTTTTCCAACATCATAGGTGTTACTTTGAGCAACAATTTCTCATTCACCCATTGAACATTTTGAGCATGTAAATATACACATTTCATTTACTCTTGTAGTAGATTAATAATCCACTTAGTCCTAATTAATTTGACTAATGGAACCCACTCAAATTCAAGCTCTAAAATGTCCATGTACCATATCATTTTTCTAACAATAGTTGGCATGCCATATGATTAAAAGTGCACGATAAATTGTAAAGGGCTAAGAGCCTAATCGATTGATCGTTCCGCGGCTTTGAGGTAATTGAAAGACATTAACTGGGCTGATGGTATCCGCAGCTTTGAATATAGTTGAAAGACATTATCCGAGCTGGAGGCATGGAAAGGTAATTGAAAGACTATTACCACCGTTAAAAGGTAATTGAAAGACTATTGCCACCGTTAAAAAAGTAATTGAAATACTATTGTCACCGTTAATAAGGTGATTGAAAGACTATCACCACCGTAAAAAGGTGATTAAAAGATTATCACCACCGTAATCCAAGTATCCGATGATATTTATGATAAAATGATGTTTATGAACTTGTCACATCGATTGCCAATATATGAATATATGATGGAAAGCAAGATTGAAAGCATGTTGCATATGATTTGACCAAGCATGTTATATTAAATACTTTGAGAATAGAAAGATTGTTATGAAAGCATGATGCATATGTTTCGAACAAACATGTTTTATCTAAATGCTTTGGGAATGGTGAATTCGAATTGCTTTAATACGGGTTTCTAATATCGATTTTGATTTTGAAAATACATTGATGTTTTACTTTTTGAGCGCACTCACTAGGCATTATATGCTTACGCTCTTTTTTCTTCCGTAAATGCAGTGGATTAAGCAAGTATGAGGTTATGGTTCGTAGCAAAGAATGATCCCGAGACAAGCGTACTTAAAAGTATATTTGTGGCGTTATCATTATTTGTAATAAGGCAATGTGGGATAAACATTGAGATGTTTGTTTTGTATAAGGCATGATTATATGGTTGAAGTTGGTATTAGTTTGGATGATGAAATTATTTAATGTGTACGATGTTGATTATGTTTTAATGTTAAGTGTATTTAATGATTATGATCTAGGGTATTTTAATCGCTTAAATAGTAATTGGATGAATTGCTTTGATTGCTTAGTGTTCATATGGTCAAATGCCTTTAGATTTGATAGATTTGTAGTTTATGCTTAGAGTTTTGACCTTGTGGCGCATTTTTGGAATTGTTGTATATTATTAGGAAGCATGCCTTCAGATTGAGTGATGGTTGTTGAAAATGCATGACTTTTGGTTTACATATACCTTGAAGTATGCTTTACATGTGGAATATATTAAGAAGCATGTTAGATTGATTGGAGCATGTTTGATGTGGTTTGGAATTGATTATGCAGTAAAAAGAGGCATTACATGTCTGCCCATATCGGTACGGTCCTTATTGTATTGGTACACGAGGCTTGAATTATGCATGGGTATCGATACGGTGCGAGCTGTACTGGTACAATTTTTGGTTACTAGAATCTATCGTATCGGTATGGGGTCTCATGTACCGATATGTGTGTCAACATCTTTGGCACACCGTATTGGTACGGGGTCCCGTGTATCGATACGTGTGGTGGTTATGACCGTTGGAATTATACTATAGTTTAGGTTCTTTGCAATATGGTCCCTGAATGTTCATATATCATCTGGATAAGTTTGAATGATTTTTTTGAGCTAAAAATTGACATGCTACCATGAAATATGATTAATTAAGTATTTGAACCTGAAATTTGTATGTCCCTTTAATTATTTAGATTTGCATTTTTGGTCCCTAAAATGCTTGTAATTGCAATTGGGTGCATATTCGATGTCCGTTTCGAATGAAAATTGAACTGATGCTTGTTTGTACACCATAGGACTTAACAATGCATCTAGATAAGATAAAAGGGAAAATAGACCTAATTTCATGTAAACGAGTTCGGGTTTACTTCGACAAACCAATGTGATCTCTTTGATTCGGGTCTAGCGACTAGGTCAGTTCGAGGGGGTTACAAAGAGTACTTATAACTATATTGTCAAAACCTCTAATTTCAAAATGCTCTTATTAGCATTTTTTTTCAATTTTAGAGGTTTCACCCAAATCTTCTATTACAACCTTCTATTCACCAAACATCTAAAATAGTGGATTTGACTAGTCAAACCTTTAATTTTGGTTCAAAACATTGTTTACCAAAGAACAACGAGAATATTAATTTAAATTTTGGTTAAACATCGTCATTGGTCACTAAACTATTTATGCTTTCCTGTTTGGTCACTAAACTATTATTTTTTATGGCTTAATACACTTCCCCCCCCCTAAACTTTACATGTTTTCCCAACTTGCCCCCTAAAGTTCATTTTGACCACTTTTGCCCCCCTAACGTTTTCGATGTTATGCATATTGCCCTCTACCGTTAAAAATTATGTCTTGACCAATTAGAATGCGCCACATTATTTTTATTTATTTTTAAATTTTAAAATAAACTGAAAATAAATAAAATAAAATAAATAAATTAAAATTCCCAAAACACCCTCATCTTCATCCCCGTCATCTCCTACCCCGAACTATTCATCTTCTTCCACCATTAACCAACTAACATTCTCTGCTGCATTTTTCGGCTCAACCAATGGAGCTGCTAGAGTCTCAAAAACCGTGGTTTATCAATAAGTTCAAAAACCACAAAAAAATTTACCTACAAACAACAAGAAAAAAACGATTCAAAATCTCCTCATTGAGGATTCATGAATCTAAATCAATAAATCAGACGCTAAAATTAGAAAATCAAAACATAATTCTTGGAGTATTACTTTGAGCATGATTCTCAAATTATAGTGTTAACCCTTTAATACGAATCAAACACAAAAAGAGGTTTCCCAGATTATCAGAACAACAACAAAAAAACCTCATAAATTTCATCTAATATACTAAAAATTTTGGATCAAACAAACAAATAAGATTTATATAAAAAGGGTAACTATCGAAACCATAAAATCATCCATCTCAATGAATCAAACCAAATAACCCAAATCAGAACCAAAGACCCATGAAAACCCATTTCTAGATCACGGAATGTTAGTGAGAAGAAAAAAATGGTGGAATAACCTTTAAAGATCAATGAAAGAAAGGGCGATCTAGCAGTACGACAGTGGAAGAGGGGATGACGATAATTGTAAAAGAAATGAAAATTGGGGAAGAAGATGGGGGTGTTTTGGGTATTTTGGAAAATATAATTAAATTAATAAATATTTTAATATATTTATTTTATTTTAAAATTTCAAAATAAATAAAGAAAATGATGTGACACATTCTGATTGGTCGTGTAACACCCCAAAAACTGGTGTAGTCAGAATTTGGTTCCGATGACCGAAAATCCTACACCGAAAAGCTAAAGTATTGCATCGGTATTGAGTATGTGATTCATTCTATTGATGTTAGACCTTGGTTTAGTCTAATACATGAGTAAGGACCTTATTGAATATCCTAACTACTGAATCTGAGTTAAGTGTACCAATACGGTAGGTACTGTATCGATACGGTACAACGATTTTTAACTAACTTACCAAACTCGTGCTAGCCGTATCGATAAAGCTATAGGTGTATTGATACGAGTCCCTGTCAAAATTGATTTTGGTGATCAAATTGAAAGAATTGAAAATGGTGATGAGTCACCTACTTACTTGCCACCCCTCCGCGTGATTATGATTAGAAAAGATGACTAATAGTCATCTATATGTCTAATATTAGAAAAGATAAAGAAAAGATAGAAATTGTTTGTTTAAAGCTTACCATTTTATAGAGGAAATCTTCTTATTGGTTGTTGAAGAGGTGGGAAATGATTAGAGGATAAGGCATCCCTAAAATTAATAAGAAAGCTTCTTCCTTTTGTTTTAATTCCATCGAAACAAATCCCATCCTTTGTTTGAAGAAAATAAGCAAGCACCTCCATTGTCATCTCTCCACCAAGCTTAAGCATACACCTCTCTTATTGGACCCTTTAAGTTTAAGTCTCCTTTGATTCAAAAGCCTTATCCCATTACTATCGATTGGGTAAGTAAAAGCCCTAAGCCTATTGTTGATTTCATGAGTTCATAATGTTTAATTTCAAGTTATTATTCCTAACCTAGGCCTTTCTTCCTTAAGTAATAAATTATGAAGTTGCTTAATAGCTAATGGCTATTCCAAGCTTGAAATAGAGTATCGATATCTTCATATTGATTCTAATAACCTTTCCATTGATTTTTCCTAGCTCAAGAATTGAAGGAAGCTAATCCATCGTCTCCAAAACAAGCTAGGAATAAAGGGATCGTTATCCGAGAGCCTTAGGAGCTTCAGAATATCGAGGGGAGTGTAGTCGGAGTCTAGGGAATTGATTAGGTGTCTTTCCCGAACCTTTGAATATTTAATAATGCTTTGCTAACATTGTGTATTGAAGTTATTGATTGAGGACATCATATATGGCTTTAGTGGTAATTCTTGGTGAGTATTGCTATCGAATTATTGTTTGTAGCATCGTTATAGTTGACAATGAAAGCATTGAAATATTGACATATAGAATCATTGATCATTGGATATTTCATTGGATCCTTATATTGTATATTGATATGGAAATATGAGTATTAAGCTATTGTTATTGATCTATCGATATGATATTATTGAATCATTGTATTGAATTATTGTTATTGAACATTGGGATCAAAGTATTGGATACAATTGGCATGCTATAGAATTCATAAGCTCATTGGTACGGGTTAGGCTACGACCTTTATTGTGGTGCGGCGGAGGGACGTTATTATGTATTAGTCAATTGGTGTGGCGGAGGGAATAAGACTAGACAATTATTGTTGTTGGTGCGAAGGTTGAATTCGTGTATCCAATCGATACGGTGGTTGTTAAATCTATATATGGTATTGAACACAGTTCTAAATTGTTTACAAAATAATCACTAAATATTGTATGGTTTAATTAGATGGGTAAATGTACTCTGAATAAAATGAAAATTTACAAGCTTACAGTTAGTGTATTGAATTTCATTGTAGTATGGTCAATTGCATCAAAGGTGTAACACCCCAAAATCCGGTCTAGTCGGAATTAGGTTCTAGTGATCGGAAATCTCATATTGATGAAATCCAAATATTGTGTAGGCTAGTTAATTATTGATATCGGACTCTAATTGAGCTAAATTTTTTCATTGAACCCTATCGAATAATATTGAAACCTATATAGTGGCTAAATTGAGAAAATGCAAGTTGGAGAGCAAAACCATAGTATAGTGAGAGTTGAGGGACTAATCTTGCGATTAGCCACTCCTTAATTAAAATCCCACCTACGTGGGATAGTTTGAGAGCTTTCCTTCAATTGAAG
Organism: Hibiscus trionum; assembly: GCA_030270665.1. Taxonomy (NCBI): domain Eukaryota; kingdom Viridiplantae; phylum Streptophyta; class Magnoliopsida; order Malvales; family Malvaceae; genus Hibiscus; species Hibiscus trionum. The sequence continues at coordinate 9,318,789 of BSYR01000007.1, read as the reverse complement.
GAAAGCTAAATAGCTTAAAATATATGTAAAAAAGAAAAGGGGGCAAGAATAGAACTTTCCCGATTACTAAGTCAAGCAAATACCTCTCTAAAACTCTACATCTTCATCGTCTCCTACCCAAGCAAGCACTTCCATTGGAGCTAGTTTCAAGCTTCGTTTTTCTTCGATTTATTGTTATCAAATCATTGCTATTGATCTGGTAAGCTATATTCCTCAATTGGTTATTGGATTCCATGGATGTATTGAGTTTAATCTTAAGCTAGGGTTTTGACCATCCATGGATATCTCATCGTTGTCATCTATATTGAAATCGGATATCGATTTTGATATTGTTATATTGATTTTGATATCGTATTATCGATCCTAATAGTCTCCCTATTGATTTCCTAGCTCAAGACAATGAAAATGAACATCCATCAAATTCACCTAAGGCTAGGAACAAGGGAGTTGTCATCTGAGAGCCGTAGGAGCATCAGATTCTAAGGTGAGTGTAGTCGGAGTCTCGAGAATAGGCGAGGAGCCTTCCCGAATCTATTAATATTGATTTCGGTTTAATAGCTAACATTCCTTTTTAAGGAAGTTGCATTGGATTGTTAGTCATACCCACTGGTAAGCATTGTTAAGTTATTGTTGAACATCAGACATGGTCATTGGTATTGTCATCGTGCATTGTTATCGATATAACTATTTATATTGAAACATAATGAATGAACCATCGAATAATAATATTGACATTGAAACTATGAAATATTGACATTAAGGTATGATCATTGTAGGTAACTTCAAAGACATTGGTCATTGAAATTATCATTGATTATTGACATTGGTTATTGGAATTGTCATTGATTATTGACATTGGTATTGGAACCTTGGATTTGAATGGACATTGGATACAATTGGCATCCCATATAATTCATGAGCTCAGTGTACGGGTGGACTACGGTCCTAAGGCTACGACCTATATTGATTTGGCGAGGCGGAGGGATGTGTTGGTATTGGTCATATTGGTGAGGCGGAGGAATTGGACCATTCATTGATTTGGTGAGGTGTAGGAATTCACGTATCCACTATCTTGATTCAATCCAAGGATTATTAAAGAATATGATATGTTAAACATTGTATATTGAGACATTGCATTGACAATAACGAGCATGAGATTATGTAAACTTCATATATTGTTATTCATATTGTTGTGACTACCTCACTAGGCAATGCATGCCTAATGTGTTTCATCTCATGCATTTTAGGTTTAAGAATCGACCCCCTTTTGAAGATCGGACAAGTCGCATCAAGACAAGTCACTACAAGCCAAGTAATGTAAATTGACCTTAAGAACTCCTAGTAAGGTGGAAAAGTAGTTGAACTAATCTTATATTCCTATTTTGTTATGTCTAATATGTGTAAGAGATGAAAAGTGGTTAAAGGCCTAAATATGACTTTTGGTTTGGCTATAACTTGGTAAAAATGGCATATTTGGCTCATAAAGGTCAAAACCTAGTAAAAGTATTCATTTGATGATGAAATTTGGCATGCCATTAGTTTATGAGATTTAAAAGTTGTGTGTAAAGTTTCATTGCTTTTGAACTCCATTTGTCAGGTCAATTCGATTAAAAACCAGCAAAAACCTATCATTACAGGTCAGGCCGCATCGATACGGGTGATGGCGTATCGAAACGATTAGGCATAATTGGACTCTAAGAACAAAGCATTTCGATATGGTTTGAGGCGGTATCGGAACATTTTGCTACTGGAATTCACTATTTCGATACATGTATATAGTGTACCGAAACAGGTCAAAGTCAAAGGGAGTCAACTTGTACCGATACAGGGCTTGCCCGTATTGATACGGTTTAATGGACAAGTCAACTTAAGTTAACCATCGTTCACATGTTTCGAATCGGCCTTAAGGAGTTTCGATGCAGGGTTAGTTAAGTTAGTTAAAAGGCACAATCTGGAAGTTTGTAAAGTTTACAGTTTGATCACTGAGTATTGGATGTTTAAATTGAATAAGTAAATGAACTCCAAAACATATGAAATTTTACAGGCTTGTTAATATCGTATTGAATTTCATTGTATTTTAATCGGTTGCATCGAAGGACCTCTAATTTACTAGATTTATAGTTTGGTCCCTAAAACTCGAATTAGTTAATAATTGGTCCTAAACGTTTAAATATTGTTTCACAAAGAGTAAAATGGACTAAGATGTATATCCAGTAATGTTTTGTTTGTGTAATATTGATCAATTGTCGATTAAGAAATGAAATTTTATTGCACCGACCATCGTACTATTCACCGGTAGCACACTCCAGCCTAGTTCTCGACCAGGCTGGGAAGGGGGTGTTACATTTGTGGTATCAGAGCTAGAATTTAGTCGATTCAGGACTAAACCGAAGCTTGTTGCGTTGTTATTGTGTTACTTTGCCACCTAGGAGTTATATGTTGTGTATATTGTGACTTGTCGACTAATCCGATATTTTATATAGATATGTCTGAAACTAATGAAGCTCACATTGACGAGCTTGCCACCGGCTCCTCGATACATGGCGAGGAGATTAGAGGAGGGAATCCTCCGAACCCACCACATCCCCAGGATCCTCCTGCTCAGGGTACCGAGTATGTGGCACCTGCAACTCAGGATGAATGTTACAAAAACAAGACTGATATGTTCAAGCAGTTTATGACTGCTATGAGAGCTGAGCAGGTAGTGCAACTCATCGCTCCTGCTGTTCAACATACCCGAACTCCTATAGATAAGCTTTCGCAGTATCGAGCTTACACTTTTACTGGAAAAGAGAACGACAACCCTGAAGTTGCCGAATACTGGTTGGACAACACTTTGCTGATTTTGGATAAGCAACTTCAGTGCTCGTACGAGCACAAACTCGAGTGCACCATCGCGTTGCTGGCTGATGAGGCACTTCACTGGTGGGAGACTACTATATTGACGGTCCTTGAAGACACCGTGACTTGGGAGTTCTTCCTTAAGGAATTCTGCAAGAAATATATCAATGAGTTTTACTTTGCTTAGAGGCGAAGTATCTTCCTCCACCTCAAACAAGGTGGGCGACCGATCGAGCAGTACATCCATGTCTTCTATAAGTACTGCAGATACGGTGTTGAGTACATTAAGAAGGATGAAGAGAAGTGCTGGATGTTCATTGCAGGGCTCAATGACGAATTACGCCCTATGTTTACTGCACTAAGTATTGTTGATTTCCAAGATCTCGTGAATCGAGTTATGGCCACCGAAGCTGCGTAGAAAGCTCAACAAGCTGGTGGGTCAGGAAAGTCTGAGAAGAGGTTTAGGGATGATTCTCGACCTCCAAGATGGAACAAGAAAGGGAGATATCAAGGCCCCAAGCATAATGTCTATCCACATCCCTCTCGTTCTGGAAATATTGAGAGGCCTCAGTCTGTAACGCAGTCTGTTGAGTGGATCGATGGATTGATCAAGACCAAGAGGGGGGTGAATTGGGATTTTAAAAATTAGTTGGAGTGAAAGGATAACTAAAAATGAAGAACAAAGGATTTTAGAGTGGTTCAAGTTCCAAATGAACTCTACATCCACTACCTTAGCTACCACTAAGGATTTGCAACAATTCACTAATTTCTTCTTCCCCTTTTCAAGGCTTAGGAGGTAACCTTTACACAACCGGTCAAATTTTCTACCCAAAATTTGACCAAACCCTCACAAATAAACAAAGAAGAAATTGGGCAAGAAAGATATCTCTCAAATACAATATTGCCCCTTGAAGTGCAACACTCAACCCAAATTTGAAGATAGAATAGGAAATGAATACAACTCAATTTGGGGTTTACAAGAAATTGGAAAATAGGTACACTTGAGGTTGGATTTTTGCTTGGATGTTTATCTTTGATGCAATAATTGTTGCTGGTCTTCAATGAGCTTCAATTTATACCTTCTCTATCAATTCTAGCCGTTTGGGTCGTTAGGGTATTGATTATATCTGTTGGGACCCTCTCTTTCCACCATAAATGCACTTCTGCAGCTATTCGTATCGATACACGAAGACTCGTATCGATACCTGTCTCAAAACTGAAAGAGTCATTGCACATAATAAAGAGGGCGTATTGAAACGCGTGTAAGTGTATCGGTACGAGACATGGACCGTTTCGATACGGATAAGACCGTATTGATACCTTTTTCTCAACTTAGCTCACTGGAAGTCTCCGTTTCGATACGGGGTACACCGTATCGATACGGGACAACTGGCACTTTAAATGTTAGTTACCTAACAACTGACACCAACGGTCGAAAACATTTAAAACACTTTGAATTAAAAATTCCGTTAAAACCGTATCGATACGGGTTAAGCCGTATCGGTACACCATTCAAACTCCTTCAGTTTTTACAGAGGGGCGTATCGATACAGATTGAATCTGTTTCGATATGTTGTTTCAATACAGTTAAGAGCGTATCGAAACGCTTCTTTCCAGTAGCCAACTTTGTAAAAAAGGTATCGATACGGCTAGAGGTGTATCGATACACCTGGACGATTTTCAATACTTTGGCCTTCGAACACTTAGAAAATATTTGGAGTTTGAGTTTTTCAAATCAGTTTAAAGTGTTGGTGATTTATAAATCATTTAAGGGACCTAGAAACCTATTTCAAGTTTTCAATTTAGTCCTTAACATACTTAGTTATATCAAAATCAATCATAGGTGTTACAATCTCCCCCTTTTTAATATAACAAAACCAAAACTTGAAATTTTTGATACTTTGAAAAACTTTGCAAAATAACTCCCCCTTAATATTAGCTAGGTAACTTTTAAGTTTGAAATCAAAATTTTTAAGTGTGAGCTTCACTCTCCCCCTTTTTGTTAGATCAAAAAAATAATTGAGACATAATGTAAAGTGCATAAATAGGCAAAAGGTATAAATAAGCAAGCAACATAATATCATTAAGTTCAAATAAAAGATAACATCAACTTAAAATCCAAATAACAGGAAATCAAAGCATAAGTTTTAGAATAATTCAAACTTAATCCTAAAAACATAAATCAAAGGTGCATAAATAAATATCCTAAATGATATGAATGATATGCAAAGATAGGCTACTATGCATCGCCTTCTTCATCATCTTCATCATCTTCCTCAATTGGATCATCATTCCTTATAGTTTGACGCCACTCGTCATGGAAAGCGGTGAGAGAGATATTCATTGAGTTGTGACCGCCTTCAAGCGAAGTGAGTCGAGTCTCCACGTTCTTCATCTGATCTTCAAGGCTTGTAAACCTTGTATCAATAGCGGTAAACCTTGTATCAATATGCATAATGTAATTCCACGGCCTCACTAGGGAGCTCGGATAGACGAAGCCAGTTACCATTAAAGTAATGAAACTTACCCCTTGCAAGAGATCGTTCATCGATAGGATCGGTGAGGGGAGTTGGGTAGTCATGCGAGCAATCTATCTCCTTTTGTTGAAAGAAGTAACTCAAGGCCGTGCCATAGGTGAAGGAAGTGACAAGAGTGGTGTGGCGATGTTGCACGAGATAGACAATCTCCGCAAACATAATATGAGCAAGGTTCGAACGTTTTCTCTCACGAAAGCATCGAATCCAAAAATCATCTACTTGGCGGATAGTGGAATACTTCCCTCCCGAGGGTCTAAACCACCGAGAAACCATCAAATGGAGGATCCGATCCTGAGCATTAAGGGCGGTGACGGAACCACTTAGAACATGGCTAAGAGCATTCTCATCATCATAGCCTTCATCCTCCAATTTAAATACATCACAAATGGATTTAACATCTATAGTGACCTTTTTACCCATAAGATGAGAATTAACGGCCGTAACAACACCATCTCGATTGGCACAACACTTGGCATTAGCATAAAAGATCAAAACTAAGACGCGAAAGAAAAATCTGGGAATAGTGAGAAAATCCATAAACTTCCATTCTTGGAGCAAGGATAGGTATTCCAATTTGAAGCGCTCCGAGTTAAGAAAAGGAATAGAGATTACCCTCTTCGGATGGATCTTATAGTTTTGAAATTGGCAAAAATAGGTGAGAGCTCCGGGGGATTGAAAAGATTGTTGATAGATGTGAGTGAGATTCGGACGAGCACCACCTCCGGTATTGGATCCTTCACCGGCTTCACTAGTGCGTGTTCTCTTTTTAGGAGGTGCCATGAACTAGATAAAACAATGTATGCATTAAGATTTCTTCATTCAACTTATTGAAAACCAATAATCAAGGTTAAATTTTTAAAAAAAAAAGTTTGAAAAGAGATTTTGGTTTGAGAAGACAAAACAAAAACAAAACAAGAGAAAGTTTGAAACAAAAATTAAAAGAAAAATTAAAAGAAAAAGAAAGAGTTTACCTTGATATTTATTAGAGAGGAATGGGAGAAGAGCTTAGCACCCAATTGATGAAAAAGCTTAAGAGCTTTGCTTGATTTTGAAAACCCTCTAGAGATTTTGAGTTGTAGTGTGAAAATATGAGGGAAAGGGAGGCTATTTATAGAGTGAAAACGGCTAGGGTTTCTAGGGTTTTGAGAAAATTCAATTTTGGTAAAAGTTGAACTCTTAAATGCCAATTGATAGCTGTTTGCACAATCGCGTATCAATACACCTGAGGGTGTATCGATACGGGGGTAAAAACGTAATTCCATTTAAAATGCCCGTTGAAGGATCGTATCGAAACGGGTGCAATCCGTATTGAAACGATTGTTGCTCGTATCGAAACAGGTTTAACCGTATCGATACCTGTTTTAGGAAAAATAAAGTCTGGGAAACGAATACAGTACTCGTATCGATACGCATAAGGCCGTATCGATACCCTATGCCCAGAAATACATTTTAGGCTTGAAGAACAACCAAAAGCTCGATTCTAACATCTCCTAAATGAATGCAAATGATGAATGAGCAGTTCTAAGCATATTTTAACAGAATCATACTACCCTAGCTATAAGCATGAATAATTTCAAGAGTTACAACACATTAACATGCAATTTCACAAGATCAAGCAATTTTAACTTTAAAAAGGGTCCTAAAGGGTCAAGGAAGGCTAGTTAGACATAACTCTCTCCTAAGGGACCAAAAACGCTCTTTATCTAAAGGCTTTGTAAAGATGTCCGCTAGTTGGTTTAAGGTGTCAACGTACTCTATAACAACATCTTCCTTAAGGACATGATCTCTAATGAAATGATGCCTTATCTCTATATGTTTTGTTCTAGAGTGTTGGATGAGATTTTTAGTTAAGCATATGGCACTAGTGTTATCACACTTAAGGGGTATGGTTTCAACTTTAATACCATAATCTAAGAGTTGTTGCTTCATCCAAAGGACTTGAGCACAACAACTCTCTAAGGATATGTACTCGGCTTCGGTGGTAGATAAGGCTACACTATTTTGTTTCTTAGAGAACCAAGATATGAGCATACTACCTAAGAATTGACATGTTCCCGAAGTACTCTTCCTACCGATTTTACACCCCCCATAATCCGCATCCGAATAAGCATGAAGGTTGAAGGTTGAGTCTCTAGGGTACTAAAGACCTAAACAAGGAGTATCTCTAAGGTACCTAAAGATTCTCTTAACGGATATAAGGTAAGACTCTCTAGGACTAGCTTGAAACCTAGCACACAAGCAAACACTAAACAAGATATTCGGTCTACTTGCGGTAAGGTAAAACAATGATCCAATCATAGAACGGTAAAGCTTAGAGTCAACACCCTTACCTCCTTCATCTTTGTCAAGCTTTGTAGAAGAGCTCATAGGTGTGGCTTGAGGCTTTACATTCTCCAAGCCAAACTTCTTAAGCATATCCTTGATGTACTTTGCTTGATTGATGAAGGTGACATCCTTCCTTTGCTTGATTTGGAGTCCCAAAAAGAATGAGTGCTCCCCCATCATGCTCATCTCGAATTCACCTTGCATTAACTTACCAAACTCTTTGCAATGACATTCGTTAGTAGATCCAAAAATAATATCATCAACATAAATTTGTACTACTAAGATGTCATTTTTATACCTTTTTATGAAGAGTGTAGTGTCCACCTTTCCCTTTTCAAAACATTTTTCAATCAAAAAGTTTGAAAGTCTTTCATACCAAGCTCTAGGAGCTTGTTTTAAACCATAAAGTGCTTTAGTAAGTTTGAAAACATGATTTGGAAATTTTGAGTCTTCAAAACCCGGTGGTTGTTCCACATAAACTTCCTCATTTATAAAACCATTTAAAAATGCACTTTTAACATCCATTTGAAAAAGCTTGAAATCATGATAACATGCATATGCAAGCAACATCCTAATTGCTTCCATTCTAGCTACGGGAGCATATGTTTCATCAAAATCAATTCCCTCTTCTTGAGTGTAACCTTGTGCTACTAATCTAGCTTTATTTCTTACAATATTACCACTCTCATATAGTTTGTTCCTAAAGACCCATTTATTTCCTATAGTAGATTGATTACTAGGCCTATCAACTAATGTCCAAACATTACTTCTCTCAAATTGATTTAATTCCTCTTACATGGCCAAAATCCAAAAATCGTCTTTTAATGATTCTTTGATATTTTTAGGCTCTATGCATGAGATAAATGCAACATGGTTCATAAGTTTAAGAGAATATCTAGTGGTTACCCCCTTGGATGGATCACCCAAGATTTCACCATCTTTGACATAGTTGAACTCCCTTGGGTAGCTCACTTCCTTTTCCTCAAGAGCCAAGTCCTTCAAGGCTTCAAGAGGTGGATCTTGTGTATCCTCTTCTTTTGTTGGAATCTCATCCTCCTTTGAAGTTTGTCCTTCATCAAAGGCATTAATGATTCCCACATCATCATCATCACAAGAATCCTTCCTTGGAAGGAGGTTATCATCGAATACAACATGTATAGATTCTTCTACTACTAAAGTTCTCTTGTTAAATACACGATAGGCTTTAGAGGTTAAAGAATATCCTATGAAAATAGCTTCATCACTTTTTGCATCAAATTTACCTAAGTTGTCTTTTCCATTATTTAAAACAAAACACTTGCAACCAAATGGATGAAAATATCTAATGTTAGGCTTTTTAGATTTTAAAATCTCATAGGTGTTTTCTTTAAAAGTGGCCTAATCATTACTGGATTTACAATGTAGCAAGCGGTGTTTGTGGCTTCCGCCCAAAAATATTTAGGTAAATTGTTTTCACAAAGCATGGTTCTATCCATTTCTTGTAAAGTTCTATTTTTCCTCTCAACTACCCCATTTTGTTGAGGAGTTCGAGGAGCCGAAAAATTGTGGCTAATACCATTTTCATTTAAAAACTCTTCAAACCCTAGATTTTGAAATTCGGTTCCATGATCACTTCTAATATGAGAAATTCTAAGTTCAAGATCATTTTGGGTTAATTTTGAAAATGTAAAGAATTTTTCTAAAGCCTAATCTTTAGTACTTAAAAATAGAACCCAAGTAAATCTAGAAAAATCATCAACAAGTACAAAAGCATAGATTTACCACCCAAGCTCATAGTCCTAATAGGCCCAAATAAATCCATATGAATAAGTTGTAAACACCTACTTGTAGAAACATCATTAATGGATTTAAAGGATGACTTATGTTGTTTACCCTTAGAGCATGCATCACAAATTTTATCATTTGAGAACTTAATTTTGGGTAAACCTCTAACTAGATCTAGGGAAACTAATTTTTCTAAAACACTAATGCTAGCATGTCCTAGTTTCCTATGCCATAGCCATGCATCATTTTCATTTTGAGCTACTAAACATGCATGGGATGTATGTATGTCATCTAAATGCACCATGTAAATGTTACCTATGAGATGACCTATGAGCATAATATTATTTGATTTAATGTCAACAATTTTGCACCCATTTTTATCAAATAAGACATTAAATCCTTTATCACATAATTGGCTTATGCTCAACAAATTATGTTTAAGACCATCGACATACAAGACATTTTCAATAAGAATGGTAGAGTGATTACCTATGGAGCCAATACCTTTAATGTGGCCTTTGGAGTTGTCACCAAATGTCACCACTCCTCCACTTTTTGGCTTTAAGTCCATGAATCTACTCTTGTCTCCGGTCATATGCCTCGAGCATCCACTATCAAGGTACCATGAATTTTGACTTTGTGCTTTAGCCTTGTAGCAATGCTCCCCCTACAAATAAAGATATTAAACTTTTTTTTTGGTACCCAAATCATTTTGGGCCCACGAGTGTTAGCTCCCAATAGCTTGGTTCCCTTAGGAATCCAAGGTGACATAGCAACAATATTATTAGATCTGACAAGTTCCTTAGGAACCCATACACTTCTAATCTTTCTAGTTCTATTATGTCTAGGGAAGCTAATTTGTTTGTAGTTATTAGTCTTTCTCCTAGGTTGGTTTGTTTTGGATGATTCACCTTTTTCATGCTTCACATTACCAACATTTTTAAAAGACTCTTTGAGCTTGTTAAGCTCATCTAACACTTTTTGGTGTTCACTATTGCATTGAGAAAGAATATTACTTAGGTCAACATTTTCATCTTGGAAGAATTTAAATTCATCCTTTAAACCTAAAATCTTTTTCTCAAATTTTAAGTTAGCTTGAGAAATTGAGTCATTTTTATCATTTAATTCCGAAATAATTTTCTTATTTCTAATGATCGACTCTTTGTACTTCTCAACTAACTCATCATAAACCTCTTGCAACTCATCATATGCATCATGTAATTCATCAAATGTAAAGTCAAAAGATGATGAGTTAGAGGTTACCAGGGAGGAATCCTCCTCAAGTGCCATGAGGCAAAGGTTGGCCACTTCTTGTTCGTCATCCTCGGATGACTCATCATCACTCCAAGTAGCAAGCTTGGCTTTGAGCTTCTTCTTTTTCTCAAAGCCCTTCTACTTGAGTTGAGGGCACTCCGAACGAATGTGACTGGGCTTTTTGCACTCGTAGCAAATGATTTGATCCCTCTATTCTTCTTTGTTTTTGCCCTTGAATTCCATCTTTCTTTGAATCTTCCTTCCTCGGTTGGACCTCATGAATCGTGAGAATCTTTTGGCTATCATAGCCAATTCTTCTAAATCCTCCTCCTCACTAGAAGTGCTCTCCTCATATAATGAAGCTTTGAGAGCCACTCCCATCTTCTTCTTCTTTTCTACTTCTAGCTTCTCCACTCTTTTCTCTTCCTTTTTCTTTTCATCTTCCCTTCCTTGCTTCATTATTTTATGAGTAAGGAGACAACCCACTAGCTCATCAAGTTTGAGCGTCTTCAATTTTTTGGCCTCGATGATGGTGGTTCTCTTCCCATCGCAAGATTCGGGAAGTGAGTAGAGTAGCTTCCGGACAAGTTTGTCTTCCGGGATTGTCTCTCCAAAGCCCTTAAGCCCGTTGACGATGGTTGAGAAGAGATCGAACATCTTGGACACCGTTTCGTCGGGCTCCATCTTGAAATTCTCATAACTACGATTGAGAATTCCAATCTTGGTCTCCTTCACATCATTGGTTCCTTCATAGGTGGTCTCTAGAGTATCCCACACTTTCTTGGCACTTTCAATGGAGGAGACTTTGGAGTAGATGTCAGGACCGAAAGAACAAAAGAGCATGTGAAGAGCTTTGTCATTTATTTGGATCTTTTTCCCCTCATCTTCACTCATCTCAATCTTCTTCTTTAGAACCAACTTTCCTTCATCATCCCTCTTCAAAGGAATATAGGGATCATCTTCAATGACATCCCAAACAAGGTAGTCGTTGGATTTGATGAAGAGGCGCATCCGGTTCTTCCAAAATGGATAGTTGTCACCATTGAAGAATGGTGGTTTTGTGGTGGATTGAGACTCATACATGTTCGATCCGGAGGTAGATGCCATGGCTTGATTTTTGGATGATCACACTTTTCCTAGGAACTCCTCTTGTGGTTGTTAATCCTTCAAATAGGTAGGCTCTGATACCAATTGTTGAGTGGATCGATGGATTGATCAAGACCAAGAGGGGGTGAATTGGGATTTTAAAAATTAGTTGGAGTGAAAGGATAGCTAAAAATGAAGAACAAAGGATTTTAGAGTGGTTCAAGTTCCAAATGAATTCTACATCCACTACCTTAGCTACCACTAAGGATTTGCAACAATTCACTAATTTGTTCTTCCCCCTTTTTAAGGCTTAGGAGGTAACCTTTACACAACCGGTCAAATTTACTACCCAAATTTTGACCAAACCCTCACAAATAAACAAAGAAGAAATTGGGCAAGAAAGATATCTCTCAAATACAATATTTCCCCTTGAAGTACAACACTCAACCCAAATTTGAAGATAGAATAGGAAATGAATACAACTCAATTTGGGGTTTACAAGAAATTGGAAAATAGGCACACTTGAGGTTGGATTTTTGCTTGGATGTTTATCTTTGATGCAATAATTGTTGCTGGTCTTCAATGAGCTTCAATTTATACCTTCTCTATCAATTCTAGCCGTTTGGGTGGTTAGGGTATTGATTATAGCCGTTGGGACCCTCTCTTTCCACCATAAATGCACTTCTGCAGCTATCCGTATCGGTATACGAAGACCCGTATCGATACCTGTCTCAAAACAAAAAGAGCCATTGCACATAATAAAGAGGGCGTATCGAAACACGTGTAAATGTATCGGTACGGGACAGTGACCGTTTTGATACAGATAAGACCGTATCGATACCTTTTTCTCAACTTAGCTCACTGGAAGTCTCCATTTCGTTACGGGGTACACCGTATCGAAACGGGACAACTGACACTTTAAATGTTAGTTACCTAACAACTGACACCAAGGGTCGAAAACATTTAAAACACTTTGAATTAAAAATTCCGTTAAAACTGTATCGATACGGGTTAAGCCGTATCGGTACACCATTCAAACTTCTTCAGTTTTTACAAAGGAGCGTATCGATACAGATTGAATCTGTTTCGATACGCTGTTTCGATACGGTTAAGAGCGTATCAAAACACGTCTTTCTAGTAGCCAACTTTGTAAAAAAGGTATCGATACGGCTGGAGGTGTATCGATACACCTAGACGATTTTCAATACTTTGGCCTTGAAACACTTAGAAAATATTTGGAGTTTGAGTTTTTCAAATCAGTTTAAAGTGTTGGTGGTTTATAAATCATTTAAGGGACTTAGAAATCTATTTCAAGTTTTCAATTTAGTCCTTAACATGCTTAGTTATATCAAAATCAAACATAGGTTTTACACAGTGTTTTGCTAAGGCAACGTCTGTTGATAGCACCAAAGGTTCAAATCGAGGCAACCAATTTCCAGTTTGCAATTATTGTTAGAACAGGAACCTAGCGGGTCAATGTCGTAAGCATAATGAAGCTTGTTATTACTATAGTGAACAAGGACACTTCATTCGTGATTGTCCATTGATTGCAACCAAATATACTACTACACCGACTACTACTGCCTCTCCTGTTCAATCCTTTCGAGGTAAAGGATCGAAGCAAGGATCATCAGGAACCTATGGACGATCGAGTGGTTCGGGGAGACCATTCAATAAGCAAGATTCTAAAGCCTCTGCCCAAATGTGTCATGTGAGGAGCAAAGAAGAGGATGATGAACCTGGCGTTATTGCAGGTACCATTGAGCTATATTCATATCCTTTTTATGCATTGATTGACCCTGATTCTACTTACTCTTTTATAAGCACCATCATAGTTAATAAGTATAGTATGTCTTCCGATCCAATAACATCGAGAATCTCTGTAACCATTTCCTTAGGAGATTGTGTCACCGTAAGGGTAGTGTGCAAGAACTGCCCCTTATTGATCCAAGGGATCCCTTTCCCGGCCAATCTGCTGACCTTACCAATCCATGAGTTTGATGTTATCTTAGGCTTAGATTGGCTTAGTGAGCATCAAGCCTGGGTAGATTATTGTAAAAGGAAGTTGTACCTTCGAGGTATTGGCAAAGAAAGTGTTGCTTTGATGAATGTGAGAAATCCTTCATTGTGTGCATTGACGTTAGAAGCTAAGGATGAATCACAATTGTGGGACATTGACACCGTATACAAATTCCATGATGTCTTCCCTGTTGAACTTTCGGGATTGCCCCAACCCGTGAATTAGAGTTTGGCATCGAGGTGCAACCTGGGACTGCTCCAGTTTCTATTGCACCATATCGTATGACAATTGTTGAATTGAAGGAGTTGAAAGTTCAGATTCAAGAATTATTGAGCAAAGGTTTCATTCAACTGAGCTCTTCGTCTTGGGGAGCATCGGTCCTCTTTGTAAAGAAGAAAGATGGTTCTATGTGATTGTGTATTGACTACCGACAGTTGAACAAGATAACCATCAAGAACAAATATCCATTGCCTAGAATAGACGACCTGTTCGATCAACTAAAATATGCCTCTATGTTTTCCAAGATCGATTTAAGGTCGGGCTATTACCAAATGAGAGTTAAAGAATGTGATGTACCGAAGACTGCTTTCTGTACAAGATATGGACACTACGAATTCTTGGTGATGTGCTTTGGGTTAACCAATGCACCAACAACTTTTATGGATTTGATGATCGGGTCTTTTGACCCTATCTTGACAAGTTCATAGTGGTGTTTATAGATGACATATTGATCTATTCCAAGAATGTAGCGTAACACCGAGGTCATCTTCGTATCGTGCTTCAAACTTTACGGGAGAAGCAGTTATATGTGAAATTTTCCAAGTGTAAGTTTTGGCTCACCGAAGTTGCATTTCTTGGACACATTGTGTCGACTTCAGAGATTTATGTGGACCCGAAGAAAATCCAAGCTATTGTAAATTGGTACCCACCGAAGAACATTGGCAAAGTTAGAAGTTTCCTTGGGCTTGCTGGATATTATAGGAGATTTCTGAAAGGGTTTTCTATGATAGCCGCTCCTTTGACTAAGTTATTGCGGAAAGAATCTCCTTTTGTTTGGACCGAGGCTCAATAACAGAGTTTCGACCAATTGAAACAAGTGTTGACCCATGTACCAGTCCTAACCCAACCCGAGTCTGGAAAGAACTACACAATTTACAGTGATGCATCGCACCTCGGGTTAGGATGTTTATTGATGCAAGAAGGAAAATCATTGCTTATGCTTCGAGACAACTTAAGCCGCACAAAATGAATTATCCCACTCATGACCTTGAATTGGCTGTAGTTGTCTTTGCATTGAAAATTTGGAGACATTACCTCTACGGAGAATAATATTACCTCTTTACCGATCATAAAAGCCTCAAGTATCTATTGACGTAAAAGAAATTGAATCTTTGACAACGAAGGTAGATGGAACTCCTTAAAGATTACGATCTTGTCATTGATTACCATCTGGGCAAGGCCAACGTTGTAGCTAATGCACTCAGCCGCAAACCTTTGCCTGGTAAGTATTGACGGTGAATATGGAGTTATATGTTTTGTGTGGTACATTAACTCATTGCAATATCGCTGTATTGTAGCCCCGCAAGCAATTAACACTCACTTCCGACATCAGAAGCATCATTGTCTTGTAGCTAAACTTCAAGTTCGGTATACCATCGTTTTGCGAATCAAGGTTTTGCAAGAGCAAGATCCTGAGCTCCAATCCATTGTTTCTAAGATATCAGACCACCCCGACTTCAGAATTACTCTAGAGGGCTCTTGTGTTTTCATGACCGGGTCTGTGTACCTAATGATGAATCTCTTCGCACTAATATTCTCTCTGAAGCTCATTCCAGTTCTTTTATCGTTCACCCCAAGTCCGTGAAGATGTATAAGGACCTACGCGAACTCTATTGGTGGTCGGGCATGAAGCATGTCATAATTGACTACATTTCCAAATGTCTCACGTGCCAACGTGTTAAGGCAGAACATTGTGATCCTACCGAATTATTGCAACTTATCGATCCACCGAAATGGAAGTGGGAAAAGATAACTATATATTTTGTTAGCGGTCTTACCTTTAACTCCCGTGAAGCATGATGCCATATGGGTCATTGTAGATCGTTTCACAAAGTTAGCTCATTTCATACCGATTAGAATGGACTACGGTCTTCCCAAATTAGCTGACTTTTACATCAAGGAAGTGATTCGACTCCACGGAGTACCCAAGTCTATTATCTCTGATCGAGATCCCCGATTTGCATCTCGGTTTTGGAGAACCTTGCAAGGAGCTATGGGCACCAGAGTTAATCTTAGCACAACCTTTCACCCTCAATCTGACGGCCAGTCAAAAAGGGTAATCCAGATCTTGGAAGATATGCTTCGAGCATGCATCGTTGACTTTGATGGAACTTGGGAGAAAGCTCTACCTCTTGTTGAATTCGCCTACAATAATAGTTATCAGGCATCAATTCCAATGGCCCTGTATGAAGCATTGTATGGTAGGCGATGTCGAACCCCTTTGTGTTGATCTGAGCTTGGTGAAGGCAAGGTGTTGGGTCCTGACTTACTTCGGGAAATTGAAGAGCGGGTCACCATCATACACGATTGTTTAAAGGCTTCTTTTGATCGACAGAATGCTTATGATGATCTTAAAAGACGAGATATTGAGTATGTAGTTGGTGAAAAAGCCTTTCTTAAAGTTTTTACTGTGGAAGAAGGTCTTGAGGTTTGGCAAGAAGTGAAAATTGAGTACCTGATTCATTGGACCCTTTGAAGTTATAGAAAGAGTTGGCCCCATGACATATCGATTATTGTTGCCCTATGAATTGAGTAAAATTCACGATGTTTTTCATGTATCGATGCTCCGAAAATATCGTTCTGATCCTTCGCACATTGTGGAACCTAAATCTTTAGAAATCCAACCGAATTTGCCCTACAAGGAAGAACCGGTCTAGATTCTTGCAAGAGAAGTTAAGAGGCTTCGCAACAAAACTGTACCGTTAGTTAAAGTGCTCTAGGGAGCCACACTGTTGAAGAAGCTACCTGGGAACCTGAAGTGACCATGAAACAACAATATCCACATCTCTTCGGTTTAGGTAAAAATTCGAGGACGATTTTTTTAAGGGGGGGAGTTGTAACACCCAAAAATCCGGTCCAGACAAAATTAGATACCGATGATCGGAAATCACATATTGATAAAATCCAAATATTGTATTTGCTATTTAATTATTGATAATAGACTCTAATTGAGCTAACTTATTTTCATTGGACCCTATCAAATAATATTGAAACCTATATACTGGCTAAATTGAGAAAATGCAAGTTGGAGAGCAAAACCATAGTATAGTGAGAGTTGAGGGACTAATCTTGCGATTATCCCCTTCTTAATTAAAATCCCACCTACGTGGGATAGTTCGAGAGCTTTCCTTCAATTGAAGGAAAGCTAAATAGCTTAAAATATAAGTAAAACAAGAAAAATGGGAAAGAATAGAACTTACCCGATTACTAAGTCGAGAAAATACCTCTCCAAAACTCTTCATCTTCATCGTCTCCTACCCAAGAAAGCACCTCCATTAGAGCTAGTTTCAAGCTTCGTTTTTCTTCGATTTATTGTTATCAAATCATTGTTATTGATCGGGCAAGTTATATTCCTCAATCGGTTATTGGATTCCATGGATGTATTGAGTTTAATCTTAAGCTAGGGTTTTAACCATCCATGGATATCTCATTTTTGTCATCTATATTGAAATCGAATATCAATTTTGATATTGTTATATTGATTTTGATATCGTATTATCGATCCTAATAGTCTCCCTATTGATTTCCTAGTTCAAGAGTACGAAAAGGAACATCCATCAAATTCACCGAAGGCTAGGAACAAGGGAGCTGTCATCCGAGAGCCGTAGGAGCATCGAATTCTAAGGTGAGTGTAGTCGGAGTCTCGGGAATAGGCGAGGAGCCTTCCCGAATCTATTAATGTTGATTTTGGTTTAATAGCTAACATTCCTTTTTAAGGAAGTTGCATCGGATTGTTAGTCGGATCCACTGGTAAGCATTGGTAAGTTAGTATTAAACATCGGACATGGTCATTGGTATTGTCATCGTGCATTGTTATCGATATAACTATTGATATTGAAACATAGTGAATGAACCATCGGATAATAATATTGACATTGAAACTATGAAATATTGACATTGAGTTATGATCACTGTAGGTAACTTCAAAGACATTGGTTATTGAAATTATCATTGATTATTGACATTGGTTATTGGAATTGTCATTGATTATTAACATTGGTATTGGAACCTTGGATTTGAATGGACATTGGATACAATTGGCACGCCATAGAATTCATGAGCTTAGTGTACAGGTGGACTACGTTCCTAAGGCTACGACCTATATTGATTTGGAAATGCAGAGGGATGTGTTGGTATTGGTCATATTGGTGATGCGGAGGAATTGGACCATTCATTAATTTGGTGAGGTGTAGGAATTCGCGTATCCACTATCTTGATTCAATCCAAAGATTATTAAAGAATATGATATGTTAAACATTTTATATTGAGACATTGCATTGACATTGACGAGCATGAGATTATGTAAAACTTCATATATTGTTAATCATATTGTTGTGACTACCTCACTAGGCAATGCATGCATAATGTGTTTCATCTCATGCATTTTAGGTTTAAGAATCGACCCCCTTTTAA
Organism: Hibiscus trionum; assembly: GCA_030270665.1. NCBI lineage: Eukaryota > Viridiplantae > Streptophyta > Magnoliopsida > Malvales > Malvaceae > Hibiscus > Hibiscus trionum. Next base: position 9,300,270 of record BSYR01000007.1, on the reverse strand, counting down.
AGATCAGACAAGTTGCAGCAAGACAAGTCACTACAAGCCAAGTAATGTAAATTGACCTTAAGAACTCCTAGTAAGGTGGGAAAGTAGTTGAACTAGTCTTATATGCCTATTTTGTTATGTCTAATATGTGTAAGAGATGAAAAGTGGTTAAGGGCCTAAATATGACTTTTGGTTTGGCTATAACTTGGTAAAAATGGCATATTTGGCTCATAAAGGTCAAAACCTAGTAAACGTATTAATTTGAGGATGAAATTTGGAATGCCAGTAGTTTATGACATTTAAAAGTTGTGTGTAAAGTTTCATTGCATTTGAACACCATTTAGCAGATCAATTCGATTAAAAACCAGCAAAAACCTGTCATTACAAGTCAGACCGTATCGATACGGGTGATGGCGTATCGAAACGGTTAGGCATAATTAGACTCTAAGAACAGAGCATTTTGATACGGTCTGAGGCGGTATCGGAACATTTTGCTGCTAGAATTCACTATTTCGATACGGGTCTATAGTGTACTGAAACAGGTCAAAGTCAAAGTCGAAGGGAGTCAACCTGTACCGATGCAGGGCTTGCCCGTATCGATACGGTTTAAAGGACAAGTCAACTTAAGTTGACCATCGTTCACCTGTTTCGGAACGGTCTTAAGGTGTTTCGATACAGGGTTAGTTAAGTTAGTTAAAAGGCACAATCTGGCAGTTTGTAAAGTTTACAATTTGATCATTGAGTATTGGATGTTTAAATTGAATGAGTAAATGAACTCCAAACTATATGGAGTTTTACAAGCTTGTTAATATTGTATTGAATTTCACTGTAGTACAATCGGTTGCAATGAAAGAGCTCTAATTTACTAGATTTACAGTTTGGTCCCTAAAACTCGTAATAGTTAAGAATTGATCCTAAACGTTTAAATATTGTTTCACAAAGAGTCGAATGGACTAAGATGTATATCCAGTAATGTTTTGTTTGTGTAATATTGATGAATTGTCGATTAAGAAATAAAATTTTATTGCACCGACCACCGTACCGTTCACGATAGCACACTCCGGCCCGGTTCTCGACCAGGCCGGGAAGGGAGTGTTACAAAAAGACCTCTAAATTATAGAGTTTAGATTTTAGTCCCTAAAATTTGTAGAAGTTAAGAATCGATCCTATTGATTAATTATTGTTTCATTTCGGATAAAGTTGGACTAAGGCATATTTTCTATAATGTTTGAGGAGCATAGCTTAGTTTGAATCCCGAGATTTGATTGAATTTTTTCGCATCAATCACCGTACCGTTCACCGGTAGCATGCTCCGACCCAATTCTCGACCAGATCGGAAAGGGGATGTTACAGGTCAAGACATGTTTTTTTATCGGTAGGGGCAATTTGGGTAACGACGAAAATGTTAGGGGGTAAAAGTTTAAGGGGGTAAGTTGGGAAAACATATAAAGTTTAAGGGGGAAAGTTTATTTAGCCTTTTTTTATTATTGCTACGTTTTTCCTATTTTGGTCACCCGTCGTTAAAAAACTCACGAAAAAAATAGGAAAACAGGAAAAAATTGGTGACCAAAATAGGAAAGAAGCAATAGATTGGTGAAAAAATTAGGAAAAAGAAATAAAATTAGTACCAAATTAGGAAACAAAAATAAAATTAGTACCAAAATAGATTGGTGACCAAATCATGTTCGGTTCATGTTTGTTTAAATTTTTAATATCACGTTCATGTTCTTTTATTTATTTTTGAAGTTGTTTGTATTCGTTCGTTTATCGTTCATGAACATGTTCGTTTAACGTTAGCAATCATGTTCGTGTAACATTCGCGATTATGTTTTTTTATATGTTTGTCAAAATGATTAAATTTCATCACTTGTCCTTAAACTCCTTAGGCTTCACAGTGAACGCCAAAGTTCACATTGTGTTTAATTTAGTCCATACCTTCACCAATATTTAAAATATAAAAATAAAAGGAAAAGGGGAACCAAGTAAACGAGCTTGTTTGTGAACATAGACGAACCGAACACACCATTGTTCGCGTTCGTTCGTTTATTAAATGAACATAAAAAAATTGTTTATACTTTTTTATTTAGCTTAATAAACGAATATAAATAAACAATATATGAGTGATTCACACATAGTTCACCGAATACTTTGTTCATTTACACCTCTATAGAGGAACTTCACTACAAAATTTTAAACCTACTGAATTTAATCTCAAGTTCAATGTAACTTAAAGAAAGAAAAAAACAACTTGGATTGACACCAAAATTTTCATATGTGAAAAGGGTTACTTTATCTTTACATTTCTTTTCTTTAAATAATGATGTTATATTTATTCAAAGATCGAATTATTTCTTTTATTATATTAGTTAAACTCACATAATTTGAACTTTGAATAAAAGAAATATCAGATTGACTTCAGGACAGTTTAGCAATGATTTTGAAATATGTGGTGAGAAAGTGTTTTATGGAATTATTGGGGTCAAAAAGTGATTTTGAGAAGGAAAATGACCATATTAGACATGATATTAGAAGTTAAAATATATATTTAAAGGATATTCGAATTCTTTAATGTTATAATATATGAAATGTATCAACTTAAAATATAAAAAATATTTTTATTAATAAATATATAATTTATTAACAATTGTTTGCGTTTCGTGAAAACAAATTAAAATAAAAATAATTTTTATCTAAAAAATTTGACAGAAAAAAGATATAAAATTTTAAACTAATAAATAATTTATTAATCATATAATCATATATTGGTAAGAAGAATTATAAGTTTATAAAATAAACACATCATAAGATAAAAAATGAAGGTTAAAAGTATAACTTTACTATAAAAAACACTTTTCCAAACGCAAAAGCTACAAATTTTAATTTTTACGTTTGGGTTGAAAGGCACCTTTAAATGCATTTTTCTACAATAGTTATATGTTTTGCATTGTTTTTACTCTAGAAATTTGATCCAAAAACACTTTCCAAAAGCAATAATGACGGAGCCTTAATCTTGTCTTGAGGGGGAAAACTAATGGCATTATTCTATAAAAAATATTTTTTAAAAGTTATTTACGAAAACGACCCTAACCAATGTTATTTAAAAAATGACCCACAAATCGTCCATGCAAGGCAACCTCGCGTTCTGGGAAATGCGCATCATGACCTCGCGTTGTACGTATAGCGAGGTCCGTCCGTCGTGGGCCGCCTTTTCATATTCTATAATTTAAAATTTTTGGGTAAGACCTCGAGTTTTCTAATACGCGAGGTCCATGAGATTTTGAAGAGGCACATTTATGTATCACGGTAATTACTGTAGGGACCTCGCGCTTTACACATATCGAGGTCTGCGAAATCCAGGCTTAAATACAAGGGTGTATAGTCATGTTCGAGGCATTTTATCGTGCCATTAGCCCGATAATTTTGGTAATTTTTAAGCTTAGAGACGTAGTATTGAAACTTATCTTTCATTTGAGACCGATATTGGCACGTACGTGATATTGCAGACTGTATAAAAAGAGCGTTGAAAATAGTTCGAACGCTAGTTTTTGTCCAAGAATAAGAAGTTGAAATGGCTTAGTAGCCATTTTGGAGGTGTTTCTCTGGGTTATTATTAGAATAATCTTCGTAATATTTTAGGTTAGAGGCCTAGTATTAGAACTTATCTTTCATTTGAGACTGATATTGGTACATGACAAACATTTTAAATGGTATAAAAATATCCCTGAAAATGGTTCCAAAGCTTGGTTTTGGGCATGAATAAAAAGGTAAAATACCTTGAGAATCATGTTTGATTGGTTTATCCGGGAAGTTAATCGTCTCATTTTCGTAATCCTTGAGAATCATGTAATATTTGTTATTAAAAAAGTGACCTCGATCGCTCTAGAAAGCAAGGTCATTTTGAAGGTTTTAATTAATTTCCTAATTATTTTGATGATTATGCCAAAATTAAGAATAAGTTGGAAAATTTGTTCATATTTTCCTTTAATAGGATCTTGCGCTCTGCATATAGCGAGGTCCGTTAAGCCTATAAATAAAGGACGACGGTCTACGAATATTCTCATAACTCATCTTCGTTCTTCTTCTTAGTGTACTATTCAATATTATTTGTAAATAGTTCTATCGATATAATATGTCGAGACGAGAAGCTATTACATCTTTGGTATACTACGATGGGTAGATAGTCGATGATGCATCTCTCGGCGTCGTATTTCAGTCCTCAAGTACTATATTGCTTCCGCTGCCATACAACTTATCATATAAGAAGTTGATGAATGAAGTGAAGAAACATGTTCCACTTGGTCGTAGAAAAAAGTTGGAACTGTTGAAGTTTCGACCGTCGACATCGTTAGAACCATTAACATATTCATTATACCATGTTGTGGACAACGCTGATGTGGAATTGATGGTGAAATCTCACCTACAATTTTCTTTAGGCGGGGCCCTTGAGCTTGAGCTGTATGTAATGTTTTCTGATGATGATGATGTTATCGGAGTCCCAAATAATATGTAAATTTTATTTATATTTTTAACGTTCTTTAAAACTTCGTTAAAACGTGCAAATTTTAGCACCTTTTGCAGGATTTCTGACATGGTAGGCAAACTCGCGTCCTGAACAACGCATGTTCTGCAATAATGGACGAACCCGCGTCCCGCCAAACGCGAGGTCGTCAGAACTAACAATTCAAGAGGCATCAGAAATACCCGTAACATAGATGATTTCTGAAACAATTTCTACCATATATAAGTTCTGCAGGAGTCAAAAAATTTTACACCACTCAAACAATTTCTACATACATATATTTCCAAACTAGAAATACAAATTATGGCACGTTTTTCTGCTATTGGCTTCTTTCGTAGAATCTACTTCTACACTTCTTTCAATGAAAAAATCACAATAGATGAATTTGTTTTAGTTGATTTCAACATGGGTTAGGGAGTCTACAAGCTCCAAGATTTCTGCCTTGCATGTCAATGTGCAAGTCAATGAGCCTGGCCTAGAAGAACACTACATGCTAACACTATCCAATGAGAAAGATATGCGCAAGATGTTTCGGGCATACAAATGTGTCAGGGTACGAACATCGAGCTCAGTGTAAAACTTGATGAAGGCTCAAGTTCATCAATAGTCACCCATTGTCAAGACAAGGACGCCATCTCTACACGAAATTATAGGAGACGACAGCAAAAGGAACAAATAATTGAGGAACTAAACTTAACATCTGACATAAGTATCGGCTACGAAGACAACGAATACAATTCATTTTCCTAGATTTTAACTAGGCTTAGTAATTTAATGTTGGTGTACCACTACAAGAAATTTCTATTGTTGTGACAAATTAAATTTTGAAAAAATTATTTTTGTCATTATTAGTAGTTTTATTGTGACAAAATAAATAAGCGTCACTTTAAATTAAAAAAACATATACAATTGTGACAAAGGACAAAACTGTCATAATATTTTATCACGATTAACAAACTTTTGTAACATATGATGACAAAATATATTTTGTTATCATTTTTGTCACAAAATGTTTCCCTCTATTTTTTGGTGCAAAAAAAGTCATATAGTGACAAGTTTTGTAACTATAAGTTTTAATAATTATTATAAAAAAGTTGTCACAATAAATAATAAGAATCTTAACATAAAAAATAATGATATTCAAGTTTTTTTGTGACAAATTATGTTTGTAGTTATATATTTTAATTATAGTGAGAAAATGTATAGTCACAAGTGTTTCTCTCCATTTTTTGGCGCAAAAAAGGGTCATATAGTGACTAGCTTTGTAACTATAAGTTATAAAAATTGTCACAGAAAAAATTATCATAACAAATAATGAGATTCATGTGTTTTTTTTTTTACAAATCATGTTTGTAGTAATATTAATGACAAAATATATTGTCACAAATGTTTCCCTCTAGATTTGGGTGCCGGAAAAGTTATATAGTGATAAGTTTTGTAACTATAAGTCATAGCGACTGAATTATGTAGGGTTTTTAATCTGTGACTAAAATTAGGGTTTATTTCGAAATTAAAAATCCTAAAATTTGAGGTCAAAAGCTTAAAGTTTAGAAAGATGGTTTACTTTGTAATTCACTCATTTTATTATTTTTCATTTTAATCTAACTCTCGATTTTAATTTAAACCCTTTTAAAAAAGTTATTTTATTTATAACTATTATTTAGTCCTAATTATTTTTATATATTAGTTTATCTCCACCGAAACCCTTAAAAGAAAATTCAAGCCTTTCTCCCAACAGCCGCAAGCACTAATTATTTTTCGATTTTACACCTGCCGAAACCTTTTTTTGCTCATTGTTCTTTCTTTTGCTAAACTCATTGCATCTTCAATCTTAACCAAACTTTAATTCGTGGGACCCTCCAATAAATCACATTCACGCCATTGTTGTTTGAAGCAAGGTAAAGTGGTTATCTTTTGTTTTAAATCAATAGTTTTAATTATTTATTTAATCATTGTTTGTCAAAAAATTGTATTGGAAAAATCTGATTTCAGGAATTTCGTATATAATTTCTACGAATTCACCTTCTTGCTTTTATATCCTCGCATGTTCGAATCCAACGGTACATTCTCATTCTTCGACAATTCCGCGTAGGTAATTAATCAAGTATTGTTGCATATTCAACTATTCATGTTTGCGTTAGACCAAGTACTATCGTTGTGGTAAAGGTTCTGCTCAATGATTAATTTAGTTCGAGAATTATTATGTTTGTGTTTTTCCCTATCTCTATTCACTTAAATTTCTTTGTCTATGTAAGTATATTTTAAAGTTATAGTGTGTGTCTTCCCTTTCTTTTCCGAAGAATTAAGTGTTTTGATATAATAATTGAAAAATATTTTGGACTAATTTAAAAAGAATTTAAAACATGTCTTTAAGTCCAAACAACTTGAAAATATGTTTGAGGTATTTAAAAAGGTTTTTTGCAAAGTTTGGAATGCTTTAAAGTAGTCAAACCTGGCTTTTCAGCACTACCGTATCGATAAGGTATACCCCGTATCGATACTTTTTTTCTCCAATTTTGATTCTGCCAAAACCCGTACCGATACAGGCTTGCCCGTATCGATACGGAGAGGGGTCGTACCGATACGCCTTTAAAGCGTACCGATCCCTGCTTTAATAACCCCCAACGGCTATTTCTCAACGGTCTTTTAATGTTCAGACCGTACCAATACGCTCCCTAGCATATCGATACGCTTAGGCTGGCAAGAGCCCAACGACTAGTTCTGAAGAAGGGCGTACCGATACGAGTCCCCGTGTACCGATACGATAGGCAGCAGAACTATAATTAATGTGGGAAATAAAGACCCTAACGACTCCAAAACATCCCCAACGGTCCTCAACGGCTACAAACTCATTTGGGAGTATAAAAGGGACCTCCAAGCATCAAGAGAAGACCAATGCTTAATTGTCAACAACAATATGATTAAGATTTTGTCTTAGAGCTTAATTGTCCATTTTCTTGTATAGACAACACTAGTGAGCTAAACATTGTTAAATTTGCTCAAGTTTTTAGGTTTTGGGTGAGAGCTTAATAGTGAAACAAACACCTATTAGAGGGATTTCAAGTTTGCTTAGAATTTCTCTTGTAAAGAGGGTTTACTCAAGCTTTGTGTAGAAAGCTTTGAGGGTTGTAAAGGTTGCCTTCTAAGCCTAGAAAAGGGGACGAAATTCTTAGTGAATTTGGTTGAAATCCTTAGTGGGAAGCTAAGGTAGTGGATGTAGGTGCTTGTTAGAAGGCCGAACCACTATAAATCCTTGTGTCCAATTCCAATCTTTTAGCTTCCACTTTTACACCCAAAATTCAATCTTCTCCAAACTTGGCAAACACATCGGTTGAAGAAAATCGAGCATCATAAAACCCAACAATTGGTACCAGAGCTTAGCTCAATCGAAGAGGATTAACATCCTATTCAGGTGATCCGGGAAGCTCGATACAACATATCAACCAAAAGATCAAATGGCGCAATCCATCGACAAGCCACCATTCTTCGATGGAACACACTATGCCCATTGGAAGACAAGAATGATGTATTTCATAAAGTCTAAGGACTACAAGCTTTGGGACATAGTATAAGATGGTCCGTTCGTGCCACAACGAAGGAAGGCGGATTGGAGCGCGGATGATCGCAAGAAGATGGAGCTCAATTGCAAAGCCTTGCACATCATCTTTTGTGCATTGAGCCCCAACATCTACGAGAATATTTCTTCTTGTGAAGATGCCAAGGAGGTATGTGACAAACTTGAAGTCACATACGAAGAAACCAACGAAGTAAAGGAGACCAAGATCGGACTCTTCAACCACGAGTATGAGAACTTCAAGATGGAACCGGATGAGGCCATCACGAAGATGTTCGATAGATTCTCCACCATCACCAATGGACTCAAAGGATATGGAGAAATCATTCCTGAAGACAAACTTGTCCGCAAACTCATCTACTCTCTTCTCGAGTCTTGGGACTCAAAGAAGATGGCCAACATCGAAGCTAAAGATCTTAAATCCTTAAAGCTCGATGAACTCATGAGATCTCTCCTCACACACGAAATCATGAAGAAAGGAAGAGAAGAGGAGAAGAAAAAGGAAGAGATAAAGAAGATGGGGGAGAAGAAAGTTAAAGTGCTAGGCATCCACGCGAATGCCATGGCTCTCAAGTCCTCCAAGTGAGGAGGAGGATGAAGAAGAAGAGATAGTTCATCTCTTCTAGAAGTGTGCCCCTTTCATGAAGAAAACAATGAGAGAATTAGAACGAGAATTTATGAAGAAGAAGAGGGCAAGCACTTCAAGCCATAAGAAGAAGGCATATGTGGCTACTTGGAGTGATGAAGACTCCACCGACGATGAACAAGCCAACCTTTGCCTTATGGCCATCAAAGAAGATTCAAGGGTAACTTCTAATTCATCTACTTCATGTTCATATTCTTTTGATGAAACAAGATGCCTATGACGATTTGGTTTTAGAATTTAAAAATCACATTTTGAAAAACAAGAAAGTGATTTCAAATTTGAAAATTCAAAATGACTTGATTTCTAAAACCAAAATTGAAATTGAAGTAAAACTCAATGAGTTTGAACAAAAATGTTTTGATTTACAAAATTTGCTTTATAAAGTTCAAGAAGAAAAAGATTTGATTTCCAAAGAGCTTGAAAAGAAAAATAATATTGGAAAATCAAATTTTTATGTAAGACAATCTAGTGCCCCTAGATTTTTAAATGGTAAAATTTTTAGAAGTATTAGGGTCCCAAAAGGACTAAGTACTTCAACTAAAAAGCATGAAATTGAAAAATAGATTCCTAAGGAGACTAAATTTTTTGCTACTAACGTCTATGGATCCAAAGCAATTTGGATACCAAAAATTACTTGATTGTCTTATGATAGGTGTGATGGAGATTGATCAACAAGTCAAAAATTGAGGGGGAGCTCCACGCACACAAGAAAGAACACTTGAAAAAGGAATGCTTCACATCCTCCCTTGAAATTCAAGTGTTGGTAAAATCTAGTTGTTTTTTACTTGTTTAATTTGATTTATTTTCTTTTAATTCAACTAGATTATCATGTGTTGGACTAACATTCTTTGATGATGCTTTGAGTAAGGGGGAGCCACTTTTAAAACCAAACATTTTAATATTAAACCTCCATTGTCATTTTGAGCCTAAAAGTATTTTAAATTCTTTTTGATATAACAAAAGGGGGAGAGATTGATTTGAAAAATTGTGTTTTTCAAATGAATAAGGGGGAGCTTTAATTAAGGGGGAGCTTTAATTAATTTTCTATATTTCATATCTTATTCAAATTTTTAAATTTAAAGGGGGAGAATCCCAAACAATTTTTCAAGTTGGTTTTATTATATCAAAAAGTGGGAGATTGAAGAACTAGATGTTTTGATATTGTGAAACCTATGTTTGATTTTGATATAATTAAATCTATAAGGATCAAATTGAAAAACTTAAAATTGTTTTATAAGTCCCTTAATAAGTTTTAAATCACCAACACTCTAAAACTGATTTGAAAAACTCAAACTCAAAATATTTTCTAAGTGTTCCAAGGCCAAACTATTGAAAACCGTCCAGGTGTATCGATACGCTTCCAGCCGTATCGATACCTTTTTTTACAAAGTTGGCTACTGGAGGAATTCGTTTCGATACGCCCTTAACCGTATCGAAACAGGTTCAATCTGTATCGATACGCTCCTTTGTAAAGTATGAAAGAGTTTGAATGGTGTACCGATACGGATCCACCCGTATCGATACGGTTTTAACGAATTTTTAATTCAGATCGTTTTAAATGCTTTCGACCGTTGGTGTCAGTTGTTAGGTAACCGAATTTCAAATTTGGCAGTTGACCCGTATCGATACGGAAACTTCCAGTGAGCTAAGTCGAGAAAAAGGTATCGATACGGTCTCATCCAATTCGATACCCCGTATCGATACGCCTACGTGTGTTTCAATACCCCCTATTTATTATGTACAACGGCTCTTTCTTTTTTGAGACAGGTATCGATACGGCTCCCCGAGTACCGATACGGATAGCTGCAGAAGTGCATTTATAGTGGTAAGAGAGGGTTCCAACGGCTCTATTCAATTCCCCAACCACCCAAACGGCTAGAATTAATAGAGGAGGTATAAGTTGAAGCTCTTTGAAGGCCAGCAACTACTATTGCAAAAAAGACAAACATTCAAGCAAAAATCCAACCTCAAGTGTGCTAAATTTCCAATCTCTTGTAATTCCCAAATTGTGTTGTATACAATTCTTATTCTATCTTCAAATTTGGGTTAAGTGTTGTATTTCTAGGGACAAATTTGTATTTGAGAGATATACTTCTTGTCCAATTTCTTCTTTGATTATTGGTGAGGGTTTGGTCAAATTTTGGGTAGAAAATTTGACCGGTTGTGTAAAGGTTACCTCCTAAGCCTTGAAAAGGGGAAGAACAAATAGTGAATTGTTGAAATCCTTAGTGGTAGCTAAGGTAGTGGATGTAGAGTTCATTTGGAACTTGAACCACTCTAAAATCCCTTGTTCTTCATTTTTAAATTGCCCTTTCACTCCACAAAGTTTTTAAATCCCAATTCACCCCTCTTGGTCTTGATCATTCAATTGATCCACTCAACAATTGGTATCAGAGCCTACCTCTTTGAAGGATTCACAACCACAAGAGGAGTTCCTAGGAAGAGTGAGATCAACAAAAAATCAAGTCATTGCTTCTACCTCCGGTTCGGGCATGTATGAGTCACAATCCACTACAAAACCTCCCTTCTTCAATGGTGACAACTATCCATTTTGGAAGAATAGAATGCATCTCTTCATCAAGTACAATGACTATTTAGTTTGGGATGTCATTGAAGATGACCCTTATATTCCATTGAAGCAAGATAGTGAAGGAAGGATGGTCTTGAAGAAAAAGGTGGAAATGAGTGAAGAAGAAAGGAGAAAGATCCAAATAAATGACAAAGCTCTCCACATGCTCTTTTGCTCATTCGGTCCGGACATCTATTCCAAAGTGTCATCTATTGAGAGTGCCAAAGAAGTGTGGGACACTCTTGAGACTACCTATGAGGGAACCAATGATTTCAAAGAAACTAAGATTGGAATTCTCAATCTTAGTTATGAATATTTCAAGACGAAGCCTGGTGAGACGGTGTCCAAGATGTTTGATCGTTTCTCCACAATAGTCAATGGGCTCAAAGGATTTGGAGAGATCATACCGGAAGACAAGCTTGTCCGGAAGCTACTTTATTCACTTCTCGAATATTGGGATGGGAAGAGAACCGCCATCAGAGAAGCTAAAAAATTAAAGACTCTAAAGCTTGATAAGCTAGTGGGTTCTCTACTCACTCATGAGATTATGAAACAAGGAAGGGAAGAAGAGATGAAGAAGGAAGAGAAGAGAGTAGAGAAGTTAGAAGTTGAAAAGAAGAAGAAGATGGGAATAGCTCTTAAAGCTTCACTACTTGAGGAAAGCTCTTCTAGTGAAGAGGATGACCTTGAAGAATTGGCTATGATAGCCAAGAATTTCTCTCGATTCATGAGGTCCAATCGTGGAAGAAAAATTCAAAGGAATATGGACTTCAAAGGTAAGAACAAAGAAGAAGCAAGGGATCAAATCATTTGCTTTGAGTGCAATAAACCAGGTCACATACGTTCGGAGTGCCCTCAACTCAAGAAGAAGGGCTTTGAGAAGAAGAAGCTCAAAGCCAAGCTTGCTACTTGGAGTGATGAGGAGTCATCGGAGGATGACGAACAAGAAGTGGCCAACCTTTGCCTCATGGCACTTGAGGAAGATTCCTCCATGGTAACCTCTAACTCATCATCTTTGGATTTTACATATGATGAATTAAATGATGCATATGATGAGTTACAAGAGGTCTATGATGAATTAGTTGAGAAATACAAGGAGTCGGTCATTAGGAATAAGAAAATCATTTTGGAACTAAATGAGAAAAATGACACACTCTCTCAAGCTAATTTAAAATTTGAGAAAAAGATATTAGGGTTGAAAGATGAACTAAAATTTTTTCAAGATGAAAATGTTGACCTTAATAATCCTTTGTCTCAATGTAATAGTGAAAACCAAAAGATGTTGGGTGAGCTAAATAAGCTCAAAGAGTCTTTTAAAAATGTTGGTAGTGTCAAGCATAAAATAGGTGAATCTTCAAGAACAAACCAACCTAAGAAAAAGACTAACTGCTACAAACAAGGTAGCTTTCCTAGACATAGTAGAACTAAAAGAATTAGAAGTGTATGGGTTCCTAAGAAACTTGTAAGATCTAATAACATTATTGCTATGTCATCTTGGATTCCTAAGGGAACCAAGGTTTTGGGAGCTAACACTCATGGACCCAAAATGATTTGGGTACCAAAAACAAAAGCTTAATATCTTTGTTTGTAGGGGGAGCATTGCTACAAGGCCAAAGCACAAAGTCAAAACTCATGGTACCTTGATAGTGGATGCTCAAGGCATATGACCGGAGACAAGAGTAGATTCATGGATCTAAAGCCAAAAAGTGGAGGAGTGGCGACATTTGGTGACAACTCCAAAGGCCACATTAAAGCTATTGGCTCCATAGGTAATCACTCTACTATTCTCATTGAAAATGTCTTGTATGTCGATGGTCTTAAACATAACTTATTGAGCATAAGTCAATTGTGTGATAAAGGATTTAATGTTTTATTTGATAAAAATGGATGCAAAATTGTAGACATTAAATCTAATAATATTATGCTCATAGGTCATCGCATAGGGAACATATATATGGTGCATCTAGATGACATTCATACATCTCATGCATGCTTAGTAGCACAAAATGAAAATGATGCATGGTTGTGGCATAGGAAACTAGGACATGCTAGCATTAGTGTTTTAGAAAAACTAGTTTCCCTTGATCTAGTTAGAGGTTTACCCAAGATAAAATTTTCAAATGATAAAATTTGTGATGCATGCTCTAAGGGTAAACAACATAAGTCTTCCTTTAAATCTATTAATGATGTTTCTACAAGTAGATGTTTACAACTAATCCATATGGATTTATTTGGGCCAATTAGGACTATGAGCTTGGGTGGTAAGTCTTATGCATTTGTACTTGTTGATGATTTTTCTAGATTTACTTGGGTTCTATTTTTAAGTACTAAAGATGAGGCTTTGGAAAAATTCATCACATTTTCAAAACTAACCCAAAATGATCTTGAACTTAGAATTTCACATATTAGAAGTGATCATGGAACCGAGTTTCAAAATTTAGGGTTTGAAGATTTTTTAACTGAAAATGGTATTAGCCACAATTTTTCGGCTCCTCGAACTCCTCAACAAAATGGGGTAGTTGAGAGGAAAAATAGAACTTTGCAAGAAATGGCTAGAACCATGCTTTGTGAAAATAATTTACCTAAATATTTTTGGGCGAAAGCCACAAACACCGCTTGCTATATTGTTAATCGAGTAATGATTAGGCCAATTTTAAAGAAAACATCTTATGAGATTTTAAAATCTAAAAGGCCTAACATTAGCTATTTTCACCCTTTTTGGTTGCAAGTGTTTTGTTTTAAATAATGGAAAAGACAACTTAGGTAAATTTGATGCAAAAAAGTGATGAAGCTATTTTCATAGGATACTCTTTAACCTCTAAAGCCTATCGAGTATTTAACAAGAGAACTTTAGTAGTAGAAGAATCTAGACATGTTGTATTCGATGATAACCTCCTTCCAAGGAAGGACTCTTGTGATGATGATGATGTAGGAATCATAAATGCCTTTGATGGAGGACAAACTTCAAAGGAGGATGAGATTCCAACAAAAGAAGAGGACACACAAGATTCACCTCTTGAAACCTTGAAGGACTTGGCTCTTGAGGAAAAGGAAGTGAGCTACCCAAGGGAGTTCAACTATGTCAAAGATGGTGAAATCTTGGGTGATCCATCCAAGGGGGTAACCACTCGATCTTCTCTTAGATTAATGAATCATGTTGCATTTATCTCATGCATAGAGCCTAAGAATATAAAAGAAGCATTGAAAGATGATTTTTGGATTATGGCTATGCAAGAAGAGTTAAATCAATTTGAGAGAAGTAACGTTTGGACATTAGTTGATAGGCCTAGTAATCAATCTACCATAGGAACTAAATGGGTCTTTAGGAACAAGCTAGATGAGAGTGGTAACATTGTGAGAAATAAAGCTAGACTTGTAGCACACGGTTACACTTAAGAAGAGGGAATAGATTTTGATGAAACCTATGCACCCGTAGCTAGAATGGAAGCCATTAGGATGTTGCTTGCATATGCATGTTATCATAATTTCAAGCTTTTTCAAATGGATGTTAAAAGCACGTTTTTAAATGGTTTTATAAATGAGGAAGTGTATGTGGAACAACCATCGGGTTTTGAAGATTCAAAATTTCCAAATCATGTTTTCAAACTCACTAAAGCTGTTTATGGTTTAAAGCAAGCTCCTAGAGCTTGGTATGAAAGACTTTCAAACTTTTTAATTGAAAAGGGTTTTGAAAAAGGTAAGGTGGACACTACACTCTTTATAAAATGTATAAAAATGACATCTTAGTGGTTCAAATTTATGTTGATGATATTATTTTTGGTTCTACTAACGAATGTCATTGCCAAGAGTTTGCTAAGCTAATGCAAGGTGAATTCGAGATGAGCATGATGGGGGAGCTCTCATTCTTTTTGGGACTCCAAATCAAGCAAAAGAAGGATGAAACCTTCATCAATCAAGCAAAGTACATAAAGGATATGCTCAAGAAGTTTGGCTTGGAGAATGCAAAGCCTCAAGCCACACCTATGAGCTCATCTACAAAGCTTGACAAAGATGAAGGAGGTAAGTGTGTTGACTCTAAGCTTTACCGTTCTATGACTGGATCATTGCTTTACCTTACCGCAAGTAGACCGGATATCTTGTTTAGTGTTTGCTTGTGTGCTAGGTTTCAAGCTAGTCCTAGAGAGTCTCACCTTATAGCCGTTAAGAGAATCTTTAGGTACCTTAGAGATACTCCTTGTTTAGGTCTTTGGTACCCTAGAGACTCCACCTTCAACCTTCATGCTTATTCGGATGCGGATTATGAGGGTTGCAAAATCGATAGGAAAAGTACTTCGGGAACTTGTCAATTCCTAGGTAGTATGCTCATATCTTGGTTCTCTAAGAAACAAAATAGTGTAGCCTTATCTACCACTGAAGTCGAGTACATATCCTTAGGGAGTTGTTGTGCTCAAGTCCTTTGGATGAAACAACAACTCTTAGATTATGGAATTAAAGTTGAAACCATACCCCTAAAATGTGACAACACTAGTGCTATATGTTTAACAAAAAATCCCATCCAACACTCTATAACCAAACACATAGAAATAAGGCATCATTTCATTAGAGATCATGTCCTTAAAGAAGATGTGGTTATAGAGTATGTAGACACCTTAAATCAATTAGCGGACATATTTACAAAACCTTTAGACAAAGAGCGTTTTTGGTCCCTTAGGAGAGAGTTAGGTCTAGCTAGCCTATCTTGACCTTTTAGGACCTCTTTGTGCTTAAAATTGCTTGATCTTGTGAAATTGCATATTTGTGTGTTGTAACTCTTAAAAATGTCCATGCCTATAGCTAGGGGGAATATGATTCTTTTCAAATATGCTTAGAACTGTTCATTCATCATTTGCATTCCTTTAGGAGGTGTTAAAATCGAGCCTATGGTTGTTCTTTAGGCCTAAAATGTTTTTCTAGGCATAGGGTATCGATACGGCCCTACGCGTATCGATACGAGTACTTCATTAGCTTCCCAGACTTCATTTTGCCTTAAACGGGTATCGATACGGTTAAACCCGTTTCGATACGAGCTTCTATCATTTCGATACGGATTGCATCCGTTTCGATACGATTCTTCAACGGGCATTTTTAAGGGAATTACGCTTTTACCCCCGTATCGATACACCCTCAGGCGTATCGATACGCGATTGCGCAGAAAGCTTTAATTTTGGCATTTAAAGTCTTCAACTTTTACCAAAACTAAAATTCTTAAAACCCTAAAAACCCTAGCCGTTTTTAGCCTATAAATAGGCTCTTCCTCCCTCATATTTTCACACCACAACTCAAAATCTTCAAGAGGGTTTCAAATCAAGCAAAGCTCTAAGGTTTTTCTCATCAAATTTGGTGCTAGGCTTTTCTTCATTCCTCTCTAATCACTATCAAGGTAAAACACTTTCTTTTTCTTTTTTTAATTTTTTTTTGTTTTGCTTTTATATTTGTCTTTTTAACAAAATTTTGTTTTTCAAAATTTCTTCTTCAAATTTTATTTTGCAAATTTTTTTACCTTGATCTTTGATTTCTCAATGACTTGAATGAAGGAATCTAAATGCATACACTTGTTTTTCTAGTTCATGGCACCCAAGGAATCTAGGAAGAGACCTCGTGTTACTCAAACCGGTGAATCATCTAATCCCGGTGAGGGTGCTCGTCCAAATTACACCCAAATCTATGAACATTCCTTTAAAACCACCGGGGCTCTCACATATTTTCGTCAATTCGAAAACTACAAGATTCGTCCGGAAAGGGTAATATCTATTCCTTTTCTTAACTCGGAGCGATTCAAATTTGAATATCTCCCTTTGCTTTAACTTTGGAATTTTATGGATTTTCTCTCCATTCCCGGGTTTTATTTCCGTCTTTTGGTTTTGATCTTCTATGCTAATGCCAAATGTTGTACTAATCGTAATGGGGTTGTTACCGGAGTTAGTTCCTATCTCATGGGCAAGAAAATCCTCCTTGATGTAAAATCTATATGTGAAGTTTTTAAGTTGGAGGATGAAGGCCTTGATGATGAGAATGCTTTAGGCCATGTTCTTAGTGGTTCCGTCACCGCCCTCAATGCTCAAGATCGGATCCTCTATTTGATGGTCTCTTGGTGGTTTAGGCCTTCCGGAGGAAAGTACTCTACCATCCGTTAAGTGGATGACTTTTGGATTCGTTGCTTCCGTGAGAGAAAACGTCCAAACCTTGCTCGTATCATGTTTGCGGAGATTGTTTATCTTGTGCAACATCGCCACACCTCTCTTGTCACCTCCTTCACCTATGGTACGACCCTAAGCTATTTCTTTTTGAAAAAGGATATTGATTGCTCGTTTGACTTCCCAACTCCCCTCACCGATCCTATTGATGAACGCTCTCTTGCACGGGGTAAGTTCTATTATTTTAATGGTAGTTGGTTACGTCTTTCCGAGCTCCCACCTGAGGCTGCGGCACAATTGGAAAATAAAGGTGATAAAGTTCCTCAAGCTCCTCCACCTCCTCCTCAACCTTCCATGGATGCTCTTATGACCTTCCTTAATGAGCAATTCACGGGGTTGCGCACGGATATGGGGAATCGTCTAACCTCTCTTGAAACAAGCTTTGAAACAATGATGACGAACATAGAGAATCGTCTAACCTCTCTTGAAGGCGGTCATAACTCCTTGAATATTTCCCTCTCCGCCTTCCATGATGAGTGGCGTAATAGCATGAGGAATGATGATCCAATTGAAGATGAAGATGAAGATGATGAAGAAGGCGATGATGATGCCTAGTAGCTTCTCCTTGCATTTCATGCATATCATCTAGGATATTTTTATGCACCTTTGTTTCATGTTCTTAGGACTAAGTTTGCTTTATTTTAAACCTATGCTTTGATTTTCTGTTTTGTTGGATTTTTAAGTTGATGTTATGCTTTATTTTGAACTTAATGATATTTATGTTGCCTATTTATACCTTTTGCCTATGTTATGCACTTTACTTTGTCTCAATTTTTTTTGATCTAACAAAAAGGGGGAGAGGGAAGCTCACAACACTTAAAAATTTTGATTTTCAACTTAAAAGTTACCTAGCTCATATTAAGGGGGAGTCAATTTTGCAAAGTTTTTCAAAGTGTCAAAAATTTTAAGTTTTAGTTTTGTTATATCAAAAAGGGGGAGATTGTGAAACCTATGTTTGATTTTGATATAATTAAATCTATAAGGATCAAATTGAAAAACTTAAAATTGTTTTATAAGTCTCTTAATAAGTTTTAAATCACCAACACTTTAAAACTGATTTGAAAAACTCAAACTCAAAATATTTTCTAAGTGTTCCAAGGCCAAACTATTGAAAACCGTCCAGGTGTATCGATACGCTTCCAGCCGTATCGATACCTTTTTTTACAAAGTTGGCTACTGGAGGAATTCGTTTCGATACGCCCTTAACCGTATCGAAACACCGTATCGAAACAGATTCAATCTGTATCGATACGCTCCTTTGTAAACTCTAAAAGAGTTTGAATGGTGTACCGATACGAATCCACCCGCATCGATACGATTTTAACGAATTTTTAATTCAGATCGTTTTAAATGCTTTCGACCGTTGGTGTCAGTTGTTAGGTAACCAAATTTCAAATTTTCAGTTGACCCGTATCGATCGGTAAACCCTCGTATCGAAACGGGAACTTCTAGTGAGCTAAGTCGAGAAAAAGGTATCGATACGGTCTCATCCGTTTCGATACCCCGTATCGATACGCCTATGTGCGTTTCGATACCCCCTATTTATTATGTACAATGACTCTTTCTTTTTTGAGACAGGTATCGATACGGCTCCCCGAGTACCGACACGGATAGCTGCAGCAGTGCATTTATGGTGGTAAGAGAGGGTTCCAACGGCTCTATTCAATTCCCTAACCACCCAAACGGCTAGAATTAATAGAGGAGGTATAAATTGAAGCTCTTTGAAGGCCAGCAACAACTATTGCAAAAAAGACAAACATTCAAGCAAAAATCCAACCTCAAGTGTGCTAAATTTCCAATCTCTTGTAATTCCCAAATTGTGTTGTATCCAATTCTTATTCTATCTTCAAATTTGGGTTGAGTGTTGTATTTCTAGGGACAAATTTGTATTTGAGAGATATACTTCTTGCCCAATTTCTTCTTTGATTATTGGTGAGGGTTTGGTCAAATTTTGGGTAGAAAATTTGACCGGTTGTGTAAAGGTTACCTCCTAAGCCTTGAAAAGGGGAAGAACAAATAGTGAATTGTTGAAATCCTTAGTGGTAGCTAAGGTAGTGGATGTAGAGTTCATTTGGAACTTGAACCACTCTAAAATCCCTTGTTCTTCATTTTTAAATTGCTCTTTCACTCCACAAAGTTTTTAAATCCCAATTCACCCCCTCTTGGTCTTGATCATTCAATCGATCCACTCAACATATATAATAATTGAAAAATATTTTGGTTTAATTTGAAAAGAATTTAAAACATGTCTTTAAGTCCAAACAACTTGAAAATATGTTTGAGGTATTTAAAATTTTTTTTGGCAAAGTTTGGAATGCTTTAAAGTAGTCAAACCTAACTTTTCAGTACTATCGTATCGATACGGTATACCCCGTATCGATACCTTTTTTCTCCAGTTTTGATTCTACCTAAACACATACTGATACATGCTTGCTCGTATCGATACGGAGAGGGGTCGTACCGATACGCCTTTAAAGTGTACCGATCCCTGCTTTAACACCTCCAAACGGCTATTTCCCAATGGTCTTTTAAAGTGCAGGTCGTACCGATATGCTCCCTAGCATATCGATACACTTAGGCTGGCAAGAGCCCAACGGCTAGTTT
Organism: Hibiscus trionum; assembly: GCA_030270665.1. Lineage (NCBI taxonomy): Eukaryota > Viridiplantae > Streptophyta > Magnoliopsida > Malvales > Malvaceae > Hibiscus > Hibiscus trionum. Next base: position 9,280,185 of record BSYR01000007.1, on the reverse strand, counting down.
TGAAGAAGGGCGTACCGATACGGGTCCCCGTGTACCGATAAGATAGGCACCAGAACCGCAATTAATGTGGGAAATAAAGACCCTAACGGCTCCAAAACATCCCGAACGGTCCTCAACGGCTACAAACTCATTTGAGAGTATAAAAAGGACCTCCAAGCATCAAGAGAAGACCAATGCTTCAATTGTCAACAACACTATGATTAAGATTTTGTCTTAGAGCTTAATTGTCCATTTTCTTGTATAGACAACACTAGTGAGCTAAACATTGTTAAATTTGCTCAAGTGTTTAGGTTTTGGGTGAGAGCTTAATAGTGCAAACAAACACCTATTAGAGGGATTTCAAGTTTTCTTAGAATTTCTCTTGTAAAAAGGGTTTACTCAAGCTTTGGGTAGAAAGCTTTGAGGGTTGTAAAGGTTGCCACCTAAGCCTAGAAAAGGGGACAAATTCTTAGTGAATTTGGTTGAAATCTTTAGTGGGAAGCTAAGGTAGTGGATGTAGGTGCTTGTTAGAAGGCCGAACCACTATAAATCCTTGTGTCCAATTCCAATCTTTTAGCTTCCACTTTTACACCCAAAATTCAATCTTCTCCAAACTTGGCAAACACATCGGTTGAAGGAAATCGGGCATCATAAAACCCAACATTTTCTTTTTAAACAATTTCCTTGAAAATCAGTTTTATGCCTTAATACATGTATTCTGTATGGGCTATATACTTTACTGTGTGACATTGTTTTATAAATCATACGGTTTTTTATTGTATTATGGTGTGGAGTGATTATTTTAAAATATCATGCATATCATATTAAATTGTGTTTTGATTAAACATCTAAATTACTGAATTGTGAACCTCATAGCATTTCTGCATTGAGACATTTTTTGCGTGACATGAGATTTTGAAAATATTATTGTGTTGTATGTGTTCCTATTCGAAGTTTATATACATTTTTATTTTGTGTTATCTATTTGTGTCTTGGAACCACATTACTTCTAGCTCACCCCTTTTATTGTGATGTATGCTACAATTTGATTGAAAATGTTTTCAATGATCACTTCGATGACTAGTGTGACTTTTTAGATTCAGTTATATCTCTTAGGTCGAGTTTAAGGGATAACAATATGTATTAAAGGCATATGTGTTGAGATTTTAGGGGCTCGATTTCGTTTAACCGATGTGGTTGCCAAGTTTGGAGAAGATTGGATTTTTGGGTGATTTGGTGGAAGCTAAAAAATAAGAGATAAACATAATGATTTAGAGTGGTTCGGCTTTCTAACCCAAAACCTAGATCCACTACCTAAGCTTCCTACTAAGGATTTCCAAGCAAATTCACTAAGAATTTTGTCCCCTTTTCTAGGCTAAGGAGGCAACCTCTACAACCCTAAAAGCTTTCTACCCAAAGCTTGAGGAAACACTCTCTTTTACAAGAAAAACTTAGCAAACTAGAAATCTCTCTAAAAGGTGTTTGTTTGCAATTCTAAGCACTCACCCAAAACCTAAACACTTGAGCAAATATAACAATGTAAGCTCACAAGTGTTGTCTAAGCAAGGAATTTACAATTTAAGCTCTAGACATATTTTGATATCATAATGTTGCAACAATTGAAACATTAACCATTACAAGATGCTTGGAGGTCCCTTTTATACTCCTTGATGAGTTTGTAGCCGTTACTAGCCGTTGGGATTGAATTGGAGCCGTTGGAGTCTTTATTTCCCTCCATAAGTGCAGTTCTGCAGCTTGGCGTATCGATACCCTTCAAACCGTATCGATACGGTCCCGATAAGGAATTAGCCGTTGGGCTTCTTCAGTTGATGCGTATCGATACGCTTACCTAGCGTATCAGTACGGTCCTACAAATTAAAGATCGTCGGGAAAATGACCTTTGGGGTAGTTAGGCGTATCGATACGCGATACACCCGTATCGGTACGCGACTAGCCGTTGGGCTATTTCAAAACACACCGTATCGATACGGCTAAGCGTATCGGTACGGGTTTTGGCTACTGGAAAATTCAGGTAGTTGAAACCCTAAGGCGTATCGGTACGGTCCGAGACCGTATCGGTACGGGCACTTGAAAAGGCTAGTTTTGACTACTTTAAATGTACTTTAAATCATTCTAAAGTTTTGTAAAACCCTTAAACATATTTTCAAGTTCTTTTTGACTAAAACATATTTTAAATTCTTTTCAATTTAGTCCAAAACATTTTTCAAATATTATATCAAAACACTTAGTTCTACAATCTCCTCCTTTTTGATATAATAAAACCAACTTGAAAAATTGTTTGGGATTCTCTCCCCCTTTGTATTTTAAAAATTGAATAAGAGACTTCAAATTTAAATTTGATTAAGGCTCCCCTTATTCTTTGAAAAACTTGAAAAATCAATTTTTCAAACCATTTCTCCCCCTTTTTGTTATATAAAAAAAATTAAAATGACATTGAGCTCAAAATAACTTAGGAGGTAAAAAGAAAATTTGACACACTTAAAAATTTGGTTTAAAAATTGGCTCCCTCTTACTCAAAGCATCATAAGAATGTTAGTTCAACATATATGATTATCTAGTTGACATAAATGAAAATAAATCAAATAAGAACAAAAAACAACTAGATTTTATCACACTTGAACCCAAGGGAGGATGTGAAGCCTTCCTTCTTCAAGTGTTCTTCCTTTGTGTGCATGGAGCTCCCCCTCAATTTTTGACTTGTTGATCACTCTCCATCACACCTAAAAAAGACAATTAAGTAATTTTTGGTATCCAAATTGCTTTGGATCCATAGACATTAGTAGCACATAACTTAGTCCCCTTAGGAATCCATTTTTCAATTTCATCTCTTTTTGTTGAAGTACTTAGTCCTTTAGGGATCCAAATACTTCTAAAACATTTACCATTCACAAATCTAGGGGCACTAGATTGTCTTATATAAAAATTTGATTTTTCAAAATCATTTTTCTTTTGAAGTTCATTGGAAATCAAATCTTTTTCCTTCTTAAGATCATCAACTTTCTTTTGATGATCTTTTTCCATCATTTGAAGCAAGTTTTGTAAGTCTAAAACTTTAAGTTCAAAATCTTTAATTTTTGCTTCAAACTCTAAATTGGTTTTAGAAAACAAATCATTTTCGATTTTTAATTTTGAAATCAATTTCTTGTTTTTCGAAAATGAAGCATTGAACTCAAAAACCAATTCATCATAGGCTTCTTGTAACTCATCAAAAGAATATGAATTTGAGCTAGATGAGTTCGAAGTTACCTCCCCCTCATTGAGGGCCATCAAGCATATGTGGGCTACTTCATCATCGGTGGAGTCTTCATCATTCCATGTGGCCACATATGCTTGTTTGGAAGATGATCCCCTCTTTTTGGATTTGTGGGAGTCCTTCATCTTCTTCCTCAATTCATGCTTGGATTTATCCATTTCACTCTTCATGAACCGGGTGAATTTGTTGAAGAGATAGGCCATCTCTTCATCTTCACTTTCCTCCTCACTTGAATCTACATGATGGCATGTGGAGGATTTGAGAGCAACGACACTTACATTGATGCCTAGCTCCATGATCTTCTTCTTCCCCATAGCTCTAATCTCTTCCTTCTTCTTCTCCTCTTCTTTGTTTTTCTTCATTATTTGGTGAGTGAGAAGTGACCCCGTTAGTTCATCAAGCTTCAAGGTCTTCAAATTTTTTGCTTCGATGATGGCGGTCCTCTTTGAGTCTCATGACTCTGAAAGGGAATAGATAAGCTTTCGGACAAGCTTCTCTTCCGGGATGGCTTCTCCATAACCTTTAAGACCATTGGTGATGGTGGAGAACCTATCAAACATCTGCTCGATGTCCTCTTCCGGATCCATCTTGAAGTTCTCATACTCTAAGGTGAGGAGCCCGATCTTGGTCTCCTTTACTTCATTAGTCCCCCCGTATGTGACTTCAAGCTTGTCCCACACATCCTTGGCACTCTCACAAGAAGACATCTTTTCATAGATGTTTGGGCCAAATGCACAACTAAAGGATGTGCAAGGCTTTGCAATTTAGCTCCATCTTCTTGCGGTCATCGGCACTCCAATCCGCTTTTCTTCCTTGTGGCATGAACGGACCATCTTCTACTATGTCCCAAAGCTTATAGTCCATTGACTTGATAAAGAACTTCATCTTTGTCTTCCAATGGGCATAGTGTGTTCCGTCAAAGAAGGGCGGTTTGTCGATTGATTGCCCCATGAGCCGGTTGAATGAAATAGTGATCGAGCTTGCCGGATCTTCTCAATAGGATGTTAATACTCTTCGATTAAGCCAAGCTCTGATACCAATTGTTGAGATTTTAGGGGCTCGATTTTATTCAACCGATGTGGTTGCCAAGTTTGGAGAAGATTGGATTTTTGGGTGATTTGGTGGAAGCTAAAAAATAAGAGATAAACACAATGATTTTGAGTGGTTCGGCTTTCTAACCCAAAGCATACATCCACTACTTTAGCTTCCTACTAAGGATTTCCAAACAAATTCACTAAGAATTTCGTCCCCTTTTCTAGGCTAAGGAGGCAACCTTTACAACCCTCAAAGCTTTCTACCCAAAGCTTGAGGAAACACTCTCTTTTACAAGAAAAACTTAGAATACTAGAAATCCCTCTAAAAGGTGTTTGTTTGCAATTCTAAGCACTCACCCAAAACCTAAAAACTTGAGCAAATATAACAATGTAAGCTCACAAGTGTTGTCTAAGCAAGGAATTTACAATTTAAGCTCTAGACATATTTTGACATCATAATGTTGTAACAATTGAAGCATTAACCATTACAAGATGCTTGGAGGTCCTTTTTATACTCATTGATGAGTTTGTAGCCGTTACTAGCCGTTGGAGTCTTTATTTCCCTCCATAAGTGCAGTTCTGCAGCTTGGCGTATCGATACCCTTCAAACTGTATCGATACGGTCCCGATAAGGAATTAGATGTTGGGCTTCTTCAGCTGATGCGTATCGATACGCTTACCTAGCGTATCGGTACGATCCTGTAAATTAAAGACCGTTGGGGTAGTTAGGCGTATCGGTACGCGATACACCCGTATCGGTACACGACTAGCCGTTGGGCTATTTCAAAACACACCGTATCGATACGGCTAAGCGTATCGGTACAAGTTTAGGCTACTGGAAAATTCAGGTAGTTGAAACCCTAAGGCGTATCGGTACGGTCCGAGACCGTATCGGTACGGTCCGAGACCGTATCGGTACGGGCACTTGAAAAGGCTGGTTTTGACTACTTTAAATGTACTTTAAATCATTCCAAAGCTTTGTAAAACCCTTAAACATATTTTCAAGTTGTTTTTGACTAAAAACATATTTTAAATTCTTTTCAATTTAGTCCAAAACATTTTTCAAATATTATATCAAAACGCTTAGTTCTACAATATGTTAGAGGAAGAATACGATGCCAATACATTGTATGGTGGCCAAAATACGTAGGTGCGTGAGACATGTGAGACATTTGAGAGCGTGGAACATCTAAAGAGTCTCTGAGAAGCTTCTAGAAAGTGCATGTTCTTTAGCGAGAGACGAACCGTCTAGCAATGTGGGTGTGTGCGAATGAGGATCCTTGTGATCTCTTTTAGAGCGATATGGATCGTCAGATTTGTTTTAGACCTGACACTAATAGTGCATGCGGCGCTGAAGAAGATAATGAAGTAGGGTATTTTTAGGTCTAGGTTTGGGCCGTAACATATGAGCTTGGTTTGGGCCATTGTAATTGGGTAGGGATTTGTTATTTCTTTTTAATGGACTGTAATGTATAAAAGTGAGCTGGACAAAATTAAGGTATTACAGTCCCTGTTTAGATTTTTGAGAAAATAAATTTGTCACAAAATAAGTTTAAATTGTTGTTATAAAAAATTGTGAAAAAAATAAACTTGTTATAATTTGTATTTTTATCACAAAAATAATTTGTTGATATTGAAATTCAAGGTAATTGTGACAAAATGTACTTTTTGTGATTAAATAATTATTGTATTTTAACAAATACTTTGTCCTTAAAATTAACATTTATTGACAAAATAAAAGTAGTGAGAAATTAATTTTTGTTGCAATATGTATTTTTGTCACAAAAATCATTTATATTTGATATTAAAATACAAGTTAGTGGTGACAAAAGGTAATATTTATGATGAAATAGTTAATTTATTGTGACAAATATTTTGTCGTGATAAGTTAATTATAATAACAAAATTTTATTGTTGCGATAAATAATATAAAATGGTAACAAACACAATTTTATTACAATATACTTTACATGACGGGGTTGTTCTAACAAACAAAATTCGTCCAAAAAAATTTATCATGACAAATTTAGTACTTTTAGTGATAAATGATTTTGTTGCAATATTATAAATTTCTTGTAGTGTACTTATGTCAATTAACAGTCTTGTAGTACGCTTCCTTAATGTAATTTTCTGCATCTAACCGATTACATTTTCAAACCGTTAACAATCACAAAATATGTAATTAACAAAACGTATTAATCATCGAATTACATTGGAACAACTAGCATGTATGAGGTCCAGCATATCTTATTATCTGTCACACGTTGTTCAGTCTCTTCCTTCGTGATACACGAATCCTCCAGTTACAGCCATGGTCCTTTTGAACATATTATGCAATATAGTTGTCTGCACTCGTTTTTTTCACCGTCGAAAGAATTGATCAGCGTATGTTGTAGTTTTTAATTGCATCCTCCGTGATTTTCTTAGTACTGAATACCATCTCAACTTCTAGTTCACCGTCAATATTGACATCAGCATCGCACGACTGGCTCCCAATAGATGGGAAATCATCTATGTTTGCAGCCTTTATAGCGTTGGAACGAATGAAATGGACTAAGAGAAATTTTGAGCGAATTACAATGAACGGAAAGTGTGAGTTTTTGAGGAAGCAGAGGGGTCTATTTATAGGGGTGTAAATGAACCGTGTTCTTTCATGTATTTTAGAAATTGGTCATTCATTTATTTTTTCAAAGTGTAGCATTTATAGCATACATGCATTGAAACACGTAAAATATTACATATGAATTACATATGTAAATTATATTTTTATATTTTTGTATCTTAAAAAAAATTGTACCCCTAAACAAGCGGTCAATTGTACCCCTAAACATGCAAACAAAATAAATTACATATGAATTGATTTAGACGAGAGGTGCAATAGTTTGTCCGAGTTGTATGGCCGCCAAGAGATGTGTCGTTGATGTAGACAAATGGCGTCATAGTTCGTCCTAGTTGTTGGAACCCTAAAGCTTCATGGATTTCATGAGTACATGATAATCATCATCATCCACGACACAGATGTCACCAACAATATTACATGCGGTGGACTTCATGTAGCCTTCACGATGAAAGCGTACGAAGAAGCTACCGGCAGCCTCGAACAAAAGTTCAAGATTGATCCTGACACTTCAAAAAGACCACCCATTCTCTGATATTGCGATTTACCGTAGATCTTGAACCAAAACGAGGAAGATACATATCGCCAAATATTATTAACCGACCAAAATAATGTAGTCACCGTATAAATGCAACTACTTATACCAGCAGATCGCAATATCAGGGAAATCAATTTGTAAAATAATTTTCCTGATACGTGATATGTTGCCATTAGTAGCAACAGTTGTATCTTCTCTTCGAATCTGACACAGATTTGAATGGAGCGATAGAAAATGGTTTATTACATTGTAGATGTAATCTTTAGATGTAATCTTAAATTGTAGATGTAATATTTAGATGTTAAGCAATTGCAAATATAACTGATTAGTAATTCTTATTAGCATGTGTAACAAGCCCGTGAAAATGGTTTTGAAGCTTTTTTAGGGTAAGAATAACAATGTAAGTTTATTACATTTCAAACAAATACATAAAATGAAAAAAATAGATTATGATAGTTAGGCCACTGATCCCGGTCAAAGATGACATCTTGTACATAACCGAGCCGAGGTCAGTGAAGTTCTAACTGGTCAATTGTACCCCTAAACTTAATTTTGAAAATGGTGTCATAGTCAATTAATTGATACGAGAGCCTTAGCGATTATTCAGTTCCTCAACTTGTCTTGGTACCCACTTTGCATCGTAATTTGTGAAGTTTGCATCCGTAATCCTCACCCCGGCCAAAGAGGGCATCTTGTACATCACTCCCCTAAACATGTACGAATGTTGAGGTCTCGCCATAGTCATCCAATCCAACCCTTACAGTGCGAACGTCCTCTTTCCGGCCGAACTTCTGAGGCTGGTATTGGCACATACGAGACATTGTAACAAAAACATTTTCCTTGATATTGTTATCTATCGTTCATCTTGAACAATAACGCGGAACACCCGTTTCACGAAAATTGTCAACCCATGAATAGCATATACATTTGAAACTCGTGTTGTTTGTTCTCATTACTAGCTATAACTCAATTTTTTTCTTTGGATATGATGGCAAGCAATTGTTGGTGGGTATTTATTTTATATAGGCCAGAACTCGTGATATGCAAACCGTGCATTCCACAGAGATTCCTAAGAAAGATTCGTGACAGAGATTCCTGACGAGGCAGATCGTAAACTTGACATGTCATTGGACCTCACGTTTTGCAGATCGCGAGGTCTTCTTCTTATTGTTTTTTTTAATTTTTTTGTTTTTTTTTTGTTCACATAAATTTATTCCGTTGTAGTTATATAGAAATAACAAGATCTACCACGATATAATATATATATATTTGGATAAAATGATAACAACGTAGTTTTACATAAATAAAAAAATTACATATCCATCCTAATGACGCCTATGTCCACCCATATCGCACCGAGGTGGACGACGATCCCAACGCAGATTCCCTCAACCAATGGCACCATAACCATCACCATGATTATCATCTTCATCGTCATTGTCATCGTCATCCCCAAATGAAATACGAGACCCACCACTCACACTAGGCTGATGAAGAATAGGCTCTGCGGCAGTGTCTGATCCACAATACCAGATTCGAACTGTGTCGAGACTATAGGAACAAATGCAGAGGGTACTGTCAGATAGTAGACTGGGAACCACCACCATAGCGGATGAAACACGTCGGTGAAAAAACCTTCTAACGAACTCCCCATTTGTCGAAACAATAAACTACTACCCATGGGGTGAAATGCCGAGAAAGGCGACTAATGGAATGCATGTGCTGGCATCGATGTCTCTGGCTAGGCGGTTGACTAGGTAGGTGCCTGCGCTGTTCTCGACGACGTTGCCCCGGTAGCTTGTGTTCTTTTTCTCTGGCCACCTCCCCTCATACGGGTACCACAATGCATCGGGGGACGTTGCGTCAGTGGACGATTTTGGGGAGGCACATATATTTCTCGTTCTCACTCTTCTGGGGTTAATAGATGCAACTTCCCATTTTAATAGTACCACGACATATACTCATAGGTAATGCTGTAGTCCCTAATGGGTTCCAAAATATGGGGTCGCCTACTTAAACGGCTTATCCGCTGCTGCATCCAGTCCGTGTGATGATGGCCCCAATGGAATTTCGTCTTGCCTTGTTGCGTTAACCTGTACAATGTATCCAAATTGGGTGGCACATCTGGAATCCCTTGGACATAGTTGAATTGCCACAGCACGCAGTCGGTATGATGTCACTCGACTATCTCGTAGTGTATAAGCGGAACCATCAGAATCCAAACGCCCCCACTCAGCATTATTTTAGGCGGAATGCATGCCCGAGTATCAAGATCCACGTACGGCGTCCACGTGAACTACAAAAAATATGTAAAATCAGTTAGCTAAACTCGAAACTCGTAACAAATTAAATTAAAAAATTTCCAATTTAACAAAATTCAGTTAACTAAATTTCGAAACCTCATATTTTACCCCATCTATCTTATCGATCAATAGTCGATAATCTTGATGGGTGTTCGGTAGTCCCACGTGTGTTAATTAACCCAACCACCTGTAATTTAAAAAACAATTCTAAGTATTCTAATATTAAAAAACAAAATAATAAAATCAATATTTATTAGTACCTCCGAACAAGTGAGAATTGGATTGGGGTCGGGTTTCGAAGCGTCGAGCTTAAAAATGGCATATGAATCCATGCCCAAGACTGCGACAACCAAAGATACCCGCCAATGACACATCTTTCCAGGTCGACGATTCTGCATAACTCCTGAAATAGATATGCCAACAAACTCCTCCCCAACATTTGTTTTTTGGATTGCACAGTTTCCGCCATATGAGGCAGTCACATCAAATGGACCTTGTTGCGAGATTTGTCTGGCATCAAGAACACCCCCCCCCATGAGCAAACCGCTGTAAAACTAATTTTTTTATATTAATTTATTTTTCTAAAAAATAAAATGTCACAATAAATAAATAAATAATATAAATAATAAATAATAAATTATACAATCTTCGTTACTTCATCAGCGTATGTGGGTAGGTTGGTCAAATTGTTGTCCAAGAATATTATTTTCAGTTTGTCACCATCGAAATCGTCCTCCTCTAGCCTCACTCCAAGTAAGGCTTCACACACGCCCGACCAGTCTGCTTCCACAATCCCAATGATAATCTCACCATCAACAGGCAGCCCGAGAATAAATGCAACATCTTGCAAGGTAATAGTTGTATCACCGCATGGAAGATGAAATGTGTGTGTCTAGGGCATCCACCTCTGTAGAAACACATTAATCAATAGACGATTCAACTTTAGACCGCCAAATAGGTGGGAAACATCCCCAAAACCGAGTTTATGCAAATAATCGATAATATCCGGATGCGGTGGTCCCGTGCGATTGATGTAAGAACACAAGGCACGTTCATACCCCTACAAAATAAAATTTAAAATTCATAAAGTACTAAATAAAATATTAACAATTAAAAATAATAAACAAATAATTACAAATTTTAAATTAAAAAACTTACATCGGCGTTTCCGCGCCAGAAATTCCAACGTGTTTGTCGTTGAGCCTCAACAATCTCGCCATATTACCGAAAATTCGAAGACTTTAAAAGTAAAAACAATAAAGACTAGTAAGTAAATGAAGAACAAGAGAAGAGAATTTGATATGACAAAAGTTGAAAGAATGAGCCCTATTTATAGGAGTCCTCGCACCTCATACAAAGCGAGATCAATGGAACTCACGCTCTGCAAAACGTGAGGTCCCTTTAAAAGCCGCGACGATTCAGTCCGGGCGGAATCCAACTATTTCAATAGAATCCAACTATTTCACTGGAACTCGCTTTCTGCAGATAACAGGTTCTAAGGGTTTTTAAATTTATTTTTTATCCTTATTTGGTGTTTCAAATAAGATTTTGATGTCTTGCTATTTTATTTTTTTATTCGAATAAGATTTTAATGAAGTCAAATAATAAGATTTAAATACTATATTTTAATTAAGTTAGATACATATTTTAATTAAGTGAAATAATAAGATTTAAATACCATATTTTAATTAAGTTAGATACAAATTTTAATTAAGTCAAATAATTATAACCTTTTAAATACATTTATTAGGGTTTCAAACGGTTAATGGAACCTCACTATGTGTAAAGCACGAGGCCCCTACAGTAATTACCATGATACATAAATGTGCCTCTTTAAAATCTCGTGGACCTCGCGTATTGGAAAATGTGAGGTCTTATCTAGTAATTTTAAATTATAAAATATGAAAAGGAAGCCCACGTCGAATGGACCTCGCTACATGTACAACGCGAGGTCATTGTGCACGTTTCCCAGAACATGAGGTCGCCTTACGTGAACGATCTGAGGGACATTTTTCTAAATAACATTGGCTGGGATCATTTTCGTAAATAGCTATTCAAAAAGTTTTTATATAATAATGCCGAAAACTAATAAGAATTTTGGATCATGGCCAACCATCATTCCAATTATTTTGGACGTTATTTAATTGGGTCATAATTCAAAACATGTCATGCTTTTATCAAAATTTATCTCGCACGCACGCACGTACGCGCGCGCGCACACACTAATTTAGCCTTAATTAATTCAAAATAATTCAATAAATTTAGCATTTCATATATAAAAAACATATCAATTTAGTCATTTTTTCTCAGAAACCGCTTACTCTCATTAATAATTGTATAATTTGAGATCAATAATTAACCTATTACACAAAATTTATAAGTGTAAATATATTTATAATTATTTTTTTAATGTTAGATTTGTAATTTGTATCTACATTAAAGTTAAAATCATTGAAATCTATTTAAAATATTTATGAAAACCTTCAGGTTTTAGTTATTACTACCACATAATTTTCTACAAACATATAAGTTTTTCGCATTATTATACAATTTTCTTAGTAATATCGTATTTTTGAACGCCTTCATTATTTTCCTTTTATTTTAAAATAAAATAATAATTAAACTTTTTAAGATACTAAATTTTTTCACCAAACAAAAAAAATTTAAATTCTCTGCAAGTTTTTGTACTTTTATTAAAAAAATTATATAATTTTTCCGTGATTTTTAAATTATTTCTTATTATTTAAAAATTTACTAATAATTACAAATTGTTGCAATAAAATAATATTTTTTTATTAAAAAAGTTGTATAGTTTCTACAAGTCTACGTCTTTTCATTAGAAATTTTTTTATTGTTATGAAAATATATAAAACATTATTTAAACTTAAAACATGACACATGAGTTGTTTTTACATAATGAAACAAAAACATACAAAAGCGATGAGAAATATATTTTCATTACATAAATATCTAATATTATTTTTATTATATGATCCATTTATGTAACAAATTCTATGCTTTTGTTAAATTAATAAACATAAATTTAAGTTTTTTATTCTTATATTTCTTGCGTCGGTATAATTTATTGAATTATATATTACTAATTATTGATGTTATTACATATTTTATAATGTTATTTATTTTCTTAGAGGTTCTAATTCATTTAAATAATTTAAAAATTATTCATTTTAAAACTATATAACATATAAAATAACTTTTATAATTCTAATCACCTAGCGTATTATAGATATATATTTAAAATCCATATACATAATTATTTTTTAAATTGTGTATATTTATATTTTATATTTTTATAATATGAACTACTAGATCCGAATGAAATGATAACAAACATATTACAAACATGAAGTTAAAAATGATGATGATGATGATGATGATGATGATGATGATGATATGTTTATAATTAATTGAAAAGATCAAATTTGGTATAACTCGTGTTACCGAGGGTACCCAAGTAAGAATGATGATAAACGGTTAAGAACAAACAATTTGGCAGAAGAAAAATGACTAAATTGATATATATTTTTTTTAAATATGAAAGGTTACATTTATTGTATTATTTTGAATTATTGACTAAATTGATAGAATATATAAATTTTAAGGACTAAAACTGTCATTGTACCAACTCTTGTTAGATATCTGTTTCAATTTTAACAGAAGAGAGTTTTAATTGAGTGACCTTATTGTATGTTTTGATAAAAGCATGACATGTTTGCAAGTAAACACATAATTGAGTGGCCTACAATGTAGTTTACCCTAAAAATAATACAACTTTAATGTTTTACCTCTGAAGTGTTTGTCTAGTTTCTTTTCTTCAAGAGTATTGTTGACTGATTTCTTTCTTTCTTTCTTTTCTTTCTTTATTTTTTTTGTTATTTGTTTCAAATAAGAATGACCTCTATTTTATTTCATCTTTTCCACACATTTTTTTATGTTTGTCTGTTTGTCTTGTGGCATGATTTTCGTCTATCTTTATGGTAGTTTGTTGTTTTTGCAACAATCAACTTAATAGACTTTCTGATCAAGGAAGGGTTATGGTCCAGCATGGTTAGATCTCTTTTGTAGTAGTTTTAATTTATGTATAATTAAAACTATTAACGGAGCAATCCGCATGATTAATTTTTTCGACCTCTATTACTTCATCTATGTAGTATCTTGTTGGATAGAGACATAAGATTTTAATGATGGTTGTTGGGTGAAACGAATTTATTTTATATAGCACATTTACCGTTTTATAAAGCCCAAAGTTATATAAAATAACATGGCGTAGTTTGAGTGCATTGAGGAATTTAGAGTTAGAAACATCAAATGTAATTGGAGTTGAGTATAGAGAAAATTATGAATGAAAATGGTTGTTGTCGTTTATTTTTTTATGTGATTATTTCTTCTAATATATTGTTTTAATATGTTATTTTCTTCAATTTTTTTAGGTGTGTTTGGTTCATGGAATGTAAAATTACCTCTGGGAATAAGATTCTTGGAATGTAACATTGCCTGATATATTATCGGGAATGTTACATTACCTTGTTTGGTTTATTTGCTAGGAATGTAAGATTGATGTGTTTGGTTGGAAGTATATAAAATAATCTAGAAGTGAAATTTACTAAATTAGTCATGTGTTATATTTTCTCTTTAACATATTAAACTTTTAATATTAAATTAAAAACATATGCACAAAAGTAATTGAATTATTTTTGTTACAACATCTAAAATTTGCAATAATTATATATATAACATATTATTAGTATAATTATTATATTAACTATCTAAAAATATTATTTATATTATTAAAAATATTATTTATATTTACATAATCTCTTTACCCTCTATTAAAATATTTTTGTGAATTTTTAAATGCTAAAATTTTAATATGTTCACATTTTTAAATTTTTATTACTTGTGACAGATTGTCAAGTAAATTACAGTAAATAATAAAATAAATCTAAAAGTTGTATAATACTGAAAAGAATTTATATCATAATTTTAACCTACTAAATTGTTTTATAAGATGATAAACATCTTATAAATCAAAGAATAAAATTAAGAACATCGACTCTTAACTTATTAATTTTTAAGCAATATGCAATCCAAACATATAACCTATAAATATCATAAATATAATATTAATAAAAATACATTAAATGTTAAAATAATATTTAAATGTGTAACACTATTTAAATGTTAAATTAGTATTTAATAAAAATATCTAATTAATTTACACCACACATATTTAATAATCTAATTAAATTTAATAAAGGATCTATCTGAATAAAATTAATTAATACAAGGGTAATATGGTCCAAATGGGTGGGATGGGAATTGACAAATACCTCAGAAATTCAAGGAAATCACATTCCCACCATTTAATAAAAAAACCACTATTGTTAGGAATACAATATTACCCTTTAGAGGAAATGCTCCTCAACCAAACATGGGTATGTAATTCTGAAAAAGATTATTCCCCAAATAATGATCTTTTTCGCGAACCAAACGCTTTCTTATTATTTTATTATTCTATGTTTCTACTTGCATCACTGGGTTTTTATGGAACCATTCTTTCAATTGAAGTTTTATTTTTTTCAACGCGTCATTTGGTCCCTAGAATATTCTTTTATGGTTGAAGTGTGATGTATTTGTTGTATTTTTTTTTATTGTAATGGAATTTAACTTTTAGTTCTTATTAAAAAAAGATTGTTACTCTATTATTACTTGACAAGATTATTTTCTACTTAGATCGTAAACAATTGAGCGGGATATCATGATTAAAAAAGTGATAAGATATCACTATTTTTTGTTCATTTTAATCTTTTAGTTAAAACTCCTCCCAACTCAATAATACACATTCAAATAATTTTGGATCATGACCAACCATCAACCCTATTAATTTGGTACTTTACTTCAAGCTTCGACTTATTCAAAGAAAGTGGGCATCCTTTTTCTTTATTTTGTTGTGATTATTGAATTTTACTTTATACAATTGGATTGATTATGTTTCAGTAGCATTTCGTTTGTGAAATGAGTTAGAAGTTTGAATTTGGCAGCAGAGAATTTGGATTATACATCATCATTTTTTATTGGTACTACACGTTAGATTCAACTTAATAGTTAATTTTTTACTTCATTTTACTTCTAACTTTTTGTTCCCAACTACTAAAAAAGTCACATGATCCAGTCATTCCTCCACGTGTAATAAAATTGAAAAATAAATAAAACGATTTTTTTATGAAATAATTTTTTTGATTTTAAACATTTTCTTATTTTTTTAAAAAAAAGTAATTGAATTTTGTTTTTCTATGACACATAAAGTGATTTGATTGATCAAGAACAACCTTTTTCTAGGATTAACGATAATGTCATAAAATGATAGACATAATAATTTTCTTGACCGAAATAGACATAATAATAATCCAGTAAACTTTTAAAATAAATAGTACAAAATTCAAACTAAAAGTTAAACTAAAGTATGGCTGTGAGAGAAATAAATATTAATATTTTAAAATATAAATTATTACAAAAATATATAAACTAGATTAAACATCATAGTATTAAAAACTAAAATTGTCTATATATCAACAAAATATTCTTCAGTGATGGAAAACCCTAACCCTAGTGTTAAGTCGTTAAAGTTGTACTATGAAAACCCGGCCGGCCGACTATCGGAGGGTGTGCTTCAAAGCAACATGCCTCCCGCGTTAGCGCGTACTGACCTTGAGGCACCGCAAGAGAGGAGTTTTACCTTGTCTGGCAACCCTAATGGAGATGAAGTGATAGTGGCTGTGAATAACAAGGGCGATGGCTTGATGATTGACCAAAAGCGTGTGTCGACTCGTTTTGAGTTTCCTCATGTGCTTGAACGACTGGGATCACCTATTCCGCCTAAAAATTTGCGAGCAATAAAGAAAGTGAATGATAAAGAAGATATATCATGCATGGATGGGGATGTTTCTAGTTTGAATAAGTATGGGTTAGAATTGTCCTTAGCCGCAATGGAGATGATGGAAACGGATGTACGGACGTCCCCTACTAAAAACATGGAAGGAAAGTCAATTGGGAACCAAGCTGGGTCCAAAGCCTCTTATGCAAGAGTGCTAACAGGGAGTAAAACGTTGGACACTAGAAAGCATGCTCCTCCACCAGAAGAGGAGATTGTCGTTCGTGACGATGATGTTAAAGTTGATACTTTTGGATTAGTCCCTTCGATCAAGTTCTCTAAGAGAGTTCATGCGCTGATTGATTCTCGGATGAAGAATACGCTAATTGTTCGCTTACATGGAAAGACTATTGGGTATAAAGCTTTGCACGCTCGTATCCCAGCTCTATGGTCTCTTTAGGGCAGCTTTTAGTTAATAGACCTTGATAATGAATATTTTTTTGGTTAAGTTGGATCAAGAAAGTGATTATTCCAAAGTTTCGACAGGTGGTCCATGGACTATTTTCGGAAGCTATCTTACGGTGCAACCTTGGAGTAGGTCTTTTTCAACATCTGAGAAGCACCCTTCCCAGGTTATAGCATGGGTCCGTTTTCCTGGACTTCCGTTTTGATATTACACAAAGGCTCTGTTTCGGTGGATTGGCAATCTAATTGGAAAAGTGGTGAAGGTAGATTATAATACAAATGCTGGTGAACTGGGTCGCTTTGCACGTCTGGCAGTTATAGTTGATTTAAATAAGCCACTTGTGCCTAGTCTTAATATAGAGGGGTTTAACCAAAAGTTGGAATATGAAGGTTTGACATTAATATGTTACAAGTGTGGACTTTATGGGCATACCAAGGATTGGTGTGGTAAATCAGTGGATTTGGATGAAGCAAGTATGGTACCTAAGAAGTCTGTGGTTACCAAGAGTGAGTCAGAAGTTTTTGGCCCTTGGATGCTAGCACCAAGTAGGAAGCATAGGCCAAGGAAGGAGACTACACCAAAGAAAACTAAACTTGGAGGACAAAGTAACTCGAGTACCTCCAGATTTAACATCGTACAAGACTTGGTGGAGGATACCCCACCTAGGGAGACTTTAGTGACTCAAAAGAAGACTTCTGTTAGTGCAGGGAATGAACCAGATCAAGCTAAACGAGTAGAGGCTGGCAAGTCGAGCAAGAGGCAGGATCACTCCATGGATGAACCAAGTCCGATGTTGCGTCCGAGAATGATAATTTCCCTTGGAGCCAGGTCAAGCAAGGATGATAAAATTGCAGCAAAAGAACCTCGCTCTATCCCAAAAGATGATGGCAAGGTAATTTAGAGTGTGGTGGTTCGATCGGATATAAAAGGGGGTAATCATACAAATGTTTTAGTTTTGGAAGAGGGTCAGGACTTTAAGATGCAAAATGGGGGAGAAATAGTGAATAATAAAGGGAATAAACAACGCCAGAACAAAGAACAAGTAAGTAAAGGATTGCGGATCTGAAAGCCATCGGAGTTCAAGATTCCATCTAAACCTGTTATCTTAGAATGGTTGAGTAACGTCCCCAGGAAAGTTGGAAAAGGTGTGGAGTTGTTAGATCCTGTGATGGGTAAGAGACAACAAGATGGCTCGAATAGTCCTCAGTTGCAAGATTGTAATAAACAATTGGGGATCAAAATCAGTGAGAAACAAGTGGCGATAGGACATAGTGAACGTCAACCGAAGATGCCACAATCTCAGACGGAATTTGGGCATTATGGAGGAGAGACAATCACGACTATGGACACAAATTGTGCCATGAATGTGTAGTGAGTTTTTATTCTTTTATCCACATTTTATAATGATTAATATTATGTATTGGAATACTCAGGGTCTTGCAGGCTACCTTTCGACGTCATTTCAAGAGCTTTGTCAGATTGCATGATCTACAGCTAGTTGGGTTAGTGGAGCCTCACATTAGTGGTGTAAAGGCAAACACAATATTATCGAAGCTTGGTTTCCCAAACTCTTTTCGTGTTGAGGAACATGGTTTCAGTGGGGGCGTCTGGCTTCTTTAGAGGGATTCGATATCGGTTACAATTGTGAGAATGTATAATCAGTTCATTCATTGTCGTGTCAATGTTATTGGATCGCTAGATTGGTTTTGTTATACAATGATATATGCGAGTCCAAATGTTACCTCTAGATGGGTGTTATGAGACCATTTGGAAAATATCAATCCTGGCCATGATACTCCTTGGGTCCTAGGCGCCGACTTCAACTCTACCCTGATTAGCGAAGAACGAAGTGGTGGTGCATGCATTAGATCAGAGATTAATACTCTTTTTTCAAAATTTGCTTTCAATACGGGTCTTATTGATGCAGGATTTTCTGGACCTCAGTTTATTTGGAGCCGTGGGGATCTATATAAACGCCTGGATCGGTTTCTTGTTAATGAAGCTCGGCAGAACAAGGTACAAGGATATACCATTTTCCATTTAGATCAACTAGGGTCAGACCATAGACTAATTCTTTTGAAGCCTCAGGCGCATATTAGTCCCTCTCATAATCGTCCATTTCGGTTCCTTGCTTGATGGTAGGAGCACCCAGAATTCCGAGAGTTTCTTGCGTCATGTTGGGTGTAACCCCCTTGACCCGGCCTAGGCGATAGACAGAATCGAACGGGTCACACGGGAAATACTAAAGTAAACCGAGAAGGTTTACCTAATAAACAACTATATTTTTCCTTTTTATCTTATCTAGATGCAAATTAGAGTCCTATGTGTTTAACATCGCAGTGGAACATTCGTAACTCGATCAAACATTGATTGCATTCAATTATGGCTTATAGGGACCAATTTATTACTGATTCATAGGGACTTATGCCACTTTTGTGTTACCATCCTTTAATTAGTCATATTACATGCATCTCAGTCCAAACTTGGCTCAAAATAATCATTCATGCTCATTTAATTGCATCTACAACATTCAGGGACCAAAACACAAAGAATTAGAACATCAGAATATACCACTAACTAACATAACATCCATCCATTTCGGTACAGGTTAACCCTGAATCGAAATAGGTGTATCGAAAAAGTATCTCACGGCTCGGAACACGGGCCCGTATCGAAACACACTTGAGGTGTTTCGAAACTGTGGTTTCCAGTAGCAAAACGTCCCGGAATAGACCTTCCGTGTTTCGAAAACCTTAGGCCATTTCAAGCTTACTATTTCGGTACAGACTCGAGTGTACTGAAACACCTGGGCCTGTAATGACACTTTTTGCTGGTTTTTCACACTTAAATCCATCCTAAACCAATCCATCATGCTTCCAACATGCATACATCATACTTAAACATTAATCCTCAAACATTCATGGCATCTTTAGCATTGAATCATGGCAATTTGCATCAATGGTAAACTATAGGCATGGAACCTAACAAATAAGCCACTCAAGCGTCAAAACTCAACCCAAAGCACAAACCCTCATATATAGGCCTTTTACAAGTATAAAACTATAAAGCAAACATGCTCAAAAAGGGTGTTCACACACATCACCCAAATAAATCATGGGTCCCCCATTGCCTTTATTACTTTAGTCTAAAAGCGAAACAAACATTCAAAGTGAAGTCTCTTACGATCCCCTTGCAAGTTGCTACCTCTAAACACTCAATTATCTGCATTGATAGACAAAAGAGAGCATAAGCATACAAGCTTAGTGAGGAGTGCTAAAAACCAACACACCATCAATGTATAAAAACAATTTTCCTCCATTTGAAAACTATCATGCCCTCTTTGAAAACCATGCACTTCCTTAACAAAATCAACATGTTAAACATCATGCAACAAGTATTAAATACTCAACAACAAATTCATTTGCTAATACTCGACTTAATCCTTTCCATGCATAGCTACCATATGTAAAGCTTAAAGAGTAAAACATGCATTAACATACCATGCATCAATAATCATTTCATAATAATTAATCAATTATATAGGCTCACAAGTGATGATCAACATACTCATTTCTCAAAACATATCAGATACACGAATTCTCAAGTGTTGTCCCAACATTTCATACATTCTCACCGGTATCTCAAGGTTCACACACGGGAGCTACCCTCCACCGTTGTGACACCCGTGGTGGAGTATTCGGTACCTTACAACCCCTCAACACCACTCATCGGTAGATGTATAATCCCACTAATGAGAGACGGGACACAACTCAATTTCTTCAATCGTTAGGGTACTTGGATGGAGTATTCGGTACACTCACAACCCCTCAACACCTAAGGCGACTTTTTTATAGTGCACTCAATTCTATAGCTGGCTAACTATATCCAATTTCATTTATAAACCACTTTTCATAACATCAATTCAAATATAATTCTCATTTAGCACAAACCTTACTGTTTTCAAAGCATTACCCGTAAACCACATTTCAAGCATTAAACCATGCCTCATTAAACATGTATAAGCACATACATACAAGGATGACATACCATGTGCATCCTCCATCAATGTGACATCATAAATAGTAAATCTCTTACTTAAAATCATCCTTTAAAAAGTAGGTAAAACACATTTAAAATCAAGTGCAACAACAAACTCATAATAGCACAATCCGAGGAAGAAAATCATTTTACTTACTTCCGAACTTAGTAAAGCGTTTCAAGCTTACACTAAGTTCTCAAAACCACCTGTTAAGTGTTTCAAAGCTGGAAAACTCATTTCCACTCACCAACTCGCGAAACCAAGATTCACCGACGAGAATTTAAGCGTCCGAAGTCCCTGGATCTTCACGGATTTCTTCCAAAGTATCCTCCCTTGTTTATACCCCACAAGAATAGAGGATCAATGCATCATAATGCATTAAAACCTCTAGCAACTTAAACAATCTCGCTGCTCTGCCCTAAAGCACCAAAATACTCATCCAAAATAACCGAAAACTCAATCGATCTCACATGAAACTTAACCCAGCCATAATCCATCACTTCCATTAACTTTTAGCCATCAATCAACACCCAAACACCCTCATAACCCCCAGAACCACCAGATTCACATTTCGAAGCCAAAAACCCTTAACTAACAACCTAAACTATTAGAGATCCAACCTACTCCAGGATTCTTATGATTGATCCTTTATTTCAACATCATTTGATATCCAAAACAACTTTGAAATAAATCTAAAATTAACTAAAACAGTGCCCAAACGAAAAACTTGAAAATTCACAAAATAAATCCATTGTTAGCCAATTTTCCATGAATCAACTATAAAACAAAGTTATTAAACATATTTAGGAGGCACGAGACTTGGGAATTTCATTAAAGAATCTTGATTAGAGGAGTTGAACGAAATTTTACCTCCAACCTTGCCTTTTCTCCTCAAATGACAAGATTTTGATGAAATCTTCAAGTAAACTCAATGATAAATGATAGGAGAACCAAAGAACTCTTTTGCTATTAAAAAAGGATTAGAAAAGATGGAAATCTCTCTAGTTTTTAGAAAAGGGAAGGGTGTTTGGCTGAGTGAAAAATGAGAGAAGTTAGTTACGTAAATTCTTCTTTTGTTTAATTAAAATTCCTTTTTAATTTGAAACCCCCTTTTTAAAAATCTTTTTATTAGAATAATTAAAATGGTTAATTTGAGAGAAAAGGTCCACAAAAAGATATAAGCTCTCTAAAGATTCTAAGTCTTGTCCTCTTTTTAATTTAGTCCTTAAAAACCATTTTTGCACTTTTTACAAAATGGTCACTACTCAAAATCTTGAATTTCCAAGACTCATTTTCTAAAAATTGATTTTACCAACTTTCAATATATATTTTTAAAATATTTTAGAAATTTTCTCATAATTTTATCTCATCCCGGACTATGTTTTCCCTAAACCGCTTCCAAAGGCTCGGATCTCTAATTCTAGGTTCGACTAACCCAAACTGATGCCTAAAATACCTAGGCCCAAAACTGGGCCGTTACAACTCTCCCCCACTTAGGAAATTTTGTCCTCAAAACTTTACCTGAAGGAAAAAGGTGCGGAAACTGCCTCAACATGTCCGCCTTGCTTTCCCACGTGGCCTCCTCAACTCCTCGATGTAGCCACAACACCTTCACAAGTTTAATCGTCTTACCACAAAGAAACTTGTTACTAGAATCAAGAATACCAACTGGTTCCTCATCATAAGACAAATCCGGATTCAATTCAATCTTCTCAACATGCATAACATTAGATGGATCCGATCTATACCTTCGCAACATTGAAACATGAAACACATCATGAATTTTCCACAACTCGGGAGGCAAACTCAATTGATATGCAAAAGGACCAACACGCTCCACAACCTCATAAGGTTCAATAAACCTTGGACTAAGCTTACCCTTACGTACAAAACTCATCACCTTCTTCCAGGTCGATACCTTCAAGAACACGCGATCTCCAACCGCAAACTCAATCTCCTTACGCTTTAAATCTGCGTAGGACTTTTGACGATCTGATGCAGCTTTCAAGCGTTGACAAATAAGCTTTACCTTCTCAGTCGTTCCCTTAAGAAATCCGGCAAGGAAACTAACTTTTGCCCCGCCTCTGCCCAACAAAGAGGCGTTCTACACTTTCTCCCATACAAAGCTTCATACGGAGCAATTTGTATACTCGCTTGGAAACTATTATTATAGGCAAACTCCACTTAGGGCAACTTCTTTTCCCAAGAACCTTGGAAGTCAATAATACAACATCTCAACATATCCTCCAACACTTGCATAACTCATTCCGACTGTCCATCCGTCTGAGGATGATACGAGGTACCGAAATTAAGCCATGTACCCAAAGCTATATGCAAGCACTCCGAAAACCTCGCTGTAAACCTCGGATCTCTATCCGACACTATAGATTTAGGTACACCATGCAAATGCACAATCTCAGCAATATACAACTTCGCTAGCTTATACAAAGTATACGTAGTATGCACAGCTAAGAAATGTGCACACTTCGTAAGGCGATCTACAATCATCCACATGGAGTTCTTCTTTGACGGGGTTAAAGGCAAATCGGACACAAAATCCATCGTAATCCTCTATCATTTCCATTCCGGTATCCTCAAAGGTTGCAACAACCCAGAAGGAAATTGATGCTTATCTTTCACACGCTGACAAACCATACACTTTCTCACAAAATCAGCAACATCCTTTTTCAACCCAACCCAATAGTACTCATCCTTCAATCCCCGATACATCCTCGTACTACCAGGATGCATAGCAAAAGGACTGCTATGAGCTTCAGTCAAAATAGTGCGCCTCAACTCAACATCCTCCGGCACAACTATCCGACCTTTAAAGCACAAGACACCATCATCATTGAAACAAAAATTTGTTGCATTACCATCCGCTATATCCTGAACATGAGGCACCAAAGAATCATCAAGCATCTGCTTCTATTTAATCAACTAAATTAAGGAAGGTTTCAATTGTAACTCGGCTATCAACCCACCATCTCGCAATATACTCAACTGAGCAAACATCGCCCTCAACTCTATAGCCACCTTCCTACTCAAAGCATCGGCCACAACGTTGACCTTTCCAGGATGATACTCTATCGTCAGATTGTAATCTTTGAGCAACTCTAACCACCTTCATTGCCTAAGATTCAACTCTCTCTGAGACATTAGATATTTCAAACTCTTATGATCTGTGTAGACCACACATTTCTCACCGTAAAGGTAATGCCTCCAAATCTTCAAGGCAAACAAAACTGCAGCAAGCTCTAGATCATGAGTAGGATACTTGCGTTCATGCACCTTCAATTGCCTAGATGCATATGCCACAACCTTCCCACCTTGCATCAACATACAACCTAGACCAACATACGATGCATCACTGTAAACCACAAACTCCTTACCTGATTCAGGCTGAATCGAGACAGGAGCTTGCATCAAAGCTTTCTTCAACTTCTCGAAAGCCTGTTGTCTAACATCCGTCCATTCAAAGCGAACATTCTTTTGCAAAAACTTAGTTAACGATGCAGAAATCTTAGAGAAATCCTCCACAAACCTTCGATAATACCCATCCAAACTAAGGAAACTACGCACTTCTGTCACCAACTTAGGCGTCTTCTAATTCATCGCCGCCTCGATCTTGTGTGGGTCAACTCGGATACCCTCGACCGACACTACATGTCCAAAGAAGAAAACTTCCACGAGCCAAAACTCTCACTTGCTCAATTTAGCATAAAGTTGATTCTCTAACAACACTTGCAACACAATTCGCAAATTCTTATCGTGATCCTCATCGGTACGAGAGTACACAAGAATATAATCAATAAACACTACCATGAACTGATCCAAAAACTCATGGAACACATGATTCATCATGTCCATGAATGCAGATGGTGCATTTTTCAAACCAAACGACCTCACCAAGAACTCATAATGCTCGTACCTTGTACGAAAAGCTGTCTTAGGCACATCTACATCCTTGACCTTCAATTAATAATACCCAGACCTCAAATCAATCTTAGAAAACACTGAAGCACCTCGGAACTGGTCAAACAAATCATCAATCCTTGGCAAAGGGTACTTGTTCTTAATCGTCAACTTGTTAAGTTGTCGATAATCTATACACATACGAATCGTGCCATCTTTCTTCTTCACAAACAAGACCGGTGCACCCCAAGGTGAAACACTTGGTCTTATGAACCCTCGATCTAGCAACTTCTGAAGTTGAGTTTTCAATTCCTTCAACTCCTTAGGTGCCATTCGATAAGGAGCAATTGACACATGAGTCATATTTTCATACAACTCAATGCCGAACTCAACTACTCTGTTAAATGGCAAACCAGACAACTCTTCTGGAAAGACACCCGGAAACTCACATACCGTTCGTATGTCTTGTACTCGCACCTTCTTTGTACCATGGTTCATTACATAAGCTAGGAAAGCTTCACAACCCAACTCCATCATACGACTTTCTTCAAGATCCGAAATTGTATTGGATAAGAATTTCACATTCTCGCTGACGATTACCACTTCGTAATCATCAGCAAGTTTCAAGGTAACTCTCTTAACATCAAAATCGACCACAGCCCTATGCTCGGTCAACCAATCCATTCCAAGGATTACATCAAACCCATAGAAAGGCAACTCCATCAAATCAACTGAAAACACATAGCATTGAAAAGATAAAGGGAATCGCCTATACAATTTCCTCGTAACAACAGTTTCACCGAAAAAACTAGTTACTTGCATTCCCACATCTAACGTCTCAACAGGGATATCAAGTAAATGTGCATGCTCACTCAAGATGTATGATTGCGTAGATCTAGAATCAATTAAAGCTAACAATGACAAGGATTGCAAATTGAAAGTACCCGCAATCACATCGGTGTCATTACGTCCCTCGCGATGTGCATACACCCTCGCAGGACCACCACCCTCAGGTTGAACAACCACAACATGCACCACAGCTCTCTTTCCATCCTCCCTATGCTGAAAATTACTACGACCGCGCCCACGGCCTCTCTGTGGTGCAACAACTGGTGCTCGACCCTGACCACCTCCAACCAAGAAAGGACAATCACGCCTCAAGTGATTAGCCGATCCACAATTCCAACAAGAGTTAGGCGCCCCAGCCGCAAGAGCCTGCGCTTCTCGAGCCATACGAGGAAAATCTCACCTCAAATGATCTCGCGATCCACATGCCCAACAAGTATTTTGTTCATATCTCATTTGTTACCCTGCACTGGCCCACCTCGCTCAAAATTCCCTCGTCTCGCATCAGGCCGATACCTACGATCACGATGCCTCTTATACTATCCACCACTAGGACCAGAATCTGCAGCACTCTTACCCAAGCTAGAACCACCCACGCGAGAGGACAAGCCTAAACTCTGTTCGATATCCTTGGCTCGTGTCACCAACACATCAAAATCTCTTTAGTCGGAGGCCAGTATGAAAGTCTTCACTTCCTGTACTAAGCCATAACGGAAGCGATCACATCGATGCCTATCACTCGGCACCAATTCCAGAGCATATTGTCTCAAACAAACAAACTGAACCTCGCACTCAGCTACTGTCATGCTACCTTGCACCAAGGACATGAACTCACGCTTCTTATCGTCCAAGTATCAAACCCCTAGTTACTTCTTCTTAAAGGCAGCTTGGAAGAAATCCCAATCCACCTCATTGGGCTCCATAGCCTTAGTCACAGTCGTCCATCAACTGTATGCAACACCATGAAACAAAGAAACAACACATCATAGTTTGCGTGCATCATTGCACCCTATCTGATCCAAAATCCGAATCGTACTAGCCATCCAAGCCTCGGATGCTTCAGGAGACAAACCACGATACTCAACGCATCCTAAACTTCGCAAGCGTTCCAATGGAAAAACTAATTGCCCAACAACAAGTGTTTGCACTTGCGCTCCAGAAATAGCAGCCTGGAATGCCCCAGTCATCGCCTAAACCAAAGGCGTCAAATCACCCAACACAGGACCATCTTGCCCATTTTGTACTTTCTCCTCACCCCCAGGTGGAGACGGTGGATGAGGTAAATTCCCACGTAGCTCTCTCCTCGGTCCCATTGTGCTATTATAATTAAGGCATGAATATAAAACAAAACAAGAAATTAGGCCAGCTTCAAGCAAGGATCCAAGACTTCGAATTCAATTTAAAAACACTTTACTATAGTAATAAGGCAATAGACATCCCAATTTCCCCCAAACATAGCATAAGGCTTACAACGTACATGTCACAACGATCGTGCATCACAACCAATCAAATTCAGCCCATAACATCATGTATATAATAGCTTATACATACATCACAATCATCACACATGGCATCAATATCGTTTGATCATCATTAATATGCTTATAACAATCACCATTAACTTACCATCATTACATTCTTTCGAAACATAGCTCTGATACCACCAAATGTAACCCCCTCGACTCGGCCTAGGCGATAGACCGAACCGAACGAGTCACACGAGGAATACCGAACCAGACAAGGATATATCGTTTTCCATTTAGATCAACTAGGGTCAGACCATAGACTAATCCTTATAAAGCCTCAGACGTATATTAGTCCCTCTCATAATCGTCCATTTCGGTTCCTTACTTGCTGGTATGAGCACCTAGAATTCCGAGAGTTTCTTGCGTCATGTTGGGTGTAATCCCCTCGACCCGGCAAAGTCGATAGACCGAACTGAACGGGTCACACGGGGAATACTGAAGAAAACCATGAAGGTTTACCTCACAAAACAACCCTATTTTTAATCTTATCTAGATGCAAATTATAGTCCTATGTGTTTACCATCATAGCGAATATTCGTAACTCGATCAAACATCAATTGCATTCAATTACAGCTTATAGGGACCAATTTGAAATATTACCGATTTATAGGGACTTATGCCACTTTTTTGTTACCATCCTTTAATTAGTCATATTACATGCATCTCGGTCCAAGCTTGGCTCAAAATAATCATTCATGCTCATTTAATTGCATCTACAACATTCAGGGACCAAAACGCAAAGAATCAGAACTTCGGAATATACCACTAACTAACATAACAGCCAGCCGTTTCGGTACAGGTTAATGATGTATCGAAAAATGTGTATCGAAACAGTACCTCATGGCTCGAAACACGAGCACGTATCGAAACACCCTTGAGGTGTTTCGAAACTGTGGTTTCCAGTAGCAAAACGTATCGGAGCAGACCTTCCCTGTTTCAAAACCCATAGGCCATTTTAGGCTCACAGTTTCGGTACAGACTCGAGTGTACCGAAACAACTGGGCCTGTAATAACACTTTTTGCTAGTTTTTCACACTTAAATCCATCCTAAAACAATCCAACATGCTTCGTACATGCATACATCATACTTAAACATTAATCCTCAAACATTCATGGCATCTTTAGCATTGAATCATGGCAATTTGCATCAATGGTAAACTATAGGCATGCAACCTAACAAATAAGCCACTCAAGCGTCAAAACTCGACCCAAAGCACAAACCCTCATATATAGGCCTTTTACAAGTATAAAACCATAAAGCAAACATGCTCAAAAAGGGTGCTCACACACATCACCCAAATAATCCATGGGACCCCCATTGCCCTAATTACTCTAGTCCATAACTGAAACATACATTCAAAGTGAAGTTTGTTACGATCCCCTTTCAAGTTGCTGCCTCTAAACACTCAATTATCTGCATTGATGGACAAAAGAGAGCGTAAGCATACACGCTTAGTGAAGAGTGCTCAAAACCAACACCCCATCAATGTATAAAAACCATTTCCCTCCATTTGAAAACCATCATGCCCTCTTTGAAAACCATGCACTTCTTTAACAAAATTAGCATGTTAAACATTTCATAATACTTAATCAATTATATTAGCTCACAAGTGATCATCAACATACTTGTTTCTCAAAACATATCGGATACATGGATTCCCAAGTGTTGTCCCAACACTTCATACATTCTCACCGGCATCTCAAGGTTCACACACGGGAGCTACCCTCCATCGTTGTGACACCCGTGGTGGAGTATTTGGTACCTCACAACCCCTCAACACCACTTATTTGTAGATGTATAATCCCGCTAACGAGAGATGGAACACAACTCAATTTCCTCAATCGTTAGGGTACTTGGATGGAGTATTCGGTACACTCACAACCCCTCAACATCCAAGGCGACTTGTTTATAGTGCACTCAATCCTATAGCCGGCTAACTATATCTAATTTCATTTTTAAACCACTTTTCACAACATCACTTGCCAATATAATTCTCATTTAGCACAAACCTCACTTTTTTCAAAGCATTACACATAAGCCACATTTCAAGCATTAAACCATGCTTCATTAAACATGTATATGCACATACATACAAAGATCACTTACCATGTTCATCCTCCATCAATGTGACATCATAAACAATAAACCTCTTACTTAAAATCATGCTTTAAAAACTAGGTAAAACGCATTTAAAATCAAGTGCAACAACAAACTCGTAATAGCACAATCCAAGTGAGAAAATCACTTTACTTACTTTTGAACTTAGTAAAGCGTTTCAAGCTTACACTGAGTTCCCAAAACCACCTTCTAAGTGTTTCAAAGCTGAAAAACTCATTTCCACTCACCGACTCGCGAAACCAAGATTCATCGACGCGAATTTAAGCGTCCGAAGCCCCCGGGTCATCACGGGTTGCTTCCAAAGTATCCTCTCATGTTTATACCACACAAGAATTGAGGATCAATGCATCATAATGCATTAAAACCACCAGCAACTTAAGCAATCTCGCTGCTCTGCCCTAAAGCACCAAAATACACATACAAAACAACCGAAAACTCAATCGATCTCACATGAAACTTATCCCAGCTATAATCCATCACTTCCATTCACTTTTAGCCATCAATCAACACCAAAAACACCCTAATAACATCTAATAACCCCCATCAACACCAGATTCACATTTCCAAGCCAAAAACCCTTAACTAACAACCTAAACTATTAGAGATCCAGCCTAATCCGGGATTATTATGATTGAGCCTTTATTTCAACCTCATTTAATATCCAAAACAACTTTGAAATCAATCTAAAATTAACCAAAATAGTTCCCAAACAAAAAACTTGGATAATCACCAAATAAAGCCATTTTTAGTCAATTTCCATTAATCAACTATAAAACAAAGTTATTAAACATATTTAAGAGGCACAAGACTTGGGAATTTCATTAAAGAATCTTGATTAGAGGAGTTGAAAGAAATCTTACCTATAACCTTGCCTTTTCTCCCTAAATGACAAGATTTTGATGAAATCTTCAAGTAAACTCAATGATAAATGATAGGAAAACCAAAGAACTCTTTTTCTATTCAAAAAGGATTAGAAAAGATGGAAATCTCCCTGGTTTTTTAGAAAAAGGAAGAGTGTTTGGGTGAGTGAAAAATGAGAGAAGTTAGTTACGTAAATTCTTCTTTTGTTTAGTTAAAATTCCTTTTTAATTTGAAACCCCCTTTTAAAATCTTTTTATTAGAATAATTAAAATGATCAATTTGAGGGAAAAGGTCCACAAAAAGTTAGAAGCTCCCTAAAGATTCTAAGTCTTGTCCTCTTTTTAATTTAGTCTTTAAAAACCAGTTTTACACTTTTTACAAAATGGTCACTACTCAAAATATTGAATTTCCAAGACTCATTTTATAAAATTGATTTACGAACTTTCAACATATATATTTAAAATATTTCAGCAATTTTTCTCATAATTTTATCCCATCACGGACTACAATTTCCCAGATCCGTTTCCAAAGGCTCGGATCTCTAATTCTAGGTTCGACTAACCCAAACCGATGCCTAAAACACCTAGGCCCAAAACCGAGGCGTTACATTGGGATAGTAATCGGGAAATAGAAGCTAACATTGAGGATTTTAAGGCAAAATTTGGGTAGTGGAACCATAGTGTCTTTGGGCATACTGATCAGAGGAAACGCAGACTTACGACTCGTATATGAGGCATTGACCGCAAACTTGAAACTGGGGTTCGATGTCTTTGTCTCGATTGCGTGGAAAGCTTGTAGCTCAATTGGAAACTACTTTAGAACAAGAGGAGTCTCTTCAGTTCTAACAGTCAAGAACACAATGGCTTTCTTGTGGGGATAGGAACATGTGATACTTTCATGCATGCACTATGAGTCGTCGGAAACGCAACTATATCACAGCCCTAAAATTACTGAATGGTAATTGGTGTACGGATCAAGGTGAATTACAGCAACTAGCAGTTTCCTTTTTTGGGGATTTGTTCTCTTTATCCATGGAACACTTACCGATGTGTCCCATAGCAAGTCGGTTTCGACATTTAATGGCTGATGAGAAGCGATGGCTCTTCACTCCTATTTTAGATAATGAAGTTATGCAATCAATTTTTGCTATGAGTCATCTCAAGGCTCCAGAGATTGATGGCCTTCATGCTGCTTTCTATTAGAAGAATTGGTCATTGGTAGGAGATAGAGTTTGCTCTTTAATTAAAAGGATTTTTGTGTCAGGTGTGTTTGATAAGTCCTTAAACCGCACGTTGCTTGTTATTATTCCCAAGGTAGAAAATCTGAAATTTATATCCAGTTCAGACCCATAAGTCTTTGTAATGTCTTCTATAAAGTAGTCACAAAGATTATTGTGAATCGCTTGAAGCCGTTCTTACCGTCTTGGATCTCTGGCAATCAAACAAGTTTCATTCCAGGTAGAGCTATGATAGATAATATTATCATTGCTCAAGAAGTCATACACTCAATGCGTAGGAAGAAAGGTAATTCGAGTTGGATGACACTGAAAATTGATATGGAAAAAGCCTACGGCAGACTGGATTGGGGCTTGATTCAGGATACACTTGTGGACTTGGATATTTCTGCTGAGTTGGTGTCATTGATTATGTTTTGTGTTACATCGATGTCAACAAAGGTTTTATGGAATGGAGCCATATCCTCTAGCTTCACGCCATCTAGAGGCATTGTCAAGGTGATCCCTCATCTCCCTATTTATTTGTCCTGTGTATGGAACGCTTGGCTCATGCGATGCAGGTAGGCATTGATTTGGGTGAATGGAGACCAATTCAACTATCTTGAGACGACCCTACATTATCTCATCTCTTATTTGCAGAAGATTTGGTCATTTTTGCTGAAATATCACTTGATCAAGTTCAAATTGTTTAGAGAGTTCTTGAGGGATTTTGCACAAGTTCTAGTCATAAGGCTAGTTCATCTAAATCTCGCATATTTTTCTCGAATAATGTATCTCTGTACACGAGGAATGATATATGCCGAGCCCTGGGGTATGAAGATGTATCTAATTTGGGGATGTATCTTGGTGTACCTCTCCTACATAAAAGGGTTACAAATGCAACGCATGGTTATATTGCTCAGAAAGTTGGAAACAAGTTGTCTGGCTGGAAGGCAAAGCATTTGTCGTTGCCTGGACGCATCACACTTGTTAAATCAGTTTTATCTGCCATCCCAGCTTATACTATGCAATCGGTCCTATTACCTAAAGGTGTTTGCCATGAAATTGAAAGCCTCGTCTATAGATTCCTTTGGGGTGGATCAGATTCGAGACGTGGCTTCCCACTGGTTAAATGGGAAGATAGGTGTAAAGTACAGTCCAATGGAGGTCTTGGTATACGCCAAGTTTTCCCACAGAACAAAGTATTTTTATGAAGGTTGTGTTTAATTTACTTTCTCGTTCAGATCAGCTATGAGTACAAGTACTTCGTACTAAGTATAAGTGGAACTTGGAGGTACTAGAGTCTATTTCGAGGGGGGATAGTTCTAGACTCTGGCAAGGCTTAACTAATATTTGGGAAGATGTTAGAGATGGTGTCACCTGGATCATGGGCAATGGCTGAAATGTTCGCTTTTGGTTAGACACGTGGATTAGTACTATAGGGCCCTTGATTGAGCATGTCATAGACTTGTCTCGTGTGGGTAATTTGGATTGTGTTATTGCCGATATGGTAACTACAACATTGGTGTAATATATGATTTACCGATAAAATAAGGAATTTTATTGTTAATATATCAAATAAAAATTCTTAATAATATTTATAACATTATACTCCATAAGGAATGAGAAACCAAAAACGTCATAAATTATGAACGTAAAACTCTGAGTCTCTTGAGAAAGATGGAGCCTCATCCTTGAAGCAAAGATAGAAACTCTACAATCATAAACCTAAAATTAGAATTATTTTATGAAAGCGTGTTTGAAAAGTATACCCAAAATTAATGGAAATGGAAAACCGAAAAAGACGTGAAATGCTGATGCTCCTCACATGGTTTACACACTGACAAGGGACAGAAAGTACTGGATTCCATGTTGTAATAAGAACACCATTTTCCAACACCCAAATTATGTGCCCCCTCTTGTAATTGGCACTCTACCGAATCTTCATTCTCAAGTCTCAACCGCCTAAAATCTTATCAACATGTTACCCATGCCAAGTCCATCTCAAAAGACGACCCGCTCCAGAACTTAATATATGGGTCCTCACCATTATTATTATTATTGGTATTCTTTTGTTACAACTCTGATATTCAATAATTATATTTGAAATTAAATCGTTAAATTTTGAATAAAGATAAAAAAAAATTACAACGTTGTTTTTTCATTCTCAAAATTTTAACTTGAAATCTTAACATCGAATCTTTTTATCATTCGCTTCAAATAAACAATAATAAATGCTTACAATTTTTTAAAATCAAACACCAAATTTCATTAAAATAATGAGAAGAAATACATAGATAAGTATACCCTAAAATTTAAAAATAAACGTAGAAAAACAAAGAGTATACAAACATGAATAACAAATTTAAATATTCTCATAAAATCTTCATAAGTGTTCTTCAAATCTATCATCATAGTAAAATCTTGGAGTGCTCACTGGAAGAGCGCTTATCATTGAATTGGATTCAACAAAAAGAGAGAAAAACATCTTGGTTAACTCCACGAACAACCATCCCAGGCAATGTTGTGCGGTAAGCTTCAATTGTGTCGCAACCCTTTCAATCTCGACGTAAAAAATGGATTCAACAGAGTCGCCACCAATCTTTTAAAATGTGTGATTGGATCACCTAAAAAGGGTATTTTAGTAAAATGTTTTATTTTATTAAAACAACGATTTTGGTCTGCGAAAACACGAAAACGAGTTCGGGAGTCGGTTACACGTGGAAAAGGGTTAGTACCCCGACATCGCCCAAAAATTGGTACCTAGCAGATTACAAAATGTTTTAATGTAGAAATTTGCAAGTTCATGTAAAATTCAATTTACTCATCCATTTACGAATATGATTCTATTTTAACGGTCTTATCATTCGGAAAATGAACTCCAATAACTATCAACACTCCTAGTACTAACTCGTCATCTTCGTTTGGTAAGACACCGCATTTATTATATTTTAAACATTACAGCAAAGAATATATTAATCTACAAAAAAAAAGAATAACAAATTAAATGAATTGGCGTAAAAAAACAAAGAACAAATAAAAAAACAATTATTAAAATAACTGATTTTATTAAAATTAAATAAGGGATACTATATTTAAAAAAAATTAAAATGAATTATTTTTTTTAAAAAATGAATTTAAAGAAATTTAGTGACCGAATTAAAAACAAAACAAAACTGGAGGCCAAATTTTAATAGAAACATTGACCAAATTGAAAGACATGTAAATGGAGTTACTCGCGGAATAAAAAAGAATTGGACGTAGGGATTTAATGAGGTAATAAGCCCACTTTGCCTTGGGTATAAAACGCACTTTTTATAAACACCATTCATAAACTCCCTTTAAAAAATTGGATCAAACTTCCATCTTTAAGATAAACAAAATCAAAATTTTCAAAGAAAACAAACAAAATCGTTCCCTCCTTTCTAAAATTCCAGAACCGGCCACCCCTTTTATTCAAATTCAAACGGAGACAACGACGTTTCAAAATGCATACGAGGTAAACACATATCCTCTTTTCTTTTACGTTTTAAAGATTCGAAACAAAGAATAAAAGAAATAAAAAAGTAAAGAGAATAATATACCTAAAAATTTATGCTTGCTTGCTTCTTGATTCCAAAATCTTCAGTATACAATTTGAAATTTCTCAAGTGTTTTTCTGTGTAATTTTGTGGTCCTTTACAATTGGGAGAAAGGGGTTTTTTATAGTGTTTTTGCTACCAAAAATACAAAACAAATTGGGATCAAAATCTCCTTAATCTCGCTGATTTACATGATTCTGATTTGAAATTGTTGCCTCTTTTACATTTGATTCCAATCCACTCAAAATTGGTATTGATTTTTCATTTTTTTCCATTTGAAACATGTTGCTTATTTGCTTTCGTCTTTTTCCTTTTTGTGTGTTCAATAGGTTCGGCCGGAGATGAGGAAGCTGCAGCGGCAGACAAGCGCGAGTCAAGCGGGCGATTTGGCGGTTTGGTGCGAGATGGTTGCCGGTATCAGTGGTCAGTGGTAGCGCCGCGGCTACCAGCGTTGAAGCAGCCGAGAAAGCTTTCTGTCGTCCTCCAAATCTCAAACCCCAGGCGCGTAGATCAATAAGCGTGAAAAAACGACTTGGCTGGGCGGGCGCGTGGAGCGCATGCACGCTAGAGCATTCACCAGCTCTCCTCCAGATTTGATCTGAGCCATTGGATCTGACTTTGATCCGACGGCTGTAAATGGGCTGCGCATAGGAGAAAAAGATGGTTACCTAGAGTTTTTTTGGAAGCCAAATTGGGCCTTTTATTGTATTGGGTTCTTATTTAATTTTTAAGTTAACTCTTATTTTAAATTCAAATGAGCTATTTTATTATTTTAGTGGATCCTTTCAATTATTGGACCATTTTTATTTGGTTTTTAAATAACTAATATTAATACTATATTATATACATGAATAATAATAATAATAATAATAATAATAAATAAATAAAAACGTGAAAATTCAGTGACAACAACTGCCCCTCTTTGCTCATTTGCGTGAAACATGGATAAAGCAAAGAGCAAAAGACATTTATTTTCACTGATTACCAACTCGATGGGCACCAACACAAGATTCCATTCTCTTTATACCAGAACGGATAGGCAAGTTCCATTATCCTTTCGTCCGAACAGATAGGCGGGTTTTATTCTCTTGATGCCTGAATGGATAGGCGGGTTTCATTCTCCTGATGTCTGAACGGATAGGCGAGTTCCATTCTCCTGATGCCTGAACAGATAGGCGGGTTCCATTCTCCTAATGCCTGAACGGATAGGCAGGTTCTATTCTCCTGATGCCTGAACGGATATGCGGGTTCATTCTCCTCAAGCCGGAATAGATAGGTAGGTTCAAAAAGATTTCATCCTTCTTATGCTTGGATGGATAAGCAGGTTCCATTCTCTATACGCCCGAACGGATATGCGGGTTCTATTCTCCTTATGCTCGAGCAGATAAGCAGGTTCCATTCTCCTCATGCTCGAATAAATAAGCAGACTGAAAAAAGGTTCCATCCTCCTCATGCTCGGATGGATAAGCAAGTTCTATTTTCCTCATGCTTGAATAGATAAGCAGGTTCCAAAAAGGTTCCATCCTACTCATGCTCGAATAGATAAACAAATTCTATTCTCCCCAGGTCCGAATAGATAGGCAAGCTCCATACCTTTCAAAACTTTCATAAATGTTATGACTATAATGAACATGCCCCTAAGGATGCTTAGTCATGAATGCATACCTCATTTCTTTTGCTTTTTAAAATTCTTTTTTCTAAGAATTAATTTTTCCTTTGGTTTTTTTTGAATCCACGTGTTTGCTTGCACAGTCTAGATAGACAATTGTGCTTTTCATTGTATTTCTTTGCTTCTTGGAAAACATCTGATCTTGCATATTTGTTCACTCAATCCAGTGATCTTGTACTCCTGGTTGGAAGGACGAACTTCTTCAATTGTCTCTGTTTCACCATTCTTATTTTTTGTACGTCTTTGCTTCATTGAAAATATATGATCTTCGTACGCAAATGTCTCAAGATCTACTATCATTGAATTTGATACATCAATATCGAGTGAAAGACCTCCTTAAATGGTCTTGAAAGCTTCAAGTCTTCATATGCTCTTTAAAATAACATTAAACACCTTCAACGCTTCTTGTGAGTTCTCAAATTCTTGCCCCTACAAGACATCTTGAATCGCTTGCATGTAAATCCTTGCAACAAAGCTTATTTCTACCTTGAATGTCTTCGAATGATACTAGTTTCTTCTTCTCTTTCTCTCACACCTATCAACGATGAGGGCCTTAAACCATTGTAAACTGCCCCAATTGGTGGCACAATTTTCCCTTTGGGTGTAATTCCATCCTCTTATCATGCTTTAGGGATCTTACATCTTATGTGCGGATCTTGCTTGACAACACGGTCCACTTAAAACTCTTCAACACACGCGCTTTTTCTTTTTTCCCCTTCTCATGCAAAGTGATGCCCCCGTTCAAATTGAGGTTCAATTGTCGACCACTTTATTCTTCCCTGAAGCGTTGGAAAACATTTGTTCTTGGTTTCCTAAAGTTGGGATCAATACCAAGAAATATTTTGTGTTTTTTTTCATGAATCTATGTCAGCCTACTTGTAAGATGAAAAAAAAAATGATAGAAATGAGAATTTAAAGGAAGAAGTCTTGGAAAACACGAAAAAAAGCAAAACCAGATGCCCTAAAATTCATAGTATGGATGATTTATGAATCCATCAACCGGATAGTGCCCCACTTTTAGGTGGCTCTCTTTAACTCATCCACTCCCCAAGTTTCAAATTTCCCACTTTTCTAATCTCAATCAAACATTAGAAGTTTGGAGGTCCTTGAAGAAAGGTTAACTCAATTGGGAGGAATGTGTTCTGAACACAAACTCATTTTCTCAGATATTCATGTGTGATCCAAATGGTCTTTAAAGGCTTGTAATGTAGGCTAAGCTCGGGTTGCCAAAAAAAGATATATATGCTCAAATACATATTTTAAGGGTAATTAAACCAAGTATAAACTTTTCTTGATGAAATCTGCGTTCTTTCATTCTCTGGATCACTTTAGACTGCCCATTTTGAGTTTTCACCATAGAGTTCATTTCCTTTTTCTGACATATGTCTCATTTTAAGGATTTGTTTCAAAATTTCCTTTCGCATTTCAGCTTTCATTTCTTTTTTTCCCCTTTTTCCTTTTTTTCTTTTTCTTTTTCCCGTTTCTTTTTAGTTTGTCCTTTCATTCTGAATTTAGGACGTTCAACTTAATTTGATATGTTTCATTTCTTGCTTGCAAACACCCTTTCATCCTCTTTGCCCCCTAGTGTAGGGAGTGATCCTTGGTTAGGGTTCAATCCCAAGAAAAACATCAAGCTCAAAGGGGACAACAATTGATTTTTTCTTATCCGTTAAGAGAAATGAAGGAATGCCAAATGCCATTTCACACACAAATATCGTTAAAGAGAAGTAGTCTTCAGTTGGTAGATATTTTAGAGTTATCACTTTATTCAAAGACCCTAACAATAATGTCTGAGAGGAAAATTCACTCAGAACCTGTATATATGATCTCCCAATTAATCCTAAACGCTCTTTTTGCCCCTCTATCTCGGGATTAGATCCAAAAATCATTCATAAAATCAACAATAGGGGCTCTGCAAAGAATATGTATTCTAGAATAGAAAAGGAAAATGGATAGAAAAATGAAATGTTTGCCGCTTGAGAAAATCAAAAGAATGCATCTTTAAAAACAAGTAAATTAACATAGAAACCCTACAAAAGATCCCTGATGCTCGTGAGTAAAAGAAAGAGGGTTGATTCAAGGTATGACCCCAACAATGTTCGGGAATGTCCTTTATTATCCAACTGTGAAACATTATTCCAGGAAGGCATGTAGTCTAAACAAGCTCGAGTAGTTCAAGTCATAGGTGCTTGTCATATTCTTCTCCCTCGAGTCTTCCACTCTTGATGGCTACCAATATCAACTCTCCATTTATGACCTTGTCTGCAAAACTTTCGGTGGCATGGTTTA
This sequence comes from Hibiscus trionum, assembly GCA_030270665.1. Classification (NCBI taxonomy): domain Eukaryota; kingdom Viridiplantae; phylum Streptophyta; class Magnoliopsida; order Malvales; family Malvaceae; genus Hibiscus; species Hibiscus trionum. The sequence continues at coordinate 9,241,024 of BSYR01000007.1, read as the reverse complement.
ACATATGTTCATAGAAAGTACCATTTAAGGTTTCCACGAACATTGGAGTAACCTCATTTTCCAAAAGTTGAGGTTGTACTTGGGATGTCATGTCTCGCCATCTCTGGGCATACTGGCGGAAGCTCTCGTTGGGCCCTTGTTCCATATCTTATAGTACGAACCCGCTTGATACCATATCTGTCACATACTCGTACTGTTTGAGAAAGGATCTTGATAGTTCTCTCCAAGTGCGTACCTTGACCCGACTCAGGTAAGTATACCATCGGATAGCAGGTCCCAATAGACTGTCTTGGAAACATTGGATCAATAACTTCTCGTTTTCCAAATGTGGTGACATTCCTCGGCAGTACATGGTTAAGTGCGACAAAAGGCATGCGGTCCCATCATACTTCTCGAAATTGGAAGATTTGAAATTTGGATGAACTACCAAGTCAGACACTAGACTTAGATCCCTTGCGTCTGCGCCACCATAAATGTTTCCTTCTTGTAAGGCTCTGATGATCTCTTCGAGCCTGCCACATTGATCTTCAAGTCTTTCATACATTCTAGCCCTGTCTGCTGACTTATTAAGAACCTCAATGCCTTGGTTCTCCCCATGATTTATTTTAGACCTTGCCGGAGTAAGAGCTGAAGTTTCTACTGTGTGGATCTATAACTTCCCCTTAAGTGGAAATGTCTCACAGGCCATCCTGGATTGGAGCGACAAAACATCAATGGCTTCAACCATCTTTCCTCTTTCTGGGTCATCAAACCCAACATAGTCGCTATCTGGCTGACCGTGTTTCTTTGGGCTCGTGCAATTTATTCCTTCAATTCTTTCTCCATTTTATCGAGTCTATCTTGGGTACCCTTGTGGCTACTTTCCAAAGTTGTGAATCTGTCTTCCATGGCCATTGCTCTGGACTGAGAACGAGTGCTGTATTTGTGGGAAGTTTTTGCTATTTTGGAAATTTTGTCATGTGATTAGTTTCTTATCATGTGTGAATGTATGCAGTGATCATAACATGAATTAATCCAAGCAACAATCAAACAAAAAAATGCAAATGCATGAATGTAAATGTATGAATACAGGCAAAGGGCTATCAATTCCATTAAGGTATTTCTCTAGAAGTAGCTTCCATTGAATGTCAAAGGTCCTACAAATACGTCTCAGTCTGAGCACCCAGTTTTTCTTCGATCAGTCTTTGAAGCCTTGGTCATACCTTTCCTATCGGTCTGACGTAGGGGCGAAGAGATGTAACTTCTTTGACTATCATCGTCACATGCTTAACTACATCTTCAATTTAGGATGTGATACTTCTGTCGAACACGTCTCGTTCTTGGTTCCTTCTGACATTTCCCCCAAGTCAAGTGGACCAACAATCAACCCTTCATTGGCATCTTCAAAAACCAAGATCTTCATTTTGTAACAACTGCACGGTCAAAGTAGTCCCATAGCACTTGTAGCTTATGCTTGATATGAGCAAACTTTGGTGTTTCTACCATGTGATCACCTGACTAACTATCTCTATTTGACCGCTGGTTGACCTCAGGCCGGTGACGTACGTCTACATTGTCTTCCTCTTTCTTTAGATACCTTCTATCCATGGAAAAAGCTTGAGCAACATGCTTTAGAATCAACCCCTTCTAAATATGAGATACAAATGCAAGAAAAATATGCAAAACAACTAGACAACAAAAAGAAAGGATTAGTATTCTAAAAAAATAAAAACAAAACATAAAAGGGTCCAAAATAATTTCATTGTATGAATAGTAAATGGGCAGCGCATTCCAACACTTTTGGACATGTCTCCACGGACTATTCCTACGAAATAATTTTGACCAAATTATAAACCTAGGTTTTTCACATGACTCTACTGGGGTGGGCTTTCTAGATTCTCATACATGGTTTGGTTCTAAAAGGGTACCCGAGCTGTCCTCGTTGTCCCCTACAAGGGTAGCAAGGCCCCTGATTCTCACCCATTATAAGCTACAAACGAACCAAGTTCAACTTAGGGGGACTCATTTCCTACGCCTTTACGAAGGATCAATATCCTTACAAAGACATAAGGCATATGAGTCTCGAAGGTACTTGCTAGGTTCATACAGAGAATTAGCATTCTGACATGAGCAAAATGTTTTCCCCCACTTAATCGAATGGGACAAAGATCGCGTGCAGAGCTTAACCAATTTTTAAATGCGTAAAATAGAATCATATTCATAGATGGACAATTAAATTGAATTTTACATGAACTTAGCAAATTCTGACATTAAAATAAAATATAATCGACTTGTGGTCTGACTCTCTTTTTGTAAAAACATAAATTTCCCTAACGGAATCACCAAGCTGTCGCAACCCTTTTGAGCCCGACGTAAAAAAACGTAATCAACAGAGTCGCCACCAATCTTTTAAAAGGTATGATTGGATTACCTAAAAGGGCTTATTTTATTAAAACATTTTATTTTATTAAAACAACAGTTTGGTATGCAAAAACACAAAAATAGATTCAGAAGTCGGTTATGCGTGGGGAAGGGTTAGCACCCCACAACGCCCAAAAATTGGTACCTAACCGATTACAAAATGTTTTAATGTCGAAATTTACGAGTTCATATAAAATTCAATTTATTCGTCCATTTATGAATATGATTCTATTTTAACGGTCTTATCTTTCAGAAAATGAACTCCAATCACCGCCAACACTCCTAGCGCTAACTCGTCATTTATCCATCGGAAATGATGTAAAAAACAAACAACAATGAAAAAAACACAATTATTAAAATATGCCGGTTTTAGTAAAATTGAATGAGGGGACACTTTTTATATATGATCCAGTTTTATAAAAAATATACATGTTATAAAGTATATTTAAAAAATGAAAATGAATTAATTTTTTAAAAAATGAATTTAAAGAAATTTAGTGACCGAATTAAAAACAAAACAAAATTGGAGAACAAATTTTAATGGAAACATTGACTAAATTGAAAGACTTGTAAATGGAGTTACTCGCGGAATAAAAAAGAATTGGGCGTAGGAATTTAATGAGGTAATAAGCCGACTTTACCTTGGGTATAAAACCCACTTTTTATAAATACTATTCATAAACTCCTTTTAAAAAATTGGATCAAACTTCCATCTTTAAGATAAACAAAATCAAGTTTTTTAAAGAAAACAAACAAAATCGTTCCCACTTTTTTAAAATTCCAGAACCGACCACCCCTTTTATTCAAATCCAAACGGAGACAACAACGTTTCAAAATGCATATGAGGTAAACACATATCCCCTTTTCTTTTACGTTTCAAAGATTCGAAACAAAAAATAAAAGAAATAAAAAAGTAAAGAGAATAATATACCTATAAATTTATGCTTGCTTGTTTCTTGATTCCAAAATCTCCATTATACAATTCAAAATTTCTTAAGTGTTTTTCTGTGTAATTTTGTGGTCCTTTACAAGGGGGAGAAAGGGTTTTTATAGTGTTTTATCTACCAAAAATAAAAAACAAATTGGGATCAAAATCCCCTTAATATCGCTGATTTACAAGATTCTGATTTGAAATTGTTGCCCCTTTTATATTTGATTCCAATCCACTCAACTTTGGGACTGATTTTCCATTTTTTCCCATTTGAAATAGATTGCTTATTTGCTTTCCCCTTTTTCCTTTTTGCGTGTTCAACAGGTTCGGCCGGAGATGAGGAAGCTGCGACGGCAGACAAGCGCAAGTCAAGCGAGCGATCTGGCGGTTTGGTGCGAGATTGTTGCCGGTATCGTTGGTCGGTGGCGGTGCCACGACTGCCAGCGTTGAAGCAGCCGAGAAAGCTTTTCGTAATCCTCCAACTCTCAAACCCCAGGCGCATGGATCAACGGGCGTGAAAAAATGACTTGGTTGGGTGGGCGCGTGGAGCCACGCGCGCTAGTGAATTGACAAATTCTCCTCCAGATTTGATCCGATCCATTGGATCTGACTTTGATCCAACGGCTGTAAATGTGCTGCGCATAGGAGAAAAAGATGGTTAGCTAGTTTTTAGGCCAAATTGGGCCTTTTATTGTATTGGGTTCTTATTTAATTTTTAAGTGGACTCTTATTTTAAATTCAAAAGAGCTCTTTTATTTTATTTTAGTGGGTTTTATATAACTAATGTTAATAATAATAATAATAGTATAAGCAAATAAAATATTAAAAAATAATAAAAAGGTAAAAGGACAACAAATTGTAACATGTACCAAGTTGTAGACGTCTTCAATATCAGCGTGCCATAGAGGCAGACAAAGAACGTGCCATAACAGCAAATGAAGAACAAACCAAAATAGCTAATGAAAAACAAAAAAGGAACAAAAGTAAAAAAAAAAAGAAAAAAATTAAAAGAAACCACCACCGGTAGACGGCCAAAGCCGCTACTATTAGCTTCAAAAACTTAAAAACTACTTAGAAACTCCCAAGAAAAGAGATAACCGCTACAAAGAAAATGTGAGAGTGGGAGAAAGTGGAGAGGGAAAATGTGAGATTGGTAAATGCTTACAATTTTTTTTGTATTTTATAGACGATAAGAAGAAACTGCACATTCTACTATTTAGTTTGGGGATTTATCGATATTGTTAAATGCAATGTATGGTTGGATGGGCATCAGCATAGGTGGCGAAAATCCTCTACTTTTTTTATGTTTTGTTTATGTCTTAGCATTAAAAAAATTAAAATTTAAGTTATAATCTTAAATTCTAATTCTTAAACCTTAAAAACATTTTACCTTAAATTCTTTAAGCCATAATCTTAAACCATAACTTTAAAACTAAAGCCTAAATTTTTAATTTTTAGTGTGAAGACATAAATAAGAACATCGAAAAAGAGCGAAAGATTTCTATTCAACTGCTGGTGGTATGGCGAAACTTGGGGCTAGATTTTTTTTTATTGGTCAAATTAGTTGGCAAGTTGGTCAGCTACTCGGAGGATTAGCTACTCCATGCATAAAGCAAGGACATCATAAGTGGTAGGCTTACCCTTATGCTAAGGTTAGACCCAATTAATTCTAGTTGAATCTTTAGAGACATTTTCCAAAAATTGACCCCTTCTGTATTTAATAAAATTATATTTTATTTTATTTAATTAAAATATAAAAAATTAAATTTTATAATTCATGATTAGATATATAAGTTGTGACGGATTGGTTCGGGGTTGAAAAAATTTTAGACTCGTTTTCAGTTTTTAACCCAGTCAAGTTTTGCACTCAAACAACTTTAGTCTAAGCCATACCCATAGGTAGAGATCTAAATATTATATAGTCTTAAATATACAATTTGGTACTAAAATTAGTCACTTTTTTCTGAGTTGGTATTTAAATTTTTTTTACTCTCAAGTTGGTACCTGAGCTAGACATTTTCTCCCAAGTTGGTGCCTAAAGAATTTTTACTCTCAAGTTGGTACCTGAACTTTAATTTTATTCATTGTTTTAATACTTTTATTAACAATTTTAATCAAAAAATTTATAAATTCTATCAACTTAATCATAATTCAAAACAATTCAAGAAATTTAACCTTTCATATTTAAAAATTATATTAATCTTATCATTTTTTACGATACCGTCAAATCAAACAAGTCTATCGGAACAAAACAACGGTTAGATAAATGCATTCTACAATAAAAGAACATCTTATTCTGGGATAGATATAAGTGGAGGGTGGGAGGGGCAATTTCCCCCTAACATTGATGGTTTAACTACATTTTAGGCTATTTATAGTTTTGAAACCATTTCAATTAAGTCCTTGCCTCTCTCCAAATTATTTGGTATAATTTATTTTTAGGACCTTATCAATTTCCCCCAATTTTCTTGATTTAATTGTCTTTTAAGACCTTTTAATTTTAAAATTAATGAAAATAAATCCTAACTCCTTTAATTTTTATGGTGTAATCACTTTTCAAGATGTCGATCGTTCCAAAGTGAAACAACTTCCCCCCCTCCCCCCACAATTCAATCATGGCTCCGTCTCTGATCTTATTGTTAAACTTTTATTATACCAAGAAAATAATATAACATTTATGGGAGAAGAACAAAAAAAATTAGAAGAATAAAAAAGAGTAAATTGTTAGAATTTTAAACATAGAGGCTAAATTTATTGATTTGTTTCGAATTAGGACCAAACTGATAAAATGTATAAGTTTTTGTAGCAATTTGGGAAATGATGTCTAGTTCAAGTACCAACTTGGGAGTAAAAATTATTTAAGTACCGACTTAGGAGAATGTGCCTAGTTCAAGTATCAATTTGGGATTTTAAATACCAACTTGGGAGAAGGTGACTAGTTTAGCAACCAATTGTATATTTAAGCCTACTATATAATATAAAGGGATGAGTTGATGCTAAGGTGGACATTTGGTAGTTCATGATGATTTATATTTACAAATGGTAGGAGTGATCATGATAGGTTAATCGTACTGTTTAACCTAAATAGTAGATTAATCATTATAGCGGTTATTAAACCGTAATCTAACCGTTAAAAACTTTTTAAAGGTTAATTGTTATAGCGGTTAACAATTTCTTAAAGGTTTGGTTACATGTTAACCTATAACTTATTACAATTTTTGTCACATGTTCACTACTTATTTTGAGAATAATGAAACTATCTTTCCAATAAATATTATGTTAAAAATTTCAGAAAAATACTTAAATAGAGATATTCTAATCACTAACTTTATTGAATGTATAAAAAATTTAATAACAGTTAACTTATAGATTAACAATTAACCATTTAACCTTGATAGTTAGATTAATTAACCTGCAAAATATAACGATTATACCGATTAACGATTATAATTTATTTTTCACACCCTAATAAATATAATAAGAACACTTTACTGAAAATAGAGTCACTTTGATTTATTTTAAAAAAATCATTATCAAAGAAATTTCAAAAGTTATAAAAAAGAGTTTCATGGAACAACTAACTTTAAATCCTATACAGTCTACACCACTGACTCATGTCTTTTTTTAATCATAACTAGCATTCTAACAACAACAATTAAGTCATGTACAACCCTAAGCGGGGAGCAAGGGCTGTTACTCTCATGGCATAAAGTCTAAGCCATCAACATTGATTTCATACCTAGAATTTTGTTATTTCTAGATGATTTATATTCAAACAGTTTGTTTGTACGTTATGTGTGTAACACCCGTGTTTTGGGGTTAGGAGTTAGTCGGGTTAGTGGTCCGAGTCAGTAAAATTAAATTAAATCTTTTTGGCCATGACATGGGTTAATTGAAAGTTAAAATAAAAAGAAGGGACCAATGTGGTGATTTGACCCAAATGTTTTGAAAAGCTAGACAACTTTTAAAAAAAGAAAAGAAAAAAGAAATTGGTCTTCCTTTCTTCCCCAACGTGAAAAACCCCCAAATACTCTCCCAACACTAAAATCACTATTCCATTAATTTCCAACTTCTTTCCAAGGCCATTTTCAAAGGTAATGACATTTCCTAACTCTCATTTTCATTCTCTATCTCTACATAGTCATAGAATTTAAAACCATGAACTTTTGAAAATTAGGGCTTGATAAAAGTTTGAGTTTTTATGGAGATTTTCAAGTTGTTTTGGAATATAATGTTGGGTTTTGGTTTAACCACCTTAAAATGCTTAACATATGTTAAAATGGTTGGGTTTGGGTGAAAACCCGAAATGGGTTCTTGAGACAATTTTTAAGGTGTCTAAAACTTGATTTTTGGTGGGTTTTAGGGTGGAATTGAAAGGCTGATGGTTTAGGTATGTTAGGAAGGTGATTTGGGATCTTTTGGATGTCATTTGGATGTTTGAAAATGGAATTTTCAGCTAGGTTTTGGGGGAGCACGAAAATGGGTATTTTGGGTGGTTATGTGGTTTGGAAATCATTGAAGTTGGCTTCTGCTTATGAAGTGAGATGATGGTTGAGTTTTAGCATTGATTTGTGAAGTGATGGATGTGTTTTGTTTGGCTAGAAGCAAGAGGAAGCGTGGGAGAAGCATCGAGATCGAATCTGGGCTTGTAGGAGGCTTGCTTGGGTTGCTAAGGAAGGGTGGTGAGTGACTTTAAATGTGTTTTAAAGTTTGGTTCGAGTGTGTGTAGTGTGTGAGTTGAAATGTGCTTGGTAGGCCATTTCTATGTGAATTCAAGTTGTTAATTTAGCTATTGATTTCCATTATATGCTATTGTGGTTGCCAATTTATGCTCTTGTGATATGTGGTTGTTTTGCACATGTATATCATGATATGTATATGTGATGAGCATGAGATGTGGTTGATGGATATATGATGTGGTAAACGAAAATTGGCACTAATTAACTTACCGGGTGTAAATGATCGATCATTAGGATTAATGTGCACACAAATTGAGTCAAAACGTACGTGGTCTTGATGGCGTTAAGTCATCAAGGAGGAGTACGGTGATGTAATATTCCACCGGAAGCTTATTTATATTCTACGGGATGATGAGTGGAATCCCATCCGTAGGGCATGTGGTGATGAGTGGAATCCCGTCCATGCAAGGTCCGGTGATGAGTGTAATCCCACCGAGGTAAAGTGATTGTTGAGATTAAATCCGCACATCCGGGTAACTAATAGTGGCCAATTAAACTTGTTCATATGATTGCGATATATGATGTTGATATATGATGATTGAGCTTAGTATGATGTGAGATGCCATATTATGACATTTGAAAGACTAGCTAGGTCTACTTGATTGTCTTACCAATGTATGTTGTATATGAGAACTAGGGAATACATGCTTGAACCTTGCATTGTTGATGTTTTCGGTTTTAGAGCATCCTCACTAAGCTTATAGCTTACGCTCTCAATTTTCAACAATGCAGATCATTAGCGTGGTGTTAGCTCGGAGCAAGGCAAGAAGGGCTTTCCAAGTTTTTGTGGCTCAAGTACGGTTAACAATTATGTAGTAGTTTAGCAATGTGGCAAGGGTGTTTTGTATGAGCTATGCATGACTCATTTATGTGTTGATGTTTTGGATTGACTTTGGTTTGTAAAGCATGATATGCCTTGATGAATGGTTGTGTGTGATGGCATGCCTATAGGTGTTTAGGTTGCCTTGTTGGTGGGTGCACACCTCATATGTGCTAACTTGTGCCATTTTGGCCTTTTGAGCTTTCATGTATGACCATATATGCTAAATTTGCCCTTTTGTATGAGTTCCATGATTAAATGTTTCAATCTATGCCTTGTTGATCATCTTGATTTCTCTACATGTTAGTCCACCGTCGTAGCATGTTGTATGACTGGTTGTATGTGGTTTAGGGAGTCCCTATATGCATCTAGAGTTGGAGTCTTGAGGGTTTTTGCTGAAATTGGAGCATTGTAGAGCAGGGCGTATCGGTATGCCTAAGGGCCGTATAGATACGGTCTTGCCTGCAGAGCTCAATTTTGGCTGGGCGTATCGATACGCTGGGGGTGTATCGATACGGTTTTTGGTCACTGGAATTCTGAGAAATTGGGGAGTTTTTAGCGTATCGATACGGTGATGGAGTGTATCGGTACAAGTTTATCTCGTTGACCATGAGATGTTGACTGAAGAGGGCGTATCGATACACTCAAGGGCTGTATCGATACGATCTTCTCTGAGTTGACTGTTTGGGTTGACCAAGTCAAGGCGTATCGATACCCTTGATTGGTGTATCGATACGGCCTACCCTGTATGTGTAAAATGAGCAGTTTAATGTATGGTTTGTGGTTCGAATGTGTTTCCTAGATAATGTTTTCCGCTGACGTGATCACCTAGCTTTCAATACGCCTTTAGACAAGATTAATACGAAAGAAATAATTAGGGTTGCTAACCGAGGGGGAACCTTAACGAGTTTCGCTTCGGTTTTCCCCGTGTGGCCCACTCGGACCGGTCATCCGGCCAGACCGGGACGAGGGGGTTACATTCGTTGGTATCAGAGCCTGAGGTTACCGAGACCTCGGGCAGGTAAGTGAGGTAAGCTTGACGTGCTAAGTAATTGTATTGCCCGATGTATGCTTGCCATGAAATCTTGGTGTTTGCCTGTTCGCATGATGTTTTGAAGCATGAGTCGTTGTGTTGGTGTAGAGTGTGTGCCCATTGCTACTATTACTTAATTTAAAAAGATTTTTAGTAAAGGGAGTACTTGAGCACTATTGGACCCTTGCTTTGGCTAACGTAATCCCTATTTGTTTGCTGTTGTAGTTATTACCTTGCTAGATGTACCATGAGACCACGTGGGAGGCCTAGGATGGTTCGATCGGAACCACGGGCAGAGGCTCCGGGAGTTGAGCCCGTAGTTAGAGTTGATGCTCAAGTGGGAGAGCCTGTGGTTGGAGTTGGAGCTCCTCCACCACCTCCACCACCACCACCTCCTCCACCAGGAGCGGGAGGCGAGGCTGGGGCCGAAGGAGAGGGGCCTCAGGGAGGCCAAGGTGGCCAAGGACCGACCGGGATAGACTTAGCTCCGTTGGTTCAAGCGATAGCCGGGGCATTTCAGGCTGCAGTAGCTGGGGGTCAAGCAGCAGCACACCATCAGGGTGAGGGCACTGGTTTGCCATTAGAGAGACTCTGTGGTTTAGGGGCCGAAGAGTTCCGAGGGTCTACTCCAGAGAGATCCGAGTTGTGGTTTGAGAAGACTGTCCGTATCCTCGCACAGATGGGATGTACTGGGGAGCGCAAGTTGGGGTGCGTTGAGTCTTTGCTTCAGGGTGATGCCTACACTTGGTGGGTCACCGTCACTTCGGGTATGGATGAGGCCGAGATTACTTGGGAGTTCTTTGAGTCAGCATTCCGTAAGAAGTATCTGGGTCCGCGATACCTCGATGAGAGGAAGAGAGAGTTTATGGCTTTGCTTCAGGGGAGTATGACCGTGACAGACTATGAGATTCGATTTGTCAGACTGAGTCAGTATGCACCTGAGCTTGTTCCTACTGAGGTGGAACGCTGTAACCGTTTTCTTTATGGGCTGAATGAAGAGATCAAGACGTATACTCTCGCTTCAGACTACACTGAGTTTGATGTCTTGGTCTCGAGGGCCAAGGACTTGGAGCACAGTTTGAGCTTGACCAAGCGGTCTGGTAGTTCTAGTTCGGGTAAGAGGTCCAGTAACTTTGATAGAGGTGATGCCAAGAGGCATCGGGACAACATGCATCATTATGATCATAGACGTGGTGGCGGTAACCACGGTAGAGGCCAACAGGGCCAGAGAGCTAGTGGGAAGTTGCCCACATGTGCTACTTGCGGGAGGAACCACACCGGTGAGTGTTGGGGAAACTTCCACTCGTGTTGGAGTTGTGGGGCTAGGGATCATATCAGACGTGACTGTCTACATCAGGTGGGACAGGCACCAGCTCAGGCTCCTGCCAGAGCCAATGACTTTCAGAGGGGCCGCGGGCGCAGAAGAGGTAATTTCCAGCCAAGGAATGATGGCCAGAGAAATATAGCACATGTAGTCGCAGTTCAGCTGGAGGGCAAAGGACAGGCCAAGGTTTACGCTTAGCGCGGGGACTAGCATGACACCGATGTGATCGCATGTAACTTCTCGATACAGTCTTTGGGTTTGCTTTCTTTGATTGACTCAGGGTCTACACATTCCTACATATTGAGTGAGCATGCACAGTCTTTTAATTTGCCTTGTGAAATGTTAAAGGTAGGAGTTAGTGTTACTAGTTCCTTTGGGGACACGGTAATAGTTAGAAAAATGTACAGAAGGTGTCTATTGATGGTTCAGGGACATGTGTTTCCAGTGGATATGATGAAGCTTCCTTTCTATGGTTTTGATGTAATTCTGGGTATGGACTGGCTCACGGAGCATAGAGCTAGGATAGACTTTGAAACTAAGAGGATTTCTTTGAGGCTCACAGATGATTATGAGATTGTAGTGGTGGGTGAGAACGTGAAGTTCTTGTCCAATGTAGTTTCAGTTCTAGAGGCTAAGAGGTTAGTTGAGTTCGGGTGTGAAGCATACTTGGCGTATGTGATGAACCCTAACATGAGTGAGGTTAGACCTCAGGACATCCGGATAGTATGTGACTTTCCTAGTGTGTTTCCGGAAGAGTTGCCAGGGTTACCACCGGGCAGAGAGGTAGAGTTCACCATTGAGACTTATTCTGATTCAGCTCCTGTTTCGATTGCTCCGTATCGCATGGCACTGAAAGAACTGAAATAGTTGAAGACACAGTTGCAAGAGTTGACAGATAGAGGCTTCATTCGACATAGTTCTTCACCTTGGGGTGCACCGGTTTTGTTTGTGAAGAAGAAAGATGGAAGCATGAGAATGTGTATAGACTACAGACAGTTGAATCAGTTGACAGTGAAGAATAAATATCCGTTGCCTAGAATTGATGACTTGTTTGATCAGTTGAGAGGAGCATCAGTCTTTTTGAAGATTGACTTGAGATCGGGTTACTACCAGCTAAAGGTAAGAGAGGTTGATGTACCGAAGACAACCTTTAGGACTAGGTATGGTCACTATGAGTTTTTAGTCATGCCTTTTGGGTTGACTAATGCACCTGCTGCTTTCATGGATATGATGAATATGATTTTTCATCAGTATCTAGATCAGTTTGTAGTTGTGTTTATAGATGACATCTTGGTGTACTCGCGAACTGAAGAGGACCATGACCGACACTTGAGACTAGTATTGAAGACTTTGCTAGATCATCAGTTGTATGCAAAGTTGAGCAAGTGTGAATTATGGATTCGAGAGGTAGTCTTCTTAGGACATGTAGTGTCAGCTGATGGGATTAGAGTTGATCCGAAGAAGATTGAGGCCATTTTCGAATGGAAGCAACCGAAGTCTGTAACAGAGGTACGCAGTTTCCTAGGCTTAGCTGGATACTATAGAAGATTTATAGAGGGTTTCTCTAAGTTAGCCGCTCCATTGACACAGTTACTTCAGAAGAGTGTTCAGTTTGAGTGGACGGATGCAAGACAGAAAGCCTTTGAGAAATTGAAAGAAGCTTTGACCCAAGCACCAATCTTGATTCAGCCAGAGTCCGGGAAGGACTATGTAGTTTACAGTGATGCCTCGTATGTAGGGCTAGGATGTGTTCTTATGCAAGATAAGAGAGTGGTGGCTTATGCCTCAAGACAATTGAAGACTCATGAGCGCAACTATCCGACCCATGACATAGAGTTAGCTGTAGTTGTGTTTGCTCTGAAGATTTGGTGGCACTATTTGTACAGTGAGAAATGCATAGTATACACCGACCACAAGAGTTTGAAATACATTATGACAGGGAGATTTGAATCTCAGACAGCGTAGATGGTTAGAGTTGCTAAAAGACTACGATCTTACTATTGAGTACAATCCGGGTAAGGCCAATGTAGTGGCCGATGCATTGAGTAGGAAGATAGCCGTGGACTTGAGAGCCATGTTTGCTAGATTGAGCTTGTCCGGAGATGGTGGCTTGGTAGCCGAGCTTCAGGTTAGACCCACTCTAGGTCAGTTGATTAGAGAGAAGCAGCTCTTAGATAGATCATTGGCACCTCACGTGCAAGATATAGCCGAAGGTAGATCTTCAGACTACAGTTTCAGTACCGATGGGGTTTTGTGTTTCAAAGATAGGATAGTTGTGCCAGAGGACAGTGACTTGAGACGTACGATCTTGACTGAAGCCCACAGTAGTCCGTTTGCTATGCATCCTGGAAGTACGAAGATGTACCGTGATTTGAAGAATGAGTACTTTTGGGTTGGCTTGAAGAGAGATGTAGCCGACTATGTGAGTAAGTGCTTAGTGTGTTAGAGAGTGAAGGCGGAACATCAGGTTCCCTCAGGTTTGTTACAGCCGTTGAGGATTCCGGAATGGAAATGGGAAAACATCACCATGGATTTTGTTTCGGGTTTGCCTTTGACTCCTACGAAGAAGAACTCAGTTTGGGTGATAGTAGATCGTTTTACAAAGTGTGCTCACTTCTTGGCAGTTAACACTACTTACACTTTAGATAGATTGGCCGATTTGTACATTGGTGAGATTGTTAGACTGCATGGTGTGCCGAAGTCTATTGTGTCCGATAGAGATCTGCGGTTTACGTCTCGATTTTGGGAGTGTCTGCACACAACTTTGGGTACCCGTTTGAACTTCAGCACGTCTTATCATCCTCAGTCAGATGGCCAGTCAGAGAGAGTTATTCAGATCTTAGAGGATATGTTGCGTTGTTGCATCATTGGCTTTCAGGGTACGTGGGAGAAGCACTTGCCTCTAGTTGAGTTTTCCTACAATAATAGCTTTCAGTCGAGTATTCAGATGGCTTCGTATGAGGCCTTGTATGGCCGAAAGTGTAGAACTGCAATTTGTTGGGCCGAACTGGGACAAAAGTTGTTGCCTATGCCGGATTTGCTCAAAGGGACGACTGACAAAGTAAAATTGATTTGTGATCGTTTGAACGCTGCTTCGGATAGGCAGAAGTCCTATGCCGATTTAAAGAGAAAGGAAGTTGACTTCTCAGTGGGTGAGAAGGTATTCCTAAAAGTGTTTCCGTGGAAGAAAGTAATGAGATTTGGCCGAAAGGGGAAGTTGAGTCCGAGGTACATAGGGCCGTATGAGATTGTGAAGAGGGTTGGTTCGGTTGCTTATCAGTTGCGTTTGCCATCCGAGCTTGAGAAGATACACGATGTATTCCATGTGTCGATGGTCCGTAAGTATAGGTCCGATCCATCACATGTTATGCCTGTAGACGAGATTGAATTGAATCCGGATTTGACTTATGAGGAAGAGCCAGTTGAGATCTTAGCTTCTGACAGTAAGGTGTTGCGGGGTAGATCAATTGAGTTAGTAAAGGTGCGGTGGCAACGTCGAGGTGTGGACGAGGCCACTTGGGAGAGGAAGGAGGATATGGAAAGGCAGTTTCCGTATCTCTTTTAGTCAGGTAATTTTGGGGACGAAATTCCTTAAGTGGGAGAGAGTTGTAACACCCGTGTTTTGGGGTTAGGAGTTAGTCGGGTTAGTGGTCCGAGTCAATAAAATTAAATTAAATCTTTTTGGCCATGACATGGGTTAATTGAAAGTTAAAATAAAAAGAAGGGACCAATGTGGTGATTTGACCCAAATGTTTTGAAAAGCTAGACAACTTTTAAAACAAAAAAAGAAAGAAAGTGGTCTTCCTTTCTTCCCCAACGAGAAAAACCCCCAAATACTCTCCCAACACTAAAATCACTATTCCATTAATTTCCAACTTCTTTCCAAGGCCATTTTCAAAGGTAATGACATTTCCTAACTCTCCTTTTCATTCTCTATCTCTACATAGTCATAGAATTTAAAACCATGAACTTTTGAAAATTAGGGCTTGATAAAAGTTTGAGTTTTTATGGAGATTTTCAAGTTGTTTTGGAATATAATGTTGGGTTTTGGTTTAACCACCTTAAAATGCTTAACATATGTTAAAATGGTTGGGTTTGGGTGAAAACCCGAAATGGGTTCTTGAGACAATTTTTAAGGTGTCTAAAACTTGATTTTTGGTGGGTTTTAGGGTGGAATTGAAAGGCTAATGGTTTAAGTATGTTAGGAAGGTGATTTGGGATCTTTTGGATGTCATTTGGATGTTTGAAAATGGAATTTTCAGCTAGGTTTTGGGGGAGCACGAAAATGGGTATTTTGGGTGGTTTTGTGGTTTGGAAATCATTGAAGTTGGCTTGTGCTTATGAAGTGAGATGATGGTTGAGTTTTAGCATTGATTTGTGAAGTAATGGATGTGTTTTGTTTGGCTAGAAGCAAGAGGAAGCGTGGGAGATGCATCGGGATCGAATCCGGGCTTGTAGGAGGCTTGCTTGGGTTGCTAAGGAAGGGTGGTGAGTGACTTTAAATGTGTTTTAAAGTTTGGTTCGAGTGTGTGTAGTGTGTGAGTTGAAATGTGCTTGGTAGGCCATTTCTATGTGAATTCAAGTTGTTAATTTAGCTATTGATTTCCATTATATGCTATTGTGGTTGCCTATTTATGCTCTTGCGATATGTGGTTGTTTTGCACATGTATATCATGATATGTGATGAGCATGAGATGTGGTTGATGGATATATGATGTGGTAAATGAAAATTGACACTAATTAACTTACCGGGTGTAAATGATAGATCATTAGGATTAGTGTGCACACAAATTGAGTCAAAACGTACGTGACCTTGATGGCGTTAAGTCATCAAGGAGGAGTACGATGATGTAATATTCCACCGGAAGCTTATTTATATTCTACGGGATGATGAGTGGAATCCCATTCGTAGGGTATGTGGTGATGAGTGGAATCCCGCCCATGCAAGGTCCGGTGATGAGTGTAATCCCACCGAGGTAAAGTGATTGTTGAGATTAAATCCGCACATCCGGGTAACTAATAGTGGCCAATTAAACTTGTTCATATGATTGCGATATATGATGTTGATATATGATGATTGAGCTTAGTATGATGTGAGATGCCATATTATGACTCTTGAAAGACTAGCTAGGTCTACTTGATTGTCTTACCAATGTATGTTGTATATGAGAACTAGGGAATACATGCTTGAACCCTGCATTGTTGATGTTTTCGGTTTTAGAGCATCCTCACTAAGCTTATAGCTTACACTCTCAATTTTCAACAATGCAGATCATTAGCGTGGTGTTAGCTCGGAGCAAGGCAAGAAGGGCTTTCCAAGTTTTTGTGGCTCAAGTACGGTTAACAATTATGTAGTAGTTTAGCAATGTGGCAAGGGTGTTTTGTATGAGCTATGCATGACTCATTTATGTGTTGATGTTTTGGATTGACTTTGGTTTGTAAAGCATGATATGCCTTGATGAATGGTTGTGTGTGATGGCATGCCTATAGGTGTTTAGGTTGCCTTGTTGGTGAGTGCACACCTCATATGTGCTAACTTGTGCCATTTTGGCCTTTTGAGCTTTCATGTATGACAATATATGCTAAATTTGCCCTTTTGTATGAGTGCCATGATTAAATGTTTCAATCTATGCCTTGTTGATCATCTTGATTGCTCTACATGTTAGTCCACGGTCGTAGCATGTTGTATGATTGATTGTATGTGGCTTAGGGAGTACCTATATGCATCTAGAGTTGGAGTCTTGAGGGTTTTTGCTGAAATTGGAGCATTGCAGAGCAGGGTGTATCGGTACGCCTAAGGGCCGTATCGATACGATCTTGCCTGCAGAGCTCAGTTTTGGCTGGGCGTATCGATACGGTTTTTGGTCACTGGAATTCTGAGAAATTGGGGAGTTTTTGGCGTATCGATACGGTGATGGGGTGTATCGGTACGAGTTTATCTCGTTGACCACGAGATGTTGACTGAAGAGGGCGTATCGATACGCTCAAGGGCTGTATCGATACGGTCTTCTCCGAGTGGACTGTTTGGGTTGACCAAGTCAAGGCGTATCGATACCCTTGATTAGTGTATCGATACGGCCTTCCCTGTATGTGTAAAATGAGCAGTTTAATGTATGGTTTGTGGTTCGAATGTGTTTCGTAGATAATGTTTTCCGCTGACGTGATCACCTAGCTTTTAATACGCCTTTAGACAAGATTAATACGAAAGAAATAATTAGGGTTGCTAACCGAGGGGGAACCTTAACGGGTTTCGCTTCGGTTTTTCCTGTGTGGCCTACTCGGACCGGTCATCCGGCCAGACCGGGACAAGGGGGTTACAATGTGTGCGTTAGAGATGAAGCCATACAATGCAAAAGAGGGGCTATTGCTCTATCTAAATTCTTTGATATAATAATATTTTAAATCTTTTTTAATTTAAATATTAGTTAGATAAGGTCTTTTCTCTTTCAAATTTTAGATTTAAAAGGCTAATAGAGTCTTGTTTGTTAGCTAATATAATTATTAGTCTGTTTTATGAGTGGCTAATTAGTTGAAGATTGGTTAATGTCTGTTAAAGGTTGTTGGGTTGTTATATAAATGTACCTCTTGGGCTATCTGAATAAACATCATCTTTGACTCAATGTTTATATTTGCTTTCTTAACAAAATTCCTAATTCCTTAATCATTTCTCTCTCTTTTCTACTCCCGACAACACCATCAAGATTTTGATCACCGGAGTTTAACATGGTATCAGAGCTTTTGCGATCAACGGCATAATTGACCGGCGATTACAAATTTCATGATGAGTCAACAATCAGGTCAAGAAGCAAACTCCGTCAATGATGTTTTCTCTTCCATGAAGAGAAATTGTTTACGAATATGCAAGTCAGTGTTATCGTTGATGATCTTAATTTCCTTCTATGGAAGTAACATTGCCTGTTAGAAGTTGAAGCCATAGACCGGAGAAATTGTTGCTAGAAAAGGTCAAAGCACCTCCTAAGATAGTCCAAGATGAGAATGATGAGACGGTTGAAAATGAGAGTATGAACTGTTCATCGCTAAAGATAGTGTGTTAGTGTCCTGACTACTTTCTACCATTAGTCCACATCTTTTGCCTTCATTTGCAGGAGCCGAAACTCTGTCGGAAGTTGGGCAACTATTACAAATTTTTTCGTGAGCTAATCGACTACCACAATAATGAGCCTGCATTACAAGTTAAAGTCGTTGAAGAAAGGGAATCTAAATATACGTACATACATATCTCAGATTAAAGAGGTATGCGATTCTTTAGCTTCTAGTAGTAACCATATTTCAGAAGTTGAGAAGATTGCGACGAGTCTGAACGGTTTACCCATGTAATATAAGCCTTTTGTTGCAGTAATTACTGCAAGTCACGGACCTTTCAATCTTGATGGAGTTGTTTGTCTTGGTTGATGATGAGGTTCAACAGAATGCACCGGATCAAGCTAATAATTTTTCTGCGAGTGTTAGTGTAGCATAGGTTTCTTCTGAGAATTTCAGTCCAAAGAATAAGGGTCAATCATCAAATCAACAACCATATAGACAATACTCAAACTATGACAGAGGTCGAGGGAGAACTAGGCCTCAGTGCCAATTATATGACAAGGTTGGTCATCTTGTGGATAGTAGTTGGTATCAATTTGATCAGTTGTTTCAAGGGGTTACAACCAATAACAAAAAGAATCATACAAGAGATGGGGTTGGTATAGTGAATGTGTGTGATGGTTATGCTAACAATTCAAGGTTTATTTGCACATGTTCAGGTCGTGTAACTGTTGATGGTCAACCTTAAGTTCAATTGACCACTGTAGTAAACAATCAGTGGTATGCAGACTTAGGTGTAATCCATCATGTCACACATGAGGGAACAAAAGTAATGAAATGAGCTTAATATATTGGTCATGGTAAGATTATAGTTGGTCATGATACTAGTTTATATATTGCTAAAATAGGGAAATCAATTTTGTCTAGTGCATCTAAACCATCAAGAACTTTAGTTTTAAATGATTTAATGCATGTACCTCAGATCTTTAAGAACTTAATTTTTGTTCTGAAGCTTGCTAGAGACAACCATGTCTTTCTTGAGTTTCATTCCTACAATTATGTGGTGAGAGATGGGGATACTTAAGCCGTTTTGCTTGAAGGAAAAGAAAGTGAGGTCCTGTACAAGTTTGACTCTACTATTATCCGGGATGTTTTGAGAAGAAATATTCATAATAATGTAGAAATAAATGTAGTTTGTGAAGCCACTAGTACCTATAGAAAATTAGGGTACCCTAGACATGATACACTGTTAAAAGTGTGTAGAGAGTGTGATATTGCACTTTCTGAAAAGTTAAACAAAAGTGTATGTGTTTCTTGTCAAATGGGGAAGAATCATAGGTTACAGTTTGTTAATTTTGAATCTCAATACGTTGTTCCTTTTTATGTAGTGTTTACTAACTTGGGGCCCTGCACATATAGCTTCGAGTGGTTATTACTATTATGTAACCTTTGTGGATGCTTGCACCAGACATTGCCGGTTATATCTACTCATGAACAAAAGTCAAGCATTGACAACTTTTCAACAGTTTCAGAAGTTGGTTTCAACTCAGTTTGGTGCACATATAAAGGAACTGCAGAGTAATTGGGGAAGTGAGTACATAAGTCTGGTTCCTATTTTGCTTAAAGATAGGATTCAACACTGGCTGACTTTTCCACACACATCTCAATAGAATGGGGTAGTGGAGAGGAAGTATAGGAACATTGTTGAGTTAGCTTTAACCCTTCTTGTTCAAGTCTCTCTTCCCTTGCGTTTCTAGTTACAATTGTTACTTCTGCAATTTATGTAATTACTAAATTACCACTCGTCTGTTTGGAGGAGTTTCACCATTTGAAAAACTTTTAAAAAAGAAGCCTCAATATGATTTAATGTGAGTCTTTGGTTGTAGGTGTTTGCCACATCTTAGACCCTATAATGCTCACAAGTTGGAGTTTAGATCTCAGCGCTGCACTTTTTTGAGTTACAATGCTCAACACAATGGATATTAGTGCTTGGCACCAAGTGGTAGGTTGTATATATCGAGACACATGGTGTTTGATGAGAATGTCTTCCCTTTACAGGTGAGCATGGTACCAGTACATCACAGTCCCACAAACAACCTGGTTCACATGGGTCGCCTGACTTGCAAGTGATACCTAAAATTGATAGAATCATAAGGTTATTTGCTTTAGAAAGTAGTGCAGTTGAACCTGGGTGAACCAAAAATGCTTGATGATTATAAAGTTGACAACTATGAAGATCCAGTGTTTGATGAAGTTTCACAGGAAGAAGTCCTTGGCAGTTATGGAGCTGGTGGTAGCCAGGGTGAGCTGGGAAATGTTACTGAGACAGTGTCTGGTCATAGTTAAACACATCTACCTTCTAAGATTGATGTGGAAAATCAAAGTGAAGCACCCTTTAAGGAGTATTCTGGAGATCAAAGCATAGCTGATCATGTAGAGGTCATGGAGAGATACCATGGTACAATGAGTAATGGTGTAGATAGGCGGGTTGAGGTGACCACCAATAATATAAATGTTGGGTTACAAGTTAATCAGCATCCTATGATTACAAGAAGAAAAAGAGACAATTAAACCTATTAGTACCTATAAACACCTACCGCTACGTGTCGAAACCAGAGCGGGTAAGACCACAAACGACATAACATAAGGGATGTCCGGCTATGGACATCACAACACAGGCATACCACAATGCATATGATCACCTGCGATGTATGTGATATCCTCCATAATTTGTGGCGAACATACAAAACCACGAGTAATATCGCACCTCACCCGCTGGCTACATGACCACACACGTGCCCATAACGGATTTCGAGGAGAACCTAGGACGTCAAGTCATAGCTAGGCCAATCAATGTGCCACGATACCCCTATCTTGACACATGTCCAAGTGGTATAAAACTGGACATGCAGCCGAAAGGATCCAAGGTCTTCCATTCCCCGACACCATCACTACCAAAAAACAAGACCAATACACAAACTCCAACCCAGAGCAGTCATCCCGACCACCACCGGACCACCGTCTTTGACCTTTTTCCATTTTGACAATCAACAATTAGTGCGGTAAGAGTGGATCGAACAAGAGACCATTAAATTTTTTGGCAGGCAAGCTTGAGGATTCTGAGGATAGGCTATGAAGAATGTTGGCCGGGCGGATCAGCTAGCCCTGGAGACCATAGAGAAACTACAACAGTTTAAACGGCAACCAAAGCTCATGCAAGGAAGAGGCAAGGAGACCGAGGACAACAACTTCGTGAGTTAGGCAGTAGAGGAAGCAACCCAGATAGCAACGACATTGTACACATGTTAATTAGAGCGGATGAGGAGTGTAATCAGTCGAGCTCTAAACGTAAAATGCACATGTAGGGAATGACACCATTCACCGACAGAAATGGCAAAGAGGTCAAGGCTCGAAAACTCGTGGTAGGTCTCTTTCTCAGAAAAAGAGAAGGGTGACATCTTGGGTGAAGAAAGCAACAACTCGGCCATGGTCACGACTTTCATAGCCGTTTTTACCGTGAAAAGAATTCTGGTTGATACGGGAGTGATGTGAAAGTTTTGGTTTAGAACATATTTAAACAAATGGGAATTTCTAGTTCGAAACTAAAGCCAACGGGTCCGGTAAACGGGTTTGGCGACCAACCCATTAAAGTAGAGGGTTCCATCCAACTCCCCAGAACCATGGGAAACAATGACAATAAAACCACAGAAACGACCATTTTTTTGTCATCAAATGTTTTTCTGCTTTCAACGCCCTTTTCGACAGACCCCTACTGATAATGGCTAAGATGACGGTCTCCCATTTCTACCTATAGGCCAAATTTCCCACACCCTTAAGAGAAGGCTTCATGCAGATCGACCGAAGGACAAAAAGGTAATTCCATGTCCTTTCGCGCTGCCTAGCCCAGGAACAAAAAGGCCATGACCACATTAGTGGAGATGTTCTGCCACAAGAAAGAGGACCCGAGGTCAATATTTTGAATAAGGCTATGATGGCCCTTGAGATCCTAGACCTCAGGGAAGGTGAAAAGCTTAAAAAGCCAGAGCCGGTGGAAGTAATAGAAATGGTGGAAATTTATCCAGACGAGCCCGGGAAGACCACCTGGATTGTAGCGGGGTTGGACAAGCACAGTAGAAGAAGGTTGATAAGGTTACTGCGGGACAACGCGAATGTTTTCGTGTGGTCTGTCGCAGACATGCCCGGGATAGACCCAGCAGTTACTGAGCACGCTTTGCATGTTAATCCGACCGTAAAACATGTTCGGTAAAAAAGAAGAAAATTCTTAGAGGAAAAAGTGCAAGCCATTAAACTAGAAAAAAAAATTTGGTCATGGTAGATTTCGTCGAAGAAGCTATGTACTCGCAGTGGCTACCGAATGTAGTTATGGCGAAGAAGCCCAGTGGCAAATGGTGGATGTGTGTAGACTTCACCGATCTCAACAAAGCGTTCCCTAAGAACAATTTCCCATTGCCATCCATCGATAGACTAGTCTATGCCTTAGCAGGTCACAAATTTATGAGTTTTATTGACGCCTTTTTTAGATACAACCAAATCGCAATGGAAAAGGCGGATAAAGAAAAAACGTCCTTCATTACTGAGGATGACATTGACTGCTAGAAGGTAATGCCGTTTGGATAATAGAACACGGGGGCAACGTATCAAAAGTTGGTCAATAAGATTTTCCTTCATAAGACAAGGGGAAATATGGAAGTTTATGTGGATGACATGCTAACCAAAAGCACTTCTTTTGAGAAACACCTGGTTGACCTTCAGGAAATCTTCGATATTTTGCGCTTGTACAAAATGCACCTCAAACTTGAAAAGTACGTCTTTGCAGTAGGGACATGAAAGTTTTTGGGTTACCTAATCTCGAAAAGGGGCATCAAGGCAAACACATAAAAGATAAAGGAAGTCCTGGATATGGCACCACCAACAAACATAAAGGATATCCAAAAACTCAATGGAAAAGTGGTTGCCCTAAACATGCTTGTGTCCAGATTAGTGGACAAGTGCATCCCTTTCTGTAAAGCTTTAAAAGGTCATTTACAATGGACAAAGGATTGTCAGGAAGCATTCGACTAGACTATAGCAGCAGTATTGGTCCAACAGGAAGCGAGCACCCAGAGGCCAACATATTACGTTAGTAGGGTCCTGCAACCAGTAGAGAGTAGGTATGAAAAAATAGAGAAGCTAGTTTTCGCCTTGGTAATAGCAGCAGAAGGCATCACCACTACTTTCAAGGTCATCAGATAGTCGTCCTCATAGACCAACCCTTCAAGGAAATGTTAAGAAAGGTGGATATTCAAGGACAAATGTTAAAATAAGGGTAGAGCTTAGTGAATTCAGAATATATTATCGGCCGTGAAAGGCAATCAAGGCTCAGGTTTTAGTCGACTTCGTTGCGGAGTGCACATTCACAACTCAAACAACTTCGCTCCTCGAAAATTCCAGTGCCAATAAGGAAAATCAGGAGGTGCAACAGCTCCCACCGGAGTTAAAAGGGGAACATGCTACAGATATCCAACCCTGGACCTTGCATGTCGACGAGTCGGTAGCTATCAATGGAGCAGGAGTAGGTGTGCTGCTGAGCGCACCCAATGCAAAAGAGGAATGTTAGTATGTGCTCAACTTTGCGTTCGCCCTATCCAATAATGCAGAAGAGTATGAAGCTTTGATAGCAGGTTTAGAGCTCGCAACGAGACTTAAGGTAAAGTCGCTACAAATATTTACCTGGCCAGTCACGATTTAGGGCATTGACATATTGGGCCCATTTCTATTGGCAGCAGGTCAATGAAAATATCTAGTAGTTGCGGTGGATTATTTCACCAAGTGGATACAGTCAGAGCCGCTAGCGACGATAAAATAAAGGAAAATGGATTTTTTTATGGAAATCCATAATTTGCAGATTGAGCATTCCCCATACGACAATCACAAATAATGAGACTCAATTTTAGAAGAGATTCAAAGAATTATGCACGGACTGCCACATCACGTTAACTCGAAGTTCAGTTAAATCCCCGCAGACAAATGGTCAGGTTGAAGCAGTTAATAAAAAATAATGTTTGCGCTTAAAAAAAGGTGGACAACGCAAAAGGAGCGTGGATAGACGAATTTCTAAGAATTCTATGAGCACTTCGAACAGCCTCCCACACTGGTACAAGTACTGAGAACTTTAAATACATGCCGACAACACTATTATTATATCATATAATTTTTCCTTCGCAAATGCAAAGATACCTATATTGGATTTTGAGCATATAAACTCGCAGATCACAACAGAAAGAAGGTGCCAAGAATTCGGAATTCCATACACCTCAAAAGATTTCACGGTCTGAGCGAAAGACCAAAAATAAGTGAGCCAAAATGTAACCCCCTCGACACGGTCTGGGCGAAAGACTGAACCGAACGGATCACACGAGGATTATTGAAGTAAACCAAAAGGTTTACCTCAATAAACAACCCTTTTTTTTAATTTATCTTGTCTAGATGCTCATTAGGATCCTATGTGTTTAAAATCAGAACGAAACAATTTGCAACTCAATCAGACAACGAATTGAAACTAAATTGCAATCGAATACAATTTAGGGACCATTTTGTAATTTTACCAGTTTATAAGGACTTATGCCTTTTTTATGTTACCAACCTTTAATTAGTGACATTACATGCATCTTTGACAAAAATCAGCTCCAAGCAATCAACGAAACCCATTTAATGGCATCCACAACATTCAGGGACCAAAACGCAAAGAATCAGAACTTCAGAATATTCAAGCAACTAACTTACCAGCTTGTCGTTTCGGTACAGGTTAACCTTGTATCGAAACAAGCGTACCGAAACTAGTTCACAGGGCTCGAAACACGGGCCCGTATAAAAACACCCTTTGAGGTGATTCAGAACAAAGGTTTCTAGTGCCAAAACGTACTGGAACAGATCTCCCTATTTCCAAACCCTTAGGCCATTTCAGGCTCACTGTTTCGGTACAGGCTCGAGTGTACCGAAACACCGGGGCCTATAATGACACTTTTTGCTGGTTTTTCAAATTTTAATCCATACTAAACCATTCCAACATGCATACAATATATTTAAATATCAATCCCCAATTGTTCATGGCATATTCAACATTTAATCATGGCACCTTGCATCAAAGGTAAACTATAGGCATGCAACCTAGCAAACAAACCAAGCAAGATATCAAAATGCATAACAATGACAAAACCAATAACCAAAGGCCATTTACAAGTCTAAAAGAAAAATGAATACTTGCTCAAACAATGAGTTTACACAATTCTCCCAAAAAACACAACGGATCCCCCATTGCCCTTATTACGTAAAGTCTAATCCGAAACATACATTCTCAAAAGAAGTCTCTTGCGATCCCTTGCTCCATGCTACCTCCGAAACCTCAATTCTCTGCATTGATGGACAAAGGTAGAGCTTAAGCACACAAGGCTTAATGAGGAGTTCTAAAAAAACACCATCAATGCATTAAAACCATTTTCCAAGAACACATTGAAATTCCAGTTCAAATGCCTCAATACATCGTTTGAAAACCATCACGCCTTCAAAACCTTGCACTTACCTCAATAAAAAGTCATCATATAAACCTCAATAACACGTATTATTATTTCATCAATAAAAACCTCTTTTTCAACACTCAATTTAAGCCTTCCCATGCATAGCCAACAATTGCAAAGCTTAAAGAGTAAAACATGCATTTTTACACAATATGCATCGTAAACCAAACCATAATACATCATAAATTATATTGGCCCACAAATGATCATTAACAAGCTCATTTCTCAAAACCTCATCGGATACACGGATTCTCAAGTGTTGTCTTAACACTTCATACATTATCACCAAAATCTCAAGGTTCACACACGGGAGCTACCCTCCACCATTGTGACACCCGTGGTGGAGTATTCGGTACACCATATAAACTCCTCAACACCACTCATCGGTAGATGTATAACCCCACTAACGAGAGACAGGACACGAATCATTTTCCTCAATCGTTAGGGTACTTGGATGGAGTATTCAGTACACTATATAAACCCCTCAACATCCAAGGCGACTTGTTTTTAGTGCACTAAATCCTATAGTCGGCTATCTATATCCGATTTCATTTATAAACCAATTTCACAACATCACTTGCCAATATAATTCACATTTAACATAAACCTCATTGTTTTCAAAGCATTACCAATAAGCCACATTTCCAACCATCAAACCATGCTTCATTATACAAGTATAAGCATATACTTACAAGGATCACTTATCATGTGCATCCTTCATCAAAATAACATCAAAAATAGTAAATCGCTTACTTTAAATCATGCTTTAAACAGTAGGTAATATGCATATAAAATCAAGTGCATCAACAAACTCATAATAGCACAATCCGAGGGAGAAAATCATTTTACTTACTTCTGAACTTAGTAAAGCGTTTCAAGCTTACATTAAGTTCCCAAAACCACGAGTTAAGTGTTACAAAGCTGGAAATCATGTTCTCACTCACTGAAGCCCTCAGAACTTCACTAATTGCTTCCAATGTGTTCTCCCCTCAGAACATAAAATATCCCGCTGCTATGCCCAAAACACCAAAACACCCATTCGAAATCACCTTCTATCACAATCTAAACTCGTCTCAGCCATAATCTAACACTTCCATCCAATTTTAATCATCAATCAACATCCAAAATCAACCTAATTTCATCCTTATACCTCCAACAACTCAGATTTCACGCAAACACCACAAAAACAAAAATCTAACGATATAACAATTAGAGATCCAACTCATTTAGGGATTACTATCATAAAACCTTTATTTCCACATCATTTAAGATCCAAAACATGATTAAAATCAACCTCAAATCAATCAAAATAGTATCATAACGAAAATCTTGAAAAATCATCTTCCAAAGCTTAATTTAGCAATTTTCATCAATTAAATTATAAAACCTTGTTATTAAACAAAATTAGAGAGCTAAAGACTTGGGAATTTCAATAAAGAACCTTGATTAGAGGAGAGAAAAGAAATATCACCTCTAAGACAAGCTTTCCCCTTGATTTGCAATGATTTTGAAGAAATCCTTCAAGAAAAATTTAGCTAGTTGTTGTAGAAATCCATGGGCATCATTTAGGAATCAAAAGTAGATGAAATGAGATAAATCTCTGGATATTTTAGTGATGAAAAGAGAGTTTAGCTGCTGGGAAAGTTGAGAGAAAAGTTTAGGAGAAAAGTAGTTACGTAAGAAAATGTTTAGCCTTTTAAAATCTCTTTTAACAAAACTATCTTATTAATTCAATTAATTAAATCATTTAAAATACAAAATCATGGCAATAACTGATTACACCTTAGTGTAATAGCTCCCTAAGGATTCTAATTTTTGCCTCTCTTCAATTTAGCTATTAAAACGAAACTTGCAATTTTTACATTTTAGTCACCAAACTGAAATGTCGACTTTCCAAAAATCATTTTCTAAAATTGGCTTCACTTTTCCTCAATATATATTTAAAGAGGATTTTAGAAAATTTTCGCATAATTTTATCACATCTCGAACCAAGTTTTCCCTAAACCAACTCCAAAACGACCTAGATCTCTAGTCTAGGTTCATCAAACCCTAAACCACCTTAAAAACCTCTAGGCCCAAAACCGGGGCGTTACAACTCTCCCCCACTTCGGAAATTTCATCCTCGAAATTTTTACCTAAAGGAAAAGGTGCAGAAACTGCTTCAACATAACCGCCTTGCTTTCCCACGTGGCCTCCTTAACTTCTCGATGATGCCACAACACCTTTACAAGTTCAATTTTCTTACCACGAAGAAATTTGCTACTAGAATCAAGAATCCCAACAGGTTCCTCATCATAAGATAAATCCAGATTCAACTCAATCTCCTCAATCGACATAACATGAGACAGATCCGACCTATACCTTCGCAACATCGAAACATGAAACACATCATGAATTTTCTCCAACTCGGGAGGTAACCTCAAACGATAAGCAACAAGACCAACACGCTCCACTACTTCATATGGTCGAATAAACCTTGGACTAACATTACCCTTACGTCTAAACCTCATCACCTTCTTCCAAGGTAAACCTTCAAGAACACGCGATCACCAACCGCAAACTCAATCTCCTTACGCTTTAAATCCGCATAATATTTTTGACGATCCGATGCTGCCTTCAACCGATCAAAAATAAGCTTTACCTTCTCCGTCGTTCCCTTAAGCAAATTCAGCAAGGAAACCAACTTTTACCCCGCTTCTGCCTAACAAAGAGGCGTTCTACACTTCCTACCATACAAGGCTCCGTACAGAGCCATTTGTATACTCGCTTGATAGCTATTATTATAGGAAAACTCCACTAAGGGCAACTATTTCTCCCAATAACCTAGGAAATCTATAATATAATACCTCAACATATGCTCAAGCACTTGGATAACTCGTTCAGACTGACCATCTGTCTGAGGATGATACGAGGTACTGAAATTAAGCCGTGTACCCAAAGCTCTATGCAAGCACTCCCAAAACCTTGTTGTAAACCTCAGATCTCTATCTGACACTATAGATTTAGGTACACCATTAAAACGCACTATCTTTGCAATGTACAATTCTACCATCTTATCCAACGTATACGTAGTATGCACAGCTAAGAAATGCGCACACTTCGTATGGCGATCTACAATCACCCAAATAGTGTTCTTCTTTGACGGGGTCAAAGGCAAACCAGACACAAAATCCATCGTAATCCTCTCCTATTTCCATTCCGGTATTCTCAAAGGTTGCAACAACTGGGAAGGAAATTGATGCTCATCTTTCGCGCGCTAGCAAACTATACACTTATTCACAAATTCAGCAACATCCTTCTTCAACCCAACCCAATAGTACTCATCTTTCAATCCACGATACATCTTAGTACTACCAGGATGCATAGCAAAAGTACTGCTATATGCCTCAGTAAAAATAGTGCGTCTCAACTCAACATCCTCCGTCACAACTATTCGACTTTTAAAGCACAAAACACCATCATCATTGAAACAAAAATCCGTTGTGTTACCATCTGCTATGTCTTGAACATGAGGCACTAAGGAATCATCAAGCAACTCCTTCTCCTTAATAAACTGAATGAAGGAAGATTTCACTTGTAACTCAGCCATCAATCCATCATCTCGCGATATACTCAACCGAGCAAACATCACCCTCAACTCTATAGCCACCTTCCTACTCAAGGCATCGACCACAACATTGGCCTTTCTAGGGTGATACTCCATCGTCAAATCGTAATCTTTAAGCAACTCCAACTATCTTCGTTGCCTAAGATTCAACTCTTTTTGATACATTAGATATTTCAAACTCTTATGACCCGTATAAACCACATACTTCTCACCATAAAGGTAATTCCTCCAAATCTTTAAAGCAAACACAACTGTAGCAAGTTCTAGGTTATGAGTAGGATAGTTGCACTCGTGCACCTTCAACTGCCTAGATGCATACGCCACAACCTTCCCACCTTGCATCAGCACATATCCTAAGCCAACATACGATGCATCACTATAAACTACAAACTCCATACCCAATTCAGGTTGAATCAATTCAAGAGCTTGCGTCAAAGCTTTCTTCAACCTCTCGAAAGCTTGTTTCCTAACATCCAACCACTGAAAGAGAACATTCTTTCGCAACAACTTGGTTAACGGAGCACCAATCTTAGAAAACCCATCCACAAACCGTCGATAGTAACCCGCCAAACCAAGGAAACTACAAACTTCTGTCACCGATTTAGGCGTCTTCCAATTCATCACCACCTCAATCTTAAGTGGGTCAACCCGAATACCTTCGGCCAACACAACATGTCCAAGAAAGACAACTTCTCTAAGCCAAAACTCACACTTACTTAACTTGGGATAAAGCTGATTTTCCAACAACACTTACAAAAGAATCCGCAATGCTTATCATGATCCTCCTCGGTACGAGAGTACAGGAGAATATCATCAATAAACACAACCAAAAACTCATGAAACACACGATTCATCATGTCTATGAATGCAACTGGTGCATTCGTCAAACCAAACGGTATCACCAAGAACTCATAATGCCCGTACCTTGTACGAAAAGCTATCTTAGGCACATTCACATCCTTTACCTTCAATTGATAATATCCAGACCTCAAATCAATCTTAGAAAACACTAAAGCACCTCGAAATTGGTCAAACAAATCATCAATCCTTGGCAAAGGATACTTGTTCTTAATCGTTAACTTGTTCAGTTGCCGGTAATCTACACACATACGCGTCGTGCCATCTTTCTTCTTCACAAACAAGATCGGTGCACCTCAACTGAAACACTTGGCCTAATGAACCCTCAATCTAGGAACTCCTGAAGTTGCGTCTTCAGCTCCTTCAACTCCTCAGGTGCCATCCGATAGGGAGCAATAGACACTAGGGTCATATTTTCATACAACTCAATGCCAAACTCAACCTCTCTATTCGGTGGCAAACCATGCAACTCTTCCGGAAATACACCCGGAAACTCACATACCATTCATATGTCTTATACTCACACCTTTTTTGTACCAAGATTCATCATATAAGATAAGAAAGCTTCAAAACCCGACTCTATCACACAACTCGCTTCAAGAGCCGAAATTGCATTGGACAAGAATTTCACATTCTCGCTCACGATTACCACTTCATAATCATCAACAAGTTTCAAGGTAATTCGCTTAGAATCAAAAGCGACCACAACCCTATTCTTGGTCAACCAATCCATCCCAAGGATTACATCAATACCATAGAAAGGCAACTCCATTAAATCAACTACAAACACGTGGCCTTGAGCAGATAAAGGACATCTCCTATACAACTTCCTCATAACCACAGTTTCACAAAAAGAACTAGTTACTTGCATTCCCATATCTAACACCTCAACAGGGATATCAAGCAAATGTGCATGCTCACTCAAAATGTATGATGCGTAGACCCAGAATCAATCAAAGATAACAATGAAAAGGATTGCAAAGTGAAAGTACTTGCAATCACATCGGTGTAATTCTGTCCCTCACGATGTGCATACACCCTCGCAGGACCACAACCCTCAGGTTGAATAGCCACAACATGTGCTACAGCTCTCTGACCATCCCCCTTACGTTGGAAATTACCACGACCGTGCCCACAACCTCTCTATGGTGCAACAACATGTGCTCGACCCTGACCACCTCCAGCCAACAAAGGACAATTGTGTCTCAAATGATCAGTTGATCCACAATTCCAATAGGAGTTCGTCGCCACAGCTGCATGAGCCTGTCCCGCATGACCCAAACAAGGATAGCCCCGCCTCAAATGCTCGTACGATCCACAAACCCAACAGACACTTTGCTCAGACCTCACCATGTTACCTTGAACTGGCGCACCCCGCCCAACATTACCTCACCTCGGCTCAGGTCGATACCTGCGATCACGATGCCTCTTAAATTCTCCACTACCAGAACCAAAATCTGCAACTCTCTTACCCGAGCTAGAACCACCCACGCGAGAAGACAAACCCAAACTCTGCTCAATATCCTTAGTTCGCATTACTAACACGTCAAAATTTGTGTAATCAGAGGCCAACATAAAAGTCTTCACTTCCTACACCAAGCCATAACGGAAGCGATCACAACGATGCCTATAACTCGGCACCAGCTCAGGAGCATACTGGCTCAAACGAACGGACAAACTGAACCTCATACTCAGCTATTGTCATGCTATCTTAAACCAAAGACATAAACTCACGTTTCTTGTCATCCAAGTATCTAACTCCTAGATACTTCTTCTTAAAGTCAGACTAGAAAAACTCCCAATTCACCTCATTGGGCTCCATAGCCACAGTTATAGTCGTCCACCAACTGTAAGCATCACCTTGCAGCAACGAAATAGCACATCCGAGCTTACGTGCATCATTGCACCCCATTTAATCTACAACCCGGATCGTACTGGCCATCGGAGCCTCGAATGCCTCTAGCTACAAACCACAGTGCTCAAAACCGCCCAAACTATGCAAGCGTTCTAACGACAACCCAGTTTGCCCAGCAGTAGGTGCTTGTAGTTGCACTCCGGCAACATCAGCCTTGAATGCTCCAGTCATCGTCTGAACTAGAGGCATCAAATCTCCCAACACAGTCCCAACTTTCTCATGCTGTCCTTGTTCCTCACCCCAGGTGGAGGCATTGGAGGAGGTAAATTTCCATCAGGAAGAACCTCGTTCTCCTTATTTCCTTTCTCACCTGTAGGAGCAATCGTACCCGAACGTAACTCTCTCCTCGGTCCCATTGTGCTATTTAAAATTAAGGCATGATAATAAAACAAAACAAGAAATTAGGTCAGCTTCAAGCAAGGATCCAAGAGTTCCATTTCAATTTAAAACACTTTACTATAGTAATAAGGCAATGGGTATCCTAATTTCCCCCAAACATAGCATGAGACATACAACATACGTATCACAAGCATTGTGCATAGCAATCAATCAGATTCAACCCGCAACATCATCATGTATATAACATCTTACACATACATCACAATCAACATGTTTGGCATCAATGTCATTTGATCATCATCAACATGATTATAACAAGCACCGTGCAAAGCAAACATCATCAATCACTTGAAATCACATCACATCAACTTACCATTATCTTACCATCATCCCATTCTTTCGAAACCTTGCTATGATACCACCAAATGTATCCCCCTCGACCCGGTCTAGGCGAAAGACCGAATCAAACGGATCATACGGGGACTATTGAAGTAAACCGAAACAATTCGTAGGATCACACGGGGAACACACCAAATGCTTATACTTGCTCATTAGGATCCTACGTGTTTAACATCGTAGAGGAACAATTCGCAACTCGATCAGACAATAAATTGAAACTCAATTTCAATCAACTACATTCTGGGGACCAATTTGTAATTTTACCAAATTAAAGGGACTTATGCCATTTTTATGTTACCAACCTTTAATTAGTCACATTACATGCATCTCTCACAAAAATCAGCTCCAAGCAATCATCCAAACTCATTTAATTGCATCCAAAACATCCAGGGACCAAAACACAATAAACTAAAACTTCAAAATATTCGAACAAGTAACTTACCAGCTTGCTGTTTCGGTACATGTTAGCCCTGTATCGAAACATGTGTACCGAAACTGGTTCACAGGGCTCGGAACACGGGCACGTATCGAAACACCCTTTGAGGTGTTTCAGAATAGAGGTTTCTAGTGGCAAAACGTACCGGAACAAATCTCCTTGTTTCGAAACCCTTAGGCCATTTAAGGCTCACTTTTTTGGTACAGGCACGAGTGTACCGAAACGCCTAGGCATGTAAGGACACTTTTTGCTGGTTTTTCACACTATAATCCATACTAAACCATTACAGCATGCTTCCAACATGCATACAACATATTTAAATATCAAACCTTAAACCCTAAACCCTAGCAAACAAACCAAGCAAGATACCAAAATGCATAACCAGGCACAAACCAATAACCAAAGGCCTTTTACAAGTCTAAAAAACAATGAATACTTGCTAAAATAGGGAGTTTACACAATTCTCCCAAAAAAACACAACGGATCCCCCATTGCCCTTATTACGTATAGTCTAATCCGAAACATACATTCTCAAAAGAAGTCTCTTGCGATCCCTTGCTCCATGCTACCTCCGAAACCTCAATTCTCTGCATTGATGGACAAAGGTAGAGCTTAAGCACACAAGGCTTAGTGAGGAGTTCTAAAAAAACACCATCAATGCATTAAAACCATTTTCCAAGAACACATTGAAATTTCAGTTCAAATTACTCAATACATCGTTGGAAAACCATCATGCCTTCAAAACCATGCACTTACCTTAATCAATAATCAACATATAAACCTCAATAACACATATTATGATCTCATCAATGAATACCTCTTTTTCAACACTCAATTTAAGCCTTCTCATGTATAGCCAACAATTGCAAAGCTTAAAGAGTAAAACATGCATTTTTACACAATATGCATCATAGACCAAACCATAATACATCATAAATTATATTGTCCCACAAGTGATCATTAACATGCTCATTTCTCAAAACCACATCGGATACGCAGATTCTCAAGTGTTGTCCCAACACTTCATACATTCTTACCGGAATTTCAAGGTTCACACACGGGAGCTACCCTCCACCGTTGTGACACCCGTGGTGGAGTATTCGGTACACCATATAAACTCCTCAACACCACTCATCGGTAGATGTATAACACCACTAACGAGAGACGGGACACCAATCATTTTCCTCAATTGTTTGGGGTACTTGGATGGAGTATTCTATACACCGTATAAACCCATCAACATCCAAGGCGACTTGTCTATAGTGCACTCAATCTTATAGCCGGCTAACTATATTTGATTTCATTTATAAACCAATTTCACAACATCACTTGCCAATATAATTTGTATTTAACATAAACCTCACTGTTTTCAAAGCATTACCAATAAGCCACATTTCCAACCATCAAACCATGCTTCATAATACAAGTATAAGCATATACTTACAAGCATAACTTATCAAGTGCATCCTTCATCAATATAACATCAAAAACAGTAAATCTCTTACTTTAAATCATGCTTTAAACAGTAGGTCATATGCATTTAAAATCAAGTGCATCAACAAACTCATAATAGCACAATCCGAGGGAGAAAATCCTTTTACTTACTTCTGAACTTAGTAAAGCATTTCAAGCTTACACTAAGTTCCCAAAACCACATGTTAAGTGTATCAAAGTTTTAAATCACGTTCTCACTCACCAACTCGTGAAACCAAGATTCGCTAACGGGAGATTAAGCGTCTCAAGCCCCCAAAACTTCACTGATTTCTTCCAATGTGTTCTCCCTTGTTTATATCATATAAGAACAAAGGATTAATGCATCATAATGCATTAAAATCACCAGAAACTTAAACTATCTCGCTGCTCTGCCAAAACACCCATTCGAAAACAACCGAAATCACCTTCTATCACTCTATAAACTCAGCCCAGCCATAATCTAACACTTCCATCAGATTTTAATCATCAATCAACATCCAAAATCAACCTAATTTCATCCTTATACCTCCAATAACTCAGATTCCACACAAGCACCACAAAAACCCAAAATCTAACAATCTAACAATTAGAGGTCCAACTTATTTTGGGATTACTATCATAAAACCTTTATTTCCACATCATTTAACATCCAAAACATGATTAAAATCATCCTCAAATCAATCAAAATAGTACCATAATGAAAATCTTGAAAAATCATCTTCCAAAGCTTAATTTAGCAAGTTTCATCAATTAAATTACAAAACCTTGTTATTAAACAAAATTAGAGAGCCAAAAACTTGGGAATTTCAATAAAGAACCTTGATTAGAGGAGAGAAAAGAAAGATTACCTCTAACACAAGGTTTCCCCTTGATTTGCAATGACTTTGAAGAAATCCTTCAAGCAAACTTTAGCTAGTTGTTGTAGAAATCCATGGGCATCATTTAGAAATCAAAAGTAGATGAAATGAGATAAATCTCTGGAGATTTTAGTGATGAAAAAAGAGTTTGGCTGCTAGGAAGGTTGAGAGAAAAGTTTAGGAGAAAAGTAGTTACGTAAGAAAATGTTTAGCCTTTTAAAACTTCTTTTAATAAAACTCTCTTATTAAACCAATTAGTTAAATTATTTTAAACACAAAACCAAGGGAATAGCTGATAACCCCTTGGTATAATAGCTCCCTAAGGATTCTAAGTTTTGGCTCTCTTCAATTTAGCCATTAAAACGAAACTTGTAATTTTTACATTTTAGTCACCAAACCGAAATGTCGACTTTCCAAAATTGGCTTCACTTTTCCTCAATATATATTTAAAGAGGATTTTAGATTTTTTTGCATAATTTTATCACGTCCTGAACCAAGTTTTTCCTGAACCAACTCCAATTTGATCCAGATCTCTAGTCTAGGTTCATCGGACCCTAAACCACCTTAAAAACTTCTAGGCTCAAAACGGGGGTGTTACACAAAATAAACAAAGGGTCGTCTGAACGTCTGCCGCTTTTAAAAAGTGTGCTTAAAAGAATCAGCTCAACGATCACCGTTTCCAATGAAAGCTAGCCAAAATAAACAAAGGGTCGTCTGTGCGTCCACTGCTTTTAAGAAGTGTTCATAAAGGAATCAACTCAATGATCGTCGCTTCCAAAGCAAGTGAGCCAAAGCAAACAAAGGGTCTTCTATGTGTCTGCCGCTTTTAAGAAGCGTGCATAAAAGGAATCAGTTCAACGATCGTCGCTTCAAGAGAAAGCAAACAAAGTTGCCCAAGAATTGATAAAATAAATAATAACTAACGCTACCCCACCAGTGGGCAACAACCTATCGAAGATTTTTATTTGCATGTTTTTAACTCCTAAAAAGTACTGATTTTTATGCATATTTCATAATGCTTTTGCTTGTGTTTAGGTATATATGTTTGTATTTAGTTGTTAAAATCATGCATTTGCATAAGGAGTTAAGGAGTTGTTATTTTGCCAGTGTGAAGGGTTGTTTTGTTGGCATTAATGCAGGTTAGGAGCAGGGCAGGCTTGGCAGCGCAGCATAGGAGCAGGAAGTAGAAAAGCAGAAGGGAAATGCCGAGTCACAGTTGGCAAAGTTGGACTAGAAATTGCCAAGCTCGGCTGGCAAATAAGTGAAGTTTGATGCTCGATCAAAGTAGCCGTTGAACCCAGTACACGTCAGTCCTAGAATTCAAAAGAGGATAAAAGGATAACACACTTATCTTGGCGTGTTAATTAAAATTCAAATTTTAAACCCAATCTTGGGTTCCCAACGCGTGCCTATTTAAAGGAAGAGAAGAGATCTATCAACAACAAACTTGGAGAGAGCATCATGGTGAAAGAGGAAGCTAGAGGTTGTGTGGTTCGACCATCTTAGACCGAGAGCTCTGGAGCATTCGAAGGGATACATCGACATACCTCATTCTTTCCCATTCTCTTAGTTTTATTTTTATTTAAATGATGATGTTGAGATACGATAATATTTTGTGGATGGAACCCCCAACCATGAACTAAGCTTTTACAGTTGGTTGGGGATGTTTACGATTAACGCTCAGTTTATTTCTAGTTTTTAATAATTTAAATGCCTTGGAATTTCTATCTAGCTAGCACTCATTTTTTCCTAAATTCTTTTCCATACGATAGTTGGCACTATTTGTTTGTTACGCCTCAATATCTTAACAAACTTAAGGGGTAACGATCAGTTGCCCAGTACTAAAAAGAGAAGCTTCGACAGAAGATGTTCAAGTAGACGAGCTTACTTCGGAAGTGAATCTACCCCTTAGGAGTATAGATTGAAACTTAATCAAGTTAATTTATGTAAAACTTCACTATAGACATATAAGGGTTTTAACATGGTTAACTTAGGGTATTGTCACCAACAGAGGCAATTCCACTCTTGAAATCTGCTCGAAAATAAACCAAGTCAATACATTATTAATAGCTGGCATAACTAGCATAAAAAAGCCAGGCATCCCTTGCCAATGCTCATCACCCATTTGAATACTTCTTCTTGCCAAACTGTTTTCACTTTCATTGTATTTCTTGAACTATTTTCTAAAACAAAATTTCAAATCAATCCAAACATTCTTGATTCATTTAACAAGTAAACCATTGAACAATTAAATTCTTGGTCAATCCTTGTGGATACGATACTCAGCTTACTGATGTATTACTTGCTGACCGTGCATACTTGCACGTAAAAGACTCATTCTTGGCATTATTTCTTACATATTTACATTGCATTTTCCGCTCTTTTGCCAAGCATTAGCAAAGTCGAAAAGTTTTAGGTGCCATTAATGGGGATTGCAACAGAGTTTATTGTTTTGATTTACTTGTTTTATTTTATTTATTTGTTTTGTTTGTTGTATGGCCAGGAACTGCCCTGCGAGGGAAGATTGGCCATACGACCCAGAAATTGAACGAACATTATGCATATTGAAAAAGAAAGTTCGAGAAATAGCTCTTAAGAGATAAGGAGAATTAGATGGTGTCCCAAATAACCAGAATCCACCACTTCACAATGCGATGTCGGGCATTCCTGCTGCCCCTACTATTGATCTAGATGACGAAAGACCTATTAGAGAACACTTGGAACCAAATATGTACAATCTAATGCCAGGACTAGTTGGTTCAGATGTAAACACAGGTAATTTCGAACTTAAACCGCTAATGATTCAGACTCTTTTGAATGTAGGACAATTTCATGGATCACCTATTGGAGACCCAAGACAACACTTGAAGCAATTCATGGAAGTTTGCCAACTATTTCCGTAGCCTAGAGTTCCTGAGGATACAATGAAGCTGAAACTATTCAGATTTTCCCTAAGAGATAGAGCAAAACCGTGGCTAAGTTCTTTGCCACCTGGTTCAGTCACTACATGGGCAGATTTATGCAGAAGTTTCAGTTGCGATTCCAACCACCTTAACTTACTGCCGAGCTGTCGCGACCAATTTTAAAACCGAGTGTGTAAAAATAGTGTGAAGATTGATTCTTTTTTAAGATTAGGGTATTTGTCAATTTCAATTCATTTAATTTTGAAAATTAGGGTTTTTCATTTTAAATTGAGTTTCCCTTTATTTATTCTTCAAAATGAATTTGGAGTCGCCGCCGATCACTTTGTTAGACCGGACACCATAAAACAAACCAGAGATTCTTTATATCAAAGTTTGGGTTCGAGAGTTAGTTACGTGTGAAGAAGGATTAGCACCCCCACAAACGCCCGTTATTGGCACCTTATTAATTTCACGTGGCATATTGGCGATTTGAACAACAATTTGAATTTAATTAAATCCTTAATTGTTAACTGAATTTCATTCTGAATGGAGATATCCTTTTGCAAGAAATACATTTAAAGCGAGTATAAGTTTTGAAACATCCAGTTACTTTAGGATGCTTCAATTTATATTCAAAATGTACCTCAACACAACAGGTTTTAATGCATGTCCATTTATTTTCTTGTCAATTTTAAGTTCAAACCAAATTAGGGCTTCAATTAATTAAATTAATTAATAAAACTATGAATATTATCAAATTTAAGGTTTATATGACAACACCGATACAATTGGGCACTATCCATACTAGGCCTTAAATTAATAATATTCCTTATTATTTAGTGACACTAGCTATTTAAATCTTATCCTAATTTTATTTTAATTAGACTAACTATGTGTGATTACAATATTCTAAGTTTAAATGAAATATTAAATATTTAATTAAAATTTCCTCTTGATTAACATCTCATTACAATGAGATACTAACCAACTTAGAACATTCAAGTTTCTATTTAATATTCATTTATTTTATAGAATTTTCTCCCTATTAAGTTATTCGATTTAATTAAGGAACCTAATACTAAGGCTCTAAAAATTAATTAATTAGGTGATTTAATTAACTAAACAATTATATAATATGCTATTGAAAATATATAACAAGTATATATATAAGGCAATAAAATAAAGTAAAACTGAAATAAGGACCAAATTAATTGAATTAGAGCTCAAATTCATTGAATTAGGGACCAATTAGAACTCTTACAAACTTTTTAGCCCAAAATGTGAGAACCCAAGAGTTGGGATACTTCAGCCTGATTCGGTTCGTGCATGCGGGTTGAATCAGGCTATAAAATCCCCTAACTCGGCTCACTCATCCATTTTCTCACTGAATCCCTCTCTCAACCATCTCTCATATCCTAAATCCTCTAAAGACAAACACAAAAGTGCCCAGAACCCTTAGCTAATTCGGATAAAAACCTCAAATTTCACCCATATTCAACTATGTATTCTTCATTTTTCCGCATTCGATCCAAAACAGCCGCTCACCGATCAAGTAAATGTGTTATTCGACCACCGCTCTTGACCTCTGACCACCGTCGACTTCCGATCGGAAGCTTAAAAATCCCGAAAACCTCAATTTTCAACTCTAAACCCAAATTCGACTGAATCCTCCCATGTTCCCTAGCCTAGGCTACCAAAATCCCGCTATTCTCATTTTGAACCCCGCCATTCTTCAACGAACTCCGACCACCGAAAGAAATACTTCGATATCCTTAATTCAGCTCCATTTCAATTTTATTTTCGTTTTTCATTCATGATTATAAACTTATATTTCATTTACTTTTACAAGAATCAATGAGATGAAGGAATTTTACCTTCGCAACGACTTTCCCTGTTTTGTGACATGGTGATCGGCGCTTCATCCGACGTCTGTTAGAATTCTTGGCGATGCTCTAGTGTCTCCTCGGCTTTCCGACAGCATTTGGCTTCCCCAATGGTGGTTTGGCTACCGAGGTAACCTCTCTCCTCTTTTAGTATATCTATTATTATTATTTTTAGTTTATTAATGGTAGATATTAATGGTTAATGATTCATCTGACATTTCTCTCTTATGGGTATTTATATTGGGGGGTGGTAGAGTATTTGCGTGTTCTCTAAATAAGAGCGCAAGTGCACACTCTTGTCAAGTTATAGTATAAAAGATATCGTCTGCCACAGAGATTGGACAGCTTATTCGAATTGCAATTCCTGCACAGAAAATAAATGCACAAGTAAATTTTAGTTTGTAAAGAAAAGTAAATAAAACAAAAGTAATTGATAGAAAAGATCATGGTGATGGAATGGGTCAGATTATGCTGCTCCTTAGTGTGAAACTGCGTTGAATAGGTTAAAGTGCTTTGCGCTACCAGACTTTGCTGCCTCGGCAGGATATGGCAGATTGGCTGCTTTGATGCTTTGTCTTCCTCGGTAGTGGAACGTAAAATTGGCTCAACGGAAAACTCCGCAGACCTTCAAGGCTTGGCATAACGCTTCAATATTGATCCCACTTATGTCTAAGTTAGAATACTGTTGTTGCCCACTACAGATGATACCCGTCACAGCGTGAATCTTGCAAAGACAACAACTTTGGTTCGTCCTCTTTTAGCTGCTTTAAACTCGTACCTATGTCTAGGTTGAAGTGATCAACACCTGATTAGGATGAGGATCGTACTTATCCCTTTAGTGAGTTGGACTCTCTCGATACCGAATAAATATATAGTTAAAAACTAATCTTTCGAACTTAATTCAAAACTATGAAGAGCATGTAATAAGCAAACCTTGAAGTTTTATTGCAAAACAAACTTAATTCCTAAACAATCGTTCTCACACTAGTTTACAACATAACCCAAACCCAAAAGAGAATTTAGAACATAATGGTGGTAAAAAGACCTAAACTATGCCTCAGGGAAAACCTAAGTTGTCTTGAAATACAAAACATTTCAAGTATATATAGGCATTAGCTAGGACAAGTCCTCCTTGGATTAGAAGTGATCAATGTAGCTTTTGCATTAAATGCAACCTTTAATTCTAACTTCTTTGAGTTGATTGTGGACTTCTTCTCGTTGCCTTGCACCACAAGTTATCTTGATCTCCTCCTTCGGCGGCTCTGTCCGCTGCTTCAGGCGTCAGAAAATTGAATGGATGGCATCGTTAGAATCAGGATTTTCTGCTCCACAGATCGCACTCCAATTCTCCAATTCCTCAGCTTGTTGTCCTAGGCGGAAGGTATGGCAGCGGCAGCTACTCGGCATCGGCTTTCTCTGCTTGGAATTGCATCAGTACAGCTCCCTGGTCTGCTGGCTCAACATCATCTCCTCTAGTCTGTCCTCCTCCTAACAGCTTCTAGCCCTGAAATGCAAACTAAACTACAACAACGTCTTTTCCTTACCAAATTAAAGATATTCAATAAAATCATGGCAAAGTAAAGAATATTGTGATTATGCAATGGATGAACATAATTATGCCTAAAATGTATTTAAGAACAACAATAATAAAAGATGGAATGTATACAAAATGTAGGACTTATGAGCACTTTACACACCCCAAACTCAAACTATTGCTTATCCTCAAACAATGCAAACCTAAACACACTTGCCCTTAGAACTAATCAGAAAGAAAAACCTGTTTAAACTTGATTTAGCACCTCAAGGACTTGGCACCTACATTATATTAGTGATAGGGGAACATCAAGAAATAACCCAGAAGTAATCTATAATGCCAGTGTAGTGTGTGCAGGACTGTGTACAAGTTGAATATGCAGAATACTCTAAATAAAAAA
Source organism: Hibiscus trionum (assembly GCA_030270665.1). Classification (NCBI taxonomy): domain Eukaryota; kingdom Viridiplantae; phylum Streptophyta; class Magnoliopsida; order Malvales; family Malvaceae; genus Hibiscus; species Hibiscus trionum. The sequence continues at coordinate 9,198,555 of BSYR01000007.1, read as the reverse complement.
ATATGTTGTCATGGTATATAAGGTTGCCGCCGAGGCAGCATATTTAAGCACGATTATTTAATCATGGTAGTAAGGGCTTCAGCTCATCAAAACTACTCTCTAGGTCTGAAATTAAGATAGAAGCAAACAACAAAACCCCGAACCCTTTGAGCAGAGTCATCCCGTGAAGACTTTCATTCACTCATACTGATTTGTCCGTCACTTCAAAGATTTTCAGATTCATAGACTTTGATAGCAGCAGAGTGTCCTTGCACATGATTCTTCCTAGAGCCGGTTGCGGGCACTTATAGGGGAAGACATCATAAAAATTTCTTTCCTGCTGTGGCGGTGCTTCTTTTTCTTTTTGTCGCCTACCTTGGCGGCTTCCTACAATCATGTTAGAATTTTACAAAAAAATTCAACCATGCAATGTTTATTAGAAATTCTAACAAATTCAGCAAGTAACAGTAGTGTTTTTAATTTTTGGCATTAATAGAAAAATTCTAAGTTTGCTTCATGCTTTCCCCAAAATTAAGTTCTTTTTAATTGGTGCTAAGAATTTAAAGTCGGCTATCCTATCATGGGCACAAGTTCTAACAAAAATTTTCTTTTTCTATTATTTTTTAAGGCAAGTACATTATGCAACCTAATATGCACTAGTTATGCCTAAACAACATGAGTGGTAGCCCCCCCAAACTCGAGATGGACATTGCCCTCAATGTACAAAAACAATAGAAACTGAAAGATAAGTACAATTATGAGAATTAAAACATAAAAAGAAACAATTAAATAAAGAAAAGAAAAGAGAAAAAAACTCTAGAAATTGGTTGAGGGCTGAGAGGAGGCTTGGGTCTTTGCGGCTGAGGAGAAGGATGAAGATTGGATGACAAGGCGGCGACTGGCAGATGTTCGGGCAACAAACTTGGCGGGTGATACTTTTTCTGTCCGCGGCGACTGGACTCTCTTAGGAGTGGGGCGAGGTGCTTAACTCTTTTTCGGCTCAGATTCTGACTCCTCGTCCTCCAACTGGGCGGAGATGATGTGTCGCTTCCTCTTCCTAGTTGCCTTCTCCATTGGTTCTGTTGGAGGGTATGTCGCCGTGGGTGTTGCTGTTACTGCTTCTGATGGTGTTCCTTCTCGAGGTGCAACTGCGGCAGTTAGGTCTGCAAGAATGTGTGCAGGGTGGGGCCGTCATTGGGAGTTTTTTGAAAGAGATAGGCCATAAAAGCCTCTTGGACCTCCCCAACGTACTTCATGAATGTCAATTGCTGCTGCTTTATCCGTTTGTTGCAGTCGATGAGAGTACGCAGTAGGGCTATGACTTCACTGGTCTGAGCAGATTCAGTACTGCCTGGGGTGGCCGGTGTAGTTGGCTGGGCGGTGGAGGGCTGGCTTGGAGTGATTGGTTCTATCTCTTGGGTCTGCATCATCTGCATGCATACTTTTCTGGTCCAGCCCTTTTTGGCGGCTGTCATCTCATCGTTTGGATCCGAGGGAACGTTGAAGTTGGCACATAAACCGGTGATGAGAGATTGGAAGTATAACCAACCATTTGTCTTCCAGAAACAGTTGTGGATCTCCTTGAAAATGATTTCTCCAACGTTGATCGACGGGTTTACCATGATGGAGTGGATGAAGGCGAGACGAGGCCTGTCCACTGTGGAGTTGTGGGAGGTGGGCAGTAAACGTCGTTTGATGAAAGTATTCCATAGCATCGGTTCGGGCAGCAATCGACAGCGTTGGGTTGAGCCGCCATGTTTTCCTACCATCCAAGGTGTATTGGGTTCGCACAGCCTGTCCTTGATTCTGTCATAGTCGGCAGCCGTCAGTGACTCCCTCCAGTCTTTGTGTGGGTTGTCTTCCATCTCCATTCCATAGAAGCTGTTGATGGCGGCAGCGTTGAGCTTGATAGGTTCCCATCGGACAAACACGAATGGAACTTCTGGGTAGGGGTGGTGGTCATAGAATTCTCTGACCATTCTGATGTTTGCCGCCTCCGGCTGCCGTGCAGATATTTCCCAATCCTTACTATGGATCTTCTCGAATAGGGCGGGCTCAAGGACAAGGTCCCCATTCTGCTGGGAGTAATGGAACCCTTGGTCCTCCTATATGGTTTGCTTTGCAAACTGGGTTCGGTACCGTTTTGCATCTACATGGGAGAAAAACCTTTGGAAAGTGGGTTTGGATTGTGATGCTAATGCCATATGTGAGACGGGTTTTTGTTGTAATCTGAAACTAAATAGAAGATAATGAGAAAGAGAGCAATGGATTCAAGAATGGGTTAACAAGGAGATGAAAGTAAAGTAAATGAATGGGAGAAGTGGGGTTTATATAGATGGTGCCGAGAGGTGCCGTGGTGGCATTAAATGTCCAACGGGTAGATTACTTCGCGCACATTACGAGATTTCTGCCTGTTACTTCTGTAGCCGTTGGCAGCTAGCCGTTAGCAGTTAACTAGCTGTTACAATATTTTTGCGCTGGGTTGCCCTCAACTTTCTTGGCGAGATGGTGGGCGGGCTCCTTGTTGGGCCTTCTTCTTGCTCCAACTCTTTTATCCCTAAAACCTGAATTAAAAATAAAAATAATTGAATAATAAATTCTAAAAAATAAAAATATGGAGAATAAATTTAACTAATTTCAAATCTAATCCTAAAAGAAAGAAAATAAATTGCAGTAAATCAAATTCTATTCCTAAAACAAGAATATAATTAAAATAAAAAAATAAAATTAACTGAGATATGTTGAGAGTACATTGGGGGTGCATCTCCTAGACATAACCACTTCCTGAGGTGATGTGCTATTCTCCCTCATGGGGGTCCTCTTGTTTTGTAAGGCGGTGTGCAGTTGGGTCCTTCAGTCGTCCCTTTGATCTGTCGTGACAACTGCTGTGTTGCCCTGTCTTGGTGCTGATTTTGGAGGCCTGAGCATCCGAGCATCCTTATTTTTCCTTTACTAAGGGTTGTAACACTTTTAGCCTGATGCTTTGATTGTCTACCCTCATGATCAGCTCCCCATATTCCACATCAATTAGTGTTCTGCCCGTGGCAAGAAATGGTCGCCCAAGGATGATAGGGGCGTTTTCATCTGCCTCACAGTCTAAGATGAGGAAGTCTGTTGGAAAAATAAGGCTGCCCACTTGAATTTAGATGTCTTCGATCTTACCCTCCGGTTGTAGGAATGAGTGATAAGCAAGTTTCAGCATATTGGAGGTAGGTTTGGCTTGCCCAATATGTAGCTTGTCAAAAACTACCTTGGGCATCAGGTTGATGCTGGCTCCTAAGTCGCACAGGGCTCTCATGGCATGGTTGTTGCCGATCCTACATGCAATAACAAAGCTGCCCGAATCTGTCTTTTTGGCTGACAACTTGTTGTGCATCATCGCCATGCACTCCTATGTTACAGCTACGGTTTCGAACTCTCCAATTCTCTTCCTCTTAGAAACCATGTCCCTTAGGTATTTTGCATAATTGGCCATGTTCTAGATGGCTTCGATTAGAGGGATATTTATGTGCACCTGTTTCAGAATATCCATGAATTTCCAGAACTGGTGCTCCTGCTTCTGTTGCTTAAGCATCTAGGGGAAAGGTGTCAGCAGACGAATGTCCTCTATACGCTTCTTGCATGGGAACTTGATCTGTGGAGGATCATCTTCCTCAGGGCTACTGTTAGTATCATATGTCGGGGCAGCTGGTACTGATGCTATCGCGGTAGGTAATTCTTTATGTGCTGGTTGTTCATCTTCTGGATTTTCCATTCTAGGTTCATCCAACTGTTTCCCACTTCTGGTTGATATGGCTTTGCTCTGTTCATAAGTGGGTTTTGCTGCTACCTTTATGCTGCTAGATGATGCACCCTTTGTCCTGTTGCTTATTATCTCTGTGAATTGCCCAAATTGGGTCTCCAGGTACTTTATCGTAGCTTCCTGGTTGTTCATCGTCATCTCAGTCCTGTCCACAAATGACTCAATTTATCAATAAATTTGTTAGTACGAACAATAAAATCACTAGTTCGAGACATAAAAGTATGTAAAGTATTTTTGAGTGAGTTATTGCTCGTATTCTGTTGCTGCTGAGGCGATTGGCTTGACAGGTTCTGTTGGTATCCTCCTGGTTGCTGAGTTGGGTTGGCAACTGTGTTTGGATTACTCCATGGGAAGTTTGGATGCTTCTTCCAGCCAGGGTTGTAAGTGTTGGTGTTGGGCCTGCTATTCCTCTTATAGGTTTCCATGAAGTTGGCAGATTCACTGCATTTAGAGGAATCATGGTTGCCCCCACACTCATCACAAAAAGGCTCCACAACCTTGGTCTCATATGTTTTTCCTTTGGCCATGCTCATCACCAGCTGTGTCAGCTTGTCCAGGCGGGCATTTACAGATTCTGTGGCCTCTACTTCATTCACAATAGTTGGCCACCTTATGCCGCCGCGGTGGGCTGTAGGGAACTTGTAGTCGTTCTTAGCAATTTTGTTTAGGATCTGTAGTGCCTCCTCAGGTGGCCAGTCGAGGATTATCCCATTGGCGGACGCGTCGAGCATCATTCGAGTTGGGTAGTTCACCCCATTGTAAAACATCGATACATACGTCCAAGATAGAAAACCATGAAACATGCAGTTATTGAGCATCCGTTGGTACCGCTCCCATGCTTCATACATTGCATCGTCATCCCCTTGTCGGAAGGCTGTGATCTCATTTCTCAATCTGTCTGTGATGTTAGATGGGCTGAAACGATCCAAGAAGTCCTTGTACAACTCCATCAAAGTATTGAATAACCCTGGCGGCGGGTTGTTAAACCACTTCTTCGCCCTATCCCTTAGTGAATAGGGGAATAACCTCAGCTTTAGCATGTCTTGGTGGACTCCGTGTATTTTGAAAGCTCTACATATATCTAGGAATCCTCTCAGGTGCTGCCGAGCATCTTCTGTGGCAGTTCCTACAAATTGCCCCAATGTGTTGATCATATTGAACATCACAAGCTTTAACTAAAAATGGTCCGCTTCAATTTCAGGCTTTACAACAGTTGGGTTAAATCCCCTGAAGTCATGTTCCAAATAGTCCCTGGTGGTTCATACATACTATTGCTGCCTAGGCGGAATTGAGGGTTGCTGTCTAGGTGGAACTTGCTGCTGCTGTCTGGGAGGCGGATCTTGCTGCCCATCCCTGCCGATACGGGCATCATTGGCAGGGTTATCGTCTTGGATGTTAACCATTGTTACTTTTTCTTTTCCCTCTTTCTTGGCTTTCCCTAGGGCTTCTCTGACTTCTTTCTTAAGTTCTCTTGCTCTTCGTTCGATGTCGTCAAAGAAAACAATTTCGCCCTTTGGATTTGCTTTTTTCATGCACTAGCAAAAGAAATTGTAAAATTCTTTTCTTTTTTTCGAATAAAAATTAAATGCAAATTAAAATAAAAGTACAGAAATATAAAAATGAATTTACTATTGCCAACCCCCGGCAACGGCACCAAAAACTTGTAGAGCGTTCGAGTGTTCTCTAAATAGGAGCGCAAGTGCACACTCTTGTCAAGTTATAGTATAAAAGATATCGTCTCCCACAGGGATTGGTCAACTTATTCGAATTGCAATTCCTGTACAAAAAATAAATGCACAAGTAAATTTTAGTTTGTAAGGAAAAGTAAATAAACCACAAGTGATTGATAGAAAAGATCAGGGTGATGGAATGGGTCAGATTATGCTGATCCCTAGTGTAAAACTACGTTGAATAGGTTAAGGTGCTTTGCGCTGGCAGACTTTGCTCCTCGGCGGGAGATGGCAGATTGGCTACTTTGACGCTTTCGCTACCTCGGCAGTGGAACGAACAATTGGCTCGGTGGCAAACTCCGCAGATCTTCAAGGCTTGGTAGAATGCTTCAGTATTGATTCCGCTTATGTCTAAGTCAGAATATTGTTGTTTCCCACTGTAGATGATACCCATCATGACGTGAATCTTGCAAATACAACAACTTTGGTTCGTTCTCTTTTAGCCGCTTCAAACTCGTACATATGTCTAGGCCGAATTGATCAACACCTGATTAGGATGAGGATCGTACTTATCCCTTTTGTGAGTTCGACTCTCTCGATACCGAACAAATGGATTGTTAACAACTAAGCTTTCGAACTTAGTTGAAAACTATGAAGAGCATGGAATAAGCAAACCTTGAAGTTTTATTGCAAAAACAAACTTAATTCCTAAACAACCGTTCTCACACTAGTTTAAACATAACCCAAACCCAAAAGAGAATGTAGAACATAATGGCGGCAAGAAGACCTAAACTCTGCCTAAGGGAAAACCTAAGTTGTCTTGAATTACAAAATATGTCAAGTATATATAGGCATTAGCTAGGACAAGTCCTCCTTGGAGTAGAAGTCTTCAAAGTAGCTTTTGCATTAAATGCAACCTTTAATTCTGACTTCTTTTAGTTGAATGTGGACTTCTTCTCGTTGCCTTGCACCACAAGTTATCTTGATCTCCTCCTTCGGCGGCTTTGTTCGCTGCTTCAGGTGTCAGAAAATTGAGTGGATGGCATCGTTAGAATCAGAATTTTCTGCTCCACAGATCGCACTCCAATTCTCCAATTCCTCAGCTTGTTTCCCTGGGCGGCAGGTATGGCAACGACAGCTACTCGGCAGCGGCTTTCTCTGCTTGGAACTGCATTAGTACAGCTCCCTGGTCTGCTGCCTCAACATCCTCTCCTCTAGTTTGTCCTCCTCCTAACAACTTCTAGCCCTGAAATGCAAACTAAACTACAACAACGTCTTTTCCTTACCAAATTAAAGATATTCAATAAAATCAAGGCAAAGTAAAGAATACTGTGATTATGCACAACATGAACCTAATTATGCCTAAAATGTACTTAAGAACAACAATAATATGAGATGGAATGTATACAAAATATATGACTTACGAGCACTTTACAGTGGTGTCGCGACTATTTTTAAAAACCAAGTGGAAAAATAGCCCGATGATAAGGGTTTTGAAATCGGGGTTTCACCATTTTTAATTTGCTCTTGAAATTAGGGTTTTCCATATTAAATCAAATTTCCTTTATTTATTCTTGAAAATCAATTTGGAGTTGCCACCGATCACTTTGGTAGACCAGACACCCTAAAATGGACAAGCGATTCTTTTCTTTAAAATTTGGGTTCGGGAGTCGGTTACGTGTAGGGAAGGATTAGCACCCCTACAAACGCTTGTTATCGGTACCTCATTAATTCCACATGACATTTTGGCATTTCGAGCAGTAATTTGAATTTAATCAAATCTTTAATTGTTAACTGAATTTCATTTCGAATGAAGATATCTTTTTGTAAGAAAATACATTTGGAGCATATATAAGTTTTGAAACATCCAATTACTTTAGGACACTTCAATTTATATTCAAAATGTATCTCAACACAAAAGGTTTAATGCGTGTCCAATTATTTTCTTGTCATTTTTAAGATCAAACCCAATTAGGGCTACATTGATTTATTTAATTAAGGAAACTATGAATAATTTTAAGTTTAGGGTTTATGAGATAACACCCATACATTTGGGCACTATCCATATTAGGCCCTAAATTAATAATATTCCTAATTATTTAGTATTGCTAACTACTTTTTTCCTATCTTAGTTTCATTTTAATTAAAACTAACTATATGTAATTACATATTATATGTTTAAATGAAATATTAAATATTCAACTAAAATATTCCCTTTATTGACATCTCATTACAATAAGACACTAATCAAATTAGAATATTAAAGTCTCTATTTAATATTCATTTATTTTCTACAATTGTCTTCATATTATATGTAATAACATGCATATATAAATTAAACAATTGTAATTAAATTATCAAATCTACAAATGACTAAATTAAAAAGAATTTAAACTTAAAACAATGCTGAAAGGGACGGAATTGAATTAAATTTGAATTCGGAGAGCCAAATTACAAGGATTTGGTGGCTAAATTTAATGAAAAGTAAATTAGAAAAGCCTGAAATATGAAATCTGAAGAGCAGGGCGCAGATCCATCTCGCCCGACCCGAATCGGTCTCGCGGGTTGAGCCAACACGGTACCAAAATGGTACCATTTTGACTCAGGTATTTAAACCCGTCGACCGAGTTGGTTCGGTTATTTGTGTGAACTCCCTCTCTCCTCACTCGACACTTTCCCTCTCTAACAACACCCAAAACGTAGTTTTCCTGAGCCAAATTAGATCAAGACATAGTTTTTTCTCGTGTTCTTCATGAATTCATCCATTTTAATCGTTTGATCCAAAACCATAGCTCTATCAAAGCCACGACGTGTTTGCCGCCCGCCGAAGGCGACACCACCCGTCGGCGACCGTCATCTCCGAACATCCCCTTCACAACTCTATCCATCTCTACAACTTCCGACCACCATACAGTTCCAGCCGGCCGCCGTGAGGCGATTTCCAATCATCGTGCCGAAACCCTAAAACTTCAAAAAAGCCCAATTTCGACTCTTAAACCTCTAAATCTACCCCGTTTCGATCGAATCATTCCCTTTCTTCCCCGTCTTAAGCCTAAAATAACTCTCCTAGCGCTCGAAAAAATCCTCTCACCTTTCCCGTCTTAAGCCTAAAATCACTCTCCTGGCGCTCGTTTTCAACTTTGGCCAAAGCAAAATCCTCAACAACGAACCTAACCTAAGATTTCAGTGTTTTTATCTTTTTTATTTTACTGATTTTTATGTTTTCCGAGGCATAGACCTAATTTTTATGCTTTTTTGACAGTAAATGAAAAGAATGGCGGTGGATAGACCTTCTGACGATGGCGGATACACTCCGGTGACCTTTGCCTTTCCCGGTGTCTTCTCAGCTTCTAGTATTGACTTTCTGGCTCCCTTTTCTCTCTCTTTGATTAATGTTTGTAATTATTGCATCATTAATTCTTGTCCCCCACTAACTCTCTACTTATTTATATTATTGAAGATGCTGACGTAGGCGGAGGGTTGTTATCCGTGTGAAAAGGAGTAACCCCCTCAACCCGGCCTGACTGATAGACCGAACGGATCACACGAGGAATATTGAAGTAAACCGGGAAGGTTTACCTCAATAAACGACCTTTTTTTTCTTTTTATCTTGTCTAGATAAAACTTAGGTTCCTATGTGTACGTACACAAGCAGCGGATAAAACATCAACACAATTGCCAATTAATTATAGCCAAATAAGTTTTAGGGACCATTTCGTAAATTTAGTAAATTATAAGGGATTTTGCCAAATTCAAGTTACCAACCTTTAATTAAGTTTGTTACATGCTTCTTGGTGAAATCTCAACTCAAAATGACATTTAGAACTCATCCAATTGCATACAAGGCAAACAGGGACCAAAATGTAAGAAGCAGAAACTCAGAACAATTCAAAAACAGGTTCAACAGTCAAACGTTTCGGAACAGAATGCCTCGTATCGGAACGGCGGTTTCAAAACACAGCTTACCGTTTCGATACGCGGGTTCGTTTCAAAACCCTTAAGACACGTTTTGATATGATGGTTTACAGAGGCAAAATGTTCTGAAACATGCCTCACTGTTCCGAAACGCCAAGGTCATTTCAGGCCACCGTTTCAAAATAGGCAAGGGTGTTTCGAAACACTTGGGTCTGCAATGTCCTAAGAAGCTGGTTTAAATCAGTTTTACCCTCCGAAACCATCCCGACACAGGCCCTCATGATTTAGCAACTCAAAAATACATCGACAACGACTCATACGAAGCATAGGCATCATCAAAACATCGTTCACAAAATCAAAAGCACTATAGGCATGCTTCCTAAGATTTAAAAGCACCAAAAGGGCAAATTGCAGACCCAAGCATAAACCAAAGTTTAAAGGTCATTCACACAACCAAATATGCATATCAAACTTGCTCAAACACGGAAAACACTAAAGCAACCTACATTTATAACATCAGATGCCCCATTGACTTTATTACACTAGTTCCAAAACCAAGGCTTACCTTCAATAAAATTCTTCCACTGATCCCCTTGCAAGTGCTGCCTCCAAAGCTTAAATTGACTGCATTGATGAACAAAGAGAGCATAAGCATACAAGCTTAGTGAGTATTGCTCATACCAAAAACATCATCAATGCACAAAACCATTTTTCCACTCTTTTCAAAACCATCATGCTTCCTTTGACAAAACATGCACATTATCCTTAAAACCATTGTAATAAACATCTTGCAACATGATACATATAAATCCATCAATTAAACCATTGCTACTCGTATTACAAGCCTTCCAAGCATAATCACCTTTATGCTAAGCTTAAGCTAAAACATTCATCTTTCAAAATCATGCATTAACAACATTTCCCACAATGTTTCATTTCATTATATTGGCTCACAAGTGATAAACAACAATCTCAAAAATATTTTATTCAACATCACTTGCCAATATAACCCAACCACATGCATACCTCACTGTTTTTACAAAGCATTCGTGATAAGCCATAAATCAAGCATTAAATCATGCTTCAAACCTCATGCATCAACACATACATACAAGGATCACTTACCTAGTGCATCCTTAAACCACATGGCATCATCAACCTCATTTCACATATTCAAAACATACTTTAAAATAGTAGGTAAATGCAATTAAAACCAAGTGCAATCAAAGGTTCAAAACTAGCACAATCCGAGAGAGAAATCCACTTTACTTACTTCTGAACTTAGTAAAACGTTTCAAGCTCTTACTAAGTTCCCAAAACCTTTTCTAAAACGTTCCCTCACTGGAAAACCAAATTCCACTCATCGACATGCGAAACCACGCTTGCCGACGCAACTATCGATCGTTCGAAGCCTCCAAAACCACTTCGTTTGAATCCGGACTATTATCCCCTATTTTCAACACATTAAAACATAGGTTCAATGCATTAAAATGCATCCAAAACACCAGCAATCAAAAGAATTCCCGCAGCCATGCTCTAAGGCACCAAATTACACATCTAAAACAACCAAAAACTCAATCGATTGACCTCTAACCTCATCCCAGCCATTACCCAACTCATCCAACACATTTTAGGCATTAATCAACATCCAAAAACAACCTAAAACCATCCTTATACCTCCAGCAACTCAGATTCCTCAAGAACACCTCAAAAACTCACCCAAAAACACTTCAAAAACCAAGGATCTCAAGGATTTCGAGATCTATATGATTTAGACTCCACTTCAACACCAAAAACCTTTTAAAACTCATTTAGAAACAATCTCAAACCAGCCATTTAAATCAAACTCTGAAAATCACATTAAAACCCATTTTTCAATCAAGATTTCAAGAGTTTATCAATCTAACAACAAAACCTCAATCAAAATCAGTATTAAAGAGTCAAATATCTTTGGAGTTTCATTAAAGAACCTACATTAGAGGGTTAGCACGAAAATTACCTCAAATCCTTGCTTCTCCTCTAATTTGGCAAGATTTGCTTGAAGAAACTTGAAGGAAAATGGAAGATATCAAGAAGGAAATGATAGAAACCAAAAGAGGATTTGAGAGAAAAGAATTTCTATAAAATTGAGAGAAAAGGAAGGGTGTTTGGCTGAAGTGAAAGTGAGAAATGAAAAGCTCGTCAAAAATTTTATTAACTAATTAACTAACTTTCCTTAATTAATTAAATAAAACCCTTTTTAATTATTTAATAAACATTTAAAACACATGCCAAATTAGGGAAAAGGCATAATTGACAAGTAGCTCCCTAAAGATTCTAAGATTTTTGACTCTTCTTGAAAAACACATTTTCCAACTTTTAAATCTTTACATTTTGGTCACTACCCAAAACGTACACTTTAGAAAGCCCGTTTTGTAAAATTGATTTAACCAACATCTAAAACACCATTTTAGAGGATTTTAGGAATTTTTATCATATTTTTATCCCAACCTGAACCTTGATTTCCCTAAACCACCTTTAAACGGTTCGAACAACCGATACCGGTTCCACCGGCCCAACCCGACATGCAAAATACCTAGGCCCAAAACTGGGGCGTTACAAAAGGAATGGGCGAGTGGGAGGTTGTCGTGTGGCATTTTTCGGCGGGCCAAAGAAACACACAAGTGTTTCTTTGGGCTTTTCCGGTTTTGTGTGACAAAATGAGCATGAATATGTGTATTTTTGGGCTTGTTAACCGAATTTGGGCTTTGTAATCTGGATTATTTTTGAATTATAAGAGGAACATTATATGTAATGGACATTAAACTATTTGGGTATTACTTATGGGTATTTATTTGTTTTTATGTTTTATTTATAGAGAAAGTATATATGTATATATATACCCAGAAAAAATACGTGTACTACAGCTGCCCCTCTTTGCTCATTGTTGTGGAACAAGAATAGGGAAAAGACTAAAAGGACACGAATTTTTTCCAAACTGTCTGACCATTGGCTTTTGATGATGTTCTTCTGATTATAAACTGCCTCAACCTCTTCTCTTCTAATCTGTGTCTCTGTAAAGACGTCGAATAAGAAAGCTCTTCTTATTGTGGACTTCCTCATTCTTTGGAAATAGGTTCTTCTCATTTAGAACCTCTTCATGAACTCTTCTCATTGGGAATTCCATCTTCACCGGATAAACTCTTCTCATTTGAAGTTCTTTCTTTGCTGGGGATGAACTATTCACATTAGGAGTCTTTTCTTTACGGAACGAACTCTTCACATTAGGAATTCTGTCTATGTTGGGCGAACTTTTCACATTAGGAGCTCTATTTTTGCTGAGCGAACTCTTCTCACTAGGAGCTATATCTTTGCTAAACGAACTCTTCTCACTAGGAGCACTATCTTTGGTGAACGAACTCTTCTCATTAGGACTTCCTTTTTCATCAATTTCCTGTCAAAACAAACTAAAATATGAGGATTATCACAACCCTAATTTTCTACATGATGCATGAACCATGACTGGCCGAGATTCATCAATCAGCTTTTGCTCTATGAGGATCCATTCTGGTGCTTCCTTTCCACTTCTTTATTAATTCTCATTTTCTTTGATGCCTCATCTCACATTCAGGATTGGCCGTCAATTTTTCCTTTTTGCGTTTTTGGCCCTTTTCTCTAAAGCGGCCTTTCGGGATTTCACTTTGGTTTTTGTTTTGTTTTCTTTTTTTTCCCTCTTCTCTTTTTTCTTTATCTTTTTTTATTTTTTATTTTTTTTGAGAACTCAAATTGACTACATTGATATCTTGACAATTGGCAATTAACATTTAAATCAAGTGCATTTCAAACTAAAACATAGCACAATCCGAGAGAGACTTTCGATTTACTTACTCTTGAGCTTAGATAAGTATTTCAAACTTACACTAAGATCCCAAAGCCACGTTCAAAACTTTTCAAAGCTGAAAAATCCTTTTCCACTCACCGATACGCGAAACTTCGCTTGCCGACGCGAAGATCACTCGTCTGAAGCCTCCAAAAATGTTTTTCTTGCTTCCGGATCAAGATCCCCTGTTTTTAAAGCATCAAAAATAGAGATCCAAATGCATTAAAATGCATTCCAACACTAGCAACTAAACAAAAACCCGTTGCCCTGCAAAACTACACCAATTTACCCATCTGAAACAACTGAAAACTCAATCGATTTCTTCGTAAACCAAGCCCAGCCAACAAACATCACTTCCAGCCATTAATAATCAGCAAAACACATCTAAAAACAACCTAAACCCTTCCTTATACCTCAAGCAATCATATAACCACCAAAACACCTCAAAAGCTCAACTACAACTATCATGAAACTCAAGGATCTCAAGGATTTCGGGATCTACATTATTAAAACACTTTTCAACATCATTTTCATCTCAAAACTCAATTAGAAACAATCTAAAACAGAGCTCATCAACATCACTCTGAAAATCAAGATTTAAACCTTTATTTTGCAAGATTTTGATATTAAATCAAAATTATAATCAAAACTTAGTTAAAAGCAACAATTAAGAGTCAATAATCTTGGGAATTTCAATAAAGAACCTAGATTAGAGGTTGAGAATGGGATTTACCTCCAATCATTGCCCTCCTTAATGATTGACAAGTTTTTGCTTCACAAATCTTGAAGAAATTGAAGAGAATTATTGGAAATGATTTAGAAATCAAAGAGAGAGAGTTTGGGAGAAAAGAAATCTGGAAAAATAGTTTTAGAAATGGGTTTTGCTGAAATGAAGATTGAGAAGTTAGTTACGTAAAATAAAACCTCTCAAATTACTGTTTTATTAATTAAAATAAAATCCCTTTTTAAGCAATTATTATAAAAAAACCATTTAAAACACATGTCAATTTAAGGAAAGTTGTAATTGCACAAAATCTCCCTAAAGATTCTAAGATTTTGACTCCTCTTTGAAATTTGCATTTTTCCACAGTTTTAAAACTTTACATTTTGGTCACTACCTAAAACGCACCTCTTCCAAAACTCATTTTGTAAAAATAATTTGACCAACCTCTTAAACATGATTTTAAAGGATTTTAGCAATTTTTTTTCATATTTTTATCCTATCCCGAACCTTGATCTCCCTACACCACCTAATACTATTTGAACCGTATCCGACCGGCCCAATACGATGTCTAAAACAACTAAGCCCAAAACCAGGGCGTTACAACTCTCCCCCACTTAGGAAATTTCATCCTCAAAATTTTACCTGAAGGAAAAAGGTGCGGAAACTGCTTCAACATGTCCGCCTTGCTTTCCCATGTGGCTTCCTCAACTCCCCGATGTCGCCACAACACCTTCACAAGCTCTATCGTCTTGCCACGAAGAACTTTGCTGCTCGAATCAAGGATCTTCATATGTTCCTCGTCATGAGACAAATCTGGATTCAACTCTATCTCCTCAACAGATATCACATGCGAAGGATCCGACCTATACCTCCGCAATATTGAAACATGAAACACATCATGAATCCTCTCCAACTCGGGAGGCAACCTCAACCGATAAGCCACAGGACCAACACGCTCCACAACCTCATAAGGTCCAATAATCATCGGGCAAAGCTTACCCTTACGCCTAAATCTCATCACCTTCTTCCAAGGTGATACTTTCAAGAACACACGTTCGCCAACCGCGAACTCAATCTCCTTACGCTTCAGATCCGCGTAAGACTTTTGCCGATCCGATGCTGTCTTCAAGCGCTCACAAATGAGCTTCACCTTCTCGGTAGTTTCTTTCAACATAGCCGCCATCGAAATCAACTTTTTCCTTGTTTCTTCCCAACAAAGAGGCGTTTGGAATTTCTCCCATACAAAGCCTCGTATAGAGCCATTTCAATGCTTGCCTGGTAACTATTTTTGTAAGAAAATTCAACCAAAGGCAAGTGCTTCTCCCAAGAACCCTGAAAATCAATAACACGACATCTCAACATGTCCTCAAGCACCCGGATAACACATTATGATTGTCCATCCATCTAAGGATGATAAGAAGTACTAAAATTCAACCGTGTACCCAAGGCTTGATGCAAGCATTCCCAAAACCTCGACGTGAACCTCGGATCTCTATATGACACTATAGACTTCAGCACCCCGTGCAAACGCACAATCTCAGCAATATGCAACTCTGCTAGCTTATCCAAGGTATACGTAGTATGCACAAGCAATAATTGTGCACACTTCGTAAGGCGATCAACAATCACCCAAACAAAATTCTTCTTCGATGGTGACAAATGCAAACCAGACACGGAACCCATGGTGATCCTTTCCTACTTCCATTCTGGGATTTTCAAAGGTTGCAACAATCCAGAAGGGAACTGATGTTCAGCTTTTACTCGTTGACAAACCATGCATTTGCTAACAAATTCGGCAACATCCTTCTTCAACCCCACCCAATAGTACTCATCCTTCAAACCACGATACATCTTTTCACTACCAGGGTGCATAACGAAAGGACTACTATGTGCCTCAGTCAGAATAGTATGCCTCAACTCAACATCATTCGACACCACTATCCGACTCCCAAAACATAGAACATCATCCTCATTGAAAATGAAATCCGAAGGCTTACCATCCGCAATATCCTGAACATGATGAACAAGGGAATCATCAAGCCACTGCTTATCCTTGATCAACTGAATCAAGGATGGTTTCACTTGCAATTCAGCAACAAGACCACCATCTCGCGATATGCTGAAGCCAACAAACATCGCCCTCAACTCCACAACCACCTTCCTACTCAAAGCATCAGCCACAACATTGGCCTTTCCAGGATGATACTCGGTCAACAAATCATAATCCTTAAGCAACTCCATCCATCAACGTTGCCTAAGATTGAACTCCTTTTGAGACACAAGATACTTCAAACTCTTATGATCTGTGAATACCACACACTTCTCGCCATACAGGTAATGCCTCCAAATCTTCAAGGCAAACACAACAACCGAAAGCTCAAGATCATGAGTAGAGTAGTTACGCTCATGCACCTTCAACTGCCTAGATGCATATGCCACTACCTTACCCTCTTGCATCAACACACAACCCAAACCAACATAGGACACATCACTATAGACTACAAACTCCTTACCAAACTCAGGTTGAATCAGGATAGGAGCTTGTGTCAAAGCTTCCTTCAGCTTTTCAAAAGCTTGTTGCCTCGCATCTGTCCACTCAAAGCGAACATTCTTCTACAATAACTTGGTCAAAGGTGCATCAATCTTCGAGAAACCCTCGACGAACCTACGATAATATCCAGCCAAGCTAAGAAAACTTTGTACCTCCGTCACCGACTTAAGCACTTTCCAACTCATCACTGCCTCTACCTTATGTGGATCAACACAAATACCTTCGACTGATACAACATGTCCAAGGAAGACTACTTCCCTAAGGCAAAACTCAAATTTTCTCAACTTAGCATAAAGCTGGTTCTCCAACAACACTTGAAACACTGTCCTTAAGTGTCTATCATGATCGTCCTCGGTACGAGAGTACACAAGGATGTCATCGATGAACACTACCACAAAATGATACAAAAACTCATGGAACACACGATTCATCATGTTCATGAAAGAAGCAGGTGCGTTGGTTAAACCAAAAGGCATCACTAAGAACTCATAATGCACGTACCTTGTCCGAAAAGCCGTCTTAGGTACGTTTACATCCTTCACCTTCAACTGGTAATACCTTGACCTCAAGTCAATCTTAGAAAACACCGAGGTTCCTCGATACTGATCAAAAAGATCATCAATCCTTAGCAAGGGATACTTGTTCTTGATCGTCAACTTGTTCAGTTGCCGATAATCTATACACATCTGCATTGTCCCATCTTTCTTCTTAACAAACAACACTAGCGTGTCCCACGGTGATACAATTGGCCAAATAAACCCTCGATCAAGAAACTCCTGAAGTTGCGTCTTCAACTCTTTCAGCTCTTTAGGTGCCACTCGGTAAGGAGCAATAGAGAACAGAGTCGTATTCTCATACAACTCGATACCAAACTCAACTTCCGTCTTTGGCGGCAACCTAGGCAACTCTTCTGGAAAGAAACCCAGAAAACCGAAAATAGTTCTGATGTCATGCACACGTACATCCTTTACACCAGGATTCACCACATATGCAAGATAAGCATCACAACCCAACCTTAGCATACGACTTGCTTCCAAATCCGAAATAACATTATACAAGAATTTCACATGCTCGCCTACTATCACCACCTCATAATCATCAGCAAGCTTTAAGGTGACTCGCTTAACCTCAAAGTCAACCACTGCTCTATGCTCAAATAACCAATCCATACCAAGAATCACATAAAAGGGCAAATCCATCAAATCCACAAGAAAGACATGTCCCTGAACAAACAAAGGACATCTCCTATACAATTTCCTCCTGATCACAGTCTCACCAAGAGAACTAGTCACTTGAATTCCTACTTCAAGCAACTCAACATGTATATCAAGAAAATGTTCATGCTTACTCAAGATATAAGAATGTGTGGATCCAGAATCAATCAAAGCTAACAATGATAAAGACTGTAGAACAAAGGTACCTACGATGACAACTGTGTCATTGCACCTTTCACGCTGAGCATAGACCCTCGCCGGACCACCTCCCTCTGGCTGAACTGCTACAACATGAGCGATACCTCTCTGACCTTCTTCCCTCCTCTGGAAATTACCTCGGCCGCGCCCACAGCCTCTCTGAGGTGCAGCCACAGCAGGTGCACTTCCCTGGCCTCCACCAGTCAACAAAGGACACTCACGCCTCATATGATCTGCCGAACCAAAGTTCCAGCAAGAATTCCCTATCACCGCAACATGAGCGTGTGCCTCTCTAGCCGCACGAGGACAATCCCTCCTCAAATGCTCCCGAGAACCACACATCCAACACATGTTCTTCTCCACCTCGACCTTTTTCCCTGAACCAGTGCACCATGTCCAACGTTACCTCGCCTAGCAGCATGCTGATATCTCTTATCTCGGCCTCTTTTGTTTCGTCCACCTCCGTAACTAAACTCAGCAGCCCTCTTACCGGAGCTAGAACCACCTCCACGAGATGTCAGACCTAAGCTCTGCTCGATGTCCTTAGCCTGACATACGAGCACATCAAAATTTGTGTAATCTGTAGCCAACATAAAGGTCTTTACTTCCTGCACAAGACCATATCGGAAGCGATCACAACGATGCCTCTCACTCGGCATCAACTCAAGGGCATACTGGCTTAGACATACGAACTGGACCTCGAACTCAGCCACAGAAAGATTTCCTTGCACAAGCGACATAAACTCGCACTTCTTTTCGTCCAAGTATCTCACACCAAGATACTTCTTCTTAAAGGCACTCCGAAAGAACTCCCAATCTACCCCATTGGGTTCCATTCAAGCGGTGATAGTCGTCCACCAACTATAAGCATCACCCTGGAGGAAGGAAACTGTGCATCCCAGCTTGCGCACATCACTACATCCCATCTGATCCATAATGCGGATCGTACTAGCTAACCATGCCTCCGATGCCTTTGGAGACATACCACAGAACTCAACAGCTCCCAAATTCCTGGCCTTTCCAAAGGCAAACCTACCTGCCCAGCTGCAGGTGCCTGAACTTGCGCTCCAGCTACCAAAGCCTGAAAGGCTCCAGTGATCGCCTGAACCAACGGCGCTAGATCACCCAACCCTGGACCAGCCTGTCCACATTGCTCCGGCTCTCCACCTCCAGGTGGTGGTGGCGGAGTTAGAGTCTCATCAGACGAGTTCTCAACACCCTAATTACCCTGCTCAGGCGCAGGCCCAGGCACAATCGTATTCGATCTAAGCTCTCTCCTCGGACTCATTGTGCTATTTTTTAACAATGAATAATAACAAAACAAATCAAACCATGATTTAGGCCAGCCTCAAGCAAGGATCCAAGTTCACAAACCAATTTAAAACATTTAGCTAGTGTGATAAGGCAATGGGCACCCCGATTTCCCTCAAGCATAACATGGCATACAATAGCCTATCATAATCATCATGCTTTATCTCATCCACAATCAGCAACATACAATCATATTTAACTCCTATATGCTTCACATCAACCAAGCATGACATAAACACCAATATCCAACCAAAACATGATTTTCCAAACAACATGCCATTTAACATTGAATCGAACATCAAAACATTCCAATTTCGCTTACTTCATCCCCAGTTCTTTTGTAACTTGGCTCTGATACCAACAAATGTAACCCTGTTAGCCCGACCTAGACGCCTGACCCGAACTAAGAAGATTACACGGAGAAAATTGAAACCAACTCGTTAAAGCCGACTTCGATTAACAACCCTATATTTTTTTCTTTTTGTCTTCACTAGATGCACATTAAAATCCTATGTGTTCAACAAAACACTTAGAAGAAAATGACACCGTGATTGGAGTTTGATTAGTGGTTCAATTGCATACATTTAAATTTTAGGGACCAAAATGTAATTTCTGAGAATTACAGAGATTAGCCCAATTTTAAGATTACCAATCCTTAATTAGTCATGTAACATTCCATCATGTCAAATTTCATCTCAAACGGATTATCCAAACTCAACTAATTGAACACACAACATTCAGGGACCATAATGCAACATTTCATGACTTTTTAAGATACTTTTAACTGAAAATAACGACTCGATATTGGTACGCTTAAACACGTATCGATACGCGGGAAGGCATTAGCCAAAATGGGGAAAAAGGTATCGATACCCTCCCTCGCGTATCAGTACGACCTTCAAATTTTGCCTAGGTGTATCGATACACGGGCAACTCGTATCGATACCCCTATATCGATTTGCCTGAAAAATGGCTTAGTGTATCGATACTCAACCCCGAGTATCGATATGCATACCAGAATTGCGTCTCCAAAAGCCACAAAACAACAATTAACAACAACTAACAATGTCTGAAACATCCATACATCTTATATCCAACATTTCATACTCTTATGCATCAACATCCACTCACAAGACAAGCATTAAGCATAACAATCCATGAAGGGTATAGAACTACCTAAGCATGCTTTTAAACATAAACCATAGCATAGCCAAAATGCCAAAGGTAAGACCATAAACAATATAATGACCATTTACAAGTCCAAAAACACAAACCAAACATGCTCAAGGTGTTTAACATCACCAAACAAATCCATGAGTAGAAATCCCTCCCATTGCCTCATATTACACTAAGAGAAAGCACATACATTGCTTAGCTAAAATCACTTGGATTCTCCTTGCTTTCTTGCTGCCAAAGATGCTCAATTCTCTGCATTGATGAAACAAATGAGCGTAAGCATAAAGCTTAGTGAGGACCGCTATCAACAAAACAATCATCAATGCATTTTATAAAACCAAATCATCATTCTTTGTAAACATATACCTTCCTTAAAAACACGCACTTTAAAATATCTTTTCCACTTCCAAAACCACATGCTCATAGCATCATTAATTACAACAACAACACCTTTGCTCATGCTTAAACCAAGCATCATATGCACTCAAGCATCTCATGCTTCCTTAAAATAAATGTTCACCATTAATTCATTATATCAATATCATTATATTGGCTCGCAAGTGATCAATACATGAACCATATCAAAATCAACACAATTGACACAATCGGATACGCGGATTACAAGCGTTATCCCAAACGCTTCATACACCCTACCGGACCCTCAAGGCTCACACACGAGATTAGACAATCAATCGTTGTGACACCTATGGTGGAGTTTAACGGTACAATCACAACCCCTCAAAACCACTCATCAGTAGTTGTACAATTCCTCTAACGAGAGCACGAGACACAAACCACAAGATCCACACACGAGATTAGACCATCAACCGTTTTGACCTTAATCTCAATTGTTAGGGTACTTGGATGGAGTGTACGGTGCAATCACAACCCCTCGACATCAAAGACGACTTTATTCACGGTGCACCCAATCCTATAGCCGGCTAACTATATCCGATTAAAGTAACCAAAACCATTTAGCATCACTTGCCAATATAATCATCAATCTTCATTAATTCACGGTTTTACAAGCAAAAACCACAATGCCATTTTTGTAACCCCCTTAACCCGGCCTAGACGGTTGACCCGAATTAAGAAAGTCACACGGGGAAAACCAAAGTCAACCCGAAAGTCAACCTTGATTAACGACCCTTTTTTTTTTCTTTTTAATCTTATCTAGATGCGCATTACACCTATGTGAGATCATACAAACAACATACTAAAAGATCACAAACATCAGAGATCAAACAGGGACCCAATTGAACAAATTACAACTTTAGGGACCAAATTGTAATTTCTGATAATTATAAGGACTTAACCCAATTTGAAGTTACCATCTTGAAATTAAATAGATTTCATGCTTCTCTGTGAAATTTCAGCTCAAAAGGACTTCCCAAACTCATACAATTGAACAAACAAGATTCAGGACCAAAACGTAAACCAAACAAAACATAAAAAGATACTTTCAACCAAATTAACGGTCGCGTATCGATACGCCTGGAGTCGTATCGATACACGGGGAAAACAGAAACTTGGACGAGTATCGATACCCAACCCGTATCGATACGCATGGCCAGAAATCTGCAGATTTGGCTCTTGCGTATCGATACGCAAGCTCGAGTATCGATACTCCTGCCAGAAATCGACTTAAAACAGCAACAATCATGCTTCAAACTTCAATTAAACAACACCAAATCATACCACAAAGTCTACCAACATGCAAGGACCATAAATGCAGCACCAATTCAACATATAACCAACACATATGAAAAGCCCCAAATTCTAATGGCATGCTTCCTAACAAGCTAGCCATTCAACACCAAACTTCCAAAACAAGCATATATGGTTCCAATGCAAAAACCAGCAAACACATCAACATTCAACATACTTAGGGAGCCTCAAACACCTCCCAAAAACATACACATTGGTCCCCCATTGCCAAAACATACAAAAGCTAAATTGCACTTATAAAACCTTCATACTTTGAGCTTCACTTGAACTTGATTGCTTGCCCTTTCTTGCTGCCCTTAAGGTACTCTAATGATCTGCATTATTGATTTAAGAAAACGTAGAGAGCGTAAGCAAAAGCTTAGTGAGGCATGCTCATTAAAAACAATTCAATAATGCAATTAAAACCATTTATAAATCATGCTTAAAGTCAACCTTTGCACATGCTCAAAGCACACTTTAAAACAAGCAATCTCATGCTTCATATCATATATCAAAACAAGCATCTCATGCTTCTTACATACTTAACATGTCATATTGGCTCAAGTGACAAATTCCATTTCATAAAACAAGTTCAACAACTTCCCAAGGACTTTTAAACACCTTGGCCCCAAGGACTTTTAAACACCTTGGCCTATGGACTTTTAAACACCATAGAAAGTATCTCATCAAGGACTTTTAAACACCTTGATCCCAAGGACTTTTAAACACCTTGGCCATGGACTTTTAAACACCATGAATTGAATCTCATCAAGGACTTTTAAACACCTTGATCCCAAGGACTTTTAAACACCTTGGCCTATGGACTTTTAAACACCATAGAAAGGATCACCTAAGGACTTTTAAACACCTTAGTGTCCGCAACATGAACCATCCAAGGACTTTTAACCACCTTGATGTTCATAAGTAACAAGGCTCACTCAAGGACTTTTAACCACCTTAGTGACCTTAACATTTTAAAAACATCACTTGCCAATATACATCATTTTCATCATTTAATCCACTGTTTTAAAGCATTAAATCAAGCCATTTCATCATGCATTTCAAAGCATCAAACCACATCATTTCAATGTACAAAATCAAGGAACTCCTACCTAGAGTTACCTTCAACATATGGCTTACATCATCAGCAAAAACCATGCTAAAACATGCTTTCAAAACAGTAATTAAAACATGCAAATCATCATTTTGCATCACATCAAAATCATGGCCACCACTAGAGAGAAAATCCGAAAACTTACACTTGAGCTTAGCAAAGTTGTTTAGACTTAAACTAAGCTCCCAAAACCTTCAAACCTTGGTTTAAAAAGCTGAAATCCAATTTCCATAATTGCACTCACCGATTTCCACTTCGCCACTTGCCGAAGCACGAAATCAAGCTTCCGGATCAACCAAACTTGGATCCAAAGATGCCTCCCATGTTTCAACACATCAAAGCAGTAAATTAATGCATCACCATGCATCAATTACTTCAATGAAAGCACCTAAACTCGCTGCTCTCATCCAACCTCCATTTTCGGCCACCAAACACAACCGAAAATGCATCAAAACCACTTCTAAACAAAGCCCAGCCATAACCCAGCAAAACCTAACATCCATCATCACCATTTAACATCTAAAAACAACCTACAACCATCCTTATACCTCCAGCAACATCAGATCACCAAGATCACCTCAAAAACCACCTTAAAACACAAGCTAAACTTAGGAAACTCAACCCATCCGGGATTGCATTGATCAAAACTCATTTCCTTATCAATTTAGAGTTCATTTAACATCAAAAACACCTCTTAAAACCCAGATTACTCAGATCTAACGAAAATCAAGTGAAAACATCAAAATCTTGCATAATTAGCCAAGATCCACAAATCTACTTGAAAACCTTTACTTAAACATAAATTTAGGATTGAAAACTTTAGGAATTTCATTAAAGAACTTAAAGTTCAGAGGAGAAATCGTTCATACCTCCAAACTTGTGATTCTCCACTTTTTGGAATGAAAACCTTGTTGAAACTTGTAGCAATTGAGTAGGTTTTGATGACACAATGATTTGCTATCAATTGTGAGTTGAAAGGATGATTTTAGATGAAGAAATCAGATCAAAATCTCTGGAAAAAGAAATGTTTGGTTGGAGAGAAAATGAGAGAAGAAAATAGGAAGTTAGGAAAGAAAATAGTAAAAATGAGTTTCCCTCCTTTTATGAAACCTTTAAAATCAGAATTTAGAATTAAAATATCTTAGAAAAATCTGGAGAATTCACTTTTGGGCAAATAGCTCCTTAAAGATTCAAAGTTTCAATCCTTTTTAAAACAGCCACCAAATTTGCGAAAATTACATTTTGGTCACTAGCCAAAATGTCAACCTTCCAAACCTCATTTTCCAAAATTGTTTTCACAGTTCGTCTAATTATATTAAAAGATGATTTTAGAACATTTTTCCATATTTTTAATGCAACCCGAACTAGGCTTTCCTAATTTAACCTCTTAAGATTCGAACAGGACTTTGACCAAACCGGTCAACGCCCAAAACTTCTAAGCCCAAAACCGGGGCGTTACAACTCTCCCCCCCTTAAGAAATTTCGTCCTCGAAATTTACCTGAAGGAAAGAGATAAGGAAACTGCTTCAGCATGTCTTCCTTTCGCTCCCACGTGGCTTCCTCAACACCTCGATGCTTCCACAGCACCTTCACCAACTCAATGGTCTT
Organism: Hibiscus trionum; assembly: GCA_030270665.1. Taxonomy (NCBI): domain Eukaryota; kingdom Viridiplantae; phylum Streptophyta; class Magnoliopsida; order Malvales; family Malvaceae; genus Hibiscus; species Hibiscus trionum. The sequence goes on along the minus strand of BSYR01000007.1, from coordinate 9,173,727 downwards.
GCCACGAAGAACCTTGCTATCTGAATCCAGAACCTTCACCGGTTCCTCATCATAGGTCAAATCCGGATTCAAAACCACATCCTCAACAGGCATCACATGTGAAGGATCAGATCTATACTTCCGGAGCATAGAAACATGGAACACATCATGAATCTTCTCCAACTCCTGAGGTAACCTCAACCGATACGCAACAGGACCCACACGCTCAACCACCTCATACGGTCCAATGTATCTAGGGCTCAGCTTACCCTTCCGGCCAAACCTCATCACCTTCTTCCAAGGCGAAACCTTCAAGAACACACGGTCACCCACCGCATACTCTATCTCTTTACGCTTCAAATCCGCGTAAGACTTCTGCCGATCAGAGGCAGCCTTCAACCGCTCACAAATGAGCTTCTCCTTCTCGGTGGTCCCTTTCAACAAAGCAGGCATCGAAACCAACTTTTGACCAGTTTCAGCCCAACAAAGAGGAGTCCTACACTTCCTCCCATACAGAGCCTCATAAGGTGCCATCTGTATACTCGCCTGATAACTATTGTTATAAGCGAACTCAACCAAAGGCAGATGCTTCTCCCAAGAACCTTGGAACTCGATCACGCAGCATCTCAACATATCCTCCAAAATCTGAATAACTCGCTCAGACTGACCATCCGACTGAGGATGATAGGATGTACTGAAATGCAACCTTGTACCCAGAGCTTGATGCAAACACTGCCAAAAACGCGATGTGAACCTCGGATCCCGATCCGACACAATCGACTTAGGCACACCATGCAGCCTCACCACCTCAGCAAGGTACAGCTCTGCCAGCTTATCCAAAGAAAACGTAGTATGCACAGGCAAGAAATGCGCACACTTCGTCAGGCGATCCACAATCACCCAGACCGAATTCTTCTTTGACGGAGACAAAGGTAAACCAGATACAAAATCCATGGTAACCCTTTCCCACTTCCATTCAGGGATTTTCAACGGTTGCAACAACCCAGAAGGAAACTGATGCTCAGCCTTAACTCGCTGACACACCAAACACTTGCTCACAAACTCTGCAACGTCCTTCTTCAAACCAACCCAATAGTACTCATCACGAAGATCACGATACATCTTAGTACTACCAGGGTGCATAGCAAAAGGACTACTATGACCTTCAGTCAGAATAGCACGCCTCAACTCAGCATCAGCAGGCACTACTATTCGACTCCCAAAACACAGCACACCATCATCATTGAAACAGAAATCCGAAGGTCTACCCTCCGCGATATCCTGAACATGAGACACCAAGGAATCATCCAACAACTGCTTATCCTTGATCAACTGAACCAAAGATGGCTTCACTTGCAACTCAGCCACAAGACCACCATCTCGCGATATGCTCAAGCTAGCAAACATCGCCCTCAGCTCAACAGCTACCTTCCTACTCAAGGCATCCGCAACAACATTGGCCTTTCCAGGATGATACTCAATCGTCAGATCATAATCCTTGAGCAACTCCAACCAACGACGCTGCCTTAGATTCAACTCCTTCTGAGACATCAGATACCTCAAACTCTTGTGATCTGTGTACACAGTACACTTCTCACCATACAGATAATGTCTGCAGATCTTCAGAGCAAAAACCACTGCAGCCAGCTCAATATCATGCGTAGGATAATTGCGCTCATGCACCTTCAACTGCCGCGACGCATAAGCCACAACCTTACCCTCTTGCATCAGCACACACCCCAAACCAACATAGGACGCATCACTGTAAACCACAAACTCTTTCCCTGATTCAGGCTGAATCAAGATAGGAGCTTGCGTCAAAGCCAACTTCAGCTTCTCAAAAGCTTGCTGCCTCGCTTCTGTCCATTCATACATAACATCCTTCTGTAACAGCTTCGTCAAAGGAGCAGCAACCTTGGAAAAACCATCCACAAACCTTCGGTAGTATCCCGCCAAACCAAGGAAACTACGGACCTCATGAACAGACTTAGGAACCTTCCAGCTCATCACCGCCTCAATCTTCTGAGGATCAACACGAATCCCCTCAGCTGAGACAACATGCCCAAGAAACACCACCTCCCTAAGCCAGAACTCACACTTACTCAACTTAGCATAAAGCTGATTTTCCAACAAAGCTTGCAAAACAATCCTCAGATGCTCTTCATGTTCCTCCTCAGTACGCGAGTACACGAGGATATCATCAATGAACACCACAACGAACTTGTCCAGGTATTCATGAAAAACACGATTCATCATGTCCATGAAAGCAGCAGGAGCATTTGTCAACCCAAACGGCATCACAAGGAACTCATAATGCCCATACCTTGTCCTGAAAGCTGTCTTAGGCACATCCACATCTTTCACCTTCAACTGGTAATACCCTGACCTCAAGTCAATCTTAGAGAACACAGCTGCTCCCCGAAATTGATCAAAGAGATCATCAATCCTCGGCAAAGGATACCGATTCTTGATAGTCAACTTGTTCAGCTGACGGTAATCAATGCACATTCTCATAGTGCCATCCTTCTTCTTCACAAACAAGACAGGAGCACCCCAAGGCGATACACTCGGCCGGATAAAACCACGATCAAGCAGCTCTTGCAACTGCGTCTTCAGCTCCTTCAGCTCCTTAGGTGCCATTCTATAGGGAGTAATGGACACAGGAGTTGTATTCTCATACAGCTCAATTCCAAACTCCACCTCGCGGTTAGGAGGTAAACCAGGCAACTCCTCAGGAAAAACACCAGGAAACTCCTTTACAACCCTGATATCTTGCACCCTCAACTCCTTTGAGCTAGGATTCATCACAAAAGCTAGATAAGCTTCGCAACCCTGCCTCAGCATCCTACTCGCCTCCAAAGAAGACACAACATTGGCAAGAAACTTCACATTCTCACCAACCACCACAACTTCATAATCATCCGCAAGCTTAAGCGAAACACGCTTATTCTCACAATCCACAACAGCACGATGCTCAGCAAGCCAATCCATACCAAGGATCACATCAAAACCATAGAAGGGCAACTCCATAAGATCAACATGAAAGACATGTTCTTGAACAACCAAAGGGCACCTTCTAAACAACTTTCGAGTCACAACAGTCTCACCAAAAGAACTAGTGACCCAAACACCAACATCCAAAGACTCAACAGGCAAACCAAGCAATTCAGCATGCTCACGAAGAATATATGAATGCGTAGATCCAGAATCAATCAAAGAAAGCAATGACAAGGACTGCAAAGTAAAGGTACCTGCAATCACATCTGCATCATTCCTGCCCTCTCTCTGAGCATACACCCTCGCTTGGCCTCCACCTTCAGGCTGAATAGCTACAACGTGAGCTACCCCTCGGCCACCTTCCTCTCTCCTCTGGAAATTACCACGGCCGCGCCCACGACCTCTCTGCGCTGCTGCAACAACAGGAGCACGCTCTTGGCCACCAGCCAACCTCGGACAATCTCGCCTGATGTGGTCCGCAGAACCACAATTCCAGCACCCATTTCCACCAGCATTACCAGCTGTCACAACAGGAGCTTGTGCCACTCTCTCAGCACGAGGACAATCACGCTTCAAGTGACCACGGGAACCACAGATCCAACAAGCACTAGGATCAGCTCTAGCATAACCACCTCTAACAGGTGCACCGCCACCTCTCTTGGCTGAGGACTGATACTTCTGATCGCGTCCCCTCTTGTTCCGTCCACCTCCGGAACTATACTCAGCTGGTCTCTTTCCAGCACTTGCTCCAGCACCTCTAGCAGACAAACTCAGGTTCATCTCAACATCCTTTGCTCGGCCCACCAACACATCAAAATCCTCATACTCAGCAGCCAACATGTATGTCTTTACATCCGTCACAAGACCGTAACGAAACCTCTCACACCTCGCCCGCTCATCGGGTATCAGCTCCGGTGCATACTGACTGAGCCGTACAAACTGTACCTCGTACTCAGCTACACTCATGCTCCCTTGAGTAAGAGACATGAATTCCCGCTTTTTCTCATCCAGATATCTCACTCCCAGATATCTTCTCTTAAACACATTCTGAAAGAATGTCCAGGTAACATCAGCTTCAGCCATTCCAACTATGGTGGTCGTCCACCATGTATAAGCATCGTCCTGCAGCAAGGACACAACACAGCCCAGCTTTTGCACATCCGTGCAACTCATCTGACCCAAGATACGCTTGGTACTCTCAAGCCAAGCCTCAGAACTCTCAGCTGATAAACCTCTAAACTCAGTCCCTCCAAGACTGCGCAGACGCTCCAAAGGCAATCTGACTCCAGCATCCCCTTGATGCCCAGCTCCCTGAGCTCCAGCTACTGCTGCTCGAAAAGCACCCGCAATAGCTTGTACCAAAGCAGACATATCAGGCATAGCTTGCCCCTGACCAACCTCAGGTCCTGCAGCTCCAGCATCAGCCGCTGCTTCAGCTCTCGCACCTCCACCACCACCACCAGGCGGAGGAGGGGGTAACACAGCACTACCAGTGTGCTCTTCATTCTCATTCTCGTTAGGAGCCGCAGCTCTCGCATTACCTCTTAACTCTCTACGCGGTGCCATACTTTTACCATGCAACAACAATGCAAAATAAAACAAGTCAGGCCCAGCAAGGTAAGCAATCCAAGTCTTCAAGCTCAATTTCATTCAAAATCAATTTCATTTCATTAGCTTTTGTTTGGCAATGGGTACCCTCAGCATGCAACATCACAACATACAACGCAGTTGCATCAACATCTCAAGCCACTGAACATGCTTTCAAACAACAAGCATTCATAGCATACATACTTCAATCATGCATACAAACATTCCCAAATACTCGCAAACTCAGCTCTGATACCACCAAATGTAACCCCCTTAACCCGGCCTAGACGGTTGACCCGAATTAAGAAAGTCACACGGGGAAAACCAAAGTCAACCCGAAAGTCAACCTTGATTAACGACCCTTTTTTTTTCTTTTTAATCTTATCTAGATGCGCATTACACCTATGTGAGATCATACAAACAACATACTAAAAGATCACAAACATCAGAGATCAAACAGGGACCCAATTGAACAAATTACAACTTTAGGGACCAAATTGTAATTTCTGATAATTATAAGGACTTAACCCAATTTGAAGTTACCATCTTGAAATTAAATAGATTTCATGCTTCTCTGTGAAATTTCAGCTCAAAAGGACTTCCCAAACTCATACAATTGAACAAACAAGATTCAGGACCAAAACGTAAACCAAACAAAACATAAAAAGATACTTTCAACCAAATTAACGGTCGCGTATCGATACGCCTGGAGTCGTATCGATACACGGGGAAAACAGAAACTTGGACGAGTATCGATACCCAACCCGTATCGATACGCATGGCCAGAAATCTGCAGATTTGGCTCTTGCGTATCGATACGCAAGCTCGAGTATCGATACTCCTGCCAGAAATCGACTTAAAACAGCAACAATCATGCTTCAAACTTCAATTAAACAACACCAAATCATACCACAAAGTCTACCAACATGCAAGGACCATAAATGCAGCACCAATTCAACATATAACCAACACATATGAAAAGCCCCAAATTCTAATGTCATGCTTCCTAACAAGCTAGCCATTCAACACCAAACTTCCAAAACAAGCATATATGGTTCCAATGCAAAAACCAGCAAACACATCAACATTCAACATACTTAGGGAGCCTCAAACACCTCCCAAAAACATACACATTGGTCCCCCATTGCCAAAACATACAAAAGCTAAATTGCACTTATAAAACCTTCATACTTTGAGCTTCACTTGAACTTGATTGCTTGCCCTTTCTTGCTGCCCTTAAGGTACTCTAATGATCTGCATTATTGATTTAAGAAAACGTAGAGAGCGTAAGCAAAAGCTTAGTGAGGCATGCTCATTAAAAACAATTCAATAATGCAATTAAAACCATTTATAAATCATGCTTAAAGTCAACCTTTGCACATGCTCAAAGCACACTTTAAAACAAGCAATCTCATGCTTCATATCATATATCAAAACAAGCATCTCATGCTTCTTACATACTTAACATGTCATATTGGCTCAAGTGACAAATTCCATTTCATAAAACAAGTTCAACAACTTCCCAAGGACTTTTAAACACCTTGGCCCCAAGGACTTTTAAACACTTTGGCCTATGGACTTTTAAACACCATAGAAAGTATCTCATCAAGGACTTTTAAACACCTTGATCCCAAGGACTTTTAAACACCTTGGCCATGGACTTTTAAACACCATGAATTGAATCTCATCAAGGACTTTTAAACACCTTGATCCCAAGGACTTTTAAACACCTTGGCCTATGGACTTTTAAACACCATAGAAAGGATCACCTAAGGACTTTTAAACACCTTAGTGTCCGCAACATGAACCATCCAAGGACTTTTAACCACCTTGATGTTCATAAGTAACAAGGCTCACTCAAGGACTTTTAACCACCTTAGTGACCTTAACATTTTAAAAACATCACTTGCCAATATACATCATTTTCATCATTTAATCCACTGTTTTAAAGCATTAAATCAAGCCATTTCATCATGCATTTCAAAGCATCAAACCACATCATTTCAATGTACAAAATCAAGGAACTCCTACCTAGAGTTACCTTCAACATATGGCTTACATCATCAGCAAAAACCATGCTAAAACATGCTTTCAAAACAGTAATTAAAACATGCAAATCATCATTTTGCATCACATCAAAATCATGGCCACCACTAGAGAGAAAATCCGAAAACTTACACTTGAGCTTAGCAAAGTTGTTTAGACTTAAACTAAGCTCCCAAAACCTTCAAACCTTGGTTTAAAAAGCTGAAATCCAATTTCCATAATTGCACTCACCGATTTCCACTTCGCCACTTGCCGAAGCACGAAATCAAGCTTCCGGATCAACCAAACTTGGATCCAAAGATGCCTCCCCTGTTTCAACACATCAAAGCAGTAAATTAATGCATCACCATGCATCAATTACTTCAATGAAAGCACCTAAACTCGCTGCTCTCATCCAACCTCCATTTTCGGCCACCAAACACAACCGAAAATGCATCAAAACCACTTCTAAACAAAGCCCAGCCATAACCCAGCAAAACCTAACATCCATCATCACCATTTAACATCTAAAAACAACCTACAACCATCCTTATACCTCCAGCAACATCAGATCACCAAGATCACCTCAAAAACCACCTTAAAACACAAGCTAAACTTAGGAAACTCAACCCATCCGGGATTGCATTGATCAAAACTCATTTCCTTATCAATTTAGAGTTCATTTAACATCAAAAACACCTCTTAAAACCCAGATTACTCAGATCTAACGAAAATCAAGTGAAAACATCAAAATCTTGCATAATTAGCCAAGATCCACAAATCTACTTGAAAACCTTTACTTAAACATAAATTTAGGATTGAAAACTTTAGGAATTTCATTAAAGAACTTAAAGTTCAGAGGAGAAATCGTTCATACCTCCAAACTTGTGATTCTCCACTTTTTGGAATGAAAACCTTGTTGAAACTTGTAGCAATTGAGTAGGTTTTGATGACACAATGATTTGCTATCAATTGTGAGTTGAAAGGATGATTTTAGATGAAGAAATCAGATCAAAATCTCTGGAAAAAGAAATGTTTGGTTGGAGAGAAAATGAGAGAAGAAAATAGGAAGTTAGGAAAGAAAATAGTAAAAATGAGTTTCCCTCCTTTTATGAAACCTTTAAAATCAGAATTTAGAATTAAAATATCTTAGAAAAATCTGGAGAATTCACTTTTGGGCAAATAGCTCCTTAAAGATTCAAAGTTTCAATCCTTTTTAAAACAGCCACCAAATTTGCGAAAATTACATTTTGGTCACTAGCCAAAATGTCAACCTTCCAAACCTCATTTTCCAAAATTGTTTTCACAGTTCGTCTAATTATATTAAAAGATGATTTTAGAACATTTTTCCATATTTTTAATGCAACCCGAACTAGGCTTTCCTAATTTAACCTCTTAAGATTCGAACAGGACTTTGACCAAACCGGTCAACGCCCAAAACTTCTAAGCCCAAAACCGGGGCGTTACAATTTTCACAAGCATTAACATGCTTAAAACTAATTGCATAAATCATATAAACTCAAGGATCACTTACCATGTGTATCCTTAACAAAATGGCATTTAAAACAAGCAACATCATTGCTCAAATCATGCTTTAAAACAGTAATCAAATCACATTTAAATCAAGTGCATTTCAAACCAAACCGTAGCACAATCCGAGAGAGACTTTTGATTTACTTACTCTTGAGCTTAGCTAAGTGTTTCAAACTTACACTATGCTCCCAAAACCACGTTCAAAACGTTTCAAAGCTGGAAAATCCTTTTCCACTCACCGATACGCGAAACTTCGCTTGCCGACGCGAAGATCACTCATCCGAAGCCTCCAAAAATGCTTTGCTTGCTTCCAGATCAAGACCACATGTTTTTAGAGCATCAAAATAGAGATCCAAATACATTAAAATGCATTCCAACACCAGCAACTAAACACAAACTCGTTGCCCAACAAAACTACACCAATTTACCCATCCGAAAACTCAATCGATTGATTTCTAAACCAAGCCCAGCTAACAAACATCACTTCCAACCATTAATAATCAACAAAACACATCTAAAAACAACCTAAACCCTTCCTTATACCTCCAGCAATCATATAACCACTAAAACACCTCAAAAGCTCAACTAAAACTATCATGAAACTCAAGGATCTCAAGGATTTCGGGATCTACATTATCAAAACACTTTTTCAACATCATATTATCTCAAAACTCAATTAGAAACAATCTAAAACAAAGCTCATCAACATCACTCCGAAAATCAAGATTTAAACCTTTATTTTGCAAGATTTTGATATTAAATCAAAATTATAATCAAAACTTAGTTAAAAACAACAATTAGGAGTCAATAATCTTGGGAATTTCAATAAATAACCTAGATTAGAGGTTGAGAATGAGATTTACCTCCAATCATTGCCCTCTTTAATGATTGACAAGTTTTTGCTTCACAAATCTTGAAGAAATTGAAGAGAATTATTGGAAATGATTTAGAAATCAAAGAGAGAGAGTTTGGGAGAAAAGAAATCTAGAGAAATGGTTTTAGAAATGGGGTTTTCTGAAATGAGGATTGAGAAGTTAGTTACGTAAAATAAAACTGTAATGCCCTAATTTTGGGCATGGATGTTTTAGAGTTTGAATCGGGCCGACCGAGAACGATTCAAATCTTTAAGGGAGATTTAGGGAACACCTTGTTCGGGATGCTTTAAAAATATGGAAAAATATCTAAAAATCCTGATTTATTATATAAATGATTATGGTGAAAACAATTTTACAAAATATGGTTTGGAAATACTACATTTTGGTGTAGTGACCAAATCGCAATTTTTACAAAAGTTGACTAGTGACTGTTTTGTAAATGATTGAAACTTTGAATCTTTAAGGAGCTAATTTTAGTAAAATGTTTTTCATCAGATTTCTCTTTAATTTGGGTGTTTAAATAATGATTTAATAAAAGGAATTAAAAGAGAAAATCCTATTTTGACTTTCATAACTACTTTACGATCTTTTTCGCTCTTTTCATTTTCTCTCAACTTCCACTCAGCCAAACACATTTCCTTCATCAATTAACCTTTGATTTTCATTTCATTTGCTGAGATTTCATTCTCCTAAGGATTTCTAATCTTTAGCTCATCAAAACCTCTTGTTTTTACCTTGGATTTTCAAGAAACCTTGCCCAAATTGAGTAGAAATCAGCCATTAGAGGTAAGCTTCATCCTTCTCCTCTAATGATAAGTCCTTTACTGAAATTCCCAAGTTATCAATCCTTTGTTAATGATTTTTGAGTTGCTTTAATGTTAGAAACATGAAAGTGTGGTAAAACTCAAGATTCTTGGTGAAATCCTGATGATTTTCGTAACTCTTGGTTTGACTCTATTTTGAGATTGATTTCTAATATATTTTAGATGATAATTGATGTTATAAATGAGGTTTTATCAAGCAAATCCCGAATAAGTTTGGATTCCCAAGTTTTACATGCTAGATTTGTGGTTTTTGGGGTGGTTTTGGTGTTCTGTTGTTGCTGGAGATATAAGGACGAGTTTATGCTGATTTTTGGTATTGATTGAGGTTTAGAAATGATTAGAATTGATAGATCTTGAATGGGCTTTGTTTTGGAAGAGTTTGGAGATGATTTCGGTTGTTTTGGGTAGCCGAAATGGTGCTTTTGAGTAGAGCAGCGAGTTTGTTTGTGTAGCTCATGATTTCAATGCATGATGATGCATTAATCCTCTGCTCTTATGTGTAATAAACAAGGGAGACATCTTCAGTCGCTTTTGGTGTTGATCCGGAAGTGCCGGAAGCTTAGATATCGTTTTGGCAAGCAAGCGAAACGTAATCGGTGAGTGTGAATAGTTTTAGAAGTCCTTGAGGGACAAAGATACAAGGTTTGGGGATTTAGGATTGGTTTGAAACACCATCCTAAGTCCGAAAGTAAGTATGACTAGATTTGCTCTCAAATATGTGGTTGATGCCCCTGAATGCTTTTACATGCTCTTGTTTTGAGATAGACAAATTCCTACTGTTTTATGCATGATTTGTAGCATGAGATGATGCTTTGTAGAGATTTCATGAGATAGCATGTTGCATTAAAGAGTTTTTGAGATTTTGACTTAATGCAAAGCATGCGATATGATTTTGAAATGAGATGAGAAATACTTGAGAAATGTTGCATAAAAACAGTAGGTGAGATGATGTTTTGATATAATATATTGGCATAGAAGATGAGATAATTACCGGATATAATTGATCGATCAATAGGATGAGAGTGCACTATAAACTAAAAATTCGTACGTGGTCTTTGGAGTCGGGCAATGGGGGTAGTGCCATCCCGATCCAAAGTGAGAATCCAATGATGAGAGATACCACTAGGGTAGGACTTGGTGAAATACCCAAGCTTTATGGCGATGAGAGATACCGCCATGAGATTTCAGTGATGAGAGATTCCACCGGGGTAGGACTTGACTTTGAGTCAAGCTAATCCGCATATCCGAGTAAAGATGATATATGAAATGCCAATATAGTTTATGAAATTGTATTTGATTCACATGTACCAAATGTTAAGAGGATTTCGGCTATGAGATATGCATATGAGATTTGTGTATGAAATGCTTTAGCTTTCACAAGCATGTGTATGGCTTTGCCATGAGAGTTGCATTGGTTTAAATGCATGAGATAGAATAGAGTTACATGTGTTTTCAAATGGAGATTTGCTTTGAAATGGTTTTCAAGCATGAGATAGAAAGAGCATGTTGTTGAAAATGGTTTTGAGAAAGAGTTTTATAGATGCATTGTTGTGTTGGTTTTCCTTAGAGCGTGCCTCACTAAGAAAACATGCTTATGCTCTCTTTTACCAACAATGCAGATAATTGTGACGAGTTTTAGCAGCGAGAAGGCTAAGGACATCCAAGGAAGTGAAAGGCTCATGTATGGGGAAGTTTTCATAAGCTTTAGTATTGATATTTGGCAATGGAGATCTAAGGTTGATTTTGGGAGATGTAATTTGGAACTCCCTATGGTTGCTGCAAGTTTGCTTTGGTATTGTGGATTGTAAATGGCCTTTATGTGTTGGTCTTGTGGTTTATAGCTTTCTTATGGCTTTTATGTTTAGGAGGCATGCCTATAGATTCAATGTTTGCATTATTGATGCCATGCTTTAGCTTAAGCTTCATAAATATGTTCTTTGTCCTTTAATCTTGTTGATGGTGGGTTATGACATGTTTTGGGATGTGTTTGAATGTGTAAAGATGTGAAAAACCAGAAAATTATACAGTTGCAGGGCAGGGTGTATCGAAACACCCTTATTTGTTTCGGAATAGGGGCCTGGAATGGCCATAGTGTTTCGGAACAGGTGGGAGTGCTTCAGAACACTTTGGCTACTGGAGAGCCATGTTCCGATAGTGGTTTCGGAACGGGCCCGAGTACCGAAACGACCAGCCCAGTTTCGATACAAGGTTCAGCGTTTCGAAACACTTGACCGTTGGACTGCATTTTGAATGGTTTCAAGTTCATGTTTTTTACATTTTAGTCCTTGATGAATATGGATGCAATTGATTGAGTTTGAGATGTCCAATTGAGCTGATTTTTGGCAGAGGTGTATGAAATATAACTAATTACATATTGGTAAGCTTAAAATCTGCAAGGTCCTCGCAATTTGCAAAGTTCACGTTTTTGTCCCTAAAAGTCTAATTCTTTCAATTAAACCCTTAAATGATTTCTGAACGTTGTGCCTTCCCTTCCTATGATCCTGTGTGATCACATAGGCTTAACCTTGCATTTAGAAAAGATAAAAAGTAAAAAAGGGTTGTTAATCAAGGTTGACTTTCGGGTTGACTTTGGTTTTCCCTGTGTAATCTTCGTAGTTCGGGTCAAGCGTCTAGGCCGTGCTAAGGGGGTTACATTTGTTGGTATCAGAGCCAGGTTAACGAATATTTGGGGCTTGGTAAGTGGTTAATGTGTGTGTGATTATGAATGAGTATGACTTTTTGGTGAAAGTATGATGTATGATTGTTGATGTTTGGTTCTAATGAGATGAATTTGAGATGCTGTGCTGTGTTTGAGGGGTAGTAGGGGATCCCATTTCCATATCATTACTATTGGAAAGAATTGTTTTCAAAAATGAGTTTGAGTACTTGGATTACTTGCCTTATTTTGCCTAATTGAATTTATTGCATTTTTTCAGTTGCATTGTTTTCATATGGGGCGACGTAGAGAGCTTAGAATTAATACTCGTGCTACGGTTGAGAATGAGAATGCTGAGAATGTTGAGGATTTACCACTTCCTCCTCCTGGTGGACGACCCGGTGGTGGTGGAACAGGGGTAGGTGCTGCAGGAGCTGGTGTAGGGGTTGCTGGACCCGAGGGAGTTCAGGGGCAAGCTGCTCCTGATATGTCGTTGTTGATACAAGCTATTGCTGGAGCTTTTCAGGCAGTGGTAGCTGGAGCTCATAGAGCTGCACCTCAGGATGGTGCTAATGTGAGGTTGCCGTTGGAGCGACTCCACAGTCTGGGAGGGACTGATTTCAGGGGATTGACTCCGGAAGGTTCCGAGTCTTGGTTAGAGAGTACCAAGAGGATTCTCAGGTAGCTGAACTGTAACAATGTTCAGAAGTTGGGGTGTATTGTGTCCCTGTTACATGGTGATGCGTATACGTGGTGGAGAACCACAATAGCGGGGATGGATGATGATGAGGTGACTTGGACATTCTTCTTGAATGCATTCAAGCGAAAGTACTTGGGAGTTCTCTACCTCGATGAGAAAAAGAGGGAATTCATGTCCCTTGTGCAAAGGGAGTATGACAGTGGCAGAATATGAGGTACAATTTGTACGCCTCAGCCAATATGCACCCGAGCTGATTCCCAGCGAGCGAGAAAGATGTGAACGATTCCGATATGGGCTGGTGGCTGATGTGAAAACCTCTATGCTTGCAGCAGACTATACTGACTTTAATGTCTTGGTCACTAGAGCCAAGGACATTGAGCTGAATCTGGGTCTGGCAAGTCGAGCGGGAGGATCTAGCTCAAGGAAGCGACCTACGGAACATGATTTTGGTAGAGATCGGTACAAGAGGCATAAGGATAGAAGGTCACATGGCGATGCTAGACGTGGGGGTGGTAACCCTGGAAGAGGTCAGCAGGGACCAAATGCTTTCTTACGGACTCCTGAGTGCAATCAGTATGGTAGGAGGCACACTGGTGAGTGTTGGGGCAATCTTGGTACATGATGAAACTGCGGTAATCGTGGGCACATGAAGAAGGATTGTTCGCAGCCATTGAGAGAGGGTCAGGCTCCGGTGAGAGCAGTTGAGCCACAGAGAGATCGTGGGCGCGGCCGTGGCAACTTCCAGCGCAGAGAGGAAGGTGGAAGGAATGTAGCTCATGAGGTGGTTGTTCATCCTGAAGGTGGTGGCCAGGCTCGAATGTATGCCCATCGAGAAGGGAGGAATGACACAGACGTGATCGCAGGTACCTTTACTTTGCAATCCTTGTCATTACTTTCTTTGATTGATTCTGGATCTACACACTCGTACATATTGCGTGAACATGCTCAAATGCTTGGTTTGCCTGTTGAGTCTTTGGATATGGGTATGCGTGTGACTAGTTCCTTTGGTGAGACGGTTGTGACAATGAGATTGTATAGGAAATGCCCCTTAAAGGTGCAAGATCATGTGTTTCTTGTTGATCTAATTGAATTGCCATTCTATGGATTCGATGTAATTCTTGGTATGGATTGGCTTGTTGAGCATCGAGCCATAGTGGATTTTGAAAATAAGCGAGTTTCGCTAAAACTCGCGGACGATTATGAGGTTGTGGTGGTGGGAGACAAGGTGAAGTTCCTATCTAATGTGGTGTCGACGCTTGAAGCAAGCCGGATGTTGCGTCAGGGATGCGAGGTTTACCTAGCCTTTGTTATGAATCCTAGTACAAAGGAGGTTCGTGTACAGGATATAAGGACCGTGTGTGAATTTCCTAGAGTGTTTCCGGTGGAATTACCGAGTTTACCGCCTAGTAGAAAGGTTGAATTCGGAATTGAGTTGTATGAGAACACAACTCCGGTGTCCATTGCTCCCTATCGCATGGCACCCAAGGAGTTGAAGGAGCTAAAGACGCAACTTCAAGAGTTGCTTGACCAAGGCTTTATTCGGCCTACTGTGTCACCTTGGGGTGCACCTGTCTTGTTTGTTAAAAAGAAAGATGGCACGATGAGGATGTGCATTGATTATCGTCAGCTGAATAAGTTGACTATCAAGAACAAGTATCCTCTATCGATGATCGATGATCTTTTTGATCAGTTTCGAGGAGCGGCTGTGTTTTCAAAGATAGACTTGCGGTCAGGGTATTATCAGTTAAAGGTGAAGGATGTGGATGTGATGAACAGGGTGTCCCCTTCTGTGTCCATGGATATGATGAACAAGTATCCTACTGTGTCCCCTGTTGCTTTCATGGATATGATGAACAGGGTGTTCCATGGATATGATGAACAAGTATCCTACTGTGTCCCCTACTGCTTTCATGGATATGATGAACAAGGTGTTCCATGAATTCTTAGATAAGTTCGTTGTGGTGTTCATCGACGATATCCTTGTGTACTCTCGTACCGAGGAGGAGCATGATGAACATTTGAGGATTGTTTTGCAAGCGCTGCTAGAGAATCAGCTTTATGCTAAGGTGAGCAAATGTGAGTTTTGGCTAAAGGAAGTTATTTTTCATGGCCATGTGGTTTTAGCTGAATGGATTCGTGTTGATCCTCGGAAGATTGAGGCGGTGGTGAATTGGAAGCCTTCTAGGTCGGTTCATGAAGTTCTTAGTTTCCTTGGGTTAGTAGGTTACTACCGGAGGTTTGTGGATGGATTTTCTAAAATTGCTGCTCCATTGACGAAGTTGTTAGAGAAGGATATTAAGTATGAATGGACGGAAGCGAGACAACAAGCTTTTGAGAAGCTAAAAGCAGCTTTGACGCAAGCTTCTATCTTGGTTCAACCTGAGTCAGGAAAAGAGTTTGTGGTGTATAGTGATGCATCCTATGTTGATTTGGGGTGTGTGTTGATGCAAGAGGGTACAGTAGTGGCTTATGTATCGCGACAGTTGAAAGTGCATGAGCGCAATTATGCTACGCATGACATTGAGCTGGCAGAGATGGTTTTTGCTCTAAAGATTTTGAGACATTATCTATACGGTGAGAAGTGTACGGTGTACATAGATCATAAAAGTTTGAAGTATCTTATGTCTCAGAAGGAGTTAAATCTTAGGCAATGACGTTGGGTGGAGTTGCTTAAGGATTACGATCTAACGATCGAGTATCATCCGGGGAAGGCCAATGTTGTGGCCGATGCTTTGAGTAGGAAAATGACGGTGGAATTAAGGGCGATGTTTGCTAGCTTGAGCATATCGCAAGATGGTGGTCTTGTTGCTGAACTACAAGTGAAACCATCTCTGGTTCAGTTGATAAAGGAGAAACAATTGTTGGATGATTCTTTGGTCACACTAGGGAGCATCATAATCTGACCCATTCTTTCACCCTGATCTTTTCTTCAATTACTTTTGTGTTATTTACTTTTTGTTGCATTGAGGACACTGCACTCTTCAAGTTTGGGGGTGTTAGTGCCCTTTTGTTAGTCATGTGCATTGTATCAGTAGGTAGAAACAGAAATTATGCTATGGCATTTTGTTTAGCTCCATCATAGTTTTATGAATAAATTAATGATGCCCGATGATGAATAAATTTTTTTATGGCTATGGATTGACATGTATGACTTTTGAGATTGGTAGAATGAACTCTAGGATTTGATGCTTGATCTTTGTATTGCTACACGATTTTTTGCTTCTTAGGTTTAAGACTGTTATAGAATTTTTTTTAGAACTTATGCTTATCCTTGTGAAATTGAATTTAATGATCTCATATAAAGAAAAATGATGGGATAAAGGCTTAGTTGATCTCCCTTGTTCTTATTGAATATACCAAACTGTGAATAAATGGTACGGCATATTTATAGAGGGACACTCTGCTTTGTGTTGCATTACCTGGAAATCAAGCTTAAATAAATGGCAACAACATCAAATGAGTGAATGAAAGTTGTCACGGGATGACTCTACGTACTAGCTCGAGATGATAGGTATGCTCCCTACTCATCTAGAGTGAGGGATGGTAGGTGTGATGAGCCGACACCCCTCTAAAAACAGTTTAATTATGGGAGTAAAAAATTTGTGCTAAAACAGTTAAAACACTATGATGAACTTGAGTTATTGTAAGAAATTTTTCTAACTTCATTAAACTTAAGTTGCATGCAATCACACACACACTAACAAAGAATATTACCCTAGGGAATCATTCTTAAAATCTCAATTATGTCTTAAGTATTAAAGCCTTCCCTTTCTGAGGGCTGAAATTTTGCCATAACATCTACCTTGAGCTAAATTTTTGCCACATCATTTTCTCTGTTTCTCTCTATTCATTGCTTGAGGAAAAGCAATAGCTTAAGTTTGGGATTGTGATAACTTGCCAAAATACTTATATTTTACACATTTTTACTTAGGTATTTGTTTATTCTCGAGGTCATTTCATAGCATATAGGTGCATTTAGGGCATATAACTGCATACGTCTTTGCTCGTTGGTGGTTTGGCTTAATTTCACAAGATTAGATGCTGCTTGAAGGGTATGTGCTGGTGTTGTGATGTGCAGGTTGGAGCGAGTGTGAAGGCTACCACATTTTGGACAACAATTATGGGCGTAGAATAGGACAAAGTAACGCGCACATTCTTAGAGCCTATATGTGCGAGCCCACTTTTTGCCTGATTGTGCCCCACATGCATAGGGAATATTCCCAAGACGTCAAAGAATATTAGGGCACAAAACCCTAGGAGCCCCCACTATATAAAGGACATGAGACCCTCATTAAAGGGAGGGAGGCGAAAAAGGTGACTAAAGGCTAGGGAGAGAAGAAAAAGGCGTATCTTTTCCTTTCTTCTTCTTCTTCCTCCACTTGGTGTTCTCCATCGTTGAAGCTCTAAGTGTTTGACATTGCTGACCTTGAGAGAGGCACCAAGCCTAGGGTGGTTCGTAGCATTGCAGTCCATCGTGGATCGGGAGTTTCTTCTTCCCTTTCTGTTGCTTTAGTATTTTCTTTTAGGTGGCTTAGGCTCTTTGGATGATCTATGTTTTCGTTTCTTTAATGCATGCTTATTTATCTCTTGTTTCTTCCTATGTTTTGTCAATGTTTGTTAAATGCTTATGGTTGTAAGAGCCTTCGAGAGTTGGCCTTTCCTTAGGTCTAAGTTGAAGTTAGTAATCGAGAGAGCTATCTTTGATCTTCATAGGCAATGGAGTTGGCTGTTGAGAGGCACAACTCTAATTCACCATAGAGATAAGTGATGGGTTTCAATGTCTACAAAGGATAGAACTTTATGGGTAGGGGGAATGTTAGAGTTTACGCTGAGAGGTATTGATGTAGTATTTCCTACTCCCAGCTTCCTTGCTAGAGATAGTTGAGGAGAAACCTTAGCAAATCATGCCGAGCATAGAATAAGCTAGTGAGATAAGCCCTAGTTGAGAACGAAAGCATAAGTTAACTAGATAACCCAGCCAATCATCCCCAAGTGAGTTTCGCATACGTAAGAGGACATATTAAGTCTACTGATTTCAGCGCGCTATTTTTATCTTTATTGCTACAGCATTTATCCCTCTGTCTCTATTTGCCAAAGCATTCTCTATTTACAATTTGTGACTTGTGTGCTTAAACTCAACCTGAAACACCACCAATCCTTGTGGAGACAATACTCACTTATCAATGTATTACTTGTTTGATGTGTATACTTGCACCATATTTGTGTATCATTTATAGTACACTACACGCGCAAACATATACCTTGACTATTGGATTGCCTACTGGATTGATTTTGGTTGATTTATGCATACATGTGTTTTTGTGTCTTGATTTATTTCTAGATTTCGCATATGGGTTCTAGGAATAAAGTATGAATCGATAAGGCTGGTGGAAGTTCTAACATCGATGAATATTCCTCTTGTCCCAACCTCACTCTACTCTATCAAAAGAGTCTCCGAAACAAAGACGCCCATACCAACTTCAAGCTCTTTCAAGATCATACAATTCATCGTGAGCATATTGTCTCTATACCCTTTTTGGATTCTAAACATTTTCAATTTCGATGTCTCACTTTATTGAGGCGTTGGAATTTCATGCCCATTTTGAGCTTACCCGATACTTTGTATTGTAACATGGTTCTTCTATTCTATGCAAATGCCCGATGTATCTCCAATGTCGATCATTCTCATGTGATAGCCATCGAATCCTACCTCATGGGGAAGAAGTTTCGGGTTGATCCACAAACATTAGTCAATGTCTTTGGATATGAAGATGAGGGGATTTCGGATGAGAACTCGTTGGGATATACTCTCGGTGGCTCCGTCACGGTCCTTGATGCTCATGATCGCATCCTTCATCTCATGGTCTCTTGGTGGTTTCGTCCTTCCGGTGGAAAATTCTACCAAATTCGGCAAGTTGACGATTTTTAGATTCGTTTCTTTCGTGAGAAACGTCGACAAAATCTTTGCCAAATCATGTTTGTCGAGATGGTGCATCTTGTTCAAAACCGCAACTCAGATCTTGTCACTTCTTTCACTTATGGCACTGCCTTGAGTTACTTGTTCTCAAAGTTGGGGATTGATTGCTATCTTGACTTTCCGGAATCTCTCAAGGATCCCATCGATGAGCGCAAACTTCTCCGTTGCAGATTTCATTTCATTGATGGTGAGTGTATTCGTGTCGAGCATCCTCCTCAAGTTGTGGCCCCTGAACCTCAACCTCAAGTTGCTCTACCAAACAACAAAGCCCTCATGACTTTCCTTACTGAACAATTCAATGGCTTGCGAACCCTCATGGACTCCGGTTTTTCCACTCTTGACACTCGTCTCACTTCCGCGGAGGGACGTATCAAAAGTGTTGAGAATCGACTAACTCCGGTTGAAACTCAACAAGCCTTAATGGACATGTCTTTTACCAGCTTTTATGGCGAGTGGAGACAATTTCGAAGGAGCTCCGCTAATGATGAAGATGAAGATGACGATGAGCCTTAGATCTTTGCATTCCATTGCATATCATCTAGTTTAGGATTTCCCTATTTATGCACATATCTATGTTTTTTCTTTAAGATCTATGCTTTGATTTATTGTTCTTAAGTAATAAGTTTGGATATTATGTTTGGATATTATCGAATTATTTTGCTTTGGTTTATTATGCTTAATGAAATTTTGTTTCTTTAATTATGCTTTGTTTGGATCTTGTGCTATATTGCTTTATCTCATGATTATATCCCTTCATTGATTTTGATCTAACAAAAAGGTGGAGAAGGGTTAAGCTAACTTTTTCAAAATCTTTTTCAAAACCTAGCTTCAATTTAGGGGGATTTACTTAAAAAATTACTTTGGTTTTGTTATATCAAAAAGGGGGAGATTGTAAAACCAATATTTGATTTTGATATAACAAATAATATATGGACTAAATTTCAAAGTAAATAAATTTTTAAGTACTCAAAAGACTCACATTTGAAAAGTAAAATTTATACATAAAATTTTTTCAAGTCAAAACTTAAACCCCATAAATTTTTCTAAGTGTTTCAAAGCTAAAATACTCAAAATTGCCCAGACGGTTTGAAACACCCTCAAAGTGTTTCGATACGTTTTGCTAGTGGAAACGTTTGTTTCGATACAGACTAATCTGTTTCGAGACAAGAGTTTCAAAATAGGCTTTCCCGTTTCGATACAGCCTTCATCTGGGCCTTTGAATTTTAAGTATCGTTTCGAAATGGCTCTGTAACACCCCCTTCTCGGTCTGGTAGAGAATCAGGTTGAAGTGTGTTACCGGAGGACGATGCGACAAACAATGTTATAAAATTTCATCTTGATCACACGATAAATCAATAGAAGGCATACAATGTGTGACCAATGCACCTATTAGTCCAATATTATCAAATAGAATGTACAATTAATAATCTAGGGCCGTTTTACAACTTTTACAAGCATTAAGGAATAATTTGTAAATTTTAACAGGTTTGAGGTCCTTCGATGTAAAAACCCTACCAAGATGAGATTCAATACTTAAGGGTTATACCTACCAAATTTCATTCAACTCGGAGATCAATAGCACCATCAATTTGACTTTACAAAGTTTAGTGACTAGATTGTAACACTTTCAAGATGTCCAATAAACCTTTAACTAACTTACCTAACCCCGTTTCAGAACACCTTGGGCTGTTTCGGTACGGGTGCACGAGAGTCAACCCTGTTGACCTATCTCTTTAGACCGTTTCAATACATGCTTGACCCGTATTAGAACGGTTTGACCACCATTGACTTTGATTTTGTCCGTTCTGAAACTCGTATCGAAACAATGGTCTCTAGAAGCAAAATGTTCTGAAATGGCATCACTTCGTTCCGGAACGCCCTTAATCTCAGGTTCAAAGATGTGTACCCATATCGAAACGACATCACCCGTTTCGATACGAACATGCGTGTAATGACAAATATTTATTGGTTTTACTTGATTTACCCTATCGAACGATGTCCAAATGCAACGAAACTTTACATGCAACATTTCATTGGTATAAACATCTAGCATACTAAATTTCATGACTATATGAATATGTTTACTAGGTTTTCATCTTTTTAAGCTAAGCATGCCTATTAAGGCTATCTTCCAAGAACCAAAAAAGCCATTTAGAGTAATGACCATATTACAAAATAGGCAAAGCACCAACACAACAAAACGAGCATATATGACTAGTTTAATTATTTTGCCACCTTCCTAGGAGTTCAAAGGTCATAATTACATTACTTGTAGCTTGGTAGTGACTTGTCTTGGCGGCCGATCCGTTCTTCCAACGAACAAACCCTTTTTAACCTGAAAATGCATGAGATGAGACACGTTAGGCATACTTTGCCTAGTGAGGTAGTCACAGGCAATGTAAATAATGGAAATACCATGGTTACGCTTATACATAATCTCATGCCAACAATATTGGTACTATGCAACAATGCACAAAGTATAATCATGTTTCGCTTTCATTCGTAGCCCTTGGATTGAATCAAATCGTGGATACGCGAATTCCTACACCTCGCCAAATCAATGAATGGTCTAATCCCTCCGCCTCGCCAAATCAATATAGGCCGTAGCCTTAGGACCGTAGTCCACCCGTACACTGAGCTCATGAATTCTATGGCATGCCAATTGTATCCCGAGTCCATTCCCATCCAAGGTTGCAAAGTTCTTATTCATTTCAATAATCAAAGATATATCAATGTACAATGAATTCAATGTAGCCGGTGATCAATATATGTGTCTCAACATCAATCTTTCATAAATTGGTATCAATATCAATGTCCGATGATTTCAATGTAATAATCCAATGACAATGCTTATATCGGCAAATATATATAATGACAATAACCAATGTTCAATGGTGACTTACCGACACTTACCAAAGTTTCTGATTAACCATCCAATGCAATCGCTTCAATAGCAATGTTAGCGAAGTAATCCAGAATAACAAATAATGATCCGGGAAGGCCTTTCGCCTAAACCCGAGACTCCGACTACACTCACCTTAGCAATCCGAAGCATCAAGGCTCTCGGATAGCAATCCCTTTGTTCCTAGCTTGTGATGGAGATGGTGAAACTTCTTTCTCCACTTCTTGAGCTAGAAAAATTAATAGAAAACTTATTAGGGTCGATGTTTCGATATCAAAATCAACATAACAATATCGAAATCAATATCTGACTTCAATAGAGATGACAATGAGGAGATATCCATGGATAGTCAAAACCCTAGCTTAGATTATACTCAAATTATCCATGGAATCCAATCACCGATTGTGGAATATAGCTTACCCGATCGATAGCAACGTTTCGATATCGATATAGTGAAGAAATAGCAAAGCTTGAATTTCCTCCAATGGAGGTGTGTGCTTAGATGAAAAAGATGATGATGGTGAGAGGTGTTAGCTTGGAAGTTTGTCTTGGGTAAGCTATCTCCTTTTGCTTTTAATTTCTAATTTTTAACATTAAGCTTTCCTTCAATTGAAGGAAAGTTATCAGATAACTCCACGTAGTGGAGACTTAATTAAAGAGGGCTAATCGCGAAGTTAGCCCCTCGTTTTTCATGCAATTATAGTTTTACTCTCCAACTTACACTTTTTCCATTTTAGCCACTAAAAGCTTAATATTACTTAATAAAGTTCAATCACAAGGTTTTAAGCCAATTTAGGGTTCAATAGCAATAATTAACTAATCGATGCAATATTTAAGCTCTGCCAATGTAGGATTTCCAATCAACGAAACTTAATTATGACTAGACCAGATTTTGGGGTGTTACAGGCTCATACCGTTTCGATACATGGTTTAAGTATTTTCAAAATCGAGCATTAAATAAACTAGTCGTTACTTGTCAAAACTTAACTTTTGAAAAATTGGTTAAGCATTTCGATACGCCCATTTGCTGTTTTGAAACACCAATTTACATTTGCAAAACATTTCAATACAGCCTGTAGCTGTTTCGATACGACCCTCTTTTTATAGTTAAAGGCATTTTACAGTTTCAAATTGTTTCGATACTGGTCCCTTTTTACACACAACGACTCTTTCTTTTTTGGGTGTCTATTTCGATATAGAGTCTCGTGTTTCGATACAGGTAGCTGTAAAACAACATTTATGGAGAGAAGAGAGAGCCCCAACGGCTCTATTGATGATCTCAACCACCCAAACGGCTAGAAATCAATGAAATGGTATAAAAACAAGTCTCTAAAGCTACAAAAACAATTATTGAACCTTCAAGTAACATCCAAGCAATTATTGCAAACCCTTGAGCTTAAAGAGTCAAATTTGTGTACCTTACTTGTAAAATTTTCATTGTTTATTTTTCTTTCAAGTTTGGGGAGTGTTTGTTTGTAATTGGGCAATTCATTAGTCTTGTGAGAGATAAATTTTTGATTTTCTATCCTTCTTTGTAATTGTGAGTGAATTTGATTAAGCTTTGGGTAGAAAACTTAATCGGTTTGTAAGGTTGCCTCTTAATCTGAGAAAAGGGGAAGAATCAATAGTGGATTGGTTTAAAATCCTTAGTGGGAGCTAAGTTAGTGCATGTAGAGCTTGTTAGAAGCTTGAACCACTCCAAATTCCATTGTATAAATTTTTCAATTGCTCTTTTACTCACTTTAAATGTTTTAAATTGCCAATTCACCCCCTCTTGGCCATTTGCAATTGTGTGATCAACTCAACACATTTGTTGGTATCAAATCCAGGTTAGTTATAATTGGGAGGTAAGTTTGTGATTATTTATTGTTGTTGTTGATTGTGTAAAGCAAGTTTGTGATAAATTGGAATGTTGATACTGCTTGAATGTTGTTGATTGTTATGCACGGTTATTGTTATATATATGTTGATGGTGATATGCCATGTGGGGTTTGTTTTGGGGAAATCGTTGTCTTATTACTATAGCCTGAAATGTTTTGATTTATAATGGGAGTCTTGGATCCTTGCTTGAAGCTAGCCTGATTGTTCTGTTTTGTTGAAATTATCATGCCTTAGATATTTTAGCACGATGGGACTGCGGAGAGAATTGCGATATGATACGATTGTTGTTGCCAGAGGGCAGGGAAATCAAGAGAATGAAATACCTCCTAGAGGATTGCCACCCCCTCAACCTAATCCACCTGAGAAAATGGAATAAGTACCCCCTGCGCCAGCTAGGCCAGTGTTGGGTGATTTGATGTCGTTGGTTTAGGCGATGACTGGAGCTTTCCAGGCTACTATTGCTGGAGTGCAAGTGCATGCGCTTGCTGTTGGTCAAATGGGTTTTCCGTTGGAGAGTTTGTGTAGTCTTGGAGGAATTGAGTTTTGAGGGTTGGCACCCGTAGCATCCGAGGAGTCGATGGCTAGCACGAATGGGATTTTGGATCAAATGGGGTGCAATGATGCCCGTAAGTTGGGTTGTCTTCTATCCTTATTGTAAGAAGACGCGTATAGGTGGTGGAATACTATGATTGTGAGCATGGAACTCAGTGATATGACAGGATTTCCTTCGAGCTGCCTTTAAGAATAAGTATATTGGAGTTAGGTACTTGGATGAAAGGAAGCGCGAGTTTATGGCTCTTGAGCAAGGCAGTATGATTATGGCTGAGTACGAGGTACAGTTTGTTCGGTTGAGCCAGTATGCTCATGAGTTAGTGCCAGACGAGAGGCATCGATGTGATCGATTTCGTTACGGATTGGTACAGGATGTTAAGACTTTTATGTTGGCTTCTGACTATACTGATTTCGACCTGTTGGTTACACAGGCGAAGAATATTGAGTAGAACTTGGGTTTATCTTCTCGTGTGGGAGGTTACGGCTCTGGTGAGAGAGTTACGGACTGTAGCTATGGTGGTTGTCAGTATAAGAGGCAACGTGATAAGAAATATCATTCTGATAGGAGGCGTGGTGGAAGTAGTGTTGGGCGTGGATCACAGGGTTTGTAACCCCCTTGACCTGGTCTGGGCGAAATATCGAACCGAACAAGCCACACAGGGAATATTGAAGTAAACCGAAAAGTTTTACCTCAATAAACGACCCTATTTTTTTATCTTGTCTAGATGCACAACTTTAGCCTATGTGTAAAGACTCGCAGCGGAATGATTAACATCTCGAGCAAACAGCGATTAGGCACACTCAATTGAATTCATTCACGTTTTAGGGATCATTTTGTAATCTTAGCAAATTACAGGAACTTCTTCCATTTTTATGTTACCAACCTTTAATTAGTCACATTACATGCCACTATGACAAATCTTAGCTCAAAACGATCATCCAAGCTCATTTAATTGCATGCACAACATTCAGGGACTGAAACGTAAAGAATTAGAACTTTAGAAGATTCCAACAACTAACTTAATAGTAGGGCGTTTCGGAACAAGGAGCATGTATCGAAACACCCAGCTTTGGAACGGGTTCTGGTGTTTCAGTACACGAGCCTCTTTCGATGCAGCCTCCAACATGTTTCAGTACACATCATTCCACTAGCCAAATTAAACAAACTCGTATCGAAACAGCCCTCCATGTTTCGAAACCCTTAGGCCATTTCGGGCTCACTGTTTCGGTACAGCCTTGGGTGTACCGAAATTCCTGGGCTTGTAATGATACTTTTTGATGGTTTTTCACAATTTAATGCAATCATAATCATTCCAACATGCATACAACATATCTAAACATCGATCCTCAAGCATTCATGGCATATT
This sequence comes from Hibiscus trionum, assembly GCA_030270665.1. NCBI lineage: Eukaryota > Viridiplantae > Streptophyta > Magnoliopsida > Malvales > Malvaceae > Hibiscus > Hibiscus trionum. Next base: position 9,147,872 of record BSYR01000007.1, on the reverse strand, counting down.
CATCATCATAACAAGGCAAATTGCATCAAAGGAAAACTATAGGAATGCAACCTAGTGACAAGCCAAGCAAGATACCAAAATGCAAAGTAAAGCATAAACCAAATAACAAAGGCCATTTACAAGTCTAAAACAACAACAGAAACTTGCTCAAAAGGGAGTTTACACAATTCTCCCAACAACACAACGGATCCCCCATTGCCCTTATTACGTTTAGTCTAACCGAAACATACTTTTGCAAATGAAGTCTCTTGTGATCCCTTGCTACTTGCTACCTCTAAAACCTCAATTATCTATATTGATGGACCAATGAGAGCGTAAGCACACAAGGCTTAGTGAGGAGGCTCAAAAACAAAACACAATCAATGCATTAAAACCATTTTCCATGTCCACATTGAAATCTCATTTCAATTTCCTAAAACATCATTTGAAAACCATCACGCCCTTTTAAACCACGCACTTTCCTTAAACAAAAATTACCATATCAAACCTCATGCTACATGTATCATGAATCAACAACAAGTTCCATTTCTACACTCAATTTAAGCCTTCCTATGCATAACTACCATATGCAAAGCTTAAAGAGTAAAACATGCATAAACCACATTATGCAACATAAATCATTTCATGATACATCATCAATTATATTAGCCTATAATGACCATTAAGCAAGTTCATATCTGAAAACCACATATCGGATACACGGATTCAACAAGTGTTTACTCTACACTTTAAGCCATCTTAACCGGAGTTGGTACATTCACAACCAAAGGTACTATATCAACCAGGTACAATCACAACCCACGGGGACACCAACCCCATCATCGGTTAGATGCTTAATCCACTAACGAGAGATGGGACACCAACCTCCTCGATCGTTAGGGTACTTGGACGGAGACACGGGACACCAACCCCTCGACATCAAAGGTGACTTTTTATAGAGCACTCAATCCTATAGCCGGCTAACTATATCTAATATCATTTATAAACCATTTTCACAGCATCACTTGCCAATATAATTCACATTTAACCGCATATCTCACTATTTTCAAAGCATCATCAATAAATCACATTTCCAAGCATTAAACCATGCTTAAAATCACAGGTACAAAACATATACTTACAAGGATCACTTACCATGTGCATCCTTCATCATCACATCATTAAAAACAATAAACCAATACTTTAATCATTCTTTAACAGTAGGTAACATGCATTTAAAAATCAAGTGCATAAACAAATCCATAATAGCACAATCAGAGGGAGAAATTCCTCATACTTAATTCCGAACTTAGACAACCGTTTCAAGCTTACATCTAAGTTCCCAAAACTACCTTTAAAATATTTCAAAACTGAAATCCACGTTCTCACTCAACGACACGCGCAACCTTGACTAGCCAACGCGAATCCAAGCATTCGAAGCTCACGAAACTTCACTGATTGCTTCCAATACGTTCTCCCATGTTTATATTACACAAGAATAGAGGATTAATGCATCACAATGCATTAAAATCTCCATTAAGAAAACCTACCACGCTGCTCACTCCCAAAACACCAAAACGTCTATCCCAAACAACCGAAAACACCTTCGATTACACTACAAACTCAGCCCACCCAAAACCTAACACTTCCATCCATTTTTAATCATCAATTAACATTTAAAATCAACCTATTTGCATCCTTAAATCTCCAACAAAACCAATTTCACTTTAACACCACAAAAACCCAAATCTAACAACCTAAACAACTAGAGATCCAACTAGTTTCGGTATTAATATGATCAAACCTTTATTTCAACATTATTTAACACCCAAAACATGATTAGAATCAATCATAACTCAGCCAAAATAGATCCAATACAAAAATCACTCAAAATCACCATTTAAGCTTGATTTAACCATTTTCATCAAATTAATCAGAAACCTTGTTAAGAAACAAAATTAGAGAGCCAAATACTTGGGAATTTCATTAAAGAACCTTGATTAGAGGAGTTGGATGAAAATTACCTCTAACCCTTGCCTATTCCTTCAATTGACAAGATTTGTTGAAAAACCTTCAAGAATCCTTTGAGATAAATGGAGGAAACACCAAAGAAATAATTTGCAAATTAAAGTGAAATGGACTGATGAAAATCACTGGAAGTTTTGAGAGAAAAGAGATGTTTGGCTAATGAGAAAAGAGAGAAAAATGGAAGTTACGTCAAAAATAGATTTTGTTAACTAAATCTCTTTGAATCAAAATCTTTCTTTATTTCTTTTGATTAAACACATTTAAAATATGACCAATTAAAGGAATAGTTGATTAATACCATAATAGCTCCCTAAAGATTCTAAGCTTTGGCCTTCTTTCAAAATAGTCCTTTAAAAACAGTTTTCCATTTTTTAGTTTTAGTCACTAAACCGAAATGTCAACCTTCCAAAAGTCATTTTCCAAAATTGGCTTCACCAATCCTATATACATATTTTAAGAGGATTTTAGGAATTTTTCTCATAATTTTATCACTTCTCGAACCACGTTTTTCCTGAACCAACCCCAAACTAACCCAAATCTCTAGTCTAGGTTCTACAGACCCTAAACCACCTTTAAAACTCCTAAGCCCAAAACTGGAGCGTTACAACTCTCCCCCACTTAGGAAATTTTGTCCTCAAAATTTTACCTAAAGGAAAAGTTGCGGAAACTGCTTCAACCTGTCAGTATTGCTTTCCCACGTGGCCTCCTCAACTCCTAGATGTCGCCACAACACCTTCACAAGTTCAATCGTCATACCACGAAGAACTTTGCTACTAGAATCAAGAATCTCAATAGGTTCCTCATCATAAGACAAGTCCGTTCGCATCTCATCGTCCTCATCCGGCATAACATGCGATAGATCCGACCTATACCTCTGCATCGAAACATGAAACACATCATGAATTTTCTCCAACTCAGGAGGCAACCTCAACCGATATGAAACAGGGCCAACACGCTCCACAACTTCGTATGGTCCAATAAACCTTGGACTAAGCTTACCCTTACGTCTAAACCTCATCATCTTCTTCCAAGGCGATACCTTCAAAAACATGCAATCACCGACCGCAAACTCAATCTCCCTATGCTTCAAATCTGCGTAGGACTTTTGATGATCCGAAGCCGCCATCAACCGTTCACACACAAGCTTTACCTTCTCTGTCGTTCCTTTAAGCAAATCCAGCAAGGAAACTAACTTTCGCCCCACTTCCGCCCAAAAAAGAGGTGTCCTACACTTCCTACATGACAAGGCTTCATACGGAGCCATTTGTATACTTGCTTGATAGCTATTATTATAAGAAAAATCCACCAAAGGTAACTATTTCTCCGAAGAACCTTGGAAATCTATAACACAACACCGCAACATATTCTCATGCACTTGGATAACTCGCTCAGACTGTCCATCCGTCTGAGGATGATACGAGGTACTGAAATTAAGCCGTGTACCCAAAGCTCTATGCAAACACTCCCAAAACCTTGTTGTAAACTTTAGATCTCTATCCAAAACTATGATTTAGATACACCATGCAACCTCACAATTTCCGCAATGTACAACTCTGCTAACTTATCCAACGTATACATAGTATGCACAACTATGAAATGCGTACATTTCGTAAGGCGGTCTGCAATCACCCAAATGGAGTTCTTCTTTGACAGAGTCAAAGGCAAACTGGACACGAAATCTATCATAATCCTCTCCCATTTCCATTCCAGTATCTTCAAAGGTTGCAACAGTTTAGAAGGAAACTTATGCTCAGCATTCATCACTGACAAATCATTCACTTACTCACAAATTCAGCAACATCCTTCTTCAACCTAACCCAATAGTACTCATCCTTCAATCCACGATACATCTTAGTACTACCGGGATGCATAGCAAAAGAACTACTATACACCTTAGTCAAAATAGTGCACCTCAACCCAACATCATCTGGCACAACTATTCGACTCTTAAAGCACAAGACACCATCATCATTAAAGCCAAAGTCTGTTGCATTACCCATCTACAATCCTGAACATGTGGTACCAACAAATCATCAAGCAACCACTTCTTCTTAATCAACTAGACCAAGGAAGGTTTCACTTGCAGCTAAGCTATCAATCAACCATCACACGACACACTCAATCGCGAAAACATGGCTCTTAACTCCACAGCCACCTTCCTGCTCAAAGCATCAGCCACGACGTTGGCCTTTCCAGGTTGATACTCTATCGTCAAGTCATAATCCTTAAGGAACTCCAACCAACTTCTTTGCCTAAGATTCAAATCTTTCTAAGACATTAAATACTTCAAACTTTTATGGTCTGTATAAACCACACACTTCTTATCGTAAAGGTAATGTCTCCACATTTTCAAAGCAAACACAACTACGGCAAGCTCAAGATTATGAGTAGGATAGTTGCACTCGTGCATCTTCAATTGTCTAGATGCATACGCCACAACCTTCCCAACTTGCATCAACACACAACCTAAACCAACATATGATGCATCACTATAATCCACAAACTCCTTACTCGATTCTGGATGAATCAAGACAGGACCTTGCGTCAAAGCTTCCTTCAACCTCTCGAAAGCTTGTTGTCTAACATCCATCCACTCAAAGCAAACACTCTTTTGCAACAAATTGGTTAACAGAACAACAATCTTAGAGAAACCGTCCACAAACCTTCAATAATAACCCGCCAAACCAAGGAAACTACTGAATTTCGTCACTGATTTAGGCGTCTTCCAATTCACCATCGCATCAATCTTATGTGGATCAACCCGAATACCTTCGGTCGACACCACATGCCCAAGAAAGACAAGTTCTTTAAGCCAAAACTCAAATTTATTCAACTTGGCATAAGGCTGATTTTCCAACAACACTTCCAACACAATCTGCAAGTGCCTATCATGATCCTCCTCGATATGAGAGTACATGAGAATATCATCAATAAACACAACCACAAATTGATCCAAAAACCCATGAAACACGTGATTCATCATATCCATGAATTATGACTCATGTAGTGGCAGTTCAACCTGAGGGTGGTGGTCCTGCGAGGGTGTACGGACATCGCGCCAGACGTAATGACATTGATGTGATTGTAGGTACATTCACTTTGCAATCTTTGTCATTGTTATCTTTGATTGATTCTAGTTTTATCCATTCATATATTCTGCGTGAGCATGTACATTTGCTTGATATGACGATTGAGGTGTTAAATGTGGGAATGCGAGTAACTAGTTCTTTTGGTGAAATGGTTGTTACAAGAAGGTTATATAGGAGATTTCCTTTGATTGTTCAAGGTCATGTGTTTGTGGTTGATTTAATGGAGTTTCCATTTCACGGTTTTGATTAAATTATGGGTATGGATTGGTTGTCGGAACATAGGGTTGTAGTCGATTTTGAAACCAAGCGAGTTACCTTGAAACTTGCTGATTATTACAAAGTGGTAATCGTGGGAGAGAATGTTAAATTCTTGTCCAATGTTGTTTCGGCTCTGGAAGCTAGTCGTTTGATGGAATCTGGTTGTGAGGCTTTCTTGGCCTATGTTATGAATCCGGGATAGAAGGAAGTGCATGTTCAGGACATACGTACGGTATGTGAGTTTTTGGATGTTTTTCCGGAGGAATTGTCTGGTTTGTCGCCGAATAGAGAGGTTGAGTTTGGCATTGAGTTGTATGAAAATACAGTTCCAGTGTCTATTGCTCCCTATCGTATAGCTATGAAAGAGTTGAAGGAGTTGAAGATGCAACTTCAGGAGTTTCTTGATCAAGGGTTTATTAGGCCTAGTGTTTCGCCTTGGGGTGCGCCGGTGTTGTTTGTGAAAAAGAAGGATGGCACAATGCATATATGCTTTGATTATCGGCAACTGAACAAGTTGACGATTAAGAATAAGTATCCTTTACCGAGGATTGATGATTTTTTCGATTAGTTTCGAGGTGCTTCGTTGTTTTCTAAGAGTGATTTGAGGTCTGGGTACTATCAGTTGAAAGTAAAGTATGTGGATGTACCTAAGACTGCTTTTCGTACGAGGTACGTGCATTATTAATTATTGGTAATGCCATTTGGTTTGACAAATGCACCTGCTACATTTATGGATATGATGAATTGAGTATTCCATGAGTTTTTGGATCAATTTGTGGTTGTGTTTATTGACAATATTCTTGTGTACTCTCGTACCGAGGAGGATCATGATAAATATTTGCGAATTGTGCTTCATGCTTTGTTGGATAATCAGTTGTATGCTAAGTTGAGCAAATGTGAGTTTTAGCTTAGGGAAGTTGTCTTTCTCGGACATGTTGTGTCAGCCAAAGGAATTCGGGTTGATCCACATAAGATTGAGGCAATAATGGTTGGAAATCACCTAAATCTTCGTTGAAGGATAGACGCTGAGCTTTCGAGAAGTTGAAGGAAGCTTTGACGCAAGATCCTATCTTGATTCAACCTCTGCCGGGTAGGGAGTTTGTGGTGTATAGTGATGCATCATACGTTAGTTTGGGTTGTGTGTTGATGCAAGAAGGAAAAGTTGTGGCTTATGCATCTATGCAATTGAAGGTGCACGAGTGCAATTATCCTACCCATAATCTTGAGCTTGTCGCAGTCGTGTTTGCCTTAAAATTTTGGAGGCATTATCTTTATGATGAGAAGTGTATTGTGTATATGGATCACAAGAGTTTGAAATATTTGATGACACAAAAAGATTTGAATCTTAGGCAACGTAGATGGTTGGAGTTGCTTAAGGATTACGATTTGACGATTGAGTATCACCCATGTAAGGCTAATGTTGTAGTGGATGCCTTGAGTAGGAAAATTGCGGTAGAGTTAAGAGAAATGTTTGCACGGTTGAGTGTGACACAAGATGGTGGTATTTTGGCCGAGTGTAATGCCCTGATTTTGGGACTAGAAGTTAGCCGGTTTGTTTAGACATTTTGGGCGAATCGAGTTAGGCAGTTAGTCTAGTTTCGGGAATTTAATCGGATTAAATGATTTTTGGGCGAGATAAAAATGTGGAAATTGTTCTAAAATATTTGAATAATATTTTAAAGGTTTTGATGGACTCAATTTTGCAAAAACAAATTGATTTAATTAACATTTTAAAAGTGGTGACTAAATTGTAAAATTTATAAAGTTATTTTGCTGACTAAATTGAAAAGGAGTCTAAACTTAAAATCTTTAGGGAGCTAATACACAAAAGTGTTTTTATCAAAATTTCCCCTTTTTAGTTATTTGATAATGATTTTAAAAGGTTTTATTAATTATAATAAAAGAGAATTAATAACAATACTTCTTAAAAGCTAAATCATTTTCTTACGTAACTTCTTTTTTTCTCTCATCTTTTCTCTCAACTTTCTCACTTACCAAACTAAATTTCTTTCCCAAAAATGATGAGGAATCAATTCATTTGATTTCCTTTTTGATTTCCTAAAGTGATCTTTGATTTTCTACAACAAATCTCATTGGATTTTTTGGAGCTCTCAAGCCAATCAAGGGAAAAGAAACTTGTTAGATATGATCTTCTTAATTCTCCTCTAATCAAAGATTCTTTATTGAAATTACCAAGTTCTTGACTCCTTTGTTTTGGTCTCTAACTTGATTTGATTAATAAATGTTGATGTCTTGTTTTAATTGAGCTTTAATGGTGGTTTAATTGATGAAATTAATTGAGAATTATATTGGACTAATTTTGATTTGTTTCAGATTAATTTTAATCATAATCTTGATGTTTAATAATGCTAATAATTGGGTCTTATCAATGGAATCCCAAAACTAGGTGATTTGCTATATTTTTAGGTTGGAAAAAGTGGAGTTTTGTTTTGTTTTGTGGTTAATTGAATGCTGGAGCTATAAGGTTGTTTGGAGGATAAGTTTATATGTAAAATGATGATGATTAGATGTTTAATTCGCTGGGTAAAGGCTGGTAGATGTTTAGATGAGTTTTGGCGATGTTTTCGGTTGTTATAAAGGGGCGATTGTTGGTTTATTTATAGAAGTTGAGGAGTTGTGTTGCTGGGATTTTAGATGCTTAAAAGTGCATTAATCCTCTATTTTAATTTGGGAAAACATGGGAATTGAATCTGGCATCGTTAGAAGAGGATTCGATAGCATTGGATGTTTGAGATCGCTTCGGCAAAGCAAGCGAAGCTGTAACACCCCAATTTTGGGCTTAGAAGTTTTGGGTTTGAACTGGACCGGTCGGATTTTCGGTTCGAATATAAAAGGTGGTTTTAAGGAAAGCCTAGTTCGGGATGCACTAAAAATATGGAAAAATATCTAAAAATCCTCTTTTATTATATATAAGAGAGTGGGGAAATCAATTTTACAAAATGAGGTTTCGAAATGTGACATTTCAAGTTAGTGACTAAAATGTAATTTTTGAAAAGTTGGTGACTATTTTAAAAGGGATTGAAACTTTGAATCTTTAAGGAGCTAATTTACCCAAGAAGAGTTTTCTCCAGATTTTACTTAATATTAAACATTTATTAAATGATATTTAATAAAAGGAAAAAGAGGGAAATGGATATTTTAGTTTTCCTAACTAACTTTTGTTAAAATTTTCCATTTCTTTTCTCTCAATTTTTCTCTCAGCCCAAACACTTTTCCCCAGCCATTTTTCCTCTGATTTTAACATCTAAAGATGAGATTTCAATCTCTAATTGATCTCTAATCATTTCTACACCAAATTCTATTCATTTGCTTATTGGATTTTCAAGAATCTTTGTAACCCCCTTAACCCGGCCTAGACGGTTGACCCGAATTAAGAAAGTCACACGGGGAAAACCAAAGTCAACCCGAAAGTCAACCTTGATTAACGACCCTTTTTTTTCTTTTTAAACTTGTCTAGATGCATATTAATCCTTAGATATGACCATACAACAGCATACTCAAAGATCATAAACATCAGAGATCAAACAGGGACCCAATTGAACAAATTACAACTTTAGGGACCAAATTGTAATTTCTGATATATATGAGGACTTAACCCAAATTAAAGTTACCAACTTGAAATTAATCAGATTTCATGCTTCTCTGTGAAATTTCAGCTCAAAAGGACTTCCCAAACTCATACAATTGCACAAACAAGATTCAGGACCAAAACGCAAACAATTCAAAACATTTAACTGCCAATGTCAGCCCCTAACGGTCACCCGTTCCGAAACTGGCAGAGCCCGTTTCGAAACGCGGGGCCGTTCCGCAACGCGTACCGCAACACGGGCTGGCAGTAGCCAAACCGTTTCGGAACGGTCCCTCCCGTTTCGGACGCCTGGGCTTGTTTAAGGCACCCGTTCCGAAACGGTAGGTGCTGTTCCGAAACACCCTGCACAGATTACCCCAAAATGCATACTTTAACATGCAATTAAACATCCAATCATGCTCCAAATGCCACCAAACTTTACCAACATGCAATTCAACATATAAGAGACATACTTGCATCAACAATTCATCAAAACATCCACATATAGGGAAAGCCCCAAATCTATAGGCATGCTTCCTACTCAAGCAACCATTCAAGCATAAACTTTCAATTCAAGCATATAATGACCAACCACAAAAACCAACAACCTCAACAACATTCAAAATACCTAGGGAGTTCAAAACATCTCCCAAAACATACACATAGGTCCCCCATTGTCAAATTACCAAAAGCTAAATGTACTTAAGAAAACCTTCCATACTTTGAGCTTTACTTCCACTTGAATGCTTGCCTTCCTTGCTGCCCTCAAAGTACTTTAATGTTCTGCATTATTGATTTGAGAAACAAAGAGAGCGTAAGCAAAAGCTTAGTGAGGAATGCTCAATAAAACCATTCAATAATGCATTTATAAACACTTTATAAATCATGCTTCAAATCATCATTTACACATGCTCAAAAGCATACTTAAACATGCATCTCATGCATCACATCACAACATGTCATATTGGCCACAAGTGATAAGTTCCATTTCTTTAAAAACAAGTTCATCAACTTTCACCCCAAGGACTTTTAAACACCTTGGCCCCAAGGACTTTTAAACACCTTGGCAAGGACCACACAAGGACTTTTAAACACCTTTGTGTCCTTAACAAATTCACCTCAAGGACTTTTAAACACCTTGACCCCAAGGACTTTTAAACACCTTGGCCATGGACTTTTAAACACCATGATAATAATCACCCCAAGGACTTTTAAACACCTTGGCCCCAAGGACTTTTAAACACCTTGGCCCATGGACTTTTAAACACCATGGAAAGGACCACACAAGGACTTTTAACCACCTTTGTGTCCGTAGCAAGAATCATCCAAGGACTTTTAACCACCTTGATGTTCTTAAGTAAACAAGGCTCACTCAAGGACTTTTAACCACCTTAGTGACCTTAACCTTTCCAAAACATCACTTGCCAATATACATCATTATCATCAATTTATCCACTGTTTTTAAGCATTAAACCAAGCCATATTCATCATGCATTCAAAAGCATCAAACCACATTTAATCAATGTTCAAAAACAAGGAACTCTTACCTTGAGCTTCCTTCAACATATGGCTTACAAAAACAGCATTAACCATGCTAAATCATGCTTTCAAAACAGAGTTTAAAACATGCAATAAACCACATTGCACAATAATCAAATCATGGCCACCACTAGAGAGTATTTCCGAAACTTACACTTGAGCTTAGCAAAGTTGTTTAGACTTAAACTAAGCTCCCAAGACACTGGTTTCAAAGCCGAAAACCCAATTTCACTCACCGATTCCACTTCGCCTCTTGCCGAAGCACCAAATCAAGCCTCCGGATCACCACCACTTGGATCCAAAGATGACTCCCCTGTTTTAACACATTAAAACAGTAGAGTAATGCATCATCATGCATTAATAGCTTCAATGAAAGCACCTAAACTCGCTGCTCTCATCCACACTCCATTTTCGGCCACCAAACACAACCGAAAATGCATCCAAACCACTTCTCAACAAAGCCCAGCCATAAACCATCAAAACCTAACATCCTTTAACATCACTTAACATCTAAAAAGAACCTAACAACATCCTTATACCTCCAGCAACACCAGATCCACAAGATCACCTCAAAAACAACCAAGAATCATAAGCTAAACTTAGGAAATTCAACCTATCCGAGATTGCATTAATCAAAACTCAATTCCTTATCAAATTAACATTCATTAATCATCATTTTAACACCTTAAAACACTGCTTAAACAGATCCAACGAAATTTCATCAAAAACACACCAAATCTTGCATTTTAAGCCAAGATCCATTAAACAATCTTAAAAGCCATTTATAAAACATCAATTAAGGATTGAGAACTTGGGAATTTCAGTAAAGAACTGTGAGTTTAGAGGAGAAGGACGTTCTTACCTCCAAACTTGAGTTTCTCCTCTTTTAGAGCCAAAAAGCTTGAAGAATCAACTTGCAAATTGAGAGGTTTTGTAGATATGATGATTAGAAATCAAAAGAGAGTTGAAAGGAGAGATTTAGATAACAAAATTAGAAGAAACTCTCTGGAGAGAAAGTGTTTGGGTTGAGAGAAAATGAGAGAAAAGAAAATGAGAAGTTAGTTACAAAATAGCCAAAATGACTTTCCCTCCTCTTTTCTTATGTTTAAAAATCAGAATAAAACCTTAAAATATCTTAGAAAAATCTGGAGAAACTACTTTTGGAATAATAGCTCCTTAAAGATTCAAAGTTTCAATCCTTTATAAAACAGTCACGCAACTTTCAAAAATTACATTTTGGTCACTAGCCAAAATGTCACCCTTCCAAACCTCATTTTTCAAAATTGATTTCACAGTTCACTTATATATATTAAAAGATGATTTTAGAACATTTTTCCATATTTTTAATGCAACCCGAACTAGGCTTTCCTAATGTCACCCTTATAGATTCGAACAGCACTTTGACCAAACCGGTCAACGCCCAAAACTTCTAAGCCCAAAACCGGGGCGTTACAACTCTCCCCCCCTTAAGAAATTTCGTCCTCGAAATTTACCTGAAGGAAAGAGATAAGGAAACTGCTTCAGCATGTCTTCCTTCCGCTCCCACGTGGCTTCCTCAACACCTCAATGCTTCCACAGCACCTTCACCAACTCAATGGTCTTGCCACGAAGAACCTTGCTATCCGAATCCAGAACCTTCACCGGTTCCTCATCATAGGTCAAATCCGGATTCAAAACCACTTCCTCCACAGGCATCACATGCGAAGGATCAGATCTATACTTCCGGAGCATAGAAACATGGAACACATCATGAATCTTCTCCAACTCCTGAGGTAACCTCAACCGATACGCAACAGGACCCACACGCTCAACCACCTCATATGGTCCAATGTACCTAGGGCTCAACTTACCCTTCCAGCCAAACCTCATCACCTTTTTCCAAGGCGAAACCTTCAAGAACACACGATCACCCACCGCATACTCAATCTCTTTACGCTTCAAATCCGCGTAAGACTTCTGCCGATCAGAAGCTGCCTTCAAACGCTCACAAATGAGCTTCACCTTCTCGGTCGTTCCCTTCAACAAAGCCGGCATCGAAACCAACTTCTGACCTGTTTCAGCCCAACAAAGAGGAGTCCTACACTTCCTCCCGTACAAAGCCTCATAAGGTGCCATCTGTATACTTGCCTGATAGCTGTTGTTATAAGCAAACTCTACTAGAGGCAAATGCTCCTCCCAAGAACCTTGGAACTCAATAACGCAGCACCTCAACATATCCTCCAAGATCTGAATAACTCGCTCAGACTGACCATCCGACTGAGGATGATAGGATGTACTGAAATGCAACCTTGTACCCAGAGCTTGATGCAAACACTGCCAGAAACGCGATGTGAACCTCGGATCCCTATCCGACACAATTGACTTAGGCACACCATGCAACCGCACAATCTCAGCAATGTACAGCTCTGCCAACTTATCCAAAGAAAACGTGGTATGCACAGGCAAGAAATGCGCACACTTCGTCAGGCGATCCACAATCACCCAAACAGAATTCCTCTTCGAGGGAGACAAAGGTAAACCAGATACAAAATCCATGGTAACCCTTTCCCACTTCCATTCAGGGATTTTCAACGGTTGTAACAACCCTGAAGGAACCTGATGCTCAGCCTTAACTCGCTGACACACCAAACACTTGCTCACAAACTCCGCAACATCCTTCTTCAAACCCACCCAATAGTACTCATCACGAAGATCACGATACATCTTGGTACTACCAGGGTGCATAGCAAAAGGACTACTATGACCTTCAGTCAGAATAGCACGCCTCAACTCAACATCAGCAGGCACTACTATCCGACTCCCAAAACACAACACTCCATCATCATTAAAGCAGAAATCCGAAGGTCTACCCTCCGCGATATCCTGAACATGAGACACCAAGGAATCATCCAGCAACTGCTTATCCTTGATCAACTGAACCAAAGATGGTTTCACTTGCAACTCAGCAACAAGACCACCATCTTGCGATATGCTCAAGCTAGCAAACATAGCCCTCAGCTCAACATCTACTTTCCTACTCAAGGCATCCGCAACAACATTAGCTTTTCCAGGATGGTACTCAATCGTCAGATCATAATCCTTGAGCAACTACAACCAACGCCGCTGCCTAAGATTCAACTCCTTCTGAGACATCAGATACCTCAAACTCTTGTGATCTGTGTACACCGTACACTTCTCACCATACAGATAATGTCTCCAGATCTTCAGAGCAAAAACCACTGCAGCCAGCTCAATATCATGCGTAGGATAATTGCGCTCATGCACCTTCAACTGCCGCGATGCATAAGCCACAACCTTACCCTCCTGCATCAGCACACATCCCAAACCAACATAGGACGCATCACTGTAAACCACAAACTCTTTCCCTGATTCAGGCTGAACCAAGATAGGAGCTTGCGTCAAAGCCGCCTTAAGCTTCTCAAAAGCCTGTTGTCTCGCTTCCGTCCACTCATACTTAACATCCTTTTGCAACAGCTTCGTCAAAGAAGCAGCAATCTTGGAAAAACCATCCACAAACCTATGGTAGTATCTCGCCAAACCAAGGAAACTACGGACCTCATGAACAGACTTAGGAACCTTCCAGTTCATCACCGCCTCAATCTTCTGAGGATCAACACGAATCCCCTCAGCTGAGACCACATGCCCAAGAAACACCACCTCCTTAAGCCAGAACTCACACTTGCTCAGCTTAGCATAGAGCTGATTCTCCAACAAAGCTTGCAAAACAATCCTCAAATGCTCTTCATGCTCCTCCCCAGTACGCGAGTACACGAGGATATCATCAATGAACACCACAACAAACTTGTCCAGGTATACATGAAACACACGATTCATCATGTCCATGAAAGCAGCAGGAGCATTTGTCAAACCAAACGGCATCACAAGGAACTCATAATGCCCATACCTTGTCCTGAAAGCTGTCTTAGGCACATCCACATCCTTCACCTTCAACTGATAATACCCTGACCTCAAGTCAATCTTAGAGAACACAGCAGCTCCCCGAAATTGATCAAAGAGATCATCAATCCTCGGCAAAGGATACCGATTCTTGATAGTCAACTTGTTCAGCTGACGGTAATCAATGCACATTCTCATAGTGCCATCCTTCTTCTTCACAAACAAGACCGGTGCTCCCCAAGGTGACACACTCGGCCGGATGAAACCACGATCAAGCAACTCTTGCAACTGCGTCTTCAGCTCCTTCAGCTCCTTAGGTGCCATTCTATAGGGAGTAATGGACACAGGAGTTGTATTCTCATACAGCTCAATTCCAAACTCCACCTCGCGGTTAGGAGGTAAACCAGGCAACTCCTCAGGAAAAACATCAGGAAACTCCTTCACAACTCTGATATCTTGCACCCTCAACTCTTTAGAGCTAGGATTCATCACAAAAGCTAGATAGGCTTCGCAACCTTGCCTCAGCATCCTGCTCGCCTCCAAGGTAGACACCACATTGGCAAGAAACTTCACATTCTCACCAACCACAACAACTTCATATTCATCCGCAAGCTTAAGCGAAACTCGCTTGTTTTCACAATCCACAACAGCACGATGCTCAGCAAGCCAATCCATACCAAGGATTACATCAAAACCATAAAAGGGCAACTCCATAAGATCAACATGAAAAACATGTTCTTGAACAACCAAGGGACACCTTCTATAAAGCTTTCGAGTCACAACAGTCTCACCAAAAGAACTAGTAACACGAACACCAACATCCAAAGACTCAACAGGCAAACCAAGCAATTCAGCATGCTCACGCAAAATGTATGAATGCGTAGATCCAGAATCTATCAAAGAAAGCAATGACAAGGATTGCAAAGTAAAGGTACCTGCAATCACATCCGCATCATTCCTTCCCTCACGCTAAGCATACACCCTCGCTTGGCCTCCACCTTCAGGCTGAATAGCCACAACATGGGCCACTCCACGACCACCTTCCTCTCTCCTCTGGAAATTACCACGGCCGCGCCCACGACCTCTCTGCGGTGCAGCAACAACAGGAGCACGCACCTGATCACCAGCCAACCTAGGACAATCTCGCCTCAAATGGTCTGCGGATCCACAATTCCAACACCCATTACCAGCTGCCGCAACAGGAGCTTGCACCTCTCTCACAGCACGAGGACAGTCACGCTTCATGTGACCACGTGAACCACAGATCCAACAAGCACTCGGATCAGCTCTAGCATTGCCTCCTCTAGCAGGTGCACCACCACCTCTCCTAGCTGAAGACTGATACTTCTGATCACGTCCCCTCTTGTTCCGTCCACCTCCGGAACTATACTCAGCGGCTCTCTTACCAGAACTTGCTCCAGCACCTTTCGCAGATAAACCCAAGTTCATCTCAATGTCCTTGGCTCGGCCCACCAACACATCAAAATCATCATACTCGGTGGCCAGCACATACATTTTCACATCCGTCACTAAGCCATAACGGAACCTCTCGCACCTTGCCCGCTCATCAGGTACCAGCTCAGGTGCATACTGACTGAGTCGCACAAACTGCACTTCATACTCAGACACACTCATGCTCCCTTGGGTAAGAGACATGAATTCACGCTTCTTCTCATCAAGATATCTAACACCAAGATATCTCCGCTTGAACACATTCTGAAAGAATGTCCAAGTCACATCAGCTTCAACCATCCCAGCTATAGTGGTCGTCCACCACGTATACGCATCATCCTGCAACAAGGATACAACACACCCCAGCTTCTGCACATCAGTGCAACTCATCTGACCCAAGATTCGCTTGGTACTCTCTAGCCAAGCTTCAGAACTCTCAGCAGACATACCCCTGAACTCAGTCCCACCAAGACTGCGTAAGCGCTCCAAAGGTAGTCTAACACCAGCATCTCCCTGATGCCCAGCTTCTTGAGCTCCAGCTACTGCTGCTCGGAAAGCACCCGCAATAGCTTGTACCAACATAGACATATCAGGCATAGCTTGCCCCTGACCAACCTCTGGTCCAGCAGCTCCAGCACCAGCTGCAGCTCCAGCTCTTTCACCCTCAGTACCACCACCAGGTGGAGGAGGAGGTAACACCGCACTACCCGTGTCTTCCTCATTCTCGTTCTCATTAGGAGCCGTAGCTCGCACATTACCTCGTAACTCTCTACGTGGTGCCATACTTTTACCATGCAATCACAATACAAATAAACAAAGTCAGGCCCAGCAAGGTAAGCAATCCAAGTATTCAAGCTCAATTTCATTCAAAATCAACACCATTTCATTAGCTTTTATTTGGCAATGGGTACCCACAACATGCTACATCACAGCATACATCTCAATTGCATCCAAATCACAAGCCACTAAACATGCTTTCGATCAACAAGCATACAAGGCACACATACTTCAATCATGCACACATTCATTCCCAATTACTCGAGAACTCAGCTCTGATACCACCAAATGTAACCCCCTTAACCCGGCCTAGACGGTTGACCCGAATTAAGAAAGTCACACGGGGAAAACCAAAGTCAACCCGAAAGTCAACCTTGATTAACGACCCTTTTTTTCTTTTTAAACTTGTCTAGATGCATATTAATCCTTAGATATGACCATACAACAGCATACTCAAAGATCATAAACATTAGAGATCAAACAGGGACCCAATTGAACAAATTACAACTTTAGGGACCAAATTGTAATTTCTGATATATATGAGGACTTAACCCAAATTAAAGTTACCAACTTGAAATTAATCAGATTTCATGCTTCTCTGTGAAATTTCAGCTCAAAAGGACTTCCCAAACTCATACAATTGCACAAACAAGATTCAGGACCAAAACGCAAACAATTCAAAACATTTAACTGCCAATGTCAGCCCCTAACGGTCACCCGTTCCGAAACAGGCATAGCCCGTTTCGAAACGCGGGGCCGTTCCGCAACGCGTACCGCAACACGGGCTGGCAGTAGCCAAACTGTTTCGGAACGGTCCCTCCCGTTTCGGACGCCTGGGCTTGTTTAAGGCACCCGTTCCGAAACGGTAGGTGCTGTTCCGAAACACCCTGCACAGATTACCCCAAAATGCATACTTTAACATGCAATTAAACATCCAATCATGCTCCAAATGCCACCAAACTTTACCAACATGCAATTCAACATATAAGAGACATACTTGCATCAACAATTCATCAAAACATCCACATATAGGGAAAGCCCCAAATCTATAGGCATGCTTCCTACTCAAGCAACCATTCAAGCATAAACTTTCAATTCAATCATATAATGACCAACCACAAAAACCAACAACCTCAACAACATTCAAAATACCTAGGGAGTTCAAAACATCTCCCAAAACATACACATAGGTCCCCCATTGCCAAATTACCAAAAGCTAAATGTACTTAAGAAAACCTTCCATACTTTGAGCTTTACTTCCACTTGAATGCTTGCCTTCCTTGCTGCCCTCAAAGTACTTTAATGTTCTGCATTATTGATTTGAGAAAACAAAGAGAGCGTAAGCAAAAGCTTAGTGAGGAATGCTCAATAAAACCATTCAATAATGCATTTATAAACACTTTATAAATCATGCTTCAAATCATCATTTACACATGCTCAAAAGCATACTTAAACATGCATCTCATGCATCACATCACAACATGTCATATTGGCCACAAGTGATAAGTTCCATTTCTTTAAAAACAAGTTCATCAACTTTCACCCCAAGGACTTTTAAACACCTTGGCCCCAAGGACTTTTAAACACCTTGGCAAGGACCACACAAGGACTTTTAAACACCTTTGTGTCCTTAACAAATTCACCTCAAGGACTTTTAAACACCTTGACCCCAAGGACTTTTAAACACCTTGGCCATGGACTTTGAAACACCATGATAATAATCACCCCAAGGACTTTTAAACACCTTGGCCCCAAGGACTTTTAAACACCTTGGCCCATGGACTTTTAAACACCATGGAAAGGACCACACAAGGACTTTTAACCACCTTTGTGTCCGTAGCAAGAATCATCCAAGGACTTTTAACCACCTTGATGTTCTTAAGTAAACAAGGCTCACTCAAGGACTTTTAACCACCTTAGTGACCTTAACCTTTTCAAAACATCACTTGCCAATATACATCATTATCATCAATTTATCCACTGTTTTTAAGCATTAAACCAAGCCATATTCATCATGCATTCAAAAGCATCAAACCACATTTAATCAATGTTCAAAAACAAGGAACTCTTACCTTGAGCTTCCTTCAACATATGGCTTACAAAAACAGCATTAACCATGCTAAATCATGCTTTCAAAACATAGTTTAAAACATGCAATAAACCACATTGCACAACAATCAAATCATGGCCACCACTAGAGAGTATTTCCGAAACTTACACTTGAGCTTAGCAAAGTTGTTTAGACTTAAACTAAGCTCCCAAGACATTGGTTTCAAAGCCGAAAACCCAATTTCACTCACCGATTCCACTTCGCCTCTTGCCGAAGCACCAAATCAAGCCTCCGGATCTCCACCACTTGGATCCAAAGATGACTCCCCTGTTTTAACACATTAAAATAGTAGATTAATGCATCATCATGCATTAATAGCTTCAATGAAAGCACCTAAACTCGCTGCTCTCATCCACACTCCATTTTCGGCCACCAAACACAACCGAAAATGCATCCAAACCACTTCTCAACAAAGCCCAGCCATAAACCATCAAAACCTAACATCCTTTAACATCACTTAACATCTAAAAAGAACCTAACAACATCCTTATACCTCCAGCAACACCAGATCCACAAGATCACCTCAAAAAACAACCAAGAATCATAAGCTAAACTTAGGAAATTCAACCTATCCGGGATTGCATTAATCAAAACCCAATTCCTTATCAAATTAACATTCATTAATCATCATTTTAACACCTTAAAACACTGCTTAAACAGATCCAACGAAATTTCATCAAAAACACACCAAATCTTGCATTTTAAGCCAAGATCCATTAAACAATCTTAAAAGCCATTTATAAAACATCAATTAAGGATTGAGAACTTGGGAATTTCAGTAAAGAACTGAGAGTTTAGAGGAGAAGGACGTTCTTACCTCCAAACTTGAGTTTCTCCTCTTTTAGAGCCAAAAAGCTTGAAGAATCAACTTGCAAATTGAGAGGTTTTGTAGATATGATGATTAGAAATCAAAAGAGAGTTGAAAGGAGAGATTTAGGTAACAAAATCAGAAGAAACTCTCTGGAGAGAAAGTGTTTGGGTTGAGAGAAAATGAGAGAAAAGAAAATGAGAAGTTAGTTACAAAATAGCCAAAATGACTTTCCCTCCTCTTTTCTTATGTTTAAAAATCAGAATAAAACCTTAAAATATCTTAGAAAAATCTGGAGAAACTACTTTTGGAACAATAGCTCCTTAAAGATTCAAAGTTTCAATCCTTTATAAAACAGTCACGCAACTTTCAAAAATTACATTTTGGTCACTAGCCAAAATGTCACCCTTCCAAACCTCATTTTTCAAAATTGATTTCACAGTTCACTTATATATATTGAAAGATGATTTTAGAACATTTTTCCATATTTTTAATGCAACCCGAACTAGGCTTTCCTAATGTCACCCTTATAGATTCGAACAGCACTTTGACCAAACCGGTCAACGCCCAAAACTTCTAAGCCCAAAACCGGGGCGTTACAATCTTGGTTCTAAACAAGGAGAAACTCACATTTAGAGGTATGAACGTCCTTCTCCTCTAAATACTCAATTCTTTACTGAAATTCCCAAGTTCTCAATCCTTGATTTGTGTTTTATAAAAGGTTTTGATGTTGTGATCTTGATTTTGGCTTAAAATGCAAGATTTGGATTTAATTTTGATTAAATTCGTATTAAATGATTGAACTCTATTTTGAGATGTCTTTTTGATGTATTTTGGATGTATAATTGATGTGCAATTGAGGTTTAAACAATGCAATCTCGAATAGGTTGATTTTCCTAAGTTTTTACTTGTGAAAATGGTGGTTTTGGGGTGATCTTGGTGTTTTGTTAATGCTGGAGGTATAAGGACGTGCTTGGGATCATTTTGGATGTTAATTGATGTTTAAAAATGGTTAGAAGTGATGGATCTTGGCTGGGTTAAGTCTTGGAAGTGTTTGGAGGTGATTTCGGTTGTGTTTGGTAGCCGAAATGTTGGATTTGCAAAGAGCAGCGAGTTTAGGTGTGTTGCTGGTGTTTTTAATGCATTATGATGCATTATTCCTCTGTTGTTATGTGCTTGAAACAGGGAGAATGATCCGTGAGCAATAGAGGTGGCGTTGAAGGTTTCGGATGCTTGGAAGGCTTGTTGGCTAGCCTTGTTTTGTGTATCGGTGAGTGAAGTTGGGTTTTCAGCTTTAAAACCAAGGTTTGAAGGTTTTGGGAGCTTAGTTTAAGTCTAAACAACTTAGCTAAGCTCA
The DNA here is from genome assembly GCA_030270665.1 of Hibiscus trionum. Taxonomy (NCBI): domain Eukaryota; kingdom Viridiplantae; phylum Streptophyta; class Magnoliopsida; order Malvales; family Malvaceae; genus Hibiscus; species Hibiscus trionum. The sequence continues at coordinate 9,126,989 of BSYR01000007.1, read as the reverse complement.
AGAGTAAGTAAATGGCATTCCTCTCTTGGTTTGTGTTATGATTTGGTTTTTAAAGCACTTGTGATTGTTGGATGCAATGCATGTGATTTGCATGTTTTAAATTCTGTTTTGAAAGCATATTTTAGCATGGTTTAATGCTGGTTTTGAAAGCCATGTGTGAAGGATGCTCAAGGTAAGAGATCCTTGGTTTTGTACATTGGAATTGTGGAATTGATGCATAGTGTTGCATGTTGTTTAATGACTTTGTGTAATGCTTCAAAAACAGTGGATTGATGATGGTAATTGGTGGTTTTGGCATTTTGGTTATGCTTGTAAAACAATGGATTAATGTGGTAAAATGGTTATATTGGCAAGTGATGTAAGTGGTTCTTGGTTACTTTAATCGGATATAGTTAGCCGGCTATAGGATTGGGTGCACCGTGAATTGAGTCGCCTTGGATGTCGAGGGGGTTGTGATTGTACCGTAAACTCCATCCAAGAATCCTAGCGATTGAGGAAATTGGTGTCACCACGATGGAGGTTGGCTCTCGTGAGTGGGCTTGGTTTAGTGCCACTACGATGGAGGTTGGCTCTCGTGGGTGGGCTTGGTTTAGTGCCACCACGATGGAGGATGGCTCTCGTGGGTGAACCTTGTTAAAGTCACCATGATGGAGGTTGGCTCTCATGAGTGGACTTTGTTAAGCGTCACAACGGTGGAGGGTTGCTCCCGTGTGTGAGCTTGGTTAAGGTGATTACAATGGTTGTGGTAGCTTCCATGTGTAAGCCTTGTGATGTGTCCCGGCTCTCGCTAGTGTATTATACAACTTCTGATGAGTGATGTTGAGGGGTTGTGATTGTACCGTTAAACTCCATCACGGGTGTTGAGGGGTTGTGAATGTACCAGTAAACTCCACCTTGTGTTGTTCGGAAGTGTGTATGAAGCGTGTGGGACAACGCTTGTAATCCGCGTATCCGATTGTGTCTTGTGTCATGATGGTTTGTGAATTATCGCTTGGAAGCCAATATAATGTTCTTGAATATGATGAAGCATGAGATGCTTGAAATGATGCATGGTTGCATGAGAAGTGTGTAATGTTCTATGAATGCATGTTTTACTTGTTAGCTTGAACAAGTGTTTATCTTCTATTGAGAATGTTGCATTGTGCGCATGGAATCTCTTTGGTGCATTGAAGTCTTGTGAAGGCTTGTTTTAAAAAGGCATGTAATGCAAATGTTGATTTTGTGGTTCATGTATTGCATTTGCTTAATGCATGAGATAGAATTGAGGGTGTAAGTGGTTTTTAAAGGTTTCTTGCTTTGAAATGATTTTCAAGTATAAGAAAAGTATAATGTGAAGTGGAAGTGTTTTCCAAGGATCTTGTATTTAACTTTGCATATGATGTTCATGCATGGAATGGTTAAATTGTTGGTTTTGCAAGGTTGTGCTTTGAAGTGAATTACTTAGCTTTTCTAAGCTAAGGGTTGGTTTTTCGTGTTTGAGCAATGCATGATTTAAAGCATGCTGTTAAAAGGGGTTTTCAAACATTGCTTTGGTTTATCGAATTGTGTTTACTTTTAAAAGAGGTTTTATGACTCGCTGCATTGATGGTGTTTTGGTTTTGAGCATTCCTCACTAAGCATTATGTGCTTACGCTCCTTTTTATCCATCAATGCAGATATTTGAAGTTGGGACAGCGAGGAGCAAGGGATTCAAGGAGAGCTCCACTTGAGATGTATGTCTCGGTTAATAGCTATAGATAATAAAGGCAATGGGGGGAGAATCTCTTATGTTGATGTTTAATGAGATTGTGTATGTTGGACAAGTTTGGTTTATGATTTTGAACTATGTGGTTTAACGCTTGCAACGTTTGAATCTTCTTATTCTTAAGTCGTTATGCTATGCTTCTTGTTTTAAAAGCATGATTGAATGTTGGATGTGTTGAATGAGTTGGTGCACCTAGGGGTGGTTTTGTATCTAGATTTTGATGCAAGTTGGTAGGTATGATGCTTGGCATGTTGTTGTTTTATTGTGGAATGGTTTGGAGCATGTTTGATGGGGTTTAAAGGTGTTAAAACAGGCCTATCTGCTGTTTCTGGGCAGGGTGTTTCGAAGCACCCTTGCCTGTTTCGAAACAGGCCCTTGATTTGGCCTGGGTGTTCCTGAACGGCCTAGACCCGTTTCTGAACACTTTGGCTACTGCCAAGGGGTGTTCCTGAACGGCCTAGACCCGTTTCGGAACACTTGACCGTTGGGCATAAAATTTGAATGGTTTTGAGGTTTGCAAGCTTTAAGTTTTAGTCCCGATTCTTGTATGTGCAATTGCTTGAGTTTGAGATGTCCGTTTGAGATGAAATTTGGAAGAGAGGCATGAAACATGACTAATTTCATAATGGTAACTTAAAAATTGGTAAAGTCCTCTTAATTTTCAGAATTTACAAATTGGTCCCTAAATTCGTATTTTGTGCAATTGGGTCCCTTATTGTTTTCCGATTGCTGTGATTTTTGAGTATGCTTATCTCAAGAGTATGCCTAGGTTTGGTGTGCATCTAGACAAGTCTAAAAAGAAAAAAAAGGGTCGTTAATCAAGGTTGACTTTCGGGTTGACTTTGGTTTTCCCCGTGTAATCTTCGTAGTTCGGGTCAACTGTCTAGACCGGGCTACGGGGGTTACAGAAGCATTGTTGGTGAGTGGAAATGGTTTTAAAAGTTTTTCAAAGGTTTTTGAATACTTTTTGGGAGTTTAGATTGAGCTTGAAACGCTAATCTATGCTCGAAAGGAAGTATAGTAGATTTCGCTCTCGATTTTCGGTTTGTATTGTTTTATTAATTTTTGCTCATGCTTTGAAGATAGAATTATTTTACCTACTGTTATATGCATATTTATGTGATGAGAAGTGTTTCATATGTTTATATTTTGATAATACATGTGTTTAGAAAATGGTATGCAACATGTTTGAGAAAATGCCTAAGTACATGGTGATAAGTGCCCAAAAGTCCTATATTTTCACCCTTTTTATATGGCAATTCTTGCTTAACCTACACCTATTCGAGTAGCATTATGGCCTTATATGCATTAATTGCACTGCCTTTACCTTTGATCCTGATATTTGATGTATTTAATGAAAAATGTATTGTTTTGATGCATGTTTGGTATTTGCGCAGATTTACACGCTATCTGAGCAGGTGATGCCGATCGGGCAATGAAGAAAAGAAAAGATTGTGCAGAACGAGCTCGTGACAGATCCAGATCAAGCTATGCCAAAGATGACAGCTTCTACTGAAGGAAGCTGAATTATGAAGAGGAAGCCTTACGAAGTAGATCCAATGACAGACCCCTACTGAGGCAGCAGATATTCTCTGTCGAGGCAGTGCACAAAGCACTCTGCCGGAGAGCAAAGCATGCAAAGTGGAAGCTGAATTATGAAGAGGAAGGAAGGTTAAAGATGGAATTTGGCCAAAGTGGATAAAGGCATTAAAATTAAAGAGATTCACCTCTTTAATAAAGACAAGTCCAAGTCCAACTTAACTTCCTATCCAAGAAGGACTTTGCTTTACTCCTTTGCCTATTTAAGCAAGGCTTGACACAAACCAGAAGAGAGAGACGGGAGTCGAAGAGTGGAAATTTAGTTCAAGGTTTGCTTATTCTTGGCATTGATTTTATTCTTGCAATCTCATCGAGAGAGAGTATTGTGAGGTTATCGATTTGTTTAATATCGAGAGAGTTAAACTCAAGAAACAAATAAGCATGGTTTTCATCCCAAGGGTGGAAGCTAACTCGGCTTATAGATAAGATAGAAATTCAACGGCTAAGAGAAGCATGATATTGGTTGGTGTTTATCCTTGGTTCACGCTGAGAGGTATTATCAAGGCCTGCACATCAACACGGTTTCGACTTAGAGATAAGGAGGAGCCATCGAAGGACGCTTTGTCGAACCTTGACATTGTCTGCCATCCAGCAAGAGAATGTTCGGGGAACACATCTTATTGTCGCTACAGGGACGAAGGTCACTGTCGAGGCAATTTGGTGATCATTGCTTCCAAAGACCGAGACGAGTCAATTGCTTTTCACACTACGACGCAATCTAATTCGGCCCATTCTATCATCTTGATTTCTCAATCTTTATTTACTTGCTCTAGTTTATGATTTTTAGTTTAGTTAAAATCCGAAACTCCTTTACTTGTGTTTTTACTTTTACTTTTTATTTTTCAGTGCGAGAAGATAATTGAAGGAAGCCATCCCAATCCCTATGGAGATGATACTTTGATACTTATCATTATATTACTTGAGACATGTACACTTGCACTAATTGCGGAGCACCTTTTACACGCAACACATGGTTTAATTTATTTGAGATACTTTGATAGAAATTGGTTTGAATGATGCACATGAAAAATAGTGAGGTAACATTGTTTAAAGTGTATATTGGAAAAGTGATGAGACTTAATGTTGTCAGATATAATTGCTCGACCAATTTGATGAGAAGTGCACTATAATATACAAAATTCGTACGTGAGACAAAATTCGCGCTTGAAACAAAATTTGTATGTGAGACAAATTCTTTGGTTACACAATAGGGGTAGATTCTATTGTGTTGCGAGTGATAGGGGTAGATTCTATCACCAACGGGAAATGGGGGTAGTTCCATCCCAACTGAAGTGAGATTATGGTGAGGGTAGATTTCACCATGAGACTTGATGGGGGTAGTGCCATCAAGATATCCACATATCTGAACATGAATAGATAAGGGTAGTGGTATCCAAGGATGGGGGTAGATTCCATCTGGGTCACTTTTAATGTCAATATATGAGATTATGTAATACCCCAAATTAGGGCCTAGTCGCTTGGTGCACAAGTAATTAAAATTAATTGTTCAAATATCTTAAAAAAGATGAGAATTTAATGAATTAAGGACCTAATTGAAATAATGTGAGAAATAGTAGCCTAAATTCTAATGACCGAATTGAAATAGGAGGCAAATTGAGGGAATGCATGCAAAATTCTTACATTCCCCAAATGCCCTTACCATTATCTAAAGTTGAAGGGTGATTAGAAGGGTAAATTGGGTAATTCTATATCCAATTTAGATGAATTATCATCATCTTCTTCATTCTTTCTCGTTGCCCCATAGCAAAGAAAAGAATCGGGGGAGAGAAATGAGAGAAAACACCATGGGAAATCTTGGAAGTTCATGCATGTTAGAGATTTCACTTGGACATCAAATTCTAGGAAGCTTGGTAAGTGAAAATATCCATAGCCGAATTGATTGTTGTATAAATTCATGTGTTTGATGTTTGAAATCTACTTGAATTGTTACTGGAAATCATGTTAGCATGATCCATGAATTATAATCATGTTAGATCATAATTTGATAGTGAAAATACGATGAAAATTGGATTGGCTGAATGGTATATGATCATGTATGTGACCAATTGAGTGAAGTTCATGTAACTAGTAATATAAACTGAAATTTGTAATAATTTAGGACTGGAATTGAAAGATATACATGCTGGAAATTTAAAAGGACATGTTAAATTAGGATGTTGGTAAAATGAAAATCATATTTTGATAAAGGGTTTTTAATTAATAGTGAAACTAGTCACCTAGCTAGCCTAACTTACTAATATGGGCTGTTTTGAATAAATTTGTAAATTCAGGACTAAATTGGATTAAACAAAGGACTGGAAATGTTAGTCAAAAGCAGGGGAAAGATTAAAATGAATGTTGGATAACTTGAATTGCATGAATTGTACTTAAATGAAAGGTCTTATAGTGTAATTAGCAGGATTAGTGAAATCTAGAATAGTCTAGAAAATCTGTTAATTTGAGGACCTAAATGAACTAATTAGGGACCTATCTTGACATGTAAAAATAGAGTAATTTGAGGTAAAAAGGACTAAAATGAACTAGTAAGGGTCCTAGGCTAAATAGCTCATTAAAGTGGACTTAAGTGTAATCTGACATATTCTAAACTGGAAAATTGACCTAATTTTAACTTAAAATTGTATTGATCTAGAAAGGCTAAAAATATGAGCCATACAAGGTTGAAAAGATAACTGAATTAGCTTTCCAATGGTATAAATTAATTGAAATTCCGACGTGTAGATTAAATGAGAACAAATTAGTAACTACTGAGCATTTCGCCTGACTATGGCAAAATTGCTACTTGTAATGAATTGTGTGTCTTGAATAATTGGTGTGATTGATTGCTTAGTCTTGACTCTAATGCATGATTGTGTTATTTGAATAATATATTAAGAAAATGGTAGAAAGGATGGATAAGTATCGGGATATGGATGAAGATTCGAGTATCCCGTAACTTTGGGATGCAAGGTGGGTGTAGCTTATATAGGGTTAGGACTTAGGTCCTAACCAGTTACATTATTTACAATGTTAACAAGGAATAGCTATGAAATAAATTAAATCTCCACTTGGTAAATGTATAAGGGAAGGATTCTTAATTGGAAACTTGATGATGAATATATGAATGCTTGATCTTCTTGATGAATTATCGATTAGAAGTAGAATATGATTAATTGGGTTGTTATGCTTGAGATTTAATATGAATACATGAATGTGGGTGAACCTTGCTGTTTTGGTTGTCGATTGATATTGGCTTGTGACCTATGCTTGGAAATGAATCTAAATCCTATTGGTAATTAGATAATAAAGAGAAGAATGAATATATATATATATATATATATATATATATATATATAAGACTTGATAAGCTAATGACTTGGTAATAAAGCTTGATAATGAAAATAAATGGAATGTGCTTACTTGTATTGTTTGATGTGCTCGAATGGATTGTTTGAATGAATGATATTATGTGATGTTTGAGAATGCTTGATCACCTAAGAATTGAACTAAGGATTTTATGGCATAATGACTTAAAAAGGAAATTGATCTTGATATGCTTATTTTTTAATTACTCAATGTGTAATTGCTTGCAAATAAAAGATTCAACAAGACCTTGGTTGCTAGTTGGTCTTAGGTAGAACGACATGTCTTAGAGTCTAGAGCTCAACTTGTTTAGGTACTTCATGTACCATCTTGATTGGGTGGTTAGTCACCTTTTTGTTTGATACCTTGGGTATCATCTTGCTAGGTACTTTGTGTACCATCTCGTGTGGTGTAGTGGACACCATCTTGTTAGATACTTTGTGCATCATCTTGTAGGTACCTTGTGTACCGTCTTGTGACTCGATAACCTAGTCCTAATATATACCAAGGCAAACATGATTAATTAAACTTGAAACAAAGATTTGTGGACATGGTAAAAGAGTGAGCAAACTTGACTCTTGTTAGTGAGCTTTTAGTAAAATGAGAATTCATGAATAAAATGAAGAACAAGCTATCTTGAATTACTTATTACTTGAAAGATAAGTCATAAGATAATAGGGGCCATATTTGAATTAGATTGGGTGATCTCTATGTTTGATTTGTTTAATGCTAGCATGCTTATTCACCTAGTAATGGTAATTGGCTACTTGAATAGTAAAGGACTTACATGGCTGTAATGATAATCTCGATAACCTGGTCTTGTTTGTATCTTGAAATCTAAAATTGGTAAAAAGGAGACCACTATTCGAATGGATTTGTATGTTCTTGTGCTTGACTTGCCTTCAGCTTGAATGTAGATTACAAGGTTTGGTTTGTGTGATTGATCCTTGATAATGAGTTTGAAAAGTGATGAAATTAAAAGAATGGGTTAATGAACTTAATCACTTGAACTAGATTAAACCTTAATAGATAAAATGAAATGAAATGCTTCTATTTGAATTAAACTTGTTTAACCCTTGTGATTATGCGACATGCTTGGGTTGTATAAGTGGATCATTGAAATAATTTGCTTGCTCTTGTCTGAATTTAGATGCTATTTGACAGACTGAATTTTTGAGATATTAGGATATTGAGTACTAGTGTTAAGAGTTAAACAATTGGACTAAATTAAAAAGGATTAGATGTAAAATGAGATTATTCATACCTTAGTGTCATTCGAATGAGACTAAAAGTTCTAGACTAATTGTCTACTTCTACCTAAATGGTATGGACCTAAAATGAATTAGAAGTCTAGATTTAATGTAAGGGATTATTCGTGCTAGATTAATGGATTTGATTGAATCAAAATTTCAGGAACTTGAATTGGCTAAGATTAATTAATGGACTGCTCAAGTAGTGAAATGGAGTAATATTATCAATCAAATAGATTAATTCAAACATAGTATTATAATGCATTGTTTTAATCATATTAATGGGTAAATTGAACTGACCTAGACTAGTAGGAATATGTACATGTTGAATCATAATGTTAGAAACATAGTCTAAGTGAATAATGAAACTAAACTCAAGTCTAGTGAAATCTGCCCAGAAAGTTCTGTTCTGGGCAGCAAATTTGAAAAATCACCATAAATTGTGTATGTCGAATTAAGAGCTAAAATTTATATGGAATGAACCTTAATATTTATATTTTAATTAGGAGAAAACATAATTGAATTATGTTATGTAAGCTAAAATCTAGTGATGAAAACCTCTGGACAGCGTAAATTGTCCAGAAACGTAATTGTCCTGACTTTGAACTAAAACTGTATTAATTGGAAAAAAATTTAATATGAAAGGTTTAAACGGTTGTAAAAAGGGTTAAGTAAGCTTTTAAAATGTATAAATTAATTGAAATTTCGACGTACGGAATGAAAATTTTATATGTTTAAGTAAACAGTGCACAAACTAACAGGTAATAACAATCTAGGTGAATTGGATAATTTTGTAAATTGTTTTGTAAATAGTATGGATAATTTAGTTACCGCCCTAAATGAATCCCTGACCTTGAATAGTGGATCACCTTAGATAATCATACTTGAAACCAAGTCAAGCGCTAATTAACATAGAATACTAAGCATAATCGGATAGTATAATAAGTTTACATGATAAATGAAGTAAGGAAACGAATCGTGTAATGTATAATGGCATAATGTCTATAACACCCCAAAATCCAGTCTAGTCGGAATTGGGTTCCGGTGATCGGAAATCTCATATCAATAAAGTTTAAATATTGTATCGACTTGTTAATTAATTGATATTGGACTCTAATTGAGTTAAATTATTGTTGTTGGAGCATATCGAATAATATCGAAACTTAATATGTGACTAAATTGAGGAAATTGCAAGTTTGAGGACAAAATCATAGTGTATTAGGAGTTGAGGAACTAATCTTGTGATTAGCCCCTCCTTAATTAAAATTCCACCTACGTGGGATAATCTGAGAGCTTTCATTCATATGAATGAAAGCTAAATTGTCTAAGGATAGATAAAACAAAGAAATGAGCGTAGGAAAGCTACCTGAGACTTGTTGAAGCAAACACCTCAAATTCACTATCATCTTCTTCTTCACCTAAACAAGAACCTCCATTGGAGCTAGCTTCAAGGTTTGTTTTTCCTTCGTTCTATTGTTATCGAATTATTGCTAGTGATCGGATAAGCTATTCCCCTCAAACTATAATCAGAAATCCATGGTGTTTATGTGAATAATCTCAAGTTAGGTTTTGGCCATCCATAGAAATTCTTGATGAATAGCTAGGTTGAGTTTAGACACCGTTATATTGATTACAATATCGTGATGTTGTTTTTAATATACTCCTATTGATTTTTAGCTCGAGAAGTGGAGAGAGAGATTTCTCTATCTCCGTCGAAAGCTAGAAATAAGGGCGTTGTCATCTGAGAGTCGTAAGAGCGGTGGATATCAAGGTGAGTGTAGTCGGAGTCTCGGGATTAGGCGAGGAGCCTTCCCAAACTCATTAATGTTAATTTCGATTAAATAGCTAACATGTCTTTTAAGGAAGTTGAAACGAATTGTTAAACGAATCTATTGGTAAGCATCGGTAAGTTTGGTAATGTACATTAGATATATTTATTGGCATCACCATCGTGCATTGTTATCGATATAGTTATTGTTATTGAAACATTGTAAATGAACCATCGGACATTGACATTGACATTGAAATCATGAAATATTGATATAGAAACATGGTTACTAATAATAACATTGAGGTCATTGGTCATCGGAATTATCATTGAATATTGAATATGGATATTGTCATTGAAACCTTAGATTTGAACATACCTTGGATGCAATTGGCATGCCATAGGATTCATGAGCTCAATGTACGAGTGGACTACAGTCCTAAGGCTACGACCTATATTGATTTGGCGAGGCGGAGACATGTGTATTGTACTTGGTCATTGGAGAGGCGATGCGACTAGACCATTTATTGATTTGGCAAGGCGTAGGAATTCGCGTATCCACTATCTTGATTCAATCCAAGGGTTAATAATGAATTTGATATGTTAAATATTTCATATTGGAGCATAACATTGCTATTGTTAATCATGAGTATACGTATATGAATAACTTATTGATATTTACATTGTATGACTACCTCATTAGGCAAAGTATGCCTAATGTGTCTCATCTCATGCATTTCAAGTTAAGGAATCGATTGTTGCAGAAGATCAAAAAAGTCGTAGCAAGACAAGTCACTACAAGCTGAAAGTAATGTATTTTTCTCTTATAAACTCCTAGGAAGGTGGCAAAGTAGTTGAACTAGTCTTTTGTATCCATTTTGATATGCTCATAATGTGTATAAGTTAAAATGTTGTTATAGGCCCTAAAATGTTTTTTTGTGTGGTTAAAAGTTGGAAAAAAATGGCATATATGGCTCGTATAGATGAAAACTTAATAAACAAATTCGAATGATCATGAAATTTGGCATGCCAGTAGTTTATAGAATTAAAATGTTGTGTGTAAAGTTTCATTGCATTTGAACATCGTTCGATAGGTCAATTGGATTAAAAACTAGCAAAAATATGTCATTACAGTTCAGACCGTATCGATACGGTTAAGCATTATTGAACCTAAGGAACAGGGCGTATCAGTATGATTTGGAGCAGTATCGAAAAATTTTGCCACTAGAATTCCTTGTTTCGATACGGGCCTAACATGTAGCAGAATGGGTCAATAGTCAAAATCTACAAAAGTCAACCCTACCGAAACAGGGCTTACCTATATCGATACGGGGCATGGGAAAAATCAACCCAGGTTGATCATTGTACACCTGTTTCAAAACGGTATCTAGGTGTTTCGATACATGGTTAGTTAAGTCGGTTAAAAGGCATAGATTGAAGGTTTACAATGTTCACTGATTGGTTACTGAATTTTGGATGATTCAATTGGATGAGTAAATGAACTCTGAATAGTTTGAAAATTCATAGACTTGCTATTATTATATTGAATTTCATTGTAGTATAATCAATTGCATCAAAGAACCTCTAATTTATCAGATTTAAAGTTTAGTCCCTAAAACATGTAATAGTTAGAACTGGTCCTAAATGATTAATTATTGATTCATAATGGATAAATGGGACTAATACTTATATGTGGTAATGTATTAAAGTATAACATTGTTCATGTAGTGTTTATTGATTGAAAATTTATTGCACCAATCACTGTATCACTTATCGGTGGCACTTGCCGACCCGGTTCTCGACCTAGACGGGTAGGGGTGTTACATTTGTGGTATCATAGCTAGAGTTTAGTCGATTCTAGGACAAAACGAAAGCTCATTGTATTGTTATTGTGTTACTTTTCCACCTAGGAGTTATATATTGTGTATGTTGTGACTTGTCGACTAATCCGATCTTTTTATATAGATATGTCTGAAACTAATGAAGCTCATATTGACGAGCTTGCCACTGGATTCTCCACTCATGGCGAGGAGATAAGAGGAGGAATCCCTTCGAGTCCTCTCGGTCCTTAGAACCCTCCGGTTCAGAATGTTGAGCCTGCAACACCTACTGCTCAGGCTGAATGTTATAAGAACATGGCTGATATGTTCAAGCATTTTATGACTGCAATGAGGGCAGAACAAGTTATCAAAACCCACCGCTCCTCCTGTCCAACATACTCGAGCTTTTATCGATAAGCTATCTCAGTATCGAGCTTATACCTTTACTGGTCAAGATGATGATAATCCTGAAATTGCTGAGTATTGGTTGGAAAACACCCTTCGGATCTTGAACAAGCGGTTGCAGTGCTCGAATGAGCACAAACTCGAGTGTGCCCTTGCATAGTTGGCTGATGAGGCACTCCATTTGTGGGAGACTACTACATTGACGGTCTCCGAGGATGCTGTAACTTGGGAGTTCTTCTTTAAAGAATTTCATAAGAAGTACATCAGTGGTTTCTATCTCACTGAGAGGCGAAGTATCTTCCTCCACCTCAAGTAAGGCGGACGACCGATCGAGCAGTACATCCATGACTTCTGTAAGTACTGTGGATACGGTGCTGAATATATCAAGAAGGAGAAAAGAGAAATGCCAAATGTTCATTGCCAGGCTCAATGATGAGTTACGCTCTATGTTTATTGCATTGGGCATCGTTGATTTTCAAGACTTGGTGAACCGAGTGAAGGCCACTGAAGCTACACAAAGAGCTCAACGAGATGGTGGGTCTGGTAAATCGGAGAAGAGGTTTAGGGATGATTCTCGACCTCCCAAGTGGAACAAGAAAGGAAAATATCAAGGCCCTAAGCAGAATGTGTATTCGCAGCCCTCCCACTCTGGAAATATTGATAGACCTCAAACTGTGACTCAATCCTTTGCTAAGGCAACATCTATTGATTGCACCGGAGGTTCGAATCGGAGCACCCAACATCCAATTTGCAGCTACTACAAAAACAAGCGTCCAACGGGTCAAGGTCGTAAGCAGACTGGAGCTTGTTATTATTATGGTAAGTAAGGTCACTTCATTCGTAACTTTCCACTGAATTCAACCAAGTCTACAGCCACCCCGACTACTGCTGCCTCTCCTGCTCAATCCTTCCGAGGTAAGGGATCAAAACAAGGATCATCGGGAACTATTGGAAGAGCAAGTGGTTCAGGGAAACCCTTTAACAAGCAAGATACTAAAGCCCCTGCGCAGATGTATCATGTGAGGAGCAGGGAAGAGGGGGACGATCTTGATGTTATTGCAAGTACAATTGAGTTATATTCGTATTCTTTATATGCATTGATTGATCCTAATTCTACGCACTCTTTTATAAGCACCGTAATAGTCAAGAAATATGGCATGTCTTCTAAACCAATAGAGTGGAGAATCTTTATAACTTATCCCTTAGGAGATTGTGTCACCGTGAGGGTAGTATGTAAGAACTGCCCCTTATTGATCCAAGGAATTCCTTTTTCAGCCAATTTTTTGGCTTTACCGATCCACGAGTTCCATGTTATCCTACGTTTAGATTGGCTTAGTGAGCATCAAGCATGGGTAGATTGTTGCAAGAGGAAGTTGTACCTTCGGAGTCTTGGAAAGGAAAACATTGTTTTGATGAATGCGAGGAATCCTTCATTGTGTGCTTTGACGTTAGAAGTGAAAGACGAATCTCAATTACAGGACATTGACAATGTATGTGAATTCTCTGATTTCTTTCCTGATGAACTTCTGAGATTACCCCTAACTCGTGAACTGGAGTTTAGCATTAAGGTGCAACCTGGGACTGCTCCAGTTTCCATTGCACCATATCGTATGACAATTGTTGAATTAAAGGAGTTGAAAGCTCAAATTCAAGATTTGTTAAGTAAAGGCTTTATTAAACCGAGCTCTTCGCCTTGGGGAGCACCAGTTCTATTTGTAAAGAAGAAAGATGGTTCTATGTGATTGTGTATTGATTACCGATAGATGAACAAAGTAACCATCAAGAACAAGTATCCATTGCCTAGAATAGACGACCTGTTCGATCAACTAAAGGATGCCTCTGTGTTTTCCAAGATTGATCTAAGGTCAGGCTACTATCAAATGAGAGTTAAAGAATATGATGTATCAAAGACTGTTTTTTCGTATAAGATATGGACAATACGAATTTTTGGTGATGCCCTTTGGGTTAACCAATGCACCGGCAGCCTTTATGGATTTTATGAATCGGGTCTTTAGACCCTATCTTGATAAATTCGTAGTGGTGTTCATAGATGACATATTAATCTATTCCAAGAATGATGTGGAACACCAACATCATCTTCGCGTCGTGCTTCAAACCTTACGGGAGAAGCAATTGTACGCAAAATTCTCTAAGTGTGAGTTTTGGCTCACCGAAGTTGCATTCCTTGGACACATTGTGTCGGCTTCGAGTATCCAGGTGGACCCGAAGAAGATTCAAGCCATCGTGGATTGGCATCCACCGAAGAATATTGGTGAAGTCAGAAGTTTCCTTGGGCTTGTTGGCTATTATAGAAGATTCGTAAAAGGGTTCTCTATGATAGTCGCTCCTTTGAATAAGTTATAGAGGAAAGAAGCTACTTTTATTTGGACTAAAGATCAACAACGGAGTTTCAATCAGTTAAAACAGTCTTGACTCACGCATCAGTCCTAACCCAACCCAAGTCTGGAAAGGACTACATAGTTTACAGCGATGCATCGTATCTTGGGTTAGAGTGCGTATTGATGAAAGAAGGCAAATTCATCTCTTATGCTTCGAGACAACTTAAGCCGTATGAAATGAATTACCCTACTCATGACCTTGATTTGGCTGCAGTTGTCTTTGTATTGAAAATCTAGAGACATTATCTCTGCGGAGAAAAATGTTATCCCTCAGACAATTAATGCTCACTTCCGACTTTGAAAGCATCGTTGTCTTGTGGCTGAACTTAAAGTTCAGTCTACCATCATTTCACGAATCAAGGTTTTGCAAGATCAAGACCTTGAGCTTCAATCCAATGTCTCTAAGTTATCGGACAACCCCAACATTAGAATTAATTCTGAAGGGCTTTTGTGTTTCCGTAATAGGGTCTGTATACCTAATGATGAATCTCATTGCATTGACATTCTTTCTGAAGCTCATTCAAGTTCTTTTTTGTTTCACCTCAGGTCCATGAAGATGTATAAGGACTTTCGTGAACTCTATTGGTGGTCGAGCATGAAGCAGGCAATAGTCGATTATATATCTAAGTGTCTCACATGCCAGCGTGTTAAAGCTGAACATTGTGTTCCTACCGGACTGTTGCAACCCATTGATCCACCGCAATGGAAGTGGGAGAAGATTACTATAGATTTTGTTAGTGGCCTACCTTTAGCTCCCGCAAAACATGATACCATATGGGTCATTGTAGATCGTTTCACCAAGTCAGTTCATTTTGTACCGGTTAGAATGGACTACGGTCTCCCTAAATTAGCTGACTTGTACGCCAAGGAAGTAATCCGACTCCACGGAGTACCCAAGTCTATTATCTCCGATCGAGACCCTCGATATGCATCTCGGTTCTGGAGAACCTTACAAGGAGCTCTGGGCACGAGAGTTAATCTTAGCACAGCCTTTCACCCTCAATCTGACGGCCAGTCAGAAAGGTTAATTCAGGTAATTATCGAAAGACTCTTCCGTTGAACCCATGGAAATATGTATTGTTATTGAACTTTCCTATACAGATCTTGGAAGATATGCTTCTAGCATACGTTATCGACTTTGGTGGGACTTGGGAGAAATCCTTACCCCTTGTTGAGTTTGCCTACAATAACAGCTACCAGGCTTCAATCCATATGGCTTCGTATGAGGCAATGTATGGCATACGATGCCGAACTCCATTGTGTTGGTCTGAACTTAGTGAAGGCAAAATGTTAGGCCCTAACTTACTTCGGGAAATTGAAGAACGAGTTACCATCATTCATGATCGCTTGAAAGTTGCCTTTGACTGGCAGAAGGCTTATGTCGACCTCAAAAGAAGAGGCATTGAATATGAAGTTGGTGAAAAAGCCTTTCTTAAAGTATCACTGTGGAAGAAAGTTTTGAGGTTTGGCAAGAAGGGAAAATTGAGTCCCCGATTCATTGGACCCTTTGAAATCATTGAAAGAGTTGGCCCCGTGGCATATCGATTACAGTTTCCATCAGAAGTAAGTAAAATTCATGACGCCTTCCATGTGTCAATGCTTCGAAAGTACCGTTCTGATCCTTCGCACATTATCGAACCTGAATCTGTGGAAATTCACCCAAATTTGTCCTACGAAGAAGAACCCGTCCAAATTCTTGCAAAGGAAGTCAAGAAACTTTGCAACAAGTATATGTCGTTAGTTAAAGTGCTCTGGAAGAGATACGCCATTGAAGAGGCTACCTGGGAACCGGAGGAGACCATGAGGAAGCAATATCCACATCTCTTTGTTTCAGGTAAAATTTGAGGACAAATTTTTCTTAAGGGGGAGAGTTGTAACACCCCAAAATCCGGTCTAGTCAGAAGTGGGTTCCGGTGATCGAAAATCTAACAACAATAAAGTTTAAATATTGTACTGGCTTGTTAATTAATTGATATTGGACTCTAATTGAGTTAAATTATTGTCGTTGGACCCTATCGAATAATATCGCAACTTAATCCATGACTAAATTAAGGAAATTGCAAGTTTGAGGGCAACATCATAGTGTATTAGGAGTTGAGGGACTAACCCTGTGATTAGCCCCACCTTAATTAAAATCCAACCTACGTGGGATAATCTGAGAGCATTCCTTCATATGAAGGAAAGCTAAATTGCCTAAGGATTGCTAAAACAAAGAAATGAGCGTAGGAAAGCTACCGAGACTTGTTGAAGCAAACACCTCAAATTAACCATCATCTTCTTCCTCACCTAAGCAAGCACCTCCATTGGAGCTATCTTCAAGCTTTGATTTCCTTTGTTCTATTGTTACTGAATCATTATTAGTTATCGGGTAAGTTATTCCCCTCAAACTATTATCGAATATCCATGGTGTTTTTGAGAATAATCTCAAGTTAGGTTTTGGCCATCCATGGAAATTCATGATTAATAGCTAGGTTGATTTTAGATATCAATTTTTATATCGTTATATTGATTATGATATCGTGATATTGTTTTTAATATACTCCTATTGATTTTCTAGCTCGAGAAGTGGAGAGAGAGATTTCGCCATCTCCATCGAAAGTTAGAAACAAAGGCGCTGTCATCCAAGAGCCGTAAGAGCATCGGATATCAAGGTGAGTGTAGTTGGAGTCTCGGGATTAGGCGAGGAGCCTTCCCGAACTCATTATTGTTGATTTTGATTAAATAGCTAACATGTCTTTTAAGGAAGTTGCATTGGATTGTTAAACGCATCTATTGGTAAGCATCGGTAAGTTTGGTAATGTACATCAGATATAGTCATTGGCATCACCATCGTGCATTGTTATCGATATAGTTATTGTTATTGAAACATTGTAAATGAACCATCGGACATTGACATAGACATTGAAATCATGAAATATTGATATAGAAACATGGTTACTAATAATAACATTGAGGTCATTGGTCATCGGAATTATCATTGAATATTGAATATGGATATTGTCATTGAAACCATAGATTTGAACAGACCTTGGATACAATTGGCATGCCATAGGATTCATGATCTCAATGTACAAGTGGACTACGGTCCTAAGGCTACGGCCTATATGGATCTGAAGAGGCGGAGGGATATGTATTGTACTTAGTCATTGGAGAGGCGGAGCGACTAGACCATTTATTGATTTGGCGAGGCGTAGGAATTCGCGTATCCACTATCTTGATTCAATCCAAGGGTTAATAATGAATTTGATATGTTAAATATTGCATATTGGAGCATAACATTGCTATTGTTAAGCATGAGTATGCGTATATGAATAACTTATTGATATTTACATTATATGACTACCACATTAGGCAAAGTATGCCTAATGTGCCTCATTACATGCATTTCACGTTAAGGAATCGATCGTTGCGGAAGATCGAAGAAGTCATAGCAAGATAAGTCACTACAAGCCGAAAGTAATGTATTTTGCTCTTTTAAACTCCTAGGATGGTGGCAAAGTAGTTGAACTAGTCTTTTGTATCCATTTTAATATGCTTATAATGCGTATAAGTTGAAATGTTGTTATAGGCCCTAAAATGATTTTTGGTGTAGTTAAAAGTTGGCAAAAATGGCACATATTGCTCGCATAGGTGAAAACTTAGTAAACATATTCGAATGATCATGAAATTTGGCATGCCAGTAGTTTATAGCATTAAAATGTTGTGTGTAAAGTTTCATTGCATTTGAACATCGTTCGATAGGTCAATTCGATTAAAAACTAGAAAAATATGTCATTACAGGTCAGGCCGTATCGATACGAGGTAAAGGCGTATCGATACAGTTAAGCATTATTGAACTTAAGGAACATGGCGTATCAATACGGTTTGGAGCAGTATCGAAACATTTTGCCACTGGAATTCCTTGTTTCGATACGGGCCTAACCTGTATCGGAATGGGTCAATAGTCAAAGTTAACAAAAGTCAACCCTGCCGAAATAAAGCTTACTTGCATAGATACGGGGCATGGAAAAATCAACCCAGGTTTATCATTAGACATTCGTATCGAAATTTTATCTATGTGTTTTAATACATGGTTAGTTAAGTTGGTTAAAAGGCATAGATTGAATGTTTACAATGTTCAAAAATTGGTTACTGAATTTTGGATGATTCAATTGGATGAGTAAATGAACTTTGAATAGTATGAAAATTCATAGACTTGCTATTATTGTATTGAATTTCATTGTAGTATAATCAATTGCATCGAAGGACCTCTAATTTATCAGAGTTAAAGTTTAGTCCCTAAAACATGTAATAGTTAAGAATTGGTCTTAAATGATTAATTATTGATTCATAATGGATAAATGGGACTAATACTTATATGTGGTAATGTATTAAAGTATAAGATTGTTCATGTAGTGTTTATTGATTGAAAATTTATTGCGCCGATCACTGTATCGCTTACTGATGGCACTTGTCGACCCGGTTCTCGACCTGGACGGGTAGGGGGTGTTAGATTTGTGGTATCAGAGCTAGAATTTAGTCGATTCTAGGACTAAACCGACGTACGGAATGAAAATTCAATATGTTTAAGTAAACAGTGCACAAACTACCAGGTAATAACAGTCTAGGTGAGTTGGATAATTTTGTAAACTGTTTTGTAAACATTATGGACAGTTTAGTTACCGCCCTAAATGAATCCCAGACCTTGAATAATGAATCACCTTAGATAATCATACTTGAAACCAAGTCAAGAGCTAATTAACATGGAATACTAACCATAATCAGATAGTATAATAAGTTTACATGCTAAATGAAGTAAGGAAACGAATCATATAATGTATAATGGCATAATGTCTATAACACCCCAAAATCCGGTCTAGTCGGAATTGAGTTCCGGTGATCAGAAATCTCACATCAATAAATTTTAAATATTGTATCGGCTTGTTAATTAATTGATATTGGACTCTAATTGAGTTAAATTATTGTTGTTGGACCCTATCGAATAATATCGAAACTTAATAATGTTACTAAATTGAGGAAATTGCAAGTTTGAGGGCAAAATCATAGCGTATTAGTAGTTAAGGGACTAATCTTGCGATTAGCCCCTCCTTAATTAAAATTCCACCTACGTGGGATAATCTGAGAGCTTTCATTCATATGAAGGAATGCTAAATTGCCTAAGGATAGATAAAACAAAGAAACGAGCGTAGGAAAGCTACACGAGACTTGTTGAAGCAAACACCTCAAATTCACCATCATCTTCATCTTCACCTAAACAAGCACCTCTATTGGAGCTAGCTTCAAGCTTTGTTTTCCCTTCATTCTATTGTTATCGAATTGTTGCTAGTGATCGGGTAAGCTGTTCCCCTCAAACTATTATCGTAAATCCATGGTGTTTTTGAGAATAATCTCAAGTTAGGTATTGGCCATCCATAGAAATTCTTGATGAATAGATAGGTTGAGTTTAGATATCGTTATATTGATTACGATATCGTGATATTGTTTTTAATATACTCTTATTGATTTTCTAGCTCGAGAAGTGGAGAGAGAAATTTTGCCATCTCCATCGAAAGCTAGAAACAAGGGTGTTGTCATCTGAGAGCCGTAAGAGCGTCGGATATCAAGGTGAGTGTAGTCGGAGTCTCGGTATTAGGCGAGGAGCCTTCCCTAACTCATTATTGTTGATTTTAATTAAATAGCTATCATGTCTTTTAAGGAAGTTGCATCGGATTGTTAAACGAGTCTATTGGTAAGCATCGATAAGTTTGGTAATGAACATCGGATGTAGTTATTGACATCACCATCGTGCAATGTTATCGATATAGTTATTGTAATTAAAACATTGTAAATGAACCGTCGGACATTGACATTGACATTGAAATCATGAAATATTGATATTGAAACATGGTTACAAAGAATAACCTTGAGGTCATTGGTCATCGAAATTATCATTGAATATTGAATGTGGGTATTGTCATTGAAACCTTGGATTTGAACAGACCTTGGATACAATTGGCATGCCATAGGATTCATGTACTCAATGCACGGGTGGACTACGGTCCTAAGGCTACGGCCTATATTGGTTTGGCGAGGCGGAGAGATGTGTATTGTACTTGGTCATTGGTGAGGAGGAGGGACTAGACCATTTATTTATTTTGCAAGGCATAGGAATTCATCTATCCACTATCTTGATTCAATCCAAGGGTTAATAATGAATTTGATATGTTCAATCCATTTATTGCATATTGATTTGGCGAGGTGGAGGGATGTGTATTGTACATGAATCAGTTATTGATATTTACATTGTATATGACTACCTGACTAGGCAAAGTGTGCCTAATGTGTCTCATCTCATGCATTTCACGTTAAGGAATCGGTCGTTGCGGAAGATCGGAAAAGTCGTAGCAAGACAAGTCACTACAAGCCGAAAGTAATGTATTTTGCTCTTATAAACTCCTAGGAAGGTGGCAAAGTAGTTGATCTAGTCTTTTGTTTCCCTTTTGATATGCTCATAATGTGTATAAGTTGAAATGTTGTTATAGGCCCTAAAATGATTTTTGGTGTGGTTAAAAGTTGGCAAAATGGCATATATGGCTCGCATAGGTGAAAACTTAGTAAACATATTCGATTGATCATGATATTTGGTATGCTAGTAGTTTGTAGGATTAGAATTTTGTGTGTAAAGTTTCATTGAATTTGAACATCGATCGATAGTTCAATTCGATTAAAAACCAGCAAAAATCTTTCATTACAGGTAAGACCGTATCGATACGGGGTAATGGCGTATTGATGCGTTTAAGAATAATTGAACCTAAGGAACACGGCATATTGGTACGGTTTGGAGCTGTATCGAAATTTTTTGCCACTGGAATTACTTGTTTCGACACGGGCCTAACCTGTGTCGGAACGGGTCAATAGTCAAAGTCAACGAAAGTCAACATGTACCGAAACAGGGCTTACCTGTATCAATACGGAGTGTGGGAAAAATCAACCCAGGTTGATCATCGTACACGCGTATCGAAATGACATCTAGGTGTTTCAATACAAGGTTAGTTAAGTTGGTTAAAAGGCATAGATCGAAGGTTTACATTGTTCACAGATTGGTCACTAAATTTAGGATGATTCAATTAGATGAGTAAATGAAATCTGAATAGTATGAAAATTCACATACTTGCTATTATTGTATTGAATTTCATTGTAGTATAATCAATTATATCGAAGAACCTCTAATTTATCAGATTTGCAATTTTTTTCCTAAAACTTGTAATAGTTAATAATTGGTCATTAATGATTAATTATTGATTCGTAATGGATAAATGGGACTAATACTTATACGTTGTAATGTATTAAAGTATAACATTGTTCATGTAATGTTTATTGATTGAAAATTTATTGCACCGGTCATTGTATCGCTTACGAGTGGCACTTTCTGACCCAATTCTCGACCAAGCCGGGTAGGGGGTGTTACAATGTCAACTAGGACACTTGATAAATGGAATGTCAAGATTACTTGTTACGTGAAAAGATAAATTAAAACATAAATGAATCTAAATTAAATAGGAAGATTTGATTGTCTAGTTTGGTGACCCCTATCGAATGAAATGAAGGAATACTTGATTGGTGTCAAGTTCTTGATCATGAGTTACTTGTTGAATGAGAAGTGTAAACCCTTGAGTTGAATTCCTTGAACATTGTATGATTGTATACTCAATTGATGATTGAACTCTAATTTATGCTTCAATTTAACTTGGTTAAAACATGTTTAAGTGGTAAATGTATTAAAGACCCAAAAATTTGAATAGATATTAATTCTAGGTGCTACCTCACTAAGTAAAATCTTGTACTTATCACTCTTGTTTGCATTCTTCCCAAATCTCAGGTAAAATCCATCTCGGTCAGCATTTTGATCTTGAAGCTATTTTTCTTGGACTCGAAGCAAGATAAGCAAGACTTGAAGTAGGATTGTGTATTCATTGTATTCTCCTAGTTTGTGGCACATAGCTTGTCATGCATTTCACTTGGTTAAAGGATATTTATATATAAACTTGATCGCGTTTTGTAATGGCATTTTGATGTATATTAGTAATGGTCCTTAGTAAACACTATGCCCTTATCTCGAAAATGAATGAATTAAATCTATGTTTATAATCTTGTCTATTTCGAAAATGGCATTGAGATTAAGTATTTGAAATTATCTTGAGTAATGGAATATAGTTGAATATACATGTTATAACCTAGCTAAGGTCTTAGTCGATTGGGAGCATGTCTCTAAAGAACTTGCCTAATCCAAATTGAATGCTTAGAAGTATAGAGTTAAGTTAATTGTGTTGATCATGATAATTCAAAGACCTAAAATAAATCTAGCTACATTAACTTGTGATGTAACTTAAATGGAACTTGTAACCTATGTTGCTAGTAACTTGCTATCTAAGTTAAGTGGAAAAAATTTTAATTGACCCGAAATTTTCTCGTTTGCTCGTCCCAGTTTCTCGTCGTAACGATGCTCGCTCCTAACCCGGGCGAGGGGTGTTACAGATTACATGTATCATGGTTTATAATGGTTTTGTATAGTGAGATTTATACATGAGATTCTATTTTGAGATGTGTTTATGATGTTCAAGCATGAGAAGCTTGCATTGAGATTTGCTTTGTGATTAAAGAGTGAGATTTATGATACATGTGTTTTAAAAGATATTTTACTTTGCTTTGGAAGAGATTTAAAGCATGAGGATTATTTGAGCATGATGAGAAATGAATTATATTTGAGAAATGATTTTAAAATGCATTGTTGTGGTTTTTAATCGAGCGACCCTCACTAAGCATTTATGCTTATGCTCTCCTTTTTCAACAATGCAGAGAAGTAGCTTTCCAAAGGCATCGAGGAGGCAAGAGAAAGAGTTTCAAGAAGCGTATTTGCTCAAGTATGATTTCCGTAATTAGACTAATACGTAATAAGGGCAATGGGGGTTAATAATGAATTGGGAGTATGTATTTTGAACTTTCCAGTTTGTTGCAAGTTTGTGTTGGCATATAAGACTTGTAAATGGCCTTTAATGTTTGGATTATGCTTGATTTAGGGGTTGTTGGGTATTACAAGCATGTTGGGTAGAAATCATGCCTATAGGTTTTCCTCTGTTGTTGTATTGCTTACGCTTTCACATTGAGGTGATTGTTAGTTGATATGACGATGTATGATTTCTGTGCTATTATTGTTTGAGTCATATGTGATGTTTAGGATTGATCCGTATCCGTTTAAGGGGGTATCGTAGCGTTCCGAATGTGCAGATTTTGCGAAACTACAGACAAGTTTCGAAACATGTGCAAAGGTTTTGAAACCTTGAAGCAAATTTTAATGATTTTGGGTTACTATAAAAAGGTTTAGAAACCTTTCCCAAAGGTTTCGAAACCTTTGGTGTGAATTTTTCTACAAAGTTTAAAAATTTTATAATTTGGTCCTTAGTTGTTATGTTTGCAATTGAATGAGTTTGGATGATCTTTTAGAGCTGAAATTTGACATGTATGCACGGAACCTGACTAATTGAGGATTCATAAAACTAATTTCAAGTAAGTTATTTTAGTTTTACAGATTTACAGTTTTGTCCCTAAATGTTGTAAACGTTTAATTGAGGATGCAAATGAACTTGGTTTGAAACCAAACTTAACATATATGTTTTGAATACACTTAATTACAGCTTGGTAAAGTCAATTGTGAAGTTGGGTGTAATTTAATACAATTTAAAAAATGGTCGCTAATCCTAGTTATCGAGCTTTCGTTAATTGAATCGAAGTTGAATTTCGTTGTATCTTCTTCCGTTGTATGTATGATCACCTTAGGTAATATTAAATGCATCTAGATAAGATAAAAAGAAAAAATGGGTCGGTTATTGAGGGAAATCTTCAAGGGTTTTCTTCGATAACCCCCGTGTAACTCGCTCAAGTCGGTAAATCGGTTAAATCGGGTCAATGGGGTTACACTGAGTTACAAGTGAAGCCATCTTTGTCACAATTGATAAAGGATAAACAACCTTATGATGAGGAGTTGGTGTCACATGTTAAGGATATTATGGATGGGAATCCAATTGATTTTCATTTTAATGATGATGAAGTGTTTTGTTTCAAAGATCTGATAGTAGTGCCTGATGCTAATGAATTTGGGCGCACTATTTTTACTGAGGCGCATAGTAGTCCTTTGGCTATGCATCCCAGAAGTACTAATATGTATCGAGGCTTGAAATAAGAGTACTATTATGTTGGTTTAAAGAAAGATGTAGTTGATTTTGTTGCTAAGTGCATGGTGTGTTAGCGTGTTAAGGCTGAACATCAGTTTCCTTCCGGGTTGTTGCAACTGTTGAGAATAGTGGTATGGAAATGGGAGAGAATCACCATGGATTTTGTGTATGGGTTTCCGTTAATGCCAACTAAAAAGGATTCCATTTGGGTGATTGTTGATCGGTTTACGAAGTGTGCACATTTTGTGCCTGTGCATACGACGTATAGTTTGGATAAGTTGGCGAATTTGTATGTCACTGAGATTGTGCGTTTGCACGGAGTTCCCAAGTCTATAGTTTCGAATAGATATTTGTGGTTTACAGAAAGGATCTGGAGTGTCTACATCGAGCTTTGGGCACACAGTTTAATTTCAGCACTTCGTATCATCCTCATTCAGATGGTCAATCTGAACGTGTGATTCATGTCTTGGAAGATATGTTGAGATGTTGTGTCATTGAGTTCCAAGGAACCTGGGAGAAACAATTACCTTTGGTAGAGTTTTTGTATAATAATAGTTACCAAGCTAGTATACAGATGGCACCGTATGAGGCTTTGTATGGTAGGAGGTTGTATACACCTTTGTGTTGGGCTAAGGTTGGGGAAAAGCATGTTTCCTTGCCTGATGTGTTGAAAAGCACAAATGAGAAAGTGAAGCTTATTTGTGATCGTCTAAAAGTTGCCTTAGATCATCAAAAATCCATGATGTCTGAGGTTGGTGACCGTATGTTTTTTAAAGTGTCACCTTGGAAGAAGGTGATGAGGTTTGGACGTAAGGGTAAGCTTAGTCTGAGGTTTATTAGACCATATGAAGTTGTGGAGCGTGTTAGTCCTATTGCGTATCGTTTCAAGTTACCTTCTGAGTTGGAGAAAATTCATGATGTCTTTCATGTGTCGATGTTGTAGAAGTATAGGTCGAATCCGTCACATGTTATTCCAGTGAAGGGTATTGATTTGCATCCGGATTTATCTAATGATGAGGAACTTGTTGAGATTCTTGATTTTAGTGGCAAAGTTCTTCGTGGTAGGACGATTGAACTTGTAAAGGTGTTGTGGCGACATAGAGGAGTTAAGGAAGTCACGTGGGAAAGCAAGGCGGACATGTTAAAACAGTTTCCGCACCTTTTTTCTCCAGGTAAAATTTCGAGGATGAAATTTCCTAAATGGGGAGAGTTGTAACGCCCCGGTTTTGGGCTAGCGGTTTATAGGTTAATTAGATAGTCTGGTGGACCAGGTTAGATATTCGAGTTGGAATCAGGATTGGATATTTTTATGCGGGATAAAAATGTGAAAAATGGTTAAAGATCCTTATTTAATATGTTAAAGATTTTGGTGAAATCAATTTTGGAAAATGAGTTTTGGAAATTTGGCTTTTTGGGACTAGTGACCAAAACACGAAAGTGAAAAACTATTTTAGTGATTGTTTTGTAAAAGGGTCAAAACTTTTAATCTTTAAGGAGCTAATATACCTAAGTGTTTTATCAGATTTTTTTTCTATCAATTGGATTAGTTTCAAATATTTTAATTAAAGGATTAAAATGAATTAATTAAAGGAAGGTAGTTGTTTTCACAAAAACTAATTTGACGTGATTTTTTATTCTCCAAACTTTTCTCCCAAAGTCTTTTCAGCCAAACATCTATTTTCCAGCAAAGATTTGAGGTAATGATCTTGTTTTCTTAAATTAAAGATTCCTAATAGATTTCCTAACTTGTTTCAACAAAATCTCATTGATTTCCTTTGCTTTACAAGATGTAAAATCATCCAATTGAGAGGGATTTCAATCATTGAAGGTGTGGTTCGTTCTTCTCCTTTAATGAATGGTTCTTTACTGAAATTTCCAAGTTCTTGATCCTTTATATATGTTTTCTAATGGGTTTTGATGATTTAATTTTGGAAATTTGGTTTAATTGAGATTTAATTGGTGAAATTTATTGAGAATCGTTTTGTATCTATTTCATTGGGTTCCTGATTAGATTAGAACATGATTATGATGTTCTATAATGTTACTAAGTTGATTTTAACATTGGAATCCCAAAAAAAGTTGAATCTTTAATTATCTAGGTTTCTAGTGATGAGTTTTTGAGGAGTTGTGGTGGTTTTATGTATGTTGGAGATATAAGGTTGTTATTGGGTGATTTTGGATGTTATTTGATGTTGATTAGATGTTAGATTTGAGAGTTGGTGGCTGGGCTTTGTTTAGCTTGAGTTTGAGGTTGGTTTCGGTTGTTTCAAATAGGCGTTTGGTAGCATTTAGCAAGACAATGTTCAAGATTGTTATTGATGGGTTAATGAATGCATTGTAAACCATTGAGCCTCTATTTTTCTATGATTAAAATAGGGGAGGTTGATTCTGTAGCTATCGGTGAAGCATTGGAGGCTTCAGACGCTTGAATTCGCATCGGCGAATGGAAGTTTTGCATGTCGGTGAGTGAGAACGAAACCTAAAACTTTTAAAAGGTTTGAAGGTGGTTTGGGAACTTAGATTTGAGCTTGAAACGCTTGTCTAAGTTTGGAAGTATGTATAAAGTGGTTTTCACTATCGGTCGTGCTATTATGAAATGGTTTTTATGCACTTGGTATAAATACATAATACCTACTACTTATGCATGTTTTAAGTATGTGATATACTATTTTTAATCATGAGGTGATGATGGATGCACGCGGTAAGTGGTTCATGTAAGTATGTGTTTTATACTTGTGTTTAAAGCATGGTTTGATGCTTTGGAAAATGGTTTTATGTTGATACATATGAAAACAATGAGGTATGTGGTTATAATGAATTATATTGGCAAGTGATGTAGTTTTAAAGAAATGTTATCAGATATAGTTGGCCTGCCATAGGATTGAGCGCACTATAAATAAGTCACCTTGGATGTCGAGGAGGTTGATGTCCCATCTCCATCCAAGTACCCTAACGATCAAGAAGGTTGGTGTCTTGTCTCTCGTTAGTGTGTTAAGTATATAACCGATAATTGAGGTTGTTGTCCCCATGGGGTTGTTGTCCCTGTTGGTTGTGAATGTACCGTCATTTCGGTTAAGATGACTTGAAGTGTTGGGAGGACACTTGTTGAATCCGTGCATCCGATGAACTATTTTGGAAATGGAACTTGGTTAATGATCACTTGAAAGCTAATATAATTGTTGATGTATCATGTTGATGATGTTGTTTTATAATGTAAATTTATACATGTTTACTCTTTACGCTTTGCATATGGTTTGTTATGAACGGGAATACTTAAATTGAGGTTTAGCAATGGGACTTGTTGTTTAACTATGATACATGATGCATATGGTTTAATATGCTGGTCTTGGAAAGGTTTAAGTGCATGGTTTTCAAGGCTTGATGTTTTATAAATGGATTGAAATGATGATTTCAATGGTTTTGAGAGATTTGTTTTAAATTGCATTGATGGTGTTTTGTTTTGAGAACTCCTCACTAAAACTAGTGTTCTTACGCTCTCTTTGTCCATCAATGCAGAGAATTAAAGTCATGGGCAACGAGGAAGCAAGGGATCGTACAAGACTTGGTATTGAAAATATGTTTCCAATTAAACTATAAGTAATAAGGGCAATGTGGGTTCTGTTATTGTTTTGGGAGCATATTTGTTAAACTCCCTGTTTGAGCAAGTTTATGTTGCAGTTTTAGACTTGTAAATGGCCTCTAATGGTTGGTATTTTCTTTGG
Source organism: Hibiscus trionum (assembly GCA_030270665.1). NCBI lineage: Eukaryota > Viridiplantae > Streptophyta > Magnoliopsida > Malvales > Malvaceae > Hibiscus > Hibiscus trionum. Next base: position 9,098,714 of record BSYR01000007.1, on the reverse strand, counting down.
TTTAGTTTTGAGCTTTGCTTGGCTTGGTTTATAGGAAGCATGCATATAGTTTACCATTTGAATCATGATGCTTTGGATTGATGTTGACTCTGGTAGTTTTGGTTGAGGATAGATCCTTGAATATGATGGATACATGTTGAAAGCATGTTTAAGTGAATTGGATTGCCTTAAAGTATGTTAAACTAGTAAAATAAAACATTTCATGCCCAGACGTATCGGTACGGGTAAGCCATTCAAGGCTTAGCGTTTTGGTACGCAGGCTGAGCGTATCGGTATGGGTAAGTCAGTGCAAACATATGGTTTCGGTACGCGAGCTACCGTTTCAATACTGGCCTTGTGAAAAAGGCAAGGTGTCTTGATATACGAGGGCCTATTGGTACGGGTTTTGGCTACTGGAATTTGTAGGGTTTTAAATCAAGCGTAATGTACTGATACGGGCCCTAGTGTCTCGATACGGGTTGTCGTTAATTTAGTTATTTGGCTTATTTTGAAGTTATGTTTTCTTATGTTTTATTCCCTGGATGTTGTGGATGCAATTAAATGAGCTTGGTTGATCGAATTGAGTTGATATTTGATATGTATGCATGTAATCTGATTAATTAAATCTTGGTAACTTGAAATTTGGCAAATTCTTTATATTTTACCAGATTTGCAAATTAGTCCCTAAATATTTGTAATTGCAATTGAATACCCTATCGGTGTCCGATTGGAGTGAGATTTAATCCACTGCTAGCATGTACACCATAGATTAGTAAATTGCATCTAGATAAGATAAAAAATGGACGTAATTTGAATAATCTTTTTACAGGTTTGCTTCGGCAAACACAATGTAGCTTGTTTGGTTCGGTCGGGCGTCTAGGCTGGGTCGAAGGGAGTTACAATAACCAGATGAGGAAGAATGATAGGTTGACTATGATAACCACAACGAAAGGATCGTATTCCATTTGTAATCCATTGAGGATTGTAGCAATCTGCTCCATCTCAAAAATCTTACTAATACACGATGCAAGTAAGTCACAGACCTCTTTGATTTGCATTTTGAAGACTCGCATTGGTAGATTACCTTTCCTCAACGCTCGAACTCAATAGTATAAGTGTATCACGTTGGTGGTAAAAAGCTTAGAGTACATTTTATTGATAGCCGACCAGATGGATGCAGAGGGCTCAACTCCCACCAGATTTGGCAGAACAGTAGTACTAATGGTTGATAAAATCCATGACGACAAAGATCTATCTTGTTGAACATAACAAAGATAAGTCGGATCAAGCACTCGGTCACCATACTGGTCAGCAACAAGTCGAGCAAGAACCAACATACACTCATCTAGATAAGACTCCAATTCTTGACCTCATAAGAATTACATGTTGTTTACAAGCAAGTAGTTCATATCCTCTAATTGAACATTGATTCTCTTATTAGAGAACATTGGATCTGTAGATCCATCAGAGATGGAGGTCGCAGCCACTTGGTCTCTAAGAGATGTAACATTATTCTCTAACGACATCATAGGAACTGAAAACGAGCAAGATAACTCGAACAAGGTAGATCGAATCAAGGAAGCACGCTAGGAATAATGAACAGACGCAAGCACTAGAATTGAAACCATAGTAGCTTATACCATGTTGAATAAAAAAGAAAATGGGGGAAAATATTAAAACCCTAATTGAATGGAATTGATTTACTTTTATTTATCCAGGATAAAATGACATTTTTTTACTTTTCAGCCCAACACATTTATATAACTCAGACCTGATAACTGCCATTGTGATAGCTCACTATCTATTGGGCTCAGAAATAACAACCTAAGAATTTAGTTATAACAAACTAATTCTAGAATATATTCTAATAAGACAAGATGAATATCCTTGATCACTCGACCAATTAATGGATGTCAAAAATGGTTGAATCTTAAATGTAATAATCAGATTCCTTCCACTTAACTCTCTTTCTCTCTCTCATTATCCCTCTATTTCCCTCCCTCTCTCCCCCTCTCTTTCTTTCCTTCTCTATCTCTCTCTCTATAATATATATATATATATATATATATATATGTGTGTGTGTGTGTGTGTGTGTGTGTGTGTGTGTGTGTTGCATAATGTTAGAATCCGAAATGATGAAAATAAATCAAATATTATTTAAATAAATTAAATAATCAAAAATACAAAAACCAAAGAGAAAGAAACTCTTGATTCGAATGGAAACATGTTGAGGTCGGCAGCTACGTAGTTTCCTTAAGACAGATTTCGACCACTATGTAGTGCTTGAGTTTGTTGGTCGTCAGTCTCCCGGTATACAATAACAAGATGATCTTCGACAGCAGCACAAAATAAAGAGATCACGAGCAAGACTCTTGACTTTGCCTATCACCGAAAAACTTTGTCTATCCCATATAAACACTAGCGGTCATTAACCCTTTGACCGATTAAAATTATGGAAAATTATGGAAATCAAATATTATGTATTTATAGGGGAGTGAAAGAGGAAAATTATGGAAATCAAATATTCTGTATTAATGGTCATTAATCCTTTGACCGATTAAAATTGGAAAATATATGTTAATACCATATTAAAACGGAATATTTCTGTGAATTGCAAGTATTACCTTTTTAATATTCAAATTTAATGGAAAGTCAAAATTATCCTATGAAATTCAGAATATTGAAAAAGACATGTCATTTAAAAGGAATAAATTAATTTGAAGTGGATAAATATCTGCAGATCCATGAAGGGCCTGACCGTTCCAGACATTCGCGTCGCTCATGTCGTGAGGGTACGCCTGAACCCGAATGGGTTCGATTCACACCCTCGCCCTGCACGTGTGAGGCACTGTTTCCATTCAAGTCATTCAATGACTCCCAAGTGGGTTGGAGTATTTAAATCCTTCCCAAGTTTGTTATCCTACCCATGTGGCATAAGGGGTTTTAATTTTCCTTTACACAATTCACAACTACCTCACTTTGAGCATCAATTTCTTATTCAGCACTCAACCGTTTGGAGCATATGAGATATTGTTGTAAAGGTCTCATGGAGTAGAATATGAATTAATAAATTCGTCATTCGAATCTCAACCTTTACCCATAGAAAATATGGCTCAAAGTTACCAATTTCTCACATTTTTTCCAACAACACCCACATGAATGAAGATGATTTTATCAAAACATTTTGACTCAATGTGGTGATAGGTTTTACGATCGATATCTGCATAGGATAGGTAGGTTTCCTCCTTTGAACCTTCCCTTGTGAAAGTATATTTACTTTACTAGCTAACCAGTAGACGTGATGCCCTTGAACTATTCAGTCGTTGGTGTAAACGATGATATACTTCGCACAACTAACTCTTTGCCAAGAGTATTAGTTCTCATGGTTATGTCCATATGGCCGTGGACATCGCCTGGTTCTTCAAGAGTTTTAAAAAACTATGCCCAATAGTCTCCTTGAAGCGGCCCTATTTCACTCTCGCATAGGTCATTAAAAGCTTTTGCTTAGCCTATTCCACTTTGATCACTATTCTTACATCATAGGAACGAACGTGGGGATAAAAACCCCTACAGTGATCGAACACGTCTATGCAATTAGGTTATCCCTTTGAACCTAGATCTTGAGATCTCCAGTCAACTAGGTAGGGGTTTCCTTTACATAGCACCTTTACTTTTCATGGGCTTTAGTCTCATTCCTTTAGATGTTTTCTCAACTTGATCTCGATTTAACCCTTTGGTTAGTGGATCCGCAATGTTATCCTCTAATCTTATAAAGTCAATAGAGATAACTCCATTTGAGATCATTTGTCTAACGGTATTATGTCAACGACGTATATGCCTCGATTTACCGTTGTACATCAAACTCTATGCTCTAGCAATTGTTGCTTGATTGTCACAGTGTATACATATTGTAGGCACAAGTTTCGACCATTTAGGAATATCTTCAAGAAATTGTTGAAGCTATTTTGCTTCTTCTCCGGATTTGTCTAAAGCAAAAAACTCAGATTCCATTGTGGATATGGTTATAATAGTTTGTCTTGAAGACTTCCATAACACGGCTACTCCCCCAATGTGAATACATATTCACTTGTCCCTTTGGTATCTTGAATATCAAATATCCAACTGGCATCAGAGTACCCTTCTAAGACAGCGGGGTCTCTAGAATAATGCAATTTGCAGTCCCGAGTATAGCTGAGATATCTCAGTACCTTCACAATTTCATTCTAGTGGTTTTCCCTGGATTACTTGTGAATCTGCTCACAGAAAAAGCGATGTCTGGTCTAGTACAACTCATGAGATACATTAAGTTGCCTATGACTCTTGCATATTCCACTTGGTGAAAACTTTCCCCTTGATTCTTAGATAGATGTGAACAAGAATCTAATGGATTTATGGATATGCCAGAATCATCCTTGTTAAATTTCTCGAGAATCTTGTCTACGTAGTGACTGAGTTAATATGAGACCTTCAGATGACCTTTTGATTTGGATACCAAGAATTGTATCGGCCAGTCCCATATCCTTCATGTTAAATCTTTAAATTAACATGTTTTTGTATGTTTTACCATTTCATTGTTGCTTCCAACAAGGAGTATGTCATTAACATACAAGCATAGAATGATATATCCAATATTTTTAGTTTTGACATATACACATTTGTCACACTCATTTATCTTGAAGTTGTTTGTCATCATGATACTATCGAACTTCTCATGCCATTATTTTGGTGCTTGTTTAAGTCCATACAAGGAATTCACCAATCTACATACTTTCCTTTCTTAACTTGAAACTACATGACCCTCAAGTTGTTCCATGTATATTTCTTCATCAAGGTCTCCTTTTAGAAAACCTATTTCAAACATCCATTTGATGTACTTCTAGATTCTGCAAAGCGGCAATTGCAAGTGACCAACTTCCCTAGCTTCACAAGGGAATAAATTTTTAAAGAAAGAGGCATTCTTTGAATCCATTATCGTGTTCTTGTGATTCTCAGGATTCTTTGATTCATACACAAGAAACCAATAAGCATTGCAATGTTATGCATAGCAAATGAAAATACAATACACAGTTTTAGGACCTATTTTCATTTGTTTTGGTAATGGGGCCATTATCTTGGCAAGACACCCTCACATTTTTCAAGTGTTTGTAGGAAGATTTTCAACCTTTCCATAACTCATATGGTGTCTTATCCTTTTTGTTTCGGAGAACCTTATTTAGCTGAAAGAATAGCTTCCCCCACATTTTCTGTGATAACCCATAACTTCCTAGCAAGGCGTTCATCATTTCCTTCAGAGTCCAATTTTTCCGTCCGACTACTCCATTGGATTGAGGAGAGTAAGGTGGTGCTACTTCGTGAATAATACCATGTTGTGAACAATATTCACCAAATGGTTCAACATATTCACCACCAAGATCACTTCTTACCATCTTAATCTTTTTATTAAGCTGGTTTCAACATCTTGCGTATAGAGTATAAATTTCTCTATAGCTTTGTCTTTGCTCTTAAGCAAATATACATAGCAGTATTTTGTAATATCATCAATGAAGGTAAAATATTTATTCTCTCCTCTAGTTTGGACGAACTTTAAGTCACAAACATCATTATGTATTAGATAAAGAGGTTTTGTACTTCTTTCAACGGATTGAAATGAAGACCTTATTAATTTTGCCTCAACACAAGTTTCACATTTATGATTATAATTAATGAGAAATGAGGGAATGTGCTCAAAGTTAATCAACCTATGTAAGGTATCATAATTAACATGCCCGAGCCTACCGTGCCATAAATCATATGACTCAAGCATATAAAAAGAAGAAGAAATATTTTTCTTATTCGTTGTTTTAGCTTTTAGAGAGATAGTATTGAGTTTTCACATATTATTCAATACATATCCTTTTCCCAAAAATATTCCCCCTTTTGACAAAATCAATTTCTGGGATTCAAACACCATCCTAAAGCCATGCACACTTAGGAGGGTCCCAGAAACAAGGTTCTTTTGTATGTCAGGTACATACAACACATTTTGAATCTTCAGCTTTTTTCCCAAAGTCGTCTTCAAAATTATAGTTCCATTCCCCTTGATCTTGGAAGTTGCATCATTGTCTATGTAGAGCTTCTCCTCGTTCTCACTAGCAACCAACTCAACGAATGAGTCTTTGTCACTACAAATGTAACGTGTGGCACCAGTATCAACCCACCATTCTCTTGGATCTGAGTTAACCATGTTAATTTTAGAGATCATAGCACATACATCCATATTGGATACTTTCTTAGAAATTTCTTCCACAACATTGGCCTCATTCATTATGCCTCTTTTGAAGTCCTTATTGACTTCCATCATGTTTGCCTTGGCAATATTAGGGTTGACACCTTTGTCGAGCATTTTTGTTGTACCTCTATTGTGACTCATAGTCACAATGTTCACACGGTATACGAGAAATCTCTATAATAAACAATGCACTAGGTAGGTTAGCATGAAAGAGAGGAGGTGCACATTAGGCACACTTAAATACCAAGTCTTTCAAGAAACCAATCCTAGACGTGCACTTTCAAAAGGATTTCCAATTATCCGTTTAAGAGTGTTTCCCGAAATTAGCAATAATTCTGTAATAACCAGAAATTTAATTCTTGATTATTTCGATTTTGTTATGCAACAAAATTCTACTTCTAAAACAAAATCAGTAGCCAATGTTGCTTCCAATGACAATTTCCGTTTAAACAGATTTGTCCACAACAAATTTGAATAAATAAATTTATTCAGATTGTTTCTTATTTGAGAGAAAGATCACGTAAACTCGTTAAAACAACAAGAATTAAATCTTCAAACGAATTATTTACTAGATCTTATTTTCCAAAATTGATGGAGATTTCGCATAGAAATCCTGCTCGTCTCAATAATTTTCTCAAAGGAAATTATTAGTATAAAAGGTAATAATAATTATCGTAATTCAAAACGAGCGAAATCTTACCAAAATTAACGATTTGATTTTGGTGGCCAAAAAATTGGAATGAGTTAAATGGTCGTTACCAAATTTCAATATAACTTCTCCTTCATTTCCAAGTTTGTCGTTGGAAGCAATATTACCTTGCAAACTCTTTTTTAAAATTATGCAAATATCAGATATGAGTAACATGTTCGCCTCGGATTAAAACTTAAAGAAATTTGTCTTAAGATTATTGCATTATAACACCCCTTACTTGATCTAGGAGTTAAACTGTAATAAGAAGTGTTACCGAGTAAAACATAACAAACGAATAGAGGTTAGTACTCCACGGCAGACATGCAAGAAGGAATCATGGTAATTTTAAACTTTTGAAATCTTTCCAATACAAGAAAACATTCTCACACTTGTACATTATACAGCAATTAACAGAACAAAACATGAACTTTATCTTGGTAAAATTACAGAGTTATCCAAAATCATGCTTTCAAAAGAATGAATTTCTTATACGTAACCACCATACCACTATGTTTCTCTCATAACTTTAGGATTAGATCCACTATATAACTTAGCTTAAAGATCTGCTCCTTACAACAACTTATAAATTCTATTAACATTGTGACATTTTAGTCAGGAGTGTATAAGGGTCTTTATTCCATGAGTCGATCATTTAGGAATCACATCTAAATTTCTTATTTATTCATTGCTCACAAGATTATTTAGTCAAGTATAAACTTAATTCTCTTGCTTAACTCAAGCTCGAAAACAAAAACAAAAAATACATAGATGTACCAATAGTTCGGTTTAACCAAAATTTACATCATCCTTGAAGTAATTCGATTTCTTTAGATTGAGACAACCAACGAGAATCAAGTTCATGCCAAAATTTGTAATCTGAATTAAATCTACCCCATAATGATCATACACGACAACCCAGCCATTAAGCCCTAGCAAGAGCAATCAACTTTGTAATTATCATATCTTAACAGAATGCCAACTAATGATTGAGTTCTTTATTTTCTTTGTAACTAATCCAGCTAGGATCAGTTTTAGTTAACCGTTTTAGTTTAGGTTATATATTGTAATTAAACCATTTGTTATTTACAAGTCAGATTAATAAAATTACTCCTTTCTTTATTCTTTCAATTTCTCTCTCTCTCTCGACTTTCTTCCTTCCTCCTCATTCTTTTCCCCAAATCGACAGAACCTTAGATTCTAACATGGTATCAGAAGATGGCGATTCGCGTTCCTCAGAATCTAATTGGGTTTACAAGACGAATGATCCAACCGAAGAATTTTATATTCATCCTAATGAGAACCCAGCACTCGTTCTCACATCCAGTCTTCTTCTTGGAAATAACTATCATAGTTGGGCGAGATCCATGACGATGTCCCTGATATCGAAGAATAAGTTTAGCTTTGTCAATGGCTCCATCAAAGATCCTGGTGTTGATGATTCTCGGTATCATGCGTGGATGAAGTGCAATAATCTCGTCCTTTCTTGGCTACAGTGTGCGATTCATCCCGACATCGTGCAGAGCATAATCTGGATTGATACGGCATACGAGCTTTGGAAGGATCTATTTGATCGTTTTAATTCTGGTGATCTTGTTCGTCTCTCCGATCTGCAACAAGAATTTTATGGACTACAACAAGGTAGCCTTTCTGTCACTGCTTATCATACTCAGCTTAAAACCATCTAGGATGAAATTTGCAATATTCGTCCTCTTTCATCTTGTTCTTGTCTTGCTTCACAGTATAGAAAGCAAGATTTTCTTTATGATTCCTTAGGGGATTGAGTGATGATTTCTCTGTTCAAAAATCACAAATCTTAATGATGTCAACTCTTCCTTCGATTAATAAAATTTTTGCCCTTATTGTTCAACATGAAAGAACCATTGCCCCAATTCGAAATGTGAGTCTAGGTCATGAGTCAAATGCCTTTCTTGTAGATAGACCGAGTAATTGGAAATATGGGGATAGAGCTGATAATCGATATTCCTCTGTTAGGAAGTTTTCTAATTCTGGTCAGAAGCGTCCTGTTTGTACCCATTGTGGTCTTTTTGGTCATACTGTGGATAAGTGTTACCGGAAACATAGGTTCCCTCCGGGTTATAAAAATCGATCTCAAATGGGAAAAGCAAATCATGTTGGTTCTGTTAATGATGTTAAAGATATTGTCAAAGAGCCTGTTCAATCTGTTTCTTTTACAAAAGAACAGTATGATAGTTTGTTGAGACTTATAAGTGAGCAACACGGTTCTCATGGGTCTGGGTCTGCTCAAACAACTATTGCTTCTCATGGTTTTGGTCAATCCAAAGTGAACATGCTTGTTTCACATTTTGATTTTACACCAACTACTGCTTCAGGTAATTCTTTTACCACTGATTCTTCTAATAAAGTTTCTTGTTCATCTGTTTATGTTGAGCAAGTTATTAACAATTCCAATGATGCTATTTATTTTGGTAATGTTTTTAATCTTTCATCTAATTTACATAGTTTTAATAGTCCCTGGATCATTGACTCAGGTGCCACTGATCACATAACTAGTTCTTTAAATTCTTTTATTTCTTTCAAGAAGGTTTCAAATAAATTTGTAAAATTACCTAATGGTAATATGGTTCAAGTTCTTCATACTGGTACTGTTCAGATAACACAGGATTTACAATTACATGATATTTTCCATATTCCTTCTTTCCATTTTAATCTTATTTCGGTTTCTCAACTTGCTAAACATGATATTTCTTTGTTTTTCACTTCTGATATGTGTTTTTTGCAGAACAACAAACTGAAGCAGAAGATTGGTTCAGCTAGGATTCTAGATGGTTTATATCAGCTTGAGGTTCATATTTCAAACTTCAGTTCTGATAAGATTGTTTGTTCTGTTTCAAATTCTTTTTTGTCTAATCTTTGGCATCTTAGACTAGGTCATCCTTCTAGTCAGAGGATGAAGCATTTTATGTCTTTGAATTCTGAAATTCCTTCTAGTCAGAGATTGCCTTTTCCTCATAGTACCACTAATACTGGTTTTACTTTTGATCTTGTACATGTTGATGTATGGGGTCCTTTCCCAATAAAAAGCATCTATGGTCATTCTTATTTTCTGACTATTGTGGATGATAATAGTAGATTTACTTGGATTTATCCTATGGCTGCTAAATCTGAAGTTAGAAGTCTTTTAACTGGTTTTTATCAAATGGTTGAAACACAATTTAATAAGAAGATTAAGACTATTAGGTCTGATAATTCTAAGGAGTTTGATATGAAAGATTTCTATGTTTCTAAAGGGATAATTCATCAACTTTCTTGTGTTTATACTCCACAACAAAATAGCCTAGTTGAGAGAAAACATCAACATTTGCTTACTGTTGCCAGAGCTTTGAGAATCCAAGCTAATCTACCTCTTCATTTCTGGGTTGATTGTGTTTTGCATGCGACATACCTCATTAATATCACACCTACACCAATTTTGAATAATAAAACTCCTTTTGAAATTCTCTATGAAAAACAACCTAAACTGGAACATTTGAGAGTTTTTGGTTGTTTAACATATGCCTCTGTTTTACCTAAGTCTGAAACTAAATTACATTCTAGGGCTGAGAGGTGTATTTTTTAGGGTTTCCTAAAAATATTAAGGGTTACAGATTGTTTAATCTTGAGACTCATACTGTCTTAGTTTCTAGAGATGTTGTTTTTTCTGAAGAGGTTTTTCCTTTTCATTCCAAATCTTCTTCAAATAAGATTGATCCTGTTTTTCCTAAATATGATAACATTGTTTTAATGGATGATTTCTTAAAGAAAAAATCTTCAGCAAAGAATATTTCGTCTAAATCAATTTTTGAACCTAGTTCTATAGATATTAACAATACCAGTCAAGTTAATGTTCATTCTTTTAATAACACTGGTCATATGTCTAATGCTGATCAAAATTTGATATCTTCTGATGATCAGAGTTTGATTTCCTCTAACAATGGTCACATGTCTACTGATCAGAATTTACTAATTTCTAAAGACAATAATGATTTGGTTTCTGATGTTGAAGTTCCTAAGTCTTTTCCTCCTGATAAACAACTAAATGCTTCTATAAGACCTGTCACACACAAGCAGCTTCCACAAAGACTTAAGGATTATGATGTCAGCCTGCCAAAGTCTTGCACTACTCCTCATACTATTGCTCAGGTGCTTTCTTACCAGAATTTTTCTTCTCAGCATTTATCTTATGTTAATAATGCTGAAATTTTGTCTGAACCAAAGTCTTTTAAACATGCTGTTTTATATGACTGTTGGAAAAAGGCTATGGATGAGGAAATACATGCATTAGAAAAGAATAATACCTGGACTCTAGTACCTCTCCCCCTGGTAAAAAGACAATAGGATGTAAATGGGTATATAAAACAAAACTTGTAACGCCCCGGTTTTGGGCTTAGAAGTTTTGGGTTTTGGACCGGACCGGTCGGGTTGCGGTTCGAATATAAAAGGTGATTTTTAGAAAAGCCTAGTTCGGGTTGCATTAAAAATATGGAAAAATGTTCTAAAATTCTCTTTTATTATATATAAGAGAAAGGTGAAATCAATTTTGCAAAATGAGGTTTGGAAGAGTGACATTTTGTGTTAGTGACCAAAATGCAATTCTTGAAAACTGTGTGACTGTTTTAAAAAGGATTGAAACTTTGAATCTTTAAGGAGCTATTTACCCAATGGGAGTTTCTCCAGATTTTTCTAAAATATTAAAGGTTTATTAAATGGTTTTTAAATAAAAGAAAAGTGGAGGGAAGATATTTTGTCATTTTCTAACTAACTTTTCTCTCAATCTTCTATTTTCTTTTCCCTCATTTTCTCTCAACCCAAACATCTTTTCTCCAGAGATTTTCTTCTGATTTTGTCACCTAAACATCTCTTTTCAATTCTCTTTTGATCTCTAATCATTTCTTCAACAAAACCTCACCATTTGCTAAGTGGAATTTTCAAGATTTTGGTTCCAAAAAGGGAGAAACTCAAGTTTAGAGGTAAGAACGTCCTTCTCCTCTAAACTCTCAGTTCTTTACTGAAATTCCCAAGTTCTCAATCCTTGAATTATGATTTATTAAAGGTTTTACAATGGTAATCTTGATTTTGGCTTTAAAATGCAAGATTTGGTGATTTTTGGTGAAATTTCGTGAGATCTGTTTGGGCTGTGTTTTGAGGTGTCAAATTGATGTTAAATGAATGTTAAATTGATAAGGAATTGAGGTTTTATCAATGCAATCCCGAATAGGTTGAATTTCCTAAGTTTTTGCTTGATGTTTTTGGTTGTTTTTGGGGTGTTTTTGATGATCTGTTACAGCTGGAGGTATAAGGACGTGATTGTGATCATTTTGGATGTTAATTGATGTTTAAAAATGGTTAGAAGTGATGGATCTTGGCTGGGTTAAGTTTCGGAAGTGTTTGGTGGTGATTTCGGTTGTGTTTGGTAGCCGAAATGTTGGATTTGTGATGAGCAGCGAGTTTAGTTATGTTGCTGGTGTTTTTAGTGCATTATGATGCATTAATCCTCTGATGTTATGTGCTTGAAACAGGGGAGGAAGATCCGTGAGCATTAGAGGTGGTGTGGAAGGTTTCGGATGCTTGGAAGGCTTGTTGGCTAGCCTTGTTTTGTGTATCGGTGAGTGAAGTTGGGTTTTCAGCTTTTAAACCAGGGTTTGAAGGTTTGGGAGCTTAGTTTAAGTCTAAACAACTTTGCTAAGCTCAAGAGTAAGTAAATGGATTTTCGCTCTTGGTTTGTGTTGTGAATTAGCTTTTTAAGCAATTGTGATTGATGGTTGCAATGCATATGATTTGCATGTTTTAAATTCTGTTTGGAAGCATGTTTTAGCATGGTTTAATGCTGGTTTTGAAAGCCATATGTGAAGGATGCTCAAGGTAAGAGATCCTTGGTTTTGTACATGGAAATTGTGGTTTTGATGCATGGTGTTGCATGTTGTTTAATGGCTTTGTGTAATGCTTTAAAAACAGTGAATTGATGATGGTAAATGATGAATTTTGCATTACGGTTATGCATGTGAATTAAAGGATTAATGTGGTAAGATGGTTATATTGGCAAGTGATGTAAGTGGTTCTTGGTTCTTTGATCGGATATAGTTAGCCGGCTATAGGATTGGGTGCACCGTGAATAAAGTCGCCTTGGATGTGGAGTGGTTAAGTGTGAACCGGTAAACTCCATCCAAGTATCCTAACGAGATGGTTAAGGTTATAATGGTGATTGGAATCCCATTCGAGGACCTTGGGTAAGCAAAGGTAATAATGGTGGTTAAAATTCCATTGGTGGACCTTGTGCTTGTTAAGATCACAATGGTGGTGTAAAGTCCATGTGTGGATCTTGTATAGGGTGTCCCGGATCTCGTTAGTGATGTTATACAACTACCAATCGGTGATGCTAAGGTTATATGGTGTTTAAAAGTCCATATATGGGAACCTTGTGCATGTTAAGGTTGTATGGTGGTTAAAAGTCCATACATGGGAACCTTGTGAAAGTTAAGGTTGTATGGTGTTTAAAAGTCCATACATGGGAACCTTGTGAAAGTTAAGGTTGTATGGTGGTTAAAAGTCCATACATGGGAACCTTGTGAAAGTTAAGGTTGTATGGTGTTTAAAAGTCCATACATGGGAACCTTGTGAAAGTTAAGGTTGTATGGTGTTTAAAAGTCCATACATGGGAACCTTGTGAATGGTAAGGTCAAATGGTGTTTAAAAGTCCATTTGGGGACCTTGGATTGGTAGGGTGTATGAAGCGTGGGGACAACGCTTGTGATCCGCGTATCCGATTGGATGTTGAGTTGAAAAGTGGATTTGGTTTATCACTTGGAAACCAATATATGTTCTTGAATATAATGAAGCATGAGATGCTTGAAATGATGCATGGTTGCATGAGACATGTATAATGTATTATGAATGCATGCTTACTTGTTAGTTTGAACAAGTGTTGGTTATCTATTGAGAATGGTGCATGTGTGCATGAAATCTCTTTAGTGCATTGAAGTCTTGTGAAGACTTGTTTTTAAGGCATGTGATGCAAAGGTTGGTGATGTGGTTCATATGTTGCATTTTTTTAATGCATATGGTAAATTGAATGAGTAAGTGGTTTTAAGGGTTTCTTGCTTTAAAATGATATTCAAATATGAGCAAGGTATGATGTGAAGTGGAAGTGTTTTCCAAAGTTTTGAATTTAACCTTGCATGTGATGTTTATGCTTGGATTGGTTAAATTGTTGATTTTGTAAGTTGTGCTTTGAAAGGGTTTTCTTAGCTCTTCTAAGCTAAGGGTTTGTTTTTCATGTTTGAGCAATGTATGATGTTATGCATGTTGTTGAAAAGGGTTTTCAAACTTGCTTTGGTTTATTGAATCGAGTTTGCTTTTAAAAGTGGTTTATGACTCGCTGCATTGATGGTGTTTTGGTTTTGGGCATTCCTCACTAAGCATTATGTGCTTACGCTCCTTTTTGTCCATCAATGCAGACATTTGAAGTTGGAGCAGCGAGAAGCAAGGGATTCAAGGGGGAACTCCACTTGAGATGTATGTCTCGGTTAATAGCTATAGATAATAAAGGCAATGGGGGAAGAATCTCTTATATTGTTGTTTAAAGAGGATTTGTATGTTGGACAAGTTTGGTTTATGATTTTGAACTATGTGGTGTAAGCTTGCAACGTTTGAATCTTCTTATGCTTAAGTTGTTATGCTATGCTTCTTGTTTGAAAAGCATGATTGAGTGTTGGATGTGTTGAATGAGTTGGTGCATCTAGGGGTGGTTTTGTATCTAGATTTTGATGCAAATTGGTAGGTTTGATGTTTGGCATGTTGTTGATTTATTGTGGAATGGTTTGGAGCATGTTTGATGGGGTTTAAAGGTGTTAAAACAGGCCAAACTGTTGTTTCTGGGCAGGGTGTTTCGAAACACCCTTGCCTGTTTCGAAACAGGCCCTTGTTTTGGCTAGGGTGTTCCTGAACGGCCTAGCCCGTTTCTGAACACTTTGGCTACTGCCAAGGGGTGTTCCTGAACGGCCTAGACCCGTTTCTGAACACCTGATGGTTTGCAAGCTTTACGTTTTAGTCCCGTTTCTTGTTTGTGCAATTGCTTGAGTTTGAGATGTCCGTTTGAGATGAAATTTTGCAGAGAGGCATGAAACATGACTAATTTCATAATGGTAACTTAAAAATTGGTAAAGTCCTCTTAATTTTCAGAATTTACAATTTGGTCCCTAATTTCGTATTTTGTGCAATTGGGTCCCTTATCGTTTTCCGATTGCTGTGATTTTCGAGTATGCTTATCTCAAGAGTATGCCTAGGTTAAATGTGCATCTAGACAAGTTTAAAAAGAAAAAAAAAGGGTCGTTAATCAAGGTTGACTTTCGGGTTGACTTTGGTTTTCCCCGTGTAATCTTCGTAGTTCGGGTCAACCGTCTAGGCCGGGCTACGGGGGTTACATTTGGTGGTATCAGAGCTGAGTTGCGAATGCTTGGGGAAAGCGGTAAGTTGTTTTAATGTGTGTTTGATGTTACCCTGATGTGTGGTTGAAAGTTGGTTGAAACACGTGTTTCTGAGCAAATTGATGATGTTTTCAAGCATGCTTTGTGGTTAGGAATCTTCATTGAGTTAATGTGGTTTTGTGCTGATGATATGTTGGTGTTGTGAGTTGATTTTATGCATGATGAAAGTGTAATGGGTATGATATGTTGATGATGTTATGCTGTTGCAAGTGGACGCTGTTTGATGTAAGCATGATCGAAATGTTTTTTGATATGCTTGATGTTGAGATATCCATGTTTGTGTTGACTGTTATGTCAGGAAAAATGGGAGGATTCGGGATACCCATTGCCTTATTATTATAGCTATTGTGTTATTTTGGAGTTGGAGTTTGAATCATTGCTTTAAGCTGGTCTAATGGTTTTGTTTGTTTTGTTGTGATTGCTTGTTGTTAATATTATGGCGAAGTCGATGAAAGAATGGCAGTTGGGTGAGATGGTTGCTGCCTTAGGGCAGGTTGTTAAGGCATGGAATTCACCCTTTAGTGGAGATGTTTCGTCTCAGTCTTCTGTGCCTGGGGTTGGGATGGTAAGGCAGAAGGAAGAAGTTGGTTCTGTGATGAAGAGTTCATCATCTGTTGTGCAGGAGGTGTTGGGAACATCTCAGGTTGTGGCGAAGGTAAGGTCAGTGGATATGCTGGCTGTGGGATGTGTGGGTTTGCCGAAACAGCGGTTGCATGATTTGGGTGCTGTGGAGTATCATGGTTCAACACCGGAGACGTTTGGGGCCTGGTTGGCCGGTGTAATTCTGATTTTGGATCAGGAAGGTTGTGATTATGCCTGTAAGCTGGGAAGTGTTGTCACATTGATGTTGGAGGACGCATGTGCCTGGTGGACATCTGTGGCGGTGGCATCGCACATCCACGATATAGATTGGGACTTCTTTGTGTCTGCCTTTTATGAAAGGTATCTTGGAGGGAAATTCCCAAGGGTTAAGCAAGTTGAAGGTAGAGCAGATCTGGGGCAAGTGCTACTTGATCAAGGAGTGGAGGCTCAGCTACCGGTGTGTGACCGTTGTGGAAGGCGACATGTTGGAGAGTGTTGGGGCGCAGGTGCTTGTTGGAACTGTGGTTCTAAAGAGCATGTGAAGCGAGATTGTCCTCTTGTGGTAAAGTCAGCTTCAGTGGTAGCAAAAGGGTCTCTGAATGGTCGTGGGCACGGCCGAGGCAAAGTTCGAAGGTGGCAGGAAGAGCAGAAAGTTGTGAGGAGTTTGGGAAATGAAATCTGTTGGAAATGTGGGTCTGTTGGACATATGAGGCATAATTGTTTGAAGTTGGCCCGGAATAGCCAGGGAGCTTTGCCGCAAGGAGATGGTGGTGACCTTAGTATGTTAGCTGATGCTACAGTGGTGCGGCTGGAGAATGATGGTTCTGCGAGGAAGAGAGCTCGTCTGTTGAAGCTTCGGGGCAGTAAAGTGTTTTCAGGTAACCTTGCTAAGTAACCTTTGCTCTAGTGTCCTAGTTTGATTTTGGTTTGGTTTTTCCTTGCGTAGAGGGTATGGTTTCGTTGCTAGCATGTTGAGGTAGTTGTTGTTGTTTTGAAAACAACTTTAGTGTGAAGAGGGCCTTAGCGAGTATCTTGTGGTTAATGGTTGATGAATGATGGAGTTGGTCAAGTTGGAAGTGAGATAGAAGGTTGTTTTTAGACAGATTCTGAGGATGTTATTGGTGGATGTGAACTGACATACATGCACAGTTAAAATCATTTGTTATATGCTATATTATATATGTGCTGGTCCATGCATACATGTGACATGACATTAGAGGTTTTGCATACATGTACATCAGGCATTGTAGGGCATATTGGTGACCATGCATACGAACGTTCACACTCGCTAATAACTAATCGAGTCTGTTAGTGTTGTGATAGAGTTAGGTTGGATGATGGGTTTTTAGAGGTTGTTTTGGTGCTAGGAAATGTTAGAAGTTGTGGAGGGTATTAAGCGAGCTGTTAGTAATAGTGAGTGCGGTATAGCATGTTGGTAGAAGGAAAGTGTTTGCTGCTTAATGGGCTTAGTGGTGTGGCGGTGAGGAGATTGTTGGTTGAAGTCAGAACCGATCAGGTGGTTTTGAATGGCTAGTTGAAGTGGTGGTTCCTTGGTGTTAAGTGATGTTGCAGGTTAGTGGTTGTGTTCCCAAAGTGCTGAGGCATCTTGGCATTGATGTTGTGGTAGAAGGGTTGTTTAGGTAGGTGAGGATTCGTAGTAACCTTCGAAGAGTTGAGAAGCTGAGTTGTATGTTGGGCGATGTTCTAATAAGGCAGGTGTTGTGGTCAAAGCTTGAAGTGGAAAGGCAGTGAAAGATCGAAGGCCGTTGTTGGTTGGATGGGTTCTTGTGGGAAGTGGTTGGCTGGTTATGATCAAGTGAATTCCTTTTGAAGTTAGTTGGTGGTGTAAGGAACGGCTGGCGGAGTCAAGGTTGGGGTCTTGTGATGTGTTTTTTTCGGATGTTAGGTGAGTAGTCCTGGTGAATGGTTAGGGTAATGATAACGGCAGATGTGAGGGAATGTCAGCTTTACGTGGAGAAGTTTGGGTAAGCAGTTGGTGCTTATGAATTTTTTTGCTTGTTGTGGTAATCTTTGGAAGTGGTTGAGTAGTTTTACAAAGAGTTTTAGAAGTAGTGAAGGTTGTGGATCACTTGGTGGCTGAACTGGATTGGTTGGTGTCCTTGTGCGAGCCTTGTGATTTAAGAACATCAAGGTGTTTAAAAGTCCTTGGATGATTCTTGTTAAGAACAACATGGTGTTTAAAAGTCCATGGTTGGTTCTTGGTTATGACTTAAAGTGTTGTATGCTGTAAAAGTTGGAGGTTCTTCAGGTTGTTGTTGGGGCTATGAGCAGTCTGGAAGTGTGAAAAGTTAAGATGTAGTTAACATCTGAGTGTTCTGGAATTCGTGAACAGTGTGTGGTGGTGTTGAGTTTGGGTGAAGTGGTGGTGAGAGTGTTCAGTGGTGGTTAAGTCTCCTGTGTTGCTTTGTGGGTTGTTTTGGGGAAGTTTGGTTGTGCTCTATCCGCCGGTTGAAATTTCGAGGACGAAATTTCCTAAGGGGGGGGAGAGTTGTAACGCCCCGGTTTTGGGCTTAGAAGTTTTGGGTTTTGGACCGGACCGGTCGGGTTGCGGTTCGAATATAAAAGGTCATTTTTAGGAAAGCCTAGTTCGGGTTGCATTAAAAATATGGAAAAATGTTCTAAAATTCTCTTTTATTATATATAGGAGAAAGGTGAAATCAATTTTGCAAAATGAGGTTTGGAAGAGTGACATTTTGGGTTAGTGACCAAAATGTAATTCTTGAAAACTGTGTGACTGTTTTAAAAAGGATTGAAACTTTGAATCTTTAAGGAGCTATTTACCCAATGGGAGTTTCTCCAGATTTTTCTAAAATATTAAAGGTTTATTAAATGGTTTTTAAATAAAAGAAAAGTGGAGGGAAGATATTTTGTCATTTTCTAACTAACTTTTCTCTCAATCTTCTATTTTCTTTTCCCTCATTTTCTCTCAACCCAAACATCTTTTCTCCAGAGATTTTCTTCTGATTTTGTCACCTAAACATCTCTTTTCAATTCTCTTTTGATCTCTAATCATTTCTTCAACAAAACCTCACCATTTGCTAAGTGGAATTTTCAAGATTTTGGTTCCAAAAAGGGAGAAACTCAAGTTTGGAGGTAAGAACGTCCTTCTCCTCTAAACTCTCAGTTCTTTACTGAAATTCCCAAGTTCTCAATCCTTGAATTATGATTTATTAAAGGTTTTACAATGGTAATCTTGATTTTGGCTTTAAAATGCAAGATTTGGTGATTTTTGGTGAAATTTCGTGAGATCTGTTTGGGCAGTGTTTTGAGGTGTCAAATTGATGTTAAATGAATGTTAAATTGATAAGGAATTGAGGTTTTATCAATGCAATCCCGAATAGGTTGAATTTCCTAAGTTTTGCTTGATGTTTTTGGTTGTTTTTGGGGTGTTTTTGATGATCTGTTACAGCTGGAGGTATAAGGACGTGATTGTGATCATTTTGGATGTTAATTGATGTTTAAAAATGGTTAGAAGTGATGGATCTTGGCTGGGTTAAGTTTCGGAAGTGTTTGGTGGTGATTTCGGTTGTGTTTGGTAGCCGAAATGTTGGATTTGTGATGAGCAGCGAGTTTAGTTGTGTTGCTGGTGTTTTTAGTGCATTATGATGCATTAATCCTCTAATGTTATGTGCTTGAAACAGGGGAGGAAGATCCGTGAGCATTAGAGGTGGTGTGGAAGGTTTCGGATGCTTGGAAGGCTTGTTGGCTAGCCTTGTTTTGTGTATCGGTGAGTGAAGTTGGGTTTTCAGCTTTTAAACCAGGGTTTGAAGGTTTGGGAGCTTAGTTTAAGTCTAAACAACTTTGCTAAGCTCAAGAGTAAGTAAATGGATTTTCGCTCTTGGTTTGTGTTGTGAATTGGCTTTTTAAGCAATTGTGATTGATGGTTGCAATGCATATGATTTGCATGTTTTAAATTCTGTTTGGAAGCATGTTTTAGCATGGTTTAATGCTCGTTTTGAAAGCCATATGTGAAGGATGCTCAAGGTAAGAGATCCTTGGTTTTGTACATGGAAATTGTGGTTTTGATGCATGGTGTTGCATGTTGTTTAATGGCTTTGTGTAATGCTTTAAAAACAGTGAATTGATGATGGTAAATGATGAATTTTGCATTACGGTTATGCATGTGAATTAAAGGATTAATGTGGTAAGATGGTTATATTGGCAAGTGATGTAAGTGGTTCTTGGTTCTTTGATCGGATATAGTTAGCCGGCTATAGGATTGGGTGCACCGTGAATAAAGTCGCCTTGGATGTGGAGTGGTTAAGTGTGAACCGGTAAACTCCATCCAAGTATCCTAACGAGATGGTTAAGGTTATAATGGTGATTGGAATCCCATTCGAGGACCTTGGGTAAGCAAAGGTAATAATGGTGGTTAAAATTCCATTGGTGGACCTTGTGCTTGTTAAGATCACAATGGTGGTGTAAAGTCTATGTGTGGATCTTGTATAGGGTGTCCCGGATCTCGTTAGTGATGTTATACAACTACCAATCGGTGATGCTAAGGTTATATGGTGTTTAAAAGTCCATATATGGGAACCTTGTGCATGTTAAGGTTGTATGGTGGTTAAAAGTCCATACATGGGAACCTTGTGAAAGTTAAGGTTGTATGGTGTTTAAAAGTCCATACATGGGAACCTTGTGAAAGTTAAGGTTGTATGGTGGTTAAAAGTCCATACATGGGAACCTTGTGAAAGTTAAGGTTGTATGGTGTTGAAAAGTCCATACATGGGAACCTTGTGAAAGTTAAGGTTGTATGGTGTTTAAAAGTCCATACATGGGAACCTTGTGAATGGTAAGGTCAAATGGTGTTTAAAAGTCCATTTGGGGACCTTGGATTGGTAGGGTGTATGAAGCGTGGGGACAACGCTTGTGATCCGCGTATCCGATTGGATGTTGAGTTGAAAAGTGGATTTGGTTTATCACTTGGAAGCCAATATATGTTCTTGAATATAATGAAGCATGAGATGCTTGAAATGATGCATGGTTGCATGAGACATGTATAATGTATTATGAATGCATGCTTACTTGTTAGTTTGAACAAGTGTTGGTTATCTATTGAGAATGGTGCATGTGTGCATAAAATCTCTTTAGTGCATTGAAGTCTTGTGAAGACTTGTTTTTAAGGCATGTGATGCAAAGGTTGGTGATGTGGTTCATATGTTGCATTTGTTTAATGCATATGGTAAATTGAATGAGTAAGTGGTTTTAAGGGTTTCTTGCTTTAAAATGATATTCAAATATGAGCAAGGTATGATGTGAAGTGGAAGTGTTTTCCAAAGTTTTGAATTTAACCTTGCATGTGATGTTTATGCTTGGATTGGTTAAATTGTTGATTTTGTAAGTTGTGCTTTGAAAGGGTTTTCTTAGCTCTTCTAAGCTAAGGGTTTGTTTTTCATGTTTGAGCAATGCATGATGTTATGCATGTTGTTGAAAAGTGTTTTCAAACTTGCTTTGGTTTATTGAATCGAGTTTGCTTTTAAAAGTGGTTTATGACTCGCTGCATTGATGGTGTTTTGGTTTTGGGCATTCCTCACTAAGCATTATGTGCTTACGCTCCTTTTTGTCCATCAATGCAGACATTTGAAGTTGGAGCAGCGAGAAGCAAGGGATTCAAGGGGGAACTCCACTTGAGATGTATGTCTCGGTTAATAGCTATAGATAATAAAGGAAATGGGGGAAGAATCTCTTATATTGTTGTTTAAAGAGGATTTGTATGTTGGACAAGTTTGGTTTATGATTTTGAACTATGTGGTGTAAGCTTGCAACGTTTGAATCTTCTTATGCTTAAGTTGTTATGCTATGCTTCTTGTTTGAAAAGCATGATTGAGTGTTGGATGTGTTGAATGAGTTGGTGCATCTAGGGGTGGTTTTGTATCTAGATTTTGATGCAAATTGGTAGGTTTGATGTTTGGCATGTTGTTGATTTATTGTGGAATGGTTTGGAGCATGTTTGATGGGGTTTAAAGGTGTTAAAACAGGCCAAACTGCTGTTTCTGGGCAGGGTGTTTCGAAACACCCTTGCCTGTTTCGAAACAGGCCCTTGTTTTGGCTAGGTTGTTCCTGAACGGCCTAGCCCGTTTCTGAACACTTTGGCTACTGCCAAGGGGTGTTCCTGAACGGCCTAGACCCGTTTCTGAACACCTGATGGTTTGCAAGCTTTACGTTTTAGTCCCGTTTCTTGTTTGTGCAATTGCTTGAGTTTGAGATGTCCGTTTGAGATGAAATTTTGCAGAGAGGCATGAAACATGACTAATTTCATAATGGTAACTTAAAAATAGGTAAAGTCCTCTTAATTTTCAGAATTTACAATTTGGTCCCTAATTTCGTATTTTGTGCAATTGGGTCCCTTATCGTTTTCCGATTGCTGTGATTTTCGAGTATGCTTATCTCAAGAGTATGCCTAGGTTAAATGTGCATCTAGACAAGTTTAAAAAGAAAAAAAAAAGGTCGTTAATCAAGGTTGACTTTTGGGTTGACTTTGGTTTTCCCCGTGTAATCTTCGTAGTTCGGGTCAACCGTCTAGGCCGGGCTATGGGGGTTACAAAACTCAAATCTGATGGAACCCTTGAAAGATACAAGGCTAGGTTAGTTGCTAAGGGGTATACTCAACAATTGGGAGTTGATTTTATTGATATCTTTAGCTCTGTTGCAAAACTGACAACTGTTAGAACTCTTTTGGCTGTTTCTGCTACTAATAATTGGTTCCTACAGCAATTGGATATAAATAATGCATTTCTTCATGGTTATTTACAAGAAGAAGTTTATATGGATCTACCTCCTGAATTTGGTAATAATAACTCTAATCTTGTATGCAAATTAAATAGAAGTTTGTATGGTCTAAAACAAGCTAGTAGGAAATGGAATGAAAGACTTACCTCTGTTTTACTTCAACAAGGTTTTAAGCAGGCTGTTTCTGACACATCTTTGTTTACTAAAGGTGAAGGAGATTCTTTCATTGCTATCCTTGTATATGTTGATGATATAGTGTTAGCCAGTCCTAGTATGCAAGAAATTTTTTTATTAAAGATTTTCTTCATGAAACTTTTCAAATTACAGATCTAGGAAAATTAAAATTTTTCTTAGGCCTTGAAGTTGCTCGTTCATCCAAAGGGATTAATCTTTGCCAACGAAAATATACCTTGGATCTATTAAAGAATTCTGGTTTTCTAGGATCAAAGCCTGCCTCTACTCCCATTGCAAACTTTAAAAGGCTATCTAAAACAGAGGGCACATTGTTAACTGATATCACTGCTTATAGACAATTGATAGGAAAACTTCTTTATCTAACTACAACAAGGCCAGACATAACCTTTGTTGTACATCAATTATCCCAATTTATCTCCGCACCAATTGATGTTCATTTAATGGCTGTTCATAAAATTCTCAGATGTTTGAAGGGTAGTCCTGGACAGGGTTTGTTCTTTCCTTCTAATAATACTTTGCAACTTAATGCCTTTACTGATTCAGATTGGGCTTCTTGTCCTGATTCTAGGAGATCTACGAGTGGTTTTTGTGTATTTCTTGGCTCCTCCTTAATCTCCTCGAAATCAAAGAAACAGTAGATTGTATCTAGATCTTCAAGTGAAGCAGAATATAGGGCTCTTGCTGCTGCTTCTTGTGAAATCCAGTGGCTTGTTTTCTTACTCAAAGATTTACATATTTCTTTTTGTTCTGCAAATTTATTTTGTGATAATTTGCCTGCCATCAAACTTGCATAGAATCCTGTTCAGCATGAAAGGACTAAGCACGTTGAAATTGACTGTCATTTGGATCGTGAAAAGATCCAGAATGGACTCATTACTCTTCTTCCTGTTTCAAGCTCAAATCAACTTGCAGATTGTTTCACCAAAGCTTTACCAGTTTCTGTTTTTCTACAATTTATTTTCAAGTTGGGCATTCAAAATTTGTATGCTCCAACTTGAGGGGAGCTAACAGAATGCCAACTAATGATTGAGTTCTATATTTTCTTTGTAACTAATCCAGCTAGGATCAGTTTTAGTTAACCGTTTTAGTTTAGGTTATATATTGTAATTAAACCATTTGTTATTTACAAGTCAGATTAATAAAATTACTCCTTTCTTTATTCTTTCAATTTCTCTCTCTCTCGACTTTCTTCCTTCCTCCTCATTCTTTTCCCCAAATCGACAGAACCCTAGATTCTAACATATCTTAGCATCAAAACATTGGACGCAAATCAAACATGGCTTAAAACTTATGCAACTGAACTGTTAATTAGCATGCTAAATTAACTTAACTATTGAGCAACCTTTTTGGATAACTCTATCTAAACAAATCAGTTGTACATATAATCACATAACCAATTATTTATCTTAACAATTAGATTCAAGCTACTTCAAATTTCTTATTTAGTGATTACTTCAAGATACTATAAAAACATGTATCAACATGCAACTCCCAATGCAACATAGATGCCCTTTAACCTAAAGTCCCTATAATTATAAATAAAGTTTATTTCGGACTTCACTAGTCCCTTAACACATAAATACATCTATGTATTTAAAAAACAGTCCATTATACGTTAATTATTCAAGACATGGTAGCATGTATCACACACACACGTACACACACACCTCCTATTGTCGCCAAATAAGGACCACTGTCCCGGACTGTATTCCACCCCTACAATGAGCTCTATTGGACTCTATGGCATACCAATTATACCTAAGACTGACTCGAGACCAAGTCTTTAACATGTTTCATTCATCTCTTAAACATAATGAGCATAGCTCCACATTGATATATCCTCTCAAGGATTTCATTTTCTTTCTAATAATGGAATACATAAATGCATAATAACCACATGTGATTTTCCATGCCCTATTTCACTTATTCAATAGGCCTTTTAGCCAATATTTCTTTTATTATCAAGTTATCGTATTCACATATAGTTTAGAATAATCAAGGTTCGTCTTACACTAGCCAAAATGAACATTTCTTTTCTCTCAAGCTTTTCGAACATAACAAACAATTCATAGAAAATAATAATGAGCATGGTCCCAAAGTGTATTATCAGAATTGTACAATTTACTACATTAATTGATAGGCATGGTTCAAACTCATATACATTCATCAAGACTCAAATTCATACAATAACAAGTATAATTGCATGTATAATTCCAATTCTTTCATAAATCAAAATTTCATATTTAGGTTCTTAAACCAATGCTAACTTAGTATGATTTTACTTGTTTCGCAAGTAAGATCATTCAAGTCTAATTCACCTCAATATTAACTTCAATTGTAAGTTAACTATCAGATAACATTCCTACATGATTCTTAACTCATACATATCTCAATTTAACTGAAAACTTATCCAAGGTCACATATCAAGCATATTAAACATGTATGGGATTCACCGTAAACATATCATCATCTCAAGCATTTCATATCATAGAACTTTTAGTATGAACACTTACCTCAAGTCCAAGCTTTCAAAGGCATCGCCTAACTTAAAAGTAAGGCAATATAATTCAAAATTAGCAATGAATACTCGGGAAGGTTACAAGTTTATCTCGAGTCTTAAAACTACGCTCACATTTATTCCAAGCTGGTTTTGTTCGTGAATCATGATCCTCTTTTCTCTGCTTATCAACAGATTGGTCCATTATAGCTTTCAACCTCCAATTGTTCCTTGGTCTATTGTAACAAACAATGCAACCATAATTTAGAACAATTTCTCTATTAACCATTCAGTTGAAAATACTATTTAATCAAAGGTAAATATATTTCATAATACACAAATGTTCCAAAGTCACTCAAGTCCAAGAATTCCTTAAATTACCTATGTATCACTTGCATAGATACAAAACAGTCTCGATTATCTATTTACATTTACACACAATCAAAACAGCCTCCCTTACAATTAACAGTCCCCTAATAGTATAAAAACAGTCTCTTAATAACTCCAGACCAGCCCAATTTTATTTCGAAGTATCCCCTGATCTTACAACATCAAATCTGCCCGAAACAGTCTTTAAAACATAGGCATTCAATTATACATGCTTAGAATAGTCCATGGCATTCACAAACATTCAAAACAGCACCTACATGCATATATGTCACACAACAGTTCTCTTTGATATTAAAATCTTTTCTTGTTGAGTGGATCGAATTAACTTATATGCCAAGAGGGGGTGAATTGGCACTTTTAAAAATGAAGGGAGCAAAAGGAACAATTAAAAATGAAGAACAATGCACTTATAGTGGTTCAAACTTCTAAATAAGCACTACATCCACTACCTTAGCTCCCACTAAAGATTTTTAACAAACTCTTCACTAATTTGTTCTTCCCCTTTTCTAGGTTAAGGAGGCAACCTTTACAAATTCAATCTTTCTACCCAAAGATTGAATTGCAAGACTCTCAATTACAAAGAATAAGAGGAAATTTGAAATGTATCTATCACAAGACTAATATATTGACAAATTACAAACCAACACTCCCCAAACTAGAAAGAAAGATAAACAGTTGAGAATTTTTCAAGTTGGGTACACAATTTGACTCTAATAGGCTCAAGGGTTTGGAATAAATGCTTCGATGTTGCTTGAAGGTTCAATAGTTGTTGTTGTTGTAGCTTTGGAGACTTGTTTTTATACCCTTGCATTGAATTCTAGCCGTTTGGCTGGTTGAGGTCATTAATCTAGCCGTTGGGCTGTATTTTTCCGCAATAAATGTTCGTCAATTGCACACCGTACACTTCGTGACCGTATCGGTACCTGTCTCAAAGAAGAAATAGTCTTTGTGACTAAAAAACAGAGCGTATCGATACGCGGGAAGGGCGTATCGATATGGTATAAAGGGGCGTATCGATATGCAAAGCCGTATCGATACGATTTTTGCTCACTGGAATCCTGTTTTGTTTTTTGACAAAAAGCGTATCAGTGCGCTATCTGTGCGTATCGATACGGTTCAACGACCATTTAAAAATTTAGGATTCTAAAAACTGACAAGCTAACGTTCGAATATTAAATGTAAAGATTTGCAAAGGTCAACATATCATATCGATATGGTGACATACTATATTGGTACACTATAGCATTAAAATATTTTACTTTGAAAAACCTATCGATATTGTCCCGATGAGTATCGATACGCTATAGCTTAAAGTCTTACCCAGATGAATATTGTATCGATACGGGATTAAACTGTATCGGTACGCTATGGTCAACTAAAATTCCAGTAACGAAAATTCGTATTGATACGTTATAAGGGTATCGATACGCCTGGGCGTTTTGTTGAAATTTGGCTTGAAAATACTTAGTAAAAATTGAACCTTTTAATTTGTTTTGTCTTGAAAGAGTACTTGGCTTAAAATGCTTTTCAATTAAGTGAGTCTTTGAAATACTTAAAAATTTATTGTATTTTTCAATTAAGTCCCTGTCGCAACCCTTTTTAAGAGGCTTCGACGTTTTGGAAAAAAAACTTTTAAATCAACGGAGTCGCCACCAATCTTTTTTGAAAAGTGTGATTGGATCACTTTTAAAAAGAGTTATTTTAATAAAACATTTTGTTTTAATAAAACAACGGTTTTGGTCTGTGAAAATCAGAAAATAGGTTCGGGGGTCGGTTACGCGTGGGGAAGGGTTAGCACCCCCACGACGCCCATAATTGGTACCTAATTGGTTTTAAAACCGTTTTCAAAACTGGAATTTGCAAGTTCACAAAGGTTCGACTTTACTTGTCCGTTTAATGAATATTAGTCTATTTTAACGGCCTTATCGCCCGGAAGATTAACTTTAATCACCGCCAACATTTCTGGCACTAACCTGGCATTCCCGTTTGACAAGACACTACATTAAATTAATTACGCTTTTTCAAACAACATGAAATTTCAATGTGTTGAACATTTTTTATTTATTCTAAGTTTGAAATTATTAACCTAAAAAAATCTAAGTCTTTTATTTCTAATTGAAGGTTTAAGTTTGCTTAAGTGTATCTTATTATTTTTGTGAAGTAATTTTTTCAACAAACACGTCTCTATCTAAGCTTTAGAACCTAGTCATAAGTTTTAACCTATTTTTAAAAAAACAAGCAAGCAACTCGAATTTTCTTTTGTAACCCCCTCGCCCCGGTCTGGTCGGCTGACCGGTCCGAGTAGGCTACACGGGGAAAACCGACATGAAACCCGTTAAGGTCCCACCTCGGTTAGCGACCCTAATTTTTTTTCATTTATTTTACATCTTGTCTAGAGGCATTTAATTACCTAAGTGATCACGATAGCGGAAAACAAGGCCCACAAAAAGCCCTACAACAAACCGAGCCTAAGCCCAACCCTTGAGGCCCATTAGAGATGTCCAAAGAGCCATTTTCAGCCACCCGTTTCGGAACAGATGTCACCCGTTTCAAAACGTGGGCTCTAGTTTTAAAAAGCCAGGTACCCGTACCGAAACGCATCATCCCCATTTCGAAACAGGGCCCTAATTTGCCTAGGCGTTTCGATACCTGTTTCGAAACAAGCACTTCCAGTAGCCAAAGTGTTTCGAAACTTGTTTCGAAACAGGGGTTCACAGTGGCCAAACCGTATCGAAACGAGTTCCGATACGGGGTCCTTGGAGCCATACCCGTTCCGAAACAGCTCAGCCCATTTCGAAACACTGGTTGTCTGCAATTTCCCAAAACCAACTTTAAACATCTCCAATCAACCCCAAGAGCCCCAAACAACTCCAAGAAACATACACAACATTCAAACACGCTCTAGAGGCATGCACCCATGCAACCATACTCGAAATACACAAGATATACGAAGGGCATCCAAACAAAGATCATACATAGCATTCAAAGGAAGCATACATAGCTTTTAAGGTTTCATGCCTTAGCCAACATACACATAGCATGCATGATAAGAATTAAAGCATGATTTACGAAACAAGGCATCTATAAGCCACACCAACAACAACATACATCCCAAGCATTCAAATCAACAACACCTATCACATTGCTTGACTATTACCATCTACAATTTAAAGATCATACATTGAGCTAACCAAAAGCAACACTTGGAGACCTTTCCTTGCCCTTGCCACCCACAAGCTACTGATCTGCATTGTCGAACAAAAAGGAGCGTAAGCATAAAATCTTAGTGAGGGTAAGCTCATAAAACAAACCTTCGACAATGCAGGGTCCAAGCACGAACAACTACCATAATGAAATGCATGATCTTACCTCTGATCCACGAGAGCCAAAATGAACATGATGCATGAACATATAATCAACATTATGCCATGCTCAACAACTCATAAGCTCAACTTACGATGATACATATATCAATGTATTATTAACAACATATCTCAAGGCATATGGAAATCACATTTCATATCATATTGGCAACACATCTCAATTCATAAAGGCACATATAAACTCATATTGGCATATACATACAATCTCATATTGGCACCTAGCTATGACTCGAATACGCGGATAACATGTTGGAACGCATTTCCAACACAACCATTACCTGCGGTGAGATTACACTCATCACCGGTTCTCGCAGAGGGGATTCCACTTATCCTTACGCCCCGTCGATGGGATTCCACTCATCATCGACTAATATAAAGATTTCCGGGTGTACCCGTACTCCTCCTTGGTGCCTTAACGCCACCAAGGCCACGCGCGACTTTGACTCTCGTGTGCACACTCATCCTAATGATCGATCATTGTACCCAAGCATACTAGTGCCAATATTAATCAAATTCCATAACCTTTCACAACATCAACTCAACATAACTTACGTGCTTAGCACGTACTCACCATGATCACTATCATGCACGATTCATAAACCAAACCACATGCATATATCAACGCATCATACCAAGCCTCAACAACATGCATAACACATTATACATAGCCAACACAAACACAATTAGACATGAGGCATAATAAGCAATTAGGAGATCAACCAAAGGTTTCCTAAGCTAAGCTTGAGATTAGGCTACCACTCTAATCTCAACTCTAGGTGGGCTTACCAAGCCCATCCTAGGTTCACATGCTTGAACCAATATTTGAAAGCCATTTAAAAATAGTAACCACTCACCGACCACTCCATTAGCACAAGCCGACAAGCCTACCAAGCATCCAAGTTTCCGGATCCGAGCCCGAAGCTTCCCCATTGATTTCCCTTGCTTCTAATCATTCAAAAACAATATATTAACCTCAAAATCAGTCAAAAACCCAAAGTTTAACACCAACACACAAGTCCACTACAATTCTCACAATTCAAAGCCAAGTTCATTCTTCAATTTCTCATTTTCGTACTTCCACAAAGACCCATCAAAAATCAGCAATGTAGTCATCCAAAGCACCCTTAGACATGTTCAAAACACTACCCAAACATAGTATAACCATCAACCCCTCATTTCCCCACATTCACACCTTAAAAACTCCCATTTTCCACTCCCAAAAATCACTTACAGCAGTAGCTACGGGAATCCATTCGAACCAACACTATAACTTCTCAAAAATCATCAAATAACATCTAAAGACACCTACTCAATGTTACTATAACATCAGCCCATCAATTTTTCACAAAACCATCCCAAAAACACAAATTTTGACACTTTAAATATACCCCTAAAAACCCATTTCGGGATTCACCATAAAACCTTGCAAAAATCGGATATGTTGGACCTTATAGGTAGTAAACAACTCACATAACATTAATAAATCAAAAGCTTTAGTTAAAGCTAACAAAGATAACATTTTTAACTCAAAATCTCAAAACCCTAAAATGCAAACTAGTGAGCTTTAATGAAAACAAATTACATGGGGAGAAAGAGGAAGATGAGGGTAATAAGAAAATGTATTTACCTTTGAAAAGCCCTAAAAAACAAGCAAGATTGGTGATGGAATGGTGATGGGAGATGGGGAGGAGAAACTCACATTCAAAAATGGGGAGGAAGAAGATGGGTGTGATTTTTGGGTATTTGAAATAAAATGAAAATGGGTTTTATTTTACAAAACCAAAAATTACAACTTTGCCATTAATGAGATGACCATCTTCAAATTCTAAAATCCATGGAATTTGATTTCCAAAATCCAACATAATTGTTTGCTTCGAATATATGAAGCCCAAAATAATATTTTATTATTTTAATTATAAAACCGGAACCCGAACCATTATTTAAATATTATTTTCATTCGACCCCCAAACCCGGGTGTTACATCTTTTATGTTTCTTCCCCTTCTAATTATTTCTTTTGAAAAAAAACCTTTATTTTTTTTAATTAAGACCCTTCTTTTTCCTTTTTTACATTTTTAGTTTTTTTTCATTTTAAAGTTTTTCAACTTTTTATATTTTATATTTCAAAATGAATTTCCCTTTAAAATTTCTTTTTTTCATTTTTTTCATTTTTTTAAAAATTACCTTTTAAAAAAAATCTTATTTTTTGAAAGATTTCCTTTTAAGCTTTTTTCACAGTTTTTATTTCTTCCTAACACCCTAAACTTTTTTTTAAAACTTTTTTTTTACTTTTCTTGAAAAAAAAAACTTTATTACTCCCTCTGTCCCACTAAAACTGTCACATGTTGACTTTTTTTGGGTCAAACATTTTCAACTTTGACCTCTTATAATTTAAAATTTATTATTGATAAAAATATGAAAAAAAATATATTTTAAAAACTTTGAATCAACTAGTTTTTAAATATATTTTTTATAATTTTTAATTAATTAAAATATTTAAATAAATTATAGTCAAAGTTGAAAAATTTTGACCAGAAAAATGTCAACATGTGACAGTTTTAGTGGGACGGAGGGAGTACTTTTTTTCTAAAACACATCTTTATTATTTTTCTCTTTTAAAATCACTTAACCCATTTATTATTGAAACAAAATTCAAGGAAAGACATTTTTTATATTTTTTAGAAATCAAGCCCCTTTATTATTTCCACCCATGCATTATTATTTTTCCTAATTAAATCCCTAACTTTAAGTTTTTTCAATTAAACCACATTAACTCATTTTATTCTTTTATTTTAATATAAACACTTAAAAAACCATCTCTTCATTTCTAAAGATCGAAACACTCCTAACAACATTTTTTAAAAAGCGTGCAAATTTTTAAAGATCAAACCAAAATTAAACAGAAATCTAAAATGATAACATTACCAGAATCGCGAAACGATTTTCCGACTTCAATAACACAACTTAAAATCCACACACAAAACAAACACAAACCCAAAAATTCAACCAAGAACAAGCATTAAAAATTCTAAATAGAAATTAAAAAAAAAGTTAGAAATTTTCCCGAAAAGACGAACGAAGAACTCGAATATGGACTTCTCGAAATGCTCCTAATTGCCTCCGAAAAATTACCTCCAAACTCGAACTTTAATTCCAAAATTTCCAGCAATTCTTGAGAATTTTTTAGATTTTTTCTAAGTCTATTTTCTTTTTCAAGTGTATTTTTCTCTTGAAAATTGGTGTGTTGAACAATGGAGAAGAGGGGGGGGGTTTATATACACATGTTTGAGCTTGCAAATCAAACAAATATTCGCATTTAATCCTTAAATTGGAGTCAAAATCAGACCAAGAACTTGATTCTCGGTAAAACACCTCAAACCCTATCCATTTGGTTCAGATTTGAAGCTAAATTTTCCCCTTGATTCGAGCCTAGGGTTTGACCTCTTGTTTCAGCTTTTTGCAGATTCCGACGAGCACAGACGGCGACGGCAAGCAGGGTTTGTGGCCATGTCACGACGACAACGAGGCGGTTCGGCTGGTACTAGCAACGTCACCGGCCGTGACCGGTAGACGGTAGACGGAATCCCCCACTGTCGCGCTAAGGGTTATCGGGGCTGGATTTATTTCCACCTTTATTATTAAAATTATTATCACATTTTCTCTTTTTTTTTCTTTTTTTATTGATGGGCTTGTATTTCTAAATGGGCTTTGTTTTTTTTTTCTTTTGAAATGAGCTTCAAAAATAAGTTTTTAAAGATGGTTTTTTTGTTGTTTTTTATTTAGAAAATAGTGGGCCTTTTATTATTTTAAGGGGGAAAATATTTTTATTTTATTTTTTCGAATTATTTAAAATTTGGGTAAAAATCTAGTGACAACAGTCCCTAAAGTAATTTGTTATATCAAAATCATTTTAAGTTTCACATTTGCTCAGTTTCTAAGTTAGCAAGTCAGCTTTTATTGTGCTTATATAAATAAAACAGTCCAAGACACACAGGTTCGTAAAATCAGCCCTTTCCCCAATTGAATTCTTATAGCAACAATGGTCTTTTGTTCAAATTCAATCATTCATCTAACCATCAATCGAGGATTCCTTCTAATGATCCCTAATTGTCTTTATATATAAATTTTCTTTCAAACATGTACACCACAAGAGTTCATAAGCATAACTGGATCTTCTTTTCATTTCCAAGTAACATTGCTAATCTAACTATGTCTCAAGACCTCAAAACATGCATTTCCTATCCGAAATCATATCTTCTTAACACATCACAAATCAACATGAGGTTTTAGAAAGCACTCACATCTCCAAAGAGCTGGAATTTTATGCGTATATTATTATTATTATGCTGGGCTAGTATCTTCAAATTTGTATCAACATGAGGTTTTAGTTATAGCCATAGGCGAATTATTGGGGAAAAAGAAGGTGAATTTAATTGTTCAAGTTATACAAGCAAGCATCAGTCCGTCGTTATATACGTTGACGCCTTTATATTTATTAGTTTTCTTTGGTATACGTTGTATGTATATACACGTGTTTATATTTTATTATTCAAAATGTTTAATGATAAAATATATTTTTAAAGATAATTAGTTATACTTATGTGAATGGAGAAAAAGAAAGGTAATATCTATCCCAAAATAATAATCTATATTGTCCATCAAAATGATAGAATATACTTTTAGTGATATTTAGTTATATTTATTTGAAAGGGGAAAAAGAAATGTAATATCTATCCCTAAATATTAATCTATATTGTCCATCAAAATATAATATTAAAATAACGAAATATAAATTTAGTGCTATTTCGTTACATTTAATTTGAAATGGTAAAAAGTAGATAATATATATCCCTAAATAATAATCTATATTGTCCATCAAATTTTAACATTAAAATAATAGAATATATCTTTAGTAATATTTTGTTATATTCATTTGAAAGGAGAAAAAGAAAAGGGAAATATATCCCTAAATATTAGTCTATATCGTCCATTAATATCAATAATTAATAATTAACATTTTAAAAATATAGAATATATTAGCGATAAAAAAATTTAAAATTTTGAGTAATTGTACAATATTAAAAAAATAAAAATATTAGCCGTGCGGGGAACGCAGTTGCGGATGGATACTGGCTCGGATGGCTCGAGAGAGGGAGCTTGGTGAGATCACTTTTGGCTACCCACCGACGCCATTAGTGCCTTTGCTTGCTGCCAATTGTGGCGAGAGTTAGTTTTGGGTCTTTGTTAGTTTTGGATTGTTTGTTTTGCTTTGTTTCGTTTGGTTGTTTTGTAATTTTTTTATACTTGTATTATTCACGTGAGTATTTTTTCTTTCATTTAGAATTAAGGAGGTTTTTAACGAGACTCATGTGAGTAACTCCTTTTCATATCAAAAAATAAATAAATAAAAATATTTTAAGTATAATAATGTAATAATAAAATTATATCTTTCTTATCCATATTCTTTTTCAAGTTATCAAAGAAACAAAGTAATAAACAAAATATTTTTGTCGATTAGAGAAGTTTCTTCATTGTTAATAGTATAGAAAGTCAACAACAATTCAAGTTTATTTGTTATCATTAACAAACACAGCAAATAATTTTTACTACTCAATTTGTAATAGTATGAGTTTTTTTCTGCAGCAAATATGATTTTATTCGAGTAAAAAATCATACAAAAAAGATATCATCATGAGCCTCATTAAAAATATCTCTAAATCTATGATGGAGGAAAAGAGTACAATATGATAATATTAAGAAGACATAAACAACGACAGAACCAAAGGAACAAAACACCAAATCGAATCAACCCTCTGACCCAGCCAAAGTCAAAGTAAGACTTCGTCGCCTGAACCCAAACGAACATACACCCAACTAGGGGTGAGCAAAACTCGACTCCACTCGATTCGAAAAATTAAATTATTCGACTCGAAACAAAAAAAATGACTTGTATTGACTCGACTAGTAATTTCATAAACGCGGCCTGACTCGAACAAATTTCAAATAAAGTTTGGGTTATAAAATAAAAATTCGAACAACTCAAAATTTTTATTAATTAGTTGATCAGTTTTCAAGTTCGAGTCTAGTCTGTCAATTCTACCTGATATATTATGCATATTATGTATATCACATGTGAAAATATGAACAAATATACATGTATATCGTATATAGATATAGAAAGTTGTTTAGATTGGAATCAATATGTATTATAACATTATAAATAATTACAATTTAATTTGTACAGAAACTCAACTAGATTTAACTCAACTCGAATTTTATAAATTCAACTCTAATAGAAAAAATTTCAAATAAAGTTTAAATCGTAAAACATGACTTGTAAACTCAAACAAATCGAATTTTTTTACTCGACTCGATCGAACGCCCAGCCCAACACCCAACAACCCACTAAAAAGGCAAAACAAAACAGAACCAAGCAACAACTAAAGTGATCAACTCGCACACAAAACAGAAAAAATTAAATCACTCTCACATTTATATCCTATATGTAGCTGCATGCACCCCAAACAAATCAAAACAACCAAGGACTATAGTAATCTATGTTGAGATATTTGATTTTGATATAACTTAAATGAAAAATGTTTTTGGACGTAAACTAATTTGTAAAAATATTTTCAAAGTCCATTAACTTGAAAAATATGTTTGAAAGGTTTTCAAAGGGTTTTTGGCATGTTTAAACACTTTCAAAATAGCCAAAGTGTCAAAAACAAGTTTTGAGTACGGGTACGATTGCCCGTGTACCGATACGCCATTTTGTTTCCTCAATACTTCATTTTTCTAGTAGCCAAATGTCATACCGATACGGCCAAGGCCATACAGATACGAGTGGTCCCATACTGATATTGAAGTATCGCGTACAAGTACCCCTTACAAAAATGTTGTAACGACTCTTTTTATTTTAAGGCATGTATCGATACTCGAAGTCGCGTACCGATATCGAAGTTTGCAGACTACATTTCTTGCTGGAAATTAAGTCTACAACGGCTCTAATCAATCCCCAACAACAAGTAATGGTCAAGAACTCCTTTGAGGCTTTAAAAGCAAGCTTCAAGCAGCCATGTAACAACAAGAAACATCATTGCCAACATTCGTGTATAGAGTGTAATACCCTAAAGTTTGGTTAGTGACTGAAGTGATAAGATTGAAAGTTTTATGTCCAAAGTGTAGTGACCAAAATGAATGAAATGAAAGTTTGGTGGCTAAAGTAATTTTTTTAAAAAGTTTGAATACTAAAATGATAATTTTCCTAGAAATAATTTTTATTCCATTAATGGATATTTCACCTACGAGAAGTGGGTTAGAAATGAAGTTTTTTAAATTAATCAAGGATTTTGATTTTAAAGAAATTATCCGAAAAAGTTTCTAGAAGTTTTTTGATAAATAGATCGAATATAAATTCAAGAAAGTAATATTAGCCATTTGATGGAAGGGTAAGAATGTTAATACACATGGTTATAATGTTAGAATTAATATGGAGCATTGGATTAAGATAATTTGACTATTAAAGGGACAAGAAGGAAATTTAAGTTTGATTCAAGGGTAAAATTGGAAATTAATATAGTTTAAGGACAAATTGGTAAACTACTAACTCAAGATTAACTCTAAGCCATTGGATGAAGGATGATGACATGTGGCACACTATGGATTCATTGAATTTGAGGGGAAATGGTCATTTGACTATTATGAGAATATTTTTATATTTAAAGATTTTAAGAATGTCAAATGACTTAAATGTAAGAAAGAAAAATTTGAAGAAATTTGTTCTTCTTCTTCTTCTTCCTAGATGTCAGATACCAAGGGAAAAGATAAGGACTTTCTTTTTTCTTATTTTTCCCCAATTACATGTATTTAAGGTAAATAGTATTATGATCTTGAAATAAAACTAAATCGAATCCTAACAAGCGAACTGGAGAATCTAAAATTGAAGAAAGTAACCATTGCGAACCCTAAGAGAAACTGAGAACGTAAAAGAAAGAAGAAAGTAGAAAGAGAACAAATGAAAACTATATTAGATTATTTTTAATTGAAAACAAGCTTACATAAATCCAATAGACTTTAGGCTTATATTGACTAGGAGCCCAAGTGCACAACAGACTTCTAACTGTCTAATGGCCTCAACAGATTACAGCCTGGAACCAGTTAGTTACAAACTAAACATTCTAGAAATGAATAGATTATTACACTACTCTATAATTTTTCTAGTTTTCTCTCTTTCTTGAACTTCTGAAATGGATAAAACTCCAAGCCTACTCCTCATAGCTGGAAAAAGAGTAGGCGGTATTGGCTTGGTAAAGACATCTGCAATTTGTTCAACAATAGGAAGATGATTCACAATTAGCTGACATGCAAGAACCTTCTCCCTAACAAAGTGTAAGTCAATCTCAACATGTTCAATTCTTGCATGATGTGTTGGATTTTCTGTCATAGAAACAGTGGAAGAGTTATCACACCACACAACATGCTTGGCTACACACACTATACCAATCTCTTTAAGCAAATTGTTCTACCCATATAAGTTCTGAGACTGAATTAGCCACATTTCGATACTCAGTCTCAGAAGATGACCGAGAGACAATTGTTTATTTCTTTGAGTTCCATGCCACAGGACTATAGCCGAGAAAAATACAATAACCAGCTGTGGATCTTTTATCCTCGATGGAGCCATTTGTATCAAGCTCAAACTTCCTTCTTGCATGCGTGCTCCTCAGTCTGCATCAACATAGAAAACCAATTGAAGATTCTTTGCAGGTTGTAAGTACAAACCAAAGTCAACGGTACCACATAGATAATGCAATATGTGTTTGACAGCCTTCTAGTGAGAAACAAGAGGATTATTCATGTGTTGACTAAATCTGTTTACTGCAAACACAATATCAGGTCTAGTAAGACACACATACTGTAGACCACCAATAATACTTTGATAAAAATGAACATCAGCAAACATCTACTCATTATCATCACTAGACATATTAGTCACACTCATAGGCGTAGGAGTAGATGTGGACCTAAACATATCTGCTCTGACAAGAAGATCTGTCACATACTTCTTCTGACTGAGTATCAACCCTTGACCACATTGTAGAATTTCCATTCCCAAAAAAATCTAAGTTCTCCCATATCCTTGAGAGAAAAGGTGTCTTTAATCTTGTGAACTCCTTCATCAACCTCACCTAGCTGATTGCCAATGATAATTATATCGTCCAAATAAACCATCAAAAGTAAGGATGAGACATCAGTATTGCTTATGTAAAGAGAAGATTCAACCTTGGAGGGAACAAAACCCAAATCCTTAACAAGAAAAGATTTTAGGGTGTCAAACCATGAACGAAGGGCTTGTTTTAGACCATATAAAGCTTTCCTCAACCTACAGACCAGTTTCTCTCCATTAGCACCAGTTTGCACAAAACCAGGAGGCTATGCCATGTAAATTTCTTCAGAAAATTGCCCAT
The DNA here is from genome assembly GCA_030270665.1 of Hibiscus trionum. Classification (NCBI taxonomy): domain Eukaryota; kingdom Viridiplantae; phylum Streptophyta; class Magnoliopsida; order Malvales; family Malvaceae; genus Hibiscus; species Hibiscus trionum. The sequence goes on along the minus strand of BSYR01000007.1, from coordinate 9,060,012 downwards.
TGAGAAAGGAATTATTTATGACAATCTGTCGAACTGGCCAATTCTTAATGATTGAAAAGGCTAACATTATTCGAATAGTAGAAGCTTTGAGAAAAGGACTGTAGGTTTCTTTGAAGTCACTCCCTATTTGTTTGGAAAATCCCTTTGCTACAAGTCTAGCCTTAAGCTTGTCAATAGATCCATCAGGCTTTTTCTTGATATTAAACAACCATTTGCACTCTAATGGCTTTCTATCAGGTGGCAAGGGCTGCAAATCCCAAGTACCTTTCTTTAAGAGAGCATTGTACTCATCATACACAGCTTCTCTTCAGCATGGACGTGCTAAAGCCTTGAAAACATCATCTGGTTCACTGTTTTCAACTTGAGTGATAAACACTCGAGGCTTGAAAATACTTGCCTTTCCGCTAGTGACCATAGGGTGGGCATTTCGGACAGTAGCAGGAGGAACAATGGAAGTGGAGGGAGATGAAGGAGATGGGATGGAATTTCATGGTGAAGAACTGAACTTTGAAGGTGGTGATGAAATGGAGTGGTAATGAAGTGGAGTAAAGTGGTGATGAAGTGGAATGAAGTGAGGATGGTGATGTAGTGAACTGTTGAGGTGGTGAAGAAGTGTAATGAAGTGGAGATAATGGAATGAAATGTGATGAAGGTGAAGCAATTGTTGTACCAGGTAATAAGGATGATGAAGAATTATGTGGAGATGAAGGTCCAGAAGAACAACCAGTAATAATAGTTAAATGTATAATAGGTGAACATGGTAAGGAAGGGTGGGAAGAATTATTAGAAGTATGATAGACAAAAGATGGTGAAGAAGTATTACCATTAACATGTGATATTTATATAGAAAAGTTATTGTTCACTAGTGAAGAAATATTACTATTAATAGGTGATATGTAGAAGCAAGAGTAATTGGTTGACTACTTGTGGAAGCAGAAACTCCTGGACCATCAGTACTTGTAGATGCATGCAGTGGTAATGGAATAGTAGTGGAAGTTGGATGTGGAATAGATGAATGCACAAAGAATTTAGTAATTATGGCAGGAAAAACAACCTTCTTGTGACATGGTTTGGCAATATTATGACTTGTAGGAGCACTAAGACTATTAGAAGTGGAGGAAGTGAGTAAAGAAGGATAAGAGGATAGATTGATATTATCTAAATGTGTTTCTCTAATATAAGCTCCTTTATCTTTATAAGGAAACATAGATTCATCAAACTGGACATGTCTAGAAATAAACACCCTACCACTCATTTCTAAACATTTTATAGCCCTTATGAGATAGAGAGTAGCCAAGAAATACACATGAAAAAGACTTAAACTGAAGCTTGATTTTGTTAAAAGGTCTTAAACACGGAAAGCATAAGCAACCAAAGATCCTTAAAAATGATAGTCATGAGGTTACTAAAAAGTTTTCTATAGGGAGTCATACCTTGCAAAGGCACTTTGGGAAGCCTATTAATGGGGAATATTGCAGTAGAAAAGGCATCACTCCATAAGTAAAGATGAAAAAAAGCATGAGTCATCAAGGATAACCCTACCTCAACAATTTTTCTGTGTTTCTGCTCCACCAAGCCATTCTGTTCTGATGTATGTGGACAGGTGACCCTATGAACTATGCCCTGACTAGAAAGATGGGCATTGAGAGTAGAGAATTCACCTCCACCATATGTCTGTAGCATTTTCATCTTTGCCCATAATTATCCTTCAACCTGCAAATGGAATATCATGAATGCAGTTTAACATCAGATTTAAATTTAAGGGAATAAACGCAAGTAAACCTAGTGCAAGCACCTGTGAATGCAACATAGTACTTAAAATTATTTGAAGAAATGGGAGCTGGTCCTCAGACACCAACAATAGCTAATTCTAGAGGTAAAGAATAAACATAAGTAGAAGCTTGGAAAGGAAGCTTATGAAATTTACCAAGTTGACAAGCTTGGCAAAGAGAACTTTTATTATCTTAGGAACAAAAATATTACAACTCTTAAGAACAGTAGAAAGGACATCATGGCTAGGATCACCAAGCCTACAATGCCACAAGTCACTAGAGTGCATATTAGCTATAGTAGACAAATAATGTTTATTAACAAAATTAGAAGAATCAGATGTGTGCTCCAGTTGATAAAGACCATCTTTCTCACAGCCTTTATAAACAATATCTCTAGTATGAAGATCACTTATTTGGTAGAAATGTTAAAAGAATTCAACAGACGCATCATTGTCCTTTGTAAGCTTTGAAACAAAAAGAAGATTCTTAATAATACTTGGATCAAATAAAACATTTTTTAGAAGAAATTTCTTATGTGGTGAAATTAAGCTAGACTGTCTAGAATACTTAATAGAAAGAGTGTTAGCATTACCAACTTGAACATTGCAAGAAGTAGAAAAAATAGAATCTGCTTGAAGAAAATGAACATCATTTGTTATGTGGTGTGAAGCACCAGAATCTGGAAACCAAGAGTTGTCTTCTAGGACAACAGGGGTAGCAAGATGGGCCTGAGTAGTCACAAAAGAATAAAAGGGTGTCATGTACTTAGAATGCATGAGGGTAGCCAGAGGGGAAGGGGAGGCTTGAGGAACTATATGAGTGTAACCAGGAAGAGGAGAAAACCCAGATGAAGCATGTAGTCTGGTAGCAGCCAAAACCTGAGACTGTGGTTGAGAAATAATATTAGTATAACCAGAAGCATAATTGATAGTATATCTTAGAGCAAGAGCTGGGTATCCAGGATAGGGAAAAACACAATAGGATAAGGAATCAAGGCTAAAACAATATGAGCTTAAGGAGCGGCAACACTCCTATCACCAGCACCTTGAGTCCTCCTGGATGAATCATTTTTGAAGGTCATATCAAACCTAAAATAACATCTCTCTACAAGATGACCAAACCTACCACAAGGTTGACATTGAGGCCTACTAGACCTGCCTCTATCCATATTACTCTCACCAGTTTCATAAACATCGTTATCTTGTGCAGCAGTACAAGAACTTTGACCATACTCAATATTATTGGCAGTAGTAGCATAGACATTAGGTGTGACCGCAGGTTCAGGAACAGAGGCGGGAGAAGAATGTTGAAGAACAATGCTATAAATACATGTAGAAACAATAGACTACAGACTAGACTAACGAGTGTCAGCATCAAAAAGAAGAATACTAGCAACATTAACAAAGGCAGAAGTATTTCCATCAGTAAGCAAAGTAATTACATACTCAAATTCAGGAGGTAAGCCATTTAAAATAGCAATAACATGCCTTTGTTCAGAGATAACCTCTCCACAATTAGCTAAATTGTCTTGAATAGACTTAACCTTCAACAAAAAATCTTTCATGCTTAAATCACCTTTATTTTGAATGTGTGTAGCAACCTTCTGTAATACATCAACCTAGATGGTGTTTTACCACTATAGATCCTATGTAAGGTGTTCCATATAGCAGAGGCAGAATTCATTCCATTCAAGTGAGGTAAAACTCCTTCACTAACAGTGGAAAGCAACCAAGTTGTAAGAGCTCCATCTTGATCTTCATAGATCTTAAACCCGGGATTAATCAAAACTTGATTATCTCTAGTTATATACTCAGCAGGGGGAGTAACATTGCTATCAATAAACTTGAGAAGCCTATGTGTTTTTATTGTTAAGTAAACTTGCTTATGTCAGAGCAAGTAATTACTATCATCAAGCACCACATTTATCTTTTTACTGGAAACAATCAACGAGAACTATTATTATCGAATTGAGTGCTTTGAGTGTTATTAGCATCAACAATATTACCAGATTGTTGGGTTGTGTGGTGCTCGATTCGTTCAACCGATTATGCTCACCAAGTGGTGGAGAGGTGGATATTTGGGTGGAAGGGTTAAGGAAGCTAAAAAGAATAAAGACACAAAGATTTAGAGTGGTTCGGTCTTCTAACAAGCACCTACATCCACTACCTTAGCTTCCCACTAAGGATTTCACAATCAATCCACTAATTGATTCGTCCCCTTTTCTTGGATTAGGAGGAAACCCTTACAACCGATCAAGCTTCTACCCAAAGCCTTGATCAAAACCCTCTTTACAAAGAGAAACAATAAGCAAACTTAAAACCCTCTAATAGGTGTTTGTTTGCACAATTAAGCTCTCACCCAAATCCTAAAACACTTGAGCAAATTTGACAATTTTGGCTCACTAGTGTTTGTCTATACAAGAATTGACAAATAAAGCACTAAGACAATTTCTTGATCATTTGATGTTTGACAATATGAGCATTAGTCTTCTCTTGATGCTTAGAGGTCCCTTTTATGCTCCCAAATGAGTTTGTAGCCGTTACTAGCCGTTGGGATCAAATTGGAGCCGTTGAGGACTTTAATTCCCACCATAAATGCATTCTGCAGCTCCCCGTTTCGAAACGCTCGAAGCCGTTTCGAAACACTCTTAATGTAGAAAGAGCCGTTGCAGTCTGTCAGGGCATCCGTTTCGGAACGCCTCCTGGCCGTTTCGGAACGCCTCATATCCGTTTCGGAACGCCTCCTGGCCGTTTCAAAACTCGTATCGAAACGCTACAGTCCCGTATCGAAACGCCTGCATTTAAAAGTTGGTTGGGAAAATAGCCGTTGGGGTTTATGACCGTTGGGGTCATTGCCACGTGGGCGTATCGAAACGGCCTAGCCCGTTTCGAAACGCTGGGCAAAAATCAAGTCCAGGGAAAGCCCGTTTCGAAACGAATATGCTACTGGAATCCCCTGTTTCGAAACGCCCTAAGGTGTTTCGAAACACCTGGACAGGTTTGTATAATTTGGCCTTTGAAACACATTAAAAACCCTTTTGAAAACTTCCTAAACACAATTTCAAGTTGTTTGGACTTTGTAAATGTTTTAAATACTTTTTAAATCAGTCCAAAACATTTTTCAATTATTATATCAAAACATTAGTTCTACAATCTCCCCCTTTTTGATATAATAAAACTCACTTGAAAAATTGTTTGGGTCTTCCCCTTTAACTTTAAAAATGTGAATAAGAGTTGAAAAATTTTAATTCAAATAAAGCTCCCCCTTATTCATTTGAAAATTCAATTTTTCAAACCATTTCTCCCCCTTTTTGTTATATCAAAAAGAATTTAAAACATTAAGTTCAAAAATAACAATAGAGGTAAAAATTTGACAAAAAAATGAGAATTTGGTTTTAAATTGGCTCCCCCTTACTCAAAGCATCATTGAAATGTTAGTCCAACATATATGATCATCTAGTTGAATAAACTAAAAATTAAAACAAATAAAAGCAAAACAACTAGATTTTTACCAACACTTGAACCCAAAGGTAGGATGTGAAGCCTTCCTTCTTCAAGTGTTCTTCCTTGTGTGTATGGAGCTCCCCCTCAATGTTTGACTTGTTGAACATCTCCATCACACCTACAATAGACAATCAAGTAACTTTTGGTATCCAAATTGCTTTGGATCCATAAACGTTAGTTGCACAAAATTTAGTCCCCTTAGGAATCCATTTTTCAATTTCATCCTTTTTAGTTGAAGTGGTTAGTCCTTTTGGGACCCAAACACTTCTAAAACATTTTCCATTCACAAATCTAGGGGAACTAGATTGTCTAACATAAAAATTTGATTTTCCAAGATTGTTTTTCTTTTCAAGCTCTTTGGAAATCAAATCTTTTTCTTCTTGAACATTTTGAAGCAATTTTTGTAAATCAAAACATTTTAATTCAAACTCTTCAAGTTTTGCTTCAAGTTCAAGTTTGGTTTTAGAAAGCAAATCATTTTGAATTGTTAACTTTGAAACCAATTTTTTGTTTTTCAAAATGTGGCTTTTAAAATCTAAAACCAAATCATCATAGGCATCTTGTAATTCATCAAAGGAATAAGAACATGAAGTAGATGAATTAGAAGTTACCCTTGAATCTTCTTCGATGGCCATAAGGCAAAGGTTGGCTTGTTCATCGTCGGTGGAGTCTTCATCACTCCAAGTAGCCAAATGTGCCTTCTTCTTATGGCTTGAAGTGCTTGCCCTCTCCTTTCTCTTAGGTTCTCGTTCAAGCTCTCTCAAGGCTTTCTTCATGAATGGGGCACACTTCTTGAAGAGATGAACTATCTCTTCTTCTTCATCCTCCTCTTCACTTGAGTAGACATGATTGCAAGTGGAGGATTTGAGAGCCATGGCACTAGCATTGATGCCAAGCCCTTTGATTTTCTTCTCTCCCATAGCTCTAATTTCTTCCCTTTTCTTCTCCTCTTCCTTGTTCTTCTTCATAATTTGATGAGTGAGAAGAGACCACATAAGTTCATCAAGCTTCAAAGTCTTCAAATTTTTGGCTTCAATGATGGCGGTCCTCTTTGAGTCCCAAGACTCGGGAAGTGAGTAAATGAGCTTTCGAACAAGCTTCTCCTCCGGGATGGCTTCTCCATAGCCTTTGAGACCATTGGTGATGGTGGAGAACCTATCAAACATCTTCTCGATGTTCTCTTCCGGATCCATTTTGAAGTTCTCATACTCCAAGGTTAGGAGCCCAATCTTGGTCTCCTTGACTTCGTTTGTCCCTTCGTATGTGACTTCAAGCTTGTCCCATACCTCCTTGGCACTCTCACAAGAAGACATCTTCTCATAGATGGATGGGCCAAAAGCACAAAACAAGATGTGCAAGGCCTTGCAATTGAGCTCCATCTTCTTGCGATCGTCGGCACTCCACTCCGCTTTACTTCTTTGAGGCACGAACGGACCATCTTCAACTACATCCCATAGCTTGTAATCTCTTGATTTGATGAAGAATTTCATCTTTGTCTTCCAATGGGCGTAGTGGTCTCCGTCAAAGAAAGGCGGTTTGTCGATTGATTGTGCCATTTGAGCCGGTTGATGAACTAGTGATCGAGCTTGCCGGATCTTCTCAATAGGATGTTAATCCTCACCGATTGAGCCAAGCTCTGATACCAATTGTTGGGTTGTGTGGTGCTCGATTCGTTCAACCGATTATGCTCACCAAGTGGTGGAGAGGTGGATTCTTGGGTGGAAGGGTTAAGGAAGCTAAAAAGAATAAAGACACAAAGATTTAGAGTGGTTCGGTCTTCTAACAAGCACCTACATCCACTACCTTAGCTTCCCACTAAGGATTTCACAATCAATCCACTAATTGATTCGTCCCCTTTTCTTGGATTAGGAGGAAACCCTTACAACCGATCAAGCTTCTACCCAAAGCCTTGATCAAAACCCTCTTTACAAAGAGAAACAATAAGCAAACTTAAAACCCTCTAATAGGTGTTTGTTTGCACAATTAAGCTCTCACCCAAATCCTAAAACACTTGAGCAAATTTGACAATTTTGGCTCACTAGTGTTTGTCTATACAAGAATTGACAAATAAAGCACTAAGACAATTTCTTGATCATTTGATGTTTGACAATATGAGCATTAGTCTTCTCTTGATGCTTGGAGGTCCCTTTTATACTCCCAAATGAGTTTGTAGCCGTTACTAGCCGTTGGGATCAAATTGGAGCCGTTGAGGACTTTAATTCCCACCATAAATGAATTCTGTAGCTCCCCGTTTCGAAACGCTCGAAGCCGTTTCAAAACACTCTTAATGTAGAAAGAGCCGTTGTAGTCTGTCAGGGCATCCGTTTCGGAACGCCTCCTGGCCGTTTCGGAACGCCTCATGTCCGTTTCGGAACGCCTCCTGGCCGTTTCGAAACTCGTATAGAAACGCTACAGTCCCGTATCGAAACGCCTGCATTTAAAAGTTGGTTGGGAAAATAGCCGTTGGGGTTTATGACCGTTGGGGTCATTGCCACGTGGGCGTATCGAAACGGCCTAGCCCGTTTCGAAACGCTGGGCAAAAATCAAGTCCAGGGAAAGCCCGTTTCGAAACGAATATGCTACTGGAATCCCCTGTTTCGAAACGCCCTAAGGTGTTTCGAAACACCTGGACAGGTTTGTATAATTTGGCCTTTGAAACACATTAAAAACCCTTTTGAAAACTTCCTAAACACAATTTCAAGTTGTTTGGACTTTGTAAATGTTTTAAATACTTTTTAAATCAGTCCAAAACATTTTTCAATTATTATATCAAAACATTAGTTCTACACAGATGTTGAATCAACAATATGAGCGTCCAGATTAGCCACAACGAAAAAGCACAAAAAAACACCAGAAAAATAAACGAGAAGAGAAATCAGAAACGAAATCAAAATGCAAGCAAGAAACCATAAACGAAATCAAGAAAAAATAGTAGCCACAGAACCAAATTAAGAAAGGAAAGCAACATAGAACCAGAAGAAAAAAGAAGAACGGTCTCACCAAAAAAACAACGAGAAAATCAAAAGATCTCACTGGAAAATGATGATTTTCCTAGAATCGGCAACGAGCATCAACGATCAACAAGAAAGGCCATAAACTACAATCGAATGCCACAAATGGCTCTAATATCATGTTACGATCTTGAACGATCTTGAAATAAAACTGAATCGAATCCTAACAAGAGAACTAGTGAATCTAAAATTAAAGAATTTAATTATTACGAACCCTAAGAGAAATTGGGAATGTAAAAAAAGAAGAAAGTAGAAAGAGAACAAATGAAATGTGTATCAGATTTCATTAATTGAAAACAGACTTACATAAATCTCAATAGACTCTGGGCTTATATAGACTAGGAGCCCAAGTGCACAACAGACTTCTAACTGTCTAACAGCCTCAACAAATTACAGCCTGGAACCAGTTAGTTACAAACTCAACATTCTAAAAATGAATACATTATTATACTACTCTATCAAAGACATGAAATAGAAAATTATTCCCCCATTGAATTCTCTATCTTTTGGTATAAAAATTTCATGGAATATATTTAAAGGATGCTCTTGAAACTTGAAGAGACATAACTTAGGGTTTAAGGATTTGAGCTGAATTTGGAGTTTGTCATAAAAGGAAAATGTTGAAATAATATAATTGAATGTTAATTTAGAGTGTTGGAATGGTTAAAGGATGTTAAAAACTAGAATTATGAAATCTGCCCAGAAATTAGATTTTGGCAGTGAGTTAGGAAATTCACCAAAAATTTTATAAAAATAATTAGAAAGTGATTCATATATTGTTGTATCAGTGGTTCAATCTAGACTCTTTTTTAACACAAATGGTGACTGATTTAGATTTGTATATCAAAATATATGAATTTTTAAGTGATGAAAGGTCAGGAAACAGAGTAGCATTCTACTCCAAAATTCAGCATTGGAATTCAACTTTGAAAATTCGTCATAAATTGTACGAGTTGAATTTAGGCTATTAGTTTATATGGTTGAAAATCTTATTGAATCTAGTTTATTTCAGAACAAACAAAATCGAATTCCGAGATGTATATCATTTTCTAGAAATATTTCTTTGAAGGTAGCGTAGGCTGACATATTATAAAATGAGTGTATTATTGCTATTATTAATTGTGCATGTAAGGGATGAATGCGAAGCACTGCAGTAAACACGAGAAATCGGAAATTAAGTAGATAAAGCAAAGGACCAAGCTTGAAGTTCTCTTAATTTATTCAATTTAATTGTGGATAAGAAGTGTCAAGGTTAGTGAAATTGCATACATATGCTAATACATTGATGTTCATACATCCTTGGGATGGCTTGCGATGAGCCTACCCAAATTTTTATTGTCATTATATGTATTCATGCTATATCTATTCATTAACTTTGGGATATAATTGAAAAAGCATATTCATTAACTTTTATCATGCTATATCTATTCATGCATTGATGCATAGATGACATATTATGACAAATGGACAAGCATGAAAATCTGATGACATTGGCGTATAGTAAATCATTACTAATACAATGTAAAAGTTGATGCATTGGCATATATCATGTTATATAAACGTAGCCATGAAGTCAAATAAGTTTAAGTTATTGTTATTAACTTTATTTATTGTCTCAATAAGTTTGTACTTAGCGTGTGTTTGATTGTGCACACGTAGGTGGTTCGAGTCATTGGACTAAGTAAGGAGTTGCATCAAGTTCAGAAAATTTCATCAAGTTACAGCAGTAATGACATCCTACTTAAGGTTTTTAATTAATTTTAATGGCATGTATAAATGAGTTAAATCTTTTCTATTTTAGTGCAGAGTCTATTACTTATTGAATAGTCAATTTATTTTTACAAAAGTAAAGGAGCTCCGATTTTATGTATTAGTCGATATAAATATTTTTAAAGGTTTTGAATTTATAGCATTTTTGAATAAAAATCATGTTATTGTTTTGTGACATCTCTGACTCATATTCAGTAATCGAATATGGGAAGTATTTTGTGCTTGTAAAGTTTATTTTTTATTAGAACACGCTTGTGAGCTTAATTGTTATATTTTCTCAAGTGTTTAGGTTTTGGATGAGAGCTTAAAATTACAAACACATTTGCCTTGTGAGATTTTCTTTGTTTGCTAAATTTGTATTCTCTTGAGACAGAGTGTGTATCTCAAAGCTCTAAGGGTTTGTATAGGTTATCTCATTGAGCCTAGAAAAAAGAAAAACAAATTAATGAATTTGTGGGAAATCCTTAGTGTGGATAGCCAAGGTAGTGAAGGTAGACTTGGTTGAGAAGTCGAATCACTATAAATCATTTTGCAAATTTTTAATTTTCAATTTTCAATTGCTTCCACCACAATTACTCAAAGGCAAATTCACCCCTCTTGACTATTTGGTTGGTCATTCGAGCCCAACATTCTCATTATCAAGAACCTATATCGACCCAACAGGGACGGAGCTAGAATTCAATGTTGGAAGGGGCAAGAGTCTATTAAGCCTTTAAATCTAAATATTAGGAGGGACAAAAGTCTTATTTAATTAGCATTTAAACTAAAAGGGACTAAAAATATAATTACACCAAAAAATTTGGAAGGGGCTTATCACCACTAGCCATCAATCGTAATTATTTATTTCTTTCATATACATAAATTTAAATACTAAAAATATTTTAAAAAATAGTATTACACATAAAAAAGTTAAACAAACTTCATTGTGTGTATGAAATAATAATCCGCCTATATAATATTTATTCATTGTCAGCTGTATAAATGTTTTCCATAAATAGGATTAAAACCATGCCCAAGTGTCATTTGTAATTGAATAAAAAATTAAAAGAAGTTGTTCATCCCCTTGTGTCCTGGTGACAAAGGTAGATGTCCATCTTCCCTTGGGACCCGGGTTCGAGCACCAATAATACTTGTTGTGTGTACCATCTTTGAAAAGACTAAAAACGTTGAACAAATGTTATCCTTGCATCACATCAGCAAATTCAAAAAAAAAATTAAAAGAAACTAAATGTGATATATGTTACCGTTAAAACTATGCTTGTAAAAAGTTTTCTTTCGCCAACTTACATTCTACAATAATATATATATATATTTAATAAAAGAAAAGTACGAATTTTTATTACGCTGAAATTTGTGATTTAATATTTTTATTTTAATATTATCAAATAATGTTATTGACATATCTAAATTAGTAACACTATTACGTTGTTGGCATTAAAGTGATGATGTACTTTTTGAATCAACTTCATAATAAATATCGTGTGAAAATTCAATTATTCAAGGGAAAATACTTTGATGCACAAGCTTGTGTAAACTAAAGTTTACACAAGCCCTTTAATTTTAGGGTTTAGGATTTAGGGTTTTATGTTAGGGTTTAGGGGTTTAGTATGTAGGGTATATAATTTAAGGTTTATGGCTAGAATTTAGAGTTTAGGGTTTAGGGCTTACGTTGCTAGGGTTTGTGATTTAGATTTTAAATTTTATAAAAGGATTGTGTAAAAAAAATTTACACAGCTTGTGCATCAAAATAAAACCCTTATTCAAGTGTAATTAATATAATATTAGATTTACATATTAACCGGATGCTTAAACATGTTTTAAAAAAAAGTCGTGTCATCATTTTAACGGTAACGTGGTATTTTTGATTTAGACCAACTAATAACAATATAGGCATAAAAAGACTAAATTATATAAAATAAAAATATAAATACTAAATTTTGACACAATAGGGAAACTAAAATCATAATTAACCCTAAAAAATTGACAAAATAGGTGGCAGATCTAGTGACTCATCAACAGGAAGCATGCGTAAACAAGCAGTTGTGGTCCGCACTTAACTTGACGAGTGGTCACTTGCTAAATTGGTCTTTTCTTTCCTAAAAGAGCAAGAAGTGGCGAAAGGGAAACATGTACACAATACACTTTGAAACGTCATTAAAATAATTTCTGTAGCCATCAGTAAAATCTCGCATTTAGTTGCATTCGAGTTTTCCCCAATTTTTAGACACATTTGTTGCTATAATTGAATTAAAAAGCATCCAATTAACAAAAATTGTTTTTAACACCCCATAGCACAACAACAATAAAAGAGTGAAAAGGAAAAGAACACTTAATTTATTATTCATTTGGTGTGTTGTAAAACGTAAACAAGTATTTTCTTATATGGGCGGAGAATCACACGTTCTCCTTAATTAGATTTTTAAAGTTATAACTGAAATTAATAATTATTTATTAAATTTAAGTTAAACATTAATGAAACTAAATTAACCTTTAATTAATATATTGGTATTAACGTTTCAAAACCCCCTCAATACCAACTTCCGGTTTGTTTGTCATGTCGGATTGTCGACAGAAGCTTTCAAATTTGCTACCACTCAAATATTTCATGAACAAGTCTGCCACTTGATCTTCTACCTTCGTATATTCAAGCTTGATTTCTTTTTACATGACTTAACAAAATGGTAATGCACCTCCACATGTTTAGTTCTTGTATAAAAAAATAAATTCTCGGCTAAGCGTATGGCTGACAAGTTGTCCATCATAAGGTAACTGGAAATTCCAATAGCTGATATAAGTCCTTCAACAATTGCAAAAGTTAAGTACTATCTTCAGTTGTCATGATGCTTCACGATACTCTACTTCAATGGTTGGCAAATACAATGTTGGTTGTCTTTTGCTACACCAAGAAATTGTTCCAGATCTAAGTATAAATGCATACCATGTAGCTGAGCATCGAGTACCATAGTCACCTGCATAATCAACATCACAATAGCCAACTAGTTTACAACTTCCATCTATTTATATAGAATACCATGAGCAATTGTACTTTTCACATATCTCAAAATTCATCGAACTACTTTCAAGTGAGGTTTCTTAGGATTTTGCATTTAGCAACTCACAATGTAAATTGCAAAAAATATCATTATTGGTTAAAGTAAAGTAGATAAGACTACCAACTAATTGTCGATACATTGTCATATCTTCTAATTCTTTCCCCTTAGTAGCACATATTTTGGTATTTGGTTCTATCGGCGTAGAAAATGTTTTGTAATTGAGCAATCCAAACTTTTTCAATAGATCACTGGAATACTTTCTTTGATAGTGATTCTTTTGTGAAAAAATTCTAGACCAAGGAAATGTCTGAGTTATTCAACACACAAGATCTTTCATTTGGAAGCGAACTAATAAATTCTTCTCGATTCGAAGAATTTCATCATTAAAATCTCTAATTATGATTAATGTTGCGCGTATTGAGTGCTTCGCAATTGGTGCAAGTGTACACGTCGCAAGTTATAGTATAGAAAGATATCGTCTGCACAGGGATTGATGCTACTTTAAGAATCTACTTTCTCACACTGAAAATAAAAACACAAATTTGGTAATGGTAGGAGTTCTAATTAACAAGTAAAATAAAAGCAAATAAATAAAAGAAGATGTAACCAAATGAGAGAGAATATGTCGGGTTATCGTGAATTTGAGTATTGATATTTGAATGGATCTTCTTGGTAAATGGGTGTAGTAGCAAATCAGTTGCCCTGGCAACTAGCACAGTTTGGGTTGCCTGGGCAACTAGTAGAACGATTGCCTAGGAAACTGGGCGGCAACCTTCAAGGTTCGGCGGAGCGTTCTTCAATGGTTCCTTCTTATCCCTAAATCGAAACTCTAGTTAATTATGCGTGCCTTGATAATACATCCCTGTGTAAATCAGGGGTGAACAACAACCGATCTTGCGCTCTTCTTAGTCGTTGAAATCCTAACTTATTCCTAAGCCAGATTAGTCTTCACCATCACTTGATCGAATAAATACCATGTTCATTCGTTTTTTGAGTATAACTCTCCCAATATTAGATCAATAGATGGTTCGCGAGATCCTCTCCCAATTCACTCGCAAACAAGATTAAAAACCAAGAATGGACAAACCTTAAATTAAAAGTGCAAACACTATTACCTAAACAAAATCCAACCGTTTCTCATAACTAGAAAAGACAATAACCCTAGCCAAATAGATTAAGTTCATGGCTAAGTTCTAAAGAAACACAAAACAAAGTTTTCCTAACATAAACCTAACCGAAACAAGAAGGAAAAGATGAAGAAGTTGAGCAGCCTCTTGGATTTCTCTCTTCAATCGAACATATTTGGTTGGGCGGCTTGACCTCCTTTATATAGGAGATGTTCAGGTCAAAGTCTTTCTTGAGGAGGAAGTTAAGTTGAAATTAAATATAATAAAATATAATAAAAGAAATAAATCTTTTATTTTATTATTTTATTCCTCCTAAATCTCTTGGAATTTAATCTCCTTTAAATCCCCAATTCTTCTAAGATTTATCCTTCCTTCTAGTATTTATCTCGAATTAAATGGATTGATCCTATCCAAATCAGAAACTCTCCTTCTCTTCTTGTCTTCAGTTGCTTCGGGAATTAAATCCTGCACACAAGCACACAAAACACACATCCGCAGTATCTTTTTCCACAAAAATAACTAAATTATGAATTCAAGCATAAATGTGAAGGAAATTATGGAAATATGCATGAATGCCTAATAATGCAACTAAAATGTGCTTTAAGTTTAACAATAATATGAGTAAAAAGGGTAATAAAAATAGTACTTTTGAACACTTAACAATTAAGCCATCCACATATACTAGCATGATAACTAATTTCCTTTAATTTTCTTACACGAACAGACTTGTATATGAAGGAGCCACAATATAATCACTGTGAGTTAGAAATTCTACAATCTTGTCATACCAAGCCCTAGGTGCTTGCTTTAATCCATAAAACACCTTTCGAAGCTTGCAGGCATAATTAGGATGATCTCGACACTAAAAACCAATCAGTTGATCTATGTAAATATCTCGATCTATCTCCTCATGTAAAAATGCATTCTTTAGATCCATCTGTCATAGATTCTAATCCTTGTTAGCTGATAGTTCTAGTACAACTCAGACAGTTGTAAGCTTTTCCACTGGACTAAATGTTTCATCATAGTCTATTCTATATTGTTGAGAGAATCCTCGAGCTACCAGTCGAGTCTTGTATCTCTCAATCAATACGTATGTGTGACATTTTACCTTGTTGATCCATTTACAAGAAATAGGCTTCACATCTCTTGGCTTTGGTACGAGCTCTCAAATTTGATTCCGGTCAAATGCAGCAATCTCATCTCTCAATTTTTCCAGTCTATTATGCTTTTTGAAAAGCTTCTTCAAAGGTTTCTGCCTCTTTTGCACCACCTTTTTCTACTATGGCAGCACTAGCATATTTGGAATTTGGCTTTCTGATCCTTATATATCTTTTAAGTGGTGTTGGTTATTCTATTTCACTTGGCTTTCCATCTTTGATCGGTTTCTGGTGAACATCAGTTTGTCATGAATTTTTAGTTACGCCTTCTTCTTCATCATCATTAACATTTTAGTTTCATCTAGACTCAACTAAACTTAAAAATACTACAATTCTCTCTTGAGGGTATTCGAGTCTGGCAATAACTCTTTATTTGAGGACCGCTATGAAGATGCTTCATCAAACACCACATTATGGGACATAACATTTTCTAGTTATAGGATCACAAGATTTCCACCATTTCATCTTGTTGTCGTACCCTACAAAAATACACCTAACTTTTTTTCTATTTTTCTACATAAATGGTCAGACATAAATACATAACAAACACTTCTAAAAACTCAAAAATAGTTACCCATGGGTTTCATTTTTCATTTTTTTGAAAAGCTGCAGTTTTTATTGCTTTTACCCAAAAATGATCCGTAACATTTCTTGCATTAAGCATACTTCGACATTTCTCTACCAAATGTCTATTCTTCCTTTCAGCTACATCATTTTCTCTTAGAGTAAATTTGCAAACTCTTCTGAAGTGTACTCTCTTCCATTATCTGAAGTGTACTCTCTTCCATTATGTGTGCGTAGCCAACGGATTTTTTGCCAACTTTTGCTTCCACAACCCCTTTAAGATCTTTTAATTTTGAAGGAGTCTCAGATTTTTTTCTTCATAAAATAAACCCACACATATCTAAAAAAATCATCAATGAAAGTTACCATATATTTCATCCCACCAAATGAGGTTTGTTTAACAGGTCCAAACACATCATAGTGGGTTAACTCTAATGGCTCGCTTGCTTTATATTTGGACTCTTCATATGGTAGTTTATGTTCTTTTTCTGTACTGGCAACCCACAAATATTGTGTCTGTTCTTACTTCTAGTTTTGGAAGTCCTTTTAACATTAACTTCTTCAGCATCACGTCTAGTTAGAGTAGCTGACATGACTTAATCATATGTTCCACAAATATGTTGTCTCAGTCCTTCTTGTTTTGTCAACATACGCAGTTTCTGCAGACATCATATAGATAGACTCTAATCTTCATCCCTTCATCATTAGCTTCTTTTTTATATCAAGATTATGGTATACCTTTACATCTTGTGGGCCAAATAGAATGGCATGGCTTGAAGATGTCAATTGTGCTATCGAAAGAAGATTTATCTTTATCCCTAGCACGTGATAGACATTTTAAAGTGGAATCTCAGTGTCATTATTCTGAGGAAAGTCCATTGTGTTACCAACATGTGCTATTGGTAACTTAGAGTTATTTGTTGTAACCACCATGCAACTTCTCTTGTACTCTGACAAGTTTTGTAGTTTTTTTATCACATGTCATAAGATTCGAGAAACCTTGGTCAACAATCTAATCATTCTCATAAATAATTTTGCCTAACATAATCTTCGTGAGAGCTAGTTCTTCCTTTTTCTACTACAAAGAATTCTTCTATGTCCATTCTTCTTTATTGTTGGAAGTAAGAACATTACTCTCTATATATTTTTCTTTGACTAACAAGTTTTGGCCATGTGACCTTTCTCCCCGCAATTATAAAACTTTTCTTCAAACTTTTTATCGTTTCATGGTTTTTATAAAATCTTTATTCACGAGAGCTTCATTCTTCCTGATTTGTATTAGACCCACCATTTTTACAATGCTTGAAGTTTTCCTTGCCTTTTATTGGCATAGAGTGCATCTTCTTCCTTTTTCAATGAGATATCTCTCATTTGTTTAGCTAAGGCTTCTTCACTATCTAACAAATTTTCGAATTCTACAACCGATGGTTGAGTTTGCCATCATTGTACAACAACAACAAGGCTCCTGAACTCTGGATTTTACAATGGACAATGATCCGTTTCATCCAGCCGCTTAATCCAACTCAAAAATCTCTCGACATAACAATTTTACTTTTGTGAAAGTATTATTTGATCGTCATGTTGGCTTATTTCATAGACAATTAACTCATTCTCTGTAACCACCTGGACCCGCTTATGCGTTTGACCTAACTCCAGGCGGTCACAACCTATAATCAAACCCTTGTGAAATATTCCAGTCAAAATATCAAAACTGACATAGTTTCCCCCTTTCGGGAGATTTACGAATCATACCATAAAACCTGTTAACGAATACATATCAATTATATCCTCAGAACGATTATAAAATCTATCAATATCACTTTCAAATCCATCCCAAAAGTAGTAAGTAATAGTTTAGTATCATGTGGTTACAAAATAGATGATATGAAAGCATAAAGTGTTCAGTTATAACGAAAGCCAAAATCCGGCAAAACCAAAAGATAAGTCGTATCAAAATATAGGCATAAGTCACCCAAATACAGACAGTTTGGAAGATAAGAACAATACAAACAGTCTAGAGCTAAATGTGCCGATCCACCAGTAGTCGAGTCCAAAAGGGGTAGCCTATCACAAGTATCTGAAAGGGGAGAAGAGGAGGGCATTAGCTAGGGAGCTCAGTGTGTTCCAATAAGTGCAGATCAAACAAGCAATAAACACATATCAATCATATCATAAGAACACATAACAGATCAAATACAAATGCTCGAGTGCATGCATGAGTTTACTAGTGATTACCCTCCAACCTTACACCAAATGCAGTCCCCCAGAACTGCATCCATAGGGACTTACCCTAGGCCCGATGGGCATAGGTGCCACCTAAGGGGCTACCTTAGGTCCATAAGGATTTACCCGTGCTAAAGCACTTGTACCTACCCAAGGGGAGACCTTGAGTCCATAAGGATTTACCAGCTGGATCAGGGCTGTACCAATAGAAACTTCATAACATAACCCAACAGTATACCCCAAATAGTAATAAGTGTTCAGATTTCAGATATGAATAACAGAATACATGTGGCAGACATTCTATTCAGAGTATCAGAAACAGAAGATTTATGCTTTTGATAGATAAATGGGCATACCATTGAGCAAAGCAGACATTTTCATCATTCATCATGCAAACAAATTGTACCATCATAGGTCAAGCTAACAGATCATACTATCAAGTTCATCAGACAGTCATTCAATTCCATCACAGATCAAGCAATCACATAACAAGTATACGGATTGAGCAAATATACATCAAATAGGCAGAGAATGTCATTATATAACCAATTCATCATTTCATCTCATTTTCTAACATAGTGATACAATCTCAATAACAATTAAGATATTAATCAAACATAGTATTGTTTATGATTAAATCATTATGCAAATCATTCAACAGAATATAGCACACATGGAACACACCTCAAAAGTTGGTCGGAGAAGGGTCTAACGGACACCTGCCTCAGCACGCTCGGATACAGGGTCAGATCCTAGATCAAGAAAGAGTACTGGTCATAATGTGAAATAAAAGTTAAACGTGTTCTTATACACAGAGTTTGAATTCATACTGATATTCACTATAGCGTGAGGGTGAGCGAGTTGAGAGGAGCTAGGCTGAGCTGGAGAGTGGTCACACGAGTCTCGGGTACCTTTACACAATTAATACACTATTTTAGTCACTTATTCAATTTACTAATATCTGAATAGAATAATTAAGTACATATGCATGATTTGGGTTTAAGGTCAGATTCGGGGGTCTTAGAGTCGAAATTTTGCAAAACGGGCTTCAAAAATGGACTCAGGACGTCGAAAAACATAAAATATGGCCTTTTCGGAAAATTTGACTTTTTGGTCAAAGTCAACGCTGACGTCAGCAAGTCAACACTGACGTCAGCAGGTCAAAGTCAACGGAAGGTCAGAGTCAACACCGACGTCATGATGACATCAACAGTTAACTGAGTTGACTCGGTGAGTTAACTCACTGAGTCAACTCGGGCGAGTTGACTCACTGAGTTGACTCAGCGAGTTGACTCAGACACGGGTCGGTTCGGGTCAGAGGCGGGTCGGGTCAGACTCGGACGATGGGCTCGGGTTAACTGGTTTGGGTTTTTGGGCCATCTGGGTTTTGGGCTCGGGTTTGGTTGGTGGGCCAACCGGTCCAGCCGGTTCAGGCCGGCTCACTTACCCAAACGGAAACAGCGTAGGACGGCCACCGAAAACTCGCCGGAGAGCTCGTAATGGTTCGATTTCACCTGAAAAAAGATAGCATACTCGATTATTGACCTAACCCAACCCACACGAGTCTGAAAAATGTCGAAAATAAACGGAAATCGTTGTGAAAAACCAAAGGGTCGTCGGAACTTACGTAGCTCTGATGGACGACTTCCCGACGGCGAATGGACGAAGGGTTGGCTGGGTTTTGCTTGGCTCGATGCGGGGAGCACGGTGGTGGCAACAACACATCGAACAGACGACTGACGGAGGCTGAACGGCAAGCAAAAGCTGGCGGAAAAATAGGGTGAGGGTTTGTCGAACCTTCAGCCCTCAAAACACGACGATGTTGGCGAAGGGTGAGCGAGTGACTACCGGGATGAGCTCAGGGAAGGGCGGCACACACGCCGGTGGCGGCGGTGTTGCGCACGGAGCGACGGTGGATGGGGAGCAACGGTGGCCAGACGGGGTGGGTAGGAGCGTTGGGAGAGGGGATATTTTCTCGAACTTGGAAGAGAATGGCATTCAATGGGGTAGGTGAAACGTCAGAATCAGATTAAAGCTAACTCAGATAAACTCCCTGATTAACAAACAAATATTACCCTTGGTAATACTTGACATAAGAGAGCACTTGGCTCAATTGGTTAGCATGATGGGTGGTGAGGGCTGAGGTCTCGGGTTCGAGCCTCCACACCCTCACCTTCCTTTCCTTTTTTTTTATCATAAATATATGTCAGGTGTTACAACTCTCCCCTCCTTAAGAAAAATTTCGTCCTCGAAATTTACCTGAATCAAATAGATGTGGAAATTGTTCTCTCATGGATACTTCGATCTCCCAAGTAGCCTCACTAGGACTTTGATTTCTCCACTGTACTTTTACCATCGGAATGCGTCGGTTCCTCAGAACTCTCTCATCAAAATCTAAGATCTGAATTGGTTCCTCTTCATAGGACAAGTCTGGCCTCAACTCTACATCATGAACCTGAATGACATGAGTAGGATATGGATGGTATTGCCTCAACATGGACACATAGAAGACATTATGGATACGGCTGAGCTGAGGAGGTAACTCAAGCTGATAGGCAACTGGCCCAACTCTCTTCACGATACAGTACGGCCCAATGAATCTCGGACTCAGCTTACCCCTTTTTCCAAATCTCAGAACTTTCTTCCATGGAGATACTTTCAGAAAGACTTGATCACCGACCTCAAACTCAATATCTTTTTTCTCCGATCAGCATAAGATTTCTGTCTATCAAAGGCCTCCTTCCAGCGATCACGAATTAATCTGACAGTCTCTTCAGTCTCTTGGACCAATTATGGGCCCAAAGTCTTCTTATCATACAGCTCGGTCCAACAGATAGGAGTTCGGCACTTACGACCATACAGAGCTTCATAAGGGGCCATGCGAATACTAGCCTGATAGCTATTATTATAAGCAAACTCGGCCAAGGGCAAGAAATCTTCCCAACTACCGCAGAAGTCTATCACGCATCCCCTCAACATATATTCAAGAACTTGAATTACTCTCTCAGACTGACCATCAGTCTGAGGATAGAAGGATGTACTGAAATTCAAACGCGTACCCAAAGCATTATGAAAGGCCGACCAGAAATGAGAAGTGAATCTCGGATCTCGATCAGATATGATAGATAAGGGTACCCCATGCAATCTGACGATCTCTGAGATATACAGCCTAGCCAGCTTCTCCAGAGAATAAGTAACTCATACGGGAATAAAGTGAGCTGACTTGGTGAGTCGATCAACAATAACCCAAACAGAATCCTTTTTAGAAGGAGTCAGAGGCAATCTGGTAACAAAATCCATCGTGATACGCTCCCATTTCCACTCAGGAATCTTAATGGGTTGTAATAAACCAGAAGGATGCTGATGTTCCGCTTTGACTTGCTGACAGGTCATACACTTTGATACATAATCTGATATATCCTTTTTCATACCCTCCCAACGGTACCTTTGCTTCAGATCCTGGTACATCTTGTCTCCACCAGGATGCATAGCATAAGGGCTGCTATGAGCCTCACTAAGTATGGCTCGCTTCAGGTCGGTATCATCGGGGACACAATAACGACCCTTGAAGCACAGGACGCCATCCTGGTCGAAGGCATAAACAGATGTGGATCCCTGCTCAACTTGCTGCATGACTGGAAGTAAGGAACTGTCTAAGAGTTGCTTGGCCTTAATCTCTTCGGCCAAAGTTGGTTTAACTTGCAACTCCGCTACCAAACTACCATCACTATAAATACTCATCCTGGCAAACAAGGATCTCTGGTCGGATATGGTCTTACGACTCAAGGCATCGACAACAACATTGGCTTTTCCCGGGTGGTACTCAATCACGCAATCATAGTCCTTTAACAGCTAAACCCAACGACGTTGCCTCATATTTAAATCCCTCTGAGTGAGGATATACTTCAAGCTCTTGTGATCAGTAAAGATATAGCACTTCTCTCCGTAGAGATAGTGCCTCTAGATTTTTAGAGCAAAGACCACCGCAGCTAACTCGAGGTCAATGGGTCGGATAGTTACACTCATGTGGTCGTAACTGACGTGATGCATAAGCGATTACCTTCCTATCTTGCATTAGTACACAACCAAGCCCAGAGTGTGAGGCATCACTATACACTGAGAAGTCCTTCCGAGACTCGGGTTGTGAAAAGATCGGGGCTTGAGTCAAGACTGCCTTCAGTTTCTCAAAACTAGCTTGCTAGGCATCAGACCAAGCAAAAGGAACATTCTTCCTCAAAAGCTTCGTCAAAGGGGCTGCAATGATGGAGAAACCCTCGACAAAGCGGTGGTAGTAACCAGCTAAACCTAGAAAGCTACGGATCTCAGAGACATTATTGGGTGGCTTCCAACTGGTGATAGCCTCGATCTTACTGGGATCAACCTGGATACCTCGAGCTGATACAACATGCCCCAGAAATGTCACTTCTCTGAGCCAAAATTCACACTTGCTCAGCTTAGCATACAAACGATGCTCTCTCAAGGTTTGTAGAACAATCTTCAAATGCTCAACATGCTCAGATTCTGTCCGAGAATAAACCAAGATATCATCAATAAACACCATAACAAACTGGTCTATATAGGGTCGGAACACACGGTTCATCATGTCCATGAAGGCAGCTGGTGCATTGGTAAGACCAAAAGGCATCACAAGAAACTCATAGTGCCCATTTCTAGTGCGGATAGTTGTCTTCGCAACATCAAATCCCTTTATCTTCAGTTGATAGTATCCAGACCGAAGATCATTCTTTGAGAAAACTGTGGCTCCCCGAAATTGATCAAACAAATCGTCGATCCTGGGTAACGGGTATTTGTTCTTAACTATCAGCTTGTTCAACTTTCGATAATCAATGCATAATCGGAGTGAACCATCTTTCTTCTTGACGAAGAGGACTGGAGCTCCCCAAGGTGAAAAGCTAGGTCGAATGAAACCTCGATCAAGCAGCTCTTGCAACTGGATTTTCAACTCCTTAAGCTCTTTAGGGGCCATACAATAGGGATTCATGGATACAGGTGCAGACCCCGGATAAGTCTCAATTTCAAACTCAATATCCCTATCCGGAGGTAACCCAGGAAACTCTTCGGGAAAGACATCAGGAAATTCGCTGACAGTGCGAATTTCTTCAATCTTGGATAGAGAACCCTTCGTATTCAGGATACAAGCAATGAAGGTATCATATCCATTCTGAATCATTCTGTCGACGGTCAGAGCAGATACTACATTAGACAAGTAACCTCGACGTTCACCGATTAGAACCACTGACCGACCATCAGAAGTCCTTAAGGTTGCCCTTTTCAATTCACAATCAAGGTTAACCCGATGCTCGGTCAACCAATCCATACCCAAGATCAGATCGAACTCTTCCATTAGAAGCTCCATAAGATCAACCAGAAAGATTTCCCCTTGAACCTCAAGAGGATAACGCCTAAACACCTTATCCACGGTCACTGAATGACCTACTGGGCTCATAACTGGAACAATATCCTCTATGGCTTCTATCGGAAAAGGAAGGTCTCGGGAAACATATCTTGAAATGTAGGAGTGGGTAGAACCATTATCGAGCAATGCAAAGTATGGAACAGAGAAGATGATAAATGTACCTGCTATAACATCCGGCTCATCTCTATCATCACGTCGCCTGGTAGCATATACAAGTGCTGGCTGCCTAGCCTCAGACAAAACTGGTCCACCACTCTAATAGGACCGTGCTCTAGAATTTGTCTTAGCAGCAGATGCAGAAGGTCTACTCTGACTACGACCCCTGGCCGGAGTCTGTACGGAAGTCTGTGAGCGTGCAGGGGTCTGGGAGGATGCCCGAGGTGCAAAAGATGGAATAAGGCAATTCTTCAGAAAATGGTCTCCAGACCCACATCGAAAACAGGTACCGATCTTCCTTCTACACTCGCCCCCATGTCACTTATCACAATGCACACAAAGGGGTATAGGGTTGAAACCAGACGAATCACCTCTACTAGCAGCCGGGGTCGAAGAAGCATCATGCCTGGATCCAAAATTACCTCTCTGATGACCAGAAGTGCGATTCCTCTTTCCATGACGCGAGGAAGGCTCAGGATTAGGAGGCCTCTTAGACCGCTCTCGGTCAACCCTACCTCCACCAGTGGCTGCTAGCTCAACTTCTTCCAGGTCTTTAGCTTTCTCAACTAAAGTATCGAAGTCCTTATCCAGATGACCAACAACATGTACACATAGCTCATATCTCAGCCCCATCACAAATTTACGACATTTTCCCTCTCGGTGGGCACTAAACTAGCCCCAAATCTGAGCAAGCCCAAGAATTCTGTCTCATACTCGGATACAGACATATCTCCCTGAGTCAAGGTCCTGAATCGTTCTTGCATCTGCCTCATGTAGCGCTCACCAACAAAGCGGCTCTTGAAGCGCTCCTTGAAAAAGTCCCAAGTCAAACGGGCCGCAGGAACACTACTAACCACAGATTCCCACCAAGTACGAGCATTGCCATACAACATAGAGACGGCTCCAAAATATCTCTTGGGTGACTCAAGACCCAAAGAATCCATACGTCTCTCCAGATCGTGGAGCCATTCCTCTGCCTCGGTCGGAGCTCCACCAGTAGAGCCATCAAAAGTTCTCGCCCCATTCGTGATCAAAGTCTGAGAGATGGGAACCTCAGGGACAATACCAGCTGCTCTAACTGCATCAGTAATCAACTGAAAAAACTGCCTACTAAGGGCTTCATCAGTAACAGATGTGGGAGGCTCAAAAGAAGACGGTGCTCCTCTAATTAGAGTAGACACATCGATCCCAGGGGCAGACTGAGGAGCAGTCACTACAGTAGGGCCAGATGGTACGGAAGGCTCGGTAGGACCAGGGACAGGAGTTGAAGTAGGTGGCTCAACTACCGGATCATTCAAAGCATCGGCAAATCGGACAGGTCTACCGCGTCTCCGAATAGGTCGACGTCCTCTTACAGTACTCATAGCAGAGGATATCTACAAGAAATAAGCTTAGGGTCAGTTCATAGCAATGGAGAATCGAACACAATTAAGCAGATAAAATTGGGTGACTTAGCTCATTTCAAAACAATTTTTGTAAAACTTTTCAAACATTGCGTAAAATGGACTCATACACAGTCCGAGGTTTTTAAAACCAAAAGCTCTGATACCAGTAAATGTAACCACCTGGACCCGCTTATGCGTTTGACCTAACTCCAGGCGGTCACAACCTATAATCAAACCCTTGTGAAATATTTCAGTCAAAATATCAAAACTGACATAGTTTCCCCCTTTCGGGAGATATACGAATCATACCATAAAACCTGTTAACGAATACATATCAATGATATCCTCAGAACGGTTATAAAATCTATCAATATCGCTTTCAAATCCATCCCAAAAGTAGTAAGTAATAGTTTAGTATCATGTGGTTACAAAATAGATGATATGAAAGCATAAAATGTTCAGTTATAACGAAAGCCAAAATCCGGCAAAACCAAAAGATAAGTCGTATCAAAATATAGGCATAAGTCACCCAAATACAGACAGTTTGGAAGATAAGAACAATACAACAGTCTAGAGCTAAATGTGCCGATCCACCAGTTGCCGGGTCCAAAAGGGGTAGCCTATCACAAGTATCTGAAATGGGAGAAGAGGAGGGCATGAGCTAGGGAGCTCAGTGTGTTCCAATAAGTGTAGATCAACCAAGCAATAAACACATATCAATCATATCATAAGAACACATAACAAATCAAATACAAATGCTCGAGTGCATGCATGAGTTTACTAGTGATTACCCTCCAACCTTACACCAAATGAAGTCCCCCAGAACTGCATCCATAGGGACTTACCCTAGGCCCGATGGGCATAGGTGCCACCTAAGGGGCTGCCTTAGGTTCATAAGGATTTACCCGTGCTAAAGCATCGGTACCTACTCAAGGGGAGACCTTGAGTCCATAAGGATTTACCAGCTGGATCAGGGCTGTACCAACAGAAACTTCATAACATAACCCAACAATATACCCCAAATAGTAATCAGTGTTCAGATTTCAGATATGAATAACAGAATACATGTGGCTGACATTCTATTCAGAGTATCAGAAACATAAGATTTATGCTTTTGACAGATAAATGGGCATACCATTGAGCAAAACAGACATTTTCATCATTCATCATGCAAACATATTGTACCATCATAGGTCAAGCTAACATATCATACTATCAAGTTCATCAGACAGTCAGTCAATTCCATCACAGATCAAGCAATCACATAACAAGTATACGGATTGAGCAAACATACATCAAATAGGCAGAGAATGTCATTATATAACCAATTCATCATTTCATCTCATTTTCTAACATAGTGATACAATCTCAATAACAATTAAGATATTAATCAAACATAGTATTGTTTATGATTAAATCATTATGCAATTCATTCAACAGAATATAGCACAAATGGAACACACCTCAAAAGCTGGTCGGAGAAGGGTCTAACGGACACCTGCCTCAGTACGCTCGGATACAGGGTCAGATCCTAGATCAAGAAAGAGTACTGGTCATAATGTTAAATAAAAGTTAAACTTGTTCTTATACACAGAGTTTGAATTCATACTGATATTCACTGTAGCGTGAGGGTGAGCAGGTCGAGAGGAGCTAGGCTGAGCTGGAGAGTGGTCACACGAGTCTCGGGTACCTTTACACAATTAATACATTATTTTAATCACTTATTCGATTTACTAATATCTGAATAGAATAATTAAGTACATATGTATTATTTGGGTTTAAGGTTAGATTCGAGGGTCTTAGAGTCAGAATTTTGCAAAACGGGCTTTAAAAACGAACTCAGGACGTCGAAAAACATAAAATAGGGCCTTTTCGGAAAATTTGACTTTTTGGTCAAAGTCAACGCTGACGTCAGCAGGTCAAAGTCAACAGATGGTCAGAGTCAACGCCGACGTCATGATGACGTCAGCAGTCAACAGGTCAACTGAGTTGACTCGGTGAGTTAACTCACTAAGTCAACTCGGGTGAGTTGACTCAGCGAGTTGACTCAGACACGGGTCGGTTCGGGTCAGAGACGGGTCAGGTCGGACTTGGGCGATGGGCTCGGGTTAACTGGGTTTGGGTTTTTGGGCTAGGGTTTGGTTGGTGGGCCGACCGGTTCAGGCCGGCTCACTTACCCAAACGGAAATAGCGTCGGACGACCACTAGAAACTCGCCGGAGAGCTCGTAATAGCTCGATTTCACCTGAAAAAGATAGCATACTCGATTATTGACCTAACCCAACCCACACGAGTCTGAAAAACGTTGGAAATAAACAAAAATCGTTGTGAAAAACCGAAGGGTCGTCAGAACTTACGTAGCTCCGATGGACGACTTCCCGACGGCGAATGGACGAAGGGTTGGCTGGGTTTTGCTTGGCTCGACGCGGGGAGCACGGTGGTGGCAACAACACACCGAACGGACGACTGACAGAGGCTGAACGGTGAGCAAAAGCTGATGAAAAACAGGGTGAGGGTTTGTCGAACCTTCAGCCCTCAAAACACGACGATGGCGACGAGGGGTGAGCGAGTGACTACCGGGGATGAGCTCAGGGAAGGGCGGCGCACACGCCGGTGGCGCCGGTGTTGCGCACGGAGCGACGGTGGAGGGGGAGCAACGGTGGCCAGACGGGGTGGGTAGGAGCGTCAAGAGAGGGGATATTTTCTCGAACTTGAAAGAGAATGACATTCAATGGGGTAGGTGAAACGTCAGAATCAGATTAAAGCTAACTCAGATAAACTCCCTGATTAACAAACAAATATTACCCTTGGTAATACTTGACATAAGAGAGCACTTGGCTCAATTGGTTAGCGTGATGGGTGGTGAGGGCTGAGGTCTCGGGTTCGAGCCTCCACACTCTTACCTTCCTTTCCTTTTTTTTATCATAAATATATGTCAGGTGTTACATTCTCCAAACATTGGAGCATTGTAACGTTCTTCGTAGAGAACAACTTAGCAAATGTTTTTCAAACCTCATTTGAGGTTTTGACATCTCGAATGTGCTTTAGCATATCTTCCTCCACTATTGTCTTCAAGGTGTACATTGACTTAGTTGCTTTTATCATCCATTTTCTTAATATTCCAATTGCATCATTTGCTTATTGTTGCTCTTTTTCACTACCATTGACAATCTCTCATAATTATTGTCTTTGCATATATTACATCATGCAAATTGATTGTGTATTATAGTTGTCGTTAAGCTTTCTTATTCCGCTGATAACGTGTAGGTTCGTCATTGTATTGACAAATGATTCTTACCAAAACTAAAAGCAAAAATGAAAGTATGTGTAACGTAAACCATGTAAGCTCCTAGGAAAGAGAGGTGAAGCACTTGGATCACTCAAATACAAAGTCTTTTCTAGCTAGAACTTTCCTAGACATACACTGTAATAATACCACACTACTTTGCAGCAATCGAGCAACCGAAATAACCTTCATCGAGGCTTTGATACCAATTGTTGAACACCCCACACTCCAACAATGGTAAGAGGAGGAAAGAAAAAAATCAAATGCAAGAAGGAACACTTGATTATTGTTCATTTTGTGTTGACAAAGGTAGACAAGCATTTTCTTATATTGACGGAGAGTAACACGTTCTCCATAATTAGCTTTTAAATCTATAACCTAAATTAATTATTTTTTATTAAACTTAAGTTAAACATTAATGAAACTTAATTAACCTTTAATAATACATTGGCATTGATGTTTCAACATTTTTAAGAAAAAAATATTTATTTTATAATATACTTTAACTATTTATAATTTTGTATTTTTTAAAATTAATTAAATATTTATATAGGTATATATAATAGATTCTTTAGATTAATCCTAAAAATCAAGTAAATCATTGGTTTGAATCAACAATTAGATGAGTCATAATTTACAAAATCAAGTTTAAATAAATTGTTGATGTAAGTTATTTTTGTCCTTTTGAATAAAAACAAAAACATTAAAAATATAAAACTCATATAAATAAATATATTTAATTATTAAAAAATTAACATTTAAAAATTATTAAAATATAAAAATGATAAAATGGCAAAATAACTAACTTTTATTTTTGACATGTTTGCTATTTTTATATGTTGGTTCAATTAAATAAAATAAAATTTTGAGGACTTGAAGAGGTAGAAAATAATTAAAATAACCTTTTTTTAAAAAATTGAGAGAATATGTCATTAGCCCGAGGATATTAAAGATTTTTAACGAAGAAAGTGTGGATGGCAATACAATTCGAATCTGATTTGATCTGAAGAAAAAATTCGATCCAAATTTGATCGAAAAAAATCAAAATTTGAACCCGAAAAAAAATTTGAGTCCTAATATGAGGTGGATCTTATATGGACATTAGCATGATCCGATCCAAATTCGATCCAAATTCATATCCGATCTAAGTTCGATCCATATCTGAATCCGAATCAAAACATTTAAAACTTTTAAATTTTTTAAATAAAATATAAGACCAAAGCCCAAATAACCCATTAAACTTTAAACATTAGAAATCCTTGTCTAACCCTTACTTTTTATTGTCGGTCTAGAACCCCCTTCTCCCTTAATTTTCTTTTCTGCCATTAAAAACTTAAAAGCTTAATATCAACAACAAGTCTTTTGTTCAATTTTTCTTATTCTGAGATAATGTATGTTCATAATCATAGTTTACTCATTCTTTTTATTACTTAAAAATTTAGTCTCAATAATAAAATAAAATTGAAAATTGTTTATTTTTGCAGAAATTTGGCAGAGCTTTTGATGCAAAATTGAGTATCTGGACATAGAGGATTTCGAAACGGTACATTCAAAACCACAATTTATGCTTAACCTACTAACTATCACTTAATCTTTGTTCTTTCCTTCTTTCTTTTTTCAACATATTATCACTTAATCTTTGTCAGTATCGTTTATGTATTGTAATTTTTGCATAGAATTAGACTGGAACATGTTAGAATTTCTTTTTTATTTGAATAAATTTACGCTACTTTGCATTTTTTTTCAAAATTTATGTTTATTGTATTAAAAGATGTGGGCAAAATTGAGAGTTAAATTTTTTTTCCTATAGTGATGTCGGTTAATTTGTAATCTATTGTTATATTATTCATTTTTTGTTTAACTTTTAAGTTTGATTTATATTTGGAGTCAACTTTTATTGTTCAGCATCAATGGCTCCTCTTATAAGTAGTGGTACATTACATTTTTTCACATTAAATTTTCGGTTTAATGTACTCTTGATATTTATATTTTTATATATTTTCAATTGAAATTTTCTATGAAAAAAAGGCATAAATTCATTTTACTTTTATTGTTATAATCTTAATAGAGATGCGAGATGAAAAATTTTATACTCTTTTTACATCTTCTCCTTCTCTTTTAGGTGAGAAATCAACAAAAAAATAAATATGTATTCAAACGGTAAATGATGAGGATTGAGCGATTGGTGGTGGTAAGATAAGATAGACTTCGCGAGTGTAGAAGCACTTTGAAAGGGTAATGAAAGGTGGTGAAATGAAAGCAGTTTGCCAAGGTTGTAAAAAAGAGTTTATGGATAAGAACACGAGCAGTACTTCACATCTAAATGAACTTTTTAAAAAGTGCATGAAATTCAAAAAATCATTAGATGTGAGGCAACAACTATTGCAAGCTAGTGCCAATAAGGGTGCGAAATCAAAGTTGAAAATAGGGAGAAAAAAATGAGTTCAACCCACAAGTTGCAAGAAATGAGTTGGCTAATATGATTGTGTTGAATGAATATCCTCTTGCTATAGTTGATCACATTAGATTTAAGAGATATTTGAAAAGTTTAAATTTCGGTTTTCATGTCGTATCAAAGAATACCATTGTTGCGTGTAAAAGAGTATATCGCAATAGAGTGCAGGTGTACACGACGCAAGTAGTAAAGTGATACACGAAGTATCGAATGTCGAATCCACAGGGACTAGAAATAGCCTTAACATTGAATTGCTGCGCAAGAAAGAAGATAATTTTAATTGTTTGTAAGGGAATACTTAAAGAATACTGAAGATAAAGGATTAAAGAAATCAGGATAAAGAGAATAGGCCGATATTGATTTGCTTAGTAGTGTAGGTGTTGCAATGTCTAGGATTTTCTGTTCTGTCGTTGCTCCTGTCGCGGCAGCACCTGCAGCGGCAGCGGTCTGTTGTTGTCGCGGCAGCGATCACACAACTCTGTACTTCAAGCTTGGCAAGAATCCCTGATGTGACTCGTCCTATCCCTAGGTCCAAGTCTGTCGATGAACACGTCTTTGATGATACCTCCCGACGTGAATCGAAGGATGAACACCAATGTTGTTGAATTCTTCCTTAGCCACTTAACCTCGTCCTATCCCTAGGTCCGAGATAGTTCAACCATAAACTGGAGAACCCGTACTTATTCCTTTCGTATACTTAACTCTCCCGATATTAAGTAAATGAATAATCTCACAATGCTCTCTCGATACTCTTGCAAGATGTTGAAAACCAGAATAAGCAAACTTGAAGTTTATTTTATTGAACAGAAAAAAACCTAAAACAATGTAATCCTTGCAACTTCTTTACAAAATCAACCCTTAGCCCTAGGGGAAGTTTAGAACATGATGAGAATGGGGAAACGACTAAGGTTTAGGGGAAGACGGCTAGAGAATAAGATGATCCTCCCCTAGGTCGAATTACATGCCTTTATATAGGCCTTGGGTTCAAGTTTTCTAATATGGCAAGAATACAAGTTTAAATTAAAGTACAACTCTATTAACGACTAAATATTCAGAGTAGATGTCTTTAAATTCGTCCTCTTTTCTTGCTTGGAGTTTCTTCCTTGAACTTTAGGCTTGGCCTTCATTCTGATCTTGGCTCGGAAAAATATATGAGTGCTCCACGACAGACCGGCTTAATTTCCTCTTTCTGTCGAACTCTATTTCACTTTTTCCCTTCACCATTGCTGCCGTCCTTAGCTGCCACGACAGCGGCCACGGCAGCATCGTCCTTCTCGACTTCAGTCATGTGTTCTAGCTCTGTTCTCCACTGCCCTGCGTCTGCTACAACAGCTACCTGCAAAAGTAACCAAAATCAGTAGCAACTGTGCCATTTAATATAATTGTGATGTATATGTGAAATCTATCCTAAATGCAATGAATTATGCTTAAATGCAGCAGAAATATGGGTTAAATAGGGGGTAAAATATAGAACTTTTACACACTCAACACACCCCCAAACTCAAGTTTTTGCTTGCCCTCAAGCAAATTATTACCTAACTATAATGAAATATTTTTTTTTTTGTTTTGGCTCAAATCAGTGAACTCTACATTACCTACCACTTATATTCTATCAAGAGCAATACCTTGTCGGACCTTTCTGGATTTATTCGGAACCATGCTATAATTCTTGTGTAGTGTGTGCGGGTTTTGTGAACACTTATGCATCTAGACTACCTTAGTATATCAGAATAGTTGTGCCTACAAACTTGAGGTTATGCCATTTCAATTTTTTCTGGAGGCAATTCTTAGGCTCCTTTAGTTTTTTCTGACTCTTGAATTAACTGCATCTTTTCTGGAGGCAATTCTTAGGCTCCTTTAGTTTTTTTCTAGTTTAGCTCAAAAAGAAATCTCCTAAAATAAGTGCAAGGCAGTTTTGCAAGCAATTGAGTCTGAATACTTTTCTTTCTTTCTTTGTTTTCCTAGAGCCAGTGATGGGCACCTCTAGGGCCAGTTTCAAGTAAGTAAACATTCCTATTCAAGTGTACTAAAGTAATCTAGAAGGCACAAGAGTCACAAAGAGTGTTGTACAGGGTAGAATCATAGCAAGGCTCTAAACAGATCCTAAAATTTCCTAAAGGCACTGTCACGACAGCATATGTCGCGGCAGGTAAGTTAAGTTTACAGACTTAAGCCAATTTTTTTTAAACAAAAATAAACTAATTACTTAGACACAATGTGAACATAAAAGACACTTCATTAATGGAGGGATGCCACCCCCAAACTCAAGGGTTGCATTGCCCTCAATGCATGATGACATATAAAAGAGAAAATAAAAACATCACAATTATAATAAAACAACATGCAACAAAAATAAGATAGAAACTTAAATTTAGGTGCTATCGTCATTGCTGCTGCTGCTGATCTGTACTTGCCGGCGGGTAGTGACCTTCATCGTTGGTGCCGGCATATGGCTCGGAGAGGCGGAGGTGGTCTTTTTCTTGGCTTCCCTCGGGGGCTGAATGCGAGTAGGGGAGATCTGGGGTAGTTTCTCCAGAACTTGAACCTCCTCGGAAGAGCTACTACTGCTGCTGCTGCTCTCAGACTTCCCTTGGCCAGATGGTCCATCACCGGTGTTGGGTTTCTGCCGCTTCATCTGGGTGAATTCTTTGGACAGGTTCCTCTTGAAAGAGGGTTCGCCATCAGATTCCTCCCAGATTGAGGAGGAGGAAAAACCAGCAATAAACTCGTCAAGGTCGGTCGGAGGCTCCTTTCTCTTTTCTTCTCTGGCAGAGATAGGGGTGTTGTGGCTGCCGCCTGCAGCTGTCGTGGCCGGGGTTGGGGTGGATGCAGTAGAAGGTGTTCTCGGTGTGGCAGCAGGGGTAGGGGTATGGGCAGGTGTGGGTGTAGCAAAATAATTATCGGGGAAGACAGGGAATTGTACATCAGGAAAACTTAAATTGCTTTTAATGAAATGTACCGTTGCTGTTGTGAAGTCGCGGATAAAGCTCATCAGTCCTAGCTGACGTTCCTCCATTTTCAGCAGGGCAACAAGGATTTGGGTGGAGGAGTCTGCTGTGGGAGCTGCTGCTGTGGGCTGTCGTTGTTCTGTGGTGGCAGGCTATGTCTGGGTAGGCTCTGTTGTCTCACCTGCCGCGGCAGAGGGGTTGAAACAGGAAATAGGTGTTGCAACCTTCAGCTCCATCAAACTGAAGATGTTTTTCTCCGTCCACCCTTTACCTAAAATCATCAGATCTTTAGAAATTCCAGGGACATTGTGGCCACGGCAGAGTTCTGTGATGAGGTAGGGGAAGACAAGGGGTCCCGATAGCCGTAGTGCACAATCCAAAATCCCTTCCCGAATATATCGACCAACATTAATGAGCCTCTTGGTTAAAATGGAATGAACGAGAGCTAACCTGGGTTGATCCACTGTGCTGTTGTGTGAGGATGGCATAATCCTCTTTTTCATGAAAGCGTTCCACAGTTTTGCTTCGAGGTGAGCTGAGCTCGTTTCACCGTCTGTGGGTGTTTTGGGTCTGTATTCCACTCGGTTCCTTCCTCGGTCAGTTCTGCCATGACATCATCATAATCTGCTGCCTCCAAGCTCTCCATGAACCTCTTATGCCCATCTTCCTTGCTGCCGACGTAGAGTCCGTAGAGGTTGTTAATGTACTCCAGCTCCAGGGGTACTTCCTTACCACGTACTGTCACGGCCGTCGTGTCTTTGCTGTCGATGGCAGCGTAGAACTCTCTGACCAGGGTGACGTTCATTTCCTCAGGTTGGGCAGCGAACATCTGCCATTGAATTGCTCTGATCTTGCGGGCAATGAATGGTTCGAGCCCGAGGTTCTCTGTTTGTTTGGTGTAGATGAACCCTTTTTCTTTCCACATCTCCCTTTTCTGGAAGGAGGTGTAGTATCGGTCATTGGACTCTGCGTTGGAAAATCGGTTTGGGATTCTGTCGTGGCTGGGAGTGGCTGCTGCTGCAGCAGAGCTTGAGGCAGCACTTCTTCTAGTATTTCTAGTACTCATAGTTGCAAGAGACTGTAGAAAAATGAAAGCAAATGAAAATCTAGAGAGGAAGCAAGTAGAGAGAGTAAAAGTGAAGTGAAAAATGAATTGTAAAACGAGGTTTATATAGATGAAAGGTTTGCTGCACGTTGGAGCTGTAACCGCAGGCACGAATCACAGGGCCATCTATTACGCAGTTTCTGACGCGTCTGTCACGTATTTTCATGTCTGCTGTGCGTCTGTTACGCGTTTGCGTGTCTACCGCGACAGCGTGTTGACAGGCTGTATTTTCCCCGTCTGTCGCTACAGCTGTGACGACAGGCTCCTTCTTTGGGCTTTTTGGGCTGCTGGTGAGATGGTGGGATGGTTCACTTCTTCTCCTCTCCTTGTTTCCTTTATTTCCTAAAAATGATTAAAATATAAACTTAGTTCCTAAAAATAAAATAATTCTAATTTCCTAATAAATATATAGATATATATAAATAAAATTAAGTTAAATTAGGGATGCCAGGAGGGGCATCTCCTAAAGTAACCACTTTTTGCATTCTTGGGGCTTCAATCCCCTGATAATGCTTTAGTCTTTGTCCGTTGACTTTAAATTGGCGCCCGTCTTTTAAGGATTTGATCGCGATGGCACCATGAGAAAAACTTGCACCACTTGGAATGGGCCGGACCATCTAGATTTCAGCTTCCCTCGGAAGAGTTTCAACCTAGAGTTGAATAACAACATAAGCTGCCCTGGGCAGAACTGTCGTGGCAGCAGGTTCTTGTCATGCCACTTCTTTGTCTTGTCCTTGTAAATTCTTGCATTGTCATAGGCCATTGCTCGAATTTCTTCAATCTCATTCAGGTCAAGTAACCTTTTCTGTCCTGCCTTTTCTAAGTCCATGTTTACTGCTTTGATGGCCCAGTAAGCTCTGTGCTCTATCTCAACAGGTAGATGGCATGTTTTTCCATATATCAGCCGGTAGGGTGACATGCCCAATGGAGTCTTAAAAGTTGTTCTATAGGCCCACAATGCATCATTGAGGTGTAAGGACCAGTTCTTTCGAGTGGGTTTAACCATCTTCTCAAGAATGTTCTTTACCTCCTTGTTTGATATTTCGGCCTGTCCATTGGTCTCAGGGTGATAAGCTGTTGCAATCCGATGCTTAACGTTATATTTCTTTAAGGCACCAGCTATTACCGTATTATCGAAATGTCTCCCTTCATCACTGATGATCGCCTTCGGGATGCCAAATCTGAAAAAAATGTTCTTGTGCAGAAATCTCTGAACAGTCTTGGCATCGTTTTTCTGTGTGGCGATCGCTTCAACCCATTTGGACACATAGTCGACTGCCAGGAGGATATATAGATTCCCACGTGATGTTGGGAATGGTCCCATGAAATCAATCCCCCAAACATCGAAGATCTCGACTTCAAGGATGTTTTGAAGCGGCATCTCATGTCTCCTTGAGATGTTTCCAGTCCGTTAACACTTATCACAACCTTTGTAGAATGCTTGTGCATCCTTGAACAGTGATGGCCAATAAAAACTAGACTGCAAAACCTTGGCAGCAGTTTTGTTACCACCTAAATGTCCTCCATATGGTGAAGCATGGCAATGATGGAGCACAGCTTCCTGCTGATCCTGTGGTACGCACCTCCTGATGATTTGATCTGCACAATGCTTGAAAAGAAGAGGTTCGTCCCAATAATAATGCTTAACATCATTTTGGAACCTC
Source organism: Hibiscus trionum (assembly GCA_030270665.1). Lineage (NCBI taxonomy): Eukaryota > Viridiplantae > Streptophyta > Magnoliopsida > Malvales > Malvaceae > Hibiscus > Hibiscus trionum. Next base: position 9,023,394 of record BSYR01000007.1, on the reverse strand, counting down.
TTCCTGGCTTGATAATTAAGTTCAGGAGGAAATATTCCGCTAACTATATAATTAACGAAATCAGCATACCATGGGAGTTCAGAAAATTTACATGCTACCATGGCTGTCGCGGCAGTGCTCGTGGCAGCAAACAGTTGCTCGTCAGGGAAGGTCTCCAGTATGTGTGTCTTGTCTATTGGCAGACTCTTTCCCCTCTCTAGTCTTGACAAGTGATCTGCAACTTGGTTCTTTGTCCCCTTTTTATCTCTGATTTCAATATCGAACTCTTGCAGCAGCAGAATCCAACGAATCAATCTGGGCTTTGCATCTTTTTTAGCAAACATATACTTCAGTGCAGAGTGGTCTGTGTGGACCACCACCTTGGTTCCAAGTATGTATGATCAGAACTTGTCAATCAAAAATACCACTGCTAACAGTTCCTTCTCTGTTGTGGTGTAATTCACTTGGGCATCGTTGAGTGTTTTGCTAGCGTAGTAAATTACGTGGAATAGCTTGTCCTTCCTCTGCCCAAGTGCTGCCCCTACAACGTAATCACTGGCATCACACATAATTTCAAATGGCAACTTCCAGTCCGGTGGCTGTATGATAGGGGCTGTTACTAACTTCTCCTTCAGAATTCTGAATGCCTCAGTACATTCAATATTGAAGTCAAAGGGACGATTCTGTTATAGTAGGTGGCATAACGGCTTGGTGATCTTCGAAAAATTTGCTATAAACCTTCGATAGAATCCAGCATGCCCTAAAAAACTTCGAATTCCCTTGATTGTGGTGAGTGGCGGCAATTTTTCAATCACCTCAATCTTTGCTCTACCGACTTCTATGTCGCGGCAGCTTACTTTGTGGCCTAGGACTATCCCCTCATCCACCATGAAGTGACATTTCTCCCAGTTTAATACTAAGTTCGCTTTCTCGCATCTTTCGAGCACTTTCTGTAGGTTGCCTAGGCAGCTTTCAAAATTATCTCCAAAGACTGAGAAATCGTCCATAAATATCTCCAGGAAATCCTCCACCATATCGGAGAATATCGCCATCGTACACCTCTGGAAGATTGCCGGTGCATTGCAAAGTCCAAATGGCATTCTCCGAAAAGCGTAAGTATCGTATGGGCAAGTGAAAGCCACTTTCTCTTGATCCTCCGGTGCGATGGCTATTTGGTTGTAACCTGAGTAACCATCAAGAAAACAGTAATAAGGCTTTCCCGCTAATCTATCAAGCATTTGATCAATAAAAGTCAGGGGAAAGTGGTCCTTCCAGGTAGCTTTGTTAAGCTTCCGGTAGTCCATACAAACCCTCCAACCGGTCACATTCCTGGTTGTGATTAATTCGTTTTCTTCGTTGGTCACCACGGTTATTCCTTCTTTCTTAGGAACACATTGCACTGGGCTCACCCACTTACTATCCGAGATGGCATAAATTATCCTAGCATCAAGCCATTTGATAATTTCTTTTCGAACCACTTCTCGCATAGCGTCATTCAAGCGTCTCTGGGCATCAATGGTCGGCTTATGATCATCCTCTAAGAGAATTTTATGCATGCATAGTGCCAGACTGATGCCTTGGATATCAGATATCGTCCATCCAATAGCCTTTTTGTGCTGTTGCAGCATCCCTATCAGCTGTTGTTCCTGTTCCTGCATCAACTTGGAAGAGATGATTACGGGCAACGCATCATTTAATCAAAGAAAAACATATTTGAGCTGCCCTGGCAGGGGCTTAAGGTCTAGAACAGGTGGTTCTACAATTGTGGGCTTTTGGATGATATGTTCATTCGAGGTATAGTTTAAGGGCTCGAATAACTTACCTGGACGATTACCTATCCAGTTTACTTTCTCATGACCTTCAGTGTCGAATAAGTCTGAATCTGAGGAGCTGCTGTCGTCGTTGCTATCGTGACAGTCTTCCAGATGGCTGCTGTGGCAGTGACCAAATTTGATCTCATGACAGCTCGACCTGATGCAGGGTTGGTCAAAGACTACTTCAGTGATAGCCTTGCATTCTTCTTCTGCATCAGCATGCTTAATTGCTTGGAGAACATTTAACTTGATCTCTTGATCATTCACTCTCATTGTGAGTTCTCCCTTTTCTACATCAATCAGTGATCTGCCTGTGGCTAAGAAGGGTCGCCCCAGGATGATTGGTGCATTCTCATCTGCTTCACAATCTAGAATAAGAAAGTCAGCAGGAAAAATAAATTTATCCACTCTTACCAGAATATCTTCGATCTTCCCTTTTGGTTCCACGTAAGAACGGTCTGCTAGCTGCAGCATAACTGTTGTTGGCCGTGCTTGTCCAATACCTAATTTCTGAAATACAGATTTGGGCATTAGATTAATACTAGCACCTAGATCACAAAGTGCCTTACCCACGAATTTATCACCAATTATGCAAGGTATGACGAAACTCCTAGGATCCTTCTTTTTCTGGGGTGGATGCCTGTGCAGAATAGTCATGCATCCTTCTGTCATTTTAACCGTCTCAAATTCCACAAGTCTTGATTTCTTCGACATAGCATCCTTGTGAAATTTGGCATAACCGGGCATCTCCTTGATGGCATCTAACAGCGGAATATTAATGTGGACCTGCTTAAAAATATCATAGATCTTCTTAAGCTGGAACTCCTGTTTTTGCTTCTGTAGCCGTTGTGGAAAAGGAGGTGGAGGACGGTTATCTTCAATGTGTCCTTCCCATGGTATTCGGATCTGAGGAGGCTTAGGTTCTTCATCCTTCTCCTATGTCCCTTCTGCTGCCGTGACAGATGTGGTGGCAGCAGGCTGTTTATCGCCTGCCGGGGCAGTATTCGCGGCAGTCGATTCTAGGGCTGGTTCCTTGACTGGTTCAGCTTTCTTCTCTGGCCCTGGTAATTGCTTCCCACTCCTAGTTGTGATAGCTTTGCACTGCTCATGTGTGGGTTTTCTAGCGACTTCAGTATCGCTAGGGAATCCTCCGTTCTGCCTTGACATAATATGTTGGGAAACTTGACCCATCTGTGTCTCCTATGACTTTAGAGTAGCTTCATGATTGGCCATCTGCATCTCTGTTTAATCCATGAACGACTCAGTCTTCTTGACGAAGTGATCCATGTTTGCCATGTAAGTTCCTGTCTGTGACATAAATGTGGCCAAGGTTTGTTCCAGTATGCTAGGTGTAGCTGTCGGCGGTTGTTGTGGCTGCTGTTGCACTTGTTGCCGTGTCAGGATTCTAGGTGCCCCCTGGTTGTGAGTGTTCTGTACTTGAGGATTCAGGGCGTTGTTGGGATTACTCCAAGAGAACTTGGGATCTTTCCTCCAGTTGGGATTGTAATTGTTGGAATTGTAGTTTGGCTTGTTATAGTTTCCAACATACATCCTTTCCTCTATCTGTAACGGGCAGTCTTTCGAACTATGATTCCCACTACAAGTTCCACATACCTCTTATGCAGCGTAGACCAGTTGTGAATCTTTCTTTAGCAAGTTTTCTACTGCCTTTGTAAGATACGCAACTTGTGTCTTTAAAGAATTATCGGCTTCATAATCCTTTACAGCTAGTACTCGTTTACCTCTCCTCGATATGGGAAATTGCTCTTCATTCTTCACCAAATTCTCTAACACTACCATGGCTTCATTCGGATCTTTATCCAACAACAACCCATTGGATGCTGAATCGATTCTCATGCGAGTCGGTAGGTTGGCAGCATTGTAGAATTTTATGACTTGATTCCAAACAGGGAATCCGTGCATCGGGCAATTTCTCAGAAGAGTAGTAAACCTGTCTCATGCCTCGTGCATTGGCTCGTCATTCTCCTACTGAAAAGTAGCAATTTCATTACGTAATCTTTCAGATAAATGGGAAGGATTAAAACGAGATAAAAATTCACGAGTTAAATCTGCCCAAGTTAATATTGAACCCGGCGTTAGTTTATTCCACCAAGTTTTTTCTCTATCCCTCAATGAATGAGGAAATAACCGAAGCCTTAGTATCTCCGGATTTACTCCTAGTAGTCTAAAAGAACCACATATTTCTTAGAACGTTTTCAGATGTTCTCTAGCATCCTCTGTTGCAGCACCACTAAATTGGCCAGCGGAATTAATCATGCTGAACATCACATGTTTTAGCTTGAAGTTTTCAGCTTCCACGTCTGGCAATGTGGTTTCTAGTTCCACATGATCATTGATCATGAAATCACGGCAGGACCGGCGTGCGGCCCCAGCAGCAGGAGGAGCGACAGACTGTATGTTCCCTCCATCACCGATAGGATCGTTAGGATCTTGGGGATTCCCTTGGTTGTTCCTCCCGTCTTCTTGCCTTCCGTTTACCATTGCTTCTAATTGTTCCTCCAGGTACTCGTTTCTTGCTACTAGGTGGCGGACGCGGTTCCTGAGGTTGTACGTTCGTTCGATTTCAGGGTCTAATTTGTGCTCAGGTTCTTTGCCCCGTTGAGATCTGTGCATAAGCAAACAGAAGACCTTTTGAAAAGCACAGGGTGAACAATCCAAATTAAAACAGAAAAATTAAAAGAAAAGGTGCAGTAAAAGTAAGGGTAAAGATATGTTGCAAGTCCCCGGCAACGACGCTAAAAACTTGTTGCGTGTAAAGAGTCTATCGCAATAGAGTGCAAGTGTACACGACGCAAGTAGTAAAGTGATACACGAAGTATCGGATGTTGAATCCACAAGGACTGGAAATAGCCTTAACCTTGAATTGCTGCACAAGAAAAAAGATAATTTTAATTGTTTGTAAGGGAATACTTAAAGAATACTGAAGATAAAGGATTAAAGAAATCAAGATAGAGAGAATAGGCCGGTATTGATTTGCTCAGTAGTGTAGATTTTGCAATGTCTAGGACTTTCTGTTCTGTCGTTGCTTCTATCGCGGCAGCACCTGCAGCGGCAGCTGTCTGTTGTTGTCGCGGCAGCGATCACACAACTCTGTACTTCAAGCTTGGCAAGAATCCCTGTTGTGACTCGTCATATCCCTAGGTCCAAGTCTGTCGATGAACACGTCTTTGATGATACCTCCCGGCGTGAATCGAAGGATGAACACTGATGTTGTTGAATTCTTCCTTAGCCACTTAACCTCGTCCTATCCCTAGGTCTGAGATAGTTCAACCATAAACTGGAGAACCCGTACTTATTCCTTTCGTATACTTAACTCTCCCGATATTAAGTAAATGAATAATCTCACAATGCTCTCCCGATAGTCTTGCAAGATGTTGAAAACCAGAATAAGCAAACTTGAAGTTTATTTTATTGAACAGAAAAATCCTAAAACAATGTAATCCTTGCAACTACTTTACAAAATCACCCTTAGCCCTAGGGGAAGTTTAGAACATGATGAGAAGGGGGAAAACGACTAGGGTTTAGGGGAAGACGGCTAGAGAATAAGATGATCCTCCCCTAGGTCGAATTGCATGCCTTTATATAGGCCTTGGGTTCAAGTTTTCTAATATGGCAAGAATACAAGTTTCAATTAAAGTACAACTCTATTAAAGACTAAATCTTCAGAGTAGATGTCTTTAAATTCGTCATCTTTTCTTGCTTGTAGTTTCTTCCTTGAACTTTGGGCTTGGCCTTCATTCTGATCTAGGGCTCGGAAAAATATATGAGTGCTCTACGACAGACCAGCTTAATTTCCTCTTTCTGTCGAACTTCGTTTCACTTTTTTCCCTTCACCATTGCTGCCGTCCTTAGCTGCCACGGCAGCGGCCTCGATAGCGGCCTCGATAGCATCGTCCTTCTCGACTTCAGTCCTGTATTTTAGCTCTATTCTCCACTACCCTGCGTCTGCTACAACAGCTACCTGCAAAAGTAACCAAAATCAATAGCAACTGTGCCATTTTATACAATTGTGATGTATATGTGAAATCTATCCTAAATGCAATGAATTATGCTTAAATGCAGCATAAATATGGGTTAAATAGGGGGTAAAATATAGAACTTTTACACACTCAACAACCATCAAAGCTGACATCTTAAAAGATTTCACGGAAGAAAGAGCTCACTTGACTTTCAAGGTTATAAGAAAAAAAAGAATCACTCAATTGGATGACACAATATATATATTATTTCTTTTTACAAGGGAGGAAGTACTTTATATTCCTCAATCTGATAAAGCTGAGTCAGAGACTTATTGATGGAAAATAGTAGTAAGATTGATATTACTATGGATATGTGGACTTGTACCAATCAAAGAAAAGGCTACATGGTTGTGACAGCACAATTCATTGATGATGATTGGATTTTGCAAAATCATCTTATGAGGTATCTTTACATATTGTTCTTAACTTTAAAAAAAATATTTTTTTTTGTTAATGCTTTCATTATTGCTAAATGTGTGAATTTATGTATTTTTCTTTATCTAATTTCATGCATTTTAAAAAACCTTGTTAGGTTTATGTATGTTCTATATCCACACAACAAAGACATAATTAGTAAGGCATTTGTTAAGTGTTCAAAAGTACTATTTTTATTCCCTTTTTTACTCATATTATTGTTAGACTTAAGCTCATTTTAGTTGCATTATTAGGCATTCATGCATGTTTTAATGATTTCCTTCACCGTTATGCTTGAGTACATATTTTGATTAATTTTGTGGAAAAGGGTACTGTCGGTAGTTGTTTTTATGCGTGCAAGTTTATTTGCTAGGGCAGGGCTAGAACCAGTTGCCAGAGTAATGCATGGAGAATATGCCGAATCTGTTGCCAGAGCAATGTAGGAGGGATATGCCGAACCAGTTGCCAAGGCAACTGCCAACAACTAAGAATTAGGTGAAGTGGTAGCCAAATTGATGAGTGGATAAATCTGACTTAATCGGGATAGGTGGCATGGAGAAAAGAGTTAGAAGTCCATGAAGAGGTCAAAAGGAGATTAAATTCCTAGAAAATAGGAGGAGTTTTAGTTGGAATAAAATTAAAAGAGATTTAATATTTCTTTTATTCAATTTAAATCCAACTTAACTTCCTCCTCAAGAAAGACTTTGACCTAGTCATCTCATATAAATAAGAAGCCTAGTCGCCTATTTTGAGAACAAGTTCGATAGAGAGGGTGTGTGATAGAGAGAGAATCCAAGAGAGGGGCTTTCGACTTCATCTTCTTCATCCTTCTTCATTGTTTTGGTTTTGTTCATGCTAGGGATATTATATTTTGAGTTTATCTTGAACCTAGCCATAAACTAAACTCTTTTGGCTAGGATTATTGTGTTTAGTGGTTGTGAGAAAATGATTGGATTTGTTTAAGTTTTGTTATGCAATTTAAGTTCATGGTTTGTTCATTCTTGGTATTTATTTTGCTTGTGATTGAATCGGGAGAGGATCTCGTGAATGCATCCATTTATCTAATATTGAGAGAGTTAGATTCAAGAAATGAATGAACATGATTTTTGTCTAAATCGATGAAGACTGATTCGGCTTAGGAGTAAGTTACGAATTTCAACGGCTAAAAGAAGCGCAATATAGGTTCGTGTTCACCCATGATTAATGCAGGGATGTATTATCAAGGCATGCACATTGACTAGTGTTTCAAATTAGGGATAAGGAGAAACCATTGAAGAACATTTTGCCAAACGTTGAAGGTTGCCGCCCAATTGCCCAGGCAATCGTTTCACTAGTTGCCCTGGCAATCGCCTTACCAATTGCCCAAGCAGACGTTTTGTTAATTGCCTATTGCCCAGGCAATCGTGTTGCCTATTGCCGAAGTAATCATGCTGCCTCTGCATGCAAAACCGATATTGTCCATTCAATTTCCACACCACGACACACTTTAATCCGGCTATTCTCTCAATCATTCAACTTCTCTTTAATTTATTCGCTTTCTTTATTTTACTTGTTTATTCAATCCAACTATTATCATCTGTGTTTTTATCTTTTCAGTTCAAGAATTTATATTCCTGAAGTAGCACCAATCCCTGTGGAGATGATATCTTTCTATACTATAACTTGCAATGTGTACACTTGCACCAATTGCAAAGCACTTATTACGCGTAACAAGTTTTTGGCACCGTTGTTGGGGATTGGCAATAGCGACTTTGTTTTTATTTTCTTGCACTTTTATTTATTTTTACTTTTTATTGTTCAGTTTCCAAAGTGTTAACAAAATTTGGTTTTGCATTGGTGTATGACCAGGGCGAACCCAACAGCTCCAGAATATCCCCTTGATCCAGAAATTGAATGTATCTGCCAGAGACTCAAACAAGACTGAGAGCAGCAATGGATATTCAAGTCGGTAATAACAATGCCAACGACAATCGGGTTGTCGTACATGAGGTGGAGCGATTCTGCCAACTCAACTTGCTCAAGCAAGGAACCAAACCGTTCGAGACTATTTTGAGGAAGATCTCAACAGACTAAACCCAGGAGTTGTCACACTTGAAATTGAAGCTGCCCACTTCAAATTAAAGCCAGTAATGTTCAATATGATCAATACAATCGGTCAATTTGGCGGATCGGCAACTGAAGATGTCAGACAACATCTCAAATCTTTCTTGGAGATTTGCAATTCATTCAAACTACAAGGAGTCCATGAGGATGTTTTGAGGCTAAAATTATTCCTCTATTCACCTAGGGATAGGGTGAAATCGTGGTTGAATAGTATTCCATCCGGATCAATAGGATCTTGGATTGATTTATGTCGTGATTTCCTTGCTTGATTTAATCCTACAAATATGATTGATAAGTTACATAACGAAATTACATCTTTTTGGCAGGCAGATGATGAATCCATGTACGAGGCTTGGGAGCGATATAAAGAACTGTTACACAAATGTCCCCTACACAGATTCCTAATATGGACACAAGTGACGATGTTTTACAACGCAGTAAACATGCCGACAAGGATGATGCTAGATGCTTCGGCTAGTGGCATACTCCTAGACAAGCCATCAAAAGAAGCAATAGAGATTTTGAACAGGCTTGCAAAAAAATGATTATCAATTCCTAACTACCAGAAGAGGAGTCAGACGCCATGCCATGATAAACGAGCTTGAGTCATCAGATGCAATTCTCACAGAATTGGCTACTTTAACCAATTTGGTTAAAAACATGCATCGACCAAGCAACGCACAGGAGATCAAGGTAGTAGATTCAATTTGTGATTTATGTAACGGTAACCATGATTCTTCTGAGTGTCCACAGAACCCATAGTCCAGTTTTAAGTTGGAAACTACAACCAGAACAATAACGTGATGTCCAACACCTACAATCCAACCTGGAAGAAGCGTCCAAATTTCTCATGGAGCAATCCCAACAATGCCCTCAATCAGAACAATCAAAATGCACAAACATCAGGATTCCAACAAAATATGCCTTGGCAACCGATGCCACAGCAACAATCAACACCATCCAGTTCTTTGGAAAATTCTCTTAATGCTTTCATGTTGCAAACTCAATCTTATATGGCTAATACTAAAAAATTTATGGAAAGAACTAACGCTTTCATTGATAGGACTGAGATGAGAATGGAAAACCAGGAGGCACTCTCAAATCATTGGAGACGCAATTCGGGCAATTTGCATAGATCTTGAACACGAGACCTATGGGCGATATACCTAGTGATACTGAAGTCGCAAGAGGAGCAAACCATGAGCAGTGCAAAGCAATCACCACTCGGAGTGGTCGGTAATTTAAGGAAGCTCAAACCCATTTAAAGGAGAACACTCAACCAAATGAGCAATCTCGTATCCAGGAGGATGAATCCAACAACCAAACCTCTGGAAAAACTGGTGAATTAGAAAATGCTAAGGCAAGTTCTGATGCCTCGACAACTACAAGTGCAGATGCCTCGGCAACATCAACTGCTCATGCCGCGGCAAGCCATGATGCCTCGGCAATGTCATCAATCAAGTTCCAAGTCAATGAAAATATTGAGGACATTCGACTTCCATCACCATTCCCCTAGAGGTTGAAACGACAAAAGCAAGAATATCGGTTCAAGAAGTTCCTTGACATCTTAAAGCAAGTCCGCATCAACTTGCCATTGGTCGAGGTGAAAGAAAAAATGCCAAACTATGCTAAGTTCCTTAAAGACGTTGTCTCTAAGAGAACTAGGCTAGGGGAATTCGAAATCATTGCAGTGACGAAAGGATGTATGGCCATGTTGCTTAACCGAATGTCACCTAAGCTAAAATATCCCGGCAGTTTCACAATACCTTGTGCAATCGGAAACCACTATGCCAGGAAAGCATTGTGCGATCTTGGGGCAGGCATAAATTTGATGCCCAAATCGGTCTCCCAAAAATTGGGAATCGGGAAGGCAAGACCTACAATAGTCATGCTACAGCTTGCCGGCAGATCCTACATTCAACTTGAAGGGAAGATCGAAGATATTTTGGTAAGACTGGATAAATTTATTTCTCGCTGACTTTATTGTTGTAGCTTGTGAAGCATATGAGTTCGCACCTATCATTCTTGGAAGACCATTCTTAGCAACGGGTCGAACATTGATTGATGTCAAAAAAAGAGAAGTCACAATGCGGGTGAATGACCAGCAAGTTATGCTAAATGTGTTCCAAACCCTGAAGCATGCCGACGATCCAGAAGAATGCAAATTCATCCACGCTACACTCGAATTCAACTTTGATGTGGAAAAGAATTGACTCGGCAATTTTATTGCCAAACAAGAAAAACTTGAGGAGTTCAAAAAGCCGATCGACAAAGAGTTGAACAACGAAGAGAAAGGAGAAGCAAATTATATAACAAGTCGACCAGGTACATACTTCGAACCAATGGATTATTCGGGTAAGAAAGGTAAACTCGAGAAACCCTAAATTGAACGACCTCCTATTCTTGAGATGAAACCATTGCCAGTGCAATTAAAATATGTTTACTTGGGAACCGAAAACACATTACCCGTAATTATTTCTTTTGAGTTGCAATCTGAGCAGGGAAATATGTTAATCGACACCTTGAAACGAAACAAGAAAGGCAGAAACTCGAAGATCCATGATGAAGTTCCGGATAAAAAGCTATCACCACTTGCCACGGCAAGCGAAAGGAAGATTTTGCCAAGACAAGATAATGGAAAACGGTTGAAGCACTATACCGATGTACATATGACCTGCGATAAGGAGTCTATACCTTTAGGAGATGCATGATCATGCTCTCCTCTCGTATTTTTATTTTTGTTTTGTTTTTATTTTTGAACTTAATTTAGGTTTTATTTCTTACTTTTATTTATGGTAATTTTAGGACAGTTCTATTTTATTGTTCGTTGTTTTCTTTTTAGGATCTACTAGTTTTCTTTGTTTTCCCACATCAAGACTCACAACCACCATGCCAAGGAAATCCCCTGCACCGACAATTGCCCAGGAAACTACGGATGCCCAGGCAAGTGAACCTGCCTCGGCATCATCAAATCGAAGAAATGTTCTGCCCTTGAAACATTGATACTATTCACGTGGTACAAAGCCACCCACATCCAACCACTGTGAACCGGACAAAGAATCAATCAAACGGCCCGAAAGAAACTCATCATACAAGGTGACAAACCTTTCCAACTAACTCATTTGCATTTTATTTTTAACTTTAGTAATTACATGCATTGAGGACAATGTTTCTAGTTGGTTTCATGTTTAGTTGCATTCATCTTTAGTAATCACATATAGGATGCATATGTTACTTGCCATGCCTTTGATTGGATTTAATTGCTTAAGACTTGTTGAATATTCAATGATGAATTTTTTAGTGCACTTAATTGAAAGAACCTTTAAATTTTAGGATTGCATGAAAAAAACTTAGAATTTTACTATGATGCTGAAATTATTCACACGGTTGTGGCTTGTTGATTGAAAGAGACTTAGTGAGCTTAGGTTGCTTAAAATTTGGGTAAATTAAAATTGAAAATTAAAAGTTAATTTCTTGCTAGAGGTGCCCGAAACCAGCTCTAGTAGTTAATGCACATTAAAGAATCGCTAGAGGTGCCCGAAATTGGCTCTAGTCGACTAAATTAAAATAGAAATTGTTGAATAACTAGAGGTGCCCAAAATTGGCTCTAGTGAAAACAAAAAAATTACCCCAGTAATAAAATTGTTAAAAACCTATTGTTCACATAGAATCTTAAAAATCAACTTGTATACAACTACGCACACACAATACCACAAGCATTATAGTTTGGTGCCAATTTCTACTGTTGTATCGGAGAGTGCATATGGCAAGGGTGGTAGAAATGTTGGTCCCCATCGTAGTAGACTTCATCTAAATATCGTGGAAGCGTTAATGTGTCTTTAAAGTTGGAGGCTTGCTCAATTTAAAGGCAATCATATTCAAATTTGATAAATTAGTAGTTTAGAAATATTCATTACTTTATCATTTTTAATATTATTTGCTTTTTTAGATACTACAATTGATGGTGATCTTCAATGTGAATCTATTTATGAGGATGAAGATGTGGAACTTGGAGATGAATCATTAGAGTAATTGGTATGTACAATCAATGTTTTTAGATGATTAATATGTAACCCCCTCGTCCCGGTCCGGACACTTGACCGATCTGAGTGGGCTACACGGGGATAACTGAGGCAAAACCCGTTGAGGCTCCACTTCGGTTACCGACCCAAGAAAGACTTTTCATTTTATTATCTTATCTAGATGTAATGTTAAGTCATATGTGTGCAACAGTGGAAGAAACAAACGAGGAAAACAACTTAATAGCCCACTTTAATCTTAAACAGCAGGCCGTATCGATACACTAGGAGAGGGTATCGATACGCCTTAACTAGGTCAACACCCCAAGGTCAACCCAGGAAGACCGTATCGGTACACGGCTTGATCGTACCGATACGCCCTTACTGGTCAACTTCTCACGGTCAACGATACAAGACCGTATCGATACACCCTAGACCCGTACCGATACGCTAAAATCTCGTCAAAATCTCAGATTTCCATTGAGCTTTGGGCGTATCGATACACCCCCCCGCGTATCGATACGATAGGCCAAACTTGAGTCTCAAAGTGTAGAACCGTATCGATACGGCCCTTGGGCGTACCGATACGGCCCTTTGGGCGTACCGATACGGCCCTTGGGCGTACCGATACGCCCTGCACTGCAGCACTCAATTTTGCAGCCTAAGACTCTAAAACATGACTCTAGATGCATTTTAAGACTTCCCTAGCCACATACAAACATACATACAACATTCAACAACCAAGGCATGGCATACAAGACATTCAACACGAACAAGGAACCTACATTTAAGGATTCAAGCATTTACACAAAAAGAAGACATACTTAGCATATATAAGGTTTCATGCCTCAACAAAACACACACATAGGCATTCATAAAGGCACAAGGCCAACATACATGATAAGCAACTTAAACATATCATCCACAAACAAGGAGTCTAAACATGCTCCTAAAACCAAACATCCACATACGTCCAAAACATTCAAATCCCATTGCTTGACTATTACAATCCTTCAATTTAAAGTTCATACTTGAGCTAACCAAAAGCGACATAAGCACACTTGGAGGCCCCCTTCTTGCACTAGCAACTCACGAACTACGGATATGCATTGTCGAACAAAGAGAGCGTAAGCATAAAGCTTAGTGAGGGTAAGCTCATTAAAACAAACCTCGACAATGCAGGGTCCAGGCACAAGCACAACCAAGGTAGAATGCATGATCTTACCCTCGATCCACATGAGCCAAAATACACATGATGCATGAACATATATTCAATATTATGCCATGCTCAACAAGTCCATAACCTCATCATATGAACACAAGCATTAATCCATATTGGCAACACATCTCAAATCATATTGGCACACATATAATCTAATATTGGCACCTAGCTAAGACTCGAATACGCGGATAACACGTTGGAACTCACATACAACAACAACCATTACCTTACGGTGGGATTACACTCATCACCGTTCATGCGGAGGGGATTCCACTCATCCTCACGCCCCGTCGATGGGATTACATTCATCACCGACTAACATATATAAGAAGGTTTTCCGAGCGAACCCATACTCCATCTTGATGACTACCATCACCAAGACCACGCGCGCATTTGACTCACGTGTGCACACTAAACATCCTAATGATCGATCATTTGTACCCAAGCATACTAGTGCCAATACTAAACACAATCCACAACATCATTTCATATCAACTTTCGTGCTTAGCACGTACTCACCATGATCACCATCATGCACAAACCACATGCATATCACAATGCATCAATACCATGCCTCAACATACATGTATAACACATTATACATAATCACCAATAGCACAATTAATCATGAGGCATAAACAACAATTAGAGTGCAACCAAAGTCTCTAACTAAAGCTTGGGATTAGGCTACCACTCTAATCCCAACTCTAGGTGGGTATACCAAGCCCGACCTATTCCACATGCTTGAACCAATACTCGAAAACCAATTTAAAACATTTAACCACTCACCGACTATTCCAAGCTCAACGCACTAGTCGATCAACCTTCCAACGATTCCGGATTTGTTCCCGAGGCTTCACCAACACAAAATCTTGCTTCTAATCAACTCAACACAATCAAAACAACCTCAAATCAGTTCACACAACAATGTAGCAAACTCGGAACACTACTCAAGCATAAAACACATGATTTTCAAGCAAAGAACAACCCCAAAACTTCAAACCCGAGCAGCCAACAAACCCAATCCAAAACTCTTGTTTCAAACACTTTTAACACTTCTAAAAGCTTCCAAAACAACCCTCAACCAACATACAACCAAAAGCCCTCAATTTCCAACATCAAACACACCCAAAACTAACCTTTAAACCATTCAAAAACCCCCATTAAAACCCAAATCCGGGAATCATGGTAAAACTCTTTAAAATTCATATATGTTGGACCTTAAGGGTTGTAAACAACTTATATAACCTTAAATAATCAAAAGCTTAGGTTAAAGACAATAAAGCTTCAACCTTTTGACAAGAACTTTGAAAACCCAAAATGCAAAATACATAGTTTTAATTAAAACTAATGGTACCAAAATGTAGAGGATGGCAAGGCCTAGTCAAAAATGCAATTACCTTTTGAAAAGCTCCAAAGATGAAGATAAAAGGGGATTGAATAGTAAAAGGGAGTAGAAGAGCTCTCAATGTCGTTGGGTTTCAAAATGGGAGTGAGGAAGAATATGAGCACATGTCTATTTTAACAAAATGGGTCTTTTTAATTGGAAGTCCATTTATTTACGGTTTTGCCATTAATGAGATGGCAACCTCCTTAATTCTAAAATCCATGGAAAATTGAATTTCAAATTAATTTGAGTCCAAAATAAAATGTTTGCTTTGAAAATATGGAGCCCAAATAATATTTTATTATTTTAATTATAAAACCGAAACCCGAAATATTATTTTAATATTATTCTCACCCGACCCCCAAACTCGGGTGTTACATAATATATTCTACAATCTCATTTTTGTTTCTTCTTATTTTATAGGCTTTTGTTGAGCTTTAGTGAATAATGGAAGCTTAATGGTTAGAAATTTTGAATGGTAGTTATTTGCATATGAGGTGTTGTACACACATTTTGAATCTAATTGTGAATGATGGATTGTGTAACGCCTCGGTTTAGGGCCTGTGAGTTATCGGTTTTGATTTAGAACTAGTTTTGGGTTAAATTCAAATTAAAATGTTGATTTTTATAAAAGTGTCATTATTTACAATAACGCCATTAATGAGATTTTGAAAGGGGGTTTTGGGATTTGAAGAGTCATCTTTATTTCAAAAACCTAAAAGCTCAAACTTTCTCCCAAAAGCTCCCCACCATCTCTCCCTTGACTCAAAGGCTTTTTCATAGAAGATTTTTAAAGGTAATCATCACTTTTACCTTGGCTTTTATTTATTAAATCTTATCTTTTTGAAAAACCTAACAAAAGATTGATTTTTCAATATTTTGGGTTCCAAAGTTTTAATGGAAAAGAGATGGGTTTATGAAATTTTCATATGGGTTTTTAATGGGTGCTTGGTGGGATGTTTTTGAACTATTTTTTGTTGCTAAATAATGTTAATAAGTATCTTAAACCCATAAAACCCGAAACTAGGTGCAGTGGGTAAGTTTTGAAAGTTAAAAAGTTGTGTTTTTGGCTTAGTTTTGTGGTAAAACGGGGGCTGGAGGTATACGGACCTAGGATGGGTGTTTTTAGATGTTAATTGGTGGATTTTGAAGGTTAAAAATTGTGGGTAAATTCAGATTGTGTTTGGATGATGTTTTGGCAATGTTTCAGTCGATTTCGGCTTTGTTTTGATTGAGTAAATGTGTTGATTGATGGACTGTTGCTTTTCAGTGAATTTATGGAAGAGTAGGGGAGCAATACTTTGTTTTTGGTTGATCAGAAACAGGGGAAACGAGTTTGGGCCCTTTGGAGGCGAGGTTGGGTAGTTCGGAGGTTTGAATCGGGGATTCAGCTATCGTTTGGGCTCTATCGGTGAGTGGAAATTATTTTGAAGCTTTAAATTGATCAACGAGGTTTCTTGGGGTTTGGGTGGAGCCTTAGGGGCCAACTTAAACCTGGGTGTAAGTTGTCCAAGTTTGTCTCGTTTTGTGAATTGTTGGCTTATGGGCTTATTTATGTTGTGGTGTGAATTATACAATGCTTTTCCCTCCCGTTTTAATGTTGTTGTGTTGTCGTAGTTGATGTCAAGCCTCACGTGATGGTTAGTCGTTGTGTACGGTGATGTGTAGTCCCACCGGTAGTGACTAGTAGGTGAGTACGGTGATGTGTAGTCCTACCGAAAATATGCTAGTTGTTGTGTATGGTGATGTGTAGTCCCACCGGGATGGTTGTGCATGTACAAACCATGTTTCGTTTATGCTTCTATTTTATTGTATCTCTTTCTTAAATGGTTTTGCTTTTAAAGCTAAGATATATGTTTAAAACTGCACTGTTGTTGTGTTTTAGAGCTCCGCTCACTAAGCTTTTAAGCTTACGCTCTCTTTTTCCAATAATGCATATCGTTAGTAGCTTCGGAGGCAAGCGGGGCAAGGGAGGAGTTCTCAGAGTTCTTGGCTATCTCAAAGTATGGTTTTACTAGTTCTAATGACACTTAGGCAATGAGAATGTTAGGCTTGTTGTTAGGGAGTTGGTGTTCAAACTCCTATGTTTGGCTTTTGTTAACGTTGCTATCATGTTTTAATTGTTGATACCATGATATGTTGAGGATTGTTATGGCTTTGGGATGATTACTTTGTGTTTTGACTTGTTGGTGTTTTTGAACTAAAGTGTTCCTATGAGTTCTTGGATTTGAGATTCGTCTTTGTATGCACGCATGTTTGAAGCTTGTCCTTAGGGTGTCTTGCCTCTAGATTATTTGTATGATGAGTTGCCATGTGATTTGTGATGTTTCGGGGTAAGTTTGGGAGCATTTGGAGATGCTGAATGCATTTTCGGGCCAAATTGTGTACAGGCGTTTCAGAACGTCTGATATGGTTCAGGAACGGCCAAGCTCCATGGGCACCCGTATCAGAATGGGGGTGGTGTCGTTTCGGTACAATTTGCCACTGGAGGCTCCTGTTTCGGAACCATGTAGGGTCGTTCCGGTACGTTTGGCCACTGGAGGCTCCTATTCCGGAACCATGTGGGACCGTTCTGGAACGGCTTGGTGTTACTTTTTGAATAAAGCCCGCGTTTCGGAACGGGCAGGCCTGTTTCGAAATGTAGGTAATTAAAACGATTAAAAGGCATCTTCGAGGGTTTCCAAATGTTTCATTTTAGTCCCTAATGCTCGTATGCTTCCTAAATGAGTTTATGTGTCCTTGTGATGGTTTTGCCTCGTGTGCATGAAACTTGACTAATAAACTACTTGGTAAGTTTAAATTACCGTATGCCCTCTGCTTGGTTCGTATCTGTGATTGTCTTTCCGTAGTTTGCCATCTCACATAGGTTTAAACATAGCCTTTAGACAAGATTAATGAAAAAAATAGGATTGCTAATCGGAGTGAGGCCTTAGCGGGCTTCGCTTCGGTTTTCCCCGTGTAACTCGTTCGCTTCAGTCTGTTGGCTAGGCCGAGACGAGGGGGTTACAGATTGAACATAATTAGTGGTGGAATTGAGAAAGTTTGTTGTGTAGTTGCCTATTGTACATCAACACCAAAGAAGTATGAGAAATATGAGGATGCTTGCGAATATGTAAAAATTACTTTAACTAGAAAGTTTGCAATAGATTGTAAGACAATATGAAATTCATGTTATGACATGCTACAAGTTGCCCTTATATACAATGATGCTTTTACTAGATTGGACATAAAATTTGAAGAAAAAAAAGAAAAGATAAATTTAAATTGCCTACTAAAGATGAGTGGCAAATGGAAAGTGATATTTGTGATAAGTTGGCATTATTTAAGAGGGCAAATGAGGCTTTTTCTGGGACACACTACCCCCCTGCAAACTTTTATTTTCAAAAAGTTTGTGAAATTAGACTTGCAATAAAAAAATTGGTGGCATGTGGAAATAAAGTAATCGATTTTATGGCATCAAGCATGGTTCTGAATTTTGTTAAGTATTAGGAAGTTATCAATGTGATATTATATGTAACATCGATTTTGGATCCGAGGAGAAATTGGCGTGGGTGTCTTTGTATTTTAGCATTCTTGATACTTGCATGGGAGGGCTAAAGTAATGCATATTGGACAAGAAGCTGAATCTGTTTGTGAAGTCTGGAAAGTCAGCCAACTTGAGACGACATTTCGGATGGGATCCTGGCATTTCTGGGCAGAGTTGTCTTCTAACAAATTGACTGATGCATCAATCGAACATTAGAAACTCAAGATATGTCCATTTTACTGAAGACTGCGCATGCGGAAAACTGGATACGGGATTATTACAGGATTTTTTAATTTAACCTAAAAAGCTATTATATAAAGCTTTTGGACAAATTAGACTTAGCCCAACTTAATTATTAACATTTAAATTATGCTTCTAGGGTTTTATATACTTTAGGAACCAGCCACCCTTCACCCAGGCAACTCTTATCAGCTTACCACTTGCACTTATTAGCTTATCACTTGCAGCCCAAGCACAAGGAGTTTAAAGGTTGTTTTTCTTTTATTTTTTAATTAAAGTAGGGTTTCCTTGTTTTTTTAGAAGTTAAATTAATTTGGCTATCCTTCATCTATAAAAGGATGAAACCTCCATCATTGTAATTCAGATTATTCAGATTTTCTTTGATTAATGAAATATTTAGTGAGTTCCTTTATGCAAGTGTTGATTACTTGTGTCTTAGAAGTCTTCTTCAACATAAGTTCGACGAGTTCTCGGTGGTTCCTTTCAACAAAGCCGGCATCGAGACCAACTTTTGTCCCGTTTCAGCCCAACAAAGAGGAGTTTTGCACTTCCTCCCATACAAAGCTTCATAAGGTGCCATTTGAATACTTGCCTGGTAGCTATTATTATAAGCAAACTTCACCAAAGGCAAGTGCTTCTCCCAAGAGCCTTGAAACTCAATCACACAGCACCTCAACATATCCTCAAGCACTTGGATAACGCGCTCTGACTGCCAATCCGTCTGCGGATGATAAGAAGTACTGAAATTCAACCGCGTACCCAACGCTTGATGTAAACACTCCCAAAACCTTGCTGTGAACCTCGGATCTCTATCCGACACTATAGATTTTGGTACACCATGCAGATGTACAATCTCAACAATGTACAACTCTGCAAGCTTATCCAAAGTATACATAGTATGCACAGGTAAGAAATGCGCACACTTCGTAAGGCGGTCCACAATCACCCACACAGAATTCTTCTTTGATGGCGACAAAGGAAAACCAGACACAAAGTCCATGGTGATCCTCTCCCATTTCCATTCAGGAATCCTCAACGGTTGCAACAACCCCGAAGGAAACTGATGCTCAGCCTTAACCCGCTGACAAACCATGCACTTGCTCACATACTACGCAACATCTTTCTTCAAGCCCACCCAATAGTACTCATCCTTCAGATCACGGTACATCTCTGTACTACCAGGGTGCATAGCAAAAGGACTACTATGTTCTTCAGTCAGAATAGTACGCCTCAACTCCACATCATTCGGCACTACTATCCGACTTCCAAACATAGAACTCCATCATCATTAAAACAAAAATCCGATGGTCTATCCTCAGCAATATCCTGGACATGTGGCACCAAAGAATCATCCAACAACTGCTTATCCTTTATCAACTGAACTAGAGATGGTTTCACTTGCAATTCAGCAACAGGACCTCCATCTCGCGATATGCTCAAGCTAGCAAACATCGCCCTTAACTCCACCGCCACTTTTCTGCTCAAAGCCTCAGCCACAACATTGGCCTAAGATTCAACTCTTTCTGAGACATCAAATACTTCAAACTCTTGTGATCCGTGTACACAGTACACTTCTCACCATAAAGATAATGTCTCCAGATCTTCAAAGCAAAAACCACCGCAGCTAACTCAATATCATGTGTAGTATAATTGCGCTCATGCACCTTCAACTGGCGAGATGCATAAGCCATCACCTTACCCTCTTGCATTAACACACACCCCAAACAAACGTAGGATGTGTCACTGTACACCACAAACTCTTTCCCTGATTCAGGTTGCACCAAGATAGGAGCTTGCGTTAAAGCTGCTTTAAGCTTCTCAAAGGCTTGTTGTCTCGCTTCTGTCCACTCATACTTAACATCTTTTTGCAACAACTTTGTTAAAGGGGCAGCAATCTTAGAAAAACCATCCACAAATCTTCGGTAGTATCCTGCCAACCCAAGGAAACTACGGACTTCCTGAACAGACTTAGGAGGCTTCCAATTCATCACCGCCTCAACCTTCTGGGGATCAACTCGAATCCCCTCTGCCGAAACCACATGACCAAGGAAAACAACTTCCTTTAGCCAGAACTCACACTTGCTCAGCTTAGCATAAAGTTGATTTTCCAACAGCGCTTGCAAAACAATTCTCAAATGACCTTCATGCTCCTCCTCAGTACGAGAGTACACAAGGATATCGTCAATGAACACCACAACGAACTTGTCCAAGTATTCATGGAACACTCTATTCATCATGTCCATGAAAGCCGCAGGAGCATTTGTCAAGCCAAACGGCATTACAAGGAACTCATAATGCCCATACCTCGTCCTAAAAGTTGTCTTCGGTACATCCACATCTTTCACCTTTAACTGATAGTACCCTGACCTCAAATCAATCTTTGAAAACACAGCCGCTCCCCGAAATTGATCAAAAAGGTCATCAATCTTTGGCAAAGGATACTTGTTTTTTACGGTCAACTTATTCAGATGACGATAATCGATGCACATTCTCATCGTGCCATCCTTCTTTTTCACAAACAAGACCGGTGCACCCCAAGGTGACACACTAGGCCGAATGAAGCCACGGTCAAGCAACTTCTGAAGTTGCGTCTTCAACTCCTTCAACTCTTTGGGTGCCATGCGATAGGGAGCAATGGACACCAGAGTTGTGTTCTCATACAGCTCAATCCCAAACTCCACCTCTCGACTGGGCGACAATCCAGGTAACTCCTCCGGAAACACTCCAGGGAACTCACGCACAGTTCTTATATCCTGAACACGCACCTCCTTTGAACTAGGATTCATAACAAAGGCTGGGTAAGCCTCGCAACCTTGCCGCAACATCTGGCTTGCTTCCAAAGTAGACACCACATTGGCAAGAAACTTCACATTCTCACCCACTACCACCACCTCATAATCATCCGCAAGTTTCAATGAAACTCGCTTGCTCTCGAAATCCACCACGACTCTATGCTCCACAAGCCAATCCATGCCAAGGATTACATCAAAGCCATAGAATGGCAATTCCATGAGGTCAACAAGAAAAACATGATTTTGAACCTTCAAGGGACATCTCCTATGCAATTTCCTTGTTACAACTGTCTCGCCAAAGGAACTAGTCACACGCATACCCACATCCAAAGACTCAACAGGTAAACCAAGCAATTGAGCATGTTCACGCAATATGTACGAGTGTGTAGATCCAGAATCAATCAAAGAAAGTAATGACAAGGATTGCAAAGTAAAGGTACCTGCAATCACATCTGTATCATTCCTTCCCACACGATGGGCATACACTCGAGCTTGACCGCCACCCTCAGGTTGAACGGCCACAACATGTACTACATTCCTGTCACCATCATCCCTACACTGAAAATTACCACGGCCGCGCCCATGACCTCTATGTGGCTCAGCTGCTCTTATCGGAGCATGTCCCTCTCTCAGTGGCTGAGGACAATCTTTCTTCAAATGCCCTCGGTTTCCACAATTCCAGCATGTCCCAAGGTTACCCGAACACTCACCACCATGTCTTCTTCCAGAACGATTACATTCAGGAGTCCTTAGGAAAGCATTAGGTCCTTGTTGACCTCTACCAGGGTTACCACCCCCACGTCTAGCATCAAAGTGCGGCCTCCTATCCTTCTGTCTCTTGTTGCGATCTCTACCAAAATCGTGTTCCGTAGCTCGCTTTCCCAAGCTAGAGCCACCAGCTTGACTTGCCAAACCAAGATTCGATTCAATTTCCTTGGCTCTTGTGACCAAGACATCGAAATCAGTGTGATTAGCCGCAAGCATATATGTCTTGACATCCGCTACCAGCCCATAACGAAATCGTTCGCACCTCTCCCGCTCACTAGGGATTAGCTCAGGTGCATACTGAATGAGGCGAACAAACTGAATTTCATATTCAGCTACTGACATGTTCCCTTGCATGAGAGACATAAACTCTCTCTTCTTTTCATCAAGATAACGCACTCCCAGGTACTTCCACTTGAACGCATTCACGAAGAACGTCAAAGTCACCTCATCATCCTCCATCCTGGAGATAGTGGTCGTCCACCACGTATAGGCATCACCATGCAGTAGTGACACAATACAACCCAGCTTCTGCACATTGTTACAGTTCAACTGACCTAGAATCCTCTTGGTGCTCTCCAACCAAGGCTCAGATCCTTCCGGGGATAAGCCCCTAAACTCAGTCCCTCCTAGACTACGAAGATGCTCCAAAGGCAACCTCACATTAGTATCATCCTGATGCGCAGCTCCATGAGCTCCGGCTACGGCTAGGTGGAAAGCTCCAACAATAGCATGTATCAACATAGTCATGTCAGGAGCAGCTTGCCCTTGCACACCCTCGGGTCCAGCAACCCCAGCATCAACACCAGCATTACCAGCCCCAGCTCCACCACCACCGGGTGGTCCACCAGGAGGAGAAGGTAAATCCTCAGCATTCTCGGCATTCTCATTATCAGCCATCGATCTCGTATTGATTCTCAGCTCTCTACGTGGTCCCATTAAAAAAACAATGCACTGACAAAAATGCAATAAACACAATTAGGCACAACAAGGTAAGTAATCAAAGTACTCAAGCTCATTTTCGAAAACAATTCTTCTTATTAGTTTTGATATGGAAATGGGATCCCCAACCAAACTTCAACATAGCATAACATCACAAAATCATCTCAACTTAATCACACATCACTGTTCATACATCAAACTTTCACTAAAAAGACACAATCACGCATAAACACATACAACAACCATATACCAAACCCCAATTATTCGGTAACCTGGCTCTGATACCAACAAATGTAACCCCTTTAGCCCGGCCTAGACGCTTGACCCGAACTACAAAGATTACACAGGGAAAACCAAAGTCAACCCTAAAGTCAACCTTGATTTACGACCCTTTTTTCATTTTATTATTGTCTAAATACATATTAAACCTAAGTGAGTACTCACGAAACATGAATGGGAAAGGCACAGCGATCAGATATCAATTAGGGACACAATTGCACTCTATACAAGATTAGGCACCAAACTGTAATTTTTGTAAATTAGAGGGACTTCATTGATTTTAGGGTTACCAATATGAAATTAATCATGTTATATGCTTCTCTATTAAATTTTAGCTTAAGAAGATATCTCAAGCTCAAGCAATTGCAATCACAACATTTAGGACTAAAATGTAAAGCATGAAGACTCAAAGCAATTCAAATCTGTGTTCAACGGTCACTCGTATCGGAACACATACCCACCGTACCGAAATGCATGTATCGAAACGGTGTTGACCGTTTCGGTACGCGGGTATGTTCCGAGACCAGTTCCGAAACATGGCATTCCAGTAGCCAAACTGTTTCGAAACAGCCTCCGTCGTTTCGAAACACAAAGACCATTCCAGGCCCCCATTTCGAAACACTAGAGGGTGTTTCGATACACCTTGCCAAGAAACAGCAGATTTTCCTGGTTTTTATTCTTTAGCCTAATCAAACATGCCTCAAAGACTCCCAAATCATACTAGCAAACCAATTAACACATAAGAAACATATTTAGGACATTCAAACACGAACATAGCATCAAACACAAATTCACATAGTCTAGAGGCATACTCCCTAATCACAAGACCAATATAAGCAAACCAACCTCAAACAAAACATTTAAGGCCAATTACAACCCAAACATGCCAACATAAACATGCCACAACCTTAGGGAGTTCAAACATATCTCCCAAATACATCATTGGTTTCCCATTGCCATTATATCAAAACTAAAGTGTGTGAAAACTTCACCATACATGAGCTTGAACTTCTTTGGATGATCTTAACCTCTTTGATGCCCGGAAACACCTCAATTATCTGCATTATTGGTAAAAGAGAGCGTAAGCACTAAAGCTTAGTGAGGCTTGCTCTAAAGAAAACCAACTCAATAATGCATATCTTGAAAACACTTTCTCAAAAGCTTTTTAACAACATGCTCATTCTAACTCATGCTTGAAAACCTTTCAAAGCAACTTCTCATTGAAAACACATGTACCTTCATTCTATCTCATGCATTTAAACCAATGCAAAACTCATGGCAAAACCATACTCATGCTTGTAACACCAAAGCATTTCATATAAAAATCTCATATGCATTTCTCATAGCATAAAACATTACATCAAGGGTACATGTGAATCAAAAGCATTTTCATATATTATATTGGCATTTTACATCTCATTATTACACGGATATGCGGACATCACACTAGACACTTCCGGTGGCATCTATCATCACTGTACTCACTCGTCTAGCAACACAATTTTCGGTGGAATCTCACATCACCGTACTCACATGGCGGAATCTCTCATCACCACAAAGCTTAGGTATTTCACCAAGTCCTACCCAATGGAATGCCCATCATCGGTTCTCTCCCTTTGGCTTAACCAAATAGCACGTACGAATTTTTAGTTTATAGTGCACTCTCATCCTATTGATCGATCAATTATATCCGGTAAGTATCTCAACATCTATGCCAATATATTATGTTAAATCATCATCTCGCCTACTGTTTTTCCATGCAACAATTCTCAAAACATTCTCAACTCATTTCAAAACCATAACATTTGCCATGCTTTAAACAAAAGCTCAAATCTCAACCATGCAACATGTTACTTCATGAAATCATTTCAAGCATCATCTCACGCTATAAAACATGCATAAAAACAGTAGGAATTTATCAACCTCAAACCATGAGCATGTAAAAGCATTTTAGGGGCAATCACCACATCTATGAGAGCAATCTAGCCAATACTTACTTCTGGACTTAGGAAGGTGTTTCAAACCTTTCCTAAATCCCCAAACCTTGATTCTTTGTCCCTCAAGGACTTCTAAAACCATACGCATTCACCGATTACGTTTCGCTTGATCGCCGAAACGCTATCTAAGCTTCTGGATCAACTCCAAAGGCGTCCGAAGATGTCTCCCCTATTTTAAACACATAAGAGCAGAGGATTAATGCATCATCATGCATTGAAATCATCAGCCACACACCTAATCTCGTTGCTCTACTCAAAAACCGCATTTCGGCTACCAAACACTACCGAAAACACCTCCAAACTCTTCCAAAACAAAACCCAGCCAAGATCCAACACTTCTAATCATTTCTAAACATCAATTAACATCAAAAACCAACACAAACACGTCCTTATACCTCCATCTATGACAGAACACCAAAATCACCCCAAAAACCATCATTCTAACAAGCAAAACTTAGGAAAACAATCCTATTCGGGATTTGATTGATAAAACCTCATTTGTAACATCATTTAACATCCAAAATACATTAGAAAACCATCTCAAAATAGAGCCCAACCATTCACCACGAAAATTTCCAAGATCCCTTCCAAAATCTTGAGTTTTAAGACAATTTCTTGTTTCTAACTTTAAAACCACTTAAAAATCATTAACAAAGGATTGATAACTTGGGAATTTCAGTAAAGAACTGATCATTAGAGGAGAAGGACGAAGCTTACCTCTAATGGATGATTTCTCCTTGATTTGTGCAAGTTTTCTTGAAAATTCAATGTAGAAATCAAGAGGATTTGATGAGGAATTGATTAAGAATCAAAGAAAGATTGAAATCTCATCAAATGAAGTGAAAATCAGAGTATATTTGCTGGAGATAATGTGTTTGGTTGAAAGGAATTTGAGAGAAAATAAAATGAGGGAAATTTTGTGAAAAGTAGTTATGAATAGTCAAAGGTAGTTTCTAATTTAATTAACCTTCATTTCCTTTAATTAAAACATTAATTAAATCACCCAAATTAAGGAAAAATCTGATGAAAAACATTTTGGTAAAATTAGCTCCTTAAAGATTCAAAGTTTCAAACCTTTACAAAACAGTCACTACTAAACTTTGCAAAAACTACGATTTGGTCACTACAACGTAATGTAGTATTTCCAAACCTTATTTTGTAAAATTGATTCCACCATTACCTTTCATATATTAAATGAGGATTTTTAGATATTTTTCTATATTTTTAAAACATCCTGAACTAGGTGTTCCCTAAAACCCCCTTTAAGACTCGAACCGTTCTCGACCGGTCTGATTCGGACTCTAAAACATCTAGGCCAAAATTTGGGGTGTTACAACTCTCCCCCTCTTAAGAAATCTCGTCCCCAAAATTTACCTGGAGGAAAAAGGTAAGGAAATTGGTTCTTCATATCTTCCTTTCTTTCCCACGTAGCTTCCTCAACACCACGATGCCTCCACAACACCTTAACCAACTCAATGGTTTTACCCCGGAGAACCTTATTGTCCGAATCCAAAATCTCAACTGGCTCCTCATCATAAGTCAAATTTGGATTCAACTCAACTTCCTCTACAGGCATAACATGCGAAGGATCCGATCGATACCTCCGAAGCATGGATACATGAAACACATTATGTATCATTTCTAGCTCTTGTGGTAGTCATGGCTTATAAGCAACAGAACCCACACGTTCTATCACCTCGTATGGTCCAATATATCTAGGGCTCAACCTACCCTTTCGGCCAAACCTCATCACCTTCTTCCAAGGTGAAACCTTTAAGAACACACGGTCACCCACCGCAAATTCTATCTTCTTACGCTTCAAATCCGCGTAAGACTTTTGTCGATCCGATGCTGCTTTCAACCGCTCACAAATGAGCTTCACCTTCTTGGTGGTTCCTTTCAACAAAGCCTGCATCGAGACCAACTTTTGTCCCGTTTCAGCCCAACAAAGAGGAGTTCTACACTTCCTCCCATACAAAGCTTCATAAGGTGCAATTTGAATACTTGCCTGGTAGCTATTATTATAAGCAAACTCCACCAAAGGCAAGTGCTTCTCCCAAGAGCCTTGAAACTCAATCAAACAGCACCTCAACATATCTTCAAGCACTTGGATAACGCGCTCTGACTGCCCATCCGTCTGCGGATGATAAGAAGTACTGAAATTCAACCGCATACCCAACACTTGATGTAAACACTCCCAAAACCTTGTTGTGAACCTCGGATCTCTATCCGACATTATCTATTTTTGTACACCATGCAGACATACAATCTCAGCAATGTACAGCTCTGCAAGTTTATCCAAAGTATACGTAGTATGCACAGGTAAGAAATGCGCACACTTCGTAAGGCGGTCCACAATCACCCACACAGAATTCTTCTTTGATGGCGACAAAGGCAAACCAGACACAAAGTCCATGGTGATCCTCTCCCATTTCCATTCAGGAATCCTCAACGGTTGCAACAACCCTGAAGGAAACTGATGCTCAGCCTTAACCCGCTGACAAACCATGCACTTCCTCACATACTCCGCATCATCTTTCTTCAATCCCACCCAATAGTACTCATCCTTCATATCACGGTACATCTTTGTACTACCAGGGTGCATAGCAAAAGGACTACTATGTGCTTCAGTCAGAATAGTACGCCTCAACTCCACATCATTCGGCACTACTATCCGACTTCCAAAACATAGAACTCCATCATCATTAAAACAAAAATTCGATGGTCTATCCTCAGCAATATCCTGAACATGTGGCACTAAAGAATCATCCAACAACGGCTTATCCTTTTCAACTGAACTAGAGATGGTTTCACTTGCAATTCAGCAACAAGACCTCCATCTCGCGATATGCTCAAGCTAGCAAACATCGCCGTTAACTCCACTGCCACTTTTCTGCTCAAAGCGTCAACCACAACATTGGCCTTTCCCAGGTGATACTTGATCGTTAGATCGTAATCCTTAAGCAACTCCACCCACCGCCGTTGCCTAAGATTCAACTCTTTCTGAGACATCAAATACTTCAAACTCTTGTGATCCGTGTACACAGTACACTTCTCACCATAAAGATAATGTCTCCAGATCTTCAAAGCAAAACCCACCGCAGCTAACTCAATATCATGCGTAGGATAATTGCGCTCATGCACCTTCAACTGGCGAGATGCATAAGCCACCACCTTACCCTCTTGCATTATAACACACCCCAAACCAATGTAGGATGCGTCACTGTACACCACAAACTCTTTCCCTGATTCAGGTTGCACCAAGATAGGAGCTTACGCTAAAGCTGCTTTAAGCTTCTCAAAGGCTTGATGTCTCGCTTCTGTCCACTCGTACTTAACATCTTTTTGCAACAACTTCGTTAAAGGGGCAGCAATCTTAGAAAATCCATCCACAAATCACCGGTAGTATCCTGCCAACCCAAGGAAACTACGGACTTCCTGAACAGACTTAGGAGGCTTCCAATTCATCACCGCCTCAACCTTCTGGGGATCAACTCGAATCCCCTCTGTCGAAACCACATGACCAAGCAAAACAACTTCCTTTAGCCAGAACTCACACTTTCTCAGCTTAGCATAAAGCTGATTTTCCAACAGCGCTTGCAAAACAATTCTCAAATGACCTTCATGCTCCTCCTCAGTACGAGAGTACACAAGGATTTCGTTAATGAACACCACAACGAATTTGTCCAAGTATTCATGGAACACTCTATTCATCATGTCCATGAAAGCCGCAGGAGCATTTGTCAAGCAAAACGGCATTACAAGGAACTCGTAATGCCCATACCTCGTCCTAAAAGTTGTCTTCGGCACATCTACATCTTTCACCTTTAACTGATAGTACCCTGACCTCAAATCAATCTTTAAAAACACAACCGCTCCTCGAAATTGATCAAAAAGGTCATCAATCCTCGGCAAAGGATACTTGTTTTTTACGGTCAACTTAATCAGCTGACGATAATCGATGCACATTCTCATCGTGCCATCCTTCTTTTTCACAAACAACACCGGTGCACCCCAAGGTGACACACTAGGCCGAATGAAGCCACGGTCAAGCAACTCCTGAAGTTGCGTCTTCAACTCCTTCAACTCTTTGGGTGCCATGCGATATGGAGCAATGGACACCAGAGTTGTGTTCTCATACAGCTCAATCCCAAACTCCACCTCTCGACTGGGCGGCAATCCAGGTAACTCCTCCGGAAACACTACAGGGAACTCACGCACAGTTCTTATATCCTGAACGCGCACCTCCTTTGAACTAGGATTCATAACAAAGGCTAGGTAAGCCTCGCAACCTTGCCGCAACATCCGGCTTGCTTCCAATGTAGACACCACATTGGCAAGAAACTTCACATTCTCACCCACTACCACCACCTCATAATCATCCGCAAGTTTCAACGAAACTTGCTTGCTCTCGAAATCCACCACGACTCTATGCTCCACAAGCCAATCCATGCCAAGGATTACATCAAAGCCATAGAATGGCAATTCCATGAGGTCAACAAGAAAAACATGATTTTGCACCTTCAAGGGACATCTCATATACAATTTCCTTGTTACAACCGTCTCGCCAAAGGAACTAGTCACACGCATACCCACATCCAAAGACTCAACAGGTAAACCAAGCAATTGAGCATGTTCACGCAATATGTACGAGTGTGTAGATCTAGAATCAATCAAAGAAAGTAATGACAAGGATTGCAAAGTAAAGGTACCTGCAATCACATTCGTATCATTCCTTCCCTCACGATGGGCATACACCCGAGCTTGACCGCCACCCTCAGGTTGAACGGCCACAACATGTGCTACATTCCTGCCACCATCATCCCTACGCTGAAAATTACCACGAACATGCCCACGACCTCTCTGTGGCTCAGATGCTCTTACCGGAGCCTGTCCCTCTCTCAGTGGCTGAGGACAATCTTTCTTCAAATGCCCTCGATTTCCACATTTCCAGCATGTCCCAAGGTTACCCCAACACTCATCACCATGTCTTCTACCATAAAGATTACATTCAGGAGTCCTTAAGAAAGCATTAGGTCCTTGCTGACCTCTACAAGGGTTACCACCCCCACGTCTAGCATCGAAGTGCGGCCTCCTATCCTTCTGTCTCTTGTTGCGATCTCTACCAAAATCGCGTTCCGCAGCTCGCTTTCCCGAGCTAGAGCCACCAGCTCGACTTGTCAAACCAAGATTCGATTCAATGTCCTTAGCTCTTGTGACCAAGACATCGAAATCAGTGTAATCAGCCGCAAGCATATAGGTCTTGACATCCGCTACCAGCCCATAACGGAATCGTTCGCACCTCTCCCGCTCACTAGGGATTAGCTCAGGTGCATACTGAATGAGGCGAACAAACTGAATTTCATATTCAGCTACAGACATGTTCCCTTGCATGAGATACATAAACTCTCTCTCCTTTTTATCGAGATAACGCACTCCCAGGTACTTCCTCTTGAACGCATTCATGAAGAACGTCCAAGTCACCTCATCATCCTCCATCCCGGAGATAGTGGTCGTCCGCCACGTATAGGCATCACCATGAAGTAGTGACACAATACAACCCAACTTCTGCACATTGTTAAAGTTCAACTGACCCAGAATCCTCTTGGTGCTCTCCAACCAAGACTCAGATCCTTCCGGGTATAAGCCCCTGAACTCAGTCCCTCCTAGACTACGAAGACGCTCCAAAGGCAACCTCACATTAGCATCATCCTGATGCGCAGCTCCATGAGCTCCGGCTACGGCTGCCTGGAAAGCTCCAGCAATAGCCTGTATCAACATAGTCATGTCAGGAGTAGCTTGCCATTGCACACCCTCGGGTCCAGCAACCCCAGCATCAACACCAGCATTACCAGCCCCAGCTCCACCACCACCGGGTGGTCCACCAAGAGGAGGAGGTAAATCCTCATCATTCTCGGCATTCTCATTATCAGCCATCGATTTAGTATTGATTCTCAGCTCTCTACATGGCCCCATTAAAAAAACAATGCACTGACAAAAATGCAATAAACACAATTAGGCACAATAACGTAAGTAATCCAAGTACTCAAGCTCATTTTCAAAAACTATTCTTCTCATTAGTTTTGATATGGCAAAGGGATCCCCAACCACACTTCAACATAGCATAACATCACAAATTCATCTCAACTTAATCATACATCACTGTCCATACATCAAACTTTCACTGAAAAGACACAATCACGCATAAACACATACAAAAACCATATACCAAACCCCAATTATTCGATAACCTGGCTCTAATACCAACAAATGTAACCCCCATAGCCCGTCCTAGATGCTTGACCCGAACTACGAAGATTACACGGGAAAACCAAAGTCAACCCGAAAGTCAGCCTTGATTTACAACCCTTCTTTTCATTTTAATCTTGTCTAAATACATATTAAACCTAAGTGAGTACTCATGAAACATGAATGGGAAAGGCACAACGATCAGATATCAATTAGGGACTCAATTGCACTCTATACAAGATTAGGGACCAAACTGTAATTTTTGTAAATTAGAGGGACTTTATTGATTTTAGGGTTACCAATATGAAATTAATCATGTTATATGCTTCTCTGTCAAATTTCAGCTTAAGAAGACATCCCAAGCTCAAGCAACTGCAATCACAACATTTAGGACTAAAATATAAAGCATGAAGACTCAAAGCAATTCAAATCTGTGTTCAACGGTCACCCGTATCGGAACACCTACCCACCGTACCGAAACGCATGTATCGAAACGGTGTTGACCGTTTCGGTACGCGGGTATGTTCCGAGACTAGTTCCGAAACATGGCATTCCAGTAGCCAAACTGTTTCGAAACAGCCTCAGTCGTTTCGAAACACAAAGACCATTCCAGGCCCCCGTTTCGAAACACTAGAGGGTGTTTCGATACACCTTGCCCGGAAACAGCAGCTTTTGCTGGTTTTTATTCTTTAGCCTAGTCAAACATGCCTCAAAGACTCCCAAATCATACCAACAAACCAATTAACACATAAGAAACATATTTAGGACATTCTAACACGAACATAGCATCAAACACAAATTCACATAGTCTAGAGGCATACTCCCTAATCACAAGACCAATATAAGCAATCCAACCTCAAACAAAACATTTAAGGCCAATTACAACCCAAACATGCCAACATAAACATGCCACAACCTTAGGGAGTTCAAACATATCTCCCAAATACAACCTTGGTTTCCCATTGCCATTATATCAAAACTAAAGTGTGTGAAAACTTCACCATACATGAGCTTGAACTTCTTTGGATGATCTTAACCTCTTTGATGCCCAGAAACACCTCAATTATATGCATTATTGGTAAAAGAGAGCGTAAGCTCTAAAGCTTAGTGAGGCATGCTCTAAAGAAAACAAACTCAATAATGCATATCTTGAAAACACTTTCTCAAAATCTTTTTTAACAACATGCTCATTCTAACTCATGCTTGAAAACCTTTCAAAGCAACTTCTCATTGAAAACACATGTACCTTCATTCTATCTCATGCATTTAAACCATTGCAAAACTCATGGCAAAGCCATACTCATGCTTGTAACACCAAAGCATTTCATTTACAAATCTCATATGCATTTCTCATAGCATAAAACATTACATCAAGGGTACATGTGAATCAAAAGCATTTTCATATATTATATTGGCATTTTACATCTCATTATTACACGGATATGCGGAAATCTCACTAGACACTTCCGGTGGCATCTACAATCACCGTACTCACTCGTCTAGCAACACAATTTCCAGTGGAATCTCACATCATCGTACTCACAAGACGGAATCTCTCATCGCCACAAAGCTTGGGTATTTCAGCAAGTCCTACCCGATGGAATGCCCATCATCGGTTCTCTCTCTTTGGCTTAACCAAAGAGCACGTACGAATTTTTAGTTTATAGTGCACTCTCATCCTATTGATCAATGAATTATATCCGGTAAGTATCTCAACATCTATGTCAATATATTATGTTAAATCATCATCTCACCTACTGTTTTTCCATGCAACAATTCTCAAAACATTCTCAACTCATTTCAAACCCATAACATTT
The DNA here is from genome assembly GCA_030270665.1 of Hibiscus trionum. Taxonomy (NCBI): domain Eukaryota; kingdom Viridiplantae; phylum Streptophyta; class Magnoliopsida; order Malvales; family Malvaceae; genus Hibiscus; species Hibiscus trionum. The sequence goes on along the minus strand of BSYR01000007.1, from coordinate 8,989,809 downwards.
GCCATGCTTTAAACAAAAGCTCAAATCTCAACCAAGCAACATGTTACTTCATGAAATCATTTCAAGCATCATCTCACGCTATAAAACATGTATAAAAACAATAGGAATTTATCAACCTCAAACCATGAGCATGTAAAAGCATTTTAGGGGCAATCACCACATCTATGAGAGCAATCTAGAAATACTTACTTCCAGACTTAGGAAGGTGTTTCAAACCTTTCCTAAATCCCTAAACCTTGATTCTTTGTCCCTCAAGGACTTCTAAAACCATACGCATTCATCGATTACGTTTCGCTTGATCGTTGAAACGCTATCTAAGCTTACGGATCAACTCCAAAGGCGTCTGAAGATGTCTCCCCTGTTTTAAACACATAAGAGCAGAGGATTAATGCATCATCATGCATTGAAATCATCAGCCACACACTTAATCTCGCAGCTCTACTCAAAAACCGCATTTCGGCTACCAAACACTACCGAAAACACCTTCAAACTCTTCCAAAACAAAACCCAGCCAAGATCCAACACTTCTAATCATTTCTAAACATCAATTAACATCAAAAACCAACACAACCACGTCCATATACCTCCAGCTATGACAGAACACCAAAATCACCCCAAAAACCATCATTATAACAAGCAAAACTTAGGAAAACAATCATATTCGGGATTTGATTGATAAAACCTCATTTTTAACATCATTTAACATCCAAAATACATTAGAAAACCATCTCAAAACAGAGACCGACCATTCACCACGAAAATTTCCAAGATCTCTTCCAAAATCTTGAGTTTTAAGACAATTTCTTGTTTCTAACATTAAAACCACTTAAAAATCATTAACAAAGGATTGATAACTTGGGAATTTCAGTAAAGAACTGATCATTACAGGAGAAGGACGAAGCTTACCTCTAATGGATGATTTCTCCTTGATTTGCGCAAGTTTTCTTGAAAATTCAATGTAGAAATCAAGAGGATTTGATGAGGAATTGATTAAGAATCAAAGAAAGATTGAAATCTCATCAAATGAAGTAAAAATCATAGTATATTTGCTGGAGAGAATGTGTTTGGTTGAAAGGAATTTGAGAGAAAATAAAATGAGGGAAAATTTGTGAAAAGTAGTTATGAATAGTCAAAGGTAGTTTCTAATTTAATTAACCTTCATTTTTTTAATTAAAACATTAATTAAATCACCCAAATTAAGGAAAAATCTGATGAAAAATATTTTGGTAAAATTAGCTACTTAAAGATTCAAAGTTTCAATCCTTTAAAAAACAGTCACTACTAAACTTTGCAAAAACTGCGATTTGGTCACTACACCGTAATGTAGTATTTCCAAACCTTATTTTGTAAAATTGATTCCACCATTACCTTTCATATATTAAATGAAGATTTTTAGATATTTTTCTATATTTTTAAAACATCCCGAACTAGGTGTTCCCTAAAATCCCCTTTAAGACTCTGTAACGCCCCGGTTTTGGGCTCAGAAGTTTTGGGCGTTGACCGGTTCGGTCAAAGTGCTGATCGAATATAAAAGAGTGAATTTAGGAAAGCCTAGTTCGGGTTGCATTAAAAATATGGAAAAATGTCCTAAAATCATCTTTTAATATAATTAAGTGAACTGTGAAATCAATTTTGGAAAATGAGGTTCGTAAGGTTGACATTTTGGCTAGTGACCAAAATGTAATTTTTGAAAGTTCGGTGACAGTTTTATAAAGGATTGAAACTTTGAATCTTTAAGGAGCTAATATTCCAAAAAGAGTTTCTCCAGATTTTTCTAAGATATTTTAAGGCTTTATTCTGATTTTAAAGTTTATGAAATGTGGAGGGAAATCATTTTATCATTTTATAACTAACTTTTCTATTTTCTCTCAATTTTCCTTTTCTCTCATTTTCTCTCAACCCAAACACATTCTCCAGATTTTCTTCTTTGATTTTGTCAATCTAAATCACTCATTTCAACTCTCATTTGATTCCTAATCATCTCATCAACAAAACCTCTCAATTTGCAAGTTGTTTCATCAAGCTTTTTGGCTCTAAAAAGGAGAAACTCAAGTTTGGAGGTAAGAACGTCCTTCTCCTCTGAACTTCAAGTTCTTTATTGAAATTCCCAAGTTCTCAATCCTTGATTTATGATTTGTTAAAGGCTTTTCAATTGAAATCTTGATTTTGGCTAAAATGCAAGATTTGGTGATTTTGGTGGAATTTTCGTATGATCTGTTTAAGCAGGGTTTTGAAGTGTCAAAATGATGTTAAATGAATGTTAAATTGATTAGAAGTTGAGGTTTAATTAATGCAATCCCGGATAGGTTGAATTTCCTAAGTTTTGCTTGAGTTTTTGGTTGTTTTTGGAGTGTTTTGGTGATCTGTTATACCTGGAGGTATAAGGAAGTGTTTGTGATTATTTTGGATGTTAATTGATGTTTAAAAGTGGTTAGAAGTGATGGATCTTGGCTGGGTTAAGTTTTGGAAGTGTTTGGAGGTGTTTTCGGTTGTGTTTGGTAGCCGAATTGTTGGATTTGTGATGAGCAGCGAGTTGTGTTGTGTTGCTGGTGTTTTTAATGCATAATGATGCATTGATCTTCTGTTGTTGTGTGCTTGAAACAGGGGAGTTTGATCTGTGAGCTTTAGAGGTGTTGCGGAAGGTTTCAGATGCTTGGAAGGCTTGTTGGCTAGCCTTGTTTTGGTTATCGGTGAGTGAAGTTGGGTTTTCAGCTTTTAAACCAAGGTTTGAAGGTTTTTGGGAGCTTAGTGTAAGTCTAAACAACTTTGCTAAGCTCAAGAGTAAGTGAATGGATTTTCGCTCTTGAATTATGATTGTGAAATTGGCTTTTAAGCAATTGTGGTTGATGATTGAAATGCATGTGTTTTGCATGGTTTAAATCTGTTTTGAAAGCATATTTTAGCATGGTTTAATGCTGGTTTTGAAAGCCATATGTGAAGGATGCTCAAGGTAAGAGATCCTTGGTTTTATACATTGAAAATGTGGTTTTGATGCATGGTGTTGCATGTTGTTCAATGGCTTTGTTTAATGCTTTAAAACAGTGAATTAATGTTGGTAAATGATGGTTTTTGCATTATGGTTATGCATGTGAAACATTGGACTAATGTGGTAAGGTGGTTATATTGGCAAGTGATGTAAGTGGTTCTTGGTTCTTTGATCGGATATAGTTAGCCGGCTATAGGATTGGGTGCACCGTGAATTAAGTCGCCTTGGAGGTGGAGTGGTCAAGAGTGGACCGGTAAACTCCCTTCAAGTATCCTAACGAGATGGTTGAGGTCATAATGGAGGTGTTGCCCATTCGAGGACCTTGGTTGAGCAAAGGTTATATGGTGTTTAAAAGTCCATATGTGGGAACCTTGTGCTTGTTGAGATCACAATGGCGGTGTTAAGTCCATGTGTGGATCTTGTGTAGGGTGTCCCGGATCTCGTTAGTGATGTTATACAACTACCAATCGGTGAATGCAAAGGTTGTATGGTGTTTGAAAGTCCATACATGGGAACCTTGTGCATGTCAAGGTTGTATGGTGTTTGAAAGTCCATACATGGGAACCTCGGGAAAGCTAAGGTTGTATGGTGTTTAAAAGTCCATACATGGGAACCTTAGGATGTTGAGGTCAAATGGTGTTTAAAAGTCCATTTGGGATACCTTGGATTGGTAGGGTGTATGGAGCGTAGGGACAACGCTCGGAATCCGCGTATCCGATTGGGTGTTGAGTTGAAAAGTGAATGTGGTTGATCACTTGAAGGCCAATATGATGTTCTTGATTGTGATGAAGCATGGGATGCTTGAAATGATGCATAATTGCATGTGAAGCATGAGATGCTTGAATAGATGCATGGTTGCATGGAAAGTGTATAATGCTTGTGAATGCATGTTTACTTGTTAAGTTGAACAAGTGTTGATTATCATTTGGAAAATGATGCATGTGAGCATGAAATATCTTTAGTGCATTGGAGTCTTGTTAAGACTTGTTTTTAAAGGCATGTGATGATGATGTTGTGGTTCATATATGTTGCCTTTGGTTTAATGCATGTGTTGGTTGGTTTGTGAAATGGTTTTAAAAGATTCTTGCTTGAATTGGCTTTCAAGTTTAAGAAAGGTATGTTGTGAAATGGGAGTGTTTTCCAAGGTTTTGTTTTAGCTTGCATATGGTGTTTATGCATGGTTTGGCTAAATGGATGATTTTGTAAGTTGTGCCTTGAAAAGGTTTTCTTAGCATGCTAAGCTAAGGGTTGGTTTTCATGTATGTGCAATGCATGGTTTTGAGCTTGTTGTTGAAAAGGGGTTTTCAAACATGGCTTTGGTAAACAAATCGAGTTTGTTTTAAAAGTGATTTATGACCCGCTGCATTGATGGTGTTTTGGTTTTGAGCATACCTCACTAAGCATTATGTGCTTACGCTCCTTTTTGTCCGTCAATGCAGATTCTTGAGGTTTGGACAGCAAGGAGCAAGGGATTCAAGGTGGACTCCACTTGAGATGTATGTCTCGGTGAATAGTTATAGTTAATAAAGGCAATGGGGTTAGAATCTCTCGAGTTTTTGTGTATGTGTTCGTTTATGTTTGGACAAGGATGTTTTTATGTTGATGATGTTGTTGGATCATGTTTCGGTTTTAATGAGTTTGATTTGGAAGGTTTGTGCCTAAATGGTTGCTTGTGTAGGAAGTATGCCTTTAGAATTGGGGCTTTTCATGTATGATGTTATATTGATGAATTGTTGATGCAAGTATGTCCCATTTATGTTGAGTTGCATGTTGGTAAAGTTTGGAGGCTTTAGGAGTATGTTTGGATGGCCAATTATGTGTTTGAGTGAGCAAAATGCAGCAATCTGGGCAAGGCGTTTCGGAACAGTTGACACCGTTTCGGAACGGGTGCCCTGCATAAACCCAGGCGTCCGAAACGGGTGCCACCGTTCCAGAACGGGTTGGCTACTGCCAGTCCCCCGTTGCGGTACGCGTTGCGGAACGGCCCCGTGTTTCGAAACGGGCTCTGCCTGTTTCGGAACGGGTGACCGTTGGGGACTGACATGGGCGGTTAAATGTTTCAGAATGTTTGCATTTTGGTCCTGAAACTTGTTTGTGCAATTGTATGAGTTTGGGTTGTCCGTTTGAGCTGAAATTTGGCAGAGAAGCATGAAACATGATTAATTTTAAGTTGGTAACTTAAAATCTGGTTAAGTCCTTAAGGTTTTCAGAATTTACAATTTGGTCCCTAAAGTTGTAAATTGTTCAATTGGGTCCCTGTTTGATCTCTGATGTTTGTGGTCTTTGAGTATGATGTTTGTGTGATCACATCTAGGGTTAATGAGCATCTAGACAAGTTTAATAAGGAAAAAAAAGGGTCGTTAATCAAGGTTGACTTTCGGGTTGACTTTGGTTTTCCCCGTGTAATCTTCTTAATTCGGGTCAACCGTCTAGGCCGGGTTAAGGGGGTTACATTTGGTGGTATCAGAGCTGAGTTGCGAATGCTTGGGGAAAACGGTAAGTTGTTGTGATGTGTGTTGATGTTTACCTTGTTGTGTGGATGAAAGTTGGTTGAATGTTGGTTGAAACACGTGTTTCTGGGCATGATGCTGATGTTTCTGAGCAAATTGTTGATGTTTCTGATCAAGTTGCTGATGTTTTCGAGCATGCTTTGTGTTTATGAATCATTGTTGAATTAATGTGGGTATGTGCTGATGTTGTGAGCTGGTGTTATGCTTGATGATTGTGTAATGAGTATATTATGTTGATATTATGCTGATGCAAATGGATGCTGTTGGATGTAAGCATGATCGAGTATGTTGATTGATATGCTTGATGTTGTGATATCCATGTTGTGTTGACTGTTATGTCATGTAAAGGGGGGGGGGGGATTCGGGATACCCATTGCCTTATTAATATAGCTATTGTGTTATTTTGGAGTTGGAGTTTGAATCCTTGCTTAATGCTGGTCTAACTGGTTTGTTTGTTTGTTGTGATTGTATGTTTGTTGTTGTTAGTAGTATGGCTAAGTCGATGAAAGAATGGCAGTTGGGTGAGGTGGTTGCTGCCTTGGGGCAGGTTGTTAAGGCGTGGAATTCACCCTTTGGTAGAGGTGTTTTGTCTCAGTTTTCTGTGCCTGGGGTTGAGGTGATAAGGCAAGGGAAAGAAGCTGGTTCTGTGGTGAAGAGTTCATCATCTGATGTTCAGGAGGTGTTGGGAACATCTCAGGCTGTGGTAAAGGTAAAGTCAATGGATGTGCTGGCTGTGGGATGTGTGGGTTTACCGAAGCAGCGTTTGCTTGATTTGGGTGCTGTGGAATATCATGGTTCTACACCGGAGATGTTTGAGGCCTGGTTGGCCAGTGTGGTTCTGATCTTGGATCAGGAAGGCTGTGATCTTGCTTGTAAGCTGGGGAGTGTTGTTTCTTTGATGTTGGAGGATGCCTGTGTCTGGTGGACATCTGTGGCTGTGGCGTCACATATTCCTGATATTGATTGGGATTTCTTTGTATCTGCCTTTTATGAAAGGTATCTTGGAGGGAAGTTTCCAAGGGTTGAGCAATGTGACGGTGGTGTTGTTGTAGAGCAAGTGTTGCTTGGGCAAGGAGTGGAAGTTCAGCCACCGGTGTGTGACCGTTGTGAAAGGCGCCATGTTGGAGGTTGTTGGGGCACGGGTGCTTGCTGGAACTGTGGTTCCAGAGTGCATGTTAAGCGTGATTGTCCTCTTGGAGTGAAGTCAGCTTTGGTGTTAGCCAAAGGGTCTCAGAAAGGTCGTGGGCACGGTCGAGGCAAGGTTCAGAAGTGGTAGAAAGAGCAGAAAGTTGTGAAGAGTGTGGGAAAGCAGAATTGCTGGAAATGTGGGTCTGCTAGACACATGAGACGTGATTGTTTGATGTTGGCTCGGAACGGCCAAGGTCCCTTACCGCAAGGAGTTGGTGGTGACCCTGGTGTGTTAGCTGGTGCTGCAGTGGTGCGGCAGGAGGATGATGGTTCCGCGAGGAAGAGAGTTCGTCTGATGAAGCTTCAGGGTGGTGTTGTGCTTTCAGGTAACCTTGTTTAGTAATCTTTTCTCTAGTTACCTTAGTTTGGTTTCTGTTGGTTTTCCTTGCGTGGTAAGTTTAGTCTTGTTGCTAGTTGTTGGGGTAATAGTTGTAGTTTGGAAACATCTTTGGTGTGAAGAAGGCTTAGGTGAGAATCTTGTGGTTAATGATTGTTGGTATGATGGAGTTAGATAAGTTGGAAGTGAGGTAGGAGGTTGTTCTTAGACGGATTTGAGGATGTTATTGGAGGGTGTGAACTGGCATTCATGCACAGTTAAAATCATTGTTATATGCTATATTATATATGTTGGTCCATGCATACATGTGGCATGACATTAGAGGTTTTGCATACATGTACATCAGGCATTGATAGGGCATGTTGGTGATCATGCATACGATGTTCACACTCGCTAATAACTAATCGAATCTGTTAGAGTGGTGGTTGGGTTAGGTTGGATGATGGGTTTTTAGAGGTTGTTTTGGTGCTGGGTGAGAGTTAGACGTAATGGAGTATATTAGGCTAGTTGCTAGTAATAGTGAGAGTGGTATGGTCTGATGGTGGAAGGATAGTGTTTGTTGCTTAAAGAGAGTTTAGTGGTTTGGATAGCTAAGTGGAAGGGGTAGCACCTTGATGCTAAGTGATGTTGTAGTTTAACGGTTGTGTTTCCAGGTGCTGGGGTAGCTTAGCATTTGGGTTGTTGTGGAAGGGTTGTGTTTGTAAGTGCTGGTTCTTAGCAACCTTTGAGGAGTTGAGGAGTTGGTATGTATGGTAGGTTGGGCGATGTCCTGGTAAGACAAGTGTTATGGTTGAAGTTTGAAGTGGAAGGGTTATGAAAGATCGAAGGCTTTTGTTGGTTATTTGGGTTCTTGTGAGAAGTGGTTGGCTGGTTGTGTGTATGTGAATTTCTTTTGAGGTCAGCTGGTGGTGTATGGAACAGCTGGCGGAGTCGAGTTGGGGTTGTGATGTGATTTTTGGAATCTGGGTGAGTGATCCTGGTGAGATGTTGTGGTAATGTTAGCAACAGTTGTGAGGGTTTATCAGCATTCGTTGAGGAGTTTGGGTAAGCAGTTGATGTTTAAGGATTTTTGCTTGTTGGGAAATTCTTGGAAGAGGTTTGGGAGTTTGCAAGAGTTTTAGAAGCAGAGAAGGTTGAATAGTGGCTGAATTGGATTGGTTGTTGTCTCTGTGTAAACAGGTCTTGGGAGTTGTGTGTTGCAGTGATGTGTGCTGTAAGAGCTGAAGTTCTTCAGGTTGATATTGGGGCTGTGTACAGTCCCGTTATGTGAAAGGTTAAGTTGTGGTTATCTTTGTGTGCTCTGGATTTTGTGAACAGCATGTGGTGGTGCTAAGTTGGTGGAGTTTTGTGTGGAAAGTGTCCAGTGATGGTTGAGGCTTTTGTGTTGCCTTGTGTGTGATTTGAGAAGGTTGTGGTTCTCTTTTCGCCGGTTGAAATTTCGAGGACGAAATTTCCTAAGGGGGGGAGAGTTGTAACGCCCCGGTTTTGGGCTCAGAAGTTTTGGGCGTTGACCGGTTCGGTCAAAGTGCTGATCGAATATAAAAGAGTGAATTTAGGAAAGCCTAGTTCGGGTTGCATTAAAAATATGGAAAAATGTCCTAAAATCATCTTTTAATATAATTAAGTGAACTGTGAAATCAATTTTGGAAAATGAGGTTCGTAAGGTTGACATTTTGGCTAGTGACCAAAATGTAATTTTTGAAAGTTCGGTGACAGTTTTATAAAGGATTGAAACTTTGAATCTTTAAGGAGCTAATATTCCAAAAAGAGTTTCTCCAGATTTTTCTAAGATATTTTAAGGCTTTATTCTGATTTTAAAGTTTATGAAATGTGGAGGGAAATCATTTTATCATTTTATAACTAACTTTTCTATTTTCTCTCAATTTTCCTTTTCTCTCATTTTCTCTCAACCCAAACACATTCTCCAGATTTTCTTCTTTGATTTTGTCAATCTAAATCACTCATTTCAACTCTCATTTGATTCCTAATCATCTCATCAACAAAACCTCTCAATTTGCAAGTTGTTTCATCAAGCTTTTTGGCTCTAAAAAGGAGAAACTCAAGTTTGGAGGTAAGAACGTCCTTCTCCTCTGAACTTCAAGTTCTTTATTGAAATTCCCAAGTTCTCAATCCTTGATTTATGATTTGTTAAAGGCTTTTCAATTGAAATCTTGATTTTGGCTAAAATGCAAGATTTGGTGATTTTGGTGGAATTTTCGTATGATCTGTTTAAGCAGGGTTTTGAAGTGTCAAAATGATGTTAAATGAATGTTAAATTGATTAGAAGTTGAGGTTTAATTAATGCAATCCCGGATAGGTTGAATTTCCTAAGTTTTGCTTGAGTTTTTGGTTGTTTTTGGAGTGTTTTGGTGATCTGTTATACCTGGAGGTATAAGGAAGTGTTTGTGATTATTTTGGATGTTAATTGATGTTTAAAAGTGGTTAGAAGTGATGGATCTTGGCTGGGTTAAGTTTTGGAAGTGTTTGGAGGTGTTTTCGGTTGTGTTTGGTAGCCGAATTGTTGGATTTGTGATGAGCAGCGAGTTGTGTTGTGTTGCTGGTGTTTTTAATGCATAATGATGCATTGATCTTCTGTTGTTGTGTGCTTGAAACAGGGGAGTTTGATCCGTGAGCTTTAGAGGTGTTGCGGAAGGTTTCGGATGCTTGGAAGGCTTGTTGGCTAGCCTTGTTTTGGTTATCGGTGAGTGAAGTTGGGTTTTCAGCTTTTAAACCAAGGTTTGAAGGTTTTTGGGAGCTTAGTGTAAGTCTAAACAACTTTGCTAAGCTCAAGAGTAAGTGAATGGATTTTCGCTCTTGAATTATGATTGTGAAATTGGCTTTTAAGCAATTGTGGTTGATGATTGAAATGCATGTGTTTTGCATGGTTTAAATCTGTTTTGAAAGCATATTTTAGCATGGTTTAATGCTGGTTTTGAAAGCCATATGTGAAGGATGCTCAAGGTAAGAGATCCTTGGTTTTATACATTGAAAATGTGGTTTTGATGCATGGTGTTGCATGTTGTTCAATGGCTTTGTTTAATGCTTTAAAACAGTGAATTAATGTTGGTAAATGATGGTTTTTGCATTATGGTTATGCATGTGAAACATTGGACTAATGTGGTAAGGTGGTTATATTGGCAAGTGATGTAAGTGGTTCTTGGTTCTTTGATCGGATATAGTTAGCCGGCTATAGGATTGGGTGCACCGTGAATTAAGTCGCCTTGGAGGTGGAGTGGTCAAGAGTGGACCGGTAAACTCCCTTCAAGTATCCTAACGAGATGGTTGAGGTCATAATGGAGGTGTTGCCCATTCGAGGACCTTGGTTGAGCAAAGGTTATATGGTGTTTAAAAGTCCATATGTGGGAACCTTGTGCTTGTTGAGATCACAATGGCGGTGTTAAGTCCATGTGTGGATCTTGTGTAGGGTGTCCCGGATCTCGTTAGTGATGTTATACAACTACCAATCGGTGAATGCAAAGGTTGTATGGTGTTTGAAAGTCCATACATGGGAACCTTGTGCATGTCAAGGTTGTATGGTGTTTGAAAGTCCATACATGGGAACCTCGGGAAAGCTAAGGTTGTATGGTGTTTAAAAGTCCATACATGGGAACCTTAGGATGTTGAGGTCAAATGGTGTTTAAAAGTCCATTTGGGATACCTTGGATTGGTAGGGTGTATGGAGCGTAGGGACAACGCTCGGAATCCGCGTATCCGATTGGGTGTTGAGTTGAAAAGTGAATGTGGTTGATCACTTGAAGGCCAATATGATGTTCTTGATTGTGATGAAGCATGGGATGCTTGAAATGATGCATAATTGCATGTGAAGCATGAGATGCTTGAATAGATGCATGGTTGCATGGAAAGTGTATAATGCTTGTGAATGCATGTTTACTTGTTAAGTTGAACAAGTGTTGATTATCATTTGGAAAATGATGCATGTGAGCATGAAATATCTTTAGTGCATTGGAGTCTTGTTAAGACTTGTTTTTAAAGGCATGTGATGATGATGTTGTGGTTCATATATGTTGCCTTTGGTTTAATGCATGTGTTGGTTGGTTTGTGAAATGGTTTTAAAAGATTCTTGCTTGAATTGGCTTTCAAGTTTAAGAAAGGTATGTTGTGAAATGGGAGTGTTTTCCAAGGTTTTGTTTTAGCTTGCATATGGTGTTTATGCATGGTTTGGCTAAATGGATGATTTTGTAAGTTGTGCCTTGAAAAGGTTTTCTTAGCATGCTAAGCTAAGGGTTGGTTTTCATGTATGTGCAATGCATGGTTTTGAGCTTGTTGTTGAAAAGGGGTTTTCAAACATGGCTTTGGTAAACAAATCGAGTTTGTTTTAAAAGTGATTTATGACCCGCTGCATTGATGGTGTTTTGGTTTTGAGCATACCTCACTAAGCATTATGTGCTTATGCTTCTTTTTGTCCGTCAATGCAGATTCTTGAGGTTTGGACAGCAAGGAGCAAGGGATTCAAGGTGGACTCCACTTGAGATGTATGTCTCGGTGAATAGTTATAGTTAATAAAGGCAATGGGGGTAGAATCTCTCGAGTTTTTGTGTATGTGTTCGTTTATGTTTGGACAAGGATGTTTTTATGTTGATGATGTTGTTGGATCATATTTCGGTTTTAATGAGTTTGATTTGGAAGGTTTGTGCCTAAATGGTTGCTTGTGTAGGAAGTATGCCTTTAGAATTGGGGCTTTTCATGTATGATGTTATATTGATGAATTGTTGATGCAAGTATGTCCCATTTATGTTGAGTTGCATGTTGGTAAAGTTTGGAGGCTTTAGGAGTATGTTTGGATGGCCAATTATGTGTTTGAGTGAGCAAAATGCAGCAATCTGGGCAAGGCGTTTCGGAACAGTTGACACCGTTTCGGAACGGGTGCCCTACATAAACCCAGGCGTCCGAAACGGGTGCCACCGTTCCGGAACGGGTTGGCTACTGCCAGTCCCCCGTTGCGGTACGCGTTGCGGAACGGCCCCGTGTTTCGAAACGGGCTCTGCCTGTTTCGGAACGGGTGACCGTTGGGGACTGACATGGGCGGTTAAATGTTTCAGAATGTTTGCATTTTGGTCCTGAAACTTGTTTGTGCAATTGTATGAGTTTGGGTTGTCCGTTTGAGCTGAAATTTGGCAGAGAAGCATGAAAAATGATTAATTTTAAGTTGGTAACTTAAAATCTGGTTAAGTTCTTGAGGTTTTCAGAATTTACAATTTGGTCCCTAAAGTTGTAAATTGTTCAATTGGGTCCCTGTTTGATCTCTGATGTTTGTGGTCTTTGAGTATGATGTTTGTGTGATCACATCTAGGGTTAATGAGCATCTAGACAAGTTTAATAAGGAAAAAAAAGGGTCGTTAATCAAGGTTGACTTTCGGGTTGACTTTGGTTTTCCCCGTGTAATCTTCTTAATTCGGGTCAACCGTCTAGGCCGGGTTAAGGGGGTTACAGACTCGAACCGTTCTCGACCGGTCCGATTCAGACTCTAAAACATCTAGGCCCAAATTTGGGGTGTTACAGTTGTAGATGGTGGCAAAGTGAATCTTTTAGCTTGGTGTAATGCCGAGTCAAGTAAGTTTCCCACCCTTTCTAAAATTGCTAGAGATCTTCTTGCGGTGCCAATTTTTACTGTTGTATCGGAGAGTGCATATAATAAGGGTGGTAGAGTTGTTGGTCCCATCGTAGTAGACTTCATCTAAATACCGTGGAAGCGTTAATGGGTCTTTAAAGTTGGAGGCTTGCTAAATTTAAAGGTAATCATATTCAAATTTAATAAATTAGTAGTTTAGAACTATTCATTACTTTATCATTTTTATTATTTTTTAATGTTATTTGCTTTTTTTAGATACTACAATTGATGGTGATCTTCAATGTGAATTTATTTATGAGGATGAAGATGTGGAACTTGGAGATGAATCATTAGAGTAATTGGTATGTAGAATTAATAGTTTTAGATGATTAATATATTCTACAATCTCATTTATGTTTTCTTCTTATTTTATAGGCTTTTGCTTAGCTTTAGTGATTAATGGAAGCCTAATGGTTAGACTTTTTTTCTCTGTGATAAAAGTTGGTTTGTTAAAAAATTTGATTATATTTTTAATTTGTTTCATCTTGGATTTTAATATTTATTAGACATTTTATAATGTGATTCGAAAAGTAGTTATGTTAGTAGACTAGTAAGACAATAGTAGATTATGTAAAGATAATTTATATGTTGAGTTTATTTAGTTGAAGTTTAAGTTGTTACTTTAATTTATTTTATATTGGATTGAATGTTTGAAGAGTTTTTGTAACCCCCGTAGCCCGGCCTAGACGGTTGACCCGAACTACGAAGATTACACGGGGAAAACCAAAGTCAACCCGAAAGTCAACCTTGATTAACGACCCTTTTTTTTTCTTTTTAGTCTTGTCTAGATGCACATTAGTCCTATATGTGATCACTCAAACACCATACTCAAAGATCACAAACATCAGAGATCAAACGGGGACCCAATTGAACAAATTACAATTTTAGGGACCAAATTGTAATTTCTGTTAAATATGAGGACTTAACCCAAATTAAAGTTACCATATTGCAATTAGTCAGGTTTCATGCTTCACTGCCAAATTTCAGCTCAAACGGACATCCCAAACTCATACAATTGCACAGACAAGATTCAGGACCAAAATGCAAACATTTTGAAACACATAACTGCCACTGTCAGCCCCCAACGGTCAACCGTTCCGAAACGGGAGACAGCCTGTTTCGAAACGCGGGGCCGTTCCGCAACGGGTACCGAAACGGGGGTCGGGCAGTAGCCTTTCCGTTTCGGAACGGTGTCACCCGTTTCGGACGCCTGGGCTGCTTCGAGGCACCCGTTCCGAAACGGTTCACCCTGTTCCGAAACACCCTGCACAAAATGCAGAATTTTGCCTATCTAAACATGCAATTAAACATCCAATCATGCTCCAAAAGCCACCAAACTTTGCCAACATGCAATTTAACATAAAAGAGGCATACTTGCATCAACAATTCACCAACATGTCAACATACACGAAAAGCCCCAATTTCAAGGCTAAGCTTCCAACACAAGCAATCCATTTAAACAACATACTTCCAATTCAAACTCATAAGCCAAACCATGCTCCAACAACATCAACAACACAAAACCATACTTGTCTGAACATAAACAAACACATACATCAACCCAAGAGATTCTACCCCATTGCCTTTATTAACTATAGCTATTAACCGAGACATACATCTCAAGTGGAGTCCTTCTTGAATCCCTTGCTCCTTGTTGTCCAAACTTCAAGAATCTGCATTGATGGACAAAAAGGAGCGTAAGCATATAATGCTTAGTGAGGAATGCTCAAAACCAAAACACCATCAATGCAGCGAGCCATAAATCACTTTTAAAACAAACTCGATTTGTTTACCAAAGCCATGTTTGAAAACCCCTTTTCAACAACAAGCTCAAAACCATGCATCGCACATACATGAAAACCAACCCTTAGTTTAGCAAACTAAGAAAACCCTTTTCAAAGCACAACTTGCAAAATCAACCATTTAGCCAAACCATGCATAAACACCATATGCAAGCTAAAACAAAACCTTGGAAAACACTCCCATTTCACAACATACCTTTCTTAAACTTGAAAGCCAATTCAAGCAAGAATCTTTTAAAACCATTTCACTAACCAACCAACACATGTATTAAACCAAAGGCAACATATATGAACCACAACATCATCATCACATGCCTTTAAAAACAAGTCTTAACAAGACTCCAATGCACTAAAGATATTTCATGCTTACATGCATCATTTTCCAAATGATAATCAACACTTGTTCAACTTAACAAGTAAACATGCATTCACAAGCATTATACACTTTCCATGCAACCATGCATCTTTTCAAGCATCTCATGCTTCACATGCAATTATGCATCAATTCAAGCATCTCATGCTTCACATGCAATTATGCATCATTTCAAGCATCCCATGCTTCATCACAATCAAGAACATCATATTGGCCTTCAAGTGATCAACCATATTCACTTTTCAACTCAACACCCAATCGGATACGCGGATTCCGAGCGTTGTCCCTACGCTCCATACACCCTACCAATCCAAGGTCTCCCAAATGGACTTTTAAACACCATTTGACCTCAACATCCTAAGGTTCCCATGTAAGGACTTTTAAACACCATACAACCTTAACTTTCCCGAGGTTCCCATGCATGGACTTTCAAACACCATACAACCTCAACTTTTCCCCAAGGTTCCCATGTATGGACTTTCAAACACCATACAACCTTGACATGCACAAGGTTCCCATGTATGGACTTTCAAACACCATAGAACCTTTGCATTCACCGATTGGTAGTTGTATAACATCACTAACGAGATCCGGGACACCCTACACAAGATCCACACATGGACTTAACACCGCCATTGTGATCTCAACAAGCACAAGGTTCTCACATATGGACTTTTAAACACCATATAACCTTTGCTCAACCAAGGTCCTCGAATGGGCAACACCTCCATTATGACCTCAACCATCTCGTTAGGATACTTGAAGGGAGTTTACCGGTCCACTCTTGACCACTCCACCTCCAAGGCGACTTAATTCACGGTGCACCCAATCCTATAGCCGGCTAACTATATCCGATCAAAGAACCAAGAACCACTTACATCACTTGCCAATATAACTACCTTACCACATTAGTCCAATGTTTCACATGCATAACCAATATGCAAAACCATTACCACATTAATCAAATGATTCACATGCATAACCAATATGCAAAAACCATCATTTACCAACATTAATTCACTATTTTAAAGCATTAGACAAAGCCATTGAACAACATGCAACACCATGCATCAAAACCACATTTCCAATGTATAAAACCAAGGATCTCTTACCTTGAGCATCCTCCACATATGGCTTTCAAAACCAGCATTGAACCATGCTAAAATATGCTTTCAAAACAGATTTAAACCATGCAAAACACATGCACTTCAATCATCAACCACAATTGCTTAAAAG
Organism: Hibiscus trionum; assembly: GCA_030270665.1. NCBI lineage: Eukaryota > Viridiplantae > Streptophyta > Magnoliopsida > Malvales > Malvaceae > Hibiscus > Hibiscus trionum. The sequence continues at coordinate 8,973,748 of BSYR01000007.1, read as the reverse complement.
CCAATTCCACAATCATAATTCAAGAGCGAAAAACCATTCACTTACTCTTGAGCTTAGCAAAGTTGTTTAGACTTACACTAAGCTCCCAAAAACCTTCAAACCTTGGTTCAAAAACTGAAAACCCAACTTCACTCACCGATAACCAAAACAAGGCTAGCCACCAAGCCTTCCAAGCATCCGAAACCTTCCGCAACACCTCAAAAGCTCACGGATCAAACTCCCCTGTTTCAAGCACACAAAAACAGCACATTAATGCATCATTATGCCTTAAGAACAGCAGCCACACAACCAAACTCGCTGCTCATCACACAACCAACAATTCGGCTACCAAACACAACCGAAATCACCTCCAAACACTACCAAAACTTAACCCAGCCAAGATCCATCACTTCTAACCATTTTTAAACATCAATTAACATCCAAAATGATCACAAACACGTCCTTATACTCCCAGGTATAACAGATCACCAAAAACACTCCAAAAACAACCAAAAACTCAAGCAAAACTTAGGAAATTCAACCTATCCAGGATTGCATTAATTAAACCTCAACTTCTAATCAATTTAGCATTCATTTAACATCATTTTGACACTTCAAAACACTGCCCAAACAGATCACACGAAAATTTCACCAAAATCGCCAAATCTTGCATTTTAAGTCAAAATCAAGATTTCAATTGAAAAACCTTTAACAAAACACAAATCAAGGATTGAGAACTTGGGAATTTCAGTAAAGAACTGATAGTTTAGAGGAGAAGGACGTTCTTACCTCCAAACTTGAGTTTCTCCTTTTTGGAGCCAAAAAGCTTGATGAAACAACTTGCAAATTGAGAGGTTTTGTTGATGAGATGATTAGGAATCAAATGAGAGTTGAAATGAGTGATTTGAGTGACAAAATCAGAGGAGGAAATCTGGAGAAATGTGTTTGGTTTGAGAGAAAAGATGAGAGAAAATGGTTGAGAGAAAAGTTAGTTAGAATTAGGAAAATATCTTCCCTCCACTTTTCTTTAGTTTAAAAACATTTAATTAATCATTTAATATATTTAGAAAATCTGGAGAAACTCCCATTGGGTAAATAGCTCCTTAAAGATTCAAAGTTTCAATCCTTTTTAAAACAGTCACGCAGTTTTCAAAAATTACATTTTGGTCACTAACCCAAAATGTCACCCTTCCAAACCTCATTTTCCAAAATTGATTTCACAGTTCACTTTTATATATTAAAAGATGATTTTAGAACATTTTTCCATATTTTTAATGCAACCCGAACTAGGCTTTCCTAAATTCACTCTTATATATTCGATCAGCACTTTGACCGAACCGGTCAACGCCCAAAACTTCTGAGCCCAAAACTGGGGCGTTACAGTTTTAATTTGGATGAAAAGGTTTTTACTATATGTATTGATAATTACACAACTATTGATGCGGTCATGGTTGTTTTATGTGAGAAACTTAAACCTAACAAACTTATCTTGAATGGTAGTTATTTGCATATGAGGTGTTGTACACACACTTTGAATCTAATTGTGAATGATGGATTGAACATCATTAGTGGTGGAATTGAGAAAGTTCGTTGTGTAGTTGCCTATTGTACATCAACACCAAAGAGGTATGAGAAGTATGAGGATGCTTGCGAATATGTCAAAATTCCTTTAACTAGAAAGTTTGCATTAGATTGTAAGACAAGATGAAATTCATGTTATGACATGATACAAGTTGCCTTTATGTACAAAGATGCTTTTACTAGATTGGACATAAAATTTGAAAAAAAAAAAGATAAATTTAAATTGCCTACTAAAGATGAGTGGCAAATGGAAAGTGATATTTGTGATAAGTTGGCATTATTTTAAGAGGGAAAATAAGGCTGTTTCTGGGACACACTCCCCACTGCAAGCTTGTATTTTCAAAAAGTTTGTGAAATTAGACTTGCAGTAAGAAAATTGGTTGCTTAGAAAAATTCTTTCACATTCTCTATTACTTTAGAAAAATTCTTATGAATTTTCTCTAAAAAGATATTACGCGCACGGACATGTCAAAGAAACGTGTTACCACGCCCACGCCCACGGACGACAGCGGCAGCGCGCGAGATTGCCTCTTGTTCTCTACCACTCAACAAGGGAGGGGAGAATAGTCACTATAAATATGTTAGCTTTGGTATTTTCCCACTCAATGTAGGAATGTGACTCTTCACATTCCAACAATCCCCCATAAATGTGAAGAAAAAAATTCTCTGAATTTTGAAAAATATCCTTATCAAAAGAGCAATAGTGAGATTAGTTGTTTAAGCACTAGTGAATGTATCTTGAACTAGTACATAGTGTTGATGAACAACTCTTCTCTTAGATATGTGAAACTAGTCTTGAACTTTCTAAGATTAGGGTAAACTCATAACACACAACTAACCTCTTCATCCACCGAAGTTCTCGATGCGTAAGATATATATATATATATATATATTAGCCATCTTACCTCAGGATTGTAGTAAGTGTACTAGAAAAACGGCCCAACATTTTTCATAGAAGGAGGCTAACTCTTTTCACTTACGTAGGTCATTTTATCAGGTTTATCTTAATAAAACCATCCTTACATGACTATGAAATAATTAAGAGCTTTTGTAAAAGCCCATCCTCATAATGTGTTAGGTGATTTTCTTCAGATTCATATTTAAATGAACCATCCAACTCTGGGATAAGAAATCATTAAGAATAAATATTCAACCTCATTAGCCGGTGAATTCGATATGTCCTTCTCAAATAGGATCATCCAATAGTCTTAGGATTAAATTTATTAAGAGTTTTAGAAAGAAAAAAAAAACTCAACCTTTCTGGCGGTAAGTTCACATAATCCTTTGCACTAAGGATTTCTCACTTAACTCTGGGTAATGAACTTATTAAGAATGGATATTCATCCAAAAGATCGGTAAATTCGTCAAGTCTTTCTCACTAAGACTACCCAAAGTCTGGGCTATGAATTTATTAAGAGCAATTTAACTCATCCTGGGCATTTACATTATTCATCATAGGGATAGGAAAAGAGAAATGTACACTATGAGTCTTTCCATGGTTTCATTTGACCACATTGAACTTAGATAACTAAGTTGGGTATCCACCATGAATTCCTCAACTAATGGGCTTTAACCTCATCCCCCTCGACGAATCTAGGACCAGCTTCCTGCTTAACCCTTTAGTAAGGGGATCTGCTAGGTTTCTTTCTAACTTCACATACTCTAACGAGAGTCCTCCATTTCTTATCAAGTGTCTAACTGATTCATGCCTTAGGCGAATGTGTCTTTTCTTACCATTGTAAGCTTGGTTCTTAGCCACACTTATCGCAGCTTGTGAATCACACAACAAGGATATTGGAGGAGTCGGTCTTCCCCACGATGGAATTTCTGCTAACAAATTTCTGAGCCACTCGGCTTCTTGCCCAGCTAAGTCAAGAGCTATAAACTCAGACTCCATAGTAGAGCGAGCAATACATGTCTGTTTTCCAGATTTCCCTGAACTTGCTGCTCCACCTAAAGTAAAAACATACCCTCTTGTAGAGCTTACTTCATTATTATTAGAAACCCAGTTGGCGTTACAGTATCCTTTTAGAACAACAGGATAGCTGACAAACTCAAGTTTCCAGTCCATAGTACCTTTGAGGTACTTCAGTAAGCGTTTAAGAGCAACCCAATGATCATTACTATGGTTATGGGTATATCTGCTTAGTCTACTCACAGCTTAGGCAATATCAAGTCGAGTATAATTCATTAAGAACATTAAGCTTCCAATTATTTTAGCATACTCGATTTGGGAAACGCTACTTCCTTTATTTTTAAGAGATGTATGCTAGAGTCATAAGGAGTTCGAACAGGGATGACATCAAAGCTGTCAAATTTCTTTAACACTTTCTCAATATAGTGTGATTGGTTTAAATAAAATCCTTTTTCGGTTTTAGTAACTTTGACTCCCAAGATTTCATCAACATCTCTCAGATCATTCATCTCAAATTTAGTGGATAAGAACAACTTTATTTTGTTAATAGACTCAATGTTAGTATGGAAAATTAACATATCGCCAACGTATAAACTTATGATGACACAATCAGTACCATTCACAACAAAACCAAAACTAAGAATAGTTTTGTGCAATTTTCCATACCATTGTTTAGGAGCTTGCTTAAGGCCATAGAGAGACTTTTTAAGTCTACAAACTTTGCCTTCCATTCCAAGTGTCTCAAACTCTGTCGGTTGCTCCATTTGACATCCATTTGATGTACTTTCATTTTGTGAATAGAGGCTAGTGCAAATAATGCACAGATCATTGAGATTTTTGTAACAGGGGAGTAAGTGTCAAAAAAGTCTAAACCGGACTTTTGAGTGAATCCTTTGACAACTAGCCTTGCCTTGTATCTTTGGATCGAACCATCAGGTCTAAGTTTCTTCCGGAAGACCCATTTGTTACTGATTGATTTGAATCCTCTCAGCAAGTCCACTAACTCTCAAGTATGATTAGACATTATTGATTCTAGTTCGTCTTTTATCGCTTCTTTCCAGAAACTAGCATCAATTGATCTTATAGATTCCTCATAAGTCTTTGGATCTTCTTCTAAAAGAAAGACTTCAGCTATTTGATCAGATATAGAGTCTATATCATCCATCTCAAAAATAAAGGAAGTGATAAAATCTGGTCCAAAAGAGGTTTCTATTCTTTGTCTCTTGCTTCTTCTAGGTTCAAATTTAATCTCTTGAGAACCCCTAGCAGGCACACTAGAAGAAGAGGATGGAACAGTTTCTATTTATGTTTCTTCACTCAGTCTAGGTTTCTTTCAAGGAAAAACATCCTCAAAGAAAACAGCATCTCTAGACTCACAAATAGAAGAATCATTTAAAATCATAAATATATATGCATCACTGCTTGATGCATACCTGATAAACACTGCATCAATGGTTTTGGGTCCAATAGTGGATTTCTTAAAGTCTGGCAATCCCACTTTGGACAGACACCCCCACACTTTAAGGTAATGCAAACTTGGTGCATAACCTTTCCACGGTTCATATGGGGTTGAATCTATTTTCTTGTGAGGTACACGGTTCAAAATGTGATTTGCTAATATAATGGCATCCCCACACATGTTGTCGGGTAACCTAGAACTTATCAACAATGAATTCATCATCTCTTTCAAAGTTTTGTTTTCCTCTCGGTTATACCGTTTTGTTGAGGAAAGTAGGGAGCTGAGATTTCATGAATAATGTCATTCGTCTCGCATACCTCTTTTAATAAATTAGATCCATATTCACTACTTCTATCAGATCTGACCCGTTTAATTCTTCTATTTAACTGATTCTCAACTTCAACCTTATAAATAAGAAGGAAGTTTCCAGCTTCATCTTTTTTTAGGAGATAAACTTTTTTATATCTTGAATAATCATCTACAAAAGTGATGTAATAGTGTTTTCCTCCTTTACTCTAAGAATTTCTAAAATCTGCTAGATCTGTGTGTATTGATTCTAAGAGTTCAGTCTATCTTTTAAAAATTGTCTTAGAGGTAGGTTTAGTATGCTTGGCTTCTACACAAATTTCACATTTGTTGAAGCTTTTTTCATCTAGTTTAGGCAGAATATTCAATTTAACCAATTTCTTTAAAGTTTGAATATTCACATAACCTAATCCAGCATGTCATATATTTAAAGATTCAACAGTGTAAGCAGAAGTGGTAGCTTTATTCTGATTAATTTGAGTTTCAATGACAAATAAACCTTCGCTTAAAAAACCTTTCCCCACATAATCTCCATTACGGGAAAGTACAAGTTTATCTACCTCAAAGACTAGCTTAATGCCAGCCTTATTCAAAAGCCCACCGCTTATCAGATTTCTACGCAGGGCCGGTACATATAGAACGTTGGAAAGCGCTAAAGTTTTGCCGAGGTCATCTTGAGTAAAACTTTGCCTTTCCCTAGCACTTCAGAGCTGCTAGAGTTCTCCACGTAATCTAGTTCACCAATGTTTCCATCCTCGAAATCGATGAACATTTCCTTTCTTGCACAGAAATGTCTGGAAGCACCGGCGTCAATGATCCATTTTACACTATTCTTCTTTTCGTTGACTTGAGAAAATCTCATGGCAACAGAGTTAACAACATTGGTCTTGGTCACGTTAAAATGTTGTCCGTACCCATTTAGTTTGTTCGCACGGTGTTGTCCGTACTGGTAGGTTATGTAACCATCTTGACACCAGAACGACAAACACCCTATCATTTTATCAAACTCTCTTTGAATGTCAGTATTGACTTCAATTCCGCCGGAGTTGGTCATCTTTTTTAGTGCGATTTGTGCAGCTTTCCTTTCTTTAACACGTTGAAATTTCAACATCGCAGCCCGTCAGAATTTGTCAGATGATGGGGCCTTCAGCAAAGCTTTCAAAGGATCTTTAGGCCTTGTTGAAATAGAATTCACAGTTGCCACCTTCATTTTTTTTTCTTGGACAAGTTACGATAGTAACTCATTGGTTGACTTGGGCTTGGAATATCCAGAACCCACGAAGCCAGTTTTAATGCGCTTCTTATGACGTTGGGCTTTGGAGATGATGTCGGCAAATTTAGATTTCAACATAGTGGCACGAAGGTTGTTGGTAGACGAAGTGGACATGTTGCAGTAAAGAGAAGTCGAATTTGTTTCTAAATTGTTGGAAAATATACTGCAAAATCACAACGTTAACACTGACAGGAAAAATAGAATTAATGGATAAAATAATGTAAACAGTGTCGTGGTGAAAACCACTGCCTTAGAAACAAATTTGCCCCAATGTGTGTAATCGATGCGATAGGCGAACTGTCCCTCGAGGTTATCATGGTCGCTCCAGCGACCGTACACCCGAAACTGGAGTAAACTACGGTGGTATTGCTTCTTTGAAATGCACAGGAACTCGGAGTGAATTGGTAACAAGAAAGCTGAAATTGCTTCTCTATTTATAGGCTAAACTCAGGGGTAAAAATGTCCAAGTGAGACAGAATTAAACTCTATTTTAATTCTGATTTTTAAGTCTCTTCAACTATTGTTTTAATACAGAGTTTAAAGCATAAAATGTTGAATTAATTATGCTCTAACAACTGTTTCGGCAGATGAATCTGGACCTCAAGAAGTCCAGATTCATTGGATAACACCCAGACGTTTTCAGTCTAATTGAATTCCATATATAAAAATAACAGTGATCAGTTGTTAATCCTCTGAAATTTAACTCAGACTATTTCTCAACACAGCCTATAATCCAATAATTCTTCCTTTTTTACTTTATAAAAATTCTTACAAATTTTCTCTAAAAAGATAGTACGCACGCGGACGTGTCAAAGACACGTGTTACCACGCCGACGCCGAGCCGGACTGACAACGGCAACGGCGCGCAAGATTTCCACTCGTTCTCTATCACTCAACAAGGGAGGGGAGAATAGTCACTATAAATACCCTTGCCTTGGTATGTTACCACTCAATGTGGGATTGTGACTCTTCACATTCCAACAAGTAGTTATCTTAGTAGACTAGTAAGACAATATTAGTTTATGTAAGGATAATTTATTTGTTGAGTTTATTTAGTTGGAGTTTAATTTGTTACTTTAATTTGTTTTATATTGGATTGGATGTTTGAAGAGTTTTGATTTGGATGAAAAGGTTTTTACTATCACTATTGATAATTGCACAACTAATGATGTGGTCATGGATGTTTTATGTGAGAAACTTAAACCTAGAAAACTTATCTTGAATGGTAGTTATTTGCATATGAGGTGTTGTACAAACTTTTTGAATCTAATTATGAATGATGGATTGAACATCATTAGTGGTGGAATTGAGAAAGTTCGTTGTGTAGTTGCCTATTGTACATCAACACCAAAGAGGTATGAGAAGTATGAGGATGCTTGCGAATATGTCAAAATTCCCTTAACTAGAAAGTTTGCATTAGATTGTAAGACAAGGTAAAATTCATGTTATGACAAAATTGTGTGTGCATTGTTAAAGGGTTATATTCGAGCGAAGAGTTAGAAAATTTAAATTATCCAGACATATATAGGCTTAAAACTGAAATAAAGACCTATTTTAAGATTTATTTATATAAAAAAATTATCAATCAGATATAATATTTTGAAATTACTCGAATAAAAGTCAAAATTTGACTTGGATCAAACATCTTGAAATAGGGCATGTTTTAAATATTTAATTTATGAGTTTTGGCATACCCCGTGACATATACTACTATATTTGAACTTTCACAAGCGTAGAACAGTAGAACACCACCTCACCTCTCTGCTATAAATCCCCGCTCTCCTCCTCTCTCATTCCCACCATCCAAAAGAAGAAGAAGAAGAAGAAGAAATGGCTGTTAACATTACCTCCATTAAAACCTCCTCAAATGGAGCTTGGCAAGGTGATAATCCCCTCAATTTTGCCTTCCCGTTGTTAATTGTGCAAACCACTCTGATTCTTGCTCTTACCCGTTTCCTCGCTCTTCTTTTCAAACCACTCCGCCAACCCAAAGTCATTGCCGAAATCGTCGTACGTATTTGTAATTCTATTATACCTTTCAGTATTCAAATTTATGACAACGACGATGATTCGTTTGGTTCTATGACTTTCAGGGCGGAATTCTGCTCGGACCATCGGCTTTGGGTCGAAACCAAGACTACCTGCATCGGATATTCCCATCATGGAGTATGCCGATACTGGAATCAGTGGCCAGCTTGGGTCTTCTTTTCTTCCTTTTCCTTGTAGGTCTCGAGCTGGATTTAACCTCCGTTCGTCGAACCGGAAGGAGAGCCTTCGGCATAGCGTTTTCCGGCATATCCCTCCCTTTCATCTCCGGTATAGGCGTTGCTTTTGTTATTAGAAAAACAGTTGACGGGGCTGATCAAGTTGGGTACGGCCAGTTCTTGGTCTTCATGGGAGTAGCACTCTCCATCACTGCTTTCCCCGTACTCGCCCGAATCTTAGCGGAGCTCAAACTCTTAACGACCCCGGTCGGAGAAACCGCCATGGCTGCCGCCGCATTCAACGACGTCGCTGCATGGATTTTATTAGCCCTCGCCGTTGCTTTAGCCGGCGACGGCCCTGGTGAACACAAAAGCCCCTTGATATCAATCTGGGTCCTCCTCTCGGGTGTTGCCTTTGTCGCTTTTATGATGATAGTAATCCGACCCGCCATGAAATGGGTCGCCCGCCGATGCTCACCGGAACGAGACGTCGTCGACGAGGCTTATATTTGTTTGACGTTAGCCGGTGTAATGGTATCCGGGTTCATCACTGACCTTATTGGGATCCATTCGATCTTCGGTGCATTTATTTTCGGACTGACGATTCCTAAAGAAGGAGTATTCGCAGAGAGATTGATAGAGAGGATTGAAGATTTTGTCACGGGTCTTCTCCTCCCGCTTTACTTCGCGTCCAGCGGATTAAAAACCAACGTGGCAGCAATTAGCGGCGGGAGGGCTTGGGGATTATTGGTGATGGTTATATCGACGGCCTGCGCCGGAAAGATCATCGGGACGTTTGCGGTGGCTTTGATGTTTGGGATGGCGGTGAGGGAATCGTTGGCGCTTGGCTTTTTGATGAATACTAAGGGATTGGTTGAACTCATTGTTCTCAACATTGGCAAGGAGAAGAAGGTCAGTTTCGCACTATTTTCTTTATTCATTTATTAAAAAAAAATGATTAACTCTGACTCTTCAAATTCATCCATAATATAAAAGCCCACGTAACTGGGACTGACTTCAAATTTATGAATTTTCCTTGCCTTAGTCCTTGTGTGTCGGCCATTGCCGTTTTAGACCAACACTTCCTACAGCGCTGAAGTTTCAAACCCTGATTCGTACAAACGTGAAACACCAGCTATCCTATACATTTATCCACTTCGGTATTCACTTATAGACGGACATGGGTCGAGGTTTATGTATTTCAACTGATAATTTAATCTAAATTTTTGTAATTTGGTAATTTCAAATTTTTAACACAATTTATAAAAAATAGGCTCTTAATTTTTTTTTAAAAATAAACATTTGGTGTGTTGTATGTTGACTTTTGAATAAAAACGAGTACAAAATAACTTAAAATAATGAGTACAACAATATTTTGATTTTCTCGTGTGTTTTACTACTAGTCTATAACTAATTTTTTATTTTTCTTTTGCTAGCATTTAACTTAATTTTAAAATTATTTTGGAGCTATACAGTCACTCCTATTACGCATGTCTACAATTACCCTAATTATAAGTTAGGGTATAAACAGACTTTTTAATTTTCATATGATATGTTTTTATTCTATATGCTTGTTTGTACTTTGAGATAAAAAAAAAAAAAAAAAACATTCGAGATTTATGTGATGCTCAGCGAGTGAATAAAACAATACCAAAAAGTACCGTCAAATATGTCCCTTCGTTTCTTGGCGACCATAAGATTTTCCAGTGGATTGGGTGGCTCGTTGTTGCATATTTAACATTTTCTTTAAGGATTAATATTTTATGAGGAGTATTTAAATTATCTAAACTCATTCCAATTAAGTTAATAATTCGTTTTTTTTTAAAAGTAGATTAAAAATAATAAGTGTATGATTTTGCAGGTACTCAATGACGAGGTTTTCGCTATACTAGTTCTCATGGCACTCTTCACCACCTTTATCACAACCCCAACCGTAATGGCCATATACAAACCGGCCCGCCGTTCATCCGCCCTTACTCGCCGCAAATTACGTGACTTGACCAACACCGATGAGTCAAAAGATGAGCTTAGGATCCTTGCTTGCCTCCATGGCCTTGGCAACGTACCCTCAATCATCACCCTCATTGAGTCAACACGAAGTACCAAAAAATCCAAACTCAAACTTTTCATCATGCACCTCGTTGAACTCACTGAGCGCTCTTCCTCCATCATCATGGTCCATCGGGCTCGAAGGAATGGACTTCCTTTCATTAACAGGTTTCGTAGGGGCGAATGGCACGACCGAGTTGCCGGAGCTTTCCAAGCCTACAGTCAACTCGGTCGTGTCTCGGTCAGGCCTACGACTGCCGTCTCTTCATTATCCACCATGCATGAGGATATTTGCTACGTCGCAGAGACCAAGAGGGTGACGATGATTGTCTTGCCTTTCCACAAACAACAATGGAGAGGAGAGGGTGACCAGGAGACGATCGAAAATGTGGGTCACGGGTGGAGGTTGGTGAACCAAAGGGTCCTTAAAAACGCACCGTGCTCGGTGGCGGTGCTCGTGGACCGTGGGTTCGGGACCCCCCGCCACACTGGCTCTACCACTTCGACTCAAAGGGTTTGCATATTGTTCTTCGGCGGAGCTGATGATCGTGAGGCTTTGGAGTTAGGTGGTCGACTGGCTGAGCACCCAGCGGTTAAAGTGGTCGTCGTAGGGTTCGTTGAAGACGAAGAATGTGAAAGAAATGGGGTGATATTGAAACCATCAGCAAGCAAGTCCTCTGAAAAGCATTACAGCTTCTCCACTGTCAAATTGAACCCGGAAAAAGAAAAGGCAAGTTCTTTAACTTGGTCAAATTATGGATTTGGTCCATTTAATATACTTTCATTTAGCATATTTAGTCCCCCTACTTGTTAATTCGATTATGCTAAGTACGCTCGTTTTTTGTTGTTAAAGCAGGAATTAGATGAAGCTACAATGGCAGAATTCAGAAGCAAATGGGATGGAATGGTGGAGTACACAGAGAAGACAACAAGCAACATAGTTGAAGATATATTAGGACTAGGACAATGTGGGGATTATGATCTTATAGTTGTGGGGAAAGGGAGGTATCCATCACCAATGGTGGCGAAATTAGCGGACCGACAAGCCGAGCACCCGGAATTAGGGCCTATAGGGGACTTGTTGGCCTCATCGGGTCGCCGTATCCTGTCGTCTGCTCTTGTAATTCAACAGCACGATCCGGCACTAATGGAGGAGACACCGGTAACCAAAGTAGTTGAAAATGATTGTGACAAGCTTAAAGGTGATGGGAATGCAGACGTGGGAGAGATTTCAAGGGCAGTGTAGTTTACAATGACATGGTAATGGTATGCAGTATATACAACGAACGTATCATATTCTTATTAAAGAGAATAAGTAAAAATTTCATAGAACTAAATATCCCCAGATTTTGTCGGAATAGTATTACATTCTTCGTTCAAGTGAGCATCAAGAGTTGATGCCCGACATCCTTGAAAGAAGAAAAAAAAAAAAGCTGCTAAGTCGTATCAGATTTGTCTTGAAGAAAAGCACAGGTTTAAGCATTAGTTTGACTGCTAGGTTCCGCACTACGTACAGCTCTAGGCTGGTTTTAAAATATGATATGGTTGGAGCGAGGCAAAGAATATGTGCCATGGGATTTGCTGTCAAAAACCTGCACATATGGTTGAATATTCTATTTTGAGATTTTATTAGAAAAAATATATTTTTTAAATAATATTTAAAAAAATATTCTCATTCAGGCCACGTAGGATAAATTTGTATTTTACAAAACGCGAGTTTGTAACTCTCTTTTTACAAAACGCGAGTTTTATTTTGATTAGATAAATAAGAAAAAAAAAGTTAATTTGTCAAGTTGGAAAAATATTCCCTTTATAAAACACAAGTTTACTCCACGTGGACTGAATGAAGGTATTTTTCCAAATGTTATTTAAAGGGATGTTTTTTCCAATAAAATTTTAAAATTCTAAATCTTAAACTCATTTTTTTAAAGTACACTTGAGACCACTAAATTGAAAAATTAAAAACTTAAGGATAAAGTACACTTGAGACCACTAAATTCACTTGATTCTATATTGACCATTCAATTATAAATTTTGTTAATTAGGTCACAAAATTACTAAAATAGTTTCAATTAAGCCACTATCCGTTAACTTTTTTAACCGAAATACTGACGTGACAATTAAGTAAATTTGTGTAATTGCACATTTACTCATTCATATTTATACATTTTCCCAAATTTAGAAGTCAAGATCAAATAAATAAATAAATAAAAATAATGACTTAGCAGTGTCGATGTACTTGTTTGCCTCAAATGAAATGAATGCCAAAGATGACCCGTTACTATTACATCATGGAACAATGTCTTGGCATAAGCACCCACATGAGATAAGGATTAGTAGAAATGAAATTTAGTAAAAAGGATGAACATATTTGGTATTGTTTGGTAAAAGATTCAAAGCAATTTTGAAGTTTCATTTCACAAATTAATTTCTTTCCAATTTTGGGCAATTTGCCTCTCTTTTTTTCTGTTCACGTTTTTTACAGGTATAAACTACTTTCAAACATGAGAATTACATTAGTAAAAAATGTTTTGAAAGATAAAAATTAAAAAAAAAGGAGGAAAAAGAGTTTGGTAAAGATATACAAACTTCACGAAAAGCATTCCCCTTCTTTTGGAGAGCTAATTCCCCATTGTTAGCCTTTGTTGGTAATTCAGATAAGTGTGATACAATTCTAGCTCAACCTGGCCACATATCAGAGAATTTCATTCATGCATTAGAAATCATAAATAAGACCACAGAATAGAAACTAACAATCAAATACTACAGGAACTTCACATGGGGAAGATGTAAGAAAATTAACCTTAAATAAAGCCTCCACCCGCCCAGGTGGCATCTGATTTCCCATTGCGGCCAACAGCTCTTTTGTTAGGTACACCATTATGGGAACTATCATCCCAGCCAGCCCAAGCATCATCGTTCACCTTTGTAGAGCCTTCATTCCCGTCGTCATTCGTGCCCCATTCATTCCCACCGGAGGAGGATTGTCCTCCAGAAGTAGAATTCCATTGGTTAAAGTCATTACAATGTCCATTCTTCTCGCATTCGTTTTGCTGCGAGTTATCGTTGTTCCAGTTCATGCCATCTTTTGCGTACTCCTCGACCTTTTGTGAAGCTAAAGCCATGACTCCTCTCACGATCCCCCATGTTCTTTGGCCGATCTCTGTTGTCTTTGCAGTGACAACGCTAACAGTTTCATTAACCTTGGTGTCATAGCCACCCTCCTTAACCTGCACAAAAGGAATGGATGGATGTACTTCCAAATAGCAATACAAGGAAAGACAATAAATCATGTTATAACTATAACATCAACAACATAGTCAAATGAAGTGCCAGAAAAGTAGAGAAGTAATAAATAAGAAATGAATTGAAAAGTTGGCTATTCAAAGTTACTTTATTATTTAGTTTGGGCATTAAGAAAGCAATTAGGAGAAAGATGAAGTGAAATTACAACTATAGGTTGATCAACTTTAACCCATGGTATAGAGAAATTAACTAAGAAGACATATTTGAACCCACAACTTCCTTTTCCATTTATTTATTTTGACTTCTACTCATTTAGTTATCTAATTCGAAAAATTGAAAAACTAAATTTCTTTATTTTGTAATTTGGTCGTTAATTTTCCCTATGTTTTAAGCCTGTTTTGACCAAATTTAAACCGCATGTTCCTAAACTATTATAGAATACTTATGTAACTTCAATTTCTCTTATCTGACAAAAAAATTATTATTTTTAATTTAGTCCCTCAGCTTTGCATGGTTTCTTTGTTTCTTCGATTCCCCCTTCGTTTTAAGCTAATTTTTTATTAAATTTGAACCACATGCTCCTCAAAGTGTAGAATATATGAGTAACTTCAATTTCTTTTTTGATAAGAGACTTCCTCTTTTTGCAATTTAGTCTCTCAATTTTGTATGATTTTTTTGTTGCTTCACTTCCTCCTTTGTTTTAAGCTCATTTTAGACAAAATTTGAACCACTTGTTTCTCAATCACTATAAAATGTTTATGTGACTACAATTTTTTTTGCAAATGATTTCTTCATATCAATTTGTCAAACAATAAATGAGAAAATTGCATGGTCTTTTCAAAGCCTCACATTTTTTGTTTTGATAAACTAAAATAAATGAAAATTGCAAATGTCAACTCGATTAACTCAACTCAATCGAATACTCAAACCTACTTGTGCTATATCTAAAAGTTCATTTTGATCCCTTTACCATAAAATGAAGTATTTTAGTTCTTGTACTATACCTAAAAGTTCATTTTGATCTCTTTACTATAAAATGAAATATTTTAGTTCTTGTACTATAGCTAAAAGTTCATTTTATTCTCTCAATTATAAAAAGAACATTTTAGTCCCTATACATTTGAAAAGCTAACATTTCAGACCAAAATATCAAAGTTATTGTTATTTGGCCTAAATATTTTGGTTTAAACACTCTTTAGGCCCCTCTCATTTTTGAACTTGAGAAAATTAATCTCTTTTAAAACATTCTTTTATAAATTTTTACATAAAATTTTTAAACACATACGAAATTTAAATACAAAATTAATTCATAGCTTAACCCAAAACTCTTTTATCTTGATTTAAAATAATATTACAATCACAAATTAAAAGGTGAAAAACATTATAGATCATTCTTATTTACTCATTTTCAAAATGTACATTGAATAAATTTTTCTCTTTTTTAAGAGGGATCAATTTGATCTGTTTCGAAATTGATAGTGACTTGAAAAATGTTTCAACCAAAATAGTTTAGCCAACTAACTATAACTTAAATTTTGTACCAAAATATTCATTTTTCAAACATACATGACCTAAGATGTCTTTTTTATATAATAAAGAGACTAAAATGAACTTTTAGATATTGTACAAAGGTTAAAATGTTCTTTTATTGAGATCCATTAATTGGTCTAGTGGCTAAAAATGCTCATATTGCCCCATCTTGTATGAGTTTGAATCTCGGCATGAGAATATAATACCTTAATTTAATCAAAAAAATTATTCTTTTATTATAGTTGAGGTACTAAAGTGAAATTTTAAATATGGTACAATGACCTTTAATGTACTAAGTGGATAAACAATACATCAACAATAATGTGTAAAAACTAAGTAAGAAGCAAAAAGATACCATTTACGCACAGAATCTATTCAAGGAATAATAAGAGAAACAAATACCTTATTTACTAATATTTAAATTTAAAAAAATCTAAAATTCTATTATACCAAAAAATTTAGATTGTCACTATTCATCTTGTATATCGAAGTTAATTGCACCATACGTCCCTAAACTATAACCCTCATTTTAAATTGGCCTTTAAACTTTTGAACGTTTCAATTCCATCCTTAAAATATGGTACTTACTTTAATTTAGTCCCCAAACTTTTGAAGATTTTAATTTCATCTTCAAACTATAACTCTCATTCTAAATTGATCACTAAACTTTTATAGATTCTAATTGCATCCCAAATTATCAACATCTACTAATCACTCCCATGTTAATAAAATCATTATAGAAATTGTTATTTTTCATGTAAACATTGATGTGTATTATGTAATAATATGATGCGACATAAATGATAATTTGAGGAAGAAATTGGAACTTTCAAAAGTTTGGAAGACCAATTTAGAATGGGGGTCATAGTTTAGGGATGACATTAGAACATTCAAAAGTTTGGAACCAATTTAAAATGAAGTCATAGTTTAGGGATGAAATTGATATGTTCAAAAATTTATGAACTATTTTAGAATGAATGTCATAGTTTGGAGACGAGTGGTGCAATTAAAATATAAAAAAGTTAAACAATGTGGTGCATCTAAATGAAGATTAGCATGCAAAAATATAGAATTAAGAATTAAGATATGAAGCTGCCCAACAATCGCAATAGAAAACCAAAATCCGAAAATACCTTGGTGGTTAACTCCTTGGTTCCTGCTTGGACAACACTTGCAGCGGATGCTGCTACTGATGATAACATCCCAATCCCCTGCACCGCAAACAAATTCAACCAATAACTCTATCATCATGAAATGAAAATCAAGATATAATTTCTTAACCTGAGATACAGCAGAGAACATATCCCCCTGAGGATCACTATTCCTCGGGGTAGACATAGGACTCGATCCAAACCCAACGTATTTCCCTCCTTGGGAAGGTGGTAGCCCTTCAGGCCTTGATTCATTCTCTGTCATCTTCCTCGCAAAATAGCTCTCCTTGTTCGCCACCGAAGCCTCCAGCTCCGGTGCCGTGTATATATCCTCTGTGGACCTCGACCTCATGGGACCACCCCCTGCTTCCTCGCCATTCTTATTCCCTCCTCTAAAATCAGTCGCCGATTGATTCCTCCTCAAATCATTCGAAGATCTAAAAGAATCGTCATTATCCCAACTATCCCATTCTTCATCATCATTATTATTATTACTACTACTTCCACCGTTGAGAGTCTCTTTCGAAATGGGTGGATCCTTCCACGGGCGGCCCTCGGCTAGGGCTTGGATACGATCGCGATAAATACTGGCGGCATTGGAGTTATATTTGGTGAGGATATCGGTTTCTTTAGGGATCCCGTATTGAGCCAAGAAAGCGTTGAGCTTCTGGTTACCGCCGGATTCCATTTTTTTGACCTGGATCTCGGACCATGAATCCATGGTAACGGATCGGACGAAAGAGATGTGGACACCTAAGCCACGGTGTTTCCCGGAGCATTCTAAGCACATGAAAACACCGTAGGAAACCGAAGCCCATTGGGGATTCTTTTGGTTACAATCGACGCAAGTTGTATTACCTGGCTGCGATTGGAGATTGCGTAGCCGTCTCGTTGCCGCCATTTTTGAATCCGATTTTAATCGGATTCGGTTAAAGGGAAAAAGGAAAGAATTAGATCGGAAAAGAAATTCAGAGAAATGGAGCTATAAAAACAAATTTTGGGGAAAATGTCTAAAAAGGGAAATGGGAGGCTAAAATTTAATTGGGAGAAGAAGACCAGCGACACCGTTAAAACATTTTTAGGGGAATGGGTGGAGATTTAGACACGTGTCTGTGTGAACAAAATATTCAACGGGTCTCCTCTTCCACTGCAGCTGTGTTCCATTTAAAAACGTCACAACTCACATGTGAGTCATTCAATTAATTCCAAAAAAAATCCAAAAAATAATAAGTGAAAAATCAAATGATGTTCATCCGAAGAAATTTAAATTCAATTATTTTATCTATAAAGTATATATACATTGTCAAAGATCTAAAAATATGTAAGAATATATATCACTTTGTAATTACCATGAGACTATTCAAAAAATAATTAACTGAAAAAAAAAAACTCATTTTAACTTTTAGGCTTCTCAAAAGTTGTTGTCTTCATTGAACAATTTGAACTATGGAAAGATTTTTATCGGTGAGAGAAAAAACATATCACTAGACAGATGTTTTCTAACTCAAGGTTCAAGAAATTTAAAAGTTTATTGGTAATTTCATGAGTTTTGAGAGAGATTTTCGAGGATCTAATTTGATGAATTAAATAAGGATATTGAAATAAAACTTATGATGAAATTTGGAGTTCAACTGTCACTATATATAACGATTAATAATTATCAGTGGGATGATACGTGATATAATTGTTACAATAAATTAATTGAGTAAATTAATTATTACTATCAATTAATTGAACCACTTAAGTGCAACTCTTTAAAATCTAATATTTTTAATGAATAAAATATTTCATATTATTGTCTGATATTTAAAAGTTCAATAATCTGTTTGTGACAATCGCCTACTTAGGTGATTCGTTCAAACAAATTATATTTCTTCAATAACTTTTTTATTCCATAAAATGTTTTAGAGTCCGTTTCTATTGTAATGTTTGAATTTTATTTTATTTTTGTTTTGTCATTTGTTTCAAATTTCTTACAAGCATATGTAGGCCCTGTTTGACAATTAGCGGATAGCTGATAGCGGATTACATTAGCTGATAGCTGATTGCATTAGCTGATTTGACTAGCGGATTGTATAAAAGTGTTTGGTAAAATTAACTGATAGATGATAGCTGTTTGATTATTTAAACAAGCAAAATGACATATAAGGACATGATTATATTCAATACTTGTTTGAATAATTTATCAGTTATGAATATTTTGTATCTAATAAATATTAATTAGATTTGTACAAATTATTTTTAATATAAATTTCTTAAACATATTTGAAAGATTTATATATTAATTTATTATTTATATAATTATTAAAAAAATTATATGCACATATAAATATGTGATAATAAAAAATAGAATTAACTTACAAATATCACCATATAAACTAGTAGTAACAACAAATAAGTCGAATATTTAATATGTTATTATTTATATTAAAAATGTTATTATTTAATTTAAGTTATTTGGAGATTTTTGGTAATTGTTAAGGGTAAAAGAGTCATTACAACTCTAATATCAAACCTCTAATCTCAAAAAGCTCATATTAGGAGCTTTTTCAAAATTAGCTTTTTCACCCCAATCCGCTCTTTCAATCCGCTATTTACCAAACATCAATATTAGCGGATTTGACTAGTCAAACCTCTAATTATACCTCAAACCTCTAATTTTTGCCCAAACCGCTATTTACCAAACAGGGCCGTAATATTTTGTTAATCATCTTATTAGATATAGCCTCGTAATATGTACGTACATACGCAAAAACATAGGCCTTTTTAGGGAAATATTGTACATAAAATAAAGAATTAGGGAAATAGAGTTTCTCCGACAATAATTAGGGAAACGAGGTGATTGCTATAGTAAACAGTAATGTTGTCGTTTGTAGGTGGCGATATCGATTTGTTTATTTATTTTTATTAAATCGACGCTATATGCAGGTGGTGACACCGATTTTTTTAATTCTTTATTACATCGACGCCATATGCAGGTGGCGATCTCATTAATTTAATATTTTTAAAAAAAACCCACAACAAAGATGAAATACATTGTTCTGTTGCTCTTCCTCTTTTCTCAACTAGCAATATATGAACGAGAAATTGGTAAATGCTCATGCTAGCGTCGATGCCAATCTTGCGACCAAAATAGCTTTCTAATTTATGCCCCTTCATGGACTTAGGTGCATTGCCAGTCAGAAGCTTCGTTAAATCTTCATCGTTAAATTTAAAACCCGAAATATCGATCAATTTTCCAGCAAAGAAAGCCCCAACGATTTTGTGTATGAGATAAGTTGTTCTACATTCAAGGATCTACATTTTGAGATAAAATCATCAAGTTTGGTGGAAAATGAGTTTAGGTGGGGGTTGAGGAAGAAGAACGAAAATGAGAGTTTTGACTCCATTTCTTATTGTAGAATCATACCTTTAGTTTCTTTTAATCTCCCAGCAATGTTGTAACTCATCTTACTACATTTTCTTGTAGTTAAAGAAGTGAGAAATTCTTCCAAGGAGCTTGGGAAGAAGAAAGCTTGAGGGCTTGGTTTGGGACTTCTTTTCCAGTGTTATCATCTGTAATGCCCTGGTTTTGGGCCTAGATGTTTTAGGCATCGGATCGGACTGGTCGGGAACAGTTTGAATCGCGTTTGGGGTTTTCGGGGAATCAAGGATCAAGATAGGATAAAAATGTGGTAAAAATTGCTAAAATCCTCTAAAATATGTTTAAGAGGTTGGTCAAATCAATTTTACAAAAAGAGTGTCGGAAGTGGTACATTTTGGGTAGTGACCAAAATGTAAAGTTTCAAAACTATGAAAAATGCAATTTTCAAAAGGGAGAGTCAAAGTCTTAGAATCTCTAGGGAGCTTTATTCAATTAATTCTTTCCTTAATATGACATGTTTTTAAAATGGTTTTTAATTAATTGATTTTAAAAGGGTTTTATTTATTTTATTAATTAAATAGCCAATTTGGGAGGATTTAGTTACGTAACTACTTTTCTCTTATCATTATCAGCCAAACACTCTTCTAAATCATTTTCTCCAGATTTCTTTTCTCCCAAACACTCTCTCTTGGTTTCTCTTTCATTTCCAAAGAATCCTTTTCAATTTCTTCAAGATTTGTGAAGCAAAAACTTGTCATTCATTGAGGAAAACAAGGATTGGAGGTAAATCCCGTTCTCAACCTCTAATCAAGGTTCTTTATTGAAATTCCTAGGATTTTTAACTCTCAGTTGTTATTTTTAAATGAGTTTTGATAATAGTTATGATTTAAGATCAAAATCTTGCAAAATTTTGATTTAATTCTTGATTTTCGGAATTGTTTTGATGAGCTCTATTTTGGATGGATTCAAATTGAGTTTTGAGTTAATTATGTTGTTGAGAAAGTGTTTTAATGATATAGATCCCGAAATCCTTGAGATCCTTGGGTTTTATGATAGTTCTAGTGGAGTTTTTGAGGTGAAATAATGAGGTTTTGATGCTGGAGGTATAAGGATGGGTTTAGGTTGATTTTAGGTGTATTTTGATGTTTAGAAATGATTGAAAGTGGTGTATGATGGCTGGGATTGGTTTAGGAAGCAATCGATTGAGTTTTCGGTTGTTTCAGATGGGTAAATTGGTGTAGTTTGGGTGAGCAACGGGTTTGTGTTTAGTTTCTGGTGTTGAAATGCATTTTAATGCATTTGGCTCTCTGTTTCGATGATATGGAAACAGAGAATCTTGATCCGGAGGCAAACGAGTCGGTTGTGGAGGTTCCGAAAGAGTGATTTCCGTGTCGGCAAGCAAGGTTTCACGTTGTCGGTGAGTGGACATGTTTTTAAAGCTTTGTAAGCTTGGATACGAGTGATTGGGAGGTTAGTGTAAGCTTGAAAGGCTTAGCTAATCTCGGAAGTAAGTATGGTTTCTTGTTCTCTCAGTTTTCTGTTATGAAATGGATTCCATGGTATATCATGCTCATGTTTGATGGTGATTGTTACTCACTGTTATGCAAGGATTTAAGCATGGTTTTGCTTGTGTTTATCCCATGAAGAGGTTTGGTTTGAGTACAAGATGGCGAGATCTTGTATGAGATGGTTTTTGCTATTTAAATGCATGTTTAGTTTAGGATATGTGATGATTTTTGATGATGCATTGAAAACAATGAGTTAACACGGATTTTAAGGATATATTGGCAAGGTTTGATTTATTTTTAATACTCGGATACGTTGGTCGACCAATAGGATGTGAGTGCACTATAATTTATAAATCGTACGCGTGTCTAGCTACGTGACGTAATATGGGGTGAGCCTATTACGGGTGATAGAGGTGAGCCTATCACTATGGGTTAGGGGTGAATCTAATTCCATTCGTAGCCATTAAGATGGGGTGAGCCATCATTGAGTTTAGGGGTGAGCCTATGTGAGTCCGTGTATCCGATATTGTGTATGAAAGTGATGGAGGCGAGTCCATCATAACGAATAGGGGTGAGCCTATGCCAGATGTTAAATGCCAATATATGTGTGTTATCGATGTTGCCCATGTATCATGTTTTTAAAATGAAAGCATCATGATTTATTGTGCATGAGATGCTTGATGTTGAGTTATTGCATAAGAGGATTCTATGCATGTGAATTAAGCAAGTGAGGCTTAATGTGGATTTGCATTGAGAGCAATGCATGTGATTAATGATACATGTGGAACATGATTTAAGAATGATTTGCTTTGGTTTTGAAAGCATGATTTGAGAATGAGCATGAAATGGTTTGATTTGTGTTTTAAAAACCGCATTGTTGGTGTGTTCTTGAGCTTTCCCTCACTAAGAAAGTGTGCTTACGCTCCTCTTTTCCCAACAATACAGGAAACTAAACTTGAGGGTCGGGGAGTAGCAAGGAAAGGCACCTAAGTTGTCACTCGAACTCAAGTATGAACTTCGGAGAATTTTAATAAGTAGAATTGGCAATGAGGGACTAGAACCTTGGTTTGGAGGTTTCATTATCGATTCCTTAGCTGAGATATGATAGTTGCTTATTTTGGTTTGTAAATGGCCTTTGAGGATTGATTTGTGCATGAATGTGGTTTTTAGCTTTTGTATGGTTTTGGAAACTAGGAAGCATGCCTATAGATTTAATGCTTGCTAGAATGATGCCACGTTTTAGCTTGTGCTTCATGTTAATAGTCTTTGATATGTATACAAGTTGTATGTGGGTTGTAACATGTTTTCGGGTGTGCAAAGTTGTCTAAAACCAGCAAAGTCTGATGTTGCAGGGCAGGGTGTTTCGGAACGCCCTCATCCGTATCGAAACGATGGCCTGCAATGGCCAGGGGGTTTCGGAACGGGTGCAATCGTTCTGGAACATTTAGTGTAACGCCCTGATTTTGGGCCTAGATGTTTTAGAGTTTGAATCGGGTCGGTTGAGAACGGTTCGAATCTTTAAGGGAGATTTAGGGAACACCTAGTTCGGGATGCTTTAAAAATATGGAAAATTTTCTAAAAATCCTCATTTATTATATGAAGGATTATGGTGAAAACAATTTTACAAAATATGGTTTGGAAATACTACATTTCGGTGCAGTGACCAAATCGCAGTTTTTGCAAAAGTTGACTAGTGACTGTTTTGTAAAGGATTGAAACTTTGAATCTTTAAGGAGCTAATTTTACCAAAATGTTTTTCATCAGATTTCTCTTTATTTTGGGTGTTTTAATAATGATTTAATAAAGGGAATTAAAAGAGAAAATCCTATTTTGACTTTCATAACTACTTTACGATCTTTTTCCCTCTTTTCATTTTCTCTCAACTTCCACTCAGCCAAACACATTTCCTTCATCAATTAACCTCTGATTTTCATCCATTTTGATGAGATTTCAATCTCCTATGGATTTCTAATCTTTTCCTCGTTAAATCCTCTTGTTTTCACTTTGGATTTTCAAGAAAAATTGCCCAAATTAAGGAGAAATCAACCATTAGAGGTAAGCTTCGTCTTCTCTTCTAATGATCTGTTATTTACTGAAATTCCCAAGTTATCAATCCTTTGTTAATGATTTTTGAGTTGCCTTAATGTTGGAAACATGAAATTGTGTTAAAACTCAAGATTCTTGGAGAGATCTTGATAATTTTCGTAACTATTGGTTAGGCTCTGTTTTGAGGCTGATTTTTAATGTATTTGGATGGTAATTGATGTTATAAATGATGTTTTATAAAAAAAATCCCGAATAGGTTTGGATTCATAAGTTTTGCATGCTAGAAACAAGGTTTGGGGATTTAGGGTTGGTTTGAAACACCATCCTAAGTCCGGAAGTAAGTATGGCTAGATTTGCTCTCAAATATGTGGTTGTTGCCCCTAAAATGCTTTTACATGCTCTTGTTTTGAGATAGACAAATTTCTACTGTTTTATGCATGATTTGTAGCATGCGATGATGCTTTGTAGAGATTTCACGAGATAGCATGTTGCATTGAAGAGTTTTCAGATTTTGACTTAATGCAAAGCATGTGTTATGATTTTGAAATGAGATGAGAAAGACTTGAGAAATATTGCATTAAAACAGTAGGTGAGATGATGTTTTGACATAATATATTGGCATAGAAGATGAGATACTTACCGGATATAATTGATCGATCAATAGGATGAGAGTGCACTATAATCTAAAAATTTGTACGTGCTCTTTGGAGTCGGGCAATGGGGGTAGTGCCATCCCGATCCAAAGTGAGAATTCGATGATGAGAGATACCATCGAGGTAGGACTTGGTGAAATACCCAAGCTTTGTGGCGATGAGAGATACCGCCATGAGAGTCCGGTGATAAGAGATTCCACCGAGGTAGGACTTGACCTTGAGTCAAGCTAATCCGCATATCCGAGTAAAGATGAAATGTGAAATGCCAATATAATATATGAAAATGTATTTGATTCGCATGTACCAAACATTGAAATGCTTTATGCTATGAGAAATGCATATGAGATTTGTATATGAAATGCTTTAGTTTTCCATAAGCATGTGTATGGCCTTGCCATGAGATTTGCATTGGTTTAATGCATGAGATAGAATAAGGGTACATGCGTTTTCAAATGGAGTTTTGCTTTGAAATGGTTTTCAAGCATGAGATAGAATGAGCATGTGGTTGAAAATGGCTTTTGAGAAAGAGTTTTGAATAATGCATTGTTGTGTTGGTTTTCTTTAGAGCTTGCCTCACTAAGCAAATATGCTTATGCTCTCTTTTATCAACAATGCAAATAATTGAGATGAATTTGGGCAGCGAGGAGGTTAAGAACATCCAAGGAAGTGAAAAGCTCATGTATGGTGATGTTTTACATACTTTAGTATTGATATTTGGCAATAGGGCTTCAAGGTTGTTTTTGGGAGTTGTATTTGGAACTCCTTATGTTTGTAACATGTTTGATATGGATTTTGAAGTTTGTAAATGGGCCTATTTGGTTTGGTTTGAGGTTTGAAGTCTTTACTTGGTTTCGTTGTTAGGAGGCATGCCTATAGACTAAATGTTCATGTGTTTGATGCCATGATTTAGCTTAGGCTTCTTAAATATGTCCTTTAATGTCTAATCATGTTGCTGATATGTTATGGTATGATTTGGGATATGTTTGACTGTGTAAAGTTGTGAAAAACTAGAAAATTGTAAGGTTGCAGGGCAGGGTGTATCGAAACACCCTTGCCTGTTTCGAAACAGGGGCCTAAAATGGCCATAGTGTTTCGAAACTGGTGAAGGTGTTTCAGAACACTTTGGCTACTAGAGAGCCATGTTCCGATACGGGTTTCGGAACGAGCCCGAGTACCGAAACGTCCAGCCCAGTTTTGATACGGGCATTTCGATACCAGGGTCAGCGTTTCGAAACGGTTGACCGTTGGCTTTCATTTTGAATGGTTTCAAGTTTTCTGTTTCTTACATTTTAGTCCTTGATGATGTGGATGCAATTGTTTGAGCTCGGAATGTCCTTTTAAGATGATATTTGACAGAGATGCATGTAAAATGACTAATTACATTTTGGTAAGCTTAAAATCTGCAAAGTTCTTACATTTTACTTAATTTACATTTTGGTCCCTAAACATGTAATTCTTACAATTGAATCCCTAATTGAATTCTGATCGCTGTGCCTTTCTCTCATATGATTCTTGAGTAATCACATAGGCTTAATGTGCATTTAGAAAATATAAAAAGGAAAAAAGGGTCGTTAATCAAGGTTGACTTTCGGGTTGACTTTGGTTTTCCCCGTATAATCTTCGTAGTTCGGGTCAAGCGTCTAGGCCGGGCTAAGGGGGTTACATTTGTTGGTATCAGAGCAAGGTTTACGAATATTTGGGGCTTGGTAAGTGGTTAATGTGTGTGATTATGAATGATTGTTACTTTTCGGTGAAAGTATGATGCATGATTGTTGATGTTTGGTTCTTTTGAGATGAATTTGTGATGCTATGCTGTGATTGGGGTATAGTTGGGGATCCCATTGCCATATCATTACTATTGGAAAGGATTGTTTTCAAAAATGAGCTTGAGTACTTGGATTACTTGCCTTATTATGCCTAATTAAATTTATTGTATTTTGTCAGTTGCATTGTTTTCTCATGGGGCCACGTAGAGAGCTTAGAATTAATACCCGTGATATGGCCGAGAATGAGAATGTTGAGAATGCTGAGGATCTACCTCCTCCTCCCCCTGGTGGACCACCCGGTGGTGGTGGAGCTGGGGTTAGTGCTGCGGGAGCTGGTGCTGGGGTTGCTGGACCCGAGGGAGTTCATGGACAAGCTGCTCCTGATATGTATGTGTTGATACAAGCTATTGCTAGAGCTATTCAGGCAGCAGTAGCTGGAGCTCATGGAGCTGCACCACATGATGGTGCTAATGTGAGGTTGCCGTTGGAGTGACTCCGTAGTCTGGGAGGGACTGAGTTCAGAGGGTTGACCCCGAAAGGTTCTGAATCTTGGCTAGAGAGTACCAAGAGGATTCTCGGGCAGTTGAACTGTAATAATGTTCAGAAGTTGGGATGTATTGTGTCCCTGTTGCATGGTGATGCATATACGTGGTGGACGACCACAATAGCGGGGATGGAAGATGATGAGGTGACTTGGACATTCTTCCTGAATGCATTCAAGCGAAAGTACTTGGGAGTTCGTTACCTCGATGAGAAAAAGAGGGAATTCATATCCCTTGTGCAAGGGAGTATGACGGTGGCGGAATATGAGGTGCAGTTTGTACGCCTTAGCCAATATGCACCTGAGCTGATTCCTAGCGAGCGGGAAAGATGTGAACGATTCCGTTATGGGCTGGTGGCTGATGTGAAAACCTATATGCTCGCAGCAGACTATACTGATTTCGATGTCTTGGTCACCAGAGCCAAGGACATTGAACTGAATCTTGGTCTGGCAAGTCGAGCGGGAGGATCTAGCTCAGGGAAGCGAGCTGCGGAGCGTGATCTTGGTAGAGATCGCTACAAGACGCATAAGGATAGAAGGTCACACGTCGATGCTAGACGTGGGGGTGGTATCCCTGGGAGAGGTCAGCAAGGACCAAATGCTTTCATGTGGACTCCTGAGTGCAATCGGTGTGGTAGGAGGCACACTGGTGAGTGTTGGGCAATCTTGGTACATGCTGGAACTGTGGTAATCGAGGGCACATGAAGAAAGATTGTTCTCAGCCGTTGAGAGAAGGCCAGGCTCCGGTGAGAGCAGCTGAGCCACAGAGAGGTCGTGGGCGCGACCGTGGTAATTTCCAGCGCAGAGATGAAGGTGGAAGGAATGTAGCACATGTGGTGGTTGTTCAGCCTGAAGGTGGTGGCCAGGCTCGAGTGTATGCCCATCGAGAAGGGAGGAATGACACGGACGTGATCGCAGGTACCTTTACTTTGCAATCCTTGTCATTACTTTCTTTGATTGATTCTGGATCTACACACTCGTACATATTGCATGAACATGCTCAAATGCTTGGTTTGCCTGTTGAGTCTTTGGATGTGGGTATGCGTGTGACTAGTTCCTTTGGTGATACAATTGTAACAAGAAGATTGTATAGGAGATGCCCCTTAAAGGTGCAAGATCATGTGTTTCTTGTTGATCTTATGGAATTACCATTCTATTGATTTGATGTAATTCTTGGTATGGATTGGCTTGTTGAGCATAGAGCCGTTGTGGATTTTGAAAGCAAGCGAGTTTCGCTGAAACTTGCGGATGATTATGAGATTGTGGTGGTGGGAGAAAATGTGAAGTTTCTATCTAATGTGGCGTCGACGCTTGAAGCAAGCCGGATGTTGCGTCAAGGATGCAAGGTTTATCTAGCCTTTGTTATGAATCCTAGTACAAAAGAGGTTCGTGTACAGGATATAAGGACTGTGTGTGAGTTCCCTGGAGTGTTTTCGGAGGAATTACCTGGTTTGCCGCCTAGTCGAGAGGTTGAATTCGGAATTGAGTTGTATGAGAACACAACTCCGGTGTCCATTGCTCCCTATCGCATGACACCCAAGGAGCTGAAGGAGTTGAAAACGCAACTTCAAGAGTTGCTTGACTGAGGCTTTATTCGGCCTAGTGTGTCACCTTGGGGTGCACCGGTCTTGTTTGTTAAAAAGAAAGATGGGACGATGAGGATGTGCATTGATTATCGTCAGCTGAATAAGTTGACCATCAAGAACAAGTATCCTTTGCCGAGGATTGATGTTATTTTTGATCAGTTTCGAGGAGCGGCTGTGTTTTCAAAGATAGATTTGAGGTCAGGATACTATCAGTTAAAGGTGAAGGATGTGGATGTGCCGAAAATAGCCTTTCGAACGAGATATGGGCATTATGAATTTCTGGTGATGCCGTTCGGACTGACGAATGCTCCTGCAGCTTTCATGGACATGATGAACAGGGTGTTCCATGAATTCTTAGATAAGTTCGTTGTGGTGTTCATCGATGATATCCTTGTGTACTCTCGTACTGAGAAGGAGGATGAGGGTCATTTGAGGATCGTTTTGCAAGCGCTGTTAGAGAATCAGCTTTATGCTAAGCTGAGCAAATGTGAGTTCTGGCTAAAGGAAGTTGTTTTTCTTGGCCATGTGGTTTCGGCTGAAGGGATTCGAGTTGATCCTCAGAAGATTGAGGCGGTGGTGAATTGGAAGCCTCCTCGGTCTGTTCATGAAGTTCGTAGTTTCCTTGGTTTAGCAGGTTACTACCGGAGGTTCGTGGATGGATTTTCTAAGATTGCTACCCCTTTGACAAAGTTGTTGCAAAACGATGTAAGTATGAGTGGACGGAAGCGAGACAACAAGCTTTTGAGAAGTTAAAAGCAGCTTTGACGCAAGCTCCTATCTTGGTTCAACCTGAGTCAGGAAAAGAGTTTGTGGTGTATAGTGACGCGTCCTACGTTGGTTTGGGGTGTGTGTTGATGCAAGAGGGTAGAGTAGTGGCTTATGCATCGCGACAGTTGAAAGTGCATGAGCGCAATTACCCTACACATGACATTGAGTTAGCTGCAGTGGTTTTTGCTCTAAAGATTTGGAGACATTATCTCTATGGTGAGAAGTGTACTGTGTACATGAATCATAAGAGTTTGAAGTACCTGATGTCTCAGAAGGAGTTAAGTCTTAGGTAATGACATTGGGTGGAGTTGCTTAAGGATTACGATCTAACGATCGAGTATCATCCGGGGAAGGCCAATATTGTGGCCGATGCTTTGAGCATGAAGGTGGCGGTGGAATTAAGGGCGATGTTTGCTAGCTTGAGAATATCGCGGGATGGTGGTCTGGTTGCTGAATTGAAAGTGAAACCATCTCTAGTTCAGTTGATAAAGGACAAACAACTGCTGGATGATTCTTTGGTCCACATGTTCAGGATATTGCAGAAGGTAGGCCATCGAATTTCTGTTTCAATGATGATGGTGTTTTATGTTTTGAGAGTCGGATAGTGGTGCCGAATGATGCTGAATTGAGGCACACTATTCTGATTGAGGCTCATAGTAGTCCTTTTGCTATGCACCTTGGTAGTACAAAGATGTATCGTGATCTGAAGGATGAGTACTATTGGGTGGGATTGAAGAAAGATGTCACTGAGCATGTTAGCAAATGCATGGTTTGTCAGCAGGTTAAGGCTGAACATCAATTTCTTTCAGGGTTATTGCAGCCGTTAAGGATTCCTGAATGGAAGTGGGAGAGGATCACCATGGACTTTGTGTCTGGTTTGCCTTTATCGCCATCAAAGAAGAATTTGTCTAGGTGATTGTGGATCGCCTTACGAAGTGTGTGCATTTCTTGCCTGTGCATACTACGTATACCTTGGATAAGCTTGCGGAGTTGTACATTGCTGAGATTGTACGGTTGCATGGAGTGCCAAAATCTATAGTGTCGGATAGAGATCTGAGGTTCACCGCAAGGTTTTAGGAGTGTTTGTATCAAGCATTGGGTACGCGGCTGAATTTCAGTACTTCTTATCATCCGCAAACGGATGGACAGTCGGAGCGTGTTATCCAAGTGCTTGAGGATATGTTGAGGTGCTGTGTTATTGAATTTCAAGGCTCTTGGGAGAAGCACTTGCCTTTGGTAGAGTTTGCTTATAATAACAGTTACCAGGAAAGTATTCAAATGCCACCTTACGAAGCTTTATACGAGAGGAAGTGCAAAACTCCACATTATTGTGCTGAAACGGGACAAAAGTTGGTCTCGATGCCGACTTTGTTAAAAGGAACCACCGAGAAGGTGAAGCTCATTTGTGAGCGGTTGAAGGCAGCATCGAATCGGAAAAAGTCTTACGTGGATTTGAAGCGTAAGGAGATAGAATTTGCTGTGGGTGAGCGTGTGTTTTTGAAATTTTCACCTTGGAAGAAGGTGATGAGATTTGGCCGGAAGGGCAAGTTGAGCCCAAGGTTCATTGGACCATACGAGGTGATAGAACGTGCGGGTCCTGTTGCCTACAAGCTGAGACTACCTCAAGAGTTAGAAAAGATACATAATGTGTTTCATGTATCCATGCTTCGGAGGTATAAAACGGATCCGTCGCATGTTATGCCTGTGGAAGAGGTTGAGTTGAATCCAGATTTTACATATGATGAGGAACTTGTTGAGATTCTGGATTCGGATAGTAAGGTTCTCCGTGGTAAGACCATCGAGCTGGTCAAAGTCTTGTGGAGACATCGTGGTGTTGAGGAAGCCACGTGGGAAAGGAAGGAAGACATGAAGAAGCAATTTCCTTACCTTTTTCCTCCAGGTAAATTTCGAGGACGAAATTTCTTAAGAGGGGGGGGGGAGTTGTAACGCCCTGATTTTGGGCCTAGATGTTTTAGAGTTTGAATCGGGTCGGTTGAGAACAGTTCAAATCTTTAAGGGAGATTTAGGGAACACCTAGTTCGGGATGCTTTAAAAATATGGAAAAATATCTAAAAATCCTCATTTATTATATCAATGATTATGGTGAAAACAATTTTACAAAATATGGTTTGGAAATACTACATTTCGGTGTAGTGACCAAATCACAGTTTTTGCAAAAGTTGACTAGTGATTGTTTTGTAAAGGATTAAAACTTTGAATCTTTAAGGAGCTAATTTTACCAAAATGTTTTTCATCAGATTTCTCTTTATTTTGTGTGTTTTAATAATGATTTAATAAAGGGAATTAAAAGAGAAAAATCCTATTTTAACTTTCATAACTACTTTACGATCTTTTTCCCTCTTTTCATTTTCTCTCAACTTCCACTCAGCCAAACACATTTCCTTCATCAATTAACCTCTTATTTTCATCCCTTTTGATGAGATTTCAATCTCCTATGGATTCCTAATCTTTTCCTCATCAAATCCTTTTGTTTTCACTTTGGATTTTCAAGAAAACTTACCCAAATTAAGGAGAAATCAGCCATTAGAGGTAAGCTTCTTCCTTCTCCTATAATGATCAGTTCTTTACTGAAATTCCCAAGTTATCAATCCTTTGTTAATGATTTTTGAGTTGCCTTAATGTTAGAAACATGAAATTGTGTTAAAACTCAAGATTCTTGGAGAGATCTTGATGATTTTCGTAACTATTGGTTAGGCTCTGTTTTGAGGCTGATTTTTAATGTATTTTGGATGGTAATTGATGTTATAAATGAGGTTTTATCAAATAAATTCTGAATAGGTTTGGATTCCTAAGTTTTGCATGATATATTGGTGGTTTTGGGGTGATTTTGGTGTTCTGTTGTAGGTGGAGATATAAGGACGAGTTTATGGTGATTTTTGGTGTTGATTGAGGTTTAGAAATGATTAGAAGTGATAGATCTTGGCTGGGCTGTAACCCTCTTAGCCCGGCCTAGACGATTGACCCGAACTACGAAGATTACACGGGGAAAACCAAAGTCAACCCGAAAGTCAACCTTGATTCACGACCCTTTTTTTTCTTTTAGTCTTGTCTAGATGCTTGTTAACCCTAAGTGAGAACTCACAAATCACGATTGAGAAAGGTACATCGATCGGATAACGAATAGGGACTCAATTGCACTACACACGAAAATAGGGACCAAATTGTAATTTCTGAAAATTAGAGGGACTTAAATTGGTTTTAAGGTTACCATCATGTGATTAGTCATGTTACATGCTTCTCTGCAAAGTTTCAACTTAAAAAGGCTTCTCAAACTCAAGCAATTGCATTTACAACATTTGGGACTAAAATGTAAAGCTTGCAAACATCAGCACAATTCAAATCTGTGTCCAACGGTCACCCGTTTCGGAACACCCACCTGCCATATCGAAACGGCGTTGACCGTTTCGGTACGCGGGTGTGTTCCGAGACCAGTTCCGAAACATGGCATTCTAGTAGCCAAATCGTTTCGAAACAACCTCCACCGTTTCGAAACTCGAAGGCCATTACAGGCCCCCGTTCCGAAACACTAGAGGGTGTTTCGATACGGTTTGCCCCGAAACTGCAGCAAATGCTGATTTTTCACCCCAAAACCTATTCAAACACATCCCAAGGACTCTCGAATCATACCAACAAGTCAACATGCATATAAGGTACATATTTGGAACACTCAGACACAATCATAGCTTCAAACATGAAATCCCTTTAATCTAGAGGCATGCACCCTAATATCAAATCACAAATAGGCAATCCAACCTCAAACAAGCAATTTAGGCCATTTACAATTCAATACAACCAAAGCAAACATGCCACAACCTTAGGGAGTTTAACACATCTCCCAAATACAAATCTTGATTTCCCATTGCCAATCTATCAAAACTAAAGTGTATGAAAACTTCACCATGCATGAGCTTGGACTTCCTTGGATGAACTTAGCTCCCTTGATGCCCGAAAACACCTCATTTGTCTGCATTATTGGTAAAAGAGAGCGTAAGCACAAATGCTTAGTGAGGCATGCTCAAAAGTAAACCAACACAATAATGCTCATTGGAAAAACACTTTCATCAAAAGCTTTTAAACCACATGCTCATTTCTATCTCATGCTTAGAAATCTTTCAAGCAAATTCTAATTGAAACCACATGTACCTCATTTCTATCTCATGCATTTACCAATGCAAAACTCATGGCAAGGCCATACACATGCTTGTATCATCAAAGCATTTCTAAAACCAATCTCATATGCATGTCTCATAGCATAAATCATTTCATCAAGGTACATGTGTAACAAAAACCATTTCATCATTTATATTGGCATTTAACATCTCATTAATACTCGGATATGCGGACATATTTCTACACTAGACTCTTCCGGTGGAATCTCGCATCATCGTACTCACTTGTCTAGCAACATGGCTTCCGGTGGAATCTCTCATCACCGTACTCACATGGCGGAATCTCTCATCGCCACAAAGCTTGGGTATTTTACCAAGTCCTACCCGATGGAATGCCCATCATCGGAATATCTCCCTTTGGCTTAACCAAAGAGCACGTACGAATTTTTAGTTTATAGTGCACTCTCATCTTATTGATCGATCAATTATATCCGGTAAGTTTCTCAACATCTATGCCAATATAATGTGTTAAAACATCATCACATCTACTGTTTTTCATGCAATATTACTCAAAGGTTTTCTCACAACATTTTAAAACATAAATCATACTTTGCTTCAAACCAAAGGCTCAAATCTATTCAATGCAACATGTCATCTCATGACACCTCTACAAGCATAATCTCATGCTATGAATCATGCATAAAAACAATAGGAATTTATCAATCTCAAACCATGAGCATGTAAAAGCATTTTAGGGGCAAACACCACTTTAAAGAGAGCAATTCAAACCATACTTACTTCCAGATTTAGGAAGGTGTTTCAAACCTCTCCTAAATCCCCAAACCTGGTATTTTTTGTCCTCATGGACTTCTAACCCAATCGCACTCACCAATTTACGTTTCGCTTGCTTGCCGAAACGCCAATTAAGCTTCCGGATCAACTCCAAAAGTGTCCGAAGATGTCTCCCCTGTTTTAGACACAAAAAAATCAGAGGATTAATGCATCATCATGCATTGAAATCTTCAGCCAACACTCCAAAACTCGCTGCTCTACTTAAACCCAACATTTCGGCCACCAACACAACCGAAATCACCTCCAAACTCTTCCAAAACATAACCCAGCCAAGATCCATCACTTATAATCATTTCTAAATATCAATTAACATATAAAACAACCCTAAACTCGTCCTTATACCTCCAGCTATAACAGAACACCAAAATCACCCCAAAAACCACCATTTTCACAAGCAAAAACTTAGGAAAACAACCTATTCGGGATTGGATTGATAAAATCTCATTTCTAACATCATTTAACATCCAAAATACATTAGGAAACCATCTCAAAACAGAGCCCAATCAATTTCCACGAAAATCTTCAAGATCTCTTCCAAAATCTTGAGTTTTAAGCCAAACTCTTGTTTCTAACATTAAAACCATTCATAAATCTTTAATAAAGGATTGACAACTTGGAAATTTCAGTAAAGAACTGAGTATTTAGAGGAGAAGAACAATCTTACCTATAAAAGATGATTTCTCCTTGATTTGGGCAAGTTTCCATGAAAATACAATGTAGAAATCAAATGGATTTGTTGAAGGATTGATTAGGAATCAATGAGTGATGGAAATCTCATCAAATGAAGTGGAAATCCAAGTAAGATTTGCTGGAGAAAAAGTGTTTGGTTGATAGGATTTTGAGAGAAAATGAAATGAAAGAAAATTAGAGAAAAGTAGTTATGAAAGTCAAAGGTAGTTTATCAGCTTTATTTTATTTAATTAAATCATTAATTTAATCACCCAAATTAAGGAAAAATCTGATGATTTTTTTTGGTAAATTAGCTCCTTAAAGATTCAAAGTTTCAATCCTTTACAAAACAATCACTACTAAACTTTGTAAAACCTGCAATTTGGTCACTACATCGAAATGTAATATTTCCAAACCTTATTTTGTAAAATTGATTTCACCATTCACTTATATATATTAAATGAGGATTTTTAGATATTTTTCTATATTTTTAAAGCATCCCGAACTAAGTGTTCCCTAAAACTCCCATTTATATTCGAACCGTTTCTCAGACCGATCCGGTTCAGACCCTAAACTTCTAAGCCCAAAATTAGGGTGTTACATGGGCTTTGTTTTAGAAGAGTTTGGAGATGATTTCAGTTGTTTTGGGTAGCCGAAATGGTGCTTTTGAGTAGAGCAGCGAGTTTGTTTAGTCGGCTGGTGATTCCAATGCATGATGATGCATTAATCCTATTCTCTTATGTGTTTTAAACAGGGGAGACATCCTCGGACGCTTTTGGTGTTGATCCGGAAGTGCCGGGAGCTTAGATATCGTTTCGGCGAGCAAGCGAAACGTAATCGGTGAGTGCGAATGGTTTTAGAAGTCCTTGAGGGAAAAAGAAACAAGGTTTGGGGATTTAGGGTTGGTTTGAAACACCATCCTATGCTCTCAAATATGTGGTTGTTGCCCCTAAAATGCTTTTACATGCTCTTGTTTTGAGATAGACAAATTCCTATTGTTTTATGCATGATTTGTAGCATGAGATGATGCTTTGTAGAGATTTCATGAGATAACATGTTGCATTGAAGAGTTTTGAGATTTTGACTTAATGCAAAGCATGTGTTATGATTTTGAAATGAAATGAGAAAGACTTGAGAAATATTGCATAAAAACAGTAGGTGAGATGATGTTTTGACATAATATATTCGCATAGAAGATGAGATACTTACCGGATATAATTGATCGATCAATAGGATGAGAATGCACTATAATCTAAAAATTCGTACGTGCTCTTTGGAGCTGGGCAATGGGGGTAGTGCCATCCCGATCCAAAGTGAGAATCCAATGATGAGAGATACCATCGGGGTAGGACTTGGTGAAATACCCAAGCTTTGTGGCGATGAGAGATACCGCCATGAAAGTCCGGTGATGAGAGATTCCACCGGGGTAGGACTTGACCTTGAGTCAAGCTAATCCGCATATCCGAGTAAAGATGAAATGTGAAATGCCAATATAATATATGAAAATGTATTTGATTCGCATGTACCAAACATTGAGATGCTTTATGCTACGAGAAATGCATATGAGATTTGTATATGAAATGCTTTAGTTTTCCATAAGCATGTGTATGGCCTTGCCATGAGATTTGCATTGGTTTAATGCATGAGATAGAATAAGGGTACATGCGTTTTCAAATGGAGTTTTGCTTTGAAATGGTTTTCAAGCATGAGATAGAATGAGCATGTGGTTGAAGATGGCTTTTGAGAAAGAGTTTTGAATAATGCATTGTTGTGTTGGTTTTCTTTAGAGCTTGCCTCACTAAGAAAATATGCTTACGCTCTCTTTTATCAACAATGCAGATAATTGAGACAAATTTGGGCAGCGAGGAGGTTAAGAACATCCAAGGAAGTGAAAAGCTCATGTATGGTGATGTTTTACATACTTTAGTATTGATATTTGGCAATGGGGCGTCAAGGTTGTTTTCGGGAGTTGTATTTGGAACTCCCTATGTTTGTAACAAGTTTGATATGGCTTTTGAAGTTTGTAAATGAGCCTATTTGGTTTGGTTTGAGGTTTGAAGTCTTTACTTGGTTTTGTGGTTATGAGGCATGCCTATAGACTAAATGTTCATGTGTTTGATGCCATGATTTAGCTTAGGCTTCTTAAATATGTCCTTTAATGTCTAATAATGTTGCTGGTATGCTATGGTATGATTTGGGATATGTTTGATTGTGTAAAGTTGTGAAAACCAGAAAATTGTAAGGTTGCACGGCAGGGTGTATCGAAACACCCTTGCCTGTTTCGAAACAGGGGCCTGAAATGGCCATAGTGTTCCGGAATGGGTGAAGGTGTTTCGGAACACTTGGCTACTAGAGAGCCATGTTCCGATACGAATTTCGGAACGGGCCCGAGTACCGAAATGGCCAACCCAGTTTTGATACGGGCGTTTCGATACCAGGGTCAGCGTTTCGAAATGGTTGACCGTTGGCTTGCATTTTGAATGGTTTCAAGTTTTATATTTCTTACATTTTAGTCCTTGATGCTGTGGATACAATTGTTTGAGCTCGGAATGTCCTTTTAAGCTGATATTTGACAGAGATGCATATAAAATGTCTAATTACATTTTGGTAAGCTTAAAATCTGCAAAGTCCTTACATTTTACTTAATTTACATTTTGGTCCCTAAACGTGTAATTATTACAATTGAATCCCTAATTGAATTCTGATCGTTGTGCCTTTCTCTCCTATGATTCTTGAGTAATCACATAGGCTTAATGTGCATTTAGAAAAGATAAAAAGGAAAAAAAGGGTCGTTAATCAAGGTTTACTTTCGGGTTGACTTTAGTTTTCTTTGTGTAATCTTCGTAGTTCGGGTCAAGCGTCTAGGCCGGGCTGAGGGGGTTACAATTAGCTACTGGGAAGCCTGGTTTCGGAACTGGTTTCGGAATGTACCCGGGTATCGAAACGGTCAACTTGGTTTTGAAACGACTGTTCTGATACGAGGTTCAGCGTTCCGGAACAGGTGACCGTTGGACGTCGATTTTGAATTGTTCCAGGTTTGACTTTCTTGCAATTTGACCCCTGAATGTTCGAATGTTTAATTAATTGAGTTTGGATGTTCCGTCTGAGTTGAGTTTTGCCATGCTGGCATGTTACATGATAAATTTTGGTTTGGTAACTCCAAAGTCTGGTTAGTCCTCGTAATTCTGGAAATTTACAATTTAGTCCCTAAAAGTCAAATGTATGCAATTGTACCCCTTAATGAACTCCGATCGTTGCGCCGTTTCCTTCTATGTGTCATGCTTTTTCACATAGGCTAATATTGTGCATCTAGAAAAGATAAAGTAAAAAAAAGGGTCGTTAATCGAGGTTGACTTTTACGAGTTGACTTCGGTTTTCCCCGTGTAATCTTCTTAGTTTTGGTCGGGTGTCTAGATCGTGCTAAAGGGGTTACATTTGTTGGTATCAAAGCTAGATTACGAAAGAATTGGGGATGATGGTATATGAATTTGGTATGTATTGATGTATGTTGGTTGAAAAAGCATGTTTTGGTTGAATATTGGAATTTACACCACACCTAATTGATGTGAATCATATGTGAGTTGAATATGATGATATGATGAGGATGTGACATTGATATTTGCTGATTTTTGAATGATGTAAAGTATGTTGATCATGAAATGTTATATTATGCTATGTTGTGCTCGAGGGATGACTGGGGTACTCATTGCCAAAGCTACTGAAAGAGAAATTTTGTTTAGAGAAAATGAGTTGAATGACTTAGGTCCTTGCTAATAAAAGGCCTGATTGAATTTATTGTTGTGTTTGCAGTATAGTACACCTTTTTCACCATGTGTCCGAGACGAGGGGCAATGCCCGAAATATGGCCGAAAGTGGACTAGAAGAGCAAGTTGAGAATCTACCGCCTCCTCTTCCTAGTAGACCACCCGCAGGTGGTGGGGCAGGAGTCGAGGCTGGAGCTGGCGCTGGAGGTGTTGCACCTGAGGGAGCACCGGGGCAAGGTGTTCCAGATATGACGGTTTTGATTCACGCTATTGCTGGAGCCTTTCAAGCGGCAGTAGCTGGTTACCGTGTTGCCGCACTACAGCAGGGTGCCAACCCTGGGTTGCCTTTGGAGCGTTTACACAGCCTGGGAGGTGCTGAGTTTAGAGGATTGACTCCTGAAGGATCTAAGGCTTGGTTCGAGAGTACCAAGCGAATCTTGGGACAGATGAACTGTAACAACGTTCAGAAGTTAGGCTGTGTAGTATCACTGTTGCATGGCGATGCGTATACCTGGTGGACGACCATCACAGCTGGGATGGATCAGGATGAAATCGATTGGACCTTTTTCGTGAACGCGTTTAAGAAGAAGTTTTTAGGGGTCTATTACCTGGACGAGAAGAAACGAGAATTCATAGCCTTGGTACAGGGCAGTATGTCAGTTGCTGAATATGAGGTGAAATTTGTGAGGCTGAGCCAGTATGCACCTGAGTTAGTACCAGACGAGCGGACGAGGTGTGAACGTTTCTGCTATGGATTGGTAAGAGAAGTGAAGACGTATGTGCTAGCGGCCGAGTAAACTGATTTTGCAGTGCTGGTCTCGCGAGCAAATGATATAGAGCTAAATTTAGGATGACGGCTCGGTCGGGAGGCTCTAGTTCAGGGAAGAGAGGTGCTGACCATGATGAAAGGCGTGATCGTGGCAAAAGGCCTCGGGATAGAGGATACCAGAGAGATCATCGTCGAGGTGGTGGTGGTGGAATGGGCTGAGGACAACCTAGTCAGAATGTTGGTGCTCGCGCACCTGATTGCAATCGTTGTGGGAGACATCACACCGGGGAGTGCTGGGGTGTCTCAACGGCTTGCTAGCTCTGTGGACTGCAGGGTCATGTGAAGCGTGACTGTCCGCAGTTGGTGGGGCAGGCAACAGTGCGAGCTGTGGAACCTCAAAGAGTCCGTGGGCGCGGCCGGGGCAATTTCCAGAGGAGAGATGAGGGACAGCGTGGCATCGCTCATGTTGTGGCAGTTTGGCCCGAAGAAGGTGGTCCTGCAAGGGTTTATGCTCAGCGCGAGGAACGCAACGATGCTGATGTCATTGCAGGTACCTTTGTTCTACAATCTTTATCATTGTTGGCTTTGATTGATTATGGATCCACGCATTCTTATATCTTGAGCGAGCATGCACATTTGCTTGATATACATGTTGAGTTGCTAGAAGTAGGAATGCAAGTGACTAGTTCCTTTGGTGAGATTGTAGTCACTATGAAGTTATATCGGAGGTGTCCATTGTCTGTTTAGGGTCATGTTTTCCTTGTTGATTTGATGGAATTACCCTTTTATTGATTTGATGTGATCCTTGGAATGGATTGGTTGTCGGAGCATAGAGCGATGGTTGATTTTGATACCAAGCGGGTCACCTTAAAGCTTACCGATGATTATGAAGTGGTGGTAGTAGGCGAGAATGTAAAATTCTTGTCTAATGTGATTTCGGCTTTGGAAGTGAGCCGTATGCTAAGGATGGGTTGTGAGGCCTATCTTGCTTATGTGATTAATCCTAGCACAAAAGATATACGAGTGCAGGACATCAGGACCGTTTGTGATTTTCCGGGTGTCTTTCCAGAAGAATTGCCTGGGTTGCCACCAAACAGAGAAGTTGAGTTTGGTATCGAGTTGTATGAGAATACGACTCCGGTGTCCATTGCTCCTTATCGCATGGCACCTAAAGTGCTGAAAGAATTGAAAACGCAACTCCAGGAGTTGCTGGATCGCGAGTTTATCCGGCCAAGTGTATCACCTTGGGGTGCAGTGATGTTGTTCATAAAGAAGAAGGATGGCATGATGCGGATGTGCATAGATTATCAGCAACTGAACAAGTTGACGATCAAGAATAAGTATCCCTTGCCTAGGATTGATGATCTCTTTGATCAGTTTCGAGGAGCCTCAGTGTTTTCTAAGATTGACTTGAGGTCAAGGTATTACCAGCTGAAGGTGAAGGATGTGGATGTACCTAAGACATCTTTTAGGAAAAGGTACGAGCATTACGAGTTCTTGGTGATGCCGTTTGGTTTGACCAACGCACCTGCTGCTTTCATGGACATGATGAATTGTGTATTCCATGAGTTCTTGGATTAGTTCGTGGTGGTGTTTATCGATGATATTCTTGTGTACTCTTGTACTGAGGAGGATCATGATAGGCACTTAAGGATAGTCTTGCAAGTGTTGTTGGAGAATCAATTGTATGATAAGCTAAGCAAATGTGAGTTTTGTCTTAGGGAGATGGTCTTCCTTGGACATGTTGTGTCGGCTGAGGGTATTCGTGTTGATCCCCAGAAAGTTGAGGCAGTGATGAGGTTGAAGGTGCCTAGGTCGGTGACAGAAGTGCAAAGTTTTCTTGGTTTAGCTGGGTATTATCGTAGATTCGTCGAGGGTTTTTCGAAGATAGCTGTACCATTGACCAAGTTGTTGCAGAAGAATGTTCGTTTTGAGTGGACAGATTTATGGCAACAAGCTTTTGAGAAGTTGAAGGAAGCTTTGACGCAAGCTCCTGTCCTGGTTCATTCTGAGTCTGGTAAGGAGTTTGTAGTCTACAGTGACACGTCCATTGTCGGTTTGGGCTGTGTGTTGATGCAAGATGGTAAGGTAGTGGCCTATGCATCTAGGCAATTGAAGGTGCATGAGCGTAACTACCCTACTCACGATCTAGAGCTTGCGGCTGTTGTGTTTTCCTTGAAGGTTTGGAGGCATTACTTGTATGGCGAAAAGTGTGTGGTATTCACAGATCATAAGAGCTTAAAGTATCTAATGTCTCATAAGGAGTTGAATCTTAGGCAACGTCGTTGGGTGGAGCTGCTTAAGGATTATGATATGTTGATCGAGCATCACCCGGACAAGGCCAATCTCGTGGCCGATGCTTTGAGCAGAAAAGTGGCCGTGGAGTTGAGGGCGATGTTTGCTCGCTTGAGCATATCGCGAGATGGTGGTCTTATTGCTGAATTGTAAGTGAAACCATCTCTGATATAGTTGATCAAATATAGGCAGTTGTTAGATGATTCTCTTGTTCCTCATGTTCAGGACATTGCGGAGGGTAGAGCTTTAGATTTCAGTTTTAGTGATGACGGTGTTCTGTTCTTTGGAAGTCGAATAGTGGTACCAGATGATGTTGAGTTGAGGCGCACTATTCTGACTGAAGCTGATAGTAGTCCTTTTGCTATGCATCCTGGTAGTACGAAGATGTATCATGATTTAAAGGATGAGTACTACTAGGTAGGGTTGAAAAAGGATGTGGCTGAGTTCGTTAGTAAGTGCATGGTGTGTCAGCGAGTGAAAGCTGAACATCAGGTTCCTTCTGGGTTGTTGCAACCTTTGAGAATCCTAGAATGGAAGTGGGAAAGAATTACCATGGATTTTGTGTCCGGTTTGCCCTTGTCACCATCGAAGAAGAATTCGGTTTGGGTGATTGTGGATCGCCTTACGAAGTGTGCACATTTCTTGCCTGTGCATACTACGTATACCTTGGATAAGTTGGTTGAGTTGTATATTGCTGAGATTGTGTGGTTGCACGGTGTGCCAAAGTCCATTGTGTCGGATAGGGATCCGAGGTTTACATTGTGGCTTTGGGAATGTCTGCATCAAGCCTTGGGTACACGATTGAATTTCAGTACTTCATATCATCCTCAGACGGATGGACAGTCGGAACGTGTGATCCAAGTGCTTGAGGACATGTTGAGATGCTACATCATTGACTTTCAGGGTTCATGGGAGAAACACTTGCCATTGGTTGAGTTCGCTTACAATAATAGTTATCAAACGAGTATACAGATGGCTCCTTACGAGGCTTTGTATGGGAGAAGATGTAGAACCCCACTTTGTTGGGTAGAAGCAGGGCAAAAGTTGATTTCGATGCCGGCTATGTTGAAAGGAACCACCGAGAAGGTGAAGCTCATTTGTGAGCGTTTGGAGGCAGCATCAGACCGGCAAAAGTCCTATGCGGATCTAAAACGTAAGGAGATCGAGTTCGCAGTTGGCGAACGTGTGTTCTTGAAGGTTTCACCTTGGAAGAAGGTGATGAGATTTGGGCGTAAGGGTAAGCTTAGCCCGAGGTTCATTGAACCTTACGAGGTGGTAGAGCGTATTGGTCCCGTGGCATATCGGTTGAGATTGCTTTCCGAGCTAGAAAAGATTCATGATGTGTTTCAAGTCTCGATGTTGCAGAGGTACAGATCAGACCCTTTTCATGTGATGCCTGTTGAGGAGATAGAGTTGAATCCGGATTTGTCTTATGATGAGGAACCAGTGAGGATTCTGGATGTGAGCAGCAAAGTTCTTCGTGGCAAGACGATAGAACTTGTGAAGGTGTTGTGGCGACACCGAGGAGTTGAGAAGGCCACTTGGGAGAGCAAGGTGGATATGCTGAAGCAGTTTCCGCACCTTTTTCCTTCAGGTAAAATTTCGAGGACGAAATTTCCTAAGTGGGGGAGAGTTATAACGCCCTGGTTTTGGGCCTAGATGTTTTAGGCACCGGATCGGACCGGTTGGGAACGGTTCGAATCGCGTTTGGGGTTTTCGGGGAATCAAGGATCGGGATATGATAAAAATGTGTTAAAAATTGCTAAAATCCTCTAAAAATATGTTTAAGAGGTTGGTCAAATCAATTTTACAAAAAGAGTTTCGGAAGTGGTATATTTTGGGTAGTGACCAAAATGTAAAGTTTCAAAACTGTGAAAAATGCAATTTTCAAAAGGGAGAGTCAAAGTCTTAGAATCTTTAAGGAGCTTTATGCAATTAAGCCTTTCCTTAATATGACATGTGTTTAAAATGGTTTTTAATTAATTGATTTTAAAAGGGTTTTATTTATTTTATTAATTAAAAAGTTAATTTGGGAGATTTTAGTTACATAACTACTTTTTTCTTCTTATTATCAGCCAAACACTCTTCTAAATCATTTTCTCCAGATTTCTTTTCTCCCAAACACTCTCTCTTTGTTTCTCTTTCATCTCCAAAGAATCCTTTTCAATTTCTTCAAGATTTGTGAAGCAAAAACTTGTCATTCATTGAGGAAATCAAGGATTGGAGGTAAATCCCGTTCTCAACCTCTAATCAAGGTTCTTTATTGAAATTCCTAGGATTTTTAACTCTCAATTGTTGTTTTTAACTGAGTTTTGATAATAGTTATGATTTAAGATCAAAATCTTGCAAAATTGTGATTTTATTCTTGATTTTCGGAATTGTTTTGATGAGCTCTGTTTTGGATGGATTCAAATTGAGTTTTGAGTTGATTATGTTGTTGAGAAAGTGTTTTAATGATATAGATCCCGAAATCCTTGAGATCCTTGAGTTTTATGATAATTCTAGTGGAGTTTTTTAGGTGAAATGATGAGGTTTTGATGTTGGAGGTATAAGAATGGGTTTAGGTTGATTTTAGGTGTATTTTGATGTTTATAAATGATTGAAAGTGATGTATGATGGCTGGGCTTGGTTTAGGAAGCAATCGGTTGAGTTTTTGGTTGTTTCGGATAGGTAAATTGGTGTAGTTTTGGTGAGAAACGGGTTTGTGTTTAGTTGATGGTGTTGAAATGCATTTTAATGCATTTGGATCTCTGTTTTGATGATATGAAAACAGAGGATCTTGATCCGGAGGCAAACGAGTCGGTTGCGGAAGTTCTGGAAGAGTGATTTTTGTGTTGGCAAGCAAGGTTTCGCGTTGTCGGT
The DNA here is from genome assembly GCA_030270665.1 of Hibiscus trionum. NCBI lineage: Eukaryota > Viridiplantae > Streptophyta > Magnoliopsida > Malvales > Malvaceae > Hibiscus > Hibiscus trionum. The sequence goes on along the minus strand of BSYR01000007.1, from coordinate 8,929,482 downwards.
GAGTGGACATGTTTTTAAAGCTTTGTAAGCTTGGATACAAGTGATTGGGAGGTTAGTGTAAGCTTGAAAGGCTTATCTAATCTCGGAAGTAAGTATGGTTTCTTGTTCTCTCAGTTTTCTGTTTTGAAATGGATTCCATGGTATATCATGCTCATGTTTGATGATGATTGTTACTCACTATTATGCATGGATTTAAGCATGGTTTTGCTTGTGTTTATCCCATGAAGAGGTTTGGTTTGAGTACAAGATGGTGAGATCTTGTATGAGATGGTTTTTGCTATTAAATGGATGTTTAGTTTGGGATATGTGATGATTTTTGATGATGCATTTAAAACAGTGAGTTAACACGGATTTTAAGGATATATTGGTAAGGTTTGATTTAATTTTAATACTCGGATATGTTGGTCGACCAATAGGATGTGAGTGCACTATAATCTATAAATCGTACGTGTGTCTAGCTACGTGACGTAATATGGAGTGAGCCTATTACGGGTGATAGAGGTGAGCCTAATTCCATTTGTAGCCATTAAGATGGGGTGAGCCATCATTGAGTTTAGGGGTGAGCCTATGTGAGTTCGTGTATCCGATATTGTGTATGAAAGTGATGGAGGCGAGTCTATCATAAAATATAGGGGTGAGCCTATGCCAGATGTTAAATGCCAATATATGTGTGTTATCGATGTTGCCCATGTATCATGTTTTTAAAATGAAAGCATCATGATTTATTGTGCATGAGATGCTTGATGTTGAGTTATTGCATAAGAGGATTCTATGCATGTGAATTAAGCAAATGAGGCTTAATGTGGATTTGCATTGAGAGCAATGCATGTGATTAATGATACACGTGGAACATGATTTAAGAATGATTTGCTTTGATTTTGAAAGCATGATTTGAGAATGAGCATGAAATGGTTTGATTCGTGTTTTAAAAACCTCATTGTTGGTGTGTTCTTGAGCTTTCCCTCACTAAGCAGGTGTGCTTACGCTCCTCTTTTCCCAACAATGCAAGAAACTAAACTTGAGGGCCGGGGGGTAGCAAGTGAAGGCACCTAAGTTGTCACTCGAACTCAAGTATGAACTTCGGAGAATTTTAATAAGTAGAATTGGCAATGGGGGACTAGAACCTTGGTTTGAAGGTTTCATTATTGATTCCTTAGCTGAGATATGATAGTTGCTTATTTTGGTTTGTAAATGGCCTTTGAGGATTGATTTGTGCATGAATGTGGTTTCTAGCTTTTGTATTGTTTTGGAAACTAGGAAGCATGCCTATAGATTTAATGCTTGCTAGAATGATGTCACGTTTTAGCTTGTGCTTCATGTTAATAGTCTTTGATGAGTGTACAAGTTGTATGTCGGTTGTAACGTGTTTTCGGGTGTGGAAAGTTGTCTAAAACCAGAAAAGTCTGATGTTGCTGGGCAGGGTGTTTCGGAATGCCCTCATCCGTATCGAAACGATAGCCTATAATGGCCAGGGGGTTTTGGAACGAGTGTGATCGTTCCGGAAAATTTAGCTACTAGGAAGCCTGGTTTTGGAACAAGTTTCGAAACGTACCCGAGTATCAAAATGGTCAACTTGGTTTCGAAACGGCCGTTCTTATACGGGGTTCAGCGTTTCGGAACAGGTGAGCGTTGGACGTCGATTTTGAATTTTTCCAGGTTTGACTTTCTTGCAATTTGACCCCTGAATGTTCGAATGTTTAATTAATTGAGTTTGGATGTTCCGTCTGAGTTGAGTTTTGGCATGCTGGCATGTTACATGATAAATTTTGGTTTGGTAACTCTAAAGTCTGGTTAGTCCTCGTAATTCTAGAAATTTACAATTTAGTCCCTAAAAGTCAAATGTATGCAACTGTACCCCTTAGTGAACTCCGATCACTGCGACGTTTCCTTATATGTGCCATGCTTTTCACATAGGCTAATATTGTGCATCTAGAAAAGATAAAGTAAAAAAAGTGTCGTTAATCGAGGTTGACTTTTACGAGTTGACTTCGGTTTTCCCCGTGTAATCTTCTTAGTTTGGGTCGGGCATCTAGACCGGGCTAAGGGGGTTACATCATCAAGTTTTGTACACTACTAACTCCAATTCCTTCATGGGCATCATAAAATAGATTGCTTGTTGCTTGGTTTGATATTTTGGTTCCTTGAGTGCTTAAGACCCCTTTAATGGCTAAATTCGAAATTAGTGTTGAAATGATGTAAAATTGGTAGGAAATCACTTAAACTACCTTCCATAACTTGTAGGTTCGATTTGAGGTTTTCCCATGAAGGTTTTGGGGTGTTGGGGATGATTTACGATCTCTAGAATTTGAATTCTGGGCTTGTGTACCGATGCGGGATGAACCGATATTGGTACCTTATGTCTTGAGTAATGAACTCATGCTATTTTTGAAGGGCGTATCAGTATGGGCTTAGGCCGTATCGGTACCCCTACTTTACTCAAATTCCAATGGCCAAAAAATGTACCGGTATGCTTGGGGGCGTATCAGTACCGATGGGGTATCGGTACACGGCCCCCATGTATCGGTACGAGGTGTTGGTTAAATCCATTCTACTTATGAGCCAGGTATCGATACGCATAGGATGGGTATCGGTACACATAGAGGCATATCGATACATGCTGGTGGGTATCAGTACCCATAGAGGCGTACAAATACATGCTGGTGGGTATCGATATCCATTGGGTAATCTGCCCGAAAATTACGTTTTGAGTTCAAGGGACCTATAATTCAAGGACAAAGGCCCAATGGGATTCTAATATGGTAAAATGAATAGAAAAACCAAGAAACCGAGATTTAAACCTTATATACGAGCATAACGTGTAATTAACTTGGTAAAGCCATGGGTGACTTGCTTTTAGTAACAATAGGGATCCTTGGTGGATCGGGTATATGTTGTGTGCCACGTAAGGGCACCTAGTTGGTTGAGTCATTTGATTGATAGGATTTGGATACCCAACAAGAGTGTTGCAACACCATGGTAAGTGGCTTGAATGAGTGATTCGATGCTACGTGACTCCGGACCTCATTTGTTGATACTCAATGAGAGATTCCGAATATGGGTGCTTGATCCAAGGTTATGTGGTACTGGGTCTCACCCCAATGTACGATCCCGAGGTTTAGAACAGAACAATCTGAGAGGTTGTTGTTCCTCAGTTGGATAATTTTCAACTGGGAGTTGTTAGACCACCTCTTTAAGCTGGCAATTTTGAGTTGAAGTCGGTCATGTTTCAAATGCTCAACTCAAATGGGCACTATGCGGGGTTTCCACATGAAGATGCTAGAGAGCATCTTCAATTATTCTTATTAATTTGTGCTTCTTTTAACCAACAAGATGTTCATGATGATGCCTTATGTATGTAATTATTTCCATATTCTTTGTATGGAAGAGCTCGCACGTGGTTTCGTGGTCTCTCTGTTGGATCTATCATGTCATGGAATGACCTCACAATGTAGTTTGTGTTGCGCTTTAATCCACTGATAATGAACTCACGTCTGAGAATGATATCATCGCCTATTATCAATTGGATGATGAAACTCTCGACACTACATGGGAAAGATATAAGTTATTGTTGCGATGATGTCCCAACCCCGGCCTTCAACAAGAAACTCAAATTGAGATTTTCTACAATGGGTTGAATGCGGCCACAAGACATCTAGTCGACGGATCATCTAATGGACCTTTACTTGATTGCATTTACACTACTGTTGTTAGAGTGTTGGAGCAACTTGCATAAAATGACTCTCAATATCATATTTCAAAAGCTTCTTCATGCAAAGCTGCACCATGAATTTTTGAGTTGGATCATATTTATACTATAAAGGCTCAAATTTCGTCTTTAGAGAACACAAAATCAAGAATATGGAAGGCACAAGTGAAGTTGCTCCTATTCAGCTAGCTCAACAAACTACTACACATGTGTTATCTTGTGAGATTTGTGGTGAGAACCATAGCTATGAAGATTGCTGACAACATGCAGAGAATGCTAGCTATGTAAGGAATATGAGGGGTAATACTATGGGCAACTCTTACAATACAATGAATAAGCAATCTTGGGGAAATTCCAATTCTGCACAAAACTTAGGAGTATTCCGCTCTAGGAATAATTCTTTTCAAGGAAACTTTAGTGTGCGAAAAGGGAATTTCAGTTATTCGCAACAACAATATACACCTCAAGCTCCATTGCAGTCACAACAGAACAAGATGCAACCACAATATTCTCCTTCACAAACTCAACAATCGTAGTATAGCGTGCAATCATAGTATGAAGCACCGTCTCAGATACAGTCACAGACTAGTCAATATGCTCTGTCGTCTATATCTGATCTATTTGCTCTATTTGAGGAAATGATATGCGAACACTTTTCTCTGACTGAAGTTGTAGTACAATGTCACCTTCTTCGATTTGTACTCTGGAAGCTCAATTGGGGCAGTTGGCTACTAATATGAACTCTCGTCAACCAGGTACATTTCCTAGCAATACTGAGAGCCCGGTAATCAATGGTAAAGAACACTGCAAGGCTATTACTCTTCGTAGTGGCAAGCAAACTGTTGATTGAATGCAACAATCACCCATATCTATTCAAGAGCGAGGGGAATCATCTAAAACTGATCCAAAATTGAAAGATGGAATGGAGGATGGTGAGGAGGAAAATACACCTCCAGATATTACTCCGCTACCATCAATTTTACAATCTAAGTTGTCGGTGGAATCTCAGACGTCAGCGTAATCAACAGATCCTCCATCTCTACCCTTTCCTCAGAGATTCAGGAACACTGAGTATGACAATCAATTTCAATTATTTCAAGATACTTTGCAACAACTTATAGTGCAAATCCCCTTGATGGATGCTCTTACTCAGATTCTAAATTATGCAAAGTTCATGAAGGAAATTCTATCCAAGAAGAAAAAGCTCAATGCTATAGGGCCACTTGCGCTCACAAAGGAGTGCAGTGCATTTATATCCACTAATTTACCAAGAAAATTAAAGACCCCAACAACTTCATCATTCCCTGTTCTATTTGTTATCACTACTTCAGCAAAGCTTTTTGTGATATGGGGGCCAATATTAATCTAATGCCTTTATCAACTTTCTAGAGGTTAGGCATTGGACAAATGAAACCTACTGTAGTCACATTGCAACTAGGGCTGTAAATGAGACGGGACGAATTGTGAGCAACTCAAGCTCGACTCGGTGAAAGCTCGACTCAATTAGACTTGACTCGAGCTCGAACTCGGCTTGAGTTCTTAGCGAGCCGAGCCGGGCTACTTGATACCTGACTCAAAAAGCTCGCGAGCTACTCGGAAAATACAATATACTAAATTTTTTATTTTTTATAATTTAAAATATAAATTACTAAACTTAAAACCTTAAAATATGAACCCTAAACATAAGTCTCAAACCCTAAAATCTAAATCTTAAAGTCTAAACCCAACAACCTAAACCATTAAACCCTAAAAATAACAAGCTTGAGTTTACAAAACTTATGTATCAAAGTTTTTTTCTTGATAGGGCTTTAAATGAGACATGACAGATGGCGAGCTACTCAAGTCTGACATGGTCAAAGTTTGGTCAACACTTGACCTGATTGAGCTCGAACTCGACTCAAGTTCTTAATGAGCCGAGCCGAGCTCAGATTTTTCAGGCTCGTTTAAAATTACAAAAGCTCAAACTCGACTCGAAATCTTAACGAGCTGAGTCGAGCTCAGCCCTACTCGAGCTCGACTCGGCTCGTTTACACCCCTAATTGCAACTAGCAGACAGATCTTTGACTCGTCCAAATGGACAAAGTAAAGATGTGCTTGTTCGTGTGGATAAGTTTACATTTCTAATAGATTTTATTTTTCTCGACTGTGAGGCAGACAACGATGTTCCTATTATTCTAGGCCAACCATTCTTAGCAACCAGGAAGACTATAATTGATGTATCGAAAGGGGAACTTATAATGCGGGTCGATAATGATCAAGTTACTTTTGGGATGTTTAATGCAGTTCTCGATAGTAATAGGGAGGAATGTCATCATATTGATGTTCTTGACAATATCATCTAGAAAGACTTGAATCATTATAGTATACTCATTACTGAGGACGTTGCGCTGACGGATTTAAAAGACGATCTCTCAAATTGTGACAACATTGTCAAAGTGCTCAGTGTTGCTGTTCAACACAAATGACAGGTTGATTCTCTAGATTTGGCACACCATACAATTCCTACTTTTAAACCATCTATTGAAGAAGCTCCTACGTTGTAACTGAAGCAATTACGAGCTAATTTTAAGTATGTATTCCTTGGAGATGCGAATACACTCCCAGTCATTGTCTCCGCAACTCTGGATGCAATTCAAGAAGCTAAGTTGATAAATATTCTGAAGCAACACAAATGTACTATTGCTTGGACCATTGCGGACATTAAGGGCATTAGTCCATCTTTGTGCATGCATAAGATCAAGCTGGAAGATGATAGGAAACAATCTATTGAGCTGCAACGCCGACTCAATGAAAAGATGAAAGAAGTGGTCAAGAAAGAAATTCTAAAATGGTTGGACGCTGGTATTATCTATGCTATTTCTGATAGTGCATAGGTCAGTCCAGTCCATTGTGTTCCTAAGAAAAGTGGCATCACTGTTGTCCGAAATGATGCTGATGAATTGATTTAAACTCATATTCCTACTGGTTGGCGGATTTGCATGGATTATAAGAGACTTAATGTAGCCACAAGAAAAGATCACTTCCCTCTTCATTTTATTGATCAAATGCTCGATCGGCTTGCGGGTAAGGAGTATTATTATTTTTTAGATAGGTATTCTGGCTACAATCAGATTGCTGAGGACCAAGAAAAGACTACATTTACATGACCATTCGATAAATTTGCCTTTTTTGCATGTCTTTTGGTCTTTGCAATGCACCAACTACATTTCAAAGGTGCATGATGGCAATATTCTCAGATATGATTAACAATTCCTTGAAAATCTTTATGGATGATTTTTAGGTGTATGGGAATAACTTCGACCATTGCGTTGACAATCTTGAATGAGTATTGCAGCGATGTGAAGAAACTAATCTTGTTCTAAATTGGGAGAAATGTCATTTAATGGTCACAAAGGGAATTGTTTTAGGCCATCGAATTTCTAAAGAAGGAATTGATGTCGATAAAGCTAAGGTGGATGCTATTGAAAGATTGCCTCCACAAACTAATGTAAAGGGTATTCAAAGTTTTTTGGGTCATGCGAGATTCTGTAGAAGATTTATTTGCGATTTTTCAAAAACCACAAAGCCGTTATGTTTATGGCTGGAGTAGAACAAGAAATTTGTCTTTGATGATGCATGTTTGGATGCATTCAATAAAATTAAGAAGCAGCTTGTGAACGTACATATCGTCGTTGCACCCAATTGGGAGCAACCATTTGAACTCATGTGCAATGCTAGTGATTTCACAATTGGGACATTTTAAGGTAAAAAAGAGACAAGGTATTTCATGCAATCTATTATTCTAGTAAGACTCTAACTGAAGCTCATATTAATTACACTACTACTGAGAAAGAGCTATTAGCAGTAATATTTACTTTTGATAAGTTTTGTTATTACCTTGTGGGCACAAAGATTATGGTGTTCACGGATCATTATGCCTTGAGACGCCTCTTTGCTGAAAAGATGCAAAACCAAGGTTGATTCGATGGATCTTGTTGTTACAAGAATTTGACATCGAGATAAAGAACTGAAAATGGTCAGAAAATGAAGTTGTCGATCATCTTTCGAGATTGGAATCAGGCAACGAAGATGGAAATAAACTGCAAATTGTCGACACATTTTCTGATGAAAGTTTTTGTTGTGAACGCAACACCTTGGTACATTGATTTTGTCAATTACCTTGTGTGCAAAAAAACTACTTTGGGTGCCTGTAACCCCTTCGACCCGACCTAGATGCTCGACCCGATCGAACCGAACGGGTCACTTGGGGAATATTGAAGTAAACTGGGAAGTTTACCTCAATAAACAACCCCATTTTTTCTTATTATCTTGTCTAGATGCACATTGTTACCCTAAGTGTTTAGACTCGCATCGGAAGAATCATCAACTCAAACGGACATCGATTTAGCATTCAATTGATTACAAATAAGTGATAGGGACCAATTTGTAAATTTCACAAAATACAGGGACTTCATCCAATTTTAGGTCACCATCATTTAATTAGTCATGTTACATGCCACTGTGTCAAATCTCAGCTCAATCTGATCATTCAAACACATTCAATTGAACATCCAAACATTTAGTGACCAAAACGGAAGAAAACAGAACTTCAAAAAGCCTTATTTAACCAACTTACCAGCCGAGCGTATCGATACACTCCAACCTGTATAGATACGCCATTATTTTGTCAATTTCTCAGATTTCCAGTAGCACAAAAGGGTATCGATACGACCTTGTGTACCGATACAATTTCTCATTTTTCCTTTTAGCCTAATCGATACGATCTACCCTGTACTGATATGGTATGCCTATTTTGGCTAAATTGTACCGATACAGTAGCCCGCGTATTGGTACGCTTGGGCTTGTAATGTCACATTTTGCTGGTTTTTCACACTTTAATACACCCATCACCACTCAAGCGTTCTTCCAACATGTATATAATATATCCAAACATCAAACCTCAATCATTCATGACATATTCAACATCATATCATGGCAATTTGCACCAAAGGTAAACTATAGGCATGCAACCTAGTAAACAAGCCAAGCAAGAAACCAAAATGAAAAGCAAAGCACAAACCAATGACGAAAGGCCATTTACAAGCCAAAAACAGCAATGAGCACTTGCCCAAATAGGGAGTTTACACAAATCTCCCAAAAACCCAACAGATCCCCCATTGCCCTTATCACGTATAGTCTAAACTGAAACATGCATTCTCAAATGAAGTCTCTTGCGATTCCTTTCTCCACGCTGCCTCATAAATCTCAATTCTCTGCATTGATGGACAAATTAGAGCATAAGCACACAAGGCTTAGTGAGGCGTGCTAAAAAACAAAACACCATCAATGCATTAAAACCATTTTCCAAGTCCACATTAAAATCTTATTTTAATTAACTTAAATCATCATTTGAAAACCATCATGCCTTTAAAACCATGTACTTTCCTTAATAAAAAAATCAACATAATAAACCTTATGCAACATGTATCATGAATCAACATCAAGTCCCTTTGCTAACACTCAATTGAAGCCTTCCCAAGCATAACTACCATATGCAAAGCATAAAGAGTAAAACATGTATAAATCACAATATACATCATAAACCATCTCATGATACATCATCAATTATATTGGCTTACAAGTGATCATTAGACAAGTTCATTTCTCAAAACAATATATCGGGTACACAGATTCAAAAAGTGTTAACACAACACTTCAAGTCATCTCAACCCGAATTTGGTACAATAACAACCTAGTGGTACAATAACAACCAACAGGGACACCAACTCCATTCATCGGTTAGATGTTTAACCCACTAATGAGAGATGAGACACCAACCTCTTTGGTCGTTAGGGTACTTGGATGGAGACACGGGACAACAACCCCTCAACATCCAAGGCGACTTTTTAAAGTGCACTCAATCCTATAGCCGGCTAACTATATATCCAAATAAACCTCAATATCAACATTAATAAACCTCCAAAACATGATTAAAATCAATCATAAATCAGCCTAAACAAATCCATTACGAAAATTACACAAAATCGTCATTTAAAGCTTGATTTAGCCATTTTCTCTAAATCAATCATAAAACCTTGTTAAGAAACATAATTAAAGAGCCAAATATGTAACACCCCAGTTTTGGGCCTAGAGGTTTTAAGGGCGGTTTAGGGTCTGATGAATATAAATTAGAGATCTAGGTCACGTCAGAGTTGGTTCAGGGAAAACTTAGTTCGGGATGTGATAAAATCATGTGAAAAATTTCTGAAATCCTATTTAAATATGTGTCGAGGGAAAGTGAAGCCAATTTTGGAAAATGATTTTTGGAAAGTCGACATTTCGGTTTGGTGACTAAAATGTAAAAATTGAAAGTTCTGTTTTAATGGCTAAATCGAAGAGAGCCAAAACTTAGAATCCTCAGGGAGCTATTACACCAAGTTGGTATCAGCTATTTCCCTTGATTTGGTGTTTAAAATGATTTAATTAAGTGTTTTAATTAAAGAGTTTCATTAAAAGAGATTTTAATAGCCTAAACATTTTCTCATGTAACTACTTTCTCCAAAACTTTTCTCTCAACTTTCCCAGCAGCCAAACTCTCCTTTCATCACTAAAATCTTCAGAGATTCATCTCATTCTATCTACTTTTGGTTTCTAAATGATGCCCACGGATTTCTACTTCAACTGCTAGAGTTTTCTTGAAGGATTTCACTAAAATCATTGCAAATCAAGGTGAAAGCTTGTGTTAGAGGTGATCTTTCTTTTCTATCCTCTAATCAAGGTTCTTTATTGAAAATCCCAAGTATTTGGCTCTCTTTCATCATATCTTGTTGGGACTTGATGATGGTGTCCCTCAACTCTTGCTGAGCTCGCTCCAACTGACCCCTTAAATCTGCTTCCAACTTAGCAAAACTCTCCTCCATTTGCTTCCTTTGATGGCGAGTAAAGTGTGGATGCGGAATCTTCGATAGTCACGAATACTGCCATGACCTCGAACAATTAATCTCATGACTTTATGATTTAATGCATGCGATGTGTAGTATGCATGATAGAAACATATGATTAAAGGTAATAAATAAAAAACACAATCGAATGCGAGGAAATGTTGATTCGACGAACATCCTCATTAAACAACTTTTCATAACGGAGATCAAGTCTTATCACAACGAGGCAAGAAAATAAATACATAGGGTACGATTTTCAATAAGTTTTGCTCGCCCCTCCCTTTAAACTAGCACGTTCCGGAAACTCTGTTGTCATGGACTCTTTCTCCCGTTATGGCGGTTTTCAATTTTAGACTGTTCTCGAATCAACACTTCGTATGAACATGTCATGAATATGCAAAAATAATCAAAACAAGACAAAAGGTAACTGGATTAGTAACAAAAATAATGAATGCTGAATAATAAACGAATGAAAACACACCAAAGCAGATTAATCAATGCAGAACCTATTAGCATGAATTCTAATTCTACGGTTATCTGCATGGCTCTAACGGGGTGGGCTCCCTGGATTCTCACACATGTGGGTTCGGTTCTAATAAAGGGTACCCGAACCTATCTTATCACCTACTGAGGTGACAAGAGCCCCAATTCTGGCCCATTAAAAGCTTTTGAATTTGTTTCGGTTCGGGGGAAAGCACGACCTAGTGACATGGAAGGCTGCTCACGTGTCAAAGGTGAGGATTCCAGAAGTGAATTACCGACCCGTGGAGGTATGCTTACGTGGGTATGGACGTTTCACTCCCACTTAAGAGACGAAGCTTGGTTATAGAGCTTAATAATCATGATGTAACACATGTCGGCGATTCCTTTGAAATTAAATGAAAAATTAATTTGAATGCCACCAATTATCGAAGCTCGTATAATTTAAGTCATATTTTCAAAGAATAACCGCTTTACTAAGTTCAAATTAAATTCCAAAAATTTCCATCGATAAAAGTAACAAGTATTTTTTTGGCTTAACTCTCCTTTTGTTTTGTAAAACAAAATTTGTCCCCAGCGGAGTCGCCACGCTGTGATAAGTTTTTTTTTTTTGAAAACAAGACAAACCTTGAAGTGTCCCACGTTTTTAGAAAATCAATTAAGAAAAGGGGGAACTTATTTTGAAAATTTCAAGTTTAAAAAAAACCTTAAAAAATCATTTGGAGTGTCCCACCATCCATACATGCATTCATACATACATACATACATACATACATGCATCCATACATGCATCCATACATGCATCCATACATACATACATACATACATACATACATACATACATACATACATACATACATACATACATACATACATACATACATACATACATACATACATACATACATACATACATACATACATACATACATACATACATACATACATACATACATACATACATACATACATACATACATACATACATACATACATACATACATACATACATACATACATACATACATACATACATACATACATACATACATACATACATACATACATACATACATACATACATACATACATACATACATACATACATACATACATACATACATACATACATACATACATACATACATACATACATACATACATACATACATACATACATACATACATACATACATACATACATACATACATACATACATACATACATACATACATACATACATACATACATACATACATACATACATACATACATACATACATACATACATACATACATACATACATACATACATACATACATACATACATACATACATACATACATACATACATACATACATACATACATACATACATACATACATACATACATACATACATACATACATACATACATACATACATACATACATACATACATACATACATACATACATACATACATACATACATACATACATACATACATACATACATACATACATACATACATACATACATACATACATACATACATACATACATACATACATACATACATACATACATACATACATACATACATACATACATACATACATACATACATACATACATACATACATACATACATACATACATACATACATACATACATACATACATACATACATACATACATACATACATACATACATACATACATACATACATACATACATACATACATACATACATACATACATACATACATACATACATACATACATACATACATACATACATACATACATACATACATACATACATACATACATACATACATACATACATACATACATACATACATACATACATACATACATACATACATACATACATACATACATACATACATACATACATACATACATACATACATACATACATACATACATACATACATACATACATACATACATACATACATACATACATACATACATACATACATACATACATACATACATACATACATACATACATACATACATACATACATACATACATACATACATACATACATACATACATACATACATACATACATACATACATACATACATACATACATACATACATACATACATACATACATACATACATACATACATACATACATACATACATACATACATACATACATACATACATACATACATACATACATACATACATACATACATACATACATACATACATACATACATACATACATACATACATACATACATACATACATACATACATACATACATACATACATACATACATACATACATACATACATACATACATACATACATACATACATACATACATACATACATACATACATACATACATACATACATACATACATACATACATACATACATACATACATACATACATACATACATACATACATACATACATACATACATACATACATACATACATACATACATACATACATACATACATACATACATACATACATACATACATACATACATACATACATACATACATACATACATACATACATACATACATACATACATACATACATACATACATACATACATACATACATACATACATACATACATACATACATACATACATACATACATACATACATACATACATACATACATACATACATACATACATACATACATACATACATACATACATACATACATACATACATACATACATACATACATACATACATACATACATACATACATACATACATACATACATACATACATACATACATACATACATACATACATACATACATACATACATACATACATACATACATACATACATACATACATACATACATACATACATACATACATACATACATACATACATACATACATACATACATACATACATACATACATACATACATACATACATACATACATACATACATACATACATACATACATACATACATACATACATACATACATACATACATACATACATACATACATACATACATACATACATACATACATACATACATACATACATACATACATACATACATACATACATACATACATACATACATACATACATACATACATACATACATACATACATACATACATACATACATACATACATACATACATACATACATACATACATACATACATACATACATACATACATACATACATACATACATACATACATACATACATACATACATACATACATACATACATACATACATACATACATACATACATACATACATACATACATACATACATACATACATACATACATACATACATACATACATACATACATACATACATACATACATACATACATACATACATACATACATACATACATACATACATACATACATACATACATACATACATACATACATACATACATACATACATACATACATACATACATACATACATACATACATACATACATACATACATACATACATACATACATACATACATACATACATACATACATACATACATACATACATACATACATACATACATACATACATACATACATACATACATACATACATACATACATACATACATACATACATACATACATACATACATACATACATACATACATACATACATACATACATACATACATACATACATACATACATACATACATACATACATACATACATACATACATACATACATACATACATACATACATACATACATACATACATACATACATACATACATACATACATACATACATACATACATACATACATACATACATACATACATACATACATACATACATACATACATACATACATACATACATACATACATACATACATACATACATACATACATACATACATACATACATACATACATACATACATACATACATACATACATACATACATACATACATACATACATACATACATACATACATACATACATACATACATACATACATACATACATACATACATACATACATACATACATACATACATACATACATACATACATACATACATACATACATACATACATACATACATACATACATACATACATACATACATACATACATACATACATACATACATACATACATACATACATACATACATACATACATACATACATACATACATACATACATACATACATACATACATACATACATACATACATACATACATACATACATACATACATACATACATACATACATACATACATACATACATACATACATACATACATACATACATACATACATACATACATACATACATACATACATACATACATACATACATACATACATACATACATACATACATACATACATACATACATACATACATACATACATACATACATACATACATACATACATACATACATACATACATACATACATACATACATACATACATACATACATACATACATACATACATACATACATACATACATACATACATACATACATACATACATACATACATACATACATACATACATACATACATACATACATACATACATACATACATACATACATACATACATACATACATACATACATACATACATACATACATACATACATACATACATACATACATACATACATACATACATACATACATACATACATACATACATACATACATACATACATACATACATACATACATACATACATACATACATACATACATACATACATACATACATACATACATACATACATACATACATACATACATACATACATACATACATACATACATACATACATACATACATACATACATACATACATACATACATACATACATACATACATACATACATACATACATACATACATACATACATACATACATACATACATACATACATACATACATACATACATACATACATACATACATACATACATACATACATACATACATACATACATACATACATACATACATACATACATACATACATACATACATACATACATACATACATACATACATACATACATACATACATACATACATACATACATACATACATACATACATACATACATACATACATACATACATACATACATACATACATACATACATACATACATACATACATACATACATACATACATACATACATACATACATACATACATACATACATACATACATACATACATACATACATACATACATACATACATACATACATACATACATACATACATACATACATACATACATACATACATACATACATACATACATACATACATACATACATACATACATACATACATACATACATACATACATACATACATACATACATACATACATACATACATACATACATACATACATACATACATACATACATACATACATACATACATACATACATACATACATACATACATACATACATACATACATACATACATACATACATACATACATACATACATACATACATACATACATACATACATACATACATACATACATACATACATACATACATACATACATACATACATACATACATACATACATACATACATACATACATACATACATACATACATACATACATACATACATACATACATACATACATACATACATACATACATACATACATACATACATACATACATACATACATACATACATACATACATACATACATACATACATACATACATACATACATACATACATACATACATACATACATACATACATACATACATACATACATACATACATACATACATACATACATACATACATACATACATACATACATACATACATACATACATACATACATACATACATACATACATACATACATACATACATACATACATACATACATACATACATACATACATACATACATACATACATACATACATACATACATACATACATACATACATACATACATACATACATACATACATACATACATACATACATACATACATACATACATACATACATACATACATACATACATACATACATACATACATACATACATACATACATACATACATACATACATACATACATACATACATACATACATACATACATACATACATACATACATACATACATACATACATACATACATACATACATACATACATACATACATACATACATACATACATACATACATACATACATACATACATACATACATACATACATACATACATACATACATACATACATACATACATACATACATACATACATACATACATACATACATACATACATACATACATACATACATACATACATACATACATACATACATACATACATACATACATACATACATACATACATACATACATACATACATACATACATACATACATACATACATACATACATACATACATACATACATACATACATACATACATACATACATACATACATACATACATACATACATACATACATACATACATACATACATACATACATACATACATACATACATACATACATACATACATACATACATACATACATACATACATACATACATACATACATACATACATACATACATACATACATACATACATACATACATACATACATACATACATACATACATACATACATACATACATACATACATACATACATACATACATACATACATACATACATACATACATACATACATACATACATACATACATACATACATACATACATACATACATACATACATACATACATACATACATACATACATACATACATACATACATACATACATACATACATACATACATACATACATACATACATACATACATACATACATACATACATACATACATACATACATACATACATACATACATACATACATACATACATACATACATACATACATACATACATACATACATACATACATACATACATACATACATACATACATACATACATACATACATACATACATACATACATACATACATACATACATACATACATACATACATACATACATACATACATACATACATACATACATACATACATACATACATACATACATACATACATACATACATACATACATACATACATACATACATACATACATACATACATACATACATACATACATACATACATACATACATACATACATACATACATACATACATACATACATACATACATACATACATACATACATACATACATACATACATACATACATACATACATACATACATACATACATACATACATACATACATACATACATACATACATACATACATACATACATACATACATACATACATACATACATACATACATACATACATACATACATACATACATACATACATACATACATACATACATACATACATACATACATACATACATACATACATACATACATACATACATACATACATACATACATACATACATACATACATACATACATACATACATACATACATACATACATACATACATACATACATACATACATACATACATACATACATACATACATACATACATACATACATACATACATACATACATACATACATACATACATACATACATACATACATACATACATACATACATACATACATACATACATACATACATACATACATACATACATACATACATACATACATACATACATACATACATACATACATACATACATACATACATACATACATACATACATACATACATACATACATACATACATACATACATACATACATACATACATACATACATACATACATACATACATACATACATACATACATACATACATACATACATACATACATACATACATACATACATACATACATACATACATACATACATACATACATACATACATACATACATACATACATACATACATACATACATACATACATACATACATACATACATACATACATACATACATACATACATACATACATACATACATACATACATACATACATACATACATACATACATACATACATACATACATACATACATACATACATACATACATACATACATACATACATACATACATACATACATACATACATACATACATACATACATACATACATACATACATACATACATACATACATACATACATACATACATACATACATACATACATACATACATACATACATACATACATACATACATACATACATACATACATACATACATACATACATACATACATACATACATACATACATACATACATACATACATACATACATACATACATACATACATACATACATACATACATACATACATACATACATACATACATACATACATACATACATACATACATACATACATACATACATACATACATACATACATACATACATACATACATACATACATACATACATACATACATACATACATACATACATACATACATACATACATACATACATACATACATACATACATACATACATACATACATACATACATACATACATACATACATACATACATACATACATACATACATACATACATACATACATACATACATACATACATACATACATACATACATACATACATACATACATACATACATACATACATACATACATACATACATACATACATACATACATACATACATACATACATACATACATACATACATACATACATACATACATACATACATACATACATACATACATACATACATACATACATACATACATACATACATACATACATACATACATACATACATACATACATACATACATACATACATACATACATACATACATACATACATACATACATACATACATACATACATACATACATACATACATACATACATACATACATACATACATACATACATACATACATACATACATACATACATACATACATACATACATACATACATACATACATACATACATACATACATACATACATACATACATACATACATACATACATACATACATACATACATACATACATACATACATACATACATACATACATACATACATACATACATACATACATACATACATACATACATACATACATACATACATACATACATACATACATACATACATACATACATACATACATACATACATACATACATACATACATACATACATACATACATACATACATACATACATACATACATACATACATACATACATACATACATACATACATACATACATACATACATACATACATACATACATACATACATACATACATACATACATACATACATACATACATACATACATACATACATACATACATACATACATACATACATACATACATACATACATACATACATACATACATACATACATACATACATACATACATACATACATACATACATACATACATACATACATACATACATACATACATACATACATACATACATACATACATACATACATACATACATACATACATACATACATACATACATACATACATACATACATACATACATACATACATACATACATACATACATACATACATACATACATACATACATACATACATACATACATACATACATACATACATACATACATACATACATACATACATACATACATACATACATACATACATACATACATACATACATACATACATACATACATACATACATACATACATACATACATACATACATACATACATACATACATACATACATACATACATACATACATACATACATACATACATACATACATACATACATACATACATACATACATACATACATACATACATACATACATACATACATACATACATACATACATACATACATACATACATACATACATACATACATACATACATACATACATACATACATACATACATACATACATACATACATACATACATACATACATACATACATACATACATACATACATACATACATACATACATACATACATACATACATACATACATACATACATACATACATACATACATACATACATACATACATACATACATACATACATACATACATACATACATACATACATACATACATACATACATACATACATACATACATACATACATACATACATACATACATACATACATACATACATACACACACACATACATACATACATACATACACACACACACACACACACACACACACACACACACACACACACACACACACACACACACACACACACACACACACACACACACACACACACACACACACACACACACACACACACACACACACACACACACACACACACACACACACACACACACACACACACACACACACACACACACACACACACACACACACACACACACACACACACACACACACACACACACACACACACACACACACACACACACACACACACACACACACACACACACACACACACACACACACACACACACACACACACATCTAAATCTAGATGATGTGATTTATTTAATAACAATATTATTTATTTAAGATAAATAAATAATATATTTTAAAACAAATTCCTTATCAAATAAGGAATTTAAAATCAATAAAATCTGGATAATAAGATTATTTACTAATATGATTTATTTTATAATATTTTCGAAAAATATTAAAATAAATAAATATTCTATACGAATTTAACTTCTTTAAATTTGAATAAATAATCTCTAACAATATAATTTAAAATAACCGCATTATCTTTAATTTATTATTGAAAGTAATAACCACAACCATTCTTATACATTCTTGGTGTGCGACCCTATATGTTCAATTAACATTGGCAGTAGATAAAATCACATTTTATTCTATAAGTCATTAGTGGTCTCTAGCAAGACATTATGACTATCCAAGTTAAATGAAAAGCTTATAATCCGAGACAATCTTTATTTTAGTTTATGTCATAATCCTTTTATCCCACGATATCTTGAAAGAATATAAGGCATGGAAAATGTTAACCTTATATCATTCTATCTTTAGTTTCCCGATGCCCAATTGAACTGACTAAATAAATGACATTGATCTCTATCAATTCATTTGAGCACGACCATGCATTTCTCAGTCTCAATAATCGAGGGGCCTAGAGATATCCCTCTTATGTTAAGAGGGATAAATTCCATCTTAATTACTCACATCTCACTACATGATTCTTTATTATGTTCAAGCATAACCGTTATAACCGTCTGGTTAAAAATGATGTTTGATTATGTCAAAACATAATAGTCATCATGTTGAGAACTGTAGTAATTTCAGGTCTAAGGATTAAATGTCACATCTGTTTTAAGATTAATATATAACTTTAATCCATGTATTAATCTTAAGATGAGTCGATCATAATATTTGTTCTCAAGTAATACATATATGAATTTGATTTGAATCTCATTCACATATTCATCTAATGAATATCTATCAAACTTCATACTAATCTTTTTTATTATTCCCACAATAATACCTGATTAGGGATATTTTGAATAATAATATTCAAGGAAACAAAAACATGCAAATTTATAAAATCAATAATAAAAATACAATATCCATATAATAGGTCCTAGGGCACTATAGCTAACAGTCTCCCACTTGCACTAGACCTATTCAAGAATGTATCTCATACCTATAGACCTAGCTTGATGATCATGTTTTACTTGTGGTAGAAGCTTAGACAAATGATCTGCAACATTGTCATATGTTGAAACTTTACATATCTTAACGCCATCTCTCTCAATGATCTATCGAATGAGATGATAACGTCTCATGATGTGTTTAGATCGCTTATGTGATATGGGCTCCTTTGCTTGTGCAATGGCACCATTATTGTCACAGTATATCTCAACAGGATTGATAATGGTAGGGACGACCCCAAGATCAGTAATAAATTTCTTGATCCAAACTGCTTCCTTCGTTGCATCAGATATCGCTATGTACTCAATTTCAGTTGTAGAATCAGCAATTGTTCTTTGCTTTGAACTTTTCCAGTAGAAAACACCCTCATTTAAACAAAACACACATCCCAACTGCGATCGAAAATCATCTTTGTTAGTTTGGAAGCTTGCATCCGTGTAACCACTTACAACTAGTTCATCTTCCAATCCACCATAGACTAAGAACATATCTTTAGTTTTTCTTAAATACTTAAGTATGTTCTTTACAAATGTCTAGTAACTTTCATCGGGATCTGATTGGTATCGACTTGTTATGCTCAAAGCACATGAAACATCTGGTCTAGTGCATAACATGGCATACATTATAGATCCTATTGCTGAAGCATAAGGAATCTTACTCATGCGTTCTCGCTCATCCTTAGATTTAGGACACTGAGTTTTTCTAAGAGTAATTCCATGAGACATAGGCAAGTAACCTCTCTTGGAATCTTGCATACTGAACCTTTTCAGTACTTTGTCTATGTATGCACCTTGACTTAGACTGGTTAGCCTTTTATATCTATCTCTATAGATTTTTATCCCAAGGATATAGGCAGCTTCGCCTAAGTCTTTCATTGAGAAACAATTTCTTAACCAAGACTTAACACTCTGCAAGGTAGGAATGTTGTTCCCAATTAGTAGAATGTCATCCACATACAAGACCAAAAAAACAACTTCACTCCCACTAACTTTCTTGTAAACACAAGGTTCATTTTCATTTTTGATAAATCCAATATCTTTGATTGACTCATCAAAATGAAGATTCAAACTTTGTGAAGCTTGCTTCAATCTATAAATGGATATTTGAAGCTTTCATACTTTACCAAAACTCTTGACTTGTACAAAGCCCTCAGGTTGTGTCATGTACACATCCTCGATTAAGTTTCCATTAAGAAACACAGTTTTTATATCCATTTGCCAAATGTAACTGTTGCGTGATCTTGCAATACTATAAATGATACGCAAATGGTGCAAGTATACATGTCGAACGAGTAATATAGTGATGAGTGAGTATCGTCTCCACATGGATTGGAGGTATTCACGGTTGCTGTAACAATAAAGATTTAACTTTTGCAGATGACAATGCTATAGTAAAAGAGATGGTGTAAAATAATGCTGAAGCAAAACAGTGTAGAGAAAGATGAGATAACAATATGATAAACAGGCCCCCTTCCGTATGCGAAACTCACTACGGAATGACTGGCTGGAAATGATGGATAACCTAACTCGAGCTTCTTAACGACACTGAGGCTTTACATCTATCTTCTATGCTAGGCGGGATTTACTAAGAGTGCTCCTAAACTATCTCTAGCCAGGAAACTGGGAGTAAGAAATGCTACAACCATACCTCTTGACGTAAACTCTTAACACTCCCCTACCCTTCACGTACTATCCTTCTTAGCCCTTGAAACGTATCACTTATCTCTAAGGTAGGTTAGAGTCCGCCTCTCAACAGTCACTCCATTTCTTATGAGGGTTCTAAGGCTAGCTCTATCGATTACTAACCCCAACATACACTTAAAGAATGGCCAACTCTCAAAGGCGCTTAAGGTAGGGCCTATCTCTCAAAGCACTTACAACCCTAAGCTCTTACAACTTTAAGGAAATGAGAAATGCATAAGCAAAGCATAGAATCATGATAAACACTGAAAAAGCCATAGCATGCATTAAAAAGTACTCAAAATAAAATCATCCATCAAACCCAAGTCACCTAAAACAGTTCGTGGCAGGGCAATATCATCCAATATATCATTGCGATGACATTACCAAATATAAAGATATGACAAGAAATTACTATAGCGACAGAAAGAAAGGTGAACTCCCTCTCCGCCATGGACTGCCCGACTGTCTTAGGCTCACCGCCTCTCTCGAGGCTGATGAGGCCACTCCTTGGAGCTTCAACGATGAAGGACACCAAGCTGGGGAAGATGAAGGTGAAAACTTCCCTCTCCTTTTCTCTCTCTTCCGCCTCTCTTTTTGCAACATAATATATACCTATCTTTTCTCCAAGCTTCTCTCCTCTTTATATAGTGGAGGCTTCTAGGGTTTGGTGCCCTAAAGATGCCTTGATAATCCCAAGGAATATCCACCGGCAAGGTCTACCACGAGGGGACAAGGAGGATAGTCTGCAGGTGGGTACCGGCTGGTGCACATGTCAGATCGCCCTTTACTACGTTTTCATGAGCTTCTACAGCTCACGTGTTTCTCACGTGCTGGCCAATATCCACTTCCATCATGCTATAGCAATTCCAGGTACTAGCTTTCTCTCTGGACTCCTTTCCTGCGCACCAACAAAACCAAAACCAACCTTCCGAGCAGTACCCCTCGATATGGACCAATAACCAACAAAGATAAAGATGCACCCAAAAGAAGAAAATGCAACCTTAATGTAGTCTAAATGCTACGGAATGAACTCAAGAACAGGAAAATGCTATACCAAAAAGGTATGAAAACAAAGATGTTTATGCAGTTATCACACCCCCAAACTTAAGCTATTGCTTGTCCTCAAGCAATGAATAGAACAGAACAAAAGAACTACTATGGCAAAGATTTAACTTAGACGATTGCTATGGCAATATTTTAGTCCTTAGAAATAACTTAGGCAAATAAATAAATATACACAACCAGGAATGAGATCCTTAAGAACATTCCTTAGGACTAAGCTGTGTGCGTGTGTGTGTGGCTGCCTTCCTCCTATACTTAAGCTGGTGAGACAAATTTTTAAGGAAGCTCCCTAGTTATACCCTAACTATGTTATCTAGTTCTTTTCCAATTTTTAGACTCCCAAAGATATAGGTTTTTTGCTACGAAGGGTGTCAGCTCATCACAACTACCGTCCTTAACTCTAGATGAGCAGGGAGCAAACCTCTTACTCCTGAGCTATTAGGCAGAGTCATCCCGTGACAACTTTCATTCACTCATATGCTATAGCAAAGATTTATTTTTCTCTTTGTTTTTTTTAACACTGAAAAAGCTATAGCAAAGCGGGGTGTCCTTCTACAGATATGCCGTAGCATTTATTCATTTGTTTTAGCACAGGGACGTCTAGTTTTTCTTTTAAGTTCTCTAGAGTTTACGTATCAGAGTTTACTAGGGTTCTTCCTGAATTTTTTTTCTAACAAACTTACTTATAGAAAGAGAGAAGCTGTGTAACAATTTTTTATAACAACCAGATCCTAAAGTCAGTTCTACAGATCTCAACTAGTTGTGTTTTTTCTAACTTAGTTCATGCCTTAGAGATTTCATCGTCAGACATCATAAATATGTTCATAGGCTGTCTCTAGACTAAACAGAATGCCATAGTAAAAATTTTGTTCTATCCTATAATGCATATGCTAAAGCAAAATATTAACTATGAGCACTAACACCCCCAAACTTGAGAAATGTAGTGTCCGCAATGCATAAACTAATCTACACTATATGCCGTGAAAAAATGAAAAATTGAAAAGAAAAAAGTTAGTTACCTCTTGGGTGCGGAGGCTACATGGTGCTGCTGGTGTTGTCCATTGATGTGTCAGAGAAGTAGTGGCGTGGGTCTGCTACATCGTCCACACTCTCTGAGGAGACTGATTGAGCACTAGATGAGGGCCTGACACGTCCATCAGTATGTTTGATGCGCGTGTTTAGTCTGGATGCTGTAGCATCCTCAGATCGTGCTGGTGTCGGCTCAGTTGTTTGTGATGTAGTGGTTTCCTTCTGAGGGGTTTCCTCAGGATCACTTGGTACGTGCTCTGGCTCAGGAAGTGGGATTTCTGGTCGTGACGGTTTAAGATTAGTTGCCTTTCTGGTGCGTTTCCTTTTCTTGGCCGGAGAGGCTGCTGGGTCGGTTTCTTCTACAGTAGGAGTTTCTTTTTCTGGTTGGGCAGTAGGAGTTGCAGACGTCTTCTTTCTTGGAGTCTTTTTCTTGGCAGCAGGTTGGACTGAGCTAGGGTCACTGGGGGACACTGTGTTTGCTGTAGCAGTGGTGGGGGCTTGCAGTAACTCCATAGAGAATAGTAGAAAAGAGACGTTCTGGTCTGGTAGGAGTTTGCTTAAGCAGGATGCTATGGCACTATCGCGGTGTTGGGCATACTTGAAGTATGCCCGCTGGTGTGCCTTCATCAGGCTAAGTTCAGTGCTCAGTTCTTTTGTTGTTGCCACCAATGCTGCCACTCGTGCTGCAGCAAAACTTTTAGCTCCTTTCTCCACTGCTTGCTGAGGCATGTCTTCATTAAATCCTTGGAGTTCCGTAACGAGGGCTGAGTCAAACCTGTCTTTCTTGAAAGAGTTGTATCTACAAGATCATCTCTGAAGACGTCTTTTCTTTTACACAAGGCAGTGATCAGGTTAGGAAAAACAAGGGGGCTACGGGGCCGTTTCAAACAAGCATATACCTCATCCACTATTATCTTTCCTATGTCAATTTGTCTACCATGTATTATCGAGTGTATGAGAAAAAGTCGAGAGATGTGGACGGTGGCAATGTGTAGTGTAGGCATAATCTTATGTCTCACAAAGTGGTTCCATACCTTTGCCTCAGGTTTGAGGCGACCTCTCTCGACTGACTTGTTATTGTCCAGCACCGTTCCTTGAAAATAGATGTCCTCTAGCACCTCGCGCTGTGTCTGTGCGTCCATTGTCATCACAAAAGAAGTGTGACGGTCTACAGTGTGCTTTAGCCCAGAGAACTTGTTGATTGCTGCAGCAGTAAACTTTATCTGCTCTCCTCGCACATGAACCGTGGACTGGGTTGGACTTGTGAGGTGTGCATAGAACTCTTTTACAAGTGATGTACAAATCTCCTCAGGGTGAGCAGCGAAGGTTTTCCATCCATGTGTGCCAACGACGTCCATTATAGACTGGTCGAACTGATATTCTTCCTCTTGAGGGTATTTGAACCCTAGTTCTGGAAGAACATTCCTATCCTTGAGCTTTGTCCATCTCTCCTTTGCTGCCTCGTCAAGAAATTTAGAAATTTCTAGGACTAGTTGTTGTTTGGGATGGTCGGAAGTTTCAGGGGCGTTTTTGCAAAGAGCCATGGAGTTTTTGCTGAAAAATGGGGAGGAGTGAATATGTGAATGGAAAGAAAAATGGTGAAGAGTGTTCTGTGTGTTTGTGAGAAAATCGAATAGATGAAGGGAAAAGTTTTGAGTGTTGAAGAAGATGAAGAAGGTGAGGGGACGATTGATGATGATGAAGGAAATAAAGGGGGGTTTGAAAATGGTGAAAAACTGAACAATTAATGGAAGAGGAGAGGTGATGGGGATGTGTTTTGGTTTTAGGGGAGAGAGAAAAATCTTTTGGAGTTAATGTGATGTCTGACGATTGGAGAGAGAATATGGTTTTATGTGGCTATGGTTTCTCCTCATTAAATAGATGAACATTCTCTCTCTTGCTTTTTGTTTTTCTCTCTCTTTTTTAATTCAACTTCCCCACTTTTCGGATAAAACCTCCTTATCTTTTTCTTTTCCCCTTTTCTTTCGTCCCTCCAAAAGTGGATAAAAACAAACTCCTTGTCCTTCTCCCTTTTGCTACCAACCCTGTAGACGGCACACTCTCCTGCCTCTATACCTAACATTGTACTAGGAAAGAGAAAGCCTTGTACGAGGGTCACGTGAAAAGATATGAAAATTAAAAGCAAAGATAACCTAAAACTAGACTAAAAAGAAAAACATTATTTATGGACATAGTATAGCATAAAAGATAGGGTTGGAGATGCAAACTTTCAAGGATCGTGAAGATCCATGTATGACTTGTCTCTGAGGATAGGGGCTCCACTGTAAACCTTCAGGCGTTGGCCATTGACTTTGAAGACTTCATCATCGTCCAACTTCTTGATATCCACTGCGCCACGAGGGTACACCTTGTGTATGATGAATGGCCCTGACCATCTCGATTTCAGCTTTCCAGGAAAATGCTTTAGCCTGGAGTTGTAGAGAAGCACTTGTTGTCCTTCTGAGAAATGCCTTCGCAAAATGTGTTTTTCATGCCACTTCTTGGTTTTCTCCTTGTAGATGCGGGTATTCTCATATGCTTGGGCTCTAAATTCCTCCAGCTCGTTAAGCTCTAGCAACCTCCTTTCACCAGCAAGTTGGGCATCCATGTTGAGTTTATTGATTGCCCAATAAGCTTTGTGCTCAAGCTCCACGGGTAAATGGCACTCTTTGCCAAATACACGCTTGAAGGGTGACATGCCTAAGGGTGTCTTGAAGGCTGTCTTATATGCCCAAAGTGTTTCATCCAACTTGGGGGACCAGTCTTTTCTCTTAGGATTAACCACCTTCTCCAAGATTTGCTTGATTTCTCAGTTGGAAACTTCAGCTTGTCTGTTTGTCTGCGGATGATATGCTGTAGCAATCTTGTGCCTGACTCCATAGAGATGTAATGTTTTAACAATAAGCTTGTTGTCAAAGTGAGTTCCTTCATCAATGATGATGGCTCGGGGTGCTCCGAACCTAGTGAAGATGTTCTTGTGAAGAAACTTCATGACTGTCTTGGAGTCGTTCCTTGGGGTGGCAACATCCTCCACCCATTTTGACACGTAGTCGACTGCTAGCAAAATATATAGATCTCCATATGATGCAGGAAATGGACCCATGAAGTCAATTACCTACACGTCAAAGATTTCAAGCTCCAGAATATTTTGCAACGACATTTCATTCCGTTTGGAGATGTTCCCCGTTCTTTGGCATCGATCGCAAGTTTTGTAGAACTCATGTGCGTATTTAAAAAGTGTAGGCCAATAGAATCCTCTTTGAAGAACTTTTGTAGCAGTTCTAGCACCACCAAAATGCCCTCCACATGGTGATGAATGACAGTGGTACAAAATGCTATGGTATTCTTCCTTTGGAACACATCTCCTTATAATATGATCTGGACATTGCTTGAACAATTAGGGTTCATCCCAATAGTAGAATCTTGCATCATGTCTGAATTTCTTGAGTCCCTGGCTAGATAAATCAGGAGGCAAAATACCACTAACAAGATAATTAACAATATCAGCATACCACGGAATTGCTGTAGCAGCTAAAAGTTTCTCATCAGGGAATTCCTCCTTAATTTCAGTTTCCCTAATTTGTTTGATAGCATTTTCTAGCCTAGATAAATGGTCAGCTACCTGGTTCTCACATCCTTTCCTATCTCTAACTTCTATGTCAAATTCCTGAAGCAAGAGTATCCACCTAATAAGTCTAGGTTTAACATCCTTTTTAGTCACTAGGTACTTAATGGCTGAATGATCGGTATGAACTATGACCTTAGTGCCTATCAAGTATGACCTAAACTTATCAAAGGAAAATACTACAACAAGCAATTTTTTTCAGTAGTAGTGTAATTGATTTGTGCATCATTCAAAGTGCGACTAGCATAATAAATAACATGAAAGAGTTTACCTCGGCGTTGTCCAAGTGCTGCACCGACGGTGTAGTCACTTGCATCACACATCATCTCAAACGGCTCGTTCCAATCAGGTGGAATGACAACTGATGCTGAGATAAGCTTCTCCTTCAGTTCCTGAAACGCGCTATAACAATCTTTGTCAAACACAAATGGTTGGTTTTGCTGTAGCAAATTGCATAGCAGCTTTGAGGTCTTCAAAAAATCCTTGATGAATCTCCGATAGAAGCCAACATGCCCTAGGAAGCTTCTTACTCCCTTGACAGTAGTGGGGGAGGTAGTTTTTCAATGACCTCGACCTTTGCTTTGTCAAATTCTATCCCTTGCTTCGAAATCTTGTGGCCTAAGATCGTTCCTTCCGTTACCATGAAATGGCACTTTTCTCAATTGAGCACCAAGTCAGCTTCCTCACATCTCTTTAGGACCTTGGCGAGATTGCCCAAGCATGTGTCGAAGTTATCTCCGGAGATCGAGAAGTCATCAATGAAAATTTATAAAAAATCCTCGACCATGTCTGAAAAAATAGCCATCATACATCTTTGAAAAGTTGCTGGAGCATTGCAGAGACCAAAGGGCATTCTTCGGAAAGCATGAGTTCCATAAGGGCATGTGAAAGTCGTCTTCTCTTGGTCTTCGGGTGCTATAGAAATCTGATTGTACCCATAATACCCATCGAGGAAGCAGTAGAATGCCTTGCCCGCTAGTCGATCCAACATCTGATCAATGAATGAGAGGGGAAAATGGTCCTTCTTGGTCGCCTTGTTGAGCTTCCTATAGTCCATGCAAATCCTCCACCCCGTGATGGTTCTAGTAGGCAATAGCTCATTCTCCTCGTTGCTTACCACGGTCACGCCTCCATTCTTCGGTACACATTGCACCGGGCTGACCCATGAGCTATCGGATATCGGGTAGATTACTCCAGCATCCAGCCACTTGATTATCTCTTTCATCACCAAATTCTTCATAATTGGTTTAATCTCCTCTGAGGCTCAACTGAATTGTTGTGACAATCATCAAGCAAAATTTTGTGCATACATATAACAGGGCTTATACCCTTCAAATCATCCATAGTCCACCCTATTGCTTTTTTATGCTGTAACAACATATTTACTAAACTAGTTTCTTTCTTAGGTGTGAGACTAGATGAGATTATCACAGGCAAAGTTTCATTGCTCCCTAAGTAAACATATTTAAGATGTGATGGCAAAGGTTTCAGTTCTAAAGAAGGTGCATGCTCAAAGGAAGGTTTAGGAGGTATAAATTCTAAAAAATCAAGAGGTTCAAAGTGCGTACCTGGTCTAGCCTCGAGTCGACTAGACTGATCCAGTTCCCTTGAGAGCTCTTCTTGGTCTGAATCATCACCATTGCAGAGTGCTTCAAACTCTTCCATTTGCATCTCATTGCTACATCAAAACTCATCAATCATATTCTGTGCTGTAGCATCTACATATTGGCATACTCCTGGGTTGTCTGCATACTTGAGGGTGTCACGAATATTGATCGTGACCATCTGATCAGCCACTCGCATCGTGAATTCACCCTTCTCACAATCGATCAAAGCTCGCCCGGTGGCTAAAAATAGCCTACCCAAGATAATGGGTTTGTTGATATCAGCTTCGCAGTCGAGGATTAAGAAGTTGACTGGAAAGATAAATCTGTCCACTTTTACCACAACATCTTCGACTCTCCCTTCTGGGCGAACATGAGAATGATCTGCTAGATGTAGCAAAACCTTGGTGGGTTGTGCCTCTCGAATTCCTAGTTTCAGAAAAATCGACTTAGCATCAAGTTAACACTTGATCCCAAATCACAAAGTGCTCTTCCAACAAACTTGTCGCCAATAGAACATGGGATAGCAAAACTACCTGGGTCCTTCCTCTTAGGTGGCAGCTTGCTCCACATAGAATAGCATTCTTCTGCTATAGCAACAGTCTCTTGCTTCTCGACCTTCCTTTTTTCGTGACTATATCCTTGAGGAACTTGGCATATGTTGGCATCTGATCAATGGCCTCCAGAAATGGGACATTGAATGTAATTTGTCCAGGATATCTACAAATTTCTGGAACTGAAGGTTTTCCTTCTGCTTCTTGAGTCATTGAGGAAAAGGAGGAGGGGGTCTAACTTCATTTGTCTGAACTGGTGGAGTTGCATCTTTTGCTGTAGCAAAAAGCAAGATCCTCATCCGGTGTTTCTTTTGCTATGACTTCCTCACCCTTCTCTTCAAGGGGAGGATCTTGTAAGTTATCTTCTTCCTGAGACAAGTTGGGCTGAGAGTCCTCCTTCTCTTTTCCCCCAAATTTGTCTTCTTTGCTAATTTCCTTGCCACTCCTTAATGTGAGTGCCCTGCATTGTTCCTTTCTATGGTGCTTAGTGGCTTCAGTGTCACTAGGTAGACTTCCTTGTGGTCGCGCATGCAATGTTTGCGCTATCTGACCAACTTGTGTTTCTAATGCTTGGAGAGAAGAACTATGGCTTTGCAATTAGGCTCCTTGATTTTTAATGTTTGCTGCATTATCTTGTAGCAAAACTTTCGTGGTTCCTATGAAATCTTTTGTCATAGCCATAAATTCTCTGAATGTAGTCTCTAGTGAACTGTTAGATGAAGATGCTGCTCCCTTGTGACCTTGCCATGGCATCATCTGGTTAGAAGATGGTGCTTCGATCAGATTTTACTGTGGCGCTGGCTGAGCAGAATTGTTGTGCCCTTGATTACCGCAACTGAAATTTGGATGCTGACGCCATCTTGGGTTGTAGGTATTGGAGTATGGATTGTTGTTGCGGTTATAATTCCCCACATAGTTGGCTGACTCTTAATTGTCAGGGCATTCACTCAAATGGTGATTGCCATCCCATTATAGACATGAGGTTGTTGCCTTCACTTCCTTGACTTCATTGGGACGTTGGAGGTTCTTTAGCATATTTGTGATAGCAGCTAACTGGGTGGCTACCGAGTCATCAGCTTCACTGTCATGAGCTAATTGGGTTCTCCTCCACGTTCCAAGCCTTGTGGTCAGAAACTGGTAATCATTGTTGGCTACCCTATCAAGAATGTCAAATGCTTCCTCCAGTGATTTGTCTAACAAGGTCCCATTTGCTGAAGCATCTAGCATCATCCTTGTGGGAGCATTTACTCCATTATAGAATATAACCACTTGGGTCCAATCATAAAAACCATGATTTGTGCACTTCCTCAATAATCCCTTGAATCGATCCCAACACTCATACATGGATTCGTCATCAGGTTGACGAAAAGAAGCTATATCATTTCTCAACCGAGTGTTTCTATTTGGTGGATTCTACCGTAGCAGAAAATTTTTGCATAGATCTCTCCAAGTCTCTATTGATCCAGCTGGCACTCCACTTAGCCATGCTCTAGCACGATCACGTAAAGAATATGGAAACAATTTAAGCTTTAGCACATCCTCGTGCACTCCTTGCTGTCTGAACAAGTCACAAACTTCCAAGAAAGCACAGATATGTTGTCTTGCATCTTCGTGAGGCATACCTCCAAACTGACCAATAGTGTTCAACATGTTGAACATGGCATGTTTAAGCTCGAACTGGGCTGCCTGAATTTTTGGAGCTACTATTCCAGGATAGCGATCATCCAAGATAGGAGTTAAATGATCTCTAATTGCTCGAGGTCGAGCTGCTTCTCCCTGGCCATTTGCCATAGCATCTCGGTTACCTTAAGGTGGTGGTATTTCTCCGTTCATGTTTCTAGTCTCTTCTCTTCGAACACATCTCCTAAGTCTCAAGAAATGCTCGATCTCAGAAATAGGTGATTGCAGGGGTCCTCTAGGTTGCCTTATGGTCATACACTAGCAAGACGTTTGAAAATGAAAACGGAAAAAACTAAAATAAATTTGTACAAAAACAAAAAGAACAAGCGATAAAAACAAAAACCGTAAACAACCGATTGCCAATCCCTGGCAACGGCGCCAAAAACTTGTTGCGTGATCTTGCAATACTATAAATGATACGCAAATGGTGCAAGTATACACGTCGAACGAGTAATAAAGTGATGAGTGAGTATCGTCTCCACAGGGATTAGAGGTATTCACGATTGGTGTAACAATAAAGATTGAACTTTTTGCAGATGACAATGCTATAGTAAAAGAGATGGTGTAAAATAATGCTGAAGCAAAACAGTGTAGAGAAATATGAGATAACAATATGATAAACAGGTCCCCTTTCGTATGCGAAACTCACTACGGAATGACTGGCTGTAAATGATGGATAACCTATCTCGAGCTTCTTAATGACACTAAGGCTTTACAACTATCTTTTATACTAGGCGGGATTTAATAAGAGTGCTCCTAAACTATCTCTAGCCAGGAAACTGTGAGTCAGAAATGCTACAGCCATACCTCTCGGCGTAAACTCTTAACACTCCCCTACCCTTCACGTACTATCCTTCTTAGCCCTTGAAACCTATCACTTATCTCTAAGGTAGGTTAGAGTCTGCCTCTCAACAATCACTCCATTGCTTATGAGGGTTCCAGGGCTAGCTCTCTCGATTACTAACCCCAACATACACTTAAAGAATGTCCAACTCTCGAAGGCGCTTAAGGTAGGGCCTATCTCTCAAAGCACTTACAACCTTATGCTCTTACAACTTTAAGGAAATGAGAAATGCATAAGCAAAGCATAGAATCATGATAAACACTGAAAAAGCCATAGCATGCATTAAAAAGTACTCAAAATAAAATCATCCATCAAACCCAAGACACCTAAAACAGTTCGTGGCTGAGCAATATCATCCAACGTATCATTGTGATAACATCACCTATTATAAAGATATGACAATAAATTGGTATAGTGATAGAAAGAAAGGTGAACTCCCTCTCCGCCATGGACTGCCCGACTGTCTTAGGCTCACTGCCTCTCTCGAGGACGGTGAGGCCACTCCTTGGAGCTTCAACGATGGAGGACACCAAGCTGGGGAAGATGAAGGTGAAAACTTCCCTATCCTTTCCTCTCTCTTCCACCTCTCTTTTTGCAACACAATATATGCCTCTCTTTTCTCCAAGATTTTCTCCCCTTTATATAGTGGAGGCTTCTAGGGTTTGGTGCCCTAATGATGCCTTGATAATCCCAAGGAATATCCACCGACAAGGTCTGCCACGAGGGGACAAGGCGGACAGTCTGCAGATGGGTACCGGCTGCTGCACATGTCAGATCGTCCTTTACTGCGTTTTCACGTGTTTCTGTAGCTCACGTGTTTCTCACGTGCTGGCCAATATCCACTTCCACCATGCTATAGCAATTCCAGGTACTAGCTTTCTCTCTTGACTCCTTTCCTGCGCACCAACAAAACCAAAACCATCCTACCGAGCAGTACCCCTCGATATGGACCAATAACCAGCAAAGATAAAGATGCACCCAGAAGAAGAAAATGCAACCTAAATGTAGTCTAAATGCTATGGAATGAAATCAAGAATTGGCAAATGCTATAGCGAAAAGGTATGAAAACAAGGATATTTATGCAGTTATGAGTAACCCCCTTAGCCCGGCCTAGACGCCGGACCTGAACTAAGAAGATTATACGGGGAAAACCGAAGACAACTCGTTAAAGCCGACTTCGATTAATGACCCTTTTTTTTATCTTTCTAGATGCAATTTAAGTCCTATGTGTTCAACAAAACTCTTAGAAGAAAACGGTGTTGAGTGCATAAAAGTCCTATATTTTACCCCTCATTTACCCATATTTTTGTTGCACTCAAGCATGATAAATTGCATTTAGGATAGATTTTTGCATACACATCACAATAAGATAAAACTGCACAGATGCTGCTGAATTTGGTCACTTTTGCAGGTATCTGCCGCAACAGCAATATAGGGCAGCAAAGGAGTAGAGGTGAGTTGTGGAGCTGGTGTTGAAGGACAAGAGCATTGTCTATCGTGATACCTGATGTGGCAGCAATGACGAAAGAGAGATACTGAGGTGGAAAAGTGAAGTGGAGCTCGACAGATAGAGGATTTCAAGCTGGTCTGTCGTGGACCACTCCCATATTTTTCTGAGCCCTGTAGCAGAAGGAAGGCCAGGCCCAAAGTTCAAGGAAGAAAGTCAAAGCAAGAAAAGAGGATGAATTAAAGACATCTACTCAGAAGATTTAGTCTTTAATAGAGTTGTACTTTAATTTAAACTTGTATTCTTGCCATATTAGAGAACTTGGACCCTAGGCCTATATAAAGGCATGTAATTCGACCTAGGGAAGGATATCTAGCTCCTAGCCATCTTCCCCTAAAACCTAGTCGTTTCTCTCTCTCCATCATGTTCTAAACTTCCCCAAGGGCTAAGCGTTGATCTTGTACAGTAGTTGTAAGGATTATATTGTTCTTAGGTTTTTCCGTTCAATCAATAAAAACTTCAAGTCTATTCATTCTGGTTTCAACATCTTGCAAGAGTATCGGGAGAGCATTGTAAGATTATCTATTTACTTAATATCGGGAGAGTTAAGTATACGAAAAGAGTGAATACAAGTTCTCCAGTTTATGGTTGAACTATCTCGGACCTAGGGATAGGACGAGGTTCAGTGGCAAAAAAGAATTCACAAACATCGGTGTTCATCCTTTGATTCACGCCGGGAGGTATCATCCGACACGTGTCCATCAACAGACTTGGACCTAGGGATAAAGACAAGTCACTCCAGGGATTCTTGCCAAACTCGAAGTATAGAGTTGTTGATCGCTGCCGCGACATCAACAAACCTCTGCCGCGACATCAACAAACCTCTGCCGCGACAGGTGCTGCCGCGACAGGCTTGACGATAGAAGCAATGGAAGTTCCTCTGAACAGTGCAACACCTGCACTGCTAAGCAATTCAATACCGGCCTATTCTCTCAACCTGATTATCTTATCTTTTATTTTAGTTGTTACCCAAAATTTCTCCAAACAATCATTTAAATTTATTTCTTTTCTTGTGCAGCAATCTAAGGATAGAGTTATTTCCAATCCCTGTGGAGACGATATCTGATACTCTGTATCACTTTATTACTTGCGACGTGTACACTTTTACTACATTGCGATAGACTATTTTACACGCAACAAACGACGCAACAATCGAAGTTTAAGAAGATGCTTTTAACTGAAAATAACGGCCAGGTATCGGTACCCTTAAGCCCGTATCGATACGCGGGAAGGCAGTAGCAAAAGTTTGGAAAAGGGTATCAGTACCCTCCATTGTGTATCGATACGCCCTTCAAAGATAGCACAGGCGTATCGATACATGGGCAATTCGTATCGATACCCTGTGTTGATTTGCCTGAATTGTACCTTCTAGTATCGATACCCAAACCCGAGTATCAATACTCGTACTAGAAATGCACCTCTAACAGCCACAAATAAGCATTATCAACTAAGCACACCCAAAACATCCAAACAAGTTATAACAAACATTTCCAACATATATGCATTAATTCACAACCATAGATAAGCAATAGACATGGCAATTCATGAATATTGTAAGCAATATGGGCATGCTTGCACACATAACCAAGACATGTCCAAAATACCAAATAGAAAACCATAAACCAATTAGAGGCCATTTACAAGTCTCAAAACTCAAACTAAATATGCTGAAAGTGTCACATAACACCAAGCAACTCATGAGTGGAAATCCCTTCCATTGCCTCTTATTACACTAAAGTGAAAATACATACTTTGCTAAGCTAAAATCACTTGGATACCTCTTGCTTTCTTGCCGACAAAGATGCTCAATTCTCTGCATTGACGAGACAAATGAGCGTAAGCATAAAGCTTAGTGAGGACCGCTAGAAAACCAAAACATTCATCAATGCACTTTAAAAACCGAATCATCATTCTTTGTATACACATGCCTTCCTTTAAAACATGCACTTAAAAACATCGTTTCCCATTTCAAAACCACACGCTCATAACATCATTAATTATAACAGCAAAATCCTTTGCTCATGCTTAAACCAAGTGCATTCTAGCATAAATCTCAAGCATCACATGCTTCCTCAAAATAAGCTTTCACCATTAATTCATTATGTCAACACCATTATATTGGCTCACAAGTGATCAATAATAAGAACCATAGCAAAACACAACACAATCGGATACACGAATTACAAGCGTTGTCCCAAACGCTTCATACACCCTACTGGACACTCAAGGCTCACACACGGGATTAGACGATCAACCGTTGTGACACCCGTGGTGGAGTTTAACTGTACAATCACAACCCCTCAACACCATTCATCGGTAATTGTATAATTCCACTAACGAGAGCACGGGACACAAACCACAAGATCCACACACGAGATTAGACCATCAACCATTGTGATCTTAACCTCAATCATTAGGGTACTTGGATGGAGTGTACGGTACAATCTCAACCCCTCGACATCCAAGGTGACTTAATTCACGGTGCACCCAATCCTATAGTCGGCTAACTATATATGATTAAAGTAACCAAAACCATTTTCCATCACTTGCCAATATAATCATTATTCAACAACATTTCACTGTTTTATCAAAGCATAAACCACAATGCCATTTTTCACAAGCAATAACATGCTTAAAATCAATTATTAAATCGCATAAACACAAGGATCACTTACCATGTGCATCCTTAACAAAATGGCATTTAAAACCAGCAACAACATTGCTCTAAACATGCTTTAAAACAGTAATCAACCCACATTTAAATCAAGTGCATTTTAAACCAAAACATAGCACAATCCGAGAGAGACTTTCGATTTACTTACTCTTGAGCTTAGCTAAGTGTTTCAAACTTACACTAAGCTCCCAAAACCATGTTCAAAACGTTACAAAGCTGGAAAACCCTTTTCCACTCACCGATACGAGAAACTTCACTTGCCGACGCAAAGATCACTCGTCTGAAGCTTCCAAAATTGCTTTTCTTGTTTCCGAATCAATTTTCCTTGTTTTTAGAGCATCAAAAATAGAGATCCAATGCATTAAAATACATTCCAACTCCAGCAACTAAACACAAACTCGTTTCCCAGCAAAACTACATCAATTTACCCATCCGAAACAACCGAAAACTCATTCGATTGCCTCCTAAACCAAGCCCAGCCAACTATCATCACTTCCAACCATTAATATACATCAAATCACACCTAAAAACAACCTAAACCCTTCGTTATACCTGCAGCAATCATATAACCATCAAATCACTTCAAAAACTCAACTAAAACTATCATAAAACTCAAGGATCTCAAGAACTTCGGGATCTATATTGTCAAAACTCATTTTCATCATCAAGATTAACTTAAAACTTGATTAAAACCAATCATGAATAGATCACATCCTAATCATTACGAAAATTGGAATTTAAAGCATCATTTTACAAGATTTCAATCTCAAATCAAAACTACCATTAAAACTCAGTCAAAATCATCATTAAAGAGTCAATAATCTTGGGAATTTCAATAAATAACCTTGATTAGAGGTTGAGAATGGGATTTACCTCCAATCCTTGCCTTCCTAGCAATTTGACAAGTTTATCTTTCAAAATCATGAAGAAAAATATGAAGAATCATTAGAAATGAGTTTAGAAATGAGAAAGAGGGTTTGAGAGAAAAGAAATATGGAGAAAAAAGATTGGGAAATGTGTTTGGCTGAAATGAGAGTTGAAAAATTAGTTACGTGATTGAAACTTCCTGAATTATCTAATATACTTACTAATTAAATAAAAGCCAAATAAAACTATTTATTAAAAAACCATTTAAAACACATGCCAAATTAATGGAAGGCCTAATTGCACAAAAGCTCCCTAAAGATTCTAAGATTTTGACTCTTCTTTTGAAAATTGCTTTTCCCACAGTTGTAAAACTTTACATTTTGGTCACTGCCCAAAATGTACCACTTCCAAAACCCATTTTGTAAAATTGATTTGACCAACCACTTAAACATGATTTTAGAGGATTTTAACAATTTTTTTCACATTTTTATCCTATCCCAAACCTTGATCTCCCTGAACCACTCAAAAAGATTCGAACCGTTCCCGACCGGCCCGATCCGATGTCTAAAACATCTAGGCCCAAAACCAGGGCGTTACACCAAATCTCATAGTCATAATATGCTGCAATGACCATTAGAATTTTGATAGATTTAAGCATGGCTACTAGTGAAAAAGTTTCATCATGGTCTATACCATGAGTTTGTTTGAAACCTTTTGCAACTAGTCTTGCTTTATAAGTATGCACTTTTTCATCCCTGCACGTTCATACAAATGTGAGATTCACATCTAGTATCTAATACCCAGGAATTTGAAGGAGAAAAATTAACATGTATAACATAAATACCTAAAGAGTTGGTCTCACCAGTCTTCTTCTTTTTCTTTAGATCTTCCAGATACAACTTACAATTTCTCTTCCAATGACCAGGCTCATTGCAAAAGAAACAGAACCCTCCTTATGGGGCTTAGCTTTGGGTTTTGGTTTAGCATTGGAATTTCCAATTGCTCCACCTTTTCCCTTTCCCTTTTTCCTTAAATTCTTTCCCTTTTGAACCATCAAAACATGGCTAGGCTTAGATTTAATATTATATTCAATAGTTATAAGCATCGTATGCAGCTCAAAAATTGATTTGTCCACCTATTTCATGTTATAATTCATAACGAAATGACTATTACATATAGGTAATGAATTCAGGAACAAATCAATTGCCAACTCTTGGCTTAATGGAAATCCAAGTCTCTCTAGGTGCTTAATTTGACCTTTCATTTTTAGCACATGGGTGCTAACAGAGGCACCTTAAGCCATTTTTCAAGAATGAAATGCCTTGGTAGTCTCATACCTTTCTTGCCTTGCTTGTTGTTGGAACATTTCTTTAAACTCATGAATCGTATCATATGCTTTCATGTTTTCTAGATCTTTCTGAAGTTCAGAACTCATGGTAGCTAGCATCAGACATGCACCATCATGAGGGTCACTTTTATGCTTCTCATAAGCCTTTGTTTCAGCTTTAGAGGCATCTTTCTCAGGTTCCTCGGGGTAAGGTTCATCTAGGACATAAATCTTCCTTTCTTGCTTGAGAACAATTCTCAAATTTCGATACCAGTCAAGGAAGTTAGTTTCGGTAAGTTTTTCCTACTAAAGTGCCGATCGCAGTGATAAAGTAGAATTATTCTTTGTCACCTACAACATAATGTAAAGTTTGATAAGATATTTTGATAAAAGATTTCCACTAAATTAAAACAACCCTAAAAACTAATTAATATAGTGGGCTAAGATCCATATTTCACTCTATCTTTAAGTCAGCTTTAGCATGACACTTAAAAATAAGTTATTTAGGTAAGTAACTCTTACTAATTGTGTAACCCCCTCGACCTAGTCTAAACGAAAGACAAAACCGAATAGATCACACGGGGAATATTGAGGTAAATTGGGAGGTTTACCCAAATAAACGACCCTATTTTTTTCGTTTTTATCTTTTCTAGATGCTCTTTATTATCCTATGTGATGAACATCGTAGCGGGACAATTTGCAACTCAATCAGACAACGATTAGGGACCCAATTGAACACTAACACATTTTAGGGACCATTTTGTAATTTTAACAAATTAAAGGGACTTATTCGATTTTTAAGTTACCAACCTTTAATTAATCACATTACACGCCTCTCGGTCAAATCTCAGTTCAAAACAAATATCCAAGCTCATTTAATTGCATCCACAACATTCAGGGACTAAAACGTAAAGAAATAGAATTTTAGAAGATTCCAATAACCAACTTAACTGCTGGGTGTTTCGGTACAGGTTGCCCTGTATCGGAACACCCATTTTAGAATAGGGTCGAGCGTCTCGAAGCTCAGGCTTGTATCGAAACGCCCTCTATGGTGCTTCGGAACACGAGATTCTAGTAGCAAAGTGTATCAAAACACCTCTTCCTTGTTTCAAAACTCC
This sequence comes from Hibiscus trionum, assembly GCA_030270665.1. Taxonomy (NCBI): domain Eukaryota; kingdom Viridiplantae; phylum Streptophyta; class Magnoliopsida; order Malvales; family Malvaceae; genus Hibiscus; species Hibiscus trionum. The sequence goes on along the minus strand of BSYR01000007.1, from coordinate 8,886,909 downwards.
TAAGCCATTTCAGGCTCACCGTTTCGGTACAACCTTAGGTGTACCGAAACAACTAGGCATGTAATGACACTTTTTGATGGTTTTTCATACTTTAATCCATATAAAAACATTCCAACATGCATACAACATATCTAAACATCAAACCTCAATCATACATGGCAATTCCAACATCATAGCATGGCAATAAGCATTAAAGAAATCTATAGGCATGCTACCTATGAAAAAAGACCATTCAAAAGCCAAAACACAATCCAAAGCAAATATCAACAAGTAATGGTCATTTACAAGTCATCAAAGGCATCACAAACTTGCCACAAACCAGGGAGTTTCAAATTACACTCTCCCAAAGCACTAAGGCATCCTCCCATTGCCAATTATTATTACTAATAGGTAAACATAAAACCATACTTGAGCTAAGTCTCGCTGCTTGGTTTCCTTCTTGCTTCTTCACTGCCCAAAAGATCTTATTTCTCTGCATTGTTGAAAAAAAAGAGCATAAGCAATAATGCCTAGTGAGGGATGCTCAAAACAATCAACAACAGCAATGCTATTTAAAACCATATCTCATTTAGAAATCTCCATCTCATCATGCTCTTTCTATCTCATGCTTGAAACCATTTTCAAAGCAAAAACCACATCATTTAAACCACATATACCATCTATCTCATGCATTAATCAAAACGCGAAGTCTCAAAGCCAAGTCATACATGCTTGTTTCTCATATAGCATTTCTCAAAACATGATCTCATATGCAAATCTCATTTCATTAAATCATTTATAAACAAGGTACATGTAATCTCATATATTGGCATTTAGGAAACATTACTCGGATATACGGATAGCTTGACGAAATCTCACATCGTCAAGTCCTACCTCTGTGGAATCTCACATCACCGAACTCTCATAGCGGTATCTCTCATCGCCATAAAGGTTGATGGAATCTCACATCATCAAGACCTACCGTGGTGGAATCTCTCATCACCACACTCTCACTTTGGAACAAGATAACATTACCCTCATTGCCCGAACCAAAGAGCACGTATGAATTTTGTATATTATAGTGCACTTCTCATCCTATTGGCCGACCAATTATATCTGGTAACAATAATCTCATATCATGCCAATATACTCATTTTTAACATCTTTTACCTACTATTTTTAATGCATCAACATAAATCATTCTCATCCCATTTCAAAGCATAAACAATGCATAGCATTATCTCAACAAACTCTATCTTTTCAAAATCACAATTCTATCTCATGGGATCATAAAAGTCATCAAATCATTTCTCAAAACATGCATAAAATAATAGGTTTATATCTATCTTCAAAACATGAGCATGATCATATAAAACAATGAGATAAAAACTGAGAAACGAGAGCAAAACTTCTCAAACTTACTTCTGGGCTTAGATTAGTGTTTCAAACTCAATCTAAACCCCCAAGCCTTACTTTCAAGTCTTTGAAAGGCTTTAAAACCAATTCCACTCATCGACAACGCCTAGCTCTCTTTGCGGAAGCAAAATCAAGCTTCTGAAGCTCTATAGACTTCACCGATCTCTTCCAATACGTTCTCCCCTATTTTTACCAAACAAGAACATAGGATTAATGCATCTCAATCCATTAAAATCATCAGCAACCAAGGCCACTTCCCTGCTCTACCAAAAAACACCAAAAACGCCTATCCGAAGCAACCGAAAACACTTTTGATTACTCTACAAACTCAACCCAGCCAAAACCTAACACTTCCATCCATTTTTAATCATCAATTAACATCCAAAAACAACCTAATTGCATCCTTATATCTCCAGCAATACCAGAACCACATTATCACAACAAAAACCCCAATTCTAGCAATCTAACAACTAGAGATCCAATTCATTTCAGGATTACTATGATAAAACATTTATTTCAACATCATTTAACATCCAAATCATGATTAAAATCAATCTCAAATTAATCAAAACAGTAGCATTACGAAAATCTTGGGATGTCATCGTTCAAAGCTTGATCTAACCATTTTCATCAAATAGATTATAAAACTTTATTAATAAACAAGATTAGAGAGCCAAAGACATGAGAATATCATTAAAGAACCTTTATTAGAGGAGAGAAATGAAAGATCACCTCTAACACAAGCTTTTTCCCTTGATTGCAATGGTTTAGATGAAAACCTTCAAGAAATCCATAGCTAGTTGATGTAGAAATCCATGAGAATCATTTAGAAATCAAAAGTGCATGAAAAAAGATAAATCTCTGGCGATTTTAGTGATGAAAAGATAGTTTGGTTGATGGGAAAGTTGAGAGAAAAGTTAGGAGAAAAGTAGTTACGTAAGAAAATGTTTTAGCCTTTTAAAATCATTTTTATCAATTCCCATTTAATAAATCAATTTATTAAATCTTTTAAAAAATACAAAAACAAGGGAAAAGGCTGATAAAACCTTCGTGTAATAGCTCCCTAAAGATTCTAAGTTTTGGCCCTCTTTCAAAACAGTCCTTAAAAATAGATTTTACATCTTTACAAATTAGTCACAAACCCGAAATGCCAATCTTCCAAAAGTCATTTTCCAAAATTCACTCACCAAACCTTTATATATATATATATATATTTAGAAGATTTTAGGATTTTCCCATAATTTTATCATATCTCGAACCATGTTTTCTCTGAACCATTCCCAAACTAACCCAAATCTCTAGTCTAGGTCCTACGAACCCCGAAACCATCCTAAAAACTCCTAGGTCCAAAACCGGGGCGTTACAACTCTCCCCCAGTTAGGAAATTTCGTCCTCGAAATTTTACCTGATGGAAGAAGATAAGGAAACTGCTTCATCCTATCATCATTTCTTTCCCACGTGGCTTCCTGCATACCACGATGTCGCCATAAGCCCTTGACCAACTCAATGGTCTTACCACGAAGAACCTTGCTATCTGAATCTAAGATCTCGACTGGTTCTTCATCATAGGACAAATCTGGATTCAACTCAATCTCCTCAACATGCATAACATGAGACGGATCCGATCTATACCTCCGAAGCATGGATACATGGAAAACATCATGTATCTTCTCCAACCAGAAGGCAACCTCAACCTATAAGCAACAGATCCAACACGATCAAGAACCTCATATGGTCCAATAAACCTCGGACTAAACTTGCCCTTCCGGCCAAATCTCATCACCTTCTTCCAAGGTGAAACCTTTAAAACCACCTTATCACCTACATCATACTCAACCTCCTTACATTTCAAATCCACGTAAGACTTTTGCTGATCCGAAGCCGCTTAAGCTTTACTTTTTATGTAGTGCCCTTTAGCACATTGTCGCAACCCTTTCAAGCCCGACATTTTGGAAAACTTTAAAAACACTAAGTCGCCACAAATCTTTTTGAAAACGTTTGATAGGATCACTTTAAAGCAGGGTTATTTTAATAAAACGTTTTATTTTATTAAAACAACAGTTTTGGTTTGTGAAAACCAGAAAACAGGTTCGAGATCGGTCACGCGTGGGGAAGGGTTAACACCCCCACAACGCCCAAAATTTATTACATAATTGATTTCAAAAATGTTTTCAAAATTAGAATTTTCAAGTTCACGAAGGTTCGATTTTATTTGTCAATTTAAAGAATATAAACCTATTTTAACGACCTTATCACCGGGAAATGAACTTTATTCACCACCAACACTTCTGGCGCTAACCCGTCACTCTTGTTTGATAAGATGCCACATTAATTAAGTTCCACTTTTCAAACAACAAAGAAATTTAATGTGTTGATCATTTTTATTTACTCTTAATTGAAGTTTATTTACCCTAAAGAGAGTATAAGTATTTTATTCTTAATTGAGGGTTTGAATTTTATTAAGTGTATTTTATTTTTTTCATGAAGAAAGTTTTTCCACAAACAAAGTCTCTAGTCTAAGCTCAAAGATCCTAAACCCTAAAGTTCAACCTATACTAAAAACAAACAAGAAAATTCGAAACTCGAATTTGGATTAATTTTATTTTGAGAATTTCTCTAAAGAAACCTTATTTTTCTTTTTATGCTTTTGTTTTTTTTACTTTTTGTTCTTTTATTTTTTATTTGAAATGTTTTTATTTGGTTTTTTAAACTTTAATTATTTTTATATTTGAAAAATTTTCTTTTTATTTTTAACACCTTTTTATTCTTTTTTTTTAATTTTCTTTCAAAACATTTTATTTCCAAAATCCTTATGTTTTAAAGCCCATTTTTTAATTTTTATTTTTCAATTTTTTAAGTTTTTATCAAAATTTTTTTAAAGCCTTTTTATTTTTTGTTTTAGAAAGAGTGCATTATTTTTATAAATTTTAACATTTTAAACCCCTTTTATTCTTTTTTAAAGCCTTTTAATTTTTATATATTATTTAAGAAAATCTTTTTTTTCTAAAATCTTATGTTTTAAATTTTTTTTTAGAATTTTAGGTTTTAAAAACCCTTTTATTATTTTTTTGTTTTGGAATTTTTTATGTTTTCTTTATGAACCTTTTTATTAATTTTTTTTATTATCCTAAACTTTTGCTATTTTTAAAAACATGAATCCAATTTTTTCTTTTGAAAAAGTCCTTTATTTCAAAAACAATTTTTTTACAAAAAAACATGACTTTTTCTCTTCTTTCAAATTAACCTCTGTAACACAAAATTAAAATTTTAAAACAAATTTTAGGATCCAGCCAACCTTATTATAAAAACAAGAAATCATTTCAAAATTTTAACAATAAATATTAAAGCAAAGGATATTCACATGATATAAACTAAGAACAATATGAACAATACGATGATACTAACAAAAAAATGAAATTGAGTAACCCGAATAGTTGAAAAATAACATAAACGAATAATCAAATGAACAACAATAACAAAATTAAAAAAAACCAAGTAGAATCATATGAACCAAACTAAAAAATCTAAGTGATCAAATGGAAATAGTAACAAAGATAAGAAATTATACCGATATCGGAAAATTGCAAGCCTTTTTCTCCCGGAAAATATATTATGGTGCTGCTCCAAGCTCGAATGACACTTCAAGATTTTCCATAATTTTTATATGTTTTTTGGATGGATTTTCCTCTATTTTTTGGTGAATTGGTGTGTGTTACAATGGGAAAAGAGGCTCAATTTATAGGGTTTTGGTGCTTGGAAAACAAGGAAATTTGAGAGATATAATCACGTAATTACATCCATAATTCGAATATGATCATTGACCTCTCCAACATGATTGAAATCTATCTAATTTTGGGTCTGATTTTGAGCAATTTGGTATGATTCTTCCCTAATTTTCGAACTAGGGTTTGAAATCTTTTTTCTATTCTAGTGCAGGCGAACGGCAGCGGCAAGGGACGACAACGTCGTGGGCTGGTTGGCCTACTGACACTGCCAGCAACGGCGGCCGTGAAGCAAATGGCGGGGAAAAGGGTAGCATTTGCCTCTGGTTTTCGAACAGGGGGTTTGGGAGGAACCACCTCGCGCGTGTGCAACACACGCGCCATGCGCATGGTGGCGTGGGTGGTCCTCCCTCCCCCTTTTTCCTAGTTTAAATCTGATCCATTAGATCCCCTTGCCCTAGATCCAACGCTCCCTATTAAATATGCACACGGGGAATAAAAAAATGGGTTAGTTGGGCTCAAAATATTTATATTTTGGGCTTTTAATAAATTAAAATTGATCCTTTATTTTATATAAAGTGAGCTATTGTTTTAATGGGTCCTTATTTACAAAAATGGGTTTATTATTTTTATTTTTAGAGATGGGTTTTATGAAACTTTTTTAATTTTATGGTGGGAAAATGGGTTTTATTATTTATTATTTTGAGATGAATTTTTAATAATAAAATAAGATAAGGAGTGAAAATCTAGTGACAACAGCTGCCCCTCTTTGCTTATCTATGTGAAACAGGGATATAGCAAAGACCAAAAAACAATGATTTACACTAATTTTTTGGTTGGCTTCATTCTCCTGATGCCCAAACGAATAGGCAGGTTTCTATTCTCCAAATGCCCGAATATATGAGCTTGGTTCAATTCTCCAAATGCCCGAATAGATGAGCGGGGTTCTATTCTCCAAATGCCCGAATATATGAGCGAAGTTCTATTCTCCAAATGCCTGAATAGATGATATGGGTTCTATTCTCCAAATTCCCGAGTAGATGAGATGGGTTCTATTCTCCAAATTCCTGAATAGATGAGCGGAGTTCTATTCTCCAAATGCCCGAATAGATGAGCATGGTTCTATTCTCCAAATGCCCGAATAGATGAGCTAGGTTCTATTCTCCAAATGCCCGAATATTTGAGTAGATTCCATTCTCTAAACGCCCAAACAAAAAGGCGGGTTCTATTCTCCTTATGCCCGAATAGATGAGCTGATTCCATTCTCCAAACTCCCGAATGGATAGACGGGTTCTATTCTCCTTATGCCCGAATAAATGAACAACTTCTTTTACTAAAAAGTTCTTCGTGTACCTGAAAATACGATATTATGATGTGCATGCCCCTATGGATGCATGTCGATTTCTTTTGCTTTTTAAATTCTTTTCCTCATAATTAATTTTTCCTTTGGTTTTTTGTATCCACGCGTTTGCTCGCTCAGTCCAGATAAACAATTGTGCCTTTTCACTGTATTTCTTCGACTCATGGAAAACATCTGATATTTGCAAATTTTCTCACTTAATCAAGTGATCTTATATTCCTGATTGGGAGGACAGACCTCTTCAACTGTCATTGCTTCGCCATTCTCATTCTTTATATCTCTTTGCTTCATCAAAAACACCTGGTTTTCGTATACAGATGCCCCATGTTTTATTGATTCAACTATCATTTTAGTTGATACATCAGTACTCAACGACAAGCCTCCTTGAGTGGTCTTGAAAGCTTCAAGTCTTCATATGCCCCTTAAAACATTAAGCATCTTCAGTGGTTCTTGTTAATTCTCAAATTCTTGCCCCTGCAGGGTCTTCGCATGATGTCAGTGCTTTAATATCTTCCTTTCACGCCTATCAAAGTCAAGGATCTTGAACCCTTGGTCTACATAACTTGCCCCAATCTGATGGCATAGTTTTCCCACTAAGCATGGCTCTATCCCTTTTATGCTTAGGGATCTTCCATCTTATGTGTGGATCTTGCTTGACAACACAGTCCACTTAAAACTCTTTAACACATGTGCTACTTCTTTTCTTTTTACCTTCTCATGCAAGGCGATGCCCCCGTTCAAATTGAGGTTTAATTGTTTCTGAAGTGATGAAAACATTCGTTTATGGTTGGGATAAATACCATGAAATCTTTTGTTCTTTATGAATCTATGTCAGCCTACTTGTAAGATGCAAGAAAATGATAGAAATAAGAATTAAAAAGAGGGAAAAGTCATGGCAAACACAAGAATAGGGTAAAGTCAGATGCCCCAAATTCATAGTATGAATGATTCAAGAATCCATCAACCAGATAGTGCCCCGCTTTTAGGTGGCTCTCTTTTGCTCACACACTCCCCAAATTTCAATTTTCCCATTTTTCTAATCTCAATTACACATTAGAAGTTTCAAGGTCCCTGAAGAAAGGTTAACTCAATTAGGCGGGATGTGTTCTGAAGACAAACTATTTTTCTCAAATATTCATGTGTGATTCAAATTGTCTTTTAAAGCTTGTAATGTAGGCTATGCTCAGGTTGCCAAAAAATATATATAGGCTCAAATATATGTTTCAAGGGTAATTAAACCAAGGATCAACTTTTCCTGATGAAATCTTCATTCTTTTTGTTTGGATCACTCTAGACTGCCCATTTTGGGTTTTCACCCTAGCGCTCCTTTCCTTTTCTAGCACACATCTTGTTTGAAAATTTTATTTCAAATTTTCCTTCGCATTTCTTCTTCCATTTATTCTTTTCTTCTTTTCTTTTTCCTTTTTTTCCTTTTTTTCTTTTTTCCCTTTTTTTCTTTCTTTTTCTCTTTCGTTTTCCTTTTTGTGTCCTTTTCATTTCAAATTTAGGATATTTACTTGGTCAATCATGTTTTTTCCTATTGCTTGCAACTTTTCATCCTCTTTGCCCCCTAGTGTGCGGAGTGATCCTTGGTTAGGGTTAAATCACAAGAAAAATATCAGGCTCAAAGAGGGAAATCAAGGGATTTTATTTTCTTATTCGTGAAGTGATACAAGGATGTTGTTGAAGAAAACAACGTTCCTCGTTCATTCACGGATCTAGGATGATAGCAAGTAATTCTCTGCAACAGAAACAAACATTGTTTTGTTTTTAGATGTTTAAATTAAGGAAAAAGAAAGAAAAATCAGAAATGAGAAAAGAAGAAGTTGCCGAAATTAATTTAGGGTCTAGGTAGAAGGTTGAAGATGATGTCTTCAAGCTTTCAACAATAGCAGCAACATTCTTGGTCTTGACACGATGAACTCGAAAGAACTTGCATAATCTGTTATGCAAACCCGAATCGAAGCCGTTCTTCGTAGTCGAAAAATGAACAAACTCCAAGGAAGAACTGGAACAATCTGTTGAAGGAAACCGAACCTTATCTTGAATTTGCTCGAATAAGCACTTGGACCCTTCAATTATCTAACAATTGAGAACCCGAAGTATCAAGGAGATAGTTTTAAAAAGAACTGAGTTTGAGAGAAATCTCACAATTATATTTGATTGCATAAAAGGTCTAACCTTGTACAAAGGGAATTTGGCTTACATTTATAGTGTAGGAGGGTGGTTGGACGAAATGGAAATGTGTGGTACAAGTTAAAAAAAATAAAGTTTAAATTTTGAACAAAAACTACCCAAGTTGGCAGAAATGAATATGAGCCTTGCGTTTGAATTTTGGGAGCCAAAATCCTTTTGGGCACATGTTAATTGTGCTTTGAATTTGAAATTCAAAGGCACAACCAACCTCGTGCTTATCCACACAAGAGAAGGGGCTGCACACTTGGCTGGGCACGCTGGGCTGCATGGGGTGCGCACACAAGGCCACTTGCTGGGCTGCTGCTGCGCACACAAGGGCTGGGCACGCTGGGCTGCATTGGGTGCGCACACAAGGCCACCTGCTGGGGTGCTGCTGCGCACACAAGGGCTGGGCACGCTGCACTAGGGCCTTGGTAGGCCGAATCATGCATGGCATTGTGCATGGGCCATGCACACACGTCCCTTGCTGCCACACACACTTGTAGGACACTCTCCCACATGTAGGGTATAATTCAGCTGGTTCTGGACTTGTCAGCTAGAGTTGAGCTGGTGGAGCTGGAGTTGAGCTGAACGGAGCTGACATGAGCTGAAACGAGCTAGCTCACATTGTGATGAGCTGAGTTGAGCTAAGCTACACTCTTCTGAGCTGAATAAGAGCTGCATACGCTAGCTTGAGCTTCAACCGAGATGAGTACACGTCCTTAAGCTATTGTTTTCCATGGTCCCTAATGCACAACATAGCAAACATACTAAGGCAGAAACTTATTCATACAATAAGATAAATAAACACACTAAAACATATGTTAAACACACCAAACTAATATATATACCTATTAATAATATACCTAATAAGTACATATACCTAAACATGTCACATATCTGAATGCAGCACGTTATACAACCTATGTTCTAAGGCATGAACATGATCAAAGGAATCAGGAATGTTAGCACAAGTAAAGAAAAGGGCTTCCCTAAACTTCTTAGCCTTAGAGCGGGTGATAGGTCCTGTTGGTAAGACTTCCGGATCCGTTGGAGAGTTCTGAATGGATGTGCTAACATCATCCCCCCTTCTTGAAAAGGATTTGACCTCAAATCCGCAGAGTCATCAAAAGGGGTTAAGTCACAAACATTAAAAGTGGCACTTACATTATAATCTCCCGGTAAGTCTATCTTGTAGGCATTGTCGTTCACTTTCTCCAACACCTGGAAAGGACCATCTCCTCGCGGTAACAGCTTTGACTACTGTTGGGCTGGAAAACGTTCTTTTCGGAAATGAACCCAAACCCAATCACCAACCTCGAAGGTGACTCGCTGTCCTCCTTTGTTTGCTTGCTTTTCATACTGCTGAGTCCTTCGTTCTAAGTTCTCCTTAACCTGCTGATGTAAACACTTAACATAATCTGCTCTCGCTTTACCATCCTTGCTAATCACATGTTCCTGTGGAAAAGGCAACAAATCTAGAGGCGTAATAGGATTAAAACCATAAAGAACCTCAAATGGTGACATTTTCGTAGCAGAATGAACAACATGATTATAAGCGAATTCAACATATGGCAAACAATCTTCCCAAGTCTTAATATTCTTTTTGATGACGGAACGAAGTAAAGTAGATAGTACCCTATTAACAACTTCAGTTTGTTCATCAGTTTGGGGATGGCAAGTAGTAGAAAATATGAGTTTCGTACCTATTTTGCTCCAAAGAGTCCTCCAGAAGTGACTCAAAAACTTTACATCCCTGTCAGAAACAATAGACCTATGAATACCATGTAATCGCACAATTTCTCTGAAAAATAAGTTAGCCACATTAACATCATCGTCAGTCTTATGGCATGCAATGAAATGTGCCATCTTAGAGAACCTATCAACCAAAACAAATACGCTATCTCTACCAGTCCTAGTTCGAGGCAATCCCCAAACAAAATCCATAGAAATGTCAGTCCAAGGGGATTCAGGAATAGGTAAAGGTAAGTACATACCGTGTGGTGAAACCTTCGATTTTGCTTTCTTACATGTCACACAACGTTCACAGTACCTTTCAACGTCCCTGCGCATCTTTTGCCAAAACAGATGCTCCTTCAATGTGTGCAACGTCTTAGTGACACCAAAATGACCCATCAATCCACCTTTATGAGCCTCACGAATCAAAATATCACGTATGGAACCCTGTGGAATGCATATCTTGTTTTCTTTGAAAAGAAAGTCACCATGCCTGTAAAACTTTCCATCTGCACCTTTCAAACAAGCATTAAACTTATCTCTAAAATCAGGATCATCATGGTATAAATCACGAATATATGCAAAACCAATCAGATGTGAATCAAGATAACTCAAAAGTGCATACCTACGTGATAATGCATCATCAACGACAATTTCTTTCCCTTTCTTGTAACGAATGACATAAGGAAAAGATTCTAAGAATTCAACCCACTTAGCATGTCGTTTATTCAATTTATGCTGACCTGTGATGTAATGTAAAGCCTCGTGGTCGGTGTGGATCACAAACTCCTTAGGCAACAAATAATGCTGCCATGTCTCTAATGCCCGAATTAGTGCATACATCTCTTTATCATAAACCGGATAGCTCAATGTAGCACCACTCAATTTCTCGCTAAAGTAAGCAACAAGCCTCTTTTCCTGAGTAATCGATGTCGGTCGTGGCCATTCCTGAATTGCCTTTATCTTCTCAGGATTAACTTCAACTCCCTGAGAACTAACAATGTAACCAAGAAATGTGAGTTTGTCAGTACAAAATGCACACTTCTCCATGTTACCAAATAATCTCTCTTCTCGCAAAACCTGCAAAACAGCTCGTAAATGTTCCACATGATCCTGTAAAGACTTGCTATAAATCAAGACATCATCAAAGTATACAACACAGAATCTTCCAATGAAAGGTCGCAGAACATGATTCATCAAACGCATAAAAAGTTCTAGGTGCATTAGTTAAACCAAAAGGCATTACTAACCATTCGTACAAACCTAGCTTTGTCTTGAAGGCTGTTTTCCACTCATCGCCTTCTCGCATGCGAATCTGATGATAGCCGCTCCCTAAGTCAATTTTGGAGAAGATGACGGCTCCGCAAAGCTCGTCCAACATGTCATCAAGTCTCGAAATGGGATGACGATACTTAATTGTAATCTGATTAACAGCTCTACAATCTATGCACATCCTCCAAGATCCATCTTTCTCCGGCACCAATAGCACCGGAACATCACACGGACTCAAGCTCTCTCGAATGTAACCCTTGTCCATCAACTCAGTAACTTGGTGTTGAAGCTCTTTTGTCTCTTCAGGGTTAGTTCGATAAGCTGGCCGGTTCGGAATGGTAGCACCTTGAATGAAATCAATATAGTGCTCAATGCCAGGAAGAGGTGGCAATCCCTTCGGTGTTTCAGCTGGAAACACGTCCTCAAACTCCTGCAAAAGTGTCAAAATCGGTGACGGTAGATCAGTAGGAAAATCTGTTAATAAACAATAATCTTTAAACATCAAAATAAGAACAGATTGTTGAGAGGAAAGACATTTCCTGATTTCGCTACTGATCGCATACATGGACATCTTCTTCTTCTCTTTTGCAGTCTCTTTACTCTTTTTCAAGCTTGCCTAATCTTCAAACACTTGACTCGGTGTCAAAGGAGCCAAAGTGATCTTCTTACCTACATGCATAAAAGAGTAATGATTTGTATAACCATCATGTATTACATTCTTGTCATACTGCCAAGGGCGTCCCAAAAGAAGGTGAGTAGCATCCATCGTCACAACATCACAAAGGACCTCGTCCTTGTAGTTTCCAATTGAAAATGGTACAATAGCCTGTCTGGTCACTTTAAGCTCGCCACCATCATTCAACCATTGTAACTTATATGGATGAGGATGCTTTGTCGTTTTCAGACCTAACCTGTCAACCATCACTGAACTGGCAACATTAGTACAACTACCGCTATCAATAATCACAATACATACCTTGTCTTGCACCTTGCATCGTGTGTGAAAGATATTCTCACGCTGTAGATCATCCGGTACCTGTTGCACATTCAGACTTCTTTTAATAACCAAAAGTTCCATTACCTTACCAGATTCTGGAACCTCTAGGTCAGTCTCATCTTCCTCTTCAGTAGGGACATCATGCACTTCCTCCTCGGAATCTGATTCAATCTCACCATCATCTCGCATCAACATAACCCTCCGGTTAGGACATTGACTAGCAACATGTCCTCTTCCAAGGCACTTGAAACACTGGATATCTCGTGCTCGCTCTTGCGTCACCACTTGTTGTTTGCCACGCCCATTATCAGCAACGGGGGTCTTCGGGTTGCTGGGTTCGCCTTGCTCACGAATCCGAAGTGGTTGTTGTGGTGCTTGCTTCCTGGAAGCATTAGGAGTATACAAAGGGTTAGAGAAAGACTTAAATGGAGTAGTACCTCGGTTTGAAGACTTTCTTCGCTGTTGTCGCTCTATCTTTATCGCCATATGCACCATGTCATCCAACTCGACATAATGCTGCAATTCAACGACATTAGTAATTTCAAAGTTCAAACCTGCAAGGAATCGTGCCATGGTCGCTTCTCTATCTTCAACGATATTGGCTCGCATCATGGCCATCTCCATTTCCTTGTAGTAGTCTTCCACGCTCCGAGTTCCCTGTTTCAAAGTTTGCAATTTTTGAAACAAATCACGATGATAATGGGAAGGAACAAACCTCCTACACATGATACGCTTCATTTCGTTCCATGAAGCCACTGGACCTTCGCCGGCACGTCTCCGACTAATCAACAACTGGTCCCACCATATCAATGCATAATCGAAAAACTCCATGGCTGCTAGACGAACCTTCTTTTGTTCAGTATAATTGTAACACGCGAACACATGTTCAACCTTGCTTTCCCAAGCAAGATATACATCCAGATCTGTTCGTCCCTGAAAAGAAGGTATAGCAACTTTGATGTTAGTCATATTATCATCCATTTGCTGATCACGTCTAGGGTTAATCCTCGGGGACTGGTTGACTTCATCATGGGCAGAATTGGAACCTCCATCAATTCTGTCCATTCGGGACTGCAATGGTTCTAAGGCATTAGTCACTACCCTTTGCATCATTCTTTCCAAGGCTTGCATTTGCAAGTCCGGTGGTGGTGTATCATCAGAACCTGTCATCTTTCACAACAAAAAACACAAACAAACAAAAATAAACAAACTGATTAAGGTTAGTAGAAAAAAAAGAAAAAAAAGTAGTCCTCACCAATCACACAGCAAGATCCTCACTAGTCACTCCAAAGAATATGCACTCAAGAAAAGAGGAATCACTCAGAACTCGTGTTTCACTCGGGAGAATACTTGAATGGCTCTTTTTGTCTCCCCTTCTATTCTCACACGCTCTGTTTGCCTTTTCCCTCAATCTCTCGTACATAGTTCTTTAAAGGAACTGATTCTGATGTTCAGATTCTGCAAATGTTGTCAAATTGAAAGAAAACAACAAGTGAAAGGTGAAATGTTATCAGAAAAAGATAAGGGTTAGGAGAAAAAAGAAAAAAGATGAAAGTTGATAATTTGGGGCTGAAAAGATGATAAACAAAAAAGAAATGAAAGAAAGGATGCTAAAAGGACAAGAAATTAGCAACTTACGCAGTAGAAATGCTTACCACCATCCTATCTCCGGAATAAACAAGAAAGTTGATTTCGGGTGATTTCAAGGCATTTCAAGGTAAGATAAGCACATTTCTCATCATTTCACGTCCAAACAGCATATAAAAACACAAAATACCCCAAATATTCGAAAATGAATTTTTTTGTATTTTTCCGAATTTTTTTTTGACTTTTGATTTTCTGGTCAAACTTTGACTTTAACTTTTTTTTTCTTTTTTTTTCTTCAGAATTTCGAATTTTCTTTTTTTTGTTGACTTTGTATATTTTGACTTCTTGTAAATGCAGAAAACGCTATAATCCGACCTAAGCTTTGATTACCATATGATACAAGGATGTTGTTGAAGAAAACAACGTTCCTCGTTCATTCACAGATCTAGGATGATAGCAAGTAATTCTCTGCAACAGAAACAAACATTTTTTTGTTTTTAGATGTTTAAATTAAGGAAAAAGAAGGAAAAATAAGAAATGAGAAAAGAAGAAGTTGCCGAAATTAATTTAGGGACTAGGTGGAAGGTTGAAGATGATGTCTTCAAGCTTCAACAATGGCAGCAACATTCTTGGTCTTGACACGATGAACTCGAAAGAACTTGCATAATCTGTTATGCAAACCCGAATCGAAGCCGTTCTTCGTAGTCAAAAAATGAACAAACTCCAAGGAAGAACTGGAACAATCTGTTGAACGAACCCGAACCTTATCTTGAATTTGCTCGAATAAGCACTTGGACCCTTCAATTATCTAACAATTGAGAACCCGAAGTATCAAGGAGATAGTTCTAAAAAGAACTGAGTTTGAGAGAAATCTCACAATTATATTTGATTGCATAAAAGGTCTAACCTTTTACAAAGGGAATTTGGCTTACATTTATAGTGTAGGAGGGTGGTTGGACGAAATGGAAATGTGTGGTACAAATTAAAAAAAAATAAAGTTTAAATTTTGAACAAAAACTACCCAAGTTGGCAGAAATGAATATGAGCCTTGCGTTTGAATTTTGGGAGCCAAAATCCTTTTGGGCACATGTTAATTGTGCTTTGAATTTGAAATTCAAAGGCACAACCAACCTTGTGCTTATCCACACAAGAGAAGGGGCTGCACACTTGGCTGGGCACGCTGTGCTGCATGGGGTGCGCACACAAGGCCACCTGTTGGGCTGCTGCTGCGCACACAAGGGCTGGGCACACTGGACTGCATGGGGTGCGCACACAAGGCCACCTGCTGGGCTGCTGCTGCGCACACAAGGGCTGGGCACGCTGCACTAGGGCCTTGCTAGGCCGAATCATGCATGGCATTGTGCATAGGCCATGCACACACGTCCCTTGCTGCCACACACACTTGTAGGACACTCTCCCACATGTAGGGTATCATTCAGCTGGTTCTGGACTTGTCAGCTAGAGTTGAGCTGGTGGAGCTGGAGTTGAGCTGAACGGAGCTGACATGAGCTAAAACGAGCTAGCTCACAGTGTGATGAGCTGAGTTGAGCTAAGCTACACTCTTCTGAGCTGAATAGGAGTTGCATACGCTAGCTTGAGCTTCAACCGAGCTGAGTACACGTCCTTAAGCTATTATTTTCCATGGTCCCTAATGCACAACATAGCAAACATACTTAGGCAGCAACTTATTCATACAATAAGATAAATAAACACACTAAAACATATGTTAAACACACCAAACTAATATATATACCCATTAATATACCTAATAAGTACATATACCTAAACATGTCACATATTTGAATGCAACACGTTATACAACCTATGTTCTAAGGCATGAACATGATCAAAGGAATCAGGAATGTTAGCACAAGTAAAGAAAAGGGCTTCCCTGAACTTCTTAGCCTTAGAGCGGGTGATAGGTCCTGTTGGTAAGACTTCCGGATCCGTTGGAGAGTTCTGAATGGATGTGCTCACATCATGTGAAGGGAAATGAAGGAATGCCAAATGTCATTTCACACTCAAACATCATCGAATAGAAGTAGTCTTCAGTTGATAGATGTTTTAGACTTATCACTTTATTCAAAGACCCTTAACAATAATGTCTGAGAGGAAAAATTCACTCAAAATGGGATCTCCCCATTAATCCTGAACACTCTTTATTGTCCCTTCTATCTTGGGATTAAATTCAAGAATCATTCATTCAATCAATAGTAGGAGCTATGCCAAAGAAGATGTCTGTTTGAAGAGAAATGGATGAAGAATGAAAAGAAATAAAAATGAGAAATATTTGCCACTTGAGAGAAGAAAAAAAAGAATGCATCTTTAAATAGACTTACATAGAGGCCCTTACAAAAGATCCATAATGCTCGCGGGCAAAAGTAAAAGGGTTGGTTCTAGGTATGACCCCAATTGTCTGGGAAAATCAAGTATTATTCCAGGAAGGCATGGATGAATTTCAGCCAAGCTCGATTGTCTTCTTTGCGACGAGATTCTATAGGCGTTCTTCATATTCCCCTTGTTCGAGTCTCCCACTCTTGATGGCTACCAATATCAATTCTCTGTTTATGACCATGTCTGCAAAACTCTCGGTTGCGTGATCTAACATATAGTCATAGAAAGAACCACTTCAAGTCTCCACGAACATTGGAGTAGCCTCATTTTCCAACAGTGGAGGTTGTACTTGGTGATACATGCATGAGAGGGGTAAGACTAATCATCTTGGAAAATAAGTTAAAACTGTTTTACAGGTCAGAAACGTCAGTCAACTTGCGACCCCTTTTTGGATGGAATCCAGGCATTTATGGGTCAACATGTCTTCTTGAAACTTGTCCGACTGTCAATTAGCTTTCCAACAGATTTTGAAACGCCTCAATCGGACATCTGGAACTCAAGATACATCTATTATAGCAAAGACATTGCATGCAGAAATTCCTATACGGCATTAATACGAGATTTTTGGATAATTACGAATTTTCAAGATTTTATTTGATTATTTGTAATTTAAATCAATATAGGATTCTGCAATATCTATTAGGAACAGATTTATTTAATTAGAATTTTATTTTCAATATTTATTTATTATTAGAAGTTACTTATGTAATTAGGAGATTAGATTTGAGCATTTATTTATTGTATTTAATTTCTTAAGTTTACTAGGATTAGAACTTCTCCAAGGCTTATATAAGGAGGCTTCAACCACATTGTAATTCAGATTTGAATGATTAAAAAAAGTTCTCTTTTGAGTTTAGACTTCCAAGAAGTATAACTTGTGTTCTTTATTTTAGAAGTGATTCTTTAAGTTCGTCAGAATTTGTTGTTGATCTTCACACTCATGTTTGCCTAGGTAACTGCGACTAGGAGGGTGGGTTAGAGCTGTTTAAGGTTGCTTGCTTGGTTAATTGCAATCAAGAGGGTGCCGAAGACAATTTATCCATTTATCTTTCATCTCTATCGTCATCGTCTATCTTAATTCATCTTTTCACCAATCCAACATCCTTATCCGCTTCCGCAGGCTCAATGTTAGCGTATACGGGGCCGTGTCCGCATCACTTGGGGTGCCACATCTCGTCATCTCTATGCATACTAGCGGAAGATCTCATTGGGCTTTTTTTCCATATCCTGCTTGTGGCCATATCTGTCACATACTCTTACTGTTTGAGGAAAGCATTCAACAGATCTCTTCAAGTTCGTATCTTAACCCGAATCAATTGGGCATACCATCGGATAGCAGACCCCGATAGACTATCTTTGAAGCAGTGCATCAGTATTTTTTCGTTTTCCAAGTGTGGCGACATCTTTCGACAATACATGGTCAAGTGCGCTGAAGAGCAACTGGCCCGTCATACTTCTCGAAGTTGGGAGTTTTGAATTTTGGAGGAACCACCAGGTCAGTCACCAGACTTAGATCCCTTGCATCTATACCATAATAAATGTTTCCTTCTTGTAGGGCTTTGATGATCTCTTCGAGCCTGCCACATTGATCTTCCAATTTCTCGTTCATTTTGGATCTATCGACTACCTTATGGAGATCTCACACCTCATGGTTTACCCTGGACCTTGCTGGAGTATGAGCTGAGGTTTCTGATGTACAGATTTGGATCTTCTTGTTTAGTGGAGATGTAAGACTAGTTGCCCCGGGCTGAGGCAACGACACATCAACGCCTTCAACCGCCTTTCCTCTTTCCGGGTCTTTGTAACCCAACATAGACGCTATCTGGATGACAATGTTTCTCCCGGCTCTCGCAATTTCTTCCTTTAATTCTTTCTATATTTTATCTATTATGTCTTGGGTACCCTTGTGGATATTCTCTCAAGTTGTCAATTTGTCTTCCAAGGCCATTTCTCTGGACTGAGAACGAGTACCGCATTTGTAACACCCTAAAATTACCCTAGTTTGAATCTTAGAAAAATGACAAGGAAAGCGTAAACATTTCACAATTTAACTATGATTACAATGAAACAACATAAGCTATGTTCTACTAATCACAATTGAATTAGGAATAATAGATATGTTCATATGTAAAATTTATAAGAATAGAACTTAATAGGTAATATATGTATGTCACGTAGATTAAACTAAAGTTTATATTGGATTAAACTAATGTTAATATAATTAATATATGTATATATAAGGATATATGGCTGATTATAATCAAAATGTATATATGTATTGATAAATAATCTTATAATAATATAAGATTTAAGATAGTAGAGTTTTACTTGGTAATTAAGCTTTCCAAGTGTCTCCCTCTCAAGTGTAAACCGGCCACTAAAGGCCTTAACCTTACATGTGTAAACCATTATCATATTATCATCTTTCATCTCCATTTTCCTTAGCCAAACCCACCGAAATACATAGAGAAAGAGAGAGAGAGTGTGAACTGGAGATTGATGATAAGTTCTGGAAAAATAAGAAGAATTTCATGCATGTTCATTAGGGATTCCGTGTAAGTGTTTATGATTTTACCAAATTGTTTTATTGAAGTTAGGGTTTATCTAGTTGAATTTGTTGTGACTCCTGCTGGAAAAATGTTATTTGATGCTTCATAGAATTGTTATGTTGCTGGGTTTATGTTGTTGTTGAACAAAATCTGGAAAATATTTTGAATTTTAGCTAGAACACATGAACTGCCCAAAATTCGTACTAGCTTGATACCCTGGGTTAAAATGGATTTTTGACTATCTTAGGGTTCGAATTAGGAAAATTTTGTAGGAAAAAAAATTGTAGAACATTGCAAATACTATAAGATGGAGGTCTTGGAAGCATGGAAATGATGTTGGAATTGCTGGAAAATAAGTTAGAAACAAACTGGTCACACTTAGAATGAAACTGGAAATAGGGGGACTGTTTTGAATAAAAATAAAAATTAAGGACTGTTTTAATTATTTAAAAATTCTGGAAAGTTTATCATGAAACAGGGGATATATTGAATGAATGAAAACATATGTGTTTATAAGGAAATTTAGCTTATATAGTTGGTTGGAATAGGTTAGAACACTTAGAAGGTTACTTGAGACTAATATAGAAAATGCAATACTTTGAGGACCTTAATGCCCTGTTTTTGAAGTTTTTGGAACTTTAAAATAATGTCATAAGATATATATAAAAGTGATTAAAAACTCAGAATCAAATGTGTAATGAATTATAGGTTAAATGGACACTAAAGTTACAAGTTAAAAACAATGGGCATGATAAGTCAATGTAAATGACCTGTTTCAAACAATAAACTGTATTGATAGGGAAATTATAAAAATATGTACTATACATGGTTTTAAAGCTGTGTGAATAAGCTTTCTATAATGGTAAAGAACTCCTAAGTTGGGTTTGTGTGTAGAAAGTTATGGGCATTTTAGTGAGTGTTGCTCAAACTGTCAGTTTAGGGGGCAGATTCATGTGATTAAGCATTTGTGTTTGAGTAAATGAATAAATATGATTGAATTGAGTTCAAATGTGTTTTTATATGTAATTTTGATTGTCCAAGATCAAGGTTGTTAAGAAAATATAGAAGATTCAAGGGTTGATCAATACATTAAGAGGGGCAAGGGCATAGCAATCAAGGATTCCAATTGAGCTTGGAGTATTGTTAGTGTAGTTATTTTAGGGTTAGGATTAGTATCCTAACCAATGCATTTATGTTTTCTTGATAATATAATATGAAACATGAAATGAATCTAATAACTGTTTGGTAAATTTAAAATGTTAAGGAAGAAGGATTAAAGGAAATGAACCTTTGATATACATTTCATGTTAGTTAAGTTTGCTTATGAAACTATGTGAGGTGCTATGAATTGTAGGCGGGTTGAGCTATATAATATGGGTTAAAGTGAGATGTTTTGCCACTATTTTTGGAGATTATATGATTTAAATGTTAAGTTAAGCTTGCTGGAATTTTTGGTGGACATGATATTGAATAATGATCTTGCAAAATGATATGAACTTGCTTCATAGCCTTGTATATTGTTTTTTAAACAAGTATTTGATCTTGTTGAAATAATAAAAGATATAATTAAGTCCTTAGTTGGTTAGTGTCTTTAGGTAGAAGGGCATGCCTTAGAGTCATTGAGCTCAAAAGATTTCTAATTCAGGATGGTGGTTAGTCACCTATAAACCTACAAGGTGGTTAGTCACCTTATTATATGATTGATGGTAAGACACCATCGATGTTTATGCATCTTCTGTTACATGATATGTGGTATTGAGACCTTGATACCTTTGGGTATCTAATGTTATATGTTATCTGATTGACTTGATTACCTAGACCACTAAATCATCCAAGGCAAAAAGTAATATGAACTTGTGATAAGATTTAAATGAACAAAGAAATGATGATATAATATGTGTTTACATGTTATATGAGATGTTATGAATGAGTTGGGTAATGACTCTATTTGATTGATATGATTATATGATCAATGATATGCTATGATCCATGTACTTTGCTTGCTGTCCAATGATGTGAGATGTTGATTTGCTATGTGAAATATATGTACGCCTGAACTACATAATGTGTATGTGAAACTAGCTAAGTTTACTTGAGTATGATGGACAAGCTAGGTATTCTAATATGTTCTAAGCTTAGCTAAGTAACCTTGAAGACATGAATAAGACTTAAAAAGACGAAATTAGTAATGTTTAGGGCTGCCTCACTAAATACATTATTTGTACTTATCACTCTTTGTTTCCTTCTTCCAAAATAACAGGTTCCTGGACATCTGAAAGCTAGCCGTTTTGATTCGAGAGTCGTCACAAACCAAAGCACAAGTATGATATATTTTTGTTTAGACTCCTAGATGGTGGCATAGTATATGTTAATGTGTCACATGCATTATGGATCATGTGTTGGATATATTTGGCTTATATATGTTAAGACAAAGTTATGTTATGTAATGAGATTGATGGATGATATTTACATATGGTGTTGATGGTATGAATGAGTTATGTTTGAGTTGTTGAAGTTGATATGGATTTTGAATAGGAAATATATATTGGATTTGAGTGATATTACATGTTCAAGGTTTGCATCTATGCTTGATTTCAGTGGCTTACATCTAGAATTGTTTTGGTTATTGATATGGTTCTAATGGCATATAATGTGATGAAAGTTATATATGTTATAATAATTTAAACTTAGGATTATACGTGCAAATTATTGATAGTTTGGAATTGTAATTTACCTGAATGATATATGAACATTCGAATGTTTTGGTTGTTTAATTGTTGGTGTAATTCGAATAGGTCCTTGTAAGTACGGTTGAGATTACATGAAGTGTATAAGTATAGATTGATGGAATATGTCGAATTAGTATGTTAGGTTAATATGTTAGTTCATATATGAACCATAAGCATGTATATATGTCTTGTTTATATGCTAGCCTAAGATGAATTTAAGTGATAACATGTTGTGAACCTTATACGTTTGAATCAAGTGTGTGTTTATGTGCTAGTTAATAGCCGAATGCTAATAGGTTGTTTAAGTTATGTGATTGGTTATGTTATATGTTAAGTTGATAAGTTAGGTTATATGTTAGAAAGATTTTTGATGGCCCACCTATGTGTATATGACTTGTATATATGTTTGTATGATCAATTCTTGATTTGTTTAAAGTTTTATATTTAATTGATTGTTATGGTTTGCAAAGCGTATGTATATGGTTATGTTACATTGTACAAGCATATGTAATTGTTATACGTTTCATGTTATCTGAGTGTGACATCTCTCGCTCCTGACCCTGACGAGGGGTGTTACATAAATTGGAATCAGAGTTTTAGGTTATAGGTCCTAAAGTTGTCTGAAACATGTCATGCATCATATAGGTTAAACTATGCCACCTAGGAGTCTTATATTGAACTGCTTGTGATTCCGCTCTCTAATTCCGATCTTGTTTGAATTCTTATTAGAATGTCCACAACTAATCAAGCTCGAGACGATGAAAGTCCCAATGGATCATCAAACAACGGGATAGTGTCGATATGCACCCCCTAGAACCTCCGGTTCAACCGTAACAACCTCAAGGACAACCTCGAGAACCAGTTGTACAACAACCTGAAAATTCGACCCTCCAATCTGCTCAACGTGAATGTCTCCTTAGCATGAAGGAGATGTTTCGATCAACTTGTAATGAACATCAGACGAGAACAGCCGACTCCTATTGTTTATGCCCCGAGTCAAGCACCGATAGAAAAGCTCGTTCATCATCGAGCTACTATATTCACCGGCGCAAACGAGGAGAAACCGGAAGAAGCTTAACAATGGCTCGAAAAGACAACACAAATTCTGACCAAACAACTTCAATGCTCGGATGAGCATAAAATTGAATGTGCGATTACACTCTTAGCCGATGAAGCCTTAAGTTGGTGGGAAACCACGACTCTGACCGCCCCTAATGAGTCAGTCATGTGAAAATTCTTTGTTGAAGAATTCAAAAAGAAGTACATTAGCGAGCAATATCTAGCGGATCGCCGAAAGAAGTTCATGTATCTGAAACAAGCCAATCGGCCAATCGAACAGTATGTCGCTGATTTCTGCAAATACTGCAAGTATGGCACGTAATACATCAAAATCGAGAAAGACAAGTGTAAAATGTTCATTGACGGTCTGAGCAACGAATTGAGTCTGATGTGTATCGCCCTCGGTATTACGGACTTTCAAATCCTTGTGAATTGAGTCATCGCCACAGAATCTAAAATGAGAACCGCGGAGAAACGGAAGAGCGGTTATCGGGCTGACAAGAAGTGAAAAGGCGATGACAAATCTCGGTGGTAAAAAAAACTGAAACATCAAAGAGAAGCCTCCTCCACCTATACTCCTGAAAATCAGTGTAACTATCCATCTAAAGCTCAACACTCGAGTAGGATAGCTATTTCAGTTGTATCTGTTAACAGCACGGGATATGCGAAGAAATTCCCTACCTACAAGTTCTGTCAGAAGCAACATCCCGGCCAATGCCGAGTCCAATATAATCTATGCTTTTCTTATGGTGGTGATGACCACTATATCTGGGACTGCCCGAAAAGAAATGATCAAACTTCTGCTCGACATACTTCTAATCTGAGCTCTGTGCCACCTGGCCGAAACAAGAACTCGAGACAAGCTCAGTCGGGTAATCAAGGGAAAGGCAAGGCTGCCCAATCGAAAGCTACTACTTATCAAGAATCTCGAGCCCCATCTCGTGTTTACCACATTCGTGCAAAGAAGAAGAAGAGTCTACCGATGTCATTGCGGGTACGGTTGAATTGAACTTGAAACCTGTTTACTCTTTGATAGATTCGAGATCAACACATTCATTTGTTTGTTCATATATGTTAGATAAACTAAATTTGAAAGCTGAAATTGTAAAATCAAGCCTTGTAGTTTCAAACCCAATAGGTGGAAACTTGCCAATTAACTTGATCTGTAGAAACTACCGAATAACGATTCGAAATGTTCCTTTCTTTTGTGATCTGCACGTGTTACCTAAATGTGAATTTGATCTAGTGTTAGGACTAGATTGGTTGGGAAAACACGAAGCCTGGGTAGATTGTCAAAACTGTAGGTTATATTTACTGGGTTTAGGAAAAGAATCCATCCTATTGATAGACAAGAAACCGACCTCTATTTTCACCGCTATGGCACTGCAAGACAAGCTTGGTTTTGGTTTACTTGAAATGCCTATTGTATCTGAATTTTCTGATGTTTTTCCCGAGGAACTCCCTAGCCTCCCTCCAACTCGGGAAGTTGAATTCAAGATCGATGTTCAACCCAGAACTAACCCTGTGTCCATTACACCCTATCGTATGAGACCGGTTGAACTGAAAAAATTAAAGAAGCAGATTCAGGAACTTGAGGACAAGGGATTCATTCGACCCATCATATCTCCCTAGGGTGCTCCCATCCTGTTCGTGAAAAGAAGGATTGTACGATGCAGCTTTGTATCGATTACCGATAACTTAATAAAGTAACCATCAAGTATAGGTATCCTTTGCCAAGGATTGAAGATTTGTTCGATCAACTCAAAAAACGCAGCCGTATTCTCCAAGATTGATCTTCGGTCCGGTTACTATCAAATGAGGGTGAAAGAAGAAGATGTGCCCAAAACGGATTTCCGAACTTGATATGGACATTACGAGTTCCTAGTAACGCCATTCAGTTTAACGAATGCCCCTGCTGCGTTCATGGACCTGATGAATCGAGTATTCAAGCCTTATCTCGATAAGTTCGTTGTCGTATTTATTGACGACATCCTTGTTTACTCTCGGAACAATGAAGAACATGTTGATCATCTTCGGATTGTGCTTCAGACGCTCCGAGATCACCAACTGTTCGCCAAATTCACTAAGTGTTAATTTTGGTTATCTGAAGTTTCATTCCTCGGACACGTCATTTCATCCGATTGAATCAAAGTCAACTCCAAGAAAATTCAAGCTATTCTTTATTCGAGACCTTCGAGAAATGTCAGTGAAGTTCGAATTTTCCTCTGTTTAGCTGGGTATTATCGAAGATTTGTGAAAGGGTTCTCTATGATTATCGAGCCATTAACAAAACTCCTTCGAAAGAATGAAGCCTTCAAGCGGTCGGAAAAGCAGCAATGAAGCTTCGACCAACACAAACAAGCTCTGACACATGCCCCGGTCCTTATTCAACCCGAATCGGGTAAAGAATTCGTGGTGTACAGGAATGCATCACACTCGGGCCTACGTTGTGTTCTGATACAAGAAGGCAACGTGATTGCATACACCTCCCGACAAATGAAGCCACGCAAATTGGACAATCCTACACACGATCTCGAGCTTGCGGCCATTGTGTTCGCGCTCAAAATTTGGCGGCACTACTTGTACGGTGAAAGATTCAAGTTGTTAACCGATTACAAAAGCCTGAAGTATTTACTCACTCAGAAAGATTTGAACATTAGACAAAGAAGTTGGTTAGATTTGCTCAAAGACTATGACCTGATCATCGATTATCATCCTAGAAAAGCCAATGTCGTTGCCGACGCTCTAAGTCAAAAACCGAACCTCTGTAAGTTACTCGAAAATTCGAAAATGTTCAATCCTCAAGTTTAAGTGACCATTCGAATTCTTTCTTGATAGTCAAGGAAGAATTCAAACCCTTTCTTGCTTAGCAAGGAATCTTCAAATGATATCTTGTAACCTAAGTAACGTTTCCAATTTGTTTATTCGTAGGTTTTTTAGCTATCAACGCTCATTTCCGGCTATGCAAGACCCAGAATTATCTGAATGAACTTCAAGTTCAATGTACTCTGATCACTAGGATCAAAGAACTTCAACTAGTTGATCCGAAACTTCATAAAATCAATTCTAAGCTTTAGTCTAATCCTGACTTCTCTGTTAAGTAGAACGGTCTTCTATACTTTAAAGATCGTATATGTATCCCTAATAACAAAGAACTACAAGATGAAATCTTACAAGAAGCACATCAAAGTTCTTTTTCGATCCACCTTGGATCAGTTAAGATGTAAAAGGATCTCAAGCCCTTGTATTGGTGGTCGGGAATGAAAACGGCTATCAACGACTTTGTAGCAAAATGTCTGAACTGCCAACGGGTTAAAGCCGAGCACCAAGTCCCTACTGGTTTAATCCAACTACTCGAATTTCTGCAATGGAAATGGGAACGGATCACAATGGATTTCGTGACCGGTCTTCCTTGTTCGCCAAGAAAGTGCGACGATATCTGGGTGAACGTTGATCATTTCACCAAGTCAGCACACTTCATCCCGGTGCAAATGAATCTCAGTCTTGAAGCTTTAGCCAAATTATACATTCGAGAAGTAATCCGTTTACATGGAGTTCCAACTTCTATAATCTCCGATCGAGATCCCCGATTCACAGCTCGATTTTGGAAGACGCTACACAAAGCCTCAGAATTAAATTAAATCTTAGCACAGCTTTCCATCCACAAAGTGACGGACAATCTGAACGACTGATTCAACTCCTCGAAGATATGCTTAGAGCTTGTATCATTGACTTCGGGAAGAACTGGTAGAAATCGCTACCTTTGGTAGAGTTTGCCTACAACAATAGCTTCCAATCTTCGATTCAAATGGCTCCTTTTGAAGCGTTGTATGTTAGAAAATGTTGAACGCCCCTATGTTGGTATGAACTTGGTGATAATAAGGTGTTAGGAACACAGTTGCTTCGGGAAACTGAAGAACAAGAGCAAATCATTCACTCCCGATTGAAGCAAGCCTTCGATCATCAAAAATCATACGATGGTCTGAAGCGTAGAGACATCCAACATCAAGTCCGAGATAAAGTGTTTCTTAAAGTCTCCCCGTAGAAGAAAGAGTTACGTTTTGGCAAAAGAGGAAAGCTAAGTCCTCGGTTTATCGGACCATTTGAAGTAGTCGAAAGAATTGGTCTTGTAGCTTATCGACTCACACTTCCTCCCGAGTTTGATAAGATACACAATGTCTTCCATGTCTCAATGCTACAACGATATCGATCTGATCCGTCTCACATTCTTGGACCTGAAGAAGTTGAACTCAATCCTGATCCTTCATACGAAGAAGAGCCCATCCGAATCCTCGATCGAGAAGTCAAGAGACTTCACAACAAAAGTGTTCCTCTCATCAAAGTTCTGTGGAGGAATCACAACGTCGAAGAAGCGACGTGGGAACCTGAGGACACGATGAAGAAGCAATATCCTCATATGTTCAATTCAGGAATAAATTCGAGGAGGAATTTTCTTCAAGGGGGAGGAGTTGTAACACCCTAAAATCACCCTAGTTTGAAACATAGAAAAATGACAAGGAAAGCGTAAACATTTTACAATTTAACTATGATTACAATGAAACAGCATAAGCTATGTTCTACTAATTCACAATTGAATTAGGAATAATAGATATGTTCATATGTAAAATTTATAAGAATAGAACTTAATAGGTAATATATGTATGTCACGTAGATTAAACTAAAGTTTATATTGGATTAAACTAATGTTAATATAATTAATATATGCATATATAAGGATATAATAATAATAATAATAATAATAATAATAATAATAATAATAATAATAATAATAATAATAATAATAATAACAATAATAATAATAATTAAAAACAGAGAAAGAGACGGGCGGTAGAAACCAATTGAATTGGAATTACATTTCATAAAAAGGGTTTTTTATGGAGTCAGTCCTCAGATTTTTCAAAATATTTCATATTAACTTTAAAGTTTCATAAAAATTCTTAATTAGTCCCTCATAAAAATTAAGGTTTTGAATTAAAATTCTCAATTCTTAGAGTTTTCAATTAGGGATTTCAAAATTAGGGTTTTAAAATTAGGGATTTTACAAATCTAGGCTTTACAATTTGGTCGTCATTTTTGGGGTGTTACAACTTTCCCACCCTTAAAAAAATTTTGTCCTCAAAATTTTCAGACTAACGACATACTTCAAAAAAGAGAGGTTTTGATTACAATTTTAAAAAGGCACTTTAGATCAGGTTACGAATGAGAACACAAAGTTTTCAAATAGGCTTTAATCTCAAATTTATAGGAATGAGTATGATCACGATCGGTCGCTAAATTAGAGCTCCTACGAAGTGGCATAGTAATCTGTCTACAGAAGGGACAATCCTAGAATTAGAGTTGGTACTTGGAGTTTCTATTCAAAACATATCTTTAATTCTTTAAAATAATAAATTTATCAAAAATTCTCATTTTTCCCCAAAACATTTAATATGCATGCAAAAATCATTTTCGGTTTAAAAATTTTATGTGAGACTCACAGTCTGAGGGTGCTCTGATACCACTAAATGAAACCCCCTAAACCCGACCTAGAAGAAAAGACCGAATTTAGGAAGTCACGTTTGAAAACATAAACCTCAAGAAAACTAATTTTTTTTTTAAAAAAATATACTTTAAATTAAAATAAAATAACATAAATTTAATAAAAAAATATATAAATGACATAATTAATATTCGAATGTTTAAATAAAATCTTTGAAATAAGACCGGAGTAGAAAAATGCTAAAATAATTCAGAAAAAAATATAAATAGTCCACGTGTATGAAATTACATCAATGTCTCAAAATAATAAATATTAATTTGAATAACTAAAAACAGTTCATAATAAAATAATCGGATAAAATTGAGATCCTCCAAGTACCAAGTCGCCTAGAGAGTCTGAGTATATCTGAAAAGAGAAACTATGGGGGAGTAAGCTAAAGAGCTTAGTGTGTCTCTAAAGTGCAAGAAAAACCATAATCATAAAAATATATTATTATTTTCTTAAAATCCTTTAAAAACATGATACAATATCACAAGCGTAATGAAATGCACCCAACTACGTCCGCCATAAATGAGGAAGGTTCCCATAACCTCCTCCCTACGTCCGCCAATCCGAAGTGGAACTCAGCACGAAGGGTGAAACCATTGAACTTCCTCCTTACAAATCCCAACCCATGCTCATACACATATGATGTTTAAAATTCAAGTTTCACAAAAATCAATTCCATAAATCTGATATTCCATAAATATAATTCATAAATCAAAGTCCATAAATCCGTAGTTCCGTAAATCTGATGTTTCATAAATCATACTTAAAACACATTCTAAAATCGTATGCATGTGATGTCAACCATACAAACCATAATGCATCAACACAAAGAAAACATGTAGCACAGTAAGAAAACACACCTTAGCCAAGCTATACTCAACCTACAAAATGATGTGATTTTTCATGATCGAAAGTATTGGATCCAACTGTATCGGTATTGGACTAAACTTAGGGTTGAAGGAATTAACTAACAATGAGGGGGTATATAGCGGTGGAGATTATTACATAAGAATTTAACAAATCAATAAGGGATTTTGGCGGCATGAAACTATATAAAAAAGTAGGGTTCTTGGGGTGATCTTATTTGAACTATGTGTGTGTATATGTATAGGGAGAGAGTTGGGCGGTGGTAGGTTATTAGTAATTGATTAGGTTTAGAATTACTATATATACATATATAAAAACCATATAATAATAATAATAATAATAATAATAATAATAATAATAATAATAATAATAATAATAATAATTAAAAATAGAGAAAGAGATGGGCGATAGAAACCAATTGAATTAGAATTCAATTTCATAAAAAATGGTTATTTATGGAGTCAATCCTCAATTTTTTCAAAAAATTTCATATTAACTTTCAAGTTTCATAAAAATTCTTATTTAGTACCTCATAGAACATTAGGGTTTTGAATTAAAATTCTCAATTGTTAGAGTTTTCAATTAGGGATTTCAAAATTAGGGTTTTAAAATTAGAGATTTTACAAATCTAAGGTTTACGATTTGGGCGTAATTTTTGGGGTGTTATAGATGCTGGAAAAATGTTATTTGATGTTTCATAGAATTGTTATGTTTCTGGGTCTATGTTGTTTTTGAACAAGATCTGGAAAATATTTTGAATTTAAGCTAGAACACATGAACTGCCCAGAATTCGTACTAGCTGGATACCCTGGATTAAAATGGATTTTTGACTATCTTAAGGCTCGAATTAGGAAAAGTTTTGTAGGACAAAGTTGTAGAACATTGAAAATAATATAGGATAGAGGTCTTGGAAGCATGAAAATGATGTTGGAATTGCTGGAAAATAAGTTAGAAACAAACTGGTCACACTTAGAATGAAACTGGAAATAGGGGGACTATTTTGAATAAAAATAAAAATTAAGGACTGTTTTAATTATTTAAAAATTCTTGAAAGTTTATCATGAAACAGGGGATATATTGAATGAATGAAAACATATTTTTTATGAGGAAATTTAGCTTATATAGTTGGTTGAAATAGGTTAGAACACTTAGAAGGTTACTTGGGACTAAATCTGGAAAATGCAATACTTTGAGGACCTTAATGCCATGTTTTTGAAGTTTCTGGAACTTTAAAATAATGTTATAATATGTATATAAAAGTTGTTAAAAAATTAAAATCAAATGTGTAATGAATTATATGTTAAATGAACACTAACGTTACAAGTTCAAAACAGTGGGCAAGATAGGTCACTGTAAATGCCCTGTTTTCAAACAATAAATTGTATTGATAATGAAATGATAAAAATATGTGCTATACATGGTTTTAAATATGTTTGAATAATATTTATACAATGGTAAAGAACTCCTAATTTGGAGTTGTGTGTAAAACGTTATGGGCAGTTTAGTGAGTGTTGCGTAAACTGCCAGTTTAGGGGGCAGATTCATGTGACTAAGCATTTGTGTTTGAGTAAATGAATAAATATGATTGAATTGAGTTCTAATGTGTTTTTATATGTTATTTTGATTGTCCAGGATCAAGGTTGTGAAGAAAATATTGAAGATTCAAGGGTTGATCAATACATTAAGAGGGGCAAGGGCATAGCAATCAAGGATTCCAATTGAGCTTGAGTATTGTGAGTATAGCTATTTTAGGGTTAGGATTAGTATCCTAACCAATACATTTATGTTTTTTTGATGATATAATATGAAGCATGAAATGAATCTAATAGTGTTTTGGTAAATTTAAAATGTTAAGGAAGAAGGATTAAAGGAAATGAACCTTTGATATACATTTCATGTTAGTTAAGTTTGCTTATGAAGCTATGTGACGTGCTATGAATTCTAAGCTGGTTGAGCTATATAATATGGGTTAAAGTGAGATGTTTAACCACTGTTTTTGGAGATTATATGATTGAAATGTTAAGTTATGCTTGCTGGAATTTTTGGTGGACATGATATTGAATGTTGATCTTGCAAAATGATATGAACTTGCTTTATAGCCTTGTATATTGTTTGTTAAACAAGTATTTGATCTTGTTGAAATAATAAAAGATATAGTTAAGTCCTTGGTTGGTTAGTGTCTTTAGGTAGAAGGGCATGCCTTAGAGTCATTGAACTCAAAATATTTCTAATTCAGGATGGTGGTTAGTCACCTATAAACCTACAAGGTCGTTAGTCACCTTATTATATGAATGGTGGTAAGTCACCATCGATGTTTATGCATCCTCTATTACATGATATGTGGAATTGAGACCTGATACCTTTGGGTATCTAATGTTATATGTTATCTGATTAAATTGATTACCTAGACCACTAAATCATCCAAGGCAAAAAGTAATATGAACTTGTGATAAGATTTACATGAACAAAGAAATGATGATATAATATGTGTTCACATGTTATATGAGATGTTATGAATTAGTTGGGTAATGACTCTGTTTGATTGATATGATTATATTATCAATGATATGCTATGATCCATGTACTTTGCTTGCTATCCAATGATATGAGATGTTGATATGCTATATGAAATATATGTACGCCTTAACTACATGATGTATATGTGAAACTAGCTAAGTTTACTTGAGTATGATAGACTAGCTAGGTAATCTAATATGTTCTAATCCTAGCTAAGTAACCTTGAAGAAATGAATAAGACTTAAAAAGATGAAATTACTAATGTTTAGGGCTGCCTCACTAAGTACATTATTTGTACTTATCACTCTTTGTTTCCTTCTTCCAAAATAACAGGTTCCTGGACATCTGAAAGCTAGCCGTTTTGATTCAAGAGTCGTCACAAGCCAAAGCACAAGAATGATATAGTTTTTTTTAGACTCCTAGATGGTGGCATAGTATATGTTAATGTGTCACATGCATTATGGATCATGTGTTGGATAGATTTGGCTTATATATGTTAAGACAAAGTTATGTTATGTAAAGAGATTGATGAATGATATGTACATATGGTTTTGATGGTATGAATGAGTTATGTTTGAGTTGTTGAAGTTGATATGGATTTTGAATAGGAAATATATATTGGATTCGAGTGATATTACTTGTTCAAGGTTGGCAGAATCGTGGATAGGGAACTATACTAGTGACCTACCTAATTTTATTGTAGAAATTTTTGGGCATCTATGATTTATTTAGGTGACTTACATCTAGAATTGTTTTGGTTATTGATATGGTTTAAATGGCATATAATGAGACGAAAGTTATATATGTTATAATAATTTAAACTTAGGATTATACATGCAAATTGTTGACAGTTTGGAATTGTAATTTACCTGAATGATATATGAACATTCGAATCTTTTGGTTGTTTAATTGTTGGTGTAATTCGAATATGTTCTTGTAAGTATGGCTGAGATTACATTAAGTGTATAAGTATAGATTGATAGAATATGTTGAATTAGTATGTTAGGTTACTATGTTAGTTCATATATGAACCATAAGCATGTATATATGTCTTGTTTATATGCTAGCCTAAGACGAATTTAAGTATTAACATGTTGTGAACCTTATATGTTTGAATCAAGTGTGTGTTTATGTGCTAGTTAATAGCCGAATGCTAATAGATTGTTTAATTTATGTGATTGGTTATGTTATATGTTAAGTTGATAATGTTAGAAAGATTTTTGATGGCCCACCTATGTGTATATGACTTGTATATATGTTTGTATGATCAATTCTTGATTTGTTTAAAGTTTTATATTTAATTGATTGTTATGGTTTGCAAAGCATATGTATATGATTATGTTACATTGTACAAGCATATGTGATTGTTATACGTTTTATGTTATCTGAGTCTGACATCTCTCGCTCCTGACTCGGACGAGGTGTGTTACATTATTTGTGAGATGTTTATTCTATTTTTAAAATTATGTCATATGAATGGTTTCTTATCATGTGTGAATGTATGCAACGATCACACCATAAATTAATCCAAACAAAAAAAAGCAAATGAATGAATGCTAATGTATGAATGCAGGCGAGGGGCCATCAATTCCATTAAGATGTTGCTATAGAAGTAGCTTCCATTGAATGTTAAAGGTCCTACAAATATGTCTTAGTCTGAGCACCCAGCCTTTGAAGCCTTGGTCTTACCTTCCCTATCGGTCTGACGTGGGGGCGAAGAAATGTAGCTTCTTGATGTCACATGCTTAGCTACATCTTCAATTTAGGATGTGGTGATTCTATCAAACTCGTCTTACCCTTGAGTCCTTTTTACGTTGCCCCTAATGATCATCTTCAAATTCTGCTTGGTTGGACCGTCGAAGTGGTCTCATAGCACTTGTAACTTTTGGCGTTCTGCTTGGAGCTGAGGTAAGCATACTTCGATGTTTCCTCCACGTGATCACTCCATAAATTCTCATTGTTTGCCGGTTGACCTTAGTCCATTAGCGTACATCCATGTTGTCTTCCTCTTTTAGGTACCTTCCATTCATGGCAAAAGCTTTTTCTAATTGAGAAACATGATTTAGAATCGATCCCCTCTAAATATGAGATGTATGCAACAAACAAATATGCCCAAAAAACAAAACAAAACACACACACAAAAAGGTTAGTACACTTTTTAAATAAAAAACAGAAATAAAAACCTAAAAGTTCCAAAATAATTTCATTGTACAAATAATTCTAGGCAGCACATTCCAACACTCCAGGACATGTCTCTACGGATTACCCTTACGAAATAATTTTTAGCAGACTAAAAACCTAAGGTTTTCCACATGGCTCTATTCAGGTAAGCTCTAGATTCTCAAACTTGGTTTGGTTCTAAAAGGGTACTCGAGCTGTCCTTGATGTCCCCTACTAAGGGTAGCAAGGCCCCTGGTTCTCACCCATTATAGGCTTCAAAAGAACCAAGTTCAACTCAGGAGGACTCACCACTTATGCCTTCTCGAAAAATCGATATTCTTACGAATGCAAAGGTCATGAGTCCAGAAGGTACTTGCTAGGCTCATATGAAGAATCAATATTCTTACATGAGCAAAGCGTGTTCCCCCCACTTAAACGAACGGGAAAAAGCTAGGGTTTAGAACTTTTTGCAACAAATTTAGAATGCGTAAAATAGAATTATATTCATTAGACAGACGAATAAATTGAACCATTTGTGAACTTGCAAATTCCATTAGTTTTTAAGAAAATTTTTTTGAAAACATTTTGAAATCAATTTGTGGCCTGACCCTCTTTTGTTTTTATTTTAAAAAACAAAAACACGTCCCTAGCGGAGTCACCAAGCTGTCGCAACCCTTTCGAGCCCGACATTTTGGAAAACTTTGAAAACACGAAGTCGCCACCAATCTTTTTGAAAAAGTGTGATTGGATCACTTTAATGCGAGGTTATTTTAATAAAACATTTTATTTTATTAAAACAACAGTTTTGGTCTGTGAAAACCAGAAAACATGTCCGGGGTCGGTTACGCGTGGGGAAGGGTTAGCACCCCCACAACGCCCAAAAATTGGTACCTAATTGATTTCAAAAACATTTTTAAATTTGGAATTTACAAGTTCATGAAGGTTCGATTTTATTTGTCCATTTGATGAATATAAACCTATTTTAACAGCCTTATCGCCTGAGAAATGAACTTTAATCACCGCCAACACATTTGGCGCTAACCCGTCACTCCCGTTTGATAAGACATCACATTAATTAAGTTCGACTTTTCAAACAACAAAGAAATTTAATATGTTGATCATTTTTTATTTACTCTAAATTGAAGTTTATTTACCCTAAAGAGAGTCTAAGTCTTTTATTCTTAATTGAGAGTTTGAATTTTATTAAGTGTATTATTATTTTTTCGTGAAGAAAGTTTTTCCACAAACAAGTCTCTAGTCTAAGCTCAAAGATCCTAAACCCTAAAGTTCAACCTATACTAAAACAAACAAGAAAATTCGAGACTCAAATTTGGATAAATTTTATTTTGAGAATTTTTCTATAAAAAAACTTCTTTCGCTTTTTATGCTTTTGTTTTTTTAATTTTTGTTCTTTTATTCTTTATGAAATGTTTTTTATTTGGGTTTTTTAAACTTTAATTATTTTTATATTTGAAATTTTATTTTTTATTTTTAACACCTTTTTATTCCTTTTTTTAATTTTCTTTCAAAACCTTTTATTTCTAAAATCTTTATGTTTTAAGGCCTATTTTTAATTTTTATTTTTCAATTTTTTAAGTTTTTATCAAAACCTTTTTAAAGCCTTTTTATTTTTGATTTTAGAAAGAGTGCATTATTTTTTATAAGTTTTAACATTTTAAAACCCTTTTATTCTTTTTTTTTGAAAGCCTTTTAATTTTTATATATTCTCAAAAAAAAACTCTTTTAGTTTTTTTTCCTAAAATCTTATATTTTAAACTTTTTGTTTGAGACTTTTAAGTGTTAAAAACCTTTTTACTATTGTTATTTTTTTGTTTTGGAAATTATTTTTTATCTTTTCTTTATGAACCATTTTTTAAACTTTATTATCCTAAATTTTTGATATTTTTAAAAACTTGAATCCAATTTTTTTTCTTTTGAAAAAGACCTTTATTTCAAAAACAATTCTTTTTACAAAAAATGAACTTTTCTCTTCTTTCAAATTAACCCCTATAACAAAAAATTAAAATTTTAAAAAGAATTTTAGAATCCAGCCAACCTTATTATAAAAAAATTAAATCATTTCAAAATTTTAACAATAAATATTAAAGCAAATGATATTCACATGATATAACTAAGAACAATATGAACAATACGACGATACTAACAAAAAAAACGAAATTGAGTAACATGAATAGTAAAAAAGATAAGAAATTATTCCGATATTAGAAAATTGCAAGCCTTTTTCTCCCGGAAAATTTATTTTGGTGCTGCTCCAAGCTTGAATGACACTTCAAGATTTTTCCAAAATTTTTAGAGGTTTTTTTGGATGATTTTCGGATGGATTTTCCTCTTTTTTGGTGAATTGGTGTGTGTTACAATGGGTAAAAGAGGCTCAATTTATAGGGTTTTGGTGCTTGGAAAACAAGGAAATTTGAGAGACATAATCTCGTAATTACATCCATAATTTGAATCTAATCATTGACCTCTCCAACATGATTGAAATCTATTCGATTTTGGGTTTGATTTTGAGCTATTTGGGGTGATTCTTCCCTAATTTTCGAACTAGGGTTTGAAATCTTTTTTCTCTTCTAGTGTAGGCGAACGGCAGTGGCGAGGGACGAAAACGGCGGGGGCAGCTTCGGCGTGGGCTGGTTGGCCTCCTGACACCGCCAGCAACGGCGAAGAAAAGGGCAGCATTTGGTGCAGGTTTTTGAATAATGGGGTTTGGGAGGAAACACCCCGCGCGCGTGCAGCACACGCGCCAGGCGCGTGGTGGCGCGAGTGGTCCTCCCTCCCCATTTTTCCTGGTTTATGTAATGCCCCGGGTTTAGGGGTCGGATGTTACTCGGATAAATCAGGTTTGAGTCTTGGGCTCGTTTTAAATTTAATTGGGTTTTGGTTTAATTAAAGGGGTTTGATTTCATTAATGGCATTTTGGTAAATTTTAAAATGAAGGGGAAATAAGATGACAAAAGGGGGTTTTATTTGAAAAAAAAATGCTCATATTCTTCATTCCACCATTTTTGAAAACCTAAAACCCCTCTTATCCCCTAAAGCACTATTTCATCAAATCTCTTCATCAATTCAAGGGCTCTCTTCGAGGTAATTGCGTTTTTGAACTCTCCTCATGATTTCCAACATTTCCATAGCTTTAGTTTTCACTGAAATCCTCTTTTTGAGTTTTTGATGTTTTCAAGTTTGAAGAAAAGCATGAAACTTCAATGGCTTCTTGGCTTGTTTTCGATTTGTAGAGTTTAGATTTGAACTAATCTCACCCTAAGACACCTTATATCTTAAAATGGTGGGATTTTAACAAAAATCCCGAAATGGGTTTTTAGGGGTATATTTAAAGTGTCAAAATTTGTGTTTTTGGAATGATTTTGTGAAAAAATTGTTGGGCTGATGTTATAGTAACATTGGGTAGGTGTTTTAGATGATTTTTTGATGATTTTTAATTGGTGATAGTGTTGGTTTGAAGGGATTCCCGTAGCTACGGCTATTGGTGATTTTTAGGAGTGGAAAATGGGAGTTTTTAAGGTGTTTATGTGGGGAAATGAAGGGCTGATGGTTGTACAACCTTAGGGTGATGTTTTGGACATGTTTTGGAGTGTTTTAAGTGTTTAAATTGAGAGGTAATGGCTGGGTTTTTGCTGGAGTACGAAAATGGGATTATTTGGGAGGATTTCGGCTTTCAATTGTTGAGAAAATGTTAGGGAATTGAGAGCTGATGTGTAACAGTAAATTTGTGGTCGATTAAGAGGTTAATACATTGCTTTTGATTGGTTAGAAATAGTGGATTTGGCCTTGGTAGGTTCGGGCACGATTCCGGAAGTTGTAGAGGCTTGGGTCGGCTTTGCTTGGTTTGCTTAAGAAAATATGGTGAGTGGAAATATTTTAAGTAACATTTTGGTTCAAAGGTGGTTTTGAAAGAGTTTGGATTGAGCTTGAAAGGTCAATCTAAACTCAAGAGTAAGTTGATGTGTATCGCTTCTTTAAATTCCCCTTTCACCGTTTGTTTTTCAATTACTTGAAATAATAGCTTGTTATGCATGAAATTTCAATAATTTGGGAGGAAGCATGTTGTTTGTTATTATGTTGTTGATCATGCGTGACAAAATTAATGGTTATGTTGATATGCCTTGTAAAATATCTATGAGTTGGTGCAGGTTGTGTACGGAAATGGTAAGTAAGACCACTTGCGGTTGGTAAGGTTGTAAGTAGTAAGTTTGTGCATAATTGTGGATGTTGTTACAAGTTGTTTTGGACATGCATGATATGGTGTACCCATGTTGCATGAGAGTGAATTGTACACCGTGTTGCATAGTTGGTGTCGAACCTCACGTGATGGTTGTCGTTACTACGGTGATGTGTAGTCCCGCCGATAGTGACAAGTATAAGACTCCGGTGATGTGTAGTCCTGCCGGTAGTGACTAGTAGAAGAGTACGTTGATGTGTAGTCCCATCGGAAAACTACTAGTCGAAACGGTGATGTGTAGTCCCACCGTGTGTGTTTTGGTTATGCTTGTGCATACCATGTGTTGCTCATGTTGTGTCCCACCATATCATTCCCTTTTAATGGTTTTGCTTTAAATCTAAAAGTATGCCTTCATGCATACCATGAAGTGTGATGCCATGACAAATATCTATATTGTTGACTTTTGGTTGAACTTGTATGTTAGTAAGAGGATTATGTCGTTAGATGGATTGTATGTGTTGGCCTTTAATTTAAAAAAAGCTTTGAACCATGCATTGTCGTTGTTATGTTTTTTAGCTCCGTTCACTAAGCTTTATGCTTACGCTCTCCTTTTTCCGACAATGCATATCATTAGCTTGGAGTTAGCAAGGAGCAAGAAAAGGGCGTCCAAGCGTGTGGTAGTTTACTCAAGTATGGTTTATTAAATAATGTAGTAGTTTAGCAATGGGAAATGCTACGTGTTTTAGGAGCGTGTATCTAGACTCCTTTGTGTTGGCTTTATGTTGTTAATGCTTTGTGTTGATGGATTTGTAAACCATGTTTATGTTGATGCCTAAGTGTTTGTTTGGAAGGCTTATAGCCATGTCCTTTGGATGCTTATGTTTGTAGTGAAGGCATATAAATCTTGTTATGCATGTATTTTTTTTGTGGGTGCTTGTTCTCTTTTAAAATGGTTAGCCTTGGATGTGTGTTCTTTTGAATGTATGCTAAGTGTTGGATCATGTTTGAAGTTGAGTGAAATGCCTCTAGAGTACGTGTATGTATGTTGTATGCTTGTCTTGGTATATGATGTTCAATTGTTTGTTTAAATTGATCTGTATGTTTAATCTTGGTTGCTAAATGATCTATGAATGTGGGTAGGTTGCTAGACGAGTCATAAAATGCATCTAGAGTTGAGTTTTGGTTCGTTTTGCAACTAAATTGAGGCTTGCAGTGCAGGGCGTATCGATACGCCCAAGGGCCGTATCGATACGGTCCTACACTTTGGGGCTCAGTTTAAGCAGGGCATACCGATACACGAGGGCATATCGATACGCCAAAGGCTATCTGGAATTCTGAGAATCTGAAGAGATTTTGGCATATCGGTACGGGTATAGGGTGTATCGATATGGTCTTTTATCGTTGACCGTGAGAAGTTGACCAATGAGGGCGTATCGGTACGGTCAACCAATGTACCGATACGGTCTCCCTAGGTTGACTCTGAGTAGTTGACCAAGTCAAGGCGTATCGATACGGTCCCCTAGCGTATCGATACGACATGTTATAAAAGTTAAAATTGGTTGTTTAATTGCATGTCTTGTGGGTTTTGTATCCGTGTTTGTTCCCTGCGTGTCCTATCACATAGGATTTAATAAAGGCATCTACATAAGATAAAGAGAAAAAAAATAGGGTTGCTAATCGGAGTGGGACCTTAACGGGTTTCGCTTCGGTTTTCCCCGTGTAACCCGTTCAGACCGGTCAGTCGTCCAGACCGGGGCGAGGGGGTTACAGTTTAAATATGATCCATTAGATCCTCTTGCCCTAGATCCAATGCTCCCTATTAAATCTGCACATGGAGAATAAAAAATGGGTTAGTTGGGCTCAAAATATTTATTTTTTGGGCTTTTAATAAATTAAAATGGATCCTTTATTTTTTTTAAAAGTGGGCTATTGTTTTAATGGGTCCTTATTTATAAAAATGGGTTTATTATTTTCATTTTTAGAGATGGGTTTTATGAAACTTTTTAAATTTTATGTTGGGAAAAATGGGTTTTATTATTTATTATTTTGAGATGAATTTTTAATAATAAAATAAGATAAGGAGTGAAAATCTAGTGACAACACACATTAGGAAAGGAAACCAACTTCTGCCCTGCTTCCGCCCAACAAAGAGGCGTTCTACACTTTCTTCCATACAAAACCTCATAAGGAGCCATTTAAATACTCGCTTAATAACTATTATTGTAAGAAAACTCCACCAAGGGTAACTGTTTCTCCTAATAACCCATTCAGACTGACCATCCGTCTGTGGATGATACGAAGTACTGAAACTCAAACGCGTACCCAACGCTCGATGTAGACACTCCCAAAACCTCACTGTGAAACGCAGATCTCGATCCGAAACAATGGACTTAGGCACCTCATGCAACCTCACAATCTCATAGATGTACAAATCCGACAACTTGTCTAATGTATACGTAGTATGCACCACCAGAAATTATGCACACTTCGTAAAACGATCAACAATCACCCAAATGGAATTCTTCTTGAACGGTGTCAAAGGCAAGCCCGTCACGAAATCTATGGTGATTCTGTCCTATTTCCATTCTGGAACCTTCAATGGCTGCAACAATCCAGAAGGAAACTAATGCTCAGCTTTAACACGTTGACAAACCATGTATTTACTAACAAAATCATCCACGTCTTTCTTCAAACCAACCCAATAGTACTCATCCTTCAACCCACGATACATCTTTGTACGATGCATGGCAAAAGGACTACTATGTGTCTCAGTCAAAATAGTGCGCCTCAACTCAACATCCTCCAGCACAACTATTCGACTCTTAAATCACAAAACACCATCATCATTGAAACAAGTCCGTTGGATTTTGTTCTGCAATGTCCTAAACATGTGGTACAAACGAATCATCTAACAATTGCTTCTCCTAAATCAAATCTACTAACAAGGGTTTCACTTGCAATTCAGCCACTAAACCACCATCTCGCGATATACTCAACCGACCAAACATCGCCCTCAACTCTACAACTACCTTCCTACTCAAGGCATCGGCTACAACATTAGCCTTCCCCAGATGATACTCAATCGTCAAGTTGTAATCTTTATGCAACTCCAACCACCTTCGTTGCCTAAGATTCAACTCTTTTTGTGACATCAAGTAGTTCAAGCTTTTGTGGTCCTTGTACACCGTACACTTTTCACCATAAAGGTAATGCCTCCAAATCTTCAATGCAAACACCACTGCAACCAACTCGATGTCATACGTAGGGTAATTACACTCTTGCAACTTTCAACTACCGAGAGGCATAAGCTACCACCCTACCTTCTTGCATCAACACACATCCCAGACCAACATAAGATGCATCATTATAAACCACAAACTCTTTACCCGATTCAAACTGAATCAAGATAGGAGCTTGCGTCAAGGCTTCCTTCAACTTCTCGAAAGCTTTTCGCCTAACCTCCGTCCATTCAAGCATAACATCCTTTTGCAACAACTTTGTCAAAGGAGTAGAAATCCTTGAAAAACCATCCACAAACCGACGATAGTATCCCGCCAAACCAAGGAAACTACGCACCTCATGGACCAACTTAGGCGACTTCCAATTCATTACCGCCTCAACCTTTTGGGGATTGACCTGAATCCCTTCGATAGACACTACATGACCAAGGAAAACAACTTCCTTAAGCAAAAACTTGCACTTACTCAACTTGGCATATAGTTGATCTTCCAATAAAACTTGTAACACAATTCGCAAATGCTTTTCATGATCCTCCTCGGTACAAAAGTACACAAGAATATCATCGACAAACACAACCACAAACCTATCCAAAAACACATGAAACACGCGATTCAGCATATCCATGAATGCAGCTGGTGCATTCGTCAAGCCAAACGACATCACCAAAAACTCATAATACTCGTACCTCATACGAAAAACAGTCTTAGGCATATCCACATCCTTTACCTTTAATTTGTAATATACGGATGTCAGATCAATCTTGGAAAACACCGAAGCACCTCGAAGCTGATCAAAAAGATCATTGATCCTTAGCAAAGGATACTTGTTCTTAATCGTCAACTTGTTCAATTGACGATAATCTATACATATTCGCATTATTCCATCTTTCTTCTTCACAAACAAACTGGTGCACCCCAAGGTGAAATACTAGGCCTAATGAAACCTTGATCAAGCAACTCCTGAAGTTGCGTCTTCAACTCTTTTAGTGCCATTTGGTAGAGAGCAATTGACACTAGAGTCGTATTTTCATACAACTCGATGCCAAACTCAACCTCTCTATTCGGTGGCAAACCAGGCAACTCTTCCGGAAATACACCCAGAAACTCACATAATGTACATATGTCCTGTACTTGCACTTCCTTTGTACTTGGATTCATCACATAAGCCAGAAAAGCTTCACATCCTAAATGCAACAACCAACTCGCTTCAAGAGCTGAAACCGCGTTAGACAAGAACTTTACATTTTACCTACAATAACCACATCATAATCATTGGCAAGTTTTAACGAAACTCGCTTGGTCTCAAAATCAATCAAAGCTCTATGCTCAGGTACCCAATCCATACCAAGAATTACATCAAAACCATAGAAAGGAAACTCCATAAGATCAACTTCAAACACATGACCTTGAACAGAAAAAGGATACCTCCTATACAACTTCCTCGTAACAATTGTCTCACCAAAAGAACTGGTTACACGCATACCAACATCCAACAACTCAACAGGTAAATCAAGCACTTGTGCGTGCTCACGCAAAATGTAAGAGTGCGAAGAACCAGTATCAATCAAAGAAAGTAATAACAATGATTGCAAAGTAAAGGTACCTACGATCACATCTGTGTCATTCCTTCCCTCTCGGTGTGTATACACCCTAGCATGTCCACCTCAATCAGGCTGAACAACAACAACATGAGCAACATTCCTCTGTCCATCATCTATATGTTGAAAATTACTACGATCGCGCCCACGGCCTCTTTGTGGCTCAGCAGCTCGCACCAGAGCTTGTCCATCTCTAGCCGATTGTGCACAATCACGCTTCATATATCCCCGTGGTCCACAATTCCAACATGTACCCATATTACCCCAACACTCTCCCATGTGCCTCCTACTATAACACCCCGATTTTGGGCCTAGGTGTTTTGTGTGTCGGGTTAGGCTAGTTGAACCGATAATTGGTGGTTCGAACTGTTAAAGGTGGTTTAGGGAAATCAAGGTTCGAGATGGGATAAAAATATGATAAAATCCTCTAAAAATATATTTAAGAGGTTGGTTTAATCAATTTTGCAAAACAAGTTATAGGAAGTATACATTTTGGGTAGTGACCAAAATGTAAAGTTTTAAAAATGTGGGAAAAATAGTGCTTTTCAAAAAGTGTCAAAATCTTAGAATCTTTAGGGAGCTAATTAGAAATTAAACCTTTTCTCTAATTTGGCATGTGTTTTAAATGGTTTATTAAATAAATAAAGTGACTTTTATTTATTTAATTAAAAAATGGTTAAGTTGGTTAAGTGGAAATTGACGATCATTTCATTTTCTTCATTTCACATCAGCCAAACAATCTAAATTTTCTCTCATTTTCTAGATTTCGTTCATTCATTCATATTTTCTCTCTTGATTTCCAACTTCTCCTTTGTGATTTCTCTCAAATTTCTTCAAGTTTCTTGAAAGCAAACTTTCCAAATTAGAAGAGAAGCAAGGATTGGAGGTAAATTTCGTGCTAACCCTCTAATCAAGGTTCTTCAATGAA
Source organism: Hibiscus trionum (assembly GCA_030270665.1). Classification (NCBI taxonomy): domain Eukaryota; kingdom Viridiplantae; phylum Streptophyta; class Magnoliopsida; order Malvales; family Malvaceae; genus Hibiscus; species Hibiscus trionum. Next base: position 8,842,881 of record BSYR01000007.1, on the reverse strand, counting down.
ATTCCAAAGATATTTGACTCTTTATCTATGTTTTGATTGAGGTTTCATTGTGGTTTTGATAAAATGATTTAATTTTGTTTAAAAAGATGATTTAATGTGATTTTCAGAGATGTTTTGATTTGATCTGTTTGAGATGGTTTCAAATTGAGTTTTGAAAGATTTATGATTTTGAAATAGAGTCTTAATCATATTGATCCCGAAATCCTTGAGATCTTTAGTTTTTAAAGTGTTTTTGGTTGGGTTTTTGGTGTGTTATGTGAGATCTGAGTTGCTAGAGGTATAAGGTAAGGTTTTAGGTTGTTTTGGATGTTGATATATGCTTAAAATGTGTTGTATGTGTTGGTGGATGGCTGGGCTAAGTCTAGAGATAAATCGATTGAGATTTCAGTTGATTTGGATGGGAATTTTAAAACTTTAGAGCAAGGCAACGAGTTTCTAGTAAAGTGTTGGTGTTTGGATGCATAACGATGCATTGAATCTCTGTTTTAATGTGTTGAAAACTAGGGATAGTGTTCTGGAATCAACCAAAGTGGTTTTGGAGGCTTCAGACGGTTGATTGTTGCGTCGGCAAGTGTGGTTTCGCAAGCCGGTGAGTGGAAACTGATTTTCTGGCTTGGAAACGTTTTAGAAAAGGTTTTGGGAACTTAGTAAGAGTTTGAAACGCTTTACTAAGTTCAGAAGTATGTAAAGTGAACTTCTCCCTTGGAATGTGCTATTGTGAGCCTTTGGATGCACTTGTTTTAATTGTGTTAACCTATTGTTTTAAAGCATGTTTTGAGTTTATAAATTGTGGTTGATGATGCCATGTGGTTAATGATTCACTAGGTAAGTGATCCTTGTACGCATGTGTTGATGCATGAGTGTTTGAAGCATGATTTAATGCTTGAAATATGGCTTATATTGAATACTTTGGAAAAATAGTGTGGTATGCATGAAATTTTGATTATATTGGCAAGTGATGTTGTGTAAAGAGTTTTGTAAATGAAATCGGATATAGTTAGCCGGCTATAGGATTGAGTGCACTATAAACAAGTCGCCTTGGATGTTGAGAGGTTGTGATTGTACTTAAAACTCCATCCAAGTACCCTAACGATTGAGGAATGTTTAAGGTTGCAACGGTTGAGGGTAGCTCCCAGGTGCGAACATTGTGTGTGTCCCGTCTCTCGTTAGTGGGTTATACATCTACCGAAGAGTGGTGTTGAGGGGTTGTAATTGTACCGAATACTCCACCACGAGCGCCACAACGGTGGAGGGTTGCTCCCGTGTGTGAGCCTTGATATGTCGGTAGAGTGTATGAACGGTTTGGGGACAACCCTTGGTAATCCATGTATCCGATGTGTGTTTGAGAACTAAGAATGTTGTTAATCACTTGTGAGCCAATATAATAGATTGGATTGTAATTGAAATGTTAATGATGCATATTGTGGAAAATGAATGTTTTACTTTAAGCTTTGCATATTGGTGAATATGCTTGGAAGGCTTAATTTTTTGTTTAGAAATGGTTTAATTGCTGTGAAAAAGGAGATTCTTGTGAGCCAAAATAGTGAAAATGGTTTTGAGCATTGATGGTGTTTTTGGTTTTGAGCATTCCTCACTAAGCTAGTACGCTTATGCTCTCTTTTGCTCATCAATGCAGATAATTAGAGGTTTGGAGGCAGCAACTTTAAGGGAATTCCAAGAGACTTCAATAAATGTATGTCATGGTTTTTGAACTAGTGTAATAAAGTCAATGAGGGTGTCCAATGCTATGAATGTTGGTTGTTTTGGTATTTTTCAGTTTTGGTTCAAGTTTGGTATGTGTATTTGGGTATGTAAATGGCCTTTAATTGTTGGTAATTGCTTGGATTTGAGATTTGACCTTTTGGTGTTTGAGTTTCTTAGGAAGCATGCCTTTAGATATCATTGATGTTGATAGTGATGCTTTGATGATGTCTCTGCCATTAATTTATGATTGTTGAAATGCAAATGAGTTGCAAGCATGTTTAGACATATGTTGGATTAGTTTCAGATGATTAAACTCGAGTTAAACCAGCAAAATTAAACATTGCAGGCCCTGGTGTTTCGAAACACCCGTGCTTGTTTTGAAACGGGTGTTCAAAAATGCCTTGGGTATCGAAACGGGGAGGTCCGTTTCGATACGTTTTGAAACTGTGAACCCCTGTTCTGAAACAGGTCTTGGGTCGTTTCGGTACGAGCCCACGTTTCGAAACATGTTCTCCTGTTTCGATACAACCGTTCCGATATAGGGTTTGCTGTTCCGAAACGATTGACCGTTAATTCAGTTTTTGGAATATTTTTAGGTTCTGTTTCTTTGCAATTTGGTCCCTGTTTGTCATGTATGCAATTAAGTGAGTTCTATTGGTTAAATTGAGTTGAGTTTCGATAGAGATGCATGTAATGAACTTAAGTAAAGTTTTCTAATTCAACTTTGGGGGAAAACTTTGTAATTTGTTAAGTTTACAAAATGGTCCCTAAATTTGGAATTTGGTTACAATATATGAATGCTCGTGTTGACTTTCAATTCGCTGCTTGTTGATCACATAGGAATGTAACTTGCACTTAGACAAGATAAAAAGAAAAAAAATAGTGTTGTTTATTGAGGTAAACCTTCATGGTTTAATTTAATATTCCCCGTGTGACCCGTTCGGTTCGGTCTATCGACTAGGCTGGGTCGAGGGGGTTACATTTGGTGGTATCAGAGCCAGGTTACGAAAGGTTGGGATGATGGTAAGTTGTTGGTAAGTAATTGAGATGTGAATATGTGTTTTGGTGATGTTTTCCTTGTCCGGTGAAAGTCTTAAGCATGTTAATGTTGAGTATGTGATGGTGATGCTACATAAGGTTGTTGTAATATGAATGTGAGTTGTTATATGTGATGATAGATTGGGCTGAATCTTAAAGCTTGAGTTGCATGATGGTTGTGACATGTGTGTAGTATGTTTTATGCTATGTTGGGGGGAAATTGGAATGCTCATTGCCTTATTACAATAGTGAATTTTTTTTGAATTGGATTTGAAGTCTTGGATCCTTGCGAGAAGTTGGCTTTTTTGTTTATATTTGTGCTTTAATATTAATAACACAATGGGTCTGAGGAGAGACTTACGCTATGGGTCAGTTCCTCCGACTGATGAGCCGAGGAATCAGGAGAACGAGTTTCTGCCTGGTGCAAATTTTCCTTCTCCACCACCACCACCACCACCTGGGGTGAGGAGCAAGAACAACGCGGACATGCTAGTTCGGGGTTGGGTGATTTGACGCCTTTGGTACAGGCGATGACAGGAGCATTCCAGGCTGGTGTTGCTGAAGTGCAAGTGCAAGCTCCTGTTGTAGGGCAAACGGGTTTTCCATTAGAGCGCTTGCGAAGTTTGGAGTCGTAGAATATCGTGGTTTCTCTCTCGAGGCATCCAAGGCATGGATGGCCAGTACGATCTAGATCTTGGATCAGATAGGGTGCAATGATGCACGAAAGCTAGGTTGTGCAGTGTCGTTGTTGCATGGTGATGCCTATGCATGGTGGACGACTGTGACCGCGGCCATGGAGCCAAATGAGGTGGACTGGGATTTCTTTCAGGCTGCCTTTAGGAGGAAGTATCTGGGAGTCAGATACTTGGATGATAAAAAGAGAGAGTTCTTGTCCCTGGTGCAAGGGAACATGATTGTGGTTGAGTACGAGGTCCAGTTCGTACGATTGAGCCAGTATGCCCCGGAGTTGGTGCCGAGTGATAGGCATCGTTGTGATCGCTTCCGGTATGGTTTGGTGCAGGACGTGAAGACGTTCATGCTCGCGTCTGATTACACGGACTTTGATGTGCTGGTGACACGGGCCAAGGACATAAAACAAAGCTTGGGTTTGACCTCACGTATAGGTTGTTCTAGCTTGGGCAAGAGAGCTGCCGATGTTGGCCCTAGTGTGGGCAGTATAAGAGGAATCATGACCGTAGATATCAGCCTGTGGCGAGGTGAGGTAATTCTGGGCGTAGTGCGCCAGATCAGGGTAACCGAGTGAGGTTGGAGCAAAATACATGTTGGACATGTGGTTCACGTGAGCACTTGAGGCAAGATTGTCCTCGCGTAGCTCATGAGGTGTAGGCTCCTGCAGCTGGGGCTAATTCTTGCTGGAACTTTGGATCTGCTGATCACACGAGACGTGAGTGTCCCCTGTTAGTGGGAGATGGTCAGGATCATACACCTGTTGTTGCACCGTAGAGAGGCTGTGGGTGCGTCCGTGGTAACTTCCAGAGGAGGGAGGATGGGCAGAGAGGTGTATGCACATCGCGAGGGACGTAATGACACCAACGTGATTGCAGGTACCTTCGCCTTGCAATCCTTGTCTTTGTTAGCCTTGATTGATTCTGGGTCTACGCATTCATACATCTTGAGTTAGCATGCACATTTGCTTGATATTCCTATTAAGATGCTAGACGTAGGAATGCAAGTTACAAGCTCTTTTGGTGAAACTGTTGTCACGAGAAAATTGTATAGGAGATGCCCTTTATCTGTTCAAGGCCATGCGTTTTTAGTTGATTTGATGCAATTACCTTTTTATGGTTTGAATGTGATTCTTGGAATGGACTAGTTGGTTGAGCATCGAACTTTGGTTGATTTCCACGTTAAGCGAGTTACCTTGAAACTTGCAGATGATTATGAAGTAGTAATCATTGGCGAGAACGTGAAGTTCTTGTCCAATGCAATTTCGGCTCTTGAACCGAGTCGGTGATGGAGTTAGGTTGCGAAGCTTTCTTAGCATATGTGATGAATCCTGGTACGAAAGAAGTACGAGTGCAAGACACACGAACAATATGTGAGTTTCCGAGTGTTTTTTGGAGGAGTTGCCTGGTTTTCCACCAAACCAAGAAGTTGAGTTTGGCATTGAGTTGTATGAAAATACGACTCTCGTATCCATTACTCCTTATTGCATGACACCTAAGGAATTGAAGGAGTTGAAGACATAACTTTAAGAGTTGCTTGATCGAGGGTTCATAAGGCCAAGTGTTTCACCTTGGGGTGCACCATTTTGTTTGTGAAGAAGAAGGATGGTATGATGCGCATGTGCATAGATTATCGGCAACTGAACAAGTTGACGATTAAGAACAGGTACCTTTTGCCGAGGATTGATGGTTTTTTTGATCAGTTTCATAGTGCTTCAGTGTTTTCGAAGATTGATTTGAGGTCTGGGTATTATCAACTAAAGGTTAAGTATGTTGATGTACCTAAGACAACTTTTAGGACAAGGTATGGCCATTATGAGTTCTTGGTGATGCCATTTGGGTTGACAAATGCACCAGCTTCATTCATGGATATGATGAATAGGGTGTTCCATGAGTTCCTGGATCAGTTCGTGGTAGTGTTTATCGATGATATTCTCGTGTACTCGCGTACCGAGGAGGATCATGATAAGCCTTTAAGGATTGTGTTGCAAGTACTGTTGGAAAATCAGCTTTATGCTAAGCTGAGCAAGTGTGAGTTTTGGCTCAGGGAAGTGGTTTTTCTTGGACATGTGGTGTCAGCCGAGGGTATTCGGGTTGATCCACACAAGATCGAGGCGGTGATGAGTTGGAAAATGCCTAAATCGGTGACAGAGGTGCGTAGTTTCCTTGGGTTGGCTGGATATTATCGAAGGTTTGTTGAAGGTTTTTCTAAGATTGTTGCTCCTTTGACCAAGTTGTTGCAAAAAAAATGTTCGCTTCGAATGGAACGATGTTAGGCAACAAGCTTTCGAGAAGTTTAAGGAAGCCTTGACGCAAGTTCCTATCTTGATTCAACCAGAATCGGGTAAGGAATTTGTAGTTTATAGTGATGCATCATATGTCGGTTTAGTTTGCGTGTTGATTCAAGGTGGGAAGGTTGTAGCTTATGCATCTAGACAGTTGAAGGTGCATGATGTGTTTCATGTTTCTATGTTGCGGAGGTATAGATCGGATCCATCTCATGTGATGCCAGTTGAAGAGATTGAGTTGAATCCGGATTTAACCTATGATGAGGAACCAATGGGGATCCTTGATTCGAGCAGTAAATTTCTTCGTGGTAAGACGATTGAGCTTGTGAAGGTCTTGTGGCGACACTGAGGAGTTGAGGAGACCACGTGGGAGAGTAAGGCGAACGTGTTGAGGTAGTTTTCGCATCTTTTTCCATCAGGTAAAGTTTCGAGGATGAAATTTCCTAAGTGGGGGAGATTTGTAACTCCCCAATTTTGGGCCTAGGTATTTTGCGTGTTGGGTTAGGATAGTGGAACCGGTAATCGGTGGTTGAAACTTTAAAGGTGGTTCAGGAAAATCAAGGTTCGGGATGGGATAAAAATATGATAAAAATACTTAAAATCCTCTAAATATATATTTAAGAGGTTGGTTTAATCAATTTTGCAAAACATGTTATGGGAAGTATACATTTTGGGTAGTGACCAAAATGTAAAATTTTAAAACTGTTAGAAAAAGAGTGTTATTAAAAAAGAGTCAAAATCTTAGAATCTTTTGGGAGCTAATTGGAAATTAAGCCTTTTCTCTAATTTGGCATGTGTTTTAAATGGTGTATTAAGTAAATAAAGTGGCTTTAATTGTTTTAATTAAAAAGTGGTTAAGTTGGTTAAGTGGAAATTGACGATCATTTCATTTTCTTCATTTCACACCAGCCAAACACTCTTAATTTTCTCTCATTTTCCAGATTTCATTCACTTATATTTTCTCTCTTGATTTCCAACTTCTCCTTTGTGATTTCTCTCAAATTTCTTCAAGATTCTTGAAAGAAAACTTGCCATATTAGAAGAGAAGCAAGGATTTGAGGTAAATTTCGTGCTAACCCTCTAATCAAGGTTCTTTAATGAAATTCCAAGGATATTTGACTCTTTATCTATGTTTTGATTGAGGTTTCATTGTGGTTTTGATAAAATGATTGAATCTTGTTGAAAAAGATGATTTAATGAGATTTTTGGAGTTGTTTTGATTTGATCTGTTTGAGATGGTTTCAAATTGAGTTTTTAAAGATTTATGATGTTGAAATAGAGTCTTAATCATATTGATCCCGAAAACCTTGAGATCTTTAGTTTTTAAAGAGTTTTTTGTTGGTTTTTTTGGTGTTATGTGAGATCTGAGTTGTTGGAGGTATAAGGATGGTTTTAGATTGTTTTTGGATGTTGATATATGCTTAAAATGTGTTGGATGTGTTGGTGGATGGCTGGGCTAAGTCTATAGATCAATCGATTGAGATTTCGGTTGATTTGGATGAGAATTTTGATGCTTTAGAGCAGGGCAGTGAGTTTCTAGTAAAGTGCTGGTTTTTGGATGCATAATGATGCATTGAATCTCAGTTTTAATGTGTTGAAAATAGGGGATAGTGTTCTGGAATTGACCGAAGTGGTTTTGGAGGCTTCGGACGGATGATTGTTGCGTCGACAAGTGTGGTTTCGCAAGTCGGTGAGTGGAAACTGATTTTCTAGCTTGGAAACGTTTTAGAAAAGGTTTTGGGAACTTACGAAGAGCTTGAAACGCTTTACTAAGTTCGGAAGTAAGTAAAGTGAACTTCTCCCTCGGAATGTGCTATTGTGTGCCTTTAGATGCACTTGTTTTAATTGTGTTAACCTATTGTTTTAAAGCATGTTTTGAGTTTATAAATTGTGGTTGATGATGCCATGTGGTTAATGATACACTAGGTAAGTGATCCTTGTATGCATGTGTTGATGCATGAGTTTTTGAAGCATGGTTTAATGCTTGGATAATATTGGCAAGTAATGTTGTGTAAAGAGTTTTGAAAATGAAATCGGATATAGTTAGCCGGCTATAGGATTGAGTGCACTATAAACAAGTCGCCTTGGATGTTGAGGGGTTGTGATTGTACCGAAAACTCCATCCAACTACCCTAACGATTGAGGAATGTTTATGGTTGTAACGGTTGAGGATAGCTCCCGGATGCGAACATTGTGTGTGTCCCGTCTCTCGTTAGTGGGTTATACATCTAACGATGAGTTGTGTTGAGGGTTTGTAATTGTACCAAATACTCCACCACGGGCGTCAAAACAGTGAAGGGTCGCTCTCGTGTGTAAGCCTTGAGATTCCGGTAGAGTGTATGAAGGGTTTGGGGACAACCCTTGGTAATCTATGTATCCGATGTGTTTTTGAGAAATGAGAATATTGTTAATCACTTGTGAGCCAATATAATGGATTGGATTGTAATGGAAATGTTAATGATGCATATTGTGGAAAATGCATGTTTTACTTTAAGCTTTGCATATTGGTGAATATGCTTGGAAGGCTTGATTTTTTAGCAATGGTTTAGTTGCTGTGAAAAAGGAGATTCTTGTTGCATGATGTTTTATATGTTGTTTTAATGATGAAGTGCATGGATTTTCAAAGAAGGCGTGATGGTTTTCCAAAAGAGTGAAAATGGTTTTGAGCATTGTTGGTGTTTTTTGTTTTGAGCATTCCTCACTAAGCTAGTATGCTTATGCTCTCTTTTACTCATGAATGCATATAATTAGAAGTTTGGAGGCATCAACTTCAAGGGAATTCCAAGAGACTTCAATAAATGTATGTCATGGTTTTGAACTAGTGTAATAAAGGCAATGAGGGTGTCCAATGCTATGAATGTTGGTTGTTTTGGTATTTTAAGTTTTGGTACAAGTTTGGTATGCGTATTTGTGTATGTAAATGGCCTTTAAGTGTTGTTAATTGCTTGGATTTGAGATTTGATCTGTTGGTGTTTGAGTTTCTTAGGAAGCATGCCTTTAGATATCATTGATGTTGATAGTGATGCTTTGATGATGTCTTTGCCATGAATTTATGATTGTTGAAGTGCAAATGAGTTGCAAGCATGCTTAGACATATGTTGGATTAGTTTCGGATGATTAAACTCGAGTTAAACCAACAAAATTAAACATTCCAGTCCCAGGTGTTTCGAAACACTAGTGGTTGTTTCGAAACGAGTGTTCGAAAATGCCTTGGGGTATCGAAATAGGGAGGTCAGTTTCGGTACATTTTGAAACTGTGAACCCCTGTTTCGAAACAGGTGCTCCTTTTTTGATACACTCGTTCCGATACGAGGCTTGCTATTACGAAACAGTTGGCCGTTAATTTAGTTTTTGGAATATTTTGAGGTTCTGCTTCTTTGCAATTTGGTCCATGTTTGTCATGTATGCAATTAAGTGAGTTCTATTGGCTAAATTGATCTGAGTTTCGACAAAGATGCATGTAATGAACTTAAGTAAAGTTTGGTAATTCAACTTTGGGGGAAAACCTTTGCAATTAGTTAAGTTTACAAAATGGTCCCTAAATCTAGAATTTGGTAACAAGTGATGAATGCTCGCGTTGTCTTTCAATCGCTGCTTGTTGATCACATAGGAATGTAACTTGCTTTTAGACAAGATAAAAAGAAAAAATAGGGTCGTTGATTGAGGTAAACCTTCTCGGTTTACTTCAACATTCCATGCGTGACCCATTCGGTTCGGTCTATCGGCTAGGTCGGGTCGAAGGATTACACCTACCGCACCGGTTACACTCTGGAGTACGAACAAAAGTATTTTGGCCTTGTTGACCAGGACCAGGGTTACCACCACCACGCCTTGGATCAGGTTGATACCTCATATCCTTGTCCTACTTGTAATGATCCTTACCCGCATCATACTCAGTTGTCTTCTTTCCAGAACTAGAACTACTCGAACGAGCAACTAAACCCAAATTCTACTCGATGTCCTTAGCCTGAGTGACTAAGACATCATAATCGGTATAATCCGAAGTCAACATATATGTCTTGACATCATTAACAAGCTCGTAGCGAAAAATGATCACATCTCTTCTGTCCGTCTGGAACCAGTTCAGGAGCATACTGGCTCAATCGAACAAATTGAACCTCATATTCGAAAACAGTCATGTTTTCTTGCACCAAATACATGAATTCTCGCTTCTTTTCATCAAGATAGCGAACACCCATATACTTCCTCTTAAAAGCAGTTCTGAAGAACCCTCAAGAAACATCGACAGGTTCCATACCCGTAGTGATGGTCATCCACCACGTATAAGCATCTCTGTGGAGCAAGGATACAACACAACCCAACTTTTGCGCATCATTGCAACCCATCTGACCAAGAATCCTTCGGGTGCTCTCATACCAAGCCTCAGAACCCTCAGGAGACAGACCTCGGAACTCAATTCCACCCAAACTGCGTAAACTAGCATTAGCACCAGGCTGAGTTGCGGCCACATGCATACCCGCTATCACTGCCTAAAAAGCCCCAGCTATAGCTTGAATCAACGGTGTCATATCAGCAACAACCTATCCTTGCTCTGCCTGAGGTCCAACACCTCCAACGCCAACTCCCGCACCAGCTCCATCTCCACCAGGAGAAGGAGGGGGTGGTAAATTCTCAACATCATTAACCTCATTCTCAACCACATTACGCACATTGGTTCTAAGCTCTCGTCTCGGTCCCATTATCAAAAATGGTATGAATCTTTGAGCTAAAAATGCAACATTAAAAACAATCAGGCTAGCCGAAGCAAGAATCCAAGGTGCTCAAGTTTTGCTTTTCAAAACCAAAATTCTCTTTACATTAGTAATAATATGGCAATGGGTACCCTTAACCTCTCCCCCAACAGCACATGGCAATCATAAATCATTTGTCACCACCTAATTAAATTAGTATTAATTTATTGATTTAAACTAAATTCAAGATCAAATTGATAAAATATGTAAGTAACAAGGACTAAATATGTAACTACGCAAATCTATGTTAACTATCACATCACTTTTCCCGTTATATTTTAACAATAGGTAGCTTGATTTGTACCACTTAAAAATTAAATAGTCATAGTGATACAATTGAAAATATGGTGGTCAAATTGCAACAATCCACATAACTAGTGATCATTTTTATAGTTTACCCTTTCTTATTTACCTAACTTTTCAAATTTTATACACTAATTTAAGACCGAGAAGTACTTTATTAAGAATTTTATACCAAAAATCCTCATTTTAACTTTAAATTTTGATTTTTTTACCGGTATTTACAAAATCAACCTATGTTGCACAATAGAAAGCCCAGTTCCATGAGCCTTGCAATGGAGGGGAAATTGAAATATCTATTGAGATTTTGGGATCAAATTTCATGAAAGGTGAAATCAAGGATACTTTCTGATTGTAAAACAAACAAAAAAATTGAACAACAAAATAACAACAAAAAAGTTACCAAAGACTCAATCATTAAATCCCTTAAATTATCCTAACCAAGTATCATGCATTGTCGTTACACAAGCCTCCTCGCGAGCCCAACAGCTTTCAAAGCAGAAGTGGTCTTCTCGAGCACGAGGCTCATTGGCCGGGTGGATCCATGAAGTATCCATAATAATAAGACAATGGTCCGAGTCAGCATTATATTTGGAGATAGTTCGGATGTCCGGGTAAGATCTGAGCCAGTCCCTATTAGCAACGAATTTGTTGATGTGTTCACAAATATGGGAAGCACGTGGTCCGGACTTAGTCCAAAGTGAACCATCCCTTCATAGGCTTGCAGTCAAAAAGCTGATTACGAGATAGATAGTCTTGAAATTTTTCAAGAAGGTTATGAGCTTTGCGATGACCTCCTTGTTTCTCATTGTCAAAGAGAATCTCATTAAGGTCACCTCCCACGAGCCATGGAATGGGCGAAGTAGAGCATAAACGATCATTTAGATCCCCAAGTCTTGTACTCCATATTATTCTCAAAACATCCAAGGATACCAGTGAAATGGAATTGGTTCGAATAATAATGAATAACAACATCAATATCGAGACTAAAGTACGAAAGTAAATCAACTGTAATTTCATTATTCCAAAGCAAGATCAAACCAATGCAACCATGACCGTTATCCATAGTTGTAGAACTAAGTGTTTTGATATAATAATTGAAAAATATTTTGGAGAAATTTGAAAAGAATTTAAAACTTATCTTTATGTCCAAACAACTTGGAAATATGTTTGAGGTATTTAAAAAGGTTTTTGGCATAGTTTTTAATGCTTTAAAGTAGTCAAACTTGACTTTTCATCAAGCCCGTACCGATACGGTATACCACGTATTGATACTTTTTTACCCAAGTTTTGAATCTGCCAAAACCCGTACTGATTCAGGCTTACCCGTATCGATGTGGATAGGGGTCGTTTCGATACGCATCTTAGGCGTACCGATCCATGTTTTAACAACCCCAACGGCTATTTCCCAACGGTCTTTCAAATTGCAGGCCATACTGATACCCCCTCAAGCGTATCGATACGCATAGGCTGACAAAGATCCCAACGGCAAGTTCTGAAGAAGGGCGTACCGATATGCCTCCATGTGTACCGATACGGTAGGCTGTAGAACTGCATTTATGGTGGGAAATTAAGTCTCCAACGGCTCCAATTAAACCCCAACGGCTAGTAACGGCTACAAACTCAATTAGTAGTATAAAAGGGACCTCTAAGCATCAAGAGAAGGTTAATGCTTCAATTGTTACAACATTATAATGACAAATTGTGTCTAGAACTTTAATTGTAAATTCTTTGCTTAGACAACACTAGTGAGCTAAACATTGTTATATTTGCTCAAGTGTTTAGGTTTTGGGTGAGAGCTTATTAGTGCAAACAACTACCTATTAGAGGGATTTTAAGTTTGCTTTAAGAATTTCTCTTGTAAAGAGGGTTTACTTAAGCTTTTGGGTAGAAAGCTTTGAGTGTGTAAAGGTTGCCTCCTTAGCCTAGAAAAGGGGACGAAATTCTTAGTGAATTTGGTTGAAATCCTTAGTGGGAAGCTAAGGTAGTGGATGTAGGTTCTTGTTAGAAGGTTAAACCACTATAAATCCTTGTGTCCTATTCTAATCTTTTAGCTTCCACTTTAACACCCAAAAATCTAATCTTCTCCAAACTTGGCAAACACATCGGTTGAAGAAAATCGAGCACCATAAAACCCAATAGTTGATATCAGAGCTTGGCTCAATCAAAGAGGATTAACATCCTATTGAGGAGATCCGGGGAGCTTGATACAACATATCAACCAACCGATCAAATGGTGCAATCCATCGACAAGCCACCATTCTTCGACGGAACACTATGCCTATTAGAAGACAAGAATGAAGCTTTTCATAAAGTCCAAAGACTACAAGCTTTGGGACATAGTAGAAGACAGTTCGTTCGTGCCACAACGAAGGAAGGCGGATTGGAGTGTAGATGATCCGAAGAAGATGGAGATCAATTGTAAAGCCTTGCACTTCATCTTTTGTAAACTTAGCCTCAACATCTATGAGAAGATGTCTTCTTGCGAGAGTGCCAAGGTAGTTTGGGACAAGCTCGAAGTTACATACAAGGGGACAAACGAAGTAAAGGAGACCAAGATCGGCCTCCTCAACCTAGAATATGAAAACTTCAAGATGGACCCGGAAGAGGACATTGAAAAGATGTTCCATCGATTCTCCACCATCACCAATGGACTCAAAGGTTATGGAGAAGTCATTCCGAAAGAAAAGCTTGTCCAAAAGCTTATCTATTCTCTTCCCAAGTCATGGGACTCAAAGAGGACCGCCATCATTGAAGCTAAGAATTTGAAGACCTTGAAGCTTGATGAACTCATGGGGTCACTTCTCACTTACCAAATTATGAACAAAGACAAAGAAGAGGAGGAGAAGAAGGAAGAGATAAGAAAAATCGAGAAGAAGAAGATCATGGAGCTAGGCATCAACAAAAGTGTCGTTGCTCTCAAATCCTCCACATGCCATCATGTAGAACTAAGTGAGAAGGAAAGCGAAGATGAAGAGATGGCCTATCTCTTCAAGAAATTCACCCAGTTCATGAAGAGCGAAATGGATAAATCGAAGCATGAATCGAAGAAGAAGATGAAGGATTCACATAAGTCTAAGGAGAATGGATCATCTTCAAAGTAAGCATATGTGACCACTTGGAGTGATGAAGGCTCCACCGATGATGAAGTAGCCCACCTATGCTTGATGGCCCTAAATAAGAGGGAGGTAACTTCTAACTCATCCATTTCAAATTCTTATACTTTTGATGAGTTACAAGAAGCCTGTGATGATTTGGGTTTTGAATTCAAGGCTTCATTTTCGAAAAACTTGAAATTGATTTCAAAATTAAAATCCGAAAATGATTTGCTTTCTAAAACCAATTTAGAGTTTGAAGCAAAACTTAAAGATTTTGAAATTAAAGTTTTAGATTTACAAAACTTGCTTCAAACGATGGAAAAAGATCATCAAAAAGAAGTTGATGATCTTAAGAAGGAAAAATATTTGATTTTCAAAAAACTTCAAAAGAAAAATAATTTAGAAAATTCAAATTTTTATGTAAGACAATCTAGTGCCCCTAGATTCTTGAATGGAAAATGTTTTAGAAGCGTTTGGGTTCCAAAAGAACTAATCACTTCAACTAAAAAGGATGAAATTGAAAAATGGATTACTAAGGGGACTAAACATGTGCTACTAACGTCTATGGATTCAAAGCAATTTAGATACCAAAAATTACTTGATTGTCTTATGATAGGTGTGAAGGAGATTGATCAACAAGTCAAATATTGAGGGGTAGCTCCATGCACACAAGGAAGAACACTTGAAGAGGAAGGCTTCACATCCTCCCTTGGATTCAAGTGTTGGTAAAATTAGTTGAATTCCTTATATTTAGTTATATTTTTTTAATTCAACTAGTTTAATCATATATGTTGGATTAACATTCTTTGATGATGCTTTGAGTAAGGGGGCATTTTTAAAACCAAACATTTTTAATAGTTTCAAAATTTAAACCATCATTGTTATTTTAAGCCTAAAAGTGTTTTAAATTCTTTTTGATATAACAAAAAGGGGGAGAAATGGTTTGAAAAATGAATTTTCAAATGAATAAGGGGAGCTTTAATTGGTTTTGAATCTTAATTCTCTTATTCAAATTTTATTTCACAAAGGGGGAGAAATCCTAAACAATTTTTCAAATTGGTTTTATTATATCAAAAAGGGGAGATTGTAGAACTAAGTGTTTTGATATAATAATTGAAAACTGTTTTGGAGAAATTTGAAAAGAATTTAAAACTTATCTTTAAGTCCAAACAAATTGAAAATATGTTTGAGGTATTTAAAAAGGTTTTTGGCAAAGTTTTTAATGCTTTAAAGTAGTCGAACTTGACTTTTCAGCAAGCCCGTACAGATACGGTATACCCCGTATTGATACCTTTTTACCCAAGTTTTGAATCTGCAAAAATCGGTACCGATACAGGCTTACCCGTATCGATACGAATAGGGGTCATTTCGATACGCATCTTAGGCGTAACAATCCTTTCTTTAACAACCACTAACGGCTATTTCCCAACGGTCTTTCAAATTGTAGGTCGTACCGATACGCCCTCAAGTGTATCGATACGCATAGGCTGGCAAAGATCCCAACGGCTAGTTCTGAAGAAAGGCGTACTGATACGCCTCCACGTGTACCGATACGGTAGGCTGCAGAATTGCATTTACGGTGGGAAATAAAGTCTCCAACGGCTCCAATTCAACCCCAACGGCTAGTAACGACTACAAACTCAATTAGTAGTATAAAAGGGACCTCCAAGCATCAAGAGAAGGTTAATGCTTCAATTGTTACAACATTATGATGGCGAATTGTGTCTAGAACTTTAATTGTAAATTGCTTGCTTAGACAACACTAGTAAGCTAAACATTGCTATATTTGCTCAAGTGTTTAGGTTTTGGGTGAGAGCTTATTAGTGCAAACAACTACCTATTAGAGGGATTTCAAGTTTTCTTTAAGAATTTCTCTTGTAAAGAGGGTTTACTCAAGCTTTTGGGTAGATAGTTTTGAGTGTATAAAGGTTGCCTCCTTAGCCTAGAAAAGGGGATGAAATTCTTAGTGAATTTAGTTGAAATCCTTAGTGGGAAGCTAAGGTAGTTGATGTAGGTGTTTGTTAGAAGGCCAAACCACTATAAATCCTTGTGTCCTATTCCAATCTTTTAGCTTCCACTTTAACACCCAAAAATCCAATCTTCTCCAAACTTGGCAAATACATCGGTTGAAGGAAATTGAGCACCCTAAAACCTAACAATAGTGATACAACCATCCATATTTAAAGCATATCTAACCCTATCACTATTGCATTGTTTCAAACACGTTTAATAAAGAAAAATAACTTGTGGGAGCTTGTGAGCAATAACTTTCCCAAATGAGCGAACCGCCTAAGATTTCCCAAGCCCACCGTAGTTCCAGTATAATATCCTTATTTTTCTCGACGGGTTGCCTAGCAAACTTTTCTTGAGAGTTGGTAACGCTGATCATCCCAGTATTTGCAGTCGAAGTAGCCTTTGGATTCAAAGATGAAGATGAAACCATCGGAGATGAAGAAGTAGAAGATGGTCGAAGTCGCTTGGCTTTGACAGCCTCAGTAGAGGATGTTCTCCTCTTGGGGATACGTGAGGCCGAATCATGCCTAGTATGACTAGAGACAGGGGCAGACTTTGATTGGGTAGCCAGCCAAGTCTCAAAGTCTAAAGGGGTAGGCGACGGTGGAGGAGAAACGATCTCACGCTAATCGGCCGAGGCAGTCTTCGACTCAGAACCAACAAACCCTCTCTTAGTCTGTAAAACAACACCTTTCTTAGACACGGAGTATGACACGGACATAGGCTAATTAACGGATCATTCTAGGCCCAAAACAGTCAGAGCACTGCCAGTAACAGACTGGGTAGCAGTTCTGTTGTCCATTTCGATTCTAGCATTAGATACTGCATTTTTGACTCGCTCGGTCTCAACACCCAGAACAATGGTCTCGGCTCCAAGCACAACAGCAGCGGCATCAAGCCTAATTGTCTCGGTTCTAGCAGGCCCAGTCAAAGTGACAGCAGCAACAATTTCGACAAACTCGGTCACAACATCCACTAGAGCGATCAAAGCATGCACATCATGGCCAGCCAGCTCGATCATAGATTGCACAATGGGGTCAGCAGCCTCAGGGTCCTCAGTCGTGTCATTCCCAACATAAGGATCAACAAAAATTGTAACCCCCTCGTCCCGGGCTAGACGACTGACCGGTTCGAACAGGTTACACGGGAAAAACCGAAGTGAAACCCGTTAAGGTTCCACTCCGATTAGCAACCCTAGAAAATTTCTTTTAAATTATCTTGTCTAAATGTATCGTTTAATTATATGTGAGAATGACAGTAGAAAAAGATAACGAAACGATACAAGCAGAACGTAAGGTAACTTAAATTTACCAAGTGACATGTTAGTCCAAATGCATGCTTACGAAACCAAAACCATACATGAAAGATACACATGAACATATCAAGAAAACTTACAAGCAAACGGGACTAAAACACAACATCCAGGAACCTTTGAAGATGCCAAAAAGCAAATTTATAGGCCTACGTTTCGAAACAAGCTTGCCCGTTTCGATACGCGGGCTCCAGTTTAAAAGCTAGACCAGGCTGTACCGATACGGTCCACTTTGTTCTGGTATGGGGGTCTCCAGTGTCGAAACGTTTCGGAACTGGTTCCCAAACAGGCACACACAATGGCAAACCGTATCGAAACGCGTACCGAAACGGGAGCTCACAGTGTCAAATCGTCTCGAAACAACACCACCCCCGTTCCGATACGAGTATCCCTGGAGCTACACCCGTTCTGAAACAACCACGAGCGTTTCAAAACGCCTGCACACAGAGTGACCCTAAAAATAGTTTTCTGCATCTTCAAACATTCCCGAACATGCCCCAAACAACAAGAATCACAAGCAAAACTCATATATACAATCTAGAGGCATCCTACCCTACCACAAGCATGATCAAACATATAAGCATACACAACATGTCCATTTCATTCATAGGAAATGTAACACCTGGGTTTAGGGGTCGGGTGGAAATAATATTTAAATAATATTTTGAGTTTCGATTTTATAATTAAAATAAATAAAGTATTATTATGGTCTTCATATTTCAAAGCAAACCTATGGTGTTGGACCAAATTGATTTAGAAATCAAATTCCATGGGTCTTAATTGTAAATGAGATTGTCATCTTATTAATGGCAATCCTGTAAATAAACCAACTTCCAAATTAAAAACCCCCCTTTTGTTTAAAACACAAATTGTCATCTTCTTCCCTCTACATTTCTCAATTTTCACGACAAGGGGGAGAGCTTTCTCCATTTCACTATTCCATCTTCTTTCTCCTCCATTTTGACTCGGTTTTGAAAGGTAATTACATTCCCATCTTGCTCTCATCTTCATCTCTTTGAAAGTACAACTAGTTTTCATTATTGTTCATGATTTTGAAATTTGAAATTTTGGGGTTTTGTTTAAAAGTGAGAACTTTATTGTCTTTAACCTAAGCTTTTGATTGTTTAAGGTTAGATAAATTATTTACAACCTAAAAGGTTCAACATATGTGAATTTTAAAGAGTTTTACAATGATTCCCGAATTTGGGTTTGGAGGGGTGTTTGGAAGGGTTTTAAGTTGGGTTTTGGGGTTGCTATGTGTTGGAAAATGGGGGCTGATGGTTATGCTATGGTTGGGTGGTGTTCTGAACATGTTTAAGAGTGCTTTGGATGACTACATTGCTGATTTTTGATGGGTTCTTGTGGAAGTACGAAAATGAGAATTTGGAGAATAAACTTGGCTTTGATTTGTGAGAATTGTAGTGGATTTGTGTGTTGGTGTTAAACCTTGGGTTTGTGGCTGATTTTGAGGTTAATGTATTGTTTTTGAATGGTTAGCGGCAAGAGAAAACAATGGAGAAGCTTCGGGCTCGAATACGGACTTGGATGCTTGGTAGGCTTGTCGGCTTGTGCTAATGGAGTGGTCGGTGAGTGGTTAATGTTTTAATTTGATTTTCAACGGTTGGTTCAAGCATGTGAGTGGAAATATTTTTAAGTAACGTTTTGGCTCAAAGGTGGTTTTGAAAGAGTTTGGATTGAGCTTGAAAGGTCATTTCAAACTCAAAGAGTAAGTTGATGTGAATCGCCTCTTTAATTTCCCCTTTTATGGTTTGTTTTCAAATTACTTGAAGTGATAGCTTGTTATGCATGAAATTCCATTACTTTGGGAGGAAGCATGTTGTGTGTTATTATGTTGTTGATCATGCATGGTGAAATCATGGTGTTGTTAATATGCCATGTAAAATGTATGTAAGTTGGCGCAGGTTGGGCACGAAAATGGTAAGTAAGACCACTTGCGGTTGGTAAGATTGTAAGTAGTAAGTTGGTGCATAATTGTGGATTTTGTTACAAGTTGTTTTGGTCGTGCGTGATATAGTGTGTTCATGTCACATGATGGTGTGTTGTATATCGTCTTGCATGGTTGGTGTCGAACCTCACGTGATGGTTGTAGTTACTCCGGTGATGTGTAGTCCCGCCGGCAGTGATTAGTAGAGGACCCCGGTGATGTGTAGTCCCGCCGGTGGTGACTAGTAGAAGAGTACGTTAATGTGTAGTCCCATCGGAAAACTACTAGTCAGAACGGTGATGTGTAGTCCCACCGTGTGTGTTTTGGTTATGCTTTTGCATACCATGTATTGTTCATGTTTGTGTCTCACTATATCTTTCCCTCTTAATGGTTTTGCTTTAAATCTAAGATTATGCCTTTATGCATACCATGAAGTGCGATGCCATGATACATTTCTATATTGTTGACTTGTGGTTGAACTTGTATGTTTGTAAGAGGATTATGTCGTTAGATGGATTGTATGTGTTGGCCTTCATTTTAAAGAAAGATTTGAACCCTGCATTGTCGTTGTTATATTTTTGAGCTCCGCTCACTAAGCTTTATGCTTACGCTCTCATTTTTCCGACAATGCAGATCATTAGCTTGGAGTTAGCAAGGAGCAAGAAAAGGGCGTCCAAGCGTGTGGTAGTTTGCTCAAGTATGGTTTATTAAATAATGTAGTAGTTTAGCAATGGGAAATGCTACGTGTTTTAGGAGCGTGTATCTAGACTCCTTTGTGTTGGCTCCATGTTGTTAATGCCTTATGTTGATGGATTTGTAAACCATGTTTATGTTGATGCCTAAGTGTTTGTTTGGAAGGCTTATAGACATGTCTTTTGGATGCTTTGTTTGAATTGTAAACCTTGTTTATGCTGCATATTATGAATGCTTATATGTTTTGTCACTATGGCATGAACCTTTAAGTGCTATGTATGTCTCCCTTTGAGTAAGTGTATAAATCTTTTCAATGCATGATCCTTGTTTGTTGTGAATGTCTTGTATGATGATATCTTGGTGGTTAAAGGTTGTGCATATGTTTGTGTGTGACTAGGGAAGTCTTAAATTGCATCTAGAGTCGTGTTTGAGGGTCCTTTGCTGAAATTTGGGGTCTTGTAGTGCAGGGCGTATCGATACGCCTAAGGGTCGTATCGATACGGCCTTGCCTCTCAGGAATCAGTTTTGGCTTGATGTACCGATACACAGGGGTGTATCGATACGCCCAAAGCTCACTGAATTCTGAGATTTTCACGAGTCTTTGGCGTATCGATACGGACTCTTGGCGTATCGGTACGGTTTCATATCGTTGACTGCGAGATTTTGACCGAGGAGGGTGTATCGATACGCCCAAGGGCTGTATCGATACAGTCTCACTAGTTTGACTTGGGGCAGTTGACTTGGTCAAGGCTTATCGATACCCTCTGCAGGTGTATCGATATGGCCTGCTTAAAAAGTAAAAATGGGTTGTTTTAAAGTGTTGTTTGGATGGTCGTTGTTCTATTGTTTGTGTTTTCGCTGTTGTGATTCACATAGGACTTAATAATGCATTTAGACAATATATAAATAAATGAAACTTTCTAGGGTTGTTAAGCGAGGTGCGACCTTAACGGGTTTCATATCGGTTTTCCCCGTGTAACCTACTCGGACCGGTCAGTCGTCCAGACCGGGACGAGGGGGTTACAGGAAACATGCATCCACAAAGCATAGCATAACCAAGGTTACATGCCTTTAATACAAAACATAAGCATCCAAAAAACATGGTTTACACCCTTCAACGCAAAGGCATTAACAACAAAGGAGTCTAACACATGCTCCTACAACACGTAGCATCCTCATTGCTAACTATTACATTATTCAATAAAAACCAGACTTGAGCAACCACACACGCGCTTGGATGCCCCTTCCTTGCTCCTTGCTAACTTCCACACTAATGATATGCATTGCCGAAAACGAGAGCGTAAGCTTGAAAGCTTAGTAAGGGAGCTCAAAAACAAACATCGACAATGTAGGGTTCAAAGCATGGTATCCATAAGACATTCACAAGGCATACATTAGCACTAACACAACAACACAGCCAACCGCTACGAGAAATGCATTAACATGGCATCTTACCTCATGTTATGCTAAAAAAGGATGTAACAAAACATCTTACACATCAACCACACATTAACAAGTATATTGGCAACTATAGAGCTTACACAGATATGCGGATAACTTCCGTTGGGATTTTCGCCCCAACGTACTCAAACAACAATATTACCTTTCGGTGGGATTTCACACATCACCGTTTTCTTTTACAGTTGGGATTTCACTCATCATCACATACAAACACTTTCCGGTGGAATGTTACCTCAATGTACTCCTCCTTGGTGACTACACATCACCAAGGCCACTCGCGAATTTGACTCTTACCTTGTGCACACTCATCATAATGATCGATCATTTATACTCGGTAATTATAACTAGTGCCAACATACTAAACAAGTCTCACCATGATTTCACAATCATGCAACACAACATATCAACACCATTAAGCAACATCAATATATATCAACATGCATAAACGAACACATATCACACAAGATCACATATGTACATTTAGGAAGAACTCATAAAGTCAATCAAGAGATTAAGCTACCAACTTAATCTCCACATTAGATTGGCCTACCAAGAACAATCTAATACCTCAACCACACACTTGAACCAATTTAAAACCATTTTAAACAATCCACTCACCGATCACCCTTAAAGCAAACCGAGAAAGCCGATCAAGCCTCCAAATTTCTCGGAATCAGGCTCGAAGCTTCTCCAACGGTTCCCCTTGTTTCTAATCAACAAAAAACAACATATTGCTCAACAAATCATCCACAAAACCATTGTCACAAATTAGATTACAACCACAAGACCATTTCACTACATTTCCAAGCCATGAACTAACCCAAAATCCTCATATTTGGACTTGAACTTAACCCAGCAGAAACCTATGAATTTCAACACCCAAATCATCACTAAACAAATTCAAAACAACCCCCAAGCATAACCATATCATCAGCCCAACTTTCCCACACCAAACTTCCTCAAAAACCCAAGTTTTCTACCCTTTAACACACCTTTAGAAACACATTTCGCGATTTTCAACAAAACACTACCATTTTAAAATATGATACACCTAAGGGCAAGAGTCTAACATAAATTAAGTTTACAAATTAAAAACCAAACGAAAATCCATTAAAGCTTCTTCCTTTTTCTTAAAACTTGAAAACTTGAAATATCACAAAATTGGGGTTTATGAAAATCTAAAGCTATAGAAATGTTAAGAATGATGAGGAGAAGTCAAAAACATGTTTACCTTGATGAAAGCTCTTGAAATCGTGAAGGAAATGGAAGGAACAGTGTTTTGGGGTTTGGGGAGGTTTTGGTCGTGAAATTTGGTGAAGGAAGAAGAAGATGGTGACTTGTAAAAAGTCCCTTTTTACTTAGCTTATTTCCTTATTTAGAAAATTACTATTTTGCCCTTAATGAAATCTCATGGCCCTTTTTCAATTAAAACCAAGCTCATTTTAATTAAAACAAGCCCAACGACTCGAACCCGATTCACACACTTAACTCCCAACCCCTAAAACCGGTGTTACAACTCTCCCCCACTTAAGGAATTTCGTCCTCGAAATTACCTGACTGAAAGAGATACGGAAACAGACTCTCTATATCCTCCTTTCTCTCCCAAGTGGCCTCTTCCACGCCCCGACGTTGCCACTTCACTTTGACCAACTCAATATGTCTACCACGTAACACTTTGCTATCTGATGCCAAGATCTCAACTGGTTCTTCATCGTATGTCAAGTCTGGGTTCAACTCAATCTCTTCCACAGACATAACGTGCGACGTATCTGATCTATACTTACGAAGCATCGAAACATGAAACACATTGTGAATCTTCTCTAACTCGGATGGCAAACGTAACTGATAAGCAATCGGACCGATTCGCTTCACAATCTCATACGACCCAATGTATCTCGGACTCAATATCCCTTTTCTGCCAAATCTCATAACTTTCTTCCACGGAGAGACTTTCAAGAACACTCTATCTCCCACGGCATACTCAACTACTTTCCTCTTCAAATTGGCATATGATTTTTGTCTATCCGAAGCTGCCTTCAAACGATCAAAGATTAACTTCACCTTGTTGATAGTCCCCTTAAGCAAATCTGGCATCGGTAACAACTTCTGACCTGCTTCGGCCCAACAAATCGGAGTTCTACATTTTCTACCATACAGAGCCTCATACGGAGCCATCTGAATGCTCGACTGATAATTGTTATTGTATGCAAACTCGACCAACGACAAGTGTTTCTCCCAAGTACCCTGAAAGTCAATAATGCAACAACGCAACATGTCCTCTAAAATTTGTATAACCCTCTCCGACTAACCATCTAACTGAGGATGATACGACGTGCTGAAATTCAATCGGGTACCCAAAGCAATATGCAAACACTCCCAAAATCTGGCTGTAAATCTTGAATCTCTATCAGACACAATGAACTTCGGCACACCATGCAGTCTTACAATCTCAATGATGTACAAATCGGCCAACTTATCTAAGGAGTAAGTCGTATTAACAGCTAAAAGTGAGCACACTTTGTGAAATGATCAACTATAACCCAAACTGAGTTCTTCTTCGAAGGAGTTAAAGGCAAACCTGAAATGAAGTCCATGGTGATGTTTTCCCACTTCCATTCCGGAATCCTCAACGGTTGCAACAAACCTGATGGAACCTGATGTTCTGCCTTAACTCTCTGACATACCATACACTTACTCATGAAATCGGCTACGTCTTTCTTCAAACCAACCCAGTAGTATTCGTTCTTCAGATCACGATACATCTTTGTACTACCAGGATGCATAGAAAACGGGCTACTGTGTGCTTCGGTCAAGATAGTACGTCCCAAATCACTGTCATTCGGCACAACTATTATGTCTCTGAAACACAAGACCCCATCAACGCTGAAATTATAGTCTGATGGTTTACCCTCGGCTATATCTTGCACGTGAGGTGCCAAAGATCTATCTAGCAGCTGTTTTTCTCTAATCAACTGGCCTAAGGTAGGTCTAACTTGAAGCTCGGCCACTAGACCACCATCACCGGACAAACTCAAACTAGCAAACATGGCACTCAACTCAACAGCTACCTTCCTACTCAAAGCATCTGCCACTACATTGGCTTTACCCGGATGGTACTCAATCGTGAGATCGTAGTCCTTAAGCAACTCTAGCCACATACGATGTCTAAGGTTCAACTCTCTTTGTGTCATTATATACTTCAGGCTCTTGTGATCAGTGTATACTGTGCATTTCTCACCATACAAATAATGTCTTCAGATCTTCAAGGCAAACACAGCTGTGACTAGCTTTATATCGTGGGTCGGATAATTATGCTCGTGATTCTTTAACTGTCTCGAGGCATAAGCTACAACTCTTCCGTTCTGCATGAGCACACAACCTAATCCTACATATGAAGCATCACTGTAGACCACATAATCTTTCCCCGACTCTGGCTGAATCAAAATCTGTGCATCTGTCAAAGCTTCTTTCAGTTTCTCAAAGGCTTGTTGTCTCGCATCTGACCACTCAAACTGAATATTCTTCTGAAGCAACTTTGTCAAATGAGCGGCTATCTTCGAGAATCCATCCACAAACCTTCTTATAGTAACCTGCTAAGCCTAGGAAACTACGAATCTCGGTCACAGACTTTGGTTGCTTCCACTCAACAATGGTTTCTATCTTCTTCGCATCAACTCTAATCCCCTCGTCTGACACTACATGTCCTAGAAAGACTACCTCTCTGATCCAGAACTCACATTTACTCAACTTAGCGTACAACTGATTGTCTAGCAAAGTCTGCAAAACTAACCTCAAATGCCTGTCATGGTCTTCCTCGGTACGCAAATACACCAAAATATCATCTATGAAAACAACCACAAACTGATCTAAGTACTGATGGAAGATTCTATTCATCATGTCCATGAAAGCAGTCGGTGCGTTTGTCAACCCAAACGGCATAACCAAGAACTCGTAGTGACCATATCTAGTCCTAAAAGCTGTCTTCGATACATCAACCTCTTTTACCTTCAACTGGTAATAACCGGATCTCAAATCAATCTTCGAAAAGACTGATGCCCCTCTCAACTGATCAAACAAATCATCGATACGCGACAAGGGATACTTGTTTTTCACTGTCAACTGATTCAACTGTCCATAATCAATGCACATTCTCATACTACCGTCTTTCTTCTTCACAAACAATACCGGAGCGCCCCAAGGCGAAGAACTCGGACGGATGAAGCCTCTATCTGACAACTCTTGTAACTGAGTCTTCAACTCTTTCAGTTCATTCGGTGCCATACGGTACGGAGCAATCGAAACAGGAGCAGAATCTGAGTATGTCTCTATCACGAACTCTACCTCTCTGTCAGGCGGTAAACCAGGCAATTCTTCCAGAAACACACTCGAAAAATCACACATTGTTCTGATATCTTGCGGTCTAACTTCATTCATGTTCGGATTCATCACGTAGGCCAAGTACGCCTCACAACCCAAGTCAACTAATCTCTGAGCCTCTAAGGCTGAAACAACATTCGACAAGAATTTCACGTTCTCCCCTACTACCACAATCTCAAAGTCATTCGCAAGCTTCAAGAAAACTCTCTTTGTTTTGAAATCTATCCTAGCTCTATGATCTATAAGTCAGTCCATACCCAAAACCACATCGAAGCCATAGAACGGTAAGTCCATCATGTCCACTCGAAATATATGCCCCTGAACCATTAATGGACACCTTTTGTACATCTTTCTAACCACTACTGTATCCCCAAAAAAACTAGTAACACTAACGCCTACCTCTACTACCTCACAAGGTATATTCAACATCTTTGCATGCTCACTCAAAATGTAAGAATGCGTAGACCCGGAGTCAATCAAGGAAAGCAAACTCAGAGACTGTATCGAGAAATTACCTGCAATCACATCCGTGATGTTCTGTCCCTCTCGCTGAGCATAAACTCTAGCCTGACCTTCACCCTCCGACAGAACTGCAACCACATATTCTACATTCCGTTGGCCATCGTTTCTTGGCTGAAAGTTACCTCGACCGCGTCCACGGCCTCTCGGATAATCAATAGCTCTAGCAGGAGCTTGAACTGGTGCAAACCCAGCCTGATGTGGACAATCACGCCTAAGGTGATCTCTAGCTCCACAGTTCCAACATACATGAAAATTTCCCCAACACTCTCCGGTGTGATGCCTCTCGCATCTAGTACACTCAGGCAAACGCCCACCAGCTCTCTGGCCCTGATGGCCTCTTCCGTGGTTACCACCACCACGTCTGTGATCAAAATGATGCATATTGTCCCTATGCTTCTTGGCATCACCTCTATCAAGGTCAGCAGACCTCTTCCCTAAACTAGAACCACCTGAACGTTTGATCAGACCCAAACTGTGCTCTATGTCCTTAGACTAGAGACCAAGACATCGAAGTCCGTGTAGTCCATAGCCAAAGTGTACCTCTTCACTTCCTCACTCAACCCATAACGGAAATAGTCACAACGTTCCCTCTCGGTAGGAACTAGCTCGGATGCATACTGACTCAATCTGACAAACCGTATCTCATACTCGGTCACTGTCATGTTACCCTGAAGTAAAGCCATGAACTCTCTCTTCTTTTCATCGAGATAACGGGGACCCAAATACTTCTGCGAAAGGCATACTCGAAGAACTCCCAAGTAATCTCGGCATCTAGCATGCCCGTAGTAATGGTGACCCACCAAGTGTAGGCATCACCCTGAAGCAGAGAAACAACACACCTCAGTCTGCGTGCTCCAGTACAACTCATCTGAGACAAGATACGAACAGTCTTGTCAAACCAAGCCTCTAATCTCTCGGGTGCCAACCCTCAAAATTCTTCACCTCCCAAACTGCGAAGCCTCTCAAGTGGCAAACCGGTGCCCTCACCCTGAGGTTGTGCCACTGCTGCTTGAAAAGCCCCAGCTATAGCCTAAACTAACGGAGCCAAATCTATACCAGCCGGACCTTGACCAACCTCAGGTCCCACACCCTCAGCTCTCGCCTCACCTCCCTCTTGATAAGAAGGAGAAGAAGGAGGTGGAGGAGCCTCCGCCTCTACAACCGGCTCAACTTCCGGAGCTGCTGCCCGTGGTTCCGGATGAACCATCCTAGGCCCGCCTCTAGGTCTCATCTTACGGCTAGCAAGATATCAACTACAAACAAAATAAACACACAAGGATTGAGTTAGCAAAGGCAAGGGTCCAACGTGCTCAAGTATTCCTTTACTTAAAATATTTTCAAATAAGTAATAGTAGCAATGGGAACTCGACACTACGCCTCAACACAACAACCATACCATCACATGCTTTCAAACACCATGCAAGCAAGCAAACAACAAGCATTCACCGTACAACATACACTGAGATATTGCAACATAACACTTCAAACTTACCTTATTTACCTTCCCGAGGTCGCAGAAACCTCAGGCTCTGATACAAACAAATGTAACCCCATCTTCCCGTGCTAGACGAAAGACCGGTCCGAACAGGTTACACGGGGAAAACCGAAGTGAAACCCGTTAAGGTTCCACTCCGATTAGCAACCCTAGAAAATTTCTTTTAAATTATCTTGTCTAAATGTATCGTTTAATCCTATGTAAGAAACGACAGCGGAAAAAGATAACGAAACGATACAAGCAGAACGTAAGGTAACTTAAATTTACCAAGTGACATGTTAGTCCAATTGCATGCTTACGAAACCAAAACCATACATGAAAGATACACACGAACATATCAAGGAAACTTACAAGCAAACGAGACTAAAACACAACATCCAGGAACCTTTGAAGATGCCAAAAAGCCAATTTATAGGCCTACGTTTCGAAACAGGCTTGCCCGTTTCGATACCCGGGCTCTAGTTTAAAAGTCAGACCAGGCCGTACCGATACGGTCCACTTCGTTCCGGTACGAGGGTCTACAGTGTCGAAATGTTTCAGAACTGGTTCCGAAACATGCACACACAATGGCAAACCGTATCGAAATACGTACCGAAACGGGAGCTCACAGTGTCAAATCGTAACGAAACGGCACCACCCTGTTCTGATACGAGTATCCCTTGAGCTACACCCGTTATGAAACAACCACAAGCATTTTGAAATGCCTGCACACAGAGTGACCCTGAAAACAGTTTTCTGCATCTTCAAACATTCCCGAACATGCCCCAAACAACAAGAATCACAAGCAAAACTCATACATACAAACTAGAGGCATCATACCCTACCACAAGCATGATCAAACATATAAGCATACACAACATGTCCATTTCATTCATAGGAAACATGCATCCACAAAGCATAGCATACCCAATGTTACATGCCTTTAATACAAAACATAAGCATCCAAAAAACATGGTTTACACTCTTCAACGCAAAGGCATTAACAACAAAGGAGTCTAACACATGCTCCTACAACACGTAGCATCCCCATTGCTAACTATTACATTATTCAATAAAAATCATTTTTGAGCAACCACACACGCTCTTGGATGCCCCTTCCTTGCTCCTTGCTAACTTCCACACTAATGATCTGCATTGCCGAAAATGAGAGCGTAAGCTTGAAAGCTTAGTGAGGGAGCTCAAAAACAAACATCGACAATGCATGGTTCAAAGCATGGTATCCATAAGACATTCACAAGGCATACATTAGCACTAACACAACAACATAGCCAACCGCTACGAGAAATGCATGAACATGGCATCTTACCTCATGTTATGCTAAAAACGATGTAACAAAACATCTTACACATCAACCACACATTAACAAGTATATTGGCAACTATATAGCTTACACGGAATTGCGGATAACTTCTGTTGGGATTTTCGCCCAAACGTACTCAAACAACAATATTACCTTTCGGTGGGATTTCACACATCACCGTTTTCTTTTACGGATGAGATTTCACTCATCATCACATACAAACACTTTCCGGTGGAATGTTACCTCACCGTACTCCTCCTTGGTGACTACACATCACCAAGGCCACGCACGAATTTGACTCTTACCGTGTTCACACTCATCCTAATGGTCGGTCATTTATACCTGCTAATTATAACTACTACCAACATACTAAACAAGTCTCACCATGATTTCACAATCATGCAACACAACATATCAACACCATTAAGCAACATCAATATATATCAACATGCATAAAGGAACAAATATCACATATGTACATTTAGCAAGAACTCGTAAAGTCAAACAAGAGATTAAGCTACCAACTTAATCTCCACATTAGATTGGCCTACCAAGCACAATCTAATACCTCAACCACACACTTGAACTAATTTAAAACCATTTTAAAACAATCCACTCACCGAACACCCTTAAAGCAAACCGAGAAAGCCGATCAAGCCTCCAAATTTCCCAGAATTGAGCCCGAAGCTTCACCAACGGTTCCCCTTGTTTCTAATCAACCAAAAACAACATATTGCTCAACAAATCATCCACAAAACCACTGTCACAAATCAGATTACAACCACAAGACCATTTCACTGCATTTCCAAGCCATGAACTAACCCAAAATCCTCATTTTCGGACTTGAACTTAACCCAACAGAAACCCATCAAGGTGAGCCCCGTCGGTCACAGGCACAACATGTTTGGCCACAACAATCTTAGTCGAGGAGGTGCCTTCATGATATATATTTCTACCTCTCGGACGTTGTGGTTCTTGCGGCTTCAGAGGGGCCACTTGGAGCCAATCTCCATATTGGAGCTTCGTTGAGGCATCTGCTTTGACCGTTTTGCATTCGGCCACCACATGACTAATCAACCAGCAACTGTGGCAAAATAAAAGGAGTCTCTCATACTACAAAGGGCACATCCACGGTTTGTTACCTAGCCTTCCAAGGGCAACACAACGGCGGAGGGGCTTCGTGGTATGAATGATAAACCATACCCGTAAGAATTCTCCCATGTTTTTGTATAGGATCTGGGTATCAGTTCTGATCCACTTTCCAATGCAAACATCGATAGATTGGCTAAGGTCTGCAGTCATAAGGACGATGGGAATACGGTGGATACGGACCCCAAACCCTCATGTGAGTGAAGGAATATTCATGGATGGCGTACTGAGGTTCCAGAGGTAGGAGGTCGAACCATTCATTGTTGAAGACCTAGGGGACACGTTTGAGCACGTCGTTCCTCTTAGCTGCAGTTTTAAATTTTATGAGAAAAAAATTAGGATTTAACTCTGTGATGGCATGTACTTTTTTATTTTTCCAGACCGAGCGAAAAACACGGACCAAAGTTGCGCCATCAACGTGTTTGGTGGAGATAACTTTCCGAACCAAGGAATGTGCTAGGTCTTTTGGCGAGACTTACATGTTTACCGTGGGTGTAAACACCACTCCCTATTCCTCAGTAGTGAAACTCAGATCACTCATCTGTTCCAAGATAGAATCGGCCATAGTGATGAACAAAAGGGAAGGAATACAGATCTGTATATGCTCAAAGCAAGAGACCCGAAGATAGTAAAAGCAGTATAAAAAACGAGAGGTGTGATTGAAAGGCTTAAGTATAAGACGAAATAGAAACGATTTAAGCTTCAGACAATGAGATTGAGTTTGATTAGAAATCAAATCAATAAAATAAAAGGATAGGGAAACATACAGAACAATTTTAAAATACCAGAAGATATGATAAGGGAATAAATAAAATAAGAAGTAGAAATGTAAATTTTTTTTTTTAAGAAAATGAGTAAAAAATGGGATAAGAGACTGATTGAAGATTTAGAATAATAGGATAAAGAGGTCGAAAAATTAAATGAGAGAAAACAACTTTAAAATTCGAATAGCTAAAAGATAAAACAATTTTAAAATATAAGCAGCTAAAGGATCAAACACATATGAAAGTCAAACCACATTTAAAATTCAAAGAGAAGAAATCGAATAAGTAAAAAGGAGATGATAAAATAAATTAAAAAAAAGAGCTAGATAAAAAGAAAATTTCGGATAATTGTTTTGAAAAAAAAAACAAATTCAGAGAGATAGAGTCCCAGAAATTAAAGAGTAAACAATATTAAAAAAACAAAGAGCTTCGGGATAAAGCAAATTTAAAAAACCAAGAGTTAGAGGAGAGAATATCGGGTAAATGAGATAAAGAAATTAGAGTAAATTAAAAAAAAAACAAAAATCTAAAGAGAGAGAAAATCAGATAACAATTTTGAACACCAATCCAAAAGGATCTGGAAGTAAATTCCAAGTTTAAAAACTGGTTTTGAATGGAAGTCGGCCGATCACACACAACAGTATGTGCTGCTACAGCGCACGCTGCCCCTCGCTGGTGTTATCCAAAAGTGGCGCAAACATGCCTGCTCATACAACCAGCCATGAAATTGACCCCTGAAATAGGAAAATAAAAAGTGACAAAAATCGCAGAAAGCATAGAAAATAAACCAATGCTTGAATAGACAAAATAATATAAATGGAAGCTGAAAAAACAGCCTGTAGAAATATACGGCAAATTTAAAGAACCTAACTGCGAAACTGCACAACACCTCAGTGCAAAATTCGCACAGGAAACTGCAGTCGTGTCTGTGTTTGTCAAGCAGATCCCTGAAACATTAAAATAAAAAGTGACAGAAATCTCAGAAAATATAGTAATTAAACTAATACTTGAATAAGAAAACCAGTCTGCAGTAACAAACTGCAGGTTTAAAGAATCGGACTGCGAAACTGAACCATAATCAAGTGCATAATTGGCACAGGAAATTGCAGCCGTTAAACCCATGGGTACGAACCACTTTCCAGTCAAAGTTACGTTTGTCACAGCTGCACTTAGAATCCAAACGAGGCAAACTGCGAAAGGGGAAGAAGAACTGCAAATTTTGGTCGGGTATAAGAAACAATGTACATCATTGCATATATAGACTGGGGGATTAAAAACGGAAACTGCGTAAAAAGAAAAACAAGTCTTCCTAAATAAAAGGCTAAAGGGTTAAATTTGCCACTGTAATAATCTGAAATCAGCAATGTTGCCCCTATTTTTTTTTCTTCGTAATTTTGCCCTCAAAGTCAGTCAATTGTAACAATTTTGCCCTTTGACCGACGTTGACCGTTAAAGTGCTGACGTGGCAGTTAACGGTGAAGTCAGTCATGCAATTTTGCCCTCAAAGTCATACAATTGCAGCAATTTTACCCTCGGTTTATTTAGTTTTTGAATAAAATTGCATAAAGAATTTAGTTTTTTGAGTTGAACTTTTACAAATATAATATATGAAAAATCGATTAACAAATTGGCGTAAATATCATTTGGGTCCCCGATAATTTTAAAAATAAGCAAAGTGAGAACTCTCACAAAAAATCAAAACATTCTTCAATTTTTTAAAAAAATCCATAAACTTAATAAAAATAAAGAAAATATTCAAAAAAATATTGAAAACAAAAACTAATATAAAAATTAAAATATATTAGAAATTATAAAATAATAAAATATAAATATAAAAAATTAAAAAGTATTTAGTATTAAAAAATTGAAGAATTTTACCAATTTTTTTTCGTTTTCTACGTCAATTTTGATTATTTTTTATTTATAACTTTATGTTTATATTTTATCATTTAATGAAATTGTTCATTATTAATACTTTATAAATACTTTTAAAATTTTTGTATTTATATTTTTATTATTTTATAATTTCTAATACATTTTATTTTTTATATTGGTTTTTATTTTTAATATTTTTGAATATCTTATTTATTTTTATTAAGTTTATATATATTTTTTAAAAATTGAAGAATATTTTGTGAGAGTTCTCACTTTGTTTTTTTTTAAAATAGCAGGGACCCAAAGGATATTTACACCAATTTTTTAATCGATTTTTTATATATTCTGTTTGTAAAAGTTTAACTCGAAAAACTAAATAAACCGAGGGCAAAATTGCTACAATTGTATGACTTTGAGGGCAAAATTGCATGACCGACTTCACCGTTAACTGCCACGTCAGCACTTTAACGGGCAACGTCGGTCAAAGGGCAAAATTGTTACAATTGACTGACTTTGAGGGCAAAAGTACGAAGAAAAAAAGTAGGGGCAACATTGCTGATTTCGAATTACTACATGGGCAAATTTGACCCTTTAGCCTAAATAAAAATTAAAACTGCATAAATAAAAAATAAAAAGCAACAAAAACTTGCCAGTCACACAAGATTGCATTCGCCACAATCCATGTAAACACGACCGCATGCACCGTCATTCTCCGCCCAGCACCGGTGCTGCAACATAAATCTGACAGCCAAAAGGGCTAAAATAACCATGCACCAAGCGACGACCAATAGTTCTCAATCTCACGGCGATGGAGGCGAAATTGAAAACTATAGAAATGGGGGAAAGAGAGAATAGAAGGATGATCGAATGTGATAAGGATATGAGAGCTTTTTGAGATGAGAGCGACAAAACATGCACACCTTCAAATGTCAAAATTAAGGAATGAAAATAATAAACTAAAAATGAATCTAGCCAGCATTATGGACAAGTGCTTGGACGAGATTTTATAGGGTAATAAACATTATCTTTAATTTAAAAAAATAACATCATAATCAACCATTTGATCATGGAAATCAAATTCCTCGTTCATCTCATATGTTTATGGCCTTCTGAAATAGCTTTTGGAAGGTTCAAATTAATTAACTTTTCTCCTTCCATGCATGTATCATCTTGGTAATTTGTTATGGTGTAAAGGTCTAATGTTTTTCGACTTATTAGTATGCTTGTAATATGCAAGACAAACATGATACACGACTCAATGGTTTTTTCTTGTTACTTACTCCAATACTACTTGGGTTTGAAACTCACCCAAGTTATTTTTATTCTTTTATCTCTCATCCAATCAAGTAAAGACATGTATCACCTGATTGGAGGAGGAAATAAATTAATTAAATGAAATTAATATATATAAATTCCTCCAATCACGTGATGACATGTGTCGCCACCAAATTAAATTAGTATTAATTTATTGAATTAAGATAAATTCAATATCAAATTGGTAAAATATATAAATAACAAGAACTAAATATGTAACTATGCAAATTTATGTTAACTATCACATCACTTTTCCCATTAGATTTTAACAATAGGTAGCTTGATTTATACCACTTAAATAATTAAATAGTCATAATGATATAATAGAAAATATGGTGGTCAAATTGCAACGGATTTGTCTAAAGAACGGCAAGTTAGTGTACAGCCAATTAACTGCATGATGTTAGAGTCGTCGGATGGGAAAACTTTTGATTTTGACCGTTAGATTTAAATTCCCATAAAAACACACGAAAAAATGCAAGAGGGCGTATGTACCGAAATCATAATGACGCATATGTTTCGGAACTATGAAATATGTACCGAAATCATTATCTAATAGTTTAAACTCAAATTTTAGAGACGTATGTCACATGTAAAGTTGGAAGGAGATATTTTGGAATTAGTATAGGGTAACGAAACGGTCTGATGTGAAAATAACTTTTAAGGGTTAACGAGTAGTAGTTGACGTTTTGTCATGATATCGGAACTTTTGTATATGTTCTGGAACTTGTAGAAAAGGTTTTAAACTAGAAATAAATTATGTGCGTTTAACAATACATGTATGTATAGTATGTATCGGAACATACGTATAAGTACCGAAATTTAGTGTATAGTACGTTGGATAGTAAGAAGTAGACGTATAAACCGTAAATGTGAAGGAAGTGGATAATATATATTAGGGTAATCGCGGAGTATAGGAAGTAGTCTAGGAGTTTCGCAACTTGAAGTACAAGATGATAATATGTTCTGTTTAACGATTCATATTTCCATTTTTTGTAGATCTTAAAAGCCCTCCGGCTTCCCTGGAATTTGAATCGAACCTTTATTTTCCCCACTGAAAACCTGGAGAAACCTCTGAAGTTGAGGATAATGTTTCAGTCAGTGTAAAGGAACGAAACCTTAACTTAGGTCTGTAGCTGAACCTGTGTAGCCGTCTCCATCGCGAAGGTAACAAGCAAAACACAAAACCCTAAGGTTTGTTTATTTGCGAAATACTTGAAATCTAGGGATTGCATTTGGAAAATTTGGTATGGAATTGCATTTTGTGTTGGTGGAAATCTGTTTAAACTGAATATTATGTCCAGGTTTAGGGTTTTTTAGAATGGTACCTTTTCCATCGGTTTTAACCAAAAAGGTTAGATTTGTATGTAATGAGGATGGGTTTATTTATGAGTGAGTTGGTTTGCTTCTGAACCGATTCATGTGAAGATTTAATTCTTAGGATGACTATTGCAAATCTGAATCTTGTTTTTTACAAAGATGCTGATAGAATTGGTAAAGAATTTGGTGATAAAGATGGTAATGATGAAGTTGGTAAAGAAGGTTATGATGAAGTTGTTGAGGAAGTTGCTGATAAGGATTGTAATGCTAAAGAAGTTGCTCATAAAGATGGTAATGATAAAGTTGGTAATATAGTTGCTCCGTCTGAGATGATCGCCATATGTGATAATGCGTACGGGAAAAGAACATGTCCTCCCTTCATGAATTTTTAGTAAGTTGATATTTACGTGTCCTTATTGAAATGAAATGAAGAATGAATGTATATGTTTGTTTATTTTTTGTTTTACATTAAAGGTGAATGTATAAGGATGAAGCAAAGAGAGGAAAAAGTGACTACTGAGGTAGGTTTCAGTTAATTATATGTAATAAATGTTAAATTCATTTGAATAAATTAAATTTGTAAGTTAGGAAAGAGTTAGACAAGAAATGGGAGAAAATGACAAAGGTAGACAAACAACCTTACATTGATGAAATTGAGAAGGAGAAGGCGGCATACATAGAGTACAAATCAGGACAACGGAATAAGGTAATTATATGCACGTGAGGTGTACTATAATTGATACTCAAATATGATGCAAGTATACACGTCGAACAAGTAATACAATGATAAGTGAGTATCGCCTCTTTCAAGGGCAGCAAGGTCAACCCCTTGGAACGATAGAGGACACCAAGTGGAGGAAGAAGAATAAAGGAAAAGAGTCACCTTTGCTTTCTCTCCCTAGCCTTTTGTCACCTTTTTCGCGCTCTCCTTTTAATAAGGGTCTCATGTCCTTTATATAGTGGGGGATCCTAGGGTTTTTTTCCCTAATATTCTTTGACGTCCTGGGAATTTTCCCTATGCATGTGGGGCACAATCGGACAAAAAGGGGGCTCGCACATATGGGCTTTAAGAATGTGCGCGTTACTTTGTCCATTTCTGCGCCCAGAATTGTTGTCCAAATTGTTGTAGCATTTTTCCTTCTTGTCCAGCTTCACACCTGCTTTATCCTGAACATCACAACACCAACACATACCCTTCAAGCAGCATCTAATCTTGTGAAATTACGTCAAACCACCAACAAGCAAAGATGTATGCAACTATATGCTCTAAATGCACCTATATGCTATGAAATGACCTTGAGAACAAACAAATACCTAAGTAAAAAGGTGTAAAATATAAGCATTATGGCATGTTATCACACCCCAAAACTTAAGTTATTTCTTGTCCTCAAGCAATGAATAGAGAGAAATAGAGAAAATGTTGTGGCAAAAATATAGCTCAAGGTCGATGCTATGGAGAAATTTCAGCCCTCATAAAAGGAAGGCTTTAATACTTAAGACATAATTGAGATTTTAAGAATGATTCCCTAGGGTAAGATCCTTTGTTAGTGTGTGTGTAATTGCATGCAACTTAAGCTTAACAAAGCTAGAAAATTTTCTTTAAAGAACTCAAGTTCATCCTAGTGTTTGAACTATTTTAGCACAAGATTTTACTCCCATAAGTGAACTGTTTTTTTAGAGGGGTGTCAGCTCATCACACCTACCATCCCTCACTCTAGATGAGCAGGGAGCATACCTCTCATCCCCGAGCTAGTAGGTATAGTCATCCCGTGACAACTTTCATTCACTCATTTGATGTTGCTGCCATTTATTTAAGCTTGATTTCCAGGAAATGCAACACAAAGCGGAGTGTCCTTCTAAAAAATATATGCCGTAGCATTTATTAACAATTTGACATATTCCATAAGCACAAGGGAGATTAACTAAGCCTTTATCGCTTAATTTTTCTTTATATGAGATTATTAAATTCAATTTCACAAGGATAAGAACAGGTTCTAAAAAAAACTTCTCTAGCAGTCTTAAACCTAAGGAGTATACAATCGTGTAACAATACAAAGATCAAGCAACAAACCCTAGAGTTAATTCTACCAATCTCAATATTCATACATGTCAATCCATAGCCATAAAAAAATTCATCGGGCATCTTTAATTTATTCATAAAACTATCACAGAGCTAAACAAAATGCCATAGCATAATTTCTATTTCTACCTACTGATAAAATGACACAAAACTTATCTAAATGCAATGCAATTTGAAGAAGTACCTTACTTCTTGGTGGTGGCGGACTTTGTGGCTTTGTGCTTGATGCTGGAGGACTTGAATGAGGTGATAGGAGGGTCAATCTCGTCCTTTTCTGGTGGAAGGGTAGGTTTTGTCTCGGCTTGAGTCCCTTGATTGGTGGAGCTGGTGTTTGATTCAATCTCCTCAGCCAGTATGCTTCAAACTCTGTCGGTAGTGTGTTTGCTTCGCGTTCTCGTAGACGGGGCAATGCTTGGGGTCTGTGCAGGTGATAGGATCAACGGAAGACTCCTTTGCTGGGGCAGCTCTGGTAGGTTTTGTTGTTCTCTTTCTCTTCTTTGGCAGGGGGCTTGCTGTAGCATCAATTTCCTAGTTCTGTGAGGAAGGTTGGGTCTGTGTGGGGCTCTTGCCGAAGACTGGTGTCTTCTGGGTAGTGGGAGGCGAGTCCTTCGCATGTTCCTTCAGAGATTCTAGGAAGGCTGAGAAGTCGATGCTGATGTGCGGTAAGATTTCCTTGAAATAGTTATTCATGACAACATCTCTCTCCTTGACATACCCATAGAAAGCAGTCTGGTCCTCACGCATTTTGTCCATGTTCTCTCAGAGACTATTGGTGGAGGCAACCAATGCAGCAATTCTTGTTGCGGCAAATGTTTTCGCTCCTCCAGCCAGTGTCTCTGCTGGAGCATCCTCATCGAATCCTTTGATAGAGGGGACCATTTCTGGTGTGATAGGACCTTTCCCTGAGTTCTTTGCATCAGCAATGGGTCTTCGAATACTCCTTTTTCATGACATAGGGCTGTGAAGAGGTTTGGGAAGATTAGTGGGCTAGACTTCCTCTTCAAGCATGCGTATACCTCATCCATAATAATTTTCCCTACATCAATGGACCTGCCATTTAAAATCGAATGAAGGAGAAGGAGCCTTGAAATGTGAACAGTTGTCGTATGAGAAATTGGCATGATTCTATTCCTGACAAAATGGATCCAAAGCTTGGCCTCCGACTTTAGACGTGCACGCTCCACTGCTTTGTTGGATGCATCTAGGTCCGTGCCTTCAAAGCATAAGTCTTCCAACACTTCCTTGACAATTTGCAGAACAACATTCTCGGCGAAAGGTGTGTGGTGATCTTCTGAGTTCTTAAGGCCAAAGAACTTGTTGATCGTGGCCGCAGTGAATTCGATATGGTCACCACGCACATACACGCCAGATTGTGTAGGGCTGGTGAGATGCGCATAGAACTCCTGGACGGTAGGTATGCAAAAGTTCTCAGGGTGGGGAATGAAAGTGGCTCATCTGTTGTTTGCGACGACATCCAAGATATCCTTATCGAAACCTGGTTCCCCTTCAGTGGGAAGCTTAAACCCTTGTTCCGGTAGCAACTTCCGGTCTTGAAGATTTTGGAGTTGCTCCTTTGCCTTGTCGTCTAAAAACTTCTTTATAAGCATGGGCTTGGGTTGGCTACTGCTAGATGCGCCTTCGACTCGTTTGCATCGCACCATTGTTAAGTAAAAAGAGGGTAAATTTGGGTGAGATGGGAGAAAAAGTTCGGTTAGGGTTTTTGAGTTTTTGTTGGTAGGAGAAGATGAAGGTGAGGGTTTTTTTTTTTGTTTTCTTTGTTTCGATGTGATGAGGGAGAGAGTTAGTGGGATTTGATGATGAGGGTGATGGAAGTTAAGGGGAGGTAACTGACACGATGTAAAAGAGAGAGAGTGTTGGAGGCGTTTAGGCGGCGTGTGTGTAAGATAAGGACAAAGGGTTATTAATTGAAAAGCTGAAAAGGAAGAAAGAAGAAATACCTAGGTAATAATTGCTACGGTTTTCTTTAAATGAAAAGGTGGAAGGGTTAATTAATTCCCTTCTTTTTTCCCTTTTTGAGCCGACTTCCTCTCATGTTGGAAAAGCTTAACTTTCCATTCCTTATATCCTTATAAAAATAAAAGTCTGATACGCCGTTGCACCCTGACCTACCACCTGTGTCCCTAGGGTTGTTCAGATGAAAACAAACAAACTTGACCTTAAAGCATAATAGAGCAAAAAGACAAAAGGGATTAAAACCTAGAGTACGAAATAAAGATACGGATTAAACTACATTATTTATGAACATAAAAAACATAAAAATGTTGTAGCAAAACAGAAAAGAAAATGAGGTGATGGGTTCAAACTCTTAGGCATCATGGAGGATAAAGGAAGACTTATCTTGTAACCCCCTTAGTTCGGTCTAGACGGTTGACCTGAAATGAGGTGATTACACGGGGAAAACCGAAGCCAACTCGTTAAAGTTAACTCCGATTGATGACCTTTTTTTCTTTATATCTTTTCTAGATGCAACATTTAACCTATGTGACCATCAAAGATCATAGGAAGAAACGGCACAGCGATCGGATCACGTTTAGGGTTTAATTGTACAAATTAGACATTTAGGGACCAAAATGTAATTTCTACAAATTACAAAAGCTTTACTGATTTTAAGTTTACCATTACTTAATTAGTCATGTTTCATGCTTCTCTGCAAATTTTCATAAAAAATTGACTAACCAAACTCATCCAATTGCACACTTGAAAAACAGGGACTAAAATGCAACAATTTCAAACATACAAAGATGCCATTAATAGAATTAACGGTCGTGTATCGATACGCTTGAGACCGTATCGATACGCGGGATGGCAGTGACCAAAGTCACAGATAGCGTATCGATACGCTTCCTCGCGTATCGGTACGCCCTTCAAGCCCATATCGAAACACTTCTCAATCGTACCGAAATGTCTGTGCAGAAAAGCACATATTTGGCTTATGCATATCGATACGCAATCTCGTGTATCAATACGCATACCAGAACTGCCCCATTTTCAGCATTGGAAACATTTCATACTTCAATTAAACACTCTCAAATCGTAACAACATACTTAAAGCAACTACTCAAACATATGGGCATGCAATTCCAATCCACATAGCATCATTTAATTGATTAACTCAAGCATAGCAAAGCAACTCATGTAGCATGCTTAAGACTCAAACCGCAATCATACCATATAGAAGGAATAAGTACCAAAACCAAAATAAAGGCCTCTTACAAACCACATAAACCATATAAAACTTGCATCAACCACAGGGAGTCCAAAATACATCTCCCAAAGCAAACCACTAAATCCCATTGCCAAATATCATTACTAAAGTAAATTTTAAACATCACCGTACTTGAGCTTTACAAACCCTTGGATCTTCTTAAGCCTCCTCGCTGCCCAAAGTGCCTCAATTATCTGCATTGTTGGTAAAATGAGAGCCTAAGCATGATAGCTTAGTGAGGCATGCTCTAAAAACACCAACACAACAATGCAAGCTTTTAAAACTCATTCTCAAAAACCATTTTTCACAACATGCTCTTTCTATCTCATGCTTAAAAACCACTCAAAACAATTCTCCATTTGAAAATCACATGTACCATCTATCTATCAATCTCATGCACTCAACTAATGCAAAACTCATGGAAAAGCCATATATGCTTAACATTCAAAAGCATTTCATAAGTCTCAAAAATCTCATATGCATTTCTCATAGCATAAACATCATTTCAATATTGGTACATGTGAATCAAACACAATCTCATATATTGGCATTTCATATTCTATCTTTACTCGGATATGCGGATTAGCTTGACTTAAAGCCAAGTCCTACCCCGGTGGAATCTCACATCACCGGACTCCCATGGCGGTATCTCTCTTCGCCACAAAGCTTGGGTGTTTCACCAAGACCTACCCCGATGGTATCTCTCATCATCGGAATCTAACTTTAGATCGGGATGGCACTACCCCCATTGCCCGACTCCAAAGAGCACATACGAATTTTTAGTTTATAGTGCACTTTTATCCAATTGGTCGACCAATTATATCCGATAATCATCTCATCATTTATGCCAATATATATTACATTAAAATCTTCACCTCACCTACTGTTTTGATGCAACAATTCTCAAATCTATCTCATCCCATTTCAAAACCACAATTCATGCATATCATTTAATCAAAATCTCAAAACTCTTTACAAGGTTATGCTATCTCATGGGATCAACACATAACATCATTTCATGTTATAAATCATGCATAAAACAGTAGGAATTTGTCTATCTCAAATCAAGAGCATGTTAAAAACATTTAGGGGCATCAACCACTTTTTGAGAGCAAAATTCTAAACATACTTACTTCCGGACTTAGGATGGTGTTTCAAACCAATCCTAAATCCCCAAACCTTGTTTCCTTGTCCCTCAAGGACTTCTAAAATCATTTGCACTCACCGATTATGTTTCGCTTGCTTGTCGAAACGATTTCTAGGCCTCCAACACTTTCGGATCAACACCAAATGCATCCGATGAAGTCTCCCCTATTCATTACACATAAAAGCAGAGGATTAATGCATCATCATGCATTAAAATCACCAGCCACTCATTCAAACTCGCTGCACTACTCAAAAACACCATTTTGGCTATCCGAAATAACCGAAATCACCTCCAAACTTTCTCAAATCAAAGCTCAGCCAAGATCTAACAATTCTAACCCTTTCTAAACCTCAATCAACACCAAAAATCATCACAAACACATCCTTATATCTACAGCAATAGCAGATCA
Source organism: Hibiscus trionum (assembly GCA_030270665.1). Classification (NCBI taxonomy): domain Eukaryota; kingdom Viridiplantae; phylum Streptophyta; class Magnoliopsida; order Malvales; family Malvaceae; genus Hibiscus; species Hibiscus trionum. The sequence continues at coordinate 8,800,614 of BSYR01000007.1, read as the reverse complement.
CCAAAAACACCCCCAAAACCACAAATCTAACATCTAAAACTTAGGAACCCAAGCCTATTCGGGATTTACTTGTTAAAACCTCAATCTCAACATAAAATATCATCCAAAACATGTTAGAAATCAACCTCAAAACAGAGTTTAACTCAGAAATACGAAAATCATCAAAACCACATCAAGAACCTTGAATTTAGCAACTATTTCTTGTTTATAACATTAAAACAACTTAAAAACCATTAACAAAGGATTGATAACTTGGGAATTTCAGTAAAGAACTGATCATTAGAGGAGAAGGACGAAGCTTACCTCTAATGGCTGATTTCTCCTTAATTTGGGCAAGATTTCTTGAAAATCCAAAGTGAAAACAAAAGAATTTGATGAAGTAAATATTGGAAATCCTTAGGAAGATAAAATCTCAGCAAAAGAGATGAAAACCAGTGATTCTTTGGTGAGGGAAATGTGTTTGACTGAGTGGAAGTTGAGAGAATATGAAAAGAGAGAAAAGTATCGTAAAGTAGTTATGAAAAGTCAACATATGATTTTTCTTTTAATTCCTTTAATTAAATCATTATTAAAACTCCCAAATTAAAGATAAATATGATGAAAAATAATTGGTAAAATTAGCTCCTTAAAGACTCAATGTTTCAATCCTTTACAAAACAGTCACTAGTCAACTTTTTGCAAAAACTGGAATTTGGTCACTACACCATAAAGTCAGCTTTTGCTCGGCAGGTGCTCGGCAACAACTTACTTTTGTTGGAACTGCTTCAGTACAACTCATGGGTTTGTTCCTCAGTGTAATGTCCTCCGCTCCTCAGTTCCCTTGCTCAGTTGTTAGTACCTACAAGCAAGAATACACTAAAACAGTATCTCATATTTCTCTTTAATTTCTTCTCGGTTCCATTGCTATAAAAGTAAGGTAGAACAATGAAATATTTTATTATGCTATGCATGAACCTAATTATGCCTAATGTGTGCTTAAAAACAGTCATAATAAGAGTTGGAAAGTGTATGAAATATAGGACTTTTGGACACTTTCAACACCCACAAACTCGAAATATTGTTTGTCCTCAAGCAATGCAACCTAAAGTATTTTCTCTAATAATACCAGAAAGAAAAACATGCTTTTAACATGTTTTTCTGCCTCAAGGCCGTGACACCTATATATAAAACTTAATGAAGGGAAATAAACAAGAAAAACATCTTAGAATTACATTCCTCATGCATGTGTGATGTATGCAAGTCAGTAAACAAGCTGAATACACAAAGTAAAAGATTAAACAAAGATGTTGTTGTAATTTAAAGGTTGCTACCGAGGCAGCACAATTAAGCACATTATTATTTTTAATCACGATTGTGAGGGCTTCAGCTTATCACAACTACCCTTCCAAGTCTAACATTGAGATAGGAGCAAACTATATAACCCCGAACCCTTGAAGTAGAGTCATCCTGTGAAGGCTTTCATTCACTCATGCTAATTTGTCTGTCACTTTTGAGCTTTCAGATTCCTGGACTTTGATAGCAGTGGAGTGTCCTCGCACATGATCCTCCCTAGAGCCTGTTGTGGGCACCTCTAGGGTAATACATCATTTTTCTTTGTTTTTGATTTTTCTTCCTTGGCAGTTCTGTGTTTTCCTGTTTCTTTTGCCTGCCTCAGCGGCTACCTGCAATTATTGTTAGAATTTTGCAAAGAATTATAAAAATCAAACAAGCGGTGTTCATCAAATATTCTACACATTCAGCAAGTAACAGAAATATTCAACTTTTTCAGGCAAAAAGAAAAAAATCTAAGTCATATTTCATGCTTTTTCCCAAGATTAAATTTAATATTAGTTAGGTGCGAAAATAAATTAATCGGCTACCCTATCATAGGCACAAGTCATAGCAAATTTTTCTTTTCCGATTATTACTAAGGCAAGTACAATGCAGTCTAAATGCAACTAAAAAAATGCCTACAATTGATGCGAGAGCTATCCTCCCCAAACTCGAGATGGGCATTGCCCTCAATGCATAAAACAGAAAAATTAGAGAAAGTAGGAGAAATAACGCATGAGGTTGCTGCCAGTGGCCGGTGCCGGCAGCAGGGCTTGGTATTGTTGCCTTATGTTCCGATTTTCTTGGGTTTGGATTCTGCAAAAACTGCCTGTGAGACGGGAATAAAGAAAATATAAAACACATAAAACCTACTCCTAAAACTACTCTTACTAAAAATAGTAAATATGGGTTTGAAAAAGGTTATGTCATAGTTGGGGGGTTATCCCCAATGTGAATACTTCATGTTCTTTGATGACCGAGTCCCATGTGTAGTGCTTTAGTCACTGCCCGTTAACCTTGAGCTCAGTCCCTCCTTTTGTCGATATTACTACAACACCATGCGAAAAGGCTTCGACTACTTTATAAGGTCCGGACCTTCTGGATTTTAATTTTCCAGGAAATAGTTTGAGGCGGGAATTGAATAGCAGTACTTGCTGCCCTAGCAGGAATTTTCGCTGCTGGATCTTGTTGTCATGCAATTTTTTGGTTTTTCCATTGTATAGCTTAGCGTTCTCGTATGCCTCTCGCCGAAATTCTTCCATTTCCGTCAGGTTGAGCAGTCTTTTTTCCCCAGCCTATTTCCAATCCATGTTGACTGCCTTGACTGCCCAATATGCCTTGTGTTCTATTTCGACAAGGAGGTGGAAGGCTTTTCCGTATACTAGACGATAAGGAGACACTCCTAATGGTGTTTTGTATGATGTTCGATATGCCCAAAGAGCATCGTCTTGTTTTAATGACCATTCTTTTCTATTAGGATTTACAACCTTCTCCAAAATGGTCTTGACTTCCCTGTTCGAGATTTCTGCCTGCCCATTCGTTTGTGGATGGTAGATTGCAAAAATCTTGTGCTTAACCCCTACTTTCTAGAGTACCTTTGCAATTAACCTGTTGTCAAAATGGGTGCCTTCATCACTTATGATTGCCCTTGGTACTCCGAACCTCGTGAAAATATTCTTTCGTAAGAATCGATGAACCGTTTTTGCATCGTTGTGAGGGGTAGCAATGGCTTCTACCCACTTAGAAACATAATCAACTGCTAGGAGGATGTATAGGTTTCCACACGAGGATGGGAATGGTCCCATAAAGTCTATCCCCCAAACATCGAATAGTTCGACTTCCAGAATTGTCTGCAGGGGCATTTCATTTCTTCTCGATATATTTCCTGTTTTTGGCAGCTGTCACACTGTTTGTAGAATGTCTGGGCGTCTCTATACAATGTTAGCCAAAAGAACCCTGATTGCAGCACCTTTGCTGCTGTGCGCTACCCCCTGAAATGGCCTCCATATGGTGCCGAATGGCATTATGAGAGTATGGCATGTTGTTCATCCTCTAGTACACATCGTCTGATAACTTGATCTGCACAGCTTTTAAAAAAGAAAGGCTCGTCCGAAAAATAATGCTTGGCGTCATGTTGGAAACTTTTCTTTCCTTGATAGTTTAGTCCATAAGGCAAAACACATGATACTAAATAATTAACAATATCAACATACTAGGGTGTGTCTATTGTGTTTGATGCTGCTACTTCTGCGTGGGTGGCGAGTATTAATCCTTCAGCTACTAGGGCGGCTACCAGGGCAGAGAAGAGCAACAGTTGTTCATCAGGGAATTCATCTTGAATTTCATTGTGTGAGGTGTTTTTTTCTCTATTCTCAAGCCGAGAGAGATGATCTGCCACTTGGTTTTCTGTACCCTTTCTATCTCGGATTTCTACATCAAATTCTTGCAGTAGTAGGATCCACCGAATTAGGCAGGGCTTTGTGTCCTTCTTCGCAAACAGGTATCGTAGGGCAGAATGGTCAATATGAACTATCACCTTCGTGCAAATCAGGTAGGGTCGAAACTTATCAAAAGTGAATACTACCAACAACAATTCTTTCTCTGTAGTGGTGTAGTTGGTCTGGGCGGTGTTTAGTGTTTTGCTAGCGTAGTATATGACATGAAAAAGCTTAGCTATGCGTTGCCCTAGGGCGGCGCCAACGACAGTGTCACTAGCATCACACATGAGTTCAAAGGGTTTGCTCCAGTTCGGGAGAATTACAACAGGGGTTGTGACGAGCTTCTCTTTTAATGTTTTGAACACCGTCCGGCATGCTTCATTGAAAATGAATGTCTTGTCCTATTCTAGCAGAGTACACATCGGTTTAGAAATCTTAGAAAAATTTTCAATGAATCTACGATAAAAACATGCGTGTCCCAGGAAACTCCATATGCCCTTGACATTGGTCAGCGGCGGAAAATTGGCTATGACTTTGAACTTTGCTTTGTCCACCACTATTTCTTGTGCGGAGATTTTATGCCCCAAGACTATGTCCTCGTCGACCATAAAATGGCATTTCTCCCAGTTAAGCACTAGGTCTATTTCCTCACATCTGGTCAATACTTTTTCAAGGTTGCCGAGGCAGCTGTCGAAGCTGCTGCCAAAGATAGAGAAGTCATCCATGAAGATTTCCATGAAGTTTTTGATCATGTCAGAGAAGATGGCCATCATGCATCGTTGGAATGTGGCTGGGGCATTACACAACCAGAATGGCATTCTTCAGAAGGCGTAGATGCCATATGGGCATGTGAAGGTTGTTTTGGCCTGGTCATCTGGTGCAATGGCTATTTGGTTATATCCTGAATACCCATCCAGAAAGCAATAGAAAGGTTTGCTATCAAGGCGGTCAAGCATTTGATCAATAAAAGGTAATGGAAAATGATCTTTTTTGTTGCTTTATTTAACTTGCGGTAATCCATGCATATTCACCAACCCGTCACTGTTCGAGTTGGGATCAATTCATTATTGTCATTTCTTACCACAGTTATTCCACCTTTCTTTGGTACACATTGTACCAGGCTTACCCATTCGCTGTCTGCAATTGGATATATGATACCAGCATCTGGCCATTTGATAATCTCCTTTTTGACCACTTCTCTCATGGCTTCGTTCAGTCTTCTTTGGGCGTCCACAATTGGTTTTTGGTCTTGATCCAGCTGAATTTTGTACATGCAGATGGCATAGCTGATTCCCTTTATGTCTGCAATGGTCCAGCCTATCGCTTTCTTGTGCTGCCGCAACAATTCGATTAGCTGCTGTTCCTACTTAGGCTGCAACTTGGAAGAAATTATAACTAGCAGGGTATCGTTAGGTCCTAAGAAAACATATTTAAGCTGCGCAGGTAAGGTTATTAATTCTAAGGTAGGATGCTGTTCAATGGATGGTTTGAACATCTTGCCCCCTTTTTCTGAGTAATTCAGAGGTTCAATGTACTTACCTGGTCTGTTTGTTATCCAGTTAGCTTCATCCTACTCCCCAATTTCTTGTTTCGTCCACTCATTGTCTTTCGGGCAGCTTTCTAGATGGCTGCCATGGCAGCTGCCAAGTTTGCCGCCGGGGCAGTCTTGTTGTAGGCATGATATATTTTCTTCCAGGTTGAACTCTGTGACAGCATCCAGTAGCTGGCATTCTTCTGGATCTTCAACCTGTCTCATGGCTTGATAGACGTTCAGTTTTATTTGTTGGTCGTCTATTTGCATCATGAGTTCACCTTTTTCTACATCAATCAGGGTTCTACCCGTAGCAAGGAAAGGTCTCCTCAGTATTATCGGTTCTTTATCATCTGCTTCACAATCCAACACTAAGAAATTGGCGGGAAAAATAAACTCATCCACTTGTACTAGAATGTCCTCAATTTTTCCTTCCGGTTGCACATAGGTTTTGTCAGCCAACTGTAGCATCACGGTTGTCGGGAAGGCATCTCCTATCCCTAGTTTCTAAAAAACAGACTTGGGCATCAAATTTATGCTTGCCCCTAAGTCACATAATTCTCGTACAAAGTGGTTGCTGCCGATTTTGCAAGGGATGATAAAGCTGCTAGGGTCTTTTTGTTTGGGCGGAGCTTTATTGTGCAATATAGCCATGCATCCTTCCGTTATTGCCACCGTTTCAAAATCCCCGATCCTCGTTCTTTTGTATACCATATCTTTTAAAAAATTGGCATAGCTTGGCATTTGCTCAATCAACTCTATTAGTGGAAGGTTGGTTTTGACTTGTTTTAACACATCCATGAACCTTTTATACTGCATCTCCTACTTTTGCTTCTTTAGTCTTTGGGGGAATTGGAGGTGGAGGTGCATGGGTGGTAGTTTTTTTCTTACTGGCCATCTTATTCTGAGCAACGGGCTCAGGTTCTGTCTGTTCATTAATGTGGTCATTTGCTGATTCATGCTCTGGCGCTGCTGCTGTAGAATTTTCGACGGGTTGGGTTGGTTCGACAGTTGATGTTTCTCTTGCAGCAGACATAAGTGGGTCATGTAGTGTTATCACACTTCGGGTTGTTACAACCTTACATTGTTCAAGGGCTTTTCTTTTTGTTGTTTCGGTGTCACTAGGTAATCCACCCATTGGCCTAGCGCTGATGATCTGGGCAAATTTCCCGAACTGTGTTTCCAAGTTTTTTAAAGCTCCCTCTTGGTTGTTCATCCTTTTTTCAGTCATATGCATGAAAGATTAAGTTTTATCAATGAATTTATTTGTGTTAAAAATAAAATCTTTAGTATAGGGTATGTATTCATGCAAAGTAAAATTTAAAGATGAAGTATTTGTGTCCTGTTGTGGTGGCAACTGTTGAAAATCCCCTCGTTGCTGTGATGGATTCGTAGCTGATCTGAGGTTTTCCACGAGTGGTTAGGCTGGTTCTTCATTCTAGGGTTGTAACTATTCTGCGTAGGTCTGCTATTCCTCTAATATCTTCCCATATAATTAGCAGATTCGGCATAGTCAGAGAAATCACGGTTGCCTCCACATTCTTCGCAGAATGGCTCCACAATTTTTGCTTCATAAACTCCTCCAGGGGTTTGTACGATTTTCATCACCAGCTCTGTTAATTGGTCGAGGCGGGCATTTACGAACTCAAAGGCATCTACCTCATTAACTGTGGCTGGTCGTCGTGTGCCGCCCCGGCGGGCTGTCGGATATTTATAGTCATTTTTGGTTGCTATGTTCAACAGCCGCAGTGCTTCTTCTGGAGGCATGTCTAAGATGATTCGGTTGACTGGGGCATCTATCATTATTCGTGTCGGGTAATTCACTCCATTGTAGAATATTGATACCTGAGTCTAGGTCGGTAGGCCATGCAGCAGGCAGTTATTCAACATTTGTTGGTACCGCTCCCATGCCTCATACATTGGCTCATCATCCCCTTGTCTAAAAGCTGTAATCTCTTTCCGTAGCCTATCAGTGACGTTGGATGGCAGAATCGATCAATGAAGTCTTTGCAGAGCTCTGTCCATGAACTGAAAGATCCTGTTGGCTAGTTGTCTAATCACTGTTTCACCCTATCCCTCAGTGAATAGAGAAATAGTCTCAGGCGCAGTACGTCCTGGTGTACCCCATGAATTTTGAAGGCTCAACAAATGTCCAGGAACCCTCGTAAATGCTGCCGAGCATCTTCTGTAGCAGTCCCTCCGAAGTGCCCCAGTGTATTTATCATATTGAACATGACGAGCTTCAGTTCAAATTGATCTGCCCCTATCTCTGTTTCAGTCACTATTGGCTCGAACCTTTGAAAGTCATGTTCAAGGTAGTCTCTATTTGTCCACACTTGGGATGGATTAGGGGGATCCTGCCTCTGTTGTACTTGAGGCCCTCTAGGCGGCAAATCTGGCTGCCCGCCCCTGCCATTCATGGCATCAATTGGAGGGTCCTCGTTCACCATGTTCTCTTCCTTTGTTTTACCTTTGTCTTTGTTCTGTAGGATTTCTTTGAGCTCCCTCTTAAGCCTTCTCTTCTCACACTCTAGATCGTCGTAAATGATAAGGTTTCCTTTAGAGTTAGCCCTGGTCACACACTTGCAAAGGACACGGTAAAATTCTCTTTTTTTGATTAAAATAAAAATAACATAAAAAGTAAATAAAAAGTGAAGAAAATGGAAAAACGAAATTCGATGTTACCAATCCCCGGCAACGGCGCCAAAAACTTGTAGGGCGTGTAGGTGTTCCCTTTTTGGAAGAGCGCAAGTACACACTCTTGTCAAGTTATAGTATATAAGATGTCGAATCCCACGAGGATTGGACAGCTTGTCTCGTCTTTGTAGATCCTACACAATGTAAAGTAAAGCACAAGTAAATAGTTTGGTTGAGATCGAAAAGTAAATAAAAAGACAAGTAAAGGAGAAAAGAATAAAGATGATAGGGCAGGCAGAGTTATGCTGCCACTTAGTGTGAAAACTACGTTGTAATAGGTATGAGTTATTCTTTGCTGCCACGATATGCTGCCTCGGCGGGTATGGCGGGCGTCAAACTACGACCCTATCACGTGGCCGCAACAGGTCAATGCCACTACAGGGGTGTGTACTGTCTCGGCAGGTGGAATGGAAGGAAGTCCTGGTGGCAAGTCTGGCAGATACTTCAAGTCCGGCAGGATAGTCGACAGTGATCTCTCCTATTTCTAGGTTAAGATGCTCGAGATTGATGACTAGAGGACTAGTGTGGAACCAAGGCAATCAACTCGGTTAGCGATCCCTTTTAGCCGCTGAAACTTGTGGACTAGTGTGGAACCAAGTTAGTCACGCCTCCCGTTGTGACCGTACTTAACCCTTTTGTGAGCCTTGCACTTTCGTGCCCGACAAATGGATTCTCTCAAACGACTAGTGTGGAAAGATTGAAAGAATGAAGAACAGTGGATTAAGTAAACTTGAAATATTTTATTGAAGAAATAACTCAAAAACCTAAAACAACCGTTTCACTCTAATTACAACATAACCCTAACCCAATGGGAATTAGAACATGGCGGCAGCGGTGAGCACAAGAGAAATATATAGAATACCTACGATGATTTGAACTAGGAGTTACAATGGGTATTTATAGACTATAAGACTAGGTTAAGTCCTCCTTAAAGTAGAAGTCCTCTAAAGTAGCTTTCCCTCTTTAATATGGCTTTAAATTCTGACTTCTATGCATGGAATATGGACTCTTTCCCGTTTGCCTTCTTCTGCAAGCAAGCTTGAGAATTTTGCTTCGGCAGCTCTGGCTGCTGCTACAGACGTCAGAAAAACACGTGAACGTTGGCGATAGAATCAGGAGTTTTAGCTCTACAAATCACGCTCTGGTTCTCCAAACTTCCATAGTCAGCTGCCGCGGCAGTAGCTTTTGCTCGGCAGGCGCTCGTCAGCAACTTACTTTTGTTGGAACTGCTTCAGTACAACTCATGGGTTTGTTCCTCAGCGTAATGTCCTCCGCTCCTCGGTTCCCTTGCTCAGCTATTAGTACCTACAAGCAAGAATACACTAAAACAGTATCTCATATTTATCAAATGAATGTTAAGCTATAAAACTAAGGCAGAACAATGAAATACTGTATTATGCTATGCATGAACCTAATTATGCCTAATATGTGCTTAAAAACAGTCATAATAAGAGTTGGATAGTGTATGAAATATATGACTTTTGGACACTTTACAAAGAGAGTGGGCCAATAGAATCCCTATTGTAGGACCTTTGCAGCTATCCGAGTTCCTCCAAAATGTCCGCCGCAAGGAGATGAATGACAATGGTAAAGTATCTCCTTGTGCTCTTCTTCGGGGACACACCATCTAATGATTTGGTCAGCGCCTTGCTTGAACAAATATGGTTCATCCCAAAAATAGGACCTTGCGTCATGGCTGAATTTTCTTTGTCCCTGTCTATTCAAATTAGGAGGCAAAATACCACTAACGATAAAGTTAACAATATTGGCATACCAAGGAATTGATGGAGCATATAATATTTTCTCATCAGGGAATTCCTCTTTAATTTCCATTTCATCGTGTTTTTCTTTATTATTTTCTAGCCTAGAAAGATGGTCGGCTACTTGGTTTTCACACCCTTTTCTATCCCTAACTTCCAAATCGAATTCTTGCAAGAGTAGTATCCACCTTATAAGTCTAGGTTTAGCATCCTTTTTGGTCACTAAGTATTTAATAGCCGAGTGATCGGTGTGAACCATAACTTTAGTGCCTATTAGATATGACCTAAACTTATCAAAGACAAATACAACAGCAAACAATTCCTTTTCAGTTGTGGTGTAGTTCATTGGTGCATCATTTAATGGGCGACTAGTATAATAAATAAAATGAAAGAGTTTTCCTCGACGTTGTCCAAGAGTTACACCTATTTTGTAGTCACTTGCGTCGCACATCAACTCAAAAGGTGAGCTCCAATCATGTGGGACAACAATAGGTGATGAGGTAAGCTTTCCCTTCAGTTCTTCGGAAGCGTTGATGCAATTTTCAACGAATGCGAATGGATGATTTTCTTGTAGCAAATTACACATTGGCTTGGAGATCTTGGAGAAATCCTTGATGAACCTTCTATAAAAGCCAGCATGGCCCAAGAAACTCCTGATGCTCTTCACATTGGTTGGAGGAGGCAGCTTCTCAATTACCTCAATCTTTGCTCTATCCACCTTGATGCCATTCTTCAATATCTGGTGACCGAAAACAGTTCGTTCGGTTACCATAAAATGACATTTTTCCCAATTGGGCACCAAATCAGCATCTTCACATCGCTTTAGCACTTTGGCCAAATTTCCCAGGAATGAATCAAAATCTTCCCCGGAGACTGAAAAATCGTCCATGAAGACTTCCAAAAATTCCTCAACCATATCTGAGAAAATAGCCAACATACACATCTGAAAAGTTGATGGGGCATTGCAGAGTCCAAAGAGCATTCTTTTGAAAGCATAGGTACCATACAGACATGTGAATGTCGTCTTTTCTTGGTCCTCAGATGCTATAGCAATCTGATTGTACCCTGAATATCTGTCAAGGAAGCAATAGAATGTTTTGCCCACCAATCTATCTAGCGTTTGATCAATGAATGAGAGAGGGAAATGGTCCTTCTTGGTAGCTTTGTTGAGCTTCCTGTAGTCCATGCAAATCCTCCATCCTGTTACAGTCCTTGTTGGCAATAATTTATTCTCATCGTTACTCACCATGATGATGCCTCCTTTCTTAGGCAAACATTGGACTGGACTAACCCACGAGTTGTTTGATATTTGATAGACTACACCATCGTCAAGATACTTGATTATCTCCTTCATTACCACCTTCTTCATGATGGGGTTGAGCCTTCTTTGGGGTTCAATAGAATTGTTGTGACAATCATCAAGCAAAATTTTGTCATGAAAATAGTAAGGCTTATCCCCTTTAAGTCAGCCATAGTCCAACCTAAATCTCTTTTATGTTGTGATAGCATATTTATTAAACTAGACTCTTGCTTAGGTGTAAGACTAGATGAGATTATCACAGGAAAAGTTTCATTGTTACCCAAATAAGCATATTTAAGATGCGATGGCAAGGGCTTTAACTCTAATGTTGGAGCAAGCTCAAGTGAAGGCTCAGGAGGAATAAATTCTAAAAAATCAAGAGGTTCAAAGTGTGTACCTGGTTTGGCTTCGAGCAAGCTCGATTGCTCCACCTCTTCTGAAAATTCCTTAAATTCCTCATACTCGATCTCCTAGTCCTCCATGTTGTCTTCCTCTTAAATCTGCTCATATTCATCCATTTCTAAGAAATTACTGCCGCAAAAGTCTACAGTCTCCCTTTTTGTTGTAGCATCCATGTACTGACACTCTTCATATTCATCAACATATTTGAGAGTGTTGAAGACATTGATGGTCACCTCTTGATCAGCCACCCTCATAGTAAACTCACCTTTTTCGCAGTCTATCAGAATTCTACCGGTTGCTAGAAATGGCCACCCCAAAATAATGGGTGCGTTATCATCCACCTCGCAATCAATAATAAGGAAGTCGACTGGGAAGATGAACATGTCCACCTTCACCACTACATCTTCTACTCTTCCTTCTGGGTGTACATGAGATCAATCGTCCAATTGCAAGATAATCGCAGTTGGTCTTATATCTTCTATGTCGAGCTTCATGAAGACTAACTTTGGTATGAGATTTACACTAGATCCAAGGTCACACAAGACTTTTACCACATAGTTATCGCCTATTGAACACGGTATAATGAAGCTACATGGATCCTGTCTCTTAGGAGGCAATTTGCTCCACACATAATAGCATTCACTTGCTGTAGCAACTGTCGCATACCACTCAACCTTTCTTTTCTTGGTGACAATGTCCTTGAGAAACTTAGCATAAGTGGGCATATGATCAATGGCTTCCAAGAATGGGACCTTCAAATGCAGCTGGTCCAGAACATCCACGAATTTCCTAAATTGAAGATTCTCATTTTATTTCTTCAGTCGTTGAGGGAAGGGAGGTGGGGGTTTAACTTCTTCCTCTATCGATGCAGGTTTCTCTTTTGCTGTAGCATTTCCCTATCTTCGATAGTTTCATTTCTAAATCCCCATCTTTCTCCTTCTCACAAGATTTTTCAGCTTGCAATTCTGGTTCCTCTTGCACTTCCTGAGGTACATAGTCTTCTTTCTTGTTACCCCCAAACTTATCTTCAGTGTTACGTTTGGTACCACTCCACAATGTGAGAGCACTGTATTGCTTTTTGCCATGCTTTTTAGTGACTTCGGTATCACTAGGTAGATTTCCTTGAGGTCGCACATGTAATGCTTGAGCAATTTGACCTACTTGGGTTTCCAAAGATTGCAAGGATGAACTATGACTTTGTAGCGAAGCTCCTTGATTCTTAATGGTCATGGAGTGATCTTGGAGCATTGTATTAGTAGATGCCATAAATTCCTTAGTAGATGTCATGAAATCCTTGAGTGTAGCTTCCAACGAATTGCTATCGGATGAAGAAGTAAAACACTTGTTGTTTTGCCACGGCATATTCTACTGTGGTTCGTGTGGTTCTGCCAGATTCTCCTACTGATTTGAATTGCCATAGTTGTTGTTCCCTTGATTTCCCCAAGAGAGGTTAGGATGCTGACGCCATCCTGTATTATAGGTGTTCGAGTAGGAATTGTTATTCCAATTGGAATTCCCTACATAGTTGGCAGATTCTTGATTGTTCGGGCACTCGCTTAAATGGTGGTTTCCATTGCAACAAAGGCAAGTTGATGCCACTTTTACTTCCTTCACCTCATTAGACTTTTGGAGATTCTTTAGCATGGTAGTGATACCAGTTAATTGGGCTGCTACTGAGGCATCCATATCCGTGTCACATGATACTTGAGTTTTCCTTCCCCATTCCAAGTCTTGATGAGGGAAATTGATAATCGTTGTTGGCTATTCTATCAAGGATATCAAAAGCTTCCTCGGGTGACTTGTCTAGCAATGTCCCATTTGCTGAGGCATCTAGCATCATTCACGTGGGAGCGTTAACACCATTGTAGAACATAACCACTTGTGTCTAATCATGAAAACCGTGATTAGTGAACTTGCGCAATAATCCCTTAAATCTGTCCCAACACTCATACATTGATTCGTCATCAGACTGGCGAAAGGATGCGTTATCATTCCTCAACTGAGTGTTCCTATTTGGTGGATTACACCGCAGCAAAAATCTCTTGCACAAATATGTCCATGTTTCCAATGATCCGACTGGCACACCACTCAACCATTCTCGTGCTCGGTCACGCAAAGAATAAGGAAAGAGTTTGAGTTTCAACATATCTTCGTGCACCCCTTGTTGATGGAAAGAGTCACACACTTCTAAGAAAGCACGGATGTTCTGTCTAGCATCTTCATGAGGCGAGCCTCCAAATTGACCAATTGAGTTTAGCATGTTGAACATTACAGGTTTAAGCTCAAAGTGGGTTGCCTGAATATCGGAAGCTATAATCCCTGGATTAAGATCATCCAAGATAGGATTTAGGTGATCTCTAATAGCTTTGGGTCTTGCTAGAGCATTTTCTCCTTGGTTTCCAATTGCTACAGCAGGATCCCCTTGATGTTGAGCTCCATTCAAGATTCTAAGTTCTTCTTGTATACGTCTCAGTTGATGAAAAAGATGTTCGATTTCAGGAATGTACGGTAGTATAGGCTCTCAATGTCTCCTTCGGGGCATGCAATAGCACAATACCTAAAAAGACAAACAAAAACAACTTAAAATATATATATACAAAAGAAAAACAAACTAGTGCAAAGACTAAACCTAAAATAACCAATTGGCAATTCCCGGCAACGGCGCCAAAAACTTGTTTGCGCGTGTGGTGTACTATAAATAATACACAAATATGGTGCAAGTATACACGTCGAACAAGTAATACAGTGATAAGTGAGTATCGTCTCCACATGGATTTATGGTGTTTCGAGTTGAGTTCGAGCACACAAGTCACGAAATGTAAATAGAGAATGTTGTGGCAAATCATGATAGAAGGATAAATGCTGTAGCAATAAAGATAAAAATAGCGAGTTGAAGTCAGTAGACTTAACAGGTCCTCTTACGTATGCGAAACTCACTTGGGAATGACCGGTTGGGTTGTTTGGTTAACCTATGCTTTAGCTCTCAACTAAGGATTACCTCTCTAGCATACTCTATGCTTGGTAGGATTTTCTAAGATTGCTCCTCAATTATCTCTAGCAAGGAAACTGGGAGTAGGAAATACTACAGCAATACCTCTCAGCGTAAACTCTAACACTCCCCCTACCCATAAAGTTCTATCCTTTTTTATTAGTTGAAACCCATCACTTATCTCTAAGGTGGATTAGAGATGTGCCTCTCAGTAGCCAACTCCATTATCTATGAAGGTCAAAGATAGCTCTCTCGACCACTAACTTCAACTCATTCCTAAGGAAAGGCCAACTCTCGAAAGCTCTTACAACCCTAAGCATTTAACAAACAAAGAAAAAGCATAGAAAGAAATAAGAGATAAATAAGCATGCATTCATCCAAACAGCCCAAGCCACCTAAAACCAGTTCATGGCTGGGCAATAAACATCCAAAGTATCTTTGTTTGTACAACTCATTTCCAAGGTATAAAAGAAATGCTAAAGCAACAGAAAGGGAAGAAGAAACTCCCAATCCATGATGTACTGCAATGCCACGAACAACCATAGGCTTGCTACCTCTCTCAAGGGCAGCAAGGTCAAACCCTTGGAGCTTCAACAATGGAGGACACCAATTGGAGGAAGAAGAAGAAAGGAAAAGAGTCGTCTTTGCTTTCTCTCCCTAGCCTTCTGTCACCTATTTCGCGTTCTCCCTTTAATGAGGGTCTCATGTCCTTTATATAGTGGGGGCTCCTAGGGTTTTGTTCCCTAATATTCTTTGATGTCTTTGGAATATTCCCTATGCATGTGGGGCACAATAAGACAAAAAGGGGGCTCGCACATGTGGGCTCTAAGAATGTGCGCGTTACTTTGTCCATTTCTGTGCCCAGAATTACTGTCCAAATTGCTGTCGCATTTTTCCTACTTGTCCAGCTTCACACCTGCTTCATCCTGCACATCACAACACCAGCACATACCCTTCAAGCAACATCTAATCTTGTGAAATTACGCCAAACCACCAACAAGCAAAGATGTATGCAACTATATGCTCTAAATGCATCTATATGCTATGAAATGAGCTTGAGAACAAACAAATACCTAAGTAAAAAGGTGTAAAATATAAGCATTTTGGCAAGTTATCAGTAATAGAGAATATAAGTATGTAGACATTCTTTGTTTGATATAGTAAGATTGACGTAGGACCTTATCCCCTGTCTACAGACATTTGACACAAGGTGTAGTTAGAAGAAATTGTACAATTTCATAGAAAAAATAAAGACGATGAGGATTGATCATGTACCTGAAGAATTTGGTTTTGGGTCGTTAGTTTTTATAAAATCGTGCAGCCTACATCGAGACCTATGTTGGGAATTGATGGAAAGTTTTGATGTTGGAAGGAGTGTTATTGAGTTTGAGGGACACAACATTCATGTATCAGTTGTAGATGTAGAAGCTATATTGGGCCTGAAGAATTAGGGTGTCGATGTTAATAAAGTGATGTCGAAGGAGAATGGTAGAGAACTCGGTGAAAAGTATAACCTCAACACGTGTTGCTATACAACTCAACCATATTTGTTTAAGTTGTTGTGTGACAATTGCTTACAGGGAAAAGTGAATTGGGCCAAGTATGTTTATGATACGCTTATTGGTGCAATAAGCTTTATGCAGAGGCCGAGAAGGCATGTTTACCTAAAAGGGTGCATTGTAGTCTTAGAGGTGAAGTTTAATTAGCATTAGTAATGAGAAATGAGTGGAACTGAGTTTTGTCATATAAATTAATGTTTTGTTGTGAATGATATGGAATTCAAGTTTGGCTTTATGATTACTAGTCTCGATTTGATAGCACAGGTAGTGCAGCTTCTAATGGTAGTGAGGCTCGTATTCTTTACTAGGTGGAGTCAAAGGTCGCGTCTGGTTATGCCCGCTTGAAGACAGATCAAGCTTTGAATAGACCAAAGGTATCTGCTGGTTTATTATTCCTCTAGTATGTCAAATTGCAATAATGGTTAAGAATTTTATGTTTCTTTCTTTTTTGCATTCTGAATATTATTGCCCGGAAGCATCCATTACCTCAAACTTTTGAAGCACGTAAAGTCAAGGAATATGTGAAGTCATGGAAGCAGACGAAGGTAGGAAAGCTTTGAAGAGACGTAAGATAATACGTTATGACTCATTGTATGATATTATGTGGAAGGCGAATCTTTAATATTTATTTAATTTGCAAGGTTGCTTTTATGGGGTATGACATTGCGAGATGCAACGAGGGAGATGATGTCGGAAATGCTTCAACAAATAATGTCAGAGGTTGAAGGGGTAAAAGAGGTTGTCAATAAGGGAAAGGAGAAGGAAATTAAAGGTGGGGAGCAAATAATATCTAAGGTGAATAGGCTAAAAGAGGTTGTCAATACGGGAATTGAGAAGCAAAAAAAGTTGAGGAGAAATTAGACAGTATGAGTGGGGGTATATGATAAGAAGTTTGGAGAGAAATTGGGTATTCTTTCTAAAGACGTCGCAGAAGTGCGTGTAACACCTAAAAAATTACCCCTATTTTGAAAACCCTAATTTTAGAATTTCCGATTTCTAAAACCCTAACTTTTTAGGATTTCAACCGTAGTGTATGGAAACATCTAAATTTTTAATTTTGAAAATTTTAAACTTAGGACTTGATTATGAGAATTACGAGTTTTGATTGCAAAACAGTAATCTTTGAAATTTTAGGAACTATTCGATAATTTTTTAATTATGGGAACTATTGAAAAATTAAACCTACAAAGTTTTAATTGAATTCCAATTATCTTATGCTTCGATTTCATCCCACACGTTTTATTAATATTTCTTTACTATTATAAGTTATTATTTTATTTCTTACTTTTTATATATTATTCTAAACCTTAAATGCTCCCTAAAAAGAACTCTCCTCTAAGCAATCTCCTTATTGTTATTAACTAGTATTGGAACCATTAGATTTATATATGAATCTTAAGCTCTTAAAATCCCAAAAGCCTTTTTCCCTTTTTTTCCAGAACTTACAAATTGTGCAATCATCTTCTTGTTTTATATTTATCATTTTTCTAAACCTTAACACCCAACTAATCCCTGATTTATTCGTTTTAGCCTAAAAACCAAAGTAGAGATCAACCGAACAAACCATGGAATTTTCCATTTTGTCGTTACTCAACATATTTGGCACATGTTACCTTGTTTTATATTTTTTTCATCAAACCAAATTCCCACCTTCTCATTTAAGGTTCATGTCAAGCTTTGTCCAATTGTATCTATTCATTTGATGTTGCTCGTACCATTTTGTTCACCGTGTCTTAGATTGATTTGAAGATCAATGTTACGCATCAGATAAGTGTTCTATATCAATGTCTCAGTCTTAGTTGGTGGCATTGTGATTATAGAAATAATATAGAAATTATTCTCGTAGGTATTGATATAACTGGACCCCGTACTTTTGATCGTGAGAGACTCGCCATTTAGTAGGTTGAGTTTGCTTCGACTAAGGTGTGTTTCTTACGGTTCTATAATTAAATTATATATTATTTTTCTATGTGTTTGTGTTTTACCCCTTATGTGATTATTTATATGTGTTATGGCTTGTATGGTTGACATCACGTGCATACAATTTCTAAATGTGTTTATGAATGTGGACAGAAAACAAAAGGCTTGCTCTAATTCCCCAGCCTCATCACGGCATTGTGCGAGAAGGCACACATTGCGGTCATCCCAACCGACACCTTGACGCCGGACAGAACCGAGTGGACGAGAGACATCATACTTGCCGAACCTTGAATCATCACTTAACTACCCAGGCAGTCACATTGGTCTCTGCCAAGGTGGGCTTCTGCCGAGGCATACTCGTGGGCAGCTACCGAAAGTTGTTAAGTTGATCTGCAAAACTGTACCGAGACAGTGCAGCCGATCTCCACACTACGAAGAATTCCAATACCAGCCCATTTTCTCACTTTGATTTCTCAATTTATTTTATTTGCTTTAGTTTTAGTTTTAATTAAATCTAAACAACTTTTAATACTTGTGTTTTTATTTTTATTTGTGCAGAAAAGTGAATTTCGAAGGTTGTCACAATCCATGTGGAGATGATATCTTAAATACTATAACTTGGCACCGTCTATACCTGCACGCAATTTGCGCATCACTTTTGCACGCAACAAGTTTTTGGCATTGTTGTCGGGGATTGGCGTACAACTTCGTTTTCATTTTTCTGCATTTATCTTTATTTTCGTGCATTATATATATATATATATATATATATAATATTTCAGGTGCAATATAAGTTCAAGGGAATCAACATGTCAAGAAAAACCACTCGAGAGTTGATGTGGAAAAATTCTTGCAATTTTTGTGAAGGAAATCATGAGTTCGAAAGTTGCCCACATCTTTTCGGTGAATATATAGATGAACCGAGATGGGACCAGCATCAAGATTATTCATGGTACGATCAACAAGCTCAAATTTTTTCCTACCATTACAATTTTTTTGCCGTAGCAACAGACATGCCCTGGCAATGTAGTCCTCCTCAAGAGCAATTAAAATCCTTGGAAGACACGCTTCAAGCTTTCATTGCATTAACTCAAGAATTGTCAGCTTCGATGGACGCAACAATCGCCAAGGTGGACGCACTTTTGAGCAATTTGGTCCTCATTAATACCATGGATGAACCTGAACATGATGCCTCGGCAACCACTGCCGAGGCAAGACCTCAAGCCACTGCCTCAGTAATGCCCGACAAAGATTGCTTACATCCATCTTCACCATGGCACTCGCACGACCACATGCAAGAGCAACAAGATGACAATACTTCGCTAATGGA
Source organism: Hibiscus trionum (assembly GCA_030270665.1). NCBI lineage: Eukaryota > Viridiplantae > Streptophyta > Magnoliopsida > Malvales > Malvaceae > Hibiscus > Hibiscus trionum. The sequence goes on along the minus strand of BSYR01000007.1, from coordinate 8,781,377 downwards.
ATATGAGCAGGAAATAACTGAACCTTTTGAATTCTTTGAAAACTCACCTCTTCCATTGCAGGTATTTGAGGAACCGACGCCGGTGGATTTGGAACCACCAAGATCTCTACTGATGGAGATACTTGAGAGGCCTCAACAAAATGACGGGTAAATTCATGAAGCCTTTCAGATAATTGGTTTTCCCCTTGACTTGCACCAAATTATGGCAGAAGATTGACATGGCAATTGTTTGCCGTAGCAGTTGCCTCGACAACGAAGGCTACATCCAACCATAACAGATTTCGATGAGAATGAGGTAAGTAAATGGTTGGGTAATGATATAATTTTTCCTAATAATATATTCATGCCTTCAGAAAAAGTCGCAAGGTGGAGCGTATACATGGACTACAAGGGAACACAAAAGAAAGATACATCCACCATGGTAACACAAAAGGAAGTAGCTGGGAGCACATTAGCCCAACTCTTTTTGGGCAAAATTGTCACTCGATGGAGGGTGTGGATGGACTATAAGAAGTATCAGAAATGACCCCTCTCAAGCTAGAATAGATAAGGGAGTCTTCACTTTAGGAGATGCACGCCCATGCACTCCTAGAGTAACATAATTTTCTTTTATTTATTTTTTTATCTTCCACATTTTTTTTAATTTTCTGTTTTAGGATTTAGATTTAAATTTCTTGCATTTATTTTATTTTGCAAACACATCTTTGATTTTCTAGGAAGTAGATTTAAATTTAGCATTTATGCACTAATAATTTTTATTTCAGTTTTCTTTTTATATGAGAGACAATGGACCAAGGGAAGAGAGAAGAAGTAAGCCCAAACCCATCAACCAATCCAGCCTGCCCACCAAGTCTGCAGCGGCAGACAGACATTGCGTCCCGCCAAATCTAGTCGTTGTAGACTAGACGTTCCCAGACGCCCGTTCCGTTCCAACGGCTTTCTGCTCGGGCAACGTCTGCCTCGGCAGATGAAACGGTAACCTCTTCTCTCCAATTTAACCCCCTTCATTTTTTTACTATTCACTCTTCTTACTCTCTCTTTTGCATATTGTTTCCCATATCCTCTTTTGTTTTCAGATTTCTCTTTTCTACATATTCTCAACTCTCACAACTCTTCTCACATCAAAACCCTAAAGCCCAATATCAAGAATGGCAAAGAACCCCACACCGCCGCGCTGCCCAGGTAGAGTCAGAGGCATCCCTCCAACACTTTGCTACACCAGAAGTTAAGGCCCGACATACCGAAAAATTCAAAAAGAGATCGGTGTGGGAAGAGCAAGGTTCTTTCTACGATAGGGGGATGGGGAACTTTGGGCTCGAGCAGTTCATATACTCCAAGATCGCACACCAAAGATGGCAGATCTTTGCCCAGCAACCAAAGCCAGCAAATTAGACAATGGTACACGAATACTATGCCCATGGGCCGACGGCCGATGAACCAACGGTGAATGTTCGTGGGCGGCCAGTATTGATCGATGAAGACAAGATCAACCTCTACTATGGCCTTCACATTCAAGAAGATCAACACACGGAGTTCCTCTCCTCCCTCACGGCAGAAAGTTATGAGGCAATGAAAGAAGAACTTTGCATTACGGGGATAGACTGGAATGTGGGCAAAAATAGAGGCACTGTCAATCGGGGAATCTGTTGCCTGAAGTAAAATTGTGGAACACCTTTGTGAAGAGCAGGATGCTACCAACATCCCACAATTCTACCGTTGACAAGCCGCGCTTGGCACTCATCCACTCCATCATACACAACAACCATTGTGCAAGAAGGAACACGTTGCGGTCGTCCCAACTGACACCTTGACGCCAGACAGAACCAGGTAGACGAGGGACATCATACTTCGGAAAATGGAAATAACAGCAGCCACTCCGAAAAACTTTGCCGAGGCATCGGAAATGGGCAGCCAACAACTATACCAATATCCGGCCTCGGCAACTACAATAGGCGGATTGGCAGCACAACTAGACAGAATGGAAAGACGCCAGCTGACCTTCATAGCCTACATCCGAGACTTCAACAATGCAACCATCACTACCATCAAGGAGAAGTTCCCGACGACCCCATTTCCAGAATTTCCGGCGAAATCTTTACCCAGGCCGCACCAGAAATGTCTGTTGCGCCTTTTGCCTCAACAACCCATGCAACCGCCTCTGCTTCTCTTGCTCTCACAGAGCCCCAAGCTTCTCCAGTCTCGACAGCCACGATGGTACTTTCAGAGTCCGAAGACAGAGCTGACAGAGTAGCCGCCTCAGTCCGTGAAGAAGGGCAGTCATCCAGGGCGGCCAAAGACAAAGCCCCAGTAGTTGAAGAGTCCGAATCAACCTTCTTCAAGTAATGGTCTCGAGTTTGGGGGGTAATTAGTCCTCTAATTTTTTCTTTTTTTCTTTTATTTTTTTATGTTTTTATTTTTTCTGTTTTTTGTTTTTTTAGTAGTTGCATATAGGTTATAATGTAACATACCTTTATTTAAAATTTAATGAAATTTTAGTTGAGAAAAAATTTTTGAGTAGTTTTTACCCGCCACAGCAGATTACTTGCCTAGGCGGCAACCTTAGCATGACCTTAGATATACTTAGAATTTTACTATGATCTGAACTTAAAAAAACACTCTTTGGGACTAGTTTGATTTTAGGACTTCTATGAAAATTAGGTATTTCACCTAGTAAACTTGGGTAGAACTTGAAGTAAAAAGAAAAAATATATGTCCTAGAGGTTCCCGAAACTAGCTCTAGGATAAGCTAGAGGTGCCCGAAATCGGCTCTAGCCAAAAAGGTGCTAAATGAAATCACTAGAGGTGCCTATCACAGACTCTAGTGGTTTAAATCCTTTATTATTTATTATGTTATGAATTACAAAAGAAACTAGAGGTGCCCAAAATTGGCTCTAGTAAAGATAACTTTTAGGAAACCCAAGGGAATTAAGGTGCTTATCGGAGTTTACTTAGAAGCCGAAGAATCATTCTTATCACAAGGACCGCACACACTAACGAGATACATAGTTCGGTTCTGAGTAAGTCCATTGTCATTCGAAAGGTTGCTATTAGGCGTAAATCTACACGGTATGTAAGGGTTGTTCAAGGTATGTTCTCGACTAAGTTTACATATGATATTAAGTTTTGGCATGTTATTGTTAGATTTCATTGCTTGAGGACAAGCAATAGTTCAAGTTTGGGGGTGTGTTTAGTGTGCAAAAGTCTTATATTTATGCCCTAGTTTAGCTCAATTATTGTTGTCTTAAGTATAGTTTAGTTGCATTTATTAGGAAAACATACACAAAAATGCATAGATTATATAATATGCCTTATTTGATGAACTTAATTGTTTTTATATAAAAGATACTGCTCGGGTGCGTTTTCTCTCTGAGTGCAAGTATCAGCCTAGGCAGATGCCGCCGAAGCAGTAGAGAGAGCAGAAAAGGAGAAGCTGGAAATTGACGGATGAAGTTATTGGACTGTAACGCCCTATTTTTGGGCCTGGATGTTTTAGATGTTGAATCGGACCGGTCGGGAACGGTTTGAACCCTTGAGGTTGGTTTAGGGAAACACCTAGTTCAGGATGTTTTAAAACTATGGAAAAATATCTAAAAATTCTCATTTGTTATATAAATGATTATGGTGAAAACAATTTTACAAAATGAGAGTTGGAAATATTACATTTTGGAATAGTGACCAAAATGCAGTTTTTGCAAAATTTGACTAGTGACTGTTTTGTAAAGGATTGAAACTTTGAATCTTTAAGAAGATAATTTTACCATTTGTTTTTATCTGGTTTCTCTTTAATTTGGGAGCGTTTAATAATGATTTTATTAAAGAAATAAAAAGGAATTAAAAAGGGAATCAAAGTTGACTTTTCATAACTAATTTCACGATAGTTTTCTCTTTTCATTTTCTCTCAACTTCCAATCAGCCAAACACTTTTCTCTCCTCTGCTTTTCATTTGGTTTGCTGAGATTTTATCTTCCAAAGGATTTCCTATCTTTGTTTCATCAAATCCTTTTTTATTTTCCTTTGGATTTCAAGAAAACTTGCCCAAATTGAAGAGACATCAACCATTAGATGTAAGCTTCGTCCTTCTCCTCTAATGATCAGTTCTTTACTAAAATTCCCAAGTTATCAATCCTTTGTTAATGGTTTTTGAGTTGTTTTAATGTTATAAACAAGAAATAGTTGCTAAATTCAAGATTCTTGATGAGATCTTGGTGATTTTTGTATTTCTATGTTAAGCTCTATTTTGAGGTTGATTTCTAATATAATTTGGATGATATTTGATGTTGAGAATGAGGTTTTAACAAATAAATCCCGAATAGGTTTGGGTTCCTAAGTTTGAGATACTAGATTTGTGGTTTTTGAGGTGTTTATGGTGATCTGCTTTTGCTGGAGGTATAAGGTTGTGTTTATGGTGATTTTTGATGTTGATTGAAGTTTAGAAAAGGTTAGAATTGATAGATCTTGGCTGGGCTTAGTTTAGAAGGCAATCGATTGAGTTTTCGGTTGTTTCGTATGGGTATTTTGGTGTAGTTTTGGTGAGCAACGAGTTTGTGTTTAGTTGTTAGTGTTGAAATGCATTTTAATGCAATTGGATCTCTGTTTTGATGGTCTAAAAACATGGGATCTTGATCCGGAAGCAAGCGAAGCAATTTTGGAGGCTTCGGACGGGTGATCTTCGCGTTGGAACGTGAAGTTTCGCGTATCGGTGAGTGGATGTATTTTAAAGCTTTGTTAAACTTGGATACGAGGTGTTGGGAGGTTAGTGTAAGCTTGAAACGCTTAGCTAATTTCGAAAGTAAGTATCGTTACTTGTACTCTCAGATTTCGGTTTGAAATGGACTCCATGGTTTATCATGCTCATGTTTTGATAATGGTTGTTACTAACTGTTATGCATGGATTTAAGCATGTTTTTGCTTGTGTTTATCCCATGGAATTATTTGATTTGAATACAAGATGGGTTGATCTTGTATGAAATGGTTTTTTTTTATTTAAAAAGCATGTTTTATTTGGGATATGTGAAGATTTTCAGTGATGCATTGAAAGCAGTGAGTTAACATGGTTTTATGAGTATATTGGCAAGTGTTTGATCTACTTTTAATATCCGGATACGTTGGTCGACCAATAGGATGTGAGTGCACTATAATCTATAAATCGTACGTGTGTCTAGCTATGTAATGTAATAGGGGTGAGCCTATTGCGGGTGATAGAGGTGAGTCTATCACTATGGGTTAGGCGTGAGCCTAATTCCATTCGTAGCCATTAAGATGGGGTGAGCCATCATTGAGTATAGGGGTGAGCCTATACAAGTCCGTGTATCCGATATTGTGAGTGAAAATGATAGAGGTGAGTCTATCATAACGGATAGGGGTGAGCCTATGCCAGAATGTTATATGCCAATATATGTGTTTGTTGTTATTGCCCATGTATCATGATTATTGGTGGTTGCATAATGAATTATTATGCATGTGATGTGATGATGAGATGTTGCATAGGGTATATCTATGCATGTGAATTAAGCAAGTAAGCCTTAATGGAGTTTTGCATTGTGAACAATGCACGAGGCTAATGATACATGTGGAGCATGGTTAAAGAATGTTTTGCTTTGGTTTAGAAGCATGTTTAAGATTGAGCATGATATGGTTTCAATTGATGTTTTAAAAACTACATTGTTTTTTGTGTTTTGAGCTTTCCCTCACTAAGCAAGAGTGCTTACGCTCCCTTTTTCCCAACAATGCAGATAACTAAGCTTGAGGGCTGAGAAGTAGAAAGCGGGAGCACCTAAGTCATCACTCAAATTCAAGTATGAACTTTGGTGAATTTAAATAAGTAGATTTTGGCAATGGGAAAGAACCTCAGTTTGGGAGTTTGGTTTTGTAATCTCCTAGTTGAGATATGTGGTTTGCCTATTTGGTTTGCAAAAGGTCATTATATTGGTTTTGAGGATTTACCTTGCCTTTTGGGATGCTTATGGTCTTTTGGTGTTTTTGACTCTTAGGGAGCATGTTTTAGAAGTTAATTTTGATGATGATGATGTTAGATGTTTTACCTTAGCTTGTACCTTTGAGTGTTGATGTATATTTGTGTGCAAGCATGTTTAGCTATATGTTGGAATGGTTTGGATGGGTCATTGATGTTCAAAATCTGCATTTTGGGCATTTGCAGGCTGCAGCGTATCGTTACACCTCAGAGAGTATCGATACGGCCTGCTTGATTTGTGAGGGGCGTACCGGTACACAGGGTCGTATCGATACCCTCTTTAGTCACTGGACGAGGGCGTACCGATACGGTACCTCAGTGTATCGATACGGTCTAGTGACACAAGCCTGGGAAGTTTGACCATCGAGGGCGTATCGATACCCTCCTTAGGCGTATCGATACGTGGGTCATTAAGTTGGTTAAGCCTCAGCTGAGGATGTTTTGAAACGTTGCATTTTAGTCCCTGAACTTCATGAATGCAATTGGATGTGATTGGCTAGTCAGATTGTGATGAAAATTGACAGAGAAGAATGAAATATGACTAATTGAATAAATATAACTTTAAAATCAGAGAAGTCCTTGTAATTTGTAGAAATTACATTTTGGTCCCTAAATGTCTAGTTGTGCAATTAAACCCTAAACGAAATCCGATCATTGTGTCGTTTCTTTCAATGCTCATTGGTGATCACATAGGACTTAAGATGCATTTAGAAAAGATAAAATGAAAGAAGTGTCGTCAATCGGAGTCGGCTTTAATTAGTTGGCTTTAGTTTTCCCTGTGTAATCACCTAGGTTCGGGTCAACCGTCTAGACCGGGCTAAGGGGGTTACATGGACCATCTAGAGAGCTGATCGAGAACTGACAAAGAGGAGAGGCCCAGAATGAAGAGCTGTGCCAACCCCTGCATGTAACCCCCTCGACTCGGCCTGGCCGATAGACCGAACCGAACGGATCACACGAGGAATATTGAAGTAAACTGGAAAAGTTTACCTCAATAAACGACCTTTTTTTTCTTTTTATCTTGTTTAGATGCAATTTAGGTCTTAACAAGCAGCAGATATGACATCAACACAATTGCCAATTAATTAGAACCAATTAAGGTTTAAGGACCATTTTTGTAAATTTGATAAATTACGAGGACTTTGCTAGTTTTAAACAACTTTCCTCACCCGAAAACATTCCCCACACGTGTTAGAACCCACATACAACTTGTAAACACATCAAAGACCATTAACAAGAAGCACAAGCTAGGACGTAGCATCATTCACGCACAATTCAAATCCTCAAAGGCCATTTACAACCCAAAATAAGCAACCATTATATTACCGCTAAGAAATCAACAATGGAACCTTCAAACCAAGGTTCTAATCCCCCATTGTCAATTCTACTTATTAAAAACTCTCCAAAGTTCATACTTGAGTTTGAGTGACAACTTAGGCGCCTACACTTGCTTAATTCACATGCATAGAATCCTCATATGCAATAACTCAACATCAAGCATCTCATGCACAATAAAACATGATGCTTTCATTTTAAAAACATGATACATAGGCAACATTGATAATACACATATATTGGCATATAACATCCGGCATAGGCTCACCTCTATCCGTTATGATGGACTCACCTCCATCACTTTCATACACAATATCAGATACACGAACTCACATAGGCTCACCCCTAAACTCAATAATGGCCCACCCCATCTTAATAGTTACAAATAGAATTAGGCTCACCCCTAACCCATAGTGATAGGCTCACCTCTATCACCCGCAATAGGCTCACCCATTCATGTCACGTAGCTAGACACACGTACGATTTATAGATTATGGTGCACTCACATCCTATTGGTCGACCAACGTATCCGAGTATTAAGAATAAATCAAACCTTTCCAATATATCCTTAAAATTCGTGTTAACTCACTGTTTTAAATGCATCATCAAAAATCATCACATATCCCAAACTAAACATGCCTTTAAATAGCAAAAACCATCTCATACAAGATCTCACCATCTTGTACACAAACCAAACTTTTTCATGGGATAAACACAAGCAATACCATGCTTAAATCCATGCATAACAGTGAGTAACAATCATTATCAAAACATGAGCATGATATACCATGGAATCTATTTCAAAACCGAAAACTGAGATAACAAGAAATCATACTTACTTCCGAGATTAGCTAAGCCTTTCAAGCTTACACTAACCTCCGAATAACTTGTATCCAAGCTTACAAAGCTTTAAAAACATGTCCACTCACCGACAACGCGAAACCTTGCTTGCCAACACAGAAATCACTCCTCTGGAACCTCCACAACCGACTCGTTTGCCTCCGGATCAAGATCCTCAGTTTTCATATCATCAAAACAGAGATCCAAATGCATTAAAATGCATTTCAACACCAACAACTAAACACAAACTCGTTGCTCACCCAAACTACACCAAATTACCCATTCGAAACAACTAAAAACTCAATCGATTGCTTCCTAAACCAAGCCCAGCCATCATACATCACTTTCAATCATTTATAAACATCAAAATACACCTAAAATCAACCTAAACCCATCCTTATACCTCCAGCGTCAAAACCTCATCATTTCACCTCAAAAACTCCACTAAAACTATCATAAAACTCAAGGATCTCAAGGATTTCGGGATCTATATCATTAAAACACTTTCTCAACAACATAAATAACTGAAAACTCAATTAGAATTCATCCAAAATAGAGCTCATCAAAACAATTCTAAATATCAAGAATTAAGTCACTATTTTGTAAGATTTTGATCTTAAATCATAACTATTATCAAAACTCAGTTAAAAACAATAATTGAGAGTCAAAAATCTTGGGAATTTCAATAAAGAACCTTGATTAGAGGTTGAGAATGGGATTTACCTCCAATCCTTGCTTTCCTCAATGAATGACAAGTTTTTGCTTCCAAAAATCTTGAAGAAATTGAAAAGGATTCTTTGGGAATGAAAGAGAAAACAAGAGAGAGTGTTTGGGAGAAAACAAATCTGCAGAAAATGATTTAGAAGAGTGTTTGGCTAATAATGAGAAGAGAAAAGTAGTTAGGTAACTAAAATCTCCCAAATTAACTATTTAATTAATAAAATAACTAAAACCATTTTAAAATCAATTAATTAGAACCATTTTAAACACATGTCATATTAAGGAAAGACTTAATTGCAAAAAGCTCCCTAAAGATTCTAAGACTTTGACTCTCCTTTTTTGAAAATTGCATTTTCACAGTTTTGAAACTTTACATTTTGGTCACTACCCAAAATGAACCACGTCCGAAACTCTTTTTGTAAAATTGATTTGACCAACCTCTTAAACATATTTTTAGAGGATTTTATCAATTTTTACCACATTTTTATCATATCCATATCCTTGATTTCCTTAAATCACCTTACGCGATTCGAACCATTTCCGACCGGTCCGATCCGATGTCTAAAACATCCAGGCCCAAAACCAGGGCGTTACAAAATCAATTAAAGTCCGAAAACCACCTTTCAAACCAATTTTCATCAAGATTTCAAGAGTTTCATATTCTAACAACAAAACCTCAATCAAAATCAGTATTAAAGAGTCAAATATCTTTGGAATTTCATTAAAGAACTTAGATTAGAGGGATAGCACGAAGATTACCTCTAATCCTTGCTTCTCCTCTAATTTGGCAAGATTTACTTGAAGTAACTTGAAGGAAAATGGAATAAATCAATGGAGAAATGATAGGAAACAAAAGAGGATTTGAGAGTAATGAATTTCTGGAAAATTGATAGAGAAATGAGAGTGTTTGGCTGAAGTGAAAGTGAGAAAATGAAAAGCTCGTCAAAAATTTCATTAACTGATTAACTAACTTCCTAAATTAATTAAATAAAACCTTTTTAATTATTTTATAAATATTTAAAACACATGCCAAATTAGGGAAAAACATAATTCTCAAGTAGCTCCCCAAAGATTATAAGATTTTAACTCTTCTTGAAAAACACATTTTCCAACTTTTAAATCTTTACATTTTGGTCACTACCCAAAATGTACACTTTAGAAAACCCGTTTTGAAAAATTGATTTGGCCAACCTCTTAAACATCATTTTAGAGGATTTTAGGAATTTTTATCATATTTTTATCCTATCTCGAACTTCGATCACCCTAAACCGCCTTTTAACGGTTCAAACAACTAACACCGGTTCCACCGACCCGACTCGCCAAAACATCTAAGCCCAAAACTGGGGCGTTACAACTCTCCCCCACATGGGAAATTCCATCCTCAAAATTTAACCTGAAGGAAAAAGATGCGGGAATTGCCTCTACATGTCCGCCTTGCTTTCCCACGTGGCCTCCTCAACTCCTCAGTGTCGCCACAGCACCTTCACAAGCTCAATCGTCTTGCCACAAAGAACTTTGCTACTCGAATCCAAAATTATCACCGGTTCCTCATCATAGGACAAATCCGGATTCAACTCAATCTTCTCAACCGACATCACATGTGAAGGATCTGATCTGTATCTCCGTAACATAGATACATGATACACATCATGGATCTTTTCCAACTCTGGAGGCAACCTCAACCGATAAGCCACATGACCAATGATAACTACACAATTATCTTTATTTTCATACCTTTTTACTATAGCATTTGCATGTTCTTAAGTTCATACCATAGCATTTAGACTGCATTTAGGTTGCATTTTCTTCTTCTGGGTGCATCTTCATCTTTGCTGGTTATTTGTCCATATTTAGGGGTACTGCTCGGAAGGTTGGTTTTGGGATTGTTGGTGCGCAGGAAAGGAGTCAAGAGAGAAAGTCGGTGCTGGAAATTGCTATAGCATGATGGAAGTGGATATTGGCCAACACGTGAGATACACGTGAGCTGCAGAAGCACGTGAACATGCAGAAAAGGACGATCTGACATGTGCAGCAGCCGGTACCCACCTGCAGACTGTCCTCCTTGCCCCCTCGTGGCAGACCTTGTCGGTGGATATTCCTTGGGATTACCAAGGCATCTTTAGGTCACAAAACCCTAGAAGCCTCCACTATATAAAGGGGAGAAAAGCTTGGAGAAGGGTGTGTGTGTGTTGCGAAAGAGAGGCGGAAGAGAGAGAAAGTCATAAGGTGAGAGAAGTTTTTATCTTCATCTTCTCCATCTTGGTGTCCTCCATCGTTGAAGCTCCAAGGAGTGGCCTCACCGGCCTCGAGAGAGGTGGTGGGCCTAAGACAGTCGGCCAGTCTATGGCGGAGAGGGAGTTCACCTTTCTTTCTGTCTCTATAGCATTTCCTTTTCATATCTTTATCTTTGGTGATGTTATGGCAATGATACATTGGATCATATTTCCCAGCCACGAACTGTTTTAGGTGGTTTGGGTTTGATGGATGATTTTATTTTGAGTGTTTATCATGTTCTATGCTTTGCTTATGCATTTCTCATTTCCTTAAAGTTGTAAGAGCCCTAGAGAGTTGGTCGTTCTTTAAGTGTTTGTTGGGGTTAGTAATCGAGAGAGCTAGCCTTAGAACCCTCATAAGCAATGGAGTGGCTGTCGAGAGGCAGACTCTAACCTACCTTAGAGATAAGTGATAGGTTTCAAGGGCTAAGAAGGATAGTTCGTGAAGGGTAGGGGAGTGTTAAGAGTTTACGCCGAGAGGTATTGCTGTAGCATTTCTGACTCCCAGTCTCCTGGCTACAGATAGTTTAGGAACATTTTTAGCAAATCTCGCCTAGCATAGAAGATAGCTGAAGAGCCTTAGTGTTGTTAAGAAGCTTAAGTTAGGTTGTCCATCATTCCGAGCCAGTCATTCTGTAGTGAGTTTCGCATACGAAAAGGGACATGTTCATCTTATTGCTATCTTATCTTTCTCTGCTCTATTTTGCTTCAACATAACTTTACACCATCTCTTTTACTATGGCATTGTCATCTGCAAAAGGTTCAATCTTTATTGTTACAGCAACAATGAATACCTCCAATCCCTATTGAAATGATACTCACTCATCACTTTATTACTCGTTCGACGTATATACTTGCACCATATTTGCGTATCATTTATAGTACACTACACGCAAGCAACAAGTTTTTGGCGCCGTTGTCGGGGATTGGCAATTGGTTGTTTACGGTTTTTTGTTTATATCGCTTGTTCTTTTTGTTTTTGTACATATTTATTTTAGGTTTTTCATTTTTCTCTTCAGGTGTCTTGCTAGTGTATGACCAGAAGGCGACCTAGAGGACCCCTGCAATCACCTATTTCTAAAATCGAGTATTTCTTGAGACTTAGGAGACGTGTTCGAAGAGAAGAGACTAGAAACATGAACGGAGAAATACCACCACCTCAAGGTAATGAAGATACTATGGAAAATGGCCAGGGAGAAGAAGCTCGACCTCGAGCCATTAAAGATCATTTGACTCCTATCTGGACGATCTCTATCCCGGAATAGTAGCTCTAGAAATTTAGGCAGCCCAGTTCGAGCTTAAACCTGTTATGTTCAACATGTTGAACACTTTTGGTCAGTTTGGAGCTATGCCTCACGAAGATGCAAGACAACATATATGTGCTTTCTTGGAAGTGTGTGACTCGTTCATACAACAAGGAGTGCACGAGGATGTGCTAAAGCTTAAATTGTTTCCATATTCTTTACATGATCGTGCTAGAGCATGGCTAAGTGGAGTGCCATCTGGATCAATGGAGACTTGGACAGATCTATGCAAAAGTTTTCTACTAAGGTATAATTAACCCAATAGAAACGCTCAGTAGAGAAACGATATTGCTTCTTTTCGTCAGGCTGATGACAAATCTATGTATGAGTGTTGGGATCGATTCAAGGGATTATTGAGGAAATGCACAAATCATGGTTTTCATGAGTGGACCCAAGTGGTTATGTTCTATAATGGAGTAAATGCTCCTACAAGGATGATGTTAGATGCTTCAGCATATGGGACCTTGTTGGACAAATCACTGGAGGAAGCATTCAACATTCTTGATAGGGTAGCCAAAATTGATTACCAGTTTCCGACCACAAGGCTTGGAACGGGGAGGAGAAACCAAGTAGCTCGGGACAGTGAAGTTGATGACTCGGTAGCCACCCAGTTAGCTGCTATCACAAATATGCTAAAGAACCTCCAACGTCCCAACGAAGTCAAGGAAGTGAAGTCTGCAACCTCATGTCTTAGATGCGATTGCCATCACCATTTGAGTAAATTCCTTGACAATCAAGAGTCAGCCAACTATGTGGGGAATTATAACCGCAACAACAATCCATACTCCAATACCTACAACCCAGGATGGCATCAGCATCCAAATTTTAGTTGGGGTAATCAAGGGCACAACAATTCTGCTCAGTCAGCGCCACAAAAAAATATGATCGAAGCACCATCTTCTAACCAGATGATGCCATGGCAAGGTCACAAGGGAGCAGCATCTTCATCGAACAATTCGCTGGAGACTACATTCAAAGAATTTATGGCTATGACAAAAGATTTCATGGGAACCACGAAAGTTTTGCTACAGGATCATGCATCAAACATTAAGAATCAATGAGTCTTATTGCAAAGCCATAGTTCCTCTCTTCGAGCCTTAGAAACACAAGTGGGTCAGATAGCTCAAACCTTGCATGCCCGACCACAAGGAAGTTTGCCTAGTGACACTGAAGCCACTAAGAACCATAGCAAGGAACAATGCAGCGCACTCACATTAAGGAGTGGTAAGGAAATTAGCAAGGAATACAAGTTTGGGGGGAAAGAGAAGGAGGACTCTCAGCCAAACCTGTCCCACGAAGAAGATAACTCACAAGATCCTCCAGTTGAAGAAAAGGGTGAGGAAGTCATAGCAAAAGAAATACCGGAGGAGGAGCCTGCTTTTGCTACAGCAAAAGATGTAACTCCACTAGTCCAGAGAAATGTAGTTAGACCCCCACCCTCATCTAGTGCTCAGTCAGTATCCTCAGAGATTGTGGACGATGTAGCAGATCCCCACCACTACTCCTCTGAAACATCAATGGACAATACCAGCATCACGACATAGCCTCCGCACCCAGGAGGTAACTAACTTTTTTCTCTTTCCATTTATTTCAAATTTTATCATTTTTCATGGCATATAGTGTAGATTAGTTTATTCATTGAGGACAGTGCATCTCTCAAGTTTGGGGGTGTTAGTGTTTATAGTTAATATTTTGCTTTAGCATATGCATTACAGGATAGAACAAATTTTTTACTATGGCATTCTGTTTAGTCTAGAGATAGCCTATGAAAATATTTATGATGTCTGACGATGAAATCTTAAAGGCCTGAACTAAGTTAGAAAAAACACAACTAGTTGAGATCTGTAGAACTGGCCTTAGGATCTAGTTATTATAAAAAATGTTCCACAACTGATCTCTTTCTATAAGTAAATCTATTAGAAAAAAATTTCAGGAAGAACCCTCTTGAACTATGATATGTAAACTCTAGAGAACTTAAAAGAAAGATTAGATGACCCTATGCTAAAACAAACGAATAAATGTTACGACATATCTGTAGAAGGACACTCCGCTTTGCTATAGCATATCAAAAAGAAGAAGAAATGGAGCTTCGTTATAGCATATGGGTGAATGAAAGTTGTCACGGGATGACTCTGCCTACTAGCTCGGGGGTGACAGGTTTGCTCCCTGCTCATCTAGAGTTAAGGACAGTAGGTGTGATGAGCTGACACCCTTCGTAGCAGAAAACCTATATCTTTGGGAGTCTAAAAATTGAAAAAGAACTAGAGAACATAGTTAGGGTATAACTAGGGAGCTTCCTTAAAAATTTGTCTCACTGGCTTAAGTATAGGAGGAAGGCAGCCACACACACAGCTTAGTCCTAATGAATGTTCTTAAGGATCTCACTTATGGTTGTATATATTTATTTGCCTAAGTTATTTTTGAGGAATGAAATATTGCCATAGCAATCCTCTAGGTTAAATAATTGCCATAGTAATTCTTTTGTTCTGTTCTATTCATTGTTTGAGGACAAGCAATGGCTTATGTTTGGGGGTGTGATAACTGCACAATTATTCATACCTCTTTGCTATAGCATTTGCCTGTTCTTAAGTTCATACCATAGCATTTAGGTTGCATTTTCTTCTTCTGGGTGCGTCTTCATCTTTGCTGGTTATTGGTCCATATTGAGGGGTACTGCTCGGAAGGTTGGTTTGGGGATTGTTGGTGCGCAAGAAAGGAGTCAAGAGAGAAAGACGGTGCCGAAAATTGCTATAGCATGATGGAAATGGATATTGGCCAGCACATGAGATACACGTGAGCTGCAGAAGCATGTGAACATGCAGAAACGGACGATCTGACATGTGCAGCAGCCGGTACCCACCTGTAGACTGTCCTCCTTGTCCTCTCGTGGAAGACCTTGTCGGTGGATATTCCTTGGGATTATCAAGGCATCTTTAGGGCACAAAATCCTAGAAGCCTCCATTATATAAAGGGGAGGAAAGCTTGGAGAAGGGAGTGTGTATGTTGCGAAAGAAAGGCGGAAGAGAGAGAAAGTCACAAGGAGAGAGAAGTTTTCATCTTCATCTTCTCCAGCTTGGTGTCCTCCATCGTTTAAGCTCCAAGGAGTGGTCTCACCGGCCTCGAGAGAGGTGGTGGGCCTAAGACAGTCGGGCAGTCCATGGCATAGAGGGAGTTCACGTTTCTTCCTGTCGCTATAGCATTTCCTTTTCATATCTTTATCTTTGGTGATGTTACCGCAATGATTCGTTGGATGATATTGCCCAGCCATGAACTATTTTAGGTGGCTTGGGTTTGATGGATGATTTTATTTTGAGTACTTTTTAATGCATGCTATGGCTTTTTCAGTGTTTATCATGTTCTATGCTTTGCGTATGCATTTCTCATTTCCTTAAAGTTGTAAGAGCCCTCGAGAGTTGGCCGTTCTTTAAGTGTTTGTTGGGGTTAGTAATCGAGAGAGCTAGCCTTAGAACCCTCATAAGAAATGGAGTGGTTGTCGAGAGGCAGACTCTAACCTACCTTAGAGATAAGTGATAGGTTTCAAGGGCTCAGAAGGATAGTTTGTGAAGGGTAGGGGAGTGTTAAGTGTTTACGCCGTGAGGTATTGCTGTAGCATTTCTGACTCCCGATCTCCTGGCTAGAGATAGTTTAGGAACACTTTTAGCAAATCCCGCCTAGCATAGAAGATAGCTGAAGAGCCTTAGTATCGTTAAGAAGCTTAAGTTAGGTTGTCCATCATTCCGAGCCAGTCATTCCGTAGTGAGTTTCGCATACGAAAGGGGACATGTTCATCATATTGCTAACTTATCTTTCTCTGCTCTATTTTGCTTCAGCATAACTTTACACCATCTCTTTTACTATAGCATTGTCATCTGCAAAAAGTTCAATCTTTATTGTTACAGAAACCATGAATACCTCCAATCCATGTGGAGACGATACTCACTTATCACTTTATTACTCATTCGACGTGTATACTTGCACCATATTTGCGTAGCATTTATAGTACACTACACGCAAGCAACAACCAACTCGCTCCACAATCTCATAGGGCTCAATAAACCTCGGACTAAGCTTTCCCTTACGTCCGAACCTCAACACCTTCTTCCAAGGCGATACCTTAAGGAACACGCGATCTTCAACCGTGAATTCAACCTTTTTACGCTTTAAATCCGCGTAAGACTTCTGACAATCCGATGCAGCCTTCAACCACTCACATATGAGTTTTACCTTCTTTGTTGTTCCCTTGAGCATATCAGGCAAGGAAAGCAACTTTTACCCCGCTTCAGCCCAACAAAGAGGCGTTATGCACTTTCTCCCATACAAGGCCTCATACGGTGCCATTTGAATACCCGCCTGAAAACTGTTGTTATAAGCAAACTCAACCAACGACATATGTTTTTCCCAAGAACCATGGAAACCAATCACACAACATCGCAACATATCCTAAAGCACCTGGATGAGTCGTTCCGACTGCCCATCCGACTGAGGATGATATGAAGTGCTGAAATTCAACCGCGTACCCAACGCCTGATGTAAACATTTTTCAAAACCTCACTGTAAATCTCGAATCTCTATCCGACACTATAGACTTGGGCACACCATGCAATCGTACAATCTCAGCAATATACAACTCAGCTAACTTATCCAACGTATACGTAGTATGTACAGCCAAGAAATGTGCACACTTCGTAAGGCAATCCACAATCACCCACATTAAGTTCTTCTTCGATGGTGTCAAAGGCAACCCAAATACGAAATCCATCGTAATCCTCTCCCATTTCCACTCTGGTTTCCTCAAAGGCTGTAAAAAACCGGAAGGAAACTGATGCTCAGCCTTCACTCGTTGGCAAACCATACACTTGCTTACAAAATCTGCCACATCCTTTTTCAATCCTACCCAATAGTACTCATCCTTCAAGCCACGATACATTTTAATACTATCAGGGTGCATAGAAAGAGGATTGCTATGAGCCTCAACCAAAATAGTGCGCCTCAACTCAACATCTTCCGGCACCACTACTCGACTTTTGAAACATAGAACCCCATCATCATTAAAGTAGAAATCCGTAGTTTTACCATCAGCTATATCCTGAACATGAGGTACCAATGAATCATCCATCAATTGTTTCTCCTTAATCAACTGAATCAAGGAAGGTTTCACCTGTAACTCGTCTATCAAGCCACCATCACGTGATATGCTTTGAGTAGAAAGATGATACTCAAAGCATTGGCCACAACATTGACCTTTCCAAGATGATACTCTATGGTCAGATCGTAATCCTTAAGCAACTCCAACTATCTTCGTTGCCTAAGATTCAACTCCTTCTGAGACATAAGGTACTTCAAACTCTTATGGTCGGTGTAAACCACACACCTTTCACCATAAAGGTAATGTCTCCAAATCTTCAAAGCAAAAACCACCGCCGTGAGCTCAATATCATGCGTAGGGTAGTTGAGCTCATGCACCTTCAACTGTCTAGACGTATAAGCCACAACCATCCCACATTGCATCAACACGCAACCCAAACCAACGTATGATGTGTCGTTATAAACTACAAACTCCTTACCTGATTTTGGTTGAATCAAGACATGAGCTTGCGTCAAAGCTTCCTTCAACTTATCAAAAGCTTGCTGCCTAACATCCGTCCACTCAAAACGAACATTCTTTTGCAACAACTTGGTCAAAGGAGTAGCAATCTTAGAAAAACCCTCGACAAACCTTCGGTAGTAACCATCCAACCCAAGGAAACTACGCACTTCCATCACTGACTTAGGCGTCTTCCAACTCATCACCACCTCAACCTTGTATAGATCAACTCGAATTCCTTCGGCTGACACCACATGTCCAAGAAAAACCACTTCATTGAGCCAGAATTCACACTTGCTCAGCTTAGCATAGAGCTGATTCTCTAACAGCACTTGCAACACAATCCTTAAGTGTCTATCATGATCCTCCTCGGTACGTGAGTACACAAGAATATCATCGATAAACACAACCACAAACCGATCCAGAAACTCATGGAACACCCTATTCATCATGTCCATGAAAGCACTCGGTGCATTTGTCAAGCCAAACGACATCACCAATAACTCATAATGGTCGTACCTCGTCCGAAAAGTGTTCTTAGGTACATCCACATCCTTAACCTTAAGTTGATAGTACCCATACCTCAAATTTATCTTTGAAAACACCGAAGCACCACGAAATTGATCGAACAAATCATCGATCATCGGCAAAGGATACTTGTTCTTAATCGTCAACTTGTTCAGCTGTTGATAATCAATGCACATACGCATGGTACCATCCTTTTTCTTCACAAACAAAACTGGCGCACCCTAAGGTGAAATATTCAGCCTTATGAACCCTCGGTCAAGCAACTCCTGAAGCTGCGTCTTCAACTCCTTAGGTGCCATGCGATAAGGAGCAATGGACATCGAAGTCGTATTCTCATACAACTCTATACCAAACTCAACCTCTCGATTGGGTGGCAACCCTAGAAAATCTTTCGGGAAGACACCCGGAAACTCACATATAGTTCGTATGTCTTGCACACGCACTTCCTTCGTACCAGGATTCATCACATACGCCAAGAAAGCTTTACATCCCGACTCCAACATCAGACTCGCTTCGAGAGCCGAAATTGTGTTAGACAAGAACTTCACGTTCTCACCTACAATTACTACCTCATAATCATCTGCAAGCTTCAGGGTAACACACTTATCATCAAAATCCACTACAGCTCGGTGTTCAACCAACCAGTCCATCCCAAGAATCACATCAAATCCATAAAAAGACAATTCCATCAAATCAACAGGGAATACATGACCTTGAACAGACAATGGGCATCTTCTATACAATTTCCTCGTAACCACAGTCCCACCAAAAGAACTCTTTACTTGCATTCCTGCATCTAGCATCTCAACAGGAATATCAAGCAAATGTGCATGCTCACTCAAGATGTATGAATGCGTAGATCCAGAATCAATCAATGCTGACAAAGACAAGGATTGCAATGTGAAGGTACCAGCAATCACATCGGTGTTGTTGCGTCCCTCGCGATGCGCATACACCCTCGCGGGACCACCTCCCTCTGGCTAAACGGCAACCACATGGGCCACACCTCTCTGGCCATCCTCTCTCCTCTGAAAGTTACCACGGCCTCGCCCACAACCTCTCTACTGAGCAACAACTGCTGCACGACCCTGACCACATTCCGCTAACAGGGGACACTCTCGTCTCATATGGTCAGCGGATCCTTAGTGCCAACATGAATTAGCTCCAGCCGCAGGAACTTGCACCTCACAAGCTGCACGAGGGCAGCCCCTCCTCAAGTGCTCTCGTGAACCACACGTCCAACATGTACCCTGCTTGAACCTCTGACTGCCGCCTTGAGCCGGTGAACCTCGTCCAAAGTTGCCACGAGTAGCCTCAAGTTGATATCAACGGTCCCGGTTCCTCTTGCTCTGCCCACCACTCGGGCCAGCATCAGCAGTTCTCTTGCCCAAACCAAAACCACCCCCACGCGAGGTCAGACCCAAGCTCTGCTCTATATCTTTGGCTCAAGTCACGAGCACATCAAAGTCCGTATAATCCGTAGCTAGCATGTACGTCTTCACGTCTTGTACCAAGCCATACTGAAAATGATCGCATCGATGCCTATCACTCGGCATCAGCTCTGGAGCATAATGGCTTAACTGTATGAACTGGACCTTGTACTCAGCTACAGTCATACTCCCCTTAACTAGAGACATAAATTCTCTCTTCATATCATCCAAGTACCTAACTCGAAGGTACTTTCTCTTGAAAGTAGACCAGAAGAACGTCCAATCTATCTCTTCCAGCTCCAATGTTGCAGTCGCAGTCGTCCACCATGTGTAGGCATCACCGTTCAACAATGATACTACGCAACCCAGCTTTCGTGCATCATTGCATCCCATCTGATCCAATATTCGGATCGTACTGGCCAGCCATGCCTCAGACGCATCGGAAGATAATCCGCGAAACTCTACTCCTCCCAAACTCCTCAGTCGCTCCAGTGGCAAACCCGCTTGCCCAGCAGCAGGAGCATGTACATTCACTCAAGAAACAGCAGCCTAGAATGCCCTAGTCATCGCTTGCACCAAAGGCGTCAAATCTCCCAACACCAGACTAGTCTGTCCGTGTTGACCCTGCTCATCACCCCTAGGTGGTGGTGGCGGAGGAGGAGGTCGATTTTCACTAGGTGGAATTTCATTATCCTGGCCTCGCTGCCCCTCAACAGGAGCTATCACTCCAGAACGTAACTCACGCCTCGGTCCCATTGTGCTAGTTAACATTTAAACATAAACATAAAACAAACAATGATCAGGCCAGCTCGTAACAAGGATTCCAAGACTTTTAAAACCAATTTAAAACATTTCACTAGGTAATAAGGCAATGGGCATTCCAATTTCCCCCCAACATATCTTTAAAGCATACAACATGCATACATCAACCATCATATAACTCAAGCATCGAGATTCAGTTCAATCATCATCACATCAACATTCATTCATCATGTATAGGATTACTATCACACATTCACATAAGCATGCTTAAACATTCACCAGACAAAGCAAATATCACCAGAACACATATCCACATCGCAAATCACTTACCAACAACTTACCATCATCCCAACCTTTCGTAACCTGGCTCTGATACCACCAAATGTAACCCCCTCGACCCAGCCTGGCCGATAGACCGAACCGAACGGATCACACGTGAAATATTGAAGTAAACCGGAAAAGTTTACCTCAATAAACGACCCTTTTTTCTTTTTATCTAGTCTAGATGCAATTTAGGTTCCTAGGCGTTCGTACACAAGCAGCGGATATGACATAAACACAATTGCCAATTAATTAGAACCAATTAAGGTTTAAGGACCATTTTGAAAATTTGATAAATTAAGGACTTTCACCGAATTCGAGTTCCAATCTTTAATTAGATTTAGTGCATACTTCTCGGTGAAATTTTAGCTCAACAAGACATTTACAACTCATTCAATTGCATGCAAGGAAAACATGGACCAAAATGCAAGAAACAGAACTCAGGACAATTCAAATACAGATCCAACGGTAGAGTGTTTCGGAACAGAAAGCCCTGTAAATAAACAACCATTTCGAAACTTAATTGACCGTTTCGATACGTGAGTGGGTTTCAAAACCCCTCAAGACATGTTTCGGTACGATGGTTCACAGAGGAAAAATGTTCTGGAATGAGCCTCAACGTTACGAAACTCCAAGGCCATTACAAGCCACCGTTCCGAAACAGGTAAGGGCGTTCCAAAACGCCTGGGCCTGCAATTTTCCAAAAAGCTAGTTTAATTCACTTTACGCCCTCCGAAACCATCCCGACACGTACCCTAACATACATACAACTTAAAAACACATCATTGACCATATATACGAAGCACAAGCATCATCATAGCATCATTTTCACAAGTTAAGGCTCTAAAGGCATGCTTCCTAGATGTCAAAATCACCAAAAGGCTAAAATCCAAAAGCAAGCATACATCAAAACTCAAAGGCCATTTACAAGTCCAAAAATGCATCACAAACTTGCTCAAAACCAGAAATCCACAAATCATTAGCATTCAATACATCAGACACCCCCATTGCCCTTATTACACTAGTTGAAAAGCTCAACATACTTTTAGCAAAATGTCTTGGTGTGATTCCTCGAAGATGCTGCCTCCAAAAGTCTAATTATCTGCATTGATGAAACAAAGAGAGCATAAGCATACAAGCTAAGTGAGGGTTGCTGAAAACCACAAACATCATCAATGCACAAAACCATTTTTCACTCTTTTCAAAACCAACATGCCTTTGTTTATAAACCATGCACTTTTTCATCAAACTCATTGTTTTAAACATCATGCATCATGATCCAATCAAAATCAGAAACTAAACCATTGCTACTCATTTACCAAGCCTTTCATGCATAAACACCATTATGCTAAGCTTAAACTAAAACATGCATCTTCCATACATTTTCCACATTATACAAATCCATTATATTAGCTCACAAGTGATAACAACAATCTCAAAAAAAAAATATCAGATACACGGATTACCAAGGGTTGTCCCACACCCTTCATACACTCTATCGGCATCTCAAGGTTCACACACGAGAGCAACCCTCCGTCGTTGTGACACTCGTGGTGGAGTATTCGGTACAATCACAACACCTCAACACCACTCATCGGTAGATGTATAATCCACTAACGAGAGACGGGAAAAAACACAAGGTTCACACCTGGGAGCTACCCTCAACCGTTGCAACCTTAAACAATCCTCAATCGTTATGGTACTTGGATGGAGTATTCGGTACAATCACAACCCCTCAACATCCAAGGCAACTTTTTTATAGTGCACTCAATCCTATAGCCGGCTAACTATATCCGATTTCACTTATAAAATATTTTATTCAACATCACTTGCCAATATAACCCATAACTCATGCATAACTCACTATTTTTACAAAGCATTCATGATAAGCCATCAACAAGCATTAAACCATGCTTAAAATCTCATGCATCAACACATGCATACAAGGACCACTTACCTAGTGCATCCTTAAACCACATGGCATCATCATACACAATTTATATTCTAAAACATGCTTTAAAATAGTAGGTAAATGCATTTAAAATCAAGTGCAACCAAAGGCTCATAACTAGCACAACCGAGGGAGAAATTTCGATTTACTTACTTCCGAACTGAATAAAGCATTTCAAGCTCTTATTAAGTTCCCAAAACCTTTTCTAAAATGTTTCCACGCGGGAAAACCAAATTCCACTCCCCGACTTGCGAAACCACACTTGCCGACGTGACTATCGATCGTCCGGAGCCTCCAAAACCACCTCGTTTGCTTCCGGATTACTATTCCCTGTTTTCAACACATCAAAACAGAGGTTCAATGCATAAAAATGCATCCAAAGCTCCAGCACACACAAGAAAACCCGCAGCCCTGCTCTAAAGCATCAAAACACCCATCCAAAAAAACCAAAAACTCAATCGATTGACCTTAAACCTCAGCCCAGCCATTACCCAACTCATCCAACACATTCTAAGCATTAATCAACATCCAAAAATAACCTAAAACCATCCTTATACCTCCAGCAACTCGAAATCCTCAAGAACACCTCAAAAACTCACCCAAAAACACTCCAAAAACTAAGGATCTCAAGGATTTCGGGATCTATATGATTAAGACTCCACTTCAACACTAAAAACCTTTCAAAACTCATTTAGAAACAATCTCAAACCAGCCAAATCAATTAAAATCCAAAAATCACCTTTTAAACCAATTTTTCATCAAGATTTCAAGAGTTTCGTATTCTAACAACAAAACCTCAATCAAAATCAGTATTAAAGAGTCAAATATATTTGGAATATCATTAAAGAACTTAGATTAGAGGGATTGTAACGCCCCGGTTTTGGGCTTAGAAGTTTTGGGCGTTGACCGGTTCGGTCAAAGTGCTGTTCGAATCTATAAGGGTGACATTAGGAAAGCCTAGTTCGGGTTGCATTAAAAATATGGAAAAATGTTCTAAAATCATCTTTTAATATATATAAGTGAACTGTGAAATCAATTTTGAAAAATGAGGTTTGGAAGGGTGACATTTTGGCTAGTGACCAAAATGTAATTTTTGAAAGTTGCGTGACTGTTTTATAAAGGATTGAAACTTTGAATCTTTAAGGAGCTATTATTCCAAAAGTAGTTTCTCGAGATTTTTCTAAGATATTTTAAGGTTTTATTCTGATTTTTAAACATAAGAAAAGAGGAGGGAAAGTCATTTTGGCTATTTTGTAACTAACTTCTCATTTTCTTTTCTCTCATTTTCTCTCAACCCAAACACTTTCTCTCCAGAGAGTTTCTTCTGATTTTGTTACCTAAATCTCTCCTTTCAACTCTCTTTTGATTTCTAATCATCATATCTACAAAACCTCTCAATTTGCAAGTTGATTCTTCAAGCTTTTTGGCTCTAAAAGAGGAGAAACTCAAGTTTGGAGGTAAGAACGTCCTTCTCCTCTAAACTATCAGTTCTTTACTGAAATTCCCAAGTTCTCAATCCTTAATTGATGTTTTATAAATGGCTTTTAAGATTGTTTAATGGATCTTGGCTTAAAATGCAAGATTTGGTGTGTTTTTGATGAAATTTCGTTGGATCTGTTTAAGCAGTGTTTTAAGGTGTTAAAATGATGATTAATGAATGTTAATTTGATAAGGAATTGGGTTTTGATTAATGCAATCCCGGATAGGTTGAATTTCCTAAGTTTAGCTTCTGATTCTTGGTTGTTTTTGAGGTGATCTTGTGGATCTGGTGTTGCTGGAGGTATAAGGATGTTGTTAGGTTCTTTTTAGATGTTAAATGGTGTTAAAGGATGTTAGGTTTTGATGGTTTATGGCTGGACTTTGTTAAGAAGTGGTTTTGATGCATTTTCGGTTGTGTTTGGTGGCCGAAAATGGAGTGTGGATGAGAGCAGCGAGTTTAGGTGCTTTCATTGAAGCTATTAATGCATGATGATGCATTAATCTACTGTTTTAATGTGTTAAAACAGGGGAGTCATCTTTGGATCCAAGTGGTGGTGATCCGGAGGCTTGATTTGGTGCTTCGGCAAGAGGCGAAGTGGAATCGGTGAGTGAAATTGGGTTTTCGGCTTGAAACCAATGTCTTGGGAGCTTAGTTTAAGTCTAAACAACTTTGCTAAGCTCAAGTGTAAGTTTCGGAAATACTCTCTAGTGGTGGCCATGATTTGATTGTTGTGCAATGTGGTTTAATGCATGTTTTAAACTCTGTTTTGAAAGCATGATTTAGCATGGTTATTGCTGTTTTTGTAAGACATATGTTGAAGGAAGCTCAAGGTAAGAGTTCCTTGTTTTTGAACATTGATTAAATGTGGTTTGATGCTTTTGAATGCATGATGAATATGGCTTGGTTTAATGCTTTAAAACAATGGATAAATTGATGATAATGATGTATATTGGCAAGTGATGTTTTGAAAAGGTTAAGGTCACTAAGGTGGTTAAAAGTCCTTGAGTGAGCCTTGTTTACTTAAGAACATCAAGGTGGTTAAAAGTCCTTGGATGATTCTTGCTACGGACACAAAGGTGGTTAAAAGTCCTTGTGTTGTCCTTTCCATGGTGTTTAAAAGTCCATGGGCCAAGGTGTTTAAAAGTCCTTGGGGCCAAGGTGTTTAAAAGTCCTTGGGGTGATTATTATCATGGTGTTTAAAAGTCCATGGCCAAGGTGTTTAAAAGTCCTTGGGGTCAAGGTGTTTAAAAGTCCTTGAGGTGAACTTGTTAAGGACACAAAGGTGTTTAAAAGTCCTTGTGTGGTCCTTGCCAAGGTGTTTAAAAGTCCTTGGGGCCAAGGTGTTTAAAAGTCCTTGGGGTGAAAGTTGATGAACTTGTTTTTAAAGAAATGAAATGTATCACTTGTGGCCAATATGACATGTAATGATATGAAACATGAGATGCTTGTTTAAAGATTGCTTTTGAGCATGTGTAAATGATGATTTGAAGCATGATTTATAAAGTGTTTATAAATGCATTATTGAATGGTTTTATGAGCATTCCTCACTAAGCTTTTGCTTACGCTCTCTTTGTTTTCTCAAATCAATAATGCAGAACATTAAAGTACTTTGAGGGCAGCAAGGAAGGCAAGCATTCAAGTGGAAGTAAAGCTCAAAGTATGGAAGGTTTTCTTAAGAACATTTAGCTTTTGGTAATTTGGCAATGGGGGACCTATGTGTATGTTTTGGGAGATGTTTTGAACTCCCTAGGTATTTTGAATGTTGTTGAGGTTGCTGGTTTTTGTGGTTGGTCATTATATGCTTCAATTGAAAGTTTATGCTTGAATGGTTGCTTGAGTAGGAAGCATGCCTATAGATTTGGGGCTTTCCATATATGTGGATGTTTTGATGAATTGTTGATGCAAGTATGTCTCTTATATGTTGAATTGCATGTTGGTAAAGTTTGGTGGCATTTGGAGCATGATTGGATGTTTAATTGCATGTTAAAGTATGCATTTTGGAGTAATCTGTGCAGGGTGTTTCGGAACAGCACCTACCGTTTCGGAACGGGTGCCTTAAACAAGCCCAGGCGTCCGAAACGGGAGGGACCGTTCCGAAACGGTTTGGCTACTGCCAGCCCGTGTTGCGGTACGCGTTGCGGAACGGCCCCGTGTTTCGAAACGGGCTCTGCTTGTTTCGGAACGGGTGACCGTTAGGGGCTGACATTGGCAGTTAAATGTTTTGATTTGTTTGCGTTTTGGTCCTGAATCTTGTTTGTGCAATTGTATGAGTTTGGGAAGTCCTTTTGAGCTGAAATTTCACAGAGAAGCATGAAACCTGATTAATTTCAAGTTGGTAACTTTAATTTGGATGAAGTCCTTATAATTATCAGAAATTACAATTTGGTCCCTAAAGTTGTAATTTGTTCATTTGGGTCCCTGTTTGATCTCTGATGTTTATGATCTTAGAGTATGCTGTTGTATGGTCATATCTAAGGATTAATATGCATCTAGACAAGTTTAAAAAGAAAAAAAAGGGTCGTTAATCAAGGTTGACTTTCGGGTTGACTTTGGTTTTCCCCGTGTGACTTTCTTAATTCGGGTCAACCGTCTAGGCCGGGTTAAGGGGGTTACATTTGGTGGTATCAGAGCTGAGTTCTCGAGTAATTGGGAATGAATGTGTGCATGATTGAAGTATGTGTGCCTTGTATGCTTGTTGATCGAAAGCATGTTTAGTGGCTTGTGATTTGGATGCAATTGAGATGTATGCTGTGATGTAGCATGTTGTGGGTACCCATTGCCAAATAAAAGCTAATGAAATGGTGTTGATTTTGAATGAAATTGAGCTTGAATACTTGGATTGCTTACCTTGCTGGGCCTGACTTCGTTTTATTTGTATTGTGATTGCATGGTAAAAGTATGGCACCACGTAGAGAGTTACGAGGTAATGTGCGAGCTACGGCTCCTAATGAGAACGAGAATGAGGAAAATACGGGTAGTGCGGTGTTACCTCCTCCTCCACCTGGTGGTGGTGCTGAGGGTGAAAGAGCTGAAGCTGCAGCTGGTGCTGGAGCTGCTGGACCAGAGGTTGGTCAGGGGCAAGCTATGCCTGATATGTCTATGTTGGTACAAGCTATTGTGGGTGCTTTCCGAGCAGCAGTAGCTGGAGCTCAAGGAGCTGGGCATCAGGGAGATGCTGGTGTTAGACTACCTTTGGAGCGCTTACGCAGTCTTGGTGGGACTGAGTTCAGGGGTATGTCTGCTGAGAGTTCTGAAGCTTGGCTAGAGAGTACCAAGCGAATCTTGGGACAGATGAGTTGCACTGATGTGCAGAAGCTGGGGTGTGTTGTATCCTTGCTGCAGGATGATGCGTATACGTGGTGGACGACCACTATAGCTGGGATGGTTGAAGCTGATGTGACTTGGACATTCTTTCAGAATGTGTTCAAGCGGAGATATCTTGGTGTTAGATATCTTGATGAGAAGAAGCGTGAATTCATGTCTCTTACCCAATGGAGCATGAGTGTGGCTGAGTATGAAGTGCAGTTTGTTCGACTCAGTCAGTATGCACCTGAGCTGGTACCTGATGAGCGGGCAAGGTGCGAGAGGTTCTGTTATGGCTTAGTGACGGATGTGAAAATGTATGTGCTGGCCACCGAGTATGATGATTTTGATGTGTTGGTGGGCCGAGCCAAGGACATTGAGGTGAACTTGGGTTTATCTGCGAAAGGTGCTGGAGCAAGTTCTGGTAAGCGAGCTGCTGAGTATAGTTCCGGAGGTGGACGGAACAAGAGGGGACGTGATCAGAAGTATCAGTCTTCAGCTAGGAGAGGTGGTGGTGCACCTGCTAGAGGAGGCAATGCTAGAGCTGATCCGAGTGCTTGTTGGATCTGTGGTTCACGTGGTCACATGAAGCGTGACTGTCCTCGTGCTGTGAGAGAGGTGCAAGCTCCTATTGCGGCAGCTGGTAATGGGTGTTGGAATTGTGGATCCGCAGACCATTTGAGGCGAGATTGTCCTAGGTTGGCTGGTGATCAGGTGCGTGCTCCTGTTGTTGCTGCACCGCAGAGAGGTCGTGGGCGCGGCCGTGGTAATTTCCAGAGGAGAGAGGAAGGTGGTCGTGGAGTGGCCCATGTTGTGGCTATTCAGCCTGAAGGTGGAGGCCAAGCGAGGGTGTATGCTCAGCGTGAGGGAAGGAATGATGCGGATGTGATTGCAGGTACCTTTACTTTGCAATCCTTGTCATTGCTTTCTTTGATAGATTCTGGATCTACGCATTCATACATTTTGCGTGAGCATGCTGAATTGCTTGGTTTGCCTGTTGAGTCTTTGGATGTTGGTGTTCGTGTCACTAGTTCTTTTGGTGAGACTGTTGTGACTCGAAAGCTTTATAGAAGGTGTCCCTTGGTTGTTCAAGAACATGTTTTTCATGTTGATCTTATGGAGTTGCCCTTTTATGGTTTTGATGTAATCCTTGGTATGGATTGGCTTGCTGAGGCAAGGTTGCGAAGCCTATCTAGCTTTTGTGATGAATCCTAGCTCTAAAGAGTTGTGAAGGAGTTTCCTGATGTTTTTCCTGAGGAGTTGCCTGGTTTACCTCCTAACCGCGAGGTGGAGTTTGGAATTGAGTTGTATGAGAATACAACTCCTGTGTCCATTACTCCCTATAGAATGGCACCTAAGGAGCTGAAGGAGCTGAAGACGCAGTTGCAAGAGTTGCTTGATCGTGGTTTCATCCGGCCGAGTGTGTCACCTTGGGGAGCACCGGTCTTGTTTGTGAAAAAGAAGGATGGCACTATGAGAATGTGCATTGATTACCGTCAGCTGAACAAGTTGACTATCAAGAATCGGTATCCTTTGCCGAGGATTGATGATCTCTTTGATCAATTTCGGGGAGCTGCTGTGTTCTCTAAGATTGACTTGAGGTCAGGGTATTATCAGTTGAAGGTGAAGGATGTGGATGTGCCTAAGACAGCTTTCAGGACAAGGTATGGGCATTATGAGTTCCTTGTGATGCCGTTTGGTTTGACAAATGCTCCTGCTGCTTTCATGGACATGATGAATCGTGTGTTTCATGAATATCTGGACAAGTTCGTTGTGGTGTTCATTGATGATATCCTCGTGTACTCGCGTACTGAGGAGGAGCATGAAGAGCATTTGAGGATTGTTTTGCAAGCTTTGTTGGAGAATCAGCTTTATGCTAAGCTGAGCAAGTGTGAGTTCTGGTTAAGGGAGGTGGTTTTCCTTGGGCATGTGGTTTCTGCTGAGGGGATTCGTGTTGATCCTCAGAAGATTGAGGCGGTGATGAACTGGAAGGTTCCTAAGTCTGTTCATGAGGTCCGTAGTTTCCTTGGTTTGGCGGGATACTACCGTAGGTTTGTGGATGGTTTTTCCAAGATTGTTGCTCCTTTGACGAAGCTGTTGCAAAAGGATGTTAAGTATGAGTGGACGGAAGCGAGACAACAGGCTTTTGAGAAGCTTAAGGCGGCTTTGACGCAAGCTCCTATCTTGATTCAGCCTGAATCAGGGAAAGAGTTTGTGGTTTACAGTGATGCATCCTATGTTGGTTTGGGGTGTGTGCTGATGCAGGAGGGTAAGGTGGTGGCTTATGCATCGCGGCAGTTGAAAGTGCATGAGCGCAATTACCCTACGCATGATATTGAGCTGGCTGCAGTGGTTTTCGCTCTGAAGATCTGGAGACATTATCTGTATGGTGAGAAGTGTACGGTGTACACAGATCACAAGAGTTTGAGGTATCTGATGTCTCAGAAGGAGTTGAATCTTAGGCAGCGGCGTTGGTTGGAGTTGCTCAAGGATTATGATCTGACGATTGAGTACCATCCTGGAAAAGCTAATGTTGTTGCGGATGCCTTGAGTAGGAAAGTAGCTGTTGAGCTGAGGGCTATGTTTGCTACTTGAGCATATCGCAAGATGGTGGTCTTGTTGCTGAGTTGCAAGTGAAACCATCTTTGGTTCAGTTGATCAAGGAAAAGCAACTGCTAAATGATTCCTTGGTGTCTCATGTTCAGGATATCGCGGAGGGTAGACCTTCGGATTTCTGCTTTAATGATGATGGAGTGTTGTGTTTTGGGAGTCGGATAGTAGTGCCTGCTGATGCTGAGTTGAGGCGTGCTATTCTGACTGAAGGTCATAGTAGTCCTTTTGCTATGCACCCTGGTAGTACCAAGATGTATCGTGATCTTCGTGATGAGTACTATTGGGTGGGTTTGAATAAGGATGTTGCGGAGTTTGTGAGCAAGTGTTTGGTGTGTCAGCGAGTTAAGGCTGAGCATCAGGTTCCTTCAGGGTTGTTGCAACCGTTGAAAATCCCTGAATGGAAGTGGGAAAGGGTTACCATGGATTTTGTATCTGGTTTACCTTTGTCTCCCTCGAAGAAGAATTCTGTTTGGGTGATTGTGGATCGCCTAACGAAGTGTGCGCATTTCTTGCCTGTGCATACCACGTTTTCTTTGGATAAGTT
Organism: Hibiscus trionum; assembly: GCA_030270665.1. Taxonomy (NCBI): domain Eukaryota; kingdom Viridiplantae; phylum Streptophyta; class Magnoliopsida; order Malvales; family Malvaceae; genus Hibiscus; species Hibiscus trionum. Next base: position 8,750,418 of record BSYR01000007.1, on the reverse strand, counting down.
GGCAGAGCTGTACATTGCTGAGATTGTGCGGCTGCATGGTGTGCCTAAGTCGATTGTGTCGGATAGGGATCCGAGGTTCACATCGCGTTTCTGGCAGTGTTTGCATCAAGCTTTCGGTACAAGGTTGCATTTCAGTACATCCTATCATCCTCAGTCTGATGGTCAGTCTGAGCGTGTGATTCAGATCTTGGAGGATGTGTTGAGGTGCTGCGTGATTGAGTTCCAAGGTTCTTGGGAGAAGCATTTGCCTCTGGTAGAGTTTGCTTATAACAACAGCTATCAGGCAAGTATACAGATGGCACCTTATGAGGCTTTGTACGGGAGGAAGTGTAGGACTCCTCTTTGTTGGGCTGAAACGGGTCAGAAGTTGGTTTCGATGCCGACTTTGTTGAAGGGAACGACCGAGAAGGTGAAGCCCATTTGTGAGCGGTTGAAGGCTGCCTCTGATCGGCAAAAGTCTTACGCGGATTTGAAGCGTAAGGAGATTGAGTATGCGGTGGGTGACCGTGTGTTCTTGAAGGTTTCGCCTTGGAAGAAGGTGATGAGGTTTGGCTGGAAGGGTAAGTTGAGCCCTAGGTACATTGGACCATATGAGGTGGTTGAGCGTGTGGGTCCTGTTGCGTATCGGTTGAGGTTACCTCAGGAGTTGGAGAAGATTCATGATGTGTTCCATGTTTCTATGCTCCGGAAGTATAGATCTGATCCTTCGCATGTGATGCCTGTGGAGGAAGTGGTTTTGAATCCGGATTTGACCTATGATGAGGAACCGGTGAAGGTTCTGGATTCGGATAGCAAGGTTCTTCGTGGCAAGACCATTGAGTTGGTGAAGGTGTTGTGGAAGCATCGAGGTGTTGAGGAAGCCACGTGGGAGCGGAAGGAAGACATGCTGAAGCAGTTTCCTTATCTCTTTCCTTCAGGTAAATTTCGAGGACGAAATTTCTTAAGGGGGGGAGAGTTGTAACGCCCCGGTTTTGGGCTTAGAAGTTTTGGGCGTTGACCGGTTCGGTCAAAGTGCTGTTCGAATCTATAAGGGTGACATTAGGAAAGCCTAGTTCGGGTTGCATTAAAAATATGGAAAAATGTTCTAAAATCATCTTTTAATATATATAAGTGAACTGTGAAATCAATTTTGAAAAATGAGGTTTGGAAGGGTGACATTTTGGCTAGTGACCAAAATGTAATTTTTGAAAGTTGCGTGACTGTTTTATAAAGGATTGAAACTTTGAATCTTTAAGGAGCTATTATTCCAAAAGTAGTTTCTCCAGATTTTTCTAAGATATTTTAAGGTTTTATTCTGATTTTTAAACATAAGAAAAGAGGAGGGAAAGTCATTTTGGCTATTTTGTAACTAACTTCTCATTTTCTTTTCTCTCATTTTCTCTCAACCCAAACACTTTCTCTCCAGAGAGTTTCTTCTGATTTTGTTACCTAAATCTCTCCTTTCAACTCTCTTTTGATTTCTAATCATCATATCTACAAAACCTCTCAATTTGCAAGTTGATTCTTCAAGCTTTTTGGCTCTAAAAGAGGAGAAACTCAAGTTTGGAGGTAAGAACGTCCTTCTCCTCTAAACTATCAGTTCTTTACTGAAATTCCCAAGTTCTCAATCCTTAATTGATGTTTTATAAATGGCTTTTAAGATTGTTTAATGGATCTTGGCTTAAAATGCAAGATTTGGTGTGTTTTTGATGAAATTTCGTTGGATCTGTTTAAGCAGTGTTTTAAGGTGTTAAAATGATGATTAATGAATGTTAATTTGATAAGGAATTGGGTTTTGATTAATGCAATCCCGGATAGGTTGAATTTCCTAAGTTTAGCTTATGATTCTTGGTTGTTTTTGAGGTGATCTTGTGGATCTGGTGTTGTTGGAGGTATAAGGATGTTGTTAGGTTCTTTTTAGATGTTAAATGGTGTTAAAGGATGTTAGGTTTTGATGGTTTATGGCTGGACTTTGTTAAGAAGTGGTTTTGATGCATTTTCGGCTGTGTTTGGTGGCCGAAAATGGAGTGTGGATTGGAGCAACGAGTTTAGGTGCTTTCATTGAAGCTATTAATGCATGATGATGCATTAATCTACTGTTTTAATGTGTTAAAACAGGGGAGTCATCTTTGGATCCAAGTGGTGGTGATTCGGAGGCTTGATTTGGTGCTTCGGCAAGAGGCGAAGTGGAATCGGTGAGTGAAATTGGGTTTTCGGCTTGAAACCAATGTCTTGGGAGCTTAGTTTAAGTCTAAACAACTTTGCTAAGCTCAAGTGTAAGTTTCGGAAATACTCTCTAGTGGTGGCCATGATTTGATTGTTGTGCAATGTGGTTTAATGCATGTTTTAAACTCTGTTTTGAAAGCATGATTTAGCATGGTTATTGCTGTTTTTGTAAGCCATATGTTGAAGGAAGCTCAAGGTAAGAGTTCCTTGTTTTTGAACATTGATTAAATGTGGTTTGATGCTTTTGAATGCATGATGAATATGGCTTGGTTTAATGCTTTAAAACAGTGGATAAATTGATGATAATGATGTATATTGGCAAGTGATGTTTTGAAAAGGTTAAGGTCACTAAGGTGGTTAAAAGTCCTTGAGTGAGCCTTGTTTACTTAAGAACATCAAGGTGGTTAAAAGTCCTTGGATGATTCTTGCTACGGACACAAAGGTGGTTAAAAGTCCTTGTGTGGTCCTTTCCATGGTGTTTAAAAGTCCATGGGCCAAGGTGTTTAAAAGTCCTTGGGGCCAAGGTGTTTAAAAGTCCTTGGGGTGATTATTATCATGGTGTTTAAAAGTCCATGGACAAGGTGTTTAAAAGTCCTTGGGGTCAAGGTGTTTAAAAGTCCTTGAGGTGAACTTGTTAAGGACACAAAGGTGTTTAAAAGTCCTTGTGTGGTCCTTGCAAAGGTGTTTAAAAGTCCTTGGGGCCAAGGTGTTTAAAAGTCCTTGGGGTGAAAGTTGATGAACTTGTTTTTAAAGAAATGAAATGTATCACTTGTGGCCAATATGACATGTAATGATATGAAACATGAGATGCTTGTTTAAAGATTGCTTTTGAGCATGTGTAAATGATGATTTGAAGCATGATTTATAAAGTGTTTATAAATGCATTATTGAATGGTTTTATGAGCATTCCTCACTAAGCTTTTGTTTACGCTCTCTTTGTTTTCTCAAATCAATAATGCAGAACATTAAAGTACTTTGAGGGCAGCAAGGAAGGCAAGCATTCAAGTGGAAGTAAAGCTCAAAGTATGGAAGGTTTTCTTAAGAACATTTAGCTTTTGGTAATTTGGCAATGGGGGACCTATGTGTATGTTTTGGGAGATGTTTTGAACTCCCTAGGTATTTTGAATGTTGTTGAGGTTGCTGGTTTTTGTGGTTGGTCATTATATGCTTCAATTGAAAGTTTATGCTTGAATGGTTGCTTGAGTAGGAAGCATGCCTATAGATTTGGGGCTTTCCATATATGTGGATGTTTTGATGAATTGTTGATGCAAGTATGTCTCTTATATGTTGAATTGCATGTTGGTAAAGTTTGGTGGCATTTGGAGCATGATTGGATGTTTAATTGCATGTTAAAGTATGCATTTTGGAGTAATCTGTGCAGGGTGTTTCGGAACAGCACCTACCGTTTCGGAACGGGTGCCTTAAACAAGCCCAGGCGTCCGAAACGGGAGGGACCGTTCCGAAACGGTTTGGCTACTGCCAGCCCGTGTTGCGGTACGCGTTGCGGAACGGCCCCGTGTTTCGAAACGGGCTCTGCTTGTTTCGGAACGGGTGACCGTTAGGGGCTGACATTGGCAGTTAAATGTTTTGATTTGTTTGCGTTTTGGTCCTGAATCTTGTTTGTGCAATTGTATGAGTTTGGTAAGTCCTTTTGAGCTGAAATTTCACAGAGAAGCATGAAACCTGATTAATTTCAAGTTGGTAACTTTAATTTGGATGAAGTCCTTATAATTATCAGAAATTACAATTTGGTCCCTAAAGTTGTAATTTGTTCATTTGGGTCCCTGTTTGATCTCTGATGCTTATGATCTTAGAGTATGCTGTTGTATGGTCATATCTAAGGATTAATATGCATCTAGACAAGTTTAAAAACAAAAAAAAGGGTCGTTAATCAAGGTTGACTTTCGGGTTGACTTTGGTTTTCCCCGTGTGACTTTCTTAATTCGGGTCAACCGTCTAGGCCGGGTTAAGGGGGTTACAGGGATAGCACGAAGACTAACTCCAATCCTTGCTTCTCCTCTAATTTGGCAAGATTTGCTTGAAGGAAAATGGAAGAAATCAATGAAGAAATGAAAGGAAACAAAAGAGGATTTGAGAGAAATGAATTTTTGGAAAATTGAGAGAAAAAGGAGAGTGTTTGGCTAAAGTGAAAGTGAGAAAATGAAAAGCTCGTCAAAAATTTCATTAACCGATTAACCAACTTCCTAAATTAATTACATAAACCTTTTTAATTATTTTATAAACATTTAAAACACATGCCAAATTATGGAAAAGGCATAATTGTCAAGTAGCTCCCAAAAGATTCTAAGATTTTGACTCTTCTTGAAAAACACATTTTCCAACTTTTAAATCTTTACATTTTGGTCACTACCCAAAATGTACACTTTAGAAAACTCATTTTGTAAAATTGATTTGGTCAACATCTTAAACATCATTTTAGAAGATTTTATGAATTTTTATCATATTTTTATCCTATCCCGAACCTCGATCTCCCTAAATCACCTTTTAATGGTTCAAACAACCGACAACCGTTCCACCGGCCCGACTCGCCAAAACATCTAAGCCCAAAATCGGGGCGTTACAACTCTCCCCCACTTAGGAAATTTCGTCCTCGAAATTTTACCTGAAGGAAAAAGATGCGGGAATTGCCTCAGCATGTCCGCCTTGCTTTCCCACGTGGCCTCCTCAACTCTTCGATGTCGCCACAACACCTTCACAAGCTCAATCGTCTTGCCACGAAGAACTTTGCTACTCGAACCCAAAATTCTCACCGGTTCCTCATCATAGGACAAATCTGTATTCAACTCAGTCTCCTCAACCGGCATTACATGCGAAAGATCTGATCTGTATCTCCGTAACATAGATACATGATACACATCATGGACATTTCCAACTCGGGAGGCAACCTCAACTGATAAGCCACTGGACCAACTCGATCCACAATCTCATAGGGCCCAATAAACCTCGGACTAAGCTTTCCCTTACGTCCGAACCTCATCACCTTCTTCCAAGGCAATACCTTATGGAACACTCGATCTCCAACCGCGAACTCAAACTCTTTACACTTTATATTCGCGTAAGAATTCTGACGATCCTTTGCAGCCTTCAACTGCTTACATATGAGCTTTACCTTCTCTGTTGTTCCCTTGAGCATATTCGGCAAGGAAAGCAACTTTTTCCTCGCTTCAGCCCAGCAAAGAGGTGTTCTGCACTTTCTCCCATACAAGGCCTCATACGGTGCCATTTGAATACTCGCCAGAAAACTGTTGCTATAAGCAAACTCAACCAACGGCAGATGCTTTTCCCAAGAACCCTGGAAATCAATCACATAGCATCACAACATATCCTCAAGCACCTGGATGACTCGTTCCCACTGCCCATCCGACTGAGGATGATATGAAGTGCTGAAATTCAACCGCGTGCCCAATGCCCGATGTAAACATTCCCAAAACCTCACCGTAAATATCGGATCTCTATCTGACACTATAGACTTGGGCACACCATGCAAACGCACAATCTCAGCAATATAAAACTCAGCTAACTTATCCAACGTATATGTAGTATGCACAGCCAAGAAATGTGCACACTTCGTAAGGCAATCCACAATCAACCACACTGAGTTCTTCTTCGATGGTGTCAAAGGCAATCCAGATACGAAATCCATCGTAATACTCTCTCGTTTCCACTCCGGTATCCTCAAAGGTTATAACAAACCGGAAGGGAACTCGATCTCCCTAAACCACCTTTTAACGGTTCAAACAACCGACAACAGTTCCACCGACCCGACTCACCAAAACATCTAATCCAAAAATCGGGGCGTTACACTACACACCAACCCAGACCTCTGTCGAGGCAGACAATAGTATACCGCCGAGGCAGCAACTCGAGGAAGGGTGGAAATATGCAAAGTGGTATGCGACTGAAAGAGCTCATCAAGCTCGATTTTTGGAGACCACTTGCACGTGCATTGGAGCCCAGAGGACAAAGAAAAGCCATGGTCAAAGTCAAGGTGGAAAAAGTCAAACGAGAATCTAGGAAAATTTAATGTTAGATTTGTTCTTTTAATGAGTTGTAATTAGATTCTAACTAGGATTCCTGCCCTAAACCGACTTAGACCTAGGCTCCTCCCCTATAAATGTAAACCGACTTGAAGGAGAAAAACACAATTGAGATTAAAGAGAAACCCTCCTTCTTGTCGGAAAATACCCTTCTGCCGCCATCTCCATTATGTTCTAAACCTTCTCTGGGCTAAGGGTTGGTTGCCTAGTAGTTGTGAGAGTTTTGCATGTATTTGTTTAGGTTTTAGTTTTTGCAATAAAATTCAAAGTTTGATTACTCTTGGTTCTTTATTGTGTGCAATCTTTATCGAGAGAGAAGAGAGCACCAATCTATTTGTTCAATATCGGGAGAGTTGGATTCGCGAAACGAGTAAACACGGTTTTATCCAACCATATGATAAAGCTATTTTGGCTTAGGGATAAGTTAGAAGTTCAGCGGCTAAGAGAGGCTTCATAATCGGTTGGTGTTCATCCTTAGATTCACGTCGGGAGGTATTATCTAAGACATGTTCGCCGATAGTACTTCAAGCTTAGGGATAAGAAGAAGTCATTGAAGGGAGCCTTGCCGAACCTTGAATCATCGCTTAACTACCCAGGCAGTCACATTGGTCTCTGCCAAGGCGGGCTTCTACTGAGGTATACTCGTGGGTGGCTACCGAAAGTTGTTAAGTTGATCTGCAAAATTGTACCGAGACAGTGCAGTCAATCTCCACACTATGAAGCATTCCAATACTGGCCCATTCTCTCACTCTAATTTCTCAATTTATTTTATTTGCTTTAGTTCTAGTTTTAATTAAATTCAAACAACTTTTAATACTTGTGTTTTTATTTATATTTGTGCAGAAAAGTGAATTCCGAAGGTTGTCACAATCCATGTGGAGACGATATCTTAAATACTATAACTTTGCATCGTGTATACTTGCACGCAATTTGTGCATCACTTTTGCACGCAACAGCCACCTCGTAGGAATTTTAGACTTGAGTCTGTTTCAGCTAGATTTAGAACTAGAAAGAACTAGTATATGTTAGTTAGTGTCTGCTACTCGAGATATAGAAATATTTGTAACCTATTCTAACTTTTAGTATCGATAAGAAAACTTTCAGTCGATGTGAATGTCTAGACCCTTCTTTTTAGTAACCTTCAGAGATGATCATAACTCGAACCCTAATAAGGATATGAACTTTAGTAAATAGAACAAATGATCGTGACTATACTCCTTCCTATGAATTTGAGGTCTAAGCCTATCTAAAAACTTTGTGTTGTCATTCGTAACTTGATCCGAAATACTCTTTTAAACTTCTATCTAAACATTCGTAATTTTTAGAGTTTGTCGCTAAGCCTAAAAATTTCGAGGATGAAATTTCTTTTAAGGGAGGGAGAGTTGTAACACCCGTAAATTACTACTATTTTGAAAACCCTAATTTTAGAATTTCTAATTTCTAAAACCCTAACTTTTTAGGATTTCAACCGTAGTGTATGGAAACATCTAAATTTTAAATTCTGAAAATTTTGAACTCAAGACTTAGTTATGAGAATTACGAGTTTTGATTGTAAAATAGTAATCTTTGAAATTTTAGGCACTATTCAATAATTTTTTTAAAAAAATATGGGACCTACTAAATGATTAACCCTACAAAGTTTTAATTGAATTCCAATTCTCTTATGCTTCGATTTCATCCCATGCATTTTTATTAATATTTCTTTACTATTATCGGTTATTATTTTATTTCTTACTTTTTATATATTATTTTAAACCTTAAATGCTCCCTAAAAAGAACTCTCCTCTAAGCAATCTCTTTATTGTTATTAACTAGTATTGGAACCATGAGATTTATATGTGAATCTTAAGCTCTCAAAATCCCAAAAGCCTTTTTCCCTTTTTTTTCCAGAACTTACAAACTATGTAATCATCTTCTTGTTTTATATTTATCATTTTGCTAAACCTTAACACCCAACTAATCCCTGATTTATTCGTTTTAGCCTAAAAACCCAAGTAGGGATCAACCGAACAAACCATGGAATTTTCCATTTTGTCGTTACTCAACATATTTGGCACCTGTCACCTTGTTTTATATTTTTTTCATCAAATCGAATTTCCACCTTCTCATTTAAGGTTCACGTCAAGCTATGTCCAATTGTATCTATTCGTTCGATGTTGCTCGTACCATTTTGTTCGTCGTGTCTTAGATTGATTTGAAGATCAATGTTACGCATCAGATAAGTGTTCTATATCAATGTCTTAGTCTTAGTTGGTGGCATTGTTATTATTGAAATAATATAGAAATTATTCTCATAGGTACCGATATAACTTGACCTCGTACTTTTGATCGTGATAGACTCACCATTCAGTAGGTTGAGTTTGCTTCGGCTAAGGTGTGTTTCTTTCGGCTCTATAATTAAATTATATACTATTTTTCTATGTGTTGGTGTTTTACCCCTAATGTGATTATTTATATGTGTTATGGCTTGTATGGTTGACGTCACGTGCATACGATTTCTAAATGTGTTTTTAATTATAATTTATGGAACATTTGTTTTATGAAATATCGGATATACGGAACCATGGTTTATGGATTATGACTTATGAAGTTTGTTTATGGAATATCGAATTTATGGAATTGTTTTATGAAATTTGAGTTTTTAAGCATCATAAGTGTATGAGAATGGGTTGGGATTTGTACGGAGGAAGCATTGGTTTTTACCACACATCGATTGGTGACGATGTAGTGAGGGGTTCTGGGGAACCTTACTCTTATTTGGTGGACGTTGTTGGGTGCATTGCATTGCGCTTGTGATTTATGTGTTGTGGTTTAAAAGATTTTAAGAAAATAATACTATGTTTTACGACTATGGTTTTCTTGCACTTTAGAGACACGCTAAGCTCTTTAGCTTACTCCCCCTTAGTTTCTCTTTCAGATATACTCCGACTTTTAGGCGACTCGGTACTTTGAGCATCTCGTATTTTACTCAATTAATTTATCATCAGTATGAACTTTATTTTAGACTACTAGATTATTTTAAATTTATGTTTTTGGACATTTACGTAATTCAGACCGTGGAACTTTATATTTTTGGGATTATGTTTTAGCATATAATTACAGACTTTATTTTAGTTATTTTACTAAATGATCAGATTATTTTTATAACGTTTAGGTTTTGTAAACTTGAGGGAAAAGTTTTCAATTGTAACTTCCTAAATTCGGTCTTTTCTTCTAGGTCGGGTTTAGGGGGTTATAGTGCGGGTCGACATGACCTGCTTGAAGAAGAACTTGGTAGAGAAGATAAACGATGTTGAAGTCAAAATCGATGGTGTTCATCAGGCTGTCAAAGCGTTTTTGTTTGAAATGAAAGGTAGATTGAGGCAAATGTCGGAATATGGAGGATGATATGGCCAATATTATCTATAAACTTAATAGGATTTTTTCTCGTAAGTTAATGGGGGAGACGTCACATCACATATTTTACAGTGAGAGTCGTATTCATACAGAGACATCAGAAAATAATATCACTTTGTCTTCTAAATTCGAAACATTCGAAGGTGGAGCTAAGCGCTGCTTAAATTTAGATGGAAACTATGATTGTCCAGCGCCGATGAAGAATGAGGTAAAAGCAGCTAACCTTATTTAAAGATCCTTTTCATCATGTTCTTTTCATGACAAATGTAATGTTCCATTGTAGGATCAGCCACTTATTCACCAGGTTTGTCGAAAATCCCCTAGACTTTCAAAAGATAACCATGCAAGTGCATAAAAAGTTAATTTGGTAAGTGTTGGTTATGTGTACCGTGTACTTCAATAATAGCAAACGGTGGTTGCCATATGCATTGAACATTGGGCCTTAAGCCCATCGAAGTGAACATTGAAAACTAGATTGTTTTGGCCATTAAATGTTGTACCTTAACGGTTATGAATTTATTATTTTTGGTGACATAATTTATGATTGTAGTCACCATACCTTTCATTATTTTGAAAGGTTGACAATGAATCAATAGAACTTCCGTATGTTGTACTACATGATAGGCTTTATGACGAAGAATGGGCCTACTGTGGTTATTTATGGAATACCCCATTGACACAATAGTAAGCCATCAACTCTAAAACTGTACGTTGTCATATTTTGAAATGTAAAATAAAAGACATAATACAATGTTCGTATGCAGCTATGTGGTCATTAAATTCGAAAACATTTATTGCACTATTAGAGAAATTGATACGTTACGACCCAATGCAAAGCCCAACAATATGGTTAGTGGAATAAATAACGCGCGTATGGCTTGAAATTATGTGAAACATTTGGAGCATGTTTTGCTAAATGGTCATTATTGTTTTGTAAATTTGCAAGATTATTGAAATGGTGTCCGTGTGCAAGGCTTGCATGGAGGCAATGGAGAAAATTAATTGTCGGGCCTTTATGCCTTGTTATCTTGATGTATGTTTTTGTTACCATCTTATATTGTGTTTATGCCATAGGTCATTGTTGATAAATTGTTTTCGATTGTAAATAACAAACGTTATTAATTGTTGTGTACGCAGGAACGAATGAAAAATGACCCAACGTCATATTTTGCAGAGTTTTTATGCTGGTAGAATGATGTATTATGTGAAATTTGATGCCTCTAATAAAATAAGTAGAAATTGGTTAAAGGATTTAGTTGTTAATTTGTTTGAGGATAAGGTAAATTTTAATTAGTTGAGGAGAAAATATTTTTGCAAGTATTCATCCACATGAATGATTGGTACTTGTGTGTCTTGCATATGACACGTGGGGAAGTTTGGATACTAGATAGCCTTCCGGTTGGGATGCAGCGTAGGGAGGAAGCAGTAAGAAAAATGGTGAGAACACATCCATTTACCATGTCACCATGTTAGCATTGTATGTTATTAACGTCTATGATTGAATTTTGTACTATGTTGTCATTATTGTTCAGGTACGCACTCTTTCAGAATTTGCTAAGCATGAGGACTTCGTTAAGGTGTTTGGAAACTCGAAGATGGCATTTGAGAAGCTGAAATTTGAACGTCCTAAAGTAAAAGAAGAATAGGGGTATTCAGCTTTCCATATTTCTTTTATTGTTATCATGAAATTAGTAATTAAATGACTAGAACCACATCGAACATGATAGAGTGGACAGTGGTATGCTCGTTATTGCATGGATTAAAAGCATACAAACAGGTACTCAAATCAGTGACGTTGTGCATATCGTAAGTGAATAATTATCAATCTTGTTTCATTTATAATCAAACATTGAATGCTTAAGATGAAAGGGAATTTTGTACAAACATGTTTACTTACTTCCATGTATATGGACTTGGAGAATGTGACATAATCCAGCTGCTATACTAGCTATGTGTACATGAAGCAAACACGAACATGTTTGTGTTGCACCGTGATGTGGGAGAACATAAGAAAACGATATACAGGGAAATGACCTAGGAAAGAATGCAAAACATCAGAGAAGTATTACTCGATGTCAGTATTTGCGTGAAACCATAGAGGAATATGTCAATTTCATTTCTAAACCATTATCTTTGCACAATTATATCATATTAATTCGATATGCAATCATAGTTATTGATTTCTATTATGGAGTAACAAAATTGGGTTTTTGTAAAATTTGTAATATGAGTTATGTGACTTGGTCCCCATTTTCGCTTGTATTGACAGCATATTCTGCATCGATTTGTAACCCTCTGACAACTTTTTGTGAGAAATTATCATCGGTCCCATCTTGACGGATGATAAGTTTAAAATTAAAAAAAATTAGTGTCAACTAACTAACATGTACTTAATTGAGGTGATCTTATGCATGCAAGTAGGTTTGTGCAGATGTTCAAAATGTGAGTGGTCGATCTTGGTTCGTGCAGATTTGGCAGCGTCCCCCTTTTTTTTTCAAAAGAAATATTGTTGTACATCCCTCGTACAGAGGTCAACTTTTTTGTACACTTGTTTCGAACTCTACTCCCCACATTTACCTATTATTACTTTTAATGTTTGAAACTTTGGATGTTGGTATGCAAAGTTGTAAAGAGAAAGTTAAACTGGAATCGTTAGGAAATCATGTTACATTTGAGGTTTGACGTGATATGTTAGCTATTGTATTTGCAAACGTTCGATACGCGTGATATTATAAGGAAATGACACTTACTATGAGGTAAATGATTAAAGGCAAGAGAGGTTTGTGCAGTACTCGTAACAAACCTACCCTCAAGAGCCTTCTAAAACAATTCTTGAACTGCAAGCTTATCTCCTATCCATGACAAAACCAATTCACTAAAATAAAAAGAAAACAAAACATAACAAAGTCAGAACCCAAGCAATCTTTTCGTTTCTTCTTCCCCTATCATTGGCTTGGACTTTCCTTAATAGTCCAAGAATAAGTTAATGTGCACTCGGACTCATAGGTGGTTCATACTGTAATCACCTATTTTGTCCGGGGTGTTAACCCGTTTTCTTTTTTTAAAATAATGGGCTTTATTACTTATATATTGTTGAGTGGATCGCAAGATCGATATTGACCAAGAGGGGGGGTGAATTGGAAATTTAAAGTTTTGTGGTGGAAATTTGCAAATTAAAAATGATGGACAAGGGATTTAGAGTGGTTCAAGTTCCAAATGAACTCTACATCCACTACCTTAGCTTCACTAAGGATTTGCAACAATTCCACTAATTGCTCTTCCCCTTTTCCAGGACAAGGAGGCAACCCTTTACAATTTCGGTTGATTTTTCTACCCAAAAATCAACCCAATCCTCACACAAGTGAACAAAGAAATTTAATGGCTAATTGGATATCTCTCAATACAAATAATAGCCCAATTACAAGCACTCAACCCAATTGAACAAGATATGAATGAAAATTACAATTGGGGTTTTAGACAAAATGGGATTTGTGCACAATTGCTTGGATTTGATGTTTGGATGTTTGCTTTTGGATCAATAGTTGTTGCTGGTGCTTTTAGAGGTCCCTTTTATACCTTCTCATTGATTTCTAGCCGTTGTGGTTGTTGCACTCATCAATAGAGCCGTTGGGGATGTTATCTCACCACCATAAATGCAGTCTACAACAACCCGTTTCGAAACGCGGGGTACCTGTTTCGGAACGGACTAAAATAGAAAGAGCCGTTGGGGTGCATTTAAGAGCCCGTTTCGAAACGCCTTAGGGCCGTTTCGAAACACTTTTGCCACTGTCAAGGGTCGTTTTGAAACGGTCTTAGCCCGTTTCGAAACACCTTAACGGTTTTCAGAAAATCAGTTAAAACAACTTCAACGGTCATATTTTCAATTTAAACTTAAGACCTGTTTCGAAACGCTTTGGCTTCGTTTCGAAACGGATTTGCTACTGTCAAGGGTCGTTTCGAAACAGCCTTAGCCCGTTTTGAAACACCCTATTTAACTTTAAATATTCAGCAAAAATATCTCAACCGTTGTGTTTTTTCAAATCAAATATGAAGAACAGTTTCGAAACGTGAGAGACCGTTTCGAAACAAGGTCAAGTGTTTCGATACATGTTTCGGAACAAGGGTTGACAGTGATGAAAACGTTTCGAAACGCCTGAGGGCCGTTTCGAAACAGGAGCTTGAAAATCACTATTTTGGCTTGAAACACTTAGAAAAATATTTGAAAAAACTTTGTTTTTAACTTGGGCATAATCTTAAAATTATATGGGGATATTTTGAGGACTTAAAATTCGTTTTGACTTTTTCAATTTAGTCCTTAGGTTTTTAGTTATATCAAAATTAAAATATATGTTTCACAATCTCCCCCTTTTTGATATAACAAAACAAAAGTTAGAATTTTTAAGAATTTTGAAAGTTTTGAAAATATTATAACTCCCCCTTAATTTAAGATAGGTTTTTAAAGTAAAAAAAAATGTTTTGACTTGAAATCCAAGTTGTAAAGCTTTTAAAAAACCGTTTAAAATTTAAAACGAATTTTAGTTTGTGGCTCTTAAATTTCTTCTCCCCCTTTTTGTTAGATCAAAAAGAATAATGAAAGCTCATAGAGAAGACAAAGGATTAGTACCAATAAGCATTAATAAGCAACCATAATAGTAATTCATAATATCAAAATATCCAAAACATAAACCAACATTAAGTTCATAATCAAATCCCAAATAAAAAGTCAAAAGCATAGGTTCCTAAAACATAATAAAACATAAAGATGCAATCTTAATCCTAAAATGCATAGATAATATGATATGATATGATATGAAGATCCTAGGCCTCGTCATGATCATCCGAAGTATCATCGTCGCTCTTGACTTGAGAACGGTGAAACTTCGTCCATTGCCCATAGAGCGTAGAGAAGGACAAATCCAAGTTTGAGTGGGAAGTCTCAAGAGTATGAAGGCGATCCTCGACATTCTTCAAACGATTGTCCATAGCAGTAAAACCTGAAGCAATGCTAGTATCCAAAGCATTGAACCGCTCGGTAATAAGAGCCGTGAGGGCTTCATTGTTTGCAACCGGAACTTGCGGTGGAGGAGCAACGGGAGGAGGAACAGCTTCTCTATCAACTCTTTCCCAAACATCATTCACATATGTGAACCCGGACTTGCGAAGGGATGACTCACCAATCTTGGTTTTGCGAGGTTCCGGAGAGTCGTAGGTACAATCGATACCAAGATCATGAAAGATGTAGCTCAAGAGTGTGCCATAGGTAAAGGACTTCAACTCATTTGTGTCAATAAGCTTAATATTATTGACTATCTCGGCAAAAATTATTTTAGGCACATTAGGGCGCTCACCTCTACGGAAACACTCAAGCCAAAAATGATCAGTTTGACGGATATGAGAGTATTTACCTCCGGAAGGTCGAATGAACCAAGAAACCATCAAGTGAAGAACGCGATCGTGCACATCCAAATTAAGTGCTTTACCAGTGAAATTGCCAAAGTGACGTTCATCCTCAAGACCCTCATCTTTAAGTTTAAAAATAGACTCCAAGAGAGCAACATTAACAACAAACTTTTTGCCCAATAAGGAAGATTCAATCCCTATAATCTCGGTTTTGGTCTCATCATAAAGAAAACGAGCATTAGAGTAAAAAAGGAGTACCATGTGTTTGTAGCGAATATCCGGAATGCTCAAGAACAAGATAAGATTCCACTCACTCAAACGGTCGAGATAACGAAATAGGAATCGCTCGGAATTGAGGAAGTCAAGATCAATGACACGTTCTTTACGAATTGTGAAATCCTTGACAAAAGAGAAGCGAGCACGCGTCTCCAGAGTTTTGAGGGATTTCTGAAAAAGCAGAGTAAGATTTGGACGAATGCTCGAATCACCGGATTGAACGGCCTTGCGCTTTTTGTTAGCTTGATCTGCCATCTAAAAACATTAAGCAACTATATTTTAAAATTAAGTGTATGCATTGATATTTAAAATCAATCCAATAATAAATCCCACTTAGGTTTTTGAAACAAAATTAAAATTAAAAATTAAAAAAAACAGTAAAGAAAAAGACGACTGAAAAATTTTATATTCGAATAAAAAATTTTGGGATTTTGAAATTTTTTTACAAGATATGGAAAACCCACAAAGGAAAAACTATAATGTATACAAAAATAAAATTTTCTAACCTAAGATTCGAACATAAATTGAAGGAAAAAGAAAAGAAAAAAAATTACCTTAGTTTGGGATTTTGGATGATTTGATGAAAATCCTTGCACAATGTTGATGAAACTTGCTTAGACTTGAGTTTTAGAGTAAAACCCCTCACAATTTTGTGAAAATCAATGAGTTTGAGAGGGTATTTATAGAGAGGGAGGCGGTTTAGGGTTTTTAAGAGTTAGATAAAAAGTGAAATTTCACATTAAAAGCCCTAATTAAAGCAGTCCGCGATGCCGTTTCGGAACGATCAGGACCGTTTCGAAACGAGACGACTAGGGTTTGACCGTTTGGAGACCATAGGCTGACCGTTTCGATACGGTGTTGACCGTATCGAAGCCCTGTTGACCCGTATCGAAACACGTTTCGATACACCCCTTGGCAGTAGCCAAAACGTTTCGGAACGCATTGGAGGCGTTTCGAAACGCCCTTCTCTCAGAACTGGATTTAAGGTATCCGTATCGAAACAGGTTCACCTGTTTCGATACACCTGGGCCTGGAAGTGCAGATGAGGCTCTAAAAGTGCAGAAAAATGAAGTTTTAATAGGCCTAACATGCATAAATGTCATGAATGAGCAGGCAAAACATATTCAAGCATAAACATACTCCCCCTAACTATAGGCATGGATGAAATTAGGAGTTTAAACACATAAACATGGCATTTCACAAAATCAAGCATATTTAAGCACAAAAGAGGTCCTAAAAGGTCAAGATAGGCTAGCTAGACCTAACTCTCTCCTAAGGGACCAAAAACGCTCTTTGTCTAAGGGTTTTGTAAATATGTCCGCTAATTGATTCAAGGTGTCTACGTACTCTATAACCACATCTTTCTTAAGGACATGATCTCTAATGAAATGATGCCTTATTTCTATGTGTTTGGTTCTAGAGTGTTGGATGGGATTTTTAGTTAAACATATTGCACTAGTGTTGTCACATTTTAGGGGTATGGTTTCAACTTTAATTCCATAATCTAAGAGTTGTTGCTTCATCCAAAGGACTTGAGCACAACAACTCCCTAAGGATATGTACTCGGCTTCGGTGGTAGATAAGGTTACACTATTTTGTTTCTTAGAGAACCAAGATATGAGCATACTACCTAAGAATTGACAAGTTCCCGAAGTACTTTTCCTATCAATTTTGCAACCCCCATAATCCGCATCCGAGTAAGCATGAAGGTTGAAGGTAGAGTCTCTAGGATACCAAAGACCTAAACAAGGAGTGTCTCTAAGGTATCTAAAGATTCTCTTAACGGCTATAAGGTGAGACTCTCTAGGACTAGCTTGGAACCTAGCACACAAGCAAACACTAAACAAGATATCCGGTCTACTTACGGTAAGGTAAAGCAAAGATCCAATCATAGAATGATAAAGCTTAGAGTCAACACACTTACCTCATTCATCTTTGTCAAGCTTTGTAGATGAGCTCATAGGAGTGGCTTGAGGCTTTTCATTCTCCAAGCCAAACTTCTTAAGCATATCCTTTATGTATTTTGCTTGGTTGATGAAGGTGTCATCCTTCTTTTGCTTGTATTGGAGTCCCAAAAAGAATGAGAGCTCCCCCATCATGCTCATCTCAAATTCACCTTGCATTAACTTAGCAAACTCTTGACAATGACATTCATTAGTAGAACCAAAAATGATATCATCAACATAAATTTGAACTACTAAGATGTCATTTTTATACATTTTTATAAAGAGTGTAGTGTCCACCTTACCTTTTTCAAATCCTTTTTCAATCAAAAAATTTGTAAGCCTTTCATACCAAGCTCTAGGAGCTTGTTTTAAACCATAAAGAGCTTTGGTAAGTTTGAAAACATGATTTGGAAATTTTGAATCTTCAAAACCCGGTGGTTGTTCCACATACACTTCTTCATTTATAAAACCATTTAAAAATGCGCTTTTAACATCCATTTGAAAAAGCTTGAAATTATGATAACATGCATATGCAAGCAACATCCTAATGGCTTCCATTCTAGCTACGGGTGCATAGGTTTCATCAAAATCTATTCCCTCTTCTTGAGTGTAACCTTGTGCTACAAGTCTAGCTTTATTTCTCACAATGTTACCACTCTCATCTAGTTTGTTCCTAAAGACCCATTTAGTTCCTATTGTAGATTGATTACTAGGCCTATCAACTAATGTCCATACATTACTTCTCTCAAATTGACTTAACTCTTCTTGCATAGCCATAATCCAAAAGTCATCTTTCAATGCTTCTTTTATATTTTTAGGCTCTATGCATGAGATAAATGCAACATGGTTCATTAATCTAAGAGAAGAACGAGTGGTTACCCCCTTGGATGGATCACCCAAGATTTCACCATCTTTGACATAGTTCAACTCCCTTGGGTAGCTCACTTCCTTTTCCTCAATAGCCATATCCTTCAAGGCTTCAAGAGGTGGATCTTGTGAGTCCTCTTCCTTTGTTGGAATCTCATCCTCCTTTGAAGTTTGACCTCCATCAAAGGCATTTATGATCCCTACATCATCATCATCACAAGAATCCTTCCTAGGAAGGAGGTTATCATCGAATACAACATGAATAGATTCTTCTACTACTAAAGTTCTTTTGTTAAATACTCGATAGGCTTTAGAGGTTAAAGAGTAACCTATAAAAATGGCTTCATCACTTTTTGCATCAAATTTACCTAAGTTATCTTTTCCATTATTTAAAACAAAACACTTGCACCCAAAAGGGTGGAAATAGCTAATGTTAGGCTTTTTGGATTTTAAGATCTCATAAGGTGTTTTCTTTAAAATTGGCCTAATCATTACTCGATTTACAATATAACAAGCGGTGTTTGTGGCTTCCGCCCAAAAATATTTAGGTAAATTGTTTTCACAAAGCATAGTTCTAGCCATTTCTTGGAAAGTTCTATTTTTCCTCTCAACTACCCCATTTTGTTGAGGAGTTCGAGGAGCCGAAAAATTATGGCTAATACCATTTTCATTTAAAAACTCTTCAAACCCTAAATTTTGAAACTCGGTTCCATGATCACTTCTAATATGTGAAATTCTAAGTTCAAGATCATTTTGGGTTAATTTTGAAAATGTGATGAATTTTTCCAAAGCCTCATCTTTAGTACTTAAAAAAAGAACCCAAGTAAATCTAGAAAAATCATCAACTAGCACAAAAGCATAAGACTTACCACCCAAGCTCATAGTCCTAATTGGCCCAAATAAATCCATGTGAATTAATTGTAAACATCTACTAGTAGAAACATCATTAATGGATTTAAAGGAAGACCTATGTTGTTTACCCTTTGAGCATGCATCACAAATTTTATCATTTGAAAATTTTATTTTGGGTAAACCTCTAACTAGATTTAGAGAGACTAGTTTTTCTAAAACACTTATGCTAGCATGTCCTAGCTTCCTATGCCATAACCATGCATCATTTTCATTTTGAGCAACTAAGCATGCATGAGATGTATGTATGTCATCTAAATGCACCATGTATATGTTTCCTATGCGATGACCTATGAGCATAATATTATTAGATTTAATGTCTACAATTTTGCATCCATTTTTATCAAATAAAACATTAAATCCTTTATCACACAATTGACTTATGCTCAATAAATTGTGTTTAAGACCATCGACATATAAGACATTTTCAATGAGAATGGTAGAGTGATTACCTATGGAGCCAATACCTTTAATGTGGCCTTTGGAGTTGTCACCAAATGTTACTACTCCTCCACTTTTTGGCTTTAGATCCATGAATCGACTCTTGTCTCCGGTCATGTGCCTCGAGCATCCACTATCAAGGTACCATGAGTTTTGACCTTGTGCTTTGGCCTTGTAGCAATGCTCCCCCTACAAACAAAGATATTAAACCTTTGTTTTTGGTACCCAAATCATTTTGGGTCCATGAGTGTTAGCTCCCAAAACCTTGGTTCCCTTAGGAATCCAAGATGACATAGCAATAATATTATTAGATTTAACAAGTTCCTTATGAACCCATACACTTCTAATTCTTTTAGCTCTACTATGTCTAGGATAGCTACCTTGTTTGTAGTAGTTAGTCTTTTTCTTAGGTTGGTGTGTTCTAGAGGATTCTCCTACTTCATGCTTAACACTACCAACATTTTTTAAAGACTTTTTGAGCTCATTTAGCTCACCCAACACCTTTTGGTGTTCACAATTACATTGAGATAAAAGATTATTAAGATCAACATTTTCATCTTGAAAGAATTTAAGTTCATCTTTTAATCCTAATATTTTTTTCTCAAATTTAGAATTAGCTTGAGTAAGTGAGTCATTTTTCTCATTTAATTCTAGAATAATCTTTTTATTCCTAATAACTGACTCCTTATATTTCTCAACTAATTCATCATAGACCTCTTGTAACTCATCATATGCATCATTTAATTCTTCATATGAAAAATCTAAAGTAGATGAGTTAGAGGTTACCATGGAGGAATCTTCCTCAAGTGCCATGAGGCAAAGGTTAGCCACTTCTTGTTCGTCATCCTCCGATGACTCCTCATCACTCCAAGTAGCAAGCTTGGCTTTGAGCTTTTTCCTCTTCTCAAAGCCCTTCTTCTTGAGTTGAGGGTACTCCGAACGTATGTGGCCGGGTTTATTGCACTCAAAGCAAATGATTGGATCCTTTCCATCTTCCTTGTTCTTGCTTTTGAAGTCCATCTTCCTTTGGATTTTTCTTCCCCGGTTGGACCTCATAAAGCGTGATAATCGTTTGGCAATCATAGCCAATTCTTCAAGTTCATCCTCATCACTAGATGAGCTCTCATCATGTTGTGAAGCTTTAGCCTTGAGAGCTATTCTCATCTTCTTCTTCTTCTCAACTTCAAGCTTCTCTACTCTTTTCTCTTCTTTCTTTTTCTCATCTTCCCTTCCTTGCTTCATGATCTCATGAGTAAGGAGAGAACCCACAAGCTCATCAAGCTTCAAAGTCTTCAAATTCTTTGCTTCGATGATAGCGGTTCTCTTCCCATCCCAAGACTCGGGAAGTGAATAGAGTAGTTTCCAGACAAGCTTGTCTTCCGGTATGATCTCTCCAAAGCCCTTTAGACCATTGACAATCGTGGAGAATCGATCAAACATCTTTGACACCGTCTCATCGGGCTCTATCTTGAAATTTTCATAACTAAGATTGAGAATTCCAATCTTAGTTTCCTTGACATCATTGGTGCCTTCATAAGTGGTTTCAAGAGTGTCCCACACTTCTTTGGCACTTTCAATTGATGAGACCTTTGAGTAGATGTCCGGACCGAAAGCACAAAATAGCATGTGGAGAGCTTTATCATTGACTTGAATCTTTTTCCTCTCCTCTTCACTCATCTCCACTTTCTTCTTTAACACCATCTTGCCTTCACCATCTTGCTTCAATGGAATATATGGCCCATCCTCAATGACATCCCACACAAGATAGTCATTTGACTTGATGAATAGACGCATTCAATTCTTCCAAAAAGAATAGTTATCACCGTTGAAGAAGGGAGGCTTTGTAGTGGATTGTGACTCGTACATGCCGGAACCGGAGGTTGAAGCCATCTCTTGATATTTTGATGATCACACTCTTCCAAGGATCTCCTCTTTTGGTTGTTAATCCTCAAAGAGTTAAGCTCTGATACCAATTGTTGAGTGGATCGCAAGATCGATATTGACCAAGAGGGGGTGAATTGGAAATTTAAAGTTTTGTGGTGGAAATTTGCAAATTAAAAATGATGGACAAGGGATTTAGAGTGGTTCAAGTTCCAAATGAACTCTACATCCACTACCTTAGCTTCACTAAGGATTTGCAACAATTCCACTAATTGCTCTTCCCCTTTTCTAGGACAAGGAGGCAACCCTTTACAATTTCGGTTGATTTTTCTACCCAAAAATCAACCCAATCCTCACACAAGTGAACAAAGAAATTTAATGGCTAATTGGATATCTCTCAATACAAATAATAGCCCAATTACAAGCACTCAACCCAATTGAACAAGATATGAATGAAAATTACAATTGGGGTTTTAGACAAAATGGGATTTGTGCACAATTGCTTGGATTTGATGTTTGGATGTTTGCTTTTGGATCAATAGTTGTTGATGGTGCTTTTAGAGGTCCCTTTTATACCTTCTCATTGATTTCTAGCCGTTGTGGTTGTTTCATTCATCAATAGAGCCGTTGGGGATGTTATCTAACCACCATAAATGCAGTCTGCAACAACCCGTTTCGAAACGCGGGGTACCTGTTTCGGAACGGACTAAAATAGAAAGAGCCGTTGGGGTGCATTTAAGAGCTCGTTTCGAAACGCCTTAGGGCCGTTTCGAAACACTTTTTCCACTGTCAAGGGTCGTTTCTGTAACCCCCTTAGCCCGGCCTAGACGGTTGACCCGAACTACGAAGATTACACGGGGAAAACCAAAGTCAACCCGAAAGTCAACCTTGATTAACGACCCTTTTTTATTTTTAAACTTGTCTAAATGCATATTAACCCCAGGTGTACTCTTGACAAGAACATACTCAAAAATCACATCAATCGGAAAACATTTAGGGACTCAATTGCACAACATACAAATTTAGAGACTAAAATGCAAATTCTGGAAATTAAGAGGACTTAACATGTTTTAAAGTTACCATCATGAAATTAATCATATTCCATGCCTCTCTGTCAAATTTCATCTCAAACGGACGTCACAAACTCAACCAATTGTATATACAAAGATTGGGACCAAAACGTAAGAGTTTCAAAACATTTAACCATCAGATTCAGTGCCCAACGGTCGAGTGTTCCGAAACGGGGAAGATCCGTTCCGAAACGCGGGACCGTTCCGAAACTTGTTGCGAAACAGGGCTTGGCAGTGGCAAAACCGTTTCGGAACAGCTCTACCTGTTCCGAAACGCCAAGGCCATTTCAGGCCACCTGTTCCGAAACAGTAGCACCCGTTCCGATACGGGCTGCCCAGAATTGCAGATTTTTGCTGGTTTAACAAGCAATTGACCCATCAAACACACTCCGATGACACTCAAATCGTACCAGCAAGTCATCAAACACTTAAGAAACATATTAGCATCAACTAATTACAATCATGGCATCATTCAAGGAAAAAACCCAATTCTATAGGCATGCATCCTATATTGAAAACCATGCAACAATCAATTCACCAAAACCAAATACCAAAAGGCCATTTACATGTTCCAACATCATCAAAAGCATTAACCAAACTTAAGGAGTCCAAAACATCTCCCGAAAACACAATCTAGGTTCCCATTGCCAAATGCCAAAAGCTAATAGTGTTAGGAAAACATTCACCATACATGAGCTTAATCTTCCACTTGGATTCTTGACCTCCTTGCTGCCCTTAATGCACTTCAATGCTCTGCATTATTGGTTTAAGAAAGAGAGAGCGTAAGCACAAAGCTTAGTGAGGAAATGCTCAACTAAAAACATCACAATAATGCATTTGCAAAAACACCCTTTTCAAGGCCTTTAATCTCAAAACAACATTTACCATGCAATTATGCATACAAACCAAGCATCTCATGCTTCAAATCAGCAACATGTCATATTGGCTTACAAGTGATAATCAATAACATTTTACAACTCAAAACACAATCGGATACGCGGATTACAAGCGTTGTCCCATACGCTCCATACACACTACCAAACACATAAGGTGGAGTTTACCGGTACAATCACAACCCCTCAACACCCGTGATGGAGTTTAACGGTACAATCACAACCCCCTCCACATCACTCATTGGTAGTTGTATAACATCACTAACGAGAACACGGGACACACAACACAAGGTCCTCACATGGCCTTTTAACCACCATTATGACCTTAGACATCTCGTTAGTGTTCTTGGATGGAGTTTACGGTACAATCACAACCCCTCAACATCCAAGGCGACTTTATTCATGGTGCACCCAATCCTATAGCTGGCTAACTATATCCGATTCAAGTACTTTAAAACCAACACGTCACTTGCCAATATACATCAATTACCATCATCAATCCACTGTTTTTAAGCATTAAACAAAGCCATTACATAATCATGCATCAATATGCATCAAACCACATTTATCAATGTCCAAATCAAGGATCTCTTACCTTGAGCATCCTTCAACACATGGCTTACAAAACCAGCATTAAACATGCTAAAATATGCTTTCAAAACAGAATTTAAACATGCAAAATAAACACATTGCATTCAACCATCTCATGGTTCATCAAAAAGAGAGTTTCTCCGAAAAACTTACTCTTGAGCTTAGCTAAGTTGTTTAGACTTAAACTAAGCTCCCA
This sequence comes from Hibiscus trionum, assembly GCA_030270665.1. Lineage (NCBI taxonomy): Eukaryota > Viridiplantae > Streptophyta > Magnoliopsida > Malvales > Malvaceae > Hibiscus > Hibiscus trionum. The sequence continues at coordinate 8,726,289 of BSYR01000007.1, read as the reverse complement.
AAACCTTCCAAGATTGGTTTCAAGGCTGAAAACCAAACTTCACTCACCGATTCTGTTTCGCAAGCTTGCCGAAACACCGATCAAGCCTCCGGATCAACACCACAAGGATCTGATGATGTCTCCCCTGTTTTAAACACATCAAAGCAGTGGATTAATGCATCATCATGCATTAATATCTTCAACCAAGACACCTAAACTCGCTGCTCTCATCACACTCACATTTCGGCTACCAAACACAACCGAAATCACATCCAAACACCTCTACAACATTACCCAGCCAAGATCCATCAATTCCAATCATACTTTTACATCAATTAACATCCAAAAAGGATCTAATCACGTCCTTATACCTCCAGCTATAGCATAACACCAAAATCACCCCAAAAACCACCATTAACTCAATCAAAAACTTAGGAAAATCAACCTATCCGGGATTGCATTGATTAAACTTCAATTACTCATCATTTATACATTCAATAAACATCAAAAAGACATCTCAAAACACAGCCCAATCACTTAGTACGAATTTAATCCAAATTAAATCCAAATCTTGCATTTTAAGCCAAAATCAAGAACACAACATAAAAACCTTTATTAAAACTCAAATCAAGGATTGAGAACTTGGGAATTTCAGTAAAGAACTGAGTATTTAGAGGAGAAGGACGTTCATACCTCTAAATGTGAGTTTCTCCTTGTTTAAAGCCAAGATTCTTAAAAATTCAATAAGCAAATGGTAATGATTTGATGTAGGAATGATTAGAAACCAATTGGAGATTGAAATCTCATCTTTAGGTGTTAAAATCAGAGGGAAAATGGCTGGGGAAATGTGTTTGGTTGAGAGAAAAGGGAGAGAAAATGAAGAGGGAAAATTTTGAGAAAAGTTAGTTAAGAACTCAAAAATATATATTTCCCTTTTTCCTTTTATTAAATATCATTTAATAAATGTTTAATATTAAGAAAAATCTGGAGAAAACTCTTCTTGGGTAAATTAGCTCCTTAAAGATTCAAAGTTTCAATCCTTTTAAAACAGTCACCAACTTTTCAAAAATTACATTTTAGTCACTAACTTGAAATGTCACATTTCGAAACCTCATTTTGTAAAATTGATTTCACCACTCTCTTATATATAATAAAAGAGGATTTTAAGATATTTTTCCATATTTTTAATGCATCCCGAACTAGGCTTTCCCTAACAACCACCTTTTATATTCGAACCGAAATTCAACCTGTCCGATTCAAACCCAAAACTCTAAGCCCAAAATTGGGGTGTTACAACTCTCCCCCCCTTAAGAAATTTCGTCCTCGAAATTTACCTGAAGGAAAGAGGTACGGAAACTGCTTCAACATGTCATCCTTTCGTTCCCACGTGGCTTCCTCAACACCACGATGCTTCCACAACACCTTTACCAACTCAATGGTCTTGCCTCGAAGAACTTTACTATCCGAATCTAGAATCTTCATCGGTTCCTCATCATAGGTCAAATCCGGATTCAATTCCACTTCTTCCACAGGCATCACATGCAAAGGATCCGATCTATACTTCTGAAGCATAGAAACATGAAACACATCATGGATATTTTCTAACTCTTGCGGTAACCTCAACTTGTACGCAACAGGACCCACACGCTCAATCACCTCGTATGGTCCAATGTACCTAGGGCTCAACTTACCCTTTCGGCCAAACCTCATCACCTTTTTCCAAGGCGAAACTTTCAAAAACACACGGTCACCCACCGCATACTCAATCTCCTTACGCTTCAAATCCATGTAAGACTTTTGCCGATCAGAAGCTGCCTTCAAACGCTCACAGATGAGCTTCACCTTCTCAGTGGTTCCTTTCAACAAAGCTGGCATCGAAACCAACTTTTGACCCGTTTCAGCCCAACAAAGAGGAGTCCTACACTTCCTCCCGTACAAAGCTTCATAAGGTGCCATTTGAATACTTGCCTGATAACTGTTATTATAGGCAAACTCCACCAAAGGCAGATGTTTCTCCCAAGAACCCTGAAACTCAATCACGCAGCACCTCAACATATCCTCCAACACCTAAATAATACGCCCAGACTGCCCATCCGACTGTGGATGATAAGAAGTGCTGAAATTCAACCGTGTACCCAAAGCCTGATGCAAACACTGCCAGAAACGCGATGTAAACCTCGGATCTCTATCCGACACAATCGACTTAGGCACACCATGCAGCCGCACAATCTCAGCAATGTAGAGCTCCGCAAGCTTAACCAAGGTATACGTAGTATGCACAGGCAAGAAATGCGCACACTTCGTTAGGCGATCCACAATCACCCACACCGAATTCCTCTTCGATGGCGACAAGGGCAAACCAGACACAAAGTCCATGGTAACCCTTTCCCACTTCCACTCAGGAATCCTCAACGGTTGCAACAACCCTGAAGGAAACTGATGCTCAGCTTTAACTCGCTGGCAAACCATGCACTTGCTTACAAACTCAGCAACATCCTTCTTTAAACCCACCCAATAGTACTCATCACGAAGATCACGGTACATCTTAGTACTACCAGGGTGCATAGCAAAAGGACTACTATGACCTTCAGTCAGAATAGCACGCCTCGACTCAGCATCATTGGGCACTACTATCCGACTCCCAAAACATAAAACCCCATCATCATTAAAGCAGAAATCCGATGGCCTACCCTCTGCAATATCCTGAACATGTGGCACCAAGGAATCATCCATCAACTGCTTTTCCTTAATCAACTGAACCAAGGATGGTTTCACTTGCAACTCAGCCACAAGACCACCATCACGCGAAATACTCAAACTGGCAAACATAGCCCTCAACTCCACAGCTACCTTCCTACTCAGGGCATCCGCTACAACATTAACTTTACCCGGATGGTACTCGATCGTCAAATCATAATCCTTAAGCAACTCCACCCAACGTCGTTGCCTAAGATTCAACTCTTTCTGAGACATCAGATACTTCAAACTCTTGTGGTCCGTGTACACCGTACACTTCTCACCATACAGGTAATGTCTCCAGATTTTCAAAGCAAAAACCACCGCAGCTAACTCAATGTCATGCGTAGGATAATTGCGCTCATGCACCTTCAATTGCTGTGATGCATAAGCCACCACCTTACCCTCTTGCATCAACACACATCCCAAACCAACGTAGGACGCATCACTATACACCACAAACTCTTTCCCTGATTCAGGTTGAACCAAGATAGGAGCTTGCGTCAAAGCTGCCTTAGGCTTCTCAAAAGCCTGCTGTCTCGCTTTCGTCCACTCATACTTAACATCCTTTTGCAACAACTTCGTCAAAGGTGCAGCAATCTTGGAAAACCCTTCCACGAACCTCCGATAGTATCCTGCCAGACCAAGGAAACTACGGACTTCATGAACAGACTTAGGAGGCTTCCAATTCATCACCGCCTCAATCTTTTGAGGATCAACATGAATCCCCTCCGCAGAAACCACATGACCAAGAAACACCACTTCTCTAAGCCAGAACTCACACTTGCTTAGCTTAGCATAAAGCTGATTCTCCAACAAAGCTTGTAACACAATTCTCAAATGCCCTTCATGCTCCTCCTTAGTACGAGAGTACACGAGGATATCATCAATGAACACCACGACAAATTTATCCAAGTATTCATAGAATACTCTATTCATCATGTCCATGAAAGCTGCAGGAGCATTCGTCAAACCAAACGGCATCACCAAGAACTCATAATGCCCATACCTCGTTCTGAAAGCTGTCTTTGGCACATCTACATCCTTCACCTTCAACTGATAATACCCTGACCTTAAGTCAATTTTAGAGAACACCGCCGCTCCCCGAAATTGATCAAAAAGATCATCAATTCTCGGCAATGGATACCGATTCTTGATAGTCAACTTGTTAAGCTGACGGTAATCAATGCACATTCTCATAGTGCCATCCTTCTTCTTCACAAACAAGACCGGTGCACCCCAAGGTGACATACTCGGCCGAATGAAACCACGATCAAGCAACTCCTGAAGTTGCGTCTTCAGCTCTTTCAACTCTTTAGGTGTCATTCGATAAGGAGTAATGGACACTGGAGTTGTATTTTCATACAGCTCAATACCAAACTCCACTTCGCGATTAGGAGGCAATCCAGGCAACTCCTCCGGAAACACACCAGGAAACTCTCGCACGGTCCGGATATCTTGCACTCGCAACTCCTTAGAGCTAGGATTCATCATGAAGGCTAGGTAAGCTTCACAGCCTTGCCTCAGCATCCGGCTCGCTTCCAAGGTAGACACCACATTGGCAAGAAACTTCACATTCTCACCAACCACTACTACCTCATAATCATCCGCAAGCTTCAACGAAACTCGCTTATTCTCAAAATCCACAACAGCTCGATGTTCAACAAGCCAATCCATACCAAGGATTACATCAAAACCATAGAAAGGCAATTCCATAAGATCAACATGAAAGACATGATCTTGCACAACCAAGGGACATCTTCTATAAAGCTTTCGAGTCACAATAGTCTCACCAAAAGAACTAGTTACACGCATACCAACATCCAAAAACTCAATAGGCAAACCAAGCAATTGAGCATGCTCACGCAATATGTATGAGTGTGTAGATCTAGAATCAATCAAGGAAAGTAATGACAAGGATTGCAAAGTAAAAGTACCTGCGATCACATCCGTGTCATTCCTCCCCTCTCTCTGAGCATACACTCTGGCCTGGCCACCACCCTCAGGCTGAACAGCTACAATATGAGCCACATTCCTTCCACCATCCTCTCTACACTGAAAGTTACCACGGCCGCGCCCACGACCTCTCTGTGGTGCCACAACTCCAGGAGCTCGTCCCTGGCCACCTCCGGCCAACAGAGGACACTCCCTCCTCATATGATCCGCCGAACCACAATTCCAGCACGAGTTACCGGCCACCACAACAGGAGCCTGAACCTCCCTCGCTACTCGAGGACAATCACGCCTCAGGTGTCCATGCGATCCACATGTCCAACATGTGTTCGGATCAGCTCTCGCCCTGTCTCCCTAAACAGGCGCACCTTGCCCTCCACCACCTCGCCTAGCCGAAGACTGATACTTCCGATCACGGCCTCTCTTGTTCCGTCCGCCACCAGAACTATACTCAGCAGCTCGCTTGCCCACACTAGGACCAGCTCCTCTAGAAGATAAACTCAAATTCAACTCGATGTCCTTTGCCCTTCCAACCAGCACATCAAAATCAGTGTACTCAGCAGCCAGCATATAAGTCTTCACCTCCGTCACCAGACCATAACGGAAACGTTCACACCTCTCCCGCTCATCAGGAACAAGCTCAGGTGCGTACTGACTGAGTCGGACAAACTGAACCTCGTACTCAGTCACTGTTATACTCCCTTGAGTAAGAGACATGAATTCCCTTTTCTTCTCATCCAGGTATCGCACACCCAGATACCTCCTCTTGAACGCGTTCAGAAAGAACGTCCAAGTTACATCAGCTTCCTCCATTCCGGAGATAGTGGTTGTCCACCAGGTATACGCATCGTCATGTAACAATGATATCACACAACCCAGCTTCTGCACATCATTGCAGTTCATTTGTCCCAAGATTCTCTTGGTACTTTCCAACCAAGATTCAGAACCTTCAGCAGACAATCCCCTGAACTCAGTCCCTCCCAGACTGCGCAAACGTTCCAGAGGTAGTCTCACATTAGCATCTCCCTGATGCCCAGCTCCTTGAGCTCCAGCTACCGCCGCCCGAAAGGCTCCAGCAATAGCTTGTATCAGCATTGTCATGTCAGGAGCAGCTTGCCCCTGCCCAGCTTCAGGTCCAGCGACCCCAGCACCAGCAGCAACACCAGCTCCTTCACCCCCAGCACCACCACCACCAGGTGGAGGAGGTAAATCCACTACATTTTCAGCGTTCTCCTCATTCTCATTTTGAGCCATAACTCGCGTATTAATCCTCGTCTCTCTACGAGGTCCTATTCACTAAACAATGTAATCACAATGCAATAACAAGGTCAGGCTCAACAAGGTAAGCAATCCAGGTACTCAAGCTCATTTCCAACTAAAAACAAATCATTTCATTAACTTTGATTTGGCAATGGGTCCCTCTAACATGCTTCACCACAGCATACACCACAATTGCAACATACTTACAATTTATACATCATACTTTCACTCATCATGCATACAAAGCAATCATACACATATCACCTACATAACCATTCCCAATTACTTGAGAACTCAGCTCTGATACCACCAAATGTAACCCCCTTAGCCCGGCCTAGACGGTTGACCCGAACTACGAAGATTACACGGTGAAAACCAAAGTCAACCCGAATGTCAACCTTGATTAACGACCCTTTTTTATTTTTAAACTTGTCTAAATGCATATTAACCCCAGGTGTACTCTTGACAAGAACATACTCAAAAATCACAGTAATCGGAAAACATTTAGGGACTCAATTGCACAACATACAAATTTAGGGACTAAAATGCAAATTCTGGAAATTAAGAGGACTTAACATGTTTTAAAGTTACCATCATAAAACTAATCATATTCCATGCCTTTCTGTCAAATTTCATCTCAAACGGACGTCACAAACTCAACCAATTGCATATACAAAGATTGGGACCAAAACGTAAGAGTTTCAAAACATTTAACCATCAGATTCAGTGCCCAACGGTCGAGTGTTCCGAAACGGGGAAGATCCATTCCGAAACGCGGGACCGTTCCGAAACTTGTTGCGGAACAGGGCTTGGCAGTGGCAAAACCGTTTCGAAAACAGCTCTACCTGTTTCGAAACGCCAAGGCCATTTCAGGCCACCTGTTCCGAAACAGTAGCACCCGTTCCGATACGGGCTGCCCAGAATTGCAGAATTTTGCTGGTTTAACAAGTAATTGACCCATCAAACACACTCCGATGACACTCAAATCGTACCAGCAAGTCATCAAACACTTAAGAAACATATTAGCATCAACTAATTACAATCATGGCATCATTCAAGGAAAAAACCCAGTTCTATAGGCATGCATCCTATATTGAAAACCATGCAACCATCAATTCACCAAAACCAAATACCAAAAGGCCATTTACATGTTCCAACATCATCAAAAGCATTAACCAAACTTAGGGAGTCCAAAACATCTCCCGAAAACACAATCTAGGTTCCCATTGCCAAATGCCAAAAGCTAATAGTGTTACGAAAACATTCACCATACATGAGCTTAATCTTCCACTTGGATTCTTGACCTCCTTGCTGCCCTTAATGCACTTCAATGCTCTGCATTATTGGTTTAAGAAAGAGAGAGCGTAAGCACAAAGCTTAGTGAGGAAATGCTCAATTAAAAACATCACAATAATGCATTTGCAAAAACACCCTTTTCAAGGCCTTTAATCTCAAAACAACATTTACCATGCAATTATGCATACAAACCAAGCATCTCATGCTTCAAATCAGCAACATGTCATATTGGCTTACAAGTGATAATCAATAACATTTTACAACTCAAAACACAATCGGATACGCGGATTACAAGCGTTGTCCCATACGCTCCATACACACTACCAAACACATAAGGTGGAGTTTACCGGTACAATCACAACCCCTCAACACCCGTGATGGAGTTTAACGGTACAATCACAACCCCCTCCACATCACTCATTGGTAGTTGTATAACATCACTAACGAGAACACGAGACACACAACACAAGGTCCTCACATGGCCTTTTAACCACCATTATGACCTTAGACATCTCGTTAGTGTTCTTGGATGGAGTTTACGGTACAATCACAACCCCTCAACATTCAAGGCGACTTTATTCACGGTGCACCCAATCCTATAGCCGGCTAACTATATCCGATTCAAGTACTTTAAAACCAACACATCACTTGCCAATATACATCAATTACCATCATCAATCCACTGTTTTTAAGCATTAAACAAAGCCATTACATAATCATGCATCACTATGCATCAAACCACATTTATCAATGTCCAAATCAAGGATCTCTTACCTTGAGCATCCTTCAACACATGGCTTACAAAACCAGCATTAATCATGCTAAAATATGCTTTCAAAACAGAATTTAAACATGCAAAATAAACACATTGCATTCAACCATCTCATGGTTCATCAAAAAGAGAGTTTCTCCGAAAAACTTACTCTTGAGCTTAGCTAAGTTGTTTAGACTTAAACTAAGCTCCCAAAACCTTCCAAGATTGGTTTCAAGGCTGAAAACCAAACTTCACTCACCGATTCCGTTTCGCAAGCTTGCCGAAACACCGATCAAGCCTCCGGATCAACACCACAAGGATCCGATGATGTCTCCCCTGTTTTAAACACATCAAAGCAGTGGATTAATGCATCATCATGCATTAATATCTTCAACCAAGACACCTAAACTCGCTGCTCTCATCACACTCACATTTCGGCTACCAAACACAACCGAAATCACATCCAAACACCTCTACAACATTACCCAGCCAAGATCCATCAATTCCAATCATACTTTTACATCAATTAACATCCAAAAAGGATCTAATCACGTCCTTATACCTCCAGCTATAGCAAAACACCAAAATCACCCCAAAAACCACCATTAACTCAATCAAAAACTTAGGAAAATCAACCTATCCGGGATTGTATTGATTAAACTTCAATTACTCATCATTTATACATTCAATAAACATCAAAAAGACATCTCAAAATACAGCCCAATCACTTAGTACGAATTTAATCCAAATTAAATCCAAATCTTTCATTTTAAGCCAAAATCAAGAACACAACATAAAAACCTTTATTAAAACTCAAATCAAGGATTGTGAACTTGGGAATTTCAGTAAAGATCTGAGTATTTAGAGGAGAAGGACGTTCATACCTCTTAATGTGAGTTTCTCCTTGTTTAAAGCCAAGATTCTTGAAAATTCAATAAGCAAATGGTAATGATTTGATGCAGGAATGATTAGAAACCAATTGGAGATTGAAATCTCATCTTTAGGTGTTAAAATCAGAGGGAAAATGGCTGGGGAAATGTGTTTGGCTGAGAGAAAAGGGAGTGAAAATGAAGAGGGAAAATTTTGAGAAAAGTTAGTTAAGAACTCAAAAATATCTATTTCCCCTTTTTCCTTTTATTAAATATCATTTAATAAATGTTTAATATTAAGAAAAATCTGGAGAAAACTCTTCTTGGGTAAATTAGCTCCTTAAAGATTCAAGGTTTCAATCCTTTTAAAACAGTCACCAACTTTTCAAAAATTACATTTTAGTCACTAACTTGAAATGTCACATTTCGAAACCTCATTTTGTAAAATTGATTTCACCACTCTCTTATATATAATAAAAGAGGATTTTAAGATATTTTTCCATATTTTTAATGCATCCCGAACTAGGCTTTCCTTAACAACCACCTTTTATATTCGAACCGAAATTCAACCGGTCCGATTCAAACCCAAAACTCTAAGCCCAAAATTGGGGTGTTACAGTTTCGAAACGGTCTTAGCCCGTTTCGAAACACCTTAACGGTTTTCAGAAAATCAGTTAAAACAACTTCAACGGTCATATTTTCAATTTAAACTTAAGACCTGTTTCGAAACGCTTTGGCTTCGTTTCGAAACGGATTTGCTACTGCCAAGGTTCGTTTCGAAACAGCCTTAGCCCGTTTCGAAACACCCTATTTAACTTTAAATATTCAGCAAAAATATCTCAACCGTTGTGTTTTTTCAAATCAAATATGAAGAACAGTTTCGAAACGTGAGAGACCGTTTCGAAACAGGGTCAAGTGTTTCGATACACGTTTCGGAACAAGGGTTGACAGTGATGAAAACGTTTCGAAACGCCTGAGGGCCGTTTCGAAACAGGAGCTTGAAAATCACTGTTTTGGCTTGAAACACTTAGAAAAATATTTGAAAAAACTTTGTTTTTAACTTGGGCATAATCTTAAAATTATATGGGGATATTTTGAGGACTTAAAATTCGTTTTGACTTTTTCAATTTAGTCCTTAGGTTTTTAGTTATATCAAAATTAAAATATATGTTTCACACATATATATATATATATATATATATATATATATATATATATATATATATCGAATAAATTTTAAAAAAAAACTAAAAAAAGAAAAACAACAACAAACAATATATATATATATTAAGGTTATATTTATCTATTATTAATATTATTACTATTTATTATTATTATTTATGTTATTATCATGTATTATTATTGTTATCTTCTATTATTATTATTACTATCTATTATTATTATTCTTATTATTATATTTATTATTGTTATTATTATTATTATAATTATTATTAGTGTTATATTTATTAATATTATTATCATATATTATATTATTATTATTGTTATTTTTAATATTATTATCATGAAACAAATCTGAAAATCTAAAAAAACTAATACATATACATGCCCATTAAATAAACAAAGCCCATAATAATAATAATAACCCAAGTTTTCATATTAATAATGTCTAGATACAAAGCCCAAAAAAATATTATACATCACATGGCCCGATTCAGGCCCAACTTAATTAAAAAAAAACACTAATCCTATCTTTGTGTTTTGCGCAGCCGCATCTGGACCGTCAGATCAAGGGCATCTGATCAAACGGTCCAGATGGCCCTTGACGGAAAAAAACCCTAGAAGATCCCTCAAGCTCCGCGTCGCATCAACCACAGCCCTTGGATCGGGAACGCATCGGACAGTCGAGATCACGTCCACTGCGCGTGCAGACCACGCCCGGCTCTCCAATTGCCGCACGCGCGATCCTTCAGCTTTCCACACACGCAAGTTTGAGTCTCTTCGGCTCCAGACCGTCAAGATCCCCACCCCTCCAGATCCCAGCGTCGACGCCCGTAGCTCTCCACTGGTCCCCCTCCATCCCGAACGGCCTCACATGCATGGAAACAAAAGTGTAGGAAAACAAAGACGCAAAATAACTCAAAAATCAGTGGCAAAACAAACAAATCAGATGAATACAAGCAAGAGATATCAGAGGCAGCCAATAGAATATTTCGAAGGATTTCATGTAAACAAAAAAATTATGTAATTTTGGTGCTATAAAACCAAAACCAGAGCAATGTAATCCGAAGCTTTACGGGAAATTTTCAAGAGCAATATAGAAGCAAGCAAAAAAGAGAGAACTTCAGAGGTATATCATCGTCTTCCATATTCATCTCATTTCGATACAAAAAAAAATAAAATAAAAAAATAAAAGCTTTAAGGGTTTTTTTTCTTACCCTTGTCGATTCGACTTCCTCCGTCAGTCGTTCCCGTCTGATGAAAAGCCTACATGATTCTCTTCTGAGAATACGAAGAGGTGAGTCAGCAAGGGATCAAAGGTAAAAGGGGTTAGGGTTTTCGAAAAGAAAAGGGTTTTTGATTCTGTTTTTTTACGAAGTGAAAAAGGATACATGTTTTTTGGTTTTTGGTTTCAAAAGGATAAAAAAAGGTTTTTGGGGGGTCCGATTTAGGGTTTACAAGCTCGCCGGCCGTCGAATAACGACGATGGCGCGGCGGCGCTCTAGGGTTTTTAGAGGGTAAAAGAAGGGGAGGTCTTTTTGAAATTAGGGCTAAAAGAGGCCAAATGCTTTTTAGGCTGGTTTTTTATAATGTTTTTTCGTTTTAAAATTGGTTTAAATACATTTTAAGTCCCTCTGTGTCGTTGTTATTACGCGCGTGAGGGTCTCCGCATTTTTAAACCCTCTCTGCGGTCCTTGCACGTTTTCTAATATTTTCAATCTCGTCCCCGTGTCATTTTGGTTGATTTTAATCTATTTTCTAGTTGGATATTCACTATTTTGGACCTTTTATGTTTCCCTTTCTTTTTAATTTCATCCCGTTTTCATTTTTAATTAGTTTTTTTAAAATCATTTTATTACCATTTTGGTCCTTGTCTTTTTTATTTTATTCATGTGCTTTATTTTTGGTTTTATTACATATTTATGCCTTTTATGCATTTTGTCACATTGTTAAATTATGTTCATATTTTATGTATGTGATTACCATGTTGACAATGTTTATATTGATGGATGTAATATGTGGCATATGTTGTGTTGTTTTATAAAAGTGTGATCGTATGTTTTTTAGTTTTAACCTTGTTTAACTTTTTTATAATACATAATTTTATGCGTATAATGTAGTTTTGTTATGTATGTTACATGCTTGATCTTAATGTGTGCGTATCTTAGCTTTTTATATATTGCTCGAATATTTATATATATGTGTGTGTTTGTTTTTAATGTGTATATAGCATAGTTGCTTTTATCGTTCGAATATATATTTGTGACATGCATTTTAAATGGCCATTCATGTGAACTTTAATGCCCTAATTTGCATGATAACTAATTCTATTTATAAAAAGGAGATACTTATTAATTCGCGTATTCGGGTCGAAATATCCTGGCTTATTGGATATTCCTCGAATATTCGGATTAATTCGCATCGTCTAAAGGTAAAATTCGTAATTAAAACTGTAACACCCTGAAATCCGGTCTAGTCGGAACTAAGTTCCGTTGATCAGAAATCCTACTTTGGCCAAGCTTAAATGTTGCATCGATTAGTTAATTATTACTATCGAACCCTAAATTGGTTTAAAACATTGTGATTGAACTCTATTAAGTAATATTAAGCTTTTAGTGGCTAAATTGGAAGAAGTGTAAGTTGGAGGGCAAAGTTACAATAGTATGAAAAGTGAGGGACTAACCTAGCGATTAGCCCTCTTTAATTAAACTCTCCACTTACGTGGAGTTATCTGATGACTTTCCTTCAATTGAAGGAAATCTATGTATTAAAAATTAAAAACAAAAGTTAAGGAGATAGCTTACCCGAAAACATACCCAAGCAAGCACCTCTCACTTTCATCATCTTCCCCAACTAAGCACACACCTCCATTGGTGGAATTTCAAGCTTTGCTATCTCTTCACTTTGTCGATATAGAAACGTTGTTATCAATCGGGTAAGCTATATTCCTCAAATGGATTTTGGATTCCATGGATATTTTGAGTGTAACCTAAGCTAGGGTTTTGACTATTCATGGATATCTCCTCGTTGTCATCTCTATTGAAATCAGATATTGATTTTGATATCCTTATGTTGATTTTGATATCGAAACACCAACTCTAATAAGTTTCTTATTAATCTTTCTACCTCAAGAAGTGGAGAAAGAGGTATCACCGTCTCCATCACAAGCTAGGAACAAAGGGATTGCTATCCAAGAGCCTTGAAGCTTCGGATTGCTAAGGTGAGTGTAGTCGGATTGTCGGGTTTAGGTGAAAGGCCTTCCCGGATTATTATTTGTTATTTTAGATTGTTTCGCTAACATTGCTATTGAAGCAATTGCATTGGATGGTTAATCGGACACTTTTTTAAGTGTCGGTAAGTTATCATTGAACATTGATTATGGTCATTATGCATTATCTCTGATATAAGCATTGTTATTGGATTATTGCATTGAAATCATCGGACATTGATATTGACACCAATTCATGAGATATTGATGTTGAGACACATATATTGATCATCGGTTACATTAAATCTATTGAACATTGGTATATCATTGATCATTGGAATGAATATGTACATTGTGACCTTGGATTGGAATGGACTCGGGATACAATTGGCATGCCATAGAATTTATGAGCTCAGAGTACGGGTGGACTACGGTCCTAAGGCTACGGCCTACATTGATTTGGCGAGGCGGAGGGATGTGTATTGATATTGGTCATATTGGCGAGGCGGAGGGATTAGACCATTCATTGTTTGGGTGAGGCGTAGGAATTCGCGTATCCATGATCTTGATTCAATCCAAGGATTATGAATAAAAAGAGAACATGTTTATTACCTTATGCATTGTTACATGGCATTGATAATGTTAGCATGAGAACAAGTATCATTGTAGCTATGTCATTTCCATTATTTATGTTATTTGTGACTACCTCACTAGGCAAAGTGTGCCTAACGTGTCTCATCTCATACATTTTCAGGTTTGAAGAGTTTGTTCGTTGGAAGATCGGATCGTTCGCCAAGACAAGTCACTACTAAGCTACAAGTAATGTAATTATGACCTTGAACTCCTAGGAAAGTGGCAAAGTAGTTAAAATAGTCATATATGCCCTTTTTGTTGTTTTGGTGCTATGCCTATTTTGTAATATGGTCAATGGCCCTAAATGGCCCTTTTGGTTTTTGGAAGATAGCCTAAATATGCATGCTTAGCATAAAAAGGTGAAAATCTAGTAAACGTATTCATATAGCCATGGAATTCAGCATGCTAGATGTTTATACCAATGATGTGTTGCATGTAAAGTTTCGTTACATTTGGACATCATATGGCAGGGTAAATTGATGAAAAACCAGTAAAAAAATATGTCATTACAGGCATGTCCGTATCGAAACGGATGATGTCATTTCGATACGGGTAACCATCTTTGAACCTGAGAATAAGGGTGTTCCGGAACGAAGTGATGCCGTTTCGGAACATTTTGCCTCTAGAGACCCTTGTTTCGATACGGGTTTCGGAACGGTCAAGGTCAAAGTCAACGGTGGTCAATCCGTTCTGATACGGGTCAAGCCTGTATCGAAACGGTCTAAGGTGTTGGGTCAACAGGGTTGACTCTTGTACACCTGTTCCGAAACAGTTTAGGGTGTTTCAAAACGGGGTTAGGTAAGTTTGTTAAGCCTCATTAAACAGCTTAAAAATGTTATAATCTAGTCATTGAACCTTGTAAGTCTAATTGATGGTGCTATTGTCCTCTGAATTGAATGAAATTTTATAGGCATAACCCTTAAGTAATGAATTTCATCTTGGTAGATTTTTTACATCGAAGGACCTCAAATTTGCTAAAGTTTACAAATTAGTCCTTAATACTTGCAATAGTTGTAAAACGGCCCTAGATTGATAATTGAGTATCCTATTCAATGATAGTGGACTAATAGATGCGTTGGTCATACGTTGTACGCATTCTGTCGATTATCGTGTGATTAAGTTGAAATTTATAACATTTTTTGTCGCATCATTCCCCGGTAACATTCTTCGACCCGGTTCTCTACCAGACCGGGAAAGGGGGTGTTACATTAGTTTACAAATTAGTCCTTAATACTTGCAATAGTTGTAAAGCGGCCCTAGATTGATAATTGTGTATCCTATTCAATAATAGTGGACTAATAGATGCGTTGGTCATACGTTGTACACATTATGTCGATTATCGTGTGATTAAGTTGAAATTTATAACATTGTTTGTCGCATCGTTCCCCGGTAATATTCTTCGACCTGGTTCTCTACCAGACCGGGAAGGGGGTGTTACAAAAACGAACTAGACCATGACACCATATTTTATCTGCTTGCATCATGCATAAAGGTGACCGTACGGGATCCGAACCCTAAACTAACACGACAGTCAGACTTATATAATGTCGGTTTAGTCTTTGGTCTGGTGTACCGTCATCCTTTTTAATTAAATGTCAAATTAATTCGAAACCGCCAATTTGATAAAGCTCGTACGATTAGAGTTCAATTTTCAATTAACAATACCTAATTAAACTCATTTTAAATTTCGAATAATTTCCATCGATTAAAATGCAACAATTGTTTTGGTACCGATTTCCGGGCGTGATGGGGGTGCTAACCCTTCCCCACATGTAACCAACTCCCGAACCCTTTCAAACGAATCTCTGGTTTTAGTTTTTATGGTGTCCGGCCTACCTAAGTGGCCGGTGGCGATTCCAAAAAAGATTTTTTTAAGGTTGTTTCTGAAACTTGAAACTTTCAAAACCTTATCACAGCGTGGCGACTCCGCTAGGGACTAATTTTGTTTTACGAAACAAAAAGAGAGTTAAGCCAAAAAACGACAATTTTTGCTTTTAATGATGGAAATTTTTGAAATTTAATTTGACTTTAGCGAGGTGGTTCTTCCTTGAAAATGGGACTTGAATTATGCGAGCTTCGATAATTGGTGGTCTTTGAATTAATTTTTCATTTAATTAAAAAGGAATCACCGACATGTGTTGCACCACGATCATTAAGCTCTATACCCGAGCTTCGTCCCTTAAGTGGGAGTGAAACGCCCATACCCACATGAGCATCCCTCCACGGGTCGGTAATTCACTTCTGGAATCCACGCCTTTGACACGTGAGCAGCCCTCCACGTCACTAGGTCGTGCTTTCCCCCGAACCGAAACCAATTCGCAAGCTTGTAATGGGCCGGAATTGGGGCTCTTGTTACCTTAGTAGGTGATAAGATAGGTTCGGGTACACTTGTTAGAACTGAACCCACATGTGTGAGAATTTAAGAAGCCCACCCCGATTAGAGCCATGCGGATAACCGTAGAATTAGAATTCATGCTAGTAGGTTTTGCATTGTTAATATGCTTTGGTGTGTTTCCATCTGTTTGTTGTATTCAGAATTGATTATTATTGTTACTAATCCATTTTCCTTTATTGTCTTATTTTGTTTATTTGTGCATATACATCGCATTTTCATACGAAGTGTTGATTCGAGAACAGACTAAAGTTGAAAACTTTCACAACGGGAGAAAAGAGTCCATGGCAACGGAGTTTCCGGAACGTGCTAAGGGGACGAGCAAAACATATTGAAAATTGTTGCATGTAAAATAGTCTATCGCAATGTAGTGCAAGTGTACACATCGCAAGTAATAAAGTGATACGGAGTATCGGATATCATCTCCACAGGGACTGGAAATAACTCTATCCTTAGATTGCTGCACAAGAAAAGAAATAAATTTAAATGATTGTTTGGAGAAATTTTGATTAATAACTAAAATAAAAGATAAGATAATCAGGTTGAGAAAATAGGCCGGTATTGATTTGCTTAGCAGTGCAGGTGTTGCACTGTTCAGAGGAACTTCTGTTGCTTCTGTCGTCGTGCCTATCGCGGCAGCACCTGTCGCGGCAAAGGTCTATCGATGTCGTGGCAGCGATCAAAAACTCTATACTTCAAGTTTGGCAAGAATCCCTGGAGTGACTTGTCCTATCCCTAGGTCCAAGTCTGTCGATGAACACGTCTTAGATGATACCTCCCGGCGTGAATCAAAGGATGAACACCGATGTTTGTGAATTCTTTATTAGCCACTGAACCTCGTCCTATCCCTAGGTCCGAGATAGTTCAACCATAAACTGGAGAACCTATACTCACTCTTTTCGTATACTTAACTCTCCCGATATTAAGTAAATAGATAATCTTACAATGCTCTCCCGATACTCTTACAAGATGTTGAAACCAGAATGAATAAACTTAAAGTTTTTATTAATTGAACGGAAAAACCTAAGAACAATACAATCCTTACAACTACTTTACAAGATCAACCCTTAGCCCTTGGGGAAGTTTAGAACATGATGGAGAGAGAGAAACGACTAGGGTTTTAGGGAAAGACGGCTAGGAGCTAGATATCCTTCCCTAGGTCGAATTACATGCCTTTATATAGGCCTTGGTCCAAGTTCTCTAATATGGCAAGAATACAAATTTAAATTAAAGTACAACTCTATTAAAGACTAAATCTTCTGAGTAGATGTCTTTAATTCGTCCTCTTTTCTTGCTTTGACTTTCTTCCTTGAACTTTGCTCCTGACCTTCCTTCTTCTACAGGGCTCAGAAAAATATGGGAGTGATTCACGATAGACCGGCTTGAAATCCTCTATCTGTCGAGCTCCACTTCACTTTTCCACCTCAGTATCTCTCTGTCGTCATTGCTTCCACGGCAGGTGTCACGACAGACAATGCTCTTGTCCTTCAACTCCAGCTCCGCAACTTGCCTCTGCTCCTTTGTTGCCCTATATTGCTGCCGCGGCAGATACCTGCAAAAGTGACCAATTTCAGCAGCGTCTGTGCAGTTTTATCTTATTGTGATGTGTATGCAATTAAGCATGCTTGAGTGCAGTAGAAATATGGGTAAATGAGGGGTAAAATATAGGACTTTTATAAACTCAACACACCCCTAAACTCAAGTTGATGATTGTCCTCAAGCAGATGCAACCTAACTAAGAATGAAAAACTTTTTGGCTTGGCTTAATTCAGTGAACTACCATTACCTACAACCCCTTCACTATCGAGAGCAGTACCATTTCAATTGTTTATGGATTCATCCAGAACAATGCTATAATTCTTGTGTACGTGTGTGCAGGCTTTGTGAACAAATATGTGCCTAGACTCTTTTAGCAACTAGAATAGTTATGCTACTCACTTGATTTTTATGCCAAACTACTTGTTTTCTTGGAGGCAATTCTTAGGCTCTTTTAGTTTTTTTTCGAATTTAGACTCAAGTTCTTCTTATTGTGTTTTACTACAGCCTGTTTTGGGCACCTCTAGCTATCTTCCTAGAGCCGGTGTTAGGCACCTCTAGGGGCAACTGAGTCCAAGTTTTTCTTTTCTTTTATTCTTTTCCTAGAGCCAGTGTTAGGCACCTCTAGGGGCAACTCAAGTGATTAAGCTTTTCTACTTTAGTTTGCTAACAGAAGTCTAGACAGCATATAAGTCACATGAGTGATTTTAAAGTTCAGAACTATAGCAAGGCTCTAAATAATTCCTAAAACATCCTAAAGGCGCTGCCACGACAGAGATTGTCACGGTAGGTAAGTGCAGTTCAAAGACTTAAGCCAATATTTTTTGGGGTATAAAAATAACTAAGATGAGACACAAATTAAAGACACAAATTAAAAAGTTCATTAAATAATAGAGGACTGCCTACCCTCAAACTCAAGGGTTGCATTGTCCTCAATGCATGACAACAAAATAAAAATAAGAAAAAGAAAACATCACAAATAGATAAAATAAAGAGCATGAACAGCAAGCATAATAGAAAAGCACTTAAGTTGATGAGCTATTGTCGCTGCTGCTGCTGCTGCTAATGCGGAGCTGCCGGTGGGCAGTTACCTTGGTGGCAGAGGCTGGCTTGGAGCTGGGAGATGGTGAGGCTACCTTCTTTTTGGCCTCTCGAGGTGGCTAGACTCGGGTAGGTGAGATCTTTGGGGCCTTGTCCAGGACCTCGAGTTCGTCGTCACTGCTACTGCTGTCGTCTGCTCTGTCGTGATAAGGTCCCTCAAAAGTTTCATTCAGCTTCTTCTTCTTCATTGGAGGGAAGTATTTGGCTAATTCTTTGACGACAGGTGGCTCCGAATCAGAATCATCCTGCTAGACTGAGGATGAGGAGAAACCTTTGAAGTACTTCGGATTGATCTTCGGTAGCGGTTCCGTCCTTTTTATCCTCGGGGAGTGGCAGATCGTCTGTCGCCATCTCCGGTCGTGGCAGGTGGTGTGGTGGAGGCAGCAGTAGGTGTTGGTGTTTTAGGGCTAGCAGCAGGTGTACGGGTGGCAAAAAGATTTTCTAGGAAAGAGGGAAATTGCACGTTGGGATAATTTAAATCAACTTTAATGAAGCTTATCGTGGCAGTAGTGAAGTCCCTCATGAATCCCATGAAGCCCAGCTGTCGTTCCTCCATCTTCTTCAGCATGTGCATGATTTGGTTGGAGGTGTCTGTCGGCTGTGCGGCCTCGGTCTGCTCAAGTTCTGCCGCGACAGGTTCTGTGGAATCAGGATCTGTTGTTGGTTCTGTCGCTGCAGAGGGGTGGCTTGCTTCAGCTCCATTAGACTGTATATGTTCTGTTGCGTCCATCCTTTGCCTTGGATCTTGACGTCTTCATTGATTTCAGACACCTTATGAGCTCGGCAGAGAGAGGTGATGAGGTAAGGGAAGAAAAGGGGGCCCATGAGTGCACACTAAAAAATGCCGTCAAGGATGTATCTGCCAACGTTGATCTACCGCTCGTTAATGATTGAGTGCACGAGGGCGAGTCTCTTCTGGTCCACAGTGGTGTTGTGGGATGTTGGCGTGAGGCGTTTCTTCACAAAATGGTTCTAGAGTTTTGTTGTCGGTGTGAGCTGGTTCCTTCGCACTGTCCATCTGTGCTTGGGATCATTGTTCCATTGAGTCCCTTCCTCCGTCAAATCTGCCATAATACCATCGTAGCCTGTCGACCACAGACTGTTGACAAACCTCCTATGTTCATCTTCCTTCTTGCTCACATAAATGCCATACAATGTGTTAATGTAGGTTGGTTCAAGGGGGATTTCCTTACCCTAACAGTCACTATCGTGGCATCTTTGGAGGGGACGATAGCATAAAATTCCCTGACCAAGGTGACGTTCATTTCCACTGGTAGGACGGCAAACATCTTCCATTTGAGGGAGATAATCTTCTTGGAGATAAACCCTTCGAGCCCTAAATCTCTCGTCTTTTGAGTGTAGGTGAAACCTCTCTCTTCCCGCATCTCTCGTTTCTGGAACGAGTCATAGTATCTCTTCTCTGAGTCTGCCGATGCGAACCGTCTAGGGATTCTGCTGTGGCTGGGTGTAGATAATGCCGTGGCAGAGGTTGAGGCAGCACTCCTTCGGGTTGATCGAGTAGTCATTGCAAGGAAACTGTGGGAAAATAAAGAAAATTTTTTAGAGCTAAAATTCTGAGAGCAAAGTTAGAGAATGAGAATAAGGTGAAAATGATATGGAAGTTGAGGTTTATACAGAACGAGATTTTTTGCCCGTTGGAACTATAACGGGTGGCGCGAATAATGGGGCCAACTGTCACGCAGTTTCCTAATACGTTTGTAACGCGTTTCCGTGTCTGATGCGCGTCTGTTACGCGTTTTCGTGTCTGTCGCGATAGCTCCGTGACAGGTTGTATTTTCCGCATCTGTCGCGACAGCTGGTACAAGCTGTCACGACAGATTTGTTCCATTGGGCTTTAGAGGCTGTTGTGAATGTGGTGGACTGGTTCATTCCTTCTCTTTGCATTGCTTCCTTTATTTGCCTGAAAACTAAAATAAACAATATATTAAAATCTTATTTCCTAAAAATAAATAAATAAATAAACTAAAGAAAATAAAATAAAACTAAGTTAAATTAGGGATGCCTTGAGGGGCATCTCCTAAAGTAACTACTTCCTGCATCCTTGGGGCTTCAGTCCCCTGATAGTGCTTTAGCCTTTGTCCATTAACTTTGAATTGGTGCCCATCCTTGATTGATCTGATTGTAATGGCACCATGAGGAAAAACTTGGACTACTTGGAAAGGGCCAGACCACCTAGATTTAAGCTTTCCTGGAAAGAGCTTCGACCTTGAGTTAAACAACAACACTTGCCGCCCTGGGCAGAACTGTCGTGGCAGCAGTTTTCTGTCGTCCCACCTCTTTGTTTTGTCCTTGTAGATCTTGGCGTTATCGTAGGCCATGGCTCGAATTTCTTCAATTTCGTTCAAGTCCAGTAGCCTTTTCTGCCCTGCCTTGTCCCAGTCCATGTTAACTGTCTTGATAGCCCAATATGCCTTATGTTCTATCTCGACAGGTAAATGGCAAGTTTTTCCGTAGATGAGGCGGTAGGGTGACATTCCCAATGGCGTTTTAAATGCAGTCATGTAAGCCCAAAGTGCATCATTTAGGTGAAGAGATTAGTCCCTTCGAGTTGGTTTTACCATCTTCTCTAGGATTTTCTTCACTTCTTTGTTTGAGATTTTGGCTTGCCCATTGGTTTGAGGGTGGTATGCTGTTGCAATTCGGTGCTTTACTACATATTTCTTTAGTGCACTAGCAATTACCCTGTTGTCAAAATGCCTGCCCTCATCACTAATGATCGCCCTTGGGATGCCAAACCTTGAGAAGATATGCTTGTGGAGAATCATTGCACGGTCTTGGCATCATTCTTTTGAGTGGCGATAGCTTCTACCCACTTAGACACATAGTCTACTGCCAGCAGGATGTATAAATTCCCACAATAGGCTGGGAATGGCCCCATGAAGTCGATTCCCCATACATTAAAGATTTTGACCTCAAGTATGTTCTGCAGTGGCATCTCATGTCTTCCAGATATGTTTCTAGTCCTTTGGCATTTATCACAGCTCTTGTAAAAAGCTTGTGTATCCTTGAACATTGTAGGCCAATAGAATCCAGATTGCAGAACTTTGGCAGCAGTTTTATTTCCTCCCAAGTGTCCTCCATAAGGGGCAGCATGGTAGTGGTGAAGCACTTCTTTCTGTTCCTCATGTGGTATGCATCTCCTGATAATCTGATCTGCATAGTGCTTAAATAGGAGAGGTTCTTCCCAATAATAATGTTTTGCATCATTTTGGAACCTCTTCCTAGCTTGATAATTAAGTTCAGGAGGTAATAACCCACTTACAATATAATTGACAATGTCAGCATATCAAGGGGTTTCAGGAAGCTTACATGCCGCCATGGCTGTCGCGGCAGTGATGGTGGCAGTAAACAACTAATCGTCTAGGAAAGTTTCCAATATGTTGGTCTTGTCTTTCTCCTGATTCGTTCCAAGTATATAAGGTCGGAACTTGTCAATTGCAAACACCACTACGAGTAACTCCTTTTCTATTGTGGTGTAGTTTATATGGGCATCATTTAGAGTTTTGCTGGCATAATAGATCACATGGAAGAGTTTATCCTTCCTCTGCCCTAGTGATGCCCCGACAGCATAGTCACTGGCGTCACACATTATCTCGAATGGTAGGCTCCAGTCCGGTGGTTGCACTATCGGGGTTGTTACCAGTTTTTCCTTCAATATCCTGAATGCTTCAGTACATTTAGTGTTAAAGTCAAAGGCACAATTCTGTTCCAACAGGAGACACAGGGGTTTCGTAATTTTCGAGAAATTGGCAATGAATCTTCGATAAAACCCTGCATGCCCTAAGAAACTCCTTATTCCCTTGACTGTGGTGGGTGGCGGCAGTTTTTCAATGACTTCGATTTTAGCTCTGTCTACTGTTGAGTGTATAAATTTTCTATATTTTACCCCTCATTTACCCATATTTTTGTTGTACTCAAGTATATTTCATTGCATTTAAGATAGATTTCTGCATATACATCACATCTAGATAAAATGGCACAGTTGCTACTGATTTTGGTCACTTTTGCAGGTATCTGTTGTGGCAGACTCAGGGCAGCAAAGGAGCAGAGCTGGATCACAGAACTGGAGTCGAGGAGAAAACGTTGTCGTGGCCACTGCCGTGGCAACCATGACGACAGAAGGGTGAAGGGGAAAAGTGAAGTGGAGCTCGACAGATAGAGGATTTCAAGCCGGTCTGTCGTGGACCACTCCTATATATTTCTGAACCCTGAGGCAGAATGAAGGCCAAGCCCAAAGTCTAAGGAAGAAACCCAAGGCAAGAAAAGATGACGAATTAAAGACATCTACTCAGAAGATTTAATCTTTAATAGAGTTGTACTTTAGTTTAAACTTGTATTCTTGCCATATTAGAGAACTTGGACCCAAGGCCTATATAAAGGCATGTAATTCGACCTAGGGAAGGATATCTCATTCTTAGCCATCTTCCCTAAAACCTTGTCGTTTCCCCTCTTCATCATGTTCTAAACTCCCCCTAGGGCTAAGGGTTGATTCTGTAAAGTAGTTGCAAGGATTATACTGTTTAGGAATTTTCTGTCAACCAATAAAAACTTCAAGTTTATTTATTCTGGTTTTTCATATCTCGCAAGAGTATCGGGAGAGCATTGTGAGGTTATCCATTTGTTTGATATCGGGAGAGAAGCATACGAACGGAATAAATACGTGTTTTCCAGTTTATGGTTAAACCATCTCGGACCTAGGGATAGGACGAGGTTCAGTGGCTAATAAAGAATTCACAAACATCGGTGTTCATCCTTTGATTCACGCCGGGAGGTATCATCCAAGACGTGTTCATCGACAGACTTGGGTCTAGGGATAGGACAAGTCATAGTAGGGATTCTTGCCAAGCTTGAAGTACAGAGTTGTGTGATAGGTGCTGCCGCGGCATTGATCGCTGCCGCGGCATCAACAGACTTCTGCCGCGATAGGTGCTGCCGCGACAGGGACGATGACAAAGTAGAAGTTCCTCTTACAGTCCAACACCTGCACTACTGAGCAAATCAATACCGGCCTATTTCTTAAACATGATTCTTTACTCTTCTATTTTAAGTTGTTTATCAAGATTACTTCACAATCCAATTAAACTATTTCTCTCTCTTGTGTAGCAATTCGAGGATAGAGTTATTTCCAGTCCCTGTGGAGACGAGATCCGATACTCCAAGTATCACTTTACTACTTGCGTCGTGTACACTTGCACTATTTGCGATAGGACTATTTTACACGCAACAAGTTTTTGGCGCAGCTGCCGGGGACTGGCAACATATCTTTACCCTTTTTATTACTGCACTTTTCTTTTTTATTTTCTGTTTTTAGTGGTGTTATTTATCCCGTGCTTTTCACAAGGTTTTCTTTTTGCTTATGCGCAGATCTAGACGAGGCAAAGAACCTGAGTACGAACTAGACCCGGAAATCGAACGCACATACCAACTAAGGTACCAAGCCCGACTCTTGATAGAAAGAAACAACTATCTTGAGGAGAGACTAGAAGTAATGATGAATGGAAGGCAGAACGACGGGGTTATTGATGATCCTCTCCAAGATGCTCGGAATGAACGGCCCGCTGCCGCTGCCGCACGGCAGTCCTGTCGAGACTACATGGTCAATGACCATGTTGAACTAGAGACCACCTTGCCAGACGTGGAAGCTGAACACTTCGAGCTGAAACCTGTCATGTTTATCATGATAAATTCCGCTGGACAGTTTAGTGGTTCTGCAACTGAGGATGCCCAAGAACATCTGAAAACATTCCAAGAAGTCGGTGGATCGTTTAGACTGCCAGGAATAAATCCGGAAGTACTGAGGCTCCAGTTATTTCCCCATTCATTGAGAGACAGAGCTAAAACTTGGTGGAATAAATTAATGTCGGGTTCAATACGAACTTGGGCAGATCTCTCTCGTGAATTTTTATCTCGTTTTAATCCTTCTTATTTATCCTTCTCATTTATCCTACTCTTCTTCAGAACTGCCCGATGCATGGATTCCCCATGTGGAATCAGGTTGTCAAATTCTACAACGCTGCCAATGCACACACTCGTCTGAGAATAGATTCAGCAGCGAATGGGCTATTACTGGATAAGGAACCAGACGAGGCAATGATAGTGTTGAAAAAGCTAGCGAAAAATGATGAGCAATTTCCTACAGCTAGGAGAGGGGGCAAACGAGGGATATCTGTAAAGGATTATGAAGCTGATAATTCAATGAAATCACATGTTGCATACCTCACAAAGATGGTGGAAAAATCTGCAGCAGAAAGATTCTAAAGCCGTATATTCTGCAAAAGAGGTATGTGAAACCTGTAGTGGGAATCACAGTTCAGAATATTGTCCTTTACAGTTGGAAGAAGGGATGTATGTTGGGAACTACAACAAGCCAAGAAATTATGATTCCAACAACTACAATCCCAACTGGAGGAAAGATCCTAAGTTTTCCTAGAGCAATCCGAACAATGCACTGAATCCTCCAGTACAGAACAACCAAAACCAAGGGGCACCCAGAATTCTGTCGCGACAGCAGCCACAGCAGCAGCCACAACAGCAGCCGGAAGCAGCGCCTAGTATATTGGAACAGACTTTGGCAACCTTTATGTCACAGATGGGGGCATACATGGCGAACATGGATAACTTTGTCAAGAAAATTGAGTCATTCATGGACAAGACAGAGATGAGGATGAAAAACCATGAGGCTGCCCTAAAATCTCTGGAGACACAAATGGGCTAAGTTTCCTAGTATATCAAGCTGAGGCGGAACGGAGGATTCCCTAGTAAAACTAAGGTCACTAGAAAACCCACACATGAGCAGTGTAAAGCAATTACAACTAGAAGTGGGAAATAGTTACAAGGGTCGGAGATAAAGAACATACCGAGTGAGGATCCGACCCCAGAAACACCTGCTGTGAACACTGCCTCGGCAGAGGAAAAACAACATGCTGTCGACACACCGGCCGCGATAGCAGAAGGGACAGAGGAGCAAAAAGAGGATGCTGGAGAACCTAAACCTCCTCAAATCCGAATTCCATGTGAAGGACGTCTCAAAGATTACCGTCCTCCACCTCCTTTTCCACAACAGTTACAAAAACAAAAACAGGAGTACCAGCTCAAAAAGATATATGATATTTTTAAGCAGGTGCACATTAACATACCGTTGTTAGAGGCCATCAAGTATATGCCCGATTATGCGAAATTTCTCAAGTTCGCCATGTCAAAAAGGTCCAGACTTGGGGAATTCGAAAAGGTGAAGATGACAGAAGGATGCATGACTATCTTACACAGGCATCCACCCCAAAAGAAGAAGGATCCTGGGAGCTTCATCATACCGTGCATAATTGGCGACAAATTCGTGGGTAAGGCACTTTGTGATCTTGGTGCTAGCATAAATCTAATGCCCAAATCTGTGTTTCAGAAATTAGGTATTGGACGAGCAAGGCCCACGGCAGTCATGCTGCAGCTGGCAAACCGCTCTTACGTACAACCAGAAGGGAAAATTGAAGATATTCTGGTAAGAGTGGATAAATTTATTTTTCTTGCTGAATTTCTTGTTTTAGATTGTGAAGCAGATGAAAACGCACTGATCATCCTGGGGCGACCCTTCCTAGCCACAGGTAGAACTGTGATCGATGTTGAGAAAGGAGAACTGGCCATGAGAGTGAATGATCAGCAAATCAAACTCAATGTTCTTCACGCAATAAAACAGGCTGATGCAGAAGAAGAGTGCAAGGAGTTCTCTGAAGTAATCATTGATAAACCCTGCATCAGGTCGAGCTACCACGACAGACAGTTTGGTCACTACCACCGCAGCCACTTGAAAGACTGTAACGACGACAGTGACTCCTCTGACACAGAAACATCCGACACTGAAGGTCCGGAGGAGGTAAATTGGATAGGTACTCGTCTAGGTAAGTTCTTTGAGCCTCTAAATTATACCTCGAATGAACATATAATCTAGAAGCCTTCCATTGAAAAGCCACCTGCTCTAGATCTTAAGCCCCTGCCATGGCAGCTTAAATATGTCTTTCTTGGTTTAAATAATACGTTGCCCGTAATCATCTCTTCTAAGTTAATGCAGGAACAAGAGCAGCAGCTAATCAGAATGCTACAACAGCATAAGAAGGCTATTGGATGGACTATAGCTGATATCCAAGGCATCAGTCTGGCATTATGCATGCACAAGATTCTCTTGGAGGATGATCATAAGCCGACCATTGATGCCCAAAGACGTTTGAACGAGGCTATGCGAGAAGTGGTGAGGAAAGAGATTATCAAATGGCTCAACGCTGGAATCATATACGCCATCTCGGATAGTAAGTGGGTGAGCCTGGTGAAGTGTGTGCCCAAAAAGGGAGGCATAACCGTGGTAACCAACGAAGAAAACGAACTAATCCCAACCAGGACTGTGACCGGTTGGAGGGTTTGTATGGATTACCATAAGCTTAACAAAGCTACCCGGAAAGACCATTTCCCCTTACCCTTTATTGATCAAATGCTTAATAGATTAGCAAGGAAGCCTTATTATTGTTATGGTTACTCAGGTTATAATCAGATAGCAATTGCACCGGACGACCAAGAGAAAACCACTTTCACATGCTCATACGGCACCTATGCCTTTCGGAGAATGCCATTTAGGCTCTACAATGCACCAGCAACCTTCCAACGGTGCATGATGGCAATATTCTCCGACATGGTGGAGGATTTCCTAGAGATTTTCATGGACGACTTTTCAGTCTTTGGAGACAGATTTGAATGTTGTTTAGGCAACATACAGAAAGTTCTTGAAAGATGTGAAGGGGCGAACTTGGTTTTGAACTGGGAAAAGTGCCACATCATGGTGGATGAAGGAATAGTACTGGGCCACAAGGTGAGCTGCCGCGGCATAGAAGTAGACAGAGCCAAAATAGAGGTCATCGAAAAGTTGCCGCCACCCACCACGGTCAAGGGGATCCGAAGTTTCTTAGGGTATGTCGGGTTTTATCGACGATTTATAGCAAATTTCTCGAAGACTACCAAGCCCCTATGCCACCTATTGGAGCAGAATCATCCCTTTGATTTTAATGCTGAATGTACTGAGGCATTCATAATACTTAAGGAGAAGCTGGTAATAGCCCCGATCGTACAGCCACCAGACTGGAGTTTGCCATTTGAAATAAAGTGTGATGCCAGTGACTGCGCTGTCGGGGCAGCACTAGGGCAGAGTAAGGATAAGCTCTTCCATGTGATTTACTATGCCAGCAAAACACTGAATGATGCCCAAGTCAACTACACCACGACAGAGAAGGAACTGTTAGCAGTGGTGTTCTCAATCGACAAGTTCCACCCGTATATACTTGGAAAAAAGGTGGTGGTCCATACAGACCATTCAGCACTGAAGTATTCATTCACGAAAAAGGATGCAAAACCTAGATTGATACGTTGGATTCTGCTACTGCAAGAATTTGACATTGATATCAAGGACAAAAAGGGAACAGAGAACCAAGTAGTAGACCACTTGTCGAGGCTGGAGACGGGAAGGAGTCAATCCACATATAGGACCAACATATTGGAGACCTTCACATATGAGCAGTTGTTTGCTGCCACCAGCACTACCGCGACAGCCAGGGTGGCAGGTAAGCTTTCTGAAACCCCTTGGTATGCTGACTTTGCGAACTACATTGTAAGCGGGTTACTACCTCCTGAACTTAATTACCAATCAAGGAAGAGGTTCTAAAATGATGCAAAACATTATTATTGGGACGAACATCTTCTTTTCAAACACTGTGTAGATCAGATATCAGGAGATGCGTACCACAGGATGAACAGGAAGCTGTGCTTCACCACTGCCATTCTTCCTCTTATGAAGGACACCTAGGTGGAAACAATATCGCTGCCAAGGTTCTACAATCCGGTCTCTATTGGCCCACACTGTTCAAGGATGCACAAACTTTTTACAAAAGCTTTGACAAGTGCCAAAGGACTGGGAATATATCGAGAAGGCATGAGATGCCATTGCAGAACATATTAGAGGTCGAAATCTTCGATGTATGGGGAATCGACTTCATGGGACCATTCACAGCATCTTGCGGGAACTTGTACATCCTACTGGCAGTGGATTATGTGTCAAAATGGGTAGAAGCGATTGCCACTCAGAAGAATGATGCCAAGACTATTCAAAGATTTCTTCACAAGAACATCTTCTCCAGATTTGGCATTCCAAGGGCAATAATTAGTGATGAGGGGAGACACTTCGATAACAGGGTAATTGCTGCTGCCTTGAGAAAATACGGAGTAAAGCATCAGATTGCAACAGCATACCACCCTCAAACCAATGGGCAGACCGAGATATCGAACAGAGAAGTAAAGAACATACTAGAGAAGATGGTTAAACCCACTCGAAAAGATTGGTCTCTACATCTCAATGACGCACTTTAGGCCTATAGAACAACGTTCAAAATACCATTGGGAATGTCACCCTATCGACTCATCTATGGGAAAACCTGCCATTTACCCGTTGAGATAGAACACGGAGCTTACTGGGTTATCAAGGCAATAAATATGGACTGGGATAAGGTAGGACTGAAAAGGCTACTAGACTTGAATGAGATTGAGGAAATTCGAGCATTGGCCTACGACAATGCCAAGATCTACAAGGACAAAACCAAGAAGTGGCACGACAGAAAGCTGCTGCCACGACAGTTCTGCCCAGGGCAGCAAGTGTTGTTGTTCAACTCCAGGTTGAAGCTTTTTCCAGGAAAGCTCAAATCTAGGTGGTCTGGTCCTTTCCAGGTTGTCCAAGTTTTCCCTCATGGTGCCATTACAATCAGATCATTGAAAGATGGGCACCAGTTCAAGGTCAATGGACAGAGACTCAAGTATTATCAGGGGACTGAAGCCCCAAGGATGCAGGAAGTAGTTACTTTAGGAGATTCCCCTCAAGGCACCCCTAATTTAACTTAGTTTTTATTTTATTTTACCTTATTTATTTATTTATTTATTAGGAAGTAAGATTTTATTTATTTATTTAGGAACTAAGATTTTAATTCAGTTTATTTATTTATTTATTTTGTAGGAAATAAAAGGAAGCAATGCAAAGAGAAGGAATGAACCAGCCCAACGTACCCACAACCAGCACAAAAAGCCCAACGGACAAGCTTGTCGTCACAACATGTCACCAGCTGTCGCGATAGACGCGGAGAAGACAGTCTGTCACGGAGCTGTCGCGACAGAAACGCAAACGCGTAACAGACGCACAGCAGACACGAAAACACGTGACAGGCGCGTCAGAAACCGCGTAACAGTTGGCCCTGTTATTCGCGCCTGCCGTTACAGACCCAACGGGCAGAAAATCCCCATTCTATATAAACCCCCACTCCCTTCTCATTTTTCATCTCATTCTAATTCTCTCAACTTGCTTCCTCTATTTTAGATCTCAAAAATTTCTTTTCATTTTTGCTACAGTCCTTGCAATGGCCAGCAGAAGCACCCGCCGCAACGCTGCCTCCACTTCTGCCATGGCAGTATCAACCCCAAGTCACAGTGCCATTCCCAACCGGTTCGCATCCATAGAATCTGCCAAGAGGTACTACAGTTCTTTCCAAAAGAGGGAAATGTGAGAGGAACGAGGGTTCATCTTCACCCAACAAACGGGAGAGCTAGGGCTAGAAGGTTTCATAACCAAGAAGATACAAGCTCTCAAGTGACAGAAATTTGTTGCCCAGCCCGAGGAAATGAACGTAACTCTTGTTCGTGAATTTTACGCTACCGTCGGTAGTAAGGATGCCACGACAGTCAACATTCGGGACAAAGAAATCTCTCTCGAGTCGGCGTACATCAACACATTATATGGGTTGTACGTGAGCAAGAAGGAGGACACCCACCGAAGGTTCGTGAATAGTCTATCGCCGGTAGACTATGACGCTGTCATGGCAGAGGTCACAGAGGAAGGAACGGAGTGGAACGATGACCCTAAACACTGATGGACTGTGAGGAAGACCCAGCTGACTCCACAAGCCAAGCTATGGAACCACTTCGTCAAGAAACGCCTCATGCCTACCTCCCACAACAGCACTGTCGACAGACCGAGGTTAGCCCTTGTCCATTCTATTCTTAATGAGAGGAAAATTAATGTCGGCCGCTACATCCGGGACGGAATCCTCGAGTGTGCTCTCCGACCGTCATGCCCCCTCGTCTTCCTTTATCTCATCACCACAATCTACCGGGCAACAATGTACCAGAAATTCAAGAGGATGTCAAGGTCCAAGTAAAAGGGTGGACGCAGCGGAATCTCTACAGCCTTATGGAATTGAAAGCTGCCACTCCACTGTCGTATTTTAACCCCTCAGCCGTGACAGAACCGACGGCAGATCCTGTCTCCCTTGACACTACCGCAGCAGACCCAGAGCAACCGGCAGCCGCACCACCGGCAGACACCTCCGGCCAGATTTTGACAATGCTGAAAAGGATGGAGGAACGACAGCTCGGACTGATGAGTTTCATGAGGGACTTCACCGCCGCAACGGTAAATTTTATTCATAATGGTTTACATTTTACTAATGTGCAATTCTCCTCCTTCCCAGAGAGTTTCTTTGTTGCACCCACTCCTGCTGCAAGCCCTAGAACCTCCTCTGCTGCCTCCACACCCACACTTGCCACGACCGGCGAAGGCGGCAGAAAATCTCCCACTCCCAGAGAAGAGAAGAGGAAGGACCCCCATTGGAGATCGACCCAAAATATTGGGAAGGGTTCTCCTCCTCCTCCGTATGGCAGGACTCTGACTCCGAGCCATCCGTAGCCCGAGACATCTCCAAGGACTTCCCTCTGATACAAAGGAAGAAGCTGAAGGAGATTGTCGAAAGACCCTGCCAAGGCAGAACTGCCAGCAGCAGCAGCTCCGATAATGACCTCGAGGTCCTGGACCAGCCCCCACACATCTCACCAACACGTGTCCAGCCACCTCGAGAGGCAAAGAAGAAAATAGCCTCTGCGTCCCCCAGCACCCTTCCAGCCACTGCCATTAAGGTCACTGCCCACCGGCAACTCCAAGTCAGCAGCAGCAACGACGACAGCTCCTCAACTTAAGTTTCTTTTCTTATATTTTGATGTCTTTGTTGTTTTATCTATTTTGTGATGTATTTTCTTTTCTGTTTTTCTTTTTTATAATTGTCATACATTGAGGGCAATGCAACCCTCGAATTTGGGGCTGGGCATCCCTCCAGTAATGAAGCTGTTAGTTGTGTCTTAATTTGTGTCTAAGTATTAGTTTATTGTTAAGTTATTTTTGTGTCAAAAATGAAAATAAAAACAAAAATTTGGCTTAAGTCTTTGAACTGAACTTAACTGCTTCGACATACTCTGTCGTGACAGTGCCTTTAGGATGTTTTTAGGAACTGTTTAGAGCCTTGCTATATTCCTGATCTTTAAAACACCCTTGTGACTTATATGTTGTCTAGACTTCTATTAGTAAACTAGAGTAGGAAAGCTTAACCACTTGAGTTGCCCCTAGAGGTGCCTAACACTGGCTCTAGGAAAAGAATATAAGAAAAGCTTAGACTCAACACCCCTAGAGGTGCCTAATACCGGCTCTAGGAAGATAGCTAGAGGTGCCCAAAAACAGGCTCTAGTCAAATCAAAATAAGAAAAACACTGACTCTAATTCAGAAAAAACTAAAGGAGCCTAAAAATTGCCTCCAAGAAAATGAAATTTGGCATTAAACTCAAGTTTGTAAGTACGACTATTCTGGTAAGCTAAAGGAGTCTAGGCACATATTTGTTCACAAAACCTGCACACACTGCACAAGAACTATAGCATTGTTCCGGATAAATCCAGAAACGCCAGACAAGGTACTGCTCTTGATAGTAAATGCGCGGTAAGTAATGAAAAGTTCACTAAATTATGCCAAACCAAAAAAGTTTTTATCATAGTTAAGTAGTATTTGCTTGAAGACAAGCAAGAACTTGAGTTTGGGGGTGTGTTGAGTGTATAAAAGTTCTATATTTTACCCCTCATGTACCCATATTTCTGCTGCACTCATGCATATTTCATTGCGTTTAGGATAGATTTCTGCATATACATCACATCTAGATAAAATGGCACAGTTGCTACTGATTTTGGTCACTTTTGCATGTATCTGATGTGGCAGACTTAGGACAGCAAAGGAGCAGAGCTGGATCACAGAACTAGAGTCGAAGAGCAAACGATGTCATGGCCACTGCCGTGGCAGCCAAGATGACAGAATGGTGAAGTGGAAAAGTGAATTGGAGCTCGACAGATAGAGGATTTCAAGCCGGTTTATCGTGGACCACTCCTATATTTTTCTGAACCCTGAGGCAGATTGAAGTCCAAGGAAGAAACCCAAGGCAAGAAAAGAGGACGAATTAAAGACATCTACTTAGAAGATTTAATCGTTAATAGAGTTGTACTTTAGTTTAAACTTGTATTCTTGCCACATTAGAAAACTTGGACCCAAGGCCTATATAAAGGCATGTAATTTGACCTAGGGAAGGATATCTCATTCTTAGCCATCTTCCCTAAACCCTTGTCGTTTCCCCTCTTCATCATGTTCTAAACTCCCCATAGGGCTAAGGGTTGATTCTGTAAAGTAGTTGCAAGGATTGTACTGTTTAGGAATTTTCTGTCAAGCAGTAAAAACTTCAAGTTTATTTATTCTGGTTTTTCATATCTCGCAAGAGTATCGGGAGAGCATTGTGAGGTTATCCATTTGTTTGATATCGGGAGAGTCAAGCATACGAACGGAATAAATACGCGTTTTCCAGTTTATGGTTAAACCATCTCGGACCTAGGGATAGGACGAGGTTCAGTGGCTAATAAAGAATTCACAAACATCGGTGTTCATCCTTTGATTCACGCCGGGAGGTATCATCCAAGACGTGTTCATCGATAGACTTGGGTCTAGGGATAGGACAAGTCATAGCAGGGATTCTTGCCAAGCTTGAAGTACAGAGTTGTGTGATCGCTGCCGCGGCATCAACAGACTTCTACCGCGACAGGTGCTGCCACGACAGGGACGACAACAGAACAGAAGTTCCTCTTATAGTGCAACACCTGCACTACTGAGCAAATCAATACCGGTCTATTTCTTAAACCTGATTCTTTACTCTTCTATTTTAAGTTGTTTATCAAGATTACTTCACAATCCAATTAAACTATTTCTCTCTCTTTTGCAGCAATTCGAGGATAGAGTTATTTCCAGTCCCTGTGGAGACGATATCCGATACTCCAAGTATCACTTTACTACTTGCGTCGTGTACACTTGCACTATTTACGATAGGACTATTTTACACGCAACATTTACCTCTATGCCATGGCAGTTAACCTTGTGTCCCAACATTATGCCCTCGTCCACCATAAAGTGGCATTTTCCCAGTTTAAAACAAGGTTTGCCTCTTCACATCTTTCAAGCACCTTCTGTAAATTGCCTAGGCAAGCAACGAAGCTGTCTCTAAAGACGAAAAAGTCATCCATGAAGATCTCTAGGAAATCCTCCATCATGTCGGAGAATATTGACATCATGCACCGTTGAAAGGTTGCTGGTGCATTGCAAAGTCCAAATGGCATTCTTCGAAAGGCGTATGTGTCGTACGGGCATGTGAAGGTTGTTTTCTCTTGGTCCTCCGGTGCGATTGCGATTTGGTTGTAACTTGAGAAACCATCAAGAAAATAATAGTAAGGCTTCCCTGCTAATCTATCTAACATTTGATCGATAAAGGGTAAGGGGAAGTGCTCCTTCCGGGTAGCTTTATTAAGCTTCCGGTAGTCCATAAAAACTCTCCAACCGGTCATAGTCCTGGTTGGGATTAGTTCGTTGTCCTTGTTTGTTACCACGGTTATACCTTCTTTTTTGGGTACACATTGCACCGGGCTCACCCACTTGCTATCCGAGATGGCGTATATTATTCCAGCATCAAGCCACTTGATGATTTCTTTTCGCACTACCTCTCACATGGCTTCGTTCAGTCATCTTTGGGCATTAATCGTTGGCTTATGATCATCCTCCAAAAGGATCTTATGCATACAAATCGCCGAACTGATACCTTGGATGTCGGCAATGGTCCAATCAATAGCCTTCTTATGCTGCTGCAGCATTCTGATCAGCTGTTGTTCTTGTTCCTACATCAACTTAGAATAGATGATCACGGGCAACGTATCATTTAAACCAAGAAAAACATATTTGAGTTGCACTGGCAGGGGTTTAAGATCTAAGACAGGTGGCTGCTCAATGGAAGGTTTTTGGATTACATGTTCATTCAAGGTATACTTTAAAGGCTCGAAGAACTTACCTGGACGTGTGCCTATCCACTTTACCTCCTCAGGTCCTTCAGTATCAGATGCTTCATTGTCTGAGGAGTCACTGTTGTCAAGGCTGTCGTGGCAGTCTTCAAGGTGACTGCGGTGGCAGTGGCCAAATTTTCTGTCGTGACAGCTTAACCTGATGCAGGGTTGGTCTAGGACTACTTATGAAATTGCCTTGCATTCTTCCTCTGCATCAGCTTGTTTCATTGCTTGGAGAACATTGAGCTTTATTTGTTGATCATTTACTCTCATGGTCAGTTCTCCTTTTTCCACATCGATCACAGTTCTGCATGTGGCTAGGAAGGGTCGCCCCAGGATGATCGGTGCATTTTCATCTGCTTCACAATCTAAAACAAGAAAGTCAGCAGGAAAAATAAACTTATCCACTCTTACCAGAATATCTTCAATATTTCCTTCCGGTTGTACGTAAGAGCGGTCTGCCAGCTGCAGCATGACTGTCGTGGGCCTTGCGTGTCCAATACCTAGTTTCTGAAACATAGATTTGGGCATTAGATTAATGCTAGCACCAAGATCACAAAGTGCCTTACCCACAAACTTGTCTCCAATTATGTATGGTATGATGAAGCTTCCAGGATCCTTCTTCTTTGAGGGAGGACGCTTATGTAGAATTGCCATGCATCCTTCTACCATCATCACTGTTTCAAATTCCCCAAGTCTGGACCTCCTGGACATTGCATCCTTTAGAAACTTTGCATAACCGGGCATTTGCTTAATGGCTTCTAACAGCGGAATGTTGATGTGTACTTGCTTAAAAAATCATAGATTTTCTGAAGCTGGTACTCTTGTTTCTGTTTCTTTAACCATTGTGGAAAAGGGGGTGGAGGACGGTAATCTTCAAGGCGTCCTTCACATGGAAGTCAGATCTGAGGAGGCTCAAGATCTTTAGTTTCTTCTTTTTTTCTCCTCTGTTTCTTCTACTGTCGTGGCAGGTGTGACGACAGTAGATTGTTTTTCTTCTACCGGGGCAGTGTTCACGGCAGGTGTCTGTAGGGTCGGTTCCGTACTCGGTGTTTCTTTTATTATCAGCCCTTGTAGTTGTTTCCCACTCATTGTTGTAATAACCTTGCACTGCTCATGTGTGGGTTTTCTAGTGACCTTAGTATCACTAGGGAATCCTCCATTCTGCCTTGGGTATATGAACTGTGACACCTGGCCCATCTGTGTCTCCAAGGATTTTAGGGTAGCCTCATGGTTTGTCATTATCATCTCTGTTTTGTCCATGAAGGATTCAGTTTTCTTGACAAAGTGATCCATGTTCGCCATATAAGCTCCTGTTTGGGACATGAACGTGGCCAGGGTCTGTTCCAGTATGCTCGTTGTGGTTTCCGGTTGTTGTTGTGGCTGCTGCTGTGGTTGGTGTCGTGACAGAATCCTAGGACCTGCTTGGTTTTGGTTATTCTGGACTGGAGGGTTCGGTGCGTTGTTGGGGTTACTCTAGGAAAGTTTAGGGTCCTTTCTCCAGTTTGGATTGTAGTTGTTGGAATCATAATTTTTATTTCTGTTATAGTTTCCAACATACATCCCTTCTTCCAGCTGTAAGGGACACTCTTCTGTACTATGGTTTCCACTACAGGTTTCACACACCTCTTCGGCAGCAAATACAGCTTTTGAATCCTTACAATACAGGTTTTCAACTATCTTAGTGAGGTATGCAATCTGAGTTTTGATTGACTTATCAGATTCGTATTCCTTCACAGAGACTCCTCGTTTACCTCCTCTTCGAGCTGTAGGGAACTGCTCGTCATTTTTAGCTAACTTTTTCAACACCAGAATGGCATCTTCTGGTTTTTTGACCAATAACAACCCATTAGCTGTTGAGTCTATTCTCATCCGAGTCTGTGGGTTGGCAGCATTGTAGAATTTTATGACTTGATTCCATACAGGGAATCCATGCATCGGGCAGTTGCGTAAAAGGGTTGTAAATCAGTCTCATGCCTCGTGCATAGGCTCGTCATCTTCCTATTGAAAATTAGAAATCTCGTTACGCAGTCTTTCAGATAAAAGAGAAGGATTAAAACGAGAAAGGAATTCACGACATAGATCCGCCCAAGTTTGTTTGAACCCAACGTTAACTTATTCCACCAGGTTTTTGCTCTATCCCTCAATGAATGAGGAAATAGTCAGAGCCTCAGTACTTTCGGGCTTATTCCTGGCTGTCTGAACGATCCACAAATCTCCTGGAAAGTTTTTAGATGTTCACGTGCGTCCTCAGTAGCCGAACCACCAAATTGGCCAGCAAAATTTATCTTGCTGAACATTCCAGGTTTCAGTTCGAAGTGTTCAGGGGTATTTAATCTGGCTTGATGTATCCATGATTTGAAAAAAAGTCTAGTTTTCGAAAAATGCATCTCATTTTGAAGTCAGAAGATGCAATCTAAATTTTTTTTAGTGAACACAAAAAATATTCCTTCCATTGCTTCAGGGATAAAGTTTAGAATGCAAGGTCATGAATGCGGATGATAGTTCACCAGTGGCCATGGTGAGGATAAGTAGTAAGATTCCACATGCTACAGTTCAGGGACTTGAAGCGATTTTTTATCGAAATGCCTTGATTGGTTCAGAAAATGAAAGTGGACCTTATTGAACTTAAGAGAAAAGTTCAGGGGCTTGGGGGCATGTGCTTCCCCTAATGTTGAGAAAAGAGAAAAGTCGTCATGATAAGTCAAGACGAAGAGAATAGTTGAGCACCCAGTTTGAATAGTGGGCAATGTTTTGAGAACGAGCACCACGAGAAGTATTATGTCTAGTCTGACCAGTAAAAGTCAGCAGTTACCTTTCAAGACGAGACAAGGGATGGAGATTTGGCAAGGTTGAGAAAGCCTGAAGATATTGAGAAAAAGAAGAGAACAAGAAGAGGGTCAAGGTTGACCAATCCGAAAGATGAAAGCTTCCGAGCAATTTTGATGTCATAATTCATGCATCATTTGTAGTTAGGCATCCCTAGGATTAGGGGCATGCTAACTAGCACCATCATATCATTTTTGCCTATTTTTGACAGGTATATCAAAGCTTTTGCAGTAAAAGGAGCCTGCCTATCCGTTCAGGCATGAGGAGAATGGAACCCGCCTATTCGTTCGGGCATTTTGAGAATGGAATCCTCCTATCCGTTCAGACATGAGGAGAATGGAACCTGCCTATCCGTTCATGCATGAGGAGAATGGAATCCGCCTATCCGTTCGGGCTTTTTGAGAATGGAACCCGCATATTCGTTCAGACATAAGGAGAATGGAACTCGCCTATCCGTTCGGGGATTGTGAGAATGGAATCCACCTATCCGTTCAGGCATGAGGAGAATGGAACCCGCCTATCCGTTCGGGCATTTTGAGAATGGAACCCGCCTATCCATTCGGGCTTTTTGAGAATGGAAACCCACCTATACGTTCGGGCATTTTGAGAATGGAATCCGCCTATCCGTTCAGGCATGAGGAGAATGGAACCCGCCTATCCGTTCAGGCATGAGGAGAATGGAACCTACCTATCCGTTCGGGCTTTTTGAGAATGGAACCCGCCTATTCGTTAAGGCATGATGAGAATGGAACACGCCTATCCGTTCGGGCATTTTGAGAATGGAACATGCCTATCCGTTCGGGCATTTTGAGAATGGAAACCCGCCTATCCGTCCAGGCATGAGGAGAATGGAAACTCGCCTATCCGTTTGGGCATTTTAGAGAATGGAATCCTCCTATCCGTTCGGGCACTTTGAGAATGGAGCTTTTATTTTTCACCAATCGTCTATATGTTCAGACCTCGAAGGGTTGAAGAATGTTGAAATGAGAAGAACAGCTTCAAGCCTCCGCGACCGTTACATTTTCCCGTGCCGACTTCCGAACCGTCAGTAGTTCAAGTGCATGGTGACTCGGGATCCAAACAGGGAAGTTGGACAAAATCGGTGCTTATGGCCTTTGTTTTATCCTTGTTCCACAAGTATAAGCAAAGGGGGCAGCTGTAATCACCTATTTTGTCCAGGGTGTTAACCCGTTTTCTTTTTTTAAAATAATGGGCTTTATTACTATATATATATATATATATATCGAATAAATTTAAAAAAAAACTAAAAAAAGAAAAACAACAACAAACAATATATATATATACATATTATTATTATTAAGGTTGTATTTATCTATTATTGCTATTATTACTATTTATTATTATTATTTATGTTATTATCATATATTATTATTGTTATCTTCTATTATTATTATTACTATCTATTATTATTATTGTTACTATTATATTTATTACTGTTATTATAATTATTATTAGTGTTATATTTATTAATATTATTATCATACATTATATTATTATTATTATTATTATTATTATTATTATTATTATTATTATTGGTATTGTTATTGTTATTGTTATTGTTATTATGAAACAAATCTGAAAATCTAAAAAAAACTAATACATATACATGCCCATTAAATAAACAAAGCCCATAATAATAATAAAAGCCCAAGTTTTTATATTAATAATGTCTAGATACAAAGCCCAAAAAATATTATACATCACATGGCCCGATTCAGGCCTAACTTAATTAAAAAAAACAAAACCCTAATCATATCTTTGTGTTTTGCGCAGCCGCATCTGGACCGTCAGATCAAGGGCATCTGATCGAACGGTCCAGATGGCTCTTGACGGAAAAAAAACCCTAGAAGCTCCCTCAAGCTCCGCGCCGCATCAACCACAACCCTTGGATCGGGAACGCATCGGACGGTCGAGATCACGTCCACCGCACATGCGGACCACGCCCGTCTCTCCAACTTCCGCACGCGCAATCCTTCAGCTTTCCACGCGCGCGAGTTCGAGTCTCTTAGGCTCCAGACTGTCCAGATCCTCACCTCTCCAGATCCCACCGTCGACGCCACGTAGCTCTCCACTGGTCCCCCTCCATCCCGAACGTCCTCACATGCATGGAAACAAAAGTGTCAAAAACAAAAACGAAAAATAACCAAAAAATCAGTGGCAAAAAAAAACAAATCAGATGAATACAAACAAGAGATATCAGAGTCATCCAATAGAATATTTCGAACGATTTCATGTAAATAAAAAATGATGTAATTTCGGTGCTATAAACCCGAAACCAGAGCAATGTAATCCGAAGCTTTACAGGAAATTTTCAAGAGCAATATAGAAGCAAGTAAAAAAAAGAACTTCAGAGGTATATCATCGTCTTCCATATTCATCTCATTTCGATACAAAAAAAAACAAAAAAAAAAGCTTTAAGGGTTTTTGTTTTTCTTACCCTTGCCGATTCGGCTTCCTCCGTCAGTCGTTCTCGTCCGATGAAAAGCCTACGCGATTCTCTTCTGAGAATACGAAGAGGTGATTCAACAATGGATCGAAGGTAAAAGGGGTTAGGGTTTTTGAAAAAAAAGGGTTTTTGATTCTGTTTTTTTACGAAGTGAAAGAGGATTCATGTTTTCTGGTTTTTGGTTTTAAAAGGCTAAAAAGAAAAGGTTTTGGGGGGTCCGATTTACAGTTTACAAGCTCACTGGCCGTCAAATAACGACGACGACGCGGCGGCGCTCTAGGGTTTTAAGAGGGCAAAAGAGGGGGAGGTCTTTCTGAAATTAGGGCTAAAAGAGGCCAAATGCTATTTAGGCTGTTTTTTATAATGTTTTTCATTTTAAAATTGGTTTAAATACATTTTAAGTCCCTCCGCATCGTTGTTATTACGCGCTTGAGGGTCTCCGCATTTTTAAACCCTCTCCGCGGTCCTTGCACGTTTTCTAATATTTTCAATCTCGTCCCCGTGTCGTTTTTGTTGATTTTAATTCGTTTTCTAGTGGGATATTCACCATTTTGGACCTTTTAAGTTTCTGTTTCTTTTTAATTTGGTCCCGTTTTCATTTTTAATTTGTTTTTTTAAATGGTTTTATTACCATTTTGGTCCTTGTTTTTTTTATTTTATTCTTGTGCTTTATTTTTGGTTTTATTACATATTTATGCCTTTTTATGCATTTTGTCACATTGTTAAATTATGTTCATATTTTATGTAAGTGATTACCATGTTGACAATGTTTATG
Source organism: Hibiscus trionum (assembly GCA_030270665.1). NCBI lineage: Eukaryota > Viridiplantae > Streptophyta > Magnoliopsida > Malvales > Malvaceae > Hibiscus > Hibiscus trionum. The sequence continues at coordinate 8,685,049 of BSYR01000007.1, read as the reverse complement.
TTGATGGATGTTATATGTGGCATATGTTGTGTTGTTTTATAAATGTATGGTCGTATGTTTTTTAGTTTTAACCTTGTTTAACTTTTTTATAAAATATAGTTTTATGCGTATAATGTAGTTTTGTTATATATGTTACATGCTTGATCTTAATGTGTGTGTGTGATTGTTTTTAATGTGTATATAGCATAGTTGCTTTTATCGTTCGAATATATATTTGTGACATGCATTTTAAATGGCCATTCATGTGACCTTTAATGCCCTAATTTGCATGCTAACTAATTCTAATTATAAAAAAGAGATACTTATTAATTCATGTATTCGAGTCGAAATATCTTGGCTTATTGGATATTCCTCGAGTATTCAGATTAATTCGCATTGTCTAAAGGTAAAATTCGTAATTAAAACGAACTAGACCATGACACCATATTTTATCTGCTTGCATCATGCATAAAGGTGACCTTACGGGATCCGAACCCTAAACTAACACGGCAGTCAGAACTATATGATGTCCGTTTAGTCTTTGGTCCGGTGTACCGTCATCCTTCTTAATTAAATGTCAAATTAATTCGAAACCGCCAATTTGATAAAGCTCGTACGATTAGAGTTCAATTTTCAATTAAGAATCCCTAATTAAACTCATTTTAAATTTTGAATAATTTCCATCGATTAAAATGCAACAATTGTTTGGTTACCAATTTCCGGGCGTGTTGGGGGTGCTAACCCTTCCCCACACATAACCAACTCCCGAACCCTTTCAAATGAATCTCTGGTTTTAGTTTTTATGGTGTCCGGCCTACCTCAGTGGCCGGTGGCGACTCCAAAAAAGATTTTTTTTAAGGTTGTTTTCGAAACATGAAATTTTCAAAACCTTATCACACATACCACTGGAAAAATTTAAATGATTTTCGAAATCTTTTTCCATGGTTAGAACACCAAAAAAATATTTTTCCCAGATTATTATCTGACCAGAATGTCTTCAACACGACAGGCTTTCTACAGCTGTAGGTCAGAATTTCGTTCGCCTTACAGATAGAATCCATATATCAACTTCTGTTTCTTCCTTCTTCTTCATGTATTTAGCAGACAGAGGGACCTTGGGTTTTCTTTTATGTTAGAATTTATGGTTTGGTATTTTCAGGGTATTTAATGAGGATGTTTGTAGTTAGGGCTATTATAACTGAGAAGTCAGTTTCGGGCAGGAACCAGAAATTGAACTTAAACTAAAATCGTTATGTAATTAAACTGAGAAGACATTGTTCTGCCTAATGGTACAACTGATAAGACTTATCTGGTGCTGACGTATCAAAATGGGTAACGGAGATTCAAAACCGATAAGACTTATTGGGACCCTGCGTCTTTGACTTTCTATGTAAAAAAGTTGGTAACATCGGATACGGAACTCATAAATACAAGTTCGGTACTAATTACCTAAAACTAATGTGAGAACAAAAAGTAATAGTTTATGTTGAAAGTTCAAGAGTTTCGAACTAAGTTGAAGGTGTGTCGATACTGCCAAACGAAGGGACAACTTCCACAATAAGCCATGGCTCGGCAATTTCTTGCCTATAAATACCCCCACTTTGTGTTGTAAATCGTCATTTTCATATTATTTCTTCATCTACTTTGAGAGATCAACATGGGTTCACTTGCATGTATTCGAAGAGAGTTCCGTCTCGATGCCTTGGAGAATCCATTTCTAGCCCCTTATCTGCTTTCTGGTAAACATTCTTCTGTTACGGTGTAGTATGCACAAAATTTTTGTTTTTAGGCACTTTATAATTACCATGATTCTGCTTTAGTAATGGCAGATGTCGACGATTGTTCATATCATTATCAACTTAAATGGATGCACCTGAAGGCAGCCCTTATTAAGGGCATAATTTTGAAGTTACCATTTTCTTCTCACCTGATTACCCTTTGTATCCTTCGAAGGTTATATAATTAGCATCCCAATATTGTTGTTATATGTTGTTCATTTTTTTACACTGAAGCATTTCAAAGAGTATTGTTATCTGTTTATATAGGTTGCTTTAAAATTTGATGGGTACTTATTCCATCCCAACTTCAGTGAAGCAGACACAATTAGGCTGGACTTCCTCCATGAAAACCGGACCCCCTGCTATCAGAATTATAGATATTCTTATGTGTATACTGGGTTTGTTGGTTGTTCCAAACCTAATAGACCCTCACCGGGATTGTGAGGGTGTTGCTCTGATTTACATGAACAATCCTCAGCGCTTTGCAAACTATGCGAGGAAGATTATGGGTTGAAATGTATTGGCCACACCTGCTTGTAATATTAGTATTTTTATGTCTATGTACTGGCCACTTATGCTAATTAAAAGTTTAATATATTTTAAACATGTCGACGAGTTCCGAAACTTCAACTAAGACTGATCTACTGTGAATGTGATGATTTCTGTTGATATTTTAAGTCTTAAACCTACCTTAAAGAAACATTCTCATCATATTTAAATGACATTTATGACGCATTTATACTCAGACAACAGTTTAGGGCGAAGAACTCAATCTGTAAATAAGTTCGAACATATGCATGTTCATTTCGATTCTCTGAAATGGGAACTTAAACTTAAAAAGTAAAGAGACAATATTATATTTTATGTTTGCAAATAAAAGTTAGAAACTGTATGAGTGGACGTCCGGTACTCGTCGTATTCATCAAAAGACAGTTTCCTTTTTTCCTATTTTTGAAACACGAAAAGACAATTTCTGCTTACCATACTTTTCTAAATGATGGTATTGTTAAAATTGGAAATATGAATACGAAAAAAACTTTATTTTTGGTAACTTCAGTAGGCTCAATTAAGGAAGAAAATATTGTTTACAAATGAGTTGGTGTAATGAAAGAGTATTAATTATAAATAGGGAATGACTATGCTGGCAACATTTAATGTATAAAAACATCTAAAGTGAAAAGAAATATATATGGGAATGGTTAACTCATATTTAAATATCAACTTTAAAATTTTAGGAGAATCATCGAAATATGGTAAGTATTAATAATGATATGAATAATCAAGCAATATTTTTGGCATAATGTGGTTGGAGGTGGTTCCCTGATGATGATGCCCTTCCTTTTGTCTCGGCCGGAAGTGGGGTGCTTTGCAGGGTGGGAGGTGGCACCAACATCATTATCTGGTTGTCTCTTCCTAGGGTGGTGTTGGACCTAGTGGTGGCAGGTGCAGATGGAAGGAGTTCAGTTGGTTTCCAAGGGAAGTCTTGAGCTGACAAAGTGCCTACTTCATCAAGTTTTCTCAATCCCTTCATGACTTGGACCCGCTGGGGGAGCAATCTGGTCGTATCACCAGAGGTTGCCGAATTCGATTCATGAGACGGTAGAGGAGAAGGAGAAGATAGTAGACTAGGGTTCCTCACCATTCGAAGAGTCTAGTTGATGCGACAGGTTACTATGAGTCATCAGACCATGATTTCTCAGTAAGAAGAGGGAAGATGAGTCAAGGATGCGTAGGGAAGTCAAGGTTGTCATGTACATTTCTTTGTGCAGTTGTGTTATATTTAAAAGGAAAACACCATGGGAGGATGGAAAGCCAGGAGACTAGAGTAAATTGGGGAAACTAACATCTGAAAAGACTCGTTTATATTGGTAGCATGCGTATTTTGATAAGAATTGACGTGGCAAATTAATTTATGACTGGAACGTTCTTGGACCTAACGTTTTGCTGATGTAGACATAGTATTACAACTGAAAAGACAGAGCGGAAGCGGGAACCATAAAGTTGACCGAGTTTCTAAACAATGTGAATGGATGAAATTGAATCACAATTATATGGAATCATCATAATTTTGTACAATAAAGTAATGATGGTGAGTTTTTTTTTCAATTTAGCCATGGCGTGGTATATTTTTCTCCAAAATCAACCTACAATTTGTAATTAGGAATACTCGATTCATAAAAAAAAATAAGAAAATGTCATTAAAATTTTCAGCCCTTTAAGGGGGTAAACATTCTTGCATATTTCAACTATCAGAGTGATAACATTTCATACACCAATATTGTTATGAGATTCTTAAGGATTTCATCTAACAAAATCAAAACATTTCATACGACAAAATTACATTCAGCCTTTAAAAGTGAGACAAAAGATTCTTTACCCATAGTACTAGGCTACACATGAAACAAGAAATTTCATATACTATCATATGGTGCTGCCTGTGCGTTGTCACAATGGTCGCAATCGCACACGGCCACAATTGGGAAAGGAACACCCTTTCAAAATGACTACTCATATCCTTTCAAATACTATTGTTTGTCGACACGAACAAACTTGATAAACAAGCAGCAGTCCTTGATGTCGGCTCCCGATGTAGTTCCAAACACCAAAAAGCATCTGGAATCTCCTGATGTAGTTCCAAACACCAACAAACATAGAATATGATCATATCTTCCTACCAAGGAAACAAAGTTCACGTTGAATACTATGTTGTTGTTGTTCATCCCCACATATTGGCTAATAAAAGCCTTTCAAATAACATTGTTTGTCGACAAGAAAAACCTAAAAACAATTACCACTCCTCTATGATGAACACAATGAAGTCTACGGACAGTTGCCATCACCTCTAATAAAAACATAAACCTCACATATGATGCTTACAGTCGAACACAACAAAACAAAAAATTGCTAATGAGGGTTTGACAATACGGACCCAAAAAAAGAGTCATATTTATAATATGAACAAGAATATCGAACCATGTGTTTAGGATATATTGATAATAGAAAAAATATTTTAACAGTGATATGGTCTTTTGTTTGCAGTCCTTATATATAAACCTGTTTTGGTAAACATTTGGTTATAAATAAACCAAAATTATTTACGGTTTAGATTAAAATTTCAGTTGGAAGTGGGGGTTTCGAAATTTGTTAACAGGTTCCTGAACGGAATTATAAAACTTATATTGAAGTTGTTCTTCCCAATGCAACAGTAGACAAGACATTGAAAAGACGTGTATTTAATGGGAACATGCGTCTTTTGAAATTAATTCATTGAACCGACAATATGTAGTTTTTTATTGAACATACCAAATAATATTAAAATATGGTAATCTTTTGATATTAGAACAGAAAAGACATTTTTTGGCAGGAACATTAAAGTTTACGTAGTTCGAACCACTGAATATGTTTTCGATACGTGTGCATTGACAATTTAACAGATATCGTCAGTGAAAAATATAATAATTTAGGTTTATGATAAAAGTTTGAGACTTTATATGTAGACGTTCAATATGGGAACCAACCACTGAAAAGATACAAGCAAGTAAGTGCCACATTTTAGATGCGTTTTAATTTCTCTATTGAAAACATTAATAACCAAATATCATGTTAAATCGAGTGAAAATTACCATATCAACAGAAAAATCATATCAAAAGCAAAATATTACTTCAAAATATTAATTGTTAAGATGAAAGAAATGGATGGCAAGTAACATGGAGGGAAAATGTCAATGGAAAGACTCGTTTATATTGGGAACATACGTCTTTGAAATGTATTGAACACGCAAAATTAAATTACACATTCGTTCTTTCGGTACGTAACGTATCCCGATGAACTATTACATTTATGGCACCTTGTAGTATAACTATGGAAAAGACAGTTCGGAGTGAGAAGCACAAATGTAACTAGTTTTGAACCGAGGGAAATGAGAAATGTAACTAGTTTCGAACGGAGGGATTAGGTTTAAAGTTAAACTTGTTAAAAAGTTAAATATATTATATATTAGAAGGACAATACAGAGTTTGTATTTTGAATAATTAAGTATCCCCTCTACCAAACATGTGTAATCTTACATTCCTACAAAAAAACAAGTAATCAAAATACTATGTTTGTTGTTGGTAAGGCATTGTGGGGTGTAGAGACCAACGAATTCTGAATCATGCAAGTGCATAACCACCCATTGTTGGTTTGTATCATGGCTTTAAAAATATTGTGATAATTCCAGGCCTTTAAATAAGAAATCATGATAGAAGTAACTAAATACCAATAAATCAGGGGAACTTTGGCCCACGTAATTTAATGGGAGAAGAAGATATTCAATATCTTATTTACCTAACGTAAGGTCGCGTAACACATCTTTGACACTCCGCTCTATGTGGGCCGCATGCGGATGTAGTTCCAAACAACAACAAACAATAGTATTTGAAAAACCTCCAAACCAAGTAAAGAAGGTTTTCCAAATATTATGTTTGTTGTTATTCATCGCTACAAATGGCTAATCATAGCCTTTGATATACACATTTTTTTGTTTGTATGTCCTTGCAACCAAACCCCGTCTAGGTTCAAGTGAGAAGCACCTAACCATTGAAGACGAGTGAAGACCCAGTTTTCAAATGCCATTGTATATCGATTATAGACCCTAAAAACAAATCACCACTCCTCCAAGATCTATAAAATGAAGTCTATGCCCAGTAACCATCCCCTCCAATAAGAAAACGAAAACCACACATATTATGTTGTAGAGACGAAGACAACAAAGGGAAGAAATTTTAGCGAGGGTATGACACTATGAATCCAAAGGAGTCCTATTTATAATAGAAGCAAGAATATCAAACCCGGATTTTAATATTAATTTACGATGAGAAAAATATGTTTACGGGGATATGGTCCTTTGTTTTCAATGCTTATATGTAAACATGTTTCAGTACTCGCTACAATTTTGGAATAATGATCATTATACTTAAACCGAACAAGTTTACAGTGCAGTTAAAAGTTGCAGTTCGCCGTATGTGTTTCGAACGTTGTGAATCGGTTTCGAAACTTCTTTCTAAGACTTAAATCCCACTTTTCTGCCTAATGCAACCATTGACAAGACTTATCTGTAGCTGGCGTATCAGAACAGGTAACAGAGATTCCTGACTGACTTTGAAAAGACTTTCATATTGGGAACACGCGTAATTTGAAATTCAAAATGCATTGAACCAACGGATTGATTTATGGCACACTTACTATTTTGACAGAAAATACAGTTTTGATTGGGAACCACAAATGTCAAACTAGTATCAAACCTACTCTAAAGGGTTTCGGAACATATAAATGGAATCTTAAACTGAAATCAAGAGTAAAACATGTCATATCTTAGGTTTCACCTAAACTAGTTCGACATTGTATACACATACCTTCCATTCTCTTATTATTATACTCTTTATTCCTTCAGCTGGCATTTAACTTGTTCATTCTCACAAACATTAGCAATTATCATATTACTTTGCTCCAAAGAATTAATTTGTCGCCTAACGGTATTAAAGTGGTGCTATATAGTGTTTGTGGTTTATGCCATAAATTTGTATGGTATATGGTTTAGTGTTTAGCTTTGTGTATGATATTAATTTCAAGCATTATATTTCTTTTTTACCGAAAAAAATTAAAATGGTTGTATTTGTGTTCATTTTAGTTCCTTTTAGTTTTAAGTTTTAACCCTAAACCCTACAGAAACTAAACCAAATTCGTTGGGACTAACTTCTATGTTGTAATTTAGGGTTATTGGGTTATGAGATGAAATTTTTATGGCTACAAGGTTTGGTTTAGGCTACAGCTCTTAGCCTCTTATTGTTATTGGTTTAGGGTTTATGGTGTAGTTTAGGGCTTTAAGGTTTAAGGGATGAATTCTTATGGTTTTCAAGTTTATGGTTTATGGTTTAGTATTGATGGGTTAAGGTGTAAGGTGTAGTTTAGGGTTAGTGGTGTATGTGATTTATGGTGTAAGGTGTAGTTTAGGGGTAGTGGTGTATCTGATTAAATTGTATGTTGTAAGGTTTATCGTTCTCTTGCTAGTAATTAAGGCAACAATCAACAAGGCTTTTGGATAAGGGTTTAGGGTTACTGGTTTATTTTTTAATGCTAAAATTTTAGGGTTAAGTGGATAAACCAATGTTTGCCGACATACTTCTGTTCCTAGTTGAACACGCGAGTTCAGATGCATGAGAAAATCTAAAGTCATATCTAATTCTCTCTCCTACTTCTACCAATTCCACTTCCTCGTGACAACAATAGCCATACACGTGTTCCAAATGTCGTTTCCCAATTAATGCTTAATGGCTGATTAATACCCGCAATATTGAACCACATATATTTTTAATTTCTAGAAGTAACTATAATAAAATTAAGATGTTGTCGTTTTTTGTTAAATTTAGTCCATAAAATAATATTTTGATGTGCAATTGACCCATATTTATTTTTAAATTTTGTAAATTAGTACAAACCCTATAATGATGTTTCTAACTTACTTCAAAACGTATAAATAATTATAAGAATTGTAATTACCATGTATGTTGCTGTTCAACACTACAAACGGCTAAACATAGGCTTCCAAATACCTTACGTAATCTGGTTGTCCATCCCTTTCATGTTTGGTTGTTATTGTTTTGACTAAATATTTTGATTTTGATATGATTTTACTTTTGATATGGTAATCTTCACGCGATATAATCTGATTTTTGATGATTAATGTTTTCAATAGAGGAATTAAAACATTAAAGAACCAAATGGGGCATTTAAAAGCTCGAAAAATATGGAAAATGATTTATTTTAATAAAGCATGTTCAATGAAAAAATACATTAAATTGTCGGTTCAAACCATAATTTTAGTTTTTGAATTTTTGTTACACAGCATGTGTATCAAATGTAAACCCTAATTCCACTATTATTCAGCATATTCATGTTTGTTTTAGTTTCTATATTTCATTTTTTATAGCTACAGAGATCGGCTTGTACGAGCAGAGTCTAAGTAAAGGAAACTAAGAAGTTCAAGGTTTAATTGCACTGAAATCATTATGAATACATGTTACATTTTTGGTATGAAATGAAAAGTTCACAACTCGTCGTATTACTGCGAATGCACTTTCTGCGTGTCCTTCTTTACATTTGGGCAACTTTAATATTATAACCGAAATAGTAATTTTGAAATACAACGGGAATCATCATTTCTCACTGGAATGTGCTTATTCCAGGGTGTTGCTGCAAAAGGTTTGGGGAGCATGTGCAGACCAGTACTCACTAGAATTTGGGTTTGTTGTTGTTTTCCAATGCAAAGCAAATTGGAACTGCTTCACCATTTAAAACTGGAACTGGCCAGCTTCCTTAAATCTAAGCATATGTTGTTGTCAGTACATGTCACGGTGGTGGCCGTAATGGTTCAGACCCGACAATTCGATCTGCAATCTTCGCGTCCCGATGTAGTTTAAACACCAACAAACAATAGCCAAATTAAATCTTAAGAACAAGGTTTTCCAAAAAACTATGTTCGTCGGTGTTCATCCCTACAAAATTGGTAATCCTAGCCTTTCAAATACCATTGTTTGTCAACCTGAACAACCTAAATAAACAATCAGAACTCTTCCTGAATCTTGAAAAAAATAAGTCTCTTAATAGTAGTACATGTAGAGACGAGAACCAGGAAGGAAATAATAAAACATACCAGCGATTAGGGTTTGAAGCTAAGAACTGAAAGGACTCCTATTTATAATAGGAAGGACAATATTATATATTATCACATGTTTCGGTACGTGTAGTCCAGTTTCGGAACAATGTTACTGAAAAATAAACTTATAATCTTAAAAGTACGTTTCAAATGTTCTGTTTATGTGTTCAGTTTCGGGACTTTTATATTGGTTTTGGCACTGCCATAAGATTTATTTGTACACTACCTATTCTGCCCGACGAATCAACTAAAAATACCTATATGCTACTGACATATCGAAACGAGTTGCAGAGATCCGAAATAGACAGTGAAAAGACGTGTATTTTCTTGGGAATATGGGTCTTTAAAATTATGGTTTCGAACCAAAAATAGGTGTTTCGACACTTATAAAACAATACTCAAATTAAAATTGTTAGTAACAAATGTAATATTTTAGGGTTTAAAGATTATATATTGGGGTTAAGTTTTTTAGGGTTAAGGTTTAATTTTGATTTATAGTATAAATAAAAAGGCTTGTGTAAAATTTATTTTACACAACTTGTGTATCAAATGTAAATCCTAATTTTAATATAGTCATATTTGTCTTCATTTTACTTTCTATATTTCATTCTGACCCCAACAAATATTAAAATAAGCTTATTGTTGTGTTCATTTTACTTCTTTTCAGTTTTTATTATTTACTTGGGATATAAAACGCTGACCCAACTTGAAAATCCGACTGAAACTTATTCCAGTCAGAATTTGGTTTGACCCGAGGAAGCGATGACCTGAAATTAATATGTAACCGACTGTTGTTAACCCGAACCCGAGTTGGACCTGTTATTGTAGTAACAGAACCCGACCTGCATCTGATCGGGACGACCTAAACCCGAATTGAACCTTTTTTAACCCATCTGAACCGACCCGAGACTAACCTGGCAGATAACTGATATTACCCAACTAAATCGACTCGAGATCCAATTTTACCCGACCTGTTAATTAACCCGACTTGTTTTGAATCCGACTTGTTGTTGACCTAAACTGATATTAACCTAGATTGATATTTACCTGACATGTAATTGAGGAAGTCTATAATTTGATGGTTTGATGAATTTATTATATTATAATATGATAAACTAATTGTCACCATTTAAAGTATTAATTTTGTATTTAAAATATTTTGTTAAATAATTCAATTATTTACTATTAATATATTAAATTATATAATATATATATATATAATCAATTTAAAGTGTTGATAAATGTAAACTATTAGTGATTGTAAGATTTAGAGGTTGAGGTTAGGGGTTTTGGGGTAAATGTGTCAAGTTGAGTGTTTGGGGGTATGGGAATAGTTGATTATGGTATTATGCTTCCAAGTAACAATTATTAGTGATGGTAAGATTTAGGGTTTGGGGTTTGGGGTTTAAGGGTATAAACAATATATGTGTTACCTCTTGAAAAGTACTGATTTTTATGCCTATTTTACAGTATCTTTGTTTGTCTTTGAGCACATTTAGATGCATTTAGTTGTTAATTGCATGCATTTGCATAAGGAGTTTTGAATCTGGCTATGCCAATGTGAAAGGTGGTTTGTTAGCATGATTGTAGGCACAGTGGAGCAGATTAGCGCAGAAAGAGAAGTGGTTCGACGAAGCTTGACCGAGAGCTTGGATTTTGAATGGCTGCATTGAGAGACCCCTTCTCACCATTCTCTTTGTTTAAGTTATTTTTATTTTTATGTAAGATGATGATGTTGAGATATGATTATGGTTTTTGGATGGAAACCCTCACCATGAACTAATTTAATAGTTGGTGAGGGGTGTTTTCATTGAACGATATTTTCATGTTTAACTTTTAATAATCGAAATGTGATAGCATTATTTTTCCTATCTAGCATGATCTTAACTGTTTTCACAAATACAATGCCAAGCGAGAGCTGGCTTTGTTGGCTTATTGAACCTTAATATCTTAACCGACTTAGGGAATAACGAACTAATGCTAGATACTAAGGCGAGATGCTTAAAGAGAAGATGTTCAAGTAGATGAACTTACATCGGGAGTCAAATCTACCCCTTAGAAGCAAAATATTGGGACTTAATCAAATTAATTTATGAAAAAGTTGTTTTATAGAGATATAAAAGCTTTTGCATAGTTAATTCAGGGCATTGTCATCGAGAGAGGTAATGTCAACTTTGAATCTGCTCGGCAAACAATGCCAAGACAGGATTTATTAAGAGCTGGCATGGGATGGAAAGCATGAAAACCATGCATCCCTTGCCAACACTCGTCATACATTTTAAAACTCTTCTTGTCAACGTTGTTTTATTTTCATTTCTTTTCTTTTCAAAATTCTCCAAAACAAACTTCAAAACAAAAAAACCTTTTGTTTGGCAAGTAAAACAAGTAAGCGAATAAACTCTTGACCAATCCTTGTGGGATCGATAACTCGGCTTACTGTTGTATTACTTGGAAGACCGTGTATACTTGCACGCAAAAGACTAAACCTTGGCACTATCTTTATACATTTCCAATACATTTTTTGCCCCTTTTGCAAAGCACTCTCATGAGTCCAACAAGTTTTTGGCGTCGTTGTCGGGGATTGCAACGGAGTTTTATTGTTTTTGTTTTTCTTGTTTTTTATTTTACTTATTTGTTTTGTTTGGTGTATGACCAGGAGCCGCCCTACGGACTATCAGTCATTTGACCCTGAAATTGAATAAACATACCACAGATTTAAGAGGAAAATCAAAGAGATGACTCAAAACAGTAACGGAGGAGTAGAATGTGTCCCACAGAATCAAGGGAATCCACCTATACACGGAGGGAATCGTGATGCACCCGTAATGGATGATGCCATAGAAAGACCAATACGAGAACACTCGGCACCAAATATTGATAACATGGTGCCGGGAGTGATTGACGCTGAGGTAAATGCATCAAATTTTGAACTTAAGCCGGTAATGATTTAAACTCTTTTTAATGTAGGCCAATTTGATGGATCACTTACTAGAGACCCAAGGCAACACTTGAAGTAATTCATGAAGATTTGCCAGCTATTTCAGCAGTCTGGAGTATTAGAGCATATTGTGAAGCTAAAATTACTCATTTTTTCCTTGAGAGATAGAGCCAAGACTTGGCTCAATTCTTTTCCACTTGGTTCAGTCACCACATGGGGGACCTATGCCAGAAGTTTTTTACGCGTTCCCAGTCGCCAACACTCACTGCCAAGCTACGTGGTGAGATTATTACATTCAGGCAGGCTGAAGATGAAACCTTATATGATGCTTGGGAAAGATTTAAGGATTTGCTGAGAAGGTGTCCTATGCATGGATTTCCAAATTGGACCCAAATACAAACCTTCTACAACGGATTAAATGCACAAACGATGACTGTTGTTGATGCTTCGGCAGTCGGTTCATTGCTTGACAAGAACTATACAGAGGCTGTAGCCTGTGGGTATCCTTGAGAGAATTTTTGTTAATGAATTCAAGTACCCCGTTGCCAGGATAGGTAGCAGAAACAAAACCATTGGGAAATTGAAGGTTGATGAACTAACATTCATCCATGCTGAGATTTCTAACCTCACTAGTATGGTGAGAACATTGCAAAAGAACAATGAGCCTCAAGAAGTGAAGGCAATAGAACCATTCTGCACCATCTGTGGAGAGAGCCACCATGTGGATGATTGCCTTGCAAACCCTGAGTCGATAAATTATGTTGGCAACATAGATTGCAATTTTAATCCTAACTCAAATACTTATAATGCAGGATGGAGGCAGCACCCGAACCTTGCTTGGGGAAATCAAGGATCCAACCAATACAATGCTCAACAATAGAACAACAATTTCCAGCGTCAATATAATGTCCAGCGTCAGAACAATGCTGTAACCCCCTCGTCTTGGCCTGGCCAACAGTCTGATCCGAACGGATTACACGGGGAAATCCGAAGCGAAACCCGTTAAGTCCTCACTCCAATTAGCAACCCTATTTTTTATTCTTTTAATCGATCTTGTTTAATTGTTTTATTCAAGCTATGTGATAAAGCAAACAGCGGAAAAACAAACATGGATACGAACCAAGCAGATCAAACAATTAAAGTCAAGTTTTAGCCAATTTACCACAGGTCGTATCGATACACCTAAGGCTCGTATCGATACGCCTTCAACGGTCAACTCCCCCAAAGTCAACTTTTGAAGACCATATCGATACCCTCCAAAGCAAGTATAGATACGCCCTTAACGGTCAAGCCTCCAAAAGTCAACTCTAGGACTGTATCGGTACGCCTAAGGCTCGTACCGATATCCCAATATCTCACCAATTTCTCAGATTTCTAGAGGGCAAAGAGAGTATCGATACGCCCTCGCGTATCGATACGATAAGCTTAAAAACAGGGGACCGTATCGATACGGCCCTTGAGCGTCTCGATACGCCCTGTACAGAAAGATAGAAATTTTCAGTTTTAAGCACAAGGGAGCCAACTTAAACACCCTACACAAGCATACGACCAACTTCTAGACATGCATGCAACTCAAGGCAACCAAGAAAACTCATTCAAACAAGTTAAACATTCAACGGAACTAAAAATTCATCAAAGCATAATTTAGCAAAACAACCAAACATGTTTAACATTCTCAAGGAGTCAAAAGCCAAACCCAAGCATACTTCAACACTTTAAACATGATAACAACAATAGCAATAGCATAGGAGTTTGGACACCAACTCCACAACATAAAAGTCTAGCATTCTCATTGCCTAAGTATTATTACAACCATAAAAACCATACTTTCAGCTAGCAAAGAACTCCAAGACTCCTCCCTTGCCCCATTTGCCTTCCGAAGCTACTAACGATCTGCATTGTTGGAAAAGAGAGCGTAAGCTTAAAATCTTAGTGATCGGAGCTCAAAATCACAACAACAACAACAATGCAGTTTAAAACATGTATTTAGTTTAAAGTCAAAACCATTTAGAAGGGAAAATATACTAAACCAAAAGAACAAAGACAAAACCATGGTGTGCACATGCACAACCATTCTCGGTGGGACTACACATCACCGTTCACAACAACTAGCATATTTCTGATGGGACTACACATCACCGTACTCAACTACTAGTCACTTCCGGTGGGACTACACATCACCATAATCAACAACACACTTTCCACTAACCATCACGTGAGGCCTTGACAACAACTACGACAACACAACAACATTAAAAGGGAAGTAAAAGCAATCCGCATTTCACACAACAACACAATATTCATATACACCAGCAATCAACGAAACAAGGCAATTAGGCAAACTTACACTTGGGTTTAGGTTGGCCTCTAAGGCTCCACCCAAACCCCAGGAAACCTTCTATGAACATTTTAAAGCTTCGAAACAATTTCCACTCACCAACACAACCCGAACGATAGCCGAAACACCAATCTCAAGCCTCCGTAACACCAGGTATTGTGTCCGAAGTACCCGAATCAATCTCATCTGCTTTAAGGCAACCCAAAACAGAACATTAGGATGCTAATATACTTTTAAACCAGCAACAACCCGGAAATCCAACTCATTGCAGCCAAAACACATTGATTAAAACCCAAATTTCATCCAAAACCTCACCAACTTCGTTCTAAACAAACCCCAAACTGAATCCATCGATTTCAACCATCAAAACACATCAAATATCACCTAGAAACATCCCCCAACCACTAAGGAAACAACAGCCACAAAATCAACGCAAAGCCAAGCCAAAAACTTCGTATTTTCAACCCAAAAATCTCATTTTTTTGACCCATTTCGGGTTTCCCATTATTAAGTCAACATCCCAACATGTCTAACCACTCAAAACTTAGCTTAAAGCACATGTAAAACCATGAATATTCAAAGCCACGAAAATCAAGTAAAAATACCCTTTTTTGCAATTCAAAACCAAAATGAATTATATTAGGTTTAGAAGAAATATTTCATTGATAATAAGTCAAATAAGTAAAATACATAGTAAATATGAAGTTACCTTACAAGAATCTTGATAAAGGAATGGTTTTTGGATAGGAGGGAAGAACTAAAGTGAAATTTCTTTTGCTCAAGAAAGAAGATAATAGCTTTTTAGTAAAGTGCCTCTTTTGATTTCAAAATACCTCTTTTTAATTTCTTTTGGGAAAATTCCTCTTTTGCCACTCAAAACTTCTTTTTTGCCCAAATGTATTTTAAAACTATTTTATTAGAAAAGGGTCTCCGAAATTAGACCTAACAAAAAAACTAACCCGAACTGAACTCGAACCGAATCAGATTACCTTCCGGACCCTAAACTCGGGGCGTTACAACCCTCCCCCACTTAAGGAATTTCGTCCTTGAAATTACTTGACGGAAAGAGATACGAAAATTGTTTCTTCATGTCTTCCTTCCTCTCCCAAGTGGCCTCTTCCACACCACGGTGTCTCCACAAAACCTTGACTAACTCGATAGTTCTCTCACGCAACACTTTACTATCCGAAGCAAGAATCTCAACTAGTTCTTCATCGTGCGACAAATCTGGGTTCAACTCGATCTCTTCCACTAGCATTATATGAGACGGATCTGATCTATACCTTTAGAGCATTGAAACGTGGAACACATCATGAATCTTCTCTAACTCAGTCGGCAATCTCAATTTATAAGCAACAGGACCTATCCTCTCAACTACCTCGTAAGGACCAATGAATCTCGGACTTAACTTACCCTTCATTCCAAACCTCACCTTGTTCCAAGGTGAGACTTTCAAAACCACTTTGCCGCCAACATCATAATATATCTCTTTTCTCTTCAAATCGGCAAGCGATTTATGTCTATCTGAAGCTTCCTTCAAGCGATCACAAATTAGTTTTACTTTCTCAGTGGTGCCCTTAAGCAAGTCGGGCATAGGTATAAGCTTTTGTCCGGCCTCAGCCCAACAAATAGGTGATCTACATTTCCTACCATACAGGGCTTCATATGGTGCCATTTGAATGCTAGCCTAATAACTGTTACTGTACGCAAACTCTACTAATGGTAGGTGTTTCTCCCATGAGCCCTGAAAGTCAATGATACAACACCTCAACATGTCCTCTAACACCTGAATCACTCTCTCTGACCGACCATCTGACTGTGGGTGATACGAAGTACTGAAGTTCAACCAAGTACCCAAGGCACGATGTAAACACTCCCAAAATCTAGCTGTAAACCTCGGATCTCGGTCTGACACAATCGATTTCGGTACCCCTTGCAATCTCACTATCTCATTGATGTACAGATCGGCCAACTTATCTAAGGTGTAAGTAGTATGAACAGGTATAAAATGGGCACACTTAGTGAATCTGTCGACTATTACCCATACTGAATTCTTCTTCGAATGAGTCAACGGCAAACCTGGCACAAAATCCATAGTGATCCGTTCCC
Source organism: Hibiscus trionum (assembly GCA_030270665.1). NCBI lineage: Eukaryota > Viridiplantae > Streptophyta > Magnoliopsida > Malvales > Malvaceae > Hibiscus > Hibiscus trionum. The sequence goes on along the minus strand of BSYR01000007.1, from coordinate 8,668,213 downwards.
ACTTCCATTCCAGAATCTTCAACGGCTGTAACAAACCTGATGGAAACTGATGCTCGGCCTTAACTCGCTGACAAACCATACACTTACTCACAAACTCAACCACATCTTTCTTTAACCGAATCCAGTAGTACTTGTCTTTCAACCCACGGTACATCTTCGTACTACCCGGATGCATAGCAAAATGACTGTTATGAGCTTCATTCAAGATAGTACGCCTCAGCTCAGCATCTTCTAGAACAACTACCTTATCCTTGTAGCATAGGATCTCGTTCTCACCAAAACAGAAATCTGTGGGTTTACCCTCGGCTATATCTTACACGTGAGGTGCCAAAGATTCGTCTTGCAACTGTTTCTCTCGAATTAACTGAACCAAATAAGGTTTAACCTGTAGCTCGGCTATTAAACCACCATCTTGAGACACACTCAATCTAGCAAACATAGATCGCAACACAACTACCACTGTTCTACTCAAAGCATCGGCCACTACGTTTGCCTTACCCGGATAGTACTCTATCGTGAGGTCATAGTCCTTGAGAAGCTTTAACCACCTACGTTGTCTAAGGTTCAACTCCCTCTGAGCCATCAAGTATTTCAAACTCTTGTGGTCGGTGTAGACTGTGCATTTCTCACCATAAAGGTGGTGTCTCCAAATCATCAAAGCAAACACTACAGCAACTAACTCTATGTCATGTGTGGGGCAATTCTTCTCATGTACCTTCAACTGTCTCGAAGCGTAAGCTACAACTTTTCCCTCTTGCATAAGCACACACCCTAAACCTACATGCGATGTATCACTATAGATTACGAACTCCTTCCCTAGTTCATGTTGAATCAAAATAGGAGCTTCTGTCAATGCTTTCTTCAACTTTTCAAACGCTTGATGCCTTGCATCTGTCCACTCATACTAAACATTCTTCTGAAGCAATTTAGTCAAAGGCGCCGCAATCTTCGAGAATCTCTCGATAAATCTTCGATAATACCCCGTCAAGCCTATAAAACTACGAATTTCGGTCACTGACTTTGGTTGTTTCCAATTTACTATCGCTTCTACCTTCTTGGGATCTTCACTAATCCCATCGGCTGAGATCACATGACCTAAAAAGACTACCTCCCTAATCCAAAACTCACATTTACTTAACTTGACATACAACTAATTCTCAAGCAAACTCTGAAGCACTAATCACAAATGCTCTTCGTGTTCTTGAATGTCGCTTGCATTACATTTTTGTAGCATGTAATGAGCTTTAGAGTCGGGCTCATCGACGAGGATTTTGGCTTCCAATGAAGACAATTTCTTTCTTGTTGATTTTTTAACCTTCGTGGAAATCAACTCAAACAAATTATCCTTCTTGATGTTGTTGTTAAATGAAGTGTAGAGATATGTTCATAAAAAGAAAACGGTTGCAGAAAATCGTGTCATGGTAATAAACAATTTCTTCACAATATGATAGTATAGGAATATTTATAGAAAATTTGTAACGGTAAAATTAGGGTTCGACACCTAAAATGTTAAGGGTATTCAGTTTGGGTTGAACACCTAAAATGTTACCGATATTCAGTTTGTGGTTCAGCACCTAAAATGTTACCAGTATTTAGTTTGGGGTTTGGACTATAAAATGTTAATGAAGTTTAGTTTAGGGTTCGACACTTCAAATGTTATAGGAAAATTAGTTTTGGGTTCGGCACTTAAAAAGTTACAGGCAACGAGTGGAGTTTGTGACCTATAATGTCAACGAAAATCATTTTTGCCTTTTGAATCCAAAATGTTAGCGAAAATCAATTTTTCATTCAAACCATAAAATGTTTATGAAATTCAATTTTGAGATCAGCACCTAAAATGTTACTTAAGTTTTAGTTTGCAATGAGTTTGGGGTTCATGACATATAATGTCAACGAAAATTAGTTTTGCCCTCTGAATCCAAAATATTAGCGAAAATCAATTTTCCATTCGGACCCTAAAATATTTATGAAATTCAATTTCAACATCGGCACCTAAAATGTTACTTAAGTTTCAGTTTGTAACTAAAATATTAATAAAAATCAATTTCATGATCGGAACCTAAAATGTTACCTGCATTCAATTTAGCGTTAAGGAACCTAAATTATTAGCGAGATTTTAAACTTTTTAAGTAGAGTCAAACATTTAATTCACCACCTACAATGTTACCAAAAAGAAGATTCAATGGATAGAGAACCTAAAATATTAAGAGTTTATTCCACTTATAAGTTCAAAAGAAAAAAATTAACTCAAACACCTAAAATGTTAGAAAAACCCAATTTAAGGGTAACACATTTCATTTGCCAACTGAAAATCTAAATCAAAACTTGTTTGAATTAAATGGTAACTTGTAATTGGAAAAACATGTGCCACTATATAGTAATCGTATTTTAACCTACCACATAGCAAACTACCCAATTACAACAATCCAACTAGTAATCATTTTTATATTTTATCCTTTCTTATTTACCTAATTTTTCAAATTTTATACACTAATTTAAGATCAAGAAGTACTTTATCAAGAATTTTATTCCAAAATTCCTCATTTTAACTTTAAATTTTAAATTTTTTTACCAGTAATTACAAAATCAACCCATGTTGCACAATAAAAAGCCCAATTGCATAAACAGGGGAAATTAAAATATCTATTGAGATTTTAGGATAAATTTTATAAAAAGTGAAAGCCTGGATACTTACTGATTGTAAGACATGCAGAAACATTGAACTACAAAATGGCAACAAAAAATAAAAGCTGTCAGAGACCAAATCATTAAATCCCTAAAATCATCCTAACCACCGAAGGGGTAAAGAGTCATGTCCTACCTCTTGAGAGCGTAAACAACATCCATCGTCGTAATAGTCTTCCGCCGAGCGTGCTCCGTATAGGTAACGGCGTCACGAATCACATTCTCTACAAAGATCTTGAGAACACCGTGCATCTTCTCGTAGATCAACCCACTGATTCTCTTCACCCCACCCCTACAGCCAATCTTCGGATCGCCGGCTTAGTAATCTCCTGAATGTTATCTCGAAGCACTTTTCGATGCCTCTTTGCTCTTCCCTTTTTCCAATCCCTTGCCTCCCTTTTCACGTCCCGACATTTTTCAGAGTAAGTTTGAAAGGGAAATTTTAACCTTTGTCGACGATAAAAATTAGATCTGGCTCATCCTCCACCACAATCACAAATTATGGTTTCAAGGGACTTTAAACTTATATAAAAATTAAATAAAATCAATTTTAAATTACCCACGTGTTAAATTACATATTTAAAAAAATAAAATTGAACTATAAGTCGTCAGAATCGAATATATTAAAACTTGTACAATATCTAACAAAATTTTACGATAAGCAAAAACCCAAAAAAAAACAAAAAATATCCTAAAACCCATAAAAGTTTTTACATATAGTAATGTTTTTTTTTATAAATATAATAAAATATATATAAACAAAAATATATCGGGGTGGGATTTTCTAGCATATAGCCAAACCCGCCCCGCACCGACTAGTGGTGAGCGTTCGATCGAGTCGAGTCGAGTCCAAAAATTTTGAGTTATTCGAGTTGACGCGTCATATTTTACGACTTGAACTTAATTTGAAATTTTTTCGATTTGAGTTGAGTTTATGAAATTCGAGTCGAGTTTGAGTTGAGTCGAATTTTCGAGTTCCTATACAAATTTAATTGTAATTATTTATCATGCTATAGTACAGTTTGATTCTAATTTAAATGACTTTCTCTAATCATATAAAATATGCATATATATTTCTTCATATTATTTTTCAATGTATAAGTAAAATTTATAATGTTATTTAATAAAAAATAGGAGGAATTTTAAGAATATTGTTTTACAATATTTTAAATCCAAAAATATGATTACTCCCAAAATATTTCCCACAATATTACAATTTATTGTTTAAATCAGTACACTCAGCCCGTTTTTGAACAGTATTCTTGAAAAAAATTAAAAAGAAATACCCTTAGGATTTCACTCAGCCTTTGAGCAGCAAAAAATTGAAATAAAAATTAGATTTCAATCCGATTTTGAATAGTATTTTAGGAAGAAAAAGAAAATCCCCCATCCCTAAGATTTCACTCCGACATTGAATAGTATTTTAGAAAAAAAATAAAAAAAAATGCCCCCTAGGATTTCAGTCCGACTTTCAATAGGGTTTCTTTCTTCTAATCTTATTTTTTAATATTTTAATTATTATTGTGGTATAATTGGAAAATGATATTTAATTTAAAATACGGTTCAAATAATATTTAATTTCGAAAACTCAACTAAACTCGATTCAAATTTCTTCAACTCAAATAAAATTTTCGAATAAAAGTTGGAATGATAAAATTAATGGTGTAAGTGCAGGTGTAGGGTGGTAAGATAATTTTTTTAATTGTTATCTGATTGGATAGGTAAATAGATTTTTTTAATTAATATAGGGTTGTAGTAATGTGACGAACTAGTGGTGTAGGTAGAGGTGTAGTGATACGACGAAGTAGTGGTGTACAACTAGTAGTAGTAGTTCCAATAACATTGAAAGAGAAGCATTGCTATTTGCTGCTACAAACACAACCAAAATCTGTAATTTCTATCTTGGTATTAATCCAATATGTAAGAAGTTTGAATATCAATTCGCAGTACAGTTCCTTGTACCAGAATCATGGAGACAATAAAAAAAAAATCGTAGAAATCAGCCAGCAAAAATTGGCAAACGCTAAATCTGAGACGCAGATTTTGTTTCATAGATTGCAGTGTATGATACAAAGTGAGTAAAAGCAATGAAAGCACCAATCATAGCAACTACCCTTTCTATAATTCTTCTATAAATGCCTACTTCATGTCAACATGAGATCACTCCCTACAAGCTTAGGCCGGAGGCAGACGAGTACTTCGTGCTCTTCAGGCACCTCTCGCAGTTTTGGCACCATAATCTCAAGGACAGATCCCGGGCCATCGTGATATGCTTCTATGTTGGCGTCTTCAGGGATTCGAGTTGACAGTGGGATCTCTCTAACAAATTCCCCAGGCGGGCAATGCTCAGAAGACGGATCTGTGAGTTTGAAAGTCCGATCATGTCTCTTGATGAAGGGCATGCCGGATGTGCTCACACAAGATATCTTTATGATACCATGACTGAGAGTATTCCTCCAAGAGACCTTGACCCTTTGAAGATCAACAAAAGGCAAGCTGATAATGATCAAGTAACCCGCTTCATCTTCGTAGATAGTTTTCGCAGCAGTTACAGGCCCGTACACATTTTTCATTATCCCACTAACGTCATTTAACCAGTGTGGCTCACTGGAATGAATTTCGATATCTGGAATTCGGTCGGACGGAGGAATGGCAGACAAATAGCAATCATCATCTTTCCTCCTTTTGTTGCTGACGAGTGATAAGTCCATCCCATCGCCATTGCTATGGTTAGGTGGCTGAGTAGACAAATTGAGGCCAGATCCATTAAGCAGCTTTTTTGAGTGAGAATTTGCGACACTCTTTATCGAAGGAGGAGGAACAGGCCTCTCTAGCTCAAAATCTGTGTTTGGAAGGTTCCTCCAAGAACTAAAGTCGCTAGCTTCGGATGGAATTGTAAAGTTTATATCCCTTCCAGTAAGCTCCGTCCACTTTTTCCGATCTTCCTCGCTGAGAGCCATGAGATTTGGCGATGGAACAACCTCGATCCCATGTACACACTGGGGGTTTGACAATCCTCTGTAATGCTTCCGTTGCATCCTGTGTGAACGGACGAAACCCTTATCCACACTAAACGGAAATGGGCGCTCACCCTGGCGAGAATGTCCATTCATGTAGCTTCTGAGCTGCATCTTACCCAGTGCATTCTCAGGTCTCTCCTTGAAAACCCACATGTACATATTCTCCATGTCGTGCTGAACCATAAAAATATCCAACTTCAGATCTGATTTATCGAAACCAGAAACACCGTTGCTATCACGAATAACCTTGCCCTTTGATTTTTCATTCAAAGCAGGCTTAAAGTAAAAACTGAAGAACAACCAAGCACCCCATATACTATCAGCCCGCTTGGCGAATTTTCGTCCCGTCTTCGGTGCAGTGAGGTAGCTCTCGGTCTCATAAACTTGTGAACTAAGACCAACATCCAAAATATCACACTGGTCTGAGTTCCACGGCTGCAGGGGAGGGCTACGCTCGGCTGAGAGAGGCAAATTGATATCCGGCGGCCGAGGAAGAACAATTTGCCTATTCATTTCCAAATCCAATTCATCATGAGAGGAAGCACTTGAATCCATAGATAAGAGAGTAGAAGGGTGATGATTCTCCATTGACAAGGCTGTGAGCAAAGAATCCCCCATTTCAGGTCATCCGGATGGAGAAGGTAGGTACTGTTTTCGGTGGATTAAAATTTTCCATTGGCACCGCGTAATAAACAAATAATTCAACTAAATAACAATCTTAAGACCACCACCATCATCATCATCATCATATCAATCACCACATGATCTCCCCTCCATCAAAACCCTAGAATTTATCAATCAGAAGGAACAAATATACCCAAAAAAAAATCAAAGAAATTAACAATTTTCTATCAATTCAATAACCCCAACTAATTAAAAAATACAACTAAAAGAACATTTGGAAGGGACTATCAAGCTGTTAAAGAAATACAATATCTAACTCTACCCCAAGAATCTCCCGAAATCCTCCAAACACAGGTGGGAAAAACTGAATCAAAAACACCAAATCCATAAATATTTTCTATCTTATTTTCCCTTTCTATGGAAGAAATAAAAATGAAAACTTTATACCCAAGACTTGAAAAGAAAAAAGGAGGAGAATTTCTAGAAGAGAAAGGAAGGGATCTTAAAAAGAGTACCTTTTGGGATAAGCATCGAGGAATCGAGATGAAGAGAGACCTCCATGAGCGATTATCATGCTCATCTCCATCAAATCATCATCTTCCACAAATTTTAACACCATTTTCACCCCCTTATTATTATTATTATTATTCCTTTGTTTTCCTCTCTGTTATACGCTTACACCGTCTTCCTTTGTTTTGGAGTAAAGGAAAAACAGAAATTTAAAGAACAACAAAAGAGCAGAGAAACAATGAGAAGAAAAAGGAGAAGAAAGAAGAGGTTGAATGAGAAGAGAGAAACAGAAAGGTGAGCAGCGTCCAAATATAGAGAGGTTTCGTGAGTAAAAGCCTGCACTAGATTCCACCGATTAAACCCGCCGTTACTTAACGGTAACGCTGCACTTTTTGGATTTTAGAGGTCAATACTCCACAGATTCCTGCAACCAGGTATTACTTATCTTCTCTGCTTTTCTCTTTTCTTTTCCCACTTTTCCATTTTATTTGAATATCTAATAAATCAATGGTAAAAAAATTCACTTCTTTTAGCTTGGAAGATTATATAATAATTTGGATTTTTTAGAGACAAATATTAAAGTTGATAAAAAATAAAAATGGTTAACTACTGGAATAGTCACTTATGTTTTCTTCCAATACAGAGTTGGTCACCAATTTTGAAAAACGACCAGTAAGGTCACTTACGTTTTCGGGGCGTAAACTTTTGGTCACCCAGCCGTTTGTTGTTGTTAAACACTAACGGATTGCTGACCTGGCAACGAAAAATAAGGGTAAATTACTGTAATGACCATTAAAGTTTATCTCATGTACATTTTTGCTCCCCAATTTTAAAAATAAACATTATAGTCACTAATAAAAATGTTTCTTTATAATTTTACCCTTAAATTTTTAAAAATTCAATTTTCACCCCTAAAACTTTACAATCAATTAGTACAATAATATTATAAATGCTTAGATGAAAAATAGGTGCCCAAAGTATACCCTTTTTAAACTTAGGTGCTCAAATTGCTCATATATAATAACTAAACTTTCAAATTGCTCATATTTTTCACTCTGAATTATGATTATTATCATTATAACATGTAATGTCATTTTTTATTATTTTTAAATTAAAAATAATTTTAAAATAAAATTATTTTTATTATTATTAAATTTAAAATATTTTAAAAAAAATATTAGTTTTTAAAATAATTTAGGTGTCTAAAGTATTTTTTTGTAAAAATTGGTGTCCAAAGTTTCTATAGGTACAATTTTAGGTGCTCGGTTGTTAAATGGGTGTTAAAAAATTGTTAACCAATCGGTGCTTGACATGTGGCATTAATTTTATTTTTAAAAATTTTTAACGGAAAATACTCAGAATTTTCAAATTATTATAAAATCTCAAAATTTTACAAGCTTCACAAAACAATCTTTAAATCCCTAAAAATTCCCAAACTTTCGTCGTCGACTGCCGCCGCTTTCAACGCCAGTTGTCGTCGCTGACCGCACCCACTTGATCGCCGGGCCAAGGCGACAATTTTCCCTAACACGGCGTCACCGGAAACGCCCAACAGTGTGTAGTTAAAAGTCAAACGCGAACGTCGATTTCGTGTTTGACGTTTGGTTGCACGCCGTTGGGCGTTTCTGACGACTCTGTGTTGGAAAAAATGATCACCTTGGTCCGGCGACCAAGTGGGTGCGGTCAGCGACGACAACTGACGGTGGAAGCGGCGGCAATCGACGACGGAAGTTTGGGAATTTTTAGGGATTTAAAGACTGTTTTGTGAAGCTTGTCAAATTTTGAGATTTTATAATAATTTGAAAGTTCTAAGTATTTTCTATTAAAAATTAATAAAATTAATGTCACGTGTCAAGTACCGATTTGTTGACAATTTTTCTAACACGCATTTAACAGTCGGACAACTAAAATTGTAACTATGGTAAATTTAGGCACCTATTTTTACAAAAAAATACTTTAAACACCTAAATTATTTTAAGAAGTAATATTTTAAAAATATATATTTTAAATTTAATAATAATAAAGATTATTTTATTTTATTTTAAAATTATTTTTAATTTAACAATAATAAAAAATGTCATGTCATGTTACAATAACATTAAAAACAACCCAGAGTGAAAAAATAGGAGCAATTTGAAAGTTTAGTTATTAAATAGGAGCAATTTGAGCACCTAAATTTAAAAAATGTATATTTTGGGCACCTATTTTTCATTTAAGCCTTTATAATATTATTATACTAATTGATTGTAAAGTTTTAGGGTTGAAAAATTAATTTTTAAAAATTTAAGGGTGAAATTATAAAGAAACATTTTCATTAGTGACTATAATGTTTATTTTTTTAAAATTGGGGAGCAAAAATGTACATGAGATAAACTTTAATGACCATTACAATAATTTACCCTTATTTTTTCGTTGCTAGGTCAGCAATCCGTCAGTGTTTAACGGCAACAAACGGCTGAGTGACCAAAAGTTTACGCACCGAAAACGTAAGTGACATTACTGGTCGTTTTTCAAAATCGGTGACCAACTATGTACTGTGGGAAAACATAAGTGACTATTCCAGTAGTTAACCCAAATAAAAATAGTTGAAAAAAATAAAACAAAATTTGAGTTAATTGCACATCCACGAACTATAACTCACATTCTAAATTAGTCTTAAAATTTTTAAACACTTTAATTTATCATCAAACTATAGCTTTCATCCTAATTAGTCTCTAAATTTTAAACAATGATTCTCGTTCTAAATTGATCCCTAAACTTTTGAATATTTTAATTTCATCCCCAAACTATCAGTATATTCTATCACGTCCATTGTTAATAAAATTATTAAAAAATTGTTAATTGTCATGTAAACATTGATGTGCATTATGTAATAATATGATGTAACATAAACAATAATTAATGTTGTACATACTAGTAATTTGGGATGAACTTAAGACATTTAAAGTTTAGAAACTATTTTAGAATGATAGTCATTGTTTGTGGATAAAATTGAAATGTTTAAAAGTTTAAAGAATAATTTAGAATGAAAGACATAATTTATGGATGAAATTTAAATGCTAAAAAATTTAATGACTAATTTAAAATAAAGATCATAGTCTACCATTAACTCATAAAATATTTCTATACTTAATAAAATTTAAGATGTATATTATTTGAATTTAAACATATAAATACATATATATTTATAAAATTTTGTATTTTTATTATCTTATTATTTAAATATACAAGTGTATAATTTAGATTGACCATACATAAATCTCTTTTAAACTTGGACTTCAGTCAAACCCAACACATAAATATTTCTATACTTAATAGTGATACAAAAAATTGTGGTTAGTATTTCATACACTGATGGTGTAGATTTTATGCACCATCAAAAAATTAAATGATGAAATATTATAATAATGTTAATTCATTGATGGTATATAAATTTAATGTATTGTCAATGTATTAAATATTAATTTTTATTTAAATGATTTTGATGTTTCAAATTTAAAATTTTTCAAAGGAAAACAAGTACTTTTTTTGTTCAAAAGGATGATTCTCATTAAAACCAAATCAAAAAATCGCCCTCAAAGAAGGGGGTAGAGAAGGTCCCCAAGGGGTTTGACACAGAAGGTTTCTAGCAAGTTTAGCTAGGCAATCTGCAGCCAGATTACAGGTTCGGGGAACAAAAAAAAAGGAACAAGAATCAAAAGATTTAGTTTGAGCTCTAATGTCCTTTTCCACTGCTGAGGATTCCCAGTCCGAGAGAGAACCTGAACTTAGCCTACCGATAACAGCTTGACAGTCCGCCTCAATTATAATATTCGAGAAACCATTCCTGAAAGCCAGGGAGATGCCAAGCCTGATGGCAAAAGCTTCTGCTACTGCAACCGATGGAGCATTTGCAGGTGCTGTTAAACCTTGGAGAAAGGATCTCGAGCTATCGCGAGCAATAGCCGCTATTGAAGCCTTTCCTGTTAGGGAATCGAAGGCAGCATCGCAATTGATCTTGACCACATTGGGAGGGGGAGGAGACCAGGATCTTAATTCCCTAGGAAAATGAGGCTTTACCGTAGAGTTGTCTTGTGAAGCCAGGGAGAATTCCTTAAAGTCTCGTTCAGCACGCAACCACACGTCCCACGGAAGGTTTTTCCTTCCTTCAAAAATCCAGGCATTCCTCGACTTCCAGATAGCCCAAAGGAGAAAAGCGATGAGAGCGCAACCTTCGTCAAAATTCCCGAATTTGCGGAAATCATGAACCTTAGCCCACCATTTTGGAAAACCCGGGAAACCTAACGTGGAAGGTGAATAATTAAAGCCTGAAGCTTTCCAGACCACTTGAGCAAACGGGCAGAAGAAGAGAAGATGTTCTATGGATTCCTTTTGCTCTCCGCACCTAGGGCAAGATTCTGGGTCTTGGAACCTACCATGAAAACGAGCCGAAAGAGAACTTTTGGTTGGCACAATATTGTGGCATATTCTCCACAGAAAGGAACGGATTTAGACGGGACCTTCAAGTTCCAAATAGATTTCCATAATGCTTTATTGTCTCCCGGGGAATTGCTAGAGGAAGGTTCCTGAAGTGATCTGGGATGCACATCAATGAATCGATACCCCGACTTGGCCGAATAATCCCTATTCTTTGTTCCCGCCCATATAAGGATATCCTTGACTTCTGGTCCTCCTATTGGGATAGACAAAATCGCTTTTGCTTCGACCGGAGAAAAGAGGCTCTCAATTTTGGATTTATCCCAAGACCTTTGATCCGAATTCATAAGCTTGCAAACCTAGGGAAAGGGGAAATTGGGAGGTGGCTGAGTGAAAATCCTGAACTTCTGTAAATTTGGGATCCAATTATCATTCCATGTTGATATACTTATGTCGTTTCCCACTCGCCATAGTGATCCATCTTTAATAACTTCGATTCCCTCCCTTATTCCTGCCCAAGCCCATGAAGGATTAACAATTTTAGGGGCTTTAAGGATGTTTCCGTTTGGGTAATAGATGCCCCGGAGAGTTCGAGCTAAAAGGGAGTCCGGGTGCTTAATCAGTTTCCAAGCGGCTTTCGCTATAAGAGCTCTGTTGAAAGTTCTGAGATTCCGGAAACCCAGACCCCCATGTTCCTTCGGACGACAAAGATCTTTCTAGTTGATCCAATGAATGATTTTCTCCTTTGTTCCACAGTTGTTCCACCAAAACTTAGCCACAAGTGAGCTAAGCTCATCGCAGAAGGTAATAGGTAAGAGAAAGCATTGCATCACATAAGTTGGAATTGCCTGAGCGACGGCCTTGATTAGGACTTCCTTTCCGACACGATTCAAAAGTTTAACTCTCCATCCCTTGAGTCTATTCTGAACTTGTTCCTTGATGAAAGATAAAGCCTATTTTTACTTCTCCCCCAAAAGGATGGTAGGCCCAGATATTTGCCATCCTCCTCCATTGGTCTGAATCCCAACACATTGGATAGATGAAGCCTTTGATTTTCACTAATATTAGGGGAAAATCCAACCGAAGATTTCTGAAAGTTGACCGACTGGCCTGTAAAACGCTGGAAGATATTAAGGATTCGAAGGACAGCTTCACAATTTTCTGCATTGGCCCCAAAGAACATTAGGCAATCATCAGCAAACAGTAAGTGACTTAAGGTCGGACACCGTCTTTTAATTCTAAGTCCTTCAAAATTGTTCAGCTCAACCTCCTTATCCACAATCCACGACAAGATACTAGAGACGAAAGTGAATAAGAAAGGGGACAATGGATCTCCTTGTCTTAAGCCTCTTCCTGCAGAGAACTCTCCAACTTTCTCCCCATTTAAGACCAATGAGAATGAGATGGATGAGACACATTCCATAACTCTAGTCACCCACCACTCACAGAAGCCCAGTCTAATCATAACAAAGCGAAGAAGATCCCAATCCACTTTATCATAAGCTTTCTCTAGATCAATCTTCAGGGCCATGATTCCATTCTTTCCCTTTTTTGCCCGTTTGATTGCATGAAAAGCCTCATTTGCGAGAAGGATATTATCGTGGATCGATCTACCTTGTACAAAAGCTTATTGATGGTGAGTGATGATATCTGGAAGGAATTTTTGAATCTCGTTGCAAGGATCTTTGTAATGACTTTAAGCGAGAAATTGCACAGGCTGATCGGTCTAAAATGGGATACTTCCGAAGGATTGGGTTTTTTCGGGATAAGGACAATATTAGTTTTGTTTAACCAGTAGTCTAGAGATCCCTCGCTGAAGAAATAGGAAACCACCCCAATGACATCATCTTTGATCGTTTCCCAGAAATTCTGATAGAAACTTTCAGGAAAGCCATCAGGCTCAGGTGCCTTATTCGCTCCCATCTCAAAAACTGCCTTTTTAATCTCTTCATCAATCACTACCTTGCGAAGCTCAGAGTTCATCTCCTCGGTCACTAAGTGGGGAATGTACTCCCTGATATTTTGGAAATCAATAGAATAATCTTTGGAGAACAACCTTTGGAAATATTGTTTCAAGTGACTTGCAATATCTGCAAGTTCCTCCATTCAAACTCCATCATCTCTTTTCAATCTGATTATGGAAGTGGTTCTCCGATGTTGGATGGTAGTTGCGTGAAAAAACTTAGTATTCTTATCTCCCCCATTTTAGCCAGTTGACTCTAGATCGTTGATGCTAGTACCTCTCCTCTTTCTCCCATTCCGAGTCTAGCTCCTGCTTCATCTGCTTAAACTCTTCCAACTCTGGCCTATTAAGTTTCCTTCCCTGAAGTTGTTTAATCCTGTTTATCAACATCCTCTTCTTTCCCCCTTTCAACTTAACCTTCGCTTTGCTCCATTTAATGAGAGCTCTTCTGGTGCTTCAAATTTTCCTCCCAAAGTTAAAAGCAGAGTTTTCCACAGAAGGCGCTTGCCAGCCACCCGAGACTATTTAGGAGCAATCTTCTTCTACAAGCCATTTGTTTTCGAATTTGAACTCCTTCTTGTATTTCCTCGATAGTCCCTTAGTCAGCAAGAGAATGGGAGCGTGATCGGAAGCAATAGCGATGTCCATAATCCCCAAAGCTTTTGGGAAAGCCAGGCTCCATTCAGCGGAGCATAGGACTCGGTCCAGTTTCTCAAGGATAGAGATGTCGCCACTTCTTTGGTTGAACCAAGTAAAGCTTCCTCCCTTAATTGGAAGTTCTATAAGCCCTGAAGAATCAACGAAGTCAAGAAAAGCCACAGCCTCATTGGGGTTTACAGGTTTTCCCCCCTTCTTTTTCCTCCTGTCTGGTCACCACATTGGAGTCACCTATGAGAAGCCATCGGTCATTTAAAGATCTTTGAAGCTTAGTTAACTCTTCCCAGAACACTTACTTTTCATCTCTATAGAGAGGGTCGTAAATGAAAGTTCCAAACCATTCAACTCCATCTTGGAAAACCACCTTTCGTATCAATGAAATTCTTGGTATGTTTGAGAATAGTGATACTTGCGTCATTTGTCCACCAAAGGGCAAGCCCACCTGCTATTCCTCTTGGCTCAACATAGAAAGATGATGTCATTTTCATCTTCATTCTGATTTTCTCTAAGTATCTCTTCTTCTGCTTAGTTTCGCTAAGAAACATAATAGCCGGACCATGCTTTGTTGCAGAGTACCAGAGAGCTCTAATTGTTTCCCTGTTACCCAATCCACGCACGTTCCAAGCCACAATAGACATGATACCAAAGCCACCACTTGCACGGGCAAGAGACCTTGCACGTAAGGTCAGGGATCCAAGTGAAAGCCAAAGTTCCTAACCGAAGGGCAGAAGGAGCAAAGATCAAACAACAGCAAAACTGGCAAGGAGCCTCAGAACCCGGCTGAAGTCAGAGCCAAATGATTCACAAACCAATCCGGACAAAACCTGACGTTAATCCCATAAAAACATACAAGCCAAACATCGACAGCAAAGTAAAACAAGCAAACACAATCAACTAATTGAGCAAGAATTCAAAACACATCAATCAAGATTCAAAGATGAAAGCCATGTCTCATAGAACACACGCCCAGAAAAAAGCAATCAACCATACAGTTGATGAAAAAACCCCAGACCCGAGGGTAACTAAAAGACCTGGTACCGAGTTACAGAAAATGAAAGTCCACTAGAACCGGAATGCGGCGGGGGACTTGGAAAGTAAACCAGATAACGGGGGAGTCGTCGGAAGGGGAGTATAGATGAAAGAAAAAACCTTTACTACTGGAAAAAATCCAGGAGCGAAATCTGACAGGCAGTGCATCCACTGAAAGATACCAGTTTCTCAGATGTAAACAGAGGTGCTCCGGCGAAGCCACGTTCTCCGCCCAAAAGTTCACTACCACCGTGACTCCTCTTGAGCAAACCACCAGTCGTCGCTGTTCACTACTGACTCCGGCACACTGGTGGCCTAAAGATGAGTAACGTCTCCGCTCACTCACCAGGGACCAACGCGACCATGCTGGGACGGTGAAACAAAATCGATCGATCTGAGGCTCAAAGGCTCGGGCGAGAGAAAATTTTAGGGGCGCGTGAGCTTCACGCTCTTAGGAGTCCTTTTGTTGTTTGTTGTTAAATTTTAGTGGTTAACAAAGGAAAACAAGTACAATTTGTCAATATTTAATTTTAATAATTATTAGAAAATAAGGGTAAACTATAATAGACGTCACTCAAATACGAGTAAGGTTACATTTGGGTCACCCAATTATTAAAAGTTACACTTGAGACACTTAATTATGGTTAATGTTACATTTGGGTCACCCAATTATTAAAGTTACACTTAGGTTACTCAATTATGGGTAAGGTTACATCTGTGTTACCCTTCATTTGGGTTACCCAACAGATCTTAACGCGTGGCAAGTCCAGTTAGAATCAACCGTTGACCGTCAGTTGACTGACAGTTTCTATCCAATAGGGGCATATTTGGACCAAATTGAAACGTTGTGGGGTTGTTTGCTCCAAAAAAGAATAGTGACCAAATGATAAAATATGTAAACATTAGGGGGCATCTTTTGTCATTTTGCCTATTTAAAAATATATATCAAATTAGTCATTTTTTCTTCCAAATCATTTGTACACCCTCATTGACACTAGAGTACTTCATTTGAAATTATTAATTAATCTAATACACAAATTAATATATATTTTTTTAAATATGAAGGGTGACCCAAATGTAACCTTACCCATAATTGAGTGACCCAAGTGTAACTTTTAATAATTGGGTGACCCAAATGTAACATTACCCATAATAGAGTGACTCAAATATAACATTTAATAATTGAGTGACCTCTGTTGTAGTTTACCCTAAACATAATAATGAAACATCACCTTATACATAGATTAACAACTAATCAATGGATATCTTTTTTTTTTAAAAATCTTTTGTTTTTTTTGTTTTCTTATTTATTCTTAATTAATTTTGACAAATTTGATGGATTGAGTTGATAAGGCATGGTTTTCAAAGGGGTGATATTGATTGGAACTCACTTTTAATGAATAAAGTGTTTCCACTCTTTTAATGGGTGGTTGTGCCTCAGGATAGAACGACGGTAGTCGCAATTTTAATATTTTTAATAAATTTAGATATTATTTATTTTTTAAAATTTTTAATAATTTTTTTTAAAAATATTTGTACTTTTTAATATAAAATTTTGCGTTTATCCCGCCCCTTATTAATCTTTATCTAGAGATAAAAGGACCTTGCGAAGATATTGCATTTCAATTTTAAACTGAGATTTTTCAGTTTCTTTTACTTAACTTACTATTTTACCTTTAAAGTATATTTTTCTTATTTTACCGTTTAAATTATCATTTTTATCTCTAGCTGTCCTGAGTTAGAAAAACAACCAGTAAAAGCATTATACGTGGCACATCATTGTTGGATTCGATAATTTTTTGGGATAAAAATGATAATTTATAAAATAAATTGAGATGGAAAATAAACTGCATTCGTCTTATTAAATTTGTTTATTATTGATTTTTTTCCTCAAAATTATTTTAACTTTGACTTTTTTTCACTTTAGGTTTATTAATAATGAAAATATAAAAAATGTTTTAAAAATCTTCAATCAAATTGTTCAAAAATATATATTTTATAACATTTAATTAATTAAAAATATAAAATTATAATGATTAATGTTTAATTTTTTTTTTACTTTTAAAAAGTTAATACTTGACAAATTTAGTATGACAAAGGGAGTAATTTAGGAGATAAATTGGAAAGAATAGTGTAAAGTACATAATGAGAAAAAATGTATATACTTCGATGGAGAAATTATGAATAAAGTATTTTTGGTTAGGCTTAATGGCACCGCTGCCGCCTAAAATATAAACTTTATACCGAGTTGTCCTTAAAAGAATTTTCAGGATGTTTTGCCCCCTAAATTAAAAATCGTGATTTTTGTTGGCCCTTTTTCTGTAACGTCCGTTTTAAAAAAAGCGGCCAATCTGTGCACGCCATGTCGCACACACTGAAAAAAATTATGATTGACTTTAATAAAGAGAGTAAATGACATATTGAGTCTTTTAATTTTTATATTTATTCAATTCAATCCCTAAATTTCTTTATATAATCTAAAATTGACCTCATTTATTTCTATTTTTTTTATTTTGGTCCAACATTATTTTATAATGTTATAATATTTAATATATTAATACGATCCAATAAGACAACGATACGTGTCATTGTCTTATTGGTGGGAAAACTTGAAAAAAAACATGAATTAGCCTCGACGGGATTTGGTCCACGGCCTTTAGGTTGAAGGCACAATGCCAAAAAAATACCCCTAACATTTAACTGAATAGTTATTTTGGCCATTATTTTTTTTTGAAGCAATTTAACCTTTAACTTTTCGCTTTGGGTAAAAATGTACCATATGTGGATGAAAACTGTTAGTCAACTAATAGTAAATTGCTTGAAATGACGTGGCAAACCTACATGGCAGTGCACACCGCGATAGCAACATCATATAGACAAATATGCTGACTTTACAAAATGACACATTAGCCACAAATAATTTTACAAAATTATATAAAATATAAAATATTGTTTTCTTTTGACTTGTCATTTGTGAAGTCATTTCAAGTTGTTCATCGTTGGTTGACTAACAATTTTCATTCACAGATTGACCATTTTAACTCAAAATAAAACGTTGAAAACTAAATTGCTTCAAAAAAAATAAAGACCAAAGTGATTATTTAATCAAACATTAGAGACATTTTTTTGACATTATGCCTAGGTTGAAAGGCAAAAGCCTTGCCACTGCACCAACTCAATAATTTAGTTAAATTTGTCTTCTCTATTATTTAAGTAGTTTAACAACTTCTGTTTATTTTGTAATTCATCACAAACAGAACTGTTCATCTTCTTTCCCAATTTTCATTGGATTTTATATTTTAGAGAATGTTAGATCTAATATCGGGTAAGGTGATATAATGGTACAATTGACCTCAATTGCTTAAACCTTTTATGAACTCTTGTTGATTTGGATTTTCGTCCCGAAAAATACAGCAAAAATCCAAGTAAAAATTTTGATATTCTCTTCTTCTCAAAGGACGAATTTTCACTTGATTCTCCAATTTGATTCATGTAAATTTAAACTTGACCTAATAAA
This sequence comes from Hibiscus trionum, assembly GCA_030270665.1. Lineage (NCBI taxonomy): Eukaryota > Viridiplantae > Streptophyta > Magnoliopsida > Malvales > Malvaceae > Hibiscus > Hibiscus trionum. The sequence continues at coordinate 8,649,792 of BSYR01000007.1, read as the reverse complement.
TCGTTTATTTGATGTATTTTCAGTTATTTGAGGTTTTAAAACAAAAGTCACAGTCTTATTTCAAAAAGTGAACTTCATCTTCTTCCTCAAGCTTGTTCATGGAGCTTTAATGGTGATTTTAGGTATTGGTTTATAAGAAAATAATATGTGGGAAATAAAGATGATGTGGTTTTATTTAATTGGGTAGGACCATGGATGAGATGGTGAGAATTGTTCATGAAATAATTTTTCTAATTTTATTTTAAAATATGATTAATTGCATGTCGATGCTTGAGATTTTTAATAATTATTTAAAAGTCACTAAAAATTTAATTGTGTTGAGCGATATATTACAATAACAGTGTTCAATAGTGTACCGTTCTAGAATTTTCCAAAAATATATTAATCTTTAATTGACATCAAACTTAAGTTTAATCTTTATACAATCTATTTCTCTTTTCCTTATCTAACAAATCCTCTAAATTCAACAAGTAATCTCAGAAGAAAAAAATATTCAACATACTAAACTAGAATTAAATCAACTTTGTCCATCTGTAAAATGTCCTCCATGTTTTTTTTTTCTCCTTCATTTCTGCTCATATTTATTGACATGGATTTCATAGTGAACAAAGTATCATTATTAGAATTGGATTGACCGGTATCAAACAAAACCAAATATGGTATGATTTGATTTTTCCCTATTTGGAGCATCACAAATCTCTTTTTATTTATAAATAAAATAAGAATTAGACAACTAAACTTTAAAGTGCATTCTAATTAGGAAAAACACTACGATAATGGCATTTTTTTGACAACTGAAAACTAACAATTAACAATCGACGACTAATCATTTATACTTAGTTTTCTCTCACCTTAAACATTTTTATCGGTTAAAATTGGTAAATTTAGTCAATTATTCAACGACAATTAAGAATTAGTCGTCGGTTCTTTGTATCTCTTCACGTTCTTTCGTTCTCTAATATTGATAAATGTTCACAATCAATAAAGTATGTTTTATTTGAATTATAATATCAACAAATGTTGTTATGTTTTATTGTTATATTTAAGTTGATTGTCATTTTTTTTATAATCGACAATGATGTTTATTTGTATCTTTTATATTTTTTGAATTGTTAGATTGTTTTTTTAACTATTTTCTTATACGATCATATTTTCATTATTCAGTGACTTATTTTTGCTCTTTTATTTTTTTATCAGCAGAGTAGTATAATTTTATTGATAGTGCATCATATATTATATATCATGATCACGTACCTCATTAAAAACCTCCTTAAACCTAAATGGAGGAAAATAGTACAACATGACCATGGAACGGAAGAAAACAACGCCTAGACACGAAATAAGACACCATAAAATGACTCGAAACAGAACCTCAAAGCATCACCCACAAACAGATTTAATAAACAAATCCAAGTTAAATCAGGCATCGCATATACAACACTAACCAATATCAACACAACATCCGCTGGAACGCACAGACCCTGTACACACACCAACTTACCGAACTTACTCAAGAAACTCAGTCCCTGAACCTGCTCCACCTAGAGGTGAGCAAAACTCGACTCGACTCGAAAAAATCGATATTTTTTTTTTCAATTTCGAGTTATTCGAGTTGTTCGAGTTATTCGAGTCAACTCGATTAACTCGAAAAAATTTCGATTTCGAGTCGGTTTGGAATTTGCCCAACTCGAAAAATTGAAAAATCGAAAAATCGAATTTTACAGTTTTGCAATTTAGTCACTGATTTCATTTTTCTTCAATTCCTCCTTCATTTTAAGTCCATTTTTGACCAAATTTGAACCACGTATTCCTAAACCAGCGTAGAATACATATTTATCTTCAATTTATATTATTGAAAATAAATTTCATATTTTTTCAATCCAGCCCCTTAACTTTGTACGATTTCCTCATTTCTTCAATATCTCCTTCGTTTTAAGTTAATTTTGACCAAAATTGAACCACATGCTCCTAAACCAATGTAGAAACTAGAATACCTATTTAGCTTCAATTCATATTTTTAAATTAAATTTCCTACTTTTGTAATTTAGCCCCTCAACTTTGAATGTTTCTCATTTCTTTAATTTCTCTTTCGTTTTAAGTCTATTTTTTTACCAAAATTAAACCACATGATTCACTAACACTATATAATATCTATATAACTTCAATTCATATTTTTAACAATTTTTTTTAATTTAGCCCTTTAACTTTATATTTTATTCAATTTGATCATTCAACTGAATTTTTTTGTAATTTTTTTCTTTACATCAAATCATTGACTCATTTATACCCCATCAGTACTTTATCCTCAAAAGTTCCTTATTTAAAATAATATTATAAATATATTTTAGAAGTTTAGATGTTATTTTTTTATTAAATAACATTACAAATCTTACTTATGCATGTGAAAAATAATATATATATATATATATATATACCTTATATGAATATAGAAAGTCATTTAAATTGGAATCAGATCGTACTATAACATGGTAAATAATTATAATTAAATTTGTATAGAAACTCGAAAACTCGACTCGAATTTTATAAACTCGACTCGAATCGAAAAAATTTCAAATTAAGTTCAAGTCGTAAAATATGACGCGTCAACTCGAATAACTCAAAATTTTTTGACTCGACTCGACTCGCTCGAACGCTCACCCCTAGCTCCACCCCCTCTTATACAACACAAACAACAAATTATCCCAACTTATGAACCCGCAAATCAGTACCTAATGCATATCGAGCCTTAACAAAATGCCTCAAACTAAAAATGACATGTTGGTGCGATTAGTCTTCTTTAGGTTTTGTTTAATTCAAATTAAAAAGTTTCTTGTATTTCCTTTTTATTTATTCAATAAAACTAGTTGTTGCTATTAATTAAAAAACATAAAGAACCTATTGAATTAATTTCACGAGTTAATTGGATACCATCTCAATTGGAACTTTACAAAAATACTGAAAATTTATATTTTACTACATAATATTTTAACATCAATTTTTTTATTTAAATTTATTTATGCAATGTCGATTAAGTTTAACTCGGTTGATATATGGCTGGTATAAATAAAAGTCTCAAGCACTCAATGGCTCTGTTTGGTAAATAGAGGTTTGGGCAAAAATTAGAGGTTTGCGGTATAATTGGAGGTTTGACTAGTCAAATCCGCTAATATTGATGTTTGGTAAATAGCGGATTGAAAGACCGGATTGTGATGAAAAAACTAATTTTGAAAAAGCTCCTAATATGAGCTTTTTGAGATTAGATGTTTGATATTAGAGTTGTAATGACTCTTTTACCCATAACAATTATCAAAAATCTCCAAATAACTTAAATTAAATAATAATATTTTTTAATATAAATAATAACATATTAAATATTGGACTTATTTGTTGTTACTACTAATTTATATGGTGACATTTGTAAGTTAGTTAATTCTATTTTTTTTATTATCACATATTTATATGTGCATATAAAAAATTTAATAATTATATAAATAATAAATTAATATATAAAATTTTCAAATATGTTTAGTAAATTTATATTAAAAAATAATTTTTACAAATTTAATTAATATTTATTAGATACAAAATATTAATAACTGATAAATTATTCAAACAAGTATTAAATATAATCATGTCCTTATATGTCATTTTGTTTGTTTAAATAATCAAACAGCTATCAGCTATCAGTTAATTTTACCAAACACTTTTATACAATCAACTAATACAATCCGCTAGTCAAATCAGCTAATGTAATCCGCTATCAACTATCAACTATCCGCTAATTGCCAAACATAACCAAAATCTTTTTGTTTATGGATAATTTTTTTTATAAATAATTTAAACATTGTATCAGATTAATTAAACACCAATTCAATTAAAAATTTACAAAAGTTTGCCTCATATATCACCATCTGGCAATGGTGTTTGCTTTGCTCATGCGTTTTTGTCGTTTCTGAAAATAATTTTTTGCCGTACGAGGAAAATGGGAAGTGGGTGGCAATGTTAATTGCTTATATTCATTATAATATGTAGAGAGGTTCATGCCTGCCTGCCTATACCATGTCCACAAGGTATTTGATAATTTGACTTGTACTAAAAAAAAAACATCAATATACGGGGAAGGCAAAGCCTGAGGCAGGCTAAAGCTGTTTATATATAACGATAACGACGAACACAACAACATGGTATGTGCTGTTCTTACACGTGCTGCATCCTACTTGTAAACTATACCTATTACTCAATAGTCATTTATTCAGCAATTATTACACACATAATATTGTTTTATGGGAAACGTAGTATATATTGTCATGGGCCATTACCCTCTTCCCAAAAGACATGTCTGATAAGATATGCAGCGCCACCGTTTATATATTTCAGGACTTTCATTTTTCTTTCTAATGTGGGATTAATTACCTTGCATTTTCTCAGACGTGACATTCTCCCACATTCAACTTCGTGACGCCCTCATCACGAGCTTCTGCTCTCGTGATTGGCCAATTGTCACGGTTGTCCACCTTGCCTACCCTGCTCACGGGCGCTCGGCGTGAAATCAGGCAGTCAAAGGGTTGCTCTGATACCACTTGTCATGGGGCCATTACCCTCTTCCCAAAAGACATGTCTGATAGGATGTGCAGCGCCACCGTTTATATATCCCAAGACCTCCCTTTTCCTTTTCGATGTGGGATTAATGACCCCGTCTTTTCTCAGACGTGACAATATGCTTATACTTAGTATTTAGAGTTCTTATCTGTCGGTTCACATCATTGAAATGTTCCATACTTAGACTCATGTTATTTCTCTCGTATTTATTTGAAAATGATGTATAATTATAGTATAAATTCAAAGATGAGTTTTTATATTCATAATTGGCAAGTACTTCACTAATTCATAATTGGTTTTTCGAGTTTCTTTAAATGGTGGAAAAAAACTTTCTTTCCTTATGAACAAAGGATAAATTTATTTCAATGTTATTTATAATTTTGACAGTTCACTATTAGTCACTGTTTGTGCTCATCTTCCTCATCCTTCATTACTCTTCTTCGTCTATACTTTTCTCTCTTTCACAATATATATATATATATATATATATATATATTACTTTTTGAATCCCATAGAAAATATATTCCTTATATTTTTCTTCTTCGACTGTTTCTACTCATCTTCCTCATCCGATAATTTATTTTAATCTTCTTCGACTGTGTTTTTCTCATTGGGGTTGAGATTTTTTTTTGTGTAACATCCATAAACCGGATGTCACAAATTGGGCCTCAAGCTCAAACTCAACACCATAAAATTTCACGACTAGATTTAGCCCAACACATTCATTTCACAAAATCCATTAAGTTTGAATATTTCAAAGTTGATAAACCAATTAAAACGTTACATGTGAGCTCATTTAAAATACATAATTAAAAGCATTCGACACATAAATTAAAATCCAAAATAGGAGTTACTATACAACATATGGTCCTACGAATACATATCCTAAATATCTAAGTACTGTACTTGGACAAAGGTCGATGCTGAAGTCTTATTCCGATGGTGCTCCGACAATGCACATCAACCTAGTAACATGCAAGCGAAAATAACAATTTCGAACGCTGAGCTAACGAAGCTCAGTGGATACACTTCCACTCAACCATGCATCATGCAAATCATAAATATGAGCATGTAGCTAAGAAAATGATATCATGGCAATATAAGACATGTGGCGCTACCACTAACCGCCTAAACACATAGCAAGTAACGATGCAATAATCTCACAAAGAACATATGAACCATACCAACAAACCTGGAGTGAGGCACGATGTCACACAATCTCGGGAACGTACACTCAGTGTAACGACCCAGATTTCAGAATCTAGGGGTTGGTTTAACTCGAAGCGTGGGTGTTGTGTTTGAACTCGCGTTTGGGGACAACATGTTGGACCTTGGGAGCCCTATTGGGCTCATCCCTTTTTGTTGGGCTCAATTGGCTATTGTGGGTTTGGGTTGGGAGGAGTTGAAGAATGGTAGTGTGGTAAATGCCTTATTGAAAGGAAAAAGAGGGAATTGACTTTAATTTTCTGTACAATGTAGAAAATGGTGAGATCACCTTGCTTTATGGTTTCTTCCTCCCTTCCAAACTCATTATCCCACCCAAAACACCACGACTAAAGGTAGAATCTTGAGGCCTTGCTTTATGAATCCCGTTTTGCTTGTTGAGGGAAGTTTTATCAGCATTCAAGGATCTTTAGTTCAAGGTAAGTTTGGTTTAAAATGGTGGAGGTTGAGTTTTGATGGGGGTCTTTGGGGGAGTTCGGGAATGAAGTGTTGGGGACCTTATTCTTGGTTTAATTAGTGTTCTTAACCCCTTAATTCTTCCCAATAGTGTAGTACATCGTTTGGTAATCATCCCTCGTAGTTAAAGAGGTGGGAGAGCCTTCCAAAGTTCTTGGGAAGGAGAAAGCTTGAAAGCTTGGTGTGCATCTTTTTAGCCTTCATAGTTGAGGTTAGTACACTACTAACTCGTATGTATTCTTGGGAATCATCAATTTGCTTGCTTGATTGATTTTATGATGTTTTGGTTAAGGTTAGAGTTTGGTGTCTATCCATGGTAATTTCTATACTTGGTGTTAAATGGGTGTAAAAGTGGTAGGAATCCACCTAATAGACCTTCTATAACTTGTAGGATTAAATTTAGGCTTTGGTACACAAGTTAGGGAGTGTTTAGTGGGGATTTCAAACTCCAGAATTCAAAATCTGGGTTCGCGTACCGATATTGGGTGGACCAGTATCGGTACCCCTGTGTAAGAGATATCCTTTTTCAGGAGAAATGCAATGAGGGTATCGGTACCCATAGGGGCATACCGATACCACTGTTCAATTGAGAATTCCACTAGTAAAAATGGTATCGGTACGCGTGGGGTGTATCGATACCAACTGTGTATCGATACACGTTCCCCGTGTATTAGTACAAGGTTTGGTTAAACCCCTTCAGCGTGTTAAGCTAGGTATCGGTACGCGCAAGTGGGTATTGGTACCCACAGGAGCGTATCGATACTCCTAGGCGAGTATCGATACTCACTAGGCAATCTGCCCAAGAAACTTCATTTTAAGTTCGAGGGTTCTATAATTCAAGGACAAAGGTCCAATGGGTCTCCTAAGGGGTGAAATGAATAGTAAAACTAAGAAACTGAGTTTATAACTTCGTATGTGGCTTAAATGATTAATAACTTGGTAAATGAAAATGAAAATTGCTTTTATGTACTAGCAAACCGTAGGGATCCTTGGTGGATCATGTGTGAACGTGCTAGGTAAGGGCACTTGCGTGGTTGAGTTATTTAATTTATGGGATCTAGATACCCAGTCAAAGTGTTGAAACACAATGTGATGAGATCCCGAATGTACGTTCCCGAGGTTGTGTGACACCGGGCCTCATCTGCTGATACTCGATGAGAGATTCGAGTATGAGTGTATGTTTTTGAGGCTGTGTGACACTGGGTCTCACTCTGAGTGCACGTTCCTGAGGCTACGTGATACTGGGCCTCACTCCAGGTTTGTTGGTATGATGTATGTATGTTGTGTGAGATAATACATCTTTGCTTGCTATGTGTTTAGGCGATTATGGTAGCATCATTACTCATCTAATCTTGATATCATACTTGTAGCATGCTCTTATTAATGATTTACATGAATCCTAGTTGAGTGGAAGTGTATCTATTGAGCTTCGTTAGCTCAATGTTTGGAATTGTTGTTTCCGTTCGCAGGTTAGTAGGTTGACGTGCATCGTTGGAGCACCATCGGAGTAGGACCTCAACATCGAATTTTGTCATAGTACAATACTTAGACTTATTTGGGCTATGTATTCATAGGACCATATGTTGTATTGTAACTCTCATTTTGGATCTAAACCTATGAGTCGAATGCTTTTAAATTATGTATTTTAAATGGAGATCCTATGTAACATTTTTAACTATTTGGTTATGTCAAGTATTTGAACTTATTGGATTTTATGAAATATTGGTTATTGGGTTAAATCTAATAGCAAATTTTATGGATTTTTGGGTTGGGCTTAAGGCCCAATTGTGACATCCGGGTTGGGGGTGTTACAACAGTGGTATTAGTGCCTAGGTTTAGCCGTTATAGGAAGCCCCGGGGTGTTTAGAGTGTCGTATAGGTGTCTAGCGAATACGTTGTCCATAAGTCAAAGTCATACTTGTTTGAACTGAGTATCCGATTGTGTAACCTTAATTGTTTGATTGTACAGAAAAAGAATCATGCCAAGGAGGGCACGAGATCACGAGGAGAGTTGGGGCTCCCAAGAAGGGAGCTACGATGAGGATTATGTTCCCAGCACGGAGGAAATGTCAGAGGATGGGAGTAGCCGGGGGCTACCTATTTCTCTCATTTGCATCAAGCCCTTCACATGATTTTGAGAGCTATACCTAGGCCTTCGGTTACCCCTCGCGAGGCACCGATTGAGAGGGTGCGTCGCCACAGTGCTACAGTCTTTCTTGGATCGGGCAATACAACCTAGTTAAGGCTGATCAGTGGTTGAGGGACACTTGTTGGATCATACGTTAGATGAGGTTGATATCTGAAGACAAGTTGACATGTGTTCTTTTCCTATTGAAGGAGAATACTCGAGAATGGTAGGAGGCCGTTGAGTTGGGTTGGTATCCTAGCCAACCTACTTGGGATGACTTTTTTGAAGAATTTGAGAAGAAATATGTGGGAGAGCCCACATTGGTAGCTTGAGGGAGTGGTTTAATCACTTGGTCCAAGGGAACTAATCAGTCTTTGAGTATGAACAAGAATTTATATCGTAGAGTAGATATGCCCTTAAGATGGTTGCTACCGAGAAAATGGGATGCAAGAAATTACTAAAGGGTTTGAGGAAGGAAATTCATACTTATTTGACTGTTGCCCCACCGAAAGTGTTTTCAGAATTGACAGCTAGTGCCAAGTCGCTTGAGCAAGTGCAAGGTTTGACCTATGGCTCGTTTGGCGGGCAAGAGAGATTGAGTGGGAGAACACAGAACTTCTCCAAAAACAACTCACAGTATTATTCCGAGAGGAATAAGAGCCATTGGAACAAAGGTAAAGGAGCCTCAAATTAGGATTTGAGATCAGACCATAGGTCAGAGTCTACTAAGTACTAACCATAGAAGGCCTTCGTCGTCTTTAGCCATGATGAGTCCGAAGGGCTCACAAAGGAGTGCGGGCGCACCAGTTTTTGATCAGTGCGGGCGTAGGCATATGGGCGAGCATTGGGGAACATCCAGAGCTTGCTTTGAGTGTGGATCACCGGATCATTTTGTGAGGGATTATCCGGAAACTACAAACACCACTCAAGTCCAAACTCAGAGGACCTCTTATCCAACTCAAAGGGGTCGAGGCTTTGCTAGGGATGGAGCGAGCCACATGTCGGGACATCAAAGAAGGGTACAATCCAGTCCACCACTAGAGAACCAAAGAGGCAGTATGCAGTCAAGGCCCAAGAGGATTGTGAGGCTACCGATGTTATCTTAGGTACGTTTACCTTGTTCTCAGTTCCTATAATTGCTCTTGTGGATTTGGGGTCTACTCATTCCTACATCCGTAGTGGTATATCTTAGTAGTGGGGTATTCCTGCCGAGGATCTTAAGATAGGAGTCCGTGTGACTATCATTTTAGGGTATGATGTTTTGGTGGATAAAGTGTATCAGAGGTGTTTGACAGAGGTTCAAGGTTTGATCTTTCTTGCTAATTTGATGGTATTATCGTTTCAAGAGTTTGATGTTATCTTAAGGATGGATTGGTTGTTCAAACATGATACGCTCTTGGTGTAGAACTAAATGTTTTGATATAATAATGGAAAAATGTTTTGGACAAAATTGAAAAGAATATAAAGTAAGATTTTAGTCCAAACAACTTGAAAATATGTTTAAGGGTTTTTAAAAGGATTTGAAATGACTTAAAATGCTTTTAAAGTAGCCAAACCAGTGTTTTTCAAGTAACCGTATCGATACGGTCTGGTACTGTATCGATATGCCTTAGGGTTTCAGCTACAGTGAAATTCCAGTAGCCAAAACCCGTACTGATACGCTTTGTCCATATCGATACGGTGTGTTTTAAATATCTAACGCCTAGTTCGCGTACCGATACAGTTGTATCGCGTACCGATACACCCAACTACCCCCAACAGTCAAATTCCCAATGGTCTTTTAAATTGCAGGACCGTACTGATACGCTTGCTATGCGTATCGATACACACCAGCTGGAAGTGCTCAACGCCTATTTCCCTATCAGGACCGTATCGATACGATTTGAAGAGTATCGATACGCTAAGCTGCAGAACTGCATTTATGGTGGAAAATAAAGGCTCCAACGGCTCTAATTCAACCCCAACGGTCCTCAACGGGTACAAACTCAATTAGAAGTATAAAAGGGACCTCCAAGCATCAAAAGATGGTTAATGCTTCAATTGTAACAACATTATGATGTCAAATTGTCTCTAGAGCTTAATTGTCATTCTCTTGTATAGAAAAAACACTTGTGAGCTAAAATGTTTATGTATACTCAAGTGTATAGGTTTTGGGTGAGTGCTTAGAGTTGCAAACACATGCCTATTAGAGAGATTTCTAGTTTTCTTTGAATTTCACTTGTAAGAGAGTGTTTGATTAAGCTAAGGGTAGATAGCTTAATCGTTGTAACGGTTTCCTCCTAAGCCGAGAAAAGGGAGCGAAATTCTTAGTGAATTTGGGAAATCCTTGGTGGGGTTCCAATGTAGTGGATGTAGGCTTTGGGTTAGAAAGCCGAACCACTATAAATCCTTGTGTTTAATTTCTTAATTTTTGCCACCATCTCAAACACCTAAAAATCCAACTTCTCCACCACTTAGCAAGCATCGATTGAAGGTGATCATCGAGCCCACAAATTGGTATCAGAGCGAGGTTCAATCGAAGGGGATTAACATCCTATTGAGGCTATCCGGGAAGCTCGATACAACAATTCAATCAACCGGTCAAATGACGCAATCCATCGACAAGCCACCTTTTTTTTACGAACCAACTACGCTCATTGGAAGATTAGAATGAAGTTCTTCATCAAATCCAAAGACTACAAGCTTTGGGACGTTGTTGAAGAAGGTCCTTATGTGCCACAAAGAGTAAAGGCGGAATGGAGTGCGAATGATCGCAAGAAGATGGAGCTTAATTGCAAGGCTTTGCACATCATTTTTTGTGCATTTATCCCCAACATCTATGAGAAGATATCCTCTTGCGAAGATGCCAAGGAAGTATGGGACAATCTTGAAGTTACATACGAGGGAACAAATGAAGTAAATAAGAACAAGATCGACCTCCTCAACCACGAGTATGAGAACTTTAAGATGAAACCAGATGAAGACATCACAAAGATGTTCGATAGATTCTCCACCATCACAAATGGACTCAAAGGCTATGGAGAAATCATTCCGGAAGACAAGCTTGTCTGAAAGCTTCTCTATTCTCTTCCCGAGTCATGGGACTCAAAGAAGACCGCCATCATCGAAGCCAAAAAATCTCAAGACCTTGAAGCTAGATGAACTCATGAGGTCTCTTCTCACTCATGAAATAATGAAGAAAGAAAAAGAAGAGGAGAAGAAGAAGGAAGAGATAAAGAAGATGGGGAAGAAGAAAATCATTGAGCTACGCATCAACGCGAGTGTCATTGTTCTCAAATCCTCCACATTTCCACATGTAAATTCAAGCGATGAGGAAAGTGAAGATAAAGAGATGGTTTATCTCTTCAAGAAATTCACCCGATTCATGAAGAGCGAGATGACTAAATCCAAGCATGAATCGAAGAAGAAGATGAAGGATTCTCACAAGTCCAACAAAAAGGGATCATCTTCAAAGAAAGCATACGTGGCGACATGGAGTGATGAAGACTCCACCGATAATGAGGTAGCCCACCTTTGCTTCATGGCCCTCAATGAGGGGGATGTAACTTCTAACTCATCTATTTCAAATTGTTATACATTTGATGAGTTACAAGATGCCTATGATGATTTACTTTTGAAATTTAAGGCATCATTTTCTAAAAACAAAAATTTGCTTTCAAATTTGAAAAAGGAAAATGATTTGCTTTCTAAAACAAATATAGAGTTTGAAGCAAAAGTTAAAGATTTTGAACTTAAAGTTCTAAATTTACAAAATTTGCTTCAAATGATGGAAAAATGTCATAAAAAAGAAGTTGATGATCTTAAAAAGGAAAAAGATTTGATTGTCAATGAACTTCAAAAGAAAAACAATTTGGGAAAATCAAATTTTTATGTAAAACAATATAGTGCCCCCAGATTTTTGAATGATAAAGTTTTTAGAAGTATTTGGGTCCCAAAAGGACTAAGTACTTCAACTAAAAAGGATGAAATTGAAAAATGGATTCCTAAGGGGACAAAATTATGTGCTACTAACGCTTATGGATCCAAAGCAATTTGGATACCAAAAATTACTTGATTGTCTTATTTAGGTGTGATGGAGAGTGATCAACAAGTCCAAATTTGAGGGGGAGCTCCATGCACACAAAGAGAGCACTTGAAGAAGGAAGGCTTCACATCCTCCCTTGGATTCAAGTGTGGTAAAATTAGTTGAATTTATTTTTGTTTAGTTTTATTTCATTTAATTCAACTAGTTTAATCATATATGTTGGACTAACATTGTTTGATGCTTTGAGTAAGGGGGAGCCAATTTTAAAACCAAAAGTTTTTAATTCTGTCAAATTTTTTAAACCTTATATGTTATTTTGAGCTTAATTATTTTAAATTCTTTTTTGATTTAACAAAAAGGGGGGGGAATGGTTTGAAAAATTGATTTTTCAAGAGAATAAGGGGGAACTTTAATTTCAAATTTTTGAAATCACTTATTCAGTTTTTTTAAATACTTAGGGGGAGAATCCCAAACAAATTTTCAAGTTGGTTTTGTTATATCAAAAAGGGGGAGATTGTAGAAATAAATGTTTTGATATAATAATTGAAAATGTTTTGGACAAAATTGAAAAGAATTTAAAGTAAGCTTTTAGTCAAAACAACTTGAAAATATGTTTAAGGGTTTTTAAAAGACTTTGGAATGACTTAAAATGCTTTTAAAGTAGCCAAACCAGTGTTTTTCAAGTAACCGTACAGATACGATTTGGTACTGTATCAATATGCCTTAGGGTTTCAGCTACAGTGAAATTGTAGTAACCCAAACCCGTACCTATATGCTTTGTCCGTATTGATACGATGTGTTTTAAATATCTAACGGCTAGTTCGCGTACCGATACGCCCAACTACACCCAACGGTCAAATTCCTAACGGTCTTTTAAATTGCAGGACCGTACCGATACGCTTGCTACGCTTATCGATACGCACCAGCTGGAAGTGGTCAACGCCTATTTTCTTATCGGGACCGTATCGATACGATTTGAGGAGTATTGATACGCTAAGCTGTAGAACTGCATTTATGGTGGGAAATAAAGGCTCCAACGACTCTAATTCAACCCCAACGGTCCTCAACGGCTACAAACTCAATTCGGAGTATAAAAGGGACCTTCAAGCATCAAGAGATGGTTACTGCTTCATTGTAACAACATTATGATGTCAAATTGTCTCTAGAGCTTAATTTTCATTCTCTTGTATAGACAAAACACTTGTGAGCTAAAATATTTATACATGCCGTATAGGTTTTGGGTGAGTGCTTAGAGTTGCAAACACATACCTATTAGCGGGATTTCTAGTTTGCTTTGAATTTCACTTGTAAGAGAGTGTTTGATTAAGCTAAGGGTAGATAGCTTAATCGTTGTAACGGTTTCCTCCTAAGCTAAGAAAAAGGGATGAAATTCTTAGTGAATTTAGGGAATCCTTGGTGGGGTTCCAAGGTAGTGGATGTAGGCTTTGGGTTAGAAAGTCGAACCACTCTAAATCCTTGTGTTTAATTTCTTAATTTTTTCTACCATCTCAAACACCCAAAAATCCAACTTCTCCACCACTTGGCAAGCATCTGTTGAAGGTGATCATCGAGCCCAACACTTGGGTTGTAGAGCAAAAAATCTTAAGCTTCATGGTTTGAACGAAACCAAACTAGTAGTAAAGGGTGAGAAGAATCCTTGCCTTTCCAATGTAGTGTCGGCCTTGGCGGCACATAGAATGATCCATCAAGGTTATTAGGCATTCTTGGCTCGCATGGTTGACATAGGTGTTGAGAGCTAGATGCTTGGGAGTCTTCAGACTATTAGAGAGTTCGTTGATGCATTTCCAGAAGAGTTATCCGAACTTCCCCCAGATCATGAGCTAGAGTTTTAGATTGATGTGATGCCTGGTATGACACCAATATCGATTGATCCTTATTGCATGATATTGACGGAGTTGAGAGAAATAAAGAATCAGATCCAAGAGTTGTTAGAAAGAGGTTTTATTCGGCCAAATATTTCACATTGGGGTGCTTCAATTTTGTTTGTTAAGAACAAGGATGGATCTATGAGGATGTGTATCGACTACCGCCAGCTCAATAAGGTAACAATGAAGAATCTTTATCCCCTACCAAGGATAGATGACATGTTTGATCAATTGATGGGTGCCTGTGTGTTCTCGAAGATTGACTTGAGATCGGTGTATTACCAGTTGAAGGTACTGGAAGAAGATGTTCAGAAAACCGCTTTCAGTACACAATATGGACATTATGAGTTCTTAGTAATGCCTTTTGTGCTTACCAACGCACCAACAGCTTTCATGGACTGGATGATCTGGATTTTCCAACCCTATCTAAATCAGTTCGTGGTGGTCTTAATTGATGATATATTATTTTACTCAAGCTCAGAGGAGGAGCATAATTTTCATCTTCTTATTGTTCTTCAGACCTTGAGGGAGAGGCATCTTTTTGCTAAGTTTAGTAAATGTGAGTTTTTGGCTCTTCGAGGTGGCGTTTTGGGCCACATTGTTGTAGTGGACGGGATCCGAGTTGATCCACAAAAGATTCAAGCAGTGGTGGAGTGGAAACCACCTAGGAATATCGCGAAAGTACGTAGTTTTCTTGGGCTTTTCGGATATTATCGCCGTTTTGTCAAGGTCTTTTCTATCATAGCGGTACCTTTGACCAAGTTATTACAAAAAAGAGTTCTGTTTGAGTGGAATGAGAAGAGACAACAAAGCTTCAAACATTTGAAGGCTTATCTTACGAAAGATCTGGTGTTGACGCAACCTGAACCGAGAAAGGATGGGTTGGGTTGTGTTCTTATGCAAGAAGGTAAGGTGGTTGCTTATGCACTACACATGATTTGGAGCTTGCCGCGGTTTTTTTCGCTTTGAAGATTTGGAGACATTATTTGCGTTGGGAAAATGCTACATCTACACCGACCATAAGAGTTTAAAGTACCTCCTCACCCAAATGAAATTGAATTTGAGGCAAAGGCGAAAGATTGAGTTGTTAAAAGACTATAATTATATTATAGAGTATCATCTCGGTAAAGCTAATGTAGTGGCTGACGCCTTGAGTAGGAAGTCTATGTTAGACTTGAGAGCGATGTTTGCCCGTTTCAAGATGACCGAGGATGGTGGGCTATTAGTCGAGCTTCGTGTAGAGCCCACCTTGGTACAAGAGATCAAGAGGACGCAAGTGTTAGACGAAGAGTTGGTGGCGAAGATTGAGATGGTTCAAAGAGGCGAGGCGTCCGATTTTCAAGTACGATTTGGTGGAATCTTGTACTTCAAAGATTGACTTTGTTTTTCAGCCTTGGAGGATTTGTGAGACCGTATCCTGTTGAAGGCACACCGTATTCCATTTTCTATACACCCGAGGAGCAACAAAATGTACCAAGACCTTCGTCCTTTTTATTGGTGGCCTAGTATGAAAAGAGATGTATCCGAGTTTGTGACAATATGTTTAGCTTGTCAGCAAGTTAAGGTCAAACATCAGGTTCATTCGAGCTTGCTGCAGCCCATTCAGATTCCATAATAGAAACGGGGTCGTGTGACCATGGACTTTGTGATAGGTTTTCCGTTGACGCAAAAGAAGCACGATTCCATTTGGGTGATAGTAGATCGTTTGACCAAGTCTGCTCATTTCTTACGGGTACGCATGGATTATACGCTTCAGAGGTTGGCGCGGTTATACATTCAAGAGGTAATAAGATTGTATGGACTACCGTCATCGATCATATCAGACTGAGATCCGCGTTTCATGGTATGGTTGTGGAAGGAGATCCATGAAGCTTTAGATACCAAGTTGCACTTTAATACAACTTTCCACCCTCGGACCGATAGTCAGTCTGAGCGGGTTATCCAAATTTTGGAGGATATGCTCTGGTGTTGCATCATTGACTTCGAGAAGAGTTGGGAGGAACACTTACCGCTTGTTGAGTTTACTTACAACAACAACTTCCAATCAAGCATAAAGATGGCTTCCTTTGAGGCCTTGTATAGGCGTAAGTGTATAACACCCTTGTGTTGGACCGAGCTTAATGAGGGAAGGATTGTTGGATCAGATTTGATTAGACAAACCGAGGAGAAAGTTCAGATAATCAAAGAACGAATGCAAGCGACATTTGATCATTAAAAAGTGTATACGGACCAGAAGCGAAAGCACATTGATTATGACGTTGGTGGTAAGGTTTTCCTCAAGGTGTCACCATAGAAAAGAGTAATCTTTTTGGGCGGAGGGCAAGTTGAGCCCAAGGTTTATTGGGCCTTATGAGATTCTTGAGAGAGTTGGACCCGTGGCTTATCAGTTAGCTTTACCTCCGGAGATGGCACTCATCCACAATGTGTTTCATGTATCTATGTTGAGAGGCTATCGCTCCGATCCTTCACATATTATTCCTCTCGAGGAGATTAAGATCAACACCGACTTAACCTATGAGAAAGAGCCAATAAGAGTTTTTGATAGATGAGTCAAGGAGCTTCGCAACAAGTGCATACCATTGGTGAAGATGTTATGGAGGAACCATAGAGTTGAGGAAGCTATGTGGGAAGCCGAGAAGGATATAAAGATAATCTATCCGCATTTGTTTCCAAAAGGTAAATTTCAAGGACGAAATATCTTTAAATAGGGGAGAGTTGTAAGGACTCGGATTTCAGAATTAGGGGTTGGCTTAACCTGAAGCATGTGCGTTGTATTTGGCCTCACATTTGGGGCAACATATTAGACCTTAGGAGCCCTTTTGGGCTCATCCCTTGTTGTTGGGCTCAATTAGTTATTGTGGGTTTGGGTTGGGAGGAGTTAAAGAATTATAGTGTGATAAATGCCTTATTGAAAGGAAAAAGAGGGGAATGACTTTAATTTTCTGCAGAATGCATAAAATGGTGAGATCACCTTGCTTTATGGTTTCTTCCTCCCTTCCAAACTCATTCTCCCACCCGAAACACCACCACCAAAGGTAGAATCTTGAGGCCTTTCTTTGTGAATCACGTTTTGATTGTTGAGGGAAGTTTTATCAGCACTCAAGGATCTTTAGTTCAAGGTAAGTTTGGTTTAAAATGGTGGTGGTTGAGTTTTGATGGGAGTCTTTGGAGGAGTTCAGGAATGAAGTGTTGGGGACTCCATTCTTGGTTTAATTAGTGTTCTTAACTCCCAAATTCTTCCCAATAGTGTAGTAAATCGTTTGGTAATCTTCCCTTGTAGTGAAAGAGGTGGGAGGGCCTTCCAAAGCTCTTGGGAAAGAGAAAGCATATGCATCTTTTCATTTTTCACAGTTGAGTTTAGTACACTACTAACTCCTAAATATTCTTGGGAGTCATCAATTTGCTTGCTTGCTTGATTTTATAATGATTTGGTTAAGGTTAGAGTTTGGTGTCAATCTATGGTAATTTCCATACTTGGTGTTGAATGGGTGTAAAAATGGTAGGAATTCACCTAATAGACCTTCCATAACTTTTAGAATTAAATTGGGGCTTTGTTACACAAGTTATGGAGTTTTTAGTGGGGATTTCGAACCCTAGAATTCAAAATCTAGGTTTACATAGTACCCCTTTTTAAGAGATAGCCTTTTTCAGGCGAAATACAAAGAGGGTATTGGTACGCATGAGGGTGTATCGATACCAATTGCGTATCGGTACACGTTCCCCGTGTATTGGTACGAGGTTTGGTTAAACCCCTTTAATGTGCTAAGCTGTGTATCGTTACGCGCAAGTGGGCATCGATACCCATAGGAGCGTATTGATACTCCTAGGCGAGTATCGGTACTCGTTAGCCAATCTGCCCAAGAAACTTTATTTTAAGTTCGGGGGTTCTATAATTCAAGGACAAGGGTCCAATGGGTCTTATGAGGGGTAAAATGAATAGTAAAACTGAGGAATTGAGTTTATAACTCCGTTTGTGGCCTAAATGATTAATAACTTGGTAAATGAAAAGGGAAAGTTCTTGTATGTACTAGCAAACCTTAGGGATCCTTAGTGGATCATGTGTGAACGTTCCAGGTAAGGGAACTTGCGTGGTTGTATTATTTGATTTATGGGATCCGGATACCCAGTGGGAGTGTTGCAACACAAGCTGATGAGAACTCAGATGTATGTTCCCGAGGCTGTATGACACTAGGCCTGATCCGATGATACTCGATGAGAGATTTTGAGTATGAGTGTATGTTCCTGAGGCTGTGTGACACCAGGCCTCACTCCAGGTTTGTATGTATTATGTATGTATGTTGTGTGACATAATACATATTTGCTTGCTATGTATTTAGGCAGTTATGGTAGCACCATTGCTCATCTAATCATGATATCATACTTGTAGCATGCTCTTATTAATGATTTACATGAATTTTGGTTGAGTGGAAGTGTATCCACTGAGTTTCGTTAGCTCAACATTCAAAATTGTTGTTTTCGTTCTCAGGTTAGTAGGTTGACGTGCATCGTTGGAGCACCATCGATGTTGGACCTCAGCATCGACTTATGTCTGAGTACAATACTTATACTTATTTGGGCTAGTATTCGTTGGACCCTATGTTGTATTGTAACTCTCATTTTGTATCTAAACCTATGAGTCAAATGCTTTTAAATTATGTATTTTAAATGGACCTCTTATGTAACGTTTTTAACTATTTGGTTATGTCAAGTATTTGAACTTATTGGATTTTATGGAATGTTGGTCATTGGGCTAAATCCACTAGCAAATTTTATGGATTTTTGGGTTGGGCTTGAGGCCTAATTGTGATATCCAAGTTGGGGGTGTTACACTTAGAGTAAGGCCCAGTTTCACACAGTCTCAGGAACGTACACTCATACTCAAAATCTCTCATTGAGTATCATCATATGAGGCCTGATGTCATACAACCTCGAGAACATACATCCGAGAGCTTACCTCTAAGTGTTTCAACACTCTCACTAGGTATCCAGATCCCACCAAATAATGGTGACTCAGCTAACAAGTGCGCTTACTTGGCACGCAATATCACACGATGCACCAAGGATCCCTATGGTTACAATTACAAACAAGTCTCCCAAGGTTTTACCAAGTTATTACTTATTATACTCGTATATGATGTTTAAATCTCGATTTCTCAGTTTTACTATACATTTTACCACATTATAAGCCCATTGGGCCTTAGTCTTCGAATTATAGGTCCCCCAAACTAAAAATTTAATTTCTGGGCAAAATGCCCAGCAAGTATCGATACTCGCATAAGAGCATCGATACGTTTCTTTATTAAACAAAGCCCCGTATCGGTACACGAGGCCGTGTACCGATATTCGATGGGTACCGATACACCCTTTAAATTTTGCTTTGTTTTAACAATTTTATCATGGGTTACCGATAAGTGTTCAACCTGTATTGGTACTCGAACCCAGAATTCATTTTCTGGAGTTTGTGTTGAGTGGATCAATGAACCGATATAAGCTAAGAGGGGGGTGAATTGGATTTTTAGAACTTTTGGTGGTGGAGTGGAAAGTTAAAATTGATAGACAAGAGGATTTAGAGTGGTTCAAGTTCCAATCGAACTCTACATCCACTACCTTAGCTTCACTAAGGATTTTCCAACAATCCACTAATTGTTCTTCCCCTTTTCTAGGCTAAGGAGGTAACCTTTACAATACCGGTCAAATTTTCTACCCAAAATTTGACCCAATCCTCACTCAAGTGATACAAAGAAAATGATGGCTAAAACTAGTATCTCTCAATACAAAATGTAGCCTTTTTACAAGCACTCAACCCAATTGAACAAATAGGAATGGAAATTACAAAGTTCACAATTGGGGTTACAAGAAAATTATGGGATTTAGGCACAAATGCTTGGCTTTGATGTTTGGATGATTCTTTGAAGATCAATAGTTATTGTTGGAGCTTTTAGAGGTCCCTTTTATACCTTCTCATTGAATTCTAGCCGTTGGGGTTGTTGCATTCATCAATATAGCCGTTGGGATGTTATCTTCCCTCCATAAATGTAGTCTGCAACTACCCGTTTCGAAACGCTCGATCCTGTTCTGAAACAGACCAAAATAGAAAGAGCCGTTGAGGTGTAATAAATAGACCGTACCGAAAAGAGCATGATCGTTTCGATACGCTAAGAGCCCGTTTCGAAACTCGTTTCGAAACACTTTGCCACTGTCAAAGCATGTATCGAAACGGCTTAGAAGTGTTTCGATACGCCTTAGCGACAATCTTAAAATCAATTTTAAAACTTCAACGGTCATATTTTTAAAACCAAGTTTGAATTCCGTTTCGAAACGTTTGAGGTCGTTTCAATACTACCGTATCGAAACGGATCAAACCGTTCCAATGTTCTTCATCCGTTCCGAAACACGTTCCGAAACGGGGGTTAACAGTTTCAAACTTTTCCGAAATGGTGACTCGAAAATCACCGTTTTGGCTTGATAAACACTTAGAAAATATATGACAAGTTGATGTTTTGACTTAAACATTTTTCTTTAAATACATAGAGAGGTTTTGAGGACTTAAAAATTCATTTTCCATTTTTCAATTTAGTCCTTAATTCTTTTGTTATATCAAAATCAATTTATTGGTTTCACAATCTCCCCCTTTTTGATATAACAAAACCAAGTTAGAATTTTTAAGAGTTTTGAAAATTTGAAGACGTTATAACTCCCCCTCAATTTAAGATGGGTTTTTAAAGTTTGAAAAGATTTAAAATACAAGTTTTAAAACTCAAAACCGACTTAAATTTTTTTTGGCTCTTATATTACTTCTCCCCTTTTTGTTAGATAAAAAAGAATAATAAACAAGGCTCATCAAGAGAAGAAACAAGGTTAAAAGCAATAAACAACATAATATAGATTCATATGGTTCAAATATCCAAACATAAAACTTAAAGCAATAGATATTAAAGCACAATCCCAAACAAAACAAAAACCAAAGCATAGGTTCATAAAGCATAAACAAAATAAAGGTGCAAACTTAGTCCTAATATGATAATCTAATATGTGATGCAATAAAGACCCTAAGCCTCGTCATCATCACCATCAACATCCGGCGAATCATCATCGTTCTTAGCTTGAGAGCGACGAAAGGTCATCCATTCACCATAGAAGGTAGAGAATGACAAGTCCATCGATTGATGTTGATTCTCAAGAGAGGTGAGACGATTTTCCACAGATTGCAAACGAGTATTGATAGCACCAAGACCCGACTCCATTGTGTTGAACCGCTCGGTGAGGAAAGCCATAAGAGCTTCATTGTTAGGACCCGGAGCTTGAGGTGGTGGCTCAACTTGAGGTGGAGGGGCATGCCTATCAACTCGTTCCCATTGGCCAAGAGTGTAATGGAACCCGAACTTGTGGAGAGAAGATTCACCAATCTTGTTCTTACGGGGTTCCGGAGAGTCATAGGAGCAATCAAGGTTGAGGATGCCAAAGATGTAGCTTAAAACAGTCCCATAAGTGAAGGATTTAAGAACATCCGTTTCACGAAGCTTCACATTGTTGACCTTCTCGGCGAACATAATTTTGATAAGATTTGGACGTTCTCCTCGGCGAAAGCACTCAAGCCAAAAATAGTCAACTTGACAAATATGAGAGAATTTACCTCCGGAAGGGCAGATAAACCATGAAATCATCAAGTGAAGGAAACAATCATGAGCATCCAAAGAAAGCACGGAACCGGTGTGAGCACCAAAGTGAGTCTCATCCTCAATGCCTTCGTTCTTAAGTCCAAGAGCATTCTCTAAGAAGGATATGTTGATAACGAACTTCTTCCCCAAGATATATGACTCAATGCCAATGACCCCGATGTGATCTTCATTATCAAGGAGCTGGGCATTTGAGTAGAAAATGAGAACCATGTGCTTGTAGATAATATCTGGTATGTTTAAGAAAGCCATGAAGTTCCATTCTTGTAAACGCTCTAGATAGCAGAAAGCGAAACGCTCAGAATCAAGGAATGGGACATCAACAACACGCTCGTGACGAACGACAATATCCTTGACATATGAGAAATGATCCTTCATCTCTTGAGTTCGAAGACTTTTGAGAAAAAGTTGGGTGATATTAGGACGAATATTGGCTTGACTTGAAGCTTCACTCGATTGACCCGTCTTACGTTTCTTGTTTACGTTTTCCATTGAAAAAATCCTAAAAACATAAAGCAAGCAATTTTAAAATTGAATTGTATGCATGAACATCCTTAATTCAATCCAATGACAAATCTCATTTAGATTTCAAAAGACCAAAAAAAATTTAAGAAGGAAAAAACTTTTGAAAAACTGTTAAAAAAATACGAGTAGAAAATAATATATTCGAACCAAAAATTTTAAGATCTTGAATTTTTTTTCAAGTTTTGAGAAAACCCAATATACAAAACATATAATCTATACAAAATTAAAATTTTCTAACCTAAAATTCGAATAAAATCAAAGGAAAAAGAAAAAGAAGAAAATATACCTTAAATGGGGATTTGGATGAATGAATGGAAAATCTTGCACAAGATTGTTGAAGCTTGCTGAGACTTGTGTTTTTGAGTAAAATCCCTCAAGATTTGATGAAGAACAATGAGGTTTGGAGGGTTTTTATAGGGGAAAATCAGGTTAGGGTTTTTAGGGTTTTTGAAGAGTTTTAATAAAAAGCCCTTTTTAAAGCTGTCCGCAGTGCCGTTTCGGAACAGGCACGATCGTTTCGAAACGTGCGTACCGAAACTTTGACTGTCGTTTCGAGTTCTATTGACCGTTCCAATACGACTTTGACCGTATCGAATCCCACGTGTTGACCCGTATCGAAACTCGTTTCGATACACTTCTTGGCAGAGGCAAACCGTTTCAAAACCCTTTTAAGGCTTTTCGAAAAACCCTAGTTATAGATCACTCTTTTAAGGCACACGTATCAAAACAGATTGACCCGTTTCGATACACCTAGGCCTGGAAGTGCAGATGAGGCTCTAATATTGCAGAAAAATGAGTTTCATGAAGTCCTATATGCATAAATGACACGAGTGAGCAGGAATAACATGTACAAACATAAACATAACCCCCCTAACTATTAGCATGGATGAAATTAGGAGTAAAAACACATAAAAAATGACATTTTTCAAGAAATCAAGCAATTTAAGCACAAAAGGTCATAAAAGGTCAAGATAGGCTAGTTAAACCTAACTCTCTCCTAAGGGACCAAAAATGCTCTTTATCTAAAGGCTTGGTAAAAATGTCTGCTAGTTGGTTTAAGGTGTCAACGAACTTTATAACAACATCTTCCTTAAGGACATGATCTCTAATGAAATGATGCCTTATTTCTATATGTTTGGTTCTAGAGTGTTGGATGAGATTTTTAGTTAAGCATATGACACTAGTGTTATCACACTTAAGGGGTATGGTTTCAACTTTAATACCATAATCTAAGAGTTGTTGCTTCATCCAAAGGACTTGAGCACAACAACTCGCTAAGGATACGTACTCGGCTTCGGTGGTAGATAGAGCTACACTATTTTGTTTCTTAGAGAACCAAGATATGAGGATACTACCTAAGAAATGACATGTTCCCGAGTACTCTTCCTATCAATTTTACACCCCCCATAATCCGCATCCGAATAAGCATGAAGGTTGAAGGTTGAGTCTCTAGGGTACCAAAGACCTAGACAAGGGGTATCTCTAAGGTACCTAAAGATTCTCTTAACGGCTATAAGGTGAGACTTTCTAGGACTAGCTTGAAACCTAGCACACAAGCAAACACTAAACAAAATATCTGATCTACTTGCGGTAAGGTAAAGCAAAGATCCAATCATAGAGCGATAAAGCTTAGAGTCAACATACTTACCTCCTTCATCTTTATCAAGCTTTGTAGATGAGCTCATTGGTGTGGCTTGAGGCTTTGCATTCTCCAAGCCAAACTTCTTGAGCATATCCTTGATGTACTTTGCTTGATTGATGAAGGTACCATCCTTCATTTGCTTGATTTGGAGTCCCAAAAAGAATGAGAGCTCCCCTATCATGCTCATCTCGAATTCACCTTGCATTAACTTAGCAAACTCTTTGCAATGACACTCATTAGTAGATCCAAAAATAATATCATCAACATATATTTGTACTACTAAGATGTCATTTTTATACCTTTTTATGAAAAGTGTAGTGTCCACCTTACCTTTTTCAATCAAAAAGTTTGAAAGTCTTTCATACCAAGCTCTAGGAGCAAAATCGATGAAACAGAAAAGCTACGAGTGACTGGAAAGAAAAAAATGAAAAAAAAAGTTTGAAAAACCCCTTGTGACACTTCTTTTTGATTCTAAACGATGGAATCGACCTTTGCGATATATAAAAAATGACCTGTTTGAAAATGCTATAAAAAATGAAATGTCACAATATTTTTTTTACACATGCCAAAGTGATGGAAAAGAAAAAATATCTTTTACGTATCCACCTAGTTTATCAACTTTTGGAGAAATGATACAAAAAAAAAATATATTTTTTCACACCAGAAAAATTGTTTTCTGATGAATTGTATATTGATTGGAGTTTTATCAATGAACTAAAAAGAAGAAATTTAAGTAAGGAGTTTATAAAAAGAGTCGAATCTTTAGATAAGGAATCTTTTGAGCTGGGCATACTTGAAAAAAGGACTCGATTCTCTAATAATGAAATGGCTTTGATACGCTATTCGCAACAATCAGATTTTCGCCGCGACATAATAAAAGGTTCCATGCGTGCCCAAAGGCGTAAAACAATTACTTGGGAACTGTTTCAAGCAAATGTGCATTCCCCATTTTTTTTGGACAGAGTAGACAACCCCCTTTTTTTTCTTTTGATATTTCAGGTCCGCTGATACTAATATCTCGAAATTGGATGGATTCGTATTCACATGCATGAGAATTATATAGGAACAAGAATAATCTTGGATTAAAAATTGAAATAGATTTCTTTGGAGTAATAAACCTCTTCAAATTACAATACTGGTAGAGAGAGAACCGTAATAAATGCAAAGAAGAAGCATCTTTTATCCAGTAGCGAAGGGCTTGAACCAAGATTTCGAGATGGATGGGATGAGGTAGTAGTACCTCTAACACACAATTTAAATGTGATAATTTGTCCTCTAAAAAAGGAAATATTGAATGAATTGATTGTAAATTATGAGATTTTGCGACTTCTTCCCCTTGTGAGTAAGATACTAATCGTAAGGATAATGGAATTTCCACAATGACTGCAAATCCCGCCGATATCGTTTGAGAATACAAATTATTGTTGTGCCCAAAAAAGGATTTTGGTTGGAATCATTAGCAGAAATAACCAAATGATTCTGTTGATCCATTCGAATAATTAAACGTTTTAAACCATAAAGTGCTTTGGTTAATTTGAAAACATGATTTGGAAATTTTGAATCTTCAAAACCCGGTGGTTGTTCCACATACATTTCCTTATTTATAAAACCATTTAAAAATACGCTTTTAACATCCATTTGAAAAATCTTGAAATCATGATAACATGCATATGCAAGAAACATTCTAATGGCTTCCATTCTAGCTACGTGTGCATAGGTTTCATCAAAATCAATTCCCTCTTCTTGAGTGTAACCTTGAGCAACTAATCTAGCTTTGTTTCTCACAATGTTACCATTCTCATCTAGTTTGTTCATAAATACCCATTTAGTTCCTATAGTAGATTGATTACTATGTCTTTCAACTAATGTCCATACATTACTTCTCTCAAATTGATTTAACTCTTCTTTCATAGCCATAATCCAAAAATCATCTTTTAATGCTTTTTTAATGTTCTTAGGCTCTATGCATGAGATAAAAACAACATGATTCATAAGTTTAAGAGAAGATCTAGTAGTTACCCCCTTGGATGGATCACCCAAGATTTCACCACCTTTGACATAGTTGTACTCCCTTGGGTAGCTCACTTCGTTTTCCTCAAGAGTCAAGTCCTTCAAGGCTTCAAGAGGTGGATCTTGTGTATCCTCTTCTTATGTTGAAATCTCATCCTCCTTTGAAGTTTGTCCTCCATCAAAGGCATCAAGGATTCCTACATCATCATCATCACAAGAATCCTTCCTCAGAAGGAGGTTATCATCGAATACAACATGAATAGACTCTTCTACTACTAAAGTTCTCTTATTAAATACATGATAGGCTTTAGAGTTTAAAGAATAACTTAAGAAAATAGCTTCATCACTTTTAACATCAAATTTACCTAAGTTATCTTTTCCATTGTTTAAAACAAAACACTTGCAACCAAAATGGATGAAAATAGCTAATGTTAGGCTTTTTAGATTTTAAAATCTCATATGGTGCTTTCTTTAAAAGTGGCCTAATCATTACTCGGTTTACAATGTAGCAAGCGGTGTTTGTGGCTTCTGCCCAAAAATATTTTGGTAAATTGTTTTCACAAAGCATGGTTCTAGCCATTTCTTGTAAATTTCTATTTTTCCTCTCAACTACCCCATTTTGTTGAGGAGTTCGAGGAGCCGAAAAATTGTGGCTAATACCATTTTCATTTAAAAACTCTTCAAAAACTAGATTTTGAAATTCGGTTCCATGATCACTTCTAATATGAGAAATCTTAATTTCAAGATCATTTTGAGTTAATTTTGAAAATGTGATGAATTTTTCTAAAGCCTCATCTTTAGTACTTAAGAATATAACCCAAGTAAATCTAGAGAAGTCATCAACAAGTAGAAATGCATACGATTTACCACCCAAGCTCATAGTTCTAATAGGCCCAAATAAATCCATGTGAATTAGTTGTAAACACCTACTTGTAGAAACATCATTAATGGATTTAAAAGATGATCTATGTTGTTTACCCTTATAGCATGCATCACAAATTTTGTCAATTGAGAACTTGATTTTGGGCAAACCTCTAACTAGATTTAGGGAAACTAATTGTTCTAAAACACTAATGCTAGCATGTCCTAGTTTCTTATGCCATAGCCATGCATCATTTTCATTTTGTGCAACAAAACATGCATGGGATGTATGAATGTCATCTAAATGCACCATGTATATAGTACCTATGCGATGACCAATGAGCATTATATTATTTGATTTAATGTCAACAATTTTGCACCCATTTTTATCAAATAAGACATTAAACCCTTTATCACACAATTGACTAATGCTCAATAAATTGTGTTTTAGACCGTCGACATATAAAACATTTTCAATGAGAATTGTAGAGTGATTACCTATGGATCCAATACCTTTAATGTGGCCTTTAGAGTTGTTACCAAATGTCACTACTCCTCCACTTTTTGGCTTTAAGTCCATGAATCGACTCTTGTCTCCAGTCATGTGCCTCGAGCATCCACTATCAAGGTACCATGAGTTTTGGCTTTGTGCTTTGGCCTTGTAGCAATGCTCCCCCTACAAACAAAGAGTTAAACTTTGATTTTTGGTACCCAAATCATTTTGGGTCCACGAGTGTTAGCTCCCAAAAGCTTTGTTCTCTTAGGAATCCAAGGTGACATAGCAACAACATTATTAGACTTGACGAGTTCCTTAGGAACTCATACACTTCTAATTTTCTTAGTTTTATTATGCCTATGGAAGCCACTTTGTTTGTAGTTATATGTCTTTCTCTTAGGTTGGTTAGTTTTAGAGGATTCTCCTATCTCTTTTTTCACATTACCAACATTTTTGAAAGACTCCTTGAGCTTGTCAAGCTCATCTAACACCTTTTGGTGTTCACTATTGCATTGAGAAATAATATTGTTTAAGTCTATATTTTCATCTTGAAAGAATTTAAGTTCATTTTGTAAACCTAAGATATTTTTCTCAAATTTTAAGTTAGCTTGAGAAAGTGAGTCATTTTTAGCATTTAATTCCGAAATAATCTTTTTATTTCTTATGATCGACTCTTTATACTTCTCAACTAACTCATCATATACCTCTGGTAACTCATCATAAGCATCATGCAATTCATCAAATGTAAAATCAAAAGATGATGAGTTAGAGGTTACCATGGAGGAATCGTCCTCAAGAGCCATGAGGTAAAGATTGGCCACTTCGTGTTCCTCATCCTCGGATGACTCCTCATCACTCCAAGTAGCAAGCTTGGCTTTGAGCTTTTTCTTCTTCTCAAAGCCTTTCTTCTTGAGTTGAGGGCACTCCGAACGAATGTGGCCCGGTTTTTTGCACTCGAAGCAAATGGTTAGAATTCTTTCCCAAAACACAAGACAAAGAAAGCACCTAACCCGCGGTGAGCCCTGGAATTTATTAATGAGAGACCAGCCCTCATCCGGCACCCCACCTTCATTACAAAGTTGAGTTTCATAGGCAGAGCGCACTGAAAACTATCGCATCAGATCCCATCTTCAACCCGGAACACCCTCACCAGTCGAAGGCAAAGGTGGCAAAATTGCTGCAATGCTCAAAATTATGTGACTTGGCAAGAGTTCGTAAAATTCCCTCCAATTCCACTTATTCCCAGTCGTGACCATCGTTGTTGTAGTGGCAGTAATATTACGGAATAGGTGGACGTCTGAAACATGCTCAATTAACGGGCCATAACTACCCACCCAAGGGTCGAGCCAAAAGCGCACATTCAAGCCATCACCAAGGTCCCATGAGACGATATCCCGTACATGTTCCCAAACTTTAGAAAGCCCAAGCCAAAATTGTGAGGCACCATGCCGGTTAATGAAGAACGCCAATGCGTCTGTCCACTTATACTTAGATCTCAACACCTGGAACCACAGTTGATTTGGTCGAGTAAAAACACCAAAGGCAACCTTTATAAAGAAGGATTCATTTTTAGAACAGGTCGAATGCCCAAGCCACCTACTGAACATGGTTGACAAACATCTTGCCACGTAACTAAGGAAACTCCGCACTTATCGGTCGTTCCACCCCACAAAATCACCGTATGAGGCATTCAATTTCCTCACACACCCCTTTCGAGAGTAGGATCAATTACATGGTATAGGAGGGAATAGCCGATAACACCGATTTAACCAACGTAATTTGACATTCTAAGGAGAGAATTTTTTGCTTTCCACCCCGTCAATTTCAATCAGTTTTTCAGAATAATATAACCATGTGTTGCTTTTGTCACCCTACCATGAATAATGGGTACTCAAAGATACATACCCAAGTCACTAACCTCATAATATCCAAGGGCACGGCAAATGATCTCTCTATCTTCGCCTGAAACATTTTTAGAGAAGAAAATCTGAGTTTTAGCCTTACTAACCTTATGTCCAGAGATGCGACAAAACTCAACCAAAACCCTTTCAATAATCGCCACTTGCTGCATCGAGGCTTCCGCAAAAAGCACTAAATCATCGGCAAAGAAAAGGTGCGACAAACCAGGACCATTTCGGGAAAGACGAATGAGATTCCAATGGTTAAGCTCAATTTCACAGTGAATTGCATGAGCCAGTCGGATGGTAGGAACGTAAGTCAGTCGAAATGCCCAGCTCAGATAGAGTATCCTGAATAAAACTTCATTCTAATCTATCATACGTCTTCTCTAGATCAATCTTTACTGCCATCCACCCCAACTTTCCTTTCTTCTTTCTCTTCGAGTGAATCACCTCTTGCGCGATGATAACATTATCGGTAATCGAACTCCCAAACACAAAACTAGTTTGGCTATGTGAGATCCAATTAAGCATGAAAGGTTTTAACCTGTTCACAATCACCTTGGTAACCATTTTATATAGAACATTACACAGGCTAATGGGTCTAAACTGTGAGATGAGCTTATGAGTATCCACTTTAGGAATCAAAACCAAAAGAGTACGATTCAAGTAATCATCTACTATACCAGAACTGAAAATTTATTTAATTTTAGAACACACCCCAGCCCCGACAATACTCCAATTCCGCTGGTAGAATGCAACATGTAAGCCATCTAATCCGGGAGCTTTCAAGGGACTCATTGAAAACACTACTTCTTTAATCTCTTGATCTGAAACCGGCCGCGACAAACCTTGCCTCTCAAGAGGTAGCAACTGACGAAACCAGCCAGTCATCGGGAACCTCGGCAACGCACCACCTGATAAAGTAAATAAATCGTGAAAGAAACAAACGGCTAAATCCTCTAACTCACGCTAATCATAACTCCAATCCCTAATCGACAACCTTAGGCCCGAGATGAAATTTAGCCTCCATCTACTCATGGTGCACGCGTGAAAATACTTCGTATTTCTTTCTCCCTGTGAAAGCCACTTAGAACGCGCACGTTGGTACCACAATGACTCCTCTTGATCGAGTACTTCTTCCAATTGAGCCACAAGGTTACCACGTAGTTTACTCAGAGATCTCGAGCAGCAGAATTTTAATTTCCAGTCAACTCCCCTGATACATGCCATGAGCCTTTTCTTTTTACGGTCAATATGGCCAAATGTAGATGTATTGCAGTCACCCACTCGCGAAACAAACTCTTGGATGTTTTCTTTGATAGTTCGGCTCCCATCCCAACACGAGGTTAAAATGCCCCTAAATTTTGGGTGCTCCAGCCAACTCACAAGATACCTAAACGACCTATTCCGAGGCAAACTAACATGCGACATTGGTTTCATTAAAATTGGCCTACGGTCTGAGCCAAGTTGCTCTAAATAAATCACCGAAAACACCAGAACCCGGGAGCACCAAGCCTCATTAACAAGGAACCTATCAAGGCGTTTATACAGCCTACCACGGCCCCAAGTAAAACGAGATCCCCAAAATCATGCATCCACAAGATCCAAATTAAATAAAAAATCTGAGAATAGCTTATTTACTCCCGAGCCAACACAAGCGCCACCACTACGGTCATCCTTACTTAGGGTAGAGTTAAAATCCCCCTAGGATCCATGCAACGTCATCTCCTGGGTTGAGATTTTCCATGTAACACCCGGGTTTCGAGGTCGGAAGTTGAGCGTGTGAGTCAGGTTCGAGTCGTTGGACTCGATTTAATTAAATTAGACTTTGGTTTAAAAAAAGAAAAAGAAAAAAGGGATTTGAAATTCATTAATGGCAAACTTGTAAATTTTAAAGTAAAGGATTTAAGATGAGTGGAAAAGGGGTTTTTCACTATTCATCTTCTTCCTCCTTTGTATTTTCACGTCAAAAACTCTCTAAACCCTTAAATGCTATTCCATTCATTTCCTTCATCAATTCAAGTGATTTCAACGAGGTAAGACCGTTTTTGACTTGTCCTCTCAATTTCTAGCACATTGATAGTTTTAGATTTTTAAAAACATCATTATAGAGATTTTCAAGATTTCAAAGTTTTAAAGAAAGTATGAAACTTTAATGACTTCTTGGGTTGCTTTTGATTGATAGAGTTGAGTTTTGAACTAACCTTGCCCTAAGGAACATTATATCTCAATTTGGTTGGTTTTTATAAAGAATCCCGAAATGGGTTTTTGGGGTGTTTTAAAAGTGTCAAAACTTGTGTTTTTGGAGTGGTTATGTGAAGGATTGTTGGACTGATGTTGCGGTGACTTTGGATAGGTGTTTTTAGATGTTATTTGATCATTTTTAAGTTGTGATAGTGTTGGTTTGAATGGATTCCCGAAGCTACTGCTGTAGGTGATTTTTAGGAGTGGAAAATGGGAGTTTTTAAGGTGTTTAGGTAGGGAAATGAAGGGTTGATGGTTGTACAGCCTTAGGGTGATGTTTTGGACATGTTTTGGAGTGTTTTAAGTGTTTAAATTGGTAGTTTTCAGCTGGGTTTGATGGGAGTACGAAAATGGGATTTTGGTTGTTAGCTTGGGCTTGAAATTATAAGGATTTGGCTTGTGATTGTAGTTTGGGATTGAGGATGTGTTTGGTGATGATTTGGTTGAGTAATACATTGTTTTTGAATGGTTAGAAACAGCGGATTTGGCCTTGGCTGGTTCGGACGCGGTCCCGGGAAGTTCCGAAGTTGAAACAACTTTGTGGTTTGCATTGGTGTGCGAATGGTGAGTGGAAATGTTTTTAAGTAACGTTTTGGTTCAAAAGTGGTTTTGAAAGAGTTTAGATTGTGCTTGAAAGGTCAATCTAAACTCAAGAGTAAGTTAATGTGTATCGCCTCTTTAAATTTCCCTTTTACCGTTTGTTTTTCATTACTTGTGGTGATAACTTGTTATGCATGAAATTTCAATACTATGGGAGGAAGCATGTTGTTGTTATTATGTTGTTTACCATGCGTGATGAAATCAATGGTGTTGTTGATATGCCTTGTAAAATATATGTAAGTGGGTGCAGGTTGCGCACGGAAATGGTAAGTAAGACCAATTGCGGTTGGTAAGACTGTAAGAAGTAATATTGTGCATAATTATGGTTTTTGTTACAAGATGTTTTGGTCATGCATGATATGGTGTATCCATGTTGCATGAGGGTGATTTGTATATCGTCTTGCATGGTTGGTGTCGAACCTCACGTGATGGTTGTCGTGGCTCCGGTGATGTGTGGTCCCACTGGTAGTGACTTGTATAAGACTCCGGTGATGTGTGGTCCCGCCGGTAGTGACTAGTAGAAGAGTACGGTGATGTGTGGTCCCACCGTGTGTGTTTTGGTTATGCTTATGCATACCATGTATTGTTCATGTTTGTGTCTCACTATATCATTCCCTCTTAGTGGTTTTGCTTTAAATCTAAGATTATGCCTTTATGCATACCATGAAGTGTGATGCCATGATAAATGTCTATATTGTTGACTTATGGTTGATCTTGTGTGTTAGTAAGAGGATTATGTTGTTGGATGAATTGTATGTGTTGACTTTTATTTTAAAGAGAGCTTTGAACCCTGCATTGTCGTTGTCATGTTTTCAAGCTCCGCTCACTAAGCTTTATGCTTGCGCTCTCCTTTTTCCGGCAATGCAGATCATTAGCGTGGAGTTGGCAAGGAGCAAAGAAAGGGCGTCCAAGTGTGTGGTAGTTGCTCAAGTATGGTTTGGTAAATAATGTAGTAGTTTAGCAATGGGAAATACTACGTGTTTTAGGAGCGTGCATCTAGACTCCTTTGTGTTGGCTTTATGTTGTTAATGCTTTATGTTGATGGATTTGTAAACCATGCTTTAATGCGTATCTTGAATGCTTATGTGAATGTTGGTTCTAAGGCAAGAAACCTTAAAATGCATGTATGTCTCTTCACGGTGAATGATTGTTTCCTTTAAATGTATGCCCTTATCTGACATGTTATGTGTTTTGGTCGTGTTTGGACTAGGGTGTATGCCTCTAGAGTTTATGTGTGTATGTTGTGTTTGTTTCTTGAAGTCGTTGGGGGCGTTTGGGATCGTTTAGAGATGCTTAAAACTGATTTCGAAAACTCACAGATTGTAGGCGTTTCGGAATGGGTAAGGCTGTTTCGGAACGGGTGTGGTTCCAGGGACACCCGTATCGGAACGCGTTCCGGTACAATTTGGCTACTGTGAACCCCTGTTCCGATACGAGTCTCGAAACGCTTTGGCTACTGTGAGAGATTGTTCCGAAACGTGTTTCGGAACGCCTAGACGAAAGGGACCCCTGTTCCAAAACGGGGTGGATACGTTTTGGTACGGGTAGTCTGACTTTTAAAACTGGAGCCCGTGTTTCGAAACGGGCAAGCTTGTTTCGAAACACAGGCCTGTATTTTGGGCTCTTGGCATCTTTGGAGGTCCTCAAGTGTTGGGCTTGGGCCCGGGTTGTTGTGTGCTCTCTTGTGAGCCTTGTTTGCAGTCGTGTATGTTTGTTTTGGGCGCGCTTGTAAGAAAATATACTAACTTGAATATATGGTAAATCTAAGTTAACTCACGTCTCGTTTGCTTAGTCTTGTCTTGCTTAACCGCTGTTGTTCCACACATAGGACTTAATGATCCATCTAGACAAGATAATTAAAGAAAATTTTCTAGGGTTGCTAACCGAAGGGGAGCCTTAGCGGGTTCCACTTTGGTTTTCCCTGTGTAGCCTACTCGGACCGGCCAGTCGTCCAGACCGGGACGAGGGGGTTACATTCCAAATAATCTCACAAACACCTGCGATTATTAACCTTCAGACTTGCATAGATAGCTATAAATAAAACCATTCCGACGATCCAACAATAGAAACACAACAATGAATGAATTGGTTAGAAACAAATTAGGAAACCCAAGCCTAGACAAAATCCAATCTACCCTTGTTCCACTAACCCGAGGTTCAACTAAAGCCACAATTTGGGGGTCATCGATCCTTATAAAATTCATGAAATGCCTTTGAAATTCCGGGCTTGCAACACCCTGTGCGTTCCAACATAGGATATTAATCATTAAAAAAGTTTAAAACAAAAGACAACAACTTACTGCACATTAAGTGCACCATACAAAACTGAAAATGACGGAGCCACTATATCCCGCGAAGTCACCGTTGGGGCAGTTTCATGTGCCTTCGCATGCTCTGTCTCACTCATATCCATGGCCTGCTGCCCCTCATCCATGTCACTCGGCTGTTGATCGCCAACCACTACTAGAGTTGCTGGGGAATCACCCACACCTTTCAGATATGATCCCTTCTTGTCCTTAGATACTACAACATTCATCCAATCTGCAATGAAAGGTTTGGCAGGAATTTTAAACTCAGATTTTTTGCGGACGCTTAGTCCCTTAGTAGCCTGATCCTTCTTGCGACTCTGTTTAGGACCTTCCGCATTTCCTCCCACACTCTTTGATTGAACCTGGGCTGGCTGCCCCTCTTCCACTATCAAAGCTGCCGTGTGATTACCACCCCTTATACCTTCCCGAATTTCGACTTCATTAACAACATTCCCATCAACAGCCGGAGATACTGAGACCTGTGCGATATTGACCTTTGTGGCCTTCTAGTCCCAGCCTCGTGCGAAGGGGATTTAACTTGATGGGGCAAGGTGACTTGCACATTAGACGCATCCACCACCTTCTCTTTAGTGCTACTAGACATTCTTTTCCGGACATAGACCCCATCTTTAGTAACTCCCCCAACAAACATCCCACTGCCCAACTTCGCTCCATCACTTTGAGCATCAGTTGCTACATCCTGAAGAACCTAAAACCGAGAAGCGTTAGACCATGACACACCCTCTTGATTCGACTTTTGTCTAATGGGATCCTTATGCGGTCTCCTATTTCTATTCATTGTCATCATCCATGGACCAAACTTCTCAGAATCATCTCGTGGACTACCAGTATTCGTTGTAGGCATCTCCTTCACCGACTGTACACCACACAACTCCTTAGAGTGACCATAGATGCCACACTTATAGCATATGAGGCTCAAACCCTCAGATTCGAGCTTTTGATTAAAATCATCAATATTTAGGCTCGGTAGCAAAGGCTTATTTAGGTCAATAATCACTGCCAAACGATCAAAACGACCTTCCTCCCTCACCTTCGTATTGTAATCAACCTTTAGCACTGTCCCAATCAAATCACCAATCCATCATAATAGGGCCCTGGTGTAGTACCGGAAGGGAAGCCCTGGTAAGCGAACCCAAGCAATGACTTTGGAAGGATGTTTCTCCGACATGGAGAACGACATACTCCACGGTTGAACCGTCAAATAACTCCCAAAGATTGTCCACGGTCCTACCGTGACTACTTTTGTATAATCCTCCTCATGTGTAAATCTTACCAAGAAATAGTCGTTATCAAGGTCGACCAATTGAAACTCACCAACAGGAGACCAAAGAGACACAATTCGTACATGCAGTGCCCTAAAGCTAATGGTTTTGCCCAGTAAACGAACCACTACCGTGGTTCTCATACGATCATCAATAAGCGAGTGAACCCTCTTAGAGAAACGTATTGAAGGCACCACGCCACTATGGTCGATCGTCACATCCTTTTCAGTTACTTTTATGTTATCTTCCGAGCCCAATGAAGTATCCTTTGCCACTCGCACCGTGGTTCCCTTGACTGCACCAGCATAGGATGGTTTAACAACTGAGGGAACCGACTCAGGGACACCAGTAGGCACTGTCTCTACCCCTTGAGCACCCATATCCATCATCACGGCCGTTACCGTATTACCTAGTCCAGCTAACCCGTCCTGAGTTTGCTCTTTGACTCTCCGGACAGCGAGTCTTCTTTATTCTTAACCTTTTTTGTCGCACGTTGATCCTCCGCAGGGACAGGAGAACCAGACCTTTCGAGCACGGGTGGGAACTCAAAACTAGCTACTCCATGGGGGTTGACTACCGGAGACCCATTACCATCACCAGTCGCGGCCACAACAGCGTGGTGAACGTCAGAGCTTGCATTAGGGTTTCCAGGTTTAGCGATAGGGTTTTCTCGCGCGATATTCTCGGAGCTTATCCTAAAACTCTTTTTGGGTGCATTGGTAAGGCACATTGCACTCCCAAAGAAAGGACATGAGTTCAAACTTTGGAGACAGTATTGTTGGGAGAGGCAGCCACGCAACCCGAACATGGACCATAAGACGAACATTCATATATTAATTTTTTTCTTGAATATGAAAATGGATATTATTTTATTTTTATAAAGTTTTAATTGAGTATTTAATGAGTACTGGCTCCCTCCATTGCTTGAAAGTAGGAAAAAGTTATCAGCGACTTGTTTTAATTAGGCACATGTTATATATTTATGATTAGTTTCCCTCAACTTAATGGACACGATGACTTCAAAAATTAAATTTATTTAGAATATATAATTATTTGGTTCGTTAATATACCTAAATACATAAAAATAATTACTCATATATAGGATGAGTCTGCCATGCTCGACGAGCATCGATGAGCACCACTAATGATAAGTACTGATAAACACCATTAATTTAATTTATAAAGATTAAAAACTAAAAAAAATCACCATATAATTATAAATTATTTAAAAATCAAAAAATAAATTAATTAAAATATATTATTTTATTTTTAATATTATTTTAAACATAATTAAATCAAAATACATACACTTAAATTACAAAACATTAAATTTCGTTCATTTGAAAATCAGGCGGCCGCGGCAACCGCCTCCCGCAGTTCCCTTAGTAATTAATTGCCGGTTCCCTTGGTGCATCGAATTACTAATTAATTTACGGTTCGTACATCGAATTTTGAACATAGAACAAGTAGCAGAAGCAACATTTACAAATATCTTTCCCCACAGTTCTATAGAATTTACTAACATAGACACAAAATATATTAATTTTGCCATCGGGAATATTAATCAGTTCTAGGTTTTTGTTAACATAAAGCCCTAATCCTTTCACTACACTATTTTTTGCAGCAGTGGTGGCTTAAATTTCAAATGAATAAAAATTAGAATTTTGTAATTTAGGGTTGGTATTTTGATTTAATTATGTTTAAAATAAAAATAAAAATAAAATAATGTATTTTAATTAATTTACCTTTTGATTTTTAAATAATTTATAATTATACGGCGAGTCCTTCAGATTTTTAATCTTTATAATTATCGGTGCTCATCGTTAGTTGTGCTCATCGGTGCACGTTGAGCGCGGCAGAATTTTTCCTCAAATATATGATTGTAACTTAACTGAAAACGATAAATAACACTTCAATTGAATGGTCGGCAAGAACCCATTTCATTACATTATTCATGTAGTTTAATGATCAATAGATCCGGGGACAAACACATAATTTCAAGTAAGGGAGTGCGAACTATCAAGAAGCTGTATTAAAAATATAAATGGATAAAATTACATGATTTTAAAGGTGTAAAATTAAATTATTAATACAAAAATACAAAAAAATATATAAAACATAGGGAATTTTAAAAAATTTAAGAGTATGACTGCCCCCAACACTCATGTGTTAGTCACTAATTATATCCATTAATCCTAAATGGTATCAAACAAATAAACTACACTGCAAGATGCAAAAACTAAATTTTATACGTTAGATAATATTAAAAAAAACCCTAGAAGAAACAGATGGGAAGGGAAAAGAATCATTTTTACTACTTTAAAACTCAATGATTGAAACAACTCATATAGAGAGGTTGAAGGAGATTGGTAGCATTTGGGGATCCTACCACTACAAGAAAATGTATTTTTAGTGACATTAAAAATAGTCACAAAAAGTGTTAAATTTAGTCACTGAAATTTAGAGTGACTATTTTTCTGAGTCGTCACTAATAACTCCGTCACTATTATATTAGTGACAACTTTCATGTATTTCGTCACAATGGTTATATTTTTTTTATGACCACACTATTTGACACAAATGATTATTAATAGTGACTAAAATTTAGACACTAATATTATTCTTACTAGTGACAAACATTCTATCACAAAATACATATTTAAATAGTGTCTAAAATATGTCGTCACTGTCAATAATAAAATTTATTATATTTTAACTATTTTATTTAGGGTTTAAACTAATCACTAATTGCCCCTGAAATTTAATGGAGCTTTTACATTTTTAGATGATGTAGCATATTCAGATATCAATTTTTAGTAAATAAATGCAATGACTGGCTTCAAGAAGGATTGAACCTGGAACCTTTAGGGCGAGAGTGCAATACTTATCCACTAGGCTAGGCAAGAAATTTAATATTATTTTGAAAGAAAAATAATATTTAGGTTTAATTGTAATTGAAATTAATTTTATTTATTTTAAATTTTTTATTAATTATAACACTAATTATTATAATAATAATTTAACTAATTTTTCATTGGTTTCTTGTACGAAGTACGTATGTTGAAGAAACTATTTAGATTTTTTTGATGAAAAAACTAATCAAAATGGAATATATCTTTTAAAATTTTCAAAAACAAATTCTATCATATATTATGCTAAAATCACATAGTAGTCTATGTACTCTAATTTGATCACTTTAAATTTCTATACTTTTAAAACTTTGAATTTTTGATCCTGACATGAATGATAGTATTTAAATATGTTAAGTAAATTTTTTTTAGCTAATTTGTTATACATAAGTTGCTTATTTAATTTTTGTTCTTTAATTTGATCATTTTTAGTCCTTGTAATTTAGTCATATTGCTGGTGTCCTGTTAGGATTAGGATTAAAATTTTAAAATTTAAAAAATTTAGGGACTAAAGTTGATCAAAATAGATTGAATAAAACAACAATTTACACATAGTATAGACTATAGAAATATTTTACCTTTTGACAAACTAGTTTATGATAACTTTAATTTTTTATAATTATAAAATATATTTATCATTGTGACAATGTCTAATTTGTCATTACTTTTTTTTTATTGGTGACAAAATTTATCACAACAAAAAGTGAAACTTTAAGTGACAAGTAATTTCATTGTAACAACAAATATCAAATAATAGTGACCACTTCACATATCGTCACTATCATGTGTTAAAGTTTTAGTGACAATGAACTTTGTGTCACAATTGTATACTTATAGTGAGAATTCATTTGTGAAAAATGTAATCGTCACAATTACTACTATTACAGTGACCAAATAAAAAATATGTCACAATTACTTATACTAATAGTGTCGTACAAAAAAATTGTCACAAAAAGTTCATATTTGTGACAAAATTATTCATAGTCACTATTAATTTGTCACTAAAAACCTATATTGTTGTAGTGTACTCCTCTCACTAACCCTAAAGTGTTCTACTTTTTGGTTTTTAATGAACTTTTTTTAATACTTTTTCGATATTTCATGCCTTTGTCCTGACTAATTTGGACTGATTCATATTCTACATCTGGCTGTGGTGAGTACGTCTTTCAGGGGAAATTTTTTACATACATAAAATCTCGAATTCGAAATCTACTTAAGCGATATCAAGCTATTTACCATTTAGACCAATCGATTGGTTTCAATGAACTCCTTTTAACAAATGAATAACAACATCATAGCTCATATCTAATGTGATTTGGTGGTGATCAAATATCTTCAAAGCACATGTAAATTAATTTTTTTTAATTATGGCAAACTAGTTATGTAAGCAAAGTGTTATCTGCCCAAATATCATTGGACTGCAAGATTAGAATTTTGGGAATTAAGAAATATAGAGTGGAGTTGTACCCCCTCGTCCCGGTCTGGCCGGATGACCGGTCCGAGTGGGCCACACGGGGAAAACCGAAGCAAAACCCGTTAAGGTTCCCCCTCGGTTAGCAACCCTATTTTTTTCCATTTGAATCTTGACTAGAGGCGTATTAAATCCTAAGTGATCACGACAGCGGAAAACATTCATAAAAGAAACACATTCGAACCACAACCACACATTATAGTCCATTTTAAGCTTATAGGGCAGGCCGTATCGATACACCAATCAAGGGTATCGATACGCCTTGACTTGGTCAACCCAAACAGTCAACTCGAAGAAGACCGTATCGATACAGCCCTTGAGCGTATCGATACGCCCTCTTCAGTCAACATCTCGTGGTCAACGAGATAAACCCGTACCGATACACCCCATCACCGTATCGATACGCCAAAAACTCCCCAATTTCTCAGAATTCCAGTGACCAAAAACCGTATCGATACACACCCGTGTATCGATACGCCCAGCCTTTTGAGCTCTGCAGGCAAGACCGTATCGATACGGCCCTTAGGCGTACCGATACGCCCTGCTCTGCAATACTCCAATTTCAGCAAAAACTCTCAAGATTCCAACTCTAGATGCATATAGGGACTCCCTAAGCCACATACAAACATTTAAGCAACATTCTACAACCAAGGGAAACAATCGAAACAAATAGCAAAGCATCCAAACATAACATTCACACAAAAGGGCAAGTTGAAACATATGAGGTTTGCACCCATCAACAAGGCAACCTAAATACCTAAAGGGATGCCATCACACACAACCATTTATCAAGGCATATCATGCTTTACAAACCACTCATACAAAACACCCTTGCCACATTGCTAAGCTACTACATAATTATGAACCGTACTTGAGCAACAAAACTTGGAAGCCCTTCTTGCCTTGCTCCGAGCTAACACCACGCTAATGATCTGCATTGTTGAAAATTGAGAGCGTAAGCTATAAGCTTAGTGAGGATGCTCTAAAACCGAAAACATCAACAATGCAGGGTTCAAGCATGTATTCCCTAAATCTCATATCTAACATGCATAGATAATTTCACAAGTAGACCTAGCTAGTGTTTCAAGAGTCATATATGGCATCTTACATCATACTAAGCTCTAACATCATATATCAACATCATATATCACAATCATATGAACAAGTTTAATTGGCCACTATTAGTCACTCGGATGTGCGGATTAAACCTCAACAATCACTTTACCTCGGTGGGATTACACTCATCACCGGACCTTGCATGGGCGGGATTCCACTCATCACCACATGCCCTACGGATGGGATTCCACTCATCATCCCGTAGAATATATAATAGCTTCCGGTGGAATATTACATCACCGTACTCCTCCTTGATGACTTAACGCCATCAAGGCCACGTACGTTTTGACTCAATTTGTGTGCACACTAATCCTAATGATCGATCGTTTACATCCGGTAAGTTAATTAGTGCCAATTTTCATTTACCACATCATAGATCCATCAACCACATCTCATGCTCATCACATATACATATCATGATACACATTGGCAAAACAACCACATATCACAAGAGCATAAATAGGCAACCACAATATCATATAATGGAAATCAATTGCTAAATTAACAACTTGAATTCACATAGAAATGGCCTACCAAGCACATTTCAACTCACACACTACACACACTCGAACCAAACTTTAAAACACATTTAAAGTCACTCACCACCCTTCCTTAGCGACCAAAGTAAGCCTCCTACAAGCCCAGATTCGATCCCGATGCCTCTCTAACGCTTCCTCTTGCTTCTAGCCAAACAAAACACATCCATTACTTCACAATTCAATGCTAAAACTCAACCATCATCTCACTTCATAAGTACAAGCCAACCTCAACCAATTTCCAATCCAAATAACCACCCAAAATACCCATTTTCGTGCTTCCCCAAAACCTAGCTGAAAATTCCATTTTCAATCATCCAAATGGCCCCCAAATGGTCCCAAAACATCCTCCTAACATATATAAACCATCAGCCCCTTAATTCCCACTTAAAACCCACCCAAAAATCAAGTTTTGACATCCCAAAAATTGCTCCAAGAACCCACTTCGGGTTTTCAACAAAACCCAACCATTTTGACATATATAATACATCTTAATGTGATTAAAATAAAATCTAACTTTATATTTCAAAACAAAATGGAAATCACCATAAAAACTCAAGCTTTAACCCAAACCCTAACATTTCAAAAGTTCATAGTTTTGAAATCTATGACTATGGGGAGATAGGGGATGAAAAGGAGAATTAGAAAATGCCCTTACCTCTCAAAATGGTCTTGAAATGAATAGGACACTCAATGGAATAGTGATTTGAGTTTGGGAGAGTTTGAAAGAGGGTGTGGGGTTTTTAACGTTAGAAAGGGAGTGGGGAGAAAGAAGATGACACCTTTTCATTAAAGTGGTCTTCCTTTTAAATTCTTTAGGGTCAAATTACCTCTTGGGTCCCTCCCCTTTTTATTAAAGCCCAATTTGATCTTAATTAAGGTTGAATTGATTTTATTGTATTTTACCGACTCGAACCACAACCCAACTAACTCCTAACCCCAAAACACGGGCGTTACAACTCTCTCCCACTTAAGGAATTTCGTCCCCGAAATTACCTGACTGAAAGAGATACAGAAACTGCTTTTCCATATCCTCCTTCCTCTCCCAAGTGGCCTCGTCCACACCTCGACGTTGCCACCGCACTTTTACTAACTCAATCGATCTACCCTGCAACACCTTACTGTCAGAAGCTAAAATCTCAACTGGCTCTTCCTCATAAGTCAAATCCGGATTCAATTCAATCTCCTCTACGGGCATAACATGTGATGGATCGGACCTATACTTACGGAGCATCGAAACATGGAATACATCGTGTATCTTCTCTAGCTCGGATGGCAATTGCAACTGATAAGCAACTGGACCAACCCTCTTCACAATCTCATACGGTCCTATGTACCTCGGACTCAACTTCCCTTTTCGGCCAAATCTCATCACTTTCTTCCACGGACACACTTTCAAGAACACCTTCTCACCCACTGAGAACTCAACTTCCTTCCTCTTCAAGTCGGCATAGGACTTCTGCCTATCCGAAGCAGCTTTCAAACGGTCACAAATCAATTTTACCTTGTCAGTTGTCCCCTTGAGCAAATTCGGCATAGGTAGCAACTTCTGTCCACTTCGGCTCAACAAACTGGAGTTCTACACTTTCGGCCATACAAGGCCTCATACGGGG
The DNA here is from genome assembly GCA_030270665.1 of Hibiscus trionum. Lineage (NCBI taxonomy): Eukaryota > Viridiplantae > Streptophyta > Magnoliopsida > Malvales > Malvaceae > Hibiscus > Hibiscus trionum. Next base: position 8,606,283 of record BSYR01000007.1, on the reverse strand, counting down.
CCATCTGAATACTCGAATGGAAGCTATTATTATACGCAAACTCTACTAGAGGCAAGTGCTTCTCCCACGTACCCTGAAAGTCAATGATACAACAACGCAACATATCCTCTAAGATCTGAATAACTCTCTCTGACTGACCATCTGACTGAGGATGATAAGACGTGCTGAAGTTCAAACGGGTACCCAAAGTTGTATGCAGACACTCCCAAAATCTAGAAGTAAACCGCGGATCTCTATCTTACACAATGGACTTCGGCACACCATGCAGTCTAACAATCTCACCAATGTACAAATCGGCCAATCTATCAAGAGTGTAAGTAGTATTAACTGCCAAGAAGTGAGCACACTTCGTAAAACGATATACTATCACCCAAACTGAGTTCTTCTTCGAAGGAGTCAAAGGCAAGCCTGAAACAAAATCCATGGTGATGTTTTCCCATTTCCATTTCGGAATTCTCAACGGCTGTAACAAACCTGAGGGAACCTGATGTTCCGCCTTCACTCTCTGACACACTAAGCATTTACTCACAAAGTCGGCTACATCTCTCTTCAAGCCAACCCAAAAGTATTCATTCTTCAAGTCACGGTACATCTTCGTACTTCCAGGATGCATAGCAAACGGACTACTGTGGGCTTCAGTCAAGATCGTACGTCTCAAGTCACTGTCCTCTGGCACAACTATTCTATCCTTGAAACACAAAACCCCATCGGTACTGAAACTGTAGTATGAAGATCTACCCTCGGCTATATCTTGCACGTGAGGTGCCAAAGATCTATCTAAGAGCTGTTTCTCTCTAATCAACTGACCTAGAGTAGGTCTAACCTGGAGCTCGGCTACCAAGCCACCATCCCTGGACAAACTCAGTCTAGCAAACATGGCTCTCAAATCCACGGCTATCTTTCTACTCAATGCATCGGCCACTACATTGGCCTTACCCGGATGGTACTCAATGGTAAGATCATAGTCTTTCAGCAACTCTAACCACCTACGTTGTCTGAGATTCAAATCTCGCTGAGTCATAATGTATTTCAAACTCTTATGATCGGTGTACACTGTGCATTTCTCACCGTACAAGTAGTGTCTCCAAATCTTCAGAGCAAACACAACTGCAGCTAACTCTATGTCATGGGTCGGATAGTTGCGCTCGTGGGTCTTCAACTGTCTTAAGGCATAAGCCACTACTCTCTTGTCTTGCATAAGAACACACCCTAGCCCTACATCAGAAGCATCACTGTAAACTACATAGTCCTTCCCGAACTCTGGCTGAATCAAGATCAGTGCCTGGGTCAAAGCTTCTTTCAATTTCTCAAAGGCTCTTTGTCTTGCATCTGTCCACTCAAACTGAACACTCTTCTGAAGCAACTGTGTCAATGGAGTGGCTAACTTAGAGAAACCCTCTACGAATCTTCTATAGTATCCCGCTAAGCCTAGGAAGCTACGTACCTCTGTTACAAACTTCGGTTGCTTCCAATCAACAATGGCCTCAATCTTCTTCGGATCAACTCGAATCCCATCGGCTGACACTACATGTCCTAGGAAGACTACCTCTCGAATCCAGAACTCACACTTGCTTAGCTTCGCATACAACTGATGATCTAGCAAAGTCTTCAAAACTAGTCTCAAGTGTCGTTCATGGTCTTCTTCAGTTCGCGAATACACCAAGATGTCATCTATAAACACAACTACAAACTGATCTAGATACTGATGAAAAATCCGGTTCATCATGTCCATGAAAGCAGCCGGTGCATTAGTCAACCCAAAAGGCATGACTAAGAACTCATAGTGACCATACCTAGTCCTAAAGGTCGTCTTCGGTACATCAACCTCTCTTACCTTTAGCTGGTAATAACCCGATCTCAAGTCAATCTTCGAAAAGACTGATGCTCCTCTCAACTGGTCAAACAAGTCATCAATTCTAGGCAACAGATATTTATTCTTCACTGTCAACTGATTCAACTGCCTGTAATCTATACACATTCTCATACTTCCATCTTTCTTCTTCACAAACAAAACTGGTGCACCCCAAGGTGAAGAACTAGGTCGTATGAAACCTCTATCTGTCAATTCTTGCAACTGAGTCTTCAACTCTTTCAATTCTTTCGGTGCCATGCGATACGGAGCAATCGAAACAGGAGCTGAATCAGAATAAGTCTCAATGGAGAACTCTACCTCTCTATCCGGTGGTAACCCTGGCAATTCTTCCGGAAACACACTAGGAAAGTCACACACTGTCCGGATGTCCTGAGTTCTAACCTCACTCATGTTAGGGTTCATCACATACGCCAAGTATGCCTCACACCCTAACTCAACTAACCTCTTAGCTTCTAAAACTGAAACCACATTGGACAAGAAATTCACGTTCTCACCCACCACTACGATCTCATAATCATCTGAGAGCTTCAAAGAAATCCTCTTAGTTTCAAAGTCTATCCTAGCCCTATGCTCGGTAAGCCGGTCCATACCCAGAATCACATCAAAACCATAGAAAGAAAGCTCCATCATATCCACTGGGAACACATGTCCCTGAACCATCAACGGACACCTTCTGTACATTTTTCTAACCACTACCGTGTCCCCAAAGGAACTAGTAACACTAACTCCTACCTCTAACATTTCACAAGGCAAATTCAAAGATTGTGCATGCTCACTCAATATGTAGAAATGTGTAGACCCAGAGTCAATCAAAGAAAGCAAACCCAAAGACTGTATCGAGAAGTTACCTGCGATCACATCGGTGTCATGCTGATCCCCGCGCTGAGCGTAAACCCTGGCCTGTCCTCCGCCCTCCGGCTGAACTGCAACTACATGTGCTATATTTCTCTGGCCATCATTCCTTGGCTGGAAATTACCTCTATCGTGCCCGCGGCCCCTCTGAAAGTCATTGGCTCTGGCAGGAGCCTGAGCTGGTGCCTATCCCACCTGATGTGGACAGTCACGTCTAATGTGGTCCCTAGCCCCACAACTCCAGCACGAATGAAAATTTCCCCAACACTCACCGGTGTGGTTCCTCCCGAAAATAGTACATGTGGGCAACTTCCCACCAACTCTCTGGCCCTGATGGCCCCTACCGTGGTTACCGCCACCACGCCTATGATCATAGTGAGGCATGTTGTCCCGATGCCTCTTGGCATCACCTCTATCAAAGTTACTGGACCTCTTACCCGAACTAGAACCACCAGACTGCCTGGTCAAGCTCAAACTGTGTTCCAAGTTCTTGGCCCTCGAGACCAAGACATCAAAATCAGTGTAGTCTGAAGCTAGAGTATACGTCTTGATCTCTTCATTCAGCCCATAACGAAAACGGTTACAACGTTCCACCTCAGTAGAAACAAGCTCAGGTGCATACTGACTCAGTCTGACCAATCGAATCTCATAGTCTGTCACGGACATACTCCCCTGAAGTAATGCCATAAACTCCCTCTTCCTCTCATCGAGGTATCGCGGACCCAGATACTTCTTACGGAATGCTGACTCAAAGAACTCCCAAGTAATCTCGGCCTCATCCATACCCGAAGTGACGGTGACCCACCAGGTGTAGGCATCACCCTGAAGCAAGGACTCAACACATCCTAACTTGCGCTCACCATTACATCCCATCTGAGCGAGGATACGGACGGTCTTCTCAAACCACAACTCGGATCTCTCTAGAGTAGACCCTCTGAACTCTTCGGCCCCTAAACCATAGAGTCTCTCTAATGGCAAACCAGTGCCCTCACCCTGATGGTGTGCTGCTGCTTGAACCCCAGCTACTGCAGCCTGAAATGCCCCGGTTATCACTTGAACCAACGGAGCCAAGTCTATTCCGGCCGGTCCTTGGGCACCTTGGCCAGCTTGGCCTCCTTGAGGTCCCTCTCCTTCGGCCCCGGCCTCGCCTCCCGCTCCTGGTGGAGGAGGTGGTGGTGGAGGTGGTGGAGGAGCTCCAACTCCAACCACAGGCTCTCCCACTTGAGCCTCCACTCTAACCACTGGCTCAACTCCTGGAGCCGCTGCCCGTGGTTCCGGTCGAACCATCCTAGGCCTCCCACGTGGTCTCATGGTACAGCTAGCAAGGTAATAACTACAACAACAAACAAATAGGGATTACGTTAGCCAAAGCAAGGGCCCAATAATGCTCAAGTACTCCCTTTACCAAAAATCCCTTTTAAATTAAGTAATAGTAGCAATGGGCACACACTCTACACCGGACGCAACAATTCATACTTCAGAACATCATACGAACACTCAAACATCAAGATTTCATGGCAAGGCATGCATCGAACAATACAATTACTTAACACATCAAGCTTACCTCACTTACCTGCCCGAGGTCTCGGTAACCTCGGGCTTTGATACCAACAAATGTAACCCCCTCGTCCCGGTCTGGTCGGATGACCGGTCCGAGTGGGCCACACGGGGAAAACCGAAGCGAAACCCGTTAAGGTTCCCCCTAGGTTAGCAACCCTATTTTTTCCATTTGAATCTTGACTAGAGGCGTATTAAATCCTAAGTGATCACGACAGCGGAAAACATTCATAAAAGAAACACATTCGAACCACAACCACACATTACAGTCCATTTTAAGCTTATAGGGCAGGCCGTATCGATACACCAATCAAGGGTATCGATACGCCTTGACTTGGTCAACCCAAACAGTCAACTCGAAGAAGACCGTATCGATACAGCCCTTGAGCGTATCGATACGCCCTCTTCAGTCAACATCTCGTGGTCAACGAGATAAACTCGTACCGATACACCCCATCACCGTATCGATACGCCAAAAACTCCCCAATTTATCAGAATTCCAGTGACCAAAAACCATATCGATACACACCCGTGTATCGATACGCCCAGCCAAAACTGAGCTCTGCAGGCAAGACCATATCGATACGGCCCTTATGCGTACCGATACGCCCTGCTCTGCAATACTCCAATTTCAGCAAAAACTCTCAAGATTCCAACTCTAGATGCATATAGGGACTCCCTAAGCCACATACAAACATTTAAGCAACATTCTACAACCAAGGGAAACAATCGAAACAAATAGCAAAGCATCCAAACATAGCATTCACACAAAAGGGCAATTTGAGCATATATGGTCATACATGAAAGCTCAAAGAACAAAATGGCACAAGTTGAAACATATGAGGTTTGCACCCATCAACAAGGCAACCTAAATACCTAAAGGCATGCCATCACACACAACCATTCATCAAGGCATATCATGCTTTACAAACCATAGTCAAATCATAAACATCAACACGTAAAGGAGTCATACGTAGCTCATACAAAACACCCTTGCCACATTGCTAAGCTACTACATAATTATGAACCGTACTTGAGCAACAAAACATGGAAGCCCTTCTTGCCTTGCTCCGTGCTAACACCACGCTAATGATCTGCATTGTTGAAAATTGAGAGCGTAAGCTATAAGCTTAGTGAGAATGCTCTAAAACCGAAAACATCAACAATGCAGGGTTCAAGCATGTATTCCCTAAATCTCATATCTAACATGCATAGATAATTTCACAAGTAAACCTAACTAGTCTTTCAAGAGTCATATATGGCATCTTACATCATACTAAGCTCTAACATCATATATCAACATCATGTATCAACATCATATATCACAATCATATGAACAAGTTTAATTGGCCACTATTAGTCACTCGGGTGTGCAGATTAAACCTCAACATTCACTTTACCTCGGTGGGATTACACTCATCACCGGACCTTGCATGGGCGGGATTCCACTCATCACCACATGCCCTACGGATGGGATTCCACTCATCATCCCGTAGAATATATAATAGCTTCTGGTGGAATATTACATCACCGTACTCCTCCTTGATGACTTAACGCCATCAAGGCCACGTACGTTTTGACTCAATTTGTGTGCACACTAATCCTAATGATCGATCATTTACATCCGGTAAGTTAATTAGTGCCAATTTTCATTTACCACATCATAGATCCATCAACCACATCTCATGCTCATCACATATACATATCATGATACACATGTGCAAAACAACCACATATCACAAGAGCATAAATAGGCAACCACAATAGCATATAATGGAAATCAATAGCTAAATTAACAACTTGAATTCACATAGAAATGGCCTACCAAGCACATTTCAACTCACACACTACACACACTCGAACCAAACTTTAAAACACATTTAAAGTCACTCACCACCCTTCCTTAGCGACCAAAGTAAGCCTCCTACAAGCCCGGATTCGATCCCGATGCCTCTCCAACGCTTCCTCTTGCTTCTAGCCAAACAAAACACATCCATTACTTCACAATTCAATGCTAAAACTCAACCATCATCTCACTTCATAAGTACAAGCCAACCTCAACCAATTTCCAATCCAAATAACCACCCAAAATACCCATTTTCGTGCTTCCCCAAAACCTAGCTGAAAATTCCATTTTCAATCATCCAAATGGCCCCCAAATGGTCCCAAAACATCCTCCTAACATATATAAACCATTAGCCCCTTAATTCCCACTTAAAACCCACCCAAAAATCAAGTTTTGACATCCCAAAAATTGCTCCAAGAACCCACTTCGGGTTTTCAACAAAACCCAACCATTTTGACATATATAATACATCTTAATGTGATTAAAATAAAACCTAACTTTATATTTCAAAACAAAATGAAAATCACCATAAAAACTCATGCTTTAACCCAAACCCTAACATTTCAAAAGTTCATAGTTTTGAAATCTATGACTATGGGGAGATAGGGGATGAAAAGGAGAATTAGAAAATGCCTTTACCTCTCAAAATGGTTTTGAAATGAAGAGGAGACTCAATGGAATAGTGATTTGAGTTTGGGAGAGTTTGAAAGAGGGTGTGGGGTTTCTAACGTTAGAAAGGGAGTGGGGAGAAAGAAGATGACAACTTTTCATTAAAGTGGTCTTCCTTTTAAATTCTTTAGGGTCAAATTACCTCTTGGGTCCCTCCCCTTTTTATTAAAGCCCAATTTGATCTTAATTAAGGTTGAATTGATTTTATTTTATTTTACCGACTCGAACCACAACCCAACTAACTCCTAACCCCAAAACACGGGCGTTACAGGAGTTATAGCTTTTTATCTTTGGATTTTGAGCATTATGTGTTCTTTTCATTTTGGGTTCCTTTCGACCAGGAACGAAGTTAAGATTAAATATTGAGAGAGACAATAGTTTATTAAGTCTTTAAATTTAAAAATTGGAATGAGCAAAAGATCTATTTAATTAACATTTAAACTAAAAAGGACTTAAAAACTATTATATTCAAAAAAAATTGGGAGGGGCAGCAGCCCCTCCCACCCCTTGAATGGTTCCGTTTGTACCTTCAGCGTATTGCATAATATAAAGAAACATTAATATATTTGATTTATTTCTTTTTAGGGTAAAGTACACAAATGGTCACTGAACTTTGGTAAAAAAAACAAAATAGTAATCAAACTCTCAAAAATCACAAAATGACAATTAAACTTTATGTTTTATAACAAAATGGTAACTAGACGTTAAATGCCGTTAAGCGACTGTTATAAAATTTGGTATAATAACACATTTAGTCCTTCATATTTATACATTCAATCAATTTAGTCCTAATTTGAAACAATTCACTAAATTTAGCCATCATTATTTATACATTCTTTCAATTAGGTCCTTAAAGCAAAATTACAAAGTATGGTAACATGATAAATAATTACAATTAATTTTTTATAGGAACTCGAAAACTCGACTAGACTCGAATCGAAAAAATTTCAAATAAAGTTTGAGTTTGTAAAATATGACGCGTCAACTCGAATAACTCGAAATTTTTTGACTCGACTAGATCGAACGCTCATCTCTATCTTAAGATATGACGCGTCAACTCGAATAACTCGAAATATTCGAATATTTTAAATCATTTTTTCATTTAAATTGAATATTTTTTTAAAATAGAATATTTATTATTTTCAAATTTAAATTACATCGAATATTTAATAACTACTTTAAATATTGGATTTAATTTAAAAAAATTCGTTTTAAAAGAAAAAAATTGATTTAAAATATTCAAATATTTAATTAAATTTTTATAGGAACTCGAAAACTCGACTCGAATCGAAAAAATTCAAATAAAGTTTGAGTTGTAAAATATGACGCGTCAACTCGAATAACTCGAATTTTTTTGACTTGACTCAGTCGAACGCTCACCTCTATCTCAAGATATGACGCGTCAACTCGAATAACTCGAAATATTCAAATATTTTAAATCATTTTTTCTTTTAAATCACATCGAATATTTAATAACTACTTTAAATATTCGATTTAATTTAAAAATATTATATTTACAAGAAAAAAAATTGGTTTAAAATATTCGAATATTTAAAGTAGTTATTAAATATTTTAATATTTAAAAGAAAAATATTTAAAATAGTTATTAAATATTTAAATATTTTAAATCATTTTTTCTTATAAATTGAATATTTTTAAATTAAACTGAATATTTAAAGTAGTTATTAAATATTCGATGAGATTTAAATATGAAAAATATTAAATATTCTATTTTAAAAAATATTCGATTTAAAAGGAAAAAATAATTTAAAATATTCGAATATTTCGAGTTGACGTGTCATATCTTAAGATAGAGATGAGCGTTCGATCGAGTCGAGTAAAAAAAATTTCGAGTTATTCGAGTTGACGCGTCATATTTTACAACTCAAACTTTATTTTAAATTTTTTCGATTCGAGTCGAGTTTTCGAGTTCCTATAAAAATTTAATTGTAATTATTTATTATGTTACCATACTTTGTAATTTTGCTTTAAGGACCTAATTGAAAGAATGCGTAAATAACGATGGCTAAATTTAGTGAATTATTTCGAATTAGGACTAAATTAATTGAATGTATAAATATGAAGGACTAAATATGTTATTATACTAAAATTATAACAGTCACTTAACGGCATTTAGCGCCTAGTTACAATTTTGTTATAAAACATAAAGTTTAATTGTCATTTTGTAATTTTTAAAAGTTTGGTTACCATTTTATTTTTTTACCAAAGTTCAGTGATCATCTGTGTATTTTACCTTTTTTTATTATTTCATGCAAGTTGATGATTAACATTTCGATACGCGTTGTGACAACAACTGTTTTGATTGCCCCTTTCAAGTTTCAAGTGATCAAAAGTCATTTACTTGGGTATGTAAGAAAGCGTCATGCAACTCATCATCTGTCGGTTTAACTGTTGTGCTTGCAATTCAAGTAATAAAAAATCATTAGCGTTTATGGTAGAGAATTAGCATGGGTGGAGCCAATGCATAACCGAGACCTCAAAATTAAAAAAAAATTTGAATATTTTTATATAATTTGTATATAAAAGATTAAAAATATATATAATTGACATCTCTTATATATAAATTAGGCTTAAGGACAATTGTGGATCTTTGGATCTTATTATGATTAAAATAGGATCCGAAATCCTAAATATCCCGGACTAGCAGCCTTACAATAAACTCGTTGCACTACCAAGGCGAGTTTCCAAAATATATTTTTTTATTCAAACTCGCCGTGAACATGTGACGAATTTTTTTATATCCGATTTAAACACTAATCACATGATTAACCTAATCCTAAACGGAACTCGCTATAGGGACACGTCGAGTTCCCTCCGACTTAACGACCATCACGGATTTTACGGAAAAAAAGTTATTTTAGGGTTTTTGCAAATTAGTTTTTTTGTTTCTTATAAATAGATAGTTTTGTTTAGAGTTTAGAACACACAAAAATTTTGCACATATTTTGTTCTAGCAAAGTAAAATAGTTTGTCAAGCCGTGAGATTTTCTTAGACGACAACGAAAGAAGCAATGTCACACATAATTCGAAAGGTGAAAGGTAACTCTTGTTAATATTTTTAGATTACGATTAATTATTTTGAATATGATTTATTTTGTTTATTCGTTTATTATATATGCGTATTTTTTTAATTTGAATAGTAAATTGTGTTGTTAATATTTTAAATGAAAATATTTTAAAATTCGATTGATTTGTGATGTTTTAGGCATTTAATTGCTCATAACTGTTGAGGAAAAAATGGTGTTGTTGAGACTTCAAGATTCTCACATCACGAAAAACATGGGATTGTTGGTAAGAATTTATTTTTTTTGCAACTTTTAATTTATTATTTTTAAATGATAAAGTGCTACTTTAAATTAAATATTGTGTTTGTAGAAAGAGGATTCAAAATTTCAGCCTCACTTGATATGGTGCGATCCGCCAAGCCAATATATAATGGGATTTCTGGAGAATTCCGATTTTAGGTACGCGTCAAAGATTCATGAGTTTGAAATCGTGCCACAGTTGATTAATGGGTTGGTGGAGCGTTGGAGACCAGAGACGCATACCTTCCATATGCCGTGCGGGGAGTGCATAATCACCTACAAAGATGTTGCTATGCATCTTGGTGTCTAAATTTCAGGCAGCTCAATCATTGGTTATAATAATTATAGGGTTTATGATTACTGCTCCAAGTATTTGGGGAAGACACCATCGGCGCATGCTATTGATGGTAAACATGTGAAGCTGACATGGCTGAAGAGTGATTTTCAAGTGGATGGAAATTCCACAGCAGCGAAAATTGAGTTCGCTGCTCGAGCCTATATATTTATTCTTATCGTTGGTATGCTAATGCTGGACAAATCGAGTTCTCACGTGCACACGCAATACCTTTCGTTCTTGGAGACGTTGTGGGTAACACAGAAATTCAGTTGGAGATATGCAATATTAGGTTTCCTGTACCGCGAGTTGTAGCACGGAAATTCAGTTGGAGATATGCAATATTAGGTTTCCTGTACCGCGAGTTGTAGCACAGAAATTCAGTTGGAGATATACAATATTAGGTTTCCTGTACCGCGAGTTGTGCAAGGTAGCGACCCTAACAGACGTCAACAACAGATTCGTGCACGCCGATATTGGTGAGTGTGTGGTGCTGATACAATCTTGGGCTTGGTACATGCTTCTGCTCCTAGCTCCTATTTGTGATCCTCCATTTGAATTCCCACTCACTTCAAGGTAATAATGTTAATTCTCATAATTATTTTAAATGTTATTTACGGAGACCATAATCTATCTATGCATTTGAATTATGTAGATGGACCCAAAAATTCAAAAAGAAAGCGTTGGATGTAAAATTAATTCTTGCAGTGATAACGAAGATTGTCATGCATGCATTGTGAAGACTAGGTAATGAAAATTTTCTTTTAGATCGAAATTTTTTATTTCAATTTATTTTGATTCAATTTTATGGTTATGTACGTATTATTGCAGTTTCGATGGATGCCATATGATGAGGATGATGATATTCACAGTGTGATTCTGAACGATGCTTACGAAGATGCTGAAAATTGGTGTTCGATAATATCGTTGCTAAATTATGCGATTGTCGAGATGTTTTACGGCAATCGGGTTCTTAGGCAGTTCGGATACCACCAGCCTGTGTGTGAAACCGATAATTTGATTTTGATATAACTAAAGAACTTGAGGACTAAATTGAAAATGTGAAGACGAATTTTTAAGTCCTCAAACCTCTCTATATGTTTTAAACAAAATGCCTAAGTTAAAAACTTACATTATCAAAAGTTTTCTAAGTGTTCTCAAAGCCAAAACAGTGATTTTCGTGTCACCGTTTCGGAACGGCCTTAGGCGTTTCGAAACGCTTTTGAAACTATGAACTCATGTTTCGGAACGGGTATCGAAATGGTTTCAACATTGTCAACCCGTGTTTCGAAACGAGTTTCGAAACGGCTTAAGAACCTCGAGACACCGTATCAAAACGACATCAAATTTTCAAAACGGTATTCAATCAGATTTAAAAAATATGACCGTTAGAAAGTTTTTAACTGATTTTTCACAAGTCGTAAAGGCGTATCGAAACGATTCAAGCCGTTTCGATACGGTCCTTGACAGTGGAAAAATTGTTTCGAAACGGGTTTCGAAACGGCTCTTAGCGTATCGAAACAAGTATAACCGTTTTGATACGGGCTCTTTAATGCACCCCAACGGCTCTTTCTATTTTGGTCTATTTCGAAACAGGGTCGGGCGTTTCGAAACGGTTGGTTGCAGACTACATTTATGGAGGCAAGATAACATCTCCAACGGCTCTATTGATGAATGCATCAACCACAACGGCTAGAATTCAATGAGAAGGTATAAAAAGGACCTCTAAAAGCTTCAGCAACAACGATTGATCCAAAAGTAAACATCCAAACATCAAATCCAAGCATTTGTGCCTAAATCCCATTATTGTCTTGTAACCCCAATTATATTTTTCATTCTTATCATTTCAATTGGGTTGAGTGCTTGTAATTGGGCTATATTGTGTATTGAGAGATACTTGTTTTAGCAAACAACCTCTTTGTTTCTATTGTGTGAGGATTTGGTCAAATTTTGGGTAGAAAATTTGACCAAAAATTGTAACGGTTACCTCTTTAGCCTAGAAAAGGGGAAGAGCAATTAGTGGAATTGTTGCAAATCCTTAGTGAAGCTAAGGTAGTGGATGTAGAGTTCGATTGGAACTTGAACCACTCTAAAATTCCTTGTCTACCATTTTTATTTGTCAATTCCACCACCAAAAGCTTTAAAAATCCAATTCACCACCTCTTGGTTTATTTCGATCATTCGATCCACTCAACAATTGGTATCAGAGCCTACCTCTTTGAAAGATTAACAACCACAAGAGGAGTTCCTAGGAAGAGTGTGATCATCCAAAAATCAAGATATGGCATCTTCCTCCAGTTCGAGCATGTAAGAGTCTCAATCCACTACAAAACCACCTTTCTTCAATGGTGACAACTATCCATTTTGGAAGAATTGGATGCGCCTCTTCATCAAGTCCAGCGATTACTTGATTTGGGATGTCATTGAAGATGGCCCCTACATTCCATTGAAGCAAGATAATGAAGGGAATATGGTTTTGAAGAAAAAGATGGAGATGAGTGAAGAAGAGAGGAAGAAGATCCAAATAAATGACAAAGCTCTTCACATGCTCTTTTGTTCTTTCGGTCCGGACATTTACTCCAAAGTCTCATCCATTGAGAGTGCCAAAGAAGTGTGGGATACTCTTGAGACCACCTATGAAGGAACCAACAATGTAAAGGAAACCAAGATTGGAATTCTCAATCTTAGTTATGAGAATTTCAAGATGGAGCCCGATGAGACGGTATCCAAGATGTTTGATCGCTTCTCAACCATAGTCAATGGGCTTAAAGGATTTGGAGAGACTATACCGGAAGACAAGCTTGTCCAGAAGCTACTCTACTCACTTGCCGAATCTTGGGATGGGAAGAGAACCGCCATCATAGATGCCAAAAACTTGAAGACTCTAAAACTTGATGAGCTAGTGGGTTCTCTCCTTACTCATGAGATTATGAAGCAAGGAAGGGAAGAAGAAAAGAAGAAGGAAGAGAAAAGAGTAGAGAAGCTAGAGGTGGAAAAGAAGAAGAAGATGGGAACAACTCTCAAAGCTTCATTACTTGAGGAGAGCTCTTCTAGTGAGAAGGATGAGCTAGAAGAATTGGCTATGATAGCCAAAAGATTCTCACGCTTCATGAGGTCCAACCGAGGAAGGAAAATTCAAATAAAGATGGACTTCAAAGGTAAAAACAAAGAAGAAGTGAGGGATCAAATCTTTTGCTTTGAGTGCAATAAGCCCGGTCACATTCGTTCGGAGTGCCCTCAACTCAAGAAGAAGGGCTTTGAAAAGAAGAAGAAGCTCAAAGCCAAGCTTGCTACTTGGAGTGATGAGGAGTCATCCGAGGATGACGAACAAGAAGTGGCCAACCTTTGCCTCATGGCACTTGAGGAGGATTCCTCCATGGTAACCTCTAACTCATCATCTTTTGATTTTACATATGATGAATTAAATGATGCATATGATTAGTTGCAAGAGGTTTATGATGAATTAGTTGAGAAATACAAGGAGTCGGTCATTAGGAATAAGAAAATTATTTCGGAATTAAATGATAAAAATGACTCACTTTCTCAAGCTAATTTAAAATTTGAGAAAAAGATTTTAGGATTGAAAGATGAACTAAAATTCTTCCAAGATGAAAATGTTGACCTTAATAATCTTCTTTCTCAATGTAATAGTGAACACCAAAATGTGTTAGATGAGCTTAACAAGCTCAAAGAGTCTTTTAAAAATGTTGGTAGTGTGAAGCATGAAATATGTGAATCTTCTAAAACAAACCAACCTAGGAAAAAGACTAATAACTACAAACAAAGTAGCTTTCCTAGACATAGTAGAACTAAAAAGATTAGAAGTGTATGGGTTCCTAAGGAACTTGTAAAATCTAATAATATTGTTGCTATGTCACCTTGGATTCCTAAGGGAACCAAGTTATTGGGAGCTAACACTCGTGGACCCAAAATGATTTGGGTACCAAAAACAAAAGTTTAATATCTTTGTTTGTAGGGGGAGCATTGCTACAAGGCCAAAGCACAAAGTCAAAAATCATGGTACCTTGATAGTGGATGCTCGAGGCATATGACCGGAGACAAGAGTAGATTCATGGATCTAAAGCCAAAAAGTGGAGGAGTGGTGACATTTGGTGACAACTCCAAATGCCACATTAAAGGTATTGGCTCCATAGGTAATCACTCTACTATTCTTATTGAAAATGTCTTGTATGTCGATGGTCTTAAACATAATTTGTTGAGCATAAGCCAATTATGTGATAAAGGATTTAATGTTTTATTTGATAAAAAAGGGTGCAAAATTGTTGACATTAAATCTAATAATATTATGCTCATAGGTCATCGCATCGGTAACATTTACATGGTGCATCTAGATGACATACATACATCCCATGCATGTTTAGTAGCTCAAAATGAAAATGATGCATGGTTGTGGCATAGGAAACTAGGACATGCTAGCATTAGTGTTTTAGAAAAATTAGTTTCCCTTGATCTAGTCAGAGGTTTACCCAAGATTAAGTTCTCAAACGATAAAATTTGTGATGCATGCTCTAAGGGTAAACAACATAAGTCATCCTTTAAATCCATTAATGATTTTTCTACAAGTAGGTGTTTACAACTTATCCATATGGATTTATTTGGGCCAATTAGGACTATGAGCTTGGGTGGTAAATCTTATGCATTTGTTCTTGTTGATGATTTTTCTATATTTACTTGGGTTTTATTTTTAAGTACTAAAGATGAGGCTTTAGAAAAATTCATCACATTTTCAAAAATAACCCAAAATGATCTTGAACTTATAATTTCTCATATTAGAAGTGATTATGGAACCGAGTTTCAAAATTTAGGGTTTGAAGAGTTTTTGAATGAAAATGGTATTAGCCACAATTTTTCGGCTCCTCGAACTCCTCAACAAAATGGGGTAGTTGAGAGGAAAAATAGAACTTTACAAGAAATGGCTAGAACCATGCTTTGTGAAAACAATTTACCTAAATATTTTTGGGCGGAAGCCACAAACACCGCTTGCTACATTGTAAATCGATTAATGATTAAGCCAATTTTAAGGAAAACACCTTATGAGATTTTAAAATCTAAAAAGCCTAACATTTGCTATTTTCATCCATTTGGTTGAAAGTGCTTTGTTTTAAATAATGGAAAAGACAACTTAGGTAAATCTGATGCAAAAAGTGATGAAGCTATTTTCATAGGATATTCTTTAACCTCTAAAGCATATCGTGTATTTAACAAGAGAACTTTAGTAGTAGAAGAATCTATACATATTGTATTCGATGATAACCTCCTTCCAAGGAAGGATTCTTGTGATGATGATGATGTAGGAATCATAAATTCCTTTGATGGAGGACAAACTTCAAAGTAGGATGAGATTCCAACAAAAGAAGAGGATACACAAGATCCACCTCTTGAAGCCTTGAAGGACTTGTCTCTTGAGGAAAAGGAAGTGAGCTACCCAAGGGAGTTCAACTATGTCAAAGATGGTGAAATCTTGGGTGATCCATCTAAGGGGGTAACCACTAGATCTTCTCTTAAACTTATGAACCATGTTGCATTTATCTCATGCATAGAACCTAAGAATATAAAAGAAGCATTGAAAGATGATTTTTGGATTATGGCTATGCAAGAAGAGTTAAATCAATTTGAGAGAAGTAATGTTTAGACATTAGTTGATAGGCCTAGTAATCAATCTACTATAGGAACTAAATGGGTCTTTAGGAACAAACTAGATGAGAGTGGTAACATTGTGAGAAATAAAGCTAGACTAGTAGCACAAGGTTACACTTAAGAAGAGGGAATTGACTTTGATGAAACCTATGCTCCCGTAGCTAGAATGGAAGCCATTAGGATGTTGCTTGCATATGCATGTTATCATGATTTCAAGATTTTTCAAATGGATGTTAAAAGCGCATTTTTAAATGGTTTTATAAATGAGGAAGTGTATGTGGAACAACCACCGGGTTTTGAAGACTCAAAATTTCCAAATCATGTTTTCAAACTCACTAAAGCTCTTTATGGTTTAAAACAAGCTCCTAGAGCTTGGTATGAAAGATTTTCAAACTTTTTAATTGAAAAAGGTTTTGAAAAAGGTAAGGTGGACACTACACTTTTCATAAAAAAGATATAAAAATGACATTTTAGTAGTACAAATTTATGTTGATGATATAATTTTTGGTTCTACTAACGAATGTCATTGCAAAGAGTTTGCTAAGCTAATGCAAGGTGAATTCGAGATGAGCATGATGGGGGAGCTCTCAGTCTTTTTGGGACTCCAAATCAAGCAAAGGAAGGATGGAACCTTCATCAATCAAGCAAAGTACATAAAGGATATGCTCGAGTTTGGCTTGGAGAATGCAAAGCCTCAAGCCACACCTATGAGCCCATCTACAAAGCTTGACAAAGATGAAGGAGGTAAGTGTGTTGAATCTATGCTTTATCGTTATATGATTGGATCGTTGCTTTACCTTACCGCAAGTAGACCAGATATCTTGTTTAGTGTTTGCTTGTGTGCTAGGTTTCAAGCTAGTCCTAGAGAGTCTCACCTTATAGCCGTTAAGAGAATCTTTAGGTACCTTAGAGATACTCCTTGTCTAGGTCTTTGGTACCCTAGAGACTCTACCTTCAACCTTCATGCTTATTCGGATGCGGATTATGGGGGGTGTAAAATCGATAGGAAGAGTACTTCGGGAACTTGTCAATTCCTAGGTAGTATGCTCATATCTTGGTTCTCTAAGAAATAAAATAGTGTAGCCTTATCTACCACCGAAGCCGAGTACATATCCTTAGGGAGTTGTTGTGCTCAAGTCCTTTGGATGAAGCAACAACTCTTAGATTATGGTATTAAAGTTGAAACCATACCCCTTAAGTGTGATAACACTAGTGCCATATGTTTGACAAAAAATCCCATCCAACACTCTAGAACCAAACATATAGAAATAAGGCATCATTTCATTAGAGATCATGTCCTTAAAGAAGATGTTGTTATAGAGTATGTTGACACCTTAAATCAATTAGCGGACATCTTTACAAAACTTTTAGAAAAAGAGCATTTTTGGTCCCTTAGGAGAGAGTTAGGTCTAACTAGCATATCTTGACCTTTTAGGACCTCTTTTGTGCTTAAAATTGCTTGATCTTGTGAAATGCCATGTTTATGTGTTTTTACTCCTAATTTCATCCATGCCTATAGCTAGGGGGTACATGTTTATGTTTGCACATGTTATTCCTGCTCATTCATGTCATTCATGCAAGTTAGGCCTTCAAAATTTTCATTTTTCTGCACTTTTAGAGCCTCATCTGCACTTCCAGGCCCAGGTGTATCGAAACGGGTCCACCTGTTTCGATACGGATGCTTTAAAATTCAATCTGAGAGAAGGGTGTTTCGAAACGCCTTCTAAGGGTTTCGAAACGTTTTTGCTACTGCCAAGGGGTGTATCGAAACGTGTTTCGATACGAGTCAACGGGGATTCGATACGGTCAAATCCGTATCGAAACGGTCAGCTGGAATTGAAAAGTCGGTCAACCCTCGGTGCCCGCGTTTCGAAACGGTCGACACCGTTCCGAAACGGGTTAGCAGACAGCTTTATTGAGGGCTTTTAATGTTAAAGTTTTACTTTAATTAAAACTCCCCTCAAACCCTAAAAACCCTAGAACGATTTTTCCCTATAAAACCCCCTAAACCTCATTGTTTTTTCACCAAATCTTGAGGGCTTTTACTCTTAAACACAAGTCTAAGCAAGCATCAACAACTTTGTGCAAGGATTTTCATCTATTCATCCAAAATCCCAATTTAAGGTATATTTTCAACTTTTTCTTTTTCCTTAAATTTGTATTCGAATATGAGGTTAGAAAATTTTAATTTTGTATAGTTTATGTGTTTTGATACTTGGGTTTTTCAAAACTTGTAAAATTTTTTTCAAAATCTTCAAATTTTTTATTCGAATATATAATTTTTCATTCGTATTTTTCTTTACTGTTTTTTCTAAATTGCTTTTCTCTTAAATTTTTTTTGTGTTTTGTTTTGTATCTTTGTTCTTAAAATTTGTTTTTAAACCTAAGTGGGATTTACCATTGGATTGAATTAAGAAATTTCATGCATACAGTTCAAATTTATTTTAAATTGCTTGCTTTTATGTTTTTAGGTTTGTTTCAATGGATCCCGCTAACAAGAAACGTAAGGCACC
Source organism: Hibiscus trionum (assembly GCA_030270665.1). Classification (NCBI taxonomy): domain Eukaryota; kingdom Viridiplantae; phylum Streptophyta; class Magnoliopsida; order Malvales; family Malvaceae; genus Hibiscus; species Hibiscus trionum. The sequence goes on along the minus strand of BSYR01000007.1, from coordinate 8,587,655 downwards.
TCAATCGGGTGAAGCTTCAAACCAAGCCGCTCTCCGTCCTAACCTTACTCAATTGTTTCTCAAGAGTCTCAAAACTCTCGCGTTGAAGGCGCGTTTCCAATATATCAAGACGTTTGGCGTTCGTCGTGAGCGTGTTGTTGACCTCTCGTTCCTTGACTCCGAGCGCTTTCTCTTCCGTTATCTCCACCGTTTACAATAATGGAGCTTTATCGGTTTCTTGAGTATCCCGGATATTTGCTACAAGCACATGGTTCTTCTATTCTACTCGAATGCCCAACTCTTCAACAATGAAGACAATTCCGAAGTTGTTTGCATTGAGTCTTAGATCTTGGGAAAGAAGATTGCCATTGACATACCTTTCTTAGAGACTACCTTTGGGCTTAAGGATGAAAGAATTGAGAGTGAGACTCACTTCGGTTCCCACACCGGTTCAGTGCTTGCCTTGGATGCTCACGATAGGTTTCTCCTCTTGATGGTCTCGTGGTTTATTCGCCCCTCAGGAGGTAAATTTTCTCACGTTCGTCAAGTAGATTATTTTTGGCTTGAATGTTTTCGTCGTGGAGAGCAACCTAATCTTGTTAAGATCATGTTTGCCGAGATGGTGAATAATGTTAAGCTCCATGAAACCGATGCGCTTAAGTCCTTCACTTATGGGACTATTTTGAGTTTTATCTTTGAGAAGCTTGAGATTGATTGCACTTATGACTCTCCGGAACCCCGCAAGTCAAAACTTGGTGGGTCTTCTCTCCGCAAGTCCGGATTTCACTACATCAATGGGCAATGGGAACGTGTTGATAGGGAAGCACCTCCACATCAAGTTGAACCTCAACCACAAGCTCCGGTTGCTAACAATGAAGCTCTCACGGCTTTCCTTACCGAGCAGTTCAACACATTGGACACCAACATGTCTAGGGGTTTTGGTGCTATCAATACACACTTGCAATCCGTAGAGTATCGTCTCCTTGCTAATGAGAATCGCCTCACATCCCTTGAGAATCAACATACATCTATGGACATGTCCTTCTCCACCTTTTATGGACAATGGATGGATTTTTGTCGCGCTCAAGCTAAGGATGATGATGATTCCGTGGATGATGATGGTGACGAAGACGAGGCTTAGGATTCTCATGTCATTCATATTAGCTATGTATATTAGGATTAAGTTTGCATCTTTATTTCCCTTATGTTTTATGAACCTATGCTTTGATTTCTTTTAGTTTGGGATTATGCTTTGAACTTATTATTTAAGATTTATGTTTGGATATTTGAATTTTATGAATTTATATTATGTTGCTTAATGCTTATTGATTATTGCTTTTAACCTTATCTCTTCTCTTTGAGCCTGGTTTATTATTTTTGATCTAACAAAAAGGGGGAGAAGTAATCTAAGAGCCAAAATTCGTTTTAAATGTTTTAAGTGTTTTTAAGTTTTAAACCTTGAATTTAAATCCTTAAATCCTTTTTAAAACTTTAAAACCTATCTTAAATTGAGGGGGAGTTAGAATGTATTCAAAATTTTCAAAACTCTTAAAAATTCTAACTTTGGTTTTGTTATATCAAAAAGGGGGAGATTGTGAAACCGATAATTTGATTTTGATATAACTAAAGAACTTAAGGACTAAATTGAAAATGTGAAAACGAATTTTTAAGTCCTCAAACCTCTCTATATGTTTTAAATAAAATGCCTAAGTTAAAAACTTACATTATTAAAAGTTTTCTAAGTGTTCTCAAAGCCAAAACAGTGATTTTCGTGTCACCGTTTTGGAACGGCCTTAGGCGTTCCGAAACGCTTTTGAAACTGTGAACTCATGTTTTGGAACCGGTATCGAAATGGTTTCAACACTGTCAACCTGTGTTTCGAAACGAGTTTCGAAACGGCTTAAGAACCTCGAGACACCGTATCAAAATGACATCAAATGTTTCGAAACGGTATTCAATCAGATTTCAAAAATATGACCGTTAGAAAGTTTTTAACTGATTTTTCACAAGTCGTTAAGGCATATCGAAATGATTCAAGCCGTTTCGATACGGTCCTTGACAGTGGCAAAATTGTTTCGAAACGGGTTTCGAAACGGCTCTTAGCGTATCGAAACAAGTCTAACCATTTTGATACGGGCTCTTTAATGCACCCCAACGACTCTTTCTATTTTGGTCTGTTTCGAATCAGGGTCGGGCATTTCGAAACGGTTGGTTGCAGAATGCATTTATGGAGGCAAGATAACATCTCCAACGGCTCTATTGATGAATGCATCAACCACAACGACTAGAATTCAATGAGAAGGTATAAAAGGGACCTCTAAAAGCTTCAGCAACAACGATTAATCCAAAAGCAAACATACAAACATCAAATCCAAGCATTTTTGCCTAAATCCCATTATTGTCTTGTAACCCCAATTGTATTTTTCATTCTTATCATTTCAATTGGGTTGAGTGCTTGTAATTGGGCTATATTGTGTATTGAGAGATACTTGTTTTAGCCAACAACCTCTTTGTTTCTATTGTGTGAGGATTGGGTTAAATTTTGGGTAGAAAATTTGACCGAAATTTGTAACGGTTACCTCCTTAGCCTAGAAAAGGGGAAGAGCAATTAGTGAAATTGTTGCAAATCCTTAGTGAAGCTAAGGTAGTGGATGTAGAGTTCGATTGGAACTTGAACTCTAAAATTACTTGTCTACCATTTTTATTTGTCAATTCCACCACCAAAAGCTTTAAAAATCCAATTCACCCCCCTCTTGGTTTATTTCGATCATTCGATCCACTCAACACTATGCCAAAGGACCCGATCAATATGGATGAGTTCGAAAAGGTGGACTTACGGGGTAAAAGTGAAGAGAATTTGCCAAACATATATTTGTCATACATAGCATGGTGGTTTGACAGGTCAAGCAGGTTGCCCACTCGTGATCCCATTCCGCATGATTTCGATTTCTTGAATTCTGAGTACCGTTAGTGGTTTGTGGCAAACAACAAACCGAAGTTGACGACCGAAGCCCAACGAGAAGCTTATGTTACTTTGTTTGAAATCCCAGAAGACCAGGACCAGGAACCTGATCTGGACCCAAAATCCTAACCAGACATGGGAGCAAGGTCTGCAGAGTCCATAGAGGTTTAATTTTTTATTTGAGTTGAGTTCAAAAAATTTGTTATGTTTATTAATTTTAGATATTTGTCTTTTAATAAATTTCGGACCCAATGAATGTTTTCTTTTATTAATAAAAATTTGAGTTTAATTAACAAAAAAATTGTTCTGTTTGATGGTTTTTTTTCACGTTACAAACTATGTAGAGTGTTGCAATCGACCGAAAATGACGAATTACTACATTTAGAAAATTAAGATATATTTAGAATACTAAAAAGAAATTGGCAACTTATTATAAATTACTCCCCGAACTTTAATACATATGCTTAAGTACATGTAAATATTTTTTTATAATATACAATAGATTCACTCATTACCACAATTCATTGATATAACTGCCCAATTGTTTTTTGTTGCTACAAGGTTGTTCGTGCAAAAAATGGGGCCAGTCAACATGGAATATGACATGCAGTACCCCATATTTGTCATGATAGATGTATAGGGGTCCTGCATGAAATAAAAACGAGTGCATCCCAAATAATGTAAGACCTGGTTTCTCGGAAAACTAATGTGTTAAGCAGAACTTCTTAATATGAGATAATACAACAACAATTAAATTTTTGTTATGATTTCTGGTAGCCTTATTTCGAACAATGTACAATGTAATTAATGTAGTGGCGTGAAATTTCTAAATTTGGGGAATGTAAAAGAAATGGAAGAAAATTATGTTATGGAAACGAAATCGTTGATTTAGGAGTGCTATATTTATGCAGGGAATGAAAATGACGGGTGAAACTTTTCTATGCATGCACAACAAGTTAGGGGTAACTCGTCGTGCATGACTGGTGAGTTTCGCATGTCATTTCCACTTTCGTAGACTCTCAGCTAGGGTTGTACAAAAAACCCAACAAATCGAAAACTAAATTCGAAATTAAAAAAAAACGATCCGAAAACATGGTTAACCAAATCGAAAAAATTATATTTGGTAGGTTTTTTTAGAAAAAATATTATTTCGGTTTTGATACGGTTCGTAGTTTTGAACAAAAGCGGGTAACCGAACTGACCGGTTCCATAATATATAATATATAAAATATGCATATTTATATAATTATATTGACAAAATTTTAGATTCATTGTTAATTTATTCTCTTCCCCAAATGTTTTTTCAAATATTTTTATTGTCTTGGAAAGTGAAAAAAATAGCGGTAATTTCTAATATATTTCCCTCCCAAATATTAGTGTATTTATTTTACTTTGGGAAGTAAAAAATTCAACCATAATTGTCAATTATTTCCTATTCTCAATTTCATACATTAATATTTTTCTTCTTTAAATATTTCAAAATTCAAACTCTAGCTTATTTTTCACTATGTTATTAGATTTGATATTTTAATAAGGAAAGTTAATAAATCATTACCCGAACCGAATATTTCGATTAATCGGTTTAATGGTTATGATTTAGGGTCAAGAATTAAGCAACCTGAATTTACCTGTTATCCGAAATAATTTTCTAACGGTTAACCGAACACGATTTTTCACACCCCTACTCTCAGCTGCATTTTTACAGCGTTCTCTTGGTAGGGTTTTCAACGTATGTTTCGGAGTGGTTTATCAATGTTGGACCGAATGGCGGACGCGTAGTCGTATAGATAAACATTTGACCTAATATTAACGTAAAAAATTCGGCCGAAAAACATCCGGAGGCGGCGTAAAATGCGCCTAAACACGGACATCCCCCCTAAATTCCCATATGGGAGTTTTCTTGGTAGGGATTTTAACGGATGCTTCGGAGCGGTTTATGAATGTTGGACCAAACGGCGGATGCGTAGTCGTATAGATAAACACTTGTACTTGATGTTAACGTAAATAATTCAGCTGAAAAAACAACCGAAGGCGGCGTAAAACGCGCCTAAACACGGCTATCCCCCTAATCACCCCTATGGGAGTTCTCTTGGTAGGGTTTTCAACGCATGTTTCGGAGGAGTTTTTGAATGTTGGATTGAACGGAGGACATGTAGTCGTATAGATAAACACTTGTACTTGATGTTAACGTAAAAAATTCAGTCGAAAAAACATCCGGAGGCAGCGTAAAATGCGCCTAAACACCCATATGGGAGTTCTCTTGGTAGGGTTTCTAACGCATGTTTCGGAGCGGTTTTTGAATTTTAGACCGAACGACAGACGCGTAGTCGCATAGATAAACACTTGTACTAGATGTTAACGTACGAAATTTGTTCAAAAAAACATCCGGAAGCGGTGTAAAACGCGCCTAAAAACCTCTATGGTAGTTTTCTTCATATAGTAGGCAACGAGTAAAACATTTAATTCAGTTATAATACGAACAAAATTTTATAAATTTAATAAACTTGTATTACATACAACTTTCAATGCAATAAAATGACTATGAAGAGGTATGTGTTCTACGAAGTTTTGTTAACATACCCCCGCATAAACACGGTAGGGGGTGCTACACATAGTTACTCAACATGGAATATGCATTTGTCACTGGTTCCACACAATGAGTGGTTTGGGCTGCTCCATGTAAGAAATTGGCTAGAAATTTACACCATGATCTCCCCCTGCTTGGTTAATGTTGTAAGGAAAACTTTGCTCGTGCAACTAGGCGCCTTTAATACATAAAATGACCCCTTATTTTGAATGCATTTTTAGACACTTAAAGTATAAAATATTGAAATAGAGGTTTTAAACAACCGAACATCATGTTACCAATTATTTATAGTTGGGAATTCTAAAATAAACTCGCTTTGCATGTAAGCCGAGTTACACTCGTCGTGTCTCCGTATATTATACTAGTTGAGCAGCAAATTGTGACATGGCAAGAAAAACTCGCTGTGTGTGCAACGCGAGTTAGGCTGAACTCGCTGCCTGGTACGATGAGTTTGGCTTATCATGTCACAGTTTGTTGTATGTTTACATTTCCAACACGAATGTAATTTACGGGGATTATGTTAAGGGAATTTGATGTATATACATGACGAGTTCATAAACTCATTAAGTTTTTACCCGCTTATCTATTTCTCATTTTTCACAACTCTCAAACAAACCCTCAAATTTTTCCAACAAGCTCCCAAATTTTCTCAATCTCATACAAACATCAATTTACAATGGCACCAACACCAATCTCAACAATCGTATACTACGATGGAAACTATATGGGAGACAATACCGCGGAAAACTTGAGTCCAAATTTTTTTTCCGTATCAAATTCATTCGCATCATTCCTTTCGAAGAGCTAGTCAAGAAGATCAAATGGCTAGTATTTGTCGGGCGTAACAGACCACTACAAGCTCTCTATTATAAGTCCCAGACATCTTTGTTTCCAATGACATACGATACAATGAAAATTGATAATGAAGACGATGTTGAAGAAATGTTCAAAACACATACGGGGTACAAATAGGAAATTTGCTACTTGTATGCAGATTTTAATGGAGACGTAGCAAGTGACAATGAAAACCGAGTCGCAACTCAAGCGAAAACATATGCTTTCAACTCTTTGATGGGGGATTACAATCTTGGTGCTCCTGCTTATACCCCTGCATTCCATGATGAACTTGCATGTTCAACAACACGACACTCGTCCGCCAATTTCTTCGACGTAGATGTTGAACAACCATCAACTCAACATTCTACATTTAACCCATACATTGATGAGCATCAACCGAGACTTGGTGGATCAAGTTTTTCAAGGGGTCGACACTCTTGTGTTGCATCCTTCGATCTGAATGAGCCAACATACGCTCCTCCTAATTTTTCCTCGGTTCTACAACTATGACTTCTGCACCTGCCCATACATCCACGAATGGTGATGAAGGCTACACATCCCAGAAGAACCGATTCAAGAGCGTAGCCTTGATGGTGCTGAGGTTGGGTTATTCATGGAGCCTGAAGATGTTGTTGCCGATTCTACCTCTGAAACTAAAAATGACACTGATAATGATGATGACGCTCCTGGAAACTTCTAAGAAAATCAATTAGGACATGTTGCAAGTAGTAGTACCCTAACACCGTACGAGCCTTCGTCGCACATGTATGGCATCGACTTGGCGGTAATGGACGTGCAAGAGTTCCCTAACATGCCTGATGTGGGTTTTGACGGTTCTTACTTTACAATACAAAAAGACGACTTGTGGGAAGGGAGATAGTTTAGAACAAGCGATGAAGTGAAAGCTGTTGTTAAAAACTACAACATACGTTTCGGTGTGCACTCCAGGGTGATGTACTCGACGTCAAAGAAATACGTATGTGAATGTAGACATAAATTGATACAGTGATGCAACTAGAAGGTGCGGATCAACAAGATGAAAAGAAAAGACAACATCTGGGGAGATCACAGTCTACAACGACCCTCATACTTGTTGTGTCGTCGGTTACATGCAGGATCATCCAAACCTGGACTCCAAAATCATCATCGAAAGCATCCAAACAATTGTCCAGGCAAGCCCCAAAGTCATTGTTTCTACGTTGCGGGCGCATGTTAATACAGTACACGATTACACACCATCATAAAAAAAACTTTGAGGGGAAGGAACATAGAAATAATGAATTTGCATGGGGAATGAGATGCTTCTTACAACGAGCTTCCAGCTTGGATAAACATCATGAAGAAATACAACCCCAGAACGATCACAGATTTGGAAACCGAATAATACTACACGAACGATCGCGTGGTTCCTAGTGTTTACCAATTCAAACGACTTTTCTGGACATTTCCGCAGTGTATGAATGCGTACAAGAACTACAAGCTCGTTGTTCAAATCGGTGACACATTCTTATATGGAAGATACAAGCAAGTTTTTCTATTAGCCGTTGTTCAAGATGATAATCGCAAGACAATACCCATAACGTTCGCACTCGTGCCCAAAGAAGATACTAAATCTTGCAGGTTTTTCCTCAAGAAGCTATGTCATTACATTATAAAAAAGGGATCGAGTTTGCTTGATCTCAGATCGAGGAGGTGGGATCAAGTCAGCGATCCAATCTTTGGGCAGAAAGTTTCAAACTCCAAACATTGAACATTGTTACTACATACGCCACATTGCCGCAAACAACCATGGCCGGTATAAGAATGACGATGAATGTAGGCTCATTATACGCATGGGTATGTTTTAAGATTTGTTGGATTTATCACTACTTCCCTTATATCTCATTTGTACACTCTATCGTGTCTCAGGGTACGAACTAGTTCAACACAAATTTGAACAAATGCTTGAAGAGTTGCGGGGGAGGAATGATCTGGGCTACAAGTACGTTGCAAAAATTCCCAAAGAAAAATGGACCAACGTATACGAATGACAGTTTCAGATATGGCCACATGACAACCAACTTGGCTGAGGCAATCAATTCTTCCTTGAATGGGGTTCGAAATTTGCTAGTGACCTCCATCGTCAAAGCTACATACTTTCGTTTGGGCAAACTATTCGCAACCTTGGGCAAAGAAGTTGCCGTTATGCTGCAAAAGGGCCTCACATTCCACCCGAAGATACAAGACAAAATTCAGAAAACCGTTGTTCAATCCAATGGGTTGCATGTGCTGCCAATGTTACGTAACGACAACTATTTCCGTGTCTCGGAGATACCACGACCAATGCATGGTTTTGACCCAACATCATACAAGATGGATCTCCAACAGAGGTTGTACGACTGTGGCAAATTCCAAGCACTGAAGACTCCATGCGAGCATGTCATCACTGCATGCTCCGTTGCCAGGATCGATTACAAGGAATATGTGGATTATGTATACTAGCTTCATTAAGTATTTAAGGTTTACGAAATGGAATTTTCACCAATCGACAACGAAACTGAATAGAATGCTGAGAAGACATGGACCACAATTTTACCTGACCCAACTCTGTGGAAGGAAAAAGTAGGATGTACAAGATCCACAAGGATTCAGAATGATATGGACGACATGCGTCACCGCGACCGCGAGCCTACCGGACAACCTAGACTCTGCGGAAATTGTAGACTTCCAGGTCATAGAATGCCAAAGTGTCCATCTCGGACATAAATCGGTTGTTTTATTTTTATTAAGTTGTCATGTTTTAACATAAATATTAGTATGAAACTTCATTAGACTTCATTTCGATCTAACTTTTCATCATTGCATAGTTTACCTAAAGGGTTATAATTTTGAAATTAAATAAATCATTTTAACTTCTACATTTTCTTTAAAATATTTTACAACTTATTAGTTATAATATTTGTGCATCCAAATAGAATTACAAATTTTAGATAATTTACAACTTCAAGAAATTTATATTTTAATAAAACACTTTTTTGTATTGTAAAATATAACCAAGCCAAACTCGCCGTGTACACACAGGGAGTTCAATCATTTTAAACAACGTCATGATTAGCTTAAAAACGTCGTTAAGTCAGAGGAAACTCGCTGTGTCCCTACGACGAGTTCCGTTTAAGACTAGGTTAATCTGGTGATTAACGTTTAAACCAAATATCAACAAAATTGAAACCCGCCATAAGTTCACGACGAGTTTGAATAAAAAAAAGAATATATTTTTGGAACTCGCCTTGGTGGTGCGACGAGTTCACTGTAAGGGTGCTAATTTGGGCAATTTATGATTTTGGATCCTATTTTGGTCATAATAGGATCCAAAGACCCTACAAATGTCCTTAAGCCTATAAATTCGCACCCATTTATAAATAATTAACTCATCTTAAATATCGTTCAAGAAAATGACACTCCTTAGATAGATTCCTGGCTCCGCCCCTGGAAATTAGGGATGGTAACAGGGCATGACAGGAGGTTTTAATATAGTTTTAACTCGACCTCAACCTAATATAAAATAAGTATATCTCGACATTGATCTGATTTCAAAATTTTAATAAAAAATCCGATTAAACTCGTATCGACCCGAAAAAAGAATACACTATATAAAAATATAATAAATATATATTTAATTATAAATATACCGGTGAGTTGGGAAATTTTGGTAAAGAACTTATGTTGAATAAAGTTTCTGCTAATACTCGGATTTTAGATTCGTTTTTGAACAACTTTTTTTCCTTTTTCTTTATAAAAATATAAATCGTGACGAATATTTTTACAAACACTGCAGCAGGGAAGCTAAACTAATTGAGAAGATTAATAAGGAAGTTATAAGGGAATTTGCAAAGAGAAATGATATGGGGAATGGCGTATATTTAAAGTCCCATGTGAGTTGGCTCGCTAGTCTTTTGACTCTTTTCTTGTTATCAACGTCAGCAACTCACCGACTCTCATTCAACTTGTTATTTGCATTCACACAAGAATGACTCTATCGGTCTATCCCCTCTAATTCTTTTTCCAATAATTTATATATTATATATAGTTCATGTTTGGTAAAAGAGAAGTTTGGGTAAAAATCAGAGGTTTGAGGCATAATTAAAGGTTTAACTAATCAAATCCGTTAATATTGTTGTTTGGTGAACAACGGATTGAAAGAGCGGATTGAGGTGAAACCGCTAATTTTAAAAAAGCTCATAATAGGAGCCTTTTGAGATTAGAAGTTTGATATTAGAGTTGTAAAGACTTTTTTACTCTTACCACTTATCAAAAATCTCAAAATAACCTAAATTAAATACTTTATCACCCTATTTATAAGTTAATCATATTTACTTTTTTCTTTTTATTATCACATATTTATATGTGTAATTAAATTATATTAAAATAATTATATAAATAATAAATTAATATATAAATCATTCGAATATGTTTAGAAAAGTTATATTAAAAATAATTTTATAGATCTAATTAATATTAATTAGATACAAAATATTGAAAACTAATAGACTATTCAAACAAGTATTGAATATAATCATGTCCTTATATGTCATTTTGATTGTTTAAATAATCTAACAACTATCAGCTATCAGTTAATTTTACCAAACTCTTTTATACAATGAGCTAATACAATCCGCTAGTCAAATCAGCTAATGCAATCAACTATCAACTAGCAGCTAATGTAATCCGCTATCCACTATCAGCTATACGTTAATTGCCAAACAGGGCCATAGATTTTATTAATAATTTAATTTCTCAGCTCATATATTTCTAATATAACTTTTTAATAATTCGCACTTTTTACATAAAATTCTGCGCATGTCTTTGTATTCACGCCAAACAATTTAATGATAATGTGTAGGGATGTAAAAAATTGACCCGACCTGGTAACCTGACTGAAATCTGATCACGTCAGAACCTGGTTTGACTCAAGGATTTAATGACCTGAACCCGACCTGTAATCGACCGTTGTTGACCCGAACCCGAATTGGACCTGTTACTGTAGTAACCGAACCCGACTTGCGTCCGACCGTTGTTGACCCGAACCCGAATTGGACCTGTTACTGTAGTAATCGAACCCGACCTGCACCCGACCAAAATGAACCCGAACCCGAAACTAACCTGGCAGATAACTGGTTTTACCCGACCTGTTTGGACCCGACCTGTTTTGAACCCGACCTGATTTGAATCCGACATGTTCTTGACCTAAACTGATATTAACCTGAACTGATATTGACTTGGCTTGTTGATAATGATAATTACCTGACATTTGAAGAAGTTATTATTAGATAAATTTAAAATTTTAAAATAAATAAAAATAATAAATAATTTTTTATACTTAGTAAAAATTATCTTTTAGGTTAATGCTAAATAAATTAACTTTTAGGTGATACATATATACTTAGTAAAAATTAAGTGTTAATAAATTGTATATACTTAGTAACTTTTAGGTGATACATATATATTTAGTAAATTAACTTTTAGGTGATACATATATACTTAGTAAATTAATTTTTAGGTTAATGATAAGTAAAAGTTATCTTTTAAGTTAATAATAAATAATGTCAAGTGTTAATAAATTGTATATGTAACCCCCTCGTCCCGGTCTGGTCGGATGACCGGTCCGAATGGGCCACACGGGGAAAACCGAGTGAAAACCCCTAAGGATTCCCCCTCGGTTAACGACCCTAAAATTTCTTTTTACTTTAATCTTGTCTAGATGCACATTTGATTCCTAAGTGGAGCATAACAGCGGAAGATACAATCAACGGAACATTCACTGACCAAACAAAGCATAAACAGTCCATTTTTCTTCATTACAGCAGGCCGTTTCGAAACGCCCCTAGGGTGTTCCGAAACGCCTTGACTTGGTCAACGGCCCTGGGTCAACCATAAGGTGACCGTTCCGAAACAGGGGTAGCCCGTATCAGAACGACCTTGACGGTCAATATCTCGTGGTCAACGAGATTTGACCGTTTCGAAACACCAAAGGCCCGTTTCGGAACGACTTCATCTCGCCAATTTCTCAAAATTCCAGTAGCGAAATCGTTTCGGAACGGCCCTCATCCGTTTCGAAACGGCAGGCCTATTACGCAGGGACCGTTCCGGAACAGGGGGACCCGTTCCGAAACACCCCCTGTCTGCAGACTTTCCTGGACTGTTTTGGGGCACAAGGATGCCCCCAAACACCTCCAAAACACCATACAACAGCATACAAATTGCACACAAGGTATACTAATCATGCTAGCATGCTTCAACAATATTTAGACATGTCATACACTAGAGCAACGATCCACACATGCATTCATTCAAACATTATCCAAGCACATATGTAAACTCTTAAGGCATAAGGCCAACATTCAAGCAAGCAACGATAGACATGAGTTAACATTCGTCATGGCAACACAACCATGCAAAAGCAATATACTTAAAGGAGTCTACACATGCTCCCCAAAAACCAACACCAATCCAACAAATTCATACATGCCCCATTGCTCAAACCATTACATGTTTAAATTCTAAATTCCATACTTGGTGCACTCAAATCAAAATCACACTTGGAGGCCCTCCTCTTGCCCGAGCAACCCACGAAATAAGAATCTGCAATGTTGAACAAAGAGAGCGTAAGCAATGATGCTTAGTGAGGGTAAGCTCTAAAAAAAACAAACATCAACAATGCAGGGTCCGAGCACGATCTAACCAAGGCCATTTACACAAACCATGAGTCCACAAGGTATAGATGCATGAGCAATATATCACATGTATGCCATCATTATGAGCTCAATACCACTATACAAGTAATCACATATAAACATCCAAACAGTTCATATATCTCAACACATTGATACACATATCAACAACATTGGCACCTAGTTAAGACTCAAATACGCGGATAACCGTTGGAACTCACATCCAACAACATAACCATTACCTGACAGTGGGATTACACTCATCACCGGTCTCGCGGAGGGGATTCCACTCATCCTCACGCCCCGTCGATGGGATTCCACTCATCACCGACTATATTTAAATACCATTTCCGGGTGTACCCGTACTCCTCCTTGGTGACTCAACGCCACCAAGGCCACGCGCGACTTTTGACTCATGTGTACACACTAACATCCTAATGATCGATCATTTGTATTTAAGTTTACTAGTGTCAATATTCATTCATTTCATCTTACTCATTTCAATCAATTCTGTGCTTAGCACGTACTCACCAACAACCATCATCATGCATGTCTCAAGCATCATAATTCATGTCTCATCTCACATGTACAACACAATATACATAGCCATTCATACCACAATTCATACGAGACATACACAACCATATAATGAGTTCAACCAAAGGCTCTAGATCAAGCTTAGGATTAGGCTACCACTCTAATCCTAACTCTAGGTGGGTCTACCAAGCCCAACCTAGTCCACATACTCGAACCAACCAATTTAAAACCGTTTTAAACAATTAACCACTCACCTAAACTCCCGAGCTCAAGACCACGCAAGCAATTGTCTTCAATTTCCCGGATTCACTTCCGAAGCTTCACCGATGCCCAAACTTGACTCTAATCAATCCCAAACACAAACAAAACATTCACGATCAATATCTTGTCATCGAAACTAACCTGGATTACATTACCAAGTAACCAACACTCAAAACAAGACTAAAAACAGGATTTTCGAGCAGCCCACAAGACCCACTGAAAACTCTCATTTCAAGCACCCAAACAAGCATCAATTGCACCCAAAATGATCCTCATACATCATACTACCTACAGCCCCCAAATTCCAACCCTTAACAGCCCCCAAACCCACATTAAAACCCTCCAAAAACCCTCTCAAGCCAAAATCCGAAAATTGGTTAAAATCATTCGAAATTCATATATGTAGTATCATTTGGCCTCTATACATCATTACTAAACATATTAAATCAAAACATTTAATTTTGCAACATAAAGACACCATTTTTAATCAAAACATTCAAAACCTCCACTTTCCAAAAACTTCATGAAAATGAAAAAGAATGGTACTTTTATGAAGGGAAGGATGAGGGGAAGTCAAAAATACTCTTACCTTTCGATTTGGGGCTGAAATGAGTGAGAAATGGGATGGAACAGTGATTTGGGTAGTGAACTTGGGTTTCCCGTTGGTGAGTTTTGAAGGGAAGATGAATAGTAGAGAGAGATGGGTGTTTTATTTAACATGTGGTATAATTTGAGGCTCAAAAGTCTAGTTTACCCCTAATGAAATGGAATATCTACAAGGGAGGTAAATCCATGGTTAAATGTGGTTTAATCTTAAAACATGATTAACCCCAAGTAGATTAATTTTGAAAACAACTCGAAATATTATTTAGAGTATAAAACCGAGCCCAAAATAATATTAAAATATTATTTCCACCTAACCCCTAAACCCGGGTGTTACAACTCTCCCCCACTTAAGGAAATTTCGTCCCCGAAATTACCTGGTGGAAACAAATACGGAAACTGTTCAACCATATCTGCTTTTCTCTCCCACGTGGCCTCTTCCACACCTCTATGTCTCCACAACACCTTGACCAACTCTATGGTCTTGCCACGCAACACCTTGCTATCAGAAGCAAGTATCTCAACGGGCTCTTCATTATAGGACAAATCCGGATTTAACTCTATCTCCTCAACGGGCATCACATGAGAAGGGTCCGATCTATATCTCCTAAGCATAGACACATGAAAGACATCATGGATCTTTTCTAACTCAGAAGGTAACCTCAAACGATAAGCTACAGGCCCTATCCGCTCAACAATCTCATACGGACCAATGAACCTCGGACTCAACTTGCCCTTCCGGCCAAACCTCATTACCTTCTTCCACGGAGATACTTTCAGAAATACTTTCTCACCCACTGAGTACTCAACCTCTTTCCTCTTTAAATCTGCATAAGACTTCTGACGATCGGAAGCTGTTTTCAAACGGTCACATATCAACTTCACTTTATCGGTAGTTCCCTTAAGCAAGTCTGGCATAGGTAACAATCTCTGACCTGTCTCAGCCCAACAAATCGGAGTCCTACACCGTCTACCATACAAAGCTTTCATAAGGTGCCATCTGAATACTAGACTGATAACTGTTGTTGTAGGCAAACTCAACCAACGGTAAGTGCTTCTCCCAAGAACCTTGAAAGTCGATCACACAACAACGAAGCATATCTTCTAGAATCTGTATCACTCGCTCCGACTGCCCATCGGACTGAGGGTGATACGATGTGCTGAAATGCAAACGGCTACCTAAAGCACTATGCAAGCAACCCCAAAACCTCGAAGTAAACCTAGGATCCCTATCTGAAACAATAGACTTCGGGACTCCATGAAGTCTCACAATCTCGCGGATATACAAGTTTGCCAACTTGTCTAAGGAATCCGTAGTGTTCACTGCTAAGAAGTGAGCACACTTAGTGAACCTATCAACAATCACCCAAATTGAATTCTTCTTCGAAGGAGACAAAGGCAACCCCGATACGAAATCCATGGTGATTCTCTCCCATTTCCATTCCGGAATCTTCAAAGGCTGTAGCAGACCTGAAGGAACCTGATGTTCTGCCTTCACTCTCTGACAAACCATACAACGGCTCACATACTCGGCTACATCTCTTTTCAAACCAACCCAGAAATAATCATTCTTCAAATCTCGGTACATCTTGGTACTACCCGGATGCATAGAAAAGGGACTCGAATGTGCTTCACTCAGAATCTGACGTCTCAACTCAACATCTTCTGGTACAACAATTCTATCTCTAAAGCACAACAGACTCTCACCACTGAAACTGTACTCAGTCGGTCTTCCTTCGGCTATGTCTTGAACATGAGGGACTAAGCTCGCATCTTGCAACTGTTTCTCTCTAATCAACTGAATCAGGGAAGGCTTCACTTGCAACTCGGTGATCAAACCACCATCATCGGACACACTCAATCTAGCAAACATAGCTCTCAACTCAACGGCCACTTTTCTACTCAAAGCATCGGCTACTACATTTGCTTTACCCGGATGGTACTCAATGGTCAAATCATAGTCTTTTAACAACTCTAGCCATCTTCTCTGTCTCAAATTCAACTCTTTCTGTGACATCAAGTATTTCAAGCTCTTGTGATCGGTGTAAACTATACACTTCTCACCATACAAGTAGTGTCGCCAAATCTTCAATGCAAAAACAACTGCGGCTAGTTCTATATCATGAGTAGGATAGTTCTTCTCATGAATCTTCAACTGTCTAGAAGCATAAGCAACAACTCTTCTATCTTGCATCAAAACACATCCTAAGCCTATGTAGGATGCATCATTGTAGATCACAAACTCCTTACCTGAAACAGGTTGCACTAACACTGGAGCATTCGTCAAAGCTTCTTTCAATTTCTCAAAAGCCTTTTGTCTTGCATCTGACCATTCAAACTTGACTCCCTTTTACAACAATTTAGTCAAGGGAGCAGCTACTCTAGAGAAGCCATCAACAAACCTCCTATAATAACCGGATAATCCTAGGAAACTCCTAATCTCGGTCACGGACTTAGGTTGTTTCCACTCAACAATAGCCTCAATCTTCGACGGATCAACACGGATACCCTCGGCTGAAACAACATGGCCAAGAAATACAACCTCTCTAATCCAGAACTCACATTTACTAAGCTTCGCATACAACTGATTGCTCAACAATCTCTGTAAAACAAATCTCAAGTGCTCATCATGCTCTTCTTCTGTCTTCGAGTACACAAGTATATCATCAATGAAGACAACCACAAACCGGTCTAGATAGTCTCTGAAAATTCTATTCATCATGTCCATGAATGCTGCCGGTGCATTCGTGAGCCCAAATGGCATCACAAGAAACTCATAGTGACCATATCTAGTCCTAAAAGCTGTCTTCGGGACATCACACTCTTTCACTTTCAACTGGTAGTACCCGGATCTCAAATCTATCTTCGAGAATACTGAAGCACCTCTCAACTGATCAAACAAATCATCTATACGAGGCAACGGATACTTGTTCTTCACAGTCATCTGGTTCAGCTGTCTATAGTCAATACACATGCGCATACTACCATCTTTCTTTTTCACAAACAACACTGGAGCACCCCACGGAGAACTACTAGGCCTAATGAAACCCCGGTCTAATAATTCTTGCAACTGACTCTTCAATTCTTTCAACTCTTTCGGAGCCATGCGATACGGAGCTATCGAAACTGGGTTAGACCCTGAAACTGTCTCAATCACAAACTCAACATCTCTGTCAGGAGGCAAACCCGGCAACTCTTCAGGAAACACATCTGGAAAGTCACACACTGTTCTGATATCCCTCGGTCTAGCTTCACTCATGTCCGGATTCATAACATAAGCCAAATAGGCCCCACATCCAGAGTCCATCAACCTATGAGCCTCTAAAGCTGACACCACATTAGACAAGAACTTAATGTTCTCGCCTACTACCACTACCTCGTAGTCATCAGAAAGCTTCAAAGAAATCCTCTTTGTCTCAAAATCCACACTAGCCCGATGCTCAACCAACCAATCCATACCCAATATAATATCAAAACCGTAGAAAGGAAGTTCCATCATATCAACTGAAAACACATGACCCTGAATCTTCAGTGGACACCTCCTATACATACGTCTAACCACAACTGTCTCACCAAAAGAGCTAGTAACATGCATACCTACATCTAAGATCTCTACAGGAATATCTAACTTCTGTGCATGCTCACTCAGAATGTAGGAATGTGTAGAACCCGAATCAACCAAAGAAAGCAAAGACATAGACTGTAACTCGAAATTACCTGCTATCACATCGGTGTCGTTCCCGGCCTCTCTCTGAGCATAAACTCTCGCTGGTCCTCCCGCCTCTGGCTGCACAGCCACAACATGAGCAAGGTTTCTCTGAGCATCTCCCCTAGGTGCATCAGCCCTAGGCTGGAAGTAGCCACGACCGCGCCCACGACCTCTCTGAAAATCGTTACCTCTCGCAGGAGCCTGAGCAATGTTCGGTGCCTGAGCTGCCTGACGTGGACAGTCCCTCCTAAAGTGGTCCCTCGAACCACAGTTCCAACAAGCATGGAAGTTACCCCAACACTCACCAGTGTGCTGCCTCCCACACTGTGCACACTCGGGCAAACGCCCTCCTCCTCTATGGCCCTGATGGCCTCTACCTTGGTGGCCACCGCCACGTCTCTGATCAAACTGATGTCCGCCACCTTTGTGCCTCTTAGCATCCCTACCATCAAAGTTGTTGTGCCTCTTACCAGAACTAGATCCCCCAGAACGCTTGGTCAGCCCCAAGCTATGCTCAATGTCCTTGGCTCTAGCAACCAAGACATCGAAGTCAGAATAATCTGAAGCTAAGGTATACCTCTTAACTTCCTCATGAAGCCCGTATCTGAAACGATCACATCGAGCCCTCTCAGTAGGCACTAACTCTGGAGCATACTAACTCAGACGGACGAAACGAATCTCATAATCAGTCACAGATGCATCCCCCTGAGTGAGAGCCATGAACTCTCTCTTTTTCTCATCTAGGTACCTCGGTCCCAAGTACCTCTTCCGGAAAGCAAACTCAAAGAATTCCCAATCTATCTCGGCCTCTGGAACCCCGGCAGTAATGGTGACCCACCAGGTGTAGGCATCACCCTGAAGCAATGAGATCACACAACCCAATCTACGTGCGCCCGCACAACCCATCTGAGCTAAGATACGAACTGTCTTCTCCAACCACAACTCCGACCTCTCCGGAGTAGATCCTCTGAACTCCTCGGCTCCCAAGCTACGGAGCCTCTCTAACGGTAGACTAGCATCATCATACCTAGGCTGAGCTGCAGCCTGAGCTCCCGCAACTGCGGCCTGAAACGCTCCCGCTATCGCTTGCACTAGCGGAGTCATATCAATTCCAGCTGGACCTTGGCCACCTTGAGGTCCATCTCCTCCGGCTCCATTTTCACCCCCAGCTCCAGGTGGTGGAGGTGGTGGTGGCGGAGGTGGTGGAGGAGCGCCAACTCCCGCGGCCCCCGGTCCCTCTATGTGATCTCCCGCACCAACTACCGGCTCAACAGGAGCCACAACTCGCGGTTCCTGACGAACCAACCTCGGTCTACCTCTCGGTCTAGACATTGCCCTCACAGGTATTAACTACAACCACAACATACAAACACACAAGTTTGGTTAGCAAGGCGAGGCTTCCAAGTGTCCAAGTATGTTCCCTCACTTAAAAATCATTTTCAAATGTAATAGTAGCAATGGGACCCACACACACATGCTTTAAAATAGAACAATTAGCATACTTGTCACATAAGCAACCATTCTTGCAAAACAAGCAAACACCGTGCAATTCAATTTAAAAACTTAACTTACCTCACTTACCTGCCTAAGGTCTCAGTAACCTTAGGCTCTGATACCAACAAGTGTAACCCCCTCGTCCCGGTCTGGTCGGATGACCGGTCCGAATGGGCCACACGGGGAAAACCGAGTGAAAACCCCTAAGGATTCCCCCTCGGTTAACGACCCTAAAATTTCTTTTTACTTTAATCTTGTCTAGATGCACATTTGATTCCTAAGTGGAGCATAACAGCGGAAGATACAATCAACGGAACATTCACCGACCAAACAAAGCATAAATAGTCCATTTTTCTTCATTACAGCAGGCCGTTTCGAAACGCCCCTAGGGTGTTCCGAAACGCCTTGACTTGGTCAACGGCCCTGGGTCAACCATAAGGTGACCATTCCGAAACAGGGGTAGCCCGTATCGGAACGACCTTGACGGTCAATATCTCGTGGTCAACGAGATTTGACCGTTTCGAAACACCAAAGGCCCGTTTCGGAACGACTTCATCTCGCCAATTTCTCAAAATTCCAGTAGCGAAATCGTTTCGGAACGGCCCTCATCCGTTTCGAAACGGCAGGCCTATTACGCAGGGACCGTTCCGGAACAGGGGGACCCGTTCCGAAACACCCCCTGTCTGCAGACTTTCCTGGACTGTTTTGGGGCACAAGGATGCCCCCAAACACCTCCAAAACACCATACAACAGCATACAAATTGCACACAAGGTATACTAATCATGCTAGCATGCTTCAACAATATTTAGACATGTCCTACACTAGAGCAACGATCCACACATGCATTCATTCAAACATTATCCAAGCACATATGTAAACTCTTAAGGCATAAGGCCAACATTCAAGCAAGCAACGATAGACATGAGTTAACATTCGTCATGGCAACACAACCATGCAAAAGCAATATACTTAAAGGAGTCTACACATGCTCCCCAAAAACCAACAACAATCCAACAAATTCATACATGCCCCATTGCTCAAACCATTACATGTTTAAATTCTAAATTCCATACTTGGTGCACTCAAATCAAAATCACACTTGGAGGCCCTCCTCTTGCCCGAGCAACCCACGAACTAAGAATCTGCAATGTTGAACAAAGAGAGCGTAAGCAATGATGCTTAGTGAGGGTAAGCTCTAAAAAAAACAAACCTCAACATTGCAGGGTCCGAGCACGATCTAACCAAGGCCATTTACACAAACCATGAGTCCACAAGGTATAGATGCATGAGCAATATATCACATGTATGCCATCATTATGAGCTCAATACCACTATACAAGTAATCACATGTAAACATCCAAACAGTTCATATATCTCAACACATTGATACACATATCAACAACATTGGCACCTAGTTAAGACTCAAATACGCGGATAACCGTTGGAACTCACATCCAACAACATAACCATTACCTGACGGTGGGATTACACTCATCACCGGTCTCGCGGAGGGGATTCCACTCATCCTCACGCCCCGTCGATGGGATTCCACTCATCACCGACTATATTTAAATACCATTTCCGGGCGTACCCGTACTCCTCCTTGGTGACTCAACGCCACCAAGGCCACGCGCGACTTTTGACTCATGTGTACACACTAACATCCTAATGATCGATCATTTGTATTTAAGTTTACTAGTGCCAATATTCATTCATTTCATCTTACTCATTTCAATCAATTCCGTGCTTAGCAAATACTCACCAACAACCATCATCATGCATGTCTCAAGCATCATAATTCATGTCTCATCTCACATGTACAACACAATATACATAGCCATTCATACCACAATTCATACGAGACATACACAACCATATAATGAGTTCAACCAAAGGCTCTAGATCAAGCTTAGGATTAGGCTACCACTCTAATCCTAACTATAGGTGGGTCTACCAAGCCCAACCTAGTCCACATACTCGAACCAACCAATTTAAAACCGTTTTAAACAATTAACCACTCACCTAAACTCCCGAGCTCAAGACCACGCAAGCAATTGTCTTCAATTTCCCGGATTCAATTCCGAAGCTTCACCGATGCCCAAACTTGACTCTAATCAATCCCAAACACAAACAAAACATTCACGATCAATATCTTGTCATCGAAACTAACCCGGATTACATTACCAAGCAACCAACACTCAAAACAAGACTAAAAACAGGATTTTCGAGCAGCCCACAAGACCCACTGAAAACTCTCATTTCAAGCACCCAAACAAGCATCAATTGCACCCAAAATGATCCTCATACATCATACTACCTACAGCCCCCAAATTCCAACCCTTAACAGCCCCCAAACCCACATTAAAACCCTCCAAAAACCCTCTCAAGCCAAAATCCGAAAATTGGTTAAAATCATTCGAAATTCATATATGTAGTATCATTTGGCCTCTATACATCATTACTAAACATATTAAATCAAAACATTTAATTTTGCAACATAAAGACACCATTTTTAATCAAAACATTCAAAACCTCCACTTTCCAAAAACTTCATGAAAATGAAAAAGAATGGTACTTTTATGAAGGGAAGGATGAGGGGAAGTCAAAAATACTCTTACCTTTCGATTTGGGGCTGAAATGAGTGAGAAATGGGATGGAACAGTGATTTGGGTAGTGAACTTGGGTTTCCCGTTGGTGAGTTTTGAAGGGAAGATGAATAGTAGAGAGAGATGGGTGTTTTATTTAACATGTGGTATAATTTGAGGCTCAAAAGTCTAGTTTACCCCTAATGAAATGGAATATCTACAAGGGAGGTAAATCCATGGTTAAATGTGGTTTAATCTTAAAACATGATTAACCCCAAGTAGATTAATTTTGAAAACAACTCGAAATATTATTTAGAGTATAAAACCGAGCCCAAAATAATATTAAAATATTATTTCCACCTAACCCCTAAACCCGGGTGTTACAGTATATCTATAGTTAGTAAAAATTAATGCTAAGTAAAAATTAAGGATATAGTTGGTTCTGTTCTTATAATTAAGACATTCAATTTTAATTCTTTTAAATGAATTAAAACATAACTTGAATGAATATATTTTTATTTAATTAACTTAATTTGATCAAAACTTATTGGATAATATTAGAAACTGTGAATGTGAGTCTTTGTTGATTATTTAAGTTGATAAAAATAGATTAAGTGAACTTTAAACTTACAAGAACTTTAAACATAATAAGTAAAATTATTATTGAATAAGATAGAAGTTTATTACAACATAAAAGTGCACAACTTAGTAAACTTTAAACTTACAATCTTACAAACTGAAAATTATGAAATATAACACAAGTTTGTTTGGTGAACATTTAAGCTTTCAGATCTTATAACAAAGTTTTACAACATAAAAGTTCAACTTTGCTACTAGAAATATCCTCATCGAGCCGTTAAAAGATGAAATGCTACCATCAAGCTTTAGTTATGGGCAACTTAACTTACATAACTATGAAACCAACATAATTAAAATAAAGGCATCTACACAAGGGCAACCAGCAACAAACAACAATCAACAACCAACAACAGTCTGCAACCAGCAATATGAACATCATTAGAAACATTAATAAAACAGAAACATATAGAACTCATATATACAAACAGAAACCATAAATATAAACAGTCAAAAAAAGAACAAAAACATATAGAATCTATAAGAACAGAAGCATACATAATATATACCAGAACAGAAACCATACAAACATAGACCATACATAATATATACCAGAACAAATATCACACACACACATTACTTGGTTATAGTAAGATTGAGTTTACCAATATAATTTAAATAAAACTCTTTTAAATTATAATTTAAATAAAACTCTTTTAAATTATAATTTAAATAAATTCTTTATCTTATAAAGACTTCAAATTCAATCTAAATTTAGATGTATGTATGTAACCCTAAAGCCTAAACCCTAATATATATTAATATATATGTATATTTACATATATATATATAACATATATGTATTAATGTATTATGTATTTGTATATATTTAACTAGTTATATGTGTGTGTATTATTGTATATATTTATAATTTTAATTCAAATTAACCATTATTCTTCTTCTTTTTTTTTTAATTTAGTCTAATGTTTATAATTTTAGTTTAATATATTTGTTCATCATAGTCCCTAAAATTTTATTTTTATTCCAAATTGACCTGACTCCTATTCATTTTTTTTTTTGCAATTTAGTCACGTGGTTTTAATATGATGATATTTTTATTCATGTTAGTCCCTAAACTTTTATTTTTCACCAAAATTTACCCTTATTATTTTATAATTTTTGTAATTTACTCCAATATCTTAGATAGTTAGATATGAATCATTTGATGATATTTTTGTTCATTCTACTCCCTAAACTTTAAATTTAGTACAAATTGACTCTTATTCATTTTTTTGCGATTTAGTCCAATGTTTATCATTTTAAATTTTTAGTTTAATATTTTTGTTCATTATAGTCCCTAAAAGGCTAACTATATTCTTATTCCAAATTGACCTGACCCCTATTCATTTTTTTTTTGCAATTTAGTCACGTGATTTTAATATGATGATATTTTTATTAATGTTAGTCCCTAAAATTTTATTTTTCACCAAAATTTACCCTTATTATTTTATAATTTTTGTAATTTACTCCAATATCTTAGATAGTTAGATATGCATCATTTGTTGTTGTTTTTGTTCATTCTAGTCCCTAAACTTAAATTTAGTACAAATTGACCCTATTCATTTTTTGTGATTTAGTCCAATGTTTATCATTTTAAATTTTAAATTTAATATTTTTGTTCATTATAGTCCCTAAAAGGCTAAATATATTCTTATTCCAAATTAACTTGACCCCTATTCATTTTTTTTGCAATTTAGACACGTGATTTTAATATGATGATATTTTTATTCATGTTAGTCTCTAAAATTTACCCTTATTATGTTATAATTTTTGTAATTTACTCCAATATCTTAGATAGTTAGATATAAATCATTTACTGATATTTTTGTTTATTCTAATCCCTAAACTTTAAATTTAGTATAAATTGACCCCTATTCATTTTCTTGTGATTTAGTCCAATGTTTATCATTTTAAATTTTAAATTTAATATTTTTGTTCATTATAGTCCCTAAAAGGCTAACTATATTCTTATTCCAAATTGACCTGACCCCTATTCATTTTTTTTTGCAATTTAGTAACGTGATTTTAATATGATGATATTTTTATTCATGTTAGTCCCTAAAATTTTATTTTTCACTAAAATTTACCCTTATTATTTTATAATTTTTGTAATTTACTCCAATATCTTAGATAGTTAGATATGAATCATTTGCTGATATTTTTGTTCATTCTAGTCTCTAAACTTTAAATTTCATACAAATTGACCCCTATTATTTTTGTAATTTACTCTAATATTTTACAAATGAATCATTTGATGATATTTTTGTTCATTCTGCTACTGCCTAATATTTCTTTTTAATGTGATTCATGTTCGTCATTCGTCAAGGGCGTTGAATAATTAGCTCGTAATGAATGACCAACCTAAAGTCTATCGACCTAAACCCGATTTAACCCGACCTGAAATGAAACCAAAACTGAAACTACTCGACCTGAAATGAACCCGACCTGAAGTCAATCCGAACCCGAATTAACCCGTCAATTAACTGTTTTGACCCGAACTGAAATGAACCCGACCTGAAATGAATCTGACCCGAAATGAACTCGACCCGAAACGAACCCGACCTAAAATGAACCCAAACCAATCCGAATCGAGTCAAAACAGAAAAACAACCTGAAATGGCATGTATCCGATTTGACCCGACCTGACAGAGCCCGACCTGAAACCCAACGAATTATTTGTTTTTACATCCCTAATCATGTGAGCGATGTTGATAATTTTCTATATAAATTCAACACAATATTACCAGACATAAAACCTCAAAAGTTTCACCAACCAGTGTACACTTCAGGTGAAGCTAGCTTAAATTTAACCAGTGTTCAACATTGAACATTGTTAATTTGTTTGGAAATGACTCAAAAGAGGGAGAGAATGACCAGGAGCGGAGCTTGATCAATAACTGAGAGAGATAATAATTTATTAAGCGTATAAATTCTAAAAATTAAGAGGGTCAAAGAACTTATTTACTAATATTTAAATTAGGCTTAAAGGTCAATGGCCAACAACGAAAAATTAAAAAATAATTAAGCTCTTATGAAAATTTTGCACCTAATTTAGCTCTCATAATTTAAATTACATCCAATTTGGCCCCTCCGTTAGTTTGACTGCGTTGATCGTCAATGCCCTTTAATAGTTAAAATAAAGACGAACACGTGGCACGCTCTGGGCGCGCCACATCATCAAAATCGTTTTTTTATAAAAATCTAAAATTATAAAAAATTCATAAAAGTGTAAAAATTAAAAATATAAAAATATTAATTTTATTTTATTTTTTTCTTATTTTCCTTTATTTTTTATAAAAAAGTAAAATAATATTTTTTTCTCTAAAAAACTCCAAAGTTTCATTTCTTTCAAAAAAAACTCATAAATCCCTTAATATTTTTTCTCACCAGCATCGTCGTCTGCCACACTACCACAACTTCTACAGTCAATTAAATTGATTTGAGGACTTAAGAATGTATGGTTAGGGTTTAGGGATTTGAAAATTTTGGGTATTTTGAAAATTTTTAAAATTTTGGGATTTTATAATTAAAAATATATTTTTAAAACAATTATAAAATTTTTAATTTTTTACACATTTAAATATTTTTTTATATTTTTCTTGAATTTTTAAAATAATTTTTTTTATATTTTTTATTTTTTATTTTTTAATAATTTTCAATATTTTTTTTTCAGATTTTTAAATATTTTTTTTTATTTTTAAATATATTATTTTATAATTTTAAATATTTTTTAAAAATTTTAAATGATTATTTACGGTTTTGATGACATGGCACGTGTCACCATCATAATAACTAGTTTTGAGTTAACAGTCAACTTAACGGAAGAGCTAAATTGATTGCAATTTAAATTTTGAAGGTCTAATTAATCGTAATTTGAATTTTGAGGGCTCAATTGAGTGCAAATTTTTTTTATAAAAATTTAATTAATTTTTTAATTTTTTTTATTGAAGGTTAATTTAACTTTTAAATTTTTAAATAAAAAAATCTAAAATATAATTATACTAAAAAATTTGGGAGAAAAAACAGCCCGTCCCACCTATTAATGCCTCCGTCCATGAGGATGGGTAGCCAATGAAGAGAATTAGATGTCATGATCAGCATTTCCCCTGCCGCCCTTCATTTCCTCTCCACTTCTATCACGAAACTTAACAACAGTCGGTGCCTAAAAGTCTAGTTTTCGTACTATATTACTTCTAACACTATAAGAATATAAATTTTCAATGACATCGAGAATGATCACTAAAATAGTATATTTCAATATATATTAATAGCCACAACAAATATAAAATAATAGTCACTTTATATATTCTCAGCATCAAATTATTTATCGTTAAAAAAATAATTAGCGCGAATCTATATATTTAAATAGTATCAAAATTTAATAATAGTAAAATTTGTGTCACAAATAAAAACTAGTAGTAAAAAAATGTAACGTCATAATTACTACTATAACAACGATCTAATAAAATACATCACGGCGAATACTTATATATTAATAGTTCGAATAAAAATTTGTCACAAAAACTTAATATTTGTGACAAAATTACTCCTTCCGATACCAATTTGTCATTGAAAACTCTATGTAAACCTTATGAACCCGCTGGTTAATCTTTTGAAAAATGTGGATACACATACTTTATCTACTCTCTCCCCTCATTTCATAACATTTGTCCTTTTGGTTCCAACATCATACTATGCAAACCTATCTACTCTTATATTCGTTTTAATCTTTAACTCATCAAAATTGATTTGAACCTGAAGAAGCAAGACAAATCATTTACATAAATTTAGTCCGTTTATACGTATAATAAAGTTATTGCTGATGTCATTTAATATGATTATTAGCTGACAAATGTTAAATGAATATTATATTTTCAACGATAAAATTAATTTTAAACTTTAAAAATGATATTTTGAAACAACAATATAAATTTCGAACATAAACTAAGAAACGGATATGAAAGATAAAAATGTAAATGTCTAATCTGAATTGGGCCTAATAGACCATCAGAAATAATGTAGGTAAGGGGTTACATTAATTTGGGCCTACTTCCTTACATTTCGTTCAATTCAAAGCAAAAAAAGAGAAAAAACGTATATATATATTTTTGTTGTCTCTTTATTTTAGGGATTTGTCTCGATTAATTTGGATATATTCGTATTTTACATTTATTTTTAATGAGTGAGTCTTTCAACGTAGATTTTTTGCATACATAAAATTTTAAATTCAAGATACATTTAAATAATAACAAATTACTTACCACTCGAACTAACCTTATTCGTTAAACGCGTGCTTTTTTTTTTTATATATATAAACAAAATTCAACAACCAGTAGCATGCGTTTGGTTTCGTAGTTTTGTAAGAAATTTGTCCCCACATTTCCCTTTCAATTATTGCTGTTGAAATTACCCGGCAACTACATCTCCCATCCCATTCTCTTTATTTTTATTTAGTCTTTTTTTTTTAACTTTTACTATTGTTTTCTCCTTATCATGGAGAATCCACCCACCATTATCAGGCCACCACAGCCACCGCCACCGCCACCGCCGCCCTTTTTCCTGCCTGATAACATGACTAACTTTACTATCATCGGTTCACCTCCACCACTACCTTTCTTCTCTTCATCACCCCAAACTGTCACTATAGTGAACTTCGATCAACCTCCTCCTTTCCCCGATTCACCCAGAAGCGTTGATTTTTCCCCACTCGAATTCATCCTCGCCCTTTTGGCTGTTATAACTATCCCCGCCTTGATCTACTCTTTCTTTTTCGCCGTCAAATGCCCTCCTTGGTCTTCCCGGGACCGTCACGATGAACCTCGGGAGCTTCCCACCGACAACCACGGAGACGGAGGTAGCTCCGCTGAAGTAACCGACACGAGGAGGGAGCCGGTTTCGGGTCTCAAGTACCGAAAAGAGACCCATTCTAAAGAGATTGGGAACGAGTGTCCCGTTTGTTTGTCGGTGTTCGGCGATGGGGAAGAAGTAAAGCAGTTGAGTGAATGCAAGCACTCGTTTCATACTAGTTGCATTGATTTGTGGCTTAACAATCACGACAATTGTCCGGTTTGCCGCGCTCCCGTTGTTGTTAAGCGGCGAAATAACAACCGTACGCCGCCGTCTGGTCCGGCCAGAGATAGTGATCCCCATCAAGGCTTACCAGATGCAGCGACTCTGGTTTGACACGGTTATAGTTTATTTTTTTTCCTGATTTTTTACCCCCTTTTTCTTGCTCAAATTCCAAGAATCGGTAGTAAATAGTAATGGCACAGAATCCAGATCGCGTAGAGAATTTAGCCTTCAAATTTCACTTATATTTTTGTGTGATTCCGTTATATGAGAAGAACTGAAAGATGGGTCGAAAATGGAAGTAACAGATCCCCACTTTCTGTATGCAATTCCTTAGGTTTTTTTACTTTTATTTTTGTTAGGGTTGGCGTTGTTGTTGATGATTGTATATAATTGCAGCAAATGCTTGTTTTTCACCTACTTTACCAGTCTTGTAGATCTTTTCTATTATTTACCACAAGGCAAACAACAAAAACAGAAGCGTGATCCACGCTGTATGCTTTTAGTTAACGACCTTGATGGCACCACCATGTCATCACCGTGCCAGTGATTTAAATAGCGGTCCATAATTATAAAAACTGACATTATATAAATAAAGAGGAAAATAAAGAAGGAAAGTATGTGAGAAAATTTTATTTCTCATTCATAATTCACTTGAATATCGAGTACACACAACTTGTTATTTATGCTAATTCTCCTAACAAATTTTATCTAGAAGATTTAGAGAATTCCCTCCAAAATTGGTTATAGCAATTTAACAACCCTAATGTCATGGTTTGACATTTCAGCCACCTTTGTATATTTTCATTACTTCTCTAATATTTCTCAGGCTTCTTTTGTTTTTTGAAAAAAATTTGGATTCTAGACTTGTAACAAATGACGGTACTCCTCAAACCATTGAACAGGTACGAGCTTGGTGAAAACATCAATAATTTGACAACGAGCAGTTATATAATTGACTTGCAAGGTTCCAGCTGCCACCTTCTCACGAACAAAATGAAGATTGAGATCAACATGCTTTGTCTTGGCATGGAGTACTGGATTAGCATCCATCGATATGGTGCTAGTGTTATCACACCAAACTTTGAGAACATCATTGATCGTTAGTCCCATATCTGCTAGAACGAATGTAATCTAGAGAACCTCAAAGGTTGCATTTGCCAAGCTGCGATATTTAGCTTCAATCGTGGAGTGTGACACTGCATGCTGTTTTTTAGAACACCAGGACACATGACGAGATCCAAGTTTGACACAATAGCCTATAGTAGATCGACGATCATCAATATCACTACCCTAATCTGAATCTGAAAACGCAGAGAGAAGAAGATCATATTTTTGTTGAGGTCGAAACCATATTCCATAATCAACTG
The DNA here is from genome assembly GCA_030270665.1 of Hibiscus trionum. Lineage (NCBI taxonomy): Eukaryota > Viridiplantae > Streptophyta > Magnoliopsida > Malvales > Malvaceae > Hibiscus > Hibiscus trionum. The sequence continues at coordinate 8,557,318 of BSYR01000007.1, read as the reverse complement.
TGCCACATAAATATTTCAAAATCCTTCTAATAGCTTGCCAATGGATTGTAGTAGGGTTTTGCATAAATTGAACTACCTTGTTTACTAAAAAAAGCCAAATCAGGTCGAGTGTGACATACATACTGAAGAGCCCCCACCATGTTGCAATAACCTTGAACATCCCGAAGCAACTCACCATCATGTTTACTAATTTTTGGAAACACTGCCATTGGTGTGGAAACAGAAAAACGTTCAATTGTTTTTGTCTTGCACAATATATCAAAAACATACTTTTCGTGACTTAAGAACAATCCTCCTCCAAATTGTTGCACCTCGATGCCAAGAAAAAATTGCAGTAACCCAAGATCCTTTAAAGAGAAATGATCATGTAACACTTGTATTAAATCTCGAATAACCTTTTCTGAGCTACTAGTTATAAGGATGTCATTGACATACACAACAATGTATGTGGTGGAGGATGCATCATGTCTAACAAACAAAGCCAGGATTGTGTGCCACAAATGCGGAAGCTTGAACTCTGTGCCACAAATGTGGAAGAGTTTCCAACAACATGAGGATCATTGAGAATAACATTTAGTGGTGGAGACTGTGTGCCAATATCCACAGTGGGTGATTCCATATCATATGAGTCTTCATTATGAACAAAGTCAAAAACCTCTACAGGTGATTCCATAGAGGGAACAACATTGGGTGCAGGATTAGAAGGAGCTTCCTGAGTATCTGGAGAAGCTACATTGAATAGTGAATATGTGCCAGAAAATATTGCATCGATTGGAGGCTGATCTGTTTGAGTTGGTGAATTAGGATAGGCTACACATGTTGAATGTGTAGGCTGGCATAATGGAACAACATGTACTGCACGAGATAAAACACTCTATGGAGAATATGCAATAGATATGTCAGTGGTCGTCGACTGACTAACGCTTGGCAAACAAGTGATGAATTAATATAAATATGTAGATAAATAATGCCAAGTTTAGGTCTTTTTGCGTGCAAGTATACACATTCAGCAAGTAATACACCAGTAAGCTGAGTATCGTATCCACAAAGATTTTCCATGAATTAAATGCCACGATATTTTACTTGTGAAATGAAATAAAACAGTTTGTGATTGAGAGTGGGTTTATATTAAGGAAACATCTAAGGAAAAATGAAGTAAAAACTCAGGTAGGTTGGCAAACAATTGAATCAGATGATGAATTATCGTTGGCAATGGATGCTTGGAAATCACGCTTGCAAAAATAGAGATCAACAACTTTCAACCTCAGTTTTAATACCGTGCAAATTTCAAGTGATATTGCATCCGTCGATGGTAATACCCTAAGTTAATAACTTTAAAACACCTATATTTCTATAGAATTGCTTTCAAATAATTAACTTGACAAAGTTTTAATCTTTACTCGTAAGGGGTAGATTCACTTCTGAAGTAAGCTCATCTACTTGAACATCTTCTGTTGAAGCTTCTCTCCTTAGTACTGGCAATTAATCATTATCTTCCATGTCTGTTAAGATATTAAGGGATAATAGGCAAGCAATGCTAACTGTTGTTTGGCAAAAAGTTTAAGAAAATTAAGCACTAGTAGAATAGACAAAAAAACCAAAGCATTCAATTATTAAAAATTGAAAACAACTAAGTGTTCATCGCTAAAACATCCCCAACCAACTTAAAATAATTAGTTCATGGCTGGGGGAACCATCAAGAAAATATCGCTTGTAAACAACACCATAAAAAATCAGAATTTAAACTAAGAGAAATGGACAAAGAAGGAGATTCGTTGATGGAACCCTTTAATGGATCCAGAGCTCTCAGTCACAACCTGGTCGAACCACGGTTTGCTCTCTGCCTTCTTTCTTCACCACGACGTGGCCTTCTTGGCTAAATGATAGGCTTGCTTTATATAGGCACTTGTGGAAACCCTAGATTGGGTTTGAATCTTGAGAGTTTGTTAAATACCAGGATAGATGCGTTATCGTCTTATCCTCTTTTTGAATTTTAGGGCTGATTGGGTATTTGACCAAAGGCTAATTGTTCGGACATCGACATCCTTCTTTTACCAACTGAGCTTGGCAATTCTCGTCCTTCTTTTGCTAACCGCAACTCGACATTTCTCTTCTGCTCCTCTGGCTTACTACTCTTGTCCTGCTCCTGCAAACTGCTCCTGACCTACCACCAAAGCAAGAAAATGCCCCTTCACTCTGGAAAAAGAAACATTCCTTAACTTCTAGATGCAAATGCATGAATCTACTAGCTAAATGCACAAATACATACACAAAGTCGAGCAATATCATGGTAATATATACATGAAAAGTATTACTTTTGAGGAGTTAACACTCCCCCAAACCTAGCTCATTGCTTGTAACGACCCAGATTTTGAAATCTGAGAGTCGATGTAGCTCAAAGAGTGGGCTTCGTGTTTGGGCCAAGTGTTGGGCCTTTGATAGCTTTGTGGGTTACCTTTAGGTTTTTTGGGCTAGAGGCTTTGGCTTGGGTTGTGAATGATGAGATAAAGGAGGGGTAAAGGAGTAAAATTCTTATTTTGAAAAAGGTGGAGCTGATTTCTCTTAATGAATGCTGTAAAAGTAAGGGAAAGTGATATCACCTTGTCCCATGTTCCCTAATCCTCTTACATCTCCAACTTCCTTCTAAGAGCCAAAGACAAAGACCCATTCTTTGTCATTTTGAGTGGGAGTTTTTGAGTGCTTATGAAGGGAAATGTCATTGTAACACCCCAAAATCCGGTCTAGTCGGAATTGGGTTCCAGTGTTCAGAAATCTTATATCGATACGGTCTAAATATTGTATCGGCTTTAACCGCGAGGCTAATTAATTGATAATGGACTCTAATTGAGTTAAATTATTGTCATCGAACCTTATCGAATAATATCAAAACTTAATCTGTGACTAAATTGAGGAAATTAGAAGTCTGGGGTTACATCTTAGAACATTGAAGAGTTGAGGGACTAACCTTGCAATTAGCCCCTCAATTAAAATTCCACTTACGTGGGATAATCTGATAACTTTTCTTCAATTGAAGGAAAGCTTTGGTATTAAAAACATAAGAAAATGGAATAGGAAAGCTGACCAAGACATATCCAAGCAAGCACCTCAATATAATTATCATCTTCTTCTTCACCTAAGCAAGCAACTCCATTAGAGCTAGCTTCAAGCTTTGTTTTTCCTTCGTTTTGTTATTATCGAACCATTGCTATCAATCGAGTAAGCTATAATATTCAATCAATCATTGAGTTTCATGGATAAATTGACCTTAAACGTGAGTTAGGGTTTGGCCATCTATGAGTAATCCCTAGATTATGATCATATCAATTTTAGTTACTGATTTTGATATCGTTAATCTAACTACGATATCGTAATATCGATTCTAACACTCTTCGATTGAATTCCTAGCTCAAGAGATCAATATAGAGCATCCACTGAACTCACCGAAGGCTAGGAACAAAGCGGTCATCATCCGAGAGTCGTAAAAGCTTCGGATTATCGAGGTGAGTGTAGTCGGAGTCTCGAGAATGGGAGAGGAGCCTTCCCGAATTCATCAATGTCAATTTTAATTTAATCGCTAACATTGTCTCTAAAGATATTACTTTGGATTGATAAACGAACATATTGGTAAGTTTCAGTAAGTTTGGTAAGTGCATAAAACATGGATATTGTCATTGTCATCGTGTACCATAATTGGTATAGTAATTGCTATCGAAATGTGGTAAATGAAGCATCGGTCATTGAAATTGTCATTGAAGTCATAAACATTGATATTATAACATTGCTTATAGATGGGAACATTGAAACATTGATCATTGAATTTATCATTGAATTTTTAATATTGATGTGGTCATCGAAACCTTGGATTCGAAAGGACTTTGGATACAATTGGCATGCCATAGAATTCATGAGCTCAGTGTACGGGTGGACTACGGTCATAGGGCTATGACCTATATTGATTTGGCGAGGTGGAGGGATGTTGTGGTATTGGTCATTGGCGAGGCGGAGGGATTAGACCGTTTATTGATTTGGCGAGGTGTAGGAATTCGCGTATCCATTATCTTGATTCGATCCAAGGCTTGATAAGGAAACAAAAGAAAGTTTGATATTGAATATGAGCATTGCATTGATAATATAGATTTATTGCATTGATGTTGTTTAATTCTTGGTTTAGAATTACAAACCATTGTTTAATGTTGCTTAAGACTACCTCACTTAGACCTTGCAAGTATAATGTATCAATTTCCATGCATTTCAGGTTAAAGAATTAACGTTGTTGAAGATCGAAGAAGTCGGAGTAGACAAGTCACTACAAGCTACAAGTAATGTATTTTGTCCTTACGAACTCCTAAGATGGTGGAAATGTAGTTGAACTAGTCACTTGAGTCCCTTTTGGCATGTTTGTGCTATGCATAGTTTGTAATATGGCTAAGGCATAAAAGTGACCTATGTGTGGTGTTTGAAAATGACCAAAATGGTATATGTGGCGCAAAAGGTAAAAACCTAGTAAATGGATTCAAATGACCCTAATTTTTTTGCATGATAGTAGTTTATGGAATTGAAATGTTGTGCGTAAAGTTTCATTGCATTTGGACATCATTCGATAGGTTAATTCGAATAAAAACTAGCAAAATTCTGTCATTACAGGTCAGACCATATCGATACGGGGTGATGGCATATCGGTATGGTTAGGCATAATTTGACATAAGAAACATGGCGTATTGATACGACATAGCGTATTAATACGGATTTTGGCTACTGGAATTTGGTTGTAAAAATGGTATCGATACGGGGCTAAGGCGTATCGATACGAAGTCAACATGGTCAACCAGTATTGGTACAGTCTTAAACCGTATCGATACGAGCTTGTTATCTTGTTTTTGAAATTTGAAATTCAAGCATAGCGTAATGATACAGTCCTATAAGGTATCGGTACAGTGTTAGTTAATTATGTTAATAGACTAAGATTGAAGTTTTACATTGGTTACAAAATGATCACTAACTTTAGGATGGTTAAATTGAATGAGTATATGAAGTCCGAATAACATGAAAATATATAGGCTTGCTGATATTAAGTTTAATTGTATTGTGGTGTGGTCTATTGTAGTAAAGAACCTTTAATTTACTAAAATTGCAATTTAGTCCTTAAAGTTTTTAAAAGATAGACTTTGATCCCATTTTGGTAATCATCATTACGAAATGAATAATTTGAGCTAAGACATATGTTTGGTAATGTTTAATATGTATAACAATGATTATGTGTTGCCTGATTGAAATTTTATCGCACCGTTCATCGTATGATTCACCGGTAGCACTTTCTAACCCGGTTCTCGATCAGGGGGGAAGGGGGTGTTATATTTGTGGTATCAGAGCTAGAGTTTAGTCGATTCTTGGACTAAACTGAAGCTTATTGCATTGTTGTTGTGTTACTTTGCCACCTAGGAGTTATATATTGTGTATATTGTGAGATGTCGACTAATCCGATCTCTTTGTAATTTAGATATGTCTCAAACTAACGGGGCTTATATTGATAAGCTTGCCGCCGACTCCTCGAATCATGGAGAGAAGATTAGAGGAGAAGACCCTCCGAATCCTCAGAACCCTCATGTTCAGAATGCTGAGCCTGTAGCACATACCGCTCAGGCTGAATGTTACAAAAACATGGCTGATATGTTCAAGCAGTTTATGACTGCTATGAAGGCTGAGCAAGTTGTGCAACCCATCGCTCCCGTTGTCCAGCATACTTGGGATCCTATCGATAAGCTATCTCAGTATCGAGCTTATACCTTTACCGGTCAGGATGATGATAACCCTGAAATTGCCGAGTATTGGTTGGATAACACCATTTGGATCCTGAACAAACAACTGCAGTGCTCGGACGAGCACAAACTCGAGTGTGCCCTTACGTTGTTGGTTGATGAGGCACTCTATTGGTGGGAGACTACTACATTGATGGTCTCCGAGGATGCTTTGACTTGGGAGTTCTTCCTTAAAGAATTCCTTAAGAAGTACGTCAGTGAATTCTATCTCGCTGAAAGGTGAAGTATCTTTCTCGACCTCAAGAAAGGTGGATGTCCGATTGAGCAGTACATCCATGACTTCTGTAAGTACTATAGATACGGTGCTTAATATATCAAGAAGGAGGAAGAGAAGTGCCGAATGTTCATTGCAGGGATCAATAATGAATTACGCCCTATGTTCACTGCATTGAGCATTGTTGATTTCCAAGACTTGGTGAATCAAGTCAAGGCTACTGAAGCTATAAAGAAAGCTCAACGGGCTAGTGGGTATGGTAAATTGGAGAAGAGGTTTAGGGATGATTCTCGACCTCCTAAATGGAATAAGAAAGGAAAATATCAAGGCCATAAGTAGAACGTTTATCCGTAGCCCTCCCGTTTTGGAAATATTGATAGGCCGCAATCTGTGACCCCGTCCTTTGCTAAGGCAACATTTATTAATAGCACCAGAGGTTTGAATCGAAGCATCCAACATCTAGTTTGCAACTACTGTCAGAACAAGCACCTAGCAGGTCAAATACCGTAAGCAAACTGGAGTATATTATTACTGTGGTGAACAAGGTCATTTCATTCATGACTGCCCATTGAATGCAACCAAGTCTACATCTACACCGACTACTGCTGCCTCTTCTGCTCAATCCTTCCGAGGTAAAGGATCAAGCAAGGATCTTTGGGAACTTTTGGGAGAGCAAGTGGCTCAGGGAAACCATCTACTAAGCAAGATTCCAAAGCCCCTGTCCATATGTATCATGTGAAGAGTAGAGAAGAGGTGGACGAGCCTGATGTCATTGCAAGTATTATTGAGTTATATTCGCATCCTTTATATGCATTGATTGATCCTGGTTCTACTCACTCATTTATAGGTACCATAATAGTCAAGAAGTATATCATGTCTTCTGAGCCAATATCATCGAAAATCTTCGTAACCAACCCTTTAGAAGATTGTGTCACCATGAGGGTAGTATGCAAGAACTACCCCTTAATGATCCAAGGGATTCCTTTTCTGGCCAATTTATTGGCTTTACCGATTCACGAGTTTAGTGTTATCCTAGGCTTAGATTGGTTTAGTGAACATCAAGCCTGGGTAGATTGTAGTAAGAGGAAGTTGTATCTCTGGGGTCTTGGCAAGGAAAGCATTGTTTTGATGAATGCGAGAAATCCTTTTTTGTGTGCTTTGACATTAGAAGACAAAGATGAATCTCAATCATAGAAAATTGACACTGTGTGTGAATTCCCTGATGCTTTTCTTGATGAACTTCTGGGATTGCCCCCAGCCCGTGAAGTGGAGTTTGGCATTGAAGTACAACCTGGGATTGCTCCAGTTTCCATTGCACCGTACCGAATGGCAGCCGTTGAATTAAAGAAGTTGAAAGCTCAAATTCAAGAATTGTTAAGTAAAGACTTTATTCAACTGAGCTCTTCGCCTTAGGGAACACCAATTCTTTTTGTAAAGAAGAAAGATGGTTCTATGCGATTGTGTATTGATTACCGACAGTTGAACAAAGTAACCATTAAGAACAAGTATCCATTGCCTAGAATAGACGACCTGTTCGATCAACTAAATGATGTCTCTGTGTTTTCCAAGATCGATTTAAGGTCAGGCTATTATCAAATGAGAGTGAAGGAAAGTGACGTACCTAAAACTGCCTTCCGTACAAGATACAAACACTACGAATTCTTGGTGATGCCCTTTGGGTTAACCAATGCACCGACAACTTTTATGGATTTAATGAACCGAGTCTTTAGACCATATCTTGATAAATTTGTAGTGGTATTCATAGGTGACATATTAATCTATTCCAAGAATGTTGCAGAACACCGAGATCACCTTCGCATCATGCTTCAAACCTTACGGGAGAAGCAGTTGTATACAAAATTCTCTAAGTATGAGTTTTGGCTCACCGAAGTTGCTTTTCTTGGACATATTGTCTCGGCTTCGGGTATCACGTGTGATCCAAAGAAAATTCAGGCTATTGTAGATTGGCATCCACCGAAGAATACTGGAGAAGTCAGAAGCTTTATGGGGCTTGCTGGCTATTATAGAAGATTCGTAAAAGGGTTCTCTATGATAGCCGCTCCTTTGACTAAGTTGTTGAGAAAAGAAGCTCATTTTGTTTGGACCGAGAACAACAATGAATTTTCAATCGATTGAAACAAGTGTTGACTCACGCACCAGTCCTTACCCAACCCGAGTCTGGAAAGGACTACGCAGTTTACAGTGATGCATCACATCTCGGGTTAGGAAGTGTATTGATGCAAGAAGGCAAAGTCATCACTTATGCTTCGAGACAACTTAAACCGCACGAGATGAATAACCCTACTCATGACCTTGAGTTGGCTGCAGTTGTCTTTGCTTTAAAAATCTGGAGACACTATCCCTACGGAGAAAAATGTTATCTCTTCACCGATTATAAAAGCCTTAAGTACATGTTGAACCAAAATGAGTTAAATCTTCGACAACGAAGTTGGATGGAACTCATTAAAGATTATGATCTTGTCATCGATTATCATTCGGGCAAGGCTAACGTTGTAGCTGACGCACTCAGCCACAAACCATTTCCTGGTAAGTATTGCCAACGAAATTGAGTTATATATATATATATATATTGTGTGGTGCGTTGACTCATTGTAATGTCATTGTCTTGTAGCCCCTCAAGAAATTAATGCTCACTTTCGGCTTCGGAAGCATCGTTGTCTTGTAGCTGAGCTTCAAGTTCAGTCTACTATCATTTCACGTATCAAGGTTTTGCAAGAAGATCCTGAGCTCCAATCCATTGTCTCTAAGTTATCGGATAATCCCGACTTCCGAATTAATTTTGAAGGGCTCTTGTGTTTCCGTGACTGGATCTGTGTACCTAATGATGAATCTCTTCGCACTGACATTCTCTCTGAAGCTCATTCAAGTTCTTTTTGTGTTCACCCCGGGTCCGTGAAGATGTATAAGGACCTTCGCGAACTCTATTGGTGGTCGGGCATGAAGCAGGCCATAGTTGATTACATATCTAAGTGTCTCACGTGCCAACGTGTTAAAGTAGAACACTGTGTTCCTACCGGATTGTTGCAAACCTATTGACCCACCGCAATGGAAGTGGGAGAAGATCACTATGGACCCAAAAGTCCTATATTTTTACCCATTTCTCATGACAATTGTAACCCCCTAAACCCGGCCTAGGAGAAAAGACCGAATTTAGGAAGTTACAATTGAAAACTTTTCCCTCAAGAAAACCAATTTTAAAAAATATACTTTAAATTAAAATAAAATAACTTAAATTTAATAATAAATAAAAATAAAAATATCATAATAGATATTCGAATAATTATATAAAATCTCTGAATTAAAATAACAGTAGATGAATGCTAAAAATAATCTCAAAATATAAATAGTCTAAAATTACATCCATGTCCCAAAATAATAAATAGAAATCTGATTAAACTAAAATAGTTTCGTACTGAATAATAAAATAACCGGATAAAATCTGAGATCCTCCAAGTACCAAGTTGCCTAGAGTCCAAGATACCTGTAAAAGAAAAACTATAGGGGAGTAAGCTAAAGAGCTTAGCGTGTCTCTAAAGTGCAAGAAAACCATAATTATAAAATAGAGTATTATTTTCTTAAAATCTTTTTAAAAAAATCATAACACAAATATCACATTCACAATGCAATGCACCCAACTACAACCGCCACAAAAGAGGTAGGTTCCCCAGAACTACTCACTACATCATCGCCATCTGAAGTGGAACTCAGCCCGAAGGGTGGAACCACTGATCCGAAGTGGAATTCAGCCCGAAGGATGAAACCACTGAACTTCCTCCATACAAATCCCAACCCATGGTCATACATACATGATGATTAAAAATCAAATTTCATAAACAAAGTTCCATAAATCCGATATTCCATAAACATACTTCATAAAACATAGTCCATAAATCCATAAATCATATATCCGTAAATTCGATGTTTCATAAATCATAATTAAAACACGTTTTGAAAATCATATGCACATGATGTCAACCATACAAGCAATAATACATATAATAATCACACAAGGTGTAAAACACCAACACATAGAAAAAATATCATATAATTTATTTATAGCACCAGAAGAAAACACACCTTAAGCAAACAATAGCTCTAACGACGACAAAGGGCGATTGCAGTTTCGATGTAAGGTGATGACAACGTCAATCCGAGAGGAATTCATAAAACATGGGAATAACTAAGAGCGGCAACCCTTTAAAACTTAAGGCTTAGGTTTATTTATGTACGTAATAACTATGACTATATATAGTTGAGCAGTGGTAGCAGTGGTAATCTAAACAAATTAGGTTTAGAATATAATAATAATAATAATAATAATAATAATAATAATAATAATAATAATAATAATAATAATAATAATAATAATAATAATAATAACAAGAATTTAAGTTGAAAAAGGAGAGACGGTTTAACTGTGGGAAAAAGGGGAATTGGAATTCAATTTAAAAAGAAATTGCATTAAAAATATATATATTAAATAATTAAAAAACGTATGGAAGAAACCAATTGAATTGAAATTCAATTTGATAAAAGGGTTATTTACGGAGTCAGTCCTTAAACTTTCAAGAAATTTAATATTAATTTCCAAGTTTAATAAAAATTCATATTTAGTCCATCATAGAAAATTAGGGTTTTAAAAATTAGGGATTTTGAAATTATGTTTCTAAATTAGGGATTTTTCGAATCTAGGGTTTACAATTTTGGCATAATTTTTGGGGTGTTTCAACAATCATCACTCAACCTACACCCATTTGAGCTGCATTATGGCCCTTCATGCATTAATTTCATCATTTATGCCTTTGATCTTTATATTCTGTTTATTCTATGAAAAGGGTACTATTTGATGCATGTTTGGTGCTTTTGCAGATTTGCACGCTGCCAGGGTAGGAGATGCCGTGAGGGAAATGAAGGAAAAGAAAGGATGAGGCAAAACCAGCTAGTGACAAACCCTAATTGAGCCAAGCCACAACTAATAGCTTCTATTGAGGGAAGCTGATGAAGCCTTGCGGAGCAGAACCAGTCACAGACCCATGCCGAGGCAATAGAATGCCATGCCACGGCCATGTACTATTCAACCTGCCGGAGGGAAAAATAGGCAAAGTGGTAGTCGATTTGTAGAGTTTTAAATACCGGATTTTTCTACACACTTTGCGTGGCAGTCGGAGCTCAAGAGAAGGACGAAAACATGCAAGGAAGGATAAAGTTGGACTTTTGGCTAATAGTAGATAATGTATTAAATTAAAGAGATTCACCTCTTTAATAAAGTTAAGTCCAAGTCCAACTTAACTTCCTCTCCAAGAAGAATTTGTGCCTACACCTTCCCCTATAAAATGAGGATTACTGCCATCACTAAGGGTGAGAATCGAAGAGAGAGAGAGCTTAGGGTTTAGTTTGTGTTTTCTTTCCATTCATTATGTTATAATTTTTCATAGGGTTAGGATTAGTTTGTTTAGTAGTTGTGTGAAGACTATTGTACTTTGTTTAAGTTCTTAATGCAATTAAGTTAAGGTTTGCTTATTCTTGGCTTTAATCATTCTTGCATACTTATCAAGAGAGAGTTTGTGAGATTAACCATTTATTCAATATCGAGGGAGTTGAATTCACGAAACGATTAAGCACAATTTTCAACCCACGTGGAGTTAACTAACTTGACCTAGAGATAGGTTAAGGGTTTTAGCGGCTAAGAGAAGCGTGTGATTGGTTGATGTTTGTCTTTGGTTTACGTCAAAAGGTATGGTCATAATTCAGCCATCAACAGTGTTCCGAGCTTAGTGATAAGGAGGAGCCATTCAAGGACACTTTGCCGAACCTTAACAACATCTGCCCAAGAGTAAGAGATTGCCGCGGAAGAGACTCAACCTTTACGGCCGCGATAGGGACTTAGGTTACTGCCATGACAGTTTTGTGTTGCTGCATTCAAGAATGAAGACAAGTCAATAGGATTCCATGCTACGACGCATTCTAATCTGGCCCATTCTCTCAACTTGATTTTCTCTTCTACTTTATTTTCTGGCTTATTTTAGTTTTAGTATTTTAGTTTATTCAAACACCCCAACTCATATGTGTTTTACTTTAATTGCTTTGCAGTGCGAGAAAGTAAGACCAAAAGGCTAGCTTAATCCTCATGGAGATGATACTCGGTACACTTATCATTATATTACTTGAGACGTGTACACTTGCACTATTGCGAGGCACTTTGACGCGAGTATCAAGTTTTTGGCGCCTCTGCCGGGATTGACAACTTTTGTTTTTATTTTCTTGCACTCTTTATTTCTAGTTTATTTATTTTCTTTTGTTTTAGCACTAATAAAACTTGGTTTTGTTTTGGTGCATGACCAAAGTGAACCCAAGTCACCCATTGCGAGACTTAGATCAAGAAATCAAATGCTCTCACCTAAAGCGTAGACGAAAGATCGTAATGCAGGAACCTGAAGGTCGAGGTTGAGGCAATAACTAAGGTGATCCGGTAAATAATGCCATTGGGCAGCAACCTACCGACGGGCAGCAACTTGCCAATGGACAGCAGAATATTCCAGCAGGCATTGGAGACAACCCACCATTGCACTTCGCACCAGTATGAAGCCCAACTGTCTGATACTACCTTGAAGAGGACCTGAACGAACTAAATCCTTGATTTATTACCCCAGAAATTGAGGCCGCCCACTTTGAACTAAAGCCCGTGATGTTCAACATGATCAATACCATGAGGCAATTTGGCGGCTCAGCAACTGAAGATGCCAGACAGCACCTCAAATCCTTCTTCCAGATTTGCATTTCGTTTAAAATACAGGGAGTACATGAGGATATTTTGAGATTAAAATTGTTCCCCTATTCACTGAGGGATAGGGCAAAAACTTGGCTCAACAGTATTCCAGCAGGATAAATTGGATCCTGGAGTGATTTATGTCATGATTTCTTAGCATGTTTTAATCCTACAAATTTAACTGATAGATTGCGTAATGAAATCACTTCTTTTCGACAGGATGACGATAAATCCATGCACAAGGCTTGGGAGCGATACAGAGAGCTGTTACACAGATGCCCTTGCATGGATTCCCATTATGGATGCATGTGACTATGTTCTATAACGCGGTCAACATGGCAACTAGGATGATGCTTGATGCCTCGGCAAACGACATACTCCTAGGTAAAGACCTAGAAGAGGCAATCGATATTCTGAACATGGCGGCCAAGAACGACTATCAGTTCCCAACGGCCAGATGAGGAGGAACCCGATGCCAACCCACAGTAAACGAAATAGGGTCGTCGGACTCAATTTCATCTCAAATTGCCGCCTTGACAAAGTTGGTCATGAACATGCAATCGCAAAACAATCACCAGGAAGTCAAGTTAATGGATTTATTTTGTGAAAACTATGGAGGTAACCATGTCTCTTTTGAATGCCCGCAGAGCCCAGAGTCAACATGCTATGTTGGAAATTTCAATCACAACAACAACATAATGTCCAAAAACTATAACCCAGCCTAGAAAAAGCACCCTAACTTTTCCTGGAGCAACCCCAATAATGCACTCAATCCGCAAAATCAGAATGCTCCAGCAGCAGGATTCCAACAAAACATGCCTCGGCAGAACATGCCGCCGCAACAGCCAACGCAGTCTAGTTCCCTAGAAGACACTCTTCACGATTTTATGACTCAAACTAGTGCATATATGGCTAATACTGACGAGTTCATAAAAAAACTGAAATTTTTATGGACATGAATGAGATGAGGCTGCAGAACAACGAGGCAACGTTGAAATCCCTGGAAACACAAGTGGGGCAGTTTGCACAAATTCTGAGTTCCAGACTAATGAGAGCAACACATGAACAATGCAAGGCGATTAGAACTAGGAGTGGTAAGCAGCTGAAGGAACCCCAGACCAGTGACAAAGATGAAAATAAGGAGGAAGCCTCTGCTACAGCAGAACCTGCCGCGGCAATACCCGATCCACTGCCCCAACATGTGCTGACTACGCTGCCTCGACAGAGCCAATTGATTCTACCAAGGGCAAGCAGAAAGATGTGGGCAACCCAGATCCAATGCCACAAATTAGATTACCAGGCCAAGAAAGGATCAAGGATATGCGACCCCCACCACCATTCCTACAAAGGTTAAAACGATAAAAGCAAGAGTACCAGTTCAAGAAATTCCTAGATATCTTGAAACAGGTCCACATCAACATACCCTTAGTGGAAGCGATAGAGCAAATACCGAATTACGCCAAGTTCCTCGAAGACATGGTGTTAAAGCGAACAAGGATAGGGGAATTCGAGACGGCTTCCCCAACAGAGAGATGTATGGCCATGTTACAAAATCAAGCACCACCTAAACTTAAAGATAATGGGAGCTTCATGATACCATGCGCAATCAGGAATCATTATGTGGGGAAGGCATTGTGCGACTTGAGGGAAAACATAAACTTAATGCCCAAATATGTTTTCCAAAAGCTAGGAATAGGGAAGGCTAGACCTACCATGGTAATGCTCTAGTTGGCCGACCGCTCCTATGTTCACCCAGAAGGAAAAATTGAAGACATACTGGTAAGAGTGGATAAATTTATTTTTCCTGCTGATTTCCTTGTTCTTGATTGTGAGGCAGATGAACATACACCCATCATACTTGGGCGACCATTCTTAGCCACTGGGAGGACTTTGATCGACGTAGAAAAAAGAGAGCTAACGATGAGGGTCAACAATCAACAAGTCAAGCTCAATGTTTTCCAGACCCTAAAATGTGTGGATGACCGGGAAGAATGTCAAGTGATGCAAGCTACCACAGAATTCAATTTTGACATTAATGCACCTTGCCTCGGCAATGAGTTTTGCCACTGCCTCGGCATGCACTCTGACGACTGCCTCGGCATCGTTCTGGACAACCTTGACAAAGTTGAAGAGAATGGCGAAGCTGGCATTGAGGAAGCCCTCTGGACATCCTCTCATCCAGGTAAGTACTTTGAACCCCTCAATTATTCTGGAGAGGAAAGAAAAAGTGAAAAACCTTCAATCGAGCAACCACCAGTTCTAGAATTAAAACCATTGTCCGATAAATTAAAATATGTTTATTTGGGAACCAATGATACCTTGCCCATAATCATCTCTTATAAGTTGCAGCCAGAACATGAACAAAGCTTGATCAAAATGTTGCGGCGGCACAAGAGGGCAATAGGGTGGACTATTGCTGATTTGAAAGGAATAATCCCAACGGTTTGCATGCACAAAATCCTGTTGGAGGAGAATCACAACCCTACCATTGAGGCTCAAAGAAGGCTTAACCAAGCCATGAAAGAGGTTGTAAGAAAAGAGATTATCAAATGGCTCGATGCTGGAATCATATATCCCATCTCTGGCAGTACGTGGGTAAGCCCAGTATAGTGCGTACCAAAGAAAGGTGGAATAACCGTGATAACCAACAAGAACAATGAATTAATCCAATCCAGGACTGTGACCGGTTGGAGGGTTTGTATAGATTATCACAAGTTGAATAAGTCAACTAAAAAGGATCACTTCCCTTTAACTTTTATTGATCAAATGCTCAATAGACTTGCTGGTAAACCATTTTACTATTTTTTGGATGGTTACTCAGATTATAATCAGATTGCCATAGCACCGGACGATCAAGAAAAGACCACCTTTACATGCCCATACGACATATATGCCTTTAAAAGAATGTCGTTCGGGCTTTGCCCTAAGAGAATTCTCACGATGCATGATGGCAATCTTCTCCGACATGGTGGAGGACTTCCTGGAGATTTTCATGGACGATTTCTCGGTCTTTGGTGATGACTTCGACAATTGCCTCAGCAATTTGGAGAGGGTACTCCAATGATGTGAGGAATCTAACCTTGTTTTGAATTGAGAGAAGTGCCACTTCATGGTGGATGAGGGCATAATACTAGGCCACAAGATCCCATCAAAGGAAATTGAGATTGACAAAGCTAAAATTGATGTGATCGAAAAACTATCTCCACCTACCACTGTCAAAGGAATCCGAAGTTTTTTAGGACATGTAGGTTTTTATCGAAGATTTATTACAAAATTTTCAAAAAATATTAAACTATTGTGCTCTTTGCTTGAACAGGATAGGACCTTTGACTTTAATGATGAATGCACCGAGGCATTCGAGACACTTAAACAGAAACTGGTGACTGCACCCATTGTCGTACCACCTGACTGGACGTTGCCCTTCAAGCTCATGCGCGATGCCAGTGACTATGCCGTTGGAGTAGTACTCAGTCAAAGGCAGAAAAAACTCTTCTATGTAATCTACTATGCCATCAAAACACTAAACGAGGCCCAGATCAATCACACCACCACTGAAAAGGAATTACTGGCCGTTGTCTTTCCCTTCGACAAATTCCGATCTTATATAATTGGAACCAAGGTGATTGTCCACACGGACCATTCGTCGATAAAATACTTGTTCTCTAAGAAGGATGCCAAGCCGAGACTTATTCGATGGATCCTACTCTTACAAGAATTTGTCGTTGAGATAAAGGACAAAAAAGGGACGGAAAACCAGGTTGCCGATCACCTATCAAGGCTAGAACAAGGAAAAGAGGACATTACATGTACAAACATACGAGACGCATTCCCTGATGAGAAGCTCCTGCTGCCCTCAGCAGAAGAGAAGACCATTGCCGCGGCAGTGACAGACAGCCTTGCCTCGGTATTTTCAGACTATATTTCCTCGGCATTGCCCTTGGCAGTAATTTCTGTTACGACAACACCCTGGTACGGAGACCTCGTGAATTATTTAGTCAGTGGTGTTTTACCTTATAACCTTAACTATCAAGGGAAAAAGAGATTCCAAAATAATGCGAAACATTATTTTTGGGACGAGCCCCTTTTGTTTAAACATTGTGCAGACCAGGTTATAAGGCAATGCGTCCCCGAAGAAGAACACCAAGGAGTGCTCCAACATTGTCATTCTTCATCATACGGAGGACACTTTGGAGGAGCTCAAACCGTGGCAAAGGTACTACAGTCTGGACTTTTCTGGCCCACCCTCTACAAAGATCCCCATGACTTTTCTAAGCAATGCGACATATGTCAACGAACTGGCAATATAAGCAAACGTAATTAGATGCCTATGCAAACCATACTTGAAGTGAAATTATTCGATGTATAGGGGATTGATTTCATGGGACCTTTCCCATCATCTTACGGTAATCTCTATATACTTTTAGCCGTTGACTATGAGTTTAAATGGGTCGAAGCTATTGCCACCCCCACAACGATTCCAAGACCGTGCATAATTTTTTACATAAACACATATTCACATGGTTTGGGATACCCAGAGCAATAATCAGCGATGAGGGAAAGCACTTCGATAATAGACTAATTGCCGCGACATTGAAGAAGTTTGGTGTCACACACAGGATTGCCACGACATATCACCCGCAAACTAATGGGAAAGTTGAGGTCTCAAACAGAGAATTAAAGGCAATCCTCGAAAAAGTGGTTAACCCTTCACGAAAAGATTGGTCACTTCGTCTCAATGATGCATTATGGGCATACCAGACTGCATACAAGACCCCATTAGGTATGTCTCCATTCCGACACGTGTACGGGAAAGCATGCCACTTGCCAGTTAAAGTCGAACATAAGGCATATTGGGCAATCAAGACAGCAAATATGGATTGGGAAAAGGCCGGACAAAAGAGACGGCTAGACCTCAAGGAAATAGAAGAATTCCGGGCCCAAGCGTATGACAACACGAGAATTTACAAAGAAAACACGAAACGCTAGCACGATAGTAAGCTCCTGCTGCGGCAGTTCCTGCCAGAGCATCATGTATTACTCTTTAATTCTCGCCTCAAGCTGTTCCTAGGCAAACTCCGATCAAGATGGCTTGGGCCGTTTACACTTGTCAAAGTCTTCCCCCATGGTGCTGTAACGATTAAAAACAACAAAGATGGGTAAGATTTCAAAGTAAATGGGCAAAGGCTGAAGCCATACTCTGAGTCGAATATCATTAGGGGAAAGGAAGAAATCATTTTAGGAGATGCATCCGTATGCCCTCCTTTAGTGCCTTGACTTTTCCTTTTTATTTTCTCATTTATATTTTATGTTCTTATTTTTATTTCATTTTCCTCATCTTTAATTTTCCTTAGGAATAAAGTATTAGTTTATTATTTTTTAGGATGGAAAACTAGAACCAAGGAAAGGGAGGAAGTCACGACGCCGACAGCAAAGCCCACCCCACCATCACGCATCCAGCCACCCCGAGAATCCAAACGAGTCAAGCACGCGACATCCAGACTAAAGAGGCTGATCTTACAGAGCGAAAGTGACGAGGAAGATGAATCTTCTAAATCACCATCCATCTAAATTCCTCTTCTTTATGCCATTTATTTTTAATGCCCTTATATTTTTGTGTGCTAAATTTGCCTATCTTATTGTATGCAGTGGAAGCATTGAGGGTAATGCTTGATTCGAGTTTGGGGGTGTAGGTTTAGTTCCCAAGGCACGACCATGCCGCAACATTTTAATATTATTGCCATGCAGTTCTGTTCTTTTACTCATTTTTTAACTGCATTGCCTTAACCAAATTTTGATTATGCCTCGACAATACTCTTTATCAATTGCCTTAGTTTAATTTTAATTGAATGTTCTTTCTTGGCAATAGATCTCTCTCTTCTTACCATAGTTTAGAACTGTTTAGAGCCTTTAATTTTAGGATGCTTAAGGAAGACAACTTAGGATCATAGTATAAGATTAGAACTTCAAAACACCTTTGTGACTTGTATGATTTAAGGAGTTCTAGTACACGTAGGGCATAGACTTGCTTAGAAAAAAAATTTGGGTAAAAAGTTAGAGGTGCCTAATATTGGCTCTAGCTTAAGGAAGCCCTAGATGCACCCGAAACCGGCTCTAGGCTAATCACTAGAGGTGCCCGAAATTGGCTCTAGTAGGTTAGAATTCTTATTGTTAAAAAAAGAGAGAATTTACCCAAGTTAAATAGGTTAATGCTTAAGTGTTTGCTTAGAATCCTTATAATCATCTTGTTCACAATGCATGCACACACTCACAAATCTTATAGTTTGATTCCAAGCAATTCCTAAGGCATCCAAAGACTTAAGGGCCGAGCATTCTTTGCTATGGTTGGGAGAGAGAAGGAAAAGTAAGACTAAGGAGACGATTTATAAAAATTAAGGTTTGACAATTGATGGTTTGCATTGCTTGAGGACAAGCAATAGTTCGAGTTTGGGGGTGCGATAAGTGTCTAAAAGTCCTATATTTTTACCCCTTTCTCATTGCAATTATCACTCAACCTACACCCATTTGAGTTGCATTATGGCCCTTCATGCATTAATTTCACCATTTATGCATTTGATCTTTATATTATGTTTATTCTATGAAAAAGGTATTTTTTGATGCATGTTTGGTGCTTTTGCAGATTTGCACGCTGTCAGGGCAGGAGATGTCATGAGGGTAATGAAGGAAAAGGAAGGATGAGGTAGAACCAGCTAGTGACAGACCCTGATTGAGCCAAGCCACAACTGACAACTTCTACTGAGGGAAGCTGATGAAGCCTTACGGAGCAGAACCAGTCACAGACCCATGCCGAGGCAGCATAATGCCATGCCGCGATCGTGTACTATTCAACCTGCTAGAGGGCAAAATAGGCAAAGTGGTAGTTGATTTATAGAGTTTTAAATACCAGATATTTCTACACACTTTGCGTGGCAGTCGGAGCTCAAGAGAAGGGCAAAAACATAGAAGGAAGGATAAAGTTGGACTTTTGGCTAAGAGTAGATAATGTATTAAATTAAAGAGATTCACCTCTTTAATAAAGTTAAGTCCAAGTCCAACTTAACTTCCTCTCCAAGAAGGATTTTTGCTTACATCTTCCCCTATAAAAGGAGGCTTGCCGCCATCACCAAAGGGAGAATCAAAGAGAGAGAATCGAAGAAAGATAGCTTAGGGTTTAGTTTGTGTTTTCTTTCCATTCATTATGTTCTAATTTTACTTAGGGTTAGGATTAGTTTGTTTAGTAGTGGTGCGAAGACTATAGTACTTTGTTTAAGTTCTTAATGCAATTAAGTTAAGGTTTGCTTATTCTTGGCTTTAATCATTCTCGCATACTTATCGAGAGAGAGTTTGTGAGATTACCCATTTATTCAATATTGAGAATGTTGAATTCATGAAACGATTAAGCATAGTTTTCAACCCACGCAGTGTTAACTAACTCGGCCTAGAGATAGGTTAAGGGTTTTAGCGGCTAAGAGAAGCGTGTGATTGGTTGATGTTTGTCTTTGGTTTACACCGAGAGGTATGGTCATTGTTCAGCCATCAACAATGTTCTGAGCTTAGAGATAAGGAGGAGCCATTCAAGGACGCTTTGCCGAACCTCAATAGTCTCTGCCTGATACTCACGTAAAAGTGCCCCACAATAGTGCAAGTGTACACATCTCAAGTAATATAATGATAAGTATATCGAGTATTGTTTCCACAGGGATTGAGCTAGCCTTTTTGTCTTACTTCCTCGCACTGCATAGCAATTAAAGTAAAACACAAATTAGTTGGGGTGTTTGAATAAACTAAAATACTAAAACTAAAATAATGCAGAAAATAAAGTAGAGGAGAAAATCAAGTTGAGAGAATGGGTCGGATTAGAATGCGTCGTAGCGTAGAATCCTATTGACTTGTCTTCGTTCTCGAATGCAACAACACAAAACTGTTGTGGCAGTAACCTAAGTCCTTGTCGCGGCTGCAAAGGTTGAGTCTCTACCGCTGCAATCTCTTGCTCTTGGGCAGATGTTGTTAAGGTTCGGTAAAGCGTCCTTGAATGGCTCCTTCTTGTCTCTAAGCTCAGAACACTATTGATGGCTGAACTATGACCATCCCTCTCGGCGTAAACCAAAGACAAACATCAACCAATCACATGCTTCTATTAGCCACTGAAACTTTTAACCTATCTCTAGGTCGAGTTAGTTAACACTACGTGGGATGAAAACCGTGCTTAATCGTTTCATGAATTCAACTCTCTCGATATTTAATAAATGGGTAATCTCACAAACTATCTCTCGATAAGTATGCAAGAATGATTAAAGCCAAGAATAAGAAAACCTTAACTTAATTGCATTCAGAACTTAAACAAAGTACTATAGTCTTTGCACGACTACTAAACAAACTAATCCTAACCCTAAGTAAAATTAGAACATAATGAATGGAAAGAAAACACAAACTAGAACCCTAAGCTATCTCTTTTCGATTCTCCCCTTGGTGATGGCGGCAAGCCTCCTCTTATAGGGGAAGATGCAGGCACAAATCCTTCTTGGAGAGGAAGTTAAGTTGGACTTGGACTTAACTTTATTAAAGAGATGAATCTTTTTAATTTGATACATTATCTACTTTTAGCCAAAAGTCCAACTTTATCATTCCTTCCATGTTTTCGTCCTTCTCTTGAGCTCCGACTGCCACGCAAAGTGTGTAGAAAAATCCGGCATTTAAAAGTCTACAAATTGACTACCACGACATTTAAAAGTCTACAAATATACTTTATCCTTCTCTTGAGCTCCGACTGCAATGCAAAGTGTGTAGAAAAATTCGACATTTAAAAATCCGGCAGGTTGAATTGTACACGGCCGTGGCATGACATTCTGCTACCTCGGCATGGGTCTGTGACAAGTTCTACTGCATAAGGCTTCATCAGTTTCCCTCAGTAGAAGCTGTCAGTTGTGGCTTGGCTTAATCAAGGTCTGTCACTAGCTGGTTCTGCCTCATCCTTCCTTTTCCTTCATTGCCCTCACGGCATCTCCTGCCCTGGTAGCGTGCAAATCTGCAAAAGCACCAAACATGCATCATATAGTACCTTTTTCATAAAATAAATAGAATATAAAGATCAAATGCATAAATGATGAAATTAATGCATGAAGAGCCATAATGCAGCTCAAATGGGTGTAGGTTGAGTGATAATTGCCATGAGAAAGGGGTAAAAATATAGGACTTTTGGGCACCTATCACACCCCCAAACTTGAACTATTGCTTGTCCTCAAGCAATGCAAACCATCAATTTCCAAACCTTAATTTTTATAAACCGTCTCCTTGGTCTTAATTTTCCTTCTCTCTCCCAACCATAGCAAAGAATGCTCGGCCCTTAAGTCTTTGGATGCCTTAGGAATTCCCTGGTATCAAACTATAAGATTTGTGAGTGTGTGCATGCATTGTGAACAAGATGATTATAATGATTTTAAGCAAACACTTAAGCATTAACCTACTTAACTTGGGTAAATTCTCTCTTTCTTTTTTTAATAATAAGTATTCTAACCTACTAGAGCCAGTTTTGGGCACCTCTAGTGATTAGCCTAGAGCCAATTTTGGGCACCTCTAGGGCTTCCTTAAGCTAGAGCCAGTGTTAGGCACCTCTAACTTGGGAAGGCTGCTTAGAGATAGTTGCAAAGGCTGCTGCCCCGACAATGCCTTGCATTGGAGTGGCCCGGATAGGATCGGCTTCGGTGATATTCACCAGTCTGTGGTAGGCCTCCCGATCCCATCCTTTTTGATGTGGCGTGAATTCATCGGCCTCATCAACGGGTACTTCCTTCTCCGTGCAAAGGCCAATGATTAGCGATAGAAAGTAAAGCGACCCTTGTCCTTTTGAGAACATTTGTAGATTTCCTGACAGATATGATTATCAACAATAATTTTTCGGTTATGCATAATAGAATGGATTAGAGCGAGCCAGAGCCGATCAATGGCAGTGTTGTGTGAGGTCAGCATGAGGTGGTGACATATAAATTTGTTCCATAGCTTCGCTTCTGATCTTTGGCTTCGCCTTTAGACCGACCCTCGGTGTGCCCCGGCCTCCCATGTCGTGTCGGCATAGCAAAGCTCCTTTTTAATTCGTTGGTAATCTTCTTCTGTGAGTGCCTTCAAGACCTCTGTGTGCTCATCCCTTTCAACGTGCAGGCCATAAAATTGGCTTATGGCATCGACATCAACCCTGATTGCCTTTCCTCTTACATGTACGAAGAGTGTATCATCACTGGGCCTGTGGGCATAAAATTCTCGTACTATGGTGATGTTGGCCCGGGCAGGTTGAAGGCAGAATATTTTCCATTGCTGATGATTGATCTTTTGGAACAAATAGTGGTCGATGTCGTAGTTGGGTAAGTCGGAAGCTTGGAATCCCTATTATTCCCACACTTGACGAGAGATGAAATATTTCTTGAATGATGTTCGACTCCTGGTGGTGCGAAATGGGTGTAATTCTGTCATGTGGTAGTGCTAGAGTTTTCTCCTCTGATTGCCATCTAAAAGTTGAGAAGAGTTTAGAGTAGAGTAAAAGGAAATAATAAGCTTTGGAGATTTCAAGGCAGTAGAAGAGAATATTAAAGTGAAGAATAATGGAGAATAATGGCCTTTATATAGACTTTTGGCACATAATGCCACTGGAGCGCAATTGTCGGCCGCGACACTTCTAGCCATTATGATCCGTTTTTTGCCCGTTGTAGTTCCTGCCCGTTAAAAACTAGTCGTTGCGGCTTTTGCGGTTCATTGGGCGGCAAATGCCGCGATAGCTAACAGTTTTCTCCTAGCCATTTCTTCATCTCTTCTTCCTTTCTTAATCTCCATCCTAAAAAATTTTATTCCTAAAAAATGTAGAAAATTGCAATTAACTAAAATTGAAAACTAACAACTAACAACTAAAAAACTAAAAATAAAATAAAATAATTGAGAGAAAAGATTAGAACACTAAAGGAGTGCATGTGGATGCATCTCCTAAAGTGTTTATTTTCTTATCCCTCATCACATGAGCTCCCTTGTGAGGTAGCACATGGTGCTAGGATCTCCCGTTAATGTGCTGCGACAGTTGTCTTGGCAGAGTCCTACGTGTTCACTGCGGCCTTGTGCAGCTTCTATGCCGGGACAGGTTGGTTCTTTGTTGAGGCCTGGTATCCTTGTGGCTTGGAGTGCTTGACATTTTTCTGAATCCTCAACATGTTTCCTTGCTTTTAGTACGTGGAGTTTCACATGCTCATTGTTAATTCGCATTGTCAGCTCTCCCTTCTCAACATCGATTATTGTCCGTCCCAGAATGAGTAGTGCTTTCTCAACATGAGTAGTGCTTTCTCAAAATGAGGAAATTGGTGGGGAAAATAAATTTATTCACATTTACCAGTATATCCTCAATTTTTCCTTCAGGTTGCACATGGGATCCATCAGCAAGTTGTAGCATTATAGTTGTCGGTCTGGCCGTCCCAATCCCTAATATTTGGAAGACTGACTTATGCATGATGTTTATGCTTGCCCCTAGATCACAAAGTGCCCTCTCCTCGTAATGATTCCTGATTTCGCATGGTATGAGAAAGCTTCCAGGATCCTGTAACTTAGGCGGTGCTCGGTTATGTAGCGTGGCCATGCATTCCTCTATTACGGCCACCATCTCGAATTCCTCAATCCTTTTCCTTTTTGAAACGATGTCTTTGACGAATTTGGCATAGTTTGGGATTTCCTTGATTGCCTCCACCAAAGGTAGATTAATGTGTACCTGTTTTAGGATGTCCAGAAACTTCTTAAACTGGTACTCTTGCTTTTGTTGTTTCAGCCTTTGTGGGAATGGTGAAGTTAGTACGCTGCTTCTGGGTTCTGTCACGGGTTCTGCCGGTGTAACATTGTTCTTGGTTGCTGCCGCGGCCTCATTTTCTTTGGACTGTGTTGTGGCAGTTGACTCCTTTGGTTTCTCATGTGCTGGTTGCTTGTTTTGAGGCCCCTCAAGTTGGATACGACTCCTGGTGGTTACGACTTTGCACTGTTAATACGATGTCCCCTTAACGGCTTCAGTGTCGCTGGGAAAACCACCTAATGGCCTAGTGTACGGAATTTGTGAGATTTGCCCTACTTGTGTTTCCAGGGATTTCAACACTGCCTCATTGTTCTGCAGCCTCATCTCAGTTCTATCCATCAAAATTTCAGTTTTCTATGAACTTGTCAGTATTAGCCATATATGCACTAGTTTGAGTCATAAAAGCATGAAGAGTGTCTTCTAGGGAACTAGATTGCGTTGGCTGTTGCGGCGGCATGTGTTGCTACTACGACATGTTCTGCCGAGGCATGTTTTGTTGGAATCCTACTACTGGAGCATTCTGATTTTTTAGATTGAGTGCATTACTGGATTGCTCCAGGAGAAGTTGGGTGCTTTTTCCAGGCTGAGTTATAGTTGTTGGACATCATGTTGTTGTTGCGATTGAAATTTCCAACATAGCAGGCCGACTCTGGGATCTGCGGGCATTCAGAAGAGACATGGTTACCTCCACAGTTTTCACAAAATAAATCAATTACCTTGACTTCCTGGTGATTGTTTTGCGATTGCATGTTCATGACCAACTTTGTCAAGGTGGCAATTTGAGATGAAATTGAGTATGAGGACCCTATTTCGTTTATTGTGGGTTGGCGTCGGGTTCCTCCTCGTCTGGCCATTGGAAACTGATAGTCCTTCTTGGTCGTCTTGTTCATAATATCCATTGCCTCTTCTAGCTTTTTGTCTATGAGTATGCCGTTTGCCGAGGCATCAAGCATCATCCTAGTTTCCGTGTTGACCATGTTATAGAACATAGTCATCTACGTCCATAATGGGAATCCATGCAAGGGGCATTTGTGTAACAGCTCTCTGTATCGCTCCTATGCCTCGTGCATGTATTCATCGTTAGCCTATCGAAAAGAAGTGATTTTGTTACGCAATCTATCAGTTAAATTTGTAGGATTAAAACGTGCTAAGAAATCACGACATAAATCACTCTAGGATCCAATTGATCCTGCTGGAATACTGTTGAGCCATGTTTTGCCCTATCCCTCAGTGAATTGGGGAACAATTTTAATCTCAAAATATCCTCATGTACTCCCTGTGTTTTAAATGAATTGCAAATTTAGAGGAAGGATTTGAGGTGCTATATGGAATCTTCAGTTGCTGAGCCTCCAAATTGCCCCATGATATTGATCATGTTGAACATCACGAGCTTTAGTTCAAAGTGGGCGGCCTCAATTTCTGGGGTAACAAATCCAGGATTTAGTCCGTTCAGGTCCTCTTCAAGGTATTCTCGGACAGTTGGGTTTCGTACTGGTGCGAAGTACAATGGTGGGTTGTCTCCATTGCCTACTGGAATATTCTGCTGCCCATCGGTAAGTTGTTGCCCGTCGGCAGGTTGCTGCCCAATGACATTTTTTACAGGGGCACCTTGGTTTTTGCCTCGACCTCGGCCTCGACCTTCAGGTTCCTGCATTACGATCTTTCGTCTAAGTTTAGGTAAGAGCGTTCGATTTCTAGATCTATGTCACGCATTGGGCTGCTTGGGTTCGCTCTGGCATGCACCAAAACAAAACCAAGTTTTATAAGTGCTAAAACAAAAGAAAATAAATAAACTAGAAATAAAGAGTGCAAGAAAATAAAAACAAAAGTTTCCAATCCTCGGCAACGATGCCAAAAACTTGATGCTCGCGTAAAAGTGCCCCGCAATAGTGTAACTACACACATCTCAAGTAATATAATGTTAAGTATATCGAGTATCGTCTCCACATGGATTCAGCTAGCCTTTTGGTCTTACTTCCTCGCACTGTAAAGCAATTAAAGTAAAACACAGATAAGTTGGGGTGTTTGAATAAACTAAAATAGTAAAACTAAAATAAGCCAAAAAACTAAAATGGGCCGGATAAGAATGCATCGTAGCGTGGAATCCTATTGACTTGTCTTCGTTCTTGAATGCAGGAACACAAAACTATCGTGGCAGTAACCTAAGTCCCTGCCACAGCCGCAAAGGTTGAGTCTCTGTCGTGGCAATCTCGTGCTCTTGGGCATATGCTGTCTCGACGTAAACCAAAGAAAAACATCAACCAATCACACGCTTCTCTTATCCGCTGAAACTCTTAACCTATCTCTAGGCTGAGTTAGTTAAAACCATGTGGGATGAAAATCGTGCTTAATCGTTTCATGAATTCAACTCTCTCGATATTGAATAAATGGGCAATCTCACAAACTCTCTCTCAATGAGTATGCAAGAATGATTAAAGCCAAGAATAAGCAAACCTGAACTTAATTGCATTAAGAACTTAAACCAAGTACTATAGTCTTCACACGACTACTAAAAAACTAATCCTAACCCTAAGGAAAATTAGAACATAATGAATGGAAAGAAAACATAAACTAAACCCTAAGCTCTCTCTTCTATTCTCTCTATTTGATTCTCTCCCTTGGTGATGGTGGCAAGCCTCCTTTTATAGGGGAATGTGTAGGCACAAATCCTTCTTGGAGAGGAGGTTAAGTTGGACTTGGACTTAATTTTATTAAAGAGGTGAATCTCCTTAATTTAATACATTATCTACTTTTAGCCAAAAGTCCAACTTTATCCTTCCTTCCATGTTTTCGACCTTCTCTTGAGCTCCGTCTGTCACGCAAAGTGTGTAGAAAAATTCGGTATTTAAAACTCTACAAATCGACTACCACTTTGCCTATTTGCCCTCTTGTAGGTTGAATAGTACACAACCGCGTCATGGCATTCTGCTACCTCGGCATGGGTCTGTGACTGGTTCTGCTCCTCAAGGATTCATCAGCGTCCTTTAGTAGATGCTGTCAGTTGTGGCTTGGCTCAATCAGGGTCTGTCACTAGCTGGTTCTGCCTCATCCTTCCTTTTCCTTCATTGCCCTTATGACATCTCCTTCCCTAGCAGCGTGCAAATCTGCAAAAGCACCAAACATGCATCAAACAATACATTTTTCATAGAATAAATAGAATATAAAAATCAAAGGCATAAATGATGAAATTAATGCATGAAGGGCCATAATGCAGCTCAAATGGGTGTAGGTTGAATGATAATTGCCATGAGAAAGGGGTAAAAATATAGGACTTTTGGGCACTTATCAAATATTGTTATTGCTCTACCTTTATCTCCCCCAAAACATGATGCCATATGGGTCATTGTAAATCGTTTTACCAAGTCAGCTCATTTCATATCGGTTAGAATGGACTAGTGTCTTCCTAAATTAGCTAACTTGTACATCAAGGAAGTGATCCGACTCCATGGAGTACCCAAGTCTATTATCTCCGATCGAGATCCTCATTTTGCATCTCGGTTTTGGAGAACCTTGCAAGAAGCTCTGGGCACCAGAGTTAATCTTAGCATGGCCTTTCACCCTCAATCTGATGGCCAGTCAGAAAGGGTAATTCATGTAATTATCAAAAGACCTTTCCATTGAACCCTAGAAAATATGTGTTGTTATTGAACTCTCTTATATAGATCTTAGAAGATATGCTTCGAGCGTGCATCATCGACTTTGGTAGAACTTAGGAGAAATCTTTACCCCTTGTTGAGTTTGCATACAAAAATAGTTATCAAGCTTCAATCCAAATGGCTCCGTATGAGGCATTGTATGGCAGACCATGCCGGACACCATTGTGTTGGTCTGAACTCGGTGAAGGACAAATGTTGGGCCCTGACTTACGTCGAGAAACTGAAGAACGAGTTACCATCATCCATGATCGCTTAAAAGTTGCCTTTAACCGGCAGAAGGCCTATGCCGATCTCAAGAGAAGAGACATTGAGTATGAAGTCGGGGAGAAAGCTTTTCTTAAAGTCTCTCCGTAGAAAAAGGTTCTAAGGTTTGGCAAAAAGGGAAAATTGAGTCCCCGGTTCATTGGACCCTTTGAAGTCATTGAAAGAGTTGGTCATGTGGCATATCGATTACAGTTTCCCTCAGAACTGAGTAAAATCCACAATGTCTTCCATGTATCGGTGCTCCAAAAATACCATTCTGATCCCTCGCACATTATCGAACCCGATTATGTAGAAATTCAACCAAATTTGTCTTACGAGGAAGAATCGGTTCAGATTCTTGCAAGAGAAGTCAAGAGGCTTCGCAACAAATCTGTACCATTAGTTAATGTGCTCTAGAGAAGCCACACTGTTAAAGAGGCCACGTGGGAACCTGAAGAAACTATGAAGAAACAATACCCTCATCTCTTCGGTTTAGGTAAAAATTTTAGGACAAATTTTTCTTAAGTGGGAGAGTTGTAACACCCCAAAATCCGATCTAGTCGGAATTGGGTTCCGGTGTTCGAAAATCTTATATCGATACGGTCTAAATATTATATCGGCTTTAACCGCGAGGCTAATTAATTGATAATGGACTCTAATTGAGTTAAATTATTGTCATCGGACGTTATCAAATAATATCGAAACTTAATCCGTGACTAAATTGGTATGGGGTTACATCTTAGAACATTGAAGAGTTGAGGGACTAACCTTGCGATTAGCCCCTCCTCAATTAAAATTCCACTTACGTGGGATAATCTGATAACTTTCCTTCAATTGAAGGAAAACTTTGGTATTAAAAACATAAGAAAAATAAATAGGAAAGCTTACCGAGACATATCCAAGCAAGCACCTTAATATAACTATCATCTTCTTCTTCACCTAAGCAAGCACCTCCAATGGAGCTAGCTTCAAGCTTTGTTTTTCCTTCATTTTGTTATTATAGAACCATTGCTATCAATCGGGTAAGCTATAATCTTCAATCAATCATTGAGTTTCATGGATAACTTAACCTTAAACTTGAGTTAGGGTTTGGCTATCTATTAGTAATCCTTAGATTATGATCATATCAATTTTAGTTATTGATTTTGGTATCGTTAATTTGACTATGATATCATAATATCGATTCCAACACTCTCCAATTGAATTCCTAGCTCAAGAGATCGATAAGAAGCATCCACCGAACTCACCAATAGCTAGGAACAAAGGGGCCATCATCCGAGAGCCGTAAAAGCTTAAGATTATCGAGGTGAGTGTAGTCGGAGTCTCGAGAATGGGCGAGGAGCCTTCCCGAATTCATTATTGTCAATTTTAATTTAATCACTAACATTGTCTCTAAAGACATTTCTTTGGATTGATAAACAAACATATTGGTAAGTTTTGATAGTTTGGTAAGTACATCAAACATATTGGTAAGTACATCGGAATTAGTATAGTAATTGCTATCGGAATGTGGTAAATGAAGCATTGGTCATTGAAATTTTCATTCAAGTCATAGACATTGATATTATAACATTGCTTATAGATGGGAACATTGAAACATTGATCTTTGAATTTATCATTGAATTTTTAATATTAATGTGGTCATCGAAACCTTGAGTTCGAAAGGACTTTGGATACAATTGAGATGCCATAGAATTCATGAGCTCAGTGTACGGGTGAACTACGGTCATTGGCGAGGCGGAGGGATTAGACCATTTATTGTTTTGGTGAGGTGTAGGAATTCACGTATCAATTATTTTGATTCGATCCAAGGCTTAATAAAGAAACAAAAGAAAGTTTGATATTGAATATGAGCATTGCATTGATAATATAGATTTATTACATTAATGTTGTTTAATGATTGGTTTAGAATTACAAACCATTGTTTAATGTTGCTTAAGACTACCTCACTTAGACCTTACAAGTCTAATGTATCAATTTCCATGCATTTCAGGTTAAAGAATTAACGTTGTTGAAGATCGGAGAAGTCAGAGTAGACAAGTCACTACAAGCTACAAGTAATGTATTTTGTCCCTACGAACTCCTAGGATGGTGGCAAGGTAGTTGAACTAGTCACTTGAGTCCCTTTTGGCATGTTTGTGTTATGCATAGTTTGTAATATGGCTAAGACATAAAAGTGACGTATGTGGGTGTTTGAAAATGACCAAAATGGTATATGAGGTGCAAAAAGGTAAAAACCTAGTAAATGGATTCAAATGACCCTAAAATTTTTGCATGATAGTAGTTTATGGTATTGAAATGTTGTGCGTAAAGTTTCATTGCATTTGGACATCATTCGATAGGTTAATTCGAATAAAAACCAGCAAAATTCTGTCATTACAGGTCAGGCCGTATCGATACGGGGTGATGGCGTATCGGTACAGTTAGGCATAATTTGACATAAGAAACATGGCATATTGATATGGCATGGCGTATCGATACGGATTTTGGCTACTGGAATTTGGTTGTAAAAATGGTATCGATGCGGGGCTAAGGCGTATCGATACGAAGTCAACGTGGTCAACCAGTATCGCTACAGTCTTAAACCGTATCGATACGAGCTTGTTATCTTGTTTCTAAAATTTGAAATTCAGACATAGCGTACCAATACAGTCATATAGGGTATCGGTACGGTGTTAGTTAATTTTGTTAATAGACTAAGATTGAAGTTTTACATTGGTTAAAAATGATCACTAACTTTAGGATGGTTAAATTGAATGAGTAAATGAAGTCCGAATAACTTGAAAATTTACAAGCTTTCTGATATTGAGTTTAATTGTATTTTGGTGTGGTCTATTGTAGTAAAGAACCTTTAATTTACTAAAATTGCAATTTAGTCCCTAAAGTTTTTAAAGGATATAATTTAATCCTATTGTGGTAATCATCGTTACGAAATGAATAATTTGAGCTAAGACATATGTTTGGTAATGTTTAATATGTATAACATTGATTATGTGTTGTTTGATTGAAATTTTATCGCACCGTTCAATATGCTTAATATGTATAACACTGATTATGTGTTTGGTAATGTTTAATCATGAATTTGATTGCTTTGTGGATGAGTTGATATTTTTGGTTGCTTGAGTGCTTGAAACCTCTAAAATAGTAAATCTTAAGTTTGATGTTAACATGACTTAAAAATGGTAGGAAACCACCTAAACGACTTCCTATAAAGTGTAAGTTCGATGTGGGGTCTTGCCTTTGGGTTTTGGGGGCTGGGGAAAGGATTCTCGAAGTCTAGAAAATAAATTCTGGGTTCAGGTACTGATACGAATTGAACACGTATCGGTACTTGGTGTTAAATACGACTAAAATCAAGAAAATTATAAAGGCGTATCGGTACACCTGAAAGGGATATCAATACCCACTGTTTCATCAAATTCTAGTAGCCAAAATTGGTACCGATACACTCTGGTGCGTATCGGTACACTTGGGGTATCGGTACACGGCCCCGTGTATAGGTACGAGCTTTGAGTTAAGCCACCTTCCAAGTTTAAGCCAGGTATCAATACTCGTAGGTGGGGTGTCGATACCCTTTAGAACGTATCGATACTCGTATGTAGGTATCGATACTCACTGGGAAATTTGCCAAAAAAATAAGATTTGAGTTTGAGGGACCTATAATTCAAGGACTAAGGCCCAATGGGTTTCTAAAGTGGTAAAATGAATAGTAGAATCGAGAAAATGAGATTTAAACATCACATATGAGCTTAATGGGTAATAACTTAATTAAAACCTTGGGTGACTTGTTGTGTTGTATGGCTAAGGATCCTTGGTGGATCGAATAATGAATGCATGCCATGTAAGGGCATTATTATGGTTGAGTCACCTTGTTTGATGGGGTTCCGGATATTCATGAGGATAAAGAGTGTTGCAACACCATGGTCAAGATTCTGAATGTATAAACCTAAAGCTTAGTGGGACTGAGACTCATTCGAAGGCTTGTTAAGAGATTTCGAGCATGAGTGTGCGCATCCGATGCTTAGTGGTATCGGGACTCAACTAGAGTGTGTGTACCCGATGCTTAGTGGAACCAGGCCTCGCTCCAGGTTTGTTAATATTATGCATATGGTTGTTATGTGAGGTTATTTACCTCACATTGTTGATATATGTTAGGGCGGCTAGTGATAACGCCACATTGGTTTGATATGATTGCCATATTGTCATCTTTAACTGCATGCTTTTATTTATGATTTGCATGAAGCATGGTTGAGTGGAAATGTATCCACTGAGCTTCGTTAGCTCATCATTCAGAATTGTTCTTTTCGTTCGCAGGTTAGTAGGTTGGCGTGCATCGTTGGAGCATCAGTGTAGGACTTTGGCATTGACTTGTCTCCAAGTATAGTACTTAGATTTATTTGGGCTATGTATTCGTAGGAACCTATGATTGTATTGTAACTCCTATTTTGGATTTAAAATTATAAGTCGAATGCTTTAATTATGTAATTTTAAATAGAGCTCATCATGTAACGTTTTAACTATATTTCTATTTTGAAATGTTTCAAACTTAATGGATTTATTAAATGAATGTGATTTGGGCTAAGTCTAGTTGCGTTATTGTATGGTTTTGGGTTAGGATTGAGGCCCAAATACGACATCCGGGTTGATGGTGTTACATATAGTGGTATCAGAGTCTAGATTTAGCTGGTTCTAGGATGCCCCGATGATGTCTAGAGAGTGTTTTATAGGTGTCTAATGAATACGTTGCCCATAAGTCTAATTCGTACTTGTTTAAACTAAATATTCGATGGTGTAACCTTATTTGTTTGCTTGTGCAGAAAGAAATCATGCCAGGGAGGGTGCGAGAGCAATATGAGAGATGGGGCTCCCGGGAAGGGAGCTACAATGAGGATTACATCCTCGGTGCGGAGGAGATGTTAGAGGATGATAGGGGTCGAGGGGCCAATTATTTCTCTCATTTGCACCAGGCCCTTCACCGGATTGTGAGGGCCATGCCGAGGCCTTCGGCTACTCCTCACTAGGCACCTAGTGAGAGAGTGCGTCGCCATGGTGCTACAAAATTTCTTGGGTCGGGACAAGACAACCCAGTTAAGGCCGATCAGTGGTTGAGGGACACCCATTGGATCATGCGTTAGATGAGGTTGAGATCTGAGGACAAGTTGACATGTGTTATTTCCATGTTGAAAGAGAATTCTTGAGAATGGTGGGAGACCGTAGAGTTGGGTTGGTATCCTAACCAACCTACATAGGACGACTTCTTGGATGAGTTCGAGAACAAGTATGTGGGAGAGGCCTACATTAATAGTTTGATGGATCAGTTCAACCATTTGGTCCAAGAGAACCGATCAGTCTTTGAATATGAACAAGAATTCCTACAGTTGAGTAGGTATGCCCCTTAGTTGGATGTTACCAAGAAGATGAGGTGCAAGGGGTTTTTGAAGAGTTTAAGGAAGAAAATTCAGACTTATTTGACTGCTTCCCCACCAAAAGTGTTTTCAGAGTTGAGTGCTAGTGCTAAGTCGCTTGAGCAAGTGCAAGGTTTGACCTATGGCCCGTCTGGTGGGCAAGGGGGCTCGAGTAGGAGAACTTAGAAGTTCTCCAACAACTCTCAGTCTTACTTTAGGAGGAATATGAACCGTTGGAACTTGGAACCAAGGTAGAGGAGCTTTGAACTAGAATTCGAGATCAGACTGTAGGTCGGAATCATCTAGCCGTAGGAGGCCTTCATCTTCGTCTATGATGAGCTCAGAGGGATCACAGAAGAACACACCATTTTGTGATTAGTGTGGGCGTAAGCATAGGGGTGAGTGTTTTGGGAGGAAAGGTAAGTTGAGTCCGAGATTCATTGGTCCTTACGAGATAAATGAACGAGTTGGTCATGTTGCTTATAGATTGAGATTGCCATCCGAATTGGAGAAGATTCATGATGTATTCCAAGTTTCGATGCTTCGTAGGTATAGATTAGACCTGTCACATATTATGCCTGTTGAAGAGATTGAATTAAATCCGGATTTGACTTATGATGAAGAACCAGTTGAGATCTTAGCTTCACACAGCTAAGTGCTGCATGACAGAACCATTGAGTTGGTCAGAGTTAAGTGGTGACAATGAGGTGTGGAAGAAGCCACTTGGGAGAGAAAGGATGACATGAGAAAGCAATTTCTGTATCTCTTTTCGCCAGGTAAATTTCGAGGATGAAATTTCTTAAATGGGGGAGAGTTGTAACTGTAACCCCCTAAACCCGACCCAAGGGTTATGGGCCGAATCTAGGAAGTCACGTTGAAAACGTGTCCCTCAAGTAATTAATTATTAGGTTTCTGAAAATTAATACTCAAAATATTAATTTAAAACAGTGTCGTTTAACATTGAAATTCATATTTCGAAAATGCAGTCGTATAGATAAAATAATCCAAAACAAAGTAGCAAAATATCAAATTAAAATTCCCATGCATGCTAAACATTTTTAAAATCCCAAATAAAAATAAAAATAATCAAGTTTACATAAAAGCCCCAAATAATCGAAATAAAACCGAAATAAAACTGAAAATTAAGAATATCCATACGAAAACGATAATAAATATGATATTTGTGGTCCTCAAGTACTGAACTCCTATGTCTGAGAATCTGAAATAGAAGCTAAGGGGGAGTCAGCTATTGAACTCAGTGTATCTCTAAAGTGCGAAAAACAGAGTATCTCAAGTATCATACAATCACAAGTCAAATCAGCAAACAAACAAATACACAGATATGCATGGCACGATGCACCTAATTCTATGTCATGTACCCATCTACATCACCGTCCGAAAAGTAAGGTTCCCCTGAACCACTCTCTACATCGTCAACATCCGAAGTGAAACTCAGCCCGAAGGGTGGAACCACTAATACGAAATGGAATTCAGCCCGAAGGATGAAACCACTGCATTTCCGTCGTACATTTTCCCACCCGAATGATATGAAATGAATGTTCGATTCCAATCCGAATGCAACATTATAGTCTAAAAATGCATGAGCATTTAGTCCGATAATTATTATTCAGATTCCGATATATGATGCTTAACAGAATGGCATACAACATATCACATACCTCAGATCACAACAAAATTCACAGACAGACATCATACAACAACAACACGAATAATATAGTACAAGCAGAGAACACACCTCAAACAACTAACAGCTCAACGTCGGGAGTGACGTCTCCCACGCTCAGATCTAGAAGCAGGCGGAATAGGATCAGCACCTACTATGCTATAGTCTACTAAAAAGAAACTTATTTAAATTCACATACGTGCGAAACTCGAAGGTTGAGATGCAGGAGGTCGACCAGGCGGAAGAGGTGGAAGAATCTCGGTGTTAGAATCGATATTACCTGAACGCAAAAATAACTCAGTTCAGAATTCTGAATACACAATTTCCAAATTAAGCATAAAATAATTCGAATGGTCAAAACGGTTATTCGAGTTTGAATTTAGAAAAATGGGTTGCGAATCTAGAACCGGGACATCGAAAAACTTAAAGTTGACTTTCGGCCCAAAGAGTCAATGCTGACGTCATCATGGTCAATGATGACGTCATTGCTGACGCCAGCCTGCATCATCATCCCATCAGCAGATAACATCACTGTTGACGTCATCCGACTTGTCACAAAAGGTCCGGTTCGGTTTGGGTTCTTGGTTCGGTCTGGTTTAGCTCCTGGCTGGTTCGGTTCACTCTACAAAATCCCCAATTTCAGGTTCAAATCCCTAATTCCAATTTATTTTCCCCAAATTAAATTAACCCAAACCCTAATTTCAATTTCCAAATCCCAAATCTGATTAGGTTCCCAAATCCACAAACCCTAACCTAATCCAATAACCTTGCTGGTGGCGGCGGTCGTTCGACGCGACAGCGGCGGCTGAAACTTACTCCGATCCCGACCAAATACATAGTCGTGAACAATGACACTTACCAAAAATCAAGACAACGTCGAGGGCGGCGACGCGCGAAGAAGACGAAGGGTTTCGACCTCTCAGATCTCACGCAACGGCAGCGACGAAGAACACTGAGGGGCGGGTTTTGATCGCGCGGTCACGGTGAGTACACTGGTAGCCTCAAAACGCTGAACGAACGATGATGGCCCCTTGGCCGGAGTTGAATCGGAAAAAAAACGAAGGGTGTTTGATGATTGACGAAACAAAGAGAGAGGGAAAGATGTGGCTGGGAAATTATTTTGGGTAGGTGAAGAGACAAAAAGTGTTTTTACCCTGAGTGTTTGGGTAAATTACCCATTAAGGGCTCCAACTTTAGCCCGCATTTCAGAATAGCCTCAAATGTTTAGGTTTTACTCTATTAGGTCACCAAAAACCCCAAAATTCACAATTTAGCCGCTAAAATTCATTTAGATTTTCCAATTTAAATTCCCAAAAATTAGGGTTTCAATTTGGGGATTTAAAATATTAGGGATTTTAATTTTAGGAGAAAATTAGGGTGTTACAATTCTCCCATCCTTAAAAGAAATTTCGGCCTCGAAATTTTCAAACTTAGCGACAGATCACAAAAATTAGCTGACACAACTTAAAGTTCTTCATTCTGAATTCCTCATCCTTCAACATGAAAGTAAAAACCTGACAACATTAGAAACGTACCTGCTATGTCTTATGGCTCATCATCATAACTCTCATGAGCTCCAGTTGCATAAATCAACCCCGAATGTCTAGTATCAGATCTAGCTTATCTATCACTCTGCGCAGGTCTACCTCTACTAGCAGTACCTGAAGTAGCAGGTCTAACATGTCCTCTACCTCCAGCAGGAGTCTGTACAGATGCTTGAGACTGACTCAGAACATAAGATGATGAAGGTGCTACCGGACAATCCCTGAAAAGATGCTCAAATGATCCACATCAGAAACAAGCCCCGGACTGTCTCCTACACTCACCCAGGTGCCACTTCTTACAGAAGGAACACCGCGGCACCCCACGGGTACTAGTCGAACCCCCGGCACTAACGGTCGGAACAGTGGAAACCACCGGTCTAGCTCTAGAATAACATTGATGATTAGACTCGTCTCTGGCTCTCTTCCTAGACTGGTTATCCTGACTGTGCTGAACTGATGCAGTCGACTACCTTCTACCCCAATCAGTATTATAGGACTCAAGTAGCTTCAACTCCACCTCTTTCCGCTCAGTTGTCCTAGCTCGCTTGGTGATCTCTTTATACTCATTATCCATATGTAGAGCCACACCCGCCTTAATCGAAGGGCGCAACCCTTTTAGGAACCAATCACACTTCTCCTTTTCAGTAGTCACCAGCCCCGGAACATACTGGATCAGTCTTATAAACTCAATTTCATAATCATTCACAGACATTTCGTTCTGCTTTAGATTCATGAAATCATCCCTGCACTTTTCTAGATACTCAGCCCCAACATATCGGTCACGTAAAGCCTGTCAGAAATAATCCCAAGAAATCTGACCAGCTGGAATATTATGCTCCTCAGCCTCCCACCAATTCTGAGCCTCACCCTGCAATAGTGACACAACAGCTCTAAGCTTCCGGTTAGTAGGATAATCCATCTCAGTGAACAACCTCTGAAGCTTCTTCAACCAATACTTAGCATCAGTAGGATTAGTACCCGTCTTCCCATCAAACATAGTCATCCCGGCAGCCAAGAACTCAATAGATGGGCCTCCTAACACCCTCAGTCTGACGAAGATAACAGAGAAACTCCCTGTGCACTGCAGCAGCGTCCATGCCCGTAGTCTCAGCATCTCTAGGCCCAGGTGGTCCATCACCCAGTGTCTGCGGAGCTGGCTGATCCTCAACACCAGCCCGCTGGGCCCCAGTCTGTTGGGCCCCGGTCTGTTGAGCTCCAGTCTACTGAACCCTAGGCTGTTGAACCCCAGGCTCATTAACATCATGAACATCATCCTGATGCGACAGTACCTCCACTGTTTGCGAAGCACCGCTCTCAGTTGCTGCGGTACGACCTCGGCCTCTGCCACGGCCTCGGTCGGTCGCTAACCTAGTACTCCTACGTGTTGGCATAGTAGTCTATCTACAAAAATTAGAAAATACTAAGATTAAATTTGGTACTTGGAGTTCTATTAAAAAATATGTCAAATTACCAAAAATGTTTACTTTCCAAAAATACCCTTTCGCCTGAAAATATTTAGTATCCATGCAAAAAATCATTTCGACTTAAAAATTTTATGTGAGACACACAGTCTGAGGGTTGAACCTAGGCTCTGATACTACTAAATGAAACCCCTTAAACCAGACCCAAGGGTTATGGGCCAAATCTAGGAAGTCAGGTTGAAAACGTGTCCCTCAAGTAATTAATTATTAGGTTTCTGAAAATTAATACTCAAAATATTAATTTAAAAACAATTTCGTTTAACATTGAAATTCATATTTCGAAAACGCAGTTGTATAGATAAAATAATCCAAAACAAAGTAGCAAAATATCAAATTAAAATTCCCATGCAAGATAAACAGTTTTAAAATCCCAAATAAAAATAAAAATAATCGAGTTTACATAAAAACCCCAAATAACGAAATAATCAAAATAAAACCGAAATAAAACTAAAAACTAAGAATATCCATACTAAACAATAATAAATCTGATATCTGTGGTCCCCCAAGTACCGAACTCCTATGTTTGAGAATCTAAAATAGAAGCTAAGGGGGAGTCAGCTATTGAGCTCAGTGTGTCTCTAAAGTGCAAAAAACATAGTATCTCAAGTATCATACAATTACAAGTCAAATCTGCAGACAATCAAATACACATATATGCATGGCACGATGCACCTAATTCTATGTCATGTACCCATCTACATCACCGTCCAAAGAGTAAGGTTCCCCTGAACGACTCTCTACATCGACACTATCCGAAGTGGAACTCAGCCCGAAGGGTGGAACCACTGATCCGAAGTGGAATTCAGCCCGAAGAATCAAACCACTGCACTTCCGCCGTACATTTTCCCACCCGAATGATATGACATGAATGTTCCGATTCCAATCCAAATGCAACATTATAGTCCGAAAATGCATGAGCAATTAGTCCGATAATTATTATTCAGATTCCGATATATGATGCTTAACAGAATGGCATACATCATATCACATAGCTCAGATCACAACATAATTCACAGACAGACATCATACAACAACAACACGAATAATATAGCACAAGCAGAGAACACACCTCAGACAGCTAACAGCTCAACGTCGGGAGTGACGTCTCCCACGCCCAGATCTAGAAGCATGCAGAATAGGATCGGCACCTACAAAGGTTCACTAAGTCAAAATTGTCTACTACTATGCCACAATCTACTAAACAGAAACTTATTTAAATTCACATACGTGCGGAACTCGAAGGTTGAGATGCAGGAGTTCCACCAGGCGGAGGAGGTGGAAGAATCTCGGTGGCAGAATCGATATTTCATGAACGCAAAAATAACTCGGTTCAGAATTATGAATACACAATTTCCAAATTAAGCATAAAATAATTCGAATGGTCAAAAATGGTCGTTCAGGTTTGATTTTAGAAAAACGGGTTGCGAATCTGGAACCGGGACGTCGAAAAACATAAAGTTGACTTTCAGCCCCAAAAGTCAATACTGACGTCATCATGGTCAATGATGATGTCATCGTTGACGTCAGCCTGCATCATCATCCCATCAGCTGATGACGTCACTGCTGATGTCATCCGGCTTATCACAAAAGGTTCGGTTCAGTTTCATGGTTCGGTCTCGTTTAGCTCCTGGCCGGTTCGGTTCACTTCACAAAATCCCCAATTTCAAGTTCAAATCCCTAATTCCAATTTATTTTTCCCGAATTTAATTAACCCAAACCCTAATTTCAATTTCCAAATCCCAAATCTGATTAGGTTCCCAAATCCACAAACCATAACGTAATCCAACAACTTTACTAGCGGCGGCGGCCGTTCGATGCGACGACGGTGGCTGAAACTTACTCTGATCCCGACAAAATACACAACCGTGAACAACGACGCTTACCCAAAATCAAGACGACGGCAAGGGCAGTAGTGCACGTAGAAGACGAAGGGTTTCAGCCTCTTAGATCTCGCGCAATTGTGGCGACGAAGAACACTAAGGGACTGGTTTTGATCGTGTGGTCAAGGTGAGCAAACCGGTGACCTCGAAACGCCGAACAAACGATGATGGCCCCTTGGCCGGAGTTGAATCGAAAAAAAAATGAAGGGTGTTTGATGATTGACGAAACAGAGAGATAGGGGGAAAGATGCGGCTGGGAAATTATTTTGGGTAGGTGAAGAGACAAAAAGGGTTTTTACCCTGAATTTTTGGGTAAATTACCCACTAAGGGCTCCAACTTTAGCCCGCCTTTGAGAATAGCCTCAAATGTTTATGTTTTACTCTATTAGGTCACAAAAAACCCCAAAATTCAAAATTTAGCCCCTAAAATTCATTTAGGTTTTCCGATTCAAATTCCCCAAAATTATGGTTTCAATTTGGGGATTTAAAATATTAGGGATTTTAATTTTAGGAGAAAATTAGGGTGTTACAGAAACGCCCCGAGTTTAGGGTCCGAAAGTTAACCGGATTTGGTTGAAGGCCCGTTCGAGTTAGATTTACCGGTTTAGACTAGTTTCGGGTGTTATTTTAAATAAAAGGTTTTTGGAAGGATTTAAATTATGGAAAAATAGTTTTAAAACATTATATATATATATATGTGTGTGTGTGTGTGTGTGTGTGTGTGTGATTTTTGGTGGAAACAATTTTGGGAAATTGTTTTTGGAGAGTGGACATTTTAGTCTAGTGGCTAAAATGTAGAGTTTCAAAACTGTTTTGGTGACTAGTTTGTAAAAGAATCAAAACGTTGAATCTTTAAGGAGCTATTTAGCCAAGTCTAATTTCAGACTTTTCCCCTAAATAATTTGGTTTCTAAAATATTTTAAAAGGATTTTTAAATATAATAAAAGATATTTGAAAGGTTATCATATTTACAATAAAATTTACGTAACCTTTCTCTCCTCATTTTCTTTTAAAGTGCTTTCATCCAAACAACCTTCTTTACTCAAGATTTCAAAGGTAAACTCTTATTTACATTGATTTCTCATCATCAAACTTGTTTCTAATGATTTCTCTCTAAACCCCAATTATTTTCCTTTAGTTTTCTCAAAGTTTTCATTGGAAAAAAGGGGAAAATCAACCATTAGAGGTGAGCTACATTTTTCTCCTCTAGTGTAAGTTCTTTATTGAAATTCCCATGTTTTTTTATTCTTTTATAGTGTTTATTTAAAGATTTTATATTGGGTTTGATGGAAATGTGCTTAATCAAGCTATTTAATGTGGATTTCTAAGATTTTCATGTGGGTTCTGTTTTGTTGGGTTTGTGGATGTTATTAAATGTGTTTTTGATGTTAGATAAAGTTGAAATGATGGTTTGATAATGTAAAACTCGAAACTAGTTGAGTTGATAGTGTTTAAGGTTGAAATTCTTGATATTTTGGCATGATTTTGTGGGAAATCAGTAGCTTATGGTTTCTTGCCTTTGGGTTAATGTTTTTAGTTGTTAATAGATGTGGTTTTGATGATAATCTTGCTAGGTTTAAGCTGGAGTTTGATTAGAGTTGATTTATTGATGTTTTCGGTTGATTTCAGATATGAATCGATGGATGATTGTTGCTAGATGTCGGGTTTTTGAGTTGTAGCAAGTTTAAGGGCTTGAAATCACTCTAATGCTCTGTTTTGAATTGATTAGAAGCATGGGAAACTAATTTGGGAACTTCTGACGCGATATCGGACGATCCAGAGGCTTGAATTGGGTGTTCAACTAACATTTGGGCATTGCTGGTGAGTGGAACTGTTTTATAAAGCCTTAACGTGGTTAAGGATAAGATTTTGGGGGTTTAGATTGAACTTGAAAGGCCAATCTAAGCTCAAGAATAAGTTTGGCTGTTTTCGCCTTTGTTTTCGTCTAGTTTTGCCTTGGTTTTGTGGATCATGTTCATGCTATGTTGTTTACATTAAATCCTACAATTTTCATGCATTTTGATCTATTTAAATGTTTTCCTATGTGATCCCATATGTTAAATGGTGTTTTTAATGAGGTAAGTGTGGTTGAGTACATGCTATGCATGGAAATGTGTTATATATATGGGATGAGAAATGTTGTGTTTGTGGCCTTGTAAAACAGTGGGTAAGTATTGGCCTAGATGGGTATATTGACACTTGATGAGATTTTATTACCTGATATAATTGGTCGACCAACAAGATGAGAGTGCACTATAATGGTAAAAGTCGCATGTGGCCTTAGTGATGTTAGATTCCACTAAGGAGGAGTATAGTGATGGGAATTCCACCGGAAGTTTATATTTACTAGACGGGTGAGTACGGTGATGGGCATTCCACCGGAAGTTGTCCAGTGGTCTTGAGCACGGTGATGGGCATTCCATCGGGAATTTATCCGCATATCCGAGTAAAAGTGCTAAAGATATCAATATACTCATGATATTTAATTTGCTCATTATGCTTATATTGTGTTGTTGATGTTATGAATCAATTGAATTTTAAATGATTCATGTGGTTATGGAAAGTGGTTATTATGCCTTGATTTGTGTTTCAAGCATGAGTTTGAAATGAGCTTGATATGTTGGGATTTTCGCTTTGGTGAAATGATTTGAGAAATGACTTTGTTTTCAAAAGCAAGCAAAATGGTTTAAAAACCGCATTGTTGTTGTTGTTGTTGTTTTGAGCACCGCTCGCTAAGTATTCTTGCTTATGCTCTTTCTTTTCCAACAATGCAGATCCATAGGCCATTCGGAGCAACAAAGAAGTAAAGGAGGTGTCCAAGAGTTTATCTTTCGCTCAAATATGGTTTTGGCATCAAATAATAGTGTGTTAGCAATGGGATAGGACCTTTATGCCTTTGGGAGGTTTTGTTTTGAGACTCCTTGTGTTGAGACATGTTTGAGATGTCTTTTTAATCTTGTTAATGACCTTTGTATGTTGGTTTATGGTTTGATTTTAAGTTTTTCCGTTTATGTGAATGCTTTCTTATGTTGAATGCTTAAAGTTTTCCATATGTGATCTAATGCTTTTTGGATGGTTGTGCTAGGACCCTTTGCCTATAGATTGCTTGCTTATGATGTTGTTTGAAATGTTTTTGAGTAACCAAATATGCTGCAGAGAGTCTTTTTCTGGTATGTGTTTCGAAATACATGCTATTGTTTCGATACGGTATGCATATTTGGCCTAAATGTTTCAAAACGCATAAGGGTCGTTCTGAGACCCCAAGGCCATTTTCAGGCATGTATCGAAACACGGGGTCGTTTGGATACACCTCTGTATTATCTGAGGTAGGGGAATCGTTCCAGGTATGTTGGTCTTGAAACATGTGAGACATGTTTCGGTACGTTTTGCTACTGGAAGTGGTAGTTCCGAAACATGCTTGGTTTGTTCCGAAACGGGTGTCTATTTTGTTAGTTATGGAATGTTTTCAAGTTTTGTTTCTTTGCAT
Organism: Hibiscus trionum; assembly: GCA_030270665.1. Taxonomy (NCBI): domain Eukaryota; kingdom Viridiplantae; phylum Streptophyta; class Magnoliopsida; order Malvales; family Malvaceae; genus Hibiscus; species Hibiscus trionum. The sequence goes on along the minus strand of BSYR01000007.1, from coordinate 8,513,312 downwards.
TTTAGTCCCTAATCACTATAAAGGCCAAGTGGACCTCAAATCGATGTCCGATTGAGGCGAGGTTTTAACCGCTGCTTGCATAAATATATAGGTTAATAATGAAGCCTTTAGAAAAGATAAAAGAAATTAATTAAGGGTCGCTAATCGAAGGGAAATCTTAGTGGGTTTTTCTTCGGTTTTCCCCGTGTAGCTCACTTGGTTCGGTCTTGAGACTAGACCGGGCTAAGGAGATTACAATTTTAGTTTCAAAACTTATACATTCTATTAATTTGGTTTTAATTAAAAATAATTCAATAAATTTAAACTTTCATATTTAAAAATTTCAACATTGCACCCTTTGACCACTTGCCACACTCCATTCTAAAGTCCCTTAGCTCGATAATCGACAAATGCAATAGCTTGACAACACAGTCACTTCACTACTAGACAACTGACAAACTAAGGGAACATACCCATTATGATCTTAATATCACCTGATAGTAGACATAGTCAGTTCATAGGTCTGTAAATGAACTGAACGAACACGAACGAGAGTATGTTCATGTTCGTTCTTTTAATTTTAACCGAACAAACGAATGAACATGAACAACTAAACGAACATAATTTTTTGTTCGTGTTCGTTCGTTAAAGAATGTAGTTTGTTCGTGTTCGTTCATTAAAATGATAAACGAGCGTAAACGAACACAAACGAATATTGAATATTGTTTGTTCATAAATGGCATATCCCCAGCTTCCGCGCGGCAAACTCCAATTGTGCTAGACCGTCGATATCTGGTGTTGAGCACAGCCATTCTCCCCTGAGTTTAATGAAGAGAAGCAGCATCCAAGCTAGTTCCTTTCTATCCCAAATGGAGATAATTCAAATGATGTTGAGGTGCTAGAGTGCAGACCCACAAAAGTGCGAAGAAAACGTTTGATCTTACCTTCCTACGAATGAGTACATTGATACTGAAGAAGCAGCACAGTTCAAGGATGACACAACATCTGGCATGTCAAGATGTCTTCCAAGTGAAAATGGGAAGACTGGTTGCTTAGGTGATATTTCAAGATCTGATACATGTTTGAGGGGCAAAAAAAGTTTGGCCGACTTAAATGAGCCTATTTAGATTGAAGAAACCAATGGTTCTGCATATTCTGACTGCCATGACTCAAATCATGGAGGCCGTGAATCGTGTGCAAAACCAAAGCAAGAGTTTATTGGTTTGTCAAAAGAAATTTCTGTCAATTCTCATCGCCAAAGTGATAATTGGTCCATAAATACTGTACATGTTGAAAGCAATGGAAATGCTAGAGGATTCTTTTCCCATGTGCCTGAAGCAGGTCCATAAATAATATTTCCATCAATTCTTTTCTTTTTGGTACCAAATGGGAAAAGGTGATTTAGGACTAAATTGATTGTATGTGTAAATATGGAAGATTATATGTGTAATTATATTAATTTTCGTTAACTGTCACATCATCATTTTCGTAAAATTTAACGACCAACAACTTGATTAGGACCACTTTAAAAGTTCAATGGTGTGGGTTTATTTTTTTAGTTGGGAGGTCACACGGGTAGTTTACCCCTTTTAATATTTGTTTTAAGTTTTTTAAATACAATACTTTTGTCATGAAAAACAATAGATATAAATGGACATATGTGAATAAATTTAAATGAACATAAATGAACAAATGAGACATTTGTTCGTGTTCATTAATTTTATGAAACGAAAAAAAAAATCTTGTTCATGTTCGTTCGTTTAATAAATAAAAGAGCATAAATGAACTTCTTGCCAAACAGTTCACGAAAAGTTCATTGAATGTTCGGTTCGATTACAGCCCTACACTTCACTGGTGGAATTTTTAAATATGAAGGGTTAAATTTATTAAATTATTTTGAATTAGGACCAAGTAAATAAAATGTATATGTTTTGAGGATTAAAATTATTATTATACCTTGTCATATGTTTCACTTTAAATGACAGAATAACTTGATTATCACAAAATTTAATTGAATGATAAATTGTCACCCTTAGAAGAACATTGAAATGATTATTACCAAACTTGTAATTGAGCGGCTAAACTATTAGTTTAAGAAAAATAACTTTTCTGTTACTAGACCGATAATTTTCTTTTTATTTGAACAATATTACTAGACCTATAATTAAATGACCTCTCGTATATTTTACCTAAATTTGATGAAAAGAGCCCACTTTCCTTACTCTCCATACCAATCATGGCTTTTGCGCATCAGATTATCCACTTATGTCTCAAGAATGAATATGGTAAGAAACAATTTTTATAACAATATTGAACAGTGTGGGTTGATAAGGAACGAGCCAGCAATATTTATTTACAATAACTTTATAATAGTTCTCATGTTCCAAAAATGTTCTTCTTTTAACTTGTATAGGGTGGTCCGTCCTTGAAAACTACAACCGCATTTGCATCTGAGACACAAGTAAATAGATGTTGTATTTTATAAATGGTAGATATGGTAAATGAACCTTTATGAGAGATAAATTTGTCATTCTCTGAAAAGTGACATCCAGTTTTAGTAACATGGTAAAAACTATGGAACAGTTTTAGAACACTCATGGTTAGACATGATCTCCTGAAATGATGCTCACACTATAAGAAAAATCACCTTTAGTGACAATGTAAATGGTTACTAAAAGCATTAAATTTTGACACTAATGTGCATAGTGACAAACTTTTCAGATCGTCACTTGTCGTTATTAGTAATTATGTCCCTATTATATTTGTGACAATTGTTCATAAAGTTGTCACAATTGTTCATTTTTTGTGTGCAATCTGTTCGACTCTAAAATCAATAGCATTTGTGATAAAACAAATGGTTACAATAACTTCATCTATTGTGATGAATTTTTTGACACTAATAAAGAATATTGTGATAAAAAAGTCGTCACAATATTTTTTGTGTTTGATAAAATATTGGACACTGCAATCAATAAAAATTGTGACAATGAAAATGGTAATTGAAACCATTAAATTTGGTCACGAAAATGTATTGCAACAAAACTTTCAAGTCGTCACTTGTCGTCACAAATAATTTCGTCACTATTTTATTAGTGACAATCTTCAGCAAAATCGTCACAAATGTTCAATTTTTATTGACAATAATTTTTACACAAAAAAGCTAATAGTGACATAAATTTCTAGCACTACATTTTTTTCTTATCAGTGTCAAATATTTAATCACAAATGCATATTTAAATGTTGTGTAATACATTACATATATTAAGTATTATTTGTGACAAATGTTTCATCAATAAATTAATTAATTATTGAAATTATATTTTTAAAATATTATATTTAATAATATTAAATTTATTATGCAACAACAATTCCAGCTCTTAGTGATGAATACAATAAATATAAAAAATCATTATTATATTCAACATAAATAATATAAAAAAAGAATAAACTTTAAAATATTAAGTGTAACCATTAGCAGATAAATAACCTTTAGTCTACTTTTATCTCAACAGTGGGACTTGCTGCTGATTTATGAGTTTCCCTGAATCAAGTTAACTTAGGAAAATTTTCAAGTAGTTCCATATCCCCTTTATATGGTTGTATAACTGTAGTATCTATTTATTCCGTTTGTATAAGAAATTTGTTTCTATCAGTATCTGAAATGTCATGGTTATTTGGTTGTATTAATTTGTCTGCCGATGTATTAATTTTGAATGGATGGATTGTTTGCCTACGACGTGTGATTATATATGACGTTTCTGTTCGCATATTTGTATTTGCAAACATGATTATTTTTTTGGAATAGTTATGTACAAATGCTTATTCCTATGAATCGCAAATCACTTACCGACAATCGTATTTTCATAGTTATTTCTTTATTTGATAATGGCGATATATTGTTTTTCTATCACTATGCTACTTTAAGCCACAAAGAGTTTTCGTTTTGCTTGCTCTGCCTACCATGCTGGCTTTTCCCTGTGCACTTCTTACTGTTGTGGTGAAGTGTTTTGGCGTCTGCCCTATGGAAGATCTGGGTGTTGCTACTGGCTTCCCAATGATATTGTATTTATTAAATATTATTTTCAAATCGATAATAATAATCTTGCATCAATGGTGGATTTTTAAATTCTGAATTTTGGAATATTCGAAGATTCGATGGCGTACTCATTATTGTTACGAGTGAACAACATAGTCTCGTTCATATAAATAATATGTTTGGGGGTGGTTCGTATAATACCTTATTTAATTTTGCTCGCTTGCTTTGGAAGTGACGATCGTTGAGTTGATTCATTTATGCACACTTCTTGAAAGTGGCGGACGCTCATACGATCCTTTATTTAATTTTACTCGCTTACTTTGGAAGCGGCGATCCTTGAGTCGATTCCTTTATGCACACTTCTTGGAAGTGGTGAATGCTCATACGGCCCTTTATTTAATTTTGCTTGCTTGCTTTAGAAGCAACGATCGTTGAGTTGATTCCTTTATGCACACTTCTTGAAAGTGGCGGACGCTCATACGACCCTTTATTTAATTTTGCCCGCTTGCTTTGGAAGCGGCAATCGTTGAGTTGATTCCTTTATGCATACTTTTTAAAAGTGGCAGGCGCTCATATAGCCCTTTATTTAATTTTGCTCGCTGGCTTTGGAAGCGACGATCGTTGATTTGATTCCTTTATGCACACTTTTTGAAAGTGGCAGACGCTTATACGACCCTTTATTTAATTTTAGAACAGAAGATGCAGTAAATATTTCACGCACATTGCTTGTACTGAATAATCTACAGTGTTTCAAACATAGAATTTCTTGAGGTGTCTGCCATTCTAGGTTCTTGGAATTTCTTTTCCATTCAACTCTGCGAGCTTATACGCCCCTAATCCGATCACTTTACGAACTTGGTACGGCCCTTTCCATGTAGGAGCCATCTTTCCCCTCTTAATTGGGGGTTTGCTGGCCTCTGTGCTCCTTAACACAAGATCTCACGGCCGTAATTGCTTGTTGCTTACACAGGAATTATAGTACCTCACGACAACTTGATTCCCTGCTTCCACCATAATCTCCTAATCATCTCTGGTTTCTTCGAGCAAGTCGAGATGTATTCGTAGGGTTGTGCCATTTTTACCAGCATCATAATGTGTGGTTCTATACGTAGGGACATTTATTTCTACCAGTATGGTTGCTTTTGTGCTATATGTGAGATTAGGGATGGCCATTTGACCCATATCCAATGGGTTTCGACTCGACCTGATCTTTTGGGGTCAGGTTTTTTTAAAGAAAATTCTGGGTTTGGGTTGGGTTCGAGTCTGATTTTTTGAGGATGATGTCAGGTCGGGTCGGGTCCGGGTTGGGTTTAAGGTGAAAAATACCCTACCCAACCCGACCCAGGATAATAATTTAATTTTATTATAAATATTTAGGTATAATTACTGCAATACCCTTCTCTTTATATATATATATATATATATATTAATCAGCAAATGCATGATTATATTTTATTAAGAAACAACCATGCATAGATCCACCGCACCGACCTCGTTAAAAACCCCCTACACCTAATTGGGGGAAAAGAGTACCCGTGCGTGTGGTACAACACCAAAACCAACAAATCGTATCCCCAAAGTCATCCCAATTTCATCCAAACCCACTTGGAACGCAAGACCCCACTCTTTGCTAAGGCATCCGCGACACAATTGGCCTCTCTAAAGATATTAGTGAAACACACATTTGGTAAGACATCACACGCTTTATCGATTCGGTGAAACCAGTGCCCCAACCTCCAAGGCCGACGGTCCGTACCTAACACCCAAGAGATGGCTACTGTCGAGTCTGATTCGATCACCACGGACGTCACCTCAGTCCAATTAAGTTCGTGTAACATCCGCAACGCATAAGCAATTGCCTGTAATTCAGCTTCGTTGGACTCCACCACCCCAATTGACCCAGAGAATAAAGCCACTATTCGACTGTTCCAATCTCGCAGAACGCCCCCACATCCAGCCTCACCCGGCTTACCCCGAGCCGCTCCATCCACATTGAACTTCCACACCCCCTGTAGAGGTGACATCCACTCTACGCCCCCCCCCCCCGATTACTATTTTTTTCCAAATTCGACGGCCTGCACAAATAGGGGTTCTCCCACCATGCGACCTCGCTCAAAGACGTAGACTCAAAACGGGCACGAGTCCAATTAAAAGACCTTAACTGCACCAAGAAAAAAATTGATTGACACGTAGCCCGTCGATCCTGAAACATTAGCTCATTTCGTGCAAGCCACAATGACCATAATACACTCGCGCAACCAATAATCCACCACATGCGCATGTCGCCTTCAAAGTAACCCAAACAACACTGATAAATAAACTCACAAATTCGCCAAGGCCTTACGATCGACACATTCCACCACCCGAAAAACAAATTCCATACCCCCCACGCAAGCTCACACTACCCAAAAATATGGTCCGCATTGTCTTCGCCCACCCCACACCATCGACACCCGATCCCCTCCACCCCTATCGGAATGCCTCGCTCCATCAGCATCCTTAAAGTAGGCAGCCGGCCCAGCAGTAGAAACCAAATGAAGCATTGTATTTTCGGCAGCAGCGGCAATCTCCATACCATGCCAACATCGGACGCATCATGTAAGCCAAACGTGGCCATCAACTTGTGCAGTGTACCCACCAAGAAATTCCCAGCCACATCATAAACCCACACCAATTTGTCCACTGCTCAATTACGCAAAGAAAACCCAGCAACACATGATTGCAATTCACGCACCTGGCCTGCTTCAAACGTGCGCAGTGGTCGTCGAAAGAAGCTGGACCACTCATCCCTCGGCAAACCCAAATAATCACACACATGCGCCATATTATTGATCGCCAAACTAAACAACCGCAGAAATACATTCTTCAAAGGTTCCGCAAGGCACCAGCAATCTCTTCAGAACAAAATACTAGTACCATCACACAATGTCCATCAGAATTGGGAGCTATTTAAGAAACGGGCAACATAATCATCATTTTGAATCGCCACTATTTGCTTCCACATTGCCGACATGCGCGCTAGTCCACTAGTGTTCATTCGCCAAGACATTACATCATCACCATATTTTGCCACAATTATAGATTTCCATAGTGAATCGTCTGATTGAGCATATCGCCACATCCATTTGGCGAGCATTGCCAAGTTCCTAGTATGTAGATTCACCATGCCAAGCCCCTCAAATCTCTTCGGCTGACACGCCACCATCCAGTTCACCCTACTGAGTTTCGCTCCTCCTTCCCGCCCCACAGAAAATTCCTACGTATACGGTCAATTTTGAGGATAATCCTTTTCAGAATTAAGAACACCCCCATATAATACACCGGCAGCGCTGACAAGACTGAGTTTACTAATAGTAATCTTCCCGCGAAGGACAACGAATCCCGCTTCCACCCCGATAAGTGTTGTCGAAATCGTTGAACCAAAGGGTTCCAAATCTCCAAACCCCGTGGAAGTACCCCTATCGGAATGCCCAAGTATTTTATAGGAAGGGACCCACTTTGGCATCCCAAAATTTCCACAATATTCACTAAATTCACCTCATCAATTCCAATTGCAAAGACACATGACTTCTCATAGTTTATTTGAAGTCCGGATGCATACTCAAAATAAGTGAGAACCCACTTTAAATTACTTGCAAACTCCAACTCACCTTGGATAAAAAGAACCGTGTCATCCGCAAATTGTAGGTGTGATATAAAAACCTCCCTTGCCACTTGAATTCCCCTGATCAACCCTAGCTGCTCGGCATTCAGTAGAAACTGATGTAATAACTCGGCTACCATCACAAATAGGAGAGGGGAAAGTGGATCACCTTGATGCAGGCCCCTCCGCATCGCAATTTCTTTTGAAGAACTACCATTCACGAGAATTGACAGCCGCGCAGATTCAACACATTCACGTATCCAATTACACCAGCGCTTTCTGAAACCCATCCGACGCATAACTCTGCCCAAACAATCCCAACTGATACAATCATAAGCCTTGGCGAAGTCCAACTTTAGAATTACTCCTCTATTATCAAATCAACTCAATTTCATCGAGTGAATTACTTCGTTAGCCAGAAGGATCCCATCCAATATCTGTCGCCCACTAACAAACGTGGCTTGTACATCACTTATTAACAATGGCAACACACTCTGTAATCTCTTCGCCAAACATTTCGCGAGAATCTTGTAGATCGAATTTAATAGGCAAATTGGGCGATAATCCCCAATCCCTTTCGGACTATCTATTTTTGCTATTAAAACCAAAAATGTTGAGTTAACACCTTGCGGAAATCGCCCTGACTGAAAGAACTCCTCCATAAATCGCAGTAAATTCGACTTGAGAAATACCCACCCCTTCTTGAAAAATTCAAATGTGAACCCATCCGGACCTGGAGCGTTAGCTCCCTCACAACTCCAGATTGCTGACTTTATTTCCTCCTCAACAAAAGCTCTCTCAATCGACGCACCTTGTTCCACCGATAGCTTAGAAAAATTCACCTCCGGTAGAAAGGTTCCCGCAGCCAATGGTCTATCGAAATGCTTCTTAAACTCCTGTCGGATTAAGAACTTTAGTCTCTCCGGATTGGTGACCCAACGTCCATCAACACGCAATCTCGATATCGCATTTTGCATGGCTCTAACCTTCGCCGCCCTATGGAAGAAGCGGGTATTACGATCCCCCTCGGCCAACCAAGATGCTCTGGATTTTTGTCACCATAACGATTCCCTCAGGTTCGCCACCTTCCACAACCTCGAATGCAACCCATTCGTTCCACCAACTCAGCCGTGGTGTCCTCCCCGTAACCAACTCGCACATCATATCTCTCAATGTTAGTGACCAGCTCAAGATACTATTTGTCAATGTCCCCAAAGCAGTGACGATTCCAACCATTAAGCATGCCCTTTAATTTCTTCAATTTCTGCACAATCGATGACATCCTATCGCCCTCCGTCAAACGTTGCCATTCATTCTTCAACAAAGGAAGCTCATTCAGCCACGCGTTGAAAAATCTAAACGGCTCCGGACCACTATCCAAAGCGTCACTCTCCAACACAATAGGCGAATGGTCCGAGAGTTCCTTTGAGAGATTTCTCACCACAAGTGAAGCATATCGATGTACCCAACCATTCGACACCAAGAACCTGTCCAATCGACTACACTTCCTACCCGGACCAAACCACGTAAATCGTTTCCCCTGCATATGCACATCTATCAACGCCGCTCTTTCTATAAATTCACAGAATACATCCATACCTCTATTTAAATTCGCACATCCGAGCCTCTCCGCTGGTTTCATCACCATATTGAAATCTCCCCCAACGCACCAATTCAATTGTCGTGCGCTCACAACAGCCAGAAGTTCCTCCCAATAGTCACGCTGCTCGGGCAATGTACATGGTGCGTAGACGCCCAAAACACCGCATGGCCAGTCCTCACGCACCCCCACTACCCACAATCACCACCATGTTTTGCCTTGTCTCCACCGTGTCTACCTTGAACCCCATTTAATCCCAAACTGCCAGAACCCCACCCGATTTCCCAACCGATGGCGCAAAGATGAAATTGAAGGAATCCGTATACCACAATTGTCGGACCACTCTTTCTGTCACCATTTCCGTTTTGGTCTCTTGAAGCATAGCCAAAATACATCTCTTTTGTCGTAGAACTCGCTGAATGCACCTTCTCTTAGCTGTCGCGCCAATCCCCCTGACATTCCACGACAACACCTTCATCCTTCGTTGGTAGTCTTTCTTTTCGTGTGCTTCAATTATGCGCGCGTTGTCCTTCACTATCACCTCCTCCCTACCCTTGGTGACTGCCCCTATCAATTACCCCAGATCAACAGTTTCACGAGCCTCCCTTAATATCGCCTGTTTGCGATATACAAAGTCTGAATCGGATAAAGAGCCGTTTGCAATAGCCACCGACTCCGATTGCACCTCTGGTCTATTTTTTCTCGGTCCTCCTCGTCCACATTTAGGGCTTTTTTGTCGTCGATCGGTTCTGTCGGAGGTGCCAGACTTGAAACAATTTCGGTCAATTGCCTAACCTGATGGCTCTCCCCGTTAACCACTATCACCGATGCTTTATTAGCCCTAGGTGCTTCAACTCTCGGCCCATTCGCCAACGGGCTATTTTCCATCTCCGTCTCCCGATTTGCGCTAGAATGAGATACACTGTCCCTATTGAGCTCATCTATATTGCAAAGCACAATCACAACTCGATCGTTCTCCCTCCTCCCGACGTATCAATCCCACATTCTCCTCATCCATCCAACTCAACGTATCCTTCACCCTCCAGTCCATAGTTTTATTGTCCTCCCAAATTCTCTTGATATAGCTCTTATCAGCCTACTCTATTCCCCCTGATGTCGGATTGTCCTCATTTGTGAAAGAATTAGGTACAATCGTTTCTCCCGGGATGGATTCACATTCATTGTACACCGAATTCATCTTCCATCTCATTACCACGTGTACTTTCCTTCCCATCGGAACTCAACTCCAATTCACAACAACAATCGCATTTCGGCCCAATCGCTTCCTCAACTTCCGTCACTCGTATGTGGAACACATTGTCATCCACCTTCAATTCAATCGTTTCGTCGATATGAAGGTTCCAATCCGTTTCAATTTGAAAGCGTGTGCGTTCGAATGACGAAGGTGCCAATGTCTCTATATCAATGCGAACTAATTCTCCCCATAGTGTCGCGATATTTCTGAATGTTTCCTTTGACCATACATGTATCGGCAGTCCGCTGACCGATAACCATAATCACCTATTTGGATTCACCAGTTTTGGCGACCATTCCATGACATTTTCCAGCCACCTATCAAGTTTGCATGAGGCTATTAACTCATTGTGCACTGCCTGGCTTTCAAACATCAGCAATATCAGAGATCCCGCTATGCGCATCACCGATAGCCCATCAATCTTTGCTCTATGAAATTCTTTGGTCAGATCAGCTATTTGGCACGGTTTTCGACAAAAACCTATTGCACAAGATTGAAGGATCTCCCATTTCTCCTTATCTATCACACCCATTACCTGCTTTCGTCGTTCCTCCTGAAATCCCTCCTCAACCATTGATGCCTTTCGTCTTTCCCCTACGACATTCCCTACCCTAAAAGAACTCCTCATCTGTGTTTCCCTTTGCTACTTACTTCCCGTTAATTTTTCCTCTGCTTTTCCTACATCAGAACCCGAATTCCTCCATTTCCAATCTGCAATCCTCCCTTCCCGCTTTGCCATAGATACCCTAATCTTCGATCCATATAACCAAAACCCATCGAATCTGCTGATGACCCTATCTGCGTCCGCCTGAGAACCCATACGTACGAATCCAAATCTTGTTCCATCCCTCGCTCGCTTCTTTGGAACGAAAACATCGACAACTACCTCATGGCGATCAAACACCTGCCACACACCCTTCCAATGGAGTTGATCCGATAGATTGGCGACAAACAAAGTCCATACCCGTCGTCCTTGGGTCCCCTCTCGCCCTTGCGATCGCCCTTCACTCTCCACTCTCATCTATATATATATATATATATATATATATATCAATTATCTCCTTATTTTGTCTAATAAAAGTGGAATAATTTCTCTATTTGTATTTTTACAATTAGCTCCTTATTTTATCGAATAATAATGAAAATTGGTAATTTTTTATTTATGTCGAGTCGGGTTTGTGTTTTTACTCTAGAATTCGGGTTCGGGTCGGGTTTGGATGGAGGTGTTAAATTTTTGGGTCAGGTGCGAATTGACCAAAAACCCAACCCGACCCGACCCATGGCCATCCCTATGTGAGATTGAATGGTGTTTCTCTTGTTTTGGGATAATTATAGGTTTAGCACATGTATCTTTACGCATGTGAGACAAATATATATAATATTGTAGTAATATAATGAGCTTTGTTAAAAGTATTTGTTACCTGTACTAGTGTGGGAGGTTGTTCGCAATGCTCATAATATTGTTGGTAGCTCTTCTACCGATGCACCCTTTGTGTCGCCAACCTTCTTCTTAAGTGCAGACATTATTTTCTTATTAACCACCTCCACTTGGCCATTCGTCTGTGGAGATTTTACCGAACTCTTGGTTAGCACAATGTGGAAGTCTGTGCAGAATTCCTTAAACCTCCTCTAGAATTAGGTCCCATTGTCCATGATTATAGTGTGAGGAATGCCTAATCTGCAGATTATGAACTTCCATAAGAATTTCTCCATTTGTTTTTCTGTGATTATTACTAGTGGCTTCGCCTCTATCCACTAGGTGAAATATTCCACTACGACTACCAGATACTTTCGCTGGCCTATTGCTAGTGGGATTGGGCCCAGGATGTCAATACCCCAAATTATGAATTGCCAAAGGCTAGTGATGGACTTGAGTTTTGTCACTACTTGTCTTGGAATTGAGGCAAATTCTTGACATGGCACACACCTGCTTACTAGTTCCTTAGCGTATCTTTGCATCATAGGCCAGAAGAAACCTTGCATGATCGCCTTTTGTGCTAAGGAATGCGAACATGGGTGGTGTCCGCTGACCCTTTCATGGATTTCTTGCAATACATACTTAGCCTCCTCACGTCCTAAACACCGCAATAACGGTTGTGTGAATCCTCTCTTATACAGGACATTATCATCAACGGTTTATTGGGCAACTCATCGCATTATCTTGAGTTGATGGGCCCTATCTTCAGGTAACACTATCGTTTTTATGTACACTACGATATGGGTCATCCAAGTATCACTTGTATCGAGTTAACACACTTGGCTTTCCTTTGCAAAAGAATGATACTCTCAGTATTCCATTAAGAATCGGCCTCTCCTTTGAGTTTCGAGCGTTGTTGCTAACCTTGCTAAAGCATCTGCTCTGGCGTTATCTCCCCATGGTATTTTTGTTATGTGGTATTGACTAAACTGTGCTAACAACCCTTCACTATGGAAAATTAGTCCCGCAAAAATTTTATTGCATATGAAATAAAATGTTCATAAACAATGTGCTACTAATAGACGTATTGATTGTAACCTTTCACCCTCTAATAGTATTTGAGGAGTGTTTCGTCGTAGACCTCATACTCTCCTGTCAATTGTTCAGCTACCAATTGGGAGTTGGTAAAAATTTGAAGCGCACTCACTTTAAGTCTAACTGCTAGCTCTAGTCCTGTTACCAGAGGTTCATATTTTGTTACGTTATTGGATAGAGCGAACATGAAGCAAAGCACATGTTGACATTCTTCCTCCATGTTGGGTGTGCTTAAAAGCACACCTGCTCCTGCTCCGTTGATAGCCACTAGCCCATCAATATGCAAAGTCCAAGGTTTGGTGTCTGTACTTTGCTCCTCTTCAGTCCAAGATCATAAATCCTAGAAACTTTCGTGCCCCTACTGTGAAGGCGCATTTTTTGGGATTCAGGTGCATCTTGTACAAAATTAGGATAGCAAAGACCTCTTGTAAGTCAACTAAATGTTGCTCAAAAGAAGTACTATTGGTCAACATGTCATCTACATAAACGTCCATATTTCATCATATCTAATGACAGAAAATCTTATTAACCAACTTCTGGTATGTTGCCCCAACATTCTTTAAATCGAACGACATCATTTTGTAGCAGTAGAGGCCATCCTCCGTAATGAAGGCCATTTTTTTCTTTTTCTTCCTCTGCCATTGTGATCTGGTTGTATCAAGAGAAGGCATCCATGAAGCTCATGAACCTATGCCCCGTAGAGGCATCCACTATACTGTCGATGGACGGTAATGGGAAACTATCCTTTGAACATACTTTTTTGAGATCAGTGAAGTCTACGAACATTCTTCATTTGCCACTGGATTTCTTCACTATAACTACATTTTCCAGCCACTGTGGGTACCTGACTTCCTCAACGAAGTCTGTCATGATCAACTTTTCTGTTTCTTGTTTGATGGCCAGGACCTTTTTCCTCCGAGAACTTTCTTCTATTTTGTCGAACGGGTTTCACTGTTGGGACGACAAACAAAGCGTGCTTGATAACAGTCGGGTCTATCCCAGGCATTTCTACAGTTGACCATGCAAAACATCAGCATTGTCTCGAAGCAACCTTATCAATCTTCTTCTATTCTGCTTGTCCAACCCTGCTACAATTCTTGTAAACTTTTCGGGCTCATCCGGGTATATCTCCACCATCTTCATCGCCTCTGTCGGCTCTGTTTTTTCAAAATTTTTGCTCTCCATATGGTCTAGGCTCTCGAGAGTCAGCATGGCTTTATTCAAGATGATGCGATCATGTTTCTGCTCATATTCACCATGCTTTCATCTTGTTTTACAAGCATGAAAGAAGACGGAGTTTTTACTTACCTTCATTATATTTACTACATTTATTTACTTATATTATTTATAGTTAAGCATGCACATTTCATCATTTATACAATTGCTAGGGGTATGTTTAATTTTATGCATCATGCACTAATCTATCATTATGCATCTTATTTCATATTATTCATTTTCCATATTAAATAATGATCATGCATATTTTTAACTATTAAACCACATCGTTACTTTTCTATGCATTTCAGTCCCTATACTTATAAGTCTATTTCTATTAATTTCATTACTTTTACTTATGTTATCTGGTGTTTTCTTTGTAGGACACATGACCCATATGCACAAGGATTCAAGGGCAGCTCAACAATAGCTCGTGTGATTCAAAACCAGCTCAAAATAGCTTAGGAACAAGCCAAAGCAAATATAGCTTCAAATAAACTCTTAGAAACTCCAAAAGCTCGAGATAAGCTCAAGGACACTCAAGGAGAAGCTCACCTAACTAGAGGCAGCTCAGATTAGCTCAAAATAGCCCCAAAGCTTAGCTAGCGCAATTAGCTAACCAGCTCAGCTCAAGCCAGATCACTCTCAGCTCAATTAGCTCATCTCAGCTCACCCCTACAACCTTCAGCTCAACCATGGAAGGACATGTTCCCTCCCTAAGGGACACAACGAACCAGCCTTGGAGAGAAATCAAGTTGGGTGCCAAAATGGTAGAGGGAAACGCACGGAGGGAGGCACCATTCAGCCGAATGGTTATCAATGCTTTGGATGGAGTTTCGGCCAATTTTGGAGGGAGTCATGAGCATGGCCGAACAGCCACAACACCCTTGAATCATGCTCTTTCGGTAGCCCCTTGTAATCCTATAAATAAGGTCATTCGGCCACTTTTGTAACACACAATTCTCAATATATAAAATTCCTTTTAGTGAGTTTATCTCTCAAACTTGTTCTTTTAAGATCTTCTCGACTTATCAAGCCTTTTGGTTCTTATAACCATTAGGTATAAGTCCCTTCCTACCACCCTCAAAGTCTTCTCTCTAATAAACGAGATTATACACTTAGTATAATTTCTTTCTTGAAAACTTTGAACACCTTTCCATTCCATTCCACCACTTTCATTTTCACCACCATTCGAATCCATCACCATTCCTAAACACTTCCATTTCTTTCTTTCATTCATTTCTTTTCTTACACCATCCTAAACACTTCCATTTCTTTCTTTCATTCATTTCTTTTCTTACACCATCCAAAACACTTCTGCACCATACTCTGTTTCACCATCCTTTCATTCCATTCTCAACAATTGATCATCCTGATCTTGCATGAACTTTTGTTGTTGTTCGTATTACTATTTTGAAAGCAACAAAGATTCCTCCGCGCTCTTTATCTTTTCTTACATTTCCAGAAATTGCTAGTCGTTGGCCTCCGAAGGTGATGCCCCCCTTGTGTGTTGTGCACCCTGGCCCGCTATAAACCACGGGGGGAGGGGTTGCTCCCAAAACTGTTGTCGAAAGTTCTGTTGAAATTGATGTGGATGTTGCATGGCCACCGCCGTTAGTTGATCCGTCAAGCTACCCTCTTCCATCGCTTTTTCTTTTGGGTTATCTTGGTTATCTCCACCAATTTTAAAAACCTTCAGGTTTGCTGAAGAATCTGAAGGTCATGTGCTAGTCCACGCTCACCGCACCAATTGTTGACTGTAAAAGTGAACAAAAGTTAGAGACGGTGGTCCGATGGTGGTTCTGGTGGTTTCGGGTGGTGGTTCTGGGTTTGAGTTCGAGTTATCATTTCTTTGTGTGAGTAATATGAACCCTTAGAATGGAAGATCCCCCCTCTCCCTATTGCATGTCTCTATTTATACTACCCGGATAGGTGTCGTGACTAGGTTGTCGTGGCATGTTGATTGGATTGTCTATGACTTGATGTCCTAGGTTTGCCTTGTTATCTGTAGCGATACCGTGCATTTTCACGTGATCGTTGGATGCGATGTTGTTCACAGTCACAGTTCTGTTTCGTCTGTCACGGATTGCGAGGGGCACTAGACAATTCACGGGCGATCGCATGCGTTCGATCTCATGCGCTCTTACATATTTTTTGGAAAGTTTGTGTTGTAGTCCGCAACGATCACGTGCGTTGTCACATGATCGTCGGATATCCCTTGTGTGATATTGTTCGCAACGTGTTGTCCGGTCATGTCTGCAAGCTATGTGGTCTTGACACGTGGCGATGAGTGTTTATAGGTACTAACAATTTCAGAAAGCTTTATTTATGATTATCAACAAAAATATATCTTTGAGATTAACTAATTGGCTAGTGGCTAAAGATGGTCATATTGTCTCATCTTGTTTGGGTTCAAATCCTGGCATGGAAAGTAATACATCTCTATTTAATCAAAAATATATATATCTTTATTTTTTTCAATATAAAAATTACGGATTAGTTCATAGCAACTACATTTTTATAATAAGGATAATTACTATTGTCACAAGCGTTATATTTTGATATACAAGTTGTGTAAATAAAATATTACACAACCCTTCTTTAAAATTTAAAATATGAAATCCTAAACCATAATTCCTAAATTCTATACGCTACAACATAAACCCCTAAATCTAACAAATTTGTGTAAACTAAAGTTTGCACAACTTGTGCATCAAATTTTTTTTCTTGGTCACGAACATAAATTAATTAGTGTTATGTATTTATTTGACATTAATTTAAACATTTTTCGGTGTCAAAATTTACCGTAACAAAAAAAAAACTTAAGTGATAAATAGTTTTATTGTCTCAACAACAAATAATAGTGACAACTTTATATGTTGCCGCCATGGTATGATTTTTTCGTCTATAAAATTTTTTTGCATAAATTTGTGTGTTTAACTAGTGACAAAAAAATTGTACAAACAATTATAAACTTACAGTGACAATTTAATTGTGAAAAAAGTTTTAATAATTACTAGTATTATTAGCATAGTATATGAAAATTTTATACACCAATAGTGACCAAAAAATAATATATGAAAATTCTATACACCAATAGTATCACACAAATTTTCAAAAAAAACTTAATATTTGTGAAAAGATCACGCATACTCACAATCAAGTTGTTAGAAAAACCTTATTTGTTGTAGTGACGAAAGGAAACTAACAAGTAGATGTCATCAAATTTTTTTTATATAACTATATTTACTATATAATTTTGACACAAGTTAAAATTGTCAAAATTATATTATTATGGAAAGGTAAATTTAATAACGATATAGTTTTATCGTCACAATTCTGAATAATAATAGTACTCTCCCTTATATGTTGTCACTATTGCTTCTATTCCCACAAAAAAAAAGTTGGCGTCAATTTGAGTAATTTATCAGTGATAAATTTATAATGACAACTTGATTTGGTCACAATAAGACATAGTGACGTTTTACTAGTGACATAATTTAAAATTATAACAATTATTGTTAAAAGGGTGATCAAAGAGTAATACGTCACAATTACTAATTTTATTAGTGTCACAAATAACTTATTTTTTGTGACGAAAATCTTCATCATCACAATCAAATGGTCACTAAAAATCTTTTTTTTTTGTCGAGTCATAAATTTTTTTTGGTTGCACTCCTAATTTTTTAGGGCTTTACCCTGACGGACCAACCCGCATCATACACCTGGCTTTTGCCTGAAATGTTGCTCACAAGTTAACCTGCAGCAACTTCTATTGGCATAGGCTATAGATTCATTTAAATCTGTACAATTGCAGGGTCCGCACGGGTCTCTAATTCTGTCTGGGGATAGGATAATCTGCCCCGAACTCTCCTTATGTACTATACCAATTTCTTGTCATCTCCAGAAGGCTACTTCCACAGCACAATCTGCAATCACAAAGGCTACCACAACACAACCGTAACTCATGACATGCACTGCATAAGATGGGATAATCATCCAAAGCAGCACCCAATGACTCAAACATCCAAACATTTTGACAACATGGTTTAAAGTGGTGCCCCTTTTGCTTGTAAATTTGAAAAGGATCATCCGGTCCTCGAAAAATTCGACAAGGAACTCTTGAGGGGCCACAGCCTCCAAGCTAAGCTGTAGGTTCGTCCCTGTGTATGATTGATGCGGTTTTCGAAAACTGAGCAAATTAGAAATGAGATAGATCGACTTTGAACGGAAGAAGTGCATCTTTCTAATCCTAGATAACATGGTTAATTAAGAATCAGATTAGTGATTGAGAATGTATACAGGTTGGAAAATAGCCTAGAAGCTTTATGTAGACAGTCTATTTGGGACCAAAAACGACAATACCTCATGCAGCATCCAAGCTTCACAAGGCACGCGCCTCAAAAGGAGAGTGTGGAATGGAGAGCACTGAAATTTATATATTCCAATCCCATGCAAAAATAAAGCAAACGTGTGGGGATAAAAATTCTTTGCCCCTACTTATGTCCTAACACTAAAAAATACTACAAAATTAAATTTCAAGCCCTAAGCAGGGACGGACCCAGGACTTTAGGCTAGGGGGCGAACCTATAAATTTCTAGGGGGCGAACTTATAGAAGTTTAGGGGGGCGAAAATAGATTTTTAATAGAAAATACATAGAAAAATTCTAAATTTTTTCTAAATCATATATGATTTTCAAAATTTTAGGGGGGCGGTTGCCCCCACCAGCACCCCCCTCAGTCCATCCCTGGCCCTAAGCCTAAATTCTAAATCCTAAACCTTACACCCTAAAAGATACACCTTACCCTAAATTCTCTAAATCTTAACCATAAACCCAAACCTAAAACCCTAAACCTAACTTTGAGCGTGAGATATAAGTAGGGGCACCGAAAAGGGGCAGAACATTTCCAACCAACGTGTGGGGGCATGCAACTAGATTGAACCGGGGGAAAAATCATTTAGGGATGTGTATTTAATATGATCGAGTAGAGTAAAAAATTTAGGTTAGTAAAAATGATGAGTCTAAATTTATAACTTAAATTTTATTTGAAAGTTGTTTGAATCGAAGTTATGATATTACAATGAGTCAAATTATTTTACGTCGAATCGAGTTAAAAAATTCAATATTTTGAGTCAGTTTTATTCGGCATTATTCAGTCGGTCGGACAAATTGTCATCCCAAAAAGTAAATTAAAAAACAAATTTGAAAATTCCATATAATTTTCAAAGATACCAATTTCTTTCAATCAATAGATGGCCACTAATCTCATCTTACTGCGCAATCATTAAACTCAATGATCAGCGTAGTATAAACATAGAAGCTTATACGTTATGGATAAAGGTATTCCAAATCGGCTAAGGTTCATTAGGCAGACCGACAATAGTAAAACTCAACATTATTTATTAACATAGCATTTTAAAATGTTTGTATTACATAATAATAATTAATTATAAATTTTTAAGAGACTAAAACCCAATTTTACTACCTTCCTGACTTGAATTTTTTTAATTTTTAAAATTTTTGAGGTTATAGCACCACCAATTTCTACTGAGTCATGCCATTGCAAACAAGCCACTAAAACATAAAATATCTCCTTCTCTAAACCCTAAAAGCCAATAAAACATAAACACTATAATATAATAATGAAGTATTAATATTTGGCACGTAAACATAATTTTAAAAAAAAATAAAATTCACTAATTTTATCAAACGAGAATATATCCGAAATTATAATAAAAGTTCACAACTTAATAAACAAAACACATAAATCCAGACATAATCCTAGTAAACAAAACTAGTGTCTCGAGATCAAAAGAGGACAATACAAAGAAAAGGTAAGAACCTAACTCAAAGACTCGAAATAAAAGAATGATACAAACATCACCAAAATCGACGATGATAGGTAAAACCATCAACAAACAACACAAAATGCATATTACAATGAAGGAACGTTGATAATAAGGTCATTACCACAACTCAATCGCGAGTAAGGAACGGTAGATGTAATCGCGTATTCAAATTCAGTTCGAGGGTCCGAGACATGGAGACTAGCAGCATAATAAAATGAGCACCATCATGATTAGTCGTGGCGTCATCAGATCCAACCCTAATAGAAAATTAAAAACAAAAAGAAAAAGTATGTCAAAAGACAGAGAAAAATGTACCAAAATGTAGAGTAAAATCGTGCCACAAAAGCAGAATAATTTATTGAAAATTGAAAAACAAAACAACGAAATGATAGATTCCGACGGTTGGTGACCAATATTAAAATTGGTGCCACCACCGATGTTTAAAACAAAAGAAGAACAAGAGTGAGTGGCTCTATAATTAAGAAAAAAAAGATTAGTGAGCGGCTAAGGTTAATATCTTGGCACGTAAACATAATTATATCAACGAATTTTTTTTCCACATTATTAAGAATAGAGTTAAATAAAACATATCATTCATTGTGCGTAAATTCTATATATTGTTAGCAAATTGATGATGACACATTATCATAAAAATTTAAAATTAAATTTATTTAACTTATTTTTTTAATAATGTTTCAAAATCTTGTTCATAATTGTTCTTAAAATTACACGTTGTCCGATCATCAAATAAAAACCCTAAATAAAATTAATTTTAAATATAAATTCATAATAGAATTATAAATTGGATTCATATTTCATGCTCTTACAATATATAAATTATTGATGAAGTCATTTTTTAAACGTTACCAGGGTTTTAATCTTGGTTTTTGGACGTAAGAGTTCTATGGCCCATCCAAAGTTTTTGTTTGTTTATTCATTGATGTTATAGTAATATTTCTAAGGAAAATTTTACAATGGGCGACGAATATTGATGAACACTACTAACGATGAACACCGATGAATACCATTAATTTTTTTTAATTTTAAAAATCTAAAGGGCTAAAATTATAATTAAAATTATCTCTTAAAAAATAAAAATCAAATTTAATAGTTACTTTATAATATTTTTTTAATAGGTTAGAATCAAATATACTCAATTCTCCTAAACCCTAACAAAATCAATCTCTTAACAAAATCAATGGTGATTCGAAGGATTTCATTCGAAGATCGGTGTGGAGGAATCCATCGATTTTTCATATATGTAAAAGAACCTCTATCAGATTTGAAGGATTTGATTTGATTTTTGCTTGAACTGGATTTTAAAACTCAAACCTCAAAAATTTTGTTAAGAGATTGATTTTGTTAGGGTTTAGGAGAATTGTGTATATTTGATTCTAACCTATTAAAAAATATTATAAATTAACTATTAAATTTGATTTTATTTTTTAAGAGATGATTTTAATTATAATTTTAGTCCTTTAGATTTTTAGAATTTTTTAAAAAATTAATAGTGTTCAACAGTGTTCATCGTTAGTGGTGTTCATCAATGTTCGTCGCACGTGGTGGACTCATCCTATTTCTAAGGTAAATGTCAGATTTCGAACTCACACAAGGTAAACAACGAATGAGCATCCATAACTAATAAATCAGTCAATGGATCTAAAAGTTTTTGTTTTTTCTTTAGTACCACGTTATATTTTGATACATGTGTAAAAAAATTACATCTCTTTTTATTTAAATTATATAATCTAAAATTTAAAATTCTAATCTTGAACCTTTAAATCTTAACTCCTAAATAAAATATATGAACCCTAATTTTGACAAACGTGTGTAATTTTTTTAATATACTTGTGTTATTATTTTTTTTCTTTTTTCGCTAATCAAAAGTTTTTATTGGATTAAACCTAATTATGACGCCTCGTTAAAAACCTACCTAAACCTGTATGCAGGGCCGGCTCTGGGCCGGGGCAGCAGGGGCACCCGCCCAGGGCCCATAAATTTTTAAAAAAAATCTTAGTATAATATATCCCTTATTTTTTGATAATAAATTAAAAAAAATTATCTAAGTAAAATGACGGGGCCCATAAATTTATTAACCTGTTAATTGAAATTTTAGATTTTTATATTAACGGTAATAATGATTCTAATTCCCACGAAAGACTCATTAAATATATCTTTCCGAAAATCCAAAAGAAAATCCAACTAAATTGTTAAATTACTGTCTTCTCAATCCCACCACCATCAATTTATCATATTCCAGATTTTTCATATCAATGGAGAATTTTTTAACGTCGTTTTTTTCTCTTTAATACTCATTGGGTGGAGAAAATTTAAGTATAATTAACCTACATCTCTTTTCTTCTCTTCTATATTTTGCAACTCATCTGAAAATTATTATTCACTTTTTAATTTTTCATATTTCTCACAAACACAAAATTACAATTGCTTATCATCAATCGTGGTGCTTGAATCCTATTGAAACTTGTTCTTAAAATTTTTGGTAAGATCATGTTTCTATTTTTTTCTTATTTTTATATATTTCTAAATTATAGTTAAGATTGTTCTTTTATTTTTGTTTAATAAGCTTGAATATTTTAATATTTGGTAGTTTTTTAAGATGTGATTCAAATGCTTATTATCTTTTTCATATGTTTACAGTGCTATTGTTTTAAAGTTTAATCACTGCGGTGTTGCGGATTTAGTATATAAATATTTCGATCGAGGATCTTCCCATTTCACAAGTGCTATTGTTATAAGTATTTGTATGCTTAAATATATTTTTGATATTTTTAAGATTGTAATGAATTATTGTTTGTTTAATTTACTAAATAGAAATTTTATATTACATATTTCTTAAAAAAATTAAATCAGGGGCCCATTTTTTTAATTTTGCCCCAAGCTAAAAAATAGTCAGGACCGACCCTGTCTGTATGAAGAAAAAGGGTATGACCCTAGTTAGTAAAAGTTAAAACATATATCCCCTATTTAAATGGATACCATGCAATCACTATTCATAATCGACATACTCCATTACAAAAATTTATCACCACCACGCCTTGAACAATACAGTTCTTTCAATCCCTCGTTTCGTTAAATGGTCCGCCATATCATTTTGGGATCTCACAACGTACTGAAGTTTCACCATTGAAATTTTCTTCAGCATCTGATCAATATCGTCCAACACATTCCACCAACGCCACGGTCTCATAACCGGGTTTGCAATCCAATTAAGAACCACCTGTGAATCTGATTCAACCAAAAGGGGCACCTGGCCTTTTAACCCAGCCTCCAAGCAAATTTTCAGCACAGTTCTAATTGCCATCAACTCCGCGAAGTCCACACCATTACTCGACATAGGGCCTGAAAAAATGGCTTGCACATCTCCATTTGCGTTTCGAAGGACCCCTCCACAACCAGAAACTCCCTCTTTGACAGCACCATCGACGCTAAATTTCAGTGAGTCACTAGGTGGAGGACACCAATCTTCATACTTTTGGTGGCTGCTACAATTTGAAATACAGTCAATCGGATTAACCCACCAATTTCCTTCACTTAGAAATAAATTCTCATTTACAGCTCTGATCCAAATGAATGCTCGCATCTTTGTACAAAAAATCAAGTCTTTAATTGTCGTGTTTTTGTCATTAAACACCTTGTCATTCCTTGCTAGCCATATACTCCATATTGCAGTTGCTACTGATATGAGCCAAATTTATCTCGCGTATTTTGGCAGATCGACTTTGAAGCAAAACTCTAACAGATCATCTATAGTTCCCATGTTGTTCCATCGGAGAGACCACCAGCTACTGAATTTAGACCAAAAGCAAAGAGCAAACTTGCATTCCACAAATAAATGGTTGGATGATTCCAATCCCAGATCACACCAAGGGCACTCCTTTTTTAAGTTTTGTATCTGCACTCCTTTGTTGATTAGGAAATCCGCAGTTGGGAGCCTATTAAGCTTAAGCATCCACAAGAAGGATTTTACCTTAGGTGGTACCTTCAATTTCTAGATTTTGTCAAAATCGAAGCTAGGAAGTTCCACTTGATTGCTAGCCAATAGATTAGTTAGCTTTTTGACTGAAAAAAAAAACTTGTTCTATCGTGTAACCAAATGATTCTATCTGGTTTATCCTGGTTTATTGATTCACCAGCTAGAAATTCTTTCAAATTCTCCAGTAGAGATCTCTCTCTGTCCAGTAGCGACCTGCTAAACATAGATAACCAGTCCAGAACCTGAAAATTACAGTCTTCAACGATCCTTGCCACTGATTCTCCTTTTTTTAAGTTAAGTCTATATAGTCGAGGGAAGGCTATTCGAAAAAGAGCCTCACCATACCAGTAATCATCCCAAAACAAGATAGTTTTTTCATCCCCTAACTTCCATAGAAAAGATACATGATCCATCCATACCTTCACCTCCCATGATAAAGGTTCTTGACAATTCCTTTCCAAACTGTTGAAGCATTCTTTTGACTTGTTATGTTGCATAATCATTTTTTATCCATCTCTCCATATTTCACCTTGATAAGCTTGCTCCAAAGAGCCTCATTCTCTAGTAAGAATCTCCATCCTCATTTCGCCAAAAGAGCCTTGTTTTTCAAACCAATATTGACAACACCTGCTCCCCCCAATTTCTTCGGGGTACAAATTCTGCCCCAATTGACTCTGGACATTTTCCTGGATCCATTCCAACTTCCCCATAGAAAGCTTCTATGAATACAATCAATTTTTCTGATCATTGTTTTTGGCAATTCAAAAATAGACATGTAGTACAGAGGTAAAGTCGAAAGAACTAAATTTAATAGCACAATTTTGCCTGCAAAATTCAGCAATCTTCTTTTCCACCCTGCTAACGTGTTTGAAAATCTATCAATGATTGGATCACATGTACTGATGAGTCTCGGATCAGCCCCCAATGGAATCCCTAAGTACTTAAAAGGCAAGTTACTATTTTGCAGCCACAAGTATGCACCATCCTCTTCAACAAATCATGTTCTACGTTTATGCCAACCAAACAAGTTTTATTGAAATTGATGCTCAGTCCTGAACAAATTTCAAAGTATCTCAGTATACGTTTTAAGCAAGCCATGGTCTGGGTACTCGGTCTTAAAAATAGAATTGTATTGTCTGCGAATTGGAGGTGAGAGATTGATGATTCTGGAATTATGTCCTGGGTACCTTCAATAACTGTAAAACTAATGAATTGATTTTTATATAACAAAGGATTTAAGGACTAAATTGAAAAAGAGAAAATAAATTTTTAAGTCCTCAAAACTTCCCAAACTCTCTAAGAAAATTGTCCAATTAAAAACCTAAGTTTATTCAAAAAAATTTGAGTGTTTTCCAAGTCAAAACAATGATTTTGAGTCACCGTTTTGGAACAGACCTTAGGCGTTTCGGAAGGTTTTGAAACTGTTAACCTCTATTTCGAAACATGCCTTCCCGTTTCGATACGGGTGTATCGAAACAGGTCTTTATGTTTTGAAACAGATGAAGAACAACGGAACGGGTTGAACCGTTTCGATATGGCAGTATCGAAACGACCTCAAACGTTGCGAAATGATTTTCAAACTTGGATTCAAAAATATGGTCGTTGCATTTTAATAACTAATTTTTAGAGAAACGGTTAGAGTGTATCGAAATGTTTTAAGCCGTTTCAATACGAGGTTTGGCAATGGCAAAATGTTTCAAAACGGGGTCTAGCACGTTTCAGAACAGGCTCTTAGCATATCGAAACGATCTGGTTCGTTTCGATACGGTCTCTTAATTACACCCCAATGGTTATTTCTATTTTAGTCTGTTTCGAAACAGGGTCGAGCGTTTTGGAACAAGTAGTTGCAGAAGTGCATTTATGGTGGGAAGATTGCATCCCAATGGCTATAATTATGATGGCAATAACCCCAATGGCTAGAATTCAATGAGAAGGTATAAAAGGGATTCATAAAAGCACCAACAACAACTATTGATCCTAAGAGAAACATCCAAACATCAAATTCAAGCTCTTGTGCAAAATTTCCATATTCCTTGTAAAACCCCAAATTCTGGTTCTTTTTATTTCCCACTTTATTTGATTCAATTGGGTTGAGTGCTTGTAATTGGCAACATTTGTATTGAGAGATACTAGTTATTTGCCTTAATCTTCTTTGTAATCAAGTGAGAGGGTTTGGTTAATTTTTGGGTAGAAAATTGGCCATTGTGTAAAGGTTTCCTCCTAAGCCTAGAAAAGTGGAAGATCAACTAGTGGAGTTGTTGGAAAATCCTTAGTGGGAGCTAAGGTAGTGGATGTAGAGTTCAATTGGAACTTGAACCACTCTAAGTGCCTTGTCTTGCAAATTTTATTTTTCCACTTCACCACCAAACTTTCTAAAAATCTCCTTCACCCCCTCTTGGCTTAAATCGATTCAACAATCCACTCAACAATTGGTATCAGAGCCTACCTCTTTTGAAAGATTAACAACCACAAGAGGAGTTTCTAGGAGAGTGTGGTCAAGTTTAAAGACAAGCCATGGCATCTACTTCAACCTCCAACCTTTACGAGTCACAATTCACCACTAAACCACCTTTCTTCAATAGGGACAACTACCCATATTGGAAGAATCAGATGTGTCTCTTCATCAAGTCCACGGATTATATGATTTGGGATGTAATGGAAGAAGGTCCTTACATTCTGGTTAAAAGAAACGATGAAGGAAGACTAGTTCCGAAGGTGAAGTCGGAGATGATCGAGGAACATAGACGAATGATGCAAGTCAATGACAAAGCTCTACATATTATATTTTGTGCACTTGGTCCGAATATCTACTCAAAGGTTTCATCTATCGAAAGTGCGAAAGAAGTGTGGGACACTTAAGAGACGACTTATGAAGGTACTAGCGATGTGAAGGAGACGAAGATCGGGTTGTTAAATTTGAGATATGAAAATTTCAAGATGGACCCCGATGAGAGCGTCTCAATGATGTTTGATTGGTTTTCGATCATCGTCAACGGTCTTAAAGGATTCAGTGAAGTGATTCCTGAAGATAAGCTAGTAAGGAAGCTTCTATACTCTCTCCCGGAGTCTTGGGATGGTAAGAGGACGGCCATCATTGAAGCTAAGAATTTGAAAACTTTGAAGCTTGATGAGCTCGTTGGGTCTCTTCTTACACATGAGATCATGAAGCAAGGAATAGAAGAAGAAAAGAAGAAGGAAGAGAGAAGAATAGAGAAGCATGAGGTGGAAAAGAAGAAGAAGCTAGGAGTTTCTCTCAAAGCCTCTCTACAAGAGGAGAGCTCTTCTAGTGAGGAGGAAGACTTTGAGAAGTTGGCTATGATAGTCAAACGATTCTCACGGTTCATGAAGTCCAACCGAGGGAGAAAATTTCAAAGAAAGATGGACTTCAAGAACAAAGGAAAAGAAGAAGAAAGGGATCCGATCATTTGCTTTGAGTGCAAGAAGTTGGGTCGCATACGTTTCGATTGCCCTCAACCGAAGAAGAAGGGCTTTGAGAAGAAGAAGAAGCTCAAAGTCAAGCTTGCTACTTGGAGTGATGAGGAGTCATCCGAGGACGAGGAACATGAATTGGCCAATCTTTGCCTCATGGCTCTTGAGGAGGATTCGATGGTAACCTCTAACTCATCTGGCGTTGATTTTACATATGATGAATTGCACGATGCATATGATGAGTTAGTTGAAACATATAAGGAGTCAATTTTGAGAAACAAAAAAAATATTTCCGATTTAAAAATTCAAAATGAGTCTCTTTCAAAAACTAACTCGGAATTGGAAAAGAAGGTTTTATATTTAATAAATCTTTCAAATGATCTTAAGAAGAAAAATCATGATCTTGAAAAACTTCTTTCCGATTTTCAAGATTATCACACAAAGGAAGTGGATAATCTTAAAACTTCTATTACTATTGGGAGAAACAATTTTGAAAAGGGAAACTCTTCTAAAACCCAATATGTAAAAAGAAAATCTTTTAATCCTAAACAAAGAAATTTTTCTAAGCAATCTAAAAATCAAAGAATTATGAGTGTTTGGGTTCCTAAGGAACTCATTATTTCTAATAACATGAATTCTATTGCTTCTTGGATTCCCATGGGAACCGAGGTTTTGAGGGCTAACACTCATGGACCCAAAATGATTTGGGTACCAAAAACCAAAGTCTGATTTCTTTGTTTGTATGGGGAGCATTGCTACAAGGCCAAAGCACAAAGTCAATATTCGCGGTACCTTGATAGTGGATGCTCGAGGCATATGACCGGAGACAAGAGTCGATCCATGGAATTAAAGTCAAAAAGTGGAGGAGTAGTAACATTTGGTGACAACTCCAAAGGCCACATTGAAGGTATTGACTCCATAGGTAATCACTCTTCCATACTCATTGAAAATGTTTTGTATGTCAATGGTCTAAAACATAACTTATTGAGCATAAGTCAACTTTGTGATAAAGGATTTAATTTCATGTTTGATAAAAATGGGTGTAGAATAGTTGACATTAAATCTAATAAAACAATTCTCATTGGTCATCATCGCATAGGCAATATATATATGGTGCATCTAGATGACATTCATACATCCCATGCATTCTTAGTTGCACAAAATGAAAATGATGCATGGTTATGGCATAGGAAACTATGACATGCTAGCATTAGTGTTTTGAAAAAATTAGTTTCCCTTAATCTAGTTAGAGGCCTACCTAAGCTCAAGTTCTCATTAGATAAAATTTGTGATGCATGTGCTAAAGGTAAACAACATAGAGCCTCATTTAAGTCCATTAATGATGTTTCTACAAGTAGGTGTTTGCAATTGATCCATATCGATCTCTTTGGGCCAATTAGGATTACTAGCTTGGGTGGAAAATCATATGCTTTTGTGCTTGTTGATGATTACTCTAGATATATTTGGGTTCTCTTTTTAAGCACCAAGGATGAGGCTTTAGAAAACTTCATCACATTTTCAAAAATAACCCAAAATGATCTTGAACTTAAAATTTCACATATTAGAAGTGATCATGGAACCAAATTTCAAAATATGGGTTTTGATGATTTTTGTAATGAAAATGGGATTAGCCATAATTTCTCGGCTCCTCGAACTCCTCAACAAAACGGGGTAGTTGAGAGGAAAAATAGAACTTTAGAAGAAATGTCTAGGACAATGCTTTGTGAAAACAAATTACCTAAGTATTTTTGGGCGGAAGCCACTAACACTGCTTGCTATATTATAAACCGAGCAATGATTAGGCCTATTTTGAAGAAAACTCCTTATGAGATTTTAAAATCTAAAAAGCCTAACATTAGCTATTTTCATCCTTTTGGTTGCAATTGTTTTGTTTTAAATAATGGAAAAGACAATTTAGGTAAATTTGATGTAAAAAGTGATGAAGCTATTTTCTAGGTTACTCTTTAAACTTTAAAGCCTATCATGTGTTTAACAAAAGAACTTTAGTTGTAGAGGAATATATTCATGTGGTTTTCGATGATAACCTCCTTTCGAGGAAGGATTCTTATGATGATGATGATGTAGGGATCATTGAAGCCAATGATGGTGGAGAATAGTCAAAGGTGAATGAGATTCCAACCAAAGAGGAAGAAGCACAAGAACCGCCTCTAGAAGCATTGCAAGACATGTCTCTTGAGGAAAAGGAAGTGAGCTACCCAAGGGAGTACAACTATGTCAAGGGTGGTGAGATCTTAGGTGATCCATCCAAGGGGGTAACTACTCGCTCTTCTCTTAAAATGCTTAATCATGTTGCATTTATCTCATGCATTGAGCCTAAGAATGTTAAAGAAGCATTAAAAGATGAATTTTGGATTATGACCATGCAAGATGAGTTAATCAATTTGAGAGAAGTAAAGTGTGAACATTAGTTGATAGGCATAGAAATAAATCTACTATAGGAACTAAATGGGTCTTTAGAAACAAACTAGATGAGAATGGTAACATATTGAGAAACAAGGCTAGGTTTGTTGCTCAAGGTTACACTAAAGAAGATGGAATTGATTTTGATGAAACCCATCCACCCATAGCTAGAATGGAAGCCATTAGGATGCTACTTGCATTTGCATGTTTTCATGATTTCAAGCTTTTTCAAATGGGTGTCAAAAGTTTTTTTTAAATGGTTTTATAAACGAAGAAGTGTATGTGGAACAACCACTGGGTATTGAAGATCCTATATTTCCAAACCACGTCTTTAAATTGTCAAAAGCTTTATATGGTTTAAAACAAGCTCCTAGAGCTTGGTATGAAAGACTTTCAAGTTTTCTATTTGGAAAAGGTTTTGAGAAAGGAAAGGTGGACACAACACTTTTTATTAAAAACAATGGAAAAGATATCTTAGTAGTTCAAATTTATGTTGATGATATTATATTTGGTTATACTAATGAATTGTTTTGTCAAGATTTTTCTAAGTTGATGCAAGGTGAATTTGAAATGAGCATGATGGGGGAGCTCTCATTCTTTTTGGGACTCCAAATCAAACAAATTAAGGATGGCATCTTCATCAATCAAGCTAAGTACTTCAAGGATATGGTCAAGAAGTTTGGCTTTGAGCAACAAAAGCCTCAAGCTACACCAATGAGTTCATCTACAAAGCTTGACAAAGATGAAAGAGGTAAGTGTGTTGACTCTAAGCTTTATCGCTCTATGATTGGATCTTTGCTTTACCATACCGCAAGTAGACCAGATATATTGTTTAGTGTTTGCTTGTGTGCTAGGTTTCAAGCTAGTTCTAGAGAGTCTCGCCTTATAGTCGTTAAAAGAAACTTTAGGTACCTTAGAGATACTCCTTGTTTAGGTCTTTGGTACCTTAGAGACTCAACCTTTAACCTTCACGCTTATTCGGATGCGGATTACGGGGGTTGTAAAATAGATAGGAAAAATACTTCCGACACTTGCCAATTCCTAGGTAGTATGCTCATATCTTGGTTCTCTAAGAAACAAAATAGTGTAGCTTTATCTACCACTAAAACCGAGTACATATCCTTAGGGAGTTGTTGTGCTCAAGTCCTTCGGATGAAACAACAACTCTTAGACTATGGAATTAAGTTAGATACCATACCTTTTAAGTGTGATAACACTAGTGCTATATGTCTTACCAAAAATCTCATCCAACACTCTATAACCAAACACATAGAAATAAGGCATCATTTCATTAGAGATCATGTCCTTAAGGAAGATGTGGTTTTAGAGTATGTAGACACCTTAAATTAATTAGCGGACATCTTTACCAAACCTCTAGATAATGAGTGTTTTTGGTCCCTTAGGAGAAAGTTAGGTCTAACTAGCCTATCTTGACCTTTTAGACCTTTTGTGCTTAAATTTGCTTGATTTCTTATAAATTGTCATGCTTATGTGTTTTTATCTTAATTTCATCCATGCTTATAGTTAGGGGGAGTATATTTGTGTTTTGATATGTTTTTCTTGCTCATTCATATCATCCATGCATCTAGGACCTATTAAAATTCAGTTTTTATGCAATTTAGAGCCTCATCTGCACCTCCAGACCTATGAATATCGAAATGGGTCACCCTGTTTCGGTACGGGTGCCTTAAATGAATACAATGTGATTAGGGAGTTTCGAAATGCCCAAGAGGGTTTAGAAACATTTTGTTTTTGCCAAGACATGTATCGAAACGGCCCATATGCATTTCGATACGGGCAATCTCTTGGGCTTCGATACGGTCAAAAATGTATCAGAACGGTCAGCATGTTTCGGAACGTTCGTAGACGTTTTGGTACGCATGTTTCAAAACGTTCTAGCTTGTTTCGAAACGCGTATCCGGAAAGCCTTTTTAAAGGGTTTTAAATGCTTAAAATTTACTTTTTACTAAAACCCTAAACACGATTTCCTATATAAAAACCCTCCAAACCTCATTGTTTTTCATCAAATCTTGAGAGCTTTTACTCCCAAACGAAAATCTAAGCAAGCTTCAACAATTTGGTTCAATTTCATCCATCAATTCTTCCAAAATCCCCCTTTTAAGATATTTTCTAACTTTTTTCTTTTTCCTTTGATTTCGTTCGAATCTTAGGTTAGAAAATTATAGTTTTGTATAGAATATATGTTTTACATCATTGGTTTTCCAAAACTTGTAAAAAAAATTCAAAATCTCAAATTTTTTTATTCGAATATATTTAATTTTAATCGTATTTTTAACACAGTTTTTCAAAATTGTTTTCTTCAAAAAAAAATTAATATATGTATATACTTTCAAAGTGGTTTTAAAACCTTAATGGGATTTTTTATTGGATTAAATTAGGATTTAAATGCATACACTTAAAGTTTTTCTTGCTTGCTTTGTGGTTTTAGGAATTTTTAATGGAAAACAAGAAACGAAAGACTCAAGTGGGTGAAGGTTCGACCCAAGACAACATTCGTCCAAACCTTACCGTTCTTTTTCAAAAGAGTCTTAAGAATCAAGATGCTAAGGAACGATTCAAAATCATTCATGATTCCGCCGTTCGAAGAGAGCGAGTTGTGGATATAGATTTCCTTGACTCTGAGCGTTTCGAATTTCGTTATCTACCTCTCTTGCAAGAATGGAGTTTCTTAGCCTTTTTGAGCATTCCCGACATCGTCTACAAGAACATAGTCTTGCTCTTTTACTCAAACGTTGTTCTTATCAACAATGAAGATCATTCCGAGGTCATTGGCACCGAGTCTTATCTTTTGGGCAAGAAGTTTTGTATTGATCCATCCGTCTTAGAGAACACCCTTGGGCTCAAAGATGAAGGTCTTGAGGATGAAAATCACTTTGGAGCTCACACCGGACCCGTTCTTACCTTGGATGCTCATGACTGATTCTTGCATTTTGATCATCTCTTGGTTCATTCGCCCTTCATGAGGTAAATTTGCCCACATCTGACAAGTCGATCACTTTTGGCTCGAGTGTTTTCGCTAACACAACGACCGAACTTAGTAAAAATCATGTCCGCCGAGATGGTCAATCAAGTGAAGATTCGTACAACCGATTCACTTACATCATTCACTTATGGGACAGTGTTGAGCTATATCTTTGGTAGCCTCGGTTTTGATTGTTCCTATGATTCTCCAGAACCCCGAAAGCAAAAGATTGGTGAATCTTCTCTTGTGAAGTCCAGGTTTCATTACACACTTGGCTAATGGGTTCGTTTTGATAGGAGAGCTCTAGCACCTCAAGTAGAGCCTCAACCTCAAGCTCCGGCTCCCGTTGCGGCTCCCAACAATGATACTCTTATGGCCTTCCTTACCGAGCGGTTCAACATGATGGACACAAACATGGCTTCGGGTTTTGGTGCTCTCAACACTCGTATTCAATCCTTGGAGGATTGTGTCTCCTCTCTTGAGAATCAACAAACATCCATGGATCTCTCCTTCTCCACCTTCTATGGTGATTGGAGGCGCTTTCGCCAAGATCAAGCTAGGGACAATGATGATTCTCTTGATGATGTTGGTGATGATGATGGTGATGAGGCCTATGATTCATATTGCATATCATATTATTATGTCATATTAGGATTAAGTTTGCATCTATTTATG
Organism: Hibiscus trionum; assembly: GCA_030270665.1. Taxonomy (NCBI): domain Eukaryota; kingdom Viridiplantae; phylum Streptophyta; class Magnoliopsida; order Malvales; family Malvaceae; genus Hibiscus; species Hibiscus trionum. Next base: position 8,479,719 of record BSYR01000007.1, on the reverse strand, counting down.
TTTTTATCTTTAAGACCTATGCTTTGATTATTTGTTTTTAGGATTGAGCTTGAACTTAAATGTTTTACATATTTATGTTTTTTATGTTTTTTCTTGAACTTAAATGATATATCTATGATAATTATGGTGTTTGGTTTATTGTTTATGACTCTGTTTATTCTCTTGTTAGCCTGATATATCTATTTTTGATCTAACAAAAAGGGGGAGAAGTAATCTAAGAGCCTAAGTCTTTTTAAAGTTGGTTTTGAGTTTCAAATGCTTCAATTTTAAATCTTTTCAAAACTTTAAAACCTATCTTAAATTGAAGGGGAGTTAAAACTTTTTCAAAGATTTCAAAACACTTAAAAATTTATACCTGGTTTTGTTATATCAAAAAGGGGGAAGATTGTAAAACTAATGAATTGATTTTGATATAACAAATGATTTAAGGACTAAATTGAAAAGGAGAAAATAAATTTTTAAGTCCTCAAAACTTCCCAAAGTCTCTAAGCAAATTGTCCAAGTCAAAACCTAAGTTTATTCAATTTTTTCTAAGTGTTTTCCAAGTCAAAATAGTGATTTTCGAGTCACCGTTTCAGAACGGACCTTAGGCGTTTCGGAACGTTTTGAAACTGTTAACATTTGTTTCAAAACACGCCTTCTCATTTCGATACGAGTGTATTGAAACATGTCTCTATGTTTCGAAACGGATGAAGAACAACGGAACGGGTTGAACCGTTTCGATACGGTAGTATCGAAACAACCTCAAACGTTGCGAAACGATTTTCAAACTTGGATTCAAAAATATGACTGTTGCATTTTAATAACTAATTTTCAGAGAAACGGTTAGAGTGTATCGAAACGTTTTAAGTTGTTTCGATACGGGTTTTGGAAGTGGTAAAATGTTTTGAAACGAGCTCTAGTACGTTTCAGAACAGGCTATTAGTGTATCGAAACGATCTAGTCCGTTTCGATACGGTCTCTTAATTACACCCCAACGGTTATTTCTATTTTAGTCTATTTCGAAACAGGGTCGGGCGTTTAGAAACGGGTAGTTGCAGAAGTGTATTTATGGTGGGAAGATTGCATCCCAACGGCTATAATTATGATGGAAACAACCCCAACGGCTAGAATTCAATGAGAATGTATAAAAGGGAGTCTTAAAAGCACCAGCAACAACTATTGATCCTAAGAGAAACATCCAAACATCAAATTCAAGCTCATGTGCAAAAATTTTCATATTCCTTGTAAAACTCCAATTGTGGTTCTCTGTATTTCCCACTTTATTTGATTCAATTGGGTTGAGTCTTGTAATTGGGCAACATTTGTATTGAGAGATACTAGTTATTTGCCTTAATCTTCTTTGTAATCAAGTGAGAGGGTTTGGTCAATTTTTGGGTAGAAAATTGGCCATTGTGTAAAGGTTTCCTCCTAAGCCTAGAAAAGGGGAAGATCAACTAATGGAGTTGTTGGAAAATCCTTAGTGGGAGCTAAGGTAGTGGATGTAGATTTCAATTGGAACTTGAACCACTCTAAGTGCCTTGTCTTGCAAATTTTACTTTTCCACTTCACCACCAAACATTCTAAAAATCCAATTCACCCCCCTCTTCGCTTAAACCGATTCAACGATCCACTCAATAATAACTATTTTTCTATTCCTTTTTCCAGTAGTATGTGCAGTGCTTTCGTTACTAAAATGAACAGAAATGGTGATAAGGGATCACCCTATCTTAGACCTTTCAACATCTTAAATTCCGTTGTAGGTGATCCATTTAGAAGTATTGAGAGTTTTGTAGTTGTCACACATTCTAGAATCCATTGACTCCATTTGTGCCCAAAACCCATGCTATTGAGGACCATGAACATGAAATCCCATCTAACGCAGTCGTTCGCCTTCGAAAAAATCCAATTTCAAAAAGAAAACTCTCCTCTGTAATCCTTTTCTTGCTGTAAGGAATGTATAATTTCGTTTGTAAATAGCACTCCATCAAAAATTTGCCTACCTTTCAAGAAGGCACATTGTGTCTCACTGATTAGATTGTGCATGACTCGAGCCATTCTACCAGGTAGGACTTTTGCAACAATTTTATAGATTGAGTTAACAAGAGTGATTGGTCTATACTCACTAATATCTCTAAGGGAATCGGTTTTTGGGATGAGGACAATAAAGGATGAATTCAAATTGTTCTGGAATTTCCCTTTTTTGGGTAAATTTTTGAATAACCCCATCAAATCATCTTTTATCCATTTCCAATATTTCTTAAAGAAGAGTGAAATAAATTCATCTGGTCCTGGTGCTTTTGAGTCGTTGCAGTTCCACATGGCTTCTTTTATCTTCTCAATTAAGAATGGTTTCTCCAAGTCTGTAGCAGATTCCTCAGATAACCGTTTAAGATTTACTTCAAAAATTGCTTCCCATTGTCTCGGTTTGCAACTGAAGTGCTTTGCAAAATGGTTATAAACTTTTTGTTTAAGAAACTTCGAATTTTCCTCTCCTCTTGCTCCTAAATTCTGGCCTCGAAAAACTTTCTTCTTAGCCCTATAATTTGCAGCACAGTTGAAAAATGATGTATTTGAATCACCAAGTTTTAACTAGTTAATCCTAGCCTTCTGTCTTCATATATCCTCTTGAGCTTTCAATGTGTCCCACAGTTGTATCTTGCACAACTTTAATTTATCGAGCTTCACCGCATCTAGGTCTCCTTTGCACACAAATTCTTCTAGTTCGTTAATGCATTCTTCTAGTTTCTTTGCCCTGTTGTTGAAATCATCACAGAACTTTTTGTTCCATCTTTTCAGCTCTCCTTTCACCCTTCTCAATTTTGCAAGGAGGCACGATATAGGGTACTTTGAATCTCCTATCACCTCTGTAATAAACTTGTTATAGTTCTCGTTTGATAACCAAGCATTGAACATTTTGAAAGGTCGCAGCCCCCAACTTATATTAACTCCAGCCATCACAATCGGTATATAATCTGACACTGATCTATTTAGACCTCATACTACACATTCAAGTTAGACTGGTACCAAAACTCATCCACTAAGAATCGATCCAATATGTTCATGTTGTTTCTAAGACCTACCCAAGTGAAAATTTTCCCTTTCATGGAGATATCAAATAACTTGCAATTTTCAATAAACGCATTGAACTCAAACATACCTTGTTTCGCGCCTTTGCAGTCGTTTCTTTCCTCAATCTTCCTTACTACGTTAAAATCCCCACCTATTATCCAGACAGATTTCCATGTTTTCTTTAAATTCGTTAATTCTTCCCAAAGTTGGATTTGAGGCTGCGTCTCGAACGGGGCATAAATATTGATACACACCGCTTCAAGATCTTCCTCCATCCACTTTCCAAACACCAAAATGTACCTGGAATTTGAAATGATTTTTTCCAATCTAAATTTCTTCTTATCCCAGATAGACAATAACCCGCCAGCTTTACCCGATGAATTCGCCACCACATATTTATAATCATTGTCAACCTAGAGTCTTCGAACCACCTCTTCCTTTAACTGCTCTAATTTTGTTTCTTGAAAAAAAAAACATTTCCACTCCATGAGAACGGATGATATACCTAGCCGATGACACCTTTACATCTTGGCCTAGCCCCTTATATTCCAAGGTAAGATTTTCATCCCTTGCTTACAAAACGTTCTCCTTTGGACAAGACTTTTGCAGTTGATCTGCCACTTCCAATCTAGCTATTTCCTTAATCACCTCATTCACGTTTCCACAGAATTTAATTCCTAAATCCGTGCCCAAAGCAATTGCTTTTTCAGCCTCTCTAGTTCCGATTTCCCACCTAGTCTGAAGGTCTAAATCTGAGAGAGAACGTCCTTCTAGTTCACTCTCAAGTGGATCCTTCGCTCCCTTCTTGTGTCTTTTTCAAATCTTTTATAATTTCTTCCTCTCCCCCTCTGTTAGAGCTTTATTCTGATAATCTTGTAGTGACCCGTATCTCCTTACTCTTCTTGTGTATACTTTCGAATTCAGTTCTGAGATTTGCAGTTGAAGCTCTTCACCATTTTGCACCTCTTTATTGCGCTCTTTAGGCACCTCTCATTTCTCTATGTCGATTTTAGTTGGTAGTGATTGAGAGCCCTCTTAGTCCGCCCTAACAGATAAAAGTATCCCTAAATCAGCTGCCCTTTCGCCCATTTGATCCATACGGCCCAAATACGCCCATCTTGACTCAAGTCATTTGGTCTAAAGCCCATATCAATAAGGTCCTCAAGCGCTCTTTGATCGAGTGGGATAGTTGGTTATTGGATTTTCTCTCTTAGGCCCACATTGCTCTTCCTAGCTACGATATCAGCCCATTTTTGTCCTTCCAAATTTATAAGATTGTTTTCATTCCCCGACTCCCCTTCACCTTTTAAAAGATCTATCAGCCCAACTCTATCTAATTCAGGAATCAGGTTGGATTGCACTGTAATATCGGAATTTTTGGTACCCAACAACTCCGATTCCCCATAGAATCTGGAAGGTTCTCTCTGTTGGGAAACATCAACATGATCATTAGGCGTTTCCATACACATCACATTTATTGCTTCATCCATCCCGACATTCTTGTCCCCAGAAGAAATCGAACGGTCCTTTTCATCATTGACGTTCGTAGACTCTGATTCGCTTTCCACCACCGTCGACCGGGCTTTCCCGTCTTCCACCGCTTTTTCAAATCTCTTCCTCTCAGGTGAAGAACCTAACCCAGCCAGATGTCGTTCATGTACACTGACTACAAAAGCCTCCTTTCCAATCTCTAACTGGATTCTTCCTCAATTCTCTTAGACTGTTTGGTAGAAATCAGGATTGACATCTTCTCTGCATCTTAAGTTTGATTTAATTTCTCCCCTAACGCCACCAAAGACCCCCATATTCCAGCTATTCTTTTAAAGGTGATATAATTCCAGCAGTGTAGAGGAATCCCTGTTAGCTCTATCCATATGTTTCTTTCCGAAACTCTATACGACTCCGACCATCGAATGACTTCTGTAAACACTTCTTTTAAAAAAGACCATTGGTGTTCCTACAGAAGTTTGGATAGTTCTTCATCCATTACATCAATAAGAAATCGTCGACATCCTAATCTTTTAACTTCGGACCCGCCTAGTCCCCAGTTGTGCAATCTTCTCTTAACCTCATATGTACTGCAATCAGTAGCCATTGTTCCAATTAAACATTTGCTTAGCTTCCAAAGCATTTCATCTTCAACATAACCTTGCACACTTCTCATGCTATCGTCATCGCGTTTAGCTCCTTGAATACTGGATTTCCCCTTTTCCTTTTCTTGGATGGATTGTAACTTATTGTCTCTGGTTTCTTCCAGTGATTTCACGACCGCCTCTTGCTTCATGTTGTTAGGGACCTTCTTCTGACTTTTTCCCTGTTTAGATCTTCTCCAGTAGGAGGCTCGACTATTGTCCTTAGCATAGTTCACGGATAATCTGAAACCTTACAGTCTGAATACATTGAGTCTCTCGATTGCCCTGTCTGCATCTCGCCTATTTGAAAATCTCACGAATCCGAAACGTTTTCATGATTTCCCTACTTTGCTAGCTAAGAACGAGTCCACCAAATCTTCATGCCTTCCAAATTTTTGTCGCAATCCACTCCAATGCAGTTTCCGGGGTAAGTTGTTTATAAACAGCGTGACCAATCCTTTCCTCTCCTGCCGCTCCATCCTATTCCATCACTAGTTCATTATTGTTTCTCGGACATTTGAGTTTTGGGATTTTTTTTTTTTTTTTTTTTTTTTGCAGATTAGATGTAAGGATCCAAAACTGTGCTGCAAAACAAGGACAATAGTGTGATTATATGGTAGTATTTGTTCATATTTTTCCTTAACTCTTTGTCAACTTGCACACATTGGTACTCGAACCCAAGTCTCCTAAGACGAACACCATCCTCTTTTCCACTAGATCCGCTCATTGAATTCAAAAAAGGTGTGTAAACTTTAATTTATAGTTTGTGTATCAAAATTATCCCTTCATATATTATCAGGTACGTAACAATCATCAAAATAAACTGAAACTCTTATAAATATACTATAAATACAATGTATGTATATATATTGGTCCCTCCTTGCTTCTCTCTTCATTCAACATCTCTCCTTTCTTTCACTTTTCCCTTTCTCTCTTTATTTGATGTGATTCTCCACTATCATCTTAACACAGACGCAACAAAAAACCTTTTACAAGAGGAAAACAGAGATCAAGAGAGCCATGGTTTTTACCTCCATCCCAGCTTATCTTGATCCACCCCACTGGCAACAAGTATGTTCTTTCTTTTCTTTGAATTTGTTTACATGGTTTCTCTGCCACAAAAGCAAAAGAAATTCAAAAGATCAAATAATATTCTCACTACCTTTTGTTTTTTGGTTATATCTTGTTGAATATACCAGGTATTTGATTTGATTTCTTTTTTCATGCTTTCCTTGTATTTTAGCAGCTTAGAACAGATCATCAAGCTGTTCCTAGTAGCAGTCCGAGCGCTCATCAGCTTCCTCCTCCTCCTGGACCTCCACAACCACCAACTACACGACCGATTGGAGCAGGCTCGATCCAGCCGGGTTCGATGACCGATCGGGCTCGTTTGGCCAATATACCGATGCCGGAAGCCGCATTAAAATGCCCAAGGTGTGAGTCGACAAACACCAAGTTCTGCTACTTCAACAACTATAATCTCACGCAGCCTCGTTACTTTTGCAAAGGTTGTAAAAGGTACTGGACTAGAGGTGGTGCCTTAAGAAATGTTCCGGTAGGAGGCGGATGCCGTAGGAACAAAAGAAGCAAAGGGAGTAGCTCGAAATCTGCGGTCACCGTTGACCGGGGAACGGCTTCTTGTTCCTCAAGTACAGTTTCTTCAAAGAGTATAGCAAGCGCTGATATTTTAGGCCTTGGACCTCAGGTTCCTGCACTGAGGTTCATGGCTCCTTTGCAGCAACTTACTGGTTTTGGGTTGAATTATGGGACAATTTCAGCTCCACCTGGAGTGCCAACCGACTTAAGTTTCCAAATAGGAAGTGCTTGGAATGGGGATGCCGCCACTGATCCCGGTATGACCGGTTTCGATCAGTGGCGGCTACAGCAAGCGCCACAATTTCCCTTCCTCGGAAACTTGGAATCTTCTGGTTTATATCAATTTGAAGCTCCAGGTGATGAGGCATCGGGATATGGTGTCGGAGCTGGTCATCAGGTTAGACCAAAGATATCAAGCTCAGCACCAACCCAGATGGCTCCGGTTAAAATGGAAGGCAGTAACCAGCAAGAATTGAACTTTTCAAGGCAATTTCTAGGTGTTCCGGGGAATGATCAGAACTGGGGTGGAACTGCATGGGCAGATGTTTGCAGCTTCAGCTCTTCATCCACTAGCAATCCTTAATAGGTTATGAATTAGATCTGTTCCTCTAACATTCTCTCATTTAGAAGCTTGTGTCTTTTTGTTAGTGTTGCTTCTATTAAAGAAAAATTAACCCTGAATGATCGAACCCTAAACCCTAGCACTGGTTGGCTTTCTTCTCTTGCTAAATTTGCATATTTTAATTATGAGTGTGTTTTTACTTCAATAGTGAGTGTATCAGCAGTTAATATACGGCATGTGTGCTCCCAAGATTATGTGTTTCAAATGCTATAATTTCACAATTATATGCTTCGTCTCTTTCTGGATCGATCAATCAGTCGAAACCTAATAATTGATATTATCTTCTGTTAGAGTTGTCTCATATACTTTATAGAGAGTCATTAAAGGGTTAACAAAATCGAGAGCGCTTTCATATGGTGATGATTAGATGTTACAAACTTGACCTGAGACTCGAATTGATTTACCCGACACGAGATTAGATATCGATTTGAATATGATGATTCAAATTCGATTCGAAACTTAAAATAAACCAACTAAAATTGACCCGAATTTTAGTTGAAGTGAAATGAACCCGAACCGAAGAAAATATTTTAAAAGAAATAAAGAAAGATGAGATGTGAATTGCCGCACAAGTCATCAAAAATCTAAATATACTAGCTTTATAAAGCCATATATAGGAGTGTAAAAAATTGACCCAACCTGAAAATCTGACTAAAACGGACTGATCACCTATTGACCTGATATTGAACCGTCCCCAAATCAATAACCCAAACCGACCCAAATTACCATAATCCCGAACTAAAATTGAACATGAACCGAATGTAGTCAGGCCCGAAATGATTTGAACCAAAAAATCGACCCCAATGACTTGTTTGCCACCTCTAAATTGAAGATCTTTGTGAAACTGTAAGCTTCATGGTAGGGATGTAAAAACAGGTAATCGGTTGGGTTTTAGGTCGGGTTCTATCATGTCAGGTCAAATCGGATACAGATCATTTCAAGTCGATTTGATGTTTCGACTCGATTCGGTTCGGGTGCGGGTCGGTTTCATGTCGGATCAAAACGGTTCGAGTCTGAATCGGATAATTGACGGGTTAATTCAGATTCGGATCGACTTCAGGTCGAGTTTATTTCAGGTCGGGTTCATTTCTAGTCGAGTAATTTCAAGTCGATTTCATTTTAGGTCGGGTTAATTCGGTTTATAATTCGTATTATTAAGTTTGAATTTGGTACAATTAGTCGATAGACTTTGGGTTGGGTCATTTCGATTTTCGTGTGAATTATTTAACGTCTTTCGGCTTTCACGAACACAAATCACATTAAAAATAAATATTAGGGACTATAATGAATAAAATATCATCACATTAAAAACATTGGACTAAATTACAAAAAAATGAATTGGGGTCAAATTGGAATAAAAGAAAGTTTTAGGGACTATGACAAACAAAAATATTAAATTAAAATTAAAAATATTGGACTAAATTACCAAAAAAATGAATGGGGGTCAATTAGGACTAAAAATAAAGTTTTAGGGGCTATAATGAACAAAAATACAATCATATTAAAAACATTGGACTAGATTATAAAATTTGAAAATAAACAATGGTGAATTTGAATCCCTAAACCACAACCCCTAAATCTTACAACCCCAACCAACCACTCAACTCAAATACATTTACCCTTAAACCCCTAACAATCAACTTGACACATTACCCTCAACCCCAAACATGAACCATAAATCTTACAATCACTAATAATTAAAGTGCAAACTGAATCCCTAAGCTAATCTCATAACCCAACCAACTAGTCAACTTAAACACATTTACCCCTAAACCTTAACAATCAACTTGACACATTAACCCCTAAACCTCAAACATATACCTCTAAATCTTACAATCACTCACTAATAATTAAAGACTTAAATTGCAAACCGAATCCTTAAACTAATAATTAAAGTGTAAACATAATCTCCCAATCCCTAAACTAACCCCATAACCCAAACACTCAACTTGACAAGATTACCCCTAAATCCGAAACCTCAACCCCTAAATATTTTTTCCCGAGTCAAAATAAAGTGGGCATTCAAAAGCCCGTCAAATGTTTGGAGTCGTCGTCGTTCATTTTTTGGGTTGGGTACAACTGAAATAAGCTGAGCCTTTAAAATGTTTAATTATTAAATAATTTTATATGAAGGGGTCTAATTAGAAAAGAACCTAAACCTAAAGGTTTGAGAAAACTAAATTAAAATTGGAACTAAATTGAATTAAAGTAAAATTAAAGAATTAAAAAAACTAAATGTAAAGCTCCTAAACTAGCAATGACCTAAAGCGCAATTAACTCCTAATAAAATGGTGGGCGGGGTTTTTCCTCTATTTGTGTACTTATTGTTTTGAATTGAAATTGAAATGGAATAGGGATTGGATTTTGCCGACCCTTGTCTTGACTTACACCTTGGGATTTGGGCCGGCCAAATCCCTAAAAATGGGTGCTTATGTTTTTTTCAACTTTAGACTAAATTAGAATACTAAAAAATTTAGTTAATTTGGACTAAAAATTAAATTTTAGGGACTAGAATAAATTGTACTAAACTGTCAAAAATATCACCATGTTTAAAATATTGGACTAAATTATAAAAAATAAAATAAATTCTTGTCAATTCGGTTAAAAGTTATGGACTAAACCCAAAATCCTTAAACTAATCATATAACCAAAAACACTCAACTTGACATGTTTACCCCTAAACCTCAAACCTCAACCCCTAAATCTTACAATCACTAATAATTAAAGTACAAGCCTAATTCTTGAATCCCCGAATCCCTAAGCTAATATCATAACCCCAATTCCAAACACTCAACTTAAAACATATATTGTTTGTTCCCTTAAACCCTAATCTCAACCCTTATTCCCTAAACTAATCATATTACCCCAAACAAACAACTAGATATATTTACCCCTAAACCACAAATATAAACCCCTAAATCTTACAAGCATTATTCTCTAATAATTAAAGTACAAGCCATATCCCTAACCTCAACCCTTATTCCCTAAATTAACCCATTACCCTCAAACAATCAACTTGACACATTTACCCCTAAACCCCAAACATGAACCTCTAAATCTCACAAAGCAGTATTATATAATAATTAAAGTACAAGCCCAATCTCCTAATCTCAACCCCTATTCCCTAAACTAACCCTATCACCCCAAACAATCAACTTGACACATTTACCCCTAAACCCAAACATGAACCCTTAAATCTATCCGGCACTATTCTCTAATAATTTAAGTGCAAGCTCAATCCCCTAATCTCAACCCCTAATCCATAAACTAATCTCATTACCCCAAGCATTCCTCTTTATCCCTAAACCCCAAACATAAACTCCTAAATCTTACAAGTACTATTCTCTAATAATTAAAGTGCAAGCCCAATATCATAACCTCAACCCCTATTCCCTAAACTAACCCTATTACCCCAAACAATCAACTTGACACATTTACTCCTAAACCCCAAACATGAACCCATAAATCTCACAAGCACTATTCTCTAATAATTAAAATGCAAGCACAATCCCCTAATCTCAACCCCTACTCCCTAAAGTAATTAAAAATTTAATTTAAATATATTAAATTTATAATTTATAATTAAATATTAATTTAAAGATATACTTTTTTATTTAAAATTAATTTAAATATATTAAATTTATAATTAAAAATTAATTTAAATATATTAAATTTATAATTTATAATTAAATATTAATTTAGAGTTATAATTTAAATAAATTTAATATACAATAATAATTTAATTAAATACAAAAAAGTCAAATCATGCATTCAATGCATGTTGATCTTCACGGCAACCGTGCCTCTCCCTGTGCCTGCTCAGCAGTCAGCCCTATAACTATAGCATACTCCATTCCCTATCCCCCGCCATCATCACCCTTCACCGGCTAATTTGTCCAGATATTCTCTTTTGAGGAATTATCTGGAAAAATACCCCCTTTTGGGAATATTTGAAAAAATACCCTCCATTTGGACCACGTCAGGGTAAATCGCGTCCTGCAATGCGCGATATCCAAAATCGTGTTGTACACGGAGCGACTTCAGTCCGATGTGGATTATATTATCCGGTGTTTATTTTTAAAAAAATAAATTAAAGTCGCATTCTATAGGACGTGACTTCCATGAGAATTTCAAACGACTCGTCGTGAATATATCGAGTAATATGCAGAAGTCGCGTTATGCAGAATGCGACTTTTGCGTAAATATATTGTTTATACAATTATGGATAGGGTTGTTTAGGGTTAGTTTGCATGGTCTTGGGGAATGATTTTTCATGATTTTAATGTTTTTTTCTCAAAGTAGCGATGTTTCTATTCAAAACGATGTAAAAATCGGCGTATATAAAGCATCCAAAACGATGTTTAAATCGCATTAAAAACGTTACCTTGCCATGTTTCTTTGATTGAAGAAAATGGGAACATGGGTTGGTAGGGTTGTTTATGGTTGATTTGCATGGGAATTTCACGTTTTTTTGTTATTTAACTTTCACGTCGTAGTACGGGAACACATGTTTACAATGGTGCGGAAATTGACGCGTAAAAGGCATCCTGAAGAGTGTAGAAAATGTGTTAAAAATGCTATCTTGGTATATTCTTTTGCATTAAGAAAATGGAAACATGGGTCGATAATCATGTTTTAGTCGATTTTGTTGTTTTAGTGTATGTTCGTGGGTTTTTTATATAACTTTCACGTGGTAGTACGAGAACACGTGTTTAAAATCGTACGAGATCACATGTTATTTAGGATTAAAACATTATAGTTTACAAATACAATTAGTTGATTCGAGGGCAGATCTTAAAAGGACATTTTCTGATGTCGCGTCCAGGGTTCTTACAATTTCCACACAACTTAGGTTGGCTGGCCGGTTCTCGAGGAACCATATATTCGGCACAATGAATCCTAGTTGAATTTGGGTGACCTTTTTTTGCGTTGCAGTGATTCATTTGGCCGAATCTTAGGTTCATTTTGAACCACATCCGGATGACGTTCATTTCTGATCAGAGGAAACTCGGATTGGTATACCTTGAAAATGTTTTCAAGTTTGTATACATGATCAACGAGTGTCATTGCGTAGAGATGAACAGATGCACATGCAGTGAAAACATTAGCACACATGTACTTAAATGTCTTAAAGACTCCGCAATCACATGTTCGCTCTTGTAGATTAACAACGTAGTTGTGGTGCATAATTCCTTCAAGTGGTCGTGAAAATTCAGTAAACATAAACCTATGTTGGTGACGAGAGAATCATGTGGCACTCATCGCATTTGCTTGCGCACGGTACATCTGAAATTTTTGTTGGAGATCTGGATGGAACCTGTGGCCCCCTGCCATCCAGTTCATACCTTGTTTTCTGAGGGTTGCAAAAAGGGTAGCCAGTCGATAATATGTTGCCTTCACAAATTATGTGATAGGTAAATGACGTGTTCCCTTCAGAGACGAATTGATCACCTCAGCCAAGTTCGTCGTCATGTGACCATATCGACGACCCCCATCATAACATCGCAACCATTTCTCCCTCGGGATATCAAGAAGATAGTCATATCCAAATTGATTTCTATCTCTCAACTCTTGTAGCAGCTCCTCAACCAACTCTACTCGGTGTGCGTTACCTATTCAATAATAGACAGAATAATTAACGAGAATTAATAATAACTGGCAATTTAATTTATAATTTTGAGAGTGAAAGGTGTACCCATGCGAAGAACCATTATACGCTCATCATTGTTCTTATACCCCTGGTAGAAATTTGCAGAAATGTGCCGTAGACAGTATCGATGATGAATATAAGGAGGTTCCCAAGACTGTCCCAAACGTTGGATTGATTCCCAGATCCTTGTGCCTCTGTCTGAAATAATACATATTCCGTTTGGTCTTGGCCGTAGTACCCGGCGTAAGATATGGGTTCGCAGGTTGGTAAGAAAAAACGTCCACGAAGGGATACCTTCCATTTCAACAATGGTGAACGCTACCAGAATGCATTTTCTGATGTCGTCTTGTGCAACTGCCACTAGTAAGATCTGGGTGTATCTGTCGTACAAGAATGTACCGTCGATCTGAAGCATCGGCTTGCAGTGGCGGAATGCTTTGACACATTGCGGAAATGTCCAAAATAGGCGGAAAAATTCGTACTCCCCAAGTACGACACGACCCCTTTCGTATCTTGGCACTGTCTCAAGTTCAACAACAGTTCCTGGGTTGTATTTCTGCATACAGTTGAGCCATGTTCGCAACTTGTTGTAGGATTCCTCCCACTGCCCATACAGTTGTTGGATGGCACGATATCTTGCATACCACGCCTTATTGTAATTAACAATGTGCTTGTAACGAGAATAGATCGATGCTATACATACTGGCATAGATACGCGTAGATTTACTTTCACGAGTGGAAGGATATGATCAGAGAGCATGTGCACATCCAAGTTAGGATGGTCTTGATTCAGGCTTCCCACAGAGCATGTATGGGGTCCTTCGTATTTTGTTATATGATAGAGGTTGTTCATCCTCTTTAAACATGATCCATGGACCCTCCATTTACATCCAGAATTCTTGTGGGGGCATTCAGTAATATATTTGTCCGCTTCAGTTTTCCGCATGGTGGACGTAACTGAGTTGCGTATGTTGTAATGCTTGATGGCAGCCTTCGCAAGTTTTTTAGTCTTGAAGACCATCCCAGCATGCAGTTCACCTTTATTAAGGTCATTCAACTGGTCCAACTATGGGTATTCAAGAAATTCTGTAGCGTAGAATCCTTCCATATCCACTATTTTGAAGTGGGATGGTGGATCGTAACACACTAAGGCAGTGTGAGTTCTAGTAAAACTGCCCAGGGCAATAACGTCCACAGCTTCGTCCTCTGCAACATCGAGTGCATCATCCTCGACATTCACGGGCTCGTCAAGGACTTCCGGTTCTTCTGGAAATAAACCTATTTCATCATCTTCGGGGCTGAGTTCCCTCAGTGGTTCCTTATCCCTTTCAAAATTGTATAATTTTGATTCATCAGCAACATGTACCATGTTAGGTTCTACAACCGGAACCCGATCAGGAGCCCTATGTCCAATATCTTGGTCGACATCAGCAGCACATGAATATCTCCCCATCGATGAGAAATCAACTGTGTTTGCCTCACTGGAGATATAAGTTGAGTGACGTCCGGAAGAGAAGTCGTCAAACTGGTAAAACTCTTCATGGTAGGACAGTCCCATAGATGATGAAGGCTCTACACCTGGGATATAAGTTGAGTGTCACCCGTATGAGAAATCACTTACATTTGTCTGACTGGGATATAAGTTGAGTGGCGTCCATATGAGAAATTATCTACGTTTTGTGTCAGTGTGGATATATGTTGAGTGATGTCCGGAAGAGAAGTGATCGAATGGGTTAAACTCTTCATGGTGGGACGGCCCAGTAGATGATGACGGCCCTACACCAGCATTGTATGGATTGTATGTTGAGTGCTGGGTTGGCGGCATATTCAGGTCAATGTCAAATCTGGCTACGGAAGAATGCCTTGGCATCGAGCCAGAAGACGAGGAAGCCTTGTACTTAGTAAGTTGTAGTCTTGTCGCAAACTCGATGTTGGACTATTAGCATTTGGGTCTAAGTCAAGATTTGCATGGATCCAATTTGGAACAACGGTTTGGAATCTGACGTTTCATTCAAAAAATGTAAAAAATAGCTCTAAGGGTCATACCATTGAATACTGCGTATGGGTGTCGATCATCATTTGCACATCTTCGTCGTATTTCACATTGAATATTGTGAAATAAAGAGGATCTATCGACGAAGGTAGTCGATACCTCACTGAGTGTGACTCCCTCTCGGAAGCATGTGGAATCTTCCTCTTTAGCGCTCGCTTCAGCCTTTCATACGTTACTCCGTCCGGAATCTGCAGCCTAACATTATTTGGGGACTGGAATATGACACATATTTCGGCATCAGGGATCATCTTACCATCGTAGTGAACTAGAGCATCAACTTTTTGTGGCATTGTTGAAAAAACGAAGCAGTGTTTCTTCTTTCCACACGAAATGCTTTGAGCGTTTGGCAGAAACAACTTTTTTGGCTGTAAAAAAATTCTCCTATTTAAGAAAATGGAAGGTGACGTGACGTGTGAGTAGAGACAATGTGTAACTCGCGTCGTATAAAACGCGAGTTGTGCCATCTTTGTAGATTCCTGACATGTAAGGAGAAATCACGTTTTATAGAACGCGAGTTGTGCCAGCTTTGCAGTATACGTACCGTTTCAGGGAAGATCACGTTTTATAGAACGCGAGTTTTGTCTGCTTTCTGATTCCTCGGATAACTCACGTTTTATACAACTCGGCTTTACAGTATACGAAATGGAAGGTGACGTGACGTGTGAGCAGAGACAAAGCATAACTCGCGTCGTATAAATCACGAGTTGTGCCAACTTTGCAAATTCCTGATGTGTTAGGAGAAATCGTGTTTGGCCCAACGCGAGTTCTGCCACCTTTTGCAGGATACTTGACACGGAAGGCAAAATCGCGGCCTGTGGAACACGACTTCTTTGAATAATGTTGTAAATCGTGTCCTGTAAAATGTGATTTCTGTCTCGATAGAAAAAATTGCATCATGTAAAACACGACTTTAACAGATTATTTCGACATTGTTCTACCTTATATATGTTCTGCAGGAGTCACAAACTTTTTACACTACTCAAACAATTTCTACATACATTTCGTTGTCAAACCACTCATACAAATACAAATTATGGCGCGATTTTCTGCTGCTGTTTTTTTCGTGGAACCTACTTCTACACTTCTTTCAATGAGAAAATCACAAGAGATGAATTGTTTGAGTTGATTTCAACACGGGTTAAGGAGTCTACAAGATCCAAAATTTCTGCCTTGCATGTCAAAGTTCCAGTGAATGAGCTCGGCCCAAAAGAACACTACATGCTAACACTATCCAATCAAAAAGATATGCGCAAGATGTTTTGGGCATACAAACGTGCTGGGGGTACGAACATCGAGCTTAGTGTAAAGATTGATGACGACTCCAGTTCATCAACAATACTTAAGCTTGAAGACGACAACGCAATATCTACACGAAATTATAGGAGACGGCAGGAGAAGGAACAAAAAATTGAGGAACTAAACTTAACTTCTGACATAAGTACTTTTCATTAATATAATTATCGCAAATATTATTTTCTACATCTTAACCACTTCGATTTTCAAACAGTTAACAATCGCAAAATATGTAATTAACAAAACGTATTACATGTCAATTACATTGGAACAACTGGCATATATGAGGCCCTGCGTATCTTGTTATCTGCCAAATGTTGTTCAACCTCTTTCTTCGTGATACACGAATCCTCTAGTTACAGTTGTTGCCCTTTTCGATACATTCTGCGATATAGTTGTCCACAGTTGTTTTCATCACTATCGGACGAACCGATTGGCGTATGTTGTAGTTTTTAATTGCATCATCTGCCATTTTCTTCGTAGTGAATATCATCCCAACTTCTAGTTCACCGTCAATATCGACATCAGCATCACAGGAGTGACTCCCAATAGATGGTAAATCATCTACGTGTGCTGCCATTACAATGAAAGTAAATGAAAGAGTGTGTTTTTGAGGAAGCGGAGGGGGTCTATTTATAGGGTGTAAATGAACTGGTGTTCTTTCAAATTATTGTTTTTATAGAAGACATCCATTGAAACACGTAAAATATTACATATGAATTACATATGTAAATTATATTTTTAATTTTTGTATGTTAAAAACAATTGTACCCCTTAACACGCAGTCAATTGTACCCTTAAACATGCAGACTCAAATAATTTACATATGAACTGATAAATGGCCAATGAGAGGTGCAATAGTTATACTAGTTGTTGGAGACCTCAAGCTTCATGGATATCGCGAGTATGCGATAATCATCTTCCACGATACATATGTCACCAACACCGCTACATGAGCGGGTCTTAACATAGCTTCAAAAACACCGAAAATGGTAGAAGTTTTGACCCGTATTATCAAATGTAACCGGTACCCACCAAACACTGTTACCCTGGACAGGACAGCTAAAGTTGCAGCTATTGTGATTTCGTGGTACCGATCATTTTCGTGACACCTCACCATGCGTTTCCGGATATTGTGATTTGTCGATCATCTTCAACAAACACAAACAATACACATATTGCACCACAACTGGTATCTTACCAAATTCATCTACTAATCATGTAAATACATATGCCCACAAATCATAATACAAGTGAAAATATTCACCAACGTTCGTAAAAGGGGCTATATATAGACCAACTCTCGTGTATTGGCAATTAAACCGCGTCTTACAGAAAGAGACATTGGCCAGGATTCTTGACATGTCATGAATATCGCGTCTTACAAAGCGCGACTTTGCCAGGATTCCTGACGAGTCAGGAAAGTCGCATCTTACAAAACGTGACTTTGCCAAGATTCCTGACGTGTCAGGAAAGTCGCGTCTTATAGAACGTGACTTTTCCAGGATTCTTGACGTGTCAGGAAAGTCGCGTCTTACAGAACACGACTTTTGCGACTACAAGTACCTACTCGGTCGATCAAAGCCCACACTACTCAGTCGAAGAGAAAAAACTACGTAGTAGTGCTTAAAGTTTTCGATTGTAACTACTAATGCCAACAAACCACGTATCTGGAAAATTTATAGGCAAACAGATTTTCTAGATATTGTAATTTGTCGTTATTTGTAGTTGCATCTATATGTTCAAAGATGTTGGTGGGTTATTAGCTCTTGTGAGATGACTATTCGGTGTTATTGTTCACGGGGTTCGACAACAACAAATCATAATATCCAGAAATCGAAGGTCTTTTTGAATGGAAGGCAAGTTGCTTAACGTTTTGGTATACCCTGCAACCCCCGCATGTAACTAGAGTCAAAGACCCACCAATGACAGCATATTTAGGGGTACAATATTCGGCTCCAATAGACCACTGAGCTTGAAGACATGCATTGAAACAATTGTAATTTGTGCCCCTAAACACGTGGTAAATTGTAAATTATTATTCTTAATAGAAGACATGCATTGAAACACGTAAAATATTACATCCAAATTACATATGTAAATTATATTTGTACCCCTAAACACGCGGTAAATTGTACCCCTAAACATGCAGACTAAAATAATTTACATATGAATTGATATATACGAGAGGTGCAACAATTTGTCCCATTTGTATGGCTGACGAGAGATGTGTCGTTGCTATAGATAAATGGCCAACGAGAGGTGCAATAGTTTGTCCTAGTTGTTGGAGCCCTCAAGCTTCGTGGATTTTTTGAGTACGCGATAATCATCATCATCCACGACACATATGTAGTCAACAACGTTACATGCGCATGTCTTAACATAGCTTCGATAAAATCGACAATGGTAGCAGCTTTGACCCGCGTTATCAAATGTAACCGGCACCCACCAAAAGCTGTAACCTTGGACAAGACAGGTAAAGTTGCAACTATTATGAATTTGTGGCACCGATCATTTTTGTGGCACCCCACCACGCGTTTCCGAATATTGTGATTTGTCGATCATCTTCAACAAACGCACGGTACAAACATCGCACCACAACAACTGGTAACTAGCCGCAACTGCATATACCCACAACTCACATGTCAGGAAAATCGCATTTTATAGAACGTGACTTTGCCCTGACGTGCCAGGAAAATTGTGTCAGGAATCGTGACGTGTCTGGAAAATTTATTCGAAAACTGATTTTCCGGATATTGTGATTTGTTGTTATTTGTAGTTGCATCTCTATGTTCATTAGATGTTAACTATTTCGTACTTTTTTCACGACGATCGACAACAATAAATCACAATATCCGAGAATTCGAATAAAATATAAACTAATTAAAAAATAAAAAACGAAAATTTAAAAACATATACTACTTAATTAAACAAACCCAAATAAAATACAAATCATGATTAAACTAAAATATATATTAATTAAAAAACAAAAAATATATAAAGTTCAATATTTCCAAATAAAATAAACAACCAAAAAAAACTAATGGCGCATATGTCCACCGGTACCACAAGACGCTGCACGACGATGTCGCTCCGGATTGCGTCGTGGGAGAGCGTCGTCACCATCATCATCATCACCATCCCCGGTTCCAGCTCCTGCAGTACCGCTCGTTCCACCAGGCCCACTAAGGTAGAAAATCAACTGTGGTGGTGTTTGTTGGACAATCCCGGTTCCAAATGCGGCTGACATCGGGGGAACGACATTAAGGTCACACAGGGCATATAACCTGCAGGATAGCTGGAGGCACCACTCATAATCGCCAAAATTTTAGCAAAGTAGTTTGACATAGAAGGCGTTAAATAACCTTGGCTTGGACTTTGAGTCAGTTGTGGCCGCATCGGTGGTGGGGTAGCATCTGGTGGTGGTGGTGGCGGTGCTACGGAGGCAAGACCATCGTAGGAGGTGTTTCGTGCTCCTCTCCCCCTCGAACGCTGAGACCGTGGGCGGTTGTGTTGCTGACGTTGATAGACGACCGCTGCCTCCTCTGGAGTCAGAATAGACGGCTTCCCATTCGCCCTAAGCCAGTTCTTGTAATCATCGCTCACCATCGTCTCAAACATACAATACTCAGTCCGGGGTTGGCAACGCTGATTCATCCTATCCCTTCGGTGAGCGATATAAGAGTGGTGGTGCACCGACCAATCAACCTACAGGACAATCAAACAATTGATTTGTTCTTTTTAAATATGAATTACGTTCTAATTAATAAAAGAATATGGTAAGTATATAAATATTTATAGCCTCAGGCTTCCCTTGTCGAGTGAGTTTGTGCAACTCATCCAAATTTGGAGGCTCAACTTGGATACGTTGGAAGCAACCAAATTGTCGTAGCACGCGGTCGGTCGGATGCCACTCAACTAAGGCATAGCAGATGAGTGGTACAGAGGTTGTCCAAACAAGCTTCGTCTCGGCCGAAAATATCATGATGCATTGCTACAACTCCATATTCCCGTACGGCATCCATAAAAATTGTACAATATATATGCGTATATTTAAATAAAAGAAATTGTGTATAGTTAAATATAAAAATTATTTTATATAAATACACCAAAGTGTTACCTAATCTTTTGAAAAATTCTCAATATATTGTCTGATAACGTCCAGGCCCTTCGCAACACCAACATGAGTTAAACGAGCGGTCCACCTACAAAATAAGAAGATAATTTTAATTAATTATAATAATACGTATATTAAAAAAAATTAACAACTCTTTCCTTACCTCCGGGCTAGCGGAAAAACATATGGAGTAGGCTGCAGAAGCTCAGGGCGTAAAAACGACATTCTCCAACATGCCCAGGACTGGAGCAACACCAAACAACCTCCGATGCAATACTTTTTTGGATCGGTGTTCTTGCATAGCTCCCTAAACAGAGTGGCCAAAACTGCGAACCCCCAACTCAATTTACCGACATCTTCAAAATTATACAAATGTCGTAACCAGATCGTGTGAATCTTGTCCCGAGTTTTTTCAGGCATCAATACCCCGCCGATCATCTGTGAAATATAAGCGCGAGCATATGCCTACAATACGAATATATATATATATTACCATATGTAAAAAAATATTATTTCAATAATATTCACTAAAAAATTATTGTTACATTCTTCACTTCTTCACTCGTGTCAACAGGTACATCACCATAATTATTCTGCAACCACACTAGTTGTAATTTTCCGCCGTAAAAACACTCCAGCGCAGCCCCTAGCCCACTCAAACATAGGTCCACCCAAGCATCATAATCGGGACCAGTGATAGCCTCTCCATCAACAGAAAAACCTAGGATATAGGACACATCCTCTAGGGTAATCGTCACGTCGCCACAAGGAAGGTGGAATTTGTGTGTCTCCGGCCTCCACCTCTCCAAAAGAGCGTTTACCAAATCAACGTCTATTTTTTCACCTCCAACAATTTTGGATGCTTGCAAAAACCCGGCCTGCTCTAAGTACGGTTCTATCAAAAGGTTTGGTAATCTCGTCATCCGGTTGTAAGAAACCTCCAGACGTTGTTCCATATTCTAAAACAATAAACGCGTACGTAAAAATTAAACTATATAAAAAAGATAAAAAAGATATGTATGTAGTAATAAAATAATAAAATGAATAAATAAAACGAGATAAAACTTACATGTCTCCGATGATAATCGAACATGTGCTTGTGATCCAACCTTATCAATCCCGCCACTATATCAAACACGAAAAATCAACCAAGAAATTGAAAGAACGTAGATTTGAGAGAGAGAGAGAGAGAGTTTTTTTGGTGTGGGGTAGAATGAGGGTTGGGGATCAATTTATAGTGAAAATCGTCAGTTGGGGTGCGATTGCTGAATGAAAATCGCGTCCTGTACAACGCGACTTTGGAAATCGCGTCTTGCACAACACGACTTCTTCATAACCCTAACGCGGTAATTAAAATTCCAACTGTTCCAATTTATTAACACAAAAAGCGCAGCTCGCACAGCGCGACTTCACCTTATCGCGACGAGTCGTTTGAAATTCTCGTGGAAGTCGCGTCCTACAGAACGCGACTTCAATTTATTTTTTTTAAATACCGAATAATATAATCCACATCGGGCTGAAGTCCCTCCGTACACAATGCAATTTTAAATATCGCGCCTTGCAGGACACGATTTACCCTGACGTGCGCCAAATGGGGAGTATTTTTCCAAATGTTCCCTGAAATGAGGTATTTTTTTAGATAATTCCTCAAAAAAGAATATCAGGACAAATTAGCCCCCTTCGCCCACTTTTTTCGGTAAATAATATTTCTTCACCTTTATCACCCCCATTCATTCACTCCCCAGCTCACACACATTAAAAGCCAAACAATTGAACGTGTGGGGTACATGTCCTTACTCATTATATTTTTGTTTTTTTTCTTATGTACGTGTAAGTAAATAATATATATATAAGTTATGTTATTTTCTATATCGTATGTTATTATATATATTGTTACGTTCTTATGTATTTTCTTATTTTTGTTCTTTGTGATATTTATATTCGTATGCTCTTTTTCCCTTCAGTATCATTTGTATTTATTTGACATCGTATTTTATTTATATATATGGCTTATAACTTTAGGTCTTATTGTTCTGGTATCCTAGTGGGAGTGTCAACTCGAGTTTTCGAATGTTATCTCTTTTGGTACCGTGAATATGGAGACATTTTATTATGTTACCATGCATGCATACATTTTAAGGGTTACTTTTTAAATTAAATCAAATTTTAATTTTTCTTGGTAAATGTGACACAAACCCTTAGGTACTGATTTTAGGGCGTGGTGGGGGTGTGAAACCTTCCCCACTCGTACTCAACTCCCGAATCTATTTGAATCTTTGATTTTGTTTTTGGTGTCCGGTCTACCTTATCCAAGTAATCGGCGACGACTCCTCATTTTTATTTCAAAACACGAGCTTTTTTCAAATTACACCTTCAATCAATTTTTTTATAAAAAGTGGGATGCTTTAAATTTTTTTAGTCGCTACATGTTCTTATCAAATCAAGTAATCAACAAAGAGTGAGTTTTCAATCTTCCCCAATAAATTTTGGTCAAACTAATAAGAAAAAAAAGACAAATTCATTCAAGTTATGGTGTACTTTACCAAAAACATAATTAAAAAAAGCTATGTCTTTTGTGTAAAAATAGAAGCATAATACAGTATGTCATTAAAAATAAATTTAAGTATGTTAATTCTTATTAACTTGACAGATAATTTATATTGAATGAGTTAGTAATAAGTAATAGAGCTTAGTTGTTAAATAAGTTAAAGAAATGATTAAGTGTTTTTAGTTAATATTATATAAGTAATGTTTTATATTGTAAAACTACTTTACTTTTCCCTTTTTCAATAATAATAAAACTTTTCCGATTCTTTCTTTTTCTCTCTCTTGCGTTCCCAATTCTAAAATCAAGAAACCCTAAGGTTTCAACATGGTATCAGTTGATTTCTCGTCCGCTGATCGTTCTTCCTCTACCGACGACCAATCCTTCCGCAACGACGACCCCTCCGGGGAGTATTATATCCATCCCAACGAAAATCCAGCTTTAGTTCTCAATTCTTCTCTGCTTGATGGAGCAAATTATCACAGTTGGGCTCGAAGTATGAAGAAGTCTCTCATCTCCAAAAATAAATGGAGTTTTGTAAATGGTTCCATTCAAGAACCCGAGAAAGATTCGCCCAAGTACAAAGCTTGGTTAAAGTGCAATAATATTGTACTTTCCTTGTTGCAACGTGCCCTAACACCGGAGATTACTCAAAGTGTTTTGTGGTTCGACACTGCTTATGACTTGTGGAAAGATTTATTCGATCGATTCAACCAGGGAGATCTGGTACGCGTTTCGGATTTACTTCAAGAATTTTATTCTTGTCAGCAAGGTAATGCTTCTGTCACAACGTATTATACGCAACTGAAAGTTCTTTGGGACGAAATTACAATTTTAGACCATTGAAATCCTGTAGTTGTTCTGCTATAAAATACCATAATCAAGATTTCTTGATTCGGTTTCTTCATGGATTGAATGAAAACTTTTCTGTGCCCAAGTCTCAACTGTTGATGATGAAACCCACTCCTTCGGTTAGTGATGCTTTTGCCGTAGTGATTCAACATGAGAGGTCTCTTATGTCTATTATTGTGCCCGAATCAAATATTTTGTTAACATATAGGGTTTCTGGGAAAGTTTTTGAAAATGCTAAGTCTGGTAATAGAAATGTCAGTAGAAAATTTAGTAATTTGAATTCTGCAAAAAGGCCTTTGTGTGTCTTTTGTGGTCTGTATGGTCATACAATTGAAAAGTGCTATAGAAAGCACGGATTTCCACCAGGATATAAGAACCGTAGTCAACCTAGGGTGAATCAAGTAGGAAATTCAGGACTGCCCTTTGAGGGATCCTTTGATACTAACAAGAATGCCCAAGAATATGGTTCTCCTGTTGTCTTTACTAAGCAGCAGTATTATAATTTGTTGAGCATGTTGCAAGAGAGAAATCTCTCGGTCCAGAATCCTCTTGGTATTCATAATTCTACTGGTAATACTGATTCAAAGGTCAATGCACTTTCCTCTGCTTTCGACATTCCTGCTGTTGATGGAGGTAATAATTTCTCTGTTTGTTGTTCAAATTGTATTTCTAATTCTAATGTGTCATGGATATTAGACTCTGGAGCCACATATCACATTTGTAATGATCTAAATCTTTTTAATTCTTATCATTCAGTAACAGATAAGTTCATTAGGCTACCTAATAATTCCTTAGTTAGGGTGAGTCATGTGGGAATTGTTAAGATAAATGAATATTTGGTTTTAAACAATGTTTTTTATATTTCTGGTTTTGCATTTAATATCATTTCTATATCTCAACTAACTAGGAGTTCTATTGTTTGTTTGTTTTCTTTTGACTTTTGTTCTATCCAGGATATGTCCACTTAGAGGATGATTGGTTTAGCTAAAAGTGTCAGTGGCATGTATCAACTTGTTACTTCTGCCTCAAGTAATCATGTTTTGAATTGTATTTCAGCACCTTCTGCTTCAAGTAATTCTGTCTCTTCATCTACTGTTTGCATTTCTTTTACTGAATACTTTAGACTTTGGCATTCTAGGTTAGGCCACCCCTCCATGAAAAGAATGAGGTGTTTTGCTGAAATAAATAAAGAAATTTCTTCTTTTCCTAATGCTTTTAAATGTTATGTTTGTCACTTAGCTAAACAGAAGCGTTTACCCTTTCCTATTAGTAATACTGTCTCTGAATCTATTTTTGATTTAATTCATGTTGATGTGTGGGGCCCTTTCTCGGTTAAGAGTATCTATGGTCACCTTTATTTCTTAACAATTGTAGATGACAAGAGTAGATATATTTGGATTTATCCAATGAAAATTAAATCTGAAGTTAGGAACATACTTATTAGTTTTTATCATCTTGTAGAAACACAATTTTCAAAGAAAATAAAACGTGTTCGGTCTGATAATGCAAAGGAGTTTGAACTAACTGGTTTTCTCAATTCTAAAGGAATTGTGCATCAAAATTTATGCACATATACTCCACAACAAAATAATGTTGTGGAGAGAAAGCATCAACATCTTTTGTCAGTCGCTCGAACATTAAAGGTACAAGCTGATTTACCTTTATTTTTCTGGATCGATTGTGTTATTCATGTTGCATACTTAATTAATATCACACCCACCCCAATTTTACATAACAAAACTCCTCATGAGATTCTGTATAATACACCTAAATTAGGTCATTTAAAGATTTTTAGATGCACTGCTTTTGCTTCAGTGTTGTCTAAGCCTAGAACCAAAATGGATCCAAGAGCTGTTAAATGTATTTTCATAGATTTTCCTAAACACATAAAAGATTATAAACTATATGATGTTAATACTAAATCTATCTTTATATCTAGAGATGTGGTTTTTTCAAAATCTGATTTTCTTTTTTAAATCCACCAAGACTGTCAATAAAATTATTCTTCCTACTTATGATAATGATGTTTCTGCTGATGAAGTGTTCATGGATGACACTTACTTTGAAATTCTTCCAGACAATTTTGTTTCACAACCTATTCAAAATATTTCTGTTAATCCTAAACCAGTTCAAACTTCTAAGCCTTCTGAATTAATTAACCAAGTTCCAGATTCCCAACAGGTTCAACAACCTGTTCATTCTCAATTAGTCCAGCAGCCTATTCCATCTGTTTCAAGACCACGCAAGGCTGCTTGTCTACCTTCTAATTTTAGGGATTATGAGGTTATTATTTAGGATCTAGAAAATCACCACATAATATTAATAGTGTTTTTTGCTATGATGGTTTATCTAATATTCGTAATGCATATGTTAATAACATTGATATTCTTGCTGAACCCAAATCTTATAGTCAAGCCATAAAACATGAGTGTTGGAAAAATACAATGGATGATGAAATTAAAGTTTTAGAAGTTAATAAAACATTGGAACTTGTCCCCCTCCCTCCAGGAAAGAAAACAATAGGCTGTAAATGAGTTTTAAAACCAAATTGAAGTCTGATGGCACTTTAGAGAGATAAAAGGCCCGACTTGTAGCAAAAGGCTACACACAACAATCTGGGGTAGATTTTTTAGATACATTTAGTCCAGTTGCTCGAGTAACAACTATTATGACATTATTAGCTGTCGCATCTTCCAAAAAATGGTTTCTGCATCAGTTAGACATTAATAATGCATTCTTGCATGGTTTTTTGGATAAGGAAGTCTATATGGACTTACCTCCTGATTTTACACCTGATAAGTCTGGTCTTGTTTGCAAATTAACAAAGAGCCTATATGGTCTTAAGCAAGCCAGTAGGCAATGGAATGAGAGGCTAACCTCATCACTGATTCAACAAGGTTTTAAGCAAGCTTCTGCGGACACTTCCCTTTTTGTAAAAGGATCGGGTAATACTTTCATTGCCCTTGTAGTTTATGTTGATGACATAGTCTTAACTAGTCCCAATGAGCATGAAATAGCTTCTATTAAGGATTATTTGCATGATTGCTTTAATATTAAAGATTTAGGACAATTGAAGTATTTTCTGGGTCTTGAGGCAGCATGGCCTGAAAAGGGTATTAATTTGTGCCAAAGGAAGTACACTCTAGACTTACTCGAAAAAATTGATTTTTTGAATTCAAAACCTGTTTCAACTCCTTTACTTGCCAAGGCTAAACTTTCTAAACATGAAGGAATTCCCTTATCGGACATTACTTCTTATCGAAGGTTAATAGGGAAGTTATTGTATTTGACAAACACGAGACCTGATATTTGTTTTGCTGTCCAACAACTTTCTCAATTTATTTCAGCCCCTACTGATATTCACATTGCAAGCTGCCCATAGGATTCTTAGATATCTTAAGGGCACCCCTGGACAAGGGATTTTCTTTCCTGCCAATAATACTATAAAAGTTAATGCTTTTTATGACTCTGATTGGGCTTCCTGCCCTGATTCAAGAAAGTCAGTTACTGGCTTTTGTGTTTTCCTTGGTTCAGCTCTTGTATCTTGGCGCTCAAAGAAACAACAAACAATCTCTCGTTCATCAAGTGAGGCTGAATATAGAGCACTAGCATCCGTCTCTTGCGAGATCCAATGGCTGAGCTATTTGCTTTCTAATTTACAACTTGATGTTATTTCTCCTGCAAACCTTTATTGTGATCATATGTCTGCTATTCTCATTGCAGAAAACTCGGTCCAGCATGAACGGACCAAACATATCGAGATTGACTGTCATCTCATTCATGAAAAGCTTCATCAAGGGTTGATCACTCTACTTCCTGTTTCAACACATCATCAATTGGCATACTGCTTCACAAAGGCTTTGCAACCTTCTCCTTTTAATCATGCTATATCCAAGTTGGGCATACATGATATATATGCTCCAACTTGAGGAGGGCTAATAGAGCTTAGTTGTTAAATAAGTTAAAGAAATGGTTAATTGTTTTTAGTTAATATTATATAAGTAATGTTTTATATTGTAAAACTACTTTACTTTTCCCTTTTTCAATAATAATAAAACTTTCCCGATTCTTTCTTTTTCTCTCTCTCTCTCTCGTTCTCAATTTCAAAATCAAGAAACCCTAAGGTTTCAACAATAAGCATATTGAATTATTGCTAAGCATTGAATTATTTAACAAAATTTCAAACTTAGTAGTGTCAAACGAATATCTAAATCCAATCTTCCCTATATATATAACAAAAGATTATTTAACACTTTAAATTGATTTAAAAAATTAATATTTTTACATTTATCAACACTTAATACTTTACCTTTATCAACATTTTAAATCCATCAAATCATAGACTTCCTCAATTACATGACAGGTAAATATCAAGCTATGCCAATATCAATTCAGGTCAACAAAAGGTCGGGTTCAAAACAAGTCGGGTCAATTAATAGGTTGGGTTCAAAACAGATCGAGTCCAAAACAGGTCGGGTAAAATCGAATCTCGGGTCGATTCAGTCGGGTAATATCGGTTATCTGCCAGGTCGGTCTCGGGTTCGTGTTCATTTCAGTTGGGTGTAGGTCGGATTTCGGGTCCACGGTAACAAGTCCAATTCGGGTTCAGGTCATTCTCGGTCGGGTTCTGGTCGTTCTCGGTCGAGTGCAGGTCGGGTTCGGTTACTACAGTAACAGGTCCAACTCGGGTTCATGTCAACAACAATCGGTTACAGATCGGGTTCGGGTCATTGAATCTTCGGGTCAAACCAGGTTCTGACTCGAGCAGATTTCAGTCAGATTTTTAGGTCGAGTTAGCTTTTTACATCCCTACTTCATGGGATATGTGTAAAAAATTGAACCAATTGCATAAAGGATATAGGCTTGAACCTATTTTTTTAAAAATCTAATTTAAAGAAAAGGTATTGTTCAAACAATTGGATTGAGTGATTGATTGCTGCATTATTTCATGCGAGAAGAAGGAACAAGAAGAATGTGTCTAAATCTACTTTGGTAATGATAACTATTTGTGAAACATAATTAAGGTGAGTCATTTGTGAAAAGAGAAAGCTTTTGTAATTATTTTTACTAATAACTAGTTGTTCGCATTGAGATCTAGAGAGGAAATAATAACCAACATTAATTTTTGTAGTAAAATTGTTGGAAAAAAAGTAATTATTATAATGGAGGGACATGTCTCAAAAGACTCCATTTCGAAATCTACATTGACCAGCATATAGTATATAGACTATAACATTTTTTATATTGAAATATTTTAATAGATATATATATATATCTTCTTATAATCTATTATAAAATTTGAAACATATTGCGTATATATTGGATGTGAACCATGGGTATTTTACTTTTATAAATTTAACGGTTTAAACATAAATTAATTTTATCGAGTCAAGTAGAATTATAAGAATAATAACTATTCTGTCAAATATATTTAATGTTTTCTTTTTGTATTTTGAAAAACTTAAATTCAAAACCGTAATTAAACTGAAACGACTTAGATTCAAATACGGTATATATTAAAGTGTTAAAAATAGAAAAGGAAAAGAAGGTGGTATTAAAGACAAGAAGATGAAAGGAGATTCGGAAGAGACGAGGCAAGTAAAGAGGTTTCTGTTCTGACAAGAGAAGGGAATGTCTGACCCATTTCCCCAAGTTTGACGAGAGTGAGCGCGTGGTGTTGTCCAACACTCACAAACAGACAAAGTAGTGGTTTGTCAGCATGTGGACCTGACTTCCCTGCTTCTTTAGTCTTCCTAATTACAAAATCCACGCGCTTCATCCGCCACTACACTTTCTCATCGTTCTCTAATCTCTAATGTCTCATTGGCTACTATTACTATTTACTGACACAACTTCTCTGAGGCTCCACTGCTTTGCTCCAACTCACATAAACCAAATTAATTACTCTATTTCTTAATTCATAAAAGTTGTCTCCATGAGAAAATTCTAAAAAACAACTACTTAATTTAAAATTAAAAAAGGTAAATGAGTTACAACTTGAAATGTAATAAAAATATTTAATATTTTGAGTTGGGTATGAGTAACATTTTAAGTGCAACCGAAAATGTTAACAAAACCTATACCATTTTAGGTTATTTAGGTAAAATATGAAGTTACAACCTAAAATATTACTCTATGTTTTGATAACAATTTTGGGTGTAATTAGTTACGGCTTTTTTAATTTTTTTTAGCTGCCGGTCAACAGTTCTGCTCATCTCCTTGGCTTCTGTATCAAATATTCAGCAATAACGGTTGATTAATCAAATGAATATTTGAGTAAAAAATGGAATATGTCATGCTTTTTTTATTATTTATTTCTCAATTTGATTTCCAAATTCTTTTATCCGCATTAGTCTCTAACCATAATAATAATTAATATCGAATAATGGCAATAGTATCTACAAATTATAAATAATTTAGGCACACTGGAGTGGGTAAAAATCTCATGCCCCTTAACCATGCCTCCTTCTATGCTCATACTTAAAAATACTTAAAAATTAAATCTTGCCCCATAACCCTAATTTTCATATCTTAAACCCCAAACCCCAAACCCTAAAAAATACACACTACCCCTAATTCCCTACACCCTAACCCTAAGCCCCAACCTTAAACCCCAACTCTAAACTCTAAACTCACTATTTTAAAGTGAGGGTACAAATAGAAACATACTTTGGGGGCAGATGATTTCCATCCCACTGGAGTAGGGTGATGTTAAAAGAAAGGAATCTGAGAAAGTGTGTTGGGGTCTGCTTTTGCAAGAAGCGAGGCTAGCTTTTTTTTTTTGTTTTTTTTTTTATCAAGGAAGCGAGGCTAGCTGCTTAAAAAGAACGTATAAAAGCACATTCATTCAACACATTTGATATACTCACATAACAATGGAATCCAACTTTACAATCATTATTACTACGGAGTTCATAGTTTGAAATAAGAAACATAATTGCAAATGGTTTAAATTCGAATATAATCTGTTGAATATCATCTCATGAATCAGTTCGATCAATTTTGTATATCCAAATTCCTACATTTTTGTGATTGGTTTTGGAGGATTTGGAATCCTTCTTAATAAATAGATTTGATATTTCTAGGTGAATATTATCCTAAGGAATCACTTTTTAGCTACCCAAAGCCAAATATTGAAATGAAAAAAAGTATGTATAGAATCCAAAGTTATCACGAAAAGATTTAATCACTAAAGATATTTTTTTTAGATCCATTAATTGGTCTAATGGCTAAGGATGCTCATATTGCCCCATCTTGTATGAGTTCGAATCTCGACATGAGAATGTAATGCCTCTCTATTTAATAAAAAAATAATGTTTTTCTAGTATAATCACCTGTATCTGATTTACTAATCCATTAATTCAAATCAGATATTACAAAAACTCATCATAAAGTATAATTCTTCTAACTGAATTTATTATATTCACAATATTAGAAAAATTTGGGAAAAGGGTATATTTTAATTCTACAAGTATGCTATTTTTGTTGCCTCTTGGTTCCTAGGGTTTTGCGTTGACTAATCCGGACCGACACGAGTCAAACACCTGGTTTTGGTGTGTGAGTCTCTCAACGAGGATTTTCTACATACACAAGGCCTCAAACTTGAGATCTGCTTAAGCGATACTAAGCTGCTTATCATTCTGTGGACATGTTCGAAATTTTTAACTCTCCCTCCCAACAAAATCATCTCCAAAATTCAAACTTAAATTATCTCCTTGAAAAAGCAAAGTGCTTTGCCGTTGCACCAAACCATCATTAGTCATATGCTTTTTAATCTCTTAGGACAAAGTGGTTTGTCTTGTTCTTCGATGCATTTTCCTTGACCGTATTAAGATATTTAAATGTTCATGAAATTAACGTGTCATTGTACTTTATACGAGTCATGAGAAAAATCAAAAGAAGGTGTTGTCTTGTAGTTTGTGTTTAATTAGCTCTGAATATTTGCATGGAAATGCAAATGGAATCAGCTCTCAAATTGATTATGATTGTCGAGTTTGTTTGCTTTATGTCTATTGGTTTTATTTTAATATTTTATAATTGTTCTACGAATATAGATTGATGGGAAAACCAAGATTTTTGTTTGATCCGTCGTTATCAAATTCAAAAG
Organism: Hibiscus trionum; assembly: GCA_030270665.1. NCBI lineage: Eukaryota > Viridiplantae > Streptophyta > Magnoliopsida > Malvales > Malvaceae > Hibiscus > Hibiscus trionum. Next base: position 8,447,701 of record BSYR01000007.1, on the reverse strand, counting down.
TTTGGGTGTGAACATTTCAATTTCCCTCTCCAGTCTTAGCCTGATTTTGGTAATAACAGTTTAGGGATTTATTTGAAATTTCAAAATAAATCGGAGATCTTATTAAAATTTTGAGGAACCTATTTAATAGTATTAGAAAATTTTAAAATTCAATGAGAATTTCTAAAATTTTTCGGGTTTTAATTATTTTTTTAAAATTTCGAGGAATCATGTAAATTTTATGGACCAAGGCCCTTAAATAAGATTGTCAATGCCATATAGGTAGACATAATTTTTTGGAATGTCAAAAAATTATTCCTAATGTTTGATTAAATAGTCACTTTGACCTCTTTTTTTTTTTAAATAATTTAGCCATCAACGTTTCATTTTAGGTCAAAATGGCCCATCCTTTAATGAAAATTGTTAGTCAACTGACGTTATACAACTTGAAATGACTTGACAAAATAACACTTAGAAGAAATTTTTTTATACTCTATACAATTTTATAAAATTATTTGTTGATTGATGTGCCATTCTGTAAAGTCAACATATTTGCTTATATGACACTTCTATCGCGCGTGCACTGACATGTAGGTTTGTCACGTCATTTCAAGTCATTTAGCATTAATTCACTAATAGTTTTCATCCACAGAGGGTCCATTTTGACTCAAAATGAAACGTTGAGGGTTAAATTGCTTCAAAAAAAGAATAGGTGCCAAAATGACTATTCAGTCAAACGTTAGGGGAATTTTTTGGCATTATGTCTAATTTTTTTAGGCTTAATATACAAATAAGTGCCTAAGTTATACCTCTCGTTAACATTAGGTGCCTAAACTATTTTTCGATAAAAATAAGTGTCCAACATTTATACTGTTACAATTTTAGGTGCTTGATCATTAAAAACTGTTTTAAAAAAATTGTTATAGAACCAATGCTTGACACCTAGCAATAATTTTAATTTTTTAAAAAAAATTAAATTTTTTAAAATCCCGAAATTCTAAAAAATCCCCAAAACACTAAAAATTACAAAATCTCAAGCTATCACCGCTACCTCCTTCAGATGTCTTCGCTGAGTCTACCCCTTCAGCCATCGAAATCAGATGACCATTTTCCCCCAACATGCCATCGTCGAAATCAACGAACGGTATGCCACTCGAACGATGATTTTACATTCGTTGTTTAATATTGAATTGGCACGTCGTGTGTTGATTTTCAGCGATGTCACATTGGGAGAAATAGCCGGTTGAGTCCGACGACTAAATGGATGGGTTTGACGGTGACAATAGTAGGGATTTGAGCGTTTTTGGATTTTAAGGATTTGAGGGCTGTTTTAGAAATTTCTTTAGAATTTCAAGGTTTTTTTTAAAAAAAATTCAATTAATAAATAAAAAATTAATTAAAAGAAATTAAAAATTAAAACACGTCACATGTCAAATTTTAATCGGTTAACCGATATTTTAACAATAGTTAACTATCATACATCTAAAATTAACGAGATGAAATGTTAAACATCTATTTTTTACCAAAAAAATTAATTTAAGCACCAAAAGTTAACAAGAAGTATAGATTGGACATTTATTTTTGTATTAAACATTTTTTACTAATACTGATTCTGATATGTTTCGACATCTGCTTTATGCTTTTCAATATTTTTAAAAATATTAAATTAATATTATAAAAGTGATTGTAATAAATTATATAACAGAATAAATAGTGTAGAATACATATTTTTATTTCACGAAACTTAGTACATTTATTATATCTATGATTCTATATATATTTAAATAAGTTGTTTTTTTTATAATAAAACAAAAAAGAGAGAAGTTTCAATGAAGAATGTTTTTCTTAGTTTGTTTTTCATCTTTGAATCATTCATTCCTCAAAGTGAAGTAATTAACATATGTTTCGTACAATTAAATTTTATGATAATCGTTTATTGTGTCTTAGTTTAAATGAGACAAAAGAATAGTTGTTTTCTTGTTTCTTATTTTACTTTCTTCCTAGATGTTCACTTCTTTTTGTTCTTTGCTTAACCGGTAACTCTATTAGTATTGGTGTTGATCGTCAATGGTCGGCGACTCATATTTTTCTTTGCTTTCTTATGTTTGAACCTATTTATTTTGTTTATTTTTCCTTCGCACTTTTTGTTGCGTTTTCTTTACTTCTGTGGCACGTTTTCTCTACTTTTATAACACGTCTCTGCCTTTATGTCACGTCTCTACCTTATGGCATGTTTTCTGACTACTTTTCCAGGCGTTTGGTTTTCATTCGGTGATCCTTATGACTTCGTTTTTTATTCATGTTTGTCGGTGGCTTGGATAGTTTAATCCCCTTTTGGGTTGTTGACCGATGTAATAAGAATTGTGTAGCGAATTTTTGTCTTTGGGAATAAACGTGGAAGGTGGTTGTTGATTTTAGAAATTTCATTTAGTTCGTGTTTTGACAACTCCCCCAGTAACCCTTCCTACTATGGGCCGTAGAGATTTTCTTTAGTACTAAAAGAAAATGTCTGATCTGACCGGTGCAATGCTTATCTTTTCTTTTTAAATTTATTGTTTTCTTTTTTGTTGGTTTTGGATGTTTTAAAGCATTCTATGATTCTTATTCTTATTTTACTTTTGTTCATTAATAAAGTTGTCTAATTGAAGCGTAAAAAGGTATTTTTTATAAACATTTCTATTATTACAGAACATTTTAATAAAACATACCTGTAATTACTAATTTTATCTGGGGTCTTTGACCTGATCTATTGTATTTCATTATTGTGTTATAATATTGTTATTATTATTGTCTTATTATTATTATGAAAATCAAAACAAAAAAGACACACACATACATATATATATATATATATATATAATTAAATAGAAGCCAAATCCAATTAAATAAAAAATCTGTCCAGTTACAGCCCAATATATTTACAACAAACATAACCCATATTACATATATGGCCCGATAAGCCCAAATAAATAAACCCTAATTAAAATCAAATAACCCTAACTCTAACACTCATTTTATCTGGCGCAGTCGCATCTCAACCGTTAGATCTTGCCATGATCTAACGACCCTCACACGTGCGTGGAGCTCACCGCCCGACCCTTTAGTTGTCGCGTCGAAGCTACGCACTCGTTTAGACCCTCTATCTTCATGCCACGTTGGATGAAGGACCACCACGGCTCCACGATGGCCATCTCTCTGGTCCTTCTCTCCCTCCAGCAGTCGTGTCATCGCATGAGAACAAAAAAATGTCAGAATTTGTAACGCCTCGATTTTGGACCTAGGTGTTTTGCGTGTCGGGTTAGGCTAGTGGAACCGGTAATCGGTTGTTCGAGACGTTAAAGGTGGTTCTGAGAAATCAAGGTTCGGGATGGGATAAAAATGTGGTAAAGATTTCTAAAATCCTCCAAAATTATATTTAAGAGGTTGGTCAAATCAATTTTGCAAAACGAGTTTTGGGAAGTATACATTTTGGGTAGTGACCAAAATGTAAAGTTTTAAAACTGTGGGAAAAAGGGTATTTTTCAAAAAGAGTCAAAATCTTAGAATCTTTAGGGAGCTAAATGGCAATAAAGTCTTTTATCTCATTTGGCATGTGTTTTAAATGGTTTATTAAATAATAAAAGTGACTTTTATTGATTTAATTAAAAGGTAGTTATTTTGGTTAAACAAAATGGACGTCATTTTCATTTCCTCATTTCACATCAGCCAAACACTCTTTCAATTCTCTCATTTTCCAGATTTCTTTAACTTTCATTTTCTCTCTTGATTTTCAACATCTTTTTTTGTGATTTCTCTCAAATATCCTCAAGATTCTTGAAAGCAAAACTTTCTAAATTAGAAGAGAAGCAAGGATTGGAGGTCATTTTCGTTCTAACCCTCTAATCAAGGTTCTTTAATGAAATTCCAAAGATATTTGACTCTTTATTCATGTTTTTATTAAAGTTTTATTGTAGTTTTGATAAAATGGTGAAATCTTGACTTAAAGAGATGATTTAATGCGATTTTCGGAGTTGTTTTGATTTGATTTGTTTAAGATGGTTTCTAATAAAGTTTTGGAATGTTTATGATGTTGAAATAGAGTCTTAATCATATTAATCCCGAAATTCTTGAGATCTTTGATTTTAACGGTGTTTACGGTTAGGTTTTTGGGATGTTATGTGAGATCTGATTTGCTGGAGGTATAAGGATGGTTTTAGGTTGTTTTTGGATGTTGATTTATGGTTAAAATGTGTTGGTTAATGGCTGGGCTGAGTTTATAGATCAATCGATTGTAATTTTGGTTGTTTTGGATGGGTCATTTGATGCTTTAGAGCGGGGCAGCGGGTTTCTAATTAAGTGCTGGTGTTTGGAGGCATTATGATGCATTGAATCTCTGTTTTTAATGTGTTGAAAATAGAGGATAGTGATCCGGAACCGATCGAAGTGGTTTTAGAGGCTTTGGACGGTTGATTGTTGCGTCGGCAAGTGTGGTTTCGCAAGTTGGTGAGTGGAAATGAGAGTTCTAGCTTTGAAACTTCATAAAAGTGGTTTTGGGAACTTAGTGTAAGCTTGAAACGCTTTACTATGTTCGGAAGTAAGTAAAGTGATTTTCTCCCTCGGATTGTGCTATTATGAGCCTTTGGATGCACTTGTTTAATTGTGTTAACCTACTGTTTAAAGCATGTTTTGAGTTTATAAAATGTGGTTGATGATGCCATATGGTTTAAGGAAGCCCTAGGTAAGTGATCCTAGTATGCATGTGTTGATGCATGAGTTTTTTAAGCATGGTTTAATGCTTGAGATATGGATTATTATGAATGCTTTGGAAAACAGTGAGGTATGCATGAAATGTGGATTATCTTGGCAAGTGATGTTGTGTAAAGTGTTTTGTAAATGAAATCGGATATAGTTAGCCGGCTATATGATTGAGTGCACTATAAACAAGTCACCTTGGATGTTGAGGGGTCATGATTGTACCGAAAACTCCATCCAAGTACCCTAACGATTGAGGAATGTTTAAGGTTGCAACGGTAGAGGGTAGCTCCCAGGTGCGAACCTTGTATGTGTCTCGTCTCTCGTTAGTGGGCTATACATCTATCGATGAGTGGTGTTGAGGGGTTGTGATTGTACCGAATACTCCACCACGGGTGTTACAACGGTGGAGGGTTGCTCCCGTGTGTGAGCCTTGAGATGCCGGTAGAATGTATGAAGTGTTTGGGACAACACTTGGTAATCTGTGTATCCGATATGCTTTTTGAGAAATGAGAATGTTGTTAATCACTTGTAAGCCAATATAATGGATTGAAATGTTATGGAAATGTTGATGATGCATATTGTGGAAAGTGCATATTTTACCTTAAGCTTTCCATATGCTTGGATGGCTTGATTTTTGTTTAACAATGGTTTAATTGCTGTGAAGTATGTGATACTTGTTGCATGGTGTTTAGCATGATGATTTTTAATGATGAAATGGTTTTGAGCATTTATGGTGTGTTTGGTTTTGAGCATTCCTCACTAAGCTTGTATGCTTATGCTCTCTTTTGCTCATCAATGTAGATAATTAAGTGATTGGAGGCAGCAACTTTCCAAGGATTTCCAAGAGACTTCATTGAATGCATGTCTTGGTTTTGGACTAGTGTAATAAAGGCAATGAGGGTGTCCAATGCTATGAATGTTAGTTGTTTTGGTATTTTCTGGTTTGGTACAAGTTTGGTATGCATATTTTAGTGTGTAAATGTGTAACACCCGAGTTTGGGGGCCGGGAGAAAATAATATTAAAAATATTGTTTCGGGTTTCGGTTTTTATAATTAAAATAATAAATTAACATTTGGGCTTCGTATTTTCAAAACGAATTATTTTATGTTGGACTTAAGTTGTTTTGGAACCAATTTCATGGATTTTAAACATGGATGAGATATGCCATCTCATTAATGGCAAAGGTGTAATTAAAGGGTCTCCTATTTTTAAAACCCCTTTAATTTAAAAGACCACTTTAATTTCCTATCTTCATCTTCTTCTTTCCTCTCCTTCACGTCAAAAACCCCCTCCCCCTCCCTCTCCAAATCTCCATTCCTTCATCCCCATGCCCTTTGTTGGTGATTTTTGAAAGGTAAAACCGTTTCTAACTTGTTCTCCTCTTTCTCTTTAAGATGGTACCTTTAATTTTCATAAAGCTCATGGATTTTGAAATTTAGGGTTTTGGGTTTTTAAGCTAAAAATGCAAACTTTAATGTCTTTAATTTGAGCTTTCGATTTGTTGAAGTTGTATATGTTGTTTACTACCTATAAGGTCCAACATAGTTAATTTTTACATAGTTTTATGTTGAATCCCGAAATTGGGTATAAATGGGTTTTTGAAGGGTTTTGGTTGAGTTTTGGGGGTTGTTTTAGGTGGGAATTGATGGCCCAATGTTAGTACTATGGATAGGGGTTGATTTGGGTTTGTTTGTGGGTGCTATGGATGTTGGAAACATGGTTTTTGGACATGGTTTAGGGGCTGCCCGAAATTGCAAAGTGTGGGGTTTGGTCATGGCTTGCAACGTTGTAAATTTGATTTGAATTGTTTTCCGGGTTGGTCTTTTGATGTTGGGCTGATTTGGAATTGTTTGAAATGTGTTCGAGGTTGTTTGGAAGCGAGAATTTGTGTTGGTAGAGCTTTGGAAACGAATCCGGAAATTGAAGACCATGGTTGCTTGGCTTGGAGCTTAGAAGCTTAGGTGAGTGGTTAAATGTTTTTGAAACGGTTTTGAGTATTTGGTTCAAGCATGCGAACCTAGGATGGGCTTGGTAAACCCACCTAGAGTTGGGATTAGAGTGGTAGCCTAATCCCAAGCTTTGATTAGAGACTTTGGTTGCACTCTTTAATGGTTGTATATGCCTCGTGTTAAATCGTGATGGTGTTGGTTATATATGTTGTATACATGTATGTTGAGGCATGTTGGATGCATTGTTGTATGCATGTTGATGATAGATATGATATGGTTATTCACATGTGCAAAATATGATGTGATATGGTTGTTAATGATGTTCATGTGTGTTGTCATGTGAAATGAGATTATGAGGTGATTGCTTGATCTGAGGATCATGGTGAGTACATGCTAGGCATGGAAATGTGGTTTGTGCATGATAGTAAGTCATGGTGAGTACGTGCTAAGCACGGAAGTTGTTAATAAATGGTATTGTGGAATGTATTAGTATTGGCACTAGTATGCTTGGGTACAAATGATCGATCATTAGGATGTTAGTGTGTACACATGAGTCAAAAGTCGCGCGTGGCCTTGGTGGCGTTGAGTCACCAAGGAGGAGTACGGGTACGCCCGGAAATTGTATTTACATTAGTCGGTGATGAGTGGAATCCCATCGACGGGCGTGAGGATGAGTGGAATCCCCTCCGCGTGAGATGAGGCGTGAGGATGAGTGGAATCCCCTCCGCGTGAACGGTGATGAGTGGAATCCCACCGTCAGGTAATGGTTGTGTTGTTGGATGTGAGTTCCAACGGTTATCCGTGTATTCGAGTCATAGCTAGGTGCCAATACGGATTGTGGTTTATGTCGCCAATATGTGATTAATTGTGAGCCAATGTGATTTGGGATGTGTTGCTAACATGGTTTAATATATGTGATTTCATATGTTGTGGATTTAAACATGTTGAGCATGACATGATATTGAATATATGTTCATGCATCATCTATAATTATGGCTCATGTGGATCGGAGGTAAGATCATGCATTTGATCTTGGTTGTAGCTCGTGCTTGGACCCTGCATTGTCGAAGGTTTGTTTTATGAGCTTACCCTCACTAAGCTTTTATGCTTACGCTCTCTTTTGTTCGACAATGCAGATCAATAGCTCGAGGGTAGCAAGGGCAAGGAAAGGTCTCCAAGTGTTGCTTTTGGTTAGCTCAAGTATGATGTTTAAATTTAAGGATTGTAATAGTAAAGCAATGGGATAGGTGTCGAGTTATGATGCTTTTGGAATGTTGTTGTTGTTGTTGTTTAGGAGCATGTTAGACTCCTCGTATGTGTTGTTAATTTGGCTTTGGGATGCATGTTATGCTTGAAACCATGCTAGTATCTTTGCTATCTAGAATTGCCTAAGTGTTGGATATGCTAAGCTTAATATCTCTAATGACATGTGTGGATGTGTGGCTTGTGATGTTGTGCCTTAGTGTTTAGTCTTGTATGATGTTGCTCAAGCATGCTTTTATGGTTGGCTTGCCTTAGGGATTGATGATAGTGTGTTGGTTGAAGTGTTAGAGGGATTTAGGGGCCCCCCTTGTGCCCTAAATCAGCTCAAACCTGCATGTTCGTAGCTGGGGTATCGATACCGTTGGTCTGGTATCGATACTTCCTTTTGGTTTCAGGCCTCGTGTATCGATACTCGAGGGAGAGTATCGATACCTTTTTGGTCACTGGAGCCACTGTCAATTTCGGTATCGATACTGGCCTCTAGGGTATCGATACCGTTATCTTAGCGTTAACCGTGGGAAGTCAACTTTTGGGGAGGGTATCGATACACTCCTTGGGGGTATCGATACGGTCTCCACGGGTTGACCAAACCCTGTTGACCTAGTCAAGGGGTATCGATACACCCCTTAAGGGTATCGATACCGCCTGCAGTTTAAGTTTTAAAATGGGCTTTTAAATGTTAGTTTGGGTTCGTTTGATTGCTTCGTAAATATTGTTCCGCTGTATGATCACTTAGGATGTAATTCTCATCTAGACAAGATAAAAAAAAGAAATATAGGGTTGCTAACCGAGGGAGAGTTCCTTAGGGAGTTTTCACTCGGTTTTCCCCGTGTGACCCACTCGGACCGGTCATTCGGCCAGACCGGGACGAGGGGGTTACATTTGTTGGTATCAGAGCCTAAGGTTTCCGAGACCTTGGGCAGGTAAGTGAGGTAAGTTTCAGTTTTGAATTGATATGCACGGTGTTTGCTTGCCTTGTAAGTATGATTGCTTATGTGATATGTATGTTGATTGTTTGTTTGAAAGCATGTTGCTTGTTATCCGTGAATGTTGTGATGTGCGCATGTTTGATTGAGAATATATGTTGTTTGATAATACGCATGTGTTTGCTTGTTTAGCAAGTAAGCCTTGTTATATGCTTGTTTGAGCATGTATGTGTGTTGAGTTGTTTGAAACATGCTTAGTAGAGTCCCATTGCTACTATTACATCGGAAAAAAGATTTTAAGTGAGGAAATCATACTTGAGCCACTTGGAAGCCTTGCCTTGCTAACCCAATCTTGTATGTTTTACTGTTGATGTTGTTATTGATTTAATTGCTTTTCGGTAAATAGAAGTTGTAGTTTCTGAAAAGGGTGGACTATGTTGAGGGAGTCCATCACCTTAGTTAGGGAGGTATGGTCGTACCGGGATTGAGGTACAACTCGTTCGTTTGAGACGGTATATGTGGTTGGTTCTTGTTGGTGAGAGACGATGAGACCGATTTTGGTATTAGTTGGTGAAAAGAAGCGAAGACCTTTGAGTGGGAGTCAAAGTGATGTCTATGTTATAGTGGATAAGCCCTTGGTACAGTTTTGAGTTTGTCTCTTCTGATTGGTTCTGAGTTCGTACTTCTATATGTTGTTAACAAGCATGCAAGTTTGAATGTGCTCAATGAGGTGTCAGAGGTAGGTATGAGTACCTTAGTTCTTTTGGCGAGATCTAGGTAGGGGTCTCGTGTGAGTAATCTGAATTTCAGAAGTGTTAGTTGGTGACCGTTGGGGTTCAGCCTATGATTTCGATACAAGACAGCCGGTTAGTGTCCGTGAGTGGGAGCTAGTTTGTGTGATTGGGTCAGTGTACGTTGAGTTGTTTTCCAGCAAGCGGAAGAGATGAAGTCACTTCCGATATAGTTGAGCCGAGAAGGGAGCCTTGAGCTTTGACTTCAGGATTGTTTGGTAGGGGTAGAACAAGTCCAGCTAGACTGTTTGTGTGCGATCAGAATTGAGTCTTGAAGTTACGAGATGCTCTAAGAACAGTTAGAAGAGTCAGATTTTGTTGAAGAACCAGTCTGAAAACAAGAGGACCGAAGACTATCAGTTGCGTACATGTGAAGTTGCAATTTCTGCGAATACCTCCTTTTGCGTGAGCATGTAAGAAATTAGATAAGTTTGTTGAGACCTTAGATGTAGGGACACATGTGACTAGCCTTTTGGGAGATAGTAGTGATCAGAAAGATGTGCAGAAGATGTTTGTTGGTGGTTTAGAGTTACTAGTTCTAGCAGATGTGAAATAATCGTCTTCCTACGGTTTTGATGTATCTTTTGACAAGGTTCAGCTTGAAGAGCACATAGTTAGTGTGTACATTGAGACAAAGAGAGAGTTGCCTTGAAATTGTAGATTTTTGTGTGACTGTAGTGGTAGGTGAGGATGTGAGCTTCTTATTGAATGTTGATCCAGTTTTAGAGATCAAAGGTTGATTGAGTTTAGTTGGTAGGCTTGCTTAGCAAGTGTGATGAATTTGATTTTGAATGAAAAGTGGACCGCAAAAATGCTAGAATAGTTTGTGATTCTTCCTAGAAGTGTTTGAATGAAGAGTTCCTTAGGGAGTTTTCACTCGGTTTTCCCCGTGTGACCCACTCGGACCGGTCATTCGGCCAGACCGGGACGAGGGGGTTACAAAATGGCCTCTAAATGTTGGTTTATGCTTGGATTTGAGATTTGACCTTTTGATGCTTGATTTTCATAGGAAGCATGCATCTAGAACTCAATGTTGTTGATAGTGTTGCTTTGATGATGTTTCTTCAATGTGTTCTTGATGGTTGAGATGTATTTGAGTCGTATATATGTTTTAATGCATGTTGGAATGATTTGGGATGGCTTAAAGTGAGTTTAATCGGCATTTTTGTGAAATTGCATACTGAAGCGTATCGGTACACTTAGTAGTATATCGATACGGCCTTCATAAATGGGATGAGTGTACCGATGCAATTAAATGTGCTTTAGTGGTTAATTTGAGCTGAGTTTATTCAGAGATGCATGAAATGAGTTTAATTAAAGATTGGTAAACCAAATTTGGGAAAAGCCCTTGAATTCTGTTAAGTTTAGAAAATGGTCCATAAAACTGAAATTGGTATTAATCGATGAGCGTTCGAGTTGTTGTTTAATCCGCTGCTTGTTGAACACTTAGGAACCTAACTTGCATCTAGACAAGATAAAAAGAAAAAAAATAAGGTCGTTTATTGAGGTAAACCTTCCCGGTTTACTTCAATATTCCCCGTGTGACCCGTTCAGTTCGGTCTATCGGCTAGGCCAAGTCGAGGGGATTACATTTGGTGGTATCAGAGCTAGGTTACGAAAGTTTGGGATGATGATAAGTTGATGGTAAGTAAATGAGATGTGAATGTGTGTACTTGGTGATGTTTGTTTTGCTCGGTGAATGTCATAAGCATGCTAGTCTTGATTATGTGAGGATGATGTTATGTATGGTGATTGTAATATAAATGTGAGCTGTTATAGGTGATGTTAGATTGGGATAAATCTTAATGCTTGTGATGCATGATGGTTATGACATGTATGTCGTATGCGTTATGCTATGTTGGGGGGGGGGGAATTGGAATGCCCATTGCCTTATTACTATAGTGAAATGTTTTAAATTGAATTTGAAGTCTTGGATCCTTGCTAGAAGCTGGCATGATCTTTTGTTTTCTTTTTTATTTATGTCGTGATAATAATAGAACAATGGGGCCGAGGAGAGAGTTACATTTTGGGTCAGTTGCTCCGGCTGATGAGCGGAGGAATCAGGAGAACGAAGTTCTGCCTGGTGCGAATTTACCTCCTCCTCCACCACCACCTGAGGGTGAGGAGCAAGAGCAACACGGACAGGCTGGTCCGACGTTGGGTGATTTGACGCCCTTGGTACAAGCGATGATTGGAGCATTCCAGGATGCTATTGCTAGAGTGTATGTGCAAGCGCCTGCTGCTAGGCAAACGGGTTTGCCGTTGGAGCGCTTGCGAAGTTTGAGAGGCGTGGAATATCGTGGTTTGTCTCCTAAGGCATCCGAGGCTTGGATGGCCAGTACGATCCAAATTTTTGATCAGATGGGGTGCAATGATGCACGGAAGCTGGGTTGTGCAGTGTCGTTGTTGCATGGTGATGCGTATGCATGGTGGACGACTGTGACTGCGGCCATGGAGCCAAATGAGGTGGATTGGGACTTCTTTCAGGTTGCCTTTAAAAGAAAGTATCTAGGAGTCAGATACTTGGATGATAAAAAACGAGAGTTCATGTCCTTGGTGCAAGGAAACATGACGGTAGCTGAGTACGAGGTTCAGTTTGTACGTTTGAGTCAGTATGCTCCGGAGTTGGTGCTGAGTGATAGGCATGGGTGGATTTAGCTTGAGTAAGCGAGCTGCAGATGCTGATCCTAGTGGTAGGCAGAATAAGAGGAATCACGACCGTAGGTATCAACCTGAGGCGAGGCGAGGTAATTTTGGGCGAGGTGCGCCAACTCAGGGTAACAGGGCGAGGTTTGAGCAGAATACATGTTGCTCATGTGGATCACATGAGCACTTGAGGCGAGATTGTCCTCGCGTGGCTCGTGAGGCGCAGGCTCCTACGACTGGGGCTAATTCTTGTTGGAACTGTGGATCTACTGGTCACATGAGACGTGAGTGCCCCTTGTTAGCAGGAGGTGGTCAGGGTCGTACACCTGTTGTTGCACTACAGAGAGGTCGTGGGCACGGTCGTGGTAACTTCTAAAGGAGGGAGGATGGGTAGAGAGGAGCGGCTCATGTTGTTGCCGTTCAACCAGAGGGTGGCGGTCCTACGAGGGTGTATGCACATCGCGAGGAAGGTAATGAAACCGACGTGATTGCATGTACCTTCGCCTTTCAATCCTTGTCTTTGTTAGCATTGATTGATTCTGGATCTACGCATTCATACATCTTGAGTGAGCATGCACATTTGCTTGATATTCCTGTTGAGATGCTAGATGTAGGAATGCAAGTAACAAGCTCTTTTGGTGAAACTGTTGTTACAAGAAAACTATATAGGAGATGTCCTTTAACTGTTCAAGGTCATGTGTTTTCAGTTGATTTGATGGAATTTCCTTTCTATGGTTTTGATGTGATTCTTGGAATGGATTGGTTGTCCGAGCGTCGAGCTATAGTTGATTTTGATGTTAAGCGAGTTACATTGAAACTTGCGGATGATTACAAAGTGGTAATCGTAGGAAAGAACGTGAAGTTCTTGTCCAATGCAATTCGGCTCTTGAAGCGAGTCAGATGATGTGTAACCCCCTTAGCCCAGCCTAGACGCTTGACCCGAACTACGAAGATTACACGGGGAAAACCAAAGTCAACCTTGATTAACGACCCTTTTTTTATTCTTTTTATCTTTCCTAAATGCAATATTAAGCCTATGTGATCACTCAAGAACATAGGAAGGAAGACACAACAATCGAAATTCATTTAGGGGTTTAATTGTAAGAATTAGACTTTTAGGGACCAAAATGTAAATTTTTCAAAAGATGAGGACTTTGCGGATTTTAAGTTTACCAATATGCAATTATTCATATTTCATGCATCTCCGACAAATATCATTTTAATTAGACATTCCAAATTCAACCAATTGCATCCATAACCGTCAAAGACTAAAATGTAAGAACAAGAACTTGAAACAGTTCAAAATGCAGTCCAATGGTCGGGTGTTTCGAAACGCTGACCCTTGTATCGAAACGGCCGTATCGAAACGGAGTTGACCGTTTCGGTACTCGGGTGCGTTCCGAGACCAGTATCGGAACATGGCTCTCCAGTAGCTAAAGTGTTCCGAAACACTCTTACCCGTTCTGAAACACTATGGCCATTTCAGGCCCCTGTTCCGAAACAGATAAGAATGTTTCAATACACCCTGCCCTGCAACTATATATTTTTCTGGTTTTTCACATCTTTACACATTCAAACACATCCCAAATGATATCATAACATACCAACAACATGATTAAACATCAGAGATCACTATTATGAGGTTTAAGCTAAAGCGTGACATCAAACATATGATCATTGAGTTTATAGGCATGCTCCCTAGTCATGAAAACCATATGCAAGCCACAAGCTACAAACTAACCCACATAGGGCAATTACAAACTTCAAATACCATATTAAACTTGCAACAACATAGGGAGTTCAAAACACATCTCCCAAAACCAACCATATGTCCCCATTGCCAAATATCATTACTAAAGCATACGAAAACATCACCATACATGAGCTTCTCACTTCCTTGGATATCCTTAGCCTCCTTGCTGCCCAAAAACGTCTCAATTATCTGCATTGTTGGTAAAAGAGAGCGTAAGCACATTTTCTTAGTGAGACAAGCTCTAAGAAAACCAACACAACAATGCATCTTTAAAACTCTATCTAAAAAACCATTTTCTACAACATGTTCTTTCTATCTCATGCTTGAAAACCATTTTAAAGCAAATCTCCATTTGAAAACACATGTACCTTTATTCTAACTCATGCATTAAACCAATGCAAATCTCATGGCAAAGCCATACACATGCTTAATGAAAACAAAAGCATTTCATACCACAAATCTCATATGCATTTCTCATAGCATAAATCATCTCAACATTTGGTACATGTGAATCAAATACATTTTATATATTGGCATTTCATATTACATCTTTACTCGAATATGCAGATTAGCTTGACTTAAAGTCAAGTCCTACCCCGGTGGAATCTCACATCATCGGACTCTCATGGCCGTATTCTCTTCGCCATAAAGCTTGGGTATTTCACCAAGTCCTACCCCGATGGTATCACTCATCATCGGATTCTCACTTTGGATCGGGATGGCACTACCCCTATTGCCCGACTCCAAAGAGAACGTACGAATTTTTAGTTTATAGTGCACTCTCATCCTATTGATCGACCAATTATATTCGGTAATTATCTCATCATTTATGCCAATATATTATATTAAAATCATCATCTCACCTACTGTTTTGATGCAACATTTCTCAAATCTTTCTCATAACATTTCAAAACCATGCCTCATGCTTTGCATTAAATCAAAAGCTCAAAACTCTTTACTACCACATGCAATCTCATGAGTTCAACACATAGCATCATCTCATGCTACAAATCATGCATAAAACAGTAGGAATTTGTCTATCTCAAAACAAGAGCATGTAAAAGCATTTAGGGCATCAACCACATATCGAGAGCAAATCTAGCCATACTTACTTCCGAACTTAGGATGGTGTTTCAAACCAAATCCTAAATCCTCAAACCTTGTTTCTTTGTCCCTCAAGGACTTCTAAAACCACTCGCACTCACCGACTACGTTTCGCTTGCTTGCCGAAACGATATCTATGCTTCCGGCACCTCCGGATCAACACTAAAAGCGTCCAAAGATGTCTCCCCTGTTCATTACACATAAGAGCAGAGGATTAATGCATCATCATGCATTGAAATCATCAGCCACTCATTCAAACTCACTGCACTACACAAAAGCACCATTTCGGCTACCCAAAATAACCGAAATCACCTCCAAACTTTCCCAAAACAAAGCCCAGCCAAGATCTATCAATTCTAATCATTTCTAAACCTCAATCAACACCAAAAACCATCATAAACACGTCCTTATATCTCCAGCAACAACAGAACACCAAGAACACTCCAAAAACCACAAATCTAGCATCTAAAACATAGGAAACCAAACCTATTCGGGAATCATTGGTTAAAACCTCATTCATAACATCAATTATCATCTAAAATACATTAGAAATCAACCTCAAAACAGATCTTAACAAAGAGTTACGAAAATCATCAAGATCCCACCAAGAATCTTGAGTTTTACAACAATTTCATGCTTCTAACATTAAAACAACTCAAAAATCATTAACAAAGGATTGAGAACTTGAGAATTTCAGTAAAGAACTGATCATTAGAGGAGAAGGATGAAGCTTACCTCTAATGGCTGATTTCTCCTCAATTTGGGCAAGATTTCTTGAAAATCTAAAGTAAAAACAAAAGGATTTGATGAGATAAAGATTAGAAATCCTTTGGAGAATGAAATCTCAGTAAAAGAGATGAAAATAAGAGATTAATTGATGAGGGAATTGTGTTTGGCTGAGTGGAAGTTGAGAGAAAATGAAAAGAGGGGAAACGATCGTAAAGTAGTTATGGAAAGTCAAAATAGGATTTCTCTCTTAATTCGTTTTATTAAATCATTATTAAAACACCCAAATTAAAGAGAAATATGATGAAAAACATTTTGGTAAAATTAGCTCCTTAAAGATTTAAAGTTTCAATCCTCTACAAAACAATCACTAGTCAACTTTTGCAAAAACTGCAATTTGGCCACTACACCGAAATGTAGTATTTCCAAATCACATTTTGTAAAATTGTTTTCACCATAATCAATTATATAATAAATGAGGATTTTTAGATATTTTTTCATATTTTTAAAGCATCCCGAACTAGGTGTTCCCTAAACCCCCCTTAAAGATTCGAACCGTTCTCGACCGGTCCGATTCAACCTCTAAAACATCTAGGCCCAAAACCAGGGCGTTACAACTCTCCCCCACTTAAGAAATTTCGTCCTCAAAATTTACCTAGAGGAAAAAGGTAAGGAAATTGCTTCTTCATGTCATCCTTCCTTTCCTACGTGGCTTCCTCAACGCCACGATGTCTCCAGAAGACTTTGACCTGCTCAATGGTCTTACCCCGAAGAACCTTACTATCCATATCCAGAACCTTAACAGGTTCCTCATCATACGTCAAGTCTGGATTCAGCTCAACCTCTTCCACAGGCATAACATGCGACAGATCCGATCTATATCTCCGAAGCATGGATACATGAAACACATTATGTATCTTTTCGAACTCTTGAGGCAGTCTCAGCTTGTAAGCAACAGGACCTACACGTTCTATCACCTCGTATGGTCCAATAAACCTTGAACTCAATTTACCCTTCCGGCCAAATCTCATCACCTTATTCCAAGGTGAAACTTTCAAAAACACACGCTCGCCCACTGCGAACTCTATCTCCTTACGCTTCAAATCCGTGTAAGACTTTTGCCGGTCTGATGCTGCCTTTAAACGCTCACAAATGAGCTTCACCTTCTCGGTGGTTCCTTTCAACAAAGTCGGTATCGAGACCAACTTATGTCCCGTTTCAGCCCAACAAAGAGGAGTTCTGCACTTCCTCCCGTATAAAGCCTCATAAGGTGCCAATTGAATACTTGCCTGGTAACTGTTATTATAAGCAAACTCCACCAAAGGCAAGTGCTTTTCCCAAGAGCCTTGAAACTTTAATAACACAGCACCTCAACATATCCTCAAGCACTTAGATAACACGCTTCGACTGTCCATCCGTCTGCGGATGATAAAAAGTACTGAAATTCAGCCGCGTACCCAAAGCTTGATGTAAACATTCCCCAAACCTTGAGGTGAACCTCGGATCTCTATCCGATACTATAGATTTTGGTACTCCATGCAAACGTACAATCTCAACAATGTACAACTCTGCAAGGTTATCCAAGGTATACGTAGTATGCACATGCAAGAAATGTGCACACTTCGTAAGGCGATCCACAATCACCCAAACAGAATTCTTCTTCGCTGGCGACAACGACAAACCAGATACAAAGTCCATAGTAATTTTTCCCATTTCCATTCTGGGATTCTCAACGGCTACAGCAACCCAGAAGGAACTTGATGTTCAACCTTAACCCGCTGACAAACCATGCATTTGCTAACAAACTCAGTGACATCTTTCTTCAATCCCACCCAGTAGTACTCCTCTTTCAAATCACGGTACATATTTGTACTACCAGGATGCATAGCAAAAGGACTACTATGAGCTTTAGTCAGAATAGTGCACCTTAACTCAACATCATTCGGCACCACTATTCGACTCCCAAAGCATAAACACCATCATCATTGAAACAAAAATCTTAAGGCCTACCTTCTGCGATATCCTAAACATGCGATACCAGAGAATCATCCAACAGTTGTTTATCCTTTATCAACTGAACTAAAGATGGCTTTACTTGTAACTCAGCAACAAGACCACAATCTCGCGATATGCTCAAGCTAGCAAACATCGCTCTTAACTCCACCGTCACTTTTTTGCTCAAAGCATCGGCCACAACGTTGGCCTTCCCCGGATGATACTCGATCGTTAGATCGTAATCCTTAAGCAACTCCACCCAACGTCGTTGCCTAAGATTTAACTCCTTCTGAGGCATAAGGTACTTCAAACTTTTATGATCCGTGTACACAGTACACTTCTCACCATATAGATAATGTCTCCAAATCTTTAATGCAAAAACCACCGCTGTCAGCTCATTGTCATGCGTAGGGTAATTGCACTCATGCACCTTCAACTGTCGCGATGCATAAGCCACTACTCTACCCTCTTGCATCAACACACACCCCAGACCAACACAGGATGCGTCACTATACACCACAAACTCTTTTCCTGACTCAGGTTGAACCAAGATAGGAGCTTGCGTCAAAGCTGCCTTTAGCTTCTCAAAAGCTTGTTGTCTCGCTTCCGTCCACTCAAACTTAACATCCTTTTGTAGCAACATCGTCAATGGAGCAGCAATCTTAGAAAATCCATCCACGAACCTCCGGTAGTATCTTGCCAACCCAAGGAAACTACGAACTTCATGAACAAACCTAGGAGGCTTCCAGTTCCCCACCGCCTCAATCTTCTGAGGATAAACACGAATCCCTTCAGCCGAAACCACATGGCCAAGAAAAACAACCTCCTTTATCCAAAATTCACACTTACTCAGCTTAGCATAAAGCTGATTCTCTAACAGCGCTTGCAAAACGATCCTCAAATGTTCTTCATGCTCCTCCTCAGTACGAGAGTACACAAGGATATCATCGATGAACACCACAACGAACTTATCTAAGAATTCATGAAACACCATGTTCATCATATCGATGAAAGCAGCATGAGCATTCGTCAATCCGAACGACATCACTAGAAATTCATAATGCCCATATCTCGTTCGAAAGGCTGTCTTCGACACATCCACATCCTTCACCTTTAACTGATAATATCCTGACCACAGATCTATCTTTGAAAACACAGCCGCTCCTCGAAACTGATCGAAGAGGTCATCAATCCTCGGCAACAGATACTTGTTCTTGATAGTCAACTTATTCAGCTGACGATAATCAATGCACATCCTCATCGTGCCATCTTTCTTTTTAACAAATAAGACCGGTGCACCCCATGGTGACACACTAGGCCGAATAAAGCCTCGGTCAAGCAACTCTTGAAGTTGCGTCTTCAACTCCTTCAACTCATTGGGTGCCATGCGATAGGGAGCAATAGACACCAGAGTTGTGTTCTCATACAACTCAATTCCGAATTCAACCTCTCGACTAGGCGGCAAACCTGGTAATTCCTCTGGAATCACTCTAGGTAATTCACACACGGTCCTTATATCTTGTAAACGAACCTCCTCTGTACTAGGATTCATAACAAAGGCTAGATGAGCCTCGCATCCCTGACGCAACATCCGGCTTGCTTCAACCGTCAACACCATATTAGATAGGAATTTCACATTTTCTCCCACCACCACAACCTCATAATCGTTCGCAAGTTTCAGCGAAACTCGCTTGCTTTCAAAATCCACAACGGCCCTATGCTCAACAAGCCAATCCATACCAAGGATTACGTCAAATCCATAGAATGGTAATTCCATAAGATCAACTAGAAACACATGCTCTTGCACCTTTAAGGGACATCTCCTATACAATCTCCTTGTTACAACCATCTCACCAAAGGAACTAGTCACACGCATACCCACATCCAAAGACTCAACATGCAAAGCAAGCATTTGAGCATGTTCACGCAATATGTACGAGTGTGTAGATCCAGAATCAATCAAAGAAAGTAATGACAAGGATTGCAAAGTAAAGGTACCTACGATCACTTCCGTGTCATTCCTCCCTTCACGATGAGCATACACTCTAGCCTGGCCACCACCTTCAGGCTGAACAACCACCACATGTGCTACATTCCTTACACCTTAATCTCTGCGCTGGAAGTTTCCACGGCTGCGCCCACGACCTCTCCGTGGCTCAGCTGATCTCACCGGAGCCTGACCCTCTCTCATCAGCTGTAGATAATCCCTCTTTATGTGCCCACGATTACCGCAATTCCAGCATGTACCAAGATTGCCCCAACACTCACCAGTGTGCCTTCTGCCACACCGATTACACTTAGGAGTCCGTAAGAAAGCATTCGGTCCTTGCTGACCTCTTCCACGGTTGCCACCCCCACGTCTAGCATCCATATGTGACCTTCTATCCTTAGGTCTCTTGAACCGATCTCTACCAAGATCACGATCTGCAGGTCGCTTCTCTGAGCTAGACCCTCCTACTCGACTTGCCAGACCAAGGTTTAGCTCAATGTCCTTGGCTCGAGTGACCAAGACATCAAAATCAATATAGTCTGCTGCGAGCATATAGGTTTTCACATCAGCCACCAGCCCATAACGGAATCGTTCACATCTCTCCCGTTCGCCAGGAATCAGCTCGGGTGCATACTGGCTGAGGCGTACAAATTGCACCTCATACTCTGCCACTGTCGTACTCCCTTGCACTAGGGACATGAACTCCCTCTTTTTCTCATCTTGGTAGCGAACTCCCAAGTACTTCTGCTTGAACGCATTCAAAAAGAATGTCCAAGTCACCTCATCATCATCCAACCCTGCTATTGTGGTTGTCCGTCACGTATATGCATCGCCGTACAACAGGGACACAATACATCCCAATTTCTGAGTATTGTTATAGTTCAGCTGCCCAAGTATCCTCTTGGTACTTTCTAACCAAGACTCAGAACCTTTCGGGGTCAGCCCCCCTGAACTCAGTCCCTCCAAGACTACGGAGTCGCTCCAATGGCAACCTCACACCAACAACATCCTGAGGTGCAGCCCCATGAGCTCCAGCTACTACTGCCTGGAAAGCTGCAGCAATAGCTTGTATTAACACTAACATATCATGAGCAGCTTGCCCCTGAACTCCCTCTGGTCCAGCAACCCCTACACCAGCTCCCGCAGCACCAACCCCCGCTCCACCACCACCAGGTGGCCCACCAGAAGGAGGAGGCGGTAAATCCTCAACATTCTCATTTTCAACCGTAGCACGAGTATTAATTCTAAGCTCTCTACGTGGCCCTATATGAAAACAATGCAACTGACAAAATACAATAAATTCAATTAGGCAATGTAAGGCAGGTAATCCAAGTACTCAAGCTCATTTTCTTTTTTCAAAACAATTCTTTCCAATAATAATGATATGGCAATGGGATCCCCAACTATACCCCAAACATAGCGTAGCATCAAAAATTCATCTGAATAAAGCTAAAACATCAACAATCATACACCACGCTTTCACCAAAAAGCCATAACCATTCATACTCACTCCCATTAACCACTTACCAAGCCCAAAATATTCGCAAACCTGGCTCTGATACCAACAAATGTAATCCCCTTAACTCGGCCTAGACGTTTGACCCGAACTACGAAGATAACACGGGGAAAACCAAAGTCAACTTGAAAGTCAACCTTGATTAACGACCCTTTTTTTATTCTTTTTATCTTTCCTAAATGCAATATTAAGCCTATGTGATCACTCAAGAACATAAGAAGAAAGACACATAAATTGAAATTCATTTAGGGGTTTAATTGTAAGAATTAGACTTTTAAGGACCAAAACGTAAATTTTGCAAAAGATGAGGACTTTGCGGATTTTAAGTTTACCAATATGAAATTAGTCATATTTCATGCATCTCTAACAAATATCAATTTAATTAGACATTCCAAACTCAACCAATTGCATCCATAACCATCAAGGACTAAAATGTAAGAACAAGAACTTGAAACAGTTCAAAATGCAATCCAACGGTCGGGTGTTTCGAAACGCTGACACTTGTATCGAAACGGCCGTATCGAAACGGAGTTGACCGTTTCAGTGCTCGGGTGCGTTTCGAGACCAGTATCGGAACATGGCTCTCTAGTAGCTAAAGTGTTCCGAAACACTCTTACCCGTTCCGAAACACTGTGGTCATTTCAGACCCCTGTTTCGAAACAGATAAGGGTGTTTTGATACACCCTGCCCTGCAACTATATATTTTTCTGGTTTTCACATCTTTACACATTCAAACACATCCCAAATGATAACATAACACACCAACAACATGATTAAACATCAGAGATCACCATTATGAGGTTTAAGCTAAAGCGTGGCATCAAACATATGATCATTGAGTCTATAGGCATGCTCCCTAGTCATGAAAACCATATGCAAGCCACAAGCTACAAACTAAACCACATAGGGCAATTACAAACTTCAAATACAATATTAAACTTGCAACAACATAGGGAGTTCAAAACACATCTCCCGAAACCAACCATAGGTCCCCATTGCCAAATATCATTACTAAAGCATACAAAAACATCACCATACATGAGCTTCTCACTTCCTTGGATATCCTTAGCCTCCTTGCTGCCCAAAAACGTCTCAATTATCTGCATTGTTGGTAAAAGAGAATGTAAGCACATTTGCTTAGTGAGGGAAGCTCTAAGAAAACCAACACAACAATGCATCTTTAAAACTCTATCTCAAAAACCATTTTCTACAACATGCTCTTTCTATCTCATGGTTGAAAACCATTTCAAAGCAAATCTCCATTTGAAAACACATGTACCTTTATTCTAACTCATGCATTAAACCAATGCAAATACGACTCCAGTGTCCATTGCTCCTTATCAGATGACACATAAGGAGTTGAAAACACAACTTCAAGAGTTGCTTGATCGAGGGTTCATAAGGCCAAGTGTGTCACCTTGGGGTGCACCGGTCTTGTTTGTAAAGAAGAAGGATGGTACGGTGCGTATGTGTATATGTAAAACCTATGTTTGATTTTGATATAACAATGTTTGTTATGATTAAATTGAAAACTTGAAATAGACTTTTAAGTCCCTCAAATGATTTATAAAACACCAAGGCTTAATTTGATTTGAAGAAACTCAAACTCCAAATATTTTCTAAGTGTTCCTAGGCCAAAGTATTGAAAAATGTCCAGGTGTATTACCGATACGCTGGAAGCATATCGATACCTTTTTTACAAAGTTGGCTACTGGAAAGACGCGTTTTCATACGCCCCTCACCGTATCGAAACATCGTATCGAAACAGCGTATCGAAATAGTTTGAATCTGTATCGATACACCCCTCTGTAAAAATTAAAGGAGTTTGAATGGCGTACTGATACGGTTCCATCCGTATCGATACAAATTTAATGGATTTTTTAATTCGAAAAGCTTTTAATGTTTTCGACCGTTGGTGTCAGTTGTTAGGTAACTAAAATTCAAAGTGGTGGTTGACCAGTACCGATACACTTGTTGCGTGTAAAATAGTCTATCGCAATTGTAGTGCAAGTATACACGACGCAAGTAGTAAAGTGATACGAAGTATCGGATATCGTCTCCACAGGGATTGGGCTAATAGCTTCACCTTAATTCACTACACGAAAGTAAAGAAGATACTTGAGAAAGTTGTCACGAGAATAATAAAGTAAACGTAAAATAAAAGAGTAGAGATATCAAGATAGAGAGAATGGGCTGGTATTGAATTGCTCAGTAGTGCAGGTATTGCAGAGTTTACCAGGACCTCAAAAGAAATTTGACAGCTGTTCCATACACCACCAGCTGACCTCAAAAGAAATTCACATACACACAACCAGCCAACCACTTCTCACAAGAACCCAAATAACCAACAAAAGCCTTCGATCTTTCATAACCCTTCCACTTCAAACTTCAACCATAACACTTGTCTTACCAGGACATCGCCCAACCTACCATACATACCAACCCCTCAACTCCTCAAAGGTTGCTAAGAACCAGCACTTACAAACACAACCCTTCCACAACAACCCAAATGCTAAGCTACCCCAGCACCTGGAAACACAACCGTTAAACTACAACATCACTTAGCATCAAGGTGCTACCCCTTCCACTTAGCTATCCAAACCACTAAACTCTTTTTAAGCAACCAACACTATCCTTCTACCATCAGACCATACCACTCTCACTATTACTAGCAACTAGCCTAATATACTCCATTACGTCTAACTCTCACCCAGCACCAAAACAACCTCTAAAAACCCATCATCCAACCTAACCCAACCACCACTCTAACAGATTCGATTAGTTATTAGCGAGTGTGAACATCGTATGCATGATCACCAACATGCCCTATCAATGCCTGATGTACATGTATGCAAAACCTCTAATGTCATGCCACATGTATGCATGGACCAACATATATAATATAGCATATAACAATGATTTTAACTGTGCATGAATGCCAGTTCACACCCTCCAATAACATCCTCAAATCCGTCTAAGAACAACCTCCTACCTCACTTCTAACTTATCTAACTCCATCATACCAACAATCATTAACCACCAACTCTTCACACCAAAGATGTTTCCAAACTACAACTATTACCCCAACAACTAGCAACAAGACTAAACTTACCACGCAAGGAAAACCAACAGAAACCAAACTAAGGTAACTAGAGCAAAGATTACTAAACAAGGTTACCTGAAAGCACAACACCACCCTGAAGCTTCATCAGACGAACTCTCTTCCTCGCGGAACCATCATCCTCCTGCCGCACCACTGCAGCACCAGCTAACACACCAGGGTCACCACCAACTCCTTGCGGTAAGGGACCTTGGCTGTTCCGAGCCAACATCAAACAATCACGTCTCATGTGTCCAGCAGACCCACATTTCCAGCAATTCTCCTTTCCCACACTCTTCACAACTTTCTGCTCTTTCTGCCACTTCTGAACCTTGCCTCGGCCGTGCCCACGACCTTTCTGAGACCCTTTGGCTAACACCAAAGCTGACTTCACTCCAAGAGGACAATCACGCTTAACATGCACTTTGGAGCCACAGTTCCAGCAAGCACCCGCGCCCCAACAACCTCCAACATGGCGCCTTTCACAACGGTCACACACCGGTGGCTGAACTTCCACTCCTTGCCCAAGCAACACTTGCTCTATAACAGCACCACTGTCACATTGCTCAACCCTTGGGAACTTCCCTCCAAGATACCTTTCATAAAAGGCAGATACAAAGAAATCCCAATCGATATCAGGAATATGTGACGCCACAGCCACAGATGTCCACCAGACACAGGCATCCTCCAACATCAAAGAAACAACACTCCCCAGCTTACAAGCAGAATCACAGCCTTCCTGATCCAAGATCAGAACCACACTAGCCAACCAGGCCTCAAACATCTCCGGTGTAGAACCATGATATTCCACAGCACCCAAATCAAGCAAACGCTGCTTCGGCAAACCCACAGCCAGCACATCCACTGACTTTACCTTTACCACAGCCTGAGATGTTCCCAACACCTCCTGAACATCAGATGATGAACTCTTCACCACAGAACCAGCTTCTTTCCCTTGCCTTATCACCTCAACCCCAGGCACAGAAAGCTGAGACAAAACACCTCTACCAAAGGGTGAATTCCACGCCTTAACAACCTGCCCCAAGGCAGCAACCATCTCTCCCAACTGCCATTCTTTCATCGACTTAGCCATACTACTAACAACAACAAACGTACAATCACAACAAACAAACAAACCAGTTAGACCAGCATTAAGCAAGGATTCAAACTCCAACTCCAAAATAACACAATAGCTATATTAATAAGGCAATGGGTATCCCGAATCCTCCCCTTTACATGACATAACAGTCAACACAACATGGATATCACAACATCAAGCATATCAATCAACATACTCGATCATGCTTACATCCAACAGCATCCATTTGCATCAGCATATTATCAACATAACATACTCATTACACAATCATCAAGCATAACACCAGCTCACAACATCAGCACATATCCACATTAATTCAACAATGATTCATAAACACAAAGCATGCTCGAAAACATCAGCAACTTGATCAGAAACATCAGCATCATGCCCAGAAACACGTGTTTCAACCAACATTCAACCAACTTTCATCCACACAACAAGGTAAACATCAACACACATCACAACAACTTACCGTTTTCCCCAAGCATTCGCAACTCAGCTCTGATACCACCAAATGTAACCCCCTTAACCCGGCCTAGACGGTTGACCCGAATTAAGAAGATTACACGGGGAAAACCAAAGTCAACCCGAAAGTCAACCTTGATTAACGACTCTTTTTTTTTCCTTTTTAATCTTGTCTAGATGATCATTAACCCTAGATGTGATCACACAACATCATACTCAAAGACCACAAACATCAGAGATCAAACAGGGACCCAATTGAACAATTTACAACTTTAGAGACCAAATTGTAAATTCTGAAAACCTTAAGGACTTAACCAGATTTTAAGTTACCAACTTAAAATTAATCACGTTTCATGCTTCTCTGCCAAATTTCAGCTCAAACGGACAACCCAAACTCATACAATTGCACAAACAAGTTTCAGGACCAAAATGCAAACATTCTGAAACATTTAACCGCCCATGTCAGTCCCCAACGGTCACCCGTTCCGAAACAGGCAGAGCCCGTTTCGAAACACGGGGCCGTTTCGCAACGCGTACCGCAACAGGGGACTGGCAGTAGCCAACCCGTTCCGGAACGGTGGCACCCGTTTCGGACGCCTGGGTTTATGCAGGGCACCCGTTCCGAAACGGTGTCAACTGTTCCGAAACGCCTTGCCCAGATTGCTGCATTTTGCTCACTCAAACACATAATTGGCCATCCAATCATACTCCTAAAGCCTCCAAACTTTACCAACATGCAACTCAACATAAATGGGACATACCTGCATCAACAATTCATCAATATAACACCATACATGAAAAGCCCCAATTCTAAAGGCATACTTCCTACACAAGCAACCATTTAGGCACAAACCTTCCAAATCAATCTCATTGAAACCGAAACATGATTCAACAACATAATCAACATAAAAACATCCTTGTCCAAACATAAACGAACACATACACAATAACCCGAGAGATTCTACCCCATTGCCTTTATTAACTATAACTATTCACCGAGACATACATCTCAAGTGGAGTCCACCTTGAATCCCTTGCTCCTTGCTGTCCAAACTTCAAGAATCTGCATTGATGGACAAAAAGGAGCGTAAGCACATAATGCTTAGTGAGGAATGCTCAAAACCAAAACACCATCAATGCAGCGGGTCATAAAACACTTTTTAAAACAAACCCGATTTGTTTACCAAAGCCATGTTTGAAAACCCTCTTCAACAACAAGCTCAAAACCATGCATTGCACATACATGAAAACCAACCCTTAGCTCAACAAGCTAAGAAAACCTTTTAAAAAGCACAATTGCCAAAACCACCAATTTAACCACGCCATGCATAAGCACATATGCAAGTTAAATTCAAACCTTGGAAAACTCCTCCACTCATAACATACTTTACCATGCTTGAATGCCATACCAAGCAAGAAACCATTTAAAAACTATCACTCAAACAATCCAATACATGCATTAAACAAAGGCAACATATATGAACCACAACATCATCATCACATGCCTTTAAAAACAAGTCTTAACAAGACTCCAATGCACTAAAGATATTTCATGCTCACATGCATCATTTTCCAAATGATAATCAACACTTGTTCAACTTAACAAGTAAACATGCATTCACAAGCATTATACACTTTCCATGCAACCATGCATCTATTCAAGCATCTCATGCTTCACATGCAATTATGCATCATTTCAAGCATCCCATGCTTCATCACAATCAAGAACATCATATTGGCCTTCAAGTGATCAACCACATTCACTTTTCAACTCAACACCCAATCGGATACGCGGATTCCGAGCGTTGTCCCTACGCTCCATACACCCTACCAATCCAAGGTCTCCCAAATGGACTTTTAAACACCATTTGACCTCAACATCCTAAGGTTCCCATGTATGGACTTTTAACCACCATACAACCTTAGCTTTCCCGAGGTTCCCATGTATGGACTTTCAAACACCATACAACCTCAACTTTTCCCCAAGGTTCCCATGTATGGACTTTCAAACACCATACAACCTTGACATGCACAAGGTTCCCATGTATGGACTTTCAAACACCATACAACCTTTGCATTCACCGATTGGTAGTTGTATAACATCACTAACGAGATCCGGGACACCCTACACAAGATCCACACATGGACTTAACACCGCCATTGTGATCTCAACAAGCACAAGGTTCCCACATATGGACTTTTAAACACCATATAACCTTTGCTCAACCAAGGTCCTCGAATGGACAACACCTCCATTATGACCTCAACCATCTCGTTAGGATACTTGAAGGGAGTTTACCGGTCCACTCTTGACCACTCCACCTCCAAGGCGACTTAATTCACGGTGCACCCAATCCTATAGCCGGCTAACTATATCCGATCAAAGAACCAAGAACCACTTACATCACTTGCCAATATAACCACCTTACCACATTAGTCCAATGTTTCACATGCATAACCATAATGCAAAAACCATCATTTACCAACATTAATTCACTGTTTTAAAGCATTAAACAAAGCCATTGAACAACATGCAACACCATGCATCAAAACCATATTTTCAATGTATAAAACCAAGGATCTCTTACCTTGAGCATCCTTCACATATGGCTTTCAAAACCAGCATTAAACCATGCTAAAATATGCTTTCAAAACAGATTTAAACCATGCAAAACACATGCATTTCAATCATCAACCACAATTGCTTAAAAGCCAATTTCACAATCATAATTCAAGAGCGAAAATCCATTCACTTACTCTTGAGCTTAGCAAAGTTGTTTAGACTTACACTAAGCTCCCAAAAACCTTCAAACCTTGGTTTAAAAGCTGAAAACCCAACTTCACTCACCGATAACCAAGACAAGGCTAGCCAACAAGCCTTCCAAGCATCTGAAACCTTCCGCAACACCTCTAAAGCTCACGGATCAAACTCCCCTGTTTCAAGCACACAACAACAGAAGATCAATGCATCATTATGCATTAAAAACACCAGCAACACAACACAACTCGCTGCTCATCACAAAACCAACAATTCGGCTACCAAACACAACCGAAATCACCCCCAAACACTTCCAAAACTTAACCCAGCCAAGATCCATCACTTCTAACCACTTTTAAACATCAATTAACATCCAAAATAATCACAAACACGTCCTTATACCTCCAGGTATAACAGATCACCAAAACACTCCAAAAACAACCAAAAACTCAAGCAAAACTTAGGAAATTCAACCTATCCGGGATTGCATTAATTAAACCTCAACTTCTAATCAATTTAGCATTCATTTAACATCATTTAGACACTTCAAAACCCTGCTTAAACAGATCATACGAAAATTCCACCAAAATCACCAAATCTTGCATTTTAGCCAAAATCAAAATTTCAATTGAAAAGCCTTTAACAAATCATAAATCAAGGATTGAGAACTTGGGAATTTCAATAAAGAACTTGAAGTTCAGAGGAGAAGGACGTTCTTACCTCCAAACTTGAGTTTCTCCTTTTTAGAGCCAAAAAGCTTGATGAAACAACTTGCAAATTGAGAGGTTTTGTTGATGAGATGATTAGGAATCAAATGAGAGTTGAAATGAGTGATTTAGATTGACAAAATCAAAGAAGAAAATATGGAGAATGTGTTTGGGTTGAGAGAAAAGGAAAATTGAGAGAAAATAGAAAAGTTAGTTATAAAATGATAAAATGATTTCCCTCCACATTTCATAAACTTTAAAATCAGAATAAAGCCTTAAAATATCTTAGAAAAATCTGGAGAAACTCTTTTTGGAATATTAGCTCCTTAAAGATTCAAAGTTTCAATCCTTTATAAAACTGTCACCGAACTTTCAAAAATTACATTTTGGTCACTAGCCAAAATGTCAACCTTACGAACCTCATTTTCCAAAATTGATTTCACAGTTCACTTAATTATATTAAAAGATGATTTTAGAACATTTTTCCATATTTTTAATGCAACCCGAACCAGGCTTTCCTAAATTCACTCTTATATATTCGATCAGCACTTTGACCGAACCAGTCAACGCCCAAAACTTCTGAAACCAAAACCGGGGCGTTACAGATGAAGCCTCGTTCTTCCCACAGGTCTCTGGTTGCAAAGGACTGTGGGGGAGTTGCTGCCGGTGAGGAAGTAGAGGCAGCACTGCGGCGGGTTTTTTCTGGAAGACTTCTTAGTGCAAGGGTTGTGAAAAGTAAATGAAAGCAAATGAAAACTAAAGATGGAGAGCAAGTAAGAAAGGCAGAAGTGAGTGAATATGAAAATGAAACGGGGTTTTGTAGGAAAGGAATTGCTACCCGTTGAAGCTGTAACGGTAGGCGCGAATAACGGGGCGACTGTTGAGCTTTAGCGTGTCTGACGTGTCTGACACATGTTTCCGCGTCTGTTACGCGTCTGTCACACGTTTCTGCGTCTGTCGTGACAGTATGGTGACAGCCTATCTTTTCCGTGTCTGTCACGGCAGCCGTAACGACCGACATCAAGTATTGGGCTTTGTTGGGCTGGTGGATGGATGTTGGGCTGAGTTCACTTCTCCTGTTCTTCTTGACTCCTTTATTTCCTAAAAACAATAAACATAAAAACATTATTCGAATAAAATAAACCTTATTTCCTAATAAATAATAATAATAATAAATAAAAATAAAATTTAGGTTAAATTAGGGATGCCAGGTGGGGCATCTCCTAAGGTAACCACTTCCTGCATTCCTGGGGCTTCAGTCCCCTGATAATGCTTGAGGCGCTGTCCGTTGACTTTGAATTGGTGCCCGTCTTTTAATGATCGGATTGTGATGGCACCATGGGAAAAAACCTGTACGACTTGGAAC
Source organism: Hibiscus trionum (assembly GCA_030270665.1). Lineage (NCBI taxonomy): Eukaryota > Viridiplantae > Streptophyta > Magnoliopsida > Malvales > Malvaceae > Hibiscus > Hibiscus trionum. Next base: position 8,416,833 of record BSYR01000007.1, on the reverse strand, counting down.
GGGCCAGACCATCTAGATTTCAGTTTCCCTGGGAAAAGTTTCAGTCTAGAATTGAACAACAATACAAGCTGCCCTGGGCAGAACTGTCGTGGCAGCAACTTCCTGTCATGCCACTTCTTAGTTTTCTCCTTGTAGATTCTTGCATTGTCGTAGGCCATTGTCCGTATTTCTTCAATCTCGTTCAGATCTAACAGTCTTTTCTGCCCTGCCCTATCCAAGTCCATATTCACTGCCTTGATTGCCCAGTATGCTCTGTGCTCTATCTCGACAGGTAGATGACATGTTTTCCCATAAATCAATCGGTACGGAGACATGCCCAATGGAGTCTTAAAAGCTGTCCTATATGCCCATAATGCATCATTGAGAAGTAAAGACTAATCTTTCCTAGTTGGCTTAACCATTTTTTCAAGAATGTTCTTAACTTCCCTATTAGATATCTCAGCTTGTCCATTGGTTTGTGGGTGATATGCTGTCGCGATCCGATGCTTGACACCATATTTCTTCAAGGCAACAGCAATAACCCTATTGTCAAAGTGTCTCCCTTCATCACTGATAATCGCCTTAGGGATGCCAAACCTAGAAAAATGTTTTTGTGTAAAAACTGTTGAACTGTCTTGGCATCATTCTTTTGAGTGGCGATAGCTTCAACCCACTTAGAGACATAATCTACTGCCAGGAGGATGTATAGATTCCCACATGAAGATGGAAAAGGTCCCATAAAATCAATCCCCCAAACGTCAAAGATTTCGACCTCTAGAATGTTCTGCAGTGGCATCTCGCTTCTCCTTGAGATGTTTCCTGTCCTTTGCCACCTGTCACAGCTCTTGTAGAAGGCTTGTGCATCTTTGTACAGTGACGACCAATAAAACCCTGACTGCAGCACCTTGGCAGCAGTTTTGTTGCCTCCTAAGTGACCTCCATACTGTGAAGCATGGCAGTGATGTAATATGTCTTTCTGCTCCTCCTATGGTACACATCTTCTTATAACCTGATCTGCACAGATTTTGAAAAGAAGAGGTTCGTCCCAATAATAATGCTTAAAATCATTTTGGAACCTCTTCCTGGCTTGATAATTAAGATCAGATGGGATTATTCCGCTAACTAAGAAATTAACGAAATCTGCATACCATGGAAGTTCAGAATACTTACCTGCCGCCATGGCTGTCGCGGCAGTGATTGCGGCAGCAAAGAGCTGCTCGTCTGGGAATGTCTCCAGTATGCTTGTCTCATCTATTGGTAGACTCTTTCCCTTCTCCAATCTTGACAAGTGATCTGCCACCTGATTTTCTGTCCCTTTTTTGTCCTTGATTTCAAGGTCGAATTCTTGCAGTAGCAGGATCCACCGTATCAATCGAGGCTTTGCATCCTTTTTAGCGAACAGATACTTGAGGGCAGAATGGTCTGTGTGCACTATGACCTTCGTTCCAAGTATGTAAGAATGGAACTTGTCAATGGAGAATACCACAGCTAATAACTCTTTTTCTGTGGTGGTGTAGTTCACTTGGGCATCATTTAGTGTCTTACTGGCATAATAAATGACATGAAATAACTTGTCTCTCAGCTGCCCAAGTGCTGCCCCGACAACATAGTCACTAGCATCACACATGATCTCAAATGGCTGTGTCCAGTCTGGTGGCTGTACTATTGGGGCTGTTACCAGTTTTCCTTCAGAACCTTGAATGCTTCAGTACATTCATCATTAAAGTCAAAGGGTCGGTTCTGCTCCAAGAGATGGCATAGGGGCTTGGTGATTTTTGAGAAATTTGCAATGAATCTCCGATAAAAACCAGCATGTCCCAAGAAACTTCTAATACCCTTGACTGTAGTCGATGGCGGCAGCTTTTCGATCACTTCTATTTTGGCCCTGTCGACTTCTATCCCACGGCAGCTAATCTTGTGGCCAAGGACTATCCCTTCATCCACCATAAAGTGGCATTTTTCCCAATTCAATACTAGGTTTGGTTTTTCACATCTTTCAAGTACCTTTTGTAGATTTCCTAGGCAGCTCTCAAAATCATCCCCAAAGACTGAAAAATCATCCATAAATATTTCAAGGAAGTCCTCCACCATATCGGAGAATATGGCCATCATGCACCTTTGGAAGGTGGCGGGTGCATTGCATAATCCAAACGGCATTCTCCTAAAAGCATACGTTCCATAAGGGCATGTGAAGGTCGTCTTTTCTTGATCTTCCGGTGCGATAGCTATTTGATTATAACCTGAATAACCATCAAGAAAACAATAGTAAGGTTTACCCGCTAATCTATCAAGCATTTGATCAATAAAGGGTAAAGGAAAGTGGTCCTTTCGGGTAGCTTTGTTAAGCTTCCGATAGTCCATACAAACCCTCCAACCGGTCACAGTCCTGGTTGGGATTAACTCATTGTTTTCATTGGTCACCACGGTCATTCCTCCTTTCTTTGGAACACATTGCACCGGGCTCACCCATTTGCTGTCAGAGATGGCGTAAATAATACCAGCATCTAACCATTTGATTATCTCTTTACGAACCACCTCTTTCATCGCATGGTTTAGCCGCCTTTGGGCATCTATAGTCGGCTTATGATCTTTCTCTAAAAGGATTTTGTGCATGCATAACGCCGGACTAATGCCTTGAATATCGGCTATCGTCCATCCAATTGCCTTTTTGTGCTGCCGCAGCATTCCTATTAGATGCCGTTCCTATTCCTGCGGCAGCTTAGAAGAGATGATTACGGGCAACGTATCATTTGAACCAAGAAAAGCATATTTTAGCTGCCCTGGTAGGGGCTTTAGTTCTAAGGCAGGTGGTACAACAGTAGATGGCTTTTGGATTGCATGGTTATCCGAAGTATAATTCAAAGGTTCGAATAACTTACCTGGACGATTTCCTATCCAGTTTACCTCCTCCTGATCTTCAGTATCAGATGTATCGGATTCTGAGGAGTTGCTGTCGTCGGTGCTGTCGTGACAGCCCTGTAGGTGGCTGCCGCGGCAGTGACCAAATTTTATGTCGTGACAGTCCGACCTGATGCAGTGTTGATCAAAGGCAACTTCAGTGATAGCCTTGCATTCCTCGTCTGCATCAGCATGCTTCATAGCTTGGAGAACATTCAACTTAATCTCTTGATCGTTCACTCGCATGGTGAGTTCTCCTTTTTCCACATCAATCAGTGATCTTCCCGTGGCTAAGAAGGGTCGCCCAAGGATGATTGGTGCGTTTTCGTCTGCCTCACAATCTAAAACAAAAAAGTCAGCAGGAAAAATAAATTTATCCACTCTTACCAGAATATCCTCGATTTTTCCTTCCGGATGAACGTAAGAGCGGTCTGCCAGCTGCAGAATTACTGTCGTGGGCCGCGCCTTTCCAATACCTAATTTCTGAAAAACAGATTTTGGCATTAAATTAATACTAGCACCAAGATCACAAAGTGCCTTACCCACGTATTTGTCTCCGATTACACAAGGTATGATGAAGCTCCCCAGATCCTTCTTTTTCTGGGGTGGCTGCCGATGAAGAATACTCATGCAACCTTCTGTCATCTTTACCGTTTCAAATTCCCCAAGTTTAGATTTCTTTTGTTCATCATTTTTCTCCTCTGTCGCTTCTGCTGTCGTGACAGGCTCATCGGCAGCAGGCTGTTTGTTACCTGTCGGGGCAGCTTCCTCGGCAGGTCTGTCCAAGGCTGGTTCCTTTACTGTTTCAGCTTCCTTTTCTGGCCCTGGTAGTTTCTTCCCACTCCTAGTAGTAATGGCCTTACATTGCTCATGTGTGGGCTGCCTAGCATTTTCAGTATTACTAGGGAATCCTCCAGTCTGCCTTGGCTTAATATGCTGGGAAACCTGACCCATTTGTGTCTCCAAAGATTTCAGAGTAGCTTCATGATTTGTCATCCGCATCTCTGTTTTATCCATGAACGTCTCTATTTTCTTGACAAACTGATTCATATTCTCAATATAAGTACCTGTCTGAGACATAACAGTGGCCAGAGTCTGTTCCAGTATACTATTAGTGGCAGCTGGTGGCTGCTGTTGCTGCTGCGGCAGCAGTTGCGGCGGCAGTTGCTGTCGCGTCAGCAATCTAGGTCCTCCCTGATTCTGATTGTGTGCTTGGGGATTCAGGGCATTATTAGGATTACTCCAGGAAAACTTGGGATCCTTTCTCCAGTTGGGATTATAGTTGTTGGAGTTGTAATTTGGCTTATTGTAATTTCCAACATACTTTCCCTCTTCTAACTGTATTGGACATTCCTCCGAACTGTGATTTCCCTCACAAATGTCACATACCTCCTCGACAGCAAATCCATGTTGTGCATCCTCGTTCAAGAGTTTTTTCATTGCCTTAGTAAGGTATGCCACCTGTGATTTCATCGTGTTGTCGGCCTCATAATCCTTGACAGCTAGTACCCGTTTACCCCCTCTTCTTGCTGTCAGAAACTGCTCCTCATTCTTAGCCAGATTTTTCAAAACTTGCATTGCCTCGTCTGGATCTTTATCCAATAATAGTCCGTTTGCTGCTGAATCAATTCGAATACGAGTTTGTAAGTTGGCAGCATTATAAAACTTTGTTACCTGATTCCAGACGGGGAATCCATGCATTGGGCAGTTCCGTAGAAGAATAGTAAATCTGTCCCAGGCTTCGTGCATCGGCTCGTCATCTCCCTGTTGAAAGTAGCAATTTCATTACGTAATCGCTCAGATAAATGCGAAGGATTAAAACGAGATAAAAATTCACGAGATAAATCTGCCTAAGTTCTAATTGAACCCGGCGTAAGTTTATTCCACCAAGTTTTCGCTCTGTCCCTCAATGAATGGGGAAATAACCGAAGCCTCAGTATCTCCGGATTAACTCCTGGTAGTCTAAACGAACCACAGATCTCCTGGTATGTTTTGAGATGCTCCCTGGCATCCTCTGTAACAACACCACTAAACTGCCCGGCATTGTTGATCATACTAAACATAACAGGTTTTAGCTCGAAGTTGTCAACGTCTATGTCCGGCAGCGTGGTTTCCAGCTCTACATGATCGTTCAACATGTAGTCACGACAGGACTGTCGGCCGGCAGCGGCAGGCGGGTCGCCGACAGGTGGGTCGTTTCCATTGTGGGCCATCTTCTCTAGTTGTTCCTCAAGGTACTCGTTCCTGGCTAGTAAGTGACGAAGTTGTTTCTTGAGATTGAATGATCGTTCGATTTCTGGATCTAATGGATACTCAGGATCTTTACCTCGGTTCGATCTGCGCATAAACAAGAAACCTTGTGAAAAGCAAGAGTTGAATAAACCAAAGAAAAACAGAAAAATAAAAATAAAAATAAAAACAAAAAGTGCAGTAAAAGAAAAGGTAGAGTTATGTTGCCAATCCCCAGCAACGGCGCCAAAAACTTGTTGCGTGTAAAATAGTCTATCGCAATTGTAGTGCAAGTATACACGACACAAGTAGTAAAGTGATACGAAGTATCGTATATCGTCTCCACAGGGATTGGGCTAATAGCTTCACCTTAATTCACTGCACGAAAGTAAAGAAGATGTTTGAGAAAGTTGTCACGAGAATAATAAAGTAAACGTAAAATAAAAGAGTAGAGATATCAAGATAGAGAGAATGGGCTGGTATTGAATTGCTCAGTAGTGCAGGTATTGCAGAGTTTAGGAAATCCAGTTCTGTCGTCGCGCCTGTCGCGGGCAGCACCTGTCGCGGCAGCAGTCCGTTGATTGTTGCGGCAGCAATCACTCAACTCCGTACTTCAAGTTTGGCAAGAATCCCAGATCTGCCTTGGCCTATCCCTAGGTCCAAGTCTGTCGATGATCACGTCTTGATGATACCTCCCGGCGTGAATCGAAGGATGAACACCGATGTGTATGAATTCTTCTTTAGCCACTTAACCTCGCCCTATCCCTAGGCACGAGATAGTTCAACTATAAACTAGAGAACTTGCTCTTATTTCTTTCGTATACTTAACTCTCCCGATGCTAAGTAAATAGATAACCTCACAATGCTCTCTCGATGCTCTTGCAAGATATTAATAACCAAAATAAGAGAACTTGAAGTTTATTTTATTGAACTGAAAATTCCTAAAACAAAACAACCCTTGCAACTACTTTACAAATCAACCCGTGGCCATAGGAAGGATTTAGAACATGTCGAGGGCAGGAAAACGGCTAGGGGTTTTTGGTTATCGGTTATGGGATCGTGATCTCTCCCTCTAGGTTAACATACATGCCCTTATATAAGCTTTGGGCTCAAGTTTTCTAATTTAACAAGGATTACAACTTTAATTAAAAGTATGATTCTAATAAAGACTAAATCTTCAAGGAATCTTCTTTCCAGCCGTCCTCCTTGTTTCTTGGGATTTTCTCTCCTTGAACTTTGGGCTTGACATATCTTTTGATCTGGGGCTTAGAAAAGTATGAGGTTTTCACACGACAGACGGGCTGAATTTTCTCTATCTGTCGAGGTCCACTTTGCTTCTTCTCCTCAAAACTGCTGTCGTCCTCTGCTGTCACGGCAGCACCATGGCAACATCGTCCTCTTTGTCTGCTTGTCCAGTTCAGCTCTTCTGCTTCTCTGCCCAGCGCCTGCCTTCTTCGTCTGCTACGGCGGCAACCTGCAAAAACAACCATTCTTAGTAGAATCTGTGCCTTTAATATATTTGTGATGTTTTGTTGTAAACTAACCTAAATGCAATGAATAATGCTTGAATGCAGCAGAAATATGGGTTAAAAAGGGTGTAAATAATAGAACTTTTACACACTCAACAACGCTCTTAGCCGTATCGATACGGAAACTTCCAGTGAGCTAAGTTGAGAAAAAGGTATCGATACGGTCTTACCCGTATCGAAACGATCCCTGTCCCGTACCGATACGCTTACACGCGTATCAATACGCCCTCTTGTTATTGTGCAACGACTCTTTCTGTTTTGAGACAGGTATCGATACAGGTCAACGCGTACCGATACAGTAAGCTGCAGAAGTGCATTTATGGTGGAAAGAAAGGGTCCCAACGGCTATAATCAATACCCTAACCACCCAAACGGCTAGAATTGATAGAGAAGGTATAAATTGAAGCTAATTGAAGACCACCAACAACTATTGCATCAAAGAAAAACATCCTAGCAAAAATCCAAGCTCAAAGTGCTTATTTTCCAATCTCTTGTAAACCCCAAATTGTGTAGTGTTCAATTCTGATCTTTGTATCAAATTTGGGTTGAGTGTTTGTACTTAAAGGTGCAATCTTGTATTGAGAGATATCTTTCTTGCCTTTAATTCTTCTTTGTACTCTTGTGAGGGTTTGGTCAAATTTTGGGTAGAAAATTTGACCGGTTGTGTAAAGGTTACCTCCTAAGCCTTGAAAAGGGGAAGAGCAAATTAGTGAATTGTTGGAAATCCTTAGTGGTAGCTAAGGTAGTGGATGTAGAGTTCATTTGGAACTTGAACCACTCTAAAATTCCTTGTTCTTCATTTTTAGCCATTCCATTTACTCCAACAACTTTTAAAAACCCAATTCACCCCCTATTGGCTTTGATCAATCCTTTGATCCACTCAACAATTGGTATCAGAACCTACCTCTTTGAAGGATTAACAACCACAAGAGGAGTTCCTAGGAAGAGTGTGATCATCCAAAAATCAAGCCATGGCATCTACCTCCGGGTCAAGCATGTACGATTCTCAATCGACCACCAAACCACCTTTCTTCAACGATGATAACTATCCATTTTGGAAGAACCGGATGCGCCTCTTCATCAAATCCAATGATTATCTAATTTGGGATGCCATTGAAGATGGACCATATGTTCCAATGAAGAGAGACGAAGAAGAAAGATTGGTGCTAAAGAAGAAAATTGAGATGAGTGAAGAAGAGAGAAAGAAGATTCAAATCAATGATAAAGCTCTTCACATGTTGTTTTGCTCTTTCGGTCCCGACGTCTACTCCAAAGTTTCCTCCATTGAAAGTGCCAAGGAAGTGTGGGACACACTAGAGACCACTTATGAAGGAACAAGTGATGTGAAGGAGATGAAGATTGGAATTCTCAATCTTAGCTATGAGAATTTCAAAATGGAGCCCGACGAAACCGTGTCAAAAATGTTCGATCGTTTCTCAACAATCGTCAACGGGCTCAAGGGTTTTGGAGAGATAATTTCGGAAGACAAACTAGTTTGGAAGCTACTCTACTCACTTCCCGAATCTTGGGATGGGAAGAGAACCGTCATCATTGAGGCCAAAAACTTGAAGACACTCAAGCTTGATGAACTAGTGGGTTCTCTCCTAACCCATGAGATAATGAAGCAAGGAAGGGAAGATGAAAAGAAAAAGGAAGAGAGAAGAGAGGATAATCTAGAGGTAGAAAAGAAGAAGAAGATAGGAGTGACTCTCAAAGCTTCACTACATGAGGAGAGCACTTCTAGTGAGGAGGATGACCTAGAAGAATTGGCTACGATAGCCAAAAGGTTCTCACGGTTTATGATGTCCAACCAAGGAAGGAAGATTCAACGAAAAATGGACTTCATAACTAAAAACAAAGAAGAAGAGAGGGATCAAATCATTTGCTTTGAGAGCAAAAAACCGGGTCACATTCGTTCAGAGTGCCCTCAACTCAAGAAGAAGGGCTTTGAGAAGAAGAAGAATCTCAAAGCCAAGCTTGCTACTTGGAGTGATGAGGAGTCATCTTAGGGTGACAAACACGAAGTGGCCAACCTTTGCCTCATGTCACTTGATGAGGATTCTTCCATGGTAACCTCTAACTCATCATCTTTTGATTTTACATTTGATGAATTACATGATGCTTATGATGAGTTACAAGAGGTATATGATGAGTTAGTTGAGAAGTACAAAGAGTCAGTCATTAGAAATAAAAAGATTATTTCCAAATTAAATGCTAAAAATGACTCACTTTCTCAAGCTAACTTAAAATTTGAGAAAAAGATCTTAGGTTTACAACATGAGTTTAAATTCTTTCAAGATGAAAACATAGACCTAAATAATCTTATTTCTCAATGCAATAGTGAATACCAAAAGGTGTTAGATGAGCTTAACAAGCTCAAGGAGTCTTTAAAAAATGTTGGTAATGTGAAACATGAAAAAGGTGAATCATCTAAAACAAACCAACCTAGGAGAAAGACATATAACTACAAACAAAGTGGCTTCCATAGACATAATAGAACTAGGAAAATTAGAAGTGTATGGGTTCCTAAGGAACTCGTCAAGTCTAATAATGTTGATGCTATGTCACCTTGGATTCCTAAGGGGACCAAGCTTTTGGGAGCTAACACTCATGGACCCAAAATGATTTAGGTACCAAAAACCAAAGCTTAATATCTTTTTTTTTGTAGGGGGAGCATTGCTACAAGGCCAAAGCACAAAGTCAAAATTCATGGTACCTTAATAGTGGATGCTCGAGGCACATGACCGGAGATAAGAGTCGATTCATGGACTTAAAGCCAAAAAGTGGAGGAGTAGTGACATTTGGTGACAACTCCAAAGGCCACATTTAAGGTATTGGATCCATAGGTAATCACTCTACCATTCTCATTGAAAATGTTTTATATGTCGATGGTCTAAAACATAACTTATTGAGCATTAGTCAATTATGTGACAAAAGGGTTTAATGTCTTATTTGATAAAAATGGGTGCAAAATTGTTGACATTAAATCAAATAATCTAATGCTCATTGGTCATAGCATAGGTAATATATACATGGTGTATTTAGATGACATTCATACATCACATGCATGCTTTGTTGCACAAAATGAAAATGATGCATGGCTATGGCATAGGAAACTAGGACATGCTAGCATTAGTGTTTTAGAAAAATTAGTTTCCCTAGATCTAGTTAGAGGTTTGCCCAAAATAAAGTTCTTAAATGACAAAATTTGTGATGCATGCTCTAAGCGTAAACAACATAAATCATCCTTTAAATCCATTAATGATGTTTCTACAAGTAGGTGTTTACAAATTATTCACATGGATTTATTTGGGCCTATTAAAACTATGAGCTTGGGTGGTAAATCGTATGCAGTTGTACTTGTTGATGACTTCTCTAGATTTACTTGGGTTCTATTTTTAAGTACTAAAGATGAGACTTTAGAAAAATTCATCACATTTTCAAAATTAACTCAAAATAATCTTGAACTTAAGATTTCTCATATTAGAAGTGATCATGGAACCGGATTTCAAAATCTAGGTTTTGAAGAGTTTTTAAATTAAAATGGTATTAGCAACAATTTTTTGGGTCCTCGAACTCCTCAACAAAATGAGGTAGTTGAGAGGAAAAATAGGACTTTACAAGAAATGGCTAGAACCATGCTTTGTGAAAACAATTTACCTAAATATTTTTGGGCGGAAGCCACAAACACCGCTTGCTACATTGTAAACCGAGTAATTATTATGCCACTTTTAAAGAAAACACCATATGAGATTTTGAAATCTAAAAAGCCTAATATTAGCTATTTTCATCCATTTGGTTGCAAGTGTTTTTTTAAACAATGGAAAAGATAACTTAGGTAAATTTGATGCTAAAAGTGATGAGGCTATTTTCTTAGGTTATTCCTTAAACTTTAAAGCCTATCGTGTATTTAATAAGAGAACTTTAGTAGTAGAAGAGTCTATTCATGTTGTATTCGATGATAACCTCCTTCCGAGGAAGGATTCTTGTGATGATGATGATGTAGGAATCCTTGATGCCTTTAATGGTGGACAAACTTCAAAGGAGGATGAGATTCCAACGAAAGAAGAGGATACACAAGATCCACCTCTTGAAGCCTTGAAGGACTTGGCTCTTGAGGAAAAGGAAGTGAGCTACCCAAGGGAGTACAACTATGTCAAAGGTGGTGAAATCTTGGGTGATCCATCCAAGGGGGTAACTACTAGATCTTCTCTTAAACTCATGAATCATGTTGCTTTTATCTCATGCATAGAGCCTAAGAACATTAAAGAAGCATTAAAAGATGACTTTTGGATTATGGCTATGCAAGAAGAGTTAAATCAATTTGAGAGAAGTAATGTATGGACATTAGTTGAAAGGCCTAGTAATCACTCTACTATAGGAACTAAATTTTTTATTTAGGAACAAACTAGATGAGAGTGGTAACATTGTGAGAAATAAAGCTAGATTAGTTGCTCAAGGTTACACTCAAGAAGAGGGAATAGATTTTGATGAAACCTATGCACCCGTAGCTAGAATGGAGCCTATTAGGATGTTGCTTGCATATGCATGTTATCATGATTTCAAACTTTTTCAAATGGATGTTAAAAGCGCATTTATAAATGGTTTTATAAATGAGGAAGTGTATGCAGAACAACCACCGGGTTTTGAAGGCTCAAAATTTCCAAATCATGTTTTCAAACTAACTAAAGCACTTTATGGTTTAAAACAAGCTCCTAGATCTTGGTATGAAAGGCTTTCAAACTTTTTGATTGAAAAAGGTTTTGAAAAAGGTAAGGTGGACACTACACTTTTCATAAAAAGGTATAAAAATGACATTCTAGTAGTACAAATATATGTTGATGATATTATTTTTGGATCTACTAATGAATGTCATTGCAAAGAGTTTGCTAAGTTAATGCAAGGTGAATTCGAGATGAGCATGATGGGGGAGCTCTCATTCTTTTTGGGACTCCAAATCAAGCAAAGGAAGGATGACACCTAAATCAATCAAGTAAAATATATCAAGGATATGCTCAAGAAGTTTGGCTTGGAGAATGCAAAGCCTCAAGCCACACCAATGAGCTCTTCTACAAAGCTTGACAAAGATGAAGGAGGTAAGTGTGTTGACTCTAAGCTTTATCGCTCTATGATTGGATCTTTGCTTTACCTTACCGCAAGTAGACCAGATATTTTGTTTAGTGTTTGCTTGTGTGTTAGGTTTCAAGCTACTCGTAGAGAGTCTCACCTTATAGCTGTTAAGAGAATCTTTAGGTACCTTAGAGATACTCCTTGTCTAGGTCTTTGGTACCCTAGAGACTCAACCTTCAACCTTCATGCTTATTCGGATGCGGATTATGGGGGGTGTAAAATTGATAGGAAGAGTACTTCGGGAACATGTCAATTCTTAGGTAGTATGCTCATATCTTGGTTCTCTAAGAAACAAAATAGTCTAGCTCTATCTACCATCGAAGCCGAGTACATATCCTTAGGGAGTTGTTGTGCTCAAGTCCTTTGGATGAAGCAACAACTCTTAGATTATGGTATTAAAGTTGAAACCATACCCCTTAAGTGTGACAACACTAGTGCCATATGCTTAACTAAAAATCCCATCCAACACTCTAGAACCAAACATATAGAGATAAGGCGTCATTTTATTAGAGATCATGTCCTTAAGGAAGATGTTGTTATAGAGTACGTTGACACCTTAAACCAACTAGCGGACATATTTACAAAGCCTTTGGATAAAGAGCATTTTTGGTCCCTTAGGAGAGAGTTAGGTCTAACTAGCCTTCCTTGACCCTTTAGGACTTCTTTGATGTTAAAATTGCTTGAATTTGTGAAATTGCATGTTTATGTGTTGTTGATCTTGAAAATATCATGCTTATAGCTAAGGGAGTATGCTTCTATTAAAATATTCTTAGAACTGCTCATTCATCAATTGCATTCATTTAGGAGGTGCTAAAATCGAGCCTTTGGTTGTTCTTAAAGCCTAAAATGTATTTTTGGGCATAGGGTATCGATACGACCTTCTGTGTATCGATACGAGCACTGTATTAGCTTCCCAGACTACATTTTTCCTAAAACAGGTATCGATACGGTTAAACCTGTATCGATACGAGCTAAAAGTGTTTCGATACGGATTGCATCCGTTTCGATACAGACCTTCAACGGGCGTTTCAAAGGGAATTACGTTTTTACCCCCGTATCGATACATCCTCAGGCGTATCGATACACGATTGCGCATACAGCTTCTTAATGACATTTAAAGAGTTCTACTTTTACCAAAATTGAATTTTCAAAACCCTAGCCGTTTTTCACTCTATAAATAGCCTCTCAACCCCTCATATTTTCACACCACAACTCAAAATCTCTATAGGGTTTTCAAAATCAAGCAAAGCTCTTCAAGCTTTTCATCGATTTGGTGTAAAGTTCTTCTCCCATTCCTCTCTATCAATATCAAGGTAAAAATTTCTCTTTTCTTTTTATTTTCTTTTGAATTGCGTTCTAAATTTTGTTGTGTTTTATTTTATCTTTTCAAAAACCTTTTGTTTTTGTTTTGTTTCTAAAAACTATTTTTTTTACAAAAACCTTGATTATTGATTTCTCAATGGGTTGAATGAGAAAGTTAATGCATACACGGTTTTTGATCTTTTCTCTAGTCAATGACACCTAAAAAGAGAGCACGTACTAGTGAAGCCGGTGAAAGTTCTAATGCCGGAGATGGTACTCGCCCGAACCTCACTCTTATCTATCAACAATCCTTTAAGAGCACCGGAGATCTCACCTATTTTCGTCAATTTCAAAACTACAAAATCCGTCCGGAGAGGGTAAATTCTATTCCTTTTCTTAACTCGGAGCATTTCAAGTTTGATTATCTTCCTTTGCTCCTAGAATGGAAATTTATGGATTTTCTCCAAATTCTCGGTTTCTTCTATCGCACTTTAGTGTTGATTTTCTATGCTAATGCCAAGTGTGTTGCCAATAGAGAGGGTGTTGTTACGGCCGTTAATTCCTATCTAATGGGTAAAAAGGTTACCATCAATGTTCAATCCATTTGTAATGTGTTCAAATTAGAGGATGATGGTCTTGATGATGAGAATGCTCTTGGCCATGTTTTGGGAGGTTCTGTCACCGCTCTTAATGCTCAAGATCAGATCCTACATTTGATGGTTTCTTGGTGGATTAGGCCCTCGGGAGGAAAGTACTCCACTATCCGCCAAGCCGATGATTTTTGGATTTGATGCTTCCGTCAAAGACAACGACCAAATCTTGCTCGAATTATGTTTGCGGAGATTGTCTATCTCGTGCAACATCGCCACACTACTCTCGTCACTTCCTTTACATATGGTACGACCTTGAGTTATTTCTTCATATAAAAGGAGATAGATTGCTCACATGACTACCCAACTCCCCTCACTGATCCTATCGATGAAAGATCTCTTGCAAGGGGAAAGTTTCATTACTTTAATGGTAGTTGGCTTCGTCTATCCAAGCTTCCTAGCGATGTTGTTCCGGAAGAAATTGCCAATCCTTAAGCTCCTCAAGCTGCTCCTCCTCCACCTTCCATGGATGCTCTCATGACTTTTCTAAACGAGTAATTCACGGGTTTGCGCACGAGAATTGCCTCCATAGATCAAGTGATGAATTCAGGGTTTACCGCTATTGACACATGATTTACAAGCCTTGAATATCGAATGAAGAATGTGGAGACGCGCCTCACTTCTCTTGAAGAAGGTCATAACTCGATGAACATCTCTCTTACCGCCTTTCATGACGAGTGTCGTCAAACTAGAAGGAATGATTATGAAAATGAGGAGGATGATGAAGATGGCGATGAAGATGCATAGTAGTTCATCTTTGCATATCATTTATGCCATTTAGGATATTTATGCACTTTCGTTTATGTTTTTAGGATTAAGTTTGCATTATTCTAAAACCTATGCTTTGATTTTCTGTAATTTGGATTTTATGATTGATGTTATCTTTATTTTGAACTTAATGATTATCAATATTATGTTACTTGGTTATTATTTATGCCTTTTGCCTATGTTTATCAATTTCTCTATTTTTTGATCTAACAAAAAGGGGGAGAGGGAACAAGCTCACACTTAAAATATTTTGATTTTCAACTTAAAGTTTACCTAGCTAATATTAAGGGGGAGTTATTTTGCAAAGTTTTTCAAAATGTCAAAAATTTCAAGTTTTGGTTTTGTTATATCAAAAAGGGGGAGATTGTAAAACCTATGTTTGATTTTGATATAACAATGTTTGTTAAGGAGTAAATTGAAAACTTGAAATAGACTTTTAAGTCCCTCAAATGATTTATAAAACGCCAAGGCTTAATCTGATTTGAAGAAACTCAAACTCCAAATATTTTCTAAGTGTTCCTAGGCTAAAGTATCGAAAAACGTCCAGGTGTATCGATACGCTTCCAGCCGCATCGATACCTTTTTTACAAAGTTGGCTACTGGAAAGACACGTTTCGATACACCCCTCACCGTATCGAAACAGCGTAACGAAACAGATTTAATCTGTATCGATACGCCTCTCTGTAAAAACTGAAGGAGTTTGAATGGCGTATCGATACGGTTCCATCCGTATCGATACGAATTTAAGGGATTTTTTAATTCGAAAAGCTTTTAATGTTTTCGACCGTTGGTGTCAGTTGTTAGGTAACTAAAATTTAAAGTGGTGGTTGACCCGTACCGATACACTCTTAGCCGTATTGATACGGAAACTTCCAGTGAGCTAAGTTGAGAAAAAGGTATTGATACGGTCTTACCCGTATCGAAACGATCCCTGTCCCATACCGATATGCTTACACGCGTATCGATACGCCCTCTTGTTATTATGCAACGGATCTTTCTGTTTTGAGACAGGTATCGATATAGGTCCATGCGTACCGATACAGTAAGCTACAAAAGTGCATTTATGGTGGAAAGAGAGGGTCCCAACGGCTATAATCAATACCCTAACCACCCAAACAGATAGAATTGATAGAGAAGGTATAAATTGAAGCTAATTGAAGACCATCAACAACTATTGCATCAAAGAAAAACATCCTAGCAAAAATCCAAGCTCAAAGTGCTTATTTTCCAATCTCTTGTAAACCCCAAATTGTGTAGTGTTCAATTCTAATCTTTGTATCAAATTTGGGTTAAATGTTAGTACTTAAAGGGGAAATCTTGTATTGAGAGATATCTTTCTTGCCTTTAATTCTTCTTTGTACTCTTGTGAGGGTTTGGTCAAATTTTGGGTAGAAAATTTGACCGGTTGTGTAAAGGTTACCTCCTAAGCCTTGAAAAGGGGAAGAACAAATTAGTGAATTGTTGGAAATCCTTAATGGTAGCTAAGGTAGTGGATGTAGAGTTCATTTGGAACTTGAACAACTTTAAAATTCCTTGTTCTTCATTTTTAGCCATTCCATTTACTCCAACAACTTTTAAAAACCCAATTCACCCCCCTCTTAGCTTTGATCAATCCTTTGATCCACTCAACAATA
Source organism: Hibiscus trionum (assembly GCA_030270665.1). NCBI lineage: Eukaryota > Viridiplantae > Streptophyta > Magnoliopsida > Malvales > Malvaceae > Hibiscus > Hibiscus trionum. The sequence goes on along the minus strand of BSYR01000007.1, from coordinate 8,400,714 downwards.
TAGAATATCAGCAACTAAACAAGTTAACGATTAAGAACAAGTACCCTTTGCTAAGGATTGATAAATTGTTTGATCAGTTTTGTGGTGCTTTAGTGTTTTTGAAGATTGATTTGAGGTCTGGGTATTATCAACTAAAGGTTAAGGATGTGGATGTACCCAAGATAGCTTTTCGGACAATGTATGGCCATTATGAGTTCTTGGTGATGCCGTTTGGGTTGACAAATGCACCGGCTGCATTCATGGATATAATGAATCGGGTGTTTCATGAGTTCCTAGATCAGTTCGTGGTAGTGTTTATCGGTGATATTCTTGTGTACTCACGTAACGAGAAGGATCATGATAAGCATTTGAGGATTGTGTTGCAAGTGCTGTTGGAGAATCAGATTTATGCTAAGCCGAGAAAGTGTGAGTTTTGGCTCAGGGAAGTGGTTTTTCTTGGACATGTGGTGTCAGCCAAAGGTATTCGGGTTGATCCACACAAGATCGAGGTAATGATGAGTTGGAAAATGCCTAAATCGGTGACGGAGGTGCGTAGTTTCCTTGGGTTGGTTGGATATTATCGAAGGTTTGTTGAAGGTTTTTCTAAGATTGCTGCTCCTTTGACCAAGTTGTTGCAAAATAATGTTCGCTTTGAATGGACGGATGTTAGGCAACAAGCTTTCGAGAAGTTGAAGGAAGCTGTGACGCAAGCTCCTGTCTTGATTCAACCAGAATCGGGTAGGGAGTTTGTAGTTTATAGTGATGCCTCATATGTTGGTTTAGGTTGCCTGTTGATGCAAGGTGGGAAGGTTGTAGCCTATGCGTCTAGACAATTGAAGGTGCATGAGCGCAATTATCCTACTCATGATCTAGAGCTTGCTGCGGTGGTGTTTGCTTGAAGATTTGGAGACACTACCTTTATGGTGAAAAGTGTGTGGTTTACACCAATCATAAAAGTTTTAAGTATCTCATATCTCAAAGAGAGTTGAATCTTAAGCAACGAAGATAGTTGAAGTTGCTTAAGGATTATGATATGACGATTGAGTATCATCCTGGAAAGGCCAATGTTGTGGTCGATGCTTTGAGTAGGAAGGTGGCTGTTGAGCTGAGAGCGATGTTTGCTCAGTTGAGTATATCGCGTGATGGTGGGTTGATAGCCAAGTTGCAGGTAAAGCCTTCCTTAATTCAACTAATCAAGGAGAAGCAGTTGCTTGATGATTCGTTGGTGCCTCATGTTCAGGATATAGCTGATGGTAATGCAACAGACTTCTGTTTCAATGATGATGGAGTTTAATGTTTCAAAAGTCGAATAGTTGTGTCAGAAGATGTTGTGTTGAAGCGCACTATTTTGACTGAAGCTCATAGCAGTCCTTTTGCTATGCATCATGGTAGTACTAAGATGTATCGTGTTTTGAAGGATGAGTACTATTGGGTGAGATTGAAAAAGGATGCCGATGATTTCGTAAGTAAGTGTATGGTTTTTCAGCGTGTGAAAGTTGAGCATCAGTTCCCTTCTGGTTTGTTACAGCCTTTGAATATACCGGAATAGAAGTGGGAGAGGATTACGATGGATTTTGTGTCCTGCATGCCTTTGAAACCGTCTAAGAAGAACTCCATTTGGGTGATTGTGGACCGTCTTACGAAGTGTGCGCATTTCTTGGCTGTGCATACTACGTATACGTTTGATAGGTTGTCGGAGTTGTATATTGCTGAGATTGTGCGTTTTCATGGTGTGCCTAAGTCCATAGTGTCAGATAGAGATCCGAGGTTTACAACGAGATTTTGGGAATGTTTACACCAGGCACTGGGTACGCGTTTGAATTTCAGCCCTTCGTATCATCCTCAGACGGATGGACAGTCAGAGCGAGTTATCCAGCTGCTGGAGGACATGTTGCGATGTTGTGTGATAGATTTCCAAGGTTCTTGGGAAAAGCAGTTGTCTTTGGTTGAGTTTGCCTATAATAAAAGTTTTCAGGCAAGTATACAAATGGCTCCGTATGAGGCTTTGTATGGGAGAAAGTGTAGGACGCCTCTTTGTTGGGCGGAGGCAAGCCAAAATTTGGTTTCCTTGCCGGATATGCTTAAGGGAATGACTGAGAAAATGAAAATCATATGTGAGCGGTTGAAGGCTGCTTCGGATCGTCAGAAGTCTTACGCGGATTTAAAGCGTAGGGAGATTGAGTTTGCGGTTGGAGATTGCGTGTTCCTATAGGTATCGCCTTGGAAGAAGGTGATGAGGTTTGGACGTAAGAGAAAGCTTTGTCCGAGATTTATTAGACCTTATGAGGTTATGGAGCGAGTGGGTCCTGTTGCATATCGGTTGAGGTTTCCTCCTGAATTGGAGAAGATCCATGATGTGTTTCATGTTTCTATGTTACGGAGGTATAGATCGGATCCATCTCATGTGATGTCAGTTGAGGAGATTGAGTTGAATCCAGATTTATCCTAAGATGAGGAACCAGTGGGGATCCTGGATTCAAGTAGCAAAGTTCTTCGTGGTAAGACGATTGAACTTGTGAAGGTGTTGTGACGACATCGGGGAGTTGAGGAGGCCACGTGGGAAAGCAAGGCGGACATGTTGAGGCAGTTTTTGCACCTTTTTCCTTCAGGTAAAATTTCGAGGACGAAATTTCCAAAGTGGGGGAGAGTTGTAACGCCTCGGTTTTGGGCCTAGGTGTTTTGCGTGTCGGGTTAGGCTAGTGGAACCGGTAATCGATTGTTCGAGATGTTAAAGGTGGTTCAGGGAAATCAAGGTTTGGGATGGGATAAAAATATGGTAAAAATTTCTAAAATACTCTAAAATTATATTTAAGAGGTTGGTCAAATCAATTTTGCAAAACGAGTTTTGGGAAGTATACATTTTGGGTAGTGACCAAAATATAAAGTTTTAAAACAGTGGGAAAAGAGGTGTTTTTCAAAAAGAGTCAAAATCTTAGAATCTCTAGGGAGCTAAATGGCAATTAAGCCTTTTCTCTAATTTGTCACGTGTTTTAAATGGTTTATTAAATAATAAAAGTGACTTTTATTGAACTAATTAAAAGGTAGTTATTTTGGTTAAACAAAATGGACTGTCATTTTCATTTTCTCATTTCACATCAGCCAAACACTCTCTCAATTCTCTCATTTTCCAGATTTCTTTCACTTTCATTTTCTCTCTTGATTTTCAACATCATTGTTGTGATTTCTCTCAAATCTCCTTAAGATTCTTGAAAGCAAAACTTGCCAAATTAGAAGAGAAGCAAGGATTGGAGGTCATTTTCGTGCTAACCCTCTAATCAAGGTTCTTTAATGAAATTCAAAGATATTTGACTTTTTATTCATGTTTTTTATTAAAGTTTTATTGTAGTTTTGATAAAATAGTGAAATCTTGTCTTAAAGAGTTGTTTTGATTTGATTTGTTTAAGATGGTTTCTAATAAAGTTTTGGAAGGTTTATGATGTTGAAATAGAGTCTTAATCATATTAATCCCGAAATCCTTGAGATCTTTGATTTTAAAGGTTTTTATGGTTCAGTTTTTGAGGTGTTATGTGAGATCTGAGTTGTTGGAGGTACAAGGATGGTTTTAGGTTGTTTTTGGATGTTGATTTATGGTTAAAATGTGTTGGATGTGTTGGTTATGGCTGGGCTGAGTTTAGGGATCAATCGATTGTGATTTCGGTTATTTTGGATGGGTAATTTGATGTTTTAGAGAAGGGCAGCGGGTTTCTAATTAAGTGATGGTGCATGGAGGCATTATGATGCATTGGATCTCTGTTTTAATGTGTTGAAAACAGGGGATAGTGTTCCGGAACTGATCGAAGTGGTTTTGGAGGCTTCGGACGGTTTATTGTTGCGTCGACAAGTGTGGCTTCGCAAGTTGGTGAGTGGAAATGAGAGTTCCAGCTTTGAAACTTCATAGAAGAGGTTTTGGGAACTTAGTGTAAGCTTGAAACGCTTTACTAAGTTCGGAAGTAAGTAAAGTGATTTTCACCCTCGAATTGTGCTATTATGAGCCTTTGGATGCACTTGTTTAATTGTGTTAACCTACTGTTTTAAAGCATGTTTTGAGTTTATAAAATGTGGTTGATGATGCCATATGGTTTAAGGATGCACTAGGTAAGTGATCCTTGTATGCATGTGTTGATGCATGAGTTTTTGAAGCATGGTTTAATGCTTGAGATATGGCTTATTATGAATGCTTTGGAAAAAAGTGAGATATGCATGAAATGTGGATTATATTGGCAAGTGATGTTGGGTAAAGTGTTTTGTAAATGAAATCGGATATAGTTAGCTGGCTACAGGATTGAGTGCACTATAAACAAGTCACCTTGGATGTTGAGGGGTTGTGATTGTACCGAAAACTCCATCCAAGTACTCTAACGATTGAGGAATGTTTAAGGTTGCAACGGTAGAGTGTAGCTCCCGGGTGCGAACCTTGTATGCGTCTCGTCTCTCGTTAGTGGGCTATACACCTACTGATGACTGGTGTTGAGGGGTTGTGATTGTACCGAATACTACACCACGGGTGTCACAATGTTGAATAGTGAAGAAGAAGAATCTTTTATGAAATAGGAAAAATGAGCACGAAAAACATACTGTGTTTATTTGATTCAAAGGGTTTTATAAGCTCAATACAGACATCTAGAAGTTTTTCCACATCAGCAAAGTTTGTTAAAACAATTTAACAACCCTAACAATTCCTGCTAACAATCTAACAGATGAGCTTGGAGCTTTCTAGAATGGGCTGGCTAGTATTGCATGAGATGGCTGGTATTGCTTGCATGATAACAACTCCCCCACTTCTTTTCTCCTCCTGAAGAATTTCGGCAAATGTGACAACGTTGAGCTTCTGTCGAAAAAAGGTAAAAAATGAGCTGGTGAGAGTCTTTGTAAATCCATCAACAACTTGAAAAGGAGCATGAACATAATTGACCAAAAGAGTTTTGGCAGAAACTTTCTCGCGAACAAAATGGACATCAAGATCGACGTGTTTCGATTGTGCATGAAAAACAGGATTCATACTCATGGCAATAACATTGGTACTGTCGCTCCAAATAACATGAATATTGTTTGAGCAACACCCATGTCTGTAAGCAAAGCACTTAGCCAAACAACTTCAGAAGTGGTGTTAACAATGCTTCTGTACTCAGCTTCCATTGTGGAGCGAGACACCAATCTTTGCTTCTTTGAGGTCTAGGTAACGAGACTTTTACCAAAATAGACACAATTGCCAGTCGTGGACCGACGATCATCCGGACAACTACCCCAATCAGCGCCGGCAAAGGCAACCAAACTAGTGCTCAACTCAGAGGGGTGAAAAAGGAGGCCATAATGCAAGGTGGCATTCAGATATCGCAAAATACGTTTAACAGCAGCGAGATGGGCTTCACAAGGCTTGTGCATGTACTGAGCAACTTTGTGAACACTAAAGGTAATATCCGGACGAGTATGGCACAAGTACAACAACGAGCCAACAATTCTACGATACCCTTTTGCATCCTCTATAGGGCTACCAGTGTCAAGAGTGAGCTTATCAGAAGGAAGCATAGGAGTAGAAGAACCATTGGCCTTGTCCATGTTGATCCTTACCAGAAGCTCAAGAATATACTTCCGTTGATTAGAAACATCATGCCAGCATGACGTTGTACCTCAATGCCAAGAAAGTAACCCAACTCTTCAAGATCTTTTCAGGAAAATTTCAGACCAAGAAGTTGAACCACCTCAGATATACGTGAATCACAACTTCCTGTGATAACTATGTCATCAACATAGATTAAAATATAGGTGAATGCACCACCCTAACTGGAAATGAATAGAGAAGGATCCGCTCCACTACTTCGAAAACCAAGACCAAGGAAGAAAGTTCGAAGTTGAGAATGCCAATTACGAGGAGCTTGGCGTAAACCAAACAAGGCCTTCTCCAGCTTACACACCAAGGGAGAACCATCACTAGCAACAGTCTCGAATTCGGGTGGTTGTTGCATAAAGACGTCCTCCTCCAATTCACCATTGAGGAAGGCGTTATTCATATCCACCTGACGCAAGCTCCATTTGTTTGAGACTGCTAAAGAGAGAACAATATTAACAGTAGCAAACTTTACTACAGGACTAAATGTGTCATTAAAGTCCCTGCCTGGAACCTGGGAGAAGCCTTTCGCGACGAGCCGGGCTTTGTAACGAGAGACAGACCCATCGGATTCTTCTTGACCTTAAATATCCATTTACAGTCGATGGGAATACGACCTTCAGGGAGATGGACGAGAGACTAGGTGCCATTTTTTAGTAAGGCCTCGTATTCATCCAAGGCAGCTTGACGCCATTTAGGAGAGGCAAGTGCATCATGAATGGTTTGTGGAAAACCATTATCAATAGAAACATCAGCCATATAAAGCTTAGGTTTGAAGACACCAGCTTTTCTACGAGTGACCATAGGATGAAGATTGGTAATAACAGGCGGAAGTGACACATCCTGAGAGTCCACACCAACCGTGGAACCTGGAGGTGAAGACGGAGAGAAACTTGCATGATCATAGGAGAAGGGGCCAACACCAGGGGAAGAATCAAGGCAAGGAGGTGGTGAGGTGTCCACATGATCAGAGAAGAGTGTATCAGAAGGAGCAAATCTGGAGCAAGGATTAGTGGTAGAGGTAGGCACACAATCGGATTCAACAGCAGTAACAGGAGGAGCTGAAGGAGTAGTAGAGATGACAGGTTGGCAGGGTGAGCTGACTGCATGTAGAGGAGAGGAACCATCACCCGGACCAGGAGGAATATCAGAGACAATAGGTGAAGGACTCCTCTGAGGCGTAGGACACTGAGGTTGTTGTGATCGTCGTTGTTTTAGCAATTGTTCAATACCAGGAACCAAAGGCAATGTTGGATTGTCAACGCGAGAAGACGAAGAAGAAGGTGACAAGTGAGTAGGACCCGCAAAAGGAAAAACACTTTTGTCAAAAATCACGTGCCTGGAAATATAAACCTTCCCATCAGGTGCAAGACACTGATAGCCCCTGTGAGAGGGACTATAACCCACAAACGTGGATGGAAACGAACGGAAATCCAACTTGTGTGTATGAAACGGTCGAAGATTCGGAAAGCAACGACAACCAAAAATTCGAAGGAGCTCATACTTGGGTTTTCTGCCAAACAGCTTCTCGAAAGGGGAGACACCATGAAGCACTCTCGTAGGAAGTCGATTAATCAGATAAACAACAGAGATCACAACAAATGACCAATACTTGAGAGGAAGAGATGCTTGGGCAAGAAGTGTCAAAGCGAGCTCAATGATGTGGCGATGCTTGCGCTCAACAACATCGTTCTATTGAGAGGTGTGAGGGCAAGTGATGAGATGGACTATCCCAGCGTGACGCAGAACTGGAGTCAAACTACAATACTCCCCACCCCAGTCGCTTTGAACGGCTTTAACAGTAGAGTTAAAATGAGTATGAACAAGTTGAAGGAAATCTTGAAATGCAGTCAGTGCCTGATATTTTCGTTTCAGTAGATAAAGCCAACAATGACGCGTATGGGCATCCACAAAAGAAACATAAAAAAAATAACCCTGCGAAGCTGTTGGGTCACGTCGGCACGCCCCGTGGTGCAGCGGAAAAATTAATCCGACGTAATCCAGCCAGGATCCATGTACAAGAACAAATCCGGGGTGAAAAGATGAAGAGTTACCTTTTAAAACTTTGGAAACTGGAAAATTGACGGTATGTCGGAATAACCACGTCAAGTAAAACCGGAATCGTCACAGGTTTGCAACAACCTCTACGGAGTCCACCCGAACAAAACGAACAAAGTTTCTGCCTCCCTAACACTTAGGGATAAATTTCGACAGGTTTGAACACCTTCCAGGGAGAAGTCGAAATCCCTCCAGCGATTCCTAAGGGAGTCTAAAATCGACCAGGAGTTCAACTGGACTTGCAATCGAGCAAGGGAACCTTCAAGGATTTGCCATGGGGCAAGTAGAACACCAGAAAAATATCGAACAGCTTCTCAGAGAGCTTTCTGGGATATGTCGAATTCCAGTGGGGAATCCCTAGGGGTGTTGTCGAAATCTTCAAGAGGAGGAAGAGGGATGATTTGGTTTCTAGCCCTTGTCCCTTTAAATAGTATTCAGAGACTTAATTCTAGTTGAATATCTTAAATCCAAGTTCAACCAAAATTCATAGAATCTAATTCTACTTGAAACTGGTTTATATTAAATATACATTATATTTAATAATATTAAATGAAATATATATTTAATTATGCAGAATCTTATTCTACATAAAACATGGATTTAAATATACATTATATTTTATCCAAATATATATATTTTTATTATATAGAATCTCATTCTATCTTTACTTGGATTTAAATATATTTAAATATATATTTTTAATTATGTAGAATCTAATTCTACATAAACTTAGAATTAAATATACATTATATAAATTCCAAATATATATTTAAATTTCTAGAATCTTATTCTATAATATTTAAGTCTCTAAATATTTTTCATACTCTAAATAATATTTGATAAATACAATATTTATCCAATATTATTCCCATTTAAGGGAGTTGCAGATTCCCCCTATCCCATAGGGGATTTTCGGCAACCTCCCTAAAATAGGGAGTATGGTTTCCAATTTTTGTTCGCTTCATTCGAAGGGTGTGACCCTTGTAGGTTCATGCAACGTTAGCAGCAAAATTAGAACTATTCTAATTTTACAAACAATGAGTGGCATCTAGCAATACATCATTGCTACCTAAGTTGCATGAAGTCATGGTTTGACTTTCCTAATTCCTGAATAAACTTCCTTTATGTATTTCATCCTTTTGTCCTTTATATCTTAGATGAACACAAGTCATGGGTTAGTCACACTTGCGTTGTCCATCTTGTGTTTCTTGATGTCTTGAGTAGATTATGATAAACGAATCTTTATGATATCTCATATCATAATATTCGAGCATGGCCATGCATTTTCTAATCTCACTCAATCAAGTGGCCGAAGATATTTCTCCCATTATGTATGAGGGACAAATCTTTTCTTGATCAACCATATTTCGCTACATAGGTCATCACGTATCCAATCATCAGTCTTTATAATGTAGTTAGTTACGACACACGTTTGACTATGTCAAAATACGTAAATCTTTATGTTGAAATCATGTTGATCTCAAGTCTGAGGATTATACATATGTTTATCATGAGCAATGTTGTGACTGTCACATAATTACCCAAGAAACATGCTCATAGCGGGTCAATCCAGTATGTTGTTCTCTAACAAATACTTATGTGTTGATTTTGACATCTCTATGTCAATGACAACGCTTGTCATCAACCACATATTAGTCTTTATATATTATCACTGTCCATACCCGTAATAATATTCGACTAAGGATCCTATTTAACAATAATCGTATTATTGTATGGACATTATTATCCAATGGTTAGTTTGATGCACAGAAACATACCAAATGATAATAACGGCAATGTCATTACTTGATAAATCTAGTAAAATAGTATGTCTATTCAATCATTCTCGTATCTAATGCGATATGGCTTAGTGTAACTGACATGCTTATGCTGTGTCAAAAGCTTTGTCAGGGAGTTGACAAAGTTATCAACTTTGTGCGTATGTTGCATACTTTCACATCTCCAAGATGTAAGTACTTTAGAATATGTTTGGATTTATTGATATGATCTGGGTTTTATTTGCTTACGCAAAGGTTCCATCATAACAGAGTTATGTTGTAACACCCCGAAAATTTCCCCAAATTGAAAACCTAAAATTTGAAATCCCTAAGTGCCAAACTCTAAGAATTTATGATTTAAATATGAAAACTTTTTTAAGAAATTAGAGAAATAACTGAATTTTAATCGAAATTAGTGACCTTTTTATAAACGAATTGATATTAGGTATCTACTTTGGGAACCCTAGAAAGTTGAGGACTTATCTTATGATTATCCAAAAGATTTGAGTATTAAATCCTTAAAACCCTTACATATGTTCATATATAGAAACACACCGATACCTATCTTGTCAATTCTCCTGTGGGTGCCACACCCCTTTTGACTAGGGCTTATCGTCATTCGATTCAATATTGAGAACTCGTGAAACACCATCTCTTATTGTTTGAGCCTTTGCTGGATGAGAGCTTTCTGTTTCGGTAAGATATATTCTTTTATTTTTTTTCTCTTAATGCTCTACTCGCTCATTATGCTTCCCAACTCCACCCACCAATTCTGGTTACAAGATTAATGAGTAATAAATTATTATTATCCTATTTATTATTACTTTTCTTAATGATTATATATTATCCAAAAGTTTATTGTTTTACTATATATATACCTTCTACGATTTATTGAACTTATTATATATACACATTTGTATCTACAATTATTGTTTTCTTATTTAAATGGGTACTGCCCTTGAAAAATGTTATTGATATATGTTGTTGTTGTAGTTATAAAGGCATGAATTTGAAATCAGTTTTGAGTTGGATATATGTACATATATCAAGTGTTCACTTATTCAAACAATTTTATTTTCAATCAAGTATTTGATTTATTTTAAATACTTATAAGATTTCATCATTCGGTTCTCACTCTTGTGTCGGCTCAATCAATTCCGTATAGATAGCTAAACAAATAGCATTATTTATTGGAAATTCCGTCGAACCAAAACTGCGATCATAGCAATAGTTTAATGTAGAATTATTCTCATAGGTTCTGATACAGCTAAACCCAGTGCTTATGATCGTGGGAAACACATTATTCAGTAGGTTGAGTTTGTTTTGGCTAAGGTGTGTTCTCTGCTTGTGCTATACTATATGTGTTGTTGTTGTGTGATGTTTGACTGTGAAATATGTTGTTGCCATGTGATGTTTGACTGTAAAATATGTTGTGATCTGGACTATGTGATATGCTGTGATCTGGGCTATGTGATATGTTGTATGCCATTCTGTTAAGCATCATACATCGGAATTTGAATAATTAATTATCAGACTAAATGCTCATGCATTTTCGGACTAAATGCTCATGCATTTTCGGACTAATGATGTTGCATTCGGATTGGAATCAGAACATTCATGTCATATCATTCGGGTGGGAAAATGTACGGCGGAAGTTCAGTGGTTTCATCCTTCGGGCTGAATTCCACTTCGGATCAGTGGTTCCACCCTTCGGCCTGAGTTCCACTTCGGATGGTGACGATGTAGAGAGTGGTTCAGGGGAACCTTACTATTCGGACGGTGATGTAGATGGGTTCATGACATAGACTTAGGCGCATCGTGCTTTGCATATCTGTATATTCAATTGACTGTTTAGATGACTATGTTGACTGTATGATTCTTGTGTTTTTCTGTCTGATGCACCTTAGAGACACACTGAGCTTAATAGCTGACTCCCCCTTAGCTTCTATTTCAGATTCTCAGACATAGGAGTTCGGTACTTAGAGGACCACATATATCAGATTTATTATCGTTTTAGTATGGATTATTCTTAGTTTTCAATTTTATTTCGGTTATTTCATTATTTGGGGTTTTTATGTAAATTTGATTTCTTTTATATTTATTTGGGGATTTTTAAACTGTTTAGCGTGCATGAGAATTTTAATTGGATATTTTGCTACTTTAAATTAGATTGCTTTATCTATACGACTGTGTTTTCAAATATGGATTTTAATGTTAAACGACATCATTTTTAAATTACTTGAGGGACACGTTTTCAATCCGAGCCTAGATTCAACCCATAACCTTTGGGTCGGGTTTAGGGGGTTACTTATGTAGCATCTAATATGCTGGGAACAACCCTTAGTTCAGAAGTGAACCCTTTAGATCCAAACATCATTCTTTATTACTATGTCGACTGTAATATATTCAGCCTATGTTGTAGAGTTAGATATTGTCTCATGTTGCTAACTCGCAGTATCTTTTATTAATGCAAAATGGATTGCGATCTTTAGTTCCTTTTGATGAGTATGTCATCTACATACAATACTTAGGAAAGTAATAATGCTCCCACTAGCTCTTTTGAAAACAAGACTCCCATTTGTTTCTAGATAAACCAAACCTTTTGATTGTATCTTCTGAAACGAATATCCCAACTTCGAGAAGCTTGCCTTAGTCTACGTATAGACTTTTGTAGCTTACATACCTTCCAAGTGTTTACTAGAGTGACAAAACCTTCTGGATGTGTCATGTACACATCTGTTTCAAGTTTTCCTTTAGGAAAGTGGTTTTGACATTCCTTTATTTGATTCCATAATCATCGTATGTAACTACTTGCAAGTGAGATTAAGATGGATTAAACATAGCTACAAGGAAGATGCTTTATCATAGTCTATACTATGAAGTTTGTCGAAAACTTTTAGCGACGAATCATCCTTTGTATGTTTTATCATCCATGTCGGTTTTTCCTTTTTGAAAAACTCATCCATACCTCTTAGGTTTTACCCTTTTAGGTGACCAAAGTCTATACTTGGTTTTAGACATGGATTCCATCTCATATCTCATGGCTCTTAGCCATTTCTCGAATTTTGGGCTCACCATTGCTTTCTGATAAGACCTAGTCTTTATCTTGATCCGAAAAGAAGAGTGTTTCCATGTACAGATAGTGAGAAATCCATATTTCTCAAGTATATGGTATTCTCTTTAGGATCAACACAATGGTTTTGTTTTGTTCCAATGTTCCTTGATCATTTGTGGAACATTCTCAATCTTTGGTTTATAAATTTGTTGTCTAAAATTTCTTCACATTCCAAATTCCATTTTTTTTCTTTTGTGAGAGGTAATCTCTTTCGAGAGAAACTCTCGTTTGAGCAACAAACATTTTGTTCTCGTTGAAAATTGAAATCCCTTAGTGATAAGTATTCTCTTTCGAGATAAACTATCGTTTGAGCAACAAATATTTTGTTCTCGTTAAAGTTGAAGAAATAATATCCCTTTGTGAGAATTAATCTTTTTCAAGATAAACTCTCGTTTGAGAAACAAACGCTTTGTTCTCGTTAGGATAAACAACAAATGGAGTTTTTAAGGTTCGAACTTTGTAAACATTTTAACATGTAAGTAACCTTAAAACTTCAAAGGTATTCTAGAACAATTCTTAGTCCATATCTTATATGACGTTTCGGAAAAAAACACGATTAAGTATGATAGTTGTTTTTCTAGTGTGTAAAGAAGTCGAAACTGACTTGTTCTGAATCAAAACATGTCTAACATATTTGATTATCTTTCAAAGACTTTTCGTTCCACTTGTGGGATTTAATTATGGGACAATTCCATATTCTTTGAAAGTTCATCAAACTTTAAAAATTCTTGAATTTGATCTCATCAAATTACCTTAATACTTTTTATGAGTTTGAGATTAGTCATTTGTTTTATTTATCTTATAAATATTATTGATTTGATTAGTTTAAAGATCATTGATACGTTGTACCATAAGAGATTAAAAGAATAACATTTATTTAAATAATCTCAAAATTAAAATATCTTGTCCTTACAAGATAACTAAAACTTAGGCACAAACTAATAATCTTAAAAACTAAAACAAATCTATTTAAGAAAAAACACATGTCCTAATGGATGATGTAGCAACTCTTGCTTTGTTTCCATTCGCAGGTCCATGTCTATTCTGATGCTTTCTCTTTAGAAGCCTCTGAGGTTGATGCCTCACTCGTTTTTGCTTTCTTGACTTCTTGTAGGTGTGTGGGGCAGTTTCTCTTCCAATGTCCGGTCTTGCCGCAATGGAAACATTTTCCATCCTTCTTGATTCCCTTCTTAGGTTTCAATGCCTCCTTTCCATCGGTTTTGGTCTTACCATCACCTTTAGACTTTGCTGCCGATTTACCTTTCTTCTTGCCCTTGCGGACCATTAGAACATGTTTAGGTCCTACCTTCTTCAGGTTGATTTCAGCAGTTCTCAACATGCCGAACAACTGTGGCAGCGTCTTGTTAATTTCATTCATATTGAAATTAAGGACGAACTGATTGAAACTATCCGACAACGATTGCAGGATGACATCAGTAGCTAATTCGTCTTTTAGCGGAAAGCTGAGCTTCTCTAATGTTTGGATGTAGCCCATCATTTTGATGACGTGAGCTCCTACGGGAGATCCCTCACTCATCTTGCATTGAAATGGAGCTTTAGAGGTCTAGTACCTCTCTTGACGAGCTTGCCCTTCATAAATCTCCTTGAGATTTTGAATCATATCATAAGCTACCATTTCCTCATGTTGCTTTTGAAGCTTAAGGGTCATGGAGGCAAGCATAAGACAACCGACATCCAGCATGTCGTCCATGTGTTTCTTAAACTTGTCTTTGTCAGCTCTAGAAGCAGTGGCAACCGGTTCATCAGGAACAGGTTCTTCAATGAAATATTCATTCTTTTCCTGTTTGAGAACAATTCTCAAATTGCGGAACCAGTCAAGGAAGTTTATGCCATTGAGCTTATCCTTCTCAAGGATAGATCGCAGAGATAGAGTATTATTTGCCATTAATTCTACAACAAAGAAAATATGCTACATAAGTTTTACTAAATTTTAAAATTTATAGATAGGTCTTTACTATAAATTTACTCCCACTATTTTCTTCAAAATTAAAAACCCTCTAGTTTTAATTTCGGAAAAATGTTTCGATAGTTTTTCTAGTGAGTGGGGATCCGTATTTAACCATTCCTAAATCAGCTTTGGCCAGTCTTTTAGGAAATGGTTATTTAGGTAAGTAACACCTTACTAATTACATCTCATGTAATTCCTCATCTTTTGGCGAACAACTCTTGTTCTTTAAATCATCTTATGATTATCCAAAACTTTTAACCACTAGGTTTTGTAATCCTATTAGAACAACCCAGCTAAGTCAATACCAATATCTCAACCGGCGAATATCACTAGCTTATTCTTCGTGTTTAACTAAGATAGATAAATGTGACATTGCTTTGGCAAAGCTCACATTATATCGATCGAAGCTTTAACGAGGGTAAATATTGGATGGTTAAAATAGACTTAGAATTATAGTGAGGGATTTACTTAATTATCTCATCATATTAACATTGATCCTATCAATAGAACTATGTTTAATCATGCTTATAAAACATCCATTGCATCACACACAAGGTAAATATAAGAGGTAAATAAATATGCAATGATTATAGCCCTTCTTAACCTAAGGCGACACGTCCCAAGCCAATGGGAGGACCATTCTACTGAAGATAGAATCTGCTTCTAAAACGTCCAGTCCACCAGGGAAGGCCCACCACCCTGCTACCTTGGTTCTTGTTTTATCTCCATGAGTATTTACAATTTTCAGAAACTTGCGTTACATGCGAGGCAGTGAGATGAGAGGATAAGTACAATAGAAGATAGAGAAAGGCACGACACGCAAGCCGAATTTATAAAAACCAAAACTATAAAGGCTATGGGCTATAACCATGCTAAACAAACACCGTGCAATCTAACGTGCATTTCAAACATCGTGCGAACATAGTAATGACGTGTTTACGGAGTTTTAAACTGATTATCCCTATGTTGCAGTTAATGGGCCAAAGAAGGATCACGAGGTTTCATAAACCATTTGCGTTAACGAACAAATGCACCAGGTAGGTCAACATGAAAGAGAGGTGGCGCACTAGGCACACTTAAGTACCAGGTCTTTGATGATGCCAATCCTAGACATGCATTTTTCATAACGTCTAACCATAACTCTTATGGATTCACCGTGAAAGATAGTTTGATAACTTTTATCAAATTAGAAGCCCTTTCAAATATTTCATAAATCTATGAAACTACGAACAACTACTTGTTCTCTAGACTAACTATTAGTCTCAACATGTTAACATTTAACATTGAAGCAACCTAACATAGTTATGATTAACTCTTAATCATTCAGTGATAATCGAAATAAGTCTTTATTAGGTGTGATACGATAAACGATAAATATCTAAATCGAATCAAACAACATGCATCTCATACATAAACATCACCCAAGATTTTAAGTCCGAATTCGTATGATACAAGTGGCTCTGATACCATTGTTGGGTCACGTAGGCACGCCCCGTGGCACAGCGTAAAAATTAATCCGACGTAATCCAGCCAGGATCCATGTACAGGAACGAATCCGGGTGAAAAGATGAAGAGTTACCTTTTAAAACTCTAGAAACTGGAAAACCGACGGTATGTCGGAACAACCACGTCAAGTAAAACCGGAATCGTCACAGGTTCGCAACGACCTCTACGGAGTCCACCCGAACAAAACGAACAAAGTTTCCGCCTCCCTAACACTTAGGGATAAATTTCGATAGGTTTGAACACCATCCAGGGAGAAGTCGAAATCCCTCCAGGGATTCCTGAGAGAGTCTGAAATCGACCAGGAGTTCAACCGGGACTTGCAATCGAGCAAGGGAACATTCAGGGATTTTCCATGAGGCAAGTAGAACACCAGAAAAATATCGAACAACTTCTCAGAGAGCTTTTTGGGATATGTCGAATTCCAGTGGGGAATCCCTAGGGGTGTTGTCGAAATCTTCAAGAGGAGGAAGAGGGATGATTTGGTTGCTAGCTCTTGTCCCTTTAAATAGTATTCAGAGACTTAATTCTAGTTGAATATCTTAATTCCAAGTTCAACCAAAATTCATAGAATCTAATTCTACTTGAAATTGGTTTATATTAAATATACATTATATTTAATAATATTAAATGAAATATATATATTTAATTATGTAGAATCTTATTCTACATAAAACATGGATTTAAATATACATTATATTTTATCCAAATATATATATTTTTATTATATAGAATCTCATTCTATCTTTACTTGGATTTAAATATATTTAAATATATGTTTTTAATTATGTAGAATCTAATTCTACATAAACTTGGAATTAAATATACGTTATATAAATTCCAAATATATATTTAAATTTCTAGAATCTTATTGTATAATATTTAAGTCTCTAAATATTTTCCATACTCTAAATAATATTTGATAAATACAATATTTATCCAATATTATTCTCATTTAAGGGAGTTGCCGATTTCCCCTATCCCATAGGGGATTTTCGGCAACCTCCCTAAAATAGGGAGTATGGTTTCCAATTTTTGTTCGTTTCATTCGAAGGGTGTGACCCTTGTATGTTCATGCAACGTTAGCAGCAAAATTAGAACTAATCTAATTTACAAACAATGAGTGGTATCTAGCAATACATCATTGCTACCTAAGTTGCATGAAGTCATGGTTTGACTTTCCTAATTCCTGAATAAACTTTCTTTATGTATTTCATCCTTTTGTCCTTTATATCTTAGATGAACACAAGTCATGGGTTAGTCACACTTGCGTTGTCCATCTTGTGTTTCTTGATGTCTTGAGTAGATTATGATAAACGAATCTCTATGATATCTCATATCATAATATTCGAGCATGGCCATGCATTTTCTAATCTCACTCAATCAAGTGGCCGAAGATATTTCTCCTATTATGTAGGAGGGACAAATTCTTTCTTGATCAACCATATTTCACTACATAGGTCATCACGTATCCAATCATCAGTCTTTATAATGTAGTTAGTTACGACACACGTTTGACTATGTCAAAATACGTAAATCTTTATGTTGAAATCATGTTGATCTAAATTCTGAGGATTATACATATGTTTATCATGAGCAATGTTGTGACTGTCACATAATTACCCAAGAAACATGCTCATAGCGGGTCAATCCAGTATGTTGTTCTCTAACAAATACTTATGTGTTGATTTTGACATCTCTATGTCAATGACAACGCTTGTCATCAACCACATATTAGTCTTTATATATTATCATTGTCCATACCCGTAATAATATTCGACTAAGGATCCTATTTAACAATAATTGTATTATTGTATGGACATTATTATCCAATGGTTAGTTTGATGCACGGAAACATACCAAATGATAATAACGGCAATACCATTACTTGATAAATCTAGTAAAATAGTATGTCTATTCAATCATCATATGATTGGTCTTTGGGCATACTCCAACAGAAGCAACATGTGCAGGGCCCCAAAGGTCTGTAAAAATCAACTCAAAGGGACTGTGATAACAAGAATCGGAGGGCACAAACGGAAGCTTGTGACTCTTTCCCATTTGACATGCAACATAGATAGTGGAAGTTGTATTAGTATCACTGGGAAGCTTAACGTTACAAGCTTTGGAAACTGTAACAAGAGTATCATCTTGGCCAACCTAGCCGAGGAATCAACATAGATACCATGTTGAATAGTGAAGAAGAAGAAGCTTTTATGAAATAGGAAAAATGAGCACGAAAAGTATACTGTGTTTATTTGATTCAAAGGGTTTTATAAGCTCAATACAGACATCTAGAAGTTTTGCCACATCAGCAAAGTTTGTTAAAAATATCTAACAACCCTAACAATTCCTGCTAACAATCTAACAGCTGAGCTTGGAGCTTTCTGGAATGGGCTGGCTAGTATTGCATGAGCTGGCTGGTATTGCATGCATGCTAACACACAACGGTGGAGGGTTTCTCCCGTGTGTGAGCCTTGAGATGCCGGTAGAATGTATGAAGTTTTTGAGACAACACTTGGTAATTCGTGTATCCGATATGCTTTTTGAGAAATGAGAATGTTGTTAATCACTTGTATGCCAATATAATGGATTGAAATTTTATGGAAATATTGATGATGCATATTGTGGAAAATGCATGTTTTACCTTAAGCTTTGCATTTGCTTGGAAGGCTTGATTTTTGTTTAGCAATGGTTTAATTGCTGTGAAGTATGTGATACTTGTTGCATGGTGTTTAGCATGCTGATTTTTAATGATGAAATGCATGGATTTTCAAAGAGGGCATGATGGTTTTCAAAAGAGTGAAAATGGTTTTGAGCATTGATGGTGTTTTTGGTTTTGAGCATTCCTCACTAAGCTTGTATGCTTATGCACTCTTTTGCTCATCAATGCAGATAATTAAGTGATTGGAGGTAGCAACTTTCCAAGGATTTCCAAGAGACTTCATTGAATGCATATCTTGGTTTTGGACTAGTGTATTAAAGGCAATGAGGGTGTCCAATGCTATGAATGTTAGTTGTTTTGGTATTTTCTAGTTTGGTACAAGTTTGGTATGCATATTTTAGTTTGTAAATGGCCTCTAAATGTTGGTTTATGCTTGGATTTGAGATTTTACCATTTGATGCTTGATTTTCATAGGAAACATGCATCTAAAACTCAATGTTGTTGATAGTGTTGCTTTGATGATGTTTCTGCCATGTGTTCTTGATGGTTGAGATGTATTTGAGTCGTATATATGTTTTAATGCATGTTGGAATGATTTGGGATGGCATAAAGTGAGTTTAACCAGCATTTTTGGGAAATTGCAGACTGAAGCGTATCGGTACACTTAGTAGTGTATCGATACGACCTTCATAAATGGGAGGATTGTACCGATACACGGGGGGCGTGTCGATACCCTTTTTAGCCACTGGTCTAGGGTGTATCGATACGGTGCCCTAGCGTACCGATACGGTCCTTGTAATACTGGGCTTGGGAAGCTTGATCGTCGAGGGCGTATCGATACCCTCCCTAAAGGTACCGATACGCTGTTAGTTAAATTGGTTGGATGTCATCTTGAATGTTCAAAATCTTTACGTTTTAGTCCCTGGTTCTTATGGATGCAATTAAATGTGCTTTAGTAGTTAATTTGAGCTGAGTTTATTCAGAGATGCATGAAATGAGTTTAATTAAAGATTGGTAAACCAAATTTGGGGAAATCCTTGAAATCTGTTAAGTTTATAAAATGGTCCCTAAAACTGAAATTGGTATTAATCGATGAGCGTTCGAGTTGTAGTTTAATTCGCTGCTTGTTGAACACATAGAAACCTAACTTTCATTTAGACAAGATAAAAATAAAAAAATAGGGTCGTTTATTGAGATAAATCTTCTCGGTTTAATTCAATATTCCCCTTGTGACCCGTTCAGTTTGGTCTATCGGCTAGGCCGGGTCGAGGGGGTTACCGAATTCTTTTCAGATATACACATGAATACAACCAAATATGAAAGGGGCAACCAATAGGATAATTTAGATATCATTTTCTTTTCAGATATTGTAATATTCAAGGAGTGTATATACAAAAACCCTAACAG
Organism: Hibiscus trionum; assembly: GCA_030270665.1. Lineage (NCBI taxonomy): Eukaryota > Viridiplantae > Streptophyta > Magnoliopsida > Malvales > Malvaceae > Hibiscus > Hibiscus trionum. Next base: position 8,380,635 of record BSYR01000007.1, on the reverse strand, counting down.
TTGTAACCTTAATCTAGGATTTCAAAAAGTAGTAAAATAAGTAGAAATTTCAAGGTATTTTATCTCTGGTTTTTAGTGCATCCATCATAAGACTAGGGTTAATATATTTACCTTCTGGTCAGAGTCGTGACCGTTCGTCGTCTGAGCTTCCTTCCGCCAGTGACAAATCCTTCGTTTCCCTTCGAGGACGAACGTGGTAAATCGAGTGAAAGGAAGAAGACAATTGGCTCTTTTAAAAAGAAAAGGGACATTTCGATTTCATGAAAAGAAGAAAGGGTTTTAGTTTTTTTTCTCTTGAATTTTAGTTAGAATGGAGGTTATTTTGAAAAATCACGAGTTGATCTTTATTTTAAAAAGAAAAAGAATATTTTTTTAGTTTTTTAGTGTTTACTGACGTCGTCGGTCAGTGCGGCGAATTACGGCGGTCGACTGCCGTAATTTAAAAAAATTGGTGTTTGGTACGGCGGGGTCGTCCGGAATCTGGGCTTGTCCCCAGATTCGAATGAACAGACGGCGGTGTTCATCCGTTTTTCAGAAAAATTGGTGATTTTTTAGGAAAGCTTGTAAAAAAATGAAAAAGAGGCTGAGTTGTTTTTAAAATTGTGTTTTATACTAAGGCTCAAAATAAAAATGGGTAATTTATAGTATTAAATCCCTCAGTGTTTCTGAAACTACGCCTACACTTCTTCCATCTTTCAAAATTCAGCTTGCGATCCTTGAAGCTTTTACTTGGTTTTCAATGTCGTCCCTCTTTTGAATTGAATCCGGTTTTTAATAGGTTAATACTCGTTAAGGGTCCCTAAAAATCCCGATTTATTTTAATTTAGTCCTAAATCCAGTGGTATATGTCCCTATTTACCCATGTCTGCATGCATTATTTAATTTCAGCCTTATATTTAATTTCTTTAAATTTCAGTCCATTTTTTGCTCATATGTTTATATTCACGTTTAATATATGTTGGTATATGCTTATTTTGGTTACCTATATATGTGTATGCTTTGTGTTTGAGGTTAAGTATGCATTAAATGTATAAAACGTTGTTATAGTTAGCGGTCCCTTCCGAGATAGCTTAGGGTTTTTCTCTTTTTTCTTAGTGCCGCGGCTCTCTTTCTCTTTGGTTCGAACATAGGCCGGCGGCGGCAATAGCTTTCGGGCTATTTGTCGACCGCCGGTCACCCTCTTTCATTTATTTGTTTCGTTCTTTTGATTTTCAGTCTTTTTAATTCAATAAATCTGTCTTTATGACACGATTTTCTCTACCGTTTGGTACGTTTTTATGCTTTTTAGCATATTTTTTTGTCTCTTGGCACGTTTTTCTATTATTTGTTTTCTATCAGGGTTGATTTGACGACGCCATGACTGATCAAGATGGCGATTATTTGTAATCATGTTGATCTTCCCTGCTATGGACCTTCGGTTTGAATTTGGATATGCGGTTTGCGCTTGTGATGAGTTTCTCAGGTGCTCGGCTCTGATTTGCGTTTTCTCGGTGGTCTATCAATAGCTTCATCCCCTTTTGTGGTTCGTTTTGCCGATGCAGTCAGGTTTCGTATCTATTTTCGATCGAGTATTTGGATGGGTTTATAACCTTTTCATGTATGGTTCATATCTGATCTAAAGTGGCTAGTTTTAGGAGGAAGACAAAATTATGTATTTAGTTTACAATGATAGTTTGTAAACCCTTATTATAATTTTGGGTATTTTCTCATTAATAAAACTAGTGGTTTATTTTCAAAAAAAAATATAAGTATACATTAAATGTATATATAGTACATAATATATAGTATAGTATATATATTATTATATTATATAGTATATATATACATATATATTATTGTTCTACGTATAACTGTTTCTATGCTTATGAATATATATGCATAAATACCCTTTTATATACAAAAATGTTTATATATATTTAACGCGTCAGCTGTCTACGCCACATGACATGTCATGTCAGAAACGTGTCATCATTTGATTAGTTTTAAAGTAAAGAGTTAAAATAACTCTTGATATGGAGATGCTAGGAATCTAACTTAGGTCTTGGTGGAAGAAAATTCAATGCTTTGCTACAAGACTAATCTATTAACCTTGTTAATTAACACCAAATATAATGTATAACCTCATTCAAATAACATGGCTGTTTTTTCTTCTTTATTACCTTTGAGAATTTTGCAAAAAAAAAAAATTAGAAAAGACGAATGTTGGATACTTCATTGTTTTGGATGAACATGAGCCGAACTATACCAATTATATTCCATGAACAAACGTTTCAGCCAGAAGAGTTAAACCCTCTCCAAAATACGAATCAACCATCTTGTGAATAAGCTCGACCTGCATATACAAAATATAAGCTTGGAATTAGAAAAAAACGGTTCGCTTTAGTTTACAACTATGGCCATATTTAGAGATTTTTCACTCTTAATTCAATCAAACCGTTGATGTAAATTCTTAGTAGATAAGACATATCCAGTATCCACTGATCTCACCGGTAGTGTAGTGCACCCTACTAGCAAGCTTCCAAGCCAATTTAACTCCATTTACATTTATATCAATAAATCTAATTGCACGCAACTTTAACTACCAAAAAAATTATTAAAATTTGTTAATTTCATTATGCAAATGGATGAACAACCGAATAACAGCACGCTTGTATAAAAATGCAAAGACAAGGATCTGTACCTTTCCAGTTTTAATAGCTACTCTGCGAATCGATGACTGAAACAGCGAAAAGAATTAGGAGGATAAGTAATGGTCTAAACAAAATTAAAGGCACATAATTTTGGAGCTGCAAATCAGTAATTCAAACTTGAGGAATAATGAAATGTAGAAACATATAGAGATAAAAGAACACTCACTATCCCGTAAAGACTAGTTGATTCAAAGAATGTATCATTTCTAGCGTAAACAAGACCCTGAAAACAAAGAATCTATAGATTTTCAATGTTAAGAATACGGTGAAAGCTAAATAAGGAAAACTTCAGTCTGAAAAAGAATCATAAACCTGAGTGGAGGCATCAGGATCGTGAGGGAATTCGTTGACAATTTAAAACCCGTAAGTCTGAAGGGAATGATGGTGGGAAGATAGCCGTAAGTCTGAAGGGAACAATGGTGAGAATTCGATGATAGAGGTTTTTTGTTTTTGCAAAATTCTCAAAGGTAATGAAGAAGAAGAAGCAGCTATTTGGATGAGGTTATATACTACATTTGGTGTTTATTGACAAGGTTAAAGGTTGGTCTGGTGGCAAAGCATTGAGTAGGGATGGCAATGGATCGGATTTGGATTGGATTGTATAAAATCCAAGTCCGAATCCGTTACAATCGGACTCGGATATTTTTTTCGGATTTGGATTCGGATTTTTTTCAAACGGATTTGGATCGGATTGTTTTTGGATCGGATTTTTTCGGATCGGATTCAGATTTGTTTCAACCGCATTTAGATCAGAGTTTTTGGATTCGGATTAAATTGTCATCCCTAGTCTTGACCTAAGTCTGAGGGGTAGATTTGCGAATTTTAACATCTTTAGGGTATATTGTGTTTTGCCCTCTAATAATTTTATTTTAGTGCAAATCAGTCCATAATTTTGTATATTTAATTTCTTACGCATTTAATTTATGTTATTTAATTCTACACTTGTTCATTTTTATCCCTTATTTGTTGACTACATTTAATTTTTTGTGTTTATTGTTTATGCTTTTAATTTGCTTTCTATTTTAATTCATAATTTTAGCATAATATATCATAACTTTATCTATCGATTCCACATTACTTACTATTTCATTCACTAACTTCCTTATTTTTAGTAATTCATTAATATTTACATTTATTTGTTTCTCCATTGTATTTATTTTATTGTTTGTTTATCTATGACTTGATCTTGCATTTATTTTTTTCATATTTATTTATACATGCATATGGTATAAATAGATATATTACACTATATTAAGGTTAATTAATATATATATATATATAAATCATAATAAATATTATTATTATTTAACTTACATTCTTAAGACATTTATATTTTTATTATCATTTTTAATATATATATATATATATATATATATATATATAAAGTTAATTTTGTTTTTACCATTATTCCCAATTACCTAATATATACATTTATGTTCTCGTTCAAAAAATATATGTAGTTATGTTTCTTTTAATGTATTTAGTTTAATTTTTACTTTATTTATGTTGTCTTCTTGTTTTAATGTAAATATTATACATGATATTTTGTTTTAAGGAATTAAAAGTCCTAAATATTTTGATTCGGACTCGGATATGGATCGGATACGTCGGATACGGATCGGACATGGATTTGGATCGGATTCGGATTCGGGCTCGGATCGGATCTTGGCATGATCCATATCCAACCCATCTCCTATTAGAACTCGGACATTTTTCTCGGATTCGGATTCGAATTTTTTTCAATCGAATATGGATCGGATAAATTCTTTCGGATCGAATCGGATTCGGATCGGATTCGGATCAAATTGCCATCCCTAGCATTGAGTTTTCCTCCGTTTGATTTCTAGCCCCTCCATATCAAGAGTTATTTTAATTCTTTACTTTAAAACCAATCAAATGATGACAAATTTAATATAAAAATAAATATGAAAATAAGATAAAAATAATTTTTTTATATTTTGCAACGTTAGCATTTTGACTTTTCAACGCTGACATGGCATGCCATGTGGCGCAGACGGCTGGCATTAAATTTAACGGCCATATCAACGGTTTCGTCAGTCAACGTTAGTCAAGGGCTAATTTGCTGCAATGTGCGAACTAAAGGACCTAATTGAATACATTTTCTCGCGATGGGCAGCATTGCTAATTTGGGTCGAACTAGGGGAAAAAATAACCCCTTTAGCCTATATTATTATATCCTTATATTATATATGCTTGTTCTTATTTTATTTATGCTTTTCTTTTGTTTATGTTAGCATTTTAATTGGTCACGCATTTTAAATGTCATATTTATTTGTTGTACTAGTTTAGCTTAGTTCTCAGGGCCTCGATACCCTATTATGAGTGTTGTCCCGAGTTTTCAAGGCCCCTTTACCCTATAGGAATGTGAAAAACTGACCCGACCTGGTAACATGCCTGAAACCCGATCGAGTTAGAACTTGGTTTGACCCGAGAACTCCATGACCCGAACCCGACCTGCACCCGACCGAAACGAACCCGAACACGAATTCGACTTGTTACTATAGTAATCAAACCCGACCTGCACCCGACCGAAACGAACCTGAACCCGAGACTGACCTGCCAGATAACCGATTTAACTCGACTTGTTTGGGCACGACCTATTTTGAAACCGACCTGTTTTAAACCCGACATGTTCTTGACCTGAACTGATATTGACCTGAATTGTTCTTGACCTGAACTGATATTAACTTAAACTGATATTGACCTAAACTGATATTGTTATTTGATTTGCTCATAATGATAATTATACATTTGAAGAAGTTATATTTAATGAATTTAAAATTTTAAAATCAATTAAAAATAATAAGCAATTTTTTATATTTAGTAATAATGCCAAGTATTAATAAATTGAATAATTTAACTTTAATTAAAAGATAAATTGAATGAATAAATATCAAGTGGTAATAAATTATCTTTAATTAAAAGATAACTTTAATTAAAAATAATCTTTTAAGTTAATAATAAATAATATAAATAAATTACTGTTAAGTTAATAATAAATAATATTAACTTAACTTAAGATTAAAAATAACTTTAATTAACTTGTATTCATTTTAAGTTGAATGAATAAACATTATTAAATTAAGGATGAGTCTACCACATGCGACAAACATCGATGAACACCACTAATGATGAACACCGATGAACACCATTAAATTAGTTAATAAATATTTAAAATTTCAAGGAACCATCATACAATTAATAATTATTTTAAAAAATTCAATTAAATTATTATATATATATATATATATTAAAAAAATTTAATAAGGGTAAACTATATATTTAGTACCTCACTTATTTCCGTATTTCTATTGAACCCTCATTATTTAAATATTATTTCAATTTGATCATATTCTTTATAAAAAATAATTTAACCCTCAACCTAAAACCCTAAACTATTAAACCTTAAACCCTTAAACTCTTAAACATATACCCTAAACCATATACCATTAAAAATAATTTCACCATCATCGATTCAATTCAATTTAATGAATCGTTGAATTCTAGGAGATTCGAGTTTAATTAATTTTGCTACTATTTCCGAGAGCCTCTCGTCCACCTCTTGCTCGTTTTCGTTTGTTTTCTATAGCACTGATCTCGCTTTCTTGACTCGGTGATTCAGGGATAACGAAAAGTGCGAATCCGATGAAGAGTGAAGGCAAATTCCAACAACCAGCATTACCCTCCTGCTTATATGTACTGAAAAACCAAAAAAATGCATAGTTGGAGACATAACCATTAACCAGGCAAAATTCCTAGATTTATGCAAATCTCAGGGAAGGAGTTAAGATATCCTGTATCGAAATTATAGACCGGAGCAATTTTGACTCCGAAGCCTATTCCGACCCCAACCAAAACTCGTCCGATCATTAATACTTCGAACGAAGATGCAAGTGTCATTATAGCTGCACCAATTTGAAACACACCAGCAGCAAAGGCCATTGTCCACTTTCTACCAACCAACTAGTTGACAATGAATTTTGTTCTTAACAATCATAGCAGATTACTTTTGCAGGTAATAAAATTTAAGATTTTGAGCCAAAATGGTGAATTTTAAGTATTTCAAGTAGCTCAGTAGGAGATTCGAGTTTAATTAATTTTGATATATAAAAAATAATTTAATTAAATTTATAAAAACTTAAATTTAAATAACTTTATAAAAACTTAAATAACTTAATTAACTTAAGTAGATTAAGTCTTTATGCTTAACACATTGAATATATAAAAACTTAAATAACTTTATCAAAACTGTTGAATATTTAGGTTAATAGGTTTGTGTGTTTAATGCAAATTAAAACAAGGCAAAACCAAATTGTTAATTAACTTAACTTAATTAACTTAGCAATAATGTTTGTGTTTAACTTTGGATAGAATAAGACAAACTTACAAATTTAAACTTACAAATTTTTATTGAAGTCAAAAATAGAATAAGGCAAATTTAAAGTACAAAAACTTTGGATAGAATAAGACAAACTTATATTCAATAATATAGAAGTTTAACCTTACAAACTTTTATTCAATAATTTAGAAGTTTAAACTTACAAACTTAATAATCTAAAAATTTCAATCTTTACAAACTGAAACTCTAAACTTACAGAACCCAAAACTTTAAGCTCTCAGATCTTATAACAAAATTTTACAAACATAAAAGCTATACTTTGCTACCAGAAATATCGTCATCGAGCTCTTAAGGAGATGAAATGCTACCATCAAGCTTTAATTATGGGAAACTTAACTTACAAAGCTAAGACTCCAACATAATTAAAACAAGGGCAACTAGCAACAGACTGCAACAAGCAATTAAACATCATTAGAAACATTAACAGAACATAAGCATATAGAACAGAAACCAAACAAAGACGGAACAGAAGCATATAGAACAAAAATCAAACAAAGACAAAACAGAAGCATATATAACAGAAACCAAAGAAAGACAAAATAGAAGCATATAGAACAGAAAACCAAACAAGAATAGAAATCATGCAAGAATAAAAGCATATAGAAATACTAACAGAATAGAAACATATAGAACAGAAATCAAACAACTGAAACCATACAAGAACAGAAGCATATATAACTAAAACCAAACAAGAACAGAACCCATACAAGAACAGATGCATATGGAATCTACACCAGAACTAATCATTGAATGTATAACATAAAATATATATACACAGAAACCAGATTATGCAAACAGAAACCATACATAACATACATACAAGATTATGCAAACAGAAACCATACATATACATTGAATATATACGTACAGAACACATAACATGTTAAAAAAGAACATACAAGATCAGTGAAGGAAAATAACTTACAGAATACTAAGTAGAGAACTTATCCAAAATATGAACTAATTAGAAAACTTACCAAAACATCCCTAGATTTTAACAAATCAGAAACATCCCTAACCATTCAAGTGCTTCCTTGTTTTTAGGGTTCCTTACAAAAGAACAAATAATCGGAACATGACTTCAAAACAAATCAGGAAACAAATAAGTTAAAAACTTAATTTTTCACAACAGAAAGATATTCTCCATCCTCTTCCTCAGGCTCAAACTCATACAATCAATTACGTGTTGTCACAAATATCTCAACATTTTTAGGCAAGAGTTTAGCCCTCAACTTATTTAAAATCCGACCACCCGTGCTAAATGAGGATTCGGAAGCAACTGAAGTGATGGGAATGGCTAAAACATCTCTAAACATGATTGAAAGTACAGGGAAAGAAATAGATTGTGCTTTCCAGTACTCCAAAATATCAAAGTCTGAATCATCAGCATGAGAGAGAAGGGGAAAATTAATATAAGAGTCAACATTTGATTTCTCAGTCCTTGAAGCAGCTAAATTAGCATCAAAGTTCTAGCATTAAAAAAAGTCAGTAACTATAATTGAAAAAGAAAAGAAAAGTATAAGAAAAAGGGTAACTAAAATTAAAAAAAATAAACACTAACCTAAAAAAGATTAAACTTCTTAAATATTCGAGGTCGACTAGAGATGGACTCAGATGTACTTTGAGATGAGTTACTTCGAACAGAAGAAGAAGAAGAGCAGAGAACAGATTTTGAATAATATATATACTTATTAAAAAATTCATTGTAAACAATACTTACCCTCCTTTCAACCTCATCCTCAACATAGAGGACAACATACAACTCCTTCAGAAGTTGTAATTTATATCGAGGATCAAGCAAAACAGCAAAAGACAAAATGGTCGAGTGATCAGACCAATATTTCTCATAAAATTCAAGCATAGGTCCTGCCATAGCAGAAATGCCCTCACAAGGATTACTGTAAGCATCATACAACAACTTCTCAATGGCAACAACATTAGCCAAATAGAGGTTAGAAGTGGGATACTTAGAACCAAAAAAATAGTGTAGTTATTTCAAAAAAGGCTCAAGAAAATCACAGATTAATTGAGCAGTTTCCCACTCAGCATCACCAATTAAATCTAAATCATTTTCCCTATTAACAAACAAGTTTATGGCTACTTTAGCATCAATGGCCCTACGAAGCATTAAGTAAGTATAATTCCATCTAGTAGGGACATCTAATATTAATTTACCAGAAAAAACAGAACCACAATCTTTAACAGCAGACTCAAAGCTACAAAGTCTAGCATCAGAGGAATCAATAAACTTAACTATTTCATGCGATTTAATTACAGAAGAGTCAATTACCTTTAAACCTTTTTGAAGAATCAAGTTCAAAATATGGGCAGCACACCTTACATGAAAGTACTTACCATTGCATGGAAGGGGAGATATTGCATGCAAATCATCCTTAAGCTTATTCACCATTCTCTCATTTGTAGAAGCATTATCAACAGTAATGGTAAAGGCTTTTTTTCTCAAGACCCTACTCACATATCATTTTTTTCACAAACTTATAAATATACTCACCATCATGGGGGGATGTCTAAAATTAAGTATTTTAGACTGAAGTTTCCAGTTATTATCAACATAATTAGCTGTCAAAGCAAAATATGAACGTGAAGTGCAAGCAGACCATCCATCACATGTAACACGGATACGACTAGGAATAGAATTCATAGAATCAATAAGCAATTTTTTTATGTTGGTCATGCTTTAACATGCGATGCTTAGTAATAGTATACCTAGAAATATGCTTAACATTAGAATTCATATACTGATGCAAAACCCTAAGTTTATCATGCTCAACAACACTTAAAGCATAACTATGATAGAGAATAGCTTCAGCAAACAATTCATAATATTTTTTCTGATCAAAAGAAATTACAGTACTACTATTGACATTTTTAGCAAGAAAATCTTTATAAGCTTGGCATTTATCAGTATGTCTTTTAGGTGTAGAAGTACCAACATAAGAATCAACTTTATAGCTAGCAGTTTTGCAATAATTACATTGCGCAATGACACCATCAACCTTCTTAATGAATGTATAGTGATCCCAAACAGGAGAAGTTCTTCTCCCAATGTCCATTGTAGCCCTCCTCTTAGAGGAAAGAGCTACTTTAGACACTTGATCATTTGCTTCCCCTTCAAATAAACAAACCATGAGTTAGTTACTGAAACAAATACAAACATAGTAAAGACTAAAGAAAAAAAGGAATGGAACATACTAGTTTCACCAGGATAGTTCATCTCAAAAGAAACATAATTCATGGCTAAGTTAAATACTGAAATAAAAACACTGAGTTTTGTTGTTAGACAACTTATATACAGAAAAGAATACACAACAGAACAAAAAACATATATAGCAACAAAACAGAGAAAGGAATAATCCTCATACATGCGTTGTTACACCAGCCCCCAAGGTCCTTTAAAAAAAGAACCCCCTTTGACACCAGTAGCACCACATGACGGGTTTCCAGCCTTTTATACTCGGATTAGCTCACATGCAACACAAAGCATACATACAAACAGAAGTCATACATGCAATAGAAACATAACTTGCAAAAGAAACATGCAAAACACAAAAACATAAACCATACTTGCAACAGAAATATTAACAGATATATACAAATAATAACAAAATAGAAATATGCATAACACAAAAACATGCAAGCATATATATAAAACACAGAAACAGAAACCAAACTTGCAACAAAAATATTAACAGATATATACAAATAATAACAAAATAGAAACATGCAAAACACAGAAACATGCAATCATATATATATATATATATATATATATATATATAACATAGAAACATGCAAACCATAGAAACATTTATACAAATAAGGGTCAGAGGAAGAACATATACCCTAAACCCACACGCAGAAGTGGAAGAACACTCATGCAAAACCCAGAAACGATCCTGAGATCAAAAGAGAACACAGTTAGTAAAAAGACATATTAAACAACTAAATGATTAAAGAAAAATGAAAGAGATATGATGAACTTACCGAAAGAGAGATGAAGAATACGAACAGTCTAGACAGTGGAATGAGAAGGGTCAGAGGATTTGAAGAGGTTAGTGGAGAATACGAAAAGATTTGAGAATTAGATATTAGGGTTTGTACATTATGGTTTAGGGTTTGTGGATCGGGAATTATGGTTTATGGTTTACAAATCAAGGATTATTGTTTAGGGATTATGGTTTATGGTTTACATATTAGAGAATATGGTTTAGGGATTGTGGATTAGGGTTTAGGGATAAAGTTTTATGGTTTAGGGATAATGGTTTAGGGTTTAGGGTTTAGGGTTTAGGGTATATGAGTTTAGGGTTTGGAATGGTTTAGGGTTTAGGGTAAAATAGAATTGAATTAGGGTTTAGGGTTTGAAGGATGGAAAAGTAGAAGTGGAAGAACACAAGGTTGTTCTTGAGAAAAAAAGAGGTTTTGATCGAGAACAAACAGATTTTTGGTGGACTAAGGTGTTTGTATAGGATCTTGAGAGTGGAAAGTGGATAAACAAGGAAGAACTTGGTTTAAAACCAAGAGTTTGATCGAAAATATAAGAATTTTCTGGGAATTTCGTGTTTTTAGAGGAGTGAGAAAATGAGACAATATTTTGGCAGAGTAACGGTAAGAGATGAATAATGAAAATTGGGGGGTGAGGGTATATTTATAAGCATTATTCTGGTCCAAAAGATCCGTGCGTTATTATACGAGTCACGCCTTTTAATACGGGTCTTGCTCCGCAAGCACTCGTAGTTTAATTTCTTTCATTTTGGTCATTTTTTCTGTGAAATTGAGCTGAAAATTTTGTTTTATTTTCAATTTGGTTATTATTCCAGTTTTAAGGTTTAGGGTTTGGGGTTATAATTTTGGTTTTTCCTTTTCAATGTTTAAATTTAATATTTCATTTTATGATTTAGGGTTATGTTTAAGTATTCTTGTTTTGATTTGGGTTTCAATTTTAGGGTTTAGGGTTTAATTTAGTGATTTATTTTTTAGATTTAAAGTTTAAGGTTTTGATTTAGGGTTTCATTTTTAGGATTTAAGGTTTTAATCTAGGGTTTAGGATTTATAATTTATGGTTAATATGTTTTGTTTTTAGGGTTTAGGGATTTTATTTAGTGTTTTGTTTTATGGTTTATGGTTTTAAATTAGGGTTTTATTTTAATTGTTTATGGTTTTAGTATTTAATTTTTAGGTTTAGGGTTTAGGGTTTGCATGTTTAAGGTCTAAAGTTTTAATAATTAAGTGTTTAGGGTTAGTGTTTCGAATAAAGGATTTATTTTTAGTGAACTAAGCTTATCTTTAGGGTTTATGTTTAATATTTATTTTAAGGGTTTAGGGTTCATGGCTTAGTGTTTAGTGTTTTGATTTATGGTTTTGATTTTATTAGTTTTAGTTTATGGTTTCTTTTTATGGGTTTGGGGTTTAAGGTTTCTGTGAAACTAATAAATTGATTTTGATATAACAAAGGATTTAAGGACTAAATTGAAAAAGAAAAAAATGAATTTTTAAGTCCTCAAAACCTCTCTATGTGTTTAAAGAAAAATGTACAAGTCAAAACCTCAACTTATCAAATATTTTCTAAGTGTTTACCAAGTCAAAACAGTGAATTTCGAGTCACCGTTTCGGAACGGCCTTTGGGCGTTTAGGAACGTTTTGAAACTGTTAACCTTTGTTTCGGAACGTGTTTCGAAACGAATGAAGAACAACGAAACGGTTTGAACCGTTTCGATACGGCAGTATCGAAACGACCTCAAATGTTTCGAAACGGAATTCAAACTTGGTTTCAAAATATGACCATTGAGCTTTTAAACTATTTTTTTAAGAAATAATTAAAGCGTATCGAAACGCCTCTAAGCCGTTTCGATACAGGTTTTGACAGTGGAAAAATGTTTCGAAACGAGTTTCAGAACAGGCTCTTAGCGTATCGAAACGATCGTGCCCGTTTCGATACAGTCTATTTATTACACCCCCACGGCTCTTTCTATTTTTCGTCTATTTTGAAACATGGTTGGGCGTTTCGGAATGGGTAGTTGCAGACTGTATTTATGGAGGGAAGATAACATCCCAACGACTATAATAATGAAGGCAACAACCCCAACGGCTAGAATTCAATGAGAAGGTATAAAATGTACCTCTAAAAGCTCCAGCAACAACTATTGATCCCAAAAGAATTATCCAAACATCAAATCCAAGCAATTGTGCAAAAATCCCATATTTTATTGTAAACCCCAAATTATGTTATGTGTAATTCCAATCTTATTTTCCAATTTGGGTTGAGTGCTTGTATTTAAAGGGGCAATCTTGTATTGAGAGATATTTTTCTTGCCTTAATTTTTTCTTTGTACTCTTGTGAGGGTTTGGTCAAATTTTGGGTAGAAAATTTAACCGGTATTGTAAAGGTTACCTCCTAAGCCTTGAAAAGGGGAAGAACAATTAGTGGATTGTTGGAAAATCCTTAGTGGTAGCTAAGGTATTTATAGAACTAAGTGTTTTGATATAATATTTGAAAAATGTTTTGGACTAAATTGAAAAGAATTTAAAATATGTTTTAGTCAAAAACAACTTGAAAATATGTTTAAGGGTTTTACAAGGCTTTGGAATGATTTAAAGTGCATTTAAAGTAGTAAAAACCAAGCTTTTTAAGTGCACATACCGATACGGTATTGGACCGTACTGATACGCCTTAGGGTTTCAACTACAGGAATTTTCCAGTAGCCAAAACTCGTACCAATACGCTTAGCCGTATCGATACGGTGTGTTTTGAAATAGCCCAACGGCTAGTCGCGTACCAATACGGTTGTATCGCGTACCGGTACGCCTAACTACGCCAACGGTCATATTTCCCAATGGTCTTTTAATTTGCAGGACCGTACCGATACGCTAGGTAAGCATATCGCTACGCATCAGCTGAAGAAGCACAATGGCTAATTCCTTATCGAGACTGTATCGATACGGTTTGAAGGGTATCGATACGCCAAGCTGCAGAACTACATTTATGGTGGGAAATAAAGGCTCCAACGGCTCCAATTCAATCCCAATGGCTAGTAACGGCTACAAACTCATCAATGAGTATAAAAGGAACCTCCAAGCATCTTGCAATGGTGAATGCTTCAATTGTTACAACATTATGATGTCAAAATTTGTCTAGAGCTCAAATTGTATATTTCTTGCTTAGACAACACTAGTGAGCTTAACATTGTAATATTTGCTCAAGTGTTTAGGTTTTGGGTGAGTGCTTAGTATTGCAAACACATACCTATTAGAGAGATTTCTAGTTTGCTAAGTCTTTCTCTTGTAAGAGAGTGTTTGATCAAGCTTTGGGTAGAAAGCTTGATCGTTGTAACGGTTTCCTCCTAATCCGAGAAAAGGTGACGAAATTCTTAGTGAATTTGTTTGGAAATCCTTAGTAGGAAGCTAAGGTAGTGGATATAGGCTTTGGGTTAGAAAGCCGAACCACTCTAAATCATTGTGTATATCTCTTATTTTTAGCTTCCACCAAATCACCCAAAAATCCAATCTTCTCCAAACTTGGCAACCACATCGGTTGAACGAAATCGAGCCCTTAAAAACTCAACAATTGGTATCAGAGCTTGGCTCAATCGAAGAGAATTCACATCCTATTGAGAAAATCTGGCAAGCTCGATCATCACTTCAATCAACCGGTTCAATGGCTCAATCCATCGATAAACTGCCCTTCTTCGACGGAACCCACTATGCCCATTGGAAGACAAGGATGAAGTTCTTCATCAAATCGAAGGACTACAAGCTCTGGGATATAGTAGAAGACGATCCGTTCGTGCCACAAGGAAGCAAGGCGGAATGGAGTGCCGACGATCGCAAGAAGATGAAGCTTAATTGCAAAGCCTTGCACATCTTGTTTTGTACTTTTGGCCCAACCATCTATGAGAAGATGTCTTCTTGTGAGAGTGCCAAAGAGGTGTGGGACAAGCTTGAAGTCACATACGAGGGGACTAATGAAGTAAAGGAGACCAAGATCGGGCTCCTCACTTTAGAGTATGAGAACTTCAAGATGGATCCAGAAGAGGACATCGAGAAGATGTTTGATAGGTTCTCCACTATCACCAATGGTCTTAAGGGTTATGGAGAAGCCATCCCGGAAGAGAAGCTTGTCCGAAAGCTCATCTATTCACTTCTCGAGTCATGGGACTCAAGAGGACCGCCATCATCGAAGCCAAAAATCTCAAGACTTTGAAGCTTGATGAGCTCATGGGGTCACTCCTCACTCACCAAATAATGAAGAAAAACAAAGAAGAGGAGAAGAAGAAGGAAGAGATAAGAGCTATGGGGAAGAAGAAGATCATGGAGCTAGGCATCAACGCAAGTGCCTTTGCTCTAAAAGCCTCCACGTGCCATCATGTAGATTCAAGTGAAGATGAAGAGATGGCCTATCTCTTCAACAAATTCACCCAGTTCATGAAGAGCAAAACGGATAAATCCAAGCATGAATCGAGGAAGAAGATGAAGGACTCCCACAAATCCAAAAAGAGGGGATCATCTTCAAAGCAAGCATATGTGGCCACATGGAGTGATGAAGACTCCACCGATGACGAGGTAGCCCACCTATACTGGATGGCCCTTAATGAGGGGGGGGTAGCTTCTAACTCATCTAGTTCAAATTCATATTCTTTTGATGAGTTACAAGAAGCCTATGATGAATTGGTTTTTGAGTTCAAGGCTTCATTTTCGAAAAACAAGAAATTGATTTCAAAATTGAAAACCGAAAATGATTTTCTTTCTAAAACCAATTTAGAGTTTGAAGCAAAAATTAAAGATTTTGAGCTTAAAGTTTTAGACTTACAAAACTTGCTTCAAACGATGGAAAAAGATCATCAAAAGGAAGTTGGTGATCTTAAGAAGGAAAAAGATTTGTTTTCCAAAGAGCTTGAAAAGAAAATTAATTTTGGAAAATCAAGTTTTTACATAAGACAATCTAGTGCCCCTAGATTCATAAATGGAAAATGTTTTAGAAGTGTTTGGGTCCCAAAAGGACTTAGCACTTCAATTAAAAATTGATGAAATTGAAAAATGGATTCCTAAGGGGACTAAATTTTGTGTTACTAACGTCTATGGATCCAAAGCAATTTGGATACCAAAAATTATTTGATTGTCTTTTGCTAGGTGTGATGGAGAGTGATCAACAAGTCAAACTTTGAGGGGGAGCTCCATGCACACAAGGAAGAACGCTTGAAGAAGGAAGGCTTCACATCCTCCCTTGGGTTCCAGTGTTGGTAAAAATCTAGTTGTTTTATTTATTTAATTTGATTTATTTTCATTTCAACTAGATTATGATCATATATGTTGAACTAACATTCTTATGATGCTTTGAGTAAGGGGGGCCAAATTTTTAAACCAAATTTTTAAGTATGTCAATTTTTCTTTATACCTCTTAAGTTATTTTGAGCTCAATGTCTTTTTAAATTCTTTTTGATATAACAAAAAGGGGGAGAAATGGTTTGAAAAATTGATCTTCCAAGTTTTTCAAAAGAATAGGAGAGCTTTAATCTAATTTCAAATTTTAAGTCTCTTATTGAAATTTTAAAATACAAAGGGGGAGAATTTCAAACAATTTTTCAAGTTGGTTTTATTATATCAAAAAGGGGGAGATTGTAGAACTAAGTGTTTTGATATAATATTTGAAAAATGTTTTGGACTAAATTGAAAAGAATTTAAAATATGTTTTTAGTCAAAAACAAATTGAAAATATCTTTAAGGGTTTTACAAGGCTTTGGAATAATTTAAAGTGCATTTAAAGTAGTCAAAACCAAGCTTTTCAAGTGCCCGTACCGATACGGTCTTGGACCGTACCGATGCGCCTTAGGGTTTCAACTACATGAATTTTCCAGTAACCAAAACACGTACCGATACGCTTAGCCGTATCGATACGGTGTGTTTTGAAATAGCCCAACGGCTAGTCGCATACCGATACGGTTGTATCGCGTACCGATACGCCTAACAACCCCAACGGTCATATTTCCCAACTGTCTTTTAATTTGCAGGACAGTACCGATACGCTATGTAAGTGTATCGATACGCATCAGCTGAAGAAGCACAACGGCTAATTCCTTATCGGGGCCGTATCGATACGGTTTGAAGGGTATCGATACGCCAAGCTGCAGAACTGCATTTATGGTGTGAAATAAAGGCTCCAACGGCTCCAATTCAATCCCAACGGCTAGTAATGGCTACAAACTCATCAAGGAGTATAAAAGGGACCTCCAAGCATCTTGTAATGGTGAATGCTTCAATTGTTACAACATTATGATGTCAAAATTTGTCTAGAGCTCAAATTGTATATTTCTTGCTTAGACAACACTAGTGAGCTTAAGATTGTAATATTTGCTCAAGTGTTTAGGTTTTGGGTGAGTGCTTAGTATTGCAAACACATACCTATTAGAGGGATTTCTAGTTTGCTAAGTCTTTCTCTTGTAAGAGAGAGTTTGATCAAGCTTTGGGTAGAAAGCTTGATCGTTGTAACGGTTTCCTCCTAATCCGAGAAAAGGCGACGAAATTCTTAGTGAATTTGTTTGGAAATCCTTAGTAGGAAGCTAAGGTAGTGGATGTAGGATTTGGGTTAGAAAGCCGAACCACTCTAAATCATTGTGTATATCTCTTATTTTTAGCTTCCACCAAATCACCCAAAAATCTAATCTTCTCCAAACTTGGCAACCACATCGATTGAACGAAATCGAGCCCTTAAAAACTCAACAGTAGTGGATGTATAGTTCATTTGGAACTTGAACCACTCTAAATTGTCTTGTTCTTTAATTTTTGCTATTCCACTTTCCACAACAAATTTTAAAAACCCAATTTACCTCCTCTTGGCTTTGATCAATCCATTGATCCACTCAGCAATTGGTATCAGAGCCTACCTCTTTGAAGGATTAACAGCCACAAGAGGAGATTCTAGGAAGAGTGTGATCAAATACAAATCAAGCCATGGCATCTACCTCTGGGTCAAGCATGTACGAGTCTCAATCAACCACCAAACTGCCTTTCTTCAACGGTGACAACTTCCCTTTTTGGAAGAACCATATGCGTCTCTTCATTAAATCCAATGATTATCTTGTTTGGGATGCTATTGAAGATGGTTCCTCTATTCCGATGAAGAGAGGTGACGAAGGAAGACTAGTGCCAAAAAGGAAGAATAAAATGAGTGAAGAAGAGAGAAAGAAGATTCAAATAAACGAAAAGGCTTTTCACATGTTATTTTGCTCTTTTGGTCCCGATATCTACTCCAAAGTTTCCTCTATCGAAAGTGCTAAGGAAGTGTGGGATACACTTGAGACTACATATGAAGGAACAAGTGATGTGAAGGAGACAAAGATTGGAATTCTCAATCTTAGCTATGAGAATTTCATAATGAAGCATGACGAAACCGTTTCAAAGATGTTCGATCGTGTCTCAACAATCGTCAATGGGCTAAAGGGTTTTGGAGAGATAATCCTGGAAGACAAACTAGTCCGGAAGCTACTCTACTCACTTCTCGAGTCTTGGGATGGGAAGAGAATCGCCATCATCGAGGCAAAGAAGTTGAAGGCACTTAAGCTTGATGAGCTAGTTAGTTCTCTCCTAACTCATGAGATCATGAAGCTAGAAAGGGAAGATGAAAAGAAGAAGGAAGAGAGAAGAGTGGAGAAGCTTGAGGTAGACAAGAAAAAGAAGCTAGGAGTGGCTCTCAAAGCTTCTCTACATGAGGAGAGCACTTCTAGTGAGGAGGAAGACCTAAAAGAATTGGCTATGATAGCCAAAAGATTCTCACGGTTTATGAGGTCCAATCGAGGTAGAAAAATTCAAAGAAAAATGGACTTCAAGACCAAAAACAAAGAAGAAGAAAAGGATCCGATCATATGCTATGACTGCAAGAAACCGGGTCATATTCGTTCCGAGTGCCCTCAAATTAAGAAGAAGGGCTTTGAGAAGAAGAAGAAGCTCAAAGCCAAGCTTGCTACTTGGAGTGATGAGGAGTCATCCGAGGATGAGGAACATGACGTGGCCAACCTTTGCCTCATGGCTCTTGAGGAGGATTCTTCTATGGTAACCTCTACCTCATCTTCTTTTGATTTTACATTTGATGAATTGCATGATGCTTATGATGAGTTACAAGAGGTATATGATGAGTTAGTTGAGAAGTATAAAGAGTCCGTTTTAAGAAATAAAAAGATCATTTCGAAATTAAATGCTAAAAATGACTTACTTTCTCAAGCTAACTTGAAATTTGAGAAAAAGATCTTAGGTTTACAAGATTAACTTAAATTCTTTCAAGATGAAAATATAGAGTTAAACAATCTTATTCCTCAATGCAATAGTGAACACCAAAAGGTGTTAAATGATCTTAATGAGCTTAAAATTTCTTTCAAGAGTGTTGGTAATGTGAAAAATGAAATAGGTGAATCATCTAGATCAAACCAACCTAAAAGAAAGAACAATAACTACAAACAAAGTGGCTTGCATAGGCATAATAGAACTAAAAGAATTAGAAGTGTATGGGTTCCTAAGGAACTTGTCAAATCTAGTAATACTGATGCCATGTCACCTTGGATTCCTAAGGGAACCAAGCTTTTAGGAGCTAACACTCGTGGACCCAAAATGATTTGGGTACCAAAAATCAAAGCTTAATATCTTTGTTTGTAGGGGGCATTGCTACAAGGCCAAAGCACAAAGCCAAAACTCATGGTACCTTGATAGTGGATGATCGAAGCACATGATCGGAGACAAGAGTCGATTCATGGAATTAAAGCCAAAAAGTGGAGGAGTAGTGACGTTTGGTGACAACTCCAAAGGCCATATTAAAGGTATTGGATCCATAGGTAATCACTCTACTATACTCATTGAAAATGTTTTGTATGTCGATGGTCTAAAATACAATTTATTGAGCATTAATCAATTGTGTGATAAAGGATTGAATGTCTTATTTGATAAAAATGGGTGTAAAATTGTTGACATTAAATCAAATAAAATAATGCTCATTGGTCATCGCATAGGTAACACATACATGGTGCATCTAGATGACATTCATACATCTCATGCATGCTTTATTGCACAAGATGAAAATGATGAATGGCTATGGCATACGAAACTAGGACATGCTAGCATTAGTGTTTTAAAAAAATTAGTTTCCCTAAATCTAGTTAGAGGTTTACCCAAGATCAAATTCTCAAATGATAAAGTATGTGATGCATGCTCTAAGGGTAAACAACATAGATCATCCTTTAAATCCATTAATGATATTTCTACAAGTAGGTGTTTACAACTAATTCATATGGATTTATTTGGGCCTATTAGAACTATGAGCTTGGGTGGTAAATCGCATGCATTTTTACTTGTTGATGAATATTCTAGATTTACTTGGGTTCTATTCTTAAGTACAAAAGATGAGGCTTTAGAAAAATTCATCATGTTTTCAAAATTAACTCAAATAATCTTGAACTTAAGATTTCTCACATTAGAAGTGATCATGGAACCGAGTTTCAAAATCTAGGTTTTGAAGAGTTTTAAATGAAAATGGTATTAGCCACAATTTTTCGGCTCCACGAACTCCTCAACAAAATAGGGTAGTTGAGAGGGAAAATAGGACTTTACAAGAAATGGCTAGAACCATGCTTTGTGAAAACAATTTACCTAAATATTTTTGGGCGGAAGCCACAAACACCGCTTGCTACATTGTAAATCGAGTAATGATTAGGCCACTTTTAAAGAAAACACCATATGAGATTTTAAAATCTAAAAAGCCTAACATTAGTTATTTTCATCCATTCGGTTGCAAGTGCTCTGTCTTAAATAATGGAAAAGACAACTTAGGTAAATTTGATGCTAAAAGTGATGAAGCTAATTTCTTAGGGTATTCTTCAAACTCTAAAGTCTATCGTGTATTTAATAAGAGAACTTTAGTAGTAGAAGAGTCTATACATGTTGTTTTCGATGATAACCTCCTTTCGAGGAAGGAATCTTGTGATGATGATGATGTAGGAATCCTTGATGCCTTTGATGGAGGACAAACATCAAAGGAGGATGAGATTCCAACTAAATATGAGGATGCACAAGATCCACCTCTTGAAGCCTTGAAGGACTTGGCTCTTGAGGAAAAGGAAGTGAGCTACCCAAGGGAGTACAACTATGTCAAAGGGGGTGAAATCTTGGGTGATCCATCCAAGGGGGTAACTACTAAATCTTCTCTCAAACTCATGAATCATGTTGCTTTTATCTCATGCATTGAGCCTAAGAATATAAAAGAAGCATTAAAAGATGATTTTTAGATTATGGCTATGCAAGAAGAGTTAAATCAATTTGAGAGGAGTAATGTATGGACATTAGTTGAAAGGCCTAGTAATCAATCTACTATAGGAACTAAATGGGTATTTAGGAATAAACTAGATGAGGGTGGTAACATTGTGAGAAACGAAGCTAGATTAGTTGCTTAAGGTTACACTCAAGAAGAGGGAATTGATTTTGATGAAACCTATGCACATGTAGCTAGAATGGGAGCTATTAGGATGTTGCTTGCATATGCATGTTATCATGATTTCAAGCTTTTTCAAGTGGATGTAAAAAGCGCCTTTTTAAATGGTTTTATAAATGAGAAAGTGTATGTGGAACAACCACCGGGTTTTGAGGATTCAAAATTTCCAAATCATGTTTTTAAACTAACCAAAGCACTTTATGGTTTAAAACAAGCTCCTAGAGCTTGTTATGAAAGGCTTTCAAACTTTTTGATTGAAAAAGGTTTTGAAAAAGGTAAGGTGGACACTACACTTTTCATAAAAAGGTATAAAAATGACATCTTAGTAGTACAAATATATGTTGATGATATTATTTTTGGATCTACTAATGAGTGTCATTGCAAAGAGTTTGCTAAGTTAATGCAAGGTGAATTCGAGATGAGTATGATGGGGGAGCTCCCATTCTTCTTGGGACTCCAAATCAAACAAAGGAAGGATGGCACCTTCATCAATCAAGAAAAGTACGTGAAAGATATGCTCAAGAAGTTTGGCTTGGAGCAAGCAAAGCCTCAAGCTACACCAATGAGATCATCTACAAAGCTTGACAAATATGAAGGAGGTAAGTGTGTTGACTCTAAGCTTTATCGCTCTATGATTGGATCTTTGCTTTACCTTACTGCAAGTAGACCGGATATTTTTTTTAGTGTTTGCTTGTGTGCTAGGTTTCAATCTAGTCCTAGAGAGTCTCACCTTATAGCCGTTAAAAGAATCTTTAGGTACCTTAAAGATACTCATTGTCTAGGTCTTTGGTACCCTAGAGACTCAACCTTCAACCTTCATGCTTATTCGGATGCGGATTATGGGGGATGTAAAATTGATAGGAAAAGTACTTCGGGAACATATCAATTCTTAGGTAGTATGCTCATATCTTGGTTCTCTAAGAAACAAAATAGTGTAGCTCTATCTACCACCGAAGCCGAGTACATATCCTTAGGGAGTTGTTGTGCTCAAGTCCTTTGGATGAAGCAAAAACTCTTAGATTATGATGTTAAAGTTGAAACCATACCCCTTAAGTGTGACAACACTAGTGCCATCTTCTTAACAAAAAATCCCTTCCAACACTCTAGAACCAAACATATAGAAATAAGGCATCATTTCATTAGAGATCATGTCCTTAAGCAAGATGTTGTTATAGAGTTCGTTGACACCTTAAACCAACTAGCGGACATTTTTACCAAGCCTTTAGATAAAGAGCGTTTTTGGTCCCTTAGGAGAGAGTTAGGTCTAACTAGCCTATCTTGACCTTTTAGGACCTTTTTGTGCTTAAATTGCTTGATTTCTTGCAAAATGCCATGCTTATGTGTTTTTAATCCTAATTTCATCCATGCTTATAGTTAGGGGGAGTATGTTTATGTTTATACATGTTACTCCTGCTCATTCATATCATTCATGCATATAGGACTTAATAAAATTCAATTTTTCTGCAATATTAGAGCCTCATCTGCACCTCCAGGCCTAGGCGTATCGAAATGGGTCAATATGTTTCGATATTGGTGCCTTAAAAGAGTGATCTATGACCAAGGTGTTTCGAAACGAGTTTCGAAACGTTTTGCCTCTGCCAAGCATTGTATCGAAACAACCCAAAAGTGTTTCGATATGGGTCAACACTTGGGATTCGATACAGTCAAAGCCGTATCGGAACGGTCAACAGGATACGAAACGTCAGTCAACGTTTCGGTACAAACGTTTCAGAATGATCATGCATGTTCCGAAACGGCTCTGCAGACAGCTTTTTAAGGGCTTTAAATGATCAAGTTTGCTTTTAATTAAAAACTCCTAAAAACCCTAACCTAATTTTTCCCTATAAAAACCCTCTAAACCTCATTGTTTTTCATCAAATCTTGAGGGCTTTTACTCACAAACTCAAGTCTAAGAAAGCTTCAACAATTTTGTGCAAGTTCTTCCATTCATTCATCCAAAATCCCTATTTTAGGTATTTTTCTTCTTTTTTCTTTTTCCTTTGATTTTATTCGAATCTTAGGTTAGAAAATATTAATGTTGTATAGATTATATGTTTTGCAACTTGGGTTCTTCAAAACTTGTAAAAAAAATTCAAAATCTTAAAAAATTTTATTTGAATATATTTGTTTTTACTCGTATTTTTTTACTGTTTTTTCAAAAGTTGTTTCTTCTTAAAAAAAATTTATATATGTATATATGTTTTTCTTAAAAGTGTTTTTCTTTGCAACCTATATGGGATTTGTTATTGGATTGAATTAAGGATGTTCATGAATACACTTAGATTTTTAATTGCTTGCTTTATGTTTTTAGGAATTTCCCATGGAAAACATTAATAAGAAACGCAAGACGACTCTAACGGGTGAAGCTTCAAACCAAGCGAATATTCGTCCTAACCTCACCCAACTTTTTCACAAGTCTTCGGAATCAAGAGACTAAGGACCGTTTCAAATACGTCAAAGATATAGCCGTTCATCGAGAGCGTGTTGTTGATATCCAATTCCTTGACTCCGAGCGTTTTGAATTCTGCTATCTAGCTCGTTTGTGTAACGCCCCGGTATTGGGCCTAGAAGTATAGAGGTTGAAACGGACCGGTCGAGAACGGTTTGAATCTTTGAGGGAGATTTAGGGAACACCTAGTTCGGGATGCTTTAAAAATATGGAAAAATACTT
Source organism: Hibiscus trionum (assembly GCA_030270665.1). NCBI lineage: Eukaryota > Viridiplantae > Streptophyta > Magnoliopsida > Malvales > Malvaceae > Hibiscus > Hibiscus trionum. The sequence continues at coordinate 8,356,372 of BSYR01000007.1, read as the reverse complement.
CAAAATCCTCATTTAATATATGGATGATTATGGTGAAATCAATTTTACAAAATAAGGTTTGGAAATACTATATTTCGGTGTAGTGACCAAATCGCAGTTTTTGTAAAAGTGAAATAGTGACTGTTTTGTAAAGGATTGAAACTTTGAATCTTTAAGGAGCTAGTTTTACCAAAATGTTTTCATCAGATTTTTACTTAATTTGGGTGCTTTTATTAATGTTTTAATTAAAGGAAATGAAGATTAATTAAATGAGAAACTACCTTTGACTATTCATAACTACTTTTCACAAATTTTCACTCATTTCATTTTCTCTCAAATTCTTTTCAGCCAAACACATTCTCTCCAGAAATTATACTTTGATTTTCACTTCATTTGATGTGATTTCAATCTTCTTTTGATTCTTAATCAATTCCTCATCAAATCCTCTTGATTTCTACATTGAATTTTCAAGAAAACTTGCCCAAATCAAGGAGAAATCATCCATTAGAGGTAAGCTTCATCCTTCTCCTCTAATGATCAGTTCTTTACTGAAATTCCCAAGTTATCAGTCCTTTGTTAATGATTTTTGAGTTGCTTTAATGTTAGAAACATGAAATCTTGTTAAAACTCAAGATTCTTGGAGAGATCTTGATGGTTTTCGTGGTTCTTGGTTAGGCTCTGTTATGAGGTTGTTTTCTAATGTATTTTGAATGCTAATTGATGTTATAAATGAGGTTTAATCACACAAATCCCGAATAGGTTTGGATTCCTAAGTTTTGCATGCTGGAATGGTAGTTTTTGGGGTGGTTTTGGTGATCTGCTGTTGCTGGAGGTATAAGGCCATGTTTATGTTTCTTTTTTATGTTAATTGATGTTTAGAAATGGTTAGAAGTGATAGATCTTGGCTGGGCTTTGTTTTGGAAGAGTTTAGAGATGATTTCGGTTGTTTTTGGCAGCCGAAATGAGGTTCTTGAGTAGAGCAGCGAGTTTGGGTTGTATGGTTGGTGATTTTAATGCATGGTGATGCATTAATCCTCTACTCTTATGTGTTAAAAACAGGGGAGAGTGATCCGGAAGCGATTGAGGTAGCGTTGGAGGTTTCATACGATTGGTTGGCTCGTCGGCTAACATATTGTTGTGTATCGGTGAGTGAGATCGTGTTTTCCAGCTTTGGAATGATTTTGAAAAGAGGTTTGGGAACTTAAATCTAGTCTTGAAACGTCGGTTTAAGTTCGGAAGTAAGTGAAGTAGATTTCTCTCTCGGTTTTTGCTATTATTGTTTTGAAAAATATCAAAATGGATTTTGATGTGATTGTTTTGGCAATATGGTTTAATTTGTTGTTTGAGCATGGTTTTTAAGCTTGTGAGTTGGTTATCAAACTTGATTGATGAAGCATGAAATTGATATTCCTTGAGAGTATGTGTTGTTAATTTGTGTATTAAGGACAATGTTTTGCATTTTGGCTTCGAAGGTGTTGCATGCTTTAAAAACATCGAGTGTGTTGATGATTTTAACATGTTATATTGGCATAGATGTTGTAAAGATTACGGGATATATTGGTCGATAAATAGGATGTAGAGTGCACTATAAACTAAAATTCGTACGTGCTCTTGGGATTCGTCCCAAAGAGAGAGACCGATGATGGGCATTCCATCGGAGTAGGACTTGGTGAAATATCCAAGCTTTTTGGCAACAAGAGTTATTGCCATGAGACCGATGATGTGCATTCCATCGGAGTAGGACTTGGTGAAATATCCAAGCTTTTTGGCAACAAGAGTTATTGCCATGAGACCGATGAGGGGCATACCATCGGAGTAGGACTTGGTGAAATACCCAAGCTTTTGGCGAAGGTAGAAACCGCCATGCGAGTACAGTGTTGGTAGATGCCACAAGAAATTATGTTCTAGACGAGTGAGTACGATGATGGTAGATGCCATCGGAAGTGTCTAGTGAGTTGTCTGCATATCCGTGTACAATAGAATGTGAAAATGCCAATATATGAGAATGAAATGTGTGTCACGTGTACCAATGCTTGAGATGTTTTATGCTATGAGAATTGAATATGAGATAATGAATTTATGAAATGCTTTTGTGTATCAAGCATGTATGTCTTTGCCATGAGGTTTGCATAGGTTGTATGCATGAGATAGCTAGATGGTACATGTGGTTTTCGAATGGTGTTTTGCTTATGCAAAGGATGTTTTCAGTTATGAAATGCTTTTGTGCAACAAGCATGTGTGGCTTTGCCATGAGTTTTGCATTGGTAGAATGCATGAGATAGACATTTGATACATGGGGTTTCAAATTGCGTTTTGCTTTGAAATGATTTTCAAGCATGAGAAAGGAAGAGTGTGGAGTGGAAATAGTTTCCAAGGAAATTGGTTTAAACTTTGCTTGAAGCATTTATGCATGAAAAGGGTTAAATGGAGGTTATTGCAAGAATGTTGTTTGGGGTTGAGAGTCTTAATGCATTTGAGTTTAATGTTTGTTTTTATGTTGGGCAATGCATGATTTAAGGCATTGGTGTTTCACATGAAGTTTTCAAACAATACTTTGGTTTATAGAGTTGTGATTACATTTAAAGAATGTTTTATGGTTTGCTGCATTGATGGTGTTTTGGTTTTTGAGGATTCCTCATTAAGCATTATGTGCTTACGCTCCTTTTTGTCCATCAATGCAGATAAATGAATTTGGGACAGCAAGAGGCAAGAGATTCAAGAAGAGCTCCACTTGAGAAGTATGTTTTGACTTATAGCTATAGATAATAAAGGCAATGGGGGGAATCTTTTACGTTGTTGTATAATGAGATTGTTTACCTTGAGCAAGTTCGATTTATGGTTTGATACTTGTTGATGATCAATTTGCGATATTTGGATCTTCTTTTTAGTATTTTGCTATTGCTATGCTCTTTGGGTAAAGGCAAGATCTTGTGTTGATGGAGATAAATGAGTTGGTGTGCTTAATGCTTGCAATGTGTCTAGCTTTGGATGTAATATGATGGTTTTAATGCTTGTCATGTTGATGATATGTTTTGGAGTGATTTAAAGTATGTTTGATGGCGTTTAGAAGTGAAAAACCAGCAATGTCTGCTGTTTCTGGGCAGGGTGTATGGAAACACCCTTATTTGTTTCGAAACGGGTGCCCGAAATGGCCAGGGCGTTTCGGAACGGCTGGAAGTGTTTCGGAACACTTGGGCTACTAGAGTGGCATGTTTCGATACGGGTCTCGGAACATACCCGCGTACCGAAACGGTCAACACCTTTTCGATACGGGTGTTTCGGTACGGGTGTCAGAGTTCCGAAACGGTTGACCGTTGGGCTGTGTATTTGAATTGTTCAAGTTTGCAAGTCTTACATTTTAGTCCTGAATGTTGTGGTTTCAATTGTTTGAGCTTGCAATGTCTTTTAAAGCTGAATTTTTGCAGTAAGGCTTGTAATATGATTAATTGAGGTTTGGTAAAACTAAAATCTATAATGTCTTTATGTTTTCCAAAATTTACATTTTGGTCCCTAAAAGTGTATTTCTTGCAATTGAGTCCTTAAATGTTTTCCGATCGATGTGCTTATTTCTCCCATGATTCTTGAATATCCATATAGGCATAATGTGCATCTAGAAAAGATAAAATGAAAAAAGGGTCGTTAATCAAGGTTGACTTTCGGGTTGACTTTGGTTTTCCCGTGTGATCTTCGTAGTTCGGGTCTAGCATCTAGGCCGGGCTAAGAGGGTTACATTTGTTGGTATCAGAGCTAAGTTGCGAACATTTGGGGCGATGGTAGGTTGGTGGTAAGTTGTTATGGTAAGTGTTGGATGTTTATTCTGATGTGTGGTTGAAAGTTGGTTGAAAATTATATTTTTGAGCGAATTGTTGATGTTTTTGTCATGCTTAATGGTTATGAATCATATGTGAGTCTATGTGAACATGTATTGATGATACAATGATGTGAGTTGATTTTGAATAATGGAAATTGTGATGAGTGTGATATGTTGATATTATGCTGTTAAAGGTGAATGTTGTTTGATGAGAGCATGATTGAAGTTTTGTTGATTGATATGCCAATGTTTGTGATATCAAAGTTGTTATTGATTGTTGTGTCATATGAAAGGGGAAAATTTGGGATACCCATTGCCTTATTATTATAGTTATTGTGTTAATTTGGAGTTGGAGTCTTGAATCCTTGCTTGAAGCTGGCCTGATCGTTTTGTTTGTTTTGTTATCATTGCCTTGTTAATAATAGCATAATGGAATCGTTGAGAGAATGGCAATTGAGTAAGATGGTTGCTGCTTTAGAGCAGGTTGTAAAGGGGTGAAATTCACCTTTTGGTGGGAGTGTATCTTTTCAGTCGACAGTGCCTGGGGTTGAGGTGGTAAGGCAGAATGAGAGAGCTGGTTCTGTGATGAAGGATTCGTCATCTGTGGTTCAAGAGATGTTAGGAATATCTCAGGCCGCGGTGAAGGTGAGGTCTGTGTATGTGCCGGCTGTGGAACAGGCGAGTTTGTCAAGGCAGCGTCTACATGATTTGGGAGTTGTGGAGTATCATGGTTCAACGCCTGAGGCGTTCGAGGCTTGGTTAGCCAGTATAATTCCGATTCTGGATCAGGAAGGGTGTGACAACGCCTGTAAGCTGGGGAGTGTTGTCTCGCTAATGTTGGAGGATGCTTGTGCTTGGTGGACATCTGTGTCGGTGGCGATGAATATCCACGATATAGATTGAGAGTTCTTTGTGTCTGCCTTTAATAGAAGGTACCTTGGAGATAAGTTCTCAGGGGTTAAACAACGCGGGAGTATGGCTTTAGTTTATGATGGTGAGAGAAATACAAGCAAAAGAGTTGTGAATACTGACCTCGAGAGTGGTCAGCGTAAGAGGCTACGTGACAGAAGGGTTCGCCTGAACCAAAGTTTAGGTGGTGCTGCTGATGTGGGTCAAGTGCATCATGACCAAGGAGGAGTAGTTCGGTTGCCGGAGTGTGACCGTTGTAGAAGGCGTCATGTTAGGGTTTGCTGGGGTATTGGAGTCTGTTTGAACTGTGGTTCAATGGATCATGTGAAGCGGAATTGTCCTCAAGTAGTGAGATCAGCTTCAGTGGGTGCAAAAGGGTCTCAGAAGGGTCGTGAGTGCGGCCAAGACAGAGTTCAGAGGTGGCAAGAAGGGCAGAAAGGTGTGAGGCGTTTAGAGGATGGATCTTGTTGGAATTGTGGGTCTGTTGGACATTTGAGACGGAATTGTCCGGAGTTAGCTTGGGGTGGTTAGAGTTCTTTACAGCAGGGAGACGGTCATGACCTTAAGGTGTTGGTCGGTGCTGCGACGATACGACCAGAGGATAGTGGTTCTGCGGGGAAGGGAGCTTGTCTGTTGAAGCTCCAGGGCAATGAGGTGATTACAGGTATCTTTGTTAAGTAATCTTTGCCCTAGTTATCTTTGTTTGGTTTTGGTTTTGGATTTTCTTGTGTAATGGGTAAGGTCTTATAGCTAGCAAGTTTGGGTAGTAGTTGGTGTTGTTTTGAAGACAACTTTAGTGCGAGAGTGTAATAGTTGGAGTAATTTGTTGTTGGCAAATTATTAGAGTGGTAGGGTTGGAAAAGTTGGAAGTGGGGTAAGAGGTTGTTCTTAGGCGGATTCTGAAGGTGTTATTGGTAAGTGTGAACCGACATACATGACAGTTAAAACCATTTGTCTATATTATATATATATATATGTTGGTACATGCATACATATGACATGACATTAAAGGTTTTGCATACATGTACACAGGCATTGATAGAGCATGTAGGTGACCATGTATACGAATATTCACACTTGCGAATAACTAATTGGGTCCGATAGTGTCGTGGTAGGATTAAGGTAGTTTGTGGGTCTAAAGTGTTGTTTTGGTGTTAGGTGGATGCTGGAGGAGATGGTGGGAAGTAAACAAGTTGCCGATAGTAATGAGTGTGATCTAGCCTGTTTAGCGCGATGAAGGGTGTTTTAATGGTTTTAGTGTTATGGTGGTAAGGAGGTGACTGTTTAGGGCTAGAATCGGTCGAGGTCGTTGAGAGTAACAGTTGTGTGTTGTAGTTTCTTTATGTTGAACGGTCGTTGTAGGTTTCGTAGAGGTGTTTTCGAAATGTTGAAGCCTCCTTGCTTGGATGGTTGCAATAAAATGGTTGTTTTGTGTAGGTGGCAGTTCAGTAGTAACCTTAGGGGAGTTGGAAGGAGGTTCTGATGAGAGCTTTAGTTTAGGTTTGGTTTGGGATGAGTAGAGGTTTCATGATCTCAATATGTTTGTATGTGGATGGAAGGGGTATCCAGGTAAGGTTAGTATCATGGTCAAAGCTTGAAGTGGAAAGGCAATGTAAGTTCAAGGGCCATTATTGGATTGGCCGGGTTCTTGTGAGAAGGTGGTTTGTTAGACGAGTATAAGTAAATCTTTCCTAAGACAATTGGGATAGGTGAAACAACTGTTGGAGTTAAGGTTGGAGTCTTGTGACGTGGATTTCGGATGTTGCGTGGGTAGTCTTTGATGGGCTGTTAAGGCAGGTGATGGTAGCGGATGTGAAGGAATGTTTTCAATACATTGGGAGACGTGGGTAAGTAGTTGTTGCTTAAGGAATTTTTGCTTGTCATGGTGATCTTCGAGCAAGAGTTGAGCGGTTCAAGGTTTTTGGAAGTGGAGTAGGTTGTGGTTCACATGACGGCTGAAGGATGAATGGGTTGGTGTCACCGTGTGGGTGTTTTGTTGAAGGAGTTATGAGGTAAGGCAGAGTATGTTGCAAAGGTTTAAGAGTTCCTCGGGTTGTTGGAGGTCTTGCACAGTTCGAGAGTGTGAAAAGATAAGCTAAGATTAGTAATCGTGTGTTCTGGAAATCTTGCACCGTGAGTAGTGGACATGAAGTTGGGTGTAGAGTAAGTTTGATTTGAGGATGTGCTGGTTTCGTTGTGTTTTGGGTTGAGGATGTTTCCGTGATAGGTAAGCCTCTTGTGTTTATGTTGCATGTTGCTTTGGGAGGTTTGGTATCGCGCTCTCTTCACAAGTTGAAATTTCGAGGACGAAATTTCCTAAGTGGGGAGAGTTGTAACACCCCGGTTTTGGGCCTAGAAGCATAGAGGTTGAAACGGACCGGTCGAGAACGGTTCGAATCTTTAAGGGAGATTTAGGGAACATCTAGTTCAGGATGCTTTAAAAATATGGAAAAATACTTTAAAATCCTCATTTAATATATGAATGATTATGGTGAAATCAATTTTACAAAATAAGGTTTGGAAATACTACATTTCGGTGTAGTGACCAAATCGCAGTTTTTGTAAAAGTGAAATAGTGATTGTTTTGTAAAGGGTTGAAACTTTGAATCTTTAAGGAGCTAGTTTTACCAAAAATTTTTCATCAGATTTTTCCTTAATTTGGGTGCTTTTATTAATGTTTTAATTAAAGGAAATGAAAATTAATTAAATGAGAAACTACCTTTGACTATTCATAACTACTTTTCACAAATTTTCTCTCATTTCATTTTCTCTCAAATTCTTTTCAGCCAAACACATTCTCTCCAGCAATTATACTTTGATTTTCACTTCATTTGATGAGATTTCAATCTTCTTTTGATTCTTAATCAATTCCTCATCAAATACTCTTGATTTCTACATTGAATTTTCAAGAAAACTTGCCCAAATCAAGGAAAAATCATCCATTAGAGGTAAGCTTCGTCCTTCTTCACTAATGATCAGTTCTTTATAGAAATTCCCAAGTTATCAATCCTTTGTTAATGATTTTTAGTTGCTTTAATGTTAGAAACATGAAATCTTGTTAAAACTCAAGATTCTTGGAGAGATCTAGATGATTTTCGTGGTTCTTGGTTAGGCTCTGTTATGAGGTTGTTTTCTAATGTATTTTGGATGGTAATTGATGTTATAAATGAGGTTTAATCACACAAATCCTGAATAGGTTTGGATTCCTAAGTTTTGCATGCTAGAATGGTGGTTTTTGGGGGAGTTTTGGTGATATGTTGTTGCTGGAGGTATAAGGTCGTGTTTATGTTGCTTTTTGATGTTAATTGATGTTTAGAAATGGTTAAAAGTGATAGATCTTGGCTGGGCTTTGTTTTGGAAGAGTTTAGAGATGATTTCGGTTGTTTTTGGTAGCCGAAATGAGGTTCTTGAGTAGAGCAGCGAGTTTGGGCTGTATGGTTGGTGATTTTAATGCATGGTGATGCATTAATCCTCTACTCTTATGTGTTAAAAACAGGGGAGAGTGATCTGGAAGTGATTGAGGTAGCGTTGGAGGTTTCGGACGCTTGGTTGGCTCGTCGGCTAGCATAGTGTTCTGTATCGGTGAGTGAGATCGTGTTTTCCAGCTTTGGAATGATTTTGAAAAGAGGTCTGGGAACTTAAATCTAGGCTTGAAACGCCGATTTAAGTTCGGAAGTAAGTGAAGTAGATTTCTCTCTCGATTTTTGCTATTATTGTTTTGAAAAATATCAAAATGGATTTTGATGTGATTGTTTTGGCAATATGGTTTAATTTGTCGTTTGAGCATGGTTTTTAAGCATGTGAGTTGGTTATCAAACTTGATTGATGAAGGAAGCATGAAATTGATATTCCTTGAGAGTATGTGTTGTTAATTTGTGTCTTAAGGACAATGTTTTGCATTTTGGCTTCGAAGGTGTTGCATGCTTTAAAAACAGCGAGTGTGTTGATGATTTTAACATGTTATATTGGCATAGATGATGTAAAGATTACCGGATATATTGATCGATCAATAGGATGTAGAGTGCACTATAAACTAAAATTCGTACGTGCTCTTGGGATTCGTCCCAAAGAGAGAGACCGATGATGGGCATTCCATCGGAGTAGGACTTGGTGAAATTTCCAAGCTTTTTGGCAACAATAGTTATTGCCATGAGACCGATGATGGGCATTCCATCGGAGTAGGACTTGGTGAAATATCCAAGCTTTTTGGCAACAAGTGTTATTGCCATGAGACTGATGAGGGGCATACCATCGGAGTAGGACTTGGTCAAATACCCAAGCTTTTGGCGAAGGTAGAAACCGCCATGCGAGTACGGTGTTGGTAGATGCCACCGGAAATTATTTTCTAGACGAGTAAGTACGGTGATGGTAGATGCCACCGGAAGTGTCTAGTGAGTTGTCCGCATATCCGTGTACAATAGAATGTGAAAAATGCCAATATATGAGAATGAAATGTGTGTCACATGTACCAATGCTTGAGATGTTTTATGCTATGAGAATTGCATATGAGATAATGAGTTGATGAAATGCTTTTGTGTATCAAGCATGTATGGCTTTGCCATGAGGTTTGCATAGCTTGTATGCATGAGATAGCTAGATGGTACATGTGGTTTTCGAATGGTGTTTTGCTTATGCAAAGGAGGTTTTGAGTTATGAAATGCTTTTGTCCAACAAGCATGTGTGGCTTTGCCATGAGTTTTGCCTTGGTAGAATGCATGAGATAGACATTTGATACATGGGGTTTCAAATGGCGTTTTGCTTTGAAATGATTTTCAAGCATGAGAAAGGAAGAGTGTGGAGTGGAAATGGTTTCCAAGGAAATTGGTTTAAACTTTGCTTGAAGCATTTATGCATGAAAAGGGTTAAATGGAGGTTATTGCAAGAATGTTGTTTGGGGTTGAGTTGCTTAATGCATTTGAGTTTAATGTTGGTTTTTATGTTGGGCAATGCATGATTTAAGGCATTGGTGTTTCACATGAAGTTTTCAAGCAATACTTTGGTTTATAGAGTTGTGATTACATTTAAAGAAGGTTTTATGGTTTGCTGCATTGATGGTGTTTTGGTTTTTGAGCATTCCTCACTAAGCATTATGTGCTTACGCTCCTTTTTGTCCATCAATGTAGATAAATGAATTTGGGACATCAAGAGGCAAGGGATTCAAGAAGAGCTCCACTTGAGAAGTATGTTTTGGCTTATAGCTATAGATAATAAAGGCAATGGGGGGAATCTTTTATGTTGTTGTGTAATGAGATTGTTTACCTTGAGCAAGTTCAATTTATGGTTTGATTGTAAGGATTGAAACTTTGAATCTTTAAGGAGCTAATTTACCCAAGGAAGGATTTCTCCAGATATTTCTTAATTTTAATGATTCATTTAATGTTTAATTAATTAAAGGAAAAGTGGAAAACTATATTTTAGATTTTCATAACTAATTTTTGTTAAAACTTTCTCATCTCATTTTCTTTCAAAATTCCCTCAGCCAAACACATTTCTACAGCAACATTTCTATTGATTTTCACACTAAATGATGAGGTTTCAATTATCAATTGATTCCTAATCCTTTCTACATCAAAACCTCTTGATTTGCTTATTGAATTTTCAAGGATTTTGGCTCTAATCAAGGAGAAATCTACATTTAGAGGTAAGGATGTTCTTCTCCTCTAAATACTCAGTTCTTTACTGAAATTCCCAAGTTCTCAATCCTTAAATTAAGTTTTATAAAAGGTTTTAATGTTGTGATCTTGATTTTGGCTTAAAACTCAAGATTTGGATTAAATCTTGAAGAATTTCGTGGTGATTGTTTGGGCTCTGTTTTGAGGTGGCTTTTTAATGTATTTTGGATGTTTAATGATGTGTAATTGAGGTTTGATCAATGCAATCCCGAATAGGTTATGTTTCCTAAGTTTTTGCTTATGAAAATGGTGGTTTTTGCGGTGATTTTGGTGTTCTGTTAATGCTGGAGGTATAACGACGAGTTTGGGTTCATTTTGGATGTTAATTGATGTTTAGAAATGGTTAGAAGTGATGGATCTTGGCTGGGTTATGTTTTGGAAAAGTTTGGAGGTGATTTCAGTTGTGTTTGGTAGCCGAAATGTTAGATTTATGTAGAGTAGTGAGTTGAGTTGTGTTGCTGGTATTTTTAATGCATGATGATGCATTAATCCTCTGTTGTTATGTGTTTAAAACAGGGGAGAATGATCCGAAAGCAATAGAGGTGGCGTTGGAGGTTTCAGATGCTTGGAAGGCTTGTCGGCTAGCTTAGTTTTGCGTATCGGTGAGTAAAGTTGGGTTTTCAGCTTTGAAACCAATGTTTGAAGGTTATGGGAGCTTAGTTTAAGTCTAAGCAACTTAACTAAGCTCAAGAGTAAGTTTTCGGGAAAACTCTCACTCTTGGATGAACCATGAGATGGTTGGATGCAATGTATTTAATTGGCATCTTTAAATTCTGTTTTGAAAGCATGTTTTAGCATGGTTTAATGCTGGTTTTGAAAGTCATGTGTTGAAAGATGCTCAAGGTAAGAGATCCTTGGTTTTGTATATTGGAAATGTGGAATTGATGCATAGTTTTGCATGTTGTTTAATGGCTTTGTTTAATGCTTTAAAACAGTCAATTGGTGATGGTAATTGATGTGTATTGGCAAGTGATGTAAGTGGTTGTTGGTTACTTTAATCGGATATAGTTAGCCGGCTATAGGATTGGGTGCACCGTGAATTAAGTCGCCTTGGATGTTGAGGGGTTGAGATTGTACCGTAAACTCCATCCAAGTACCCTAGCGATTGAGGAAATTGGTGTCACCACGATGGAGGATGGCTCTCGTGGGTGGACTTTGTTAAGTGTCACCACGATGGAGGACGGCTCTCGTGGGTGGACTTTGTTAAGTGTCATCGCGATGGAGGATGGCTCTCGTGGGTGGACTTTATTAAGCGTCACAATGGTGGAGGGTTGCTCCCGTGTGTGAGCTTGGTTAAGGTGATTACAATGGTTGAGGTAGCTCCCATGTGTAAGCCTTGTGGTGTGTTCCGGCTCTCGCTAGTGAGTTATACAACTTCCAATGAGTGATGTTGAGGGGTTATGATTGTACCGTTAAACTCCATCACGGGTGTTGAGGGGTTGTGATTGTACCGGTAAACTCCACCTTGTGTTGTTCGGTAGTGTGTATTAAGCGTGTGGGACAACGCTTGTAATCCGCGTATCCGATTGTGTCTTGAGTTGAAATGGATTGTGAATTATCACTTGAAAGCCAATATAATGTTCTTGAATGTAATGAAGCGAGAGATGCTTGAAATGATGCAAGGTTGCATGGGAGATGTGTAATGGTTTAAGACTGCATGTATTACTTGTTAAGCTTGAACAAGTGTTTATCTTCTATTGTGAATGGTATATATGTGCATGGAATCTCTTTAGTGCATTGTAGTCTTGTGAAGGCTTGTTTAAAAAGGCATGTAATGCAAATGTTGCTTTTGTAGTTCATGTGTTTTTCATTTGTAGAATGCATGAGATTGTTAGAGGGAACAAATGGGTTTCGAAAGGTTTTGCTTTGAAATGATCATCAAGCATGAGGAAAGTATGTTATGGAGTGGAAGTGTTTTCCAAGGAATTTGAGTTTAACTTTGCATGTGGTGTTCATGCATGGAAAGGTTTTAATAATAGTTTTTGCAAGAATGTGTTTTGGGGTAAGTTGTTTAGCTTTTCTAAGCTAAAGGCTGGATTTCATGTTGAGCAAGGCATGCTTTAAAGCATGTTGTTTCAAAAGGGGTTTTTCAAACAATGCTTTGGTTTATTGAATTGCATCTACTTTTTAAAGAGGGTTTTATGATTCGCTGCATTGATGGTGTTTTGGTTTTGAGCATTCTTCACTAAGCATTATGTGCTTACGCTCCTTTTTGTCCATCAATGCAGATATTTGAAGTTGGGACAGCAAGAAGCAAGGGATTCAAGAAGAGCTCCACTTGAGAAGTATGTCTTGGTTTATAGCTATAGATAATAAAGGCAATGGGGGGAAGGTCTTTTATATTGAGGCGTATGAGATTGTGTATGTTGAACAAGTTTGGTTTATGGTTTGAACCATGTGGTATAGCGCTTTGCAATATTTGAATCTTCTTCTTCATAAGTTGTTATGATATGCTTCTTGTTTTAAAAGCAAGATCAAGTGTTGGATGGGTTGAATGAGTTGGTGCACCTAAGGTTTGATTGTATCTAGTTGTTAATGCAATTTGGTAGCTATGATGCTTGGCATGTTGTTGATATGTTGAGGAATGGTTTTAAGTATGTTTGTTGGTGTTTTGAGGGTTGGTTGGTTTTGGATGTTAGGGTGCATGCCTATAGACTTGTGGATTTTCCTAATTGATGCCATGAACGTGTTTTGATGATGCAAATATGTACCTCATATGTATGATGACTTGTTGGCATGATTAGAAGGTCCTTAGAATGTGTTTGAGTGGTTAAATGTGTGTTAAACCAGCAGATTCTGCACTTTCTGGGCAATCCGTATCGGAACGGGCACTAGCGTTTCGAAACGGGGGCCTGTAATGACCTTCGTGTATCGAAACGGGTAGAGGCCGTTCCGAAACGTTTTGGCCACTGCCAAGCCCTGTTTCGATACAGGTCTCGAAACGAACCCGTGTTTCGGAAGGGTCAACCCCCGTTCCGAAACAGACGACCGTTGGGCACTGATTTGAATGGTTTAAAGGTTTGCAAGCTTTACGTTTTAGTCCTGAAAATCGTTTTAGCAATTGCTTGAGTTTGGGATGTCCGTTTGAGGTGAAATTTGACAGGGAAGCATGTAATATGATTAATTTGATATTGGTAATTTAAAAATCAGTTAAGTCCTCCATCTTTCCAGAAATTACAATTTGGTCCCTAACTTTTGAATGTTGTGCAATTGAGTCCCTTAATGCTTTCCGTTCGCAGTGCTTTTCAAGTATGCTTTTCTCAAGGGCACGTTTAAGGTTAATGTGCATCTAGATAAGTCTAAAAAGAAGAAAAAAAAGGTCGTTAATCAAGGTTGACTTTCGGGTTGACTTTGGTTTTCCCCGTGTAATCTTCGTAGTTCGGGTCAACCGTCTAGGCTGGGCTAAGGGGGTTACATTTGGTGGTATCAGAGCTAAGTTGCAAATATTTGGGGCAAGGGTAAGTTGTTTTTATAAGTGTTTGATGTTTGTTCTGGTGTGTGGTTGAAAGTTGGTTGAAAAATGTGTTTTTGAGCGAGTGGTTGATGTTTTTATCATGCTATTTGGTTATGAATCATCCGTGAGCTAATTTGAACTTGTATTAATGATATGCTAGTGTTGTGAGTCAATTTTCTGAGTGATGAAAATGTGTTGGGTATGATATGTTGATATTATGCTGTTGAGGGTGAATGTTGTTTGATGAAAGCATGATTGAAGTTTGCTGATTGATATGCTCGGTGTTCGTGATATCAATGTTTTTATCGATTGTGATGTCGTATAAAAGGGGAGAATTTGGGATACCCATTGCCTTATTATTATAGCTATTGTGTTATGTTGGAGTTGGAATCTTGAATCCTTGCTTGAAGCTGGCATGATCGTTTTGTTTGTTTTGTTATCATTGCTTTGTTGTTAGTAGCACGATGAGATCGATGAAAGAATGGCAATTGGGTGAGATGCTGGCTGCTTTAGAGCAGGTTGTTAAGGCGTGGAATTCACCTTTTGGTAAAGGTGTTTTGTTTCAGTCTACAGTGCCTGAAGTTGAGGTAGTAAGGCTAGAGGAGGAAGCTGGTTCTGTGATGAAGGGTTCATCACCTGTAGTTCAAGAGGTGTTGGGAACATCTCAGGCCGTGGTGAAAGTGAGGCCTGAGGACGTGCCGACTGTGGGACACACGAGTTTGTCAAAACAGCGTTTATATGATTTGGGAGCTGTGGAGTATCATGGTTCGACACCTGAGGCATTCGAGGCTTGGTTAGCCAGTGTAATTCTGATTTTGGATCAGGAAGGGTGTGACTATGCCTGCAAGCTGGGAAGTGTCGTCTCGTTGATGTTGGAGGACGCTTGTGCCTGGTGGACATCTGTGGCGGTGGAAACGCATATCCACGATATAGATTGGGAGTTCTTTGTGTCTGCCTTTAATGGAAGGTACCTTGGAGAGAAGTTCTCAAGGGTTAAGCAATGTGGGGGTGTGGCTTCAGACTATGAAGGTGAGAAAAGTTTGAGCAAAAGAGTTGTGGGTACTGACCTCAGGAGCGGTCAGCGTAAGAGGCTATGTGATAGAAGGATTTGCTTGAATCGAAGTCTGGGTGGTAGTGCAGGTGTGGGTCAAATGCTACATAATCAAGGAGTGGTAGCGCGGTTGCCGATGTGTGACCGTTGTGGAAGGTGTCATGTTGGAGGTTGTTGGGGCGCGGGAGTTTGTTGGAACTGTGGTTCTAAGGAGCATGTGAAGCGATATTGTCCTCAAGTGGTGAATTCGGCTTCAGTGGGTGCAAAAGGGTCTCAGAAGGGTCATGGGCATGGCCGAGACAAAGTTCGGAGGTGGCAGGAAAAGCAGAAAGGTGTGAGGAGCTTGGAGGATGAATCTTGTTGGAATTGTGGGTCTGTCGGACATTTGAGACGAAATTGTTTGGAGTTGGCTCGGGGTAGTCAGGGTTCTTTATCGCAGGGAGATGGTGATGACCCTAAATTTTTGGTTGATGCTGCGGCGGTGCGGCTAGAGAATGGTGGTTCTGCGAGGAAGAGAGCTTGTCTGTTGAAGCTCCGGGGCAGTGAGATTACAGGTAACTTTGTTAAGTAATCTTTGCCCTAGTTATCTTTGTTTGGTTTCGGTTGGGTTTCCCTTGCGTAGTGGGTTTGGTCTTATAGCTAGTAAGTTTGGGGTAGTAGTCGGTGTTGTTTTGAAAACAACTTTAGTTTGAAGAGGGCATTAGCGGAGTATTTTGTGGTTAGCGGATTATTAGAATGGTGGAGTTGGACAAGTTAGAAGTGAGGTAAGAGGTTGTTCTTAGGCGGATTCAGAGGATGTTGTTGGTGGGTGTGAACCGACATACATGCACAGTTAAAACCATTTGTTATATACTATATTATATATATGTGTTGGTACATGCATACATGCGACATGACATTAGGGGTTTTGCATACATGTATACAGGCATTGATAGGGCATATTGGTGACCATGCATACGAACGTTCACACTTGCTAATAGCTAGTTGGGTCTGTTAGTGTTGTGGTAGGATTAGGTTGGATGGTGGGTTTTAAGAGTTGTTTTGGTGCTAGGAGAATGTTAGAAATAGTGGAGGGTAGTAAGCGAGTTGTCAGTAATAGAGAGTGCGATCTTGCATGATTGGCAGGAAGAAAGTGTTTTGGTGCTTAAAGAGTTTAACGGTGTGGTGGTGAGGAGATTACCGGTTGGAGTTAGAATCGGTCAAGTGGTTGTGAATATCTAGTAGGTGTGGTAGTTTCTTTGTGTTAAGTGATGTTGTAGGTTAGTGGATGTGTCTCCAGAGTGTTGAGGTGTCTTGGCATTGATGTTTGCAATAGGAGGGTTGTTTATGTTGGTGATGGTTTGTAGCAACCTTCGAGGAGTTGAGTTGAGGTTTCGTAATCTTAACCTGTTTGTATAGAATGGGCGGTATCCAGGTAAGGCTAGTGTTTTGGTCAAAGCTTGAAGTGGAAAGGCAATGTAAGTTCAAGGTCCATTGTGGGTAGGCCGGATTCTTGTGAGAAGAGGTTTGCTAGTCGTGTATAAGTGAATCTTTTCTAAAGTTAGCTAGGGATAAGTGGAACAGCTGGCAGAGTTAAGGTTGGAGTTTTGTGATGTGGATTTCAGATGTTGTGTGAGTAGTTTTGGTGAGTCGTTATGGCAGAGATAGTGATGAAGGTGAAGGAATGTCATCCATACGTTGAGAAGTTTGAGTAAGCAGTTGAAGCTTAAGAATTTTTGGCTTGTTGTGGTAATCTTTGAAAGAAGCTGAGCAGTTTTGCAAGGGGTTTTGGAAGCAGTGAAGGTTGTGGGTCACATGGTGGCTGAAACTGGATGGGTTGGTGTCACCGTGTGTGCGAGTTTGGGAGTTATGAGGTAAGATGGAGTATGTGTAAAAATTTGAAAGTTCTTCGGGTTGCTGAGGCTAAGCGCAGTTCGGAGTTGTGAAAGGTTAAGCTGAGGTTAACATCTGAGTGTTCTGGAAGTTTGAACAGTATGTAGTGGTGTTGGGATTGGTTATAGTGTGAGTTTGATTTGAGGAGGAGTTGTTTTTTTTTAGTGTTGTGGGTGGAGAATGTTCAGTGGTGCTTAGTTCAACTGTGTTACTTCGTGTGTTGCTTTGAGAAGTTTGGTATCGTGCTCTTATCGCAGGTTGAAATTTCGAGGATGAAATTTCCTAAGAGGGGGAGAGTTGTAACACCCCAATTTTGGGCTTGGAAGTTTAGAGTCTGAACCGGACCGGTCTGATTTTCGGTTCGAATATAAAAGGAGGTTTTAGGGAAAGCCTAGTTCGGGATGCTTTAAAAATATGGAAAAATATCTAAAAATCCTCTTTTAATATATATAAGAGAGTGGTGAAATCAATTTTACAAAATAAGGTTTGGAAGTGTGACATTTCGAAGTGGTGACTAAAATGTAATTTTTGAAAAGTTCAGTGGTGACTGTTTTGTAAGGATTGAAACTTTGAATCTTTAAGGAGCTAATTTACCCAAGGAATGATTTCTCCAGATTTTTCTTAATTTTAATGATTCATTTAATGTTTAATTAATTAAAGGAAAAGTGGAAAACCATATTTTAGATTTTCATAACTAATTTTTGTTAAAACTTTCTCATCTCATTTTCTCTCAAAATTCCCTCAGCCAAACACATTTCTACAGCAACATTTCTATTGATTTTCACACTAAATGATGAGGTTTCAATTATCAATTGATTCCTAATCCTTTCTACATCAAAACCTCTTGATTTGCTTATTGAATTTTCAAGGATTTTGGCTCTAATCAAGGAGAAATCTACATTTAGAGGTCAGGATGTTCTTCTCCTCTAAATACTCAATTCTTTACTGAAATTCCCAAGTTCTCAATCCTTAAATTAAGTTTTATAAAAGGTTTTAATGTTGTGATCTTGATTTTGGCTTAAAACTCAAGATTTGGATTAAATCTTGAAGAATTTCGTGGTGATTGTTTGGGCTCTGTTTTGAGGTGGCTTTTTAATGTATTTAGGATGTTTAATGATGTGTAATTTAGGTTTGATCAATGCAATCCCGAATAGGTTATGTTTCCTAAGTTTTTGCTTATGAAAATGGTGGTTTTTGGGGTGATTTTGGTGTTCTGTTAATGCTGGAGGTATAAGGACGGGTTTGGGTTCATTTTGGATGTTAATTGATGTTTAGAAATGGTTAGAAGTGATGGATCTTGGCTGGGTTATGTTTTGGAAAAGTTTGGAGGTGATTTCAGTTGTGTTTGGTAGCCAAAATGTTAGATTTATGTAAAGTAGTGAGTTGAGTTGTGTTGCTGGTATTTTTAATGCATGATGATGCATTAATCCTCTGTTGTTATGTGTTTAAAACAGGGGAGAATGATCCGAAAGCAATAGAGGTGGCGTTGGAGGTTTCGGATGCTTGGAAGGCTTGTCGGCTAGCTTAGTTTTGTGTATCGGTGAGTAAAGTTGGGTTTTCAGCTTTGAAACCAATGTTTGAAGGTTATGGGAGCTTAGTTTAAGTCTAAGCAACTTAACTAAGCTCAAGAGTAAGTTTTCGGGAAAACTCTCACTCTTGGATGAACCATGAGATGGTTGGATGCAATGTATTTAATTGGCATGTTTTAGCATAGTTTAATGCTGGTTTTGAAAGTCATGTGTTGAAAGATGCTCAAGGTAAGAGATCCTTGGTTTTGTATATTGGAAATGTGGAATTGATGCATAGTGTTGCATGTTGTTTAATGGCTTTGTTTAATGCTTTAAAACAGTGAATTGATGATGGTAATTGATGTGTATTGGCAAGTGATGTAAGTGGTTGTTGGTTACTTTAATCGGATATAGTTAGCCGGCTATAGGATTGGGTGCACCGTGAATTAAGTCGCCTTGGATGTTGAGGGTTGAGATTGTACCGTAAACTCCATCCAAGTACCCTAGCGATTGAGGAAATTGGTGTCACCACGATGGAGGATGGCTCTCGTGGGTGGACTTTGTTAAGTGTCACCACGATGGAGGATGGCTCTCGTTGGTGGACTTTGTTAAGTGTCACCACGATGGAGGATGGCTCTCGTGGGTGGACTTTGTTAAGCGTCACAACGGTGGAGGGTTGCTCCCGTGTGTGAGCTTGGTTAAGGTGATTACAATGGTTGAGGTAGCTCCCATGTGTAAGCCTTTTGGTGTGTTCCGGCTCTCGCTAGTTAGTTATACAACTTCCGATGAGTGATGTTGATGGGTTGTGATTGTACCGTTAAACTCCATCACGGGTGTTGAGTGGTTGTGATTGTACCGGTAAACTCCACCTTGTGTTGTTCGGTAGTGTGTATTAAGTGTGTGGGACAACGCTTGTAATCCGCGTATCCGATTGTGTCTTGAGTTGAAATGGGTTGTGAATTATCACTTGAAAGCCAATATAATGTTCTTGAATGTAATGAAGCGAGAGATGCTTGAAATGATGCAAGCTTGCATGGGAGATGTGTAATGGTTTAAGAGTTCATGTATTACTTGTTAAGCTTGAACAAGTGTTTATCTTCTATTGTGAATGGTATATATGTGCATGGAATCTCTTTAGTGCATTGTAGTCTCTTTAGTGCATTGTAGTCTTGTGAAGGCTTGTTTAAAAAGGCATGTAATGCAAATGTTGCTTTTGTAGTTAATGTGTTTTTCATTTGTAGAATGCATGAGATTGTTAGAGGGAACAAATGGGTTTCGAAAGGTTTTGCTTTGAAATGATCATCAAGCATGAGGAAAGTATGTTGTGAAGTGGAAGTGTTTTCCAAGGAATTTGAGTTTAACTTTGCATGTGGTGTTCATGCATGGAAAGGTTTTAATAATAGTTTTTACAAGAATGTGTTTTGGGGTAAGTTGTTTAGCTTTTCTAAGCTAAAGGCTGGATTTCATGTTGAGCAAGGCATGGTTTAAAGCATGTTGTTTCAAAAGGGGTTTTCCAAACAATGCTTTGGTTTATTGAATTGTATCTACTTTTTAAAGAGGGTTTTATGATTCGCTACATTGATGGTGTTTTGGTTTTGAGCATTCCTCACTAAGCATTATGTGCTTACGCTCCTTTTTGTCCATCAATGCAGATATTTGAAGTTGGGACAGCAAGAAGCAAGGGATTCAAGAAGAGCTCCACTTGAGAAGTATGTCTTGGTTTATAGCTATAGATAATAAAGGCAATGGGGGGAAGGTCTTTTATATTGAGGTGTATGAGATTGTGTATGTTGAACAAGTTCGGTTTATGGTTTGAACCATGTGGTATAACGCTTTGCAATATTTGAATCTTCTTCATCATAAGTTGTTATGCTATGCTTCTTGTTTTAAAAGCAAGATCAAGTGTTGGATGGGTTGAATGAGTTGGTGCACCTAAGGTTTGATTGTATCTAGTTGTTAATGCAATTTGGTAGCTATGATGCTTGGCATGTTGTTGATATGTTGAGGAATGGTTTTAAGTATGTTTGTTGTTGTTTTGAGGGTTGGTTGGTTTTGGATGTTAGGGTGCATGCCTATAGACTTGTGGATTTTCCTAATTGATGCCATGAACGTGTTTTGATGATGCAAATATGTACCTCATATGTATGATGACTTGTTGGCATGATTAGGAGGTCCTTAGAATGTGTTTGAGTGGTTAAATGTGTGTTAAACCAGCAGATTCTGCACTTTCTGGACAATCCGTATCGGAACGGGCACTAGCGTTTCGAAACGGGGGCCTGTAATGGCCTTCGTGTATCGAAACGGGTAGAGGTCGTTCCGAAACGTTTTGGCCACTACCAAGCCCTGTTTCGATACAGGTCTCGAAACGAACCCGTGTTTCAGAACGGTCAACCCCCGTTCCGAAATAGACGACCGTTGGGCACTGATTTGAATGGTTTAAAGGTTTGCAAGCTTTACGTTTTAGTCCTGAAAATCATTTTAGCAATTGCTTGAGTTTGGGATGTCCGTTTGAGGTGAAATTTGACAGGGAAGCATGTAATATGATTAATTTGATATTGGTAATTTAAAATCAGTTAAGTCCTCCATCTTTCCAGAAATTACAATTTGGTCCCTAACTTTTGAATATTGTGCAATTGAGTCCCTTAATGCTTTCCGTTCGCAGTGCTTTTCAAGTATGCTTTTCTCAAGGGCACGCTTAAGGTTAATGTGCATCTAGATAAGTCTAAAAAGAAAAAAAAAAGTCGTTAATCAAGGTTGACTTTCGGGTTGACTTTGGTTTTCCCCGAGTAATCTTCGTAGTTCGGGTCAACCGTCTAGGCCGGGCTAAAGGGGTTACATTGATACTTGTTGATGATCAATTTGCGATACTTGGATCTTCTTTTTCGTATTTTGCTATTGCTATGCTCTTTGGGTAAAGGAAAGATCTTGTGTTGATGGAGATAAATGAGTTGGTGTGCTTAATGCTTGCAATGTGTCTAGCTTTGGATGTAATATGATGGTTTTAATGCTTGGCATGTTGCTGATATGTTTTGGAATGATTTAAAGTATGTTTGATGGTGTTTAGAAGTGAAAAACCAGCAATGTCTGCTGTTTCTGGGTAGGGTGTATCGAAACACCCTTAGCTGTTTCGAAACGGGTGCCCGAAATGGCCAGGGCGTTTCGGAACGGCTGGAAGTGTTTCGGAACACTTTGGCTACTGGAGTGGCCTGTTCCGATATGGGTCTCGGAACATACCCGCGTACTGAAACGGTCAACACCGTTTCGATACGGGTGCTTCGGTACGGGTGTCAGAGTTCCGTAACGATTGACCGTTGGGCTGTGTATTTGAATTGTTCAAGTTTGCAAGTCTTACATTTTAGTCATGAATGTTGTGGTTGCAATTGTTTGAGCTTGGAATGTCTTTTAAAGCTAAATTGCAATTGTTTGAGCTTGGAATGTCTTTTAAAGCTAAATTTTGGCAGTAAGGCTTGTAATATGATTAATTGAGGTTTGGTAAAACTAAAATCTATAATGTCTTTATGTTTTCCAAAATTTACATTTTGGTCCCTAAAAGTGTATTTCTTGCAATTGAGTCCTTAAATGTTTTCCGATCGTTGTGCTTATCTCTCCCATGATTCTTGAATATCCATATAGTCCTAATGTGCATCTAGAAAAGATAAAATGAAAAAAATGGTCGTTAATCAAGGTTGACTTTCGGGTTGACTTTGGTTTTCCCCGTGTGATCTTCGTAGTTCGGGTCTAGCGTCTAGGCTGGGCTAAGGGGTTACAGTTTGCAAGAATGGAACTTCTTGGCCTTTTTTAGCATTCCGGATATTTTCTACAAGCATATGGTGCTCCTCTTCTACTCCAATGTCGTGCTTATTGATAATGAAGATCATACCGAGGTGATTGGCATTGAGTTGTACCTTTTGGGTAAGAAGTTCATCATTAGTATATCCGTTTTAGAGAATGCTATTGGGCTCAAGAATGAAGGCATTGAGGATGAGAACCACTTTGGTGCTCACACTGAATCCCTTCTCTCTTTGGATACTCATGACTGGTTCCTCCACTTGATGATTTCTTGGTTCATCCGCCCTTCCGGAGGTAAATTCTCTCATGTTCGTCAAGTTGACTATTTATGGTTAGAGTGCTTTCGCCAAGGACAAGGGACAAATCTTGTCAAAATCATGTTCGCCGAGATGGTCCATAATGTGAAGATTCGTGAAACCGATGCTCTTACATCTTTCACTTATGGGACCGTTTTAAGCTATGTCTTTGGTACCCTCAACATTGATTGCACCTATGATTCTCCGGAACCCCGCAAGAACAAGATTGGTGAATCTTCTCTCCATAAGTCCGGGTTCTGCTATACTCTTGGCCAATGGGTTCGTGTCGATAGGCAAGCTCCGCCACCTCAAGTTGAGCCACCGCCTCAAGCTTTGGCTCCTAACAATGAAGCTCTTATGACTTTCCTAACCGAGCAGTTCAACTCGATGGATACGACCATGGCTTCGGGTTTTGGTGCTATCAACACTCGTTTTCAATCCTTGGAGGATCGCGTTCTTGGAAATGAAAATCATCTCACCGCTCTTGAGAATCAACAACCATCGATGGACTTGTCTTTCTCTACATTCTATGGTGAATGGAGGAACTTTCGTCATGCTCAAGCTAAAATCGATGATGATTCTTCTAATGATGATGGCGATGATGATGACGAGGCTTAGGATTTCCTTTGCATATCATATTAAACTATCATATTAGGCATAAGTTTGCACCTTTCTTTCTTTTTATGCTTTAAGAACCTATGCTTTGAATATTTTATGATTGGGATTGAGATTAAACTTTATTGCTTTAAGAATTTGTGTTTGGTTATTTAAACTTAACTCTATCTATATTATGTTGTTTGGTTTTGCTTATAACCTTGTTTCTTCTCATGATGAGCCTTGATTATTATTCTTTTTGATCTAACAAAAAGGGGGAAGAAGTAATATAAGAGCCAAATTTTTTGTGGTTTTGAGTTTCAAAGACTTGAATTTTAAATTTTAAAATCTTTTCAAAACTTTAAAACCCATCTTACATTGAGGGGGAGTTAGAACGTTTTCAAGATTTCAAAATTCTTAAAAATTCAAACTTGGTTTTGTTATATTAAAAAGGGGGAGATTGTGAAACTCGTAAATTGATTTTGATATAACAAAGGATTTAAGGACTAAATTGAAAAAGAGAAAATGAATTTTTAAGCCCTCAAAACCTCTCTATGTGTTTAAAGAAAAATGTACAAGTCAAAACCTCAACTTATCAAATATTTTCTAAGTCTTTACCAAGTCAAAACAGTGATTTTCAAGTCACCATTTCAGAACGGCCTTTGGGCGTTTCGGAACGTTTTGAAATTGTTAACCTCTGTTTCGAAACGTGTTTCGAAACGAATGAAGAACAACAGAACGGTTTGAACCATTTCGATACGGCGGTATCGAAACGACCTCAAACGTTTTGAAACAGAATTCAAACATGGTTTCAAAATATGATCGTTGAGCTTTTAAACTAATTTTTTAAGAAATAATTAAAGCGTATCGAAACGCCTCTAAGCTGTTTCGATACAGGTTTTGACAGTGGCAAAATGTTTCGAAACGAGTTTCGGAACATGCTCTTAGCGTATCGAAACGATCGTGCCCATTTCTTTACGGCCTATTTATTACACCCCAACGACTCTTTCTATTTTGGTCTGTTTCGAAATAGGGTCGGGCGTTTCAGAACGGGTAGTTGCAGACTGCATTTATGGAGGAAAGATAACATCCCAACGGCTATAATAATGAAGGCAACAACCCCAACGACTAGAATTCAATGAGAATGTATAAAAGGGACCTCTAAAAGCTCCAGCAACAACTATTGATCCCAAAAGAATTATCCAAACATCAAATCCAAGCAATTGTGGAAAAATCCCATATTTTATTGTAAACCCCAAATTGTGTTGTGTGTAATTCTAATCTTATTTTCCAATTTTGGTTGAGTGCTTGTATTTAAAGGGGAAATCTTGTATTGAGAGATATCTTTCTTGCCTTAATTTCTTCTTTGTACTCTTGTGAGGGTTTGGTCAAATTTTGGGTAGAAAATTTAACCGGTATTGTAAAGGTTACCTCCTAAGCCTTGAAAAGTGGAAGAGCAATTAGTGGATTGTTGGAAAATCCTTAGTGGTAGCTAAGGTAGTGGATGTAGAGTTCATTTGGAACTTGAACCACTCTAAATTGTCTTGTTCTTCAATTTTTGCTATTCCACTTTCCACAACAAATTTTAAAAACCCAATTCACCCCCTTTTGGCTTTGATCAATCCATTGATCCACTCAACAGTTTCTTTTTATTAGTTTAGGGTTTTGTTTTAGTTTAGTGTTTTGAATTAGGGTTTAAGGTTTATGTTTCATTATTAGTGAACAAAGCTTACCTTTAAGGGTTTAGTGTTTAGGGTTTATTGTTAGGGTTTAAGGGTTTACTTTTAATTGCTTTTATTTTGGGTTTTCTCTTTATGGGTTTAGGGTTTCTTTTTATGGTTTTACGGTTTTTGTTTTACTTTAGTGTTTTGAGTTAGGGTTTGGGGTTTAGGTTTCATTATTAGTGAACTAAGCTTACCTTTAGGGTTTAGTGCTTAGGGATTAGGGGTTTACTTTTTATTGACTTTATTTTGGGTTTTTTTGTTATGTGTTTAGGGTTTCTTTTATGGGTCTAGTGTTTAGGGTATCTTGTTACGGTTTTAGGGTTTTGTTTTAGTTTAGTGTTTTGAATTAGGGTTATGGATTTAGGTTTCATTTTTGGTTTAGGGTTTTACGGTTTTGATTAGGGTTTCATTTTAGAATATATATTAATATGTTAGTATATTATATATATGTATGTAAAATGTATTTATGTATGTATAAACCCTAAACCCTAAAAAACCCTAATCCATATATGTATATATATAATGCATGTAAGTATATATGTATATATGTATGTATCAATTTATGAACCCTAAACCCTAAAAATAAAAACCCTAATCCATATATGTATGTATATATATAATGCATGTAAGTAAGTATGTATATATGTATGTAACAATTTATAAACCCTAAACCATAATCCCTAAACCCTAAAAATAAAAACCCTAATCCATATATGTATGTATATATATAATACATGTAAGTATGTATGCATAGATGTATGCATCAATTTATGAACCCTAAACCCTAAAAATTAAAACCCTAATCCATATATGTATGTATATATATAATGCATGTAAGTATGTATGTATCAATTTATGAACCCTAAAACTTAAACCATAATCTCTAAACCATAATCCTTAAACCATAATCTATAAACCCTAATCCATGTATGTTTGTATTTATGTATAATGATTGAAAGTATGCATGTATCAATGTATAAACCCCAAACTCTAAACCCTAACCCTAATTCCTTTTCGTGCTATGTATGTATAATGTATGTATGTAGGAATGTGAAACACTAAACCCCAAACCCTAATCCATAAACCATAAACCATAAATCATATAAACATATGTATAATGTACGTAAGTATATATGTACGTATGTACCAATGTATAGACCCTAAACCCTACCCCTACCCTCAAACCATAAACCCTAAACCCTAAATCCCCAAAACACTACACCATAATTCCTATATGTATGTGCATATAATGTATTAACATTATGTATGTTAAATCCTAATCCCTACACAATAAACCCTAAACCCGAATGAACCCAGCCAGAAACGAAACCGACCTGAAATGAACCTGACCTGAAACGAAACCGACCTGAAATGAACCCGACCTGAAACGAAACCGACCTGAAATCAACCCGACCTGAAATCAACCCAGCCTGAAACGAAACCGACCTGAAATCAACCCGAACCAAAATTAACACGTCAACTAACCGTTTTGGCCCGACCTAAAATGAACCGACCTGAAATGAATCCGACCCGAAATGAACCCGACCTGAATTGAACCCGGCCAGAAATGAACCCGACCCGAAATGAACCCGAACCCGAACCAAATTGAGTCAAAAAAATGACCTGAAATAACATGTAACCAATTTGACCCCGACCTGACAGAGCCCCGACTTGAAACCCAACTGTTGACCTGTTTTTACATCCCTACCCACGATAAGGGCTTTGAAAAAGTCAAAGAAAATGTTATTGGAATGAGGAAATAGCACTTATATAATATCCAGTGTTTTTATTCGTTAAAAAACGAATAGAACGTCTACAGGTTAGTTTAGCGGTCGAGGCATCAAATTTTAAAGTAAGATTAAATATTTAATTTTTAATATCAGTCATGTTTAGCAATTAGCGGATAGCTAATAACGGATTATATTAGCTGATAGCTGATAGCTAATTTATTAGTTGATTTGATTAAGGGATTGTATTAGCTGATTGTATAAAAGCGTTTGATAAAATTAACTGATAGTTGTTTGATTATTTAAACAAACAAAATGACATATAAGAACATGATTATATTCGATATTTATTTGAATAGTTTATTAGTTATCAATATTTTGTATCTATTAATATTAATTAGATTATGAAAAATAATTTTTAATATAACATTACTAAGCATATTTGAATGATCTATATATTAATTTATTATTTATATAATTATTTTTAATACAATTTAATTAATTATTAAATTTATATACAAATATAAATGTGTGAGAATAAAAAGAAAAAAATATTAGTTTACAAATGTCACAATGTAAATACGCGGGGTTAAAGAATTAAAATATAAATGGTTAAATTTAGGTTATTTGAAGATTTTTTATATTTGTTAAGGGTAAAAAAGTTTTTATAACTCTTATGTCAAAACATCTAATTTCAAAACGCTCCTATTAGCAACTTTTTCAAAATTAGAGGTTTCACTCCAAACCGCTGTTTCAATCTGCTCTTTACCATACATCCAAATTAGCGGATTTGACCGGTCACACCTCTAATTTTAGCTCAAACCTCTATTTACCAAACATGGTCATCGTAAATTAAATAAACTAAGTTGAAAGAGTCACCTCATAATGAACTTCTATCGTACTTAATTCAGATTAATCAATCAATATATTATATATCTATAGTTCTAAAATAAACAAACCGGATAACGATTCTCCGGTTCAACGGACGGTCAATAATAATAATAATAATAATAATAATAATAATAATAATAATAATAAAATCAATTCATTGATTTACGGTTTACGCCTTTCTAATATTCAAAATTCAGATACTCTTAAACTTTTTATCTCTATTTTCAGAAATCAAAACCCAAAATTTGCTGTGTTTTGTGAAGAGATATATCCATTGTCAGTAAAGATAATCTTAGGGTTTTGTTCAGTCTTACATTCTCCAGTGCAGTCGCTCTCTTTCATTCTTGTTTAAACACATACCGGCGGCGACAACAGTTTTAGAGCTGGTTGTCGACCGCCGGTCACCCTCTTTTTATTTATTTGTTTTATTCTTTTAATTTTAATTTTTTTAATTCAATAAATATGTATTTATGATATGCTTTCTTCTATTTTTTGGTACGTTTTTCTGTTTCTTTGCACACTTTTTTTGTTATTTGTTTTTCTATCATGGTTGGATTTGACGTAGACATAACTGATGAAGATATCACACTTTTAATTATCCTGTTGATCTCCCTATTTTGGACCCTAGAACTGGATCTTGATGCAAGTTTAGTCACCGCTCTTGTTCGCAATTGAGTTGTGGTAATAATCGTGTTGTCAACGTGTCCCAATTCTGTAATATGTATTTTTTAATGTTGTTTGTTGATGTTTTTACCTTCATCGTCGAGCTTTGATGATGTTTTGTATCTCCTTTGTTTCGATTCTTTGAATTAGGTTTTTTACCTTTTCTTTATTTGGTCATATTTATGATCTAGAGACTGTTAGTTTTCGTGTTTTTAGGATTATGTCCGGATCATGTTTGTTTACCTGCATTGTAAACTTTCATCTTAAATTTTTCTTTTATTAATAAAACCGACGTACTCATTTTCAAAAAAAAACCCAAAATTTGCTTGAACTTTATATCTATACTCTTGGAAATCCAAGGTTGTACTATTAGGTCTATACCTCACAATCTTTCATGATCCATCAAACTTTCTCTTTGTATTCTTTAAAGCCCATGATATATGTTCTATGTTCATCCTGTTATCTTAACTCTGAAATATGAATCGCAATGTCTTGTTTTAAGATTCTTTTGTTTTTTCTCTTTTGGTTTAGAGGGATCCAGTGAAGCTATTTTTAGTGCTTTTGGATCATTTGTAATAATTAGAGTAAAGAATGAAAACAAAATTTAGGGTAAGTGTTTACAATTAAAATAATAACCCTTACTAAGTATCAATTGATTTAGCGAGAAAACAAGGCTAGTGATTCAAATTCAGATATTGTGAATAAAAAAATATATTTAGAGGATTGCTCACATAATGAATGTCTACAATAATCTATTTGAATTAATCACTCAACGAATCAAATGCGGAAGATTATAAAAAAAATAACCACAATATTGGAGCTCCTACTAAAACCGAAGTTTTAAGGCACATCTTAATCTTATTATTGTATTTCAATTATCAAGTTTATTTTAAGCTAGAACTCAATAAGTGGTCCAAGTAGAAAAGCGGATGATATTTATCCCAAGACACTATAGTTCAATTGCTTTGTCTACAAAGTATGTGTATTGTCAAAAGGTTTAGAATATGTTTGAACAGATACTACCTTGTAATCACATTAAGACTATTAAAAAAAGATTTATTTCAAGCTAGTTTGGGCTTGGAGATACATAAAATTTACTAATACCAAGTATAAGTTCAGCTAAATCTAACTTGACCCATGAACACCTCTAACTAGAAGTGAAATTTTAAACCATATGTGGGTTAAGAAACCTCTATATGCCTCATTTATTTAGTTTTTAAATATCAATTAAGGACACACAATAATTTCAGTTGGACTAAAACTGATGATTTGTTAGTCTGTTAATCTGGATCGTTAGTTTGATACATTTCTAAAATTATTTTGGGCTAGTCTATATATATTGGGGAAGTCCAATAGCAATGTAACCCAATATTCTGAACTTCTTTAGTCTTTGAACAAGCCTTCTTCATTTTCTATTCTTTTGTTTGCTTTAGCTAAACCCTAACACAACCGTTCTATTCATCTTCTCTCATCTCTTCACTTGTCTCCGGCCACCGTTCATTGTAACTCACCACCGCAAAAATTTAACTATCCGGCTTTCTACCTTTTGTGCAAACAATTATTAATGTAGTCTTTTTTTACCAACAATTCTTAATGTAGCCTTGTTGTCCTGATTTGGAGAATTAACATGGGCCATCTCAATCATTCCATCCACACAGGGACGAATCCAGGACTTTAGGTTAGAGGACGAATTTATAAATTTCTAGGGGCGAATTTATAAAAGTTTAGGGGGGCGAAAATATATTTTCAATAGAAAATACATAAAGAAATTCTAAAAATTTTCTAAATCATATATGATTTTCAAAATTTTAGGAGGGGGGCGGTTGCCCCCACCAGCACTCCTTCGGTCCATCCCTGCATCCACAGCTGGTTCAATATTCATTCCTTGTGATTTGATGCCCATAATCTCCAGCACATCCGTCTTGTTATTACTTGCGAATTGTCACCATGCGAATCTCGCTAGATGTGAACCTTTAGACTTGTAGATAGTCATCTGCAACTTCCCGTGAACATAATCGGTGGACGGTCACTAACGAAGCCTCATCAGTAATAAGAGTCCAACGAATTTAAGCACATTATCTCAGACCACGTGGCGATACACATGGTCATACTTGATGATAAATTAGTCTAAGCCATTATTTTCTAACACGTCCAATCAATATTAATTTCACGACAACTCACTATTGGGACCTGTCCAAATCACTATAAATAGCCATGCAACAGAGAGCACATGCACACACACTCTTCTTCAACCAGATTACATCAGAACTACCTTCTTTCACCATTAGAACCACCGTCCTTCCACCATCCGAGAACGTTGTTCACTTTACCGGTCAACAATTCTATAAATAGTTTTATAACCTTCTATTACACCTCCTACTGTTCACCTTCCAACTCCCTGTTAGACTCCAAGCATCCATATGACTGATACACCGATCTCAAACGCCATTGTCGTTTCTGGATGAATGATTAGTATATTTATCTTTCTATTTCTTTTCATGTGCTTGTCAGGTAGAAGAAATATCCAGGCTGAAGAACAGTTGGCGTTATATATGTATGTATGTATGTATAGCCTGATCGGTTAAAAGGGAAAATAAATAATAATTGTCAGAATTTGAACTCGAGAGCAATACAAATTATCCTAAAAAACCAATATAAACAGTTCTTTTTTTTTTTGCGTAAAATATAAACAGTTCAAAAGCTGATATGTTTGTAATTTAACTTCAAGCAATAGCATCACAGCATGCATGCCTCATTCTCATATGATTTCTTATTTTACATATAAAGGTTTCTTTACCCAATATTATATCACAATTCACAACTAAACTTCTTGTGTTCGAGCTTTCTTGACCTTGCGGTGTAAATCATCGACAAGAGAGGCAGAAAACCAGGACTCCACCACTTGTGAAAGATCGAGCTGCAGATTCCCGCATGTGCTCGCAGTTGCAGCAGCAGTACTAGTACTTGCCGATGTTCTTCTTTTATTGGCCTTTGGTTTTCTTGGTGCAGGCGGGCATTGTTTCATCTCTGGGATTTTTTGATCCAAAGACGTAGGAGTCTTGAATCCATCATCATCATAATCAACCGTTGCCTTGAATTCTGCTAAACATATATTTTTCTTTTCGCTTTCCATGGAAGTTGCTGCTTTGCTTTCTTCTCCTTTTTTACCTTCACCATCTTCCTGTACTTGTCGTCGTCCTCGATCATCGTTTGAAGAATTATAAATAGCTGTAGCTTCACAGAACTCCTCTTCAAGTTCAAACTCCAATGGCGGTCGTTTCAAGATATCGAATTCCATACTTTCTGTTTCGTCTTTAACAAGGATCAGCTCTGAGTTCGACATGCTATGAAGGGAAACCTGGCTGAATTCTGCGTACATTAAGAACTGAACAGGGAATGATATTGAGAAGTGAAAGTAAGAAACAGAAAGAAGAGGAGGAAAACTATTTTAGCCAAGAGATCATGGACTTATAAAAGAGAGTTTCTAGTTTTTTGTGCATCGGATCCTTCGCCCCAAGTGTTGGCTTTAGAAACCTTCACCACCTACTTGCTCTAATGATAAAGGATTTTAGAATACAAAAATAGAAAAATATTCCATGTACAGAAATATTTTTCCAGTAGTATCTGTTCATATTTCAAAAAGATTGTTTATATTTTTTTCTTAACCTTTTCATAAAACATACACCTTGCACACAAGTGTTAGATTTTAAGATTTAAGTTTTAGTGTTTAAAATTTAAGATTTAGGGTTAAAATTTATGTTTTAGTGTTTAAAACTTAAGATTTAGAGTTAAAATTTATGTTTTAGAGTTTAGAGGATAATGTTTAGGGTTTTAGGGTTAGAGACTTGATCTTAAACTTTTTAAGTGAAATTAAACATGCTTGTGGAGTATTTTTTCCACTAGCGGTGCATGAAATAATATCACATATAAAAATGGATTATTATCCTATACACTGGCAGTGAAAACTAAAAGTTTTCACAAGCGCCTTAGTTTTAGAGTTTAAGAACTTAGTTTAAGGTGTAGGGTTTAGGGGTTTAGGTGTAGGGATTTAGAATTTAGCGATAGTGGTTAGAATTTAGGATTTATGGTTAAAATTTAGGGTTTAGTTTTTAGGTAATATAGTGAGGATTTAGGTTTTAATCTATAAACCCTAAATTATAATCATAAACTATAAATTTCAACCACTATCCCTAAATTTAAAACTCATAGACCTAAACCTCTAAACAATACACCCTAAACTAAGTCCCTAAACCCTAAAACTAATACGCTTGTGAAAACTTTTAGTTTTCACCGTATGTGTATTAAATAATTACCCTATAAAAATTGGTACTATCATTTATTCTTTTTAATATTTATGTTCAAGATTTTTTTAAAATAATGTGTTTTTAAAGTTTAAATATAATTTTTTTTTAGAGAGCAATATATTTTAGTACTACACAATATTATATTTAATAAATCTAGAATTTAATTTTCAACATTTAATATGATTACATTCATAATAATAATTCAATATATCTTTGTATTAAAACTTAATTTTCATTTTTTAAAAATATATATACTGGTGTTTTTTTCTTTCTTTAATGATAGTTCATATACGAAGTTTGATGTATCTCTATGCACGTGGGTTGCAATACAATGGGGACCAAAGGGTCGTTTTTGATATTATAATCAAACCCCATCTCATCATATTATTAAGGAAACTTACATTAAATTGCAAGCAAGGGACCAACTAACTTTTAATTTGTTTTTTTATATACAATGTCTAAATTATTCAAATGCTTCCTCACTTATAAATCAAATGATAATGTATGCTTAAGCACACACTAGTTCACGTCCTTTTATATGCAGCAATAACAATTGTTTCAACCAATTAAGACTAATCGATATTTTGAAACTATGTAATAAAGAACTCTATGATGAGCACTTGAATTTCCCTTTGAGTGCTCAAGATTAAGGGTTTTGAAAACAAATATAAATGGAATATCTTGTTGTTCACTGATCCAGCTAACTCTAGGCAGTTATTACTCATTTTTGGTAAAAGGTGAAGAAACTTTTGCTTTCATCTAATATTTGCCCCATCAATGCTATCCATATAGCCTTTTTCTTTTCCTTGTTGCTTAGCCAGGAAAATAAAAATCAAAACAGATGGCTCCACAAAGTTTAAATGCAAAATTAATGTACCTCAATGATCAAAACTAGACTAGGATGAGTACTCAGAACTTAATTTTGTCGGTTGAGTATTTACCTTTAAAAGATCAAATTCAACATCTCTATATTTCAAATATAAATACCTATATAATCCCTTTATCTTATTCTAGATGCTAATGACTTGTGGTGACCAGTGGCAGTGATTACTGTACTGACTACAGATTTGTTGTGCTTTCCATTAGGGTGTTTAATTTGTCGGTTCGGTTAACCGATCCAACTGAACTACCCAAAATTTATTAATCAAAAATTTCTGTCGTTAATTGAATAAAAAAAATTTGAATATTTTTAACCGAACCGAAAAATGTTCGGTTAATTTGGTCAGTTTTCGAATTAACCGAAATTTGTTATAAAATTTTGGATAAATTACAAAATGGTCTCTAAAGTATGTTAAATGATCTTTTTAGCCACCGAACTTTCAAAAATTATAAAACAATCATTAAACTTGTCGAACTATTATAAAACGATCATTGACTCATTGCATGTTATAAATTATTGATAAATATTGACAAGTTTAATGACCATTTTATAATAATTCAATAAATTTAATGATATTTTGTGCTAATTTGATAAAATTAAATGACCATTTTATAACATAGCAAAATATTTAATGATCATTTTATAATTTTTAAAAGTTCTATGACTAAAAATAAATATATACAATATTATATATTATATATATAATAATTTGGTTAATTCAGTTAATTAACAGATTTCAAATCGAATTAACCAATAACCGAAATTTGATTATAAAAAATTAACCCTTTGTTGAACATACGCTTTAATTTTGATATAACTAAAAACCTAAGGACTAAAGTAAAAATATCAAAACAATTTTAAAAGTCCTTAAAATTCCCTATATCTTGTTAAAGACCATTTTATAGCTAAAACCAAAGACTTACAAAATATTTTTTAAGTATTTTAAAAGTCGAAACAGTGATTTTTCAAGCCCCGTTTCGAAACGGCCCAAGGCGTTTCGAAACACTTTCAGTTCGATGTGCACCTGTTCCGAAACGGGTATCGGAACGGGTCAAGGCGTTTCGAAACGGTATGACTCGTTTCGAAACTGGTCTTCATTTAAAAGAACAAAGGGCAACGGTCTTTAAACAAATTTTTGAAATTAAACAGGGCGTTCCGAAACGGGCTTAGGCCGTTTCGAAACACCCCTTTGGCAGTGGCATAGCCGTTCCGAAACGGCCCTAGGCGTTTCGAAACGGGCTCCCGTAGACGCTCCTAACGGCTATATTATTTGAAAACCGTTCCGAAACAGGTGACCCCGTTCCGAAACGGTAGGCGTCTGGAAGCTGAAATGTTTTGAGAAAAACATCCCCAACGGCTCCAAAGACTCTCCAAAGGCTCCTAACGGCTATAGACTCAAACAACACTATAAATACAGCCTTAGATCAATATTGAAGTAACAAGAAAGAGGAAGAAACATCAAGAAATCATATACAAGCATTCAAGCTTCCAAGAGTTTATTTCAAGCTTATTTTTCGATCTTTCTTGTAAAAACACTAGAGTGTTCTTCGTTGTAATTCTTGTTCTAGTGTTTTTCGGGTGTGTGAGAGAGCTTAAACTTTGCAAACACTTTCCTTGTGAGGATTTTCTAGTTTGCTCATTTGTATCCAACTTTGGGATAGGATTCAATAGACTTTGGGGTATAAGTCTATTGAAGTGTGTAAGGTTACTCCTTGTCCTTAAAGGAAAGACAAATTAGTGAATTTGTGGGAAATCCTTAGTGTGGACGCTAAGGTAGTGGATGTAGACTTTGGTTAGAAAGTCGAACCACTCTAAATCGCTTTGCAATTTTTATCTTTGCATTAGCTTCCGCCGCAATTTTCAAAAATCCAATTCACCCCCCCTCTTGGTTTTGTTCGATCGATTGCCACGTTCTACAATTGGCATCAGAGCTTTGGTTCATTAGAAGGTCTTACAACCTCTTGAAAAAGATCCAAGAAGTGTGCAATCATCTACAAAGTCATCCATGGCATCCACCTCAAATGTTGTAGCTTGGGGAGATTCTCAACCCACCAACAAGCCTCCCTTCTTCAATGGAGTAAACTATGCCTATTGGAAAAACCGCATGAAGCTCTTCATCCAAGCTTATGATCTTGAAGCTTGGAAAATCATCATGAGAGGATACATAGCACCAACGAGCAATATTGAATCATGGAGCGTTGAAGAAGACAAGGGATTCTCAACAAATGCAAAGGCTATGCATCTCATCTTTTGTGCCCTTGGCCCGGACGAGTATGGAAGGGTGTCATCTTGTTCCAATGCAAAAGAAATTTGGGACAAACTTGAAGTTACACATGAAGGTACAAATCAAGTGAAGGAGACCAAAATCGGGCTCCTCAATCTAAGTTATGAGAACTTCAAGATGGACCCCGAGGAAGACATCAAAACCATGTCCGATCGATTCTCCGTGATCGTAAATGGTTTAAAAGGTTATGGCGAAGTAATCCCCGAAGATAAACTTGTGAGGAAGATGATCTACTCTCTTCCCAATACATGGGATTCAAAGAAAACGGCCATAATAGAAGCAAAGGACCTCAAAGTTCTCAAATTAGATGAGCTTATTGGTTCCTTGCTTACTCACGAAATGATGTCAACGGGCAAGGAAGAAAAGAAGAACGAAGTGGAGAAAAAGAAAGTTGATCTTGCTCTTAAAGCATCCAAAAAGAATGATGATTCAAGTGAAGAAGATGAAGAAAAAGAGATGGCAATGTTTGCCAAAAGATTTAAAAACTTCATGTTGACCAACAAAGGAAGAAGATTCCAAAGAGAAGAGGGATTCAAAAGCAACAAAGGGAGAGACCCTCTAACTTGCTATGAGTGCAACAAACCAGGACATATCAGGATCGATTGTCCTCAACTAAATAAAAATAGCTATGAGAGGAAAAAGCACAAGGCTCACGTAGCTACTTGGAGCGATGACTCTTCCGACGAGGACGAGGATGAAGTAGCCAACTTGTGTCTTATGGCTTTCGAGGATGACTCAATGGTAACCTCTAATTCATCTTATTCATTTGATTATACTTTTGATGAATTACAAGAGGTTTATAATGAATTAGCCTTAGAGTATGAGAAGTTGATTTTGAAAAATAGAAAAATTACTTCAAAATTGAAAAATGAAAATGACTCTCTCTCTAAGACTAATAAGGAATTTGAAAGTAAATTTGGAGAAATGCAAGTCCAAATAAACGATTTTGAAAAGAAAAATAAAGACTTGCAAAATTTACTTTCAAAGGTCCATGAAGATCATCAAAAAGAACTTGATGATCTTAAAGCTTCTTTCAACAAAGTTGGGACAAAATTAGTTGAAAAATGTGAAAATTCAAGACCCAACTATGTTAGAAAGAACTATCATGGGTATAGACAAAGATCACCTAATCGAAAAAAGATTAGGAGCATTTGGGTTCCAAAAGGACTCATTGCTAACAAAGATTTTGATCTATTGTCAAAATGGATACCCAAAGGGACCAAATTACTAGGAACTAACTCTTATGGACCCAAAAGAGTTTGGGTACCAAAACATACATAGTTCCTTTTTGTAGGTGTGTTGGAGCCATGATATGCAAATTTGAAGAATCTTGAAAGCTCTAGACACACAAAATGGAAGGACACTTGAAGAAGTTCAAATCGACATATCTTGACTCAAGTGGTAACATTTTTTTTGTTTGTTGCAAAATTTACTCTTACATGTTGATTTAAATGAATACTTTGTGTTAAAACATGTATGAGATTCCCCATATGTTGTATAAATGCTTTTAGTGAGGGGGAGTTATGTTTTGCATGTGTGCTTAATTTCTTTTATGCTGTTCCTGCTCAATCATATCATATATGCATGTTTGGCCTCTTAGAAAATCATTTTCTCTGCATTTTAGAGCCTCATCTGCACTTCCAGGCCCAGGTGTATCGAAACGGGTTAACCCGTTCCGATACGGATGCCTTAAAATTTGTCCTGAGAGAAGGGCGTTTCGAAACGGCACCAGGCGTTTCGAAACGTTTTCGGTTCGATGTAAGGGTGTATCGGAACGCGTTCCGATACGGGTCAAACGTGTTTCGAAACGGTCATACCCGTTTCGAAACGATCTGTCGAAGGTTTTAAGAAGGGTCAAACCCTAGCCGCCCCGTTCCGAAACGGTCATGACCGTTCCGAAACGGCCTCGCGGACAGCCCTATTTAGGGCTTCTAAATGTTCAAAAATCTAATTTTTATCAAACCCTTAAAACCCTAAAAACCCTAACCGACCCCCTTCTATAAATACCCTCTAAAACCCTTTGTTTTTCACAAAATTGTGAGGGGTTTTGCTCTAAAACACATATCTAAGCAAGCTTCATCAATCTTGTGCAAAGATTTCTCTCAAATCATCCAAAATCCCAAACTAAGGTAATTTTTCTTATTTTTCTTATTTTTCAAATTATGTTCGAATCATAGGATAGAAAAATTTATTCTTGTATACATTATATGTTTTTAGTTGTGGGTTATTCGAATCTTGTAAAAACTTTTCAAAATCTCAAAATTTTTGATTCGAATATAAAATTTTTTAATCGTATTTTTTTAATTTTGTTTTTCAAAAACCTAAGTGGGATTTCCTATTGGATTAATTTTAATTATCAATGCATACAATTTTAAAACTCTTGCTTAATATTTTAGATGACGGATCAAGCGAACAAAAAGCGCAAAGCCGTTCAAACCGGAGAATCAAGCATTCGTCCAAATATTACTCAACTCTTTCAGAAAACTCTAAAAACTCCGCAGCAGCGTGCTCGCTTCTCCTACGTCAAAAATCTCGCTGTTCGTAAAGAAAGAGTTATTGATGTCGAATTCCTTAATTCCGAGCGATTTCTCTTTCGCTATCTTAATCGTTTGGATGAGTGGGATCTTCTTTTCTTCTTGAGCATCGAGGATGTTTGCTACAAAAACTTGGTACTTCTCTTCTACTCTAATGCTCGTTTCCTATATGATGAAACCAAAACAGAAATTGTAGGAATTGAGTCATCTTTACTAGGGCAAAAGTTTGTTATTAATATTGCTCTTTTGGAGTCGGCCCTTAAACTCAAGAATGAGGGTATAGAAGAAGAACGCCACTTTGGCACCTTTACCGGAAAAGCTCTTCATTTAGATGTGCACGATCGTGTGCTTCATTTGATTGTTTCTTGGTTCATTCGACCATCCGGAGGAAAATACTCCCACATCCGGGAAAAAGATCATTTTTGGCTCGAATGTTTCCGAAGAGGTGAGCGCCCAAATGTGCCCAAAATCATCTTTGCCGAGATCGTCAATAATATCAAACTTATTGACACCAATGAGTTGACTTCATTCACTTACGGCATTGTTTTGAGTTTTCTCTTCGATCATCTTGGTATTGACTGTACCTATGATTCCCCGGAACCTAGCAAGACCAAAATTGGTGAGTCCTCTCTTCGAAAATCCGGATTCACATATTTGAATGGTTTTTGGCAAAGAATTGATCGAGAAGAGATTCCTCCTCCCGTTGCTCCTCCACCTCAAGTTCAAATGGGAAATCAAGATGCTCTCACGGGTTTTCTTACCGAGCAGTTCAATGCCTTGAATTCTCGTTTTGACACAATGGAAACTCGTATTTCTTCGGGCTTTGAAACTATGGGAAATCGTTTGAAGAATGTCGAGGATCGTCTTCAAACCCTTGAAACTTCCAATGACAACCTTGATCTTTCCTTTTCTACTCTTTATGGAGAATGGACAAAATATCACCGTTCACAAGCCAAGAACGATGATGATGATGAGGATGATGATGACGAGGCCTAGGATAGTCATATCATATCATATTATATTATCTATGCATTTAGGATTGAGTTTGTTTCTTCATGTTTTATCATGGTTTTAGGAACCTATAATATTGATCGATTATCTTGGAATTTGATTATGAACTTATTGTTTATGCTTTGAATATCAATTATGATTGCTTATTATTGATTATTGGTACTAATCTTCTTTATGAGCTTGTTTCTTTTTTGATCTAACAAAAAGGGGGAGAAGATAGCCATGCCATGCCACCAAAAATTTTTGAAACTATTAAAATTTTTAAATTTTTAAATTTGTCTTAAGGTTTTGATCATTGATTTCAAAAGTCACAAGTTTTAAATTTCAAAACCTATCTTAAATTAAGGGGGAGTTAGAATATCTTCAAAACTTTCAAAATTCTTAAAAATTCTAACTTTGGTTTTGTTATATCAAAAAGGGGGAGATTGTTGAACATACGCTTTAATTTTGATATAACTAAAAACCTAAGGACTAAAGTAAAAATATCAAAACAATTTTAAAAGTCCTTAAAATTCCCTATATCTTGTTAAAGACCATTTTATAGCTAAAACCAAAGACTTACAAAATATTTTTTAAGTATTTTAAAAGTCGAAACAGTGATTTTTCAAGCCCCGTTTCGAAACGGCCCAAGGCGTTTCGAAACACTTTCAGTTCGATGTGCACCTGTTCCGAAACGGGTATCGGAACGGGTCAAGGCGTTTCGAAACGGTATGACTCGTTTCGAAACTGGTCTTCATTTAAAAGAACAAAGGGCAACGGTCTTTAAACAAATTTTTGAAATTAAACAGGGCGTTCCGAAACGGGCTTAGGCCGTTTCGAAACACCCCTTTGGCAGTGGCATAGCCGTTCCGAAACGGCCCTAGGCGTTTCGAAACGGGCTCCCGTAGACGCTCCTAACGGCTATATTATTTGAAAACCGTTCCGAAACAGGTGACCCCGTTCCGAAACGGTAGGCGTCTGGAAGCTGAAATGTTTTGAGAAAAACATCCCCAACGGCTCCAAAGACTCTCCAAAGGCTCCTAACGGCTATAGACTCAAACAACACTATAAATACAGCCTTAGATCAATATTGAAGTAACAAGAAAGAGGAAGAAACATCAAGAAATCATATACAAGCATTCAAGCTTCCAAGAGTTTATTTCAAGCTTATTTTTCGATCTTTCTTGTAAAAACACTAGAGTGTTCTTCGTTGTAATTCTTGTTCTAGTGTTTTTCGGGTGTGTGAGAGAGCTTAAACTTTGCAAACACTTTCCTTGTGAGGATTTTCTAGTTTGCTCATTTGTATCCAACTTTGGGATAGGATTCAATAGACTTTGGGGTATAAGTCTATTGAAGTGTGTAAGGTTACTCCTTGTCCTTAAAGGAAAGACAAATTAGTGAATTTGTGGGAAATCCTTAGTGTGGACGCTAAGGTAGTGGATGTAGACTTTGGTTAGAAAGTCGAACCACTCTAAATCGCTTTGCAATTTTTATCTTTGCATTAGCTTCCGCCGCAATTTTCAAAAATCCAATTCACCCCCCCTCTTGGTTTTGTTCGATCGATTGCCACGTTCTACACCCTTAACTAATTATACTTAAAATTAACTGACCGATTAACCGAAAAAACTTCAGTTCGATCGGTTAATTCGGTTAAAACCGAAGTATGAACACCTCTAAGGGGATCAGTAATGTTGGATTCCTCACTAAACTAACAACTATAACCATCCCCCATTATCTGTTATTATTGATTTAATGTGAACAGATTGTTGCTTCAAACCTCAAAAAACTATACAAAAAAGGACAAGTATTTTGATATTTTCAATACCCTTTAAAGTATCAGTCCTTTGAGGGTGTAAGAATACATAACCAATCAAATATGCCAGCAATGTTGCAGATAAAGGGTTTTACTTAAAGTTTTTTTGGGGGTTTAAGAACATGTTTAAAAGTAATTAAAGCAAGTTTAATAATGAAACATGCACCATCTGATCTGATGTTGCAGAATAATTGGATGTCAAAGGCACATGGAGGAAGATTTTTGCCACCACTGCCAACCATCATGCATATCCCATGCCCTCACAATCAACTCCCCCATAGCTTTTCTTTACGATTTTTCCTATCCAACCCCACAGATCTCCATTTTTCAAGTTTGGGTTTTTCACTTTCTTAAAAAAGGCTGTGCCTTTAGCACACCCAAGACCCAACTAGTCTATGTTCTTGGACCACCCCCTATGGCAAATCAGACATGGTTCCTTTCAGGGGTTTTGCATGTGAGTGCTTTATTTTATTGAATCTTTATGCGTGTGTTTTTTTTGGGGAAAAAAGGTAGGGGAAAAAGCTTGGTGTTTGAGGGTGAAAAGATTAGATCAAAGGAAAAGTGATGTCAAGTGTCAAGTACACACCTAGAGGAAGCAATCAAGTAAAGCTTTCTTCAAGATGGTTTAGAGAGGGGCTAACTTCATTGTTTCCAAGTAGAGATAGACCAAGGGATGTTAGGGTCAGTCGCACTCTTAAAAATTTCAAATTCTCATATATTTAAATTAAGTATAAAAGTTCACACCTCCTGCCTAACATAAAATCTTATGTCTGTCCGTCCCTATTTCTGATAGAGTTCCTAAAAGCAAACATTGCTACCATTCATCATCATTAGCCCAGTTTCATGTTCCAAATACTGTTATGCCGTTGAGTTTAATGATTATAAAATTATCTATATGCAAACTGCAAAGAGAGATTCTTTGGATTTGAACTGAAAAGTAATTCCAAAACCATGATTGCTAGCAAAAAAAACTTGCAGTCTGCCGGTGTGAACTTTGGATCTAAATGATGCATGGGAGATGGGGGCACTCACAGTCACATGAAACTT
Source organism: Hibiscus trionum (assembly GCA_030270665.1). Lineage (NCBI taxonomy): Eukaryota > Viridiplantae > Streptophyta > Magnoliopsida > Malvales > Malvaceae > Hibiscus > Hibiscus trionum. The sequence goes on along the minus strand of BSYR01000007.1, from coordinate 8,314,580 downwards.
GGACTGTTGGTTCAGGAAAATGAAAGTCGCGTGGGAGACAAGGAACATGGGATGATAAAAGAGCCTAGGGCACCCTAAAGAATAAACCAAACAGTGTTTACTCGTTTATTACCATACACCAAATATCCTATTCCTGGTAACATTATAATTACTGAGCTAAAATAGGTTCTTGGAAGGGTGACAACATAGTACTGTAAACAGCAAGTTTTTTTTTTTATTTATGAAAATAGTATGAAAGCTGTCACCTTCTTCATCTAATAAAACAAAGACAAGTTAAGTTTTGAAGTTAAAGAATTTCGTACAGAATAATTACCACTGTACTTCAACTAACAGTTTGGAGGACAGAAATAAGACTAATGTGCAAATTCTGGCTTGGTTTTTAGCAAGTTTGCATGTATCACAGGCTTGGCAGCTTGCATCACAAACTAAACCTCAAAGTTCAATCCCTCGTCATTTGATCCATAGAAGTATGTATTGTATGTATGTAGTCTGATGTGGATCTGGGTCCAGATATTCTTCTGGACTGGTGCATTTTTTGAGGCCTTGGCCAAATCGGCAGATGGGTCTTGTTGTTTCAGACCCCCACCTCATTTCCCCCCCTTCTTTTGAGTACACAAAGTGATGTTGTCCACTAAGTTGTGTCTGTTGCTAGTGAGTTGGGCATTGGAAATGTCAGAATTCCAGCACAACAACCCATGTAACCTGTTAGGCAACCTTTTATCATCATGACTTTACACTTCAAAGAAGATTTTGATCTCTTTTCTTGGGGTAGGTTGCATCAAATTCAATCACATCATCGTCTAAAAAGTCAGAAAACCATAATGGTGGGGGCATTCCTCATATTTCAATTCCCATGGTGGGTATCCATCGAAAACTAAGCTTGGGTTGACTTTGAAAGTTGATCATGGTGAATTATAGAGCTGAAATAGGCCATTCCATCGGATGATCCAAACAGAAATGAGTTTTAGCTTCTCCTAACGTTGTAATAGCATCAGTTTGATTATTTGGATTCTCTTCGAGTCTTGTCCCGGGGTTTTGCATAAAACAAGAACTTGATAGGAACTAGAAAGTTTAATAGTTTGAAGAACAGTTCAATAACCAAAAAATAAAAAAAATTATAGAAGTTTGCTTAGAGTCAAGACAATAGTTCCTACAAGGCTTTGAAATCAGCATTAAGGACAAAAACCACTCTATCTACAAGAGTTTTAAGCTATGTTTATGTAACCCCTCGTCCCGGTCTGGTCGGATGACCGGTCCAAGTGGGCCACACGGGGAAAACCGAAGCGAAACCCGTGAAGGTTTCCCCTCGGTTAACGACCCTAAAATTTTCTTTTTATTATATCTTGTCTATAGGCATAATTAAAACCTATGTGAAGCACAGCAGCGGGAAATACAAACATTGAAACATACACCGGCCAACGAACACATCAAACAGCTCATTTTAGCCCTTTACAGCAGGCCGTTTCGAAACGCCCTTAGGGTGTTCCGAAACGCCTTGACTAAGTCAACAAGCCAGGGTCAACCATAAGGTGACCGTTCCGAAACAGGGGTGACCCGTATCGGAACGACCTTGACGGTCAATTTCTCGTGGTCAACGAGATTTGACCGTTTCGAAACATCAAAGGCCCGTTTCGGAACGCCTTTATCTCGTCAATTTCTCAAAATTCCAGTAGCAAAAATGTTCCGAAACGACCCTCATCCGTTTCGAAACGGCAGGCCATTTGCAAAGGAACCGTATCGGAACAGGGGGACCCGTTCCGAAACGCCCCCTGTCTGCAGACTCGTTTTGGCTGTTTCAAGGCACAAGGGTGCCCCAAAACACCACCAAAACACCTCACAACACCATACAAATTAAACTCAAGGCATCCCAACTTTACTAGCATGCTTTAACTAGGTTAAGACAAGTCTAAACATTAGGGTAGGACCTCACAAGACATACATTCATTCACATCATTCAAGCATAAAGGCAACTCCTAAGGCATATGGCCAACATTCAAAAAGAGCAATTTAGGCATGAGTTAACATTCATCATGGCAATACAAACCATACAAAAGCAAGGTATCAAGGAGTCTAAACATGCTCCTAACAACCTACAACTATCCAACAAAACAATATATGTCCCATTGCTCAACCATTACATGTTCAACTTAAAAACTCATACTTGAAATACTCAAAGCTAACAACCACACTTGGAGGCCCTCCGCTTGCTCGAGCAACCCGCGAACTAAGAATCTGCAATGTTGAACAAAGAGAGCGTAAGCAATGATGCTTAGTGAGGGTAAGCTCTAAAAACAAACCTCAACATTGCAGGGTCCGAGCACGATCTAGCCAAGGCATTTTACAAACATACCAAGGATCCACAAGAGCCACAAGATAAGATGCATGAGCAATATATACAAGTAAGTGTCATGATCAACAAGCTCTAAATTCCTCAACTTAAGTAGCCACATCAAACATCCAAATAAGGATCATTTATCACAACACATCGATACAATTATCAATCAACATTGGCACCTAGCTATGACTCAAATACGCGGATAACCGTTGGAACTCACATCCAACAACACAACTATTACCTGACGGTGGGATTACACTCATCACCGGTCTCGCGGAGGGGATTCCACTCATCCTCACGCCCCGTCGATGGGATTCCACTCATCACCGACTATATTTAAATACAATTTCCGGGCGTACCCGTACTCCTCCTTGGTGACTCAACGCCACCAAGGCCACGCGCGACTTTTGACTCATGTGTACACACTAACATCCTAATGATCGATCATTTGTATTCAAGTATACTAGTGCCAATATTTACTCATTTCACATTACTCATTTCAATCAATTCCGTGCTTAGCACGTACTCACCAACAACCATCATCATGCATGTCTCAAGCATCACAATTCATGTCTCATCTCACATGTATAACACAATATACATAAGCATTCATATCACATTTCATACGAGACATACACAACCATATAAATGAGTTCATCCAAAGGCTCTAGATCAAGTTTAGGATTAGGCTACCACCCCAATCCTAACTCTAGGTGGGTCTACCAAGCCCAACATAGTCCATATACTCGAACCAAACATTTTAAATCCATTTAAAGTATTTAACCACTCACCTAAGCTTCCAAGCTCCAAGACTAAGCAAGCACCCACCTTCAAATTCCCGGATTCACTTCTGATGCTTCACCGATGTCCAAACCCGATTCTAATCATCTCAAACACAAACAAAACATTCGAAATCAATAACTCATCATCGGAACCAACCCGGATTAACATTAGCAAACATTTAACACTCAAAATCAACCCCAAAACAGAATTTCCGAGCAGCCCACATAACCCACTGAAATCTTCCATTTCAAGCATCCAAACAACCTTCAAAATCACCCAAAGTGACCCTCATATATCATACTACCCACAGCCCCCAAAATCCAACATTAACCAACCCCAAAAACCCTCTTAAAACCCAATTCCGAAAATTGCTCAAAATCATTTAAAATTCACATATATCATACCATTTGACCTCTATACATCATAACTAAACATATTATATCAAAACATTTGGTTTTACAACATAAAGCTTTCATCTTTAACCAAAATATTCAAAACTTCCATTTTCTAAAAACTTCATGAAAACGAAAATGAATGGTACTTTTATGAAGGGGAAGATGAGGGGAAGTCAAAAATACTATTACCTTTCAAAACGGAGTTGAAATGAGGAGGAGAGGTGATGGAACAGTGTTCTTCAATGGAGAGGAGGGTTTATCGTGAGTTTTGTGGAGAGAGGGAGAAGATGAGTGAAATTTTGGGTTTTTATTTGTTTTGTTTTAGTTTAAAAGCCCAATGACCCTTTTGCCCTTAATGAATAAGGAAAATTTCAATAGTATAAAATCCATGGTTAAATGGGTTTAATCTTAAAACATGGTCAACTCAAAATTAATAAATTTTGAAAACAAACTCGAAATATTATTTAGAGTATAAAACCGAGCCCAAATAATATTAAAATATTATTTTTACCTAACCCCTAACCCCGGGTGTTACAACTCTCCCCCACTTAAGGAATTTCGTCCCCGAAATTACCTGGTGGAAACAAATACGGAAACTGCTCAACCATATCCGCTTTCCTCTCCCACGTGGCCTCTTCCACGCCTCTATGTCTCCACAACACCTTGACCAACTCTATGGTCTTGCCACGCAACACCTTGCTATCAGAAGCAAGTATCTCAACGGGCTCTTCATTATAGGACAAATCTGGATTTAACTCTATCTCCTCAACGGGCATCACATGAGAAGGATCCGATCTATATCTCCTAAGCATAGACACATGAAAGACATCATGGATCTTTTCTAACTCAGAAGGTAACCTCAAACGATAAGCTACAGGCTCAATCTGCTCAACAATCTCATACGGACCAATGAACCTCGGACTCAACTTGCCATTTCGGCCAAATCTCATTACCTTCTTCCACGGAGATACTTTCAGAAACACTTTCTCACCCACTGTGTACTCAACCTCTTTCCTCTTCAAATCTGCATAAGACTTCTGACGATCGAAAGCTGCTTTCAAGCGGTCACATATCAACTTTACTTTGTCGGTGGTCCCCTTAAGCAAGTCTGGCATAGGTAACAATCTCTGACCTGTCTCGGCCCAACAAATCAGAGTCATACACCGTCTACCATACAAAGCCTCATAAGGTGCCATCTGAATGCTAGACTGATAACTGTTGTTGTAAGCAAACTCAACCAACGGTAAGTGCTTCTCCCAAGAACCCTGGAAGTCAATCACACAACAACGAAGCATATCCTCTAGAATCTGTATCACTCGCTCTGACTGCCCATCGGACTGAGGATGGTAAGATGTGCTGAAATGCAAACGGCTACCTAAAGCACTATGCAAGCAACCCCAAAATCTCGAAGTAAATCTAGGATCCCTATCTGAAACAATAGACTTCGGAACTCCATGAAGTCTCACAATCTCGCGGATATACAAGTTTGCCAACTTGTCTAAGGAATCTGTAGTGTTCACTGCTAAGAAGTGAGCACACTTAGTGAACCTATCAACAATCACCCAAACAGAGTTCTTCTTCGAAGGAGACAGGGGCAACCCTGACACAAAATCCATGGTGATCCTCTCCCATTTCCATTCCGGAATCTTCAAAGGCTGTAGCAAACCTGAAGGAACCTGATGTTCTGCCTTCACTCTCTGACAAACCATACAACAGCTCACATACTCGGCTACATCTCTCTTCAAACCAACCCAGAAGTAATCATTCTTCAAATCTCTGTACATTTTGGTACTACCCGGATGCATAGAAAAGGGACTCGAATGTGCTTCGCTCAGAATCTGACGTCTCAACTCAACATCTTCTGGTACAACAATTCTATCTCTAAAGCACAACAAGCTCTCACCACTGAAACTATACTCAGTCGGTCTTCCCTCGGCTATGTCCTGAACATGAGGAACTAGGCTCGCATCTTGCAACTGTTTCTCTCTAATCAACTGAATCAAAGAAGGCTTCACTTGCAACTCGGTGATCAAACCACCATCATCGGACACACTCAATCTAGCAAACATAGCTCTCAGCTTAACGGCCACTTTTCTACTCAAAGCATCGGCTACTACATTTGCTTTACCCGGATGGTACTTAATGGTCAAATCATAATCCTTTAGCAACTCTAACCACCTTCTCTGTCTCAAGTTCAACTCTTTCTGTGTCATCAGATACTTCAAGCTCTTGTGATCGGTGTAAACAATACACTTCTCACCATACAAGTAATGACGCCAAATCTTCAATGCAAACACAACTGCGGCTAGCTCTATGTCATGAGTAGGATAGTTCTTCTCATGAATCTTCAACTGTCTAGAAGCATAAGCAACAACTCTCCTATCTTGCATCAGAACACATCCTAAGCCTACGTAGGAAGCATCACTGTAAATCACAAACTCCTTACCTGAAACAGGTTGCACTAACACTGGAGCATTCGTCAAAGCTTCTTTCAATTTCTCGAAGGCCTTCTGTCTTGCATCTGACCATTCAAATTTGACTCCTTTTTGCAACAATTTAGTCAAAGGAGCAGCTACTCTAGAGAAGCCATCAACAAACCTCCTATAGTAACCGGCTAATCCTAGGAAACTCCTAATCTCGGTCATGGACTTAGGTTGTTTCCACTCAACAATAGCCTCAATCTTCGATGGATCAACACGGATACCTTCGGCCGAAACAACATGGCCAAGAAACACAACCTCTCGAATCCAGAACTCACATTTACTAAGCTTCGCATACAACTGATTGCTCAACAATCTCTGTAAAACCAATCTCAAGTGCTCATCATGCTCTTCTTCTGTCTTCGAGTACACAAGTATATCATCAATGAAGACAACTACAAAACGATCTAGATAGTCCCTAAAAATTCTGTTCATCATGTCCATGAATGCTGCTGGTGCATTCGTGAGCCCAAATGGCATCACAAGAAACTCATAGTGACCATATCTAGTCCTAAAAGCTGTCTTTGGAACATCACACTCTTTTACTTTCAACTGATAGTACCCGGATCTCAAATCTATCTTCGAGAATACTGAAGCACCTCTCAACTGATCAAACAAATCATCTATACGAGGCAACGGATACTTGTTCTTCACAGTCAACTGATTCAACTGCCTATAGTCAATACACATGCACATGCTACCATCTTTCTTTTTCACAAACAACACTGGAGCACCCCACGGAGAACTACTAGGCCTAATGAAACCACGGTCTAATAATTCTTGTAACTGACTCTTCAATTCTTTCAACTCTTTCGGAGCCATACGATACGGAGCTATCGAAACTGGATTAGACCCTGAAACTGTCTCAATCACAAACTCAACATCTCTGTCAGGAGGCAAACCCGGCAACTCTTCAGGAAACACATCTGGAAAGTCACACACTGTTCTGATATCCTTCGGTCTAGCTTCACTCATATTCGGATTCATAACATAAGCTAAATAAGCCCCACATCCTGAGTCCATCAACCTATGAGCCTCTAAAGCTGACACCACATTAGACAAGAACTTAATGTTCTCGCCTACTACTACTACCTCGTAGTCATCAGAAAGCTTCAAAGAAATTCTCTTTGTCTCAAAATCCACACTAGCCCGATGCTCAACCAACCAGTCCATACCCAGTATAATATCAAAACCATAGAAAGGAAGTTCCATCATATCAACTGAGAACACATGACCCTGAATCTTCAGTGGACACCTCCTATACATACGTCTAACCACAATTGTCTCACCAAAAGAACTAGTAACATGCATACCTACATCTAAGATCTCAACAGGGATATCTAACTTCTGTGCATGCTCACTCAAAATGTAGGAATGCGTAGAACCCGAATCAACCAAAGAAAGCAAAGACATAGACTGTAACTCGAAATTACCTGCTATCACATCGGTGTCGTTCCCGGCCTCTCTCTGAGCATAGACTCTCGCTGGTCCTCCCGCCTATGGCTGCACCGCCACAACATGAGCAAGGTTCCTCTGAGCATCTCCCCTAGGTGTATCAGCCCTAGGCTGGAAGTAGCCACGACCGCGCCCACGGCCTCTCTGAAAATCATTCGCTCTCGCAGGAGCCTGAGCAATGTTCGGTGCCTGAGCCGCCTGATGCGGACAATCCCTCCTAAAGTGGTCCCTCGAACCACAGTTCCAACAAGCATGGAATTTACCCCAACACTCACCAGCGTGCTGTCTCCCACAACGGGTACACTCGGGCAAGCGCCATCCTCCTCTATGGCCATGATGGCCTCTACCATGGTGGCCACCGCCACGTCTCTGATCAAACTGATGTCCGCCACCTCTGTGCCTCTTGGCATCTCTACCATCAAAGTGGTTGTGCTTCTTACCAGAACTGGAACCACCAGATCGTTTGGCCGAACCCAAACTATGCTCTAAATCTTTGGCCCTCGCGACCAACACATCAAAGTCTGAGTAGTCAGAAGCTAGCGTATACCTCTTAACCTCTTCATTCAATCCGTAGCGGAACCGGTTGCAGCGTTCCACTTCAGTAGGAACCAACTCTAGGGCATACTGACTCAAGCGAACAAAGCGAATCTCATAGTCAGTCACAGAAGCCTCTCCCTGAGTAAGAGCCATGAACTCTCTCTTCTTCTCATCTAGGTACCTCGGTCCCAAATACCTCTTCCTGAATGCAAACTCAAAGAAATCCCAATCTATCTCAGCCTCTGGAACCCCGGTAGTGATGGTGACCCACCAGGTGTAGGTATCACCCTGAAGCAACGATATCACACAACCCAATCTACGTGCGCCCGCACAACCCATCTGAGCCAAGATACGAACTGTCTTCTCCAACCACAACTCCGATCTCTCTGGAGTAGATCCTCTAAACTCCTCGGCTCCCAAGCTACGGAGCCTCTCCAAAGGTAGACTAGCATCATCACACCTAGGTTGAGCTGCAGCCTGAGCTCCCGCAACTGCGGCCTGGAAAGCTCCCGCTATCGCTTGCACTAGCGGAGTCATATCAATTCCAGCTGGACCTTGGCCACCATGGCCACCTTGAGGTCCATCTCCTCCGGCTCCATCAACACCTCCAGCTCTAGGTGGAGGAGGTGGTGGTGGTGGAGGTGGTGGTGGAGCGCCAACTCCCGCGGCCACCGGCCCTTTTAGATGAGCCTCCACACCAACAGCCGGCTCAACAGGAGCCGCAACCCGTGGTTCCTGACGAACCACTCTCGGTCTACCTCTCGGTCTAGACATCGCTCTCACAAATATCAACTACAACCACAACAACAAAACATACAAGTTGGGTTAGCAAGGCAAGGCTTCCAAGTGTCCAAGTACGTTCCCTCACTTAAAAATCATTTTTCCAATGTAATAGTAGCAATGGGACTCACACACGTACTTTTGAATAAAACAAGCAACATACTTGTCAAACAAGCAACCATTCTTACAAAGCAAGCAAACACCGTGCACATTAATCAAAAACTTGAACTTACCTCACTTACCTGCCCAAGGTCTCGGTAACCTTAGGCTCTGATACCAACAAGTGTAACCCCCTCGTCCCGGTCTGGTCGGATGACCGGTCCAAGTGGGCCACATGGGGAAAACCGAAGCAAAACCCGTGAAGGTTTCCCCTCGGTTAACGACTCTAAAATTTTCTTTTTATTATATCTTGTCTATAGGCATAATTAAAACCTATGTGAAGCACAGCAGCGGGAAATACAAACATTGAAACATACACCGACCAACGAACACATCAAACAGCTCATTTTAGCCCTTTACAGCAGGCTGTTTCGAAACGCCCTTAGGGTGTTCCGAAACGCCTTGACTAAGTCAACAAGCCAGGGTCAACCATAAGGTGACCATTCCGAAACAGGGGTGACCCGTATCGGAACGACCTTGACGGTCAATTTCTCGTGGTCAACGAGATTTGACCGTTTCGAAACATCAAAGGCCCGTTTCGGAACGCCTTTATCTCGTCAATTTCTCAAAATTCCAGTAGCAAAAATGTTCCGAAACGACCCTCATCCGTTTCGAAACGGCAGACCATTTGCAAAGAAACCGTATCGGAATAGGGGGACCCGTTCCGAAACGCCCCCTGTCTGCAGACTCGTTTTGGCTGTTTCAAGGCACAAGGGTGCCCCAAAACACCATACAAATTAAACTCAAGGCATCCCAACTTTACTAGCATGCTTTAACTAGGTTAAGACAAGTCTAAACATTAGGGTGGGACCTCACAAGACATACATTCATTCACATCATTCAAGCATAAAGGCAACTCCTAAGGCATATGGCCAACATTCAAAAAGAGCAATTTAGGCATGAGTTAACATTCATCATGGCAATACAAACCATACAAAAGCAAGGTATCAAGGAGTCTAAACATGCTCCTAAAAACCTACAACTATCCAACAAAACAATACATGTCCCATTGCTCAACCATTACATGTTCAACTTAAAAACTCATACTTGAAATAATCAAAGCTAACAACCACACTTGGAGGCCCTCCACTTGCTCGAGCAACCCGCGAACTAAGAATCTGCAATGTTGAACAAAGAGAGCGTAAGCAATGATGCTTAGTGAGGGTAAGCTCTAAAAACAATCCTCAACATTGCAGGGTCCGAGCACGATCAAGCCAAGGCATTTTACAAACATACCAAGGATCCACAAGAGCCACAAGATAAGATGCATGAGCAATATATACAAGTAAGTGTCATGATCAACAAGCTCTAAATTCCTCAACTTAAGTAGCCACATCAAACATCCAAATAAGGATCATTTATCACAACACATTGATACAATTATCAATCAACATTGGCACCTAGCTATGACTCAAATACGCGGATAACCGTTGGAACTCACATCCAACAACACAACTATTACCTGACGGTGGGATTACACTCATCACCGGTCTCGCGGAGGGGATTCCACTCATCCTCACGCCCCGTCGATGGGATTCCACTCATCACCGACTATATTTAAATACAATTTCCGTGCGTACCCGTACTCCTCCTTGGTGACTCAACACCACCAAGGCCACGCGCGACTTTTGACTCATGTGTACACACTAACATCCTAATGATCGATCATTTGTATTCAAGTATACTAGTGCCAATATTTACTCATTTCACATTACTCATTTCAATCAATTCCGTGCTTAGCACGTACTCACCAACAACCATCATCATGCATGTCTCAAGCATCACAATTCATGTCTCATCTCACATGTATAACACAATATACATAAGCATTCATATCACATTTCATACGAGACATACACAACCATATAAATGAGTTCATCCAAAGGCTCTAGATCAAGTTTAGGATTAGGCTACCACCCCAATCCTAACTCTAGGTGGGTCTACCAAGCCCAACCTAGTCCATATACTCGAACCAAACATTTTAAATCCATTTAAAGTATTTAACCACTCACCTAAGCTTCCAAGCTCCAAGACTAAGCAAGCACCCACCTTCAAATTCCCGGATTCACTTCCGATGCTTCACCGATGTCCAAACCCAATTCTAATCATCTCAAACACAAACAAAACATTCGAAATCAATAACTCATCATCGGAACCAACCCGGATTAACATTAGCAAGCATTCAACACTCAAAATCAACCCCAAAACAGAATTTCCGAGCAGCCCACATAACCCACTGAAATCTTCCATTTCAAGCATCCAAACAACCTTCAAAATCACCCAAAGTGGCCCTCATATATCATACTACCCACAGCCCCCAAAATCCAACATTAACCAACCCCAAAAACCACTTTAAAACCCTCCAAAAACCCTCTTAAAACCCAATTCCGAAAATTGCTCAAAATCATTTAAAATTCACATATATCATACCATTTGACCTCTATACATCATAACTAAACATATTAAATCAAAACATTTGGTTTTACAACATAAAGCTTTCATCTTTAACCAAAATATTCAAAACTTTCATTTTCTAAAAACTTCATGAAAACGAAAATGAATGGTACTTTTATGAAGGGGAAGTCAAAAATACTATTACCTTTCAAAACGGAGTTGAAATGAGGAGGAGAGATGATGGAACGGTGTTCTTCAATGGAGGGGAGGGTTTATCGTGAGTTTTGTGGAGAGAGGGAGAAGATGAGTGAAATTTTGGGTTTTTATTTGTTTTGTTTTAGTTTAAAAGCCCAATGACCCTTTTGCCCTTAATGAATAAGGAAAATTTCAATAGTATAAAATCCATGGTTAAATGGGTTTAATCTTAAAACATGGTCAACTCAAAATTAATAAATTTTGAAAACAAACTCGAAATATTATTTAGAGTATAAAACCGAGCCCAAATAATATTAAAATATTATTTTTACCTAACCCCTAATCCCGGGTGTTACAACTCTCCCCCACTTAAGGAATTTCGTCCCCGAAATTACCTGGTGGAAACAAATACGGAAACTGCTCAACCATATTCGTTTCTTAATAATTCGAGAAACCTTTGAAATATGGTTTAGGGTTGAGATGATGAAGATCGTGTTTTTCAAGAAATTAAAATTTTTCTTTTCAACTCCGAATTTCCTTTGCAAGAAGAAGAGGAGATTACATCATTAATATATAGGGTTTTATGAGAAAGCGATGTTGAAACATATTGAGATGATGGAGCTATTTTCTGAAGATGTGGAGCTTCAAGTGATATTTGGATGAAGGGAATTACTTCATGTTCTTGAAGTTTCATATAGGCACTGCTTCACATGGCGATGAGAGGAAATGTTCTCAAAGGTCAACAATCACATTGTTCGTAGAGAATCTACCAGAAATCCTCCATTGGCAGGGTTTGTGACATGCCTTTGAGAGATATGGCGATGTTGTAGCAAGGAAACATAGTAGAGGTGGGAAAAGGTTCGGTTTTGTTAGATATGAAAAAAGAGCAATGGAGAGGTTGAATGGTTTCGTCTTTTATGGGAAAAGGTTATTAGTCTCACTAGCAAAGTTTAAAACAAGACAAGCCTACTGGAGAAGGGTTAGATCAGAAGAAACGAGAAATTTGAATTCTGGAGTAAATATACACCATTTTGGCGAAATGAAGGTATATAAAGGAGGAAAGCAAACCCACCAGCTTGGCAAAATGAAGGTACAGAAAAGAGGAAAGCAAACCTACCAGCTTGACAAAATGAAGAACACAAGACTCCAACTATGGAGAAAGGTGAGTCTAGTGAAAATGTAATCAAGCCTAAAAGAATATCAGGACATGTCGAAAATGATGTAATTGCAAAAGGGATTGAAGAGAACGTGACACATGATGATATTATGGCTGACTTGGAACTAGATGGGTTTGGGATCAGAGGAGAAAATATCGATAGTGAGGAAATTAGTATTCACTCAGAAAGTGGAGATGCTTTACTTGCAAGAGACTAAAAAGCAATTGATCTCAGAGGTCGAAGTACACAAGTTGTGGTACGATGATGAACTGGGGTACATTGTCTCGAATGAAGATGGAAGATCAGGAGGTTTGGCAATAACTTGGGATAAAAATTTATTTGAGTTAGAGACTTCACTGGTGAGTTCAATTTAGATTGTCCTTAGTGGTAATTGGGTACAAGATGATGTAGAGGTAATCCTAATTCGAAGAAGATGTTGTTATTATGGTAAGGTGTAGTTAAAAACTAGGCTGGCGACGATGTGCTTAGATGGAAGCAGGAGAAAGCTTTCCAATGGCGTGTAGGAGATGAAAAAACAACACTATTTTGGGAGGATATATGGTGTACTAATGTACCGCTGTGTAAATCCTTTGTGAGATTATTTCGACTAGCCAAGAACAAAAGAGTGGTGGTGGAAGGAATTGCCAAGGATGGACGATTTTCTGAAGTGGAGTGATATTTTCTCGAGAGCTTGGTATGTCGGAGGAAATGAATGAGATTATTAGGAAGGTTAAATTATACCATGATATCTCGGATAGGATAGCATGGATCCATGACAAAGCGGGACAATTCTCGGTCCTTCTGATGGTCAAAACTTTCCTTTGGATCTTGAAATTGGAAATAATTTCCTCAGGGATAAAGGTGTAGTTTTGGAAGAGAAGCTATGTTTATGTTGTTGGTGTGGAACTTTTATGGAAGATTCAAACCACCTATTCGCAGGTTGTATTTTTGTGGCACGCCTTTGGAGCTAGTTTTGTAGTTGATGGAAAGTTCAGTGGAGATTGGTTGCAGATGTACATGAGCTATTTTTATTTTGTTTTGATGTTTCGTTCACAGGTACACTCAAGACTATTTGGATGGTTACGGTAGGGGCTGCATTGTGGAGTATTTGGCTAGAAAGGAATGAACTTGTATTTAGTGAGAGTTTAAGTTTCATTAAAGATCTCCTCTCCTTCACAAAGCTTCAAGCACTATTTTAGATTAAATCGGCGAAAGATGAATGGACTCCATATATGGATGATTGGTGACACAATCCGTTGTGTGTTAGTGGAAATCTTAATAGTAGTAGTGGTGGTAAAGAAGAATGGTCTCCACTAATACAAGGTTTGGCCAAGTTTAATGTGGATGAGGCATTTAAAAGGGAAGTGTCTTGAGAACAGAAGATGGAACTGTGAGGGCTCTATTTTTCGGACCAATTGAAGGTAAAAGAGTATATTTTGTTGAATTATTAGCGGTTAAGCTTGCCCTGGAAGTTTTTTGAAGATGCAAATTGGATTGGGAAATCTCATCTGACTCCAAGGTGGTGCTAAATTGGTTAAGTAATCCACTACATTGCCCTTGTGTTTGGTGGCCGAATTTTTTTGATATTGATAAGTTGGTGAAAAGAATAGGTTATGTTAAATTTGTTCATGTTCCTCGACAAGCAAATGTGCTAGCAGACTGTCTGGCAGAGGAAGGAATGTCTCGTCCATTTCTCTTTAAAGCATGAAGGTAGTTCGAGGGACAAAAGATTACGTTGAGTTTGATGAGTCTTGTTCGTTATTTTCATGTATGTATGTAGGTGATATTGTTATGTCTCATTGCTATTTCACTTTGAGTGGGGAGTGATAGACTGGATAGCATGGGGGTGTTTTGTTTCATAAGCCCCATTTGGTGATTTTTTCGTGTATTTGTCTCTAGTTGTATGTACTCTTGTCCTCTATTAGGTTTATGGAGGTTTTTAATGAGACATACAATTCAGGTTTATTAATAAAATAAAACATTGTTGAGCAAAAAAAAGGTAGGTTATAGTTTAATAACTGCTATAACCATTAACCAACCTTTTAGACTAAATGGTACGATTAATCTGTCATGAACACCCCTTCCAAATATCACACATTACAATACATAAACAACTCATAATCTTTTTCGACCTCTAAATCAAAGACCGTTGCACTTGAATAAACTCATGACAAAATCAGTAATCAAGCTCCGGGACAATATAATTAGAAATAGATAATGGAAACAAAGTCCAAATGAATTAAAATTGAGGGTCCAAATAGATAAATACCCCCATTAATACTAATAATATCTATATATTTTTAATAAAAAAGTGGGCAATGGTCCCCCACCACCTGCATACCTCTTTTTTTTCCGAGTAAACTCGAATTTATGGTGCTAGTGACGGAACTGGGTAAAAGCGTTTGTGGAGGTCAACTGATTATTTTTTTATATATAAAAAATAGAGGTGTAACTAAAATTTTCAAAATTTTTAAGGTTTAATTTACATTTTTTTTTCAAAAAAAAAGGGATTTGATTAAATTTTTTACAATTTTGAAAGGTTTAATAAGAATTTTTCAAAATTATGTGAGGATTTCATTAAAAGCTTTAAAATTTTTGAAGTTTAATATGAATTTTAAAAATTTTGAGGGGTCAAATTTAATTTTTAAAAATTTGAAGGACTAAATTTTAGTTTTCTAAAATTTAATAGGGGTCACAACCCACTAATCTCCCCTACTTTCCGCCACTGATAGTGCCTCGTAAATTTTGCTAGTAAAAACAATGCCAACTAAACAATTCCTCAATTAGTAAATATGGTGTACAATTAATCGATAAGCTTAGTTCAATTAAAATAATACAAAAATGACCTTTTGAAAATTAGTTTGATCAATTAATCGACATAGATGTATTGTTTTTTGGTTAAGGGTGAATAAATTTGGTTTCAATTTTTTTGTATATATATATTTTAAAATTTTACAAGTATAATTATAAATACAATGTACAATAGTCTGACCGGTTAATTTTCAAGGTTGAGGAAAAAATCCTAGTTCTCTCTGAAGTTATTTTTTAAGAATACTACTTTCGATCAATTATTTTAATCTCGTTGTCTGATTTATTCTTTTTTGTTTGTTTATTTTTTGTTTATTTCAAATAATTTTTTGTTTATTTTAGATTTCTCTTTTTTTACATAGTGTTGCATTTGCTTATTTGTCTATGTGATACAATTTTTATCTATCTTTAAAGTAGTTTAGAGTTTGTGAAGTGATCAACACGACACACCCTTTAATCAGTGAATGTTGAAAGTCTACTATTTTTAAATTTCCTTTTGTGGTAGCTTGTCGATGCAACCAAAACTATTAGTGAAACAATTTGCATGATTGATTTTCTCAATTTTCATTCGCACATCTATATAATGTATAGATAGATAGAGTGATGATGATTTTGGGTTTCTATGGAGGATGAAGGACATTCAAAAGAAGAAGATTTGTTTTTTTTTTCACGCCATTTAAATTTACAGATTTTATTTTATTTTTCTTCGTGAGTTTTCTTCTTGTGGACTTGGTTACCAAAGTTCTCTGAAATTTATGTTATAGGTGTTCATTGTTTGGTTAAAATCGAATTAAATGATTGAACTGATATTCAGTTCAAGATCTGTCGATCATCAAAGTATTCGATCCGTGTATGATTATAATTTTGTTAAAGTTGTTATAGGTTAATTTGATTTAAAATCAATGAATCAACCAAAATTTTAATATATAACTAATATATATTTTTATTTTAAGTCCAAATCTCAATAACGATCCATCATATTTATAACACAATATCTATATTTTAATCTTAATATTAAGCTCAACTTAAAAAACAAAAGTAAATGGTAGAAATAAGATAACTAATAAACGAAACTCATTTTTAATTTATTGTTATTATTTCGAAAAAATAAAAACATTGCGTTTTTGGTTAACTAAAAACGATCAAATAAACAGAATTTAGTTCGATTCAACTAACAATTTAGTTCGATTCAACTATCAATAAGAACTTCATAGGTTCTTATAATTAATGCTTGTTTTGCTTTTTAATAGAATCTAGTAGAATATAATTAATTACATTCTTAAAAAGTTGTGTTTAGCGTTTAGGGTTTTAGGCTTTAGGCTTTAGATTTTAAGGTTTATGGTGTATGATTTATGTTTTAGATTTTATGGTTTACAATTTTAAGGTTTAGGGTTATTGTTTAGTGTTTAGGATTTAAGGTTTTAATGTTTAATTATATAAAAAGGTTTAATTACATTCTACTAGATTCTATTGAAAAGTCAAATAAACATTAATAATAAGAATCGTGTAGTTCTTATTGACAACCCTAAGAGCTATCAATAGCATAACCCATTAAAAATTAGTTAATTTAATTTAAAAAAATCAATTCGATTATTAACCAAACTAATCGATTGAACCATCTCCATTCATGTTACATTTATCAGATAGATAGTAACACTTACTGATGAATGGTTTAACGGTAGAAAAAAAGAAAATATTTAAAAGGAAAATTATACGGGTGGTCACCAAAATATATCTATTTTCTATTTTGGTGACTAAACTAATTTTTTTGACAAGAAAGTCTCTAACGCTACATTATCATTTTGGTCATAAAAAATTAACGGCAACGTAGACCTTGTAAGTTTTTTTTAATTCTAGTGTCATCATCTCTCTCATTACATAATTTTTCTATTATTTTATTCGACCAACCAAGATGTGACACGTCTTACTTTTGAACAAATCAAAGAAAAAACTCCTAATTAAAAGCTAGAGCATAGAATTGAACAAGGGACCCCTTGCATCCAACACCTAACCCACGGCTTAAAATATAATAAATTTTTATACAAGTTAATATTTAAATTAAGCTCTCACCACCTCAAATTACACCATACTACCTCCATGGAAAACTAAACTAAGAACCCCTTGCAGCAAAAATCTTGTGTTTAACCACTAAGTTAGGTTGAAAACTTATTATAATTCTCAATTTAAGATGTGATATCACCTCAAAATTAATTCTAAATACTACTAAAACCATCCTAAAATTATTTTAAAAGCAAACTATGTTACATATAGTTAACATTTAATTCGTAAATAGCATTTAATTCGTTAACCTGTGTAAAACTAAAATTGATTTTGATATAACAATTTACCTTAGGGACTAAATTGTAAAATAATAAATTTTTAAATATTTTCAAAGACTCACAAATTGACAAGTCATTTTGAACCAAATACTATTTCAAGATAAAACACATTAAAAGGGTTCAAATTTTCTAAGTGTTTTCAAGCCAAAAAGCAACAAAAATGTCTAGGCGTATCGATACCCTTAGGCGTATCGATACGTTTTTAACACTGAAATTTTAATAGTTCATAGCGTACCGATACGGTCTAACCCTGTATCGATACGATATTCATCTGGGCAAGAATGTAAGCTATAACGTATCGATACTCATCGGGACAATATCGATACGGTTTTCAAAGAAAAACATTTTAAAATGCTATAGTGTACCAATATGGTCCTATACCGTATCGATACGATATGTTGACCTTTGCAAAATCTTTTCATTTATTATTCGAACATTGGTCTGTCAGTTATTGAAATCCAAAATTTTAAATGACCGTTGAACGGTATCAATACGCTAACGTAGCGTACCAATACGCTTTGTAGCAAAACTCAATTCAGAATTCTAGTGAGCAAAAACCGTATCGATACGCCCCTTAATACCGTACCGTTACGCTCTTCAAGCGTATCGATACGCCCCTTAATACCGTACCCTTACGCTCTTCAAGCGTATCGATACTCCCTGTTTTTTAGTCACATCGACTCTTTCTTCTTTGAGACAAGTACCGATATGCCCACAAACGGTACCAATACGATATGTTTTTTAGGAGCATTTATTGTGGGAAATTGCAGCCCAGCGGCTAGATTAATGACCTCAACCACCCAAACGGCTATAAATCAATGCAAGAGTATAAAAACAAGTCTTAAATTCTACAACAACAACTATCGAGCCTTCAAGCAACATCAAAACATTCAAATCCAAACCTTGAGCATTTTAGAGTCAAATCTTTGTACCCAACTCAATTGAGTCTTTCATTGTAAATTTTATTGAGAGTTTGGGGTGTGATTAATTGTATTTGGATAAACATCAACCTTTGAGAGATAATTGTAAGGTTTACCAAACTTCTTATTTGTAAAGAGTGAGTTGGATTAAGCTTTGGGTAGAAAGCTTAATCGGTCTTGTAAGGTTTCCTCCTCATCCAAGAAAAGGGGAAGAATCAATTAGTGGATTGATTGAAAATTCTTAGTGGAAGCTAAGGTAGTGGATGTAGAGTTCATTTAGGAACTTGAACCACTATAAATTGCCTTGTGTCCAATTTTTCATTCATCCATTTTCTCCCTTCAAATTTTAATCGCCAATTCACCCCCTCTTGGCCATTTACAATCGATTGATCAACTCAACAATTGGTATAAGAGCCACACTCATTGGAAGGATTACAACCCTCTTGAGTCGATTCTAGGAGAGTTTGATCAACAATAAATTGAAGCAATGACATCCACCTCCGGCTCCAACCTCTATGAGTTTCAATCCACCACAAAACCACCATTTTTCAATGGGGATAACTACCCATATTGGAAGAATCAGATGCGACTCTTCATCAAATCCAATGACTACATGGTATGGGATGTGGTCGAAGACGGGCCAAGCATTCCTATGAAGAGAGATGGTGAAGAAAGATTAGTCCCAAAGATCAAAGCCGAGATGATCGACGAACATAGAAGACGGTTGCAAGTCAATGATAAAGCCTTGCATATGATCTTTTGTGCTCTCGGTCCCGATATCTATTCAAATGTGTCTTAAATCGAAAGCGCCAAGGAAGTTTGGGATACCCTCGAGACCACATATGAGGGAACTAGCGATGTTAAAGAGACGAAAATCGGGCTGCTCAATTTAAGTTATGAAGATTTCAAGATGGAATTTGATGAAAGCGTCTCCAAGATGTTTGATCAGTTCTCGGTCATCGTCAACGGACTAAAGGGCTTCAGTGAAGTCATTCTCGAAGACAAGCTAGTTTGAAACTACTATATTCTCTTCTGGAATCTTGGGATGGAAAAAGAACAACCATCATCAAAGCTAGAGACTTAAAGACTCTCAAGCTTGATGCCCTTGTTGGATGATCTCTACCCACTCATGAGATAATGAAACAAGGGAGGGAAAAAGAGAAGAAGAAATAAGAGAAGAAAGTTGAGAAGAAGAAGGTTGAAAAGAAAAAGATTGGAATCGCACTTAAAAGCTTCTTACAAAGATAGCGATTCTAGTGAAGAGGAAGATGGGGAGATGGCCATGTTGGCTAAAAGATTCACATGATTCATGAAGTCTAATCGAGGAAGAAAATTCAATAGAAAATGAGACTTTAAGAATAGGAGTAAGGAAGAAGAGAAGGACCAAATCATTTGTTATTAGTGCAAGAAGACTCGCCATAATCGATCCGAGTGCCATCAATTGAGAAAGAAAAGCTTTGGGAAGAAGAACAAACTCAAAGCTCAAGTGGCAACTTGGAGTGACGAGGAGTCATCTGAAGAGGAGGAGGAATTGGCGAACCTTTGTCTCATAGAATTTGAGGAGGAACCAATAGTAAACTCTAACTCATCATCTCTTACTTACAATGAACTATATGATGCCTATGATGAGTTACAAGATGTTTATGACGAGTTGGTTGAAAAATACAAAGAGTCTATTTTGAAAAATAAGAAAAACATTTCCGATTTGAAAAATCAAAATGAGTCTCTTTAAAAATCAATTTCGAATTGGAAAAGAAGGTTTTGTATTTGTTTAATCTTTCAAATGATCTCAAAAAGAAAAATATTGATTTAGAAAAACTTCTTTCCGATTTTCCAGATTATCACACCAAGGAGGTGGATAATCTTAAAACTTCTCTTATTATTGGGAAATATGATTTTAAAAGGGGAAATTCTTCTAAAACCCAATATGTAAAGAAAAAACCTTTTTACCCCAAACAAAGAAGCTTTCAAAAGCAATCTAAAGTAAAAAGAATTAGGAGTGTATGGGTTCCTAAGGAACTCATTGTTTCTAATAATATAAATGATATTGCTTCTTGGATTCCTAAGGGAACCAAGCTTTTGGGAGCTAACACTTATGGATCCAAAATGATTTGGGTACCAAAATCAAAGAACTAATCTTTGTTTGTAGGGGAGCATTGCTACAAGGCCAAAACTTCAAGTCAAAAAACATGGTACCTTGATAGTAGATGCTCAAGACATATGACCGGAGACAATAGTAGATTCAAGGAGCTCAAGCCAAAGCATGGTGGAGTAGTGACATTTGGTGACAACTCCAAAGACCATATTGAGGGTATTGGCTCCATTGGTAATCTCTCAACCGTACTCATTGAAGATATATTGCTTGTCAATGGTCTAAAACACAACTTGTTGAGCATTAGTCAATTGTGTGATAAAGGTTTTAATGTTCTCTTTGATCAAAGTGGTTGTAAAATAATAAACATTAAAACAAATCAATTGATGCTCATAAGGCATAGGATAGACAATATCTATATGGTGCACTTAGATGAAATAAAAACATCCAATGCGTAGTTCATACGATGAACATGATTCATGACTTTGGCATAAGAAATTAGGACATGCTAGCATGAGTGTTTTAGAGAAATTAGTTTCCCTTAGTCTAGTTAGAGGTTTACCCAAACTTAAGTTCTCTAATTATAAAATTTGTGATGCATGCTCTAAGGGTAAACAACATAGAACTTTATTTAAATCCATTAATGATGTTTCTACTAGTAGATGCTTACAACTGATTCATATGGATCTTTTTGGGCCAATTAGAACTATGAGTTTGGGTGGTAAATCATATGCTTTTGTGCTTGTAGATGACTATTCTAGGTTTACTTGGGTTCTATTATTAAGTACAAAATACGAGGCTTTAGAAAAATTCATCACATTTTCTAAAATAACCCAAAATGATCTTGAGCTTAAAATTACTCACATTAGAAGTGATCATGGAACCGAGTTTCAAAACTTGGGTTTTGAAGAATTTTTAAATGAAAATGGGATTAGCTATAATTTTTCCGCACCTCACACTCCCCAACAAAATGGGGTAGTTGAGAGAAGTATGGACATTAGTTGATAGGCCTTATAATCAATCTACTATAGGAACTAAATGGGTCTTTAGGAATAAACTAGATGAGAGTGGCATCATCATCATCGCCACTGGAGGTCACCGTCAATTTTTTCCAAGTCCCAGCCACCCATCGTTGGTAACCGATGGAAGGCTTGTCAATTAGACCTTGAACGATGAACACAGAATGCTTCAATTGTTCAACATCCGATTGACACGACTCTCGCCAGTTACCAGCGATGGGTGGTTGGGGAAATGGGAGGGGTCTCTGACGACGATGGTGAGGTTCGATGAGGATATCGACGATGATAATGACGTCAACTTTGAGATCTTGGAGTTTTAAGGATTTAAGATTTTTTTGTTGATTTTGAGAAGTAATAGTTTTTTTTAAAAAATTCTTTTTTTCAATTTTTATGAAAAAAAATTAAAATAAAAGACATGTAAAATTCTGATTTGGCGATCAATTTTTAAAGCGTTACCTTAAAATGGTATCGAAATAAAATTTTATGTACCTATTTCAGATAAAAAAACATTAGTCACATATTTCTGTCAAAAAATAGTTTTGACACCTATTTTGAAAAAGAGGTATAGTTTGGGTACCTATTTTTAGTTAAGCCATTTAAAAACAAAAAATTTAGGGTAAAGTTCACAAATGATCACTAAACTTTGATCAATTATTAAATTTGGTAACCAAACTTTCAGGTTCTTCAATGTTACCATTAAACTATTAGTTTTGTTTCAATTTGGCCACTAACCCATTAACAATTGTTAAAAGGGTGATGTGAATGTTAAAATATTTTGTATAATAACACATTTAGTCTTTCACGTTTACACATTCAAATAATTTAGTCCTAATTCAAAAGAAATAATAATTTAACCCTCATTATTTTAATTTGACCCTATTTTTAATTAGAGACAATTTAATATTTTATTTTGATCCCTCAATTATAAGTAATGTTATCTTGTCCCTCCCAATCCCAATCCCAACCATATCCAATCCATCTTTTAAATTTTCATAAAGAATAGATCATAATCATCTCGTGAAATTATATTCATATATATATATATATATATATATATATATATATATATATATATATATAAGTTAAACTGAAATTTGTTATAAAATTACTAAAAAACCTTCAATCCTTTTTTTTCCATCATCATCATCTTCAACAATTTCCTGCTTACAAATACATGTTCACAATCCACATCCCAATTAGTTTATTCTTCTTGTATCGTCTATTAGCTCCACACTACCCTTTTAATTTACCAGAAGTTAAATTAGCAACAAATTATTTTTATTTTATCGAAATCACTGGCTACAAATTTATCGAAATCAGAAAATAGTCACAAATCCACAGTGAAAATGCTTGGGATCTGCAGGCTGTTCTCATAGTTACGAAAGCTCCCCTCATCGAGAATGTTTTCTAGGTATTTATTTTAACAACTTTGTAAACTTATTGTTTATTTTTAGCTTTGGTTTTGAATGTGAAAATGCTTAAATTTGCTTAGATGATACTTGGGAAAAAGTAAGGATCAAAATTTTAGAATTCATTTTAACTTGAATATAGAATATTAGTGGGTATCAGAAAATTTCTATTTATAAAATGCATGGTTACTGCGCTACTAGTAGATTTTATTCTGCGAAAAAGGTTGATTCTGATCTAAACTTTTAACACTTCCCCCTATCAACTTTAGGACTTGTTTAATGCAAAAGGGTTCATTCAAGTCCAAAAGAGGCTTTTACATTCGTGTTTCTGATTGACTTTGTGTTCCTTGCTCTTATTCAATTCCTATGCAAATTTTGAACTTAGATGCTGCAATTTGAACATTAGGTATAATCGAGGGATCAAAAATAAAATATTAAATTATCTCTAACTAAAACTAGGGTCAAATTGAAATAATGGGGTTGTTTATTATTTCTTTCAAATTAGGACTAAATTGTTTGAGTGTGTAAACGTGGAGGACTAAATGTGTTATTATACAAAATATTTTAACAACCACATCACTCTTTTAACTGTTGTTAACGGCTCAGTGGCCAAATTAAAATAAAACTAAAAATTTAATGATAAAATTAAAATAATTAAAAATTTAATTACCAAATTGAATAATTGATAGCGTTTAGGGAGCATTTGTTAACTTCACCAAAGTTTTATGGTATTGTTATAGATTTAAAATGGGCTGTAACTGTAAAGCTGTGGACAGTCAGACTCAGATACTCACCACCAGCCCAAATCATTCGTTTCCACGTCGTGACTCGTGAGTGGTTCCATCAGGAAATACATACAAATATCAAGGGTAGAATCGTCAAATAGAATCCAAAACTCACTGGCCAGATCGTCCTCAACCGCCGGATCAGATAATCACACTCACGTGGACCGTAGATCTTTTGTTCATATGCCATCTCCGAAGAAACCGAAAAAACAAATGGTCTGGAATTCGTGGGATGCCGAATTTACTGCACATTTAATTCGCATTTCATTTCGAGTTTTGAAACTTTAAATTATATATATTTGTCTGTTCCGTTCTTGCTTTTTGTTTATTCTTCCCAATTTTGAATACAACGTGAGGCTCTTATAAGGCTGAGGAGAGACAACCTCAAACTCCGCGAAATCTCCGATTGCTCCTTAGGTTTCCTCTTTCCCGATCTTGATTGATTTTGTTATTCAATTATATTTCTGGATTGTTCTTCTCTTTTCTCACATTCTGATTATGTTTTTGCTTCGATCTCTAACCGTGTTTTCTTGATCCGCCATTTTGCTATGTAATTTCCGACGACAGTTACTCCGTCATGTTTTCTTACTGATTCTTTCATAACCGTATTTTGGATTGTCTGATATTTGTTCCCCTTAACTGTGTGGATCTATGGATTTTTCGAGCAATGTGTTGTTGTTTCTTTCGGCTATTGACTAGGACATGTTCTAAATTCAAAATGTAGTTTGGTTTTAAACTGTTGTTTGGTTGTTCTGGTGTAACCCATTTTTAAAAGTTTATTTTTTTTCAGACCAATCTATGATATTGTTGGATTTGATTTAATGTTTTGAAATAATATGTATCTATCTAGGATTGTTGTAATTTCTTGCAACAAATGTAGTAATTTATGTTCCTGTTTCTATTTAGTGTTGTAGAAGATGGCTGATGGTGAGGATATTCAACCCCTTGTCTGCGATAATGGAACTGGGATGGTTAAGGTACTAGACCGGAATGTTTTATCATTTAAAGGTTGCCCCTATAAGCTATTGTAATTCCGTTCCAGTGTTTAATATGGTTCTCGAAATTGTTTGTTAGGCTGGATTTGCTGGGGATGATGCTCCAAGGGCTGTGTTTCCTAGCATTGTCGGTCGCCCTCGTCATACCGGAGTGATGGTTGGTATGGGACAGAAGGATGCATATGTTGGGGATGAGGCTCAATCCAAGCGAGGTATTTTAACTTTGAAGTACCCGATTGAGCACGGCATTGTCAACAATTGGGATGACATGGAGAAAATCTGGCATCATACCTTTTACAATGAACTTCGCGTCGCTCCGGAGGAGCATCCAGTTCTTCTCACTGAAGCCCCTCTCAATCCAAAGGCCAACCGTGAGAAGATGACCCAAATCATGTTTGAAACCTTCAATGCGCCTGCTATGTATGTTGCCATTCAGGCTGTTCTTTCCCTCTATGCTAGTGGTCGAACAACCGGTAAGATTTTCCTCTAGTCTAAAGTCTAAAACTATGGTATATTTGGATTTGTTTCGACATGTTGTATCGATATCTTGCTTTGGGATCTAAAGGAGGAAAGATAACCTAACTTAGCTAACTAATAATGATATCACTGTTCAAGGATCTTTGATTAGAAAGCTCTCTTTCCAATTGCCATTAATCCTCGCCTGTTTTAATCGCATAACCTACCTCGTTAGTCGTTAATCATTGTTTTGAACAGACATTTACAATTTGACATAGAATTTCAAGAATAAATATGGATTATAATGGACCAAGTGAATATTTTTTCCTTTAGATCCAATTGGAAATCAAATTATATCATGCTTTGCAGGTAGTATATACTTGGTAATGCATTGTTGTGAGATCTTTATTCTATGTTTATTACAGGTATTGTGCTCGATTCTGGAGATGGTGTCAGCCACACAGTTCCTATTTATGAGGGATATGCTCTTCCACATGCAATCTTGCGTCTTGATCTTGCTGGCCGTGACCTCACCGATGCCCTGATGAAGATTTTAACCGAACGTGGTTACTCGTTCACCACCACTGCTGAACGGGAAATTGTGAGAGACGTGAAGGAAAAGTTGGCTTACATTGCCCTCGACTTTGAGCAGGAACTAGAAACTGCCAAGACCAGTTCTTCTGTCGAGAAGAGCTATGAGTTGCCTGATGGTCAGGTGATCACCATCGGGTCTGAGCGATTCCGATGCCCAGAAGTCCTCTTCCAGCCATCTATGATCGGAATGGAAGCTGCTGGCATCCACGAAACAACTTACAACTCCATAATGAAGTGTGACGTCGATATTAGAAAGGATTTGTATGGTAACATTGTGCTTAGTGGTGGCACCACCATGTTCCCTGGTATTGCGGATAGAATGAGCAAAGAGATCACTGCTTTGGCTCCTAGCAGCATGAAGATTAAGGTTGTTGCACCACCTGAGAGGAAGTATAGTGTGTGGATCGGGGGCTCCATATTGGCATCCCTCAGCACTTTCCAACAGGTAAGTTTATCACGCAGTTATCTTGGAGTCGTTTTTTTTAATCAAATTGCTGTATGAAAAAAATTTCTAACTCCTGAACCCTACATTCCCTCCGAGAGCAGATGTGGATTGCGAAAGCTGAGTACGATGAGTCTGGCCCTTCGATTGTGCACAGGAAATGTTTTTGAGCGCAAGCAAGGGAAAGATAGGCATAGCCTTAACCACTGCTCTGTTTTAGGAAGCAAATGCTTCTTGCATTGTCTGGTTTCATTTTCTGTTTTGTTTGGACAATAAGCTTTGTTTGAAATATTCAGTTATCATTTTCATTGTAGTAGTGAGGGATAATTGCCCAACATTACTTGTTGCTAGTAATTATCTGTTTTATTTTTAATCCCAACCATCAATTTGACGATTGAGTAATCGAATTATTCTTAGTTTTGATAGGAATCTTATTTCTTAAATCTTCAGAGTGAGGCTAGCTTTGCGAAATTTGCGAGAACAATCCAGTCCTTCAAAATTTAATTGACTAATTTTAGATTGAATTCGGCATTCTTACGGGACCGGTTACACCACACAGCGTCTGAGGATTTCTATTTTATACTCATCAATTGAGGCAATCTATTTTATCCTCATCTATTAGTTGGACTAGGCACAACACCGACAATGTTTTATGGCAAATAAATTTTGAGTCGCAAGTACACTTTTAACTGTGAAAATGTTTAAACTACTAGTTTCACACAATAAAATGTCACAATTACATATAAAAATTAGTCATATTTGTGACAAAAGAACTTATTATCACAATAAAGTTGTCACCAAAAATCTTAATTGTTGTAGCGTCTTATCAATCAAAATATTTAACATTTTATCAGAAAATAAAACCTCTATTATTTCATATGCTTTGTTAAATCCTTATAAACAAATTACAATTTATTATAGTAACTATTTTTTTGTAAACAAATCAAAATATCTAATAAAATTCTCTTAAAGTATATGACTTACTCTCGGAAGGTAAAGTGTGTCCCAGCAGGGGCGGATGGATATAGGAGCCGGATGTAACCCTAGACCCCCAAATTTTGAAAAATCAAAATCTAGCCTTTTGAAAACTTTATAAATTTTAATTTGTTTCTACAAAATTTAAAAATACTTGTTATATTTTAATTAAGTTATTTTTTATAATTTCTTATCTAACTCTCAAAAATTTTAAAAGTTTTAGTTAAACACATTTTTCTCAAAATTTGGTTGTCAAGACAGCCCTAGTGGCAATATAGGCTTCAATGCTCGAAAGCAACTCAAACCATGCAAAAGAGATGTGATACCCACGTGAACAGCCAGACTCACATCAACCGGGAAATCGGAACCCTTGAAGGAGAAGACATGAAATACCAGCTTAAATCGACCCTAAAACTCCTCAAGGAGAAGGAAAGAGCTCCTCTTCAATGGCAAATCCCAGGGTTCGCGCTTTGATTCGGCGGAGAAAGTGGGGGAAGAGGGATTGGGCCATAACAGCCGCCGGATTCACATTCATCCTCTTGGCTCTCGGTCTCACTCTCCTCTTCGATTCTCGAGACCCCCGCGGCCGCACTCCTCCTACCTTCGATCACCACCGCCACTCCACTCAGGGTCTCGTTCCCTTGACTTTGCTCCATAGAGCCAAAGCCACAGGCGCATGTACTCAATCCCATCCACAAATTCGACTTCTTTTTCGTTTTACCTCGGTTTTCTTATAAAAACTAAAATGTTTACCTTTCATTTTATTTTTCAGTTTGCTTAGATGGAAGTTTACCTGGATACCATTTTCAGAAGGGCTCTGAATCTGGCTCTAACAATTGGCTTCTCCACATTGATGTAAACTCATTGCTTTTACTTTGACCTTTTTTACAAGAATTTTGCTGTTTTTTCAAGTTTCAAATGTTTGTTTTATAGGGTGGAGGTTGGTGTAGTTCAATAAAAACATGCAATATTCGAAAAGGAACAGCTTTAGGCTCCTCAAAGTACATGAACCGCCTGGTTCCATTTGCTGGGATTTTAAGCCGTCATCCTTCAGAAAATCCTGGTATGCTTTTTTGCGTCATCAATCTATTTTTATTCTTATTTCAATATAATGCAGTTTAAAGAATAGGCTTTCAAAATGGGTATTTTGAATTTCCCTTTTTATTTTAGATTTTTATAATTGGAACATAGTTAAGATACGTTACTGCGATGGTGCATCTTTCGCTGGCCACCCTGAAAGTGAGTTCAAGGTAAATTTTGTTTGTTATTTAGGTTTTGAACAATCATTTGGTCAAAAGAAGTGAGTTTTTACGTTTTCATAGAATGGAACAAAGCTTTTCTTCAGAGGCCAACTCATCTGGGAAGCAATCATGAGTGAACTCTTATCACTTGGCTTGTCTAAGGCGAAACAGGTATCGGCGACATTTAGAGTTTCAGATTTAAAGGTGAAATTGATGAATTTGTTGAGTTGTCAGGCACTTCTTTCCGGATGCTCCGCCGGAGGTTTGGCGACACTTATACATTGTGATGAGTTTCGAGATCATCTGCCGAGGGATGCTACTGTCAAGTGTCTTGCCGATGCAGGCTTTTTCCTTGACGAGTATGTTTTTGTTTTGCAGATCATTTAACAAGAACTGCTTCATTTATCCATTCCATATTACTATTTCAGGCCAGATATTCTTGGAAATAGCACCATAAGTGATTTCTACCATGATGTTGTCCAACTACAGGTTCAGCTTCAATCTCCGTGTATAACTATTATTCAACCATTTTCCAACTTGTCGACATCTCTTGTCTGCATGTTCAGGGTGTAGCAAAAAGTTTGAGCAAGAAATGTGTCAGAACAATGGAGCCGTCCAAGGCGGGTTGTTTGCTTTTGTCTTGTTTAGGTTTGGCCTTTTACCTGATCCCATCTGTTTTTGAATCCTCCTGCAGTGCATGTTTCCTCAAGAAATTATCAAAAACGTTAGAACACCATTGTTCATTGTCAACCCCGCCTATGATTTTTGGC
The DNA here is from genome assembly GCA_030270665.1 of Hibiscus trionum. Taxonomy (NCBI): domain Eukaryota; kingdom Viridiplantae; phylum Streptophyta; class Magnoliopsida; order Malvales; family Malvaceae; genus Hibiscus; species Hibiscus trionum. The sequence goes on along the minus strand of BSYR01000007.1, from coordinate 8,285,065 downwards.
AGGTAACTTGTTCAAACGTACTATTTCTATTTCCCTTCTATTTATAGGTTCTAACACTGACTGGAAAGTCATCAGATACAACATGTCTTAGTCCCTGTTGGATCAGATCCTCATGGCTATTGGAGAAGATGCAGATTGAACATTAAGGAATGTGATTCTAGCCAGATCAAAACACTACAAGGTTTCCGTACTTCCATGCTTAAGGCACTGAGCAAGGTTGAGAAAGACAAGGAAGGGGGCATGTTTATAAATTCATGCTTTGTTCATTGCCAAACATGGATGGCGGAGACATGGCATTCACCCGATTCTCCGAGAATCAACAACAAGGTTAGCACTTAGCAGTGTTTTTTTTTTTTGTAATATTGAACATGTTCTGTATTATGAAGATTGAAATCAGTATCAGTTGGATCTTCATTAACCATGTTAGTTGGTGTTTTTGAGGCAGACGATTGCGGAGTCTGTGGGTGATTGGTACTTCAAACGTAAACCATGGAAGGAGATTGACTGCCCTTACCCCTGCAATCCCACTTGCCATAACATGATCACGCGAGGTCCATCATGAAACATGTCTCCAACACTGCTTAACCTCTCCATTATTAAATCATTTGTAATTAAGAGTGAAAATAATTATAATTTAAATATATAAGTTAATATGTGTCTAATTTTATTGAGATATTTGACCGTACATATTTTGGCCGAGATAAACTTGATACTAAGGCTTTGTTTTTTGTTGCAGTTGCGGTGGCCAACGCTTGTTCACCAGCAACAGCAACCCCAAACACCCACCAATTTAGCTCCAAACGTCCATTTACCAACCTATTTACACGCCCAAACGTCCGTTTCGCGGCAGTTATATTTTCTGACTTTTGGAAAACGCCCGTTTGCCTCCCAAACCTAAGTTGGGGACTTCAACGGCAAACGGAGGGTAAGCAGAGTTGCCAACAGAGAATTGATTGGCTATTACTCACATTCCAACGAAGCCTTGGTTTTATTTATGTGTCTAATTCAAACATGATTTTCCATGCCTACGACCAATCCCATTTGTGACTCAAGCCACGGAATAGAAATTCTCTAGCTTTTTAGAGTGGTTCAAGTTCCAAATGAATTCTACATCCACTACCTTAGCTACCACTAAGGATTTTCCAACAATCCACTAATTGCTCTTTCCCTTCTCTAGGCTCAGGAGGTAACCTTTACAATACTGGTCAAATTTTCTACCCAAAATTTGACCAAACCCTCACTAGGATACAAAGAAGAATTTGAAGGCAAGTAGAATATCTCTCAATACAAATTTGCCCCTTTTGATACAAGAACTAAACCCAAATTGGAATACAAGATTGGAATTACACACAACACAATTTGGAATTTTACAAGAATGAGAAATTAGGCACTTTTCGCTTGGATTTTTGTATAAATGTTTCTCTTGGGTGCAATTGTTGTTGCTGGTCTTCAATAGGCTTGATTTTATACCTTCTCCATTAATTCTAGCCGTTTGGGTGGTTAGGCTGTTGATTATAGCCGTTGGGACCCTCTCTTTCCACCATAAATGCACTTTTGCACCCTACTGTATCGGTACACGAGAAGGCGTATCGATACCTGTCTAAAAAAAGAAAGAGCCGTTGCACAATTACAAGAGGGGCATATCAATACGCGTGTAAGTGTATCGGTACAGGATAGGGATCCGTTTCGATACAGATAGAAGCGTACCGATGCAATTTTTACTTCAAAGCTCACTGGAGGAATCCGTATCGATACGAGAAAGATCGTATCGGTACGGGTTAACCAACTTTTTAAAAGTTTGTTACCTACCAACTAACACCAACGGTCAAAAACATTTAAGGCTCTGAAATTTAAAATTACTTTAAATCCGTATCGATACGAGAGACACCGTATCGGTACACCATTCAAACTCAGTGTGATTTTATAGAGAAAGCGTATCGATACAGATACAATTTGTTTCGATACCCTATTTCGATACGGTAAGGGGCGTATCGAAACACATTTCTCCAGTGGCTAAGTTGGTAAAAAAGGTATCAATACGGAAAGGAGCGTATCGATACGCATAGACGATTTTCAATAGTTTGACCTTGGAACACTTATAAAATATTTTAGAGTTTGAGTTTTTCAAACTAGAGTAAAGCCTTGTTGATTTGAAACCTTTTGAGGGACTCAAAAATCTATTTCAAGTTTTTCAATTTAATCCTTAAAACACTTTGTTATATCAAAATCAAACATAGGTTTTACAATCTCCCCCTTTTTGATATAACAAAACCAAAACTTGATTTTTTTTAAGACTTTTGAAAAACTTTGGAAAACAACTCCCCCTTAATGTTAGCTAGGTAAAATTTAAGTTAAAATTTTAAGTGAGCTTGTTCCCTCTCCCCCTTTTTGTTAGATCAAAAATAAGAGACATAGGCAAAAGGCATAAACAATAACCAAGCAACATATAATAGATAAGCATTAAGTTCATAAATAAAGAAACATCAAAAATAAAATCCAAACAACAATAATCAAAGCATAGGTTTTAAAAAGTAAACTTAATCCTAAGAACATAATTCAAAGTGCAAAACTAGAAATCCTAAATGACATGAATGGAATGCAAAGACAATCTACTACTCTTCTCCATCGCCATCTTCATCATCTTCATCGTCATCTTTGTTGGCATCATCATTTCTCCTAGATTGACGCTACTCATCATGGAAGGCCATGAGAGAGATGTTCATCGAGTTGTGCCTGGCCTCGATGGATGAGATACGCTTCTCCACATTCGTCATACGATCTTCTAAGCATGTGAAACGTGTGTCTATGGCGGCAAACCCCGAATTCATGAGTTGATCCATAGAAGCAATCCCCGTGCGTAGGCCCGTGAATTGTTCATTGAGAAAAGTCATAAGAGCATCCATGGATAGAGGAGGAGGAGCTTGAGGATTGTCAATCTCTTCCGGAATCGCATCACTAGGAAGCTCGGAGACGCGAAGCCAACTACCATTGAAGTAGTGAAACTTCCCCCTAGAAAGAGATCTCTCATCAATAGGATCGGTAAGGGGTGTCGGGTAGTCGTCAGAGCAATCAATCTCCTTTTGAGTGAAGAAATAGCTCAAAGCGGTGCCATATGTGAATGAAGTGACAAGAGTTGTGTGACGATGTTGCACGAGATAGACAATCTTCGCAAACATGATGCGAGCAAGATTAGGTTGTTGTCTCTAGCGAAAACACCGAATCCAAAAGTCATCAACTTGGCAGATGGTTGAATATTTCCCTCCTGAAGGCCTAAACCACCAAGTAATCATCAAGTGAGGATTCGATCTTGAGCATTGAGAACGGTCACGGAACCCCCCAAGACATGGCCAAGAGAATTCTCATCTTCGATACCCTCATCCTCTAACTTAAAAACAACACAAAGAGATGGAACATCTACGGTGATCTTTTTGCCCATAAGATAGGAGTTAACGGCAATAACATTACTCGAGGGATCGGCAACACACTTGGCATTAGCATAAAATATCAAAACCAAATTGCGAAAGAAAAAGCCCAGGATTTGTAGAAAATCCATAAATTTCCATTCTTGGAGCAAAGGTAAGTAGACAAACTTGAAGCGCCCCGAATTAAGAAAAGGAACGGAAATTACCCTCTTCGGTCAGATTTTGTAATTTTGAAAAGAGAGAAAGTAGTTGAGTTCCCCGGTGGTTCTAAAACACCTTTGATAGATAAGAGTCAAATTAGGGCGAGTACCATCTCCGAGATTGGATGCCTCACCGACTTCGCTAGTACGCACTCTCTTTTTGGGTGCCATTGTTTAGAGAAACTGATCAAAACAATGTGTATGCATTATTTTTCTCATTCAGCCCATGGAAAATCAATAATCAAGGAAATTTTTTTGAAAGGCAAATAAAAAACAAAACAAAAAAAGGTTTGATAAAGTTTGTTTTTGAAAGAGCAAAGCAAAACAAAAAGAATTTAAAACACAAATCACAAAGAAAATAAAAAGAGAAAAAGAATTTTATACATTGATATTGATATAGAGAGGAATGAATGAAGAACTTGCACCAAATTGATGGAGAGCTTTAAAAACTTGGCTTGATGTTGAAAAACCCTCAAGAGATTTTTAGTTTTGTGATGAAAATATGAGGGATTGAGAGGCTTTTTATAGAGGAAAAACGACTAGGGTTTTGAAATTTTAGTTTTGGTAAAAGTGAAACTCTTTTAATGCCATTAAGTAGCTGTCTACACAATCGAGTATCGATACGCCAAAGGGTGTATCGAGACAGGGGTAAAATGGTAATTCCTTGGAAACGTGTGTCGAGGGACCGTATCGAAACGGATGGTATCCGTATCGAAACGTTCACAACTTGTATCGAAATGGGTTTAACCGTATCGATACTCGTAAGAGAGAAAATGCAGTCTAGTCAACTAATGAAGTGCTCGTATCGATACGCATAAGGCCGTATCGATACCCTATGCCAAGAAATGCATTTTTGGCTTTTAGAACAACCAAAGACTCGACTTTAACATCACCTAAATGTATGCAATTGATGAATGAGAAAGTCTAAGCATATACTAATAGAAGCATACCCCCTAGATATAAGCATGGTTTCTATTAAGATCAACAACACATAAACATGCATTTTCACAAATTCAAGCAATTTTCACCTCAAAAGAGTCCGAAAGGGTCAAGATAGGCTAGTTAGACCTAGCTCTCTCCTAAGGGACTAAAAACGCTCTTTGTCTAGAGGTTTGGTAAAAATGTCCGCTAGTTGGTTCAAGGTGTCAACATACTCTATAACAACATATTGCTTAAGGACATGATCTCTAATGAAATGATGCCTTATTTCTATATGTTTAGTTCTAGAGTGTTGGATGAGATTTTTGGTTAGGCATATAACACTAGTGTTATCACACTTAAGGGGTATGGTTTCAACTTTAACTCCATAATCTAAGAGTTGTTGCTTCATCCAAAGGACTTGAGCACAACAACTTCCTAAGGATATGTACTCGGCTTCGGTGGTAGATAGAGCTACACTATTTTGTTTCTTAGAGAACCAAGATATGAGCATACTACCTAAGTATTGGCAAGTTCCCGAAGTACTTTTCCTATAAATTTTACATCCCCCATAATCCGCATCCGAATAAGCATGAAGGTTGAAGGTTGAGTCTCTAGGGTACCAAAGACCTAGACAAATAGTATCTCTAAGGTACCTAAAGATTCTTTTAACGGCTATAAGGTGAGACTCTCTAGGACTAGCTTGAAACATAGCACACAAGCAAACACTAAACAATATATCCGGTCTACTTGCGGTAAGGTAAAGCAAAGATCCAATCATAGAGCGATAAAGCTTAGAGTCAACACTGTTACCTCCTTCATCTTTGTCAAGCTTTGTAGATGAGCTCATTGGTGTGGTTTAAGGCTTTGCATTCTCCAAGCCAAACTTCTTGAGCATATCTTTCACGTACTTTGCTTGATTTATGAAGGTTCCATCCTTCCTTTGTTTGATTTGGAGTCCCAAAAAGAATGAGAGCTCCCCCATCATGCTCATCTCGAATTCACCTTGCATTAACTTAGCACACTCTTTGCAATGACTTTCATTAGTAGATCCAAAGATAATATCATCAACATATATTTGCACTACTAAGATGTCATTTTTATATCATTTTATGAAAAGTGTAGTGTCCACCTTACCTTTTTCAATCAAAAAGTTTGAGAGTCTTTCATACCAAGCTCTAGGAGCTTGTTTTAAACCATAAAGTGCTTTGGTTAGCTTAAAAACAAGATTTGGAAATTTGAATCCTCAAAACTCGATGGTTGTTCACCACATACACTTCTTCATTTATAAAACCATTTAAAAATGCACTTTTCACATCTATTTGAAAAAGCTTGAAATTATGATAACATGCATATGCAAGCAACATCCTAATAGCTTACATTCTATCTACGAGTGCATAGGTTTCATCAAAATCTATTCCCTCTTCTTGAGTGTAACCTTGAGCAACTAATCTAGCTTTGTTTCTCACAATGTTACCACTTTCATTTAGTTTATTCCTAAATACCCATTTAGTTCCTATAATAGATTGATTACTAGGCCTTTCAACTAATGTCCATACATTACTTCTCTCAAATTGATTTAACTCTTCTTGCCTAGCCATAATCCAAAAACCATCTTTTAATGCTTCTTTAATATTCTTAGGCTCGATTCATGAGATAAAAGCAACATGATTCATGAGTTTGAGAGAAGATCTAGTAGTTACCCCCTTGGATGGATCACCCAAGATTTCACCACCTTTGACATAGTTGTACTCCCTTGGGTAGCTCACTTCCTTTTCCTCAAGAGCCAAGTCCTTCAAGGCTTTAAGAGGTGGATCTTGTGCATCTTCTTCTTTAGTTTGAATCTCATCCTCCTTTGAAGTTTGTCCTCCATCAAAGGCATCAAGGATTCTGTTGGGTTTTAGGGTGCTCGATTCGTTCAACCGATTATGCTCACCAAGTGGTGGAGAGGTGGATTTTTGGGTGGAAGGGTAAAGGAAGCTAAAAAGAAATGTGACACAAAGATTTATAGTGGTTCGGTCTTCTAACAAGCACCTACATCCACTACCTTAGCTCCCCACTAAGGATTTCACAATCAATCCACTAATTGATTCGTCCCCTTTTCTAGGATTAGGAGGAAACCCTTACAACCGATCAAGCTTCTACCCAAAGCCTTGATCAAAACCCTCTTTTACAAAGAGATAAATGAAGCAAACTTAAACCCTCTAATAGGTGTTTGTTTGCACAATTAAGCTCTCACCCAAATCCTAAAACACTTGAGCAAATTTAACAATTTTGGCTCACTAGTGTTTGTCTATACAAGAATTGACAAATAAAGCACTAAGACAATTTCTTGATCATTTGATGTTTGACAATATGAGCATTAGTCTTCTCTTGATGCTTGGAGGTCCCTTTTATACTCCCAAATGAGTTTGTAGCCGTTACTAGCCGTTGGGGATGAATTAGAGCCGTTGAGGACTTTATTTCCCTTCATAAATGCTGTTCTGCAGCTAACGATATCGATACACGTGGAATGGTATCGATACGGCCTTCATATGAACTAGCCGTTGGGCACTTGCCAGCTTGGGCGTATCGATACTCTTGAGGGCGTATCGGTACCCTTTGACATTTAAATGGCCGTTGGGAAATAGCCGTTGGGGTAGTTAAAATGGGATCGGTACGCTGACGTGGCGTATCGAAACGACCCCCTCCGTATCGATACGAGGGTTTGCTGTATCGATACGGGTTTTGACAGTGGCCAAACTGAGGCAAAATGGTATCGATACTGGTATGACCGTATCGATACTGGTAACGTGAAAAGTCAAGTTTGGTTATTGAAAACATGAAAAATCTTTGTCAAAAACCTCTTAAAATACCTCAAACATAATTTCAAGTAGTTTGGACTTTAAAGCCAAGTTTTTAAGTTCTTTCAAATTAGTCCAAAACATTTTTCAATTATTATATCAAAACATTAGTTCTACAATCTCCCCCTTTTTGATATAATAAAACTAACTTGAAATATTGTTTGGGATTCTCCCCCTTTAACTTTAAAAATGTGAATAAGAGATTAAAGATGTGAAATCAAATTAAGCTCCCCCTTATTCATTTGAAAATTCAATTTTTCAAAACCATATCTCCCCCTTTTTGTTATATCAAAAAGAATTTAAAAACATTAAGTTTCAAAATAACAATTGAGGTAAAAACCTTGACACAAATAAGAATTTGGTTTAAAAATGGCTCCCCCTTACTCAAAGCATCATCAAAAGTGTTAGTCCATCATATATGATCATCTAGTTGAATGAAATAAAAATAAAACAAATAGACACTAAAGCAACTAGATTTTTACCACACTTGAACTCAAGGGAGGATGTGAAGCCTGTAACGCCCCGGTTTTGGGCTTATAAGTTTTGGGCGTTGACCGGGTTGGTCAAAGTGATGTTCGAATCTAAAGAGGTGAAATTAGGAAAGCCTAGTTCGGGTTGCATTAAAAATATGGAAAAATGTTCTAAAATCATCTTTTAATATAATTAAGTGAACTGTGAAATCAATTTTGAAAAATGGGTTTTGGAAGAGTGACATTTTGGTTAGTGACCAAAATGTAATTTTTGAAAGTTTTGTGACTGTTTTATAAAGAGTTGAAACTTTGAATCTTTAAGGAGCTATTATTCCAAAAGTAGTTTCTCTAGATTTTTCTAAGATATTTTGAGATTTATTCTGATTTTAAAACATATCAAAAGTGGAGGGAAAGGCCATTTGGCTATTTTCTTAACTAACTTTTCTATTTTCTTTCTCTCATTTTCTCTCAACCCAAACACTTGTTTTCCAGAGAGTTGTTTCTGATTTTCTCACCTAAAATCCTCCTTTCAACATTCTTTTGATTCCTAATCAACATATCTTCAAAACCTCATCATTTGCTAGTTGATTCAACAAGGTTTTTGATTCCAAAAAGTGGAGAAACACAAGTTTGGAGGTAAGAACGTCCTTCTCCTCTAAACTATCAGTTCTTTACTGAAATTCCCAAGTTCTCAACTCTTAATTGAAGTTTTATTAAAGGATTTTAAGTGGTGAAATGGATCTTGGTTTATAATGCAAGATTTGGTGATTTTTGATGATTTTCGTTAGATATGATTAATCTGTGATTTGAGGTGTGTTTTTGATGTTAAATGAACTCTAAATTGATAAGGAAATGAGTTTTGATTAATGCAATCCCGGATAGGTTGTGTTTCCTAAGTTTAGCTTGTGATTCTTGGATGTGTTTGTGGTGATCTTGTGGATCTGATGTTGCTGGAGGTATAAGGATGTTTATAGGTTGTTTTTAGATGTTAGATGGTGTTAATGGATGTTAGGTTTTGTTGAGAAGTGGTTTTAATGCAATTTCGGTTGTGTTTGGTGGCCGAAATTGGAGTGTGAATGAGAGCAGCGAGTTTGAGTGCTTTCATTGAAGCTTTTGATGCATGATGATGCATTAAATCTCTGCTTTAATGTGTTTAATCAGGGGAGGCATCTTTGGATCCAAGTGGTGGTGATCCGGAGGCTTGATTTGGTGCTTCGACAAGAGGCGAAGTGGAATCGGTGAGTGAAATTGGGTTTTCGGCTTTGAAACCAATGTCTTGGGAGCTTAGTTTAAGTCTAAACAACTTTGCTAAGCTCAAGTGTAAGTTTTCGGAAATACTCTCTAGTGGTGGCCATGATTTGGTTGTTGTGCAATGTGGTTTATTGCATGATTTAAATTCTGTTTTGAAAGCATGATTTAGCATGGTTAATGCTGTTTTTGTAAGCCATATGTTGAAGGAAGCTCAAGGTAAGAGTTCCTTGTTTTTGGACATTGTTTTAATGTGGTTTGATGCTTTAAAATGCATGATGTTTATGGCTTGGTTAAATGCTTTAAAACAGTGAAATATTGATGATAAATGATGTATATTGGCAAGTGATGTTTTGAAAAGGTTGAGGTCACTAAGGTGGTTAAAAGTCCTTGAGTGAGCCTTGTTACTTAAGAACATCAAGGTGGTTAAAAGTCCTTGGATGATTCTTGTTACGGACACAAAGGTGTTTAAAAGTCCTTGTGTGGTCCTTTCTATGGTGTTTAAAAGTCCATAGGCCAAGGTGTTTAAAAGTCCTTGGGGTCAAGGTGTTTAAAAGTCCTTGAGGTAACTTATATCATGGTGTTTAAAAGTCCATGGCCAAGGTGTTTAAAAGTCCTTGGGGTCCAAGGTGTTTAAAAGTCCTTGGGGTGAAAGTTGATGAACTTGTTTTCAAAGAAATGAATTGTATCACTTGTGGCCAATATGACATGAAATGAAATGAAGCATGAGATGCTTGTTAAAGTATGCTTTTGAGCATGTGTAAATGATGATTTGAAGCATGATTTATAAGTGTTTTATAAATGCATTATTGAATGGTTTTACGAGCATTCCTCACTAAGCTTTTGCTTACGCTCTCTTTCGTTTTCTTAATTCAATAATGCAGAACATTAGAGTACTTGAGGGCAGCAAGGAGGGCAAGCATCCAAGTGGAAACAAAGCTCTAAGTATGGAAGGTTTTCTAAGTACATTTTAGCTTTTGGTAATTTGGCAATGGGGGACCTATGTGTATGTTTTGGGAGATGTTTTGAACTCCCTAAGTATGTTGTTTGATGTTGAGAAGGTTGGTTTTGGTGTTGGATCTTTACATGCTTGTTTTGGAAGTTTATGCTTGAATGGCTTACTTGTGTAGGAAGCATGCCTATAGATTTGGGGCTTTTTGCTTATGATGTTGTTTTGTTGAGTTGAAGATGCTTATATGTCCCTTCTATGTTTAATTGCATGCTGGTAAAGTTTGGTGGCGTTTGGTGCATGATTGGATGTTTAATTGCATGTTTAACAATGCTTTTTGAGGCAATTTGTGCAGGGTGTTTCGGAACAGCACCTACCGTTTCGGAACGGGTGCCTTATTTGTGCCCAGGCGTCCGAAACGGGAGGGGCCGTTCCGAAACGGAAAGGCTACTGCCAGACCCCCGTTTCGGTACGCGTTGCGGAACGGCCCCGAGTTTCGAAACGGGCTATGCCTGTTTCGGAACGGGTGACCGTTGGGGGCTGACATTGGCAGTTATATGTTTTGGAATGTTTGCGTTTTGGTCCTGAAACTTGTTTGTGCAATTGTATGAGTTTGGGAAGTCCTTTTGAGCTGAAATTTTACAGAGAAGCATGAAACATGATTAATTTCAAGATGGTAACTTCAATTTGGGTTAAGTCCTTATAATTATCAGAATTTACAATTTGGTCCCTAAAGTTGTAAATTGTTCAATTGGGTCCCTGTTAGATCTCTGATGTTTATGATCTTTGAGTATGCTGTTGTATGAACATATCTAAGGCTTAATATGCATCTAGACAAGTTGGTTTGAAAAAAAAGGGTCGTTAATCAAGATTGACTTTCGGGTTGACTTTGGTTTTCCCCGTGTGACTTTCTTAATTCGGGTCAACCGTCTAGGCCGGGTTAAGGGGGTTACATTTGGTGGTATCAGAGCTGAGTTCTCGAGTAATTGGGAATGTATGTATGCATGATTGAAGTATGTATGCCTTGTATGCTTGTTGAGTGAAAGCATGTTTAATGGCTTGTGATTTTGATGCAATTGAAGTATGTGCTGTGATGTAGCATGTAGTGGGTACCCATTGCCAAATCAAAGCTAAAGGAAAGATGTTGATTTGAAATGAAATTGAGCTTGAATACTTGGATTGCTTACCTTGCTGGGCCTGACTTTGTTTTATTTGTGTTGTGATTGCATGGTAAAAGTATGGCACCACGTAGAGAGTTACGAGGTAATGTGCGAGCTACGGCTCCTAATGAGAATGAGAATGAGGAAAACACGGGTAGTGCGGTGTTACCTCCTCCTCCACCTGGTGGTAGTGGTGCTGGGGCTGAGGAAGCTGGAGCTGCAGCTGGCGCTGGAGCTGCTGGACCTGGGGCTGGTCAGGGGCAAGCTATGCCTGATATGACGATGTTAGTGCAAGCTATTGCTGGTGCTTTTCAAGCAGCAGTAGCTGGGGCTCGTGGAGCGGGGCATCAGGAAGATGCTGGTGTCAGATTACCTTTGGAGCGTTTGCGCAGTCTTGGTAGGACTGAGTTCAGGGGTATGTCTGCCGAGAGTTCTGAAGCTTGGCTAGAGAGTACCAAGCGAATCTTAGGCCAGATGAGTTGCACTGATGTGCAAAAGCTGGGTTGTGTTGTGTCCTTGCTGCAGAAGGATGCGTATACGTGGTGGACAACCACTATTGCTGGGATGGCAGAAGCTGATGTGACTTGGACATTCTTTCAGAATGTGTTCAAGAGGAGATATCTGGGTGTAAGATATCTAGATGAGAAGAAGCGTGAATTCATGTCTCTTACCCAAGGGAGCATGAGTGTGGCTGAGTATGAAGTGCAGTTTGTGCGACTCAGTCAGTATGCACCGGAGCTGGTACCTGATGAGCGGGCAAGGTGCGAGAGGTTCCGTTATGGTTTAGAGACGGATGTGAAAATGTATTTGCTGGCCGCCGAGTATGATGATTTTGACGTGTTGGTGGGCCGAGCCAAGGATGTTGAGATGAACTTGAGTTTATCTGCTAAGGGTGCTGGCAAGCGAGCTGCTGAGTATAGTTCTGGAGGTGGACGGAACAAGAGGGGACGTGATCAGAAGTATCAGTCTTCAGCTAAGAGAGGTGGTGGTGCACCTGCTAGAGGAGGTAATGCTAGAGCTGATCCGAGTGCTTGTTGGATCTGTGGTTCACGTGGCCACATGAAACGTGACTGTCCTCGTGCTGTGAGAGAGGTGCAAGCTCCTGTTGCGGCAGCTGGTAATGGGTGCTGGAATTGTGGATCCGCAGACCATTTGAGGCGTGATTGTCCTAGGTTGGCTGGTGATCAGGTGCGTGCTCCTGTTGTTGCTGCACCGCAGAGAGGTCGTGGGCGCGGCCGTGGTAATTTCCAAAGGAGAGAGGAAGGTGGTCGTGGAGTGGCCCATGTTGTGGCTATTCAGCCTGAGGGTGGAGGCCAAGCGAGGGTGTATGCTCAGCGAGAGGGCAGGAATGATGCGGATGTGATTGCAGGTACCTTTACTTTGCAATCCTTGTCATTGCTTTCTTTGATTGATTCTGGATCTACGCATTCATACATTTTGCGTGAGCATGCTGAATTGCTTGGGTTGCCTGTTGAGTCTTTGGATGTTGGTGTTCGTGTCACTAGTTCTTTTGGTGAGACTGTTGTGACTCGTAAGCTTTATAGAAGGTGTCCCTTGGTTGTTCAAGAGCATGTTTTCCATGTGGATCTTATGGAGTTGCCCTTCTATGGTTTCGATGTGATCCTTGGTATGGATTGGCTTGCTGAGCATCGTGCTGTTGTGGATTGTGAAAACAAGCGGGTTTCGCTTAAGCTTGCGGATGATTATGAAGTTGTTGTGGTTGGCGAGAATGTGAAGTTTCTTGCCAATGTGGTGTCTACCTTGGAGGCGAGCAGGATGCTGAGGCAAGGTTGCGAAGCCTATCTAGCTTTTGTGATGAATCCTAGCTCTAATGAGTTGAGGGTGCAAGATATCAGAGTTGTGAAGGAGTTTCCTGGTGTTTTTCCTGAGGAGTTGCCTGGTTTACCTCCTAACCGCGAGGTGGAGTTTGGAATTGAGCTGTATGAGAATACAACTCTTGTGTCCATTACTCCCTATAGAATGGCACCTAAGGAGCTGAAGGAGCTGAAGACGCAGTTGCAAGAGTTGCTTGACCGTGGGTTCATTCGGCCGAGTGTGTCACCTTGGGGAGCACCGGTCTTGTTTGTGAAGAAGAAGGATGGCACTATGAGAATGTGCATTGATTACCGTCAGCTGAACAAGTTGACTATCAAGAATCGGTATCCTTTGCCGAGGATTGATGATCTTTTTGATCAATTTCGGGGAGCTGCTGTGTTCTCTAAGATTGACTTGAGGTCAGGGTATTATCAGTTGAAGGTGAAGGATGTGGATGTGCCTAAGACAGCTTTCCGGACAAGGTATGGGCATTATGAGTTTCTTGTGATGCCGTTTGGGTTGACAAATGCTCCTGCTGCTTTCATGGACATGATGAATCGTGTGTTTCATGAATACCTGGACAAGTTTGTTGTGGTGTTCATTGATGATATCCTCGTGTACTCGCGTACTGAGGAGGAGCATGAAGAGCATTTGAGGATTGTTTTGCAAGCTTTGTTGGAGAATCAGCTTTATGCTAAGCTGAGCAAGTGTGAGTTCTGGTTAAGGGAGGTGGTGTTTCTTGGGCATGTGGTCTCAGCTGAGGGGATTCGTGTTGATCCTCAGAAGATTGAGGCGGTGATGAATTGGAAAGTTCCTAAGTCGGTTCATGAGATTCGTAGTTTCCTTGGTTTGGCGGGATACTACCGAAGGTTTATGGATGGTTTTTCCAAGATTGCTGCTCCTTTGACGAAGCTGTTGCAAAAGGATGTTAAGTATGAGTGGACGGAAGCGAGACAACATGCTTTTGAGAAGCTTAAGGCGGCTTTGACGCAAGCTCCTATCTTGATTCAGCCTGAATCAGGGAAAGAGTTTGTGGTTTACAGTGATGCATCCTATGTTGGTTTGGGGTGTGTGCTGATGCAGGAGGGTAAGGTGGTGGCTTATGCATCGCGGCAGTTGAAAGTGCATGAGCGCAATTACCCTACGCATGATATTGAGCTGGCTGCAGTGGTTTTTGCTCTGAAGATCTGGAGACATTATCTGTATGGTGAGAAGTGTACTGTGTACACAGATCACAAGAGTTTGAGGTATCTGATGTCTCAGAAGGAGTTGAATCTTAGGCAGCGGCGTTGGTTGGAGTTGCTCAAGGATTATGATCTGACGATTGAGTATCATCCTGGAAAAGCTAATGTTGTAGCGGATGCCTTGAGTAGGAAAGTAGCTGTTGAGCTGAGGGCTATGTTTGCTAGCTTGAGCATATCGCAAGATGGTGGTCTCGTTGCTGAGTTGCAAGTGAAACCCTCTTTGGTTCAGTTGATCAAGGATAAGCAGTTGCTGGATGATTCCTTGGTGTCTCATGTTCAGGATATCGCGGAGGGTAGACCTTCAGATTTCTGTTTCAATGATGATGGTGTGCTGTGTTTTGGGAGTCGAATAGTAGTGCCCAATGATGTTGAGTTGAGGCGTGCTATTCTGACTGAAGGTCATAGTAGTCCTTTTGCTATGCACCCTGGTAGTACTAAGATGTACCGTGATCTTCGTGATGAGTACTATTGGGTGGGTTTGAAGAAGGATGTTGCGGAGTTTGTGAGCAAGTGTTTGGTGTGTCAGCGAGTTAAGGCTGAGCATCAGTTTCCTTCAGGGTTGTTGCAACCGTTGAAAATCCCTGAGTGGAAGTGGGAACGGGTTACCATGGATTTTGTATCTGGTTTACCTTTGTCTCCATCAAAGAAGAATTCAGTGTGGGTGATTGTGGATCGCCTAACGAAGTGTGCGCATTTCTTGCCTGTGCACACCACGTTTTCTTTGGATAAGTTGGCAGAGCTGTACATTGCTGAGATTTTGCGGCTGCATGGTGTGCCTAAGTCGATTGTGTCGGATAGGGATCCGAGGTTCACATCGCGGTTCTGGCAGTGTTTGCATCAAGCTCTGGGTACAAGGTTGCATTTCAGTACATCCTATCATCCTCAGTCGGATGGTCAGTCTGAGCGAGTTATCCAGATTTTGGAGGATATGTTGAGGTGCTGCGTGATTGAGTTCCAAGGTTCTTGGGAGAAGCATATGCCTTTGGTTGAGTTTGCTTATAACAACAGTTACCAGGCAAGTATACAGATGGCACCTTATGAGGCTTTGTACGGGAGGAAGTGTAGGACTCCTCTTTGTTGGGCTGAAACTGGTCAAAAGTTGGTTTCGATGCCGGCTTTGTTGAAAGGGACCACAGAGAAGGTAAAGCTCATTTGTGAGCGGTTGAAGGCTGCTTCTGATCGGCAGAAGTCTTACGCGGATTTGAAGCGTAAGGAGATAGAGTATGCGGTGGGTGACCGTGTGTTCTTGAAGGTTTCGCCTTGGAAGAAGGTGATGCGGTTTGGCCGAAAGGGTAAGTTGAGCCCTAGGTACATTGGACCATATGAGGTGGTTGAGCGTGTGGGTCCTGTTGCGTATCGGTTGAGGTTACCTCAGGAGTTGGAGAAGATTCATGATGTGTTCCATGTCTCTATGCTCCGGAGGTATAGATTTGATCCTTCGTATGTGATGCCTGTGGAGGAAGTGGTTTTGAATCCGGATTTGACCTATGATGAGGAACCGGTGAAGGTTCTGGATTCGGATAGCAAGGTCCTTCGTGGCAAGACCATTGAGTTGGTGAAGGTGCTGTGGAAGCATCGTGGTGTTGAGGAAGCCACGTGGGAGCGGAAGGAAGACATGCTGAAGCAGTTTCCTTATCTCTTTCCTTCAGGTAAATTTCGAGGACGAAATTTCTTAAGGGGGGGAGAGTTGTAACGCCCCGGTTTTGGGCTTAGAAGTTTTGGGCGTTGACCGGGTTGGTCAAAGTGCTGTTCGAATCTAAAGAGGTGAAATTAGGAAAGCCTAGTTCGGGTTGCATTAAAAATATGGAAAAATGTTCTAAAATCATCTTTTAATATAATTAAGTGAACTGTGAAATCAATTTTGAAAAATGGGTTTTGGAAGAGTGACATTTTGGTTAGTGACCAAAATGTAATTTTTGAAAGTTTTGTGACTGTTTTATAAAGAGTTGAAACTTTGAATCTTTAAGGAGCTATTATTCCAAAAGTAGTTTCTCCAGATTTTTCTAAGATATTTTGAGATTTATTCCGATTTTAAAACATATCAAAAGTGGAGGGAAAGGCCATTTGGCTATTTTCTTAACTAACTTTTCTATTTTCTTTCTCTCATTTTCTCTCAATCCAAACACTTGTTTTCCAGAGAGTTGTTTCTGATTTTCTCACCTAAAATCCTCCTTTCAACATTCTTTTGATTCCTAATCAACATATCTTCAAAACCTCATCATCTGCTAGTTGATTCAACAAGGTTTTTGATTCCAAAAAGTGGAGAAACACAAGTTTGGAGGTAAGAACGTCCTTCTCCTCTAAACTATCAGTTCTTTACTGAAATTCCCAAGTTCTCAACTCTTAATTGAAGTTTTATTAAAGGATTTTAAGTGGTGAAATGGATCTTGGTTTATAATGCAAGATTTGGTGATTTTTGATGATTTTCGTTAGATATGATTAATCTGTGATTTGAGGTGTGTTTTTGATGTTAAATGAACTCTAAATTGATAAGGAAATGAGTTTTGATTAATGCAATCCCGGATAGGTTGTGTTTCCTAAGTTTAGCTTGTGATTCTTGGATGTGTTTGTGGTGATCTTGTGGATCTGATGTTGCTGGAGGTATAAGGATGTTTATAGGTTGTTTTTAGATGTTAGATGGTGTTAATGGATGTTAGGTTTTGTTGAGAAGTGGTTTTAATGCAATTTCGGTTGTGTTTGGTGGCCGAAATTGGAGTGTGAATGAGAGCAGCGAGTTTGAGTGCTTTCATTGAAGCTTTTGATGCATGATGATGCATTAAATCTCTGCTTTAATGTGTTTAATCAGGGGAGGCATCTTTGGATCCAAGTGGTGGTGATCCGGAGGCTTGATTTGGTGCTTCGACAAGAGGCGAAGTGGAATCGGTGAGTGAAATTGGGTTTTCGGCTTTGAAACCAATGTCTTGGGAGCTTAGTTTAAGTCTAAACAACTTTGCTAAGCTCAAGTGTAAGTTTTCGGAAATACTCTCTAGTGGTGGCCATGATTTGGTTGTTGTGCAATGTGGTTTATTGCATGATTTAAATTCTGTTTTGAAAGCATGATTTAGCATGGTTAATGCTGTTTTTGTAAGCCATATGTTGAAGGAAGCTCAAGGTAAGAGTTCCTTGTTTTTGGACATTGTTTTAATGTGGTTTGATGCTTTAAAATGCATGATGTTTATGGCTTGGTTAAATGCTTTAAAACAGTGAAATATTGATGATAAATGATGTATATTGGCAAGTGATGTTTTGAAAAGGTTGAGGTCACTAAGGTGGTTAAAAGTCCTTGAGTGAGCCTTGTTACTTAAGAACATCAAGGTGGTTAAAAGTCCTTGGATGATTCTTGTTACGGACACAAAGGTGTTTAAAAGTCCTTGTGTGGTCCTTTCTATGGTGTTTAAAAGTCCATAGGCCAAGGTGTTTAAAAGTCCTTGGGGTCAAGGTGTTTAAAAGTCCTTGAGGTAACTTATATCATGGTGTTTAAAAGTCCATGGCCAAGGTGTTTAAAAGTCCTTGGGGTCCAAGGTGTTTAAAAGTCCTTGGGGTGAAAGTTGATGAACTTGTTTTTAAAGAAATGAATTGTATCACTTGTGGCCAATATGACATGAAATGAAATGAAGCATGAGATGCTTGTTAAAGTATGCTTTTGAGCATGTGTAAATGATGATTTGAAGCATGATTTATAAGTGTTTTATAAATGCATTATTGAATGGTTTTACGAGCATTCCTCACTAAGCTTTTGCTTACGCTCTCTTTCGTTTTCTTAATTCAATAATGCAGAACATTAGAGTACTTGAGGGCAGCAAGGAGGGCAAGCATCCAAGTGGAAACAAAGCTCTAAGTATGGAAGGTTTTCTAAGTACATTTTAGCTTTTGGTAATTTGGCAATGGGGGACCTATGTGTATGTTTTGGGAGATGTTTTGAACTCCCTAAGTATGTTGTTTGATGTTGAGAAGGTTGGTTTTGGTGTTGGATCTTTACATGCTTGTTTTGGAAGTTTATGCTTGAATGGCTTACTTGTGTAGGAAGCATGCCTATAGATTTGGGGCTTTTTGCTTATGATGTTGTTTTGTTGAGTTGAAGATGCTTATATGTCCCTTCTATGTTTAATTGCATGCTGGTAAAGTTTGGTGGCGTTTGGTGCATGATTGGATGTTTAATTGCATGTTTAACAATGCTTTTTGAGGCAATTTGTGCAGGGTGTTTCGGAACAGCACCTACCGTTTCGGAACGGGTGCCTTATTTGTGCCCAGGCGTCCGAAACGGGAGGGGCCGTTCCGAAACGGAAAGGCTACTGCCAGACCCCCGTTTCGGTACGCGTTGCGGAACGGCCCCGAGTTTCGAAACGGGCTATGCCTGTTTCGGAACGAGTGACCGTTGGGGGCTGACATTGGCAGTTATATGTTTTGGAATGTTTGCGTTTTGGTCCTGAAACTTGTTTGTGCAATTGTATGAGTTTGGGAAGTCCTTTTGAGCTGAAATTTTACAGAGAAGCATGAAACATGATTAATTTCAAGATGGTAACTTCAATTTGGGTTAAGTCCTTATAATTATCAGAATTTACAATTTGGTCCCTAAAGTTGTAAATTGTTCAATTGGGTCCCTGTTAGATCTCTGATGTTTATGATCTTTGAGTATGCTGTTGTATGAACATATCTAAGGCTTAATATGCATCTAGACAAGTTGGTTTGAAAAAAAAGGGTCGTTAATCAAGGTTGACTTTCGGGTTGACTTTGGTTTTCCCCGTGTGACTTTCTTAATTCGGGTCAACCGTCTAGGCCGAGTTAAGGGGGTTACAAAGCCTTCCTTCTTCAAGTGTTCATCCTTGTGTGCATGGAGCTCCCCCTTAATGTTTGACTTGTTGAAGATCTCCATCACACCTACAATAGACAATCAAGTAACTTTTGGTATCCAAATTGCTTTGGATCCATAAACGTTAGTTGCACAAAATTTAGTCCCCTTAGGAATCCATTTTTCAATTTCATCCTTTTTAGTTGAAGTGGTTAGTCCTTTTGGGACCCAAACACTTCTAAAACATTTTCCATTTACAAATCTAGGGGAACTAGATTGTCTAACATAAAAATTTGATTTTCCAAGATTGTTTTTCTTTTCAAGCTCTTTGGAAATCAAATCTTTTTCTTCTTGAACATTTTGAAGCAATTTTTGTAAATCAAAACATTTTAATTCAAACTCTTCAAGTTTTGCTTCAAGTTCAAGTTTGGTTTTAGAAAGCAAATCATTTTGAATTGTTAACTTTGAAACCAATTTTTTGTTTTTCAAAATGTGGCTTTTAAAATCTAAAACCAAATCATCATAGGCATCTTGTAATTCATCAAAGGAATAAGAACATGAAGTAGATGAATTAGAAGTTACCCTTGAATCTTTTTCGAAGGCCATAAGGCAAAGGTTGGCTTGTTCATCGTCGGTGGAGTCTTCATCACTCCAAGTAGCCAAATGTGCCTTCTTCTTATGGCTTGAAGTGCTTGCCCTCTCCTTTCTCTTAGGTTCTCGTTCAAGCTCTCTCAAGGCTTTCTTCATGAACGGGGCGCACTTCTTGAAGAGATGAACTATCTCTTCTTCTTCATCCTCCTCTTCACTTGAGTAGACATGATGGCAAGTGGAGGATTTGAGAGCCATGGCACTAGCATTGATGCCAAGCCCTTTGATTTTCTTCTCTCCCATAGCTCGAATTTCTTCCCTCTTCTTCTCATCCTCTTTATTCTTCTTCATGATTTGATGAGTAAGGAGTGACCCCATGAGTTCATCAAGCTTCAAAGTTTTCAAATTTTTGGCTTCGATGATGGCGGTCCTCTTTGAGTCCCAAGACTCGGGAAGTGAGTAGATGAGCTTTCGGACAAGCTTCTCTTCCGGGATGGCTTCTCCATAACCTTTAAGACCGTTGGTAATGGTGGAGAACCTATCAAACATCTTCTCGATGTTCTCTTCCGGATCCATTTTGAAGTTCTCATACTCTAAGGTTAGGAGCCCAATCTTGGTCTCCTTGACTTCATTGGTTCCCTCGTATGTGACTTCAAGCTTGTCCCATACCTCCTTGGCACTCTCACAAGAAGACATCTTCTCATAGATGGATGGACCAAATGCACAAAATAGAATGTGCAAGGCTTTGCAATTTAGCTCCATCTTCTTGCGATCATCGGCACTCCACTCCGCTTTACTTCTTTGAGGCACGAACGGACCATCTTCAACTACATCCCATAGCTTGTAATCTCTTGATTTGATGAAGAATTTCATCTTTGTCTTCCAAAGGGCGTAGTGGTCTCCGTCAAAGAAAGGCGGTTTGTCGATTGATTGTGCCATTTGAGCCGGTTGATGAACTAGTGATCGAGCTTGCCAGATCTTCTCAATAGGATGTTAATCCTCACCGATTGAGCCAAGCTCTGATACCAATTGTTGGGTTTTAGGGTGCTCGATTCGTTCAACCGATTATGCTCACCAAGTGGTGGAGAGGTGGATTTTTGGGTGGAAGGGTAAAAGAAGCTAAAAAGAAATGTGACACAAAGATTTATAGTGGTTCGGTCTTCTAACAAGCACCTACATCCACTACCTTAGCTCCCCACTAAGGATTTCACAATCAATCCACTAATTGATTCGTCCCCTTTTCTAGGATTAGGAGGAAACCCTTACAACCGATCAAGCTTCTACCCAAAGCCTTGATCAAAACCCTCTTTTACAAAGAGATAAATGAAGCAAACTTAAACCCTCTAATAGGTGTTTGTTTGCACAATTAAGCTCTCACCCAAATCCTAAAACACTTGAGCAAATTTAACAATTTTGGCTCACTAGTGTTTGTCTATACAAGAATTGACAAATAAAGCACTAAGACAATTTCTTGATCATTTGATGTTTGACAATATGAGCATTAGTCTTCTCTTGATGCTTGGAGGTCCCTTTTATACTCCCAAATGAGTTTGTAGCCGTTACTAGCCGTTGGGGATGAATTGGAGCCGTTGAGGACTTTATTTCCCTTCATAAATGCTGTTCTGCAGCTAACGGTATCGATACACGTGGAATGGTATCGATACGGCCTTCATATGAACTAGCCGTTGGGCACTTGCCAGCTTGGGCGTATCGATACGCTTGAGGGCGTATCGGTACCCTTTGACATTTAAATGGCCGTTGGGAAATAGCCGTTGGGGTAGTTAAAATGGGATCGGTACGCTGACGTGGCGTATCGAAACGACCCCCTCCGTATCGATACGAGGGTTTGCTGTATCGATACGGGTTTTGACAGTGGCCAAACTGAGGCAAAATGGTATCGATACTGGTATGACCGTATCGATACTGGTAACGTGAAAAGTCAAGTTTGGCTATTGAAAACATGAAAAATCTTTGTCAAAAACCTCTTAAAATACCTCAAACATAATTTCAAGTAGTTTGGACTTTAAAGCCAAGTTTTTAAGTTCTTTCAAATTAGTCCAAAACATTTTTCAATTATTATATCAAAACATTAGTTCTACAGATTCCTACATCATCATCATCACAAGATTCCTTCCTCGGAAGGAGGTTATCATCGAAAACAACATGAATAGACTCTTCTACTACTAAAGTTCTTTTATTAAATACACGATAGACTTTAGAGTTTAAATAATACCCTAAGAAAATAGCTTCATCACTTTTAGCATCAAATTTACCTAAGTTGTCTTTTCCATTGTTTAAAACAAAACACTTGCAACCAAATGGATGAAAATAGCTAATGTTAGGCTTCTTAGATTTTAAAATCTCATAAGGTGTTTTCTTTAAAATTGGCCTAATCATTACTTGATTTACAATGTAGCAAGCGGTATTTGTGGCTTCCACCCAAAAATATTTAGGTAAATTGTTTTCACAGAGCATGGTTCTAGCCATTTCTTATAAAGTCCTATTTTTCCTCTCAACTACCCCATTTTGTTGAGGAGTTCGAGGAGCCGAAAAATGTGGCTAATACCATTTTCATTTAAAAAATCTTCAAAACCTAGATTTTGAAACTCGGTTCCATGATCACTTCTAATGTGAGAAATCTTAAGCTCAAGATCATTTTGAGTTAATTTTGAAAACGTGATGAATTTTTATAAAGCCTCATCTTTTGTACTTAAGAATAGAACCCAAGTAAATCTAGAGTAGTCATCAACAAGAACAAAAGCATACGATTTACCACCCAAGCTCATAGTTCTAATAGGCCCAAAAAGATCCATGTGAATCAATTGTAAACATCTACTAGTAGAGACATCATTAATGAATTTAAAGGATGATCTATGTTGTTTACCGTTAGAGCATGCATCACATATTTTGTCATTTGAGAACTTAATATTGGGCAAACCTCTAACTAGATTTAGGGAAACTAATTTTTCTAAAACACTAATGCTAGCATGTCCTAGTTTCCTATGCCATAGCCATGCATCATTTTCATTTTGTGCAACAAAACATGCATGGGATGAATGAATGTCATCTAGATGCACCATATATATGTTACCTATGCGATGACCAATGACCATTATTTTATTAGATTTAATGTCAACAATTTTACAACCATTTTTATCAAATAAGATATTAAACCCTTTATCACACAATTGACTAATGCTCAATAAATTGTGTTTTAGACCATCGACATACAATACATTTTCAATGAGTATAGTAGAGTGATTACCTATGGAGCCAATACCTTTAATGTGGCCTTTGGAGTTGTCACCAAATGTCACTACTCCTCCACTTTTTGGCTTTAAGTCCATGAATCGACTCTTGTCTCCGGTCATGTGGCTCGAGCATCCACTATCAAGGTACCATGAGTTTTGGCTTTGTGCTTTGGCCTTGTAGCAATGCTCCTCCTACAAACAAAGAGATTAAGCTTTGATTTTTGGTACCCAAATCATTTTGGGTCCACGAGTGTTAGCTCCCAAAAGCTTGGTTCCCTTTCGAATCCAAGGTGACATGGCATCAACATTATTAGATTTAACAAGTTCCTTAGGAACCCATACACTTCTAATTCTTTTAGTTCTATTATGCCTATAGGAGCCACTTTGTTTGTAGTTATAGTTCTTTCTCTTAGGTTGGTTTGTTCTAGATGATTCACCTATTTCATTTTTCACATTACCAACACTCTTGAAAGACTTTTTAAGCTTATTAAGCTCATCCAACACCTTTTGGTGTTTAATGTTACATTGAGAAATAAGATTATTTAAATCTACATTTTCATTTTGAAACAATTCAAGTTCATCTTGTAGACCTAAAGTCTTTTTCTCAAATTTCAAGTTAGTTTGAGAAAGTAAGTCATTTTTAGCATTTAAATCCGAAATGATCTTTTTATTTCTTAAAACAGACTCTTTATACTTCTCAACTAACTCATCACACACCTCTTGTAACTCATCATAAGCTTTATGCAATTCATCAAATGTAAAATCAAAAGTAGATGAGTTAGAGGTTACCATAGATGAATCCTCCTCAAGAGCCATGAGGCAAAGGTTGGCCACTTCTTGTTCCTCATCCTCGGATGATTCCTCATCACTCCAAGTAGCAAGCTTAACTTTGAGCTTCTTCTTCTTCTCAAAGCCCTTCTTCTTGAGTTGAGGACACTCGGAACGAATATGACCCAGATTCTTGCACTCATAGCATATGATCAGATCCTTTTCTTATTCTTTGTTTTTGGTCTTGAAGTCAATCTTTCTTTGAAATTTCCTACCTCGATTGGACCTCATTAACCGTGAGAATCTCTTGGCTATCATAGTCAATTCTTCAAAATCTTCCTCATCACTAGAAGTGCTCTCCTCATGTAGAGAAGCTTTAAGAGCCACTCCTAGTTTCTTTTTCTTGTCTACCTCAAGCTTTTCCACTCTTCTTTCTTCCTTCTTCCTTTCATCTTCCATTCCTTGCTTCATGATTTCATGAGTTAGGAGAGAACCAACTAGCTCACCAAGCTTTAGTGTCTTCAAATTCTTTGCTTCAATGATAGTGGTTCTTTTCCCATCCCAAGACTCGGGAAGTGAGTAGAGTAGCTTCCAGACTAGCTTGTCCTCCGGGATGATCTCTCAAAAACACTTTAGCCTATTGACGATTGTTGAAAAATGATCAAACATCTTTGAAACGGTTTCGTCGGACTCCATCTTGAAATTCTCATAGCTAAGATTGAGAATTCCAATCTTTGTTTCCTTCACATCGCTTGTTCCTTCATATGTAGTCTCAAGTGTATCCCACACTTCCTTAGCACTTTCGATGGAAGAAACTTTGGAGTAGATATTGGGCCCAAAGGCATAAAATAGCATGTGATGAGCCTTGTCGTTGATTTGAAGCTTCTTTATATCACCTTCACTCATTTCATTTTTCCTTTTTGGCACAAGTCTTCCTTCATCGTCTCTTTTCATCAGAATAATGGGACCATCCTCTATAGAATCCCAAACTAGATAATCACTACACTTTATGAAGAGACGCATTCAGTTCTTCCAAAAAGGATAGTTGTCATTGTTGAAGAAAGGCGGTTTGGTGATAGATTGAGACTCGTACATGCTAGAGTCGGAGGTAGATGCCATGGCTTGCTTTGTAGATGACACAATCTTCCTAGAATCTCCTCTTACGATTGTTAATCATTCAAAGAGGTAGGCTCTGATACCAATTATTGAGTGGATCAATGGATTGATCAAAGCCAAGAGGGGGGGTGAATTGGGTTTTTAAAAATTGTTGGAGAAAGTGGAATGACTAAAATTGAAGAACAAGGCAATTTAGAGTGGTTCAAGTTCCAAATGAACTCTACATCCACTACCTTAGCTACCACTAAGGATTTTCCAACAACCCACTAATTGCTCTTCCCCTTTTCTAGGCTTAGGAGGTAACCTTTACAATACCGGTCAAATTTTCTACCCAAAATTTGACCAAACCCTCACTAGGATACAAAAAAGAATTTGAAGGCAAGTAAAATATCTCTCAATACAAATTTGCCCCCTTTGATACAAGCACTCAACCCAAATTGGAATACAAGATTGGAATTACACACAACACAATTTGGGATTTTACAAGAATGAGAAATTAGGCACTTTTCGCTTGGATTTTTGTATAGATGTTTCTCTTGGATGCAATTGTTGTTGCTGGTCTTTAATAGGCTTGATTTTATATACACTTCTTCATTTATAAAACCGTTTAGAAAAGCACTTTTCACATCCATTTGAAAAAGCTTGAAATCATGATAACATGCAAATGCCAAAAGCATCCCAATGGCTTCCATCCTAGCTACGGGTGCATATGTTTCATCAAAATCAATTCTGTCTTCTTGAGTGTAGCCTTGAGCAACAAGCCTAGCCTTGTTTCTTACTGTATTACCATTTTCATCTAGTTTATTCCTAAAGACCCATTTAGTTCATATAGTAGATTGATTACTAGGCCTTTCAACTAATGTCCAAACTTTACTTCTCTCAAATTGATTTAATTCCTCTTGCATGGCCAAAATCCATAAATAATCTTTTAATGCTTCTTTGATGTTTTTAGGCTCAATGCATGAAAGAAATGCAACATGGTTCATTAATTTGAGAGAGGATCTAGTAGTTACCCCCTTGGATGGATCACCCAAGATTTCACCACCTTTGACATAGTTGAACTCCCTTGGGTAAGATACCTCCTTTTCCTCAAGAGCCAAATCCTTCAAGGCTTCAAGAGGTGGATCTTATGCATCTTCATCTTTAGCTGGAATCTCATCCACCTTTGACGTTTGTCCTCCATCAATGGCATCAAGAATCCCTATATCATTATCATCACAAGATTCCTTCCTCGAAAGGAGGTTATCATAAAAAACATGTATAGACTCTTCTACTACTAAAGTTCTTTTATTAAATACACGATAGGCTTTAGAGTTTAAAGAATACCCCAAGAAAATAGCTTCATCACTTTTAACATCAAATTTACCTAAGTTGTCTTTTCCATTATTTAAAACAAAACACTTGCAACCAAATTGATGAAAATAGCTAATGTTAGACTTTTTAGATTTTAAAATCTCATATGGTGTTTTCTTCAAAATTGGCCTAATCATTACTCGATTTATAATGTAGCAAGCGATATTTGTGGCTTCCGCCCAAAAATATTTAGGTAAATTATTTTCACAAAGCATGGTTCTAGCCATTTCTTCTAAAGTTTGATTTTCCTCTCAACTATCCCATTTTGTTGAGAAGTGCAAGGTGCGGAAAAATTATGGCTAATCCCATTTTCATTTAAAAACTCTTCAAAACCTAGATTTTGAAACTCGGTTCCATGATCACTTCTAATGTGAGAAATCTTAAGATCAAGATCATTTTGAGTTAATTTTGAAAACGTGATGAATTTTTATAAAGCCTCATCTTTTGTACTTAAGAATAGAACCCAAGTAAATCTAGAATAGTCATCAACAAGTACAAAAGCATACGATTTACCACCCAAGATCATAGTTCTAATAGGCCCAAAAAGATCCATATGAATCAATTGTAAACATCTACAAGTAGAGACATCATCAATGGATTTAAATGAGGTTCTATGTTGTTTACCCTTAGAGCATGCATCACAAATTTTATCATTAGAGAACTTAAGTTTGGGTAAACATCTAACTAGATTAAGGGAAATCGATTTTTCTAAAACACTCATGCTAGCATGTCCTAATTTTCTATGCCAAAGCCATGAGTCATGTTCATCATGTGCAACTAAACATATATGAGATGTATGGATGTCATCAAAATGCACCATGTAAATATTGTCTATTTTATGCCCTATGAGCATCAATTGATTTGTTTTAATGTTCACAAATTTGCAACCACTTTTATCAAATAAAACATTAAAACCCTTATCACACAATTGACTAATGCTTAATAAATTGTGTTTAAGACCGTTGACATACAAAACATTTTCAATGAAAATAGAAGAGTGATTACCAATGGAGCCTATTCCTTCAATGTGGCCTTTGGAGTTGTCACCGAACGTTACTACTCCACCACTCTTTGGCTTTAGTTCCATGAATCTACTCTTGTCACCGGTCATATGTCTTGAGCATCCACTATCAAGGTACAATGAGTTTTGGCTTGAAGCTTTGGCCTTGTAGCAATGCTCCCCCTACAAACAAAGAAATTAGGCTTTGATTTTTGGTACCCAAATCATTTTGGGTCCATGTGTGTTAGCCCTCAAAACCTTGGTTCCCTTAGGAATCCAAGAAGCAATATCATTCATGTTATTAGAAATAATGAGTTCCTTAGGAACCCAAACACTCCTAATCCTTTGACCTCTAGATTGCTTAGGAAAATTTCTTTGTTTAGGAACAAAAGTTTTTCTTTTTACATATTGGGATTTAGAAGACTTTCCCTTTTCAAAATGGTTTTTCCCAATAGCAATAGATGTTTTAAGATTATCCACTTCCTTTGTGTGATAATCTTTAAAATCGGAAATGAGTTTTTCAAGATCAAAGTTTTTCTTTTTAAGATCATTTGAAAGATTTACTAAGTACAAAACCTTATTTTCCAATTCCGAGTTAGTTTTTAAAATAGATTCATTTTGAGTTTTTAAATCAGAAATGTTTTTCTTGTTTCTCAAAATAGACTCCTTATATTTTTCAACTAACTCATCATAAACCTATTGGAATTCATCATAAGCATCTTGAAGTTCATCGTAGGTAAAATCAAAATTAGATGAGTTAAGGTTTACCTTTGGTTCATCATCAATGGCCATGAGACAAAGATTAGCCACTTCCTCCTCCTCCTCGGATGACTCCTCGTCACTCCAAGTTGCTACTTGAGATTTGAGCTTGTTCTTCTTCCCTAAGCTCTTCCTCTTCAATTGAGGACACTCGGAACAGATATGGCCGAATTTTTTGCACTCATAGCAAATGATTTGGTCCTTCTCCTATTCTTTACTCTTGCTCTTAAAGTCTCCTTTTCTAATAAACATTCTTCCACGGTTAGACTTCATAAAGCGAGTGAATCATTTGGCCAACATGGCCATCTCCTCATCTTCATCTTCACTAGAATCGCTTTCATGATATGAAGCTTTAAGAGCGATTCCAATCTTCTTCTTCTCAACATCCTTCTTCTCAACCTTCTTCTCCTCCATTTTCTTTTCTTCTTCTCTTCTCTTCTTCATGATCTCATGGGTGAGTAGAGATCCAACAAGAGCATCTAGCTTGAGAGTCTTCAAATCTCGAGCTTCAATAATAGTCGTTCTCTTGCTATCCCATGATTCCGGAAGAGAGTACAACAATTTCCAAACTAGCTTGTCTTCGGGGATGATCTCACCGAAACCCTTCAACCCATTGACTATGACCGAGAATCCATCAAACATCTTGGAAACACTCTCATCGGGATCCATTTTGAAATTTTCGTAGCTTAGATTGAGTAGCCCGATTTTTGTTTCCTTGACGTCACTAGTTCCCTCATATGTTGTCTCGAGGGTGTCCCAAACTTCCTTGGCATTCTCGATCGAAGACACCTTGGAGTAGATATCCAGACCAAGCGCACAAAAGATGACATGAAGAGCTTTATCATTTACTTGCATCCTTCTTCGACCATCTTCAATCATTTCAGCCTTGACCTTTGGAACAAGTCTTCCTTCACCTGATCTCTTCATCGGTATGAATGGACCTTCTTCAACCACATCACACACCATGTAGTCGGTTGACTTGATGAAGAGCCTCATCTTATTCTTCCAATATGGGTAGTTATCCCCATTGAAGAGTTGTGGCTTGGTAGTAGATTGAGACTCATAGAGGTTGGAATTGGAGGTGGATGCCATTGCTTGACTAGTTGTTGATCAAACTCCCCTAGAATCGACTCAAGAGGGTTGTAATCCTTCCAATGAGTGTAGCTCTGATAGCAATTGTTGAGTTGATCACACAATTGTAAATGGCCAAGAGGGGGGTGAATTGGCGATAAAAATTTTGATGGGTGAAAATATGGAAAAATAAAAATGTGACACAAAGCAATTAGAGTGGTTCAAGTTCTCTAAACGAACTCTACATCTACTACCTTAGTTCCCACTAAGGATTTTCAACCAATTCACTACTTGAATTCTTCTCCTTTTCTTGGATGAGGAGGGAACCTTACAATTTGATTAAGCTTTCTACCCAAAGCTTAATCCACTCACTTCTACAAAGAGAAGTATTTGGTAAACTCTAAAAGTTCCTCTCAAAGAATAATTGTTTACCCAATTACAATTTCACACTCCCCAAACTCACAATAAAAGATTACAATGAGAATACAAGAGTTGGGTACAAGAATTTGACTCTAAAGGTAAAAGTTTGGATTTGAGTGCTTTGATGTTGCTTGTAGATTCAATAATTGTTTCTTGTTTAATTGGGACTTGTTTTTATACCATTGTATTGAATTCTAGCCGTTTGGGTAGTTGGGATCATCAATAGAGCCGTTGAGATGCAATTTCCCACAATAAATGCAGCTCAGCTACCTATCGTATCGATACGACTAGGGGGCGTATCGGTACCTGTATCAAAGAAGAAAGAGTCGTTGTGACTGAAAACATCGCGTATCGATACGCTTAGAGGGCGTATCGGTACGGTTTTTCAGGGGCGTATAGAGACAGAATTTGCTCACTGGAATCGCAACTTTGGTTTTGATAAAAAAAACGTATCAGTACGCCTACTTAGCGTATCGGTACGATATAATAGTCATTTAAATTTTGGGATACCAACTAACTGACAAGCCAACAGTCGAAAATTAAATGCAAAGATTTTGTAAAGATAAGCAGATCGTATCGATACAGTTGCAAAGCGTATCGGTACGATATCGTTTAAAGTCTTGCCCAGATGAATATCGTATCGATACGGGGTAATACCGTATCAGTACGCTATGGTCTATTAAAATTCTAGTGACTAAAAACCGTATCAATACGCCTAAGGGTATCGATACGCCTGGGCGTTTTGTTGAAGTTTGGCTTGAAAATACATAAAAAGACTTAGTAGATTTTAAACATTTAAGAGAGTTTTGTCTTGAAGTATAGTTTGGTTCAAAAAGACTTGTCAATAGTGAGACTTTGAAGAGTACTTAAAAATTTATTATTTTGCAAATAAGTCCATAAGTCTAGGTATTATATCAAAATCAATTTTGGTTTCACACAAAGCAAAAGCTATTAACTTATATTCCAAGGTTCCATTCGAACAAGCACCAAATCATATAACTTGCTGATCTATAAACATTCAAAAAAGAGAAAAGAAATTGGCCATGAATTTTACATCTATTCTTTATACACAATTATAACTACAACTTGGCTTAGAAACAAAGGTTCGAATAGAAATGTGACTTATCTTGGAACCCAAGTGACATTCGATTCTCATGTAACATGTGTAAAAAATTCCATTTTCGAAACTTAAGATCAATTGACTAAACAACTACGATTAGTTGGATTATTTACAAGCATTATAATTTAGTCAACATCCAAATTTAATATTATATTGTCATTGTCTTACTATGACCAATTTAAACAATTTAACATAACTATATTACAACATATTCATCATTCCCTTTTTGTTAACCATACAAAACCATTCCTCACATACAAACAAAAAACTCTTTAAGCCTATCATAACTCAACAAGGAAGTAACCCCTTTGATCATCTTGAAATTTAACTTAAACTGCATGCAAATAATAGAATAACATTATCCGTAGCACTTTTATCGACCAATCAGACATCATCATAATGACATAACAGTAGGGTACAACCAACATGCAACTATATAAACATACTATACCTTTTACAAATCCATTTAATAATGAAACACTATTAACACATTTTACAATTAAACTTAGACAATTGCATATGCCACCATCCTAAGAGTTCTTAACAATGGTAATAAACATTATACAAAATCCGTGCAGTGACTTGGAACATCTACACACGATCAACAAACAGAAGACCAAAACCTGAAAATGCATGATATGAATGCATTAGGCTTATATAGCCTAAGTGAGGTAGTGACCATAATATGACCAAACACAAAGACAATAATATCAAATGGAAATTCAAAGGAAATTTCAAGATTATACAACCCAAGGATTATGTATATTTTAGTGTTAATCTTAACACAACTTTATTATTAGAAATTGATTCAGAGTTTATATTGTTTCAAGTCTTATTCGAATATTCTTCAAAGGTTAATATGAGTTCCTTCCAAATCTTAATCATACTAATCATGACTAAACCTAAGCTTTGATACCAAATTGTAACACCCTCAACCCGGTTTGGAAGAAAAACCGAAATTGAGGATGTCACCACAGGAAATTTTCGTGAAACATGACTCATACATTCAAATTAACATGATATTTTAAAATAGATTAACATAATTTTTCTTTCAATTTGCTATTGTCTTAAAGATCTTAATCATCAATCATTCAATTTAATCATAAGTTTTCAATCATAAGTTCAAACAACAAGGAAAAGAATTTGGAAGTATTCAAACATAGATTATTTTCTTTAAACCTCTACGTGCATACATACACAATTTACATATCAACCAAGTAAATTACCTAGTTATACAATATTTCATAATCATATTACAATCGTCACATACTCTATTGCGCATAGCTTCTTATGGTGTGTTTTACTTGACATGTAAGTTATCAATTATGGAATCTTATAATCAGGAATTCCATGACATAAATGGCAATAAGCATATTCTATCCTAATTCAAAGTTTCCGATCACACAAATTTTCAATCATAATTCATCATTTTCATATATTACTTATTACAAGAGATATTTAGTGTATCATATTCGTAACTTTCTCGGATTCTCATTGTTTCTTAACTCATCCATTGTTCAAATTAAGCATACACATGAATATATCAAATGAAGCAAAAGCTATGAACTTATATTCCAAGGCTCCATTCGAACAAGCACTAAATCATATAACTTGTTGATCTATAAACATTCAAAACAAAGAGAAGAAATCGATCATGAATTTTACATCTATTCTTTATACACAATTATAACTACAACTTGTCTTAGAAACAAAGGTTCGAATAGAAATGAGAATTATCTTGGAACCCAAGTGACATTTGATCCTCATGTAACACGTGTAAACATTTCCTTTTTCAAATTTTTTGATCAATTGACTAAACAACTTCGATTAGTTGGAATCATTTACAAGCATTATAATTTACTTAACACCCAAATTTAATCTTATATTGCCATTGTCTTACTATGACGAATTTAAACATTTTGACATAACTATCTTATGGCTCATTCATCATTCCCTTTTTGTTAACCATACAAAAACATTCCACACATACAAAAAAACAACTCATTAAGCCTATCATAACTCAACAAGGAAGTAATCCCTTGGATCATCTTGCAGTTTAACTTAAGCTGGATGCAAATAATAGAATAACATTATATGTAGCATTTCTATCGACCAATCAGGCATCATCATAATGACATAACAATAGGGTACAACCAACAAGCAACTATATAAACATACTATGACTTTTACAAATCCATTTAATAATGAAACACTATTAACGCATTTTACAATTGAACTTAGACAATTCCATATGCCACCATCCTAAGAGTTCTTAACAAAGGTATTAAACATTATAAAAAAATCCGTGAAGTGACTTGCAACATCTACACACGATCAACAAAAAGAAGACCAAAACCTGCAAATGCATGATATGAATGCATTAGACTTATATAGCCTAAGTGAGGTAGTGACCATAATATGACCAAACATAAAGACAATAATATCAAATGGAAATTCAAAGGAAATTTCAAGATTATAAAACCCAAGGATTATGTATATTTTAGTGCTAATCTTAACATGGCTTTATTATTAGAAATTGATTCAGAGTTTATACTGTTTCAAGTCTTATTTGAAGATTCTTCAGAGGTTAAGATAAGTTCCTTCCAAATCTTATCATAATTATCAAGGTTCATAGTTTATCAAGTCATAGTCTCGATAGGCTTACAGAATTTCTTATCAGAACTTTCGTAATTTCTTACCAAATCTTATTAGAGATCCCCACAAAGCTTATCTGAATTTCTTTTTTTAAGCTTAGCATACGAGTTCGTATCTTTTAACATATTTTCCTTGGATCACATTTGGATATGGAAAACATTGATATGAGTTTGACCGTATAGGTCTATAATACACATAGCTCAAAGAACATAGCAATGGCTAGTATCGGAAACATAACATAACCCATCTTCACAACTATCTAACCAAACTGTCGCCGATCTCCTTTGCAACTCCCTCATTACCTCCTACTGTCACCAATATATCACATATAAAATGAGGCAACCTACGTATTTTATGCTTTAAAGTTAGAAGGTATCTTATTTCACAAGTAAACTTATTGCTTCTTTCTCAATAACTTATATTGTAAGACAAGCTTTTAGCTCAATAGGGCCTTAAGAATATATGAAATTACATTATAGAGATTGAACTTTGTGTATAATATTTGTTCTTTTATAGCTTTTGAAGTTAAAAGGTACCTTAGGGAAAAGGTAAACTTATCTCCAGAATTATCAATTACACCTTATCTTGCAGCACTTAAGGGCTTAATTGAGACATAAAGTTTTAGCCTTAAAGCATGATCTTATCAATTTAGTATTTTAAGGCAAAATATTCATACTATAGTCTCTAACTTTGCAATTAAAGTTTAGTACCATGTATCATACATAA
The DNA here is from genome assembly GCA_030270665.1 of Hibiscus trionum. NCBI lineage: Eukaryota > Viridiplantae > Streptophyta > Magnoliopsida > Malvales > Malvaceae > Hibiscus > Hibiscus trionum. The sequence continues at coordinate 8,251,180 of BSYR01000007.1, read as the reverse complement.
AAGCATAGCAACGAAGATATGCATATAAAATGCTTCATACCGAATCAAAATGATTTGCAAAGATGCTACGCTTGAATACCCTTTCCAATGTTGCTCTGTTTGAGCCTTATACAGAAATGATCACATGAATCCATTCATGAACATTATAACAATTGAAACATACAAAAAACAAAGGTTCAAATGACTCCGTGTCATCCGAGGCAAAAGTAACTACACTCATATGATATTCCAAAGTTATGGAATACCTGAACCACATTCCTATCTTTCTTCTCAATTAAATCCATTTCCTAGCCTTCCTTATTAATGTATGCACCTCAAAACAAAAATAGCAAGTCATTATAATCTATCCAATTCAATGGTCTTAAAAATAGCCCCTAAATGTGACTATATACATCCAAAAATAGTCCAATAAGAGGTATATCCATGCCAAACAATTTCCATTACATATACACAACCACATCTACAAGACAAACCCCCCACCTATTCATGTATACACAAAACAGCCTACATTATTTGTATATGCATATGTGCACATAAAACAATTTATTTAACAATTATATCATTTCAAAACAACCTTTATGCTTGATATACATTCAAAATAATCCATATTCTTTAATTTACAATATTAATTTGATTTCATCCTTAAGATTCATACAATACCAAACTATTCTCACATTTAAGCTAGGTAATTATTTCTAGAATTTTGGCATCATGCACTACCTACAAAGAATTGCTTATGCATAACAGAATGCTCATTGTAATTTAACTTTCTTTACACCGTTAAAAACTAGATTCGAATACAGTTCTAACGGTATAAGCTGCATAATTTAATAAAATCCAAAAATTATGAAAATTCTTAAAAGTCCTGAAACAGAAACTGCCCAGAGCAGAATCTGCTACCAGTTTGTCCGTCCTTCTTTCGTTCAAGAATTCATATCTTTTGATCCAAGACTCGAAAGAAATTACCATTTTCTTTAAATGAATCTAGACATACATGATTGTGTACATATAAGATTCATCCTTTTAATTTGACCTATTTGATTTTCTATGAATTTTCAAACATACTGCTAGTGCATAATTTGTAAGCAGATTTCACTAACTTAACCTTAAGCTCCCTTTGTTACTTAAACATGTTTAACAATTCATGGAACTCCAAATTCTTACCAATTTTACATGTAATTAGGGACAATTAAAAACTACTATCTTATTATATAAGTATATACATAACTACGAAAACATGGCATCATTTATATATGTACTTATATAAATTCAATCAAGCAGCCCAACTCATTTGTTTATATTTATGGACAACCAAACCATTATACTTCATACATGTCTATTCATAAAAAAAACCAATTCGATTTAATATATATATTTACGCACTTTGTACATATCAAAACAGTCCAGGGTTTATATATATATATATATATATATATATATATATATATATATATATATAAAGAGAGAGAGAGAGAGAGAGAGAGAGAGAGAAAACAGTCCCCAAAACGTGTCCTTCAGATGTTTTCCCTTGCTTTAACTATTCGAACAGCCCACATATTATCACATCCTCACCTAACAATCCATAAACATAGTCTTAAACATAGTTACAGGTTCATTCATATGCACCAATTCGATTTAATCACCCTTACTACCCAAATCAACTATGATATCAATATAAATATATATATATATATAGTGTCAACTGTCAAATTACTTACCGAGTCATGAACGTCGCCGGCAGCAAGGTGCAGCGCAAGGAGACCAATGAGAATGAACGCCGGCAGCAATGGACTGTTTATGTGGGAAGGATATCGGAGACGCTGCATTGGAAAGGGTTATGGCAAGTATTCGATAGACACGGCGAGGTTATCGACGCATTCATCCCTCGGAAACGGGCAAAAGATGGAGGACGATTTGGATTTGTGAGGATGGTCAGCAAAGATGATGTGGATCGAGCGATTGAACGCCTCAACAACAAATGGATCTATGGATCTCGATTGAGGGTGAGCTTGGCAAGGTTCGCCGATCGCGGATCGTTTCAACGAAAGAGGGGGCTGGATGAACATGTTGGTAAGAAGAGTGGGGAAGAAAAGGGTCAATCCAATAGCGTGAATTCAATGAGAGATCCTATCACGGCAAAGACAATCAAGGGGTATGTCGACGAAGAGAAAGTGGGCGTTCTTCAACACTGTATGGTGGGCTGGTGTGATAGACAATGGAGTATAAAGGAACTAGCAGCAAGGATGCAAATCCCCGATTGTCAAGGCTTATCTATTATGCGAATCGCTGGACAGGCGATATTGTTGATGTTCAAGGATGCAAAAACAATGGAAGGGGTGTTGGAAAAAACAAGATTCAGCGATTGCTTCTCAAAATTAGAACGATGGGTTCCGGGGATGTTGATACCATCACGACGGGTTTGGATTTCTATCCGAGGCATTCCAGTGCATGCTTGGTCTTTTGAGACGTTCGAAAATATCGCGACACAGTGGGGATCACTTGTTCGAGTAGCAGAAACTACATCAGCACCGACATCCTTCGAACGTGGCTGGATATTGATCGAAACGGATTCGATGGAGGTCATTGATACCCAATTGATGTTGGATGTCGAGGGCAAGTCATACCGGATTTTTGCACAAGAGGTGACCATCTTTGGGCCTCTCATCGACTGCGAATGCACCGTAACTAGTGAGGATAGCAGTGATGACTCGTCTGAGTGTAGCTCGTCGGAATACGTGCCGGATTCGTGCATGGGGGACGATTCTGCTCGGCAAAACTTCGTTGAAACAGGAGCAGGGGTAACGGATTGGACAACCAACCAATTATGGAATGACGCCTATCTAGGGGACCAGGAGGCTGTCGATAATACGTCGAAGGTCATGGCTGGGTGCGATGTATTGCCGCCGGGGCACAATGGACCGCCACAAGGCGGTGGTGATGATGCGATGAGGAGTATTGTACCAGTAGTAGGGGACTGCAGTGCAACGAGGAGTCCTATAGAAACTGAAGTTCTTAGGACTGGAGTTACTGAAGCCAATCCAAACTCTCACGTTACAGCGGCCAATCAAACTCCTTTGTCAATTCAGGATAATCTCATCGAAAATCAAGACCAATAGGGGGAGACGGAATTTGGGGAGAAGGATACGACAGGTTTAGGTCCAGTCCCGATATCAGCAACCACAGGCGACCAACAAGGAGTGATTGCAATACCAGTTGAAAGAATTGGTGACGTACAAGGCCCACGGCAATCGAGAGCTGCTGATGATGTTATTCCAGTCTGGATTAATGGTGTGCTGAAGAAAACAAAGTCAGTGAACGCTTTATCGGGGGTGACGAATAAAACGAAGCAGGGGAGGGGACGGCCGCGGAAGAATGGAGGCCGCGTGTCCCAATCTTTGGTTGCGGATGCTTCACTAACAGATTCAGACTTTGTCCGTAGACAAACAATAATTCACCGCGAAGCAACAGCAACTGCGGCTTTAGGGAATTTGGTGGGTGTGACGTCGATAGGTCGTGAGGAAAAATTTTTGCGAGACTTGTCACGAGTGCTGCAGGACGGCATTCGTCAATAGAAATAATGCGTTTACTGAGTTGGAATGTTAGGGGGTTGGGGTCCGTGTTGAAGAGGAGAGGGGTTGGAGAAGTGATTCGGAAGCATCGTTTTGATATGGTTTTGTTGCAAGAGTCGAAATTAGAGGAGCTGTGTCCGTCGTTGGTAGCTGGGCTGTGGTATAGTGATGGATATGCATTTTCTTTTTCGCCTTCAGTGGGAGCATCGGGTGGTATTTTAGCAATATGGGAAAGTGACAGATTCGTGCTGGAATCAGTTGAAATTGCGAGACATTTTGTTATGCTTCAGGGATGTTGGAAACATGAGGATATGGTGTGTTGTATTTTGGCGGTGTATGCACCATGTGACGCGATCGAGCAGGAAGGGCTATGGCAACAGTTGGTGTCTGCAATTGACAATTATTCGGGACCTTATTGTGTGGTGGGTGATTTTAATGCAGTGTTGCAATCATCAGAAAGAGCAGGATGTAGCACGCAGTCGCGAGGTATGGTTTCCTTTATGTCTTTTGTGAATGATGCATGTTTAATTGACTTGCCTTTGAGGGGAAAGCAATTTACGTGGTTTGGGAGGAATTGCCGCAAGAGCCCTATAGATTGTTTCTTAGTAAATTCGAGGTGGTTAGATTGCTTTTCTCGCATGGAACAAGTATCGTTACCGCGCGGTATCTCGGATCATGCCCCTATTTTGTTATTGTGTGATGATATCGATTGGGGTCCTCGACCATTCCGTTTCATTAATGTATGGTTGGAGGAGAAGTGGAATGTTAATCGTATGGCGGAGGAGTGGTGTAGGTTGACGGGAATGGGGATTGGAAACTCGAACATATCGGTTAAGCTACGTCATTTGAAGCTATTCCTACGGAAGTGGAACAAGTCCGACTTTGGGGACATTGAAAAGGAAATTTCCAGCAACCAAAGCCGTCTTGAATGCCTAGACAGTGGAGAGGTGGAACAAGCCGTGGGGGAGAAGGGCGATGTTGATGATCAACGGCGGGTTTGGTTACAAGCTTTATGGCGAGCGATCCGTAAAAAGGAATCGCTATGGCGACAGAAGTCACGTGCGACTTGGCTTAAATTGGGGGATAGGAATACAGCGTACTTTCACAGGGCAGCGAAGTTGCGAGCATGTCGGAATTCCATTGTTGGTTTGAATATAAATGGTACTTGGGTGACTGACCCGAGCAGGTTACGGAGACATATGGTGAGTTTCTTTTCTAGACATTTTGCCGTGGAAGAGAGACTATGCACTTGGCAGTTTGAGGGTGCGTTCAATAAGGTAAACGATAGTGAAAACTTGGCTCTGACTAAGCCTTTCTCGATGAATGAGGCATGGGATGTGGTGCGTGAGTGTGAGGGTTCGAAGTCTCCGGGTCCGGATGGCTACAGTATGGAGTTTTATAAGAGGTGCTGGGCGATTATCAGTGGAGATGTGGACAGGTTCTTGACAGGTTTTTTCTCTACTGGAAAGCTACCTCCAGGCGTAAATAATACCTTTATTGTTCTTTTGCCGAAAGTGGATTCGCCGGCTTCTTTGAATGAGTATCGCCCGATCAGTTTGTTAAATTCTGTCTATAAAATCTTGGCGAAAATTCTAGCTCGGCGTCTACAAGTAGTGCTGGGTGGTTTAATCAGCGATCATCAATCAGCTTTTGTCCGTGGCCGTCAGATAGTGGATGGGATCCTGTTGGCTAATGAGACACTCCATTCCATGCGCAACAGTCGAGAGGGGGTTGTGTGTTGAAGCTAGACTTTGCGAAGGCCTATGATTGTGTTCGTTGGGAGTGTTTGGATCAGATTATGGGATCAATGGGTTTTAATGGAACATGGAGGGGATGGGTGAGGGAATGCATTGGGACAGTTCGCTTATCGGTCTTACTGAATGGGTGCGCAACGAAGGAATTTGATATGAGACGAGGGCTGCGACAAGGCTGTCCATTATCGTCGTTGTTGTTCGTCATAGTGGCTGAAGCGTTGCATCGTATATTAGTACAAGCGGAGACACAAGGGCTGATTCAAGGCGTGGAAGTGGCACCGGGGGTGACACTAACACATCTCCAGTTTGCAGATGATACAGTTCTTTTCTACAGAGCATCAGTCGAGGCAACATTGAATATTCGTAGGCTCTTGTGTTGCTTCCAGGTATGTTCCGGCTTGCGTATCAATTTTGCAAAGTCATCACTCTATGCGATTGGTGTAGATGCTGCGTTATATGCCTCCATGGCCGAGGTTCTGTCTTGCCGTCAGGGGGAGCTACCTTTTGTTTACTTGGGCTTACCGTTGGGTGTAAATCCGCGCAATATTGCTGTATGGGAACCTGTAATTGCGTCTGTCCGTCGTAAGCTCGCAGGCTGGAAGAGGACATCGTTATCATTTGCGGCACGGGTGACATTGGTAAATTCTGTCTTGTCTTCTCTTCCTGTGTATTATATGGGTCTGTTTCGAGTGCCGAAAGGGGTGATTGCTGCGATAGATAAGTTGAGGCGTGCTTTTTTATGGGGTGGTGTTAATTTACAACGCAAAATGAGTAGGGTACATTGGACTTTGGTGTGTCGTCCTCGGCACATGGGAGGGTTGGGGGTGGCCGATCTTGAGATCCGAAACAAGGCACTGTTGGCGAAGTGGGCATGGAGATATGCTCGAGATGAGAACTCGTTGTGGCGGGCTATTATTGTGTCTAAATATGGTGAAGCGACACAGTGGTGGCGGTTTAATACATCGGTTAGGGGAAATGTGTCCGTGATATGGAAACAAATAGTGCAAACGGCTAGCTCAGAGGGAGTACAACAGCATATGGGAGAGACTCGGTTCTTTTGGCGAGTTGGTTCGGGGGAACGTGTGATGTTTTGGTTTGATGCTTAGTGTATAGAGCAGCCTTTAAAAGACGTGTTTCCGCGTCTGTTCTCTGTTACGGTTGATCGATTGGCATTGGTACGGGACATAGCCGTCGACGGGAATTTTCAGCAGGTTCGATGGGATATGGTGTTTCGCCGTAGCTTGCGGTCTTTTGAGGCTCGGCAATTGCATGATTTATGCTCTTTGGTAAGCCCGTTTCGGTTGCGACAAGGTGAATTGGACATGCTCGTGTGGAAGCCGGATAACCATGGGACTTTTTCAGTCAAGGGCTTGTCTCGGCTGCTTATGTTGGACAAGGAGGGCGAGAGCGATTTTGGGGACTGTTTTGCGTGGAAGGTATTGGTTCCTCCAAAGGTTCAGGCGTTCCTATGGTTTACTTGGTTGCGCCGATTGCCGACGTTCGCTTTCTTACGGAGGCGTGGAATTGATTTGGGTGACAACCATGTGTTGTTTAGGAGGTGCCGCGGGTGGGAGGAAGATGTGGAGCACCTGTTTTATTCTTGCCCGATGGCCCAAGAATTGTGGAACTGGTTCCGAGGATGGTGGGCGATTTCATTACCTTTGCCGCAATCCTTAGCGGACTTCCTTATCCCGGATATGCATTGTTCCTTCACGGGGATTCTAAGGAAGCTGTGGGTGTCAAGTATCGCAGCTTTGTTATGGTCGATGTGGCTTGCGCGTAATGACCTTGTCTTTAATGGGAAGTCCATTCCGGTTTCTGAAATTTGTTTTTTGGTGAAGCTGCGCTATTTCTATTGGGTGAAGACCCTTAAAGAGGGCTTAATGGTTAGTGAGAATCTTTGGTGGGATTGTCCGAGCATGTATCGGGAAGAGGTAGCTAAAAATTTAGACCGTGTGGGTGTGTGTTGGGAACCACCGCTCGGCACTACTTTGAAGTTCTCAGTGGACGGATCTGCACGTGGAAAGCCAGGACCAGCGGGCTTCGGGGGGGTGTTGCGCGATGCACAGAGTCGTGTCCTTGCTTTGTTTTCAGGGCCCCTCGGTTCTCTTGATTCAAATGTGGCAGAGATTAGGGCGATAGCATTTGCCTTGGAGTTCTATTTAGCTTCCAAGTGGGTGGATCAACCTTTAATTATAGAGTCGGATTCCAAGGTAGCAATCGGATGGGTGCTGTAGGTGGAACGTCGGCCGTGGCGCTTATGGGAGTCATTTTGTGCGATCGACCGAGCTTGTACGCAGCTAGGTTCGGTGTGTTTTTCACACATCTATCGGGAGGCGAATGGGCTAGCTGATGCTCTAGCGAAGGAGGGGGTATCACGAGTTTCTTTGTTTCAGGCTTCGCTATGATGTTGTAAGGGGGGTCTTTCGTTTGTATCTCAGTCGACATGTCGTACTCTTTTCCTCCAGTAGGTTTAGGGAGGTTTTTAACGAGGCGCATGTCTGACTAGCGTTGTATACTTTTTCTAATAATATACTTCGCTTTGCTGATCAAATATATATATATATATCCATATGTCATTCGACTGAATTAAGAAATTAATAGCATAATTCTAATTCCCCAATTAATTCTAACAACAATATAATTCAAGAATAATTAAGATCAAAACCTAAGATAAACTCTAGATTAAAGAGTAGAGAAGGATGCTTACTTCTTCTTCAATCTACCCAAGCAAGCATTCTTGGAGTTTTTCATCAACCAAACTTAATCCTTGAATTTTCATGGCAAATATATCTCTCTCTCTCTACCCCTAATCTACGATTGTTATGAGGAAGAGGAAGATGAACTACATTTTTTTGTTCATTATTTTGTTAATGCCGAGAGACCTCCCCCTTTCATAATTTTCTGTTCCTTAGGTGGATAAATGTACAAGCCCCCACAATTCCCTTAGATTTACATGCAATCCCTTGATTAATCAAGATTGTTCGGTTCAACCACTCAAAATTTGCTAGCATTCTTCAAAAACTTATTAATTGGTCCTTTCAATATAGCTAACATATTTTGAAAACTTACCAATAGGTCCCTATCTTATTTAGAAATGCATTTTAAGGAATCCCTAGATCAAAGTGACCAACCATTAAATTAGTAACCTATTATTAGGCTACACTTTGGGGTCTTACAATTTCTCCCCTTAAAACAATTTCGTCCTCAAATTTCTTCAATGAAAAAAGAAAAAAATTCAAATTATCAGACTCAAGATAGTTCCATATATTCTGAGTGTCAAACATAATAAACATACCGTGTTAGTTGCAAGTCACTAATACTGAATAGAACTTTTAACTCCTAGGTGGCATATGCATGATGGAGACATAGAATTTGCTTCTGTTTAGTCTGAGAATAGACTAAACCTAAGCTTTGAAACCAAATTGTAAGACCCTCAACCTAGTTAGGAAGAAAAGCCAAAACTGAGGATGTCACCACAAGAAATTTTCGTGAAACATGACTCATACATTCGAATTACCAAGATAATTTAAAACAGATTAACAAAATTTGTCTTTCAATATGCTACTATCTTAAAGATCTTAATCATCAATCATTCAATTTAATCATAAGTTTTCAATCATAGGTTCAAACCAAGCATACACATGAATATATCAAAGGAAGCAAAAGCTATGAACTTGTATTCCAAGGTTCCATTTGAACAAGCACCAAATCATATAGCTTGCTGATCTATAAACATTCAAAACAAAGAGAAGAAATTGGTCATGAATATTACATCTATTCTTTATACACAATTATAACCACAACTTGTCTTAGAAACAAATGTTCGAATAGAAATGAGAATTATCTTAGAACCCAAGCGACATTCGATCCTCATGTATCATGTGTAAACATTTCCTTTTTCGAAACTTAAGATCAATTGACTAAACAACTTCGTTTAGTTGGAATCATTTACAAGCATTATAATTTACTTAACACCCAAATTTAATCTTATATTGCCACTCTCTTACTATGACCATTTTAAACATTTTGACATAACTATCTTACGACTCATTCACCATTCCCTTTTTGTTAACCATACCAAAACATTCCACACATACAAAAAAACAACTCTTTAAGCCTATCATAACTTAACAAGGAAGTAATCCCTTGGATTATCTTGCAATTTAACTTAATATGCATGTAAATAATAGAATAACATTATATGTAGCATTTCTATCAACCAATCAGACATCATCATAATGACATAACAGTAGAGTACAACCAACAAGAAACTATATAATCATACTATGCCTTTTACAAATCCATTTAATAATGAAACAATATTAAAACATTTTATAATTAAACTTAGACAATTCTGTATGCCACCATCCTAAGAGTTCTTAACAATGGTATTAAACATTATACAAAATCCGTGGAATGACTTGCAACATCTAGACATGATCAACAAACAGAAGATCAAAACCTGTAAATGCATAATATGAATGCATTAGGCTTATATAGCCTAAGTGAGCTAGTGACCATAATATGACCAAACATAAAGACAATAATATCAAATGAAAATTCAAAGGAAATTTCAAGATTATGCAACCCAAGGATTATGTATATTTTAGTGTTAATCTTAACATGGCTTTATTATTAGAAATTGATTCAAAGTTTATATTGTTTCAAGTCTTATTCGAAGATTCTTCAAAGGTTAAGATGAGCTCCTTCCAAATCTTAATCATACTTATCAAGGTCCATGGTTTATCAAGTCATAGTCTTGATAGGCTTATAGAATTTCTGATTAGAACTTTCGTAATTTCTTACCAAATCTTATTGGAGATCCCATCAAAGCTTATCTAAACTTCCTTTTTTAAACTTAGCATATGAGTTCGTATGTTTTAACATATTTTCCTTGGATCACATTTGGATATGGAAAACATTGATCTGAGTTTGACCGTATAGGTCTATAATACACATAGCTCAAAGAACATAGCAATGGCTAGTATCGGAAACATAAGATAACCCATCTTCACAACTATCCAATCAAACTATCGTCAATCTCCTTTCCATCTCCCTCGTTACCTCCTATTGTCACCAATATATCTTATATAAAATGAGGCGTCCCCTGAGCCGTAGCTCTTGGACTGCAGTCTCTAACATAAATATATATCTCTGCACCATGCCAAATTGTCCAAGGTCTTCCATTTCTCAGGCAACTTATGTATTTTATTCTTTGAAGTTAGAAGGTATCTTATTTCACAAGTAAACTTACTGCTTCTTTCTTAATAACTTATATTGTAAGACAAGCTTTTAGCTCAATAGGGCATTAAGAATTTCTAAATGTACATTATAGAAATTGAGTTTTTTAAACATTCTAGTAAGAAAAGAGGCATAATTAAAACTTATGTCAGCCGCCGGCAACAAGGTGCAGCGCAAGGAGGCCAATGAGAACGAACGCCGGCAGCACTGGACTGTTTACGTGGGGAGGATATCGGAGACGCTACATTGGAAAGGGCTATGGCAAGTTTTTGATAGACACGGCGAGGTTATCGACGCATTCATCCCTCGGAAACGGGCAAAAGATGGAGGACGATTTGGATTTGTTAGGATGGCCAGCAAAGATGATGCGGATCGAGCGATTGAACGCCTCAACCACAAGTGGATTTATGGATCTCGACTAAGAGTGAGTTTGGCAAGATTCGCCGATCGCGGATCGTTTCAACGAAAGAGGGGGCTAGATGAACATGCTAGTAAAAAGAATGGGGAAGAAAAGGGTAAATCCAATAGCGTGAATTCAAAGAGAGATTCTATCACGGCAACGACAATCAAGGGGTATGTTGACGAAGAGAAAGTGGGCATTCTTCAACACTGTATGGTGGGTTGGTGTGATAGACAATGGAGTATAAAGGAACTAGCAGCGAGGATGCAAATCCCCGATCACCATGGTTTATCTATTATGCGAATCGCTGGAACGACGATATTGTTGATGTTCAAGGACGCAAAAACAATGGAAGGGGTGTTGGAAAAAACAAGCTTCAGCGATTACTTCTCAAAATTAGTACGATGGTTTCCGGGGATGTTGATACAATCACGACGGGTTTGGCTTTCTGTCCGAGGCATTCCGGTGCATGCTTGGTCGTATGAGACGTTCGAGAGTATTGCGACACAATGGGGATCACTGGTTCGAGTAGCAGAAAACACATCAGCGCCGACATCTTTCGAACGTGGCTGGATATTGATTGAAACGGAATCGATGGAGGTCATTGATACCCAATTGATGTTGGATGTCGAGGGCAAGCCATACCGGATTTTTGTTCAAGAGGTGACCATATTTGGGCCTCTCATCGATTGCGAATGCACCGTAACTAGTGAGGATGAAAGTGATGACTCGACTGAGGGTAGCTCGTCGGAATACGTACCGGATTCGTGCATGGGGGACGATTCTGCTCGGCAACATTTTGATGAAACAGGAGCAGGGGTAGCGGATTGGACTACCAACCAATTATGGAATGATGCCTGTCTAGGGGATCAGGAGGCTGTCGATATCACTTCGAAGATCATGGCTGGAAGCAATATAGTACCGTCGGGGCACAATGGACCGCCACAAGGCGGTGGGGATGCTGAGATGAGAAGTAGTGGACCGGTAGTAGGGGACTGCAGTGCAACGAGGAGTCCTAACGAAACTGAAGTCTTTAGGATTGGAGTTACTGAAGCCAATCCAAACTCCCAAGATACAGTGGCCAATCAAACTCTTCTGTCTATTCAGGATAATCTTATCGAAATTCAAGGCCAACGGGGGGAGACGGAAATTGGGGAGAAGGATACGGCAGGTTTGATTCCAGTCCCGATATCGGCAACTATAGTCGACCAAAAAGGAGTGATCGCAATACCGGTTGAAAGAATTGGTGACGTACAAGGCTCATGGCAATCAGAAGCTGCTGTTGATGTTATTCCAGTTTGGATTAATGGTGTGCTGAAGAAAACAAAGTCAGTGAACGTTTTATCGGGGGTGACGAATAAAACGAAGCAGGGGAGGGGAAGGCCGCGAAAGAATGGAGGCCGCGCATCCCAATCAGTAATTGCGGATGCTTCATTAACAGATTCAGATTTTGTCCGTAGACAAAAAATAATTCACCGCGAAGCAACAGCAACTGCGGCTTTAGGGAATTTGGTGGGTGTGACGTCGATAGGTCGTGAGGAAGAAATTTTGCGAGACTTGTCGCGAGTGCTGCAGGACGGCATTCGTCAATAGAAATTATGCGTTTATTGAGTTGGAATGTTAGGGGGTTGGGGTCCGTGTTGAAGAGGAGACGGGTTGGAGAAGTGATTCGGAAACATCGTTTTGATATGGTTTTGTTGCAAGAGTCGAAATTAGAGGAGCTGAGTCCGTCGTTGGTAGCTGGGCTGTGGTATAGCGATGGATATGAATTTTCTTTTTCGCCTTCAGTGGGAGCATCGGGTGGTATTTTAGCAATATGGGAAAGTGATAGATTCGTGCTGGAATCAGTTGAAATTGCAAGGCATTTTGTTATGCTCCAGGGACGTTGGAAACATGAGGACTTGGTGTGTTATATTTTGGCGGTGTATGCACCATGTGACGCGATCGAGCAGGAAGGGTTATGGCAACAGTTGGTGAATGCGATTGACAATTATTCGGGACCTTATTGTGTTGCGGGTGATTTTAATGCGGTGTTGCAATCATCGGAAAGAGCTGGATGTAGTATGCAGCCACGAGGTATGGTTTCTTTTATGTCGTTTGTGAATGATGCTTGCTTAATTGACTTGCCTTTGAGGGGAAAGCAATTTACGTGGTTTGGGAGGGATTGCCGGAAGAGCCGTATTGATCGTTTTTTAGTAAATTCGAAGTGGTTAGACTGCTTTTCTCGCATGGATCAAGTATCGTTACCGCGTGGTATTTCGGATCATGCCCCTATTTTGTTATTGTGTGATGATATTGATTGGGGTCCTCGACCATTCCGTTTCATTAATGTATGGCTAGAGGAGAAGCGGAATGTTAATCGTATGGCGGAGGAGTGGTGTAGGTTGACGGGAATGGGGATTGGAAACTCGAACATATCAGTAAAGCTCCGCCATTTGAAGCTATTCCTAAGGAAGTGGAACAAGTCCGACTTTGGGGACATTGAAAAGGAAATTTCCAGCATCCAATGCCGTATTGATCGCCTAGAGAAGGGAGAGGTGGAACAAGCCGTGGGGGAGGGGGGCGATGTTTATGATCAACGGCGGGTTTGGTTACAAGCTCTATGGCGAGCGATCCGTAAAAAAGAATCGCTATGGCGACAGAAGTCACGTGCGACCTGGCTTAAATTGGGGGATAGGAATACAGCATATTTTCACAGGGCAGCGAAGTTGCGAGCGTGTCGGAACTCCATTGTTGGTTTGAATATAAATGGATCTTGGGTGACTGATCCGAACAGGTTACGGATGGTAAGTTTTTTCTCTAGACATTTTGCCGCGGAGAAGAGACTATGCACTTGGCAGTTTGAGGGTGCGTTCAATAGGGTAACCGATAGTGATAACTTGGCTCTGACCATGCTTTTCTCGATGAATGAGGCATGGGATGTGGTGCGTGGGTGTGAGGGTTCGAAGTCTCCGGGTCCGGATGGCTATAGTATGGAATTTTATAAGAGGTGCTGGGCGATAATTAGTGGAGATGTGGACAGGTTCTTGACGGATTTTTTCTCTACTGGAAAGCTACCTCCAGGCGTAAATAATACCTTTATTGTTCTTTTTCCGAAAGTGGATTCGCTGGTTTCTTTAAATGAGTATCGCCCGATCAGTTTGTTAAATTCTATTTATAAAATTTTGGCGAAAATCCTAGCTCGGCGTCTACAGGTAGTGCTGGGTGGTTTAATCAGCGATCATCAATCAGCTTTTGTCCGTGGCCGTCAGATAGTGGATGGGATCCTGTTGGCTAATGAGACGCTCCATTCTATGCGTAACAGTCGAGAGGGGGGTTGTGTGTTGAAGCTAGACTTTGCGAAGGCCTATGATTGTGTTCGTTGGGAATGTTTGGATCAGATTATGGGATCTATGGGTCTTAATGGAACATGGAGGGGATGGGTGATTGAATGCATTGGGACAGTTCGCTTATCGGTCTTAATGAATGGGAGCGCAACGAAGGAATTTGATATGAGACGAGGGCTGCGACAAGGCTGTCCCTTATCGCCGTTGTTGTTTGTCATAGTGGCTGAAGCGTTGCATCGTATATTAGTACAAGCGGAGATACGAGGGCTGATTCAAGGCGTGGATGTGGCACCGGGGGTGACAATAACACATCTCCAGTTTGCAGATGACACAGTTCTTTTCTTCAGAGCATCGGTAGAGGCAACTTTGAATATTCGAAGGCTCTTGTGTTGCTTCCAGGTATGTTCCGGTTTGCGTATCAACTTTGCAAAGTCGTCACTCTATGCGGTTGGTGTAGATGCTGCGTTGTATGCATCAATGGCCGAGGTTTTGTCTTGCCGTCAGGGGGAGCTACCTTTTGTTTACTTGGGATTACCGCTGGGTGTCAATCCGCGCAATAGTGCTGTTTGGGAACCTGTTATTGCATCTGTCCGTCGTAAGCTCGCAGGCTGGAAGAAGACATCGTTATCATTTGCGGCACGGGTGACTTTGGTAAATTCTGTCTTGTCTTCTCTTCCTGTGTATTATATGGGTCTGTTTCGAGTGCTGAAAGGGGTGATCGCTGCGATAGATAAGTTGAGGCGTGCTTTTTTATGGGGTGGTGTTAATTTACAACGCAAAATGAGTAGGGTGCATTGGAACTTGGTGTGTCGTCCTCGGCATTTGGGAGGGTTGGGGGTGGCCGATCTTGAAATTCGAAACAAGGCATTGTTGGCAAAGTGGGCATGGCGATATGCCCGGGATGAGAACTCGTTGTGGCGGGCTATTATTGTTTCTAAATATGGTGAAGCGGCGCAGTGGTGGCGGTTTAATACATCGGTTAGGGGAAATGTGTCCGTAATATGGAAACAAATAGTGCACACGGTTTGCTCGGAGGGAGTGCAACAGCATATGGGAGAGACTCGGTTCTTTTGGCGTGTTGGTTCGGGGGAGCGTGTGATGTTCTGGTTTGATGCCTGGTGTATAGAGCAGCCTTTGAAAGACGTGTTTCCGCGACTGTTCTCTATTGCGGTTGATCGTTTGGCATTGGTGCGGGACGTAGCCGTCGAGGGGACTTTTCAGCAGGTGCGTTGGGATATGGTGTTTCGCCGTAGTCTGCGGTCGTTTGAAGCTCGGCAACTGCATGATTTATGCGCTTTGGTATGCCCGTTTCGGTTGCGACAAGGTGAATTGGACATGCTCGTGTGGAAGCCGGATACCCATGGGACTTTTTCCGTCAAGGGATTGTCACGGCTGCTTATGTTGGACAAAGAGGGCGAGAGCGACTTTGGGGACTGTTTTGCGTGGAAGGAATTGGTTCCTCCGAAGGTTCAGGCGTTCCTATGGTTTACTTGGTTGCGCCGTTTGCCGACGTTCGCATTCCTACGGAGGCGTGGAATTGATTTGGGTGACAATCATGTGTTGTGTAGGAGATGCCGCGGGTGGGAGGAGGATGTGGAGCATCTTTTTTATTATTGTCCGATGGCCCAAGAATTATGGAATTGGTTTCGAGGATGGTGGGCGATTTCTTTGCCATTGCCGAAATCCTTAGCAGACTTCCTTATCCCGGATATGCATTGTTCCTTCACAGGGATACTAAGGAAGCTGTGGGTGTCAGGTATCGCAGCTTTGTTATGGTCGATGTGGCTTGCGCGTAATGACCTTGTTTTTAATGGGAAGTCCATTCCGGTTTCTGAAATTTGTTTTTTGGTGAAGCTGCGATCTTTCTATTGGGTGAAGACCCTTAAAGAGGGCTTAATGGTTAGTGAGAATCTTTGGTGGGATTGTCCGAGCATGTATCGGGAAGAGGTAGCTAAAAATTTAGACCGTGTGGGTGTGTGTTGGGAACCACCGATCGGCTCTACTTTGAAGTTCTCAGTGGACGAATCTGCACGTGGAAAACCAAGACCTGCGGGCTTCGGAGGGGTGTTGCGCGATGCACAAAGTCGTGTCCTTGCTTTGTTTTCAGGGCCCCTCGGTTCTCTTGATTCAAATGTGGCAGAGATTAGGGCGATAGTGTTTGCCTTGGAGTTCTATTTAGCTTCCAAGTGGGTGGATCAACCTTTAATTATAGAGTCGGATTCCAAGGTAGCAATCGGTTGGGTGCTGCAGGTGGACCGTCGGCCGTGGCGCTTATGGGAGTCATTTTGTGTGATAGACCGAGCTTGTACGCAGCTAGGATCGGTGTGTTTCTCACACATCTTTCGGGAGGCGAATAGGCTAGATGATGCTCTAGCGAAGGAGGGGGTATCCCGAGTCTCTTTGTTTCAGGCTTCGCTTTGATGTTGTAAGGGGGGTCGTTCGTTTTGTTATTCAGTCGACATGTCGTACTCTTTTCCTCCAGTAGGTTTAGGGAGGTTTTTAACGAGGCGCATGTCTGACTAGCGTTGTATATTTTCTCTAATAATATACTTCGCTTTGCTGATCAAAAAAATTATAGAAATTGAACTTTGTGCATAATATTTGTTCTTTTATAGCTTTTGAAGTTAATAGGTATCTTAGGGAAAAGGTAAACTTATCTCCAGAATTATCAATTACACCTTATCTTGTAGCACAAAAAGGCTTAATAGAGACATAAAGTTTTAGCCTTAAAGCATGATCTTATCAATTTAGTATTTCAAGGAAAAAGATTCATACTATAGTCTCTAACTTTGCAACTAAAGTTTAGTACCATGTATAATACATAAAAGCATAGCAACAAAGATATGCATATAAAATGCTTCATACCGAATCAAAATGATTTGCAAAGATGCTATGCTTGAATACTCTTCCCCATGTTGCTCTATTGAAATTGATCACACGAATTCCATTCATGAACATTATAAAAATTGAACCATGCAAAAACAAAGGTTGAAATGACTCTGTGTCATCCGAAACAAAAGTAACTACACTCACCTGATATTTCAAAGTTATGGAATACCTGAACCATAATCCTATCTTTCTTCTCAATCAAATCCTTTTCCTAGACTTCCTTATTAATGTATGCGCCTCAAAACAAAAATAGCAAGTCATTATAATCTATCCAATTCAACCGTCTTACAAGCAGCCCATAAACGTGTCAATATACATCAAAAAATAGTCCAATAAGACGCATATTCATGCCAAACAATTTCCATTACATGTACACAACCACATGTACAAAACAATCCCCTACCTATTCATGTATACACAAAATAGCCTATATTATTTCTATATACAAATGTGCATATAAAATAGTTTATTTAACAATTATATCAATTCACAACAACCTTCATGCTTGGTATACATTCAAAACAATCCATATTCTTTTATTTACAATATTAATCACATTTCATTCTTAAGTATCATACAATGCCAAGCTATTCTCACATTTAAGCTAGGCAATTATTTCTAGAATTTTGGTAGCATGCACTACCTACAAAGAATTGCTTCTATAGAACAGAATGCTCATTGTAAGTTAACTTTCCTTACACCGTTAAAAACTAGATTGGAATATGGTTCTTACGGTATTAGCCGCATAATTTAATAAAATCTACAAAAATTATGAAAATTCCTAAAAGTCCCGAAACAGAGACTGCCCAGAGCAGAATCTGCTTCCAGTTTTTCTCTCCTACTTTCGTTCAAAAATTCATATATTTTAATCCAAGACTCAAAACAAATCATCGTTTTCTTTAAATGAAACTAGACATACACATGATTCTGTACATACAAGATTCATCCTTTAATTTGACGTATGTGATTTTCTATGAATTTTCCAACATACTGCCAGTGCATAACTTGTAAGAAGATTTCACTAACTTAACCTTAAGCTCCCTTTGTCATTTAAACATGTTTAACAATTCATGGAACTCCAAACTCTTACCAGTTTTACATGTAATTAAGGACAATTTAAAACTACTATCTTATTATATAAGTATATACATAACCATGAAAACATGGCATCATTTATATATGTACTTACATAAATTCAATCAAGCAGCCCAACTCATTTGTTTATATTTATGAACAACCAAACCATTATACTTCATACTTGTCTATTCATAAAAAAAAGCAATCCCCGAATATATATTTACGTACTTGAACATATCAAAACAATCCAAGGTTTATATATATATAGAAAACAGTCCCCCAAATGTGTCCTTAAGATGTTTTACCTTGCTTTAACTATTCGAACAACCCATATATGATCACATCCTCACCTAACAGTCCATAAACATAGTCTTAAACACGTATACAAGTTCATTCATATGCACCAATTCGATTTAATCATCCTTACTACCCAAATCAACTATGATATCAATATATATATATATATATATACATATATATATATGTATATATATGTCATTCGACTGAATTAAGAAATTCATAGCATAATTCAATATAGCTAACATATTTTACAAACTTACCAACATGCACCTATCTTATTTAGAAATACATTTTACATCATCCCTAGATCAAAGTGAGCAACCATAAAATTAGTAACCTATTACTAGGCTGTACTTTGGGGTATTACAATTCCTCCCCCCCTCAAAAGAAATTCGTCCTCGAATTTCTTCAATGACGAAAGATAAAAATCAAATTATCAGACACAAGATAGTTCCATATATTCTAAGTGTAAAACAGAATAAACATATCGTGTTAGTTGCAAGCCACTAATACTAAATAGAACTTTTAACTCCTAGGTGGCATATGCATGATGTAGACATAGAATTTGCTTCTGTTTAGTCCTAGAATAACTAAACCTATGCTCTAATACCAAATTGTAACACCCTCAACCCAGTTTGGAAGAAAAACCAAAAATGAGGATGTCACCACAAGAAATTTTCGTGAAACATGACACATACATTCGAACTACCAGGGTAATTTAAAACAGGTTAACAATTTTTTTCATTTAATCGATTATTATCTTGAAGATCTTAATTATCAATCATTCAATTTAATCATAAGTTGTCAATCATAGGTTCAAACAATAGGGAAAATAATTTGGAAGGATAAAACATAGATTCTTTTGTTTAAACCACTAAGTACATACATACACAATTTACATATCAACCAACTAAATTACATAGTTATACAGTATTTCATAATCATATTACAGTCGTCACATACTCTATTGAACATAGCTTTTTATGGTGTGTTTTACTTGACATGTAAGTTATCAATTATGGAATCTTATAATCAGAAATTCCATGACATAAACGACAATACACATTGCTTATTACAAGAGATATTGAGTATATCCTATTCGTAAATTTCTTGGATTCTCATTGTTTCTTAAGTCATCCATTGTTCAAATCAAGCATACACATGAATATATCAAACAAAGAAAAAGCTATGAACATATATTCCAAGGTTCCATTCGAGCAAGCACCAAATCATATAACTTGTTGATCTATAAACATTCAAAACAAAGAGAAGAAATTGGCCATGAATTTTACATCTATTCTTTATGCACAATTATAACTACAACTTGTCTTAGAAGCAAAGGTTCGAATAGAAATATGAATTATCTTGGAACTCAAGTGACATTCGATTCTCATGTATCATGTGTAAAAATTTCCCTTTTTGAAACTTAAGATCAATTGACTAAACAACTTTGATTAGTTGGAATTATTTACAAGCATTATAATTTACTTAACACCCTAATTTAATCTTATATTGCCATTGTCTTACTATGACCAATTTAAACATTTTGACAATACTATCTTATGGCTCATTCATCATTCCTTTTTTGTTAACCATACAAAAACATTCCACATATACAAACAAACAACTCTTTAAGGGTATCATAACTCAACAAGGAAGTAATCCCGTGTATCATCTTGCAATTTAACTTAACCTGAATGCAAATAATAGAATAACATTATATGTAGCACTTCTATCGACCGATCCGACATCATCATAATGAAATAACTATAGGGTACAACCAACAAGCAACTATATAAACATACTATGTCGTTTACAAATCCATTTAATAATGAAACACTATTAACACATTTTATAATTAAACTTAGACAATTCCATATGCCACCATCCAAAGAGTTCTTAACAAAGGTATTAAACATTATACAAAATCAGTGAAGTGGCTTGCAACATCTACACACGATAAGCAAATAGAAGACCAAAACCCGCAAATGCATGATATGAATGCATTAGGCTTATATAGTGTCACAACTTTTTTCGAGCCCGACATTTTGGAAAACGAAAATTAACGGAGTCGCCACCAATCTCTTTTTAAGAAAAAAGTGTGATTGGATCATTTTTAAATCAAGGGCTATTTTAATAAAAAAATTATTTATTAAAATAACATTTTTGATCTACAGAAAACCAGAAACTAGGTTTGGGGGTCGGTTACGCGTGGGGAAGAATTATCACCCCCCACAATGCCAAAAAAATTGGCACCTTATTGATTTCAAAAATAATTTTCAAAATTTGAATTTGCAAGTTGATGAAATTTCGATTTATTCATCCATTTAATGAATATGAATCTATTTTAGTAGTCTTACCGCCCGGTAAATGAACTCCAATCACCGCCAACACTCCTGGCGCTAACCTGCCATTTCTGTTTGGTAATACACTGCATTAGTTAATTTTCAATTTTTTAATAAACAACAAAGATTATTAAGTATGTTAAAGTTTTTTAAATCAACCTCTAGATGATGATTAAACCCTAGAATCTCTACATTCATTTTAACTAATTAGGTTTTTATAAGATTAAGTGTACTTTATTAAAATTAATAAGGAAATATTTATGCACACATGTCTCTATACTAAGCTTCTAAAGACCCTAATCCTATGGTTTTAAACATACACATATATTCACATAAAGAGAACAAAGAAGTAATAAATTGCTTTAATTAAATAGCAGTAAAATACTAGATTTTGAATAAAGAAAGGGACAATTAACTCACATTATTTTTAAAGAAAAGAATTTTAGTTAAAGACCAAATTAAAAGTAGAATGAAATATGAAGACTAATTTGAAAGCAATTGAAAATTTGGTGCCAAATTGTAAAGGAAAAAAGAAGAAATTGTAAAGATTAAAAAACTGGAGAGCTGCGGCGTAAGATCCGCAGAAGAAGAGCATGGGTTGAAGAGCGGGTATGGGTCGGGACACGGGTCGCTATAAAAGATAAAAATAAAATTGTAACCCTCTTAACCTGGTCTAATCGTTTTACCGACTTGAGCGAGTTACATGAGGAATATTGATGTAAACTGGTGAAGATCTACCTCAATAAACGACCCTATTTTTTTCTTTTATCTTGCCTAGATGCTCTTAACGAATCCTAAGGTGATCATGCTCACAGAAGATAAAGTTACGAATTGAACGAGGTCAATTGATCATTTGGTTAAGACTGAACATGCTTTAAGGACCATTTTGTAACACTTACAAAATTTAGGGACCTAATACGAAATTAAAGTTATCGATATGCAATTAGTCAGATTTCATGCTCACATGCCAATTTTAAGCTCATTTCGATCATCCAAACTCATTCAATTGAACATCCAAATATTCAGTGACCAAGACGTAAGAAAACAGAACATCAAAAAGCTTCAAATAACCAACTTAACAGCTAAGTGTATCGATACAGTTGTGCCCGTATCGATACACCATTATCTTGTCAATTTCTCAGATTTCTAGTGGCACAAAAGGGTATCAATATGGTCCCGTGTACTGATACGGTTCCTCATTTTGCCCTTTAGCCGTATCGATATGGTATGCCAGATTTGGCTATACTGTATCGGTACGGTATCCCACGTATGGATACGTCTGGGCCTTTAATGTCATATTTTGCTTGTTTTACATGTCAAAACACATCCGATATCAATTCAACATGTTATCAATGCATATGTAAACTCTTAGATCATGATTTTAAAGGCAAATAACACCAACGCATGCTTTCAACATAAACACAACATGTTTATCAATCTATAGGCATGCTTCCTCAACAAAATAGCCATTTATGTACCAAAATGCAAACCAAACCAAATACTAGCAATTAAAGGCCATTTACAAGTCATATTAGGCATATTAAACTTGCCACAAACTAGGGAGTTTCAAAACACACTCTCCTAAAACATAAATGCATCCTCCCAATGCCGATTATTACGATTAAGTAAACCAAATCCATACTAGAGCTATGTGTCTTCTCTTGGATTTCCACTTGCTTCCTTGATGCCCTTAAATGTTAATTCTCTGCATTGTTGTAAAAAGAGAGCATAATGTCACCACCCGCCAATTTTTTTCCCTCAATCCAAACCGAGGTTCTCAGCACTCCTTGGGCACTTTTGAGGCAAGCAAGCACAAAAGAGGGCACTATAAAGGCTTAGGACGGCCAAAGCATAAGTAGGAGCATGCCACAAATTTCTAGAAAGGTTCGAGACGTTCTATCCAAGTCTAGACACACCCAGGAGGACCTAGAATGCTCGGAAAAGCCCGGGACTACTCTGGAAGACCCTGGAGCTCTCTAGATACATGCAAAATTCTCTAGAAAGTTAGGGACACATGTAGATTTTTTGGGAGGCAAATTATTAGCCGTCGGATCAAAACGATCTCGACCGTTCATTGAGGAGGTGGGAGCCTATAAATAGGGCCACCCCTCTCATTTTATAATCACTCAAGAGTTGAGTACTTGTAAATCTCTCTTAAAGTTAATACATAGCTTTCTTTGCAAAATTCCTTTCCCTTCTCTTGTCTTTCACTTGCCTAGCCATCAAGTTGCGTGAGAGTAAGGCTGGTTAGCATTGTTTGGGATGTGCTAACGCCGCACGGATCGAGTTTGGGAGAATAAGTCCGTGACAGTAAGCACAATTGCTTAGTGTGGGTTGCTCAAATTAAAACCAACAAAAATGCATTTTAAAAACTATTTCTCAAATAGAAATCTCTTTCACATCATGCTCATTTATTCTCATGCTTTAAATCACTTTCAAAGCAAATCAACAATCTTTAAACCACATCTATCATAAGTCACATGCATTAACCTTATTGCAAATCTCAAGTCGAAGCTACTCATGCTTGTTTCTCATAAAGCATTTCTCAAAATATAATCTCATGTGTAAAACACATTATGCAAAACATTTATAAACCATGACACATGTGAATCTCATATATTGGCATTCAAGTGATCCGGATGGCTACACTCCATCCCAAAACACATGTTGTTGTTGCTCCCACCATAAATTAACTCGTATATGCGGATACATCTCATGGTGTGGCTGCTCCCACCATAGGAACGACAGAACACCTGGTGTGGCTGCTCCCACCAAAGTGTTCACAAGGTGTGGCTGCTCCCACCATAATGCTCGTAAAGTGTGACTGGTCCCACTTTACGGATCACGTGACACGGCTGCACTAATCATGTTTTATCTCACGTACGTACAAATTTTGCTTACATTTAATAGTGCACTCTCATCCTATGGGTCGACTAATAATATCCGGTTATAATAAGAATCATCACTTGCCAATATACTCTCATCCCATTTTAAAGCATACTCAATGCATAGCATTTTCTCAACAAGACATAGTCTTTTCAAAAGCATAAATCAACCACATGGGATCCCATGAATCATTTCAGAATTCATAAAAACATGCACAACAATAGGTAACAAATCTTACATCAAAACATGAGCATGATAATCCAAAACAATGGGAAAAGTCGTGAATCGAGAGCGAAACCAATTATACTTACTTCCGAGCTTAGATTAGCGTTTCAAGCTTAACCTAAACCCCAAAACTTTTCTTTGAAACCTTTGAAAAGCTTTAAAACCAGTTCCACTCACCAACTTGATATTTCCTCGAAGATAATGTCTCGACGCCAACGCCTCAACGCAGACCGAACAACGTCCGAACACTTGCCAATTTCCAATAGAGATTGCAAGGATCAAAATAAATTGGACCCCATCAAAATAACCAATTTATTATAGCACCCCAACACAAATATTCGAACCAATTCTTATTCCCAAACCCCAATTACCAAAACAATTATTTTCCCCACTAATTCCCCTTTTTAACTTCACGCCTATGTTATATTTACTTTCAAACATTTAATCGAATATGTATGTTGCATCTAACATGTAATCCAATAATTTAACTAAACATTCGGCCAATTACCCCAAATCAAAAACTTAAATCTAAAATTAAACAATTAGATTAATTCCCCTTCATAAAACCCAACTAGATCAAGATATTACCAAGTAATAATTAAATCAAATTAAAAACTAAAACAAAAGAATCAAAGACTTGGGAATTTCAATAAATAACCTTTGATTAGAGGAGAGAAAAAAAAGATCACCTCTAACACAAGCTTTTCCCTTGATTTTCAATGATTTAGAATAAAACCTTTAAGAAATCTGAAGCTAGTTGATGTAGAAATCTATGACAACCATTTAGAAATAAAAAATGGGTGAAAAGAAATAAATCTCTTGAAATTTTAGTGATGAGAAAATAGTTTGACTGATGAAAAAAGTTGAGAGAAAAAAGTTGGGAGAAAAGAAGTTATGTAAGAAATGTTTTAACATTTTAAAATCATTTTTATTAAAATCCTATTTAATAAATCAATTAATTAAATGTTTTAAAAATACCAAAACAAGGGAAAATTCTGATAACACCTTGGTGTAATAGCTCCCTAAAGATTCTAAGCCTTGACTCTTTTCAATTTAGTCATTAAAACGTATTTTGCAATTTTTACGATTTAGTCACTGTTTTAAAAGTACCAATTAAATCAGACCAATTTTATCAAATTGAACTCTCCACAACCTTCAAAACATTATTTTAGGATTTTAGAATATTTTTTCATATTTTATCTCCTTCAAAAACCATTTATTTCAAATTATTCCATAAACTAGTCTCACCCGTTCGAACAGATTCACCCGAACCGCTTAACCGAACCTGACTAACTCCTAAGCCCAAAAAATTGGCATTACAACTCTCCCTCACTTAATAAATTTCGTCCTCAAAATTTACCTGGTGGAAAAAGATCAAGGAATTACTTCTTCAAGTTATCATTCCTTTCCCACATGGCTTCCTCAACACCTCGATGTCACCACAACACCTTAACCAACTCGATGGTCTTACCACAAAGGACTTTACTATCTGTAGCTAAGATCTCAACCGATTCCTCTTCGTAAGATAAATTCAAATTCAATTCAATCTCTTCAACAAGCATAACATGCGACGAATCCGATCTATACTTCCGAAGCATGGATACATGGAAAACATCATGAATCTTTTCAAACTAAGGCGGAAACCTTAATCTATAAGCTACCGGACCAAATTGCTCCAACACCTCATAAGGTCCAATAAACCTCAGACTCAACTTGCCTTTTCGACCTAATCTCATCACCATTTTCCAAGGTGAAACTTTCAAAAACACTTTATCACAAACAATATACTTAATTTCTCTATGCTTCAAATCCGCGTAAGACTTTTGCCGACTCAAATCTGCTTTCAACCTTTCACTAATAAGCTTTACCTTCTCATTAGTCTCCTTTAACACATGAGGCAAAGAAACATATTTCTCGTCCACCTTCGCCCAACATAGGGGCGTATGGCACCTCCTACCATACAAAACTTCATAAGGAGCCATTTGAATGCTCGCTTGATAACTGTTATTATAAGAAAACTCTACCAAAGGCAAGTGCTTCTCCCAAGATCCTTGAAAATCAATTATGCAACATCTCAACATATCTTCCAACACTTGAATAACACTCTCAAATTGACTATTCGTCTAAGGATGAAACGAAGTACTGAAATTCAATCTTATACCCAAGGCTCGATGCAAACACTCCCAAAACCTTGCCGTAAAATGCAGATCTCTATACGATACTATAGACTTAGGCACTCCATGCAAATGCACTATCTCCGATATGTACAAATCTGCCAGCTTATTCAACGTATACGTAGTATGCACAGGTAGAAAATAAGCACACTTCGTAAAACAACCCACTATCACCCAAATAGATTTTTTCTTTGACGGTGTCAAAGGCAACGCTGACACAAAATCCATGGTAATCCTCTCTCATTTCCATTATGGTATCCTCAACGGTTGCAACACCCAGAAGGAAACTGAAGCTCTGCTTTAACTCGCTGACACACCATGCACTTAACAACAAACTCGGCTACATCTTTCTTTAAACCAACCCAATAGTACACTTCCTTTAACCCACGATACATCTTAGTACTACTCGGGTGCATAGCAAAAGGGCTACTATGCGCTTCAGTCAATATAGTGCACCTTAACTCCTCATCCTCCAGCATAACTACTGGACTCTTAAAAAATAAAACTCCGTCATCATTAAAACAAAAGTCCGTTGGATTACCATCCGCTATGTCCTGGACATGAGGTACCAATGAATCATCCAACAACTTCTTCACCTTAATCATTTGCACAAAAGAAGGTTTTACTTGAAACTCAACAACTAACCTACCATCTCGCGACACATCCAATCAAGCAAACATCACTCTCAGCTCTACTGCCACCTTTCTACTCAAGGCATCAGCCACAACATTGACCTTTTCCAGGGTGATAGTCTATCGTCAATTCGTAATCCTTAAGCATCTCTAACCATCTTCGTTTCCTAATATTCAACTCCTTCTGTGACAACGAATACTTTATGTAATGCCCCAAGTTTAGGGTCCAGAAGTTAGCCAGATTTTGTTGAAGATTCGTTCGGGTTAGTTTTACCGATTTAAACTAGTTTCGGGATCTATTTTAAATAAAAGGTTTTTGAAGGATTAGAATTATGGAAAATTGTTTTAAATCATTAGTTATGTGTATATGATTTGTGGTGGAAACAATTTTAGAAAATTGTTTTTGGAAAGTGGACATTTTAGTCTAGTGGCTAAAATGTAAAGTTTCAAAACTATTTTGGTGTCTAATTTGTAAAAGAATCAAAACGTTGAATCTTTAAGGAACTATTTAGCCAAGTATAATTTTAGATTTCCCCCCTAAATATTTTGATTTCTAAACTGTTTAAAAAGGGATTTTTAAATATAATAAAAGATATTTTCAAAAGGTTATCATCTTTATACTAATTGACGTTATATTTCTCTCCTCATTTTCTTTCAAAGAGCTTTCATCCAAACAACCATTTTCACTCAAGAATTCAAAGATAAATCCTTATTTACATTGATTTTTCATAATCAAACTTGTTTCCATTAATTTCTCTCTAAAACCCAATCATTTTCCTCTAGTTTTCTCAAGACTTTTCATTGGAAAAGGGGAAAAATTCATCATTAGAGGTGAGATACGTTTTCTCCTCTAATGTAAGTTCTTTATTGAAATTCCCATATTATTGATTCTTTTATAGTGTTTATGCAAAGGTTTTTATTGGGTTTGATGGAAATATGTTTCATCAAGCTATTTAATGTGGTTTTGTGAGATTTTCGTATGGGTTTTGTTTTGCTGGGTTTGTGGATATTAATAAATGTGTTTTTGATGTTAGATAATGTTGAAATGATGGTTTGATGATATAAAACTCGAAACTAGTTGAGTTGATAGTGTTTAAGGTTGAAGTTCTTGAGTTTTTGGCTTCGTTTTGTGAAGAATCAGTGGCTGATGGTTTCTTGCCTTTGGGTTGATGTTTTTAGTTTTTAATAGATACGATTTTGATGTTAATCTTGCTAAGTTTTAGCTGGAGTTTGTTCAGAGTTGGTTTATTGATGTTTGCGGTTGATTTTGAATATGAATTGATGGGCGATTTATGCTAGATGCTGACTTTTATGAGTTGTAGCAAGTTTAAAGGCTGGAAATCACTATAATACTCTGTTTTGAATTGATTAGAAGCAAGGGAAACTGATTTGGGACCTTCAGACACGATATCGAATGAACCAGGAGTTTGATTTTGGTGTTCGGCTAGCATTTGTGTAGTGCTGGTGAGTGGAACTGTTTTATAAAGCCTTAACATGGTTAAGGACATGATTTTGGGGGTTTAGATTGATCTTGAAATGCCAATCCAAGCTCGAGAGTAAGTTTGGTTGTTTTTGCCTTTGTTTTCGGCTTTTTACCTTGATTTTGTTGAGCCTAAATATGTTTTGTTGCAAATGATGATTTTTTCTGATTTCATATGTGTTGAGATGTTAAGATGTTGAATCATGTAATCCCATGTTTGAATTGTGTTTCAAAGATATATATGTTGTTGAGTACATGCTATGCATGGAAAATGTGTATGAAAATTGGATGCGAAATGTTATGCTTGTGGCCTTGAAAAACAGTGGGTAAGTGGGGCCTTGATGGGTATATTGACACTTGATGAGATATTTTTACCAGATATAATTGGTCGACCAATAGGATGAGAGTGCACTATAATGGTAAAATTCGCGCGTGGCCTTAGTGATGTTAGATTCCACTAAGGAGGAGTACGGTGATGGGCATTCCACCGGAAGCTTATATTTGCTAGACGTTGTGAGTACGGTGATGGGCATTCCACCGAACGTTATCCGCATATCCGAGTAAAAGTACTAAAATGTCAATATACTCATGTGACTCAAATTGCTATTTATGTTTTATTGTGTTGAAGATGTTGTGAAGATATATATGATTCCATGTGGTTATGGATGTTATGCCTTGATTTGTAGTTCAAGCATGTGATAAAATGAGCATGTTATGTTGAAGGTTAGTGTTTGAGAAATGATTTGTGAAATGACTTTGTTTTCAAAAGCAAGAAAAATGGTTTAAAAACTGCATTATTGTTGTTTTTGTTTTGAGCACTGCTCACTAAGCATTCTTGCTTACACTCTCTTTTCCAACAATGCAGATCCATAGACTATTCGTGGCAGCAATGAAGCATGGATGTGTCCAAGAGTCTATATTTTGCTCAAGTATGGTTTTAGCATCAAATAATAGTATGTTGGCAATAGGATAGGACCTTAATGCTTTGGGAGGTTTTGTTTTGGAGACTCCCAGTGTTGAGACATGTTTGTGATGCCTTATTAGTCTTCTTTATGAACTTTTTATGTTGGATAGTGCTTTGGTTTAAAGTTTGGCCTTTTATGTGGTTGCTTTACCTTGTTGGATGCTTAAAGTTTTCCATGTATGCTTAAAGTTGCCTATTTATGATCTAATGCATTGTGGTTGGTTGTGCTAGGATCCTTTGCCTTTAGAAAGGTTGTTTATAAAGTTACCATGTTGTATGAATCATGTTTAAGTGTTTAAAGTTGCTGCAGTGAGTTTGTTTTTGGTATTTGTTTTGAAACAGCTGCTACCGTTTCGATACGGTATGTATATTTGGCCTAAGCGTTCCAAGACACATAAGGGTCGTTCTGAGACCCCAAGGCCATTTTCAGGCCTGTATCGAAACACATGGTTGTTTTGATACGCCTCTATTGTATCTGAGGCAGGGGAATCATTCCAGGCATGTTGGTTTCGAAACAGGTGAGACCTGTTTCGGTACGTTTTGCTACTTGAATTTGTAGTTTTGAAACTTGCTTGGTCTGTTTTGAAACATGTGTCTTTTTTGTTAATTATAGATTGTTCTGAAGTTTTGTTTCTTTGTGTTTTGGTCCCTAATCACTATAACGGCCAATTGGACTTCGAATTGATGTCCGATTGAGGCGAGGTTTTAACCGTTGTTTGCATGAACATGTAGGATTAATGTGAAGCCTCTATAAAAGATAAAAAGTTAATAAAATATTTGCTAAAGAGTTGCTAATTGAAGGGAAATCTTAGTGGGTTTTTCTTTGGTTTTCCCCGTGTAGCTCACTTGGTTCGGTCTTGCGACTAGACCGAGCTAAGGACATGCTGGGATAGATATGACTCCTCTGATTTAAGCTATAGATGGGGCTTTACAGACAGCCTTAGCTGGCGTAAATGTTGCAGCACCACCTCAGGGTGCAGGAATTGGTTTTCCTTTAGAGCGACTTCGTAGTTTGGGCAGAGGTAAATTCTGTGGGTTGTCTCCCGAGGGTTTCTGAGGCATGGCTTGAGAGTACAATTCGTATTTTGGGACAAATGGAGTGCTCGGATGCACGTAAGTTGGGTTGCATTGTTTCCTTGCTTCAAGGAGATGCCTATGCTTGGTGGACTACTATTACATCCAGTATGCAGTAGTTGAGGTTACTTGGGAATTTGTCAGAACCACCTTCAGTAAGAAGTACTTTGATCCTCGATATCAGGATGAGAAGAAAAGAGAGTTTATAGCCTTGTTTCAGGGTAGTATGTCAATATATAAGTACGAGGTACAGTTTGTACGTTTGAGTCAATATGCTTCTGAGTTGGTTCCCACTGAGAGGGAACGATGTGAACATTTCCGATATGGCTTGGTTCAGGGGGTTAAGACCTTTATGTTGGCTTCAGGCTATGTGGACTTTGATGTCTTGGTCACTAGGGTCAAGGATATCGAACATAGTTTGGATTGGCTACTCGTAACAGTGGATCTAGTTCAGGAAAAAGGCTTGTCGAATGGGATAGAGACCATGCCAAGAGGCACAAGGATAAGAGGTACCAACCTGACCATAGGCATGGAGGTGCTAACCCGAGACGTGGCCATCAGGGTCAAGGAGCTGTTATTCGCACACCTGAGTGTGCTAAATGCGGAAGACGTTATTTTGGTGAGTGTTGGGGTAATTATGGCTCATGTTGGAACTGTGGGTCTCGAGCACATATGAGACGTGATTGTCCATATCCAGCTAGAGATGGACAGGCTTCGGCATGAGTCATTGAGCATTAGAAAGACCGTGGGCGCGGTCGAGGTAACTTTCAGCGTAGGGATGATGGTCAGAGAAATGTAGCTCATGTGGTTGCTGTACAACCCAAGGGTGGTGGACCAGCTAGAGTGTATGCGCATCGCGAGGGCGGGAATGATACAGATGTGATTACATGTAATTTCTCATTACAATCTTTGACTTTGCTTTCTTTGATTGATTCTGGCTCTACACATTCGTACATTTTTCCTGAGCATGCGAAGTTGTTGGATATATTGTGTGAGATATGTTAAGTGTGCAAAAGTCCTATATTTATACCCTAGTTTAGCTCAATTATTTTTGTTCTTAAGTATAGTTTAGGTTGCATTTATTAGGTAAACATACACAAAACTTCATAGATTAGATATTCTACCTTATTTGATGTACTTAATCATTTTTACCTAAAAAATATTGGTCAGGTGTGTTTTCTAACTGTGCGCAGGTACCCACCCAGGCAGATGCCGCCGAGGCAGCAAAGAGGGCAGAAGAAGAGAAGCTGGAAACTGAAGGAGGAAGCTGTTGGACCATTTAGAGAGCTGATTGATGAGGAAAGGACCAGAATGAAGAGCTGTGCCAACCCTTGCACACCATCCCAAACCTCTGTCGTGGCTGTCAACTGAGTGCCGTCGAGGCAGCAACTCGAGGAAGAGTGGTAAAATACAAAGTGGTATGCGATAGAAAGAGCTCATCAAGCCCGATTTTTTGAGACCATTTGCACGTGCATTGGAGCCCAGTAGACAAAGAAAAGCCAAGGTTAAAGTCAAGTTGGAAAAAGTCAAACGGGAATCTAGGAAGAATTAATGTTAGATTTGTTCTTTTAATGAGTTGTAATTATATTCTAACTATCATTCCTACCCCAAACTAACTTAGGCCTAGGCTGCTCTCCTATATATATGTAATCGACTTGAAGGAGACAACACAATTGAGATTAGAGAGAAACTCCTTCTTGTCTAAACCCTAGTGCCGTCTACCCCAATCATGTTCGAAACCTTCCCTAGGGCTAAGGGTTGGTTGTGTTGTAGTTGTGAGAGTTTTCTTGTACTTGTTTAGGTTTAAGTTTTTGCAATAAAATTCAAGGTTTGTTTACTCTTGGTTCTTCATTGTTGCAATCTTTATCGGGAGAGAAAAGGGCGGCAATCTATTTGTTCAATATCGGGAGAGTTGAACTCACGAAACGAGTAAACACGGTTTTATCAAAACATAGGGTAAAGCTACTTCGGCTTAGGGATAAGTTTAGAAGTTCAGTGACTAAGAGAGGTTTCATAATTGTTTAGTGTTCACCCTTAGATTCACGCTGGGAGGTATCATCCAAGACGTGTTCGCCAATAGTACTTCAAGCTTCGGGAGAAGATGGAGTCATAGAAGGGAGCCTTGCCGAACCTTGAATCATCACTTAACTACCCAGGCAGTCACTTGGTCTCTGCCGAGGCGGGCGCCTGCCTAGGCATAGTCGTGGGTGGTTGTTGAAAGCTGTTAAGTTGATCTGCAAAACTGTGCCTAGACAATACATTCAATCTCCACACTACGAAGCATCAAATATCGGTCCATTTCTCTCACTCTGATTTCTCAATTTAGTTTGCTTGCTTTAGTCTCAGCTTTAATCAAAACCAACTCCTAATATCTGTATTTTTATTTTACTTGTGCAGAAAAGTGAATTCTGGAAGGTTGTCACAATCCATGTGGAGACGATATCTTAAATACTATAATTTGGCACCGTGTATACTTGCACGTAATTTGCGCATCACTTTTGCACGCAACAAGTTTTTGGCGCCGTTGTCGGGGATTGATGTACAACTTTTTGTTTTTCATTTTTCTACACTTTTTATTTTTTTGTTTAACCCCCTGGATTTCTTTAGTTTATGACCAAAGCAAATCAGAAAACACCCTTGCGAGAATACGATCCAGAACCTGAACATACTGCACGCAGATTAAGACAAGCAAACAAAGAAACCATGGCTGATTCAGTAGACAACCAGAACCTACCACCACCAATCGACAATGTCGTGGCGGGAAATGGCAAGCAACCTCCTGCCGCTCGGCGGCTTGTTCGTGACTACTTGGTGGAAGATCTCAGAAATAGAAGTAGACAACTTTGAACTCAAACCGGTCATGTTCAACATGCTAAATACACTTGGACAGTTTGGAGGATTCGCCACTAAAGATGCCCGCCAGCATATGAAATCCTTCCTGGACATCTACAAGTCCTTCAAAATCCATGGAGTTCATTCTGACATGCTACGTCTCAGATTATTTCCCTATTCACTGAGGGATAGGGCAGAAACTTGGTTCAACAGCCTACCATCGGAGTCCATCGAATTTTGGACGGAACTATACTAAGATTTCTTAGCTCGATTTAATCCTGTCAATTTAACTAATAAATTGCGGACATACATCACTACTTTTCGACAGTCAGATGATGAACCGATGTACGAGGCATGGGAGAGATACTGTGAGTTGTTTAATAAATGCCCCTCCCATGGATTTCCAGAGTGGACACTAGTATCCATATTCTACAACGGTGTAAACACACCAACAAGGATGATGATGGATTCCCCTGTCAATGGTACATTACTTGATAAGAAGCCCGCCGAAGTAATTCAAATCTTGAACAGGATGGCCAAAAGTGACTACCAGTTCACTAATGCCCGCCGCGGCGACATAAGGAGGCAGGCTACAACAAATGAGCTAGGAGCATCAGATGCAGTTGTAACACAAATTGCCCAGTTGACAAAAATGGTAGAAGCCATGCAAGGGTAGAACAATAAACAGCAGGTCAAAGCCATTGATGCCTTTTGCGATCAATGTGGGGGAGACCATGACTCGCCCGAGTGCCAATAGGGAACCGAAACCAGCTGATTTAGTGGGAACTTCAATAGAAACAACAACCCTACATCGAACAACTACAATCCTGGCTGGAAGAGGCACCCTATCTTCTCGTGGAGTAACCCCAACAACGCTCTGAATCCAGCTAATTAGACAAATCTATCGCAAGGATTACAGTAGGCTATGGCGTGGCAGCAGCCGCCGTAGCAGCAACAGGTAGCACCCAGTGCTTTAGAGCTGACTCTGATTGCCTTCATGGCTCAGACAGGTACCTATATGTCCAACATGGATATATTTGTCAAGAAAATGGAAGCTTTCATGGACAGGACCGAGATGAGAATGAAAATCATGAGGCAACTCTAAAGTCACTAGAAACGCAACTGGGACAATTTGCACAAGTACTGAACACCAGACCTATGGGAGGATTGCCCAGCGATACTGAAGTCGCGAGGAAACCCATGTGCGAGCAGTGCAAGGCCATCAAATCAGTTTCCCAGACAGAAGCAAGCAAGCCTGCCGCGGCAGACCCTACTGATGCTTCCGAGAGACATGAGGTACATGCACACCCATCTGTTCCACAGTAGCTAAAACACCAGAAGCAGGGCCATCAGTTCAAAAAGTTTCTGGATATTCTCAAGCAAGTGCATATCAACATACCCTTGGTGGAAGCCATACAACAAATGGCTAACTATGCTAAATTTCTGAGAGGTATGGTTTCCAAACGAAAAAGAATCAGGGAATTTGAAATGATCGCCATGACGAAAGAATGCATGGCCATACTGCACAATAAAACACCGCCCAAGCATAAAGAACCAGACGGTTTCCTCATTCCATGCACTATTGGGAACTATTACGAGAGGAAAGCCTTATGCGGCCTTGGGGCAAGCATCAATGTAATGCCCAAGTCAGTGTTTGAAAAGCTGGGAATTGGAAACGCTAGACCCACCACAGTCATGCTCCAGTTAGCTGATCACTCTTACGTGCAACTGTAAGGAAAATTGAAGACATCCTAGTAAGAGTCGACAACCTGATTTTTCCAGCTGATTTCTTAATTCTGGACTATGAGGAAGACGACAAATCACCCATCATCCTGGGAAGACCATTCCTAGCCACGAGCAAAACTCTAATAGCTATGGAGAATGGGGAGCTTACTATGAGGGTGGACGATCAGAAAATCAAACTGAATGTCTTGCAACCTTTGAAAAAATCTAACGACAAAGAAGAATGTCAGGACATTCATGCCTCAGCAAACACCAAACCCAGCACAAAGCTAGGACACTCCAGTCACAGCCGCCTGGGCGGGCAACCTGGCAATGCCAATGATCAAGAGAAACACATAGACCCGTCCTGGCAGAGGGTGAAGCAGATGTTGCAGCAACCCAAGAAGTGGTTATGGTGGGAAATGCATTCCCAACATAACTTAAATTTTCTTTTCCTTTACTTTTATGTTTTAGGATTTAGATTTTAATTTCTTGCAATTTTTATTTAGATTTAATTTCAGTATTTGTTTATTTTCTAATAATTTTTATTTTGGTTTTTTTAGGAGAGACAATGGCTCAAGTGAAGGGAGAAGAAGAAAGCCAAATTCCATCAACCGCTCCAGCCAGCCTGCCAAGTCTGCCGTGGCAGAAAGACGTTGCTTCCCTCCAAAACTAGCCGTTGCAGACTACCCATTCGTGAGAAGCCCGTTCCGTTCCAACGGCTCTCTGCTCGGGCAACGTCTGCTTCGGCAGATGAAACGGCAGCACATTTTCACTTCTATTTAAACCCTCTCATTTTTTTACTATTCACTCTTCTTTGCTCTCTCTTGCATATTGTTTCACAGCTTTCTTTTGCTTTCAGATTTCTTTCGTTTCCACAGATTTTCAACTCTCACAACTCTCTTCACACAAAAACCTAAAGCCCAACTAAAGAATGGAAAGAATCCCCCACCGCCGCACTATCCAGGTAGAATTAGAGGAATCCCTCAACCACTTCGCCACACCAAAAATTAAAGCCCGCCATAACGAGAAGTTTAAAGAACGATCGGTGTGGGAGGAGCAAGGATTTTTCTACGAGCCAGGGAAGAAGAATCTAGGGCTTGAACAATTCATATTCGCTAACATCGCGCACCAACGGTGGCATATCTTTGCCCAGCAACCAAAGCCGATAAATCAAACTATGATGCGCGAGTATTATGCCCATGGGCCGACGGAGGACGTGCCGACAGTGAATGTCTGCAGGCGGCCAATTTTAATCGATGAAGACAAGATTCACTTATACTACAGCCTCCGCATTCACGAAGATCAGCACGCGGAGTTCATAGCCTCCCTCACATCGGAGAGTTACGAGGCAATGAAGGAAGAACTACGCATTCCTTATACGAATCTGGTTGAGTTGTGACCGAATTTGTATGTGTGTTTTCCCGATCGTGACTCACAATCATAAGAAAACTAACATGAATTAAGAAACTGACACACATTAAGTAAACTAACATGCTTAAATGTTCTAGACAAGCACAAACGAATCAGAATGCTTAGATGAACATTAAGCCTTATTTATTCATGCACACATACTAAAATTAAATATACATATACATATACATATACATATATATATATATATATATATAACTTAAGAAAAACTTATGCAAACTCATGCACGAGTAGGATGTTGCATTGTTCAATCAAAGCTGGTGTTTCTCCCTTCAAGTTCAAGCTTCGACTGAACAAATTTCCCATAGCTTCTTGGAACTTCTTGGACCTAGCACGAGTCATAGGTCCACTAGGAAATTCCTCCAGGTCTTTGTGGGTTGTGATCACATCAGTCCATCCCTCTTGAAAGCAATTTGTCCCCAAATCGTCTCCTACATCAAAAGAATTGACATGGCCGCCCTAACAGGAGATGACCGGCATGCATTGGCACCACATCACATAGCACCTCATCTTTATATTTGCCAATGGAAAATGGCACAATGACTTGTTTGGTCACTTTGAGTTCTCCACCATCATTAAGCCACTACAACTTGTAGGGATGTGGATGTTTTGTTGTTGCTAAACTGAGCTTTTCTACCATCAAAGTACTAGCAACGTTAGTGCAACTACCACCATCTATTATGACAAAACATACCTTTCCATTAATATGGCAGCGAGTATGGAAGATGTTCTCGCGTTGCTGATCCCCCTCAATTGCTTCCATGCTTAGGCTCCTTTTAACAACAAGGACCTCTCCATCAACGCCATGTTCTAACTCTTCTTCCCCTTCAAATTCTTTGTCTTCATCTTCTTCCTCTTGTTGGTCAGTTTCGATCTCTCTATCATCTCGGATGAACAATGTGTTGCGGTTAGGGCATTGAATAGCAATGTGACCTCGCCCCAAACACTTGAAGCATTGGACATCATGAGATCGAACTGGCATAGTTGTACTCTTTCCCTTGCTGGTTTCAGCAATGGGTTTGGAACTCTTTGTTGGAACGCTTCGTTCATTAGGCGTAAAGGATGCCTTCTGTTTGTAGGTACCTTGCCCCCATTTAGAAGAGGAGCCTCCATAGGCACGGGTTGTGCCCTTCCTTTTGAGTTGCCTCTCGACCTTCATGGCCATATGAACCATGTCTTCGATCTCCACATAATATTGCAACTCAACGGTGGCCGCAATTTTAAGATCAAGGCTGGATAGAAATCTGGCCATGGTGGCTTCTCGATCCTCATCAATGTTGGCTCGGATCATGGCTACTCCCATCTCTTTAAAGTAGTCCTCAACACTACGGTTGCCTTGGTTGAGATTTTGAAGCTTGTTGAACAACTCCCTATGATAGTGAGTTGGAATGAACCTCCCACGCATAACGACTTTCATCTTATTCCAAGTAGAAATTGGATGTTCACCATTGCGTCTCCTGCTATATGTCAATTGATCCCACCATATTAGTGCATAATCTGTAAATTCAATGGCTACAAGTTTTACCTTCTTAAGCTCAGAGTAGTTGTGGCACTAAAAGATGTGCTCAACTTTCTTTTCCCATGCAAGATAGGCTTCAGGATCCGTTCTTCCTTGGAAAGGAGGAATGGTAATTTTGATGTTGCTAAGATTATCATACACCCTTGGGCGAGCTCTTTGGTACCTAGGCTCTTGACACCTCGAACCTTGATTGGAAGCTCACTCGTGTACTTGTTCATCGTCCACTTCGTCATTATAATCTTCTTCGTGCTCCGAATTATACCTCCTTTGATATTTTTCCTCCATTTGTTCTAGTCGCACTTGCATTGACCCTAACTTTTGTTGCAACAACCTGTCCATTTCTCGGATAATATCTTGAAGATTGGAATTAGTTGCATCCACATTAACATTATTACTAGCATCAATAGTGTTTCTCACAGAATCTTGAGACATGATTAACTAATAAACCTCACTAGCACAAATTCTCACCGTTACACTCCAAGAAAAACACTCACACTCGTGTTTCACTCGAGATGGCTTTTACCCTAGATATGCACTCTTGCCTTTTACCGCTCTTGTTCTCCTTTCAAAGTCCTTAGAGAACTTACTCAAGGCTCAACAAAATTTTCTTGTAGAATTCGGCTGAAACAAAATGGTTAGAATAGGATAACAAGGAAATTCTAACAAACCGGGTGGTTAAATATGAAATAACAATTTTGAGAAAGAAAAAAAATGGGATAGCAAGAATCACAACCAAACCTCTTTTTTGTAACATAAGATTGATACCTCCCTCTTGATCTATTCTTTTATTCATTTTTTTTATTTTTTTTATTTTTTCAATATTCAGGGAGATAATTCAAATTACTTACTAAATCACCAACAATCTGATACCAATTGATACGAATTCGATTGTGTTGTGACCGAATTTGTATGTGTGTTTGCCTGATCGTGACTCACAATCATAAGAAAACTAACATGAATTAAGTAAACTAACATGCTTAAATGTTCTACAAAAGCATAAACGAATCAGAATGATTAGATGAACATTAAGCCTTGTTTATTCATGCACACATGTTGAAATTAAATATATATATATATATATAACTTAAGAAAAACTCAAGCAAACTCATGCACGAGTAGGATGTTGCATTGTTCAGTCAAAGCTGGTGTTTCTCCCTTCAAGTTCAAGCTTGGACTGAACAAATTTCCCATAGCTTCTTGGAACTTCTTGGACCTAGCACGAGTCATAGGTCCACTAGGAAATTCCTCCAGGTCCTTGAAAGTTGTGATCATATCAATTCCGGGGACGGTTTGGAATGAAAGCAGAAACGAAGGCACTGTCAACCGCGGAATTTGCTGCCCGAAGCCAAACTTTGGAATTCAATCGTGAAAAGACGGTTGCTGCTCACGACCATCAACTCCACCGTTGACAAGCCAAGATTAGCGCTCATCCACTCCATTATCAACAAAAGGTATATAAATATGGGTTCAATTATTGCTAACAAAATTTATGAGTGTGGGAAGAAAAAAAAGGGGTAACTCTACCTCCTCAGCCTCATTACGGCGATGTGTGAGAAAGCTCATGTTGCGGCCACCCCAACCGACACCATGACATCAGAAAGAATCGGGTGGACGGGGGAAATAATTCTTTAGAAAATGGAGATCACAACAGCCACTCCAGAAAATTATGCTCAGGTGTCGGAGATGGGTAGTAAGCAACAATTTCAGCAACCCACTCCGGCAACCACCATAGGTGGCTTGGTAGCCCAGCTGGACAGAATGGAGAGATGCTAGTTAAAGTTTATGGCCTATATCCTGGACTTCAACAACGCCACCGCCATCACCATCAAGGAAAAGTTCCCAACGGCCAACTTTCCAGAGTTCCCTGCCGAGATATTTGCCCCGGCAGTACCAGACACAACCGTCGCACCTTCTTCCTTGGCAATACATCCGGCAGCCTTCGAAACTGCGACCGCCCCCATCTCAAGCGA
The DNA here is from genome assembly GCA_030270665.1 of Hibiscus trionum. NCBI lineage: Eukaryota > Viridiplantae > Streptophyta > Magnoliopsida > Malvales > Malvaceae > Hibiscus > Hibiscus trionum. Next base: position 8,211,364 of record BSYR01000007.1, on the reverse strand, counting down.
GCCTGAAGCCTCCCGAGCAGCCACAATCACTGAATTCCTCTCAATCTCTGACAACCGTGGAGATATAGCGGTAGCCCCTTTCAGAGAACAAGGGCAGACGTCACGGGCAGCAACCGACGCACTAGGACCATCCGATTTAGCCTACCTCAATTACTTCTTATCGGATGATTCGGTATGACAAGACACGATTTGATCCGTCACAATGAAGCTCGAACCGTCATTCTCCCCATGTGCCAAGAGAACAGACTCTAGCATCGAAGTAGGCCCAGACATTGAAGAAGGAGGGGAACGAGAGGTCACACAAAAAGCACAACCCAGTCCGCCTTCCATCCAGCAACAGCCGACGGCAGCCAAACGCTTCAAAATGGCAGCTCAGAAGAGAGTAATCATAGCCGACGCAACGACGACAGCTCCTCTGAATCACAACCAATCTAAGCTTCTCTCCCATTCTTCTATTTTATTTTTAATCTAATCTTTACAATTTTTTGTGTATGTAGGCATACATTGAGGACAATGCTCCTCTCGAGTTTGGGGGGGGGGAAATTAATCCTAAATTTTTTTCTTTTATTTCTAATTAGTTGCATTTAGGTTAGGATCTAATGTAACATGCCTTTATTTAAAATATAATGAATTCTTAGTTTGAGGAAAATTCTTGAGTATCCTTTACCCGCCGTGGCAGACGGCCTGCCTAGGCGGCAACCTTAGCATGATTTTAGATTAACTTAGAATCCTACTATGGTCTGAACTTAAAAGAAAACACTCTTTGTGACTAGTTTGATTTTAAGGCTTCTAGGAAACTTAGGTATTTCACCTAGTAAACTTGGGTAGAACTTGATGTTTTCGAAAAAATAATAAAAAATAGACGTCCTAGAGGTGTTCGAAACTGGCTCTAGGATAAGCTAGAGGTGCCCGAAACTGGCTCTAGAGAAAAAAATGATGAAATCATTAGAGATGCCTATCACCGGCTCTAGTGGTTAAATTGAAAATGTAACCCCCTTAACCCGGCCTAGACGGTTGACCCGAATTAAGAAAGTCACACGGGGAAAACCAAAGTCAACCCGAAAGTCAACCTTGATTAACGACCCTTTTTTTTTCTTTTTAACCTTGTCTAGATGCACTTTAGACCTAATTGTGATCACACAAACATCATACCAAAAGATCACAAACATAAGAGATCAAACAGGGACTCAATTGAACAAATTACAACTTTAGGGACCAAAATGTAAATTCTGATAAATATGAGGACTTAATCCAAATTAAAGTTACCAACTTGAAATTAATCAGGTTTCGGGCTTCTCCGTAAAAATTCAGCTCAAAAGGACTTCCCAAACTCATACAATTGCACAAACAAGTTTCAGGACCAAAACGCAAACATTCCAAAACATATAACTGCCAATGTCAGCCCCCAACGGTCACCCGTTCCGAAACAGGCATAGCCCGTTTCGAAACTCGGGGCCGTTCCGCAACGCGTACCGAAACGGGGGTCTGGCAGTAGCCTTTCCGTTTCGGAACGGCACCTCCCGTTTCGGACGCCTGGGCACAATTAAGGCACCCGTTCCGAAACGGTAGGTGCTGTTCCGAAACACCCTGCACAAATTGCCTCAAAAAGCATTATTAAACATGCAATTAAACATCCAATCATGCACCAAACGCCACCAAACTTTACCAGCATGCAATTAAACATAGAAGGGACATATAAGCATCTTCAATTCAACAAAATAACATCATAAGCAAAAAGCCCCAAATCTATAGGCATGCTTCCTACACAAGTAAGCCATTCAAGCATAAACTTCCAAAACAAGCATGTAAAGATCCAACACCAAAACCAACCTTCTCAACATCAAACAACATACTTAGGGAGTACTAAACATCTCCCAAAACATATACATTGGTCCCCCATTGCCAAATTACCAAAAGCTAAAATGTACTTAGAAAACCTTCCATACTTAGAGCTTTGTTTCCACTTGGATGCTTGCCCTCCTTGCTGCCCTCAAGTACTCTAATGTTCTGCATTATTGAATTAAGAAAACGGAAGAGAGCGTAAGCAAAAGCTTAGTGAGGAATGCTCGTAAAACCATTCAATAATGCTTTAACAAAACATTTATAAATCATGCTTCAAAACATCAATTGTACATGCTTAAAAGCTTACTTAAAACAAGCATCTCATGTTTCATGTCATAACATGTCATATTGGCAACAAGTGATAAATTTCATTCCTTTTAACAAGTTCATCATAACTTTCACCCCAAGGACTTTTAAACACCTTGGACCCCAAGGACTTTTAAACACCTTGGCCATGGACTTTTAAACACCATGATATAAATTACCTCAAGGACTTTTAAACACCTTGACCCCAAGGACTTTTAAACACCTTGGCCATGGACTTTTAAACACCATGAATTAAATCACCTCAAGGACTTTTAAACACCTTGACCCCAAGGACTTTTAAACACCTTGGCCTATGGACTTTTAAACACCATAGAAAGGACCACACAAGGACTTTTAAACACCTTTGTGTCCGTAACAAGAATCATCCAAGGACTTTTAACCACCTTGATGTTCTTAAGTAAACAAGGCTCACTCAAGGACTTTTAACCACCTTAGTGACCTTAACCTTTTCAAAACATCACTTGCCAATATACATCATTAACATCATTTAATCCACTGTTTTAAAGCATTAAACCAAGCCATACTCATCATGCATTTAAAAGCATTTAACCACATTTAATCAATGCCCAAAATCAAGGAACTCTTACCTTGAGTTTCCTTCAACATATGGCTTACAACAACAGCAAATACCATGCTAAACCATGCTTTCAAAACAGTAATTAAAACATGCAATAAACCACTTTGCATCACACAATCAAATCATGGCCACCACTAGAGAGTATTTCCGAAACTTACACTTGAGCTTAGCAAAGTTGTTTAGACTTAAACTAAGCTCCCAAGACATTGGTTTCAAAGCCGAAAACCCAATTTCACTCACCGATTCCACTTCGCCTCATGCCGAAGCACCAAATCAAGCCTCCGGATCACCACCACTTGGATCCAAAGATGCCTCCCCTGATTAAACACATTAAAGCAGAGATTTAATGCATCATCATGCATCAAAAGCTTCAATGAAAGCACTCAAACTCGCTGCTCTCATTCACACTCCAATTTCGGCCACCAAACACAACCGAAATTGCATCAAAACCACTTCTCAACAAAGCCCAGCCATAAACCAGCAAAACCTAACATCCATTAACACCATTTAACATCTAAAAACAACCTATAAACATCCTTATACCTCCAGCAACATCAGATCCACAAGATCACCACAAAAACATCCAAGTATCACAAGCTAAACTTAGGAAACACAACCTATCCGGGATTGCATTAATCAAAACTCATTTCCTTATCAATTTAGAGTTCATTTAACATAAAAAACACACCTCAAATCACAGATTAATCATATCTAACGAAAATCATCAAAAATCACCAAATCTTGCATTATAAGCCAAGATCCATTTCACCACTTAAAATCCTTTAATAAAACTTCAATTAAGAGTTGAGAACTTGGGAATTTCAGTAAAGAACTGATAGTTTAGAGGAGAAGGACGTTCTTACCTCCAAACTTGTGTTTCTCCACTTTTTGGAATAAAAAACCTTGTTGAATCAACTAGCAAATGATGAGGTTTTGAAGATATGTTGATTAGGAATCAAAAGAATGTTGAAAGGAGGATTTTAGGTGAGAAAATCAGAAACAACTCTCTGGAAAACAAGTGTTTGGATTGAGAGAAAATGAGAGAAAGAAAATAAAAAAGTTAGTTAAGAAAATAGCCAAATGGCCTTTCCCTCCACTTTTGATATGTTTTAAAATCAGAATAAATCTCAAAATATCTTAGAAAAATCTGGAGAAACTACTTTTGGAATAATAGCTCCTTAAAGATTCAAAGTTTCAACTCTTTATAAAACAGTCACAAAACTTTCAAAAATTACATTTTGGTCACTAGCCAAAATGTCACTCTTCCAAAACCCATTTTTCAAAATTGATTTCACAGTTCACTTAATTATATTAAAAGATGATTTTAGAACATTTTTCCATATTTTTAATGCAACCCGAACTAGGCTTTCCTAATTTCACCTCTTTAGATTCGAACAGCACTTTGACCAAACCGGTCAACGCCCAAAACTTCTAAGCCCAAAACCGGGGCGTTACAGAAAAAGAAACTAGAGGGAAGTCCAAGGGAATTAAGGTGTTTATCCAAAGTTTACTTAGAAGCCGAAGAATCATTTTTATCACAAGGAACACACACACTCATGAGAAATATAGTTCGGTTTCGGGTAAGTCTATTGTCATTCAAAAGGTTGCTAATTAGGCGTAAATCTACACGGTATGTAAAGTTTGCTTAAGATGCTTTCTCAACTTGGTTTACATATGATTTTAAGTTTTGACATGTTGTTATTAGATTAGATTGCTTGAGGACAAGCAATAGTTCGAGTTTGGGGGTGTGTTAAGTGTGCAAAAGTCATGTATTTATGCCCTAGTTTAGCTCAATTATTGTTGTTTTTAAGTATAGTTTAGGTTGCATTTATTAGATAAACATACACAAAACTTCATAGATTAGATATTCTACCTTATTTGATGCACTTAATCGTTTTTACCTAAAAGATACTGCTCAGGCATGTTTTCTAACTGTGCAGGTACCTGCCCAGGCAAATGTCGCCGAGGCAGCAAAGAGGGCAGAAGAAGAGAAGCTGGAAACTGAAGGAGGAAGTTGTTGGACCATTTAGAGAGCTGATCGAGGAGGAAAGGACCAGATTAAAGAGTTGTGCCAACCCCTGCATACCATCCCACACCTCGTTCGAGGCAGTCAATAGAGTGCCACCAAGGCAGCAACTCGAGGAAGAGTGGAAAAATACAAAGTGGTATGTGATAGAAAGAGCTCATCAAGCCTGATTTTTGGAGACCATTTGCACGTGCATTGGAGCCCAACAGAAAAAGAACAGCCAATGTCAGAGTCAAGTTGGAAAAAGTCAAACAGGAATCTAGGAAGAATTACTGTTAGATTTTTTCTCTTAATGAGTTGTAATTATATTCTAACTAGTATTCCTACCCTAAACTGACTTAGTCCTAAGCTCCTCCCATATATATATGTAATCGAATTGAAAGAGAGAACACAATTGAGATTAGAGAGAAACTCCTTCTTGTCGAAACCCTAGTGTCGTCTACCCCCATCATGTTCTAAACCATCCTTAGGCTAAGGGTTGGTTGTGTAGTAGTTGTGAGAGTTTGCTTGTACTTTTTAGGTTTCAGTTTTTGCTATAAAATTCAAGGTTTTTTTTACTCTTGGTTCTTCATTATTGCAATCTTTATCGGGAGAGAAGACGACAACAATCTATTTGTTCAATATCGGGAGGGTTGAACTCATGAAATGAGTAAATACGGTTTTATCCAACCATAGGGTAAAGCTACTTCGGCTTAGGGATAAGTTTAGAAGTTCAGCGGCTAAGAGGTGTTTCATAATCGGTTGGTGTTCACCCTTAGATTCACGTCGGGAGGTATCATCCAAGAGGTATTCGCCAATAGTACTTCAAGCTTCAGGAGAAGAGGGATTCATAGAAGGGAGCCTTGCCGAACCTTCAATCATCGTTTAACTGCCCAGGCAGTCACTTGGTCTTTGCCGAGGCGGGCGCCTGCCGAGGCTTAGTCGTGGGCGGCTATTGAAAGCTGTTAAGTTGATCTGTAAAACTGTGCCGAGATAATACATTCAATCTCCACACTACGAAGCATCCAATACTGACCAATCCTCTCACTCTGTTTTCTCAATTTACTTTACTTGCTTTAGTCTTAGCTTTAATCAAAACCAACTCCTAATATCTATGTTTTTATTTTACTTGTTCAGAAAAGTGAATTTCGAAAGGTTGTCACAATCCCTGTGGAGACGATATCTTAAATACTATAACTTGGCACCGTGTATACTTGCACGCAATTTGCGCATCACTTTTGCATGCAACAAGATATTAGATGTGGGAATGAATCTTACAAGTTCTTTTGGTGAAACTGTTGTGGTTAGGAAAGTATATAGAAGATGTCCTTTGATGGTACAGGGTCATGTGTTTCCAGTAGATATGATGGAATTGTCGTTTTATGGTTTTGATGTGATTTTGGGTATGGATTGGCTTGTAGAATATAAGGCTAAAGTGGATTTTGAGACAAAGCGAGTTTCCTTGAGGCTTACAGATGATTAAGAGGTAATAGTAGTGGGTGAGAACATTATGTTCTTGTCCAATGTTGTTTCAGCTTTAGAGGCTCAGAGGTTGATGGATGTTGGTTGTCATGCGTATTTAGCTTACATTATGAATCCGATCATGAATGAGGCACGACCGCAGGACATCAGAACAGTGTGATTTTCTGGAGGTATTTCTGGAAGAGTTGCATGGCTTGCCGCCTGATAGAGAGGTTGAATTTGCAATAGAGACATGTACCAATTCTGCTACAGTATCCATTGCTCCATATCGTATGGCTCCTAAAGAGTTGAAAGAGTTAAAGACACAACTTCAGAAACTGTTGGATCGAGGATTCATTCGTCCTAGTATCTCACCTTGGGGTGCACCGGTGTTGTTTGTGAAAAAGAAAGACGGTAGCTTGAGAATGCGTATAGATTACCGGTATTTGAATAAGTTGACAATAAAGAATAAGTATCCTTTGCCACAGATTAACGACATATTCGACCAGTTGAGAGGTGCTTCTGTGTTTTCCAAGATAGATTTCAGATCTGGTTACTATCAGTTGAAGGTAAAAGATAATGATGTATCGAAGATAGATTTTCGCACTCACTATGGACATTATGAGTTCTTAATGATGTCTTTCGATTTGACTAATGCACCAGATACATTTATGGATATGATGAATATAATATTTCATGAATATTTGGATCAATTCGTAGTAGTGTTCATTGATGATATTTTGATATATTTGATATTTTGATATATTCCCGTACCGAAAGGGACCACGATAAGCATTTGTGTTTGGTGTTACAGACCTTGTTAGATAATCCACTATATTCTAAGCTAAGCAAGTGTGAATTTTGGATTAGGGAAGTAGTATTCTTGGGGCATATAGTATCAGCCGAGGGAATCAGAGTGGATTCTATAAAGGTTGAGGCAGTTGTGAGTTGGAAACAACCAAAGTCGGTGACAGAGATTCGTAGTTTCATGGGATTGGCAGGTTATTACCGACGTTTTTTAGAAAGGTTCTCTAAAGTTGTTGCTTCTTCGACAAAATTGTTGCAAAAAGATGTTCGTTTCAAGTGGACAAAAGTGAGACAACAAGCTTTTGAGAAATTGAAAGAATCTTTGACGAAAGCTCCCGTTCTGGTTCAGCCTATGACAGGGAAGGAGTATGTAATCTATAGTCACGTGTCTTATGTTGGCTTAGGTTTTGTACTAATACAAGAAGGAAGAGTAGTATCCTATGCATCTAGGCAGTTGAAGGTTCATGAGCGTAATTGTCCTACACATGACATAGAGTTGGTCGCAGTGGTGTTTGCTTTGAAGGTTTGGAGACATTATCTCTACAGTGAGAAATGTACAATATATACGGATCATAAGAGTTTGAAATATTTGATGTCGCAAAAGGAGTTGGTCCTTAGGCAGCGTAGATGGGTAGAATTGCTTAAAGATTATGATCTTTCGATTGAGTACCCTCCGGGTAAAGCCAATGTAGTGGTCGATTCTTTGAGTAGGAAAGTGGCAGTTGAGTTGCGAGCAATGTTTGCTAGGCTAAGTTTGTCATGTGATGGTGGTCTAGTGGCGAAATTGCAAATTAAACCTTCATTGATTCAATTGATTAGAGAAAAGCAGTTGCAAGATGAAACGTTGGTACCATATGTGCACGACATAGTGGAAGGTAAACCGTCAATTTTCTATTATGGTGATGGTGGTGTTCTATGCTTCAAAGGTAAGATTTTTATACCAAGTGATGTTGATTTGAGGCGTACCATTCTAACCGAAGCTCATAATAGAACGTTCGCCATGCATCCGAGTAGTACAAAGATGTATCGCGGTTTGAGGGATGAGTACTACTGGGTTGGCTTGAAGAAAGATGTTGTTAAATTTGTGAGCAAGTGTATTGTTTGCCAGCTTGTTAAGGCCAATCATCAGTTTCCTTCTTGGTTGTTGCAACCGTTGAGAATTCCCGAGTGGAAGTGGAAAAGAATTACTATGGATTTTGTATCAGGTTTGCCTTGGACAACTTCTAAGAAGAATTATGTTTGGGTAATTGTTGACCATCTTACAAAATGTGCACAATTCTTGGCTGTTCATACTACGTATACTTTAGATAAGTTGGTTGATTTGTACATCAGTGAGATTGCACGATGCACCTAAATCGATTGTGTCAGATAGAGATCCGAGGTTCACAGCTAGATTTTGGGAGAGTTTGCATAGTGCCTTGGGTACTCGATTGAATTTCAATACTTCTTATCATCCTCAGACTGATGGTCAGTCAGAAAAAGTCATACAAGTTTTAGAAGACATGTTGAGATGTTGCATTATTGATTTTCAGGGTTTGTGGGAGAAGCATCTATTGTTGGTAGAGTTTGCCTATAACAATAGCTACCAAGCAAGTATTCAGATGGCACCTTATGAAGCATTGTATGGCATAAAGTGTAGAAGACCTATTTGTTGGGCCGAAGCGGGACAAAAGTTATTATCGTTGCTGGATATGCTTAAGGGTACTACCGAGAAAGTGAAGTTGATATGTGATCGTTTGAAGGCAGCTACGGATCGACAAAAGTCATATGCAGATCTGAAACGTAGAGAAGTAGAGTATACAGTGGGCGACAAAGTGTTTCTGAAAGTTTCACCTTGGAAGAAGGTGATGAGATTTGGGAGGAAAGATAAGTTGAGTATGAGATTCATTGGTCCTTATGAGATAATTGATCGAGTTGGTCCCGTTGCGTATAGATTGAGATTGCCATCCGAATTAGAGAAGATTCGTGATGTATTCCATGTTTCGATGCTCTGGAGGTATAGATCGGATCCGTCACATATTATGCATGTTAAAGAGATTAAATTTAATCCGGATTTGAATCATGATAAAGAACCAGTCGAGATCTTGGCTTCGAACAGCAAAGTGCTGCGTGGTAGAACCATTGAGTTGGTCAAGGTTAAGTGGCGACAACGAGGTGTGGAGGAAGCCACTTCGGAGCGAAAGGATGACATGAGGAAACAATTTCCGTATCTCTTTCCGCCAGTTAAATTTTGAGGATGAAACTTCTTAAGTGGGGGAGAGTTGTAATGCCACGAGTTCAGGGTTCGGAAGTTAGCCGGATTTGGTTGAAGGTTCGTTCGGGTTAGTTTTACCAGTTAAGACTAGTTTTGGGATCTATTTTAAATAAAAGGTTTTTGAAGGATTTGAATTATGGAAAATGGTTTTAAATCATTAGTTATGTATATATGATTTGTGGTGGAAACAATTTTGGAAAATTGTTTTTGGAAAGTGGACATTTTAGTCTAGTGGCTAAAATGTAAAGTTTCAAAACTATTTTGGTGACTAGTTTGTAAAAGAATAAAAACTTTGAATCTTTAAGGAGCTATTTAGCCAAGTCTAATTTCAGATTTTCCCCTAAATATTTTTATTTCTAAAATGCTTAAAAAGGGATTTTTAAATATAATAAAAGATATTTTCAAAAGGTTATCATTATTATGCTAATAGACGTTATATTTCTCTCCTCATTTTCTTTCAAAGAGCTTTCATCCAAACATCCATTTCCACTCAAGAATTCAAAGGTAAATCCTTATTTACATTGATTTTTCATCATCAAACATGTTTCCATTGATTTCTCTCTAAAACTCAATCATTTTCCTCTAGTTTTCTCAAGGCTTTTCATTGGAAAAAGAGGGGAAATTCATCATTAGAGGTGAGCTACGTTCTTCTCCTTTAATGTAAGTTCTTTATTGAAATTCCCAAGTTATTGATTCTTTTATAGTGTTTATGCAAAGGTTTTATATTGAGTTTGATGGAAATATGCTTAATCAAGCTATTTAATGTGGTTTTGTGAGATTTTCGTATGGGTTTTGTTTTGTTGGGTTTGTGGATGTTAATAAATGTGTTTTTGATATTAGATAATATTGAAATGATGGTTTGATAATATAAAACCGAAACTAGTTGAGTTGATAGTGTTTAAGGTTGAAGTTCTTGAGTTTTTCGCTTGGTTTTGTGAAGAATCAGTGGCTGATGGTTTCTTGCCTTTGGGTTGATGTTTTTAGTTGTTAATAGATGTGATTTTGATGATAATCTTGCTGGGTTTTAGCTGGAGTTTTTTTGAAGTTGGTTTATTGATATTTTCAGTTGATTTCAGATATGAATTGATGGGCGATTTATGCTAGATGCTGGATTTTTTGAGTTGCAGCAAGTTTAAAGGCTCGAAATCACTATAATATTCTATTTTGAATTGATTAGAAGCAGGGGAAATGATTTGGGACCTTCTGACACGATATCGGACAAATCGGGAGTTTGATTTGGGTGTTCGACTAGCATTTGTGTAGTGCTGGTGAGTGGAACTGTTTTATAAAGCCTTAACGTGGTTAAGGACAAGAATTTGAGGGTTTAGATTGAGCTTGAAAAGCCAATCTAAGCTCGAGAGTAAGTTTGGTTGTTTTCGCCTTTGTTTTCAGATTTTTTCCTTGATTTTGTTGAGCCTAAATATGTTTTGTTGCAATTGATGAATTTTGTTGATTTCATATGTGTTGAGATGTTAAGATGTTGAATCATGTAATCCCATGTTTAAATGCTATTTAAAGAGATATATGTTGTTGAGTACATGCTATGCATGGAATTGTGTATGAAAATGGAATGAGAAATGTTATGCTTGTGGCCTTCAAAAATAGTGGGTAAGTGTGGCCTTGATAGGTATATTGACACTTGATGAGATATTATTACCGGATATAATTGGTCGACCAATAGGATGAGAGTGCACTATAATGGTAAAATTTGCGCGTGGCCTTAGTGATGTTAGATTCAACTAAGGAGGAGTACGATGATGGGCATTCCACCGAACGTTATCCGCATATCTGAGTAAAAATGTTAAAATGCCAATATACTCATGTGATTCAAATTGCTCTTTATGTTTTATTGTGTTGATGATGTTGTGAAGCTTGAGATATATGATTCCATGTGGTTATGGATGTTATGCCTTGATTTGTAGTTCAAGCATGTGATAAAATAAGTTATGTTGAAGGTTTATGTTTGAGAAATGATTTGTGAAATGGCTTTGTTTTCAAAATTAAGCAAAGTGGTTTAAAAACTGCGTTGTTGTTGTTGTTGTTTTGAGAACCGCTCACTAAGCATTCTTGCTTACGCTCTCCTTTCCAACAATGTAGATCCGTAGACCATTCGTGGCAGCTAGGAAGCAAGGAGGTGTCCAAGAGTCTATATTTTGCTCAAGTATGGTTTTGGCATCAAATAATAGTATGTTAGCAATGGGATAAGACCTTAATTCTTTGGGAGGTGTTGTTTTGGAGACTCCCTGTGTTGAGACATGTTTGTGATGCCTTATTAGTCTTCTTTATGACCTTTTTATGTTGGATAATGCTTTAGTTTAAAGTTTGGCCTTTTATGTGGCTGCTTTACCTTGTTTGATGCTTAAAGTTTTCCATTCATGCTTAAAGTTGCATATTTATGATCTAATGCATTGTGGTTTGTTATGCTAGGATCCTTTGCCTTTAAAAAGGTTGTTTATAAAGTTACCATGTTGTATGAATCATGTTTGAGTGTTTAAAGTTGCTGCAGTGAGTCTGTTTATGGTATGTGTTTCAAAACAGTTGCTACCATTTCGATACGGTATGTATATTTGGCCTAGGCGTTCTGAGACACATAGGGGTCGTTCCGAGACCCCAATGCCATTTTTAGGCCTGTATCGAAACAGGGGGTCGTTTCGATACGCCTCTGTTGTATCTGAGGCAGGGGAATCGTTCCAGGCATGTTGGTTTCGAAACAGGCGAGCCCTGTTTCGGTACGTTTTGCTACTGGAATTGGTAGTTCCGAAACAGGCTTGGTATGTTTCGAAACAGGTGTTTATTTTGTTAGTTATTGATTGTTCTGAAGTTTTGTTTCTTTTCATTTTGGCCCTTAATCGCTGTAAGGGCCAATTGAACTTTGAATTGATGTCCGATGGAGGTGAGGTTTTAACCGCTGCTTGCATGAACATGTAGGATTAATGTGAAGCCTCTAGAAAAGATAAAAAGTTAATAAAAAGTTGCTAAAGGGTTGCTAATCGAAGGGAAATCTTAGCAGGTTTTTCTTCAGTTTTCCCTGTGTAGCTCACTTGGTTCGGTCTTGCGACTAGACCGGGCTAAGGGGGTTACACTTTAAACTCTTATGATCTGTATATACTTCACACTTTTCATCATAAAGATAATGCCTCGAAATCTTTAGCATAAACACCACCGCGGCCAATTCTTTATCATGAGTAGAATAATTGCACATGTGCACCTTCAACTGCCTAGACGCATAACCACAACTCTACCATCATACATCAACACACAACCTAAACCAACATAAGATGCATCGCTATAGATCACATACTATTTCCCGGACTCAGGTTGAATCAAGATGAGAGCTTGCGTCAAAGCTTCCTTCAACTTCGTCATAGGAGCAGCAACCTTTAAAAAAACCATCCATAAATCGATGATAATACCATGCCAAGCCTGAGAAACTACGAACCTCCGTCACCGACTTAGGTCGTTACCAATTTACAATCGCTTCAATTTTTATGGATCTACACGAATTCTTTCAGCCGATACAACATGGCCAAGGAAAACCACTTCCTTAATCCAAAACTCACACTTACACAACTTAGCATAAAGCTAATTATCCAACAAGACTTGCAAAACAATCCTCAAATGCTTATCATGATCTTCCTCCGTACGAGAATACACAAGAATATCATCAATAAACACCACTACAAATTGATCCAAGAATTCATGGAACACCCAATTCATCATATCCATGAAAGTTGCAGGCACATTTTTCAACCCAAACGACATCACCAAAAACTCATAATGACCGTAACGTGTCCGAAAAGTTGTCTTCGACGCATCTCTATCCTTCACCTTCAATTGATAGTATCATGTTCTCAAATCAATCTTAGAAAACACTAATGCACCTCGGAGTTGATCGAATAAGTCATTAATTCGTGGCAAAGGATACTTATTCTTAGTCGTCAACATGTTCAGTTGCTAATAATCAATTCACATTCTCATAGGGCCATCTTTCTTCTTCACAAACAACACAGAAGCTCCACAAGGCGAAACACTAGGGCGAATGAAACCATGGTCCAACAACTCTTGAAGTTGCGTCTTTAACTCCTTCAACTCTTTAGGCGCCATGCGATACGATGCAATGGATAATCGAGTCGTATCTGCATATGTCTCAATACAGAACTCCACTTCCCTATTCAACGGTAAACCAAACAACTCTTCCGGAAACTCTCCCGAAAAATCACAAACGGTGAGAAAATCCTAGGGTCGTGCCTCCTTCATATTCAGATTCATAACATACGCCAAGTATGCTTGACACCCAACCTCCAACAACTTTTGTGCTTCTAAAGCCGAAACAACATTGAATAAGAACTTGACATTCTCACCCACCACCACAACTTCATAATCATCGACAAGTTTCAATGAAAATCGCTTAAATTCAAAATCAACCACAACTTTGTGTTCAGTCAACCAATCCATACCCAAGATAACATCAAAACAATAGAATGGCAACTCCATCAAATCAACTACAAACACATGATCTTGCACTATCAAAGGCATCTCTAATGTCGCAACTCCTCCAATGGCGTTACAACTTAATAAAATTTCCTCAACGAACTTCATTAGTAGCAACTAATCCCAGAAAAGACCTCATACTCCAATCACCAACCTCCATGAACCACCTTAAGCACCTCCTTTACTCTTCAAGTTCTTAAAGAATCTTTTTTGCGAAAGCTACATACATCTCATCTTCATCGATCTCCGAGAAATCATCCGTAAGTGTGAACATATGCATATATGCCCAACTACATGCCCTTATAGATGCCTATGCATTTGTATGCAAAATTTCTAATGCCAACCCAAATGCATGCATGTAATGACATATTTAAGTATATACATATAAGTGTTTTGTACTGTGCATGATTAACCATTCACACTTACCAACAATATTCTCGGTCCGATCACTTGCTACCAAATTTGCACCCCAGAGCACCTCATACATCTTCGCCAAAATTTGTGCCTATCCAACTCTAAAACAAAAGCTTCGATACAAAGACTACTTCAAATCTGGATTAACAATCAAGATTCATTTCGGTGCATCATTGCACACGAAACCGCTACTACTCTTGCTAAACTTAAACCCAATTATTCTCAAAATACTTGTCTCTTCGCAACCGCGAATGCCACTAGGACATTCGCCAACTACTCGAAAACAAAACTAACCCAAAGCAACACCATTATCGTTAATTACTGCGCTGAGGCTATGAGAAAAGAACTCCTGATAAAACATTCTCACATCCACATTCTCAGCTTACACACTGCCTTAACCAATCAACGTCGCAACTCTCACATCATTTGCGTTCATCTGTAGCCAGGTCTGGTGTATGCTAACTCATCGCGCAACTGAACCTCATTTCCCAATTTAAACATATTATCCTAACCCAACACCATCAATAATCTCCCGAACGAGGACTTTGTCACTTCAAATTCAGAGATCACTTCTAACAATTCTTGATCGAGGACCAAGTCAACTCACGATCAAATACCATTCTTATCGGCATACTTTTCCCTGAAGCTACTATTATTCCAAGCTCTCATTTCGGTTCCATTTTCAAAAACAATTAAAAATATATCACATGAAAATACAACCTTAAAACAATTAGGCCAGCTCGAAGCAAGATTCCAATATGTTCATGTTTTAAAACATAAATCTCTTTCTACTAATAGTAATAAGGCAATGGGTACCCCGATATCTCTCCCCCATATATCATATAATATCCACAACAACATGTTATTAAACACCATACATAGAACACAATCAATCAATGGTTAAAACATAACATAAACAACCAACGTGCATAACAAACATCAAGAAATCACTCAAACAAGCTTACCTCCCAATTTTTTGTAAACCTTGCACTGATACCAACAAATGTAACCCCCTTGATCGGGTCTAACCATTTTACCGACTCGAGCGAGTTACGCGGGGAATATTAAAGTAAACTGGTGAAATCTACCTCAATAAACGACCCTATGTTTTTCTTTTATCTTGTCTAAATGCTCTTAACGAATCCTATGGTGATCAAGCTCACAACGGATAAAGTTACGACTCGAAGGAGGTCAATTGATCATTTGGTTAAGACTGAACATGCTTTAGGGACCATTTTTAACACTTACAAAATTTAGGGACCTAATATGAAATTAAAGTTACCGATATTCAATTAGTCAGGTTTCATGCTCACATGTAACACGTCAAAATATGGCCCAGAAGTTTGTTACAACCTTAATTATGTTTTGTGTAATTAAAGATGCTAATAGTAATAGTATGTTTGAATTAAGGACCATCTTGTTATAAAGAGAAATTGATTAAGTTCCATGGCCATGCTTCTAACCCTTTTATTTTGGCAAAAATTTGGTGACCAAATTAGAAGAAAGGACTAAGTGGGCAGCCAAATTATTAAAAACTAATTTGAAACATATTAAAGCTGTTAGAATGCATGCTAAACAAAATTTAGGTTGGGGTCATAACACTTGTGATGTGGGGATGAATGGAAAAGTTAGAACCGGTCCCATGGAAAATGTTGCTCTCTTGTGTCATCTTCCCCATCTAGTTAATCGTTTTCAAAGGAGAGGAAAGAGAGTTGAAAGCCTTATTGAATGCTAAAAAATTGGAAGGATATAAGGATTAGATTATTGGTCTTGTCGTGGCCTGTAGTCAAGCAAGGAAGGTAAACATTCTTGATTTATATATTTCTTTTTGGTGAAGATGTTGCATGATAGTTTTGTAGACAAACCGATTGGTAATGCAGCTTTGCTAAAAGATTTTCCTATGAAAATATGCGTCTGTGGCTGTTAAAATACTCGCATGAATTTGAAAGCTTATGTGAAATGCTTTGTGTGATAAATGTCATGTAAGAACGGATTTGGGAACACTTATTGTTTTAGATAAGTAGATGTCGGTATAAATGAAAATCCCATGTTTCGAATATGTGTATAAACAAGTTTGATTGTTTAAGAAGTTGTGTCTTTTTGCAATAGGAGCTGTTCGAGTGTAATATAAAATAAGTGATTGTTTCTAGTAGATGATAACATGTAGTAACTGTTTAGAGTAAACTGTAGATTCTATTCGAACTGGACTGTTCTATCTACCTTGAATCGAGCAATTCATGGTTGTTCTGATTAATCTTATGAACATATTAAAATTGGGACATGAACATAGCTATATAATCAGTAAAGGGGCTGTTTTAAAATGTGGGATTAACTGATAAGGAACATGGCAAAATTATATTTATAAGTAACTTTAGAAATCTGTTTTGAATATGTAAAAGAGGTATACATGTTTGGATTGTTTTATGTATACTTATATAGGTGTTATATATAAAATTGGGGTCTTCTTGAGTATAAAAATGGGATTTATGGACTGTTTCGGATAAATTAAAATAGGAGAATGAATTCAAAACTGTTGTGAACAAATAAAATAAAAAGAAATGGTTGTGTATCTTTAAGTGCTGTTACGAGTATACAAGAGTTGTCCTGGTTCTATGCATGTTGTTTGTGAACTATGGACTGTCTAAAGATGTTAAAAGGTGTATTCATGTGACAAGAATTGTCTTGCATCGAATGATGAATATTAGAGACTGTTTTGCTTAGACATAATACATTAGTGGACTGTTTTATAGTTAAAATCGTGAACATAAACATTATAAGGCTGATTTGTATCAATATGAATAAGAATGGAATGTTTTGATAAATGTTAGGGAGTTACATGTGTTGTAGGGATTATTTGGCATTGGTATGGATTTTAATGGACTGTTTTATTGTGCGTAATAAGTGTATACATGTGTTTTAGATAGATACATTAAAAAGGTCTTAGTGAAATTGAACATGTAAACTTAGTATACATGAAGTTGGGACTGATTTGGATACACAGGAGAAATTAATGGGCCCTTTTTTGGTATGCAAAAATGTATATAACTGTAATTGCCCTGTTTTAAACATGTATAGATTAATTTGAGGCTGTTTCTTGAAGAGTGTTGGAAATAAAATGAAGATTGCTTGAATCTTTTGGTAGTTATAGATAAATGGGACTGTTTTTATAAGTTCTGAAAGTTGCTTTGTAATCCTAATAATATAAGAGTTGTTTTGTAGTAAAATTGAGTTGTTTGGTTCATACTTGAGAACATATGTGAACTGATTTGAACAAATCAATGCGCACTTGTGAATATTGTTCAGAAGTGTGTATAGATAATCATACATGGTCAGTTTTGTATAAGTATGAAAGAACATGGTATGCCTTTGAGATATGTCTTTGATGATTTGATTTCCGAGAAAATAGAATCCAAGAAAGTTTATAAGTGTTAAGCAACTATCATGTTACTCTATGATTAATTCAATCCAGAAATTTGAAATTTTCTGGCTCGTATATTTAGTTTTGCTTGCTGTAACATTCTCAATTTCGATTTTTCTCCTAACCGGGGTTGAGGACGTTACATCACATGTCAATTTTCAGCTCACTTCGATCATCTAAATTCATTCAATTGAACATCTAAATGTTCGATGACCAAAACATAAGAAAACAGAACAACAAAAAGCTTCAAATAACCAACTTAACAGCTAAGCGAATCGATACACTTTTGCCCGTATCGATACACCATTATCTCATCGACTTCTCAGATTTCCAGTGGCACAAAAGGGTATCGATATGGTCCCGTGTACCGATACTGTTCTTCATTTTGCCCTTTAGTCATATCGATACGGTCTACCCCGTACCGATACAATATGCTTGATTTCCCTATATTGTACCGATACGGTATCTTGTGTATCGATACGCATGGGCCTGTAATGTCATATTTTGCTGGTTTTACATGTTAAAACACATCCGATATCAATCCAACATGTTATCAAAGCATAAGTAATCTCTTAGATCATGATTCTAAAGGCAAATAACACCAATGCATGCTTTCAACATCAACACAACATGTTTATCAATCTATAGGCATGCTTCCTAAGCAAAATAGTCATTTAAGTACCAGAATGCAAATCAAACCAAATATCAGCAATTAAAGGCCATTTACAAGTCATATTAGGCATATACAACTTGCCACAAACTAGGGAGTTTCAAAACACACTCTCCCAAAACATAAAGGCATCCTTCCATTGCCAATTATTACTATTAAGTAAACCAAATTCATACTTGAGCTATGTGTCTTCTCTTGGATTTCCACTTACTTTCTTGCCGCCTTCAAATACTAATTCTATGCATTGTTGTAAAAAGAGAGCGTAAGCACAATTGCTTAGTGTGGGTTGCTCAAATTAAAACCAACAATAATGCATTTTAAAAACTATTTCTCAAATAGAAATCTCTTTCATATCATGCTCATTTATTCTCATGCTTTAAACCACTTTCAAAGCAAATCAACAATCTTTAAACCACATGTATCATAAGTCTAATGCATTAAACTTAATGCAAATCTCAAGCCGAAGCTACTCATGCTTGTTTCTCATAAAGCATTTCTCAAAATATAATCTCATGTGTAAAACACATTATGCAAAACATTTATAAACCATGATACATGTGAATCTCATATATTTGCATTCAAGTGATCCGGATGGCTACACTCCATCCCAAAACACATGGTGTGGTTGCTCCCACCATAAACTAACTTGGATGTGCGGATACATGTCATGGTATGGCTGCTCCCACCATAAGAACGATAGAACACATGTGTGGCTACTCCCACCAAAGTGTTCACAAGGTGTGGCTACTCCCACCTTAATGCTCGTAAAGTGAGGTTGCTCCTACTCTACGGCTCACATGACGCGGTTGCACTCATAATGTTTTATCTCACGTACGTACGAATTTTGCTTACATTTAACAGTGCACTCTCATCCTATTGGTCGACCAATTATATCCGGTTATAATAAGTATCATCACTTGCCAATATACTCCTTAAAACCATGTTACCCTACTGTTTTCAATGCATAAACACAAACCATGTCTCATCTTATTTTAAAGCATACGCAATGAATAGCACTTTCTCAACAAGAGATAGTCTTTTCAAAAGCATAAATCAACCACATGGGATCCCATGAATCATTTCACAATTCATAAAAACATGCACAACAGTAGGTAATAAATCTTTCATCAAAACAATGGGAAAATTCGAGAACCGAGAGCAAAACCAATTATATTTATTTCCGAGCTTAGATTAGCATTTCAAGCTTAATCTAAACCCCCAAACTTTATTTTCAAACCTTTGAAAAGTTTAAATCCAGTTCCACTCACTAACTTGATATCGCCTCGAAGATAATGTCTCAACGCCAATGCTTTAATGCATATCAAACAACATCCTGTCATGTTGATGGAAGAATTGGGGGAAATTTTAGGGTTTCGAAAGGCTTTGTGTAACACCCAGGTTTGGGGGTCGGGTGAATTAAATAATTAAAATAATGTTCCAGGTTTTTGTTTTCAAATTAATTAGTTGTGTTGGACATATTTTAAAATTAAACCCCAAATAGCCATGGATTTCATACTCTTGTGAATATTTCAATTCATTAAGGGTAAAAAGGTCTTTGGCTTTTAAATTAAAACAAAACAATAAAAGATAGCTTTTTGATCATCTTCTTCCTCTCTCTCATTCAAAACTCACGACAAGTTTCCCCTTCCCGTCAAGGTTACTATTCCATCACCATTCTCCTTCATCTTTGAGGATTTTTGAAAGGTAAATGTGTTTTTGACTTGTCCTCACCTTCCTCTTCATGTCTATACCTTTAGTTTTCACTAAAACTCATTGTTTTGAGTTTTGAGTTTTTCAAGTTCTAAGTTAAAAATCCAAACTTTATTGTTCATTGATAAAGCTTTTGATTTCTTATCATTAGATATGTTATTGGTAGCCCAAATGGTCCAACATATATGATTTTTACACGGTTTTATAATGATTCACATATTTGGATTTGTTGAGGGTTTTAGAGGGGTTTAAAGTTGAGTTTTGGGGTTGTTTAGTGTGGGAAATTGATGGTTGTTGATTAAGTGATGGTTGGGGGTTGTTTTGGGTGTATTAGATGACACTTTGGAGGTTGAAAATATGGTTTTCTGGTTTGGCTTTTGGGCTGCTCGAAAATGTGGGTTTTGAGAGTGTCTTGGCTTGATTTTGATGCTTGATTGGTGCTCTGAGTTTACAACAGTGGTTTGTGTTTGTTTTGGTGATTAATAGAGTGTGTTTGATTGTTTAGAAACAAGGAATTGTGTTGGTGATGCCTCGTATTCGAATCCAGGAAGCGTGGAAGTATGATCGGCTAGAGTTTGTTGAGCTTGGAGTAGTCGGTGAGTGGTTCTTTGGTTTTAAATTGGTTTTCAAATGTTGGTTCGAGCATGTGGACCTAGGTCGGGCTTGGTAAATCCACCTAGAGTTGGGATTAGATTGGTAGTCTAATCTCAAGCTTTAGCTAGAGACCTTTGGTTGAACTTTGATTGTTGTGTTTATGCCTCACATGTTATTTGTGATTAATGTTGCTATGCACATTGTGGCTATGTGTGTTATTGAGGCATGATGATTCGTTGATGCATTGTGATATGCATGTGGTTGATGAAATGTGTGTACATGATTGTAAATCGTGGTGGCTACGTGCTAGGCACGGGAAATGGTAAGGAATTTGTGTTATGAAAGATTGTGAAATGAGTTAGTATTGGAACTAGTATGCCTGGGTACAAATGATCGATCATTAGGATGTTAGTGTGCACATGATAGTCGAAATGCGCGTGTGGTCTTGGTGATGGTAGTCATCAAGATGGAGTACGGGTACGCCCGAAAATCTTCTTTTATATGTTAGTCGGTGATGAGTGGAATCCCATCGACGGGGCGTGAGGATGAGTGGAATCCCCTCCGCGTGAAACGGTGATGAGTTTAATCTTGCCGTAAGGTAATGGTTGTGTTGTTGGATGTGAGTTCCAACAGTTGTTATCCACGTATTCGGGTCATAGCTAGGTGCCAATACGTTTTTTAAATGTGTTTCCATATGGTTGTGTTTATGGACATGTTGAGCATGGCATGATAATTGATGATATGTTCATGCATTTTACATATTGACTCTTGTGGCTTCGAAGGTAAGAAAGCATGAATTCTTCCTTGGTTGTGTTGCTCGTGCTTGGACCTTACATTGTCGAGGTTTGTTTTATGAGCTTGCCCTCACTAAGCTTTACGCTTACACTCTCTTTTGTTCGAAAATGCAGATCCTTAGTTCGTGGGTTGCTTGTGCAAGGAGAAGGCCTCCAAGTGTGCTTTGTGCTTTTGCTATCATCAAGTATGGACTTTTAAGTTATGAGATGTAATGGATAAGCAATAGGATTTGTGTTGTTGATTTGGGATGTTGTTTTGTGTTAGGAGCTTGCTAGACTCCTTTGATATGTTGACATTTCGTTTATGGCTTGCTTATGCCTTGTGTGTTGGCCTTGTGCCCTTACCTTTATGCTTTTGTGTATGTTTTGTCTAAGGCATGAAACCTTGATATGCTATGTATGCCTCTTTTATGGTGAATGTTGATTCCTTTGAATGTATGGCTTTTCGCGTTTGTTGTGTGCTTAATCATGCTTGTAATAGGGTGTATGCCTCTAGAGTTAATGCATGTTTGTTTGGAGGTCCTAGTTGGTTGTCTTTGAGGTAGCCTTGTGCCATAACCAGCTAGAATATGTGTCTTCGAAGCAGGGGTATCGATACGGTTGGACCCGTATCGATATGGCCTTCTTGTTTCAGGCCAAGCGTTTCGATACACGGGAAGGCGTATCGATACCATTTTTGCTACTGGAAATCTGAGATTTTGACGAGAAATTGAGGGTATTGAAACGGGCTTAGGTGTATCGAAACGGTCTTCGTAGCGTTGACCACGAGAAGTTGACCGTTGAGGGCGTATTCGATACGGTCAACCAGCGTATCGATAAGGTCTCCTCGAGTTGACTTTGGCCAGTTGACCTAGTCAAGGCGTATCGATACCCTCTTTGAGCGTATCGATACGGTCTGCATAATAAGTTAAAATGGGTTGTTTTTAATGTGTTGTTTGGTTGTTCGCCTCGCTTGTTGCTTCCGTTGTCTTTGTTTCACATAGGATGTATTAAAGCATCTAGACAAGATAATAATTAAAAGAAGTTTTTCTAGGGTCGTTAACCGAAGTGGAGCCTTAACGGGTTTCAGCTCGGTTTTCCCCGCGTGTGACCCACTCGGACCGGTCAGTCGCCCGGACCGGGACGAGGGGGTTACACTTTGGGAATTCGGGCATCTGAAAGAAGGATTGAGCTCGATAAACAGAGTTTACAGCTTAATTACAACTCTATGGGAAAC
This sequence comes from Hibiscus trionum, assembly GCA_030270665.1. Classification (NCBI taxonomy): domain Eukaryota; kingdom Viridiplantae; phylum Streptophyta; class Magnoliopsida; order Malvales; family Malvaceae; genus Hibiscus; species Hibiscus trionum. The sequence goes on along the minus strand of BSYR01000007.1, from coordinate 8,188,784 downwards.
GACGTCGCTCAGGAATTGGGTCATGTTGCTGCGGAAGAATCAGGGAAGTGGGTCGCCAACGTAGCAGGCCGAAGGAGTGAAGCCCAAACAGGTAGACTTACGAAGGACCATTAGTCCGGAATGCCCCATTACAGCTGGAGAATTTGTTATTCAGTTATCCATGTGTCATTAGATCATTGGATAGCCGTTTTCTTTCCATTTTAATATTAAGGTTGGTTGTAAACAGATCTTTTCATCTTTGAAGAAAATACAACAAAGTTCTCTCTTTTTCCTACTCTATTTCCTATCTGCTTCTTATTCCCTTTCTTTTCTATATACAAAAACCTTAGTTCATGACAAATTGGTATCGAGAGCCGAGTTTCTGATCATCCAACAAACTGGGGAAACCAAAGAAGAATCAAATCATGGTGGAAACGAAGACAGCCGTAGAGACCAACACAGAAACATCCAGTGAATCTGGGACCAACTCAAAGAATTGGATGGAAGCCCGAGTCGAGCTGGAGAGGCGTGTGGCTAAACTGGAACCCGTGATGGAAGACACCACCACGAAAATGGACAAGAACAACCTTCTTCTTGAGAAGTTACTAGCAATAGCAGCTGAAAAGGAGGGGGAACCGAGTCCTTCACCATTCAAACAAAGATTCAGTCAGGTAAATGTTACAAGCTCAGAAAAACAAGAAGCAAAACAACATGTACATGTCACTGTAATAGATGAGCATGAAAAGTATTCTTTTAAGACTGATGAGCCTGGGATATTGTCTGGTAGACCTGATTTTTTTCCTAGAGGTGAAACTGGGTATACTAGAGAGAAATCTGCTAGCCACGAGACTGTTAAACTAGATAAATATCAGACAAATGGTTCCATGGGAGGGTTTGGTAACTTCAACAATAAACAAAAAATTGAGCTTCTTTTTTTGAAGGTTAGAATCCTAGAGGATGGGTTAGAAGGTGTCAGAAATATTTTTCATATTTATACAGTGTCTGATGATCAGAAAGTAGAAATAGCATCTATGTACTTAACAGGAAAGGCAGAAACATGGTTTGATGCTTACATTACACAAAAGCTCAAACTAACTTGGCAGGAGTTTGCAGCTGATTTATGTCATAGGTTTTGTGACAAGACTTATGTTGACATTGTGGAGGAATTTAACAAGTTGATACAGACAGGCTCAATAGAGAATTATCATGAGAAATTTGAGGAACTACAACCTTTTATGGTTCAATAGAACTCTCACTTGAGTGAAGAATACTTTGTGTCAAGTTTCATAAGTGGCCTTAAAGATGAGTTAAAGCATAAGGTCAAGGTTCTTCAACCAAAGACAGTGACTGAAGCATGCAGACAAGCTAAGCTATATGAGTTAGCTGTGGAGCTAGATTCCAGGAAACAGAAGTATAACTCTAAGCCTACTATTACCAACAACAACACACCAGTTATGCAGAAGAACAATTCCACAGTACAAAACCCTATGCAGAAGCAAAATCCTACAAATCAGAGTGTTAAACAGTTGCTGCTAGAGTATAGAAGAGCTCACAATTTGTGCTTTAAGTGTGGTGAAAAGTTTAATCCTGGCCAACAATGCAAAATGAAACAGTTAAATTGCATGGAGGAAGATGTTGAACCTGCATTAGAAGCAACCCAGGAAGAAGAATTAGTGCAAGTTGAAAATGAGGAGGATGGAGATAATCTAGAGATCTCCATGAATGCCCTAACTGGTAACACTGGTTACAACACTATAAGAATTCAAGGCTTTGTCAAAAGGAGATCATTGAATATCTTAATAGACAGTGGGGGTACACACAGCTTTATCATTTCTAGATGGGCTAAAGAAGGGCTAGAAGTGCTACAGACAGATCCATTGACTATCACTGTTGCCAATGGTGAGAAGTTGTATAGCAATGCAGTGAGTAAACTATTAACATGGAAGATGCAAGGGCACACCTTTCAACATGATTTCAGAGTTCTACAAACGGGCGGTAGTGATATGGTGCTGGGGGTGGATTGGATGAAGAAATACAGTCTAGTTATGATGGATTTCAAACAAATGACACTCAGTTATACAAGTGAAGGACAACCAATAGTATTGAAAGGAGGAGAGAATCTTCAGAGGCTTGAAGTTATTTCAGAATCCACACTACAGAAGATGGTTGCTAAGGATCTAGATTGTTTGGGTGAACTATTCCTAATGAGTGTAGATACTCCTACAATTTCTATTCCAACTGAGTTACAATCTTTGTTGGATGAGTTCAGGACATTTTTTGAAGAACCTAAAGGCTTACCTCCTCAAAGACTACAAGACCATGCCATTGAGTTACAACCTGGGGCTCAATCAGTCAACTTGAGGCCTTATAGATTTCCACATCACCAAAAGACAGAAGTGGAAAAGCAGATTATAGAAATGTTATCATCTTCAATCATTCAGACAAGTCAAAGCCCTTTTGCCTCCCCATGCCTCCTAGTTAAAAAGAAGGATGGAACTTGGAGACTTTGTGTAGACTACAGACAGCTAAACTCCATGACAGTGAAGAACAAATTTCCTATCCCAATAGTGGAAGACTTACTAGATGAGCTTACTAGGGCTATTTTTTTTTCAAAGCTAGACCTAAGGTCTGGATATTGGCAGATCAGAATCAAGCAGGAAGATGTACCTAAAACTGCTTTTAGAACTCACCATGGACACTCTGAATTCAAGGTTACGCCATTTGGTCTAACAAATGCCCCAGCCACATTTCAATCCCTTATGAACCAAGTCTTTGAGCCCTTCCTTAGAAAATTTGTTTTGGTATTTTTTGATGACATCTTAGTCTACAGTCCTACTTGGCACTTACACTTAGTTCATCTCAGGACCGTGCTAGAAGTTTTGAAGGCACACCAGTTATTTGCTAAGCTCAGTAAATGCTTCTTTGGCCAAGAAAAAGTTGAATACTTGGGCTACATCGTCTCTGCCCAAGGAGTTGCTACAGATTACTCCAAAATTGCTGCTATGAAAGAATGACCATTGCCTCACAACCTCAAGTCATTGAGAGGTTTTCTTGGCCTTACAGGTTATTACAGAAAATTTATAAAAGGCTTTGGGAAAATCAACAGGCCCTTGACTCAGATGCTTAAGAAAGGAAATTTTGAGTGGACTCCTGAATCTACAGAGGCATTTGATAAACTAAAGGAAGCTATGTGTAATGCCCCAGTACTTGCCCTGCCAGATTTTTCCAAAACATTTAGTTTGGAAACAGATGCAAGTTCTAAAGGCATAGGAGCTGTTCTTACACATGAAGGAAGAACATTGGCTTATCTCAGCAAGGCCTTGGGACCTAGGCATGCTGACCTAACCATTTATGAGAAAGAGTACTTGGCAATCTTGATGGCTGTATCTAAGTGGAAGCATTACTTTGAAGGAGCATCCTTTGTTATTAAGACTGACCATGAGCCCTTAAAACATCTCTTAGAACAAAAATTGTCTACTGCTATACAGAAGAAAGGCCTCTCTAAGCTTCTAGGGTTAAATTACAAGATTCAGTATAGAAAGGGGATAACCAACATTGTGGCAGATGCATTGTACAGAATTCTAGAAACTTCGGTTGAGTTTCAACAGATAGGGGCTACTGTTATCACTCCTACATGGTTGACTGAGATTGATGAGAGCTACAAGGATGATTCTTTGGCAAAGGATAAAATTACAACTTTAACTGTCCATAAGGATGCAGTGGTGAATTGAGAGTTTTCTAAGGGTATCCTCAGGTTCAAAAAGAAGGTCTATGTAGGCAAGTTTGGTGCATTAAGGCTTCAACTTCTACAAGCCCTATATGACTCTCCTCAAGGAGGGAATTCAAGTGTCCAAGCTATATTTAAGAGGCTCCATTCCTATTTTTTCTGGCCATGTATGAAAGCCTTGGTCTCAGCCTATGTTAGCACTTGTGATGTGTGTCAAAGGGTTAAGGTTGAACACCTTCCTAAACCTGGTTTGTTACAACCTATTCCTATCCCTCATGGAGCTTGGGAAGTCATCACAATGGATTTCATTGAAGGGTTGCCCCAATTCAAGAAAGCTAATTGTATTCTTGTCATTATTGACAAGTTTACTAAGTATGCTCACTTCATTGCCTTGTCTCACCCATACACAGCTATAGAAGTGGCCAGATTATACTTAGACCAGGTCTATAAATTACATGGTCAGCCTAAGGTTACAATTTCAGATCGGGATAGAACCTTCACTAGCCATTTTTGGAAGGAATTCATGCTCCAACTTAGGACTACAACCCTTTTCAGTACAACATACCATCCAGAAACTGATGGTCAATCTGAACGCCTAAATCAGTGCCTAGAACACTATCTAAGCAGTATGTGTTTTCTTAAACCAAACACATGGGCTAATTGGTTATCCCAGGCAGAATGGTGGTACAATACTACCTACCACACCTCCCTGGGCACAACACCATTTGAGGCATTGTATGGCTACAAGCCACCACTCTACGACTGGTCACATACTTCAGTTAACAATGCGGTTCAAGAACTCAGTGACAACAGACAGAGTCTTGCTAGGTTACTAAAAGACCAACTCGAGAAAGCAACAAACATAATGAAGCAAATGGCAGATAAAAGACGTACTGATCGAGACTTTGCTGAGGGAGATTTTGTTTACCTGAAGCTCCAGCCGTACAGACAATCGTCAGTTGCCCTCCGACAGAACTTGAAGCTTGCCGCACGTTATTTTGGCCCTTACAAAGTCGAGAAACGAATTGGGTTAGTGGCATATAAACTGCAGCTTCCAAATCACTCAAAAATTTACCTTGTTTTTCACGTGAGCCTCTGGAAGAAGAAAATCGGAGACAAACACATTACCTCAATCGATCCGCCTGAGATTACGGATGACGGCTAGTTGAAAGTTTACCCCGCAGTGGTCCTCGATAAACGGATGGTGAAAAGAAACAATGTTGCGGTGACACAGCTCCTGATTCAGTGGTCGAACTTAGGGCAAGAACATGCAACTTGGGAGGATTATTCTGTTCTGAAATCGCAGTTCCCGGATTTTGATCCTTGGGGACAAGGATCTAGTGCAGGAAAAGGTATTGTCATGTTGGTGGAAGAATTGAGGGAAAATTTAGGGTTTCGAAAGGCTTTGGGAAGTCGGTCATCTGAAACAAGGATTGAGCTCGATAAACAGAGTTTACAGCTTAATTACAACTCTATGGGAAACGACGTCGCTCAGGAATTGGGTCATGTTGCTGCGGAAGAATTAGGGAAGTGGGTCGCCAACATAGCAGGCCGAAGGAGTGAAGCCCAAACAGGTGGACTTACGAAGGACCATTAGTCCGGAATGCCCCATTACAGCTGGAGAATTTGTTATTCTGTTATCCATGTGTCGTTAGATCATTGGATAGCCATTTTCTTTCCATTTTAATATTAGGGTTGGTTGTAAACATATCTTTTCATCTTGGAAGAAAATACAACAAAGTTCTCTCTTTTTCCTACTCTATTTCCTAACTGCTTCTTATTCCCTTTCTTTTCTATATACAAAAACCTTAGTTCGTGACACGTCCGAATGCTCGCCAACTTCCAATAAAAAATGGAAGGGTCAACATAAATTGGACCCATCAAAATAACCAATTTACTATAGCACCCCAAGACAAATATTCGAACCAATTCCAATTTCCATACCCCAATTACCGAAACAATAATTTTCCCCACTAATTCCCATTTTTAACTTCACGCCTCTGTTCTTTAATTTCCCTTTTCCCCCAAACTCACGCACAGCACAGCATCTCCAATTCCCACGTGATTCTTTTTTTATTATTATTTTGCTACAGCCAAATTGGCTTAAACAAATCTGGGCATAATGTGCCGCACACCCAGCGCACGATGGCAGTAGCGCCCAACGCTATTTCGAAGAGCAGGGCAATAGCCCCTGCTTCGAACGCACACTTTTTTTTTTTTTTTTTACTTTCAAACATGTAATCTAACATGTATGTTGCATCTAATATGTGATCTAATAATTCAATTAAGCATTCAGTAAATTACCCCAAATTAAGAACCTAAATCTAAAATTAAACAATTAGATTAATTCCCCTTAATAAAACCCAACTAGATCAAGGTATTACCAAGTAATCATTAAATCAAATTAAAAACTAAAACAAAAGAATCAAAGACTTGAGAATTTCAATAAAAAATCTTTGATTAGAGAATAGAAAAGAAAGATCACCTCTAACACAAGCTTTTCCCTTGATTGGCAAGGATTTAGATGAAAACCTTCAACAAATCCAAAGCTAGTTGATGTAGAAATCCATGGAACCATTTAGAAACCAAAAATGGGTGAAAAAAAAATCTCTTGAAATTTTAGTGATGTGAAAATAGTTTGACTGATTGGAAAGTTGAGAGAAAAAAGTTGGGGGAAAAAAGTTACGTAAGAAATGTCTTAGCCTTTTAAAATCCTTTTTATTAAAAACTCATTTAATAAATCAATTAATTAAATCTTTTAAAAATACCAAAACAAGGGAAATGACTGATAACTCCTTGGAGTAATAGCCCCTAAAGATTCTAAGCCTTGACTCTTTTCAATTAGTCATTAAAACTTATTTTGCAATTTTTACGATTTAGTCACCGTTTTAAAAATACAAATTAAATTAGTCCAATTTTATCAAATTGAACTCTCCACAACCTTCAAAACATTATTTTAGGATTTTAGAATATTTTTCCATATTTTATCTCCGTAAAAAACCATTTATTTCAAATTATTCCCTAAACTAGTCTAACTCGTTCGAACCGATTCACTCGAACCGCTTTATCCGAACATGGCTAACTCCTAAGCCCAAAATAGGGACGTTAAAAAAACCAAATTCATTTTGTTTACTCATTCAAATCGAGCGAAAGCTTTCCCCTCTTCTTTGAAATGTCCTCCTCCTTCCTCTATGACCACATCAAGTTATCGTCGTGCTGGTCGCCATTGATTAGTGCCGGCTGCCGTTTTCGGCAACGATATGATTTCCATGTACTCTTTCCCTTTTAAAAAAACTTCCTTGAAACCCTTTTGAAAACGAATCCACAAAAAAACAAAAAATTCCCCCTTTCTTCAAGTCTGGTTTTCCAGAATTCTGTGGGTGTTTAAGCATGCATCTATCATCGGTCACGACCTCGGATGCTTCCAGCGGCGATGTTTCAGAAATCAAAGGTAAAAACAAAAAAAAACTCATCCCTTTCTTTATTTAAAATTCGAAAGTAAATGGAGGGAAAAAAAGTTACCAGAAAAGCTAGTTGTATTCCTTGAAACGCTTGATTACAAATGCTTGCTATTCCTGAATTCGAGTACAATTTTTACGAGTATGTTTCTAGGTATCTCCGTGTGTGTTGTGTGAAGAATTACATGGTATTTATAGTTACAATTTTGCTTGGTTTTCAAGCTCAAATCCCAGATTTTCTCCTTGAATCGTCTATGATTTAATTTGGATCAAGCCCGATTCTAGCCATGGCTTCATTTTAGGGGTCTGCTCCTTTGACTCTACTTCGATATTGGCTCTAATTTTAAGCTGATTGCCTTTTTCTCTTCGTCTGAATCCAATTCCAGCTTGATTCTTGCTAGGACTTCAAATTAGGGATTTGTTTTGTTTTTTTACTGGTCAAGCTCTGTTTTTGGGCTTTTGACCCTTTGTTTCTTTTTTGCACGCTTCCGGCGAACTGAAAATGATGAAATGACACCGGCAAGAGCAATCGAGAGGAAGATGGGCGTCCCAGGAAGATGGAACGTTCGCGGGAACTCGAAACAATGAGCGAGTGGCTGCCACGCGTGTGTGGCAATCCGTATGAGCTGCTTCAGAGTGATCTGAACCGTAAGATCACTTCTGATCTAACAGTCAAGAAAGTGCACCGCTTGATCTACTCCAGCTTGCCCCCGCATGCGATCCACATAGTTTACCTCAAAACAATCTGGACCATCGATCACATATGGATCCAATGGTCGGGAGTGTGTGGCACTGTATCTTCTTCTACTAGGGTTCTCAGCGCGCGATCCGCGTCGTTGGATCAGGCCTTGATCCAACGACCATTTGTTAACTGCACAAAAGTAACAAAAGGATTAGGGTTCTGGCTTTTAATTATGTTTGGATCAAACGAGCCTCTTATTATATGTAAACATTTATTTTAATAGGCCTTCCTTTATATTTTGTAATGGACTTTCTTATAATATAATGATCTCTTATTTTAAATACAATTGGTCCCCTTATTTATTTAATGGGTTGTATATAATAATAACGATGCTAGTATACAAATTGTAACGCCTCGATTTTGGGCTTAGAAGTTAGTTGGGTTCGGCTAGATTCAAGATTAAATTGAAATAAATGGTTTTTGAGGGAGATAAAATATGGAAAAATATTTCATAATTCTAAAATAATGTTTTGAAAGTTTTGGAGAGTTCAATTTGGCGAAATTTGACTAATTTTATTGGAATTTTGAAAATGGTGTCTAATTTGTAAAAATTGCAAAATTTGTTTTAATGACTAAATCGAAGAGGGCCAAAACTTAGAATCCTTAGGAGCTATTACACCAATGTGTTATCAGCCATTCCATTGATTTTGTGTTTTAAAATGATTTAATTAATTGATTTATTAAATGTGAAGTGATAAAAAGGATTTTTAAAAGGCTGAACATTTTATTACGCAACTACTTTTCTCTAAACTTTTCTCTCAACTTTCCCAGCAGCCAAACTACATTTTCATCACTAAAATCTTCAGAGATTTATCTCATTTCATCTACTTTTGATTTCTAAATGAAGTCCATGGATTTCTACATCAACTAGCTAAAGTTTTCTTGAAGGATTTCATCAAAATCATTGCAAATCAAGGGGAAAGCTTGTGTTAGAGGTGATCTTTCTTTTCTCTCCTCTAATCAAGGTTCTTTATTGAAATTCCCAAGTCTTTGGATCTCTAATTATTTTTAATAACAAGATTTTATAATTTAATTGATGAAAATGGCTAAATCAAGTTTTGGAAGATAATTTCTCAAGATTTTCGTTATGGCACTGTTTTGATTGATTTGAGATTGATTCTAATCATGATTTGTATGTTATATGATGTTAAAATAAAGGTTTTATAATTGTAATCCCGAAATGAGTTGGATCTTTAATGGTTAGATTGTTAGATTTGGGGTTTTTGTGGTGTTTGGGTAAAATCTGAGTTGCTAGAGGTATAAGGATGTAATTAGGTTAATTTTTGATGTTGAGTGATGATTGGAAATAGATGGAAATGATAGATTATGGCTGGGCTGAGTTTAGAGAGTGATCGAAGGTGATTTCGGTTGTTTTTGAATGAGCATTTTGGTGTTTTAGTCAGAGCAGCAAGATAGTTTAAGTTGCTTGTGATTTTAATGCATGCTGATGCATTAATCCTCTATTCTTGTGTGGTATAAACAGGGGAGAACACATCGGGAAGAATCAGTAAAGTTCCGGGGGCTCCGGACGCTTGATTTTGTGTTGACGAATCTTAGTTTCGCGAGTCGGTGAGTGAGAATGTGTTTTCCAGCTTTGAAACACTTTGAATGTGGTTTTGGGAACTTAGTGTAAGCTTGAAATGCTATACTAAGTTCGGAAGTAAGTAAAAGGATTTTCTCCCTCGTATTGTGCTATTATGAGTTTGTTGATGCACTTGATTTTAAATGCATGTTACCTACTATTTAAAGCATGATTTAAGTAAGTGATTTACTGTTTTTGATGTTATGTTGATGAAGGATGCACATGATAAGTGATCCTTGTAAGTATATTCTTATACTTGTATCTTGAAGTATGGTTTGATGCTTGGAAATGTGGTTTAATGATAATGCTTTGAAAACAGTGAGGTTTTCGTTAAATGTGAATTATATTTGTAAGTGATGTTGTGGAAGTGGTTTATAAATGAAATCAGATATAGTTAGCCTTCGATGTTGAGGGGTTTATATGGTGTACCGAATACTCCATCCAAGTACCCTAACGATTGAGGAAAGTGTATAGTGTCCTGTCTCTCGTTAGTGGGGTTATACATTTACCGATGAGTGGTGTTGAGGGGTTTATACGGTTTACCAAATACTCCACCACGGGTGTCACAACGGTGGAGGGTAGCTCCCGTGTGTGAACCTTGAGATGCTGGTGAGAATGTATGAAGTGTTGGGACAACACTTGTGAATCTGTGTATCCGATGTGGTTTTGAGAAATGAGCATGTTGATGATCACTTGTAAGCCAATATAATTGAGGATGTGTTATGATATGGTTTATGATGCATAAAAATGAAAATGCATGTTTTACTCTTTAAGATTTGCATATGGTAGCTATGCATGGGAAGGCTTAAGTTGGGTGTTAGTAATGGATTTGCTGTTGGGTATATAACACATGTTGCATGATGTTTAACATGCTAATTTGTTAAGGAAAGTGCATGGTTTTAAAAGGGCGTGATGATTTTCAAATGATGTTTAGCAAATTGAAATGAGATTTCAATGTGGACATGAAAATGGTTTTAATGCATTGATGGTGTTTTGGTTTTGAGCACTCCTCACTAAGCCTTGTGTGCTTACACTCTCATTTGTCCATCAATGCAGATAATTGAAGTTTAGGAGGCAGCAAGAGGCAAGGGATTTCAAGAGACTTCGCTTAAGAATGTATGTTTCGGTTTTGACTAGAGTAATAAGGGTAATGGGAGATCCATAGTGTGTTTTGGGTGATTTGTATGAACACCCTTTTTGAGCATGTTTGCTTCATGGTTTTAAACTTGTAAAAGGCCTTTATTTGATAGATTGTGCATTGGTTTGAGTTTTGATTCTTGAGTGGCTTATTTGCATAGGGAGCCTGCTTATATATTCCATTGATGCATTTGGACATGCTATGATGTTGTTTCTGCCATGTGTGATTGTGGAAAGATGTTTAAATATGTTGTATGCATGCTGGATGTACATTAGAATGCTTTGGAATGGATTAAAGTATGAAAAATCAACATAAAGTGACATTGAAATGCTTCGAGTCACTCGTCCCTGTTTCGATACACCTATTTCGATGCAGGGCAACTAGTACCGAAACAGCAAGTTGAATCTTTTGAATTTTTGATTCTTTACGTTTTCATCCCTGAATATTGTGAATGCAATTAGATAAGATTGGAATGTTGTTTTAAGTCAAAATTTGACTGAGATGCATGTAATATGTTTAATTAAAGGCTGGTAACTTTAAATTGGTTGAAGTCTATGTATTTTGGCAAAATTACAAAATGGTCCCTAAAACGTGATTGTGTGCAATTGAGTCCCTATTTTTTGTCTGATCAAGGCAAATTGTTCCACTGCGAAGGTTATCACGGGATGTATAAGAGCATCTAGAAAAGATAAAATGAAAAAAAATTAGGGTCGTTTACTGAGGTAAACTTCTCGGTTTACTTCGGTATTCCTCGTATGACCCGTTCGGTTAGGTCTTTCGCCCAGATCGGGTCGAGAGGGTTACAAAAATAATAATCATACATATAAAACATGATAACTATAGACTTAGGTGAAAATTCAGTGACATCAGCTACCCCTCTTTGGTCATTCCAATGAAACAAGAATAGAACAAAGAACAAAAGGACATTGATTTTCTCCAATTACCAAACCGACAAAACTTCTTGTATCGACGAACTGGAGGGCTTCATTCTCCTTTTGCTCGAACTAATAAGCATGTTCCATTCTCTGAACGCCCAAACAAATAGGCATGCTCTATTCTTTTTATGCTTGAATAGATAAGCAGGTTTCGTTCTCCAAATGCCCGAACCGATAGCGGGTACTATTCTCCTTATGCTTGAATAAAGAAGCGGGTTCTATTCTCATTATGCTTGAATAGATAAGCAGGTTCAATTCTCCAAACGCCTGAACGGATAGGCAGGTTCTATTCTCCTTATGCTTGAATAGATAAGCAGGTTTCTGTTGCTGAAAAAGCCTTCATATACCTGTAAAAATGCAACACACAATGCAATTATAATGAACATGCCCCTAGGGATGCCTAAAACATGAATGCATGTTAAGTTTTTATGGTTTCTTTTAAAATCCTTTTATTGGAATTAATTTTCTGTCACGCAGCAAGCGCAAAAAATATGAAACTCTAGAAAACCTGAATTGTATCATCTCAAACATTTTCTCAACTCTGGAAAAAGATGCTAAACGCCTTTGAACTCCTTTCACTTCTCTACACCGAGTGACACTATTAAAACCACAACGCAGGAAACTTAGCATCATACCATCTTAAATTGTTCTGCCAATGTCTTGCTGTAACCCCCTTAGCCCGGCCTAGACGCCTGACCCAAACTAAGAAGATTACACAGGTAAAACCAAAGTCAACTCGTTAAAGTCAACCTTGATTAACGACCCTTTTTTGTCTTTTTTACTTTTCTAGATGCAAATTATTAACCTATATGATTAGCAAATCAACTTAGCGAAAGTGACACAACGAACGGAACTCATTTAGGGTTTCAATTGCAAACAAACGACTTTTAGGGACTAATTTGTAAATTTCCAGAATTTTAAGAACTAAACAAGTTTTAAGGTTACCGATCCAAAATTAATCATATAATAATCCAACATGTCAAATTTCATCTTAAACGAATCATCCAAACTCATTTAATTAAGCATTCAAGACTCAGGGACTAAAACGTAAGAAAACAAAAACCTGAAACAATTCAAATTCAAATCCGATGGTCACATGTTCCAGAACAATGTACCCCGTATCGAAACGGCTTTTTCGAAACAAATTTGACCGTTTCGATACTCGAGTGCGTTCCGAAACCAGTTTCGAAACAAGGCTTCACAGTAGCAAAATGTTCCGGAACGATCGCACCCGTTCCAAAACCCCCTAGCCAATACAGGCCATCGTTTCGATACGGATGAGGGCGTTCCGAAACGTCCTGCCCTGCAACAACAGATTTTACTGGTTTTACACATCATTCCACATCCGAAAACATTCCCACACACGTTACAACCCACAAACAACTTGCATACACATCAGAGACCACAATCAAGAAGCACAAGCTAAAGCATAGCATCATTCATGCAAGCATTAGAACTATAGGCATACTTCCTAGTCTTCAAAACCATACAAATCTAAAGACCACATTCAAGCACAAGTCAATCCTCAAAGGCCAATTACAACCCAAAATACCAAACCAAACATGAACAAAGTAATTATAATCATCTTCAAACATCCAAGAGTAGAAATCACACCCATTGCCTCTTATTACACCAAAGTAAAACCACATACTTTGCTAGACCAAAGTGCTTGGATTTCCCTTGCTTTCTTGCTGCCTCAAAATCCTAATTCTCTGCATTGATGAAACAAATGAACGTAAGCATATAGCTTAGTGAGGATCGCTAAAACAACATTCATCAGTGCATTTCATTTAATCATTGAAATATCATTTCCAAACTCATGCCTTTCTTTTAAACTTGCTCATTTAAGCATTCAATGCACTTTCAAAACCACATGCATATTGCATCATTATAACAACAACAAATTACTTTGCTCATGCTTAACCCAAGCATCGCATGCATTCTTGCATCATTCACAAGCATCTCATGCTTAATCATTTATCATTAACATTATATTGGCTCTCAAGTGATAATTCTCAAACCATACCAAAACAAAAGACACAATCGGATACGCGGATTACAAGTGTTGTCCAACATGCTTCATACATACTACCGGACTACACAAGGTGGAGATCAACGGCACAATCACAACCCCTCAACACCCGTGATGGAGATTAATGGCACAATCACAACCCCTCAATATCACTCATCGGTAGTTGTATAATTCCACTAACGAGAGTACGAGACACATACCACAAGACTCACACGGGATAAAACCATTTACCATTGTGATCTTAGCCTCAATCGTTAGGGTACTTGGATGGAGATTACGGCACAATCACAACCCCTCGACATCCAAAGCGAATTTATTCACGGTGCACCCAATCCTATAGCCGGCTAACTATATCCGATTAAAGTAACCAAAAACCACTTTCATCACTTGCCAATATAATCTTTTAACATCAATATTCCATTGTTTTACAAGCATAAACACAATGCAATTTCCACAAGCATTGTAACACCCCAATTTTGGGCTTAGAAGTTTAGGGTTTGATCGGACCGGTCTGAGAGACGGTTCGAATATAAAAGGAGGTTTTAGGGAAAGCCTAGTTCGGGATGCTTTAAAAATATAGAAAAATATCTAAAAATCCTCATTTAATATATTTAAGAGAGTGGTGAAATCAATTTTACAAAATAAGGTTTGGAAATATTACATTTCGGTGTAGTGACCAAAATGCGATTTTTGCAAAGTTTAGTAGTGACTGATTTGTAAAGGATTGACACTTTGAATCTTTAAGGAGCTAATTACCCAAAATGTTTTTGTCCAGATTTTTCCTTAATTTGGGTGATTTAATTAATGTTTTAATTAAATAAAAGAAAAGGAGAAACTACCTTTTGGATTTTCATAACTACCTTTTCCTAATTTTCTCTCATTCATTTTTCTCTCAAAATTCCATCATCCAAACACTTTTTTCTCCAGCAACTTTCACATAGATTTTCACTTCAATTGATGAGATTTCCATCACTCATTGGTTCCTAACCAATCTTGCATCAAATCCTTTTGATTTCCACATTGCATTTTCATGGAATTTTGCCCAAATCAAGGAGAAATCACCAATTAGAGGTAAGATTGTTCTTCTCCTCTAAATACTCAGTTCTTTACTGAAATTCTCAAGTTTTCAATCCTTTATTGAAGTTTTATAAATGGATTTAATGTTAGAGACAAGATTTTGGCTTAAAACTCAAGATTTTGGAAGAGATCTTGAGGATTTTCGTTGTATTTGATTGGGATCTGTTTTGAGATGGTTCTTTAATGTATTTTGGATGTTAAATGATGTTAGAAATGAGGTTTTATCAATGCAATCCCGAATAGGTTGTGTTTCCTAAGTTTTGCTTATGAAAATGGTGGTTTTTGGGGTGTTTTTGGTGTTCTGTTATAGCTAGAGGTATAGGGACGAGTTTCAGTTTGTTTTAGATGTTAATTGATGTTTAGAAATGATTAGAAGTGATGGATCTTGGCTGGCTTAAGTTTTGGACGAGTTTGGAAGTGATTTCGGTTGTGTTTGGTAGCTGAAATGTTGAGTTTAGGTGGTGCAGCGAGTTTAGGAGAAGTGGCTGATGATTTTAATGCATGATGATGCATTAATCCTCTGCTCTTATGTGTTGTAAACATGGGAGACACCTTCGGACACTTTTGGTGTTGGTTCGGGAGTATCGGAGGCATAGTTAGAGTTTTGGCGAGCAAGGCGAAACATAATTGGTGAGCGGAGTTGGTTTCCAGCTTTGAAACGATTATTTGGAGGTTTTGGGAGCTTAGTTTAAGTCTAAACAACTTAGCTAAGCTCAAGAGTAAGTTTTCGGAAAAACTCCCTCGGATGTGCTAAGTTATGGTTTGATGCATTAGTTATGAAATGCATGTTTAATTATTGTTTTGAAAGCATGTTTTAGCATGGTTAATGCTGGTTTTGAAAGCCATGTATTGAAGGATGCTCAAGGTAAGAGATCCTTGTTTTGACATGTTATTAATTTGGTTATGATGCATGGAGATGCATGATGATAAATGGCTTTGATTAATGCTTAAAACAGTGAATTGATGATAGTATTTGATGTATATTGGCAAGTGATGAAATGGTTTTAAAGTACTTGAATCGGATATAGTTAGCCGGCTATAGGATTGGGTGCACCGTAAGTAGAGTCGCCTTGGATGTTGAGGGGTTGTGATTGTATCGTAAACTCCATCTAAATACCCTAACGATTGAGGTAAGATCACAACGGTGGTTGTAAATTACGTGTGTGGATCTTGTGTTATGTGTCCCTTACTCTCGTTAGTGGAATTATACAACTACCGATGAGTGGTGTTGAGGGGTTGAGATTGTACCGTTATACTCCACCACGGGTGTCACATCAATGGAGGGATTGCTCTTGAGTGTGAACCTTGTGTAGTCCGGTAGTGTGTATGAAGCGTATGGGACAACGCTTGTAATCCGCGTATCCGATTGTGTTTTTGTTGAAATGGTTATGAGCTATCACTTGAAAGCCAATATAACGTATTTAAATGTAACGAAGCGTGAGATGCTTGATAATGATACAAGATAGCATGAGAAAGAGATGAACTTGTGGTTTAAAAGCTTTGTTGAAAGTGTTTTCTAAAAATGCATTGTTGTATTGGTTTTATTTAGAGCTTGCCTCACTAAGCATTTGTGCTTAAGCTCTCTTTTACCAATAATGCAGATAATTGAGGTGTTTAAGGGCATCAAGAAAGCTAAGTGTGTCCAAGGAAATCCAAGCTCATGTATGGTGAAGTTTTCGTACACTATTAGTTTTGATAACTTGGCAATGGGAACCTAAGTTTTGTTTTGGAAGGTGTGTTAAACTCCCTGAGTTTTTGGCATGTGTGCCTTGGTTGATTTGAATTGTAAATGGCCTTAAATACTTGTTTGGAGGTTTGATATTTCTATTTGGTTTGGATGTTAGGATGCATGCCTCTAGACTTATGAATTCTCTTGTTTGATGCCATGAATGTGTTTAGGGGTCCTAAACATGTACCTTATATGTTTGTTGACCTGTTGATATGCTTGGGAAGTCATTTGGATGTGTTAGATCGAGTTTGTGCATGAAAAACCAACAATTGATGCTTTTTCTGGGCAAACCGTATCGAAACACCCCCTAGTGTTTCGAAACGGGGGCCTGAAATGGCCTTCGTGTTCCGAAATGCTAAGGGATGTTTCGAAACGATTTGGCCACTAGAAGGCCTCGTTTCGGAACCAGTCTCGGAACCAACCCGCGTATCGAAACGGTCATCGTCGTTCCTATCATACATTTCGATACGGCAGGTGGGTGTTTCGAAATAGGTGACCGTTGGGCACTGATTTGAATGGTGCTGAAGTTTACAAGCTTTACATTTTAGTCCCAAATGTTTAAGTTGCAATTGCTTGAGTTTGAGATGTTCAATTGAGTTGAAATTTGGCAGAGAAGCATGTAACATGACTAATTTCATATTGGTAACTTTAAAGTCAGTAAAGACCTTCTAAATTTCAGAATTTACGTTTTGGTCCCTAAAGTTGTATATTGTACAATTGAGTCCCTTTTTGAAAAACGATCGGTGTGCCTTTCTCTATCGTATCTCGCGAGTACTCACTTAGGGATAATGTGTATCTAGAAAAGATTAAAAAGAAAAAAAGGGTCGTAAATCAAGGTTGACTTTCGGGTTGACTTTGGTTTTCCCCGTGTAATCTTCGAAGTTCGGGTCAATCGTCTAGGCCGGGCTAAGGGGGTTACATTTGGTGGTATCAGAGCTTAGTTTTCGTGTAATTGGGAATTGTTATGTGGGTGATGTATGTGTATTTGCATGATATGCCTTTTGGGTGAAAGAATGTTGTATGAATAGTGATGCATGGTTTCAATTGTTATGATATGTTATGTTGGAATGTGTTAGGGGATCCCATTGCCATATCAAAACTAATGAAAGGAATTGTTTTCGAAAAAGAGCTTGAGTACTTGGATTACTTACCTTATTGAGCCTAATTGTGTTTATTGCATTTGTGTCAGTGCATTGTTTTCTTTGGAAATGGGACCGCGTAGAGAGATGAGAATGAACACAAGAGCTATGGCTCAGAATGAGAATGAGAATGATGAGAACGCTGAGAATGGTGTGGATTTACCTCCTCCCCCTGGTGGTGGACCACCTGGTGGTGGTGGTGCTAGAGGTGATAATGCTGGTGTTGGTGCTGGTGCTGGGGTCGCTGGACCTGAGGGTGTGCAGGGGCAAGCTGCTCCTGACATTACTGTGTTGATTCAGGCTATTGCTGGAGCCTTTCAGGCAGCAGTAGCTGGAGCTCATAGAGCTGTGCATCAGGATGATGCTAATGTGAGATTGCCTTTGGAACGTCTTCGAAGTCTGGGAGGGACTGAGTTCATAGGTTTATCTCCGGAGGGATCTGAGTCTTGGTTGGAAAGTACCAAGAGGATTTTGGGGCAAATGAACTGCAATAATGTGCAGAAGTTGGGTTGTGTGGTGTCACTGCTGCATGATGATGCTTATACGTGGTGGACGACCACTATCTCTGGAATAGAGGACAATGATGTAACTTGGACGGTTTTCCTGAATGCGTTTGTAACACCCCAATTTTGGGCTTAGAAGTTTTGGGTTTGGACCGGACCGGTCGGGTTGCGGTTCGAATATAAAAGGGTGATTTTAGGAAAGCCTAGTTCGGGTTACATTAAAAATATGGAAAAATATCTTAAAATCGTCTTTTATTATATATAAGGGAAAGGTGAAATCAATTTTACAAAATGAGGTTTGGAAGAGTGACATTTTGGGTTAGTGACCAAAATGTAATTTTTTAAAACTGGGTGACTGTTTTAAAAAGGATTGAAACTTTGAATCTTTAAGGAGCTATTTACCCAAAAGAGTTTCTCCAGATTTTTTTTCTGAATATTAATCAATTTTATTAATGGTTTTAATTAAGGTAAAAAGGGAGGGAAGAAGATATTTTGTCATTTTAACTAACTTTCTCAAATTTTCCATTTCTTTTCTCTCAACTTTTCTCTCAACCCAAACACTTTTCTCCAGTAAACTTCCCTCTGATTTTGACATTCAAAGATGAGATTTCAACTTCCTTTTGATCTCTAATCATTTCTACAACAAAACCTTAGCATTTGCTTATTGGATTTTCAAGAATCTTGGTTCCAAAAAGGGAGAAACTCAAGTTTAGAGGTATGAACGTCCTTCTCCTCTAAATTCTCAGTTCTTTACTGAAATTCCCAAGTTCTCAATCCTTGAATTATGTTTTATTAAAGGTTTTGCAATTGAGTTCTTGATCTTGGCTTTAAAATGCAAGATTTGCTTTAATTTTGATGAAATTCGTATGATCTGATTGGGCATTGTTTTGAGATGTGTTTTTGATGTAAAATGGATGTATAATTGATGAGAAATTGAGGTTTAATCAATGCAATCCCGAATAGGTTGATTTTCCTAAGTTTTGTTTAAGTTTTTGGTGGTTTTTGGAGTGATCTTGATGTTCTGCTATAGCTGGAGGTATAAGGACGTGATGAGATCCATTTTGGATGTTAATTGAGGTTTATGAATGTTTGGAATTGATGGATCTTGGCTGGGTAGTGTTGTGGAGATGTTTGTATGTGATTTCGGTTGTGTTTGGTAGCCGAAATGTGAGTGTTGATGTGAGCAGCGAGTTTAGATGTCTTGGTTGAGGATATTAATGCATGATGGTGCATTAATCTACTGTTTTGATGTGTTTAAAACAGGGGAGACATCTTCGGATCCTTGTGGTGTTGATCCGGAAGCTTGATTGGTGTTTCGGCAAGTGGCGAAACGGAAATCGGTGAGTGAAGTTGGGTTTTCAGCTTTAAAACCAAGGTTTGAAGGTTTTGGGAGCTTAGTTTAAGTCTAAACAACTTAGCTAAGCTCAAGAGTAAGTAAATGGAATTTCTCTCTTGGGTTGTGTTATGATTTGGTTCTTAAAGCACTAGTGATTGTTGGATGCAATGCATGTGATTTGCATGTTTTAAATTCTGTTTTGAAAGCATATTTTAGCATGGTTTAATGCTGGTTTTGAAAGCCATGTGTGAAGGATGCTCAAGGTAAGAGATCCTTGGTTTTGTACTTTGGAGTTGTGGAATTGTTGCATAGTGTTGCATGTTGTTTAATGGCTTTGTGTAATGCTTCAAAAACAGTGGATTGATGATGGTAATTGGTGGTTTTGGCATTTTGGTTATGCTTGTAAAACAATGGATTAATATGGTAAATTGGTTATATTGGCAAGTGATGTAAGTGGTTCTTGGTTACTTGAATCGGATATAGTTAGCCGGCTATAGGATTGGGTGCACCGTGAATAAAGTCGCCTTGGATGTGGAGTGGTTGTGATTGAACCGGTAACTCCATCCAAGTACACTAACGAGATGGTTAAGAACACCATGGTGTTTAAAAGTCCATGGATGGGTCTTGTGTTAAGGTCATATGGTGGTTAAAATTCCATATGAGGACCTTGTGTACATTAAGGTCATAATGGTGGTTAAAATTCCATTTGAAGACCTTGTGTATGGTAAGATCACAATGGTGGTGTAAAGTCCATGTGTGGATCTTGTATGTCCCGTGATCTCGTTAGTGATGTTATACAACTACCAATGAGTGAATGTTAAGGTCATATGGTGGTGTAAAGTCCATATGAGGACCTTGTGTATGGTAAGGTCATAATGGTGGTTAAAATTCCATTTGAGGACCTTGTGAATGTTAAGGTCATATGGTGTTTAAAAGTCCATATGAGGACCTTGTGATTGGTAGTGTGTATGAAGCGTGGGGACAACGCTTGTAATCCGCTATCCGATTGTGTCTTGCGTTATGATGGTTTGTGAATTATCACTTGGAAGCCAATATAATGTTCTTGAATATGATGAAGCATGAGATGCTTGAAATGATGCATGGTTGCATGAGAAGTGTGTAATGTTTTATGAATGCATGTTTTACTTGTTAGCTTGAACAAGTGTTTATCTTCTATTGAGAATGTTGCATTGTGTGCATGGAATCTCTTTGGTGCATTGAAGTCTTGTGAAGGCTTGTTTTAAAAAGGCATGTAATGCAAATGTTGATTTTGTGGTTCATGTATTGCATTTGCTTAATGCATGAGATAGAATTGAGGGTGTAAGTCGTTTTTAAAGGTTTCTTGCTTTGAAATGATTTTCAAGTATAAGAAAAGTATAATGTGAAGTGGAAGTGTTTTCCAAGGATCTTGTATTTAACTTTGCATAGGATGTTCATGCATGGAATGATTAAATTGATGGTTTGCAAGGTTGTGCTTTGAAGTGAATTACTTAGCTTTTCTAAGCTAAGGGTTGGTTCTCACGTTTGAGCAATGCATGATTTAAGCATGTTGTTAAAAGGGTTTTCAAACATTGCTTTGGTTTATCGATTTGTAATGCTTTTAAAAGAGGTTTTATGACTCGCTGCATTGATGGTGTTTTGGTTTTGAGCATTCCTCACTAAGCATTATGTGCTTACGCTCCTTTTTGTCCATCGATACAGATATTTGAAGTTGGAACAGCGAGAAGCAAGGGATTCAAAGAGAACTCCACTTGAGATGTATGTCTCGGTTAATAGCTATATATATAATAAAGGCAATGGGGGGAGAATCTCTTATGTTGACATTTAATGAGATTGTGTATGTTGGACTCCCTAAGTTGATTTTATGTTGTTGTTGATGATGGAACATGTAAATGATCTTTATGAGGATTGTTTGGTGATTTGGTGTTTGAATGGTTTTCAATATAGGATGCATGCCTATAGAATTGGGGCTTTCCTTGTTTGATGCCATGTTTATGAATTGTTGATGCCATTATGTTCCTTGAGTGTTGAATGACTTGCTGGTATATTTTGGTTGCTTTTGGAGCATGTTTGATGGATCAATTGTGCAATAAACCAGCGAAATTTCTGCAATCTGGGCAGCCTGTTTCGGAACAGGAGATACCGTATCGGAACGGAGGGCCTGAAATGGCCTAGGCGTTCCGAAACGGGTAGAACCGTTCCGGAACGGTTTTGCCACTGCCAGACCCTGTTCCGGAACTGATTTCGGAACGGTCCCGCGTTTCGGAACGGATCGTCCCTGTTCTGAAACACCCGACCGTTGGGCACTGAAATTGACGGTTTTATGTTTTGAAATCTTTGTGTTTTGGTCCTGAACTTTGTATATGCAATTGAATGAGTTTGAGATGTCCGTTTGAGATGAAATTTGACAGAGAAGCATGAAATATGATTAATTCCATAAAGGTAACTTTAAAGTGGGTTAAGTCCTTTTAATTTTCAGAATTTACGTTTTGGTCCCTAAATTCGTGTTTTGTGCAATTGAGTCCCTAAACGTGTTCTGATTGCTGTGATCTTTGAACATGCTGTTGTTATGAACATATCTAGGGTTAATGTGCATTTAGATAAGATTAAAAAAGAAAAAAAAGGGTCGTTAATCAAGGTTGACTTTCGGGTTGACTTTGGTTTTCCCCGTGTAAACTTCTTAATTCGGGTCAATCGTCTAGGCCGGGTTAAGGGGGTTATAGCGTTCAAGCAGAAGTATCTGGGTGTGTGATACCTAGATGAGAAGAAAAGAGAATTTATGTCTCTTGTGCAAGGCAGCATGACGGTAGCTGAGTACGAGATCCAGCTTGTCCGCCTTAGTCAGTATGCACCTGAGCTAATCCCTGATGAGCGGGAGAGGTGTGAACGTTTCTGTTATGGATTGGTAGCGGATGTGAAGACTTTTATGCTGGAGGCTGAGTATACAGATTTTGATGTGCTTTTGTGTCGAGCGAAGGACATCGAGTAGAACTTGGGTTTATCTTCCAGAGGTGGTAGTTCTAGCTCGGAAAAAAGAGCTGCTGATCATAGTTCTGGTGGTGGAAAGAACAAGAGAGGACGAGATAGGAGGTATCAGTCTACTGCTAGGCGTGGTAATGGAGGACATGGTACGCCTGTTCAGGGAGATAGGATGAGGGCTGATCAGAACACGTGCTGGACGTGTGGATCTCGTGGCAATTTGAGGCGAGATTGTCCGCGAGCAGCGAGGGAGGTTCAGGCTCCTGTTGCAGCAACAAGTAACTCATGTTGAAATTGTGGTTCGACATACCACATGAAGAGGGAGTGTCCTTTGTTGGTCGGTGGTGGTCAGGGACGCGCTCCTGGGGTTGTTGCACCTCAGAGAGGTCGTGGGCGTGGCCGAGGGAATTTCCAGAGAAGGGAGGAAGGACAGCGGGGTATTGCTCACGTGGTAGCTGTTCGACCTGAGGGTGGAGGACCGAAGAGGGTGTATGCTCAGCGCGAGGAGCGCAACGACACTGATGTGATCGCAGGTACTTTTGCTCTTTAGTCTTTATCCTTGCTGGCTTTGATTGATTCTGGATCCACGCATTCTTATATTTTGAGTAAGCATGCACATTTGCTTGATATACCTGTGGAGATGCTTGGAATAGGGATGCAAGTGACTAGTTCTTTTGGTGAGACGGTGGTGACACGGAGGTTGTATAGGAGGTGTCCTTTAAAGGTGCAAAATCATGTCTTTCTTGTTGATCTCATGGAATTGCCATTCTATGGTTTTGATGTAATCCTTGGTATGGATTGGCTTGTTGAGCATCGAGCTGTAGTGGATTTTGAAAATAAGCGAGTTTCGCTGAAACTAGCGGATGATTACGAAGTGGTGGTGGTTGGTGAGAATGTGAAGTTTCTTGCCAATGTGGTGTCTACATTGGAAGCGAGTCGAATGCTAAGGCAAGGTTGCGAGGCTTATCTAGCCTTTGTGATGAATCCTAGTTCAAAGGAGTTGCGCGTTCAGGATATTAGAACTGTGCGTGAGTTCCCTGGAGTGTTTCCGGAGGAGTTACCTGGGTTGCCGCCTAGTCGAGAGGTGGAGTTTGGAATTGAGCTGTATGAAAACACAACTCCAGTGTCCATTGCTCCCTATCGCATGGCACCTAAGGAGTTGAAGGAGTTGAAGACGCAACTTCAGGAGTTGCTTGACCGTGGGTTCATTTGGCCGAGTGTGTCACCTTGGGGTGCACCGGTTTTGTTTGTGAAAAAGAAGGATGGCCCTATGAGAATGTGCATTGATTATCGTCAGCTGAACAAGTTGACCATCAAGAATCGATATCCTTTGCTGAGGATTGATGACCTTTTTGATCAGTTTCGTGGAGCGGCTGTGTTTTCCAAGATTGACTTAAGGTCAAGGTTTTATCAGCTTAAGGTGAAAGATGTGGATGTGCCAAAAACAGCCTTTAGGACGAGGTATGGGCATTATGAGTTCCTTGTAATGCCGTTTGGCTTGATGAATGCTCCTGCAGCTTTCATGGACATGATGAATAGAGTGTTCCATGAATACTTGGATAAGTTTGTTGTGGTGTTCATTGGCGATATCCTTGTGTACTCTCGTACTGAGGAGGAGCATGAAGGTCATTTGAGAGTTGTCTTGCAAGCGCTTCTGGAAAATCAGCTCTATGCTAAGTTGAGCAAGTGTGAGTTTTGGTTGAAGGAAGTTGTGTTCCTTGGTCATGTGGTTTCGGCTGAGGGAATTTGTGTTGATCCTCAGAAGATCGAGGCAGTTATGAATTGGAAGCCTCCTAAGTCTGTTCATGAAGTCCGTAGTTTCCTTGGGTTAGCAGGATATTACCAGAGGTTTGTGGATGGATTTTCAAAGATTGCTGCACCTTTGACGAAGTTGTTGCAAAAGGATGTCAAGTATGAATGGACGGAAGCAAGACAACAAGCTTTTGAGAAGCTTAAGGCAGCTTTGACGCAAGCTCCAATCTTGGTTCAACCTGAATCAGGGAAGGAGTTTGTGGTGTATAGTGACGCATCCTACGTTGGTTTGGGGTGTGTGCTAATGCAAGAGGGTAAGGTGGTGGCTTATGCATCGCGACAGTTGAAGGTGCATGAGCGCAATTATCCTACGCATGATATTGAGTTAGCTGCGATGGTTTTTGCTTTGAAGATTTGGAGACACTATTTGTATGGTGAGAAGTGTACGGTGTACAGGGATCACAAGAGTTTGAAGTATTTGATGTCTCAAAAGGAGTTGAATCTTAGGCAACGACGTTGGGTGGAGTTGCTTAAGGATTACGATCTGAAGATCGAGTATCATCCGGGAAAAGCTAATGTTGTAGCGGATTCCTTGAGCAGGAAGGTGGCAGTGGAGTTAAGGGCCATGTTTGCTAGTTTGAGTATTTCGCAAGATGGAGGTCTTGTGGCTGAATTGCAAGTAAAACCATCTTTGGTTCAGTTGATAAAGGATAAGCAGTTGTTGGATGATTCTTTGGTGCCACATGTTCATGATATTGCTGAGGATAGACCATCGGATTTCTGTTTCAATGATGATGGAGTTCTATGTTTCGGAAGTCGGATAGTAGTGCCAAATGATGCGGAGTTGAGGCGTACTATTCTGACTGAAGCTCACAGTAGTCCTTTTGCTATGCACCCTGGTAGTACAAAGATGTATCGTGATCTGAAGGATGAGTACTATTGGGTGGGGTTGAAGAAAGATGTTGCGGAATATGTGAGTAAGTACATGATTTGTCAACGGGTTAAGGCTGAGTGTAACACCCCGTTCCCGGCCTGGTAGAGAACCGGGTCAAAGAGCGTTATCGGAAACGGTGCAATGAAAATCCTTTAACTCATTATCTTAAACTAACTTCAAACTTAATTTATTAGACTTATTAGGCTTATTA
The DNA here is from genome assembly GCA_030270665.1 of Hibiscus trionum. Classification (NCBI taxonomy): domain Eukaryota; kingdom Viridiplantae; phylum Streptophyta; class Magnoliopsida; order Malvales; family Malvaceae; genus Hibiscus; species Hibiscus trionum. Next base: position 8,163,531 of record BSYR01000007.1, on the reverse strand, counting down.
ACTGAACCTCATTAGATCTAATACATGCAAAGTAGAACTGAATTTATGTATTAGTCCAATTAACTTTAATAGAAGCTTAAAAGAAGCTGCCCGTATCGGAACTCCCTGAGCCGTTTCGGTACGGCTTGACCACGGTCAAAACTTTGACTTTTCTTTCTTGACCGTATCGATACGGCTTGACCCGTATCGGTACGGGTTGACCGACCTTGACTTGATTTTGACCCGTTTCGAGACCCGTATCAAAACAGGGGTCTCCAGTAGCCAAAACGTATCGAAACACTTTAACCTGTTTCGAAACGGTGGCCTGGAAAGACAGATTATAACTGGTTTTTACACATTTTGACATGGCAAACATAATCCGGTTACACTGAATTTTTACCCATAACATTCTAAGGGTATGAACTATTTTCAAGCCAAGTTATATAGCTAATGGCATTCGTTTACTTGGTTTAACCAATTTAGCACAAAATATGGTCTTTATGGTCAACTCTTAACACATGAAACTCATTTCATCATTTTTACACCAAAAGCGCTTAAACATCGTTTGAACATACTATAACAAACATATTAAGCTTATTACATAGACCTTGCCACCATACTAGGAGTTTGAAAGACAAAACACATTAATTGGACTTGGTTTTGACTTGTGCAACGTACCAACTTCTCCGATCCCGATTCACGTTACTTGATTATCCTGAAAAGGATGCATGAAATTCATTAGGCATACTTTGCCTAGTGAGGTAGTCACATAACAGTGAATAACATATATCATGCCTTAACATACTTAAATAAATCATGTCACTAAGCATGCAAGGTCATAGCATATTTCATAATCATAACATAACATAATTCATCATCATCATCATCATCATAGCCTCAATGGCACATCACATTCTTATTTTCATAGTTCCCTTGGATTGATTCCTTGTATATGGATACGCGAATTCCACCACTACACCATTCCTGATCAATATGGTCCATACCCTCCACTACACCGATTTTGACCATCACATGACACATCCCTCCACTACACCAAGTCATTCTTCTTCCACAGAGCTCATGAATTCTATGGCATGCCTACTGTATCCAATACTTCGAATCCAAGGTCCATAACAATATTTCATATTAACAACACATCATAAATATATATATGACAAACAAAATATAGTATGAATCATGGGATCGATGCAATTCTTACCATGTACTTACCAACATACAATCGATAACGTAAAACATCTAAATCAAGGTTAGTGTTAACAAAATAACAACAAATTCGAGTAGGCCCTTGCCAAACTCGAGACGCTACTATACTCACCTTGATCGGCTAAGGCTCCTAAGGTCGATAATACCTCGTTTGATGCTTGACTCCTTTCTCTTGTGATCGTATGGACAAAACGAGCTTCTTAAACAAGGGAGATCAAAGCTTCGGTTAAGCTACCCTGGAGGTGCTTGCTTATGCTTGAGGTAGAAGACAATAATGGAAGTGCTAACTTATTTAGGGAAGAAAAGTGTTTTTAAACTTTCGTAGAAAATCTCCAAAAAAAAACCAGGCTCTTCCCAACCTTCTTCCATTTATAAAGGGGTGGAGAATTAATAAACAATTCCCACCTCCTTCAACAGCCAATAGGAGGGTTTCCTAAGCTTAAGGGTTTGCCATCCTTAAGAACCAATAAAAAGCTTTCCTTGCTAAGTGGGTTTGCTTAACCCAACATCTCTATCTATTATTCATCATTTACTGAACAAAAGACTTCTCCTCAGCCTTAAAACACGTGAAGAGGTGCCAAGCAAGCAGGTGAGTCACCTAAGGGCCGAAATATTTGACTTTTGGGGCACTTGCCCTATTTTCTACAGGGTACCGTTTCAGAACGGTCGAGGCCGTTTCGATACGGTCTAGCAAAATTCCAAAAAGGTAGTTAATACCGTTGAACCGTATCGGATCACCAAAATCCGTTTCGGTACGCCTTAGCTAGGCCGTTTCGATACGGGTCTTAAGCGTATCGAAACGCCTGGCCCAGAAACGTTAACTTGAGCATATAAAACAATCTTAACTTTCTTAAAAATTTTAGGACATAATCTAACCTTAATTCAAGATTTCAAAGTCTTTTAATTTCCCTATTCCGATCATCGGAACCTATTTCCGACCAGACCGGTTTTCGGGGTGTTACACTGAGCATCAGTTTCCTTCAGGGTTGTTACAACCGTTGAGGATTCCTGAGTGGAAGTGGGAAAGGATTACCATGGACTTCGTGTCTGGTTTGCCTTTGTCGCCATCGAAGAAGAATTCGGTGTGGGTGATTGTGGATCGCCTTACGAAGTGTGCGCATTTCTTACCTGTGCACACTACATATACCTTGGACAAGCTGAGATTGCCGCAAAAGTTGGAAAGGATACATGATGTGTTTCATGTTTCTATGCTTCAGAGGTATAGATCGGATCCTTCGCATATTATGCCTGTGGAGGAAGTGGAGTTGAATCCAGACTTGACCTATGATGAAGAGCTAGTTGAAATTCTGGATTCGGACAATAAAGTTCTTCGAGGTAAGACCTTTGAGTTGGTTAAGGTGTTGTGGACGCATCGTGGTGTTGAGGAAGACTCGTGGGAAAGAAAGGATGACATGAAGAAGCAGTTTCCTTACCTTTTCTCTCCAGGTAAATTTCGAGGACGAAATTTCTTAAGAGGGGGGAGAGTTATAACACCCCAATTTTGGGCTTAGAAGTTTAGGGTTTGATCGGACCGGTCTGAGAGACGGTTCGAATATAAAAGGAGGTTTTAGGGAAAGCCTAGTTCGGGATGCTTTAAAAATATAGAAAAATATCTAAAAATCCTCATTTAATATAGTTAAGAGAGTGGTGAAATCAATTTTACAAAATAAGGTTTGGAAATATTACACTTCGGTGTAGTGACCAAAATGCGATTTTTGCAAAGTTTAGTAGTGACTGTTTTGTAAAGGATTGAAACTTTGAATCTTTAAGGAGCTAATTACCCAAAATGTTTTTCTCCAGATTTTTCCTTAATTTGGGTGATTTAATTAATGTTTTAATTAAATAAAAGAAAAGGAGAAACTACCTTTTGGATTTTCATAACTACCTTTTCCTAATTTTCTCTCAAAATTCCATCATTCAAACATTTTTTCTCCAGCAACATTCACATAGATTTTCACTTCAATTGATGAGATTTCCATCACTCATTGGTTCCTAACCAATCTTGCATCAAATCCTTTTGATTTCCACATTGAATTTTTATGGAATTTTGCCCAATTCAAGGAGAAATCACCAATTAGAGGTAAGATTGTTCTTCTCCTCTAAATACTCAGTTCTTTACTGAAATTCCCAAGTTGTCAATCCTTTATTGAAGTTTTATAAATGGATTTAATGTTAGAGACAATATTTTGGCTTAAAACTCAAGATTTTGGAAGAGATCTTGAGGATTTTCGTTGTATTTGATTGAGCTCTGTTTTGAGATGGTTCTTTAATGTATTTTGGATGTTAAATGAGGTTAGAAATGAGGTTTTATCAATGCAATCCCGAATAGTTTGTGTTTCCTAAGTTTTGCTTATGAAAATGGTGGTTTTTGGGGTGTTTTTGGTGTTCTGTTATAGCTGGAGGTATAGGGACGAGTTTAGGTTTGTTTTAGATGTTAATTGATGTTTAGAAATGATTAGAAGTGATGGATCTTGGCTGGGTTAAGTTTTGGAAGAGTTTGGAGGTGATTTCGGTTGTGTTTGGTAGCCGAAATGTTGAGTTTATGTGGTGCAGCGAGTTTAGGAGAAGTGGCTGATGATTTTAATGCATGATGATGCATTAATCCTCTTCTCTTATGTGTTGTAAACAGGGGAGACATCTTCGGACACTTTTGGTGTTGGTTCGGGAGTATCGGAGGCATAGTTAGAGTTTCGGCGAGCAAGGTGAAACGTAATTGGTGAGTAGAGTTGGTTTCCAGCTTTGAAACGATTATTTGGAGGTTTTGGAGCTTAGTTTAAGTCTAAACGACTTAGCTAAGCTCAAGAGTAAGTTTTCGGAAAAACTCTCTCGGATGTGCTAAGTTATGGTTTGATGCATTAGTTATGAAATGCATGTTTAATTACTGTTTTGAAAGCATGTTTTAGCATGGTTAATGCTGGTTTTGAAAGCCATGTATTGAAGGATGCTCAAGGTAAGAGATCCTTGTTTTGACATGTTATTAATTTGGTTATGATGCATGGAGATGCATGATGATAAATGGCTTTGATTAATGCTTAAAACAGTGAATTGATGATGGTATTTGATGTATATTGGCAATTGATGAAATGGTTTTAAAGTACTTGAATCGGATATAGTTAGCCGGCTATAGGATTGGGTGCACCGTAAGTAGAGTCGCCTTGGATGTTGAGGGGTTGTGATTTTACCGTAAACTCCATCCAAGTACCCTAACGATTGAGGTAAGATCACAATGGTGGTTGTAAATTCAGTGTGTGGATCTTGTGTTATGTGTCCCTTACTCTCGTTAGTGGAATTATAAAACTACCGATGAGTGGTGTTGAGGGGTTGAGATTGTACAGTTATACTCCACCACGGGTGTCACATCAATGGAGGGATTGCTCTTGAGTGTGAACCTTGTGTAGTCCGGTAGTGTGTATGAAGTTTGTGGGATAACGCTTGTAATCCGCGTATCCGATTGTGTTTTTGTTGAAATGGTTATGAGCTATCACTTGAAAGCCAATATAATGTATTTAAATGTAACGAAGCGTGAGATGCTTGATAATGATGCAAGGTAGCATGAGAAAGAGATGAACTTGTGGTTTAAAAGCTTTGTTGAAAGTGTTTTCTAAAAATGCATTGCTGTATTGGTTTTATTTATAGCTTGCCTCACTAAGCATTTGTGCTTACGCTTTCTTTTACCAATAATACAGATAATTGAGGTGTTTAAGGGCATCAAGGAAGCTAAGTGTGTCGAAGGGAATCCAAGCTCATGTATGGTGAAGTTTTCATACACTATTAGTTTTGATAACTTGGCAATGGGAACCTAAGTTTTGTTTTGGGAGGTGTGTTAAACTCCCTAAGTTTGTGGCATGTGGGCCTTGGTTGATTTGAATTGTAAATGGCCTTAAATACTTGTTTGGAGGTTTGATATTTCTATTTGGTTTGTATATTAGGATGCATGCCTCTAGACTTATGAATTCTCTTGTTTGATGTCATGAATGTGTTTAGGGGTCCTAAACATGTACCTTATATGTTTGTTGACCTGTTGATATGCTTGGGAAGTCATTTGGATGTGTTAGATCGAGTTTGTGCATGAAAAACCAGCAATTACTGCTGTTTCTGGGCAAACCGTATCGAAACACCCCTAGTGTTTCGAAACGGGGGCCTGAAATGGCCTTCGTGTTCCAAAACGTTAAGGGATGTTTCAAAACAATTTGGCCACTGGAAGGCCTCGTTTCGGAACCAGTCTCGGAACCAACCCGCGTATCGAAACGGTCAATGCCATTCCAATCCTGCGTTTCGATACGGCAGGTGGGTGTTTCGAAACAGGTGGCCGTTGGGCACTGATTTGAATGGTGCTGAAGTTTACAAGCTTTACACTTTAGTCCCAAATGTTTAAGTTGCAATTGCTTGAGTTTGAGATGTTCAATTGAGTTGAAATTTGGCAGAGAAGCATGTAACATGACTAATTTCATATTGGTAACTTTAAAGTCAGTAAAGACCTTCTAAATTTCAGAATTTACGTTTTGGTCCCTAAAGTTGTATATTGTGCAATTGAGTCCCTTTTTGAAACCCGATCGATGTGCCTTTCTCTATCGTATCTCGCGAGTACTCACTTAGGGTTACTGTGTATCTAGACATGATTAAAAAGAAAAAAAGGGTCGTAAATCAAGGTTGACTTTTAGGTTGACTTTGGTTTTCCCCGTGTAATCTTCGAAGTTCGGGTAAATCGTCTAGGCCGGGCTAAGGGGGTTACAAGCATAAACATGCTTAACATCATATGCATTTATCACATAAAACCAAGGATCACTTACCTAGTGCGTCCTTAACATAATGACATTAAAATCCAGCATTAACCATGCTTAAAATATGCTTTAAACAGTAATCAAAACCACATTTAGCTCAAGTGCATTTCCATCAAAACATAGCAAATTTCCGAGAGAGACTTTCGAATCACTTACTCTTGAGCTTAGCTAAGTGTTTCAAACTTACACTAAGCTCCCAAGACCATGCTCAAAGCGTTACAAAGTTGGAAAATCCATTTCCACTCACTGATATGCGAAGCCTCGCTCGCCGACACAAAAATTACTCTTCTGGGTCCTCCAACAACGCCTCGCTTGCTCCCATATCAAGATTCCCTGTTTCACATCATCAAAACAGAGATCCAAATGCATTAAAATGCATTTCAACACCAGCAACCAATCACAAACTCGTTGCTCACCCAAACTAAACCAATTCACCCATCCGAAACAACCGAAAACCCAATCGATTGCTTCCTAAACCAAGCCCTGCTATCATACATCACTTCCAATCAAAAATAAACATCAAAACACATCTAAAATCAATCCAAACCCATCCTTATACCTCCACCAAGCATTATCATTTCATCTCAAAAACCCATCTAGAACTATCAAGAAACTCAAGGATCTCAAGGATTTTGGGATCTATATCAATAAAACCTCTTTTCAACATATTAACCAACACAAAACTCAATTAAAATCAATCTAAACCAGAGCTTAATAAAACAAGTTCGAAAATTAAGAATTTCATCTAATTTTTGCAAGATTTCAATGTCAAATCAAAACTATAATGAAAACTCCACCATAAACATTAATTAGAAGCCAAATATCTTGGGAATTTCAATAAAGAACCTTGATTAGAGGTTGAGAACGGGATTTACCTCCAATCCTTGCTTTCCTCAATGAATGACAAGTTTTCCTTAGCAAAATCTTAAAGAACTTGAAAGGATTCTTGAAAATTGTTTAGGAAATATTGAGAGAGTGTTTGGGAGGAAAGAATTCTGGAGAAAAATGAGTTAAAATTGTGTTTGGCTGAAAATGAGAAGAGAATGGTAGTTACGTGATGGAATCTCACTAATTAACCACCTAATTAATTAAATTAAATAAAAACCAATTAAAACTATTTAATTAAAACTATTTTAAGCACATGTCATATTAAGGAAAGGCTAAATTGCCATAAAGCTCCCTAAAGATTCTAAGATTTTGGCTTCTCCTTTACAAATCACATTTTCTACAGTTTTGAAACTTTACAATTTGGTCACTACCCAAAATGTATCACTTCCGAAAATATTTTTGTAAAATTGATTTGAACAACCTCTTACACAAATTTTTAGAGGGCGTTACACTTGCTAAAATATTTTCCCTTCTTTCTACCTTGTAGAACTAATGTTTTGATATAATAATTGAAAAATGTTTTGGACAAATTTGAAAAGAATTTAAAACATGTCTTTAAGTCCAAACAACTTGAAAATAAGTTTGAGGCATTTTAAAAGGTTTTTGGCAAAGTTTTTAATGCTTTAAAATAGCCAAACTTGACTTTTCAGCAAGCCCGTACCGATACGGTATACCTCATATCGATACACTTTTGCCAAGTTTTGATTCTGCCAAAACCCGAACCGATACGAGTGAGACTGTATCGATACAGAAAGGGATCGTTTTGATACGCCCCTTAAGCATACCGATCCCTATTTTAACAACCCCAACGACTATTTCCCAACGGTCTTTTAAATGACATACCGTACCGATACGCCCTCAAGCGTATCGATACGCTTAGGCTGGCAAGAGCCCAACGACTAGTTTCTGTAGAAGAGCGTACCGATACGGGTCCTCGTGTATCGATAACGAAGGCTCTAGAACAGCATTTAATATGAGAAGTTGTAACGCCATGATTTTGGGCCTAGATGTTTTAGAGTTTGAATCGGACCGGTCGAGAATGGTTCGAATCCTTAAGGGAGATTTAGGGAACAACTAGTTCGGGATGCTTTAAAAATATGGAAAAATATCTAAATATCCTCATTTATTATATGAATGATTATGGTGAATTTTTTTAAAAAAAAATATGGTTTGGAAATACTACATTCCGTGTAGTGACCAAATCGCAGTTTTTGCAAAAGTTGACTAGTGACTGTTTTGTAAAGGATTGAAACTTTGAACCTTTAAGGAGATAATTTTACCAAAATATTTTTATCAGATTTCTCTCTAATTTTGGGTGTTTTAATAATGATTTAATAAAGGGAATTAAAAGAGAAAATCCTATTTTGACTTTCATAACTACTTTACGATCTTTTTCCCTCTTTGCATTTTCTCTCAACTTCCACTCAGCCAAACGCAATTCCTTCATCAATCAACCTCTGATTTTCATTCCTTTTGATGAGATTTCAATCTCTTATGGATTCCTAATCTTTTCCTCATCAAATCCTCTTGTTTACACATTGGATTTTCAAGAAAACTTGCCCAAATTAAGGAGAAATCAGCCATTATAGGTAAGCTTTGTCCTTCTCCTCTAATGAGCAGTTATTTACTGAAATTCCCAAGTTATCAATCCTTTGTTAATGATTTTTGAGTTGCTTTAATGTTAGAAAAATGAAATTGTGTTAAAACTCAAGATTCTTGGAGAGATCTTGAAGATTTTCGTAACTATTGGTTATGCTATGTGTTGAGGTTGATTTCTAATGTATTTTGGATGGTAATTGATGTTATACATGAGGTTTTATCAAACAAATCCCGAATAGGTTTGGATTCCTAAGTTTTGCATGTTAGGGTGGTGGTTTTTGGGGTGGTTTTGGTGTTCGGTTGTAGCTGGAGATATAAGGACGAGTTTATGGTGATTTTTGGTGTTGATTGGGCTTAGAAATGATTAGAAGTGATAGATCTTGCCTGGGCTTTGTTTTGGAAGAGTTTAGAGATGATTTCAGTTGTTTTGGGTAGCCGAAGTGGTGCTTTTGAGTAGAGCAGCGAGTTTGTTTAGTTGGCTGGTGATTTTAATGCATGATGATGCATTAATCCTCTGCTCTTATGTGTAATGAACAAGGGAGACATCTTCGGACACTTTTGGTGTTGATCCGGAAGTGCCGGGAGCATAGATATCGTTTCGGCGAGCAAGCGAAACGTAATCGGTGGGTGCGAATGGTTTTAGAAGTCCTTGAGGGACAAAGAAACAAGGTTTGGGGATTTAGGGTTGGTTTGAAACACCATCCTAAGTCCAAAAGTAAGTATGGCTGGATTTACTCTCAAATATGTGGTGGTTGCCCTTAAAATGCTATTACATGCTCTTGTTTTGAGATAGACAAATTCCTACTATTTTATGCATGATTTGTAGCATGGGATGATGCTTTGTAGAGATTTCATGAGATAGCATGTTGCATTGAAGAGTTTTGAGATTGTGACTTAATGCAAAGCACGTGTTATGATTTTGAAATGAGATGAGAAAGATTTGAGAAATGTTGCATTAAAAACAGTAGGTGAGATGATGTTTTTGACATAATATATTAGCATAGAAGATGAGATAGTTACCGGATATAATTGATCGATCAATAGGATGAGAGTGCACTATAATCTAAAAATTCGTACGTGCTCTTTGGAGTCGGGCAATGGGGGTAGTGCCATCCCGATCCAAAGTGAGAATCCGATGACGAGAGATACCATCGGGGTAGGACTTGGTGAAATACCCAAGCTTTGTGGCGATGATAGATACCGCCATGAGAGTCCGGTGATGAGAGATTGCACCGGGGTAGGACTTAACCTTGAGTCAAGCTAATCCGTATATCCGAGTAAAGATGAAATGTGAAATGCCAATATAAAATATGAAAATGTATTTGAATCACATGTACCAAATGAAGAGATGTTTTATGCTATGAGAAATGCATATGACATTATGATATGAAATGCTTTTGTTTTCATTTATCATGTGTATGGCATTGCCATGATATTTGCATTGGTTTAAATGCATGAGATAGAATAGATGTACATGTGTTTTCAAATGGAGATTTGCTTTGAAATGGTCTTCAAGCATGAGATAGAATGAGCATGTTGTTGAAAATGGCTTTTGAGAAAGGATTTTGAATAATGCATTGTTGTATTGGTTTTCTTTAGAGCTTACCTCACTAAGAAAATATGCTTACGCTCTCTTCTACCAACAATGCAGATAATTGAGGTGATTTTGGGCAGTGAGAAGGTTAAGAACATCCAAGGAAGTGTAAAGCTCATGTATGGTGATCTTTTTACACACTTTAGTATTACTATTTGGCAATGGGGCTTCAAGGTTGTTTTTTTGGAGATGTATTTGGATCTCCCTATGTTTGTAGTAAGTTGGTATGGCTTTTGAAGTTTGTAAATGGTCTTATATGGTTTGGTTTGAGGTCCATATTTGATTCATGTGACTAGGAAGCATGCCTATAGACCCATTGGCCACTTGTTTGATGCCATGCTTTAGTTTAAGCTTCTTAAGTATGTTCTATAATGTCTAACCATGTTGCTGGTATGTTATAGTATGATTTGGGACATGTTTGATTGAGTAAAGAAGTGAAAAACCAGCAAATTCTTCAGTTACAGGCCAGGGTGAATCGAAACACCCTTAATTGTTTCGAAATAGGGGCCTGAAATGGCCATGGTGTTTCGGAACAGCTGAAGGTGTTTCAGAACACTTTGGCTACTAGAGAGCCATGTTCCGATACGGGTTTCGGAACGGCCCCGAGTACCGAAACGGCCAGCCCAGTTCCGATACAGGCATTTCGATACCAGGGTCAGCGTTTTGAAACGGTTGACCGTTGGCTGGCATTTTTGAATGGTTTCAAGTTTATGTTCTTCCATTTTGGTCCTTGATGTTGTGGATGCAATTGTTTGAGTTTGGAATGTCCTTTCTAGCTGATATTTGACAGAGATGCATGTAAAATGACTAATTACATATTGGTAAGCTTAAAATCTTCAAAGTCCTTATATTTTCCAAAATTTGCATTTTGGTCCCTAAAAGTGAAATTCTTTAAATTAAATCCCTAATTGAATTTCGATCGTTGTGCCTTTCTTTCCTATGACTCTTGAGTAATCACATAGGCTTAATGTGCATTTAGAAAAGATAAAAAGAAAAAAAGGGTCGTTAATCAAGGTTGACTTTTGGGTTGACTTTGGTTTTCCCCGTGTAATCTTCATAGTTCGAGTCAAGTGTCTAGACCGGGCTAAGGGGGTTACATTTGTTGGTATCAGAGCCAGGTTATCGAATATTTGGGGCTTTGTAAGTGGTTATTGCATGTGATTGTGAATGATTGTGACTTTTCGGTGAAAGTAGGATGTATGATTGTTGATGTTTGGTTCTATTGAGATGAATTGGTGACGCTATGCTGTGTTTGGGGTATAGTTGGGGATCCCATTGCCATATCATTACTAATGAGAAGAATTGTTTTCAAAAAATGAGCTTGAGTACTTGGATTACTTACCTTATTATGCCTAATTGAATTTATTGTATTTTGTTACTTGCATTGTGTTATTATGGGGCCACGTAGAGAGCTTAGAATCAATACCCATGCTACGACTGAGAACGAAAATGTTGAGAATGTTGAGGATCTACCTCCACCTCCCCCTGGTGGTGGTGGAGCTGGGGTTGGTGCTACTGGAGTTGGTGCAGGGGTTGCTGGACCCGAGAGAGGTTAGGGGCAAGCCCCTCCTGATATGTCTGTGTTGATACAAGCTATTGCTGGAGCTTTTCAGGCAGCAGTAGCTGGAGCTCATGGAGCTGCACCACAGGATGGTGCTAATGTGAGGTTGTCGTTGGAGCGACTCCGCAGTCTGGGAGGGACAGAGTTTAGAGGGTTGACCCCGAAAGGTTCCGAGTCTTGGCTAGAGAGTACCAAGAGGATTCTAGGGCAACTGAACTGTAATAATGTTCAAAAGTTGGGATGCATTGTGTCCTTGTTGCATGGCGATGCATATACGTGGTGGACGACCACAATTGCGGGAATAGAAGATGATGATGTGACTTTGACATTCTTCTTGAATGCATTCAAGCGAAAGTATTTGGGAGTTCGCTACCTCGATGAGAAAAAGAGGGAATTCATGTCCCTTGTACAAGGGAGTATGACGGTGGCAGAATATGAGGTGCAGTTTGTACGCCTTAGCCAGTATGCACCTGAGCGATTCCTAGCGAGCGAGAAAGATGTGAACGATTCCGTTATGGGCTGGTGGCTGATGTGAAAACCTATATGCTCATAGCAGACTATACTGATTTCGATGTTTTGGTCACCAGAGCCAAGGACATTGAGCTGAATCTTGGTCTGGCAAGTCGAGCGGGAGGATCTAGCTCAGGGAAGTGAGCTGCAGAGCGTGATCTTGGTAGAGATCGCTATAAGAGGCATAATGATAGAAGGGCACCTGTTGATGCTAGACGTGGGGGTGGTAACCCTGGGAGAGGTCAGCAAGGACCAAATGCTTTCATGCGGACTCCTGAGTGCAACCGGTGTGGTAGAAGGCACACTGGTGAGTGTTGGGGCAATCTTGGTACATGCTGGAACTATGGTAATCGAGGGCACATGAAGAAAGATTGTCCTCAGCCGTTGAGGGAAGGTCAGGCTCCTGTGAGAGCAGCTGAGCCACAAAGAGGTCGCGTGCGCAGCCGTGGTAACTTTCAGCGCAGAGATGAAGGTGGAAGGAATGTAGCACATGTGGTGGCTGTTCAACCTGAAGGTGGTGGCCAGGCTCGAGTGTATGCCCATCGAGAAGGGAGGAATGACACGGACGTGATCACAGGTACCTTTACTTTGAAATCCTTGTCATTACTTTCTTTGATTGATTCTGGATCTATACACTCGTATATATTGTGTGAACATGCTCAAATGCTTGGTTTGCCTGTTGAGTCTTTGTATGTGGGTATACGTGTGACTAGTTCCTTTGGTGAGACGGTTGTAACAAGAAGATTGTATAGGAGATGCCCTTTAATGGTGCAAGATCATGTGTTTCTTGTTGATCTTATTGAATTGCCATTCTATGGATTTGATGTAATCCTTGGCATGGATTGGCTTGTTGAGCACAAAGCCGTTGTAGATTTTGAAAGCAAGCGAGTTTTGCTGAAACTTGCGGATGATTATGAGGTTGTGGTGGTGGGAGAAAATGTGAAGTTTCTATCTAATGTGGTGTCGACGCTTGAAGCAAGCCGAATGTTGCGTCAAGGATGTGAGGCTTATCTAGCCTTTGTTATGAATTCTAGTACAAAGGAGGTTCGTGTACGGGATATAAGGACCGTTTGTGAGTTTCCTAGAGTGTTTCCGGTGGAATTACCTGGTTTGCCGCCTAGTCGGGAGGTTGAATTTGGAATTGAGTTGTATGAGAACACAACTCCAATGTCCATTGCTCCCTATCGCATGGCACCCAAAGAGTTGCTTGACCGAGGCTTTATTCGGCCTAGTGTGTCACCTTGGGGTGTACCGGTCTTGTTTGTTAAAAAGAAAGATGGCATGATGAGAATGTGCATTGATTATCGTCAGCTGAATAAGTTGACCATCAAGAACATGTATCCTTTACCGAGGATTGATGATCTTTTTTATCAGTTTCAAGGAGCGGCTGTGTTTTCAAAGATCGATTTGAGGTCAGGATACTATCAGTTAAAGGTGAAGGATGTGGATGTGCCAAAAATAGCCTTTCGAACGAGATATGGGCATTATGAGTTTCTGGTGATGCCGTTCGGATTGACGAATGCTCATGCTGCTTTCATGGACATGATGAACAGGGTGTTCCATGAATTCTTAGATAAGTTCGTTGTGGTGTTCATCGATGATATCCTTGTGTACTCTCGTACTGAGGAGGAGCATGAGGGTCATTTGAGGGTCGTTTTGCAAGCGCTGTTAGAGAATCAGCTTTATGCTAAGCTGAGCAAATGTGAGTTTTGGCTAAAGGAAGTTGTTTTTCTTGGCCATGTGGTTTCAGCTGAAGGGATTCGAGTTGATCCTCAGAAGATTGAGACGGTGGTGAATTGGAAGCCTCCTAGGTCTGTTCATGAAGTTCATAGTTTCCTTGGTTTGGCGGGTTACTACCGGAGGTTCGTGGATGGATTTTCTAAGATTACTGCCCCTTTGACGAAGTTTTTATAGATGGATGTTAAGTATGAGTGGACAGAAGCGAGACAACAAGCTTTTGAGAAGTTAAAGGCGGCTTTGACGCAAGCTCCTATCTTGGTTCAACCAGAATTAGGGAAAGAGTTTTTAGTGTATAGTGACGCATCCTACGTTGATTTGGGGTGTGCGTTGATGCAAGAGGGTAGAGTAGTGGTTTATGCATAGCGGCAGTTGAAAGTGCATGAGCGCAATTACCCTACGCATGACATTGAGTTGGCTATAGTGGTTTTTGCTCTAAAGATTTGGAGACATTATCTCTATGGTGAGAAGTCTACTGTGTACACAGATCACAAAAGTTTGAAGTACCTGATGTCTCAGAAGGAGTTAAATCTTAGGCAACAACGTTGGGTGGAGTTGCTTAAGGATTACGATCTAACGATCGAGTATCATCCGGGGAAGGACAATATTGTGGCCGATGCTTTGAGCAAGAAGGTGGCAGTGGAATTAAGGGCGATGTTTGCTAGCTTGAGCATATCGCGGGATGGTGGTCTTGTTGCTGAATTGCAAGTGAAACTATCTCTAGTTCAGTTGATTAAGGATAAACAATTGTTGGATGATTCTTTGGTGCCACATGTTCAGGATATTGCAGAAGGTAGGCCATCGGATTTCTATTTCAATGATGATGGTGTTTTATGTTTTGGGAGTCGGATAGTGGTGCCGAATGATATTGAATTGAGGCACACTATTCTGACTGAAGCTCATAGTAGTCCTTTTTCTATGCACCCTAGTAGTACAAAGATGTATCGTGATTTGAAGGAAGAGTACTATTGGGTGGGATTGAAGAAAGATGTCGCTGAGTATGTTAGCAAATGCATGGTTTGTCAGCGGGTTAAGGCTGAACATCAATTTCCTTTAGGGTTGTTGTAGCCGTTAAGGATTTCTGAATGGATATGGGAGAGGATCACCATGGACTTTGTGTCTGGTTTGCCGTTATCGCCATCAAAGAAGAATTATGTCTGGGTGATTGTGGATCGCCTTACGAACTGTGCGCATTTCTTGCCTGTGCATACTACATATACCTTGGATAAGCTTGCGGAGTTATACATTGCTGAGATTGTACGTTTGCATGGAGTGCCAAAATCTATAGTATCGGATAGAGATCTAAGGTTCACCGCAAGGTTTTGGGGGTGTTTACATCAAGCATTTGGTACGCGGTTGAATTTCAGTTCTTCGTATCATCCGCAGACGGATGGACAGTCGGAGCGTGTTATCCAAGTGCTCGAGGATATGTTGAGGTGCTGTGTTATTGAATTTCAAGGCTCTTGGGAGAAGCACTTGCCTTTGGTGGAGTTTGCTTATAATAACAGTTACCAGGCAAGTATTCAAATGGCACCTTACGAAGCTTTATACGGGAGGAAGTGCAGAACTCCTCTTTGTTGGGCTGAAACGGGACAAAAGTTGGTCTCAATGCCGGCTTTGTTAAAACGAACCACCGAGAAGGTGAAGCTCATTTGTGAGCGGTTGAAGGCAGCATCGGATCGGCAAAAGTCTTACGCAGATCTGAAGCGTAAGGAGATAGAGTTTGCTGTGGGCGAGCGTGTGTTTCTGAAAGTTTCACCTTGGAAAAAGGTGATGAGATTTGGCCGAAAGGGCAAGTTGAGCCCAAGGTACATTGGACCATACGAGGTGATAGAACGTGTGGGTCCTGTTGCCTACAAGCTGAGACTACCTCAAGAGTTAGAAAATATACATAATGTGTTTCATGTATCCATTCTTCGGTGGTACATATCGAAACCATCGCATGTTATGCTTGTGGAAGAGGTTGCGTTGAATCCAGACTTGACGTATGATGAAGAACCTATTGAGGTTCATGATTCGGATAGTAAGGTTCTCCGAGGTAAGAACATCGAGCTGGTCAAAGTCTTGTGGAGACATCGTGGTGTTGAGGAAGCCACGTGAGAAAGGAAGGAAGACACGAAGAAGCAGTTTCCTTACCTTTTTCCTCCAGGTAAATTTCGGGGACGAAATTTCTTAAGAGGGGGAGAGTTGTAACGCCCTGATTTTGGGCCTAGATGTTTTAGAGTTTGAATCAGGCCGGTCGAGAACGGTTCGAATCCTTAAGGGAGATTTAGGGAACACCTAGTTCGGGATGCTTTAAAAATATGGAAAAATATCTAAAAATCCTCATTCATTATATGAATGATTATGATGAAAACAATTTTACAAAATATGGTTTGGAAATTCTACATTTCGGTGTAGTGACCAAATCACAGATTTTGCAAAAGTTGACTAGTGACTGTTTTGTAAAGGATTGAAACTTTGAATCTTTAAGGAGCTAATTTTACCAAAATGTTTTTATCGGATTCCTCTTTAATTTTGGGTGTTTTAATAATGATTAATAAAGGGAATTAAAAGAGAAAATCCTATTTTGACTTTCATAACAACTTTACGATCTTTTTCCCTCTATTCATTTTCTCTCAACTTCCACTCAGCCAAACACAATTCCTTCATCAATCAACCTCTGATTTTCATTCCTTTTGATGAGATTTCAATCTCCTATGGATTCCTAATATTTTCCTCATCAAATCCTCTTGTTTACACTTTGGATTTTCAAGAAAACTTGCCCAAATTAGGAGAAATCAGCCATTAGAGGTAAGCTTCGTCCTTCTCCTCTAATGATCAGTTCTTTACTGAAATTGCCAAGTTATCAATCCTTTGTTAATGATTTTTGAGTTGCTTTAATGTTAAAAACATGAAATTGTGTTAAAACTCAAGAATCTTGGAGAGATCTTGAAGATTTTCGTAACTATTGGTTAGGCTCTGTTTTGAGGTTGATTTCTAATGTATTTTGGATGGTAATTGATGTTATACATGAGGTTTTATCAAACAAATCCCGAATAGGTTTGGATTCCTAAGTTTTGCATGCTAGGTTGGTGGTTTTTGGGGTGGTTTTGGTGTTCGGTTGTAGATGGAGATATAATGACGAGTTTATGGTGATTTTTGGTGTTGATTGAGGCTTAGAAATGATTAGAAGTGATATATCTTGGCTGGGCTTTGTTTTGGAAGAGTTTAGAGATGATTTCAGTTGTTTTGGTAGCCGGAATGGTGCTTTTGAGTAGAGCAGCGAGTTATTTTAGTTGGCTGGTGATTTTAATGCACACCGATGCATTAATCCTCTGCTCTTATGTGTAATGAACAGGGGAGACATCTTAGGACGCTTTTGGTGTTGATCCGGAAATGCCGGGCGCTTAGATATCGTTTCGACGATCAAGCGAAACGTAATCGGTGAGTGCGAATGGTTTTAAAAGTCCTTGAGGGACAAAGAAACAAGGTTTGGGGATTTAGGGTTGGTTTGAAACACCATCCTAAGTTCGGAAGTATGTATGGCTAGATTTTCTCTCAAATATGTGGTGGTTGCCCCTAAAATGCTTTTACATGCTCTTGTTTTGAGATAGACAAATTCCTACTATTTTATGCATGATTTGTAGCATGGGGTGATTCTTTGTAGAGATTTCATGAGATAACATGTTGCATTGAAGAGTTTTGAGATTGTGACTTAATGCAAAGCATGTGCTACGATTTTGAAATGAGATGAGAAAGATTTGAGAAATGTTGCATTAAAACAGTAGGTGAGATGATGTTTTTGACATAATATATTGGCATAGAAGATGAGATAGTTACCAGATATAATTGATCGATCAATAGGATGAGAGTGCACTATAATCTAAAAATTCGTACGTGCTCTTTGGAGTCGGGCAATGGGGGTAGTGCCATCCCGATCCAAAGTGAGAATCCGATGAAGAGAGATACCATCAGGGACGGAGCTAGGATTAAACATTGGGAGGGGCAATAGTCTATTAAGACTTTAAATTTAGAAATTGGGAGGGGCAAAGGACCTATTTGATTAATATTTAAACTAAAAAGGACTTAAAATCCTATTATACCAAAAAAATTTGGGAGGGGCAGCAGCCCCACCCACCCCTTGAACAGTTCCGTCCCTGGATACCATCGGGGTAGGACTTGGTGAAATACCCAAGTGATGAGAGATTCCACCGGGGTAGGACTTGACCTTGAGTCAAGCTAATCTGCATATCCGAGTAAAGATGAAATGTGAAATGCCAATATAAAATATGAAAATGTATTTGAATCACATGTACCAAATGAAAAGATGTTTTATGCTATGAGAAATGCATATGAGATTATGATATGAAATGCTTTTGTTTTCATTTATCATGTGTATGGCCTTGCCATGAGATTTGCATTGGTTTAAATGCATGAGATAGAATAGAGGTACATGTGTTTTCAAATGGAGATTTGCTTTAAAATGGTCTTCAAGCATGAGATAGAATGAACATGTTGTTGAAAATGGCTTTTGAGAAAGAATTTTGAATAATGCATTGTTGTATTGGTTTTCTTTAGAGCTTATCTCACTAAGCAAATATGCTTACGCTCTCTTCTACCAACAATGCAGATAATTGAGGTGATTTTGGGCAGTGAGAAGGTTAAGAACATCCAAGGAAGTGTAAAGCTCATGTATGGTGATGTTTTTACATACTTTAGTATTGATATTTGGCAATGGGGCTTCAAGGTTGTTTTTGGGAGATGTATTTGGAACTCCCTATGTTTGTAGTAAGTTGTTATGGTTTTTGAAGTTTGTAAATGGTCTTATATGGTTTGGTTTGAGGTTTGAGGTCCATATTTGGTTCATGTGACTAGGAAGCATGCCTATAGACTCATTGGCCACTTGTTTGATGCCATGCTTTAGTTTAAGCTTCTTAAGTATATTCTATAATGTCTAACCATGTTGCTGGTATGTTATAGTATGATTTGGGACATGTTTGATTGAGTAAAGAAGTGAAAAACCAACAAATTCTTCAGTTACAGGGCAAGGTGTATCGAAACACCCTTAACTGTTTCGAAACAGGGGCCTGAAATGGCCATGGTGTTTCGGAACGGCTGAAGGTGTTTCGGAACACTTTGGATACTGGAGAGCCATGTTCCGATACGGGTTTCGGAACGGGCCCGAGTACCGAAACGACCAGCCCATTTTTGATACGGGAGTTTCGATACCAGGGTCAGCGTTTCGAAACGGTTGACTGTTGGCTGGCATTTTTGAATGGTTTCAAGTTTCTGTTCTTCCATTTTGATCCTTGATGTTGTGGATGCAATTGTTTGAGTTGGAATGTCCTTTTTAGCTGATATTTGACAGAGATGCATGTAAAATGACTAATTACATATTGGCAAGCTTAAAATCTTCAAAGTTCTTATATTTTCCAAAATTTGCATTTTGGTCCCTAAAAGAGAAATTCTTTCAATTAAATCCCTAATTGAATTCCGATCGATGTGCCTTTTTTCCTATGACTCTTGAGTAATCACATAGGCTTAATGTGCATTTAGAAAAGATAAAAAGAAAAAAAGGTCGTTAATCAAGGTTGACTTTCGGGTTAACTTTGGTTTTCCCCGTCTAATCTTCGTAGTTCGGGTCAAATGTCTAGGCCGGGCTAAGGGGGTTACAGAAGTAAAGTCTCCAACGTCTCCAATTCAACCCCAACGGCTAGTAATAGCTACAAACTCAAAGAGGAGTATAAAAGGGACCTCCAAGCATCTAGTAATGGTTAATGCTTCAATTGTAATACAAAATATGATTAAAATGCGTCTTAGTGCGTAATTGTCAATTCCTTGTATAGACAAACACTAGTGAGCAAAAATTGTTAGATTTGCTGAAGTGTTTTAGGATTGGGTGAGAGCTTTATTGTGCAAACAAATACCTATTAGAGGGATTTGAGTTTGCTTAATTTTATCTCTTTGTAAAAAGGGTTTGATCAAGGCTTTGAGTAGAAAGCTTGATCGGTTTGTAAGGGTTTCCTCCTAAGCCTAGAAAATGGGACGAATCAATAGTGGATTGATTGGAAATCCTTAATGGGAAGCTAAGTTAGTGGATGTAGACCATAGGTAGAAGGTTGAACCACTATAAATCATCTTGTCTTTATCCTTTTAGCTTTCACACCTCTATCACCCAAATTTCCACTTCTCCACCACTTAGCGAGCAAGAACGGTTGAAGAAATCAAGCACCATAAAACCCAACAATTGGTATCAGAGCTTGGCTCAATTGAAAAAGATTGACATCCTATTGAGAAGATCTAGAAAGCTCGATCAACATTTCAAACAACCGGCTCTATGGCGCAATCCATCGACAAACCGCCCTTCTTCGACGGAACACACTATACCCATTGGAAGACAAGAATGAAGTTCTTCATAAAGTCAAAGGACTACAAGCTTTGGGAGATAGTAGAAGATGGTTCGTTCGTGCCTCAACGAAGCAAGGCAGAGTGGAGTGCCGAAGACCGCAAGAAGATGGAGCTCAATTGCAAAGCCTTGCACAACCTTTTTTGTGCTTTTGGACCCAACATCTACGAGAAGATGTCTTCTTGTGAGAGTGCCAAGGAAGTTTGGGACAAGCTCGAAGTTACATATGAGGGGACAAACGAAGTAAATGAGACCAAGACCGGGCTCCTCAACCCAGAGTATGAAAACTTCAAGATGGACCCGGAAGAGAACATTGAGAAGATGTTCGATAGGTTCTCCACCATCACCAATGGACTCAAAGGTTTTGGAGAAGCCATCCCGAAATAAAAGCTTGTCCGAAAACTCATCTACTACCTTTACGAGTCATGGGAATCACAAAGGACCGCCATCATCGAAGCCAAGAATCTCAAAACATTGAAGCTTGATGAGCTCATGGGGTCACTTCTCACTCACCAAATTATGAATAAAAACAAAAAAGAGGAGAAGAAGAGGGAAGAAATTAGAGGTATGGGGGAGAAGAAGCTAAAAGGGCTTGGCATCAACACAAATGGCTTTGCTCTCAAATCCTCCACATGCCATCATGTAGATTCAAGTGAGGAGGAGGATGAAGAAGAAGAGATAGTTCATCTCTTCAAGAAGTGTGCCCCTTTCATGAAGAAAGCCTTGAAAGAGCTTGAACGAGAATCCATAAAGAAGAAGAGGGCAAGCACTTCAAGCCATAAGAAGAAGGCATATGTGGCTACTTGGAGTGATGAAGACTCCACCGACGATGAACAAGTCAACCTTTGCCTTATGGCCATCGAAGAAGATTCAAGGGTAACTTCTAATTCATCTACTTCATGTTCATACTCTTTTGATGAATTACAAGATGTCTATGACGATTTGGTTTTAGAATTTAAAAATCACATTTTGAAAAACAAGAAAGTGATTTCAAATTTAAAAATTCAAAATGACTTGATTTCTAAAACCAAAATGGAACTTGAAGCAAAACTCCAAGAGTTTGAACAAAAATGTTTTGATTTACAAAATTTGCTTCAAAAAGTTCAAGAAGAGAAAGATTTGATTTTCAAAGAGCTTGAAATGAAAAATAATGTTGGAAAATCAAATTTTTATGTAAGACAATCTAGTGCCCCTAGATTTGTAAATGGTAAATGTTTTAGAAGTATTTGGGTCCCAAAAGGACTAAGTACTTCAATTAAAAAAGATGAAATTGAAAAATGGATTCCTAAGGGGACAAAATTTTGTGCTACTAACGTCTATGGATCCAAAGCAATTTTGATACCAAATATTACTTGATTGTCTTTTGCTAGGTGTGATATAGATTGATCAACAAGTAAAAAATTGAGGGGGAGCTCCATGCACACAAGAAAGAACACTTGATGAAGGAAGGCTTCACATCCTCCCTTGTGGTCAAGTATGGTAAAAATCTAGTTGTTTTACTTGTTTAATTTGATTTATTTTTTATTTTCAACTAGATTATGACATATGTTGGACTAACATTCTATGATGATGCTTTGAGTAAGGGGGAGCCATTTTAAAACCAAAATTCTTAATTTTGTCAATTTTTTTACCTCTATTGTTATTTAAAGCTTAAAAGTGTTTAAATTCTTTTTGATATAACAAAAAGAGGAGAAATAGTTTGAAAAATTGAATTTTCAAATGAATAAGGGGGAGCTTTAATTGATTTCAAATCTTAATTATCTTATCCCAATTTAATTTCACAAAGGGGGATAATCCCAAACAATTTTTCAAGTTGGTTTTATTATATCAAAAAGGGGGAGATTGTAGAACTAATGTTTTGATATAATAATTGAAAAATATTTTGGACAAATTTGAAAAGAATTTAAAACACGTCTTTAAGTCCAAACAACTTGAAAATAAGTTTGAAGCATTTTAAAAGGGTTTTGGCAAAATTTTTAATGCTTTAAAATAGCCAAACTTGACTTTTTAGCAAGCTCGTACCGATACGGTATACCCCATATCGATACACTTTTGCCCAAGTTTTGATTCTGCCAAAACTCGTACCGATACGGGTGAGACCGTATCGATACAGAAAGGGATCATTTTGATATGCCCTTAAGCGTACCGATCCCTATTTTAACAACCTCAATGGCTATTTCCCAACGGTCTTTTAAATGACATACCGTACCGATACGCCCTCAAGCGTATCGATGTGCTTAGGTTGGCAAGAGCCCAACGGCTAGTTTCTGAAGAAGAGCGTACTGATACGGGTCCTCGTGTATCGATACGGAAGGCTCCAGAACAACATTTAATATGGGAAATAAAGTCTCCAACGGCTCCAATTCAACCCAACAGCTAGTAACGGCTACAAACTCAAAGAGGAGTATAAAAGGGACCTCCAAGCATCTAGTAATGGTTAATGCTTCAATTTTAATACAACATATGATAAAAATGTGTCTTAGTGCTTAATTGTTAGGATTGGGTGAGAGCTTTATTGTGCAAACAAATACCTATTAGAGGGATTTGAGTTTGCTTATTTTTATCTCTTTTTAAAGAGGGTTTGATCAAGGATTTGGGTAGAAAGCTTGATCGGTTTGTAAGAGTTTCCTCCTAAGCCTAGAAAATGGGACGAATCAATAGTGGATTTATTGGAAATCCTTAGTGGGAAGCTAAGGTAGTGGATGTAGACCTTTGTTAGAAGGTTAAACCACTATAAATCATCTTGTCTTTATTCTTTTAGCTTCCACACCTCTATCACCCAAATTTCAACTTCTCCACTACTTTGCGAGCAAGAACGGTTGAAGGAATCGAGCACCATAAAACCCAACATACCTCTTTGCTTCATTGAAAACATCTAATCTTTGCTTACTTAATCCAATAACATTGTACTCTTGATTGGAAGGATAGACTTCTTCATCATTTTCATTCTTTGTACCTTTTTGCTTCATTGAAAACATTTAACCTTTGTATGAAAACGTCCTATCCTTGTAGTTGATACATCCATATTCAGAGACAAGCCTCTTTGAGTGCCTCTGGAGCGGGAATGAGAGTCCTTGTAACTAAGGATTTTCCCCCATCAATGTCTGTAAAATTGTCATGTAAGAAAGACTGGCGATCAAGAAGGCAACGATATATCGCGTCATGCTGCTTTAAAGACATCAAGATACTTTTAAGGGTCTTTGAAAAATCACAGATTCTTGCCTACATGGAATACTTTCCGTTTCTTGCATGAGAATCTTTGCAGCAAAGCTTATTTCCACTTTGAATGTCTTTGAAATTGGTGCTACATGCCCCAAGTTCTAAACTTAACCATGAAATGCCTCATAGTCCCTATACTTTTAAAACTTTTTCAAAGCAATGCTAAAAAATCTTTTTGTATGTTTTGTGTGATGTCAAAACTATAAATTCTCATTTCAACGCAAGATGCTTTTGAAAAGGGATGGGTATCAACAAAGAAGATCAATAAAATTTATTCATACTATGGCAAACAGAAAAGAAATCACAAGAACAATATTCAAATATCAATGACAAAAACTTCTCATGATCAAAATGCCCTGAAATGCCTTGAATGCTACCCATGCCTAACAGACTTCGAAAAAAGGTGATGATGCGAGCAGATACATCTGTGTCATGTCCCCGAGAGGATCTCTTGCCAAATCAACTACTTGAGCCGCCCTTTGCGGGTTTTCAACTCAAGTTCTCCTTTGGTTTCAAAACGCCCTTTACGAGTTTTCATTTTGAACCCCTATTTTTCCATTTTTTTTCTTTTTTCTTTTCTTTTCCTTTTCCTTTTTTTCTTTTTTTTTCTTTCCTTCTTTTTCTTTTCTAAACATAATACTTCTTGACATAGTATGAATTTATTGAGCTCTGAAGTTCATCTCTGTCCATTTCAGCCAAAACCAATGCCCCACCTGAGAAAACCTTTGTTACAATGTATGGTCCCTCCAAATTAGGCGTCCATTTTCCTCGATAATCACTCTGGATTGGTAATTTATTCTTCAGCACCAAGTCGCCTTCCTGGAATTCTCTTGGTCGAACTTTTTTTTCATGAGCCCTTATCATCTTTCTCTGGTACATCTGACCGTGGCATAAGGCTTTTAGTATCATCTCATCGATTTGGTTCAACTGATCATACCTTGCCTGAACCTATTCTGCCTCGTCAAACTTTGCCTCCATTAAGACACGAAGTGATGGTATTTCAACCTCAATTGGTAACACTTCCTCTACTCCATATACCAACAAAAATGGCGTTGCCCCGGTTGATGTTCGTACTGCAGTTCAGTATGCATATAAGGCAAACGGTAACTTCTCATGCCAGTCTTCATAAATTTCGGTCATATTTGCAACGATCTTCTTAATGTTCTTATTTGCAGCCTCTACTGCCCCATTCATCTTTGGGCGATATATTACTATAAAGTGCTCATAAGTCCTATATTTTATATGCATTCCATCTCATATTATTGCTATTCTTAGGTACATTTTAGGCATATTTAGGTGCATGCATGCATTATTTACAATATTCTTTACTTTACCCTATTTATATTGAATATCTTTAATTTGGTGAGAAAAGGTATTGTTTTAGTTTAGTTTTAGTTTCAGGTACTAGAAGCTGGTAGAAGGAGAGAGGAGCTAAGGAGCTGAAGCTAAGGCAGCAAGCCAAGGAGCTGTAATGAACTAGCTTAACACATAGAGAAGTGCTGTCGAGTAGCTGCTGCCGCCATAATTGCCGCCCAAGGCAGCAACCTAAGGAATTGGTGAATTGGAGTGCGATTGGAATAACCTAATTTCCTGAGTCCAATAAGCCAATCCACGCAATTTATCGATGCTAGAAACATCCGACTGAGCCGCCCAATGAGAGATTATTCAAGGCGGCTTAAGGTTACTTGTGCCACAAGAAGTCCAACTTCAAGTCACAGAAGTCAGAATTTAAAGGATGCATTCAATGCTAAAGCTACTTTATGATAAGGAAGACTTCTACTCCAAGGAGGACTAAACCTAGGCTAATTTCCTATATATACCCGACCATACCTTTTATTTTAAAGACAACCACATAGTCGGCATAGCCTAGTTTCTCTTCTGTTTTCTTGCTGCCACTATGTTCTAAATTCTCTAGGGTTTGGGTTATGTTGTAAAGTTGTTGTGAGAATGGTTGTTTAGGTTTTAAGTTTGTTTTGCAGTAAATTCAAGGTTATGTTATTTCACGTTCTTCTCTGTTTTCAATTGAGTTCGAAAGATCGATTGGAAGCAATGTATTTGTTTGGTATCGAGAGAGTCAAACTCACGAAAGAAGTAAGCATGATCTCATCAATACCAGGTGTTGATCAATCCAGTCCAGACATAGGTTAGGGTTTAAGGCGACTAAAAAGGAACGAACCAAAGGTTGTTGTTCACTGTAAGATTCACACCGACGAGTATCATCTGTAGTGGGAAACAACAACGTTCTGACTTAGACATAAGTTGGATCATTATCGAAGCATTTTGCCGAGCCTTGAAGGACTACCGAGTTTGCCGCCGAGCCAACTGTCTGTTCCACTACCGAGGCAGCGAAAGCGTCGAAGCAGCTAATCTTCCATCTTCCGCCGAGGCAGCAAAGTCTGGCAGCGCAAAGCAACTTAACCTGTTCAACGCATTTTCACACTACTAAGAAGCATAACATGACCCATTCTATCACCCTGATCTTTTCTATCAATTACTTGTGTTTATTTACTTTTCTTTACAAACTAAAATTTACTTGTGCATTTAATTTTCCTTGTGCAAGAATTGTGATTCGAATTAGTTGTCCAATCCCTGTGGAAGACGATATCTTTTATACTATAACTTGACAAGAGTGTGCACTTGCGCTCCTATTTAGAGAAAACCCAAACGCTCTACAAGTTTTTGGCGCCATTGCCGGGGATTGGGAACAGTAAATTCCTTTTTATTTTTCTACACCTTAATTTTATTTGCATTTAATTTAGCTTTTATTATTTTTATTCGAAAAAGAAAGAATTTTACAGTTTTCTTGTCTAGTGAAATACCAAAGCAAACCCATCGTAAGAAATCGTTTTCATAGACGAGATCGAATGAAGAGCAAGAGAACTAAAGAAAGAGGCAAGAGAAGCCCTTGGAAAGGCCAAGGAAGAAGGAAAAGCATAGGAAACCATGCATAACGACCAAGATGACAACCCTGCCAACAATGCCCGTAACGGCAGGGATGGGCAGCATGATCCACCGCCTAAACAGAATCAATCAGTTCCGCCCAGGAAGCAACGGTATGTGCGCACCACCAGAGATTATTTGGAGCACGACTTTAGTGGATTTGACCCAACTATTTCAGAGCCTAAAATCAAAGCAAATCACTTCGAACTGAAGCCCGTAATGTTCAACATGATAAATACACTGGGGCAATTTGGAGGAACTCCCACGGAAGATGCTCGGCAACACTTGAGGGGATTGCTAGACATATAAAGAGCTTTCAAGATATATGGAGTCCATCAAGACGTTCTCAAGCTGAGATTATTTCCCTATTCACTGAGGGATAGGGCAAAGCAGTGGCCGAGCAACCAACCGGCAGGGTCATTCAATACTTGGACGGAGTTGTGCAAAGACTTCCTAGATCGTTTCAGCACTTCAAACGTCACCGAAAGATTGAGAAACGAGATCACATCCTTCCACCAAGGGGATGTCGATCAAATGTATAAAACATGGGAGAGATACCAACAGATGCTAAACAACAGTTCGCTTCATGGTTTCCCATCCTGGACTCAAGTGTCGATGATCTACAATGGAGTAAATCAACTGACACGAATAATGCTCGACCCCTCAGCCAATGGAATCATCCTGGATAGACCACATGAGGAGGCACTACAGATTCTGAACAAAATTGCCAAAATGACTACAAGTTCCCTACAGCCCGTCACGGCGGCATAAGGCAGTCGGCTGTTGTGAATGAAGTATAAGCTACTGAATCTGTTAATGCCCGCCTGGACAAACTGACACAGTTGGTAATGAGTATGGCCAAAGGAAAAACATATGAGGCCAAGGCTGTGGAGCCATTTTGTGATGTGTGTGGGGGAAACCACGATTCCTCTGAATGCAGTGAATCCACCAACTTTATGGGAACTTACGAGAGGAACAACAGACCCAACACCAACACATATAACACATGCTGGAAAAAGCATCCAAACTTCTCCTGGAGTAACCCCAACACGGCTGCAAACCCAACTCAGCAATCAGGGGGATACCAACAGAACCTATCACGACAGCAACCTCAGCAGAAACAGAATACGAGCAACAATTCACTAGAATCTACCCTACATACTTTTATGTCTCGAACTAGTGATTTTATTGTTCGTACTAATAAATTTATTGATAAGACTAAGTCTTTTATGGACATGACTGATATGAGGATGAACAACTAGGAGGCTACAATAAAGAACTTGGAGACCCAGTTTGGGCAGTTCACGGAGATCATAAGCAACATGACAATGGGTGCAGCATCCAGTAGCACAGAGGTCGCAACCAAACCCACCTATGAGCAGTGTAAAGCTATTACTATAAGATGTGGGAAACAATTGGATGAGCCCGAAGTTGAGCAACCAAAGGAAAAGCAGCCAGAACTACCCACCGCAGCAACACATGAACAACCCATTGGGGCAGAACAACAAACTGATGCCCAGGTAGATGACGGCAGCCCTGAGAAAGATGATCCTGAACCACCACAGATTAGATTCCCAAGCAAGTAACACATCCAGGACATCCGTCTACCGCCGCCCTTCCCCCAAAGGCTTAAACAACAAAAACAAGAGCACCAGTTCAAGAAGTTCCTAGATATACTTAAGCAGGTGCACATCAACATCCCACTCGTGGAGGCCATAAAAAATATGCCAAATTATGTGAAGTATCTGAAGGACATGGTTTCCAAGATGAGGAGAATTGGGGAATTTGAGATGGTAGCTATCACTGAGGAATGTATGGCAATGATTCATACTAAGGTGTCGCCCAAGAGGACATATCTAGGCAGCTTCATCATTCCATGCAAGATAGAAAGCAACCATGACATGAGAGCTCTATGCGACCTAGGAGCGAGTATAAATCTGATGCCCAATGATGTCTTCAACAAACTAGGAAACAGGTAAGCAAAATCAACCTGCATCATGCTACAGCTTGCTGACCATTCCTTTGTGCAACCAGAGGGAAAAGTTGAATATGTCCTGGTACGAGTGGGCAACTTCATTTTTCCTACTGATTTTCTTATCCTGGACTGTGAGGCAGACGAGAACGCCCCCATCATCCTTGGGCGACCATTCCTAGCCACGGGCAGAACATTGGTAGATGTGGAGAATGGGGAACTCATAATGAGGCTGGACAATCAGAATATAAAGATACATGTTTTGCATCCCACGAAGTCAGCCATGGGAAAAGAAGTATGCGAACAAACACAAGCCTCCAAGGACATCCCAGAGACAAGTCAAGGAAGCAGCTGGCAGGGCAGGAATCATAGCAACAAGAACCCCAAGGAGCTGGACAACCCACCTGGACAACAAGCAAACCAAAACCAACTCAAGAAATGGTTATGCTTGGGAGATGAACCTCAATGCACTCCCAACATAACTTAATTTATTTTTAATTTCTTTCTTTTTATTTTTATGTTTTAGGATTAGATTTTAATTTATTGCAATTTATTTTCCACGTTTTTATTTTCAGATTTACGTATTTTTATTTCATTTTTCTTTATTTGGTTTATTATTTTATTTTCAGGTTTTAGGAATAAATAAGCAAGACCAAGAAGAAGGCCCAACAAGGAGCCCACCCACCATGTCTTCGAGACAGTTGCAGGCAGCCAACCGTAAAAACGCATAAGGGCTAATAACCCGCTAACGGCTAGCTGCCAACGGCTACAGCGTAACGGGCATTTAATCTAGTAACACACGCCGCGAAAATCTGCCCGTTGGAATTTAATGCCGCCACGACATCTCTCGGCAACCCCTATATATATATCTCACTATTTCATTCATTCTCTTCATTTCACCTCCTTGTTTAATCTCTTCTACGTTCATTTGCTTCTTAATTTTTTTCCTATTTTTAGATACTTTAGAATCACAATCGGCTCACATCTATGACAACATTACAATCTAAACCCACTTTGTAAAGATTCTTCTCCAACCTAGACCAGTAAAGGCACCAAACTCAGTTTTCCAATAAAGCAATATGGGAGGAGCAAGGGTTCCACTACTCCACGCAGATAGGAGACCTCGGTCTCGATCCCGCCCTCTTCGAAAAGATCCACGTCCAAGGGTGGGAAATATTTGCTAAGCAGCCGGAAGTGGCCAACGTCACACCTGCCCGGGAATTCTATTCCCACTAACCCGCCCAGAGGTTGCCTTCGTCTTTGTCTGAAGGGAAGCATTCAAACTAAATCCGGCCACCATCAACAGATTTTACGGGATGGAGATGGACGACAACCCCCATGAAGAGTGGAGGCAGACGCTGACAGTAGCTGACTACGACCAGATGAAGGACTTGCTCCGTTAGCCAAACACACTGTGGCTGGCGGGGAAGCTCAGCGGATCTGTCCAGCGCCGCCGATTGCTGCCGAAGGCAATGCTGTGGAACATATTTACCAAACAATGAATACTGCCCACCTCCCACAACACAACGGTTGACCAACCTCGCCTCGCCCTAATTTATTCCATCATGAACAACCGACTTTGTGCTTTACTTCCCCTCCCTTATCACCGGGCTTTGCGCGAACTTCAACATGCCCACCGACCCCAAGGACGCCATGACACTACCCAAGGAAGGCTGGACAAGGAAGGTTCGGCCCTAGATGATGCAAGCACCAGAGATAGAGCCGATCATACCTTCCCAGCCGTCGGCCGACAACACCGCTGCCCCGGTAGCCAAAGGCAGTACTAAGGCTGCCCAACAACCAGAAGTCATCCAGCTGCTCCATACACTGATCGCCAGGAACAAAAGGATGGAGCAGCAGTAGTTGACTTTCATGAAGTATGTGGGGAAAGTCCAAGAGGCATTTGTGCCCTATCTTCTTCAAAAGTTCCCCAATGATGGCCCCTCCCTGCCCAGATTCCCTAAAGACCTGGCCGCTGCAGTTGAACCCATAGAGGGAACACCACCAGAAGCAGTTGCCCGCCACTCCGCCTTCTGCCGCCAGATGCCATCTCCGACGCACTATCCATCCTACTCTGCCACCTACCCATAGAGGCATCAACAAGACCTCTCTCTATCGATCATAGCAGGCACGGTGGCAGACACCTCCCCGTCTAACGAGGTTGAGCAGCAAATGGAAGCAACATCGGCACCCATGGAAATAGAGAACCCACCAGCAGAACCCATGGCAGAGGAAACAAGGAAAAGAAAGTGACACATCATCCCAGTCGAGTCGGAGGAAGAGGAGTAAGAATCCAAACCGGAACAAAGTGAAGCTCCTCCCCCCACTCCCAAGAGAGTCCAGCCACCACGAACAACAAAGATATCACCTGCCAAGTCTGCTGCCCGAAGATCTGCCAACCGCCGCCTTGTCATCCATTCTTCATCTTCCTCCTCTGCTGTAGGAACCCAGCCTCTTCTCAGCCCTCCGCCAACTTCTAACGCTATTTCTTTTCTTTTCTTTTATTGCTTATTTTTTTGTCTTAATTATCTTACTTGTATTTATTTTTCTGTTTTTTTCTTGTATTTTATTTTGTGCAGTGCGGGCAATGCCCATCTCGAGTTTGGGGGGTTAGCAATCATTTTGTTTAGGAATAAGTAGTGCATATAGGTTGCATAATGCACTTGCCTTAAAAAAAGTAATCAAAAGAAAAAAAATTGTTAGAACTTGTGCCTATGATAGGATAGTCGACTTTAATTTTCTCCACCAATTAAAAAGAACTTATTTTTGGGGAAAGCATGAAGTAAACTTTGAATTTTTCTATAATTGCCGAAAATTAAAAACACTATTGTTACTTGCTGAATTTGATTGAGTTTCTGATGAGCATTGACTACTTGAATTATTTGTAAAATTCTAACATGGTTGCAGGAAGCTGTCGCGACATGCAAGAAACAGAAAAAGAAAAGGACAGCCACGGTAGGAGAAAAAAAATATATGTTGTTTTCCCTAAAGATGCCCGAAACTGGCTCTAGGAAGAATCATGTGCAAGGACACTCCGCTACTATCAAAGTCAACGAATCTGAAAATCCTTGAAGTGAAGGACAAATTAGCATGAGTGAATGAAACTCTTCACGGGATGACTCTACTCAATGGGTTCGAGGTTTTGTAGTTTGCTCCGATCTTAATTTCAGACCTAGAAGAGTAGTTTTGATGAGCTGAAGCCCTTATTGCCATGATTATAAACTGTGCTTAAATATGATGCCTCGACAGCAACCTTATATTACCATGACAACATCTTTGTTTCTTAGAATATTCTTCAGATTCAGCCTGTACACAGTTTCTCCACGCACTGCACTAGTATTGTAGTTTAATTTTACGGTAATTCATGCTATTCTCCCTTCACTAATCTAATGATAGGTGCCACGACCTTGATGTGCTAAATCAAGTTTGAAACAAGTTTTACTTTCTGATTAGTGCAAAGTGAAAGTGTGTTTAGGATTGCATTGCATGAGGACAAGCAAAAGTTCGAGTTTGGGGGTGTGTAAAGTGCTCATAAGTCATATATTTTATATGCATTCCATCTCATATTATTGCTGTTCTTAGGTACATTTTAGGCATATTTAGGTGCATGCATGCATTATTTACAGTATTCTTTACTTTACCCTGTTTATATTGAATATCTTTAATTTGGTGAGAAAATGTATTGTTTTAGTTTAGTTTTAGTTTCAAGTACTAGAAACTGGTAGAATGAGAGAGGAGCTGAGAAGCTGGTGCTGAGGTAGCAAGCCAAGGAGTTGTACTAAAGCAGCTCAACATAGAGAGAAGTGCTGTCGAGTAGCTGATGCTGCCATAACTGCCGCCCAGGGCAGCAACCTAAGGAATTGGTGAATTGGAGTGCGATTGGAAGAACCTAATTTCCTATGTCCAATAAGTCAATCCACGCAATTTATCGATGCCAGAAACAACGGACTAAGCCGCCCAAGGACAGATTATTCAAGGCGTCTTAAGGTTACTTGTGCCACAAGAAGTCCAACTTCAAGTCAAAGAAGTCAGAATTTAAAGGATGCATTCAATGCTAAAGCTACTTTATGATGAGGAAGACTTCTACTCCAAGGAGGACTAAACCTAGGCCAATGCCCTATAAATACCCGACCATACCCTGTATTTTTAAAGACAACCACATAGTCGGCATAGCCTAGTTTCTCTTATGTTTTCTTGCTGCCACTATGTTCTAAATTCTCTAGGGTTTGGGTTATGTTGAAAAGTAGTTGCGAGAATGGTTGTTTAGGTTTTAAGTTTGTTTTTGCAATAAATTTAAGGTTTGCTTATTTCAAGTTCTTCATTGTTTTCAATTGAGTTCGAAAGATCGAATGGAAGCAATCTATTTGTTTGGTATCGAGAGAGTCAAACTCACGAAAGAAGTAAGCACGATCTCATCAATACCAGGTGTTGATCAATTTAGCCTAGACATAGGTTAGGGTTTAAGGCGTCTAAAAAGGAACGAACCAAAGGTTGTTGTTCACTGTAAGATTCACGCCGACGGGTATCATCTGCAGTGGGCAACAACAGCGTTCTAACTTAGACATAAGCTTGATCATTATCGAAGCATTCTGTCGAGCCTTGAAGGACTGCCGAGTTTGCCACCGAGCCAACCGTCTGTTCCACCGTCGAGGTAGCGAAAGCGTCGAAGCAGCCAATCTGCTATCGTCCACTGAGGCAGCAAAGTCTGGCAGCGCAAAGCAACTTAACATGTTCAACATAGTTTCACACTACTAAGCAACATAACCTAACCCATTCTTTCACCCTGATCTTTTCTATCAATTACTTATGTTTATTTAGTTTTCTTTACAAACTAAAATTTACTTGTGCATTTAATTTTCCTTGTGAAGGTATTGCGATTTGAATTAGTTGTCCAATCCCTGTGGGAGACAATATCTTTTATACTATAACTTGACAAGAGTGTGTACTTGTGATCCTATTTAGAGAACACCCAAACGATGTACAATTACCAAATTATGATGTTTGATGTTAAACTGCTCGCAAACCCCGACAATCATCCTATTGATCAAATTGGAAGCATTGTCAGTGATGATACTTTCAGGTAGACCATACCGGCAAATGATTTCCTTCTTCAAAAATTTACAAACCATAAACCTAGTAACATTTGCGTATGAGGCTGATTCCACCCACTTCGTGAAATGATAAATGGCTACCAAAATAAAACGATCACCGTTTGACGCCTTTGGGTGAATCTGTCCGATGACATCTGTGCCCCACATGGAAAAAGGCCAGTGAGCCGACATGACATGGAGAGATTCAGGAGGTATATGAACCTTATCAGCATAAATTTGACACTTGTGGCATTTACGAGAGTAATCGATGAAGTCACCTTCCATGGTTGACCAATAATATCAAAAGCACATGATCCTTCTGGCCATGGTCAAACCGCTAGGGTGAGTTACACAAACTCCCTCGTGAACCTCTTCTAAAATCAATTGAGCCTCTTTCGCGTCCACGAATCTTAGGAGCACCTGATTTCGACTCCTCTTGTATAGGATTTCTCCATCAAGAACATACCCTGATGCAATTTTCCTGATCATTTTCTTTTCATTCTCTCTAGCTTGTGGTGGGTATTGTTGAAGTTTTACATACTGCAAGATATCATAGTACCAGGGCAAGCCATCTGCTTCCTCTTCTACGTCATAACATTGAGCTGGGGAATCTAGCATTTGTATTTTGATGGGCATCATTCTTGAATCTTCACTTGCCTTGAACATAGCTTCTAGGGTGGCTAAAGCATCAACAATCTGGTTGTCTTCCCTACGAAGATATTTGAAGGTGATCACATCAAATTCTTTGGTCAATTCGAGAACCAACTTGTGGTATTCTACCAACTTTGCATCCTTCGTCCCCCATTCCCCTCGTATTTGGTTAATAATCAACGTTCAATCCTTGAATACCTTCAAGTTACGTATTCTCCTTTCGATGGCCTCCCTTAGACCCATTATACATGCCTCATATTCTGCCATGTTATTAGTGTAGAAGAACTTCAATCGACTAGTTAAAGGGTAGTAATTTCCTACTCGCGAAACTAAAACTGCTCTGATTCCTCGACCCAATGCATTTGCGGCACCGTCAAAGTTCATGACCCAAGATTCTGCTGGAGCCTCATTATCTTCTAAGATGCACATCAGATCCTCATCAGGGAAATTAAAATTTAATGCCTCATAATCATCACAGGCGCGACTTGCCAAAAAGTCAACTAGGGCGCTTCTCTTTATAGCTTTCTGACTCACATATTGGATATCAATCTCTGACAACAACATCTACCATCGCGTAATCTTCCAGATAAGGTCGGGGCTTCCATCATTAACTTCAGTGGATCTAGTTTTGAAATCATCCACATAGTATGATATAGCATATATTGCCCAAGCCTTTTAGCCACCCAGACCAGTGCACAACATAGTTTTTCAATTGAGTAATTGGTTTTACAATCAGTGAACTTTTTGTTTGCTCAGGTAATATATCGCCTTTTCTTTTTCCATTTTCTTCATGTTGCCCCAGCACACAACCCATAGAGCTTTCATACACTTTTAGGTATAGAATTAATGGCTTTCTAGAAACTGTCAGGACCAACACATGAGGATTAGTTAGCTGCTCTTTAATTTTCTCCAAAGTCTCAATGCATTCTTCATTCCATGTGCATGGGTTATTCTTTCTAAGTAGCCTGAACATTGGATCACATTTGCCTGTCAGTTGGGAGATGAAATGGACAATGTAATTGAATCTTTCTAGAAAACCCCAAACATTATTCTGTGTTTGTGTGGCAAAAGCTCTTGTATGGCCTTAATCTTGTCATGATCAATCTCTATTCCTTTTCTACTTACCACAAAGCCTAATAATTTTCTGGATGTGACTCCAAATGTACACTTTGTCACACCCTGAAAACCAGTCTAGTTGAGATTAAGTTCTAGTGATCTAATATTTTTGTACTGGTTATGTAAATGGTTCAATCTTGTACCGAAATTGAAATAATGAAAGTCAGTTAGACTAACTGTATTATTATTTTTATTATTATAAAATAATAATATTAATAATAATAGAAAAAGAAAACAAAGAAATAATGGACGTGGGACCCACGGCCAATTCCTTCAAATGGAAGGAATTTGCCGTGGTATTCCCACATCAAGGGATACACGGCACACCCATAAAATGGGTGGCAAAGCCTTGATTCCACGTGGCCAAGCCTAAGGGCATTATACCCAAAAATTTGGCCAACACTCCACCTACGTGGAGAATGGAAATGGAAATGAAGGCCGGTTCATGTAGTATAAATAGGGCGGGGTGTACACAGAAAGCATAAGCATAGGTAAGAAGCAAATAAATCAGTTCAGTATTAGGGTCGTAAATTCAAGTTTTTCGGTTCAATAATTCGAGTCCTTGCTATCGTTGGGGTAAGCTCAAATCTTTGATTAATCTAAGCTTTAATTTTATTTTAATATTTTCGTATTAATTCGATATCATTTTATCGACCCTAACCAATCCCCGTTAATTAACTTAGTTCAAAAGACAAATAAGGGACAATCATCATTTTCGAAGGCCGAAGATAAAGACATTGTTATTCGAGAAACATCAGGTTATTGAGGTGAGTGTAGTTTGAGCCTCATGAAAAGATTAGATTCTTTTTCCGATTTCGTTGATATCGATTATTATATAGCTAATAAGTTGTCATAGGATTAATGTATCGAACCTCCTAGGAGGGCTTATTGGTAAAAAAACCGGTAAGTTATCACATTGAAACGTTGAACATGGCATCATAGATATCATCATTGTTAATGATAAGATATTGAAACGTAGAAGTCTCTACCATTAGATATTGTTAGTATCATTATCATAGACATTGTATGTTGAAATAGGCATTACTATAGCTATTAAATATAGCATCTACATTGTCATCAGATTTTTTATATTGAAATATTGGTTATAGACATTGATAATGAAATATTAATTACTGACATAGATATTGAGACATTAATCATTTATTGAGATATTATAAACATTAATCATTAACATTGCCACTGAAATATCGACATTGTTATTTTTATTGGCATTGCTATAAATATTGTCATTGGAAATAATAATTGGTATTGTTATTGTTATCGAAACATTGGCATTGAATCATTGATCATTGATATTGTTATTGGAAATATTGCATATTGATATTGCTATTGAACCTTGGATTCGAAAGGACATTGGATACAATTGGCATGCCATAGAATTCATGAGCTCATTGGTACGGGTGGACTACGGTCTTTGGGCTACGACCTTTATTGTGGTGAGGCGGAGGGATGTTTGTGTTATTGGTCAATTGGCGAGGCGGAGAGACTAGACCAATTATTGATTTGGTGAGGCGTAGGAATTCGCGTATCCACTATCTTATTTCGATCCAAGAGAATACTATTAAAATATGTCAAGAATATTTTACTAAATATTGTCATGGTATTGATTTCGTTATAGCATTGACATTAACATGGCTTTGGAATTATTAAAGTACTGTCATCGCCCTAGCATGTTATGAGTTGCATACCATTGTATTTATTGTTAACTATGACTACCTCACTAGGTAAAGTATCCTAATTTATTTCATCTCATGCATTTCAGGTTAATTAGAACAATGACAGGAGATCAGAGCAGTCGAGGGATTTTGGCAAGTCACTATTAAGCTAAAGTAAGGTATTCCATCCTTATAAACTCCTAGTATGGTGCCAAAGTACTCAAACTAGTAACACATGGACCCTTTGATATGTTTGTATTACCTGTAGTTTGGGTATGTGCAAAGGGCCCTAAATGACAAGTTGAAGTTTGCTTGAAAATGGTCATATATGCATAAATGGCCTAAGATAGTAAAAACTTAGTAAACGTATTCAAATGGTACCGAACTTGGGCATGCTGGTAGATTATGGTTTTGAAATATTGTGCATAAAATTTCATTGCATTTGGACACCTTCTAGTAGGTTAATTTAGCTAAAAACCAACTAAAATATGGCATTGCAGGTCAGGTGTATTGAAACAGGTGATGATGTTTCGATACAGCCCTTTTAAATAAGATTACTAGAAAACAGGGTAAAGCCAGGTGTATCGATACAGTTTAGAGTCGTTTCGATACAATTTGCTACTGTCAAGGCTCGTTTCGATATTGGCCTAACCCATATTGGAACGAGTCAATAGTCAAAGTCAACGAAGGTCAACCCTTATCAGAACATGGCTTACCTGTTTCGACATGGTATTGGGTAGAATCAATATTAGAACTAATTTTTGTGCACTCGTTTCTAAACGGCTCAAGGTGTTTCGATACAGGAATAGTTAAGTTGGTAAAAAGACAGATTATATTTTTTTATTATTTACAGATTGATCTCTAATTATTGTATGGCCTAATTGAATGGGTAATTGACCCCAGAATGGCATGAAAATTTATTGGCTCGTTATTTATAAGTCGAATTTCGTTATAGTAAGGTTAACTTCAGATAAGGCTCTCTAAAACACTGATATTACATTTTAGTCCTTAAAACTTATAGACGATCGACAATAAAACAAGGTGATTATCAAGAACAAGTATCCATTGCCCAGCATAGACGACATATTCGATCAACTAAGGGATGCCTCCATGATTTCCAAGATCGATTTAAGGCCGGGCTATTATCAAATGAGAGTATGAGAATCTGATGTCCCTAAGACTGCTTTCCGTATGAGATACAGATACTACAAATTCTTGGTAATGCCCTTCAGGCTAATCAATGCACCAGCAGCCTTCATGTACTTAATGAACCAAGTCTTTAGACCCTATCTTGATAAATTCATAGTGGGGTTCATAGATGATATATTTGTCTATTCCGAGAATGTTGCAGCACATCAAGATCATCCTTCCATTGTACTTTAGACCCTTTAGGAGAAGCAATTGTCGGCTAAACCCTCTAAGTGCGAGTTTTGGCTCACTGAAATTGCCTTAGGAATATCGTGTCGGCTTCGAGTATCCAAGTGAATCTAGAAAAAATGAAGAAAAAATTTAAGCCACCAAAAATTAGCATCTACCAAAGAATATTGGAGAAGATAGAAGCTTCCTTGGTCTTGCTGGCTATTATAGAAGATTCATAAAAGGATTTTCCATGATAGCAGCTCTATTGACTAAGCTATTGAGAAAAGAAGCTTTATTTGTAAGTCCGAGGAACAATAACGAAGTTTCGACCGATTAAAACAAGTCTTGATTCATGCACCAGTCCTACTCAACCCTAATCCAAAATGGACTATACAATTTATAGTGATGCATCGCATCTCAGTTTGGGATGTGTATTGATGCAAGAAGGCAAAGTAACTGCCTATGCGTCGGAGACCACTAAAGCTACATGAAATGAATTACCCTACTCATAACTTAGAGTTGGTTGCGGTTGTCTTTGCATTGAAAATTTGGAACATTATCTCTGCCGGGAGAAATGTTATCTTTTTATCGACCTCAAAAGCCTCAAGTACCTTTTGACCAAAAAAGAGTTAAATCTTCGGCAATAGAGATGGATTGAACTCCTCAAAGACTATGATCTTGTCATTGATTATCATCCGAGAAAGGCCAACATTGTAGCTGATGCGCTCAGCCGCAAACCTTTGTATGCTCCCCGAGCAATTAATGCTCACTTCCGACTTCGGAAGCATCGTTGCCTCGTAGCTGAACTTTAAGTTCAGTCTACCATCGTTTCAAGAATCAAGGCTTTACAAGATCAAGATTCTGAACTCCAATCCATTGTTTCCAAGTTGTCAGATAATCTCGACTTTGGAATTAACTCTGAAGGACTCTTGTGTTTCTGTAATCGGGTCTGTATGCCCGATGATGAATCTCTCTGTACCGATATTCTTATAGAAGCTCATTCAAGTTGTTTTTTTGTTCACCCCGGGTCTGTGAAGATGTATAAGGACCTTCGTGAACACTATTGGTGGCCAGGCATGAAGCATGCCATAGTTGATTTTGTATCTAAGTATCTCTCATGCCAACGTGTCAAAGCAGAGCATCGTGTCCCTACCGAATTGTTACAACCTATCGATTTACGACAATGAAAGTGGGAGAAGATCACTATAGACTTTGTTAGTGGTATACCTTTAACTCATTCTAAGCATGATGCTATAAGGGTCATTGTAGATCGTTTCACCAAGTCATCTCATTTCATACTGGTTAGAATGGATTACGGTCTTCCTAAATTAGCTGGCTTGTACATCAAGGAAGTAATTCGACTTCATAGAGTACCTAAGTCCATCATCTCCAATCGAGATCCTCGTTTTGCATCTCGATTTTTAGAGAACATTGCAAGATGCTCTTGGCACCCTAGTTAATCTTAGCACAACTTTCCACCCTCAGTCTGACGGCCAGTCAGAAAGAGTAATTTAGATTTTAGAAGACACGCTTCGAGCATGCATCGTTGATTTTGATGGATTTTGGGAGAAATCTTTACCTCTCATCGAGTTTGCCTACAACAATAGCTATCAAGCTTCAATCCAAATGACTCCATATAAGGCATTGTAACCATAATTCGTGATCGACTCAGAGCTGTATTTAATCGACAAAAAGCCTACACTGATTTCCAAAGAAAGGATATTCAATATAACGTTGGTGAGAAAGCTTTCCTTAAGGTGTCCCCGTGGAAGAAGATCATTCGTTTTAGTAAAAAAAAGGGGAAACTAAGTCTTAGTTTCATAGGCCCATTTGAGGTGATCGAGAAAGTTAGACATGTTGCCTACCGACTAGCTCTCCCCGAGGAGTTAAGTCGAATCTATAATGTTTTTCACGTGTCTATGCTACGAAAGTACCAATCAGATCCTTTCTCATGTGATTGAGCCGGATTCTATAAAATTTCAATTCAATCTGACGTACGAGGAAGAACCAGTACAGATCCTCGCACGAGAAGTCAAGAAACTTCAAAATAAACGCGTACCCTTAGTAAAATTTCTTTAGAGAAGTCATTCAGTTGAGGAAGCAACGTGGGAGCTAGAAGAAACAATGTAGAAGCAATATCCTCACCTATTTGAGTAGAATGAAAATTTGAGGATGAATTTTCTTAAGGGGAGAGAGTTGTCACACCCTGAAAACCGGTCTAGATGAGATTAAGTTCCGGTGATCGAATATTTTTTTACTAGTTATGTAAATGGTTCAATCTAGTAGCGAAGTTGAATCAATGAAAGTCGGTCAGACTATATGTATTATTATTATTATTATTATTATTATTATTATTATTATTAAATAATAATAATAATAATAATAAAAGAAAACAAAGAAATAATGGTCATGGGACCCACGACCAATGCCCAATTCCTTCAAATTGATAGAATTTGTTGTGGTATTCCACATCAAGTGATACACGGCACACCCATAAAATGGGTGGCAAAGCCTTGATTCCAAGTGGCCAAGCCTAAAGTCATTATAAATAGGGCGGGGTGTACACATAGAGCATAAGCATAGGTAAGAAGCAAATAAATCAGTTCAGTATTAGGTTGGTACATTCAAGTTTTTCGGTTCGATAATTCGAGTCCTTGCTATTGTTGGGGTAAGCTCAAATCATTGATTAATCTAAGCTTTAATATCGATTTTGATATTTTCGTATTAATTGGATATCATTTTATCGACTATAACCTATCCCCGTTAATTAACTTATTTCAAAAGACTGATAAAAGACAACCGTCACTTTCGAAGGCCGAGGATAAAGGTGTTGTTATCTGAGAAACGTTGGGTTATCGAGGTAGTGTAGTTGGAGCCTCGGACAAAGATTAGATGTTTTTTCTGGTTTCGTTGATATCGATTATTATATAGCTAACAAGTTGTCTTAGGATTATTGTATTGAACCTTCTTGGAGGGCTTATTGGTAAGAACCGGTAAGTTATCATATTGAAACGTTGAACATGGCATCACAGATATCATCATTGTTAATGATAAGATATTGGAACGTAGAATTCTCGACCATTAGATATTGTTAGTATCATTATCGTAGACATTGTACGTTGAAATAAGCATTACTATAGCTATAAAATATAGGCATCGTCATTGTCATCAAATTTTTGATATTGAAATATTGGTTATAGAAATTGATAATGAAATATTAATTACTGACATAGATATTGAGACATTAATCATTGATTGGGATATTAGAAACATTAATCATTAACATTGCCACTGAAATATCGACATTGTTATTTCTATAGGCATTGCTATAAATATTGACTTTGAAAATAATAATTGGTATTGTTATTGTTATTTAAACATTGGCATTGAAACATTGATCATTGATATTGTTATTGGAAATATTGCATATTGATATTGCTAATGAACCTTGGATTCGAAAGGACATTGGATATAGTTGGCATGCCATAGAATTCATGAGCTCATTGGTACGGGTGGACTATGGTCCTTGGGCTACGACCTTTATTGTGGCGAGGCGGAGGGATGTTTGTGTTATTGGTCAATTGGTGAGGCGGAGAGACTAGACCATTTAGTGATTTGGCGAGGCGTAGGAATTCACGTATCCATTATCTTATTTCGATCCAAGGGAATACTATTAAAATACGTCAAGAATAGTTTATTAAATATTGTCATGGTATTGATTTCGTTATAGCATTGACATTAACATGGCTTTGGCATTATTAAAGTAATGTCATCGCCCTAGCATGTTATGAGTTGCATATCATTGTATTTATTGTTATCTATGACTACCTCACTAGGTAAAGTATCCGAATTTATCTCATCTCATGCATTTCAAGTTAAACAGAACAATGACAGGAGTTCGAAGCAGTCGAGGGATTTTGGCAAGTCACTATTAAGCTAAAGTAAGGTATTTCACCCTTATAAACATATGGACCCTTTGATATGTGTGCATTACATGTAGTTTGGGTATGTGCAAAGGGCCCTAAATGACACGTTGAAGTTTGCTTGAAAATGGCCATATATGCATAACTGGCCTAAGATAGTAAAAACTTAGTAAACGTATTCGAATGGTCCTGAACTTGGGCATGCTAGTAGATTATTGTATTGAAATATTGTGCGTAAAATTTCGTTGCATTTGGACACCTTCTGGTAGGTTAATTTAGCTAAAAACTACCTAATATCTGGCATTACAGGTCAGGCGTATCGAAACAGGTGATGGTGTTTCGATACAACCCTTTTAAATAAGGTTACTAGAAAACAGGGTAAAGTCGGGTGTATCGATACAGTTTAGAGTCGTTTCGATACAATTTGCTACTATCAAGACTCGTTTCGATTCGGGCCTAACCGGTATCGGAGTGAGTCACTAGTCAAAGTCAACGAAGGTCAACCCGTATCAAAACATGGCTTACCTATTTCGATATGGTATTTGATAGAATCGATATTAGAACTAATTTTTGTGCACTCGTTTCGAAACGGTTCTAGGCGTTTCGATACAAGAATAGTTAAGTTGGTAAAAAGACATAGATTATAATTTTGCATTATTTACAGATTGATCACTAATTATTGTATGGCCTAATTGAATGGGTAATTGATCCCAGAATGGCATGAAAATTTATAGGCTCGTTATTTATAAGTCGAATTTTGTTATAGTAAGGTTAACTTCAAATAAGACTCTCAAAAACACTGATATTACATTTAATCCCCAAAACTTATAGCGCTTACCATAATATTAATAAGATGTTGCTTAATGATTGACTTTTGTAGCACCAAACACCATTTTGTTCACTGGTAACGCCATCCGACCCGTTTCACTACCAGGCCGGGAAGGGGGTGTTACACACTTATTCAGGTTAAGTTTTAACTGGAATTTCCTCAACCTTCGAAAGAGTTTTTCTAAATTTGCTAGATGCTTCTCCTTAGATTGAGACTTAGAAATTGTATCATCAACAT
The DNA here is from genome assembly GCA_030270665.1 of Hibiscus trionum. Taxonomy (NCBI): domain Eukaryota; kingdom Viridiplantae; phylum Streptophyta; class Magnoliopsida; order Malvales; family Malvaceae; genus Hibiscus; species Hibiscus trionum. The sequence continues at coordinate 8,120,258 of BSYR01000007.1, read as the reverse complement.
ACACCTTTATTTCCTTGTGCATCATATCATAGAATAGGGTAACCATGGTTCGTTGGTAGGTTGCCCCGGCATTCTTCAAGCCAAAAGGCATTACTTTATAGCAGAAAGTGCCCCATAATGTTATGAACGTGGTCTTTTCCATATTTTCTGGACACATCTTTATATGATTATACCCGGAGAACCCATCCATAAAGGAAAAGATGGAATGTCCAGTTGTATTTTCCACCAATGTATCAATGTGAGGTAGTGGAAAGTTGTCGTTTGGGCTTGCCCTATTGAGGTCCCTGTAGTTCACACACATTCGTACCTTTCAATCTTTTTTGGGAACTGGGACGATGTTTGCCACCCATTCTAGATATTTGGATACTTCTAGGAACCCTGTGTCGTATTGCTTTTTCACTTCATCCCTAATTTTCAGGAGTGTCTCAACTTTCATCCTTCTAAGCTTTTTCTTTAAGGGCTCGCATCCTAAATTTATTGGCAACCGATGTACAACAATGTCTGTGTCAAGACCGGGCATGTCTTGGAAAGACAAGGCAAAAATATCCTTATATTCTTTTACGAGCTCGATCAGGCTTGTCGAGTAATAGCTGAAATGGTGGTGCCAATCTTTACCTCACGCTTCTCTTATTTTGTACCAAGGTTCAGAATTCCCAACTCCTTATGTGGTAGAATCTACTTCGCTTCTCCTTCTACCATTCTGAGCAAATCTTCGGGCAAATCATATTCTTCTTCATCATCAACGTTTTTAACTTCTACTTGGCGTGAAGGAACAACAAGGAACAACAAGGAACATATATATATATATATATATATATATATATATATATATGAAGGAAAAAGATGAACCAATGAATGGAATGATTTGTGTTAGTTTTTTATTGTAACCCCCTCGACCCAGTCTAGACACGAGACCGAACCGAACGGGTCACACGGGGAATATTGAAGTAAACCGAGAAGGTTTACCTCAATAAACGACCCTATTTTTTCTTTTATCTTATCTAGTTGTGCATTAACATCCTATGTGATTCACACTTGCAGCGGAAGAGATTTCAATGCAAACATACAACAATTTGGCATTCAATTGCTTAAAAACATAGGTTAGGGACCAATTTGTAATTTTAGAAAAATAAAGCTGATTCCTCCGATTTTAAGCTGGCATCCTTAAATTAATCACATTACATGTCACTGTGTCAAAACTCAGCTCAAAATGATCATCCAAGCTCATTTAATTGCTTCATAACAATTGGAACTAAAACGAAAGAAAACAGAACCTCAATGATACCAAATAACTACTTTAACCGCTGGTCGTATCGATACGCCAAGGCCTGTATCGGTACACATTTGTCCAGTAAGCTCCCAGTTTTTAAATTTCCAAGTTCGTACCAAAACAGAACCTCATGTATCGAAACATGCCACTTTTTCCTCTTGGTTCGTATCAAAACGGGTCCCCGCGTACCGATAAGCCAAGCCTATTTTTGCTTACCTGTATCGATACGATGGCCCTTGTTTCGAAACGCCTATGCCAAAAATGCCCCAATTTGCTTAAATAACACACTTAGATGCAATGAGATCCACCTTGACATGCCTCTAACATGTTTATAACATATTCAAACACCAATCTTCAGTCAATCATAGCATATTCAACAACATATCGAAACAAAATGAATCAAAGTTAAACTATAGGCATGCAACCTAGTAAGCAAGCCAAGCGAGGTACCAAAATGCATAGCAAGCATAAACCAATAACCAAAGGCCATTTACAAGTCTAAAACAACAATGAACACTCGCTCAACTAGGGGGTTTACACAAATGACCCAAACACACAACGAATCCCCCATTGCCCTTATTACTTATAGTCTAAACCAAGACATACTTTCTCAAATGAAGTCTCTTGTGATCCCTTGCTAACTTGCTGCCTCTAAAGCATCAATTATCTGCATTGATGGGCAAATGAGAGCGTAAGAACACAAGGCTTAGTGAGGAGTGCTCAAAAACAAAACATCATCAATGCATTAAAACCATTTTCCAACTCAACATTGAAATCTCATTCCAATTTACTTAAATCATCAATTGAAAACCTTCATGCCTTTAAAACCATGCACTTTCCTTAATCAAAATCAACATAATAAACCTCATGCAACACATATCATGAATCAACAACAACTTCCATTGCTAACACTACATTTAAGCCTTCCCATACATAACTACCATATGCAAAGCTTAAAGAGTAAAACATGTATAAATCACAACATCGGGTTCCATGCCCACAACCGCAGTTGTCCACCAAATGTACACATCTCCTTACAACTAAGATACAACTCATTTTCAATCTTTGGCATCATTACACCCATTTGTTCCATAATCCCAATAGTACAGGCCTTCCACTCCATGGACACCTCAGGTGACAACCCTCGAGCTCAACTTCTTCCAAATTACAGAAGCGTTCTAACAACAACTCATAGTCGTCCAACAGCTAGTGCAGTCTCATGCACTCCAGCATTAATAGCTTCTCAAGCTCTAGACATCGCCTATGTCTCAGGCGCCATGACACCCAACACTGGCCCAACCGATACAGGTTGTACTTACTTTAGGGCGTCAATCCCTCAGGAGACATTACACACTCCTCTGGTCCTTTCCCAACGACAACAACAATCATACCAGATTGCAACTCTCTCCTCGGTTTATTGTGTTAAAAGAAATATTTAAGGCATGATAATAAACTAACAAAACAAAACATTCAGGCCAACTTCGAGCAAGAATCCAAGACTTCCACTTCCAATCAAAACATTTCAAACTATAGTAATAAGGCAATGGGTATCCCAATTTTCCCCAATCATGGCTTGAAACAATCAACGCACATATCACAAACGTCGTGCATAACAAGCAACATATTTTGTTTCGCAACAACACCATACTAGTTTACCAATATCCCAATCTTTCAAAGACTTACTCCACACAACTTATCTCAACCAACATGCATATAGCAATCACCATGCATAACAACAAGAGGATTGAATCCACCACAATCAACGTACAATTTTGAAGTTACGCCCGGTCTAGAGGTGAGACCGAACCGAACGGGTTATACGGGGAATATTGAAGTAAACAGGGAAGGCTTACCTTAATAAATGACCCAATTTTTTTCTTTTATCTTGTTTAGATGCGCATTAAAATCCTATGTGATTCACACTTGCAGCGGAAGAGACTTCAATGCAAACATACAAGATTTGGCATTCAATTGCTTAAAAACATAAGTTAGGGACCAATTTGTAATTTTAGCAAAATACAAGGGATTCTTCTAATTTTAAGTTAGCATCCTTAAATTAATCACATTACATGTCACTGTGTCAAAACTCATATCAAAACAATCATTTAAGCTCATTTAATTGCATCATAACAATTAGGACTAAAACGTAAGAAAACAGAACCTCAAAGATACCAAATAACTACTATAACCGCTTGCCGTATCGTTACGCCAAGGCCTGTATCAGTACACATTTGTCCATTAAGCTCCCATTTTTTAGAATTCCAAGTTCGTATCGAAACAAAACCCCGTGTATCGAAACGGGCCACTTTTTTCTCTTGGTCCGTATCGAAATGGGTCCCCGCGTACTGATACGCCAAGCCTATTTTGGCCTACCAGTATCGATACGATGGCCCGTGTATCGAAACACATGGGCCTGAAATACCCCAATTTGCTCAAATAACACACTTAGATGCAACTCAATCCACCTAGACATGCCTCTAACATATTTATAACATATCCAAACCCCAATCTTCAATCAATTATAGGATATTCAACAACATATCGAAACAAAATGCATCAAAGTTAAACTATATGCATACAACCTAGTAAGCAAGCGAAGCAAGGTACCAAAATGCATAGCAAGGATAAACCAATAACCAAAGGCCATTTACAAGTCTAAAACAACAATGAACACTCGCTCAAATAGGGGGTTTACACAAATCTCCCAAACAGACAACGGATACCCCATTGCCCTTATTACTTATAGTTTAAACCGAGACATACTTTCTCAAATGAAGTCTCTTGTGATCCCTTGCTAACTTGCTCCCTCCAAAGCCTCAATTATCTGCATTGATGGGCAAATGAAAGCGTATGCACACAAGGCTTAGTGAAGAGTGCTTAAAAACAAAACACCATCAATGTATTATAACCATTTTCCAACTCCACATTGAAATCTCATTCCAATTTACTTAAATCATCAATTGAAAACCATCATACCTTTAAAACCATGCACTTTCCTTAATCAAAATCAACATAATAATCCTCATGCAACATATATCATGAATCAACAACAACTTCCATTACTAACACTCCATTTAAGCCTTCTCATGCATAACTACCATATGCAAAGCTTAAAGAGTAAAACATGTATAAATCACAATATACAACATAAACCATCTCATGATGCATCATCAATTGTGTTGGCTTACAAGTGATCATTAAACAAGTTCATATCTCAAAACCACATATCGAATACACGGATTCAACAAGTGTTAACACAACACTTCAAGCCATCTTAACCGGAATTTGGTACAATAACAACCAAGTGGTACAATAACAACCCCTCAGGGACACCAACCACATTAATCGGTTAGGCGCTTATCTCACTAACGAGAGACGAGACACCAACCTCCTCGAACGTTAGGGTACTTGGACGGAGACAAATGATACCAACCCCTCGACATCCAAGGCGACTTTTTATAGTGCACTCAATCCTATAGCCGGCTAACTATATTTGATATCATTTATAAACCATTTTCACAACATCACATGCAATTTAGTCATTAAAAATAGTTTTACACTTTTTACGTTTTAGTCACTAACCCGAAATGTCAACCTTCCAAAAGCCATTTTCCAAAATTAACTTCACCACCCAGTTTTACATATTTAAAAAGGATTTTAGAAAATTTCTAATACTTTTATCACTTCCCGAACCACGTTTTCCCTGAACCAACCTCGAACTAACCCAGATCTCTAGTCTAGGTTCTACAAACCATAAACCAAACCTTTAAAACTCCTAGGCCCAAAACCAGGGCGTTACAACTCTCCCTCACTTAGGAAATTTCATCCTCAAAATTTTACCCGGAAGAAAATGGTGTGGAAACTGCTTCAACATGTCCTCCTTGCTTTCCCACGTGGCCTCCTCAACTCCTCGATGTCGCTACAACGCTTTCACAATCTCCATCGTCTTACCACGAAGAACTTTGCTGCTATAATCAAGAATCTCAATAGGTTCTTCATCATAAGACAAACCTGGTCGCAACTCAACATCCTCAACTAGCATTACATGTGACGGATCTGATCTATAACTCCGCAACATCAACACATGAAACATATCATGGATTTTCTCTAACTCGGGAGGCAACCTCAACTGATCTGCAACAGGACCAACACGCTCCACAACTTCATATGGTCCAATAAACCTTAGACTAAGCTTACCCTTACGTCCAAACCTCATCACCTTCTTCCAAGGTGACACTTTCAGAAATACGCTCCACAACTCAATCTCCCTTCGCTTCAAATTCGCGTAGTATTTCTAATAATCCGAAGCATCCATTAGACGATCACAAATAAGCTTCACCTTCTCCGTCATTCCTTTAAGCAAATCTGGCAAGAAACAGACTTTTACCCCACTTCCACCCAACAAAGAGGCGTCCTACACTTCCTACCGTACAAGGCTTCATATGGAGCCATTTGTATACTTGCTTGATAGCTATTATCATAATCAAATCCCACCAAAGGCAATTGTTTCTCCCAAGAACCTTGGATATCTATAACACAACACCGCAACATATCCTCAAGCACTTGGATAACTCGCTCAGACTGATCATCCGTCTGAGGATGATACGAGGTACTGAAGTTAAGCGGTGTACCAAAAGCCCTATGCAAACTCTACCAAAAACTTTTTGTACAACTCACAATTTTCGCAATGTACAACTCTGCCAACTTATCCAATGTATACGTAGTATGCACATCTATGAAATGTGCACACTTCGTAAGACGGTCTACAATCACCCAAATAGAGTTCTTCTTTGATGGGGTCAAAGCAATACCGACAAGAAATCCTTCGTAATCCTCTCCCATTTCTATTCTGGTATCTTCAAAGGTTGCAACAGCTTGCAAGGAAACTGATGCTCAACTTTCACGTGCTGACAAACCATACACTTACTCATAAAATCAGCAACATCCTTCTTTAACCAAACCCAATAGTACTCATCCTTCAATCCACGATACATCTTAGTACTACTAGGATGCATAGCCAAAAGGACTACTATGCGCCTCAATCAGAATAGTGCGCCTCAACCCAAGATCGTCCGGCACAACTATTCGACTCTTAAATCACAAAACACCATCATCATTAAAAAAGTCCGTCGAATTACCATCTGCTAAATCCTGAACATTGTAACCCCCTTAACCTGACCTAGACGGTTGACCCGAATTAAGAAAGTCACACGGGGAAAACCAAAGTCAACCCGAAAGTCAACCTTGATTAACGACCCTTTTTTTTTCTTTTAAAACTTGTCTAGATGCATATTAAGCCTTAGATATGATCATACAACAGCATACTCAAAGATCATAAACATCAGAGATCAAACAGGGACCCAATTGAACAATTTACAACTTTAGGGACCAAATTGTAAATTATGATAATTATAAGGACTTAACCCAAATTGAAGTTACCATCTTGAAATTAATCATGTTTCATGCTTCTCTGTGAAATTTCAGCTCAAAAGGACTTCCCAAACTCATACAATTGCACAAACAAGATTCAGGACCAAAATGCAAACATTTCAAAACATTTAACTGCCAATGTCAGCCCCCAACGGTCACCCGTTCCGAAACGGGAGACAGCCCGTTTCGAAACACGGGGCCGTTCCGCAACGCGTACCGAAACGGGGGTCGGGCAGTAGCCTTTCCGTTTCGGAACGGTCCCTCCCGTTTCGGACGCCTGGGTTTGTTTAAGGCACCCGTTCCGAAACGGTAGGTGCTGTTCCGAAACACCCTGCACAGATTGCCCAAAAATGCATACTTAAACATGCAATTGACCAACCAATCATACTCCAAATGTCACCAAACTTTGCCAACATGTAATTCAACATATATGAGACATACTTGCATCAACAATTCATCAAAACATCCACATATATGAAAAGCCCCAAATCTATAGGCATGCTTCCTACACAAGCAACCATTCAAGCATAAACTTCCAATTCAAGCATATAAAGGTCAACCACAAAAACCAGCATTCTCAACAACATTCAACATACTTAGGGAGTTCAAAACATCTCCCAAAACATACACATAGGTCCCCCATTACCAAATTACCAAAAGCTAAATGTACTTAAGAAAAACCTTCCATACTTTGAGCTTTACTACCACTTGAATGCTTGCCTTCCTTGCTGCCCTCAAAGTACTTTAATGCTCTGCAATATTGGTTTGAGAAAACAAAGAGAGCGTAAGCAAAATCTTAGTGAGGAATGCTCAATAAAACCATCCAATAATGCATTTATAAAACACTTATAAATCATGCTTCAAATCATCATTTACACATGCTCAAAAGCATACTTTAACAAGCATCTCATGCTTCATTTCATTACATGTCATATTGGCCACAAGTGATACATTTCATTTCTTTGAAAACAAGTTCATCAACTTTCACCCCAAGGACTTTTAAACACCTTGGACCCCAAGGACTTTTAAACACCTTGGCCATGGACTTTTAAACACCATGATATAAGTTACCTCAAGGACTTTTAAACACCTTGACCCCAAGGACTTTTAAACACCTTGGCCTATGGACTTTTAAACACCATAGAAAGGACCACATAAGGACTTTTAAACACCTTTGTGTCCGTAACAAGAATCATCCAAGGACTTTTAACCACCTTGATGTTCTTAAGTAACAAGGCTCACTCAAGGACTTTTAACCACCTTAGTGACCTCAACCTTTTTAAAACATCACTTGCCAATATACATCATTATCATCAAATTATCCACTGTTCTAAAGCATTAAACCAAGCCATATTCATCATGCATTTAAAAGCATCAAACCACATTTGATCAATGTTAAAAAACAAGGAACTCTTACCTTGAGCTTCCTTCAACATATGGCTTACAAAAACAGCATTAACAATGCTAAATCATGCTTTCAAAACAGAATCTAAAACATGCAATAAACCACATTGCACAACAATCAAATCATGGCCACCACTAGAGAGTATTTCCGAAAACTTACACTTGAGCTTAGCAAAGTTGTTTAGACTTAAACTAAGCTCCCAAGACATTGGTTTCAAAGCCGAAAACCCAATTTCACTCACCGATTCCACTTCGCCTCTTGCCGAAGTACCAAATCAAGCCTCTGGATCACCACCAATTGGATCCAAAGATGACACCCCCGTTTTAACACATTAAAACAGTAGATTAATGCATCATCATGCATTAATAACTTCAATGAAAGCACCTAAACTCGCTGCTCTCATCCACACTCCATTTTCGGCCACCAAACACAACCGAAAATGCATCCAAACCACTTCTCAACTAAGCCCAGCCATTAACCATCAAAACCTAACATCCTTTAACATCTTTCAACATCTAAAAAGAACCTAACAACATCCTTATACCTCCAGCAACACCAGATCCACAAGATCACCTCAAAAACAACCAAGAATCATAAGCTAAACTTAGGAAATTCAACCTATCCGGGATTGCATTAATCAAAACTCAATTCCTTATCAAATTAACATTCATTAATCATCATTTTAACACCTTAAAACACTGCTTAAACAGATCCAACGAAAATTCATCAAAAACTCACCAAATCTTGCATTTTAAGCCAAGATCCATTAAACAATCTTAAAAGCCATTTATAAAACATCAATTAAGGATTGAGAACTTAGGAATTTCATTAAAGAACTTGAAGTTCAGAGGAGAAGGACGTTCTTACCTCCAAACTTGAATTTCTCCTCTTTTGGAACCAAAAAGCTTGATGAATCAAGTAGCAATTACAAAGGTTTTGATGATGAGATGATTAGGAATCAAAAGAGGATTGAAAAGAAGTATTTAGGTGATAAAAATCAGAGGAAAAGATCTGGAGAGAATGTGTTTGGTTTGAGAGAAAAGATGAGAGAAAATGGGAAATGGAAAATTTAGAAAGTTAGTTAAAAATGACTAAAATATCTCTCCCTCCTTTTACTTTTATTTAAAACCATTATTAAATCATTTAATATTCTAGAAAATCTGGAGAAACTCCCTTTGGGTAAAATAGCTCCTTAAAGATTCAAAGTTTCAATCCTTTTTAAAACAGTCACAAAACTTTCAAAAATTACATTTTGGTCACTAGCCAAAATGTCACCCTTCCGAAACTCATTTTCCAAAATTGATTTCACAGTTCACTTAAATATATTAAAAGATGATTTTAGAACATTTTTCCATATTTTTAATGCAACCCGAACTAGGCTTTCCTAAATTCACTCTCTTAGATTCGAACAGCACTTTGACCAAACCGGTCAACGCCCAAAACTTCTAAGCCCAAAACCGGGGCGTTACAACTCTCCCCCCCTTAAGAAATTTCGTCCTCGAAATTTACCTGAAGGAAAGAGATAAGGAAACTGCTTCAGCATGTCTTCCTTCCGCTCCCACGTGGCTTCCTCAACACCTCGATGCTTCCACAGCACCTTCACCAACTCAATGGTCTTGCCACGAAGAACCTTGCTATCCGAATCCAGAACCTTAAAGTGAACTGTGAAATCAATTTTGGAAAATGAGGTTTGGAAGGTTGACATTTTGGCTAGTGACCAAAATGTAATTTTTGAAAGTTCGGTGACAATTTTATAAAGGATTGAAACTTTGAATCTTTAAGGAGCTATTATTCCAAAGGGGATTTCTCCAGATTTTTCTAAGATATTTTAAGGCTTATTCTGATTTTAAAGATTAAGAAAAGGAGGGAAATCATTTTAACTACTTTCTAACTACTTTTTCTATTTTCTCTCCATTTTCCTTTTCTCTCATTTTCTCTCAAACCAAACGAAATTCTCCAGATTTCTTTCTCTGATTTTGGCATCTAAATCTCCCATTTCAACTCTCATTTGATTCCTAATCATCTCATCAACAAAACCTCTCAATTTGCAAGTTGTTTCATCAAGCTTTTTGGCTCTAAAAAGGAGAAATCCAAGTTTGGAGGTAAGAACGTCCTTCTCCTCTGAACTTCAAGTTCTTTATTGAAATTCCCAAGTTCTCAATCCTTGTTTCATGATTTGTTAATGGTTTTTCAAAAGAAATCTTGATTTTTGGCTAAAATGCAAGATTTGGCGATTTTGGTGGAATTTTCGTGTGATCTGTTTGGGCAGTGTTTTGAAGTGTCAAAATGATGTTAAATGAATGCTAAATTGATTAAGAATTGATGTTTAACTAATGCAATCCCGGATAGGTTGAATTTCCTAAGTTTTGCTTGTGTTTTTGGTTGTTTTTGGAGTGTTTTTGGTGATCTGTTATACCTGGAGGTATAAGGATGTGTTTGTAATCATTTTGGATGTTAATTGATGTATAAGAATGGTTAGAAGTGATAGATCTTGGCTGGGTTAAGTTTTGGTAATGTTTGGAGGTGTTTTCGGTTGTGTTTGGTAGCCGAATTGTTGGATTTGTGTTGGGCAGCGAGTTTGGTTGTGTGGCTGCTGTTCTTAATGCATAATGATGCATTAATGTGCTGTTTTTGTGTGCTTGAAACAGGAGAGTTTGATGCTTGAGCTTTGAAGGTGTTTGCGGAAGGTTTCGGAAGCTAGGAAGGCTTGGTAGCTAGCTTTGTTTTGGTTGTCGGTGAGTGAAGTTGGTTTTCGGCTTTTAAACAAAGGTTTGAAGGTTTTGGGAGCTTAGTTTAAGTCTAAACAACTTTGCTAAGCTCAAGTGTAAGTAAATGGTTTTCTTACTTGGTTTGTGATATGAGTTGGCTTTTGAGCAATTGTGGTTGATGATTGAGATGCATGTGTTTTGCATGGTTTAAATCTGTTTTGAAAGCATATTTAGCATGGTTTAAGGCTGGTTTTGAAAGCCATATGTAAAGGATGCTCAAGGTAAGAGATCCTTGGTTTTATACATTGTATATGTGGTTTTGATGCATGGTGTTGCATGATGTTCATTGGCTTTGTTTAATGCTTTAAAACAGTGAGTTAATGTTGTTGAATGATGGTTTTGCATATTGGTTATGCATGTGAATCATTGGATAAATGTGACATGGTTGTGCATATTGGTTATGCATGAGAAACATTGGATTGATGTGGTAAGATGGTTATATTGGCAAGTGATGTAAGTGGTTCTTGGTTCTTTGATCGGATATAGTTAGCCGGCTATAGGATTGGGTGCACCGTGAATAAAGTCGCCTTGGAGGTGGAGTGGTCATAGTGGAGGTTGTTGCCCACTCGAGGACCTAACCGGATAAGCTCCCTTCAAGTTTTCCTAACGAGATGAGGTCATAGTGGAGGTTGTTGCCCACTCGAGGACCTAGGTTATTTAAGGTCATAATGGAGGTGTTGCCCATTCGAGGACCTTGGTTAAGTAAAGGTTATAAGGTGGTTAAAAGTCCTTATGTGAGAACCTTGTACTTGTTAAGATCACAATGGCAATGGTTAAGTCCATGTGTAGATCTTGTGAGTGTGATGTCCCGGATCTCGTTAGATGATGTCTACAACTACCAATCGGTTATGCAAAGGTTGTATGGTGGTTGAAAGTCCATACGGGAGAACCTTGTGCATGTTGAGGTTGTATGGTTGTCCATACATGGGAACCTCGGGTAAGCTAAGGTTGTATGGTGTTTAAAAGTCCATGCATGGGAACTTTAGGCTTGTAAGGTCAAATGGAGGTTGTTGCCCATTTGGGAGACCTTGGATTGGGTAGTGTGTGTAGGAAGCGTTGGGACACGCTTGTAATCCGCGTATCCGATCGTGTTGAAAAGTTTGAAAGTGAATATGGTTGATCTTTTGGAAGCCAATATAATGTTCTTGATCATGTTGAGCATGGGATTGCTTGAAATGATGCATGGTTGCATGTTGAGCATGGGATTGCTTGAATTGATGTATGTTGCATGAGAAGCATGAGATGCTTGGTATGGTGCATTGTTGCATGAGATGTGTATGATGCTAGTGAAAGCATGTTGCTTGTTAGGTTGAACAAGGGTGGTTTATTATTTGGTAAATGATGTATGTGAGCATGATTATCTTAAATGCATCGAAGTCTTGTGGGACTTGTTTTAAAAGGCATGTGATGATGATAGTATGGTTTATATGTTGCATTGGTGTAATGCATGTGATGGTTGGTTGTGAAATGGTTTTAAAGGATTTATGTTGAAATGGCTTTCATGTTTATGAAAGGTATGTTGTGAAATGGAAGTGGTTTTCCATGGTTTTGTTTTGGCTTTGCATATGGTGTTTATGCATGGTTGGTGCTTGTTGTTGAAAATGGTTTTCAAACAAGGTTTTGTAAACAAATCGGGTTGGTTTTACAAGTGTTTTATGACCCGCTGCATTGGTGGTGTTTTGGTTTTGAGCATTCCTCACTAAGCATTATGTGCTTACGCTCTTTTTGTCCATCAATGCAGATCTTTGAAGTTTGGACAGCAAGGAGCAAGGGATTCAAGGTGGACTCCAAGTGAGACGTATGTCTTGGTGAATAGCTATAGTTAATAAGGGCAATGGGGGTAGAATCTCTCTTGAATTGTTGTGTATGTGATCGTTTATGTTGATCAAGAATGTTTTAATGTTGTTAATGATGTTGGAGCATGTTGTGGCTTAATTGAGATTGTTTTGGATGGTTTATGCCTAAAGTGTTGCTTGTGTAGGAAGCATGCCTATAGATTTGGGGCTTTTTGCAAATGATGTGTTTCCGATGAATTGTTGATGCAAGCATGTCTCTTTTATGTTGAATTGCATGTTGGCAAAGTTTGGTGGCTTTTGGAACATGTTTGGATGGTCAATTGTGTGTTTGTGGGAGCAAAATGCAGCTTTTTGTGCAGGGTGTTTCGGAACAGGGTGAGCCGTTTCGGAACGGGTGCCTCGAGGCAGCCCAGGCGTCCGAAACGGGTGAGACCGTTCCGAAACGGAAAGGCCTCTGCCCGACCCCCGTTTCGAAACGGGCTATGCCTGTTTCGGAACGGCCCCGCGTTTCGGAACGGGCTGTCCCCCGTTTCGGAACGGTCGACCGTTGGGGCTGACATGTGGCAGTTATATGTTTCAAATTGTTTGCATTTTGGTCCTGAATCTTGTTTGTGCATTTGTATGAGTTTGGGATGTCCGTTTGAGCTGAAATTTGGCAGGGAAGCATGAAACCTGATTAATTTCAAGATGGTAACTTTAATTTGGGTTAAGTCCTTTTAATTATCAGAAATTACAATTTGGTCCCTAAAGTTGTAATTTGTTCAATTGGGTCCCTGTTTGATCTCTGATGATTGTGATCTTTGAGTATGTTGTTTGTGTGATCACACCTAAGGTTAATGTGCATCTAGACAAGTTTAAAAAGAAAAAAAAAAGGGTCGTTAATCAAGGTTGACTTTCGGGTTGACTTTGGTTTTCCCCGTGTGATCTTCGTAGTTCGGGTCAACCGTCTAGGCCGGGCTACGGGGGTTACATTTGGTGGTATCAGAGCCAGGTTGCGAATGCTTGGGGAAAACGGTAAGATGTTGTGATGTGTGTTTGATGTTACTTTGATGTGTGTTGGTTGAAACGTGTGTTTCTGAGCATGTTGCTGATGTTTTCAAGCATGTTTTGTGGTTATGAATCTTGGTTGAGCTTATGTGGTTTGTGCTGATGTTAAGCTGATGTTGTGAGCTGGTCTTATGCTTGTGTTATGCTTGATGGATGTGTAAGTTGTATGTTATGTTGCTAGTATGCTGTGGCATGTGGATGCTGTTGGATGTAAGCATGATCAAAGTATGTTGTTTGATATGCTTGAGGTTGTGATATCCATGTTGTGTTGGCTGTTATGTCATGTAAAGGGGAGGATTCGGGATACCCATTGCCTTATTAATATAGCTATTGTGTTACTTTGGAGTTGGAATTAGAATCCTTGCTAATGCTGGTCTAACTGGTTTGTTTGTTTGTTGTGATTGTATGTTGTTGTTGTTGTTAGTGGTATGGCAAAGTCAGTGGAGGATTGGCGTATGAGGGAGATGGTTGCTGCCTTGGGGCAGGTTGTTAAGGCAAGGAATTCACCCTTTGGTAGAGGTGTTTTGTCTCTGTCTTCTGTGCCTAGTGTTGAGGTGGTAAGGCAAGGGAAAGAAGTGGGTTCTGTGGTGAAGAGTTCATCATCTGTTGAGCAGGAGGTGTTGGGAACATCTCAGGCTATGGTTGAGGTAAAGTCATTAGATGTGCTGGCTACGGGATGTGAGGGTTTGCCGAGGCAGTGTTTGCTTGATTTGGGTGCTGTGGAGTATCATGGTACTTCCCCGGAGATGTTTGAGGCCTGGTTGGCCAGTGTGGTTCTGATCTTGGATCGGGAAGGCTGTGATCTTGCTTGTAAGCTGGGGAGTGTTGTTTCTCTGATGTTAGAGGATGCATGTGCCTGGTGGACATCTGTGGCAGTTGCGTCACATATCCATGATATTGATTGGGATTTCTTTGTATCTGCTTTTTATGAAAGGTATCTTGGGAGGAAGTTCCTAAGGGTTAAGCAAGGCGCGGGTAGTGCTGTTGTTGAGCAAGTGTTGCTTGAGCAAGGAGAGGAAGCTCAGCTATCTGTGTGTGACCGTTGTGAAAGGCAACATGTCGGAAATTGTTGGGACACAAGGGTTTGCTGGAGATGTGGTTCTAAGTTGCATGTTAGGCGTGATTGTCCTCATGAAACGAAGTTAGCTTTGGTGTTAGCTAAAGAGTCTCAGAAAGGTCGTGGGCACGGCCGAGGCAAGGTTCAGAGGTTGTGGAAAAAGCAGAAAGATGTGAAGAGTGTGGGAAATGAGAATTGCTGGAAATGTGGGTCTGCTGGACACATGAGGCGTGATTGTTTGATGATGGCTCGTAATAGCCAAGGTTCTTTACCGCAAGGAGTTGGTGGTGACCCTAGTGTGTTAGCTGGTGCTGCAGTGGTGTGGCAGGAGGATGGTGGTTCCGCGAGGAAGAGAGCTCGTCTGATGAAGCTTCAGGGTGGTGTTGTGCCTTCAGGTAATCTTGTTTAGTAATCTTTGCTCTAGTTGCCTTAGTTGGTTTTTGTTGGTTTTCCTTGCGTGGTAAGTTTAGTCTTGCTGGTAGTATGTTGGGGTAATAGTTGTAGTTTGGAAATGTCTTGGGTATGTAGAAGGCTTGGTAAGTATCTTGTAGTTAATGGTTGTTGGTATGTTGGAGTTAGATAAGTTAGAAGTGGGATAGGAGGTTGCTCTTAGACGGATTTGAGGATGTTATTGGAGGGTGTGAATTGGCATTCACGCACAGTTAAAATCATTGTTATATACTATATTATATATGTTGGTCCATGCATACATGTGGCATGACATTAGAGGTTTTGCATTCATGTACATCAGGCATTGATAGGGCATGTTGGTGATCATGCATACGATGTTCACACTCCCTAATAACTAATCGAATCTGTTAGTGTGTTGGATTAGGTTGGATGTTGGGTTTTTAGAGGTTGTGTTGGTGATGGGTGATAGTTAGTAGTGGGGTATATCAAGCTAGTTGCTAGTGGAAGTGAGAGTGGTGTAGCTGCTGGTAGAAGGATAGTGTTGATGTTCAATGAGTTTAGTGGTTTGGTGTTGGATGGTATCGGTTGCGTTTAGAATCGGTTTAGTGGTTTGAATGGCTAGGTGGAAGGGGTAGTTCCTTGGTGATAAGTGATGTTGCAGCTTGGTGGTTGTGTTTCCAAGAGCTGAAGTAGCTTGGCTTTTAAGTTGTTGTGGTAGAGTTGTGTTTGTAAGTGCTGGTTCTCAGTGACCTTTGAGAAGTTAAGAAGTTGGTTTGTATGTTTAAGCTGGGCGATGTTTTAGTATGGTAAGTGTTATGGTTGAAGTTTGAAGTGGAAGGTCAATGGAAGGTTGAAGTTTTTGTTGGTTGTTGGGTTCTTGTGAGAATTGGTTGGTGGTGTGTGGAACGGCTGACAGAGTCAAGTTGGGGTTGTGATGTGATTCTTGGAATCTGGGTGAGTGTTCCTGATGAGATGTTATGGTGATGTTAGTAGCAGTTGTGTGGTTTTATCAGTTTTCGTTGAGGAGTTTGAGTAAGCAGTTGATGCTTAAGGATTTTTGCTTGTTGGGAAATTCTTGGAAGAGGTTTGGGGTTTTGCAAGAGTTTTAAAAGCAGAGAAGGTTGCTTAGTGGCTGGCTTGGGTTGGTTGTTGTCTTTGTGTAAACAGGTTTTGGGTATGGTGTGTTGCGGTGATGTCTGCTGTAAGGGCTGAAGTTCTTCAGGATGATGTTGGGACTGTGTACAGTTCGGTTATGTGCAAGGTTAGGTTGTGGCTATCTTTGTGTGTTCTGGTTCTGTGAACAGCATGTGGTGGTGCTAGGTTTGGTGGGAGTTTGTGTGGAAAGTGTTCAGTGTTGGTCGAGGCTTTTGTGTTGCCTTGTGTGTTGTTTTGAGAAGATTGTGGTTTTCTTTCGCCGGTTAAATTTCGAGGACGAAATTTCCTAAGGAGGGGAGAGTTGTAACACCCCGGTTTTGGGCTTAGAAGTTTTGGGCGTTGACCGGTTCGGTCAAAGTTCTGATCGAATATATAAGAGTGAATTTAGGAAAGCCTAGTTCGGGTTGCATTAAAAATATGGAAAAATGTTCTAAAATCATCTTTTATTATATTAGAGTGAACTGTGAAATCAATTTTGGAAAATGAGGTTTGGAAGGTTGACATTTTGGCTAGTGACCAAAATGTAATTTTTGAAAGTTCGGTGACAATTTTATAAAGGATTGAAACTTTGAATCTTTAAGGAGCTATTATTCCAAAGGGGATTTCTCCAGATTTTTCTAAGATATTTTAAGGCTTATTCTGATTTTAAAGATTAAGAAAAGGAGGGAAATCATTTTAACTACTTTCTAACTACTTTTTCTATTTTCTCTCCATTTTCCTTTTCTCTCATTTTCTCTCAAACCAAACGAAATTCTCCAGATTTCTTTCTCTGATTTTGGCATCTAAATCTCCCATTTCAACTCTCATTTGATTCCTAATCATCTCATCAACAAAACCTCTCAATTTGCAAGTTGTTTCATCAAGCTTTTTGGCTCTAAAAAGGAGAAATCCAAGTTTGGAGGTAAGAACGTCCTTCTCCTCTGAACTTCAAGTTCTTTATTGAAATTCCCAAGTTCTCAATCCTTGTTTCATGATTTGTTAATGGTTTTTCAAAAGAAATCTTGATTTTTGGCTAAAATGCAAGATTTGGCGATTTTGGTGGAATTTTCGTGTGATCTGTTTGGGCAGTGTTTTGAAGTGTCAAAATGATGTTAAATGAATGCTAAATTGATTAAGAATTGATGTTTAACTAATGCAATCCCGGATAGGTTGAATTTCCTAAGTTTTGCTTGTGTTTTTGGTTGTTTTTGGAGTGTTTTTGGTGATCTGTTATACCTGGAGGTATAAGGATGTGTTTGTAATCATTTTGGATGTTAATTGATGTATAAGAATGGTTAGAAGTGATAGATCTTGGCTGGGTTAAGTTTTGGTAATGTTTGGAGGTGTTTTCGGTTGTGTTTGGTAGCCGAATTGTTGGATTTGTGTTGGGCAGCGAGTTTGGTTGTGTGGCTGCTGTTCTTAATGCATAATGATGCATTAATGTGCTGTTTTTGTGTGCTTGAAACAGGAGAGTTTGATGCTTGAGCTTTGAAGGTGTTTGCGGAAGGTTTCGGAAGCTAGGAAGGCTTGGTAGCTAGCTTTGTTTTGGTTGTCGGTGAGTGAAGTTGGTTTTCGGCTTTTAAACAAAGGTTTGAAGGTTTTGGGAGCTTAGTTTAAGTCTAAACAACTTTGCTAAGCTCAAGTGTAAGTAAATGGTTTTCTTACTTGGTTTGTGATATGAGTTGGCTTTTGAGCAATTGTGGTTGATGATTGAGATGCATGTGTTTTGCATGGTTTAAATCTGTTTTGAAAGCATATTTAGCATGGTTTAAGGCTGGTTTTGAAAGCCATATGTAAAGGATGCTCAAGGTAAGAGATCCTTGGTTTTATACATTGTATATGTGGTTTTGATGCATGGTGTTGCATGATGTTCATTGGCTTTGTTTAATGCTTTAAAACAGTGAGTTAATGTTGTTGAATGATGGTTTTGCATATTGGTTATGCATGTGAATCATTGGATAAATGTGACATGGTTGTGCATATTGGTTATGCATGAGAAACATTGGATTGATGTGGTAAGATGGTTATATTGGCAAGTGATGTAAGTGGTTCTTGGTTCTTTGATCGGATATAGTTAGCCGGCTATAGGATTGGGTGCACCGTGAATAAAGTCGCCTTGGAGGTGGAGTGGTCATAGTGGAGGTTGTTGCCCACTCGAGGACCTAACCGGATAAGCTCCCTTCAAGTTTTCCTAACGAGATGAGGTCATAGTGGAGGTTGTTGCCCACTCGAGGACCTAGGTTATTTAAGGTCATAATGGAGGTGTTGCCCATTCGAGGACCTTGGTTAAGTAAAGGTTATAAGGTGGTTAAAAGTCCTTATGTGAGAACCTTGTACTTGTTAAGATCACAATGGCAATGGTTAAGTCCATGTGTAGATCTTGTGAGTGTGATGTCCCGGATCTCGTTAGATGATGTCTACAACTACCAATCGGTTATGCAAAGGTTGTATGGTGGTTGAAAGTCCATACGGGAGAACCTTGTGCATGTTGAGGTTGTATGGTTGTCCATACATGGGAACCTCGGGTAAGCTAAGGTTGTATGGTGTTTAAAAGTCCATGCATGGGAACTTTAGGCTTGTAAGGTCAAATGGAGGTTGTTGCCCATTTGGGAGACCTTGGATTGGGTAGTGTGTGTAGGAAGCGTTGGGACACGCTTGTAATCCGCGTATCCGATCGTGTTGAAAAGTTTGAAAGTGAATATGGTTGATCTTTTGGAAGCCAATATAATGTTCTTGATCATGTTGAGCATGGGATTGCTTGAAATGATGCATGGTTGCATGTTGAGCATGGGATTGCTTGAATTGATGTATGTTGCATGAGAAGCATGAGATGCTTGGTATGGTGCATTGTTGCATGAGATGTGTATGATGCTAGTGAAAGCATGTTGCTTGTTAGGTTGAACAAGGGTGGTTTATTATTTGGTAAATGATGTATGTGAGCATGATTATCTTAAATGCATCGAAGTCTTGTGGGACTTGTTTTAAAAGGCATGTGATGATGATAGTATGGTTTATATGTTGCATTGGTGTAATGCATGTGATGGTTGGTTGTGAAATGGTTTTAAAGGATTTATGTTGAAATGGCTTTCATGTTTATGAAAGGTATGTTGTGAAATGGAAGTGGTTTTCCATGGTTTTGTTTTGGCTTTGCATATGGTGTTTATGCATGGTTGGTGCTTGTTGTTGAAAATGGTTTTCAAACAAGGTTTTGTAAACAAATCGGGTTGGTTTTACAAGTGTTTTATGACCCGCTGCATTGGTGGTGTTTTGGTTTTGAGCATTCCTCACTAAGCATTATGTGCTTACGCTCTTTTTGTCCATCAATGCAGATCTTTGAAGTTTGGACAGCAAGGAGCAAGGGATTCAAGGTGGACTCCAAGTGAGACGTATGTCTTGGTGAATAGCTATAGTTAATAAGGGCAATGGGGGTAGAATCTCTCTTGAATTGTTGTGTATGTGATCGTTTATGTTGATCAAGAATGTTTTAATGTTGTTAATGATGTTGGAGCATGTTGTGGCTTAATTGAGATTGTTTTGGATGGTTTATGCCTAAAGTGTTGCTTGTGTAGGAAGCATGCCTATAGATTTGGGGCTTTTTGCAAATGATGTGTTTCCGATGAATTGTTGATGCAAGCATGTCTCTTTTATGTTGAATTGCATGTTGGCAAAGTTTGGTGGCTTTTGGAACATGTTTGGATGGTCAATTGTGTGTTTGTGGGAGCAAAATGCAGCTTTTTGTGCAGGGTGTTTCGGAACAGGGTGAGCCGTTTCGGAACGGGTGCCTCGAGGCAGCCCAGGCGTCCGAAACGGGTGAGACCGTTCCGAAACGGAAAGGCCTCTGCCCGACCCCCGTTTCGAAACGGGCTATGCCTGTTTCGGAACGGCCCCGCGTTTCGGAACGGGCTGTCCCCCGTTTCGGAACGGTCGACCGTTGGGGCTGACATGTGGCAGTTATATGTTTCAAATTGTTTGCATTTTGGTCCTGAATCTTGTTTGTGCATTTGTATGAGTTTGGGATGTCCGTTTGAGCTGAAATTTGGCAGGGAAGCATGAAACCTGATTAATTTCAAGATGGTAACTTTAATTTGGGTTAAGTCCTTTTAATTATCAGAAATTACAATTTGGTCCCTAAAGTTGTAATTTGTTCAATTGGGTCCCTGTTTGATCTCTGATGATTGTGATCTTTGAGTATGTTGTTTGTGTGATCACACCTAAGGTTAATGTGCATCTAGACAAGTTTAAAAAGAAAAAAAAAAGGGTCGTTAATCAAGGTTGACTTTCGGGTTGACTTTGGTTTTCCCCGTGTGATCTTCGTAGTTCGGGTCAACCGTCTAGGCCGGGCTACGGGGGTTACATGATTCACACTTGCAGCGGAAGAGACTTAAATGCAAACACACAAGATTTGGCATTCAATTGCTTAAAAACATAGGTTAGAGACCAATTTGTAATTTTACAAAATACAAGGGATTCCTCTAATTTTAAGTTAGCATCCTTAAATTGATCACATTACATGTCACTGTGTGAAAACTCAGCTCAAAACAATCATCCAAGCTCATTTAATTGCATCATAACAATTAGGACTAAAACGTAAGAAAATAGAACCTCAAAGATACAGAATAACTGCTTTAACCGCTGGCCGTATTGTTGCGCCAAGGCATGTATCAGTTAGCGTTTGTCTAGTAAGCTCCCATTTTTTAGATTTCAAAGTTCGTATCGAAACAGAACCCCGTGTATCAAGACAAGCCACTTTTTCCTCTTGGTCCGTATCGAAATGGGTCCCCGCGTACCCATATGCCAAGCGTATTTTGGCTTACCCGTATCGATACAATGGTCTGTGTATCGAAACACTTGGGCGTCAAATACCTGAATTTGCTCAAATAACACATTTGGATGCAACTCAATCCACCTAGACATGCCTCTAACATATTTATAACATATCCAAACACCAATCTTTAGTCAATTATAGCATATTCAACAACATACGAAACAAAATGCATCAAAGTTAAACTATATGCATACAACCTAGTAAGAAAGGTACCAAATTGCATAGCAAGGATAAACCAATAACCAAAGGCAATTTACAAGTCTAAAACAACAATGAACACTCGCTAAAATAGGGGGTTTACACAAATCTCCCAAACAGACAACAGATACCCCATTGCCCTTATTACTTATAGTCTAAACAAAGATATACTTTCTCAAATGAAGTCTCTTGTGATCCCTTGCTAACTTGTTCCCTCAAAAGCCTCAATTATCTGCATTGAGGGGTAAATGAAAGCATATGCACACAAGGCTTAGTGAAGAGTGCTCAAAAACAAAGGACCATCAATGCATTATAACCATTTCCCAACACCACATTGAAATCTCATTCCAATTTACTTAAATCATCAATTGAAAACCATCATGCCTTTAAAACCGTGCACTTTCCTTAATCAAAATCAACATAATAAACCTCACGTAACACCTATCATGAATCAACAACAACTTCCATTTCTAACACTCCATTTAAGCCTTCCCGTGCATAACTACCATATGCAAAGGTTAAAGAGTAAAACATGTATAAATCACAATATACAACGTAAACCATCTCATGATACATCATTAATTATATTGGATTACAAGTGATCATTAAACAAGTTCATATCTCAAAGTCACATATCGGATACACAGATTCAACAAGTGTTAACACAACACTTCAAGCCATCTCAACCAGAATTTGGTACAATAACAACTAAGTGGTACAATAACAACCAACGGGGACACCAACCCCATTCATCGGTTAGATGCTTAACCCACTAACGAGAGACGAGACACCAACCTCCTCGATCGTTAGGGTACTTAGACGGAGACACGAGACACCAACCCCTAAACATCCAAGGCGACATTTTATAGTGCACTCAATCCTATAGCCGTCTTACTATATCGGATATCATTTATAAACCTTATTCACAACATCACTTGTCAATATAATTCACATTTAACCACATACCTCACTGTTTTCAAAGCATCACCAACAAACCATATTCCAAAGCATTAAACCATGATTTAAATCACAAGCATAAAACGTGTACTTACAAGGATCACTTTCCATGTGCATCCTTCATCATCGCATCATTAAAAACAATAAACCACGTACTTTAAACATGCTTTAACAGTAGGTAACATGAATTTAAAATCAAGTGCATAAAACCATTTTATAATAGCATCACCGAGAGAGAAATTCCTCATACTTACTTGCCGAACTTAGACAAGCTTTTCAAGCTTACATCTAAGTTCCCAAAACAACTTTTATATCATTTTATTGCTGAAATCCACATTCTCACTCACCGACACGTGAAACCTTGATTAGCCGACGCGAAACTAAGCGTCCGAAGTTCTTGAAACTTCATTGGTGGCTTTCGAAACGTTCTCCCATATTTTAACCTCATAAGAACAGAGGATTAATGCATCACAATGCATTAAAAACTCCAGCGAGCAATCCTACCACATTGCTCTGCCCAAAACCACCAAAAACACCCATTCGAAACAACCGAAAACACCATCGATTACCCTACAAACTTAACCCAGCCAAATCCTAATGCTTCCAACCATTTATAATCATTGATTAACATCCAAAATCATCCTATTATCAACCTTATACCTGCAACATTCACAAAAACACATTAACACCACAAAAACCCAATTCTAACAACCTAAACAACTAGAGATCCAAATAGTTTCGGGATTACCATGCTTAAACCTCAATCTAAACATTTTTAATCTTCCAAAACATGATTAAAATCAATCATAAACCATCAATAACAGATCCATTACGAAAATTACACAAAATCATCATTTAAAGCTTGATTTAGTCATTTTCTTCAAATCACTTACAAAACATTGTTAAGAAACACAATTAAAGAGCCAAATACTTGGGAATTTCATTAAAGAACCTTGATTAGAGGAGAAGTATGAAAATTACTACTCCCATGATATTCTTTCAATTAACAAGGTTTGATGAAAAATCTTCAAGATTCCAATGAGATAAGTTGAGAAAACTCTATAGCAATCATTTGGAAATCAAAATAGAATGGAAAGGAAAAGATCTCTGGATATTTAGAAAGAAAAGAGTGATTGGCTGATGAGAAAAGAGAGAAAATGGAAGTTGTGTCAAAAATGGATTTGTAAAGCTTAATCACTTTTTAACCAAAACTCTTTCTAACCTTTTTAATTAAATCATAATTAAAACATGTCAATTAATGGAATAGCTAATTATTACAATATTAGATCCCTAAAGATTCTAAGTTTCAGCTCTTTACAATTTAGTCATTAAAAATAGTTTTACACTTTTTACGTTTTAGTCACTAACACGAAATGTCAACCTTCCAAAAGCCATTTTCCAAAATTGACTTCACCACCCACTTTTACATATTTAAAATGGATTTTAGATTTTTTTTTATATTTTTATCACTTCCCGAACCACGTTTTCCGTGAACCAACCCCGAACTAACCCATATCTCTAGTCTAGGTTCTACGGACCCTAAACCAAACCTTTAAAACTCCTAGGCTCAAAACCGGGGCGTTACATTTACTTTGTGGGTTATGCATGGTTTATGGAAGAAATTGCAACAAGACTAGTTGGAAGGAAAAATGCATCTTTTATTGTATTTCAAATTAATAGTTTTAATATATGCCCTCTACATAAGATCCCCTATTGTCTCCGAGCCTGGAGCAAAGGGGTTGGTTTTTTAGAATTACTTTGAAATTTTCTTAAAGACTACAGGAATTTCTTCAGCAGTCCAGTTGTCATGTTCAGAGCAAGGGATAATTATGGAAAAGTACTTGTTCTCTTCTTCCTCGTCTATCAGGGCGTTGATGTTCAGGTTCTCAAATGCTTCACACAGTTCATTCTTTCCTTTTTCCTGCTCATTAACTTGGGCATTGTTGTCCAGAAAGCCTCCAGATCTGAAATTATGGCTCAGAGGTGGGAATGTCATGGGCTCCCAATCAATTTCTTCCCCTTTCAATCTTGTCCTTCTCCTTTCGTGATGTTTTCTATTTTTTGCCTTTCTTTGCCAATGGTTGGGCTTGAAACCTAGCCCAAATCAATAAATCTTTGCAGGGATAACCATTAGGTACAACCTCTCTTGGTGCCTCTTCCCAAATCCTTTTCCAGCTTCAGCTCCTTTTTCGTGTGTTTGTTTCACTTGTATTTTCGTGCAGCTAGATAGCTCTGGTTCTGGTACTTTGCTTCCCTCAGTGACAAAGGTCGCATTGACTAGCTTTAGTGTTCTAAAGTGACATTATCTTTTAACATCAAATGATTTCCTAATGTTTTCCTATCAAAATCTTATGATTTTATCTTTGTTTTCTCATGTAAATCTTTACAATTGAAGGGAAAAGTCATCATTAGAGGTATGGTTTCGTTCTCCTCCTCTAATGAAAGGTTATTTATTGGAATTCCTAAGTTCTTGATCTTTTATGAGTGTTTTCTATTGGGTTTTAATGTTACAATTATGGAAAATTGGTTTAAATGATGTTTAATTAATTAAATCAAGAAATCTTTGTTTTGAATCTATTTTGTTGGGTTTATAATGAGATTATATCATGATTTTGATGTATTGAAATGTTGATTAAGTGATTTTAATTTAGGAAACCCGAAACTAGGTGAGTTGGTTGATTTCTAGGTTGAAATCTTTGAGTTTTTGGCTTGATAGTATGGTTGTTTGATTGGTGGAGGTTCTTTGGTATTGAGAAGGTGTTTTAGATGTAAATTGATGTTGTTTTGGTGTTAATCTCGTTGGGTAATGGTTGGAGATTTGTTAGAAAGGTTTCACCGGTGTTTTTGGTAGTTTTCGGGTAGTGAAAGCTTGGTTGTTGATGGAGGATGATGTAGTTTCATGTTGTTGTGGATTTTGATGCAAGGTTGTGCATTAGCGAGGTGTTGTCAGTGAGAGGAACTGGTTTTAAAACATTTCGAAGGTTTGAAAGAAAGATTTGGGGTTTAGATTAAGCTTGGAACGCTAATATATGCTCAGAAGTAAGTATGGAAGATTTTGCTCTCAGTTTTCGGTTTCTATGGTTTTATTAAATTAATGCTCATGCTTTGAAGATGGAATTGTCTTACCTACTGTTATATGCATATTTTGGAAGTGAGAAATGTTGCATATGTTTACGTTTTGATAATTCACGTGTTTAGAAAATGGTATGCAACATGTTTGAGAAAATGCCTAAATACATGGTTTAATGTATTTGAGATACTTTGATAGAAATTGGTTTGAATGATGCATATGAAAAAACAGTGAGGTAACATGGTTTAAAAGTGTATATTGGCAAATTGATGAGATATGATACTATCGGATAAAATTGGTCGACCAATAGGATGAGAGTGCATTATAAACTGTAAGCAAAATTCGTACGCACGTGTGATAAAACATGATGAGTACAACCACATCATGTGTCCCGTAAGATGGGAACATCCACATCTTTACGAGCATTAAGGTGGGAACAGCCACACCTTGTGAATACTTTGGTGGGAATAGCCACACCAAGTGTTCTTCCCTTCTTATGGTGGGAACAGCCACGCCATAAGGTGTATCCGCATATCTGAGTTAGTTTATGGTGGGAACAACCACACCATGTGTTTTGGGATGGAATGTAGCCATTCGGGTCACTTGGATGCCAATATATGAGATTACATGTATCATTGATTTAAATGGTTTTGTATTGAGATTTTATTTTGTAGCATGTTTTGTAAGCTAAAGCATGTGAAGCCTATTTTGAGATATGCATTGGGATCAATGCATGAGCCGAATGATACATGTGTTTTAAAGTTAAATGTTTTGCTTTGATGTGTTTTAAAGCATGATGTGTAAGAGACTTTTGAGAAATGATTTTTAAACGCATTGTTGGTTGGTTTTTATTTGAGCATCCCTCACTAAGCAAATGTGCTTACACTCTCTTTTTACAAAAATGCAAAGAAGTAGATTGAACGGACATCAAGAGAGCAAGTGAAGAAGTCCAAGGGCCGCTCATAGCTCAACTATGGTTTTTAAACGAATCAATAGTAATAAGTTGGCAATGAGAGGTTACCTTGATAAGTTGGGAGCGTATGTAGTGAACTCCCTGGTTTGGAACAAGTTTGTAGTGCCTTAATAGACTTGTAAATGGCCTTTAATTGCTGGCATTTGGTTTGGTTTGCATTTTGGTACTTAAATGGCTATTATGCTTGAGGAGCATGCTTATAGATTGCTAAATATGTTGTGTTGATGTTGAAAGCATGCCTTGGTGTTATATGCCTTTAGAATCATGACCTAAGTGATTGCTTATGCTTTGTTAACATGTTGCGTTGATATATGAAATGTTTTGACTTATAAAACCAGTAAAATATGACATTACAGGCCCAAATGTACCGATACACGGGCTACCGTATCGGTACAATATAGCCAAAACAGGCATATTGTATCGGTACAAGATAGGCCGTATCGATACAGGTAAAGGGCAAAATGAGAAACCGTGCCAGTACACGAAGCCCTGTCGATACCTTTTGTGCTTCTGGAAATATGAGAAATTGATGAGATAATGGTGTATCGATACGGGCTAAAGTGTATCGATACACTTGGCTGCTAAGTTGGTTAATTAAGGCTTTTTAATGTTCTGTTTTCTTCCATTTTAGTCACTGAATATTTGGATGTTCAATTGAATGAGTTTGGATGATTGAAAGAGGTTGAAAATTGTATTGTGGACATGAAACCTGACTAATTGATTATCGGTAATTTTAATTTGGTTGAAGTCCCTATAATTTGTTAAAATTATAAATTGGTCCCTAACCTATGTTTATAAGAAAATGAATGCCAAATCGTTGTATGTTTGTGTTGAAGTTTCTTCTACTGCGAGTGAGAATCACATAGGATGTTAATGAGCATCTAGACAAGATAAAAGAGAAAAAATTTCGAGTCATTTATTGAGGTAAATCTTCACCGATTTACTTCAATATTCCTTGTGTGACCCGTTTTGTTCGGTCTCACGTCTAGACCGAGTCGAGGGGGTTACATTTGTTCGTATCAAAGCCAAGATTACGAAAAATTGGGAGGTCAGTTTGTTGTAATATCAATGTTTAAATAATTTATTGATGTTTGTTATGCACGGTGAATGCTTATGATATGTTTTAAATCGTTGATTGATTGTGTGCAATTGTAATATCCCGAACTCGAGCCTAAAATTATGTTACATAAAATTTCTAGCTAGATTGTTTAGACTTATTATTTATTAGAATAATTAAATGGGTTAGGACCAAATTGATGAAAGGAAGAATTGAATAACCATATTGAAAGGGGGGTGAAATTGAATGTCATGAAAT
This sequence comes from Hibiscus trionum, assembly GCA_030270665.1. Taxonomy (NCBI): domain Eukaryota; kingdom Viridiplantae; phylum Streptophyta; class Magnoliopsida; order Malvales; family Malvaceae; genus Hibiscus; species Hibiscus trionum. The sequence goes on along the minus strand of BSYR01000007.1, from coordinate 8,092,602 downwards.
TTGTAAGATTGCATGCCAAAATTCAAGTAAATTAAGGACTATGAACACTTGTCACCTTGAGGAAAGATTAGGTGGAAATGGAGAGAATATGACCGGCCAAATGGATCCCTTTTGAGATCATCTTCTTCAAAGAGATGAAGGCCGAATCTGGAAAAAAAGGCGGGAAGTAAAGGAATTGGTCGAATTAAGCTAGCCTAATTAGCCATGGATTTTAGTCAAACTTGATGCATAATTAAGGTGATGATCTCTTCTTTAATCTCTCAAATTGTTTGATAAAGTGTTCCTTGTGATTCATATTTTCTTTACTTGGTAACTTGGGTAGTTAACTTCTAATAGAAAGTGTAAATAGATATATGAATACTTAATCAATGGGTGGATGAATGAAATTGTCTGAGCCATGTATTATAACATGGGAAATCTGCGTGTAAAATGTCTTGAAATTATATGGTGTACAAGTCTTGGTAACATGAATAGGATGAAAATTATGGTTCTATTATGAAATTGTGGTTATTGATTGGCATACATGTATGTGTATTAGTAATCTTGTGGTACTTGGATTGTTTGTGTAAAACCTGAACATTGGATGATTTGGTTCGAATGTATGGATATGAATTTGCGTAAGAAAACCCTATTTTAAGTGGATGGAAATCATCTGCCCCCAAAGTATGCTCCCATTTGTGCCCCCACTTTAAAATAGTGGGTTAGGGTTTAGAGTTTGGGGTTTAAGGTTGGGGCTTAGGGTTAGGGTATAGGGAATTAGGGGCAGGGTGTATTTTTTAGGGTTTAGGGTTTGGGGTTTAGGATATGAAAATTAGGGTTATGGGGCAAGATTTAATTTTTAAGTATTTTTAGGCAGGGGCATAGAAGGAGGCATGGTTAAGGGGCAGGAGATTTTTACCCATTTTAAGTATATTAAAGACATGTTGGATTACTTAAAAATAAATAAATATATATGTACATGTATGAAACCGGATTGTTTACAGTACTTATAGATTTATGCTGGACTGTTTAAGCTTATGACTATATATTTAAGAATTGGATAGCTCCATGATCGACTTTAAAGATGTAAAGGAGCTGAAATTGAGTACATTGCTAGATAAAAAAAACATTGTAATCTGTTTTAAATGTATATAAGTGTGTTACGCTTGTGAAATTCGTACTATTATTTGAAAAAATGGGATTGTGGAAACGCCTAGCGCGGGAACAGGCAGCGGAGCACCATATCGCCGGCGAGAAACGAGCAAGGGATAGCCAACCGGGACAGCATTCTGCGGACAGTGATCAGGTCACACAACGGGTATGGACTTTATATGTGGGAGGAATCTCTCGGACAATCCATTAGAAAGGTCTATGGCAGGTATGCGATAGACATGTGATTGTCAAAGATGTCTTTATTCCCAATCGTATGGCTCGTGATGGACAGAGGTTTGGTTTTGTTCGGATGGGATCGCAAGAGGATGCCAACCGGGTGATCGAGAGATTACACGGCAAATGGATATATGGTGCTCGCCTGAGAGTCGCTATGGCATGGAAGGGACGAACAGAACTGATTAAGAGTAAAGGGGGCGTTGGGGCAAGTCCAGAGCAACGTGAGGAGTTGGAGGCCGATCGAACAAAGGATTCACGTGCGTCGACGACGCCGGGGAGGGAAGGGGCGAGTGAAAATTGCTTAGTGATCACGAGCATCGTGGACGAGGACAAGTGGGCTGTTCTCCAATGGTGCGCGGTTGGTTGGTGCTTGAACCCTTGTAGCATAAAGACCCTGGCGGAGAGGTTGGAGGTAGAAAAGCAAGAAGGATTGTCCATCATGAGATTGTCGGGATCCATGATTTTATTGATGTGTACATCGGCGAGTGTTCGAGAACGGGTGATGAACCTGGATTGTGTAAACGAATGTTTTGCTAGAGTGGAGTCTTGGTCGCCAGCAATCACAGTTGAGTCGCGTCGAGTATGGCTATCTATAGTGGGTTTGTCGGTACACCTCTGGCACAAGCAATCCTTTATGAACATCGCTCACCTATGGGGATCGTTAATTTGTATGGATGATGACACGGAAACGCCGACATCATTTGATTGCGGCAGAATCATGGTGGAGACAACCTTTTTCGATCGCATAGAGGAAAGAATTAGAGTTAAGGTAGATGCAAAGGTATATTCGGCCCGGGTATTGGAATTGGATGGTAAAGGTCCGGAGGTAGAATGCGATTGCTACGAACGAGAGACGTCCGAGGAAGGGGCAAGTTCTGCACGGGATTCTGCATTCGACGAGGCTGGGGGTGATGGGAAGGAGGCTGACAATACATCCGATAGGAGGATCGTTGGGGTGAGGCTTCAAGGCTATCAAGGAGAAGAACCAGTGAATTGGTTGGTCAACGACGCATGGGATGGTCCTCAAGGGACAACGACCCGATCGGAAGACATTGAACATGGCGTGAATCTTGACCACATGGAGGATCGGTTGCCGGAACAGCAAGCACCGGTGACTGGTGGTAATTTGATAGGTGAGAAGGACAGTGTGACTAGGACTCTAGAGGTGGTTGAAAACATACAAAGTTGTGAGAGTTTGACTATTGCTGGGATTGTAAATTCAAATCCCTTGGATGAAGTGGGACCGCGAGCTATAATTCCTACAGGAGATAATTTGCAAGAGGAGCAGAATTCTTATCCTATCCTACACACAATCACATCACAATCGGGTCTTGACAAAACAAAATTGATTCGTGTGGGTAAGTCATATTGCAAAATTAGGAAGGTAATTAGAGGTGAACATTATAACGGTGGTGGTCGTGAGTCTCGCACGAAGAAGGGCAACAAGATAGGTGGTGGTCGAACGAAGAAAGGTGAGATTAAATTAAACGGGGAACGGGTAAACGAATGCGGTTTTACAGTGACACAAGACATAGCTAGTGAGACAGTAGCAACAGTTAAATTAGGCTCCCTTATTGGTGTTAAATCAAGCGGACGAGAGGAGGATATTATAAGAGACATTTCACGGATTATCACCGGGGATTGTCGTGGTTTGTGACTGATGAAACTTCTATCGTGGAATGTTAGGGGTTTGAACGGTAGCGCAAAGCGACGTAGTATGCGCGAGGTGATACGGAAAAATAGTATAGACATGGTGTTGTTACAGGAAACAAAGCTTGAGGAGATACCGTTGTTGTGGGTTGCTAATATGTGGTGTTCCGACAGTTTTGAGATGGCGTTTTGACCATCAATCGGTGCTTCGGGAGGAATTTTGGTAGTATGGGAAGGAAGGCGTTTCAGTTTGGAAAGTGTTGAGGTTGAACGTAATTACATTGTGTTGCAGGGGCGGTGGCAACAAGAGGACGTGGTCTGCTGCATTGTTGCGTTGTATGCCCCATCGGATGTAGATGGTCAGAGCTTAGTTTGGGCATCGTTGTTAGCTCGGATGAGTGGTTTTGAGGGGCCGTGGTGCATCGCAGGTGATTTCAATGCTATCTTACACAATTCAGATCGTATTGGGGTGTCGGATAGGGGTGCAGAAATGGAAGTATTTGGAGAGTTTGTGCATAACGCGAGACTAGTGGATTTGCCGTTGTTGGGTAAACGTTTTACTTGGTTTGGCCCATGAAATCGATGCAGTAGAATAGACCGCTTTCTGATATCGTCAGCTTGGTTGGATAGCTTTAGTTCGACACAACAGGAAGCTTTGGCAAGGGGTGTATCTGATCATACGTCGCTGATTTTGAAATGTGATGATTGTGATTGGGGGCCTCGGCCATTCAGGTTCTTCAATTGCTGGATGGAGGGACGTTCTCATGTACGACAGATAGCTGAAGAATGATGTCGTTTGACAGGTATGGGCGTAGGTAATGGCAATATCATGGTGAAGTTGCGACATTTAAAAATATTTTTGAAACGGTGGAATAGAGATAGTTTTGGGGACGTGAATAAAATTTTTTTTTGATCAGCAACTGTATGATTTTATTAATTAGCATAAAAGCATACAGTGTGACGGATCCTACACCTCATTAAAAACCTCCCTAGCGGAGGAAAAGAGTACGATAAGATCCACCAAAAATACATAGAAAAAACCAGGCCTATTCTAAGCAAGCCACAAAAAGCGAACATCGATCCACGCCTTCTTTCGCTAGCACATCCGCAGAGCCATTTGCCTCCCTAGGCACGTGAAAAAACTGTATCTCATACGAGACATGACAAGCCTGATCGATCACTATAAAGACCTCCCACAATCGCCAAGGCCGTTTCGCCGAACGTGTAGCCCAACTTAAAGCTACTTGCGAATCCGACTCTATAATCACACAATTGTCACGCCACTCCCTGTCCATAACCAAACTCAACGCAAATGCTATCGCCCGCACTTCAGCTTCATTTGAATCCATCACACCTAAAGGTCCCGAAAACAATCCCAAAATCTTACTCCCCCCGTCACGCATCACACCACCAAACCCCGCAGGACCCGTTTTTCCACGCGCCGAACCATCAGTATTAAATTTCAAAACACCCTGCATTGGTGGCTGCCAAACCACCCCTGCCCTCACCTTTCGCGGTGCTGGACTAACTACAAACGCAGACGGACATGACCACCAAATCGATTCGGATAACAACTCACCCTCACTATCAACCTTAATCCAGTAAAAAGACCTCAACTTAACCAAAAAGCACAACTCAGTCATCGACATACATTTTCCACGAAATATGAACTCGTTTCTAGCCAACCATAATGACCACAACAATGCACTAACACTCGCCACCCACCATTTTCTCATGCAACCGGTAAAAGAACAATGAAAATTTACAATAAAAAAGTCGTCGAAACTCGCCGGGAAAGATATCGCTACACCCCACCAATGCTGAAACCACTCTCATACTTTTCTCACACATGGGCATTCATAGAAAAGGTGTGCGATACATTCCTCCGATGATGCACACCATGGGCATCTTCCTTGCTCATCACGCAAAGGCACCCCCCGTGCTCTCAAAAAATCTGCCGTAGGCAACCTTCGTAACCATATAAACCACAAGAACGCTTGGACTTTAGGCGGGACCAGCACTTGCCAAGCAAAACAGTCGCCAATAGCATCATCGCCAACCTTATCCAGCATCAACAGCTTCGACAAATGCACTGACTGAGAATTCGCCATGTGTGCCCGGTCTCCAAATTAAAGTATCAAGTCGACATTCCCATAACCGAACCTCACTAACCAAGGCACATAACGCCCTCAATTGCTCATGCTCGAACACCCTCAATTGACGTCTAAAGAACCTGTCCCATTGCTGATGATCGAAACTTGCACCCTCTGAATAATCACACACCCATGCTAGCTTATTTATCGCCAAGGAAAATAGTCGCGGAAACGTATCTTTCAAAGGTTGTTGTGTTATCCACGGATCAAACCAAAATAATGTTGTCCGCCCATTGCATATTTTCCATTGAAAACCCGACATCCCCAAATGTTTATCAAATTTCGTAGAACAAGAATTGGCCACAATCTGTCGCCACACAATCGACATAGTTGACAGCTTTTCCATGTTGAAACGCCACCACTGAGTATGTTCACCATACTTAGCTACAATTAACCGCCGCCACAGCGAGTCGCGATCATGAGCATATCGCCAAACCAACTTCGATAATAATGCCATATTTTTCACCTGTAAATCTGCCACTCCCAAGCCTCCCAAATGCTGCGGTCTACACACAACCTCCCATGCTACCCTACTCATCCTCTGTTCAAGGCCAACGCCTCCCTAAAGGAATGCTCTACGTATACGATCCAATTTCTCAATCACCCCCTTTGGAGCCACAAACAAGCCCATGTAAAAAATAGTTAAAGAGGAAAGTACTGAATTTACCAAAATTATACGGGCAGCAAAAGATAATGACGTACGCTTCCACCCGGCTAGCTTGCGTCGATAGTTAGCGATAACCGGTTCCCACATCGATAACAGCCTCGGATTAGCTCCTACAGGAAACCCAAGATAAAAAAACGGCAGCATACCCTGTCTACATCCCAGCACTTCGGCCACTACTACTCCCAACTCCTCTTCCACGCCAATTGCATATAGCGAGCTCTTAGCAAAATTAATCCTCAAGCCAGAGCATACTTGAAAGCAGTGTAAGATACGCTTGATATTACATGCAACGTCCAATGAGGCCTCGAAAAATAGGAGTGTATCATCAGCAAACTGTAGGTGCGTTAAGAACACATCCGACACCACCTCGACCCCCCGAATTAATCCCTCAGACTCTGCTTTACCCAGCATCAAATGTAACGCCTCCGCATCCACAACGAACAGTAAAGGCGATAACGGACAGCCTTGGTGCAAACCACGACCCATCCTAAATTCCTTCGTCGCAATGCCATTCAGTAGTACCGATAGGCGGGCAGAACTAATGCATTCTCTAACCCAAGCACGCCAAGTCACACAAAACCCCATCCGAGTCAGTACTTCATCTAAAAAATGCCAACTGACACAGTCGTAGGCTTTAGCAAAGTCCAATTTCAAAAGAAAACCACTAGCACCTCTTTGTCGAAACGAATGAATAACCTCAATATCCAATAATACCCCATCCACTAACTGTCTCCCCTTAATGAACGCTGATTGTGTGTCGCTAATTAGACCACCCAACACTGATTGTAGCCGATTTGCTAAATATTTTGCCAGCAATTTATACATCGAATTAACTAGACAGATAGGACGATTCTCACCTAATGTTTTAGGAGCCGACACCTTAGGTAACAACACGATGAAAGCACAGTTCGCTCCTTTGGGCAGCAAACCACTAGCATGAAAACACTCAAAAAATAGGATAACGTCACCCCTCACCACCTCCCAACCTTTCTTGTAGAAATCTAGCGTGAATCCATCCGGGCCTGGTGCCTTCGAACCATCACACTCCCATAAAACCCCCTTAATTTCCTCCAGCGTAAATGGCGAAATCAAATTTAACCTATCAATGTCAGATAACTGTCGAAAATCACCCTCAAAATGCCATACACTCTCCCAAACATCACAAGCAAAATGTTTTGTGAATTCGGCCACCACAAAACTACGTATCTTCGACGGTGCTATAATCCACTGTTCATTAATCAAAAACCCAGGGATATAGTTTCTAGTTGCGCGCAATTTGGCCGATCTGTGGAAATAAGCAGTGTTGCGATCTCCAAACTGTAGCCATGTAGCTCTCGATTTCTGTCGCCACATGGATTCCTTGTTTCACATAGCCCTCCATAATGCATGCATCCACCATCGTCTCTCGTCCTCCATCCCCTCGACGTCCCCATTCACACACAAGGACTCTTCCGCCTTATCAATCCTATTTTGCATCTCAGCTATAATTTTGTTCACGTCCCCAAAACTGTCTCTATTCCACCGTTTCAAAAAGATTTTTAAATGTCGCAACTTCACCATGATATTGCCATTACCTACGCCCATACCTGTCAAACGACACCATTCTTCAGCTATCTGTCGTACATGCGAACGTCCCTCCATCCAGCAATTGAAGAACCTGAATGGCCGAGGCCTCCAATCACAATCATCACATTTCAAAATCAGCGGCGTATGATCAGATACATCCCTCGCCAAAGCTTCCTGTTGTATCGAACTAAAGCTATCCAACCAAGCTGACGATATCAGAAAACGGTCTATTCTACTGCATCGATTTCCTAGACCAAACCAAGTAAAACGTTTGCCCAACAACGGCAAATCCACTAGTCCCGCGTTATGCACAAACTCTCCAAATACTTCCATTTCTGCACCCCTATCCAACACCCCAATACGATCCGAATTGTGTAAGATAGCAATGAAATCACCTGCAATGCACAACGGCCCCTCAAAACCACTCATCCGAGCTAACAGCGATGCCCAAACTAAGCTCTGACCATCTACATCCGATGGGGCATACAACGCAACAATGCGGCAGACCACGTCCTCTTGTTGCCACCGCCCCTAGAACACAATGTAATTACGTTCAACCTCAGCACTTTCCAAACTGAAATGCCTTCCTTCCCATACTACCAAAATTCCTCCCGAAGCACCGATTGATGGTTAAAACGCCATCTCAAAACTGTCGGAACACCACATATTAGCAACCCACAACGATTGTATCTCCTCAAGCTTTGTTTCCTGTAACAACGCCATGTCTATACTAGTTTTCCGTATCACCTCGCGCACACTATGTCGCTTTGCGCTACCGCCCAAACCCCTAACATTCAAATGATAGAAGTTTCATCACTCACAAACCACGACAATCCCCGGTGATAATCCGTGAAATGTCTCTTAAAATATCCTCCTCTCGTCCGCTTGATTTAACACCAATAAGGGAGCCTAATCTAACTGTTGCTACTGCCTCACTAGCAAAGTCTTGTGTCGCTGCAAAACCGCCTTCGTTTACCCCTTCCCCATTTAATTCAATCTCGCCTTTCTTCGTTTGACCACCACCTATCTTGTTGTCCTTCTTCGTGCGAGACTCACGACCACCACAGTTATAATGTTCACCTCCAATTACCTTCCTAATTTTGCAATATGCCTTACCCACACAGATCAATTCTGTTTTGCCAAGACCCGATTGTGATGTGATCGTGTGTAGGATTGGATAAGAATTCTGCTCCTCTTGCAAATTATCTCCTGTAGGAATTATAGCTCCCGGTCCGACTTCATCCAAGGGATTTGAATTTACAATCCAAGCAATAGTCAAACTCTCACAACTTTGGATGTTTTCAACCACCTCTAGAGTCCTAGTCACACTGTCCTTCTCACCTATCAGATTACCAGCATTCACCGGTGCTTGCTGTTCCGGCAACCGATCCTCCACGTGATCAAGATTCACGCCATGTCCAATGTCTTCCGATCGGGTCGTTGTTCCTTGAGAACCATCCCATGCGTCATTGACCAACCAATTCACTGGTTCTTCTCCTTGATATCCTTGAAGCCTCACCCCCAACCATCCTTCTATCGGATGTATTTTCAGCCTCCTTCCCATCACCCCCAGCCTCATCGAATGCAGAATCCCGTGCAGAACTTGCCGCTTCCTCGGACGTCTCTCTTTCGCAGCAATCACATTCTACCTCCAGACCTTTACCATCCAATTCCAATACCCGGACCGAATATACTTCTCCTTCTACCTTAACTCTAATTCTTTCCTCTATGCGATCGAAAAAGGTTTTCTCCACCATGATTCTGCCGCAATCAAATGGTGTCGGCGTTTCTGTGTCATCATCCATACAAATTAACGATCCCCATAGGTGAGCGATGTTCATAAAGGTTTGCTTGTGCCAGAGGTGTACCGGCAAACCCACTATAGATAGCCATACTCGACGTGACTCAACTGTGATCGCTGGCGACCAAGCCTCCACCCTAGCAAAATATTCCTTTACACAATCCAGGTTCATCACCTTTTCTCGAACACTCGCCGATGTACACATCAATAAAATCATGGATCCCGACAATATCATGATGGAGAATCCTTCTTGCTTTTCTACTTCCAACCTCTCCGCCAGGGTCTTTATGCTACAAGAGTTCAAGCACCAACCAACCGCGCACCATTGGAGAAAAGCCCACTTGTCCTCGTCCACGATGCCCGTTATCACTCTGCAATTTTCACTCACCCCTTCCCTACCCGGCATCGTCGACGCACGTGAATCCTTTGTTCTATCGGCCTCCAACTCCTCACATTGCTCCCGACTTGCCCCAACGCCCCCTTTCCTCTTAATCATTTTCGTTCGTCCCTTCCATGCCATCGCGACTCTCAGGCGAGCACCATATATCCCTTTGCCGTGTAATCTCTCGATCACCCGATTGGCATCCTCTTGCGATGCCATCCGAACAAAACCAAACCTCTGTCCATCACGAGCCATACGATTGGGAATAAAGACATCTTTGACAATCCCATGTCTATCGGATACCTGCCATAGACCTTTCCAATGGATTGTCCGAGAGATTCCTCCCACATATAAAGTTCATACCCGTTGTGTGACATGATCACTGTCCGCAGAACGCTGTCCCGGTTGGCTATCCCTTGCTCGTTGCTCGCCGGCGATATGGTGCTCCGCTGCCTGTTCCCGCGCTAGGCGTTTCCACAATCCCATTTTTAAAAACAAATGTTGAGGTTTAACATGGAATTTTTATTCAACGTGTTTTGCTTTTTGTTCTACAAGTAAACGAAAATTCAAAATGGACGTGAACAAAATTATAGCTGAGATGCAAAATAGGATTGATAAGGCGGACGAGTCCTTGGGTGTGAATGGGGACGTCGAGGGGATGGAGGACGAGAGACAACGGTGGATGCAGGCATTATGGAGGGCTATGCGAAACAAGGAATCCATGTGGCGACAGAAATTGAGAGCTACATGGCTACAGTTGGGAGAACGCAACACTGCTTATTTCCACAGATCGGCCAAATTACGCGTAGCTAGAAACTATATCCCTGGGTTTTTGATTAATGAACAGTGGATTACTTCACCGTCGAAGATGCGTAGTTTTGTGGTGGCCGAATTCACAAAACATTTTGCTTGTGATGTTCGGGAGAGTGTATGGCATATTGAGGGTAATTTTCGACAGTTATCTGACATCGATAGGATAAATTTGATTTCGCCATTTACGCTGGAGGAAATTAAGGGGGTTTTGTAGGAGTGTGATGGTTCGAAGGCACCAGGCCCGGATGGATTCACGCTAGATTTCTACAAGAAAGGTTGGGAGGTGGTGAGGGGTGACGTTATCCGATTTTTTGAGTGTTTTCATGCTAGCGGTTTGCTGCCCAAAGGAGTGAACTGTGCTTTCATCGTGCTGTTACCTAAGATGTCGGCTCCTAAAACATTAGGTCAGTATCGTCCTATATGTCTGGTCAATTCGATGTATAAATTGCTGGCAAAATGTTTAGCAAATCGGATACAATCAGTGTTGGGTGGTCTAATTAGCGACACGCAATCAACGTTCATTAAGGGGCTACAGTTAGTGGATGGGGTATTATTGGCTATTGAGGTTACTCATTCGCTTCGACAAAGAGGCGCTGGTGGTTTTCTTTTGAAATTGGACTTTGCTAAAGCCTACGACTGTGTCAGTTGGCATTTTTTAGATGTAGTATTAACTCGGATGGGGCTTTGTGTGACTTGGCGTGCTTGGGTTAGAGAATGCATTAGTTCTGCCCGCCTATCGGTATTACTGAATGGCAGTACGACGAAGGAATTCAGGATGGGTCGTGGTTTGCACCAAGGCTGTCCGTTATCGCCTTTACTGTTCGTTGTGGTTGTGAAGGCGTTACATTTGATGCTGGGTAAAGCAGAGTTCGAGGGATTAATTCGGGGGGTCGAGGTGGTGTCGGATGTGTTCTTAACGCACCTACAGTTTGCTGATGATACACTTCTATTTTTCGAGGCCTCATTGGAAGTTGCATGTAAAATCAAGCGTATCTTACACTGCTTTCAAGTATGCTCTGGCTTGAGGATTAATTTTCTAAGAGCTCGCTATATGCAATTGGCGTGGAAGAGGAGTTGGGAGTAGTAGTGGCCGAAGTGCTGGGATGTAGACAGAGTATGCGAAAGATTCTTGTGGATTAATTTTTTTTTTTGCAAGAAAACAACCAGATATATTAGCTAAGTGCCAAAAATAGCATCGTCCAGTACATCGTTCTCAATACAACTAGGAATATTCGAAACAAAATAAAAAGGTGTACTACAATCCAATATCCAATGGGCTAGAGTGTGCGCGACACGGTTTGCTTTGCGGTTGACATGGAGAACTTTGAAGCCCGAGTTACAGTGAAGGAGCTGCTTTGCCTCGCTAAGGAAGATGCCAACAATCGATCTATCATCAGTCTGTAGATCCAATCTGTTGAGAACACCAATTGAGTCGCATTCGAAAAAGACATTTGACCAGCCGTTGAGAGAGGCCATCTTTAATCCCTCCACAAGCGCCATGGCTTCGACCAGCTCAGCATTGTAGGTGCCATTTAAAACATTCGCCTGGCCATCTATCATCAGTCCAAAATGATCTCGTGCTATCACTCCACTGGAGGCCTTCCCAGGTTCAGCATAGAATGCACCATCAACATTGACTTTGTAGGTGCCTTCTAGAGGACATTTCCATCTTTCAGACATGTAGCAAGCAATTCCAATTCCAGGTAATTCCCATGATGAAACATAATCAGTAATAAGCAATTGTACATAATCAACTACAGCTCTAGCAGGAATGAGTGTCCCCTTATGAACCAAAGTGTTTCTCCTATTCCAGATGTTCCAAAGCAGCACACACAAGAACATAAACAAATCTGGGCTCAGTTTTTTCAAACATAGTTTTAACCACTGCCTACAGTCAAGATCCTAGGAGAAAGGCAACTTTCTAGAGATGTCACACTGATCGAAGACCTCCCTAACTGCAGGGCAGTCCCTGTATGCATGCAGAAGAGCCTCTCCAGCTGAACCACAATGAGGACACAGGCCAGGGGCAATTCGAGCTGCATCCAATTTTTCCCCAGAAGGAAGAACATTGAAACATAATCTCCAAATGAAGATCTTAATCTTTGGGAGTGTGTTCATCTTCTGCAGGGATTTCCACAAGGGTGAAAGGTCTCTTTCAACATTTCTACTCTTTTGAATCCGGTCATAGGCAGATGTGGTTGAGTAAGAGCCTGAGGAATGATGATCCCATTGCCAAACATCTTCATTCACATGGGAGATAGGGCATTTTAAAATTGCTTCAGCATCAGAGGAAGAAAATACACTCCTTACTTTTCTCTCATCCCATCTAGGTTCTCCAGTAACCATGAATTCACCATAAGTGACTGGGTGAAGTGAGCCATCCAAATAAGAGTCCTGCAGCTCAACAGCTTTATCACAACCTCATCTATTTTGAAACATTAAACACTGACTATCAACACCAATCCTTAAGTGAAACTGGTCCCTCAGAACATCTTTAGCTTTGGACACACACCTCCACATGAAGGAAGGTTTATCATGAGGCTTAGCATTAAGAACATCACCGTCAGGGAAGTATTTAGTTGACAGCACCTTGAAACACAGGGAATTCTTATTGACCATTAATCTCCAGATCTGTTTACCTAGGAGAGCTAGGTTGAACACTCTCAAATCTTTAAAGCCAATACCACCATACCTTTTTGGTCTACACAGTTTGCCCCATGCAACATGAGTCCAGCCTCTACTGCCTACCTTCCCAGACCACAAGAAATTCCTCATTGAAGCAATGATGGGATTAATTATGCAGTCAGGTAAAAGAAAACATCCCATGGCATATGTGGGAAGTGCTTGGGCAACAGACTTTGAAAGCACCTCTCTTCCACCAAATGAAAGCAAATTCTTGGTCCAGCCACCAACTCTTTTATCAACATTTTGGAACAAAAAGCACAAGGAGTCAGTCTTATTTTTTCCAACAATCAAAGGCAGCCCAAGGTACACCCCTATTTTAGTTTCTTCCCTCATCTCAAGAATCCCCTTCAAGGCAGCTTTATGCTCATCTCTCATGCCATTACTGAAGTAGATATAGGATTTGTCAAGATTGACTTTCTGCCCAGAAGCAAGTTCATAAAGTCTCAGAATTTCTCTTACTCTAGTTGCCTCATCCTCAGAATTCCTTAAGAAGAGAAAGCAATCGTCTGCATACAATAAGTGGTTCACACGAGGGCCATGAACACTGATTCTCAAGCCTTTAATCCTGCCGAAAGACTGTTCCTTCAAAAGCAAGGCAGACAAGCCTTGTGCAGCAAGTAAAAACAAATAGGGGGACAAAGGGTCCCCTTGCCTTAGTCCTCTCCCTGGATTAAACTCTTCAGAGAATTTCCCATTGATCCTAAGACAAAATCTCACAGTAGATACACACCTCATGATCAAATCAACCCATTTACAATCAAATCCCATTTTTAACATAATATCATGAAGGAAATTCCACTCAACCCTATCGTATGCTTTTTCCATGTCAAACTTGACAGCTGCCCCTTTGTTTGCCCCAGATCTTGCTCCCTTCAAAAAATGCAACATCTCATGTGCTATGAAAACATTATCCGAGATCAACCTATCCTTTACAAATGCACTTTGGTTCTCAGGTATGCAGAAGGGGATGACAGATTTAAGTCTATTCACCAAGACCTTAGAAACAGTTTTGTACACAACTGTGCATAGAGAAATTGGTCTAAAATGTTTAATTTGTTTAGGGTTATCTACTTTAGGTATAAGAACAATTACAGTTCTGTTAAAATCACAGATATTAGCTTTCCCATTCAGCAAGTCAAGACACAAATGAATAAATTCAAGCCCAACAATATTCCAGAATTTACAAAAGAAAGATGAGGGAAAGCCATCAATACTTGGGGCTTTGGATGGGTGTATGGAAAGAAAAGCATCTCTAACTTCCTCAGCAGTGAACTCTGAACATAAGCCAACATTCATGGCTGGTGTGACGCATTTCTCCACACAATTGAGGACTGGTTCTGAAGGAGATTCACCATTGGAATGGAATAGATCAGTAAAAAAAATTTTGGCCAGCTCAAAGACCCTTCCTTTATCAGACTGAAACACCCCATGCTGATCCTCCAAACCTTTTATCAAGTTTTTCTTCTTTCTCCCTCTTGCTCTTGCATGTAAAAACCTTGTGTTCCTATCACCCTCTCTCAACCATTAGACCCTCGACCTCTGTTTCCAGAACATCTCTTCTCTATCCATCAGCAATTTCAGTTCTTTTTTTGAAGCAGACAAGTCCCTGGCAGATTCCTCAGAAATATTCTCATTCAGCAGCTTCTCGATCTTCTCCAAGAGGAAGTTCTTTCCTTTCAAAGCTAGAGCTCTTTTATGTTTCTGCCAACCATACAATTTATCACCAATGGCTTTTAGTTTGTTCACAGTAGAGGAATTTGCATCATTCCAACACTCCTTAACTGTTTCAAGACAGGCTTCCTCGTCAGCCCAACAGTTTTCGAATCTAAACTGATCCATAAGCCTTCTCCCTCTTCCAGTACAGGGCTCAGTATCCAAAATCAGGTAATGGTGATCCGACCAAGGGGAGTGTATAGAATGAACTTGGCCACGACCATAAAGTTGAATCCAAGCAATGCTAGCAACGAACCTGTCCAATCTCTCCTTCACTAGATTTTCAGCATTGGTTCCACTATGCCATGTAAACCAACCAGTTTCAGGCTTCAAATCCCATAAACCATTTCTAAGCAAGGCATCTTTAAAATCCTCCATCTCAACCCTAGGCTTTCTTCTGCCTCCTTCCTTCTCAGATAGGTCAAGTATGTCAGTTAAGTCTCCTCCAACTAACCATGGTAGATCAGGCTTTGTTCTCAGCACATCTAACATGTCCCAATCATCTTTCTTATTTGACCTATGGCATGTTCCATACATTCCTGTAAACCTAAAGCAAACATCATCCCTCGAGACTTCTACATCAATGTGAGCTTTTAAGTAGGATAACAATGAAACCTGAGTATCCTCTGTCCACAGAAGCATCAGTCCAAGACCATCTTCATTTCTTTCAACTACCAAGTTAGCAGACATATTAACCCTTCTCCTTACATCCTCAGTCTTCCTCTTATCAAGTCTTGTGTCACATAGAAACACCGCACTAGGGGACTTAGAAGCCACAAGTTGCTTCAAATATTGAACTGTCACAGGGTTCCCAAGCCCTTGGCAGTTCCAAACTAGGATTTTCATGGTTCTCGGCGGGGCTGAGCATCAGCCTCCACCGTTGGTTCAGGGGTTTTTAGGGGGGAAAGAGCCTCAACACCAACCTCCACTGTGTTAGAGACTGCTGCAGACATGGACCTCGTTTTCTTAGGCCCCATAGGATTGCTAACCTCATACTTGCCTTGTACGACCCTTTTGGAACTTCTATTCTTTGTTGCTGAGAGTGTGACATTCCTTCCTCGGGCAGAGATGTTACTCATTGCTATTGCATTCTCACCAACCACTTCATTTGTCTTTTTAAATCTGCCAGTGTTCAAACCGCCATTCGAAAAGTGGACTAACCCAGGCTTTGGGGCACCTTGAGTTACACTCCTTGACTTAAACACCACACGCAACCAGTCCCCATATTGAAGTTGTTCATTTTTCCAATTCTCAGGTAAGTTAGGACAGAGTTCAAGGACATGGCCAATAATCCCACACCAAAAGAAAAATTTTGGAAGCCTCTCATACTTTGCTTAGCATACTCTAGGAGATCCATCCGGTTTCTTCCCAAACATCACACATTTACGCAAGGGTTTGGTAATATCTAACTCCACACGGACACGCATGTACTGACCCAATCTTCCTTCCCCTTTTTGAAAATTTGCCATCAAACATTCTCCAAACTTGCTCCCCAAAGATTTGCCAATCTCCACAGTCATCCCCACAAGAGGAGGGTCGTAGATACGAACCCAAATAGGCAGCACAGAGAAATTATACTCAGACGGACTAAGCTTACCATCGAAGGGTTGTAGAACCAGTAATTCGCCATTGAAGGTCCAGGGGACACGTTCCAGGACAAAGTCTCTATCCTCTAACTTCTGGAACTTGAAGAGAAACAAATTTGGGCCTAACTCTGAGGCATCTTCCAACGGCTGACTCTTCCAGACTGCAAGGAAGACTCTGGTAAGCATACCTCCATCAACAATCTCAGGTGAAACCAACCGTCCAACAAGCCATTTATCAGACCCAGGGACCTCCTTTTTTAGCAACATTTCAAAATCCTCCATATCCTGCATTTCTTCCTCAGAAAACTTCAAGTCACTCATCATTATAGCTACCTCATCCTTTATTAAAGTCGACATCTGCTTCAATGAACAAAAACCCTCACTCAGATCTTTGAATCCTTTTTCGAAGAAACCCTCACAATACCACAAAAACGGCTCAAAAAACTCTATCTCCTTTTTGAAGAGAAACCTCAGAGAACAACACAAAACCCTGGTCTCGACCACGAGGTAAAAATCAGGAAATCCCCAAAATAACCTTTTCACTAAAGAGGCAAAAAATATTCGAAAAGGGGTAAAACTGTCAAAACACATCTTTAATAAAAGGATGTGTTCCGTTATCGAAACAAACACGGGCTCTGAGAAAGCCGTTAGAGACACGGGCCCTACCACTGTGACAGTGCGGATATGCTCCCCGACATTCCCTCTGCGCGCAATAATTTCTGTACCCCCCGATGTTTGGCGTCGCAAAGCCTGACGCACCCAACCTCGTACGTCCCATCCTGCCGCGCACTCACGGGACCAACCATACACGTGAGAAATCTGCATCATCTTCCTCATCTGAAAAAAATGCATAACGTCGAACACCTTCCAAACAGAAAATCCAGTAAAATTCCGGCGAAACTCTTTTCCTTCCGATCTACCCCAAAACTCATCCCTATCAAGAACCAAGTTCGATTCTGACCAAGAACCTGTACTACATCTGACATCCGTCATCCAAACTTTAAAACTCCCTCGATCTGAAGAACCATAAACTTTCCGGCGAAGATCAGAAACCACCGGACCATCTCGAAACACACACCCACTTAGATCAAGCCTTATTTGTAACCATTGTAACCTCATAAAACCATCATCTTCGACCATAACCAGCAGTTCCAACCCTTCGTCGGAGACTGCTCCATTACTGAAACCCTCATCGGAACCCTTAACCTTGATAAACCTTATCCACAACAGACCCAAACTCACCTCCATTCCATTCCATGGGAACCACCTTCTCGATCAGTCTTACAAAAGAAAAAACAGTGAAGTAAACGAGTAACACCGGCCATTAGCGCCGGACTTACCTTCATCGTCCCAATCCTGACTGCTAAGGCGACACGATTCTTGTGGATTAAAGAAATGTTAGATGGGGTAATTATATGAATTATTAGTAATTAATCAACCTAAATTGCTTAAGTTTGGTTATACTTTGGAAATTGTAATGGGTTTATCGATTTTCTTAATAATTCTAAGGTACTTATAATTGATTAGCACATCATTGAATAAATGATATATTTTGATAATTTGATAGTAACATGTTATTGGCTTATGTATCAGAACTAAGATTATACGATTATGAAATTTAGAGTAATGCATGAAACCTTATAATAAGTTGTTAGTAATCTTTGAAAGAGATTTTGGAAGCTTGTTATGAACAAATCGTTATAAATAGATTACGTTCTGAGTATAAATAAATTGAATTGGTTATTATAACTTATCCGTCTAGAGATTGTTAATCAATAATTTCTCTATCTTGAATGATTATAGTCGTAAATCAATGTCTAAAAATGATTAAAGGCATGTATGTTACAATCAAGATAACATTTATTTTGGATAAGAACGAAAAGCGCGTAACGTCTAATGTGTGAACATGTATGTCTGTTCATGCTCGGGAGTTAAGGTTGAGATTAAACCTGTCAAAGGTCTAAAAAGTTTTAAAACTTCCTTGTTTTCTAGTTATCTCGGATTAAGAAGCATTCTGAAATTGTGCTTTTTGCTTGTAATAACATGCTTGATTTTGGTTTTCTTCTAAGCCGGGTTGAAGATGTTACAGTAATGTACGATGTTTGATAACATGTTGTAAGAGTTGCTACGTGATGATTTGGGGAGAGATATTGGGGTACCCATTGCCTTATTACTATTGATGTAAAGAGATTTTGTTTTAAACTTCAGCGTCTTCGATTCTTGCTTCTCGTTGGCCTAAATGTTTTTATTATTGCACTTATATGCTAGAGGTTTATATTGTTTTCGCAATGGGACTGAGACGAGAGCTTAGGAACAGTGTGCGTGATATTGTGGAGAATGAGGGTAATGAGGAATTGCCACCTCCTCTTTCTTCTGGTGGTGGAGTCGAAGCTAGAGATGGTGCGAGAGGTGTTAGACCTCAGGCATCGCAGGGTCAAGCTGTCGGTGATATGACACCATTGATTCAGGCCATAGCTAGAGCTTTGGAACGCCACAACCTGCGATCAATGCTGGTTTAACTTTGGAACGCCTGCGCAGTCTGGGTGGCACCTAGTTTAGTGGTTTGTCTCCAAAAGGTTTTGAGGCATAGTTAGAGAGCACTCAAAGGATTCTTGGTCAGATATAGTGCACAGATGTACATAAGCTGGTTTGTACGGTATCTTTGCTTTAGGGAGATGCTTATTCATGGTGGACTACCACTATTGCGGGGATGGAACCTGCAGAGGTGTCATGGGAGTTCTTCAAGAATGCTTTCCGGAAGAAATATTTAGGTGTTCATTATCAAGAAGAGAAGAAGTGAGAGTTTATGGCCTTGATGCGAGGGAACATGTATGTTTCGGAGTATGAAGTACATTTTGTTTGATTGAGCCAGTATGCCCCTGAATTGGTTTTTAACGAACATAAGAGATGTGATCGCTTTCGGTACACCTTGGTGAAGGATGTAAGGACTTTTATGTTAGCTACGGAGTATACGGATTTCGATGTCTTGGTCGCTCGTGCTAAGGACATTGAGCAGAGTTTGGGTTTGCCTTCTCGTGCGGGGAATTCTAGTTTCGGGATGAGGGTTGTTGAGTTTGACAAAGGAAGAGATCGTTGCAAGAGGCATCGTGATAAGAAGTTGTATCCGGATCAGAAGCGTGGTGGTGGCGGTAATGTGGGCAGCAGGCAATAGGGCCAGAATGTGGTGATTCGGTTGCCTGAGTTTAACCGTTGTGGGAGGCGTCATCCTGGAGAGTGATGGGGATTGTTTTTCTTAGGGTTATATGAAGTGTGATTGTCCTCAACTAGCTAGACAGACATTTGTGCTTGATGTTGAGCCTCAGAGGGCCCGTGTGCGCGGCCGAGGTAACTTTCAGCGTAAGGAGGATGGTTAGAGGAATGTTGCTCATATTGTGGCAGTTCAGCCTGAGGGAGGTGGACCTGCTAGGGTGTATACACACCGCGAGGGAAGGAATGACACGGATGTTGTAACCCTCTTAGCTCGGTCTAGTCGCAAGACCGAACCAAGTGAGCTATACAGGGAAAACCGAAGAAAAACCCACTGAGATTTTCCTTCAATTGGCAACCCTTAATTAATTTCTTTTATCTTTTCTAAAGGCTTCATTATTAAACTATATATTTATGCAAGCAGCGGTTAAAACCTCGCCTCAACCGGACATCAATTCGAGGTCCACTTGGCCTTTACAGCGATTAGGGACTAAAACGTAAAAAAATAGAACTTGTAAACATTCCATAACTAACAAAATAGACACCCGCTTCAAAACAGACCAAGCCTATTTCGGAACTACCACTTCTAGTAGCAAAACGTATCGAAACATGTCTCACTTGTTTCGAGACCAACATTCATGGAATGATTCCCTTGCCTCAGATAATACAGAGGTGTATCGAAATGACCCCGTGTTTCGATACATGCCTAAAAATGGCCTTGGGGTCTCGAAACGACCCTTATGCGTTTCGAAACATTTAGGTCAAATATGCATACCATATCGAAATAGTAGAAGCTTTTCGAAACACATACCAAAAAAAGACTCACTACAGCATATTTGGTCACTCAAACACGATTCAAAAAACATCATAACATCATAAGCAAGCAATCTATAGGCAAAGGATCCTAGCACAACCATCCAAAAAGCATTAGATCACATATGGAAAACTTTAAGCATTAAACATAAAAAAAATTATTCACACAAACGACCAAACTTAAAATCAAACCATAAACCAACATACAAAGGTCATTAACAAGACTAAAAAGGCATCTCAAACATGTCTCAATACATGGAGTCTCAAAACAAAACCTCCCAAAGGCATAAAGGTCCTATCTCATTGCTAACATACTATTATTTGATGACAAAACCATACTTGAGTGAAAGATAAACTCTTGGACACCTCCTTTGCTTCTTTGCTGCTTCGAATGTCATATGGATCTGCATTGATGGAAAAGAAGAGCATAAGCAAGAATACTTAGTGAGCGGTGCTCAAAACAACAACAACAACAACAACAATGCAGTTTTTAAATCATTTTTGCTTGCTTTTGAAAACAAAGCCATTTCTCAAATCATTTCGCCAAAGCGAAATCCCAACATATCATACTCATTTCAAACTCATGCTTGAAACACAAATCAAGGCATAATAACTACTTTCCATAACCACATGAATCATTTAAAATTCAATTGATTCATAACATCAACAACGCAATATAAGCATAATGAGAAAATTAAATATCAAGAGTATATTGGCATCTTTAGCACTTTTACTTGGATATGCGGATAAATTCCCGGTGGAATGCCCATCACCGTGCTTACGACTACTAGACAACTTCCGCTGGAATGCCCATCACCGTACTCAAGACCACTAAACAACTTCCGGTGGAATGCCCATCACCGTACTCACCCGTCTAGTAAATATAAACTTTCGATGGAATGCCCATCACCGTACTCCTCCTTAGTGGAATCTAACATCACTAAGGCAACGCACGACTTTTACTATTATAGTGCACTCACATTCTATTGGTCGACCAATTATATTCGGTAATAAAATCTCATCATGTGTCAATATACCCATCAAGGCCAACACTTACCCACTGTTTTACAAGGCCACAAGCACAACATTTCTCATCCCATATATATAACACATTCCCATGCATGAAAACAAAGGCATGAAAATATTTAAATAGATCAAAATGCATGAAAACAGTAAGATTTAATGTAAACAACATAGCATGAACATGATCCACAAAATCAAGGCAAAACTAGTCGAAAACAAAGGTGAAAACAACCAAACTTACTCTTGAGCTTAGATTGGTCTTTCAAGCTCAATCTAAATCCCCTAAATCCTATCCTTAACCACGTTAAGGCTTTATAAAACAGTTCCACTCACCAGCAATACCCAAATGTTAGCCGAACACCCAATTCAAGCCTCTGGATCATTCGATATCGCATCCGAAGTTCCCAAATAAGTTTCCCCTGCTTCTAATCAATTCAAAACAGAGCATTAGAGTGATTTCAAGCCCTTTAACTTGTTGCAACTCAAAAACCCAGCATCTAGCAACAATCGCCCATCGATTCATATCTAAAATCAAACAAAAATGTCAATAAATCAACTCTAATCAAACTCCAACTTAAACCCAACAAGATTATCATCAAAATCACATCTATTAAAAACTAAAAACATCAACACAAAGGCAAGAAACCATCAGCTACTGATTTCCCACAAAACAAAGCTAAAATCTCAAGAATTTCAACCTTAAACACTATCAACTCAACTAGTTTCGGGTTTTACATTATCAAACCATCATTTCAACTTTATCTAACATCAAAAACACATTTAATAACATCCACAAACCCAACAAAACAGAACCCACACGAAAATCTCACAAATTCTCATTAAATAGCTTGATTAAGCACATTTCCATCAAACCCAATATAAAATCTTTAAATAAACACTATAAAAGAATCAAGAATGTGAGAATTTCAATAAACAACTTACATTAGAGGATAAAAACATAGCTCACCTCTATTGGTTGATTTTCTCCTTTTTCTAATGAAAAACCTTGAGAAAACTAAAGGAAAATAATTGGGGTTTAGAGAGAAATCATTAGAAACAAGTTTGATGATGAGAAATCAATGTAAATAAGAGTTTACCTTTGAAATATTGAGTAAAGAAGGTTGTTTGGATGAAAGCACTTTGAAAGAAAATGTGGAGAGAAAGGTTACGTAATTTTCCTTGTAAAGATGAGAACATTTCAAATATCTTTTATTATATTTAAAAATCCTTTTTAAAACATTTTAGAAACCAAAATATTTAGGGGAAAAGTCTGAAATTAGACTTGGATAAATAGCTCCTTAAAGATTCATCATTTTGATTCTTTTACAAACTAGTCACCAAAACAGTTTTGAAACTTTAAATTTTTGCCACTAGACTAAATGTCCACTCTCCAAAAACAATTTTCCAAAATTTTTTCCACCAAAACTCATATGTATATATATATATATATGAATAATGTTTTAAAACTATTTTCCTATAATTTAAATCCTTCCAAAAACCTTTTATTTAAAATAAATCTCGAAACTAGTCTAAACCGGTAAAAACTAACTCGAACGGACCTTCAACCAAATCCGGTTAACTTCCGGACCCTAAAATCAGGGCGTTACAGATGTGATTGCAAGAAAATTTACTTTGCAATCACTGTCACTACTTTCTTTGATTGATTCTAGTTCCACGCATTTTTATATTTTAAGTGATCATACAAAGTTGCTTGACATATCGGTTGAGTTGTTAGATGTGGGTATGCAAGTGACGAGTTCTTTTTGTGAGATAGTTGTTGTTAGGAAGTTGTATAGGTGATGTCAGTTGATGGTTCAAGGACATGTATTTGTGGTTGATATGATGAAGTTACCTTTCTATGATTTTGATGTTATTCTTGGTATTGATTGGTTAACCGAGCATAGGGCTGTGATAGATTGTGAAACTAAGCGTGTTTCATTGAAGCTTGTCGGTGATTATGAAGTTGTGGTGGTAGACGAGAATGTTAAGTTCTTGTCCAATGTTGTTTCAGTAGTAGAAGCGCAAAAGTTGATGTATGGAGGATGTCAAGCTTACTTGGCGTATATTATGAATCCAAATATGAAGGAAGTACGTCCCCAAGATATTCGGACTGTTTGTGATTTTCTAGGGGTATTTTTAGAAGAGTTGTCTGGATTATCGTCGGATAGAGAGGTAGAGTTTTGTATCGAGACGTATTCGGATACGACTCTGGTGTCTATTGCTCCGTATCGCATGACACCTAAATAATTGAAGACACAACTTCAGGAGTTGTTAGACCGTGGTTTTATTATGCCTAGTGTGTCGTCGTGGGGAGCGCCAGTGTTGTTTGTGAAAAAGAAAGATGGCACTATGAGAATGTGCATCGATTATCGGCAACTGAACAAGTTGACGATAACCAACAAGTATCCTTTACCGCGAATTGACGACCTATTCGATCAATTTCATGGTGCAACAGTGTTTTCCAAGATTGATTTGAGATCGAGATACTGTCAGTTGAAGGTGAAGTATAGAGATATGCCGAAAACAGCATTTCATACCCGTTACGGGCATTATGAGTTTTTGGTGATGCCGTTTGGGTTGACAAATGTGTCTGCAGATTTGATGGACATGATGAATTGGGTGTTCCATAAGTTCTTGGATCAATTTGTGGTTGTGTTTATTGATGATATCCTTGTGTATTCATGTACCGAGGAGGATTATGATAGACATTTGCGGATTGTGTTACATACCTTGTTGGACAATCAGTTATATACTAAGTTCAGAAAGTGTGAATATTGGATTAAGGAAGTGGTGTTCCTTAGTCATGTTGTGTCGACGGAAGGAATTTGTGTGGATCTGCATAAAGTTGAGGCGGTTGTGAATTGGAAACAACCTAAATCGATGTTGGAGGTTCGTAGTTTCTTGGGCTTAGCGGGTTATTATCGACGTTTTGTGGATGGTTTTTCTAAGGTTGCTGCTCCTTTGACGAAGTTGTTGCAAAAGGATGTTAAGTTTGAGTGGATAGAGATGCGACAACAAGCTTTGAGAACTTGAAGGAAGCTTTGACACGAGCTCTGATCTTGATTAAACCTGAATCGGGTAAATAGTTTGTGATTTTTAGTGATGCATCCTATGTGGGATTAGGGTGTGTGTTAATGCAAGACGAAAGAGTTGTGGCATATGCATCTAGGTAGTTGAAGGTGCATGAGCGTAATTATCCTACGCATGATATTGAGTTGGTTGTTGTGGTGTTTGCGTTGAGGATTTGGAGACATTACCTTTATGGAGAAAAGTGTGTGGTGTATTCGGATCATAAAGCATTTAATGTCTCAAAAAGAGTTGAATCTTAGGAAACGAAGATGGTTGGAGTTGCTTAAGGATTACGACTTGACGATAGAGTATCATCCCGGTAAGGCCAATGTTGTGGCTGATGCTTTTAGTAGGAAGGTAGCTGTGGAGTTGCGAGCCATGTTTGCGTGATTGAGTGTTTCGCGGGATGTGGATTGTTAGCCGAGTTGCAAGTGAAACCTTCCTTGGTTTAGTTGATTAAGGAGAAGCAATTGCTTGATGATTCGTTGGTACCGCATGTTCATGATATAACGGATTGTAATTCGACGGACTTTTGTTTTAATGATAATGGTGTTTTGTGTTTTAAGAGTCGAATAGTTGTGTCGGATGATGTTGAGTTGAGGCACACTATTCTGACAGAGGCGTATAGTAGTCCTTTTGCTATGCATCTTGGTAGTACTAAGATGTATCGTAGATTGAAGGAAGAGTACTATTAGGTTGGGTTGAAGAAGGATGTTGCTGATTTTGTGAGTAAGTGTATGGTTTGTCACCGCGTGAAAGCTGAGCACCAGTTTCCTTCAGGGCTGTTGCAACCTTTGAAGATACCAGAATGGAAGTAGGAGATGATTACGATAGACTTCGTGTCAGGTTTTCCTTGGACCCTATCAAAGAATAACTCTATTTGGGTTATTGTAGATCGTCTTATGAAGTGTGCGCATTTCATAGTTGTGCATACTACGTATACGGTGGATAAGTTGGCATAGTTGTATATTCCGGAAGTTGTGAGGTTACATGGTGTACCTAAATCCATAGTTTCGGATAGAGATTCGAGGTTTATAGCTAGGTTTTGGGAGTGTTTGCATAGAGGTTTTGGTACAAGGCTCAATTTTAGTACCCCGTATCATCCACACAAGGATGGTCAGTCTGAGCGAGTTATCCAAGTGCTTGAGGATAGATTGCGGTGTTGTGTTATAGATTTCCAAGGTTTGAGGGAGAAACAATTGTCTTTGGTGGAGTTTGCTTATAATAATAGCTATCAAGCAAGTATACAAATGGCTCCATATGAGGCCTTGTATGGTAGGAAATGTAGGACGCCTCTTTGTTGGGCGAAAGCGGGGCAAAAGTTAGTTTCCTTCACATATTTTCTTAAGGGAATGATTGAGAAGGTAAAGCTTGTTTGTGATCTGTTGAAGGCGACTTCTAATCGTCAAAAGTCTTACATGGATTTGAAGCGTAAAGAGAATGAATATGAAGTTGGTGATAAGGTGTTTTTGAAAGTTTCACCATTTGAGGTGCTTAAGCACGTTGGATCGATGGCTTATAGGTTGAGGTTACCGCTTGAGTTAGAAAAGATACATGATGTTTTCCATGTATCCATGCTTCGGAAGTATAGATCGGATCCGTCGCATGTTATGCCTATTGAAGAAGTTGAGTTGAATCCAGATTTGACCTATGATGAGGAACCTGTTAAAATTTTGGATATGGACAGCAAATTTCTTCGTGGGAAGACCATAGAGTTGGTTAAGGTGTTGTGGCGACATAGAGGTGTCGAGAAAGCTACGTGGGAAAGGAATGATAATATGAAGAAGCAGTTTCCTTATCTTTTTCCACCAGGTAAATTTTGAGGATGAAATTTCATAAGTGGGGGAGAGCTGTAACACCCCGATTTTGGACCTAGGAGTTAGCCGGGATTAGGCTAGACGGTTCGGGAGAACCAGTTCAAACAATCTAGACTAGTTTCGAGTTTCTAATTATTTTAAAGAGGTTTTTGAGGCTGAAAAAATATGGGAAATGCTTTAAAATCATTATTTAATATATGTATGATTTTGGTGGGATTAATTTTGGAAAATGGATTTTGGAGGTTTGATATTTTGGAAATTGGTGACCAAAATGTAAAGATCGTAAAACTGTTTTTAGTAACTAAATCATAAAAGATCAAAACTTTGAATCTTTTAGGAGATATGGATCCAAAGTCTAATTCTTGCTTTTCTCTTTAATTGGATAATTTTAATGTGGTTTTAATTAATAAAATAAGATGGAGAGAATTAAATTGACTTTGTCTCTTAAAATCTATTTTACGTAACTACCTTTTCTCCCAATCATTTTCTCTCAAATTCTCTCCAGCCAAACATCAGTTTTTTCTTCAAAGATTTGAGGTAAACACTTGATTTGATTTATCCTTTAACATCAAATGATTTCCTAATGTTTTCTTATCAAAATCTTATGATTTTATATTTGTTTTCTCATGTAAATCTTTACAATTAAAGGGAAAAGTCATCATTAGAGGTAAGGTTCGTTCTACTCCTCTAATGAAAGGTTCTTTATTGAAATTCTCAAGTTGTTGATCTTTTATGAGTGTTTTCTATTTGGTTTTGATGTTACAATATTAGAAAATTGGTTTAAATGATGTTGAATTGATTAAATCAAGAAATCTTTGTTTTGAATCTGTTTTGATGGGTTTCTAATGAGATTATATCATGACTATGATGTATTGAAATGTTGATTAAGTGATTTTAATTTAGGAAACCCGAAACTAGGTGAGTTGGTTGATTTCTAGGTTGAAATCTTTGAGTTTTTTGCTTTATAGTGTGGTTGCTTGATTGCTGGAGGTTCTTTGGTATTGAGAAGGTGTTTTTAGATGTAAATTGATGTTGTTTTGGTGTTAATCTCGCTAGGTAATGGCTGTTAAGTTGGTTAATTAAGGCTTTTTGATGTTATGTTTTCTTCCGTTTTGGTCAATGAATATTTGTATGTTTGCGTTGGAGTTTCTTCCGCTGCGAGTGAGAATCACATAGGATGTTAATGAGCATCTAGATAAGATCAAAGAGAGAAAAATTTAGGGTCGTTTATTGAGGTAAATCTTCACCGATTTACTTCAATATTCCCCGTGTGACCTGTTTGGTTCGGTCTCGCGTCTAGATCGGGTCGGGGGTTACAATATGCCACTATGGGTGAGATTCAAAATGATCTTAAGCCAAAGGACATCCATATCGTAAGTGAGTTTTTGGATGTTTTTCTCGATGAACTTTTGGGTTTACCATCGACCCGTGAAATAGAATTCGGGATTGAAGTGCAACCTTGTAACACCCTAACCTTTGGCTTAGGAGTCGGTTTTAATTGCCAATAAAATGACCATTGAATCGAATATATTTATAATTGTTATTGTTCATCTTGTAATGACCCAATTGAGAGAATTAACAAATGATGTGACCAAGGCTAAGTACTAAATAGTAA
This sequence comes from Hibiscus trionum, assembly GCA_030270665.1. Classification (NCBI taxonomy): domain Eukaryota; kingdom Viridiplantae; phylum Streptophyta; class Magnoliopsida; order Malvales; family Malvaceae; genus Hibiscus; species Hibiscus trionum. The sequence goes on along the minus strand of BSYR01000007.1, from coordinate 8,064,674 downwards.
GATTTGTAATATTGGGAGATTGCATGGTAATTTAAAATATTGGTAGGATTTTTACACGTCACATGAACAATTTGTCCATGTAGGAAACTCGGTAAACACCAAAATAATTGAGAAAGGAAAATTCAGTCTCTTCTCCTTGCATGCTTGAACCGAAGCTTAGAGAAAAAGAGTGTGAGAGTGAGTGAGATTGGTTTGATCAAAGTATAGTTTGGGATTTGTTTAAGGATTTCCTTGTTAGAGGTAAAGAACGATTGACTTTCTCCTTGATTATCTTGTTTGTTCTTGGTGATTATAATCTTCTTACATGTTAAAATGGTTTTGGATCATGTTGGAAATTGTTAGAATTTACTTTTTTTTTATCAGCAACTGTATGATTTTATTAATTAGCATAAAAGCATACAGCGTGACGGATCCTACGCCTCGTTAAAAACCTCCTTAGTGGAGGAAAAGACTACGATAAGATCCGCCAAAAATACATAGAAAAAACCAGGCCTATCATAAGCAGGCCACAAAAAGCGAACATCGATCCACGCCTTCTTTCGCTAGCACATCCGCAAAGCCATTTGCCTCCCTAGGCACGTGACAAAACTGTATCTCATACGAGACCTGACAAGCCTGATCGATCACTGTAAAGACCTCCCACAATCGCCATGGTCGTTTCGCCGAACGTGTAGCCCAACTCAAAGCTACTTGCGAATCTGACTCTATAATCACACAACTGTCACGCCACTCCCTGTCCATAACCAAACTCAACGCAAATGCTATCGCCCGCACTTCAGCTTCATTTGAATCCATCACACCTAATGGTCCCGAAAACAATCCCAAAATCTTACTCCCCCGTCACGCATCACACCACCAAACCCCGCAGGACCCGGTTTTCCTCGTGCCGAACCATCAGTATTAAATTTTAAAACACCATGCATTGGTGGCTGCCAACCTACCCCTACCCTCACCTTCCGCGGTGCTGGACTAACTACAAACGCAGACGGACATGACCACCAAATCGATTCGGATAACAACTCACCCTCACTATCAACCTTAATCCAGTAAAAAGACCTCAACTTAACCAAAAAGCACAACTCAGTCATCGACATACATTTTCCACGAAAGATGAACTCGTTTCTAGCCAACCATAATGACCACAACAACGCACTAACACTCGCCACCCACCATTTTCTCATGCAACCGGTAAAAGAACAATGAAAGTTTACAACAAAAAAGTCGTCGAAACTCACCGGGAAAGATATCGCTACACCCCACCAATGCCGCAACCACTCCCATACTTTCCGCACACAGGGGCATTCATAGAAGAGGTGTGCGATACATTCCTCCGATGATGCACACCATGGACATCTTCCATGCTCATCACGCAAAGGCACCCCCCGTGCTCTCAAGAAATCTGTCGTAGGCAACCTTCGTAACCATGTAAACCACAAGAACGCTTGGACTTTAGGCGGGACCAGCATTTGCCAAGCAAAACATTCGCCAATAGCATCATCGCCAACCTTATCCAGCATCAACAGCTTCGACAATGCACTGACTGAGAATTCCCCATGTGTGTCCGGTCTCCAAATTAAAGTATCAAGTCGACATTCCCATAACTGAACCTCGCTAACCAAGGCACATAACGCCCTCAACTGCTCATGCTCGAACACCCTCAATTGACGTCTAAAGAACCCGTCCCATTGCTGATGATCGAGACTTGCACCCTCTGAATATTCACACACCCATGCTAGCTTATTTATCGCCAAGGAAAATAGTCGCGGAAACGTATCTTTCAAAGGTTGTTGTGTTATCCACGGATCAAACCAAAATAATGATGTCCACCCATTGCCTATTTTCCATTGAAAACCCGACATCCCCAAATGTTTATCAATTTTCGCAGAACAATAATTGGCAACAATCTGTCGCCACACAATCGACATAGTTGACAGCTTTTCCGTGTTGAAATGCCACCACTGAGTATGTTCACCATACTTAGCTACAATTAACCGCCGCCACAGCGAGTCGCGATCGCGAGCATATCGCCAAACCCACTTCGATAATAATGCCATATTTTTCACCTGTAAATCTGCCGCTCCCAAGCCTCCCAAATGTCGCGGTCTACACACAACCTCCCACCCTACCCTACTCATCCTCCGTTCAAGGCCAACGCCTCCCCAAAGGAATGCTCTACGTATACGATCCAATTTCTCAATCACCCCCTTTGGAGCCACAAACAAGCCCATGTAATAAATAGGCAAAGAGGAAAGTACTGAATTTACCAAAATTATACGGGCATCAAAAGATAATGACGTACGCTTCCACCCGGCTAGCTTGCGTCGAAAGTTAGCGATAACCGGTTCCCACATCGATAACCGCCTCGGATTAGCTCCTACTGGAAAACCAAAGTAAATAAACGGCAGCATACCCTGTCTACATCCCAGCACTTCGGCCACTACTACTCCCAACTCCACTTCCACACCAATTGCATATAGCGAGCTCTTAGTAAAATTAATCCTCAAGCCAGAGCATACTTGAAAGCAGTGTAAGATACGCTTGATATTGCATGCAACTTCCAATGAGGCCTCGAAAAATAGGAGTGTATCATCAGCAAACTGTAGGTGCGTTAAGAACACATCCGACACCACCTCGACCCCCCGAATTAATCCCTCGGACTCTGCTTTACCCAGCATCAAATGTAACGCCTCCGCATCCATAACGAACAGTAAAGGCGATAACAGACAGCCTTGGCGCAAACCACGACCCATCCTGAATTCCTTCGTCGCACTGCCATTCAGTAATACCGATAGGCGGGCAGAACTAATGCATTCTCTAACCCAAGCACGCCAAGTCACACAAAACCCCATCCGAGTTAATACTGCATCTAAAAAATGCCAACTGACCCAGTCGTAGGCTTTAGCAAAGTCCAATTTCAAAAGAAAACCACCAGCGCCTCTTTGTCGAAGCGAATGAATAACCTCAATAGCCAATAATACCCCGTTATAATTTAGTAGAATGAGTTTTCATTGTAATGCTAGTTTGATTAATGATGTAGGTATGTATGTGATTTGGAATTTCATATTGAGAATTTGATTAGGATCGGTTTAAGCTTAGTTAGAATCTAATTCAGGTTTTGTGCTGCTGGTGGTTTCCTAGATGGCTTAATATTCTAAATTTCTCTAGGGAATTAAGTTGTTCAAATATTGAAATTTAAGCAAGGAATGTAAAATTTGGAATTTGGAGTATTTCAGTTAATTGACTAATTCAGAATGTGTTTGATATGAGGATCTTTCGGATGGTTGGATTAAGAATGCTGGAAAATTAGAATCTGTTTTCCTGTATAATTTTTTGAGCATTCTGATTTTCGGGTTTAACAGGAGAATTGTAAAATATGATCGAGTATAAGCTTAGGTGTATTTGTATAAATGGGTAATCCTTAATAATCACAAAGTTAATGAATCAATGTGCTCAATTTCGGACTGTTATGTTTAATTTATAATTTGAAACTGTTTTTATGTTATTTAAAGACTGATTGGTTGAATTCAAGTCATGGGACAGCTTTATATCAAGAACCGAGTCTAGATTTGATTGTTTTAATCGAATATGGACAGATATACAAGTAGGGGGCTGTTCTAAATAATTATAGAACTGTTGGACTGTTTTAAAGAAATATATGTTTGTTATGAATTCATTTTGATGAACATAAGTAAGCAAGCTTAATAAATGGGCAGTTTTGTTTGAAGTTGTTATGGAGGAATCTGTTTTACCTTCTTATGGATGTTCCTAGAGGTTGTTTTAAAAGATTGTGAGGGTTGTTAAAGTGAAAATTTCAGCGTGTATCGTTGTATAAACTGTTTTATAAGCAGGATTACGAAATCATGAATGTTTAAGGACAGATTCGAATCATGATAAATGTTAAAGGTCTGTTTGTTGAGTAAGTAAATGTGTATATATGATTATATTATTGATTGAATTTGTAGATGCATGTTAGGGGCTGTTTAGAGTACAATGAAAGCATGATTGGTCTGAATTATGATTTTAGGGACTGTTTTGAAGTGTTTGAACATGGCTGCAATGCATGAGCTGTTTTGTTGAGTAAGTAAATACGTGCTGCTATGTGGATTGGTTGGAAAACTATGGTTATATGATTAGAAATAAGATGTCATGAATGGTAATGTGTTTGATTGTACCATTGGGATGTTGCTAGAATGAAAGTGGATTATGCTCTTGTTAATAATAGGTAATTCCTATTTGGGAACTCGAAATATATACATGTATAGGAAAATTTACTTGAGCTTGAATATATATGACCATAAATGGAATTTAAAGATACATCCTAAGAAAAGTTTCATGAAATGTGAACACCTAGTGGGAAGATTATATACGATTTAAATCCTAAAAACAATGTGATCTGTGATTGGCTTAAAACACATTCATGTTTGAAGTAGTTTCTTATGAAAGTTAAGCCGACTTTAATTCTATTTGTTTCTAAAAGAACTTTAAGATGATATACAAACAGGTTATGAGTAATTTTAACAATTAAATTAAGCTATAAGCCAGCCGAACAAGTTAGACGAATGTTTAAGTTCACCATGGTGAACAATCAGTCATATTTTATAGGGAAAACTACACCAGTAACCACCGAAGATATTGGGATACCTATTTGAACCACCGAACTAAAAAAACGTCAATTACACCACCAAACTTATTAAATCAACCTATTTTCACCACCGCCGTTAAAAAATTAACGGAGGGGTGACGGGAGTGCCACGTGGCAGTTAACATGACATTTTTAAAATTATATGTTTAGTCCCTGTTATTTACTTATTAAATCAATTTGATCCTAATTTTATTTTAATTAAATAAAAATTAATCAACCAATCAAATTATGACACGTGTCATCACCCAATTAGATTAATTTAATTTATTTTGTTTAATATTTAATATAATTTTCCTCCAATCAGGTGGTGACACCACCTGGTTAAAGGAAATCTTAAAGAAGAAAATAAAGATGGCATTATAGTGGTTCGAACTTGGGACCAATGGGATAAAACCCCCAAGCTTTAACCATTGAACCAAACTACTCTTAGTGATATAGTTTGCACCTTTTATATACATATCTTATAGTTTAGTAAAAGTTAGGGAAAAAGAAGAGAACAAAAGAGCATTATAGTGGTTTGAACCTGGGACTTAATGGATTAATTCCCAAGCATTTACCATTGAGCCATACTTCTCTTAGTGAAATTATTTGCACCTTTTATATACATATCTTATAGTGCAGTAAAAGTTAGGGAAAAAAGAAGTAAAAATGGTTGAAATACGACTCGAACATAGATTACTTAGGATGGCTATAATCACACAAACATCCGATTTAATTTAAATGTGAAAAATATTAAATATTGGATTTTAAAAAATATTCGATTTAAATTAGATTCGAACATAAATTACGGAAAAGAAAAAATATTCGAATATTTAAATATGAAAATGAAAAAAATATTCGAATATTTAAATATGAAAAAGAAAAAATATTCGAATATTTAAATATGAAAGAGAAAAATTACGAAAAAGAAAAAATATTCGAATATTTAAATATGAAAGAGAAAAATTACGAAAAAGAAAAAATATTCGAATATTTTAAATCAAATTCATTTTTAGATATTCGATTTAAATATGAAAAAAGGAAAAATATTCGAATATTTTAAATCGAATTTCTTTTCTTTTAAATCTAATATTTAATAGTTTTCAGTTTTAAATTAATTCGGATGTTTGTGTGATTATACACATCTCAAATAATCTATGTTCGAGTCGTATTTCAACCATTTTTACTTATTTTTCCCTAACTTTTACTGCACTATAAGATATGTATATAAAATGTGCAAATAATATCACTAAGAGTAGTTTGGCTCAATGGTAAAAGCTTGGGGATTAACCCTTTTAGTCCCAAGTTCGAACCTCCATAATGCCTTCTTGTTTTCTTCCCCTAACTTTTACTAAACTATAAGATATGTATATAAAAGGTGCAAACTATAGCACTAAGAGCAGTTTGGTTCAATGGTTAAAGCTTGGGGGTTTTATCCCCTTGGTCCCAAGTTTGAACCACTATAACGCCATCTTTATTTTCTTCTTTAAATTTCCTTTAACCAGGTGGTAATAGGAGGAAAAAATATATTAAATATTAAACAAAATAAATTAAATTAATCCAATTGGGTGATGACACGTGTCATAATTTGATTGGTTGATTAATTTTTATTTAATTAAAATAAAATTAGGATTAAATTGATTTAATAAGTAAATAACAGGGACGAAACATGTAATTTTAAAAATGTCATGTTAACTGCCACGTGGCACTTCCGTCACCCCTCCGTTAATTTTTTAATGGCGGTAGTCAAAATAGGTTGATTTAATAAGTTTGGTGGTGTGATTGACGTTTTTTTAGTTCGGTGGTTCAAATAAGTATCCCCAATATCTTCGGTGGTCACCGGTGTAGTTTTCCCTATTTTATATGAGGAATTGAATGGGGAAATCTTGGTTATGAGACCACATGGATCATTGCTCACATTGTTATAAAAGTAATTAGATTGTAAATGATTGATAAGGAGTTTTGTTGGAATTGAATTAGTAAAATATTAAATGTGAAAGGTTTTGGTCTCGAGTCAGTCGTAGGTACAATTGGCATGTCATAGAGTCCGTCGAGCTCGTTAGTCTGGACTACGGTCCGCTTGTTGTTAAAGATCAAATTGGTCTGTTTGGTACTATTTGTGTACTCCTGATTTGGTATTATTTGTATACCCTTGTATTAGTACTTGATGTACCCCTGTTTCGGTGCTTGGTGTACTGTCTGTTTGATATTAAATTTAGTGGATTTGTATATCTAGACTGTTGCTTGAGTCTTAAGGTTGAAATAATTCATTAATTCATAATAATGGATCTTGTTGAAACAAATGGAATGCTTGATAAGTTATGGGACTATGTCCCTTGATGGTAAATTAGATTACATTCCCTTGATGAAATGAATTAAATATAAGTATAATACGAATGATCAAAGTTGAGATCAAAGATGGATAACTCGAATATTTTCCTTCCTTAAAGGCTCGAATGGTTAGAGCCCCTGTATACTAGTTTTGCAATTACCAATGGGATAACTTGACTTTTATGTTGGATTAAAATCCGCAATTGTGAGCACATATGTAAAATGTATGTTGCTATTATAAAGTATGACACAAAATCAAGTGATCAATTATGTTAGGCGTGTCATAAGTATTAAAGTGTCATGGAAATAAAAGTGTAGATACCATAAAATATATTTATAATTCAATGAGGGACAGAGTTATAAATATTTAATAGTTGATTTAATAATCAACTATATAAAGAGGTAGTGGTCCCCAAGAAATAGGTTAACTTGTTTTTCTCTCCTTCCCCGTCATAGAGTTTTACTTCAAGAGATAACTTATCTTCTTGGAAGATAAATACCAAAGATTTGAGATTTCAATATGAAGATTCAAGGTTTTCAATCTATCGATTAATTCAGGTACGCTTTCGCGTTCAGTTTATTGTTCTTGATGATTTGACATGATAGATCTTGGGTTTAAATTTCATATTATTTTGTGATTTGGTTCTAACAAGTGGTATCAACACCTCATCATGTTGAATCATTGAGAATGAGTTATTATTTTTTAATTTATTCGTTATTAAGGTTTTGTGGATTTAAATTTTGATTCAATTTTAAATTTTGATTTTCATAATCATACTATATTTCTTGCGATTGAAAAACTTAAAGCATCATAGTTTTAACTATGTTAACTTTGATTGTTGTGTTTCAAATTCACCTGTAGTCGATAAAGATCATAGCCGACTAGCATAAGGTAAATTAATTCAAAGTTTTAACATTTGATTTATTATAAAATTTGGTTCACGACAAAGTTAGGTTTTCTAATTAATTGTAAGGAATAGGGACGCATGAAGTCAGCCATTATCAAACTTGGGGTACACGTTCTTTTAATGGGAAATTTTACATCAAAGTCCCCTTATTTTTATTATGTTCAATTTTGTCTTTCTTTATATATTTATAAACTAAACCTGGTTGACTTTGTGTGAATTCATATTTGAGAATTAATATTCCGTTAATTCCTTTTGGAATTAAATCACTCTAATTATATTATAGTTTTGTTTTCAGTATTTTGAGAATTAAATTTTAAGGTTTGTTCTTTTTACTTCTTTGAATCAATGTTTCATCATTGAATATTAATAGAATACGATAGAGATTACTCATTGTGTCCTAAGATTTTAATTTTTGTCAGATTTGAATTTAGAATAAAATTCAGTTATGGATTACGGTTAATATAGTTACCGCTTGAATTGATTGTGCAAGTTACAACATATGATTAGTTTCATTTGAATCACTATCGTGTTTATGTTTGGAATTTGATTTTGGAATGCATGTCATTAATTTTATGAAATTTATATTCGATTTGGTTTGATCAAAAATTTCAACTTTGGTTATTAGGTTATTATAGATATTTTAAAGTTTAATGCGATCATTTTATGAATTATTCATTTAAGTTAAAAATTAGTTGTTTTGAATCCAAGTTTTATTTTGGTAAATGCATGCTTAAGGAAATTGTTTAGAAATAGTTAAAGATGTCGTTTTTTCGATTTCTGGTAGCCCCATTCAGGTAACCTTATTTTGGGTTATTTCGGAAACTTAATTGTTATCAGAAATTTCAGTTTTAATTGTTACAAAATTTTAAATTTGGATATCGGTATGTTTATATTATATATTTTGAGATAAATTAATTGAAACATTAAGTCACCAAAGTGACCTCTATTGTGGAAATTATTTTATTTTAAAATATATAAGGTTTTGTGCATGTAAGTCGGATTATGTTAGTATTAATCGGCCCAAAGGAAGGTTAATAATTAACATTATTACATGTGCAACTGTGGTAATAAACATGTGATAATTATTCAGTTTTATATGTGAGCAATAAATCGGCCCAAAGGAAGATTTTTGTTTGACATGTTCCTATTATCAATGTTTGATTATTGTTCCAAGATATCACTTGCAAGTTAATATTTTGTCCAAAGATGAAATATTAATGGAGTGTCTGTTATCTTGATATGATGTTTACCTTTATTCAAATTTATTATTATGGTTATCTTTTAATTTGATTGAAAGATAAAATTAAGACAAATATTTTGAAACAAATAAATTCATATTTTGGCTTCAGATGTCTAGTATTTTAATGGATTAATTGAAACAAATGTCACCAAAGTGTCCGTTTTTGTGTAGATTAGTTTATTTAAAATATTATAATGATTATGAGTTTTTGTAATTCATGCGTTTATTAATTGGCCCAAAGGAAAGTTAATATTTGGCAGAATTACAACGACAACTGTGGCGATAAATGTGTGACAATTATAAGGTATTTTATGTGAGCAGTACGTTAGTCCAAAGATTAATATATTGTTTGACATCGTTTATTGTCAATGTTTGATTGCTACAACAAGAGTATCGCTTATAGTTAATATTACTGTCCAAAGACTTGATATTAACGTTGTGCTCGGTATCTTGAGGGGAACTAACCATTAATTTGAATTTATTTGTATACTTATAAATATTTATGTGAGCTTGTTTTTATTTTATTTATTTATTTTTATTCTATATTTAGGTAATCTATCTTTTCCGTCACAATATATGTTAATAACATTCTACACTAATGTTTAATGAAATTAATTTCAAGGAATAGAAGAGACACTTACATATAGTATTTGGTTGTATGAGCATAGACTTTGCACTAAGGAAAGAACATCTTGTACCTCTCACTGCGGTAAGCACCTATAAAAGGTATTTTTGAGAGGTGAGATCATTCGAATCGCGTGAGTCTAATGATCATAAAGTACAACATTCTATTTTTTTAGGAGTACAAATTTAAAGAAACCACTCAAACTAAGAGTTTCCTTGACGAAATTAAGAAATGTTTTACCTAAAACATTTAAGGTTAAGATGACATCACTTATGTCTTATTTGATGTCTATGAAGTATGTAACCCCCTCGTCTCGGTCCGGGCGATTGACCGGTCCGAGTGGGCTACACGAGGAAAACCGAGGCGAAACCTGTTAAGGCTTCACTTCGGTTAACAACCCGAGAAAACTTTTTCTTTATTATCTTGTCTAGATGAATTCAATTAGACCTATGTGAGAAGCGGCAGCGAAAAACAAGACTCACAAGAAGACTAACATCAAAAAGGGCTTAAGCCCAACCCTTGAGACCCTTTAGAGATGTCAAAAGCCCCATTTTCTGGCCAGTGTTTCGAAACAGGCTTGCCCGTTTAAAAAGCCAAACATCCGTACCGAAACACATCCACCCCGTTTTGGAACAGCGGTCCATTTCGCCTAGACGTTCCGAAACACGTTTCAGAACATGCCCTCAGAGTAGCCAAAACGTTTCGAAACATGTATCGGAACAGGGGTTCACAGTAGCCAAACCGTATCGGAATGCGTTCCGATACGGGTGTCCATGGAACCACACCCGTTCCGAAATAGCCTAAACCGTTCCGAAACGCCTGCAACCTGTGAGTTTCCAAAACCAGTTTTAAGCATGTCTAAACGATCCCAAAAGACCCCAAAGACTTCAAGAAGCAAGACACAACATGCATACACAACTCTAGAGGCATACACCCCATTACGAGCATGCTCAAAACACATAACATACAAGATAAGGGCATACATTCAAAGGGATCAAGCATTCACCATGAAGAGACATACATTGCAGTTTAAGGTTTTGTGCCTTTGAAACAAAACACATAAGCATTCATGATGCGCAACATAAACATGGTTTACAATCCAAAATAAGGCATCAACAAGCCACACCAAAACACCAACATATCAAATGAGTCTAAACAAGCTCCTAACACAAAACAACAACACAAATCCCCATTGCTTTACTATTACATCCTTAGCTTAAAGTTCACACTTGATGATAGCAAAAGCACACTTAGAGGCCTTCTCCTTGCACAAGCAACCCACGAACTAAGGATCTGCATTGTCGAACAAAAGAGAGCGTAAGCGTAAAGCTTAGTGAGGGTAAGCTCATAAAACAAACCTTGACAATGCAGGGTCCAATCACAAGCCACAAAACCAAGGATGAATGCATGAGTCCTTACCTTCAGAACCACATGAATCAAACATATATAATGCATGAACATAACATCAATTCTCATGCCATGCTCAACATGTCCACATCCATAATACAATCATATGAATACACATTTAACAAACGTATTGGCACCTAACTATGACCCGAATACGCAGATAACAACCGTTGGTACTCACATCCAACAACTCAACCATTACCTTACAGTGGGATTACACTCATCACCGTTTCACGCGGAGGGGATTCCACTCATCCTCACGCCCCGTCGATGGGATTCCACTCATCACCGACTAACATATAAAAGAAGATTTTCGGGCGTACCCGTACTCTATCTTGATGACTACCATCACCAACACCACGCGCGCATTTCGACACTCGTGTGCACACTAACATCCTAATGATCGATCATTTGTACCCAAGCATACTAGTGCCAATACTAATTCATTTCATAGCACAACCTCACAACATTCTTACCAATTTCCGTGCTTAGCACGTACTCACCATGATCCACCATCATGCATCCACATCCCAACAATCACATGCATATCACAATGCATAAAACATCATGCCTCAACACACATGTATATCACAATATACATAACAACATCAATCACAATAAACATGGAACAAGAGGCATAATCACACAATATTCTAGTTCATCCATAGGTCTCTAACTAAAGCTTGGGATTAGACTACCAATTTAATCCCAATTCTAGCTGGGTTTACCAAGCCCGACCTAGGTCCACATGCTCGAACCAACATTTGAAACCCAATTTTAAAATTGAAGAACCACTCACCGAACTTTCCAAACACAAGCAAACAACCAATCAAGCTCCCAACGGCTCCGGATTTATTCTTGAAGATTCTCTAACACCAAAACTCGATGCTAGTCAATCAAAGCCAACAAAATAAACACAAATCAACTAACAAATCACTATAGCAACCCTCGGAGCACAAAACAAGCATTTAACCAACTAAGAACACCCTTAAACACATATTTTCGAGCAGCCCATTAGCACAGCCAATAACAATTGATTTCAACACTTTTAACACACCTAATAGCTTTCAAAATAACCCTTAAATATCACACAAACATCAGCCCTCAAATTTCCACACAAAACAGCCCCAAAACTTATCTTTTGAACCACCTAAAACCTCCCTAAAACCCATATCTAAAAATCCTTATAAAACCAAGTAAAAATCATATATGTTGGACCATTTGAGCTACCAAATACATATATAACTTCAAGATATCAAAAGCACGACCAAAAGTCAGTAAAGTTTGGATTTTTATTATTTAAACTCAAAAACTCAAAACACAAAATATTGGGTTCCCATGAAAAGTAAAAACATGTAGAGAAAGAAGAAGTTGAGGACAACTAAAAAATGTTATTACCTTTTAAAAATCACCAAGAATGAAGGAAGGAGGAGATGGAATAGTGAACTTCCATGGAGGGGAGGAGATGTCGTGGAATTTGTTTTTGGGAGGGGAAAGAAGATGAGCAAAAAGCTATTTTTTTATTTGTTTGTTTCTTTTAAAAAGTCAAAGGTCCTTTTTACCCTTAATGAAATGGGATATTCACAATAGTATGTGGTCCATGGCTATTTGGGCTTGATTTAAAATATGTCCAACACAATCAATTATTTGAAAACAAAACCCAGAACATTATTTTAATTATTTAATTTTCACCTGACCCTCAAACCCGGGTGTTACAACTCTCCCCCACTTAAGGAATTTCGTCCCCGAAATTACCTAACAGAAACAAGTACGAAAACTGCTCAAGCATATCAGTTTTCCTCTCCCACGTGGCCTCTTCCATACCTCTATGTCGCCACAACACCTTGACCAACTCTATGGTCTTGCCACGCAACACCTTGCTATCCGAAGCAAGTATCTCAACCAGTTCTTCATTATAAGACAAATCCGGATTCAGTTCTATCTCCTCAACGGGCATAACATGAGACAGATCCGATCTATATCTCCTAAGCATCGACACATGGAAAACATCGTGGATCTTCTCCAACTCTGAAGGCAATCTCAAACGGTAAGCTACTGGCCCAATCCGCTCAACTATCTCATACGGACCGATAAATCTCGGACTCAACTTGCCTTTTCGGCCAAATCGCATTACCTTCTTCCACGGAGACACTTTCAGAAACACTTTCTCACCCACTGAAAATTCAATCTCTTTTCTCTTCAAGTCAGCATAAGATTTCTGACGATCAGAAGCTGCCTTCAAACGGTCACAAATCAACTTCACCTTATCGGTAGTTCCCTTAAGCAAATCCGGCATAGGTAACAATTTCTGACTCATTTCGGCCTAAAAGATCGGAGTCCTACATCGCCTACCATACAATGCCTCATAAGGAGCCATCTGGATATTAGCCTGGTAACTATTGTTGTAAGCAAACTCGACTAAGGGCAAATGCTTCTCCCAAAAACCTTGGAAGTCAATCACACAACAACGGAGCATATCGTCTAATACCTGTATCACTCGCTCTGACTGACCATCTGACTGCGGATGATACGAAGTACTGAAATGCAAACGACTACCTAAGGCACTATGCAAACAACTCCAGAACCTCGCTGTGAATCTCGGATCTCTGTCTGATACAATAGACTTCGAAACTCCATGCAATCTCACAATCTCGCGGATGTACAAATCTACCAACTTGTCTAAAGAATCTGTGGTGTTCACTGCTAGGAAATGAGCACACTTAGTGAATCTATCAATTATCACCCAAACAGAATTCTTCTTCGAAGGAGACAACGGCAACCCTGAAACAAAGTCCGTAGTGATTCTTTCCTATTTCCATTCCGGAATTTTCAAAGGCTGTAACAAACTTGAAGGAACCTGATGTTTCGCCTTTACTCTCTGACAAACCATGCAACGGCTCACATACTCGGCTACATCCTTCTTCAAAATAACCTAGAAATAATCACTCTTCAGATCTCGGTATATCTTAGTACTGCCCGGATGCATAGAAAAAGGACTCGAATGTGCTTCGCTTAGAATCATACGTCTCAACTCAACATCTTCAGGTACAACCACTCTGTCTCTGAAACACAACACATTCTCATCACTGAAACTGTACTCTGTCGGTCTACCTTCTACAATGTCCCGAACATGTGAAGCTAAAGATACATCTTGCAACTGTTTCTCTCTGATCATCTGAATCAACGAAGGCTTCACTTGTAATTCTGTAATCAAACTGTCGTCCTTTGATACACTCAGCCTAGCAAACATAGCTCGCAACTCAACTGCAACTTTTTTGTTCAACGCATCGGCCACTACATTTGCCTTACCCGGATGGTAATCAATAGTCAAATCATAGTCTTCCAACAGTTCAAGCCATCTTCTCTGTCTCAAGTTCAACTCTCTCTGAGTCATCAGATACTTCAAGCTTTTATGATCAGTGTAAACCGTGCACTTCTCACCATACAAGTAGTGTCTCCAAATCTTCAACGCAAACACAACTGCTACTAACTCAGTGTCGTGTATAGGGTAGTTCTTCTCGTGGACCTTCAATTGTCTCGAAGCATAGGCAACAACTCTTCTTTCTTGCATCAGAACACAACCTAAACCTACGTAGGAAGCATCGATATAGATCACGAACTCTTTCCCTGAAACTGGCTGTACCAACACTGGAGCATTCGTTAGAGCTTCTTTTAATTTCTCAAAAGCACTCTGTCTCGCATCTGACCACTCAAACTTCACCCCTTTTTGTAACAATTTAGTCAACGGAGCAGCTACTCTAGAGAAACCATCAACAAATCTCCTATAGTAACCAGCTAATCCTAGGAAACTCCTAATCTCGGTCACTGACTTAGGTTGTTTCCACTAAACAATGGCTTCAATCTTCTTCAGGTCAAGTCGGATACCTTCAGCTGATACCACATGGCCAAGAAACACAATCTCTCTTATCCAGAACTCGCACTTACTCAGCTTAGCATACAACTGGTTGCTCAACAATCTCTGCAAAACAAGTCTCAAATGCTCATCATGTTCTTCTTCTGATCTCGAGTACACAAGGATGTCGTCTATGAAAACAACTACAAATTGGTCTAGATAGTCTTGGAAAACTCTGTTCATCATGTCCATGAAAGCTGCTGGTGCATTCGTGAGTCTAAACGGCATCACAAGGAACTCATAATGACCGTATCTAGTCCTAAAAGTTGTCTTCGGAACATCACATTCTTTTACCTTGAATTGATAGTACCATGATCTCAAATCTATCTTCGAAAACACTGAGGCACATCTCAACTGATCAAACAGATCATCTATACGAGGCAACATATACTTGTTCTTTACTGTCAGCTGGTTCAACTGCCTGTAGTCGATACACATCCTCATACTACCATCCTTCTTCTTCACAAACAACATAGGAGCACCCCAAGGCGAACTACTACGCCTAATAAAACCTCGGTCTAACAACTCTTGAAGCTGACTTTTCAACTCTTTCAACTCTTTCGGAGCCATACGGTACCGAGCAATAGAAACCGGAGTAGACACTAAAACAATCTAAATCACAAACTCTACATCTCTGTCAGGAGGCAAACCAGGTAACTCTTCTGGAAACACATCCGGAAAATCACAAACTGTCCTGATATCTTTCGGTCTAACCTCACTCATAATCAGATTCATCACATACACTAGATAAACCCCACAACCGGAGTCCATCAACCTATGAGCCTCTAAAGTCGACACAACGTTCGACAAGAACTTAACGTTCTCGCCTACTACCACTACCTCGTAGCTATCGGAGAGCTTCAACGAAATTCTCTTTGTCTCAAAATCTACACTAGCTCTGTGCTCAACCAACCAATCCATACCCAAAATAATATCAAAACCGTAGAACGGAAGCTCCATCATATCAACAGGAAACACATGACCCTGAATCTTCAACGGACACCTCCTATACATCCGTCTAACTACAACTGTCTCACCGAAGGAACTAGTCACATGCATCCCTACATCTAAGATCTCAACAGGTATGTCTAACTTCTTTGCATGCTCACTCAAAATGTAAGAATGCGTGGAACCCGAATCAACTAAGGAAAGCAAAGACATGGAATGTAACTCAAAATTACCTGCTATCACATATGTGTCATTCCCTGCCTCTCTTTGTGCGTAGACTCTAGCTGGTCCACCGGCCTCTGGCTGAACTGCCACTATATGAGCAAGATTCCTCGGTGCCTTTATCCTAGGTGCATCAGCCCTCGGCTGGAAGTAACCACGACCGCGCCCACGACCTCTCTGATAGTTGATCGCTCTCGCAGGAGCCTGTGCCAGATTTGGAGCCTGTGCCGCCTAATGCGGACACTCTCTCCTGAAGTGGTCTCTCGATCCACAGTTCCAGCAAGCATGATAGTTCCCCCAACACTCTCCTGAATCTTGTCTCCCACATCGGGCACACTCGGGCAAACACTCTCCGGCTCTCTGGCCCTGATGGCCTCTACCATGGTGGTCACCGCCACGCGTATGATCAAATTGCTGTCCACTACCCCGATGCCTCTTGGCATCACTACGATCAAAGTTGTTGTGCCTCTTCCCTGAGATGGATCCTCCCGAACGCTTGGTCAGCCCCAAGCTATGCTCGAGGTCCTTGGCCCTAACGACCAAGACATCAAAATTAGAATAATCAGTAGCCAAGGTGTACCTCTTGACATCCTCATGAAGTCCATACGTGAACCGATCACAACGATCCCTCTCAGTAGGAACCTACTCCGGAGCATACTGACCCAGTCAGACAAAGCAGATCTAATAATCTGTCACTGAGGTGTCTCCCTGAACAAGATCCATGAACTCCCGCTTCTTCTCATCTAAGTATCTCAGGCCCAAATACCTTATTCTGAAAGCAGTCTCAAAGAAATTCCAACTGATCTCGGCCTTAGGCACGCCGGTGGTAATGGTGACCCACCAGGTGTAGGCATCACCCTGAAGCAACGAAACTACACATCCCAACTTACGAGCCCCAACACATCCCATCTGAGCCAAAATACAGACTATCTTCTCTAGCCACAACTCTGATCTCTCAAGCGTAGATCCCCTGAACTCATTTGCTTCGAGGCTACAAAGCCTCTCTAAGGGTAAGCTAGCATCATCTCCTCTCAGCTGAGCTGCAGTCTGAGCTCCGACAACTGCAGCCTGGAACGCTCCCGCTATAGCTTGAACTAGTGGAACCATATCTATCCTTGCAGTACCTTGGCCACCCTGGCCAACCTGAGGTCCCGCTCCCTCTGCTCCAGCCTCGCCTCCTTCACCAGGCGGAGGAGGTGGTGGTGGTGGAGGAGCTCCGACTCCAACAACAGGCTCTTCCACAGGAGCCGCTACTCCAGCCACTGGCTCATCAGCAGGAGCCACAACACGAGGTTCCTGACGAACCAGCCTAGGTCTACCTCTAGGCCTCGACATAACCGCTCACAGATAACAACTACAACAACAACAACATACAAAATAGGGTTAGCAAGGGCAAGGGTCCAAGTGGCTTAAGTATGTTTCTCACACTTAAAAATCTCTTTTTCCGATGTAATAGAAGCAATGAGACTCTACTCAGCATGCTTCAAACAACACACACATACGATCAATCAAACAAGCATCAAAGCATACTCACATGGCAAGCAAACACTGTGCAATTGCAATACAAGAATTTAACTTACCTCACTTACCTGCCCGATGTCTCAGAAACAGCAGGCTCTGATACCAACAAGTGTAATCCCCTCGTCCCAGTCCAGGCGACTGACCGGTCCGAGTGGGCTACACGGGGAAAACCGAGGCGAAACCCGTTAAGGCTCCACTTCTGTTAACAACCCGAGAAAACTTTTTCTTTATTATCTTGTCTAGATGAATTCAATTAGACCTATGTGAGAAGCGGCAACGGAAAACAAGACTCACAAGAAGACTAACATCAAACAGGGCCTAAGCCCAACCATTGAGACCCTTTAGAGATGTCAAAAGCCCCATTTTCAGGCATGTGTTTCGAAACGGGCTTTCCCGTTTCGAAACACGGGCCCCAGTTTAAAAAGCCAAACACCCATACTGAAACGCATCCACCTCGTTTCAGAACAGGGGTCCATTTCGCCTAGACGTTCCGAAACATGTTTCGAAACAGGCCCTCACAGTAGCCAAAACGTTTCAAAACATGTATCGAAATAGGGGTTCACAGTAGCCAAACCGTACAGGAACGCGTTCCGATACGAGTGTCCCTGAAACCACACCCGTTCCAAAACAGCCTGAACCATTCCGAAATGCCTGCAACTAGTGAGTTTTCAAAACCCGTTTTAAGCATCTCTAAACGATCCCAAAAGACCCCAAAAACTTCAAGAAGCAAGACGCAACATGCATACACAACTCTAGAGGCATACACCCTATTACGAGCATGCTCAAAACACATAACATACAAGATAAGGACATACATTCAAAGGGATCAAGCATTCACCATGAAGAGACATACATTGCATTTTAAGGTTTCGTGCCT
This sequence comes from Hibiscus trionum, assembly GCA_030270665.1. Classification (NCBI taxonomy): domain Eukaryota; kingdom Viridiplantae; phylum Streptophyta; class Magnoliopsida; order Malvales; family Malvaceae; genus Hibiscus; species Hibiscus trionum. The sequence goes on along the minus strand of BSYR01000007.1, from coordinate 8,046,061 downwards.
TAGAAACAAAACACATAAGCATTCATGATGCGCAACATAAACATGGTTTACAATCCAAAATAAGGCATCAACAAGCCACACCAAAACACCAACATATCAAAGGAGTCTAAACAAGCTCCTAACACAAAACAACAACACAAATCCCCATTGCTTTACTATTACATCCTTAGCTTAAAGTTCATACTAGATGATAGCAAAAGCACACTTGGAGGCCTTCTCCTTGCACAAGCAACCCACGAACTAAGGATCCGCATTGTCGAACAAAAGAGAGCGTAAGCGTAAAGCTTAGTGAGGGTAAGCTCATAAAACAAACCTCGACAATGCAAGGTCCAAGCACGAGCCACAAAACCAAGGATGAATGCATGAGTCCTTACCATCAGAACCACATGAATCAAACATATATAATGCATGAACATAACATTAATTCTCATGCCATGCTCAACATGTCCACATCCATAATACAATCATATGAATACACATTTAACAAATGTATTGGCACCTAGCTATGACCCGAATACGCAGATAACAACCGTTGGTACTCACATCCAACAACTCAACCATTACCTTACAGTGGGATTAAACTCATCACAGTTTCACGCGGAGGGGATTCCATTCATCCTCACACCCCGTCGATGGGATTCCACTCATCACCGACTAACATATAAAAGAAGATTTCCGAGCGTACCCGTACTCCATCTTGATGACTACCATCACCAAGACCACGCGCGCATTTCGACAGTCGTGTGCGCGCTAACATCCTAATGATCGATCATTTGTACCCAAGCATACTAGTGCCAATACTAACTCATTTCATAGCACAACCTCGCAACATTCTTACCAATTTCCGTGTTTAAGACGTACTCACCATTATCCACCATCATGCATCCACATTCCAACAATCACATGCATATCAAATTGCATAAAACATCATGCCTCAACACACATGTATATCACAATATACATAACAACATCAATCACAATAAACATGGAACAAGAGGCATAATCACACAATATTCAAGTTCATCCATAGGTCTCTAACTAAAGCTTGGGATTAGACTACCAATCTAATCCCAACTCTAGGTGGGTTTACCAAGCCCGACCTAGGTCCACATGCTCGAACCAACATTTGAAAACCAATTTTAAAATCGAAGAACCACTCACCGGACTTTCCAAACACAAGCAAACAACCGATGAAGCTCCCAACGGTTCCGGATTGATTCCCGAAGATTCTCCAACACCAAAACCGGATGCTAGTCAATCAAAGCCAACAAAACAAACACAAATCAGCCCACAAATCACTGTAGCAACCCTCGGAGCACAAAACAAGCATTTAACCAACTAAGAACAACCTTAAACACATATTTTCGAGCAGCCTATTAGCACATCCAATAACCATTGGTTCCAATTCTTTTAACACACTTAATAGCTTTCAAAATAACCCTTAAACATTACACAAACATCATCCCTCAATTTTCCACACAAAACAGCCCCAAAACTCATCTTTTGAACCACCTAAAACCTCCCTAAAACCCATACCCGAAAATCCTTATAAAACCAAGTAAAAATCATATATGTTGGACCGTTTGGGCTACCAAATACATATCTAACTTCAAGAAATCAAAAGCTCGATCAAAAGTCAGTAAAGTTTGGATTTTTATTATTTAAACTCAAAAACTCAAAACACAAAATATTGGGTTCCCATGAAAACTAAAAACATGTAGAGAAAGAGGAAGTTGAGGACAACTCAAAAATGTTATTACCTTTTAAAAATCACCATGAATGAAGGAAGGAGGAGATGGAATAGTGAACTTCTATGGAGGGGAGGAGATGTCGTGGAATTTGTTTTTGGGAGGGGGAAGAAGATGAGCAAAAAGCTATTTTTTATTTGTTTGTTTCTTTTAAAAAGTCAAAGGTCCTTTCTACCCTTAATGAAATGGGATATTCACAATAGTAGGTGGTCCGTTGCTATTTGGGCTTGATTTAAAATATGTCCAACACAATCAATCATTTGAAAACAAAACCCGAAATATTATTTTAATTATTTAATTTTCACCCGACCCCCAAACCCGAGTGTTACAAAGTATAAGGGTCAAGGAAATGTGAGGGAGTAGATTATGAAAATTCTTAATATTGCTTCAAAATCTAAGGCACGCAAGATCAAACTCTCTAACAATTGTTTGTTCTTATGATTTTGGTACCGCTTCATATACAATTTAACCAACTCAGATTCAGTTACAACTGCCAAAGGGAGAAATAGACTCTATTTGGGTTCATTTCTCATCGTGTTCAGGAGAAAGAAAGGTTGAAGCATTATAAGTGTAAAAATAATCATTTGATTAGTGCTCATTTAGTTAGTGTCTTTAAGAATAAGGGCAATAAAGAAAATATTAGAATAAAGTTGCTAAGGGCCCTATTTAAAAGAAACAATAATAAGTTACAAAGGGTTTGATTTCTTTTGCAACAAGTTAGGACACATGTGAAGTAATTAAAGTTTAAAAGTGAGCAACTACTTCAGTAATTTTGAGTGATCCATGGGCTGTAAATTTTATGCTCCCACAATTAAGATTATTTTAAGGAGAGGTTTATAACTTTTTTAAGGATGTTGAGTTTGGAGGGAAAAATAAGGTTAGATACATTGCTATTGAGGATGAACTGGATTATAATTTAATTCCTACTATCATTTTTTATGATGTTTAGGTTTTCACACCTATCATTAATCAAGAAGTGAATCAAGTGCCTTAGCAAAACAATGTTGAACAACTCCCATTCAAGATAAGGTAATTATTTCAGAAGAACAAACTCAACAACCTTAAAAAAACAAGTGTCATTAAAGAAGTCCACGAGAAAAAGATGAAATACTATTTCAGATTATTATATTGTATTTCTTTAAGAAAATAAGGTAACAATGTAATGATAGAAAATGACTCAATCATTTTTATCAGACCATAAAAGTACTAACTCTCAAAAGTGGATTGATGTCATTCAAGAAGAGTATAATTTTATGCAAGACAATAAAGTTTAGAAACTTGTCTCATTACCTTAAGGTGCAAACCAATTGGTTGTAAACGAATATTTAAAATCAATAGGGATGGAAATGGTAATGTGGATAAGTATAAAGCACGTCTTGTATCTAGAGGATATACTCTAAAAGAAGACATTGATTTTTAGAGACTTTCTTTCAGTTTTATTGAAAGACTCTTTCAAGATAATTATTACACTTGTTGCTTGTTTTAGTCTTAAGCTACATTAGATAGATGCTAAGCTTGTTTTTCCAATGGCAATATTGAAGAAACTATTTATATGGTAAAATCACAATGATGTGTCTTATGATACAATATCAATGATATGTAAAAGAAATCTATCTATGAGCTTAAGTAGGACTCTAATTAATGAATTTATAAATTTCATGTTGATTATCTCATTCGGTTTTGAGATAAATTTTGTTGACAATTGTATATACTACAAGTTCAGTGGGACTAAAACCAAGTGATACTCATATTGCTAAAGAAGACAAATTTAGTCTTATTCAATGCACTAAAAGTAATCTTGAAATTTAGAAAATCCAAAAGATTATCTATACATAAGCTATTGAGAATTTAATTTATGCTTAAGTATGTATGCATTCAGAAATTGTGTACATTGTTGGAATGTTAGACAGCTATTTAAGAAAATCTAGTATGGATTATTGGATAGCAGCCAATAGAGTTATGAGATATCTTCAGAGAACAAATATTACATGCTCACATGTCAAAGTTTTGGTAAGTTAGAGATCATTAGGTTTACAGATTTCGATTCTAATAGAATATTGATGCAAAAGAATTTTGTCACATGGACTGCTAATTGTAGATTGAATAGAAAGACCAATTTAGTTGTTTTGTGACAATAAATATGCATTCATTTATTCTATAAACAATAGGAACACTTTAAACTTGAAGCACATAAATATTACGTTCCTAGTTGTTAAAGAAAATTCAGAGTGGTTGTGTGTCTATAGAGCATGTTGGTACAAACTTCATAATTGCACGCATATTAAGAAACTGTCACCCTAGGTCTTTCATGAGCACACTACTCATGTGAGTGTAATGTTATTTAAGGATTTTCAGTTATAGTGGGATTTGTAATTTTAAAAAATGCTCATTCGGTTTAGACACAATTTCAGTTACTTCAGTTTAAAGTCATTTAAGATTATTTTCTGCAGAAATAAAGTTCATTTGGTTTATGTACACTCTGAATTCAGTAAAGTTGATCTCATTAAGGTTTAGGAGGACCAGTTGGAAATAGACATGTTCGGTTCACATTTCATGTAAATTTTCATGCTACGAATCCATGACTGATCTATGTCATTTGATTAAGTTTGTATACGTGACCATTGATGGGTTCAGTCATGATTGATATGGCGAAGACTTCTTTGATCCTATGTGGATATAGTTGATGGACGAGATTGTTATAGAATACCTATTATACAATAGCAAATTTTTGAGCTCATAAGGTTGTACATTTATCAGGAAACATATGTTGCCCAAGTGGGAGATTGTTGGATTAAAATCCGCAATTGTGGACACATATGTAAAATGTATGTTGCTATTATAAAGTATGACACAAAATCATGTAACCAATTATGTTAGGCGTGTCATAGGTATTAAAGTGTCGTGGAAATAAAAGTGTAGATACCATAAGATATATTTATAATTTAATGAGGGGCAGAGTTATAAATATTTAATAGTTGATTTAATAATTAACTATATAAAGAGGTAGTGGTCCCCAAGAAATAGGTTAACTTGTTTTTCTCTCCTTCCCCATCAGAGAGTTTTACTTCAAGAGATAAACTATCTTCTTGGAAGATCAATACCAAAGATTTGAGATTTCAACATGAAGATTCAAGGTTTTCAATCTATCGATTAATTCAGGTACGCTTCCGCATTCAGTTTATTCGGTTTATTGTTCTTGATGATTTGACGTGATAGATCTTGGGTTTAAATTTCATATTATGTTATGATTTGGTTCTGACACTTCAAGTTAGATTTAGTTCTCAGGACCACACTGATACTAAATATGTAAAGATCAATGTTTTGATTATTGTTTGGTAAATATAGTTAAATTCGAGATGATCATGCAGGATGTGTATTCTGTGATTACTTGTTGCTTATGTTATGATAAAGCTATCAAGCATATTCGAACTAAGAAATTCTTTAAAAAAGAACTTGTATGATTAGATGGGCATTGCTCTTTTCGATTTGATTGTTAGTGAAATATCACCTTGAATAGGAAACAATGAAATAATAGTATAAGTTGAGAAGTTTCATTATGTATATATATTGGGCTAAGGATTATCGAGTTGAAGGAAAACTAAATATCGAGTAGAAACATTGACTATTTCAAGTTGTTGGTAAATAAATGAAATGTTAAAAATCATAGTTTATATTTATACTATTAAATAAGGACTCTTACTTCGTTGAAAAAAAAATAGGAGGTGCTATGTTTATTGATGATAATGATAACTTGCGTTATAAGATCAGAATGGTAGAATTATTCTACGATATTAAATAGCTTGCATGGTAAGTAATCAAGGAACATTATATGTTATTAGTAAGTCTGTAAATGCAAGATTGATTAATCCATTGTGGAAACCTTTGTTTAAAGGGAAACTTAGTAAAAATATGGCTTAAAAATAATAAGTTCTTCATAAGGAAGAATGCCAGTTAAAAGATAGGTAGTAATTCGATTGTTAATTTGGCCTAATTGAGGTAAAACCTAAATAGTCACATGACGTGTCCATGAATGATAGAATGTTATAGCATACATGGAAAACAATAAGTTTATCACTAAGAAGTGATTTGTGGGTGAATAGTTACCTTTAAGAAGATCAATTTGGCTCTAGTATTAAGTGAAAATAATTAATAAATGGAATCTAGCTTACGAGTTAAGCCTTGTTAGAGGATATTATATACATGCAAGAGTGTTCGAACTTTATTCAAGTCATGCTTGAAAATCTTGTGTTTACTTAGAATTATTCGTGTAGGATATTGCACTTGTATTTGGATTAGGATTAAACTCTTAGGAGTTTGTTATTATATGTAATTATTGTTTTATGTAAATAGATTAGGATTAAAACTCCTAAGGAGTCCTAAGCTTTGTATAGAGTTAGAAGTTTTGTAGTTCTAGGAATCCTTATCCTGGTTGAACTCCTACGTGACTCTATAAAAGAGTCTCATGTTGTATCTTTCTAAATCATCGAATAACAGAAAAAGTATTCTGTTTTCTACTCTTTCTACATGGTATCAGCTGGGGTTTCGATTCCTCAACCCTAGTCGACTTCCAAATCAAAACAAATCACCAAAAAAAAACCTCCTTCTAGATGGCTACTTCTTCTTCAACCATCGATATCTCATCTTCATTAGGATTTGTTTCTGGTTCTGACGACCTCAAGTTGGCAAGAACTACTGAAATGAAACTGGCCATAAAAGAACCTGCAAGTACCTCCTTCCCAACAACCTTATTGTCTACATAGCTCAATCCAACTTGGATCATCGACTCTGGGGCTACCGACCACATGATTGGTAACTCTTCCGGTAGATCAATTAAAACTGCTGATGGTTCTCTCTTATAAATTGCGGGTTCTGGTTCTATTATTATTAATCCCATTCCGGTGCTAGATGATGTTCTCTTTGTACCAAATCTTGCCTGCAATCTTATCTCTGTTAGAAAGCTTTCGAAAACCTTGAAGTATTCTGCAAGTTTTAATGACTCTGGTTGTATTTTACAGGCTATGAACTCAAAAAAGACAATCGGCACTGCCAGTTTGCACAATAGTCTTTAAGCTCTCCACAACTCTCCATCACCTTGCACCTCTTTCCCTCTTTCCTCCTTTACTGCTTTAGAACAATTTGATGATGTGTTATTATGGCATTTTAGGTTAGGTCACCCTAATTTTCAATATATGTCAAAGTTATATCCATCTTTGTTTATCAATAAAAAGTCAAGATTATTTAAATGACATATTTGCCCTCTTGCTAAACAAACTAAAGCATCTTATCTTCCATCTCCTTATAAACCATCTCACCCTTTTTCTTTAATCGACAGTGATATTTGGGGTCCTTCTCGGGTGAAGAATGCTGATGGCAGTAAGTGGCTTATTACCTTTATTGATGATCATAGAAGGATTACTTGGTCTTATTTAATGAAAGAAAAGTCTGAAACTGCGAGGGTTTTTGAGAGGTTTTATAATATGGTTCTTACTCAATTCCAAACCAAAACTCAACTGTTTAAGTCTGATAATGGGAGTGAATTTTTCTAAGTCTTTGAGTGCATTTTTTTAAAAGCAGGGAATAGTTCAACTTAGTTCTTGTGTTGATATTCCACAACAAAACATAATTGCGGAAAGAAAAAACAGACACCTCCTTGAAGTTGCTCGTTCTCTTTTATTTACTAGTAATGTCCCTAAATACTTGTGGGGTGAGGCCTTGTTAACCGCCACAGATTTGATCAACCGCATGCCTAGTAAGGTTTTGAAATTCCAGACACATCAATCTGTCTTCATGGAGAGTTATCCACATTTTAAGCCTATCCCTTCTATTTTACCTCTTAAAATATTTGGTTGTACTGTCTTTATTCATAATTTAGCCCCTAATAAGTCCAAGTTAGATCCTAGATCATTGAAGTGTATAGTAGTTGGTTATTCTTCACTCAAAAAGGGCTATTGATAAAAGGGGTGTTGATGGTGAAAACAACATTCCTCGTTCATTCACGGATCTAGGATAATAGCAAGTATTTCTCTGCAACAGAAACAAACATGGTTTTGTATTTAGATGTCAAAAATAAAGAAAAGAAGAAAAAAATGAAAGAAAAATCAGAAATGGGAAAAGAAGAAAGTTGCCGAAATAATTTAAGGACTAGGTGAAAGGTTGAAGATGATATCTTCAAGCATTCAACAATGGCAGCAACGTTCTTGGACTTGACACGATGAACTCGAAAGAACCTGCATAATCTGTTATGCAAACCCGAATCGAAACTGTTCTTCGTAGTCGAAAGATGAACAAACTCCAAGGAAGAACTCGAACAATCTGTTGAACGAACCCGAACCTTATCTTGAATTTGTTCGAATACGGACATGGACCCTTCAATTATCGAACAATTGAGAACCCGAAGTATCAAAGAAAAAGTTCAAAAAAGAACCAAATTTGCGAGAAAATCTCACAAAAAAATTTATTCATTCAATGTCTTACCTTTACAAAGTGATTCGATTTACATATTTATAGCATACATAGAGGTTGGCCGAAACACAATTTGTGGCCATTATTTGGTGGTTTGAAAATTAAAAAATTCAAATAAAAAAATGGATAACTATAACATGGGCAGCAATTGATTCTTGGCCATACATTTGATTTTGTGTGCCAAGGAGGTTCCAGCCGGTTGCACCATTTGTTTAAAGCACATGCAAAATGTGCAATTTGATTGAATTTTAAAATTCAAACAAAGTTTGGCCGCTGCTTGGAGACTTGAGAGGGGCGGCAATGGGAAATGTGCACATGTTTAATGTGCAGGTGAGATTGAATTTAAAATTCAAACACAAAGCAAAGTTTCTGGCCGTGCATTGTAATTGCATTTCAGCTGCCCACCATTCCACGTGTTGTGCGCATGTGTGGAGAATGAAATCCCAACAGTCTCGGCTGCACATGCCTCTTTGGTGGCCGAAACTTGCATGGCATATGCAGGGGTGTTATCTCGTACAATGCATGCACACGCAATGCTCACACACATACACTCTCGTGATCTTCAACCGAGCTAGGTCTTCGAACTACCTATATGAAAAAAACACAACACACTTGCATGAAAATAGTCTTGTAATCTTATTAAAAACTTGTAAACACACTATAAGCATAATGCAAACATACATAGCATATTATAAACGTACAATAAAGCATATCAAACTTATTCAAAGCACACTTAACATATTATATACATACTTAAACACACAAAACATACTAATATAAATAATATAAGTATAAGAAATGTTACACATCAGTATATAACAAATGAAAATACAAACTTCCCTGAAATTGTGAAGTTGCATCGTTGGGTGGCATAAACGTGCTCACATCATCCCCCCTTCTTTAATGCGATTTGTCCCCAAATCGACCCTCATTACAAAAGGGAACAATTTCGACTTTCGCTTGGTAGGGAACTTTCTCAGTCGTCTCGCTCGGCACATATGCCATCCTCTCGAACCAAGTTCTTTTACAAAGAACACAAATGGAAATGCCTTCTTTCTTGTACCTTTCCGAATAATGCATAACATAAAGTCAGACAATGCTCGTTGCACATTCCTAATCCTGCAAACAATGACATACAAAGGCAACTCCAAAGAACAACAAGAATCTTGATGACCATCCAGAATCACAACACAAGGTTGTTCACAATCCAATGTACAACCAAAGAAGTCAGCATATAAAAATGAAAAATCAATAGTACAATGGAAAGGAACGTCAAACCTTGGTAAAGAAGGTTGCTGAATTTCTGAAAAGGACATAGATGCACTAAACATACCAACAGTAGCAACCTTGGGAACCTCACATGGCATCACATTATTAACCTGCAAGTTAGATGAAGAAATAAAAGAAAATGTCGAATCAGATAATACCTGTGAATTTGCTTTCTTCTTTTTGCGTTCATTCTTCTCTTTGTTGGCCTTCTAAGCTGCGGTACTCGCTTTCAAACGAACTTCGTCTTCATATACTTCACTTGGAGTCATAGGTGCCAAAGTTACCTTTTTGCCCTCATGAGTAAAAGAGTATCGATTGGTGTAACAATCGTGCAAAACTCTCTTATCATACTGCCACGGTCTTCCTAACAACAAATGACAAGTATCCATAGAACAAACATCACAAGTTACCTCATCCTTGTATTTACCAATGAAAAATGGTATAACAACTTGTTCGGTAACTTTGATTTCAACACCATCATTCAACCATTGTAACTTGTACGGATTGGGATGCGTGATCGTCTTTAGTCCTAACTTGTCAACCATGAGAGTACTAGCAACGTTAGCACAACTACCACTATCAATAATCACAATACATACCTTGTCGTTCACGTTGCATCTCGTATGGAAGAGGTTGTTTCGTTGCAGTTCATCCTGTGTTGGCCGATCATTTAGACTTCTCTTGTCAACAAGTGCTTCACCGGTAGCAAATGTCTGCACATTGTCATTATTTATCCCTTCATGGAGAGAATGGGAACCACCCCCATCAAGTCTATCCATTCGAGAATGTATAGGTTTTAATGCATTAGCAAACACTCGTTGCATCATGAGCTCCAAGGCTTGCATCTGGAGATTCGGCGGTTGTTCATCAGAACCTGTCATTTTCACACAAAGAAAACAAAAACAAACAAAAACAAACAAAAACAAACAAACAAACGGGTTAAAGGTTAGAAAAAAAAGAAAAAAAGTAGTCCTCACCAATCACACAGCAAAAATCCTCACTAGTCACTCCAAAAAAAATTGCACTCAAGAAAATAAGGAATTAACACTCAGTACTCGTGTTTCACTCGGGAGAATACTTGAATGGCTCTTTTTGTCTCCCCTTATGTTCTCACACGCTCTCTTTGCCTTTTCCCTCAATCTCTCGTACTTAGTTCTTCAAAGGAACTGATTTCGATGTTCAGATTCTGCAAGTGTTGTCAAATTGAAAGAAAACAACGGTTGACGGGTGAATATTGTTAGAACAAAGGTAAGGGTTAGGAGAAAAGAAATAAAAAAAAATGAAAGTTGAGAATTGGGCTGAAAAAAAAGATAATAATATGAAATGAAAGAAAGGATGCTAAAAGAACAAGAATTTAGCAACTTACGCAGTAGAAATGCTTACCACCATCCTATCTCCGGAACAAACAAGAAAAGTTGATTTCGGGTGATTACAAAGCATTTCAAGGTAAGATAGACACATCCTTCAACATATCAAAACTTTTCAACAATGCTGTTTTTTTTTCTACACAATTCATCACTCTTTTTCTTTTCTTTTTTTGAATTTCCGTATATATATATTTTTTTAATTTGGAATTTTTTTTGACTTTTTTTTCATATTTTTTTTTGATTTTTTTAACTTTTGTATATATATATTTTTTGATGTCTGGTAGTGCAGAAAGTGCTAAAATCCGACCAAAGCTCTGATTACCATATGATAAAAGGGGTACGTTGCTTTAGAAACAACGTTCCTTGTCTGTAACAAAAAATCTGTGAGAAGGAGGATGATAACATTTATAGCCCTTTTTGACCTATATAAGGAAAAAGAAAACTACACCATAGGCTATTTTGCAATCTGAAACTTGTCGTGAGTTGGATTTGAGTCCATCTGCCAATATGGAGCAGGAAGGTAATATAATCAGTGAGCCTACTATCCCTAATCTTGATGATTTTCCTATTGCTATTAGAAAAGGGGTTAGAAAGTGCACTAAACATCCTATTCAGAAATTTGCTGGATACAGTTCATTGAAGCCATCCTTTAAAGCCTTTACAACAAGCTTAGATAAAGAGCAGATTCCTTCCACAGTTGATGAAGCTTTAAAGCATCCCAAGTGGAGAAAGGCTGTCGAAGAAGAAATTAGTGCTCTTAAGAAGAATGGTACCTAGACAATAACTGATCTTCCCCAAGGTAAAAAACATGTTGTTTGTAAGTGGGTTTTTGCTGTGAAATATAACTCTGATGGTAGTGTCCAGAGATACAAAGCGAGGCTTGTGGCTAAAGGCTATACACAGACCTATGAGATCGACTACACAGAAACCTTTGCTCCAGTGGAAAAACTTAACAATGTTCGGGTATTACTAAGTCTAGCTGTCAATTCTGATTGGAAGCTTCACCAACTTGATGTGAAGAATGCATTCCTTAATGGAAAGTTAGAGGAAGAGGTTTATATGAAGATTCCACCTGGTCTGAGATCGATTGAAAGAGATCAGAAAGTTTGTAAGCTCAACAGGTCAATTTATGGTCTGAAACAGTCTCCTCGAGCTTGGTTCGACAGATTCACCAAAGCTATTCTGAAAGATGGATACAAGCAATCATTGGCGGATCACACTGTCTTCATTAAGGTAACCTTAGAAAACAAAAGAGCTATCTTAATTGTCTATGTAGATGACATAATTGTGACAGGAGATGATGAGAAGGAAATCGGGTGCTTGAAAAACCTTCTACATAGAGAATTTGAAACAAAGGATTTGGGACAACTTCGATACTTCCTCAGAATGGAGGTTGCTAGATCAAGTGAAGGGTTGGTGATTAATCAAAGGAAGTATGTCCTTGATTTGCTTAATGAAGCAGGGATGCTCGGGTGTAAACCAGCATATACACCAATGGAAGTCGGCTTGAAATTCACTAAAGAAACAAGGACTTTAGTTGACAAAGAGAGATTCCAAAGATTAGTGGGAAAACTAATCTATCTATCCTTGACGAGGCCAGACATTGCATTTCCAGTCAATGTGATTAGTCAGCATATGACAAATCCTAATGAAGAACACATGGCAGCAGCTAGCAGAATCCTCAAGTACTTGAAGAAAACTCCTGGACATGGTTTACTGTTTAAAAAGACACATGATAGAACTGTGAGAATCTCTACAGACTCAAGTTGGGCAGGAGAACTAACTGACAGAACATCAACAAGTGGGTACTGTGCATTTGTTTGGTGAAATCTTGTGACTTGGAGAAGCAAGAAGCAATTTGTGGTATCCGGAAGCAGTGCTGAAGCAGAATTTAGAGCTTTGGCTCTAGGAATGTGTGAAGGAATTTGGCTACTCATGTTTCTTAAGGAATTACACACTAACCAAGAAGAAAAGTTCGAGGTTTTGTGTGATAATCAATCAGCCATTCAGATTGCAAAGAATCCAGTTCAACATGATCGAACAAAACATGTTGAGATAGACAAGCATTTTATTGCAGAAAAAATCATCAATGGGATAGCTACTTTTTCATATATTCCCACAGGAGGCCAACTAGCTGACATTCTCACAAAGGCCTTATCCAAAACAATTTTTGATGACTTTCTATCCAAGCTAGGACTATACAATTTATACTCACCAGCTTGAGGGGGAGTGTAGGATATTGCACTTGTACTTGGATTAGGATTAAACTCTTAGGAGTTTGTTATTATATGTAATTATTGTCTTATGTAAATAGATTAGGATTAAAACTCCTAAAGAGTCCTAAGCCTTGTAAAGAGTTAGAAGTTTTGTAGTTATAGGAATCCTTATCCTAGTTGAACTCCTACGTGACTCTATAAAAGAGTCTCATGTTGCATCTTTCTAAATCATCGAATAACAGAAAAAGTATTCTGTTTTCTACTCTTTCTACAATTCGAATGGTTTTCTTTTCAAGCATGGATGGTCTACTCGGTTATTAGATTCTTTTTGGGAATCAAATGATAGTTATTAATGTCATACTTTTTCCCGGTTCTAAACTACCTCACTAAGTGATAGCTTATTGTTTCTTTCATCTCCTTTCAGAGTATCCATGCTTATGCTTCCTTGTATTCGAGCTTAGAAGAGATCACAGTTGCCAGGAAATACACATGTAATTCCTTATGTTCTCCTAAGTTGTGGCACATGTTTAGGGTGTAGTTAATTTACATCATGAGCATCTCATGTATTTATGTGTTAATCGATGGTCCTTTCTTTTCTGAGTTGTAAAAAGAGCCTTTATATCTATTATTTGTGATTTCTTGCTTACAAGTTTATGAATGATTTGGATAGGTCGTGTTAGGATCTAATCTATTGACGAAATTAATATTTTTGCGACTACTTGTATGGAATAATGTCTAATTAGGGCCTTTCGTATAAAAATAACGTTGGTAAGATGACTAATTAAATCTTGGCCAAATTACAGTGACAATCAATTTGAGATTATGAAATTAGAAATTAATTATAGAATAGGAAAATAATTTAGTTATGTCTTCTTGTAGTATAATACCTACATGGTTGGTGCTTTCTTGTATGTACCCTTTGTACATGAATTTGTTTAGTTTGATTTGTGTTTAATCCTATAAGAACCTTGAGTTTATTAAAGAACTCATTCTAAGATAAGAACAGATCATCGTTTTAGGACAAGAATTCTTGCTTGTAATAATCATAGACTGGTCAGTTAGACACGTAGTATCAGGGTGTTTCTTTTTTGACTTTTATAATTCAATGAAGTTCTATCATTAATTGATTATTGTTTCGATAGTGTTTGGCTAAATGAAATGCTCTCATAGTTTGCTAACTTATTCAGTTAGCTTGTTCCTGTTAATAAGAGTTTAGTATGAATCTATTAGAATAAGTTTAAAAAGTGATTTCTTTACCTCTAGTGTAGACATAAATGTATACCCTTTACAGTAATAAAGAAGACTTTAAGCTTTGCATGTTTTGATATGTTTTGATTGATGGTTAAAGTGTGCACGTATATAATATTGACTAAATGTTAAATCAAAGTATGAATCTTATTATTGTAATCTCTTAAAAAGTTTTAATTTATCTGCATTTTCTGAAATCTCGTTCTTTAATTCTAGGATACTTTTATCGAAATGCTTGTTTGTTTGCTTCGTAACACCTTCCAATTCGGATTATTCCTAAGTCCGGTTGTGGGTGTTACAAACCTGGGGTTACCTAGTCTCTATTGCACCATATAATATGGCTCCAATCGAACTTAAGGAGTTGAAGTCGCAGATACAAGCGTTACAGGACAAGGGTTTCATCCGACCGAGTTCCTCACCCTATGGAGCCTCGATACTTTTTGTCAAGAAAAAGGATGGCTCTATGCGTCTACGCATTGATTTTTGGTAGCTGAATAAACTTACCATTAAGAATAAGTACCCTCTTCCAAGGATAGATGACTTGTTTGCTCAGTTGAAAGATGAAGCCATGTTTTCCAAGATCAATCTTTCATCAGGGTATTACCAAATGAATGTTAAAGACTGTGATGTACCCAAGACCGCCTTTAGAACAAGGTATGGTCACTATGAATATCTAGTAATGCCCTTTGGGTTAACCAATGCCCCTGCTGCATTAATGGGTCTTATGAATCGGGTTTTTAGACCCTATTTGGACAAGTATGTAGTAGTATTCATTGATGACATATTGATCTACTCTAAGGATGAAGCTGAACATCGGAAACACCTTCGAATCGTGCTCCAAACTCTTCGAAAAAAGAAATTGTATGCCAATTTCAGCAAGTGTGAATTTTGGCTATCATGGGTTTCCTTTTTGGGACATATTGTATCATCGGCAGGAATTCAGGTTGATCCAAAGAAGATTCAAGCTATTGTTGATTGGAGACCTCCGAAGAATGCTGGAGAGGTTAGAAGCTTTCTCATTCTCGTTGGCTATTATATAAGATTCGTTAAAGGATTTTCTATATTAGCAACATCATTGACTAGACTGCTCCAAAAGGAAACTCCCTTTGAATGGACCAAGAAATAACAATGAAGCTTTGATCAATTGAAACAAGTATTGACTCATGCCCCGTCATAACCCAACCTAAATCTTGAAAAGACTTCATTGTATACAGTGATGCATCACATTTGGGTCTAGGATGTGTTCTCATGCAAGAAGGCAAAGGCATTGCTTATGCTTCCAGACAACTTAAGCCACATGAACAGAGTTATCCCACTCAAGATTTGGAATTGGCTATAGTTGTCTTTGCATTGTAAATTTGGAGGCATTATCTTTACAGGGAGAAGCGGTACCTGTTCACAGATCATAAAAGCTTGAAATTCCTTTTGAAACATAAGGAATTGAACCTTTGTCAAAGAAGATGGATGGAACTTCTGAAATATTATAATTTGGTCATTGACTATCATCTAGGAAAGGCCAATGTTGTAGCAGATGCACTCAACCGCAAACCATTGCCTTGTAAACTTCTATCCATAGTCTTTGAAACTTAATTAAGCTAACTATCGAACTCACGAATATTTTTTGCATTGTAGCTACCTACGCTATTAATGCTCACTTTAGACTCAAACGAAATCATAAGCTTGTAGCTGAACTGCAAGTTCAATCTACCATTGTATCTAGGATCAAAGAATTACAAGAATAAGATCAAAAACTCCAAGTCATTACTTATAAATAGTAGAATAACTCAAATCCTGACTTTTCAGTTAATTGCGAGAGCTTGCATAGTTGGCATATTGCTCCTCAATATCTTAACAGACTTGGGAGACAACGATCAGTTGCTGGATACTTGGGAGAGAAGCCATTCAAGTAGATGAACTTACTTCGGAAGTGATATCTACCCCCTCGGAGTATAGATTGGTGCTTAATCAACTCGATTCATTTAAAAACATACACTATAGAGATAAAGGGGTTTTTACATAGTCGACTTAGGGCAGTGACCATCGAGAGAGGCTTTACTAATGTTGAATCTGCTCCGCAAACAACGCTAAGACAGTTTGCCAACAAAGGCTGGCATGAACAAACTTAAAACCAGTCAATCCCTGCCAACAATCATCATTCATTAAAAGCAACCTCATTGCCAACATTTTACTCCACTGTTTTATTTTCTTTTAAGTAGTTTTTAAAACAACTCCAAAAACAAATAATCTTTTTCCCAAGACAAGTAAACTATCAAAGCAATCGAATTCCAAGTCAATCTCTGTGGGATCGGTAACTTAGCTTACCAAGCTGTATTACTTGAAGATCGTGTATACTTGCACGCAAAGGAGTCTTGGCATACAATTTCCCATTATCTATAAATTGCCCCTTTTGCTAGCATTATTTTATACATCTTCCAAAGAGTCTACATGTTTTTGGCATCATTGCTGGGGATTGCAACAGAGTTTATTGTTTTGGTTTTTGCTTGTCTTTGTTTTAGTTTATGATTATTTTCCTTTTATTATTTATTTTCTAACATTATTTTTAGTTTCATTTATTTTAGGTACTTCTAGGAACATGGAGGATCAGAGAATGAGCATTAGAGACCCTATTGGAGCTTACAACCGATGGCATTACCAGCAAAATTTTCCATGGTATGATCAAGGGGCTGGCATCTTTGCTTACTATAATAGAATTACAGCTGCAATACAAATGTCATGGCAAAACATATCTCAACAATAGCCAAACTACTCTTGCGAAGATCAAGGAGATTTCTATGATGATTATAGTTTTGCTGCTGCCACACACATGTCTTGGCAAGAGAACTTATACCCCATTGAGGATATGAAAGCTAGGATTGATGTTCAATGTCATGAGATTGAAGAAACAAGTAGAGAAATTGAAAATCACGTGACACTGATTTTGAACATCATATACAACACACCACAACAACTAGTTCAAGGGGATTTTGAAATTCCAAAACAAGAAGATGAAAGCGAGCAACCGATTATTTGCCAGGAAGAGAAATCAATACCAACATATGAGCCCAATGAAGTAGAGAAAGAAGAGGTAGAGGCTGATGATGCCAGACCACTATCTGATGTTAGACCACTATTCGATGCCAGACAACAGTTGGATGCCAACACCACCGCGAAAAAACCAGTGGAGCCACCATTTGCCAACCCTACCTCGGTAAGACAAGCATGTATTATTGTTGACAATTTCAAAATTCATAAATGTACATATGAAATTGAATGCCATGTAGTTGAGCCAATGTAATCCCTTTTGGATGAGAACCTGGCATTGAATTGCCAAGGAATGAAGGTTGATGCCATAAAACAAAAGTGCGATGGCAAAGCAATTAAGCAAAAGAGAATATCGATTCTGGTAGGAACTGATGCCATGAAGCGAGGGGGTGCTTAAATGGCTTGTTGCTGTAAAGAAAACTGGATGCCAAATGACTGAGAATGAAGAGCTGAAGCAGGAAAATTTTGCCATAACAAAAATGCCAAAGATGTTGCGGCCTAAAGCTGAAGATTTCATGAAGATGTTGGAACAAGATGAGGATGACTATGCCTCGACAACAAAGAGATTCTTCAGTTTTCTAAGGTGGTTGTTCAAAGTCACCATTGCAAAATATCCTCTTTCATTGCGCCATCACGAGTTCGGCATACTCAAAGAAAAACAATTATTTGGCTTTATATGATGGTTATTCAAACAAAGGATTGCTACAGCCTACCACCCACCAAACAAGGGCCAACGAGTGAAACACTATTTGGTTTGTAATCGAAAAAATGTCAAGGAGGTTATCCTCTTGGCAGAGGTACCGTAACATCTTCATCATGGTTTAATTTTTGTAAATATTAGGATTAGAGGTTTATCTTTTTTAGAATTTTCTTTATTTGTTTATTTTTCTTTTAAGTTTTAATTTTTCTTTACTGCGTTGAAAGGTTTTCTTTGAGTATGTGCAGATTTAGTATGCTCGAAACAATCCCAATGCAGGACTTGGCATGAAACGGTTACAGATCAGGAGATTCAGACGTGTGCAGATTTTTGTGCCAGACACCATGCCAAGGTAGAGAATTTGGCATAAGACAATGGAAGTTTGAGAGACTCCAATATGCTAGGCGCAATGCTAGCACATAAGCTTGATTAAATTTGGAATTTTGGAAGAAGAAATTAACCCTAACTTGATTAAATTTGGCCCATTAAAGAGAGATATTATTGTTCTTTGAATTTTAACCCTAGCCGCCTAAAATTAAGTTGAATTTAAATTCAACTTAGCCACCTTATCACTCCACTATTTAAAACTATCATATCACTTAAACCCTTATCTCTTTAAACATATCCTATCACTTAAACCCTTATCTCTTTAACCTTATTGTATACACCCATCCTTGAAACCCTTATCATATATCACCTATCCTATCACTTAATCACCTTATCACATCACCCTTATCACTTTACCCCTTATCAAATCAAATCCTTTTATTTTCCATCATTATCCCCTTTTAATTCGACTACCCTTATTAAACCCCATTAAACATACAAACTCTTCACTTTTTACCTACCCTAGCCGTTCAAAGATTAATAACCTTTTCCACTTCTCTCTTTCTTTATCAATCAAGAAACCAAGATCCATATTTTCTCTTCTTCTTCCTTTGTCCAAATAGTCCAAAGCTTCATTCGGATTTCATGGCCTCTTCAACCCCACCGTTCAAGATCTTTTTCAAAGAGGAGATCAAAAAAAGCATGAAGAATGTAACACCTTAAATCCTAGTCTAGGAGAATTGAAGCCAAGATTACCTAAATTGATAGCCTAATTGAATTAAAACGTAAGCTAATTTATTTAGTCAAGGACGTAATTGAAAGAATAAATAAAATAAGAGACTAAATTAAAGTGACCTATTAGAATAAAATGAAAAAGATGAAGATTGCATGCAAAATAATTCAATCCCTAAGGCTACCCTCGATTAAGTCCTTAACTACGAATTAATTAAGGGCAAATTGTTTAATTCCTAATTCCATTAACAAGGATGAAATGTTGTCATCTTCTTCCTTCATCCATTCCACCCAAACAGAAAGGATATTAGAGAGAGAGGATAAATCTTGAGAGAAAGCCATTGTAGAAGGGGAATTCAAGCTTGCAGGCATAGGATTTTTCTTGAGAATTAAGCTATAAAGCAAAGTAAGCTAATCCTTGCTCTTGTTTACTTGAATCGATAGAGTTATTAATCGAATTAGATCATTTGATGATTGAATTGTTGTTGTAGATGAATTAACATATATATATATATATATATATATATATATATATATATATATATATATATATATTCTTGTTAGAAGGTTGAATTATGATAGGTAATATGTGTTGCGTGTGTAAAGTGCCCCGCAATTGTGCAAGTGTACGCGTCTCAAGTAATAAAGTGATAAGGCTTTATCTTCATGGTTCAGCTTACTTCAGTAGAAACTGTCATCTTTGGCTAGCTTGGTCTAGACATGTCGAGAGCTCGTTCTGCACCATCCTCCATTTCCTTCATTGCCTGCTCGGCATCACCTGTCAGCTCGGCAATGGTTGCTCGCACGGAATAACTTGCATGTGCACAAAACAAATACCCAGCAGTACCTTTTTCCACAAAAATCACTTAAAACATGAACTCAAGCATAATTATGATGGAAATTATGAAAGTATGCATGAATGCCTAATAATGTAACTAAAATGTGCCTAAGTCTAACAACAATATGAGTAAAAAGGATAAAAAAATAGTGCTTTTAAACACTCATCATTATGCTAGAATTGTCAAAACAATTGAATTGGTATACATGACCCTAGACAATTTGAAGTAGTGGTTAAATTGGTGAATTGATATGTAAAAATAAATAGGAAATGATATTAGCAAGTAATCACCTAGATGAAATCATGTAAAAATGACTAATTGCGGCTTTGATTGAGTTAGAATGATAATAGAATTGAAGGAAATTGAATTAGTAAAGAAGTTAGTCACCTAGCTCGCTTAAATCACTATAGAGACTGTTTTGAAAGATTTAAGAGATTTGGGATTGAATTGGACATAAATAAATGCTGGAAATGTTAGTTAAAATAGGGGAATCTATGGTAAAAAGGACTAAAATGAATTAGTAAGGGTCATAGGTGAATTAATTCATGAAAGTGAGTTTAAATGAAAGTTGACAGAATAGGCACTGGAAATTGACCTAACTTTAAATGGAAATATGTATTGATGTAGGAGGAATTAAAATATGAGCCTTGAATGGTTGAAAAGTTAATTGAATTAGCTTTCTAGTGATATAAACTAATTGAAATTTCAACGTATAAAAATAAAGATATGAACAGATTACTAAATTTTATACAATCTGCCAAGATCAAAACAGTTTTGATAAACTAGTGTAAAATGAGCTTGAATTATTGATGTATCGATTCTATTGGCATTTCTATGTTTTTTTGTGACTTGCTAGAGCTAGGAATAGAGGAGATTGTTGAAGGCAATATGGTTGTGTCATCAAGGAATACACAAAATGCAATAGCAATACAAGACTAGCTAGCTTGGAGTATAGTGAGTGTAGTTTTTATTAGGGTTGGGACTTAGGTCCTAACCAAGCTATCATGTCTACTTTCTTGCTGGAACATCATGCCATGAAATGAAATTAAGCTATACTTGGTAATTGATCAAATGGGAAGAATGGACTAATAATTATATGGTAAATCAACCTGCTTGCTTATTTACATTGTGGATTGACAATGAAATGCTCGATTGTTTTGCTTGCAATGCCTTAGCCAAATGGTATTGATGACATTGTGATCTTGTATAATACTTGACAAGCTTGTTCTGTTGAAAATGAACCAAGGTTCACATGACTTAACGGCTTAAAATGAATCCAATCTTGATACGCTTGATATCTAAGTAACTTGTTTGTGATTGCTTGATAATAAATGGATTAAGTCATTGGTTTCTAGTTAGTCATAGGTAGAAGGGAATGCCTTAGAGTCTAGAGCTCATTATGTTAGGGGGACTACGGTTCAGCACTACAGTGCATCTTGTGGCGACAGGCGGAGGGTACGTATTGTGGTCTTTGGAGACAGTAGGACGGTTGACCAACACTACGGTGGTGCATCTTGTGGCGACAGTGGGTTGGGAACTTGTATACCTAGACTTAACTATAGGCCAAGGTAAAATGAATATAAAAGAGAATAAAATGACCTAAATTGATCTTGAATGAATGGTGTACTTGATTCTTGAATAATGAACATGAAAATTTATTGAGAGTTGATCACCCAACTTGCTTAAATCTTGATATCAACATGATAAAATGGAATCCTATTCGAATAGTAAGCTTGAGATTGCTTGATAATTTTCTTGTTGCTTGTGGTTTCATTCCTCGTTTGACCGACGATGAAAATGCTTGGTTTGAGTATATGAACCTGTCTTGCTTGTTTCTATTCGAATAAGATCAGCTAGACTAAACTAGGTCTTACTAAAATCGATTTAAATGCCTAGTTAGGTGTTGTTGAGCTAAAAGATACTAAAATTTGTTAAGCTACTACCTCACTAAGTACTCTAAGTACTTATCACTCTCGTTTTTCCTTCTTCCCAAACTTCAGGTCCTAAAGTGATCGAAACTTCACGTTCTTGAGCCGAGGCATTAGATAAGTGAAGATAAAGTATGGCTTGTTCTTGTTTTGTAACACTCCTAGATGGTGGCATTAGATTTGTGTCCATACTTGTTTAGTTCATACATTTTGGGTATGTAAAAACTTGATATAAAGGATGGTAATGTTTTGAGTATATGAGTGGCACTTAATGTATAGCCTTAAGTGGTACTTTTGGATTATATCTAAGTATGTAAGTCATGGTATTTTGTATGAAACTTATGATCTTGTTAAATGAACTAATGATCTTGATCTTTGTCTAAGCTAATGTACTCAAATGGTGTTAATGTTCTAGGATATTGAACTTGTAAAAAGGAACCTAGAATTGTCTAGTGTTTAATGGCTCAATTCAAATGGAATTAGAATGCACGTTGGTGGTTTGATTCATTTATAAGTCTAGACTAATCTAATGTATTGAACATGATAGTTTAAGAAATGAAATGGTACATGCTACGCATATAGGTATAATGTCATATGAACCTTGATTCTAATGGTTGAATGGTTTAGAATGTCTATAGGTAAAGAATGAAGCTAAGTGAAAATGGATGGTAATGATATTGCTAAGTGTTTGAATTGTACCTTGTTCACCAAGTTAATGGTAGGATTTTTTTAAATGGGCACTAAAATCTTGTAATGAACTTGAATTAATCTCGTTTCTTGTCCCCGATAACGCTCCTCGCTCCTAACCCGGGCGAGGGGTGTTACAAAGAAATTTTTTCTTCAAGGCCTTTTTGCCATGAGAAACGTTTCGACTTCAAGAGTGAGATAACTGTGGGAGTTCCTCCTGAGTTCACGACGATTGTGAACCAGCACAAGTGAGAAGTTTTCTGCTAGCAGAAGGGCGAGGTGTATGCCAACATTGTCCGTGAGTTTTATGCTTACTTAAGGACCAAGTACAACCCGTTCTTGATCATTCGAGGTGTGTGTGTGCGTTTTGATGAGGGCTACTTCAATGCGTTCTTGATCATTCAAGGAGTTTGCCGAGTCCATGACTGCTACCAAGAGAAAGAAGCTGCTAGCACATTTGTGTGAGCCTGGCATGGCATAGACTGTATCTCCCAAAGGACACAAAACTGTGAAGAGATCTGCGTAAAAGTCGTAGCCAAAGGGGTGGAAGCATTTCCTGAAGGCAAATTTGATGCCAACGACTCACAATGAGATCGTGTTAGAGGAACGTTTGGCATTGCTACACTCTATCATTGTTGGCCACAAAATCAATGTCGGCTGAATCAATGTACCAAAATTGATTCCAAAAAAGGACAAGAGATCAAGGGCACTACCATCTTGTCGGCCATGTGGAGGCAACTCACTACCAAGGACAATGTCAAGGGAAGGCAACAGAGTCAACGCCAAAGCCCAAGACGCCAAAGGTAGAGCATGGCACCTCTATGCTATCCATTTCAGTAGCATTTCTTTCCCAAATATACTATCACTAGGAGCTTATTCTCCTTAAATTAGAGAAAGCCGAGGAACTTAATGTCAAGCTTAGGCATTACACATAGGCGAGGAATGTTGTCATCAGGGAGGATCTTGAGAAAATGTCCCTTTATTTCATGCCAACATTCCTAGATTTCCCCATAAAAGTGTTTGACAGGGGCGATGCCATGCCAACCAGTCATGTTAGTCCAGCCCACACACTGTCTGATGCCACAGTCCCGATATCACCATTCCATATTGAAACTACCAGTTCTGATACTCAATCTGAAACGAAGGAAACCAAAACCAAATCTGCCAAGAAGCATGCTGGCACGCCAGTTGCACCTATTGCATTTGATGCCACCGATCCTACCACCTCAGAGCCGGTGTAGATTGTCAAGGAAGTTGGAGCTTCCACTGCCTCAAAGCCCAAAATGATGAGATCTAAACGAAAGGCCCCTGAACGTGGGAGCCTAACCATGAGAAAGACCCGTGCCAAAAAGAAGAAGAAACCCATGCCAAACGAGAGGAAGACTCGTCTGAAGGGGAGTCATCTTCTTCCTAAACTCCTTGCATTTCATTCTATTCCATATTCATGATCATGTATTTATATTTTTGTGTTTTTCTTGTATATATGTGTTTTTTTATGCATTGAGGACAATGCACATCTTGGGTTTGGGGTGTGTATTTCTTCACATTTATGCATGCATTTCATGTGTACATTTATGTTATCATATGCCATTTAGGTCATGTAGATAGTTGCATACTGAACCATAATAAAAAAAAGAAAATTTTGCCTCGATTTAATTTTGAAGTTTGTTAACATTTGTTAGGCAAGTTTAATTTGATATAGGTATCTGTCCAATGAGGAAATTTTAATCTTTAGTTGTCATACCATACTAGCAAGATAATATGCTAGGATTGCTTGGAAATTGATCTCTAGTTTAGGAAATTGAATTTACACTTAACACGTGATATGTATCTAGTTCCCTAGCAAACATAGACTATTTGAAACTATGCTTAGTTTAAAAAAATGATGTAAGGATAAAAATAGAATAAGGCAGCAATGTTCTGAAAAGGTAATGATACTCTCTTATACCTAGGGATAATAAGAACTTAGGGCTTCGTGGTTTTCTCCCTCTTAGTTCTTATGTCCAAAACCTTAGAGTATGAGTTGAAGAGAAAGCCTAGTGATGTTTGGATTAAGATAGGGATTCGTGGTATGCTCCCTCTTATGACTCATGCTAAACAGTGTCACGAAGCAAGCTTAAGATAATGCCAGAGACCCTTGGCAAAGAAAAGGAAAAAATGAAAATAAGAATATGAGTTTAGAAAGTAAAATTGGCTAAGGGATTGAAGGGATACTTGATGCATATTGCCCGTACATCATGCACTCTTCATGAGCTTAAACTACAGTAATATTGTTACATTTGAACTGATATCTACTTGGCACAATTACACTGAGATACTGAGGACAATAATTGAGTCAAATTCTGCTTGCCAGCATCTGTTGGCATTACCAACCAAAATTTTGTTGAGGTAACCTTTTCCCAATTTTTATTTTTTCTTTCTTTGCATTACTTGAGGACAAGCAAAGAGTTAGGTTTGGGGGTGTGTTACCACTCCAAAAGTACTATTTTTAATTACAATTTTACAAAACTCTTGATTGTTTTTAGGTACATTTAGTTGCATTAGGTTGTTAGAATCATGCATTTGCATAAGGAGTTTTAGTTTTCTGTCTATGTCAGGGTGAAAGGTTGTTTTGTGGTTATTTTGTAGGTTTGGCATATGATTTGGCACATGAAAGCAAATTAGTTAGGATTTCTAGTTAGGATTGTCAAGAATAATGCCAAGTGTTGTTGGCATAGAAGGACCAGATGGTGCCATGCACTTGTTGAACCCCGAAAAAATTGGAAAGGATCATGCTCCTAAAAGATCACAAATGGATCAATCACCGAAAAAATAGCGGATAAGGTGATGTCAACCTACGTTGGCGAAGACATGCCAAGCTCGTACGCCAAGGTAACACTGGCAAAATGACGTTAGCCTTAGCTTGATAAGCTATCACACTGATCGGATGAGGCTTATCTCTTATCCTTGGAGCATTTTGAAATTCAAATGAGAAAGCTATCCTATTCCCTTCCCTTGCACACCTATAAATACAACAAACTGACCACGCATGAAGAGGAGCGAAGTGAATACTTAGACTGATCGGAGTGAGGTGTTGGAGAGCTAAGCGAGTACAGCTGGCTACACAGAGGAAGGGTGGTTCAACCACTTGGCCGAGAGCCTGGATTTGAGGGCTGTAGTGAGAGACCCCTCTCGCCCATTCCTTTGGTTTTAAGTTGTTTTACTTTTATTTTAGGATGATGTATCTGAAAACGGTTATGGTTTTGTTGGTTAAATCCCTCACCATGAACTAATTTCATAGTTGGTGGGGGGTGTTTGGTTTAAACGTTGGTCTTATGCCTTAGTTCTTTGAAAATAATTCTGTTTCGGCAAAGTATTTCTATCTGGCATGCTTTATTGATTCTAACTATAAATGCCAAGCGAGAGCTGGCATTACTGTTTTTCTAAATACTTTGCCAAAGCAAGAGTTGGCATAGTTGGCCTACTACTTCTTAATATCTTAACAGACTTGGGAGGCAATGATCAGTTGTTGGATACTTGTGAGAGAAGCTTCGAGAGAAGTCGTTCAAGTAGATGAACTTGCTTTAGAAGTGATATCTACTCCCTCGGAGTATAGATTGGTTTTTAATCCACTCGATTCATTTAAAAACATGTATTATAGAGATATAGAGGTTTTTACATAATCGACTTAGGGCAATGACCATCAAGAGAGGCTTTTCTAATATTGAATCTGCTCGACAAACAATGCCAAGACAAGGAGCTATTTGCCCAAAGTCTATACCAGACTTTATCTCTTAATTGGCTATTTTTAAAAAGGTTTTGTAATATATAAAAATGTTGGGAGAATTAATTTCATAGTTAATTGCTTAAACAAATTTCACGCAACCAACTTTCTCTAAAAAGATTTTCTCTCAAATTCTCTCCATCCAAACAATCTTTTCTTCTTCAAAATCTTAAGGTAAATTCTTGTTTTCTATAATCTTTTGATTTCAAATGAGTTCTTGATGGTTTCCTATCAATACCTTATTGTTTTAATCTTGTTTTCTCAAGTAAATCAATCCAATTAAGGGGAAAGCAATCTATTGGAGGCGAGTTTCATTTTTTCTCCTCTAATATAAGGTTCTTTACTGAAATTCTCAAGTTCTTGATCCTTTATGTATATTTTCTAATGAGTTTTGTTGATTTATTTATGGAAAATTGGTTTAAGTGGGATTTAATTGGTGAAATTGATTGAAATTTGTTTTGGACCTATTTTGTTGGGTTCTTGATCAGATTATAATATGATTTTGATGTTTTAAAATGTTAATAGGTTGGTTTAAATATTGGAATCTCGAAACTATGTGAATCTGTAATTTTCTAGGTTGCTAGTGATGTGTTTTTGAGGTGTTGTGGAGGTTTATTGAATGTTGGAGGTATAAGGTTGATGTTAAATGGTTTTTGGATGTTAATTGATTGGTCAAATTAGTAGGTTTTGGTTGTGTTATGTTTGGAGGGTGTTTGATATTGATTTCGATAATTTTGGTGAGGTTTCAGTCGATGTTTGAAGAGGTTTGTTAAGGATTGTTGTTTCTGGGTTTATGAATGCATTTTGATGCATTGGAACCATTGTTTTTGTGTGGTTAAAACAGGGGAGATTGATCCTCAAGCTTGTGGCTTTGTTTCGGAGGCTTTGGAAGGGTAATTTCTCATCGATGAGTGAGGCTTTGCATTGTCGGTGAGTGAGAACGTGGTTTAAAGTGTTGAAAAGGTTTAAAGATTGTTCTGGAATTTTAAATTAGCTTGAAATGCTGATTTAAACTCGGAAGTATGTATATTGAGATTTCTCCATCGGTCGTGCTTGATGAAAATGATTTGTATGCACTTGTTTTAGTGATTTGATTAACCATTGTTTATGCATGATTTAAGCATGGTTTAATGCTA
Source organism: Hibiscus trionum (assembly GCA_030270665.1). Classification (NCBI taxonomy): domain Eukaryota; kingdom Viridiplantae; phylum Streptophyta; class Magnoliopsida; order Malvales; family Malvaceae; genus Hibiscus; species Hibiscus trionum. The sequence continues at coordinate 8,018,600 of BSYR01000007.1, read as the reverse complement.
GAAAATGGTTATTTAATGATGTTGATGCATTTGGATATAATGCACGAGTTGATAATGTTTTTGAACATTGGTAATGCATGGTAGAATGCATTGAGTAAACGATTTGATTGATGCATAAGAAAATTGTGCGTTAATGTTTAAAAATGAATTATATTGGCAAGTAATATGATTTAAAATATTATAGGATATATTTGGCTAGCCATAGGATTGATAGTGCACTATAAAAAGTCACATTGGATGTTGAGGGGCTTATACGGTGTAGCAAATACTCCATCCAAGTACCCTAACGATTGAGGGGTTATGTGGTACTGAAAACTCTCGTTAGCGGATTATAGACCTAACCGATGATTGGGGTCATTATTGTACCCAATTGTGATTGTACCACGATTGTGAATGTATCGTTATTCCGGTTGAGGTTGTATGAACTGTTGAGAGGACACTTGTTGAAATCGTGTATCCGATGTAATGATTTGGAAAATAGGACTTGGTCCGTAATCCCTTGTAAGCCAGTATAATTGTTGATGTATTGTAACACTCTGTTTTTTTTAGCTTGTGATGAGTTTGAAAAAAAAAAGAAAAAAGAAAAGAAAATGAGAGTTGTTGTCATGGGGTTTTGAACTCATGACCTATGCTTCGTAAACTCACATGTTAACCATTTGAGCCAAATGGTATTTGTGTTATGGGTTACCTAGCCCAATATTAAAAATAATCTTGGGTAGCTTTTCAAATCAGGCTAATAACCCAACCGACTCCCCACCTGCCTAATATTGGTCTTGGAATTTGAAGAGACGTTCAAAATATCCCAAAGTCCTTCCCCCTCACCGAACTCGCACCGTTCACCGCCCGATCTCGGCCACCGCGCCGTCGTGGGCGTCACCGCCCATGCCTCTGTGACCGCCACCTCACCCTGAACCCGTCAGCACCGTTCACTCGCGCGTTAGCGCCGCCATCCGTTGCAAATCTGGGTTTGAAGGTTCGGTTGAAACCTTAAGCCAATCCTTCTATTTTCCGGCGATTTCGTCGTCGTCCACCTTCCGTTCGTCGCGCCACCAACACCAATAGGTTCCTCACGCCACGACGAACAAGACCCCTCCAGCCGTTTGCCCATTCGACACCGGCAAGGGCGTCATCGAAGCTTCGTCGAGTCCGGCAATCTCGGCTTCATTTTGGGTAAGTTCCGGTCATTTTCCGATCTATTTGGTGTAGTTTTAGGTGTATATGATTCGAGGTTTAATGTTCATATTATTTTCGACAGAACCAACACAGAAATGGCATCTCCGGCGACTTTTCCGACGGCCGTCTGGTGACCGGAAATTTTGGGTGAATGAACCGGACTGAACCGTCCAACCTGGTCCGAACCAGTCCATCCCGGTCTGAACTGGCCCAAACCCAAACCGAGCCCAAAACCCGACCCGTTGACCCGGCCCATCTGCTCGACCCGAAAACCTGAACCGAGTCAACCCGAGTCAACTCGTCTGAGTCAACCCGAGTCAACTCGTCCGAGTCAGCCGAGTCAACTCGTCGAGTCAGCCCGAGTCAACTCAGTTTACCCCTTACCCGTTGACTGATGACATCAGCGCTGACCTATGATGACGTCAGCGTTGACTCTGACCCCGTTGACCATTGACTCTGACCCCGTTGACCGTTGACCTACTGACGTCAGCGTTGACTTTGACCGTTGAACAAAAAGTCAAATTTTCCGAAAACTCCTATTTTATGTTTTTCGGCGTCCTGAGTCCATTTTTGAAGCCCGTTTTGCAAAATTCTGATCCAAAAGCCTCAGAATCTAACCTTGAGCCCGAACTTATTTATGTACTTAATTATTGGTTAAGAACTTGTGAGTAAGGTCTGATCTTGGAATTTGTGTAATTGAAGGTATTCTCGGTTCCTTGGATGCTCGATGCTGAGGAATGTCGAATTCGGGTTCGAGGGTATTCGAATGTCGTATCATGAATCAACTGTTATAGCTCGGAACTAAGGTAATACACTACTACCCCTTGTATGCTTTATAAACATGTTGATATTCGGTTAACGCATGCATGCTTATGATGACGACGTATACTGTAAATTCTGCTTAAATTGAATCAGATTCGAGCAATAAGTATGGATATTAATAAGACCAAATTATCCGAATAAGATTACTAATGGGCTAACAGTATCAGAAGTTCTAATAGTTAAATTCAGTTAATCTGCAACTCAATCAATAGTGTGTAAGAATTGAGGCCTAGGATACGGAGTGAGAGATATTAATTATGAAATTACGAAAATGCCCTTGGAGCATATGTATGACTAAACTACCCCTCTAATAAAGGAAATGACCTAAAATCTGCATTCGACCTGATTATGCAATTTACACTACCCAAGATGTATGTTTTAATGGAAAGACTTCGGCATCATTATGCAATACGTGTGATACAAACTTGGATAATCCCTTAAACTCTGTATAACACATGAATGAGAATTCTCTGGAAATGTTGTTGAAATCCTAAGTCGATCCTTATGACAGTAATACGTGAATTAAATGAGAATGATCATAATGACCAAGAAGACGGTAATGCCCTCGAGCACCGAAATGTCTGATTAATTTGAATGACGTTATACCCTCAAGTTCTGTAATGAATGAATCATCTGTAAAGGGCCGGAGAGTTAGGACGACTTAATCTCGTTTGAGTACGTGAATGATGGAGGTACCAAATGGTAATTCAGAAAGAAATGGTAGATTTATCTTAGATTAAAATAACCGAAATACCCTCCTGAGTTAATCGATAACTATGTAATTGACGAAATTCTGGATTTGTTAATAAGACTCAAATAGCTAAGGTTCCCTTAAGTGTTGAGAAATACGACACATGTATACCCATCGCTCACTATATCGTTGTAAGGTAGGAAGATCCGCATAGATTGTATGTTCGATTACTCAAAGTTAAACCGTATAGTAAAGTATGAGGGCGACTGTTCAGACATACAATACAGTCAGTGTTAAGTTCTGATGCACGCTGATTACTCACATCTGAACGTTGGTAAGTATTGTCAAGTTGGGTTATTCCGCATTAAACAAATTCTGGAGGTATGATAAATTGTTAGAGCCCTGAGAATTAAAATTTTCGTTCTGATATGATTGTGCCATAGTATAAAATTCGTCATGACAGTCAAATAACAAAAAGGCCATGATAGCCTAAATAATCGGAACATCACTAAAAATATCCGATAACTTAAAAGACTTTAATTTAGAAATTCTTGAATGTCCGGTTAGAAAACTAATGAGCAAATACGATACCCGAGTTCTGTGAACCATTGCTTATTCAATGTTGGTATAATTACCAGAATGTCTATGAACGTCGAAATGAACATAATGCCCTTGTATGCTTAAATGACTAAAGTACTCATAATATATCTGAACTTTCTAAGAACTTGATGTATCAATTCTTGAATACATGGTATGAATCGTTTTACGAACCCCTTTCTAATAGGGACCTCATTTCAGAAATCCGTTCAAATTATCAAAAGTTTAATGTGTCCCCTTCCGTAAATGCCAAGTATCTCCAAGAAATGATTTGTCCCACCTAGTGTGTTCCATGTGTGATATATTCGGTTGAATGGATTGTATAATTATTTAATCATGAATAATATTATGTTTGATGAACTTGATATATGATGACATTCTCTGCCTACCTAATATATGTCTGCTTAATCTGTATACTTGGTATGTGATCATTTGATCTGTGATGGTATTGTCTGACTGTTTGATGAATTTGTTAGCATGATCTGTTAGTTTGACCTATGATGGTACAATCTGTTTGCATGATGAATGCTGAAAATGTCTGCTCTGCTCAATTGTATGCTCATTTATCTTTCAAAATCATGAATCTTCTGTTTCTGATACTCTGAATAGAATACGTCTGACACATGTATTATGTTACTCATGTCTGAAATCTGAATACCGATTGTCATCCGGGGTATACTGTTGGGTTATGTTATGAAGTCTCTGTTGGTACAGCCCTGATCAAGCAGGTAAATCCTTAAGGACTCAAGGTCTCCCCTTGAGTGGCACCTATGCCCATCGGGCCTAGGGTAATTCCTTATGGACCTGAGGCATCCCCTTAGGTGGCACCTATGCCCATCGGGCATAGGGTAAGTCCTTATGGACCTAAGGCATCCCCTTAGGTGGCACCTATGCCCATCGGGCCTAGGGTAAGTCTTTATGGACCTAAGGCATCCCCTTAGGTGGCACCTATGCCCATCGGGCATAGGATAAGTCCTTATGGATGCAGTTCTGGGGACTGCATATTGGTGTAAGGTTGGAGGGTAGTTACTAGTGAACCCTTGCATGCACTTGGACATTTGCATGGATAAATATTGTGTTCTCATGATATGATTGGTATGCATTTATGCCTGTTTGATATGCACATATTGGAACACACTAGACATTAAACTTGTTGTTTCCATCTTCGTAATCTATCAGCCTGTAAAATTCTCGTCTGTTACTCGATGAGTGAATAAAGAACAAGTGTCATTATTCTCAAGTATAACGTTACCCTGAAATAACGGAAAGGGAAAAGAGTATCGTCATTTCTTGGATCATCATGAAAATGTTATGCCTACCATATGTCTGCATGAGCTTATAGCATCTTTTGGTAGTTCTATATTACTGAGCTTTTCCAAGCTCACGTTATTTTTACCATCGCAGGTTAAAAGATTATAGCATGGTATAATGTTTGACATCAGTGTTTGGAGTTCCCTCGGCGTTGCCTCTGGAGTACGGTACTGTATAGTTAGTGGTCATGTATGTCATGTATTGTTTCATGTCAGTGTCTGTAAAATACTTTCTGAAATTTTTGTTATGTGTTTAAATGATATCCGGAAATTGTATTTTAAACGGAAGTTGATTTTATAGTTTAATAAGTGTTTCGAGAAAGAAAAATGTTTTCATGTGTATTTTTCACTGTGGGTCGCTCTTGTGACCCTAATGCGACTTCCTAGGATCCGTTGTAATGTATAGGCGGGTCTAGGGGGTTACATGTATCATGTTGATAGATGGTGTTGCATAATGGGATTTATGCATGTTTACTCTTTAAGCCTTGCATATGGTTTGTTATGCATGGGAAAGCTTAAATAGAGTGTTAGCAAATGAGAATTTATTGTTGATACATGATACATGTTGCATATGGTTTAATATGCTTGATTTTGGAAATGATTAAGTGCAAGGTTTGAAAGGCATGATAATGTTTAAATGATGATGATGTTTTGAAATGGGATTTCAAAGTAGTTTTGTTAATAGGTTTTAAAACACATTGATGGCATGTTGTTTTTGAGCACTCCTCACTAAGCCTAGTGAGCTTATGCTCTCTTTTACCATCAATGCAGTGAATTAAAGGTCGGAGGCAGTGAGCAAGCAAGGGCGAAATCCAAGGACTTGATATTTAAAAGTATGGTTTCCAAACTAGACTAATAGTAATAAAGACAATGGTGTTCATTGCTGTTCTAAGGGATGTTTTGTTAAACTCCCTGTTTGAGCAAGTTAGAGTTGTTTTATTAAGATTGTAAAGGGGCCTTATATGTTTGGTATTGCTTTGGATTAGTGATTCATCCTTTGGATGGCTTATTTTTGGGAAACACGCCTTTGGTCTATTAATGGAAGTTTGATGCCCTGGGTTGATCTTAATTCTATGATGTTTTGGCATGATTTGGTTCCTAATATGATTGTGATTAAGAATATGGCATGTTACTGTGTGCTCGAATCCTTGAAAGCATGTAAAACCAACAATTTGGGACATTTCAGGTCCAGGCGTATCAGTACGCGTGCCTCTGTACCGATATGGGTAAGCCAATTTTGATCAGGTGTTTCGGTACGTAGGTTGGTGTTTTGATACGTGCCTTTGTATTTTAGCTAGGCGCATCGATACTTAAGGAAGGGTATCAGTACGGTTTTGAGCTACTAGAATCTAGGATTTGAGAAATATAAAAGTGTACCGCTACACTTGTATCTCTTGGAAAGTTTTGCCACTTCCGTCTAATCCACCTGTAGGAGTGGAGTAAGTACCACCTATTCTAGTTGGGCTAGTTGTGGGTGATATGAGGCCTTCGATAGAGGCGATGACTGGAGCTTTTCATGTTGTCATAGCTGGAGTGCGTGCGCCTGCATCGTCTGCCGAGCAAACGCGATTGCCGTTGGAATGCTTGCATAACTTGGGAGGAGTTGAGTTTTGAGGGTTGGCACCCGAAGCATCCAAGGGATGTATTGCCATAACTGATCAAATTTTGGATCAAATAGGGTGCAGTGATGCCGTAAGGTGGGATGTGCTGAATCCCTGTTGCATGAAGATGCTTATAGTTGAAGGACAACCGTGATCGCGGGCATAGAATCCAGTGACGTGTCTTAGGATTTCTTTCAAGCTGCTTTTAAGAAGAAGTATCAGGGAGTTAGATACTTGGACGAGAAGAAGCGCAAGTTTATGTCTTTGGTTTAGGGTAGTATATTTGTGGCTAAGTGTGAGGTACAATTTGTTCGGTTGAGTCAGTATGCTCCTGAACTGGTACAAGATGAGAGGCATCGTTGCGACCGATTCTGTTATCGATTGGTGCAGGATGTTGAGATATACATGTGGGCTTCAGAACGCACCGATTTCGATGTGTTGATTACACGGGCGAAGGATATTCAGCAGAACCTGGGTTTATCCATTCGTGTGAGAGTTGTGGATTCTAGTTTCGGTTGTAGTTAGTTTAAGATGCATCATGATAAAAGGTATTGGCCTAAGTTGAGATGAGGTAGAGGTAGTGTTGGAAATGGTTCGCATGGTCAAGGTAACCAGGCTAGAATGACACATAATCCCTATTGGGTTTGTGGATCGCATAATCACATGAGACGAGGTTGTTCATGTCTGCCTTGTGAGGGACATGATCCTACAGTTTTTTTTTCCTAATTCGTGTTGGAGTTGTGGATGGAGCGATATTTTGTTATGGTTGTTGTGGGGTGGTTGTATAGGAGATGTTTGGTTTAGGGCTATGTGGTTGCGGTTGGTTTGATGGAGTTGTTGTTTTACGATTTTGATGCAATCCTGGGTATGGATTGGTTGTCTGAACATAGGGATGTTGTTGATTTTGAAACCAAGTGAGTTACCTTGATACTTGTTGATGATTATGATGTGGTGGTTGTGGGTGAGAATGTTGTGTTCTTGCCCAATGTGGTATTGGCTCTAGAAGCGAGTCGTGTGTTGAAATCAGGTTGTCAAACATTCTTAGCTTATGTCATGAATCTGGGATCGAAGGAGGTGCGCGTTCAGGACATTCGTATAGTATGTGAGTTTCCGAGTGTTTTACCGGAGGAATTGTCGTGTTTGCCACCGGATAAGGAAGTAGAATTGGCATTGAGTTATATGCAAACACGACACCTATGTCCATTGCTCTCTATCGCATGACACCGAATAAGTTAAAGACGCGACTTCAAGAGTTCCTTGATCGAGGGTTTATTAGGCCTAGTGTTTTGTCGTGGGTACGACAGTAATGTTTGTGGAAAGAAGGATAGCACGATGTGAATGTGCATTGATTATCGGCAAATGAACAAGTTGACGAATAAGAATTAGTATCCTTTGCCGAGGATTGATGATTTGTTTGAGTAGTTAGAGGTGCTAAAGTGTTCTCTAAGATTGATTTGAGGTCCTAGCATTACCAGTTGAGGGAAAGGGATGTGGATGTGCCTAAAACTACTTTTGAACGAGGTACGAGCATTATGAGTTTTGGTGATAAGAAGGATTGGGTAATTCATGGGTTGTTGGATCAGTTTGTTGTTTTGTTTATAGATGATCTTTTACTTGAAGGTACCGATGAGGATCTTGATCGACAAGTATAAATGGTTTAGCAAGCTTTTGTAGCGGAGCGAATGTTTGTTCCTTTTGAGTAAGTGTGAGTTTTGGCATGTTGGAAGGAGTTCTGGTTCAGGGAATGTTATTAGTAAGTGTGAACTGTTAAACATGCAAATTACAAAAACACTTATATGATATATATAAATATTTCAGTACATGCATACATTTGGGCATGCAATTAGAGGTTTGCATAGATACCTATAGACATGTATGAGGGCATAGAAGTAATCATGTATACATATGTTCACACTTACGGATGACTTTCCGAGGGGTGGATTGATGATGTAAGCAAGGTAGCTTATGTGGGTGGCATAAATAACATAGTCTTTTGGATTTCTCAAGGTTTGTAGATGATATTAGATTTTGGTTTTAGAGTTGGAAATGTACTGGTTTTGGAGTGGTGATAGGTTGGTTGTCACCTATGTCCGTACCTGAGGTTCGTAGTTTTCCTGGCTTGGCAGGTCAATATCGTCAGTTGGTGGATGGTTGTTCGAGGGTTGTTGCTCCTTTGACCAATATGTTGTAAGAGGATGTCCGGTTGAGTGGAGGGAGGATAAGAAGCGAGCTTTGGAAAATCTAGGAGAGGTTCTGACACAAGTTCTAATCTTGATTTACTTAGAATCGGACAAGGAGTTTGTTGTTAATAGTGATGCATTATATGTGAGTTTGAGTTGTGTATTGGTCCAAGGAGGAAAAGTTAAGACTTATGCATCTAGATAGTTGAAGGTGCACAAGTGCAATTATAATACCCATGATCTTGAGCTTGCCGCGGTGGTGTTACGTTGAAGATTCGGAGACATTATCTCTATGGTGAGAAGTGTATTGTGTACACGGATCACAAGAGTTTAAAGTATTTGATGACTCAAAAGGATTTGAACCTTAGGCAACGTAGATGGTTGGACTTGCTTAAGGATTATGATTTTACGATTGAGTATCATCCGGGTAAGGCTAATGTGGTGGCGGATGCATTCAGTAGAAAAGTTGCGGTAGAGTTGAGGATAATGTTTACACGGTTAAGTGTGACGTGAGATGGAGGCTTGTTATCCGAGTTGCAAGTGAAGCCATCTTTGTCACAGTTGATAAAGGACATGCAACCTTATGATGAGGAGTTAGTTCAGTACGTTAAGGATAACATGGATGGAAATCCGACGGATTTTCATTTTTCCGATGATGGAGTGTTGTGTTTCAAGGAGCGAATAGTGGTACCTAACGATGATGAGTTTAGGCGTACCATTTTGACCGAAGCGCATAGTAGTCCTTTTGCTATGCATCATGGTAGTACTAAGATGTATCGAGGCTTGAAAGAAGAGTACTATTGGGTTGGTTTGAAGAAAGATATGGCTGATTTGGTTGCTAGGTGCATGGTGCGTCAGCATGTTAAGGCAAAACATCAATTTCCTTCCGGGTTGTTGCAACCATTGAGGATACCATAATGGAAGTGGGAGAGAATCACCATTAATTTCATGGATGGGTTCCCGTTAACGCCAACTAAGAAGGATTCCATTTGGGTGGTTGTTGATCGGTTTACGAAGTGTGCACATTTTATGCCAGTGCATACGATGTATACCTTGGATAAGTTGGCGAATCTGTATAGTGCAGAGATTGAGCGTTTGCACGGAGTGCCCAAGTCTATGGTTTCGGATAGGGGCCTACAGTTTAGGAAAAGGTTTCGGGAGTGTTTGCATTAAGCTTTGGTTGCATGGTTTGTAACACCTCGGTTTTAGGCTTTGAAGTTTTTAGGTTGGGTTCAGGGTCTGTTGGACCGAGACTAGAGACTCGGGTTAGTTTCCGGATGAGATCAGGGAAAACCTAGTTCAGAAGGTGATAAAAATATGAAAAAATTATCTAAATTCATTTTTAAATATGTATATAAGGGTTTGGTGAAGTCAATTTAATAAAATGGTAATTGGAATGTGGACATTTCGATAGAGTGACTAAATTATAAATTTTGAAAACTATTTTTAATGAATATTTCTCAAAGAGTCAAAGCATAGAATCTTTAGGGAGCTTATTGTAATTTTAATCAGCTATTCTTTTAATTTTACTTGTTTTAAGTGTGCTTTAATTAAATGAATTTAAGAGAGATTTGATTAAAAAGGTGGTTAATATTAAAAACACATTTTTGACGTAACCTTCATTTCTCAAGAATTCTCTCTATGTTCTTATTAGCAAAATTACATATTTTCTTTCAAAACATCTAGAGATTTATTCCTTTTCATTTTACATTGATTTCCAAATGATTTCCATGGATTTCCTCAATTGGATTCAATGGTTTCTTGAAGATTTTCAATCAAATCTTGTCAATTAAGGGAAAAGCAAGGGATTAGATGTAATCTTATTTATTCTCCTCTAATCAAGGTTCTTTATTGAAATTCCAAAGTATTTGACTCTTTAATTATGTTTCTTAATGAGGTTTAATGACTGATTTGAAGAAAATGGTTAAATCAAGCTTTAATTGATAGTTTTGTGTAATTTTCGTAATGGATCTATTTTGATGGGTTTAAGGTTGATTCCAATCATGATTTGGATGTTTAATAATGTTAAGATAAAGGTCTAAGCATGGTAATCCTGGAACTATGTGAATCTCTTGTTGTTTAGTTTGCTAGAATTGGGTTTTGTGGTGTTGTGGTGGTTTTGTGAATGTTGGAGGTATAAGGTTGATAATAAGATGATTTTGGATGCTAAACAATGTTAATAGATGGTTGAATGTGTGAGGTTTTGGCTGGGTTAACTTTGAAGGTTAATCGATGATATTTTCGGTTTGTTTCAGATGAGAATTTTGGTAGTTTTGGGCAAGGCAATGTGGTGGGATTGCTTGCTGGAGTTTTGAATGCATTGAGATGCATTAATCCTCTATTATTATGTGGTTAAAACAGATGAGAACGTTTCGTAAGCAATCGGTGAGGCTTTGGGAGCTTCGTACGCTTAGTTTTGTGTCGACTAATCAAGGTTTCGCGTGTCGGTGAGTGTGAACGTGGATTTCGGCTTTGAAATGTTTTAAAGGTGGTTTTGGGAACTTAGATGTAAGCTTGAAACGCTTGTCTAAGTTCGGAACTAAGTATAAGGAATTTCTCTCTCGGTTGTGCTTTTATGAAATGGTTTTATGCACTTTGTTTTGAATTCATGTTACCTACCATTAAAGCATGCTTAAAGCATGTGGTTTACTATTTTTAATGATGACATAATGGAGGATGCACATGGTAAGTGGTCCTTGTATGTATACATTTTATACTTGTGATTTAAAGCATGGTTTAATGCTTTGGAAAGATGATTATTATTGATGCTTTGAAAACAGTGACGTATGTGGTTAAATGTGAATTATATTGGCAAGTGATGTTGAAAAAAATGGTTTAAAAATGCTATCAGATATAGTTAGACGGCGATAGGATTGAGTGCACTATAAAAATCCGCCTTGGATGTTGTGGAGGTTGGTGTCCCGTCTCCATCCAAGTACCCTAACGATCGAGGAGGTTGGTGTACTGTCTCTCGTTAGTGGGTTAAGCCTCTAACCAATGTTAGAGGTTGTTGTCCCCGTTTGTTGTAATTGTACCATTTGGTTGTGATTGTACCATTATTCATGTTAAGATGGCTTGAAGTGTTTTGGGAACACATGTTGAATCCGTGTATTCGATATGATATTTTGAGAATGTATTTGATTAATGATAACTTGAAAGCCAATATAATTGATGATGTATCATGGAATGATTTATGTTGTGAAATGTGATTTATACATGTTTACTCATTAAGCTTTGCATATGGTAGTTATGCATGGGAAGGCTTAATTTGATTGTTAGCAATGGAATTTGCCGTTGGTTCATGATACAAGTTGCATATGGATTTTTATGCTGGTTTTTGATTAGTTTAAGTGAATGGTTTAAGATCATGATGGTTTTCAAATAATGATTTGAAAGTAATTGAAATGAGATTTCAATATGGATTTGGTAAATGGTTTTAATAGCATTGATGGTGCTTTGTTTTTTAGCACTCCTCACTAAACCTTGTGTGCTTACGCTCTATTTTGTCCATCAATGCATACAATTGAGGTTCGAAAGGCATTGAGAGGCAATGAACCAATAGAAACTTCATTCTTGAAAGTATGTTTTCGATTTAGACTAAAAGTAATAAGGGCGATGAGGAATCCGTTGTGTTTTTGGGAGATTTATATAAACTCCTTATTTGAGCAAGTTTATATTGCTACTTTTGATTTGTAAATGGCCTTTGGATTATGCTTTGCTATTGGTTTTTGGTATTTTGCTTGGCTTGGTTTCTAGGTTGCATGCCTATTGTTTCTCTTTGATGCAAATTGCCATGAGATGATGTTGTATATGCCACGTTTGGTTGAGGATTGGTCTTTGGATATGTTGTGTACATATTAGAAGCATGTTTAGGTGGTTTTTTTAGCATCAAAGGATGAAAAACCAGTAAATCGTGACATTACAGGCCCAGGTGTATCGATACGCCTATGGTTGTATCGATACGGTGAGACTGAAATGGGCATGGTGTTTCGGTACAGTGCAGGATGTATCGAAACAGGCTTGGTTAACCTGGTTACTGGAATTCCTTGTATCGATACGCTTATGAGACTGTATCGGTACGAGTTTGTGTATTGAAACACTTTGAGTTGTTTCAGTATAAGGTTTATCGATACATGGTTGAATGTACCGATACACTAAGCAGTTGTTTAGTTATTTGGAATCTTCTTGAAGTTCTGTTTTATAACGCCCTGGTTTTGGGTCTAGATGTTTTAGACATCGGATCGGACCGATCAGAAACGGTTCGAATTGTATTAGGTGGTTTAGGGAAATCAAGGATCGAGAAAGGATAAAAATATGGCAAAAATTGCTAAAATCCTCTAAAATCATGTTTAAAAGGTTGGTCAAAACAATTTTACAAAAAGAGCTTTAGAAGTGGTACATTTTGGGTAGTGACCTAAATGTAAAGTTTCAAAAATCTGGAAAAATGTAATTTCAAAAGAGGAGTCAAAAATCTTAGAATCTTTAGGGAGCTATAGTGCAATTACACCTTCCTTAAATTGACATGTGTTTTAAATGAATTATTTTAATTGATTAAAATGGATTTTTAATTATATTAATTAGGTAAATGGTTATTTGAAAGAAATCTTTTTACGTAACTATCTTTCAATCCTCATTTCATCCAAACACTTTTCTAAAAGACTTTTCTCCAGATTTCTTTTCTCTCAAACACTCTCTCTTTAGTTCTCATCATTTTCTAAGAATTCTCTTCAAGATTTTCAAGATTTGTGAAGGAAAAACTTGTCAATCTTTAAGGAAGGCAAGGATTGGAGGTAAATCCAGTTCTCAACCTTCAATCTAGGTTCTTTATTGAAATTCCCAAGATCTTTGGCTCCTAAATGTTGTTTTTGGCTGAGTTTTGTTTATAGTTTTGATTTAAGATCAAAATCTTACAAAATCATGGTTTAAATCTTGATTTTCGGAGTGTTTATGATGAGCTCTATTTTGGATTGATTTTAATTAAGTTTTGAGATGATTATTATGTTGAAAAAGAGTTTTGATAATATAGATCCCGAAATCCTTGAGATCCTCGAGTTTCTTGATTTTTTTAGTTGGATTTTTGAGGTTGTTTGATGGTGTTATGTTTGCAGGAGGTATAAGGAAGAGTTTATGTTGTTTTTAAATGTGTTTTGATGTTAAATAATGGTTGGGAGTGATGTATGTTGGCTGGGCTTGGTTTAAGAAGCAATCAATCGAGTTTTCATTTGTTTCGGATGGGTAAATTGGTGTAGTTTTGCTGAGCAACGAGTTTGTGTTTAGTTGCTGGTGTTGAAATGCATTTTAATGCATTTGGATCTCTGTTTTGATGCTCTAAAAATAAGGGATCTTGACCCGAAAGCAAGCGAAGCATTTTTGGAGGCTTCAGACAGGTGATCTTCGCGACGGCGAGCGAGGTTTCGCGTATCGGTGAGTGGAAATGGATTTTCCAGCTTTGTAACGCTTTGAGCGTGGTGTTGGGAGCTTAGTGTAAGTTTGAAACACTTAGCTAAGCTCAAGAGTAAGTAAATCGAAAGTTTCTCTCTCGGATTGTGCTATGTTTTTGTTGGAAATGCACTTGAATTAAATGTGGATTGATTACTATTTTAAAGCATGTTTTGAGCATTGATGATGCTGGTTTTTAATGTCATATTTTAAGGATGGACATGGTAAGTGATCCTTGGATTTATGTGATTAATGCATTTGGTTTAAGCATGTTATGCTTGTGAAAGTGGCTTTGTGATTTTTGCTTATAAAACAGTGAAATAATGATGTTAAATGATTATATTGGCAAGTGATGGAAATGGTTTTTGATTACTTTAATCGGATATAGTTAGCCGACTATAGGATTGGGTGCACCGTGAATAAAGTCGCCTCGGATGTCGAGGGGTTGTAATTTTACCGTACACTCCATCCAAGTACCCTAATGATTGAGATTAAGATCACAACGGTGGATGGTCTAATCCCGTGTGTGGATCTTGTGGTATGTGTCCCGTGCTCTCGTTAGTGGAATTATACAACTACCAATGAGTGGCGTTGAGGGCTTGTGATTGTACCATTAAACTCCACCACATGTGTGACAATGGTTGATGGTCTGATCCTGTGTGTGAGCCTTGAGGGTCCGGTAGTGTGTATGAAGCGTGTGGGACAATGCTTGTAATCCATGTATCCGATTTTGTAAATTGTGTTGGTTTTGATATGGATTATTAATGATCACTTGCGAGCTAATATAATGACGTTGAGAAATGAATTAATCATGAGATGCTTTGAATTTATGCTTGAATGCATTTAATGCTTGGTTTAAGCATGAGCAAAGGTTTTTGCTGTTATTTTAATGATGCTATGAGCATGTGGTTTTGAAAGTGCATTGATGCTTTAAAAAGTGCATGTTTTAAAGGAAGGCATATGTTGGCAAATGATGATGTTTTGGTTTTACAAAATGCATTGATGAATGTTTGGTTTTTAGCGGTCCTCACTAAGCTTTATGCTTACGCTCATTTGTTTCATCAATGCAGAGAATTGAGCATTAGAGGCAGCAAGAAAGCAAGGGGAAATCAAAGTATTTGGCTAAGTAATGTATGTGGTTTTACTTTAGTGTAATAAGAGGTAATGGGTGGGATTTCTACTCTTGGTTTTGTTGGTAATGTTAAACACCTTTGGCATGTTTGGTTTATGTTTTTGGACTTGTAAGTGGTCTCTAATTGGTTTGTGGTCTTGCTTATAGTGTTTTGGCTATGCTATGGCTTATATTCTAAAGCATGCTAGAGTAGCTAATATTTTTACCATGATATGATATGCTTGATGATTATGTTATGTTGTTTGTTGATGCTTATGTGTTTGGTAAGTTTTTTATAACATGTATGGATGTTCTAAGCATGTTTAGTAGAGGTTAAATGTGATTTTAAGGCTGTTGAATGTGAAAATCTGGTATGCGTATCGATACTCGGGGAACGGTATCGATACTCTAAGGCTAAATTCAGGCTTTTTGGCTTAGGTGTACCGATACGAATTGCCCGTGTATCGATATGCCTAGGCAAAAGGTTGAAGGCCGTATCGATACGGGCTTGAGCGTATCGATACCCTTTTGCCAACTTTGGCTACTACCATTTTGCGTATCGATACATGCTAAGGCGTACGGATACGGGTTCGTTAATTTCAGTTAAAATAATCTTTTCAACTTCTGAAATGTTGCATTTTGGCCTCTGAATGTTGTATGTTCAATTAGATGAGTTTGGATGATCTGTTTGAGGTGAAACTTGACATGTTGGCTCGTTACATGACTAATTATGGATTGGTAACTTTAAAATCTGAAAAGTTCTTGTAATTCTTAGAAATTACATTTTAGTCCCCAAAAGTCAAATGTATGCAATTGAACCCCTAATTGAACTCCGATCGTTGTGTCGTTTTCACCTAATCGCTTTACTGAACATATAGGTTAATATTGTGCATCTAGAGTAGATAAAAATGGGTCGTTAATCGAGGTTGACTATAATGAGTTGAGTTCGGTTTTCCTCGTGTAATCTTCTTAGTTCGGGTCGGGCGTCTAGGTCGGGCTAAGGGGGTTACATTTGTTGGTATCAGAGCCAAGTTTCGAAAGAATTGGAGATGATGGTAAGTGAAATTGTAATGTTTTGATGCTTGATTCAGTGTTAAAGGGTATGTTATTTGAAAAAGCATGTCTTTGGTTGAATATCGATGTTTATGCCATGCTTGGTTGTTATGAATCATATGTGATTAAAATATGATTGTATGATGATGATGTGCTGAGGATGTGTGTTGATTGAGGATGATGTAAAGCATGATGAATATGATATTGTATTGTATGCTATGTTATGCTCGAGGGAAATCGGGGTGCCCATTGCCTTATTACACTAGTTAAATGATTTGTGAACTTGGATCCTTGCTTGAGGCTGGCCTAAATTATGGTTTGATTTGTTTTTGTTGTTATGCCTTGTTAAAAATAGCATAATGGGCCTGAGGAGAGAGCTTAGGTTGAATATGATTGTGTCTGCGGCTGAGTAGGGTAATCAGGGTAACAAAGGGGCTGAGGTTCCTCCTGATGGAAACTTACCTCCTCCGCCACCACCTGGGGGTCGAGAACCAGAGCAACAAGGACAAGCTGGTCCAGTTTTGGGTGATCTAGTGTCGCTGGTTGAGGCGATCACCAGAGCGTTTCAGGCTGTGGTATCCGTAGCGCATGTTCAGGCCCCTGCAACTGGGCAGGTGGGTTTGCCTTTGGAAAGGCTGAGGAGTCTGGGAGCTGTTGAGTTCCATGGTATGTCTCCTATGGCGTCGGAAGTTTGGTTAGCTAGCACGATCCGTATTATGGATCAGATGGGATGTAGTGATGTGCGCAAGCTGGGATGCGCAATTTCTTTGCTCCAAGGTGATGCTTATAGTTGGTGGACAACTATCACCACTGGAATGGAACCCAACGAGGTGGATTGGGAGTTCTTCAGAAGTGATTTTAAGAAAAAGTATCTGGTGTGAGATACTTGGACGAAAAGAAGCGTGAGTTCATGTCGCTTGTTCAAGGAAGTCTTTCTGTGGCTGAGTACGAGGTCCAGTTCATACGTCTAAGCCAGTATGCACCTGAATTGGTGTCGAGTGAGAGGCATCGTTGTGATCACTTCCGATATGGGCTGGTGCAGGAAGTCAAGACCTATATGTTGGCTACGAAATATACGGATTTTAATGTGCTTGTATGTCGAGCTAAGGACATCGAGCAGAACTTGGGTATGGCATCTCGTGGTGGTGGTTCTAGCTCTGGTAAGAGAGCAGCTGAGTTTAGTTCCGATGGTGGACGAAAAAAGAGGGGCTGAGATAAGAGGTATCATCCTGCTTCTAGGCAATGTAATGTTGGACATGGTGCACCGGCTTAGGGAAACAGGATGAGGGCGGAATAGAACACATGATGGACGTGTAGGTTGAGGGACCATATGAGGCGATATTGTCCTCGTGCGGCTAGAGAGGCGCAGGCTCCTGTTGTAGTCACCAAGAATTCTTGCTGGAACTGTGGTTCAGCGGATCATATGAGGGGTGAATGTCCTCTGATTGCTGGTGGGAGCCAAGGACGTGCACCTACTGTGGCTGCACCTCAGAGAGGTCGTGGGTGCGACTGAGGGAATTTTCAGAGGAGAGATGTGGGTCAGCATGGTATCGCTCATGTGGTGTCAGTTCGGCCTGAGGAAGGTGGTCCTGCGAGGGTCTATGCTCAGCGCGAGGAGCGCAACGACACCGATGTTATCGCAGGTACCTTTGTTCTACAGTCTTTATCATTGTTGGATTTGATTGATTCAGGATCGGCACATTTTTATATCTTGAGTGAGCATGCGCATTTGCTTGATATACCTGTTGATTTCCTTGAAGTAGGGATGCAAGTGACTAGTTCTTTTGGTGAGACTGTAGTCACTAGGAAGTTGTATCGGAGGTGTCCCTTGTCTGTTCAGGGTCATGTTTTTCTTGTGGATTTAATGGAGTTACCCTTTTATGGTTTTGATGTGATCCTTGGTATGGATTGGTTGTCCGAGCATAGAGCAATTGTAGACTTTGAAGTTAAGCGAGTCACCTTAAAGTTTGCTAATGATTATGAAGTGGTGGTAGTAGGCAAGAATGTGAAATTCTTGTCTAATGTGGTTTCAACTATGGAAGCAAGCCATATTCTAAGGATGGGTTGTGATGCTTATCTTGCATACGTGATGAATCTTGGTACAAAGAAGGTACGTGTGCAAGACATCAGAATCGTTTGCGATTTTCCGGGTGTCTTTCCGGAAGAATTGCTTGGGTTGCCGCAAAACAAAGAAGTTGAGTTTGGTATCGAGTTGTACGAGAATACGACTCTAGTGTCCATTGCTTCTTATCGCATGGCACCTAAAGAGCTGAAAGAGTTGAAGACGCAACTTCAGGAGTTTCTCGATTTAGGGTTCATCCAGCCGAGTGTATCACCTTAGGGTGCACCGGTGCTGTTTGTAAAGAAGAAAGGTTGGACAATGCGGATGTGCATTGATTATCGATAGCTGAACAAGTTGACGATGAAGAACAAGTACCCATTGCCAAGGATTGATGATCTCTTTGATCAGTTTCGAGGAGCTTTAGTGTTTTCTAAGATATACTTGAGGTCAGGGTATTACCAGTTAAAGGTGAAAGATGTGGACGTACCTAAGACGGCTTTTCGGACGAGGTACGAACATTATGAGTTCTTGGTGATGCCGTTTGGTTTGACCAACGCACCTGCTGCTTTCATGGACATGATGAATCACGTATTCCATGAGTTCTTGGATCAGTTTGTGGTTGTGTTCATCAATGATATCCTTGTGTACTCTCGTACCGAGGAGGATCATGATAGACACCTAAGGATAGTGTTGCAAGTGTTGTTGGAAAACCAGCTTTATGCTAAGCTAAGTAAGTGTGAGTTTTGGCTTAGGGAGGTGGTCTTCCTTGGACATGTTGTATCGGCTGAGGGTATCTGTGTCGATCCGCATAAGGTAGAGGCAGTGATGAGTTGGAAGGTGCCTAAGTCGGTGACAGAAGTCCGAAGTTTTCTTGGCTTGGCTGGATATTACCGTAGGTTTGTCAAGGATTTCTCGAAGATTGTTGCACCTTTGACCAAGTTGTTGCAGAAGAATGTTCGCTTTGAGTGGACAAATGCGAGGCAAAAAGCTTTTGAGAAGCTGAAAGAAGCTTTGACGCAAGCTCTTGTCCTGATTCAACCTGCGTCTGGTAAGGAGTTTGTGGTCTATAATGATGCGTCCTACATTGGTTTGGGCTGTGTGTTGATGCAGGAGGGTAAGGTAGTGGCATATACATCTAGGTAGTTGAAGGTGCGTGAGCGTAACTACCCTACTCACGATCTTGAGCTGGCGGCTGTTGTATTTGCCTTGAAGATCTGGAGGCATTATCTGTATGGCGAGAAGTGTGTGGTGTTCACAAATCATAAGAGCTTGAAGTATCTTATGTCTCAGAATGAGTTAAATCTTAGGCAACATCAATGGGTGGAGTTGCTTAAGGATTATGATATGTCGATCGAGTATCACCCGGGGAAGGCCAATGTTGTGGCAGATGCTTTGAGTAGGAAAGTGGCTGTGGAGTTGAGGTTGATGTTTGCTCGCTTGAGCATATCGCGAGATGGTTGTCTTGTTGCTGAATTGTAGGTGAAACCATCCCTGATTTAGTTGATCATGGATAAGCAGTTGCTTGATGATTCTCTTGTTCCTCACGTTCGGGATATTGCGGATGGCAAGCCTTCGGATTTCAGTTTTAATGATGATGGTGTTCTATGTTTTGGGAGTCGAATAGTGGTGCCAGATGATGCTGAGTTGAGGTGCACTATTCTGACTGAAGCTCATAGTAGTCCTTTCGCTATGCACCCTGGTAGTACGAAGATGTATCGTGATTTGAAGGACGAGTACTATTGGGTGGGATTGAAAAAGGATGTTGCCGAGTTCGTTAGCAAGTGCATGGTTTGTCAGCGAGTGAAGGCTGGACATTAGGTTTCTTCTGGGTTGTTGCAACCTTTGAGGATCTCAGAATGGAAATGGGAAAGGATTACCATGGATTTCGTGTCTCGTTTGCCGTTGTCACCATCAAAGAAGAATTATGTTTGTGTGATTGTTGATCGCCTTACGAAGTGTGCAAATTTCTTGCCTGTGCATACTACTTATACCTTGGATAAGCTGGCAGAGCTGTATATTGCTGAAATTGTGTGGTTGCACGGAGTGTCGAAATCTATAGTTTCGGATAGAGATCTGAGGTTCACGTCGAGGTTTTTTGGAATGTTTATATCAGGCCTTGGGTACACGGTTGAAATTCAGTACTTCTTATTATCCTCAAATGGATGGACAGTCAGAACGTGTTATCCAGGTGCTTGAGGATATGTTGAGATGTTGCGTTATTGATTTTCAGGGTTCTTGGGAGAAGCACTTGTCGTTGGTTGAGTTTTCTTACAACAATAGTTACCAGGCAAGTATCCAAATGGCTCCATACGAGGTTTTGTATGGGAGAAACTGTAGAACCCCTCTTTGTTGGGCAGAAGCTGGGCAAAAGTTGATTTCGATGCCGGCTATGTTGAACAGAACCACCCAGAAGGTGAAGCTCATTTGTGAGCGTTTAAAGGCAGCGTCGGATCGGCAAAAGTCTTACGTGGACCTGAAGCTTAAGGAGATTGAGTTCGCAGTTGGCGAACGTGTGTTCTTGAAGGTATCGCCTTGGAAGAAGGTAATGAGATTTGGGTTTAAGGGTAAGCTTAGCCCGAGGTTTATTGGACCATATGAGGTTGTGGAGTGTATTGGTCATGTGGCTTATCGGTTGAGGTTGCCTCCCGAGTTGGAAAAGGTTCATGATGTGTTTCATGTTTTGATGATGCGAAGGTATAGATCGGATCATTCGCATGTGATGCATGTTGAGGAGATAGAGTTGAATTCGGATTTTTCTTATGACGAGGAACCGGTGAAGATCCTGGATTCAAGTAGTAAAGTTCTTCGTGGCAAGAAGATAGAACTTGTGAAGGTGTTGTGGCGACACCGAGGAGTTGAGGAGGCCACTTGGGAAAGCAAGGCGGACATGCTGAAGCAGTTTCCGCACCTTTTTCCTTCAGGTAAAATTTTGGGGACGAAATTTCCTAAGTGGGGGAGAGTTGTAACGCCCTGGTTTTGGGCCTAGATGTTTTAGAGATCGGATCGGACCGGTTGAAAACGGTTCGGATTGTATTAGGTGGTTTAGGGAAATTAAGGATCGAGCAAGGATAAAAATATGACAACAATTGCTAAAATCCTCTAAAATCATGTTTCAAAGGTTGGTCAAATCAATTTTACAAAAAGAGCTTTAGAAGTGTTACATTTTGGGTAGTGACAAAAATGTAAAGTTTCAAAACTGTGGAAAAATGCAATTTCAAAAGAGGAGTCAAAAATCTTAGAATCTTTAGGGAGCTATGGAGCAATTACACCTTCCTTAAATTTACATGTGTTTTAAATGAATTATTTTAATTGATTGAAATGGATTTTTAATTATATTAATTACTTAAATGGTTATTTGAGAGAAATCTTTTTACGTAACTAACTTTCAATCCTTATTTCAGCCAAACACTTTTCTAAACGACTTTTCTTCAGATTTCTTTTCTCTCAAACACTCTCTCTTTAGTTCTCATCATTTTCTAATGATTCTCTTCTTGATTTTCAAGATTTGTGAAGGAAAAACTTGTCAATCTTTAAAGAAGGCAAGGATTGGAGGTAAATCCCGTTCTCAACCTTCAATCTAGGATCTTTATTGAAATTCCCATGATCTTTGGCTCCTAAATGTTGTTTTTGGCTGAGTTTTGTTTATAGTTTTGATTTAAGATCAAAATCTTGCAAAATCATGGTTTAAATCTTGATTTTCGGAGTGTTTATGATGAGCTCTGTTTTGGATTGATTTTAATTAAGTTTTGAGATGATTATTATGTTGAAAAAGAGTTTTGATAATATAGATCCCGAAATCCTTGAGAACCTCGAGTTTCTTGATTGTTTTAGTTGGATTTTTGAGGTGGTTTGATGGTGTTATGCTTGCTGGAGGTATAAGGAAGGGTTTATGTTGTTTTTAGATGTGTTTTGATGTTTAATAATGGTTGGGAGTGATGTATGTTGACTGGGCTTGGTTTAAGAAGCAAATGATCGAGTTTTCATTTGTTTCGGATGGGTAAATTGGTGTAGTTTTGCTGAGCAACAAGTTTTTGTTTAGTTGCTGGTGTTGAAATGCATTTTAATGCATTTGGATCTCTGTTTTGATGCTCTAAAAATAAGGGATCTTGATCCGGAAGCAAGTGAAGCATTTTTGAAGGCTTCGGATGGGTGATCTTCGCGTCGGCGACTGAGGTTTCGCATATCGGTGAGTGGAAATGGATTTTCCAGCTTTGTAACGCTTTGAGCGTGGTGTTGGTAGCTTAGTGTAAGTTTGAAACACTTAGCTAAGCTCAAGAGTAAGTAAATCGAAAGTCTCTCTCTCGGATTGTGCTATATTTTTGTTGGAAATGCACTTGAATTAAATATGGATTGATTACTGTTTTAAAGCATGTTTTGAGCATTGATGATGCTGGTTTTTAATGTCATTTTTTAAGGATGCAGATGGTAAGTGATCCTTGGATTTTTGTGATTAATGCATTTGGTTTAACCATGTTATGCTTGTGAAAGTGGCTTTGTGATTTATGCTTGTAAAACAGTGAAATAATGATATTAAATGATTATATTGGCAAGTGATGGAAATGTTTTTTGGTTACTTTAATCGGATATAGTTAGCCGGCTATAGGATTGGGTGCACCGTGAATAAAGTCGCCTTGGATGTCGAGGGGTTGTAATTTTACCATACACTCTGTCCAAGTACCCTAACGATTGAGATTAAGATCACAACGGTGGATGGTCTAATCCCGTGTGTGGTTCTTGTGGTATGTATCCCGTGCTCTCGTTAGTGGAATTATACAACTACCGATGAGTGGTGCTGAGGGGTTGTGATTGTACCGTTAAACTTCACCACGGGTGTCACAACGGTTGATGGTCTTATCCCGTGTGTGAGCCTTGAGAGTCCAGTACTGTGTATGAAGCGTGTGGGACAACGCTTGTAATCCGCGTATGCGATTGTGTAAATTGTGTTGGTTTTGATATGGATTATTAGTGATCACTTGTGAGCCAATATAATGACGTTGAGACACGAATTAAGCATGAGATGCTTGGAATTTATGCTTGAATGCATGTAATGTTTGGTTTAAGCATGAGTAAAGGTTTTTGTTGTTATTTTAATGATGCTATGAGCATGTGGTTTTGAAAGTACATTGATGCTTTAAAAAGTGCATGTTTTAAAGGAAGGCATATGTTGGCAAATGATGATGTTTTGGTTTTACAAAATGCATTGATGAATGTTTTGTTTTTAGCGGTCCTCACTAAGCTTTATGCTTACGCTCATTTGTTTCATCAATGCAGAGAATTGAGAATTAGAGGCTTCAAGAAAGCAAGGGGATATCCAAGTATTTGGCTAAGCAATGTATGTTGTTTTACTTTAGTGTAATAAGAGGCAATGGGTGGGATTTCTACTCTTGGTTTTGTTGGTGATGTTAAACACATTTGACATGTTTGTTTTATGTTTTTTGACTTGTAAGTGGTCTCTAATTGGTTTGTGGTCTTGTTTATAGTGTTTTGGCTATACTATGGCTTATATTCTAAAGCATGCTAGAGTAGCTAATATTTTCACCATGATTTGATATGCTTGATGATTATGCTATGTTGTTTGTTGATGCTTATGTGTTTGGTAAGTTGTTTATAACATGTATGGATGTTCTAAGCATGTTTAGTTGAGGGTAAATGTGATTTTAAGGCTGATGAATGTGAATATTGGTTATGCGTATCAATACTCGGGGAAGAGTGTAACGCCCTGGTTATGGGCCTAGATGTTTTAAACATCGTATCAGACCGGTCGGAAACGGTTCGAATCATATTAGGAGGTTTAGGGAAATCAAGGATCAGGAAAGGATAAAAATATGGTAAAAATTGATAAAATCCTCTAAAATCATGTTTAAGAGTTTGGTCAAATCAATTTTACAAAAAGAGCTTCGGAATTGGTACATTTTTGGTAGTGACCAAAATGTAAAGTTTCAAAACTGTAGAAAATTGCAAAATTTCAAAAAGGAGTCAAAATCTTAGAATCCTTAGGGAGCTATGGTGCAATTACACCTTCCTTAAATTGACATGTGTATTAAATGGGTTTTTAGATAATTAAAATAGAAATAATTTTATTTAATTAAAATTGGTTAATTGGGAAATTGAGATTTCATTTAACGTAACTAACTTTCATTTCAGCAAAACTATTTTCCCAACTCTTTTCTCCAGATTTCTTTTCTCCCAAACACTCTCCCTTTGATCTCTAAACAAATTTCAAGAGTTCTCTTCAAAATCTTCAAGCTTTGTGAAGGAAAAACTTGTCAATCATTAAGGAAGGCAAGGATTGGAGGAAAATCATGTTCTCAACCTTCAATCTAGGTTCTTTATTGAAATTCTCAAGATCTTCGACTTCTAAATGTTTTTTTGGCTGAGTTTTTATTATAGTTTTAATTTGAGATCAAATTCTTGCAAAATTATGTTTTAAATCTTGATTTTCGGATAGGTATTGTTAAGCTCTATTTTTGATTGATTGTAAATGAGTTTTGAGTTGATTATTATGTTGAAAAAGGGCTTTGATGATATAAATCCCGAAATCCTTGAGATCATTGAGTTTCTTGATGGTTTTAGTTGGGTTTTTGAGGAGAAATAATGAAGTTATGCTTGCTGGATGTATAAGGATGGGTTTAGGTTGTTTTTAGATGTGTTTTGATGTTTATAAATGGTTGAAAGTAATGTATGTTGGCTGGGCTTGGTTTAGGAAGCAATCGATTGAGTTTTTGGTTGTTTCGAATTGGTAAATTGGTGTAGTTTTGTGAACAACGAGTTTGTGTTTAGTTGCTGGTGTTGAAATGCATTTTAATGCATTTGGATCTCTGTTTTGATGCTCCAAAAGTAGGGGATCTTGATCCGGAAGCAAATGAAGCATTTTTGGAGGCTTCGAAAGGGTGATTTTCGCGTCGGCGAGCAATGTTTCGCATATCAGTGAGTGGAAATGAATTTTCCAGCTTTGTAACGCTTTGAGCATGGTCTTGGGAGCTTAGTGTAAGTTTGAAACGCTTAGCTAAGCTCAAAAGTAAGTGATTCGAAAAGTCTCTCTCGGAATGTGCTATGTTTTTGTTGGAAAATGCACTTGAATTAAATGTGGTTTAATTTACTATTTTAAAGCATGTATTGAGCATTGATAATGCTAGTGTTTAATGCCATTTTATTAAGGATGCACTTGGTAGTTGATCCTTGGTTTTATGAGATGTATGCATTTGAGTTTAAGCATGATTATGCTTGTGAAAATGGCATTGTGATTTATGCTTGTAAAATAGTGGAATAATAATGTTAAATGATTATATTGGCAAGTGATGGAAATGGTTTATGGTACTTTAATCAGATAGAGTTAGCCGGCTATAGGATTGGGTGTACCGTGAATAAAGTCGCCTTGGATGTCGAGGGGTTGTGATTGTGTCGTAATCTCCATCCAAGTACCCTAACGATTGAGGCTAAGATCACAACGGTGGATGGTTCAATCCCGTGTGTGAGTCTTGTGGTATATGTGTCTTGTACTCTCGTTAGTGGAATTATATAACTACCGATGAGTGATGTTGAGGGGTTGTGATTGTGCCATTAATCTCCATCACGGGTGTTGAGAGGATGTTATTGTGCCATATATCTACACCTTGTGTAGTCCTGTAGTCTGTATGAAGCGTGTGGGACAACGCTTGTAATCCGTGTATCCGATTGTGTCAATTGTGTGGGTTTTGATATGTTTGAGATTGATCACTTGCGAGCCAATATAATGTTGATTGAATAATGATTTAAGAATGAGATGCTTGTGAATTATTCTAGAATGCATGTGATCCCTTGTTTAAGCATGAGCAAAGGATTTTGTTGTTGTTTATAATGATGCTATGAGCATTTGGTTTTAAAAGTGCATTGATGCTTTGAAGAGCATGTTTTAAAGGAAGGCGTGAGTTTGCAAATGATGATATCTTGGTTTTATAAAATGCATTGATGAATGTTTGGTTTTAGCGATCCTCACTAAGCTTTAAGCTTACGCTCATTTGTTTCATCAATGTAGAGAATTAAGCATTTGAGGCGGCAATAAAACAAGTGGAATCCAAGCATTTTTGACTAAGCAATGTATGTGGTCTACCTTAGTGTAATAAGATGTAATGGGTGCGATTTCTACTCTTGGTTATATTTGGTGATGTTAAACACCTTGAGCATGTTTGGTTGCTTATTCGGATTTGTAAATGGCCTTTGAGCGTTGGTTTGAGCTTGAATATGGTTTTTAGCCATTTGTTGTTTTGACATCTAGGAAGCATGCCTATAGTCCTATAGCTTGCATGGTTGATGCCTTGTTATAGCTTGTGCTTCGTTTGGGTGATCCTTGATGTTTATCCATGTTGTATGTGTGTTGGAACAAGTGTCGGAATGGTTTCGGAGATGAAAACTTGTTAAAAATCAGCAATTTGGAAAGTTGCATGCCCATGCGTTTCGGAACGCCCTTGTCCATTTCGAAACAAAGGCCTGTATTGACCAGGGTGTCTCGGAACAGGATGACACATTCCTAAACATGTCGCCACTGTGAACCAACATATCAAAACGGGTTCCTTAAGGTTTCAGAACGCCCCGCGTATCGAAACGGTCACTCTTGTTCCGAAACGGCCGTTCTGATATAGGGTTTCCTGTTCTGAAACACTTGATCGTTGGATGCTGAATTTGAATTGTTCTGAGTATTTGTTTCTTACGTTTTGGTCCCTGAGTATTGATTGTTCAATTGGTTGAGTTTGGATGGTCCGTTTGAGATGTGATTTGACATGCTGGCATGCTATATGACTAATTTTGGATTGGTAACTTTAAAACCTGGATAGTCCTTGTAATTCCTGAAATTTACGTTTTAGTCCCTAAAAGTCAAATGAATGCAATTGAACCTCTAATCGAACTTCGATCCTTGTGCCGTTTTTGCCTAATCGCTTTGTTAACCATATAGGATATTAATGTGCATCTAGAAAAGATAAAAAGGAAAAAAAGGGTCGTTAATCGGGGCTGACTTTTACGAGTTGACTTCAGTTTTCCCCGTGTAATCTTCCTAGTTCAGGTCGGGCATCGAGGTCGGGCTAAGAGGGTTACATTTGTTGGTATCAGAGCCAGGTTACGAAAGAATTTTGGATGATGGTAAGCTAAATTAGTATGTTTTGATGTATGTTGTTTGAAAAAGCATGTTTTGATGAAATGTTGGCGCTTATGCCATGCTTGATTGTTGTGAATCATATATGAGCTAGTTATGATTGTATGAAGATGATACGATATGAATATGTGCTGATTTTGGATGATGTAAAGCATGATGAACATGATACGCTATGTTATGCTTGAGGGAAATCGGGGTGCCCATTGCCCAATTACACTAGTTAAATGTTTTTGTGAACTTGGATCCTTGCTTGAGGCTGGCCTAAATCATGGTTTGATTTGTTTTTTTGTTGTGCCTTGTTAAAAATAGCACTATGGGTCCGAGGAGAGAGCTTAGGTCGAACACGGTAGTGCCTGCGGCTGAGCAGGGCGACCAGGGTAACCAAGGGGCTAATGTAACGCCATTGGGTTTGCCTTTGGAGAGCCGGAGCAACAAGGACAAGCTGGTCCAGGATTGGGTGAAGTAACGCCATTGGTTCAGGGGATCACCAGAGATTTCCTAGCTGTGGCAGTCGGAGCGCATGTTCAGGCCCCAACAGCTGGGCAGGTGGGTTTGCCTTTGGAAAGGTTGAGGAGTTTAGGAGCTGTTGAGTTCTATGGAATGTCTCCTGAGGCGTCGGAAGCTTGGTTGGCTAGCACGATCCGTATCATGGATCAGATGGGATGTAATAATGTGCGCAAGCTGGGATGCGTTGTTTCGTTGCTCTAGGGTGATGCTTATAGTTGGTGGACGACCATCACGGCTGGAATGGAACCCAATGAGGTAGATTGGGAGTTTTTCAGGGGTGCCTTTAATAGGAAGTATTTGGGAGTGAGATACTTGTATGAAAATAAGCGCGAGTTTATGTCGCTTGTTCAGGGAAATCTTTCTGGGGCTAAGTACGAGGTCCAGTTCGTACGTCTGAGCCAGTACGCCCCTGAGTTGATACCAAGTGAGAGGCACCATTGTGATCGCTTCCGATATGGGCTGGTGCAGGAAGTGAAGACTTATATGTTGGTTGCAGACTACACGGATTTTGATGTGCTTGTCTGTCGAGCTAAGGACATCGAGCAGAATATGGGCCTGTCATCTTGTTGAGGTTGTTCTAGCGCTGGAAAGAGAGCAGCTGAGTATAGTTCCGGAGGTGGATGGAACAAAAGGGGTCGTTATAGGAGACATCAGCCTGATGCGAGCGAAGTGCTCCAGGACGGGGTTGTCAGGCTCAAGGAGGCCGAGTGAGGTCTGAGCAGCACACGTGATGGACCTGTGGATCGAGGGACCATCTGAGGTGAGATTGTCCACGTGCAGCTAGAGAGGTACATGCTCCTGTTGTGGTAACAGGGAATTCTTGCTGGAACTGTGGTTCATCAGATCATATGAGGCGTGAGTGTCCTCTCTTGGTTGGTGGAGGCCAGGGACATGCACCTGCTGTGGCTGCACCTCAGGGAGGTCGTGGGCGCGGCCAAGGTAACTTCCATAGGATGGAGGAAGGTCAGCGTGGTATTGCTCATGTTGTAATAGTTCAGTCTGAGGGAAGCAATCCTGCGAGGGTCTATGCTCAGCACGAAGAGCACAATGATACTAATGTCATCACATGTACCTTTGTTCTATAGTCTTTATCATTGTTGGCTTTGATTGATTCTGGATCCACGCATTCTTATATCTTGAGTGAGCATGTGCATTTGCTTCATATACCTGTTGAGTTGCTTGAAGTAGGAATGCAAGTGACTAGTTCTTTTGGTGAGACTGTAGTCACTAGGAAGTTGTATCGGAGGTGTCCCTTATCCGTTTAGGGTCATGTTTTTCTTGTGGATTTGATGGATTTACCCTTTTATGGTTTTGATATTATCATTGGTATGGATTGGTTTTTTGAGCATAGGGAAGTGGTTGACTTTGAGGTTAAGCGAGTCACCCTAAAGCTTGCGGATGATTATGAAGTGGTTATAGTATGCGAGAATGTGAAATTCTTGTCTAATGTGGTTTCGGCCTTGGAAGCAAACCGTATGCTAAGGTTGAGATGTGAGGCTTATCTTTCGTATGTGATGAATCCTGGTACAAAGGATGTATGTGTGCAGGACATCAAAAACGTTTGCAATTTTCCGGGTGTCTTTCCGGAAGAATTGCTTGGGTTGCTGCCAAACCGAGAAGTTGAGTTTGGGATCGAGTTGTATGAGAATACGACTCCGGTGTTCATTGCTCCTTATTGCTTGGCACCGAAAGAGTGGAAGGAGCTGAAGACGCAACTTCAGGAGTTCCTTGACCGAGGGTTTATCTGGCCAAGTGTGTCACCTTTTGGTGCACCGGTCTTGTTTGTAAAGAAGAAAGATGGAACAATGCGTATGTGTATAGATTATCGGCAACTGAACAAGTTGATGATTAAGAACACGTATCCTTTGCCAAGGATTGATGATCTCTTTGATCAGTTTCGAGGAGCCTCAGTGTTTTCTAAGATAGACTTGGGGTCAAGGTATTATTAGTTGAAGGTGAAAGATGTGGACGTACCTAAGACGGATTTTCGGACATGGTATGGGCATTACGAGTTCTTAGTCATGCCGTTTGGTTTGACCAACGCACCTGCTACTTTCATGGACATGATGAATCATGTGTTCCATGAGTTCTTGGATCAGGTTGTGGTGGTTTTTATCGATGATATCCTTGTGTACTCTTGTACTGAGGAGGATCGTGATAGACACTTGAGGATAGTTTTGCAAGCGTTGTTGGAGAACCAGTTGTATGCCAAGCTAAGTATCGGCTGAGGGTATTCGCGTTGATCCGTATAAGGTTGAGGCAGTGATGAGCTGAAAGGTGCCTAAGTCGGTGACGGAGTTGCGAAGTTTTCTTGGTTTGGCTAGATATTATCATAGGTTTGTCGAGGGTTTCTCGAAGATTGCTGCACCTTTGACCAAATTGTTGCAGAAGAATGTTCGCTTTGAGTGGACGGATGCGAGGCACCAACCTTTCGAGAAGTTGAAGGAAGCTTTGACGCAAGCTCCTGTCTTGATTCAACTTGAGTTTGGTAAGGAGTTTGTGGTCTATAGTGATGCGTCCATTGTTGGTTTGGGTTGTTTGTTGATGAAGGAGGGTAAGGTAGTAGCCTATGCATCTAGGCAGTTGAAGGTGCATGAGCGTAACTACCCTACTCACGATCTTGAGCTTGCGGCTGTTGTGTTTGCCTTGAAGATTTGGAGGCATTATCTGTATGGCGAGAAGTGTGTGGTGTTCACGGATCATAAGAGCTTGAAATATCTTATGTCTCAAAAGGAGTTGTAGGCAACGTCGTTGGGTGGAGTTGCTTAAGGATTATGATATGTCAATCGAGTATCACCCGGGAAAGGCCAAGGTTGTGGCCGATACTTTGAGCAGAAAAGTGGTTGTGGAGTTGAGGGTGATGTTTGCTCGCTTGAGCATATCGCGAGATGGTGGTCTTGTTGCTGAATTGCAAGTGAAACCATCCCTGATTCAGTTGATCAATGACAATCAGTTGCTTGATGATTCTATTGTCCCTCATGTTCAGGATATTGCGAAAGGTAAGCCTTCGGATTTCAGTTTTAATGGGCATGGTGTTATGTGTTTTGGGGGTCGAATAGTGGTGCCAGATGATGCTGAGTTGAGGTGCACTATTTTTTCTGAAGCTCATAGTAGCCCTTTCGCTATGCATCCTGGTAGTACAAAGATGTATCGTAATTTGAAAGATCAGTACTACTGGCTGGGGTTGAAAAAGGATGTTGCCGAATTTTTTAGTAAGTGCATGGTGTGTCAGCGAGTAAAGGCTGAACATCAGGTTCCCTCTGGGTTGTTGCAACCTTTGAGAACTCCGAAATGGAAGTGGGAAAGGATTACCATGGATTTTGTGTCTGGTTTGCCTTTGTCACCATCGAAGAAGAATTAGGTTTGGGTGATTGTTGATCGCCTAACAAAGTGTGCACATTTCTTGCCTGTGCATACTACGTATACCTTGGATAAGTTGGCAGAGTTGTATATTATGAGATCGTGCGGTTGCACGGGGTGCCAAAGTCCATAGTGTCGGAAAGGGATCTGAGGTTTACATCACGATTTTGGGAATGTTTGCATCATGCCTTTGGTACACGGTTGAATTTCAGTACTTCTTATCATCCTCAGACGGATGGACAGTCAGAACGTGTGATCCAGCTGCTGGAGGACATATTAAGATGTTGCGTTATAGATTTCCAGGTTTCTTGGGAGAAGCACTTGTCGTTGGTTGAGTTTGCGTATAACAATAGTTATTAGGCATGTATTCAAATGGCTCCAAACGAGGCTTTGTATGAGAGAAAGTGCAGAATGCCTCTTTGTTGAGTGGAGACGGGGCAGAAGTTGATTTCGATGCCGGCTATGTCAAAAGGAATCACCGAGAAGGTGAAGCTCATTTGTGAGCGTTTGAAGGTAGCACCGGATCGGCAAAAGTCTTAGGCGGATCTGAAGCGTAAGGAGATTGAGTTCGCGGTTGGTGAACGTATGTTCTTGAAAGTATCGCCTTGGAAGAAGGTGATGAGATTTGGGCGTAAGGGTAAGATTAGCACGAGGTTTATTGGACCATATGAGGTTGTGGAGCGTATAGGTCCTGTAGTGTATCGGTTGGGGTTGCCAATCGAGTTGGAAAAGATTCATGATGTGTTTCATGTCTCGATGTTGCGGAGGTACAGATCGAATCCTTCACATGTGATGCCTATTGAGGAGATAGAGTTGAATCTGGATCTGTCTTATGATGAGGAACCGGTGAGGATTCTGGATGTGAGCAACAAAGTTCTTCGTGGCAAGATGATAGAGCTTGTGAAGGTGTTGTGGCGACACCGAGGAGTTGAGGAGGCCACTTGGAAAAGCAAGGCGGACATGCTGAAACAGTTTTCGCACCTTTTTCCTTCAGGTAAAACTTCGAGGACGAAATTTCCTAAGTGGGGGAGAGTTGTAACACCTTGGTTTTGGGCCTAGATGTTTTACACATCAGATCGTACCGGTTGGAAACGGTTCGAATCGTATTAGGAGGTTTAGGGAAATCAAAGATCGAAAAAGGATAAAAATTGCTTTGGGAAATCAAACATCTTGATCCTGAAGCAAACGATGCATTTTTTGAGGCTTCGGAATGGTGATTTTCGCGTCGGCGAGCAAGGTTTCGCGTATCGGTGAGTGGAAATGAATTTTCCAACTTTGTAACGCTTTGAGCATGGTCTTGGGAGCTTAGTGTAAGTTTGAAACGCTTAGCTAAGCTCAAAAGTAAGTGATTCGAAAGTCTCTCTCGGAATGTGTTATATTTTTGTTGGAAAATGCACTTGAATTATATGTGGTTTAATTTACTGTTTTAAAGCATGTTTTGAGCATTGATAATGCTAGTGTTTAATGCCATTTTGTTAAGGATGCACTTGGTAGGTGATCCTTGGTTTTATGAGATATATGCATTTGAGTTTTAAGCATGATTATGCTTGTGAAAATGGCATTGTGATTTATGCTTGTAAAACAGTGGAATAATTATGTTAAATGATTATATTGGCAAGTGATGGATGTAACGCCCCGGTTTTGGGCTTAGAAGTTTTGGGCGTTGACCGGTTTGGTCAAAGTCCTGTTCGAATCTTAAGAGGTAAAATTAGGAAAGCCTAGTTCGGGTTGCATTAAAAATATGGAAAAATGTTCTAAAATCATCTTTTAATATAATTAAGTGAACTGTGAAATCAATTTTGGAAAATGAGTTTTGGAAGGTTGATATTTTGGCTAGTGACCAAAATGTAATTTTCGCAAGTTTGGTGGCTGTTTTATAAAGAGTTGAAACTTTGAATCTTTAAGGAGCTATTAATCCAAAAGTGTTTTCTCCAGATTTTTTCTAAGATATTTTGGGTTATAATCTGATTTTAAAACATATTAGAAGTGGAGGGAAAATTTATTTGGCATTTTCTCAACTAACTTCTCATTTTCTTTCTCTCTTTTTCTCTCAACCCAAACACTCCATTTCCAGAGTTTTGTTTCTGTTTTTCTCACCTAAATCCTTCCATTCAATTCTCATTTGATTGCAAATCATTGTATCTTCAAAACCTCTTCAATTGCTTCTTGTTTCTTCAAGGATTTTCATTCCAAAAAGTGGAGAATCACAAGTTTGGAGGTAAGAACGTCCTTCTCCTCTAAACTATCAGTTCTTTACTGAAATTCCCAAGTTATCAACTCTTGATTGATGTTTAATTAAAGACTTTTGAGTTTGGAATTGTATCTTGGCTTATAATGCAAGATTTGATGGTTTTTCATGATTTTCGTTAGATCTGATTGATCTGTGATTTAAGATGTGTTTTTGATGTTAAATGAACTCTAAATTGATAAGGAAATGAGTTTTGATTGATGCAATCCCGGATAGGTTGTGTTTCCTAAGTTTAGCTTAAGTTTCTTGGATGTTTTTGTGGTGATCTTGTGGATCTGTTGTTGCTGGAGGTATAAGG
Organism: Hibiscus trionum; assembly: GCA_030270665.1. Classification (NCBI taxonomy): domain Eukaryota; kingdom Viridiplantae; phylum Streptophyta; class Magnoliopsida; order Malvales; family Malvaceae; genus Hibiscus; species Hibiscus trionum. Next base: position 7,985,021 of record BSYR01000007.1, on the reverse strand, counting down.
ATGTTATATGGTGATGATGGATGTTAGGTTTTGCTGGTTTATGGCTGGGCTTTGTTTAGAAGTGGTTTGGATGCAATTTCGGTGGTGTTTGGTGGCCGAAATTGGTGTTTGAATGAGAGCAGCGAGTTTGAGTGCTTTCATTGAAGCTTTTGATGCTTGATGATGCATTAAACCTCTGCTTTAATGTGTTTGATCAGGGGAGGCATCTTTGGATCCAAGAGTTGTTGATCCGGAAGCTTGAATTCGTGCTTCGGCAAGAGGCGAAGTGGAATCGGTAAGTGAAAATGGGTTTTCGGCTTTGAAACCAATGTCTTGGGAGCTTAGTTTAAGTCTAAACAACTTTGCTAAGCTCGAGTGTAAGTTTTCGGAATTTCTCTCTAGTGGTGGCCATGACTTTGTTGTGATGCGAAATGATAATTTGCATGTTTTACATACTGTTTTGAAAGCATGTTTTAGCATGGTTTTTGCTGTTGATGTAAGCCATATGTTGAAGGTAACTCTAGGTAGGAGTTCATTGCTTTTGTACATTGTAATGATGTGGTTTAATGCTTTTAAATGCATGATGAATATGGCTTGGTTTGATGCTTAAAAACAGTGATGTAAGTGATGAAAATGATGTATATTGGCAAGTGATGTTTTAAAAATGTTAAGGTCACTAAGGTGGTTAAAAGTCCTTGAGTGAGCCTTGTTACTTATGAACATCAAGGTGGTTAAAAGTCCTTGGATGGTTCATGTTGTGGACACTAAGGTGGTTAAAAGTCCTTAGGTGATCCTTTTCTATGGTGTTTAAAAGTCCATAGGCCAAGGTGTTTAAAAGTCCTTGGGATCAAGGTGTTTAAAAGTCCTTGATGTGTTACTTCATGGTGTTTAAAAGTCCATGGCCAAGGTGTTTAAAAGTCCTTGGGATCAAGGTGTTTAAAAGTCCTTGATGTGTTACTTCATGGTGTTTAAAAGTCCATGGCCAAGGTGTTTAAAAGTCCTTGGGAAGTTGATGAACTTGATTTAAGAAATGAAATGAATCACTTGAGCCAATATGACATGTTGAGTACATTATGAAGCATGAGATGCTTGTTTTTAATGTTTATGTTGAAGCATGGTTTTGCTTGTTAAAGTAAGGTTTTGAGCATGAGCAAATGTGGATTTAAAGCATGTTTTGTAAATGTTTTAAGTTGCATTATTGAATGGTTTAAATGAGCTTTCCTCACTAAGCTTTTGCTTACGCTCTCTTCGTTTTCTTAATTCAATAATGCAGAGCATTAGAGTACCTTGAGGGCAGCAAGAAAGGGGCAAGCAATCAAGTTCAAGTGAAGCTCAATGTATGAGGTTTTATAAGTACATTTTAGCTTTTGTATGATTTGGCAATGGGGGACCAATGTGTATGTTTTGGGAGGTGTTGAAGACTCCCTAAGTATGTTAAATGTTGATGTGTTTGCTGGCTTTTGAATTGGAACCTTATATGCTTGTTTTGTAAGTTTGGTGTTTGAATGCCTAGCTTGTGTAGGAAGCATGCCTATAGAATTGGGGCTTTTTGCATATGATGATGATTGGATGAATTGATGATGCTAGAATGATGTTTATATGATGAATTGCATGTTGGCAAAGTTTGGTAGCATTTGGAGTATGATTGGTTGTGTTATTGCATGTTTAATGTTGAGTTTTTGGGTAATCTGGGCAGGGTGTTTCGGAACAGCACCTACCGTTTCGGAACGGGTGCCTTAATCGTGCCCAGGCGTCCGAAACGGGAAGGGCCGTTCCGAAACGGAAAAGCCTCTGCCAGACCCTCGTTTCGAAACATGCTAAGCCTGTTTCGGAACGGCCCCGCATTTCGGAACGGGCTGTCTCTCGTTTCGGAACGGTCGACCGTTGGGGGCTGACATTGGCAGTTATGTGTTTTGGTTTGTTTGCGTTTTGGTCCTGAAACTTGTTTGTGCAATTGCATGAGTTTGGGAAGTCCTTTTGAGCTGAAATTTCACAGAGTAGCATGAAACATGATTAATTTCAAGTTGGTAACTTCAATTTGGATTAAGTCCTTTAATTTATCAGAATTTACAATTTGGTCCCTAAAGTTGTAAATTGATCAATTGAGTCCCTGTTTAATCTCTGATGTTGGTGGTCTTTTGGTATGATGTTTGTGTGATCACTATTAGGCTTATGTGCATCTAGAAAAGTTTTAAAAAGAAAAAAAAAGGGTCGTTAATCAAGGTTGACTTTCGGGTTGACTTTGGTTTTCCCCGTGTGACTTTCTTAATTCGGGTCAACCGTCTAGGCCGGGTTAAGGGGGTTACAATGGAAATGGTTTATGCTTACTTTAATCAGATATAGTTAGCCGGCTATAGGATTGGTTGCATTGTGAATAAAGTCGCCTTGGATGTCGAGGGGTTGTGATTGTGCCGTAATCTCCATCCAAGTACCCTAACGATTAAGGGTAAGATCACAACGGTGGATGGTTCAATCCCGTGTATGAGTCTTGTGGTATATGTGTCACGTACTCTCGTTAGTGGAATTATACAACTACTGATGAGTGATGTTGAGGGGTTGTGATTGTGCCATATATCTCCACCTTGTGTAGTCTAGTAGTATGTATGAAGCGTGTGGGACAACGCTTGTAATCCGTGTATCTGGTTGTGTCAATTGTGTGGGTTTTGATATGTTTGAGATTGATCACTTGCGAGCCAATATAATGTTGATTGAATAATGATTTAAGCATGAGATGCTTTTGAATTATGCTAGAATGCATGTGATGCTTGGTTTAAGAATGAGCAAAGGATTTTGTTGTAGTTTATAATGATGCTATGAGCATTTGGTTTTAAAAGTGCATTGATGCTTTGAAGAGCATGTTTTAAAGGAAGGCATGAGTTTGCAAATGATGATATCTTGGTTTTATAAAATGCATTGATGAATGTTTGGTTTTAGCGATCCTCACTAAGCTTTATGCTTACGCTCATTTGTTTTATCAAGGCAGAGAATTAAGCCTTTGAGGCAGCAATAAAGCAAGTGGAATCCAAGCATTTTTTACTAAGCAATGTATGTGGTCTACCTTAGTGTAATAAGAGGCAATGGTAGCGATCTCTACTCTTGGTTATATTTGGTGATGTTAAACACCTTGAGCATGTTTGGTTGTGTAACCCCCTTAGCCCGGCCTAGACGCTTGACCCGAACTACGAAGATTACATGGGGAAAACCAGTCAACCCGAAAGTCAACCTTGATTAATGACCCTTTTTTATTTTTATACTTTCCAGATGCATATTAAGCCTATGTGATTACTCAAGTAACATATGAGAGAAGGGCATAGCGATCAGAGAACAAATAGGGACTCAATTGCAAGAATTACACTTTTAGGGACCAAAATGTAATTTTTAGGAAATATAAGGACTTTGCAGATTTTAGGTTTACCAATATGTAATTACTCATTTTACATGTTTCTCTGTCAAATTTCAACTAAAAAGGACATTCTAAGCTCAAGCAATTGCATCCACAATATTCAGGACTAAAATGTAAAACATGAAAACTTAAGACAATTCAAATCATCATCCGACGGTAATCCGTTTCGGTACACGGGAGCATTCCAAGACCAGTATCGAAACAGGCCTCTCCAGTAGTTAAAATGTTTCGAAACACCTTCAACCATTCCGAAATGCTATGGCCATTTCAAGCCCCCGTTTCGAAACAGTTAAGGGTGTTTCGGTACACCCTGCCCTGTGTCAGAAGAAAATGCTGGTTTTTCACTTCTTAGCCCACTCAAACATGCTTCAAATCATACCATAACATACCAGCAACATGATTAAACATCAAGGAACATGTAGAAGAAGCATAAGATCAAACATGGCATCAAGCACAAGAACACTCAAACTATATGCATACTTCCTATCCACTAAACCAAATATAAGCACTCAAACCTCAAACCAAACCATTAGGACCATTTACAACCCATAAAAGCCATCACAAACATGCCACAAACTTAGGGAGTTTAAAACACTTCTCCCAAATACAACCTTGGTACCCCATTGCCAAATATCTAAACTATGTGTGTAAAACATCACCATACACGAGCTTTGCACTTCCTTGGATGTTCTTAACCTTCTTGCTGCCCAAAAACACCTCAATTATCTGCATTGTTGGTAAAAGAGAGCGTAAGCACATTTTCTTAGTGAGGCAAGCTCTAAAGGAAACCAACACAACAATGCATTATTCAATACACTTTCTCAAAAGCTTTTTCTACAACATGCTGATTCTATTTCATGCTTGAAATCCATTTCAAAGCAAAACTTCATTGAAAACACATGTACCTCAATTCTATCTCATGCATTTAAACCAATGCAAAACTCATGGCAAGGCCATACACATGCTTGTGAACACTAAAGCATTTCACATACAAATCTCATATGCATTTCTCATAGCATAAATCATCTCATCAATAGGTACATGTGAATCAAAAGCATTTTCATATATTATATTGGCATTTCACATCTCATTATTACTCGGATATGTGGACAACATTCTCAAACCACTAGACTCTTCCGATGGAATCTCACATCACCGTACTCACATGGCGGAATCTCTCATCGCCACAAAGTTTGGGTATTTCACCAAGTCCTACCTGATGGAATGCTTATCACCGGTCTCTCCCTTTGGATTGAATCCAAAGAACACATACGAATTTTTAGTTTATAGTGCACACTCATCCTATTGATCGATCAATTATATCCGGTAAGTATCACATCTTCTATGCCAATATATTATGTCAAAACATCATCTCACCTACTGTTTTTTAATGCAACATTTCTCAAAGCTTTCTCATCTCATTCAAAATCATAACATTTGCCATGCTTTAAAACAAAAGCTCAAAACTCATCAATGCAACATGTTATCTCATGAAATCTTTTCAAGCATCATCTCATGCTACAAATCACGCATAAAAACAGTAGGAATTTATCTATCTCAAAACGTGAGCATGTAAAAGCATTTTAGGGGCAACCACCACATATAAGAGAGCAATCTAGCCAATACTTACTTTCGGACTTAGGAAGGTGTTTCAAACCTTTCCTAAATCCCCAAACCTTGTTTCTTTGTTCCTCAAGGACTTCTAAAACCATTCGCACTCACCGTTCACGTTTCGCTTGCTCGCCGAAACACTATCTAAGCTCCCGGATCAACACCAAAGGCGTCCGAAGATGTCTCCCCTGTTTATAACACATAAGAGCAGAGGATTAATGCATCATCATGCATTGAAATCTTCAGCCACACACCTAAACTCGCTGCTCTACTCAAGAACCTCATTTCGGCTACCAAAAACAACCGAAATCATCTCCAAATTTTCCCAAAATAAAGCCCAGCCAAGATCTATCACTTCTAATCATTTCTAAACATCAATCAACGTTAAAACCACCACAAACTCGTCCTCATACCTCCAGCTATAACAGGACACCAAAACCACCCCCAAAAACCACAATTCTAGCACACAAAACTTAGGAATCCAAACCTATTCGGGATTTGTTTGATAAAACCTCATTTATAACATCAATTACTATCCAAAATACATTAGAAAACATCCTCAAAACAGAGCCTAACCAACAACCACGAAAATCATCAAGATCTCTCCAAAAACCTTGAGTTTTAACATAATTTCTTGTTGCTAACATTAAAGCAACTCAAAAATCATTAACAAAGGGTTGATAACTTGGGAATTACAGTAAAGAACTGATCATTAGAGGAGAAGGACGAAGCTTACCTCTAATGGCCGATTTCTCCTTGATTTGGGTAAGTTTTCTTGAAAATCCAATGTGAAAACAAGAGCATTTGGTGAGGAAAGATTAGGAATAAAAAGGAGATTGAAATCTCATCAAAAGGAATGAAAATCAGAGGCTAATTGATGGTGGAAATGTGTTTGGCTGAAAAGAAATTGAGAGAAAATTGACGTAACGTAGTTATGAAAAGTCAAATATGGTTTTTCCTTTTAATTAACTTTATTTCCTTTAATTAAATCATTAATAAATCACCCAAAATAAGGAGAAATCTAATTAAAAACATTTTGGTAAAATTAGCTCCTTAAAGATTCAAAGTTTCAATCCTTTACAAAACAGTCACTATTTAACTTTTGCAAAACTGCAATTTTGTCACTACATCGAAATGTAGTATTTCCAAGCCTTATTTTGTAAAATTGTTTTCACCATAATCATTCACATAATAAATGGGGATTTTTAGATATTTTTCCATATTTTTAAAGCATCCCGAACTAGGTGTTCCCTAAATCCCCCTTTAAGATTCGAACCGTTCTCGACCGGTCCGATTCGAACTCTAAAACATCTAGGCCTAAAATCGGGGCATTACAACTCTCCTCCTCTTAAGAAATTTCGTCCTTGAAATTTACCTAGAGGAAAAAGGTAAGGAAATTACTTCTTCATGTCTTCCTTCCTTTCCCACGTGGCTTCCTCAGCACCACGATGTCTCCACAACACTTTGACCAGCTCAATGGTCTTGCCACGGAGAACCTTACTATCCGAATCCAGAATCTCAACCGGTTCCTCATCATATCTCAAATCTGGATTCAACTCAACTTCCTCCACAGGCATAACATGCGAAGGGTCCGATCTATACATCCGAAGCATGGATACATGAAACACATTATGTATCTTTTATAACTCTTGAGGTAGTCTCAGCTTATAAGCAACAGGGCCCACGCGTTCTATCACTTCGTATGGTCCAATGAACCTTGGGCTCAACTTGCCCTTCCGACCAAATCTCATCACCTTCTTCCAAGGTGAAACTTTCAGAAACACGCGATCACCCACAGCAAATTCTATCTCCTTACGCTTCAAATCCGCGTAAGACTTTTGCCGATCCGAGGCTGCCTTCAATCGCTCACAAATGAGCTTCACCTTCTCGGTGGTTCCTTTCAGCAAAGCAGGCATCGAAACCAACTTTTGCCCCGTTTCAGCCCAACAAAGAGGAGTTCTGCACTTCCTCCCGTACAAAGCTTCATATGGTGCCATTTGAATACTTTCCTGATAATTGTTATTATAAGCAAACTCCACCAAAGGCAAGTGCTTCTCCCAATAACCTTGAAATTCAATAACACAGCACCTCAACATATCCTCAAGCACTTGGATAACACGCTCCGACTGTCCAACCGTTTGCGGATGATAAGAAGTACTGAAACTCAGCCGCGTTCCCAAAGCCTGATGCAAACACTGCCAAAACCTTGCAATGAACCTCGGATCTCTATCCGACACTATAGATTTTGGTATGCCATGCAAACGTACAATCTCAGCAATCTACAACTCCGCAAGCTTAGCCAAGGTGTACGTAGTATGCACAGGCAAGAAATGCACACACTTCGTAAGGCGATCCACAATCACCCAAACGAAATTCTTCCTTGATGGCAATAGAGGCAAATCAGACACAAAGTCCATGGTGATCCTCTACCATTTCAATTCAAGAATCCTTAACGGCTGCAACAACCCTGAAGGAAACTGATGCTCAGCCTTAACCCGCTGACAAACCATACATTTTCTAACATGCTCAGCGACATCCTTCTTCAATCCCACCCAATAGTACTACCAGGGTGCATAGCAAAAGGACTACTATGAGCTTCATTCAAAATAGTGCGCCTCAACTCAACATCATTCGGAACCACTATCCGACTCCCAAAACATAAAACACCATCATCATCGAAACAGAAACCCAATGGCCTACCTTCTGCAATATCCTGAACATGAGGCACCAAAGAATCATCCAACAACTGCTTATCCTTTATCAACTGAACCAAAGATGGTTTCACTTGCAATTCAGCAACAAGACCACCATCCTGCGATATGCTCAAGCTAGCAAACATCGCTCTCAATTCCTCCGCCACCTTCCTGCTCAAAGCATCGGCCACAACATTGGCTTTCCCCGGATGATACTCGATCGTTAGATCGTAATCCTTAAGCAACTCCACCCAGCGTCGTTGCCTAAGATTTAACTCCTTCTGAGACATCAAATACTTCAAACTTTTGTGATCCGTGTACACAGTACACTTCTCACCATAGAGATAATGTCTCCAGATCTTTAGAGCAAAAACCACTACAGCCAACTCAATATCATGCGTAGGATAATTGCGCTCATGCACTTTCAACTGTCGCGATGCATAAGCCACGACCTTACCCTCTTGCATTAACACACACACCAAACCAACATAGGATGCGTCACTATACACCACAAACTTTTTCCCTGATTCAGGTTGAACTAAGATAGGAGCTTGCGTCATAGCTGCTTTTAGCTTCTCAAAAGCTTGGTGTCTCGCTTCCATCCTCTCATACTTAACATCCTTTTGCAACAACTTCGTCAAAGGGGCAGCAATCTTAGAGAATCCATTCACAAACCTCCGATAGTATCCTGCCAACCCAAGGGAATTACGGACTTCATAAACAGACTTAGGAGGCTTCCAATTAATCACCGCCTCGACCTTCTGAGGATCAACTCGAATCCCTTCCGCCGAAACCATATGACCAAGGAAAACAAATTCCTTTAGCTGATTTTCCAACAGCGCTTGCAAAACAATCCTCAAATGACCTTCATGCTCCTCATCAGTACGAGAGTACACGAGGATATCATCGATGAACACCACAAAGAACTTGTCCAAGAATTCATGTAACACCCTATTCATCATATCCATCAAAGCAGCAGGAGCATTCGTCAATCCAAACGGCATCACAAGGAACTCATAATGCCCATATCTTGTTCTAAAGGCTGTTTTCGGCACATCCACATCTTTCACCTTTAACTGGTAGTACCCTGACCTCAAGTCAATCTTTGAAAACACAGCCGCTCCCCGAAACTGATCAAAAAGATCATCAATCCTCGGCAACGGATACTTGTTCTTGACGGTCAACTTATTCAACTGACGATAATCAATACACATCCTCATCGTGCCATCTTTCTTTTTCACAAACAAGACCGGTGAACCCCAAGGTGACACAGTAGGCCGAATAAAGCCACGGTCAAGCAACTCCTGAAGTTGCGTCTTCAATTCTTTCAACTCTTTGGGTGCCATGCGATAGGGAGCAATGGACACCGGAGTTGTGTTCTCATACAATTCAATTCCAAATTCAACCTCTCGATTAGGCGGCAAACCAGGTAATTCCTCCAGAAACACTCCAAGGAACTCACACACTGTTCTTATATCCTGAACGTGAACCTCCTTTGAACTGGGATTCATGAAAAAGGCTAGGTAAGCCTCACATCCTTGCCGCAACATCCGGCTTGCTTCCAACGTAGACACCACATTAGCTAGAAACTTCACATTTTCTCCCACCACCAAAACCTCATAATCATCCGCAAGTTTCAACAAAACTCGCTTGCTTTCAAAATCTACAACGGCTCTATGTTCAACCGGCCAATCCATGCCAAGGATTACATCAAAACCATAGAACGACAATTCTATAAGATCAACAAGAAACGCATGATTTTGCACCTTTAAGGGGCATCTCCTATACAACTTTCTTGTTACTACCGTCTCGCCAAAGGAACTAGTCACACGCATACCAACATCCAAAGACTCAACAGGCAAACCAAGCATTTGAGCATGTTCACCCAATAGGTATGAGTGTGCAGACCCGGAATCAATCAAAGAAAGTAATGACAAGGATTGCAAAGTAAAGGTACCTGCGATCACGTCCGTGCCATTCCTTCCCTCACGATGGGCATACACTCGAGCCTGTCTGCCACCCTCAAGTTGGACAGCCACCACATGCGCCACATTCCTTCCACCTTCATCTCTGCGCTGGAAATTACCACAGCCGCGCCCACGACCTCTCTGTGGCTCAGCTGCCCTCACAGGAGAATGTCCCTCTCTCAACGACTGAGGACAATCCTTCTTCATATGCCCCCGGTTACCACAGTTCCAGTCCGTACCAAGGTTACCCCAACACTCACCAGCATGTCTCCTACCACACCGATTACACTCAGGAGTCCTCAAGAAAGCATTTGGTCCTTGCTGACCTCTACCAGGGTTACCACCCCCGCGTCTAGCATCAAAATGTGGCTTTCTATCCTTATGCCTCTTGTTGCGATCTCTACCAAAATCACGTTCTGCAGCTCGCTTCCCCGAGCTAAATCCTCCTACTCGGCTTGCCAAACCAAGATTCAACTCAATGTCCTTGGCTCTAGTGACCAATACATAGAAATCTGTATAATAGGCTGTGAGCATATAGGTTTTCACGTCTGCTGCCAACCCATAACGAAACCGTTCACATCTTTCTCTCTAATTAGGAATCAGCTCAGGTGCATATTGGTTAAGGCGAACAAACTGAATCTCATATTTCGCCACCGTCATGCTACCTTGCACAAGGGACATAAACTCCCTCTTTTTCTCGTCGAGGTAGCAAACTCCCAAATATTTCTGCTTGAACGCATTCAAAAAGAATGTCCAAGTCACTTCATCATCCTCCATTCCTGCAATAGTGGTCGTCCACCACATGTATGCATCACCATGTAGTAGTGACACAATGTATCCCAGCTTCTGAACATTGTTGCAGTTCAGCTGTCCAAGTATCCTCTTGGTACTCTCTAACTAAGACTCAGAACCTTCTGGGGTCAAACCCCTAAATTCAGTACCTCCCAGACTGCGTAGTCGCTCTAACGGCAACCTTACATTAGCACCATCCTCTGGTGCAGCTCCATGAGCTCCAGCTACTGCTGCCTGGAAAGCTCCAGCAATAGCTTGAATCAGAACAGACATATCAGGAGCAGCTTGCCCCTAAAATCCCTCGGGTCCAGCAACCCCAGTACCAACTCTAGCAGCACCAACCCCAGCTCCACCACCACCAGGTGGTCCACCAGGGGGAGGAGGAGGTAGATCCTCAGCATTCTCTACATTCTCATTCTCAGCCATAGCTCTAGTATTGATTCTATGCTCTCTACGTGGCCCCATAATAAAACAATGCACTGACAAAATACAACAAACTCAATTAGGCATAGTAAGGTAAGTAATCCAAGTACTCAAGCTCATTTTTGAAAACAATTCTTCTTATTAGTAATGATATGGCAATGGGATCCCCAACTATACCCCAAACATAGCATAGCATCACAAACTCATCTCAATTGAATCATACATCAATATTCATACGTCATACTTTCACCGACATGTCACAACATACATAACTGCATACAATAACCACTTACCAAGCCCCAATTAATCGCTAACCTGGCTCTGATACCAACAAATGTAACACCTTTAGCCCGGTCTAGACGCTTGACCCGAACTACGAAGATTACACGGGGAAAACCAAAGTCAACCCGAAAGTCAACCTTGATTAACGACCCTTTTATCTTTTTATACTTTCTAGATGCATATTAAGCCTATGTGATTACTCAAGTAACATATGAGAGAAGGGCACAGCGATCGGAAAACAAATAGGGACTCAATTACAAGAATTACACTTTCAGGGACCAAAATGTAATTTTTAGGATATAAAAGGACTTTGCAGATTTTAGGTTTACCAATATGTAATTAGTCATTTTACATGTTTCTCTGTCAAATTTCAACTAAAAAGGACATTCCAAGCTCAAGCAATTGCATCCACAACATTCAGGACTAAAATGTAAAACATGAAAACTTAAGACAATTCAAATCATCATCCAACGGTCATCCGTTTCAGAACACCAACCTTCGTACCGAAACGCTCGTATCGAAACGGTGTTGACCGTTTCGGTACTCGGGTGCGTTCTGAGACCAGTATCGAAACAGGCCTCTCCAGTAGCCAAAATGTTCCGAAACACCTTCAACCGTTCCGAAAGGCTATGGCCATTTCAGGCCCCCGTTTCGAAACAGTTAAGGGTGTTTCGATACACCCTGCCTTGTGTCAGCATAAATGCTGGTTTTTCACTTCTTAGCCCACTCAAACAAGCTTCAAATCATACCATAACATACCAGCAACATGATTAAACGTCAAGGAACATGTAGAAGAAGCATAAGCTCAAACATGACATCAAGAACAAGAACACTCAAACTATATGCATACTTCCTATCCACTAAACAAAATATAAGCACTCAAACCTCAAACCAAACCATTAGGACCATTTACAACCCATAAAAGCCATTACAAACATGCCACAAACTTAGGGAGTTTAAAACACTTCTCCCAAATACAACCTCGGTACCCCATTGCCAAATATCTAAACTAAGTGTGTAAAACATCACCATACATGAGCTTTGCACTTCCTTGGATGTTCTTAACCTTCTTGCTGCCCAAAAACACCTCAATTATCTGCATTGTTGGTAAAAGAGAGCGTAAGCACATTTGCTTAGTGAGGCAAGCTCTAAAGGAAACCAACACAACAATGCATTATTCAAAACACTTTCTCAAAAGCTTTTTCTACAACATGCTCATTCTATCTCATGCTTGAAATCCATTTCAAACAAAACTTCATTGAAAACACATGTACCTCAATTCTATCTCATGCTTTTAAACCAATGCAAAAATCATGGCAAGGCCATACACATGCTTGTGAACACTAAAGCATTTCACATACAAATCTCATATACTTTTCTCATAGCATAAATCATCTCATCAATAGGTACATGTGAATCAAAAGCATTTTCATATATTATATTGGCATTTCACATCTCATTATTACTCAGATATGTGGACAACATTCTCAAACCACTAGACTCTTCCGGTGGAATTTCACATCACCGTACTCACATGGCGGAATCTCTCATCGCCATAAAGTTTGGGTATTTCACCAAGTCCTACCCGATGGAATGCCCATCACCGGTCTCTCCCTTTGGATTGAATCCAAAGAACACGTACGAATTTTTAGTTTATAGTGCACACTCATCCTATTGATCGATCAATTATATCCGGTAAGTATCACATCTTCTATGCCAATATATTATGTCAAAACATCATCTCACCTACTGTTTTTTAATGCAACATTTCTCAAAGCTTTCTCATCTCATTCAAAATCATAACATTTGCCATGCTTTAAAACAAAAGCTCAAAATCAATGCAACATGTTATCTCATGAAATCTTTTCAAGCATCATCTCATGCTAAAAATCATGCATAAAAACAGTAGGAATATATCTATCTCAAAATGTGAGCATGTAAAAGCATTTTAGGGGCAACCACCACATATATGAGAGCAATCTAGCCAATACTTACTTCCGGACTTAGGAAGGTGTTTCAAACCTTTCCTAAATCCTCAAACCTTGTTTCTTTGTCCCTCAAGGACTTCTAAAACCATTCGCACTCGTCGTTCACATTTCGCTTGCTCGCCGAAACATTATCTAAGCTCCCGGATCAACACCAAAGGCGTCCGAAGATGTCTCCCATGTTTATAACACATAAGAGCAGAGGATTAATGCATCATCATGCATTGAAATATTCAGCCACACACCTAAACTCGCTGCTATACTCAAGAACCTCATTTCGGCTCCCAAAAACAACCGAAATCATCTCCAAATTTTCCCAAAACAAAGCCCAGCCAATATCTATTACTTCTAATCATTTCTAAACATCAATCTACATAAAAAAAACCACCACAAACTCATCCTCATACCTCCAGCTATAATAGGACACCAAAACCACCCAAAAAACCACCATTCTAGCATACAAAACTTAGGAATCCAAACCTATTCGGGATTTGTTTGATAAAACCTCATTTATAACATCAATTACCATCCAAAATACATTAGAAAACATCCTCAAAACAGAGCCTAACCAACAACCACGAAAATCATCAAGATCTCTCCAAAAACCTTGAGTTTTAACATAATTTCTTGTTTCTAAAATTAAAGCAACTCAAAAATCATTAAAAATGATTGATAACTTGGGAATTTCAGTAAAGAACTGATCATTAGAGGAGAAGGACGAAGCTTACCTATAATGGCTGATTTCTCCTTGATTTGGGCAAGTTTTCTTGAAAATCCAATGTGAAAACAAGAGGATTTGGTGAGGAAAAGATTAGGAATCAAAAGGAGATTGAAATCTCATCAAAAGGAATGAAAATTAGAGGCTAATTGATGGTGGAAATGTGTTTGGCTGAAAAGAAATTGAGAGAAAATGAGATGAGAGAAAATTAACGTAAGGTAGTTATGAAAAGTCAAATATGGTTTTTCCTTTTAATTAACTTTATTTCCTTTAACTAAATCATTAATAAAATCACCCAAAATAAGGAGAAATATGATTAAAAATATTTTGGTAAAATTCGCTCCTTAAAGATTCAAGGTTTCAATCATTTACAAAACAGTCACTATTTAACTTTTGTAAAACTGCGATTTGGTCACTACACAGAAATATAGTATTTCCAACCTTATTTTGTAAAATTGTTTTCACCATAATCATTCACATATTAAATGAGGATTTTTAGATATTTTTCCATATTTTTAAAGCATCTCGAACTAGGTGTTCCCTAAATCCCCCTTTAAGATTCGAACCGTTCTCGACCGGTCCGATTCGAACTCTAAAACATCTAGGCCCAAAATCGGGGCATTACAGGTTGCTTATTCGGATTTGTAAATGGCCTTTGAGTGTTGGTTTGAGCTTGAATATGGGTTTTAGCCTTTTTGTTGTTTTGACATCTAAGAAGCATGCCTATAGTCGTATAGCTTGCATGATTGATGCCTTGTTACAGCTTGTGCTTCGTTTGGGTGATCCTTAATGTTTATCCATGTTGTATGTGTGTTGGAACAAGTGACAGAATAGTTTCGAAGATGAAAACTCGTTAAAAACTAGCAATTTGGAAAGTTGCAGGCCCAGGCATTTCGGAACGCCCTTGTCTGTTCCTGAACGAAGGCCTGTAATGACCAGGGTGTCTCAGAACAAGATGGCACGTTCTGGAACATTTCTCCACTTTGAACCAACGTGTCTAAACGGGTTCCTTAAGGTTTCAGAATGCCCCCGCGTATCAAAACGGTCACTCTTGTTCCGAACGGTCGTTCCGCTACAGGGTTTCCTGTTTCGAAACACTTGACCGTTGGATGCTGAATTTGAATTGTTCTGAGTATTTGTTTCATACGTTTTGGTCCCTGAGTATTTATTGTTCAATTGGTTGAGTTTGGATGGTCCGTTTGAGATGAGATTTGACATGTTGGCATGATATATGACTAATTTTGGATTGGTAACTTTAAAACCTGGATAGTCCTTGTAATTCCTGAAACTTACATTTTATTCCCTAAAAGTCAAATGAATGCAATTGAACCTCTAATCAAACTCTGATCGATGTGCCATTTTCGCCTAATCGCTTTGTTAACCATATAGGATATTAATGTGCATCTAGAAAAGATAAAAAAGAGAAAAAAGGGTCGTTAATCGGGGTTAACTTTTACGAGTTGGCTTCGATTTTCCCCGTGTAATCTTCCTAGTTCGGGTCGGGGGTCTAGGCCGGGCTAAGGGGGTTACAAAGAGTATCGATACACTAAGGCTAAATTCAGGATTTTTGGGTTAGGTGTACCGATACGAATTGCCCGCGTATCGATTCGCCTAGGCAAAAGGTTGAAGGTTGTATCGATACGGGCTTGAGCGTATCGATATCCTTTTGCCAACTTTGGCTACTCCCAT
This sequence comes from Hibiscus trionum, assembly GCA_030270665.1. Classification (NCBI taxonomy): domain Eukaryota; kingdom Viridiplantae; phylum Streptophyta; class Magnoliopsida; order Malvales; family Malvaceae; genus Hibiscus; species Hibiscus trionum. Next base: position 7,969,479 of record BSYR01000007.1, on the reverse strand, counting down.
TTTGTGTATCGATACAGGCTAAGGCGTACCGATACTGGTTCGTTAATTTCAGTTAAAATAATCTTTTCAACTTCTGAAATGTTGCATTTTGACCCCTGAATGTTGTATGTTCAATTGGATGAGTTTGGATGATCCGTTTGAGGTGAAACTTGACATGTTGGCTCGTTACATGACTAATTATGGATTGGTAACTTTAAAATCTTAAAAGTTCCTGTAATTCTTAGAAATTATATTTTAGTCCCCAAAAGTCAAATGTATGCAATTGAACCCCTAATCAAACTCCTATCGTTGTGCCGTTTTCGCCTAATCGCTTTGCTGAACATATAGGTTAATATTGTGCATCTAGAGTAGATAAAAAAGGGGTCGTTAATCGAGATTGCCTATAACGAGTTGACTTTTGTTTTCCCTGTGTAATCTTCTTAGTTCAGGTCGGGCGTCTAGGCCGGGCTAAGGGGGTTACATGTTTCTTACGTTTTAGTCCCAGAATGTTGTGGATGCAATTATAGGAGTTTGGGTGATCGCATTGTGCTGAGATTTGACACAGTGGCATGAAATATGACTATTTAAAGGACGGCAACTTAAAATTGGATGAAGCCCCTGTAATTGGCTAAAATTACAAATTGGTCCCTAATCTATGTTTTTAATCAATTGAGTGCCAAATCGATGTTTCTTCCGCCCTCAGTCGTATCACTTAGGATGTTAATGTGCATCTAGACAAGATAAAAAATAGGTTTGTTTATTGAGTAAACCTTCCTAGTTTACTTCAATATTCCTCGTGTAACATGTTCGGTTCGGTCTCACGTCTAGGTCGGGTGTAGGGGGTTACATCTGGTGGTGTTAGAGTCAGGTTTCGAAAGGTTGGGATGTTGGTAAGTTGTTGGTAAGTTGATGTGATGTAATTGTGAATTGTACTCGGTTGTTTGCATTACGCGGTGATTGTTACATACATTATGATTATGAATTGAATCATGTTGTTGCTATGCACGATGTTTGTGATATTTTCATTGGTTCTTTATTCCATGATTTGGGGGAATTGGGATACCCATTGCTTTATAACTATAGTTTGAAATGTTTTGATTTGAATTGGAAGTCTTGGATCCTTGCTTGAAGTTGGTCTGATTATTTTGTTTTGGTTTATTATCATGCCTTAATCACAATAGCAAAATGGGACCGAGGAAAGAGTTGTGATCTAGTATGATCGTTGTTGTCAGAGGGCAGGGAAATTAGGAGAACAAGATACCTCCTGGAGGGAATCTACCTCCTCCACCTGATCCACCTGAGGTTGAGGAGTGAGTACAACCTAAGCAAGCTGGGCCAGTGTTGAGTGATTTGACGCCTTTAGTCCAGGCAATAACTGGAGCATTCTAGACTGCTATTGCTGGAGTGCATGTGCAAGCACCAGCTGCTGGGCAAACGAGATTGTCGTTAGAACACTTACATAGTTTGGGCGGTGTTGTGTATCGTGGTTTGTCGCCCGAGGCCTCTGAGACTTGGATGGCCAGTACGATTCATATTTTGGAACAAATAGGGTGCAATGATGCACGTAAGTTGGGATGTGTTGTTTCGTTGTTACAAGGTGATGCTTACAATTGGTGGACAACTGTAACTGCGACCTTGGAGCCTAACAAAGTGAACTAGGAGTTCTTCCAAGCTGCCTTTAAGAATAAGTATCTAGGATAGATACTTGGATGATAAGAAACGTGAATTCATGTCCTTGGTTAAAGGTAGCATGACTTTAGTGAGTATGAGGTTCAGTTTGTTCATTTGAGCCAGTATTCTCCTGAGTTGGTACCGAGTGATAGGCATCGTTGTGACTATTTCTATTATGGTATGGTGCAAGAAGTGAAGACTTTCATGTTGGCCTCTGATTATACGGATTTTGATGTATTGGTGACGCGAGCTAAAGATATTGAACAAAGTTTAGGATTGTCTTCTCGTGTGGATGTTTCTAGCTCGGGTAAGAGAGCTACGGATTTTGGTTATGGTGGTGGACAATATAAGAGGCAACGTGACAAGAAGTATCGCCCCGATGCGAGGTGTGGCGGAGGAAGGGTTGGGCGTGGAGCACATGGTCAAGGTGCTCATGCTAGACCAGCTTTTAACACTTGTTGGACATGTGGATCGCGTAAGCATATGAGGCGAGACTGTCTGCGGTTGGCTCGAGAAGGATAGGCTCTTGCGGCTGTGGTGGCTAACTCTTGTTGGAGTTATGGATCGGCTGACCATTCGAGACGTGATTGTTCGTTGTTGGCTAGAGGTGGTCAGGTTAGGGGACCTGTTGTTGCACCACAGCGAGGCCGTGGGCATGGTCGTGGTAATTTTCAGCGTAGAAAGGATGGTCACAGGGGAATGGCACATGTAGTGGCAGTTCAACCTAAGGGTGGTGGTCCTGCGAGGGTGTATGCTCATCACGAGGGACGTAATGACACCAATTTGATTGCAGGTACTTTTACTTTGCAATCCTTGTGGTTGTTTTCTTTAATTGATTCTTGTTCTACGCATTCATACATCTTGAGTGAGCATGCTTATTTACTTGATATCCCCGTTGAGATGTTATATGTGGGAATGCAAGTAACTAGTTCTTTTGGTGAAACGATTGTTACCATAAAGTTGTTTAAGAGGTGTTCTTTATCTGTTCAAGGCCATGTGTTTGCAGTTGATTTGATGGAGTTGCCTTTCTATGATTTTGATGTAATCCTTGGTAAGGATTGGTTGTTCGAACATAGGGTTGTGGTTGATACTGAGACCAAATGAGTTACCTTGAAACTTACTGATGATTACGAAGTAGTAATCGTGGGTGAGAATGTTAAATTCTTGTCCAATACTATTAAAGCTATAGAAACGATTCATTTGATGGAATCAGGTTGTGAGGCTTTCTTAGCTTATGTTATGAACCCAAGATCGAAGGAATTGCGTGTTCAAGATATACGTACGGTATGTGAGTTTCCGGGAGTATTTCCAGTGGAATTTCCTGGTTTACCGTTGAATAGAGAGGTTAAGTTTGGCATTGAGTTGTATGAAAATACGGCTCCGAAAGAGTTGAAGGAGTTGAAGACGCAACTTAATGAGTTGCTTGATCGAGGGTTTATTAGGCCTAGTGTGTCACCTTGGATTGCGTCGGTTTTGATTGTGAAAAAGAAGGATGGCACAATGCAAATGTGTATTGATTATCGGCAATTGAACAAGTTAGCGATTAAGAACAAGTATCCCTTGCAAGGATTGCTAGTTTTTTTGATCAGTTTCGAGGTGCTTCGGTGTTTTCTAAGATTGATTTAAGATCTGGGTATTATCATCTGAAAGTGAAGGATGTAGATGTGCCTAAGACAACTTTTCGTACGAGGTACGGGCATTCTGAGTTCTTGGTGATGCCGTTTGGTTTGACAAATGAAGATGTTGCATTCATGGATATGGTGAATTGTGTGTTTCATGAATTCTTAGATCAGTTTGTGGTTGTGTTTATTGATGATATTCTTGTGTACTCTCATACTGAGGAGGATCATGATAAACACTTGCAAATTGTGTTGCAAGCTTTGTTGGAAAATTAGTTGTATGCCAAGTTGGTAAATGTGAGTTTTGGCTTAGAGAAGTTGTCTTTCTTAGACATGTTGTGTCTACCGAGGGTATTCGAGATGATCCACATAAGATCGATGCGGTGATGGGTTGGAAGACACCTAAATCTGTGATAGAAGTTCGTAGTTTCCTTAGATTGGTGGTTTATTAATGTAGGATTGTGGACGGATTTTGGAAGATTGTTGCACCGCTAACTAAGTTGTTACAAAAGAATGTTCGCTTCGAGTGGTCGGATGATAGACAACGAGCTTTCAAAATGTTGAACGAAGCTTTGATGCAAGCTCCTATCTTCATCCAACCTGAGTCGGGTAAGGAGTTTGTGGTTTATAGTGATGCATCATATGTTGGTTTGGGTTGTGTATTAATGCAAGGTGGAAAGGTTGTGGCTTATGCATCTAGGCAATTGAAGGTGCACGAGCGCAACAATCCTACCCATGATCTTGAACTTGCCGCGGTTGTGTTTGCTTTGAAAATTGGGAGGCATTATCTTTATGGTGAGAAGTGTGTTGTTTATACGGATCATAAGAGTTTAAAGTATTTGCTGACACAAAAGGACTTGAATCTTAGGCAGCGTAGATTGTTGGAGTTGCTTAAGGATTATGATTTGATGATTGAGAATCATTCAGGAAAAGCTAATGTCGTAGCCGATACTTTGAGTAGGAAGCTTGCGGTTGAGTTGAGAGCCCTGTTTGCACGGTTGAGTGTGACGAAAGATGAAGGTTTTTTGGCTGAGTTGCAAGTTAAGCCATCTTTGTCGCAGTTGATTAAGGGAAAGCAACCTTATGATGAAGAGTTAGTACCGCATGTTAAGGATATTATGGATGGGAATCCGAAAAATTTTCGTTTTAATGATGATGAGTGTTGTGTTTCAAGGATCATATAGTAGTGCCTAATGATGTTGAGTTGAGGTGTACTATTCTGACTGAAGCGCATAGTAGTCCTTTTGCTATGCATCATGATAGTACTAAGATGTATCGAGGCTTGAAGGAAGAGTACTATTGAGTTGGTTTAAAGAAGAATATGTCTGATTTTGTTGCTAAGTGCATGGTGTGTCAGTGTGTTAAGGCTGAACATCAGTTTCCTTCCGGGTTGTTGCAACCTTTCAGATACTAGAATGGAAATGGGAGAGAATCACCATAGATTTTGTGTCTGGGTTTTCGTTAAAGCGAACCAAGAAATATTCCATTTGGGAGATTGTTGATCGGTTTACAAAGTGTGCACATTTTGTTCATGTGCATACGATGTATACTTTGGATAAGTTGGCAAATTTGTATATTACTGAGATAGTGCGGTTGCACGGAGTGCCCAAGTCTATAGTTTCGGATAGAGATCTGCAGTTTACAACGAGGTTTTAGGAGTGCTTGCATCGAGCTTTGGGTACGCAATTGAATTTCAGCACTTTGTATCATCCTCAGATGGATGGTCAATCTGAACGTATGATTCAGATTTTGAAAGATATGTTGAGATGTTGTGTTATTGAGTTCCAATGAACCTGGGAGAAACATGTGCCTTTGGTGGAGTTTGCGTATAATAACAATTACCAGGCTAGTATACAAATGGCACCGTATGAGGTTTTGTATGGTAGAAGGTGTCGTACACCTTTGTGTTGGGCTGAGGTTGGGGAAAAGCATGTTTATCTGTCTGATGTGTTGAAGGGCACAAATGAGAAAGTGAAGCTTATTTGTGATCGTTTAAAAGCTGCCTCAGATCGTCAGAAATCCTATGCTTATTTGAAGCGTATGGAGATTGAATTTGCGGTTGGTGATTGCGTGTTTTTGAAAGTGTCACCTTGGAAGAAGGTGGTGAGATTTGGACATAAGGGTAAGCTTAGTCCAAGATTTATTGGACCATATGAAGTTGTGGAGCGTGTTGGTCTTGTTGCGTATCGGTTGAGGTTACCTCCCGAGTTGGAGAAAATTCATGATGTGTTTCATGTGTCCATGTTACGGAGCTATAGGTCGGATCCATCGCATGTTATGCTAGTTGAGGATATTGAGTTGCGACAAATTTGTCTTGTGATGAGGAACCTGTTGAGACTCTAGATTCTAGTAGCAAAGTTCTTCGTGGTAAGCCGATTGAACTTGTAAAGGTGTTGTGGCGACATCGAGGTGTTGAGGAAGCCACATGGGAAACCAAGGTGGATATGTTGAAACAGTTTCCACACCTTTTTCCTTCATGTAAAATTTCGAGGAAAAAATTTCCTAAGTGGGGGGGAGTTGTAACGCCCCGATTTTGGGCTTATAAGTTTTTAGGTTGGGTTCAGGGTCCGTTAGACCGAGACTAGAGACTAAGATTAGTTTCAGGATGAGTTTAGGGAAAACCTAGTTCAGAAGGTGATAAAAATATGGAAAAATTATCTAAATTCCTTTTTAAATATATATATATATAAGGGTTTGGTGAACTCAATTTTAGAAAATGGTAATTGGAATGTGGACATTTCGATTTAGTGACTAAATTGTAAATTTTGAAAACTATTTTAATGACTATTTTGCAAAGAGTCAAAGCTTAGAATCTTTAGGGAGCTTATTGCAATTTTAATCAACTATTCCCTTAATTTGACATGTTTTAAGTGTGCTTTAATTAAAAGGATTTAAGAGGGATTTGATTAAAAAGGTGGTTAATCTTAAAAACACATTTTTGACGTAACCTTCATTTCTCAAGAGTTCTCTCTATTTTCTCATCAGCCAAATTATATATTTTCTTTCAAAACTTCCAGAGATTTATTCCTTTTCATTTTACTTTGATTCTCAAAAGATTTCCTTGGATTTCCTCAACTAGCTTCAATGGTTTCTTGAAGATTTTCAATCAAATCTTTTCAATTCAGGGAAAAGTAAGGGATTAGAGGTAATCTTCGTTTTTCTCCTCTAATCAAGGTTCTTTATTAAAATTCCCAGGTATTTGACTCTTTAATTATGTTTCTTAATGAGGTTTCATGATTGATTTGAAGAAAATGGTTAAATCAAGCTTTAATTAATGGTTTTGTGTAATTTTCGTGATGGATCTGTTTTGCTGGGTTTAAGGTTGATTTTAATCATGATTTGAATGTTTAATAATGTTAAGATAAAGGTTTAAGCATGGTAATCCCGAAACTATGTGAATCTCTAGTTGTTTAGGTTGTTAGAATTAGGTTTTTGTAGTATTGTGGTGGTTTTGTGAATGGTGGAGGTATAAGGTTGATAATAGGCTGATTTTGGATGTTAATTAATGTTAATAGATGGTTGAATGTGTTAGGTTTTGGTTGGGTTAAGCTTGGAGGTTAATCGTTGATGTTTTCGGTTGTTTCGGATGGCGTTTTGGTAGTTTTGGGTAGGGGTGAGCAAAACTCGACTCGACTCGAAAAAACCGAATAACTCGACTCGACTCGAGGCAAAAATACTCGACTCGTCTTGAATCGACTTGAAATTTCATAAACTCGAATAACTCGAAAAAATTTCAAATAAAGTTTGAGTTGTAAAATGAAAATTCGAATAACTCGAAATTTTTAGTAATTAGTGGATTTATTTTTAAGTTCGAGACGAGTCCCTCTATTTTTTATGATATATACATACTGATATATAAAAATATGAAGAAATATTGTCACGTGTGAAAATATATATATGTGCATATCTTATATGATTAGAGAAAAGAGTTTAAATTGGAATCAGACCCTACTATAACATGATAAATAATTACAGTTAAACTTCTATAGGAACTCGAAAAATCGACTCGACTCGAATTTATTAAACTCGACTCGATTCGAAAAAATTTCAAATAAAGTTTGAGTTGTAAAATATGACTCGTCAACTCGAATAACTCGAATTTTTTTGAATCGACTCGACTCGATCGAACGCTCACCCCTAGTTTTAGGCAAGGCAATATGGTGGGATTTCTTGCTGGAGTTTTGAATGAATTGATATGCATTAATCCTCTATTATTATGTGGATAAAATATGGGAGAATGTTTCGGAAGCAACCAGTGAGGCTTTGGGAGCTTCGGGCACTTAGTTTCGCATCAGCTAATCAAGTTTTCGTGTGACGGTGAGTGTGAACGTGGATTTCAGCTCTGATATGTTTTAAAGGTGGTTCTGGGAACATAGATGTAAGCTTGAAACGCTTGTCTAAGTTAGGAAGTAAGTATAAGGAATTTCTCTCTCGATTGTGCTTTTATGAAATGGTTTAATGCACTTGGTTTTGAATTCATGTGACCTATTGTTAAAGCATGTTTAAAGCATGTGGTTTATTGTTTTTAATGATGAGATGATGAAGGATGCACATGGTAAATGATCCTTGTAAGTATACATTTTATACTTGTGATTTAAAGCATGGTTTAATGCTTCGGAAAGATGGTTATCATTAATGCTTTGAAAACAGTAAGGTTTGTGTTTAAAAGTGAATTATATTGGCAAGTGATGGTATGAAAATGGTTTGTAAATGTTATCGGATATAGATAGCCAGCTATAGGATTGAGTGCATTATAAATAAGTTGCCTTGGATGTTGAGGAGGTTGGTGTCCTGTCTCCATCCAACTGCCCTAACGATCAAGGAGGTTGATGTCTCGTATCTCGTTAGTGGGTTAAGCATCTAACCGATGTTAGGGGTTGTTGTCCTCGTTGGTTGTGATTGTACCATTATTTCAGTTAAGATTGCTTGAAGTGTTTTAGGAACACTTGTTGAATCCGTGTATCCGATATGATATTTTGAGAATGGATTTGATTAATGATCACTTGAATGCCAGTATAATTGATGATGTATCATGAAATGATTTGTGTTGTGAAATGTGATTTGTACATGTTTACTCATTAAGCTTTGTATATGGTAGTTATGCATGGGAAGGCTTAATTTGATTGTTAGCAATGGAATTTGCCGTTGGTTCATGATACAAGTTGCATATGGATTTTTATGCTGGTTTTTTATTAGTTTAAGTGAATGGTTTAAGAGCATCATGGTTTTCAAATAATGATTTGAAAGTAATTGAAATGAGATTTCAATGTGGTTTTGGTAAATGGTTTTAATAGCATTGATGGTGCTTTTTTTAGCACTCCTCACTAAGCCTTGTGTGCTTACGCTCTATTTTGTCCATCAATGCAGAGAATTGAGGTTCGAGAGGCAGTGAGGGGCAAGGAACCAATAGAGACTTCATTCTTGAAAGTATGTTTTCGTTTTGGATTAAAAGTAATAAGGGCAATGGGGAATCCGTTGTGTTTTTGGGAGATTTATGTAAACTCCTTATTTGAGCAAGTTTATATTGCTACTTTGGATTTTTAAATGGCCTTTGGGTTTTGGATTATGCTTTGCTATGGTTTTTGGTATTTTGCCTGGCTTGGTTTCTAGGTTGCATGCCTATAGTTTCTCTTTGATGCGTATTGCCATGAGATGATGTTGTATATGCCACGTTTGATTGAAGATTGATCTTTGGATATGTTGTGTACATGTTAGAAGCATGTTTAGGAGGTTTGTTTAGCATCAAAGGATGAAAACCAGCAAAATCATGACATTACAGGCCTAGGTATATCGATACGCCTATGGTTGTATTGATACGATGAGACTGAAATAGGCATGGTGTTTCGGTACAGTGCAGGGTGTATCGAAATAGGTTTGGTTAACCTGATTACTGCAATTTCATGTATCGAAATGCTTATGAGACTGTATCGGTACGAGTTCGTGTATCAAAACATTTTGAGCTGTTTCAGTCATGGTGTATCGATACAAGGTTGAGTGTACCGATACACTAAGCAGATATTTAGTTATTTGGAATCTTCTTGAAGTTTTGTTTCTTACGTTTTGTTCCGGAATATTGTGGATGCAATTATAAGAGTTTGGGTGATCGTATTGAGTTGAGATTTGACATAGTGGTATGAAATATGACTAATTAAAAGAATGTAACTTCAAATTGAATGAAGCCACTGTAATTGGCTAAAATTACAAATTGGTCCCTAGTATATGTTTTTAATCAATTGAGTACCAAATCGATGTCTGATTGAATCGATGTTTCTTCTGCTGTGAGTCCTATCACTTATGATGTTAATGTGCATCTAGACAAGATAAATAGAAAAATGGTTGTTTATTGAGTAAACCTTCTCGGTTTACTTCAATATTCCCCTTGTAACCCATTCGGTCTCGCGTCTAGGCCGGGTCGAGTGGGTTACACGGTTGAAATTTAGTACTTCGTATCATCCTCAGATGGATGTCCAGTCTGAACGTGTGGTCCAAGTCTTGGAGGATATGTTGAGGTGTTGCAGCTTTGTGTTCCAATGAACCTGGGAAAAGCAGTTGCCTTTGGTGGAGTTTGCCTATAACAATAGTTATTAGGCTAGTATACAAATGGTGTCGTATGAGGCCTTGTAAGGTAGGAATTTTCGTACGCCCTTGTGTTGGGTTGAGTCCAGGGAAAAGTTTGTTTCCATGCCTGATGTGTTGAAAGGCACCAATGAGAAGGTGAAGTTCATTTGTGATCGTTTGAGAGCGGCTTCGGATCGTCAGAAATCCTACGCGGAATTGAAACGTAGAAAAATAGAGTGTGATGTTTGTGACCGTACATTCTTGAAAGTGTCACCTTGGAAGAAGGTGATGCGATTCAAATGTAAGGGTAAGCTTAGTCCGAGGTTTATTGGACCATATGAGGTTGTGGAGCGTGTAGGTCATGTGCTTTATCGATTAAGGTTGTCTCCCGAGTTGGAAAAGATTCATGATGTGTTTCATGTGGTAATGTTACGGAGGTACCGGTCGGATCCATCGCATGTTATGTCGATGGAGGATATTGAGTTTCGGCCAGATCAATCCTATGATGAAGAACCTGTAGAAGTTCTTGTTTTCAGCAGTAAAGTTCTTCGTGGTAAGACGGTTGAGCTTGTTAAGGTGTTGTGGTGACGCTATGGTGTTAAGGAGGCCACGTGCGAGTGTAAAGTGGAGTTGTTATGACAGTTTCTGCATTTGTTCCCTCCAGGTAAAATTTTGAGGACGAAATTTCTTAAGTGGGGGAGAGTTGTAACACCCCAGTTTTGGGCCTAGGAGTTTTTTGGCTTCTTGGACGGTCCGATGGGCCGGGATTAGAGATTTGAGTCGATTTTAGGAATTAAAATCGAAATAAATATTTTTGAGAGAGATAAACATGTGGAAAATGTTCTAAAATCCTTATGTAATATATTAATGATTTTGGTAAAATCAATTTTGGAAAATCAGATTTGGAAATTTGACATTTTGGTTAGTGACCAAAATGTAAAAAGTGAAAACTATTTTAGTGACTATTTTGAAAAAGGGTCAAAACTTAGAATCTCTAAGGAGATATTTTCCCAAAGTATAATATCAGACTTTATCCCTTAATTGGCTTTTTTTATAAAGGTTTTGGAAAATATAAAAAGGTTGGGAGAATTAATTTCATAATTAATTACTTAAACAAATTTCACGTAACCAACTTTCTCTAAAAAGATTTTCTCTCAAATTCTCTCCAGCCAAACACTCTTTCCTTCTTCAAAATCTTAAGGTAAATTCTTGTTTTCTATAATCTTTTGATTTCAAATGAGTTCTTGATGGTTTCCTATCAAAACCTTATTGTGTTAATCTTGTTTTCTCATGTAAATCAATACAATTAAGGGGAAATCAATCTATTGGAAGCGAGTTTCATTTTCTCCTCTAATATAAGGTTCTTTACTGAAACTCTCAAATTCTTGATCCTTTATATATGTTTTCTAATGAGTTTTTAAGATTTATTTATGGAAATCAGTTTAATTAAGATTTAATTGGTAAAATTGATTGAAATTCATTTTGGATCAGTTTTGTTGGGTTCTTGATCATATTAGAACATGATTTTGATGTTTTATAATGTTAGTCGGTTGGTTTTAACATTGGAATCCCGAAACTAGATGAATCTCTAATTTTCTAGGTTGCTAGTGATGTGTTTTTGAGGTGTTGTGGAGGTTTATTGAATGCTGGAGGTATAAGGTTGATGTTAAATGGTTTTTGGATGTTAATTTATGTTAAATGATGGGTCAAATTAGTAGGTTTTGGCTGGCTTATGTTTGGAGGGTGTTTGATGTTGATTTCGGTAATTTTTGGTAAGTTTTCGGTTGGTGTTTGAAGAGGTTTGTTAAAGATTGATGTTGATGGGTTTATGAATGCATTTTGATGCATTGGAACCTCTATTTTTGTGTGGTTAAAACTGGGGAGATTGATTCTCAAGATTGTGGCTTTGTTCCGGAGGCTTTGGAAGGGTAATTTCGCATCAACGACCGAGGCTTTGCATTATGGATGAGTGAGAACATGGTTTTAAAGCATTGAAAAGGTTTAAAGGTTGTTTTGGGAGTTTAAACTTAGCTTGAAACGTTGTTTTAAACTCGGAAGTAAGTATATTGAGATTTCTCCCTCGGTCGTGATTGATGAAAATGTTTTTATGCACTTGTTTAAATGATTTGATTAACCACTGATTATGCATGATTTGAGCATGGTTTAATGCTAGAAAATGGTTATTTAATGATGTTGATGCATTTGGAAGTAATGCATGAGTTGATAATGTTTTTGAACATTGGTAATGCATGGTAGAATGCATTGAGTAAACGATTTGATTGATGCATAAAAAAACGGTGGGTTAATGTTTATGAAATGAATTATATTGGCAAGCGATGTGATTTAAAATGTTATCGGATATAGTTGGCCTGCCATAAGATTGACAAGGCACTATAAAAAGTCACCTTGGATATTGAGGGGTTTATACGGTGTACCGAATACTCCATCCAAGTATCGTAACGGTTGAGGGGTTATATGGTACCGAAAAATCCCATTAGTGGATTATACACCTAACCAATTATTGTGGGTTGTGATTGTACCACGATTGTGAATGTACCGTTATTCTGGTTGAGGTTGTATGAAGTTTTAAGAAGACACTTGTTGATTTCGTGTATCCGATGTAATGATTTGGTAAATCGGACTTGGTCCGTAATCACATGTAAGCCAATATAATTGTTGATGTATCATGTTGATGGATGGTGTTGCATAATGGGATATATGTATGTTTACTCTTTTAGCCTTGCATATAGTTTGTTATTCATGGGAAAGCTTAAATAGAGTGTTAGCAAATGTGAATTTGATGTTGATACATGATACATGTTGCATATGGTTTAATATGCTTGTTTTTAGAAATGATTAAGTGGATGGTTTGAAAGGCATGATAATGTTTAAATGATAACGATGTTTTGAAATGTGATTTCAAAGTAGATTTGTTAACCGGTTTAATAAGCATTGATGGTATGTTGTGTTTAAGCACTCCTCACTAAGCCTAGTGTGCTTACGTTGTCTTTGACCATCAATGCAGTAAATTAAAGGTCGGAGGTAGCGAGCAAGCAAGGGCGAAATCTAAGGACTTGATATTTGAAAGTATAGTTCCCAAACTAGACTAATAGTAATAAAGACAATGGATTTATTGTTATTTTGGAGGAACTTTTTTGAACTCCTTGTTTGAGCAAGTTTGAGTTGCTGTATTGAGAATGTAAAGGGGCCTTATATGTTTGGTATTGCTTTGGATTAGTGATTCAAGCTTTGGATGGCTTATTTTTAGGAAGCATGCCTCTAGTCTATTAATGGAAGTGAGATGCTCTGTCTTGATCTTAATTCTGTGATGTTTTGGCATGATTTGGTTCCTAATATGATTGTGATTAAGAATATGGCATGTTAGTGTGTGCTCGAATCCTTGAAAGCATGTAAAACCAGAAATTTGGGACATTTCAAGTCCAAGCGTATCGGTTCACGTGTCTCTGTACTGATACGAGTAAGCCAATTTTGATCAGGTGTTTCGGTACGCGAGTTGGTGTTTTGGTACGAGCCTATGTATTTTGGCTAGGCGTATCAATACTCGAGGAAGGGTATCAGTACAATTTTGAGCTACTAGAATATGGGATTTGAAAAATGTAAAATTGTACTAATACACTTGCTTTTGTACCGATACGGGTAGCCCTTTTTATGGTTAATGTGTTATTCGAAGTTTCTAAATCTTTCATTTTAGTCCCTGAATCTTGTGAATGAAATTGTATGAGCTTGGATGATCCTTTTGAGCTGATTTTTGGCAAGCAAGTATGAAACTTGATTAATTGAGGATTGGTGACCTAAGATTGGTCTAAGTCTAGAAATTTGGGACATTTTATGTCCAAGCATATCGGTTCGCGTGTCTCTGTACCGATACGGATAAGCCAATTTTGATCAGGTGTTTCGGTACGTGAGTTGGTGTTTCGGTACGAGCCTATGTATTTTTGGCTAGGCGTATCGATACTCGAGGGAGGGTATTGGTACAATTTTGAGCTACTAGAATATGGGATTTGAGAAATGTAAAAGTGTATTGATACACTTTCTTGTGTACCGATACGGGTAACCGTTTTTATGGTTAATGTGTTATTCAAAGTTTCTGAATCTTTCATTTTAGTCCCTGAATCTTGTGAATGAAATTGTATGAGCTTGGATGATCCTTTTGAGCTGATTTTTGGCAAGCAAGTATGAAACATGATTAATTGAGGATTGGTAACCTAAGATTGGTCTAATTCATTATAATTTTTTAGTTTTAAAATATGGTCCCTAAATGTACGCGGATGCAATTGAATAACTTATCGGTGTCCGATTTGAATGAGTTTTGAATCGTTGCGCCTATGCTCATGATAGGATATTAATTTGCATCTAGACAAGATAAAAGAAGGAAAATGGTCGTAATTCGTGTAATCTTTCCACAATTTGTTTTGGCAAACCTAATGTATCTCGCTCGGTTCGGTCTAGCGGTTATGCCAGGTCGAGGGGGTTACAGTAGGCATGGTTCATAATTTTAGTGAGCTTGAGTTCATTGATACATTGATCTATAATCGAATTGCAATATAACATTTCCATTGCCATTAGTTTGATAGCATTGAACATAGATGATTGATACAAGTGATTAATATTGTGCATTGGCATTATTGAACAAGGTAAGTATCGACCATTGTAAACATTATTGACATATATATTGGATCGTGGATACAAGTATACATTGGATATAATTTGCATGCCACTATAATTCATTGAGCTCACGTACGGGTGGACTATGGTCCTTGGGCTAAGGCCCTTATTGGCGATGTATGAGAGATGATTGAGTAGTTGGACTTTGGCGATGTCGGCGAGATTGAACATTCATTGAATTGGAGATGTTGGTAGAATTTGAGTATCAATTTGTTAATATGATCCAAGGGATATAATTATTGATCCTATTGCTAATTATTGCATATATGAATACATTGATCTTAGCATGTTTATTGAGTTGCATACAAAGTATGAATATGAAAAGCATGACATTTATACGATTGATATGCATTGTATTGTAAATTGGATTATTGTTGACTAGCTCACTAGGCTATGTAAGCCTAACATATTTCATTGCATACATTTTTAGGTTCTATAATTTCGTGAAGAAGATCGTGGTTAGCCAGTTGCAAGTCATCTCTAAGTCCCCTTTTTGTAATGTAATTTTACCCTTGAACTCCTAGAATGTTGTCATATGGCTCTAGTATGTTTAAATAACATGTTCGGAATGTTTTAAGTATGTAAACTTGAAGCATACATACATGATATGTTTTGGAATTTGTAATCCTTATTAAGATTGCATGTATGGACAAAAGGCATCTGCATTAGCTTATATGTTATTAAGAATCTTAAAATAAGACATGAGCATGAAACATAGGTTATAAAACTCATTGGAGATCATTGGTATAGATTAGGGAGTCATTAGACATGCTTTTATCATGTAAATGGCATAAAAATTAGAAATATATAGAATTGCATATCAGAACGTACCCATGCGGATGAATGCGTATTGGTACAGATGAGCCTATTTGGACCAATTAGTAAAAAGGGGTACCAGAACAGTCCTTGGTGTATCGGTACAAAATTTCATCATTGAAATTTGCATGTTTGTTGAGGTACTCATACATAATGGACCATACCAATTCCCCTCTTCGATATAAGCCCGGTACCGGTATGACTTGGTTCATACCGATACTGAAATTCGTTACTGAAATTTGGGAATTACATAGGGTACCAATAAGAACAGTCTCGTACCAATACCCGCTTTAAACCATAACTGAAATAACATCCAGGCGTACCGATATGGTCTATCGAGTAGCAGTACCGAGGTAGGTAATTTTGTTGTTGACCTGAGTTGGTTTTTTACACTTTGTAAAACAATCCCTAAAATAGAGTGAATTATTTGGATATGTTATTGATCTCGAAACTTAGTGAAACTTGGCATGCATGTTTAATATGACATTAATTAAGTATTGATATTGTAATTACTGATAAGGACCTTAATTTACTAAGTTTTACAGTTTAGTCCCCAAACCTTGAATTCATTGCATTTTAACTCTTATCAGCAAATTGGTTAATGAATTGAATGTCTTGTAATAATGTTTGTTGAACCACGACATCATTGGCATTCACTAGTTGTATCATTGTATTTCTTCATCGATTATCATCGTGTGATTTCTGACATTGGTCACCAGTGACATCTCCGACCCAGTTCTCTGCCAGACTGGGAAGGGGGCTTTACACGCACTATCTAAAAGGGACAAGTTTGTCTCCTTTTTACCATGCCTTGTATTCTTATAGGATTATCTCCTTTACATGGAATGTTAATTGAATTTGTTGTGTTTGATTTTTTATTTAAAATTCAATTTTATTTCTCTTGAATTGTTGGACTAACAATTTTCTTGATGCTTGATTAAGGGGGAGTCAATTTTAATTCTTTCATTTTTATTTTTTTTACTCTCCATTGTTATCTTGAACTTAAATGTAAGTTCAAACTTTGTTTTGAATTATTTTTGATATAACAAAAAAGAGGAGAGATGTGTTTGAAAAAGAGGAGAGATGTGTTTGATATAACAAAAAAGATGAGTTCAAAAATTAAATATTTTTAAAATAATTCTTTTTTTCTAATTAATTTTCTAAGGGGGAGAAATTTTAAAACAATTTTTCAAATGGTTTCGTTATATCAAAAAGGATGAGATTGTTGAGATATTGATTTTGATATAACTTAAATGAAAAATATTTCGGACTTAAACTAAATTGTAAGAATATTTCAAAAGTCTATTAACTTGAAAAATATGTTTGAAACATTTTTAGAGGGATTTTAACATGTTTAAATGCTTTCAAAATAGTATAAGTGTTAAAAACAGGATGTCGGTACTGGTACGGTCTTCCTCATACCGATATCCAACATTATGTACTAGTACAATCATACGTGTACCGATAAGCTATTGTGTTGAGTGGATCGTTGAATCGATTTAAGCCAAGAAGGGTGAATTGGATTTTTAGAAAGTTTGGTAGTGAAGTAGTAAAATAAAAATATCAAGACAAGGCACTTAGAGTGGTTCAAGTTCCAATTGAACTCTACATCCACTACCTTAGCTCCCACTAAGGATTTTCCAACAACTCCACTAGTTGATCTTCCCCTTTTTTATGCTTAGGAGGAAACCTTTACACAATGGTCAATTTTCTACCCAAAATTGACTCAATCCTCACACAATGTTTACAAAGAAGATGAAGGCAAATAACAAGTATCTCTCAATACAAATGTTGCCCAATTACAAGCACTCGACCCAATTGAATCCAAAAAGATAAGAATTACAATGAACCACAATTGGGGTTTTACAAGAAATATGGAATTTTTGCACAAGAGCTTGAATTTGATGTTTGGATGTTTCTCTTAAGATCAATAGTTGTAGCTGATGCTTTTAGGACTCCCTTTTATACCTTCTCATTGAATTCTAGCCGTTGGGATGCAATCTTCCCACATTAAATGCACTTCTACAACTACTCGTTTCGAAACGCTCGAACTTGTTTCGAAACAGACCAAAATAGAAATAGTCGTTGGGGTGAAATTAATAAACCGTATCGAAGCGGGCCAGATCGTTTTGATACAATAAGTGCCCGTTTCGAAACATGTTAGAGCTTGTTTCGAAACATTTTGCCTCTGCCAAAACCCGTATCGAAACGGCTTAAAACATTTCGATACACCTTAACCGTTTTCTGAAAATTAGTTATAAAATTTCCAACGGTCATATTTTTGAATCCAAGTTTGAAAATCGTTTCGATAATGTCGTGTCGAAACGGTTCAACTCGTTCTGTTGTTCTTCATTGGTTTCGAAACATGGAGACCTGTTTCGATACCCTCGTATCGAAACGGGAAGGCCTATTTCAAAACACATATTAACAGTTTCAAAACGTTCCGAAATGCCTAAGGGCCGTGTAACCCCCTTAACCCGGCCTAGACGGTTGACCCGAATTAAGAAAGTCACACGGGGAAAACCAAAGTCAACCCGAAAGTCAACCTTGATTAACGACCCTTTTTTTTCTTTTTAATCTTATCTAGATGCACATTAGACCTAGTTGTGATCACGCAAACACCATACCAAAAGATCACAAACATCAGAGATCAAACAGGGACCCAATTGAACAAGATACAACTTTAGGGACCAAATTGTAAATTCTGATAATTATAAGGACTTAACCCAATTCGAAGTTACCAACTTGAAATTAATCATGTTTCATGCTTCTCTGCAAAATTTCAGCTCAAAAGGACTTCCCAAACTCATACAATTGCACAATCAAGTTTTAGGACCAAAACGCAAACATTCCAAAACATATAACTGCCAATGTCAGCCCCCAACGGTCACCCGTTCCGAAACAGGCATAGCCCGTTTCGAAACGCGGGGCCGTTCCGAAACAGGCATAGCCCATTTCGAAACGGGGGTCTGGCAGTGGCCTTTCCGTTTCGGAACGGCCCCTCCCGTTTCGGACGCCTGGGCACGATTAAGGCACCCGTTCCGAAACGGTAGGTGCTGTTCCGAAACACCCTGCCCAGATTGCTCCAAAACTCCACTTTAAACATGCAATTACACAACCAATCATGCTCCGAATGTCACCAAACTTTACCAGCATGCTATTCAACATATATATAACATATTAGCATCATCAATTCAACCAAACATCATCATATGCAAAAAGCCCCAATTCTATAGGCATGCTTCCTACACAAGCTAGCTATTCAAGCACCAAACTTACAAAACAAGCATATAAAGATCCAATCCAAAGACCAACAATCTTAACATCAAGAAACATACTTAGGGAGTACAAAACACCTCCCAAAACATACACATTGTTTCCCCATTGCCAAATCACCCAAAAGCTAAAATGTTTAACAAAAACCTTCCATACATTGAGCTTTACTTGCACTTGAATTCTTGCCCTTCTTGCTGCCCTCAAAAGGTCTCTAATGCTCTGCATTATTGAATTAAGGAAAACGAAGAGTGCGTAAGCAAAAGCTTAGTGAGGAATGCTCTTAAAAACCATCCAATAAAGCAACTTAAAACATTTACAAAACATGCTTCAAATCCACATTTGCTCATGCTCAAAACCTTACTTAAAACAAGCAATTTCATGCTTCAACATACACATTAAAACAAGCATCTCATGCTTCATAATATACTTAACATGTCATATTGGCTCAAGTGATACATTTCATTTCTTAAAACAAGTTCATCAACTTCCCAAGGACTTTTAAACACCTTGGTCCCAAGGACTTTTAAACACCTTGGCCATGGACTTTTAAACACCATGAAGTATCACATCAAGGTCTTTTAAACACCTTGATCCCAAGGACTTTTAAACACCTTGGCCTATGGACTTTTAAACACCATAGAAAAAGGATCACCTAAGGACTTTTAACCACCTTAGTGTCCACAACATGAACCATCCAAGGACTTTTAACCACCTTGATGTTCATAAGTAACAAGGCTCACTCAAGGACTTTTAACCACCTTAGTGACCTCAACATTTTAAAACCTCACTTGCCAATATACATCATTTTCATCACTTACATCACTGTTTTAAAGCATAAAACCAAGCCATATTCATCATGCATTTAAAAGCATTAAACCACATCATTTCAATGTACAAAAGCAAGGAACTCCTACCTAGAGTTACCTTCAACATATGGCTTACATCATCAGCAAAAACCATGCTAAAACATGCTTCCAAAACAGTATGTAAAACATGCAAATAATCATTTTGCATCACAACAAAATCATGGCCACCACTAGAGAGAAATTCCGAAAACTTACGCTCGAGCTTAGCAAAGTTGTTTAGACTTAAACTAAGCTCCCAAGACATTGGTTTCAAAGCCGAAAACCCAATTTCACTCACCGATTCCACTTCGCCTCTTGCCGAAGCACGAATTCAAGCTTCCGGATCAACAACCCTTGGATCCAAAGATGCCTCCCCTGATTAAACACATTAAAGCAGAGGTTTAATGCATCATCATGCATCAAAAGCTTCAATGAAAGCACTCAAACTCGCTGCTCTCATTCATACACCAATTTCGGCCACCAAACACAACCGAAATTGCATCAAAACCACTTCTCAACAAAGCCCAGCCATAAACCAGCAAAACCTAACATCCATCAACACCATTTAACATCTAAAAACAACCTACAAACATCCTTATACCTCCAGCAACAACAGATCCACAAGATCACCACAAAAACATCCAAGAAACACAAGCTAAACTTAGGAAACTCAACCTATCCGGGATTGCATTAATCAAAACTCATTTCCTTATCAATTTAGAGTTCATTTAACATCAAAAACACATCTCAAATCACAGATTAATCAGATCTAACGAAAATCATGAAAAATCATCAAATCTTGCATTATAAGCCAAGATACAATTCCAAACTCAAAAGCCTTTAATTAAACATCAATTAAGAGTTGAGAACTTGGGAATTTCAGTAAAGAACTGGTAGTTTAGAGGAGAAGGACGTTCTTACCTCCAAACTTGTGTTTCTCCACTTTTTGGAATGAAAATCCTTGAAGAATCAAGAAGCAATTGAAGAGGTTTTGAAGATATGTTGATTAGGAATCAAATGAGAGTTAAAAGGAGAGATTTAAGTGAGAAAAACAGAATCAAATCTCTGGAAATGGTGTGTTTGGTTTGAGAGAAAAAGAGAGAAGAAAATTGGAAGTTAGTTGAGAAAATTGTCAAATGAGATTTTCCCTCCTTTTGATTCACTTTAAAATCAGAATTAAAACTCTAAATATCTTAGAAAAATCTGAAGAAATCACCTTTGGATTAATAGCCCCTTAAAGATTCAAAGTTTCAACTCTTTATAAAATAGTCACAAAACTTTCAAAAATTACATTTTGGTCACTAGCCAAAATGTCATACTTCCAAAACCCATTTTTCAAAATTGATTTCACAGTTCACTTAATTATATTAAAAGATGATTTTAGAACATTTTTCCATATTTTTAATGCAACCCGAACTAGGCTTTCCTAATTTCACCTCTTAAGATTCGAACAGGACTTTGACCAAACCGGTCAACGCCCAAAACTTCTAAGCCCAAAACCGGGGCGTTACAACTCTCCCCCCTTAAGAAATTTCGTCCTCGAAATTTACCTGAAGGAAAGAGATAAGGAAACTGCTTCAGCATGTCTTCCTTCCGCTCCCACGTGGCTTCCTCAACACCGCGATGCTTCCACAGCACCTTCACCAACTCAATGGTCTTGCCACGAAGAACCTTGCTATCCGAATCCAGAACCTTCACCGGTTCCTCATCATAGGTCAAATCCGGATTCAATTCCACTTCCTCCACAGGCATCACATGCGAAGGATCAGATCTATACTTCCGGAGCATATAAACATGAAACACATCATGAATCTTCTCCAACTCCTGAGGTAACCTCAACCGATACGCAACAGGACCCACACGCTCAACCACCTCATATGGTCCAATGTATCTAGGGCTCAACTTGCCCTTCCGGCCAAACCGCATCACCTTCTTCCAAGGCGAAACCTTCAAGAACACACGGTCACCCACTGCATACTCTATCTCCTTACGCTTCAAATCCGCGTAAGATTTCTGCCGATCAGAAGCAGCCTTTAACCGTTCACAAACGAGCTTTACCTTCTCTGTGGTCCCTTTCAACAAAGCCGGCATCGAAACCAACTTTTGACCAGTTTCAGCCCAACAAAGAGGAGTCCTACACTTCCTCCCGTACAAAGCCTCATAAGGTGCCATCTGTATGCTCGCCTGATAACTATTGTTATCAGCAAACTCAACCAAAGGCAGATGCTTCTCCCAAGAACCTTGGAACTCAATCACGCAGCACCTCAACATATCCTCCAAAATCTGGATAACTCGCTCAGACTGACCATCCGACTGAGGATGATAGGATGTACTGAAATGCAACCTTGTACCCAGAGCTTGATGTAAACACTGCCAGAAACGCGATGTGAACCTCGGATCCCTATCCGACACAAACGACTTAGGCACACCATGCAGCCGCACAATCTCAGCAATGTACAGCTCTGCCAGCTTATCCAACGAGAACGTAGTATGCACAGGCAAGAAATGCGCACACTTCGTCAGGCGATCCACAATCACCCAGACCGAATTCTTCTTCGATGGAGACAAAGGCAAACCAGATACAAAATCCATGGTAACCCTCTCCCACTTCCATTCAGGGATTTTCAACGGTTGCAACAACCCTGAAGGAAACTGATGCTCAGCTTTAACTCGCTGACACACCAAACACTTGCTCACGAACTCCGCAACGTCCTTCTTCAAACCAACCCAATAGTACTCATCACGAAGATCACGATACATCTTAGTACTACCAGGGTGCATAGCAAAAGGACTACTATGACCTTCAGTCAGAATAGCACGCCTCAACTCAGCATCATTGGGCACTACTATTCGACTCCCAAAACACAGCACACCATCATCATTGAAACAGAAATCCGAAGGTCTACCCTCCGCGATATCCTGAACATGAGACACCAAGGAATCATCCAACAACTGCTTATCCTTGATCAACTGAACCAAAGATGGCTTCACTTGTAACTCAGCCACAAGACCACCATCACGCGATATGCTCAAGCTAGCAAACAAGGCTCTCAACTCAACAGCTACCTTCCTACTCAAGGCATCAGCAACAACATTAGCTTTTCCAGGATGATACTCAATCGTCAGATCATAATCCTTGAGCAACTCCAACCAACGCCACTGCCTAAGATTCAACTCCTTCTGAGACATCAGATACCTCAAACTCTTGTGATCCGTGTACACAGTACACTTCTCACCATACAGATAATGCCTCCAGATCTTCAGAGCAAAAACCACTGCAGCCAGCTCAATATCATGCGTAGGGTAATTGCGCTCATGCACTTTCAACTGCCTCGATGCATAAGCCACCACCTTACCCTCCTGTATTAGCACACACCCCAAACCAACATAGGATGCATCACTGTAGACCACAAACTCTCTCCCTAATTCAGGCTGAATCAAGATAGGAGCTTGCGCCAAAGCCGCCTTCAACTTCTCAAAAGCCTGCTGTCTCGCTTCTGTCCACTCATACTTAACATCCTTTTGCAACAGCTTCGTCAAAGGAGCAGCAATCTTGGAAAAACCATCCACAAACCTTCGGTAGTATCCCGCCAAACCAAGGAAACTACGGACCTCATGAACAGACTTAGGAACTTTCCAACTCATCACCGCCTCAATCTTCTGAGGATCAACACGAATCCCCTCAGCTGAAACAACATGCCCAAGAAAAACCACCTCTCTTAACCAGAACTCACACTTGCTCAGCTTAGCATAAAGCTGATTCTCCAACAAAGCTTGCAAAACAATCCTCAAATGCTCTTCATGCTCCTCCTCAGTACGCGAGTACACGAGGATATCATCAATGAACACCACGACAAACTTGTCCAGGTATTCATGAAACACACGATTCATCATGTCCATGAAAGCAGCAGGAGCATTTGTCAACCCAAACGGCATCACAAGGAACTCATAATGCCCATACCTTGTCCTGAAAGCTGTCTTAGGCACATCCACATCTTTCACCTTCAACTGATAATACCCTGACCTCGAGTCAATCTTAGAGAACACAGCAGCTCCCCGAAATTGATCAAAGAGATCATCAATCCTCGGCAAAGGATACCGATTCTTGATAGTCAACTTATTCAGCTGACGGTAATCAATGCACATCCTCATAGTGCCATCCTTCTTCTTCACAAACAAGACCGGTGCTCCCCAAGGTGACACACTCGGCCGGATGAAACCACGATCAAGCAACTCTTGCAACTGCGTCTTCAGCTCCTTCAGCTCCTTAGGTGCCATTCTATAGGGAGTAATGGACACAGGAGTTGTATTCTCATACAGCTCAATTCCAAACTCCACCTCGCGGTTAGGAGGTAAACCAGGCAACTCCTCGGGAAAAACACCAGGAAACTCCTTTACAACCCTGATATCTTGCACCCTCAACTCCTTAGAGCTAGGATTCATCACAAAAGCTAGATAGGCTTCGCAACCTTGCCTCAGCATCCTGCTCGCCTCCAAAGAAGATACCACATTGGCAAGAAACTTCACATTCTCACCAACCACCACAACTTCATAATCATCCGCAAGCTTAAGCGAAACACGCTTATTCTCACAATCCACGACAGCACGATGCTCAGCAAGCCAATCCATACCAAGGATCACATCAAAACCATAGAAGGGCAACTCCATAAGATCAACATGAAAGACATGCTCTTGAACAACCAAAGGGCACCTTCTATACAACTTTCGAGTCACAACAGTCTCACCAAAAGAACTAGTGACCCGAACACCAACATCCAACGACTCAACAGGCAAACCAAGCAATTCAGCATGCTCACGAAGAATATATGAATGCGTAGATCCAGAATCAATCAAAGAAAGCAATGACAAGGACTGCAAAGTAAAGGTACCTGCAATCACATCTGCATCATTCCTGCCCTCTCTCTGAGCATACACCCTTGCTTGGCCTCCACCTTCAGGCTGAATAGCTACAACATGAGCTACCCCTCGGCCACCTTCCTCTCTCCTCTGGAAATTACCACGGCCGCGCCCACGACCTCTCTGTGGTGCAGCAACAACAGGAGCACGCACCTGCTCACCAGCCATCCTCGGACAATCTCGCCTCAAGTGGTCCGCAGAACCACAATTCCAGCACCCATTCCCAGCATTACCAGCTGTTGCAACAGGAGCTTGTGCCACTCTCTCAGAACGAGGACAGTCACGCTTCAAGTGACCACGGGAACCATAGATCCAACAAGCACTAGGATCAGCTCTAGCACCGCCACCCCTAGCAGGCACACCACCACCTCTCCTGGCTGAGGACTGATACTTCTGATCTCGTCCCCTCTTGTTCCATCCACCACCGGAACTAAACTCAGCTGACCTCTTCCCAGCACTTGCTCCGGCACCTCTAGCAGACAAACCCAGATTCATCTCAATGTCTTTGGCTCGGCCCACCAAAACATCAAAATCATCATATTCAGTGGCCAGCACATACATCTTAACATCCGTCACAAGACCGTAACGAAACCTCTCGCACCTAGCCCTCTCATCAGGTATCAGCTCCGGTGCATACTGACTGAGCCGTACAAACTGTACCTCGTACTCAGCTACACTCATGCTCCCTTGGGTAAGAGACATGAATTCCCGCTTTTTCTCATCCAGATATCTCACTCCCAGATATCTTCTTTTAAACACATTCTGAAAGAATGCCCAGGTAACATCAGCTTCAGCCATTCCAGAAATGGTAGTCGTCCACCATGTATAAGCATCGTCCTGCAGCAAGGACACAACACAGCCCAGCTTTTGCACATCCGTGCAACTCATCTGACCCAAGATACGCTTGGTACTTTCCAGCCAAGCCTCAGAACTCTCAGCTGACAAACCTCTAAACTCAGTCCCTCCAAGACTGCGCAGACGCTCCAAAGGCAATCTGACTCCAGCATCTCCCTGATGCCCAGCTCCCTGAGCTCCAGCTACTGCTGCTCGAAAAGAACCCGCAATAGCTTGTACCAAAACAGACATATCAGGCATAGCTTGCCCCTGACCAACCTCTGGTCCAGCAGCTCCAGCATCAGCACCAGCTGCAGCTTCAGCTCTCGCACCTCCAGCACCACCACCAGGCGGAGGAGGGGGTAACACAGCACTACCAGTGTGCTCTTCATTCTCATTCTCGTTAGGAGCCGTAGCTCTCGCATTACCTCTTAACTCTCTACGTGGTGCCATACTTTTACCATGCAATCACAACACAAATAAAACAAAGTCAGGCCCAGCAAGGTAAGCAATCCAAGTATTCAAGCTCAATTTCATTTCAAAACAACATCTTTCCTTTAGCTTTTGTTTGGCAATGGGTACCCTCAACATGCAACATCAGAGCATACAACTCAACTGCATCAACATTTCAAACCACTGAACATGCTTTCAAACAACAAGCATTCATAGCATACATACTTCAATCATGCATACAAACATTCCCAATTACTCGAGAACTCAGCTCTGATACCACCAAATGTAACCCCCTTAACCCGGCCTAGACGGTTGACCCGAATTAAGAAAGTCACACGGGGAAAACCAAAGTCAACCTGAAAGTCAACCTTGATTAACGACCCTTTTTTTTCTTTTTAATCTTATCTAGATGCACATTAGACCTAGTTGTGATGACGCAAACACCATACCTAAAGATCACAAACATCAGAGATCAAACAGGGACCCAATTGAACAAGATACAACTTTAGGGACCAAATTGTAAATTCTGATAATTATAAGGACTTAACCCAATTCGAAGTTACCAACTTGAAATTAATCATGTTTCATGCTTCTCTGCAAAATTTTAGCTCAAAAGGACTTCCCAAACTCATACAATTGCACAATCAAGTTTTAGGACCAAAACGCAAACATTCCAAAACATATAACTGCCAATGTCAGCCCCCAACGGTCACCCGTTCCGAAATAGGCATAGCCCGTTTCGAAACGGGGGTCTGGCAGTGGCCTTTCCGTTTCGGAACGGCCCCTCCCGTTTCGGACGCCTGGGCACGATTAAGGCACCCGTTCCGAAACGGTAGGTGCTGTTCCGAAACACCCTGCCCAGATTGCTCCAAAACTCCACTTTAAACATGCAATTACACAACCAATCATGCTCCGAATGTCACCAAACTTTACCAGCATGCTATTCAACATATATATAACATATTAGCATCATCAATTCAACCAAACATCATCATATGCAAAAAGCCCCAATTCTATAGGCATGCTTCCTACACAAGCTAGCTATTCAAGCACCAAACTTACAAAACAAGCATATAAAGATCCAATCCAAAGACCAACAATCTTAACATCAAGAAACATACTTAGGGAGTACAAAACACCTCCCAAAACATACACATTGTTTCCCCATTGCCAAATCACCCAAAAGCTAAAATGTTTAACAAAAACCTTCCATACATTGAGCTTTACTTGCACTTGAATTCTTGCCCTTCTTGCTGCCCTCAAAAGGTCTCTAATGCTCTGCATTATTGAATTAAGGAAAACGAAGAGGGCGTAAGCAAAAGCTTAGTGAGGAATGCTCTTAAAAACCATCCAATAAAGCAACTTAAAACATTTACAAAACATGCTTCAAATCCACATTTGCTCATGCTCAAAACCTTACTTAAAACAAGCAATTTCATGCTTCAACATACACATTAAAACAAGCATCTCATGCTTCATAATATACTTAACATGTCATATTGGCTCAAGTGATACATTTCATTTCTTAAAACAAGTTCATCAACTTCCCAAGGACTTTTAAACACCTTGGTCCCAAGGACTTTTAAACACCTTGGCCATGGACTTTTAAACACCATGAAGTATCACATCAAGGACTTTTAAACACCTTGATCCCAAGGACTTTTAAACACCTTGGCCTATGGACTTTTAAACACCATAGAAAAGGATCACCTAAGGACTTTTAACCACCTTAGTGTCCACAACATGAACCATCCAAGGACTTTTAACCACCTTGATGTTCATAAGTAACAAGGCTCACTCAAGGACTTTTAACCACCTTAGTGACCTCAACATTTTAAAACCTCACTTGCCAATATACATCATTTTCATCACTTACATCACTGTTTTAAAGCATAAAACCAAGCCATATTCATCATGCATTTAAAAGCATTAAACCACATCATTTCAATGTACAAAAGCAAGGAACTCCTACCTAGAGTTACCTTCAACATATGGCTTACATCATCAGCAAAAACCATGCTAAAACATGCTTCCAAAACAGTATGTAAAACATGCAAATAATCATTTTGCATCACAACAAAATCATGGCCACCACTAGAGAGAAATTCCGAAAACTTACGCTCGAGCTTAGCAAAGTTGTTTAGACTTAAACTAAGCTCCCAAGACATTGGTTTCAAAGCCGAAAACCCAATTTCACTCACCGATTCCACTTCGCCTCTTGCCGAAGCACGAATTCAAGCTTCCGGATCAACAACCCTTGGATCCAAAGATGCCTCCCCTAATTAAACACATTAAAGCAGAGGTTTAATGCATCATCATGCATCAAAAGCTTCAATGAAAGCACTCAAACTCGCTGCTCTCATTCATACACCAATTTCGGCCACCAAACACAACCGAAATTGCATCAAAACCACTTCTCAACAAAGCCCAGCCATAAACCAGCAAAACCTAACATCCATCAACACCATTTAACATCTAAAAACAACCTACAAACATCCTTATACCTCCAGCAACAACAGATCCACAAGATCACCACAAAAACATCCAAGAAACACAAGCTAAACTTAGGAAACTCAACCTATCCGAGATTGCATTAATCAAAACTCATTTCCTTATCAATTTAGAGTTCATTTAACATCAAAAACACATCTCAAATCACAGATTAATCAGATCTAACGAAAATCATGAAAAATCATCAAATCTTGCATTATAAGCCAAGATACAATTCCAAACTCAAAAGCCTTTAATTAAACATCAATTAAGAGTTGAGAACTTGGGAATTTCAGTAAAGAACTGGTAGTTTAGAGGAGAAGGACGTTCTTACCTCCAAACTTGTGTTTCTCCACTTTTTGGAATGAAAATCCTTGAAGAATCAAGAAGCAATTGAAGAGGTTTTGAAGATATGTTGATTAGGAATCAAATGAGAGTTAAAAGGAGAGATTTAAGTGAGAAAAACAGAATCAAATCTCTGGAAATGGTGTGTTTAGTTTGAGAGAAAAAGAGAGAAGAAAATTGGAAGTTAGTTGAGAAAATTGTCAAATGAGTTTTTCCCTCCTTTTGATTCACTTTAAAATCAGAATTAAAACTCTAAATATCTTAGAAAAATCTGAAGAAATCACCTTTGGATTAATAGCCCCTTAAAGATTCAAAGTTTCAACTCTTTATAAAATAGTCACAAAACTTTCAAAAATTACATTTTGGTCACTAGCCAAAATGTCATACTTCCAAAACCCATTTTTCAAAATTGATTTCACAGTTCACTTAATTATATTAAAAGATGATTTTAGAACATTTTTCCATATTTTTAATGCAACCCGAACTAGGCTTTCCTAATTTCACCTCTTAAGATTCGAACAGGACTTTGACCAAACCGGTCAACGCCCAAAACTTCTAAGCCCAAAACCGGGGCGTTACAGGCCGTTTCGAAACGGTGACTCGAAAATCACTGTTTTGTCTTGGAAAACACTTAGAAAAAATTTCATAAATATTGGTTTTGACTTGGACCATTTGCTTAGAGGTTTTGGGAAGTTTTGAGGACTTAAAAAAATTATTTTAACTTTTTCAATTTTGTCCTTAAATTCTTGGTTATATCAAAATCAATTTATTAGTTTTACAATCTCCCCCTTTTTGATATAACAAAACCAAGTATAAATTTTTAAGTGTTTTGAACTCTTTGAAAAAGTTTTTAACTCCCCCCTCAATTTAAGATAGGTTTTAAAGTTTTGAAACAATTTAAAATTCAAGCATTGGAAACTAAAAAAAAACCGACTTAGACTTGAAAACACTTTAGGCTCTTAGATTACTTCTCCCCCTTTTTGTTAGATCAAAATAGATAAGCAATGCTAATAAGAGAATCAAGGAGTCATAAACAATAAACCAAACAACAGAATTTCATAGATAGCATTTAAGTTCAAGAAACAACATCAAAAACATAAATATTCAAAGCATTTAAGTTCAAGCTCAATCCTAAAAACAAATATTCAAAGCATAGGTCTTAAAGATAAAAACATAAAAATAGGTGCAAACTTAATCCTAATATGACATAATAATGATATGCAATAAGAATCCTAGGGTTCCCCATCATCATCATCGTTGCCAATGTCATCAAAAGAATCATCCTTGTCCTTAGATTGATCTTGGTGAAAACGCCTCCAATCACCATAGAAGGTGGAGAAGGAGAGATCCATGGATGATTGTTGATTCTCAAGAGTGGAAACACAATCCTCCAAGGATTGCAAGTGAGTGTTGATAGCACCAAAACTCGAAGCCATGTTCATGTCCATCGTGTTGAACCTCTCGGTAAGGAAGGTCATAAGAGCATCATTGTTGGGAGCCACAACGGGAGTTGAAGCTTGAGGTTGAGGCTCATCTTGAGGTGCTTGAGCTCTCCTATCAACACAAACCCAATGACCAAGAGTGTAACGAAACCCGGATCTCATAAGAGAGGATTCACCAATCTTTTGCTTTTGGGGTTCCGGAGAATCATATGAGCAATCTAGACCAAGTTTAACAAATACGTAGCTCAACATTGTCCCATAAGTCAAGGATGTGAGTAAGTCGGTTGTACAAATCTTCACTTGATGGACCATCTCGGCGAACATGATTTTCACTAAGTTTAGTTGTTGGGCTCGGTGAAAACACTTGAGCCAAAAGTGATCGACTTGGCGGATGTGGGAAAATTTACCTCCGGATGGGCGAATGAACTATGAGATCATCAAATGTAGGAAACAGTCATAAGCATCTAGGGTAAGAACCGATCCGGTATGAGCTCTAAAATGATTTTCATCCTCAATACCTTCATCTTTGAGCACAAGTAAATTCACTAAGACGGATGGATCAACACGGAACTTCTTGCCCAAAAGGTAAGAGTCAATAGCTATAACCTCAGAACGATCCTCATTGTTGATGAAAACGACATTTGAGTAAAAAAGCAAGACCATGTTCTTGTAGACGATGTCGGGAATGCTCAAGAAGGATAAGAAACTCCATTCTTGCAAGAGATGTAGATATCGGAAGAGAAACCGCTCGGAATTAAGGAAATCTATATCTACAACTCGTTCTCTTCGAACAATGGTATCATGAATGATTTGGAAAGGACTCCTAGCATCTTGATTCCTAAGACTTTTTTTAAAAGAGAAGGGTAAGGTTTGGACGGATGTCGTCTTGGCTCGAACCTTCACCCCCTTGAGTCTTTCGTTTCTTGTTTTCCATTTAAAATTACCTAAAACGAAGCAAGCAAGAAATTTTGAGTGTATGCATTTAAATCCTAATTCAATCCAATGAAAATCTCGTTAAAGTTTTAGAAACCACTTTGAAAGTATATACATATATAAAAAAAAATTGAAGGGAAACAATTTTGAAAAAAAACTGTTTAAAAAAATACGATTAAAATCAAATATATTCGAATCAAAAACATTGAGATTTTGAAAAAAATTACAAGTTTTTGAAAAATCATGATATAAAACATATATTTTATACAAAACTATAATTTTCTAGCCTAAGATTCGAACGAAATCAAAAGAAAAAGAAAAAAGATAGAAAATACCTTAAAAGAGGGATTTTGGAAGAATTGATGGATGAAATTGCACCAAATTGTTGAAGCTTGCTTAGATTTTCGTTTAGGAGTAAAAGCCCTCAAGATTTGATGACAAACAATGAGGTTTGGAGGGTTTTTATAGAGGAAAGACGATTTAGGGTTTTTAGGATTTTTAATAGTTTGATAAAAAGTGAACTTGAGCATTTAAAACCCTTTAAAATAGGCTTTCCGGATACGCGTTACGAAACATGCGTACCGAAACGTCTACGAACATTCTAAAACCAGATGACCGTTCCGATACAGTGTTGACCGTATCGAAGCCCAAGAGATTTCCCGTATCGAAACGCATGGGGTCCGTTTCTATACATGTCTTGGTAGAACCAAATCTTTTCGAAACCCTTTGGGGCGTTTCGAAACGCTTTGGTCTACTTGTGTTCTTTTAAGGCACCTGTATCGAAACAGGGTGACCCGTTTTGATACACCAAGGCCTGGAAGTGCAGATGAGGCTCTAAAATGCAGAAAATTGACTTTTAATGGATCCTAGATGCATAAACAATATGAATGAGCAAGTAAAACATATCAAAGCACAAACATACTGGCCCTGACTATAAGCATGGATAAAATTAGGATCCAAAACACATAAGCATGGCATTTTACAAGAAATCAAGCAAATTTAAGCACAAAAGGTCCTAAAAGGTTAAGATAGGCTAGTTATACCTAACTCTCTCCTAAGGGACCAAAAACGCTCCTTATCTAGAGGTTTGGTAAAGATGTCCGCTAATTGATTTAAGGTGTCTACATACTCTAAAACAACATCTTCCTTAAGGACATGATCTCTAATGAAATGATGCCTTATTTCTATGTGTTTGGTTCTAGAGTGTTGGATGAGATTTTTGGTAAGACATATAGCACTAGTGTTATCACATTTAAGGGGTATGGTGTCTACCTTAATTCCATAGTCTAAGAGTTGTTGTTTCATCCAAAGGGCTTGAGCACAACAACTCCCTAAGGATATGTACTCGGCTTCAGTGGTAGATAAAGCTACACTATTTTGTTTCTTAGAGAACCAAGATATGAGCATACTACCTAGGAATTGGCAAGTGCCGGAAGTACTTTTCCTATCTATTTTGCAACCCCCGTATCCGCGTCCGAATAAGCATGAAGGTTAAAGGTTGAGTCTTTAGGGTACCAAAGACCTAAACAAGGAGTATCTCTAAGGTACCTAAAGATCCTTTTAACGGCTATAAGGTGAGACTCTCTAGGACTAGCTTGGAACCTAGCACACAAGAAAACACTAAACAATATATTCGGTCTACTTGCGGTAAGGTAAAGCAAAGAACCAATCATAGAGCGATAAAGCTTAGATTCAACACACTTACCTCCTTCATCTTTGTCAAGCTTTGTGGAAGAGCTCATTGGTGTAGCTTGAGGCTTTTATTGCTCCAAGCCAAACTTCTTGAGCATATCCTTGATGTACTAAGCTTGATTGATGAAGATGACATCCTTCATTTGTTTGATTTGGAGTCCCAAAAAGAATAAGAGCTCCCCCATCATGCTCATTTCAAATTCACCTTGCATCAACTTAGAAAAATCTTGACAAAGCAATTCATTAGTGGAACCAAATATAATATCATCAACATAAATTTGAACTACTAAGATATATTTGCCATTGTTTTTAATAAAAGGTGTTGTATCCACCTTTCCTTTCTCAAAACCTTTTCCAACAAGAAAACTTGAAAGTCTTTCATACCAAGCTCTAGGAGCTTGTTCTAAACCATATAAAGCTTTTGACAATTTAAATACATGGTTTGGAAAAATAGGATCTTCAAAACCCGGTGGTTGTTCCACATACACTTC
Source organism: Hibiscus trionum (assembly GCA_030270665.1). Taxonomy (NCBI): domain Eukaryota; kingdom Viridiplantae; phylum Streptophyta; class Magnoliopsida; order Malvales; family Malvaceae; genus Hibiscus; species Hibiscus trionum. The sequence continues at coordinate 7,936,432 of BSYR01000007.1, read as the reverse complement.
TTAGTTTATAAAACCATTTTAAAACGCACTTTTGACATCCATTTGAAAAAAACTTGAAATCATGATAACATGCAAATGCAAGTAGCATCCTAATTGCTTCCATTCTAGCTACGGGTGCATAGGTTTCATCAAAATCAATTCCCTCTTCTTGAGTGTAACCTTGAGCAACAAGCCTAGCCTTGTTTCTCACTATGTTACCACTCTCATCTAGTTTGTTTCTAAAGACCCATTTAGTTCCTATAGTAGATTTATTTCTAGGCCTATCAACTAATGTCCTCACTTTACTTCTCTCAAATTGATTTAACTCATATTGCATGGCCATAATCCAAAAGTCATCTTTTAATGCTTCTTTAACATTCTTAGGCTCAATGCATGAGATAAATGCAACATGATTAAGCATTTTAAGAGAAGAGCGAGTAGTTACCCCCTTGGATGGATCACCCAAGATCTCACCATCCTTGACATAGTTGTACTCCCTTGGGTAGCTCACTTTCTTTTCCTCAAGAGACATGTCTTGCAATGCTTCTAGAGGCGGTTCTTGTGCTTCTTCCTCTTTGGTTGGAATCTCATTCACCTTTGATGATTCTCCACCATCATTGGCTTCAATGATCCCTACATCATCATCATCACAAGAATCCTTCCTCGAAAGGAGGTTATCATCGAAAACCACATGAATAGATTCCTCTACAGTTAAAGTTCTTTTGTTAAACACGTGATAGGCTTTAGAGTTTAAAGAGTAACCTAGAAAAATAGCTACATCACTTTTTGCATCAAATTTACCTAAATTATCATTTCCATTATTTAAAACAAAACACTTGCAACCAAAAGGATGAAAATAGCTAATGTTAGGCTTTTTAGATTTTAAAATCTCATAAGGTGTTTTTTTTAAAATAGGCCTCATCATTACTCGGATTATAATATAGCAAGCGGTGTTAGTGGCTTCCGCCCAAAAATACTTAGGTAAATTATTTTCACAAAGCATAATCCTAGACATTTCTTCTAAAGTTCTATTTTTCCTCTCAACTACCCCGTTTTGTTGAGGAGTTCGAGGAGCCGAAAAATTATGGCTAATCTCATTTTCATTACAATACTCATCAAAACCCATATTTTGAAATTCGGTTCCATGATCACTTATAATATGTGAAATTTTAAGTTCAAGATTATTTTGGGTTATTTTAGAAAATGTGATAGAGTTTTCTAAAGCCTCATCCTTGGTGCTTAAAAAGAGAACCCAAGTATATCTAGAGTAATCATCAACAAGCACAAAAGAATATGATTTTCCACCCAGGCTAGTAGTCTTAATTGTCCCAAAGAGATCCATATGGATCAATTACGAACACCTACTTGTAGAAACATCATTAATGGACTTAAAAGAGGCTCTATGTCGTTTACCTTTAGCACATGCATCACAAATTTTATCTAATGAGAACTTGAGCTTAGGTAGGCCTCGAACTAGATTAAGGGAAACTAATTTTTCCAAAACACTAATGCTAGCATGCCCTAGTTTCCTATGCCATAACCATGCATCATTTTCATTTTGTGCAACTAAGCATGCATGAGATGTATGAATGTCATCTAGGTGCACCATATATATATTGCTTATGCGATGACCATTGAGCATTGTTTTATTTGATTTAATGTCAACTATTCTACATCCATTTACATCAAACATGACATTAAACCCTTTATCACACAATTGACTTATGCTCAACAAGTTATGTTTTAGACCATTGACATACAAAATATTTTTAATAAGTATAGAAGAGTGATTACCAATGGAGCCAATACCCTCAATGTGGCCTTTGGAGTTTTCACCAAATGTTACTACTCCTTCATTTTTGGGCTTTAATTCCATGAATCGACTCTTGTCTCTGGTCATGTGCCTCGAGCATCCACTATCATGGTACCATGAATTTTGACTTTGTAGCAATTGATCCATGTGCCCCCTACAAACAAAGAGATTAAGCTTTGATTTTTGGTACCCAAATCATTTTGGGTCCATGAGTGTTAGCTCCCAAAATCTTGGTTCTCTTAGGAATCCAAGGTGACATGGAAATAATGTTATTAGATTTGACAAGTTCCTTAGGAACCCATACACTTCTAATTCTTTTAGTTCTATTATGCCTATTGGAGCCACTTTGTTTGTAGTTAAAATTCTTTCTTTTTACAAAGTTGGTTTTTAAATATTCACCTTTTTCAACCCTTGACGAACTAACAATTTTGAAAGAATTTTTGAGCTCTTTTAGCTCATTCACCAATTTTTAGTGTTCATCATGACAATGAGAAAGAAGGTTATTTAAATTAATGTTTTCTTGTTCGAAAAACTTCAAATCATCTTGTAAGCTTAAAACCTTTTTCTCAAAATCCGAGTTAGCTTTAGAGAGTGAATCATTTTGAGCTTTCAAATCCGAAATGACCTTTTTATTTTTCAAAATGGACTCCTTATATTTCTCTACTAACTCATCATATAGCTCTTGTAACTCATCGTATGGATCATGCAATTCATCAAATGTAAAATCAAAGCAAGATAAGTTAGAGGTTACCATCGAATCCTCCTTAAGAGCCATAAGGCAAAGGTTGGCCACTTCATGTTCCTCATCCTCAGATGACTCCTCATCACTCCAAGTAGCAAGCTTAGTTTTGAGCTTCTTCTTCTCAAATCCCTTCTTCTTGACTTGAGGGCAATCGAAACGTATGTGACCCGGCTTCTTGCACTCTGTTGCGTGTCAAAAGTCCTATCGCAATGTAGTGCAAGTGTACACGACGCAAGTAGTAAAGTGATACTCGAAGTATCAGATGTCGAATCCACAGGGACTAGAAATAGATTTATCCTCGAATTGCTGCACAAGAGAGAAAGAAAAGAATTTAGATTGTTTGGAAAATAAAATTGGAGAATAATGAATGTAAAAGATAAAAGATTCAGGGTTAAGAGATAGGTCGGTATTGATTTTCTTGGTAGTGCATGTGTTGCACTAAAGAGAAATTCTTGTTCTGTCATCGCCCCTGTCGCGGTAGAAATATGTTTTTTTCGCGGCAGCGATCATACAACTCTGTACTTCAAGCTTGGAAGAATCCCTGCTGTGACTTGTCCTATCCCTAGGTCCAAGTCTGTCGATGAACACGTCTTGGATGATACCTCCCGGCGTGAATCGAAGGATGAACACCGATGTTGTTGAATTCTTCCTTAGCCACTTAACCTCGTCATATCCCTAGGTCCGAGATAGTTCAACCATAAACTGGAGAACTTGCACTTATTCCTTTCGTATACTTAACTCTCCCGATATTAAGTAAATATATAATCTCACAATGCTCTCCCGATACTCTTGCAAGATGTTGAAACCAGAATAAGCATACTTGAAGTTTTATTTCATTGAACAGAAAATTCCTAAAACAGTACAATCCTTGCAACTACTTTACATAATCAACCCTTAGCCCTAGGGGAAGTTTAGAACATGATGAGAAGGGGAAAACGACAAGGGTTTTGGGGAAGACGGCTAGAGATGAGATATCCTTCCCTAGGTCGAATTACATGCCTTTATATAGGCCTTGGGTTCAAGTTTTCTAATAAGGTAAGAATACAAGTTTAAATTAAAGTACAACTCTATTAAAGACTAAATCTTCAGAGTAGATGTCTTTAATTCTTCCTCTTTTCTTGCTTTGGGTTTCTTCCTTGAACTTTGGGCTTGGCCTTCATTCTTCCCCAGGGCTCAGAAAAATATAGGAGTGGTCCACGACAGAACGGCTTGAAATCCTCTATCTGTCGAACTCCACTTCACTTTTCCACTTCACATGTGTTGTCGTCATGGCTGCCACGGCAGTGGCCACAACAGCATCTTCCTTCTTGACTCCAGTCTCTTGTTCCAGCTCTGCTCCTTTGCTGTCCTGAGTCTGCCGCAGCAGATACCTACAAAAGTAGCCAAAATCAGTAGCAACTGTGCCATTTTATCTAATTGTGATGTATATGTGAAACTTTACCTAAATGCAATGAATTATGCTTGAATGCAGCAAAAATATGGGTTAAATAAGGGGTAAATAATAGGATTTTTACACACTCAACACACCCCCAAACCCAAGTTCTTGCTTGCCCTCAAGCAAATATGACCTAACTAAAAATTAAAAATCTTTTTGGTTTTGGCTTAATTCAGTGAACCTTTCATTACCTACCACTTATTCTCTATCAAGAGCAATACCTTGTCGGGCATCTCTGGATTCATTCGGAACCATGCTATAATTCTTGTGCGGTGTGTGCAAGTTTTGTGAACAACTATGTTTCTAGACTCCTTTAGTATTCCAGAATAGTCATGCTTACAACTTGAGTTTATGCCAATTCAATTTTTTTCTGGAGGCAATTCTTAGGCTCCTTTAGTTTTTCTGACTCTTGATTTAACTGCATCTTTTCTGGAGGCAATTCTTGGGCTCCTTTAGTTTTTTCTAACTTATCTCAAAAAGGAATCTCCTAAAATCAGTGCAAGGCAGTTTTGCAAGCAAATGAGTCTGAATAATTTTCTTTCTTTTATTGTTTTCCTAGAGCCAGTGATAGGCACCTCTAGGGGCAGTTTCAAGTGGGTAAACATTCCTATTCCAGAGTACTAAAGAAATTTAGATATCATAAGAGTCACAAAGAGTGTTGTACATATTAGAATCATAGCAAGGCTCTAAACAAATCCTAAAATTTCCTAAGGGCGCTATCACGATAGAGTATGTCGCGGCAGGTAAGTTCAGTTCAAAGACTTAAGCAAAAAAATTAGCAAAAATAAACTAATTAACAACTAATACTTAGACACAATTTTAAGACACAACTAACACTTCATTACTGGAGGGATGCCACCCCCAAACTCGAGGGTTGCATTGCCCTCAATGCATGATAACATGGAAATTAAAAACAGAAAATAAAATACATCACAAAATAAATAAAAACAGCAAAGACATCAATTATAAGATAGAAACTTAATTTGAGGAGCTGTCGTCGCTGCTGCTGCTGATCTGAAGCTGCCGACGGGCAGAGAATTTCATGGCAGGTGCCGGTAGAGGACTAGGAGAGGCAGAGGTTGTCTTCTTTTTGGCTTCCCTTAGTGGCTGGACACGGGTTGGTGAGATACGTGGGGGCTTTTCCAGAACTTGTACCTCATCGTCGGAGCTTCTGCTGGCAGATCTGTCGTTGCTGGAGGGTCCTTCGCCAGCCTTGTTGGGCTTCTGCCTTTTCATTGGGGTGAACTCCTTAGAGAGGTTTCGGGCAACTGAGGGTTCCCCGTCAGAATCCTGCCAGACTGAACAGGAGGAGAACCCTTCGAAGTAGTCTTCGTTGAGCTCTGGCAGGGGCTCTTTTATTTTCTCGCCTCTGGCAGTGGCAGTTTGGCTGCCGCCTTCAGCTGTCGCGGCAGGTGTAGGTGTAGAGGCAGTAGATGGAGTCTTAGGTGTGGCAGCAGGGGTAGGAGTAGGTGTCGGGGCAGCGAAGAACTATTCTAGAAAGATGGGAATGGCACATGTGTAAAATTTAAATCATTACGAATAAAATTTATCGTTACTGCCGTGAAATCCCTCATGAAGCTCATCAGTTCGAGCTGACTTTCCTCCATTCTTTGAAGTGTTGAAAGAATCTGGGTGGAGGTGTCCGGTGAAGGTGTGACTGCCTTCTGTTGCTGCTCTGCTACGGCAGGTTCTGGGTGACTGGGGCCTGTCATCTGCTTTGCTGTGGCAGAAGGGTTGAAGAAGGACAGTGGAGTGGCAGCCTTTAGCTCCATGAGGCTGAAGATGTTTCGCTCCATCCATCCTTTCCCTCGGATTTTAAAATCTTCATCAATCTCTGGTACGTTGTGGCCCCGGCAGATGGCAGTGATGAGGTATGGGAAGACAAGGGGTCCCGATGGTCGGAGGGCGCATTCCAAAATTCCCTCCCTTATGTATCGGCCGACATTGATAGGTCTTTCATTTAGAATTGAATGTACAAGGGCTAACCTGGGTCGGTCGACGATACTGTTATGGGAAGATGGCATGATGCGCTTCTTCACAAAATGATTCCACAGTTTGGCCTCTGGAGTCAACTGGGTTCTCTTCACCGTCTATCGGTGTTTTGGGTTCGTGTTCCATTCTGTCCCCTCCTCAGTGAGCTCTGCCATGACCGCATCATAGTCTGCCGGTGACAGACTATTGACAAATCTTTTGTGTGCGTTCTTCTTTTTACTCACGTAGAGGGTGTTGATGTAGGAAGGCTCGAAAGAAAGCTTTTTACCTCAAACTATAACTGTTGTAGTATCTTTGCTGTCGACGGCAGCATAGAATTCCCTGACGAGCATGACGTTCATCTCTTCCGGCTGGGCAGCAAACTGCTGCCATTTGAGGGCATGGATCTTTCTTATGATAAAGGGTTCAAGCCCTAGGTCTTCTGTGGGTTTGGTGTAGAGAAACCCTCGTTCTTCCCACATCTCCCTCTTCTAGAAGGAGCGGTAGTATCTGCCGGCGGAGTCGGTGGAGGCGAAGCGGTTTGGGATGGCACTATGGCTTGGGGTGCTGACTGCTGCAGCATAATTGGAGGCAGCACTTCTACGGGTTTGTATGCTAGTCATCGTTGCAAGGACTGTGGAAAATGTAAAGAAACTTTTGAGATCTAGAGGAAACAAGTTGGGAGAATAAGAGTGAGATGAAAAATGAATAGTGAATAGGGGTTTATATAGATGGTTGATTTTCTGCCCGTTGGAGCTGTAACGGCAGGCGCAAATAACGGGGCCAGCTGTTACGCGGTTTCTGACGCGTCTGTCACGCGTTTTCGTGTTTGTTGCACGTCTGTTACGCGTTTGCGTGTTTGTCGCGACAGCTTGGTGACAGGCTATATTTTTCGTGTCTGTCGCGACAGCTAGTGACAGGCTGTGACGACAGACTTCTCCGTTGGGCTTTATGGGCTGCTGTTGATATGGTGGGCTGATTCACTCCTTCTTTTTGGCATGTTTCCTTTATTTCTTAAAAAATAATTAAAATAAAATCTTAGTTCCTAAAATAAATATATCTTAATTCATAATAAATAAATAAAATAAATAAAATAAAAAATTAAGTTAAATTAGGGATGCCTTGAGGGGCATCTCCTAAAGTAACTACTTCCTGCATCCTTGGGGCTTCAATCCCCTGATAATGCTTTAGTCTCTGTCCATTGACTTTGAATCGGTGCCCGTCTTTTAGGGATTGGATTGTGATGGAACCATGTTGGAAAACCTGGACAACTTGAAAAGTACCGGACCATCTAGATTTAAGCTTTCCTGGGAAAAAATTTAACCTAGAGTTAAACAACAACACCTGCTGCCCTGGGCAGTACTGTCGTGGCAGCAGTTTCCTGTCATGCCACCTTTTGGTTTTATCTTTGTATATCCTGGCATTGTCGTAGGCCATTGCTCGAATTTCTTCAATTTCATTCAAGTCCAGTAGACTCTTTTGTCATGCATTATCCAAGTCCATGTTTACCGTCTTGATAGCCTAGTAAGCTCTGTGCTCTATCTCAACAGGTAAGTGGCATGTACTCCCATATATAAGCCTGTAGGGTGACATTCCGAATGGTGTTTTGAATGTTGTTCTATAGGCCCAGAGTGCATCATTGAGGTGTAAAGACCAATCTTTTCGAGTAGGTTTAACCATCTTCTCGAGTATGTTCTTTACTTCTCGGTTGGATATTTCGGTCTGTCCATTGGTTTGAGGGTGGAATGATGTTGCAATCCGGTGCTTTACTCCATATTTTCTCAAGGCAGCAGTAATTACCATATTATCAAAATGTCTCCCTTCGTCACTGATGATCGCCTTAGGAATGCCAAATCTGGAGAAAATATTCTTGTGCAAAAATCTCTGAACAATTTTGGCATCATTTTTCTGAGTGGCGATCGCTTCAACCCACTTGGACACATAATCTACTGCCAGTAGGATGTAGAGGTTCCCACAGGATGCTGGGAACGGTCCCATGAAATCGATTCCCCATACATCAAAGATTTCGACTTCTAAAATGTTCTGCAATGGCATCTCATGCCTTCTCGAGATGTTCCCAGTCCTTTGGCATTTGTCACAGCTTTTGTAGAAGGCTTGTACATCCTTGAACAGTGTGGGCCAATAGAGACCAGATTGCAAAACCTTGGCAGCGGTTTTGTTTCCACCTAGGTGTCCTCCATATGGTAAAGCATGGCAGTGGTGAAGCACAGCTTCCTGTTCATCCTGTGGTATGCATCTCCTGATAATTTGGCCTGCACAATGTTTGAAAAGAAGAGGTTCGTCCCAATAATAATGTTTTGCATCATTTTGGAACCTCTTCCTTGCTTGGTAATTAAGTTCAGGAGGTAGTATTCCGCTAACAATGTAATTAACAAAATCAGCGTACCAAGGAAGTTCAGAAAACTTACCTGCCACCATGGCTATCGCGGCAGTGCTTGTGCCAGCAAACAGCTGCTCATCCAAGAAGGTCTCCAATATGCTGGTCTTGTCAGTCGGTAGACTCTTTCCCATCTCTAATCTCGACAAGTGGTTTGCTACTTGGTTTTATGTCCCCTTTTTGTCCTTGATGTCAATGTTGAATTCTTGCAGCAGCAGAATCCAACGTATCAGTCTCGGTTTTGCAACCTTTTTCGTGAACAGATACTTCAGTGCTGAATGGTCTGTATGGACCACCACCTTCGTTCCAAGTATGTATGGCAGGAACTTGTCGATTGAGAACACCACTGCTAATAGTTCCTTTTCTGTTGTGGTGTAATTCACTTGGGCATCATTCAGTGTTTTACTAGCATAGTAAATTACATGGAATAGCTTATCCTTCCTTTTCCCTAGTGCTGCCCCTACAGCATAATCATTGGCGTCACACATTATTTCGAATGACAAACTCCAGTCTGGTGGTTGTACGATCGGGGCTGTTACCAGCTTTTCCTTCAGAATTATGAATGCTTCAGTACATTCAGTATTAAAGTCAAAGGGACGATTCTGCTCCAATAAGTGGCATAAGGGCTTGGTAATCTTCGAGAAATTGGCAATAAATCTTCGATAGAACCCATCATGCCCTAAGAAACTTCGAATCCCCTTGACTGTGGTGGGTGGTGGCAGTTTTTCGATTACTTCTATTTTCGCTCTGTCTACCTCTATGCCGCGGCAGCTTACCTTGTGGCCTAGGACTATCCCTTCATCCACCATGAAGTGGCACTTTTCCCAGTTTAAAACCAAGTTCGCTTTTTCACATATTTCAAGCACCTTCTGTAGGTTGCCTAAACAGCCTTCAAAACTGCCTCCAAAGACGGAAAAATCGTCCATGAAAATTTCCAGGAAGTCCTCTACCATGTCGGAGAATATCGCAATCATGCACCTTTGGAAGGTTGTTGGTGCGTTGCAAAGTCCAAATGGCATTCTCCGGAAAGCATAAGTGTCGTATGGGCATGTGAAGGTAGTTTTCTCTTGATCCTCCGGTGCAATAGCTATCTGATTGTAACCTGAGTAACCATCAAGAAAACAATAGTAAGGTTTCCCCGTTAATCTATGTAACGCCCCGGTTTTGGGCTTAGAAGTTTTGGGCGTTGACCGGTTTGGTCAAAGTCCTGTTCGAATCTAAAGAGGTTAAATTAGGAAAGCCTAGTTCGGGTTGCATTAAAAATATGGAAAAATGTTCTAAAATCATCTTTTAATATAATTAGATGAACTGTGAAAACAATTTTGGAAAATGAGGTTTGGAAGGTTGACATTTTGGCTAGTGACCAAAATGTAATTTTCGCAAATTTGGTGGCTGTTTTAAAAAGGATTGAAACTTTGAATCTTTAAGGAGCTATTTGCCCAAAAGTGAATTCTCCAGATTTTTCTAAGATATTTTAATCTTAAATTCTGATTTTAAAGGTTTCATAAAAGGAGGGAAACTCATTTTTACTATTTTCTTTCCTAACTTCCTATTTTCTTCTCTCATTTTCTCTCCAACCAAACATTTCTTTTTCCAGAGATTTTGATCTGATTTCTTCATCTAAAATCATCCTTTCAATTCACAATTGATAGCAAATCATTGTGTCATCAAAACCTACTCAATTGCTACAAGTTTCAACAAGGTTTTCATTCCAAAAAGTGGAGAATCACAAGTTTGGAGGTATGAACGATTTCTCCTCTGAACTTTAAGTTCTTTAATGAAATTCCTAAAGTTTTCAATCCTAAATTTATGTTTAATTAAAGGTTTTCAAGTAGATTTGTGGATCTTGGCTAATTATGCAAGATTTTGATGTTTTCACTTGATTTTCGTTAGATCTGAGTAATCTGGGTTTTAAGAGGTGTTTTTGATGTTAAATGAACTCTAAATTGATAAGGAAATGAGTTTTGATCAATGCAATCCCGGATAGGTTGAGTTTCCTAAGTTTAGCTTGTGTTTTAAGGTGGTTTTTGAGGTGATCTTGGTGATCTGATGTTGCTGGAGGTATAAGGATGGTTGTAGGTTGTTTTTAGATGTTAAATGGTGATGATGGATGTTAGGTTTTGCTGGGTTATGGCTGGGCTTTGTTTAGAAGTGGTTTTGATGCATTTTCGGTTGTGTTTGGTGGCCGAAAATGGAGGTTGGATGAGAGCAGCGAGTTTAGGTGCTTTCATTGAAGTAATTGATGCATGGTGATGCATTAATTTACTGCTTTGATGTGTTGAAACAGGGGAGGCATCTTTGGATCCAAGTTTGGTTGATCCGGAAGCTTGATTTCGTGCTTCGGCAAGTGGCGAAGTGGAAATCGGTGAGTGCAATTGTGGAAATTGGATTTTCAGCTTTTTAAACCAAGGTTTGAAGGTTGTGGGAGCTTAGTTTAAGTCTAAACAACTTTGCTAAGCTCAAGTGTAAGTTTTCGGATTTTCTCTCTAGTGGTGGCCATGATTTTGATGTGATGCAATATGATGATTTGCATGTTTTAATTACTGTTTTGAAAGCATGTTTTAGCATGGTTTTTGTTGATGATGTAAGCCATATGTTGAAGGTAACTCTAGGTAGGAGTTCCTTGATTTTGTACATTGAAATGGTGTGGTTTGATGCTTTGAAATGCATGATGAATATGGCTTGATTTAATGCTTTAAACAGTGGATTAAATGATGAAAATGATGTATATTGGCAAGTGATGTTTTTAAAATGTTAAGGTCACTAAGGTGGTTAAAAGTCCTTGAGTGAGCCTTGTTACTTATGAACATCAAGGTGGTTAAAAGTCCTTGGATGGTTCATGTTGCGGACACTAAGGTGTTTAAAAGTCCTTAGGTGATCCTTTCTATGGTGTTTAAAAGTCCATAGGCCAAGGTGTTTAAAAGTCCTTGGGATCAAGGTGTTTAAAAGTCCTTGATGTGATTCAATTCATGGTGTTTAAAAGTCCATGGCCAAGGTGTTTAAAAGTCCTTGGGATCAAGGTGTTTAAAAGTCCTTGATGAGATACTTTCTATGGTGTTTAAAAGTCCATAGGCCAAGGTGTTTAAAAGTCCTTGGGGCCAAGGTGTTTAAAAGTCCTTGGGAAGTTGTTGAACTTGTTTTATGAAATGGAAATTGTCACTTGAGCCAATATGACATGTTAAGTATGTAAGAAGCATGAGATGCTTGTTTTGATATTTAATATGAAGCATGAGATTGCTTGTTTTAAAGTGTGCTTCGAGCATGTGCAAAGGTTGATTTTAAGCATGATTTATAAATGGTTTTAATTGCATTATTGAATTGTTTTTAATGAGCATGACTCACTAAGCTTTTGCTTACGCTCTCTACGTTTTCTTAATTCAATAATGCAGATCATTAGAGTACCTTAAGGGCAGCAAGAAAGGGCAAGCAATCAAGTTCAAGTGAAGCTCAAAGTATGAAGGTTTTATAAGTGCAATTTAGCTTTTGTATGTTTTGGCAATGGGGGACCAATGTGTATGTTTTGGGAGGTGTTTGAGGCTCCCTAAGTATGTTGAATGTTGATGTGTTTGCTGGTTTTTGCATTGGAACCATATATGCTTGCTTTGTAAGTTTGGTGTTTGTATGCCTAGCTTGTGTAGGAAGCATGCATTTAGAATTGGGGCTTTTTGCATATGATGTTAATTGGATGAATTGATGATGCTAGTATGTTGTTTATATGCTTACTTGCATGCTGGTAAAGTTTGGTGATGTTTGGAGCATGTTAGGTTGTGTAATTGCATGATTAAAGTTGAATTTTGGAGCAATCTGGTGCAGGCGTTTCGGAACTGGGTGCCCCGCGTTTCGGAACGGGTGCCTTGCATGAACCCAGGCGTCCGAAACGGGGAGGGCCGTTTCGGAACGAGTAAGCCTCTGCCAGACCCCCGTTTCGAAACGGGCTATGCCTGTTTCGGAACGGCCCCGCGTTTCGGAACAGGCTGTCCCCCGTTTCGGAACGGTTGACCGTTGGGGGCTGACATTGGCGGTTATGTGTTTTGAATTGTTTGCGTTTTGGTCCTGAAACTTGTTTGTGCAATTGTATGAGTTTGGGAAGTCCTTTTGAGCTGAAATTTCTCAGAGAAGCATGAAACCTATTTAATTTCAAGATGGTAACTTCAAATTTGGTTAAGTCCTTATATTTATCAGAAATTACAATTTGGTCCCTAAAGTTGTAATTTGTTCAATTGGGTCCCTGTTTGACCTCTGATGTTTGTGATCTTTGAGTATGTTGTTTGTATGATCACACATAGGTGTAATGTGCATCTAGATAAGATTAAAAAGAAAAAAAAAGGGTCGTTAATCAAGGTTGACTTTCGGGTTGACTTTGGTTTTCCCCGTGTGACTTTCTTAATTCGGGTCAATCGTCTAGGCCGGGTTAAGGGGGTTACATTTGGTGGTATCAGAGCTGAGTTCTCGAGTAATTGGGAATGTATGTATGCATGATTGAAGCATGTTGCTTTGTATGCTTGTTGTTTGAAAGCATGTTCAGTGGCATGAGGTGTCGATGCAATTGAGTTGTATGTTGTGATGTTGCATGCTGAGGGTACCCATTGCCAAACAAAAGCTAAAGGAAAGATGTTGTTTTGAAATGAAATTGAGCTTGAATACTTGGATTGCTTACCTTGCTGGGCCTGATTTTGTTTTATTTGTGTTGTGATTGCATGGTAAAGTATGGCACCACGTAGAGAGTTAAGAGGTAATGCGAGAGCTGCGGCTCCTAACGAGAATGAGAATGAAGAGCACACTGGTAGTGCTGTGTTACCCCCTCCTCCGCCTGGTGGTGGTGATGGAGGTGCGAGAGCTGAAGCTGCAGCTGATGCTGGTGCTGGAGCTGCTGGACCAGAGGTTGGTCAGGGGCAAGCGATGCCTGATATGTCTGCTTTGGTACAAGCTATTGCGGGTGCTTTTCGAGCAGCAGTAGCTGGAGCTCAGGGAGCTGGGCATCAGGGAGATGCTGGAGTCAGATTGCCTTTGGAGCGTCTGCGCAGTCTTGGAGGGACTGAGTTTAGAGGTTTGTCAGCTGAGAGTTCTGAGGCTTGGCTTGAGAGTACCAAGCGTATCTTGGGTCAGATGAGTTGCACGGATGTGCAAAAGCTGGGCTGTGTTGTGTCCTTGCTGCAGGACGATGCTTATACATGGTGGACGACCACCATAGTTGGAATGGCTGAAGCTGATGTTACCTGGACATTCTTTCAGAATGTGTTTAAGAGAAGATATCTGGGAGTGAGATATCTGGATGAGAAAAAGCGGGAATTCATGTCTCTTACCCAAGGGAGCATGAGTGTAGCTGAGTACGAGGTACAGTTTGTACGGCTCAGTCAGTATGCACCGGAGCTGATACCTGATGAGAGGGCTAGGTGCGAGAGGTTTCGTTACGGTCTTGTGACGGATGTAAAGACATACATGTTGGCTGCTGAGTATGAGGATTTTGATGTGTTGGTGAGTCGATCCAAGGACATTGAGATGAACCTGAGTTTGTCTGCTAGAGGTGCTGGAGCAAGTGCTGGAAAGAGACCAGCTGAGTATAGTTCCGGAGGTGGACGGAACAAGAGGGGACGCGATCAGAAGTATCAGTCCTCAGCCAAGAGAGGTGGCGGTGCACCTGCTAGAGGAGGTTATGCTAGAGCTGATCCTAGTGCTTGTTGGATCTGTGGTTCACGTGGTCACTTGAAGCGTGACTGTCCTCGTGCTAAGAGAGTAGCACAAGCTCCTGCTGTGGCAGCTGGTAATGCTGGTGGAAATGGATGCTGGAATTGTGGTTCTGCAGACCACATAAGGCGAGATTGTCCGAGATTGGCTGGTGAGCAGGTGCGTGCTCCTGTTGTTGCAGCAGTGCAGAGAGGTCGTGGGCGCGGCCGTGGTAATTTCCAGAGGAGTGAGGAAGGTGGCCGAGGGGTAGCTCACGTTGTAGCTATTCAGCCTGAAGGTGGAGGCCAAGCGAGGGTGTATGCTCAGAGAGAGGGCAGGAATGATGCTGATGTGATTGCAGGTACCTTTACTTTGCAGTCCTTGTCATTGCTTTCTTTGATTGATTCTGGATCTACGCATTCATATATTCTTCGTGAGCATGCTGAATTGCTTGGTTTGCCTGTTGAGTCTTTGGATGTTGGTGTTCGGGTCGCTAGTTCTTTTGGTGAGACTGTTGTGACTCGAAAGTTGTTTAGAAGGTGCCCTTTGGTTGTTCAAGAACATGTCCTTCATGTTGATCTTATGGAGTTGCCCTTCTATGGTTGATGTGATCCTTGGTATGGATTGGCTTGCTGAGCATCGTGCTGTTGTGGATTGTGAGAATAAGCGTGTTTCGCTTAAGCTTGCGGATGATTATGAAGTTGTGGTGGTTGGTGAGAATGTGAAGTTTCTTGCCAATGTTGTGTCTTCTTTGGAGGCGAGTAGGATGCTGAGGCAGGGTTGCGAAGCTTATCTAGCTTTTGTGATGAATCCTAGCTCAAAGGAGTTGAGGGTGCAAGATATCAGGGTTGTAAAGGAGTTTCCTGGTGTTTTTCCTGAGGAGTTGCCTGGTTTACCTCCTAACCGCGAGGTGGAGTTTGGAATTGAGCTGTATGAGAATACAACTCCTGTGTCCATTACTCCATATAGAATGGCACCTAAGGAGCTGAAGGAGCTGAAGACGCAGTTGCAAGAGCTGCTTGATCGTGGTTTTATCCGGCCGAGTGTATCGCCTTGGGGTGCTCCTGTCTTGTTTGTGAAGAAGAAGGATGGCACTATGAGAATGTGCATTGATTACCGTCAGCTGAACAAGTTGACTATCAAGAATCGGTATCCTTTGCCGAGGATTGATGATCTCTTTGATCAATTTCGGGGAGCAGCTGTGTTCTCTAAGATTGACTTGAGGTCAGGGTATTATCAGTTGAAGGTGAAAGATGTGGATGTGCCTAAGACAGCTTTCAGGACAAGGTATGGGCATTATGAGTTCCTTGTGATGCCGTTTGGGTTGACAAATGCTCCTGCTGCTTTCATGGACATGATGAATCGTGTTTTTCATGAATACCTGGACAAGTTCGTTGTGGTGTTCATTGATGATATCCTTGTGTACTCGCGTACTGAGGAGGAGCATGAAGAGCATTTGAGGGTTGTTTTGCAAGCTTTGTTGGAGAATCAGCTTTATGCTAAGCTGAGCAAGTGTGAGTTCTGGTTAAGAGAGGTGGTTTTTCTTGGGCATGTTGTCTCAGCTGAGGGGATTCGTGTTGATCCTCAGAAGATTGAGGCGGTGATGAGCTGGAAGGTTCCTAAGTCTGTTCATGAGGTCCGTAGTTTCCTTGGTTTGGCGGGATACTACCGGAGGTTTGTGGATGGTTTTTCCAAGATTGCTGCTCCTTTGACGAAGTTGTTGCAAAAGGATGTTAAGTATGAGTGGACAGAAGCGAGGCAGCAAGCTTTTGAGAAGCTGAAGTTGGCTTTGACGCAAGCTCCTATCTTGATTCAGCCTGAATCAGGGAAAGAGTTTGTGGTCTACAGTGATGCGTCCTATGTTGGTTTGGGGTGTGTGCTGATGCAAGAGGGTAAGGTTGTGGCTTATGCGTCGCGGCAGTTGAAGGTGCATGAGCGCAATTACCCTACGCATGATATTGAGCTGGCTGCAGTGGTTTTTGCTCTGAAGATCTGGAGACATTATCTGTATGGTGAGAAGTGTACTGTGTACACAGATCACAAGAGTTTGAGGTATCTGATGTCTCAGAAGGAGTTGAATCTAAGGCAGCGTCGTTGGTTGGAGTTGCTCAAGGATTATGATCTGACGATTGAGTATCATCCTGGAAAGGCCAATGTTGTTGCGGATGCCTTGAGTAGGAAGGTAGCTGTTGAGCTGAGGGCGATGTTTGCTAGCTTGAGCATATCGCGAGATGGTGGTCTTGTGGCTGAGTTGCAAGTGAAGCCATCTTTGGTTCAGTTGATCAAGGATAAGCAGTTGTTGGATGATTCCTTGGTGTCTCATGTTCAGGATATCGCGGAGGGTAGACCTTCGGAGTTCTGTTTCAATGATGATGGTGTGCTGTGTTTTGGGAGTCGAATAGTAGTGCCTGCTGATGCTGAGTTGAGGCGTGCTATTCTGACTGAAGGTCATAGTAGTCCTTTTGCTATGCACCCTGGTAGTACTAAAATGTATCGTGATCTTCGTGATGAGTACTATTGGGTTGGTTTGAAGAAGGATGTTGCAGAGTTTGTGAGCAAGTGTTTGGTGTGTCAGCGAGTTAAGGCTGAGCATCAGTTTCCTTCTGGGTTGTTGCAACCGTTGAAAATCCCTGAATGGAAGTGGGAGAGGGTTACCATGGATTTTGTATCTGGTTTACCTTTGTCTCCATCAAAGAAGAATTCGGTTTGGGTGATTGTGGATCGCCTGACGAAGTGTGCGCATTTCTTGCCTGTGCATACTACGTTTTCTTTGGATAAGCTGGCAGAGTTGTACATTGCTGAGGTTGTGAGGTTGCATGGTGTGCCTAAGTCGATTGTGTCGGATAGGGATCCGAGGTTCACATCGCGTTTTTGGCAGTGTTTGCATCAAGCTTTGGGTACAAGGTTGCATTTCAGTACATCCTATCATCCTCAGTCGGATGGTCAGTCTGAGCGAGTTATTCAGATTTTGGAGGATATGTTGAGATGCTGTGTGATCGAGTTCCAAGGTTCTTGGGAGAAGCATCTGCCTTTGGTTGAGTTCGCTTATAACAATAGTTATCAGGCGAGTATACAGATGGCACCTTATGAGGCTCTGTACGGGAGGAAGTGTAGGACTCCTCTTTGTTGGGCTGAAACTGGTCAAAAGTTGGTTTCTATGCCTGCTTTGTTGAAAGGGACCACCGAGAAGGTGAAGCTCATCTGTGAGCGGTTGAAGGCTGCCTCTGATCGGCAGAAGTCTTACGCGGATTTGAAGCGTAAGGAGATAGAGTATGCGGTGGGTGACCGTGTGTTCTTGAAGGTTTCGCCTTGGAAGAAGGTGATGAGGTTTGGCCGGAAGGGTAAGCTGAGCCCTAGATACATTGGACCGTATGAGGTGGTTGAGCGTGTGGGTCCTGTTGCGTATCGGTTGAGGTTACCTCAGGAGTTGGAGAAGATTCATGATGTGTTCCATGTTTCTATGCTCCGGAAGTATAGATCTGATCCTTCACATGTGATGCCTGTTGAGGATGTGGTTTTGAATCCGGATTTGACCTATGATGAGGAACCGGTGAAGGTTCTGGATTCAGATAGCAAGGTTCTTCGTGGCAAGACCATTGAGTTGGTGAAGGTGCTGTGGAAGCATCGAGGTGTTGAGGAAGCCACGTGGGAGCGAAAGGAAGACATGCTGAAGCAGTTTCCTTATCTCTTTCCTTCAGGTAAATTTCGAGGACGAAATTTCTTAAGGGGGGGAGAGTTGTAACGCCCCGGTTTTGGGCTTAGAAGTTTTGGGCGTTGACCGGTTTGGTCAAAGTCCTGTTCGAATCTAAAGAGGTTAAATTAGGAAAGCCTAGTTCGGGTTGCATTAAAAATATGGAAAAATGTTCTAAAATCATCTTTTAATATAATTAGATGAACTGTGAAAACAATTTTGGAAAATGAGGTTTGGAAGGTTGACATTTTGGCTAGTGACCAAAATGTAATTTTCGCAAATTTGGTGGCTGTTTTAAAAAGGATTGAAACTTTGAATCTTTAAGGAGCTATTTGCCCAAAAGTGAATTCTCCATATTTTTCTAAGATATTTTAATCTTAAATTCTGATTTTAAAGGTTTCATAAAAGGAGGGAAACTCATTTTTACTATTTTCTTTCCTAACTTCCTATTTTCTTCTCTCATTTTCTCTCCAACCAAACATTTCTTTTTCCAGAGATTTTGATCTGATTTCTTCATCTAAAATCATCCTTTCAATTCACAATTGATAGCAAATCATTGTGTCATCAAAACCTACTCAATTGCTACAAGTTTCAACAAGGTTTTCATTCCAAAAAGTGGAGAATCACAAGTTTGGAGGTATGAACGATTTCTCCTCTGAACTTTAAGTTCTTTAATGAAATTCCTAAAGTTTTCAATCCTAAATTTATGTTTAATTAAAGGTTTTCAAGTAGATTTGTGGATCTTGGCTAATTATGCAAGATTTTGATGTTTTCACTTGATTTTCGTTAGATCTGAGTAATCTGGGTTTTAAGAGGTGTTTTTGATGTTAAATGAACTCTAAATTGATAAGGAAATGAGTTTTGATCAATGCAATCCCGGATAGGTTGAGTTTCCTAAGTTTAGCTTGTGTTTTAAGGTGGTTTTTGAGGTGATCTTGGTGATCTGATGTTGCTGGAGGTATAAGGATGGTTGTAGGTTGTTTTTAGATGTTAAATGGTGATGATGGATGTTAGGTTTTGCTGGGTTATGGCTGGGCTTTGTTTAGAAGTGGTTTTGATGCATTTTCGGTTGTGTTTGGTGGCCGAAAATGGAGGTTGGATGAGAGCAGCGAGTTTAGGTGCTTTCATTGAAGTAATTGATGCATGGTGATGCATTAATTTACTGCTTTGATGTGTTGAAACAGGGGAGGCATCTTTGGATCCAAGTTTGGTTGATCCGGAAGCTTGATTTCGTGCTTCGGCAAGTGGCGAAGTGGAAATCGGTGAGTGCAATTGTGGAAATTGGATTTTCAGCTTTTTAAACCAAGGTTTGAAGGTTGTGGGAGCTTAGTTTAAGTCTAAACAACTTTGCTAAGCTCAAGTGTAAGTTTTCGGATTTTCTCTCTAGTGGTGGCCATGATTTTGATGTGATGCAATATGATGATTTGCATGTTTTAATTACTGTTTTGAAAGCATGTTTTAGCATGGTTTTTGCTGATGATGTAAGCCATATGTTGAAGGTAACTCTAGGTAGGAGTTCCTTGATTTTGTACATTGAAATGGTGTGGTTTGATGCTTTGAAATGCATGATGAATATGGCTTGATTTAATGCTTTAAACAGTGGATTAAATGATGAAAATGATGTATATTGGCAAGTGATGTTTTTAAAATGTTAAGGTCACTAAGGTGGTTAAAAGTCCTTGAGTGAGCCTTGTTACTTATGAACATCAAGGTGGTTAAAAGTCCTTGGATGGTTCATGTTGCGGACACTAAGGTGTTTAAAAGTCCTTAGGTGATCCTTTCTATGGTGTTTAAAAGTCCATAGGCCAAGGTGTTTAAAAGTCCTTGGGATCAAGGTGTTTAAAAGTCCTTGATGTGATTCAATTCATGGTGTTTAAAAGTCCATGGCCAAGGTGTTTAAAAGTCCTTGGGATCAAGGTGTTTAAAAGTCCTTGATGAGATACTTTCTATGGTGTTTAAAAGTCCATAGGCCAAGGTGTTTAAAAGTCCTTGGGGCCAAGGTGTTTAAAAGTCCTTGGGAAGTTGTTGAACTTGTTTTATGAAATGGAAATTGTCACTTGAGCCAATATGACATGTTAAGTATGTAAGAAGCATGAGATGCTTGTTTTGATATTTAATATGAAGCATGAGATTGCTTGTTTTAAAGTGTGCTTCGAGCATGTGCAAAGGTTGATTTTAAGCATGATTTATAAATGGTTTTAATTGCATTATTGAATTGTTTTTAATGAGCATGACTCACTAAGCTTTTGCTTACGCTCTCTACGTTTTCTTAATTCAATAATGCAGATCATTAGAGTACCTTAAGGGCAGCAAGAAAGGGCAAGCAATCAAGTTCAAGTGAAGCTCAAAGTATGAAGGTTTTATAAGTGCAATTTAGCTTTTGTATGTTTTGGCAATGGGGGACCAATGTGTATGTTTTGGGAGGTGTTTGAGGCTCCCTAAGTATGTTGAATGTTGATGTGTTTGCTGGTTTTTGCATTGGAACCATATATGCTTGCTTTGTAAGTTTGGTGTTTGTATGCCTAGCTTGTGTAGGAAGCATGCATTTAGAATTGGGGCTTTTTGCATATGATGTTAATTGGATGAATTGATGATGCTAGTATGTTGTTTATATGCTTACTTGCATGCTGGTAAAGTTTGGTGATGTTTGGAGCATGTTAGGTTGTGTAATTGCATGATTAAAGTTGAATTTTGGAGCAATCTGGTGCAGGCGTTTCGGAACTGGGTGCCCCGCGTTTCGGAACGGGTGCCTTGCATGAACCCAGGCGTCCGAAACGGGGAGGGCCGTTTCGGAACGAGTAAGCCTCTGCCAGACCCCCGTTTCGAAACGGGCTATGCCTGTTTCGGAACGGCCCCGCGTTTCGGAACGGGCTGTCCCCCGTTTCGGAACGGTTGACCGTTGGGGGCTGACATTGGCGGTTATGTGTTTTGAATTGTTTGTGTTTTGGT
This sequence comes from Hibiscus trionum, assembly GCA_030270665.1. Lineage (NCBI taxonomy): Eukaryota > Viridiplantae > Streptophyta > Magnoliopsida > Malvales > Malvaceae > Hibiscus > Hibiscus trionum. Next base: position 7,915,790 of record BSYR01000007.1, on the reverse strand, counting down.
CCTGAAACTTGTTTGTGCAATTGTATGAGTTTGGGAAGTCCTTTTGAGCTGAAATTTCTCAGAGAAGCATGAAACCTATTTAATTTCAAGATGGTAACTTCAAATTTGGTTAAGTCCTTATATTTATCAGAAATTACAATTTGGTCCCTAAAGTTGTAATTTGTTCAATTGGGTCCCTGTTTGACCTCTGATGTTTGTGATCTTTGAGTATGTTGTTTGTATGATCACACATAGGTGTAATGTGCATCTAGATAAGATTAAAAAGAAAAAAAAAGGGTCGTTAATCAAGGTTGACTTTCGGGTTGACTTTGGTTTTCCCCGTGTGACTTTCTTAATTCGGGTCAATCGTCTAGGCCGGGTTAAGGGGGTTACAATCTATCAAGCATTTGATCAATAAAAGGTAGGGGAAAATGGTCCTTCCGGGTAGCTTTGTTAAGCTTCCGGTAATCCATACAAACCCTCCAACCAGTCACAGTCCTGGTTGGGATTAGCTCATTCTCTTCGTTGGTTACCACGGTTATTCATCCATTTTTAGGTACCACTACACCGGGCTCACCCACTTACTATCCAAAATGGCATTAATTATTTCGGCATCGAGCCATTTGATAATTTTTTTCTCACCACTTCTCGCATTGCGTCATTTAAGCGTCTCTAAGCATCAATGGTCGGCTTATGATCATCCTCTAGGAGAATTTTGTGCATACATAATGCCGAACTGATGCCTTGGATGTCAGCTATCGTCCATCCAATAGCCTTCTTATGCTGCTGCAGCATTCTGATTAACTGCTGCTCTTGTTCCTGCATTAACTTGGAAGAGATGATTACGGGCAACGTATCATTCAAACCAAGAAAAACATATTTAAGCTGCCCTGGCAGGGGCTTAAGATCTAAAACAGGTGGTTCTTCAATTGAAGGCTTTTGAATGATGTGTTCATTTGAGGTGTAGTTTAAGGAGTCGAATAACTTACCTAGACGATTGCCTATCCATTTTACCTCTTCATGACCTTCAGTGTCGGATATGTCTAAATCGGAGGAGTCACTGTCGTTGTTGTTGCCGTGACTGTCTTCCAGATGACTGCTGTGGCAGTGACCAAATTTGATGTCATGGCAGCTCGACCTGATGCAGGGTTGGTCAAGGATTACTTCAGTGATTGCCTTGCACTCTTCTTCTGCATCAGCATGTTTAATTGCTTGGAGAACATTGAGTTTAATCTCTTGATCATTTACTCTCATGGTCAGTTCTCCTTTCTCTACATCAATCAGAGATCTGCATGTGGCTAGGAAGGGTCGCCCCAGGATGATTTGGTGCGTTTTCATCTGCTTCACAGTCTAAAACAAGAAAGTCAGCAGGGAAAATAAACTTATCCACTCTTACCAGAATATCTTCGATCTTCCCTTCTGGTTGTACGTAAGAGCGGTCTGCCAACTACAGCAAGACTGTCGTGGGCTGTGCTCGTCCAATACCTAATTTTTGAAACACAAATTTTGGCATTAAATTTATACTAGCACCTAGATAACAAAGTGCCTTACCCACGAATTTGTCACCAATTATGCACGGTATGATGAAGCTCCCAAGATCTTTCTTCTTCTGGGGTGGATGCCTGTGTAAGATAGTCATGCTTCCTTCTGTCATTTTTACCGTTTCAAATTCCCCAAGTCTGGATCTTTTTGACATGGCATCCTTAAGAAATTTCGCATAACCGGGCATCTGCTTGATGGCCTCCAAAAGTGGTATATTAATGTGCACCTGCTTAAAAATATCGTAAATCTTTTTGAGCTGGTACTCTTGTTTCTGCTTTTGCAACCGCTGTGGAAAATTAGGTGGAGGACGGTAATCTTCCAACCGTCCCTCACATGGTATTCGGATCTGAGGAGGCTTAGGTTCTTCAGCATTCTTTTCCCGCTCCTCTGTCTCCTCTGCTGCTGTGACAGGTGTGCCGGCAGCAGGTTTCTCTTCCTCTGCCGGGGCAGTGTTCACGGCAGGTGTATCTAGGGTCGGTTCCTCAATTGGTATGGTTTTCATCTCCGACCCTTGCAGTTGTTTCCCACTCCTAGTTGTAATTGCTTTATAGTGCTCATGTGTGGGTTGTCTAGTGACCTCAGTATCACTAGGGAATCCTCTGTTTTGCCTTGGCTTAATATGTAGGGAAACTTGGCCCATCTGTGTCTCCAGTGATTTTAGGGTGGCCTCATGGTTAGTCATCTTCATCTCTGTCTTGTCCATGAATGACTCGGTTTTCTTGACAAAGTGATCCATGTTTGCCATGTAAGCTCATGTCTGTGACATGAATGTGGCCAGAGTCTGCTCCAGTATTCTGGGTGTCCCCTGGTTTTGGTTATTCTACACCTGAGGATTCAGTGCGTTGTTTGGATTGCTCCAGGAGAACTTGGGATCTTTCCTCCAGTTGGGATTGTAGTTGTTGGAATCGTAATTTCTTGGCTTGTTGTAATTTCCAACATACATCCCTTCTTCTAGCTGTAACGGACAGTCTTTCGAACTGTAGTTCCCACTGCAAGTCTCACATACCTCTTTGGCGGAGTATATAGGTTCAGAATCTTTTTTTAACAGATTTTCCACTGCCTTTGTGAGGTATGTAACCTGTGTCTTCAGGGAATTGTCGGCTTCATAATCTTTTACAGCTATCCCTCGTTTACCTCTCCTTGCTGTAGGGAATTGCTCGTCATTCATTGCTAAGTTTTTCAATACTACCATGGCTTCGTCTGGATCTTTATCCAACAACAGTCCATTTGCTGCTGAATCTATTCTCATACGGGTATGTGTGTTAGCAGCATTGTAGAATTTGATGACTTGATTCCACACGGGGAATCCATGCATCGGGCAGTTCCTTAGAAGAGTTGTAAACATGTCCCATGCCTCGTGCATTGGCTCGTTATCTTCATGTTGAAAAGTAGCAATTTTATTACGCAATCGCTCAGATAAGTGAGAAGGATTAAAACGAGATAAAATTCACGAGAGAGATCTGCCCAAGTTCGTATTGAACCCGGTGTTAGTTTATTCCACCAAGTTTTAGCTCTGTCTCTCAGTGAATGAGGAAATAACTGGAGCCTCAGTATTTTCGGATTTACTCCTGGTAATCTAAACGATCCATAGATTTCTTGGAATGATTTTAGGTGTTCTCGGGCATCCTCTGTTGCAACACCACTAAATTGGCCAGCGGAATTGATCATGCTGAACATAACAGGTTTCAGCTCGAAATTCTCAGCTTCCACATCTTGCAGGGTGGTCTCCAGTCCAACATGATCATTGATCATGTAATTACAGCAGGACCGTCGTGCGGCCTCGGCAGCAGGTCGTCCGTTCAGGTCATCTAGGGGAGGATCTTCAGGATTCCTCAGGTTATTATTATTTACCCCGTTATGAATTGCTTCTAACTGTTCCTCAAGATAATTGTTTCTTGCTATCAAGAGGCAGACTCGGTTCCTGAGATTGCACGTACGTTCGATTTCAGGGTCTACTTTGTACTCAGGTTCTTTGCCTCGTCTTGATCTGTGCATAAGCAAACGGAAAACCTTGTGAAAAGCACAGGGTAAACAATCCCAATAAAAACAGAAAAATTAAAAAGTGCAGAAAACTAAGGGTAAAGATATGTTGCCAGTCCCCAGCAACGGCGCCAAAAACTTTTTGCGTGTCAAAAGTCCTATCGCAATGTAGTGCAAGTGTACACGACGCAAGTAGTAAAGTGATACTCGAAGTATCGGATGTCGAATCCACATGGACTGGAAATAGCTTTATCCTCGAATTGCTGCACAAGAGAGAAAGAAAAGAATTTAGATTGTTTGGAAAATAATATTGGAGAATAATGAAGGTAAAAGAGAAAAGATTCAGGATTAAGAGATAGGCCGGTATTGATTTGCTTGGTAGTGCAGGTGTTGCACTAAAGAGAAATTCATGTTCTGTCGTCGTCCCTGTCGCGGCAGCACCTGTCGCGGCAGAAGTCTGTTGTTTTCGCGGCAACGATCACACAACTTTGTACTTCAAGCTTGGCAAGAATCCCTATTGTGACTTGTCCTATCCCTAGGTCCAAGTCTGTCAATGAACACGTCTTGGATGATACCTCCCGACATGAATCGAAGGATGAACACCGATGTTGTTGAATTTTTCCTTAGCCACTTAACCTCGTCATATCCCTAGGTCCGAGATAGTTCAACCATAAACTGGAGAACTCACACTTATTCCTTTCGTATACTTAACTCTCCCGATATTAAGTAAATAGATAATCTCACAATGCTCTCCCGATACTCTTGCAAGATGTTGAAACCAGAATAAGCAAACTTGAAGTTTTATTTCATTGAAAAGAAAATTCCTAAAACATTACAATCATTGCAAATACTTTACAGAATCAACCCTTAGCCCTAGGGGAAGTTTAGAACATGATGAGAAGGGGAAAACGACAAGGGTTTTGGGGAAGACGGCTAGAGATGAGATATCCTTCCCTAGGTCGAATTACATGCCTTTATATAGGCCTTGGGTTCAAGTTTTCTAATAAGGTAAGAATACAAGTTTAAATTAAAGTACAACTCTATTAAAGACTAAATCTTCAGAGTAGATGTCTTTAATTCGTCCACTTTTCTTGCTTTGGGTTTCTTTCTTGAACTTTGGGCTTGGCCTTCATTCTGCCCAGGGCTCAGAAAAATATAGGAGTGGTCCACGACAAAACGGCTTGAAATCCTCTATCCATCGAACTCCACTTCACTTGTAACACCCCAAATTTGGGCCTAGATGTTTTAGAGTCCGAGTCGGACCGGTCAGAAAACGGTTCGAATCTTAAAGGGGGCTTTGGGAACACCTAGTTCGGGATGCTTTAAAAATATAGAAAAATATCTAAAAATCCTCATTTAATATATAAAATATTATGGTGAAATCAATTTTACAAAATAAGGTTTGGAAATACTACATTTCGGTGTAGTGACCAAATTGCAGTTTTTGCAAAGGTTAAATAGTGAATGTTTTATAAAGGATTGAAACTTTGAATCTTTAAGGAGCTAATTTTACCAAAATGTTTTCATCATATTTTTCCTTAATTTGGGTGATTTTATTAATGTTTTAATTAAGGAAAATAAGATAATTAAAAGAGAGAAACTACCTTTGACTTTTCATAACCACTTTACGTCAATTTTCTCTCCTTCCATTTTCTCTCAAATTCTTTTTAGCCAAACACTCTTTCTTCTTCAATTAGCTACTGGTTTTTATCCCTTTTGATTGGATTTCAATTCCTTTTTGATTCCTAATCTTCTCCTCATCAAAACCTCTTGATTTTACATTGGATTTCCAAGAAAACTTGCCCAAAACAAGGAGAAATCAGCCATTAGAGGTAAGCGTCGTCCTTCTCCTCTAATGATCAGTTCTTTAATGAAATTCCCAAGTTATCAATCCTTTGTTAATGATTTTTGAGTTGCTTTAATGTTAGAAATATGAAATTTAGTTAAAACTCAAGATTTTGGAAGAGATCTTGAAGATTTTCATGGTGAACGATTGGGCTCTGTTTTGAGGTGGTTTTCTAATGTATTTTTTATGTTAATTGATGTTACAAATGAGGTTTTATCAATCAAATCCCGGATAGGCTTGGTGTAACCCCCTTAACCCGGCCTAGACGGTTGACCCGAATTAAGAAAGTCACACGGGGAAAACCAAAGTCAACCCGAAAGTCAACCTTGATTAATGACCCCTTTTTTTCTTTTAAAACTTGTCTAGATGCATATTAAGCCTTAGATATGATCATACAACAGCATACTCAAAGATCATAAACATCAGAGATCAAACAGGGACCCAATTGAACAATTTACAACTTTAGGGACCAAATTGTAAATTCTGATAATTATAAGGACTTAACCCAAATTGAAGTTACCATCTTGAAATTAATCATGTTTCATGCTTCTCTGTAAAATTTCAGCTCAAAAGGACTTCCCAAACTCATACAATTGCACAAACAAGTTTCAGGACCAAAACGCAAACATTCCAAAACATATAACTGCCAATGTCAGCCCCCAACGGTCACCCGTTCCGAAACCGGCATAGCCCGTTTCGAAACTCGGGGCCGTTCCGCAACGCGTACCGAAACGGGGGTCTGGCAGTGGCCTTTCCGTTTCGGAACGGCCCCTCCCATTTCGGACGCCTGGGCACAATTAAGGCACCCGTTCCGAAACGGTAGGTGCTGTTCCGAAACACCCTGCACAGATTGCCTAAAAAATGCATACTTAAACATGCAATTGACCAACCAATCATGCTCCAAATGCCACCAAACTTTGCCAACATGCAATTCAACATATATGAGACATACTTGCATCAACAAAACATCAAAACATCCACATATATGAAAAGCCCCAAATCTATAGGCATGCTTCCTACACAAGTAAGCCATTCAAGCATAAACTTCCAATTCAAGCATATAAAGGCCAACCACAAAAACCAGCATTCTCAACAACATTCAACATACTTAGGGAGTACAAAACATCTCCCAAAACATATACATTGGTCCCCCATTGCCAAATTACCAAAAGCTAAAATGTACTTAGAAAACCTTCCATACTTAGAGCTTTGTTTCCACTTGGATGCTTGCCCTCCTTGCTGCCCTCAAGTACTCTAATGTTCTGCATTATTGAATTAAGAAAACGGAAGAGAGCGTAAGCAAAAGCTTAGTGAGGAATGCTCAATAAAACCATCCAATAATGCATTTATAAAACACTTATAAAAACATGCTTCAAATCATCATTTACACATGCTCAAAAGCATACTTTAACAAGCATCTCATGCTTCATTTCATTACATGTCATATTGGCCACAAGTGATACATTTCATTTCTTTGAAAACAAGTTCATCAACTTTCACCCCAAGGACTTTTAAACACCTTGGACCCCAAGGACTTTTAAACACCTTGGCCATGGACTTTTAAACACCATGAATTAGATCACCTCAAGGACTTTTAAACACCTTGACCCCAAGGACTTTTAAACACCTTGGCCATGGACTTTTAAACACCATGAATTGAATCACCTCAAGGACTTTTAAACACCTTGAGCCCAAGGACTTTTAAACACCTTGGCCTATGGACTTTTAAACACCATAGAATGGACCACACAAGGACTTTTAACCACCTTTGTGTCCGTAACAAGAACCATCCAAGGACTTTTAACCACCTTGATGTTCTTAAGTAAACAAGGCTCACTCAAGGACTTTTAACCACCTTAGTGACCTTAACCTTTTCAAAACATCACTTGCCAATATACATCATTATCATCAATTTATCCACTGTTTTAAAGCATTAAACCAAGCCATATTCATCATGCATTTAAAAGCATCAAACCACATTTAATCAATGTTCAAAAACAAGGAACTCTTACCTTGAGCTTCCTTTAACATATGGCTTATCAAAACAGCAAATACCATGCTAAATCATGCTTTCAAAACAGTAATCAAAACATGCAAATAACCACATTGCATCACAACAAAATCATGGCCACCACTAGAGAGAATTTCCGAAAACTTACACTAGAGCTTAGCAAAGTTGTTTAGACTTAAACTAAGCTCACAAGTCATTGGTTTCAAAGCCGAAAACCCAATTTCACTCACCGATTCCACTTCGCCTCAAGCCAAAGCACCAAAACAAGCCTCCGGATCAACAACTCTTGGATCCAAAGATGCCTCCCCTGATTAAACACATTAAAGCAGAGATTTAATGCATCATCATGCATCAAAAGCTTCAATGAAAGCACTCAAACTCGCTGCTCTCATTCACACTCCAATTTCGGCCACCAAACACAACCGAAATTGCATCAAAACCACTTCTCAACAAAGCCCAGCCATAAACCAGCAAAACCTAACATCCATTAACACCATCTAACATCTAAAAAATAACCTATAAACATCCTTATACCTCCAGCAACATCAGATCCACAAGATCACCACAAAAACATCCAAGAATCACAAGCTAAACTTAGGAAACACAACCTATCCGGGATTGCATTAATCAAAACTCATTTCCTTATCAATTTAGAGTTCATTTAACATCAAAAACACACCTCAAATCACAGATTAATCATATCTAACGAAAATCACCAAAAATCACTAAATCTTGCATTATAAGCCAAGATCCATTTCACCACTTAAAATCCTTTAATAAAACTTCAATTAAGAGTTGAGAACTTGGGAATTTCAGTAAAGAACTGATAGTTTAGAGGAGAAGGACGTTCTTACCTCCAAACTTGTGTTTCTCCACTTTTTGGAATCAAAAACCTTGTTGAATCAACTAGCAAATGATGAGGTTTTGAAGGTATGTTGATTAGGAATCAAAAGAATATTGAAAGGAGGATTTTAGGTGAGAAAATCATAAACAATTCTCTGGAAAACAAGTGTTTGGATTGAGAGAAAATGAGAGAAAGAAAATAGAGAAGTTAGTTAAGAAAAATAGCCAAATGGCCTTTCCCTCCACTTTTGATATGTTTTAAAATCAGAATAAATCTCAAAATATCTTAGAAAAATCTGGAGAAACTACTTTTGGAATAATAGCTCCTTAAAGATTCAAAGTTTCAACTCTTTATAAAACAGTCACAAAACTTTCAAAAATTACATTTTGGTCACTAGCCAAAATGTCACTCTTCCAAAACCCATTTTTCAAAATTGATTTCACAGTTCACTTAATTATATTAAAATATGATTTTAGAACATTTTTCCATATTTTTAATGCAACCCGAACTAGGCTTTCCTAATTTCACCTCTTTAGATTCGAACAGCACTTTGACCAAACCGGTCAACGCCCAAAACTTCTAAGCCCAAAACCGGGGCGTTACACTTGGTTTCCTAAGTTTTGCTTGCTAGAATGGTGGTTTTGGTGTTCTATCATAGCTGGAGGTATAAGGACGAGTTTGTGGTATTTTTGATGTTGTTTAATGCTTAGAAATGACTAGAAGTGGTAGATCTTGGCTGGGCTTTATTTTGGAAGAGTTTGGAGATAATTTTGGTTGTGTTTGGTAGTTGAAATGTGGTTTTTGTTTAGAGCAGCGAGTTTAGGTGTGTGGCTGATGATTTCAATGCATGATGATGCATTAATCCTCTGCTCTTATGTGTTGAAAACAGGGGAGACATCTTCGGACGCCTTTGGTGTTGATCCGAGAGCTTAGATAGCATTTCGGCAAGCAAGCGAAACGTAATCGGTGAGTGCGTATGGTTTTATAAGTCCTCGAGGGACAAGGAAACAAGGTTTGGGGATTTAGGAAAGGTTTGAAACACCTTTCTAAGTCCGGAAGTAAGTATTGGATAGATTGCTCTCTTAAATGTGGTGGTTGCCCCTAAAATGCTTTTACATGCTCATGGTTTGAGATAGACAAAATTCCTACTATTTTTATGCATGATTGTAGCATGAGATGATGCTTGAAATGATTTCATGAGATAACATGTTGCATAGTTGAGATTTGAGCTTTTGTTTTAAAGCATGGCAAATGTTATGTTTTGAAATGAGATGAGAATGATTTGTAAATGTTGCAAGAAAAATAGTAGGTGAGATGATGATTTGACATAATATATTGGCATAGATGTTGAGAAACTTACCGGATATAATTGATCGATCAATAGGATGAGAGTGCACTATAAACTAAAAATTCGTATGTGCTCTTTGGTTAATCCAAAGGGAGAGAACCGATGATGGGTATTCCATCGGGTAGGACTTGGTGAAATACCCAAGCTTTGTGGAGATGAGAGATATCGCCATGTGAGTACGGTGATGGTAGATACCACCAAAGTTATGTTACTAGACGAGTGAGTACGGTGATGGTAGATGCCACCGGAAGTGTCTAGTGAGTTGTCCGCATATCCAAGTAACAATGAGATGTGAAATACCAATATAATATATGAAAATGCTTTTGATTCACATGTACCTTTGTTGAGATGATTTATGCTATGAGAAAGGCATATGGGATTTATATATGAAATGCTTTGGTTTTACAAGCATGAGTTTGGCTCTGCCATGTGATTTGCATTGGTTTAAATGCATGAGATAGAATTGAGGTACATGTGTTTTCATTGAGGAGTTGCTTTGAATGGTTTTCAAGCATGAGATTGAATGAGCATGTTGTTCAAAAGCTTTTGAGAAAGTGTTTTCAAGAAATGCATTATGGTGTTGGTTTTCTTTAGAGCATGCCTCACTAAGCATTTGTGCTTACGCTCTCTTTTACCAATAATGCAGATAATTGAGGTGTATCCGGGCATCAAGGAGGATAAGAACATCCAAGGAAGTACAAGCTCATGTATGGTGATGTTTTCATACACTTTAGTTTTGATAATTGGCAATGGGAAACCAAGGTGGTATTTGGGAGATGTGTTTGAACTCCCTAAGTTGGTGGCTTGTTTATGTTGGCATTTATGGGTTGTAAATGGTCTTAAATGTTTGGTTTGAGGTTTGGATGCTTATTTTGGTTTTGAGACTAGGGAGCATGCCTTTAGACTATGTGATTTTGTGATTGATGCCATGCTCTTGTTAGAAAGTCTTAAATATGTTCCTTTACATCAAAATGGGTTGTTGGTATGTTTTGAGGAGCTTTGAGGCATGTTTGAATGGGTTAAATGGTGAAAACCAGCAATTTCTGCTGTCACTGGGCATAGTGTATCGAAACGGCTTCACCAGTTTCGAAACGGGGGCCTGTAATGGCCAAAACGTTTCGGAACAGGTTGTAGAGGTTTCGGAACAGTTTTGCCACTAGAGTGACTTGTTTCGGTACCGGTCTCGGAACATACCCGCGTATCGGAACGGTCAACACTGTTTCGATACGGACGTTTCGGTACGGAGGGTAGATGTTCCGATACGGTTGACCGTTGGAAGGAAATTCGAATTATTTGAAATTTTCGTGCTTTACATTTCTAGTCCTAAATGTTGTGGATGCAAATGCTTGAGCATGGAATGTTTCCTTAAGCTGAAACTTGACAGACAAGCATGTAACATGATTAATTTTATATTGGTAAACCTAAAATCAGTTAAGTCCCTCTAGTTTCCAAAAATTACATTTTGGTCCCTAAAGTCGTAAGTTGTGCAATTGAGTCCCTAATTGCTTTCCGATCGATGTGCCTTTCTCTTCCGTGATTCATGAGTGCTCGCTTAGACTTAACATGTATCTAGACAAGATTAAAATAAAAAAGGGTCGTTAATCAAGGTTGACTTTCAAGTTGACTTTGGTTTTCCTCGTGTAATCTTCATAGTTCGGGTCAAGCGTCTAGGCCGGGCTAAGGGGGTTACATCACTTTTCCACTTCACTTGTGCTGTCGTCATGGCTGCCACGGCAGTGGCCACAGCAGCATCTTCCTTCTTGACTCCAGTCTCCTGTTCCAGCTCTACTCCTTTGCTTTCCTGAGTCTGCCACAACAGATACCTGCAAAAGTAGCCAAAATCAGTAGCAATTGTGCCATTTTATCTAATTGTGATGTATATATGAAACTTTACCTAAATGCAATGAATTATGCTTGAATGCAGCAGAAATATGGGTTAAATAAGGGGTAAAATATAGGACTTTTACACACTCAACACACTCAAAGCAAATTATCGGATCTCTTTCTTCTTCTTTGCCTTTGTTCTTGAAGTCCATCTTTCTTTGAAATTTTCTCCCTTGGTTGGACTTCATGAATCGTGAGAATCGTTTGGCTATCATAGCCAACTCCTCAAAGTCTTCCTCCTCACTAGAAGAGCTCTCCTCTTGTAGAGAGGCTTTGAGAGCAACTCCTAGCTTCTTCTTATTTTCCACCTCATGCCTCTCTATTCTTCTCTCTTCCTTCTTCTTTTCTTCTTCTCTTCCTTGCTTTATGATCTCATGTGTAAAAAGAGAACCAACGAGCTCATCAAGCTTCAAAGTCTTCAAATTCTTAGCTTCAATGATGGTCGTTCTTTTACCATCCCAAGACTCCGGGAAAGAGTATAGAAGCTTCCTTACTAGCTTATCTTTGGGAATCACTTCACCGAATCCTTTAAGACCGTTGACGATGATCAAAAATCGATCAAACATCTTTGAGACGCTCTCATCGGGGTCCATCTTGAAATTTTCATAGCTCAAATTTAACAACCCGATCTTCGTCTCCTTCACGTCGCTAGTACCTTCATAAGTCGTCTCTAAAGTGTCCCACACTTCTTTCGCGCTTTCGATAGATGAAACTTTCGAGTAGACATCCGTACCAAGTGCACAAAATATAATGTGTAGAGCTTTGTCGTTGACTTGCATCCTTCGTCTATCTTCCTCGGTCATCTCCGACTTCACCTTCGAGACTAGTCTTTCCTTCATCGTTTCTTTTAGCCGGAATGTAAGGACATTCTTCCACTACATCCCAAACCATATAATCCATGGACTTGATGAAGAGAAGCATCTGATTCTACCAATATGGATAGTTGTCCTCATTTAAGAAAGGTGGTTTAGTGGTGGATTGTGACTCGTAAAGGTTGGAGGTTGAAGTAGATGTCATGGCTTGTCTTTGATCTTGATCACACTCTCCTAGGAACTCCTCTTATGGTTGTTAATCCTTCAAAAGAGGTAGGCTCTGATACCAATTATTGAGTGGATCGTTGAATCGATTTAAGCCAAGAGGGGGTGAATTGGATTTTTAGAAAGTTTGGTAGTGAAGTGATAAAATAAAAATATCAATACGAGGCACTTAGAGTGGTTCAAGTTCCAATTGAACTCTACATCCACTACCTTAGCTCCCACTAAGGATTTTCCAACAACTCCACTAGTTGATCTTCCCCTTTTTTAGGCTTAGGAGGAAACCTTTACACAATGGTCAATTTTCTACCCAAAATTGACCCAATCCTCACACAATGTTTACAAAGAAGATGAAGGCAAATAACAAGTATCTTTCAATACAAATGTTGCCCAATTACAAGCACTCAACCCAATTGAATCCAAAAAGATAAGAATTACTATGAACCACAATTGGGGTTTTACAAGAAATATGAAATTTTAGCACAAGAGCTTGAATTTGATGTTTGAATGTTTCTCTTAAGATCAATAGTTGTAGCTGATGCTTTTAGGACTCCCTTTTATACATTCTCATTGAATTCTAGTCGGTGGGGTTGTTTCCATCATAATTATAGCCGTTGGGATGCAATCTTCCCACATTAAATGCACTTCTGCAACTACCCGTTTCGAAACACCCGAACCTGTTTCGAAACAGACCAAAATAGAAATAATCGTTGGGGTGAAATTAATAGAGCGTATCGAAACGGACCAGATCGTTTCGATACACTAAGAGCCCATTTTGAAAAATGCTAGAGCCCATTTTGAAAAATGCTAGAGCCCGTTTCGAAACATTTTGTCTCTGCCAAAACCCGTATCGAAACGGCTTAAAACGTTTCGATAATGTTGTCACTAAATTTTCACTTCAGTTTTAAAAAATCCGAAAAAATAAAAAATTCCTTTTCGCTTTAAATAATAAAAGGCCTACCCTTTTTAACTTAAATAAAAAACAATAAAACCTCGTCTTTCAAAACCTATTTTTAAAGCTCATTTCAAAAGGAAAAAATAGAGTCCATTTTGAAGCCCACTTTTAAAGAAAAAAACAAGGCCCATTTTTATTTTGAAGCCCACTTTTAGAGAAAAAAAAAAAGAAAAAATAATTTTAATAATTGTGATTCAAAATAATTATGGAGAAATGAAAAAGGAAATAAAAATAAAAAAATGTAATAAAAAATAGCAAAGAAAAAATTCCGTTTAAAAAAAATCCGTTGTAATAAAAAGAGTTTTTGGTGTTTTTGTTTGTGTTGTTTGTGAATTTTTAGGTTGCTCTCTCGAAGTCGGAAAATTGTTCGCGATTCCGATTACTTTTTTGTTCTAAAATTCCGTTTTAATTTTAGTTTGATCGTAAGAAATTTTTGCATGCTTAAAAAATGTTGTTAGAGGTATTTTGATCTTTAGGAATGAATAAATTAATTTAAAAAGTGTTTAGATTTTAAATGCATGAATAAATTAAGTAAATATGGTTAAATTGAAAAACTTGAAATTAGGAATTTAATTAGAAGAAATAATAATGTGAAGTGTGAAATAATAAAAGGGCTTGATTTTAAAAAATTTAAAAAGATTTTTATGATTTAGTTTTAATAAATGGGCGAAATAAATTTAAATGAAAAAATAATAAAGATGTTTTTTTTAAAAAAAGAAATTTCTTTTTTCAAGAAAAAGAAAAATAAAAGGTTTTTTTTAAAGTTTAGGGTTTAGGATTTCAATAAATTTTTGAAAAAAAGGAAGAAAAAAACTTAAAAAGAAGTTTTTTTAGTAAAAATAAAGTTTATTTTAAAAATAGGTTATTTTAATAGAAAAAAACGAAAAAAAAAGGAAAAAAAATAAAATGAGTTTAAAAAAAGAAATTTTTTTTGAAAAGAATAAAACATGAAAAGGTAAAAAAACACAAAAAATGCAAAAACGTAAAAAGGTTGTTGGCTTAGAAAATAAAAGAAATACAAGAACTAAAGGCTTTTAAAGGAATATTAAAAAGGGTAAAATTCAAAAGAATAAAAGTTTGCTTGCTTGTTTTAGAAATAGGTGAAAACTTAGGACTAGGGACTAAAGCTTAGATAAAAACTTGTTTTGTTGAAAAATGTTCTTCACAAAAAAAATAATAAAATACACTTAAGCAAACTTAAACTCTTAATTAGGAATGAAAGACTTAGACGTTTTTTAGGGCTTTTTAATAAGCGAACCTAGAATTAAATAAAAATGCTCAACACACCTAAATCTCTTTGTTGTTTGAAAAGTGAAAACCTAATCAATGTGGTGTCTTATCAATCGAGAATGACGGGTTAGCTCCAGAAATGTTGGCGGTGATTAAAGTTCATCTCTCGGGCGATAAGGCCGTTAAAATAGACTAATATTCATTAAACGGACAAGTAAAGTCGAACCTTTTTAAACTTGAAAATTCCAGTTTTGAAAACGATTTTAAAACCAATTAGGTACCAATTTTGGGCGTCATGGGGGTGCTAACCTTTACCCACGCGTAACCGACCCCCGAACCTATTTTCTAATTTTTCGCAGACCAAAACCGTTGTTTTATTAAAACAAAATGTTTTATTAAAATAACCCTATTTTTAAAAGTGATCTAATCAAACTTTTTTTTCAAAAAAGATTGGTGGCGACTGCGTTGATTTTAAAAAGTGTTTTCCAAAATAGTCGAAGCCTCCTCCCTTCATAAAGGCGGTTGCGACAGCTTGGCGACTCCGCTGGGAACTTATTTTTGTTTTTAAAATAAAAACAAAAGAGGAACAGGCCACAAAGCGATTTTAAATGATTTGAAAAAAAAATGTTTTTTTTAATATGGAATATGCAAGTTCACAATAGGTTCTATTTATTTGTCCGTTTAAATGAATATAACTCTATTTTACACATTTAAGACTTACTTCCAAGTTCTATTCTCGAGCTTTGTCTCGTTCGTTTAAGTGGGGGGAACACGCTTTGCTCATGTAAGAATATTGATTCTTCGTATGACTATAGCAAGTACCTTCGGGACTCAATCCCTTTGCCTTTATAAGGATATTGATTCTTCAAGAAGGCTTCGGTGGTGAGTCCTCCTGAGTTGAACTCGATTCGTTTGTAGCCTATAATGTGTGAGAATCGAGGGCCTTACTACTCTTAGTAGAGGACATCAAGGACAACTCGGGTACCCTTTTAAAACCAAGCCAAGTTTGAGAATCTAGAGCCTACCCCTAATAGAGCCATGCGGAAAGCCTAGAGTGTTGAGTCGTATGAATAATTTGTGGAGACATGTCCTGGAATGTTGGAATGGCTGCCCAAAATTATCTTGCAATTAAATTATTTTGGATCATTTAGGCTTTGTTTCTATTTTTTTATTTAAAAGATTACCAACCTTTGTGTGTGTGTGATTTGTTTTTGTAGCATATTTATTTGTTACTAACCTCTTTGTGTTGTTTTTGTAGCATGTTTGTTAATAATCTTTTGTGTGTGAATAGTATATTTATTTATTGCATGCATCCCATATTTAGAAGGGATTGATTCTGGAAAATTGTTCAAATTATGAATGTAAAGCTCTTTAAAAAGGGAGGAGAACCAAGCACGTGACGATATTGGCGACTGAAGCTGCAACCCTTCGTCACTACATCAAGCACGTTGGAGAAGTTGTACCAAGGCTCATGTGGCTAGTTGAAGAAATCAAGGAGTTAGGCATTCAAGCAGAAAGATATTTGTAATTCACAAAAGATGTAATAAAAACTTTCGAATTTAATAAATAGTTTTCCCTTTGAATTGATTCCCGGCAAAAGCCCTCTATCCTCATCCGATTTGGTTGAATATTCGAGCTGAATTTTCCCTTTGATTCGAGCCTAGGGTTTGACTACTCATCTCGGTTTTTTGCAGATTCCAACAAGCACAGGCGGCGGCGGGGAGTTGGGTTGGTGGCCACGTGACGAAGACGGTGAGGCGGACTGGCAACGTCACCGGCCGTGACTGGTAGACGGCAGACAGACCTCCTCATTGTCGCGCTAAGGGTTTATCGGGCTAGGATTTTGAGGCTGAATTTTCCCTTTTTCTTTACTTTTTTTTGCTTTGCTTTTCTTTTTTTCTTTCTTCACTTTTTACTGTTTTTTCTTTGTTGTTTTTTATTACACTTTTTTATTTTTATTTCCTTTTTCATTTCTCCATAAATATTTTGAATCATAATTATTAAAATTATTTTTTCTTTTTTTCTCTAAAAGTGAGCTTCAAAATAAAAATGGGCCTTGTTTTTTTCTTTAAAAATGAGCTTCAAAATGGGCTCTATTTTTTTTCTTTTGAAATGGGCTTTAAAAATAGGTTTTGAAAGATGATGTTCTATTTTTTTTAATTTAAAAAGGGCGGGCCTTTGTTTATTTTAAAAATGGGTTGTTTTAAAAGAAAAAATAAAGAAAAAATAAAAATGAGTTTAAAAAAGAAATTCTTTTTGAATAGAATAAAACATGAAAAGGTAAAAAAACACAAAAAAACGCAAAAAGGTAAAAAAAAACGTAAAAAGGGTTTTTGACTTAGAAAATAAAAGAAATAAAGGAAATAAAGGCTTTTAAAGGAATAATAAAAAGGGTAAAAATTCAAAAGAATAAAAGTTTGCTTGCTTGTTTTAGAAATAGGTGAAAACTTAAGATTATGGACTAAAGCTTAGATAAAAACTTGTTTTGTTGAAAAATGTTCTTCACAAAAAAATACACTTAATCAAACTTAAACTCTTAATTAGGAATAAAAGACTTAGACGTTTTTTAGGGCTTTTTAATAAGCGAACCTAGAATTAAATAAAAATGCTCAACACACCTAAATCTCTTTTTTGTTTGAAAAGTAAAAACCTAATAAATGCGGTGTCTTATCAATCGAGAATGACGGGTTAGCGCCAGAAATGTTGGCGGTGATTAAAGTTCATCTCTCGGGCGATAAGGCCGTTAAAATAGACTAATATTCATTAAACGGACAAGTAAAGTCGAACCTTTTTAAACTTGAAAATTCCAGTTTTGAAAACGATTTTAAAACCAATTAGGTACCAATTTTGGGCGTCATGGGGGTGCTAACCCTTCCCCACGCGTAACCGACCCCCGAACCTATTTTCTAATTTTTCGCAGACCAAAACCGTTGTTTTATTAAAACTAAATGTTTTATTAAAATAACCCTATTTTTAAAAGTGATCTAATCAAACTTTTTTCAAAAAGATTGGTGGCGACTGCGTTGATTTTAAAAAGTGTTTTCCAAAATAGTCGAAGCCTCCTCCCTTCAAAAAGGCGGTTGCGACAGCTTTGCGACTCCGCTGGGAACTTATTTTTGTTTTTAAAATAAAAACAAAAGAGGAACAGGCCACAAATCGGTTTTAAATTATTTGAAAAAAATGTTTTTTTTTTAAATATGGAATATGCAAGTTCACAATAGGTTTTATTTATTTGTCCGTTTAAATGAATATAACTCTATTTTACACATTCAAGACTTACTTCCAAGTTCTATTCCCGAGCTTTGTCTCGTTCGTTTAAGTGGGGGGAACACGCTTTGCTCATGTAAGAATATTGATTCTTCGTATGACTATAGCAAGTACCTTCGGGACTCAATCCCTTTTCCTTTATAAGGATATTGATTCTTCAAGAAGGCTTCGGTGGTGAGTCCTCCTGAGTTGAACTCGATTCATTTGTAGCCTATAATGTGTGAGAATCGAGGGCCTTACTACTCTTAGTAGAGGACATCAAGGACAACTCGGGTACCCTTTTAGAACCAAGCCAAGTTTGAGAATCTAGAGCCTACCCCTAATAGAGCCATGCGGAAAGCCTAGGGTGTTGAGTCGTATGAATAATTCGTGGAGACATGTCCTAGAATGTTGGAATGGCTGCCTAGAATTATCTTGCAATTAAATTATTTTGGATCATTTAGGCTTTGTTTCTATTTTTTTATTTAAAAGAT
Organism: Hibiscus trionum; assembly: GCA_030270665.1. Taxonomy (NCBI): domain Eukaryota; kingdom Viridiplantae; phylum Streptophyta; class Magnoliopsida; order Malvales; family Malvaceae; genus Hibiscus; species Hibiscus trionum. The sequence continues at coordinate 7,897,397 of BSYR01000007.1, read as the reverse complement.
TACCAACCTTTGTGTGTGTGTGATTTGTTTTTGTAGCATATTTATTTGTTACTAACCTCTTTGTGTTGTTTTTGTAGCATGTTTGTTAATAATCTTTTGTGTGTGAATAGTATATTTATTTATTGCATGCATCCCATATTTAGAAGGGATTGATTCTGGAAAATTGTTCAAATTATGAATGGAAAGCTCTTTAAAAAGGGAGGAGAACCAAGCACGTGACGATATTGGCGACTGAAGCTGCAACCCTTCGTCACTACATCAAGCCCGTTGGAGAAGTTGGACCAAGGCTCATGTGGCTAGTTGAAGAAATCAAGGAGTTAGGCGTTCAAGCAGAAAGATATTTGTAATTCACAAAAGATGTAATAAAAACTTTCGAATTTAATAAATAGTTTTCCGTTTGAATTGATTCCCGCCAAAAGCCCTCTATCCTCATCCGATTTGGTTGAATATTCGAGCTGAATTTTCCCTTTGATTCGAGCCTAGGGTTTGACTACTCATCTCGGTTTTTTTGCAGATTCCAGCAAGCACAGGCGGCGGCGGAGAGCGGGGTTGGTGGCCACGTGACGAAGACGGTGAGGCGGACCGGTAACGTCACCGGCCGTGACTGGTAGACGGCAGACAGACCTCCTCATTGTCGCGCTAAGGGTTTATCGGGCTAGGATTTTGAGGCTGGATCACGCGCGTGCGGCGCACGCGCTAGGCGCGTGACCGCGCACGTGATCCCTTTTTTTTTACTTTTTTTTGCTTTGCTTTTCTTTTTTTCTTTCTTCATTTTTTACCGTTTTTTCTTTGTTGTTTTTTATTACACTTTTTTATTTTATTTCCTTTTTCATTTCTCCATAATTATTTTGAATCATAATTATTAAAATTATTTTTTCTTTTTTTCTCTAAAAGTGAACTTCAAAATAAAAATGGGCCTTGTTTTTTTTTCTTTAAAAGTGGGCTTCAAAATGGGCTCTATTTTTTTTTCTTTTGAAATGGGCTTTAAAAATGGGTTTTGAAAGATGATGTTCTATTTTTTTTTAATTTAAAAAGGGCGGGCCTTTGTTTATTTTAAAAATGGGTTGTTTTAAAAGAAAAAAAATAAAAAATATAAATGAGTTTAAAAAAGAAATTCTTTTTGAATAGAATAAAACATGAAAAGGTAAAAAAAACACAAAAAAATGCAAAAAAGGTAAAAAAAAACGTAAAAAGAGTTTTTGACTTAGAAAATAAAAGAAATAAAGGAAATAAAGGCTTTTAAAGGAATAATAAAAAGGGTAAAAATTCAAAAGAATAAAAGTTTGCTTGCTTGTTTTAGAAATAGGTGAAAACTTAAGATTATGGACTAAAGCTTAGATAAAAACTTGTTTTGTTGAAAAATGTTCTTCACAAAAAAATACACTTAATCAAACTTAAACTCTTAATTAGGAATAAAAGACTTAGACGTTTTTTAGGGCTTTTTAATAATCGAACCTAGAATTAAATAAAAATGCTCAACACACCTAAATCTCTTTGTTGTTTGAAAAGTGAAAACCTAATCAATATGGTGTCTTATTAAACGGGAATGACGTGTTAGCGCCAGAAATGTTGGCGGTGATTAAAGTTCATCCCCGTGCGATAAGGCCGTTAAAATAGACTAATATTCATAAAACGGACAATTAAAGTCGAACCTTTTTGAACTTGCAAATTCTAGTTTTGAAAACAATTTTAAAACCAATTAGGTACCAATTTTGGGCGTTGTGGGGGTGCTAACCCTTCCCCACGCGTAACCAACTCCCGAACCTGTTTTCTGATTTTTCGCAGACCAAAACCGTTGTTTTATTAAAACAAAACGTTTTATTAGAATAAACCTATTTTTAAAAGTGATCCAATCACACTTTTTTTTCAAAAAAGATTGGTGGCGACTCCGTTGATTTTAAAAAGTGTTTTCCAAAATAGTCGAAGCCTCCTCCATTCAAAAAGGCGGTTGCGAAAGATACACCTTAACCATTTTCTGAAAATTAGTTATAAAATTTGCAACGGTTATATTTTTAAATCCATGTTTGAAAATCGTTTCAAAATGATTAAGGTCGTTTCGATATTGCCATATCGAAACGATTTAACCCGTTTTGTTGTTCTTCATTCGTTTCGAAACATGGAGACCTGTTTCGATACCCCCGTATCGAGACATGAAGGCCTGTTTCGAAACACGTGTTAATAGTTTCAAAACGTTCTGAAACGTCTAAGGGCCGTTTCAAACGGTGACTCGAAAATCACTGTTTTGTCTTGGAAAACACTTAGAAAATTTTTCATAAACATTGGTTTTGACTTGGACCATTTGCTTAGAGATTTTGGGAAATTTTGAGGACTTAAAAATTTGTTTTTATCTTTTTCAATTTTGTACTTAAATTCTTGGTTATATCAAAATCAATTTCTTAGTTTTACATATTGTTTCCCCAAGTTTTCAAAGTTTCCAATAGCCAAAGGTCGTACCAATACGGCCAAGCTCGTGCCGATACTCAATATCGTGTACCGGTACGCCCTGCATTAATTGCTTGTAACTGCCCTTTCTTCTTAAAGCATGTATTGATACCGAGACCCACACACTGATACCGAGATGCCCATAAATGCATTTATTGCTAGAAATTAATTTCCCAACAATTCTAATCAACCCCCAACGGCTAGTAACGGTCAAGAACTCATTAGAGGACTTAAATGGAACCTTCAAGCAGCCATGGAACAACAAGAAACCAACAACCAATATTCAATGTCAAAGAAATTATTTTAGTGCTCAATTTTGTTAAATTTCGTTTGTAATATTTTTTCTAGTGTTAGAATTTGGGTGTGAGCTTAAACTTGCAAACATATCAATCTTGTGAGGTTTTTCTAGTTTGCTCATTTGTATTTTCACTTTTGGATAGCGTGTCTCAAAACTTTGGTGAATAAGCTTTTGAGGGTTTGCAAAGGTTACTTTTGATCCTTGAAAAAGACAAACAAATTAGTGAATTTGTGGAAAATTCTTAGCGGGAAGCTAAGGTAATGGATATAGACTTGGTTTAGAAGTCGAACCACTGTAAATCCTTGTGTAAATTTTTAAATTTCTAGTGCTTCCACCATTATTCTTGCAAAGTCAATTCATCCCTCTTAGCGATTCGGTTTAGCGTTTTTTTGTATGCCCAACATTAAAAAAAAACAGTCTAGGATTGAGGTTTAGTGCCAGAGTTAGACTTTAGGGTTTAGGATTTTTAGGGTTAGAATGTAGGGTTTAGTTTTTTTAGTGTTGGGATATACATAAGGACACCAAAAAGGGACAATTGATTTTAGGTCAAAGAATATGGTCATGTTTGGCAATTAGCAGGTTACATTAGCTGATTTGACTAGCTGATTGTATAGAAGTATTTGATAAAATTAACTTATAGTTTATAATTATTTGATTATTTGAACACGCAAAATTACATATAAGGACATGATTATATTCAATATTTGTTTGAATAATTTATCGGTTATCAATATTTTGTATCTATTAATATTAATTAGATTATGAAATTTAAATTTTTAATATAACCTTACTAAGCATATTTGAAGTATTAATTTCTTACTTATAATTTTTTTATATAATTTTATTAATTATTAAATTTAGATGTATGTATTAATTTCATATTTATGATATAATATCTTTAACCGTTAAATTTAGATTTATATACAATTTCTTATTTATAAAATTATTTTTTTTAATTTTATTAGTTATTCAAATATAGGTTATTTAATTTTTTTTAATTTTTAAGGACAAAATAATCTTTACAACTCGTATATTCATTATTTAGGCCCAATTTTCTCACTTGGCGAAGTTAAAAAAAATGTTTGCTCATCCAAAACCAGATTCCTCAGAAATTTTTTGAAATTGTCAAAAATATTGTAAATTTCGGATTTATTGTAAATTTTTATATGAAAGATTTATTTGTGAATAAAAGCCGCTAGTCTTATTAAAAAGAGAAAATATTCAAAATTACAATAAAAGTTTTCAACTATCATTATAAGCTAAATACATAATTTGGAACATTTTCCTATAACATTGATACAAAAAAACTAGTCATTTTAGATCATACAAAGACCATACATGGAAAATGTTAAAGAACCATCCAAAAGACTTGAACGAAAAATAGATACAAACAAATCTGACTGCATCGACAAAATAAACACAAAAGGGGATTAAGCTACTGAATGACCACCGAAAACTGCAGATCAGAGCCGAGCCGAGCGTCGTGAGTAACTATCCACGAGGGCAAACCGCGTATCCAAATTCAATCCGAGGGTCTAAAGCACGGGAGATCAGCAGGATTACAAATAAGCGTCATCTTAATCAGTCATGGCGTCATCAAATCCAACCCTGAGAAAACATAAAATAAAAAGAACGGTCAAGCGACCGAGAAAGAAGAGGACAAACATACCAGAAGGTAGAGAAAACGTACCACAAAGACATAAGAAAACGTGCCACAAAAGTATAATTATTTTTATTAAAAAATAAAAAAAATTCAACGGTCGACAACCGACATTAAAACTAGTGTTGTTGCAAACTAAACAAAATTAAAAAAAAAAAAGTAAAAATCGCAACGCTCTCTAAAGGTAATGAGTTGCGGCTTATATGAAAGATACCTAAAAATATATTTTTATATTTTATTTATTTATAATATAGTTATTATTATTATTTCTGTTTGATTATCTTACATCTAAAAAAGAGTTACATTCATTTATGATATGGTTATTTATTATTTACAAATAGATTTTCAATTATCTATTAAAATGTCTGATTATATGTTCATGAATATATATGAATACATTTATTCAATGTTCGAAATATTTTTATTTAGTGTTTGTAAATATTAAACAAATAAACAAAAACACATATTTTTCGAAATGAAAAGAAAGCGGCAACAAAAGTTTATAGCGTATATTCATCATATCATGATCTAAAAGAGGCAAAAGAGAAGCCGACATATCATCGAAAATAGTTGTGGTATAGTTGGGAAGATCGGTAAACACATAATTTTAAATAGACAAACATAAACATTGCTTTAAAATTCTTGATCAACGCAATAAAACCTTAAAAACAAAGAAATGAACATGAACATAGGTTTTTACTTCTGTTATGTGATAAGCTGCAAAAGCATGCATGGGGGAGAGGAAGAAGACGTATGCATGTAAACGTGATAATTCCATGCGGCGTGATTGTATCAAAGTGATTGAACTCTGTTGTTGCCTTTGTATTATTCCCACGCATCCACATTCCACAGCATTCGAACTGGGTTGGTTTTGGACCCACTTAGAGACTAAGGGCAACTGTTGCTAAGAGGGAAAACAATATTTTATAAATCAATGCTGCATTGAAGGTGCTATTCCTAGCTCTAAATTATAAAAAGAAAAAAAAGGCAGATGAAAAGGATTTTTTTATTAAATAAAAATATTATATTTTTATTTCAAGATTCAAACACATTGAAAAAGAAAGAATTTTTATTTATCATGTACACTTAAACCATGAGAGAATCACAGTTCCTTTTTACAAAAACGAAGGAGAAGTCCGTTGAGATGATTTAAACCTAATTACTCCAAATGTTACCATATCATTCTAATCAAGTAAAAATATCAAATACTTACTATATTATATAATTAATGTGGCCCCAGTATCAAATTCTAGACGTCTCGAAGGGGTCCACCACCAGTTTTTGACCGTTGATCAAAACCTAGATGGATCGGACGGTGTATCAAAGATGAGAAGACAAAAGGTGGAGAGATAATGTCGATACATTGGTGGTGGAAGAGAGCACTGAGCACCTCAGGCGTTAGCACGAGATAAGCACATGACGTAAGATTATGACACGTGGATGGTTGATATTTAACTTCTCTCGTCTCTCCCGGTCTATAAATTCAAAGCCTTCTTTTGCCTTCTCACTGCTCACGTTCAAGTTCTCTTTATAAAATCGCTTAGATTTTTAATCAGAAGAGAAAAAGAAAAAGAAAAAACAGTGAAAATGTCTTGCTGTGGTGGAAACTGTGGTTGCGGTTCTGGCTGCAAATGCGGCAGCGGCTGTGGAGGGTAATTAATTTCCTCTGTTTCAAACAATTTATTCCCTTTTTTCTTATGATTTGAAAATCTCGTTTACCTTAAAGGGTCTCTTCAAAATCGTTTATTTTTGGTTCAATTTTTGAACTTGTAGATGCAAGATGAACACTGCCGAGATGACCACAACTGAGACTCTGGTCCTCGGCGTGGCACCCCAGAAAGCGTGTGTAACACTAGCAGAAAGTTTCAATCTTCTGTTTTCAAGGTTTCTGATCCCTGTTTTCTAATGCATGGCAGGCACTTGGAAGGAGCTGAGATGGAATCTGGGGCTGAAAACGACTGCAAGTGCAAGTGTGGAGGCAGCTGCTCCTGCAACCCTTGCAATTGCAAATGATCAGATACAAAAACCAAGCTCCCTGGACGGAGAGAGGCCTTTTTTTTTTTATTAAGAAATGATATGTGTTTAGAATAAAGTAGCCATGGATTGCGTGGTGCTTACAATAGTTATAGTTCAAGTTTCTGCCACGAGTCCCACTAAATTTGTCATATTTTTATTAATAATATATATTTTTAAACTACTTAGACTGAAGTGACAGACCATCTACTACATTGCTATGAAAAACTGCTAGGATTTTGGAAGTAACAAATGGCCAGGAGGAGTAATATGCTCGCTCAATAATTCCTTTTGCAGCTCTGCTGAACCTGCTTTGATGAAAGACCAAACACTGGTAGCTTATCTTTTTACACATAATTCAAAAGACTTGTTGGCATAGAAATGATTTGCTTACCGATTTTAAAGGTGATGCTTCTCTAACTTCAATTATGTACTACGTCATCTTGATCCGATACCCTTTAACATATACAGCAAATTAAAATGATGGAGTTTTGAGAAAAACCTGCTTAGCTGAGCAGTACCTCTAGGCCCACTAATTCTTCTCTGCTGGCTGTAATATTCTTGAATAAAAGTGCTCTACCAAATGATTTATGAAGTTAGAACAAATGGCTAAGATAGGGCCAAAAGAAATTTAGTAGGACATATATATACCTTCAAGTTACAATCTCAAGTGGGGTGCCAACATTATGAAATTTGTTGGTTGCAGAGATTATCGGTTCATATGACAAGGAAATTTGATCCTTGATGGATTCTGGAATTATATTGGAACTGATGGGGACAAGACCTTTCTTAGAGGGCTTTGCATTGCGGTTTTCCTCTTATTAACTGGAGATAATCCCACGGCATCGACCAAGTTTTCTATTGTCCTAAACTCTTTCTTGCTAGGTGATTCTTCTACAAATTGGATACCTTGAATAAGAACCTTTTTTACTAATAACTTAAACAAAAATGTTTGGACATATAGTTGTCAAATAGATTTCATACTCAAACAACATACCAGGCAAGTTCATAGCTGATTCCAGCATAATCTCCTCAACATCAATACCTCCTTCATTGTTGAATAAATTTCTGGAAGTCAAAGACATGTCCCTGCATATATGTTTTAAGTAGTGAGTTTATGAACTTAGGTAGTTTAGAAGGCATCCAAATGCTAGTCAAGTTAATCTGTACCTGGCTTTGGCATTACAAGGAATTTCTTTGGTAGAATTCATGGCTTTACAAGAGCTGTTATAATCAAGCTTCTTCACAGAACGTATGGAACTGGGCGTTTTGGCCATGATTCGAGAAACAAATGGTCCCATTCTTTGTGCACTCTCTGTCTTGCCTTTTGTTTCAAGCCAGGCTTTCAGTTTTGCTTCCATATCAACTTTTTTCCTTTGAGGTCTGTAGCTTTTGAGCTGAAGAAAGAACATTTGAAATATGACGAGACCTAGCAGCTAAGCTAACAGTGTGAACTGATTCTAGGTACTCTCCAGGATTCTGTTCATGAATCAAGGAAAAAATGATCAAAACTTTAGAAATTTGTGAATAAAAACATGCGCCGCAAGCAACCATCAATGCACGGCTAGTTCCTCCGAGAGAGTCCTGCAATATTCGAGTTAATTTGCTTTCTCGATATGGTACTCGGGGCAGCTTGTTGTTCAATGCATAAATCACATTCGACAAAGCAAATAAAGACTGATTGATCTTAGCACTCTCTTGGAGACGAATGCCTTCATTGCAGGTTCTCCTATTATCCTAATTACCTAATAGAACCTAAACCAAATTAGTAATTCCAACTTCCTATACGAAAACCAATTCAAAGTTCTCGGAAATCAACAACCTGCTAGGTCTATGAGGTTGAGCTTCCCCATCAAAACAGGCCTAGAACCATCATCACAAGGACGCTGTGGCTTCTACTAGAAACATCATTGAGACCAGTATGTGCAACTTTCCTTCTCTGAACTCCACAGTAGAAGACTTCATGAAATTCAGACATGGAATTAATAGGCACCCGGGACAGGCCCCTCAGATGAACGCGCATCTTTGTCGTCCGAAACCGAAATTTCTTCTGGTTTGACTTCTAAAAGATCATAACACCTATCCATGTAGACCTCGTAGTATGAAATCTCTGCTATGTACCCTGTGCTTTGGCATATGGACAAAATTGTTGACATGGCCAAAGGCATTAGACCAGGATGCTCTTCTGTCCCCTGCATTTAGGACATCGAACATGTGCTTCAGATCTTCAATATAACTAAAGCTCCAGTAAATGATAGATATAAGAGGTTGCCCTTTTCACCGTACCTGCATGGTGTAAGTTTTTCCACTACCAGTACCAGTTGCCCCATAAGCAAAAACGGTGGCGTTGAAGCCATGGAAGATTCCTGGAATCAAAGAATTCACTTCTCTGTAGAATATCCTTCTGACATTATCATCTTCTTGGTCGAAGAAAGAATCCAATCTATAGCATTCATTTCGGCTACAATCCACAAAAAGAATAACAAAACCATAATAAAAAACCAAATGTTTCTTTGCTCAAACATCAACCCTGCTCCACCCAGAAAAGAATCAATGTCTCACCTAGTATTAGGATCTTTAAGATGAACAGAAACTTCATCGGAAGAGTCATTATCTTGATGGCCGAGAAGGAAAACGCAGGACTTTGAGTTTCCGTTTCTTGCAGTAATTTCTCGAGGTAGAAATGGACGGACTCTAACCACCACCATCACCTTGGAAACGGCGGCTTGTTTCGACGGAGTACCTAATAAGTTAACGCTTTGGGTTTCCATTCAAACAGAAAATTCTGGGAAATAAGAGAGAAATTTGGCTGAGAAATGTTAGAGAAAATGAAGAAAGTGGATTGCAGCAGTTGAAAGACACGAAACAACTTTGTTTAGATTTATGGATTTTGGATTTTAAATTATCTGACCGTTGGGAATTGCAAGGGAGGGTCAGACTTTTCTTTTGGGTAAACTATAAATGACAACTATACTATTGGAAAAGTCGTGATTTTATCACCTTATTTTTTTTTCAAAACAATTAAATCATCGTACTATTAAATTGGGTACAATTTGACCACCAGCCGTTAGAGGTTAACGGCAGGGTGACGTGGCAGTTAAAAAAATAAAGGTATGGTTACACATTTGGTCCTTACTATTTTACACATTCTTTCAATTTAGTCTTAATTTTAATTTAATAAAATAAATTAATTATTTAAATAGTTGATGACACGTGTCACTACTTTATTGGATGGATTTAATTATTTAATTAGATGGTGACATGTCACCACCTAATTAAAAAAAATGGCAAAAATCACAAATGCGGTTCCGGGGCTTCTATGGGAAATGGAAGCAGGGGACGCTACCGTGCTATCCCTGGGTTTAGTTTGAACCATAAAACCACTCCAATTCAGCATAGAAAGAGCTTTCTCATAAGAACAAAGTATTTTCTTAAGCAAGACTTGGCGTGTTTCTGGGGGTGAAGATGGATGCAGATGCTTCCTAAGCAGATTAGTCAGCTCTCTCCCCTGTGTCAGCTCATTCAAAACCATGTTTCGCTCTCAATCCATTGCTTTTTCCATTAAAAAAAACACTACTATTCTACACTATAAGCTCTCAAGTTTTAAGAAGTTAAAACAAAACAAATAGAGAAATACTAGATCTGTCAGATGAAAACAAATGCGCAAAAATAAAGACCCAAACAAATGTTTTAATATGTTTTAAAATTGATTTTGTATGTACATTACAACATTTGACGTGGTGGTAAGTCAGCACTCATTGTTATTGGGTGACATGAGTATGATTCCCCATAACCGCATTTGTGTTTTTCGCCATTTTCTTCCTTTAATCAGGTGGTGACATGTGTCACCACTTGATTGGAGGATGGAAATAAATTTATTTAATTAAATATAAATAATTAAATCCCTCCAATAAGGTAGTGACACGTGTCATCAACTAATTAAATAATTAATTTATTTTATTAAATTAAAATTAAGACTAAATTGAAAGAATATGTAAATAGTAAGGACCAAATGTGTAACCATACCCTTATTTTTTTAACTGACACGTCACCCTGCCGTTAACCTCTAACGGCTGGTGGTCAAATTGCACCCAATTTAATAGTATAATGATTTAATTGCTTCGAAAAAAAGTAAGGTGGTCAAATCACGACTTTTCCAATAGTATGATGGTTATTTATGTAGTTTACCCTTCTTTTAATTTAAATTTATCTCGCCGGATGCGTTTGTGGGACCTACTGTTATTAAATATTTAGGGTCATTCGGTTCACGAAATGTAGCATTACCTTTGGGGATATGATTCCTGAAATAATATAATATTACCTGATATATTATCAGAAATATTACATCATCTTCTTTGGTTTGTTTGATAGGAATTCAAGACTATAATGTTTGGTTGAGAGAATCTATGATTATCAGAATGAAAATTCATAGAAAACATTTCAATTTAATATATTTATTTTTAACAAGTTGGACTTCTAATATTGTATTAAAATATTTGTATGAAAATTCATACAAATATTTTTATTTTTTCTATTAATTTTTTATAGAATTCCTACATAAATAATTTAATATATTTCAAATCTTACATTACTATATTATATAATTTATTTATATACAATATTAATTACAACAATAAATTTAAGATTTCAGAACAAAATCAACATAGAGAAAAATTTTGAGCATACTACTTAGAACAAGAAATAACTATATAATATTTTTAATCATTAATAAGAAATAATTATAGTTTCTATTGTAACGAATTAAATTTCGAGTTAGCGAATTGGGTCATGGACCCAGATTTTAAGAGTCTAAATTAAGAATAATTAATTTGGGTCTATTGACAAAAGAAGAAGAAGAAGATGTGTTTTATTAAATTATTTTATCCAAAAGTTGGAATAAGGGTTTTTGTATTTTAGAAGGGTTGGTGGGTGGTTGGAAAAAGGAAAAAAGACATTACTCGAGAGAGAATAAAATGGTGAAAGAGAGAAAAAGTAAGGGGATGAGCTTTGGACCTCGATTTGTCGTCGTCGGAGCCGCCATGGGTTCCACCGCCGCTGCCAACATCCCAAGGTCGTCAAGACAAGTCGACCGGTGGTCGTCCCGTCGCCTTCGCCACTCGTCGGGTGGAACTCCTGAAGTTTTAAAAGTTGCAAACCGTCACGATCAGTTGTTTTCGCCTTAAGCCGCCGTCACCATTATGCTCGAGAGGTGCCAAAATACTGGACTAGAGCTCACCGGCTGCTTGCCGCCACTAGAGGCCGCTGCGCCGCACTGGATTGCTCCCGTCTGGTGCAAATGCACCCTGCTGCACCGGAATATCGCTCACAAGTGCACCGAAGCTTTCATGCACTTGTGCCACACCGGATCACCAACTCATATGACCAGCCTTTGACTGTCGTTGATTGACTGTTGACTTTTTTCGGGGACCCTACCCGAGGGCGGTTCGACATTCTGAGTCTGTTGGTGTAATCCGTTTCGCCATATTCGAACTCGGTAAGTTGTTTTTACGCATTTGACCTTACGAATTAGTTAGTGAATGAGGTTAATTAATATTTGTGGTATTCGTATATTTTTAGGATTGTTCGGCTCGAATATCAGATCAAGAGGAGCAATTTGAGAGATCGAGAGAGGATTTAACAGTAATTGAGGTTAGTACACCTCGATCTTCGAAATGCTTCATGAGCATCATAAATGTAATTGCTTTGCTTGTTATTTTTTGCAAAATAGGTAGACAGATAATAAGCATGTTATAGACCGATATTTTGAGACTTGGTATTTATGAGATGCATGATGAGTTTGAGAATATTTTCGAGGCTCGTATGAGCTTTAGAGACCGTCTAGGGTCGTTTGAATATTCGTATAATTATTTGATTGGTTGATTTACATGTTGTGTTCTTGAAATATAAAATTTACATGTTCGATAGAAATTATACCTAATGGACTGATAATTGGTAATATTCGAATAAATGATCATAAAGTCAGAAATTGATATTAATTAAATGCGCTAGCAAACAAACCCTAATGACTCTCATAAGCTTTAGAGATCGATTAAAGTCTAGTAAATATCGTGATTCGCCAATATGGTAGAAATCGTGAGTGGGGTATCGGTTCGAGCTTTAACTGTACCAGTATGTTGTTCGATGCTATATTGGTAAGTGTCGACCCGTATCGATATTCGGGAAAATTGGAGATTTCTAGTAAGCAATTTCAGTATCGGTACGTGTGTGAGTACTGGTACCTAAGGGTGCCGTATCGATACTCGGGTTCGAAAGCTGGTACACGATACATCAAATAATATAAATGCCAGTTAAAGATGGAAAACGATGCAAAATATTAATGAATTTAGTTATTCTTTAATTAATGAGATAAATGCGAATTAATAAGATAATTAATGAGGATGATTAATATACACTTCCATAATGTATTAACAAGTTGGTAAACTTAATTGGGTGACTTGATAATCGATAGAAACTGTAACCCCCTCGACTCGGCCTAGGCGAGAGACCGAACCGAACGGGTCACACGGGGAATATTGAAGTAAACCGGGAATGTTTACTGTAAAACCTATGTTTGATTTTGATATAACAAAGTGTTTTAAGGACCAAATTGTAAAACTTGAAATGAATTTTTAAGTCCCCTAAAAGGTTTCAAGTCAACAAGGCTTTGCTCTAGTTTGAAAAACTGAAACTCCAAAAATATTTTCTAAGTGTTCCAAGGCCAAATTGCTCAAAAACATCTATGCGTATCGATACGCTCCTTACCGTACCGATACCTTTTTTACAAACTTGGCTACTGGAGACAAACGTTTCGATACGTTCTTTACCGTATCAAAACAGGGTATCGAAACAGATTCCATCTGTATCGATACAGTCTCTCTTAAAATCCTAAGGAGTTTGAATCGTGTACCGATACGGTTTCACCCATATCGATATAGTTTAAAAGATTTTGAAAAATCAGAGCCTTAAATATTTCGACCGTTGCTTGTCAGTTGGTAGGTAACCAATTTTTAAAGAGGTAGTTAATGAGTATCGATACGCTATAACCCGTATCGATACGAATTCCTCCAGTGAGCTATGTTGGAAAAATTGCATCTATACGATCTTGCCCGTATCGAAACGGTTGCCTAAACTGTACCGATATGCCTGAACACGTATCGATACGTCTCTCTTATATTTGTGCAACGGCTCTTTCTTTTTTGAGACAGGTATCGATACGCTTCCTCGACTACCGATATAGTAGGCTGCAGAAGTGTATTTATGGTGGTAAGAGAGGGTTCCAACGGCTATAATCAATTCCCTAACCACCCAAACGACTAGAATTAATGGAGAAGGTATAAAAACAAGCCTATTGAAGACCATCAATAACTATTGCATCCAAGAGAAACATCTACACAAAAAATCCAAGCTCAAGTGCCTAAATTCTCATTCTTGTAAAATCCCAAATTGTATTGAGTGAAATTCTTATCTTGTACTCCCTCTGTCCCATAATTTTTGTCCCTTATTGACTTTTTTGGTCATTTTTTTTTCAACTTTGACTCATAATTATTTAAAATGTATCATTGATAAAAATATGAAAATATATATTTTAAAAACCTTTAATCGAGTAGTTTTCAAATATATATTTTATAAAAATTAATTATTTAAAATGTTCAATATAATAATAGTCAAATTTTAAAAATTTTGACTTTTAAAAAGTCAATAAGAGACATATTTTATGGGACGAAGGGAGTATTTCAATTTGGGTTGAGTGCTTGTATTCAAAGGGGTAAGTTTGTATTGAGAGATATTCTTATTGCCTTCAATTTCTTCTTTGTAACCAAGTGAGGGTTTGGTCAATTTTGGGTAGAAAATTGACCGGTCTTGTTAAGGTTTCCTCCTAAGCCTAGAAAAGGGGAAGATCAATTAGTTGAATTGTTAGAAAATCCTTAGTGGGAGCTAAGGTAGTGGATGTAGAGTTCATTTGGAACTTGAACCACTATAATTGCCTTGTTCTTCATTTTTATTCATTCCACTTCACTTTCTAAATTTTAAAAACCCAATTCACCCCCTCTTGGCTTTGATCAATCCTTTGATCAACTCAACAATTGGTATCAGAGCCTACCTATTTGAAGGATTAACAACCGAAAGAGGAGATTCTAGGAAGAGTGTGATCATCTACAAAGCATGACATGGCATCTACCTCCAGCTCTAGCATGTATGAGTCTCAATCGATCACCAAACCGCCTTTCTTCAACGGTGACAACTATTCTTTTCGGAAGAACCAGATGCGTCTCTTCATAAAGTCAAGTGATTACCTTGTTTGGGATGCTATAGAGGATGGTCCCATCATTCCGATGAAGAGAGACGATGAAGGAAGACTTGTGCCGAAAAGAAAAGGAGAAATGAGTGAAGATGATCGAAAGAAGCTTCAAATCAACGACAAGGCTCTTCACTTTCTATTTTGTGCTTTTGGACCGGATATCTACTCCAAAGTTTCTTCCATCGAAAGTGCTAAAGAAGTGTGGGACACACTTGAGACAACCTATGAAGGGACAAGCGATGCGAAGGAAACAAAGATTGGAATTCTCATTCTTAGCTATGAGAATTTCAAGATGGAGCCCGACGAAACCGTATCAAAGATGTTCGATCGCTTTCCAACCATCGTCAATGGGCTAAAAGGTTTTGAAGAGATCATCCCGGAGGACAAGCTAGTCCGTAAGCTACTTTACTCTCTTCCCGAGTATTAGGATGGTAAAAGAACTGCTATCATCAAGGTAAAGAACTTGAAGACACTAAAGCTTGATGAGCTAGTTGGTTCTCTCCTAACTCATGAAATCATGAAGCAAGGAAGGGAAGATGAAAAGAAGAAAGAAGAAAGAAGAGTGGAGAAGCTTGAGGTAGACAAGAAGAAGAAACTAAGAGTAGCTCTCAAAGCTTCTCTACATGAGGAGAGCACTTCTAGTGAGGAGGAAGATCTTGAAGAATTGACTATGATAGCCAAGAGATTCTCATGGTTTATGAGGTCCAACCAAGGTAGAAAGTTTCAAAGAAAGATGGACTTCAAGACCAAGAACAAAGAAGAAGAAAAGGATCCGATCATATGCTATGAGTGCAAGAAACCAGGTCATATCTGTTCCGAGTGTCCTCAACTCAATATGAAGTGCTTTGAGAAGAAGAAGAAGCTCAAAGCCAAGCTTGCTACTTGGAGTGATGAGGAATCATTCGAGGATGAGGAACAAGAAGTGTCCAACCTTTGCCTCATGGCTATTGAGGAGGATTCTAAGGTAACCTCTAACTCATCTACTTTTGATTTTACCTATGATGAATTGCATGAAGCGTATGATGAGTTACAAGAGGTGTATGATGAGTTAGTTGAGAAGTATAAGGAGTTCGTTTTGAAAAATAAAAAAAAGTCATTTCAGATTTAAATGCTAAAAATGATTTAATTTCTCAAGCTAACTTGGAATTTGAGAAAAAGATTTTAGGTCTACAAGATGAACTTGAATACTTTCAAAAAGAAAATGTAGATTTAAATAATTTTATTTCTCAATGTAACATTAAACACCAAAAGGTGTTAGATGAGCTCAATAAGCTCAAAAAGTCTTTCAAGAGTGTTGGTACTTTGAAAAATGAAATAGGCGAATCATCTAGAACAAACCAACCTAAGAGAAAGAACTATAACTACAAACAAAGTGGCTCCTATAGGAATACTAAAACTAAAAGAATTAGAAGTGTATGGGTTCATAAGGAACTTGTTAAATCTAATAATGTTGATGCCATATCACCTTGGATTCCTAAGGGAACCAAGCTTTTGGGAGCTAACACTCATGGACCCAAAGTGATTTGGGTACCAAAAACCAAATCTTAATCTCTTTGTTTGTAGGGGGAGCATTGCTACAAGGCCAAAACTCATGGTACCTTGATAGTGGATGCTCGAGGCACATGACCGGAGACAAGAGTCGATTCATGGAATTAAAGCCAAAAAGAGGGGGAGTAGTGACATTTGGTGACAAATCCAAAGGCCACATTGAAGGTATTGGCTCCATAGGTAATCACTCTACCGTACTCATTGAAAATGTGTTGTATGTCAATGGTCTAAAAGATAATTTATTGAACATTAGTCAATTGTGTGATAAAGGGTTTAATGTCCTATTTGATAAAAATGGATGCAAAATTGTTGACATTAACTCTAATAAAACAATGCTCATTGGTCATCGCATATGAAATATATACATAGTGCATTTAGATGACATTCATACATCCCATGCATGTTTTGTTGCACAAAATGAAAATAATGCATGGTTGTGGCATAGGAAACTAGGACATGCTAGCATTAGTGTTTTAGAAAAATTAGTTTCCCTAAATCTAGTTAGAGGTTTACCCAAGATTAAATTCACAAATAATAAAATATGTGATGCATGCTCTAAGGGTAAACAACATAGATCATCCTTTAAATCCATTAATGATGTCTCTACTAGTAGATGTTTACAATTGATTCATATGGATCTTTTTGGACCTATTAGAACTATGAGCTTGGGTGGTAAATCGTATGCTTTTGTTCTTGTAGACGACTATTCTAGGTTTACTTGGGTTCTATTCTTAAGTACAAAAGATGAGGCTTTAGAAAAATTCATCACGTTTTCTAAATTAACTCAAAATGATCTTGAGCTTAAGATTTCTCACATTAGAAGTGATCATGGAACCGAGTTTCAAAATCTAGGTTTTGAAGAGTTTTTAAATGAAAATGGTATTAGCCACAATTTTTCGGTACCTCGAACTCCTCAACAAAATGGGGTAGTTGAGAGGAAAAATAGGACTTTAGAAGAAATGGCTAGAACCATGCTTTGTGAAAACAATTTACCTAAATACTTTTGGGCGGAAGCCACAAATACCGCTTGCTACATTGTAAATCGAGTAATGATTATGCCAATTTAAAAAAAACACAATATGAGATTTTAAAATCTAAAAAGCCTAACATTATCTATTTTCATCCATTTGGTTGCAAGTGTTTTGTTTTAAACAATGGAAAAGACAACTTAGGTAAATTTGATGCTAAAAGTGATGAAGCCATTTTCTTAGGGTATTCTTTAAACTCTAAAGCCTATCGTGTATTTAATAAAAGAACTTTAGTAGTAGAAGAGTCTATACATGTTGTTTTCGATGATAACCTCCTTCCGAGGAAGGATTCTTGTGATGATGATGATGTAGGGATCATAGAAGCTAATGATGGTGGAGAATCATCAAAAGTGAATGAGATTCCAACTAAAGAAGAAGATGCACAAGATCCATCTCTTGAAGCCTTGAAGGACTTGGCTCTTGAGGAAAATGAGGTATCTTACCCAAGGGAGTTCAACTATGTCAAAGGTGGTGAAATCTTGGGTGATCCATCCAAGGGGGTAACTACTAGATCCTCTCTCAAACTAATGAATCATTTTGCATTTATCTCATGCATAGAGCCTAAAAATATTAAAGAAGCATTAAAAGATGAATTTTGGATTATGGCCATGCAAGATGAGTTAAATCAATTTGAGAGGAGTAATGTATGAACATTAGTTGAAAGGCCTAGTAATCAATCTACTATAGGAACTAAATGGGTGTTTAGGAATAAACTAAATGAGAGTGGTAACATAGTGAGAAAACAGCTAGGCTAGTTGCTCAAGGTTACACTCAAGAAGAGGGAATAGATTTTGATGAAACCTATGCACCCGTAGCTAGAATGGAAGCTATTAGGATGTTGCTTGCATATGCATGTTATCATGATTTCAAGCTTTTTCAAATGAATGTAAAAAGTGCATTTTTAAATTGTTTTATAAATGAAGATGTGTATGTGGAACAACCACCGGGTTTTGAGGATTCAAAATTTCCAAATCATGTTTTTAAGCTAACCAAAACCCTTAATGGTTTAAAACAAGCTCATAGAGCTTGGTATGAAAGGCTTTCAAACTTTTTAATTGAAAAAGGTTTTGAAAACGGTAAGGTGGACACTACACTTTTCATAAAAAGATATAAAAATGACATCTTAGTAGTGCAAATATATGTTGATGATATTATCTTTGGCTCTACTAATGAATGTTATTGCAAAAAGTTTGCTATGTTAATGCAAAGTGAATTTGAGATGAGCATAATGGGGGGGCTCTAATTCTTTTGGGGACTCCAAAAAGTTTGCTATCTTAGGGTGGTATGTTGTTGCAATTCGGTGCTTCACTCCGTATTTCCTTAATGTAGTAGCAATTACCTTATTTTCGAAATGTCTCCCTTCATCGCTAATTATCGCCCTTGGGATGCCAAACCTTGAGAAGATGTTCTTGTGAAGAAATCTTTGCACGGTCTTGGCATCGTTCTTGTGAGTGGCAATCGCTTCTACCCACTTGGACACGTAGTCTACTGCTAGTAGGATGTATAAATTCCCACAACAGGCTGGGAATGGCCCCATGAAGTCGATTCCCCAAACATCGAAGATTTCGACCTCTAGTATGTTCTGCAGTGGCATCTTATGCCTTCGTGATATATTCCCAGTCCTTTGGCATTTGTCACAGCTCTTGTAAAAAGCTTGTGCATCCTTGAACAGTGTGGGCCAATAGAAATCAGATTGCAGAACCTTGGCAGTAGTTTTATTTCCCCCTAGGTGTCCTCCATAAGGGGCAGCATGACAGTGGCGAAGCACTGCTTTCTGTTCGTCCTATGGTATGCATCTCCTGATAATCTGATCTGCACAGTGTTTAAAAAGAAGAGGTTCATCCCAATAATAATGTTTTGCATCATTTTGGAACCTCTTCCTTGCTTGGTAATTAAGCTCAGGAGGTAATAACCCACTTACAATATAGTTGACAATGTCAGCATACCAAGGGGTTTTAGAAAGCTTACCTGCCGCCATGGCTGTCGCGGTAGTGCTGGTGGCAGCAAACAACTGCTCATCTAGGAAGGTTTCCAGTATGTTGGTCCTGTCTGTCGATTGATTCCTTCCCATCTCCAGCCTTGACAAGTGGTCTTCTACTTGGTTTTCTGTTCCCTTTTTATCCTTGATGTCAATTTCAAATTCTTGCAGCAGCAGAATCCAACGTATTAGTCTAGGTTTTGCATCCTTTTTGGTGAACAAATACTTGAGTGCTGAGTGGTTTGTATGAACCACCACCTTCGTTCTAAGTATATACATACATAACTTTTCAATTGAAACACCACTGCTAGTAGCTCCTTCTCTGTCGTGGTGTAGTTTATTTGGGCATCATTCAGCGTTTTGCTGGCATAGTAAATCACATGGAAGAGCTTATCCTTCCTCTGCCCTAATGCTGCCCCAACAGCAAAATCACTGGCGTCACACATTATCTCAAATAGCAAGCTCCAGTCTGGTGGCTGTACGATCGGGGTTGTTACCAGCTTTTCCTTCAGTATTTTGAATGCTTCAGTACATTCAGTATTAAAGTCAAAGGGGCGATTCTGTTCCAACAGGTGGCAGAGGGGTTTGGTAAACTTCGAAAAATTGGCTATGAATCTTCGATAAAACCCTGCATGCCCTAAGAAACTTCGTATCCCTTTGACTATGGTGGGTGGCGGCAGCTTTTCAATAACCTCTATTTTAGCTATGTCTACCTCTATGCCACGGCAGCTAACCT
Organism: Hibiscus trionum; assembly: GCA_030270665.1. NCBI lineage: Eukaryota > Viridiplantae > Streptophyta > Magnoliopsida > Malvales > Malvaceae > Hibiscus > Hibiscus trionum. Next base: position 7,877,395 of record BSYR01000007.1, on the reverse strand, counting down.
TGTGGCCTAGTACTATGCCTTCATCCACCATAAAGTGGCATTTTTCCCAGTTTAAAACCAAGTTCGCCTCTTCGCATCTCTCAAGGACCTTCTATAGATTACCTAAACAACCATCGAAGCTATCTCCAAAGACGGAAAAGTCGTCCATGAAAATTTCTAGGAAATCCTCCACCATGTCGGAGAATATTGCCATCATGCACCGTTGGAAGGTTGTTGGTGCATTGCAGAGCCCAAATGGCATTCTTCGAAAGGCATAGGTGTCGTACGGGTATGTGAAGGTGGTTTTCTCTTGGTCTTCCGGTGTGATTGCTATTTGGTTATAACCTGAGTAACCATCAAGAAAACAGTAGTAAGGCTTCCCCGCTAATCTATCTAGCATTTGATCGATAAAGGGTAAGGGGAAGTGGTCCTTCCGGGTAGCTTTATTAAGCTTCCGGTAGTCCATAAAAACCCTCCAACCGGTCACAGTCCTGGTTGGGATTAGTTCGTTGTCCTTATTGGTTACGATAGTTATGCCTCCCTTTTTGGGCACACATTGCACTGGGCTCACCCACTTGCTATCCGAGATGGCATATATTATTCCGGCATCAAGCCACTTGATGATTTCTTTCCGCACCACATCTCGTATAGCCTCGTTCAATCGTCTTTGGGCATCGATGGTAGGCTTATGATCATCCTACAAGAGGATCTTATGCATGCATAACGCCGGACTGATGCCTTGGATATCAGCAATGGTCCATCCAATGGCCTTTTTATGCTGCTGTAGCATTTTGATCAGCCATTTCTCCCGTTCCTGCATCAACTTGGAAGAGATGATTACGGGCAACGTATCATTTAAACCAAGAAAAACGTATTTAAGTTGCCCTGGTAGGGGTTTAAGGTCTAGAACAGGTGGCTGTTCAATGGAAGGCTTTTGGATTACATGTTTATTCGAGGTGTAATTCAAAGGCTCGAAGAAATTACATGGACGTGTGCCTATCCAATTTACCTTCTCAGGACCTTCAGTGTCGGATGATTCTGTGTCTGAGGGGTCACTGTCGTCGTTGCTGCCGTGACAATCTTCAGGGTGACTGCGATGGCAGTGACCAAACTTTCTGTCGTGGCAGTTCGACCTGATGTAGGGTTGGTCAAGGACTACCTTTGAGATTGCTTTGCACTCTTCCTCTGTATCAGCTTGTTTTATTGTTTGGAGAACATTGAGTTTGATTTGCTGATCATTTACTCTCATCGTCAATTCTCCTTTCTCAACATCAATCACGGTTCTGCCTGTGGCGAGGAAGGGTCGCCCCAGGATGATCGGTGCGTCTTCATCTACTTCGCAATCTAAAACAAGAAAGTCAGCAGGAAAAATAAATTTATCCACTCTTACCAAGATATCTTCGATCTTTCCTTCCGGTTGTACGTAAGAGCGGTCTGCCAGCTGCAGCATGACTATCGTGGGCCTTGCTTGTCCAATACCTAATTTCTGAAATACAGATTTGGGCATTAGATTTATGCTAGCACCAAGATCACACAGTGCCTTACCCATAAACTTATCGCCAATTATGCATGGTATGATGAAGCTCCCATGGTCCTTCTTCTTTTGGGGTGGATGCTTATGCTTGATTGTCATGCATCCTTCTGCCATCTTCACTGTCTCAAATTCCCCAAGTCTGGACCTTTTGGACATTGCGTCCTTGAGAAACTTAGCATAACCTGGCATCTGCTTAATGGCTTCTAGCAGCGGTATGTTAATATGTACTTGCTTAAAAATATCATAAATTTTCTTAAGCTGGTACTCATGTTTCTGTTTTTGTAACCGTTGTGGAAAAGGGGGTGGAGGACGGTAATCTTCAAGGCGTCCTTCACATGGAATTCGGATCTGAGGAGGCTTGAGTTCTTCAGCATCTTCTGTTTGCTCCTATGTCCCTTCTGTTGTCGTGGCAGGTGTGGTGACAGTAGGTTGTTTCTCCTCTGCCGGGGCAGTGTGCACGACAGGTGTTTGTAGGGTAAGGTCCTCACTCGGTACTTCTTTTATTTCCGACCCTTGTAGTTGTTTCCCACTCCTCGTTGTAATCGCTTTGCACTGCTCATGTGTGGGTTTTCTAGTGACCTCAGTATCATTAGGGAATCCTCCATTCTGCCTCGGTTTGTTGTACTGTGAAACTTGACCCATCTGTGTCTCCAGAGATTTTAGGGTAGCCTTATGGTTTGTCATTCTCATCTCTGTCTTGTCCATGAATGTTTCAGTTTTCTTGACAAAGTGATCCATGTTTGCCATGTATGCTCCCGTTTGTGACATAAATGTTGCCAAGGTCTGTTCCAGTATAGTAGGTGTTGCTGCCGGCTGCTGCTGTCGTGACAGAAGTCTGGGTACTCCTTGGTTCTGGTTGTTCTGCACTGGAGGGTTCAATGCATTGTTCGGATTGCTCCAGGAAAATTTGGGGTCCTTCCTCCAGTTGGGATTGTAGTTGTTGGAATCATAATTTCTAGGCTTGTTATAGTTCCCAACATACATCCCTTCTTCTAGCTGTAAAGGACACTCTTCTGAACTGTGATTTCCACTACAGGTTTCACACACCTCTTCTGTAGAATATACAACTTTAGAATCTTTCCGCTACAGATTTTCGACTATCTTCGTGAGGTATGCAATCTGTGTTTTAACTGAGTTATCAGCTTCATACTCCTTTACAGATATTCCTCGTTTGCCTCCTCTTCGAGCTGTGTGAAATTGCTTATCGTTCTTTGCTAACTTTGTCAAGACTAGCATTGCCTCGTCTGTTTCTTTATCCAGTAATAGCCCATTCGCTGCTGAATCTATTCTCAGTCGAGTGTGTGCATTTGCAGTGTTGTAGAACTTGACAACCTGATTCCATACAGGGAATCCATGCATTGGGCAGTTCCGTAAGAGAGTTGTAAATTTGTCCCACGCCTTGTGCATTGGTTCGTCATCTTCCTGTTGAAAAGTAGCAATCTTGTTACGCAATCTTTCAGATAAATGAGAAGGATTAAACGAGAAAGAAATTCACGAGAGAGATCTGCCCAAGTCCTTATTGAACCCGGCGTTAATTTATTCCACCAAGTTTTAGCTCTATCTCTCAATGAATGAGGGAATAGCCGGAGCCTGAGTACTTCCGGACTTATTCCTGGCAGTCTGAACGATCCACAGATTTCTTGGAATGTTTTAAGATGTTCTCGTGCATCCTCAGTAGCAGAACCACTAAATTGGCCAGCGGAATTTATCATGTTGAACATGACAGGTTTCAGTTCGAAGTGTTCAGCTTCCACGTCTAGCAGGGTAGTTTCCAGTTCAACATGGTCATTGTCCATGTAGTCTCGACAGGTCTGCTGTGCTGCTGCAGCAGCGGGCGGCGGCAGATCGTTCTGGGCATCGTTAGGAGGATCAACATTAACCATAGGGTCATTGTTGTTGTTGGGGTCATTTATCCCATTGCCTTGCCTTCTGTTCACCATTGCTTCCAGTATCTCCTCGAGATAGTTGTTTCTTTCTATCAAGAGTCGGGCTTGGTTCCTGAGTTGGTACGTGCGTTCGATTTTTGGATCTAATTCGTACTCAGGTTCTTTACCTCGTCTAGATCTGCGCATAAGCAAATAAAAAAAACTTGTGAAAAGCACGGGGTAAATAACACCACTAAAAAGCTGAAAAATAAAAATAAAAGTGCAGTAATAAAAAGGTAAAGGTATGTTGCCAGTCCCCGACAACGGCGCCAAAAACTTGTTGCGTGTAAAAGATTCCTATCGCAAATAGTGCAAGTGTACACGACGCAAGTAGTAAAGTGATACTAGAGTATCGGATATCGTCTCCACAGGGTCTGGAAATAACTCTATCCTTGAATTGCTGCACAAGAGAAAGAAATAGTTTAAAAAAATGGTGAAGTAATCTTGAATAAAAACCAAAACAAAAGATAAATAAATCAGATTTAAAGAATGAGCTGGTATTGAATTGCTCAGTAGTTGTAACCCCCTTAGCCCGGCCTAGACGCTAGACCCGAACTACGAAGATTACACGGGGAAAACCAAAGTCAACCCAAAAGTCAACCTTGATTAACGTCCTTTTTTTTTCCTTTTTACCCTTTCTAGATGCGCATTAAGCCTATGTGTGTCCTCAAGAGTCATGGGAGAGAAAAGCACAGTGATCGGAAAACATTTAAGGACTCAATTGCAAGACATACACTTTTTGGGACCAAAATGTAAATTTCATAAAATATAAGGACTTTGCAGATTTAAGCTTACCAATAAATAATTATTCATATCACATGCCTCTCTGTCAAATTTCAGCTTAAAAGGACATTCCAAGCTCAAGCAATTACATCCACAACATTCAGGACTAAAATGTAAGATTTGAAATGTAACCCCCTTAACCCGGCCTAGACGGTTGACCCGAATTAAGAAAGTCACACGGGGAAAACCAAAGTCAACCCGAAAGTCAACCTTGATTAACGACCCTTTTTTTTTTCTTTTTAATCTTGTCTAGATGCACATTACACCTATGTGTGACCATACAACCAACATACTAAAAGATCACAAACATCAGAGATCAAACAGGAACCCAATTGAACAAATTACAACTTTAGGGACCAAATTGTAATTTCTGATAAATATAAGGACTTAACCAAATTTGAAGTTACCATCTTGAAATTAAATAGATTTCATGCTTCTCTGTGAAATTTCAGCTCAAAAGGACTTCTACAGCTCATGCAATTGCACATACAAGATTCAGGACCAAAACGCAAACATTTCAAAACACATAACCGCCAATGTCAGTCCCCAACGGTCAACCGTTCCGAAACGGGGAACAGCCCGTTCCGAAACGCGGGGCCGTTCCGAAACAGGCATAGCCCGTTTCGAAACGGGGGTCTGGCAGAGGCTTACTCGTTCCGAAACAGCCCTCCCCGTTTCGGACTCCTGGGTTCATGCAAGGCACCCGTTCCGAAACGGGGCACCCAGTTCCGAAACGCCTGCACCAGAATGCTTCAAAATTCAACCTTAAACATGCAATTACACAACCAATCATGCTCCAATCATCACCAAACTTTGCCAGCATGCAAATAAGCATAAAAACAACCTATTAGCAACAACAATTCATTCACTTAACATCATATACAAAAAGCCCCAATTCTATAGGCATGCTTCCTACACAAGCTAGCTATTCAACACCAAAATTCCAAAACAAGCATATAAGGTTTCAATCCAAAAACCAGCAACCACATCAACATTTAACAAGCTTAGGGAGTCTCAAACACCTCCCAAAACACATACATTGGTCCCCCATTGCCAAATCACACAAAAGCTAAATGTTTAACAAAACCTTCCATACATTGAGCTTCACTTGAACTTGATTGCTTGACCCACTTTGCTGCCCTCAAGTTACTCTAATGCTCTGCATTATTGAATTCAGAAAACGAAGAGAGCGTAAGCAAAGGCTTAGTGAGGAAAGCTCTTAAAAACCATTCAATAATGCAATTCAAAACATTTACAAAACATGCTTTAAAATCAACCATTTTCACATGCTCAAAAGCATTCCTAACAAGCAATCTCATGCTTAAACATAAACATTAAAACAAGCATCTCATGCTTCTCAATATTCACAACATGTCATATTGGCTCAAGTGATACATTTCCATTTATTAAAACAAGTTCATCAACTTCCCAAGGACTTTTAAACACCTTGGCCCCAAGGACTTTTAAACACCTTGGCCTATGGACTTTTAAACACCATAGAAGTAACCCATCAAGGACTTTTAAACACCTTGATCCCAAGGACTTTTAAACACCTTGGCCATGGACTTTTAAACACCATGAATGAAACACATCAAGGACTTTTAAACACCTTGATCCCAAGGACTTTTAAACACCTTGGCCTATGGACTTTTAAACACCATAGAAAGGATCACCTAAGGACTTTTAAACACCTTAGTGTCCGCAACATGAACCATCCAAGGACTTTTAACCACCTTGATGTTCATAAGTAACAAGGCTCACTCAAGGACTTTTAACCACCTTAGTGACCTTAACATTTTCAAAACATCACTTGCCAATATACATCATTTTCATCATTTACATCACTGTTTTTAAGCATAAAACCAAGCCATATTCATCATGCATTTTAAAGCATAAAACCACATCATTTCAAAGTATAAAAGCAAGGCACTCCTACCTAGAGCTACCTTCAACATATGGCTTACAACAACAGCAAATACCATGCTAAAACATGCTTCCAAAACAGTATGTAAAACATGCAAATCATCATTTTGCAATACATCAAAACCATGGCCACCACTAAAGAGAAAATCCGAAAACTTACACTCGAGCTTAGCAAAGTTGTTTAGACTTAGACTAAGCTCCCAAGACATTGGTTTCAAAGCCGAAAACCCAATTTCACTCACCGATTCCACTTCGCCTCTTGCCGAAGCACGAATTCAAGCTTCCGGATCAACGATTCTTGGATCCAAAGATGCCTCCCCTGCTTCAACACATCAAAGCAGTAAATTAATGCATCATCATGCATCAATTACCTCAACGAAAGCACTCAAACTCGCTGCTCTCATCCATCCTCCACTTTCGGCCACCAAACACAACCGAAAATGCATCAAAACCACTTCTAAACATAACCCAGCCATAAACCAGCAAAACCTCACTTCTATTAACATCAATCAACACCTAAAAACAACCTATAAACATCCTTATACCTCCAGCAACAACAGATCCACAAGATCACCACAAAAACAACCTTAAAACACAAGCTAAACTTAGGAATCTTAACCTATCCGGGATTGCATCAATCAAGACTCACTTCCATATCAATTTAATGATCAAATAACATCAAAAACACTTCTCAAAACCCAGATTTAACAGATCAAACGAAAATCAATTGAAATCATCAAAATCTTGCTCAATTAGCCAAGATTCTTAAATCAACTTACAAACCTTTAATTAAACATATATTTAGGATTGAAAACTTTAGGAATTTCATTAAAGAACTTAAAGTTCAGAGGAGAATCGTTCATACCTCCAAACTTGTGATTTCTCCACTTTTTGGAATGAAAACCTTGTTGAAACTTGTAGCAAATGAGTAGGTTTTGAAGATATGTTGATTTGCAATCAAATGAAAGTTGAAAGGAAGAATTTAGGTGAGGAAATCAGATTAGAATCTCTGGAAATGGTGATGTTTGGTTGGAGAGAAAAGGAGAAGAGAAAATAGGAAGTTAGTTGGGAAAAATAGAGAAAATGAAACTTCCCTCCACTTTGATATCTTTAAAATCAGATTTTAGGATTAAAATATCTTAGAAAAATCTGGAGAATTCAATTTTGGGCAAATAGCTCCTTAAAGATTCAAAGTTTCAATCCTTTTTAAAACAGCCACCAAATTTGCGAAAATTACATTTTGGTCACTAGCCAAAATGTCAACCTTCCAAAACTCATTTTCCAAAATTGTTTTCACAGTTCATCAATATACATTAAAAGATGATTTTAGAACATTTTTCCATATTTTTAATGCAACCCGAACTAGGCTTTCCTAAATTAGCCACTTACGATTCGAACAGCACTTTGACCAAACCGGTCAACGCTCAAAACTTCTAAGCCCAAAACCGGGGCGTTACATGAAAACTTGAAACAATTCAAATGCACAGACCAACGGTCATCCGTTCCGAAACGTTGACCTTCGTACCGAAACACCCGTATCGAAACAGTGTTGACTGTTTCGGAACTCGGGTGCGTTCCGAGACCAGTATCGGAACAGCCCTCTCTAGTAGCCAAAGTGTTCCAAAAAACCTTCACCCGTTCCGAAACACTATAGCCATTTCGGGCCCCTGTTTCGAAACAAATAAGGGCATTTCGATACACCCTGCCCTGCAACAACATTAATTGCTGGTTTTTATCATCTTAGCACAACCAAACATGCTCCAATACATACCACAACATATTCGCAACATGTTTAAGCATCAAGTCTATCATATTACATCAAAAGCTAGACACATTGCAAGCATTAAGCACATCAACTCATTTATCTCATACAATACGAATGAACATACTTTTAACCATAACGCATAGCAATACCAAGTTACAAAAAGAAGATCCAAACATTACATATTGGTCATCTACAAATATCAAGCCATAAACCGGACTTGCTCATGGTAAACAATCTCATCACACAACAAGGTAAAGGATTTCCCCCCCATTGCCTTTATTATCTATAGCTACAACAAGACATACTTCTCAAGTGGAGCTCTTCTTGAATCCCTTGCTTCTTGTTGTCCCAAGTTCAACTATCTGCATTGATGGACAAAAAAGAGCGTAAGCACATAATGCTTAGCGAGGAACGCTCAAAACCAAAACACCATCAATGCAGCAAAACCGTAAAACACTCTTTATTTACCATCACACCTCTATAAAACAATGTATTGTTGAAAACTTCATTTGAAACATCATTGCCTTAAACCATGCATTACTCGACATATAAACCAACATTAAACTAAAATGCAATAAGCAACTCAATCTCAAACAACATTTTTGCAATTACTTCCATTTAAACCTTCTCATGCATAAACTCTTCATGCAAAGCTTAAACCAATTCCCTTGGAAACCAATTCCACTTCACACTCTTTTTTTTCTCATGCTTGAAAATCTTTTCAAAGCAAAACACCATTTGAAACCACATGTACCATCTATCTATTCCATGCATTCAGCCAATGCAAAACTCATGGCAAAGCCACACATGCTTGTTTCTCAAAAACATTTCATAAACTCAAAACCTCTTTTGCATAAGCAAATCTCAATTTGAAAACCACATGCACCCTCTAGCTATCTCATGCATACAACCTATGCAAATCTCATGGCAAGGCCACACATGCTTGTTACACAAAAGCATTTCATAATTTCAATATCTCATATGCATTTCTCATAGCATAAAACATTTCAAGCATTGGTACATGTGATACACACTTCATCCTCATATATTGGCATTTTCATATTCTATTTTACACGGATATGCGGAAAGCTTGACTCGAGGTCAAGTCCTACCCCGGTGGGATCTCGCCACCGGACTCTCATGGCGGTATCTACCTTCGCCACAAAGCTTGGGTATTTCACCAAGTCCTACTCCGATGGAATGCCCATCATCGGTCTCTCATGGCGATAACAACTAATGCCATAAAGCTTGGGTCTTTCACCAAGTCCCACTCCGATGGAATGCCCATCATCGGTCTCTCATGGCGGTACCATTCAATGCCATTAAGCTTGGGTATTTCACCAAGTCCTACTCCGATGGAATGCCCCTCATCGGTCTCTCTCTTTGGAATGAGTCCCAAGAGCACGTACGAATTTTTAGTTTATAGTGCACTCTACATCCTATCGGTCTTCTCATCATCTATGCCAATATATCATGTTAAAATCATTAACACATCCACTGTTTTTAAAGCATGCAACATCATCAAGGCCAAAATGCTAAACCATGCCTTTAAAACACAAATTAAAAACACATACTCTCAAGGAACATTAGTTTCATGCTTCCTTCACCAAACCAAGTTTGATAACCAACTCTCATGCTTAAAAACCATGCTCAAACAGCAAATTAAATCATATTGCCAAACCAATCACATAAAAATCCATTTTGATATTTTTCAAAACAATAATAGCACAAATCGAGAGAGAAATCTACTTCACTTACTTCCGAACTTAAACTAGCGTTTCAAGCCTAGATTTAAGTTCCCAAACCTCTTTTCAAAAACATTCCAAAGCTGGAAAACACGTTCTCACTCACCGATACGCAACACTATGCTAGCCGACGAGCCAACCAACCATCCGAAACCTCCAACGTTACCACGATTGCTTCCGGATCACTCTCCCCTGTTTTTAACACATAAGAGTAGAGGATTAATGCATCATCATGCATTAAAATCACCAGCCATTCACTCTAACCCGCTGCTCCTCTCAAAACAAATATTTTGGCTATCCAAAATAACCGAAAACATCACCAAACATTCCCCAAACAAAGCCCAACCAAGATCAATCAATTCTAACCTTTTCTAAACATCAATTAACATCAAAAAGCAACATAAACATGACCTTATACCTCCAGCAACAGCAGATCACCAAACCACCCCAAAAACCACCATTCTAGTATGCAAAACTTAGGAATCCAAACCTATTCGGGATTTGTTTGATAAAATCTCATTTATAACATCAATTACCATCCAAAATACATTAGAAAACAACCTCAAAACAGAGCCTAACCAAGAACCACGAAAATCATCAAGATCTCTCCAAGAATCTCGAGTTTTAATACAATTTCATGTTTCTAACATTAAAGCAACTCAAAAACCATTAACAAAGGATTGATAACTTGGGAATTTCAGTAAAGAACTGATCATTAGAGGAGAAGGACGAAGCTTACCTCTAATGGTTGATTTCTCCTTGATTTGGGCAAGTTTTCTTGAAAATCCAAAGTTAAAACAAGAGGATTTGATGAGGAAAAGATTAGGAATCAAAAGGAGATTGAAATCTTCATCAAAAGAAATGAAAATCAGAGGCTAATTGATGAAGGAATTGTGTTTGGCTGAGTCGAAATTGAGAGAAAATGAAATGAGAGAAAACTAACGTAAGGTAGTTATGAAAAATCAAAGATAATTTTTCTTTTTAATTATCCTAATTTCCCTTAATTAAATCATTATTAAAAACACACAAAATAAAGAGAAATTTGATTAAAAACATTTTGGTAAAATTAGCTCCTTAAAGATTCAAAGTTTCAATCCTTTACAAAACAATCATTATTCAACTTTTGCAAAAACTACGATTTGGTCACTACACCGAAATGTAGTATTTTCAAACCTTATTTTGTAAAATTGTTTTCACCATAATCATTCATATATTAAATGAGGATTTTTAGGTATTTTTCCATATTTTTAAAGCATTTCGAACTAGGCGTTCCCTAAATCTCCCTTAAAGATTTGAATCGTTCTCGACCGGCCCGATTCAACCTCTAAACTTCTAGGCCCAAAACCAGGGCGTTACAACTCTCCCCCTCTTAAGAAATTCCGTCCTCGAAATTTCAACTTGCGAAGAAAGCACGATACCAAACCTCCCAAAACAAAACGCAACATAAGCACAAGAGGCCTAACCATTATGGAAAACATCCTCAACCAAAACACAACGAAACCAACACACTCCTCAACCTCCACGATCCAAAAACCCTCAGATTAAACTTACTCTACACCCAACTTCAACATCACCACTCACGGTGCAAGACTTCCAACAACCCAAAGAACTCTTAAAGCTTTGCAATACACTCCGCCTTCCCTCATAATTCTTTCAACACAATACACACGGTGACATCCAACCCATCCATTCTTCAACCACCCTATGGTCTACAACCCACTCCACTTTCCAAAACCTCCTACAAACCGCTCAAACTCTTGCTCAAAGATCACCACGATAAGCCAAAATTTCTTAAGCAACAACTGCTTACTCACGTTCCCCAACGTATTAACAACATTCCATCACATCCGCTACCATTACCTGCCTTAACAGCTCATCAAAAATTGCCCATACAACATCCGAGAATCCTCGTCACAAGACTCCAACCTTAACTCCAACAGTTGCTTCACCTACCTCAACTGTCTCAAGGAAAATTTACTTATACTCAGACAACAAACCACCCTCTCACAAGGACCCAGCCAAACTAACAATGGCCTTTGATCTTACATTACCTTTCCCCTTCAAGCTTTGACTATGATACTAATCTTACCTGGATGCCACTCATAACAACTCTTAATCCTCACCCAAGGACAACCGCAACACACCACACATAAAATTCATTCCTAAACACTTACAACTGTCTTAACGCATACACTACAACTTTTCCAACTTACATGGCCACCCATTCCATCCACATACAAAACATACTAGGACCATGAAACATGTACTCATCTCAAGCCAAACCTCATCTAAAGCTCTCATCAGTACCTCCTTCCAACTCCCCTAAGGTTACTACCGAACCGTCACCCACAAAGACCAACCATTTTATTGTAGCCATCTATACAAGAATGCATCAACACTTCGGAAACACATCCGCTAGCCCACAACAACTGTCCAACACAAAGAAACTACAACACCTATATGTTATTCTCAACTACTTTTAACTACACCTCAACAACCTCGACCGATTCTAACCCTAAATGGTCACCACCTTAGCACCATACCGCTAAAACTCTTAAAACACCTAAACACCTTTCCTCTCGCCAAACAGGCTAGATCACACTCATTACTACCAGCAACCTGTTTACTTTCTACCATCACTTCTAGCATCTACCTAGCACCAAAACAACACTTTAAACCCCCAAACTAACCTAATCATACCACAACACTATCGGATCCAAATAGCTATTCGCAAGTGTGAACGTTCGTATGCATGGTCACCTACATGCCCTATCAATGCCTGTGTACACGTATGCAAACCTCTAATGTCATGTCATATGTATACATGTACCAACATATATAATGTATATACCAATGATTTTAATTGTGCATGTATGTCGGTTCACACTTACCAATAACGTCCTCAGAATCTGCCTAAGAACGACCTCTTACCCCACTTCCAACTTTTCCAGCCCTACCATTCTAACAACTCGCTAACAACAACCTACTCCAACTAATACACTCTTCGCCACTAATGTTGTTCTCAAATACAACACCAGTTACTACCCAACTCACTAACCATAGGACCTTATCTACTACACAAGAAAACCCAAAACCAGAACCAAACAAAGATAACTATGGCAAAGATTGCTTAGCAAAGATACCTGCAATCACATCATTGTCCCAGAGCTTCAACAGACAAGCTCCCTCTCCCGCAGAACCACCATTCTTCGACTGCACCGCCACAGCACCAACCAACACCTTGAGGTCATCAACGTCTTTCTGCTGTAAAGAACCCTGACCACACTCACTCTCGCAAGGAGCCTCGACAAACATTCCACCTTGACCACCCCGAGCTAACTCCGGACAATCTCGCCTCAAATGTCCAACAGACCCACAATTCCAACAAGATCCAACCTCCATACACCTCACACCACTTTGCCTTTCTTGCCACCTCCAAACTCTGTCTCGGCCGCGCTCACGACCCTTTTGAGACTCTTTTGCACACACTGAAGCTGGTCTCACTACCTGAGGACAATTCCGCTTCACATGCTCCATTGAACCACATTTTCAACAAGCTCCAACACCCAGCAAACCCCAAAGTGACGCCTTCTACAACAGTCGCACTCCGGTAACCGAACTACTACTCCTTGGTCTTGTTGCACTTGACCCACATCAGCACCACCACCAAAACTCTAATTCAGGTGAATCCTCCTGTCACGAAGTCTCTTACGCTGCCCACTCTCGAGGCCAGAACTCAGAGCTCTTTTGCTTGTATTTTTCTCAGCACCATAAACTGAAGCCAGACTCTCACGTTGTTTAACCTCTGAAAACTTATCTCCAAGGTATCTCCTATTAAAGGCAGATAAAAAGAATTCCCAATCTATATCGTGGATATTCGTTGCCACCAACACAGATGTCCACCAAACACAAGCATCCTCCAACATTAACGAGACAACACTTCCTAGCTTACAGGCGTTGTCACACCCTTCCTGATCCAGAATCGGAATTATACTGGCTAACCAAGCCTCGAACGCCTCAGGCGTCGAACCATGATACTCAACAGCTCCCAAATCATGTAGACGCTGCTCTGACAAACTCTCCTGTCCCACAGCTGGCACATACACAGACCCTACCTTCATCGCGACCCGAGATGTTCCCGACATCTCTTGAACCACATATGACAAATCTTTCATCACAGGACCCACCCTCTCATTCTGCCCCACTGCCTCAACTCCAGGCACTGACGACTGAAACGATACACTCTCATCAGATGGTGAATTCAACCTCCCAACAACCTGCTCTAAAGCAGCAACAATCGTACCTGATTGCAATTCTCTCATCGATTCCATTGTGCTATTATTAACAAGGCAATGATAACAAAACAAACAAACGATCAGGCCAGCTTCAAGCAAGGATTTAAGACTCCAACTCCAAATTAACACATTTTCTATTATAATAAGGCAATGGGTATCCCGAATTTTCCCCTTTATATGTCATAATAATCAATAGTAACATGGATATCACAAACATCGGACATATCAATCAGCAAAACTTCAATCATGCTCTCATCAAACAACATTCACCTTCAACAGCACAATATCAACATATCACACTCATCATAATTTTCATTAATCAAAACCAGCCCACAACATTATCGTATCATCAATACATGTTCACATTAACTCACATATGAATCATAACAATTAAGCATGATAAAACATCAATATTTCACTCAAAAACGCCAACACTTACCATAACAACTTACCACAAACTTACCATCACCCCAAAAGTTCGCAAACCTAGCTCTGATACCAACAAATGTAACCCCCTTAGCCCGGCCTAGAGGCTAGACCCGAACTACGAAGATTACACAGGGAAAACCAAAGTCAACCCGAAAGTCAACCTTGATTAACGACCCTTTTTTCCTTTTTACCCTTTCTAGATGCGCATTAAGCCTATGTGTGTCCTCAAGAATCATGGGAGAGAAAAGCACAGCGATCGGAAAACATTTAAGGACTCAATTGCAAGACATAAACTTTTAGGGACCAAAATGTAAATTTCATAAAATATAAGGAATTTGCATATTTAAGCTTACTAATAAATAATTAGTCATATCACATGCCTCTCTGTCAAATTTCAGCTTAAAAGGACATTCCAAGCTCAAGCAATTACATCCACAACATTCAGGACTAAAATGTAAGACTTGAAAACTTGAAACAATTCAAATGCACAGACCAACAGTCATCCGTTCCGAAATGCTGACCTTCGTACCGAAACACCCGTATCGAAACGGTGTTGACTGTTTCAGAACTCGGGTGCGTTCCGAGACTAGTATCGGAACAGCCCTCTCTAGTAGCCAAAGTGTTTCGAAACACCTTCACCCATTCCGAAACATTATGGCCATTTTGGGCCCCTATTTCGAAACATATAAGGGCGTTTCGATAAACCCTACCCTGCAACAGCATTAATTGCTGGTTTTTCACATCTTAGAACTACCAAACATGCTCCAATACATATCACAACATATTCGCAACATGTTTAAGCATCAAGTCTATCATATTACATCAAAAGCTAGACACATTGCAAGCATTAAGCACATCAACTCATTTATCTCATACAATACGAATGAACATACTTTTAACCATAACACATAGCAATACCAAGTTACAAAAAGAAGATCCAAACATTACATATTGGCCATCTACAAATATCAAGCCATAAACCGGACTTGCTCATGGTAAACAATCTAATCGGACAACAAGGTAAAGGATTCCCCCCCCCATAGCCTTTATTATCTATAGCTACAACAAGACATACTTCTCAAGTGGAGCTCTTCTTGAATCCTTTGCTTCTTTCTGTCCCAAGTTCAACTATCTGCATTGATGGACAAAAAGGAGCGTAAGCACATAATGCTTAGTGAGGAATGCTCAAAACCAAAACACCATCAATGTAGCAAAACCGTAAAACACCCTTTATTTACCATCACACCTCTATAAACCAATGTATTGTTGAAAACTTCATTTGAAACATCATTGCCTTAAATCATGCATTACTCGACATATAAATCAACATTAAACTCAAATGCAATAAGCAACTCAATCTCAAACAACATTTTTGCAATTACTTCCATTTAAACCTTCTCATGCATAAACTCTTCATGCAAAGCTTAAACCAATTCCCTTGGAAACCAATTCCACTTCACACTCTTTCTTTCTCATGCTTGAAAATCTTTTCAAAGCAAAACACCATTTGAAACCAAATGTACCATATATCTATTCCATGCATTCAACCAATGCAAAACTCATGGCAAAGCCACACATGCTTGTTTCTCAAAAGCATTTCATAAACTCAAAACCTCTTTTGCATAAGAAAATCTCCATTTGAAAACCACATGTACCCTCTAGCTATCTCATGCATACAACCTATGCAAATCTCATGGCAAGGCCACATATGCTTGTTACACAAAAGCATTTCATAATTTCAATATCTCATATGCATTACTCATAGCATAAAACATTTCAAGCATTGGTACTTGTGATACACACTTCATCCTTATATATTGGCATTTTCATATTCTATTTTACACGGATATGCGGACAGCTTGACTCGAGGTCAAGTCCTACCCCGGTGGGATCTCGCCACCGGACTCTCATAGAGGTATATACCTTCGCCACAAAGCTTGGGTATTTCACCAAGTCCTACTCTGATGAAATACCCATCATCGGTCTCTCATGGCGATAACAACTAATGCCATAAAGCTTGGGTCTTTCACCAAGTCCTACTCTGATGGAATGCCCATCATCGATCTCTCATGGCGGTACCATTCAATGCCATTAAGCTTGGGTATTTCACCAAGTCCTACTCCGATGGAATGCCCCTCATCGGTCTCTCTCTTTGGAACGAGTCCCAAGAGCACGTACGAATTTTTAGTTTATAGTGCACTCTACATCATATTGGTCGACCAATTATATCCAGTAATCTTCTCATCATCTATGCCAATATATCATGTTAAAATCTTAACACATCCATTGTTTTTAAAGCATGTAACATCATCAAGGCCAAAATGCTAAATCATGCCTTTAAAACACAAATTAACAACACATGCTCTCAAGGAACATTAGTTTCATGCTTCCTTCAACAAACCAAGTTTGATAACCAACTTTCATGCTTATAAACCATGTTCAAACAACAAATTAAACCATATTGCCAAACCAATCACATAAAAATCCATTTTGATATTTTTCAAAACAATAATAGCACAAATCGAGAGAGAAATCTACTTCACTTACTTCCGAACTTAAACCGGTGTTTCAAGCCTAGATTTAAGTTCCCAAACCCCTTTTCAAAAACATTCCAAAGCTGGAAAACACGTTCTCACTCACCGATACGCAACACTATCCTAGCCAACGAGCCAACCAAGCGTCCGAAACCTCCAATGTTACCACGATTGCTTCCAGATCACTCTCCCCTGTTTTTAACATATAAGATCATAGGATTAATGCATCATCATGCATTAAAATCACAAGCCATTCACTCTAACCCGCTGCTCCCCTCAAAACAAGTATTTCGTCTATCTAAAATAACTGAAAACATCACCAAACATTCACCAAGCAAAGCCCAGCCAAGATCAATCAATACTAACCTTTTCTAAATATCAATTAACATAAAAAAGCAACATAAACATGACCTTATACCTCCAGCAACATCAGATCACCAAACCACCCCAAAAACCACCATTCTAGTATGCAAAACTTAGGAATCCAAACCTATTCGGGATTTGTTTGATAAAATCTCATTTATAACATCAATTACCATCCAAAATACATTAGAAAACAACCTCAAAATAGAGCCTAACCAAGAACCACGAAAATCATCAAGATCTCTCCAAGAATCTTGAGTTTTAATACAATTTCATGTTTCTAACATTAAAGCAACTCAAAAATCATTAACAAAGGATTGATAACTTGGGAATTTCAGTAAAGAACTGCTCATTAGAGGAGAAGGACGAAGCTTACCTCTAATGGTTGATTTCTCCTTGATTTGGGCAAGTTTTCTTGAAAATCCAAAGTTAAAACAAGAGGATTTGATGAGAAAAAGATTAGGAATCAAAAGGAGATTGAAATATTCATCAAAAGAAATGAAAATCAGAGGCTAATTGATGAAGGAATTGTGTTTGACTGAGTAGAAATTGAGAGAAAATGAAATGAGAGAAAACTAACGTAAGGTAGTTATGAAAAGTCAAAGATAGTTTTTTCTTTTTAATTATCCTAATTTCCCTTAATTAAATCATTATTAAAAACACCCAAAATAAAGAGAAATATGATTAAAAACATTTTGGTAAAATTAGCTCCTCAATGATTCAAAGTTTCAATCCTTTACAAAACAGTCACTATTCAACTTTTTCAAAAACTACGATTTGGTCACTACACCGAAATGTAGTATTTTCAAACCTTATTTTGTACAAAAAATTTCACCATAATCATTCATATATTAAATGATGATTTTTAGGTATTTTTCCATATTTTTAAAGCATCCCGAACTAGGCCTTCCCTAAATCTCCCTTAAAGATTCGAACCGTTCTCGACTGGCCCGATTCAACCTCTAAACTTCTAGGCCCAAAACCAGGGTGTTACAGTAGTGCAGGTGTAGCACTGTTAGAGGAACTTCTGTTGTCTATCGTCGTTCCTGTCGCGGCAGCACGACGGAGGTCTGTTGATGTCGCGACAACGATCAACAACTCTATACTTCAAGCTTGGCAAGAATCCCTGTTATGACTTGTCCTATCCCTAGGTCCAAGTTCTATTGATGAACACTTCTTGGATGATACCTCCCAGCATGAATCAAAGGGTGAACACTAATGTTGTTGAATTCTTCTTTAGCCACTTAACCTTGTACTTATCCCTGAACCAAGATGGTTTAACCATAAACTGGAAAACACGTATTCACGCGTTTCGTATGCTTGACTCTCCCGATATCAAACAAATGGATAAGCTCACAATGCTCTCCCGATGCTCTTATGAGATATGGAAAGTTAGAGTAAATAAACTTAAAGTTTTTATTACTTGACAGAAAATTCCTAAAACAATACAATCCTTGCAACCACTTTACATAATCAACTCGTAGCCCTAGGGGGAGTTTAGAACATGATGGAGAAGGGAAAACGACAAGGGTTTTGGGGGAAGACGACTAGGAATGAGATATCCCCTCCTAAGTCGAATTACATGCCTTTTTATAGGCCTTGGGTCCAATTTTTCTACTATGGCAGGAATACAATTTTGAATTAAAGTGCAACTCTATTAAAGACTAAATCTTCTGAGTAGATGCCTTGAATTCGTCCTCTTTTCTTGCCTTGAGTTTCTTCCTTAAACTTTGGGCTTGGACTTCATTCAGCTTCAGGGCTTAGAAAAATATGGGAGTGGTCCACGACAGACCGACTTGAAATCTTCTATCTGTCGAGCTCCACTTCACTTTTCCACCTCAGCATTCCTCCATCGTCATGGCTGCCACGACAGATGTCACGACAGTCTTTTGCTTCTTGACTCCAGCTCTGCAATCCACCTCTGCTCCTTTGCGGCCCTGGGTCTGCCGCAGCAGATACCTGCAAAAGTAACCAAAATCAACAACAACTGTGCAATTTTATCTAATTGTGATGTATATGCAAAAATCTATCCTAAATGCAATGAATCATGCTTGAGTGCAGCAAAAATATGGGTGAATGAGGGGTAACATATAGAACTTTTACGCACTCAACAATAGTTTTCTCTTTTCATTTTCTCCCAACTTCCAATCAGCCAAACACTTTTCTCTCATCAAAGAACCTCTGATTTTCATATTGTTTGCTGAGATTTTATCTTCCAAAACATTTCTTATCTTTGTTTCATCAAATTCTTTTGATTTTTTCTTTGGATTTCAAGAAAACTTGCCCAAATTGAAGAGAGATCAACCATTAGAGGTAAGCTTCGTCCTTCTCCTTTAATGATAAGTTCTTTACTGAATTTCCCAAGTTATCAATCCTTTGTTTATGGTTTTTGAGTTGTTTTAATGTTATAAACATGAAATAGTTGTTAAATTCAAGATTCTTTATGAGATCTTGGTGATTTTTGTATTTCTATGTTAAGCTATGTTTTGAGGTTGATTTCTAACATGTTTAGGATGATATTTGATGTTGAGAATAAGGTTTTAACAAATAAATTCCGAATAGGTTTTGGTTCCTAAGTTTGAGATACTAGATTTGTGGTTTTTGAGGTGGTTTTGGTGATCTGATATTGCTGGAGGTATAAGGTTGTGTTTATGGTGATTTTTTATGTTGATTAAAGTTTAGAAAAGGTTAGAATTGATAGATCTTGGATGGGCTTTGATTTGAGAAAGTTTGGAGGTGATTTCAGTTATTTCGGATAGCCGAAAGGCTAGTTTTGAGTAGAGCAGCGAGTTAGAATGATTGGCTGGTGATTTTAATGCATGATGATGAATTAATCCTCTGCTCTTATGTGTAATGAACAGGGGAGACATCTTCGGACGCGTTTGGTGTTGATCCAGAAGTGTCGGAACCTTAGAAATCGTTTCGACAAGCAAGCGAAACACTATCGGTGAGTGCAAATGGTTTTAGAAGTCCTTGAGGGACAAGGAAACAAGGTTTGGGGATTTAGGATTGGTTTGAAACACCATCCTAAGTTCGGATGTAAGTATGTTTAGATTTGCTCTCGAAAAGTGGTTGAAGCCCCTAAATGCTTTTGACATGCTCTTGATTTGAGATGGACAAATTCCTACTATTTTATGCATGATTTATGACATGAAATGATGTTTCATATTGATCCCATGAGATAGAATGACATTGTGAAGAGTTTTGAGATTTTGACTAAATGCCATGCATGAGTTGTGGTTTTGAAATGGGATGAGATTGATTTTAGAAATGTTGCATCAAAACAGTAGGTGAGAAGATGATTTTAATGTAATATATTGACATAAATGATGAGATGATTACCAGATATAATTGGTCGACCAATAGGATGAAAAGTGCACTATAAACTAAAATTCGTACGTGCTCTTTGGAGTCGGGCAATGGGGGTAGGGCCATCCCGATCCAAAGTGAGAATCCGATGATGAGAGATACCATCGGGGTAGGTTTTGGTGAAACACCCAAGCTTTGAGGCGAAGAGAGATACCGCCATGAGAGTCCGGTGATGTAAGATTCCACCGGGGTAGGACTTGGCTCTATGTCAAGCTAATCCGCATATCCGAGTAAAGATTGAATATGAAATGCCAATATATGAGAATGTATTTGATTCACATGTACCATTGTTGAAATGATTTTTATGCTATGAGAAATGCATATGAGATTTTGAGATTTATGAACTGCTTTTGAATATCAAGCATGTGTGTAGCTTTGCCATGAGATTTGCATTGGTTGAATGCATGAGATAGATAGATAGATAGAAGGTACATGTGATTTTCAAATGGTGATTCTCTTTGAAATGGTTTTCAAGCATGAGATAGAAAGAACATGGTTTAGAAATGGATTTCGAGATAGAGATTTATAAAGCTTGCATTGTTGTGTTGGTGTTTTTAGAGCATGCCTCACTAAGCTATCGTGCTTACGCTCTTTTTTACCAACAAAGCAGATAATTGAGACATTTTGAGCAGCGAGGAGGCTGAAAGGAATCTAAGGAATAGTTAAGCTCAAGTATGGTAATGTTTTACATTTACTTTAGTAATGATATTTGGCAATGGGATTTAATGGTTTGCTTTGGGAGTTTTGTTTTGGACTCCCTTGTGTTGTTGCAAGTTATATGTACTCCATTTGGTTTGTAAAAGGCCATTATATTGGTTTTGATGTTTTACCTTGCCTTTTTGGATGCTTATGGTCTTTTGGTGTTTTTGATTCTTAGGGAGCATGCTTTAGAAGTCAGTTTTTATGATGATGATATTAGACGTTTTTCCTTAGCTTGTACCTTTGAGTGTTGATGCATATTTGTGTACAAGCATGTTTAACTATATGTTGGAATGGTTTGGATGGGTCGTTCGGGTTCAAAATCTGCATTTTGGGAATTTGCAGACTGTAGCGAATCGGTACACCTCAGAGCGTATCGATGCGGCCTGCTTGTTGTATGAGTGGCGTACCGGTACACGGGGTCATATCGATACTCTCTTTAGTCACTGGACGAGGGCGTACCGATACGGTACCTCAATGTACCGATACGGTTTGGTGACGTAGGCCTTGGCAGTTTGATCATTGAGTGCGTATCGATACCCTCCTTAAGTGTATCGATATACGAGTCGTTAAGTTGGTTAAACCTCACTTGTGAATGTCTTGAAACGTTGCATTTTAGTCCCTAAACCTCATGCATGCAATTGGAGTCGACTTTAACGAGTTGGCTTCGGTTTTCCCCGTGTAATCACCTCGGTTCGGGTCAACCTTCTAGGCCGGGCTAAGGGGGTTACATTTGTTGGTATCAGAGCTAGGTTTGCGAATAATTGGGGCGTTGGTAAGTGGTTGGTAAGTGTAAATGTGAATAGTTATGATCTTTGTGAAAGCACGTTGTGTAATTGTGTAATGTTTGAGCTTTAATGAGATGAAATGCATGCAAGTTGAATGTTTGAGATGAAATTGTGTTGTTATGCTATGTTTGAGCTTTAATGAGATGAAATGCATGCAAGTTGAATGTTTGAGATGAAATTGTGTTGTTATGCTATGTTTGAGGTATAGATGGGGAACTCATTGCCATATCATTACTATTGGAAAAAATTGTTTTGAAAAGGAACTTGAGCACCTTGGATTTCTTGCATTATATTGCCTAACTGAGTTTTGTTGCATTTTGCGAGTTGCATTGTTTTGAATGGGGCCACGTAGAGAGCTTAGAATTAATATGCGTAATGCGGCTGAGAATGAGATAAACGAGACCGATGAACGTGTCGAGAATCTACCGCCTCCTCCTCTTGGTTGACCACCCGGTGGTGGTGGAGTGGGGGCTGGTGCCGCTGGAGCTGGAATAGGGGTTGCTGAACCCAAGGAGCACGAGGGCAAGCTGCTCCTGATATGACTGTGTTGATTCAGGCTATTGTTGGAGCCTTTCAGGTAGCAGTAATTGGTGCTCATGTGGCTACACCTCAGGCTGGTGCTGGTGCGAGTTTTCCATTAGAGCGACTCCGCATGGGATTGAGTTTAGGGGTTGACCCATGAGGGTTCTGAATCTTGGTTGGAGAGCACCAAGAGGATCCTTGGGCAATTGAACTGTAATGATGTCCAGAAGTTGGGGTGCATCGTGTTCCTGTTGCATGGTAATGCCTATACGTGGTGGACGACCACTATAGCTGGTTTGGAAGATGCTGAAGTGACTTGGACGTTCTTTCTGAATGCATTCAAGAGGAAATATCTGGGTGTCCATTATTTGGATGAAAAGAAGAGGGAATTCATGTCCCTAGTGCAAGGAGTCATGTCAGTGGCGGAATATGAAGTGCAGTTTGTACGTCTTAGCCAGTTATGCACCGGAATCGATCCCTAATGAACGGGAGAGATTCGAGCATTTCAGATAGGGGCTGGTGGCTAATGTGAAGACATATATGCTTGCATCGAATTATTCTGATTTTGATGTCCTGGTCACTCGAGCCAAGGATATTGAGCTGAACCTTGGTCTGGCGAGTCGAGCAGGAGGATCTAGCTCAGGGAAGTGAGCTGCGGGTTCTGATGCTGGAAAGGATGGTTTTAAGAGGCCGAGGGATCAAAGGTCTCATGTGGATGCTAGATGAGGGGGAGGTAATCCGAGGAAAGGTCCGCAAGGGCCGAATGCTTTTATTCGTACACCTAAGTGTAATCGGTGTGGCAGGAGGCACACGGGAGAGTGCTGGGGCAACGTTGGTACGTGCTGGAATTATGGTTCCCGTGGGCACATGAAACGGGATTGTCCTCAGCCGATGAGAGGGGGCCAGGCTCCGGTGAGAGTAGCTGAGCCACATAGAGGACGTGGGCGCGACCGTGGCAATTTCCAGCGTAGAGATGATGGTGCGAGAAATGTAGCACATGTAGTAGTTGTTCAGCCTTGAAGAGGTGGTCAGGCCAGAGTGTATGCCCATCGTGAAGGGAGGAATGACACTGATGTGATCGCAGGTACCTTTACTTTGCAGTCTTTGTCATTACTTTCTCTTATTGATTCTGGATCTACACACTCGTACATATTGCATGAACATGCTCAACTGCTTGGTTTTCCTGTTGAGTCTTTGGATATTGGTGTACGTGTGACTAATTCTTTTGGTGAAACGGTTGTAACGAGGAAGTTGTATAAGAGGTGTCCCTTAAAGGTGCAAGAACATGTGTTCTTGGTGGATCTCATGGAATTGCCTTTCTATGGATTCGATGTAATCCTGGGTATGGATTGGCTAGTTGAGCATAGGGCTGTTGTGGATTTTGAGAATAAGCGAGTTTCGCTGAAACTTGCTGATAATTATGAAGTTGTGGTGGTGGGAGAGAACGTAAAGTTCCTGTCTAATGTGGTTTCGACGCTTGAAGCGAGGCGGTTATTGCACCAAGGATGTGAAGCTTATTTAGCTTTTGTAATGAATCCTAGTATGAAGGATGTACGGGTACAAGATATAAGGACCATGTGTTGAATTCCATGGGGTGTTTCCGGAGGAGTTGCCTAGATTGCCGCCTAGTCGGGAGGTCGAGTTTGGAATTGAGTTGTATGAGAACACAACTCTGGTGTCCATCGCTCCCTATCGAATGACACCTAAGGAGTTGAAGGAGCTGAAGATGCAACTTCAGGAGTTGCTTGACCGAGGCTTTATTCGGCCTAGTGTGTCACCTTGGGGTGCGCCGGTCTTGTTTGTAAAGAAGAAAGATGGCACGATGAGAATGTGCATTGATTATCGTCAGGTGAATAAGTTGACTATCAAGAATAAGTATCCTCTGACAAGGATAGATGATCTTTTTGATCAGTTTCGTGGAGCAACTGTTTCTCAAAGATTGATTTAAGGTCTGGGTACTATCAATTGAGGGTTAAGGATGTGGATGTGCCAAAAACTGCTTTTCGGACAAGGTATGGGCATTATGAATTCCTGGTGATGCCTTTTGTTTTGACGAATGCTCCTGCTGCATTCATGGATATGATGAACATGGTGTTTCATGATTTCTTGGATAAGTTCGTCATGGTGTTCATCGATGACATCTTTGTGTACTCTCGTACTGAGGAGGAGCATGAGGAACATTTGAGGATTGTTTTGCAAGCGTTGCTAGAGAATCAGCTTTATGCTAAGCTGAGTAAATGTGAGTTTTTGTTGAAGGAAGTTGTTTTTCCTTGGTCATATGGTTTTGGCTGAGGGGATTCATGTTGATCCTCAGAAGATTGAGGCGGTGGTGAATTGGAAGCTTCCTAGGTCTGTTCATGAAGTTCGTAGTTTCCTTGGTTGGCGGGTTACTATCGAAGGTTCGTGGATGGATTTTCCAAGATTGCTGCTCCTTTGACGAAGTTATTTCAGAAGGATGTTAAGTTTGAAGTGGACGGAAGCGAGACAACAAGCTTTTGAGAAGCTAAAGGAAGCTTTGACGCAAGCTCCTATCTTGGTTCAACCTGAATCTGGAAAAGAGTTTGTGGTGTATAGTGACGCATCCTATGTTGGTTTGGGGTGTGTGATGATGCAAGAAGGTAAGGTAGTAGCTTATGCATCGAGACAGTTGATGGTGCATGAGCGTAACTATCCCACGCATGATATTGAGTTAGTGGCGGTGGTGTTCGCCTTAAAGATTTGGAGACATTACCTATATGGTGAGAAATGTACTGTGTACACGAATCACAAGAGTTTGAAGTATCTTATGTCTCAGAAGGAGTTGAATCTTAGGCAAGGACGTTGGGTGGAGTTGCTTAAGGATTATGACCTAACGATCGAGTATCATCCGGGAAAGGCCAATGTTGTGGTTGATGCTTTGAGCAGAAAAGTGGCGGTGGAGTTGAGGGCGATGTTTACTTGTTTGAGCATATCGCGAGATGGTGGCCTTGTTGCTGAGTTGCAAGTGAAACCATCTTTGGTTCAGTTAATCAAGGATAAGCAATTTCTTGATGATTCTCTTGTACCGCATGTTCATGATATTGCGGAAGGAAGGCCTCCGGACTTCAGTTTCAGTGATGATGATGTTCTATGTTTTGGGAGTCGGATAGTGGTGCCGAATGATGTGGAGTTGAGGCGCGCTATTCTGACTGAAGCTCATAGTAGTCTTTCGCTATGCACCCTGGTAGTACGAAAATGTATCGTGATTTGAAGAATGAGTACTACTGGGTGGGGTTGAAGAAGGATGTTGCCGAGTTCATTAGCAAATGTATGGTTTGTCAGCGGGTTAAGGCTGAACATCAAGTTCCTTCTGGTTGTTGCAGCCGTTGAGAATCCCAGAATGGAAGTGGGAAAGGATTACCATAGACTTCGTGTCTGGTTTGCCTTTGTCGCCATCAAAAAAGAATTCGGTTTGGGTGATTGTGGATCGCTTTACGAAGTGTGAACATTTCTTACCTGTGCATACTACGTATACCTTGGATTAGTTAGCTGAGTTGTACATTGCTGAGATTGTGCGGTTGCACGGTGTGCCGAAATCTATAGTATCAGATAGAGATTCGAGGTTCACGTCGAGGTTTTGGGTATGTTTGCATCAATCTTTGGGTACGCAGTTGAATTTCAGTACTTCTTATCATCCGCAGACGAATGGGCAGTTAGAGCGTGTTATCCAAGTGCTTGAAGATATTTTGAGTTGCTGCGTTATTGAGTTTCAAGGATCTTGGGAGAAGAACTTGCCTTTGGTTGAGTTTGCTTATAATAATAGTTACCAGGAAAGCATTCAAATGGCACCGTACGAGGTTTTATACAGGAGAAAGTGTAGAACTCCCCTTTGTTGGGCTGAAACGGGGCAAAAGTTGATTTCGATGCCAGCTTTGTTGAAAGCAATCAATGAGAAGGTGAAGCTCATTTGTGAGCATTTGAAGGCAGCATCGGATCGGCAAAAGTCTTACGTGGATTTGAAGCGTAAGGAGATAGAGTTCGCAGTTGGCGAACATGTGTTTCTGAAAGTTTCACCGTGGAAGAAGGTGATGAGATTTGGACGGAAGGGCAAATTGAGTCCGAGGTTCATTGGGCCATATGAGGTGATAGAACGTGTGGGTCCTGTTGCTTACAAGTTGAGACTGCCTTAAGAGTTAGAAAAGATACATAATGTGTTCCATGTATCCATGCTTCGGAGGTATAGTTCGGATCCGTCGCATGTTATACCTGTAGAAGAGGTTGAGCTGAATCCAGACTTGACGTATGATGAGGAGCCCGTTGAGATTCTTGATATGGATAGTAAGGTTCTCCGGGGAAAGACCATCGAGCTGGTCAAAGTCTTGTGGAGACATCGTGGCATTGAGGAAGCCATGCGGGAAAGGAAGGATGACATGAAGAAGCAATTTCCTTTCCTTTTTCCACCAGGTAAATTATGAGGACGAAATTTCTTAAGTGGGGGAGAGTTGTAACGCCCTGGTTTTGGGCCTAGATGTTTTAGATGTTGAATCGGGCCGGTTGGGAATGGTTCGAACCCTTGAGGTTGGTTTAGAGAACACCTAGTTCGAGATGTTTTAAAAATATGGAAAAATATCTAAATATCTTCATTTATTATATAAATTATTTTGGTGAAAACGATTTTACAAAAAGAGATTTGGAAATATTACATTTCGGTATAGTGACCAAAATGCAGTTTTTGCAAAAGTTGACTAGTGACTGTTTTGTAAAGGATTGAAACTTTGAATCTTTAAGAAGTTAATTTCACCATTTGTTTTCATCAGATTTCTCTTTAATTTAAGAGCTTTCAATAATGATTTAATTAAATAAATAAAAGAGAATTAAAAAGGAAAATTAAAGTTGACTTTTCATAACTAATTTCACGATAGTTTTTATCTTTTCATTTTCTCTCAACTTCCAATCAGCCAAACACTTTTCTCTCATCAAATAACCTCTGATTTTCATTTTGTTTGCTGAGATTTTATCTTCCAAAAGATTTCTTATCTTTGTTTCATCAAATTCTTTTGATTTTTGCTTTGGATTTCAAGAAAACTTGCCCAAATTGAAGAGAGATCAACCATTAGAGGTAAGCTTCGTCCTTCTCCTCTAATGATCAGTTCTTTACTGAAATTCCCAAGTTATCAATCCTTTGTTAATGATTTTTGAGTTGTTTTAATGTTATAAACATGAAATAGTTGTTAAATTCAAGATTCTTGATGAGATCTCGGTGATTTTTGTATTTCTATGGTAAGCTCTGTTTTGAGGTTGATTTCTAACATGTTTTGGATGATATTTGACGTTGAGAATGAGGTTTTAACAAATAAATCTTGAATAGGTTTGGGTTCCTAAGTTTGAGATACTAGATTTGTGGTTTTTGAGGTGGTTTTGGTGATATGTTATTGCTGGAGGTATAAGGTTGTGTTTATGGTGATTTTTGATGTTGATTGAAGTTTAGAAAAGGTTGGAAATGATATATCTTGATTGGGCTTTGATTTGAGAAAGTTTGGAGGTGATTTCGGTTATATGAGGACCCTGAAGGAGGGAAACCGCTAGAGGCTTTGGTTTCGTCGCCGCGTGATCTTGTTGGCTCTGTGCTACTTGCCGAGACCCCGTCACCCCAGTACCAGTCCTTTAGAGGAAACGGCCCACTGGGGGGTGCGAGTAGACCATCTAATGTTCACGCAATTGACGAGATTGAGGCCTCGTTTGGTTGCCTTCCCTCGGGTTTTCTCGTGCCTAGCGGTTGTGGTGTGCCCTCGCTCATTGTTTCCTCCGCTCCTCGAACGAGTCATCGTTCGTGCGAGTCGTGGACCGGTGGGCGTGGATGCTGCTGCTTGTACGCAATGGGCATGTGAGTGGTGATATGGTTGTGTGTGTCGGCAGGCTCCGTGCTACGCGCATCGAACTGTCGAGCCGCACTCCTCTTCAATATCCTCCCCTTGCGGCCGTTGTGCCCGGGGGGCTTGAGGGATCCTGTGTTGGATTTTGACTAAATGCCATGCATGAGTTGTGGTTTTGAAATGGGATGAGATTGATTTTAGAAATGTTGCATCAAAACAGTAGGTTAGATGATGATTTTAATGTAATATATTGACATAAATGATGAGATGATTACCGGATATAATTGGTCGACCAATAAGATGTAAAGTGAACTATAAACTAAAATTCGTACGTGATCTTTAGAGTCGAGCAATGGGGGTAGTGCCATCCTGATCCAAAGTGAAAATCTGATGATGAGAGATACCATCGGGGTAGGTCTTGGTGAAACACCCAAGCTTTGTGGCGAAGAGAGATACCACCATGAGAGTCCGGTGATGTGAGATTCCACGGGGGTAGGAATTGGCTCTATGTCAAGCTAATCCGCATATCCGAGTAAAGATAGAATATGAAATGACAATATATGAGAATGTATTTGATTCACATGTACCAATGTTGAAATGATTTTTATGCTATGAGAAATGCATATGAGATTTTGAGATTTATGAAATGCTTTTGAATATCAAGCATGAGTGTGGCTTTGCCATGAGATTTGCATTGGTTGAATGCATGAGATAGATAGATAGATAGATAGATAGATAGATAGATAGATAGATAGATAGATAGATAGATAGATAGATAGATAGATAGATAGATAGATAGATAGATAGATAGATAGATAGATAGATAGATAGATAGATAGATAGATAGATAGATAGATAGATAGATAGATAGATAGATAGATAGATAGATAGATAGATAGATAGATAGATAGATAGATAGATAGATAGATAGATAGATAGATAGATAGATAGATAGATAGATAGATAGATAGATAGATAGATAGATAGATAGATAGATAGATAGATAGATAGATAGATAGATAGATAGATAGATAGATAGATAGATAGATAGATAGATAGATAGATAGATAGATAGATAGATAGATAGATAGATAGATAGATAGATAGATAGATAGATAGATAGATAGATAGATAGATAGATAGATAGATAGATAGATAGATAGATAGATAGATAGATAGATAGATAGATAGATAGATAGATAGATAGATAGATAGATAGATAGATAGATAGATAGATAGATAGATAGATAGATAGATAGATAGATAGATAGATAGATAGATAGATAGATAGATAGATAGATAGATAGATAGATAGATAGATAGATAGATAGATAGATAGATAGATAGATAGATAGATAGATAGATAGATAGATAGATAGATAGATAGATAGATAGATAGATAGATAGATAGATAGATAGATAGATAGATAGATAGATAGATAGATAGATAGATAGATAGATAGATAGATAGATAGATAGATAGATAGATAGATAGATAGATAGATAGATAGATAGATAGATAGATAGATAGATAGATAGATAGATAGATAGATAGATAGATAGATAGATAGATAGATAGATAGATAGATAGATAGATAGATAGATAGATAGATAGATAGATAGATAGATAGATAGATAGATAGATAGATAGATAGATAGATAGATAGATAGATAGATAGATAGATAGATAGATAGATAGATAGATAGATAGATAGATAGATAGATAGATAGATAGATAGATAGATAGATAGATAGATAGATAGATAGATAGATAGATAGATAGATAGATAGATAGATAGATAGATAGATAGATAGATAGATAGATAGATAGATAGATAGATAGATAGATAGATAGATAGATAGATAGATAGATAGATAGATAGATAGATAGATAGATAGATAGATAGATAGATAGATAGATAGATAGATAGATAGATAGATAGATAGATAGATAGATAGATAGATAGATAGATAGATAGATAGATAGATAGATAGATAGATAGATAGATAGATAGATAGATAGATAGATAGATAGATAGATAGATAGATAGATAGATAGATAGATAGATAGATAGATAGATAGATAGATAGATAGATAGATAGATAGATAGATAGATAGATAGATAGATAGATAGATAGATAGATAGATAGATAGATAGATAGATAGATAGATAGATAGATAGATAGATAGATAGATAGATAGATAGATAGATAGATAGATAGATAGATAGATAGATAGATAGATAGATAGATAGATAGATAGATAGATAGATAGATAGATAGATAGATAGATAGATAGATAGATAGATAGATAGATAGATAGATAGATAGATAGATAGATAGATAGATAGATAGATAGATAGATAGATAGATAGATAGATAGATAGATAGATAGATAGATAGATAGATAGATAGATAGATAGATAGATAGATAGATAGATAGATAGATAGATAGATAGATAGATAGATAGATAGATAGATAGATAGATAGATAGATAGATAGATAGATAGATAGATAGATAGATAGATAGATAGATAGATAGATAGATAGATAGATAGATAGATAGATAGATAGATAGATAGATAGATAGATAGATAGATAGATAGATAGATAGATAGATAGATAGATAGATAGATAGATAGATAGATAGATAGATAGATAGATAGATAGATAGATAGATAGATAGATAGATAGATAGATAGATAGATAGATAGATAGATAGATAGATAGATAGATAGATAGATAGATAGATAGATAGATAGATAGATAGATAGATAGATAGATAGATAGATAGATAGATAGATAGATAGATAGATAGATAGATAGATAGATAGATAGATAGATAGATAGATAGATAGATAGATAGATAGATAGATAGATAGATAGATAGATAGATAGATAGATAGATAGATAGATAGATAGATAGATAGATAGATAGATAGATAGATAGATAGATAGATAGATAGATAGATAGATAGATAGATAGATAGATAGATAGATAGATAGATAGATAGATAGATAGATAGATAGATAGATAGATAGATAGATAGATAGATAGATAGATAGATAGATAGATAGATAGATAGATAGATAGATAGATAGATAGATAGATAGATAGATAGATAGATAGATAGATAGATAGATAGATAGATAGATAGATAGATAGATAGATAGATAGATAGATAGATAGATAGATAGATAGATAGATAGATAGATAGATAGATAGATAGATAGATAGATAGATAGATAGATAGATAGATAGATAGATAGATAGATAGATAGATAGATAGATAGATAGATAGATAGATAGATAGATAGATAGATAGATAGATAGATAGATAGATAGATAGATAGATAGATAGATAGATAGATAGATAGATAGATAGATAGATAGATAGATAGATAGATAGATAGATAGATAGATAGATAGATAGATAGATAGATAGATAGATAGATAGATAGATAGATAGATAGATAGATAGATAGATAGATAGATAGATAGATAGATAGATAGATAGATAGATAGATAGATAGATAGATAGATAGATAGATAGATAGATAGATAGATAGATAGATAGATAGATAGATAGATAGATAGATAGATAGATAGATAGATAGATAGATAGATAGATAGATAGATAGATAGATAGATAGATAGATAGATAGATAGATAGATAGATAGATAGATAGATAGATAGATAGATAGATAGATAGATAGATAGATAGATAGATAGATAGATAGATAGATAGATAGATAGATAGATAGATAGATAGATAGATAGATAGATAGATAGATAGATAGATAGATAGATAGATAGATAGATAGATAGATAGATAGATAGATAGATAGATAGATAGATAGATAGATAGATAGATAGATAGATAGATAGATAGATAGATAGATAGATAGATAGATAGATAGATAGATAGATAGATAGATAGATAGATAGATAGATAGATAGATAGATAGATAGATAGATAGATAGATAGATAGATAGATAGATAGATAGATAGATAGATAGATAGATAGATAGATAGATAGATAGATAGATAGATAGATAGATAGATAGATAGATAGATAGATAGATAGATAGATAGATAGATAGATAGATAGATAGATAGATAGATAGATAGATAGATAGATAGATAGATAGATAGATAGATAGATAGATAGATAGATAGATAGATAGATAGATAGATAGATAGATAGATAGATAGATAGATAGATAGATAGATAGATAGATAGATAGATAGATAGATAGATAGATAGATAGATAGATAGATAGATAGATAGATAGATAGATAGATAGATAGATAGATAGATAGATAGATAGATAGATAGATAGATAGATAGATAGATAGATAGATAGATAGATAGATAGATAGATAGATAGATAGATAGATAGATAGATAGATAGATAGATAGATAGATAGATAGATAGATAGATAGATAGATAGATAGATAGATAGATAGATAGATAGATAGATAGATAGATAGATAGATAGATAGATAGATAGATAGATAGATAGATAGATAGATAGATAGATAGATAGATAGATAGATAGATAGATAGATAGATAGATAGATAGATAGATAGATAGATAGATAGATAGATAGATAGATAGATAGATAGATAGATAGATAGATAGATAGATAGATAGATAGATAGATAGATAGATAGATAGATAGATAGATAGATAGATAGATAGATAGATAGATAGATAGATAGATAGATAGATAGATAGATAGATAGATAGATAGATAGATAGATAGATAGATAGATAGATAGATAGATAGATAGATAGATAGATAGATAGATAGATAGATAGATAGATAGATAGATAGATAGATAGATAGATAGATAGATAGATAGATAGATAGATAGATAGATAGATAGATAGATAGATAGATAGATAGATAGATAGATAGATAGATAGATAGATAGATAGATAGATAGATAGATAGATAGATAGATAGATAGATAGATAGATAGATAGATAGATAGATAGATAGATAGATAGATAGATAGATAGATAGATAGATAGATAGATAGATAGATAGATAGATAGATAGATAGATAGATAGATAGATAGATAGATAGATAGATAGATAGATAGATAGATAGATAGATAGATAGATAGATAGATAGATAGATAGATAGATAGATAGATAGATAGATAGATAGATAGATAGATAGATAGATAGATAGATAGATAGATAGATAGATAGATAGATAGATAGATAGATAGATAGATAGATAGATAGATAGATAGATAGATAGATAGATAGATAGATAGATAGATAGATAGATAGATAGATAGATAGAT
This sequence comes from Hibiscus trionum, assembly GCA_030270665.1. NCBI lineage: Eukaryota > Viridiplantae > Streptophyta > Magnoliopsida > Malvales > Malvaceae > Hibiscus > Hibiscus trionum. Next base: position 7,843,582 of record BSYR01000007.1, on the reverse strand, counting down.
AGATAGATAGATAGATAGATAGATAGATAGATAGATAGATAGATAGATAGATAGATAGATAGATAGATAGATAGATAGATAGATAGATAGATAGATAGATAGATAGATAGATAGATAGATAGATAGATAGATAGATAGATAGATAGATAGATAGATAGATAGATAGATAGATAGATAGATAGATAGATAGATAGATAGATAGATAGATAGATAGATAGATAGATAGATAGATAGATAGATAGATAGATAGATAGATAGATAGATAGATAGATAGATAGATAGATAGATAGATAGATAGATAGATAGATAGATAGATAGATAGATAGATAGATAGATAGATAGATAGATAGATAGATAGATAGATAGATAGATAGATAGATAGATAGATAGATAGATAGATAGATAGATAGATAGATAGATAGATAGATAGATAGATAGATAGATAGATAGATAGATAGATAGATAGATAGATAGATAGATAGATAGATAGATAGATAGATAGATAGATAGATAGATAGATAGATAGATAGATAGATAGATAGATAGATAGATAGATAGATAGATAGATAGATAGATAGATAGATAGATAGATAGATAGATAGATAGATAGATAGATAGATAGATAGATAGATAGATAGATAGATAGATAGATAGATAGATAGATAGATAGATAGATAGATAGATAGATAGATAGATAGATAGATAGATAGATAGATAGATAGATAGATAGATAGATAGATAGATAGATAGATAGATAGATAGATAGATAGATAGATAGATAGATAGATAGATAGATAGATAGATAGATAGATAGATAGATAGATAGATAGATAGATAGATAGATAGATAGATAGATAGATAGATAGATAGATAGATAGATAGATAGATAGATAGATAGATAGATAGATAGATAGATAGATAGATAGATAGATAGATAGATAGATAGATAGATAGATAGATAGATAGATAGATAGATAGATAGATAGATAGATAGATAGATAGATAGATAGATAGATAGATAGATAGATAGATAGATAGATAGATAGATAGATAGATAGATAGATAGATAGATAGATAGATAGATAGATAGATAGATAGATAGATAGATAGATAGATAGATAGATAGATAGATAGATAGATAGATAGATAGATAGATAGATAGATAGATAGATAGATAGATAGATAGATAGATAGATAGATAGATAGATAGATAGATAGATAGATAGATAGATAGATAGATAGATAGATAGATAGATAGATAGATAGATAGATAGATAGATAGATAGATAGATAGATAGATAGATAGATAGATAGATAGATAGATAGATAGATAGATAGATAGATAGATAGATAGATAGATAGATAGATAGATAGATAGATAGATAGATAGATAGATAGATAGATAGATAGATAGATAGATAGATAGATAGATAGATAGATAGATAGATAGATAGATAGATAGATAGATAGATAGATAGATAGATAGATAGATAGATAGATAGATAGATAGATAGATAGATAGATAGATAGATAGATAGATAGATAGATAGATAGATAGATAGATAGATAGATAGATAGATAGATAGATAGATAGATAGATAGATAGATAGATAGATAGATAGATAGATAGATAGATAGATAGATAGATAGATAGATAGATAGATAGATAGATAGATAGATAGATAGATAGATAGATAGATAGATAGATAGATAGATAGATAGATAGATAGATAGATAGATAGATAGATAGATAGATAGATAGATAGATAGATAGATAGATAGATAGATAGATAGATAGATAGATAGATAGATAGATAGATAGATAGATAGATAGATAGATAGATAGATAGATAGATAGATAGATAGATAGATAGATAGATAGATAGATAGATAGATAGATAGATAGATAGATAGATAGATAGATAGATAGATAGATAGATAGATAGATAGATAGATAGATAGATAGATAGATAGATAGATAGATAGATAGATAGATAGATAGATAGATAGATAGATAGATAGATAGATAGATAGATAGATAGATAGATAGATAGATAGATAGATAGATAGATAGATAGATAGATAGATAGATAGATAGATAGATAGATAGATAGATAGATAGATAGATAGATAGATAGATAGATAGATAGATAGATAGATAGATAGATAGATAGATAGATAGATAGATAGATAGATAGATAGATAGATAGATAGATAGATAGATAGATAGATAGATAGATAGATAGATAGATAGATAGATAGATAGATAGATAGATAGATAGATAGATAGATAGATAGATAGATAGATAGATAGATAGATAGATAGATAGATAGATAGATAGATAGATAGATAGATAGATAGATAGATAGATAGATAGATAGATAGATAGATAGATAGATAGATAGATAGATAGATAGATAGATAGATAGATAGATAGATAGATAGATAGATAGATAGATAGATAGATAGATAGATAGATAGATAGATAGATAGATAGATAGATAGATAGATAGATAGATAGATAGATAGATAGATAGATAGATAGATAGATAGATAGATAGATAGATAGATAGATAGATAGATAGATAGATAGATAGATAGATAGATAGATAGATAGATAGATAGATAGATAGATAGATAGATAGATAGATAGATAGATAGATAGATAGATAGATAGATAGATAGATAGATAGATAGATAGATAGATAGATAGATAGATAGATAGATAGATAGATAGATAGATAGATAGATAGATAGATAGATAGATAGATAGATAGATAGATAGATAGATAGATAGATAGATAGATAGATAGATAGATAGATAGATAGATAGATAGATAGATAGATAGATAGATAGATAGATAGATAGATAGATAGATAGATAGATAGATAGATAGATAGATAGATAGATAGATAGATAGATAGATAGATAGATAGATAGATAGATAGATAGATAGATAGATAGATAGATAGATAGATAGATAGATAGATAGATAGATAGATAGATAGATAGATAGATAGATAGATAGATAGATAGATAGATAGATAGATAGATAGATAGATAGATAGATAGATAGATAGATAGATAGATAGATAGATAGATAGATAGATAGATAGATAGATAGATAGATAGATAGATAGATAGATAGATAGATAGATAGATAGATAGATAGATAGATAGATAGATAGATAGATAGATAGATAGATAGATAGATAGATAGATAGATAGATAGATAGATAGATAGATAGATAGATAGATAGATAGATAGATAGATAGATAGATAGATAGATAGATAGATAGATAGATAGATAGATAGATAGATAGATAGATAGATAGATAGATAGATAGATAGATAGATAGATAGATAGATAGATAGATAGATAGATAGATAGATAGATAGATAGATAGATAGATAGATAGATAGATAGATAGATAGATAGATAGATAGATAGATAGATAGATAGATAGATAGATAGATAGATAGATAGATAGATAGATAGATAGATAGATAGATAGATAGATAGATAGATAGATAGATAGATAGATAGATAGATAGATAGATAGATAGATAGATAGATAGATAGATAGATAGATAGATAGATAGATAGATAGATAGATAGATAGATAGATAGATAGATAGATAGATAGATAGATAGATAGATAGATAGATAGATAGATAGATAGATAGATAGATAGATAGATAGATAGATAGATAGATAGATAGATAGATAGATAGATAGATAGATAGATAGATAGATAGATAGATAGATAGATAGATAGATAGATAGATAGATAGATAGATAGATAGATAGATAGATAGATAGATAGATAGATAGATAGATAGATAGATAGATAGATAGATAGATAGATAGATAGATAGATAGATAGATAGATAGATAGATAGATAGATAGATAGATAGATAGATAGATAGATAGATAGATAGATAGATAGATAGATAGATAGATAGATAGATAGATAGATAGATAGATAGATAGATAGATAGATAGATAGATAGATAGATAGATAGATAGATAGATAGATAGATAGATAGATAGATAGATAGATAGATAGATAGATAGATAGATAGATAGATAGATAGATAGATAGATAGATAGATAGATAGATAGATAGATAGATAGATAGATAGATAGATAGATAGATAGATAGATAGATAGATAGATAGATAGATAGATAGATAGATAGATAGATAGATAGATAGATAGATAGATAGATAGATAGATAGATAGATAGATAGATAGATAGATAGATAGATAGATAGATAGATAGATAGATAGATAGATAGATAGATAGATAGATAGATAGATAGATAGATAGATAGATAGATAGATAGATAGATAGATAGATAGATAGATAGATAGATAGATAGATAGATAGATAGATAGATAGATAGATAGATAGATAGATAGATAGATAGATAGATAGATAGATAGATAGATAGATAGATAGATAGATAGATAGATAGATAGATAGATAGATAGATAGATAGATAGATAGATAGATAGATAGATAGATAGATAGATAGATAGATAGATAGATAGATAGATAGATAGATAGATAGATAGATAGATAGATAGATAGATAGATAGATAGATAGATAGATAGATAGATAGATAGATAGATAGATAGATAGATAGATAGATAGATAGATAGATAGATAGATAGATAGATAGATAGATAGATAGATAGATAGATAGATAGATAGATAGATAGATAGATAGATAGATAGATAGATAGATAGATAGATAGATAGATAGATAGATAGATAGATAGATAGATAGATAGATAGATAGATAGATAGATAGATAGATAGATAGATAGATAGATAGATAGATAGATAGATAGATAGATAGATAGATAGATAGATAGATAGATAGATAGATAGATAGATAGATAGATAGATAGATAGATAGATAGATAGATAGATAGATAGATAGATAGATAGATAGATAGATAGATAGATAGATAGATAGATAGATAGATAGATAGATAGATAGATAGATAGATAGATAGATAGATAGATAGATAGATAGATAGATAGATAGATAGATAGATAGATAGATAGATAGATAGATAGATAGATAGATAGATAGATAGATAGATAGATAGATAGATAGATAGATAGATAGATAGATAGATAGATAGATAGATAGATAGATAGATAGATAGATAGATAGATAGATAGATAGATAGATAGATAGATAGATAGATAGATAGATAGATAGATAGATAGATAGATAGATAGATAGATAGATAGATAGATAGATAGATAGATAGATAGATAGATAGATAGATAGATAGATAGATAGATAGATAGATAGATAGATAGATAGATAGATAGATAGATAGATAGATAGATAGATAGATAGATAGATAGATAGATAGATAGATAGATAGATAGATAGATAGATAGATAGATAGATAGATAGATAGATAGATAGATAGATAGATAGATAGATAGATAGATAGATAGATAGATAGATAGATAGATAGATAGATAGATAGATAGATAGATAGATAGATAGATAGATAGATAGATAGATAGATAGATAGATAGATAGATAGATAGATAGATAGATAGATAGATAGATAGATAGATAGATAGATAGATAGATAGATAGATAGATAGATAGATAGATAGATAGATAGATAGATAGATAGATAGATAGATAGATAGATAGATAGATAGATAGATAGATAGATAGATAGATAGATAGATAGATAGATAGATAGATAGATAGATAGATAGATAGATAGATAGATAGATAGATAGATAGATAGATAGATAGATAGATAGATAGATAGATAGATAGATAGATAGATAGATAGATAGATAGATAGATAGATAGATAGATAGATAGATAGATAGATAGATAGATAGATAGATAGATAGATAGATAGATAGATAGATAGATAGATAGATAGATAGATAGATAGATAGATAGATAGATAGATAGATAGATAGATAGATAGATAGATAGATAGATAGATAGATAGATAGATAGATAGATAGATAGATAGATAGATAGATAGATAGATAGATAGATAGATAGATAGATAGATAGATAGATAGATAGATAGATAGATAGATAGATAGATAGATAGATAGATAGATAGATAGATAGATAGATAGATAGATAGATAGATAGATAGATAGATAGATAGATAGATAGATAGATAGATAGATAGATAGATAGATAGATAGATAGATAGATAGATAGATAGATAGATAGATAGATAGATAGATAGATAGATAGATAGATAGATAGATAGATAGATAGATAGATAGATAGATAGATAGATAGATAGATAGATAGATAGATAGATAGATAGATAGATAGATAGATAGATAGATAGATAGATAGATAGATAGATAGATAGATAGATAGATAGATAGATAGATAGATAGATAGATAGATAGATAGATAGATAGATAGATAGATAGATAGATAGATAGATAGATAGATAGATAGATAGATAGATAGATAGATAGATAGATAGATAGATAGATAGATAGATAGATAGATAGATAGATAGATAGATAGATAGATAGATAGATAGATAGATAGATAGATAGATAGATAGATAGATAGATAGATAGATAGATAGATAGATAGATAGATAGATAGATAGATAGATAGATAGATAGATAGATAGATAGATAGATAGATAGATAGATAGATAGATAGATAGATAGATAGATAGATAGATAGATAGATAGATAGATAGATAGATAGATAGATAGATAGATAGATAGATAGATAGATAGATAGATAGATAGATAGATAGATAGATAGATAGATAGATAGATAGATAGATAGATAGATAGATAGATAGATAGATAGATAGATAGATAGATAGATAGATAGATAGATAGATAGATAGATAGATAGATAGATAGATAGATAGATAGATAGATAGATAGATAGATAGATAGATAGATAGATAGATAGATAGATAGATAGATAGATAGATAGATAGATAGATAGATAGATAGATAGATAGATAGATAGATAGATAGATAGATAGATAGATAGATAGATAGATAGATAGATAGATAGATAGATAGATAGATAGATAGATAGATAGATAGATAGATAGATAGATAGATAGATAGATAGATAGATAGATAGATAGATAGATAGATAGATAGATAGATAGATAGATAGATAGATAGATAGATAGATAGATAGATAGATAGATAGATAGATAGATAGATAGATAGATAGATAGATAGATAGATAGATAGATAGATAGATAGATAGATAGATAGATAGATAGATAGATAGATAGATAGATAGATAGATAGATAGATAGATAGATAGATAGATAGATAGATAGATAGATAGATAGATAGATAGATAGATAGATAGATAGATAGATAGATAGATAGATAGATAGATAGATAGATAGATAGATAGATAGATAGATAGATAGATAGATAGATAGATAGATAGATAGATAGATAGATAGATAGATAGATAGATAGATAGATAGATAGATAGATAGATAGATAGATAGATAGATAGATAGATAGATAGATAGATAGATAGATAGATAGATAGATAGATAGATAGATAGATAGATAGATAGATAGATAGATAGATAGATAGATAGATAGATAGATAGATAGATAGATAGATAGATAGATAGATAGATAGATAGATAGATAGATAGATAGATAGATAGATAGATAGATAGATAGATAGATAGATAGATAGATAGATAGATAGATAGATAGATAGATAGATAGATAGATAGATAGATAGATAGATAGATAGATAGATAGATAGATAGATAGATAGATAGATAGATAGATAGATAGATAGATAGATAGATAGATAGATAGATAGATAGATAGATAGATAGATAGATAGATAGATAGATAGATAGATAGATAGATAGATAGATAGATAGATAGATAGATAGATAGATAGATAGATAGATAGATAGATAGATAGATAGATAGATAGATAGATAGATAGATAGATAGATAGATAGATAGATAGATAGATAGATAGATAGATAGATAGATAGATAGATAGATAGATAGATAGATAGATAGATAGATAGATAGATAGATAGATAGATAGATAGATAGATAGATAGATAGATAGATAGATAGATAGATAGATAGATAGATAGATAGATAGATAGATAGATAGATAGATAGATAGATAGATAGATAGATAGATAGATAGATAGATAGATAGATAGATAGATAGATAGATAGATAGATAGATAGATAGATAGATAGATAGATAGATAGATAGATAGATAGATAGATAGATAGATAGATAGATAGATAGATAGATAGATAGATAGATAGATAGATAGATAGATAGATAGATAGATAGATAGATAGATAGATAGATAGATAGATAGATAGATAGATAGATAGATAGATAGATAGATAGATAGATAGATAGATAGATAGATAGATAGATAGATAGATAGATAGATAGATAGATAGATAGATAGATAGATAGATAGATAGATAGATAGATAGATAGATAGATAGATAGATAGATAGATAGATAGATAGATAGATAGATAGATAGATAGATAGATAGATAGATAGATAGATAGATAGATAGATAGATAGATAGATAGATAGATAGATAGATAGATAGATAGATAGATAGATAGATAGATAGATAGATAGATAGATAGATAGATAGATAGATAGATAGATAGATAGATAGATAGATAGATAGATAGATAGATAGATAGATAGATAGATAGATAGATAGATAGATAGATAGATAGATAGATAGATAGATAGATAGATAGATAGATAGATAGATAGATAGATAGATAGATAGATAGATAGATAGATAGATAGATAGATAGATAGATAGATAGATAGATAGATAGATAGATAGATAGATAGATAGATAGATAGATAGATAGATAGATAGATAGATAGATAGATAGATAGATAGATAGATAGATAGATAGATAGATAGATAGATAGATAGATAGATAGATAGATAGATAGATAGATAGATAGATAGATAGATAGATAGATAGATAGATAGATAGATAGATAGATAGATAGATAGATAGATAGATAGATAGATAGATAGATAGATAGATAGATAGATAGATAGATAGATAGATAGATAGATAGATAGATAGATAGATAGATAGATAGATAGATAGATAGATAGATAGATAGATAGATAGATAGATAGATAGATAGATAGATAGATAGATAGATAGATAGATAGATAGATAGATAGATAGATAGATAGATAGATAGATAGATAGATAGATAGATAGATAGATAGATAGATAGATAGATAGATAGATAGATAGATAGATAGATAGATAGATAGATAGATAGATAGATAGATAGATAGATAGATAGATAGATAGATAGATAGATAGATAGATAGATAGATAGATAGATAGATAGATAGATAGATAGATAGATAGATAGATAGATAGATAGATAGATAGATAGATAGATAGATAGATAGATAGATAGATAGATAGATAGATAGATAGATAGATAGATAGATAGATAGATAGATAGATAGATAGATAGATAGATAGATAGATAGATAGATAGATAGATAGATAGATAGATAGATAGATAGATAGATAGATAGATAGATAGATAGATAGATAGATAGATAGATAGATAGATAGATAGATAGATAGATAGATAGATAGATAGATAGATAGATAGATAGATAGATAGATAGATAGATAGATAGATAGATAGATAGATAGATAGATAGATAGATAGATAGATAGATAGATAGATAGATAGATAGATAGATAGATAGATAGATAGATAGATAGATAGATAGATAGATAGATAGATAGATAGATAGATAGATAGATAGATAGATAGATAGATAGATAGATAGATAGATAGATAGATAGATAGATAGATAGATAGATAGATAGATAGATAGATAGATAGATAGATAGATAGATAGATAGATAGATAGATAGATAGATAGATAGATAGATAGATAGATAGATAGATAGATAGATAGATAGATAGATAGATAGATAGATAGATAGATAGATAGATAGATAGATAGATAGATAGATAGATAGATAGATAGATAGATAGATAGATAGATAGATAGATAGATAGATAGATAGATAGATAGATAGATAGATAGATAGATAGATAGATAGATAGATAGATAGATAGATAGATAGATAGATAGATAGATAGATAGATAGATAGATAGATAGATAGATAGATAGATAGATAGATAGATAGATAGATAGATAGATAGATAGATAGATAGATAGATAGATAGATAGATAGATAGATAGATAGATAGATAGATAGATAGATAGATAGATAGATAGATAGATAGATAGATAGATAGATAGATAGATAGATAGATAGATAGATAGATAGATAGATAGATAGATAGATAGATAGATAGATAGATAGATAGATAGATAGATAGATAGATAGATAGATAGATAGATAGATAGATAGATAGATAGATAGATAGATAGATAGATAGATAGATAGATAGATAGATAGATAGATAGATAGATAGATAGATAGATAGATAGATAGATAGATAGATAGATAGATAGATAGATAGATAGATAGATAGATAGATAGATAGATAGATAGATAGATAGATAGATAGATAGATAGATAGATAGATAGATAGATAGATAGATAGATAGATAGATAGATAGATAGATAGATAGATAGATAGATAGATAGATAGATAGATAGATAGATAGATAGATAGATAGATAGATAGATAGATAGATAGATAGATAGATAGATAGATAGATAGATAGATAGATAGATAGATAGATAGATAGATAGATAGATAGATAGATAGATAGATAGATAGATAGATAGATAGATAGATAGATAGATAGATAGATAGATAGATAGATAGATAGATAGATAGATAGATAGATAGATAGATAGATAGATAGATAGATAGATAGATAGATAGATAGATAGATAGATAGATAGATAGATAGATAGATAGATAGATAGATAGATAGATAGATAGATAGATAGATAGATAGATAGATAGATAGATAGATAGATAGATAGATAGATAGATAGATAGATAGATAGATAGATAGATAGATAGATAGATAGATAGATAGATAGATAGATAGATAGATAGATAGATAGATAGATAGATAGATAGATAGATAGATAGATAGATAGATAGATAGATAGATAGATAGATAGATAGATAGATAGATAGATAGATAGATAGATAGATAGATAGATAGATAGATAGATAGATAGATAGATAGATAGATAGATAGATAGATAGATAGATAGATAGATAGATAGATAGATAGATAGATAGATAGATAGATAGATAGATAGATAGATAGATAGATAGATAGATAGATAGATAGATAGATAGATAGATAGATAGATAGATAGATAGATAGATAGATAGATAGATAGATAGATAGATAGATAGATAGATAGATAGATAGATAGATAGATAGATAGATAGATAGATAGATAGATAGATAGATAGATAGATAGATAGATAGATAGATAGATAGATAGATAGATAGATAGATAGATAGATAGATAGATAGATAGATAGATAGATAGATAGATAGATAGATAGATAGATAGATAGATAGATAGATAGATAGATAGATAGATAGATAGATAGATAGATAGATAGATAGATAGATAGATAGATAGATAGATAGATAGATAGATAGATAGATAGATAGATAGATAGATAGATAGATAGATAGATAGATAGATAGATAGATAGATAGATAGATAGATAGATAGATAGATAGATAGATAGATAGATAGATAGATAGATAGATAGATAGATAGATAGATAGATAGATAGATAGATAGATAGATAGATAGATAGATAGATAGATAGATAGATAGATAGATAGATAGATAGATAGATAGATAGATAGATAGATAGATAGATAGATAGATAGATAGATAGATAGATAGATAGATAGATAGATAGATAGATAGATAGATAGATAGATAGATAGATAGATAGATAGATAGATAGATAGATAGATAGATAGATAGATAGATAGATAGATAGATAGATAGATAGATAGATAGATAGATAGATAGATAGATAGATAGATAGATAGATAGATAGATAGATAGATAGATAGATAGATAGATAGATAGATAGATAGATAGATAGATAGATAGATAGATAGATAGATAGATAGATAGATAGATAGATAGATAGATAGATAGATAGATAGATAGATAGATAGATAGATAGATAGATAGATAGATAGATAGATAGATAGATAGATAGATAGATAGATAGATAGATAGATAGATAGATAGATAGATAGATAGATAGATAGATAGATAGATAGATAGATAGATAGATAGATAGATAGATAGATAGATAGATAGATAGATAGATAGATAGATAGATAGATAGATAGATAGATAGATAGATAGATAGATAGATAGATAGATAGATAGATAGATAGATAGATAGATAGATAGATAGATAGATAGATAGATAGATAGATAGATAGATAGATAGATAGATAGATAGATAGATAGATAGATAGATAGATAGATAGATAGATAGATAGATAGATAGATAGATAGATAGATAGATAGATAGATAGATAGATAGATAGATAGATAGATAGATAGATAGATAGATAGATAGATAGATAGATAGATAGATAGATAGATAGATAGATAGATAGATAGATAGATAGATAGATAGATAGATAGATAGATAGATAGATAGATAGATAGATAGATAGATAGATAGATAGATAGATAGATAGATAGATAGATAGATAGATAGATAGATAGATAGATAGATAGATAGATAGATAGATAGATAGATAGATAGATAGATAGATAGATAGATAGATAGATAGATAGATAGATAGATAGATAGATAGATAGATAGATAGATAGATAGATAGATAGATAGATAGATAGATAGATAGATAGATAGATAGATAGATAGATAGATAGATAGATAGATAGATAGATAGATAGATAGATAGATAGATAGATAGATAGATAGATAGATAGATAGATAGATAGATAGATAGATAGATAGATAGATAGATAGATAGATAGATAGATAGATAGATAGATAGATAGATAGATAGATAGATAGATAGATAGATAGATAGATAGATAGATAGATAGATAGATAGATAGATAGATAGATAGATAGATAGATAGATAGATAGATAGATAGATAGATAGATAGATAGATAGATAGATAGATAGATAGATAGATAGATAGATAGATAGATAGATAGATAGATAGATAGATAGATAGATAGATAGATAGATAGATAGATAGATAGATAGATAGATAGATAGATAGATAGATAGATAGATAGATAGATAGATAGATAGATAGATAGATAGATAGATAGATAGATAGATAGATAGATAGATAGATAGATAGATAGATAGATAGATAGATAGATAGATAGATAGATAGATAGATAGATAGATAGATAGATAGATAGATAGATAGATAGATAGATAGATAGATAGATAGATAGATAGATAGATAGATAGATAGATAGATAGATAGATAGATAGATAGATAGATAGATAGATAGATAGATAGATAGATAGATAGATAGATAGATAGATAGATAGATAGATAGATAGATAGATAGATAGATAGATAGATAGATAGATAGATAGATAGATAGATAGATAGATAGATAGATAGATAGATAGATAGATAGATAGATAGATAGATAGATAGATAGATAGATAGATAGATAGATAGATAGATAGATAGATAGATAGATAGATAGATAGATAGATAGATAGATAGATAGATAGATAGATAGATAGATAGATAGATAGATAGATAGATAGATAGATAGATAGATAGATAGATAGATAGATAGATAGATAGATAGATAGATAGATAGATAGATAGATAGATAGATAGATAGATAGATAGATAGATAGATAGATAGATAGATAGATAGATAGATAGATAGATAGATAGATAGATAGATAGATAGATAGATAGATAGATAGATAGATAGATAGATAGATAGATAGATAGATAGATAGATAGATAGATAGATAGATAGATAGATAGATAGATAGATAGATAGATAGATAGATAGATAGATAGATAGATAGATAGATAGATAGATAGATAGATAGATAGATAGATAGATAGATAGATAGATAGATAGATAGATAGATAGATAGATAGATAGATAGATAGATAGATAGATAGATAGATAGATAGATAGATAGATAGATAGATAGATAGATAGATAGATAGATAGATAGATAGATAGATAGATAGATAGATAGATAGATAGATAGATAGATAGATAGATAGATAGATAGATAGATAGATAGATAGATAGATAGATAGATAGATAGATAGATAGATAGATAGATAGATAGATAGATAGATAGATAGATAGATAGATAGATAGATAGATAGATAGATAGATAGATAGATAGATAGATAGATAGATAGATAGATAGATAGATAGATAGATAGATAGATAGATAGATAGATAGATAGATAGATAGATAGATAGATAGATAGATAGATAGATAGATAGATAGATAGATAGATAGATAGATAGATAGATAGATAGATAGATAGATAGATAGATAGATAGATAGATAGATAGATAGATAGATAGATAGATAGATAGATAGATAGATAGATAGATAGATAGATAGATAGATAGATAGATAGATAGATAGATAGATAGATAGATAGATAGATAGATAGATAGATAGATAGATAGATAGATAGATAGATAGATAGATAGATAGATAGATAGATAGATAGATAGATAGATAGATAGATAGATAGATAGATAGATAGATAGATAGATAGATAGATAGATAGATAGATAGATAGATAGATAGATAGATAGATAGATAGATAGATAGATAGATAGATAGATAGATAGATAGATAGATAGATAGATAGATAGATAGATAGATAGATAGATAGATAGATAGATAGATAGATAGATAGATAGATAGATAGATAGATAGATAGATAGATAGATAGATAGATAGATAGATAGATAGATAGATAGATAGATAGATAGATAGATAGATAGATAGATAGATAGATAGATAGATAGATAGATAGATAGATAGATAGATAGATAGATAGATAGATAGATAGATAGATAGATAGATAGATAGATAGATAGATAGATAGATAGATAGATAGATAGATAGATAGATAGATAGATAGATAGATAGATAGATAGATAGATAGATAGATAGATAGATAGATAGATAGATAGATAGATAGATAGATAGATAGATAGATAGATAGATAGATAGATAGATAGATAGATAGATAGATAGATAGATAGATAGATAGATAGATAGATAGATAGATAGATAGATAGATAGATAGATAGATAGATAGATAGATAGATAGATAGATAGATAGATAGATAGATAGATAGATAGATAGATAGATAGATAGATAGATAGATAGATAGATAGATAGATAGATAGATAGATAGATAGATAGATAGATAGATAGATAGATAGATAGATAGATAGATAGATAGATAGATAGATAGATAGATAGATAGATAGATAGATAGATAGATAGATAGATAGATAGATAGATAGATAGATAGATAGATAGATAGATAGATAGATAGATAGATAGATAGATAGATAGATAGATAGATAGATAGATAGATAGATAGATAGATAGATAGATAGATAGATAGATAGATAGATAGATAGATAGATAGATAGATAGATAGATAGATAGATAGATAGATAGATAGATAGATAGATAGATAGATAGATAGATAGATAGATAGATAGATAGATAGATAGATAGATAGATAGATAGATAGATAGATAGATAGATAGATAGATAGATAGATAGATAGATAGATAGATAGATAGATAGATAGATAGATAGATAGATAGATAGATAGATAGATAGATAGATAGATAGATAGATAGATAGATAGATAGATAGATAGATAGATAGATAGATAGATAGATAGATAGATAGATAGATAGATAGATAGATAGATAGATAGATAGATAGATAGATAGATAGATAGATAGATAGATAGATAGATAGATAGATAGATAGATAGATAGATAGATAGATAGATAGATAGATAGATAGATAGATAGATAGATAGATAGATAGATAGATAGATAGATAGATAGATAGATAGATAGATAGATAGATAGATAGATAGATAGATAGATAGATAGATAGATAGATAGATAGATAGATAGATAGATAGATAGATAGATAGATAGATAGATAGATAGATAGATAGATAGATAGATAGATAGATAGATAGATAGATAGATAGATAGATAGATAGATAGATAGATAGATAGATAGATAGATAGATAGATAGATAGATAGATAGATAGATAGATAGATAGATAGATAGATAGATAGATAGATAGATAGATAGATAGATAGATAGATAGATAGATAGATAGATAGATAGATAGATAGATAGATAGATAGATAGATAGATAGATAGATAGATAGATAGATAGATAGATAGATAGATAGATAGATAGATAGATAGATAGATAGATAGATAGATAGATAGATAGATAGATAGATAGATAGATAGATAGATAGATAGATAGATAGATAGATAGATAGATAGATAGATAGATAGATAGATAGATAGATAGATAGATAGATAGATAGATAGATAGATAGATAGATAGATAGATAGATAGATAGATAGATAGATAGATAGATAGATAGATAGATAGATAGATAGATAGATAGATAGATAGATAGATAGATAGATAGATAGATAGATAGATAGATAGATAGATAGATAGATAGATAGATAGATAGATAGATAGATAGATAGATAGATAGATAGATAGATAGATAGATAGATAGATAGATAGATAGATAGATAGATAGATAGATAGATAGATAGATAGATAGATAGATAGATAGATAGATAGATAGATAGATAGATAGATAGATAGATAGATAGATAGATAGATAGATAGATAGATAGATAGATAGATAGATAGATAGATAGATAGATAGATAGATAGATAGATAGATAGATAGATAGATAGATAGATAGATAGATAGATAGATAGATAGATAGATAGATAGATAGATAGATAGATAGATAGATAGATAGATAGATAGATAGATAGATAGATAGATAGATAGATAGATAGATAGATAGATAGATAGATAGATAGATAGATAGATAGATAGATAGATAGATAGATAGATAGATAGATAGATAGATAGATAGATAGATAGATAGATAGATAGATAGATAGATAGATAGATAGATAGATAGATAGATAGATAGATAGATAGATAGATAGATAGATAGATAGATAGATAGATAGATAGATAGATAGATAGATAGATAGATAGATAGATAGATAGATAGATAGATAGATAGATAGATAGATAGATAGATAGATAGATAGATAGATAGATAGATAGATAGATAGATAGATAGATAGATAGATAGATAGATAGATAGATAGATAGATAGATAGATAGATAGATAGATAGATAGATAGATAGATAGATAGATAGATAGATAGATAGATAGATAGATAGATAGATAGATAGATAGATAGATAGATAGATAGATAGATAGATAGATAGATAGATAGATAGATAGATAGATAGATAGATAGATAGATAGATAGATAGATAGATAGATAGATAGATAGATAGATAGATAGATAGATAGATAGATAGATAGATAGATAGATAGATAGATAGATAGATAGATAGATAGATAGATAGATAGATAGATAGATAGATAGATAGATAGATAGATAGATAGATAGATAGATAGATAGATAGATAGATAGATAGATAGATAGATAGATAGATAGATAGATAGATAGATAGATAGATAGATAGATAGATAGATAGATAGATAGATAGATAGATAGATAGATAGATAGATAGATAGATAGATAGATAGATAGATAGATAGATAGATAGATAGATAGATAGATAGATAGATAGATAGATAGATAGATAGATAGATAGATAGATAGATAGATAGATAGATAGATAGATAGATAGATAGATAGATAGATAGATAGATAGATAGATAGATAGATAGATAGATAGATAGATAGATAGATAGATAGATAGATAGATAGATAGATAGATAGATAGATAGATAGATAGATAGATAGATAGATAGATAGATAGATAGATAGATAGATAGATAGATAGATAGATAGATAGATAGATAGATAGATAGATAGATAGATAGATAGATAGATAGATAGATAGATAGATAGATAGATAGATAGATAGATAGATAGATAGATAGATAGATAGATAGATAGATAGATAGATAGATAGATAGATAGATAGATAGATAGATAGATAGATAGATAGATAGATAGATAGATAGATAGATAGATAGATAGATAGATAGATAGATAGATAGATAGATAGATAGATAGATAGATAGATAGATAGATAGATAGATAGATAGATAGATAGATAGATAGATAGATAGATAGATAGATAGATAGATAGATAGATAGATAGATAGATAGATAGATAGATAGATAGATAGATAGATAGATAGATAGATAGATAGATAGATAGATAGATAGATAGATAGATAGATAGATAGATAGATAGATAGATAGATAGATAGATAGATAGATAGATAGATAGATAGATAGATAGATAGATAGATAGATAGATAGATAGATAGATAGATAGATAGATAGATAGATAGATAGATAGATAGATAGATAGATAGATAGATAGATAGATAGATAGATAGATAGATAGATAGATAGATAGATAGATAGATAGATAGATAGATAGATAGATAGATAGATAGATAGATAGATAGATAGATAGATAGATAGATAGATAGATAGATAGATAGATAGATAGATAGATAGATAGATAGATAGATAGATAGATGGTACATGTGATTTTCAAATGGTGATTTGCTTTGAAATGGTTTTCAAGCATGAGATAGAAAGAGCATGTTCAGAAATGGATTTCGAGATAGAGATTTAAAAAGCTTGCATTGTTTTGTTGGTGTTTTTAGAGCATGCCTCACTAAGCTATCGTGCTTACGCTCTCTTTTACCAACAATACAGATAATTGAGACATTTTGGGCAACGAGGAGGCTTAAAGGAATCCAAGGAATAGTTAAGCTCAAGTATGGTGATGTTTTACATTTACTTTAGTAATGATATTTGGCAATGGGATTTAATGGTTTGCTTTGGGAGTTGTGTTTTGGACTCCCTTGTGTTGTTGCAAGTTATATGTGCTCCATTTGGTTTGTAAAGGCCATTATATTGGTTTTGATGTTTTACCTTCTCTTTTGGGATGTTTATGGTCTTTTGGTGTTTTTGATTCTTAGGGAGCATGCTTTAGAAGTCAATTTTGATGATGATGATGTTAGACGTTTTTCCTTAGCTTGTACCTTTAAGTGTTGATGTATATTTGTGTACAAGCATGTTTAACTATATGTTGGAATGGTTTGGATGGGTCGTTGGGGTTCAAAATCTGCATTTTGTGCATTTGCATACTGCAGCGTATCAGTACACCTCAGAGCGTATCGATGCGGCCTACTTTTTGTGTGAGGGGTGTACCGGTACACGTGGTTGTATCGATACCCTCTTTAGTCACTGGACGAGTGCGTAACAAAACGGTTCCTCAGCGTACCGATACGGTCTGGTGACGCAAGCCTAGGAAGTTTGATCATTGAGGGCGTATCGATACCCTCCTTAAGAGTATCGATACACGGGTCGTTAAGTTAGTTAAACCTCACTTGTGAATGTCTTGAAACATTGCGTTTTTGTCCCTGAACCTCTTGCATGCAATTGGATGTGATTGGTTGGTTATATTGTGATGAACATTGACAGAGAAGCATGAAATATGACTAATTGAATAAAGGTAACTTTAAAATCCGAGAATTCTTTGTAATTTGCATAAATTACATTTTGGTCCCTAAATGTCTAGATTGTGCAATTAAACCCCTAAACGAAATCCGATAGATGTGCCGTTTCTTCCTATGCTCTTTGTGTTGGGTCACGTCGACACGCCCCGTGGCGTAGCGGAAAATTAATTCGACGTAATCCAGCCAGGATCCATGTACAAGAACGAATCCGGGGTGAAAAGATGAAGAGTTACCTTTTAAAATTCTAGAAACTGGAAAACCGACGGTATGTCGGAATAACCACATCAAGTAAAACCGGAATCGTCACAGGTTCGCAACGACCTCTACGGAGTCCACCCGAACAAAAACGAACAAAGTTTCAGCCTCCATAACACTTAGGGATAAATTTCGATAGGTTTGAACACCTTCCAGGGAGAAGTCGAAATCCTTCCAGGGATTCCTGAGGGAGTCTGAAATTGACCATGGGTTCTACCGGGACTTGGATTCAAACTAGGAAATCGCCAGGAATTTTCCAGGGGGCAAGAGGAACACCAGAAAATTATCGAACAGCTTCTCAGAAGAAATCTGGGACTTGTCGAAAATTCTAGAGGGGAATTCCCAGGGATATGTCGAAATTTGCAAGGAGGAATAGGGATGATTTGGTTGCTAGCCCTTGTCCCTTTAAATAGTATTCAGAGACTTAATTCTAGTTGAATTCCTTAAATCCAAGTTCAACCAAAATTCATAGAATCTAATTCTACTTGAAATTGGTTTATATTAAATATACATAATATTTAATAATATTAAATGAAATATATATATTTAATTATGTATAATCTTATTCTGCATAAAACATGGATTTAAATATACATTATATTTAATCCAAATATATATATTTTTATTATATAGAATCTCATTCTATCTTTACTTAGATTTAAATATATTTAAATATATGTTTTTAATTATGTGGAATCTAATTCTACATAAACTTGGAATTAAATATACATTATATAAATTCCAAATATATATTTAAATTTCTAGAATCTTATTCTATAATATTTAAGTCTCTAAATATTTTCCATACTCTAAATAATATTTGATAAATACAATATTTATCCAATATTATTCCCATTTAAGGGAGTTGCCGATTTCCCTTATCCCATAGGGGATTTTCGGCAACCTCCCTAAAATAGGGAGTATGGTTTCCAATTTTTGCATACTCTAAATAATATTTGATAAATACAATATTTATCCAATATTATTCCCATTTAAGGGAGTTGCCGATTTCCCTTATCCCATAGGGGATTTTCGGCAACCTCCCTAAAATAGGGAGTATGGTTTCCAATTTTTGTTCGTTTCATTCGAAGGGTGTGACCCTTGTAGGTTCATGCAACGTTAGCAGCAAAATTAGAAATGTTCTAATTTTACAAACAATGAGTGGCATCTAGCAATACATCATTGCTATCTAAGTTGTATGAAGTCATGGTTTGACTTTCCTAATTCCTGAATAAACTTACTTTATGTATTTCATCCTTTTGTCCTTTATATCTTAGATGAACACAAGACATGGGTTAGTCACACTTGCGTTGTCCATCTAGTGTTTCTTGATGTCTTGAGTAGATTATGATAAACGAATCTCTATGATATCTCATATCATAATATTCGAGCATGGCCATGCATTTTCTAATCTCACTCAATCAAGTGGCCGAAGATATTTCTCCCATTACGTAGGAGGGACAAATCCTTTCTTGATCAACCATATTTCACTACATAGGTCATCATGTATCCAATCATCAGTCTTTATAATGTAGTCAGTTACGACACACGTTTGACTATGTCAAAATACGTAAATCTTTATGTTGAAATCATGTTGATCTCAAGTCTGAGGATTATACATATGTTTATCATGAGCAATGTTGTGACTGTCACATAATTACCCAAGAAACATGCTCATAGCGGGTCAATCCAGTATGTTGTTCTCTAACAAATACTTATGTGTTGATTTTGACATCTCTATGTTAATGACAACACTTGTTATCAATCAACCACATATTAGTCTTTATATATTATCATTGTCCATACCCGTAATAATATTCGACTAAGGATCCTATTTAACAATAATCGTATTATTGTATTGACATTATTATCCAATGGTTAGTTTGATGCACAGAAACATACCAAATGATAATAACGACAATGCCATTACTTGATAAATCTAGTAAAATAGTATGTCTATTCAATTATCATATGATTGGTCTTTGGGCATACTCCAACACTTTGGTGACCACATAGGACTTAAGTTGCATTTAGAAAAGAAAAAAGAAAAAAAGGGTCGTCAATCGAAGTCGGCTTTAACGAGTTGGCTTCAGTTTTCCCCGTGTAATCACCTCAGTTCGGGTCAACCGTCTAGGCCAGGCTAAGGGGGTTACAATTCATACACTCTACCGGCATCTGAAGGCTCACACACGGGAGCTACCCTCCACCGTTATGACACCCGTGGTGGAGTATTCGGTACAATCACAACACCTCAACACCACTCATCGGTAGATGTATAGCCCATTAACGAGAGACGGGACGCTAAACAAGTTTCACACACGGGAGCTATCCTCCACTGTTGCGACACCTTAAAAATTCCTCGATCGTTAGGGTACATGGATGGAGTATTCGGTACAATTTCAACCCCTCAACATCCAAGGCGATTTGTTTATAGTGCACTCAATCCGATAGCCGGCTAACTATATCCGATTGGATTTTTAAAAGTATTTTCATATCATCATTTACCAATATGAACCACATTTCATCACATATTTCACCGTTTTCAAAGCATCAATTACCAATCCATATTCTCAAGCATCAAATCATGCTTAAAACCACAAGTATAAACGTATACTTACAAGGATCACTTACCATGTGCATCCTTCATCATTATATCATCAAAATAAGCAATTCATTTACCTCAAATCATGCTTTAACAATAACGATATGCATTCTAAAACAAGTGCATCAACAAACTAAAAATAGCACAATCCAAGGGAGAAAATCACTTCATTTACTTCTAGAATTAGTAAAGCGTTTCAAGCTTACACTAACTTCCCAAAACCATCTTTTAAGCATTTCAAAGCTGGAAATCCCATTTCCACTCACCGACAAGCGAAACCTCAATCGCCGACGCGAAAATCAAGCGTCCGAAGTCCAGAGGACTTTGCCAAATGCTTCCAAAGAATCCTCCCCTATATATACCATACAAGAATGGAGGATTAATGCATCTCAATGCATTAAAACCACCATCAATCAATAAAAACCCGCAGCTCTGCCCAAAGGCACTTAAAAGCCTATTCGAAACAACCGAAAACTCAATCAATCTTACTCGAAACTTAACCCAGCCATAATCCATCACTTACATTCACTTTTAGCCATCAACCAACATCCAAAAACATCCTAATTACATCTAATAACGCCCATCAACACCAGATTCACATTTCCAAGCCAAAAAGCCATAATTAACAACCTAAACTTTTAGAGATCCAACCTAATCCAGGATTATTATGATTGAGCCATTATCTCAACATCATTTAATATACAAAAAAAAACTTAAAAATCAATCTAAAACTAACCAAAATAGTGCCCAAACGAAAATCTTGTAAAATCACCACATAAAGCCATTTTTAGCCAATTTCCCATTAATCAACTATAAAACAAAGTTAATAAACATGTTTAAGAGGAACAAGACTTGGGAATTTCTTTAAAGAACCTTGATTAGAGGAGTTAAACACAATCATACCTCGAACCCAACCTGTTCTCCTCAAATGACAAGATTTTGATGAAATCCTCAAGTAAACTCAATGATATTTGATAGGAGAATCAAAGAACTCTTTAGCTATTCAAAAAGGATTAGAAAAGATGGAAAATCTCTCTGGGTTTTTTAGAAAAGAAAGAGTGTTTGGCTGAGTGCAAAATGAGAGAAATTAGTTACGTAAACTCTTATCTTGTTTTAATTAAAATTCCCTTTTTAATTTGAAAACCTTTTTAAAATCTTTTTATTAGAATAATTAAAATGGTCAATTTGAGAGAAAAGGCCCACAAAAAAATATAAGCTCCCTAAAGATTTTAAGTCTTGTCCTCTTTTCATTTTAGTCCATAAAATCTAACTTTAGACTTATTACAAAATGGTCACTTTCTGAAATCTCGACTTTCCAAAACTTATTTTCTAAAATTGATTTTACCAACCTTCAATATATATTTTTAAATGATTTAGAAAATTTTCTCATAATTTTATCACATCCCGGACAATGTTTTCCCTAAACCGCTTCAAAAGGCTCGAATCTCTAATTCCAGGTTCGACTAACTCAAACCGATGCCTAAAACATCTAGGCCCAAAACTGGGGCGTTACTGAAAACATGGAGTTATGGTAATTGTGTGGTAATCGTGTCAATGTTGTGTGCTGCATGGACACTTGTGCGGTTGAGTCGCTTTGATTGATGGTATTCAGATACCCAATAAGTGTATTGCAACACCATGGTTAGAGATGCTGAATGTACGTTCCTAATGTTGTGTGTCATTGGGTCTCATTCGAAGATACTCGAGGGGGATTCTAAGTATAGAGTCTACGTTCTTGATGCTATGTGGCCCTGAGTCTCACTCATGTATTTCATAGTATAGAGCATACGTTCTCGATGGTGTGTGGCCCCGGGACTCGCTCAGAGTGTACGTTCCTGATGATGTGTGGCCCCGGGTCTCACTCCAGGTTTGTGGCTCTACTTTGTGTGCTTTTGCCTAGATGATCTGATGAGATCTTTGGTATGGTTAGGCCTTGTGTGCCATGTATGATGACTTGCATGATTTGAGCATGTGTTTAGGTGACTAGTGGCAGCGCCACATGTTTTTTTGTTATCGCTTTTATTACTTGTACTAGCTTGCATGCATATGTTTTTTATTAGCATGGCGTATAATAGAGTAGATGTGTACCACCGAGCTTTGTAAGCTCAGCGCTCTGAATCGTTGTGTCCATGTGTAGGTTGATTGTTGGATCGCGAGATCGATGAGCACTAATAGTACGGGATTCCAGCAAGCGATGTTTGCTAGAGTACATCACTTGTATTTAGTGGGTTGTGTATTCATAGGACCTTACGGGGTCGAGTCTATAACTCGTATTTTGGAGTTGTATTGATCATGTCAAAGGTTCAAATGTTTTAAATTAATTTAGAGCTCTTTTGTAATGATTTAATTATTTATTTATATTTTTCAAGTATTTGATTTAAATATTTTGGAAAATATTTTGTTGTGCTAAACTGAAATGAGAAATTTTATTGTAATAGGTTGGGCTTAAGGCCCAAATGTGATATCCGAGTTTAGGGTGTTATATTTAGTGGTATCAGAGCCAGGTTTAGCCAGTTCTAAGAAACCCCGAGGTGGTATAGGTGTTGTAGTAAGATATCTAGTGAATACATGCCCTTAAATCAAGTTCGTACTTTTTAAGAATAGAATCCTGATGGTGCGTCCAATGTTGCGACGCTAAGATGGTTACAACCGTGGTTGAAATGTCTGAGTTAAGTGTTGAGCCACTCATGGGAGCGATTTCGGGGGGGTGGTCGCCCCGGGCTGTTGAGATGCGAAATTGTTGAATGATGCCAGAGTCGAGGATGTGTCCTCCTCCTGCCACCTGAATGGTGCCTTTATCGTGTGTAGCAGTCGTTATGAAGCTTTCGGATACGTCATGATAGTTCGTGATAGAGAATCTTCATAGTTATACATGATTAGCATAGGTGATACGAGTATGGATAAATCGCTCTCGAAGTTGATCAACGGATACACGTTAATTGGAGGACTTCTTGTTCGCTTAAAAAGGAGTCTTGTTGATACTCAAGAAGTATCATCGCCTTTCTCAAGGGCATTTCTCAGAGATAGTGGACTTAGGCTCCAATAGTTCGTCTGAGTGTGATTGAAGTTTGACGTTCTTCAGGTTTTTTAGAGCTAACTTCTTGAGAGTTGTTGCACCTCAAAAAATTGATTTGGTTAATCAAGCACATCACTAGCCTTTGATGTCGAAAGTTGCGCTTGAGGCTTCGAGACCTTGAGGGAACCAATCCTTTGATAATAAAAATGTTGAACCATTGCCTTATTATCATGATTTTCACAGTGGTCATTTGTGAATGGTGCAATGGGTTTGTGAGAAATGTCGACACGTGCGATAGATGTCAATGTAGAAAGTTCGACGCTTGAGAGCTTTCGGATTGTCAGCATATTCGTTTATGCTTCCTAGAGGAGTCACCAAAACTTTCACCATGTCAAGGACGTGAGTAGATATTGAGGTAAGGTCGAGTTGGCGTTGGTGCCCATCGCTCTTATCGGAGAACATTGGCTTAATTGAGAAAGTTTGAGGTTCATTTGCGAGGGCGCAACTCGAATGTGGTTTCTTTTATCTGAGTGTTTTGCCCAGGGGTGAATTGGTGTAACCCCCTCGACCCGGTCTAGATGCGAGACCGAACCGAACGGGTCACACGGGGAATGTTGAAGTAAATCGGTGATGATTTACCTTAATAAACGACCCTAAATATTTTTCTTTTATCTTGTCTAGATGCTCATTATCATCCTATGTGATTCCCAATAGCAGCGGAAGAAACTCCAACGCAACATACAACGATTTGGCATTCATTTTCTTATAAACATAGGAAGGGACCAATTTGTAATTTTAAAAAATTACAAAGACTTCAACCAAATTAGAGTTATCGATAGTCAATTAGTTAGGTTTTGTGTCCACATGTCAATTTTCAACTTCTTTCAATCATCCAAACTCATTCAAATTAACATCCAAATATTAGTGACCAAAACAGAAGAAAATAGAACATCAAAAGGCCTTAATTATTCAACTTAACAGCCAAGTGTATCGACACACTTCAGCCCGTATCGATACGCCATTATCTCGTCAATTTCTCATATTTCTAGTAGCACAAAAGGGTATCGATACGGCCTCGTGTACCGGTACAGTTTCTCATTTTGCCCTTTAGCCATTTCGATACGGTCTACCATGTACCAAAAGGTAGCCCGCGTATCAGTACGCCTGGGCCTATAGTGTCACATTTTTCTAGTTTAAGTCAAAATATATCAAATATCAATCCAACATGTTAACAAAGCATAAGCAATCACTTAGGTCATGATTCTAAAGGCAAATAACACCAAGACATGCTTTCAACATCAACACAACATATTTAGCAAATCTATAGGCATGGTCCCTAAGCATAAAATCCATTTAAGTACCAAAATGCAAACCAAACCAAATACCAGCAATTAAAGGCCATTTACAAGTCTATTAAGGCACTACAAACTTGTGCCAAACCAGGGAGTTCACTACATACGCTCCCAAATTATCAAGGTAACCTCCCATTGCCAACTTATTACTATTTATTCGTTTTAAAACCATACTTGAGCTATGAGCGATGCTTGGACTTCTTCACTTGCTTCCTCGCTACCAGTTCAATCTACTTTTCTGCATTGTGGTAAAAAGAGAGCGTAAGCACATTTACTTAATGAGGGATGCTCAAAATAAAAACCAACCAACAATGCATTTTAAAACCATTTATTGAATAAAAGTCTCTTACACATCATGCTCATTTATCTCATGCTTTAAAACACATTAAAGCAAAACATTTAACTTTAAAACACATGTATCATTCGGCTCATGCATTGATCCCAATGCAAATCTCAAAATAGGCTTTACATGATTTAACTTACAAAACATGCTAAAAAATAGAATCTCATGTATGATGCTCATCATACAAAACCATTTAAATCAATGATACATGTAATCTCATATATTGGCATCCAAGTGACCCCGATGGCTACACTCCATCCCAAAACACATGGTGTGGTTGTTCCCACCATAAACTATCTCGGATATGCGGATACACCTTATGGCGTGATTGTTCTCACTATAAGAAGGCCAAATGTAACACCCTAAATCCTAGCCTAGTAGTATTGAAACCAATTACATAAATTGATAGCAAAATTGAACTTGTACTTAAGCTAATTTGGATAGTTAATGACTTAATTTAAAGATCGAAAGAAATTAGTGATCAATTTTAAGAGGACCAAACCGAATTGTTTTAGTAATATTAAGCTTGCATGCTAAATTTACCAATTCCCCAATTACCCTTGATTAAGATTAAGATTAAGGATTAATTAAGGGACACTTTAGTCCTTTCACAAATCAATTAAAGTCCACTATCATTGTCATCTTCCTCATTTGGTTCATCCTAGCCGAATGCTTAGGGAATTAGAGAGAGAGAGAGAGAGAATTTGAGAGAAACACATATTTTATGAAAGAACTGAGCATGCATATACATGATTTTCCATAGGAATTGAGCTGGAAAAGCAAAGTAAGTGTACTCATGCTCTTGATTTTCGAATAGATGATAAAATTGATTGAATTGGATTTGTTTGATGCTAATTTATGGAATTAGTCATTGTATATACTTGTTAGAAGATTGAATGATGGTAAGATTATATGAATTTGAGTAGTACATAACTAGAAGATCGTGATTAGAAACATTGACTATTGAATTAGTACACCTAGTAGCTTAGCCGAATTGAATTGGTGTATAAATTGGATAGGGAAGGTATTAGCATGAAATTACCTAATAAAAATCATCTAAAATGGATAATTGAAATCTTGAATGACTTGTATTAATAGTAAAATTGAAGAAATTGAATTAGTAGTGAAACTAGTCACCTAGCTAGCTTAATTTACTAATCTGGATTGTTTTGAATAAATTAGTGAATTTGGGACTGAATTGAATAAGATTAAGGGCTGGAAATGTTAGTTAAAAATAAGGGAAGGGTTAAAATGAATGTTGGATAACTTGAATTGCATGAATTGTAGCTAAATGGATTGCTTAAAGTGTTAGCTGGCAGAATTAGCGAAATATGGACTGTTCTGGAAAAACTATTAAATTGAGGACTAAAATGAATTGTTAGGGACCAATATTGACTTGTAAAAACAGGGTAAAAACAGGGGAAACTAAGGTTTGAAAGGCTGATTTGAATTTTAAGGGTCATAGGTTAATTAGCTCATAAAAGTGGACTTAAATGAAAACTGGCAGAATTGGCACTAGAAAAAATTGACCTGACTTTAACTGAAAAACTGTATTGATTCATAGAGGATAAAATTATGATCCATATATGGTTGAAAATATAATTGAATTAGCTTTCTAACGGTGTAAACTATTTGAAATTCTGACGTATAGATTAAAAGATATAAGCAAAATAGTGAAGGGTGTGCAAACTGCCAGAACCAGAAAAACAATTTAGTGTTATAGTGTGAATGTGCTTGATTGTATAATCTTGATTGATGAATTGAATGCTAACATGATTTTTATGATCTTGTATATGACTTGTTAGAACAAGGGATAGAAGATCTTATGGAAGAAGAGTGGATTGGCCAATCTACTAGAAAGGATGTCTAAATTCTTGTAACTTGACAATAAGGGAAGAAAAAACATAACCAAGACTTGATAATCTAATAAGTTGGTAATGAAGCTTGATAATGAAAATGAATGAAATGTGCCTTCTTGTCTTGATTGGCTTGTTCGAAATGCTTGAAGGTTTGAGTGACCTTGTTTGATGCTTGAAATCCTTGATCACTTGTGAAATGAACTAAGGTTCACATGACTTAAAGGCTTAAAAATGAACTTGATCTTATTATGCTTGATGTTTAATCACTTGTGTGTGATTTCTTGATAATAAAAGAATGAAACAAGTCCTTGGTTGCTAGTTGGTCCTTGGTAGAACGACATGCCTTAGACTCTAGAGCTCTTCCTGTTAGGTACTTTGTGTACCATCTTGCTTGGTGTTTTGGGCACCTTCTTGTTAGATACCTTGGGTATCGTCTTGCTAGGTAATTTGTGTACCCTCTTGTGTGGTGTCTTGGGCACCTTCTTGTTAGATACTTTTTGTATCATCTTGTTAGGTACTTTGTGTACCGTCTTGTGACTTGATTACCTAGTCCTAACTAACTACCAAGGCAAAACAAGATTAATTAAACTTGAAACAAAGACTAGTGAACATGAATGAAGAATGAGCAAACTTGACACTTGCTAATGAACTTGTAATGTAATGAAATTATATGAATGAAATGATGTTCATGCTATCTTGAATTGCTCATTACTTGAAAGATAAGTTATAATTTAAAAAGAACCTTATTCGAATTGGACTTGGTGATCTCTTTGCTTGATCTGCTTGATACTTGCCTAACATTGCTTGCTTGATTAATTAGTACTTGTAAATGGCTACTTGCTTGGGTGTATAATGTAATTTCTTGAAATGAAACCTTGAGCTTGCTTGTTTGAATGATGTTATAGACACTAGCTAGGTCTTGACTTTGCTTGAGTAATTCCTAACTAGGTTAAACTTGATTAAAATGAGTAAAACACCCCTAAAGCTAATAAACTTGATAACTTGCTAGTTCTAGGTACTACCTCACTAAGTACATTATTAACTTATCACTCTCGTTTTCTTTCTTCCTAAATCACAGGTCTAGATTTATCGATAGCTACCTTTCCTTGAGCTCGGAGCAGAACCTAATGTATGACTTGGTACTTTTTGTAATACTCTTAGATGGTGGCATTAGACTTGTGTCTAGACTTGTTATTTCATGCATTTTGGGTTGTATATAGTATATATATATATATATATATATATATATATATATATATATATATATATATATAACTTGTTATCATGGTTGTAATGCTTAAAGGCATCTTTGATTTGTATATGTAACTAAGCTTGGTTGTAAAAACTTGTAAGGCTTGATGGCCTCCTTTGGTATATATTTGTATAGATGACTAAAGTTCTCGAGAAAAAGCTTGTCTTGGATTTTATATGGTAATTGATGTTAGACTTGTAATTTAGAAGAACATATATATGAATTGAATTATTAATATGCTTGAATTAGTAATAGGTAAACTTGCTTGAACTTGAACTATCATGTACCTACCCTAGAGTCATCTATTTGAATGGTTTGGTGTATTAGGGGCTTGTATATTAAACTTGAGTATTGATAACTTCTAATGAACTTTAGTATGGTCTAGTTGAACATAATGGTAACTTGATAGCTAAGAAACTCATTGATTAGTGATGAGTTTTAAAAGACGGTTCAAAATTACCTTGATTTTCATGTTTCTTGATTGAATCCTTGCATCCACACTCCTCGCTCCTAACACGGGTGAGGGGTGTTACAGAAAAACACTTGGTGTGGCTATTCTCACCAAAGTATTCACAAGGTGTGGTTGTTCCCACCTTAATGTTAGTAAAGTTGTTGTTGTTCCCATCTTACGACACACATGATGTGGATGTACTCATCATGTTTTATCATATGTACGTACGAATTTTGCTTACATTTTATAGTGCACTCTCATTCTATTGGTCGACCAATTATATCTGATAGTATCAAGTCTCATCACTTTGCCAATATACACTTTTAAACAATGTTACCTCACCATTTTTCATATGCATCATTCAAACCAATTTCTATCAAAGTATCTCAAATACATTAAACAATGTATTTAGGCATTATCTCAAACATGTTGCATACCACTTTCTAAACACATGAATTATCAAAACATAAACATATGCAACATTTCTCACTTCCAAAACATACATATAACAGCAGGTAAAAAATTCTATCTTCAAAGCATGAGCATGAATTTAATAAAACCATGGAAACCGAAACCGAGAGCGAAATCTTCCATACTTACTTCCGAGCTTAGATTAGCGTTTCAAGCTTAATCTACACCCCCAAACCTTGCTTTCAAACCTTTGAAAAGCTTTTAAACCAGCTCCACTCACTGACAACACCTCGCTTGTTTTGCTGAGTCGAAATCAAGCTTCCAAATCAACCGCAACTCCTTTTGAAGCTAACGAAACATCATCCCCTACTTCTAACCAAAGAAAAACAGAGGATTAATGCACAAGCTTGCATCAAAATCCCCAGCAACATGAAACTACATCATCCTCCATCAACAACCGGAAACACCGGCGAAACCTTTCTATCAAATCTCCAGCCATTACGTAGACAGATTAACATCAAAACAACATCAATTTACATCTAAAACACCTTCTCAATACCAAAGAACCTCCAGCAATCAAACAACCACACTATCAAGCCAAAAACTCAAATATCTCAACCTAGAAATCAACCAACTCATCTAGTTTCAGGTTTCCTAAATTAAAATACTTAATCAACATTTCAATACATCATAATCATGATATAATCTCATTACAAACCCAGCAAAACAGATTCAAAACATTGATTTCTTGATTTAACCAATTAAACATCATTTAAACCAATTTTCCATAATTGTAACATCAAAACCCAAAAGAAAACACTCATAAAAGATCAAGAACTTGGAAATTTCAATAAAGAACCTTTCATTAGAGGAGGAGAATGAATCCTTACCTCTAATGATGACTTTTCCCTTCAATTGTAAAGATTTACATGAGAAAACAAAAATAAAATCATAAGATTTTGGTAGGAAAGCATTGGGAAATCATTTGATGTTAAAAGATAAATCAAATCAAGTATTTACCTCAAATCTTTGAAGAAGAAACTGATGTTTGGCTGGAGAGAATTTGAGAGAAAATGGTTGGGAGAAAAGGTAGATACGTAAAATAGATTTTAAGAGACAAATGTCAATTTAATTCTCTCCATCTTGTTTTATTAATTAAAATCACTTTAAAATTGACCAATTAAAGGGAAAATGTCTGAATTAGAATTAGGATCAATAGCTCCTTAAGGATTCAAACTTCTGATCTTTTACGATTTAGTCACTAAAAATAGTTTTACGATCTTTACATTTTGGTCACCAATTTCCAAAATGTCAAACCTCCAAAGTCCATTTTCCAAAATTGAACCCACCAAAATCACACACACACACACACACACACAGATATATATATATATATATATATATATATATATATATAATGATTTTTAAACATTTTTCCAACATCAAAACCCCCTTTAAAATACATAAATCCCGAAACTAGTCTAGATTGTTTGAACCGGTTCTCCCAAACAATCTAGCCTAAAACCGACTAACTCCTAGGCCCAAAATCGGGGCGTTACAACTCCCCCCCCCCCCCACTTAAGAAATTTTGTCCTTGAAATTTACCTGGTGGAAAAAGATAAGGAAACTACTTCTTCATGTCATCCTTCCTTTCCCACGTAGCTTCCTCGACACCTCAGTGTCGCCACAACACCTTAACCACATCTATGGTCTTCCCACAAGAATCTTGTTGTCCACATTCAAGATCTTACCTAGTTCCTCATCATAAGTCAAATTTGGATTCAACTCAACTTCTTCAATAGGCATAATATGCGACGGATCTGATCTATACTTCCGAAGCATGGATACATGGAAGACATCATGTATCTTTTCTAACTCAAGTGGTAACCTCAACCTATAAGACATCGGTCCAACACGCTAAAGCAAGTCATATGGTCCTATAAACCTCGGACTCAACTTGCCCTTCCGACCAAACCTCATCACCTTTTTCGAAGGTGAAACTTTCAAAAACACCTTATCACCAACTTCATACTCAAACTCTTTACGCTTAAAATTCGCGTAAGACTTTTGACGATCCGAAGCCGCCTTCAACCAATCACAAACAAGCTTTACCTTTTCCATCGTCCCTTTAAGAAAATCTGGCAAAGAAACTAACTTTTGCCCCACTTCCGCCCAACAAAGAGGCGTCCTACACTTCCTACCATACAAGGCTTCATATGGATCCATTTGTATACTTGCTTGATAGCTATTATTATAAGCAAACTCCACCAAAGGCAATTGTTTCTCCCAAGAACCTTGGAATTCTATAACACAACACCGCAACATATCCTCAAGCACTTGGATAATTCGCTCAGACTGGCCATCCATCTGAGGATAATATGAGGTACTGAAATTGAGCCGTGTACCCAAAGCTCTATGCAAACACTCCCAAAACCTTGTTGTAAACATCAGATCTCTATCCGAAACTATGGACTTAGGTACACCATGTAACCTCACAACTTCCGCAATGTACAACTCTGCCAACTTATCCAATGTATACATAGTATGCACAACTTTGAAATGCGCAAACTTCGTAAGACGGTCTACAATCACCCAAATAGAGTTCTTCTTTGATGGGGTCAAAGGCAAACCCGACACGAAATCCATCGTAATCCTCTCTCATTTCCATTCTGGTATCTTCTTTAACGCCCCGATTTTGGGCCTAGAAGTCTTTAAGGTTGACTAGGGGTTCGTAGGACCTATACTAGAGAACTGGGTTAGTTTGGGAGTGGTTTAGGGAAAACATGGTTCGGGATGTAGTAAAAATTTGGGAAAAATTCATAAAAGCCTTTATATATATATATATATAAAGGTTTAGTGAAGTCAATTTTGGAAAATGGCTTTTGGAAGAACGACATTTCGGTTTTGTGACTAAATTGTAAAAATTGTAAAATCTATTTTAAGGTCTGTTTTGAAAGAGGGCCAAAAATTAGAATCCTTAGGGAGCTATTACACCAAGGTTAGCCTTTTCCCTTGATTTTGTGTTTTTAAAAGATTTAATAAATTGATTTATTAAATGAGTTTTAATAAAAAGAGATTTTAAAAGGCTAAAACATTTTCTTACGTAACTACTTTTCTCCTAACTTTTTTCTAAAGATTTTCGTAATGGTACTGTTTTGATTGATTTGAGATTGATTTTAATCATGTTTTGGATGTTAAATGATGTTGAAATAAAGGTTTTACCATTGTAATCCCAAAAATGAGTTGGATCTCTAGTTGTTAGATTGCTAGATTTTGGGGTTTTGTGGTGATATTGTGGTTCTGGTGTTGCTGGAGATATAAAGATGCAATTAGGTTGTTTTTGGATGTTAATTTATGATTAAAAGTGGATGGAAGTGTTAGGTTCTGGCTAGGTTGAGTTTGTAGAGTAATCAAAGGTGTTTTCAGTTGTTTCAGATAGGCGTTTTGTTGTTTTTGGGCAGAGCAACGTGGTGGATTTAGTTGTTGGTGATTTTAATGCATTGAGATGCATTAATCCTCTGTACTTGTGTGGTATAAACATGGGAGAATTTATCAGAAGCAATCAGTGAAGTTCTGGGAGCTTCGGAAGCTTGATTACGCTTCGGCAAAGCAAGCGAGGCGTTGTCTGTGAGTGGAATTGGTTTTAAAGCCATTCAAAGACTTGAAAGCAAGGTTTGGGGTTTAGATTGAGTTTGAAACACTAACCTAATCCTGAAAGTAAGTTTGAGATGTTTTGCTCTCATTTCTCGGTTTTTATCCCATTGTTTTATATGCTAACAAAAAGACATAGAATAAAATAAAGCATATATGTGCTAACAAATAAATAAGGCAAGAAAATAAATGTGGAATATAAAGAACAAGTAAATAAATAAGTGCGAAAATTAAAAGTTAGATGTTAGTTAAATTAAACGTGCCATGAATAATACGGATTATACCCCGTTGTGGGTCACCGTAAGTAGTTGTGGAGCCACATATAGTTTAGGGGGTCAATTGACCCTACTTGTTTGGTTGTGGTATGGGATTTTCAGAGAGTTAAATGAGGTTTTTAAGGAGTTAGTATAAAATTTTTCATGGAAATATTATAATTGACCCAACTTGATTTGTTTGGGTATGGGGTCAACAAAATCTATATTGTAGTGGTATGGAAATTCTCGTATCCCAAAGTCTACTCTGACCCCACTATATGAAAATCTTGACTCTGTCACTGACCGTAAGGCCGAAAGCGAATCGCATTGAACACCCAAAATTAAAATATAATATATTATTATAATATATAGTATAACATATAAAATATAATATATAATATATTATTATAATATATATATATATTACGAAACTAGCATATATAAATATGTTTTTTTAAGCTAAGGTGATTACAAGTAGTATTTGTTCTGAATATACTCTCAACCATTTGACAATGCATGCTCGAACCCGTGACCTCTAGGAACAACAATCGTTCCCTTAATCACTGAGGTAATTTGGTTCGTACTAACATAAATATATATACTATACTGTAAGTAACATAATATATATAACACAACCGTAATACTTATGTATATACATGCATATATAATATATGAAAAACATAATGAATTAAAAACACGATAATAGCATGAATGAAAAGCAAGAAAATAAAACAACAGGGACTAGGAGAGGGATTACGCCACCAAACTTGGACCAAAATAGATGAAAAACAAAATTTGAAACCGAAATTGAAAGAAATAAGGGATGAAATTAAAACATTTGAAAACATCTGAGGGCCTTGGAAGAAAATAACCCAAAAACAAAAAAACGCACAGATCCTTCCCTCCGGGTCGGGTAGTCGCACAGATCAAAGGTTGCTAAAACGCAACGTCTCAAGCGGCTTATAAAAGATAAAATTTTGACAACAAAAAAAACATTTGTAAACCTAGTTTTGAAAAAAAAAAGTTGAAAACTCTCTAAAATCCATCTCCCTCACTCTCTCAGTCTCCGGAAATAGGCAAGAGTGTCGTTGCGTCGGTCGCTATTAGATAGGGGCCGGCGAACTCGAAACCTTATCAAAAGACTCCATTTTCCTCTCTAGTTTTAAATCCTAACTTCAATTTTCAAAACAACACCTTGAAATCCTTTAAATCTCAAAAAATCGAGAGCCAAAACCCTCCTTATTTTTAAAATCCCTTTTGAAAACTTAAAAAATTAAAATCTTAGGGGGAAACGAGAAGACGAAGAGGAATAAAGAGGTGTCGATCATCGGCGACACCACCCTCGGCTGCCATGCAAGGCGGCAATTTCAAGGCTGAAAAGTAAAAAAGCCTAACTTTCATTGTATTTATGTGATTCGAAAAGAAGAATGGGGAGAAAGAAAAATACCTTGGAAAAGTTGCTTTTTTTGCTTTGTATATGTGAAACTAAAATTGATTTGGATATAAAAATTTGACTTATTGACTAAATTGTAAAACAAATAAATTTTTTAGTATCTTTCAAAGTCTTACATTTTGACAAGGCATTTTGAACCAAACTATATTTCAAGACAAAACATACTTAAAGGTTCAAATTTCACTAAGCCTTTTCATTTGTTTTCAAGCCAAACTTCAACAAAACGCCCAGGCGTATCGATACCCTTATGCGTATCAATAAGGTTTTTCAACACTGGAATTTTAATCGTTCATAGCGTACCGATACGGTCTGTACCCGTATCGATACGATATTCATCTGGGCAAGACTTTAAGCTATAGCGTATCAATACGCATTGGAACCGTATCGATACAGTTTTCTTATTAAAATATCATTTTGCTATAGCGTACCGATACGGCACGTCACCTATCGATACGATATGCTGACCTTTGCAAAATCCTTGCATTTATTTTTCGACTGTTGGCTTGTCAGTTAGTTGGTATCCTAAATTTTAAATGACCGTTGAGCCATACCGATACGCTTTTTATTAAAACCAAACTCAGGATTCCAGTGAGAAAAATTTCTATCGATACGCCTATCTGTATTGATACACCCCTAAATATCGTATCGATACACCCTCGAAGCGTATCGATACGCCCTATTTTTCAGTCACAACGGCTCTTTCTATTTGAGACAGGTACCGATAAGCTCACGAGCCGTACCGATACGGTAGGTTGTTGAGCAGCATTTACTACGGGAAATTGCAGCCCAACGGCTCTGTTGATGATCTCAACCACCTAAACGGATAGAAATCAATACAATGGTATAAAACAAGTCTCAAATGCACCAGCAACAACTATTGAACCTACAAGCAACATCAAAGCACTCAAATCCAAACTTTGTTCTTTAGAGTTAAATCTTTGTACCCAGTTCCTTTGTGTGCTTCATTGTATTTCTTATTTTGAGTTTGGGGAGTGTGTGATTGTAATTGGGTAAACATCATCCGTAGAGAAGAATTTGTAAAGTTCAACAAAATCCCTTCTTTGTAAAAGTGAGTGGATTAAGCTTTGGGTAGAAAGCTTAATCAAATTGTAAGGTCCTCCTCATTCAAGAAAAGGGGAAGAATTCAATTAGTGGATTGGTTGAAAATCCTTAGTGTGAGCTAAGGTAGTGGATGTAGAGTTTATTGGAGAACTTGAACCACTCTAATTGCCTTGTGTCCAAAAAAAATTCTTCCAATTTTCACCCTTAAAATTTTTAGTGCCAATTTACCCTCTCTTGGCTATTTGCAATTGTTTGATCAACTCAACAGTATATTGATATCGCAATATGAGTTTACAATGCTTTGGTTCTCGGTTCATATCCAAGTTAGATTACAATTTTTAGAGAAATAAAAACCTAGGAAAAATTCTACTGGATGCTTTTCATATTTGTTATTATTCATGTGAGCCTATGACTTGCTATAGTTTTTTGATAACTACATTTGTATGCATGTGTTGGTAAGGGTTGTACGGGAGGGGACCAACTCGCGTGGTTGTAGAGCGGATGTTGATGTGGCTAGTGAGGTAGAGAGTTGTTGGACGTGATTGCTAACGGGGCAGAAGTTGAAAGGACCACGAGAACGGGAGAGGCGGTTGAGGGCATGTAAAGGGTTCGTGGTAGCTGGTGGCTTCATTAGGAAATTAGGGTTAACTGCAGTTTCAGATATGGCAAAGGTTGTTGGATCATTGGGCTCAATGGCGAAAATAGAAAAATATTACCGGCTGGGCCGATATAAATAAAATTTTGTCTAACATATAGTTTTAAAATTTTAAAATTTCACTCTCCAATAATTAAAAAATATATTATCTATATTTTTTATTTAAATAGAATTGAAGTATTTCTTAAAAAATTTAAATTTTTATCTATAACTTCATTAATTTGTCAAAAACATAAGTCATAAAAATGTAAATTTAAATTTATTTTTTAAAATTAGCTTATCTAGTAAGTTTCAACCAAAATAACCGAGAAATATATTATATTTTTATTTTCTTTTAGTTATATTTTTCTAAAGACATTGAAAATGATTTATGTGCTTTTCCTTAAAAAATATTTTTAAAATTTTAATCTTATTTATTTTGTTTTGTTGTTTACATTATATAGTATAGTGAAACCCTAGTTATGTTGGGGAAGTCAATTGTTTTCTTAAAACAATTAATTATTTAGTACAAAATATGTTTTAATTATATTTATTAAAAATAATTATATATTATTTATAAAATATAATGAAATTAAAAATGACAATATTTTTTTACCTTTTATTTTACTTGAATTTTATTTTTCTAAACTAATTTAAGGCTTAAAAACTAAACTAAATTTTTATATTGGGTCATTTCTTGTTATTTTTACTTACCCAAAATCTCTCTATATATAAATAAAGAATATTTTTAGAGCATGGATTGGGCTATGGCTTAGGTAGGCATAGGCCCAGATCCGCTCCTGATTGGGCTTGGGTATTGGGTGTGTTGGCTATTGGGTTGAATGGGTCTAATATGTGTGTAACGAGTATTTAATTTGGGGTTTAATTGAAATGGTTTTCATATGTAATAAATATACTTTGAGTATTTGGTTGTAATTTGGGCATTGGTTTTAATAGAAAGGGATTTGGATTTTTAATATGGATTGAATTAAAAATTGTTTTTGAATTATGTGAGTGTTTGTATGTGTATATATATATATAAAAAGTTTAAATAAAAGGGCGGATTAAAATAAGTGATTACAACTCGAACGAGAATCGTTCTAAGCAAACAAGAATGGATCAATACAAATGAGGTGGGAATGTCTGTATTTATAGTTGAATCCCCTTATAATGAACGGACGAGATCGTTTTACAACAACAGCTCATATCGAAAGCCACCTGCCAAATCAAGCTAACTAAGGAAACTCTATCACATTGGAATTCTTTCCTCAATTTTGCATTCACATTGATGGATATTCTGATCCTCTAGAATATTCCCTGATAAGATGCCATCTATTAATTTACCAGGCTAAATGTGTTCAGGCTTTCTTTCATCCTTCAACGGTCGAGTCAAGTCAGGTGGTCTTCTAAGCATGCCCAAGATCTTGCAAAGAATCTTTTGGGTACTCTGTTGCGCACATGTCTCGGTTGCAAACTCACGGATCATGACATATTCCCACCGAAATTCTCAAGTGATGCATATACATATTATATAAACGTAAGTAAATGTAGATTCAACCAAGGCGTTAAAGCTAAGTCAGAATATTATTCAGCGCTCACCTTAGGATGTTGTTCAACATGTACTATAATTGATGTCTTCTCATGTTTTCTCACCGATGCTTGCTCACAATCGTTTTTGGCATAAGTAAGAATCCAAATTACTTTCTTTAAAAGGTGTCGGGAGTCGAATTGAATATTTAAATTTATTTCCTTTTTCTACCATGTTCTACCAGTGTAAGTATGTTCATTTCCCTCCAAATTCCTATTCAACGAGCTTAGGACTCAAAATGTAACCCCCGATTTTTTGCCTAGAAGTATTTGAGGTTGACTAGAGATTCGGGTTAGTTCGGGAGTGGTTAGGGAAAACAAGGTTCAGGTTATGACAAAAATATGAGAAAATGCTTAAAATCATTATTAATTATATAAATGATTTTGGTAAAATCAATTTTAAGAAAAGGAATTTGGAAGTGGGACATTTTGAGTTAGTGACCAAAACGCGATTTTTACAAAGTTGTTTTAGTGACTGTTTTGTAAAGGGATTAAAATTTTGAATCTTTAAGGGCCGATTTTACCTATTTGTTTTTATTAGATTTCTCTCTTAATTAGGAGCATTTTAAAAAGGTTTTAATTGACGATCAAAAGATTTAATAAAGGGAGAGTTAACTTTTTCATTAAAACCTATTTTACATCATTTTCTCTCAAATTTTTCCTTCAGCCAAACACTCTCCATTTTCAAGAAACTTGAGGTAATGCTCTTGATTTACTGAGTTTTTGATTTCTAAAGGATTCTTTAATCTTGATTTACAAAACCTTATTGTTTTTCCTTTGATTTTTCAAGAAAAACACATCCAATTAAGAGAGATTTCATTCATTAGAGGTAAGGTTCGTTCTCCTCCTCTACTGATTAGTTCTTTACTTAAATTCCCAAGTTATCAATCCTTTACATGTGTTTTCTAAGTTGTTTGGATGGATTAATTATGGAAATCTGGTTAAATTGAAGATTATTGATGGAAATGTATGATTTTCATAATGTTACTGTTTTACTTGATTTGAGGCTGATATTAATCATGATTTGGATGTTATATGATGTTGAAATAAAGATGTTATCATAATAATCCCGAATTAGATTTGATCTCTAGTTGTTAGATTGTTAGATTTGGTGTTTTCGTGGTGTTTGTGTGAAATCTGTGTTGCTGGAGGTATAAGGACGTGATTAGATAGTTTTTGGATGCTAATTGAAGATTAAAATCTGATGGAAGTGATAGATTATGGCTGGGTTGAGTTTATGGAGCAATCGAAAGTGTTTTTGGTTGTTTCAGATGGGCGATTTGGTGTTTTTGGGTAGAGCAGCGAGATAACATTGGTTGTTGGTGATTTTAATGCATTGAGATGCATTAATTCTCTGTTTTTGTGTTGTATAAACATGGGAGTTTGTATCGGACACGATTGGTGAGTTTCGAAAGCTTCGGAAGCTTGATTTCGCTTCGGCAAAGCAAGCGAGGCGTGATCAGTGAGTGGAGTTGGTTTTAAAAGTCTTTAAATGACTTGAAAGCAAGGTTTTGGGGTTTAGATTGAGTTTGAAACACTAATCTAAGCCCAGAAGTAAGTTTGAGATGTTTCGCTCTCGTTTCTCGGTTTTTGTCCCATTGGTTTTATGATCATGCTCTTGTTTTGAAGATAGAATTACACCTATTGTTTTATGCATGTTTTGAGAAAAGATATGATGATTTACATGATCCCATGAGATAGAAATGTTATTTCAAAGAGATAGGACTATTTGAGAAAATGTTATGCATTGTTTATGTTTTTGAAAAGGGATGAGATAGATATGTGTTTCTGCGTTGAAAAACATTAGGTAATGATGTTTAAAAAGAGTATATTGGCATGAGATGATATTATTGTTACCGGATATAATTGGTCGACCAATAGGATGAGAAGTGCACTATAAAATACAAAATTCATATGTGCTCTTTGGTTCGGGCAATGGGGGTTGTGCCATCCCATTCGAAAGTGAGAGTGTGGTGATGAGAGATTCTACCACGGTAGGTCTTGGTGAAACATCCAAGCTTTGTGGCGATGAGAGATCCCACCATGAGAGTTCGATGATGTGAGATTCCACCAGGGTAGGACTTGGCGATGTGAGATTTCGTCAAGCTATCCGCATATCCGAGTAATATTGTTAAAAAGCCAATATATGAGATTGATTATGAGATTCAAATACCTTGATTATAAATGATTTTATGCATTTTGTTTTT
Source organism: Hibiscus trionum (assembly GCA_030270665.1). Classification (NCBI taxonomy): domain Eukaryota; kingdom Viridiplantae; phylum Streptophyta; class Magnoliopsida; order Malvales; family Malvaceae; genus Hibiscus; species Hibiscus trionum. Next base: position 7,801,237 of record BSYR01000007.1, on the reverse strand, counting down.
CATATGAGAATATGATTGGAGAAATGCTTTATGAGATTTAAGCATGTAAGGCTTTTCCTTGAGATTTTGCATTTTTTATGAATGCATAAGATAAATGGTACATGTGGTTTAAATGATGTGGTTTTGCTTTGAAAATGATTTCAAGCATGAGATAGAAAGAGCATGATGAGAGAGAGATTTCTAAATGAGAAATGGTTTTAAAATGCATTGTTGTTGTTGGTTTGTTTTGAGCATCCCTCACTAAGCAATTGTGCTTACGCTCTCTTTTTCCAACAATGCAGAGAAATAGCTTTTGGGGCAGCAAGAAAGCATGGAAGAATTGCCAATGTGTGGCACTTTGCTCAAGTATGGTTTTAAGTTTACACATTAGTAATAAATTGGCAATGGGAGGATGCTTTGTGTTTGGGAGATTGTGTTTTGGAACTCCCTGGTTTGAGGCATGTTTGAAATACCCTTAATGACTTGTAAAAGGCCTTTATTTTATGGATTGTGCTTTGGTTTGAGTTTTGACTCTTGAGTGGCTTATTTGCATTGGAAGCATGCCTATAGATTTAAATGTTGCATATCTCTATGCCAAGTTGTTGATATTGCTATGTTTGATTATGGTTTGATATTTAAATATGTTGTAAGCATGCTGGTAGTTCATTGGAATGCATTAGAATGGATTAAAGTATGAAAAACTAGCAAAATAATGCATTTTTGGTACAGGCGTACCGATACTTGAGGAACCGTATCGGTACGGATAAGCCATTTTGGGCTTGGCATACCGTACGGTCTCTATGAAAATGAAGGGGCGTATCGATACACAGGGGCGTACCGATACGGGTTTTGGCTACTGGAAATTGAGATATCGGTACGGTCCTAGAGGGTATCGATACGGGTCTTTGAGGTTTGACTTTGGAAGCTTAATTATCGAGGGCGTATCGATACTGGATTGAAGGTATCGATACGGTCTGCTGTTATGTTAGTTAAAAGTAACTTTGAATGTTTTGTTTATTTACGTTTTAGTCCCTAAATGTTGTGAATGCAATTAAATTAGCATGGATGATTATTTTGAGCTGAGATTTGACAATGATGCATGTAATGTGATTAATTAAAGGTTGGTAACTAAGAAAGTGAAGAAGTCCCTGTAATTTGGTATAATTACAAAATGTTCCCTAAAATGCGTTAGTATGCAATCGAGTCCCAAATTGTTATCTAATTGCAATTTAAATCGTTCCGCTGCGAAGTCAATCACTTAGGTTCATAATGAGCATCTAGACAAGATAAAATAAAATAAAAAATTAGGGTTGTTTATTGAAGTAAACTTCTCAATTTACTTCAATATTCCTCGTGTGATACGTTCGGTTCGGTCTATCGTCCAGACTGGGTCAAGGGAGTTACATTTGGTGGTATCAGAGCCAGGTTTCGAAGGAATTGGGAGGTAAGTTTGATGTGATATTTTTGTTTGGGTTAATCCTTGATGAATGCTATGCATGATGATTAATTATGCCATGTTTTGATCATTGTTTGATCTGTGTGAAATGCACAGTGTTTGATAACATGATTTATGTTTGTTATATGTTATTGGGGGAGATGCTAAAGGGTACCCATTGCCATATTATTACTAATGCGAAGAGAACTTTAGGTTTTGGAAAGTAAAACTTGAGCACCTTTAATTCTTGCTTTTGCTAGCCTGATTGTTTTTATTGTTGTATTCTTTTTAGCTATATTGTTTTGATAATGGGACCAAGACGTGAGCTTAGAGGCAATGTGCTTGAGAATGAGATAGATGCGAACGTTGAGAATTTGCCGCCGCCGCCTCCTCCTAGTGGTGGTGGAGCTGGTGCGGGAGTTGGTGTTGGAGGTGTTGGACCTCAGGCAGTACAAGGGCAAGCTGATGCTGATATGACACCTTTGATTCAGGCTATAGCTGGGTCTTTTCAGGCAGCGATAGCGGGAATGCACGTGACCGCACCTTAGCCTGGTGTTAATGCTGGTTTACCTCTAGAACCCTTGCGCAGTTTGGGTGGAACTGAGTTTAGAGGTCTATCTCCTGGGGGTTTTGAGGCTTGGTCTAAGAGTACCAAAAGGATTCTTGGTCAGATGAGTTGCACTAGTGCAAAAGTTGGGGTGCGTTGTCTCTTTCCTTCACGAAGATGCTTATACGTGGTGGATGAACATCAGTGCGGGAATGGAACCTGCCAATGTGAATTGGGAGTTCTTTGGAAATGCTTTCAAGAGAAAGTATTCGGGTGTTCGCTATCTTGATGAGAAGAAGCGAGAGTTTATGTCCTTGGTGCAAGGGAACATGTTAGTTTCCGAATATGAAGTTCAGTTCGTTTGGTTGAGCCAGTATGCTTCTAAGTTGGTTCCCGATGAACAGAAGAGATGCGATCGTTTTCGCTATGGGATGGTGAAGGATGTTAAGACCAACATGTTGGCTTCGGACTACACCAATTTTGATGTTTTAGTCACTCGAACTAAGGACATCGAACTGAATTTGGGTCTGGCTGTTCGTTCGGGTGGTTCTAGCTCTAGAAAGAGGGCTGCTGAGTATGATGGTAGAAAGGATCGTTATAAGAATCATAAGGATCGGAGGTATCAACCGGATCCTAGGCGGGGTGGTGGTAACCCTAGTCGTGGTCATCAAGGCCAGAATGCTTTCATTCATACTCCAGAATGTAACCGGTGCGATAGGAGGCACACGGGAGAGTGTTAGGGTAATCTAGGTACGTGATGGAACTGTGGATCACGAGGACACATGAAGCATGATTGTCCACAGCCGGTTCGAGATGGACAAGCTCCAGTGTGAGTTATTGAGCCACATAGAGGTCGTGGGTGCGTTCGTGGCAACTTTTAGCGTAGAGATGATAGGCAGAGGAATGTTGCTCATGTTGTTGTTGTTCAGCCTGAGGGAGGTGGACAGGCTAGGGTGTATGCACATCGAGAGGGAAGGAATGACACGGATGTGATCGTAGGTACTTTTACTTTGCAATCCTTGTCATTACTTTCTTTGATTGATTCTGGTTTTACTCATTCATACATATTGCGTGAGCATGCACAAGCGCTTGATTTGCTTGTTAAGTTGTTAGATGTTGGTATGCGTGTATGTAACGCCCCGGTTTTGGGCTTAGAAGTTTTGGGCGTTGACCGGTTTGGTCAAAGTGCTGTTCGAATCTAAGAGAGTGAATTTAGGAAAGCTTAGTTCGGGTTGCATTAAAAATATGGAAAAATGTTCTAAAATCATCTTTTAATATATTTAAGTGAACTGTGAAATCAATTTTGGAAAATGAGTTTCGGAAGGGTGACATTTTGGCTAGTGACCAAAATGTAATTTTTGAAAGTTTTGTGACTATTTTAGAAAGGATTGAAACTTTGAATCTTTAAGGAGCTATTTACCCAAAGAGGAGTTTCTCCAGATTTTCTAGAATATTAAATGATTTAATAATGGTTTAAAATAAAAGTAAAAGGAGGGAAAGATATTTTAGTCATTTTTAACTAACTTTCTAAATTTTCCATTTCCCATTTTCTCTCATCTTTTCTCTCAAACCAAACACATTCTCTCCAGATCTTTTCCTCTGATTTTTATCACCTAAATACTTCTTTTCAATCCTCTTTTGATTCCTAATCATCTCATCATCAAAACCTTTGTATATGCTACTTGATTCATCAAGCTTTTTGGTTCCAAAAGAGGAGAAACTCAAGTTTGGAGGTAAGAACGTCCTTCTCCTCTGAACTTCAAGTTCTTTAATGAAATTCCTAAGTTCTCAATCCTTAATTGATGTTTTATAAATGGCTTTTAAGATTGTTTAATGGATCTTGGCTTAAAATGCAAGATTTGGTGTGTTTTTGATGAAATTTCGTTGGATCTGTTTAAGCAGTGTTTTAAGGTGTTAAAATGATGATTAATGAATGTTAATTTGATAAGGAATTGAGTTTTGATTAATGCAATCCCGGATAGGTTGAATTTCCTAAGTTTAGCTTATGATTCTTGGTTGTTTTTGAGGTGATCTTGTGGATCTGGTGTTGCTGGAGGTATAAGGATGTTGTTAGGTTCTTTTTAGATGTTAAATGATGTTAAAGGATGTTAGGTTTTGATGGTTAATGGCTGGGCTATGTTGAGAAGTGGTTTGGATGCATTTTCGGTTGTGTTTGGTGGCCGAAAATGGAGTGTGGATGAGAGCAGCGAGTTTAGGTGCTTTCATTGAAGCTATTAATGCATGATGATGCATTAATCTACTGTTTTAATGTGTTAAAACAGGGGAGTCATCTTTGGATCCAAGTGGTGGTGATCCGGAGGCTTGAGTTGGTGCTTCGGCAAGAGGCGAAGTGGAATCGGTGAGTGAAATTGGGTTTTCGGCTTTGAAACCAATGTCTTGGGAGCTTAGTTTAAGTCTAAACAACTTTGCTAAGCTCAAGTGTAAGTTTTCGGAAATACTCTCTAGTGGTGGTCATGATTTGATTGTTGTGCAATGTGGTTTATTGCATGTTTTAAATTCTGTTTTGAAAGCATGATTTAGCATGGTTAATGTTGTTTTTGTAAGCCATATGTTGAAGGAAGCTCAAGGTAAGAGCTCCTTGTTTTTGAACATTGATTAAATGTGGTTTGATGCTTTTAAATGCATGATGAATATGGCTTGGTTTAATGCTTTAGAACAGTGGATAAAATTGATGATAATGATGTATATTGGCAAGTGATGTTTTGAAAAGGTTGAGGTCACTAAGGTGGTTAAAAGTCCTTGAGTGAGCCTTGTTACTTAAGAACATCAAGGTGGTTAAAAGTCCTTGGATGATTCTTGTTACGGACACAAAGGTGTTTAAAAGTCCTTGTGTGGTCCATTCTATGGTGTTTAAAAGTCCATAGGCCAAGGTGTTTAAAAGTCCTTGGGGCCAAGGTGTTTAAAAGTCCTTGAGGTGATTTAATTCATGGTGTTTAAAAGTCCATGGCCAAGGTGTTTAAAAGTCCTTGGGGTCAAGGTGTTTAAAAGTCCTTGATGTGAAACTTGATACGGACACAAAGGTGGTTAAAAGTCCTTGTGTGGTCCTCTCTATGGTGCTTAAAAGTCCATAGGCCAAGGTGTTTAAAATTCCTTGGGGTGAAAGTTGATGAACTTGCTTTTAAAGAAATGAAATGTATCACTTGTGGCCAATATGACATGTAATGATGTGAAGCATGAGATGCTTGTTTAAAGATGTTTTTGAGCATGTGTAAATGATGATTTGAAGCAAGATTTATAAAGTGTTTTATAAATGCATTATTGGATGGTTTTATTGAGCATTCCTCACTAAGCTTTTGCTTACGCTCTCTTTGTTTTCTCAAACCAATATTGCAGAGCATTAAAGTACCTTGAGGGCAGCAAGGAAGGCAAGCATTCAAGTGGTAGTAAAGCTCAAAGTATGGAAGGTTTTCTTAAGTACATTTAGCTTTTGGTAATTTGGCAATGGGGGACCTATGTGTATGTTTTGGGAGATGTTTTGAACTCCCTAAGTATGTTGAATGTTGTTGAGAATGCTGGTTTTTGTGGTTGACCTTTATATGCTTGAATTGGAAGTTTATGCTTGAATGGTTGCTTGTGTAGGAAGCATGCCTATAGATTTGGGGCTTTTCATATTTGTGGATGTTTTGATGAATTGTTGATGCAAGTATGTCTCATATATGTTGAATTGCATGTTGGCAAAGTTTGGTGGCATTTGGAGCATGATTGGTTGGTCAATTGCATGTTTAAGTATGCATTTTTGGGCAATCTGTGCAGGGTGTTTCGGAACAGCACCTACCGTTTCGGAACGGGTGCCTTAAACAAGCCCAGGCGTCCGAAACGGGAGGGACCGTTCCGAAACGGAAAGGCTACTGCCTGACCCCCATTTCGGTACGCGTTGCGGAACGGCCCCGTGTTTCGAAACGGGCTGTCTCCCGTTTCGGAACGGGTGACCGTTGGGGGCTGACATTGGCAGTTAAATGTTTTGAAATGTTTGCATTTTGGTCCTGAATCTTGTCTGTGCAATTGTATGAGTTTGGGAAGTCCTTTTGAGCTGAAATTTCACAGAGAAGCATGAAACATGATTAATGTCAAGTTGGTAACTTTAATTTGGGTTAAGTCCTTATAATTATCAGAATTTACAATTTGGTCCCTAAAGTTGTAAATTGTTCAATTGGGTCCCTGTTTGATCTCTGATGTTTATGATCTTTGAGTATGCTGTTGTATGATCATATTTAAGGCTTAATATGCATCTAGACAAGTTTTAAAAGAAAAAAAAAGGGTCGTTAATCAAGGTTGACTTTCGGGTTGACTTTGGTTTTCCCCGTGTGACTTTCTTAATTCGGGTCAACCGTCTAGGCCGGGTTAAGGGAGTTACAGTGTAACAAGTTCTTTTGGTGAAACAACTGTTACAAGAAAGTTGTATAAGATTTCCTTTGTTTGTTCAAGGTCGTGTGTTTGAGATTGATTTTATGGAATTGCCTTTATATGGTTTTGATGTAATCCTTGGTATGGGTTGGTTAAGTAAGTATAGGGCTGTGGTTGAATTTGAGACCAAGCAAGTTTCGTTGAAACTTGTCGATGAATATGAGGTGGTGGTTGTAGGTGAGAATGTGAAATTCTTATCTAATATGGTTTCGGCTCTTGAAGCGAGTCGGTTGATGCGTTCGGGGTGTGAAGCTTTCCTAGCCGGTGTGATGATTCCAAGGACAAAGAAGGTGCGAGTGCAAGACATACGAACGGTATGTGAGTTTTCGGGTGTATTTTCGGAAGAGTTGCCTGGTTTGCCACCAAGCAGAGAGGTTGAGTTTGGCTTTGAGTTGTATGAAAATACTACTCCAGTGTCTATTTCTCTCTATCGAATGACACCAAAAAAGTTGAAGGAATTGAAGACACAACTTCAGGAGTTGCTTGATAGAGGTTTCATTAGGCCTAGTGTTTCACCTTGGGGTGCACCGGTCTTGTTTGTGAAGAAGAAAGATGACACAATGAGAATGTGTATAGATTATCGTTAATTGAACAAGCTAACATTTAAGAACAAGTATCCTTTGCCAAGGATTGATGATCTTTTTTATCAGTTTTGTGGTGCTTTAGTGTTTTCTGAGATTGATCTTAGATCTGGGTATTACCAATTGAAGGTGAAGGATGTGGATGTACCTAAGACAGCTTTCCGTACAAGGTATGGGCACTATGAGTTTTTGGTGATGCCTTTTGGTTTGACTAATGCCCCTGCTGCGTTCATGGATATAATGAATCGCGTGTTCTATGAGTTTTTGGATAGGTTTGTAGTTGTGTTTACCAATGACATTCTTATGTACTCTCATACCGAGGAGGATCATGATAAGCATTTACGGATTGTGTTGCAAGTCTTGTTGGGGAATCAACTTTATGCTAAGTTGAGCAAGTGCGAGTTTTGGCTTAAGGAAGTTGTTTTCCTTGGTCATGTAGTGTCGGCCGAAGGGATTCGAGTCGATCTACACAAGGTTGAGGCGGTGATGAATTGGAAGCCACCTAAGTCAGTGCATGAAGTGTGTAGTTTCCTTGGTTTGGCGGGATACTACCGTAGGTTTGTGGATGGTTTCTCAAAGATTGCTACTCTTTTGACGACGTTTTTGCAAAAAGATGTTAAGTTTGAGTGGACTGAGGTTAGACAACAAGCTTTTGAGAAATTGAAGGAAGCTTTGACGCAAGCTCCTATATTGATTCAACCTTAATCGGGAAAAGAGTTTGTGGTGTATAGTGATGCATCCTATGTTGGTTTGGGATGTGTGTTGATGCAAGAGGGTAGGGTGGTAGCTAATGCATCTCGGTAGTTGAAGGTGTATGAGTGTAATTACCCTACGCATGAAATTGAGTTAGCTGCGGTGGTATTTTCCTTGAAAATCGGAAGGCATTACCTTTATGGTAAGAAATGTACGATTTACACAGACCATAAGAGTTTGAAGTATTTGATGACGTAAAAAGAGTTGAATCTTAGGCAACGAATGTGGTTAGATTTTCTTAATGATTATAATTTGACGATCGAGTATCATCCTGGGAAAGCTAATGTTGTAGCTGATGCCTTGAGTAGGAAGTGATTGTAGAGTCAAGGGCGATGTTTGCTTGGTTGAGTATATCACGAGATGGTGGTTTAGTGGCTGAATTGCAAGTGAAACCCTCGTTAATAGAATTGATTAGGGAGAAGCAGTTGTTAGATGATTCGTTGGTATCGCATGTTCAGGACATTGCGAAAGGAAATCCAACAGACTTTTGTTTCAATGATGATGGTGTTTGTGTTTTAAGAGTCGAATAGTTGTGTCAGAGGATGTTGAGCTAAGGTGCACTATCCTGACTGAGGCTCATAGCAGTTCTTTTGCTATGCACCCAGGTAGTATAAAGATGTATCGTGGGTTGAGGGATGAGTACTATTGGGTTGATTTAAAGAAAGATATGGATGATTTTGTTAGTAATTGAATGGTTTGTCAACGAGTTAAAGTTGAGCATCAATTTCCTTCTGGATTGTTGCAACCTTTGAAGATTCCAGAATGGAAATGGGAGGGAATCACCATGGATTTCGTGACGGGTTTGCCTTTGAAACCGTCCAAGAAGAATTCCATTTGGGTGATTGTTGATCATTTTACGAAGTGTGCACATTTCTTAGCGGTGCATACTACGTATACGTTAGACAAGTTGGCGAATTTGTACATCTCTGAAATTGTGAAGTTGCATGGGGTTCCTAAGTCCATTGTTTCGGATCGAGATCCGCGTTTTACAGCGAGGTTTTGGGAGTTTCTACATCAAGCGCTTGGTACGCGTTTTGAATTTCAGTACTTCGTATCATCCTCAAACGAATGGTCAGTCTGAAAGAGTTATCTAAGTGTTGGAGGACATGCTGAGATGTTGTATCATTGATTTCCAAGGTTCTTGGGAGAAACATTTACCTTTAGTGGAGTTTTCTTACAATAACAATTATCAGGCGAGCATTCAAATGGCTCCTTATGAGGCCTTGTATGGAAGGAAGTGTAGAACGCCTCTTTGTTGGGTGGAAGCGGAGCAAAAGTTGTTTTCTTTGCCTAATGTGCTTAAGGGCACTGCGGAGAAAGTGAAGATTATTAGTGAAAGGTTGAAAGCGGCTTCGGATTGGCAAGAGTCTTACGCGGATTTAAAGCGTAAGGAGATTGGATATGATGTAGGAGATAAGGTGTTCTTAAAGGTTTCACCTTGGAAGAAGGTGATGAGGTTTGGCCGGAAGGGCAAGTTGAGTCCAAGGTTTATTGGACCGTATGAGGTGCTAGAGCATGTTGGACCTGTTGCTTATAGGTTGAGATTGCCTTCCGGTTGGAGAAGATACATGATGTTTTCCATGTATCCATGCTTCAGAAGTATAGATCGGATCCGTCTCATGTTATGCATGTTGAAGAGATTGAGTTGAATCCGGATTTGTCCTATGATGAAGAACCAATTGAGATTTTGGTTTCGGACCGCAAGGTTCTTCGTGGTAAGACCATTGAGTTGGTCAAGGTCTTGTGGCGACATCGTGGTGTTAAGGAAGCCACGTGGGAAAGTAAAGATGACATGAAGAAGTGGTTTCCTCATATTTTACCATCAGGTAAAAATTTCGAGGACGAAATTTCCTAAGTGGAGGAGAGTTGTAACGCCCCGATTTTGGGCCTAGAAGTATTTGAGGTTGACTAGAGATTCGGGTTAGTTCGGGAGTGGTTTAGGGAAAACAAGGTTCGGGTTATGACAAAAATATGAGAAAATGCTTAAAAATCATTATTAATTATATAAATGATTTTGGTAAAATCAATTTTAAGAAAAGGAATTTGGAAGTGGGACATTTTGAGTTAGTGACCAAAACGCGATTTTTACAAAGTTGTTTTAGTGACTGTTTTGTAAAGGGATTGAAACTTTGAATCTTTAAGGAGAAATTTTACCTATTTATTTTATTAGATTTCTCTGTTACTTAGGAGCATTTTAAAAAGGTGTTAATGGATGATTAAAAGATTTAATAATAGGAGAGTTGACTTTTTCATTAAAACCTATTTTGCGTCATTTTCTCTCATTTTATTTTCTCTAAAAGATTCCCTTCAGCCAAACACTCTCCATTTTCAAGAAACTTGAGGTAATGCTCTTGATTTACTGAGTTTTTGATTTCTAAAGGATTCTTTAATCTTGATTTACAAAACCTTATTGTTTTTTATTTGATTTTTCAAGAAAAACACATCCAATTGAGAGAGATTTCATCCATTAGAGGTAAGGTTCATTCTCCTCCTCTAATGATCAGTTCTTTACTGAAATTCCCAAGTTATCAATCCTTTACATGTGTTTTCTAAGTTGTTTTGATAGATTAATTATAGAAATTTGGTTGAAATTGAATATTATTGATTGAAATCTATGATTTTCGTAATGTTACTATTTTACTTGATTTGAGGTTGATATTAATCATGATTTGGATGTTATATGATGTTGAAATAAATATTTTATCATAATAATCTCGAATTAGATTGGATCTCTAATTGTTAGATTGTTAGATTTGGGGTTTTTTGGTGTTTGTGTGAAATATGGGTTGCTGGAGGTATAGGGACGTGATTAGAGAGTTTTTTTGATGTTATTTGATGATTAAAATCTGATGGAAGTGGTAGATTATGGCTGGGTTAAGTTTGTGGAGCAATCGAAAGTGTTTTCGGTTGTTTCAGATGGGCGATTTGGTGTTTTTGGGTAGAGCAGCGAGATAACATTGGTTGCTGGTAATTTTAATGAATTGAGATGCATTAATTCTCTGTTTTTGTGTGGTATAAACAGAGGTGTTTGTATCGGACACGATTGGTGAAGTTTCGGAAGCTTCAGAAGCTTGATTTCGCTTCGGCAAAGCAAGTAAGGCGTGATCGGTGAGTGGAGTTGGTTTTAAAAGTCTTTGAAGGACTTGAAAGCAAGGTTTGGGGGTTTAGATTGAGTTTGAAACACTAATCTAAGCCCAGAAGTATGTTTGAGATGTTTCACTCTCGTTTCTTGGTTTTTGTCCCATTGGTTTTATGATCATGCTCTTGTTTTAAAGATAGAATTACACCTACTGTTTTATGCATGTTTTGAGAAATGATATGATGATTTACATGATCCCATGAGATAGAAATGTTATTTCAAAGAGAGAGAACTATTTGAGAAAATGTTATGCATTGTTTATGTTTTTTAAATGGGATGAGATAGATATGTGTTTATGCATTAAAAAACATTAGGTAATGATGTTTAAAAAGAGTATATTAGCATGAGATGAGATTATTGTTACCGGATATAATTGGTCGACCAATAGGATGAGAAGTGTACTATAAAATACACAATTCGTACGTGCTCTTTGGTTCAAGCAACGGGGGTAGTGCCATCCCGTTCCAAAGTGAGAGTGTGGTGATGAGAGATTCTACCACGGTAGGTCTTGGTGAAACACCCAAGCTTTGTGGCAATGAGAGATGTCGCCATAAGAGTCTGGTGATGTGAGATTCCACCAATGAGATTCTAGTGATGTGAGATTCCACCTAAGCAATTGTGCTTACACTCTCTTTTTCCAACAATGTAGAGAAATAGCTTTTGGGGCAGCAAGAAAGCAAGGAAGAATTGCCAATGAGTGGCACTTTGCTCAAGTATGGTTTTAAGTTTACACATTAGTAATAAATTAGCAATGGGAGGATGCTTTTTGTTTGAGAGATTGTGTTTTGGAACTCCCTGGTTTGAGGCATGTTTGAAATGCCCTTAACGACTTGTAAAAGGCATTTATTTGATGGATTGTTCTTTGGTTTGAGTTTTTACTCTTGAGTGGTTTATTTGCATAGGAAGCATGCCTATAGATTTAAATCTTGCATATATCTATGCCAAGTTGTTGATATTGCTATGTTTGATTGTGGTTTGATATTTAAATATGTTGTATGCATGCTGGAAGTTCATTGGAATGCATTAGAATAGATTAAAGTATGAAAACCAGCAAAAGAATGCATTTTTGGTACAGGCGTACTGATACTCAAGGAACCGTATCGGTACGGGTAAGCCATTTTGGGCTTGGCGTACCGGTACGGTGATGAAGAGTACCGATACGGTCTCTACGAAAATGAAGGGACGTATCGATACACGGGGGCGTACCGATACGGGTTTTGGCTACTGGAAATTGGGGTATCGGTACGGTCTTAGAGGGTATCGATACGGGTCTTTAAGGTTTGACTTTGAAAGCTTGATTATCGAAGGCGTATCGATACTGGCTTGAAGGTATCAATACGGTCCGCTATTATGTTAGTTAAAAGTATCTTTGAATGTTCTGTTTCTTTACGTTATAATCCCTGAATGTTGTTGATGCAATTAAATGAGCATGGATGATTATTTTAAGTTGAGATTTGACAGTGATGCATGTAATATGATTAATTAAAGGTTGGTAACTAAGAAAGTGAAGAAGTACTTGTAATTTGGTATGATTACAAAATGATCCCTAAAATGCGTTAGTATGCAATCAAGTCTCAAATTGTTATCTGATTGCAATGTAAATTGTTCTGCTGTGAAGTCTATCCCTTAGGATCATAATGAGCATCTAGACAAGATAAAATAAAAAAGTTAATTAGGGTTGTTGTAAAACTAATGAATTGATTTTGATAAAACAAAGGATTTAAGGACTAAATTGAAAAAGATAAAATGAATTTTGAAGTCCTCAAAACTTTCCTAAGTGTTTAAGAAAATTATCCAAGCCAATACATAAGCTTACTCAAATTTTTCTAAGTGTTTACCAAGTCAAAAACAGTGATTTTCGAGTCACCGTTTCGGAACGGCCTTCAGGCATTTCGGAACGATTTGAAACTGTTAACCTCTGTTTTGGAACTTGCTTTCATGTTTCGATACGGATGTATCGAAACAGGTCTTTATGTTTCGAAACGGATGAAGAACAACGGAACGGTTTGAACCGTTTTGATACGGCTGTATTGAAACGACATCAAACGTTTCGAAACGAATTTCAAAATTGGTTTCAAAATATGACCGTTAAATTTTTATAACTAATTTTAAAGATACAGTTAAAGCGTATCGAAACTCTTCTAAGACGTTTCAATACAGGTTTTGAAAATGGGAAATTGTTTCGAAACGGGCTTCAGAACGTTTCGGAACAGGCTCTTAGCGTATCGAAATGATCGTGTCTGTTTCGATACGGCCTATTTATTACACCCCAATGGCTATTTCTATTTTGGTCTGTTTCGAAATAGGGTCGGGCGTTTCAGAACGGGTAGTTGCAAATTGCATTTATGGTGGGAAGATAACATCCCAACGGCTATAATAATGAAGGCAGCAACTCCAACGGCTATAATTCAATGAGAAGGTATAAAAGGGACTTCTAAAAGCACCAGCAATAACTATTGATCCCAAATGAAACATCCAAACATCAAATTCAAGCTATTATGCTAAAATCTCATATTTTCTTGTAAACCCCAATTGTAGAACCTTGTAGTTCCAATCTTATTTGTTCAATTGGGTTGAGTGCTTGTAAAAAGGGCTACATTTGTATTGAGAGATACTAGCTATTAGCCTTAAACTTCTTTGTAATCTTTGAGTGAGGATTGGGTCAATTTTTTGGTAGAAAAACTGACCATTTTGTAAAGGTTTCCTCCTAAGCCTAGAAAATGGGAAGATCAACTAGTGGAGTTGTTGGAAAATCCTTAGTGAAGCTAAGGTAGTGGATGTAGAGTTCAATTCGAACTTGAACCACTCTAAATCTCTTGTCTAGCAAATTTTTATTTTCCACTCCACCACTAAAATTTCTAAAAATCCAATTCACCCCCTCTTGGCTTAAATCGATTCTACGATCCACTCAATAATTGGTATCAGAGCCTACCTTTTTGAAGGATTAACAACCACAAGAGGAGTTCCTAGGAGAGTGTGATCTATTCTAAAGACAAGCCGTGGCATCTACTTCAACCTCCAACCTTTATGAGTCACAATCAACCGCTAAACCACCCTTCTTCAATGAGGACAACTACCCATATTGGAAGAATCGGATGCATATCTTCATCAAGTCAATGGATTACATGGTTTGGGATGTAGTGGAAGAAGCCCACTACATTCCAGTTAAGAGAACTGATGAAGGAAGACTAGTTCCGAAAGTAAAGTCGGAGATGATCGAAGAAGATAGACGAAAGATGCAAGTCAAAGACAAAGCTCTACATATCATATTTTTTGCACTTGGTCTGGATATCTATTCAAAGGTTTCATCTATCAAAAGCGCGAAGCAAGTGTGGGACACTTTGGAGACGACTTATGAAGGCACTAGCAATGTGAAAGAGACGAAGATTGGGTTGCTAAACTTGAGCTATGAGAATTTTAAGATGGACCCCGATGAGAGCGTCTCAAAGATGTTTGATCATTTTTCGATCATCGTAAATGGCCTTCAAGGATTTGGTGAAGTAATTCCCGAAGATAAGCTAGTGAGGAAGCTTCTATACTCTCTTCCGGAGTCTTGGGATGGTAAGAGGACGACCATCATTGAAGCAAAGAATTTGAAAACTTTGAATCTTGTTGGGTCTATTCTTACACACGATATCATGAAGCAAGGAAGGGAGGAAGAGAGAAGGATAGAGAAGCATGAGGTAGAGAAGAAAAAGAAGCTAAGAGTTGCTCTCAAAGCCTCTCTACAAGAGGAGAGCTCTTCTAGTGAGGAGGAAGATTTAGAGAAATTGGCTATGATAGGCAAACGATTCTCACGGTTCATGAAGTCCAACCGAGGGAGAAAATTTCAAAGAAAGATGGACTTCAAGAACAAAGGCAAAGAAGAAGAAAGGGATCCGATCATTTGCTTTGAGTGCAAGAAGCCGGGTCACATACGTTCCGATTGCCATCAACTCAAGAAGAAGGGATTTGAGAAGAAGAAGAAGCTCAAAGCCAAGCTTGCTACTTGGAGTGATGAGGAGTCATCCGAGGATGAGGAACATGAAGTGGCCAACCTTTGCCTCATGGCTCTTGAGGAGGATTCTTTTATGGTAACCTCTAACTCATCTACTTTTGATTTTACATATGATGAACTTCTAGATGCTTATGATGAGTTGCAAGAGGTATATGATGAGTTGGTTGAGAAATACAAGGAGTCAGTTTTAAAAAATAAGAAAATGATTTCAGTTTTAAGGACCCAAAATGAATCCCTTTCTAAAACCAACTCAGAATTAGAAAAGAAGGTCTTGGTTTTACAAAATTCCTCAAATGAGTTTGAAAATAACTCAAACGATTTAAATGACCTTCTTGAAAAATACCATGTTTACCACCAAGAGGAGGTGAGTAAACTCAAAGCTTCTCTAACCAATGTTGGGAAAAACGGTTTTGAAAAAGCATCTTCTTCAAAATCCCAACATGTGAAGAGAAACTTTGTTGACCATAAACAAAGAGGCTCTCATAAGTATCATAAGAACAAGAAAGTTAGAAGTGTATGGGTTCCTAAGGAACTTGTAGTTTCTAACAATATTGTAGCCATTTCATCTTGGATTCCTGAGGGAACCAAGTATTTGGGAACTAACACTCATGGACCCAAAATGATTTGGGTACCAAAAATCAAAGCTTAACTCTTTGTTTGTAGGGGGAGAATTGCTACAAGGCCAAAACACAAAGCCAAAACTCATGGTACCTTGATAGTGGATGCTCGAGGCACATGACCGGAGACAAGAGTCGATTCATGGATTTAAAGCCAAAAAGTGGAGGAGTGGTGACATTTGGTGACAACTCCAAAGGCCACGTTGAAGGTATTGGCTCCACATGTAATCACTCTACCATACTCATTGAAAATGTTTTGTATGTCAATGGTCTAAAACAAAATTTATTGAGCATTAGTCAATTGTGTGATAAAGGGTTTAATGTCTTATTTAATAAAAATGGGTGTAAAATTGTTGACATTAAATCTAATAAAATAATGCTCATTGGTCATCGCATAGGAAATATATACATGGTGCATCTAGATGACATTCATACATCACATGCATGTTTTGTTGCACAAAATGAAAATGATGCATGGTTATGGCATAAGAAACTAGGACATGCTAGCATTAGTGTTTCAGAAAAATTAGTTTCCCTAAATCTAGTTAGAGGTTTACCCAAGATTAAGTTCTCAAATGATAAAATATGTGATGCATGTTCTAAGGGTAAACAACATAGATCATCCTTTAAATCCATTAATGATATCTCTACTAGTAGATGTTTACAATTAATTCACATGGATCTTTTTGGGCTTATTAGAACTATGAGCTTGGGTGGTAAATCGTATGCTTTTGTACTTGTTGATGACTATTCTAGGTTTACTTGGGTTCTATTCTTAAGTACAAAAGATGAGGCTTTAGAAAAATTCATCACATTTTCTAAACTAACTCAAAATGATCTTGAGCTTAAGATTTCTCACATTAGAAGTGATCATGGAACCGAGTTTCAAAATCTAGGTTTTGAAGAGTTTTTAAACAAAAATGGTATTAGCCACAATTTTTCGGCACCTCGAACTCCTCAACAAAATGGGGTAGTTGAGAGGAAAAATAGGACTTTAAAAGAAATGACTAGAACCATGCTTTGTGAAAACAATTTACCTAAATACTTTTGGGCGGAAGCTACAAATACCGTTTGCTACATTGTAAATTGAGTAATGATTAGGCCACTTTTAAAGAAAACACCATATATGATTTTAAAATCTAAGAAGCCTAACATTAGCTATTTTCATCCATTTGGTTGCAAGTGTTTTGTTTTAAACAATGAAAAAGACAACTTAGGTAAATTTGATGCTAAAAGTGATGAAGCTATTTTCTTAGGGTATTCCTTAAACTCTAAAGCTTATCGTGTATTTAATAAAAGAACTTCAGTAGTAGAAGAGTCTATACATGTTGTTTTCGATGATAACCTCCTGGAGGAAGGAATCTTGTGATGATGATGATGTAGGAATCCTTGACGCCTTTGATGGAGGACAAACTTCAAAGGAGGATGAGATTCCAACTAAAGAAGAAGATGCACAAGATCCACCTCTTGAAGCCTTGAAGGACTTGGCTCTTGAGGAAAAGGAAGTGAGCTACCCAAGGGAGTACAACTATGTCAAAGGTGGTGAAATCTTGGGTGATCCATCCAAGGGGTAACTACTAGATCCTCTCTCAAATTAATGAATCATGTTGCTTTTATCTCATGCATAGAGTCTAAAAATATCAAAGATGCTTTAAAAGATGGATTTTGGATTTTGGCTATGCAAGAAGAATAAAACCAATTTGAGAGGAGTAATGTGTGGACATTAGTTGAAAGGCCTAGTAATCAATCTACTATAGGAACAAATGAGTATTTAGGAATAAACTAGATGAGAATGATAACATTGTTAGAAACAAAGCTAGACTAGTTGCTCAAGGTTACACTCAAGAAGAGGGAATAGATTTTGATGAAACCTATGCACTCGTAGCTAGAATGGAAGCTATTAGGATGTTGCTTGCATATGTATGTTATCATAATTTAAAGTTTTTTCAAATGGATGTGAAAAGTGCATTTTTAAATGGTTTTATAAATGAAGAAGTGTATGTGGAACAATCACCGGGTTTTGAGGATTCAAAATTTCCAAATCATGTTTTTAAGCTTACCAAAGCCCTTTATGGTTTAAAACAAGCTCCTAGAGCTTGGTATGAAAGGCTTTCAAACTTTTTAATTGAAAAAAGGTTTTGAAAAATGTAAGGTGCACACTACACTATTCATAAAAAAGATATAAAAATTACATCTTAGTGGTGCAAATATATGTTGATGATATTATTTTTGGATCTACTAATGAATGTCATTGCAAAGAGTTTGCTAAGTTAATGCAAGGTGAATTCGAGATGAGCATGATAGGGGAGCTCTCATTCTTCTTGGGACTCCAAATCAAACAAAAGAAGGATGACACCTTCATAAATCAAGCAAAGTACGTGAAAGATATGCTCAAGAATTTTGGCTTGGAGAATGCAAAGCCTCAAGCCACACCTATGAGCTCATCTACAAATCTTGACAAAGATGAAGGAGGTAAGTGTGTTGACTCTAAGCTTTATTGCTCTATGATTGGATCATTGCTTTACCTTACCGCAAGTAGACCGGATATATTGTTTAGTGTTTGCTTGTGTGCTAGGTTTCAAGCTAGTCCTAGAGAGTCTCACCTTATAGCCTTTAAAAGTATCTTTAGGTACCTTATAGATACTCCTTGTTTAGGTCTTTGGTATCCTAGAGACTCAACCTTTAACCTTCATTCTTATTCGGATGCGGATTATGGGGGTTGCAAAATAGATAGGAAAAGTACTTTCGGCACTTGCCAATTCTTAGGTAGTATGCTCATATCTTGGTTCTATAAGAAACAAAATAGTGTAGCATTATCTATCACGAAGCCGAGTACATATCCTTAGGGAGTTGTTGTGCTCAAGTCCTTTGGATGAAGCAAAAACTCTTAGATTATAGAGTTAAAGTTGAAACCATACCCCTTAAGTGTGACAACACTAGTGCTATATTCCTAACCAAAAATCCCATCTAACACTCTAGAACCAAACATATAGAAATAAGGCATCATTTCATTAGAGATCATGTCCTTAAGAAAGATGTTGTTTTAGAGTTCGTAGACATCTAAAATCAATTAGCGGACATCTTTACAAAACCTCTAGATAAGGAGTGTTTTTGGTCCCTTAGGAGAGAGTTAGGTCTAACTAGCCTATCTTGACCTTTTAGGACATTTTTGTGCTTACATTGCTTGATTTCTTGCAAAATGCCATGCTTATGTGTTTTTAATCCTAATTTCATCCATGCTTATAGTTAGGGGGAGTATGTTTATGTTTTTACATGTTTCTCTTGCTCATACATAACATTTATGCATCTAGGACTTATTAGAATTCATTTTTTCTACATTTTAGAGCCTCATATGTACCTCCAGGCCTAGGCGTATCGAAACGGGTCAATCTGTTTCGATACGGGTGCCTTAAATGAGTGCAATGCGACCAGGGTGTTTCGAAACGCCCTAAAGGGTTTCAAAACATTTTGCCTCTGCCAAGGAATGTATCGAAACGGCCCAAATGTGTTTCGATGTGGTATGTCTTGTGGGATTCGATAGGGTCAAACCCGTATCGAAACGATCAATAAGGTTCGAAACGTCAGTCAACGTTTCGATACGCTTGTTTCGAAACGCGTATTCGGACAGCTTTTTAAGGGCTTTAATTGCTAAAGTTTACTTTTCATTAAAATTTCCAAAACCCTAAAAACCCTAAACCCGATTTTTCTCTATAAAACCCTCTAAACCTCATTGTTTTTCATCAAATCTTGAGGGCTTTTACTCACAAACTAAAGTCTAAGCAAGCGTCAACAACTTGGTGCAATTTCTTCCATTCATTCATCCAAAATACCTTTTTGAGGTATTTTTCATCCTTTTCTTTTTCCTTTTATTTTATTCGTATCTTAGGTTAGAAAATATTAATTTTGTATAAATTATATGTTTTTCAACTTGGGTTCTTCAAATCTTGTAAAAAAAATTCAAAATCTTCAATTTTTGATTCGAATATATTTGTTTTCACTCGTATTTTTTTACTGTTTTTCAAAAGTTGTTTCTTCTTCAAAAAAAATTTGTTATATGTATATACGTTTTTAAAGTGTTTTCTTTAAAACCTTAATGGGATTTTTCATTGGATTGAATTAAGGATTTGAATGCATACATTTAAATTCTTTTTGCTTGCTTTGTGTTTTTAGGAATTTCATGGAAAACGTTAACAAGAAACGCAAGACTCAAACGGGTGAAGGTTCAACCCAAGCAAATATCTGTCCTAACCTTACCCTCCTTTTTCAAAAGAGTCTAAGGAATCAAGAAACTAAGGACCGTTTCAAAATCATCAAAGATTTAGCCGTTCGCCGAGAGCGAGTTGTGGATATCGCGTTCCTTGACTCCGAGCGCTTTGAATTCCGCTATCTAGCTCTCTTGCGAGAATGGAGATTCTTGGCCTTTTTGAGCATTTCGGACATTGTCTACAAGCATATGGTCCTGCTATTCTACTCCAATGTCGTTCTTATTGATAATGAAGATCATATCGAGGTTATTGGCATTGAGTCGTACCTTTTGGGCAGGAAGTTCACTATTGATTTACTTGTTTTGGTGCTCAAAGATGAAGGCATTGAGGATGAGAACCACTTTGGTGCTCACACCGGATTCGTTCTCACATTGGATGCTCATGACTGGTTCCTCCATTTGATGATCTCTTGGTTCATCCGCCCTTCAGGAGGTAAATTTGCCCACGTTCGTCAAGTTGATTATTTTGGGTTGGAGTGTTTTCACAAAGCACAACGCCCGAACTTGGTCAAAATCATGTTCGTTGAGATGGTCCATCAAGTGAAGATTCGCAACACCGGTGCACTTACATCCTTCACTTATGGGGTTGTTTTAAGCTATGTCTTTTGTACCCTCAATTTTGATTGTTCTTATGATTCTCTGGAACCCCGCAAGCAAAAGATTGGTGAATCTTCTCTTATCAAGTCCGGGTTTCGCTATACTATTGGCCAATGTGTTCGTGTTGATAGGCGAGCTCCGACACCTCAAGTTGAGCCTCTACCTCAAGCTCCGGCTCCTAACAATGAGGCACTTATGGCTTTCCTTACCGAGCGGTTCAACTCGATCGATACAAACATGGCTTCGGGTTTTGGTGCTCTCAACACTCGCATGCAATCTTTGGAAGAACGCGTCTCCTCTCTTGAGAATCAACAATCATCTATGGATTTATCTTTTTCCACATTCTATGGTGATTGGAGGAACTATCGTCGTGCTCAAGATAAAGACAATGATGATTCTCTTGATGATGTTGGTGACGATGATGACGAGGCGTAGGATTTATATTCCATATCATATTAGTCTATCATATTAGGATTAAGTTTGCACCTATCTATCTTTTTATGTTTTAAAGACCTATGGTTTGATTATTTTCTTTGGGATTGAGCTTAAACTCTAATGCTTTAAGTATTTGTGTTTGATTATTTGTTTCTTGAACTTAATGATATATATATTATGTTGTTTGGTTTCTTGCTTATAACCTTGGTTCTTATCATAATTAGCCTTGATTGTTATTCTTTTTTATCTAACAAAAAGGGGGAGAAGTAATATAAGAGCCAATTTTTTTAAGTTGGTTTTGAGTTTCAAACACTTGAATTTTAAATCTCTTCAAAACTTTAAAACCCATCTTACATTGAGGGGGAGTTAGAATGTCTTCAAGATTTAAAAATTCTTAAAAATTCAAACTTGGTTTTGTTATATCAAAAAGGGGAGATTGTAAAACTAATGAATTGGTTTTGATATAACAAAGGATTTAAGAACTAAATTGAAAAATATAAAATGAATTTTTAAGTCATCAAAACTTTCCTAAGTGTTTAAGAAAAATATCCAAGTCAAGACCTAAGCTTACTCAAATTTTTATAAGTGTTTACCAAGTCAAAACAGTGATTTTCGAGTCACCGTTTCGAAACGGCCTTCAGGCGTTTTGGAACGATTTGAAACTGTTAACCTCTGTTTCGGAACTAGCTTTCCTGTTTCGATACGGGTGTATCAAAACATGTCTTTATGTTTCGAAACGGATGAAGAACAACGGAACGGTTTGAACCGTTTCAGTACGGTTGTATCGAAACGACATCAAACGTTTCGAAACGAATTTCAAACTTGGTTTCCAAATATGACCGTTGAATTTTTATAACTAATTTTAAAGATACAGTTAAAGCGTATCGAAACGCTTCTAAGTCGTTTCGATACAGGTTTTGACAGTGGAAAATTGTTTCGAAACGGGCTTCAGAACGTTTATTTTCCTCCTAAGCCTAGAAAAGAGGAAGATCAACTAGTGGAGTTGTTGGAAAATCCTTAGTGAAGCTAAGTAGTGGATGTAGAGTTCAATTGGAACTTGAACCACTCTAAATCTCTTGTCTAGCAAATTTTTATTTTCCACTCCACCACTAAAATTTCTAAAAATCCAATTCACCCCTCTTGGCTTAAATCGATTCTACGATCCACTCAACAGTTGTTTATTGGAGTAAACTTCCCGGTTTATTTCAATATTTCCCGTGTGATCTGTTCGGTCCGATCTATCGTCCAGACCGAGTCGAGAGATTACACAAAACATGTTATTTAACAAAAGTTGTAGGCATGAATTATTGTTTCTAAACATTGAATGATTAAGGGATAGTTCAGTAAACATAAAAATTGGGACTAGTAACATTGCTAGATCTGTTCTTCGCAATCGGTCTATCACTTTAGATATTTTTAATGAACATATCTTAAGCATTATAGTTGAACGCGGTCACAAATAAAGTTTTGGCATTCCATTTTTAATCAACATATCTTAAGCACCCGAGTTGCAATGTGTTCAGGGTAATCTTTAGCTGTTGACTGCATGAACAAATATCTAAGAACTTTTGTTATATCTTTGAATCTTGCAGTAAAACTTGGTAAGAACAGTTTGATAATCAAAACAGGTTCAGCTAATCTTGCAGTAAAACATAAATTCGTTTATTTCAGTACTCAAAACAGGTTGATAAATCAACCTTTTCATCAGATTAGTTCATGCCTACATAGATGTGGAGAAATGATCAAATACATATATCTCACAGTCGAAAAAGGACTCAAAACAGTTTCGTCCAAGAGTTGGAATGTAAATTTAATATATTTTAGGAGATAAAGTGATAAACACAAAAGATAGAACAAGTTCAGCTAATGCTACCTTTCCATTCAGTGTGTCCTGTCAGACAAGTAGATAGCATCTATAGTAGAATAGAAGAGAATAGACGCATACTATCGGAGACAATGTGCAGCAATGCAGAGCCTGTTGAAAGCAGATGCAGATAAAACAGCTTGCTCACCGGCCATTAGGCTCGGCAACCTTCGGTCTGCACCCCATTTGTTCAAGAAACTTGCTGAGATGCAAATGCTTAGCAGCCCATTGCTCAGCTAATTTTTGCTCCTTCGCTTCCGCATCTCTCCTTAGCCCTTCTAGTTGTTCCCTATATTCAGCTTCGATCCTGTCAAGAGCGGTCTTCTGCTCTTCCCGTAGAGCCTTGATCTTCAACTCTATTTCTTCCATTTTCTCCCTTCTGCGGCAGGCCTTCTCTGATTCCAGTTGTAACTCTACCCTTCTTAACCTCCAGGCTGCTTCCTTTTTATGTGCAGCCCAAGCACGGTGCCCTTCTTCC
Organism: Hibiscus trionum; assembly: GCA_030270665.1. NCBI lineage: Eukaryota > Viridiplantae > Streptophyta > Magnoliopsida > Malvales > Malvaceae > Hibiscus > Hibiscus trionum. The sequence continues at coordinate 7,778,126 of BSYR01000007.1, read as the reverse complement.
AGCTCCCTGCAGCAGTCCACCAGTTCAGATATCAGCAGGTTCTCACTACAAGAAGGAAATGATCCATGGGGCACCATATTTCCCATAACGGGGGTAGTTTCCGACATGCTCTCAGGTTGCAGCCATGGGATTCGGGGAGCAGCTGGCACTGTCGAGGGAGATAAACTTAACGTCACAGAAGGGGAAGGTGGCCTAACAACTGAGGTATTGCTGGAACTAGAAAGCCAAGGTGGAAGTAAAGTCGGTGCAGGTGAAGGTGGGTCGGTAGGAAGAAAACCACCGTTGGAAGTAGCCATGGGAAAGGCTGAGCTTTGCCTCTGTTTCACTAGTTTCTCGGCAAAAGTTTCTAATATCCTATCGTACTTGCCGTCCTCAACTGGCTCAACGGTCTTATGCTTCTCCTTGTGTTCCCTTTGTTGCTTCTCTTTGAATACCTCCCACCACTTGCCCAGTCTTTTAGCAGTTCTTCCAGGGACTTCAGAAGCGATTTTCTTCCATTTGTTCCCGTGTTTGGCTTGAAGACGGATTACAAGACGCTGCTCCTCTTCCGTTAGGGATCCCTTCTTGATACCAGGTTTGAGGTAGTTATTCCACCTTTCTAAGCAAGATTTTGCATCCCGGTTTAGGGGAGTGTTCATGCGGTGTGACACAAGGTTCCACTCCCTCGGTCCATACTGTTTTACGTATGCACACAACAAAGCGTCTTCTTCAGCTCTCCAACGCTGTCTCTCCTTCATTTCCAGGGGTAAACACCACCTCCCATCGCTCTACGATCCTCATAATGTATCTGCAAGAAAATCAGTAAGTTTAACCATCAATTTCCTAATAGCCAACAGATAACAGGTGGATCAAACAGTAACAAACTCAGAAATAAGAGAAGACTAAATGCCACTAGTAAATTAATGATGAACTTATAACAATGTCATAGCACTTTCTAGACCTTAACTAAAGTATCATAAAACCAAGGGTACAACACATGGATGTTATGAAAACACTGGGTGCACGACACAAACCGGCAATCTATTTTAACCGCAATCTTCATGCAGAATTATAACAACCACCTGGCACATAATTCGCCACCGTATAGGCTCCAATATGACCCAACGAGACCAGGAGGGATTCAAGAATAAATCTCCAGACAATTTAAAACTAGGAATCAAGAACTCTAAATGACTCCCAAATTAGCTCGACTCAGATAGCTAACCGTTTACACTCTAAATGCCGGTAGACCAATAAAAAAAAGGATGTCTAGCCAATCATCATAACAATGATTGCAGAAGCATGCAGTTAAATAGATGTGTCAATAAACGATAGTAACTGCTGCTGGTACCACTTGCCATTGATTATAAAGAAGGAAACTCAACCAGCACGATGCTACCAAACACTGCACAGAGAGACAAGTTGAAGGGGGGGGAGAAGAAATATTATAATATTAAAATAAGATGAAATATCAGCAGAGGAATGCTTTTAAGCAATGACTGAGTACAAAGAACACAGTTCTGCCATAGCAAAAGCAATTATTATACATACAGGCAGTGATGACAATCAATATTGGAGTCAGCAAAAACAACGCGCCAAGAGGATTATAAATGGTACAATTATTGATAAAAACTCATATCCAGGACTATTTGATCCCGAAGTTTGTGTATGTAAAGCTCCCTAATCAGGGCCAAATTGTACTGCAACACCAGGTACATAATGCAATAGAGATTAGACTTTCGTCTTTAACACATCTGTAAACCAAACTAGATTTGCACCCTCATTTAAGCTGTTAATTAAAACTAATCTGCTAAAATATCCCATTAAAAATGTATAAAAAAAACTAGATAAACAAGCCCAATGACAGTCTATTCAAGATGGTAAGTCAACAATCAATCGAACAGGTAAGATCTTATTCAAATCATATGCCATGTTTATGAGACAAAATCTTCAGAAAATTGCAGTTTCAAGGCAAAAGAATATGGTTAGAACATTTCTGAAATTAGCAATTATGGATAACCCTTTAGTAGGTAATCATTTCTTTGAGAAACCCAATTTAAAGAACTAAACAAATACTATAATTTATGGTTAACAAACAAGCTAAAGAGCGTGGGGGCTTCCCTCAATATCTTAACGTTGAGGAAACGTTTGGCTGACGAGAAAACTAAGAAATGAAAGGGAAAAAACAAAATGAACAAAATTCATACAAAGCAGATTACTTGAAGCGCAGAGCAAGGACTTTTTTTTCCTCCTAAAATTTACTAACGGCGAAAAAGGGAGTATGAAATAAAGTGTAGAATCATTAACAAAACAAGCTCACCATATTTTTGTTTGCTTCAAGTGCCCAAATTTAAACTCTGCCTTGATTGCATGTTCTAGCTTATAATCTCCGACAACAACAGCAAAATGAAAAGCAAAAACAAAACAACACTCTACCAAGAAACAAAAATAGAGCGGGCTAGAAAGAGAAATGTGAGAGTGGAGAGGGACGAAAATGCAGAAATAAAAATGAAACAGAAAAGGAAAATGAAAACTCAGATTAGAGTGTTGTCAAACATACTGTAAAATTTAGACGGAAAAAAGAAAGTCTGACAGTAGGGGCGTGATGGAGGGGCATACACGCGAGTGGGACTGCCAACTAAAATTTTCGGACATCACCACGGATACTCTTACACTAACTAAATAATTAAATAACATCATAGGATAAATATGTTATAAATGTTATGAATATCTTTATTTATGGTGGATATCTAATGGGCTTTATTATTTGGATTTAATACTTATTAGAATTAGGGTTTCTATCTTATGCCTATAAATATAGACTTTTAAAGAAAGCATTGTACACAACCCTACTCTGAGAATATAATAAAAGTTTATCTCTTTGTCTTTCATCTTTGCTCTTATTTATCTCTCTTGTTCTTCTTTACTTTATTCACAACACGTTATCAGCACGAATTTGCTCGCAAAAAATATTGAAAAAGATGTGCGTTGAAGCTAAAGTTCAAGACATGTCAATTACAATCCTTCAAAGTCTCCTTCACGATCCTTGAGTATATTTTCAAATAGGTATGTATTTTTTTTATGGGCTACAAATATATAATAAGGTAAATTTCTTCAATTTGTGATTCATAAAAAAATATATAAAAAAAAACAATACTTTAAATTGATTTCTCGCACAGTAGTAATAACATGATTTGATTAAGAATTTCTTTAATGAGATAAAGATGTGTTTCGTAACATGATAATAAAAATCGGCATAATTATTAACTTAATTTTCGTTGTCTTGTAATGATAAAAGAATCGAGAAACGAACTTTGTTTGACAAACTTATTGGGGGTTTTTTTGTTTTATTTTTTAAAAGGTTAATATTTGTTTATTCTATTATATTAATGAGAGTTGATATTATTAACCATGTTTTTGAGTTTAGCATGTATTTAAATAATTTGGAAAGAGACATGATATAAAGGGATTATGAAAAGCTGTTCGGTTATTTGCTATGTCTCCATCGTTCTCGAGAGGAAAACTATTATCGGTAAACTCTACTTTTATTTTTATTCTTTAAACTACAATTTTAAAGTGTGATAAATCAAGGTGATTTTGCTTGAAAGCAATAATTCTCATGTGTCGAAAAACTCGACTATAGACTTCTCTCAAGATCAAGTGTTGAAATTTTGTCTTGATCCAAAAAAGTTTTATGGGAGGCATTCCCTGAAGTGAATGCAAAGCATGATGTTTATTTCATGCGATTATCAATGATGGAGCATTCCCTGAAGTGAATGCAAGCATGATGTTTATTCCATGCGATTATTGGGCTTATGTCATTCCTTGAAGTGAATGCGAGCATGATGTTTATTCCATGCGATTATTGGATTTATGTCATTCCCTAAAGTAAATGCAATCATGATATTTATTTCATTCGATCAGTGGATTTGTTTCATTCCTGCAAGTGAATGCAAACATGATAATTCACTATATGGTTAGTGAATAAAACTCAGTTATGAGCTAGAGTATCACTGATGAGGATATGTTAGAAAAATATACTCTACTTTTTACACATTAATGTTGTCCTGTAGACACAATATCGTGAAAAAGGTTTTAAAAACCTATTGGCCTCTGCTACATTCCCTGAAGTGAATGTGATATTTTATAGCGGAAAGAATAAATGTCACATTAGCAATTATAGTCGAGATTGAGGCCATAAAAATAAACATAGATAAGATGATCCTTTTGAGAATGTTTATATCTACTAGAAGTGAGATCATAAGGATGACAAGAATGATAGATATCATATCAAAACCTTTATGTTATCAGTACGATGGTACAAACCATTGGTCTCGTACTTGTCAAACGCCAAAGTATTATGGACTTTATCCATAAGCATGAATGATAAATGAAAGAAAATATAAACAATTTTTTATGGCAAAAATAATTAAGGCGTTGTTAGTCCAACTCAATTGGATATTGTTAATTTCTTCATAACTCTTGAAGGGAATAATTCGCCATTTATTTTATTTCCCTTATAACCTCTAAAGGGAATAATTGATCTTTTATTTATTTTGTTTTATGTTAATTTTATTATTTATTTATGTTAATTTACTTTATATTAACTTGTTTTACATATTATTTATTTATGATTTATGTTAATTTATTCTTTGAAGAATATGATTACTTTCGGAATAAAATATACAATGAATTGTGGCTATTTATGCCTAGCAGACAGTGCAAGTACTCATACTATACTTAAGAAGCGTAAAAAATATTTTCTCATTTAAATGCAAGGGAAAAATATGAGTACTATTTCTCAAAGTACTAAAATATCAATGCTTGATAAGAGCAATAAGTTCTTGGGGTTTATCCTTGATAGATAACTGATTTGATGTGATGTGCTCTATTTAATATTTTTCATTCCCCGAAGTGAATGATACAAAGCACATATTTTTCATTCCTCGAAGTGAATGAAACAAAACACATTTTGAAAGGTGCATAACTATGCATATTTTCCCATTTAAAATGTAAGGGAATAATGTGAGTACTATATTCGAAAGTACTAATATCACAGATATCTCCGACTGAGCAAATATATTATTGTTAAATGGAACTTTATTCCATATTTATAGTGCATTATACTCGTCAAAGTCGCAAAGAGACTTATTAAGTTTTAAAGATATTTGCAGAAATATATTGAGAATATTAGTCAAGGGGATGCCGACTATCTCAATATTACGAGTATAACTCAATGCAATAATAAAATTTTGAAAAAAAATATATACATTGTCATCTATATTGTACTACACAAGAATTAGTACAATTGAAGCTCATGCTATTGTAAATCAGAAGTTTACTGATAACTTTATTCGGCATGACCGGTTAGGCCATCCCGGTTCAATTATGATGCAAAAATTTGTTAACACTTTCATGTGGTCATTATTGAAGAACTAAAATTTTCTTCAAGGTAATGTTTTTCATGTGATACTTGCTATCAAAGCAAATCGAATATTCAATCATCATCAGCTAAGATAGATTGTGAATCTATTTTCTGGAACGGATACAAGGTGATATATGTGGGCCCATACACCTTTCTTATAGTCCATCTAGATATTTTATGGTTTTAATCGATGCATCGAATAGATGGTCATATGTATCCTTGTTATCAACCCACAACATGGTGTTTGTGAGGCTACTTGCTCAGTTGATAAAATTATGAGCACATTTTCCAGATTACCTTATAAAGACAATCGGTCTTGATAATGCTGGTGACATGTCATTTTACATGTAGCATCACTAATTTGCATCAAGCCAACAAATTATCATAAGTTCTCCCCATTACAAATGGTTTTTGGTCACAACCAAATATTTCTCATCTTAGATTTTTTTTGTGCGATATATGTTCTGATTCCTCCACCACAACGCACAAAGATGAGTTCTCAAAGGAGGTTGGGAATATATGTCAGATTCAAATTCCCCTTGATAATTAAATTGAGCTTCTGATAGGGAATTTATTTATAGCTCGATTTACTGACTATCACTTTAATGAGTCAGTTTTCCCAATATTAGGGGGAGAAAATAAAATATCTGGAAAAAGAAATAAATTGGAATGAATTATCATTATCTTAATTTGATCAACGTACTCAACAATGTGAACTATAAGTTCAAAAGATAATTCATTTAGCAAATCAATTGTCATATGATTTTGCTGGCCCTAATAGAGTGACTAAGTCACATATACCAGCTATGAATGCTCCGTTTAAATTTGATGTCCCAAAAGGAAAAACTCTAGTTGCTAATGAGTCTAACTTACGCCTGTAGCGTGGTAGACAAGTAGGTTCCAAAGATAAAAATTCTCGAAAAAAAAGGAATGGAGCTATAGTTATGATGGTCTGATCGAGGAATCAATTAATTATAAAAATCTCAAGAAGAGATTAGAAGGTCTCCAATAGAGACATTAACATGACTCAGGTACCTGATAATAAAGAGATCTAAATAGATTATGTCATGTCATGTAATAAGTGGAACTGAAATCAAATCGACGTCGATAATACATTTGCATGCAATATAACACTAGAGATTTTATTTGATGATGCGGATCATGAATCATTGTCAATTGGACTATGTAAACAAAGAAATGATTGGCCAATATGGAAAGAGGCAATCGAGGTGAAACTAAGATCTCTTTCGAAAAGAGAAGTATTTGGGCCTATAGCCCGTATATTGAAATGTGTAAAGCTCATGGATATTAATGAGCCTTTGTGAGAAAGAGAAATCTAAAGGAGAAATCATGAGATATAAGCTCGTTTGGTTGCACAAAGATTCTCACAATACATGAAATTGATTATGAGGAAAATATATTCCTCGGTGGTGGATGCAGTTACTTTTAGATAGTCTGACAATAAATGAAATAATTCAGTTTCTGCCTAATGGATGTTGTTACATCTTATTTGTATGGGCCTCTTGATAACAACATTTACATGAAGCTTCTAGAAGGATTTAGACTGCCAAAAGCAATTAATTCAAGTTCTCGAGAACATTATTCAATTATATTGAATATATCTTTTATGGATTAAAACATTTTGGGCACATTTGGTATAATCACCCCCATTGAATACTTATTAGAGGAAGGCTATAAGAATGATTTAATTTCCGGAGCATTTTATTAAGAGGTTTAGCTCTGGATTTGTCTTTGTTTTTATTCTGTATGTTGGCAATTCATTGAGACTCATAAAGAAATCTCCTTAATAATGAAATTCTTGTGCAGCAATCGGCATACACAGAAAAATGTTTAAAGAGACTTTACAGGCATAATGCATATTCGTTGATCACTATTTGGTTGCTAGGTCTCTTAATGTAAACAAAGATCCATTCTGCCCTCGAGAAAAATGTGATGATATTCTTGGTCTAAAAGCATCATATATACATTAATTGATTTGGAAGCATCGTATCTTAGCTGGTCCAAAAATAATATCTAAGTGCTACGAGACCATTGCCTTTAAATAATTGCTATGCAGGAGGTAAAGTCGAAATATGTGTTTGGCTAAACAAATCCAAAAGATATGTGAATTACTTTCACAAGATAAGATGCAAGCTATCTTATGTAGAGATAATGCAGAATTTATATCTCAAGGTGGATACATCAAATGTGATAAAACGAAACATATCTCTTTAAAGTTTCGTCCATCATGATCTTTAGAAGAATAGTATTTGATGGATCATTTCAAGCAATAATTTAGAAGATTTATCCAATAATGCATACTCTATTTCAACATTTGAAGATTATATTCAAGATTGAATTATGAAGATTCAAAGATCTTATGTGGTATTTTTATGAGGGGGAGTAAATACGCGTTGCACTCTTTTTCCCTTAACCGAGGTTTTGTCCCAATGGGTTTTCCTGGTAAGGTTTTTAATGAGGCAACATGTTATGCGTATCAAAGATGTGTGTACTCTTTTTCCTTCACTAAGAATTTTTTCCCACATGGTTTTTTATCTTAGTAAGGTTTTAACGAGGCACATTATCTTTATGGATATCCAATGGGGAGTGTTATGAATATCTTTATTTTTGGTGGATATCCATATATTAAATGAGACTTTAATGGGCTTTATTATTTGGGTTTAATACCTATTAGAATTAGGGTTTCCATCTTATGCCTATAAATATAGACTTTTGAAGAAAGCATTGTACACAACCCTACATTGAGAATATAATAAAAGTTTCTCTCTTTGTCTCTCATCTTTGCTCTTATTTATCTCTCTTGTTCTTCTTTACTTTATTCAAAACAATGAATATATTTATTTAAATAATTATATAAAATTTTAATTTATTTTATTATTAAGGTTTAATACGTATTGAAATTAAGGTTTTTATCTTGTCTATAAATATAGAGCTTGGAGAAAGCATTGTACACAACCCTACATTGAGAATATAATATAAGTCTCTCTTTTTGTCTCTCATATTTATTATTGTTTTTATTTTGTTCTTACTCTTTATTGTATTCACAGCATGTTATCAGCACGATCTCACTCCCAAAAAAAATAATAAGATATTAGTGACTACATCTGCCATATATTCAACTTAGCTTGAAAAGTCTGATATGTTTTAATTATTTATCTCGATATAGTGGATGATTAATTATTTTTAAATTAAGGTCAGTGTATTTTAATTTATTATTTCCTTGATGATATATCTAATATTAAATATATACATCATTATGATTTTTTAATGATGTGATTTCTTTTCTTTACCATCTAGTGATGGTTGTTCAAAGCGGGGAATAATCACGTGTTTAAAACACAATAGAACATATGTGTAGTGCTTCTGCGCTTATTTGAATTTTTTTTTAGTTATGACTAATATTTGTTTATTTTATTCTAATGATGAAAGTTTGTGTTTTAAATCATGTTTTAAGTATTACATGATATTAGAACAAATATCGAACTTTCAATGAATCTACAGGATCAACTTAGTTTGAAAAATATGATGATAGAATGATCAAGCGCTACTTCAAAAAAATGAAGAAAATGGTGGATTGAATATGCAACTTAACAATGATATTTTTCAAGTTCCACATGCTCTCTCTCTCTCTCTCTCTCTCCCTCCCTCCCTCCCTCCCCCCTCTCTCTCTATATATATAATTTTTATTATTATTTGTCTTACTTTAGCGTTTTTGATTTTTTTTAAGGTTCATAAAACATTGTGATGAAAATGTGTGATTGTTTCATGGTTCGCCGAGGATGAACCAAGTTTCAGTACGGTACTTTATTGGATTGAAAACCATAATAATAAATTGATTATATGTTTTGTTCTTTTAACACCTAAAATATATTTTATTATATTCATTTAACGCCTAAGGCATGTTCTTTAATTAGTTAATATTTTCTTTGTTATGTTGGTTTAATCTAAATATATTGGTTGAACATTTCGTTCTGCGAGGCTATTGATCTCAAAGGAGGTTTCTAAAGGGTCTTGTGAACTGATTTAACAATGTCGCGTACGAGGATTAAGTCTTTGTTCTTTGTTGGTTTATATATATATATTAAGGATATTGATATGACGTAAAAGGAATTTTTTTAGGTAGAATCATTATTATATTAATTTATAATTGATCTAATTTGTTTGTTTGTCTTCTATAGTACATCAATGACAAATCTTGCAAAAAATTGAGTTTGTGGCACTTGATATTTCCGGAAAGAATTATTTATCCTGGATCTTAGATGCCGAAATACACCTAGATGCAGATTGTCTGGAAAACACTATTAAAAAGGGGAATGTATAATCTACTCAAAATAAGGCCAGAGCCATGATACTTCTTCACCATCACCTCAATGAGGGGTTGAAATATGAATATTTAACGGTGAAAAATTCTCTTATTCTTTGGAATAATCTAAAGGAACGATATAACCACCAGAAAAATATTACTCTCTAAAGCTCGATATGATTGGTTGCGTCTGAGATTGCAAGATTTTAAATCAGTAAGCGAATATAACTCTGTTATGTTTCGAATTACTTCAAAATTGAAATTATGTGATCAAAATATTACTGATAAGGATATGTTAGAAAAAAAATATACTCCACTTTTCACACAATTAATGTTGTCCTATAAACACAATATCGTGAAAGGTTTGGCCCCGCTCCATTCTCTAAAGTAAATGTAACATTTTAAACGGAAAGAATAAATGTCACATTAGCAATTGTGGTTGCAATTGAGGCCATAAACATATATATGAACAAGATGATTATTTTAAGCATGCTTATAACCACTAGAAGTGGGTTTATAAAGATGACAAGAATATATTAATAAAGTGATTTTTTATGCAATAGTACAAACCATTGATCTCGTACTTGTCATACGCCGAAAAATTATGGATTTTTATACACAATCATGAATGATAAAGGAAAGAAAATATAAACAAATTTTGTTTATGAAAATGGCGAAAATAATTATGACGTTGTTGGTCCAACTTAATTGGATATTGTTAATTTCCCCATAACTCTTGAAGGGAATAATTTGTCATTTATTTTATTTTCTTATAATCTATAAAGAGAATTATTGATATTTTAATTTATTTTGCTTTATGTTAATTTGTTTTACATATTATATACATTTAAATATTTTAATTTGTTTTACATATTATCCTTTGAAGAAATGTTTACTTCTGAAATAAAATATGCAATGATTTGTTACGATTTATGCTTAGCAGACAGTGCAAGTACTCATACTATACTTAAGCATACGAAATATTTTGGGTAAACTACAACGGAGGTCACTCAATTATGGGTAAGATTACATTTGAGTCACTCAATTATTAAAAGTTATATTTGGGTCACTGAATTATGGGTAAGGTTACATTTAGGTCACTCAATTATTAAAAATTACATTTGGGTCATTCTATTATGGATAAGGTTACATTTGGGTCACCCTTCATATTTTAAAAAAAGTATATCAATTTGTGTATTAGATTAATTAATGATTTCAAATGAAGTACTCTAATGGTAACGGAGGTATACAAGTGATTTGGAAGAAAAAAGAACTAAATTGATGTACTTTTTTAAATATGAAGGGTGACCCAAACGTAACCTTACCCATAATTGAGTGACCCAAATGTAACCTTTAATAATTGGGTGACCCAAATGTAACATTACCCATAATTGAGTGATCCAAATGTAACTTTTAATAATTGGGTGACCCAAATGTAATCTCACCCATAATTGAGTGACCTCTTTTGTAATTTACCCAAATATTTTCTCAATTAAATGCAAGGAGAAAATGTGAGTACTATATCTCAAAGTACTAAAATATCAATGCTCTGAAAGAGTAATAAGTTCTTGTGAGATTATCTTTGATAGATAATTGATTTGATATGTGCTATATTTAATATTTTTCATTCCCTGAAGTGAATGGAACAAAGCACATATTTTTCATTCCCCGAAGTGAATGGAACAAAGCACATATTGAAAGGTGCATAATCATGCATATTTTCTCATTTAACAATGTAAAAGAATAATGCGATAACTTTATCCGAAAGTACTAATATCATAGAAGGCTTCAGAAGAATAAATATGTTATTATCAAATGGAACTCAATTCCATATTCACAATGTGTTATACTCGTCAATGTCAAAAAGAGGCTTATTGAATTTTAAAGATATTCATAGAAATATATATCATATTGAGACTATTAGTCAAGGGGATGCTAACTATCTCCATATTACGAGTATAACTCAAGGTAATAAGAAAATCTTGACAAAATTACATGCACTATCATCCGAATTGTACTACACAAGAATTAGTACGAAATTGAAGCTCATGTTATTGTAAACCAGAAGTTTACTGATAACTTTATTATTTGGCATGATCGGTTAAACCATCTCGGTTCAATTATGATGCGAAAATTTATTGACACTTCATGTGGTCATTGATTGAAGAACTGACAAATTCTTCGAAATAATATTTTTATGTGATGCTTGCTCTCAAGGAAAATTAATTATTCGACCATCATTGGTTAAGATAGATTGTGAATCTATTAATATTCTAGAGCGAAACCAGGGTGATATATGTAAGCCCATACACCCTTCTTACAAACCATCTAGATATTTTATAGTTTTAATCGATGCATCGATTATATTGTCATATGTATCCTTGTTATCAACCCGCAACTTGGCATTTGCAAGGTTACTTGCTCAGTTGATAAAATTATGAGCATATTTTCCAGATTACCCTGTAAAGACAATCACTATTGATAATGCTGGTGACATGTCATTTTACATGCAACATCACTAATTCGCATCAAGCCAACATATTATCATAAGTTCTCCCATTACAAATAGTTTTTGGTTAGGAACCAAATATTTTTCATCTTAGAATTTTGTGTGTGTGTTATACATTATAATTGCTCCACCACAATGCAAAAAGATGGGTCCTCAAAAGAAGTTGGGAATATATTTTAAATTCGAATCTCATTCGATAATTAAATATCTCGAGCTTCATATGAGGAATTTATTTACAACTCAATTTACTAATTCTCATTTTAAGAGCCAGTTTTCCCAATATTAGTGGAGAAAATAAAATATATGAGTAAAGAAATAAGTTGGAATAAATTATCATTATGATCCACGTACTCAACAATGTGAACTATATGTTTAAAGGATAATTCATTTATAAAATTTAGCAAATCAATTGTCAGATGATTTTGCTGACCCTAAAAGAGTGACTAAGTCACATATACCATCTATGAATGCTCTGATTGAAAATTAATGTTTTAGAAGGACAAACTCTAGTTGTTAATAAGTCTAACGTATACATGTAGCATGGTAGACAAGTAGGTTCTAAAGATAAAAATCCTCGAAAAAGAAAAAAGAGTTATATCTTATGATGGTCCGATCGAGGAATCAACAAATTATGAAAATCTCTAGAACAAATTAAAAGGTCTCCAACATAGACATTATGCATGACTCATGTACTTGATATTAAAGAGATCTCAATAAATTATATCATGTTTGGTAATAAGTAAAACTTAAATCAAATCGACATCAATAATACATTTTCATGCAATATATCACTAGAGATTTTGATGTGGATCATGAACCATTGTCAATTGAAAAATGTAAACAAATAAATGATTGGCCAAAATAGAAAGAGGCAATTAAGGCGAAACTAAAATCTCCTTCAAGAGAGAAGTATTTTTGAGATATAAATGGGTCTTTGTGAGAAAGAGAAATAAAAAAGAGAAATTACGAGATATTATCTCGTTTGGTTGCACAATGATTCTCACAAAGATATGAAATCGATTATGAAAAAACATATTCCTCGGTGATGGATGCAACTACTTTTAGATTTTGATTAGTCTGACAATAAATAAAATGACTTAATTTTCGCCTAATGGATGTTGTTACATCATATTTGTATGAGCCTCTTGATAATAACATTTACATGAAACTCCTTGAAGGATTTAGACTGTAGAAACAATTCATTCAAGTTCTCAAGAACATTATTCAATCAAAATTGAACATATCCATTTATGGATTAAAATAATTTGGGCTCATGTTGTATAATTGCCTCAGTGAATACTTGTTAGCAAAAGGCTATAAGAAAGATTTAATATTTCTCGAGCATTTTTATTAAGAGGTTTAGCTCCGGATTTATTTTTGTGTATGTTGATGATTTGAATATCTTTAAGACTCATGAAGAGATCTCCTGACAATAAAATTCTTTTGCATCAATCAACATATAGAGAAAAATGTTGAAAGAGACTTTACATGCGTAACGCTCATCCGTTGAGCACGAGGAAAAGCTGAAAAATAATTGATATGCATCATATCTTAGTTGGTCTAGAAGTACTATCTAAGTGATACGAGACCATTATTTTTAGATCTTTCAAAACTCGATACCTCTTTAAATCATGTAAATAATTGCTATGCACGAGGCAAAGCCGAAATATGTGTTTGACTAAACATATTCATAAGATATATGAGTTGTTTTCACAAGATAAGATGCAAGCTATCTTGTGTAAAGATAATGCAAAATTTATATCTCAATCAAAGGTGGATACATCAAATGTGACAAAACGAAACATATTTCTTCAAAGTTTCGTCCCTCATGATCTTCAGAAGAATAGTATTCGATGAATCATTTCAAGCAGTAATTTGAAAGATCTATTCACCAGTGCATAGTTTACTTCAACATTTGAAGATTATATTCAAGATTGAATTATGAAGATTCAAAAATCTTATGTGATATTTTCATGAGGGGGAGTAAATATGTGTTGCACTCTTTTTCCCCTTAACTGAGGTTTTGTCCCTATGGGTTTTCCTGGTAAGGTTTTTAATGAGGCAACATGTTATGTGTATCAAAGATGTGTGTACTCTTTTTCCTTCACTAAATTTTTTTCCTACAAGTTTTTTTAGTAAGGTTTTAATGAGGCACATTATCTTCATGGATATGCAAGGGGGAGTTTTATGAATATCTTTATTTATGGTGGATATTCATATATTAAATGAGACTTTAATGTACTAATGCTCATTGAAATTAGAGTTTCCATCTTATGCCTATAAATATAGAGTTTGAAGAAAGCATCGTACACAACCCTACATTGAAAATATAATAAAGTCTTTCTCTTTGTCTTTCACATTTGTTCTTGTTCATCTATTTTGTTTTTGCTCTTTACTTTATTCACAACAAAATAAATTTTAATGAGATTATTTTAAGGATTGAAACTTAAAATGGTTTAAATTATATTTGTATATTTATATATATATATAGAGGGGTCAAAAACTCCACCGATTCTTTCATATATTTTTCCTGATTTTGAATATTATATAAAAGTATGTTGAAAAATGGATTATATTTTTTTTATAATAATAACTTTGGAGGTTGAGCAAAATTTAAGAAGCGGTTTTGGTGATAGATAAGATGGTTTTCTCTTTGGAAAATTCTACAACGTATGATGAACACCGCTGAACATTACTAACTCTGAACAGCATTAAATTAATTAATAAAGATTAAAATTTTCAAGAACTCAATGTATAATTAATAATTATTTAAAAAATCAATTAAATTATTTTTCATATATATTAAATTTTTTATTTTTTTAATAAGGGTAAACTACATATTTAGTACCTCACATACTTCTTTATTTTTATTTCGCTACCCAAACTATTTTTTTAGCAAAATAGTACCTAACGTTACATATTGTTTCTATTTTGGTACCCTAACTGTTAAAAATAAATGAAAATAGTGACGTTACTTGGTCAAATAATAGTTTTAGTCCCTAAAACTTATACAATCTATCAATTTAAACATTATTTTTAAATTTTTGGATTCAAAATGTAAATTTATTCTTTCTTCTTCAATTCGAAGTATGCAAAACTAGGTATCGAACATCTTCTTCATTGTCACTACAGTTTCCTGCAAATTTTCATCGGTTACTTTTTTTATTTCTCCAAAACAATATCGACTTTAATAACAACAAAAAGCGAAGTATGAAAAAATGAAAATCAGTTAAAATCTATAAGAGTAAGAAGCGCAAAAAAATGATATCCACCGTGCCGTTATAGTCGATTCCCCAATAGTGCTGGATTTCTTCAAAAATTAAATTAAATTAAATTAATTCCC
This sequence comes from Hibiscus trionum, assembly GCA_030270665.1. Lineage (NCBI taxonomy): Eukaryota > Viridiplantae > Streptophyta > Magnoliopsida > Malvales > Malvaceae > Hibiscus > Hibiscus trionum. The sequence goes on along the minus strand of BSYR01000007.1, from coordinate 7,762,546 downwards.
TAATGCAGAAGAGACTTGTACTAAGCGTATAGGAATTTATATTTACAGCCGTCAGAGGGATTGGCTCTGCCGAGAATGGTTTTTAATAGTTGATTTTCATTTTCTTCCTTTACAAAAATCACTTAATATCAAAACCAATGAAAAAAAGAAAGAAAAGAAATTCAAAATGGGTATGGGATCTATAACAATTTCTGGGCATATAAAAACATCCCTTGAACCTAGAACACAGTTTCAACTCGAATATTTAGGTTTAGGCAACAGGGACTCCAAACCATAGACTAGAGAAAATTAGTTCATGCGGTTTAATTAAATTAAATTAAATTCTATTTTAATTTCGAAGAAACCAACACTATTGGAAAATCAGCTATGACATTACGGTGGATATTATTTTTTGCGCTTCTTCATCTTGTAGGTTTTAGTTAATTTTTTGTTGTTGTTATTAAAGTCGTTGGAGGAATTAAAAAAGTAATTGATGAAAATTTGTAGAAAACTGCAGTGACAATGAAGAAGATGTTTGATACCTAATTTTTTATACTTCAAATGAAAGAAGAAGAAAGAATAAATTTTAAATTGTTAATGCAAAAATTAAAAATGATGTTTAAACTGATAATATTTTAGATTAAATTGATAGATTGTATAAGTTTTAAGGATTAAAACTATTATTTGACCAAGCAACGTCATTTTTTACGTTTATTTTTAACAGTCAGGGTAACAAAATAGAAACAATAAGTAATGTTAGGCGCCATTTTGCTAAAAAAAAATAGTTTGGGTACCAAAATAGAAATACGGAAATAGGTGAGGTACTAAATATGTAGTTTACCCTTATTAAAAAAATTAAAAATTTAATATATATGACAAATAATTTAATTGAATTTTTTAAATAATTATTAATTATATGTTGAGTCCTTAAAATTTTTAATATTTATTAATTAATTTAATAGTGTTCAACGGTATTCATCATTAGTGGTGTTCAGTAGTGTTCGTCGTACGTGGTAGACTCATCCTTTCTCTTTATATAATTTGGATTTAATAAAAATAATTTCTGTAAAATATATGCGAATTTTATTTGGTTTAAAAAAACTGTGATCACATTAAGAGTACTTAAAAAAACTAATAACAAATTGGTTTAACATGATAAAATGTTAAGTCTTTTAAATAAAATTAAAAATTAAATTTTAACGTTATAAAAGAAGAAAAATATATTAAAATAATCACTCTTATAATGAGTACCTATAAAATCTAATTTAAATTAATCGGTAAATAAATTAAATATTAAGATAGAGGAGATGTGGCGTCAGCAAACCCCTGCAAAAACCCAGGTCTGTAGTTTTTACTTCACTCAACCCTATGCTGGGTTTCCAATAGACAGTTTACAAAAAAGTTTTGAAATGAATAAAAATAAAGTTCGATTAAAACCACCCACATAAAACCACTTCCACGGCGTACACTCCATTTCAGCGCTTATAACGTGCCTCCCTTCATTTTCTCCTCTCTTTTTTTTCTTTCTTCCTTTTTCTCCTTTTCCACTTAATTATTATTAAAGAAAATTACATCACTGACCACTAAACAAATTAGGGATATTTATTTAGACAATCAAATTATAGAAATTGTCAATCAGACCACTGAACTTATAAAATCAACATATTTTGACCACCACCGTTAAAAATTTAACGGTGTAGTGACGAAACTGCCACGTGGCAATTGACGGAAAAATTTAAAAATTACATATTTAGTCCATGTTATTTACACATTCTTTCAATTTAGTCCTAATTTTAAATTAATAAAATAATAAATTATTTAATTAAGTCGTGACATGTGTCAACACCTTATTGGAGGACTTTTATTATTTATATTTGATTTTATTAATTTATTTTTCCCCTCCAATTAGGTGGTGACAGGTGTCACTACCAATTTAGAGGAGAAAAATAAAATTTTCTTCACCTGCACTAAGCAAGATTCAAACCTAGATCTATCAAGTGTAAAGCTAATGACTTTGCCACTACACCAAACACAACTTTATGCTACAATTCTCCAGATATAATATATACCTATTATTAGTTTCTACATTTATAAGCCAAAAGCTCAAACGCTAAACACTAATTTCACATATATAAATTTTAAATCCTAAACTCTAACCCTAAATATTTCAAATTAATTTCATGCTAAATATTTCAAATTAAACCCCAAACATTTCAAATTAATTCCACGCTAAATGTTTTAAATTAAACCCTAAACCCAAACTCTAAAAATTTCAAATTAATTTCACACTAAATATTTCAAATTAAACCATAAACCCTAAATATTTCAAATTAATTTCAAGCTAAATATTTCAAATTAAACCCTAAACCCAAACCTTAAACCCTAAAAATTTCAAATTAGTTCCATACTAAATATTTTAAATTAAACCATAAACCCTAAATATTTCAAATTAATTTCACGCTAAAATTTTCAAATTAAACCCCAAACCCAAACCCCAAACCCTAAAAATTTCAAATTAATCACACGCTAAGTATTTTAAATTAAACCTTAAATCCTATTTTAGGGTTTAAGGTTTGGGGTTTAATTTGAAATATTTAGCATGGAATTAATTTGAAATTTTTAGGGTTTAGGGTTTAATTTGAAATATTTAGTGTGAAATTAATTTGAAATATGTAGGGTTTAGAGTTTAATTTAAAATATTTAGCGTGGAATTATTTTGAAATTTTTAGGGTTAAAGTTTAATTTAAAATATTTAGCTTGTAATTAATTTGAATTTTTTTTGGGTTTAAGGTTTGGGGTTTAGGGTTTAATTTGAAACATTTAGGGTGTAATTAATTTGAAATATTTAAGGTTTAGGGTTTAATTTGAAATATTTAGCGTGAAATTAATTTGAAATGTTTAGGGTTTGAGGTTGAATTTGAAATATTTAGGGTTAGAGTTTAAGGTTTAGGATTTATATATGTGAAATTAGTGTTTAGGGTTTGAGCTTTTGGCTTATAAATGTAGAAACTAATAAGAGGTATATATTTTTTCTCGAGAATTATAGCATAAAGTTGTGCTTGGTGCAGTGGCAAAGCCATTGACTTTACAATTGAAAGACCCAAGTTTAAATGTGTAAATAATTTATTAATTTAAAATTAGGATTAAATTGAAAGAAAGTGTAAATAACAGGGACCAGATGTGTAACTTTTAATTTTTTCCGTCAATTGCCACGTGGCAGTTTCGTCACTCAACCGTTAGGTTTTTAACGGCGGTGATCAAAATAGGTTGATTTTATAAGTTCGGTGGTCTGATTGACGATTTCTATAATTCTGTGGTCCAAATATATATCCCTAATTTATTTCGTGGTCAGTGGTGTAGTTTTCTCTTATTATTATTATTATTTTATATTACATTCTTTAAGTAAATAAGGTAATTTAAATTTATACAAAATAAAAAAAAATATGAACATATTTAACCGCTCAACTAATTAGTTGTCCCAAATATAATATCAACATTAAATACATGTATTGAAGAGTGAAAAATTTTAATTGAAAACAGAAAAGAATCAGGACCGTTGATAGAGGAGATAATGATTGTGATGTGGGTAAGACGGGGAGTAGAGGAAAAGAAAGGGTATGATTGGCCACGTAGGATGGTTGGGGGGACTATAGTCCGCGTTTCGCGGCACAAGGAGACGAGTCTGATGTAGACTCGACCTTCTGCTCCGTTCAGAATCCCTCTCTCAGATGTCAGTGATAAGTTACGTCCTTTTTTTCTACTTTTTCTCCACTTATTTCTTTTTATTATTTTATTTTCTGTTATCTCTATATTTAAGTGTGTACTAATCATAATACCATGCTTTTCTCTGCTCCTTCGGTTTCACTTACTGTTCTTCTTTTACACAAAAACAATCAGAAATAGTTTTTTTTTTCTAAATTAATATATAAACTTTAAAACATTTTAATTTAGTCCCTGAAGTATCGGGTTTCATATTAATCGGATCTTTCATTCCCATCAGTCTCTGATAGTTTGGTTATTCAATGTTAGCATGAACTTAACATTGAATATATTTGAAAACACTATTATCAATTTTTTTAAACACGAATGTACATACCGTAGAAATAGTTTGAATTTAACATATTGAATGAAAATAATCCTTCTAAATTTTATTTACATTATTTTTAAACATATTAAGTCCAAACTATTACATTGATCAATTCTGATTGTATATTGTAAAAATTTATTATGAAGACGACGCTCTCAACCTAATTTGTTTCACTCACCACGCAAGAATTTGTACATTCAATCTTGTTTAAAATATCTAGTGTCTTATCTCTCTAGAGATTTTTTGTTTGACAACACATTAATATTTAAAATATAAATTCGGGATTAAAGATCTTTATAACTTATTCCGTTGAAAAAAATATATCTTCCTAATATAATTTAAACACATGAAAAGGTATCCGATTTCTTTACTTGTTTTTCTTAATCGGTAGGTCTGCGAAACAAAAGCCTAATTTAAGACTAAAAAGGATAACATTTGATATTTTTCTAAAATAACTTAAATTGTTATAATTTTTTTTATAATATCTTGAGTTATTTTTTCTCAAGTTTCGAAACTTGTCGAAAAAACCACTAACCTAAAAATCAACTTTTGAAATTTGTTAAAAAATTAACTTAAAATATATTTTTTTAAAAATATAATATTTTAAATTGCTGGATAAATTTCAAAATTCTCTTTTTGCCTTAAATTACACGGTTGTTCTTTAGACTAGCTCTTTTTAATCTTTGCATGAATTAAAGGATTTTCATTACAAAAGGAACTGCTACGCTAAAAGTGAGAAAAAAAAAGAGGTGAAGGCTGAAGAGTGATATCTTTGGCATGATAAAAGTTGATTTGACTTGTCAAACATGTGATAAAATTGAGGGAGATTCTCTTAATCTACTCTTGCAACACTATCTCACACATTATGTATTTTTTTTTTATATTTGTGATTATTGTGACTTAAATCTGAAAATTTTCATATTTAAATTTTATTTTTTAGTTGTTTTATTGATGTGATTTTAATAGTGCATGAGCCATGAACATTTTCTTGTGGTGGGGGTGAAGGGGGAATTGAGACTTTACATTTTCAACTTTTTACCTCTATACTAATTTGTCTTTTGTAACCCTCTGATTGAAGTAAATTCATGGTCAGAATCAGACTAAATGGTCCTGATTGAGGGTTGCAGAGGTGGAGAGCATAGCAGTCATGTACATCATTGAAGTACAACAATAATACAAAATTCTAATAGTAGTCGTTATGGGTGAGTCTAGGATGCGACAGGTCTAAGATGTCTAAAAACGATAAGTTTTGAATCTTTAGGGAGCTACTTGGAAATTATGCCTTTTCCCTAATTTGGCATGTATTTTTAATTTTTATTAAATAATTAAAAAGGTTTTAATTAATTAAAGGAAAATTAGTTAATCGGTTAACAAAATTTTTGACGAGCTTTTCATTTCTCCCTTTCACTTCAGCCAAACACTCTTCATTTTCTCTCAATTTCCCAGAAATTCTTTTCTCTCAAATCCTCTTTTGATTTCTATTCTTTTCCATATTGATTTCTTCCATTTTCCTTCAAGTTTCTTCAAGCAAATCTTGCCAAATTAGAGGAGAAGCAAGGATTGTAGGTAAATTTCGTGCTAAACCTCTAATCTAGGTTCTTTAATGAAATTCCAAAGATATTTTACTCTTTAATACTGATTTTGATTGAGGTTTTGTTGTTAGATTGATAAACTCTTGAAATCATGATTGAAAAATAGATTTTTAATGTGATTTTCGGAGTTTGATTTAAATGGCTGGTTTGAGATTGTTTCTAAATGAGTTTTGAAAGGTTTTTGGTGTTGAAGTGGAGTCTTAATCATATAGATCCCGAAATCCTTGAGATCCTTAGTTTTTGAAGTGCTTTTGGGTGAGTTTTTGAGGTGTTCTTGAGGAATCCGAGTTGCTGGAGGTATAAGGATGGTTTTAGGTTGTTTTTTTATGTTGACTAATGCCTAAAATGTGTTGGATGAGTTGGGTAATGGCTGGGCTGAGGTTAGAGGTCAATCGATTGAGTTTTCGGTTGTTTCGGATGGGTGTTTTGGTGCTTTAGAGCGGGGCTACGAGATTTCTTGTGTGTGATGGAGTTTTGGATGCATTTTAATGCATTGAACATCTATTTTGATGTGTTGAAAATAGGGGATAATAGTCCGGAGTCAAATGAAGTGATTTTGGAGGCTTCGAACGATCGATAGTTGCGTCGGTAAACGTGGTTTCGCAAGTTGCTGAGTGGAACTTGGTTTTCCAGCGTGGAAACGATTTAGAAAAGGTTTTGGGAACTTAGTAAGAGTTTGAAACACTTTACTAAGTTTGGAAGTAAGTAAAGTGAATTTCTCTCTCGGATTGTGCTAGTTTTGAACCTTTGATTGCACTTAGTTTTAATTGCATTTACCTACTGTTTTAAAGCATGTTTTGAATACGTGAAATGAGGTTGATGATGCCATGTGGTTTAAGGATGCACTAGTTAAGTGATCCTTGTATGCATGTGTTGATGCATGAGGTTTGAAGCATGGTTTAATGCTTGATTTATGGCTTATCATGAATGTTTCGTAAAAACAGTGAGGTATGCATGTGATATGGATTATATTGGCAAGTGATGTTGTATAAAATGTTTTATAAATGAAATCGGATATAGTTAGTCGGCTATAGGATTGAGTGCACTATAAACAAGTCGCCTTGGATGTTGAGGGGTTGTGATTGTACCGAATACTCCATCCAAGTACCCTAACGATTGAAGATTGTTTAAGGTTGCAACGGTTGAGGGTAGCTCTCGGGTGCGAGCCTTGTGTGTGTCCCGTCTCTCATTAGTGGGTTATAAATCTACCAATGAGTGGTGTTGAGGGGATGTGATTGTACCGAATACTCCACCACGAGTGTCACAACGATGGAGGTTCGCTCTCGTGTGTGAGCCTTGAAATGCCGGTAGAGTGTATGAAGGGTGTGGGAAAACCCTTGGTAATCCGTATATCCGATATATGTTTTTGAGGTTGTTGTTTATCACTTGTGAGCTAATATAATGAAATGAAACATTGTGAAAAATGTTGTTAATGCATAATTTGAAAGATGCATGTTTTGGTTTAAGCTTAGCATAAAGGTGATTATGCTTGGAAGGCTTGTTTTATGAGTAGCAATGGTTTAATTGCTGGGTTTATATGTATCATGTTACATGATGTTTATTACAATGGTTTTGAAGATAAAGTGCATGTTTTGTCAAAGGAAGCTTGATAGTTTTGAAAAGAGTGGAAAATGGTTTTGTGCATTGATGATGTTTTTGGTTTTAGCAATCCTCACTAAGCTTGTATGCTTATGCTCTCTTTGTTCATCAATGCAGTCAATTTAAGCTTTGGAGGCAGCACTTGCAAGGGGATCGGTGGAAGACTTTGATTGAAGGTAAGCTTTGGTTTTTGAACTAGTGTAGTAAGGGCAATGGGGGTGTCCAGTGCTTTGAATGTTGTTAGTTTGGTATTTTCTGGTTTTATGCAAGTTTGAGATGCATATTTAGACTTGTAAATGACCTTTGAGTTTTGTTTTATGTTTGCATTTGGATTTTAGCCTTTTGGTGCTTTTAACTTTTAGGAAGCATGCCTTTAGTTCCATTTCTTCCGGGAATGATGCTATGATGTTGCTTATGCTTTGTATTGGTTGTCTTTGATGGGTATTTAAGTTGCCTATATGTTAGGGCATGTGTCGGGATGGTTTCGAAGGGTAAAAATTGACTTAAACCGGCTTTTTAGAACATTGTAGGCCCAAGTGTTTTGAAACACCCTTGTCTGTTTCGAAACGGTGGCCTGAAATGGCCTTGGTGTTCCGGAACAACAGGGTCTGTTTCGGAACATTTTGCCTCTGTGAACCATCGTACTGAAACATGTCTTGAGGAGTTTTAAAACGAACCCACGTATCGAAACGATCAGCTATGTTTCGAAACGACCGTTCCGATACGGGGCATTCTGTTCCGAAACATTTGACCGTTGAACCTGTTTTTGAATTGCTCTGGATTTCAATTTCTTACGTTTTGGTCCCTGTTTGCCTTGTATGCAATTGGAAGGGTTTTAAAGGTTGTTTTGAGCTGAGATTTCACCGAGAAGCATGTAATGAATCTAATTAAAGATTGGTAACCTGAATTTGGTGGTAACCCTTGTAATTTATCAAAATTACAAAATGGTCCCTAAACCTTAATCGGCTTTAATTAATAAGCGGTTGTGTGGGTGTTTTATATGCTGCTTGCATACGTACACTCAGGAACCTAATTGAATTTAGACAAGATAAAAGAAAAAAAGAGGGTCATTTATTGAGGTAAACCTTCCCGAATTACTTCAATATTCCCCGTGTGATCCGTTCAGCTCGGTCTATCAGCCAGGTCGGGTCGAGGGGGTTACATTTGATGGTATCAATGCCAGGTTACGAAAGGTTGGGATAATGGTAAGTGGTTGTTAGGTGATGTTATTGTAATCATGTGTGTTTTGGTGATGTTTGCCTTGATCGGTGAATTGTTAAAGCATGTTAAGGTTAAGTATGTGGTAGTGATGTGATTTATACGATGATTGAATATGAATACAAGTTGTTACGATGTTTGATTGGGCTGAATCTTGATGCTTGGATTGAATGATGGTTGAGATATGCATGTAGTATGCTTTGTGCTATGTTGGGAAGAATTGGGATGCCCATTGCCTTATTACCTAGTGAAATGTTTTAAGTTGAAATCAATGCCTTGGATCCTTGATTGGAGTTGGCCTAAGCAATTTGTTTTATTTACTTTGTAAGTGGTTATCATGCTTTAAAAATAATAGCACAATAAACCGAGGAAAGAGTAGCGATCTGGTATGAGTTTTGTAAGTGGTACATTTTGGGCAGTAACCAAAATGTAAAGTTTTAAAACTGTGGAAAAATGCAAATTTCAAAGGAGGACTCAAAATCTTAGAATCTTTAGGGAGCTTTTGTGCAATTACACCTTTCTTTAATTTGACATGTGTTTTAAATAAATTTTAAGTAATTGTTTAAATAGGGGATTTTTATTTATTTATTTATCAAATAAAATCATTAATTTGGAAGTTTCATTTACGTAACTAACTTTTCACTCTTCATTTTTAGCAAAAAACCTTTCTAAAGTCTTTTCTCCAGATTTCTTTTCTCCCAAACACTCTCACCTTGATCTCATAACCATTTTAAAGATTTCTCTTCATTTTCTTCAAGAATTGTGAAGCAAAACTTGTCAAATCTTAAGGAAAGCAAGGATTGGAGGTAAATCCCGTTCTCAACCTCTAATCCAAGTTCTTTATTGAAATTCCCAAGATTTTTAACTCTCAATTGTTGTGTTTAACCGAGTTTTGATTATAGTTTTGATTTAAGATCAAAATCTTGCAAAGCTAAGGTTTAATTCTTGATTTTTGGAGTGTTGTTGATGAGCTCTGTTTTAGATGGATTATAATTGAGTTTTGAGGTGATTATGATGTTAAAAAAGAGTTTTATTGATTTAGATCCCGAAATCCTTGAGATCCTTGAGTTTTATGATACTTTTAGTTGTGTTTTTGAAGTGATTTGATGGTTAAATGATTGCTGGAGATATAAGGAAGGGTTTAAGTTGTTTTTGGATGTGATTTGATGAATATTAATGATTGGAAGTGTTGATTATTGGCTGGGCGTGGTTTAGGAAGCAATCAAATGAGTTTTTGGTTGTTTCAGATGGGTAAATTGATGTTGTTTTGCTGGGCAACGAGTTTGTGTTTAGTTGTTGGAGTTAGAATGCATTTTGATGCATTGGATCTCTGTTTTTGGTGCTCTAAAAGTAGGGGTCATTGATCTAGGAGCAAGAGAAGCGATTTTGGAAGCTTCGGACGAGTGATCTTCGCGTCGGCACGTGAAGTTTCGCGTATCAGTGAGTGGATGTGTTTTAAAGCTTTGTTAAGCTTGGATACGAGGTGTTGGGAGGTTAGTGTAAGCTTGAAACGCTTAGCTAATCTCAGAAGTAAGTATGGTTACTTGAACTCTCGGTTTTCGGTTTGAAATGGACTCCATGGTTTATCATGTTCATGTTTTGATAATGGTTATTACTCACTGTTATGCATGGATTTAAGCATGGTTTTGCTTGTGTTTATCCCTTGAAATTGTTTGGTTTGATACAAGATGGTATGATCTTGTGTGAGATGGTTTTTGCTATTTAAAAGCATGTTTAATTTTGGGATATGAGATGATTTTTAATGATGCATTGTAAGCAGGGGGTTCACATGGTTTTATGGGTATATTGGCAAGTGAATGATCTATTTTTAATATACGGATACGTTGGTCGACCAATAGGATGTGAGTGCACTATAATCTATAAATCGTACGTGTGTCTAGCTACGTAACGTAATAGGGGTGAGCCTATTACGGGTGGTAGAGGTGAGTCTATCACTATGGGTCAGGGGTGTGCCTAATTCCATACGTAGCCATTAAGATGGAGGTGAGCCCATCATTGAGTATAGGGGTGAGCCTATACAAGTCCGTGTATCAGATATTGTTTGTAAAAGTGATAGAGGTGAGTCTATCACAACAGATAGGGGTGAGCTTATGTCGGGATGTTGTAAGCTAATATATGTGTTTATTGTTGACCATGTATCATGATTATAATGAATGCATAATGGATTATTGTTCATGAGATTCTTGATGATGAGATGTTGCATAGGACAAATCTATGCATGTGAATTAAGCAAGTGAGGCTTAATGTGGATTTGCATTGTGAAAAATGCATGTGGCTAATGATACATGTGAAACACGGTTAAAGAATGGTTTGCTTTGGTTTTGAAAGCTTGAATTGAGATTGAGCATGATATGGTTTCAACTTGTGTTTTAAAAACTGCATTGTTGATGTGTTTTGAGCTTTCCCTCACTAAGCAAGAGTGCTTACGTTCCTTTTTCCAACAATGCAGATAACTAAGCTTGAGGGCTGAGGAGTAGCTTTCCCTCACTAAGCAAGAGCACCTAATTTGTCACTCAAACTCAAGTGTGAACTTTGGTGATTTTAAATAAGTAGATATTGGCAATGGGGAAAGAACCTCAGTTTGGGAGATTTGTTTTAGAACTTCCTGGTTGAGATAAGTTGATTTGTCTATTTGGGTTTGTAAAAGGGCCATTATATGTTGCTTGAGGAAAAATGATGCCTTTCGTATGTTTTATGGTATTGCTCATGAGATGCATGCTATAGCTTACTAGAATTACATGTGTTGGATTGGTAAAACCCTTGTAGTTGCATTTAAGCATGATTGACATGTAGTATATGCTTAGGGATGTTTATCTATTGATGCTTGAGCATGCTTGGCTGATTTAAATGCATTCTGGAGTTGTATGTGAAGCCTATCTGGTATGTGTTTCGATACTCGGGTTCGAGTATCGATACTCAAAGGCTTTTTGCAGGCTAAACAACACAGGCGTATTGATACGACTTGCCCGCGTATCGATACACTTGGGCTATATTTGAAGGGCGTACCGATACGCGGGGAAGGGTATCAATACCTTCTTTCCAATTTGATCTATTGTCTTCCCGCGTATCGATATGGGCCTCAGGGGTACCGATACTCGACCATTGTTTTCACTTAAAAGTACATTTTAAAGTCCGAAAAGTTACATTTTGGTCCCTGAATGTTGTATGTGCAATTGGATGAGTTTGGATGGTCCGTTTGTGATGAAATTTTTACATGAAAACATGTTCCATGACTAATTAATTGAAGGTAATCTTAAAATTGGATTGGTCCATATAATTTTCTAAAATTACAGTTTAGTCTTTAAATGTGTAACTTGAACAATTGAATCTCTAAACGAACTCCGATCACTGTGTCGTTTTCTTCTAAGTGATTTGTTGAACACGTAGGACTTAAAATGCATCTAGGAAAAGAGAGAGAGAGAGAGAGAGAGATAAAAGGTTCGTTAATCAAAGTCGGCTTTAGCGAGCTGGCTTCGGTTTTCCCCGTGTAATCTTCTTAGTTCGGGTCGGGCGTCTAGGCTGGGCTAAGGGGGTTACATTTTTTTAGTTGGTGGACAACTGTGGTCATGGACATAGAACCTAATGTTGTGTTTTGAGAGTTCTTTTGAACTGTTTTAAAGAAGAAGTATCTGGGGGTTAGATACTTGGGTGACGAGAAATGCAAAATTATGGTTCGAGTTCAAAATCGTAAGTTGTAGTGGAGTAAAGTGCAGCTTGTTTAGTTGAGCATGTGTACTCCTGGATTGGAATTGGATATGAGACATCGATGTGTTGGCACTTTTATGGATTGGTGCATGATGTTAAACCATATCTGTTGATTTCTCCTGGCTACATTGTTCTCGACGTGTTGGCAACACGGGCGAGGTATTTTAGCAGAACCTGGGTTTAATTACTCGTGTGTGAGAGGTTCTAGATCTAAGGAGTGAGTTGTGAACTCCAGTGTAGTGGTAACCAGTGTGCGTATGGTCATGCTTTAAGAGTATCGCATGGATTGAGGCGAGGCTGTAGTAATGTTAGACAAAGATAGTTGTTGAGTGTATAAAAGTTCTATATTTTACCCCTCATTTACCCATATTTTTGCTGCACTCAGGCATAATTCATTGCATTTAGGATAGATTTTTGCATATACATCACAATTAGATAAAATTATCACAATTGCTGCTGATTTTGGTTACTTTTGCAGGTATCTGCTGCGGCAGACCCAGGGCAGCGAAGGAGCAGAGGCGAATTGCAGAGCCGGAGTCGAGAAGCGAAGGCTTTCGTGACATCTGCCGTGGCAGCCATGACGACAGAGGAATGTTGAGGTGGAAAAGTGAAGTGGAGCTCGACAGATAGAGGATTTTAAGCCGGTCTGTCGTGGACCACTCCCATATTTTTCTGAGCCCTAAAGCTGAATGAAGGCCAAGCCTAAAGTTCAAGGAAGAAACTCAAGGCAAGAAAAGATGACGAATTCAAGGCATCTACTCAGAAGATTTAGTCTTTAATAGAGTTGCACTTTAATTCGAAATTGTATTCTTGCCATATTAGAAAACTTGGACCCAAGGCCTATATAAAGGCATGTAATTCGACCTAGGGGAGGATATCTCATTCCTAGCCGTCTTCCCCTAAAACCCTTGTCATTTTCCCTTCTCCACCATGTTCTAAACTCCCCCTAGGGCTAAGGGTTGATTATGTAAAGTAGTTGCAAGGATTGCATTGTTTTAGGAATTTTCTGTCAAGCAATAAAAACTTCAAGTTTATTTACTCTGGTTTTTCATATCTCATAAGAGCATCGGGAGAGCATTGTGAGGTTATCCATTTGTTTGATATCGGGAGAGTCAAGCATACGAAAAGAATAGATACATGTTTTCCAATTTATGGTTAAACCATCTTGGCTTAGGGATAAGTACAAGGTTAAGTGGCTAAAGAAGAATTCAACAACTTTGGTGTTCACCCTTTGATTCACGCCGGGAGGTATAGTATTCATCAACAGAACTTGGGCCTAGGAATAGGACAAGTCATAACATGGATTCTTGCCAAGCTTGAAGTACAGAGTTGTTGATCGCTGCCGCGACATCAACAGACCTCTGCCGCGACAGGTGCTACCGCGACAGGAACTGTAACGCCCCGATTTTGGGCCTAGATGTCTTGGAGTTTGAATCAGACCGGTCGAGAACGGTTCGAATCTTTAAGGGAGAGTTAGGGAAAACCTAGTTTGGGATGCTTTAAAAATATGGAAAAATATCTAAAAATCCTCATTTAATATATGGATGTTTAGAGTGAAAACAATTTTACAAAATAAGTTTTGGAAATACTACATTTTGGTGTAGTGACCAAATCGCAGTTTTTGCAAAAGTTGGATAGTGACTGTTTTGTAAAGGATTGAAACTTTGAATCTTTAAGGAGCTAATTTTACCAAAATGTTTTTAATCAGATTTCTCCTTATTTTGGGTGATTTTAATAATGTTTAATTAAAGGAAATAAAGATAATTAAAAGGAAAAACTATATTTGAATTTCATAACTACTTTACGTCAATTTTCTCTCAATTTCTACTCAGCCAAACACATTTCCTCCATCAATTAGCCTCTGATTTTCATTCCTTTTGAAGAGATTTCAATCTCCTTTTGATTCCTAATCTTTTCCTTACCAAATCCTTTTGTTTTCACATTGGATTTTCAAGAAAACTTGCCCAAATCAAGGAGAAATCAACCATTAGAGGTAAGCTTCGTCCTTCTCCTCTAATGATCAGTTCTTTACTAAAATTCCCAAGTTACCAATCCCTTGTTAATGATTTTTGAGTTGCTTTAATGTTAGAAACAAGAAATTGTGTTAAAACTCAAGGTTCTTTGAGAGATCTTGATGATTTTCGTGGTTGTTGATTAGGCTCTGTTTTGAGGTTGTTTTCTAATGTATTTTGGATGGAAATTGATGTTATAAATGAGATTTTATCAAACAAATCCCGAATAGGTTTGGATTCCTAAGTTTTGCATGCTAGAATGGTGGTTTTTGGGGTGGTTTTGGTGTTCTGTTATAGCTGGAGGTATAAGGACGAGTTTGTGGTGGTTTTTGGTGTTGATTGATGTTTAGAAATGTTTAGAAGTGATAGATCTTGGTTGGGCTTTGATTTGGGAGAGTTTGGAGATGATTTCGGTTGTTTTTGGTAGCCGAAATGAGGTTCTTGGTTAGAGCAACGAGTTTAGGTGTGTGGCTGATGATTTCAATACATGATGATGCATTAATCCTCTGCTCTTATGTGTTATGAACAGGGGAGACATCTTCGGACGCCTTTGGTGTTGATCCGGGATCTTAGACATCGTTTCGACGAGCAAGCGAAACGAGATCAGTGAGTGCGTATGGTTTTAGGAGTCCTTGAGGGACAAAGAAACAAGGTTTGGGGATTTAGGAGAGGTTTGAAACACCTTCCTAAGTTCGGAAGTAAGTAGTGGCTAGATTGCTCTCAAATGTGTGGTGGTTGCCCCTAAAATGCTTTTAAAATATGAGCATGTAAAAGCATTTTGGGGGTAAGCTACAACTCTGATCTCTCAGGCGTAGATCCCCTGAACTCATCTGCTCCTAAGCTACGGAGCCTCTCTAAGGGTAAGCTAGCATCATCTTCTCTCGGCTGAGCTGCAGCCTGAGCTCCGGCAACTGCAGCCTGAAACGCTCCCGCTATAGCTTGAACTAGCGGAGCCATATCTATCCCTGCAGGACCTTGGCCACCCTGGCCAACCTGAGGTGTAACCCCCTTAGCCCGGCCTAGACGGTTGACCCGGACTACGAAGATTACACGGGGAAAACCAAAGTCAACCCGAAAGTCAACCTTGATTAACGACCTTTTTTTTCTTTTTAAACTTGTCTAGATGCACATTTAACCTAGGCATACTCTTGAGATAAGCATACTCAAAAATCACAGCAATCGGAAAACAATAAGGGACCAAATGCACAAAATACGAATTTAGGGACCAATTTGTAAATTCTGAAAATTAAGAGGACTTTACCAATTTTTAAGTTACCATTATGAAATTAGTCATGTTTCATGCCTCTCTGCCAAATTTCACCTTAAACGGACATCTCGAACTCAAGCAATTGCACATACAAAAATCAGGACTAAAACGTAAAGCTTGCAAGCTTCAAAACCATTCAAATAAGTGCCCAACGGTCAAGTGTTTCGAAACGGGGTTAGCCCGTTCAGAAACGGGGCTTGGCAGTATCCAAAGTGTTTCGGAACACCTCTACCCGTTTCGAAACACCCAGGCCAAATCAAGCACCTGTTTCGAAACATGCAAGGGTGTTTCGAAACACCCTGCCCAGAAACAACAGATAGGCATGTTTTAACACCTTTAAACCCCATCGAACATGCTCCAAACCATTCCACAACAAATCAAAAACATGCCAAGCATCATACCTACCAAATTGTATCAAAAGCTAGATACAAAACCACCCCTAGGTGCACCAACTCTTTCAACACATCCAACACTTAAACATGCTTTTAAAACAAGAAGCATAGCATAACGACTTATGAATAAGAAGATTCAAACGTTGCAAGCATTAAACCACGTAGTTCAAAACATAAACCAAACTTGTCCAACATACACAATCTCATTAAACATCAACATAAAAGACTCTCCCCCCATTGCCTTTATTATCTATAGCTATTAACCGAGACATACATCTCAAGTGGAGCTCTCCTTGAATCCCTTGCTTCTTGCTGTCCCAACTTCAATTATCTGCATTGATGGACAAAAAGGAGCGTAAGCACATAATGCTGAGTGAGGAATGCTCAAAACCAAAACACCATCAATGCAGCGAGTCATAAAACCTCTTTATAAAGTAAACACAATTCGATAAACCAAAGCAGTGTTTGAAAACCCCTTTTAAACAACATGCTTTAAATCATGCATTGCTCAAACATGAAAACCAACCCTTAGCTTAGAAAAGCTAAGTAACTCACTTCAAAGCACATCCTTGCAAAACCATCAATTTAACCTTTCCATGCATGAACATCATATGCAAAGTTAAATACAAATTCCTTGGAAAACACTTCCACTTCACATTATACTTTTCTCATTCTTGAAAATCATCTCAAAGCAAGAAACCTTTGAAAACCACATACTCCTTCAATCTATCTCATGCATTAAACAAATGCAACATATGAACCACAAAATCAACATTTGCATTACATGCCTTTAAAACAAGCCTTCACAAGACTTCAATGCACTAAAGAGATTCCCATGTACATATGCACCATTCTTAATATAAGATAAACACTTGTACAAGTTAACAAGTAATACATGCATTCTTGGTACATTACACACTTTCCATGCAACCTTACATCATTTCAAGCATCTCATGCTTCATTACATTCAAGAACATTATATTGGCTTCCAAGTGATAATTCACAAACCATCATAACACAAGACACAATCGGATACGCGGATTACAAGAGTTGTCCCACACGCTCCATACACACTTCCGAACAACACAAGGTGGAGTTTACCGGTACAATCACAACCCCCTCAACACCCGTGATGGAGTTTAACGGTACAATCAAAACCCCTCAACATCACTCATCGGAAGTTGTATAATACACTAGCGAGAGCCGGGACACATCACAAGGCTTACACATGGAAGCTACCACAACCATTGTAATCACCTTAACCAAGCTCACACACGGGAGCAACCCTCCACCGTTGTGACGCTTAACAAAGTCCACCCATGAGAGCCATCCTCCATCATGGAGACATTTAACAAGGTTCACCCACGAGAGCCATCCTCCATCGTGGTGGCACTAAACCAAGCCCACCCACGAGAGCCAACCTCCATCGTGGTGACACCAATTTCCTCAATCGCTAGGATTCTTGGATGGAGTTTACGGTACAATTACAACCCCCTCGACATCCAAGGCAACTCAATTCACGGTGCACCCAATCCTATAGCCGGCTAACTATATCCGATTAAAGTAACCAAGAACCACTTACATCACTTGCCAATATAACCATTTTACCACATTAATCCATTGTTTTTACAAGCATAACCAAAATGCTAAAACCACCAATTACCATCATCACTTCACTGTTTTGAAGCATTAAACAAAGCCATTAAACAACATGCAACACTATGCATCAATTCCACAATTCCAAAGTACAAAACCAAGGATCTCTTACCTTGAGCATCCTTCACACATGACTTTCAAAACCAGCATTAAACCATGCTAAAACATGCTTTCAAAACAGAATTTAAACATACAAATCACATGCATTGCATCCAACCATCACAAGTGCATTAAAAACCAATTCATAACACAAACCAAGAGAGAAATTCCATTTACTTACTCTTGAGCTTAGCTAAGTTGTTTAGACTTAAACTAAGCTCCCAAAAACCTTCAAACATTGGTTTCAAAGCTGAAAACCCAACTTCACTCACCGATACACAAAACTTGGCTAGCCAACAAGCCTTCCAAGCATCCGAAACCTTCAACGCCACCTCTATTGCTCACGGATCATTCTCCCCTCTAAATGTGGATTTCTCCTTGTTTAGAGCCAAAATTCTTGAAAATTCAATAAGCAAATGATGAGGATTTGGTGTAGAAATGATTAGAAATCATTTAGGAATTGAAATCTCAACTTTAGGTGTGAAAATCAAAGGGAAAGTTGCTGTGGAAATGTGTTTGGCTGAAGGAATTTTGAGAGAAAATGAAATGGGAAAATTTTGGTAAAAGTTAGTTATGAAACTAAAATATCTCTTTTCCCTCTTTTCTTTTTATTAATTATCATTAAATGAGTCTTTAAAATCTAAGAAAAAT
This sequence comes from Hibiscus trionum, assembly GCA_030270665.1. NCBI lineage: Eukaryota > Viridiplantae > Streptophyta > Magnoliopsida > Malvales > Malvaceae > Hibiscus > Hibiscus trionum. The sequence continues at coordinate 7,744,268 of BSYR01000007.1, read as the reverse complement.
CTGGAGAAACCCTCCCTTGGGTAAATTAGCTCCTTAAAGATTCAAAGTTTCAATCCTTTTAAAACAATCACCAACTTTTCAAAAATTACATTTTAGTCACTAACTCAAAATGTCATATTTCCAAACCTCATTTTGTAAAATTGATTTCACCACTCTCTTATATATAATAAAAGATGATTTTTAGATATTTTTCCATATTTTTAATGCATCCCGAACTAGGCTTTCCCTAAAACCACCTTTTATATTCGAACCGAAAATCCGACCGGTCCGGTTCAAACCCAAAACTTCTAAGCCCAAAAATTGGGGTGTTACATGAGGTCCCGCTCCCTCAACTCTAGCCTCACCTCCCTCACCAGGAAGAGGTGGTGGTGGTGGTGGAGGAGCTCCGACTCCAACAGCAGGCTCTTCCATAAGAGCCTCTACTCAAACCTCTGGCTCACCAGCAGGAGCCGCAACACGGGGTTCCTGACGAACCAACCTGGGTCTACCTCTAGGCCTCGACATAACAGCTCACAGATAACAACCACAACAACAACAATAACATACAAGAATCGGGTTAGCAAGGGCAAGGGTCCAAGTGGCTCAAGTATGTTTCCCTCACTTAAAAATCCTTTTCCCGATGTAATAGAAGCAATGAGACTCTACTCAACATGATTCAAACAACATACATATACGATCAATTAAGCAAGCATCAAGCATACTTACATGGCAAGCAAACACCGTGCAATTGCAATACAAGAATTTAACTTACCTCACTTACCTGTCCGAGGTCTCGGAAACCTCAGGCTCTGATACCAACAAGTGTAACCCCCTCGTCCCGGCCTGGGCGGCCAACCGGTCTGAGTGGGTCACACGTGGGGAAAACCGAGGCGAATCCCGTTAAGGCTCCATTTCGGTTAACGACCCTAGAAAACGTTCTTTTAATTATTATCTTGTCTAGATGCTTTGATACATCCTATGTGAAACAACAACAGCGGAAGCAACAAGCGAGGTGAACAACCAAACAACACATTAAAAACAGCCCATTTTAACTTATTCTGCAGACCGTATCAATACGATCAAAGAGGGTATCGATACGCCTTGACTAGGTCAACTGGCCAAAGTCAACCTGAGGATACCGTATCGGTACGCTGGTTGACCGTACCGATACGCCCTCAACGGTCAACTTCTCGTGGTCAATGCTACAAGACCGTTTCGATACGCCTAAGCTCGTTCCGATACCCTCAATTTCTCGTCAAAATCTCAGATTTCCAGTAGCAAAAATGGTATTCGTACGCCTTCCCGCGTATCGAATTGCTTGGCTTGAAACAAGAAGGCCGTATCGATACGGGCCCAACCGTATCGATACCCCTGACTCGAAAACACAGGTTCTAGCTGGTTATGGCACAAGGCTGCCTCAAAGACAACCAACTAGGACCTCCAAACATACATGCATTAACTCTAGAGGCATACACCCTACAACAAGCATGTACAACACACAACATACATGAAAGGCCATACATTTAAAAAGGATCATGCATTCACCAAAAGAGGCATACATTGTATTTTTAAGGTTTCATGCCTTAGAAACAAAACACAAAGAAACAACCAAGGAAGAAAGGAGAGTGTAAGCGTAAAGCTTAGTGAGGGTAAGCTCATAAAACAAACCTCGACAATGTAGGGTCCAAGCACGAGCAACATAACCAAGGAAGAATGCATGTTTTCTTACCTTCGAAGCCACATGAGTCAAATATATATATATATATATATATATATATATATATATATATGATGCATGAACATAACATCAAATATCATGCCATGCTCAACATGTCCATAATACAACCATATGGAAACACATTTAATAAACGTATTGACACCTAGCTATGACCCGAATACGCGGATAACAACCGTTGGAACTCACATCCAACGACTTAACCATTAACTTACGGTGGAATTACACTCATCACCGTTTCACGCGAAGGGGATTCCACTCATCCTCACGCCCCGTCGATGGGATTCCACTCATCACCGACTATCATATAAAAGAAGATTTTCGGGCGTATCCGTACTCCATCTTGATGACTACCATCACCAAGACCACGCGCGCATTTCGACTCTCGTGTGCACACTAACATCCTAATGATCGATCATTTGTACCCAAGCATACTAGTGCCAATACTAACTCATTTCATTGTACAACCTCACAACATTCTTACCAATTTCCGTGCTTAGCACGTACTCACCATGATCCACCATCATGCATCCACATTCCAAAAATCACATGCATATCACAATGCATAAAACATCATGCCTCAACACACATGTATAACACAATATACATAACAACATCAATCATAATAAACATATAACAAGAGGCATAATCACACAATAATCAAAGTTCATCCATAGGTCTCTAACTAAAGCTTGAGATTAGACTACCAATCTAATCCCAACTCTAGGTGGGTTTACCAAGCCCGACCTAGGTCCACATGCTCGAACCAACATTTGAAAACCAATTTAAAATCGAAGAACCACTCACCGACTACTCCAAGCTCAACAAACTTTAGCCGATCAAACTTCCATGCTTCCCGGATTGATTCCTGAAGGTTCTCCAACACCAAAACCCGATGCTAGTCAATCAAAGCCAACAAAACAAACACAAATCAGCCCACAAATCACTGTAGCAACCCTCAGGGCACAAAACAAGCATTTAGCCGACCAAGAACACCCTTAAACACATATTTTCAAGCAGCCCATTTGCACAGCTAAAAACCATTGATTTCAACACTTTTAACACACCTAATAGCTTCCAAAATAACCCCTAAACATCATGCAACCACCATCCATCAATTTCCAACACTAAACAACCCCAAAACTCATCTTTTAAACCACCTAAAACCCCCAATAAACCCATATCCAGAAATCCTTATAAAACCAAGTAAAAATCATATATGTTGGACCATTTGAGTTACTAAACACTTATCTAACTTCAAAGAGTCAAAATGTTGAGTGGATAGAATGATCAATATAAACCAAGAGGGGGGTGAATTGGGTTTTTAAAGTTTTTGGAAGTGGAATTGACAAATAAAAATGGTAGACAAGGAATTTTAGAGTGGTTCAAGTTCCAATCGAACTCTACATCCACTACCTTAGCTTCACTAAGGATTTTCAACAATTCCACTAATTGCTCTTCCCCTTTTCTAGGCTAAGGAGGTAACCGTTACAATTTCGGTCAAATTTTCTACCCAAAATTTGACCCAATCCTCATACAATAGAAACAAAGAAGTTGTTGGCTAAAATAAGTATCTCTCAATACACAAGGTAGCCCAATTACAAGCACTCAACCCAATTGAAATGATAAGAATGAAAAATACAATTGGGGTTACAAGACAATAATGGGATTCAGGCAAAAATGCTTGGATTTGATGTTTGGATGTTTGCTTTTGGATCAATATTTGTTGCTGAAGCTTTTAGAGGTCCATTTTATACCTTCTCAATGAATTTTAGCCGCTGTGGTTTTTGCATTCATCAATAGAGCCGTTGGGGATGTTATCTTCCCTCCATAAATGCAGTCTGCAACCAACCGTTTCGGAACGCCCGACCCTATTTCGAAATAGACCAAAATAGAATGAGCCGTTGGGGTGCATTAAAGAGCCCGTATCGAAACAGTTAAGCTTGTTTCGATACGCTAAGAGCCGTTTCGAAACTCGTTTCGAAACATTTTAGCTACTATCAAGGCCTGTACCGAAACAGATTGAAATCATTTCGATACGCCTTAATGACTTGTGTAAAATCAGTTAAAAACTTTCAACGGTCATATTTTTTAAATCTTAAGCCGTTTCGAAACTTGTTTCGAAACAAGGGTTCACAGTATCAAAACCGTTTCGATACCCGTTCCGAAACTTGAGTTCACAGTTTCAAAAGTGTTTCTAAATGCCTTAGGCCGTTCTGAAATGGTGACTCGAAAAACACTGTTTTGGCTTCAAGAACACTTAGAAAATTTTTGACAATATAAGTTTTTAACTTAGGCATTTTCCTTTAAACATATAGAGAGGTTTGAGGATTTAAAAATTCGTTTTCTCATTTTCAATTTAGTCCTTAAATTCTTTGGTTATATAAAAATCAAATTATCGGTTTCACAATCTCCCCCTTTTTGATATAACAAAACCAAAGTTAGAATTTAAAAGAGTTTTGAAAATTTTGAATACATTCTAACTCCCCCTCAATTTAATATGGGTTTTAAAGTTTTAAAAAAAGATTTAAATCCAAGTTTTTAAAACTCAAAAACACTTAAAACGAATTTTGGCTCTTATATTACTTCTCCCCCTTTTTGTTAGATCAAAAATAATAAACAATGCTCAAAGAGAAGAAACAAGGTTAAAAGCAATAAGTAATAACCAATAATCAACATAAGATAAATTCATAGAATTCAAATATCCAAAACATAAATCTTAAACAATAAGTTCAAAGCTTAATCCCAAACAAAGTAATCAAAGCATAGGTTCATAAAACATAAAGGAAATAAAGATGCAATCTTAGTCCTAATATGAATAGCTAATATGAGATGACATGAGAATCCTAAGCCTCGTCGTCGTCACCATCATCATCCATGGAATCTTCATCGTCCTTAGCTTGAGAGCGACGGAAATCCATCCATTGACCATAAAAGGTGGAGAAGGACATATCCATAGATAGATGTTGGTTCTCGAGGGATGTGAGTCGATTCTCCATGGATTGCAATCGAGTATTTATAGTGCCAAGACTCGCCTCCATAGTGTTAAACCGCTCGGTAAGAAAACCCATAAGAGCTTCATTGTTTGCAACCGGAGCTTGTGGTTGAGGTTCAACTTGAGGTGGAGGTGCTTCCCTATCAACACGTTCCCATTGGCCATTGTTGATGTAACGAAAACTGGACTTGCGGAGAGAAGATTCACCAAGTTTTTGCTTGCGGGGTTCCGGTGAGTCATAAGTGCAATCAAGATTAAGATCTCCAAAGATATAACTTAAAGTAGTCCCATAAGTGAAGGACTTGAGCGCATCGGTTTCACGGAGCTTGATATTATTCACCATCTCGGCGAACATGATCTTGAAAAGATTTGGGTGCTCTCCACGACGAAAACATTCAAGCCAAAAATAATCTACTTGACGAACGTGAGAAAATTTACCTCCGGAGGGGCGAATAAACCACGAGATCATCAAGTGGAGGAACCTATCGTGAGCATCCAAGGCAAGCACTGAACCGGTGTGAGAACCAAAATGTGTCTCATCCGTGATTCCTTCATTCTTAAGACCAAAGGTCCTCTCTAAGTAAGGTATGTCAATGACAATCCTCTTTCCCAAGATAAGAGACTCAATGCCAACAACTTCAGAATTGTCTTCACTATTAATAAGGTGGGCATTAGAGTAGAAGATAAGAACCATGTGCTTGTAGCAAATATCTGGGATACTCAAGAAACCAAAGAAGCTCCATTCTTGTAAACGGTGGAGATAACGGAAGAGAAAGCGCTCGGAGTCAAGAAACGACATGTCAACAACATGCTCACGACGAACGGCAAGCTCTTTGACGTAAGTGAAACGATCCCTTAGCTCTTGATTCTGAAGACTTTTGAGAAACAACTGAGTGAGATTGGGACGAATACCGGAATCACTTGCTTGACCCGTCTTACGCTTTTTGTTAACGTTTTCCATTGAAAAAAATCCTAAAAACATAAAGCAAGCAATTTTAACTAAAATTAAAGTGTATGCATGAAAGTCCTTAACTCAATCCCATGGTAAATCCCACTTAGGTTTAAAACAAATTTTAAGAACAAATTTTTTTTAAGAGAAAACAAAAAAAAAACAGTAAAAAAAATACGAATGAAAGAACATATATTCGAATAAAAAATTTTAAGATTTTGAAAAATTTTCACAAGATTTGAAAACCCAAGAATCAAAACACATAAACTAGACAAAATTAAAAATTTCTAACCTAGGATTCGAATACAAATTTAAGGAAAAAGAAAAAGATGAAAATATACCTTAAATTGAGATTTTGGATGAATAGATGGAAATCCTTGCACAAAATTGTTGATGCTTGCTTAGACTTGTGTTTAAGAGTAAAAGCCCTCAAGATTTGGTGAAAAACAATGAGGTTTAGAGGGTTTTTATAGGGAAAAAACGATTTAGGGTTTTTAGGGTTTGAGGGGATTTTAATTAAAGTGAAACTTTAACATTAAAAGCTCCTTTAAAGCAGTCCACTAACCCGTTTCGGAACAGGTCTTGACCGTTCCGAAACGCAGGCACCGAAGGTTGACTGACTTTTCAACTCCAGCTGATCGTTTTGATACGGCTTTGACCGTATCGAATCCCACGTTGACTCGTATCGAAACACGTTTCGATACACCCCTTGGCAGTAGCTAAAATGTTTCGAAACCCTTGGAAGGCGTTTCGAAACACCCTTCTCTCAGATGGATTTTTAAGGCACCCGTATCGAAACAGTTGGACCCGTTTCGATACACCTAGGCCTGGAAGTGCAGATGAGGTTCTAAAAGTGCAGAAAAATGGATTTTATGAGACCTAATTTGCATGAATGACATGAATGAGCAGGAATAACATGTGCAAACATAAACATACTCCCCATAGCTGTAAGCATGGATATTTTTCAAGGGCTACGACACACAAACATGAAATTTCACAAGATCAAGCAATTTTAAGCACAAAAGAGGTCCTAAAAGGTTAAGATAGGCTAGTTAGACCTAACTCGCTCCTAAGGGACCAAAAATGCTCTTTATCTAAAGGTTTTGTAAAGATGTCCGCTAATTGATTTAAGGTGTCAACATTCTCTATAACAACATCTTCTTTAAGGACATGATCTCTAATGAAATGATGCCTTATTTCTATATGTTTGGTTCTAGAGTGTTGGATGGGATTTTTTGTTAAACATATGGCACTAGTGTTATCACACTTAAGGGATATGGTCTCAACTTTAATACCATAATCTAAGAGTTGTTGCTTCATCCAAAGGACTTGAGCACAACAACTCCCTAAGGATATGTACTCGGTTTCGGTGGTAGATAAGGCTACACTATTTTGTTTCTTAGAGAACCAAGATATGAGCATACTACCTAAGAATTGACAAGTTCCCGAAGTACTCTTCCTATCGATTTTACAACCCCCATAATCCGCATCCGAATAAGCATGAAGGTTGAGTTTCTAGGGTACCAAAGACCTAAACAAGGGGTATCTCTAAGGTACCTAAAGATTCTCTTAACGGCTATAAGGTGAGACTCTCTAGGACTAGCTTGAAACCTAGCACACAAGCAAACACTAAAAAGATATCCGGTCTACTTACGGTAAGGTTAGGGGTGAGCGTTCGATCGAGTCGATTCAAGTCAAAAAATTTCGAGTTATTCGAGTTGACGAGTCATATTTTACAACTCAAACTTTATTTGAAATTTTTTCGATTCGAGTCGAGTTTAAGAAATTCGAGTCGAGTCGAGTCGAGTCGAGTTTTCGAGTTTCTATAAAAATTTAATTGTAATTATTTATCATGTTATAATATGGTTTGATTCTAATTTAAACTCCTTTCTCTAATCATATAAGATATGCACATATATATTTTTTCACATGTGACAATATTTCTTCATATTTTTATATATCAGTATGTAAATATCATAAAAAAATAGAGGGACTCATCTCGAACTTAAAAATAAATCCACTAATTACTAAAAATTTCGAGTTATTCGAGTTATTCGAATTTCCATTTCACAACTCAAACTTTATTTGAAATTTTTTCGAGTTATTCGAGTTTATGAAATTTCGAGTCGAGTCAAGACGAGTCGAGTATTTTGCCTCGAGTCGAGTCGAGTTTTGCTCACCCCTAGGTAAGGTAAAGCAATGACCCAATCATAGAACGGTAAAGCTTAGAGTCAACACACTTATCTCCTTCATCTTTGTCAAGCTTTGTAGATGAGCTCATAGGTATGGCTTGAGGCTTTGCATTCTCCAAGCCAAACTTCTTGAGCATATCCTTGATGTACTTTGATTGATTGATGAAGGTGCCATCCTTCCTTTGCTTGATTTGGAGTCCCAAAAAGAATGAGAGCTCCCCCATAATGCTCATCTCGAATTCACCTTGCATTAACTTAGCAAACTCTTTGCAATGACATTCATTAGTAGATCCAAAAATAATATCATCAACATAAATTTGTACTACTAAGATGTCATTTCTATACCTTTTTATGAAAAGTGTAGTGTCCACCTTACCTTTTTCAAAACCTTTTTCAATTAAAAAGTTTGAAAGTCTTTCATACCAAGCTCTAGGAGCTTGTTTTAAACCATAAAGAGCTTTAGTAAGTTTGAAAACATGATTTGGAAATTTCGAGTCTTCAAAACCGATGGTTGTTCCACATACACTTCCTCATTTATAAAACCATTTAAAAATGCGCTTTTAACATCCATTTGAAAAAGCTTGAAATCATGATAACATGCATATGAAAGCAACATCCTAATGGCTTCCATTCTAGCTATGGGTGCATAGGTTTCATCAAAATCAATTCCCTCTTCTTGAGTGTAACCTTGTGCTACTAGTATAGCTTTATTTCTCACAATGTTACCACTCTCATCTAGTTTGTTCCTAAAGACCCATTTAGTTCCTATAGTAGATTGATTACTAGGCCTATCAACTAATGTCCAAACATTACTTCTCTCAAATTCATTTAACTCTTCCTGCATAGCCATAATCCAAAAATCATCTTTCAATGCTTCTTTTATATTCTTAGGCTCTATGCATGAGTTAAATGCAACATGGTTCATAAGTTTAAGAGAAGATCTAGTGGTTACCCCCTTGGATGGATCACCCAAGATTTCACCATCTTTGACATAGTTGAACTCCCTTGGGTAGCTCACTTCCTTTTCCTCAAGAGCCAAGTCCTTCAAGGCTTCAAGAGGTGGATCTTGTGTATCCTCTTCTTTTGATGGAATCTCATCCTCCTTTGAAGTTTGTCCTCCATCAAAGGCATTTATGATTCCTATATCATCATCATCACAAGAATCCTTCCTTGGAAGGAGGTTATCATCGAATACAACATGTATAGATTCCTCTACTACTAAAGTTCTCTTGTTAAATACACGATAGGCTTTAGAGTTTAAAGAATATCCTATGAAAATAGCTTCATCACTTTTTGCATCAAATTTACCTAAGTTATCTTTTTCATTATTTAAAACAAAGCACTTGCAACCAAAAGGATGAAAATAGCTAATATTAGGCTTTTTAGATTTTAAAATCTCATATGGTGTTTTCTTTAAAATTGACATAATCATTACTCAGTTTACAATATAGCAAGCGGTGTTTGTGGCTTCCGCCCAAAAATATTTAGGTAAATTGTTTTCACAAAGCATGGTTCTAGCCATTTCTTGTAAAGTTTTATTTTCCCTCTCAACTACCCCATTTTGTTGAGGAGTTCGAGGAGCCGAAAAATTGTGGCTAATACCATTTTTATTTAAAAACTCTTCAAACCCTAGATTTTGAAATTCAGTTCCATGATCACTTCTAATATGAGAAATTCTAAGTTCAAGATCATTTTGGGTTAGTTTTGAAAATGTGATGAATTTTTATAAAGCCTCATCTTTAGTACTTAAAAATAGAACCCAAGTAAATCTAGAAAAATCATCAACAAGCACAAAAGCATAAGATTTACCACCCAAGCTCATAGTCCTAATAGGCCCAAATAAATCCATATGAATAAGTTGTAAGCACCTACTTGTAGAAACATCATTAATGGATTTAAAGGATGACTTATGTTGTTTACCCTTAGAGCATGCATCACAAATTTTATGATTTGAGAACTTAATTTTGGGTAAACCTCTAACTAGATAAAGGGAAACTAACTTTTCTAAAACACTAATGCTAGCATGTCCTAGTTTTCTATGCCATAGCCATGCATCATTTTCATTTTGAGCTACTAAACATACATGGGATGTATGTATGTCATCTAAATGCACCATGTAAATGTTACCTATGCGATGACCTATGAGCATAATATTATTAGATTTAATGTCAACAATTTTGCACCCATTTTTATCAAATAAAACATTAAATCCTTTATCACATAATTGGCTTATGCTCAACAAATTATGTTTAAGACCATCGACATACAAGACATTTTCAATAAGAATGGTAGAGTGATTACCTATGGAGCCAATACCTTTAATGTGGCCTTTGGAGTTGTCACCAAATGTCAACACTCCTCCACTTTTTGGCTTTAAGTCCATGAATCTACTCTTGTCTCCGGTCATATGCCTCGAGCATCCACTATTAAGGTACCAAGAATTTTGACTTTGTGCTTTGGCCTTGTAGCAATGCTCCCCCTACAAACAAAAATATTAAACTTTTGCTTTTGGTACCCAAATCATTTTGGGTCCACGAGTGTTAGCTCCCAATAGCTTGGTTCCCTTAGGAATCCAAGGTGACATAGCAACAATATTATTAGATTTTACAAGTTCCTTAGGAACCCATACACTTCTAATCTTTTTAGTTCTATTATGTCTAGGGAAGCTACTTTGTTTGTAGTTATTAGTCTTTTTCCTAGGTTGGTTTGTTTTAGACGATTCACCTATTTCATGCTTCACATGACCAACATTTTTTAAAGATTCTTTGAGCTTGTTAAGCTCATCTAACACCTTTTGGTGTTCACTATTGCATTGAGAAAGAAGATTATTTAGGTCAACATTTTCATCTTGGAAGAATTTAAGTTCATCTTTCAAACCTAAAATCTTTTTCTCAAATTTTGAGTTAGCTTGAGAGAGAGAGAGAGTCATTTTTATCATTTAATTCTGAAATAATTTTCTTATTCCTAATGACCGACTCTTTGTATTTCTCAACTAGCTCATCATAAACCTCTTGCAACTCATCAAATGCATCATTTAATTCATCAAATGTAAAGTCAAAAGATGATGAGTTAGAGGTTACCATGGAGGAATCCTCCTCAAGTGCCATGAGGAAAAGGTTGGCCACTTCTTGTTCGTCATCCTCGGATGACTCCTCATCACTCCAAGTAGCAAGCTTGGCTTTGAGCTTCTTCTTCTTCTCAAAGCCCTTCTTCTTGAGTTGAGGGCGCTCCGAACGAATGTGACCGGGCTTTTTGCACTCGAAGCAAATGATTTGATCCCACTCTTCTTCTTTGCTTTTACCTTTGAAGTCCATCTTTCTTTGAATTTTCCTTCCTCGGTTGGACCTCATGAAGCGTGAGAATCTTTTGGCTATCATAGCCAATTCTTCTAAATCATCCTTTTCACTAGAAGTGCTCTCCTTAAGTAATGAAGCTTTGAGAGCCACTCCCATTTTGTTCTTCTTTTCCACCTCTAGCTTCTCCACTCTTTTCTCTTCCTTCTTCTTTTCTTCTTCCCTTCCTTGCTTCATAATCTAATGAGTAAGGAGAGAACCCACTAGTTCATCAAGTTTTAGAGTCTTCAAGTTTTTGGCCTCGATGATGGCAGTTCTCTTCCCATCCCAAGATTCGGGAAGTGAGTAGAGTAGCTTCCGAACAAGTTTGTCTTCTGGGATAGTCTCTCCAAAGCCCTTAAGCCCGTTGACGATGGTTGAGAAGCGATCAAACATTTTGGACACTGTTTCGTCGGGCTCCATCTTGAAATTCTCATAACTAAGATTGAGAATTCCAATCTTGGTCTCCTTCACATCATTGGTTCCTTCATAGGTGGTCTCTAGAGTATCCCACACTTCCTTGGCACTTTCAATGGAGGAGACTTTGGAGTAGATATCGGGACCGAAAGAACAAAAGAGCATGTGAAGAGCTTTGTCATTTATTTGGATCTTCTTCCTCTCATCTTCACTCATCTCCATCTTCTTCTTTAGAACAAACTTTCCTTCATCATCTCTCTTCAATGGAATGTAGGGACCATCTTCAATGACATCCCAAACCAAGTAATCATTGGACTTGATGAAGAGGCGCATCCGGTTCTTCCGAAATGGATAGTTGTCACCATTGAAGAATGATGGCTTTGTGGTGGATTGTGACTCGTACATACTCGATCCGGAGGTAGATGCCATGGCTTGATGTTTTAGTTGATCACACTCTTCCTAGGAACTCCTCTTATGGTTGTGAATCCTTCAAAGAGGTAGGCTCTGATACCAATTGTTGAGTGGATCGAATGATCAATATAAACCAAGAGTGGGGGTGAACAGGGTTTTTAAAGTTTTTGGAAGTGGAATTGACAAATAAAAATGGTAGACAAGGAATTTTAGAGTGGTTCAAGTTCCAATCGAACTCTACATCCACTACCTTAGCTTCACTAATGATTTTCAACAATTCCACTAATTACTCTTCCCCTTTTCTAGGCTAAGGAGGTAACCGTTACAATTTCGGTCAGATTTTCTACCCAAAATTTGACCCAATCCTCACACAATAGAAACAAAGAAGTTGTTGGCTAAAATAAGTATCTCTCAATACACAAGGTAGCCCAATTACAAGCACTCAACCCAATTGAAATGATAAGAATGAAAAATACAATTGGGGTTACAAGACAATAATGGGATTTAGGCACAAATGCTTGGATTTGATGTTTGCATGTTTGCTTTTGGATCAATAGTTGTTGCTGAAGCTTTTAGAGGCCCCTTTTATACATTCTCAATGAATTCTAGCCGTTGTGGTTGTTGCATTCATCAATAGAGCCGTTGGGGATGTTATCTTCTCTCTATAAATGCAGTTTGCAACCAACTGTTTCGAAACGCCCGACCCTATTTCGAAATAGACCAAAATAGAAAGAGCCGTTGGGGTGCATTAAAGAGCCCGTATCGAAACGGTTAAGTTTGTTTCGATACGCTAAGAGCCGTTTCGAAACTCGTTTCAAAACATTTTAGCTACTATCAAGGCCTGTATCGAAACAGATTGAAATCGTTTTGATACGCCTTAACGACTTGTGTAAAACCAGTTAAAAACTTTCAACGGTCATTTTTTTTAAATCTGATTTGAATACCGTTTCGAAACGTTGGATGTCGTTTCGATACGGTGTCTCGATGTTCTTAAGCCGTTTCGAAACTTGTTTTGAAACAAGGGTTCACAATATCACAATCGTTTCGATACCCGTTCCGAAACATGAGTTCACAATTTCAAAAGTGTTTCGAAACGCCTTAGGCCGTTCCGAAACGGTCACTCGAAAAACACTATTTTGGCTTCAAGAACACTTAGAAAAAATTTGACAATATAAGTTTTTAACTTAGGCATTTTCCTTTAAACATATAGAGAGGTTTGAGGACTTAAAAATTCGTTTTCTCATTTTCAATTTAGTCCTTAAATTCTTTGGTTATATTAAAATCAAATCATCGATTTCACACAAAAGCTTACTTAAAGGTTAATAAAGTTTGGATTTTTATTCTTTAAACTCAAAACACAAAATAATGGGCTTCAATGAAAACTAAAAACATAGAGAGAAAGAGGAAGATGAGGACAACTCAAAAAATGTTATTACCTTTTAAAAATCACCAAGGATGAAGGAAGGAGGAGATGGAATAGTGACTTTCAATGGAGAGAAGAGTTTCACGTTGGAAAATGTTTGGAGGTAGAAGATGATAGTAATTTGAGTATTTGAAATAAAAAGGGGGTTTTATTTTACAAGAACATGTAATTACAAAACTGCCATTAATGAAAAATGGCCATCATCCAATATTCTAAAATCCATGGAATTTGGGCTTTAAATCAAAACCGGGTCCAACATATTAAATGAATTTTAAAAAGAAAAGGGAAAACCCGAAACATTATTTTAATTATTTAATTCACCCGACCCCCAAACCCGGGTGTTACACGTCGTGTACACTTGCACTATTTGTGATAGGTCTCTTTTACACGCAACAAGTTTTTGGCGCCGTTGCCGAGGACTGGCAACATATCTTTACCTTTTTATTACTGCACTTTTCTTTTTATTTTTCTGTTTTTAGTGGTGTTATTTACCCTGTGCTTTTCACAAGGTTTTCTATTTGCTTATGCGCAGATCTAGACGAGGTAATGAATTTGAGTACGAACTAGACCCAGAAACCGAGCGCACGTACCAACTCAGGAACCAAGCCCGACTCTTGATAGAAAGAAACAACTATCTTGAGGAGATACTGGAAGCAATGGTGAATAGAAGGCAAGGCAATGGGATAAATGACCCCAACAACAATGACCATAGGGTTATTGTTGATCCTCCTAACGATGCCCGGAACGATCTACCACCGCCCGCTGCCCCAGCAACATTGCAGACCTGTCGAGACTACATGGACAATGACCATGTTGAACTGGAAACTACCCTGCCAGACGTGGAAGCTGAAAACTTCGAACTGAAACCTGTCATGTTCATCATGATAAATTCCGCTGGCCAGTTTAGTGGTTCTGCTACTGAGGATGCCCGAGAACATCTTAAAACATTCCAAGAAATCTGTGGATCGTTCAGACTGCCAGGAATAAATCTAGAAGTACTGAGGCTCCGGTTATTTCCTCATTCATTGAGAGATAGAGCTAAGACTTGGTGGAACAAATTAACGCTGGGTTCAATAAGAACTTGGGCAGATCTCTCTCGTGAATTCCTTTCTCGTTTTAATCCTTCTCATTTATCTGAAAGATTGCGTAATGAGATTGCTACTTTTCAACAGGAAGATGACGAACCAATGCACGAGGCATGGGACAGATTTACAACTCTTTTACGGAACTGCCCAATGCATGGATTCCCCGTGTGGAATTAGGTTGTCAAATTCTACAACGCTGCCAATGCACACACTCGAATGAGGATAGATTCAGCAGCGAATGGGCTATTACTAGATAAAGAACCAGACGAGGCAATGCTAGTGTTGAAGAAGTTAGCAAAGAACGATGAGCAATTTCCTATAGCCCAGAGAGGAGGCAATCGAGGAATATTTGTAAAGGATTACGAAGCTGATAACCCGGTTAAATCACAGGTTGCATACCTCACAAAGATAGTCGAAAATCTGCAGCGGAAAGACTCTAAAGCTGTATATTCTGTAGAAGAGGTGTGTGAAACCTGTAGTGGGAATCACAGTTCAGAAGACTGCCCTTTACAACTGGAAGAATGGATGTATGTTGGGAACTATAACAAGCCTAGAAACCATGATTCCAACAACTACAATCCAAACTGGAGGAAGGACCCCAACTTCTCTTGGAGTAATCTGAACAATGCACTGAATCCTCTAGTGCAGAACAACCAGAACCAAGGAGTGCCCAGAATTCTGTCGCGACAGCAGCAACAACCACAACAGCCGGCAGCAACACCTAGTATACTGGAACAGACCTTGGCGACATTTATGTCACAAACAGGAGCATACATGGCAAACATGGATCACTTTGTCAAGAAAACTAAATCATTCATGGACAAGACACAGATGAGGATGACAAACCATGAGGCTTCCCTAAAATCTCTGGAGACACAGATGGGCCAAGTTTCATAGTATATCAAACTGAGGCAGAACGGAGGATTCCCTAGTGATACTGAGGTCACTAGAAAACCCACACATGAGCAGTGTAAAGCAATTACAACTAGGAGTGGGAAACAATTACAAGGGCCGAAAATAAAAGAAGTACCGAGTAAGGATCCGACCTTAGAGACACCTGCCATGAACACTGCTCCGGTAGAGGAAAAACAACCTGTTGTCGACACGGCTGCTACGACAGTAGAAGGGCCAGAGGAGCAGACAGAAGATGCTGAAGAACTTAAGCCTCCTCAGATCTGGATTTCATGTGAAGGACGCCTTGAAGATTACCGTCCTCCACCCCCTTTTCCACAGCGGTTACAAAAATAGAAACAAGAGTACCAGCTTAAGAAGATTTATGATATTTTAAAGCAAGTACACATTAACATACCGCTGCTAGAAGCCATTAAGCAGATGCCTGGATATGCTAAGTTTCTCAAGGATGCAATGTCCAAAAGGTCTATACTTGGGGAATTTGAGACAGTGAAGATGACATAAGGATGTATGACAATCTTGCATAAGCATCCACCCCAAAAAAAGAAGGACCCTGGGAGCTTCATCATACCATGCATAATTGGCGATAAGTTCGTGGGTAAGGCACTTTGTGATCTTGGTGCTAGCATAAACCTAATGCCCAAATCTGTATTTCAGAAATTAGGTATTGGACAAGCAAGGCCCACGACAGTCATGCTGCAGCTGGCAGATCGCTCTTACGTACAAATAGAAGGGAAGATCGAAGATATTCTGGTAAGAGTGGATAAGTTTATTTTTCCTGCTGGCTTTCTTGTTTTAGATTGTGAAGCAGATGAACACGCACCGATCATCCTGGGGCGACCCTTCCTAGCCACAGGAAGAACTGTGATCGATGTTGAGAAAGGAGAACTGATCATGAGAGTGAATGATCAGCAAATCAAACTCAATGTTCTCCAAGCAATAAAACAAGCTGATGCAGAGGAAGAGTGTAAAGCAATCTCAAAGGTAGTCCTAGACCAACCCTGCTTTAGGTCGAACTGCCACGACAGAAAGTTCAGTCACTGCCACCGCAGTCACCTTGAAGATTGTCACGGTAGCAACGACGAAAGTGACCCCTCAGACACAGAATTATCCGACACTGAAGGTCCTGAGGAGGTAAATTGGATAGGCACACGTCCAGGTAAGTTCTTCGAGCCTTTAAATTATACCTCGAATGAACATGTAATCCAAAAGCCTTCCATTGAACAGCCACCTGTTCTAGATCTTAAACCCCTGCCAGGACAGCTTAAATATGTCTTTCTTGGTTTAAATGATACGTTGCCCGTAATCATCTCTTCCAAGTTGATGCAGGAATAGGAGCAGCGGCTAATCAAAATGCTACAGCAGCATAAGAAGGCCATTGGATGGACTATAGCTGATATCCAAGGCATCAGTCTGGCGTTATGCATGCACAAGATCCTCTTGGAGGATGATCATAAGCCAACCATTGATGCCCAGAGACGACTAAACGAGGCTATGCGAGAGGTGGTGCGGAAAGAAATTATCAAGTGGCTTGATGCCGGTATAATATACGCCATCTCGGATAGCAAGTGGGTGAGCCCAGTGCAATGTGTGCCCAAAAAGGGAGGCATAACCATCGTAACCAACGAGGACAACGAACTAATCCCAACCAGGACTGTGACCGATTGGAGGGTTTGTATGGACTACTGAAAGCTTAATAAAGTTACCCGGAAGGACCACTTCCCCTTACCCTTTATCGATCAAATGCTAGATAGATTAGCGGGGAAGCCTTATTATTGTTTTCTTGATGGTTACTCAAGTTATAACTAAATAGCAATCACACCGGAAGACCAAGAGAAAACCACCTTTATATGCATGTACGACACCTATGCCTTTTGGAGAATGCCATTCGAGCTCTACAATGCACCAGCAACCTTGCAATAGTGCATGATGGCAATATTCTCCCACATGGTGGAGGATTTCCTAGAAATTTTCATGGAAGGTTTTTCCGTCTTTGGAGACAGCTTTGGCGGTTGTTTAGGAAATCTACAGAAGGTCCTTGGGAGATGCGAAGAGGTGAACTTTGTTTTAAACTAAGAAAAATGCCATTTTATGGTGGATGAAGGCATAGTACTGGGCCATAAGGTTAGCTGCCGCGGCATAGAGGTGGACATAGCAAAAATAGAGGTTATCGAAAAGCTGCAGCTGTTGCGTGTAAAAGTGTCTATCGCAATGTAGTGCAAGTGTACACGACGCAAGTAGTAAAGTGATACTAGAGTATCGGATATCATCTCCACAGGGACTAGGCTAACCCTTTCCTTTGCTATCTGCACAAAGGGAAAAGAAATAGTTTAAATTATTTGTCACGAAATAATAAAGAGAACTGGAAATAAAGAGTAAAGAAATTAGGATAGAGAGAATGGGCTGGTATTGAATTGCTCAGTAGTGCAGGTATTGTCTTGCTTAGGATCTCCAGTTCTGTCGTCGCGCCTGTCGTCGACAGCACCTGTCGCGGCAGCTGTCCGTTGGTCGTCGCGGCAGCAAACACACCAACTCAGTACATTCAAGTTTGGCAAGAATCCCAGATCTGCCTTGGCCTATCCCTAGGTCCAAGTCTGTCGATGATCACGTCTTTGACGATACCTCCCGGCGTGAATCGAAGGATGAACACCGATGTGTATGAATTCTTCCTTAGCCACTCAACCTTGCTCTATCCCTAGGCACAAGATAGTTCAACTATAAACTAGAGAACTTGCTCTTATTTCTTTCGTATACTTAACTCTCCCGATGCTAAGTAAATAGATAACCTCACAATGCTCTCCCGATGCTCTTGCAAGATATTAAAACCAAAATAAGAGAACTTGAAGTTTATTTTATTGAACTTGGAAAATCCTAAAACAAAACAACCCTTGCAACTACTTTACAAAACAACCCGTGGCCCTAGGGGGAATTTAGAACATGTCGATGACGGGTAAACGGCAGAGGGGTTTAGGTTATCGGTTATGAGGTATTATCTGCCTCCTAGGTTAAATCTATGCCCTTATATAAGCTTTGGGCTCAAGTATTCTAAGTTAACAAGGATTACAACTTTAATGAAAAGTAAGATTCTAATGAATGCTTAATCTCTAAGGATTCCTACTTTTCAGCCGCCTCCTTGTTTCATGGGAATTCCTCTCCTTGAGGTTTGGCTTGACATATCTTTTGATCCGGGGCTTGGAAAAATATTTGGCTTTCACACGACAGACGAGCAGATTTTTCTCTATCTATCGAGGTCCACTTTGCTTTTTCTCTCCACAAAACTGCTGTCACCATGCTGTCACGGCGGCACCATGGCAGCATCGTCCTCTTTGTCTGCTTGTCCAGTTCAGCTCTTCTGCTTCTCTGCCCAGCGCCTGCCACGATTGCTGCCCTGGGTGCTGTCATGACTGCTGCCACGACAGATACCTGCAAAAGTAACCAAATTTAGCAGTATCTGCGCAATTTTATCTAAATGTGATGTTTATGCAAAAATTAACCTAAAATGCAGTTAAACATGCTTGAGTGCAGCAAAAATAAGGATAAATGATGGGTAAAATATAGAAATTTTAAGTACTGATCACACCCCCAAACTCGAATCTTTGCTTGTCCTCAAGCAAATCAGACCTAAAAGAAAAATATTTTTTTGTTTTGGCTTTCAAACAGTGAACTTTCCCTTACCCGTCGTTCGTTCCCTGTGACGGCAGCAACCTGTCGGATAATTTAGGATCTGTCCGGAATCTCCCTATAGTCCTCGTGCAGTGTGTGCATGCTTGTGAACAGTTATATGCCAAGAATCTCTTAGTTTCACTAGAAAATTTCAGCTCTTAACTCGAATTTTTATGCCAAGTTTATCTTTTGAAGGCACTTCTTATGCTCCTTTGATTTTCTGTTTTGACTCGATTTCAATTTTTTTTAAGCTAAAGTTTCACTAGAGCCGGTTTCGGGCACCTCTAGCTAACTTCCTAGAGCCGGTTTCGGGCACCTCTAGGGCTTTGAGTCTCTTTTGCTAAACTTCTTTCCTAGAGCCAGTGTTAGGCACCTCTAGGGGCTATTCAAGTGCTAAGCTTCCTATTCTAGTTTGGCTAAAAGAAGTTTAAGCAGTATAACAGTCACAATGGTGTTTAAGTTTTCAGAACTATAGAAAGGCTCTAAACTTCTCCTTAAACTATCCTAAAGTTTCTGCCACGACAGAGCTGTCACGACAGGCAAGTTCAGTTCATAGTTTTAAGCCAAAATTTTCAAAATTTTCATTTTTTTTTGCATAAAATAAATGCGACACAATTAAAACTAAATGCAATATTATATTAATAATTAGGAGGACTGCCTACCCCCAAACTCAAGGGTTGCATTGTCCTCAATGCATGACACAAAAGATGAAAAAACAGAAGAAAAAGATGACAGAAAAGTTAAACATCACAAAAAGATAATATATATAGCAGGCGACAGAAAAAAAGAAAAAGAAGACTTAAGTTGTGCGGCTGTCGTCGCTGCTGCTGGAGCTTTGGATGAGGAGCTGTCGACGGGCAGTCTTTTTGGACTTTGTCGGAGGAGCTGTGGGTGCTGCCCTGAGAGTATGAGTGCTGCCGCGACAGGGGTGGAGGCAGAGCTTCCTCAGGTTGCTTGTATCGTCATTGCAAGGGTTTTTCTTTGTTTACCTAATAACAAAAACAAACTAAAACCAATAACAAATTTCTAATTCCTAAAATAATAAAGATAAAATAAGATAAAAATAAAATAAGTTAAATTAGGAGTGCCTTGAGGGGCATCTCCTAAAGTAACTACTCCCTGTTCTATTGATGCTTGATGGGTCGTTTCCGGTACTTCTTGAAGTCCATCCGTACCCTCCATCTGGTGATTATTCTCATGGTGGAGGCTCTTTTCTTTCTCTTCCCTTTGTAGTCCATGAAGTCCTCTCTTCTTGGTAATGTTTCTGAGGGCATGAATATATGATTAGAAAAAATCAAATTGACATTCGGCCACAAACTTACCTTGTTTTCGTTGAATGTTGTTGTGGTTGAATGTAGCCCTTGCTGTCCTGTCTGCTGCTGCGGCAGCCAGTTATTTTGACAGTCCGTTGTCAGGTTACTTTGCAGGTCAATGGGACATTGGTAAGTGCCATCACTCTCTATACTAAATTCTGTTGACCACTCGTAGATCTCCATCAGTAGAGACTTTGATGATTCTATGTCCACCGGCTTTGGTTCCTCTAATACCTGCAATGGAATTTGTGAGTTTTCAAAGAATTCAAAAGGTTCGTTTATTACCTGCTCATATTCCATCGGCGAGGCATTGTCAGTGGGTAGCTCTTCTAGGTGGTCGTGCGAGTGCCATGACAGGGATGGATGTGTGCAATCTTGGTCAGGCATAATTGAGGTAGTGGGTTGAGAATTTGCCTCTGATGTGGTTGCTGCTTCAGCATCAGTTGCTGCCGAGGCGGCAGTTTCTGTCGAGGCGGCAGTTTCCGCTTTGACTGGGGTTTCTACCTCGGAAGTGGTTGCTGCCGTGACATTCTCTTGAATTTCACTCAGCGTTGTCGCGGTGTTGCTCCATTCCGGCTCCTCGATCATTGCCATGGCAAGTTGTTGCTCAGACTCATCATATGTTGGGTATTCCTTCACATGGGCGTCCTCGTCATCTTTCCTTGGGATTTCAGGTTCAGTCGTGGAATGTATGAGGACCGGTCTGCTCAAGAGTGCATCCATCTTAGCGATACTTGCGTCCATAGAAACCGACACTTCTTGAGTGAGTGCCATGAAGGCTTCCAGTGTGTCTTCTAAGGATTTTGACTGCTCTTGAGGATGATGACATTGCCAGGGCAGGTCGGGTTCTGCAGCAAAACTGTTATGGTATAAAAAATTGTGCGGGTTTTGATCGTACCATAAAAAATTTTGCTGTTGCGGCATCGGCAGTTGCTGCCCCTGTTGCTGCTGTGGCAGCATATCTTTACGGTAATTGCAAGAACTTTCCCACATCAACTCTCGAATGGTTTTTCCTGGCATGTTGATGCCCTTGAACATGTATTTTCACCTGAGTTTTTTTTTGTTAAAAAAAATAAAAAAAAAATAAAAAAAATAAAAAAAAGAAAAAAAAAGAAAAAAAAAAGAAAAGTGCAGAAGCTAGGGTAAGAGTGTGTTGCCAGTCCCCGGCAACGGCGCCAAAAACTTGTTGCGTGTAAAAGTGTCTATCGCAATGTAGTGCAAGTGTACACGATGCAAGTAGTAAAGTGATACTAGAGTATCGGATATCGTCTCCACAGGGACTGGGCTAACCCTTTCCTTTGCTATCTGCACAAAGGGAAAAGAAATAGTTTAAATTATTTGTCACGAAATAATAAAGAGAACTGGAAATAAAGAGTAAAGAAATTAGGATAGAGAGAATGGGCTGGTATTGAATTGCTCAGTAGTGCAGGTATTGTCTTGCTTAAGATCTCCAGTTCTGTCGTCGCGCCTGTCGTCGACAGCACCTGTCGCGGCAGCTGTCCGTTGGTCGTCGCGGAAGCAAACACACCAACTCAGTACATTCAAGTTTGGCAAGAATCCCAGATCTGCCTTGGCCTATCCCTAGGTCCAAGTCTGTCGATGATCACATCTTTGACGATACCTCCCGGCGTGAATCGAAGGATGAACACCGATGTGTATGAATTCTTCCTTAGCCACTCAACCTTGCCCTATCCCTAGGCACAAGATAGTTCAACTATAAACTAGAGAACTTGCTCTTATTTCTTTCGTATACTTAACTCTCCCGATGCTAAGTAAATAGATAACCTCACAATGCTCTCCCGATGCTCTTGCAAGATATTAAAACCAAAATAAGAGAACTTGAAGTTTATTTTATTGAACTTGGAAAATCCTAAAACAAAACAACCCTTGCAACTACTTTACAAAACAACCCGTGGCCCTAGGGGGAATTTAGAACATGTCGATGACGGGTAAACGGCAGAGGGGTTTAGGTTATCGGTTATGGGGTATTATCTGCCTCCTAGGTTAAATCTATGCCCTTATATAAGCTTTGGGCTCAATTATTCTAAGTTAACAAGGATTACAACTTTAATGAAAAGTAAGATTCTAATGAATGCTTAATCTCTAAGGATTCCTACTTTTCAGCCGCCTCCTTGTTTCATGGGAATTCCTCTCCTTGAGGTTTGGCTTGACATATCTTTTGATCCGGGGCTTGGAAAAATATTTGGCTTTCACACGACAGACGAGCAGATTTTCTCTATCTATCGAGGTCCACTTTGCTTTTTCTCTCCACAAAACTGCTGTCACCATGCTGTCACGGCGGCACCATGGCAGCATCGTCCTCTTTGTCTGCTTGTCCAGTTCAGCTCTTCTGCTTCTCTGCCCAGCGCCTGCCACGATTGCTGCCCTGGGTGCTGTCACGACTGCTGCCACGACAGATACCTGCAAAAGTAACCAAATTTAGCAGTATCTGCGCAATTTTATCTAATTGTGATGTTTATGCAAAACTTAACCTAAAATGCAGTTAAACATGCTTGAGTGCAGCAAAAATAAGGATAAATGATGGGTAAAATATAGAACTTTTAAGTACTGATCAGCAGCCACCCACCACAATCAAAGGGATTCGAAGTTTCTTAGGGCATGCAGGGTTTTATCGAAGATTCATAGCTATTTTTTCGAAGATGACCAAGCCCCTTTGCCACCTGTTAGAGCAGAATCGCCCTTTGATTTTAATGCTGAATGTACTGAAGCATTTAGAATACAGAAGGAGAAGCTGGTAACAGCCCCGATCGTACAGCCACCAGACTGGAGCTTGCCATTTGAGATAATGTGCGACGCCAGTGATTTTGCTGTCGGGGCAGCATTAGGACAGAGGAAGGATAAGCTCTTCCATGTGATTTACTATGCCAGCAAAACACTGAATGATGCGCAAATCAACTACACCACGATAGAGAAGGAGCTACTAGCTGTGGTGTTTTCAATCGACAAGTTCCGTCTGTATATACTTGGAACAAAGGTGGTGGTTCATACAGACCACTCAGCACTCAAGTATCTGTTCAAAAAAAAGATGCAAAACCTAGGCTGATACGTTGGATTCTGCTACTGCAAGAATTTGACATTGACATCAAAGATAAAAAGGGAACAGAAAACCAAGTTGCAGACCACTTGTCAAGGCTGGAGATGGGAAGGAATCAATCAACAGACAAGACCAACATACTGGAAACATCCCAGATGAGCAGTTGTTTGCTGCCACCAGCACTGCCGCGACAACCATGGCGGCAAGTAAGCTTTCTGAAACCTCTTGGTATGCTGACATTGTTAATTACATTGTAAGTGGGTTATTACCTCCTGAGCTTAATTACCAAGCAAGGAAGAGGTTCCAAAATAATGCAAAACATTATTATTGGGACCAACCTCTTCTTTTCAAGCACCGTGCAGATAAGATTATCAGGAGATGCATACCACAGGACGAACAGAAAGCAGTGCTTCACCACTGCCATGCTGCCCCTTATGGAGGACACCTAGAAGGAAATAAAACTGATGCCAAGGTTCTAAAATCTGGTCTCTATTGGCCTACACTATTCAGGGATGCACAAGCTTTTTACAAGAGCTGTGACAAATGCCAAAGGACTGGGAATATATCAAGAAGGCATGAGATGCCACTGCAGAACATACTGGAGGTCGAAATCTTCGATGTTTGGGGAATCGACTTCATGGGGCCATTCCCAGCATCTTGTGGGAATTTATACATCCTACTGGTAGTGGACTACGTGTCAAAGTGGGTAGAAGCGATCGCCACTCAAAAGAATGATGCCAAGACTGCACAAATATTTCTTCACAAGAATATCTTCTCAAGGTTTGGCATCCCAAGGGCGATAATTAGCGATGAGGGGAGACATTTCGACAATAGGGTAATTGCTGCTGCATTAAGGAAATACGAAGTGAAGCACCGGATTGCAACAACATACCACCCTCAAACCAATAGGCAGGTCGAGATATCAAACAGAGAAGTAAAGAACATCCTAGAGAAGATGGTTAAACCTACTCGAAAGGATTGGTCTCTACATCTAAATGATGCACCCTGGGCCTACAGAACATCGTTCAAGACGCCATTGGGGATGTCACCCTTTCGACTCATTTTTGGGAAAACGTGTCATTTACCTGTCGAGATAGAACACAGAGCTTACTGGGCTAACAAGGCAGTGAATATGGACTGGGATAAGGTATGACAGAAAAGGCTACTGGACTTGAATGAGATTGAGGAAATTCGAGCAATGGCCTACGACAATGCCAAGATCTACAAGGACAAAACCAAGAAGTGGCACGACAGGAAATTGCTGTTACGACAGTTCTGCCCAGGGCAGCAGGTGTTGTTATTCAACTCTAGGTTGAAGCTTTTTCTAGGAAAGCTTAAATCTAGGTGGTCTGGTCCTTTCCAAGTTGTCCAAGTTTTCCCCCAGGTGCCATTACAATCAAATCAATGAATGATGGGTACCAATTCAAGGTCAATGGATAGAGGCTCAAGCATTATCAGGGGACTGAAGCCCCAAGGATGCAGGAAGTAGTTACTTTAGGGAATAAGATTTTAATTCAGTTTATCTATTTAATTATTTTTAGGAAATAAAGGAAGCAAAGCAAAGAGGAGGAATGAACCAGCCCACCGCATTCACAACAGCCCAAAAAGCCCAACGGACAAGCCTGTCACCAGCTGTCGCGACAGACGCGGAAAAGACAGCCTGTCACGGAGCTATCGCGACAGACACGCAAACGCGTAACATACGCGCAACAGACATGGAAACGCGTGACAGACGTGTCAAAAACTGCGTAACAACTGGCCCCGTTATTCGCGCATGCCGTTACACTCCCAACGGGCAGAAAAAACCCTGCTCTATATAAACCCACACTCCCTTTTCATTTTTCATCTCATTCTCATTCTCTCTACTTGCTTCCCAGAATTTAGATCTCAGAAAACTTCTTTTATTTTGCTATAGTTCCTTGCAATGGCCACCAGAACAACCCGACGCAGCGCTGCCTCCACATCTACCACGGTAGTGTCAACACCGAGCCACATCGGAATACCCAACCATTTCGCATCCACAGACTCAGCAAAAAGGTACTATGGGTCTTTCCAGAAGAGAGAAATGTGGGAAGAAAGAGGGTTCATTTATACCCAAAAGACGGGAGAACTAGGGCTCGAAGGCTTCACTGCCAAGAAGATCCTCGCACTCAAGTGGCAGATGTTTGCTGCCCAGCCAGAAGAGATGAACGTCACCCTAGTTCGAGAATTCTACGCTGCCGTCACCGACAATGATGCCACAACAGTTACTGTCCGAGGCAAAGAAATCTCCCTCGAGCCGGCATACATCAACACGCTATATGGGCTGTATGTGAGCAAGAAGGAAGACGCCCATCGGAGGTTTGTGAACAGTCTGTTGCCGGTAGACTACGATGCTGTCATTGCAGAGTTGACAGAAGAGGGCACAAAATGGAACGATGACCCCAAGCACCGGTGGACTGTGCGGAGGACTCAGCTCACCCCACAAGCCAAGCTGTGGAACCATTTCGTCAAGAAGCGCCTCATGCCTACCTCACATAATACCACTGTTGACCGGCAGAGATTAGCCCTCGTCCACTCCATTCTCAACGAGAGGAAAATCAACATCGCCCGATACATCCGAGACGGAATCCTCGAGTGTGCTCTCTGACTTTCAGGCCCCCTAGTCTTCCCCTACCTGATCACCACGCTCTGCCGGGGCAACAATGTGCCAGAAATCAACAAAGATGTCAAGGTCCGAGGGAAAGGATGGACGCAGCAGAATCTCTACAGTTTGATGGAATTAAAAGCTACCCCTCATCTATCGTACGTGGACCCAACTACTGCGACAGAAACGACAACAGACCCTGACCCCACCGAACCTGCCACATCAGAACCGGAGCAGACAATGACAGCACCACCGACAGACACCTCTAGCCAGATCCTTAAGACGCTGCAAAAGATGGAAGAACAACAGCTCGGCCTAATGGGATTTCTGAGGGACTTCACTGCCGCCACGGTAAATTTTATCAAGTCTGATTTAAATTTTCCCAATGTGCAATTCCCTGCTTCCCCAGAAACTCTCTTTGCTGCGCCCACACCTGCTGCCAGTCCCAGAACCCCTACTGCCGCCTCCACACCCACACCTGCCACGACCGGAGATGGCGGCAGAAAATCTGCCACTCCCCGAGGAGAGAAAAGGAAGGACCCCCTATCGAGGATCGACCCAAAATATTTTGAAGGGTTATCTTCTTCCTCCGTCTGGCAAGATTCTGACTCAGAGCCGTCGGTCGTCCGAGACATATCCAAGGACTGCCATCCGATGAAAAGGAAGAAGCTGAACGAGACTGTCGAAGGACCCTGCCACGGCAGATCAGACAATAGTAGCAACAACAGCATCGATGATGAACTTTAGGTCCTGGACCAGCCCCCACACATCTCACCTACCTGAGTCCAGCCACCTCGAGAGGTAAATAAGAAGATGGCCTCCTCGTCTCCCAGCACCCAACCATCCCCTACCGTCAAAGTCACCGCCCGCCGGAAGCTCCAAGTCAGCAGCAGCAGCGATGACAGCTCATCAAATTAAGTGCTTTTCTTATATATTTGCTGTTTTTGCTGTTATTTTCTCTATTTTGTGATGTTAATTTCTGCTTTTTATTTTTAATTGTTGTCATGCATTGAGGGCAATGCAACCCTCGAGTTTGAGGGTGGGCATCCCTCCATTAATGAACTTGTTAGTTGTGTCTTTTATGTCTCATTTTAAGTTTATTTTTAAGTTTATTTTTGTGTCAAAAAAATGAAAATAAAAATAAAAATTTGGCTTAAGACTTTGAACTGAACTTACCTACCGTGACATTCTCTATCGTGACTGTGCCTTTAGGATGTTTTAGGAACTATTTAGAGCCTTTCTATAGTTCTGAACTTTAGAACACCTTTTGTGACTCTTATGATGTCTAGATTTCGGTAGTGAACTAGAATAGGACGATTTACCCACTTGAGTTGCCCCTAGAGGTGCCTAACACTGGCTCTAGGAAAGGAATAAAAAAAATGTGTGTAGACTCACTTGCCCCCAAAACTGCCTTACAATGACTCTAGGGAGATTTTTTTTCTAAGTCAGAAAAAACTAAAGGAGCCTAAGAATTGCCTCCAGAAAAGATGAAGTTGAGTCAAAGGTCAGAAAAACTAAAGGAGCCTAAGAATTGCCTCCAGAAAAAATAAAATTGGCATAGAACTCAAGTTTGTAGCATAACTATTCTGATAAGCTAAAGGAGTCTAGGCACATATTTGTTCACAAAACATGCACACACTGCACATGAACTATAGTATTGTTCCGGATAAATCCCGAAACACCCGACAAGGTACTGCTCTTGATAGTGAATGTGTGGTAGGTAATGAAAGTTCATGAATTAAGCCAAGCCAAAAAGTTTTTATTTTTAGTTAGGTCGTATTTTCTTGAGGACAAGCAAGAACTTGAGTTTGGGGGTGTTTTGAGTGTATAAAAGTTCTATATTTTACCCCTCATTTACCCATATTTTTGCTGCACTCAGGTATAATTCATTGCATTTAGGATAGATTTTTGTATATACATCACAATTAGATAAAATGACACAGTTGCTGCTGATTTTGGTTACTTTTACAAGTATTTGCTGCGGTAGACCCAGGGCAGCGAAAGAGCAGAGGCGAATTGCAGAGCTGGAGTCGAGAAGCGAAGGCTGTCGTGACATCTGCCGTGGCAGGCATGACGACAGAGGAATGTTGAGGTCGAAAAGTGAAGTGGAGCTCGTCAGATAGAAGATTTCAAGCCGATCTGCCGTGGACCACTCCCATATTTTTCTGAGCCCTGAAGCTGAATGAAGGCCAAGCCCAAAGTTCAAGGAAGAAACTCAAGGCAAGAAAAGAGGATGAATTCAAGGCATCTACTCAGAAGATTTAGTCTTTAATAGAGTTTCACTTTAATTCGAAATTGTATTCTTGCCATATTAGAAAACTTGGACCCAAGGACTATATAAAGGCATGTAATTCGACCTAGGGGAGGATATCTCATTCCTAGCCATCTTCCCCCAAAACCCTTGTCGTTTTCCCTTCTCCACCATGTTCTAAACTCCCACTAGGGCTAAGGGTTGATTATGTAAAGTAGTTGCAAGGATTGTACTGTTTTAGGAATTTTCTGTCAAGCAATAAAAACTTCAAGTTTATTTACTCTGGTTTTTCATATCTCATAAGAGCATCGGGAGAGCATTGTGAGGTTATTCATTTGTTTGATATCGGGAGAGTCAAGCATACGAAAATAGTAGATACGTGTTTTCCAGTTTATGGTTAAACCATCTTGGCTTAGGGATAAGTAAAAGGTTAAGTGGCTAAAGAAGAATTCAAAAACTTTGGTGTTCACCCTTTGATTCACGCCGAGAGGTATCATCCAAGAAGTGTTCATCAACAGAACTTGGGCCTAAGAATATGACAAGTCATAACAGGGATTCTTGCCAAGCTTGAAGTACAGAGTTGTTGATCACTGCCACGACATCAATAGACCTCTGCCGCGATAGGTGTTGCCGCGACATGAACGACGACAGACAACATAAGTTCCTCTAACAGTGCAACACCTGCACTACTGAGCAAATCAATACCAGCCTATTCTCTAAATTTGATTCTTTATTCTTTTAATTTAGTTGTTTCTCAATATTACTCCACCAATTCAATTAAACTATTTCTTTCTCTTGTGCAACAATTAAAGGATAGAGTTATTTCCAGTCCCTATGAGACGATATCCGATACTCTAGTATCACTTTACTACTTGCGTCGTGTACACTTGCACTATTTGCGATAGGACCCTTTTACACGCAACAATATTGGGGTTAGCGTGCCAAGGATTGAGTAACGTTTGATACCTATTAAGTAGGTGGATTGTATGACCATGTTAGGCGAGCTTGTCCACGTTTGATCGGTGGGGTATAGATTTTCGCGCCTGTTGTTGTAAGTTGCTTTGGAAGTTGTGACTCAAATGTTCGCTTCAGAGGTGTTAGATGTGGGAGTGTGAGTAACTAGTTTCTTTGGTGAAATTGTTGTTACAAGGAAAACAATATAGAAGATTTCCTTTATCTGTTCAAGGTCATGTGTTTCGGTTGATTTGATGGAAATACCGTTTTATGGTTTGGTGTGATTCTTGGAATGGACTGGTTGGTTGAGCATCGAGTTGTGATGGATTTTGATGTTAAGCGTGTCACTTTGAAGCTTGTAGACGATTACGAGGTAGTAATCGTAGGCGAGAATGTGAGGTTCTTGTCTAATGCAATTTCGGCTCTTGAAGCGAGTCAGCTGTTGGAGTTAGGATGTGATGCTTTTTTGGCGTATGTGATGAATCTTGGTGCGAAGGAGGTGCGTGTGCAAGACATACGAACCATATGCGAGTTTCTGGAAGAGTTTCTTGGGTTTCCACCCAACTGTGAGGTTGAGTTTGGTATAAAGTTGTATGAGAATACGACTCCAGTGTCCATTGCTCCTTATCGCATGGCACCTAAGGAGTTGAAGGAGTTGAGGACGTAGCTCCAGGAGTTGCTTGACCGGGGGTTCATAAGGCCAAGTATTTCACCTTGAGGTGCACCGGTCTTGTTTGTGAAGAAGAAGTATGGTACCATGTGTTGCGTGTAAAAGAGTCTATCGCAATTGTAGTGCAAGTGTACATGACGCAAGTAGTAAAGTGATACGAAGTATCGGATTATCGTCTCCACAGGGATTGGGCCAATAGCTTCACCTAATTTCACTGCACGAAGTAAAGGAAATAATTGAGAGTTGTCACGAGAATAATAAAGGAAAACGTAAATAGAAGAATAGAGTAATCAAGATAGAGAGAATGGGCTGGTATTGAATTGCTCAGTAGTGCAGGTATTGTATTGCTTAGGAACTCCAGTTCTGTCGTCACGCCTGTCGCCGACAGCACCTGTCGCGGTAGCTGTCTGTTGGTCGTCGCGGCAGCAAACACACCAACTCAGTACGTTCAAGTTTGGCAAGAATCCCAGATCTGCCTTGGCCTATCCCTAGGTCCAAGTTTTTCGATGATCACATCTTTGATGATACCTCCCGGCGTGAATCGAAGGATGAACACCGATGTGTATGAATTCTTCCTTAGCCACTTAACCTTGCCCTATCCCTAGGCACAAGATAGTTCAACTATAAACTAGAGAACTCGCTCTTATTTCTTTCGTATACTTAACTTTCCCGATGCTAAGTAAATAGATAACCTCACAATGCTCTCCCGATGCTCTTGCAAGATATTAAAACCAAAATAAGAGAACTTGAAGTTTATTTTATTGAACTTGGAAAATCCTAAAACAAAACAACCCTTGCAACTACTTTACAAAACAACCCGTGGCCCTAGGGGGAATTTAGAACATGTCGACGACGGGTAAACGGCAGAGGGGTTTAGGTTATCGGTTATGGGGTCTTATTGTTCCTAGGTTAAATCTATGCCCTTATATAAGCTTTGGGCTCAAGTATTCTAGGTTAACAAGGATTACAACTTTAATGAAAAGTAAGATTCTAATGAATGCTTAATCTCTAAGGATTCCTACTTTTCAGCCGCCTCCTTGTTTCATGGGAATTCCTCTCCTTGAGCTTTGGCTTGACATATCTTTTGATCCGGGGCTTGGAAAAATATTTGGCTTTCACACGACAGACGAGCAGATTTTTCTCTATCTATCGAGGTCCACTTTACTTTTCCTCTTCATAAGGCTACTGTCACCTTGCTGTCACGACAGATCCATGGCAGCTTCTTCCTCGTCGCCTGCTTGTCCATTTCAGCTCTCCTGCTTCTCTGCCCTGCGCCTGCCTTCACCGTCTACGATGGCAGCTACCTGCAAAATAAGCCATCTTTTAGTAGAATCCGTGCCTTTAATCCATTTGTGATGTTTTACTGTAAACTAACCTAAATGCAATGCAATGATGCTTGAATGCAGCAGAAATATGGGTTAAAAAGGGTGTAAATAATAGAACTTTTACACACTCAACACACCCGAAACTCAAGTTTTTGCTTGCCATCAAGCAACTAAGACCTAAAAGAATATAGAAATTTATTTTTGTGTTGGCCTTCAAACAGTGAACTGTCCCTTACCTGTCGCTCATTCTCTGTAACGGCAGCAATCTGTCGGTAAGATTAGGATCTGTCCGGAATCTCCCTATAGTCCTCGTGCAGTGTGTGCATGCTTGTGAACAGTTATATGCCAAGATTCTCTTAGTTTCACTAGAATATTATTCTTTAGCTTGTTAGAGTTTTTCTTACGAGACTGTTTTCTTTCTTTTTCTTACTAGAGCCAGAATCGGGCACCTCTAGTTATTTCCCTTTTTTTTTCTAATTTCTTCTATTTTCTACTAGAGCCAGTATTTCAGGCACCTCTAGTTAACTGTCTAGAGCCGGTGATAGGCACCTCTAGAAGTTTTTCTCTGGTTATCTGCCTAGAGCCAGTGGTCGGCACCTCTAGGTTTCCTGAGATTCTAGTCTCTTTTCTACTCTAAGTGCTAAGTTTTCCTATTCTAGTTTGGCTAAAAGAAATCTAAGCAGTATAACAGTCACAATGGTGTTTAAGTTTTCAGAACTATAGAAAGGCTCTAAACTTCTCCTTAATCTGTCCTAAAGATGCTGTCACGACAGAGCTGTCATGACAGGTAAGTTAACTTCACAGTTTTAAGCCAACAGTTTAATCTTTTTTTTAAGAGAGAACTTAAATAAATAAAAGACACAACAGATTAATAAAAAGATGTACTAAGACTCCATTAATGATGGAGGGTTGCCACCCCCAAACTCGAGGGTTGCATTGCCCTCAATGCAAAATGACAGAAAAACAAAAAACATGAAGGCAAGTACATCACAAAATATATAAGGCAGGCAGCAATAAAAGGAGATATAAGACTTAAATTTTCAATCGCTGTCCTCGTTGCTGCTGCTGACACGGATCTGATGGCGGCGTCTGGGCTGTGGTGGAGGCTGGACAGTTTGCTCAACGAGCTGAACGTCTGAACTGCTGCCACTGTCCCACGTGCAGCTGGTGGAGGTGCTAGCCTTGGGCATCAACTTCCTGTCTGCCACGTGCTTCTGTCGCTTGACAGGCGTAAACTCCCTCTCCAAATTCCTCCTAATCAGAGGTTCTTCTTCGCCGACGGCTGTGGCTGGCCGCTTCGTTCCACGTGCAGGGCTGTCGGCCGGAGGATTCGCATCTGCCGTCCGGGCAGGTGAAGGTGTGGAAGCAGCAGAATATGTATGGGGGGAGATAGGTGGTGTAGGTGTAGGGGAGGGAATATGAAAATAATGGGCAGGGAAGGTGGGGAAGATGACATCCGTATAATGTAAAGTGTCGATAATGAAATTTACCGTTGCGTTGGTGAAATCCCGGATGAAGGTCATCAATCCCATTTGTCGCTCTTCTACCCATTGGATCGCAGCAAGGATGTGGGCAGAATGGTCTGTAGGGGCGGTGGCGGCGGCAGGTTCGGTGGCAGGTTCCTCATCTGAGTCTGCAGGGGAGGCAGCTGGGTTGAAGGAGTTGATGGGTGTTGCAGCTATGACCTCCATGAGGCTTTAGATGTTGTTGTCAGTCCAGCCACGACCATTGACTAATTTGTCAGTGGATACCTCGGGGACAACAGCACAGCGGTAGAGAGAAGTTATCGTGAACGGCAGGCAGAGGCGAGAGTCTGTTCGATGGGCACAATCCAAAATGCTCTCCCTCATATAACGGCCCACGTTGATAGGCCTGTCGTGCATGATTGAATGGATGAGTGCGAGCCGCTGCTGGTTCACTGTCGTATGATGGGAAGATGGCATGATACGCTTTTTGATGAAAGCGTTCCAGAGTTTTGCTTCAGGTAGGAGCTGCCCCCTTTTTACAGAGTGGGGGTTCTTTTTGCTGGTTGTCCATGTTGTTCCTTCCTCTGTTACCTCCCTCATGACAGCACCATAGGCGGCAGCATCGAGGGTGTCGAGAAATTTCTGGTGGGCATCATCATCGGGGCCAAAGAAAAGGCCAAACATGTGGTTGATGCTGTCAGCCGTGAATGGAACCTTTACTCCTCGGACGGTGACAGATATTGCCATTCTGCTGTCGACGGCCGCATAGAACTCCCGGACTAATGTGTCGTTTAGTTCTGCCGGTTGTTCGGTGAACTGCTCCCATAGTTGGGTTCTTATAGCTTTCGCAATGAACGGTCGGAGCCCCATGTTAGGTGCTTCGCGAATGTAGATGAAGCCCCTCTCTTCCCATAACTCCTTGTTGGCGAACGGTGATGCTGCTGCGGATGAGGAGGCTGAGGCAGCACTGTGGCGGGTCTGTCTAGTAGACATATTAATTGCAAGGGTTGTAGAAATAAAGAAAGCAAATAACAACTAGAGGAGGAAGCAAGGAAGAAGAAGCAGAAGTGAGAAAAATGAAAATGAAAACGGGGTTTTATAGCGGTCGAGGTGCTGCCCGTTTAATGCTGTAACGGCAGGCGTGAATAACGGAGCGACTGTTGGGATTTAGCGTGTCTGACGCGTCTGACACGTATTTATACGTCTGCTACGCGTCTGCCACACGCTTCTGCGTCTACCGTGTCAGTCTGTTGACAGCCTGTCTTATCCGTCTGCGGCGGCAGCCGAAATGACAGGCTTCAATAATGGGGCTCTGTTGGGCTGATGGATGGATGGTGGGCTTGGGTCACTTCTCCTTTTCTTCTTGACTCCTTTATTTCCTAAAGACAGAAAAATAAAAACATTATTCGACTAAAATAAACCTAATTTCCTAATAAATAATAAATAATGTAAATAAATAAATAATAAAACTTAGGTTAAATTAGGGATGCCTTGTGGGGCATCTCCTAAAGTAACCACTTCCTGTATTCCTGGGGCTTCAGTCCCTTGATAATGCTTGAGGCGTTGTCCTTTAACTTTGAATTGGTGCCCGTCTTTTAATGATTGAATTGTGATGACACCATGGGGAAAAACTTGTACCACTTGGAATGGGCCAGACCATCTAGACTTTAGCTTTCCTGGGAAGAGTTTCAGTCTAGAATTGAACAACAACACAAGTTGCCCTGGGCAGAACTGTCGTGGCAGCAACTTCTTATCATGCCACTTCTTTGTTTTTTCCTTGTAGATTCTTGCGTTGTCATAGGCCATTGTCCGTATTTCCTCAAGCTCGTTCAGATCTAACAGCCTTTTCTGGCTTGCCTTGTCTAAGTCCATATTCACTGCCTTGATTGCCCAGTATGCTTTGTGCTCGATCTCGACAGGCAAGTGGCAGGTTTTTCCATAAATCAGTCGGTATGGAGACATGCCCAACAGAGTCTTAAAAGCTGTCCTATATGCCCATAATGCATTATTCAGAAGTAAAGACCAATCTTTCCTAGTTGGTTTAACCATCTTCTCAAGAATGTTCTTCACTTCCCTATTGGATATCTCAGCCTGTCCATTGGTCTGTGGGTGGTATACTGTCGCGATCCGGTGCTTGACACCGTATTTCTTCAAGGCGGCAGCAATAACCCTATTGTCAAAATTTCTCCCTTCATCACTGATAATCGCCTTGGGGATGCCAAACCTCGAAAAAATGTTTTTGTGTAAAAACTTTTGGACCGTCTTGGCATCATTCTTTTGTGTGGCGATAGCTTCAACCCACTTAGAGACATAATCTACTGCTAGGAGGATGTATAAATTTCCACATGAAGATGGAAAAGGTCCCATAAAATCAATCCCCCAGACGTCGAAGATCTCGACCTCTAAAATGTTCTGCAGTGGCATCTCGTTTCTCCTCGAGATGTTACCTGTCCGCTGGCACCTGTCACAGTTCTTGTAGAAGTCCTGTGCATCTTTATACACTGTCGGCCAGTAGAACCCTGACTGCAGCACCTTGGCAGCAGTTTTGTTGCCTCCTAAGTGACCTCCATATTGAGAAGCATGGCAGTGATGGAGAATGTCTTCTTGCTCTTCTTGGGGTACACACCTCCTTATAACCTGATTTGCACATAATTTGAAAAGAAGAGGTTCGTCCCAATAATAATGCTTGACATCATTTTGGAACCTCTTCCTGGCTTGATAATTAAGATCAGAAGGGAATATTCTGCTAACTATAAA
The DNA here is from genome assembly GCA_030270665.1 of Hibiscus trionum. NCBI lineage: Eukaryota > Viridiplantae > Streptophyta > Magnoliopsida > Malvales > Malvaceae > Hibiscus > Hibiscus trionum. Next base: position 7,708,758 of record BSYR01000007.1, on the reverse strand, counting down.
ATTAACGAAATCAGCATACATGGGGAGTTCAGAAGACTTACCTGCCGCCATGGCTGTCGCGGCAGCGATTGCGGCAGCAAAGAGCTGCTCATCTGGGAAGGTCTCCAGTATGTTTGTCTCATCAATTGGTAGACTCTGTCCCTTCTCCAATCTTGACAAGTGGTCTGCCACCTGATTTTCTGTCCCCTTTTTGTCCTTGATCTCTAGGTCGAATTCTTGTAATAGCAAGATCCACCGTATCAATCTAGGCTTTGCATCCTACTTTGCGAACAAATATTTCAGGGTAGAATGGTCTGTGTGAACTATCACCTTCGTCCCAAGTATGTAAGAACAAAACTTGTCAATGGAGAACACCACAGCTAATAGCTCCTTTTCTGTGGTGGTGTAGTTCACTTGGGCGTCATTTAATGTCTTGCTGGCGTAGTATATGACATGAAACAGCTTATTTCTGCGCTGCCCAAGTGCTGCCCCGACAGCATAGTCACTAGCATCACACATAATCTCAAATGGCTGTGTCCAGTCTGGTGGCTGTACTATGGGGGCTGTCACTAGTTTTTCCTTCAGAACCTTGAATGCTTCAGTACATTCATCACCAAAGTCAAAGGGTCGGTTCTGCTCTAAGAGATGTCATAGGGGCTTGGTGATTTTTGAGAAATTTGCGATAAATCTTCGATAAAAACCAGCATGCCCTAAAAAACTCCTTATGCCCTTGACTGTGGTTGGCGGCAGCAGCTTCTCTATGACTTCTATTTTGGCCCTGTCGACTTCTATCCCACGGCAGCTAATCTTATGGCCAAGGACTATCCCTTCATCCACCATAAAGTGGCATTTTTCCCAATTCAAAACAAGATTAGCTTTTTCACATCTTTCAAGTACCTTTTGAAGATTGCCAAGGCAGCTTTCAAAATCGTCTCCAAAGACGGAAAAGTCATCCATAAAAATCTCTAGGAAGTCCTCTACCATGTCGGAGAATATGGCCATCATGCACCTTTGGAAAGTGGCAGGTGCATTACAAAGTCCAAATGGCATTCTCCTAAAAGCGTACGTTCCGTAGGGGCATGTGAAGGTCGTCTTTTCTTGATCCTCTGGTGCAATAGCAATTTGGTTATAACCTGAATAACCATCAAGAAAACAATAGTAAGGTTTACCTGCTAATCTATCAAGCATTTGATCAATAAAGGGTAAAAGAAAGTGGTCCTTTCGGGTAGCTTTGTTAAGCTTCCGATAGTCCATACAAACCCTCCAACCGGTCACAGTCCTGGTTGGGATTAACTCATTGTTCTCGTTGGTCACCACGGTCATTCCTCCTTTCTTGGGAACGCATTGCACTGGGCTTACCCATTTGCTATCGGAGATGGCGTAAATAATACCAGCATCTAACCATTTGATTATCTCTTTACGCACCACCTCTTTCATCGCATGGTTTAGCCGTCTTTGGGCATCAATAGTCGGCTTATGGTCTTCCTCCAGGAGGATTTTGTGCATGCATAACGCTGGACTAATGCCTTGAATGTCTGCTATCGTCCATCCAATCGCCTTCTTGTGCTGCCTTAGCATGTCGATTAGCTGTCGTTCCTGTTCCTGCGGCAGCTTAGAAGAGATGATTACGGGCAACGTATCATTTGAACCAAGAAAAGCATATTTAAGCTTCCCTGGCAGAGGCTTCAGTTCTAAGGCAGGTGGTTCAATAGTAGATGGCTTTTGGATTAAATGGTTATCCGAAGTGTAATTCAAAGGTTCGAATAACTTACCTGGACGATGGCCTAACCAGTTTACCTCCTCCTGATCTTCAGTATCAGATGTATCGGAGTCAGAGGAGTTGCTGTCGTCAGAGCTGTCTTCGTTGCTGTCGTGACAGGCTTGTAAGTGGTTGTCGCAGCAGTGGCCAAAATTTATATCATGACAGCCCGACCTAATGTATGGATGATCAAGGGTTACTTCAATGATAGCCTTGCATTCCTCATCCATATCAGCATGTTTCATTGCTTGGAGAACATTTAATTTAATCTCTTGATCGTTCACGCGCATAGTGAGTTCTCCTTTCTCCACATCAATCAGTGATCTTCCCGTGGCTAAGAAGGGTCGCCCAAGGATGACTGGTGCATTCTCATCTGCCTCACAATCTAAAACAAGAAAGTCAGCAGGAAAAATAAACTTATCCACTCTTACCAGAATATCTTCAATTTTTCCCTCTGGATGAACGTAAGAGCGGTCTGCCAGCTGCAGAGTTACTGTCGTGGGCCGCGCCTTTCCAATACCTAATTTCTGAAAAATAGATTTTGACATTAAATTAACACTAGCACCAAGATCACAAAGTGCCTTACCCACAAATTTGTCTCCGATTACACAAGGTATGATGAAGCTCCCCGGATCCTTCTTTTTCTGGGGTGGCTGCCGATGAAGAATACTCATGCAACCATCTGCCATCCTTACCGTTTCAAATTCCCCAAATTTATATTTCTTTGACATGACATTCTTGAGAAATTTGGCGTAACCAGGCATCTCCCTAACGGCATCTAACAACGGAATATTAATTTGAACCTGCTTAAAAATATCATAAATCATTTTAAGTTGAGATTCCTGTTTAGTTTGCTGTATCCGTCGAGGAAAAGGTGGTGGGGGACGGTAATCAGCAATACGTCCTTCCCACTGCATACGAATCTGAGGACGATGTTCTTCATTTTTCTCCTCTGTCGCTTCTGCTGTCGTGACAGGTTCATCGGCAGCAGTCTGTTTATCACCTGTCGGGGCAGCTGCCTCGGCAGGTTTATCTACGGCTGGTTCCTTTTCTGTTTCAGCTTCTTTTTCCGGCCCTGGTAGTTTCTTCTCACTCCTAGTAGTAATTGCCTTGCATTGCTCATGTGTGGGTGGTCTAGCACTTTCAGTATTGCTAGGGAATCCTCCATTCTGCCTCGGCTTAATATGTTGAGAAACTTGACCCATTTGTGTCTCCAGAGATTTCAAAGTAGCTTCATGATTTGTCATTCTCATCTCTGTCTTATCCATGAAGTTCTCTGTCTTCTTAACAAACTGATTCATATTCTCAATATAAGTACCGGTTTGAGACATAAAGGTGGCCAGAGTCTGTTCCAATATACTGCTCGTGGCAGGTGGTGGCTGCTGTTGCTGCTGCGGTGGCAGGTTCTGCGGCAGTTGCTGTCGCGTCAGCAATCTAGGTCCTCCCTGATTCTGATTGTGTGCTTGTGGATTCAGGGCGTTGTTAGGATTACTCCAGGAAAATTTGGGATCCTTCCTCCAATTGGGGTTATAATTGTTGGAATTGTAATTTGGCTTGTAATTTCCAACATATTTTCCTTCTTCTACTTGTATTGGGCACTCATCCCTACTATGATTTCCCTCACAGATATCACATACTTCCTCAACAGCAAATCCTTGTAATCCATCATCATTCAACAACCTTTTCATTGCTTTAGTAAGGAATGCTACCTGTGATTTCATAGTGATGTCGGCTTCATAATCCTTGACAGCAAGTACCCGTTTACCCCCTCTTCTTACAGTCGGAAACTGCTCCTCATTCTTAGCCAGATTTTTCAAAACTTGCAATGCCTCGTCTGGATCTTTATCCAATAATAGTCCATTTGCTGCAGAATCAATTCTAATGCGAGTTTGTAAGTTAGCAGCATTATAGAACTTAGTTACCTGATTCCAGACGGGGAATCCATGCATGGGGCAGTTTCGAAGAAGAGTAGTAAATCTGTCCCAGGCCTCGTGCATTGGCTCGTCATCTTCCTGTTGAAAAGTAGCAATTTCGTTACGTAATCGCTCAGATAAATGCGAAGGATTAAAACGAGATAAGAATTCACGAGACAAATCTGCCCAAGTTACGATTGAACCCGGTGTTAGTTTATTCCACCAAGTCTTAGCTCTGTCCCTCAATGAATGGGGAAATAACCGAAGCCTCAGTATCTCCGGATTAACTCCTGACAGTCTAAACGAACCACAGATCTCCTGGAACGTTTTGAGATGCTCCCTAGCATCTTCTGTCACAGCACCACTAAACTGCCCAGCGTTGTTGATCATACTAAACATGACAGGCTTAAGTTCGAAGTTATCAACATCAATATCCGGCAGTGTGGTCTCCAGCTCTACATGATCGTTCAGCATGTAGTCACGACATGACCGTCGTCCAGCTGCTGCGGGCGGGTCGCCGACAGGCGGTATACCATCACCAGCGGGCGAATTACGGGCCATCTTCTCTAGCTGTTCCTCAAGGTACTCGTTCCTGTCTAAAAGGTGGCGAAGTTGTTTCTTCAGATTGAAGGAACGTTCGATTTCCGGATCTAATTTATACTCAGGATCTTCGCCTCTTTTAAATCTGTGCATAAACAAGATAACCTTGTGAAAAGCAAGAGTTTAAAGTACTAACAAAAAAATAGAAAAAGAAAAATTAAAAGAAAAAACAAAAACAAAAACGAAAAGTGCAATAAAAGAAAGGTGTAGTTATGTTGCCAATCCCCGGCAACGGCGCCAAAAACTTGTTGCGTGTAAAAGAGTCTATCGCAATTGTAGTGCAAGTGTACACGACGCAAGTAGTAAAGTGATACGAAGTATCAGATTATCGTCTCCACAGGGATTGGGCCAATAGCTTCACCTAATTTCACTACACGAAGTAAAGGAAATAATTGAGAGTTGTCACGAGAATAATAAAGGAAAACGTAAATAGAAGAATAGAGTAATCAAGATAGAGAGAATGGGCTGGTATTGAATTGCTCAGTAGTGCAGGTATTGTATTGCTTAGGAACTCCAGTTCTGTCGTCACGCCTGTCGCCGACAGCACCTGTCGCGGCAGCTGTCCGTTGGTCGTCGCGGCAGCAAACACACCAACTCAGTACGTTCAAGTTTGGCAAGAATCCCAGATCTGCCTTGGCCTATCCCTAGGTCCAAGTCTGTCGATGATCACGTCTTTGACGATACCTCCCGGCGTGAATCGAAGGATGAACACCGATGTGTATGAATTCTTCCTTAGCCACTTAACCTTGCCCTATCCCTAGGCACAAGATAGTTCAACTATAAACTAGAGAACTCGCTCTTATTTCTTTCGTATACTTAACTCTCCTGATGCTAAGTAAATAGATAACCTCACAATGCTCTCCCGATGCTCTTGCAAGATATTAAAACCAAAATAAGAGAACTTGAAGTTTATTTTATTGAACTTGGAAAATCCTAAAACAAAACAACCCTTGCAACTACTTTACAAAACAACCCGTGGCCCTAGGGGGAATTTAGAACATGTCGACGACGGGTAAACGGCAAAGGGGTTTAGGTTATCGGTTATGAGGTCTTATTGTTCCTAGGTTAAATCTATGCCCTTATATAAGCTTTGGGCTCAAGTATTCTAGGTTAACAAGGATTACAACTTTAATGAAAAGTAAGATTCTAATGAATGCTTAATCTCTAAGGATTCCTACTTTTCAGCCGCCTCCTTGTTTCATGGGAATTCCTCTCCTTGAGCTTTGGCTTGACATATCTTTTGATCCGGGGCTTGGAAAAATATTTGGCTTTCACACGACAGACGAGCAGATTTTTCTCTATCTATCGAGGTCCACTTTACTTTTCCTCTTCATAAGGCTACTGTCACCTTGCTGTCACGACGGATCCATGGCAGCTTCTTCCTCGTCGTCTGCTTGTCCATTTCAGCTCTCCTGCTTCTCTGCCCTGCGCCTGCCTTCACCGTCTACGATGGCAGCTACCTGCAAAATAAGCCATCTTTTAGTAGAATCCGTGCCTTTAATCCATTTGTGATGTTTTACTGTAAACTAACCTAAATGCAATGCAATGATGCTTGAATGCAGCAGAAATATGGGTTAAAAAGGGTGTAAATAATAGAACTTTTACACACTCAACACCATGCGTATGTGCATTGATTATCGGCAACTAAACAAGTTGACGATTAAGAACAAGTACCCTTTACCGATGATCGATGATTTGTTTGACCAATTTTGTGGTGCATCGGTGTTTTCGAAGATAGATTTGAGGTCTGGGTACTATCAGCTTAAGGTTAAGAATATAGATGTACCTAAAACGGCTTTTCGGACGAGGTACGACCATTATGAGTTCTTGGTGATGCCGTTTGGTTTGACGAACACACCGGCCGCATTCATGGACATGATGAATAGGGTGTTCCATGAGTTTCTGGATCAGTTTGTGGTGGTGTTTATCGATGATATTCTTGTGTACTCGCGTACCGAGGAGGATCATGATAGACACTTGAGAATTGTGTTGCAAGTGTTGTTGGAGGATCATCTTTTTTCTAACCTGAGCAAGTGTGAGTTTTGGCTCAAGGAAGTGGTTTTTCTTGGACATGTGGTGTCGGTTGAGGGTATTCGGGTTGATCCACACAAGGTTGAGGAGGTGATGAGTTGGAAGATGCCTAAATCAGTGACAGAGGTGCGTAGTTTCCTTGGGTTGGCTGGATATTACCGAAGGATTGTTGAAGGTTTATCTAAGGTTGCTGCTCCTTTGACAAAGTTTTTGCAAAGAGATGTTTGCTTTGACGGGACAGATGTTAGACATCAAGCTTTCAAAAAGTTAAAGGAGGCTTTGACGCAAGCTCCTGTCTTGATTCAACCAGAATCAAGTAAGGAGTTTGTGGTCTATAGCGATACATCATATGTTGGGTTGGGTTGCGTGTTGATATAGGGTGGGAAGGTTGTGGCTTATGCGTCTTGGCAGTTGAAGGTGCATGAGCGCAACTATCCTAGGCGTGATCTTGAGCTCTCGGTAGTGGTGTTTGCTTTGAAGATTTGGAGACACTACCTTTAAGGTGAAAGGTGTGTGGTTTATACCGACCAAAAAAAGTTTGAAGTATCTTATGTCACAGAGGGAGTTGAATCTTATGCAACGAAGGTGGTTAGAGTTGCTTAAAGATTACGTTCTGACCATTGAGTATCATCCGAGAAAGGCCAATGTTGTGGCCAATGCTTTGAGTAGGAAGGTAGCTGTTGAGCTGAGAGCTATGTTCGCTCGTTTGAGTATAACGCATGATGGTGGCTTGATAGCCGAGTTGTAGGTGAAACCTTCCTTGATACAATTGATTTAGGAGAAGCAGTTGTTAGATGATTCATTGGTACCTCATGTTCAGGACATAGCTGATGGTAAGGTTGCAAATATCTGCTTTAATGATGATGAAGTTCTATGTTTCAAAAGTCGGATAGTGGTGCCGGAAGATGTTGAGTTGAGGCGCACTATTTTGACTGAGGCTCATAGCAGTTCTTTTGCTATGCACCCTGGTGGTACTAAGATGTATCGTGGCTTGAAGGATGAGTACTATTGGGTGGGGTTGAAAAAGGATGTTGCTTATTTGGTAAGCAAGTGTATGGTTTGCCAGCGTGTGGAGGCTGAGCATCAGTTTCCTTCCGGTTTTTACAGCCTTTGAGGATACCGGAGTGGAAATGGGAAAAGATTACGATGGATTTTGTGTCTGGTCTGCCTTTGACACCATCAGAGAAAAGCTCTGTATGGGTGATTGTGGATCGTCTTGCAAAGTGTTCGCATTTCTCGGCCCTGCATACCACGTATACGTTGGATAAGTTAGCTGAGTTGTATATTGTTGAGATTGTGTGTTTGCACGGTGTGCCCAAGAATATAGTGTCGGATATCAATCCGAGGTTCACAGCACAACGAGGTTTTGAGGATGTTTGCATCAAGCATTGGGTACGCGGTTAAATTTGAGCACTTCATATCATCCTCAGTCGGATGGGCAGTCGGAACGAGTTATCCAGGTGTTGGAGGATATGTTGCGTTGGTGTGTGATTGATTTCCAAGGTTCTTGGGAAAATCATCTGCCATTGGTTGAGTTTGCTTATAATAACAGTTTTCAGGCAAGTATACAGATGGCACCATATGAGGCCCTGTATGGGAGAAAGTGTAGAATGCCTTTTTGTTGGGCAGAGGCGGGGCAAAGGTTGCTTTCCTTGCCGGATTTGCTCAAGGGAACAACTGAAAAAGTGAAGCTTATATGTGAGCGGTTGAAGGCTGCATCAGATCGTCATAAGTCTTATGCGGATTTAGAGCGTAAAGAGATTGAGTTTGCGGTTGCAGATCGCGTGTTTCTTAAGGTATCACCTTGGAAGAAGCTGCAGAGGTATAGATCAGATCCTTCACATGTGATGCCAGTCGAGGAAATTGAGATAAATCCAGATTCATCCTATGATGAGGAACCAATGAGAATTCTGGATACGAGTAGAAAAGTTCGTCGTGGCAAGACGATTGAGCTTGTGGAAGTATTGTTATGGCATTGAGGAGTTGAGGAGGTTGCGTGGGAAAGTAAGGTGGATGGGTTGAGTCAGTTCCGTGCCTTTCTCCTTCAGACAAAAATTTCGAGGATGAAATTTCCTAAGTGGGGGAGAGTTGTAACGCCCCGGTTTTGGGCCTATATGTTTTGGCGAGTCGTGTTGGGCCGGTGGAACTGGTGTCGGTGGTTCGAACCATTAAAAGGTGGTTTAGGGAAATCAAGGTTTGGGATAGGATAAAAATATGATAAAAATTCCTAAAATCCTCTAAAATGGTGTTTAAGAGGTTGGTTAAATCAATTTTACAAAATGGGTTTTCGAAAGTATACATTTCGGGTGGTGACCAAAATGTAAAGATTTAAAAGTTGGAAAAATGCGTTTTTCTAGAAGAGTCAAAATCTTAGAATCTCGAGGGAGCTACTTGGAAATTATGCCTTTTTCCTAATTTTGCATATGTTTTAAATGTTTATTAAATAATTAAAAAGGTTTTAATTAATTAAAGGAAAGTTAGTTAATCGGTTAACAAAATTTTTGACGAGCTTTTCATTTCTCCCTTTCACTTCAGCCAAACACTCTCCATTTTCTTTCAAATTTCCAGAAATTCTTTTCTCTCAAATCCTCTTTTTCTATTCTTTTCCTTATTGATTTCTTCCCATTTTCCTTTAAGTTTCTTCAAGCAAATCTTGCAAAATTAGAGGAGAAGCAAGGATTGGAGGTAAATTTCGTGCTAACCCTCTAATCTAGGTTCTTTAATGAAATTCCAAAGATATTTGACTCTTTAATACTGATTTTGACTGATGTTTTGTTGTTAGATTGATAAACTCTTGAAATCTTGATTGAAAAATGTATTTTAATGTGATTTTCGGAGTTTGATTTAAATGGCTGGTTTGAGATTGTTTCTAAATGAGTTTTGAAAGGTTGTTGGTGTTGAAGTGGAGTCTTAATCATATAGATCCTGAAATCCTTGAGATCCTTAGTTTTTGAAGTGCTTTTGGGTGAGTTTTTGAGGTGTTCTTGAGGAATCCGAGTTGCTGGAGGTATAAGGATGGTTTTAGGTTGTTTTTGGATGTTGACTAATGCCTAAAATGTGTTGGATGAGTTGGGTAATGGCTGCGCTGAGGTTAGAGGTCAATCGATTTAGTTTTCGGTTGTTTCAGATGGGTGTTTTGGTGCTTTAGAGCGGGGCTACATGATTTCTTGTGTGTGCTGGAGTTTTGGATGCATTTTAATGCATTGAACCTCTATTTTGATGTGTTTAAAACAGGGGATAATAGTCCATAGTCAAGCAAAGTGATTTTGAAAGCTTCGGACGATCGACAGTTGCGTTGGTAAGCGTGGTTTCGCAAGTTGGTGAGTGGAACTTGGTTTTCCAGCATGAAAACGATTTAGAAAAGGTTTTGGGAACTTAGTAAAAGCTTGAAACGCTTTACTAAGTTTTGAAATAAGTAAAGTGAATTTCTCTCTCAGATTGTGCTAGTTTTGAACCTTTGATCGCACTTGGTTTTAAATGCATTTACCTACTGTTTTAAAGCATGTTTTGAATACGTGAAACGAGGTTGATGATGCCATGTGGTTTAAGGATGCACTAGGTAAGTGATCCTTGTATGCATGTGTTGATGCATGAGGTTTGAAGCATGGTTTAATGCTTGATTTATGGCTTATCATGAATGCTTTGTAAAAACAGTGAGGTATGCATGTGATATAGATTATATTGGCAAGTGATGTTGTATAAAATGTTTTATAAATGAAATCGGATATAGTTAGCCGGATATAGGATTGACTGCACTATAAACAAGCTGCCTTGGATGTTGAGGGGTTGTGATTGTACCAAATACTCCATCCAAGTACCCTAACGATTGAGGATTGTTTAAGGTTGCAACGGTGGAGGGTAGCTCCCGGGTGCGAACCTTGTGTGTGTCCTGTCTCTCGTTAGTGGGTTATACATCTACCGATGAGTGGTGTTGAGGGGTTGTGATTGTACCAAATACTCCACCACGAGTGTCACAACGATGGAGGGTCGCTCTCGTGTGTGAGCCTTGAAATGCCGATAGAGTTTATGAAGGGTGTGGGACAACCCTTGGTAATCTGTGTATCCGATATATGTTTTTGAAGTTGTTGTTTATCACTTGTGAGCTGATATAATGAAATGAAACATTGTGAAAAATGTTGTTAATGTGTAATTTGAAAGATACATGTTTTGGTTTAAGCTTAGCATAAAGGTGATTATGCTTGGAAGGCTTGTTTTATGAGTAGCAATGGTTTAATTGCTGGGTTTATATGTATCATGTTACATGATGTTTATTACAATGATTTTGAAGATAAAGTGCATGTTTTGTCAAATGAAGCTTGGTAGTTTTGAAAAGAGTGGAAAATGGTTTTGTGCATTGATGATGTTTTTGGTTTTAGCAATCCTCACTAAGATTGTATGCTTATGCTCTCTTTGTTCATCAATGCAGTCAATTTAAGCTTTGGAGGCAGCACTTGCAAGGGGATCGGTGGAAGACTTTGATTGAAGGTAAGCTTTGGTTTTTGAACTAGTGTAATAAAGGCAATGGGGGTGTCCAATTCTTTGGATGTTGTTAGTTTGGAATTTTATGGTTTTTTGCAAGTTTGAGATGCATATTTGGACTTGTAAATGGCCTTTGAGTTCTGTTTTATGTTTGCATTTGGATTTTAGCCTTTTGGTGCTTTTAACTTTTAGGAATCATGCCTTTAGTTCCATTTCTTCCGGGAATGATGTTATGATGTTGCTTATGCTTTGTATTGGTTGTCTTTGATGGGTATTTAAGTTGCCTATATGTTAGGGCATGTGTCAGGATGGTTTCGGAGGGTAAAAATTGACTTAAACTAGATTTTTAGAACATTGCAGGCCTAGGTGTTTCGAAACACCCTTGCCTGTTTTGAAACGGTGGCCTGAAATGGCCTTGGTGTTTCGGAACAATGGGGTCTGTTTCGGAACATTTTGCCTTTGTGAACCATCGTACTGAAACATGTCTTGAGGAGTTTCGAAACGAACCCGCGTATCGAAATGATCAGCTATGTTTCGAAACGGTCGTTCTGATACATGGCATTCTGTTCCGAAACGTTTGACTGTTGAACCTGTTTTTGAATTGCCCTGAATTTATGTTTCTTACGTTTTGATCCCTGTTTGCCTTGTATGCAATTGGAAGGGTTTTGAAGGTATTTTTGAGCTGAGATTTCACCGAGAAGCATGTAACGAATCTAATTAAAGATTGGTAACCTTAATTTGGTGGTAACCCTTGTAATTTATAAAAATTACAAAATGGTCCCTAAACCTTAATCGACATTAATTAATAAGCGGTTGTGTGGGTGTTTTATCTGCTGCTTTCGTACGTACACTCAAGAACCTAATTGTATTTAGACAAGATAAAAGAAAAAAGGGTCATTTATTGAGGTAAACCTTCCCGGTTTACTTCAATATTCCCCGTGTGATCCGTTTGGCTCACTGTATCGGCCAGGCCAAGTCGAGGGGATTACATGTACCGAAACACCTGGGCTTGTGATGACACTTCTTGCTGGTTTTTCACACTTTAATCCATACTAAACCATTCTAACATGCTTCCATCATGCATACAACATATTTAGAACATCAAACCACAACATACATGGTAGAAACAACATCATAGCAAGTCCATATGCATTAATGGAATCTATATGCATGCAACCTATGCAAAAATAGCCACTTAGAAGTCAAAACACAAACCAAGGCATAAACCAAACATTAAAGGCCATTTACAAGTCATTAAGGGCATTTCAAACATGCCTCAAAACAGGGATTTCCAAAACATAATCTTCGAAACACAAGCATCCTCCCATTGCCAACTATTATTACTAATAAGAAAATATAAAACCATACTTGAGCTTAATCCAAATCCTTGGAAACCTTCTTGTCTCTTTGCTGCCCACACACGCTAATTTTCTGCATTATTGGAAAAAGAGAGCGTAAGCACGATTGCTTAGTGAGGGATGCTCCAAAACAAACCAACACAACAATGCATTTTAAAACCATTTCTCATTTAGAAAATCTCTATCTCATCATGCTCTTTTTATCTCATGCTTGAAATCATTTTCATAGCAAAACCACATCATTTAAATCACATGTATCTATCCCATGTATTCACAAAATGCAAAGTCTCAAGGCATAGCCTTACATGCTTAAATCTCATAATGCATTTCTCAAATCTTTTTCTCATATGCAAAAAACAATGCATAAAATCATTTATAAACAAGGTACATGTGAATCTCATAATCAATCTCATATATTGGCATTTTAGCAACATTACTCGGATATACGAAAAGCTTGACTAAATGTTAAGTCCTACCCCAGTGGAATCTCACATCACCAGACTCTCATAGCGGCATCTCTCATCGCCACAAAGCTTGGGTGTTTCACCAAGACCTACCCCGATGGAACTTCACATCCTCGGACTCTCACTTTGAAACGAGATGGCACTACCCCCATTGCCCGAATCAAAGAGCACGTACGAATTTTGTATTTTATAGTGCACTTCTCATCCTATTGGTCGACCAATTATATCCGGTAACAATAATCTCATATCATGCCAATATATTCATTTTAAGCATCATTACCTACTGTTTTTCAATGCATTAGTCTAAAACATTCTCGCCCCATTTCAAAAGTATGTACAATGCATAGCATTTTCACAAAAGTTTTATCTCATTGGAATATCAATTCTATCTCATAGGATCATTAAAATCATCATTTAATTTCTCAAAACATGCATAAAATAGTAGGTATAAGTCTATCTTCAATACAAGAGCATGATCATAAAACCAATGGGACAATAACCGAGAAATGAGAACAAAATATCTCAAACTTACTTCCGGTCTTAGATTAGTGTTTCAAACTCAATCTAAACCCCCAAACCTTGCTTTCTAGTCCTTCAAAGACTTTCAAAACAAGTTCCACTCACCAATCAAGCCTTGCTTGCTTTGCCGAAGCGTAATCAAACTTCCAAAGCTTCTGAAACTTCACCAAACATGTCTGATACAAACTCCCCTGTTTATACCATACAAAAACAGAGAATTAATGTATCTCAAAACATTAACAACACCAACAACCACTGACATCTCACTGCTCTATCCAAAAACACCAAATCGCTCATTCGAAATAACTGAAAACACCTTCGATTACTCCCCAAACTTTACCCAGCCAAAATCTCACACTTCTAACCACTTTTAATCATAAATTAACATTTAAAAACAACCCAATCCCATCCATAAACCTCCAGCAACACCAGAATCTCAAAATTCACCAAAACCCCCAAATCTAGCCATCTACAACTAGAGATCAAAACCAATTCGGGATTAATATGATTAAACCTTTATTTTAACATCATTTAACATCCAAATCATAACTAAAATCAATCTCAAATCATACAAAACAGTAGCAGTAAGAAATCCTTAGAAATCACCCTTTCAAAGCTTGATTCATAAATTTTTATCGATTAAATCATAAAATATGGTTAATAACCATATTTAGAGAGCCAAAGACTTGGGAATTTCATTAAAGAACCATGATTAAAGGATTTAAATGAAATTTACCTCTAACTATTGCCTATTCCTTCAATTGACAAGTTTAAATGAGAAATCTTCAAGAATCCTTTGAGTTGAAGGGTAGAATCCTCAAGAAAATCATTTACATATCAAAGTAAAGTAAGAAGAGAAAATCTCTTGATATTTGAGAGAAAAAGAAGTGTTTAGCTGATGACAAAATGAGAGAAAAGGAAGTTACGTCAAAATGGATTTTAGATGATTAAATCTCTTTTTAATTCCTTTTTAATAAACACTTTTTTAAAATAGTCAATTAAAGGAAAAAGGCCCATTAAATATATATTAGCTCCCTAAAGATTCTAAGTTTTGGCCCTCTTTTAAAACAATCCTTAAAAACTGATTTTACATTTTTACAAAATAGTCACTAAATTGAAATCTCGATCTTCCAAAAGTCATTTTCCAAAATTAGCTTTACCAAACCTTTCTTCACATTTTTAGAAGATTTTAGGAATTTTTTCTCATAATTTTATCATATCTGGAACTACATTTTCCCTGAAACGTTCCCGAAAACTCAGATGTCTAGTTTAGGTTCTACTAACTTCGAACTAACGCTAAAAGCTTCTAGGCCCAAAATCGGGGCGTTACAACTCTCCCCACTTAGGAAATTTCGTCCTCGAAATTTTTACCTGGAGGAAAAATATGAGGAAACTGCTTCTTCATGTCATCTCTTCTTTCCCACGTGGCTTCTTCAACACCACGATGTCGCCACAAGACCTTGACCAACTCAATGGTCTTACCACGAAGAACCTTGCTGTCCGAATCCAAGATCCCAACTGGTTCTTCATCATAGGTCATCAGGATTCAACTCAATCTCCTCAACATGCATAACATGAGACGAATCCAGTCTATACTTACGAAGCATGGATACATGGAAAACATCATGTATCTTCTCTAACTCGGAAGGCAACCTCAACCTATAAGCAACAGGTCCAACACGCTCTAGCACTTAGTATGGTCCTATAAACGTCGAACTCAACTTGGCTTTCCGACCAAATCTCATCACCTTTTTCCAAGTTGAAACCTTTAGAAACACCTTATCTCCCATAACATACTCAATTTCCTTACGCTTCAAATCCGTGTAAGACTTTTGCTGATCTGAAGCCGCTTTCAATCTCTCACTAATGAGCTTCACTTTTTCCATAGTGCCCTTAAGCACATTAGGCAAAGAAGCCAACTTCTGTAATGCTTTTGCCCAACAAAGAGGCGTTCTACACTTCCTTCCATACAAGGCCTTAAGGGAGCCATTTGAATACTCGCTTGATAACTGCTATTTTAATCAAACTCCACTAAGAGTAATTATTTCTCCCAAGAACCTTGGAAATCAATGATGCAACATCTCAACATATCCTCCAACACTTGGATAACCCGTTCGGACTGACCATCCGTTTGAGGATGATACGAAGTGCTGAAATTCAAACGCGTACCCAACGCTTGATGTAGACACTCCCAAAACCTCACTATGAAACGCAGATCTCGATTCGAAACAATGGACTTAGGCACTCCATGCAACCTCACAATCTTAGAGATGTACAAATCCACCAACTTGTCCAACGTATACGTAGTATGCACCGCCAAGAAATGTGCACACTTCGTAAAATGACCAACAATCATCCAAATGGAATTCTTCCTGGACGGTGTCAAAGGCAAACCGGTCACGGAATCCATGGTAATTCTCTCCCATTTCCATTCTGGAATCTTCAAAGGTTGCAACAATCTAGAAGGAAATTGATGCTTAGCTTTTACTCGTTGACAAACCATGCACTTACTAACAAAATCAGCAACGTCTCTCTTCAAACCAACCCAATAGTACTCATCCTTCAACCCACGATACATCTTTGTACTACCAGGATAGATAGCAAAAGGACTTCTATGAGCCTTAGTTAGAATAGTGCGCCTTAGCTCAACATCCTCTGACACAACTATTCGACTCTTAAAACACAAAACACCATCATCATTGAAACAAAGTCAATTAGATTTCCTTCCGCAGTGACTTGAACATGCGGTACCAACGAATCATCTAACAAATGCTTCTCCTTAATCAACTCTACCAACATGGGTTTCACTTGCAATTCAGCCACTAAACCATCATCTCATGATACACTCAACCGAGCAAACATAGCCCTTAACTCAACAACCACCTTCCTACTCAAGGCATCTGCTACAACATTAGCCTTCCCCGGATGGTACTCGATCGTCAAGTTATAATCTTTAAGCAACTCAAGCCATATTCGTTACCTAAGATTCAAATCTCTTTGGGACATCAAGTACTTCAAACTTTTGTGATCTGTATACACCGTACACTTTTCACCATACAAGTAATGCCTCCAGATTTTCAAGGCAAACACCACAACAGCCAACTCGTTGTCATGCGTAGGGTAATTACACTCATGCACCTTCAACTGCTGAGATGCATAAGCTACCACCCTACCTCATTGCATCAGCAGACATCCCAAATCAACATATGATGCATCACTATAAACCACAAACTATTTTCCCGATTCAGGTTGAATCAAGATAGGAGCTTGCGTCAACGCTTCCTTCAACTTCTCGAAAGCTTGTTGTCGAACCTCCGTCAACTCAAACCTAACATCCTTTTGTAACAACTTTGTCAAATGAGCAGCAATCTTTGAAAAACCACCCAAGAACCTACGATAGTGCCGTGCCAAACCAAGGAAACTACGCACCTCTTGAACTGACTTAGGTGACTTCCAATTCATCACCGCTTCGACCTTTTGAGGGTCAACTCTAATCGCTTCGGCCGACACCACATGACCAAGGAAAACAACTTCCTTAATCCAAAACTCACACTTACTCAACTTAGCATAAAGCTGATTTTCCAACAAAACTTGCAACACAATCCGCAAATGCTTATCATGATCCTCCTCGGTACGAGAGTACACTAGAATATCATTGATAAACACAACCACAAACCTATCCAAGAACTCATGAAACACAGAATTCATCATGTCCATGACTGCAGCAGGGGCATTAGTCAAACCAAAAGGAATCACCAAAAACTCATAATGCCCGTACCTTGTGCGAAAAGCAGTCTTAGGCACATCCACATCCTTTACCTTCAACTGATAGTATCCGGATCTCATATCAATCTTAGAAAACACTAAAGCACCTCGAAACTGATTAAAAAGATCATCAATCCTTGGCAAAGGATACTTGTTCTTGATTGTCAACTTGTTCAATTGACGATAATCTATACACATTCTCATTGTGCCATCCTTCTTCTTCACAAACAAGACCGGTGCACCCCAAGGCAAAACACTAGGCCTAATGAAACCTCGATCAAGCAACTCTTGAAGTTGCGTCTTCAACTCTTTCATCTCTTTCGGAGCCATTCGATAGGGAGCAATAGACACTGGAGTCGTATTCTCGTACAACTCAATGCCAAACTCAACCTCTCTGTTCGCGGCAAACAGAACAACTCTTCCAGAAATACACACAGAAACTCACATATTGTACGTATGTCTTGTACTCACACCACCTTTGTACTAGGATTCATCATATAAGCTAGGAAAGCTTCACATCCCAAACGCATCAACCGACTCGCTTCAATAGTTGAAACCACATTAGATAGAAATTTCACATTCTCACCTACAACCACCACCTCATAATCATCGGCAAGTTTCAACGAAACTCGCTTGGTCTCAAAATCAACCAAAGCTCTATGCTCAGCTAACCAATCCATACTAAGAATTACATCGAAACCATAGAAAGGCAATTCATAAGATCATTCACAAACACATGTCCTTGAACCATCAAAGGACATCTCTTATACAACTTTCTTGTAACAATTGTTTCACCAAAAGAACTAGTTACACGCATACCAACATCTAACAACTCAACAAGAAAATCAAGCACTTGTGCATGCTCACGTAAAATGTATGAATGAGTAGAACCAGAATCGATCAAAGAAAGTAATGACAAGTATTGCAAAGTAAAAGTACATGCGATCACATCCGTGTCATTCCTTCCCTCACGGTGTGCATACACTCTAGCATGTCTACCTCCCTCCAGCTGAACAACAACCACATGTGCAACATTTCTCTGACCATCATCCCAATGCTGAAAATTGCCACGACCGCACCCACGGCCTCTCTCTGGCTCAATAGCTCGCACCAAAGCTTGTCCATCTCTAACGGGCTGTGAATAATCATGCTTCATGTGTCCTCGTGATCCACAGTTCCAGCACGTACCCAAGTTACCCCAACACTCTCCCGTGTGCCTCTTATCGCATCGATTACAATTTGGAGTATGAATGAAAGCATTCTGGCCTTGATAACCACAACTAGGGTTACCACCACCCCGCTTAGGATCCGGTTGATACCTCTGATCCTTATGCTTCTTATAACGATATTTTCCACCATCATACTCAGTAGCCCTCTTTCCAGAGCTAGAACCACCTGAACGAGTAGCCAGACCCAAATTCTGTTCGATGTCCTTAGCTCGAGTGACTAAGGATGTCCTCTTAACATCCTTCACCAGCCCAAAGCGAAAACGATCGCATCTCTTCTATTCATCGGGAACCAGCTCAGGAGCATACTGGTTCAACCAAACAAACTGAACTTCGTACTCAGAAATAGTCATGTTTCCTTTCACCAAGGACATGAATTCTCTCTTCTTCTTCTCATCTAGATAACGAACACCCAAGTACTTCTTCTTGAAAGAATTTACAAAGAAGGCCCAAGTGACCTCGACAGGTTCCATACCCGCAGTGATAGTCATCCACCATGTATAAGCATCTCCGTGAAGTAAGGAGACAACATAACCCAACTTCTGCACATCATTGCAACTCATCTGACCCAGAATCCTTTTGGTACTCTCAAACCAAGCCTCAGAACTCTCAGGAGATAGGCCTCTAAACTCAGTTCCACCCAGACTGCAAAGACGTTCTAAAGGTAAACCAACATTATCACCAAGCTAGGGTGCGGCCACATGCATCACCGCTATCGCTGCTTGAAAAGCCCCAGCTATAGCCTGAATAAAAGGTTTTATATCAGCAGTAGCTTGTCCTTGCGGTGCTTGAGGTCCAACACCTCCAACACTAGCTCCCGCTCTTAGCTCCACCACCACTAGGAGGAGGAGGCGACAAATTCTCATAATTCTCATGAATCTCATTCTCAACCATGTTGCTTACATTGCCTCTAAGCTCTTGTCTCGGTCCCATTTCGAAACGTATACAAATCTAAAACATGATAATATTATAACAAAAGAATTAGGCAAACCTAAAAGCAAGAATCCAAGGAGCTCAAGTTTAACTTTAAAACCAAAAATCTTCTTTTACATTAGTAATAATATGGCAATGGGTACCCTTAATTTTCTCCCCCTACAACTTATAACAATCGCAATTCATGTTATCAAACACCGTGCATCTCACATTGATAAAACAATGATCAAAACATAGCATAATCAATCATCGTGCATAGCATTCATCAAGGATTCAACCAAACAACAATATCACATCAACCTTACCTCCCAATTCTTTCGAAACATGGCTCTGATACCACAAAATGTAACCCCCTTGACCCGGTCTGGGTGAAAGATCGAACCGAACGGATCACACGCTGAATATTGAAGTAAACCGGAAGTTTTACCTCAATAAACAACCCTATTTTTTAATTTTACCTTGTCTAAATGCTCATTAGGATCCTAAGTGTTTAACAGCACAATGGAGCAATTTACAATTCGATCAAACAACGAATTGAGACTCAATTGCATTCGAATACAATTTAGTTACATGCTTCGTTTCCAAAACTCAGCTCAAAATAAACAATCATGCTCATTTAATTACATACACAACATTCAGGGACTAAA
This sequence comes from Hibiscus trionum, assembly GCA_030270665.1. Lineage (NCBI taxonomy): Eukaryota > Viridiplantae > Streptophyta > Magnoliopsida > Malvales > Malvaceae > Hibiscus > Hibiscus trionum. The sequence continues at coordinate 7,689,085 of BSYR01000007.1, read as the reverse complement.
ATGTAAGAAATCAGAACTTCAAAATATTCCATGAACTAACATAACAGCTTGCTGTTTCGGTACAAGCTACCCCTATATCAAAACAGGCGTACCGAAACAGGTTCACATGGCTCAGAACACGGGCCCATATAAAGGGTGTTTCGAAACAGAAGCTTCTAGTGGCAAAATGTATCGGAATAGTCCCCCTGTTTCGAAATACTTAGGCCATTTCAGGCTCACTGTTTCGATACAAGCTCGAGTGTACCGAAACACCTGGGCCTGTAGTGACACTTTTTGCTGTTTTTTCACACTTTAATCCAGACAAAACCATTCTAACATGATTCCAACATGCATACAACATATTTAGAACATCAAACCACAACATACATGGTAGAAACAACATCATAGCAAGTCCATAGGCATTAAAGGAAATCTATATGCATGCAACCTATGCAAAAATAGCCAATTAGAAGTCAAAATACAAACCAAGGCATAAACTAGACATTAAAGGCCATTTACAAGTCATTAAGGGCATTTCAAACATGCCTCAAAACAGGGAGATCCAAAACACAATCTCCCAAACACAAGCATCCTCCCATTGCCAACTATTATTACTAATAAGCAAATATAAAACCATACTTGAGCTTAATCCAAATCTTTGGAAACCTTCTTGTCTCTTTGCTGCCCACACACGCTAATTCTCTGCATTATAGGAAAAAGAGAGCGTAAACATGACTGCTTAGTGAGGGATGCTCCAAAACAAACCAACATAATAATGCATTTAAAAACCATTTCTCATTTAGAAAATCTCTATCTCATCATGCTCTTTTTATCTCATGCTTGAAATCATTTTCATAGCAAAATCACATAATTTTAAATCACATGTACCATCTATCTCATGCATTCACAAAATGCAAATTCTCAAGGCATAGCCTTACATGCTTAAATAAGGACCAACCCCGATGGAATCTCAAACCATCGGATTCTCACTTTGGAACAGGATGGCACTACCCCCATTGCACGAACCAAATAGCACATACGAATTTTGTATTTTATAGTGCACTTCTCATTCTATTGGTCGACCAATTATACCCGGTAACAATAATCTCTTCTCATGCCAATATATTCATTTTAAGCATCATTACCTATTGTTTTACAATGCATCAGTCTAAAACATTCTCACCCCATTTCAAAAGCATGTACAATGCATAACATTTTCACAAAAGTTCTATCTCATTGGAATATCAATTCTATCTCATGGGATCATTAAAATCATCATTTAATTTCTAAAAACATGCATAAAACAGTAGGTATAAGTCTATGTTCGAAACAAGAGCATGATCATAAAACAAATGGGACAATAACCGAGAAATGAGAGCGAAATATCTCAAACTTACTTCCGGGCTTAGATTAGTGTTTCACACACAATCTAAACTCCCAAACCTTGCTTTCAAGTCCTTCAAAGACTTTTAAAACCATTTCCACTCATCGATCACGCATCGCTTGCTTTGCCGAAGCGAAATAAAGCTTCCGAAACTTCACCAAACATGTCCGATATAAACTCCCCTATTTATACCACACAAAAACATAGAATTAATGCATCTCATTGCATTAAAAACACCAACAACCACTTACATCTCGCTGCTCTACCCAAAAACACCAAATCGCCCATCCGAAACAACCGAAAACACCTTCGACTACTCTCCAAACTTTACCCAGCCAAAATCTAACACTTCTAACCACTTTTAATCATCAATTAACATTTAAAAAAACCCAATCCCATCCATAAACTTCCAACAACACAAGAATCTCAAAACTTCCAACAACACAAGAATCTCAAAACTTCACCAAAAACTTCACCAATTCGGGATTAATATGATAAAACCTTTATTTTAACATTATTTAACATCCAAATCATAACTAAAATCAATCTCAAATCATACAAAACAATAGCAATACGAAATCCTTAGAAATAACCCTTTCAAAGCTTGATTCATAAATTTTCATCGATTAAATCACAAATACATTTTTAATAACCATATTTAGAGAGCCAAAGGCTTGAGAATTTCATTAAAGAACCTTGATCAGAGGAGTTAAATTTACCTCTAACCCTTTCCTATTCCTTCAATTGACAAGTTTAGATGAGAAATCTTAAAGAATCCTTTGAGTTGAAGGGTAGAATCCTCAAGAAAATCATTTACAAATCAAAGTGAAGTAAAAAGAGGAAAATATATGGAAATTTGAGAGAAAAAGAAGTGTTTGGCTGATGACAAAAATGAGAGAAAAGGAAGTTACATCAAAATGGATTTTAGATGATTAAATCTTTTTTAACAAAATCACTTTTTAATTCCTTTTTAATAAATACCTTTTTAGAATGGTCAATTAAAGGAAAAAAGCCATTAAATATATATTAGCTCCCTAAAGATTCTAAGTTTTAGCCCTCTTTCAAAACAGTCCTTAAAACAAATTTTACATTTTTACAAAATAGTCATTAAACCGAAATCTCGATCTTCCAAAAGCCATTTTCCAAAATTGGTTTTACCAAACATTTCTACACATTTTAAGAAGATTTTGGGATTTTTTTCTCATAATTTTATCATATCTGGAACTGCGTTTTCCCTAAACCATTCTCGAAACCTTGGATCTCTAGTTTGGGTTCTACTAACTCCAAACTAAAGCTAAAAGCTTATAGGCCTAAAATTGGGGCGTTACATTTAATTAAAGTGTGATTCTCCTTTTAATGCCCATTTAAAGCCCCAACGGCTGACCGTATCGATCCACCGTATCAGTACAATTTTCATACCGTATTGATACGCGTAACCGTATCGATACAGTTAAGACTGTATCGAAGCCCATTCAACAACCCGTATCGATATGATGTTACCCGTATTAGAGTTCAAAAATTGGATTTTAATCGATCTTAAATGCATGTGTATGAAGAATGAGCAAAGTTTATAGACTAAAAAAGAGACATACTCCCCCTAGCAAAAAGCATAGATGCATCAAGAAGCAAAATTACATAAATATGATCATCATTCAAATTCAAGCAATTTTTTGACACTTAAGGGTTCTAAAAGGTCAAGATAGGATAGTTAGACCTAACTCTCTCCTAAGAATCCAAAAACGCTCATTGTCTAATGGTTTTGTAAAGATATCCGCTAGTTGTTTTGAGGTATCAACATACTCTAGAACAATATCATTCTTTAAGACATGATACCTAAAGAAATGATATTTTATCTCTATGTGCTTGGTTCTAGAATGTTCATATGACACTAGTGTTGTCACACTTAAGGGTTATGGTACCTACATCAATTCTATGGTGTAGAAGTTGTTGCTTCATCCAAAGGACTTGAGCACAACAACTTTCGGCCGATATATATTCCGCTTTGGTGGTAGATAAAGCTACACTATTTTGTTTCTTAGAGAACCAAGATATGAGCATACTACTTAGGAATTGGCAAGTGCCGGAGGTACTTTTTCTATCTATCTTACAACCCCCATAATCCACATCGGAATAAGCATGTAGGTTAAAGGAAGAGTCTCTAGGATACCAAAGGCCTAAAAAAGGTGTGTCTCTAAGGTATCTAAAGATTCTCTTAATGGCTATAAATTGTGATTCTCTAGGACTAGCTTGGAACCTAGCACACAAGCAAACACTAAACATAATGCCGGGTCTACTTGCAGTAAGGTAAAGCAAAGAACCAATCATTGAATGATAAAGCTTAGAATCAAGACAATTACCTCCTTCATATTTGTCAAGTTTAATTGATGAGCTCATTAGAGTGGCTTGGGGCTTCACATTCTCCAAGCCAAACTTCTTGAGCATATCCTTGATGTACTTAGCTTGACTGATGAAGATGTCAACCTTCCTTTGCTTGATTTGGAGCCCCAGGAAGAATGAGAGCTCCCCCAACATGCTCATCTCAAACTCACCTTGCATTAGCTTAGAAAATTCTTGGCAATAAAACTCATTAGTAGAACAAAAAATTATATCATCAACATGAATTTGTACTACTAAGATGTCCGATAAGTGCCCAAATGCCCTATATTTTGACCCCTTTTACATGGAAATTATCACTCAACCTACACCCATTTGAGCTGCATTATGGCCCTTTATGCATGGATTTTATCATTTATGCCTTTGATCCTTATATTCTGTTTATCCTATGGAAAAGGTACTATTTGATGCATGTTTGGTGCTTCTACAGATTTGCATGATGCAAGGGCAGGATGATGCCGTGACGACACTAGAGGACAAGAGAAGAATGAGGCAGAACCAGCTAGTAGCAGACCCTGATCGAGCCAAGCCACAACAGATAGCTTCTACTGAGAGAAGCTGATTTATGATGAAGCCTTGCGGAGCAGAACCAGTCACAGACCCATGCCAAGGCAACAAAATGCCATGCCGAGGCCGTGCACTACTCTACGTGCCAGAAGGCAAATCAGGCAAAGCGGTAGCCGATTTGAAGAGCTTTAAACGCCAGATTTTTACACACTTTACGTGGCAGCTGGAGCTCGAGAAGAGGACAAAAACATGGAAGGAAGGATAAATTTTGAATTTTTGCTAAAAGTGTATATTGCATTAAATTAAAGAGATTCACCACTTTAATAAAGTTAAGTCCAAGTCCAAGTCCAACTTAACTTCCTCTCCAAGAAGGCTTTATGCCTACACCTTCCCTTATATAAAGAGGCTTACCGTCATCACAAGAAGAGAGGAGAGGGGGAGAGTTCGAAAGATGGGTTCGAGACGAGAGAGCTTAGGATTAGTTTGTGTTTTATTTTCATTCATTATGTTTTAATATCCTTAGGTTAAGATTAGTTTGTTTAAGTAGTTATGTGAAGACTATTGTACTTTGTTTTTAATTTCTTAATGCAATTAAGTTGATGTTTGCTTATTCTTGGCTTTAATCATTCTTGCATTCTTGTCGAGAGAGATTTTGTGAGATAATCCATTTATTCGATGTCGAGAGAGTTGAATTCACAGAACGAGTAAGCATAGTTTTCATCCAAGTGGTGTTAACTAATTCGACCTAGAGATAGGTTAATAATTTCAGCGGCTAAGAGAAGTGTGTGATTGGTTGGTGTTTGTCTTTGGTTTATGCCGAGAGGTATGGTCAGAATTCAGCCATCAACAGTGTTTCGAGCTTAGAGATAAGGAGGAGCCATTCAAGGACGCTTTGTTGAACCTTAACAGCATCTGCCCAAGAGCAAGAGATTGCCGCGGCAGAGAATCAACCTTTACGGCTGCAGTAGGAACTTAGGTTACTGCCACGTCAGTTTGGTGTTGCAGCATTCAAGAACAGAGACAAGTCAATAGAATTCCACACTACGACGTATTCTAATCCAACCCATTCTCTCAACCTTGATATTCTATTTTTATTTCTGGCTTATTTTAGTTTTAGTATTTTTAGATTGCTCAACAACCCAACTCATCAGCATTTTTACTTTAATTATTTTGTAGTGCAAGGAAGTGGAATCAAAAGGCTAGCTCAATCCCTGTGGAGACGATACTCAATATACTTATCATTATATTACTTGAGACGTGTACACTTGCACTATTGCGGGGCACTTTTACGCGAGCAATAAGTTTTGTGATAAGTGCCCAAAAGTCCTATATTTTGACCCCTTTTACGTGGCAATAATCACACAACCTACACCCATTTGAGATGCATTATGGCCCTTCATGCATGGATTTCATCATTTATGCCTTTGATACTTATATTTTGTTTATCCTATAGAAAAGGTACTATTTGATGAATGTTTGGTGCTTCTGTAGATTTGCACGATGCGAGGGCATGATGATGCCGTGACGACACTAGAAGACAAGGGAAGAATGAGGCAGTGCTAGCTAGTAGCAAACCCTAATCGAGACAAGCCACAACAAATAGTTTCAACTAAGGGAAGCTGATTTATGATGAAGCCTTGCAGAGCAGAACCGGTCACAGACCCATGCCGAGGCAGCAGAATGCCATGCCGCGGTCGTGCATTACTCTACGTGTCGGAGGGCAAATCAGGCAAAGTTGTAGCCGATTTGCAGAGCTTTAAACGCCAATTTTTTTACACACTTTGTGTGGTAGCTGGAGCTCGAGAAGAGGATGAAAACATGGAAGGGAGGATAAAGTTGAACTTTTGGCTAAAAGTGTATATTGCATTAAATTAAAGACATTCACCTCTTTAATAAAGTTAAGTCCAAGTCCAACTTAACTTCCTCTCTGTAAAGTGTCTATAAATTCTATATTTTGTGCACATTCCATCTCACATTATTGCTATTTTAAGTACATTTTAGGCATAATTAGGATCATGCATTGCATTTTACAGTATTCTTTACTTTGCCATGCTTTTTATGGATTATTTGTTATTTGGTAAGGAAAAGGTATTATTTTAGTTTAGTTTTAGTTTCAGGTGCTAGAGGCTGGTAGAAGGAGAGAGGAGCTGAGGACATTATGCTGAGGCAGCAAACCAAGGAGTTGTACTGATGCAGTTGTAGACAGAGACATCAGCTACCGAGTAGCTACCACCGCCATACCTACCGCCCAGGGTAGCAAGCTGGGGAATTAGAGAACTGGAGTGCTATCTATAGAGTAAAAAATCATGATTCTAACGAGGCCATCCACTCTATTTTTCGATAACTGTAGCAGCAGGCAGAGCCGCCGAAGGAGGAGTTCGAGATTACTTGTGCAGCAAGGCAACGTGAAGAAGTCCACATTCAACTCAAAGAAGTAAAAAATTAAAGGTTGCATTTAATGCAAAAGCTACTTTGAAGACTTCTAATCCAAGAAGGACTAGACCTAGCTAATGCATATATATACTCAATATATTTTTACTTCAAAACAACTTAGGTTTTCCCTTGGGCATAGTTTAGGTTTTCTTGCCGCCATTATGTTCTAAATTCTTCTTTGGGTTTGGGTTATGTTGTAAACTAGTGTGAGAACGGTTGTTTAGGATTTTAAGTTTGTTTTTGCAATAAAACTTCAAGGTTTGCTTATTCCATATTCTTAATAGTTTTCAATTAAGGCGAAATATTAGTTGATTACTATCCATTTGTTCGGTATAGAGAGAGTCGAACTCATGAAAGGAGTAAGTACGGTCCTCACCTTAATCAAGTGTTGATTAATCCAGCCCAAACATAGGTTAGGGTTTAAGGCGGCTAAAAGAGAACAAACCAAACATTGCTGTCTTTGCACGATTCACGCCGCGACTGGTATTATCTGTCATCTCCCACTGAGGCAGCAAAGTCTGGCAGCACAAAGCAACTTATCCTATTCAACGCAATTTCACACTAGGGAGCAGCACAACCCCGCCCATTCCATCAATATGATCTCTTCTCTTTTATTTACTTGTGTTTTATTTACCTTTCTTCTTAAACAATTCAACTTATTTGTGCATTTACTTTCCCCTTGTGCAGGAATTACGATTCGAGTTAAGCTGTCCAATCCCTGTGGGTGGCGATATCTTATATACTATAACTTGTTAGGAGTGTGCATTTGCACTCATATTTAGAGAACGCCTAAACGCTCTACAAGTTTTTGGCGCCGTTGACGGGGATTGGTAACAACAAAATTCGTATTTAAATTTCTGCACTTTTATTTTTATTTGCATTTAATTTTTAGTTTTATTATTTTTATTTAAAAAAAAAGAATTTTACAGTTTTCTTTGCTAGTGCATGACCAGAGTAAATCCAAAGGGCAAAATCGTTTACTTTGACGATATCGAACGAAGAGTAAGAGAACTCAAAAAGGAAATCAGAACGGCCCTCGAGAAAGCTAAGGAAGAGGGAAAGCCAGAGGAAAACATGGCTGAAATAGACAAACAACCCTGTCAATGATGCCCAGAATGGCAGGGATGGACAACAAGACCCGCCGCCTAGAGAACATCAGCAAGTCCCACCTAGGCAGAAACCCCCTATTCCGCCCATGCAGCCACAATATGTTCGAACCACCAGAGACTACTTGGAGCATGAATTCAGAGGGTTTGATCCTACTGTGACAGAGCCTGAGATTGAAGCAGATCACTTTGAATTAAAACCCGTGATGTTCAACATGATCAACACTTTAGGGCAATTTAGAGGGACTGCCACAGAAGATGCTCGGCATCACTTAAGATGATTCCTTGACATATGCAGAGTATTCAAAATACATGAAGTCCACCAAGATGTGCTAAGGCTGAGGTTATTCCCCTATTCACTGAGGGATAGGGTAAAGTAGTGGTTGAACAACCAGCCGCCAGGGTCATTCAATACATGGACAGAGCTGTGCAAGGACTTTTTGGATCGTTTCAGCCAATCTAACATCATAGACAAATTGAGAAATGATATCACAACCTTCAGACAAGGGGATGATGAGCCAATGTATGAAGCATGGGAGCGGTACCAACATATGCTAAATAATTGCCCGCTTCATGGTTTTCCGGCTTGGACACATGTGTCAATGTATTACAATGGGTGAACTACCCAATTCGAATGATGATCGACGCCTCAGCCAACAGAATCATCCTTGACAGACTACTAGAGGAGGCATCGCTGATCCTGAACCAAGCTGCCAAGAATGACTATAAGTACTCGACAGCCCGCCGAGGCCGCATTAGGCGGCTAACAGCTATGAACGAAGTGGAAGCCTCAGAATTTGTCATTGCCTTCCTCAACAAACTGACAGAGCTGATTATGAATGTAACGCCTTGGTTTTGGGCCTAGATGTTTTAGACATTGGACCGGACCGGTCGAGAACGGTTCGAATCGCGTAAGGTGATTTAAGGAAATCAAGGATCGGGATAGGATAAAAATGTGGTAAAAATTGCTAAAATCCTCTAAAAATATGTTTAAGAGGTGGGTCAAATCAATTTTATAAAAAGAGTTTTGAAAGTGGTACATTTTGAGTAGTGACCAAATTGTAATGTTTCAAAACTGTGGAAAATGTGATTTTTAAAGGAGAAGCCAAAATCTTAGAATCTTTAGGGAGCTTTATGGCAATTTAGCATTTCCTTAATATGACATGTGTTTAAAATGGTTTTAATTAAATAGTTTTAATTGGCTTTTGTTTTATTTAATTAATTAGGTGGTTAATTGGTGAGATTTCATCACGTAACTACCATTCTCTTCTCATTTTCAGCCAAACACAATTCTAACTCATTTTCTCCAGAATTTTTTTCTCCCAAACACTCTCTCAATATTTTCTAAACAAACTTTAATAGTTCTTTCAAGATCTTCAAGATTTTAGCTAAGGAAAACTTGTCATTCATTGAGGAAAGCAAGGATTGGAGGTAAATCCCGTTCTCAACCTCTAATCAAGGTTCTTTATTGAAATTCCCAAGATCTTTGGCTTCTAATTAATGTTTTTGGTTGAGTTTTTATTATAGTTTGATTTGAGATTGAAATCTTACAAAAATAAGATGAAATTCTTAATTTCCGGACTTGTTTTGTTAAACTTTGTTTTGGACTGATTTTAATTGAGTTTTGTGTTGGTTAATATGTTGAAAAGAAGTTTTGTTGATATAGATCCCGAAATCCTTGAGATCCTTGAGTTTCTTGTTAGTTCTAATTGAGTTTTTGAGGTGAAATGATGAGGTAATGCTTGCTGGAGGTATAAGGATGGGTTTGGATTTATTTTAAATGTGTTTTGATGTTTATAATTGATTGGAAGTGATGTATGATAGTTGGGCTTGGTTTAGGAAGCAATCGGTTGAGTTTTCGGTTGTTTCGGATGGGTAAAATGGTGTAGTTTGGGTGAGCAACGAGATTGTGATTGGTTCCTGGTATTGAAATGCATTTCAATGCATTTAGATCTCTGTTTGATGATGTGAAAACATGGGATCTTGATCTGGGAGCAAACGAGTCGTTGTTGGAGGCTCCGGAAGTGTGATTTTCATGTCGGTGAGCAAGGCTTTGCGTATCGGTGAGTGGAAATGGATTTTCCAGCTTTGTAACACTTTGAGCGTGGTCTTGGGAGCTTAGTGTAAGTTTGAAACACTTAGCTAAGCTTAAGAGTAAGTGAATCGAAAGTCTCTCTCTCGAAAATGTGCTATGTTTTGATGGAAATGCACTTGAGTTTACTGTTTTAAAGCATGTTTTAAGCATGGTTAATACTGGATTTTTAATGTCGTTATGTTAATGATGCACTAGGTAAGTGGCCCTTGGTTTCATGTGATAAATGCATATGATGTTAAACATGTTTATGCTTGTAGAAATGGCATTGTGTTTATGCTTGTAGAACAATGGAATATTGATGTTAAATGATTATATTGGCAAGTGTTGGAAATGGTTTTTGGTTACTTTAATCGGATATAGTTAGCCGGCTATAGGATTGGCTGCACCGTGAATAAAGTCGCCTTGGATGTTGAGGGGTTGTGATTGTGCCGTAATCTCCATCCAAGTACCCTAACGATTGAGGTTAAGATCACAACGGTGAATGGTTTAATCCCGTGTGTGAGTCTTGTGGTATGTGTCCCGTATCTCGTTAGTGGAATTATACAACTACCGATAAGTGATGTTGAGGGGTTGTGATTGTGACATTAATCTCCATCACGGGTGTTGAGGGGTTGTGATTGTGCCATTGATCTCCACCTTGTGTAGTCCGGTAGTATGTATGAAGCGTGTGGGACAACGCTTGTAATCCGCGTATCCGATTGTGTCTTGTGTTTTGGTATGGTTTGAGAATTATCACTTGTGAGCCAATATAATGTTAATGATTAATGATTAAGCATGAGATGCTTGTGAATGGTGCAAGAATCCATGTGATGCTTGGTTTAAGCATGAGCAAAAGAATTTGTTGTGGTTTTAGTGATGCAATATGCATGTGGTTTTAAAAGTGCAATGAATGCTTAAATGGGCATGTTTTAAAGGAAGGCATGTGTTTTCAAATGATGATATGTTGGTTTTATGTGATGCATTGATGAATGTTGCTTTTTAGCGATCCTCACTAAGCTATATGCTTACGCTCATTTGTTTCATCAATGCAAAGAATTGAGCTTTCAAGGCGGTCCAAAAGCAAGAGGATTCCAAGAGTTTTGACTAAGCGATGTATGTGGTTCACCTTTAGTGTAATAAGTGGCAATGGGTGGGATTTCTACTCTTGTTAGTATTTGGTGATGTTAAACACCTTAAGCATGTTGGTTTTGCTTATTTTTGTTTGTAAATGGCCTTTGTGGTTTGGTTTGTGCTTGAATGTGGCTTTTAGCTTTTGCATGGTTTTGAAGACTAGGAAGCATGCCTATAGATCGAATGCTTGCGTGAATGATGCTATGTTTTAGTTTATACTTCGTAATGTTGGTCAATGAAGTTTACACATGTTGCATGTATGTTGTGGCATGATCTAGAATGATTTCGGAGGTGATTGTGTGGGAAAAACCAACATTTTGTGAAGTTGCAGGGCAAGGCGTATCGGAACGCCCTTACATGTTTTGGAACGGTGGCCTGGAATGGTCATGGGGTTTCAGAACGTGTAGGAACGTTCAGGAACGATTTGCTATTGGAAAGTATTGTTTCGATACGGGTTTCGGAACGCACCTGCGTATCGAAATGATCAACCTGGTTTCGAAACGATCATTCCAATACAGGGTCTCGTGTTTCGAAACACCCGACCGTTGGAGTTGAATTTGAATTGGTTCTGGTTTCCGTTTCCTTACGTTTTGGTCCCCGAGTCTTGAATGCTTAATTAAACGAGTTTGGATGATCCGTTCAAGATGAATTTTGACATGTTGGCATATTATATGATTAATTTTGGGTTGGTAACTTTAAAACTTGTTTAGTCCTGGTAATTCTGGAAATTTACAAATTAGTCCCTAAAAGACGTTTGAATGCAATTGAACCCCTAATTGAACTCTGATTGTTGTGTTGTTTCTTTCTAACGGTCTTGCCAAACACGTAGGTAAATAATGTGCATCTAGAGAAGATAAAAAGAAAAAAGGAGTAGTTAATCAAGGTTGACTTTAACAGGTTGACTTTGGTTTTCCCCGTGTAATCTTCTTAGTTCGGGTCAGGCGTCTAGGCCGGGCTAAGGGGGTTACAATGAACATGGTAAAACCCACTGGAAAAGTCTATGAGGTCTAGGCTGTAGAGCCATTCTTTGATGAGTGTCGGGGCAACCACGATTCCTTCGAATGTACCGCATCTGCCAATTTCATAGGAGTATACGAGAGGAACAACATGCCCGCCACGAACACATACAACCCTGGGTGGAAGAATAATCTAAACTTCGCCTGGAGTAATCCTAAAATTGTTGCTAACCCTCAACAACAACATGGAGGTTACTAGTAGAACCAGTCTAGATAGCAAGCTCAGCAACCACAAAACAATTCACTAGAAGCAACTTTACAAACTTTTATGTCTAATACTAGTGAATTTATTGTTCGTACTAATAAGTTTATTGATAAAACTGAGTCATTTATGGACAGGACGAAGATGAGGATGAACAACCAGGAAGCTGTGATAAAGAACCTTGAGACCCAGTTTGGGCATTTCACAGAGATCTTTAGCCGCATGACAATGAGTGCAGCATCCAACAGTACAGAGACAGTAGCTAAACCCACATATGAGCAGTGCAAAACTATATCAACTAGAAGTGGGAAATAGATGGAGAGCCCAGAGTGGAAAAACCAATAGAGGAACAGCCAGCACAGAAGGAAGTGCCTGCTGCGGCAGCATCAATACCAGCCACCCCGGCAGATGAGCCTGACAGCAACCATGCGGCAGATGACCATCCACAGATAAAGTTCCCATGCAAGGAGCATATAGAGGATATCTGCCTGCCGACACCTTTCCCCTAGAGACTGAAGCAACAAAAGTAGGAGCACCAGTTCAGGAAATTCTTGGATATTCTGAAGCAGGTGCACATAAATATCCCTATCATCGAAGCCATCCAGAACATGCCAAACTATGCAAAATACCTAAGGGACATGGTTTCGAAGAGGAAAAGAATTAGGGAGTTCGAAACAGTTGCTGTGACAGAGGAGTGCTTAGCTTTGCTGCACAATAAGCTGGCACCCAAGCAAACAGATCCATACAACTTCATAATACCATGCAAAATCACCAGCAACTATGCAGCCAAGGCCCTACGCGACTTAGGAGCCAACATCAATTTGATGCCTAAGGCAGTCTTCGACAAGCTAGGAATTGGACAAGCCAAACACACCTCCATCATGCTGAAACTTGCTGATCACTCATTCGTACAACCGGAGGGCAAGATCGAAGACATCTTAGTCCGAGTGGGCAGCCTTATTTTTCCAGCAGACTTCTTCATCTTAGACTGTGAGGCCGATGAAAATCCCCCTATCATCCTTGGGCGACCATTTTTGGCCACGGGCAGAACATTAATAGATGTGGAGCATGGGGAGCTGATCATGAGGGTAGACAATCAGAGCATCAAGCTAAATATGTTGCAGCCCTCATCAAAGGAAAAGGAATGATGCCCGGATGCTCAGGCAGCCAAAATCATCATGGAGACAAGTCAAGATAGCAGCTATCACGACAGACTTAAGGGCAGGTTGAAGGACCCAACAACACACCACCTTACAGAACAGGAGGACCCCCAGGAGGGAAAGACAAGAAACACCACCTCAGTAAGTGGTTATGTCTGGGAGATGCACCCAAATGCACTCCCAACATAACTTAATTAATTATATTTTATTTTCTTTATTTTTATGTTTTAGGAATAGAATTTAATTTATTGCAATTTATTTTCCTTAGGGTTAGATTTTAAATTAGTTAAATTTATTTTTCACATTTCTATTTTTCTGAATTTATTTTTTAGTATTTAATTATCTTTATTTTTATTTCATGCTTTAGGAATAAAAAGCCGAACCAAGAAGAGGCCCAATAAGAAGCCTGCCCACCATCCTGCCAAGATAGCTGAGGGCGGCCCAGCGCAGAAACCGCATAACGACTAGTTGCCCGCTAACGGCTAGCTGCCAACAGCTACAGAAGTAACTGGCAGAATTCCCGTAACGTGCACGAGACAACTTGCCCGTTGGACATTTAATGCCGCCACGACACCTCTCGGCAGCCTTTATTTAAACCTCACTCATCTCATTCATTCACTTTACTGTCATCCCCTTGTTATCTTATTCTTGAATCCACTGCTCTCTTTCTAATTACTTTCTTTTTAAGTTTTAGTTTACATCTAACCAGTCACACACATGGCATCAGTATCCCAATCCAAACCCCTAGTCATGAAAATCATACCAAAAGCTACAAGCCACAAACCAAACCGTAAAGGACATTTACAAACCACATATACCATAATAAACTTGCAACAACCACAGGGAGTTCAAAATACATCTCCCAAGAGTAAACATAGACCCCTATTGCCAATTATTATTACTAAAGTATACGTAAAACGCCACCATACATGAGCTTTTCAATCCCTTGGAATTCCTTAGCCTCCTTGCTGCCCAAAAGTGTCTCAATTGTCTGCATTGTTGGTGAAAGAGAGTGTAAGCACTGTTGCGTGTAAAATAGTCTATCGCAATTGTAGTGCAAGTGTACACGACGCAAGTAGTAAAGTGATACGAAGTATCGGATATCGTCTCCACAGGGATTGGGCTAATGACTTCACCTTGTTTACTGCACGAAAGTAAAGGAAATAATTAAGAGTTGTCACGAGAATAATAAGGTAAAAATGTAAAATAAAGGATTGAGAAATCAAGATAGAGAGAACGGGCTGGTATTGAGTTGCTCAGTAGTGCAGGTATTGAACTGCTTAGGATTTCCAGTTCTGTCGTCGCGCCCGTCGCCGACAGCACCTGTCGCGGCGGCTGTCCGTTAGCTGTCGCGGCAGCGAACACTAACTCCGTACTTCAAGCTTGGCAAGAATCCTAGATCTGCCTTGCCCTATCCCTAGGCACAAGTCTGTCGATGATCACGTCTTTGATGATACCTCCCGGCGTGAATCGAAGGATGAACACCGATGTGTATGAATTCGTCCTTAGCCACTTAACCTCGCCCTATCCCTAGGCACGAGATGGTTCAACTATAAACTAGAGAACGCGCTCTTATCTCTTTCGTATACTTAACTCTCCCGATGCTAAGTAAATGGATAACCTCACAATGCTCTCCCGATGCTCTTGCAAGATATTAAAACCAAGATAAAAGAACTTGAAGTTTATTTTATTGAACTTGAAAAATCCTAAAACAAAGCAACCCTTGCAACTACTTTACAAAACAACCCGTAGCCCTAGGGGGAATTTAGAACATGTCGGTGACGGGTGGACGGCAGGGGTTTGGTTTCGGTTATGGGGTAATCGGTTCTGCCCTAGGTTTAATCTATGCCCTTATATAAGCTTTGGGCTCAAGTTATCTAAGGTAACAAGGATTACAACTTTAATTAAAAGTAAGATTCTAATAAAGACTAAATCTCTAAAGTCTCCTACTTTCCAGCCGCATCCTTGTTTCTAGGAATTTCTTCTCCTTGAGCTTTGGCTTGACATATCTTTTGATCTGGGGCTTGGAAAAATATTTGGCTTCCACACGACAGACGAGCAGATTTTTCTCTATCTATCGAGATCCACTTTACTTTTCCTCTTCATAAGTCTGCTGTCACCTTGCTGTCACGACAGGTCCATGACAGGTTCGTCTTCTTCGGCTGCTTGTCCAGTTCAGCTCTTCTGCTTATCTGCCCTGCATCTGCCTTCATCGTCAACCATGGCAGCTACCTGCAAAATACGCCATCTTTTAGTAGAATCCGTGCCTTTTATATAATTGTGATGTTTTATTGAAAACTAACCTAAATGCAATGCAATTATGCTTGAATGCAGCAGAAATATGGGTTAAAAAGGGTGTAAATAATAGAACTTTTACACACTCAACACACCCCCAAACTCAAGTCTTTGCTTGCCCTCAAGCAATTAAACCTAAACGAAAAAATGAAAACAAGAAAAATTTTTGTGTTGGCCTTCAAACAGTGAACTGTCCCTTACCCGTCGCTCGTTCTCTATGGCGGCAGCAACCTGTCGGAAAGATTAGGATCTGTCCGGAATCTCCCTATAGCTCTCGTGCAGTGTGTGCATGCTTGTGAACAGTTATATGCCAAGACTCTCTTAGTTTCACTAGAATATTTGACTTTAGCTTGTTTAGAGTTTTTCCTACGAGACTGTTTTCTTTCTTTTTCTTACTAGAGCCAGAATTGGGCACCTCTAGTTATTTCCTTTTTTCAAACTTCTTCTCTTTTACTAGAGCCAGTATTTCAGGCACCTCTAGTTAACTGTCTAGAGCCGGTGATAGGCACCTCTAGAAGTTTTTCTCTGGTTATCTGCCTAGAGCCGGTGGTAGGCACCTTTAGGTTTCCTGAGATTCTAGTCTCTTTTCTACTCTAAGTGCTAAGCTTTCCTATTCTAGTTTGGCTAAAAGAAATCTAAGCAGTATAACAGTCACAAAAGTGTTTAAGTTTTCAGAACTATAGAAAGGCTCTAAATTTTTCCTTAACCTGTCCTAAAGATGCTGCCACGACAGAGATGTCATGACAGGTAAGTTAACTTCACAGTTTTAAGCCAACAGTTTAATCTTTTCTGATTTTTTTTTAAAAAAAACTTTAAAATAAAGGACACAACAAATAATAAAAAGATGTACTTAAGACTCCATTAATGATGGAGGGTTGCCACCCCCAAACTCAAGGGTTGCATTGCCCTCAATGCAAAATGACATGAAACAAAAATATGAAAAGAGAAGTACATCACAAAAGATAAAAGCAGGCAACAATAAAAGAAAATAAAAACTTAAATTTTCAGTCGCTGTCCTTGCTGCTGCTGCTGACTCGGATCTGATGGCGGCGTCTGCGCTGTGGGGGAGGCTGGGCAGGTTCAATAGCAGGTTGAGCGGCAGGATCATCGGCATGTGGAGGGGCAGTTTCAGCGGCAGGTAGAGGGGCAGGTTGCTCCACTAGCCGGACGTCAGAACTGCTGTTGCTATTCCGGCTGCTGCTAGTGGTGGTGCTGGCTTTGGGCAGCCGTTTCTTGTCTGCCACGTGCTTAATTCTTTTCACCCTCGTAAAGTCCCTCTCCAAATTCCTCCGGAGAAGAGGGCTGTCATCTGTGGCAGGTCTTTTGGTTCCTCGAGGGGAGGTGTCTGCCGGAGAGTTGCCGGCTGCCGTCTGGGCAGGGGATGGTGTGGAAGTGGCAGAATGGGTATGGGGGAAAACAGGTGGTGTATGTGTGGGGGAGGGGATATGGAAATAATGGGATGGGAAGGTGGGGAACATGACATCCGAATAATGTAAAGTATTAGTAATGAAATTTACCGTTGCATTTGAGAAGTCGCGGATAAAAGTCATCAAACCCATTTGGCGCTCCTCTACCCGTAGAATTGCAGCCAGGATGTTGGCAGACTGGTCTGTTGGAGTGGTGTCGGCGGTAGCATCTGGGGCAGGGTTGGTGGCAGGTTCATCATCGGAGTCAGCAGGAGGGGCATTTGGGTCGAAAGCGTTGATGGGTGATACGACTATGACCTCCATGAGGCTGGAGATGTTGTTGTCAGTCCAGCCACTGCCCGTCTTGATTTTGTCGGAGGGTCTCTCTGGTACGGCAGCACAGCGGCAGAGGGCGGTGATGGTGAACGGCAGGCAGAGTCGTGAGTCTGAACGGAAGGCACAATCAATGATGCTGTCCCTCATGTACTTGCCCACATTGATGGGCCTGTCATGCATGATAGAGTGAATGAGGGCCAGCCGCTGTCGGTTGACAGTCGTATGGTGGGACGAGGGCAGGATACGCTTTTTGATGAAAGCGTTCCACAGTTTTGCTTCGGGGAGGAGCTGCCCCCTATGGACGGAGTGGGGGTTCTTCTTGCTGGTGGTCCATGTCGTACCAGCCTCTGTTAGCTCCACCATGATGGCATCATAGGCAGCAGCGTCGAGAGTGTCCAGAAATTGTTGGTGAGCATCATCATCGGGGCCAAAGAACAGGCCGAACATATGGTTGATGCTGTTTGCTGTAAAGGGTACTTCCACTCCTCGGACGATGATAGACGTCGCCGTTTTGCTGTCGACAGCCTCGTAGAACTCCCGGACCAAAGTATCATTTAGCTCTGCCAGCTGCTCGGCAAAGTCCTCCCACAGATGTGCCGTTATGGCCTTCACAATGAACGGCCTGAGTCCCATATGGGGGGCATCTCTGTTGTAAATGAAGCCACGCTCCTCCCATAGTTCCTTGTTGGCGAAGGGGGATGCTGCTGCTGATGAAGAAGCGGCAGTAGTGTTATGGCGGGTTTGTCTCGACGACATATTTGTTGCAAGGGCTGTGAAAGAGAGAAAACAAATAAAACTAGAGGAGAAAAATAACAAGAGAGAAAAATCAGAAGTGATGAAAAATGAAAATGGGAAGGGGTTTATATAGCGGTCGAGGGGCTGCCCATTTAATGCCTCAACGGCAGGCGGGAATAACGGGGCGGCAGATTGGATGTAGCGTGTCTGACGCGTCTAACACGCATTTATGCGTCTGCTGTGCGTCTGCCGCACGCTTCTGCATCTACAGTGTCAAACTGTTGACAGCCTGTCAAGTCCGTCTGCGCCGGCAGCTGAAACGACAGGTTATCATAAATGGGCTTTATTGGGCTGGTGGATGGGCGGTGGGGTTGGGCCACTTCTTTTTTTTTCTTCTTGACTCCTTTATTTCCTAAAAACTGAAATTGGAAAAACAAAACATTATTCGAATAAAATAAACCTAATTCCTAATAAATAATAATAATAAAAATAAAAATAAAACTTAGGTTAAATTAGGGGTGCCTTGTGGGGCATCTCCTAAAGTAACCACTTCCTGAATTCCTGGGGCTTCAGTCCCCTGATAGTGCTTGAGGCGTTGTCCATTGACTTTGAATTGGTGCCCGTCTTTTAATGATTGAATTGTGATGGCACCATGGGGAAAGACTTGAACCACTTGGAACAGGCCAGACCATCTAGACTTTAGCTTTCCTGGGAAGAGTTTAAGTCTAGAATTAAATAACAACACAAGCTGCCCTGGGCAGAACTGTCGTGGCAGCAGTTTCTTGTCGTGCCACTTCTTAGTCTTTTCCTTGTAAATCCTTGCGTTGTCGTAGGCCATTGTCCGTAATTCTTCAATCTCGTTTAGATCTAATAACCTTTTCTGGCCGGCCTTGTCCAAGTCCATATTCACTGCCTTGATTGCCCAATATGCTTTGTGCTCGATCTCGACAGGCAAGTGACAGGTTTTCCCATAAATCAGTCGGAATGGAGACATGCCCAATGGAGTCTTGAAAGCTATCATGTATGCCCATAATGCATCATTCAGAAGTAAAGACCAATCTTTCCTAGTTGGTTTAACCATCTTCTCAAGAATGCTCTTTACTTCCCTATTGGAAATCTCAGCATGTCCATTGGTCTGTGGGTGGTATGCTGTCGCGATCCTGTGCTTGACACCATATTTCTTTAGGGCAGCAGCAATTACCCTATTATCAAAATGTCTCCCCTCATCACTGATAATTGCCCTAGGAATGCCAAATCTAGAAAAAATGTTTTTGTACAAAAACTTTTGGACTGTTTTGGCATCATTCTTTTGAGTTGCGATTGCTTCAACCCACTTGGAGACATAATCCACTGCTAGGAGGATGTACAAATTTCCACATGAAGATGGGAATTGTCCCATAAAATCAATCCCCCAAACGTCGAAGATTTCGACTTCTAGAATATTCTGCAGTGGCATCTCGTTTCTCCTCGAGATGTTACCTGTCCGCTGGCACCTGTCACAGCTTTTGTAAAATTCCTGTGCATCTTTATAAAGTGTCGGCCAGTAGAACCCTGACTGCAGCACCTTGGCAGCAGTTTTATTGCCTCCTAAGTGACCTCCATATTGTGAAGCATGACAGTGATGGAGAATGTCTTCTTGTTCTTCTTGTGGTACACACCTTCTTATAACCTGATCTGCGCACATTTTGAAAAGAAGAGGTTCGTCCCAATAATAATGTTTAACATCATTTTGGAACCTCTTCCTTGCTTGATAATTAAGATCAGAAGGTAATATTCCGCTAACTATAAAATTAACGAAATCAGCATACCAGGGAAGGTTAGAAGACTTACCTGCCGCCATGGCTGTCGCGACAGCGATTGCGGCAGCAAAGAGCTGCTCATCTGGGAAGGTCTCCAGTATGTGTGTCTCATCTAACGGTAGACTCTGTCCCGTCTCCAACCTCGACAAGTGGTCTGCCACTTGATTTTCTGTCCCCTTTTTGTCTTTGATCTCAAGGTCGAACTCTTGTAATAGCAAGATCCATCGTATCAGCCTAGGCTTCGCATCCTTCTTTGCGAACAAATACTTGAGGGCAGAATGGTCGGTGTGTATTATTACCTTCGTTCCAAGTATGTAAGAACGAAACTTGTCGATGGAGAACACCACAGCTAACAGCTCCTTTTCTGTGGTGGTATAGTTCACTTGGGCTTCATTTAATGTTTTGCTAGCATAATATATGACGTGAAACAGCCTGTCTCTGCGCTGCCCAAGTGCTGCCCCGACAGCATAGTCACTAGAATCACACATGATCTCGAATGGCTGTGTCCAGTCTGGTGGCTGTACTATGGGGGCTGTCACTAACTTTTCCTTCAGAACCTTGAATGCTTCAGTACATTCCTCATTAAAGTCAAAGGGTCGGTTCTGCTCTAGAAGATGGCATAGCGGCTTGGTGATCTTTGAAAAATTTGCAATAAATCTTCTATAAAAACCAGCATGCCCTAAAAAACTCCTAATGCCCTTGACTGTGGTTGGCGGCGGCAGCTTCTCTATGACTTCAATTTTTGCCCTGTCGACTTCTATCCCACGGCAGCTAATCTTATGGCCTAGAACTATCCCTTCATCTACCATAAAATGGCATTTTTCCCAATTTAGAACAAGATTAGCTTTTTCACATCTTTCAAGTACCTTTTGAAGGTTGCCGAGGCAGCTCTCAAAATCGTCTCCAAAGACGGAAAAATCATCCATGAAAATTTCAAGGAAGTCCTCTACCATGTCGGAGAATATTGCCATCATGCACCTTTGGAAGGTGGCAGGTGCATTACAGAGGCCGAACGACATCCTCCTAAATGCGTATGTTCCGTAGGGGCATGTGAAAGTCGTTTTCTCTTGATCTTCCGGTGCAATAGCAATTTGGTTATAACCTGAATAACCATCAAGAAAACAATAATAAGATTTACCCGCTAATCTATCAAGCATTTGATCAATAAAGGGTAAAGGGAAGTGGTCCTTTCGGGTAGCTTTGTTAAGCTTCCGATAGTCCATACAAACCCCCCAACCGGTCACAGTCCTGGTTGGGATTAGTTCATTGTTTTCGTTGGTTATCACTGTCATGCCTCCTTTCTTGGGAACACATTGCACCGGGCTTACCCATTTGCTGTCGGAGATGGCGTAAATAATACCAGCATCTAACCATTTAATGATCTCCTTACGCACTACCTCCTTCATTACATGGTTTAGCCGCCTTTGGGCATCTATAGTCGGCTTATGATCTTCCTCAAGGAGGATTTTGTGCATGCATAACGCCGGACTAATGCCCTGAATGTCTGCTATCGTCCATCCAATCGCCTTTTTGTGCTGCCTTAGCATGTCGATCAGCTGTCGTTCCTGTTCCTGCGGCAGCTTAGTAGAGATGATTACGGGCAGTGTGTCATCACAACCAAGATAAGCATATTTAAGCTGCCCTGGCAGGGGCTTAAGTTCTAAGACAGGTGGTTCAACAGTAGAGAGCTTTTGGATTAAATGGTTATCCGAAGTGTAATTCAAGGGTTCGAATAACTTACCTGGACGATGGTCTAACCAGTTTACCTCCTCTTGACCTTCAGTATCAGATGTTTCGGAATCAGAGGAGTCGCTGTCGTCGGTGCTGTCGTCGTTGCTGTCGTCATCGCTGTCGTGACAGGCCTGTAGGTGACTGTCGCAGCAGTGACCAAATTTTTTATCACGGCAGCCCGACCTGATGCAGGGGTAATCAAAGGTCACCTCAATGATGGCCTTGCATTCCTCGTCCACATCAGCATGTTTCATTGCTTGGAGAACATTCAACTTAATTTGTTGATCATTTACGCGCATGGTGAGTTCTCCTTTCTCCACATCAATCAATGATCTTCCCGTGGCTAAGAAGGGTCGCCCAAGGATGACTGGTGCGTTCTCATCTGCCTCACAATCTAAAATAAGGAAGTCAGCAGGAAAAATAAGCTTATCCACTCTTACCAAAATATCTTCAATTTTTCCCTCGGGGTGAACGTAAGAGCGGTCGGCTAGCTGCAGGGTAACTGTTGTGGGCCGCGCCTTGCCAATACCTAATTTCTGAAAAACAGATTTGGGCATTAGATTAACACTAGCTCCAAGATCACAAAGTGCCTTACCCACAAATTTGTCGCCGATTACACAAGGTATGATGAAGCTCCCCGGATCCTTCTTTTTCTGGGGTGGCTGCCGATGAAGAATACTCATGCAACCTTCTTGCATCCTTACCGTTTCAAATTCCCCAAGTTTAGATTTTTTCGACATAACATCCTTGAGAAATTTAGCATAACCGGGCATCTCCCTAACAGCATCTAACAACGGAATATTAATATGAACCTGTTTAAAAATATCATAAATCTTTTTAAGTTGAGATTCATGCTTAGCTTGCTGTATCCGTTGAGGAAAAGGTGGTGGAGGACGATAATCAGCGATGCGTCCTTCCCACTGCATGCGAATCTGAGGACGATATTCATCTTTCTTCTCCTCTGTCGCTTCTGCTGTCGTGACAGGCTCATCGGCAGCAGTCTGTTTATCACCTGTCGGGGCAGCTTCCTCGGCAGGTTTATCCAAGGCAGGTTCCTTTTCTGTTTCAGCTTTTTCCGGTCCTGGTAACTTTTTCCCACTCCTAGTAGTAATCGCCTTACATTGCTCATGTGGGGGCGGTCTAGCATTTTCAGTATTGCTAGGAAAACCTCCATTCTGCCTTGGCTTAATATGCTGGGACACCTAACCCATTTGTGTCTCTAGAGATTTCAAGGTAGCCTGATGATTTGTCATTCTCATCTTGGTTTCATCCATAAAGTTTTCCGTCTTCTTGACAAACTGATTAATATTGTCCATATACGTACCAGTCTGAGACATAAAAGTGGCCAGAGTCTGCTCCAATATACTACTCGTGGCAGGTGGTGGCTGCTGTTGCTGTTGCGGCGGCAGGTTCTGCGGCGGCAGTTGCTGACGCGTCAACAATCTAGGACCCCCTGATTCTGATGATGTGCTTGCGGATTCAAAGCATTGTTGGGGTTACTCCAAGAAAATTTGGGATCCTTCCGCCAATTAGGGTTGTAGTTGTTGGAATTGTAGTTCGGCTTGTAATTTCCAACATATTTTCCCTCTTCTACATTTATAGGGCACTCATCCCTACTATGATTTCCCTCACAGATAGTACAAACTTCCTCGACAGCAAATCCTTGTAGTTCATCTTCATTTAATAATCGTTTCATTGCTTTAGTAAGGAATGCTACCTGTGATTTCATAGTGCTGTCGGCCTCATAATCCTTGACAGCAAGTACCCGTTTACCCCCTCTTCTTGCAGTCGGAAACTGCTCCTCATTCTTAGCCAGATTTTTCAAAACTTGCAATGCCTCGTCCGGATCTTTATCCAATAATAGTCCATTTGCTGCAGAATCAATTCTAATGCGAGTTTGTAAGTTAGCAGCATTATAGAATTTAGTTACCTGATTCCAGACGGGGAATCCATGCATTGGGCAGTTCCGAAGAAGAGTAGTAAACCTGTCCCAGGCCTCGTGCATCGGCTCGTCATCTTCCTGTTGAAAAGTAGCAATTTCGTTACGTAATCGCTCAGATAAATGCGAAGGATTAAAACGAGATAAAAATTCACGAGTTAAATCTGCCCAAGTCATAATGGAACCCGGTGTAAGTTTATTCCACCAAGTTTTAGCTCTGTCCCTCAATGAATGGGGGAATAACCGAAGCCTCAGTATCTCCGGACTAACTCCTGGCAGTCTAAACGAACCACAGATCTCCTGGAACGTTTTGAGATGCTCCCTAGCATCTTCTGTCGCAGAACCACCAAACTGCCCGGCATTGTTGATCATACTAAACATGACAGGTTTAAGTTCGAAGTTATCAACATCAATATCCGGCAGTGTGGTCTCCAGCTCTACATGATCATTCAGCATGTAGTCACGACATGACCGTCGTCCACCTGCTGCGGGCGGATCGCCGACAGGTGGGTTATTATTGCCAAGGGGTGGTATGAAACCACCAGCAGGTTGGTTATGACCCATTTTCTCTAGCTGTTCCTCGAGATATTCGTTTCTGTCTAAAAGTCGGCGAAGTTGTTTCTTGAGATTGAAGGAACGTTCGATTTCCGGATCTAATTTATATTCAGGATCTTCGCCTCTTTTAGATCTGTGCATAAACAAGAAAACCTCGTGAAAAGCGAGAGTTGAAAGCACAAAAGAAAGATTAAAAAAAATAAAAATAAAAACGAAAATAAAAATAAAAACAAAAGCGAAAAATGCAATAAAAGAAAGATGTAGTTATGTTGCCAATCCCCAGCAACGGCGCCAAAAACTTGTTGCGTGTAAAATAGTCTATCGCAATTGTAGTGCAAGTGTACACGACGCAAGTAGTAAAGTGATACGAAGTATCGAATATCGTCTCCACAGGGATTGGGCTAATGACTTCACCTTGTTTACTGCACGAAAGTAAAGGAAATAATTAAGAGTTGTCACGAGAATAATAAGGTAAAAACGTAAAATAAAGGATTGAGAAATCAAGATAGAGAGAATGGGCTGGTATTGAGTTGCTCAGTAGTGCAGGTATTGAACTACTTAGGATTTCCAGTTCTGTCGTCGCGCCCGTCGCCGACAGCACCTGTCGCGGCGGCTGTCCGTTAGCTATCGCGGCAGCGAACACTAACTCCGTACTTCAAGCTTGGCAAGAATCCCAGATCTGCCTTGCCCTATCCCTAGGCACAAGTCTGTCGATGATCACGTCTTTGATGATACCTCCCGGCGTGAATCGAAGGATGAACACCGATGTGTATGAATTCTTCCTTAGCCACTTAACCTCGCCCTATCCCTAGGCACGAGATGGTTCAACTATAAACTAGAGAACGCGCTCTTATCTCTTTCGTATACTTAACTCTCCCGATGCTAAGTAAATGAATAACCTCACAATGCTCTCCCGATGCTCTTGCAAGATATTAAAACCAAGATAAAAGAACTTGAAGTTTATTTTATTGAACTTGAAAAATCCTAAAACAAAGCAACCTTTGCAACTACTTTACAAAACAACCCGTAGCCCTAGGGGGAATTTAGAACATGTCGGTGACGGGTGGACGGCAGGGGTTTGGTTTCGGTTATGGGGTAATCGGTTCTGCCCTAGGTTTAATCTATGCCCTTATATAAGCTTTGGGCTCAAGTTATCTAAGGTAACAAGGATTACAACTTTAATTAAAAGTAAGATTCTAATAAAGACTAAATCTCTAAAGTCTCCTACTTTCCAGCCGCATCCTTGTTTCTAGGAATTTCTTCTCCTTGAGCTTTGGCTTGACATATCTTTTGATCCGGGGCTTGGAAAAATATTTGGCTTCCACACGACAGACGAGCAGATTTTTCTCTATCTATCGAGATCCACTTTACTTTTCCTCTTCATAAGTCTGCTGTCACCTTGCTGTCACGACAGGTCCATGACAGGTTCGTCTTCTTCGGCTGCTTGTCCAGTTCAGCTCTTCTGCTTATCTGCCCTGCGCCTGCCTTCATCGTCAACCATGGCAGCTACCTGCAAAATACGCCATCTTTTAGTAGAATCCGTGCCTTTTATATAATTGTGATGTTTTATTGAAAACTAACCTAAATGCAATGCAATTATGCTTGAATGCAGCAGAAATATGGGTTAAAAATGGTGTAAATAATAGAACTTTTACACACTCAACAAGCACATTTGCTTAGTGAGGCAAGCTCTAAGAAAACCCAACGTAACAATGCAACTTTAAAACTCATTCATAAAAACCATTTTCTACCACATGCTCTTTCTATCTCATGCTTGAAAACCCTTCAAAGCAAATCTTCATTTGAAAATCACATGTACCTTCAATCTAACTCATACATTTAATCAATGCAAATCTCATGGAAAAGACATACACATGCTTAATGTAAATAAAAGCATTTCATAAACCACAAGTCTCATATGCATTTCTCATAGCATAAAACATCTCAACATTTGGTACATGTGAATCAAATATAATCTCATATATTGGCATTTCATATTATATCTTTACTCGGATGCATATTAGCTTGGCTTAAAGCCAAGTCCTACCCTAGTGGAATCTCACATCACCAGATTCTCATGGCGGTATCTCTCTTCGCCACAAAGCTTTGGTGTTTCACCAAGACCTACCCCGATGGTATCTCTCATCATCGGATTCTCACATTGGATCGGGATGGCACTACCCCCATTGCCCGACTCCAAAGAGCACGTACGAATTTTAGTTTATAGTGCACTTTATCCTATTGGTCGACCAATTATATCCGGTAATCATCTCATCGTTTATGCCAATATATTATATTAAAATCACCTTCTCACCTACTGTTTTGATGCAACATTTCTCAAATCATTCTCATCCCATTTTAAAACCACAATTCATGCATTTTATTTAACCAAGGTCTCAAAACTCTTTACATAAACATGCTATCTCATGGGATCAACACATAACATCTTTTCATGTTATAAATCATGCATAAAACAGTAGGGATTTGTCTATCTCAAAACAAGAGCACGTTAAAAGCATTTAGGGGCATCAACCACATATCGAGAGCAAATCTAGCCATACATAATTCTGGACTTAGGATGGTGTTTCAAACCAATCCTAAATCCCCAAACCTTGTTTCCTTGTCCCTCAAGGACTTCTAAAACCATTCGCACTCATCGATTACATTTCGCTTGCTTGCCGAAACGATTCCTAGGCTTCCGGCACTTCCGGATCAACACCAAAAGCGTCCGAAGATCTCTCCACTGTTCATTACACATAAGAGCAGAGGATTAATGCATCATCATGCATTGAAATCACCAGCCACTCATTCTAACTCGCTGCACTACTCAAAAACACCATTTCGGCTATCCGAAATAACTGAAATCACCTCCAAACTTTCTCAAATCAAAGCCCAACCTATTCGGGATTTATTTGTTCAAACCTCAATCAACATCAAAAATCATCACAAACACATCCTTATATCTCCATCAATGACAGATCACCAAAAACACCTCAAAAACCACCAATCTAACATCTCAAACTTAGGAATCCATACCTATTCGGGATTTATTTGTTCAAACCTCATTTTTAACATCAAATATCATCCAAAATACATTAGAAATCAACCTCAACACAGAGCTTAACATAGAAATACGAAAATCACCAAGATCTCATCAAGAATCTTGAAATTAACAACCATTTCATATTGATAAGATAAAAACAACTTAAAAATAATCAACAAAGGATTGATAACTTGGGAATTTCAGTAAAGAACTGATCATTAGAGGAGAAGGAAGAAGCTTACCTCTAATGGCTGATTTCTCCTTAATTTGGGCAAGATTTCTTGAAAATCCAAAGCAAAAACAAGAAGGATTTGATGTAGTAAAGATAGGAAATCTTTTGGAAGATGAGTTCTCATCAAATGAAATGAAAATCATAGGTTCTTTGGTAAGGGAAAAGTGCTTGGCTGATGGGAATTTGAGAGAAAATGAAATGAGAGAAAACTAACGTAAGGTAGTTATGAAAATGTCAACTTTGATTTCCTTTTTAATTCCATTTTATTTAATTAATTAAACCATTGTTAAAAGCTCCAAAATTAAAGAGAACTCTGATAAAAACATTTGGTAAAATTATCTCCTTAAAGATTCAAAGTTCCAATCCTTTACAAAATAGTCACTAGTCAACTTTTGCAAAAACTGCTATTTGGTCACTACACCGAAATGTAGTATTTCCAAACCACATTTTGTAAAATTGTCTTCACTATAAACATTTATATAATAAATGAGGATTTTTAGTTATTTTTCCATATTTTTAAAGCATCTTGAACTAGGTGTTCACTAAGCCTACCTTAAAGATTCGAACCGTTCCCGACCGGTCTGATTCAACATCAAAACTTCTAGGCCCAAAACCAGGGCGTTACACAATAAAGGACCACAATGGAACTTGGTTCATCCTCGGCGAACCATGAAGCAATCACACCTTTTCATCATAATGTTTTGTGAACATTAAAAATCAAAACGCCCTTCAAAACTTAAATGAAGAGAATGGGTGAGAATGATGTCTCTCGATGCAGCCCTTTAAAATCCAGGCTCTCGGTCAAGCTTGATCGAAAGTCTTCTTGTTGCAGTATCCTATATTTGATTCTCGATCCTCCTCAAGTGTTTGCTTGAGTTCCTTTAAATAGGCGCACGAGAATGACCTAGGATAAGCTTTGAATTTGAATGCTCGAGGATAAGGGATGTGCTCATCTTATCCCTTGTTTGAATCCTAGGGATGACGTCATTAATGGTTCTCCGTCCACTAGACTTGGCATCAAACATCTCTTCTCTGCCAACCGGTGCTTCGACAATTTTTGGTCCTTCGCTGCCAACAGCTACCGCATTCTCATCGTCCCCTTCCTGCAGTATTCTGCTCTATTATGTCTACAATCATGCCAGCAAACCACCCTTCACATTGACATAGCTAGATTTCAACTTCTTATGCAAATGCATGCAATTAACAACTAAATGCATCTAAATGTGCTCAGAGACAAGCAAAGATATTGTAAAATCAACATAAAAATCAATACTTTGAGGAGGTAAAACTCCCCAAAACCTAAATCATTGCTTGTCCTCAAGTAATGCAAATAAACTAAGAAAAACAAAAATTGTTAAAATAGTACCTTGGCAATTTTTTTTGTTGGAATGCCAATAAGTGCTGGCACGCAGAAGTTGGCTCTATTTCTTTCCTCAAGTATCCCAGTGCAATAATGCCATGTACACAGGAAGTTCAAGTGCAACAATATAACTCTAGTATAAGGGCATGGAGAGTGCATGATGTGTAGGCAATATGCATCAAGTATTATTTTACTCCCTTAGTCAATTTTACTACCTAAACTCAATTTTTTTTTCTTTTTTTATTCCTTCCAAGGGTTTTTGTTGGAATTAATTTAAGCTTGCTTTGTGACTTATTTTGGCGTGAGAAATAAGAGGGAGCATACCACGAACCCTCACGTTAATCCAAATATCACTAGGCTTTTCACTTCAACTCATACCCTATAGTTTTGGACTTGAGAACTAAGAGGGAGCTAACCACGAATCCCCAAGTAACTTATTATCCCTAAGGTAGAGGAGGGTTCTATTTTTTCTTGCCTTGGCAAAACATTGTTGCCTTATTTGTTTCTTTTACCCTGGCATCAATTTTTTTCTTTTTTTTTCTGAGCTTAGTGCCAATAGTTCTAAGTTTATTTGGAAACTAGATGCATACTACGTGTTAAGTGAAAGTTTAATACCCTAAACTAGAGATCAATTTCCAAGTGACTTGGCACTACTATTCTGCTGGCATGTGTGACTAAAGATTAATTTCTTCATCGGACAAACATAACATTCTTCAAAAGTAAACCAAGGAAAATTTTCTTTTTCTTTTTTTATGGTTTGTCATGCAAAGCTAATCTATATGGCTTACATGGCATGGAAACATAAATCAAAACATGTGTAATACCCTGAACATTTATTTGTTTTATTATAAGTGAAGTGAGACAAACATGAAAAAGAAAGAAAGAAAAGATTTAAAGTTATGAGGTTTTGAACCCACGCCCTCTAGCAATGTGAAGGTGTGTGTTAGCCATCAGGGCCAATACCATTTTTGTTTTAAGTCTATCTTGGGGTTAGCTTTAAACTATATATGTTGGGTATATACATAATAATAATAAAAATCTGATTCGACTCTCCAGCTACCCCTTTAATGTTGACTCTTTGAGTGTGAGAGAACCTATAAGGTTTTAAACCTCCCCACATCTCTCGACTACCGTCTCCAATCTCCCGCATCGTCGTGGCGTGGATGTCACCGCCACTGTCGGTCTGATCACCATCACGCACTAATCTCGTCCCTATGCACCACTTGCGCAATCGTGCTGTTGTCCGCCCAAGAGAGTGGCTCAAAGGCTCGAAGAAAACCCTAGCGCCGCCTCTATTTTCAGCATTTCCATCACTATATGTCGGCCATGCACCACACTACCACCGTTAGTTGATTTGTCGTCCCACCCTATCTCTGACACCGCAGCCACTCGCACTGCATTGTTGCCGTCCGACGGGAAGAAGGGCTTGAAGGTTCGCCAGAAACCAAACCTTCGCTCTCGATTTTCTGAGTTTTCCGGCCTTGATTGTTGTCCATTCACGACACGGACACCAGATCTAGGCTCCTTACGAGGTGACGAGAAAAACCCAACCGACCGATCATTCGTTCGACGCTGAGAGGGGCCTCATCGGAGCTACGCCACTTTCGATTGTTTCCCCTCTGTTTGGTTAAATCCGGTAAGTATTCCGGCTTTTCTTGTATTATTGATGCTTGTGTAAAGTTTCCGAGCTTATGAGCTCTATGTTTTCAGCAGAAACGACGATTTCGAGGGCTACCGGTGACTTTTCTGGTGACTGGTCTGCGAGCTTAATTTTTGGTAAGTGAACCGGCCGGTCTAGTTAAGCCCCGAACCGAGTCCGACTCGACCTGTCTATCCGACCTGACGCCTGACCCGTCTGCTCGACCCGTTAACCCGTTGACCGAATCAACCCGTTGACCGAGTCAAACCGTCCGAGTCAACTCAGTGAGTCAAACCGTCTGAGTCAACTCAGTGAGTCAACTCGCATGAGTTGACTCAATCGAGTCAGCCCAGTAGACTGCTGACGTCAGCATGATGTCAGCGTTGACTTGACCGCTGACGTCAGCGGTGAATTTGACCCAAAAGTCAAATTTTCCCTAAACCCATATTTTATGTTTTTCGACATCATGAGTTCGTTTTTGGACCCCATTTCGTCAAATCCGAACCTGAAAGCCTCCGAATTTGACCTTGAATCTGAACTTGTATATGTATTTAGTTATGCAGTTAAGGGTGCTGTGAATATGGACTAAAATGTGAATTTGTGTAATTGAAGGTACTCACACTTCCTTGAATATGAATTGTTGAGGGACATCGAATTCGGGTTCAAGTTTGTTCGAATGTCATTCACAGATCGACCGATGTAGCTCGGAGCCAAGGTAATACTTTTCTATCAATTGTATGCTTTATGAACACGTTGCTATCTGGTTGTAGCATGCATGGTTATGATGAAGTATATTGTTAATCTACCTAAAGTCAAATTAGATACAAAAAATAAGTACGAAAATTCAGATAAGTATGACATATATGATTCGGAAAAAAATGAATAAATCGATAAGATCTGGAATTCTATAATTATTTTGAATAAGATTAGAATGATGCGAATAAGGAATTGATGATCGATGAGTAATACAAGTTCAATGGTTAATCGGTAAAACAGTTCACCTCGAAACATCCAATTCAGATTATTTCATGATTAAAGATCTAATGCTCAGAATGTTTGGTTGCAAAATGACAAAGACGCCTTGGTGTATAAGAAAAACAAAAAATACCTCTGTTAATTGAAGCGATCTAGAAATCTTCACTAGATCTGGTAACACAATCGATTCATCCGAAAACCTAGGTTTTGCTCCAAAAGTTGTGTTAACGAAGCCTAAACCTTTAAAATTGCAAAGTGCTAAGCTCTTCCCGAGTTCTGAATAAATCTCCGAAGATAAGACTACGGAAAACTATTTGTATGTCTAGATTAATCTAAGAGGCGTAAAAAGTTGAATTGTTTGAAATGAGTAAAAGGATTGGAAATGTTGATAAGGCTGAACTAGTCGGAACGTGTATAATGACCAAAATGATAGAAATACCCTTAGACACTAGATGCCAAATTAACCATAATGATGGATGTACCCCCGAGATTCGAATCGAATGAATATTTGGAAGAAGTCGAAAGGCTCATGAAAATTGAAAAAAACATGTGGACACTGAAATGACTGAAAATGCCCCTAAGACTCGGATTATGAAATACCGATAAAGCTAAACAAGAGTGTGGCTCTGAAAGCGGTAATACATGACTCATGGTTGCTGGCCATTTTTTTATATATGTGAATTTGGATGAATGCCATATGAAGGCATATTCGATCTATTTGGGGGAAATACATGGTTAACGGTAAGAGAAATTTGTTTAAGTGTACGTTCAATCTTATGAATTGAGTTTGGGTGTATTGCTCATGTTTGAATAATTGGTATATATCGCTCGAATATACATTCAATTGCTCGTTGTAAGTTTAATGTATGGTTGGTGATGGTGAGCTTTTCGGTTATACATTTTAGTCGGTTCTGAGAAATGAATGTTTAAGGTGTACCCACCCAGTTAAATAATAACATTGTGTTAATGGGTTTGATCCTTTCGAAGGGACTCGGGAACTGGATGAACAACTAGAATTTTTGAATCCTGCACATCACTGTCCTTACCTTGTTGTTTTAAATTACCAAATTACCCTTGAAGGTCTGAATGGCCATTTCACCCTTGTAAACTTTAATGTTTGAATTCCTTACGATAAATCTAAAATCTCAATGATCCTGATACATCAACTTTTGATGTTTTGGTTCAATCCGTTATCACCAAACTTCCCTTTTTGTAGGGACCCCGTTCTACAATCAATCCCAAATCATCGAATGTTCCCCTTCTAATAATTACCAAGTGTCTCTAAAAATATCAACCGAACCATAGAGTGTTTATTGCACAAGTATATCCTCTCTGATCTGAAACTCTCAGATTCGAATCATGAATTCGGTCTGGCTAAATTATATACATTTGTATCTGATATGTAATGCATGCTCTCTGATTTCTGAAACTCTGAAAATTTCATGTACGATTACTACTTAGTATGTATTCACTAAATTATTCTAACTCGGGTACTTCTGGGTTATGTTATGAAGTCTCTACAAGTTCAGCGCTGGTAATTCCTTATGGACCCGAGGTCTCCCCATGGGTAGATTTCGATGCTTCGGCACGAGTAATTCCTTATGGGCCTAAGGCAGCCCCTTAGGTTGGCTCCTATGCTCATTGGGCCTAGGGTAAGTTGTTAAGTGCTCAAAAGTCCTATATTTATACCCTAGTTTAGCTTAATTATTGTTGGTCTTAAGTATAGTTTAGGTTGCATTTCTTAGGTAACATACACAAAATAGCATAGATTAGACAATCTACCTTATTTGATGAATTTAGTTGATTTTATACATATGATACTACTCAGGTGCGTTTTCTCCATGTGCGTAGGTACCCGCCCAAGCAGATGCAGCCGAGGCAGCAAAGAGGGCAGATGAAAGAGAAAGCTGGAAGTTGAAAGAGGAAGCTGTTGGAGCATCATGAGAGCTGATCGAGGAGGAAAGAACCAGACTGCAAAGCTGTGCCACCCCTGCACACCAGTCCATATCCCCGTCGAGGCAGTCAACTACTTGCTGCCGAGGCCGCACATCAAGGAAGAATGGAAAAATGCAAAGTGGTATACGATAAAAAGAGCTCATCAAACCCGATATTTAGCGACCACTTGCACGTGCATTGGAGCCCAGCAGACAAAGAAAAGCCAGGTCAAAGTCAAGTTGAAGAAAAGTCAAACGGGAATCTATGAGTATTTAATGATCTTTTAATGAGTTGTAATCATACTCTAACTAGTATTCCTACCCTAAACCGACTTAGGTCTAGGCTCCTCCCCTATATATATATATGCAATTGACAAGTTGGAGAGAACAACAATTGAGATTTGAGAGAAACTCCTTCTTGTCGAAATCCTAGTGCCGTCCAAAACCCACCATGTTCTAAATCTTCCCTAGGGCTAAGGGTTAGTTGTGTAGTAGTTGTGAGAGTCTTGTTGTATTCGTTTAGGATTTCAGTTTTGCAATAAAATTCAAGGTTTGTTTACTCTTGGTTATTCATTATTGCAGTCTTTATCGGGAGAGAAGAGGGCGGCAATCTATTTGTTCAATATCAGGAGAGTTGAACTCACGAAATGAGTAAACACGGTTTTATCCAACCATAGGGTAAAGCTACTTTCGGCTTAGTGATAGGTTAAGAAGTTCAGCGGCTAAAAGAGGATCCACAATCAGTTGGTGTTCGCCCTTAGATTTACACCGGGAGGTATCTTCCAAGACGTGTTCGCGAATAGTACTTCAAGCTTCGAGAGAAGAGGGAGTCATAGAAGGGAGCCTTGGTGAACCTTGAATCATCGCTTAACTGCCCAGGCAGTTACTTGCTCTCTACCGAGGCATAATTGTTGGCGGCTGTTGAAAGTTGTTAAGTTGATCTGCAAAACTGTGCTGAGACAGTACATCAATTCTCCACACTAAGAAACATCCAATACCGGCCAATTCTCTCACTCTAATATCCCAATTTACTTTACTTGTTTTAGTTTTAGCATCAATAAAACCAACTCTTAATATATGTGTCTTTTACTTTACTTGTGCAGAAAAGTAAACTCAGAAAAGCTGTCACAATCCCTGTGGAGACAATATCTTAAATACTATAACTTGGCACCGTGTACACTTGCACGCTAATTGCGCATCACTTTTGCACGCAACAAGTTTTTGGCGCCGTTACCGGGGATTGGCGTATAACTTTTGTTTTTTGTTTTTCTGCACTTTTTTTTGTTAACCCCCTGGTTTCCTTTGGTTTATGACCAGAGCCAATGTAACCCCCTTAACCCGGCCTAGACGGTTGGCCCGAATTAAGAAGATTACACGGGGAAAACCAAAGTCAACCCGAAAGTCAACCTTGATTAACGACCCTTTTTTTTCTTTTTAATCTTGTCTAGATGCTCATTAACCCTAGATGTGATCACACAAACATCATACTCAAAGATCACAAACATCAGAGATCAAACGGGGACCCAATTGAACAAATTACAATTTTAGGGACCAATTTGTAATTTCTGATAAATATGAGGACTTAACCCAAATTAAAGTTACCATATTGCAATTAGTCAGGTTTCATGCTTCACTGCCAAATTTCAGCTCAAACGGACATCCCAAACTCATACAATTGCACAAACAAGATTCAGGACCAAAATGCAAACATTTTGAAACACATATGCAACCGAAACGGGGGTCGGGCAGTGGCCTTTCCGTTTCGGAACGGTGTCACCCGTTTCGGACGCCTAGGCTGCTTCAAGGCACCCGTTCCGAAACGGTTCACCCTGTTCCGAAACACCCTGCACAAAATGCAGAATTTTGCCTATTTAAACATGCAATTAAGCATCCAATCATGCTCCAAAAGCCACCAAACTTTGCCAACATGCAATTTAACATAAAAGAGGCATACTTGCATCAACAATTCACCAACATGTCAACATACACGAAAAGCCCCAATTTCAAGACTAAGCTTCCAACACAAGCAAACCATTTAAACAACATACTTCCAATTCAAACTCATAAGCCAAACCATGCATAAACACCATATGCAAGCTAAAACAAAACCTTGGAAAACACTCCCATTTCACAACATACCTTTCTTAAACTTGAGAGCCAATTCAAGCAAGAATCTTTTAAAACCATTTCACAAACCAACCAACACATGCATTAAACCAAGGCAACATATATGAACCACAACATCATCATCACATGCCTTTAAAAAAAAACAAGTCTTAACAAGACTCCAATGCACTAAAGATATTTCATGCTCACATGCATCATTTTCCAAATGATAATCAACACTTGTTCAACTTAACAAGTAAACATGCATTCACAAGCATTATACACTTTCCATGCAACCATGCATCTTTTCAAGCATCTCATGCTTCACATGCAATTATGCATCAATTCAAGCATCACATGCTTCACATGCAATTATGCATCATTTCAAGCATCCCATGCTTCACATGCAATTATGCATCATTTCAAGCATCCCATGCTTCATCACAATCAAGAACATCATATTGGCCTTCAAGTGATCAACCACATTCACTTTTCAACTCAACACCCAATCGGATACGCGGATTCCGAGCGTTGTCCCTACGCTCCATACACCCTACCAATCCAAGGTCTCCCAAATGGACTTTTAAACACCATTTGACCTCAACATCCTAAGGTTCCCATGTATGGACTTTTAAACATCATACAACCTTAGCTTTCCCGAGGTTCCCATGTATGGACTTTCAAACACCATACAACCTCAACTTTTCCCCAAGGTTCCCATGTATGGACTTTCAAACACCATACAACCTTGACATGCACAAGGTTCCCATGTATGGACTTTCAAACACCATACAACCTTTGCATTCACCGATTGGTAGTTGTATAACATCACTAACGAGATCTGGGACACCCTATACAAGATCCACACATGGACTTAATACCGCCATTGTGATCTCAACAAGCACAAGGTTCTCACATATGGACTTTTAAACACCATATAACCTTTGCTCAACCAAGGTCCTCGAATGGGCAACACCTCCATTATGACCTCAACCATCTCGTTAGGATACTTGAAGGGAGTTTCCCGGTCCACTCTTGACCACTCCACCTCCAAGGCGACTTAATTCACGGTGCACCCAATCCTATAGCCGGCTAACTATATCCGATCAAAGAACCAAGAACCACTTACATCACTTGCCAATATAACCACCTTACCACATTAGTCCAATGTTTCACATGCATAACCATAATGCAAAACCATTACCACATTAATTAAATGATTCACATGCATAACCAATATGCAAAAACCATCATTTACCAACATTAATTCACTGTTTTAAAGCATTAGACAAAGCCATTGAACAACATGCAACACCATGCATCAAATCCACATTTTCAATGTATAAAACCAAGGATCTCTTACCTTGAGCATCCTTCACATATGGCTTTCAAAACCAGCACTAAACCATGCTAAAATATGCTTTCAAAACAGAATTAAACCATGCAAAACACATGCATTTCAATCATCAACCACAATTGCTTAAAAGCCAATTCCACAATCATAATTCAAGAGCGAAAAACCATTCACTTACTCTTGAGCTTAGCAAAGTTGTTTAGACTTACACTAAGCTCCCAAAAACCTTCAAACCTTGGTTTAAAAGCTGAAAACCCAACTTCACTCACCGATAACCAAAACAAGGCTAGCCACCAAGCCTTCCAAGCATCCGAAACCTTCCGCAACACCTCTAAAGCTCACGGATCAAACTCCCCTGTTTCAAGCACACAAAAACAGCACATTAATGCATCATTATGCATTAAGAACAGCAGCCACACAACCAAACTCGCTGCTCATCACACAACCAACAATTCGGCTACCAAACACAACCGAAATCACCTCCAAACACTACCAAAACTTAACCCAGCCAAGATCCATCACTTCTAACCATTTTTAAACATCAATTAACATCCAAAATGATCACAAACACGTCCTTATACCTCCAGGTATAACAGATCACCAAAAACACTCCAAAAACAACCAAAAACTCAAGCAAAACTTAGGAAATTCAACCTATCCGGGATTGCATTAATTAAACCTCAACTTCTAATCAATTTAGCATTCATTTAACATCATTTTGACACTTCAAAACACTGCCCAAACAGATCACACGAAATTTTCACCAAAATCGCCAAATCTTGCATTTTAAGCCAAAATCAAGATTTCAATTGAAAAGCCTTTAACAAAACACAAACCAAGGATTGAGAACTTGGGAATTTCAATAAAGAACTTGAAGTTCAGAGGAGAAGGACGTTCTTACCTCCAAACTTGAGTTTCTTCTTTTTGGAGCCAAAAAGCTTGATGAAACAACTTGCAAATTGAGAGGTTTTGTTGATGAGATGATTAGGAATCAAATGAGAGTTGAAATGAGTGATTTGAGTGACAAAATCAGAGGAGGAAATCTGGAGAAATGTGTTTGGTTTGAGAGAAAAGATGAGAGAAAATGGTTGAGAGAAAAGTTAGTTAGAATTAGGAAAATATCTTCCCTCCACTTTTCTTTAGTTTAAAAACACTTAATTAATCATTTAATATATTTAGAAAATCTGGAGAAACTCCCATTGGGTAAATAGCTCCTTAAAGATTCAAAGTTTCAATCCTTTATAAAACTGTCACCGAACTTTCAAAAAATTACATTTTGGTCACTAGCCAAAATGTCAACCTTCCGAACCTCATTTTCCAAAATTGATTTCACAGTTCACTTTTATATATTAAAAGATGATTTTAGAACATTTTTCCATATTTTTAATGCAACCCGAACTAGGCTTTCCTAAATTCACTCTTATATATTCGATCAGCACTTTGACCGAACCGGTCAACGCCCAAAACTTCCGAGCCCAAAACCGGGGCGTTACAACTCTCCCCCCCTTAGGAAATTTCGTCCTCGAAATTTCAACCGGCGAAAAGAGAATAACAACTTTCTCAAAACACACACAAGGCAACACAAAAACCTCAACCAACACTGAACACTTCCCACACAAAACTCCACTGAACCCAACACCACCACATGCTGTTCACAAACCAGAACACTCAAAGATAGCCACAACTTAACCTTCCACATATCCGGACTGTACACAGCCCCAACTTCAATCATGAAGAACTTTAACTTTCACAGCACACATTACTGTAACACACAACTTCCAAGACTGGTTCACACAGGGACTCTAATCAATCCAATTCAACCACCATACAAACTTTTCTGCCTCCAAAACTCTTGCAACTCTCAAACCCCTTCCAAGAATCTTCCCAACAAGCCAAAATTACATCACAACCCCAACTCGGCTCCGCCAGCTGTTCCATACACCACCAGCTGACCTCAAAAGAAATTCATATACACACAACCAGCCAACCACTTCCCATAAGAATCCTTTCAAACAACACAAGCCTTTGATCTTTCATGATCCTTCCACTTCAAACTTCAACCATAACACTTGTCTTACCAGGACATCGCCCAACCTACCATACATACCACTCCTCAACTCCTCAAAGGTTGCTAAGAACCAACACTTACAAACACAACCCTTCCACAACAACTTAAATGCTAAGCTACCTCAGCACTTGGAAAAACAACCACTAAACTGCAACCTCACTTAGCACCAAGGAACTACCACTTCCACTTAGCTATTCAAACCACCTGACCGATTCTAACCTCAACCGGTACTCCTCACCACCAAACCACTAAACTCATAAAACATCAAACACCAATCTTCTACCAACAGGCTATACCACTCTCACTATTACTAGCAACTAGCTTAACAAACTCCATTACTTCTAACTTCCACTCAGCACCAACACACTCTCTAAAAACCCATCATCCAACCACCACTCTAACAGATCCGATTAATTATTAGCGAGTGTGAACATCGTATGCATGATCACCAACATGCCCTATCAATGCCTGATGTACATGTATGCAAAACCTCTAATGTCATGCCACATGTATGCATGGACCAACATATATATTATAGCATATAACAATGATTTTAACTGTGCATGAATGCCAGTTCACACCCTCCAATAACATCCTCAGATCCGTCTAAGAACAACCTCCTACCTCACTTCTAGCTTATCTAACTCCATCATACCAGCAACTATTAACCACAAGATTCTCACAAGCCCTCTTCACACCAAAGATGTTCCAAACTACAACCATTACCCCAACATGCTAGCAACAAGACTAAACTTACCACGCAAGGAAAAACCAACAGAAACCAAACTAAGGTAATTAGAGCAAAGATCACTAACAAGGTTACCTGAAAACACAACACCTCTCTGAAGCTTCATCTGACGATCTCTCTTCCTTGCGGAACCATCAACCTCCTGCCGCACCACTGCAGCACCAGCTAACACACTAGGGCCACCACCACCTTCTTGCGGTAAAGGGCCTTGGTTGTTCCGAGCCAACATCAAACAATCACGTCTCATGTGTCCAGCAGACCCACATTCCCAGCAATTCTCCTTTCCCACACTCTTCACAACTTTCTGCTCTTTCTGCCACTTCTGAACCTTGCCTCGGCCGTGCCCACAACCTTTCTGAGATCCTTTGGCTATCACCAAAGCTGACTTCACTCCAAGAGGACAATCACGCTTAACATGCACTTTGGAACCACAATTCCAACAAGCACCCGCGCCCCAACAACCTCCAACATGGCGCCTTTCACAACGGTCACACACCGGTGGCTGAACTTCCACTCCTTGCCCAAGCAACACTTGCTCCACAACAGCACCACCGTCACTTTGCTCAACCCTTGGAAACTTCCCTCCAAGATACCTTTCATAAAAGGCAGACACAAAGAAATCCCAATCAATATCAGGAATATGTGACACCACTGCCACAGATGTCCACCAGACACATGCATCCTCCAACATCAGAGAAACAACACTCCCCAGCTTACAAGCAAGATCACAGCCTTCCTGATCCAAGATCAGAACCACACTGGCCAACCAGGCCTCAAACATCTCCGGTGTAGAACCATGATATTCCACAGCACCCAAATCAAGCAAACGCTGCTTCGGCAAACCCACACATCCCACAGCCAGCTCATCCACTGACTTTACCTTTTCCACAGCCTGAGATGTTCCCAACACCTCCTGAACAACAGATGATGAACTCTTCACCACAGAACCAGCTTCTTTCCCTTGCCTTATCACCTCAACCCCAGGCACAGAAAACTGAGACAAAACACCTCCACGAAAGGGTGAATTCCACGCCTTAACAACCTGCCCCAAGGCAGCAACCATCTCACCCAACTGCCATTCTTTCATCGACTTAGCCATACTACTAACAACAACAAACATACAAACAAACCAGTTAGACCAGCATTAAGCAAGGATTCAAACCCCAACTCCAAAATAACACAATAGCTATATTAATAAGGCAATGGGTACCCCGAATCCTCCCCTTTACATGACATAACAGTCAACACAACATGGATATCACAACATCAAGCATATCAAACAACACACCTTGATCATGCTTACGTCAAACAGCATCCACTTGCAACAGCATATTATTACATAACATACTCACAGCACTTTCATCATGCATAAAACCAACTCACAGCATCAGCTTATCATCAGCACAAACCACATAAGCTCAACCAAGATTCATAACCATAAAACATGCTCGAAAACATCAGCAACATGCTCAGAAACATCAGCATCATGCCCAGAAACACGTGTTTCAACCAACATTCAACCACACATCAGGGTAAACAACAAGCACACATTACCACAACTTACCGTTTTCCCTAAGCATTCGCAACTCAGCTCTGATACCACCAAATGTAACCCCCTTAACCCGGCCTAGACGGTTGGCCCGAATTAAGAAGATTACACGGGGAAAACCAAAGTCAACCCGAAAGTCAACCTTGATTAACGACCCTTTTTTTTCTTTTTAATCTTGTCTAGATGCTCATTAACCCTAGATGTGATCACACAAACATCATACTCAAAGATCACAAACATCAGAGATCAAACGAGGACCCAATTGAACAAATTACAATTTTAGGGACCAATTTGTAATTTCTGATAAATATGAGGACTTAACCCAAATTAAAGTTACCATATTGCAATTAGTCAGGTTTCATGCTTCACTGCCAAATTTCAGCTCAAACGGACATCCCAAACTCATACAATTGCACAAACAAGATTCAGGACCAAAATGCAAACATTTTGAAACACATAACTGCCACTGTCAGCCCCCAACGGTCAACCGTTCCGAAACGGGAGACAGCCCGTTTCGAAACGCGGGGCCGTTCTGCAACGGGTACCGAAACGGGGGTTGGGCAGTGGCCTTTCCGTTTCGGAACGGTGTCACCCGTTTCGGACGCCTGGGCTGCTTCAAGGCACCCGTTCCGAAACGGTTCACCCTGTTCCGAAACACCCTGCACAAAATGCAGAATTTTGCCTATTTAAACATGCAATTAAGCATCCAATCATGCTCCAAAAGCCACCAAACTTTGCCAACATGCAATTTAACATAAAAGAGGCCTACTTGCATCAACAATTCACCAACATGTCAACATACACGAAAAGCCCCAATTTCAAGACTAAGCTTCCAACACAAGCAAACCATTTAAACAACATACTTCCAATTCAAACTCATAAGCCAAACCATGCATAAACACCATATGCAAGCTAAAACAAAACCTTGGAAAACACTCCCATTTCACAACATACCTTTCTTAAACTTGAGAGCCAATTCAAGCAAGAATCTTTTAAAACCATTTCACAAACCAACCAACACATGCATTAAACCAAGGCAACATATATGAACCACAACATCATCATCACATGCCTTTAAAAAAAACAAGTCTTAACAAGACTCCAATGCACTAAAGATATTTCATGCTCACATGCATCATTTTCCAAATGATAATCAACACTTGTTCAACTTAACAAGTAAACATGCATTCACAAGCATTATACACTTTCCATGCAACCATGCATCTTTTCAAGCATCTCATGCTTCACATGCAATTATGCATCAATTCAAGCATCACATGCTTCACATGCAATTATGCATCATTTCAAGCATCCCATGCTTCACATGCAATTATGCATCATTTCAAGCATCCCATGCTTCATCACAATCAAGAACATCATATTGGCCTTCAAGTGATCAACCACATTCACTTTTCAACTCAACACCCAATCGGATAC
This sequence comes from Hibiscus trionum, assembly GCA_030270665.1. Taxonomy (NCBI): domain Eukaryota; kingdom Viridiplantae; phylum Streptophyta; class Magnoliopsida; order Malvales; family Malvaceae; genus Hibiscus; species Hibiscus trionum. The sequence goes on along the minus strand of BSYR01000007.1, from coordinate 7,646,458 downwards.
GCGGATTCCGAGCGTTGTCCCTACGCTCCATACACCCTACCAATCCAAGGTCTCCCAAATGGACTTTTAAACACCATTTGACCTCAACATCCTAAGGTTCCCATGTATGGACTTTTAAACACCATACAACCTTAGCTTTCCCGAGGTTCCCATGTATGGACTTTCAAACACCATACAACCTCAACTTTTCCCCAAGGTTCCCATGTATGGACTTTCAAACACCATACAACCTTGACATGCACAAGGTTCCCATGTATGGACTTTCAAACACCATACAACCTTTGCATTCACCGATTGGTAGTTGTATAACATCACTAACGAGATCCGGGACACCCTATACAAGATCCACACATGGACTTAATACCGCCATTGTGATCTCAACAAGCACAAGGTTCTCACATATGGACTTTTAAACACCATATAACCTTTGCTCAACCAAGGTCCTCGAATGGGCAACACCTCCATTATGACCTCAACCATCTCGTTAGGATACTTGAAGGGAGTTTCCCGGTCCACTCTTGACCACTCCACCTCCAAGGCGACTTAATTCACGGTGCACCCAATCCTATAGCCGGCTAACTATATCCGATCAAAGAACCAAGAACCACTTACATCACTTGCCAATATAACCATCTTACCACATTAGTCCAATGTTTCACATGCATAACCATAATGCAAAACCATTACCACATTAATCAAATGATTCACATGCATAACCAATATGCAAAAACCATCATTTACCAACATTAATTCACTGTTTTAAAGCATTAGACAAAGCCATTGAACAACATGCAACACCATGCATCAAATCCACATTTTCAATGTATAAAACCAAGGATCTCTTACCTTGAGCATCCTTCACATATGGCTTTCAAAACCAGCACTAAACCATGCTAAAATATGCTTTCAAAACAGAATTAAACCATGCAAAACACATGCATTTCAATCATCAACCACAATTGCTTAAAAGCCAATTCCACAATCATAATTCAAGAGCGAAAAACCATTCACTTACTCTTGAGCTTAGCAAAGTTGTTTAGACTTACACTAAGCTCCCAAAAACCTTCAAACCTTGGTTTAAAAGCTGAAAACCCAACTTCACTCACCGATAACCAAAACAAGGCTAGCCACCAAGCCTTCCAAGCATCCGAAACCTTCCGCAACACCTCTAAAGCTCACGGATCAAACTCCCCTGTTTCAAGCACACAAAAACAGCACATTAATGCATCATTATGCATTAAGAACAGCAGCCACACAACCAAACTCGCTGCTCATCACACAACCAACAATTCGGCTACCAAACACAACCGAAATCACCTCCAAACACTACCAAAACTTAACCCAGCCAAGATCCATCACTTCTAACCATTTTTAAACATCAATTAACATCCAAAATGATCACAAACACGTCCTTATACCTCCAGGTATAATAGATCACCAAAAACACTCCAAAAACAACCAAAAACTCAAGCAAAACTTAGGAAATTCAACCTATCCGGGATTGCATTAATTAAACCTCAACTTCTAATCAATTTAGCATTCATTTAACATCATTTTGACACTTCAAAACACTGCCCAAACAGATCACACGAAATTTTCACCAAAATCGCCAAATCTTGCATTTTAAGCCAAAATCAAGATTTCAATTGAAAAGCCTTTAACAAAACACAAACCAAGGATTGAGAACTTGGGAATTTCAATAAAGAACTTGAAGTTCAGAGGAGAAGGACGTTCTTACCTCCAAACTTGAGTTTCTCCTTTTTGGAGCCAAAAAGCTTGATGAAACAACTTGCAAATTGAGAGGTTTTGTTGATGAGATGATTAGGAATCAAATGAGAGTTGAAATGAGTGATTTGAGTGACAAAATCAGAGGAGGAAATCTGGAGAAATGTGTTTGGTTTGAGAGAAAAGATGAGAGAAAATGGTTGAGAGAAAAGTTAGTTAGAATTAGGAAAATATCTTCCCTCCACTTTTCTTTAGTTTAAAAACACTTAATTAATCATTTAATATATTTAGAAAATCTGGAGAAACTCCCATTGGGTAAATAGCTCCTTAAAGATTCAAAGTTTCAATCCTTTATAAAACTGTCACCGAACTTTCAAAAAATTACATTTTGGTCACTAGCCAAAATGTCAACCTTCCGAACCTCATTTTCCAAAATTGATTTCACAGTTCACTTTTATATATTAAAAGATGATTTTAGAACATTTTTCCATATTTTTAATGCAACCCGAACTAGGCTTTCCTAAATTCACTCTTATATATTCGATCAGCACTTTGACCGAACCGGTCAACGCCCAAAACTTCCGAGCCCAAAACCGGGGCGTTACAGCCAACCAGAAATCACCCTTGCGAGAATACGATCCAAAGCCTGAACATATTGTATGCAGATTAAAACAAGCAAACAAAGAAGCCATGTGTGATCAAGCAAACATCTAGGACCAACAACTACCACCGCCCTTAGGCGACAATGTCGCGGCGGGAAATGACAGACAACTTCATGCCGCTCGGCGGTTAGTTAGAGACTACCTGGAGGAAGATCTTAGAAGGCTGAATTTTGGCGTAATCGATCCTGAAATAGTAGCAGACCATTTCAAACTCAAACCCGTTATGTTCAACATGCTCAATACGGTTGAACAGTTTGGAGGTTCTGCCACCGAAAATGCCCGCCAGCACATGAAGTCTTTCCTGGACATATCCAAGTCCTTCAAAATCAATGGAGTTCATCCGGACATGCTGCATCTTAGATTATTTCCATATTCACTGAGGGATAAGGCAAAGACTTGGTTTAACAACTTACCATTAGAGTCCATTGAATCTTGGACAAAATTATGCAGATATTTCTTAGCTCACTTTAATCATGTCAATTTGACAAATAAACTGCAGACTGGCATCACTACGTTTCGACAGGCAGATGATGAACCAATGTACGAGGCATGGGATAGATACTGCGAATTGCTGAATAAATGCCCCTCCCACGGATTCCCATAATGGACACTATTATCTATATTCTACAACGGTGTTAACACATCAACAAGGATGATGTTGGACTCCTCTGCCAAAGGTACATTGCTCGACAAGGAGCCCGCCGAAGCTATTCAAATTCTGAATAGCAAGGCCAAAAATGACTATCAGTTCCTAATGCCCACCGAGGCGGCATAAGAAGCCAGGCCACAACAAACGAGCTAGGAACATCAGACGCACTCGTAGCACAAGTCGCTCAGTTGACGAAGATGGTAGAAGCGATGCAAGGGCAGAATAATACACAACAAGTTCAAGCAATTGAAGCTTTTTGCGGCCAATGTGGGGGAAACCACGATTCATCTGAGTGCCAACAAGGGATAGAGACCAGCTGCTTTGTAGGAAACTTCAACAGGAACAAAAACCCCACATCGAACACCTACAACCCTTGTAACCCCCTTAGCCCGGCCTAGATGGTTGACCCGAACTACGAAGATTACACGGGGAAAACCAAAGTCAACCCGAAAGTCAACCTTGATTAACGACCTTTTTTTTCTTTTTAACCTTGTCTAAATGCAAATCAACCTTAGGTGTACTCTTGAGATAAACATACTCAAAAAAATCACAGCAATCGGAAAACAGTAAAGGACTCAATTGTACAACATACAAATTTAGGGACCAAAATGTAAAATCTGGAAATTAAGAGGACTTTACAAATTTTTAAGTTACCATTATGAAATTAGTCATGTTTCATACCTCTCTGCCAAATTTCATCTCAAACGGACATCTCAAACTCAACCAATTGCACATACAAAAATCAGGACTAAAACGTAAAGCTTGCAAACCTCAAAACCATTCAAATCTGTGCCCAACGGTCAAGTGTTTCGAAACGGGTCTAGACCGTTCAGAAACACGGGCTGGCAGTAGCTAAAGTGTTTCGAAACACCTCTGCCCGTTTCGAAACACCCAGGCCAAAATATGCACCTGTTTCGAAACAGGCAAGGGTGTTTCGAAACACTCTGCCCAGAAACAGCAGAAAAGTCTGTTTTTACACTCTTTCGACCCACCAAACATGCTCATAAGACCTCCATGTCATGCCAACAAGTCATCAAACATTAAAGGAACATATTTGCATCATCAAAGCTCAATCATAACATCATTTAGGAAAAACCTCAAGTCTATAGGCATGCATCCTAAAATGAAAAGCAAGTAATCATCAAATCTCCAAAACAAATACCAGATGGCCATTTACATGTTTCAAACATCATCATAGGTATTAAACCAAACTTAGGGAGTCCAAAACATCTCCCAAAAACACAATCTAGGTTCCCATTGCCAAATACCAAAAGCTAATAATGTTGTGAAAATAGTCACCATACATGAGCTTAGACTTTCACTTGGATCCTTGACCTCCTTGCTGCCCTTAAAGCACTTCAATGCTCTGCATTATTGGTTCAAGAAAGAGAGAGCGTAAGCACACATGCTTAGTGAGAAATGCTCTAATGAAACAACACAATAATGCACTTTGTAAAAACACCTTTCCAAGGCCTTTAATTTCAAAACAACACTTATCATGCATCTATGCATACAAATCAAGCATTTCATGCTTCAATACATCAACATGTCATATTGGCTTTCAAGTGATAATCCATAACCATTTTCAACTCAAAACACAATCGGATACGCGGATTACAAGCGTTGTCCCATACGCTCCATACACACTACCAAACACTCAAGGTGGAGTTTACCGGTACAATCACAACCCCTCAACACTCGTGATGGAGTCTACGGTACAATTACAACCCCTCCACATCACTCATTGGTAGTTGTATAACATCACTAACGAGAACACGGGACACACAACACAAGATCCTCACATGGCCTTTTAACCACCATTATGATCTTAAACATCTCGTTAGTGTACTTGGATGGAGTTTACGGTACAATCACAACCCCTCAACATCCAAGGCGACTTTATTCACGGTGCACCCAATCCTATAGCCGGCTAACTATATCCGATTCAAGAACTTTAAAACCAACACATCACTTGCCAATATACATCAATTATCATCAACAATCCACTGTTTTAAAACATTAATCAAAGCCATTACATAAACATGCATCACTATGCATCAAACCACATTTATCAGTCCAAATCAAGGATCTCTTACCTTGAGCATCCTTCAACACATGGCTTACAAAACCAGCATTAAACATGCTAAAATATGCTTTCAAAACAGAATTTAAACATGCAAAATAAACACATTGCATTCAACCATCTCATGGTTCATCAAAAAGAGAGTTTCTCCGAAAAACTTACTCTTGAGCTTAGCTAAGTTGTTTAGACTTAAACTAAGCTCCCATAACCTTCCAAGATTGGTTTCAAAGCTGAAAACCAAACTTCACTCACCGATTCCGTTTCGCAAGCTTGCCGAAACGTCGATCAAGCCTCCGGATCAACACCACAAGGATCCGAAGATGTCTCCCCTGTTTTAAACACATCAAAGCAGAGGATTAATGCATCATCATGCATTAAAATCTTCATCCAAAACACCTAAACTCGATGCTCTCATCAAAACTCACATTTCGGCTACCAAACACAACCGAAATCACATCCAAACACCTCTACAACATTACCCAGCCAAGATCCATCAAATCCAATCATTCTTAAACATCAATTAACATCCAAAAAGGACCTAATCACGTCTTTATACCTCAAGCTACAGCAGAACATCAAAATCACCCCAAAAACGACCATTTTCTCAAGTAAAAACTTAGGAAAATCAACCTATTCGGGATTGCATTGATTAAACCTCAATTACACATCAATTAGACATCCAAAATACATCAAAAAGACATCTCAAAATAGAGCCCAATCATCTATTACGAATTTCTTCAAAATTAAATCCAAATCTTGCATTTTAAGCCAAAATCAAGAACACAACATTAAAACCTTTAATAAAACTCAATTTAAGGATTGAGAACTTGGGAATTTCAGTAAAGAACTGAGTATTTAGAGGAGAAGGACGTTCATACCTCTAAATGTGAGTTTCTCCTTGTTTAGAGCCAAAATCCTTGAAAATTCAATAAGCAAATGATGAGGATTTGGTGTAGAAATGATTAGAAATCATTTAGAGATTTAAATCTCAACTTTAGGTGTGAAAATCAAAGGAAAAATGGCTGTGGAAATGTGTTTGGCTGAGGGGAAATTGAGAGAAAATGAAATGGGAAAATTTTGGCAAAAGTTAGTTATGAAACTAAAATATCTCTTTTCCCTCTTTTCTTTTTATTAAATTACATTAAATGAGTCTTTAAAATTTAAGAAAAATCTGGAGAAACCCTCCCTTGGGTAAATTAGGTCCTTAAAGATTCAAAGTTTCAATCCTTTTAAAACAGTCACCAACTTTTCAAAAATTACATTTTAGTCACTAACTTGAAATGTCATATTTCCAAACCCCATTTTGTAAAATTGATTTCACAACTCTCTTATATATAATAAAAGAGGATTTTTAGATATTTTTCTATATTTTTAATGCATCTCGAACTAGGCTTTCCCTAAAAAGCACCTTTTATATTCGAACCGTAATTTAAACCGGTCCGGTTCAGACCCTAAACTTCCAAGCCCAAAATTGTGGTGTTACAACCCTGGTTGGAAGAGGCACCCGAACTTCTCATGGGGTAACCCCTACAACGCTATGAATCCAGCCGCCACAACAGGCAACACCCTTTGCCTTGGAACAGAATCTAAGTGCCTTCATGACTCAGACATGTACCTATATGTCCAACATGGATTTATTTGTTAAGAAGACTGAAGCTTTCATGGACAAGACCGAGATGAGAATGTAGAATCACGGGGCAACTTTAAAGTCACTGGAGACTCAAGTGGGACAATTTGCTCAAGTTTTGAACACCAGACCTATAGGAGGATTGCCCAGTGATACTAAAGTCGCAAGAAAACCCACTTACGAGTAGTGTAAGGCCATCAATTCAGAAACCCAGATGGAAGCAAGCAAGCCCGCCGCGACAAACCTAAAACCATCCGCCCCAGCAGACTCTCGCAGTGCCACCGTGAAACATGAGGATCCTGCACAAAAGCTGAAACACCAGAAGCAGTATCACCAGTTTAAAAAATTTCATGACATTCTCAAAAGCAAGTGCACATCATTATACCCCTGGTAGAAGCCATACAACAAAAGCCTAACTATGCAAGGTTTCTAAAATATATGGTTTCCAAAAGGAAAAGAATTAGGGAGTTTGAAACGATTGCCATGACGGAAGAATGCATAGCCATGCTGCACAACAAAACACCACCCAAACTGAAAGATCCAGGCAATTTCCTCATACATGCGCGATTGGGAGCCAATATAAAGGGAACGCCTTATGCGACCTTGGGGTGAGCATCAACGTGATGCCCAAAGCAGTGTTTGAAAAACTGGGGATTAGAAGAGCTAAACCCACTACCGTCATACTCTAGCTAGATGATCACTCTTATGTGCAACTAGAAGGAAAGATCGAAGACATCCTAGTAAGAGTAGACAATCTTATCTTTCCAGCAGACTTCTTAATTCTGGATTGTGAAGGAGACGACATGTAAGACCCCAATTTTGGGCTTAGAAGTTTTGGGTTTGAACCGGACCGATCGGATTTTCGGTTCGAATATAAAAGGGTGGTTTTAAGGAAAGCCTAGTTCGGGATGCATTAAAAATATGGAAAAATACCTAAAAATCCTCTTTTAATATATATAAGAGGGTGGTGAAATCAATTTTACAAAATGAGGTTTGGAAATATGACATTTCGAGTTAGTGACTAAAATGTAATTTTTGAAAAGTTCGTGACTGTTTTAAAAGGATTGAAACTTTGAATCTTTAAGGAGCTAATTTACCCAAGGGAGGATTTCTCCAGATTTTTCTTGATTTTTAAGACTCATTTAGTGTTTAATTAATAAAAAGAAAAGAGGGAAAAGTGATATTTTAGTTTCATAACTAACTTTTACCAAAATTTTCCCATTTCATTTTCTCTCAAAATTCCCTCAGCCAAACACATTTCCACAGCAACTTTCCTTTTGATTTTCACACCTAAAGAAGAGTTTTCAATCCCCAAATGATTCCTAATCATTTCTACATCAAATCCTCACCATTTGCTTAATGAATTTTCAAGGATTTTGGCTCTAAACAAGGAGAAATCCACATTTAGAGGTATGAACGTCCTTCTCCTCTAAATACTCAGTTCTTTACTGAAATTCCCAAGTTCTCAATCCTTAAATTGAGTTTTATTAAAGGTTTTAATGTTGTGTTCTTGATTTTGGCTTGAAATGCAAGATTTGGATTTAATTTTGAAGAAATTCGTATTGGATGATTGGGCTCTGTTTTGAGATGTCTTTTTGATGTATTTTGGATGTCTAAATGATGTGTAATTGAGGTTTAATCAATGCAATCCCGAATAGGTTGATTTTCCTAAGTTTTTACTTGTGAAAATGGTGGTTTTTGGGTTGATTTTGGTGTTCTGTTAATGCTGGAGGTATAAGGACGAGTTTGGGATCATTTTGGACGTTAATTGATGTTTAAAAATGGTTAGAAGTGATGGATCTTGGCTGGGTTAAGTTTTGGAAGAGTTTGGAGGTGATTTCGGTTGTGTTTGGTAGCCGAAATGTCGGATTTGTGTAGAGCATGGAGTTGAGTTGTGTTGCTGGTGTTTTTAATGCATGATGATGCATTAATCATCTGTTGTTATGTGTTTAAAATAGGGGAGAATGATCCGGAAGCAATAGAGGTGGCGTTGGAGGTTTCGGATGCTTGGAAGGCTTGTCGGCTAACTTAGTTTTGTGTATCGGTGAGTGAAGTTGGGTTTTCAGCTTTGAAACCAATGTTTGAAGGTTATGGGAGCTTAGTTTAAATCTAAGAAACTTAACTAAGCTCAAGAGTAAGTTTTCGGAAAAACTCTTTCTCTTGAATGAACCATGAGATGGTTGGATGCATACATTTACTTTGCATGTTTAAATTCTGTTTTGAAAGCATATTTTAGAATGGTTTACTGCTGGTTTTGAAAGTCATGTGTTGAAGGATGCTCAAGGTAAGAGATCCTTGGTTTTGTACTTTGGAATTGTGGAATTGATGCATAGTGTTGCATGTTGTTTAATGGCTTTGTTTAATGCTTTAAAACAGTGAATTGATGATGGTAATTGATGGTATTGGCAAGTGATGTAAGAGGTTGTTGGTTACTTTAATTGGATATAGTTAGCCGGCTATAGGATTGGGTGCACCGTGAACTGAATTGCCTTGGATGTTGAGGGGTTGTAATGGTACTGTAAACTCCATCCAAGTATCCTAGCGATTGAGAGAGTTGGTGTCACCACGATGGAGGATGGCTCTCGTGGGTGGGCTTTGTTAAGTGCCACCACGATGGAGGATGGCTCTCGTGGGTGGGCTTTGTTAAGTGCCACCACGATGGAGGATGGCTCTCGTGGGTGAACCTTGTTAAATATCACCACGATGGAGGATGGCTCTCGTGGGTGGACTTTGTTCAGTGTCACAACGGTGGAGGGTTGCTCCCGTGTGTGAGCTTGGTTAAGGTGATTACAATGGTTGTGGTAGCTTCCATGTGTAAGCCTTGTGATGTGTCCCGGCTCTCGCTAGTGAGTTATACAACTTCCGATGAGTGATGTTGAGGGGTTGTGATTGTACCGTTAAACTCCATCACGGGTGTTGAAGGGTTGAGATTGTACCGGTAAACTCCACCTTGTGTTGTTCGGTAGTGTGTATGAAGCGTGTGGGACAACGCTTGTAATCCGCGTATCCGATTGTGTCTTGTGTTGTGATGGTTTGTGAATTATCACTTGGAAGCCAATATAATGTTCTTGAATGTAATGAAGCATGAGATGCTTGAAATGATGCAAGGTTGCATGGGAAGTGTGTAATGTTCTAAGAATGCATGTATTACTTGTTAAGCTTGAACAAGTGTTTATCTTCTATTGAGAATGGTGCATATGTGCATGGAATCTCTTTAGTGCATTGAAGTCTTATGAGGACTTGTTTTAAAAGGCACGTAGTGCAATGTTGTTTTTGGTAGTTCATGTGTTTTGCATTTGTTGAATGCATGAGATAGTTAGAAGGAACCATTGGTTTTCGAAAGGTTTTGCTTTGAAATGGCCATCAAGCATATGGAAAGTATGTTGTGAAGTGGAGGTGTTTTCCAAGGAATTTGAGTTTAACCTTGCATGTGGTGTCTATGCATGGAAAGGTTTAAATAATGGTTTTTGCAAGAATGTGTTTTGGGGTAAATTGTTTAGCTTTTCTAAGCTAAAGGTTGGTTTTCATGTTGAGCAAGGCATGATTTAAAGCATGTTGTTTCAAAGGGGTTTTTCAAACAATGCTTTGGTTTTTGGTTTGTATTTACTCTTAAGGATGGTTTTATGATTTGCTGCATTGATGGTGTTTTGGTTTTGAGCATTCCTCACTAAGCATTATGTGCTTACGCTCCTTTTTGACCATCAATGCAGATAATTGAAGTTGGGACAGCAAGAAGTAAGGGATTCAAGGAGAGCTCCACTTGAGAAGTATGTCTCGGTTAATAGCTATAGATAATAAAGGCAATGGGGGGAGAGTCTTTTATATTGATGTGTAATGAGATTGTGTATGTTGGACAAGTTTGGTTTATGATTTGAACTATGTGGTTTAACGCTTGCAACGTTTAAATCTTCTTATTCATAAGTCCTTATGCTATGGTTCTTGTTTTAAAAGCATGATTAAGTGTTGGTTGTGTTGAAAGAGTTGGTGCACCTAGGGGTTGTTTTGTATCTAGATTTTAATGCAATTTGGTAGTTATGATGCTTGGCATGTTGTTGATTTGTTGAGGATTGATTTAGAGTATGTTTGATGGTGATTAGATGTGTTAAAACAGGCTTATCTGCTGTTTCTGGGCAGGGTGTTTCGAAACACCCTTGCCTGTTTCGAAACAGGGGCATGTTTTGGCCTGGGCGTTTCGAAACGGGTAGAGGTGTTTCGAAACACTTTGGCTACTGCCAAGCCGTGTTTCTGAGCGGTCTATACCCGTTTCGAAACACTTGACCGTTGGACACTGATTTGAATGGTTTTGAGGTTTGCAAGCTTTACATTTTAGTCCTGATTTTTGTATGTGCAATTGATTGAGTTTGAGATGTCCGTTTGAGATAAAATTTGGCAGAGAGGCATGAAACATGTTTAATTTCATAATGGTAACTCAAAAATTGGTAAAGTGCTCTTAATTTCCAGAATTTACAAATTGGTCCCTAAATTCGTATGTTGTGCAATTGAGTCCCTTATTGTTTTCCGATTGCTGTGATTTTTGAGTATGCTTATCTCAAGAGTATGCCTAGGTTTAATGTGCATCTAGACAAGTTTAAAAAGAAAAAAAGGGTCGTTAATCAAGGTTGACTTTCAGGTTGACTTTGGTTTTCCCCGTGTAATCTCTGTAGTTCGGGTCAACCGTCTAGGCCGGGCTAAGGGGGTTACATTTGGTGGTATCAGAGCTGAGTTGCGAATGCTTGGGGAAAAGGTAAATTGTTGTAATAAGTGTTTGATGTTTATTCTGATGTGTGGTTGAAAGTCGATTGAAATGTGTGTCTTTGAGCGAATTGTTGATGTTTTTATCATGCTTTTTGGTTGTGAATCTTCATTGAGCTAATGTAGATTTGTGCTGATGATATGCTGGTGATGTGAGCTGATTTTATGAATGATGAAAGTGTGATGGGTATGATATGTTGATGTTATGCTGTTACGGGTGAATGTTGTTTGATGAGAGCATGATCGAAGTATGTTGATTGATATGCTCGATGTTGTGATATCCATGTTTTTATTGATTGTTATGTCGTGTGTAAGGGGAGAATTCGGGATACCCATTGCCTTATTATTATAGCTATTGTGTTATGTTGGAGTTGGAGTCTTGAATCCTTGCTTGAAGCTGGCCTGATCGTTTTGTTTGTTTTGTTGCGATTGTTTGTTGATTATTAGCGCGATGGAATCGATGACAGAATGGCAGTTGGGTGAGATGGTTGCTACTTTAGAGCAGGTTGTTAAGTCTTGGAATTCACCTTTTGGTGGAGGTGTTTTGTTTCAATCTGCCGTGCCTGGAGTTGAGGATGGAAAGTTTATCACCTAAAGTTCAAGAGGTGTCAGGAACATCTCAGGCTGTGGTGAAAGTGAGGCCTGTAGACGTGCCGATCGAAGGAGACGCGAGTTTGACAAAACAACGCCTATATGATTTGGGAGTTGTGGAGTATCATGGTTCGACACCGGAGGCATTTTAGGCCTGGTTGGCCAGTGTAATTCTGATTTTGGATCAGGAAGGGTGTGACTAAGGCTATAAGCTGGGAAGTGTGGTCTCATTGATGTTGGAGGACGCTTGTGCTTGGTGGACATCTGTGGCGGTGGCAACGCATATCCACGATATAGATTGGGACTTCTTTGTGTCTGCCTTTTATGAAAGGTACATTGGTGAGAAATTCCCAAGGGTTAAGCAACGTGGGGGTGTGGCTTCAGATTATAAAGGTGAGAAAAGTTTAAGCAAGAGGGTTGTGGGTACTGACCTCGGGAGCGGTCAGCGTAAGAGGCTACGTGATAGAAGGTTTTGCTTGAATCGAAGTCTGGGTGGTGGTGCAGACGTAGGCCAAGTGCGGTATGATCAAGGAGTGGTAGTTCGGTTGCCAAGGTGTGACCGTTGTGGAAGGTGTCATGTTGGAGGTTGTCGGGGCGCGAGAGTTTGTTGGAACTGTGCTTCTAAGGAGCATGTGAAGAGAAATTGTCCTCAAGTGGTGAGATCAGCTTCAGTGGTAGAAAAAGGGTCGTTAATCAAGGTTGACTTTCGGGTTGACTTTGGTTTTCCCCGTGTAATCTTCGTAGTTCGGGTCAACCGTCTAGGCCTGGCTAAGGGGGTTACATTTGGTGGTATCAGAGACAAGGTTCATGGTGGCAGGAAGGGCAGAAAGGTGTGAGGAGCTTGGGGAATGAATCTTGTTGGAATTGTGGGTCTGTTGGGCATTTGAGACGAAATTGTTTGAAGTTGGCTCGGGGTAGCCAGGGTTCTTTACCGCAGGGAGATGGTGATGACCTTAATGTGTTGGCTGATGTTGCAGCGGTGCGGCTGGAGAATGATGGTTCTGCGAGGAAGAGAGCTCGTCTGTTGAAGCTTCGGGGTAGTGAGGTGTTTACATGTAACCTTGTTAAGTAATCTTTACCCTAGTTATCTTAGTTTGGTTTCGGTTTGGTTTTCCCTTGCGTAGTGGTATGGTCTTATAGCTAGCAAGTTTGGGGTAGTAGTTGGTGTTGTTTTGAAAACAACCTTAGTGTGAAGAGGGCATTAGTGGGTATTTTGTGGTTAATGGGTTGTTAGAATGGTAGGGTTGGACAAGTTGGAAGTGAGATAGAAGGTTGTTCTTAGGCGGATTCTGAGGATGTTATTGGTGGGTGTGAACTGACATACATGCACAGTTAAAACCATTTGTTATATACTATATTATATATATGTGTTGGTACATGCATACATGTGACATGACATTAGAGGTTTTGCATACATGTACACATGCATTGATAAGGCATATTGGTGACCATGCATACGAACGTTCACACTTGCTAATAGCTAGTTGGGTCCGTTAGTGTTGGGATAGGGTTAGGTTGGATGATGGGTTTTAAAAGTTGTTTTGGTGCTGGGAGAATGTTAGAAGTAATGGAGGGTATTAAGCGAGCTGTCTGTAATAGTGAGTGCGATATAGTATGTTGGCAGAAGGAAAGTGTTTTGGCGCTTAAAGAGTTTAGCGGTGTGGTGGTGAGGAGATTACCGGTTGAAGTTAGAATCGGTCAGAGTGGTTGTGAATAGCTAGTAGAAGTTGTAGTTTCTTGGTGTTAAGTGATGTTGCAGGTTAGTGGATGTGTTTCCAGAGTGCTGAGGTAACTTGGCATTGATGTTGTAATAGAAGGGTTGTTTTTGTAGGTGATGGTTCGTAGCAACCTTCGAAGAGTTGAGAAGAGGTTGTGTTGTGGGTTGTAGAAAAAGGTTGGCCTGGGGTGAATAGAAGTTTCGTAATCTTGATATGTATGTATAGAATGGGCGGTGTCCTGGTAAGGCTAGTGTTGTAGTCAAAGCTTGAAGTGGAAAGGCAATGTAAGTTCAAGGGCCATTGTTGGTTGGACGGGTTCTTGTGAGAAGTGTTTGGCTAGTCGCGTATAAGTAAATCCCTTCTGAAGTCAGCTAGTGGTATGTGGAACGGCTGGCAGAGTCAAGGTTGGGGTTTTGTGACGTGAATTTCGGATGTTGGGTGAGTAGTCCTGGTGAGTCGTTATGGTAATGATAGTGGCGGATGTAAAGGAATGTCGTCAATACGTTGAGAAGTTTGAGTAAGCAGTTGATGTTTAAGAATTTTTTGCTTGCTGTGGTAATCTTTGAAAGAAGTTGAGTAGTTTTGCAAGGAGTTTTAGAAGCAGATAAGGTTGTAGGTCACAAGGTGGCTGAAACTGGATGGGTTAGTGTCACCGTATGTGTGAGTTTTGAAAGTTATGAGTTAAGGTGGTGTATGCTGTAAAAGTTTGGAGGTTCTTCGGGTTGTTGGGACTATGTGCAGTCCGGAAGTGTGAAAGGTTAAGTTGTGGTTAACATCTGAGTGTTCTGGAAATTGTGAACAGTATGTGGTGGTGTTGGGTTTGGTTATAGTGTAAGTTGATTTGTGGAGGAGTTGGTTTGGTGGAGTTTTGTGTGGAGAGTGTTCAGTGGTAGTTAAGTCTCCTGTGTTGCTTTGTGGGTTGCTTTGAGAAGTTTGGTTGTGCTCTTTTCGCCGGTTGAAATTTCGAGGACGAAATTTCCTAAGAGGGGGAGAGTTGTAACACCCCAATTTTGGGCTTAGAAGTTTTGGGTTTGAACCGGACCGGTCGGATTTTCGGTTCGAATATAAAAGGGTGGTTTTAAGGAAAGCCTAGTTCGGGATGCATTAAAAATATGGAAAAATATCTAAAAATCCTCTTTTAATATATATAAGAGGGTGGTGAAATCAATTTTACAAAATGAGGTTTGGAAATATGACATTTCGAGTTAGTGACTAAAATGTAATTTTTGAAAAGTTCGTGACTATTTTAAAAGGATTGAAACTTTGAATCTTTAAGGAGCTAATTTACCCAAGGGAGGATATCTCCAGATTTTTCTTGATTTTTAAGACTCATTTAGTGTTTAATTAATAAAAAGAAAAGAGGGAAAAGTGATATTTTAGTTTCATAACTAACTTTTACCAAAATTTTCCCATTTCATTTTCTCTCAAAATTCCCTCAGCCAAACACATTTCCACAACAACTTTCCTTTTGATTTTCAGATCTAAAGAAGAGTTTTCAATCCCCAAATGATTCCTAATCATTTCTACATCAAATCCTCACCATTTGCTTAATGAATTTTCAAGGATTTTGGCTCTAAACAAGGAGAAATCCACATTTAGAGGTATGAACGTCCTTCTCCTCTAAATACTCAGTTCTTTACTGAAATTCCTAAGTTCTCAATCCTTAAATTTAGTTTTATTAAAGGTTTTAATGTTGTGTTCTTGATTTTGGCTTGAAATGCAAGATTTGGATTTAATTTTGAAGAAATTCGTATTGGATGATTGGGCTCTGTTTTGAGATGTCTTTTTGATGTATTTTGGATGTCTAAATGATGTGTAATTGAGGTTTAATCAATGCAATCCCGAATAGGTTGATTTTCCTAAGTTTTTACTTGTGAAAATGGTGGTTTTTGGGTTGATTTTGGTGTTCTGTTAATGCTGGAGGTATAAGTACGAGTTTGGGATCATTTTGGATGTTAATTGATGTTTAAAAATGGTTAGAAGTGATGGATCTTGGCTGGGTTAAGTTTTGGAAGAGTTTTGAGGTGATTTCGGTTGTGTTTGGTAGCCGAAATGTCGGATTTGTGTAGAGCAGCGAGTTGAGTTGTGTTGCTGGTGTTTTTAATGCATGATGATGCATTAATCGTCTGTTGTTATGTGTTTAAAATAGGGGAGAATGATCCGGAAGCAATAGAGGTGGCGTTGGAGGTTTCGGATGCTTGGAAGGCTTGTCGGCTAACTTAGTTTTGTGTATCGGTGAGTGAAGTTGGGTTTTCAGCTTTGAAACCAATGTTTGAAGGTTATGGGAGCTTAGCTTAAGTCTAAGCAACTTAACTAAGCTCAAGAGTAAGTTTTCGGAAAAACTCTTTCTCTTGAATGAACCATGAGATGGTTGGATGCATACATTTACTTTGCATGTTTAAATTCTGTTTTGAAAGCATGTTTTAGCATGGCTTAATGCTGGTTTTGAAAGTCATGTGTTGAAGGATGCTCAAGGTAAGAGATCCTTGGTTTTGTACTTTGGAATTGTGGAATTGATACATAGTGTTGCATGTTGTTTAATGGCTTTGTTTAATGCTTTAAAACAGTGAATTGATGATGGTAATTGATGGTATTGGCAAGTGATGTAAGAGGTTGTTGGTTACTTTAATTGGATATAGTTAGCCGGCTATAGGATTGGGTGCACCGTGAACTGAGTCGCCTTGGATGTTGAGGGGTTGTAATGGTACTGTAAACTCCATCCAAGTATCCTAGCGATTGAGAGAGTTGGTGTCACCACGATGGAGGATGGCTCTCGTGGGTGGGCTTTGGTAAGTGCCACCACGATGGAGGATGGCTCTCGTGGGTGGGCTTTGTTAAGTGCCACCACGATGGAGGATGGCTCTCGTGGGTGAACCTTGTGAAATGTCACCACGACGGAGGATGGCTCTCGTGGGTGGACTTTGTTCAGCGTCACAACGGTGGAGGGTTGCTCCCGTGTGTGAGCTTGGTTAAGGTGATTACAATGGTTGTGGTAGCTTCCATGTGTAAGCCTTGTGATGTGTCCCGGCTCTCGCTAGTGAGTTATACAACTTCCGATGAGTGATGTTGAGGGTTGTGATTGTACCGTTAAACTCCATCACGGGTGTTGAGGGGTTGAGATTGTACCGGTAAACTCCACATTGTGTTGTTCGGTAGTGTGTATGAAGCGTGTGGGACAACGCTTGTAATCCGCGTATCCGATTGTGTCTTGTGTTGTGATGGTTTGTGAATTATCACTTGGAAGCCAATATAATGTTCTTGAATGTAATGAAGCATGAGATGCTTGAAATGATGCAAGGTTGCATGGGAAGTGTGTAATGTTCTAAGAATGCATGTATTACTTGTTAAGCTTGAACAAGTGTTTATCTTCTATTGAGAATGGTGCATATGTGCATGGAATCTCTTTAGTGCATTGAAGTCTTATGAGGACTTGTTTTAAAAGGCATGTAGTGCAATGTTGTTTTTGGTAGTTCATGTGTTTTGCATTTGTTGAATGCATGAGATAGTTAGAAGGAACCATTGGTTTTCGAAAGGTTTTGCTTTGAAATGGCCATCAAGCATATGGAAAGTATGTTGTGAAGTGGAGGTGTTTTCCAAGGAATTTGAGTTTAACCTTGCATGTGGTGTCTATGCATGGAAAGGTTTAAATAATGGTTTTTGCAAGAATGTGTTTTGGGGTAAATTGTTTAGCTTTTCTAAGCCAAAGGTTGGTTTTCATGTTGAGCAAGGCATGATTTAAAGCATGTTGTTTCAAAGGGGTTTTTCAAACTATGCTTTGGTTTTTGGTTTGTATTTACTCTTAAGGAAGGTTTTATGATTTGCTGCATTGATGGTGTTTTGGTTTTGAGCATTCCTCATTAAGCATTATGTGCTTACGCTCCTTTTTGTCCATCAATGCAGATAATTGAAGTTGGGATAGCAAGAAGCAAGGGATTCAAGGAGAGCTCCACTTGAGAAGTATGTCTCGGTTAATAGCTATAGATAATAAAAGCAATGGGGGGAGAGTCTTTTATATTGATGTGTAATGAGATTGTGTATGTTGGACAAGTTTAGTTTATGATTTGAACTATGTGGTTTAACGCTTGCAACGTTTGAATCTTCTTATCCATAAGTCGTTATGCTATGCTTCTTGTTTTAAAAGCATGATTAAGTGTTGGTTGTGTTGAAAGAGTTGGTGCACCTAGGGGTTGTTTTGTATCTAGATTTTAATGCAATTTGGTAGTTATGATGCTTGGCATGTTGTTAATTTGTTGAGGATTGATTTAGAGTATGTTTGATGGTGATTAGATGTGTTAAAACAGGCTTATATGTTGTTTCTGGCAGGGTGTTTCGAAACACCCTTGCCTGTTTCGAAACAGGGGCATTTTTGGCATGGGCATTTCGAAACGAGTAGAGGTGTTTCGAAACACTTTGGCTACTGCCAAGCCGTGTTTCTGAAAGGTCTATACCCGTTTCGAAACACTTGACCGTTGGGCACTGATTTGAATGGTTTTGAGGTTTGCAAGCTTTACATTTTAGTCCTGATTTTTGTATGTGCAATTGATTGAGTTTGAGATGTCCGTTTGAGATGAAATTTGGCAGAGAGGCATGAAACATGTTTAATTTCATAATGGTAACTCAAAAATTTGTAAAGTCCTCTTAATTTCCAGAATTTACAATTTGGTCCCTAAATTCGTATGTTGTGCAATTGAGTCCCTTATTGTTTTCCGATTGCTGTGATTTTTGAGTATTCTTATCTCAAGAGTATGCCTAGGTTTAATGTGCATCTAGACAAGTTTAAAAAGAAAAAAAAGGTCGTTAATCAAGGTTGACTTTCAGGTTGACTTTGGTTTTCCCCGTGTAATCTTCGTAGTTCGGGTCAACCGTCTATGCCGGGCTAAGGGGGTTACATGACAAGGCACCCATCATCCCGGGAAGACCATTCCTAGCCACAAGCAAAATCCTAATAGATGTTGAGAATTGGGAGCTTACTTTGAAGGTGGTTGATCGAGAGATCAAACTAAATGTCCTGCAACACTTGAAGATAGCTGAAGACAAGGAAGAAAGTCTGGACATCCATGATTCAGCAGACACCGAACCCAACATTAAGCTAGAGCACTCCAGCCACAACCGCCCGAACAGACAACTTGGAAGTACCAAGGATCGAGAGAGACACAAGGACCCGCCATGGCAGAGGGTGAAGCAGATACTATAGCAACCCGGGTAGTGGTTGTGCTGGGAAATGCATCCTGATGCATTCCCAACATAACTTTCTCTTATTTATTTTATTTTTTTGTCTAAGGATTTTATTTTTTTTCTTGCATTTTAGGAATTAGATTTAGTTTCCGTATTTGTTTTATTCTCTAATAGATTTTTATTTTAGTTTTTTTAGGAGAGATAATAACCAAGAGACGAGAGAAGAAGAAAGCCCAATTCCATAAACCATTTCAAGCCCGCCACCCAAGACTGTCGTGGCAGACAAACATTGCTTCCCGCCAGAACTAGCCGTTGCAGACTAGCCCTTCGCAGAAGCCCGTTCCATTCCAACGACTCTTGGCAAGCGAAACGGCATCACTCTTCCTCTATTTAAACCCTCTCATATTTTTACTATTCATTCTTCTTTACTCTCTCTTGCTTATTGTCTTACAATATTACCTTTGTTTCCAGTCTATTTCTTTTCTTTTTCCAAAGTTCTTTTATTTAAGCTCTCGCAACTCTCTCACACACCAAAAAGCCCAACTAAAGAATGGAAAGAACCCCCTGCCGCCGTGCTGCCCAGGAAGAATTGGAAGAGTCCCTTCATCGCTTCGCCACACCAGAAATCAAGGCCCACCACAACGAAAGATTTAAAGAAAGAGCGGTATGGGAGGATCAGGAATTCTTTTACGAGCCGAGAAAGAAATATTTGGAGCTCGAAAAATTCATCTACTCCAAGATCGAGAATCAACGGTGGAAAATCTTTACCCAGCAACCTAAGCAAACAAATCAAACCATGGTGCGCGAGTACTACGCCCATGGGCCGATGGAGGATGTGCCAACAGTCAATGATCACGGGCAGCCGATTTTAATCGACGAAGACAAGATCAATCTTTACTATGGCCTCCACATCTGAGAAGACCAGCATGCGGAGTTCCTTGCCTCCCTCACACCGGACGATTACGATGCAATAAAGGAAGAATTGTACGAGCCGGAGACGGTTTGGAACGAGTGCGGAAACAAAGGCACCGTCAACCGGCAGAGTTTACTGCCTGAGGCAAATCTTTGGAACACATTTGTAAAGAGGCGGTTGCTGCCCACAACCCACAACTCCACCGTCAAAAACCAAGATTGGCGCTCATCCACTCTATCATCAATAAAAGGTACCTAAATGTGGGTTCGACTATTGCTAACAAAATTTATGAGTGTGGGAAGAAAACCAAGGGACAACTCTACTTCCCCAGCCTCATTACGACGTTGTGCGAGAAGGCACATGTTGCAGCCTCCCCAACCGATACCATGACACCATAACGAACCGGGTGGACAAGGAAGATAATCCTTCGGAAGATGGAGATCATAGCCGCCACCCCAGAAAACTTTTCCCCAGCATTGGAGATAGGCAGTCAGTAGCATTTTCAACAACCTGCCCCGACAACCACCATCGACGGCTTAGCAGCACAGTTCGATCGAATGGGATGTCGCCAGCTAACCTTCATGACATATATCTGGGACTTCAACAATGCCACGACCACCAAGACCCTGTCCAGCTCCGACAACCAAAGAGACACAACGACAACCCCCGTCAAAGAACAAGGGCAAATGTCTAGACGAGCCGCCGACGCACCAAGACCCTCCGACTCTGGCTACTTCAAGGACTTCCTCTCAGACGACTCTGTATGGCAAGAATCAGTGTACAACATCACCAGGAAGCTCGAACCGTCCTTTTCCCCACGAGCAAAGAGAACTCACTCCGCCACCGAAGTCTTCCCCGACAACGCAAAGTGACACAGAAGGCTCAACCCAGTCTGCCTTCCCGTCAACAGCCACCTAGGGCGGCTAAGCGCTTCAAGATGGTAGCACGAAAGAGGGTGATCATTGGCAACGACGACAGCTGCTCCGAATCACAACAAATTTAAGCTTCTCCCCCTTTCTTATCTTTTTTTTCTTATCTAACCTATGCATTAACTTTGTGTATGTAGGCATGCATTGAGGAAAATGCTCCTCTCGAGTTGGGGGGGAATTAGTCGTCTAATTTTTTCTTTTCTTGCTTTTTCTAGTTTTTTTTATGTTTTTCTGTTTTAATTAGGTTCTACTTGTAACATGTCTTTATTTAAAACCTAATGAAGTCTTAAGTTTGAGAAAAATTCTTGAGTATCTTTTACCTGCAGCGACAGATGGCCCGCCTAGGCGGCAACCTTAGCATGACTTTAAGTTAACTTAGAATCCTACTATGGTCTGAACTTAAAAGAAAACACTCTTTGTGACTAGTTTTGATTTTAGGACTTCTAGGAAACTTAGGTATTTCACCTAGTAAACTTGGGTAGAACTTGAAGTTCGAAAAAAAGAGACGTCCTAGAGATGCCCGAAACTAGCTCTAGGATAAGCTAGAGGTGCCTGAAACTAGTTCTAGAGAAAGAAAATTTTTTTTGCAATCATTAGAAAAGTCTATTACCGACAACTATTGGTTAAATTTAAAAAAAAGAAACTAGAGGGAAAACCAAGGAAATTAAGGTGTCTATCAAAGGTTTACTTAGAAACTGAAGAATCATGCTTATCACAAGGAACAAAAATACTAACGAGATACGTAGTTCGGTTCCGGATAAGTGTTTTGTCATTCAAAGGGTTATTAATTAAGCATAAATAAACACACTATGTAAAGGTTGCTCAAGATGCTTTCTCAACTTAGTTTGCATATGATGTTAAGTTTTAGCATGTTATCAGTAGATTGCATTGCTTGAGGACAAGACATAGTTTGAGTTTGGGGGTGTGTTAAGTGCGCAAAAGTCCTATATTTATACCCTAGTTTAGCTCAATTACTGTTGTTCTTAAGTATAGTTTAGGTAGCATTTATTAGGTAACATACACAAAATAACATAGATTAGACAATCTGCCTTATTTGATGAATTTAGTTGATTTTATACATATAATACTGCTCAAGTGCATTTTCTCCCTGTGTGTAGGTAGCCGCCCAGGCAGATGTCGCCGAGGCAGCGAAGATGGCAGATGAAAGAGAAAGCTGGAAGCTGAAAGAGGAAGCTGTTGGAGCATCAAGAGAGCTGATCGAGGAGGAAAGAACCGGAATGCAAAGCTATGCCAACCCCTGCACACCAGTCCATATCCCCGCCGAGGTAGTCAACTACTTGCCGCCGAGGCCGCACTTCAAGGAAGAATGAAAAAAATGCAAAGTGTTATGCGATAGAAAGAGCTCATCAAGCCCGATTTTTAGAGACCACTTGCACGTGCATTTGGAGCCCAGCAGACAATAAAATGCCAGATTAAAGTCAAGTTGAAGAAAAGGCAAACAAGAATCTAGGAGTATTTAATGATATTTTAATGAGTTGTAATCATACTCTAACTAGTATTCCTACCCTAAAATGACTTATGCCTAAGCTCCTCCCCCATATATAAGTAATTAAGAAGTTGGAGAGAACAACAATTGATATTTGAGAGAAACTCCTTCTTGTTGAAACCCTAGTGCCGTCCAAAACCCACCATGTTCTAAATCTTCCCTAGGGCTAAGGGTTGGTTGTGTAGTAGTTTTGAGAGTTGTGTTGTATTCGTTTAGGATTTCAGTTTTGCAATAAAAGTCAAGGTTTGTTTACTCTTGGTTCTTCGTTGTCGCAATCTTTATCGGGAGAGAAGAGGGCGACAATCTATTTGTTCAGTTTCATGAGAGTTGAACTCACAAAACGAGTAAACACGATTTTATCTAACTATAGTGTAAAGCTACTTCGACTTAGGGATAAGTTAAGAAGTTTAGCGGCTAAAAGAGGATCCACAATCGGTTGGTGTTCTCCCTTAGATTCACGCAGGCAGGTATCATCCAAGACGTGTTCGCCAATAGTACTTCAAGCTTCGGGAGTCATAAAAGGGAGCCTTGCCGAACCTTGAATCATCGCTTAACTACCCAGTCAGTCACTTTCTCTCTGCTGAAGCGAGCGCATGCCGAGGCATAGTTGTGGGCGGCTGTTGAAAGTTGTTAAGTTGATATGCAAAATTGTATCGAGACAGCACATCAATTCTCCACACTACGAAACATCCAATTCCGGTCCATTCACTCACTCTGATATCTCAATTTACTTTACTTGTTTTAGTTTTAGCTTCAATAAAACCAACTCTTAATATTTGTGTCTTTTACTTTACTTGTGCAGAAAAATGAACTCAAAAAAGCTATCACAATCCATGTGGATATGTTAAATACTATAACTTGGCACTGTGTACACTTGCACGCTAATTGCACATCACTTTTGCATAAGTCCTTATAGATGTAGTTCTAGGGAATTGCATATCGGTGTACGGTTGGAGGGTAGTTATGTTGATACTTAGTTCTCTTTGTTCCCTCTCTAGCCTCAGTCAAACTCAATTGTTGTCTGAAATATTCTATCTATCATTCTTGATCTGTAAATGATGGAACACCCTAAACTCTCTGACCGGATTTTCGTAATCTATGTCCCTTCTGATTACCTAAGTTAGACATCGTGTCTGGTGATCGGGTAATTAATTAGAAATGAATATGTTACTTTCAAGCATAACAACTAAACAAATTATATTCTATATCTGAAACTTGATAATGCTTGCTCCTCCATTTTGTTCTGATACATATGATACTTACGTGTGGCATGAAGCTTCTTTTGGTAGTTTAGTATTATTGAGCTTTCCCAAGCTCATGTTGTTCTTACCACTGCATATTAGGAGATCTATCATGGTAATGATCGACATCAGTGGTTGGAGTTCTCTCAGCCACACTTTTGGAGTACGGTATCGGTTCAGTTAGTGGGAGTGCATGTCATGTATTATTTTATTACAGTGTCTGTAAATGTTTTCTGACATTATTGTTATATGTTTAAATGATTTTCTGAAAGTGTATTTTTTAAAACAATAGTCAACGTTGCAATTTAATTAAATGTTTAAAGGAAATATGTCTTTATGTGGATTTTTACTTTGGGTCGCTCTTCTGACCCTAATGTGACTCCTTAGGATCCATGGTAACACATAGGCGGGTCTAGGGGGTTACATTTAGTAGTATCGGAGCTTAGAGTCGTGTCATTTTGGGTAGAACGGTCGATCGTCTTCATAGGGTGTCTGGTTTGTGCTTTCCCCTAGATCTTAATCGTACTCCTCTGAGCCAGAACTCCGATGTTGAATTCTTTCTCTAAAATAAGTGAATCTAAGTATCATGTTTAGTATAGCTCGATTGGAACTGGAAAAGAATGCTTGTAACGTTCTTTTGTGTTTGGATTAAGTTGATGGATGTGAATCTAGATAAAGAACCTGAGATGGTAAATGCATTTGTAATGGAAGATATGATTCATATTGAGAATAAATGTTTGACTATGTGAGGTAATCGATGTAAGATTACATGTAAGGCTATTCAGTGGTAATGATTATGTTTGAGAATATTTTGATGGAAACTTGATAAAAGTATTATGAATTTGAAAGAAAGGTGTCTGTGAGCGCGACAAATGTGAAAATGTTGTGGTGATTCTGTTATACACGAAAGAAATAGTTGTCTGAATATTACGTTGAAGGTAAGTGATATCCATTAAAGTCCTTCGTTATGTTTGATCAGCATGAAGAAAGACATCTTGTATTATTGATGTTTGGGTAAAGTTTCCGAGCTTATGAGCTCTATGCTTTTCAGCAGAAACGTTGATTTCAAGGGCCGACGAGCTTAATTTTTGGTAAGTGAACCGGCCAGACCGGTTGAACTGGTCGGTCTAGTTAAGCCCCGACCCGAGTCTGACTCGACCTGTTTGTCCGACCCGACGCTCGACCCATTAACCAGTTGACCAAATCAACCCGTTAACTGAGTCAACCCATCCGAGTCAACTCAGTGAGTTAACTCGCCTGAGTTAACTCGCCTGATTTGACTCAATTGAGTCAACCAAGTAGACCGCTGACGTCAGCGTTGACTTGACTACTGACGTCAACATTGACTTTGACCCAAAAGTCAAATTTTTTGCAAACCCATATTTTATGTTTTCAACGTCCTAATTTTGTTTTTGGAGCTCGTTACATCAAATCCGAACCCGAAAGCTTCCGAATTTGACCTTGGAATCGAACTTGTATATGTATTTAGTAATGCAGTTAAGAGTGCTGTGAATAAGGACTAAAATGGGAATTTGTGTAATTGAAGGTACTCACACTTGAATACGAATTGTTGAGGGACGTCAAATTCGGGTTCAAGTGTGTTCAAATTTCGTTCACGAATTGACCGATGTAGCTCGGAGTCAAGGTAATACTTTTCTACCAATTGTATGCTTTATGAACATGTTACTATCCGGTTGTAGCATGCATGCTTATGATGAAGTATATTGTTAATCTACCTAAGTCAAATCAGATACGAAAAATAAATATGAAAATTCAGATAAGTATGACATATACAATTCAGAAAAAAATGAATAATTGCTAAGATCTTGAGTTCTATAATTATTCTGAATAAGATTTGAATGATGCAAATAAGGAATTGATGATCGATGAGTAATACAAGTTCAATGGTTAATCGATAAAACAGTTCACCTTGAAACATCCAATTCAGATTATTTCATGATTTAAGATCTAACGCTTAGAATGATTGGTTGCGAAATGGCAAAGACGCCTTGGTGTTTAAGAAAGACAAAAAATACCTATGTTATTGGAAGAGATCTAGAAATCTTCACTAGATCCGGTAACACAATCGATTCATCTGAAAATACATTTGATTGCTCGTTTTAAGTTCAAAGTATGGTTGGTGATGGCAGGCTTTTCGGTTATACATTTTAGTCGGATCTGAGAAATGAATGTTTAAGGTGTACCCACCTGGTTAAATAATAACATTGTGTTAATGGGTTTTGATCATTTTGAAGGAACTCGGGAACTGGATGAACAACTAGAATTTTTGAATCTTGCACATCACTGTCCTTACCTTGTTGGTTTAAATTACCAAGTTACCCTTGAATGTCTGAATGACCATTTCACCCTTGTAAGCTTTAATGTTTGAATTCCTCATGATATATCTAAAATCTCAATGATCTCGATACATCAACTTTTGACGTTTTGGTTCGATCTGTTATTACAGAACTTCCCTTTTTGTAGGGACCCCGTTCAACAATTACTCCCAAATCGTCGAACGATCCCCTTCTTATAATTACCAAGTGTCTCTGAAAAACGAACCGAACCATATAGTGTTTATTGCACAAGTATATCCTCTCTAATCTGAAACTAATCTTCTCTCTGATTCAAATCATGAATTTTGTCTGGCTAAATTATATACATTTGTATATCTGATCTGTAATACATGCTCTCTGATTTCTAATACTCTGAAAATCATGTACAATTACTACTCAGTCTGTATTCACTAAATTATTCTAATTGGGATACTTCTGAGTTATGTTATGAAGTCTATGCAGGTTCAACGCTGGCAATTCCTTATGGACCCGAGGTCTCCCCTTGGGTAGGTTCCGATGCTTCGACACGGGTAATTCCTTATGGACCTAAGGCAGCCCCTTAGGTTGGCTCTTATGCTCATTGGTCATAGGGTAAGTCCTTATGGATGCAGTTCTGGGGAATTGTATATCGGTGTACGGTTAGAGGATAGTTATGTTGATACTTAGTTTTCCCTATTCCCTCTCTAGCCTCAGTCAAACTCTATTGTTGTCTGAAATATTCTGTCTATCATTCTTGATATGTAACTAATGAAACATCCTAAACTCTCTAGTTGGATTTTCATAATCTATGTCCCTTTTGATTACTTGAGTTAGACATCGTGTCTGGTGATCAGGTAATTAATCAAAAATGAATATGTTACTTTCAAGTGTAACAACTAAACGAATTGTATTCGTTTTGAGGATAGTTATGTTGATACTTAGTTTTCCCTATTCCCTCTCTAGCCTCAGTCAAACTCTATTATTGTCTGAAATATTATGTCTATCATTCTTGATATGTAACTAATGAAACATCCTAAACTCTCTAGTTGGATTTTCATAATCTATGTCCCTTTTGATTACTTGAGTTAGCCATCGTGTCTGGTGATCAGGTAATTAATCAAAAATGAATATGTTACTTTCAAGTGTAACAACTAAACGAATTGTATTTTATATCTGAAACTTGATAATGTTTGCTCCTCCATTTTGTTCTGATACATCTGATACTTATGTGTGGCATGAAGCTTCTTTTGGTAGTTGCGTATTACTGAGATTTACCAAGCTCATGTTGTTCTTACCACCGCAGGTTAGGAGATCTATCGTGGTAATGATTGACATCTGTGGTTGGAGTTCTCTCGGCGTCACTTTTGGAGTACGGTACCGGTTCAGTTAGTGGGCATGCATGTATTATTTTATGAAAATGTCTGTAAATGTTTTCTGAAATTATTGTTATATGTTTAAATAATTTTCTGAAAGTGTATTTTTTTAAACAATAGTCAACATTGCAGTTTAATTAAATGTTTAAAGGAAAAATGTCTTTATGTGGATTTGTACTGTGGGTCGCTCTTCTGACCCTAATGTGACTCCTTATGATCCGTGGTAACACATAGGCGGGTATAGGGGGTTACAACATGAATGCATGGTTGCATGGCATAAATGTGAGTCAACGCACACCCCAAACCAAAGATGAGCATTGTCCTTAATGCATGAAAACTACACATATATACAATTAAAAATAGAAAAATAAAATGCATGAACATGAAAATGCAATGGAATGGAATGTAAAGGAGTTTAAGACGAAGAATACTCCCCTTTTAGAGGCTTCCTCTTGTGTGGCTTCCTCACGTGTGACGCGGGTCTTCCTCTTAACAAAGCTTCCACGATAAGGGGCTTTGCGTTTCACTCTTGTCATGGCTAGCTTCGAGGCGACAGTGTATGAAGGGGTTTGTTTAACAATCCGCAATGACTCTGATGTGGAAGGAGTGGCAACAAAATGAGCAGGGGCAGCAGATTTCTTCTAGGCAGTCTCAATAGATTCTATGGTAGTGTCAGTCTTGGCGGATTCAACTTGAACAACAGAAATAGGTTCGGTGCAATCAGACGGTACGAGGCTATGAACTGACTGTGAAATGGGTTATGGACTGGACTGGTTGGCACAACACTATCATCAGCAAAGAACTCTATCGGGAAGGCAGGGAACGCGGGCATGACTCCTAGAGACATAGTCACAAGAGCCTCCTTGATGGGTATATCCCTGGTATGGGTGTAGTGGCATAACTTCTTCCTCTGGTCCTCAGCCCCTTCCAATTTTTGGAGAATCAACTCTTGACGATGGTAGATTTGGCCGAGCAATGCCATTGCGTCCACTGGCATCGAAGCTCCGGACTCAACCTTAGGTGCTTTAGGCTTAGGTGTCGTCGTGGAGGCCTTGCCTTTGCCTTTATTCTTAGAGTCAATGGCAGTAAATTTCTTCCAAGCGGCCGATGTGATGATGGTGCCTTTGACGATTAGGGCTATGTCTACATCGGTCATTGGCACGATGTGCTCCATAAAAATATTAGATATTAACAACGGAAAGAAAAATCCACCAGTTGGCTTACCAACACACTTGTATGTTTCATTGATAAGGGTTTAACACAACTTATCCGACCAATTAGGCGGCTAGGGTTTCACTCTCTTACTTAGCGAGCAAGCTAGGGTAAATCACTTCTTCCCAAATTACTTCCGTCGCATGCCAAGCTGGGCACTAGCAACATTGATGGCACACAAAACTAACTTTACTCGCACTCGTGTCACACTCCCTTCTAATTTGGCATAATTCCTGAATCTGCGCACACTCAATGAAAACCTTTCAACGTAGTAAAAGAAGAATTAAAAACTAAAAGAAATATAAACAAATAAAGAAAATGCTGAAAAAGAAAAACCTATAATCTTAATATTTACAAAAACTAAACCATGATGATGTTACGGTACCTCTTCCAAAAAGATAACCTCATTGGCATTTTGCTGATTATCTTTCGAATAATGCTTTAAATGTTGACCATTTACCTTGAAATTTTCTCTTGTCTTAAAATTTTTTATGTCTACTGCTCTATGAACATATGTCTTTACAACTTCGAATGGGCTTGACCATCTTGACTTAAGTTTACTTAGAAATAATTTAAGCCTCGAGTTAAACAACAGAACATGTTGGCCTACTTCAAATTGTCTTGGCATGATTCTCCTGTTATGCCATCGTCTTGTTCTCTCCTTGTATAGTTTGACATTCACATAGGCTTGTGATCTGAATTGCTCTAACTCGTTTAGTTCTAGTAACCTCTTTTCTCTAGCAGCTCTACATGCCACATCAAGCGTTTCAATAGCCTAATATGAACGGTGCTCCATCTCTACATGAAGATGACAAGCTTTTCCAAACACGAGTTTAAATGGTGAAGTGCCCAAGGGAGTTTTAAATGTTGTTATGTAAGCCCATAATGATGCATCTAGTCTCAAAGACCAGTCCTTCCTTGATGAATTCACAGTTTTTCAAGGATATTCTTGATCACCTTGCTGGAAATCTCAACTTGCTCGTTTGTTTGAGGATGGTATGTCGTGGCAATCCTTTATGGAATTCCATATTTTCCCAAAGCTCTAGAGATTAGTTTACACTTAAAATGGGTACCCTCATCATGAATAATCATTCTTGGGGCATCAAATCGAGTAAAAATGTGTTTGTGAAAAAATTTGGTAACGGCCTTGGCATCTTTTGTTGGCAATGCCATAGCCTCAACCCATTTGGATACGTAATCCACAACTACAAGAATATACAAGTTACAGAATGATGGGGGAAATGGACCCATAAAGTCCATCCCCCATACATAGAATAAATCCACATGCATAATGTTTTGGAACGACAGTTGATGTCTGCCAGAGATGTTCCCCGTCCTTTGGCACCGATCACATGCCTTGGCATAGTTGTGGGTGTCTTTGTATAATGTGGGCCAAAAGAATCAGGACTTTAGAGCTTTGGCAGCAGTCTTCATTTCGGAAAAATGTCCTCCATAGGGAGCAGTGTGGCATAAATGCAAGATGTTGTACTGCCCCTATTCTGGCTCACATCGTCTTATTACTTGGTCGGCACATTGTTTGAATAGAACCGACTTGTCCCAGTAGTAATGCCTAACTTCTCGAAGAAATCTTTTCTTAGAATTGTATGCCAAGTCTGGTGGCAGAACGTTGCTTACCAAATAGTGGACTATGTCAGCGTACCATGACATAGCAAAAACTGCAAGCAAATGTTCGTCAGGAAATTCATCTCGTATGGCAATTGTCTTACCATTTCCACAGTGATGTTCTAGGCGTGATAAGTGTTCAGCCACTAAATTCTCACTGCCTTTTATATCTCGAATCTCAAGGTCAAACTCTTATAGTGTAAGTGTCCACCCGATCAATTTGGGTTTGGCATACTTCTTTGCTAAAAGGTATTTTAGTGTCGAGTGATCTGTAGACACAACAACTTTATTACCATCCAAATAAGATCTAAATTTGTCAAAAGCAAATACAACAGCTAGAAATTGTCTCTCCATTGT
The DNA here is from genome assembly GCA_030270665.1 of Hibiscus trionum. NCBI lineage: Eukaryota > Viridiplantae > Streptophyta > Magnoliopsida > Malvales > Malvaceae > Hibiscus > Hibiscus trionum. The sequence goes on along the minus strand of BSYR01000007.1, from coordinate 7,616,006 downwards.
GGTGTAATTGAGTTGTGCTTCACTCAAAGTTCGGTTGGCATAGTATATGGCATGAAAAACCTTGTCATGCCGTTATCCCAGTACTGCTCTGACGGCAGAGTCGCTGGCATCACACATGAGTTCAAACGGCTTATTCCAATATGGTGCTACAACTATAGGGGCGTTGATCAGTCTCTCCTTAAGTTCCTGAAAAGCTCTCAAACAAGGATCATCAAACGTAAAAGTGGTATTATGTTCTAATTGTGAGCACAAAGGTTTGGAAATTTTAGAAAAGTCTTTAATAAATCGTCGATAAAAACCTGCATGACCTAGAAAACTTCTTATACTTTTGACACTTGTAGGTGGTGGCAACATTTTAATTACGTCAACTTTTGCCTTGTCGACTTCCAAACCTCGCTTTGTCACTTTATGACCTAGAACTATGCCTTCTTTCACCATGAAGTGGCATTTTCCCAGTTCAAGACCAAGTCGGTCTCTATGCATCTTTCAAAACAATCTCTAAACTATGTAAACACTCATCAAATGTCTTATCAAAAATTGAGAATTCGTCCATAAAGACTTCTAAGTTTTTCTTAATCATGTCTGAAAAGATAGACATCATGCAATGTTGAAATGTAGCCGGTGCATTGCACAAACCGAATGACATCCTCCTAAAGGAAAATGTCCCATATGGGCATGTGAATATGGTCTTCTCTTGGTCCTATGGAGCTATGGCAAATTGATTATATCCTGAATAACCATCTAAGAAGCAATAGAAAGCTTTACATGCCAATCTGTCCAACATTTGATCAATGAAGGGAAACGAGAAGTGGTCCTTCTTGGTCGCATTGTTTAGCTTCCTGTAATTCATGCACACTCTCCATTCGGTGATAGTTCTGGAAGGGATTTACTCATTCTTGATGTTTTAAACCACAACCATGCCACCTTTCTTTGGCATGCATTGTACCGGGATTACCCACGAGCTATCAGATATTGCATAGAATATCTCGGCATCTATCCACTTGATAATCTTCTTTTTGACTACTTCTTTCATGCTTGGATTCAGTTTGCTTTGGCCTTCAATTGATTTGTCGTGATATTCCTCTAGGTTTATCTTGTACATGCATATGGTTGGGCTAATACCTCGGATGTCTGCCAAGGTCCAGCCCAACGCTTGCTTGTGTTTACTTAAAACTTCCAACAATATTTCCTCCTGATCATTGGTTAGATCAACAAAAATGATTACTGGAAAAGTTAGTGCTTACCTACATATGCATATTTGAGGTGGTCTGGCAATGGTTTTAACTCCAATTTTGGTGGTTCCTATATTGATGGCTTATGTGCCTTAATATCTTTGCTAGCCAAGTCTAGTGGCTCAAAATAACTCACTTCTTCAGCCTCAAAAATTTCTTCATCACTATCAGTCTCGCTGACATCATCATCAGTTTCTTGGCACATCTGTGCCACTTCCACCTTGAAAATGGATTCCATCCAATAATCTGCTTGGCATTGTTCTGATTCATCTGCACATTTCAAAGTTTAAAACACATTAAATGTAACATGCTGCTCATTCATGCGCATTGTTAATTCTCCTTTATGTACATCAATCAAAGCTCTACCAGTAGCAAGAAAAGGTCTTCCTAATATAATTGGGATCTTAGCATCAGCTCCATAATCTAAAATAATAAAGTCGGCTGGAAATATAAATTTATCTACCTTTACCAACACATCCTCAATCTTACCCTTTGGATGTGTGAAAGATTGATCAGCCAACTGAAGTGTAACGATTGTGGGCCTTGATTCAATGCAAAGCTTATTGAACACCGACATCGACATCAAGTTAATGCTAACCCCAAGTCACAAAGTGACATACCCATGAATCTATTGCCAATAGTGCACAGGATAGTGAAACTCCCTCGATCTTTCAATTTGGGCGGCAACTGATTGAGTATCCTGGCGCTGCATCCTTCAGTAAGAGTTATAATATCAAAGTCTCCCAATTTTCTTTTTTGGACAAGACTTCTTTCATAAATTTCACGTAATATGGCATCTGCTCGAGTGCTTCCACTAATGGAAGATTGATCTGCAATTGTTTAAGCACTTCCAAGGAATGCTTAAATTGTTGATCCCGCTTATGTTTCTTTAACCTTTGCGGAAAGGGTGGAGGTGGATAAAAATATGTTGGTTCTGATGGCCTTGCCAACAGTTTGTTGGCATCAGATTGTTGTTTGGCATCGTCGTTGGCATCAATTTTCTTATTGACATTAGTCTGATGGTTGGCAATGCTTCCATCATCTTCTTTGTTTCCTGACACTTGTGGTACAACTACTGATCTCTTCTCTTCATTTTGACAATGAATTGGCTGGTTGATGGATGTCTCAGCCTCGCATTGCTTACCACTCCGATGAATTACGACTTTGCATTGTTCATTGTTCATCTGCCTAGCGCCTTTTGTGTCGCTTGGCAAAGCTCCCTAGGGTCTGTTGCTGAGTGCATTGGCAATCCTCCCTATCTGGACTTCCAAGCTTCGCATCGAAACTGCCAAAATCTGGACAACATCATCATTCCTCTCCATGTATTTTGTCAAATTCCCTTGGTTGTTCCTTTGCCCTGCATGAAAATTATTTTGTGCCCAATGCACAACATTCTGATTAACTCCTGGCATGTCATTGTTCTGACGCTGAGCATTATATTGACGTTGGGCATTGTTTTTCTATTGTTGGCATTGTATTGGTTAGATCCTTGATTTCCCCATGCTAGGTTCGAGTGTTGCCTCCATCATGCATTATAAGTATTTGAGTTAGGATTAAAATTGTGATTTATGTTGCCACCATAATTTACCGACTCAGGGTTGGCGGGGTAATCATCCACATGGTGGCTCTCTCCACAGATGGTGCAGAATGGTTTTAATTCCTTCAGTTCTTGAGGCTCGTAGTTCTTTTGCAATGTTCTCATCATACTAGTGAGGTTAGAAATCTCAGCATGGATGGAAGTTAATTCATCAACCTTCAATTTCCCACTGGTTTTATTTCTGGTACCTAACATGGCAACGGGGTACTCGAAATCATTAATTGAAATTCTCTCAAGAATACCACCAACCTCCATATAGTTCGTGTCAAGCAATGAATCGGCTACCGAAGCATCAACAAAAGTCCTCTTTTGTGCATTTAATCCGTTGTAGAAAGTTTGTATTTGGGTCCAATTTGGAAATCCATGCATATGACACCTTCTCAACAGATCTTTAAATATTTCCCAAGCATCATATAAGGTTTCATCCGCAGCATGCCTAATGTAATAATCGCACCACGTAGCTTGGCAGCGAGTGTTGGCGGCTGGAAACGGGTCAGAAACTTCTGGCATAGGTCCCCCCCATGAGGTGACTAAACAAGGTGGCAAAGAATTGAGCCAAGTCTTGGCTCTATCTTTCAAGGAAAATGTAACCCCCTTAACCCGGCCTAGACGGTTGACCCGAATTAAGAAGATTACACGGGGAAAACCAAAGTCAACCCGAAAGTCAACCTTGATTAACGACCCTTTTTATTTTTAAACTTGTCTAGATGCACATTAACCCTAGTTGTGATCAAACAAACAACATACTCAAAGAACATAAACATCAGAGATCAAACAGGGACCCAATTGAACAAATTACAACTTTAGGGACCAATTTGTAAATTCTGGTAATTATAAGGACTTAACCCAAATTAAAGTTACCAACTTGAAATTAATCATGTTTCATGCATCTCTGTCAAATTTCAGCTCAAACGGACATCCCAAACTCATACAATTGCACAAACAAGAATCGGGACCAAAATGCAAACATTTTGAAACATATAACTGCCAATGTCAGCCCCCAACGGTCAGGTGTTCCGAAACAGGGAGAGCCTGTTTCGAAACGCGGGGCCGTTCCGCAACGCGTACCGAAACGAGGGTTGGCAGAGGATTTTCCATTTCGGAACGGTGTCTCCCGTTTCGGACGCCTGGGTTGCTACAAGGCACCCGTTCCGAAACGGAGGCTCCTGTTCCGATACGGCCTGCACAGATTGCAGAAAAAATTCATGCATAAACACACAATTGACCACCAATCATGCTCCAAATGCAACCAAACTTTACCAGCAACTCATACAACATACAAGAGACATATTTGCATCAACCAATTATCATTATAACATCATATATGGAAAGCCCCAAATCTAAAGGCATGCTTCCTACTCAAGCAAACCATTCATGCACTAAAACCTCCAAACCAACACATAATGGCCAATTACATGTACCAACACTAACAACAACATAAATCCAAAATAGGGAGTCCAAAACATCTCCCAAAACAACAACATAGATCCCCCATTGCCAATAACCAAAAGCTAAAAGTGTTTAAGAAAACCTTCCCGTACATGAGCTTATCTTCCACTTGATTGCTTGCCTTCCTTGCTGCCCTTAATGCACCTTAATGTTCTGCATTATTGGTTTAAGAAAAGAGAGAGAGCGTAAGCAAAAGCTTAGTGAGGAAAGATCAAATAAACCATTCAATAATGCATTTATAAAACACTTTTATAAATCATACATCAAAATACGTTTAAACATGCTCACAAGCAATCTCAACCAAGCATCTCATGCTTCATATCATAACATGTCATATTGGCCACAAGTGATAATTACCATCTTTTAATAAGATCAACATAAGACTCACACATGGACTTTTAAACACCATTGTGATCTTATCCCCATGGACTTTTAAACACCATGGCCCATGGACTTTTAAACATCATGGCAAGGACCACACAAGGACTTTTAAACACCTTTGTGTCCTTAACAAGTTTCACCTCAAGGACTTTTAAACACCTTGACCCCAAGGACTTTTAAACACCTTGGCCATGGACTTTTAAACACCATGACATGAATCACCCCAAGGACTTTTAAACACCTTGGCCCCAAGGACTTTTAACCACCTTGGAAAGGACCACACAAGGACTTTTAAACACCTTTGTGTCCGTAACAAGAACCATCCAAGGACTTTTAACCACCTTGATGTTCTTAAGTAAACTAGGCTCACTCAAGGACTTTTAACCACCTTGGTGACCTTAACCTTTTCAAAACATCACTTGCCAATATACATCATTTATCATCAATAATCCACTGTTTTAAAGCATTTAACCAAGCCATAAACATCATGCATCTTTAAGCATTAAACCACATTTAAACAATGTTCAAAAGCAAGGAACTCTAACCTTGAGCTTCCTTAAACACATGGCTTATAATCTCAGCAAACAAACATGCTAGATATGCTTTAAAAACAGAATTTAAACATGCAACAAACACATTGCACCCAACCATCACATGGTTCCTCATCAAGAGAGTTTTTCCGAAAACTTACTCTTGAGCTTAGCAAAGTTGTTTAGACTTAGACTAAGCTCCCAGACCTCCAAAACATTGGTTTCAAAGCCGAAACCCAAAATCCACTCACCGATTCCGTTTCGCTTCTTGCCGAAACACCAAATCAAGCTTCCGAATCACCACCACTTGGATCCAAAGATGACTCCCCTCCAAACTTGAGTTTCTCCCTTTTAGAATCAAGTTTTCTTGAAAATCCACTTAGCAAATGGTGAGGTTTTGTTGTAGAGATGATTAGCAATCAAAAGGTAATTGAAAAGATGAATTTAAGTGACAAAATTAGAGAGAAAAGCTTTGGAGAAAAGGTGTTTGGCTTGAGAGAAAATGAGAGAAAATAGAATTGAGAGAAAAGTTAGTTAAAACCAAAATATCTTCCCTCCACTATGTTTTTTATTTAAAACCTTTTAATTAATCATTTAATATCTTTTGAAAATCTGGAGAAACTCCCATTGGGTAAATAGCTCCTTAAAGATTCAAAGTTTCAATCCTTTTTAAAACAGTCTCACAGTTTTCAAAAATTACATTTTGGTCACTAGCCCAAAATGTCACCCTTCCAAACCTCATTTTGCAAAATTGATTTCACAGTTCACTTATATATATTAAAAGAGGATTTTAGAACATTTTTCCATATTTTTAATGCAACCCGAACTAGGTTTTCCTAATTTCACCTTTTTAGATTCGAATAGCACTTTGACCGAACTGGTCAACGCCCAAAACTTCTAAGCCCAAAACCGGGGCGTTACAACTCTCCACCCCTTAAGAAATTTCGTCCTCGAAATTTACCTGAAGGAAAGAGATAAGGAAACTGCTTCAGCATGTCATCCTTTCGCTCCCACGTGGCTTCCTCAACATCGCGATGCTTCCACAGCACCTTTACCAACTCAATGGTCTTGCCACGAAGAACCTTTCTATATGAATCCAGAATTCTCACCGGTTCCTCGTCATAAGTCAAATCCGGATTCAATTCCACATCTTCCACAGGCATCACATGCGAAGGATCAGATCTATACCTCCGGAGCATAGAAACATGGAACACATCATGAATCTTCTTCAACTCTTGAGGTAACCTCAACCTGTACGCAACAGGACCCACACGCTCAACCACCTCGTATGGTCCAATGTACCTAGGGCTCAACTTACCCTTCAGGCCAAACCTCATCACCTTCTTCCAAGGCGAAACCTTCAGAAACACACGGTCACCCACCGCAAACTCAATCTCCTTACGCCTCAAATCCGCGTAAGACTTCTGCCGATCAGAAGCTGCCTTCAAACGCTCACAAATGAGCTTCACCTTCTCGGTGGTTCCCTTCAACAAAGCCGGCATCGAAACCAACTTCTGACCCGTTTCAGCCCAACAAAGAGGAGTCCTACACTTCCTCCCATACAAAGCCTCATAAGGTGCCATTTGAATACTTGCCTGATAACTATTGTTATAAGCAAACTCAACCAAAGGCAAATGCTTCTCCCAAGAGCCCTGAAACTCAATCACGCAGCACCTCAACATATCCTCCAAAATCTGAATAACACGTTCAGACTGACCATCCGACTGAGGATGATAGGATGTACTGAAATTCAACCTCGTACCCAGAGCTTGATGCAAACACTGCCAGAACCGCGATGTGAACCTCGGATCCCTATCCGACACAATCGACTTAGGCACACCATGCAACCGCACAATCTCAGCAATGTACAGCTCCGCAAGCTTATCCAAAGAAAACGTGGTATGCACAGGCAAGAAATGCGCACACTTCATCAGGCGATCCACAATCACCCACACCGAATTCTTCTTCGATGGTGACAAAGGTAAACCAGATACAAAATCCATGGTAACCCTTTCCCACTTCCACTCAGGAATTCTCAACGGTTGCAACACCCCTGAAGGAAACTGATGCTCAGCCTTAACTCGCTGACACGCCATACACTTGCTGACAAACTCCGCAACATCTTTCTTTAAACCCACCCAATAGTACTCATCACGAAGATCTCGATACATCTTAGTACTACCAGGGTGCATAGCAAAAGGACTACTATGACCTTCAGTCATAATAGCACGCCTCAACTCAGCATCATTGGGCACTACTATCCGACTCCCAAAACACAACACTCCATCATCATTAAAGCAGAAATCCGAAGGTCTACCCTCCGCGATATCCTGTACATGAGACACCAAGGAGTCATCCAGCAACTGCTTTTCCTTGATCCACTGAACCAAAGATGGTTTCACTTGCAACTCAGCCTCAAGACCACCATCGCGCGAAATACTCAAACTGGCAAACATAGCCCTCAGCTCAACAGCTACCTTCCTACTCAAGGCATCCGCTACAACATTAGCCTTCCCAGGGTGGTACTCAATCGTCAAATCATAATCCTTGAGCAACTCCACCCAACGTCGCTGCCTGAGATTCAACTCCTTCTGAGACATCAAATACTTCAAACTCTTGTGATCCGTGTACACAGTACACTTCTCACCATACAGGTAATGTCTCCAGATCTTCAGAGCAAAAACCACCGCAGCCAACTCAATGTCATGCGTAGGATAATTGCGCTCATGCACCTTCAACTGCCGCGATGCATAAGCTACCACCTTACCCTCTTGCATCAACACACATCCCAAACCAACATAGGACGCATCGCTATACACCACAAACTCTTTCCATGATTCAGGTTGAACCAAGATAGGAGCTTGCGTCAAAGCCGCCTTAAGCTTCTCAAAAGCCTGCTGTCTCGCCTCTGTCCACTCATACTTAACATCCTTCTGCAACAACTTTGTCAAAGGTGCAGCAATCTTAGAAAACCCATCCACAAACCTTCAGTAGTATCCCGCCAAACCAAGGAAACTAAGAACCTCGTGAACAGACTTAGGAACCTTCCAATTCATCACCGCCTCAATCTTCTGAGGATTAACCCGAATCCCCTTGGCAGAAACCACATGCCCAAGAAACACCACCTCCTTAAGCCAGAACTCACACTTGCTCAGCTTAGCGTAAAGTTGATTCTCCAACAAAGCTTGCAAAACAATTCTCAAATGCTCTTCATGCTCCTCCTCAGTACGCGAGTACACGAGGATATCATCAATGAACACCACAACAAACTTGTCCAGGTATTCATGAAACACACGATTCATCATGTCCATGAAAGCAGCAGGAGCATTTGTCAAACCAAACGGCATCACAAGGAACTCATAATGCCCATACCTTGTCCTGAAAGCTGTCTTAGGCACATCCACATCCTGCACCTTCAACTGGTAATACCCTGACGTCAAGTCAATCTTATAGAACACAGCAGCTCCCCGAAATTGATCAAAGAGATCATCAATCCTCGGCAAAGGATACCGATTCTTGATAGTCAACTTGTTCAGCTGACGGTAATCAATGCACATCCTCATAGTGCCATCCTTCTTCTTCACGAACAAGACCGGTGCACCCCAAGGCGACACACTCGGCCGAATGAAACCACGCTCAAGCAACTCTTGCAACTGCGTCTTCAGCTCTTTCAGCTCCTTAGGTGCCATTCTATAGGGAGTAATGGACACAGGAGTTGTATTCTCATACAGCTCAATTCCAAACTCCACCTCGCGATTATGAGGTAAACCAGGCAACTCCTCAGGAAACACACCAGGAAACTCCTTCACAACCCTGATATCTTGCACACGCAACTCCTTAGAGCTAGGATTCATCACAAAAGCTAGGTAAGCCTCACAGCCTTGCCTCAGCATCCGGCTTGCCTCCAACGTAGACACCACATTGGCAAGAAACTTCACATTCTCACCAACCACAACAACTTCATAATCATCCGCAAGCTTCAGCGAAACTCGCTTATTTTCACAATCCACCACAGCATGATGCTCAGCAAGCCAATCCATACCAAGGATTACATCAAAACCATAGAAAGGTAACTCCATAAGGTCAACATGAAAAACATGATCTTGAACAACCAAAGGACACCTTCTATACAGCTTTCGAGTCACAACAGTCTCACCAAAAGAACTAGTGACACGCATACCAACATCCAAAGACTCAACAGGCAAACCAAGCAATTCAGCATGCTCACGCAATATGTAAGAGTGCGTAGATCCAGAATCAATCAAGGAAAGTAATGACAAGGATTGCAGAGTAAAAGTACCTGCGATCACATCCGCATCATTCCTCCCCTCACGCTGAGCAAACACTCTAGCCTGTCCGCCACCCTCTGGCTGTACAGCTACAACATGAGCTACACCTCGGCCACCTTCCTCTCTCCGCTGAAAATTACCACGGCCGCGCCCACGACCTCTCTGTGCCGCTGCAACAACAGGAGCACGAACTTGGCCACCAGCCAACATAGGACAATCACGCCTCAAATGATCTGAAGATCCACAGTTCCAGCAACCATTACCAGCTGCCGCAATAGGAGCTTGCACTTCCCTCACAGCACGAGGACAATCACGTTTCATGTGACCATGCGAACCACATATCCAACAAGCACTCGGATCAGCTCTAGCGTTGCCTCCCCGAGCAGGTGCTCCACCACCTCGCTTAGCCGAGGACTGATACTTCTGATCACGTCCCCTCTTGTTCCGTCCACCACCGGAACTATATTCAGTTGCCCGCTTACCAGCACTTGCCCCAGCACCTCTAGCAGATAAACCCAAGTTCATCTCAATATCCTTGGCTCGGCCCACCAACACATCAAAATCATCATACTCGGTAGCCAGCACATACATCTTCACATCCGTCACTAAGCCATACCGGAACCTTTCACACCTCGCTCGCTCATCCGGGACAAGCTTAGGTGCATATTGACTGAGTCGAACAAACTGTACTTCATACTCAGCCACCGTCATGCTCCCTTGGGTAAGAGACATGAACTCCCTCTTTTTCTCATCTAGGTACCTCACACCCAGATACCTTCTCTTGAACACATTCTGAAAGAATGTCCAAGTCACATCAGCTTCTGCCATCCCAGCAATAGTGGTTGTCCACCACGTATATGCATCCTTCTGCAGCAAGGACACAACACAGCCAAGCTTCTGCACATCAGTGCAACTCATCTGTCCCAAGATTCTCTTGGTACTCTCTAACCAAGCCTCAGAACCTTCAGCAGACATACCCCTGAACTCAGTCCCTCCCAGACTGCGCAACCGCTCCAAAGGTAGTCTAACTCCAGCATCTTCCTGATGCCCAGCTCCACGAGCTCTAGCTACCGCTTCTTGGAAAGCACCAGCTATAGCTTGAATTAACACCGTCATGTCAGAAACAGCTTGCCCCTGACCGGCCTCAGGTCCAGCAGCCTCAGCACCAGCTGCAGCTCCAGCTTCTTCAGCCCCAGCACCACCACCACCAGATGGAGGAGGTAAAACCGCACTCTCAACATTCTCCTCATTTTCATTCTCATTCTGAGCCGTAGCTCGCACATTACTCCTCAACTCTCTACGAGGTGCCATACTATGAATATGCAATCACAATGCAAATGAACAAAGTCAGGCCCAGCAAGGTAAGCAATCCAAGTACTCAAGCTCATTTCCAATTAAAATCAACATCATTTCATTAGCTTTGATTTGGCAATGGGTACCCACAACATGCTTCATCACAGCATACATCTTAATTGCAACATACATGCAATTTACTCAACATGCTTTCACCCACCAAGCATACAAGGCATACATACCTCAAACATTCACATACACATTCCTAATTACTCGAGAACTCAGCTCTGATACCACCAAATGTAACCCCCTTAACCCGGCCTAGACGGTTGACCCGAATTAAGAAGATTACACGGGGAAAACCAAAGTCAACCCGAAAGTCAACCTTGATTAACGACCCTTTTTTTATTTTTAAACTTGTCTAGATGCACATTAACCCTAGTTGTGATCAAACAAACAACATACTCAAAGAACATAAACATCAGAGATCAAACAGGGACCCAATTGAACAAATTACAACTTTAGGGACCAATTTGTAAATTCTGGTAATTATAAGGACTTAACCCAAATTAAAGTTACCAACTTGAAATTAATCATGTTTCATGCATCTCTGTCAAATTTCAGCTCAAACGGACATCCCAAACTCATACAATTGCACAAACAAGAATCGGGACCAAAATGCAAACATTTTGAAACATATAACTGCCAATGTCAGCCCCCAACGGTCAGGTGTTCCGAAACAGGGAGAGCCTGTTTCGAAACGCGGGGCCGTTCCGCAACGCATACCGAAACGAGGGTTGGTAGAGGCCTTTCCGTTTCGGAACGGTGTCTCCCGTTCCGGACGCCTAGGTTGCTACAAGGCACCCGTTCCGAAACGGAGGCTCCTGTTCCGATACGGCCTGCACAGATTGCAGAAAAAATTCATGCATAAACACACAATTGACCACCAATCATGCTCCAAATGCAACCAAACTTTACCAGCAACTCATACAACATACAAGAGACATATTTGCATCAACCAATTATCATTATAACATCATATATGAAAAGCCCCAAATCTAAAGGCATGCTTCCTACTCAAGCAAACCATTCATGCACTAAAACCTCCAAACCAACACATAATGGCCAATTACATGTACCAACACTAACAACAACATAAATCCAAAATAGGGAGTCCAAAACATCTCCCAAAACAACAACATAGATCCCCCATTGCCAATAACCAAAAGCTAAAAGTGTTTAAGAAAACCTTCCCGTACATGAGCTTATCTTCCACTTGATTGCTTGCCTTCCTTGCTGCCCTTAATGCACCTTAATGTTCTGCATTATTGGTTTAAGAAAAGAGAGAGAGCGTAAGCAAAAGCTTAGTGAGGAAAGCTCAAATAAACCATTCAATAATGCATTTATAAAACACTTTTATAAATCATACATCAAAATACGTTTAAACATGCTCACAAGCAATCTCAACCAAGCATCTCATGCTTCATATCATAACATGTCATATTGGCCACAAGTGATAATTACCATCTTTTAATAAGATCAACATAAGACTCACACATGGACTTTTAAACACCATTGTGATCTTATCCCCATGGACTTTTAAACACCATGGCCCATGGACTTTTAAACACCATGGCAAGGACCACACAAGGACTTTTAAACACCTTTGTGTCCTTAACAAGTTTCACCTCAAGGACTTTTAAACACCTTGACCCCAAGGACTTTTAAACACCTTGGCCCATGGACTTTTAAACACCATGACATGAATCACCCCAAGGACTTTTAAACACCTTGGCCCCAAGGACTTTTAACCACCTTGGAAAGGACCACACAAGGACTTTTAAACACCTTTATGTCCGTAACAAGAACCATCCAAGGACTTTTAACCACCTTGATGTTCTTAAGTAAACTAGGCTCACTCAAGGACTTTTAACCACCTTGGTGACCTTAACCTTTTCAAAACATCACTTGCCAATATACATCATTTATCACCAATAATCCACTGTTTTAAAGCATTTAACCAAGCCATAAACATCATGCATCTTTAAGCATTAAACCACATTTAAACAATGTTCAAAAGAAAGGAACTCTAACCTTGAGCTTCCTTAAACACATGGATTATAATCTCAGCAAACAAACATGCTAGATATGCTTTAAAAACAGAATTTAAACATGCAACAAACACATTGCACCCAACCATCACATGGTTCATCATCAAGAGAGTTTTTCCGAAAACTTACTCTTGAGCTTAGCAAAGTTGTTTAGACTTAGACTAAGCTCCCAAACCTCCAAAACATTGGTTTCAAAGCCGAAACCCAAAATCCACTCACCGATTCCGTTTCGCTTCTTGCCGAAACACCAAATCAAGCTTCCGGATCACCACCACTTGGATCCAAAGATGACTCCCCTCCAAACTTGAGTTTCTCCCTTTTAGAATCAAGTTTTCTTGAAAATCCACTTAGCAAATGGTGAGGTTTTGTTGTAGAGATGATTAGCAATCAAAAGGTAATTGAAAAGATGAATTTAGGTGACAAAATCAGAGAGAAAAGCTATGGAGAAAAGGTGTTTGGCTTGAGAGAAAATGAGAGAAAATAGAATTGAGAGAAAAGTTAGTTAAAACCAAAATATCTTCTCTCCACTATGTTTTTTATTTAAAACCTTTTAATTAATCATTTAATATCTTTTGAAAATCTGGAGAAACTCCCATTGGGTAAATAGCTCCTTAAAGATTCAAAGTTTCAATCCTTTTTAAAACAGTCTCACAGTTTTCAAAAATTACATTTTGGTCACTAGCCCAAAATGTCACCCTTCCAAACCTCATTTTGCAAAATTGATTTCACAGTTCACTTATATATATTAAAAGAGGATTTTAGAACATTTTTCCATATTTTTAATGCAACCCGAACTAGGTTTTCCTAATTTCACCTTTTTAGATTCGAACAGCACTTTGACCGAACTGGTCAACGCCCAAAACTTCTAAGCCCAAAACCGGGGCGTTACAGAAAAAGTGAATAATTTCATCTTAACAGTATCCTCTGATACTCTAGGCTGCTAAAATAGCTGGCAAATCTTCATGAATTGCTTCAAGCGTTGTCTTGGGTCTCCAATAAATGCTCCATCAAATCGGCCTACATTTAAAAGAGTTTGAATCATTACCAGCTTAAGTAAAAAATTTGATGCATTTACCTCGGCGCCTATCACTTCTAGCATCAAGTTGTCAATGTTTGGTGCCAAGTGTTCTCGTATTGGTCTCTCTATGGCATCGTCCACAACGGGTGCGATAGGGGCACCTGATATCCCTCCATGTATTAGTAGATCTCCTTGATTGTGTGGGACACCCTCTACTCCTTCATTACCATTTTGAGTCATCTCTCTGATTTTCCTCTTCAATCTGTGGTAGGTTCGTTCAATTTCAGGGTCAAATGGCTGATAGCCCGTAGGGCGGTTCCTGGTCATACACTAAACAAAACATATAAGTAAAATAAAAGAAAAATAATAAAATTCCGTTGTAATTTCAGGGTCAAATGGGTGAAATGTGTTGGCAATGAATAAACAGTTCCAAGAAAGAGTATTTTGCATACAAGTATACATGGTCTTCCACGTAATACAACAATAAGCCGAGTTATCGATCCCACAAGGATTGGTCAAGAGTTTATTTGCTTACTCGTTTTACTTGTCAAAGGAAAGTATGTTTGTTTTAAAGTTGGTTTTTAAAGCAAGCTGAAAAGAAGGAAATAAAAGACAACAATGTTGGCAGCGAGAGTTTTAAAATGTATGATGAGTGTTGGCAAGGGATGTCTGGTTTTCATGTTATTCATGCCATGCCAGCTTTTAATAAATCATATTTTGGCAATGTTTGCCAAGCAGATTTGAAAGCAGCACCGCCTCTCTCGATGGAAATGCCCTGAATTAACTATGCAAAAACTTTTATATCTCCATAAAACAACTTTTTTATAAATTAATTTGATTAAGTCCCAATATTTTGCTCCTAAGGGTGCGATTGGTTCGCGGAAAAGATGTGTAACACCCCCTTCCCGGTCTAGGAGAGAACCGAGCAAAAAGGGTGTTATCGGAACTAATAGGGATTGATCCTTAGACTTTATAAAAGTTAGGGGTAAATTCTAAATTTATTTGTGATTAAACGACTCTCTTCTCTTTTATTTATTTAATTTTTTTTGTTTCATAAGAAAATGACAATCTAACCCCGAGAGGTTAAACATACAAAACTTAATCAGATGCTTGACATTCAATTCGATTTATTTAGAATTGATGACTAAAATGTAATATTCCAAAGGTGACCATATCCCAAAACTGTTTTATCAAATCCCGTTTCGAAACACCATGAGCAGTTTCGAAACGGATATACAAAAAAAATTATACAAACAGGCCTTAACAGCTAATCCGTTTCGAAACAGGTCCACCTGTTTCGAAACGGGTTGACTAAGGTTGACTTTGACTTGACCGTTTCGAAACACGGATCTCCAGAGGCAAAAGTGTTCCGAAACGGCATCACTTCGTTTCGGTACAGGGGTCGACAGTAGCAAAAGTGTTCCGAAACGGCATCACTTCGTTTCGGAACGCTCTGTCTCACGGGCTTATTACTTAGTTCAAATACCAAAAGCATGATTTAGGCTAGTTTAGCAAAAGTCTAGATAGTCATATTTAAGCCTTTAAGCCTATTACAAAATGGACAAGCCATTGCCATAACAAAAAGAGCATAATGACCAAGTTAGCTACCTTGCCACTTCCCTAGGAGTTATATTATAATACATTACTTGGTATGGAGCTGTGACTTGTCTTGCAACCGATCCGATTATTCACGAACAACTTTCTAACCTGAAAATGCATGAAAGTGAACACATTAGGCATTCAATGCCTAGTGAGGTAATCATATAACAACATTAAAAGGATGACATAGATATATTAATTGTAATTCCATACTATCATCTTAATACTTAGTTCAAATACATGGTTGATTAGTACAATGCTTAAACAATCATAGTTTTTCCTTGGATGGAACTAAGTTCATGGATACTCGAATTCTCCCGCCTCGCCAAAACATAAATGGTCTTATTTCCCCCGCCTCACCAATTGACCAATAACAATACATTCCTCCGCCTCGCCAATCATCATAGGCCGTAGCCTTAGGACCGTAGTCCACCCGAAACACTGAGCTCATGAATTCTATGGCATGCCAATTGTATCCCGAGTTATTCCAATCCAAGGCATAACATATTTATATTTTTCCAATTATTCTTAATAAATCCATGACATGATAAAGTTTCATAGTTCAACATATCCCATAATTCTTGCGCAATTAACTAGACATAGAGTTTCATAATAGAACTTACCTCAATGACAATGTATACTAGTTATAATCAATGCTTAAATGTTGACTTACCGACACTCACCCAAGTGTCCAACTTATTATCCGATGCTTTCGCCTTGATAGTAATGTTTAGCGAAAAGATAATAAACACTAAATGATAATCCAGGAAGGCGTTTCGCCTAACCCGAGACCCCGATTACACTCACCTTGACAATCCGAAGCTTCAAGGCTCTCGGATGGAAATTCCTTTGCTCTTAACTTGAGATGAAGATGGTGTAGCTCCTATTTCTTCTCCTTGAGCTAGGAAATATTAATGGAAGATCATTAGAATCGATATTTCGATATCGAAATATATATAACAATATCACAATCGATATTCGATTCAATATGAACAACCTATCGAAATATCTATGAATAAACCAAACCCTAACTTAAGATTGAGGTTGATTTAACCATAGAATCTAACAATCAACTAAAGGATATAGCTTACTCGGTTGCTAGCAAGGGTTCGAAATTGACAAAGTCAAGAGATTACAAAACTTGAAACTCCTCCAATGGAGGTGTGTGCTTAGGTAAGGATGAAGAAGATGGTGAAGCTTGCTTAAGAAATTTTCGGTGGTTCTCAAAGCCTAACAATCTTAATTTTTTAATTGTAAGCTTTCCTTCATTTGAAGGAAAGAAATCTGAAGACTCCACGTATGGAGAGTCTTAAATTTAAAATGGTCCAATTACTTAATTGGACCTTCACTTTCCTTATTTTCATGAATTTGCCCTCTACTTCTTAATTTCCTACAATATGGTCACTAGATGCTTAATATTGCGTAATAAAACTTAAATTCGATTGCTTTAAAGCTTGATTAATATTCGATAGCAATAATTAGCTAGCCAGAGGAACCTCTAAAGCTTTATCAAACTAAAAAAAATTCCTATCGCCGAAATGAATTCCGACTAGGCTGAGTTTTGGGGTGTTACAACTCTCCCCCCTTAAGAAAAAAAATTCGGCCTCAAATTTTTACCTGAACCGAAGAGATGCGGATATTGTTTTCTCATAAGTTCTTCGGGCTCCCAAGTGGCTTCTTCAATTTTGTGACTTCTCCAAAGTACTTTAACCAATGGTACAATTTTGTTACGAAGCCATATTGTCTCTTTAGCAAGAATCTGCACCGGTTCTTCTTCATAGGACAAGTCTGACCTAAGTTCCACAGATTCAGGTTCCACAACGTGCGAGGGGTCAGACCGGTACTTCCGAAGCATTGATACATGGAAGACATCATGGATTTTATTTAAATCTGAAGGCAAAAGGAGCCGATATGCCACCGGACCGACCTTTTCAACAATTTCAAAGGGTCCAATGAAACGAGGGCTCAATTTTCCCTTCTTGCCAAACCTCAGAACTTTCTTCCACGGTGATACTTTAAGAAAGGCTTTTTCTCCTACTTCGTATTGAATGTCTCTTCTTTTAAGATCAGCATAAGCTTTTTGCTGATCAAAGGCAGCTTTGAGGCGATCGTGAATAATAGCGACTCGCTCCTCAGTCTCACGAATCAATTCAGGGCCTAGCACCTTTCCCTCACCCAGTTCAGACCAACACAAGGGTGTTCTACAACGTCTACCATATAATGCTTCATACGGTGCCATTTGAATAGACGTTTGGTAGCTGTTATTATAAGCAAATTCAACAAGAGGTAAGGACTTTTCCCACGTCCCGCCGAAGTCAATAATGCAAGCACGAAGCATATCCTCCAAAATCTGAATAACTCTTTCTGACTGACCATCAGTCTGAGGGTGGAAGGCTGTACTAAGATTGACTCTTGTGCCCAAGGCTCCTTGTAAGGTTCTCCAAAATCGAGATGCAAAGCGAGGATCTCGATCCGAAATGATAGATTCAGGCACACCATGAAGTCGGATCACTTCCTTAATGTACAAGTCAGCTAGCTTAGGAAGACCGTAGTCCATTCTGATAGGTATGAAATGAGCTGACTTTGTAAATTGATCTACAATAACCCAAATAGCATCATGCTTGGCAGGGGTTAATGGTAGACCACTAACAAAGTCCATAGTGATCTTTTCTCATTTCCACTTTGGTGGATCAATGGGTTGTAAAAGCCTTGTAGGAGCACAATGTTCTGCCTTAACCCGTTGACAAGTGAGGCACTTCGAGATATGATCAACAATGGCTTGCTTCATGCCTGGCCACCAGAAAAGCTCACGTAAATCCTTGTACATTTTCACAGACCCCGGGTGAATAGAGAAAGAACTTGAATGTACTTCAACAAGAATATCCCTACATAGAGTTTCATCATTTGGTACACAAACCCGATCATGAAAACATAAGAGTCCTTCAACATTAATTCTGAAATCCGGGTTATCAGATAATTTAAAAATAGTGGTTTGAAGCTCGGGGTCTTGTTCTTGCAAATCTTTAATTCGAGAAATAACAGTAGACTGAACTTGGAGTTCAGCTATAAGACATTGATGCTTTCGAAGCCTGAAATGAGCATTAATTGCTCGAGGAGCTACAAAAAGGAAAAAAAATAACAATGAATCATCACGCCTTGATACACTTATAACCTTAACTTCATGAACAAACTTAACAGGCAAAGGTTTGCGGCTGAGTGCATCAGCTACAACATTGGCCTTTCCCGGATGGTAATCAATGACTAAATCATAGTCCTTAAGAAGTTCTATCCATCTTCGCTGTCGCAAATTGAGCTCCTTCTGCGATAACAAATACTTGAGGCTTTTGTGATCAGTGAAAAGATATCATTTCTCTCCGTAGAGGTAATGCCTCCAAATTTTCAATGCAAAAACAACCGCAGCCAATTCCAGATCATGAGTGGGATAATTCATTTCATGGGGCTTAAGTTATCTCGAAGCGTAAGCAATAACCTTACCTTCTTGCATCAATACACACCCTAACCAAAGGTGCGAAGTGTCACTATAAACAGTATAATCTTTTCCAGACTCGGGCTGAGTCAGGACAGGTGCATGGGTTAGGACTTGTTTCAATTGATCAAAACTTCGCTGCTGATCTTCAGTCCATACATAAGGTGCCTCATTCCGCAACAATTTTGTCAAAGGAGCAGCTAACATAGAGAATCATTTCACGAACCTACGGTAATATCCCGCAAGTCCAAGAAAGCTCCTAACCTCCCCCACATTCTTAGGCAGGTGCCAATCTACCACAGCTTGTATTTTCTTCGGGTCCACCTGAATGCTCGAAGCTGATACAACATGCCCCAAAAAGGATACTTCGGTGAGCCAGAACTCACACTTAGAAAATTTTGCGTACAACTGCGTCTCTCTTAGAGTTTGGAGTACAATTTGAAGATGATCTCGATGTTCCGCTTCATTCTTTGAATAAATCAAGATGTCATCTATGAAGACAACAACAAACTTGTCAAGATAGGGCCTAAACACACGATTCATTAGATCCATGAAAGCTGCAGGTGCATTCGTCAGTCCGAATGGCATTACCAAAAATTCGTAATGTCCGTATCTTGTACGAAACACTCTCCGCATCTTGAATAAACAACTGCAGTGTTCTGATGAACACAAGTTGGAGTGTGCCATAGCTTTGTTGACTGATGAAGCTTTAATGTGGTGGGAGACTACTATTCTTACAGTCCCGGAAGAATCAGTCACCTGGGAATTCTTTCTTAAAGAATTCAGAAATAAGTACATTAGCGAGTACTATCTCGCGGAAAGACGGAGCATCTTCCTTCATTTGAAGTAAGGAGGGAAACCAATCGAGCATTACATTCATGACTTCTGTAAGTATTGCCGATATGGAGCAGAGTTTATAAACAAAGCTATGGCACACTCCAACTTGTGTTCATCAGAACACTGCAACTTGTGTCCAACCAATATTCAGCTATCTCCGGGTTATCATCATCTTGCCCCGTGAAGGAATAAGCTCGCAATGAAGCCAATTTGTCCACATGGGCTCTAACGTATTGAGCAACAAGGGGATTAGGCTGGACTGGTGGTGTCGCTTGCATTGCAGTCATAAACTGCTTAAACATGTTGGCCATGTTTTGATAACATTCAGCCTGGGCAGTAGGTGCTACAGGCTCAGCAACCTGTTCAGGAAGATCCTGCGGTTGCGGTGGATTTGGAGGATTCCCTCCTCCAACCTCCTCGCCATGAGTCGAGGAGCCATCAGTTTGCTCATCTACGTGAGCTTCGTTCGTCGCAGACATATCTATATGAAAAATCGGATTAGTCGGGAAGTCACAATTTACACGAAATAAAACTCCTAGTGGCAAGGTAACATAATAAACAATACAAGCACGCATATGTTTAGTCCAGAACCGACTACACTCTAGCTCTGATACCACAATTGTAACACCCCCTTCCCGGTCTAGGAGAGAACCGAGCAAAAAGGGTGTTATCGGAACTAATAGGGATTGATCCTTAGACTTTATAAAAGTTAGGGGTAAATTCTAAATTTATTTGTCATTAAACGACTCTCTTCTCTTTTATTTATTTTATTTTATTTTTTTTGTTTCATAAGAAGATGACAATCTAACCCCAGGAGGTTAAACATACAAAACTTAATCAGATGCTTGACATTCAATTCGATTTATTTAGAATTGATGACTAAAATGTAATATTCCAAAGGTGACCATATCCCAAAACTGTTTTATCAAATCCCGTTTCGAAACACCATGAGCAGTTTCGAAACGGATATACAAAAAAAAAATTATACAAACAGGCCTTAACAGCTAATCCGTTTCGAAACAGGTGGACCAGTTTCGAAACGGGTTGACTAAGGTTGACTTTGACTTGACCGTTTCGAACCCTGTTTCGAAACACGGATCTCCAGAGGCAAAAGTGTTCCGAAACGGCATCACTTCGTTTCGGTACAGGGGTCGACAGTAGCAAAAGTGTTCCGAAACGGCATCACTTCGTTTCGGAACGCTCTGTCTCACAGGCTTATTTTTGGTTAACCGTACCGAAACGCCATCACCCGTTTCGGTACGGTGACCTGTAATAACAGATTTTTATCTGGTTTTTGAAGCTTTTACCATACCAAATCATGTCCGATTAAGCTGAAACTTTGTACCCAACTTACTCCTATCAATATTTACCAACATGCAAATTTTCATAATCATTCCAATATGTTTACTCCATTTTTACCATTATACCAAAAGCATGATTTAGGCTAGTTTAGCAAAAGTCTAGATAGTCATATTTAAGCCTTTAAGCCTATTACAAAATGGACAAGCCATTGCCATAACAAAAAGAGAATAATGACTAAGTTAGCTACCTTGCCACTTCCCTAGGAGTTATATTATAATACATTACTTGGTATGGAGCTGTGACTTGTCTTGCAACCAATCCGATTATTCACGAACAACTTTCTAACCTGAAAATGCATGAAAGTGAACACATTGGGCATTCAATGCCTAGTGAGGTAATCATATAACAACATTAAAAGGATGACATAGATATATTAATTGTAATTCCATACTATCATCTTAATACTTAGTTCAAATACATGGTTGATTAGTACAATGCTTAAACAATCATAGTTTTTCCTTGGATGGAACTAAGTTCATGGATACTCGAATTCCTCCGCCTCGCCAAAACATAAATGGTCTTATTTCCTCCGCCTCACCAATTGACCAATAACAATACATTCCTCCGCCTCGCCAATCATCATAGGTCGTAGCCTTAGGACCGTAGTCCACCCGAAACACTGAGCTCATGAATTCTATGGCATGCCAATTGTATCCTGAGTTATTCCAATCCAAGGCATAACATATTTATATTTTTCCAATTATTCTTAATAAATCCATGACATGATAAAGTTTCATAGTTCAACATATCCCATAATTCTTGCGCAATTAACTAGACATAGAGTTTCATAATAGAACTTACCTCAATGACAATGTATACAAGTTATAATCAATGATTAAATGTTGACTTACCGACACTCACCCAAGTGTCCAACTTATTATCCGATGCTTTCGCCTTGATAGTAATGTTTAGCGAAAAGATAATAAACACTAAATGATAATCCGGGAAGGCGTTTCGCCTAACCCGAGACCCCGATTACACTCACCTAGACAATCCGAAGCTTCAAGGCTCTCGGATGGAAATTCCTTTGCTCTTAACTTGAGATGAGGATGGTGTAGCTCCTATTTCTTCTCCTTGAGCTAGGAAATATTAATGGAAGATCATTAGAATCGATATTTCGATATCGAAATATATATAACAATATCACAATCGATATTCGATTCAATATGAACAACCTATCGAAATATCTATGAATAAACCAAACCCTAACTTAAGATTGAGGTTGATTTAACCATAGAATCTAACAATCAACTAAAGGATATAGCTTACTCGGTTGCTAGCAAGGGTTCGAAATTGACAAAGTCAAGAGATTACAAAACTTGAAACTCCTCCAATGGAGGTGTGTCCTTAGGTAAGGATGAAGAAGATGGTGAAGCTTGCTTAAGAAATTTTCAGTGGTTCTCAAAGCCTAACAATCTTAATTTTTTAATTGTAACCTTTCCTTCATTTGAAGGAAAGAAATCTGAAGACTCCACGTATGGAGAGTCTTAAATTTAAAATGGTCCAATTACTTAATTGGACCTTCACTTTCCTTATTTTCATGAATTTGCCCTCTACTTCTTAATTTCCTACAATATGGTCACTAGATGCTTAATATTGCGTAATAAAACTTAAATTTGATTGCTTTAAAGCTTGATTAATATTCGATAGCAACAATTAGCTAGCCATAGGAACCTCTAAAGCTTTATCAAACTAAAAAAAAATTCCTATCGCCGAAATGAATTCCGACTAGGCCGACTTTTGGGGTGTTACAAGATGATTACCAGGGGTAATAATCTTTTCCAGGCTTACATTCCTACGTTTGGTTTCGGAGGATTCCCACTATGAGGTATTATTCTTTTCTCAAGAATGGCTCTTTTTCCTCCAAATGGTGGGAATGTTATTCCCCTCATTTTCTTAGGTATTACACAATTCCTTCCCCTTTGGACAATATTACCCATATGATAATGAATTATGTTCATGTTGATCCTTTATTGCATTTTTAATTAGGTTACTAATTATTTATGGTGTAAATTTATTAAATATTTGTATTTAATATTTGTTTAATATATAAATGGAGTTGTATATATTTAGATAATGATGTAATATTTAATAGTACATTTTATTAATATTGTATTTATGATGTTTCTAGGGTTATATGATAAGATTGTATGTTGCTTGAGAGTGAATGCGTTAAGACTTGATGTTATTAATTTTATTATTTGATTTATAAGATATTTTTTATCTTCAAAAATTCAGTAGGTTGATTTATTTTTATCATTTTTACTACTTTCAGATTTGTTTTATTATTTACTTTAATTTGTTTGATAAATGGTCAAAAATAATAAAAAATTAAAAATCTAAGCATATTAAACGTTTAATATTTTGATGTTTACAAAAATATAAAATATTTTTTAAAAATAATTTAATAATATTAATTATATTATAAATAAATTTTTTTGCAAATTTTAGGTAATGTAAAGAAAATAGTTCTATAATTTTTTATGCAAATATTTTTAAGTTAATAATTAAAATTTTAACTTGTTAAAAAGAAAATATATCATAAGGACAAGTTGGTAAACTTTGCTTCCAATTAATTTTATATTCCTCCAACCAAACACTACAATCTTATATTCCTACCAAATGAACCAAACAATGTAATGTAACATTCCCAGTAATGTGTCAAGTAATGTTACATTCCGGTAATCTTATTCCCAAAGGTAATCTTACATTCCGTGAACCAAACGCCCCCTAAGGGGTAGATTTCACTCCCGCAGTGAGTTCATCCACTTGAACATCTTCTCTTGAAGCATCTCGCCTTTGTATCTAGCATTTGTTCATTGTTCCCTAAGTCGGTTAAGATATTAAGATTCAATAAGCCAACAAATCCAGCTCTCGCTTGGCATCGTATTTGTTAAAACAATTAAGATCATGCCAGTTAAGAGAAACAATGTCATCGCATTTCCAATTATTAAAAGCTAAACATAGAAAATATCATTCAACGCAACCATCCCTCACCAACTATAATTATTTCATGGTGAGGGGTTCAAACCAAAAACCATAATCGTATCTCAACATCGCCATCTTAAATAAAAATAAAAATAACTTAAACGAAGAGAATGGGTGAGAAGGATGTCTCTCGATGCAGACTGTAACCCCCTCGACCCGGTCTAGACGCGAGACCGAACCGAGCGAGACACACTAGGAATATTGAAGTAAATAGGGAAAGTTTACCTCAAAAAATGACCTTTTTATTTTTATCTTATCTAGATGCACATTATCATCCAATGCTATTTAAGCTCCTAGCAGAAGAAACTTCAACTCAATTAAACATCGATTAGATATTCGCTTGACAACATACATGTTCTGAGGACCAAAACATAATTTTTACAAATTACAGGGACTTTAGCCTAGTTGAAGTTACCACCCTTTGATTAGTCATTTTTCATGTCACGGTGTCAAATGTCAATTCAAATGGACATCAATAGGGCATTCAAATGCAATCACAAGCATTAAGGAACCTGTAACGCCCTGGTTTTGGGCCTAGATGTTTTAGACATCGGATCGGACCGGTCGAGAACGATTCGAATCGCGTAAAGTGATTTAAGAAAATCAATGATCGGGATAGGATAAAAATGTGGTAAAAATTAATAAAATCCTATAAAAATATGTTTAAGAGGTTGGTCAAATCAATTTTACAAAAAAAGTTTCGAAAATGGGACATTTCGAGTGGTGATCAAATTGTAAAGTTTCAAAACTGTGGAAAATGTGATTTTTAAAGAAGAGGCCAAATTCTTAGAATCTATAGGGGGCTTTATGGCAATTTAGCCTTTCCTTAATATGACATTTGTTTAAAATGGCTTTTAATTAAATAGCTTTAATTGGTTTTTATTTTAATTAATTAATTAGGTAGTTAATGTGAGATTTCATCACGTAACTACCATCTTCTCCTCATTTTCAGCCAAACACTATTTTCATTCATTTCTCTCCAGAATTCTCTCTCCCAAACACTCTGTTATTATTTCCTAATCCATTTTTCAAGAAATCCTTTCAAGTTCTTCAAGATTTTGCTAAAGAAAACTTGTCATTCATTGAGGGAAGCAAGAATTGGAGGTAAATCCCGTTCTCAACCTCTAATCAAAGTTCTTTATTGAAATTCCTAAGATCTTTGGCTTCTAATAACCGTTTTTGGTTGAGTTTTCATTATAGTTTTGATTTGAGATCAAAATCTTGTAAAAGTATGGTTGATATCTTAATTTCCGGATTTGTTTTGTTAAGCTCTGTTGTGGAGTTATTTTAATTGAGTTATAAGTTGGTTGATATGTTGAAATGAAGTTTTGATAACATAGATCCCGAAATCCATGAGATCCTTGAGTTTCTTATTAGCTTTAAGTGGGTTCTTGAGGTGAAATGGTGGAATCTTGCTTGCTGGAGGTATAAAGATGGATTAGGTTGTTTATTAGATGCGTTTTGATGTTTATAATTGTTGGGAAGTGATGTATATTGGCTATCCTTGGTTTAGGAAGCAATCGATTGAGTTTTCGGTTGTTTCGGTTGGGTAAATTAGTGTAGTTTGGGTGAGCAACGAGTTTGTGAATTGCTGATGGTGTTGAAATGCATTTTAATGCATTTTGATCTCTGTTTTGATGATGTAAAAATAGGGGATCTTGATCCGGGAGCAAACGAGGCGTTGTTGGAGGCTTCAGAGGAGTAATTTTTGTGTCGACGAGCAAGGCTTCGCGTATCGGTGAGTGGAAATGGATTTTCCAGCTTTGTAACGCTTTGAGCGTGATCTTGGGAGCTTAGTGTAAGTTTGAAACACTTAGCTAAGCTCAAGAGTAAGTGTATCGAAAGTCTCTCTCTCGGAAATGTGCTAAGTTTTGATGAAAATGCACCTGAGTTAAATATGGTTTTTTTATTATTGTTTAAAGCATGTTAGAAGCATGTTTAATGCTGAGTTAATGCCATTGTATTAAGGATGCACTAGGTAAGTGATCCTTGGTTTATTATGATAAAGGCATATAATGTTAAGCATGTTATGCTTATGGATATGGCATTGTGTTTATGCTTGTAAAATAGTGGATTATTGTTGTTGAAAGATTATATTGGCAGTGATGGAAATGGTTTTTGGTTACTTTAATCGGATGTAGTTAGCCAGCTATAGGATTGGGTGCACCGTGAATAAAGTCACCTTGGATGTTGAGGGGTTGTGATTGTACCGTATTCTCCATCCAAGTACCCTAACGATTGAGGTTAAGATCACAATGGTGGATGTTAATTCCGTGTGTGGATCTTGTGTTATGTGTCACGTGCTCTCGTTAGTGGAATTATACATCTATCGATGAGTGGTGTTGAGGGGTTGTGATTGTACCGTTATACTCCACCACGGGTGTCACAACGATGGAGGGTTGCTCTCGTGTGTGAGCCTTGTATAGTCCGGTAGTGTGTATGAAGCGTGTGGGACAATGCTTGTAATCCGCGTATCTGATTGTGTCTTGTGTTTTGGTGTTGTTTAAGAATTATCACTTGCGAGCCAATGTAAGTTTGATGATTAATGATTAAGCATGAGATGCTTGGGAATGATGCAATAGTGCATGTGATGCTTGGCTTCAGCATGAGCAAAGGATTTTGTTGTTGTTTTAGATATGCAATATGCATGTGGTTTTAAAAGTGCATTGAATGCCTATTTGGGCAAGTTTTAAAAGAAAGGGATGAGTTTGCAAATGATGTTGCAATCGTTAAGTGAAATGCATTGATGAATGTTGTTTTAGCGAACCTCACTAAGCTATATGCGTACGCTCGTTTGTTTCATCAATGCAGAGAATTGAGCATTTCAAGGTAGTCCAAAAGCAAGGGGATTCCTAGAGTTTTTGACCAAGCAATGTATGTGGTTCCCCATTAGTGTAATAAGTGGCAATGGGTGGGATTTCTACTTCCTGGATTTGTTGGTGATGTTTTTTGTTTTAAGCATGTTTAGTTTCTGATTGTGGACTTGTAATTGGCCTCTAAATGGTTCCATGGTTTTCTTATGGTGTTTTACCTTTGCTATAGCTTGGTATCTTAAGCATGCTTGAATAGCTAAAATGTCTCCATGGTTTGATGTTGTTGATGAGTATGATTTGCTGATTGATGGTGTTTATAAGTATATTAGGTAGATTATATCTTGTATGCATGATTTAAGCTTGTTTAGATGTGTTTTAGCATGTTTAAATGCTGTTGGAATGAGCCATTCTGGTATGCGTATCGATACACGGGGAAGTGTATCGACACACTAAGGCAAAATTGAGGCATTTCAATACAGGGGTATCGGTACGGATTGCTAGCGTATCGATACACCCAAGCCAAGTTTGAAGGCTGTACCGATACGCGGGGAAGAGTTTCGATACGCCCTTCCCTTCATTTGCTACTGTTTTCCCGCGTATCGATACAGGCTCAAGTGTATCGATACGTGTAGTTAAAATTCGATTAAAAGTATCTTTGTAAGTCTTGAAATGTTACGTTTTGGTCCTTGAATGTTATTTGATCAATTGGATGAGTTTGGATGTTCGGGTTGAGCTGAAATTTGGCGTGATGGCATGTTATATGACTAATTGAGAATTAGTAACTTTAAAATCTGAAATGTCTTTGTATTTTCTATAATTTACAAAATGGTCCCTAAAAGTCATAAGTATGCAATTGAACCCCTAGTTGAACTCCGATCGTTGTGTCGTTTCTTTCTAATGGTCTTGATGGACACATAGGTTAATATTGTGCATCTAGAGAAGATAAAAAGGAAAACCGGTCGTTAATCAAGGTTGACTTTTGGAAAAAAAGGTTGTTATTCAAGGTCGGGCTAAGGGGGTTACATTTTTTTGGTATCAGAGCCAGGTTACGAAAGAATTGGGAATGTTGGTATGTGAAATTGATATGTGTTGATGTATGTTGTTTGAAAAGCATGAATTTGGTTGAATTTTGGAGCTTATGCCATTCTTGATTGATGTGAATCGCATGTGAAATGAATATGGTTGTATGGTGATGATATGATATTGAAATGTGTTGGTTGTGGATGATGGAAAGCATGATGAGTCTGTTATGCTCTTATATGTTATGTTATGCTTGAGGGGAATCAGGGTACTCATTGCCTTATTACACTAATTAAATGTTTTTTTTGTAAACTTGGATTCTTGCTTGAGGCTGGCCTAAAAGGTTTGATTTGTTTTTGTTTTTATTCCTTGTTAAAAATAGCACTATAGGTCCGAGGAGAGAGCTAAGGTCGAATACGATTTTTCATGCGGCTGAGCAGGGCAACCAGGGTGAACAAGGGGCTGATGTCCCTCCTGGTGGAAACTTACCTCCTCCGCCACCACCTGGAGGTGGGGAGCAGGAGCATAACACAGACATGCTGGTCCGGGTTTGGGTGATTTAGCGCCACTAGTTCAGGCGATCACCGGGGAGTTTCAGGCTGCTGTTGCCGGAGCGCATGTACAAGCCCCTGCAGCTGGGCAGGCGGGTTTACCATTGGAGAGGTTGAGGAGCTTAGGAGCTGTGGAGTTCTTCGGAATGTCTCCTGAAGCGTCTGAAGTCTGGTTGGCAAGCACGATCTGTATCATGGATCAAATGGGATACAACAACGTGTGCAAGCTGGGATGCGCAGTTTCTTTGTTGCAAGGTGATGCCTATAGTTGGTGGATGACTACCACTGCTGGATTGGAACCCAATGAGTTAGATTGGGAGTTTTTCAGAGGTGCCTTCAAGAGGAAGCATCTGGGGGTGAGATACTTGGATGAGAAGAAACATGAGTTTATGTTGCTAGTTTAGGGCAATCTTTCTGTGGCTAAGTACGAGGTCCAGTTTGTACGCCTGAGCTAGTATGCCCCTGAGCTGATACCTAGTGAGAGGCACCGGTGTGACCGTTTCTGGTACGGGCTGGTACAGGAAGTCAAGACATATATGTTGGATGCGAATTATACCGACTTCGATGTGCTTGTGTGTCGAGCCAAATACATTTAATAGAACTTGGGTTTGGCATCCTGATGAGTTGGTTTGAGCTCTAGAAAGAGAGCAGCTGAGTCTGGTTCCGGAGGTGGATGGAACAAGTGGGGACGAGATAGGAGATATCAGCCTGCTAGGCGAGGCAATGATGGGCAAGGTGCACCGGTCCAGGGAGATTGGATTAGAGTAGAACAGAACACGTGCTGGACGTGTGGGTCTCGGGGTCATGTAAGGCGAGATTGTCCTCGAGCGGCTAGAGAGGTTCAGGCTCCTGTTGTGGTGACAGGGAATTCATGTTGGAATTGTGGCTTAGCAGATCACATGATACGGGAGTGTCCTCTGTTGACTGGTGGAGGCCAGGGACGTGCACATGCTGTGGCTGCACCTCAGAGAGGCCGTGGGCGCGGCCGAGGGAACTTCTAGAGGTGATACGAGGGTTAGAGAGGCGTTGCTCGTGTGTTGGCAGTTCGGCATGAGGGAGGCGGTCCTGCCATGGTTTATGCTCAGCGCGAGGAGAGCAATGATACCGATGTTATCACAGGTACCTTTGCTCTTCAGTCTTTATCATTGTCGGCTTTGATTGATTCTGAATCTACGCATTCTTATATCTTGAGTGAGTATGCGCATTTGCTTGATTTACCTGTTGAGTTGCTTGAGGTAGGAATGCAAGTGACTAGTTCTTTTGGTGAGACTGTAGTCACTAGGAAGTTTATAGGAGATGCCCTTTATATGTACAAGATCATGTTTTTATTGTGGATTTAATGGAGTTACCCTTCTACGAATTCTATGTAATCCTTGGTATGGATTGGTTGATGGAGCATAGAGCGGTGGTTGACTTTGATGTCAAACGGGTTACCTTAAAGTTGGCCGATGATTATGAGGTAGTGGTAGTAGGCGAGAATGTGAAATTCTTATCGAATGTGATTTCGGTTTTGGAAGCAAACCGTATGATGGGGTTGGGTTGTGAGGCTTACCTTGCCTATGTGATGAATTATGGCACAAAGGATGTGCGTGTGTAGGTTATCCGAACCGTTTGCGATTTTCTGGAAGAATTTCCCGGGTTGCCACCAAATAGGGAAGTTGAGTTTGGTATCGAGTTGTACGAGAATACGACTCCGGTGTCCATTTCCCCTTATCGCATGTTACCTAAAGATGTGAAGGAGTTGAAAATGCAACTACAAGAGTTGTTGGATCGAGGTTTCATTTGGCCGAGTGTGTCACCTTGGGGTGCATCGGTCTTGTTTGTAAAGAAGAAAGATGGGATGATGCGGATGTGCATAGATTATCAGCAACTGAACAAGTTGGCGATCAAGAACAAGTATCCCTTGCCTAGAATTGATGATCTCTTTGATCAGTTCCGGGGAGCTTTAGTGTTTTCTAAGATAGACTTGAGGTCAGGATATTACCAGTTGTAGGTGAAGGATGTGGACGTACCTAAGACGGCTTTTCGGACAGGGTACGGGCATTACGAGTTCTTAGTTATGTCGTTTTGTTTGACCGATGCGCATGCTGATTTTATGGACATGATGAATCGTGTATTCCATGAATTCTTGGATCAGTTTGTGGTGGTGTTCATCGATGATATCCTTGTGTATTCGCGTACCGAGGAGGATCATGATAGACACTTGAGAATCGTTTTGCAAGCGTTGTTGGAGAATCAGTTGTATGCCAAGCTAAGTAAGTGTGAGTTTTGGCTTAAGGATGTGGTCTTTCTTGGACATGTTGTGTTAGCTAAGGGTGTTCGTGTTGATCCGCACAAAGTAGAGGTTGTGATGAGTTGGAAGGTGCCTAAGTCGGTAACTGAGGTGCGAAGTTTCCTTGGTTTAGTTGGGTATTACCGTAGTTTTGTTGAGGGTTTCTCGAAGATAGCTGCATATTTAACCAAGTTGTTACAAAAGAATGTTCGCTTTGAGTGGACAGATGCGAGGCAACAAGCTTTTGAGAAGCTAAAGGAATCTTTGACGCAAGCTCCTGTTTTGATTCATCCTGAATTTGGTAAGGAGTTTGTGGTCTATAGTGATGCGTCCATTGTTGGTTTGGGATGTGTGTTGATGCAGGAGGGTAAGGTGGTAACCTATGCATCTAGACAGTTGAAGGTGCATAAGCGTAACTACCCCACTCATGATCTTGAGCTTGCGGTTGTGGTATTTGCCCTGAAGATCTGGAGGCATTACTTGTACGGTGAAAAGTGTGTTGTGTTCACGGGTCATAAGAGTTTGAATTATCTTATGTCTCAGAAGGATTTAAATCTTAGTCAACATCGGTGGGTGGAGTTGCTTAAGGATTATGATATGACGATCGAGTATTACCCAGGAAAGGCTAATGTTGTGGCCGATGCTTTGAGCCGAAAAGTGGCCGTGGAGTTGAGGGTGATGTTTGCTCGTGTGAGCATTTCGCGTGATGATGGTCTTATTGCAAAATTGCAAGTGAAACCATCTTTGATTCAGTTGATCAAAGACAGGCAGTTGTTAGATGATTCTCTTGTTCCTCATGTTCAGGACATTGCAGAGGGTAGACCTTCAGAATTCAGCTTTAGTGATGAGGGTGTTCTGTGCTTTGGAAGTCGAATAGTGGTGCCAGATGATGATGAGTTGAGGCAAACTATTCTGACTGAAGCTCATAGTAGTCCTTTTGCTATGCATCCTGGTAGTACAAAGATGTATCGTGATTTGAAGGATGAGTACTACTGGGTGGGGTTGAAAAAGGATGTGGCTGAGTTCGTTAGTAAGTGCATGGTGTGTCAGCAAGTGAAAGCTGAACATCAGGTTCCTTCTGGGTTGTTGCAGCCTTTGAGAATCCCATAATGGAAGTGGGAGATAATTACCATGGATTTTGTATCTGGGTTGTCGTTGTCACCGTCAAAGAAGAATTCGGTTTGGGTGATTGTTGATCACCTTACGAAGTGTGCACATTTCTTGCCTGTGCATACTACGTATACCCTGGATAAGTTGGTTGAGCTGTACATTGCTGAGATTGTGAGGTTGCACGGTGTGCCAAGGTCCATTGTGTCGGATAGGGATATGAGGTTTACAGCGCAATTTTGGAAATGTTTACATCAAGCCTTGGGTACACGGTTGAATTTCAGTACATCATATCATCCTCAGACAGATGGACAGTCAGAACGTGTGATCCAGGTGCTTGAGGACATGTTGAGATGCTGCGCGATAGATTTTCAGGGTTCTTGGGAGAAGCACTTGCCGTTGGTTGAGTTTGCGTATAATAATAGTTACCATGCAAGTATCCAAATGGCTCCATACGAGGCTTTGTATGGGAGAAGATATAGAACCCCTCTATGCTGGGCAGAAGCTGGGTAAAAGTTGATTTCGATGCCAGCTATGTTAAAAGGAACCACCGAGAAGGTGAAGCTCATCTGTGAGCGTTTGAAGGCAGCACCGGATAGGCAAAAGTCTTACGCGGACCTGAAGCGTAAGGAGATTGAGTTCGTGATTGGCGAACATGTATTTTTGAAAGTATCGCCTTGGAAGAAGGTGATGAGGTTTGGGAATAAGGGTAAGCTTAGCCCAAGGTTCATTGGACCCTACGAGGTTGTGGAGCGTTTCGGTCCTGTGGCATATCGGTTGAGATTGCCTGCGGAGCTGGAAAAGATACATGATGTGTTCCATGTTTCTATGTTGCGGAAGTACAGATCGGATCCTTCGCATGTGATGCCTGTTGAGGAGATAGAGTTGAATCCGGATCTGTCATATGATGAGGAACCAGTGAGGGTTCTAGATGTGAGCTGTAAAGTTCTTTTTGGCAAGACGATAGAGCTTGTAAAGGTGTTGTGGCGACACCGAGGAGTTGAGGAGGCCACGTGGGAAAGCAAGGCGGTCATGCTGAAGCAGTTTCCGCACTTTTTTCCTTTAGGTAAAATTTCGAGGATGAAATTTCCTACGTGGGGGAGAGTTGTAACACCCTGGTTTTGGGCCTAGATGTTTTAGACATCGGATCGGACCGGTCGAGAACGGTTCGAATCGCGTAAAGTGATTTAAAAAAATCAAGGATCGGGGTAGGATAAAAATATGGTAAAAATTGCTAAAATCCTCTAAAAATATGTTTAAGAGGTTGGTCAAATCAATTTTACAAAAAGAGTTTCGAAAATGGGACATTTCGAGTAGTGACCAAATTGTAAAGTTTCAAAACTGTGGAAAATATGATTTTTAAAGAAGAGGCCAAATTCTTAGAATCTATAGGGGGCTTTATGGCATTTAGTCTTTCCTTAATATGACATGTGTTTAAAATGGCTTTTAATTAAATAGCTTTAATTGGTTTTTATTTTAATTAATTAATTAGGTAGTTAATGTGAGATTCCATCACGTAACTATCATCTTCTCCTCATTTTCAGCCAAACTATATTTTCATTCATTTCTTTCTAGAATTCTCTCTCCCAAACACTTTCTTATTATTTCCTAATCCATTTTCAAGAAATCCTTTCAAGTTCTTCAAGATTTTGCTAAGGAAAACTTGTCATTCATTGAGGGAAGCAAGGATTGGAGGTAAATCCCGTTCTCAACCTCTAATCAAAGTTCTTTATTGAAATTCCTAATATCTTTGGCTTCTAATTACTGTTTTTGGTTGAGTTTTCATTATAGTTTTGATTTGAGATCAAAATCTTGTAAAAGTATGGTTGAAATCTTAATTTCCGGATTTTTTTTGTTAAGCTCTGTTGTGGAGTGATTTTAATTGAGTTTTAAGTTGGTTGATATGTTGAAATGAAGTTTTGATAACATAAATCCCGAAATCCTTGGGATCCTTGAGTTTCTTGTTAGCTTTAAGTGAGTTCTTGAGGTGAAATGGTGGAATCTTGCTTGCTGGAGGTATAAGGATGGGTTGGGTTGTTTATTAGATGTGTTTTAATGTTTATAATTGTTGGCAAGTGATGTATATTGCATGGGCTTGGTTTAGGAAGCAATCGATTGAGTTTTCGGTTGTTTCGGTTGGGTAAATTGGTGTAGTTTGGCTGAGCAACGAGTTTGTGAATTGTTGCTGGTGTTGAAATTCATTTTAATGCATTTAGATCTCTGCTTTGATGATGTAAAAATAGGGGATCTTGATCCGAGAGCAAACGAGGCGTTGTTGGAGGCTCCATAGGAGTAATTTTCGTGTTGGCGAGCAAGGCTTCGCGTATCGGTGAGTGGAAATGGATTTTCCAGCTTTGTAACGTTTTGAGCGTGGTCTTGGGAGCTTAGTGTAAGTTTGAAACACTTAGCTAAGCTCAAGAGTAAGTGTATCGAAAGTCTCTCTCTCGGAAATGTGCTATGTTTTGATAAAAATGCACCTGAGTTAAATATGGTTTTTGATTACTGTTTAAAGCATGTTAGAAGCATGTTTAATGCTGAGTTAATGCCATTGTGTTAAGGATGCACTAGGTAAGTGATCCTTGGTTTATTATGATAAATGCATATAATGTTAAGGATGTTATGCTTATGGATATTGCATTGTGTTTATGCTTGTAAAACAGTGGATTATTGTTGTTGAAAGATTATATTGGCAAGTGATGGAAATGGTTTTTGGTTACTTTAATCGGATGTAGTTAGCCAGCTATAGGATTGGGTGCACCGTGAATAAAGTCGCCTTGGATGTCAAGGGGTTGTGATTGTACCGTATACTCCATACAAGTACCCTAACGATTGAGGTTAAGATCACAACGGTGGATGTTAATTTCGTGTGTGGATCTTGTGTTATGTGTCTCGTGCTCTCGTTAGTGGAATTATACAACTACAGATGAGTGGTGTTGAGGGGTTGTGATTGTACCGTTATACTGCACCACAGGTGTCACAACGATGGAGGGTTGCTCTCGTGTGTGAGCCTTGTGTAGTCCGGTAATGTGTATGAAGCGTGTGGGACAACGCTTGTAATCCGCGTATCCGATTGTGTCTTGTGTTTTGGTGTGGTTTGAGAATTATCACTTGTGAGCCAATATAATGTTGATGACTAATGATTAAGCATGAGATGCTTGGGAATGATGCAATAGTGCATGTGATGCTTGGCTTAAGCATGAGCAAAGGATTTTGCTGTTGTTTTAGAGATGCAATATGCACGCGGTTTTAAAAGTGCATTGAATGCCTATTTGGGCAAGTTTTAAAAGAAAAGCATGAGTTTGCAAATAATGTTGCAATGGTTAAGTGAAATGCATTGATGAATGTTGTTTTAGCGAACCTCACTAAGCTATATGCTTACGCTCGTTGGTTTCATCAATGCAGAGAATTGAGCATTTCAAGGCAGTCCAAAAGCAAGGGGATTCCTAGAGTTTTGACCAAGCAATGTATGTGGTTCACCTTTAGTGTAATAAGTGGCAATGGGTGGGATTTCTACTTCCTGGATTTGTTGGTGATGTTTGTTGTTTTAAGCATGTTTAGTTTCTGATTGTGGACTTGTAATTGGCCTCTAAATGGTTCCATGGTTTGCTTATGGTGTTTTACCTTTGCTATAGCTTGGTATCTTAAGCATGCTTGAATAGCTAAAATGTCTCCATGGTTTGATGTGGTTGATGAGTATGATTTGCTGATTGATGGTGTTTATAAGTCTATTAGGTAGATTATATCTTGTATGTATGATTTAAGCTTGTTTGGATGTGTTTTAGCATGTTTAAATGATGTTGGAATGAGTCCTTCTGGTATGCATATCGATACACGGGGAAGTGTATCGATACACTAAGGCAAAATTGAGGCATTTCAATACAGGGGTATCGGTACAGATTGCTCGCGTATCGATACGCCCAAGCCAAGTTTGAAGGCCGTACCGATACGCGGGGAAGAGTTTCGATACGCCATTCCCTTCATTTGCTACTATCTTCTCGCGTATCGATACAGGCTCAAGTGTATCGATACGAGTAGTTAAAATTCGGTTAAAAGTATCTTTGTAAGTCTTGAAATGTTACGTTTTGGTCCTTGAATGTTATTTGATCAATTGGATGAGTTTGGATGTTCGGTTTGAGCTAAAATTTGGCGTGATGGCATATTATATGACTAATTGAGAATTGGTAACTTTAAAATCTGAAAAGTCTTTGTATTTTCTCTAATTTACAAAATGGTCCCTAAAAGTCATAAGTATGCAATTGAAACCCTAGTTGAACTCCGATCGCTGTGCCGTTTCTTTCTAATGGTCTTGCTGGACACATAGGTTAATATTTTGCATCTAGAGAAGATAAAAAGGGAAAAAGGTCGTTAATCAAGGTTGACTTTAACGAGTTGACTTTGGTTTTCCCCGTGTAATCTTCTTAGTTCGGGTCGGGCGTCTAGGCCGGGCTAAGGGGGTTACAGAACCAAATTGTAAATCTGGAAAATTATACGGACTTACATGGAATTAGGTTTACCAATCCTCAATTAGTCAGGTTCAATGAATACATGTCAAATTTCAGCTATAAAAGATCATCCAAACTCATTCAATTGCATGCATAACGATCAGTGACTAAAACGGAAGAAATTAGAAACATTTAACATTCAAAATAACCAACTTACCTACCAACCGTATCGAAGCATCTTCATAGTGTATCGATACACAAGGGCGTATTTATACGGTCTTGATAGTGTATCAATACGAGATATTCCAAAACCATTTAATCGAAGGGGGCGTATCGTTACAACTTCACCTATATCGATAGTGTATCAATACGGGGTCTAAAAATACACATACCCGTATCGATACACCTTCGACTATATCGAAACACCTGGGCCTGAAATGCCCAAAAATGCTAGTTTTTCATGCTTAAACTCATCGAAAAACATTCCACCATGTTACCAAGACATAATCAGCCACTTAGCATATATATTCAAAGACATTAAACACCAAAGCATGCTTCCAACTTCAACTTATCAATATTATCAAACTATAGGCACACTTCCTATGCAAAAAGACCATTAGGACACCAAAACACAAACCAAACCAAATACCAGCAAGTAAAGGCCATTTACAACTACAAAACAACATTATTAACTTGCTCAAAAAAGGGAGTTTAGCAAACACACTCCAAAAACTTCAATGAACCCCAATTGACTTTATTACTAAAAGTCTAGTAAAGTCAAAATAAACATGTGCATTAAAATGCAATTTAAAAACATTTTCT
Source organism: Hibiscus trionum (assembly GCA_030270665.1). NCBI lineage: Eukaryota > Viridiplantae > Streptophyta > Magnoliopsida > Malvales > Malvaceae > Hibiscus > Hibiscus trionum. The sequence goes on along the minus strand of BSYR01000007.1, from coordinate 7,578,806 downwards.
CAAAACTATTGAAATCATCAATTCAATCCATTTATAAAACATCATTTGAAGCATCATGCCTTTAAAATCCATGCACTTTAACCATTCAAAAACCAGCATATTAAACCATATGCATCGTGTATTGTAAAAGCACAACAACTCGCATTACTAGCCTCAATTTAAGCCTTCCCATGCATAACATACCATATGCAAAGCTTAAAGAGTAAACATGTATAAATCCCATTATACATCACATAATACCTCAACAATTATAATTGCTTACAAGTGACCATTAACAAGTTCCATTTCCAAAATACAACATCGGATACACAGATTCACAAGTGTTGTTCCACACACTTCATACATTCTCCCCAACCTCTCAAGGTTCACACACGGGAGTACTCAGTACACAATATAAACCCCTCAACCATTATGACACCCGTGGTGGAGTATTCAGCACACCGTATAAACCCCTCAACACCACTCATTGGTAGATATATAACCCACTAACAAGAGACGAGACACTACACTTCCTCGATTGTTAGGGTTCTTGGATGGAGTATTCGGTACACCGTATAAACCCCTCAACATCCAAGGAGACTTATTTATAGTGCACTCAATCCTATAGCCGGCTAACTATATCTGATAGCCTTTTTAAAACCACATCACTTGCCAATACAATTCACTATAACCATATACCTCATTTTTTTCATATGCATCAGCATAAAACCATTTTCCAAAGCAACAAATCATGCTTTAAACACAAGTATAAAAACATATACTTACAAGGATCACTTACCATGTGTGTCCTTCATCGTTTCATGATTAAAAACAGTATACAACAAACTTTAAATCATGCATAAACAGTAGGTATCTTGTAATCAAAACAAGGGCATAAACCATTTCGTAAAAGCACGACCGAGAAAGGAAAATCCACTTATACTTACTTCCTAACTTAGAAAAGCATTTCAAGCTCAAATCTAAGTTTCCCAAGCCACCTTTAAAACATTTCAAAGCTGAAATTCACGTTCTCACTCACCGACACGTGAAACTTCAATTTGCCGACGCAAATTCAAGCTTCTGAAGCCTCCAAAGCTTCACCGATCTCTTTCAGATAAACCTCCCCTGTTTTAACCACATAACAACATAGGATTAATTCATTTGAAATGCATCCTAAATCCTAGTGAAATAGAACTTCAACATCGCCTTGCTAACGGCTATCGATCACCAACCGAAATCATCCAAAATCATCACTAAAACACTTCTAAACTTAACCCAGCCACAAACTAACGTTTCAAACCACCAATCATCATTTATTAACATCCAAAATCATCATATTATCATCTTTATACCTCCAGTATTCATAAAAACACCACAACTCCATAAAACTCAAATCTAGCAACCTAAACAATTAGAGATTCACATAGTTTTGAGATTACAATGTTAAAACATTTATCTTAACATTATTAAACTTCAAAATCATGATTTAAATCAATAATAAACCCAGAAAAACAGATCCAATCTGAAAATCATATAAATCCATCAATAAAACCTTGATTTAATTATATTACCGCCTTCCTTAATTGTGATTTTAAAAAATAACCACCTTTCTTAATTAAATCCTTTTAATTCCTTTAATTCAGGAACATTAAAATAATCCTAATTAAGGGAAAACTCAGATTAGACCAAATGGTATAATAGCCCCTTAAAGATTCAAAGTTTTTAGCCTTTTACAAAATGGTCACTAAAACCAGTTTTCAAACATTACATTTTGGTCACTAGTCCAAAATGTCACATTTCCAGAACTCGTTTTCAAAAATTGCTTTCACCAAAACCTTTTATATAATTAAAAAGATTTTAGATAATTTTTCTATATTTTATCACCTTCTGAAATACGTTTTCCCTGAACTCATCTCGAAACTTACCCGAATCTCTAATCTCGGTCCAACGGAACCTAAACCATCCTAAAAACATCTAGGCCCAAAACTGGCCCGTTACAGCTCTCCCCCACTTAGGAAATTTCATCCTCGAAATTTTACCCGAAGGAAACAAGTGCAGAAACCACTCCACTGAATCCGCCTTACACTCCCACATGGCCTCCTCAACACCACGGGGTTGCCAAAAGACTTTCACAAGCACCATTATTACCACGGTGAACTTTACTACACGAATAAAATATCTCAACAAGTTCCTTATCATAGAACAACCTCAGTCACAACTCCATATCCTCCACCAACATAACATAATATGAATTCGACCTAAACCTCCAAAACATTGAAACATAGAACACATCATGAATCTTTTGCAACTCGGGAGGCAACCTAAACCGATAAGCCACTGAACCAACATGCTCCACAACTTCATACTGTCCAATAAACCTCAGACTAAGGTTTACTTTACGTCCAAACCTCATCACCTTCTTCCAAGGAGACACTTTCAAAAACATGCGATCACCAACCGCATACTCAATCTCTCTACGCTTCAAATCTGTGTAGATTTTCTGACGATCTCAGGCAGCTTTTAGACAATCACAAATAAGCTTCACCTTAATATTTGTGCTTTTCAACACATTAAGAGAGGAAACATGATTTTCCCCAACCTCAGCCTAATACAAAAGTGTACGACACCTCCTACCATACAAGGCTCCATACGGTGCCATTTGTATACTAGCTTGGTAACTGTTATTATACGCAAACTTTACCATGGGCAACTGTTTTTTCCAGATTCCTTGGAACTCAATAACACAACAACTAAACATATCTTCCAAGACCCGATTCACACGTTCAGACTGACCATCCGACTGGGGATAATACGATGTACTGGAACTCATCAATATACTCAACGCTCAACGCAAACACTCCAAAACTTTACCCTAAACTGTGGATCTCTATCCGAAACTATAGTCTTAGGCGCACCATGCAAACACACAACCTTGGCAAAACAAATCCTCCAACTTATCCCAAGCATACATTGCATGCACATGCACGAAAATGTGCACACCTCGTAACCCAAAAAACAATCTCCCAAAAGGAAATCCTTTTTTACTGGGTGTCAACGGCAACTCAGATCCAAAATCCATGGTAATTCTCTCCCACTTTCATTTTGATTTCCTCAACGGTTACAACAACCCAGAAAGAAACTGATATTTAGCCTCAACACGTTGACACACCATACGTTTAGCAACAATATCATCCATATCTTTCTTTAGACCAACCCAATAGTACTCTTCTTTAGACCAACAATATCATACGTTTAGCAAAAGGACTACTAAGTGGTTCGATCAGAATGGTTCACCTCAACTCATATCATTAGGCACCACTATCCGATCTTTGAAACACAACACTCCATCATCATTAAAATGAAAATATGTCGAATTCCCATCCATAATATCCTTAACATGTAGTACCAACTCTTGACCCTATGGTTTCTTCTCTTTAATCAGCCATGACAAAGACTGCTTAACTTGCAACTCGGCCAACAAACCTCCATCTTGCGTCACACTTAACCACGCAAACACCGCTCGCAAATCTACCACAACCATTCTACCCAAAGCATCAACGACAACATTAGCCTTACCCAGGTGATACTCAATCGTCAAATTATAATCCTTAAGCAACTCCAACCATCTACGTTCCCTAAGAGCACAACACATCTCCCCATAGAGATGGTGTCTCCAAAATCTTTATGCCAACCCAACCGCTTCAAGCTTCACACCATCTATGGAACAATTGCGCTCTAGTACCCTTAGTCGTCTAGATGCATAAACCATAATCTTTACTTGCGATGCAACAATCTAAGCAAATTCCTTAACAAGCCTCAGTGTTAATTAACTGGATCTAACAAGCCCACAAACTTTTAACTCCAACCTTGGTTGCTCCAAAACTAGCACAAGCCAAACTCCCAAGAATCAAGTTTAACATCATCTTCATACCTTGCGAACTCAAAAACCATATTACCAAAGCTACTTACATAAGCTACCTAGCTTACACCATCACTCCATTGGTCTCCAAATAGTCATTCGTAAGTGTGAACACATGTATGCATGATTACTTATATGCCCTCATAGATGTCTATGTGTATGTATGCAAAACCTCTAATGTCATGCCCAAATGTATGTATGCAATGACATAATTATATATTTACATATAAGTGTTTTTAGACTGTGCATGTTAGACTGTTCACACTTACTAATAACGTTCTCAAACCCATATTCCTTCCAACATATCCAAAACTCATACTTCCCGAATAAAGAACAACATTTGTTCATCCACAAAAGCCTACTAGCCTATTCATACATGCCGATCAAAATCCTTCTCTTTACCTTTATGCACTAGAATATCACCAACAAACATAACAACAACTTGATCCCAAAACTCATGGAACACCCGATTCAACACATCCATGAACGCAGCGACGCATTGGTCAAACCAAACGACATCTCCAAGAACTCACAATGCTCGTACTTCGTAGGAAAGGCAATTCTATGAACAACCACATCATTTACCTTCAACTGATAATACTCGGACTTCAAATCAATCTTAGAAAACACTAAAGCACCACAAAATTGATCAAGCAAATCATTAATCCTCGACAAATGATACTTATTCTAATTTGTCAACTTTTTCAGTTGCTGATGATAAATGCACATCCGCATCGTGCCATCTTTCTTTTTCACAAACAATACAGGCGCACCCACAAGGCGAAACACTAGGCCTAATAAATCCTCGATCAAGCAACTCTTGTAGTTGCATATTCAACTCCTTCGACTCCTTTGAAACCATACGATAGGGAGCAATCAAAACAGGAGCTGTATTTTTATACAACTCTATGCCAATCTCAACCCCTCTATTTGGAAGCAAACCAGGCAATTCCTCCGAAAGAACGCCCAGAAACTCACATATCGTACGTATGTCCTGAACAAGCACTTCCTTCAATCATGGATTCATGACATAAGCTAAGAAGGCCTCACAACCCGATTCCATCAAACAACTCGCTTCCAAAGCCGAAAAACATTGGACAAGAATTTAACATTCTCACCCACGATTACTACCTCGTAATCATTAGCAAGTTTGAAGGTCACTCACTTGGTTTCAAAATCAACCACAGCTCTATGCTCAAACAACAATCCACACCGAGGATTACATTAAAACCATGAAACGACAACTCCATCAAATCAACCGCAAACACATGACCTTGAATAGTTAAAGAACGTCTCCTAAACAACTTTCTTGTAACAATCGTTTCACCAAAGGAACTAGTTACTTGCATTCCCACATCTAACACTTCTGAGGCGATTGTTCAAACCACAACTCCCACAAGCGTCAACAACAACAGGCGCAGAAGTCTATACCCCGCGGATCAAACATGGACAATCCCACCTCATGTGATCACACGATCCACATACCTAACAGGTATTAAATGCAACTCTAGCTTGGATACACTGACCCTACGGTCCTCGACCAACACTGCCACCACATCGGTTCAACTCAGGCAATATCTTTTATCATGATTCTTCTTAAACAGACTACCATCGAACCAGAGTCCGCAACTCTCTTGTTAGAGCCAGAACCTACCACACGAGAAGATAAACCCAAGTTGCACTCAATATCCTTCGCCCATGTACCAACACGTTAAAAACAGTGTAGTCAAAAGCCAATATGTATATCCTAACATCTTCAAACTTGACCTCAAACATTCTTCCTTGAACCAAACCATGAATTCACATTTCTTGTCATCCAAGTATCTAACTCTCAGATACTTCTTCTTAAAGACAGTTTGAAAGAACTCCCAGGTTACAAAACCGGGTTCTACGCCCACAACCATAGTTGTCCACCAATTGTACACATCTCCTTGCAACTGAGACACACAGATTTTCAACTTACAACCATTATTACACCCCATTTGTTCCATAATTCGGACAGTACATGCCATACACTCTATTGATGCCTCGGGTGCCAACCCTCGAGCTCAACTTCTCCCAAATGTAGAGCGATTAGGTGTTCTCTAAATATGAGCGCAAGTGCACACTCTTTTCAAGTTGTAATATAAAAGATATCGTCTTCCAGGAGGATTGGACAGGTAACTCGAATATAAATTCCTGCACAAAGAATATTTAAATGCACAAGTAAATTTTAGTTTTGTAAGAAGAAAAATAAATAAACACAAGTAATTAAGAGAAGAGGTCAGATTGATGGAATGGATCAGGTTATACTGCTCCGTAGTGTGAAACTGCATTGAATAGGTTAAGTTGTATTGCGCTGCCAGACTTTGCTGCCTCGACGAAAGATGGCAGATTGGTGCTTTGACACTTTCGCTGCCTCGGTAGGTGGAATAGACGATTGGCTCAGCGGCAAACTCGCAGACCTTCAAGGCTCAGCAGAACGCTTCGATAATGATTCAGCTTATGTCTAAGTTAGAATACTGTTGATGTCTGCTGCAAATAATACTCGTCGGTGTGAATCTTGCAATGAACATCAACCTTTGGTTCGTTCTCTTTTAGCCACCTTAAACCTTAACCTATGTCTAGGCTGGATTGATCAACACCTGGTATTGATGAGATCATGCTTACTTCTTTCGTGAGTTTGACTCTCTCGATGCCAAACAAATGGATTGTTCACAATTGATCTTTCGAACGCAATTGAAAACAATGAAGAACATGAAATAAGCAAACCTTGAATTTATTGCAAAAATAAACTTGAACCTAAAGAATCGTTCTCGCAACTACTTTACAACACAACCCAAACCCTAGAGAATTTAGAACATAGTGGCGGCAAGAAAACATAAGAGAAACTAAGCTATGCCAAGATGTCGAGATTGTAAGATGTCTAAAATACAAAATATGATCAAATATATATAAGGCATGGCCTAGGTTAAGTCCTCATTGGAGTAGAAGTCTTCCTCATGATAAAGTAGCTTTTTCATTAAATGCATCCTTTAAATCTGACTTCTTTGACTTGAATTTAGACTACTCTTATCGTTCCCTTGTGCTGAAAGCAAGCCTTGATCTTCTCCTTTGGCGGCTCTGTCTGTAACCCCCTTAGCCCGACCTAGACGGTTGACCCGAACTACGAAGATTACACGTGGAAAACCAAAGTCAACCCGAAAGTCAAACTTGATTAACGACCCTTTTTTTTCCTTTTTAATCTTGTCTAGATGCATATTAATCCTAAGCGTACCCTTGAGAAGAGCATACTTGAAAAGCACAACGATCGGAAAACGTTAAGGGACTCAATTGCACAAATTACAACATTTGGGGACCAAAATGTAAATTCTGTAAATTAAGAGGATTTAACTGATTGTTAAGTTACCATTATGAAATTAGTCATATTACATGCTACTTTGTCAAATTTCACCTCAAACGGACATCTCAAACTCCAGCAATTGCATATACAAAATTCAGGACTAAAACGTAAAGCTTGTAAATCTTATACCATTCAAATCAGTGCCCAACGGTCAAGTGTTTCGGAACAGGGGTTGACCGTTCCGAAATGCGGGTTCGTCTCGAGACCTATTTCGAAACAGGGCTTGACAGTGGCAAATTCGTTTCGAAACGCCCTCTACCCGTTTCGATACACGAAGGCCATTACAGGCCCCTGTTTCGAAACGGTAGTGCCCGTTCCGATACGGACTGCCCAAAAAGTGCAGATTTTGCTGGTTTAACATACAATTAACCACTCAAACACATCCCTATGACCTCCTAATCATGCCAACAAGTCATCATGCATACAAGGAACATATTTGTATCATCAAAACACGTTCATGGCATCAATTAGGAAAAACCACAAATCTATAGGCATGCATCCTAATATTCAAACCAACCAAACATCAAAACATCAAAGCAATCACCATAATGTCCATTTACAATCCAAAAACATCATAGGCATCATACCAAACTCAGGGAGTCCAAAATATCTCCCAAAAACACAACCTAGGTTCCCATTGCCAAATACCAAAAGCTAATAATGTTGTAAAAATAGTCACCATACGTGAGCTTAGCCTTCCCTTGGATTCTTAGCCTCCTTGCTGCCCTTAAAGCACTTCAATTCTCTGCATTATTGGTTCAAGAAAAAGAGCGTAAGCACATTTGCTTAGTGAGGCATGCTCTTAAGAAACAACACAGTAATGCACTTTATAAAGCACCTTTCAAAGGCCTTTAAAATCATAAACATCATTTCTCATGCAACAATGCATACTCAACAAGCATCTCATGCTTCATTAACATCAACATGTCATAAACAACAAGCATCTCATGCTTCATTAACTTCAACATGTCATATTGGCTTTCAAGTGATACCATGACCATTTTCAACATAAAACACAATCGGATACGCGGATTACAAGCGTTGTCCCATACGCTTCATACACACTACCGAACACAAGGTGGAGTTTACCGGTACAATCACAACCCCTCAACACTCGTGATGGAGTTTAACGGTACAATTACAACCCCTCCACATCACTAATCGGTAGTTGTATAACATCACTAACGAGAACACGGGACACACAACACAAGATTCACACATGGACTTTTAACCACCATTGTGATCTTAGACATCTCGTTAGTGTACTTGGATGGAGTTTTCGGTACCATTACAACCCCTCAACATCCAAGGCGACTTTATTCACGGTGCACCCAATCCTATAGCCGGCTAACTATATCCGATTCAAGTACTTTAAAACCAACACATCACTTGCCAATATACATCAATTATCAACAACAATCCACTGTTTTAAAGCATTAATCAAAGCCATTAAACCATCATGCATCACTATGCATCAAAATCACATTTATCAATGTCAAACAAAGGATCCCTTACCTTGAGCATCCTTCAAACCACAGTTAAGTTGTTTATACTTAAACTAAGCTCCCAAAACCTTCAAACACTGGTTTCAAAGCTGAAAACCAAACTTCACTCACCAATTCCGTTTCGCAAGCTCGCCGAAACGCCGTTCAAGCCTCCGGATCAACACCATAAGGATCCGAATGTGCCTCCCATGTTTTAAACACATCAAAGCAGAGGATTAATGCAACATCATGCATTAAAATCTCCAGCCACAAAACCTAAACTCGCTGCTCACATCAAATCTAACATTTCGGCTACCAAACACAACCGAAATCACATCCAAACTCATCCACAACATTACCCAGCCAAGATCCATCACTTCTAAACATTCTTAAACATCAATTAACATCCAAAAAGGATCTAAACTCGTCCTTATACCTCCAGCAGTAACAGAACACCAAGATCACCCCAAAAACCACCATTTTCACAAGTAAAAACTTAGGAAAATCAACCTATTCGGGATTGCATTGATTAAACCTCAATTACACATCATTAAACATCCAAAATACTTTAAAAAGACATCTCAAAACAGAGCCCAAACATTCATTACGAATTTCTTCAAGATTATATCCAAATTTTGAGTTTAAGCCAAAATCAAGATCACATCATCAAAACCTTTTATAAAACTTAATTTAAGGATTGAGAACTTGGGAATTTCAATAAAGAACTGAATATTTAGAGGAGAAGAACATCCTTACCTCTAAATGTAGATTTCTCCTTATTTAGAGCCAAAATCCTTGAAAATTCAATGAGCAAATGAAGAGGATTTGATGTGGTAAAGCTTAGGAATCAATTGATGATTGAAACCTCATCATTTAGAGTGAAAATCAAAAGAAAAGCTGCTGTGGAATTGTGTTTGGCTGAGGAAATTTTGAGAGAAAATGAAATGGGAAAATTTTAGCAAAAGTTAGTTAAGAAAACTAAAATATGGATTTTCCCTCTTTTCTTTTAATTAGTTAAACATTAAATGAGTCATTAAAATCAAGAAAAATCTAGAGAAATCCTTCCTTGGGTAAATTAGCTCCTTAAAGATTCAAAGTTTCAATCCTTACAAAACAGTCACCACTGAACTTTTCAAAAATTACATTTTAGTCACTATTTCGAAATGTCACACTTCCAAACCTTATTCTGTAAAATTGATTTCACCACTCTCTTATATATAATAAAAGAGGATTTTTAGATATTTTTTCCATATTTTTAATGCATCCCGAACTAGGCTTTCCCTAAAACCACTTTTTATATTCGAACCGAAAATCAGACCTGTCCGGTTCAGACCCTAAACTTCCAAGCCCAAAATTGGGGTGTTACAACTCTCCCCCTTAAGAAATTTCGTCCTCGAGGAAAAAGGTATGGAAACTGCTTCAACATGTCATCCTTTCTTTCCCACGTGGCTTCCTCAGCACCACGATGCTTCCACAACACCTTTACCAAATCAATGGTCTTGCCTCGAAGAACTTTACTGTCCGAATCCAGAATTTCCACCGGTTCCTCATCATAGGTCAAATCCGGATTCAACTCCACTTCCTCCACAGGCATAACATGCGAAGGATCCGATCTATACCTTCAAAGCATAGAGACATGAAACACATCGTGAATCTTTTCCAACTCTTGCGGCAATCTCAACTTGTACGCAACAGGACCCACACGTTCAATCACCTCGTATGGTCCAATGTACCTAGGGCTCAACTTACCATTTCGACCAAACCTCATCACCTTCTTCCAAGGCGAAACTTTCAAAAACACATGGTCACCAACCGCATACTCAATCTCCTTACGCTTCAAATCCGCGTAAGACTTTTGACGATCAGAAGCTGCCTTCAAGCGCTCACAAATGAGCTTCACCTTCTCGGTGGTTCCTTTCAACAAAGCTGGCATTAAAACCAACTTCTGGCCTGTTTCAGCCCAACAAAGAGGAGTCCTACACTTCCTCCCGTACAAGGCTTCATAAGGTGCCATTTGAATACTTGCCTGGTAGCTATTGTTATAAGCAAACTCCACCAAAGGCAAATGCTTTTCCCAGGAGCCCTGAAACTCAATCACACAGCACCTCAACATATCCTCCAGCACTTGGATAACACGCTCAGACTGTCCATCCGACTGTGGATGATAAGAAGTACTGAAATTCAGCCGTGTACCCAAAGCTTGATGCAAACACTGCCAGAAACGCGATGTAAACCTCGGATCTCTATCCGACACTATCGACTTTGGCACACCATGCAGCCGCACAATCTCAGCAATGTATAGCTCTGCAAGCGTGTCCAAAGTGTACGTAGTATGCACGGGCAAGAAATGCGCACACCTCGTCAGGCGATCCACAATCACCCACACCGAATTCTTCTTCGATGGCGACAAAGGCAAACCAGACACAAAGTCCATGGTAATCCTTTCCCACTTCCACTCAGGAATCCTCAACGGTTGCAACAACCCAGAAGGAAACTGATGCTCAGCTTTAACTCGCTAACAAACCATACACTTGCTCACAAACTCAGTAACATCCTTCTTTAAACCCACCCAATAGTACTCATCACGAAGATCACGATACATCTTAGTACTACCAGGGTGCATAGCAAAAGGACTACTATGAGCTTCATTCAGAATAGCACGCCTCAACTCAGCATTATTGGGCACTACTATCCGACTCCCAAAACACAAAACTCCATCATCATTAAAGCAGAAATCTGATGGCCTATCCTCAGCAATATCCTGAACATGTGGCACCAAGGAATCATCCAACAGTTGCTTATCCTTTATCAACTGAACCAAGGATGGTTTCACTTGCAACTCAGCCACAAGACCACCATCACGCGATATGCTCAAACTAGCAAACATAGCCCTCAATTACACAGCTACCTTCCTACTCAAGGCATCTGCTACAAAATTAGCTTTTCCCGGATGATACTCGATCGTCAGATCGTAATCTTTAAGCAACTCCACCCAACGTCGTTGCCTAAGATTCAACTCTTTCTGAGACATTAGATACTTCAAACTCTTGTGATCCGTGTACACAGTACACTTCTCACCATACAGGTAATGCCTCCAAATTTTCAAAGCAAAAACCACCGCAGCCAACTCAATGTCATGCGTAGGATAATTGCGCTCATGCACCTTCAACTGGCGCGATGCATTAGTCACCACCTTACCCTCTTGCATCAACACACATCCCAAACCAACGTAGGACGCGTCACTATACACCACAAACTCTTTCCCTGATTCAGGCTGAACCAAGATAAGAGCTTGCGTCAAAGCTGCTTTCAGCTTCTCAAAAGCCTGCTGTCTCGCTTCCGTCCACTCATACTTAACATCCTTCTGCAACAAATTCGTCAAAGGTGCAGCAATCTTTGAAAATCCATCCACGAACCTCCGGTAGTATCTCGCCAAACCAAGGAAACTACAAACTTCATGAACAGACTTATAAGGCTTCCAATTCATCACTGCCTCAATCTTCTGAGGATCAACACGAATCCCCTCTGCAGAAACCACATGACCAAGGAACACAACTTCCCTGAGCCAGAACTCACACTTGTTTAACTTAGCATAAAGCTGATTCTCCAACAAAGCCTGCAACACAATCCTCAAATGCCCCTCATGCTCCTCCTCAGTACGAGAGTACACGAGGATATCATCAATGAACACCACAACAAACTTGTCCAAATATTCATGGAACACTCTATTCATCATGTCCATAAAAGCTGCAGGAGCATTCGTCAAACCAAACGGCATCACAAGGAACTCATAATGCCCATACCTTGTTCTGAAGGCTGTCTTTGGCACATCCACGTCCTTCACCTTCAATTGGTAATACCCTGACCTTAAGTCAATTTTAGAGAACACAGCCGCTCCCCGAAATTGATCAAAAAGATCATCAATCCTCGGCAATGGATACCGATTCTTGATAGTCAACTTGTTCAGCTGACGTAATCGATGCACATTCTCATAGTGCCATCCTTTTTCTTCACAAACAAGACCGGTGCACCCCAAGGTGACACACTCGGCCGAATGAAACCACGATCAAGCAACTCCTGAAGTTGCGTCTTCAGCTCCTTCAGCTCCTTAGGTGCCATTCGATAAGGAGTAATGGAAACTAGAGTTGTATTTTCATACAGCTCAATTCCAAACTCTACCTCTCGATTAGGAGGCAATCCAAGCAACTCCTCCGGAAACACACCAGGAAACTCTCGCACAGTCCTGATATCCTACACTCGCAACTCTTTAGAGCTAGGATTCATCACAAAGGCTAGGTAGGCTTCACAACCTTGCCTCAGCATCCGGCTCGCCTCTAATGTAGACACCACATTGGTAAGAAACTTCACATTCTCACCAACCACCACTACCTCATAATCATCTGCAAGCTTCAACGAAACTCGCTTGTTCTCAAAATCCAGCACAGCTCGATGTTCAATAAGCCAATCCTTACCAAGGATTACATCAAAACCATAGAAAGGCAATTCCATAAGATCAACATGAAAAACATGGTTTTGCACAACAAAGGGACACCTTCTATATAACCTCTGTGCCACAATGGTCTCACCAAAAGAGCTAGTTACACGCATACCAACATCCAAAGACTCAACAGGCAAACCAAGAAAATGAGCATGTTCACGCAATATGTATGAGTGTGTAGATCCAAAATCTATCAAGGAAAGTAATGACAAGGATTGCAAAGTGAAGGTACCCGCGATCACATCCGTGTCATTCCTCCCCTCTCGCTACGCATACACTCGAGCCTGACCACCACCCTCAGGTTGGACAGCCACCACATGTGCCACATTCCTTCCACCATCCTCTCTACGCTGGAAGTTACCACAGTCGCGCCCACGACCTCTCTGTGGTGCAACAACTCTAGGAGCACGTCCCTGACCTCCACCGGTCAACAAAGGACACTCCTTCCTCATGTGGTCTGCCGAACCACAATTCCAGCATGAATTACCAGCTACAACAACAGGAGCATGTACCTCCCTCGCAGCTCGAGGACAATCACGTCTCAAATGGCTACGCGATCCACACGCCCAGCATGTGCTCTGATCAGCTCTCGCCCTGTCTCCCTGAACAGGCGCACCATGTCCTCCCCCACCTCGCCTAGTCGAAGACTGATACCTCTTGTCTCGTCCTCTATTGTTCCGTTCACCACCGGAACTATACTCAGCAGCTCGCTTGCCCGAGCCAGAACCAACACTCCTGGAAGACAAACCCAGGTTCTGCTCAATATCCTTCGCTCTACCAACCAGTACATCAAAATCAGTGTACTCAGCTGCAAGCGTATATGTCTTTACATCCGTCACCAAACCATAACGGAAACGTTCACACCTCTCCCTTTCATCAGGGACAAGCTCAGGTGTGTACTGACTGAGACGGACAAACTGAATCTCGTACTCAGCCACTGTCATGCTCCCTTGCTTCAGGGACATGAACTCTCTTTTCTTTTCATCCAGGTATCTCACACCTAGATACCTTCGTTTGAACGCGTTCAGAAAGAACGTCCAAGTCACATCAACTTTCTCCATTCCGGAGATAGCAGTCGTCCACCAGGTATACGCATCATCATGTAACAGCGATACCACACATCCAAGCTTCTGCACATCATTGCAGTTCATTTGTCCCAATATCCTCTTGGTACTTTCCAACCAAGATTTAGAACCTTCAGCAGACAAACCCCTGAACTCAGTCCCTCCCAGACTGCGCAAACGTTCCAAAGGTAGTCTAGCATTAGCATCTCCCTGATGCCCAGCTCCATGAGCTCCAGCTACTGCCGCCTGAAAGGCTCCCGCAATAGCTTGTATCAACACTGTCATATCAGGAGCAGCTTGCCCCTGTCCAGCTTCAGGTCCAGCGACCCCAGCACCAGCATCAACACCAGCTCCATCACCTCCAGCACCACCACCACCAGGCGGTCCACCACTGGGAGGAGGAGGTAAATCCACCACATTATCAGCATTCTCCTCATTCTCATTCTGAGCCATAGCTCACGTATTAATCCTCGTCTCTCTACGAGTTCCCATTCACTAAACAATGCACTAACACAAATGCAATAAACATAATCAGGCCCAGCAAGGTAAGTAATCCAAGCACTCAAGGCTCATTTCTCAAAAACAATTCATTTCATTAGTTTTGATATGGCAATGGGTCCCTCTAACATGCTTCAGCACAGGATAGCATCACAATTGTAACATACTTTACAATTCACACATCACACTTCCACTCAAAAAGCATACAAAGCAATCATACATATATCACCCACATAACCATTCGCAAATACTCAAGAACTCAGCTCTGATACCACCAAATGTAACCCTCTTAGCCCGGCCTAGACGGTTAACCCGAACTACGAAGATTACACGGGGAAAACCAAAGTCAACCCGAAAGTCAACCTTGATTAACGACCCTTTTTTTCCTTTTGAATCTTGTCTAGATGCATATTAATCCTAAGCGTACCCTTGAGAAGAGCATACTTGAAAAGCACAACGATCGGAAAACGTTAAGGGACTCAATTGCACAAATTACAACATTTGGGGACCAAAATATAAATTCTGTAAATTAAGAGGATTTAACTGATTGTTAAGTTACCATTATGAAATTAGTCATATTACATGCTACTCTGTCAAATTTCACCTCAAACGGACATCTCAAACTCTAGCAATTGCATATACAAAATTCAGGACTAAAACGTAAAGCTTGCAAATCTTATACCATTCAAATCAGTGCCCAACTGTCAAGTGTTTCGAAACAGGTGTTGACCGTTTTGAAACGCGGGTTCATTTCGAGGCCTGTTTTGAAACAGGGCTTGACAGTGGCAAATCCATTTCGAAACGCCCTCTACCCGTTTCGATACACGAAGGCCATTACAGGCCCCCGTTTCGAAACGGTAGTGCCCGTTTCGATACGGACTGCCCAGAAAGTGCAGATTTTGCTGGTTTATCATACAATTAACCACTCAAACACATCCCTATGACCTCCTAATCATGCCAACAAGTCATCATGCATACAAGGAACATATTTGTATCATCAAAACACGTTCATGGCATCAATTAGGAAAAACCACAAATCTATAGGCATACATCCTAATATTCAAACCAACCAAACATCAAAACATCAAAGCAATCACCATAATGGCCATTTACAATCCCAAAACATCATAGGCATCATACCAAACTCAGGAAGTCCAAAATATCTCACAAAAACACAACCTAGGTTCCCCTTGCCAAATACCAAAAGCTAATAATATTGTAAAAACAGTCACCATACGTGAGCTTAGCCTTCCCTTGGATTCTTAGCCTCCTTACTGCCCTTAAAGCACTTCAATTCTCTGCATTATTGGTTCAAGAAAGAGAGCGTAAGCACATTTTCTTAGTGAGGCACGCTCTTAAGAAACAACACAGTAATGCACTTTATAAAACACCTTTCAAAGGCCTTTAAAATCATAAACATCATTTCTCATGCAACAATGCATACTCAACAAGCATCTCATGCTTCATTAACATCAACATGTCATAAACAACAAGCATATCATGCTTCATTAACTTCAACATGTCATATTGGCTTTCAAGTGATACCATGACCATTTTCAACATAAAACACAATCGGATACGTGGATTACAAGCGTTGTCCCATACGCTTCATACACACTACCGAACACAAGGTGGAGTTTACCGGTACAATCACAACCCCTCAACACTCGTGATGGAGTTTAACGGTACAATTACAACCCCTCCACATCACTCATCGGTAGTTGTATAACATCACTAACGAGAACACGGGACACACAACACAAGATTCACACATGGACTTTTAACCACCATTGTGATCTTAGACATCTCGTTAGTGTACTTGGATGGAGTTTTCGGTACCATTACAACCCCTCAACATCCAAGGCGACTTTATTCACGGTGCACCCAATCCTGTAGCGGGCTAACTATATCTGATTCAAGTACTTTAAAACCAACACATCACTTGCCAATATACATCAATTATCAACAACAATCCACTGTTTTAAAGCATTAATCAAAGCCATTAAACCATCATGCATCACTATGCATCAAAACCACATTTATCAATGTCAAACCAAGGATCCCTTACCTTGAGCATCCTTCAACACATGGCTTTCAAAACCAGCATTAATCATGCTAAAACATGCTTTCAAAACAGAATTTAAACATGCAAAATAAACACATTGCATCCAACCTTCTCATGGTTCATCAAAGAGAGAGTTTCTCCGAAAACTTACTCTTGAGCTTAGTTAAGTTGTTTAGACTTAAACTAACCTCCCAAAACCTTCAAACACTGGTTTCAAAGCTGAAAACCAAACTTCACTCACCAATTCCGTTTCACAAGCTCGCCGAAATGACGTTCAAGCCTCCGGATCAACACCACAAGGATCCGAATGTGCCTCCCATGTTTTAAACACATCAAAGCAGAGGATTAATGCATCATCATGCATTAAAATCTCCAGTCACAACACCTAAACTCGCTGCTGACATCAAATCTAACATTTCGGCTACCAAACACAACCGAAATCACATCCAAACTCATCCACAACATTACCCAGCCAAGATCCATCACTTCTAAACATTCTTAAACATCAATTAACATCCAAAAAGGATCAAAACTCGGCCTTATACCTCCAGAAATAACAGAACACCAAGATCACCCCAAAAACCACCATTTCACAAGTAAAAACTTAGGAAAATCAACCTATTCGGGATTGCATTGATTAAACCTCAATTACACATCATTAAACATCCAAAATACTTTAAAAAGACATCTAAAAACAGATCCCAAACATTCATTACGAATTTCTTCAAGATTAAATCCAAATTTTGAGTTTAAGCCAAAATCAAGATCACATCATCATAACCTTTTATAAAACTTAATTTAAGGATTGAGAAATTGGGAATTTCAATAAAGAACTGAATATTTAGAGGAGAAGAACATCCTTACCTCTAAATGTAGATTTCTCCTTGTTTAGAGCCAAAATCCTTGAAAATTCAATGAGCAAATGAAGAGGATTTGATGTAGTAAAGCTTAGGAATCAATTGATGATTGAAACCTCATCATTTAGAGTGAAAATCAAAAGAAAAGCTGCTGTGGAATTGTGTTTGGCTGAGGGAATTTTGAGAGAAAATGAAATGGGAAAATTTTAGCAAAAGTTAGTTAAGAAAACTAAAATATGGTTTTTCCCTCTTTTCTTTTAATTAGTTAAACACTAAATGAGTCATTAAAATCAAGAAAAATCTAGAGAAATCCTTCCTTGGGTAAATTAGCTCCTTAAAGATTCAAAGTTTCAATCCTTACAAAACAGTCACCACTGAACTTTTCAAAAATTACATTTTAGTCACTATTTCGAAATGTCACACTTCCAAACCTTATTTTGTAAAATTGATTTCACCACTCTCTTATATATAATAAAATAGGATTTTTAGATATTTTTTTCCATATTTTTAATGCATCCCGAAATAGGCTTTCCCTAAAACCACTTTTTATATTCGAACCGAAAATCAGACCTGTCCGGTTCAGACCCTAAACTTCCAAGCCCAAAATTGGGGTGTTATACTGTCCGTTGTTTCCAGCATCAGTAAATTGCGTGGATGGGCTCATTGGACTCAGAAAATTATGCTCTTCCAATCGCACTACATTTTACCAATTCCTCAAGTTGCTGCCCTTGGTGGGAGATATGGTGGCTGCAACTACTAGGCAACATCTCTTTCTGTGTTGAACTGCTTCAGTACAGCTCCTTGGTCTGCTTCCTCAGCATCAATTCCTTAACTTTCTCCTCCTCTTGACAACTTCTAGCACCTGAAATACAAACTAAACTAAGACAATATCTTTTCTCACCAAATTAAAGATATTCAATAAAAATAAGGCAAAGCAAAGAATATTGTGAATAATGCATGCATGCACCTAAATATGCCTAAAATGCACTTAAGAACAGCAATAATATGAGATGGAATGCATACAAAATATAAGACTTATGAGCACTTTATACCAAACTACGGGGTCGTTCTAACAACAACTCATAGTTGTCCAACAGCTGATGCAGTCTCATGCATTCCAACAATGACAACTTCATAAGCTATGGACATCACCTATATCCTAGGCGCTATGTCACCCAACACTGGCCCAACTAGCAGGTTGTAGTTACTTCGGGGAGGCAAACCCCCAGGAGATATAACATTCTCCACAACTCCTTACCCAAAGGAAATAGAACCACGCTAGTTCTAGCTTCATATCTCGGTCGTAACATAACACATTTCTAAGGTATGCTAATTTCAACAAAACAAAAACAATCAGGACAGCTTTAAGCAAGGATCCAAGACTTCCAATTCAAATCAAAACATTTCAGACTATAGTAATAAGGCAATGGTTTCCGCAAAATAAACCCCACAATGCATATCACAATCATATATATATATATCAATCATCGTGCATAGCACACAACAACATTCAACCAATATCAACATCCCATTTAATCGCAAACTTGGTTTAAACAATCAACAACAACGCTAATCAATCATAACTTACCTCCCAATTATCACAAACATGGCTATAATACCAACGAATTAACCAGCTCGTCCCGTCTGGACGCGAGATCGAACCAAGCGAGTCACACGGGGAATATTAAAGTAAACCGGGAAAGTTTACCTCAATAAATGACCCTTTTTTCTTTTTACCTTATCTAGATGCACATTATCATCCTATGTGATTCGAGCTTGTGGAGAAAGGAACCTCAACTCAATCAAACATCGATTAGACATTCACTTGACAACATATATGTTCCAAGGACCAAAACATAATTTTTACAAATTATAGGAAATTTGTCCTATTTGAAGTTACCACCCTTTGATTAGTCATTTTTCATGCCACAGTGTCAAATCTCAATTCAAACGAACATCAATAGGACAATCAAATGCAATCACAAACATTAAGGGACCAAATTGTAAATTTAGAAAATTATAAGGAATTACTTGGAATTAGGTTTACCAATCCTCAATTAGTGAGGTTTCATGCATACATGTCAAATTTTAGCTATAAAAGATCATTCAAACTCATTCAATTGCATGCATAACGATCAGGGACTAAACGGAAGAAATGAGAAACATTTAACATTCAAAATAACCAATTTACCTACTAGTAGTATCGAAACGGCTCCATAGTGTATCGATACACGGGGGTGTATCAATAGGGTCTCGATAGTGTATCGGTACAAGATTTTCCAGAACCATTTAATCCAAGGGGCTGTATCGATACACCTTCACCTGTTTCGATACGGGGTCCGAAAATACACATACTCGTATCGATACACCTTCAACAGTATCGAAATACTTGGGCCCGAAATGCCCAAAAATGCTGGTTTTTCATGCTTAAACTCATCCAAAAACATTCCAAAATGTTCCCAAGACATAATCAGCCACTTAGCATATATATATTCAAAGACATTAAACACCAAATCATGCTTCCAACTTCAACTTATCAAGATTATCAAACTATAGGCGTGCTTCCTATGCAAAAAGACCATTAGGACACCAAAACAAAAACTAAACCAAATACCAGCAAGTAAAGGCCATTTACAACTACAAAACAACATTATTAACTTGCTCAAAATAGGGAGTTGCTTAAAGATTATGATATGATGATTGAGTACCATCCGGGGAAGGCTAATGTTGCAGCCGAACTGCAAGTGAAGCTCTCGGTGGTAGATTTGATTAAGGAGAATCAGTTGTCGGATGATTCGTTGGTACCGCATGTGCAAGAAATTGCGGAAGGAAATCCAACAGACTTTTATTTCAATGATGATGGTGTTTTGTGATTTAAGAGTCGAATAGTTGTGCCGGAGGATGTTGAGTTGAGGCGCTCTCTTTTGACTGAGGCGTATAATAGCCCTTTTGCCATGCATCCTGGTAGTACAAAGATGTATCGTGGGTTGAAGGATGAGTACTATTGGGTTGGTTTGAAGAAGGACGTGGCTGATTTTGTTAGTAAGTGCATGGTTTGTCAATGTGTTAAAGCTGAGCATCAATTTCCTTCTGGATTGTTGTAACTGTTGAAGATTCCAGAATGGAAATGGGAGAGAATCACCATGGATTTTGTGATGGGTTTGCCTTTGACATCGTCCAGGAAGAATTCCATTTGGGTGATTGTTGATAGTTTTACGAAGTGTGCACATTTTCTGGCGGTGCATACTACGTATACGTTAGACAAGTTGGCAGATTTGTACATCTCTGAGATTGTGAGGTTGCATAGGGTGCCTAAGTCCATTGTTTCGGATCGAGATCCGCATTTTACAAAGAGGTTTGGGAGTGTTTGCATCGAGCATTGGGTAAGCATTTGAATTTCAGTACTTCGTATCATCCGTGGACGGATGGATAGTCTGAACGGGTTATCCAAGTGTTGGAGGATATGTTGAGGTGTTGCATCATTAGCAGAGTTTGATTACTATAACAGTTATCAAGCGAGCATTCAAATGGCTCCTTATGAAGCCTTGTATGGAAGAAAGTGTAGAATGCCTCTTTGTTGGGCAGAAGTGGGGCAAAAATTTGTATCTTTACCTAATGTGCTGAAGGGCACTACAGAAAAAGTGAAGCTCATTAGTGAGAGGTTGAAAGCGCCTTCAGATCGGCAAAAATCTTACACGGATTTGAAGCGTAAGGAGGTTGAGTATGTTGTAGGTGATAAGGTGTTTTTGAAGGTTTCACCTTGGAAAAAGGTGATGAGATTTGGTCAGAAGGGCAAGTTGAGTTCGAGGTTTATTGGACCATATGAGGTGCTTGAACGTGTTGGATCTATTGCTTAAAGGTTGAGGTTGCCTTCCGAGTTGGAGAAGATACATGATGTTTTCCATGTATCCATGCTTCGAAGATATAGATCGAATCTGTCTCATGTTATGCCTGTTAAGGAGATAGAGTTGAATCCAGATTTATCGTATGATGAAGAACCAGTTGAGATCTTGGATTCGGACAGCAAGGTTCTTCGTGGTAGGACCATTGAGTTGGTCTAGGTCTTGTGGCAACATCATGGTGCAGAGGAAGCCACGTGGGAAAGGAAGGATAACATGATGAAGAAGTTTCCTTATCTTTTTCCATCAGGTAAAACTTCGAGAACGAAATTTCCTAAGTGGGGGAGAGTTGTAACGCCCCGATTTTGGGCTTAGGAGTTAGCCGGGTTCGGCTAAGAGGTTCGAGTGAACTGGTTCGAGAGAGTTATGTTGGTTTTGGGATTAAATTAAAATAAATGGTTTTTGAGGGAGATAAAATATGAGAAAATATTTTATAATCTGAAAATAATATTTTGAAGGTTTTGGAGAGTTCAATTTGATAAAATTAGACTGATTTAATTGGTATTTTGAAAATGGTGACTAAATTGTAATAATTACAAAATACGTTTTAATGACTAAATTGAAGAGGGTCAAAACTTAGAGTCTCTAGGGAGCTATTACACCAAGGTTTTATCAGCCTTTTCCCTTGATTTTGTGTTTTTAAAAGATTTTATTTATTTATTTAATAAATGGGTTTTATTAAAAGAGATTTTAAAATGCTAAAATATTTTCTTACGTAACTACTTTCTCGTAAACTTTTCTCTCAACTTTCCTATCAGCCAAACTATCTTTTCATCACTAATATCTCCAGAGAATCTCTTTTCACCCATTTTTGATTTCTAAATGATTCTCATGGATTTCTACATCAACTAGCTATGGATTTCTTGAAGGTTTTCATCTAAATCATTGCAATCAAGGGGAAAAGCTTGTGTTAGAGGTGATCTTTCTTTTCTCCCCTCTAATCAAGGTTCTTTAATGAAATTCCCAAGTCTTTGGCTCTCTAATTGTGATTATTAACAAGGTTTTATAATCTATTTAATTAAAATGGTGAGATCAAGCTTTTAAAGATGATTTCATGAGATTTTGGTAAAGCTATTGTTTTGATTGATTTGATATTGATTTTAATCTTGTTTTGGATGCTAAATGATGTTGAAATAAATGTTTTATAATAATAATCCCAAAATGAGTTGGATCTCTAGTTGTTAGATTGCTAGATTTGGGGTTTTGTGGAGATAATGTAGTTCTTGTGTTGCTGGAGGTTTAAGGATGAAATTAGATTGTTTTTGGATGTTAATTGATGATTAAAAGTAGATGGAAGTGTTAGGTTTTGGCTGGGTTGAGTTTGTAGAGTAATCGAAAGAGTTTTCGGTTGTTTCGGATAGGTGTTTTGGTGTTTTTAGGCAAAGTAGCATGGTGGCTTTAGTTGCTGGTGATTTTAATGCATTGAGATGCATTATTCCTCTCTTTTTGTGTGTTATAAATAGGGGAGAATGTATCGGAAGCGACCGGTGAAGTTTCGGGAGCTTCGAAAGCTTGATTACGCTTCGGCAAAGCAAGCGAGGCGTTGTCGGTGAGTGGAATTGGTTTTAAAGCCATTAAAAGACTTGAAAGCAAGGTTTGGGGTTTATATTGAGTTTGAAACACTAATATAAGCCCGAAAGTAAGTTTGAGATAATTCACTCTCGTTTCTCAGTTTTTATCCCATTGATTTTTATAACCATGCTCATGTTTTGAAAATATATGCAAACCTACTGTTTTATGCATGTTTTGAGAAATGATTGGATAATTTATATGATCCCATGAGATAGAATTGTGATTTTGGAAAGATAGAATTGATTGAGAAAATGCTATGCATTGTTTATGCTTTTGAAATATAATGAGATTGATTTATGTTTATGCATTGAAAAACAGTAGGTAAATGATGTTTAAAATGAGTATACAGGCATGAGATGAGATAATTGTTATCAGATATAATTGGTCGACCAATCGGATGAGAAGTGCACTATAAAATACAAAATTTGCATGTGCTCTTTGGTTCGGGTAATGGGGGTAGTGCCATCTCGTTCCAAAGTGAGAGTGTGGTGATGAGCGATTCCACCATGCTAGGTCCTTATGATGAGAGATTCCATCAAGCTTTGTGGCATTTAGTGATACCTCCATAAGAGTTCGGTTATATGAGATTCCATCGTGATAGGACTTGATGATGTGAGATTCTGTCAAGCTATCTACATATCCGACTAATGTTGCTAAAATGCCAATATATGAGATTCACATGTACCTTGATTATAAATGATTTTATGCATTGTGTTTTGCATATGAGAATATGATTTGAGAAATGCTTTTGAGAAACAAGCATGTTTGGTTTTGCTTTGAGATTATGCATTTGGGTTAATGCATGAGATAGATGGTACATATGGTTTTAATGATGTGGTTTTGCTTTGAAAATGATTTCAAGCATGAGATAGATTGAGCATGATGAGATAGAGATTTCTATTTGAGAAATGGCTTTGAAATGCATTGTTGTTGTGGGTTTGTTTTGAGCATCCCTCACTACACATTATTGTTTACGCTCTCTTTTCCAACAATGCAGAGAATTAGCATATTTGGGATAGCGAAGAAGCAAGAAGGGAACCAAGGAGTGAGACTTAGCTCAAGTATGGTTTTATGTTTTCTTATTAGTAATAATCAGTAGTGGAAGGATGCCTTTATGTTTTGGGAGTGTGTGTTTTGAAACTCTCTGTTTTGGGGCAAGTTTGTGTTGCCTTTAATGACTTGTAAATGTCCTTTACTTGTTGGTATTTGCTTTTGTTGAGTGTGTAAAAGTTCTATTATTTACACCCTTTTTAACCCATATTTCTGCTACATTCAAGCATCATTGCATTGCATTTAGGTTAGTTTACAGCAAAACATCACAAATATATTAAAGGCACGGATTCTACTAAAAGATGGTTGATTTTGCAGGTTGCTGCCATAGTAGATGGAGAAGGCGGGCGCAGGGAAGAGAAGCAGAAGAGCTGAACTGGACAAGCAAACGATGAGGACGATGCTGCCATGGACCTGCCGTGAAAGCAGAGGACGACAACAAGTTAGTGGAGGAAAAGCAAAGTGGACCTCGATAGATAGAGAAAATTATGCTCGTCTGTCGTGTGAAAACCATATATTTTTCCAAGCCCCGGATCAAAAGATATGTCAAGCCAAAGCTCAAGGAGAGGAAATCCCAAGAAACAAGGAGGGCGGCTGAAAAGTAGGATCCTTGGAGATTAAGTCTTTATTAGAATCTTACTTTTAATTAAAGTTGTAATCCTTGTTAAACTAGAATTCTTGAGCCCAAAGCTTATATAAGGGCATAGATTTTAACCTAGGAGGTATCATACCCCATAACCGATAACCAAACCCCTCCGCCGTTTACCCGCCGTCGATATGTTCTAAAACCCCCTAGGGCCACGGGTTGATTTGTAAAGTAGTTGCAAGGGTTGTTTTGTTTTAGGATTTTCCAAGTTCAATAAAATAAACTTCAAGTTCTCTTATTTTGGTTATTAATATCTTGCAAGAGCATCGGGAGAGCATTGTGAGGTTATCCATTTACTTAGCATCGGAAGAGTTAAGTATACGAAAGAAATAAGAGCAAGTTCTCTAGTTTATAGTTGAACTATCTCGTGCCTAGGGATAGGGCGAGGTTAAGTGGCTAAAGAAGAATTCATACACATCGGTGTTCATCCTTCGATTCACGTCGGGAGGTATCATCAAGACGCGATCATCGACAGACTTGGACCTAGGGATAGGCCAAGGCAGATCTGGGATTCTTGCCAAACTTGAAGTACGGAGTTGGTGTGTTTGTTGCCGCGACGATCAACGGACTGCTGCCGCGACAGGTGCTGCCAGCGGCAGGCGCGACGACAGAACTGGATTTCCTAAACATTGCAATACCTGCACTACTGAGCAATTCAATACCAGCCCATTCTCTCTATCTTGATATTTCTACTCTTTTATTTAAGTTTACTTTCTTATTCTCGTGACAATTCTCAAATATTTCCTTTACTTTCGTGCAGTAATTCAAGGTGAAGCTATTAGCCCAATCCCTGTGGAGACGATATCCGATACTTTGTATCACTTTACTACTTGCGTCGTGTACACTTGCACTACCATTGCGATAGACTATTTTACACGCAACAAGTTTTTGGCGCCGTTGCCGGGGATTGGCAACATAACTCTACCTTTCTTTTATTGCACTTTTTGTTTTTATTTTTATTTTGTTTTTATTTTTCTTTTTCTTTTTTGGTGCTTTCAACTCTTGCTTTTCACGAGGTTTTCTTTTTTATGCGCAGATCTAAAAGAGGTGAAGATCCTGAATATCCATTAGATCCGGAAGTTGAACGTTCCTTCAATCTCAAGAAACAAATTCGTCACCTTTTAGCCAGGAACGAGTACCTTGAAGAACAGCTAGAGAAGATGGCCGACGACCCACCTACTGGCGATGTTATACCGCCTGTCGGCGACCCGCCTGCGGCAGCCGGACGACGGTCCTATCGTGACTACATGTTGAATGATCATGTAGAGTTGGAGACCACGCTGCCGGATATTGAAGTTGATAACTTTGAGCTGAAACCTGTCATGTTTAGTATGATCAACAATGCCGGGCAGTTTAGTGGTGCTGTGACAGAGGATGCTAGGGAGCATCTCAAAACGTTCCAGGAAATCTGTGGTTCGTTTAGACTACCAGGAGTTAATCCGGATATACTGAGGCTTCGGTTATTTCCCCATTCATTGAGGGACAGAGCTAAAACTTGGTGGAATAAACTTACGCCGGGTTCAATTAGAACTTGGGCAGATTTATCTTGTGAATTTTTATCTCGTTTTAATCCTTCGCATTTATCTGAGCGATTACGTAATGAAATTGCTACTTTTCAACAGGAAGATGACGAGCCGATGCACGAGGCCTGGGACAGATTTACTACTCTTCTACGGAACTGCCCAATGCATAGATTCCCCGTCTGGAATCAGGTAACTAAGTTTTATAATGCTGCCAACTTACAAACTCGTATTCGAATTGATTCTGCAGCAAATGGACTATTATTGGATAAAGATCCGGACGAGGCAATGCTAGTTTTGAAAAATCTGGCTAAGAATGAGGAGCAGTTTCCGACCGCAAGAAGAGGGGGTAAACGGGTACTTGCTGTCAAGGACTATGAAGCCGACAGCACGTTGAAATCACAAGTGGCGTACCTTACTAAGGCAATGAAAAAACTCTTGAATGATGATACACAACAGGGATTTGCTGTCGAGGAGGTATGTGACATTTGTGAGGGAAATCATGGTCGGGATGAGTGCCCAATACAGTTAGAAGAGGGAAAGTATGTTGGAAATTACAACAAGCCGAATTACAATTCCAACAATTATAATCCCAATTGGAGGAAGGATCCCAAATTTTCCTGGAGAAATCCTAATAATGCCCTGAATCCTCAAGCACACAATCAGAATCAGGGAGGACCTAGATTGCTGACGCGACAGCAACTGCCGACACACCTACCGCCGCAGCAGCAACAGCAGCCACCAGCTGCCACAAGCAGTATACTGGAACAGACTCTGGCCACCTTTATGTCTCAGACAAGTACTTATATTGAGAATATGAATCAATTTGTCAAGAAAACAGAGATGTTCATGGATAAAACAGAGATGAGGATGACAAACCACGAAGCTACTCTGAAATCTTTGGAGACACAAATGGGTCAGGTTTCCCAACATATTAAGCCAAGGCAAACTGGAGGATTCCCTAGTAATACTGAAAATGCTAGGCAACCCACACATGAGCAGTATAAGGCAATTACTACTAGGAGTGGGAAGAAACTACCAGGGCCGGAAAAAGAAGTTGAAACAGTAAAGGAACCAGCATTGGACAAACCTGCCGAGGAAGCTGCCTCGACAGGTAACAAACAGACTGCTGCCGATGAGCCTGTCACGACAGCAGAAGCGACAGAGGAGAAAAATGATGAACCTAAACCTCCTCAGATTCGTATGCAGTGGGAAGGACGTATTGCTGATTATCGTCCCCCACCTCCTTTTCCTCAATGGATACAGCAAGCTAAGCAAGAATCTCAACTTAAAAAGATTTATGATATTTTTAAGCAGGTTCATATTAATATTCCGTTGTTAGATGCCGTTAGGGAGATGCCCGGTTACGCCAAATTTCTCAAGGATGTCATGTCAAAGAAATATAAACTTGGGGAATTTGAAACGGTAAGGATGGCAGATGGTTGCATGAGTATTCTTCATCGGCAGCCACCCCAGAAAAAGAAGGATCCGGGGAGCTTCATCATACCTTGTGTAATCGGAGATAAATACGTGGGTAAGGCACTTTGTGATCTTGGTGCTAGTATTAATTTAATGCCAAAATCTGTTTTTCAGAAATTAGGTATTGGAAAGGCGCGGCCCACGACAGTAATCCTACAGCTTGCAGACCGCTCTTACGTTCATCCAGAAGGAAAAATCGAAGATATTCTGGTAAGAGTGGATAAGTTTATTTTTCCTGCTGACTTTCTTGTTTTAGATTGTGAAGCAGACGAAAACGCACCAATCATCCTTGGGCGACCCTTCTTAGCCACGGGAAGATCACTGATTGATGTGGAAAAAGGAGAACTCACCATGAGAGTGAATGACCAAGAGATTAAGTTGAATGTTCTCCAAGCAATGAAGCATGCTGATGCAGACGAGGAATGCAAGGCTATCATTGAAGTTATCCTTGATCAACCCTGCATCTGGTCGGGCTGTCACGACATAAAAATCGGGCACTGCCGTGGCAGCCACCTACAGGGCTGTCATGACAGCACCGACGATAGCAACTCCTCTGACTCCGATACATCTGATACTGAAGATCAGGAGGAGGTAAACTGGTTAGGCAACCGTCCAGGTAAGTTATTCGAACCTCTGAATTATACTTCGGATAACCATTTAATCCAAAAGCCATCTACTGTTGAACCACCTGCCTTAGAACTGAAGCCCCTGCCAGGGCAGTTAAAATATGTTTTTCTTGGTTCAAATGATACGTTGCCCGTAATCATCTCTTCTAAGCTGCCACACAAACAGGAACGGCAGCTAGTAGGCATGATGCGGCAGCACAATAAGGCAATTGGATGGACGATTGCTGACATTCAAGGCATTAGTCCGGCGTTATGCATGCACAAAATCCTTCTAGAGGAAGATCATAAGCCGACTATTGATGCCCAAAGGCGGCTAAACCATGCGATGAAAGAGGTGGTCCGTAAAGAGATAATCAAATGGTTAGATGCTGGCATTATTTACGCCATCTCTGACAGCAAATGGGTGAGCCCGGTGCAATGCGTTCCCAAGAAAGGAGGAATGACCGTGGTGGCCAATGAAAACAACGAGTTAATCCCAACCAGGACTGTGACCGGTTGGAGGGTTTGTATGGACTATCGGAAGCTTAACAAAGCTACCCGAAAGGACCACTTTCCTTTACCCTTTTATTGATCAAATGCTTGATAGATTAGCGGGTAAACCTTACTATTGTTTTCTTGATGGTTATTCAGGTTATAATCAAATTTCTATCGCACCGGAGGATCAAGAAAAAATGACCTTCACATGCCCCTATGGAACGTATGCTTTTAGGAGAATGCCGTTTGGATTATGCAATGCACCCGCCACCTTCCAAAGGTGCATGATGGCTATATTCTCCGATATGGTGGAGGACTTCCTTGAGATATTTATGGATGATTTTTTAGTCTTTGGAGACGATTTTGAGAGCTGCCTTGGCAATCTACAAAAGGTACTTGAAAGATGTGAAAAAGCAAACCTCGTATTGAATTGGGAAAAATGCCACTTTATGGTTGATGAAGGGATAGTCCTTGGCCATAAGATTAGCTGTCGTGGCATAGAAGTCGACAGGGCCAAAATAGAAGTGATTGAAAAAACTGCCGCCGCCGACCACAGTCAAGGGTATTAGAAGTTTCTTAGGGCATGCTGGTTTTTATAGAAGATTCATTGCAAATTTCTCAAAAATTACCAAGCCCTTATGTCATCTTTTGGAGCAGAACCGACCCTTTGACTTTAATGATGAATGTACTGAAGCATTCAAGGTTTTGAAGGAAAAGCTGGTAACAGCCCCAATAGTACAGCCACCAGACTGGACACAGTCATTTGAGATTATGTGTGATGCTAGTGACTATGCTGTCGGGGCAGCACTCGGGCAGCGCAGAGATAAGCTATTTCATGTCATATACTATGCCAGCAAGACACTGAATGACGCCCAAGTGAACTACACCACCACAGAAAAGGAGTTATTAGCTGTGGTGTTCTCCATCGACAAGTTTCGTTCTTACATCCTTGGGACGAAAGTAATAGTGCACACAGACCATTCTGCCCTGAAGTATTTGTTCGCAAAGAAGGATGCAAAGCCTAGATGGATACGGTGGATCCTGCTATTGCAAGAGTTCGATCTTGAAATCAAAGACAAAAAAGGGACAGAAAATCAGGTGGCAGACCACTTGTCAAGGTTGGAGAAGGGACAGAGTCTACCAATAGATGAGACAAACATACTGGAGACCTTCTCAGATGAGCAGCTCTTTGCTGCCGCAATCGCTGCCGCAACAGCCATGGCGGCAGGTAAGTCTTCTGAACTCCCCTGGTATGCTGATTTCGTTAATTTTATAGTTAGTGGAATACTTCCTTCTGATCTTAATTATCAAGCCAGGAAGAGGTTCCAAAATGATGTTAAGCATTATTATCGGGACGAACCTCTTCTTTTCAAAATGTGTGCAGATCAAGTTATAAGGAGGTGTGTACCACAAGAAGAGCAAGAAGACATTCTCCATCACTGCCATGCTTCACAATATGGAGGTCACTTAGGAGGCAACAAAACTGCTGCCAAGGTGCTGCAGTCAGGGTTCTACTGGCTGACACTGTATAAAGATGCACAGGACTTCTACAAGAACTGTGACAGGTGCCAGCGGACAGGTAACATCTCGAGGAGAAACGAGATGCCACTGCAGAACATTCTAGAAGTCGAGATCTTCGACGTTTGGGGGATTGATTTTATGGGACCTTTTCCATCTTCATGTGGAAATCTATACATCCTCCTAGCAGTGGATTATGTCTCTAAGTGGGTCGAAGCTATCGCCACTCAAAAGAATGATGCCAAGACAGTCCAAAAATTTCTACACAAAAACATTTTTTCGAGGTTTGGCATCCCTAAGGCGATTATCAGTGATGAAGGGAGACATTTTGACAATAGGGTTATTACTGCCGCCTTGAAGAAATATGGTGTCAAGCACAGGATCGCGGCAGCATACATCCCACAGACCAATGGACAAGCTGAGATATCCAATAGGGAAGTTAAGAACATTCTTGAGAAGATGGTTAAGCCAACTAGGAAAGATTGGTCTTTACTCCTTAATGATGCATTATGGGCATATAGGACAGCTTTTAAGACTCCATTGGGCATGTCTCCATACCGACTGATTTATGGAAAAACTTGTCATCTGCCTGTCGAGATAGAGCACATGGCATATTTGGCAATCAAGGCAGTAAATATGGACTTGGACAAGGCAGGCCAGAAAAGGCTGTTAGATCTGAACGAGATTGACGAAATAAGAACAATGGCCTACGACAATGCAAGAATTTACAAGGAGAAAACTAAGAAGTGGCATGATAAGAAGTTGCTGCCACGACAGTTCTGCCCAGGGCAGCTTGTGTTTTTGTTCAATTCTAGACTGAAACTCTTCCCAGGAAAGCTAAAGTCTAGATGGTCTGGCCCGTTCCAAGTGGTACAAGTTTTTCCCCATGGTGTCATCACAATCCGATCATTAAAAGACGAGCACCAATTCAAAGTCAACGGACAGCGCCTCAAGCATTATCAAGGGACTGAAGCCCCAGGAATACAGGAAGTGGTTACCTTAGGAGATGCCCCACAAGGCATCCCTAATTTAACCTAAATTTTATTTTTATTATTTATTATTTATTAGGAAATAAGATTTATTTTATTCGAATAATGTTTTTATAATTTCTGTTTTTAGGAAATAAAGGAGTCAAGAAGAAAAAGGAGAAGTGACCCAAGTCCACCATCCATCCATCAGCCCAACAGAGCCCATTTATTGAAGCCTGTCGTTCCAGCTGCCGCCGCAGACACGGATAAGACAGGCTGTCAACAGACTGACACGGCAGACGCATAAGCGTGTGACAGACGCGTAACAGACGCATAAATGCGTGTCAGACGCGTCAGACACGCCAAAACTCAACAGTCGCCCCGTTATTCACGCCTGCCGTTACAGCATTAAACGGGCAGCAACCCTACCTCTATAAAACCCCGTTTTCATTTTCATTTTCCTCACTTCTGCTTATTCTTACTTGATCTCCCCTCTCGTTTTTCTTTGTTTTCTTTACTTTCAAAACCCTTGCAACTAACATGTCTTCCAGACAGACCCGCCGCAGTGCTGCTTCAGCCTCTTCATCAGCAGCACCCACACCGTCGGCCTTCGCAACCAAGGACTTATGGGAAGAAAGAGGTTTCATCTACATCCGAAAGGCACCGAACATGGGGCTCCGACCTTTCATCGCGAGGGCAATAAGGGCTCAACTATGGGAGCAGTTCGCAGAACAACCAGCAGAATTAAATGACACATTGGTGAGGGAGTTCTATGCTGCCATCGACAGCAGGACGGCGACATCAGTCACTGTCCGAGGGACAGAGGTACCATTCACAGCCGATTGCATCAACCATAGGTATGGCCTCTATTTTGGTCCCAACGACGATGCCCATCAGCAGTTTTTGGACACCCTCGACTCTGCCGCCTACGGTGCTGTCATGGCAGAGGTGACAGAGGAAGGGACGGAGTGGAATATGAGCAAGAAGAACCCCAACTCTGTAAAAAGGGGGCAGCTGCTTCTAGAAGCCAAGCTATGGAACACTTTCATCAAGAAGCGCATCCTGCCGTCCTCCCATCACACGACAGTGGATCAGCAGAGGCTAGCCCTCATCCATTCGATCATGAACAACCGGGCTTTCAACATGGGCCGTTATATGAGGGAAAGCTTCTTGGACTGCACCAATCGATCAACTGCCCGCCTCTGCCTACCATTCATGATCACATCTCTCTGCCGCTGCGCTGCTGTACCAGAAGCCACCACCGATAAACTGGTCAAAGGAAGGGGCTGGACCGATAACAACATTACCAGCCTCATGGAGCTGATAGTTGCAACACCCCTCTCCTCCTTCAACCCGGCTGCCTCCCCAGCAGAATCATCCGAGGAACCTGCTCCTGAACCTGCCCATGAACCTGCCGCAGCAGCTGCTCCGACAGACCATTCGGCTCAGATCCTTGCCGCCATACAGCGGGTGGAAGACAGACAAATGGGGCTGATAACATTCATCCGGGATTTCGCCAACTCGACGGTAAATTTCATTACCAATACTTTAAATTATCCCGATGTTATTTTCCCCACCTTCCCTGCCCACTATTTCACCATCCCCACCCCTGTCCACACACCTACACCACCTGCCTCCCCACACACACATTTTGCTGCTTCCACCCCATCACGTGCCCCGACGGCAGCTGGCAGCCCTCCGGCCGACACCTCTGCCCGAGGGACGAAACGACCACCCTCAGCTGACATCGAGGCAGACCCTCCTATTAGGAGGAATTTGGAGAAAGAATTCACGCCTGTCAAGAGGCAGAAACACATGGCCGACAAAAAACTAATGCCCAAGGCCAGCACCACCACCAGCAGCAGCAGCACTTGGGATAGCGGTAGCAGCTCAGACATCCAGATCGTGGAGCAACCTGCCCAGCCTGCCCCACAACCCAGAAGCCGCCGCCAAATTCGTGTCAGCAGCAGCAGTGAAGACAGCGATTAAAATCTAAGTCTTTTATTTTCTTTTTCTTGCTGCCTGCTTATCTATATTTTTTGATGTACATGCCTTCATTTTATCTGTCATTTGCATTGAGGGCAATGCAACCCTCGAGTTTGGGGGTGGAAACCCTCCATTTTAATGGAGTCTTAGTACATTTTAATTAATTGTTGTGTCTCATTTATTTTCTTAAAAAAATCAGAAAAGACTAAAAAAAAACTGTTGGCTGAAAACTGTGAAGTAAACTTACCTGTCATGACAGCTCTGTCGTGGCAGCATCTCTAGGATAGTTTAAGGAGAAGTTTAGAGCCTTTCTATAGTTCTGAAAACTTAAAACACCATTGTGACTGCTATACTTCTTAGATTTCTTTTAGCCAAACTAGAATAGGAAGCTTAGCACTTGAATAGGCCCTAGAGGTTCCTAACACTGGCTCTAGGAAAGAAGTTTAGCAAAATAGACTCAATAGCCCTAGAGGTGCCCGAAACCGGCTCTAGGAAGTTAGCTAGAGGTGCCCGAAACCGGCTCTAGTGAAACTTTAGCTTAAAAAAATAAAAAATCAAGTCAAAACAGAAAATCAAAGAAGCATGAAAATGTGCCTTCAAAAAGATAAACTTTGGCATAAAAATTCGAGTTAAGAGTTGAATATTCTAGTGAAACTAAGAGAGTCTTGGCATATAACTGTTCACAAGCATGCACACACTGCACGAGGACTATAGGGAGATTCCGGACATATCCTAATCTTTCCGACAGGCTGCTGCCGTTACAGAGAATGAGCGACGGGTAAGGGACAGTTCACTGTTTGAAGGCCAAACACAGTTTTAAAAAATTTTCTTTTTTCTTTTAGGTCTTAATTGCTTGAGGGCAAGCAAAAACTTGAGTTTGGGGGTGTGTTGAGTGTGTAAAAGTTCTATTATTTACACCCTTTTTAACCCATATTTCTGCTACATTCAAGCATCATTGCATTGCATTTAGGTTAGTTTACAGCAAAACATCACAAATATATTAAAGGCACGGATTGTACTAAAAGATGGTTGATTTTGCAGGTTGCTGCCATAGTTGATGGAGAAGGCGGGCGCAGGGCAGAGAAGCAGAAGAGCTAAACTGGACAAGCAAACGATGAGGACGATGCTGCCATGGACCTGCCGTGACAGCAGAGGACGATAGCAAGTTAGTGGAGGAAAAGCAAAGTGGACCTCGATAGATAGAGAAAATTATGCTCGTCTGTCGTGTGAAAACCATATATTTTCCAAGCCCCGGATCAAAAGATATGTCAAGCCAAAGCTCAAGGAGAGGAAATCCCAAGAAACAAGGAGGGCGGCTGAAAAGTAGGATCCTTGGAGATTAAGTCTTTATTAGAATCTTACTTTTAATTAAAGTTGTAATCCTTGTTAAACTAGAATTCTTGAGCCCAAAGCTTATATAAGGGCATAGATTTTAACCTAGGAGATATCATACCCCATAACCGATAACCAAACCCCTCCGCCGTTTACCCGTCGTCGATATGTTCTAAAACCCCCCTAGGGCCACGGGTTGATTTGTAAATTAGTTGCAAGGGTTGTTTTGTTTTAGGATTTTCCAAGTTCAATAAAATAAACTTCAAGTTCTCTTATTTTGGTTATTAATATCTTGCAAGAGCATCGGGAGAGCATTGTGAGGTTATCCATTTACTTAGCATCGGGAGAGTTAAGTATACGAAAGAAATAAGAGCAAGTTCTCTAG
The DNA here is from genome assembly GCA_030270665.1 of Hibiscus trionum. Classification (NCBI taxonomy): domain Eukaryota; kingdom Viridiplantae; phylum Streptophyta; class Magnoliopsida; order Malvales; family Malvaceae; genus Hibiscus; species Hibiscus trionum. The sequence goes on along the minus strand of BSYR01000007.1, from coordinate 7,543,605 downwards.
TTTATAGTTGAACTATCTCGTGCCTAGGGTTAGGGCGAGGTTAAGTGGCTAAAGAAGAATTCATACACATCGGTGTTCATCCTTCGATTCACGCCGGGAGGTATCATCAAGACGTGATCATCGACAGACTTGGACCTAGGGATAGGCCAAGGCAGATCTGGGGTTCTTGCCAAACTTGAAGTACGGATTTGGTGTGTTTGCTGCCGCGACGATCAACGGACTGCTGCCGCGACGATCAACGGACTGCTGCCGCGACAGGTGCTGCCAGTGACAGGCGCGACGACAGAACTGGATTTCCTAAACATTGCAATACCTGCACTACTGAGCAATTCAATACCAGCCCATTCTCTCTATCTTGATATTTCTACTCTTTTATTTAAGTTTACTTTCTTATTCTCGTGACAATACTCAAATATTTCCTTTACTTTCGTGCAGTAATTCAAGGTGAAGCTATTAGCCCAATCCCTGTGGAGACGATATCCGATACTTTGTATCACTTTACTACTTGCGTCGTGTACACTTGCACTACCATTGCGATAGACTATTTTACACGCAACAGCTTCGGTTTGAGTTTTGACTCTTAAGTGGCTATTTTGCATAGGTTACATGCCTATAGATTGCCTGTGTTTAATGCCATGCTATAATGTTGGAATTGCCATGTATGATTGAGGTTTGATGTTTAGATATGTTGTATGCATGTTGGAAGCATGTTTGAATAAGTTTGAATTGATTAAAGCATGAGAAACCAGGAAAAACTGTCATTACAGGCCTAGATGTTTCGGTACACCTAAGCCTATACCGAAACAGTGTGCCTGAAATGGCTTAGAAATTTAGAAACAGGGAAGGGGGTTTTGATACGTTTTGCTACTGGAATCTCGTGTTTCGAAACACCTTTGAGGTTGTTTCAATACGGGCCCGAGCTTCGAGCCGCTTGACCCTGTTTTGATACAGGGTAACATGTACCGAAACGCCCTGCAGTTTAGTTTGGTATTGGAATTTTCTGAAGTTTTGTTTCTTTACGTTTTAGTTCATGTATGTTGTGGATGCAATTAAATGAGCTTGGATGATTTTTTTGAGCTGATATATGACTGACAGGCATGTAATGTGACTAATTGAAGGGTGGGTAACATAAAAATGGCACAAGTCCCTATAATTTGGTAAAATTACAAAATGGTCCCTAAAATGTGTTTGTATGCAATTAGGTCCCTAATCATTGTCTGATTGAGTGGCAAATCGTTCCGCTGCGAAGTTTATCACTAAGGATAATAATGAGCATCTAGACAAGATAAAATGGAAAAAAATTACGGTTGTTTATTAGAGTGAACTTCCCGGTTTACTTCAATATTCCCCGTGTGACCCGTTCAGTTTTACCTCACCTTTTTTGAAGTTCGTTATGGTAGAAAGTTGCTTTTGCTGCCGAGGCAGCTGCTGCAACGACCAGTTGTTGCGACAGTCTTCTATCATGATGCTATGGAGGACAAGGGAAAACTCAATTTTCGGAAGAGCTTCATGACACCCATGTAACACCCCAATTTTGGGCTTGAAAGTTTAGGGTCTGAACCGGACTGGTCTGATTTTTGGTTCGAATATAAAAGGTGATTTTAGGGAAAGCCTAGTTCGGGATGCATTAAAAATATGGAAAAATATCTAAAAATTCTCTCTTAATATATATAAGAGAGTGGTGAAATCAATTTTACAAAATAAGGCTTGGAAATATGACATTTCGAATTAGTGACTAAAATGTAATTTTTGAAAAGTTCGTGACTGTTTTGAAAGGATTGAAACTTTGAATCTTTAAGGAGCTAATTTACCCAAGGAAGGATTTCTCCAGATTTTTTTTGATTTTTAATGACTCATCTAATGTTTAATTAATAAAAATAAAAGAGGGAAAAACCATATTTTAGTTTCATAACTAACTTTTGCTAAAATTTTCCCATTTCATTTTCTCTCAAAATTCCCTCAGCCAAACACTTTTCCACAACAACTTTTCATTTGATTTTCACACCAAATGATGAGATTTCAATCCTCAAATGATTCCTAATCATTTCTACATCAAATCCTCTTCATTTACATATTGAATTTTTAAGGATTTTGGCTCTAAACAAGGAGAAATCCACATTTAGAGGTATGAACGTTCTTCTCCTCTAAATACTCAGTTCTTTACTGAAATTCCCAAGTTCTCAATCTTTAAATTAAGTTTTATTAAATGTTTTTATGTTGTGATCTTGATTTTGGCTTAAAACTTGAGATTTTGATTAAATCTTGAAGAATTTCGTAGAGGTTGTTTGGGCTCTGTGTTGAGATGCCTTTTTAAAGTATTTTGGGTGTTTAATGATGTGTAATTGAGATCTAATCAATGCAATCCCGAATAGGTTGATTTTCCTAAGTTTTTACATGTGAAAATGGTCGTTTTTGGGGTGATCTTGGTGTTCTGTTGTTGCTGGAGGTATAAGGACGAGTTTAGATCCTTTTTTGATGTTAATTGATGTTTAAGAATGTTTAGAAGTGATGGATCATGGCTGGGTAATGTTGTGGATGAGTTTGGTAGTGATTACGGTTGAGTTTGATAGCCAAAATGTTAGATTTGTTGAGAGCAGCGAGTGTAGGTGTTGTGGCTGAAGATTTTAATGCATGATGATGCATTAATCCTCTGCTTTGATGTGTTTAAAATAGGGGAGGCACATTCGGGTCCTTGTGGTGTTGATCCGGAGGCTTGATCGGCGTTTCGGCAAGCTTGCGAAACGGAATCGGTGAGTGCAATTGGTTTTCAGCTTTGAAACCAATGTTTGAAGGTTTTGGGAGCTTAGTTTAAGTCTAAGCAACTTAACTAATCTCAAGAGTAAGTTTTCGGAGAAACTCTCTCTTTGATGAACCATGAGATGGTTGGATGCAATGTGTTTGTTTGCATGTTTAAATTCTGTTTTGAAAGCATGTTTTAGCATGATTAATGCTGGTTTTGAAAGCCATGTGTTGAAGGATGCTCAAGGTAAGGGATCCTTGGTTTGACATTGATAAATGTGGTTTTGATGCATAGTGATGCATGATGGTTTAATGGCTTTGATTAATGCTTTAAAACAGTGGATTGATGTTGATAATTGATGTATATTGGCAAGTGATGTGTTGGTTTTAAAGTACTTGAATCGGATATAGTTAGCCGGATATAGGATTGGGTGCACCGTGAATAAAGTTGCCTTGGATGTTGAGGGGTTGTAATGGTACCGTAAACTCCATCCAAGTACACTAACGAGATGTCTAAGATCACAATGGTGGTTAAAAGTCCATGTGTGAATCTTGTGTTATGTGTCCCGTGTTCTCGTTAGTAATGTTATACCACTACCAATGAGTGATGTGGAGGGGTTGTGATTGTACCGTTAAACTCCATCACACGTGTTGAGGGGTTGTGATAGTACCGGTAAACTCCACCTTGTGTGTTTGGTAGTGTGTATGAAGCGTAAGGGACAACGCTTGTAATCCGCGTATCCGATTGTATTTTATGTTGAAAATGGTTATGGAATCACTTGGAAGCCAATATGACATGTTAATGTTTGTGAAGCATGAGATGCTTGTTGTTTAAGACATGTTGATGATTATAAAGCATGAGATGCTTGTTGATAATGCATTGTTGCATGAAAATGGTTTTTATGAATGAAAAGGCCTTATGAAAGGTGTTTAGTAAAAGTGCATTATTGTGTTGTTTCATTAGAGCCCTCACTAAGTATTTGTGCTTACGCTCTCTTTCTTGAACCAATAATGCAGAGAATTGAAGTGCTTTAAGGACAGCAAGGAGGCTAAGAATCCAAGGGAAGACAAAGCTCATGTATGGTGACTATTTTTGCAACATTATTAGCTTTTGGTATTTGGCAATGGGAACCTAGGTTGTGTTTGTTGGGAGATGTTTTGGACTCCCTGAGTTTGGCATGATGCCTATGATGTTTGGACTTGTAAATGGCCATTATAATGCTTGTTTTGGTGACTTGATGCTTGAATGATCTCCAACATTAGGTTGCATGCCTATAGACTTGTGAATTGTCTTAATTGATGCTATGATTGTGAGATGGTGATGCAAATGTGTTCATTATATGTATGATGACTTGTTGGTATGTTTAGAAGGTCATAGGAATGTGTTTGAGTGGTTAATTGTATGTTAAACCAGAAAAATCTGCATTTTCTGGGCAGTCCGTATCGGAACGGGTGCTACCGTTTCGAAACGGGGGCCTGTAATGACCTTCGTGTATAGAAACGGGTAGAGGGCGTTTCGGAACGGATTTGCCACTGTCAAGCCCTGTTTCGAAACAGGTCTCGAAACGAACCCGCGTTTTGGAACGATCAACCCCTGTTCCAAAACACTTGACCGTTGGGCACTGATTTGCATGGTTTAAGGTTTGCAAGTTTTACGTTTTGGTCCTGAATTTTTGTTTATGTAATTGCTTGAATTTGAGATGTCCGTTTGAGGTGAAATTTGACAGAGAGGCATGTAATATGACTAATTTCGTAATGGTAACTTAATAATCATTTTAATCCACTTAATTTACGGAATTTACATTTTGGTCCCTAAATGTTGTAAGTTTGCAATTGAGTCCCTTTTTGCTTTCCGATCGCCGTGCTTTTCATGTATGTTTTCCTTGAGGCTACGCTTAGGGTTAATATGCATCTAGACATGTTTAAAAAGAAAAAAAAAGGGTCGTTAATCATGGTTGACTTTCGGGTTGACTTTGGTTTTCCCCGTGTAATCTTTATAGTTCGGGTCAATCGTCTAGGCCGGGCTAAGGGGGTTACATTTGTTAGTATCAGAGCTAAGTTCTCGGGTAATTGGGAATTGTTATGTGGGTGATGTATGCATAATTGCATGATGTGCCTTTTTGAATGAAAGTATGATGTGGGAATTGTAAAGTATGTTGTAATTATGATGCTATGCTATGTTGAAGTATGTTAGAGGGACCCATTGCCATATCAAAACTAATTAAATGGTTTGTTTTTGAAAAATGAGCTTGAGTGCTTGGATTACTTACCTTGCCGGGCCTGATTATGTTTGTTGCATTGTGTTAGTGCATTGTTTAGTGAATGGGACCTCGTAGAGAGACGAGGATTAATACGCAGCTATGGCTCAGAACGAGAATGATGAGAATGCTGATAACGTGGTGGACTTACGTCCTCCTCCTGGTGGTGGTGGTGCTGGAGGTGATGGAGCTGGCGTTGATGCTGGTGCTGGGGTCTGATGAGTGTTTAAAAGTTCTATTATTTACACCCTTTTTAACCCATATTTCTGCTGCATTCAAGCATTATTCATTGCATTTAGGTCAGTTTACAGCAAAACATCACAAATATATTAAAAGGCACAGATTCTACTAAAAATGGCTGTTTTTGTAGGTATCTGCCATAGAAGACGGAGAAGGCAGGCGCAGGGCAGATAAGCAGAAGAGCTGAACTGGACAAGCAGCCGAAGAAGACGAACCTGTCATGGACCTGTCGTGACAGCAAGGTGACAGCAGACTTATGAAGAGGAAAAGTAAAGTGGATCTCGATAGATAGAGAAAAATCTGCTCGTCTGTCGTGTGGAAGCCAAATATTTTTCCAAGCCCCGGATCAAAAGATATGTCAAGCCAAAGCTCAAGGAGAAGAAATTCCTAGAAATAAGGATGTGGCTGGAAAGTAGGAGACTTTAGAGATTTAGTCTTTATCAGAATCTTACTTTTAATTAAAGTTGTAATCCTTGTTACCTTAGATAACTTGAGCCCAAAGCTTATATAAGGGCATAGATTAAACCTAGGGCAGAACGATTACCCCATAACCGAAACCAAACCCCTACCGTCCACCCGTCACCGACATGTTCTAAATTCCCCCTAGGGCTACGGGTTGTTTTGTAAAGTAGTTGCAAGGGTTGCTTTGTTTTAGGATTTTTCAAGTTCAATAAAATAAACTTCAAGTTCTTTTATCTTGGTTTTAATATCTTGCAAGAGCATCGGGAGAGCATTGTGAGGTTATCCATTTACTTAGCATCGGGAGAGTTAAGTATACGAAAGAGATAAGAGCGCGTTCTCTAGTTTATAGTTGAACCATCTCGTGCCTAGGGATAGGGCGAGGTTAAGTGGCTAAGGAAGAATTCATACACATCGGTGTTCATCCTTCGATTCACGCCGGGAGGTATCATCAAAGACGTGATCATCGACAGACTTGTGCCTAGGGATAGGGCAAGGCAGATCTGGGATTCTTGCCAAGCTTGAAGTACGGAGTTAGTGTTCGCTGCCGCGACAGCTAACGGACAGCCGCCGCGACAGGTGCTGTCGGCGACGGGCGCGACGACAGAACTGGAGATCCTAAGCAGTTCAATACCTGCACTACTGAGCAACTCAATACCAGCCCATTCTTTCTATCTTGATTTCTCTACTCTTTTATTTAAGTTTACTTTATATTTCTCGTGACAAAATCTTAAATCATTCTTTTTCCCCTTGTGCAGATAGCAAAGGAAAGGGTTAGCCCAGTCCCTGTGGAGACGATATCCGATACTTCGTATCACTTTACTACTTGCGTCGTGTACACTTGCACTACAATTACGATAGACACTTTTACACGCAACAAGTTTTTGGCGCCGTTGCCGGGGACTGGCAACACACTCTTACCATAGCTTCTGCACTTTTCTTTTTTTTTATTTTTTTATTTTTTTTATTTTTTTTATTTTTTTAACAAAAAAAAACTCAGGTGAAAATACAGGTTCAAGGGCATCAACATGCCAGGAAAAACCATTCGAGAGTTGATGTGGGAAAGTTCTTGCAATTACCGTAAAGACATGCTGCCAGGGCAGCAGCCGTGGCAGCAAATGTCGATGCCACAGCAGCAAAATTTTTTATGGTACGATCAAAACCCACAAAATTTTTTATACCATAACAGTTTTGCTACAGAACCCGACCTGCCCTGGCAATGTCATCATCCTCAAGAGCAGTCAAAATCCTTAGAAGACACACTGCAAGCCTTCTTGGCAATCGCTCAAAAAGTGTCAGCCTCTACGAACGCAAGTATCGCCAAGATGGATGAACTCTTGAGCAGACCAGTCCTCATTCATGCCACAGATGAACCTGAAATCCTGAGGCAAGACGACGAGGATGCCCATGTGAAGGAATACCCAACATATGATGAGTCTGAGCAACAACCTGCCATGCCAATGACCGAGGAGCCGGAATGGAGCAACACCGCGACAATGCTTAGTGAAATTCAAGGGAATGTCACGGCAGCAACAACTTTTGAGGCAGAAACTCCAGTCAAAGCAGAAATTGCCGCCTCGACAGCAACTGCCGCCTCGACAGCAACTGCCGCCTCGATAGCAACTGCCGCCTCGACAGCAACTGCCGCCTCGACAGAAACTGCCGCCTCGGCAGCAACTGATGATGCAGCAGCAACCACATCAGAGGCAAATTCTCAACCCACTACCTCAATTATGCCTGACCAAGATTGCACACATCCATCCCTGTCATGGCACTCGCACGACCACCTAGAAGAGCTACCCAATGACAATGCCTCGCCAATGGAATATGAGCAGGTAATAAACGAACCTTTTGAATTATATGAAAACTCACCAATTCCATTGCAGATATTAGAGGAACCAAAGCCGGTGGACATAGAATCATCAAAGTCTCTACTGATGGAGATTTACGAGTGGTCAACATAATTTAGTATAGAGAGCGATGACACTTACCAATGTCCCATTGACCTGCAAAGTAACCTGCCAACGGACTGTCAAAATAACTGCCTGCCACAGCAGCAGGCACGACAGCAAGGGCTACATTCAACCACAACAATATTCAACAAAAACAAGGTAAGTTTGTGGCCGAATGACAATTTGATTTTTTCTAATCATATATTCTTGCCCTCAGAAACATTACCAAGAAGGGAGGACTTCATGGACTACAAAGGGAAGAGAAAGAAAGGAGCCCCCACCATGAGAAAAATCACCAGATGGAGGGTACAGATGGACTTCAAGAAGTACCGGAAACGACCCCTCAAGCATCGATAGAACAGGGAGTATTTTTATTACTTATTTATTATTAGGAAATAAGGTTTATTTTATTCAAATAATGTTTTTCTATTTTTATGTTTTTAGGAAATAAAGGAGTCAAGAAGAAAAGGAGAAGTGACCCAAGCCCACCGCCCATCCATCAGCCCATTGAAGCCCATTTATGGAAACCTGTCGTTTCGGCTGCCGCCGCGGACGGATATGACAGGCTGTCAACAGACTGACACGGCAGACGCAGAAGCGTGCGGCAGACGCGTAACAGACGAATAAATGCGTGTCAGACGCGTCAGACACGCTAAATCCAATCTGCCGCTCTGTTATTCACGCCTGCCGTTACAGCATTAACGGGCAGCACCTCGACCACTATAAAACCCCGTTTCATTTTCATTTTCACTCACTTCTGTCTTTCTTACTTGTTCTCCCTTTTTAGTTTTCATTTGCTTTCATTTACTTTTCACAACCCTTGCACTAATATGTCTTATAGGAAAACCCGACGCAATGCTGCTTCCACTTTCTCAGAGGCAGCAGCTCCGACATCCAGGTCGTGGAGCAACCTGCCCTTGAACCTGCCCAGCCTCCTCCACAGCCCAGACGCCCCCATCAGATCCGTGTCAGCAGCAGCAGCGAGGCAGCGACTAAAATTTAAGTTTTTACCTCTTATTGTTGCCTGCCTTTATATTTTGTGATGTACTTTTTCTTTATTTTATTTTTCATATCATATTACATTGAGGGCAATGCAACCCTTGAGTTTAGGGGTGGCAACCCTCCATCATTAATGGAGTCTTAAGTACATTTTTTATTAATTGTTGTGTCTTTTATTTATTTAAGTTCTCTAAAAAAAATCAGAAAATATAAAACTGTTTGGCTTAAAACTGTGAAGTAAACTTACCTGTCATGACAGCTCTGTCGTGGCAGCATCTTTAGGACAGTTTAAGGAGAAGTTTAGAGCCTTTCTATAGTTCTGAAAAACTTAAACACCTTTGTGACTGTTATACTGCTTAGATGTCTTTTAGCCAAACTAGAATAGGATGCTTAGTACTTGAATAGCCCCTAGAGGTGCCTAACACTGGCTCTAGGAAAGAAGTTTAGCAAAAGAAACTCAAAAACCTAGAGGTGCCCGAAACCGGCTCTAGGAAGCTAACTAGAGGTGCCCAAAATTGGCTCTAGAAAAATTTAGCTCGAAAATAAAAGAAAAAAGAAGCATGAAAATGTGTCTTCAAGAAAATAAACTTTGGCATAAAAATTCGAGTTAAAAGAGTTGATTATTCTAGTGAAACTAAGAGAGTCTTAGCATATAACTGTTCACAAGCATGCACACACTGCACAAGGACTATAGGGAGATTCCGGACAGATCCTAATCTTTCCGACAGGTTGCTACCGCCATAGAGAATGAGCGACGGGTAAGGGACAGTTCACTGTTTGAAGGCCAACACAAAAATTTTCATTCTTCTTTTAAGTCTTAATTGCTTGAGGACAAGCAAAAACTTGAGTTTGGGGGTGTGATGAGTGTTTAAAAGTTCTATTATTTACACCCTTTTTAACCCATATTTCTGCTGCATTCAAGCATTATTCATTGCATTTAGGTCAGTTTACAGCAAAACATCACAAATATATTAAAAGGCACAGATTCTACTAAAAATGGCTGTTTTTGTAGGTATCTGCCATAGAAGACGGAGAAGGCAGGCGCGGGGCAGATAAGCAGAAGAGCTGAACTGGACAAGCAGCCGAAGAAGACGAACCTGTCATGGACCTGTCGTGACAGCAAGGTGACAGCAGACTTATGAAGAGGAAAAGTAAAGTGGATCTCGATAGATAGAGAAAAATTTGATCGTCTGTCGTGTGGAAGCCAAATATTTTTCCAAGCCCCGGATCAAAAGATATGTCAAGCCAAAGCTCAAGGAGAAGAAATTCCTAGAAATAAGGATGCGGCTGGAAAGTAGGAGACTTTAGAGATTTAGTCTTTATCAGAATCTTACTTTTAATTAAGGTTGTAATCCTTGTTACCTTAGATAACTTGAGCCCAAAGCTTATATAAGGGCATAGATTAAACCTAGGGCAGAACGATTACCCCATAACCGAAACCAAACCCCTGCCGTCCACCCGTCACCGACATGTTCTAAATTCCCCCTAGGGCTACGGGTTGTTTTGTAAAGTAGTTGCAAGGGTTGCTTTGTTTTAGGATTTTTCAAGTTCAATAAAATAAACTTCAAGTTCTTTTATCTTGGTTTTAATATCTTGCAAGAGCATCGGGAGAGCATTGTGAGGTTATCCATTTACTTAGCATCGGGAGAGTTAAGTATACGAAAGAGATAAGAGCGCGTTCTCTAGTTTATAGTTGAACCATCTCGTGCCTAGGGATAGGGCGAGGTTAAGTGGCTAAGGAAGAATTCATACACATCGGTGTTCATCCTTCGATTCACGCCGGGAGGTATCATCAAAGACGTGATCATCGACAGACTTGTGCCTAGGGATAGGGCAAGGCAGATCTGGGATTCTTGCCAAGCTTGAAGTACGGAGTTAGTGTTCGCTGCCGCGACAGCTAACGGACAGCCGCCGCGACAGGTGCTGTCGGCGACGGGCGCGACGACAGAACTGGAGATCCTAAGCAGTTCAATACCTGCACTACTGAGCAACTCAATACCAGCCCATTCTTTCTATCTTGATTTCTCTACTCTTTTATTTAAGTTTACTTTATATTTCTCGTGACAAAATCTTAAATCATTCTTTTTCCCCTTGTGCAGATAGCAAAGGAAAGGGTTAGCCCAGTCCCTGTGGAGACGATATCCGATACTTCGTATCACTTTACTACTTGCGTCGTGTACACTTGCACTACAATTGCGATAGACACTTTTACACGCAACAGGGTCGCTGGACCTGAAGCTGGACAGGGGCAAGCTGCTCCTGATATGACAATTTTGATACAAGCTATTGCGGGAGCCTTTCAGGCGGCAGTAGTTGGAGCTCATGGAGCTGGGCATCAGGGAAATGCTAATGCTATACTACCTTTGGAACGTCTGCGCAGTCTAGGAGGGACTGAGTTCAGAGGTTTGTCTGCTGAAGGTTCCGAGTCTTGGTTGGAAAGTACCAAGAGGATATTGGGACAAATGAACTGCAATGATGTGCAGAAGCTGGGATGTGTGGTATCGCTGTTACATGATGATGCGTATACCTGGTGGATGACTGCTATCTCCGGAATGGAGGATGTTGATGTGACTTGGACGTTCTTTCTGAACGCGTTCAAGCGGAGGTATCTAGGTGTGAGATACCTGGATGAGAAGAAAAGAGAGTTCATGTCTTTGTTGCAAGGGAGCATGACAGTGGCTGAGTACAAGATTCAGTTTGTCCGTCTCAGTCAGTACGCACCTGAGCTTGTCCCTGATGAAAAGGAAAGGTGTGAACGTTTCCGATATGGTTTAGTGACGGATGTAAAGACCTACATGCTTGCAGTTGAGTACACCGATTTTGATGTACTGGTGGGGAGAGCGAAGGATATTGAGCAGAACTTGGGTTTGTCTTCTAGGAGTGCTGGTTCTGGCTCAGGCAAGCGAGCTGCTGAGTATAGTTCTGGTGGAGGACGGAACAAGAGAGGACGAGATCGGAGGTATCAGTCTTCTGCGAGACGTGGTGGTGGAGGTCATGGTGCGCCTGTTCAGGGAGACAGGGCGAGAGCTGGTCAGAACACATGTTGGGCGTGTGGATCGCGTGGCCATCTGAGGCGTGATTGTCCTCGAGTAGCGAGGGAGGTTCAGGCTCCTGTTGTTGTGACTAGTAATTCGTGCTGGAATTATGGTTCGGCAGACCACATGAGGAGGGAGTGTCCTTTGTTGGCCGGTGGTGGTCAGGGACGTGCTCTTGGAGTTGTTGCACCACAGAGAGGTCGTGGGTGCGGCCGTGGTAACTTCCAGCATGGAGAGGATGGTGGAAGGAATGTGGCGCACGTGGTGGCTGTCCAACCTGAGGGTGGAGGCCAGGCTCGAGTGTATGCGCAGCGAGAGGGGAGGAATGACACGGATGTGATCGCAGGTACCTTCACTTTGCAATCCTTGTCATTACTTTCCTTGATTGATTCTGGGTCTACGCACTCATACATATTGCGTGAACATGCTCAATTGCTTGGTTTGCCTGTTGAGTCTTTGGATGTTGGTATGCGTGTAACTAGTTCCTTTGGTGAGACCGTTTTGACACGGAAGTTGTATAGGAGATGTCCTTTGGCTGTGAAAAACCATGTTTTTCGTGTTGATCTTATGGAATTGCCTTTCTATGGTTTTGACGTAATCCTTGGTATGGATTGGCTTGTTGAACATCGAGCTGTGGTGGATTTTGAGAACAAGCGAGTTTCGTTGAAGCTTGCGGATGATTATGAGGTAGTGGTGGTTGGTGAGAATGTGAAGTTTCTTGCCAATGTGGTGTCTTCTTTGGAGGCGAGTCGGATGTTGAGGCAAGGTTGTGAAGCCTACCTAGCCTTTGTGATGAATCCTAGCTCTAAAGAGTTGCGAGTGCAAGATATCAGGACTGTGCGAGAGTTTCCTGGTGTGTTTCTGGAGGAGTTGCCTGGATTGCCTCCTAACCGTGAGGTGGAGTTTGGAATTGAGCTGTATGAGAATACAACTCCAGTTTCCATTACTCCTTATCGAATGGCTCCTAAGGAGTTGCTTGATCGTGGTTTCATTCGGCCGAGTGTGTCACCTTGGGGTGCACCGGTCTTGTTTGTGAAGAAAAAGGATGGCACTATGAGAATGTGCATCGATTACTGTCAGCTGAACAAGTTGACTATCAAGAATCGGTATCCATTGCCAAGGATTGATGATCTTTTTGATCAATTTCGGGGAGCGGCTGTGTTCTCTAAAATTGACTTAAGGTCAGGGTATTATCAGTTGAAGGTGAAGGATGTGGATGTGCCAAAGACAGCCTTCAGAATGAGGTATGGGCATTATGAGTTCCTTGTGATGCCGTTTGGTTTGACGAATGCTCATGCAGCTTTCATGGACATGATGAATAGAGTGTTCCATGAATATTTGGACAAGTTTGTTGTGGTGTTCATTGATGATATCCTTGTGTACTCTCGTACTGAGGAGGGGCATGAAGGGCACTTGAGGATTGTGTTGCAGGCTTTGTTGGAGAACCAGCTTTATGCTAAGTTAAGCAAGTGTGAGTTCTGGCTCAAGGAGGTTGTGTTCCTTGGTCATGTGGTTTCTGCAGAGGGGATTCGTGTTGATCCTCAGAAGATAGAGGCAGTGATGAATTTGAAGCCTCCTAAGTCTGTTCATGAAGTCCGTAGTTTCCTTGGTTTGGCGGGATACTACCGGAGGTTCGTGGATGGATTCTCGAAGATTGCTGCACCTTTAACGAAGTTGTTGCAGAAAGATGTTAAGTATGAGTGGACGGAAGCGAGGCAGCGGGCTTTTGAGAAGCTGAAGGCAGCTTTGACGCAAGCTCCTATCTTGGTTCAGCCTGAATCAGGGAAAGAGTTTGTGGTGTATAGTGACGCGCTCTACGTTGGTTTGGGATGTGTGTTGATGCAAGAGGGTAAGGTGGTGGCTTATGCATCGCGCCAGTTAAAGGTGCATGAGCGCAATTATCCTACGCATGACATTGAGTTGGCTGCGGTGGTTTTTGCCTTGAAAATTTGGAGACATTATTTGTATGGTGAGAAGTGTACTGTGTACACGGATCACAAGAGTTTGAAGTATCTGATGTCTCAGAAGGAGTTGAATCTTAGGCAACGACGTTGGGTGGAGTTGCTTAAAGATTACGATCTGACGATCGAGTATCATCCATGAAAAGCCAATGTGGTGGCGGATGCCTTGAGTAGGAAGGTGGCAGTGGAGTTGAGGGCTATGTTTGCCAGTTTGAGCATTTCGCGTGATGGTGGACTTGTGGCTGAGTTGCAAGTGAAGCCATCCTTGGTTCAGTTGATAAAGGATAAGCAACTGTTGGATGATTCCTTGGTGCCACATGTTCAGGATATTGCTGAGGGTAGGCCATCAGATTTCTGTTTTAATGATGATGGGGTTTTGTGTTTTGGGAGTCGGATAGTAGTGCCTAATGATGATGAGTTGAGGCGTACTATTCTGACTGAAGCTCATAGTAGTCCTTTTCCTATGCACCCTGGTAGTACTAAAATGTATCGTGATCTTCGTGATGAGAACTATTGGGTGGGCTTAAAGAAAGATGTTGCTGAGTATGTAAGCAAGTGCATGGTTTGTCAGTGAGTTAAAGCTGAGCATCAATTTCCTTCTGGGTTGTTGTAACCATTGAGGATTCATGAGTGGGAGTGGGAAAGGATTACCATGGACTTTGTGTCTGGTTTGCCTTTGTCGCCATCGAAGAAGAATTCGCTGTGGGTGATTGTGGATCGCCTTAAGAAGTGTGCGCATTTCTTGCCTGTGCATACTACGTATACTTTGGACAAGCTTGCGGAGCTGTACATTGCTGAGATTGTGCGGCTGCATGGTGTGCCAAAGTCGATCGTGTCGGATAGAGATCCGAGGTTTACATCGCGTTTCTGGCAGTGTTTGCATCAGGCTTTGGGTACATGGCTGAATTTCAGTACTTCCTATCATCCACAGTCGGATGGACAGTCTGAGCGTGTTATCCAAGTGCTGGAGGATATGTTGAGGTGTTGTGTGATTGAGTTTCAGGGCCCTTGGGAGAAGCATTTGCCTTTGGTGGAGTTTGCTTATAACAATAGCTACCAAGCAAGTATTCAAATGGCACCTTACGAAGCCTTGTACGGGAGGAAGTGTAGGACTCCTCTTTGTTGGGCTGAAACAGGCCAGAAGTTGGTTTCAATGTCGGCTTTGTTGAAAGGAACCACCGAGAAGGTGAAGCTCATTTGTGAGCGCTTGAAGGCAGCTTCTGATCGACAGAAGTCTTACGCGGATCTGAAGCGTAAGGAGATTGAGTTTGCGGTAGGTGATCGTGTGTTTTTGAAAGTTTCGCCTTGGAAGAAGGTGATGAGGTTTGGTCGAAAGGGTAAGCTGAGCCCTAGATACATTGGACCATACGAGGTGATTGAACGTGTGGGTCCTGTTGCGTACAAGTTGAGGTTGCCGTAGGAGTTGGAAAAGATTCATGATGTGTTTCATGTCTCTATGCATCGGAGGTATAGATCTGATCCTTCGCATGTTATGCCTGTGGAAGAAGTGGAGTTGAATCCGGATTTGACCTATGATGAGGAACCGGTGGAAATTCTGGATTCGGACAGTAAAGTTCTTCGAGGCAAGACCATTGAGTTGGTAAAGGTGTTGTGGAAGCATCGTGGTGCTGAGGAAGCCACGTGGGAAAGGAAGGATGACATGTTGAAACAGTTTCCATACCTTTTTCCTCCAGGTAAATTTTGAGGACGAAATTTCTTAAGGGGGGAAAGTTGTAAAACCCCAATTTTGGGCTTGAAAGTTTAGGGTCTGAACCGGACCGGTCTGATTTTTGGTTCGAATATAAAAGGTGATTTTAGGGAAAGCCTAGTTCGGGATGCATTAAAAATATGGAAAAATATCTAAAAATTCTATTTTAATATATATAAGAGAGTGGTGAAATCAATTTTACAAAATAAGGCTTGGAAATATGACATTTCGAATTAGTGACTAAAATGTAATTTTTGAAAAGTTCGTGACTGTTTTGAAAGGATTGAAACTTTGAATCTTTAAGGGGCTAATTTACCCAAGGAAGAATTTCTCCAGATTTTTCTTGATTTTTAATGACTCATTTAATGTTTAATTAATAAAAAGAAAAGAGGGAAATACCATATTTTAGTTTCATAACTAACTTTTGCTAAAATTTTCCCATTTCATTTTCTCTCAAAATTCCCTCAGCCAAACACTTTTCCACAGCAGCTTTTCATTTGATTTTCACACCAAATGATGAGATTTCGATCCTCAAATGATTCCTAATCATTTCTACATCAAATCCTCCTCATTTACATATTGAATTTTCAAGGATTTTGGCTCTAAACAAGGAGAAATCCACATTTAAAGGTATGAACGTTCTTCTCCTCTAAATACTCAGTTCTTTACTGAAATTCCCAAGTTCTCAATCCTTAAATTAAGTTTTATTAAATTTTTTATGTTGTGATCTTGATTTTGGCTTAAAACTTGAGATTTTGATTAAATCTTGAAGAATTTCGTGGAGGTTGTTTGGGCTCTGTGTTGAGATGCCTTTTTAAAGTATTTTGGGTGTTTAATGATGTGTAAATGAGATCTAATCAATGCAATCCCGAATAGGTTGATTTTCCTAAGTTTTTACATGTGAAAATGGTGGTTTTTGGGGTGATCTTGGTGTTCTGTTGTTGCTGGAGGTATAAGGACGAGTTTAGATCCTTTTTGGATGTTAATTGATGTTTAAGAATGTTTAGAAGTGATGGATCATGGCTGGGTAATGTTGTGGATGAGTTTGGTAGTGATTTCGGTTGTGTTTGGTAGCCGAAATGTTAGATTTGTTGAGAGCAACGAGTTTAGGTGTTGTGGCTGAAGATTTTAATGCATGATGATGCATTAATCCTCTGCTTTGATGTGTTTAAAAAAAGGGAGGCACATTCGGGTCCTTGTGGTGTTGATCCGGAGGCTTGATCGGCGTTTCGGCAAGCTTGTGAAACGGAATCGGTGAGTGCAGTTGGTTTTCAGCTTTGAAACCAATGTTTGAAGGTTTTGGGAGCTTAGTTTAAGTCTAAGCAACTTAACTAATCTCAAGAGTAAGTTTTCGGAGAAACTCTCTCTTTGATGAACCATGAGATGGTTGGATGCAATGCGTTTGTTTGCATGTTTAAATTCTGTTTTGAAAGCATATTTTAGCATGATTAATGCTGGTTTTGAAAGCCATGTGTTGAAGGATGCTCAAGGTAAGGGATCCTTGGTTTGACATTGATAAATGTGGTTTTGATGCATAGTGATGCATGATGGTTTAATGGCTTTGATTAATGCTTTAAAACAGTGGATTGATGTTGATAATTGATGTATATTGGCAAGTGATGTGTTGGTTTTAAAGTACTTGAATTGGATATATTTAGCCGGCTATAGGATTGGGTGCACCGTGAATAAAGTCGCCTTGGATGTTGAGGGGTTGTAATGGTACCGTAAACTCCATCCAAGTACACTAACGAGATGTCTAAGATCACAATGGTGGTTAAAAGTCCATGTGTGAATCTTGTGTTATGTGTCCCGTGTTCTCGTTAGAAATGTTATACCACTACCAATGAGTGATGTGGAGGGGTTGTGATTGTACAGTTAAACTCCATCACGGGTGTTGAGGGGTTGTGATAGTACCGGTAAACTCCACCTTGTGTGTTTGGTAGTGTGTATGAAGCGTAAGGGACAACGCTTGTAATCCGCGTATCCGATTGTGTTTTATGTTGAAAATGGTTATGGAATCACTTGGAAGCCAATATGACATGTTAATGTTTGTGAAGCATGAGATGCTTGTTGTTTAAGACATGTTGATGATTATAAAGCATGAGATGCTTGTTGATAATGCATTGTTGCATGAAAATGGTTTTTATGAATGAAAAGGCCTTATGAATGGTGTTTAGTAAAAGTGCATTATTGTGTTGTTTCATTAGAGCATGCCTCACTAAGTATTTGTGCTTACGCTCTCTTTCTTGAACCAATAATGCAGAGAATTGAAGTGCTTTAAGGACAGCAAGGAGGCTAAGAATCCAAGGGAAGACAAAGCTCATGTATGGTGACTATTTTTGCAACATTATTAGCTTTTGGTATTTGGCAATGGGAACCTAGGTTGTGTTTGTTGGGAGATGTTTTGGACTCCCTGAGTTTGGCATGATGCCTATGATGTTTGGACTTGTAAATGGCCATTATAATGCTTGTTTTGGTGACTTGATGCTTGAATGATCTCCAGCATTAGGTTGCATGCCTATAGACTTGTGAATTGTCTTAATTGATGCTATGATTGTGAGATGGTGATGCAAATGTGTTCATTATATGTATGATGACTTGTTGGTATGTTTAGAAGGTCATAGGAATGTGTTTGAGTGGTTAATTGTATGTTAAACCAGAAAAATCTGCACTTTCTGGGTAGTCCGTATCGGAACGAGTGCTACCGTTTCGAAACGGGGGCCTGTAATGGCCTTCGTGTATCGAAACGGGTAGAGGGCGTTTCGGAACGGATTTGCCACTGTCAAGCCCTGTTTCGAAATAGGTCTCGAAACGAACCCGCGTTTCGGAACGGTCAACCCCTGTTCCGAAACACTTGACCGTTGGGCACTGATTTGAATGGTTTAAGGTTTGCAAGTTTTACGTTTTGGTCCTGAATTTTTGTTTATGCAATTGCTTGAATTTGAGATGTCCGTTTGAGGTGAAATTTGACAGAGAGGCATGTAATATGACTAATTTCGTAATGGTAACTTAATAATCATTTTAATCTACTTAATTTACGGAATTTACATTTTGGTCCCTAAATGTTGTAAGTGTGCAATTGAGTCCCTTTTTGCTTTCCGATCGTCGTGCTTTTCATGTATGTTTTCCTTGAGGCTACACTTAGGGTTAATATGCATCTAGACATGTTTAAAAAGAAAAAAAAAACAAGGTCGTTAATCAAGGTTGACTTTCGGGTTGACTTTGGTTTTCCCCGTGTAATCTTCGTAGTTCGGGTCAATCGTCTAGGCCGGGCTAAGGGGGTTACAACCCAACACCATTTTCTTTATGCCCCTCAAAATTATCCATCAGTAGAGGCTTCTGTCGTGGCAGGCCTATTTGCCGAAGCATGTGATGTTGTCGTGGCATCATCAATTCCTTTGTCGGCCTCACTAGTTGTTGTTGTGGCATTGCTTTGTTTAGGTACTATCCTTTTACTACTCAGTTCGTCTCTTGGGCAGGGTTCTAGGTAGCTGGCAAAACAAATGTCAATCTTGCTGTTCGGGCAGTATTTTTCATCCTCTTGAATTGGAGGTTATAATTATTCCTCACACATAAGAGATCTTTCTTCGCATTGCTCTTCGTCCTCTTGTCCTGGAACATCAGTTTCATGTTGGGTGTAAAAGAGTCTATCGCAATTAGGTGCAAGTGTACACGTCGCAAGTAATAAAGTGATACTAAGTATCGGATATCGTCTCCACAGGGACTGGAAAGACTTCTATCCTTAACTTCCTGCGCAAGAAGAGAAATAAGTTTAATAAAATATTTCGAGTAATCTTGAAAATAAACTAAAATAAAAGAGGAATTTAGTTTGATAAAATATGCTGGTATTGATTTGCTCAGAAGTGCAGGTATTGCACTGTTCAAAGGCTTTCTATTGCGGCTATCGTCATGCCTGTCGCGGTAGAGGTCTGTTGTTGTCGCGGCAGCGATCAACAACTTTGTACTTCAAGTTCAGCAAGAATCCCTATTGTGACCCGTCCTAACCCTAGGTCCAAGTTATGTCGATGAACACGTCTTTGATGATACCTCCCAGCGTGAATCGAAGGATGAACACCGATGTTTGTGAATTCTTCCTTAGCTGTTTAACCTTGTACATATCCCTAGGTCAAGATGGTTTAACCATAAACTGGAAAACTCGTATTTACTCCTTTCGTATACTTAACTCTTCCGATATTAAGTAAATAGATAACCTCACAATGCTCTCCCGAAACTCTTATGAGATGTTGAAACTAGAGTAAATAAACTTGAAACTTTTATTGAATTGAACAGAAAAATCCTAAGAAACAGTACAACCCTTACAAACTACTTTACAAGATCAACCCTTTGCCCTAGGGGAAGTTTAGAACATGATGGAGAGAGAGAAACGACTAGGGTTTGGGGGAAGACGACTAGGAGCTAGATATCCTTTGCCTTGTCGAATTACAAACATATATATAGGCCTTGGTCTTGAGTTTTCTTAATGACCAAGAATACAAGTTTGAGCTAAAGTACAACTCTATTAAAGACTAAATCTCTGAGTAGATGTCTTTTAATTCACTCTATCTTCTTGTTTTGACTTTTTCCTCAAACTTAGGACCATGCCTTCCTTATGCTTCTGGGCTCGACAGTTATGCAAGTGGTCCACGAAAATCAGGCTTTAAATGCTCTATCAGTCGAACTCCACTTTGCATTTCCCATACCATGGTCTTCACTATCGTCTCTTTTGTCACGATAGATGTGACGATGGTATTGTAAATGACAGTCTCCTTCACTCATTTTGCCCCAGCTCTGTAGCTAACTTCTAATCCTCTGCTGCCCTGGCTACTGTCACGACAGGTACCTGCAAGAATAAACCAAAAATCGGCAGCATCTGTGCAATATTATCCATTTGTGATGTTTATGTAAAATCTATCCTAAATTGCAACTAAACATGCTTGAGTGCATCAATAATATGGGTAAATGAGGGCTAAAATATAGAACATTTATCCACTCAACACACACCCCAAACTCAAGTTATTGCTTGTCCTCAAGCAAATGCAACCTAACTAAGAATGAAACTTTTTGGCTTGGCTTAACTCAGTGAACAACTATTACCTACAGCACCTTCACTATTAAGAGCAGTACCTTTTCGGGTGTTTATGGATTTATCTGGAGCAATGCTATAATTCTCATGCAAGTGTGCGCAGATTTCATTAACATATATGTGCCTAGACTCCTTAGTAACCAGAACAGTTATGTTTCTCACTTGAGTTTTATTTTCAACTAATTTTTAACTGGGGGTAATTCTTAGGCTCATTTAGTTTTTTCTAACTTAGGCTCAAGTTTCTTTCTTCTCTTTTTTTGTTACTAGAGCCAGTTTTGGGCACCTCTAGCTATCTTCCTAGAGCCAGTGTTAGGCACCTCTAGGATAACTGAGTCTATGTTTTTTCTTCTCTTCTTATTTATTTTTTTTCTTTTTCTAACTCAAGTGGTTTAAGCTTTCTATTCTAAGTTTACTAACAGTAGTCTAGACAACATATAAGTCACAAGGGTGTCTTTAAAGTTTAGAACTATAGCAAGGCTCTAAATAATTCCTAAAACATCCTAAGGACATTGTCAGGATAGAGAATGCCGCGGCAGGTAAGTGCAGTTCAAAGACTTAAGCCAAATAAACATTCTAAGTTTATTTTTTTTGACACAAAAATAACTAGTAATAAGACACAACTTAAATTAAGTTCATTAATTAAAGGAGGAATGCCTACTCTCAAACTCGAGGGTTGCATTGTCCTCAATGCATGACACAAAAAAAGTAAACATCACAAATATCAAATAAAAACAAAGACGACAAAAGAGTAAAAAAAACTTAAGTTGAAGAGTTGTCGTCACTGCTGCTATCGATGCAGAGCTGCCTGCGGGCAGTTACTTTGGTGGCAGAGGCTGGCTTAGAAGTTGGAGATGGTGAGGCTACCTTCTTCTTGGCCTCTCGAGGTGGCTGGACTCTAGTAGGTGAGATTTTTGGGGCTTTTTCCAGGACCTCGAGCTCGCTATCACTGTTGTTGTCGTCTACTCTGTCGTGGCAGGGTCCCTCAACGTCTATTTCAAGCTTTTTCTTCTTCATCTGAGGGAAATTCGTTGCTATCTTCCGGACGACAGAGGGTTCGGAGTCAGAGTCATCCTGCCAGACTGAGGAGGAAGAGAAACCTTCGAAGTATTTGGGATCTATTTCTGGCTGTGGTTCCTTTCGTTTGGTTCCTCGAGGGGTGGCAGCTCGTCTGTCGCCATCTCCGGCCGTGGAAGAGGGTGAAGTAGAGGCAGCTATCAGTGTGGGCGTCTTAGGGCTGGCAGCAGGTGTAGGGGTGGCAAGAAGGGTTTTTGGAAAAGAGGGAAACTGCACATTTGGATAATTTAACTCAACTTTTATAAAGTTTACCGTGGCAGTGGTGAAGTCCCTCATGTACTCCATGAATCCCAGCTGTCGTGGCTCCATCTTCTTCAGTAGTTGAATTATCTGGTTGGAGGAGGTGGCTTCTGGTTATGCAGGTTCTGTCGGCTCGGGCTCTACCGCAACAGGGTTTGTGGAATCTGGTTCTGTCGTCGGTTCTGTCGCAACAGAGGGATCAACATAAGCCATTGGGGTGGCTGCCTTCAGTTCCATCAAGTTGTAGATGTTCTGCTGCGTCCACCCCTTGCCCTGGATCTTCACATCTTCATCAATTTCAGGCACATTGTTGGCTCGGCAGAGGGATGTGATGAGGTAAGGGAAGAAGAGGGGACCCATTCCTCTTAGTGCACACTCATGGATGGCGTCGAGGATGTATTTTCCTACGTTGATCCGTCGCTCGTTAATGATGGAGTGTACGAGGGCAAGCCTCTGTCGGTCCACTGTTGTATTGTGCGATGTCGGCATGAGACGCTTCTTTACAAAGTGGTTCCAGAGCTTTGCAGCAGGTATGAGTTGGGTTCTTCGCACCGTCCATATGTGTTTTGGATCATCGTTCCAGTTGGTGCCTTATTCAGTTAGGTCTGCCATGATGCCGTCATTGTCTGCCGGTGATAAGTTGCTGATAAATCTGCTGTGTGCATCCTCCTTTCTGCCCACATATAAGCCATAGAGTGTATTGATGTATGCTGGCTCGAGAGAGATTTCCTTACACCTAAAGTTACTGTCGTGGCATCCTTGGATGTGACGGCGGCATAAAACCCGCGTACTAGTGTAACGTTCATCTCCTCTGGTTGTGCTGTGAACATCTACCACTTTAATGCCAGATCCGTTTGGATATGAAACCTTCGAGCTCTAGATCTCTTGTTTTCTTCTTGTAGGTGAAGCCTCTTTCCTCCCACATCTCCCGTTTCTGAAAAGAATCATAGTATCTTTTCTCTGAATCTGTCGAGGCAAACCTCATGTGGATTCTAATGTGACTGGGAGTAGAGACTGTCGCGGCAGATGAAGAGGTAGCACTTCTTCTGGTTGATCTTGTTGTCATTGTAAGAAACTGTAGAAATGAAAGAAAATAATTGAAAAGCTAAAAATGCTCGGAAACAAAGTAGAGAGAAGAGAATGAGGTGAAAAATGAAATGGAGATGGGGGTTTATATAGAACGGGGTTCTGCCCGTTGAAGCCATAACGGGTGGCGTGAAAAACGGAGCCAGCTGCCACGCAGTTTCCTGACGCGTCTGTTACATGTTTCCGTGTCTACTGCGCATCTGTTACGCGTTTCCATGTCTGTCGCGACAACGTGGTGACATGCTATTTTTGCGCGTCTACCGTGACAGCTGGTGGTCGGTTGTCACGACAGCCTTGTTACCATTGGGCTTCTTGGGATGTTGTGAGTGTGGTGGGCTGGTTCACTCTTTCTCTTTTACTCTACTTCCATTATTTACCTGGAAACTAAAATATTAAATTCTTATTTCCTAAAACAATAAAAATAAATAAAATAAAATAAAATAAAACTAAGTTAAATTAGGGATGCCTTGAGGGGCATCTCCTAAAGTAACTACTTCCTGCTCTCTTGGGGCTTCAGTCCCCTGATAGTGCTTTAGCCTTTGTCCATAGACTTTGAATTGGTGTATGTACTTTATTGATCTAATTGTTATGGCACCATGAGGAAAAACTTGGACTACTTGGAAGGGTCCAGACCACCTAGACCTTAGCTTTCCCGGGAAAAGCTTCAACCTAGAGTTGAATAACAACACCTTCTGCCCTGGGCTAAACTGTCGTGGCAGCAGTTTTCTGTCGTGCCACTTCTTTGTTTTGTCTTTATAAATTCTGGGGTTGTCGTAGGCCATGGCTCGGATTTCTTCAATTTCATTTAAGTCCAGTAGCCTTTTCTACCCTGCTTTGTCCCAGTCCATGTTAATTGTCTTGATAGCCTAATATGCTTTATGTTCTATCTCGACAGGTAGGTGGCAGGTTTTTTCGTAGATGAGGCGGTAGGGTGACATTCCCAATGGTGTCTTAAATGCAGTTCTGTAGGCCCATAATGCATCATTCAGGTGAAGAGACCAATCCTTTCTAGTTGGTTTAACCATTTTTTCCAGGTTGTTCTTCACTTCTCTGTTTGAGATTTCAGTCTGCCCATTGGTTTGAGGGTGATATACTGTTGCGATCTTGTGCTTAACTCCATACTTCTTTAACGCACTAGCAATTACCATGTTGTCAAAGTGCCTACCCTCATCACTAATGATCGCCCTTGGGATGCCAAACCTTGTGAAGATATGTTTGTGGAGAAATCTTTGCACAGTCTTGGCATCATTCTTTTGCGTGGAGATAGCCTCTACCTACTTGGACACGTAGTCCACTGCCAACAGTATGTACAAATTCCCACAAGAGGCTGGGAATGGTCCCATGAACTCGATTCCCCAAACATCAAGATTTTTGACTTCGAGAATGTTATGCAGGGGCATCTCATGCCTTCTAGAGATGTTTCCAGTCCTTTGGCATTTGTCACAGTGTTTGTAAAAGGCTTGTGCGACCTTGAACAATGTAGGCCAAAAGAAACCAGACTGCAGAACTTTGGCAGCAGTTTTGTTTCCTCCAAAGTGTCCTCCATAAAGAGCAGCATGGCATTGGTGGAGTATTTCTTCCTGTTCCTCCTGTGGTATGCATCTCATGATGATCTGATTTGCACAATGCTTAAATAGAAGAGGTTCATCCCAATAATAATGTTTTGCATCATTTTGGAACCTCTTCCTAGCTTGGTAATTAAGTTTAGGAGGTAATAAACCACTCACAATGTAATTTACTATGTCAGCATACCAAGGGATTTCAGGAAGCTTACATGTCGCCATGGCTGTCACGACAGTGCTGGTGGCAGTGAATAACTACTCGTCT
Source organism: Hibiscus trionum (assembly GCA_030270665.1). Lineage (NCBI taxonomy): Eukaryota > Viridiplantae > Streptophyta > Magnoliopsida > Malvales > Malvaceae > Hibiscus > Hibiscus trionum. The sequence goes on along the minus strand of BSYR01000007.1, from coordinate 7,518,944 downwards.
GGGAAGGTCTCGTGTATGTTAATCTTGTCCTTAGCTTGCTCCCTTTCCATCTCCAGTCTTGACAAGTGATCTGCCACTTGGTTATCTGTTCCCTTCTTGTCCTTGATGTCTATATTGAATTCTTGCAATAGCAGAATCCAACGTATCAGCTGTGGCTTTGCATCCTTCTTGGTGAACAGATATTTCAGTGTTGAATGATCCGTATGGACCACCACTTTAGTTCCATGTATGTATGGTCGGAACTTGTCAAAAGCGAACACCACCCCTAGCAACTCCTTCTCTGTTGTGGTGTAGTTTATTTGGGCATCATTTAAGGTTTTGCTGGAATAATATATAACGTGGAAGAGTTTCTCCTTCCGTTGCCCTAGTGCTACCCCGATAGCGTAGTCACTGGCGTCACACATGATCTCGAATGGTAAACTCCAGTCCGGTGGTTGCACTATTGGGGTTGTTATCAGCTTCTCTTTCAGTTTCCTGAATGCTTCAGTACATTTAGTATTGAAATCAAAGGCCCTATTTTGTTCCAACAGAAGACACAGGGTTTAGTGATTTTAGAAAAATTTCCAATGAATCTACGATAAAACCCTGCGTGTCCTAAGAAACTTCTAATGCCCTGGACTGTCGTGGGTGGCGGGAGTTTTTCAATAACTTCTATTTTTGCTCTGTCCACTTCTATGTCGCGGCAGGAGACCTTGTGTCCAAGCATTATGCCCTCGTCCACCATAAAGTGGCATTTTTCCTAGTTTAATACAAGGTTGGCCTCCTCACATCTTTCAAGCACCTTCTTCAAATTGCCTAGGCAATCATTGAAACTGTCTCCAAAGACGGAAAAGTCATCCATGAAGATCTCTAGGAAATCATCCACCATGTCTGAGAATATTGCCATCATACACCGCTGGAACGTTGCTGGTGCATTGCATAGTCCAAATGGCATTCTTCGGAAGGCGTATGTTCTGTATGGGCATGTGAAGGTTGTTTTCTCCTGATCCTCCGGTGCAATTGCAATTTGATTATAACCTGAGTAACCATCACGGAGACAATAATAAGGCTTCCCCGCTAATCTATCTAACATTTGATCAATAAAGGGTAAGGGGAAGTGGTCCTTCCGGGTAGCTTTATTAAGCTTCCGGTAGTCCATACAAACCCTCCAACCGGTCACAGTCTTGGTTGGGATTAGCTCGTTGTCCTTGTTGGTCACCACAGTTATGCCTCCCTTCTTGGGTACACATTGCACTAGGCTCACCCACTTGCTATCCGAGATGGCGTAGATAATTCCAGCATCAAGCCACTTGATGATCTCTTTTCGTACCACCTCTTGCATAGCTTCGTTTAGTCTTCTCTGGGCATCAATTGTCGGCTTATGGTCATCCTCTAAGAGGATTTTATGCATACAAATTGTCGGACTGATGCCTTGGATGTCGGTAATGGTCCATCCAGTCGCCTTCTTATGTTGTTGTAGCATATTGATCAGTTGTTGTTCCTGTTCCTGTATCAACTTAGAAGAGATGATTACGGGCAATGTATCATTAAGACCAAGAAAAACATATTTAAGTTGCCCTGGCAGGGGTTTAAGATCTAAAACAGGTGGCTGGTCAATGGAAGGCTTTTGAATCACATGTTCATTTGAGGTATTGTTCAATGGTTCAAAGAACTTACCTGGACGTGTGCCTATCCAATTTACCTCCTCAGGACCTTCAATTTCAGATGTATTATTGTCTGATGGGTTGCTATCGTCAACACTGTCGTGGCAGTCTTCTAGGTGACTGCGGTGGCAGTGACCAAATTATATGTCGTGACAGCTTGATCTGATGCAGGGTTGGTCTATGATTACTTCTGATATTGCCTTGCATTCTTCCTCTACATTAGTTTGTTTAATGGCTTGGAGAACATTGAGCTTTATCTGCTGGTCATTGACTCTCATAGTCAGTTATCCCTTCTCTACATCGATCATTGTTCTTCCCGTGGCTAGGAAGGGTCGCCCTAGGATGATCGGTGTGTTTTCATCTGCTTCACAATCTAAAACAAGAAAGTCAGCAAGAAATATAAACTTATCTACTCTTACCAAAATATCTTCAATCTTTCCTTCCGGCTGTACGTAAGAGCGGTCTACCAGTTGTAGCATGACTGTTGTGGGTCTTGCTTGTCCAATACCTAGCTTCTGAAATACAGATTTGTGCATTAGATTAATATTAACACCAAGATCACAAAATGCCTTACCCACAAACTTCTCACCAATTATGCATGGTATGATGAAGCTTCCAGGATCCTTCTTCTTTGGGGGTGGACGCTTATGAAGGATTGCCATGCATCCTTCCGTCATCATCACAGTTTCAAATTCTCCTAGTCTGGATTTCCTGGACATTGCATCTTTCAAGAATTTTGCATAACCGGGTATTTGCTTAATGGCCTCCAACAACGGTATGTTGATGTGTACTTGCTTAAAAACATCGTAGATCTTTTTCAGCTGCTACTCCTGTTTTTGTTTCTATAACCGCTATGGAAAAGGTGGTGGAGGACGGCAGTCTTTGAGGCGTCCTTCACATGGGAATCGGATTAGAGGAGGCTTACAATCTTCAGTTTCTCTTGTCTGCTCCTCTATTTCTTCTGTTGTCGTGGCAGGGGTGGTGGCAGCAGGTTTCTTCCCTTTTGCCGGGGCAGTGTTCTCGGCAGGTGTCTGTAGGGTCGTTTCCTTATCAGATGTTCCTTTAATTATCGGCCCTTGTAGATGTTTCCCACTTCTCGTTGTAATGGCTTTGCACTGCTCATGTGTGGGTTTTCTAGTGACCTCAATATCACTAGGGAATCCTCCATTCTGCCTCGGGTTGATGAATTGTGAAACCTGACCCATCTGTGTCTCTAAGGATTTTAAGGTAGCCTCATGGTTTGTCATTCTTATCTCTGTCTTATCCATGAAGGATTCAGTTTTCTTAACAAAGTGATCCATGATTGCCATATATGCTCCTGTTTGAGACATGAAGGTTGCTAGGGTCTGTTCCAGTATGGTTGTTGTGGCTGCCGGCTGCTGTCGTGATAGAATTCTAGGACCACCTTGGTTCTGGTTATTCTAGACTGGAGGATTTAATGCATTGTTTGGGTTACTCCAGGAAAATTTGGGGTCCTTTCTCCAATTTTTGTTGTAGTTGATGGAATCATAGCTTTTGTTCTTGTTGTAATTTCCAACATACATCCCCTCTTCCAGATGTAAAGGACAATCATCTGTACTATGGTTTCAACTGTAAGTTTCACACACCTCTTCGGAAGAAAATACAGCCTTAGATTCCTTCCACTGCAGGTTTTCAACTACCTTCGTGAGGTTTGCAATTTGAGTTTTTACCAAGTTGTTAGATTTGTATTCCTTAACAAATACTCATTGTCTCCCTCCTCTTCGAGCTGTGGGGAACTGTACATCGTTCTTTGCTAACTTTTTCAAAACCAGCATTGCATCCTCTGGTTCTTTGTCTAGTAACAAGCCGTTTGTTGTCGAGTCTATCCTCATCCGGGTGTGTGCATTGGCAGCATTATAGAATTTGACAACCTGATTCCATATGGGGAATCCATGCATCGGGCAATTTCGCAAGAGAGTTGTAAATCGGTCCCACGCCTCATGCATTGGTTCGTCATCTTCCTGTTGAAAAGTAGCAATCTTATTATGTAACCTTTCAGATAAGAGGGAAGGATTAAAACGAGAGATAAATTCACGACAAAGATCCGCCCAAGTTCTTATTGAACCCGGTGTTAATTTGTTCCACCAGGTTTTTGCTCTATCCCTCAATGAATGAGGAAATAGCCGGAGTCTCAGTACTTTCGGGCTTATTCCTGGTTGTCTGAATGATCCATAGATCTCCTGGAAGGTTTTTAGATGTTCACGCGCATCCTCTGTAGCAGAGCCACCAAATTGTCTGGTAGAGTTTATCATGCTAAACATTAGAAGTTTTAATTCAAAGTGTTCAGCTTCCACATATGGCAGTGTAGTTTACAGCTCAACGTGATCATTGTCCATATACTCCCGGCATGTCTGTCGTGCTTCTGGGGCAGCAGACGGTTGCCGATTGTTTTGGGCATCAATAGGAGGATCTTCATCAACCTTGGGGTTGGGGTTGTTGTTAATGTTATCTGCCCCATTGTGTTGTTTTTCGTTCATCATTGCTTTGAGTCTTTCCTCGAGATAGTTGTTTCTTTCTATCAATATTCGGGCTTGGTTCCTGAGATGATATGTTCGATCGATTTCTGGGTCTAATTCGTACTCAGGTTCTTTACCACGTCTCGATCAGTCCATAAGCAATAGAAGAACCTTGTGAAACGCACGGGGAAAATAAAACAATTAAAAACAGAAAAAGAAATAAAAACAAAAATAAAAGAGTGCAGTAATTAAAGGTAAAGGTATGTTGCCAGTCCCCCGCAACGGCGCCAAAAACTTGTTGCGTGTAAAAGAGTCTATCGCAATTACGTGCAAGTGTACACATCGCAAGTAATAAAGTGATACTAAGTATCGGATATCGTCTCCACTGGGACTGGAAATACTTTTATCCTTAACTTCCTGCACAAGAAGAGAAATAAGTTCAATAAAAAATTTTGAGTAATCTTGAAAATAAACTAAAATAAAAGAGGAATTCAGTTTGATGAAATAGGCTGGTATTGATTTGCTCAGTAGTGCAGGTATTGCACTGTTCAAAGGCTTTATGTTGCGGCCGTCGCCGTGCCTGTCGCGGCAGAGGTCTGTTGTTGTCGCGGTAGCGATCAACAACTCTGTACTTCAAGTTCAGAAAGAATCCCCGTTGTGACCCGTCCTATCCCTAGGTCCAAGTTTTGTCGATGAACACGTCTTTGATGATACCTCCCGGCGTGAATCGAAGTATGAACACTGATGTTTGTGAATTCTTCCTTAGCTGCTTAACCTTGTACCTATCCCTAGGTCAAGATGGTTTAACCATATACTGGAAAACTCGTATTTACTCCTTTCGTATACTTAACTCTTCCGATATTAAGTAAATAGATAACCTCACAATGCTCTCCTGAAACTCTTATGAGATGTTGAAACCAGAGTAAATAAACTTGAAGCTTTTATTGAATTGAACAGAAAAGTCCTAAGAAACAGTACAACCCTTACAACTACTTTACAAGATCAACCCTTTGCCCTAGGGAAGTTTAGAACATGATGGAGAGAGAGAAACGACTAGGGTTTGGGGGGAAGACGGCTAGGAGCTAGATATCCTTTGCCTTGTCGAATTACAAACATATATATAGGCCTTGGTCTTGAGTTTTCTTAATGGCCAAGAATACAAGTTTGAATTAAAGTACAACTCTATTAAAGACTTAATCTCTGAGTAGATGTCTTTTAATTCACTTTATCTTCTTGTTTTGACTTTTTCCTCAAACTTAGGACCATGCCTTCCTTTTGCTTCTGGGCTCCAACAGTTATGCAAGTGGTCCACGAAAATCAGGCTTTAAATGCTCTATTAGTCGAACTCCACTTTGCATTTCCCTCACCATGGTCTTCACTGTCGTCTCTTCTATCACAACAGATGTGACGACAGTGTTGTAAATGACAGTATCCTTCACTCCTTTTGCCCCAGCTCTTTGGCTAACTTCTAATCCTCTGCTGCCCTGGCTGCTGTAACGACAGGTACCTACAAGAATAAACCAAAAATTAGCAGCATCTGTGCAATATTATCCATTTATGATGTTTATGTAAATCTATCCTAAAATGCAACTAAACATCCTTGAGTGCATCAATAATATGGGTAAATAAGGGCTAAAATATAGAACATTTATGCACTCAACATATCCCTCAGACTTAATTGTTGGGGATCACTAGTTGTCGAGGCAGAAGTTGCTGAGACATCGTGTTCAGGCTCATCTATGGCATTAATGATGACTGAATTGCTCAGAAGTGCATCCATCTTAGCGATGTTGGCGTCCATAGCAATTGACACTTTATGCGTGAGTGGGAGGAAAGTTTGAAGTGTGTCCTCCAAGGATTTTGATTGCTCTTGAGGATAACTATATTGCCAGGGCATGTCGATTTCTATAGAAAAACTGTTACGGTAAAAAAAATTGAGATTCTTGATTATACCATGAAAAATCTTGTTGTTGTGGCGGCAACTGCGGCAGCGGCATCTGCTGCTCGTATTCAGACATCCACTCCTGAGTGGTTTTTCTCGACATGTTTGCAGCAAAAAGATAAGGGCAACTTTCAAACGCATGATTGCCTTCACAATAATCGTAAGAACTTTCCCACATGTTGATGCCCTTTACTTGTAGTGCACCTGAATATTCTTTTTCAAATAAAAAGGAAAAATAAAAACTGAAATTAAATGCAATAAAATAAAAGTGCAGAAAAATAAAGACGAATTTATCGTTGCCAATCCCCGCCAACGGCGCCAAAAACTTGTAGAGCGATTATGTAACGCCCCGGTTTTGGGCTTAGAAGTTTTGGGCGTTGACCGGTTTGGTCAAAGTGCTGTTCGAATCTAAAGAGGTGAAATTAGGAAAGCCTAGTTCGGGTTGCATTAAAAATATGGAAAAATGTTCTAAAATCATCTTTTAGTATAATTAAGTGAACTGTGAAATCAATTTTGGAAAATGAGTTTCGGAAGGATGACATTTTGGCTAGTGACCAAAATGTGATTTTTGAAAGTTTTGTGACTGTTTTAAAAAGGATTGAAACTTTGAATCTTTAGGGAGCTATTTACCCAAAGGGGAGTTTCTCCAGATTTTCTAGAATATTAAATGATTTAATAATGGTTTAAAATAAAAGTAAAAAGGAGGGAAAGATATTTTTAGTCATCTTTAACTAACTTTCTAAATTTTCCATTCCCATTTTCTCTCATCTTTTCTCTCAAACCAAACACATTCTCTCCAGATCTTTTCCTCTGATTTTTATCACCTAAATACTTCTTTTCAATCCTCATTTGATTCCTAATCATCTCCTCATCAAAACCTTTGTATTTGCTACTTGATTCATCAAGCTTTTTGGCTCTAAAAGGGGAGAAACTCAAGTTTGGAGGAAAGAACGTCCTTCTCCTCTGAACTTCAAGTTCTTTAATGAAATTCCTAAGTTCTCAATCCCTAATTGATGTTTTATAAATGGCTTTTAAGATTGTTTAGTGGATCTTGGCTTAAAATGCAAGATTTGGTGTGTTTTTGATGAAATTTCGTTGGATCTGTTTAAGCAGTGTTTTAAGGTGCTAAAATGATGATTAATGAATGTTAATTTGATAAGGAAATGAGTTTTGATTAATGCAATCCCGGATAGGTTGTGTTTCCTAAGTTTAGCTTGTGATTCTTGGATGTTTTTGTGGTGATCTTGTGGATCTGATGTTGCTGGAGGTATGAGGATGTTTATAGGTTGTTTTTAGATGTTAAATGGTGTTAATGGATGTTAGGTTTTGCTGGTTTATGGCTGGGCTTTGTTGAGAAGTGGTTTTGATGCAATTTCGGTTGTGTTTGGTGGCCGAAATTGGAGTGTGAATGAGAGCAGCGAGTTAGAGTGCTTTCATTGAAGCTTTTGATGCATGATGATGCATTAAATCTCTGCTTTAATGTGTTTAATCAGGGGAGGCATCTTTGGATCCAAGAGTTGTTGATCCGGAAGCTTGAATTGGTGCTTCGGCAAGAGGCGAAGTGGAATCGGTGAGTGAAATTGGGTTTTCGGCTTTGAAACCAATGTCTTGGGAGCTTAGTTTAAGTCTAAACAACTTTGCTAAGCTCGAGTGTAAGTTTTCGGAAATTCTCTCTAGCGGTGGCCATGATTTTGTTGTGATGCAATGTGGTTATTTGCATGTTTTGATTACTATTTTGAAAGCATGATTTAGCATGGTATTTGCTGTTTTGATAAGCCATATGTTAAAGGAAGCTCAAGGTAAGAGTTCCTTGTTTTCGAACATTGATTAAATGTGGTTTGATGCTTTTAGATGCATGATGAATATGGCTTGGTCTAATGCTTTAAAACAGTGGATAGATTGATGATAATAATGTATATTGGCAAGTGATGTTTTGAAAAGGTTAAGGTCACTAAGGTGGTTAAAAGTCCTTGAGTGAGCCTTGTTACTTAAGAACATCAAGGTGGTTAAAAGTCCTTGGATGATTCTTGTTACGGACACAAAGGTGTTTAAAAGTCCTTGTGTGGTCCTTTCTATGGTGTTTAAAAGTCCATAGGCCAAGGTGTTTAAAAGTCCTTGGGCTCAAGGTGTTTAAAAGTCCTTGAGGTGATTCAATTCATGGTGTTTAAAAGTCCATGGCCAAGGTGTTTAAAAGTCCTTGGGGTCAAGGTGTTTAAAAGTCCTTGAGGTGATCTAATTCATGGTGTTTAAAAGTCCATGGCCAAGGTGTTTAAAAGTCCTTGGGGTCCAAGGTGTTTAAAAGTCCTTGGGGTGAAAGTTGATGAACTTGTTTTCAAAGAAATGAAATGTATCACTTGAGGCCAATATGACATGTAATGAAATGAAGCATGAGATGCTTGTTTAAAGTATGCTTTTGAGCATGTGTAAATGATGATTTGAAGCATGTTTTATAAGTGTTTTATAAACGCATTATTGGATGGTTTTATTGAGCATTCCTCACTAAGCTTTTGCTTACGCTCTCTTTGTTTTCTTAATTCAATAATGCAGAACATTAGAGTACTTGAGGGCAGCAAGGAGGGCAAGCATCCAAGTGGAAACAAAGCTCTAAGTATGGAAGGTTTTCTAAGTACATTTTAGCTTTTGGTAATTTGGCAATGGGGGACCTATGTGTAAGTTTTGGGAGATGTTTTGAACTCCCTAAGTATGTTGAATGTTGTTGAGAATGCTGGTTTTTGTGGTTGGCTTCTATATGCTTGAATTGGAAGTTTATGCTTGAATGGCTTACTTGTGTAGGAAGTATGCCTATAGATTTGGGGCTTTTCATATATGTGGATGTTTTGATGAATTGTTGATGCAAGTATGTCTCATATATGTTGAATTGCATGTTGGTAAAGTTTGGTGGCATTTGGAGCATGATTGGTTGGTCAATTGCATGTTTAAGCATGCATTTTTAGTCAATCTGTGCAGGGTGTTTCGGAACAGCACCTACTGTTTCGGAACGGGTGCCTTAATTGTGCCCAGGCGTCCGAAACGGGAGGGGCCGTTTCGAAACGGAAAGGCCACTGCCAGACCCCCGTTTCGGTACGCGTTGCGGAACGGCCCCGAGTTTCGAAACGGGCTATGCCTGTTTCGGAACGGGTGACCGTTGGGGACTGACATTGGCAGTTATATGTTTTGGAATGTTTGCGTTTTAGTCCTGAAACTTGTTTGTGCAATTGTATGAGTTTGGGAAGTCCTTTTGAGCTGAAATTTTACAGAGAAGCATGAAACATGATTAATTTCAAGATGGTAACTTCAATTTGGGTTAAGTCCTTATAATTATCAGAATTTATAATTTGGTCCCTAAAGTTGTAATTTGTTCAATTGGGTCCCTGTTTGATCTCTGATGTTTATGATCTTTGAGTATGCTATTGTATGAACATATCTAAGGCTTAATATGTATCTAGACAAGTTTAAAAAGAAAAAAAAGGGTCGTTAATCAAGGTTGACTTTCGGGTTGACTTTGGTTTTCCCCGTGTGACTTTCTTAATTCAGGTCAACCGTCTAGGCCGGGTTAAGGGGGTTACATTTGGTGGTATCAGAGCTGAGTTCTCGAGTAATTGGGAATGTATGTATGCATGATTGAAGTATGTATGTCTTGTATGCTTGTTGAGTGAAAGCATGTTTAATGGCTTGTGTTTTTGATGCAATTGAAGTATGTGCTGTGATGTAGCATGTTGTGGGTACCCATTGCCAAATCAAAGCTAAAGGAAAGATGTTGTTTTGAAATGAAATTGAGCTTGAATACTTGGATTGCTTACCTTGCTGGGCCTGACTTTGTTTTATTTGTGTTGTGATTGCATGGTAAAAGTATGGCACCACGTAGAGAGTTACGAGGTAATGTGCGAGCTACGGCTCCTAATGAGAACGAGAATGAGGAAAACACGGGTAGTGCGGTGTTACCTCCTCCTCCACCTGGTGGTGGTGGTGCTGGGGCTGAGGAAGCTGGAGCTGCAGCTGGCGCTGGAGCTGCTGGACCTGGGGCTGGTCAGGGGCAAGCTATGCCTGATATGACGATGTTAGTGCAAGCTATTGCTGGTGCTTTTCAAGCAGCAGCAGCTGGGGCTCGTGGAGCGGGGCATCAGGAAGATGCTGGTGTCAGACTACCTTTGGAGCGTTTGCGCAGTCTTGGTGGGACTGAGTTCAGGGGTATGTCTGCTGAGAGTTCTGAAGCTTGGCTAGAGAGTACCAAGCGAATCTTGGGCCAGATGAGTTGCACTGATGTGCAGAAGCTGGGTTGTGTTGTGTCCTTGCTGCAGAAGGATGCGTATACGTGGTGGACAACCACTATTGCTGGGATGGCAGAAGCTGATGTGACTTGGACATTCTTTCAGAATGTGTTCAAGAGGAGATATCTGGGTGTAAGATATCTAGATGAGAAGAAGCGTGAATTCATGTCTCTTACCCAAGGGAGCATGAGTGTGGCTGAGTATGAGGTGCAGTTTGTGCGACTCAGTCAGTATGCACCGGAGCTGGTACCTGATGAGCGGGCAAGGTGCGAGAGGTTCCGTTATGGTTTAGAGACGGATGTGAAAATGTATTTGCTGGCCGCCGAGTATGATGATTTCGACGTGTTGGTGGGCCGAGCCAAGGATGTTGAGATGAACTTGGGTTTATCTGTGAGAGGTGCTGGAGCAAGTGCTGGGAAGCGATCAGCTGAGTTTAGTTCCGGAGGTGGACGGAACAAGAGGGGACGTGATCAGAAGTATCAGTCTTCAGCTAAGAGAGGTGGTGGTGCACCTGCTAGAGGAGGTAATGCTAGGGCTGATCCGAGTGCTTGTTGGATCTGTGGTTCACGTGGTCACATGAAGCGTGACTGTCCTCGTGCCGAGAGAGTGGTGCAAGCTCCTGTTGCGGCTGCTGGTAACGGGTGCTGGAGTTGTGGTTCTGCAGACCACTTGAGGCGAGATTGTCCGAGGTTGGCTGGTGACCAGGTGCGTGCTCCTGTTGTTGCTACACCGCAGAGAGGTCGTGGGCGCAGCCGTGGTAATTTCCAGAGGAGGGAGGAAGGTGGTCGTGGAGTGGCCCATGTTGTGGCTATTCAGCCTGAGGGTGGAGGCCAAGCGAGGGTGTATGCTCAACGAGAGGGAAGGAATGATGCGGATGTGATTGCAGGTACCTTTACTTTGCAATCCTTGTCATTGCTTTCATTGATTGATTCTGGATCTACGCATTCATACATTTTGCGTGAGCATGCTGAATTGCTTGGTTTGCCTATTGAGTCTTTGGATGTTGGTGTTCGAGTCACTGGTTCTTTTGGTGAGACTGTTGTGACTAGGAAGCTTTATAGAAGGTGTCCCTTGGTCGTTCAAGAGCATGTTTTCCATGTTGATCTTATGGAGTTGCCCTTCTATGGTTTCGATGTGATCCTTGGTATGGATTGGCTTGCTGAGCATCGTGCTGTTGTGGATTGTGAGAACAAGCGGGTTTCGCTTAAGCTTGCGGATGATTATGAAGTTGTTGTGGTTGGTGAGAATGTGAAGTTTCTTGCCAATGTGGTGTCTACCTTGGAGGCGAGCAGGATGCTGAGGCAAGGTTGCGAAGCTTATCTAGCTTTTGTGATGAATCCTAGCTCTAAAGAGTTGAGGGTGCAAGATATCAGAGTTGTGAAGGAGTTTCCTGGTGTTTTTCCTGAGGAGTTGCCTGGTTTACCTCCTAACCGCGAGGTGGAGTTTGGAATTGAGCTGTATGAGAATACAACTCCTGTGTCCATTACTCCCTATAGAATGGCACCTAAGGAGCTGAAGGAGCTGAAGACACAGTTGCAAGAGTTGCTTGATCGTGGTTTCATCCGGCCGAGTGTGTCACCTTGGGGAGCACCGGTCTTGTTTGTGAAGAAGAAGGGTGGCACTATGAGAATGTGCATTGATTACCGTCAGCTGAACAAGTTGACTATCAAGAATCGGTATCCTTTGCCGAGGATTGATGATCTTTTTGATCAATTTCGGGGAGCTGTTGTGTTCTCTAAGATTGACTTGAGGTCAGGGTATTATCAGTTGAAGGTGAAGGATGTGGATGTGCCTAAGACAGCTTTCAGGACAAGGTATGGGCATTATGAGTTTCTTGTGATGCCGTTTGGGTTGACAAATGCTCCTGATGCTTTCATGGACATGATGAATCGTGTGTTTCATGAATACCTGGACAAGTTTGTTGTGGCGTTCATTGATGATATCCTCGTGTACTCGCGTACTGAGGAGGAGCATTTGAGGATTGTTTTGCAAGCTTTGTTGGAGAATCAGCTTTATGCTAAGCTGAGCAAGTGTGAGTTCTGGTTAAGGGAGGTGGTTTTCCTTGGGCATGTGGTCTCAGCTGAGGGGATTCGTGTTGATCCTCAGAAGATTGAGGCGGTGATGAGCTGGAAAGTTCCTAAGTCTGTTCATGAGGTCCGTAGTTTCCTCGGTTTGGCAGGATACTACCGAAGGTTTGTGGATGGTTTTTCCAAGATTGCTGCTCCTTTGACGAAGCTGTTGCAAAAGGATGTTAAGTATGAGTGGACGGAAGCGAGACAGCAGGCTTTTGAGAAGCTTAAGGCGGCTTTGACGCAAGCTCCTATCTTGATTCAGCCTGAATCAGGGAAAGAGTTTGTGGTTTACAGTGATGCATCCTATGTTGGTTTGGGGTGTGTGTTGATGCAGGAGGGTAAGGTGGTGGCTTATGCATCGCGGCAGTTGAAAGTGCATGAGCGCAATTACCCTACGCATGATATCGAGCTGGCTGCAGTGGTTTTTGCTCTGAAGATCTGGAGGCATTATCTGTATGGTGAGAAGTGTACTGTGTACACAGATCACAAGAGTTTGAGGTATCTGATGTCTCAGAAGGAGTTGAATCTTAGGCAGCGGCGTTGGTTGGAGTTGCTCAAGGATTATGATCTGACGATTGAGTATCATCCTGGAAAAGCTAATGTTGTTGCGGATGCCTTGAGTAGGAAGGTAGCTGTTGAGCTGAGAGCCATGTTTGCTAACTTGAGCATATCGCGAGATGGTGGTCTTGTGGCTGAGTTACAAGTGAAACCCTCTTTGGTTCAGTTGATCAAGGATAAGCAGTTGTTGGATGATTCCTTGGTGTCTCATGTTCAGGATATCGTGGAGGGTAGACCTTCGGATTTCTGTTTCAATGATGATGGTGTGCTGTGTTTTGGGAGTCGGATAGTAGTGCCTGCTGATGCTGAGTTGAGGCGTGCTATTCTGACTGAAGGTCATAGTAGTCCTTTTGCTATGCACCCTGGTAGTACTAAGATGTACCGTGATCTTCGTGATGAGTACTATTGGGTGGGTTTGAAGAAAGATGTTGCAGAGTTTGTTAGCAAGTGTTTGGTGTGTCAGCGAGTTAAGGCTGAGCATCAGTTTCCTTCAGGGTTGTTGCAACCGTTGAAAATCCCTGAATGGAAGTGGGAGAGGATTACCATGGATTTTGTATCTGGTTTACCTTTGTCTCCATCGAAGAAGAATTCGGTCTGGGTGATTGTGGATCGCCTGACGAAGTGTGCGCATTTCTTGCCTGTGCATACTACGTTTTCTTTGGATAAGTTGGCAGAGCTGTACATTGCTGAGATTGTGCGGCTGCATGGTGTGCCTAAGTCGATTGTGTCGGATAGGGATCCGAGGTTCACATCGCGTTTCTGGCAGTGTTTACATCAAGCTCTAGGTACAAGGTTGCATTTCAGTACGTCCTATCATCCTCAGTCGGATGGTCAGTCTGAACGAGTTATCCAGATTTTGGAGGATATGTTGAGGTGCTGCGTGATTGAGTTCCAAGGTTCTTGGGAGAAGCATCTGCCTTTGGTTGAGTTTGCTTATAACAAAAGTTATCAGGCAAGTATACAGATGGCACCTTATGAGGCTTTGTACGGGAGGAAGTGTAGGACTCCTCTTTGTTGGGCTGAGACTGGTCAAAAGTTGGTTTCGATGCCGGCTTTGTTGAAAGGGACCACAGAGAAGGTAAAGCTCATTTGTGAGCGGTTGAAGGCTGCTTCTGATCGGCAGAAGTCTTACGCGGATTTGAAGCGTAAGGAGATAGAGTATGCGGTGGGTGACCGTGTGTTCTTGAAGGTTTCGCCTTGGAAGAAGGTGATGCGGTTTGGCCGAAAGGGTAAGTTGAGCCCTAGGTACATTGGACCATATGAGGTGGTTGAGCGTGTGGGTCCTGTTGCGTATCGGTTGAGGTTACCTCAGGAGTTGGAGAAGATTCATGATGTGTTCCATGTCTCTATGCTCCGGAGGTATAGATCTGATCCTTCGCATGTGATGCCTGTGGAGGAAGTGGTTTTGAATCCGGATTTGACCTATGATGAGGAACCGGTGAAGGTTCTGGATTCGGATAGCAAGGTTCTTCGTGGCAAGACCATTGAGTTGGTGAAGGTGCTGTGGAGGCATCGCGGTGTTGAGGAAGCCACGTGGGAGCGGAAGGAAGACATGCTGAAGCAGTTTCCTTATCTCTTTCCTTCAGGTAAATTTCGAGGACGAAATTTCTTAAGGGGGGGAGAGTTGTAACGCCCCGGTTTTGGGCTTAGAAGTTTTGGGCGTTGACCGGTTTGGTCAAAGTGCTGTTCGAATCTAAAGAGGTGAAATTAGGAAAGCCTAGTTCGGGTTGCATTAAAAATATGGAAAAATGTTCTAAAATCATCTTTTAGTATAATTAAGTGAACTGTGAAATCAATTTTGGAAAATGAGTTTCGGAAGGATGACATTTTGGCTAGTGACCAAAATGTGATTTTTGAAAGTTTTGTGACTGTTTTAAAAAGGATTGAAACTTTGAATCTTTAGGGAGCTATTTACCCAAAGGGGAGTTTCTCCAGATTTTCTAGAATATTAAATGATTTAATAATGGTTTAAAATAAAAGTAAAAAGGAGGGAAAGATATTTTTAGTCATCTTTAACTAACTTTCTAAATTTTCCATTCCCATTTTCTCTCATCTTTTCTCTCAAACCAAACACATTCTCTCCAGATATTTTCCTCTGATTTTTTTCACCTAAATACTTCTTTTCAATCCTCATTTGATTCCTAATCATCTCCTCATCAAAACCTTTGTATTTGCTACTTGATTCATCAAGCTTTTTGGCTCTAAAAGGGGAGAAACTCAAGTTTGGAGGTAAGAACGTCCTTCTCCTCTGAACTTCAAGTTCTTTAATGAAATTCCTAAGTTCTCAATCCCTAATTGATGTTTTATAAATGGCTTTTAAGATTGTTTAGTGGATCTTGGCTTAAAATGCAAGATTTGGTGTGTTTTTGATGAAATTTCGTTGGATCTGTTTAAGCAGTGTTTTAAGGTGCTAAAATGATGATTAATGAATGTTAATTTGATAAGGAAATGAGTTTTGATTAATGCAATCCCGGATAGGTTGTGTTTCCTAAGTTTAGCTTGTGATTCTTGGATGTTTTTGTGGTGATCTTGTGGATCTGATGTTGCTGGAGGTATGAGGATGTTTATAGGTTGTTTTTAGATGTTAAATGGTGTTAATGGATGTTAGGTTTTGCTGGTTTATGGCTGGGCTTTGTTGAGAAGTGGTTTTGATGCAATTTCGGTTGTGTTTGGTGGCCGAAATTGGAGTGTGAATGAGAGCAGCGAGTTAGAGTGCTTTCATTGAAGCTTTTGATGCATGATGATGCATTAAATCTCTGCTTTAATGTGTTTAATCAGGGGAGGCATCTTTGGATCCAAGAGTTGTTGATCCGGAAGCTTGAATTGGTGCTTCGGCAAGAGGCGAAGTGGAATCGGTGAGTGAAATTGGGTTTTCGGCTTTGAAACCAATGTCTTGGGAGCTTAGTTTAAGTCTAAACAACTTTGCTAAGCTCAAGTGTAAGTTTTCGGAAATTCTCTCTAGCGGTGGCCATGATTTTGTTGTGATGCAATGTGGTTATTTGCATGTTTTGATTACTGTTTTGAAAGCATGATTTAGCATGGTATTTGCTGTTTTGATAAGCCATATGTTAAAGGAAGCTCAAGGTAAGAGTTCCTTGTTTTCGAACATTGATTAAATGTGGTTTGATGCTTTTAGATGCATGATGAATATGGCTTGGTCTAATGCTTTAAAACAGTGGATAGATTGATGATAATAATGTATATTGGCAAGTGATGTTTTGAAAAGGTTAAGGTCACTAAGGTGGTTAAAAGTCCTTGAGTGAGCCTTGTTACTTAAGAACATCAAGGTGGTTAAAAGTCCTTGGATGATTCTTGTTACGGACACAAAGGTGTTTAAAAGTCCTTGTGTGGTCCTTTCTATGGTGTTTAAAAGTCCATAGGCCAAGGTGTTTAAAAGTCCTTGGGCTCAAGGTGTTTAAAAGTCCTTGAGGTGATTCAATTCATGGTGTTTAAAAGTCCATGGCCAAGGTGTTTAAAAGTCCTTGGGGTCAAGGTGTTTAAAATTCGTTGAGGTGATCTAATTCATGGTGTTTAAAAGTCCATGGCCAAGGTGTTTAAAAGTCCTTGGGGTCCAAGGTGTTTAAAAGTCCTTGGGGTGAAAGTTGATGAACTTGTTTTCAAAGAAATGAAATGTATCACTTGAGGCCAATATGACATGTAATGAAATGAAGCATGAGATGCTTGTTTAAAGTATGCTTTTGAGCATGTGTAAATGATGATTTGAAGCATGTTTTATAAGTGTTTTATAAACGCATTATTGGATGGTTTTATTGAGCATTCCTCACTAAGCTTTTGCTTACGCTCTCTTTGTTTTCTTAATTCAATAATGCAGAACATTAGAGTACTTGAGGGCAGCAAGGAGGGCAAGCATCCAAGTGGAAACAAAGCTCTAAGTATGGAAGGTTTTCTAAGTACATTTTAGCTTTTGGTAATTTGGCAATGGGGGACCTATGTGTAAGTTTTGGGAGATGTTTTGAACTCCCTAAGTATGTTGAATGTTTTTGAGAATGCTGGTTTTTGTGGTTGGCTTCTATATGCTTGAATTGGAAGTTTATGCTTGAATGGCTTACTTGTGTAGGAAGTATGCCTATAGATTTGGGGCTTTTCATATATGTGGATATTTTGATGAATTGTTGATGCAAGTATGTCTCATATATGTTGAATTGCATGTTGGTAAAGTTTGGTGGCATTTGGAGCATGATTGGTTGGTCAATTGCATGTTTAAGCATGCATTTTTAGTCAATCTGTGCAGGGTGTTTCGGAACAGCACCTACCGTTTCGGAACGGGTGCCTTAATTGTGCCCAGGCGTCCGAAACGGGAGGGGCCGTTCCGAAACGGAAAGGCCACTGCCAGACCCCCGTTTCGGTAAGCGTTGCGGAACGGCCCCGAGTTTCGAAACGGGCTATGCCTGTTTCGGAACGGGTGACCGTTGGGGACTGACATTGGCAGTTATATGTTTTGGAATGTTTGCGTTTTAGTCCTGAAACTTGTTTGTGCAATTGTATGAGTTTGGGAAGTCCTTTTGAGCTGAAATTTTACAGAGAAGCATGAAACATGATTAATTTCAAGATGGTAACTTCAATTTGGGTTAAGTCCTTATAATTATCAGAATTTACAATTTGGTCCCTGAAGTTGTAATTTGTTCAATTGGGTCCCTGTTTGATCTCTGATGTTTATGATCTTTGAGTATGCTGTTGTATGAACATATATAAGGCTTAATATGTATCTAGACAAGTTTAAAAAGAAAAAAAAAAGGGTCGTTAATCAAGGTTGACTTTCGGGTTGACTTTGGTTTTCCCCGTGTGACTTTCTTAATTCGGGTCAACCGTCTAGGCCGGGTTAAGGGGGTTACAGATTAGGTGTTCTCTAAATATGAGCGCAAGTGCACACTCTTGTCAAGTTGTAATATAAAAGATATCGTCTCCCACGAGGATTGGATAGCTAACTCGAATAGAAATTCCTGCACGAAGAATATTTAAATGCACAAGTAAATTTCAGTTTTTTAGAAGGAAAATAAATAAACACAAGTAATTAAGAGAAGAGATTAGATTGATGGAATGGGTCATGTTATGATGCTCCATAGTGTGAAACTGCGTTGAATAGGTTAAGTTGTATTGCGCTGCCAGACTTTGCTGCCTCGGTAGAAGATGGCAGATTGGTTCTTCGACGCTTTCGCTGCCTCGACAGGTGGAATGGACTATTGTGTAGAACTAATATTTTGATATAATAATTGAAAAATGTTTTGGACAAAGTTAAAAAGAATTCAAAACAATTTCTCAAGTCCAAACAACTTGAAACTATGTTTAGGGGATATTTCAAAAGGTTTTTAAGTGTTTTCAAAGCCAAATCCAACAAAACCATCCAGGTGTTTCGAAACACCCCTAGGTGTTTCGATACAAGTCTTTACAGTATCAAAGTGTTTCGAAACGAATTTCGAAAAGGGTTTTATCTGGATGAGATTTTTGCATAGCGTTTCGATACATCCTCTGTCGTTTCGATACGCCTATGTGGCATTGACCTCAACAGTCATAAACCCTCAACGGCTACTTCCCAACTAACATTTAAATACAGATCGTTTCGATACGGCGTTCCGATACGGCCAAGGACGTTTCGATACGGGTGCTGCAATGGCTCTTTCTATTTCAAGAGTGTTTCGAAACGGTGTCGAGCGTTTTGAAACGAGGAGCTGCAGAACTGTATTTATGGTGGGAAATTAAGTCTCCAACGGCTCCAATTGAACCCCAACGGCTAGTAACGGCTACAAATTCAAAGAGGAGTATAAAAGGGACCTCCAAGCATCTAGTAATGGTTAATGCTTCAATTGTTACAACATTATGATGACAAATTGTGTCTAGAGCTTTAATTGTACATTCCTTTCTTAGACAACACTAGAGAGCTAAATATTGTTACATTTGCTCAAGTGTTTAGGTTTTGGGTGAGAGCTTTATAGTGCAAACATATACCTTCTAGAGGGATTTCTAGTTTGCTAAGTCTTTCTTGTGTAAGAGAGTGTTTGATCAAGCTTTGGGTAGAAAGCTTGATCGTTGTAATGGTTTCCTCCTAAACCGAGAAAATGGAACAAATTTCTTAGTGTATTTGTTTGGAAATCCTTAGTGGGAAGCTAAGGTAGTGGATGTAGACCTTGGTTAGAAGGTTGAACCACTATAAATCCTTGTGTAAATTGTCTATTTTTCCATTCCCACAAAAACACCCAAATATCTCACTTCTCCACACTTGGCGAGCAAGAATGGTTGAACGAATCGAGCACCACACATCCCAACAATTGGTATCAAAGCTTGGCTCAATTGAAGAGGATTAACATCCTATTGAGAAGATCCGGCAAGCTCGATCATCATTTCATTCAACCGGCTCAATGGCGCAATCCATCGACAAACCGCCGTTCTTTGACGGAACACACTATGCTCATTGGAAGACAAAGATGAAGTTCTTTATAAAGTCAAAGGACTACAAGCTTTGGGAAATAGTAGAAGATGGTCCGTTCGTGCCTCAACGAAGTAAAGTGGAATGGAGTGTCGAAGATCGCAAGAAGATGAAGCTTAATTGCAAAGCCTTGCGCATCCTATTTTGTGCATTTGGCCCAAACATCTATGAGAAGATGTCTTCTAGTGAGAGTGCCAAGGAGGTATGAGACAAGCTTGAAGTCACATACGAGGGGACAATGAAGTAAAGGAGACCAAGATCGGGCTCCTCACCTTAGCGTATGAAAACTTCAAGATGGATCCGGAAGAGAACATCGAGAAGATGTTTGATAGGTTCTCCACTATCACCAATGGACTCAAAGGTTATGGAGAAATCATCCCGGAAGAGAAGCTTGTCCGAAAGCTCATCTACTCCCTTCCCGAGTCATGGGACTCAAAGAGGACCGCCATCATCGAAGCTAAGAATTTGAAGACCTTGAAGCTTGATGAACTCATGGGGTCACTTCTCACTCATCAAATTATGAAGAAAAACAAAGAAGAGGAGAAGAAGAGGGAAGGGATAAGATCTATGGGGAAGAAGAAGATCATGGAGCTTGGCATCAACACAAGTGTAGTTGCTCTCAAATGCTCCACATGGCATCAACAAATTTACCCGGTTCATGAAGAGCAAAATGGAGAATTCAAGGCATGAATCGAGGAAGAATATGAAGGAATCCCACAAGTCCAACGAGAAGGGATCATCTTCAAAGCAAACATATGTGGCAACATGGAGTGATGAAGACTCCACCGATGATGAGGTAGCCCACCTATGCTTGATGGCCCTTAATGAGGGGGAGGTAACTTCTAACTCATCCATTTCAAATTCCTATACTTTTGATGAGTTACAAGAAGCCTGTGATGAATTGGTTTTTGAATTCAAGGCTTCATTTTATAAAAACAAAAAAATGATTTTAAAGTTGAAAGATGAAAATGATTTGCTTTTAAAAACAAATTTTGAGTTTGAAGCAAAATTGAAAGATTTTGAGCAACAAGTTTCTAGTTTATAAAATTTGCTTCAAACAATGGCAAAAGATCATCAAAAGGAAGTTGATGATCTTAAGAAAGAAAAGATTTTGATTTCCAAAGAACTCGAAAAGAAAAATAATTTTGGAAAATCAAAGTTTTATGTAAGACAATCTAGTGCCCCTAGATTTGTAAATGGGAAATGTTTTAGAAGTATTTGGGTCCCAAAAGGACTAAGTACTTCAACTAAAAAGGAAGACATTGAAAAATGGATTCCTAAGGGGACTAAGTTTTGTGCCATTAATGTCTATGGATCCAAAGCAATTTGGATACCAAAAATTACTTGATTGTCTTTTGCTAGGTGTGATGGAGAGTGATCAACAAGTCAAACATTGAGGGGGAGCTCCATGCACACAAGGAAGAACACTTGAAGAAGGAAGGCTTCACATCCTCCCTTGGTTTCAAGTGTTGGTAAAATCTAGTTGCTTTTGCTTTTATTTAATTTATTTTCATTTGTCAACTAGATGATCATATATGTTGAACTAACATTTTTAATGATGCTTTGAGTAAGAGGAACCATTTTAAAACAAACTCTGTAATACTTTCAAAATCTAAACCTCTATGGTTATTTTGAGCTTAAAAATGTTTTAAATTCTTTTTGATATAACAAAAAGGGGGGAGAAATGGTTTGAAAAATTGCATTTTCAAATGAATAAGGGGGAGCTTTAATCTATTTTAAATTTTTCATCTCTTATTCACATTTTCAAACTTAAAGGGGGAGAATCCCAAACAATTTTTCAAGTTAGTTTTATTATATCAAAAAGGGGGAGATTGTAGAACTAATGTTTTGATATAATGATTGAAAAATGTTTTGGACAAAGTTAAAAACAATTTCTAAAGTCCAAACAACTTGAAACTATCTTTAGGGGATATTTCAAAAGGTTTTAAGTGTTTTCAAAGCCAAATCCAACAAAACCATCCACGTGTTTCGAAACACCCCTAGGTGTTTCGATACAGGTCTTTACAGTTTCAAAGTGTTTCGAAACGGGTTTTATCTGGATGAGATTTTTGCATAGAGTTTCGATACGGCCTCTGCAGTTTCGATACGCCTACGTGGCATTGACCTCAACGGTCATAAACCCCCCAACGGCTACTTCCCAACTAACATTTAAATGCAGATCATTTCGATACGGTGATAAGGGTTTCGATATGGCATTCCGATACGGCCAAGGACATTTCGATACGGGTGCTGCAACGGCTCTTTCTATTTCAAGAGTGTTTCGAAACGGTGTCGAGCGTTTCAAAACGAGGAGCTGCAGAACTGCATTTATGGTGGTAAATTAAGTCTCCAACGGCTCCAATTGAACCTCAACAGCTAGTAACGACTACAAACTCAAAAAGGAGTATAAAAGGGACCTCCAAGCATCTAGTAATGGTTAATGCTTCAATTGTTACAACATTATGATGACAAATTGTTTCTAGAGCTTTAATTGTACATTCCTTTCTTAGACAACACTAGTGAGCTAAATATTGTTAAATTTGCTCAAGTGTTTAGGTTTTGGGTGAGAGCTTTATAGTGCAAACATATACCTTCTAGAGGGATTTCTAGTTTGCTGTCTTTCTTGTGTAAGAGAGTGTTTGATCAAGCTTTGGGTAGAAAGCTTGATCGTTGTAACGGTTTCCTCCTAAACCAAGAAAAAGAGACAAAATTCTTAGTGAATTTGTTTGGAAATCCTTAGTGGGAAGCTAAGGTAGTGGATGTAGACCTTGGTTAGAAGGTTGAACCACTATAAATTCTTGTGTAAATTGTCTATCTTTCCATTCCCACAAAACACCCAAATATCTCACTTCTCCATACTTGGCGAGCAAGAACGGTTGAACGAATCGAGCACCACACATCCCAACATATTGGCTCGGCGGCAAACTCGGCAGACCTTCAAGGCTCAGCAGAACGCTTTGATAATGATTCAGGTTATGTCTAAGTCAAAATACTATCAAGATTCTAAGATGTCTAAAATACAAAATATGATTAAATATATATAGGGCCTGGCCTAGGTTAAGTTCTCCTTAGAGTAGAAGTCTTCCTCATGATAAAGTAGCTTTTTCATTAAATGCATCCTTTAAATCTGACTTCTTTGACTTGAATTTGGACTCCTCTTGTCGTTGCCTTGTGCCGCAAGCAAGCCTTGATCTTCTCCTTTGGCGGCTCTGTCCGCTATTTCTGGCATCAGTAAATTGTGTGGATGAGCTCATTGGACTAAGAAAATTATGCTCTTCCAATCGCACTCCATTTTACCAATTCCTCAAGTTGTTGCCCCGGGCGGCAGATATGGCGGCATCAGCTACTCGACAGTATCTCTTTCTGTGTTGAAATGCTTCAGTACAGCTCCTTGGTCTGCTGCCTCAGCATCAACTCCTCTGATTTCTCCTCCTCCTGACAACTTCTAGCATCTGAAATGCAAACTAAACTAAAATAGTATATTTTCTCACCAAATTAAAGATATTTAATAAAAATAAGGCAAAGCAAAGAATACTTTGAATAATGCATGCATGCACCTAAATATTCCTAAAATGCACTTAAGAACATCAATAATATGAGATGAAATGCATACAAAATATAAGACTTATGAGCACTTTACAATCATATAGAAAATTAGGATCATGCTAACCCTCATATTTTAGTTTGTTTTAACATGAAATTGATGAAGAAGAGAGAACTCCTAATGTGAAGAGTTCGCTCAGCAAAGACAGAACTCCTAATGTGAAAAGTTCGATCAGCAAAGACAGAACTCCTAATGTGAAGAGTTCGCTCAGCAAAGACAGAGCTTCTAATATGAAGAGTTCGCCCAGCAAAGACAAAGCTCCTAATGTGAAGATTTTATCCCCGGTAAAGAAAGAATTGCATGTGAGAAGAGTTCACCCAGCGAAGATAGAATTCCTAATGAGAAGAATTTGTGTTGAGGTTCTAAATGAGAAGAGCCTACTCTTTTGAAGAATGAGGAAGTCTACAATAAGAACAAGTTTCTTATTCGACGTCTTTGCAAATAGACAGATTAGCAGAGGAGAGGTTGAGGCGTTTCATAATCAGAAAAACAACTTCAAGCTTTAGTGGCCAGACGGTTCGGACAAAATTCATGTCTTTTCAGTTTTTGCCCTATTCATGTTCCACATCAATGAGCAAAGAGGGGCAGTTATAATACCCGTATTTCGTCCAGGTATACCTATATATATATATATATTATATTTTCTCTATAAATAAAACCAAAAATAATAATAAATAAGATAAATAAGATAAATAATATCCAATAAAAAATAAATGTTCATTGGTACAATTTAAATATCCATATGAGTCCATTTACATACAAAAAGAGTTACAAGCTCAAATTACAAATACAAGGCCCAAGTTAAAATCCTAAAACCCATACATTTTAAGCCATTCCCGCCCAAATCTAACTAAAAACGAGCAAAAAAGCCCAAACTAGCACACTTGTGCATTTTGAGCCCGCCAAAAAGGCCAGGTGGCAGCTCTTCATTGGCCCGAGCGCCTCTCACACAGATTAAAGCTCCGCTGACGTCAACGTCTACGCCAGCTATAAATAGAGAGCGAGAGAAATGATTAGGCAATAATGAGGCAATTATTATTTGGTATTTATTAAAGAAATAATATAGGAAGTTGGAGAGACTACATGCACGTGTTCAGAAGCTGAACGGTTGCCGGAGAACATTGTCGGAGCTCACCAACCATCGTCGAGGGGTAAAACTCAATCTCCTCTTTGATTTTTCCTGCACCGAACACTAAAATGAATTAAATTCAAGTACTAGAACCCTAAAAATAGTAGTATAAAACATGAAACTCTAGATCTAAAAAAATAAATCAAAACCACAATAAGGTTAGAGGCTTATCTCGAGGCTATCAGAGTGTTTCTTGGTTTCTAAGAGGTTTTAAGGTTCTGACGGAGTTGAAGAGGGTAGAATAGGTTCGGTTCGGGTAGTTTAGGTCTATGATCGGGTTGAGATGGGCGGATTCTATTGAATATGGGCTTAGATTAAGGTTTAGGGTGAAAATCGAGCTTTTTAGGTTTCCGGCACGGTGGCCAGAAATCTCCCAGCGGTGGCGGGCGGTGGTCGGAGTGAGGTCAGGGATGACCAAAGTTGCAAGGTTGGTCAGAAGGGATGACCAGAGTTGCAGGGTTGGTCGGAAGGGATGATCGGAGTTGCAAGGTTGATGGGAAGGGATAACCAAACAAAGACCGGTGGCCGGTGTCGCCTTCGATGACCGGCAAACAGCTCAGGGTTGATCGAAAGGGGTAGTGGAATATCAAATATGAATTTAGGAAGAACAAGGTTTGATTTTTGGTCGAACTAAAGGGTTTGATCCAAAGGAAACAAGAAATGTAAGTGTTTTAGTGTTTTTAATGGATCAAAATGAGGAAATTGGAAGAACGAATGAAGAACAAGTGATGAATGTGGGGTTTTGATCGAGATATGGCAAAGTTTCCTGGGTTTTAGGTGTTAGGTCGAGAGAGTTTAGAGAGAGAGGGGCTGAGGAGAGAGAAAGAGAGTGATTCGATAAAATGGCCGAGTTGGCCCGATCTGCCCCCTTTTATGCGCGAGTCAACATGGCACCGTTTTGGTTCCGGGTTGAGAGAGGATCTACGCGTTTTAAAGTGGGTTTGGATACGGGTCCGCAATCTGACTCGTATTTTTTAGGATTGAGCTGGACACTTTGGGTTTGGGCCAAACTCGTGTGGGTTTGGATCGGATTTATGAAAGAATTGGATTTAAGATCTTTAATTTTCCTTTTCTAACAAATTAGTCACTATCCCTTTGTAATTTGACTCCTAAGTTTGCAATTCAATTCAATTGAGTCCATGTTTTTAAATTGTTTTAGTTCAATTTAATTGTTTAATTGTTGTATGTTGCATGATTTAAAATAAAGCATGTAGTATAATTGTTGAGGTGATTAATTCACATAGTTTTAAATAATTAGAGCCTTAGTATCATAAGTTCTTTAATTAAATTAAAAAAATCTAAATGGGTTAGATAATTGTAGAAAATAAATGAATATTAAATGGAAACTTTAATGTTCTAAGTTGATTAGTGTCTCATAGTAATGAGATGTTAATCAAGGGAGCATTTTAGTTGAATATTTAATTTCTCATTTGAACTTAGAATAATGAAAGCACATAGTTAATTTAATTAAAATGAAATTAGGATAGGACATAAGTAGTTAATGTCACTAAATGATTAGGACTATTATTAATTTAGGGCCTAGTATGGATAGTTCCCAATTGTTTGATTGTTATCACATAAACCCTAAACTTAATAATATTCATAGTTTTCTTAATTAATTAAATCAATGGAAGCCTTAATTAGTTTTGAACTTAAAATTGACAAGAAAATAAATGGACATGCATTAAAACCTTTTGTGTTGAGATACATTTTGAATATAAATTGAAGTACCCTAAAGTAATTGGATGTTTCAAAGCTTATATTCTCTTTAAATGAATTTTCTTACAAAATGATATCTCCATTCGAAATGAAATTCAATTGACAATTAAAGGATTTAATTAAATTCAAATTATTGCTCGAAATGCCAAAATGCCACGTTGAATTAATAAGGTACCGATAACGGGTGTTTATAGGGGTGTTAATCCTTCCCTACACGTAACCGAATCTCGAATCCAAATTTTAATAGGGAAAACTACACCAGTGACCACCGAAGATATTGGGGATACCTATTTGAACCACCGAACTAAAAAAAACGTCAATCACACCACCAAACTTATTAAATCAACCTATTTTGACCACCGCCGTTAAAAAATTAACGGAGGGGTGACGGAAGTGCCACGTGGCAGTTAACAGGATATTTCTAAAATTACACATTTGATCCTTGTTATTTACACATTCTTTCAATTTAGTCCTAATTTTCAATTAATAAAATAATAAATTATTTAATTAAGTGGTGACACGTGTCAATACCTTATTGGAGGATTTTAATTATTTATATTTAATTTTATTAATTTATTTTCCCCCCAATCAGGTGGTGGCACGTGTCACCACCAATTTAGAGGAATAAAACATTTTTTCCCTCAATGCGTACTGGGGGATTCGAACCTGGGACACCCAGGTGTAAAGGCAACAGCTCTACCACTGCACCAAGCACATCTTTGTGCTATAATTCTCCAGATATAATATATATCTCTTATTAGTTTCTACATTTATAAACCAAAAGCTCAAACCCTAAACACTAATTTCACATATATAAATCTTAAACCCTAAACTCTAACCCTGAATATTTCAAATTAATTTCACACTAAATATTTCAAATTAAACCTCAAACCCTAAAATTTTCAAATTAATTCAACGCTAAATATTTTAAATTAAACCCTAAACTCAAACCCTAAAAATTTCAAATTAATTCCACATTAAATATTTTAAATTAAGCCTTAAACCCTAAATATTTCAAATTAAACCCCAAACCCTAAACCTTAAACCCTAAATTTCAAATTAATTTGAAATATTTCAAATTAAACCCTAAATATTTCAAATGAAATATTTAGCATGAAAATAATTTGAAATATTTAGGGTTTGGGGTTTAGGGTTTGGGGTTTAATTTGAAATATTTAGGGTTTAGGGTTTAAGGCTTAATTTAAAACATTTAATGTGGAATTAATTTGAAATTTTTAGGGTTTGAGTTTAGGGTTTAATTTAAAATATTTAGCGTGGAATTAATTTGAAAATTTTAGGGTTTGAGGTTTAATTTGAAATATTTAGTGTGAAATTAATTTGAAATATTCAGGGTTAGAGTTTAGGGTTTAAGATTTATATATGTGAAATTAGTGTTTAGGGTTTGAGCTTTTGGTTTATAAATGTAGAAACTAATAAGAGATATATATTATATCTGGAGAATTATAACACAAAGATGTGCTTGGTGCAGTGGTAGAGCTGTTGCCTTTACACCTGGGTGTCCCAGGTTCGAATCCCCCAGCACGCATTGAGGGAAAAAATGTTTTTCTCCTCTAAATTGGTGGTGACACGTGTCACCACCTGATTGGAGGGGGAAAATAAATTAATAAAATTAAATATAAATAATTTATTATTTTATTAATTGAAAATTAGGACTAAATTGAAAGAATGTGTAAATAACAAGGACCAAATGTGTAATTTTAGAAATATCCTGTTAACTGCCACGTGGCACTTCCGTCACCCCTCCGTTAATTTTTTAACGGTGGTGGTCAAAATAGGTTGATTTAATAAGTTTGGTGGTGTGATTGACGTTTTTTTTAGTTCGGTGGTTCAAATAGGTATCCCCAATATCTTCGGTGGTCACTGGTGTAGTTTTCCCATTTTAATATAATGAATCTATGGTTTGCTTTTATGGTGTCCGGGTTACCAAAGTGACCGGTGGCGACTCCAAATTGATTTTTAAGGATAAATAAAGGGAAACTTGATTTAGAATGAAAAAAACCTAATTTTTAGAATTTAATGAATTAAATTGGATAAAAAACCTAATTTCAAAAGAATCAATTGTCAGGCTATTTTTACACTCGGTTTTAAAAATGGTCGCGACACCAGTCTGGACCATCCGCGATCAGGGCCAAATAGAAT
The DNA here is from genome assembly GCA_030270665.1 of Hibiscus trionum. Lineage (NCBI taxonomy): Eukaryota > Viridiplantae > Streptophyta > Magnoliopsida > Malvales > Malvaceae > Hibiscus > Hibiscus trionum. Next base: position 7,490,930 of record BSYR01000007.1, on the reverse strand, counting down.
GCTGGCAATGACTGCTTGCGCTTCGGCTGAGGCAGCATTTGTACAATTGTCCAAGGTATGATCAAGTCCACCTATGACAAAACCGCTAGCATCGCGTGCTACAACACCCACGATAGCAACCTTGGATAGAGGATCAAACGCCTCATCTGTGTTGATCTTTAAGTATCCGGCCCGAGGTGGTTTCCATCGCGGGAGTGCCAAAGTCGGTTCGTCCATCGGCCTCGGGGTAGAGCTGGTTGATGTTGCCATTGCGTAGTCACGAAGAAGTGCCTGTGAATTGATAACCGTAAGATAAGGAGGATGGAGTCGACGATTATGTACCCAATCAATACGCATATTCCATAGGTTCCAAAGAAACGTTAGAAGCAATACAAAGGATTGAAGCAATAAACAGGCAGCCCCTTCCTCAAGCCATGATAAAATTGAAGTTGTAGGACTTGAAATGAGGGAACTCAACATACATGCCAGGAGGAGTGCCTCAGCGGCACCCGGGCAGTCACATAAAGCATGAATCATAGTTTCCGGGCCTAATTGGCAAAGTGGACAGAGTCCAGGGGCGAGAGCCGCAGCCTGAAGTCTGTAACCTATCGGTGGAGCATCATGGCCCACCCGCCAACCAAAAAAAACGAATCTTCGGAAGGATTGGTAGCTTGGATATTACTTTCCAAATACGTGAAAGCCTATTGACGGGGGCAAGCGGTCGTTGCAAGTAAAAGTATCTGGATCGAACCGAGTAGATGTCGGAGTCATGATTCCCCCATATGATAATGTCATGGGCGTCATTGATAATTGGAACGCTTAGGACTGTGATGGCATCATCCCTATAAAAGTAATGACGAACTTTAGTCTCATCCCATCAAGGTTTCCCTAATATCATGAAATCGTGATACCGAACATAAAGCTCTTCGTTATCCTCGTACTCAACGTACAAATTGATTACAGACGAACCTCTCAGTTGTCATAGTGTACCTGTATTTTACTCTTCACTCCGAGTCTCTTAAAGAATTCGGGATGAAGTTGTATCATAGCCTGGTGAATGCCTTTCAACGCAAAGAAAGCCCTCCTATTAGACTCTGCCTCCAAGATATTCTCAGAGGGAAAGTATTTTGCCCTGTAGATTTAACCGAGAAGAGAATTCGGCTCAGTTATTAGGCACCAAATTTTCTTGCCAAGAAGTGCAATATTGAAGAGATGCATGTCCCCGAAAGCCAATGCACCCTGCAGAATTTGGTGAGCAAATAGTGTCCCAAGGAATCAAAGGCCAACCTCATTTATTATTCTTTCCTGACCACCAATAACACCCGACAGACTTCGTCATATCATCGCTAATATTTTGGGGAATAAGGTAGCATGACATCACGTATTGAGGCAAAGATTGAATCACAGACTTAATGAAAACCTCTCGACCACTTATCGAGAGGAGGTGTTTGTCCCAATTAGACATACGTGAATTCACCTTATCCCTAGCAAAGCCTAATGATGTAGTTTTATTTTTCTAAATCAAGAGGGGATCGCCAAGTTAAATCCCTGGGTCATCCACTTCTCGAACTCCAAGAATATTATGGACTGCATGTTTATGTTTAGGGGTAGTTTGGGGGCTGAAGAAGATCATTAATTTTTCAAAGTTTACCACTTGACCAGAGGGAGAGGCGAATAGATGAAGGATGTCTTTTAAGTGGGAAGCATCTGTAATGTCGTTCCAGATGAAAACCATGCTATCATCCACAAAGAGCAAGTGATTCACCTGAGGCCCATTGCGACTAGCACAAAAGCCCGAGAGTCGCCCTATCTATTGCTCGAAAAGGAGAGTAGCCGAGAGTCCTTGAGTGCAAATAAGGAATATGAAAAGGGAAAGAGGGTTACCTTGTCTTAAGCCTCGTTGTGGGTAAAAACTGGTGAAAGTGAACTGTTTACTCGAGCAGTAAATGAAACAGATAAGATACATCTCATAAGGATATCGAATCATGAAACTGTGAAACCCATCTTAAGCATAATTCGCTGGAGAAAGGACCACTCTACACGATCAAATGCTTTTTCCATGTCTAATTTCAGTGCAGTGCCCTGAAAATGATTTGTTCCCCCTGAATTGATAGAGTGCACCAATTCATGTGCGAAAAGGATATTGTCCATGATATTCCTCCCTCTAACAAATAAGGCCCGAGTGTCATTGATACAGTGGGGCATAACGGGCTTCATGTGATTAACAAGCACTTCAGCAACTAGTTTATAAATAATTGTGCAAAGACAGATAGGTCAAAGTTGTCTCATAGTGGTAGGGTCTTTTACTTTTGGAATAAGGACCAATACAGTTCAGTTAACTGTAGCCATGTTCGCATTACCAGCCAATAGATCCAAGCATAGATTAATGACGTCCTGACCTACAATGTCCCAATGCTAACGGTAAAATCCATTAGGGAGACCATCAAAACTGGGAGCTTTTTATGGATTAATGTCCTGAAAACCATTAAAAATTTTAGCCTCGGTGAAAGGCATTGTCAGAGCTTCATTCATATCAAGTGTGATTGAAGGGACGATGTTATCTAGTATTATCAGGGAGATAGATGGCCGGAAGATGTGAATAGTCCTTGAGAATATTCAGTGACAATTTCCATAATTTCTTCCGTATTTTCGCGCCAAACATTAGATTTGCTTAATAAGCCATGAAATTTATTTTTCTTATGCCTTCCATTTGATTGGGTATGAAAGAAGGAGGTGTTCTTGTCTCCCTGAGCGAGCCAAGTGATGCGGGATCGTTAAGCCCAATACACTTCCTGAGTATCAAGCAAGCGACGAAGCTCCGCTTTAGCCGCCAGGGAAGTTTCCTCTTAGGTAGTAGAGAGACACCTTCGAAGGCATAATTAATTTGTTTGTTCAGATCAGCGATGCGGTCTTTGGAAACGCTACGTTGGTGTGTCTGTCAATCCTTAAGGCAGGCGTCAACAACGTGTAATTTATCCTCCGCCGAACCATGTGTGGCTAACCAAGCATTTTGAATTATGGATATGCAATCATAGTTATATTCCCAACAGTTCTCAAAGCGAAAGTGATCCTCACGAGCCACAAAAGGTTCGTTAAGAGTCTGTTTTGTTTTCATTAGAATGGGACAGTGATTAGAATTCGCATGCTATTCTGATATTGCACGAAAATCCGCATGATTGTTTAACCAAGCCGGATTGGCAACAAAGCGGTCAAGTCGCTCATAAATGGTTGTTGTTCTAGGGCCCGATTTGGTCCAAGTAAACCACCTTTTTAGGTTTGCAATTAAATAAATTGTTAGGGGATAAGCAATCCCGAAAGTTGTCAATTTGTGAGGGCGCACGACGACAGTCGCCTTATTTTTCATTATCCGACATAATTTCATTTAAGTCTCCTCCAATCAGCTAGGGAAAAGGCGAGGAGGAACTTAAAGTGTCAATTGGATCTCAAGTTTTAGTTTTTAGATTTGTTTCGGCATAGCCATATATCCTAGAGAAGTGAAAATGATTTGTATTGGAATGGATAACAACATCGATATGATGGGTGGAGTACGAAAGCAAATCAACATTGATATTATTATTCCAAAGTAGCATTATTCCAGAACAAGTTTGACTATTATCGACAATAATTCAACCATTCATATTAATGGAAATTCGTAGTCTATCGCTATGAAATTTGTTTAGACGAGTATCGCATAGAAAAAGTAAATCAGGGTGAAAGCAAGCGACAACCCTTCCTAAAGCCTAAACTGCCTAGGGCTTACCCAGTGCCCTGTAGTTCCAACATAAAATTTTCATTTTCTTCGGCAGGGTTAAACATCAACCTCCGTCGAAGAGTTTTTTTCGTTGCTCATCCTAACTTTGTTGCTCTTATTGCTTTTGGTAACAAGTGGTGAACTAATGGAGATAATTAAGTAGTATTGAAAATTGATTGAAAAAGAAATAATATTTGGAAAATTAATCATGGAGTTAAATGTGCTCAAAAGTATGACCACCCGAAAATGGCAAGACAAAATTAAAATTGATATTAATCTTATTTGACTTCCAAAAGGGATTTTAATGAAGAATATTAATGGCGAAAATCTGGAGAGAATTGTATTTGACAATGTATGTAAAGGTAGTGTGGATATAGGTACAAAAGAATTATGTAATGAAAAAGGAAAGGTGAATAAAGAAGGTAAGAAGCGGATGACAAGTAAGATGATTATGCGAATAAAGAAAATGGAGAAAACCCTCTAATAGTTGAGGTGTAACCGAAATTAAGCAGAAGGAAGACATTTATGGGAGATTTAAATATGGTTAAAAAGGAAATAAATTATGAGTAAATCAGTTTTAATTCGGGGAGTAATAAAATTAATTCCATCATAAGATAATCACCCAAAATTAAAAGGATAATTAAGTTATGATATAGCTCCAGAGTAGCCAATTAAGAAAATGTTAATTATGATGAAAAAAAGGAGTACCGTCATTATAAATTCTATAGAGGAAAGAATTTAATAAATATAGTTTATACTTTATAGCGAATTATGAGAGGAGCTGAGTTGTAACCAAAATTAAGCAGAATGAAGTTAATTATGGTCAAAAAGGAAATAAATTCTGAGTAAATAATTAATCCGGATAAAAAGGAGAATAATTCCATCCTAAGGTAATCACCCAAAATTGAAAGAATAATTAAGGAAATGTTAATGATGATGAAAAAAAAAATGAGTAGCTCTATCACTTTCATTACAAATTCTATAGATGAAAGAATTTAAAAGATATAACTTATAGGAAATTATAAAATGGGTAATAAGGGTGAATACAAAAGTGAGTAAAGAGATATAGTATCTGAATAAATTGTAATACGAGATTAAATTTAAGAATAGAAATAATTTAGTTCTCATGTAGACAATTATGGAAAATGTTGTTATGATTAAAAAGGGGTAACTCCCTCGTAAACTAAATTGGTAACTAAATCATTCATGGGTGTAACTTCTAATTCCAAATTTGAAGAACCTCTAATCAGGTAGAGTGTCAAAACAAAGCTAGATTTAACTACAGTTAAAAAGGTAATAAATACTGAGAAAGTTAGATTTAAATCACATAGAAATAGAAATAAAAATAATTCCAACCTAAGATATGCATCCAAAATTAAAGGGGGAATTAACCACGAGATAGCTCTAGAGGAGAAATTAAAGAAAAGTTAACGATGATGAAAAAGGGTTGCCATTATAAATTTTGGAGGGGAAAGAATTTAATAGGTATTGCTTATAGCGAATTATAAATGGGAAAATAAAATGGAATAAAAATGCGAGTAAAAAGATATAGTAGCTGAATAAATTGTAAAAAGAAATTAAATTTAAGAGTAAATAGAATTTAATTCCCATGTGAATAGTTATATAAGATGTAACTCTCTCATAAATTAATTTGAAAAGAAAAATCATGGGAGTATCTTCTATTTTAAAATTTGAAGAAACTTCAATCAGGGATAAATTCATCAAAAATTCCTTATTAGAATCGAATATGAATTTAGCAGAAAATAAATGAAGGAACAATTTAGGGTGACATTATCAAAATTAGCATTTGAATTGAATTTAGTCAAAGATATAATCATGTAAGATTTTGCGTTAACTCTAGAAGAAGATAAATCCAATTTGATTTTAGTAAATAAAATCAAAATTAATTTTTGAGGGCGATGAGAACGTTTGTTATATGGGAAGTTAATTTGAGGCTATTTCTTATGAGAATATGTAATGAAGGTTTAAAATTGATTAAAAGGGGGGAAACGGTTATCAATAATGAATGATTGAAAAATAATTCTATTATTGAACGTGGTGTATTTAAATTTATATAAGGATCTACTTATAAAAAGCAGTAATTGAGGAGCCAATTTATTGATTTATGGTCTTAATTGAGTAGAATGGGAAGCCTGGAGCAATGCAAGATCCGGTCGAGTGCAGTTGGAGGAGAAGGAATGTGGAGCCAACAGCTTTAGCAGGAGTCTTTCAAAAAAACAGAAAACCCCACAATCCAGGGAATCTCAGGCAAGGAGACTATTTGAGACCTGGCGTTTCAATCTCTGTGAATCTAGTCAGTAAAAGGATTCATTGCTCTACTCTAAGGGAAGCTTTCTCAGCCTATGGCAATGTGGTTGATGTTTACATAGCCTATAATAATCCAAGGAGAATCAATAACAGCCATACTTTCGCTTTTATAAGATTCAGGTCTTGGGAGGAAGCTTGTAAGGCAGTGGAGTTGGGAAACAATAGAAGAATGGACATGTTCGTGGTCAAAAGTCAGTCGCGGAGTTGAAAAGGCAGCTTTGATAAAAAAACAAACCAACTATACCACAAACTGATTTTTCGAAACTTACGGATGACAAATCCTTTAAAGAAGTGTTACTTTCAAACGAGGCTGAACCTAATAGGAGAACGGAAGAAAGAGCTCATACGTCTCCGGTCGGAGCTAACACAGAGAGTTCGAACCCTAGCTACAAGGGCATTGAACCCTTTCACTTTTCTCTTCCCCTAAAAGAGCTGGAATGGCTAAAAACAATCTCATTGGCCAGGTTAATAGTATGTACGATGCTTCCTTTGTGCAGCAAATCTTACGATCGGAAGGTTTCAAAGTTAAGGTTAGCCATTGGACTAGTCCGTTCGTGATTATCATATTTGAGGAAGAGGAACAAGTTCAAATCTTCTAGGATCTCAAAGAAACCTTATTGGGAGCTTGGTTTGACGATATTGATACAGTTGAACACTTGTACAACAATAAAGAGCTTAAAGTATGGGTATGTCTTGAGAACGTCCCTCTAGAAGCTTGTAATGATTCTGTTTTCAAATCAATGGTTAACATGTGGGGTTCGTTTATTAGGATTGATGATGAAACTTCTAACAAGGATCCTTTCTGGTGTTAGTAGAAGATCGGATATCCCTGCGATTTTGAAGAAGAGAAATGCTAGATCAAGCAATCGGAAAATCAATTCGATAAGGCGGCTAGCCACCGCTTTGAAGATCTGAACCTTATCCAAAAAGATGATATTATGGGTGTCATGGGTAATGACAATACCCTAATGAGTTACACGTTGAAAAACTCATGGATGTCCCCATCCCTTATAAACCGGAATCCCCAAAGATCTCTTCTGGCTCTAGTGAGCCCATAGTTCCAGTACTCGACAAAGACACTGGGCTATTTAAAATTAGACCCAAAAGAAGTGTGACTCTAGCCTCTCCTAGGTCCAAGACGGAAAGAATACAGCTATGGTCCTAAAAAAAACATGCTTCTGCCAACCAGCTAGATAACCCGATTCAGAAAATATATCAAGAGAAAAAGAAGCAAATTGATGGTCAAAAAGCGAGCTCAGATCCCCAAAAGATAAGCGGCCAAGTTCCAATCTCTGACCCGCTCTCAGAAGCGAGGGCCTCGCTGGAGGTTTGTAGTGCGATTAGAATTTTCTTCGATGATGTTGTTTGCTCCAAGCTGGCACAGCTATAATAAGATTTCACGACCCGTTCCTAAAGACGTGAGAGTTGGGATGTGAGTTATTGATTACTCTTATGTATTCCAAGTGTTCATTTCTTTCCTGGGGAAATTCGAGAAAAAAGCAGAGGTGAGAAGGTTGATTCAAACAAGCAAAGCTAGTGTTGTATTCTTACAATATTCTAAATTGAGGTAATTGGAAGAAAAATTTGTTAAAAAGATCTGCGGAAGAAATTTGAACTACAGAATTGTTGCTTCCCCTTCACACGGCGCAGTTGGAGGATTGATGTCGCTATGGGATCCGGATTTCTTTCAGTAATCGAACCTAGTTTCATTATGCTGACAGGTAAGATTCTAGCAACCAATTTAAATTGTATACTTATCAATATCTATGCTTCTAATGATCCTCAGAAAAGACAAGGGGTTTTTGCCGACATTAAAGAGAGAATCTTAAATCAGAAGGCTTCAGTTGTTTTGGGTGGCGACTTCAATATTGTAAGGTATAAAGAGGAGAAAATTGGAGTTTCTATGAGAAGAGGTGCCATGAAAGCCTTTTCAGATTTTATCGACGAGCTGAGTTTAATCGTTCTTTCTCTTCACGAGAGTCAATTTACTTGGTCCAATCTTCGTGAATCGCCATCTTTCAGCAGACTTGATCGATTTCTGCTTTCTCCGGAGGTTGTTGCTCAATGGCCATTACTAATTCAGAGTGCCCTGCCTAGGGGAATATCGAATCATAGCCCCATTTCACTATCTATCAATAAGGTGCAGTGGGGACCTAAACCGTTTAAGTGGTTTGATTCCTGGTCTGATTGTAAGGATCTGGTGGAGAAAATTAAAAGGTTGTGTGGAGATCAAAAGGAGCTGGAGATAATGCCTCTTTTGCGATCGTGCAAGATTGCAGCTATGTCTTAGTCCAAGGAGAGCAGTGCAATCAACCTAGAGTCTGCCCAAGAGATTAAAGAAAAGTGCAACAAACTCGAGCTGAAAATTAGTTGTGGTGATCATGACCCAAGTAACGTTATAGAACTCAAAAGGTTACGCTCTAAGGTGTGGAATTCTATTAGAAGGGAGGAACGTGAATGGCTGCAAAAGTCGAGGCTAAGATGGTTCCAAGTAGGTGATAAGAACACTAAATTTTCCACCTTGTTGCTTCCTCAAGGAATCGGGTTAATCACATTGAAAGTTTGAATATGGGGGCAGAATTAATTCTTGATCCACCAGCAGTGAAAAAGCATGTGGATGATTATTTTAGGCATATCTATAATGAATCTCCTACTATCCCGGTTGCCAAACTTGATTGCAATTTGAAGTCCTTCAGTCCTGACTCTGCTATAAAACTTGAAGAGCTTTTTACCTTGGAGGAAATCTAGTATGCAGTTTCAACTTTAGATGGAACCCGAGCTCCGGGGCCAGACGGGTTTAACATTGGATTTATCAAATCCTGGGCGTGCCTAAAAGAGAAGATATTAAATTTCTTCATGCTGGTCTATAAAAGATAAGTGACAGAGTTCTCATTTAACCATTCTTTTATAGTTCTCATACCCAAAATCAAGTCCCCCACTTCTATGGAACACTACAGGCCCATCTGCCTAGTTGGGAGTATTTACAAACTCTTAGCTAAAGTTCTAGCGTTGCGTCTCAACAGAGCTTCAGTAGAAGTAATTGGAGAGAACCAATTCGCGTTCTGCCCGGGGAAACAAATACTGGATTGTTCCCTAATATCTAACGAGATTATAGACTATACTAAGAAGAAAGGGCTTCAAGGTTTGATTTTCAAAGCTGATTTCCACAGAGCATACGACACTGTAGACTGGAGGTTTCTGTTGTTCATCTTGGAAAAAATGGGATTTGGGAAGATTTGGCAATCCTGGATCCATCTGTGTATTTCTTCGGCCACAATATCTATGTTAGTAAATGGATCCCCTACGAAACAGTTCTCCATCAGCCGTGGTTTACGCCAAGGATGTCTGCTCTCTCCTTTATTATTCAATTTAATAGTTGAAGCTCTGAGTTCTCTACTCCACAAGGCGAATGAGATGGGTTTTTTATGGGTTAAAGATTGGAAGACAAGGGGTTAATATTACCCATCTACAGTTCGCATACGATTTAATTATCTTCTACGGTGACAGTGAAACTGGCATTTGGAATATTGTCTGCATCTTGAGAGGTTTCGAGATTATCTCTGGGCTAAAGTTAAACCTTCAAAAATCTAAATTGCTAGGGATTAACGTTGGAGACTTGATAGTAGAATCTCGGGCTTCTCTTATTCATTGTCAAAGTGAGAAATTACCTTCTTTGTATTTGGGACTGCCTTTAGGTAATAACATAAACGATGCAAAGATTTGGGATCCGATTGTAGATAAAGTCAGACTCAAGCTTGCCGGATGGAAAGCGAAATCATTGTCATTTGGTGGCCGTATCGCATTGGTTAAGACAACCCTTTCCTACCTTCCGATTTATTTCATGTCTATATTTCCTATGCCTGTTATATTTGCTCGCAATTGGCACGTATGATTACTAAATTCATATGGAACTCAAAAGACAGACGCTCTATCCACTGGTTGAGTTGGGAAACAATTTGTCTGCCTAAGTCATGTGGTGGTCTAGGCCTTATGGACTTCAATCTCAAGAACAAAACTTTTCTTTTAAAATGGATTTGGCAGTACGGTACGAAGCCAGATAATCTCTGGAGGAAGGTAGTGGGAGCGAGATACGAAGGTAACTCTTCCTCTTTCTTTCCTGGTAATTTAAAACCTCAACACAAATCGTGGATATGGAAGAATATTCCATCCTCATTCACTTCGAATGGTAATCTATTTCTTAACAATATTCATTTCATTGTTGGAAGTGGTATGCACATATTCTTTTGGAGTGATGTTTGGATAGGTCAAATGTCTTTGAAAGAAGCTTTTCCAAGAATTTTCGTGCTTGCGATTAATAAAACTGGGGTGATTGCTTAATTTGGACAAGTTATCAATAGAACTTGGCATGATAAGTTCTCAAATGTGACATACTTCATTTGCTATTTTTCTAGCTATTAGGACTTCTTGCTGCTTAATACATGCCGTTTTTGTTATATTTTGTATAGGGACCCAATTCTGGAAATAGCAGTGAAAAGGGGACATTTCTACAGTTTTTATTATTATTCTGTCATGACTGGCATCGTGGGCACGACGCGTCTGACGTGGCAGTGACGTGGCAACTTCTAGAAGATTCTGGACGATCAGGAAGATCTTATCAGTTTATCCGTTTCGTTTTGTTGTATTTAAATTTCAAAACATTTGAATTATTTATCTTTTGTTTATTATTTTAAATTATCTCATCGCCTTATCTTTGTAAATCTAAGCCTATAAATACCACCCCTTGGTAAAGGCTTAGATCATCAATCAATTAGTTTTCATCTTCTTAGCTTTGAGTATTTTTATCTTTTCCTTTGTAAACATTTTCTAGTTTTAATTGAAAGTTCTCTTTTTCTTTATTTCCTTGTTCCATTTATTTTATGCTATTTAATTACTTTTCTAAAAACCAAGTTAAGTATGATAATTAATACCATGCTTAGCTAAATTTCTTGAGCCAAGAGCTAGCCAAATCAATTCTAATCGTGAGAATTGAACATTGCCTAAATTCCTTCGGGAATACATTTTTATCTTTCTGCTTAGATAGTTTGGCAATCGACCTTACTAAAGTTTTTAATCATTTTTCAAATCAAAAAGAGCTCGTTGGTCTGGAATCGTTTAAAAACATAGTTGGGAGGAAGGATCGCTTGTGGCAATTTCGACTTCCTGTGAACACTCTTAGCGGCGGTCCGCTAAGGAAAGATAAAATCAGAAGCGATTCTTTTTTAAGACAATTTCTGAGTCAGGCTTTTCCTGTTTTTAAAACTAAATATTTTAACGGCGATAGATGTGGTTAATTTGTTTAAGAACCAACCTTCGAAGATAGACTTGGGAGGATTGGTTACTCGAGAGAGAAGCAAGTTGCGACGGGTTGGGCCTCACTGACTGTAACCGACATGATCCCCGAAGTAAAAATCCATTTAAATAATCGAGGGAATTGACAAGGCTAGCTCGAGGCTAATTTGCATATTTGGTTTTTCTTACTATTTTCTTTAATTCTTGCATTTTATTTTATTACTCAACTCAATATCAGATCACCCTTTTTTTTATTTCCTTGTTTTTACAGATATTCCTGGGAATTCAAATCCGACAAAATTCAAGTCAAGAATTCCGACTAATCTCCCTGTGGATCGACCCTCTTTCCCTATACTACTTAATTTATTTATTTTATTAATTGTTGAAAGAGGTTAATTATTTATTTATTTTTGACCGGTTAAACGACGACTTGTCAGTGGAATATCCAGTTACGTCGAAATCTGTTTGAATGAGAAGTAAATTTATGGGAGTCTTTCCTCAAGACTATTATAGAATTTAAATCCAATCCTGAAGTTCCAGATAGCATCCGGTGGGTAGAATACTCAAATGGGACCTATAGTGTCAAATCTTATTGTGAGATTAGATGCCCATCTAGATTGGTTGTTGATGATGTATGGAATCAGGTGGGGTCGAAGCTAGCCCCCCTAAAGTTTCAGCTTTGTTTGGAAAGCTGCACATGGAAGGATCCCAACTAAAATCGAACTAATTAAAAGAGGAGTCTCGCTGCAATCTCCTGCTCTCTGCCCTTTCTGCAATTTTGTCCCTGAAACAGTGTCTCATCTCTTATGTCATTGTTATGTGGTCTGGACCATTTGGCAAAAATGGTGTGCGATATGGAATGTTCCCATGGTATTTCCTGGATCGTTTCGTGAGCTTATTAGAGAATTCAGTTAAGGGTTAGTTGTTAGGAGTTAGTTTGTTAGCTTTATTTCTGGGGTTAAAGATGTAAATTCTTGGATATTATAAATCAGCACATGGTTAATTCATTTTGCAATTAATTCGAATATAATAAAAGTTTCTTTACGTTTGTTTCTCTCTCTTCTACACGATCTAATTTGTAAAACCAAAATCCCCAATTTTCTCTTCTAGGGTTTACCCTTCTTCTCATTCAATCGATCATCTTCTTGACAAAATTAACATGATATCAGTTGATTCAGCCGCTTCCCATTCATCTGAGTCTATTCCTTCTCATCGTATCTTTCTTAGCGATGATACTTCCGATCCCTATTATATTCACCCAAACGAAAATCCCTCCCTCGTCCTTACTTCTGCTCTTCTTAATGGCAACAACTATCATGCCTGGGCAAGATCCATGCGAATGGCGTTGATATCTAAAAATAAGTTTCAGTTTGTGGACGGGTCGATCACGGAGGTTTCTGAAGATAGTGTTCGTTATCATTCGTGGGTGAAATGCAACAACTTAGTCCTATCTTGGTTGCAAAGGGCTATTGCTCCGGAGATTGCTCAAGGGGTAATTTGGATAGGCACGGCCTATGAGCTATGGGCAGATCTGTTTGACAGATTCAAGCAAGGAGATCTGTTGCGTGTTTCCGATCTTCTCCAGGATTTTTACAATCTCCATCAAGGTATTCTTTCTGTCACTACCTATCACACACAGATAAAAGTCATTTGAGACGAGATCTGTAATCTCCGTCCTCTCTCTTCTTGTTCGTGTCATGCGGTTCAGTATCGTAAGCAAGAATTTATCTTGCGTTTTCTTCGAGGTCTAAATGAAAAATTTTCAATCCCTAAATCCAAAATATTGATGACCAAACCTCTTCCTCCTATCAATGAAATCTTTTCTGTTGTTGTCCAACATGAACGAACTGTTAATAATTCTGTTGTTCTTCATGATTCAAATATTCTGCTTGTTGATAGGTATAACTCTAAGAAAGATGAGCGTAGTAATTCCAGATATGAAAATAGGGGTGCTGGGTCTGGAAAATTTTCTGGGAATAATGTTAATAAAAGACCTCTTTGTACCTACTGTGGTTTGTATGGCCATTCTGTTGAAAAATGTTATAAGAAACACGGTTATCCCCTGGCTATAAGTATAGATCCCAGTCTCAGTCCCAATCAAAATCGAATTTAGTTGGGGAACTCAATTTTACTGATAATTGTGTTGCTAAAGATGAGGGTCATTCTGTTACTTTTACAAAAGAACAGTATGCTGGTCTTTTAAATCTTTTGCAAGAAAAAGGTTCTGTCAATCCTGTCAATACATCCATTGTTCCGAATTCTGCTCAGAATTCCATTTCTTCTGTCAATGTGCTTTCTTCAAATTTTGCTTCAACAGTCCAAGAAGAGCAAGGTAATATTCTTTCTTGTCTTGCTTTGGATTCTTGTGATTTTAATATTGTGATGTGGATCATTGATTCGGGTGCTACTGACCACATTATTAATTCATTGAATCTTTTTCAAGAGTATTCTGTTGTAACTAATAAATTTGTAAAACTTCCTAATGGGCAATTGGTTAGAGGTATGCATATTGGTACTGTTATTCTTTCTAATGGTTTAATCTTGTCTAATGCTCTCCATATACCCTTTTTTGGTTTCAATTTAATTTCTGTGTCATTGTTAACTAAGTTCAATGATATTTCTTTAATTTTTTCTAATGGCTGTTGTTTCATACAGGGTGTCACTCCCTGGAGGACGATTGGTATAGCTAGACAATGCAGTGGTTTGTATCAATTTCACTCTTCTGTTATTGATAATACTTGTAGTAGTTCTAAAATTTACAATGTTAATGCTGCTGGTTTGTTGTCTACATCTGTTATATCTGATGCTATTGATATTTCTGGTGCTTTGTTTAACACTAATAATAGTAGTTATGCTGATTCTAATAGTCTTATAAATTCTTTTCAAATGTGGCATGCTAGATTAGGACACCCTTCAGGTCCTAGGATGAAATTTTTTGCTGATTTGTGTGATAAAATTCCTTCTACTCCTTTCAAATCTGATCCTTGTGATGTTTGTAGTCTTGCTAAACATAAAAGGCTTCCTTTTCCTTCTAGCAATTCTACTTCTGAATTCATCTTTGATCTTATTCACATTGATGTTTGGGGACCTTTCCCAATTGAGAGTCTTTATGGTCATAAATATTTTTTAACAGTTGTTGATGACAAAAGTCGATTTGTTTGGGTTTTTCCCATGAAACATAAGTCTGATTCAAAGGATTTTATTATTAAATTTTTTAATTTTGTTAAAACCCAATTTTCAAAACAAATTAAGAGCATTAGGTCAGATAATGCAAAGGAATTTAATCTCATTGATTTTTTAATTCTCAAGGGGTCATTCATCAGACTTCTTGTACACATACTCCTCAATAGAACAGCATTGTTGAAAGGAAACATCAACATTTGCTGTCTGTTGCAAGAGCTTTACGTTTTCAAGCAAATTTGCCTCTTTCTTTTTGGATTGACTGCATTCTTCATCCTGCATTTCTTATTAATATCACTCCTACTCCCATATTAGAAAATAAGACTCCTTATGAAATGTTATTTCAGCATAAACCTGTTTTAGAAAATTTGAGAATATTTGGATATCTTGCATATGCATCTGTTTTGCCTAAGGCACAAACAAAAATGCATCCAAGAGCAATTAGTTGCATCTTTTTTGGATATCCTAAAAACACTAAAGGGTACATATTATTCGATCTAGATTCCAAAAGTGTTTTCATTTCCAGAGATGTCAAATTTGTTGAAAATTCTTTTCCTCTTCTCCCAGAGTCTAGTAAACTTGTTTTTCCTAGTCATATCCCTAATAATGCTTTGAATACTGATAATGTAATTTCTGCTGAGCCTTCTTCATCCAATGCTGATTTTCTTGAAAGAAAAGTTCAGTCTAATTCTAGTGGTCCAAATATTCCATGTTCTTATGAAATTCCAAATGTTGTTTCAACAGATCCTTCTGTTGTTCCAACAAACATACCTATTTCTGTTTTAAATAATGATAATCAGTCTTCAAGTATTCTTCCTACTACAGCTAGACCATCCAGAACAATCAAGTTGCCTCAGAGGCTAAATGATTACCAGGTCACTCTTCCCAAATCAAGGACCACACCTCACAACATTAATCAGGTGCTATCCTATCAAAATTTATCTCTTTCTCAACAATCTTTTATTGCTTCTGTTGATGCATTAGTAGAACCAAAAACATATAAGCAAGCCATATTGCATGACTGTTGGAAAACTGCCATGAATGAAGAAATTTTGGCTTTAGAGACTAATCATACCTGAGATTTAGTCCCTTTACCTCCTAATAAGAAAACCATTGGATGCAAGTGGGTTTTTAGAGTCAAATTAAAATCTGATGGTTCCCTAGATAGATACAAAGCTAGACTTGTAGCTAAGGGCTATACTCAGCAATCAGGAGTTGATTTTTTGAACACTTTTAGTCCAGTAGCCAAAATTACCACTACTAGGACATTAATGGCTGTTGCAGCATCTCAAAATTGGTTTATGCATCAATTAGATATCAATAATGCTTTTCTCCATGGTTTTTTAAGTGAAGAAGTTTACATGGAATTGCCACCTGGATTTGTTGCTAAACCTGGATTAAGATGCAAGTTAAATAAAAGTTTGTATGGCCTTAAACAAGCCAGCAGGCAGTGGAATGAAAGACTCACTGCATCTTTAATCAGTCAAGGTTTTAAACAGGGTACTTCTGATTCTAGTCTATTCATTAAAGGTGAAGGTCAAAATTTTATTGCTTTGGTCATTTATGTTGATGATATTATACTTGTTGGGCCAAATTTAAATGAAATTGAGATTGTTAAAACCTTTTTACATGCTACCTTCAAGATTAAAGATTTAGGAAATCTAAAATATTTTCTAGGATTAGACGTTGCCTGTTCTAGTATGGGAATTAATCTTTGTCAAAGAAAATATACATTAGAGTTGTTAAAAGATACATGATTTTTAGAATCTAAGCATGCATCTACACCTCTAGTTTCTAAGAAAAGATTATCTAAGACTGATGGTGATGCTTTAACAGATATAACATCCTATAGAAGACTCATAGGTAAGCTTTTATATCTAACAAACACAAGACCTGATATTTCTTTTGCTGTGCAACAACTGTCACAATTTTTGTTTGCTCCTACTTCTGAACACATGGTTGCTGCACACAGAATATTAAGGTATCTTAAGGGTACCCCTGGTCAGGGTTTTTTCTTCCCTGCTAAAAATCAGTTAGTCTTAAATGCTTTTTCAGATTCAGATTGGGCTTCTTGTCCTGACACAAGAAGATCCACCACTGGTTTTTGTGTTTTCTTAGGATCAGCCTTAATATCTTGGAAATCCAAGAAACAACAAACCATTTCTCGATCTTCCAGCGAAGCTGAATATCGAGCTCTTGCTAATGTGACTTGTGAAATTCAATGGTTGCAGTATTTACTTTTTGATTTACAGTTGCATTGTCCTTCTGCCAACTTGTTTTGTGATAATCTGTTTGCCATTAAACTTGCAGAGAATCCAGTTCACCATGAACGAACAAAGCATGTGGAAATTGATTGCCATTTGATTCGTGAAAAGGTTCGCTAAGGATTAATAAAGCTTCTGCATGTTGCTTCTCACAACCAGCTTGCTGACTGCTTCACTAAAGCTCTCACAAATCCATCTCTTTAAGGATGCAATTTCCAAGCTGGGCATACAAAACTTGTATGCTCCACCTTGAGGGGGCTATTAGAGAATTCAGTTAAGGGTTAGTTGTTAGGAGTTAGTTTGTTAGCTTTATTTCTGGGGTTAAAGATGTAAATTCTTGGATATTATAAATCAGCACATGGTTAATTCATTTTGCAATTAATTCGAATATAATAAAAGTTTCTTTACATTTATTTCTCTCTCTTCTACACGATCTAATCTGTAAAACCAAAATCCCCAATTTTCTCTTCTAGGGTTTACCCTTCTTCTCATTCAATCGATCATCTTCTTGACAAAATTAACAGAGCTCTTAAGGATGTGAACTTGTGCTATTCCTGATAAGATCCATCGCTTGGTTTGGAATTTAAGCTTATTCAGTATTAGCTGGACGTGTTGGTTATTTCGAAACAAAGTAGTATTCAATGGGATCAAGCTGGATATCAATCACATGTTTGATTTGTGCTTATTACGCTTGTGCAGGTGGTGCTCTGCGCTGTGGCCAGACATAGGCATGTCGACGAATGTGCTTATCTACTATCCTGACAAGTTCAGGTTCTTAACTCCAAAAAAGGTTTGTGTTTCTTCAAGAATGTGGTTGCCTCCCCTTTCGGGAAGGTTGAAATTTAATATGGATGGAGCGGTGCTGGGAAGTTATGGCGAGGTTGGAATTGGGGGTTGCTTACGTAATGACCGTTCAAATAGTCTAATTATTTTCTCAAAGTCGACAGGGATTTCAGACGCAGCTACAACAGAAATTCATGCAATTTTAGAAGCCTGTTCTTTATTCAAAAACTCCTCATGGTGTCACTCTCACAAACTGCTTTTAGAGTGTGATTTCCAACAAGTGGTTGAGTGGATTAAAATGCCCCAGCGCTGCCCCTCAACATTCAAACCCCTTATCTCTCTGTGCTTAAACCATTGTGAAGGAATAGATTGGAGCATTCAATATGCCTCAATGGAGTGCAATACCATGGCTAACAACCTATCTAAAAAAGGTATATCGCGTTCCAATCAACTCTGTCAATTTTTCAAGGACCATTCAATTGAGCACCAAGGCTGAAAGAGGTTGCGGGTATGGATTGGAGAGCTGGTTCACTTGGAAGGTTTTCAAAATTAATTCAGCTAATCTAAAAAGTTGAAGTTGTTCTTTTAGTCTGAGTTTATAATACTGCAGAAACTCGATTTTGGGCAGGGGGTTGTAACATGTGTTGGTTTGCTGTTAGAGAGCCGTGTTGTATTCCCAAGACCAGGTGGATACGCATTTTGTAATGTGTTGCTGATTGTGAGATGTGTGTGTAATAAGGTGTTAGCCTTCTTTCCCTTTGTGTGTGGTTCGAGCATAGACGCTTTGCACTCTTTTTCTTCCACCTAGGTTTAGGAGGTTTTTTAACGAGACAAACGTCTATGTGGTACTTCATTTGAATCGAATAAATATATGGTTCCTTTCAAAAAAAAAGCAGTAACCGAAAATTATATGTTGAAATTAATGTTGATTGTGGAATTACTTTATATTCGAGAAGGAAATGTATTTGGGCCAGAAAGAGGACCTTCAGCGTGTAGGGGTTGGGTTGGATGACTATGGCGAGACCTCAACATCCGTACATGTTTAGGGGAGTGATATACAAGATGCCCTCTTTGGTCGGTATCGGGACTACGAATGTGAACTTCTCCTCAAATTACGATGCAAAATGGGTACTAAGACAAGTTGAGGTACTGAATAATCGCTAAGGCCCTTGTATCAATTAATTGACTATGACACCATTTGTCTAAATCATGTTTAGAGGTACAATTGACCAGTTAGAACGTCGATGACCTCGCCAATATCACCCTCAGAATTTGGGCCAGAAAGAGGACCTTCGTTGTGTAGGGGTTGGATTGGACGACTATGGCGAGACCTTAACATCCGTACATGTTTAGGGGAGTGATGTATAAGATGCCCTCTTTGGTCGGGATCAGGACTGCGAATGTGAACTTCTCCTCAAATTATGATGCAAAGTGAGTACTAAGACAAGTTGAGGAACTGAATAATCGCTAAGTCCCTTGTATCAATTAATTGACTATGACACCATATTTCTAAATCATGTTTAAGGTTACAATTGACCGGTTAGAACATCGCTGACCTCGCCCCGGCTATGTACAAGATTTCATCTTTGACCAGAATCAGTGGCCTAACTATCATAATCTATTTTCTTCATTTTATGTATTTGTTTGAAATGTAATAAACTTACATTGTTATTCTTACCCTAAAAAGGCTTCAAAACCATTTTTCACGCGCTTGTTACACATGCTAATTAGAATTACTGATCAATTATAATTGCAATTGCTTAACATCAAAAGATTATATCTACAATTGCAATTCTCAGTTTTAAATAACTATTACTTACAATTACAAGTGTTAAAAATGTAAAACCAATCAATATGAATTCACTCAAGCCATTTGTTGCTTCTCTCATGAAATTTATTTATAGACAGTGGAATGAATTTAAGATTTCAATCATAATTTAAAAAAATGGACCTTGCACTCCGTATATAGCGAGGTCCATTGACATGACATTATGTACTTGTCCTGTCACGTCAGGAATCTCTATAGACCTCGCATTTTACAGAGCGCGAAGTCCATTTAATATGTGACCAAATACTTTGCGTTTCGGAGAGCACGAATGTTTGACTATATAAGGCAGAAACAAGGGCAAACAAACCCACCATCATTTGCTATCGCTCCAGAAAAATATGTATCAGGTTCGAAGAGAAGATACAATTGTTGCTACTAATGGTAACATATCACATATCAGGAAAATTGTTTTACAAATCAATTTCCCTTATATTGCGATCTGTTGGTATAAGTAGTTGCATTTATACGGTGACTAATTATTTTGGTCGGTTAATAATATTTGACGATATGTATCTTCCTTATATTGGTTCAAGATCTACGACAAATCACAATATCAAGGAATGAGCGGTCTTTTTGAAGCGTCGGGATCAGTCTTAACCTTTTGTTCGAGGCTGTCGGTAGCTTCTTCGTACGCCTTCATCGTGAAGGCTACAGGAAGTCCATTGCATGTAACATAGTTGGTGACATATGTGTCGTGGATGATGATGATTATCGGGTACTCACGAAATCCACGAATCAAGTTCTTGACTATCAACGTCGTGGAAGAAGGTTTAGGGCTTCAACAACTTGGACTAACTATGGTGCCATTTGTCTACATCAATGACATTTCTCTCGGCGGCCATACCACTTGGCATGTTTAGGGGTACAATTTGCACCATCTTCCTATGTAATTTATTTGTACCATACCTCTCGTCTAAATCAATTCCTATGTAATTTATTTTGATCGGTTAATAATATTGTTGTCCATACCTCTAGTCTAAATCAATTCCTATAAAATTTATTTGTCTGCATGTTTAGGGTACAATTTGTTGGAGTATGCCCAAAGACCAATCATGAGATGGTTGTAAAAGACATATTTATTTTATCTTGTTTATTAATATAAAGCCATTATTATTATTATTATTCCAGTCTAATTCTGTGTGTTTATAAATAAACTGAATTATAATAAAGTCCTTAGAATAATATAGTTATTCTTAAAATGTTCTTAGTCGAGTATTATTGTGGCATGGACAACAATAATATGTTAAGACTAATATGTAGTTGATTGATGACAAAGTGTTGTCATTGACATGGAGATGTCAAAATCAATACATAAGCATGTGTTAGAGAATGACATACTGGACTGGCCCGCTATGAGCATGTTTCTTGGATTATTATGTGACAGTCACAACATTGCTCATAATGATAAGTACATGTATGATCCTCAGACTTGAGATCATCGTTATTTCAACATTGTGAGTGACATATTTTGATACAATCAAGTGTGTGTCTAGAAATGATTGATATTGGATATGTTGCAATCTATGTAGCGGAATATGGTCGATCAAGATAGGATTTGTCCCTCATACATAATAGGAGCAATATCATAGGCCACTTGGTTGAGTGAGACTAGAAATACATGGCCATGCTCGAATAAATTGATATGATATATCATAGTTATTCTTTTATAATAGTCTACTCAAGATATCAAGAAATATTAGATGGACTATACAAGTGTAACTATTCCATGACTTGTGTCCGATCTAGATATAAGGACAAAAAGATGTAATACATGAAAAGAGTTAATCACGAAAAAGGTTATGTCGAACCACGACTTCTTGTAACTTAGGTAGCAATTATGTATTGCAAGATGTCACTCATTGCTTGTAATATTAGAATTGTTCTAGATATTACTGCTAACGTTACATGAACCTACAAGGGCCACACCCTATGATTGAAACAAACAAATATCGACTAGATAGCATGTGTACAAACTTGTTGTGCACGAAATAAGCAAAAATCGGAATTATTATGATTATTGTAATTATAGTTAATTTTGTTTACATGTATTTTAATATTAAGTAATTATTGTAATTATCAGATACTATTAAAATATATATATCCCTAAAGAAACCTGATTGAGGTAGAATCAGATTCTACATATTTAATTATATTCGGTTAAATATATAGTATATTTAAAGATTCTAAAATTAATTAGAATTAGGGTTTTGAACGCTATACAAAGGCATATGGTCTAGCAGCCAAAGTATGCTTTAGCGAAAAACCTCTCTAACAGTTAGAGAAGTAAATATTGTTCGTTTTATTCGGGTGGATTGCATAGAGGTCGAAATGTTGTTGTGACGACTTGGATTTGATATCGTGCTAGAAGAATTGGATTCTCCTAACTCCATGAGGTTTTTCAGATTCAATTAAGGTAACATTTCATCCCTTTTCACCATGGTTTCGTTCTTCATACATGGATCACTGGTGGAATTCGCCAGATAATTTTTCCGCTGCGCCATGGGGTGTATCGGCATTTTCCAACACAATTGACCGCGTGTTTTGGGGTACAATTGTTTTTAAGATACAAAAAATAAAAATATAATTTACTATTATTTGGGACTCCAATTACTTCAATATCATTAGAAAACATTTCATATGTAACACCCCTCGCCCGGGTTAGGAGTGAGGAGCGTTACCGGAACAAAACAAAACAGATGATCAAATAGAATTCCAAAACTAGAATGATTTCTTATTAGCAAACCTTAATAAAACGCATGCGGAAAGTGGGCTAACAAAAAAATTTCAAACATAACATAGACCAATTAATTATTTAACCATATTAAATCTTATCATCATTTTACATGCAACTTTAAACTTCTCATACTATATTATTAAGAATCAAATTCGGTTACTTACAACTGCCAAATTAAAGTTCCATTTTTATTTCATTCGAAGCATTACAAGCCATTCATGCTATCAATTTTTAATAAGTATATTCTCATTGTTCGAACAACCTAGGACCTATAATTACAAGGTCATTCGAAAAGCCTGCTAAATTATTCAAGGTTTATTTCGAATCATGCAACCATATTACATTATATCACTAGCTATTAAAATCACAAATACCATACAAACCATACATGATATTTCACATACTAACATAATATCCCTTCATTAAGCATGCTTGTTTTACAAAATATCATTCTAGCATGATGTACCTTAAGCCATGTCAAGCTATCATTCTAATATTTAAAGCAAAATAAAACCATTACAAGACCACCAAGCTTGACTCACATATTTACAACAACAAAACGAGGCTTACTTACTAATTACAAAACATGTTACTAGCCTCCATACTAGCAATTAAGGAGCATATAACAAGTTCAAACACCAACGTAGATTAAGGCTAATGTCAAACAAACCGAAATGAATATCTAGACAGATTTCCAAGCCACCAACTAGGAGTCTAAATACAAGACTTAGCCTCCATCATAATTGCTAGCTTTATGCCCAAGATACCCTGTTGTTTGGGAAGAAAGAAACAAAGAGAGTTAAGTACAAATTTGTACTTAGCGAGGTAATTTCTAAAACTAATTCATTCTTTAAATATCTTATGATCATCTTTAAGGTTACTTAGCTAGACTTATTAACACATAAATAATCTCCTAACTAAGCTTATCATGCTCAAGTCTCAATTGACTTCATACATCTCATGAACAATCATTCATAGCATAAGGCCATACACCATTTCAATTCACATCATGTTTATCACCATGCTTCACATTCGAACAAGCAAGAGTCATTCAAACATATCATTGAATCAACCATCATTCATAAGCCACACATAGATTACATTATGGCATGTTATTCGAATAGGACTATTGTCCACATTGATCATGAATTCAAACATTTCAAGCATACCACATTGCATCATAATATCATTCAAAAGGACCATTGTCCACATTGATCATGAATCAAGCATTTCAAGCATACCACATTGCATCATAATATCATTCGAAAGGACCATTGTCCACTTTGATCAGGAATCTAACATAGATCATTTCATAGCATGTTAATTATCATTTCATTATCCACTTCATAAGCTTATTATATACGTATACTTTTTATTTATTTTCCTTGGTGGAGTAGAAGGATTATGTAAACAAGTCAACAGGGGGTACTAAGTACCAAACAAGGGTTGCACTAAGCAACAAATCAGGGGATGCTCAATAGCATCAAGGTGTCTTGTACACCATTCAAGATATCATGTGATCAACAAGGAAATGCACTAAGCATTTTAGGTGCCAAATACCATTTCGGAGAGTACAATAGGTACTAAACAGGGGAGCTCAAACTCTAGGCATGCCTTTATACCTAAGACCTCTAATCGACCAAGGGCATATTAATTCTTTCAAATTATCAAACACTTCATTTATATCATTTATCAATTGGTTTACCAAATTTATATTGCATACTCCAAAATACAAACTTATCATGTCATGTAATTGCACAATTTCATACAAGCAATACAATGATCTCATATCACATTCAAGCATCTTCAATACATTAGAAAAACAATAGCATTTCAATCATATTCAATCTCATATCAACATTGTAAATAAGTCTCACAAGGGCAGTCCACATTTACATACAAACAAGGTATTAACAATGATTCATTTCATGCTTCCATTTCTATATTAGCCTCCTTCCCTTACTAAACAAGTTACCAGCTTTGAATTAAGTCCAATTCATCCATAACATATAAATTAAATTTAAAAAAAATAGGTTGGTTAGGACACTAATCCCAACCCTAAAGCAATTACACTCACAATACTCCAATAAACTTGTTCCTTGATTATAATGCCCTTATTCCTTCCACTTGGTTGCCCAACCCTTGCCTCCTCCAAGATCTCTTCACACACTTGATCTTAACACTCAAAAACAAGCATATACAAACCATATTAGATATCAATTCAATCATATTAACTCTTTGA
This sequence comes from Hibiscus trionum, assembly GCA_030270665.1. Classification (NCBI taxonomy): domain Eukaryota; kingdom Viridiplantae; phylum Streptophyta; class Magnoliopsida; order Malvales; family Malvaceae; genus Hibiscus; species Hibiscus trionum. The sequence continues at coordinate 7,466,552 of BSYR01000007.1, read as the reverse complement.
CACAAATACAAACATTATCATTCAAAATTGTTTTTGATTTAAATAGTTTGAGGACCAGTTACCATTTTAACCATAACTTTTTACTCACTAATTCAATTTTCACTTATCATACACCCTTAGAAAGGTAATTCAATCAGTTTTCCAACCATATAAACCCCATATTTTATCTCTTCTGAGTTAGTATAGTTTAATACTTAAACACAATCATTTTAACAGACCTGGACAGTTTGTACTGCTTAACTTCATTAATTTATAACTCCTAACTCACATACTGAAATTCAATTCCGTTTTCTCTAAATGATAATATACATTCCAAAGTTCATACCATAAAAATTTCAGCTCAAAATACAGTATACCCTATTTTTGGTGAATTTTCAAAGTGACTGTTCAAGACTCAGATTTTCTGGATAGCTTACTCCTTAGACACTTTAAATCTTAATTTCACCTATTTACCTCAATTTATTCCCAAAACCCCTTATAAAATGATTCATACTATCCTTTAACATCATTTTTAAGTTCTTAGTAATTCCTATAACTAACAAACAAGACCTCAAATTTCATGAGATTCCAGATTAGTCACATTCTCATGCTTTATGTGATTAGTTTCCTTAATTCACTAAATTAGGCCATTTTAAGTTCAACTCAAGTCTCCAATCTTATTCTAATATAATCCCCTGATTCCAAAATCCAATTTAAGCACTGAATTTCGTGTAATTCAGGTCCCTCAATTTCTTAATTTTGTTCAAAACAGTCCATATTTCTAGTTTTACTTCATTACACGACCAGCTTGTTCTAAAGTGAAATTATCCTTTTCAAAAAGCATTCTTCATGTAATTCAGCACTTCTAAAATATATTTACCTCAATTATCTACCATTTTCACCTATAAAACATTTTCTAATTCGAACCAAAACATCTTCAATTTTCCAGATTTCGGCAGCATTTTATTCTAGTTTAGTTTAAGCATATAATTGTCTATGTAAACCGATTCCTTTCATAATTTTAATTACCTCTTGATTCTAACTTAACTCTAACAAGTTATTTAATCTATCATGCAAACATTACCAATTTTTCAGAACTCAAAACTCTAATTTAACACTTAAATTAACAAAGATTTCATGAAGAGAAATGAAAATGTTTCCAACACTTGAATTTTACACATGCATGAAACCTATCCTCCCCTTTAAATCCTCTTCTCTTCAAGACTCCATTTTTCCTCTTGATTTTAAGCTAAAGTTACAGATTTTCTCTCAAGCTATTCCTATCTCCTTTTTCTCTCTAATGCACGGCAGCACAAGGGAAAATGGGAGAAGGTGGACATAACCCCTAATTTGGGGATTATGTTGGATTATTATTTTACCCAAATGCCCTCCCCTAGTCTTTTAAGTTTATTTTTGACTAAGGGCAGCCCCAAGAATTATGAATTTTAGCATGCAACTTTTCTCTTTTGTTTTATCTTTAATTTAGTCATTAATCATGAACATATATAATTTCAATCTTCTTATAATTTAGCCTGATTTCTCTAAGTTGTTCATATCTATTCTAATTATTTTAACTCACCAAATCTCTTACTTTGATCATGTTATAATTAAATTAGAGCTCAACTAAATTATCTTCATGACTCATTCGGTTCAACCCTTCAATTCGTACACCCAATTTCTCTTTAAATTCGATTTAATTCAATAAATACTAATTGAAGGAATTCAGGGACCAAATTGAATAAATTGATTAATTATGAACTTATTTGCTTTTAAAGAAGAAATAAATACTCTAATTTAGTAAGTTAAATTCTAGGACGGAAAGGTGGATGTTACAATTCCCCCGTCCTTAAAGAAAGAATTCGTCCTCGAATTCTTACTTGAACCGAACAAATTATGATATTGCTTCTGCATCGTATCCTCGGGTTCCCACGTTGCTTCTTTAACGTGATGATTCTTCCAGAGAATTTTAACAAGAGGGACGTTTTTATTACGAAGCCTTTTGATTTTCTAATCAAGAATCTGAATAGGTTCCCCTTCATAAGAAAGGTCGGGATTGAGTTCAACTTCTTCTGGTTCAATGATGTGAGACATATCAGATCGATAACGTCTTAACATAGAAACATGAAAGACATTATGAATCTTATCGAACTCAGAAGGAAGTTCGAGTCTATAAGCTACAAGACCAATTCTCTCAGTTACTTCAAACGGTCCAATGAAACGAGGACTAAGCTTTCCTCTTTTGCCGAATTGGAAAACTTTCTTCCACGGAGAAACTTTGAGAAATACCTTATTTCCGATTTCATATTGAATGACCCTACGCTTCAGATCAGCGTACGACTTTTGCTTGTCAAAAGCTTGTTTTAATCGAGAATGAATAATTTGAACTTGTTCTTCAGTTTCCTGAAGCAATTGAGGTCCTAACACCTTATTATCTCCGAGTTCAGACCATCACAAAGGCGTTCGACATTTTCTTCCATACAGTGCTTCAAAGGGAGCCATCCGAATAGAAGATTGGTAGTTGTTGTTATATGCAAACTCTATTAGCGGTAGCGTTTTTTCCCAGTTCTTTCTGAAATCGATGATGCAAGCTCTGAGCATATCTTCAAGAACTTGAATTACTCGTTCAGATTGTCCATCGCTTTGAGGATGAAAAGCTGTGCTAACATTCAGTTTGGTTCCAAGAGCCTTGTGTAGCATTTTCCAGAATCGAGTTGTAAACCAAGGATCTCGATTTGAGACTATTGAAGTTGGAACTCCGTGTAAACGGGTAATTTCCCGAATATACAGTTCCGCAAAGGCCTCAAGGCTAAAATTCAGTCGCACCCGAATGAAATGTGCTGATTTGGTGAAATGATCAACGATCACCCAAATAGCATCGCACTTTCTTGTAGTGCAAGGAAGACCGGCCACGAAATCCATTGTGATACATTCCTATTTCCATTGTGGAAATTCAAGAGGTTGAAGTAATCCAGTAGGAGCACGGTGTTCGGCTTTGACCCGTTGACAGTTTAGATACCTCGATACAAAGTTGTTGATAGCCGATTTCATTCCAGACCACCAATACAAGGGCTTGAGATCCTTGTACATCTTAACAGATCCGGGGTGGATTGAAAAAGAACTTTGATGCGCTTCTTGCAGAATTTCATCTTGTAATTCCTTGTTATTAGGTACACAAATTCGATCTCTGAAATATAGAAGACCGTTTGACTTGACAGAGAAGTCAGGATTAGACTCAAGTTTAGCTAAAATTTTCTAAAGTTCCAGATCAACTTGTTGGAGTTCTTTGATTCTAGACATAAGAACATGTTGAACTTGGAGTTCATTCAGATAATTCTGAGCCTTATATAGTCGGAAATGAGCATTAATTCCCAGAGAAGCCACGAACAAATAAATAAATCAAATACATTACTTGGAAAGCAAGGCACTATTCGAATGATTTGTTTGAATTTTCAAGATTGAACATTTTCAATTTTTGAGAATTTCAAAAGACTTACCGAGGTTCGGTTTCCGACTCAGAGCATCGACAACCACGTTAGCCTTTCCCGGATGGTAATCGATGGTCAGATCATAATCTTTGAGTAATTCCAACCACCTTCTTTGTCTAAGATTCAATTCTTTCTGAGTGAGCAAGTATTTTAGACTTTTATGATCGGTGAATAGCTTACACTTCTCGCTGTACAGATAATGCCACCAGATTTTAAGCACAAATACAATGGCCGCTAACTCAAGATCATGCGTTGGATAATTCACCTCGTGAGGCTTAAGTTGTCGAGAGGCGTATGCAATCACAATACCTTCCCGCATCATAACGCATACAAGGCCAGAATGCAATGCATCACTGTAACAACAAATTCCTTTCCCGACTCTGGCTGAACAAGAATAGGGGCTTGAGTCAAGGCTTGTTTAAGTTGATCAAAACTTCTTTGCTGCCCTTCGGACCACTTAAACGGTCTATTCTTTCTAAGTAACTTGGTTAGTGGTGCAGCAATTACCGAAAATCCTTTCACAAATCTTCGGTAATACCCAGCTAAACCAAGGAAACTTCAAACCTCGCTTACATTGCTCGGAGGACGCCATTCAAGAATAGTCTGAATTTTCTTAGAATCAACCTTGATTCATTCGGCCGAAATAACATGTATGAGGAATGATACTTCTGACAGCCAAAATTCACACTTAGTGAACTTAGCGAATAACTGATGTTCTCGGAGTGTCTGGAGTACAATCTGAAGATGTTGAGCATGTTCTTCCTTGTTACGAGAGTATACACGAATATAGTCGATGAAAACGACAACAAACTTGTCAAGATGAGGCTTGAATACTCAATTCATCAGATCCATGAATGTAGTAGACGCATTCGTTAACCCGAATGGCATCACTAGAAATTCATAATGACCATAGCGAGTTCTGAAAGCAGTTTTGGGTATATCTTCATCCTTCACCCTCATTTGATAATAATTGGAGCGGAGGTCAATTTTAGAAAATACTCCAGCACCCTTCAACTGATCAAACAGATCTTCAATTCGGGGCAGAGGATACTTGTTCTTGATAGTTACTCTGTTCAATTGCTGGTAATCAATGCAAAGTCGCATCGCCCCGTCTTTCTTTTTCACAAACAAAACCGAAGCACCCTAGGGAGAAGTGCTTGGTCGAATGAAACCCTTATCTTCTAACTCTTGAATGTGCTTCTTTAGTTCTTGCAATTCAATGGGTGTCATACGATAGGGCGTAATGGACACCGGGTTTGTTCCGGGCTGAACTTCGATCTTGAACTCAACTTCTCGAATTGGAGGGAGTCTAGGGAGTTCCTCAGGAAACACATCAACAAATTCAGATACAACTGGCATTTCAGTTAAGCCAAAATCTAATTCATCTTACAAAGCCATAGCAACAAAAATAGATGTCGATTTCTTGTTAATCAACAGAATTGACTCTTTCCCTAAACCCCTTAAGTACAATCTTTTATTCTGGCAATCGATTCAAGCTTTGTGTCTACCCAACCAGTCCAAACATAATACTAGGGCAAACTCAAATTTAGGTAGAATATATAGGTCACATGGAAAGGGTACATTCTGAATAGATACATGGCTATTCTTACATATTAAGTTGATAGGTAAGTCACCTCCTATAGGGTTCGAGACAATTAACCCAGTTTTAACAGTTTTAGGCTTTAATTGTAACTTGTTTATCAAGTAGGAACACACAAAAGAATGAGTTGATCCCGAATCAATTAAAGCGTAAATAGGAGTAAGGTTTAGTTCGACCGTACCCGTAATAACATCCGGAGATTCTTCCTCATCCTTGGCGCGGATATGATAAACTCAAGCTGGAGCTCGTGATTCCTGATGAGTGATGGCTTTTGGCTGATTGCTTCTGCCTCTACCCTAATTTCCAGAATGTGCTTGTCTAGTGTTCTTGTTTTGATTGGATTGTACATGACTTGGATTAGTAGAATTTTGAGTAGGAGCTTGATCTGATCTCTTCGGATAGTCTCGGATGTAGTGGTCACTTTCGCTACAAGAGAAACATAAGTTGGACTGCTTTTGGCATTGACCAAAATGCGGTTTCTGGCAATGTTTACAAATTGGAGCCCTTTCTGAGTTTCCTGTGTTGTTAACAGATACAACCAGGACAACAAGTCTATTCACTGACTGAGGTTTCGGTGTGAAGTTACTACGAGGAGCTGGATTATATAAAGAAGACCCTTCTTTCTGACTTTTAGACTTCTTTGACTTCCAATAGGACTTGTCATCACCCTTGCGCTTCTTATCACTTCGGTAACCGCTTTTTCTCTTTTCTGCGGCTCGCATCTTGGCTTCCGTAGCAATAGCTCGATTCACCAGAGTTTGGAAGTTCGTGATATCCAGAGCAGTAAATATCAGACTCAGCTCATCATTTAGGCCGTCAATGAACATACGACATTTTTCCTTCTCTGTCTTGATGTAATCAGAACCGTACTTGCAATACTTACAGAAATATGCAACGTATTGCTCTATCGATCGACCTGCTTGCTTCAGATACAAGAAACGTTTTCTTCAAACGGCCAAATAATGTTCACTGATATACTTCTTCTTAAATTCTTCTACGAAGAACTTCCAGTTTATCGACTCCGCTGGAGCGATTAGTGTCGTAGTCTCCCACCAGCTTAAAGCTTCGTCAGCAAGCAAAGCAACAACGCATTCGAGCTTGTGCTTATCTGAGCACTGAAGTTGTTTGGTCAATATCTGAGTATTTCTTTCTAACCAATACTCAGCCTCTTCAAGTTTCTCTTCACTAGCACCGGTGAACGTATAAGCTCGGTGCTGTGCAAATTTTTCAATAGGAGCTCTGCTAGGTGCAGGCGCTACCGAAGTAGGTTATTCTTATCGCATGTACGTCAAGAGATGTTCAAACAACTCTTTCATACTCAAGAGGCAGTCTCGTTGAGCATTCTGAACAGTTGGATTAGTAGCATTCGGTTGAGGTTGTATAGGAGGTTGTTGTCGGGTATTATCTTGTGCAAGAGGATTCACTCTCATACGAAAACTATCCCCTTCACTTGAGGATTCTCGAGGACTCTCATCGTCTCGAGCTAACCGTGTCTCATACATTCAATTTCAGTTTAAACAAAATCAAAGTTAGAAGCATAATCATAAGAAATCCAATGTAGGAGTCTTAGGTGGCTTGGTTTAACCTAAATGATGCACAAGAAACTTATTTGAGGTTTTTAGGACCTGTAACCTAAAAAGCTCTGATGCCACAAAATGTAACACCCCTCGCCCGGGTTAGGAGCGAGGAGTGTTACCGGAACAGAACAGATTATCAAACAAAATCCCAAAACTAGAATGGTTTCTTATTAGCAAACCTTAATAAAACGCATGCGAAAAGTGGGCTAACAAAAAATTTTCTAACATAACATAGACCAATTAATTATTTAACCATATTAAACCTTATCATCATTTTACATGCAACTTTAAACTTCTCGGACTATATTATTAAGAATCAAATTCGGTTACTTACAACTGCCAAATTAAAGTTCCATTTTTATTTCATTTGAAGCATTATAAGCCATTCATGCTATCAATTTTTAATAAGTATATTCTCATTGTTCGAACAACCTAGGACCTTTAATTACAAGGTCATTCGAAAAGCCTACTTAATTATTCAAGGTTTATTTCGAATCATGCAACCATATTACATTATATCACTAACTATTAAAATCACAAATACCATACAAACCATACATGAGATTTCACATACTAACATAATATCCCTTCATTAAGCATGCTTGTTTTACAAAATATCATTCTAGCATGATGTACCTTAAGCCATGTCAGGCTATTATTCTAATATTTACAACAAAATAGAACCATTACAAGACCACCAAGCTTGACTCACATATTTACAACAAAAAAATTAGGCTTACTTACTAATTACAAAACATGTTACTAGACTCCATACAAGCAATTAAGGAGCATATAACAAGTTCAAAATCCAACGTAGATTAAGGCTAATGTCAAACAAAACGAGATGAATATCTAGACAGATTTCCAAGCCACCATCTAAGAGTCTAAATACAAGACTTAGGTCATACATATTGTTGACTTGTGATTTGCTTCTGATCAGAATTGCTAGCTTTATGCCCAAGATACCCTGTTGTTTGGGAAGAAAAACAAAGAGCGTTAAGTACAAAATTGTACTTAGCGAGGTAATTTCTAAAACTAATTCATTCTTTAAATATCTTATGATCATCTTTAAGGTTACTTAGTTGGGCTTATTAACACATAAAGCATCTCCTAACTAAGCTTATCATGCTCAAGTCTCAATTGACTTCATACATCTCATGAACAATCATTCATAGCATAAGGCCATACACCATTACAATTCACATCATGTTTATCACCATGCTTCACATTCGAACAAGCAAGAGTCATTCAAACATATCATTGAATCAGCCATCATTCATAAGCCACGCATAGATTACATTATGGCATGTTATTTGAATCGGACTATTGTCCATATTGATCATGAATTCAAACATTTCAAGCATACTACATTGCATCATAATATCATTCAAAAGGACCATTGTCCACATTGATCATGAATCAAACATAGATCATTTCATAGCATGTTAATTAACATTTCATTATCCACTTCATAAGCATATTATATACGTATACATTTTTATTTATTTGCCTTGGTGGAGTAGAAGGATTAGGTAAGCAAGTCAACAGGGGGTACCAAGTACCAAACAAGGGTTGCACTAAGCAACAAATCAGGGGATGCTCAATAGCATCAAGGTGTCTTGTACACCATTCAAGATATCATGTGATCAACAAGGAAATGCACTAAGCATTTTAGGTGTCAAATACCATTTCGGAGAGTACACTAGGTACTAAACATGAGAGCTCAAACTCTAGGCATGCCTTTATACCTAAGACCTCTAATCGACCAAGGGCTTATTTATTCTTTCAAATTATCAAACACTTCATTTATATCATTTATCAATCGGTTTACCAAATTTATATTGCATACTCCAAAATACAAACTTATCATGCCATGTAATTGCACAATTTCATACAAGCAATACAATGATCTTATATCACATTCAAGCATCTTCAATACATTAGAAGAACAATAGCATTTCAATCATATTCAAGCTCATATCAACATTGAAAGTAAGTCTCACAAGGGCAGTCCACATTTATATACAAGCAATGTATTAACAATGATTCATTTCATGCTTCCATTTCTATATTAGCCGCCTTCCCTTACTAAACAAATTACCAGCTTTGTATTAAGTTCAATTCATGCATAACATATAAATTAAATTACAAAAAAATTGGTTGGTTAGGACACTAATCCCAATCCTAAAGCAAGTACACTCACAATACTCCACTAAGCTTGTTCCTTGATTATAATGCCCTTATTCCTTCCACTTGGTTGTCCAACCCTTGCCTCCTCCAAGATCTATTCACACACTTGATCTTAACACTCAAACAAAAGCATATACAAACCATATTAGAGATCAATTCAATCATATTAACTCTTTAACACAAATACAAACATTAACATTCAAAATTGTTTTTCATTTAAATAGTTTGAGGACTAGTTACCATTTTAACCATAACCTTTTACTCACTAATTCAATTTTCACTTATCATACACCCTTCGAAAGGTAATTCAGATAGTTTAACAACCATATAAACCCCATATTTTTATCTCTTTTGAGTTAGTACAGTTTAATACTGAAGCACAATCATTTTAACAGACCTGGACATTTTGTACTGCTTAGCTTCTTTAATTTATAACTCCTAACTCACAAACTAAAATTCAATTCCGTTTTATCTCAATTATAATAGACATTCCAAAGTTCATACCATAAAAATTTCAGCTCAAAATACAGTATACCCTATTTTTGGTGAATTTTCAAAGTGACTGTTCAAGACTCAGATTTTCTGGACAGCTTACTCCTTAGACACTTTAAATCTTAATTTCACCTATTTACCTCAATTTATTCCCAAAACCATTTATAAAATGATTCATACTATCCTTTAACATCATTTTTAAGTTCTTAGTAATTCCTATAACTAACAAACAAGTCCTCAAATTTCATGAGATTCTAGATTAGTCGCATTCTCATGCTTTATGTGACTAGTTTCCTTAATTCACTAAATTAGGCCATTTTAAGTTCAATTCATGTCTCCAATCTTATTCTAATACAATCCCCTGATTCCAAACTCCAATTTAAGCACTGAATTTCGTGTAATTCAGGTCCCTCAATTTCTTAATTTTATTCAAAACAGTTCCTATTTCTAGTTTTACTAAGAAGAAGAAGAATGAAGATGAGTTGCGAGAATATTCGGAGATCGTTGTCCTCTATTAATTGGCTTAACGAACATCGCTATATGTAGAGCGTGAGGTTATATTAAAGGAAAATATGGACAAATTTGCCAACTTATTCTTAATTTTGGCATAATCATCAAAATAATTAGGTAATTAATTAAAACGTTCAAAATGACCTCGCTTTTTGCAGCGAGCGAGGTCACTTTTTTCGCTTTTTTAATAAAAAAATATTGCATTATTCTCAAGGATTACGCAAATGCGATGATTAAATTCCCGAATAAACCCATCAAACGTGATTCTCAAGGCATTTTACCTTTTTATTCATGTCCAAAACCAAGCTTTGGAACCATTTTCAGGGACATTTTAATGCTGTTTAAAATGTTAGTTATGTGCTAATATCAGTCTCAAATGAAAGATAAGTTCCAATACTAGGCCTCTAACCTAAAATATTACAAAGATTATATAATAATAATATGAGAAAACACCTCCAACATGCCTACCAAGCTATTTCAACTTCTTATTCTTGGACAAAAACTAGCGTTCGAACCATTTTCAACGCGCTTTTTATACAATGTGCAATGTCTCTTACGTGCCAATATCAGTATGAAATGGAATATAAGTTTCAATACTACGTATATAAGCTTAAAAATTAACAAAACTATTGGGCTAACGCCACGATAAAATGCCTCGAACATGCCTACACACCCTTGTATTTCAGCCTGGAATTTGTGGACCTCACTTTCTGCAGAACACAAGGTCCTTTTATTTTCTTTCACGTTAAATTAATGTTCCTTTTCAATATCTAGTAATTTTAAATTACAGAATATGAAAAGGAATCCCACGTCGGACGGACCTTGCTATGTCTAGAACGCAAGGTCATGCTTCGCGTTTCCTAGAACGCGAGGTCGCCTTACGTGAAAGATTTGGGGGTCATTTTTTTAAATAACATTGGATGGGGGTCATTTTCATAAATAACTATTTAAAAAGAGTTTTATATATAATAACGCCGGTAAATAACCAAAAACAAAGTAGACAAAGGTTCTCGAAGCGGCTGACTCAAAGGGAAGTGGAGAAATGCACTATATTGTTCCCTTTGAATGTCGTCGCTTACATCTTTGAGTTTCAAGAAGGTCATCCGTTTTGCATGGATGTTATGGATAGCGTGGTCGTTCATTGGCATGTTTCACAACAATAAAGCGTTGGGCAACTACTGGTCCAGGAGTACCGATACGCCCTTAGTCATATCGATATGGGTCTTAACTACTGGAGAACATTTTCTACTTAATGGCCATATGGTACCGATACGCGTATAGTTGTATCGGTACGCCATTCATTCCTGGAAACCAAATAAGCTTTGAGTATCGGTACGGCTTTACTCGTACCGATACGAGGTGTTTAAATTTTCAAAATCTTACATTTAATAATATAGTTGTTACCTTGTTAGTTTATTGGAATCAGAAGCTTTAAAATTTAGTTATACCGTACCGATACGCCCTTAGGTGTACCGATACGTTTTTGTGTTCTCAAATATCTCAAATTACAGTGAGTAAAACCAATACTGATACGGTACGGCTCGTACCAGTACGCCTTTGTAAAATTAACTTCTCGTACCGATACGCCCTCCCGCGTATCGATACCCCTTTCTACAACGGCTATTTCTTCTTTTGACAGGTACCAATACAGCAGCACATGTACCGATATCGAGGGTTGGCATACAACATTTATTGCGGGAAAATTACAGCCCAACGGCTATATCAATATCCCAACCACCCAAACGGTTAGAAATCAATGAGGGGTATACAAACAAGTTTCCAAAGCTAAAACAACTATTAAATAAGTCTTAAGCATTCAAGCAAAATGTCCAACCATCTTGAGCCTATTATAATCAAATTTTGTAACCCACTTGAGTGTTCTTAATTGTATTCATTTTATTCAAGTATTGGGGTTTGAGTGAACTTGTAATTGGGCAAACACTTCACCTTTGAAAGGATTTTCAGTTTGTGTGATAAGGTTTTTTTCCGAAAGGACAAACCTTGAAGTGTCCCACATTTTTAGAAAATTTGATTAAAAAAGGGGAAAAGATTTGTGTTTTGAAAAAAAAAACTTAAAAAAGTTTTGGAGTCGCCGCCGGCCACTAAGATAGGTCGGACACCGTAAAAAATAAAACTAGAGATTCGTTTGAAAGGGTTCAGGAGTTGGTTACGTGTAGGGAAGGGTTAGCACCCCCATCACGCCCGGAAATCGGTACCAAAATAATTGTTGCTTTTAATTGATGGAAATTATTTGAAATTTAAAATGAGTTTAATTAGGGGTTCTTAATCGAAAATTAAACTTTAATTATACGAGCTTTATCAAATTGGTGATTTCAAATTAATTAGACATTTAATTAAAAAGGATGACGGTATGACGGACCAAAAACTAAACCTACATCATATAAGTCTGACTTTCGTGTTAGTTTAGGGTTCGGATCCCGTGCGTCACCTTTATGCATGATGCAAGTAGATAAAATATGATGCCGTGGTCTTGTTCAATTTAATTACTTACGAATTTTACCTTTAGACGATGCGAATTAATCCGAATATTCGAGGAATATACAATAAGCTAGGATATTTCGACTCGAATACGTGAATTAATAAGTATCTCCTTTTTATGATTAAAATTAATTATTATGCGAATTAGGACATTAAAGGTCACGTGAATGACAATTTAAAACGCATGTCACAAACACATATTCGAATAACATAAAAACTAGCTATGCACACATTAAAAAACCGAGCATACAACATATTAAAACTATATATCATTTAAAAAACTATATAAAAAAGATATCAAAACAAATATATATCAACATGGCAATCTCACACATAAAACACGAACAATATGGTAAAAAGCATGAATAAAAGCATAAATATTGGAACATAATATAACCAAAAATTAAAGCAAAGTAAATGATTAAAATGCGTAATGACAGGGACCAAAAAGGTAATAAAACCATTAAAAACTAATTAAAATGCAAAACGAAGGACCAAATTAAAATGAAACGGAAACCTAAAGGGACCAAAATGGGAATTAACCCACTCGAAATCTAATTAAAACCAAATTGGTGGCGAGATTAAAAGCTTTCAAAAACCTTAAGGGACCACGGGCGTAGTTTAAAAACACGGAATGGCTTGTGCTTGTGAATAACAGGATGCGGAGGGGTTAAAAAGGGATTAGACCAATTTTAAATCTTAAAATCGGTATAAAACACATCTCTTTGGCACAAATCAAACCTTTTTTACCATTTCGAAAACGCTCCACCGAAACCCTTCCCCTCTGATCATTTCTCGACATCGAAAAACACATCGATCATCACTAATCGGCGGCCGGCGAACCCAAAACCCCTAAAAACGCCTCTTTTTCATTTTTAAAAGACCGATCAAAACCCAAAACCTAAAAACCTTTTGTTTCGTGAAATCAGAACAAAAAAAAACCTTTCTTTTTCCGAAAAACGAAGGTTTTTGAAAACCTAAACCAAAGTTCTATGTTGGTTAGCGTCCCCTCCGACTCACCATGTGCAACCCCTGGAAGGTTGGGAGGCTTATCGTCAAGGAGGGAGAGCGAAACGATGCGAAGGTAAAAACCTTAAATCTCCTTTTATTTTTTTTATGCTTCGAAATGAAGAAATGGGGAGACGATGATACCTCTGAATGCTCTATTCTCTTTTTGTTCGTATTAATGTTTGCGGAAATTCCCTCGTTTCTAATTTGGGGTTTACAGTGTGTATTTCAGCTTTTATAGCCCGAAATTACGAATTATGGGAATTACATGAAATTGTCGAAATATGCTATTGGTTGCCTCTGATTTTTTTGGTCGGATTCATGCCCTCTGATTTTGTTTGTTTGGCCTCTGATTTCTGTTGTTTTTTCCTCTAGAATTTGTTAAGCGTTTCTGACATTATTGTTTCAGTTGTTTGCATGTGAGTCTCTGGTACGGTGGGTGGTTGAGGAGGGGAAGAAAGACGTGGCGAGGAAGCTAGGATCTGGAGAGTCGCAAGGAAGCTAGAGCGGCTCGGGCGTGTCTCGTACGCGCGCGTGGAGAAGATGGATGGTCGTGCGTGGATCTCACGCGCGAGGGGGGTTGATCCTGACCGTCTGATCGCGAGCCCGATCTAACGATCGAGACCCTGTGGCCCTAGGACTTGAGGGGGGCTTCTAGGGTTTCTTCCGTTAGGGGCCATCTGGACCGTTCGATCAGCTCCCCTTGATCTGACGGTCCAGATGCGGCTGCGCACAAAAACAAAGATAGCAGATTAGGGTTTTGGATTTTAATAGGCTGGGCCGGAAATGGGCCACATAATTTGATATGTAATTTTTTTATGCTTTATTAATGTAAATAGACTCTGTTAGTAAACTTGAGCTTTTTATTATAATTGGGTTGTTATTTATATATGTATATTTAATACTAATGATAATATGATATATAATAGTAATAGTAATATAATAACGGTAATGATAATAAAAATAATAATAGTAGTAATAACAAATGGATAATAATAATAATAATAATAATAATAATAATAATAGATAATAATATGTTAATAATATAGTAATAACATTAATAACATTAATAATAATAATATTAATAACACTAACAGTAATAATAATAGATAGTACATGATAATAATACTGGTAATAATAAATAGTAATAATAAATAAATACAACATTAATAATAATAATAATAATAATAATAATATACATATATTGTTTGTTTTTTTCTTTTTTAGTTTTTATTTTTAATCATTCGATATATATATATAATTAAGAAAAGTAACAAAGCCCATTATTTAAAAAAAATAAAAACGGGTCAACACCCCGGACAAAATTAGTGATTACAGCTGCCCTCTTTGCGTATATTTGTGAAACAAGAATAAAGCAAAGGCCATAAGCACTATTTTTCCAACTTCCCTGTTTGGATCTCGAATCACCATGCACTTGAACTATTGGCGGTTCGGAAGTCGGTACGGGAAAATGTAACGGTCGCGGAGGCTTGAAGCTGTTCTTCTCATTTCGACATTCTTCAACCCTTCGAGGTCCGGACGGGTAGACAATTGGTGAAAAATAAAAACTCCATTCTCAAAGTGCCCGAACAGACAGGTGGACTCCATTCTCCTCAAGCCCGAACGGATAGGCGGGTTCCATTCTCCTCACGCCTGAACAGATAGGCGGGTTTCCATTCTCCTTATGCCTGAACGGATAGGCGGGTTCCATTCTCAAAATGCCCGAACGGATAGGCGAGTTTCATTCTCCTCATGCTTGAACGGATAGGCGGGTTCCATTCTCCTCATGCCTGAACGGATAGGCGGGCTTCCATTCTCCTTATGTCCGAACGGATAGGCAGGTTCCATTCTCAAAATGCCTGAACGGATAGGTGGGTTCCATTCTCCTTATGCCCAAACGGATAGGCGGGTTCCATTCTCCTTATGCCCGAACAGATAGGCGGACTTCCTTTTACTGGAAGAGCTTTAATATACTTGTCAAAAATAGGAAAAAATGATATGATGATGTGAGTTAGCATGCCCCTAATCCTAGGGATGCCTAACTACAAATGATGCATGAATTATGACATCAAAATTGCTCGGACGCTTTCACTCTTCGGATCGGTCAATCTTGACCTTTTTCTTCTTCTTCTCGGTCTCTTTTGGCTTTCTCATCTCTACCAAATCTCCATCTTTTGTCTCATCTTGGAAGACCACTATTGACTTTCACTGGTTAGACTGGACGTAACACTTCTCGTAGTGCTTATTCTCGTAACATTGCCCCACATTCAATTTGGGTGTTCAATTCTTCTATTTGTCCTAACTCATCACGACAATTTCTCTCTTATCTCAACATTAGGGGGGAAGGCACATGCCCCCCAAGTCCTTAAACTTTTCTCTTAAGTTTATTAAGGCTCGTTTTCATTTTCTGAAGTAGTCAAAGCAGAAACTCAATTCAGGTCCCTAAACAGTAGCATGTAAAAACTTACTACTATCCTTACCATGGCCACCAACAAGCTATCATTTTTATTCATGGTATTGCATTCTAAACTTTATCCTCGAAGCGATGAAAGGAAATTATTTTGTGTCCACTAAAAATTTTAGATTGCATCTTCTAATTTCAAAATGAGATGCATTTTCGAAAACTAGACTTCCTTTTCAAATTATGGATATATCAAGCTAGATTAAATACCCCGAATATCAAGTGCACGTACGACACTACCATGGCTTACCAAGGATTTCCTCAAGCATCATGTGTCTAAGAGACCTCGAAAGCTGAGCCGATGTTTGAAGGTGTAAAATACTCTCCGAGCTATTTCTTTTTTTTATTTTTTCTTTTTTTCTCTTTTACTTCTTTCTCTTTCTTCTTTTTATTCTTCTTTCTTTTTTCGTTTTTCTTTTTTTAGCACGAAAGATTTCTGGTTGTTCTCCCGAAGGCCCTAATGCTATGTGTACTCAATAGATGACCAAATTAACTTGGAGTGTAAGCCACATATTCATTATCTTCGCAGCTTTCGATTTCCACTAGACAAAGGATGCTCGAAATCAACCTTTGGGGTCAAGGTCAATGTCCCTTGTGCAATTGATATACGGGGAGTCAATAGACAAATATATATATACACAAAATGAAGAGATAATTGAAACACAAAACACAATGAATCCTTTCATTGAAATTTAAAACTATGCAGTCTTAGGCCCTTACAAAAAGATCTTTGTTACATTCGGGCAAAGGGTAGCAAAGTTGATTACACGCATTACTTCAAGAAAAAGATTAAAATGCAATGAAATAAAAACAAGCAAACTTGGATGTGCTAAAACCCTTGACCACTGCTAGGCTGGCCACTCATCCCAACCCTTAAGCTTCCCCGAGGAACTCAATCTCCTTATTGTCCATCAGTTCCTGAACTAACTGCTTAAACTCAAGACAATTCTGAATCTCATGCCCTGCAGTCTGATGGTACTCACAAAATGATTCATTGCCATCATATACTTCATTCGTACCACTCTCAATCAAGCCCGCCGTGCATAACTGTTCGTACACCCAAATCAGAGGGGACTTGATTTCCGACACTTCCACCCTCACCTTCTTTGCATCTACCTCTTCGAGGGCATTGATGCCTCGACCTTCATGGTTCGGAAGTGGGTTGGCCGCCACATTGGGCCCTTCTAATTCGACGACCCCATTGTTGATCATGTTTTGCATGAGCTTCTTAAATGCCGTGCAATTTTCTATCGTGTGCCCCGGTACTCCACCGTGGTACTCATAATGTGCTTTCTTATCATACCATGGAGGGTAAGGCGGCTGGAAAGGAGTAACATGATACGGACAGACCAGATCGGCCTCGTAAAGGTGTTTGTACACTTCCTTGTATGGCATGGGTAGTGGGGTGAAGGACATCTTCTCTTGTTCCCTCTTGGGAGCCCAACTTCTTCTTCGGTTTGAGCTTTGCGCATTCCCGATTGCGGCTCGAGGCGGTGAGATTGTGACGTGCTTAGGAGCCTCGTAGGTACTGGTGTTGTTCACCTCATGATCTTTCATCTTGAATTGCTTCCGAGCATTCTCTCCTTCATCGATTCTACCACTCTTGATAGTTGCCTCGATACGTTCACCGGTCATAACCATATATCTGAGAAATTACCGATAGGGTTGCTTATCATGCGGTCATAGAGGGTTCCCTTCAAAGTATCGAAAAAACATAGGAGATATCTCATTTTCGCAGAGTGGAGGATAGACTTGTGCCGCCACATCTCGCCAACGCTGGGCGTATTCACGGAGGCTCTCATTGTGCCTTTGCTCCAAACCTTGTAGCATGAGTCGGTTCGGAACCATGTCAGTTATGTGCTTATACTGATCTGTGAAAGCCTTTGCCAAATCCTTTATGACCTAATCTGAGCACGGGTTAACTGATTGTACCACCTCATCACGGGCCCCGCTAAGCTGTCTTGAAAGCAGTGAATTAGCAAACTCTCATTGTCGATGAAACCCGTCTTCTTTCTACATAACATGGTTATATGGGCAGTAGGGCAAGTTGTCCCGTCAAACTTCTCAAATTCCGACGTCTTGAACTTGGGCGGGATTATCAGATCTGGAACCAAACTGAGATCTCTAGCATTCATCCCATATGACCCTTCTTCTTCCTCCTTTGTTTGGAATTTCTCCTCGAGGTCCTTCCGTGTCCCTTCTAGTTGTTTCGAGAACTCCGCCTTGACCTTGTTCAAATTCTCAATCTCATCCAAGTCTGGGATACATTCCCCGACATTCTCCACATGATTAAAAACCAGGCCTGATAGAGCACGGATAGAGGCGTCTACCTAATGCGATGTTACCTCATCTCCTTGAGTAGCCGCTCCTTGCGAGGGCTTAGGGGTATCAGTGACAAAATCAGGGGAATACGAGAGGTCTCCCTTCTCCTGACTAGGGTTTCCAACAGCACCCTTTCCTCTTAGATTAGCTTGTAGCAACTGATAGGTAAGTCACCTCCTATAGGGTTCAAGACAATTAACCCAGTTTTAATAGTTTCAGGCTTTAATTGTAACTTGTTTATCAAGTAGGAACACACAAAAGAATGAGTTGATCCCGAATCAATTAAAGCGTAAACATGAGTAAGGTTTAGTTCGACTGTTCCCGCAATAATATCCGGAGATTCTTCCTCATCCTTGCCACGGATATGATAAACTCAAGCTGGAGCTCGTGATTCCTGATGAGTGATGGCTTTCGACTGATTGCTTCTGCCTCTACCCTGATTTCCAGACTGTGCTTGTCTAGTGTTCCTGTTTCAATTAGATTGTACATGACTTGGATTAGTAGAATTTTGAGTAGGAGCTTGATCTGATCTCTTCAGACAGTCTCAGATGTAGTGGTCACTTCCGCCACAAGAGAAACATAAGTTGGACTGCTTTCGGCATTGACCGAAATGCGGTTTCTGGCAATGTTTACAAATTGGAGCCCTTTCTGAGTTTCCCGTGCATTTAACAGATACAACCGGGACAACAACTATATTCACTGACTGAGGTTTCGGTGTGAAGTTACTACGAGGAGCTGGATTATATAAAGGAGACCCTTCTTTCTGACTTTTAGACTTCTTTGACTTCCAATGGGACTTGTCATCACCATTGCGCTTCTTATAACTTCGGTAACCGTTTTTTCTCTTTTCTGCGGCCCGCATCTTGGCTTCCGTAGCAAAAGCTCGGTTCACCAGAGTTTAGAAGTCCGTGATATCCAAAGCGGTAAACATCAGACTCAACTCATCATTCAGGCCGTCAATGAACATACGACATTTTTCCTTCTCTGTCTTGGTGTACTCAGAACCGTACTTGCAATACTTACAGAAATCCGCAACGTACTACTCTATCGGTCGGCATGCTTGCTACAGATACAAGAAACGTTTTCTTCGAACGGCCAAATACTGTTCATTGATATACTTCTTCTCAAATTCTTCTACGAAGAACTTCCAGTTTATCGACTCCGCTGGAGCGGTTAGTGTCGTAGTCTCCCACCAGCTTAAAGCTCCGTCAACAAGCAAAGCAACAACGCATTTGAGCTTGTGCTTATCTGAGCACTGAAGTTGTTTGGTCAATATCTGAGTATTTCTTTCTAACCAATACTCAGCCTCTTTAGGTTTCTCTTCACTAGCACCGGTGAACGTATAAGCTCGGTGCTGTGCAAGCTTTTCAATAGGAGCTCTGCTAGGTACAGCCGCTACCGGAGTAGGTTGTTCTTGTCGCATTTTCGTCAAGAGATGTTCGAAAAACTCTTTCATACTCAAGAGATAGTCTCGTTAAGCATTCTGAACAGTTGGATTAGCAGCATTCGGTTGAGGTTGTACAGGAGGTTGTTGTCGGGTATTATCTTGTGCAGGAGGATTCACTCTCATACGGAAACTATCCCCTTCACTTGAGGATTCTCAAGGACTCTCATCGTCTCGAGCTAATCGTGTCTCGGACATTCTATTTCAGTTTAAACAAAATCAAAGTTAGAAGCATAATCACAAGAAATCCAATGTACGAGTCCTAGGTGGCTTGGTTTAACCTAAATGATGCACAACAAACTTATTCGAGGTTTTTAGGACCTGTAACCTAAAAAGCTCTAATGCCACAAAATGTAACACCCCTCGCCCGGGTTAGGAGCGAGGAGCGTTACCGGAACAGAAGAGAACAGATTATCAAACAGAATTCCAAAACTAGAATGGTTTCTTATTAGTAAACCTTAATAAAACGCATGCGGAAAGTGGGCTAACAAAAAAAAATTCTGACATAACATAGACCAATTAATTATTTAACCACATTAAACCTTATCATCATTTTACATGCAACTTTAAACTTCTCATACTATATTATTAAGAATCAAATTCGTTTACTTACAACTGCCAAATTAAAGTTCCATTTTTATTTCATTTGAATCATTATAAGCCATTCATGCTATCAATTTTTAATAAGTATATTCTCATTGTTCGAACAACCTAGGACCTAAAATTACAAGGTCATTCGAAAAGCCTACTTAATTATTCAAGGTTTATTTTGAATCATGCAACCATATTACATTATATCACTAGCTATTATAATCACAAATACCATACAAACCATACATGAGATTTCACATACTAACATAATATCCCTTCATTAAGCATATGCTTGTTTTACAAAATATCATTCTAGCATGATGTACCTTAAGCCATGTCAAGCTATCATTCTAATATTTACAACAAAATAGAACCATTTCAAGACCACCAAGCTTGACTCACATATTTACAACAAAAAAATGAGGCTTACTTACTAATTACAAAACATGTTACTAGCCTCCATACTAGCAATTAAGGAGCATATAACAAGTTCAAACATCAACAGATATTAAGGCTAATGTCAAACAAAACGAGATGAATATCTAGACAGATTTCCAAGCCACCATCTAGGAGTCTAAATACAAGACTTAGGTCATACATATTGCTGACTTGTGATTTGCTTCCGATCAGAATTGCAAGGCTTTATGCCCAAGATACCCTATTGTTTGGGAAGAAGGAAACAAAGAGCGTTAAGTACAAAATTGTACTTAGCGAGGTAATTTCTAAAACTAATTCATTCTTTAAATATCTTATGATCGTCTTTAAGGTTACTTAGTTGGGCTTATTAACATATAAAGCATCTCCTAACTAAGCTTATCATGCTCAAGTCTCAATTGACTTCATACATCTCATGAACAATCATTCATAGCATAAGGCCATACACCATTTCAATTCACATCATGTTTATCACCATGCTTCACATTCGAACAAGCAAGAGTCGTTCAAACATATCATTGAATCAACCATCATTCATAAGCCACGCATAGATTACATTATGGCATGTTTTTCGAATCGGACTATTGTCCACATTGATCATGAATTCAAACATTTCAAGCATACCATATTGCATGATAATATCATTTGAAAGGACCATTGTCCACATTGATCATGAATCAAGCATTTCAAGCATACCACATTGCATCATAATATCATTCGAAAGGACCATTGTCCACATTGATCATGAATCAAACATAGATCATTTCATAGCATGTTAATTATCATTTCATTATCCACTTCATAAGCTTATTATATACGTATATATTTTATTTATTTGCCTTGGTGGAGTAGAAGGATTAGGTAAGCAAGTCAACAGGGGGTACCAAGTACCAAACAAGGGTTGCACTAAGCAACAAATCAGGGGATGCTCAATAGCATCAAGGTGTCTTGTACACCATTCAAGATATCATGTGATCAACAAGGAAATGCATTAAGCATTTTAGGTGCCAAATACCATTTCGGAGAGTACACTAGGTACTAAACAGGGGAGCTCGGGCTCTAGGCATGCCTTTATACCTAAGACCTCTAATGGACCAAGGGCTTATTAATTCTTTCAAATTATCAAACACTTCATTTATATCATTTATCAATTGGTTTACCAAATTTATATTGCATACTCCAAAATACAAACTTATCATGTCATGTAATTGCACAATTTCATACAAGCAATACAATGATCTCATATCACATTCAAGAATCTTCAATACATTAAAAAACAGTGGCATTTCAATCATATTCAAGCTCATATCAACATTGTAAATAAGTCTCACAAGGGCAGTCCACGTTTACATACAAGCAAGGTATTAACAATGATTCATTTCATGCTTCCATTTCTATATTAGCCTCCTTCCCTTACTAAACAAGTTACCAGCTTTGAATTAAGTCCAATTCATGCATAACATATAAATTAAATTACAAAAAATAGGTTGGTTAGGACACTAATCCCAACCCTAAAGCAATTACACTCATAATGCTCCACTAAGCTTGTTCCTTGATTATAATGCCCTTATTCCTTCCACTTGGTTGTCCAACCCTTGCCTCCTCCAAGATCTCTTCACACACTTGATCTTAACACTCAAACACAAGCATATACAAACCATATTAGATATCAATTCAATCATATTAACTCTTTGACACAAATACAAACATTAAAATTCAAAACTGTTTTTCATTTAAATAGTTTGAGGACTAGTTACCATTTTAACCATAAATTTTTACTCACTAATTCAATTTTCACTTATCATACACCCTTCGAAAGGTAATTCAGTCAGTTTTCCAACCATATAAACCCCATATTTTTATATCTTCTGAGTAAGTACAGTTTAATACTTAAACACAATCAATTTAACAGACCTGGACATTTTGTACTACTTAACTTCTTTAATTTATAACTCCTAACTAACATACTGAAATACAATTCCGTTTTCTCTCAATGATAATACACATTCCAAAGTTAATACCATAAAAATTTCAGCTCAAAATACATTATACCCTATATTTGGTGAATTTTCAAAGTGACTGTTCAAGACTCAGATTTTCTGGACAGCTTACTCCTTAGACACTTTAAATCTTAATTTCACCTATTTACCTCAATTTATTCCCAAAACCATTTATAAAATGATTCATACTATCCTTTAAAATCATTTTTATGTTCTTAGTAATTCCTATAACTAACAGACAAGTCCTCAAATTTCATGAGATTCCAGATTAGTCACATTCTCATGCTTTATGTGACTAGTTTCCTTAATTCACTAAATTAGGCCATTTTAAGTTCAATTCAAGTCTCCAGTCTTATTCTAATATAATCCCCTGATTCCAAACTCCAATTTAAGCACTGAATTTCGTGTAATTCAGGTCCCTCAATTTCTTAATTTTATTCAAAACAGCCCCTATTTCTAGTTTTACTAAGAAGAAGAAGAAGAACGAAGATGAGTTGCGAGAATATTCGGAGACCGTTGTCCTCTATTTAGAGGCTTAACGAACATCGCTATATGTAGAGCACGAGGTTATATTAAAGTAAAATATGGACAAATTTGCCAACTTATTCTTAATTTTGGCATAATCATCAAAATAATTAGATAATTAATTAAAACGTTCAAATGACCTCACTTTCTGCAGCGAGCGAGGTCACTTTTTCACTTTTTTAATAAAAAAAAATATTACATTATTCTCAAGGATTACACGAATGCGATGATTAACTTCCCGAATAAACCCATCAAACGCGAGTCTCAAGGCATTTTACCTTTTTATTCATGTCCAAAACCAAGCTTTGGAACCATTTTCAAGGACATTTTTATACTGTTTAAAATGTCTGTTATGTGCTAATATCAGTCTCAAATGAAAGATAAGTTCCAATACTAGGCCTCTAACCTAAAACATTACGAAGATTATATAATAATAACATGAGAAAACACCTCCAACATGCCTACCAAGCTATTTCAACTTCTTATTCTTGGACAAAAACTAGCGTTCGAAGCATTTTCAACGCGCTTTTTATACAATGTGCTATGTCTCTTACGTGCCAATATCAGTATCAAATGGAATATAAGTTTCAATACTATGTATATAAGCTTAAAAATTAACAAAATTATCAGGCTAACGCCACGATAAAATGCCTCGAACATGCCTACACACCCTTGTATTTCAGCCTGGAATTCGTGGACCTCGCTTTCTGCAGAACGCGAGGTCCTTTTATTTTCTTTCACAATAAATTAATATGCCTTTTCAATATCCGGTCATTTTAAATTATAGAATATGAAAAGGCAGCCCACGTCGGACGGACCTTGCTATGCCTGGAACGCAAGGTCATGCTTCGCGTTTCCTAGAACGCGAGGTCGCCTTATGTGAAAGATTTGGGGGTCACTTTTCTAAATAACATTGGCTGGGGGTCATTTTCATAAATAACTATTTAAAAAGAGTTTTATATATAATAATGCCGGTAAATAACCATGAACAAAGCAGACAAAGGTTCTCGAAGCGGCTGACTCAAAGGCGAGTGGAGAAATGCACGATATTGTTCCCTTTCAATATCGTAGCTTCCATCTTCGAGTTTCAAGAATGGCATCTGTTTTGCATGGATGTTATTGATAGCGTGGTCGTTCATTGGCATGTTTCACAACAATAAAGCGTTGGGCAACTGTGTTTCGATAAGCTTGCAGTAGTTTATGGTGGAGAAAGGATTGAAAGCCGACAAGAAGGTACGAGAAGGACATGGAAGAGATTTAGAGTCGAAATCAAGAGGAATATCAGATTGTTCGGACAGGACATCTGGGAGAGCTTATGGTGTGAATTGTCAACTTACTTTTCATGCCAGAAAATAAGATAAGAAGTACTCAAGTTTTGCCTTCTATGTACGGAATATTTAATCGTATTTAATAAAATTTGAGTCATCCGAGATTAGAAGCAAAAATGAGTGATCCGAAATCCAACACTATACACCCACTAGGAACCAATCTAGTCTTGTAAAATCCATAATTGATTTTGATAAAACAATGTTTTTAAAGAACTAAATCATAAATTTGAATAAATTTTTAAGTAGTCAAAAAATGCTCACAAAATGACAAGGATTCGAATTAAAATTGTTTCTAAGTCAAAAACTTAAACCCCAAATATTTTCTAAGTGTTTTTGTACACAAATAGCTAATTTTGGTCCAGGAGTACCGATACGCCCTTGGTCGTATCGATACGGGTCTTAACTACTGGAGAACGTTTTCTACATAATGGCCATAGGGTACCGATACGAGTATAGTTGTATCGGTACGCAATTCATTCCTGGAAACCAAATAAGCTTTGAGTATAAGTACGGCTTTACTCGTACCGATACGGGGTGTTTAAATTTTTAAAAACATACATTTAATAATATAGTCGTTACCTTGTTAGTTTATTGGAATCAGAAGCTTTAAAATTTAGTTATACCGTACCGATACGCCCTTAGGTGTACCGATACGTTTTTGTGTTCTCAAATATCTCATATTACAGTGAGTAAAACCAATACTGATACGGTACGACTCGTACCACTACGCCTTTGTAAAATTAACTTCTTGTACCGATATGCCCTCCCGCGTATCTATACCCCTTTCTACAACTGCTAATTCTTCTTTTGACAGGTACCAATATGACAGCTCGTGTAACGATATCGAGGGTTGGCATACAACATTTATTGCGCAAAAATTACAGCCCAACGGCTATATCAATATCCCAACCACCCAAACGGTTAGAAATCAATGAGGGGTATATAAACAAGTTTCCAAAGCTACAACAACTATTAAATAAGTCTTAAGCATTCAAGCAAAATGTCCAACGATCTTGAGCCCATTATAGTCAAATTTTGTAACCCACTTGAGTGTTCTTAATTGTATTCATTTTATTCAAGTATTGGGGTTTGAGTGAACTTGTAATTGGGTAAACACTTCACCTTTGAAAGGATTTTTAGTTTGTGTGATAAGGTTTTTTTTGAAAGGACAAACCTTGAAGTGTCCCATATTTTTAGAAAATTCGATTAAAAAAGGGGAAAAGATTTGTGTTTTGAAAAAAACCTTAAAAAAGTTTTGGAGTCGCCACCGGCCACTAAGGTAGGTCGGACACCGTAAAAAAACAAAACCAGAGATTTTTTGAAAGGGTTCGGGAGTTGGTTACGTGTGGGGAAGGATTAGCACCTCCATCACGCCCGGAAATCGGTACCAAAATAATTGTTGCTTTTAATTGATGGAAATTATTCGAAATTTAAAATGAGTTTAATTAGGGGTTCTTAATCGAAAATTAAACTTTAATTATACGAGCTTTATCAAATTGGTGATTTCAAATTAATTAGACATTTAATTAAAAAGGATGACGATACGCCGGACCAAAGACTAAACCGACATCATATAAGTCTGATTGTCGTGTTAGTTTAGGGTTCGGATCCCGTGCATCACCTTTATGCATGATGCAAGCAGATAAAATATGATGTTGTGGTCTTGTTCAATTTAATTACTTACGAATTTTACCTTTAGACGATGCGAATTAATCTGAATATTCGATGAATATCCAATAAGCTAGGATATTTCGACTCGAATACGCGAATTAATAAGTATCTTCTTTTTATGATTAAAATTAATTATTATGTGAATTAGGACATTAAAGGTAACGTGAATGACAATTTAAAACGCATGTCACAAACACATATTCGAATAACATAAAAACTAGCTATGCACACATTAAAAAACCGAGCATACAACATATTAAAACTATATATCATTTAAAAAACTATATAAAAAAGATATCAAAACAAATATATATCAACATGGCAATCTCACACATAAAACACGAACAATATGGTAAAAAGCATGAATAAAAGCATAAATATTGGAACATAATATAACCAAAAATAAAAGCAAAGTAAATGATTAAAATGCATAATGACAGGGACCAAAATGGTAATAAAACCATTAAAAACTAATTAAAATGCAAAACGAAGGACCAAAGTAAAATGAAACGGAAACCTAAAGGGACCAAAATGGGAATTAACCCACTCGAAATCTAATTAAAACCAAATTGGTGACGAGATTAAAAGCTTTCAAAAACCTTAAGGGACCACGGGCGTAGTTTAAAAACACGGAATGGCTTGTGCTTGTGAATAACAGGATGCGGAGGGGTTAAAAAGGGATTAGGCCAATTTTAAATCTTAAAATCGGTATAAAACATATCTTATTGGCACAAATCAAACCTTTTTTACCATTTCGAAAACACTCCTAAAAACCTTCCCCTCTCATCATTTCTCGATGTCGGAAAACACATCGGTCGTCACTAATCGACGACTGGCGAACCCAAAACCCCTAAAACGCCTCTTTTTCATTTCTAAAAGACCGATCAAAACCTAAAAACCTTTTGTTTCGCGAAATCAGAACAAAAAAAACCCTTTCTTTTTCTGAAAAATCGAAGGTTATGAAAAAGCCAAAACCTAAAACAAAGTTCTATGTTGGTTAGCGTCCCCTCCGACTCACCATGCGCAACCCCTAGAAGGTTGGAAGGCTTATCGTCAAGGAGGGAAAGCGAACCGACACGTAGGTAAAAACCTTAAATCTCCTTTTATTTTTTTATGCTTTGAAATGAAGAAATAGGGAGACGATGATACCTCTGAATGCTCTATTCTCTCTGTGTTCGTATTAATGTTTGCGGAAATTTCCCTGTTTCTAACTTGGGGTTTACAGTGTGTATTTCGGCTTTTATAGCCCGAAAATACGAATTTTGGGAATTACATGAAATTGTCGAAATATGTTATTGGTTGCCTCTGATTTTTTTGGCCGGATTCATGCCCTCTGATTTTGTTTTGTTTGGCTCTGATTTCTGTTGTTTTTTCCTCTAGAATTTGTTACGCGTTTCTGACATTATTGTTTTTGTTGTTTGCATGTGAGTAGACCTGGCAAACTTGACCCGAGAACCGAAACCCGAACCGAGACCCGATTTTGACCCGAACATGATGATCTGAAGTTGACCCGAAACCCGAAATAAACCGAACCAAAATTTTTTGTTGAACCGAAATGGACCCGAACCGAATAGACCCGAATCGATTTGACCCGAACCAAAAGCTGAACCGAATATCGACCCGATTTTAACCTGAAAATTAAGGTAAAATAATTGAATAATTTATTTTTAATATTATCTATTTTTAACAATATAATAAATAATAAAATGAAGTATGTTTTATTATCTTTTTGTACTATACCATAGAAGATGTCGTTTCTGTTGTCAAAGTTGTGGTATAATAACATTTTATGTCATTTTACGTTTAAATATTAATTAAATAAAACTTTTGTCCCTACTAATTTTTAAATTTAGAATTTTAATGTACTATTGTCTCTCCCAATATTTAATCTTAAGCCATAAATCCTAAACAATAAATCTTAAGCCATAGAAATTAATCTCATGAACCAATAACCTTAAACTAAACCATAAACCCTAAATCATTAACACTAAGCCCTAAAAACCTAAACAATTAACCTTTAAGCCATAGAAATTAATCTAAAATCAATAACCCTAAACCATTAACACTAAGGCCTAAACCATAAACCATTAACACTAAGGCCTAAACCATAAACCATAAACTGAAATTAGAGACAATTTTTACAATCTTACCACAAAATATAGCTAAAACTGGAATTAGAGACCATCTTGACAATTTGAAAGTAGAGAAATTTGTGAGCTTGGTGACCAATTTTATAATTTCACCATAGAATATATCATAAAACTGAAATTGTGGACTAAATTGACAATTTGGAAGTGGGGAAATTTGAGAGTCCAATGACCAATTTCATAATTATACCACATAAATAAATAGGGGTCAATTTTGGCTAAAAATTAAATCTTAGAAATTAAAATGAATAAAAATATCATTATATTAAATTAATAGACTAAATTACAAAGATTAGTTAATTTTGATTAAAAGTAAATTTTTAGACACTAAATATCACTACGGGGAGGGGATTTTGATATCTGAAGTCTAAATCATGGGGATACTTGTGACTAAATTAAATTAAACTAAAACTTAAAGTTGAATATTAGTACTAAAATGTAACATTTTAAATGCAACATGACCTAAAAAGTAATTAATCTCTAGCTTAAATAATTTGTGACTTATTTCTCTCCAAAATTTTGTCTTTTCTCTCTCTATTTTTACCAATTATCTTTTTCTTTTTTTTAAATCTAGCTTAAAAAATTGTTGTCTTATTTCCATCCAAAATTTTATCTTTTCTCTCTCTATTTTTACCAATTGTCTTTCTCTTTTTCTTTTTCTTAATTTAATTGAGTTTCAATTTAGATTAATTTAATTGAAATTTCACATTTAGTTTTAAAATTATTTTAATTATGTCGGTAATTTATGCTTCTAGATTTTAGTTAGCTCAATTAGATCTTAAGTTTAATAAATTAATTCATTTCAGACATTATTATTATTATTATTACATATAATAAACTTTGATTTAATATAATTATACACAAAATTTTTATATGGATACATGAAGCTTTGATTTAAATATTTAATCAAATTCAAATGCATAGATTAACGAGTTGAATCAGAATTAATCTCATACACTAATAACTCTAAACTAAATCATAAATAATAAACCTCAAACCCTAAACCCAACTCAAACTGAATTGACCCGAAAATTCAAATGTTGACCCAACCCGAAATTGACCCGAACAACCCGACTTTAACCCGAACCGAAAGCGACCCGAACGATTCGATTTTGACCCGAACCGAAAGCGACCGATCCGATATTGACCCGACCCGAAAATAACCGATCTGATTTTGACCCGGTCCAATACCCGAACCAGATCCGACTCATCACAGACCCGATTAGACCTGAACCCGAACCGAATCTAAATCGATTCTAGATAGACCCGAAACGACCCGAACTCGAACCGAGCGACCCGATTGTCACCTCTACATGTGAGCCTCTGGTACAGTGGGCGGTTGAGGAGGGGACGAGAGACGTGGCGAGGAAGCTGGGATCTAGAGAGTCGCAAGGAAGCTGGAGCGGCTCGGGCGTGTCTCGTACGCGCGGGTGGAGAAGATGGATGGTCGTGCGTGGATCTCACGCGCGAGGGGGGTTGATCCTGACCGTTCGATCGCGAGCCCGATCAAACGGTCGAGACCCTGCGGCGCCAGGACGTGAGGGGGGCTTCTAGGGTTTCTTCCGTCAGAGGCCATCTGGACCGTTCGATCAACTCCCCTTGATCTGACGGTTCAGATGCAGTTGCGCACAAAAACAAAGATAGCAGATTAGGGTTTTGGATTTTAATAGGCCGGGCCGGAAATGGGCCACATAATTTGATATGTAATTTTTTTGGGCTTTATTAATGTAAATGGACTCTGTTAATAAACTTGAGCTTTTTATTATAATTGGGCTGTCATTTATATATGTATATTTAATACTAATGATAATATGATATATAATAATAATAGTAATATAATAACGGTAATGATAATAAAAATAATAATAATAGTAATAACAAATGAATAATAGATAATAATAATAATAATAATAATAATATGTTAATAATATAGTAATAATATTAATAACATTAATAATAATAATATTAATAACACTAATAGTAATAATAATAATATAGTAATAATATAATAACCGCCTTGGGGACGTATTGGGTACGCGGGACGCCACCTTAGGGATCGTCCCCGTGCTTCATAGCTAACAAGTTTCCACGAGTTTACAAAGTTGGGTTTATCACTTAATCAAGTTTTCATATAACAAAATCATATTTTGCATTTGATTCATATAATGGTCAATTCATCAAATTTCGAACACAAATTTAACTCCAATTCATGTTATATTCATATAGCCGAATAGAAAACATTTTATTCATATAGCCTAATGACAAGCACATATCAATTTACTGAACAAGCGTATATCATATCATCATGTTTCATGCCCTTCTTCATGCAAGATAACTAATTCATAACATCATTTAATCATATTTTCATATCATATATCCAGTGAACATCTTACAAATGTCGAAATGGTTGGAGCATAAAATTTGGTAATCAAAGAATATCATATACATACCTTTCTTTTTGAATTGAACATATTACAAATAGCCTTGTACCACCATCTTATCTGTTGTACATCAACAAATATGAAACTCATTTATACGCTTGAAACCTAAATCCTAAACCCTAAAAACTAAACAATAATTTTAAATTTAAACCTTAAAACATAAACCCTTAAACTTTAAATCTTAACCCTTAAAGCTAAAAGACTTGTGTAAACTAAAGTTTACACCTATGAGGTAAGGGGACGTTGATATAATGGCGTTTCAAATACCCAGTACATTCCCAAAACCTTGCTATAAACCTCGGATCTCTATTCAAAATAAAGAGTGGACAGTCGACAGCAATAAGGAGACCGGCGCCGGTGAAATCTTTCAAGCTCCGGGTAAGCCTTCTTCATCTTCTTCCTATTTCTTTTCTTCTTCTATTTCCTTTTTTTTGAAATTTCAAAGCAAATTGTAAATAAAAATGGTTCCATAATTTTGCAAGTATGGTTCGAAATACTTATACCAATGTGGTTGAACTTGAAAGTTTCAAGTACATATGCTATTGTTTTCCGGGCAGGTTTGTACATGACTATTTGAGCTTAAAACTTCAAACATTGAACCCTGATAAAAACAAAAAATAATTGAAGCCATGGTTCCGTAATTTAAAAGCAATTTGTAAACAAAAATGTTTCCATAATTTGCACGAAAATGGTTCCATTGTGTATAATTTTAGACTATAATTCTACTGGATAGTTGAAGCAAAATTGATTATGTTCTATTTATTTTTGTGATTAGTGTTTAAATGAGATAATAGGTAGTCGAGCATCCCAAATATAGTGGATTAATCGTCCCAATAACATTTACAATGATCAGGTCAGACCTATCCTATTGCTTAAGGTTTATTTTGTTGAATTTTTATTTTTTGTTTAATGTGAGCAGATCAATTAGTTTGAATATTTATGATTTTTTTTGCAATCTATTTTAAATTTTAAATTTTAAATTTATTTTATATATTATACCCTACCTTGTAATTTTAGAAATTGTCATTTCCGGTTCCCATATTAGTGAAACTATAAACCCAATTAAAAACTCCAAGACAAATTTGAATCCAAATTAAATACTTGAAAATGTGAAAAAGTTGAACAAATATATTATTCCATCAGCATTTTGATAAAAATAAGGGAGTCCAGTCCACACTTTAGATTTCAAATCTAAACCATCGACCATAGGAGCAGCTTGTTGGTGATCTTGTACCGTCTAGGTTCTTAATTGAAGAAAGAGAGGGAGAAATGAAAGGAGAAGCAAACCCTAGATTCATGACAGTAAAAAATGGGATTTCAAGATTCAACCCACATTCACCTAATTTAATGCTAGAGTTTATGCCTATATAAAAACAGATAGTGAAGAGGAAGAAGCAGGATCAGAAGGTGACTGTGTTGTGTGATGGATTCCTTATGATCCAAGGCACCACATCTTCAAGCAACCCTCGTTGTCCGAACCCGGCATCCAATGCTACTTCTTGAGGGCAAGGGCTTGGCAGTAGTGGCTCAGTACTGTTGATAGTATTTGGTGTTGCAGTTTCTTGGTTGCTTGGTTTCTTGGTTTCTTGGTAGCTGCATTATTGTCTTGGAAAGGGGAATATGGGTGGAGGTGAAGGCCTTGGTAGGTGATGATGAGTGTATCCGGCTCATCTCTCCACTTCTCCACCTGTTTCTTCGCGCTGCATCCTGGGTTCGTGCACTTGTAATAGCTCCTGTTTCATGCCAATTCAAAAGGGAAAATTTTACATACCTAGATCCATCCAATCAAACTTTTATCTGAATAATCAAAGATAATCATATTGTTTTATTTTATATGAGTTTAAAAGTCTTGAAAATATTAAAAAAAAAAAAACTTTTATCTATCGCTTTATATTACTAATGTGGCATTATGTCAGGTAAGCAATTAAACATATTTGTAGTATACTATGTGAATAAGTAGTGTCAACCATTAATTAATTAACGGTTCCTATAAAACAATCATTTTTATTCAAATTAAAACTTTAAAGACTAAAGTGATTAAAAAGGAGTAAGGGCCAAAATAATTATTCAAACAAATGCCCAAGTGTAGATTTTTGTATTATACCTTTTAAATATGTACACTAATTCTTTGAGAACTCAATCAGAGACGAATCTAGAAAGGCTTGACAATAGACTTGTTCATGTGACAGGTAGTTTTCCAGTCCGGTCAAGTCCGAACTTGGGTTTGGATTTTGACCCCACTAGGCTTCCCCCATTGGACTCAATTAAAATGTTTTGAATTTTAGAAATAATTTAGAATCTGGGCAATAAACGGGGACATTTTACAACAATTAAACGTTTTAAAAATAAAGATGGTGAGGATTGACAGAGAGGGAAAAGATGGAGAGACCTTGGATATGGGCTGTTTTTTATGGCTTTTTGCCCGTACTTCCTCCATTTATAGCCATCATCAGCCATGCCATTGCCGCTGCTTTTGATCTTCAGAGTATACTTATTATCTATCTTACCCAATTTTCTTTCCGGCATCAGAAAAAAAAAAGAGACAATGTTAATTTAACATCAAATGAAATATTAATCATTAGCTCAAGAAGGAACCAGGGGAAAACCGAATGAACTTGGTTTGCACTTGTTCCTAGGATCGATCCTTCCGGTTCGAAACCGACAAAGCATCCTCGATATCTTGGATCCTTGGCCCCGAATACACATTGGGTACAAGTTGTTTATTGACAACATCTTCTCCTGAATTCACCGTCCCTTGAGAAAGAAGAAAGAAAGGAGACTCGTCATCAAGAAGGTCTCTTACAAGTTCGTCCTCGGAATCGGAGCCTTTCTCCATTACAGAGAACACTCGGAGATATAACTAAATCGAGCCTTGCATTAAACTAAGTTGAACTAAATAAATACATGGGTTTTACAAGAAGAAGAAAGGAAGTTGCTCGGCTTAGGGTTTTGTTTATGGGCTATTGACTTTGGTAACAATATATTGCCCTTCCACTCGTCGTATTCGATATTTATCTGTTGACATATATGAAATATGTATGATTCAATGAGAATAAAATATGTAGTATATACAAATCTGTTTTAAAAATTAAATGTTCCTATCGAATACATACCATATTTGACACTGCTTCTCATTGTTTCCTTTGGTAGAGTTATAGTCTCATATGCCCCCTTTCATGCTTTTATCTATGTCGCCATACTAAAAAAATTATGTTTAAGATTTATAGTTATGGTTTAGTGAATTAGGGGTAAGGTGTATTTTTAAGGTTTTAACTTAGAATTTAATTTTTTAGTGTTAGATAATAGAAAGGGTATTGTACACAACAATTTTTACTTGGGGCCTAACGTACGGCCCGAGTACGATCCAACATGCTTAATAAAATCCAAAAAAAAAAAGAAAAACTCAAACATTAAAAATTACGAAAAATCCAGAAAAATAAAAAATGGAAAATATTGCAAAATTTTAAAAAAAAAAAACCCTAATCTCACTTTGAAAATTTTAGTTCGTCGCCCGTATGAGTCTACAACTATGAGGACTCATCTACTTGCTCAACAATCATGTTTCTTGTGCTCTACACAGATATTCTAGCATATCCCAACGGTTTCCCTATGAATCCGGGAAGAAAGGACTTGAAAAACTCTAATCTCGGCCTATAAATAGGAACTCTGAAAATTTGAGAAGACACGAGATCAACAAGAGAAAAATCAGAGCAAAAGACTGGTGAATCTAGTGAGAAAGTTCAAGCGAAGTTGAGGAAGCAAAGAGAAGGAAATAACCTCGATTAAACGGCGGCTGGAGTATCATTTGCGAGATTACAACGGTGGAAGAACTCCCAACACAGTCAGATTCAACATATCTTGAGAATAATCTGATCCAACGGCGGATTCAAGAGTTTGAGAGAGGTAAAATACGAATCTTTTTGTCTAGATTTACTTCAATTTACTTGGTTTTTTTTTAACCTAACGTTAGATTTGGACTTGGGGTATAAAAACGAACCAAAAAGGGTAATTTTTTGTTTTGCCATCACCTGTGCTAGTAGACCGACGGCGACGATCGGTGCTTAACGAGGAGTGAGTGAAAAGGGGGAGGAGATGCCTATTAAGTTTTAGTGTTGACAGTAGAATAAATCTGTCTTCAAAAGAATAGAAATAGATGATTTTCGTGGTTCAATGCCGACTACATTATTATTTTAAAATAAAGTATTTCACAGCTCATTGATGAGCCTTGGAAACTGATGCGTTATTGGAAGTTAAAACACGCACGCAAACATCTCTGTCATCTGCATTATTTTCAATTTGGAGTTTTAGGGCGAAATTACACTTTAGATCCCTCTTTTATTTTAGGTTTTTTTTATTTTAAGCTTAGTATGTTTCTTTTTTAGTATGAGTCCTAATATATAAATTCTTTTACTTAGGTCTTTAATTTGCATAATTATCTAGATAATTAGATAAGAAGTTTCACATTAGTTTAATTCAGTGGGTAATTCATTTTTTTTTGTTAATTTCTCTTTAAAATGAACGATTAATTATTTAATTGGACTTAAAATTGAGTTTAATTATAGGACAATCTTAAAATTGTGTGAATAATGTGTTTCGATTAGTAATTCGCTTAATTTGGGATAAATTATAATTTGACTTAAGATTATGGATTCCGATTAAAGTGTTATTTTTTGTACTTTTTTAGCATGTTTGATTTTGTTTATTGACTTGTTTACTTGCATATTTTAGACTTTTTATAATAGTGCTATTAACCCTATCTTTGAAGCCTTTTAGATAACACAACCCCTTTAGGTGCTAATTTTGGGCGTTGCGGGGGTGCTATAACCTTCTCCACACGTAACCGACTCCTGAACCCAACCAGAATCCGGTTCGAACGCATACAATTTCTACAGGTTTTCGGTCATACCCAATCCAAAATGACCGATGGTGACTCCAAACAATGACGAGCTTATAAAGGCCTAACCAATTTTGGCTCGGACAAAAAACGGCGTCGACAGCTTGGCGACTCCGCTGGGGAAAATTCAAGAGAGTCAGGCCACACAAAAGGGGTACATGTTGTGTTGCACCATTCCATGAGCTTTCTACCCGAGCTTGGTCTCGTTTAAGTGGGGGCAAAACGATGCTCCTTCGTGAGGTTAACCTTCGTATGTGATAGTAGTCGCCTCCGTGATGCATATGATCTATGGCTTCGTTAGGGTAACCTCCGTATGGTCATAGGGAATTGCATCCCCTCGAGTTGAACTTGGTCCTAAGAACCTATAATGGGGGAGGACCAGGGACCTTACTAGCCTTAGCATGCGTCAGTGAGGACAATTCGGGTACCCTTTCTAGAACCATAACCTCATATAACAAACCGTAGAAACCCACCCCTGTTAGAGCCATGCTGAACTCAAACCTTAGTGTGTCACCCATTGATATATGAGCATGTGTTTTGTTTTGTTTTGTTTTTCTACTCTTCATATTATGCTTTTTTCTTCTTTTTTTTGTATCTGATTATTTATTATATTTGTGCGACACTAACCAAATTTCCTTGGGTTGTTTATTGTTTATTACACATGCATCATCATCATCATAGAGAGGTGTTTTTTATTTAATTAATTTGATATAAAAATCTTCGTCATGGCCAAAAGAGTTCTGTGCTTATTAGAGAAAAAAGATTGATGTTCGAAAATGGTCAGAAAACACTAAGAGAAGGAGAAGCGATAGTATATTAGCAAGACCAGATGAACAATTCTCAGGATACGTTCACCTTCAGCTTAAGCAGAATGACACTCGAGAATTAGCGGAGATTTGTGGGTAGTGGAAAACTGATCAGAGACAGATGGTGTATGACGTATATGGAGACATAACATATTTGCTGCAAGTGCACGCAGATAAAGGGCTGATACGGGCTATGGCGCAATTTTGGAACCCTTTATACATCTACTTCACATTCAATGGGGAAGACATGACCCCGGCGATAGAGGAGTATGATGCGTTGCTCCAGCTAAGGAAAGTGCATGAGTTCAAAATTTATGTGAAAGGGGCTCAACCTAAGACGTACAAAGAGAAGCTTATGACTTTGACTGGGACTAGCATATCGTGGGTGGAAGCCCGGTTTAAGGTAAAGGGGGAAGCGAAGCCATCGCCTGGGATAGACTTCAGGGATTGATTCATTCTCATCCTGATCTGAGAAAGCAGGTTGATATCTTTGCCTTA
Organism: Hibiscus trionum; assembly: GCA_030270665.1. Taxonomy (NCBI): domain Eukaryota; kingdom Viridiplantae; phylum Streptophyta; class Magnoliopsida; order Malvales; family Malvaceae; genus Hibiscus; species Hibiscus trionum. The sequence continues at coordinate 7,429,649 of BSYR01000007.1, read as the reverse complement.
GGGGTTTATGACTTGAACATTTTTCCTAAAGTAGCCGGACACATTGAAGCATCGGTGATAGATTTATTTGAGGAGCTCGAGTCAGGCCTTAATCCAGCTCCGGCTATCTTGACGGAGACCTTTCGATCCCTTAATTTCCTCAAAAGGCATGATGGCGTATATTTTATAGGGTATGCACAACTCCTCACCGTATGGATGAACAGTCACTTGGGGGCCAACATGAAGTTGTCCAGACGCGTACATACTCCACAATATTCACCATTACGGGAGTTCTTAACATAGGAGACAAAAAAAGAAAAAATACGTCGGGAGAATGGAATTTGTAACACCCCTCACCCGGTTACGGGCGAGCGATGTTACTATTGTGTTGATAGACAGATTCATACATGTCAACTCATCAAACTTACAACTATATGAGAATCAATTCATATCAAGCTTGATTAACTTCAAACATAGTTCATTCATATCATCATATCCATATTTATATAAACATTTATTAAGTCATTACGTAATATAACATGTCTTAGTTTTATACAAACCACACTTAAGAATTACATGATTCATAATGCATGACAAACTAATTTAGACTATGCCACCAACTAGGAGTCTAAGCAAGATTATATCATACTTGTTCTTGGCTTGCGAAGCTCTCGAATCAGAACGGATGACTTTCGGATATCAAAGAACCTGTTGTTTTGGAAGAAGGAAACAAAGAGAGTGATAAGTACACATAATGTACTTAGTGAGGCAGCCCTAACTTTACTAGTTTCAATCTTTTAAAGTCTTATTCAATCTTTGAGGTTACTTAGCTAGGCTTAACACACATTGAAATACCTAGCTAGTTCCATAAAAAAAAATTCAAGTTAACTTAGCTAGTCTCATGTACTAACCAATAGGGCAGCAAACTTTTACAATTCAAGCTAACATGGACAACAAACAACATGTAATCTTATTGTCATCTTGGAAGCAACATTTCATAGTTTCATATCACAACATAGTTCATTTCGAATCTCAACCAAGTACACATATTCATTTCATATCATAAGGGCTAATACCCAACTTGTTCATTTAAACATATATCATTGTTCTAATAAATGTTTTGCCTTGGATGATTAATGAAATAGGTAATCAAGTCTTCATGTAACATTAGATACTCAAAGTATCCGTTTCTCATTTCAACATATAACAGGGGATGCATAGGCATCAATGGTGACTTACCACCATTCAATTATCAAGGTGACTAACCACCTTATCAGGTTTATAGGTGACTAACCACCATCCTGTAACAAAGATCAGGGGAGCTCAACGACTCTAAGGCATGCCCTTCTACCTATAGACACTAATCATACCAAGGACTTTACTTATCTTTCTTTATTAACAAGATCATTCACTTGTCAATCATTCATAATTTCGAAGGCATTTAGTCATTTCAATAGGCATATACATATAATCAATCAAGTATCATGGTAACATAAAATTTCAGCAAGCACATGAGATCATTTTCATTTTATGATCATCAAAAACCAGTAACAAAGCTTATCATTTAGTCACATTTCACATAGCTCAAGTAATCAACACATCATAGCAACTAATCATATTTATGCTAAGAATGCTTATCTAACAAGCAATATACACTTAGATCAATATTTTTGCCTTTAATCCTTCTTCCTTATCATTTTAAATTTTACCAATCATTATTAAATTCATTTCATGCTTTCTTCATGTTATCTAAAAAAAATAACAAGGTTAGGATACTAATCCCAACACTTTAAACAAAACTACACTCACAATACTCCAAGCTAGTTTGTCTCCTTAATGATGATGCCTCTCCCTTTCTTCTTGGTTTGATCACCCCTTGATTCCTCTAATATCTCTTCACCAATATGCTCTTGAATCATAAAATATCATATACAATACCCATTAGTAATTAATTCAAACATATAAATTCTTTTACTTAAACATAATCACTTAGAAAAGTGAATCTGCCCCCTAAACTGGCAGTTTGAGTAACCTCTACTAAACTGGTCATATCTTTTTACTCACAACTCCAAATAAGGAGTTCTTTACCATTCTGGAAAGCTTATAAACACACCTTTACAACCATGTATGGAACATAATTTTATCATTTCTCTATCAATACAGTTTATTACTTGAACATAGGGTATCTTTAGAAAACTAATCTGCCTATTTGTGACTTTAGTGTATTTATAACCTATGTTTTACTACACCATAAATTTTGAGATTTTAACCATATTTACCTTCACATATTAACATAATAATTATGTTCCAGAAACCATGAAAACAGGGCATATAAGTCCTCAAATTATCAATTCTTATAAACTAGTCCATTTTGATCTTCTATGTGTTCTAATGATATTTAAACTATCAATTGATATATAATTCAAACTAAATTATTTATTTTTCATTCCTAAAATACCTCTCCTGTTTATAATAAATTTTCCAGAATTTATTGGCATCAATTAAACCCCTAAACATTTCGAATTTCATAATTTAGTCCAGCAGATTCCAAATTCATTCAGTTTCAGTCCCGTCATCTTTTAACAACAATTCCGAGACCTATACTTAACATTTTTGAACAAATAATACCTCTATTCCATGTAAAATTTTGTTCTCTACAACTTTGTAGAAGAACCCGTTTTCCAGAAATGACTCTAACATGCTCAAAAATGCAGTTTTCTACAGGACAGTTTACAAATCCGAATTTCTTTATTCTTTCTACCCTTATCTTTTACCAACCTTTAATTAATCTAATTTCATGCTTAATATATATACTAACATCAAATTAAAGATAGTTGAGACTCTAATCTCAACTCTAATTTATTTCACTCACCTTGATAAACCGGTACTTTATTTTTATTTCTTGGGCTTGACGGTTGTTCCGAATCTACCTTGTATACCATGATAATTAATAAAAACTAATCAATAAAACAGTATCGAATATATATAAAAATATTAATCAACTCGATACCGAAACTTAGACTAACCAATGATTTGAGCTTACCCCGACGTCGACAGAAATTCGATATTACTATATCGAATTTATCGAATCACCAATCGAACATTGGACTGTAATATTTATTTCTTCCTAATTTTTTTTCCAATGCTCAATTCAATTCCCCCCTCCCCTATTTATACTAAACATGACCGACACTTCTTTCTCCAATTCCAATTTCTTCTTTAATTTGCTACCACATATAGTTGCAATTGCCACTTAGAATTTTCTTTTCATTTTCAAATTAATGAGTGGGTTGGTTAGCATCCACTTTATATCTTCTTTTTTTTTAATAATAATAATATTAATAAAAATAATAATAATAAACTATTATAAATTACCCCGAATAATATTTATTGGTTCAGATAAGATCGAATAAATTATTCAATCAGTAAAATATTCGGTCACCGGAATTTAATTCCGACTAGACCGTTTTTTTTGGGATGTGACAACTCTCCCCCCCTAAAAAAAAATTCGTCCTCGAATTTTACCTGAATCGAACAGGTGAGGATATTGCTTTTTCATCGTGTCCTCAGGTTCCCACGTTGCTTCCTCGACGTTGTGATTTCTCCAAAGAACTTTGACAAGAGGAACACTTTTATTTCGAAGTCTTTTGACTTCTCGATCAAGGATTTGAACAGGCTCTTCTTCGTATGAAAGATCAGGATTGAGTTCAACTTCTTCAGGCTCAAGAACGTGAGACGGATCAGATCGATATCTTCTGAGCATTGAGACATGGAAGACATTGTGTATCTTATCAAACTCCGGAGGAAGAGCGAGTCGATAAGCTACAGGACCAATTCTTTCAACTACTTCAAATGGTCCGATAAACCGAGGACTTAGCTTGCCTCTTTTGCCGAATCGGAATACTTTCTTCCATGGGGAGACTTTAAGAAACACTTTATCTCCCACTTGATGTTGAATGTCTCTACGTTTCAGATCGGCGTAAGACTTTTGGCGATCGAAAGCTTGCTTCAATCGAGAATGAATGATTTGGACTTGTTCTTCGGTTTCCCGAAGCAATTGTGGTCCCAAAACTTTATTATCACCGAGTTCAGACCAACACAGAGGTGTTCGACATTTTCTGCCATACAACGCTTCAAAAGGAGCCATTTGAATCGAAGATTGGAAGCTATTGTTGTAGGCGAATTCTACCAAAGGTAGTGATTTCTCCCAATTCTTTCCGAAGTCAATGATACAAGCTCTGAGCATGTCTTCGAGAATTTGAATTACTCGTTCAGATTGACCATCGCTTTGCGGATGAAAAGCTGTACTAAGATTCAGTCTGGTTCCGAGAGCTTTATGTAATGATTTCCAAAATCGAGCTGTGAATCGAGGATCTCGATCGGAGACTATTGAGATCGGAACTCCATGTAAACGAATTACTTCTCGGATGTATAATTCAGCTAAGGCTTCAAGACTGAGATTCATTCTCACCGGAATAAAGTGTGCTGACTTGGTGAAACGATCAACGATCACCCATATAGCATCGCACTTTCTTGGCGAACAGGGAAGGCCGGTTACGAAATCCATTGTGATCTGTTCCCATTTCCATTGCGGAAATTTGAGAGGTTGGAGTAAACCAGTAGGGACTTGGTGCTCGGCTTTAACCCTTTGGCAGTTCAAACATTTTGCTACATAGTCATTGATAGCCGTTTTCATTCCTGGCCACCAATACAAGAGCTTGAGATCCTTGTACATCTTAACTGATCCAGGGTGGATCGAAAAAGAGCTTTGGTGTGCTTCTTGTAGGATTTCATCTTGTAATTCTTTGTTATTAGGGACACATATACGATCTTTAAAGTATAGAAGACCGTTCGACTTAACAAAGAAGTCAGAATTAGACTCAAGCTTAGAATTGATTTTCTGAAGTTCCGGATCAATTTGTTGAAGTTCTTTGATCCTGGTGATCAGATTAGATTGAACTTGAAGTTCATTCAGATAATTCCGAGCTTTGCATAGCCGAAAATGAGCATTGATAGCCAAAGAAGAGAGGTTCGGTTTTCGACTCAGAGCGTCGGCAACAATATTGGCTTTTCCAGGATGATAATCGATAGTCAGATCGTAGTCTTTGAGCAACTCTAACCATCTTCTTTGTCTAAGGTTCAGATCTTTTTGAGTGAGTAAATATTTTAGGCTTTTGTGATCAGTGAACAACTTGCATCTTTCACCGTACAAATAGTGTCGCCAAATTTTGAGTGCGAACACAATGGCTGCAAGCTCGAGATCGTGAGTAGGATAATTCAATTCGTGTTGCTTCAGTTGCCGGGAGGCGTATGCAATCACATTGCCTTCTTGCATCAGAACACATCCTAGGCCCGAGTGTGATGCATCGCTGTATACTATGAATTCTTTACCCGATTCGGGTTGAATAAGGACTGGGGCATGTGTTAGAGCTTGTTTGAGTTGGTCGAAGCTTCGTTGCTGCTTTTCCGACCACTCAAAGATTACATCCTTTCGAAGGAGTTTAGTTAACGGTGCGGCAATAGTGGAAAATCCTTTCACAAATCTTCGGTAATAGCCAGCTAATCCGAGGAAACTTCGGACTTCGCTCACATTTCTCGGAGGTCTCCAATCAAGAATAGCTTGAATTTTCTTAGAGTCAACTTTGATTCCTTCGGCAGAAATGATGTGTCCGAGGAATGAAACTTCGGATAACCAAAACTCACACTTAGTGAATTTGGCAAACAATTGGTGATTTCGGAGCGTTTGAAGTACAATCCGAAGATGATCAGCATGTTCTTCCTTGTTCCGGGAGTAAACAAGGATGTCGTCGATAAATACGACAACGAACTTGTCAAGATAGGGCTTGAATACTCGATTCATCAGATCCATGAATGCAGCAGGGGCATTTGTTAGACCGAATGGCATTACTAAGAATTCGTAATGTCCATATCGAGTTCGGAAAGCTGTTTTGGGTACATCTTCTTCTCTTACCCTCATTTGATAGTAACCAGACCGAAGATCAATCTTAGAGAACACGGCTGCGTGTTTGAGTTGATCGAACAAATCTTCGATTCTCGGTAGCGGATACTTATTCTTGATGGTTACTTTATTAAGTTGCCGGTAATCGATACAAAGCCGCATCGTACCGTCCTTCTTTTTCACGAATAGGACAGGAGCACCCCAGGGAGATATGCTAGGTCGGATAAATCCTTTATCCTCGAGTTCTTGAATTTGCTTCTTTAGTTCTTTGAGTTCAACAGGTGCCATCCGATAAGGTGTAATGGACACCGGATTAGTTCCGGGTTGAACTTCGATTTTGAATTCAACTTCCCGAGTTGGAGGAAGGCCAGGGAGTTCCTCAGGAAAAACATCGGAAAATTCAGATACGACAGGCATTTCAGGTAAACTGAAATCAAGCTTGTCTTGCAATGCCATAGCGGCAAAAATAGAGGTCGGTTTCTTGTCTATCAATAGGATGGATTCTTTTCCTAAACCCCTTAAATATAACCTACGGTTTTGACAGTCTATCCAGGCTTCATGTTTTCCCAACCAATCTAGTCCTAAAACTAGATCAAATTCACATTTGGGTAAAACATATAGATTACAAGGAAAGGGTATATTTTGAATTGTTATCTGACAATCTTTACAGATCAAATTTATTGGCATACTACCTCCTATAGGGTTCGAAACAATTAGCCCAGTTTGTACAGTTTCAGGTTTCAATTTAAGTTCATCTAACAAGTATGAGCATATAAATGAATGGGTTGATCCCGAATCTATCAATGCGTAAACAGGTTTAAGGTTAAGTTCAACCGTACCCGCAATGACATCAGGAGACTCTTCTTCTTCCTTGCCACGAATGTGATAGACACGAGCTGGGACTCGGGACTCCTGATAAGTGGTGGCTTTTGACTGGGCAGCCTTACCTTTCCCGGGATTGTTCGACTGAACTTGTCTCGGATGTTTGCCTCGACTAGATGGTACAGAACTTTGGTTAGCCGGTCGAACAAAAGATTGATCATTTCGTTTTGGACAGTCTCGGATGTAATGATCGTCAGCGCCACAAGCATAACAGAGGTTCGCTTGGGTTCGGCATTGGCCAAAGTGATTCTTCTGACAGAATTTGCAAACAGGAGGTCTGTCGACATTTCCAGTACTGTTGATGGAAACAACCGGAGTAGCCATCTTGTTGGAGTGTTGGGGTTGGAAATTATTCCGAGTAAATGGTATATAGGAGGAGGATGATTCCTTCTGATGTTTCGGCTTCTTAGACCACTGAGACTTGTCGTCACTCTTCCGCTTCTTATCAGTTCGGAATCCACTCTTTCGTTTCTCGGCATTCTGCATCTTAGATTCAGTGGCGATGACCCGATTCACAAGGATTTGAAAATCCGTAATGTCAAGTGCTGTGAACATCGGACTCAATTCATCACTTAGCCCGTCGATGAACATTCTGCATTTATCTTTCTCGGTCTTGATGTACTCCGAGCCATACTTGCAGTATTTGCAGAAATCGGCAACATATTGTTCAATCGGCCGATTGGCCTGTTTCAGATGTAAGAATTTCTTCCTCCGATCAGCAAGGTATTGTTCGTTAATATATTTCTTTTTGAATTCATCAACGAAGAATTTCCATGTAACTGACTCGGCAGGGGCAGTTAGAGTCGTGGTTTCCCACCAACTTAGAGCTTCATCGGCTAGAAGTGCAATCGCACATTCAAGTTTATGTTCATCCGAACATTGGAGTTGGCGAGTTAAGATTTGAGTGGTTCTTTCTAGCCAATTCTCAGCTTCTTCCGGCTTTTCCTCGTTTTCACCGGTGAATGTAGTTGCTCGATGTTGTGCGAGCTTGTCGATAGGGGCTCGACTCGGTGTAGCAACCACCGGATTCGGTTGTTCTCGTCGGATGTTCGTTACTAATTGATCGAACATCTCCTTCATACTTAGGAGACATTCCCGCTGAGCACTTTGAACAGTTGGAATTGTCGGAGTTGTTTGATTAGGTTCAGGGGGCGGAGTCGGTTCTCGCGGTTCCGATCTTCTCGGAGGGTCCGCTTGCTCGAGAGGATTAGATTGTCCTGGAGCGTTGGTTTTCATCCTAACGCTACCATCCTCGTTAGATGATTCCCGAGGACTTTCATTATCACGAGCCAAAAGTGATTCGGACATTCTAATAAGACTTCAGAAAAGATCGAAGTTAGAGAGCGCAATCGCAAGTAGTTTGATATAAAACTCCTAGGTGGCATAGTTTAACCTATATGATGCAATAGACCCGATTTAGTCCGAGAATCGACTAAACCGAAGCTCTGATACCAATTTATGTAACACCCCTCACCCGGTTACGGGCGAGCGATGTTACTATTGTGTTGATAGACAGATTCATACATGTCAACTCATCAAACTTACAACTATATGAGAATCAATTCATATCAAGCTTGATTAACTTCAAACATAGTTCATTCATATCATCATATCCATATTTATATAAACATTTATTAAGTCATTACGTAATATAACATGTCTTAGTTTTATACAAACCACACTTAAGAATTACATGATTCATAATGCATGACAAACTAATTTAGACTATGCCACCAACTAGGAGTCTAAGCAAGATTATATCATACTTGTTCTTGGCTTGCGAAGCTCTCGAATCAGAACGGATGACTTTCGGATATCAAAGAACCTGTTGTTTTGGAAGAAGGAAACAAAGAGAGTGATAAGTACACATAATGTACTTAGTGAGGCAGCCCTAACTTTACTAGTTTCAATCTTTTAAAGTCTTATTCAATCTTTGAGGTTACTTAGCTAGGCTTAACACACATTGAAATACCTAGCTAGTTCCATAAAAAAAAAATTCAAGTTAACTTAGCTAGTCTCATGTACTAACCAATAGGGCAGCAAACTTTTACAATTCAAGCTAACATGGACAACAAACAACATGTAATCTTATTGTCATCTTGGAAGCAACATTTCATAGTTTCATATCACAACATAGTTCATTTCGAATCTCAACCAAGTACACATATTCATTTCATATCATAAGGGCTAATACCCAACTTGTTCATTTAAACATATATCATTGTTCTAATAAATGTTTTGCCTTGGATGATTAATGAAATAGGTAATCAAGTCTTCATGTAACATTAGATACTCAAAGTATCCGTTTCTCATTTCAACATATAACAGGGGATGCATAGGCATCAATGGTGACTTACCACCATTCAATTATCAAGGTGACTAACCACCTTATCAGGTTTATAGGTGACTAACCACCATCCTGTAACAAAGATCAGGGGAGCTCAACGACTCTAAGGCATGCCCTTCTACCTATAGACACTAATCATACCAAGGACTTTACTTATCTTTCTTTATTAACAAGATCATTCACTTGTCAATCATTCATAATTTCGAAGGCATTTAGTCATTTCAATAGGCATATACATATAATCAATCAAGTATCATGGTAACATAAAATTTCAGCAAGCACATGAGATCATTTTCATTTTATGATCATCAAAAACCAGTAACAAAGCTTATCATTTAGTCACATTTCACATAGCTCAAGTAATCAACACATCATAGCAACTAATCATATTTATGCTAAGAATGCTTATCTAACAAGCAATATACACTTAGATCAATATTTTTGCCTTTAATCCTTCTTCCTTATCATTTTAAATTTTACCAATCATTATTAAATTCATTTCATGCTTTCTTCATGTTATCTAAAAAAAATAACAAGGTTAGGATACTAATCCCAACACTTTAAACAAAACTACACTCACAATACTCCAAGCTAGTTTGTCTCCTTAATGATGATGCCTCTCCCTTTCTTCTTGGTTTGATCACCCCTTGATTCCTCTAATATCTCTTCACCAATATGCTCTTGAATCATAAAATATCATATACAATACCCATTAGTAATTAATTCAAACATATAAATTCTTTTACTTAAACATAATCACTTAGAAAAGTGAATCTGCCCCCTAAACTGGCAGTTTGAGTAACCTCTACTAAACTGGTCATATCTTTTTACTCACAACTCCAAATAAGGAGTTCTTTACCATTCTGGAAAGCTTATAAACACACCTTTACAACCATGTATGGAACATAATTTTATCATTTCTCTATCAATACAGTTTATTACTTGAACATAGGGTATCTTTAGAAAACTAATCTGCCTATTTGTGACTTTAGTGTATTTATAACCTATGTTTTACTACACCATAAATTTTGAGATTTTAACCATATTTACCTTCACATATTAACATAATAATTATGTTCCAGAAACCATGAAAACAGGGCATATAAGTCCTCAAATTATCAATTCTTATAAACTAGTCCATTTTGATCTTCTATGTGTTCTAATGATATTTAAACTATCAATTGATATATAATTCAAACTAAATTATTTATTTTTCATTCCTAAAATACCTCTCCTGTTTATAATAAATTTTCCAGAATTTATTGGCATCAATTAAACCCCTAAACATTTCGAATTTCATAATTTAGTCCAGCAGATTCCAAATTCATTCAGTTTCAGTCCCGTCATCTTTTAACAACAATTCCGAGACCTATACTTAACATTTTTGAACAAATAATACCTCTATTCCATGTAAAATTTTGTTCTCTACAACTTTGTAGAAGAACCCGTTTTCCAGAAATGACTCTAACATGCTCAAAAATGCAGTTTTCTACAGGACAGTTTACAAATCCGAATTTCTTTATTCTTTCTACCCTTATCTTTTACCAACCTTTAATTAATCTAATTTCATGCTTAATATATATACTAACATCAAATTAAAGATAGTTGAGACTCTAATCTCAACTCTAATTTATTTCACTCACCTTGATAAACCGGTACTTTATTTTTATTTCTTGGGCTTGACGGTTGTTCCGAATCTACCTTGTATACCATGATAATTAATAAAAACTAATCAATAAAACAGTATCGAATATATATAAAAATATTAATCAACTCGATACCGAAACTTAGACTAACCAATGATTTGAGCTTACCCCGACGTCGACAGAAATTCGATATTACTATATCGAATTTATCGAATCACCAATCGAACATTGGACTGTAATATTTATTTCTTCCTAATTTTTTTTCCAATGCTCAATTCAATTCCCCCCTCCCCTATTTATACTAAACATGACCGACACTTCTTTCTCCAATTCCAATTTCTTCTTTAATTTGCTACCACATATAGTTGCAATTGCCACTTAGAATTTTCTTTTCATTTTCAAATTAATGAGTGGGTTGGTTAGCATCCACTTTATATCTTCTTTTTTTTTAATAATAATAATATTAATAAAAATAATAATAATAAACTATTATAAATTACCCCGAATAATATTTATTGGTTCAGATAAGATCGAATAAATTATTCAATCAGTAAAATATTCGGTCACCGGAATTTAATTCCGACTAGACCGTTTTTTTTGGGATGTGACAGAATTAATCTTGCGAGACCTGAGGTTGGAGGACATTACTTGGCGGGTTTATTGGTTGGACTACAATCATATCTTGTACAAGTGTGGTGCCTTTGATTGGGTCCCTCTTTTTGGTATTTGGGGTGCAACTGGATATGCTCCTCTATTGGTTTCGAGGCAATATGGGTCGTTACAGTTTGTCCCAGCCACGAGGCGATTAGGGTTGTGTGAGTTCATCTTCAAGGTGAAAATTCTAAAAAGCAAATTCTTGAGATAGCCAAAGCTTGGGCTCACTCATATCAAGCCAGGTTTGGACCTCTAAGGCTTACTTCAGATTACAAAATTTGAAGGACAAGGAGGAAAAATTGCAACATCCCACCACATAGCCAAGAGAATGCTCCAACTTTAGAGGAACGGTTCATAGAAATACCGACTGAAGCTGATATTATTAGACATGAGTGTGAGGAGGAGGAGAAGGCGCTGAACAAAAGGATCGCTGAGCTAGAAGCCAAAAACGAAGAGCTAGACTACAATGCTACATATTTTAAAAATCAATCAAAGGGGTTTGAGAAGCAGCTGAACATTGAGAGTGCAAATTTAAAAGAACTACAAGGGGACTATAGGGGACTTCAAGAGAAGATAAGGAATGCCAACTTGCACAAAACTCCACAAGAATGGGAGCAGGAGATTCGTGATCGAGAGAATGATACGAAGCGATGTATGAAGTTATTGAAAGCCAAAGAAAATCAAGTGGAAGAACTTACAGCTAATTTGCAAGCAGCCCAACAGACAAATACGACAATCCTTAATGATCTCATGGCTAGTCGCGCTCAAAACCAAGAATTGCAGGAACATCTAGCATCTCTGCAAGGGATTCTTCAAATCTACCAACAACAAGACTCAGTGATTGAGCTTGAAAAGGCGCGAGTTGAAAATGAGAATTTGAAGGAGTTGGTAACAACATTAGAGAGTTCGCTGCAACAACATAAAGACTCGATAGAAGATATTCAAAGGGATTCTAAACTTAGCGATGAACAGTGGGACCAACGACATCGGTTTGCAAGGGGTGATATCAAGGTGAGAGAAGACTTGATGAGGGAAGCACTCACTCAAATCTGGAAGATAGTTGAGTACATTACCGATTTGGCCAAGGAAGCAGGGTGGTTGAAGTTTTGGATCAATCCCTCGACACACTTTGCAAATGAATGGAAGGAGTTCTTGGGAAAAGTTGAGAGTTGGGAGATCAAGCTAAGCCATACCTTCGAGTTTGGTGTTAATTTATTTTTTTTTCTTGTCATTAAAAACGTTCATTGGAGATTTTTTTATTTTTTCTTTCTATTTTTTGGGATATTATATTTTGTCTTTAGATGCTAGTGGATGATTTTTTTTTCTATTTTGGTGGATGGAATAGATTTTCCTTTTCAGTTATTTAATAAAAGTTTTTTTTCGGTTTGTGCGAATATTCTTCTATCTTATTAATTTTCTAACCAACACCTAGTTGCATTCATTCTTGCATTCATCATTACACATTACATTTATACAATGTGTTTCATATGCATTAACATTAAATAAAACACTAATCCATGGGAGTTCAATATTAGTGATACTGGAAACGAAGGACGATCAAAGCAACCATCCTCACTACATGCGATTCAAGGCTAGAAAAATGGAAGAAAGACTCCAGAAGCTAGAAAAAATTCAAGAACAAGTCATTCATGATGTAAAGGGCTTGAGGGATGACATAGGAAAAAGTCAAGAGACTCTTCTAAGTAAATTAGAGGATAAGCTGTCACAGTTGTTATCCAAAGCAACAAGTGCTGAAAAAGGAAAAACTCACGAAGTTCACGAGGAAGATTCATCATCTTTACCTTTTGGATCACAAGAAGCACATCCTCGGTTTGTGTTCTCTGCTGGCGGACTAGAATCAAATGTCCATAACCAAGCAAATATTTATGGTGCTTCTGGTTCAAACATGTGGGCAAGCCCAATCAAACCAGAAGTCCCAAATTTTGCCGACCCTGGTGAGTTGGAAAAATTGAAGAAAGTGCAACCCAAATTTTTTGATATAAATGATGACAAGTTCAAGTGCTTGGAGGAAAGAATCAAAGCTATGGAAGGTACTGACGCCTTCATTGGGACAGATGTAATGGAGCTGAGCTTGGTCCCTGATCTGATTTTACCCCTAAAATTCAAAGTGCCGGAATTCGAGAAATTTGATGGCACGAGCTATCCTAATGCCCACCTTACCATGTTTTGCTGTAAAATGACGGGGTACGGGAATGATGATAAGTTGTTAATTCATTGTTTTCAGGACAGTTTAGATGGGTCTGCCATGCGATGGTATAATCAGTTGAATATGACCCGAATAAACACATAGAGAGACTTAGCACATGCATTCAAAGAACAATAAAAGCATGTCTTGGACATGGTACCTTATTGTTTGACACTCCAAAACATGAAAAAAACAAAATGAAACGTTCCGACAATATGCCCAACGGTGGAGGGACATGGCTGCACAAGTCCAACCACCATTACTTGAGAAAGTGATGACAACCCTCTTCATTAATTCCTTGGAGTCAACATACTATGAGAAGCTTGTTGGTAGTACCACTAGAGACTTTGCTGATCTAGTGACAGCAGGTGAAGCAATTGAGCGTGCTATTAAAAGCAGGAAACTTAGCAGTCTTGAGGCTTCAAAAAAATCGTATACCAAAAAGAAAGAGAATGAAATTAATGTTGTGGGAGATAATGGGCATCCATATCCAGATATCAATCATCACCACAATTTGTGTATCATACAGGATATTCGAAACCCACTACAACCTCTCCAAGTTAAGAAAAGCAACCGCAATGAGGGCCCAAGCCATCAAGGACTAATACGGAAAGATAATCTTTCACGCCTATTCCAATTTCTTACAAAAAGTTGTATGCTAAATTATTAGAAGAATGATTGATATCCCTCGTCTTTCTCACACCGTTGCAGCCACCATACCCAAAATGGTACGATCCTTCTGCACATTGTGAATTCCATGTTGGAATCTCTAGTCATATAATCGAAAATTGTCCAGCTCTCAAAAGAAGGGTTTAGAGCTTGATTAATCAAAATATCCTTCAATTCAACACACCATAGGGGCCTAATGTCGCTAATAACCCTCTGCCAACACATGAGGAACCAAAGGTTAATGCTGTGATGAGAGGTGGTGAGTTTAAGATTAAGACACGCTTACCTGAAGTGCAATCACCGTTAAAGTGGGTTTGGAAGAAAATGGCGAAAAGAGGATTGGTGAGTTCTAACCATGGAGCTGTTGTGACTAGTAAGGGTGATTTCTGTGAATTTCACGGTGATGTGGATCATGAGATTCAACATTGTGATGAGTTCAGAAAGATTGTCCAGAATTTGATGGACAATAAATAAATATAGTTCTTCGAAAAGAGTCAAGAAGTTAGGGATATTTTTACAGTGGATGGACAATCATCCAAAATGGGTGGTGAGACTAGATGACCTTTTGTGATTAATTGGTCTAGAATGCACGAAGAAGAATCGGAGAAACATCTGCCTCGATTGGTGATCGAGACTCCTTCTCCTTTTCCCATACAAGAGTAATCAACAGGTGTCATGGATTTATGGTTGTAACATGACTATTACGAGGAAAGAGGATTATGAAATTGCGGCTGCAGGAATTAGTGGATTTGGGAACTTCACTCGAAGTGGAAGATGTTTCTCCCCTGAAAGTGAAAAATCGGTGGAGATAAGAGATGTTGAGAAAAAGGACAAGTTCCCACTGATTGGAGAAAAACTAGAAATTAATGAACCTGTAAAAGAGGAAGAAGAACGTAAATTCCTGAAGTTCATCAAACATAGTGAATATAGTGTGGTTGAACAATTACACAAAGAACCAGGTCGTATATCTGTGTTATCTTTGTTGCTGAGTTCGGAGCTCCATAGAAATGCTTTACTAAAAGTGTTGAACCAAACATTTGTCCAAATGATGTTTCAGTGGATAAGTTTGATAGATTGGTGAATAATCTACATGCCGACAATTTCTTCTCTTTTAGTGAGGATGAAATTCCTCTTGAAGGTACGGGGTCCGTCAAGGCATTGCACATAACTACCTATTGCAATGGACATATACTACCTCATGTCCTGGTTGACAATGGATCTTCTTTGAGTGTCATGCTCATGACCACATTAAATAGGCTTCCAGTGGATAAGGCTCATATGAGACCTTGTCATACAACCATAAGGGCATTTGATGGAACCAGGAGAGAAGTCGTGACGAAGATTGACATCCCACTTTTGATTGGTCCAGCTACGTATAACGTAGAATTTACTATTATAGACATCACACCTGCTTATAATTGTCTGTTGGGACGACCCTGGATTCACGCAGCTGGAGCAGTACCTTCAACGCTTCACTAGAAAGTTAAGTTTACAATTGACGGTTGCCTTGTAAGTGTTAGTGCTTAGGATGATATCATTGCATCTGCATTAATGGAAGCTCCATACATTGATGTGGATGAAAATGCAGTCGAGTGTACATTTCGATCACTCGAATTCGTGAATGCTACTTTTGTTGCTGAAGGAAATAAGATCCCAAAACCCAAACTCTCAAAGAATACTACGATGGGAATAAGGCTCATTATTGGGAAATGAGCCAAATCAACAAGAGGACTTAGGAAATATTTGCAAGAAATGCATACAGCGATACAACCATTTTTGAAATATGATCGAAGCGGTGTTGGATTCCATCCAAATCCACATCTAAAAATGAAGCAAATTTTGAAAATGAAAGCAAAGAGAAGGGCCAAACTGATTGGCCAAAGTATTGAAGGGGAATTGATGGTATTTCCCCATATTTCTGAAACCTTTGTGTCCGGGGGACACATTCATTCTGAAAAGGAAAAATAAATCCTACTAGTACCTCTAGAGAGGTTCGAAGAACTGAGCATAAATGTTATAGGGAAGAGGAAGAAATTGCAAAAAATCGGTCAAAGATTTGCCTGTGTCCTCCGGGTTGTATCTTGAATAACTGGACCACTGTTGAACTCCCCATTGTTTTTAAATCTTTATCAGAGTAATGCTCGAAACTTGCCCCACTACTTAAGCCCGAAAGTAGTGAAGATTTATTGTAAGGACCCCTATTTAGGCATCAGTCTATCAATTCAATAAATGAATGCATTTTTCCTTTCAATCTGGTCTCATTGTTTGTCCATTCTTTTCTTTTGTTCACTTGTTCCATTTCATAAACATTCTACACTTCCCTTTCTTGTGCCTTGTATATATATATATTTCCTCTTACACATTTGCAGGCCTTTAGATATCAATTGCACGAATGATATTGCTTCGAGCTCAAAAGTCGACTTTGAACAGACTATATGCTTAGGAGAGTATGAGTCCGACGACAACTATGAGGAACGTGAATTGTCTCCTGATCTACTTAGACTAATTGAGCATATGAATAAACAAATTCTTCCTAACCAAGAACCAATGGACACAATGAACTTGGGAACTCAAAATGACAAGAGAAAGATAAAGATCTGTACTTTCATATCTTCATATACAAGAGACAAACTCATATCTCTACTTCAAGAATTCAAGGATGTGTTCGCATGGACCTACCAAGATATGCCCGGATTAAACACAAATATTGTAACGCATGAACTTCTGTTGAAGCCAGAATGCAAGCCTGTACAACAAAAGCTCATGAGAATGAAGACAGAAATGTTACTTCAGATACGAGAGGAAGTAAAGAAACAATATGATACTAGATTTTTTAAAGTGGCCGAATATCCATAATGGGTAGCTAACGTTGTTCCAGTACCAAAGAAAAATGGAAAGGTGCAAATGTGTGTTGACTATCGTGATCTTAATCGTGCTAGTCCTAAGGATAATTTTCCTCTACCACATATAGACACGTTGGTAGACAATACAGCAAAACATCACTTGTTCTCATTCATGGATGGTTTCTCGGGCTATAATCAAATCAAAATGTATCCCGACGACATGGAGAAAACTACATTTGTAACAGAATGAGGCACATTTTGCTACAAAGTGATGTCTTTCAGTCTGAAAAATGCAGGGGCAACATATCAGAGGGTCATGGTGACATTGTTCTATGACATGATGCATAAAGAAATAGAAGTTTATGTAGATGATATGACCGCCAAGTCTCGAATGGAAGAAGAACACATCACAAACCTCAGAAAACTCTTTGAACGTTTGAGGAAATTTCAATTGAAGCTAAATCCTGCAAGATGCACCTTTGGAGTTGCTTCAGGCAAATTGTTGGGTTTTATCGTTAGCAAGCGAGGTATTGAGGTAGATTCTGATAAAATCAAGGGTATCCAAGAGCTTCCGCCTCCTTGTACTCAAAAGGAAATTCGAGGCTTTCTAGGACGTATAAATTATATTTCTCGGTTCATCTCTCAATTAACCGATAAATGTGATCACATCTTCTGACTCTTAAGGAAACATGATACAGACATATGGGACTCAACATGTCAGGAGGCCTTTGATAAAATTAAGCAGTATTTGTCAAATCCTCTTGTATTAGTTCCTCCTGTATCAAGAAAGCCTTTGATTTTGTATCTAGCTATATTTGAGAACTCTATGGGTTGTGTATTGGGCCAACACGATGAAACCGGGAGAAAAGAGTAGGCTATCTACTACCTCAGCAAAAAAATTACCGATTGTGAATCAAGATACTCTTCTATCGAGAAATTTTGTTGCGCATTAGTCTGGACGACTCGTAGGCTTCGTCAATACATATTATACCACACAACATGGTTGATTGCAAAACTTAATCCAAAAAAATACATGATGGAATCTCCAGGCTTATCAGGAAGAATGGCTCGATGGAAAATTTTACTTTCTAATACAATATTGTGTACGTAAATTGGAAAGCCATCAAAGGTAGCGTTATTGCGGACTTCTTAGCTAGTCGTGCTTCTTCTAAATATGAACCTTTGAGTTTTGAGTTTCATGACGAAGACCTAATGTGCTTAACTACTAGTGAAGAGGAACCAACTGGTAGAAAACCTTGGAAAATGAATTTTGACGGAGCTTCAAATGCATTTGGGCATGGAATTGGGGCAGCTTTAGTGTCTCCCAAAGGGAATCATTATCCTTTTACGGGTCGGCTAAATTTTGAGTGTACCAATAATATGGCAGAATATGAAGTGTGTATAATGGAACTTCATGCGGAAATCCAGCGAAACATTAAAGTCCTAAAAGCATACGACGATTCGTCGTTAGTGATTTATCAACTTCGTGAAGACTGTGAACCAAAGATGCAAAATTGATTGGATACCGAAAGCTCGTCCTTAAATTAATAAAAGAGTTCGAGGAGATATCTTTCCATTACCTTCCCCGATAAGATAACCAAATGGCTGATGCATTGGCAACTTTGGCTTCTATGTTTAAAGAAAATAGAGAAGATGATATAATGCCCATACAAATGAGTACAGTAAAATCTCTATAAATTAATACTCTTTAAATTAATAAACTCTACTAAATAATAAATTTCTCCGGTCCCGACATGGGCCAATGTAAAAAATCATCAAATTCGATAAGATAATAATATAATAATTTTTTAGAGATCCCCTTTATAAATATAAAGGTCCCATCAAAACTATAAATTAATAATTCATAAATATTACAATTACTACTTTGGTAACTTGCTAAAATATGAATCTATTGTAATCTGTTTCTTTTTAAAATTCAAATCTAATTCAATTTCATCTCTAACTTTTCCAATTGCACCCACAAGTTCTGGCCTTGAGGTCTCAATTCAAGATTATTTTTAAAATATTTGCTAAATTGAGAAATTTTCTTTTAATTAATAAATTATTAATTTATCGATATATTAATATCTCTCTAAATTAATAAAATTTCATGGTCCCAATGGTATTAATTTATAGAGGCTTTACTGTATTTATGATTCACCCGCCAATTGTTATACCATCAAAGATGAAGTAGATGATCACCCTTGGTATTACGATATTTTACAATATTTCAAGTATCAAAAATATCTCGAGAGGGGCGAATAATGTGAATAAAAGAACAATTCGAAGAATGGCTGCAGGGTACGTCCTTGAAGGAGAAGTTCTATACAAAAAAGGGAGCGACCAAACGCTGCTCAGATGTGTAGAAAATCATGAGACAAAAAAGATAATTAAGGAAGTTCACGAGGGAATTTGCAGAATTCATGCAAATGGCCTTAGTATGTCTAGGCAGATTATGAGGTTGGGTTATTATTGGGTATCTATGTTAGAAGATTGCGTCAACTTCGCTCAGAGATGCCATAAATGTCAGATTTATGGAGATAAAATACATGCAGCATCTTCACCTCTTCATGTTATAACAGCTCTGTGGCCATTTGCAGCGTGGGCATGGATGTGATCAGACCGATTACGCCAAAGGCATCAAATGGACATCGTTTCATTTTTATGATGATTGATTATTTTACCAAGTGGGTGGAAGCTGCTTCGTATGCAAATGTAACCAGATCGACGGTATGCAAGTTCCTAAAAAAATAAATCATTTGTCGGTATGATCTACCAGAAAGAATTATCTCTGACAATGCTTTAAATCTAAACAACCAAATGATGAAGGAAGTGCGTGAGCAGTTCAAGATAAAGCATCATAAATCAGCACCCAAACGCCCAAAAATGAATGGGGCTGTCGAAGCAGCTAATAAAAATATCAAGCGAATCATGGAGAAAATGGCAATAACATATAAGGATTGGCATGAGAAATTACCTTTTGTCTTGCTAGTGTATCGTACACCCGTGCGAACATCTATAGAGGCAATTCCATATTCTTTAGTTTACGCAATGGAGGCATTATTACCGATTGAGGTTGAGATTCCATCTCTTCGGGTCTTAATGGAACTTGAGTTGGACGAAACTAAATGGATTCGAGTTAGATATGACCAGTTGAATATGATAGAAGAAAAGAGATTGATAGAAAATTTTTATGGGCAAATGTACCAAAAGCGAATGATTCGAGCTCACGGTAAGAAAGTCCGACCAAGAACGTTTTGGAAAGGGGATTTGATTCTAAAAAAAGGATGCCTACGCAGCGGGATTTTCAAGGAAAATGGATGCCAAATTGGGAAGGGTCGTTTGTTGTGAAAAAAGCTTTTTCTGGTGGGGCATTAATCCTAACCGAGATGGATGGGAATGAGTTATCCAATCCTGTGAATTCTGACTCGGTGAAGAAATATTATGCTTGAATTCATGACATACCAAGAGGTGAAAACCCGAAAGGGCCTTGTTGGTAAAAAAGAAGAAGAAAAGCCAATAGGTGAAAACCCGAAAGGGCCCTGTTGGTAAAAAAGGAAAAAAAGGAAAAGCCAAGAGGTGATAACCCGAAAGGGCCCTGTTGGTAAAAAAAAGAGAAAAAATCCAAGAGGTGAAAACCCGAAAGGGCCCTGTTGGTAAAGAAGAAAAGAGAATTGCCAAGACTCGAGAAGACCCTTTTGGTAAATAGTGAGATGAAAACCCGCAAAGGACGTCTGGGAATCAATAGAAGATTCAAGGTCAAAAGTTCAAGAATGGTCCAAGTATGATTAAGGGAAAATCTACATGTCTTCAGATGTAGTCCAAGAACTCGAGCTTTACTGGGCAGAGGTCATAATCAGAAAAGATTCTTGAGCGAAGTAGCAATGGAGTCCTCGCAATTGATATTTAGGGGCATTTTCTTCCTTTTTTGTTTTTGTTTCCCTTTGACCTTTATTTTCTTAGACATTTGATTATCATCTGTCAAGGCTCAGACCATTTTCGTTCAATAAGAGGAAATTTTCAATTTTCTTGCTACCTTGCGTTTCCTTGTACTTGCCATTTGGATATTTGTGCATTCTTTCGTTAATTGGTAAACTCGTTGCTTTACCTAAGGGGGTTTACAATATGTTTTAATGTTCGATGCATTACTCAAAAAAATATATTTTAGAACGCAATAATGCTAGAAAATGCTCACGAACACCATTCTCTGATAAATGGAAAGGAATGAATTCAAGAGGCACGATATGAGGTAGTAAGAAAAAGTACAAGGACTTTGATCTCAACGAAAATAAATCCAGAACTTAAAATACATACAATTTTCATGCATTTAGAATAGTAGAGCATTTTGCATGTAAGATAAATACATTAGAAACATGTGCATTTTTATCAGGACAGATTGACAGGAATGTCACTAATCACCTTCAAGATGAAGTGCCGCCAAATTGCCTTCAAGATGAAGTGCCGCTATATGCTTCCAAGAAGGAATGCTATTAATCGTCTCCAAGAGGGAATACTATGGTTCGCCTTCAAGATGAAGTGCCACCATTTGCCTTCAAGATGAAGTGCCATCAATTGCCTTCAAGACAAAGTGCCAACAATCGCCTTCAAGATGAAGTGTCATCAATTGCCTTCAAGATGAAATGAAGATGTATGCTTCCAAGAAAGAATGATGTTAATCGCCTCCGAGAGGGAGTGCCATGATTCGCCTCCAAAAGAGAGTGCCATTATCACTGGAAAAATTGTTGCTCCTAGTTTTTTCTTCATTCCTCTCATTCGAGCAATGAGCATAGAGGGGCAGCTGTACACACCAATTTTTACTTGGGGCCTAACGTACGGCCCGAGTACGGTCCAACAAGATTGATAAAATCCAAAAAAAGAAAAACTCAAACAATAAAAATTACGAAAAATCCAGAAAAATAAAAAAATGGGAAATAGTGTGAAAATTAAAAAAACTAATCTCACTTTAAAAATTTTAGTCCACCACCCGTAAGAGTCCACAACCATAAGGACTCGTCTACTTGCTCAACAATCCTATTTCTTGCGTTCTACACATATATTCTAGCCTATTCCAACGGTTTCCCTATGAATCCGGGAAGAAAGGACTTGAAAAACCCTATTCTCAACCTATAAATAAGAACTCTGAAAATCTAAGAAGACACGAGATCAACAAGAGAAAAATCAGAGCAAAAGACTGGTGAATCTAGTGAGAAAGTTCGAGCGAAGTTGAGGAAGCAAAGAGAAAGAAATAACCTCGATTAAACGGCAGCCGTAATATCATTTGCGAGATCACAACGGTGGAAGAACTCCCAACACAGTTAGATTCAACATATCTTGAGAATAATTTGATCCAACGGCGAATTCAATAGTTTGAGAAAGGTAAAATACGAATCTTTTTGTTTATATTTACTTCGATTTACTTGGTTTTTCCTAAACCTAATGTTAGATTTAGACTTGGGGTATAAAAATGAACCAAAAAGGGTAAATTTTTTTGTTTTGCCATCACCGGTGCTAGTAGACCGACGGCGGCGATCGATGCTTAATGAGGAGTGAGTGAAAAGGGGGAGGAGATTCCTATTAAGTTTTTAGTGTTGAAAGTAAAATAAACTTGTCTTCAAAAGAATAGAAATGGATGATTTTCGTGGTTAAATGCCAACTACATTATTATTTTAAAATGAAGTATTTCACAGCTCATTGATGAGCATTTGAAACTGATGCTTTATTTGAAGTTAAAACACGCAAACATCTTTGTCATCTCTGCACTATTTTCAATTTGGAGTTTTAGGGAGAAATTAAACTTCAGGTCCCTCTTTTATTTTAGTTTTTTTTATTTATTTTAAGCTTAGTATGTTTCTTTTTTAGTCTGAGTCCTAATATATAAATTCTTTTAATTAGGTCTTTAATTCACATAATTAGCTAGATAATTAGATAAGAAGGTTCACATTAGTTTAATTCAGTGGGTAATTCATTTTTTTGTTAATTTCTCTTTAAAATGAACGATTAATTATTTAATTGGACTTAAAATTGAGTTTAATTTTAGGACGATCTTAAAATTATGCGAATAATGTGTTTCGATTAGTAATTCGCTTAATTTGGGATAAATTATAATTTGACTTAAGATTATGGATTCCGATTAAAATGTTATTTTTTGTACTTTTTTAGCATGTTTGATTTTTTTTTTTGACTTGATTACTTGTATATTTTAGACTTTTTATAATAGTGCTATTAACCCTATCTTTGAAGCCTTTTAGACAACACAACCCCTTTAGGTACCAATTTTGGGCTTTGCAAGGGTGCTATAATCTTCCCCACACGTAACCGACTCCCGAGCCTAACCTGACTCTGGCTCGAACGAAGACCATTTCTACAGGTTTTCGGTCATACCCAATCCAAAATGACCGATGGCGACTCTAAACAATGACGAGCCTATAAAGGCCCAACCAATTTCGGCCCAAACAAAAAACGGCGTCGACAGGTACCAAAAAGGTAAAGGATTTCTGTCCATCTTTATATTCACAATTAACTCTATTTTGCGGTTTAGTATGTAAAACTTCACATTAATATGTAAAATGGAAGAAGAAAATGACAAGTTACTATAGAGTGAGGAAAATTTTGTGGGCAAGCCATTCGGCATTGACTTTTGTGAGTCAAAGGTGAGTCTTGGGAAGAAGAAGACAAATCTGTATTTGAGTGTTAGAGCAGGCTTAGGTTTGGCTGCTAACTTCTACAAAGGCCAATAGGGGGCGGTGTGGTGTGCGTCGGTTAGCAGCTACCCAAAGGTGGGCGCAGGTTTCTTTTGTATTGTTTAATATATGAGACCAAAATTATGTGGACGTAACGCTTTATAATTGGGTTCATATAGTCTGTAATTTAGTGACACTTGCAATAAGTTTGGCCCTTCAAGAGTTAATTGTTAAGAGTTAAGAGTTCTTTTTCTTTTTGTTCTTTTTTTTTCTTTTTCTTCTTCTGCGCATAATAAAAATTTCATTCAAACTGAGAAAATATTATAAAGGCTTGGACAAAAGGGCTCAACCACGGCCCGAAACAAAGGTGAGCATCAAAGGCTTAAAACAGAAAATCTAGGCCACAAGGCCTTAGTGGATACGGCAACCCTAACATTGTGACTAGTAGGTGACGATAGGAGTCGAATGTCCGAACCAAACACATAGTCCACCAAAAGGGAGTCTCGACAGTCGAAAGACTCCAATAGGTACTTCGAGGGCTTTAGATGACAAGGACATCAAAGACAGACCTTGCAAGTCGGTGAAAAACGTGAAACTTCAAAATTGTCGACTCCACCACTAGAGAAGTGAATAACCACTGAGGAAGACGCGAAGGAAAAAACAACGTCAAAATGTTTGTAACACCTGCAATCAAAGAAATCAGGCAGCCAAAAGTAGTGAAAACCCACCTCAAGAAGGGAGACAAAAGTGCTTTTCTTGTTGCCCCCGCCAACACTTTCTCCTCGCAAAAAGAAAGTCTTGATTATGAACATCGGGGGGAAAAAATCTCATCAAGTTGGCCACCACGAGGAAACAAAAGCACCACAAAAGGGAAAGAAAGAAAGTGGCTGGAAGCGAAAGAGAGTAAACAAATGAGATAAGGATAGGAGGTTGGGTAATTTACATTCTAGATCATTAAATTTAACTTTCATTTAGATAACATATTTTTAATTTAATCATATTACATTATTCGATTTTTATTTGAATAAAGTAAGTTACTTATGCTAACAACTTCAAATAACTTTAACGAGAACACTGAAATTGAAACTTTTAATAAACATACTTTCCACATATTATCACCAAATAATCTTTAATTTTACAACTTAAATATTTTTGTTAGAATTTATAGAAAATTTAGTCAATTTTCCTTTAAATTTATTTAAATGAGATGTTTAATAATGTTTTTTTTTTCAAATATTTATTTAAATTATCAATTAAACATTATTTGACGCTAGTATGTAAAAAACATGACAAATAAAAGTAATTTTAGTTTTTCATAACGATGTTAATATAAGTGACCTAGTTTATTAATAATAAAATTTAAATGATAATATGATTCAACTAGAGATTTATGATATAAATAAAAGTGGATGTTAAGTTCAACGATCTAAAATGTAAATTACCCAAGGAGGTTGAACCCACGAGATGTTACGCCTATTAACCAGTTTGACATTGCTTTTGGAAAGTGTAATGAGAAAATGTTTTTGAAAAATATTTTTGAATTAATTGGTTTAAACTTTGAGTGTTTGATATTATTGTCAAAATGTGCTTTTAAGTAGTTGAACGTATATTTTAGAGATTCTTTTTGAAAATATAAAAAGAATTAGTGGTACAAATGAGGATGAGATTTTTGCTCAAAAATAATTTTTTTTGAAAAATTACAAGCTAATTTTTTTCAATTTTTGGAAAGTAATTTTTAAATCTAGTAGAAAAACACTTTTAACCTTAAAACCTATATGTTCTGCATTATTTTAGACCTAAAATCACTTTTAAAAAGTATCGGAGAACAAAGAGAGCTTTGTTAATATTTAAATTTATTAATGATATAGATAAACATCAGTGAATAAAATTCCTTTAGTAAATCTAATACACTATCATGTGTAATTAATATTTAAATAAAAAATACATTCCAAGTTAAAAAAAATTATCAATAACTTGTCAAATTATAATCCGAATTAGACGTAAAAAATATTAGTCATTAGAAAATATTTACGAGTGAGCGTTCAATCGAGTCGAGTCAAAAAAATTTGAATTGTTCGAGTTGACACGTCATAGTTTACAACTCAAACTTAATTTTAAATTTTTTCGATTCGAGTCGAATTTATGAAATTCGAGTTTTCGAGTTCCTATACAAATTTTATTGTAATTATTTATCACGTTATAGTACGGTTTGATTCCAATTTAAACGACTTTCTCTAACCATATAAGATATGCATATATATATTTCTTCATATTATTTTTCATATATATATATATAAATAAGATTTGTAATGTTATTTAATACAAAATATCATCTAAACCTCTAAAATATATTTATAATGTTATTTTTAAATAAGGAACTTTTGGATATAAAGTATTGACGAGAGTATAAATGAATCAATAATTTGATGTGAAGAATAACTTTACCAAACATTTCAGTTGAATAATCAAATTGAATAAAATGTAAAGTTAAAGGACTAAATTGCAAAAAGAATATATTTTGTTAAAAATGAATTGAAGTTATATTATATTATATAGTGTTAGTGAATCATGTGGTTTAATTTTAGTCGAAAATAGACTTAAAACGAAAAATGAATTGAAGAAATGAAAATCATTCAAAGTTGAGGGGTTAATTGAAAAAAATAAGAAATTTATTTTAAAAATACAAATTGAAGCTAAATAGGTATTATAAAGTGGTTTAGGAGCATGTGGTTCAAATTCGATCAAAAATAGACTTAAAATGAATGAGTGATTGAAGAAATGAAGAAATCATATAAAGTTGAAGAGCTAAATTGCAAAATAATAAAATTAATTTCCAAAAATATAAATTGAAGCTAAATAGATATTCTAAATGTACTTATTTTATTAGGCATTTGGACATCTCAACCTCTTCTCTTTTAAACTACTCAGGTCTGGGCCCATTTATACTCCACCGACCGTAAACCCCAAGAATGGACGGCCAAGATTCAAACAACCCCAATTTCCTGCCTCCATTTCATAACGCGAATCCAATGTGGGGCACGTGTACAAAAACGTAGATGGAATGAAGTCCTGCTTAGCTGTCACCCGTCCCCACCGTACGATCACCCATATTTCAACAGCATCTCACGATCCCGCGAACATTCCTCATTTTTTTTTGGCTCTCCCACTCATTTTTTCAAATTTCCTCTCTTTTATTTAAGCCGTTTCAAGTTCCCAAAGCTTCCGTGCGAAATGGAGAGTTATTGCTTCGTCGAAGAAGGCTGTACGACGCCGAAGCACCGAATCCCGGAGGCGTTTCAGTGTCCGCCGCCGCCGAGGAAGAAATCACAAGGCGAAGCGAAGAGGCAGCCGCCGAAGAAGGGTTATTTTCAGCCGCCTGATCTTGATTCCCTTTTCACCATGCAGCCTAGGCCCGAAGCTTGTGCTTAGCGCCTAGCGGTTCAAACACTTGATTTTCAATAGTAAATATATGATCAAGGAGGAGAGTAGTAGTAGTAGTATTAGTTTCCCACGCTTTTCAAATCTCACAATGTAGGAGAAATTTTGAATAATATTTGTTTTTGTTTCTTATTATGTCATCGATTGTGTTTGGGCATTTGCTTTTTGCCGAAAACTGTTACGAAATGAATGCCGGGGTTTGAACATTGGATTTATGAGTAAATTTCTTATATATATTGAACTTGCTGGTAATTTGTAGCAGATATGAAGCTTTAAAAGTAATAGGAAATGTTATGAAAAGAAAGCTCCATATTAGTAGTATTTGGAATTGTGGGTCAGGCAATGATTTTTCCAAATAGCTGTAATTTGAAGTTTTTGAGTAAATTTAGCACCGGCAGCTCCTGTTTAATTTGATTAACCATATTGCAGGTACGAATGTCAAATGTCAAATGTCAAATGAATATCAAAATCTTGTTTTGTTTTTTAGTACATTATGAGTGCAGTAGGCAGATTTTGTTCCTATATAGTAGCCGAGAAAGACATATCTCCTTTGCTTAATCAACTCATTGCCAACCACACCACAGGTTTCACCATTTCAGAAATTGACTGAAGCTTTTAATTATCTGTAAGGGTTGCACAACAAATCTCGGTCCCTCTACCCTCTAATACTATTACTATGTGCCCTCACTTCATCCCTATAACAAAATGAACAATGGGCCTGCAGCTGCAGATACTTGAATTTATTATATTTTTCCCTAATGATACCATGCACCGAACATTTTACATTATAAAACTTAAAAGACCTTATTTCCCTAAATATAATTCCTTATACTAAAAATGTATGTTGGGCCTATTAAATCCAAACAGAAATTGTCAAATTGGGCTGGTAAATACAAAGCATAGGTCTTCAGCCGAGAAATATCGGTAGGCGGTAGAGCTTTCCGCCACTTTCTAATCTAAAAAGTCTCGAATCCTCTGGAATTTTCGCTGAATTTCCCCATTCAAAGGGAACTCTGCCAATTTCACTATGGCTAAAGACGGACCCAACTGGGATGGATTGCTGAAATGGAGCATTGCCAACTCCGATGGAACTCGCCCTGCTCGTAATTTAAGGTAACCCCATCTCTTTTTTTTCTGATCGTTAATTGATTATTTAGTGGGTAATTATTTGCTTTTTTTATGTAGCGAGGAAGATAAAAGATGGTTTATGGAAGCTATGCAATCGCAGACCGTTGATGTGATTCAGCGTATGAAAGAGATAACTTTGGTTATGCAAACTCCAGAGCATGTATTGGAAGCTCAAGGAGTTACGGCTGCTGATATTGAAGGTACTCTTGCAGATTCGCTAAGTTTATTTATGGGTTTCAAGAACAGCTTTGTTCACATACTGATTTGATGGTGGCAGATATGTTGGATGAGTTGCAAGAGCATGTTGAGTCTATTGACATGGCCAATGGTAAGTTTTTTTATGTTATGACTTGTGAGAATGCTCAACTTGAACCAATATATCTCTAATGTTTTGGGGTGTGCAAAAATATCCAAATCTGTAATCGGATATCCGAATATTCTATCCAAATTTCCAGATATCTGATTTTTTTTTCGGATATCCGAATGTTAGATATGGTTTTGGCTGCTTAGGATTATATGGTGTGCAGGGAGAATTTTTTTGTGTTTCATGTGATTAGTAATTCCTGAGGACGCTACCTATGTTGGACTTGATATCTCCATTTTAATAAACTTGTTGCATCATATATATACACTTATATGGTCTGTATGCGTTTGAGGCAGATCTTCACTCAATTGGTGGTTTGGTCCCACTCCTTGGTTATTTGAAGAATTCGCATGCCAATGTTCGAGCAAAAGCTGCAGAAGTTGTATCCACAATTGTACAGAATAATCCCCGGAGTCAACAGTTGGTTATGGAAGCAAATGGCTTAGAGCCTCTTCTTTCCAATTTTTCCTCTGACCCTGATGTAACTGTTCGAACCAAAGCACTTTATGCGATATCTTGTGGGTGAAACTATTGTTCTACAGTATACTTATTAATCAAGTGAATGTGCTGGTACAGAATCTTGAACGTATTTTGAAATGACATCCTTTTTCATTGGATTTTCAGCCTTGATCCGCCACAACAAACCCGGTATTGCAGCATTTCGACTTGCAAATGGTTATGCAGCCTTGAGGGATGCTTTGGGAACGGAGAACACTAGATTTCAAAGGTAAATCTTCACGTCTTTGCTGTCCAAGCCTTCATTATCCTTCTGTTTTATTGTCTCGAAGATGTCTCCACTGTAAAAAAAAAAACTAAATGATTATTATATATTAAATAGTTTCCTACAGTTCAATGTTCTCATGTGTGTATTATTTTATCTGGTTAGTATCCATGTTTCCTCATACTTGCTTTTTTCTTGCACAGGAAAGCCTTGAACTTGATTCAATACTTGCTGCATGAAAATCAATCAGATTGCAATGTTGTAAGTGAGCTAGGGTTTCCTCGTATAATGTTGCATCTTGCCACTAGTGAGGATGCAGAAGTGAGAGAAGCTTCTCTCCGCGGTCTCCTTGAGCTTGCTCGGGACAAGACTAGTGGAGATAATGGTGGTCTAGGTGAAGACGACGAGAAGCTGAAGCAAATTCTTGAAGAAAGAATTAAAGGTATCAGCTTGATGTCTCCTGATGACCTAGGCTCTGCCAGGGAGGAGAGACAGCTTGTGGATTCCCTTTGGAGTACATGTTATAAGGAGCCCTCTTCCCTTAGAGAGACGGGACTTCTGGCACTTCCTGGTGAAGACGATCCTCCACCTGATGTTGCCAGCCAGCATTTTGAGCCTCCTCTCAGAGGTTCGGCTCGTACCGGCAGTTCAAACTCCAGTGTGAAAAAGCAAGATGCTCCTCTATTATTAGGACCAAGCCCTCCAAACTGATGCCTGATGGTGTCCAGTAGAACAGGTCAAGCTGAAGCTGATGTGCCCTAGATATTTTGGCATGTTTTTCTCTCCTATTGCTCACTGATATATTTTGAATCTAATGGTCTGTTGCCCATTAATAGTAATAGGGTGGATTTAGTTGTTCAATCAAGTATGGGAGAAAGTGGAAATGGTTATTTTGTTAACACAACAATCATAGAATCACTTGCCGTTTTATTATGGTGTGGAGACGAATGCGAACTTGTAATATTTTGCTTAGGCTGCTAGAGTTTCTACCTTTGCCATCTTGGTATGTGCTTTGCCCTCCATTTTTCTCAACACCCCCCCATGTTTCACCGTATCATAAACAGAAGGTAACATGCTTCAATATTAGTGGAGCAAGACACATTTCAAAGCATAGGGAGTGGTGATATTTCATTACTCCTAAGATGAAGAGAAGAAATTAACTGATCCATGTAGTTTTTTGAACTAATAACTGCTGGTACAGATCATAAAAAAATCATTCTATTTGCTCATTTAGGAGGGCAGAAAGTGATGACATAACGTGAAGCTCTGCATTTGTTAAGGCTGCTAGAGTCATCAAAAGCATAGCTATAGGCCTTTGGGCAGATGGCCTTGAAGATGTGTGCGAAAAGCGTCGGCTTGCAGGTCTTCGGATTTCCATACTCCCCAGTGCAGCAATATTTTGCTGATTGCATTGCCAAGCAAGCACTCTTGCATCCTATTACTTTGGACCCTTTCTTCACTTCCAATGCCGATGGGCAGCAAACGTTCAAATCAACTTCACATGAGGCAACTCCACAACCGATTCCGCCCCCGACCGGTTTCATCGAAACAGGTAAATTAAAGCCATCAACCAAACTTACATCGTAGAAATGTAAAGGTGAGGAAGATGAGCCGAGAGTCATTTCTATCGCTGTCGCAGGCGGTGCACCACTGGTTCCTTGGCAATGAAGCTGCCCGGAGCAGTCACCAGTATCACAAGAACCCTTTCCAGTACTGTCAAAATTACATCCTTGCCTGCCCCATATCCTCCCTGACCACTTTTGTGGAACGTCTAAAACTACTTCTTCACCACTACTGAGATGGAAGCCGCCGTTTTTCGGAGTGGAGTGACCTGCACTGCCAAGTATCCCTGGCCAAATGCTTTCCCTGCAGTAGTTCAAAAGTATGACTTGCTCCCCATCTGCAATGAAAGAAAAAGAAAAGCCCAAATCCTTAACATAAAATGTAAAGTTAACATACATGAATAAGCCAATAACAATGTACCATGTACCTGCAATAGAGGAAAATGCTAACAGATATAGGAAGAGAGAAACGAAGATTGATGAAGTTGTCATTGTCCAGTTTCCGAATTCGACGACGATAGCATTGGACAAGGGTCAGCTTTTAACTTGAATGGCTAAGGAAAAGGAAATCTCAGCAGTTGCATTCCCAGGTGTCCTTTTTCTTTCTTTTTCAACTCTCTTTTCTCCACTTTGATATATCCATTGCTTCAGACCAGGGCTTTCTTTTTAAGATCAGAGCTTTGCTAGTGCTAGCCTCTACTAGGAATATCAAACCACACTTGCAAATTGGAATTAAAATGCCCACAAATATTATTCTAACTACAATTAAAGAGAAAAGGTGCAAGGGAATTCAGGAGATATGATATGATTATGCTTGTTACTTTCTTAATCCTGTGGTTTAAGTCTTTTCTTTATAGTTTTGTCTCGGAGACGGCATAATTAAAACCAAATAGCCAAACTTGTTTCGGTGTTTGTGATTGATTAAAGCTTGATTGAGATAAACAGGAAAAAGCATCAGGCTGTAACTTGTAAGCAACTTCCATGACGTTATATGCGGTAAGCAAAACAATGCCAAGAGGTCTTAGCTTGTTCATGGTCTGAATTAAAATTCGTCTATCTTTTTCGGTACTCTTACTTATGTCCTATTACTAAAAATATAGGATTAAAGTTTAGGGTTTAAAGTATAGAGTGTATTGTGCATTTTTAGGGTGTAAGGATTGAAATTTAGAATTTGAATTTAGGGCTTAGGATTTGATTTTTTAGTGTTGGACACAAAAAGGTCACATGTTGAGATAAAGATTTTGATATAATTTTGGCTTAATACACTTCCCCCCTAAACTTTACTTGTATTCTAAACTCACTCCTTAAACTACGTTTTGCCCACTTTTGCGCCCTAAAATATTCACCGTTACTCATTTCACCCCAAAAGTTAACACCGTTAAAAAAATTTGTTTGAGTGGAGTTTGGAGAAGGGTTAACTATTGGAATAGTCACTTATGTTTTCCCCCAATACAGAGTTGGTCACCGATTTTGAAAAACGACCAGTAAGGTCACTTACGTTTTCAGGGCGTAAACTTTTGGTCACTTGGCCGTTTGTTGCTGTTAAAGATTGACAGCTTGCTGACCTGACAGTTAAAAAAATAAGGGTAAACTACTGCAATGGCCACTAAAGTTTATCCCATGTACATTTCTGCTCCTCAATTTTAAAAAATAAACATTATGGTCATTATTAAAAATGTTTCTTTATAATTTTACCCTTAAATTTTTTAAAATTTATTTTTAAACCGGAAAATTATACAGTAAATGGCACTGTAAACTAGCAACTGGCAACAGTGGGTACGAGGACTTCTAGTTCTTTTTTTTAGGTTCAAGGTACTATAAATCCTTGAACTTTAAAAAAATTAATTAAGTCTTTAAAATTTTTTTATAACTAATTGAGCCTTTATACTTCAAAATTTTGTCAATGCACCATTTTGATTAAACAATAATAGAATAATTTAGAGTGAAAAAATAGGAGCAATTTGAAAGTTTAGTTATTAGATAGAAGCAACTTGGACACCTAAAATTTAAAAAGGGTATACATTGGGTACCTATTTTTCATTTAAGCCTTTTATAATATTATTGTACTAATTGATTGTAAAGTTTTAGGGTTGAAAAATAAATTTTTAAAAATTCAATGGTAAAATTATAAAGAAACCTTTTTAATAGTGACAATAATGTTTATTTTTTAAAATTGGAGAGCATAAATGTACATGAGATAAACTTTAGTGGCCACTGTAGTAGTTTACCCTTATTTTTTTCGCTACCAGGTCAGCAAGCCGTCAATGTTTAATGGCAGAGTGACCTAAAGTTTACGCCCCGAAAATGTAAGTGACCTTACTGGTCGTTTTTTAAAATCGATGATCAACTTTGTACTGAGAGAAAACATAAGTGACTATTCAAATAGTTAACCCTTTAGAGAATTATGGGTGTTTTTGACGGGGAAAATAGGGTTTCTAAAGATGAATTGATAGAATTAGCTTCCATGAATCTAACTCAAGTTACTCATTACAATAACAATGAATCCCAAAGAGAAGAGAAATGAAAATAATTAACTTGAAAAAAATGAGAAGAAGAAGTAGAGATTTAATGTTATGGAAATGAAAACAATTAACTTGAAAAAAATATTAAAGTTTCAAGATTCAGGTAATAACAATGCAATGCTCGTTTTCAATGCTATATTTACACAGTTTTTTAATAGTTTTATTGATGTCTTCATTAGTCTTTTAACATCATTTTCCTTGAAACACTTTTAGACATAAGTAAGTTTGGTTCAATAATCGGTAATAAACAAGCTCAAAGCACAAAATAATGGTTTGTTTCAATTCGGTATCAATGATTTAATGCTTTCGGAGCCCGTACTCCCTCCAACCGAACCTCCGCCTCACCTAGGGTCGTCACCCTTGAGTCGTAGCTCATGAACTGTAGTCCCAATAAACATACCAAGTACCATGCCAAAGTGTCCAAAGACATTTTCTCAATTATATTTCATCGATACGATTTCTTTATCAATGACAATAACGGTGTCTATAGCCAAGTTAGTAATAGTGTTAATGACAATATCAATAGCAATATTTTCGATGATAACAATGATATCAATATCAATGTTAAGTGGAAATGGTAATATCAATGTCAATAACAATAACGGTGATATTATCAATGTTAATAACAATAATAGTATCAATATCAATGTTAATAAAAATAACGGTGATAATATCAATGTTAATAACAATGTTCGATGATCGATATATCCTTATTTTGATATTTCAATAAAATCGATGACAATGTCAATGATTTGACAAACAATATTTCAACGCAATGAACTTACCAATGCTTCCCAATGTTACCTCCTAAAAAGTCATATCTCGGCGTTACGGGATATTCTGATTCACTAATCTTAGTTTGCCTTAATCGACTTTCTAGTACAAAATCATGCTTTCCAGGACCAAGATTCCCGACTTGGCACAGATAATGCAAAGCCTTGCGAATTTCCTCAGTGAGCAAGAAGCCATGCCTTAATTGACTTATCTCTTACCTCATCCCAATTTATATTCGGTGTTGGTTTCCTCTTTAGGAGGAAAACCCCAAAAATATAACAAGGTATCTACGTTTCTTGTCCACCACGTGGCATAGGGAATAGGCCATGGTGTAACCATGTTAACACATAATCTCATTAGTCTTGTGACACCTAATCATATGATCTTTAAATTTTTTTCTTTACTATTTTTAATTAGAACAATAATAGTTTGGGATGATGACACTCATCACACCCTTTAAATTAATTAGGAAGTCATGCTTCCATTGTTTTCCCGTAAACTTTGAGCATATTTATTCTCACGTGGAAGTAAGAGACAAACCATAGTGCCCCCTTTTAATCTCTATGTTGCACATTTTTCCCATACCATGTATATCCTCCACGTAGCATGGAGGAATATCATGCATTTGCCAGGTTTTCCCCACGTGGTAGGAACCATGCAATTTGGTTTTTTCTCATATTATTATTCAATTTAATATAATTCAACAAAACTTGTGCTATGACTCACCATCAATCATGGATCCAACCTTTTGGGTTCTTATCACATTTTAATTTCTTATAATTTAATCACTAAATGGTCTAATTACTCACTTAGTTATTCTATTCTCTCATGTCTTGCCGTTGTGATTTTATATCGTTATAATTTAGCGTTTGGCTTCACATTTCATAATCCTACAATTTAGTCATGATTCTCTAAACTCTCAATTCAGTCCAGAAACTTTACAAACTACCTAATTTATCCAATTACTCATTTAATTTCTTTTATTTATACTTTTGAAAATAAATTTTCGATCTTTAGAAGTCAATATCCGACTAGGCCGGTTTTCGGGATGTTACAACTGTTTACCTTGCGATGTTCTTGTGGGGTTTGTGCCCTATTTTCTATGGGTTTCTGGTTGTCGTAGTGCTTGGCTACTGTCGTATTATTCGCGGTCTTTGGTTGTATTGGCTTTTTAACATAATTTATTTTAATAAGTCTTGTTATTTCATTTATTGTATTTTGCATGTTTTTCGCAATAATTACACTTCCTGATATTTCTGTAGTACATTTGATGTGAGTTAGCTTTATGGAAACTTAGACAATCCAAGATCATGATGGAATCAGTAAGTTTTATTGTCTTTGACAGGTGTATGAGACTATTGTATTGATTGGAAGCTCGAGGGTTGCATATTTTATGGTATTTTTGAGATTTTCAAATCTTGGAATTGAATGCTCATCTAGCGACCGTTGATATTGGAATTTAGAAAGTCAAAGCTTTACACTTTATTCTTTTCTATAAGTAGGACTCCCTTAGGGTTATATTTTCGCAAGTTACTTTGCGAGTGATTTACTTTCTCTTTTGCGATTTTCATGATGTATAACTTTGCTCGTGCAATCTTGAAGGGGGAGAGGACAAACATATTTGTTGTTTGAACGATATAATCCAATCAGGGCTATTTACTGTCCATGCTATTTGTATCAACAGACAATAGGATTCAGAAGGCTACGAGTGGCCATTTGTGGAGATGCAGATCGAGATGCGGAGTATTTGGAAAACCTTTCTCTCGATATTTTCCAAATGTTGTGGTTTGTTTCTTGCCCCCAACAAAGAGAACATGCGTTTGCCTCTTTCCATCATTTAGTTTCACAAAATTCCTCTTGTACTATATCAATTTTAATGGTTAGATTGCCCGCTTATTTTGTATGATGATGAATCGACGCTTTTGCATCCCCTTTTGTGTTTAATATTGTTATTAATTTCTTGGAGTATTGTATGCGAGTGATTTTTCTTGTGAACCGCGTATCTCTTAATGGCGGCCCTGCGTTATGTCCTAGTTTGAGGATACTGTGATGTTTTGGGTGGCTATAATAGGGATGTATAACTATTTTGCATTCATTTCGTTCGTAGCTCGTCGTGGTCCAATCTTTCTCATCTGAAATTACTATTCCCTTCTTTGGTTATAAAACTTTTCTATTGTTGAGTTTGTTTACCCGTAAACCTGGTCTGCACTATTTGGGGGGTCTTGGTGTTGTTATTAACGTCCCCATAACATTATGTTCAATAATAATGTTTCTGAACTATTATAAATCAGAAATTTGTTATCCTTACGTTATTTGGTATTCATGTTATTCGTATAGGCGATATGCAGATAATTGCATTCAGTAGGCCACTGGCCCTTTATAGGGATGGACACCAACAAATAGAATATGTGAGAAACATTTCTCTCTTTTATAATGTTAAACAATTCATACAGGATGACTTGTTAAGGCGGAGTTGAAGCGAAATCGGGGGAGACACCTATTGTCTCTATGTATTCTGCCTGCTATATTGAGAATCCAACTTTTATCTTAATCAATGGGATTTTTTAGGGCCTGAGGCCATTCTACTTGAATTGGGAACAAGCTGGGCTAATTGATTTGCTTTTTCATTGTTCAATGAAGAGAAGTTTTCTACGAGAAGCGTTTTGCAATCAAATTAATTTATTTGCTTAGGGCTCACTTTGGTGACAACTGCAAATAGGGTCCACTATTTGCGATTCAGTCTCTTTTGGTTCTTTCGGTTGAGGGCTTCTATTTGATTTTAGCGCACTTGTGATTTCTAGCATCTAGTAAGGTTTGTACTATGAGAATTATTCTGTTTTTGTGTTCGTGTGTTTTTTTCCCCCCTCGAGTGAGGTAGTCTTGATTGCCATTGTCCGTATTTGCACACTCATTGTTCTTGCACGTTAATGTTGTGGTTCCATTTAAATGAACAATATTTGTTGGAGCAGCTTGATGCATGCACTATTTTCGACCTGTGCTCTACTATTTTATGCTCAGACAACCCTCTGTGTATTTGTCAAACTTTAATTTAGCATATGTCACTTGTTCACTGGCGCAAACATTTGCATTCTTACGAAAAATAGTGCGCAAGAAGAGAACTTTACTTTAGCATATGTCGTACTCACTTGGAAATTTACTACTTTCTAAGAAATCATTGTACACTTACTTTTATATATTTAGAATCATTTATCTTGTATTTGCGTTAGTATTTTGAGCTAGGAGGGTTCTTGATCTTGGGTAATATAGTTTCGATCGTGTGTGTATTTGTAACATGTGTCGTATTTACAAACGCTATCATTCTATTTGTGATGGCGGATGTTATCTTCCGAGGTGAGGGAATGCTGACAAATGATTGGCTTAGATGACTCGTTTTTCTTCACACTTGCTTAGTTTGGGAATGGCGGACATTCAGCTGATTTGTTTTATGCTCGCTTAATTTGGGAGTTATGCTTTTCCGCCCAATTTGGAGGGTGCTATATCTTTTTCACCCGTGTATATATATTTGTTCACTAAATATAATCTACTTTTTACTCCTTGACTTTATGTATATGTTGGGAATAATATTAATTTCTATTGTGATGGCATTCGTTACCTTTCTGGGGGTGGGAGATCATTAGCGTAGCTACCGTTTGTTGAAAAATTTCTTTGCCCCGGGGTGAAATAATTTTGATTATTATGGATGTATTCGTGCATTTACTATTTTATTGCAACGAACCTTACTGTGAAAGTGACTAGCGAATATTTATTTTTGTAGTCACTTTAACACGCACACTTACTGTGGAAGTGGCTAGCTAACCTTTATGATATCATCAACTTGGTGTGCCCCATGCTTATGATATGTACATGCTTGACCACTTGCCCCCAGGCGAGGGCATGTTATAAAGTCACATTTGCGAGCCTAGAATTTGTTGTTTCTTATCTTTTATCTTCTATATGGATTCTGAAAATGCTTCTTTCTTTAAAAATGTAAAAACATAAATATAGACTTCTGATATTACAAATTTGTAAGGTGAGTAGGTAGCGAACTGTATTGTCTTATGTGTCTATATATCCATTTCTTGGATATGAGAATTAATGCCCCCATGTGGGGTAGTCTTGGTCATTGTATATTTTTATAGTAAAAATTATTAAGTTTAGAAGTTTTGAGACTTTACTCGTTGCGTATATTGTGGCGATTCGCTAATTGCGTACCATACATTTTACAAGACGGTTTGTAGGAAGCGTATTGCAGCCGAAATTATGTAGAACTGTTGTTCGCTTGCTTGGGGGGAGCTTGTATAACTACAGTTGGAGCTATTTAGAATTGTTGTTCGTTGTCTTAGGAGAGGCCAAAATTTTATATCGCTACCTAGAGCGGCGTCTTTCCATCGCCCCATTCTTAAAAGTAACAGACGCTTAGACGACCTCATGTGGCGGTCGTTGAGCTGATTCCTTTATGCACGCTTCTTAAAAGCGGCGGATGCTCAGATGACCCTTTGTCTGTTTAGCTCGCTTGCTTTAGAAGCGGTGGTTGTTGAGCTGATTCCTTTATGCACGCTTCTGAAAAGTGGGGGACGCTCAGAAAACCTTTGGCTATTTAGCTTGCTTGCTTTAAAAGTGGGGGTCGTTGAGCTGATTTCTTTATGCACGTTTCTTAAAAGCGGCGGACGCCCAGACGAACTTCGGTCTATTTATCTTGCTTTCTTTGGAAGCAACGGTCGTTGAGCTGATTCCTTTATGCAAACTTCTTAAAAGTGGTGGACGCTCAGATGACCCTTTGTCTATTTAGCTCGCCTTCTTTGGAAGCGGCGGTCGTTGAGCTGATTCCTTTATGCACGCTTCTTAAAAGCGGAGGATGCTCAGACGACCCTTTATCTATTTAGCTCGCTTGATTTGGAAGCGGCATTCATTTTAGGGATGACTAATGAGCCTTTCATCCTTGGGGAGAACTGTGGACTAAATAAAAATATTAGTAGAAGAGGTATTCTTATTAATCAAAACAGTCGCATATAGTGTGTAAGAGAGTGCACATAATGACGAAAAATGAAAAATAAAGTGCATATTGGACAATATAAGCTAGATCATACCTTCTCATGTTCGGTGCGTGCCTGCTTTATGACATGTTTTCGCTCTCTTACGTCCTCACAATCGTGTTTGGCTTTTAAGTGGTCTATAGCTCTACATCAGACGCTAATCTTGATCACTTCTCAAGCCATCAGAGAGGTTGCGAGAGCAGCGGATGAAATTCAAAGCCTTACAACTTTGAATTTCATCAGCAAGGATCACTTCCTTTCTTCTAGCGGATGAGGGTTCCTTACATCCCTTATCCGGACTTCCTTCCTCTTTTGATCCAGCTTTCCGCCATGTCATTTGTGGTGCACTTAGCTTTATATCTCTCATCAGAATTCCTATATATTGGTCGGTTTTCTTTTTGAATGCATGTACCCTTCCTTTGGATGTCTCGGCTACTTCTTCTGACCGGCCTGTGACTCCCAATTTACTTTGCATACTGGTTGGCCGGATACTTTTGGCTTGAGAAGAAAATAACATGGGTTTCTTTTCCCCATCCCCTTCTTTTTCCTACCTCTGTCCATTCCTCCATATACGTCCCCGACGAGGGCCACTCTTCGTCGTCTTTCGGGGATCAAACCGAAAGGTAAAGGGTACACACTCACCACACCAATTGTTGATGGAAAAAATGGGCATGGACTGGAGATGGTGGTCCGAAGGCGGCCGAGGTGGTCATTTTGGGTCGGAGCTTGTGTATGGCTCTTGTTTCTCTTATGATTGTTGTGTCGGGAAGGGGAAGCTCTCATAGAGTTCTCTGGAGTCCGAGTTTTAGTTATAAGGGCCTCTTATAAAGGGGTTAGATAAAGTGAGGCACGTTTTAATCGAGGGGGACAAGTGTTTTAGTGAGTTGTCGTGACTCAGTGTAAGTGTGGATCACGTGTATCGTCACGTCTCGGGTGTAGGGGTGAGCAAAACTCGACTCGAAAAAACCGAATAACTCGACTCGACTCGAGGCAAAAATACTCGACTCGTCTTAACTCGACTCGAAATTTCATAAACTCGAATAACTCAAAAAAGTTTCAAATAAAGTTTGAGTTCTGAAATGGAAATTTGAATAACTCAAAACTTTTAGTAATTAGTGGATTTATTTTTAAGTTCGAGACGAGTCGCTCTATTTTTTATGATATATACATACTGATATATAAAAATATGAAGAAATATTGTCACATGTGAAAAATTATATATGTGCATATCTTATATAATTAGAGAAATGAGTTTAAATTGCAATCAAACCCTACTATAACATGATAAATAATTACAATTAAATTTTTATAGAAACTCGAAAACTCGACTCGAATCGAAAAAATTTCAAATAAAGTTTGAGTTGTAAAATATGACTCGTCAACTTGAATAACTCGAATTTTTTTGACTCGACTCGACTCGATCGAACGCTCACCCCTATTCAGGTGTGCTCTGTCATCCATAGCGATCACGTGATCGCCAGATGTGATGTTGCTTGTAGTCTTGTTGATTCGCTGTAGGTTGCGAAGGGCGTCGTATAATTTGTAGGTGACCTCATGCGCTACTTCGTCGATCACCGGATGTCTTTTGTGTTATATTGTTTGTAGTCTTGTTCATTTGGGTCGTCTGGTCCTGGCACGTGGCAGTTAGTGCTCATAGGTACTAACAATTATGTATGTGGAATTAAAAAAAATGTAGAAAATAATAAGACATATATTAAAGTTAGTGATTCATAGCACAAACTTGTGCTTGGCGCAGTGGCTAAATCACTCCCCTTACCCCTGCCTTACCCGGGTTTGAGTCCCACCCAGCGCAAGTTTTCTTGATTTTGTTTTTCTCCTTTAAACATGGGGTGACACGTGTCACTGTCTGATTGGAGGAGGAAAATAAATTTATTAAATCAAATATAAATAATTAAATTCCTCCAATAAGGTGATGACACATGTTACCACATAATTGGATGCGTAATTTATTTTATTAAATTAAAACTAAGACCAAATTGATAGAATGTATAAGTAACGAGGATCAAATGTGTAATTATACAAATTTTTACTAACTGCCACATCACTCCCTCAGTTAGGTTTTAACGGCAGGTGGTCACATTGAATCCATTTACATAGCTAAGTGGTCTTATTACTTTAATTAGAAGTATAATGGTCAAATCGAGACCAACTCCATAATTGAGTGGTCGTTTATATAGTTTACCCTATCAGTTTTCAAATTTAGATTATTCAAATGATTAAACATATATACAATCGACACGTAAAGATGAAAGAATTGTTTGGAGATCAGAATAAATTTTAAAACTAAACAATTTTACAGGTGTTTAATGCAGGAGCAGACGTGATTTTAGCCTGTTCAAAATGCCAAAAAAATGGAATGGCCGGAGTTAGTAGGTCACACCCCAGCTGAAGCAGAGAAAAGGATCGAGGAAGATATGCAGACAGTCCATATTGTAGAGACCCCAGTTGGGGAAACTCCTAGAATTGGCTAAAACCAGTGTGTCGGGTTCTAAAATAATATTACAACTGGATACTTGTAAATTGTTTTTCAAGTTTTCTATTATTGTTCGTCTCTCTGTTGTTATATCATTGGACATTCATGATGGAGTTTGATAGTTTTAATTAATAAAACTAGGTTGCTTTATCGTATTACCATTTTGGGTTGTTGCAAATAAAATCTTTAAACAACATGATTGCAAGTTTAATTGTTTCTCATTTGTATTGTTAGGGTTTAGTCTTTTACAATTTATCAAATAAGTACTCAAATTATACTTTTTTTCTAGATAAGTGCTTAAAGTATTTTTCGGGCTAAACAGGTGTCTAACGTTTTCAACGTTACTCAAATAGGTGCCCGCCGTCAACGTCCGTTAATTTTCACCGTTAACGGACATGTGTCAGCTTCTTAAATTTCTATAATTATATTTAAAAATAAATAAAAATTAATAAAATAAAATATTTTCTTTATTTCACAAAATAGCCCCAAAATTTGAAATCCCTAACACCCCAAATCCTAAATCTCGATTTGACCTGATTTCGAAGCCTATTGCCACGTCGCCGCCCACCATATTCGTCGTCGGACCATCACGACCATTTACCCCACCACCTCGTCACCGAAAATTGACCGACGCCGTGCGAAACGTCGAAATTGTTGAATGGTTCATTCGAATAATTTGCAATGAACGATGGAATAACGGACGGTGAACGGTGTGTGGGTCGTTCGACGAGGGGAGGGCACTTCTGTCCATCGTCGGAAACGTGACCAACGCCGGTGGTAGTGGCCGGAT
Source organism: Hibiscus trionum (assembly GCA_030270665.1). Lineage (NCBI taxonomy): Eukaryota > Viridiplantae > Streptophyta > Magnoliopsida > Malvales > Malvaceae > Hibiscus > Hibiscus trionum. Next base: position 7,386,958 of record BSYR01000007.1, on the reverse strand, counting down.
TTGGGGGTTTAGGGATTTGGGGACTATTTTGAGATTATTTGAAAATTTCAGGATATTTTAAAATTTTTGATTTATTTTTAAAAAAATAAAATTAAAAATGTTTAATATTGCCACGTGTCATGTTTTTATTGACTAACGAGATTTTTTTAACGAACAGTCACGACAGACACCTATTTGAGTAACGTTGAAAACGTTAGATACCCGTTTGACCCGAAAAATACTTTAGTCACCTATTTAAAAAAAGTATAGTTTGGGCACTTATTTTCCACTTAAGCCTTTATCAAACTATAAGCAAATATTTCATTCATAAAATAAAACTGTTTGAGTTTTATTTAAGGGTAATTATACCATGCACTGACGGGTGGAAATTTTTAGTTTTTCCAAATGTTTGAGATTTAGGGGTTTAATGTTTGCAAACCGTTTGAGTTTTATGTAAGAGTAATTATACCATGCACTGACGGGTGAAAATTTTTAGTTTTTCCAAAAGTTTGAGATTTAGGGGTTTAATGTTTGCAAACCGTTCGAGTTTTATGCAAGAGTAATTATACAATGCAATGGCGTTGGAAACTTTTAATTTCGGCAAGTGTGAGATTGAAGGTTTATAGACTCAATTTAGCATTTATGATTTAGGGGTTTAGGTGTATGTGGTTAGAATTTATGTTTTAGGGTGAGAATTTAGATTTTATAGGTTAAAACCTAAACCCTAACATACTACCTAAACTCTAACTTCTAAACCCTAAATTTTAACCACAACCCCTAAATTCTAACCCCTAAATCCCTAATGTACCCTAAACACTAACCTCTAAATCGTAAATTCTAATCATAACCCTAAATTCTAACCACAATACATATATTCTAAACTATAAAACATAAACCCTAAATTTTAAACCCTAAATTGAGTTCTAAAACCATAAATGCAAAATTCTTGTGGGAAGTAAAAGTTTTTACCGTCGGTGCATGAAATATTTTCTCTTTATATAGTGATATATATATATATATATATTTGTGTATGTGATTAACTCAAATTCGAATTTATTTATAGTTTTTTTTTTTTTTTGGTTTTGTTTAAACCTAAGTGGTTTGGGAATATTGGTTTCTCATGTGCGTTGATATTTCATTTGGCGAGAGCCGGCCTAGCAGGAAAATGACATTCTTGTTGCACACATCATAGTAATTATCAAATTAGGTACGTATGAGTTATTGCGAAAATTCTCCATGTGGCAAAACAAAGATTAAAAAATTGGTAAAATCTATCCAGAAGGACATTTAAACTAAGTTCCACGACTAAGTCACCAAAAAATTATCATTTCTTCGCCATGGCTGAAAATCAACAAACTCAATCCTCTGAAAACCAACATGACGAATTAACAAATTCGGTACCAGTTTTACCAAGTAAGTCGTTTGCTTTTTCCATCTTCTAAAATCATTGAATTCATCAGAATCTAAACTGTTGATATATGAGAATCTTCTTCAACGTTGAACAATTTTCTATGCTATAATTTGATAATATAGGAGCTTACGGTGTTTTGCTCGGATCTACGAAAACGGAATGGCCGGAGTGTGTAGGCCTCACCCCTGATGAAGCGGAGAAAAAGATTAAGGAAGACATGCCAAGGGTTCAGATTCAAGTGGTCCAACCTAATTCTTTTGTTACCATGGATTTTAACAAAGGAAGGGTTCGGTTATATCTTGATGCTTCGGGAAAAGTTGAGAGGCCTCCAAGAATTGGTTAAAACCAGCCTTTCTGCCTTCTAAAATAATATTGCAAGCTGCTCCTTGAAGGTTGTACTCGTAAATTGTCAATTTCAACTTCTTAATTATCGCTTCTGTCTTTGTATTGTTATATCAATGGAGCTCAACAGTTTTAATTAATACAACCAGCTTGCATTGTCTTGTTCCGATTTTTGGATGCTTGCCTAGAAAAGTAACAAGGGTAGTGCTCTAACAAGTTAGCAAAGATACAGGTAAACAATGGTTTAAAATTTGAGGGTATATGAATGTATGTTGTAAAACTTGGATGGGTAGTGCTCTAACAAGGCAACAAGCAATAGGATTTGACTCTCACCAACATTTCTATTTATTTGCATCAAGTACCCAAGGAATGGTCTAAAAGCCTAGATGAAATTTTGGACAGCATTCAAATAAATAGTCAAAAGTCTTGTTCTAATTTTGCATATTTTACCCATCATTTTACTGCTCTTCCTTTGGTCAGTCTTAGTTTCTGACTGATATCTGGGGTCACTACAAAAAAAGTGACATATACCGACGGACAAGAATTTGTCGGTAAAACACCAAATATCCGTCGGTATATACCCTAAACACTTTTACCGACGGACAAAAGGGAAATTCCGACGGACAAAACGCCGTCGGTAATACGCTTGTCGGTATAACATTATACCGACGGACAAAACCGTCGGTATAGGTATTCTGAACCTATACCGACGGACACAGCCGTAGGTATAGGTGTGGACTACCCCGACAAATTAGGGTATATATTCCGACGCATTCGGTCCGTCGGTATAGGCTCAGAATAGCTATACCAACGGTTTTGTCTGTCCGTCGGTATATGGGTATAGATCTATACCAACGGTTGTGTCCGTTGGTATAGCTATTATCTATAGTGACGGTTTGTCCGTCGGTATAGGGGTATAGATCTATACCAACGGTTGTGTCCGTTGGTATAGCTATTATCTATAATGACGGTATGTCCGTCGGTATAGGGGTATAGATCTATACCAACGGTTGTGTCCGTTGGTATAGCTGTTATCTATAATGACGGTTTGTCCGTCGGTATAGCTCGTAGCGGTTATCTTTTACTGACAGTTTTGTCCGTCGGTATAGGTTTAATTAGTATTTTTTGTTTTTTTAAATATTAAATAATTATTAATATATTCCATTTTTTTATTTAATATTTTTTTTTTATTTTAAATATTAAAATTACTAAAACTACTATAACAAAAATAATTTCATTTTAAAGGGAAAATATTAGATTTAATGTTCGAATAAAAAAAGTATGCAATACATAATCAATAAAACAAGTACCTACGAGTTTAGTACAAACAAAAGTAATATGCAAACAAGTACCTACGAGTTTAGTACAAACAAAAGTAATATGCAAACAAGTACCTACGAGTTTAGTACAAACAAAAGTAATATGCAAACAAGTACCTACGAGTTTAGTACAATCACCCTCTATTGTCTACCAGCATCATTTCCACTTGTATTTTGTTGATTTGTTGAAGGCAAGGATGGACTGATACAATTGACTGGTGCTGAAGCACTACCAGCATCAGGTGTTGCCTATTAAAAGTAATTAAAATAATGAATTTAAATAAAAAATGAATGGAGTAATAAGAAAGAAAAATATTTTGAATACCTCTGTATCAACCATACGAAGCAAAGCATCCATATCGGGCACATGTAGATCTGGACGTTGTTGTTGAAAGTAGGGTAGAAAGCAAGTTTCAAAAAGTTTTTCTAATTTCGCAACCTTAGATTTCAACCCTTCCACTTCTTCAGTATTTTGAACTGATTGTGAAGGTCCAGATTCTTGAGAAGAACGGGTGTGAACCGCCCCTACACAACGAACACGTCCTCTTCTTTCCGGTTCCTTAACTTGAGCAAACACATCATTTGACCATGAAGTTTGTGATAAATTCTCAGAAGGCGAGCTTTCATTTCTCTTCTCTTGAATGCGTTCCTAAAAATATAAGCAAGTTAAACATATAATATAATAACTATATTATATTTATACTGAACACATATACAAAACTTAATAATAATAATAAATTACCACAACAACTGCGGCCCTAGAATTCACGATGCTTCCATCTTTGCGTGTACGAGATCGAACATAGACATCAGCTCGTGTTGGTGGGATTCCATTAGATTCTGTAGTATGACATTAAGAAAACATCGAGAGATATTAGAAACAAATTTTCAAATCAATGATAATAATAAAAAAAATTATACGTACCAAATCTTCAACAATCCTAGGGAAAGATCTTGTTCCTGTGCAATGTGGTTCACTTAGCTTTGACCTATTTGATCTATTTGTGGCACTTTGTTCCTATTCGAATTATAGGTAAAAAATGTTAACAAAAGTTTAAATATTAAAGTTTAGAAATTATAAAACTGTAGTATTTTACCATCGCCTTTAAGGAGAACCAATATTCAACAAGTGTCTTCAATTGGTCCAAATTCACTCGTGGATCCTTGCAATTTTCGACGATCTGCTCTACAGTTTGGTTCTCATCAAATATTTGAGATTTTAATTCATTTTTCCACTGCCTCCATTTGGTATTCATATCTGAGAGAACCCATTTCTTAACATGCTTCAATGTGGCTTCATCAACACCTTCCTCCGAATCAAATAGTTGAAATTGAAATTTTAACTGCATTAACAAAATAAGAGGGTATCACAATCTAAGAACAATTATTATTTGAATCTATTTTAAAATGTATAGGATTGAACACATAATTTTGAAGAATACACATACTGCTTTCAGTATGCCACAAACAATCATTATCATTTCAAACAATCATATAATTTTAAAAGAGAACTTAAAGAATAAAAGCATATTGTTTCTGTATTAGTGCACATACCTCGATCGTGGACCACATTTCTTCTTTCTTATTGTTCGGCATCTCATGCCAATTCAAATAACTAATTGGCGCAAACTCAGCCTTTCGTACCATCGTTCCAATGAAGCGACATAAGCAAGTTGATTCTTCACCCACAGGTTGATATAAATTGTTAATTTTAACATTAACGCGTTGTCCCTCTGGTAGCTCCCAAATATCCGGCATAAGTGTTGCTCCTCGAACTTTCTTACAATTAATGTTCCCTACATGAATATGATTAAGTGTAAATGAAACTCAAACAAATAATTGTATTTGAACCGTTGATTTGAGGTGAACATATCATACCTGATGAAGGTTGTGATTGTTCTTCGCAGGATTGTTCTCCACCTACTCCTTGAATTTCTTCAGATTGTTGTGATTGTTGTGCTTGAGATTGTTCATGACGTTGCACAGATGTTGCCTGTTGTTCTTCACTTTGAGCACGGGATTCAGAATTTCTGATTGTTGAAACAATGTTAAGACGTTTTCGTTTCGCCATATTGTTTAAAGTCCTGCAAAATTCAATATCTTGTTATTTATCCAAATTCTTTCGTAGCTTCTTCTTGGTCTAATATAACAAAAAGTACAACCATGTATTATCACAATTCCTAACAACCAATCACATGCAAATCTATTCATTACTCATGGATACATATATTTTAACACAAAGCAGCCCATACATTAGCACTCATGCTTAATTACTTCAAAACAGCCTCTAGGCTTATAAAACAGTCCCTACACACATTCTTAAAGCACCTATCATGTTTTTAACTACTCAAAACAGTCTTCACATTTCATTTCACATTCAAAACAGCCCACCGAGTTTATTTAAAATACAAGTCAGCCTTTATTACACATATATTCCTACAAGTCAGTCCACTAAAGTGTACATATACATAAAACAATCCTTATTTTTATACATATGCTTATATACATCCAAACAGCCCCTAACCATCCCTAGCCATCCTTATCAATATGTGACTACACTCACCCCATATTCCAAAGTTATGGAATACCTGATCCCTAGCCATCCTTATCACCAGGGCCATAAAAAAGGTTTTATTTAGCCAATCAACTGAAGAAAATGCAAGAAATTAGAAGTGAATGCCTTCCTTATTCTACATTTTCTCAGCTACCACACTGGAAATTCAAATTTACAAAATGAATGGCAATGTAAAGTAGACCTAGATCATAAAGACCATGAAATTTCATTCCATAAAATGAAACGCAATTCCCAAGCAAAATTGAAGTGTAAAATACAAAATGCCCATCTTTACCCCAGATTTTCTCAAGCGGCAAATCTAGTAAACACTCGTTAAAAAATAAAAAAACTTGCTTCATACTTACTCCAAAATCAGAAGCTTTATTTCCAAAAGCAGCTCCAAATTCATTACAGAAACAGAACATAATAAAATGCTACTAATTCAAAAATAAAATAAAATAAGACATTTATTTGCTATCACTCTGAAAATACAATCGGTGAGGCACTTATCCTCTGAAAATACAATGTCTAGAGATCAATCTTTGGCTTGCAGCAATTCTTATTCCTATTTTATCTTTTCACATACAAGTACCAATGAGGAAATAAGACATTTATTTGCTATCACAAACAAAATTTACATAATTCTTTCCAAAAGAATTATACCGACTACTTGAAACAAACTAGTCGAGCTAATATCAGTATTTATTAAATTCTAACCGATAATAAAATAACCACATTTGCACAAACTTGTATGTGAATATTGAATATACTCAATGAGAGGAAAAGAAAAGAAATTATCCTCCCAATATCATAGATTTACAACCAAAAAGGCTGTTGAAATTTGAAACCATCACAAAGTAAATAAATTCCCCAGAAAGGAAGATCTATCACTGTGGGGGATTATTGAAGCACCTCAACAAAACATTCAAAGGGAAGCACCATGAAAGTCCAGAGAAACAGTGCACTTACTTTTTATTTCGTCACTGTCGGAAAAAGAAACTACAGTGGAAAATATTTGAAATTAACCCTCCAATGCCGATGCTCCGGATATAATCTCAATCAACTCGGTGGTAATCGAAGCTTGACGGGTTCTGTAACACACAATATAAGATCAAAACATATGTACTTCAGCCATGAAAAAGCAGTAAAAAGTTAAAACTAATCAAGTGTAGAACCCAATTCAAATTAACATTATGACCGAAAGAGCTTATTATTTCCAAAAAGCATCCAACCTTTTTATGGCACTTTTATGTTTTTGGAGTACCTGGTCATTGAGGTTAATGCTGGTCATCTCTTTTCTATGATTCAGATTATTGAAGCACCAAATGAGGAAGAGATTTCTCTGCTCCAGCAGTTGTATCGGTAAGTCCTCTCACTTTATGAAGGCCACGGAACTCCTGCCGCCGGAGGTTTGGAGTCGAGATGCGCGTCAAAACGACGACCGGCGAGATGAGCGCAGTATTTTGTTAATGACCGAGAGAGGAGAGCTATCTGGAGGGGTCAGGGTCGAGCATTTTCTGATGATTTCTAATTCTAGGGATTTTAATTTTTGGGGGTAAATATTTTAACCACCCTATACCGACGGACACAACAACTGTCGGTATAGTATATGTATACCGACAAACAATTTAAACCGTTGGTATACTCTATGACCTATACCGACACACAACAAAATCCTTCGTTATACGGTACACCTATACCGACGGCTGTTGTAGAGCGTCGGTATAAATTAAACATATACCGATGATACACTCTTTTCCGTCGATATAAATGCTGCCTATACCGACGAACAATTGTTCCGTCGGTAAATATTAAAACTTTTATCGACACTTCTTTTAGCCGTCGGTATATGTATTGTATACCAACAGATTTTGTCCGTCGGTATAGACAAGCGTCGGTATATGTCATTTTTTTTGTAGTGGGTGAGCTTTCATCTTTTTCTTTCCCTATTTATTTGCCTTCTAAAATGTCAAACTGCCACTAAAGGATTCCACGTGACCATGTCAACTATAAGTCTATAACAACTCCACTACTTCCATGGCCAGGCGAGGGGACAAGAGTTCGAATCTGGGAAACAAGCTCATTACATTCCCATGGAGAAGACAAGAGTTCAAACTTTGAAAACGATATTATTGGAAGGGAGAGCCATAAATCCCAAACATGGATCATAAAATGGACCATAAAAAATAAATCTTAAAAATACTTTTGAAATACAATGATAAATACACATTTGATCAACTAATTTCTAATTAAGGACAATAATATACGTAAATATACAAGGACATTATCGAATGGTCTAGCAATATAAGAGATTAAGTCCCTTGAATAACATTAAAAGATTATATTTTAACGTTATAAATGAAATAAATTGGATTGAAAAAATTGTCTCTTTATAACATTTAAACCATATTAGATAAGATATCAAAGACATTAGATGTTACATCACAAATAGAGAGGAAGCTAACAAGGAAAAAAAAGAGCAAGCACAATTGTAACGCCTCGGTTTTGGGCCTAGAAGTTTTAAAGTTGGTTTAGGGTCTGATGAACTTAGACTACAGATTCGGGTCGGTTCGGAGTTGGTTCAGGGAAAATTTGGTTCGAGATGTGATAAAATTATACGAAAATTTTCTAAAATCCTCTTATATATGTATTGAGGAAAAGTGAAGCCAATTTTAAAAAATGATTTTTGGAAGGTCGACATTTTGGTTTGGTGACTAAAATGTAAAAATTGCAAGTTTTGTTTTAATGGATAAATTAAATAGGGCCAAAACTTAGAATCCTTAGGGAGCTATTACACCAAGGTGTTATAAGCTATTCCCTTGATTTTGTGTTTTAAAATGATTTAATTAATAAATTTATTAAATGTGAAGTGATAAAAGGATTTTGAAAAGGCTAAACATTTTATTACGTAACTACTTTTCTTCTAAACTTTTCTCTCAACTTTCCCAGCAGCCAAACTACCTTTTCATCACTAAAGTCTCCAGAGATTTATCTCATTTCATCTACTTTTTATTTCTAAATGATGCACATGAATTTCTACATCAACTAGCTAAAGTTTTCTTTGAAGGATTTCTTCAAAATCATTGCAAATCAAGGGGAAGCTTGTGTTAGAGGTGATCTTTCTTTTCTCTCCTCTAATCAAGTTTTCTATCCTCTACATTAACAAGATTTCATGTTTAATTTGATGAAAATGGTTAAATCAAGCTTAAATGGTGATTTTGAATGTTTTTCGTATTGGATCTGATTTGGCTGAGTTATGATTGATTTTAATTATGTTTTGGATGTTAAAAATGTTAAAAGAAAGGTTTGATCGTATTAATCCCGAATCAAGATGGATCTCTAGTTGTTAGGTTGTTAGATTTTGGATTTTGTGGTGTTTGTGTGAAATCTGGGTTATTGGAGGTATAAGGATGAAATTAGGTTGATTTTGGATGTTGATTGATGATTAAAATTGGATAGAAGTGTTAGATTATGGCTGGGCTGAGTTTAGAGAGTGATCAGAGGTGATTTTAGTTGTTTCGAATGGGCGTTTTGGTGTTTTTGGGAAGAACATCGAGATTTTTTAAGTTTCTTGTGATTTTAATGCATTATGATGCATTAATCTTCTATTCTTGTGTGGTATAAACGAGGGAGAACACATCGGAAGCAATCAGTGAAGTTCTAGGGGCTTCGGACGCTTGATTTCACGTTGACGAATCTTGGTTTCGCGAGTCGGTGAGTAAGAACGTGATTTCCAGCTTTGAAACACTTTAAAGGATGTTTTGGAAACTTAGTGTAAGCTTGAAACGCTTTACTAAGTTAGGAAGTAAGTAAAAGGAATTTCTCCATCAGATTGTGTTATTATGAGATTGTTGATGCACTTGATTTTAAATGCATGTTACCTACTGTTTAAAGCATGATTTAACGTAAGCGATTTACTGTTTTTGATGTTATGTTGATGAATGATGCACATGGTAAGTGATCATTGTAAGTATTTTTTTATACTTGTATCTTGAAGCATGGTTTGATGCTTAGAAATGTGGTTTATTGGTAATGCTTTGAAAACAGTGAGTTTTATGCCTAAAGTGAATTATATTGACAAGTGATGGTATGAAAATGGTTTATAAATGAAATCGGATATAGTTAGCCGACTATAGGATTGAGTGCACTATAAACAAGTCGCCATGGATGTTGAGGGGTTTATACGGTGTACCGATTCCTCCATCCAAGTACCCTAACGATTGAGGAAAGTGTATGGTGTCCCGTCTCTCGTTAGTGGGGTTATACATCTATCGATGAGTGGTGTTGAGGGGTTTATACGGTGTACCGAATACTCCACCATGGGTATCACAACGATGGAGGGTAGCTCTCGTGTGTGAACCTTGAGATGCCGGTGAAATTATATGAAGTGTTGGGATAACACTTGAGAATCCGCGTATCCGATGTTGTTTTGAGAAATGAGTTTGTTAATGATCACTTGTGAGCCATTATAATTGATGATGTATTATGGAATGGTTTATGATGCATAATGTGTAAAATGCATGTTTTACTCTTTAAGCTTTGCATATGTTAGCTATGTATGGTAAGGCTTAAATTTGGTGTTGAAAAAGAGGTTTTTAATGTTCAAATCATAATATATGTTGTTGAGGTTTATATGCTGATTTTTTATTAAGGTAAGTGCATGGTTTTGAAGGCATGATGGTTTTCAAATGATGTTTTGAGAAATTGAAATGAGATTTCAATGTGGACTTAAAATGGGTTTTAAATGCATTGATGGTGTTTGGTTTTTGAGCACTTCTCACTAAGCCTTGTGTGCTTACGCTCTATTTTTGTCCATCAATGCTGAGAATTGAGGTTTTGGAGGAAGCGTAGAGCAAGGGATTGCAAGAGACTTCTTTTGAGAATGCATGTTTCGGTTTAGACTATACGTAATAAGGGCAATGGGGGATCCGTTGTGTTTTTGGGAGATTTGTGTAAACTCCCTGTTGAGCAAGTGTTCATTGCTGTTTTAGACTTGTAAATGGCTTTTGGTTATTGGTTTGTGCTTTGTTATGCAATTTGGTATCTTTCTTGGCTTGTTTTCTAGGTTGCATGCCTATAGTTTACCTTTGGTGCAAATTACCATGATATGATGTTGAATATGCCATGAATGATTGAGGTTTAATGTTTGGATATGTTATATATATGTTGAAAGCATGCTTGAGTGAATATGGGTGCATTAAAGTATGAAAAACCATCAAAATATGACATTACAAGTCTTTGGTATTGGTACGGTAGTAAGGGTATCGATACGGACCAAGAAAAATTGAAGGGGCGTATCGATACACGGGGGCGTATCGATGTAGTTTTATGCTACTGGTTTTTGGGGTATCGATAACGTCTATGAGGGTATCGATATGGGCCTTGTGTCTTTGAACTTTGGAAGCTTATTTGTCGTGGGCGTATCGATACTGGCTCTAAGGGTATCGATACGGTCAGCTAGTAAGTTAGTTAAAAGTATATTTGAATGTTCTATTTCTTTACGTTTTAGTCCCTGAATGTTGTGGATGCAATTAAGTGAGCTTGGATGATTGTTTTGAGCTGAGATTTGACAAAGATGCATTGTAACGCCCCAAGTTTAGGGCCGAGAGATAATCGGATTAGTCAAGCCGAGTCGAGTTAGATTTAAATTGGAGAAAAACTAATTTATAACACACCTAAAAGTGGTTTAAAAGAGAAAAAGGAAAAAAAGGAGATTTTGTAATTCTAAAAAGGGTTTTTGAAAGCCATCATCTTCTCCAAATTGCTTTTCACGTTCAAAAACCTCTCTTAAACTCTATTTCACTATTCCATTGCCTCAAGCTCTCAATCCAAGTGATTTGTTCAAGGTAAATGATTCCTTAACTTGGTTTTATCTTCCTTGAGTCCTAAATGCTAAGATTTTTTCAAAACCCATGGTTTAAACATGTTTTGATTTTTAAAGTTTGGTTTGAAATGAAAGGAAGTTTATGGGTTTTCGTTTGGGTTGACTATGGCCGAGTTTGAGTCTGTTTTTAACTCTATTTTATTGCTAAAATAACATAAAAATGGTGGGTTGGTTTAAGAAACCCGAAATGGGTATTGTGGGTGATTTTGGAAGTTGAAAATCTTGAGTTTTTGGATGGGTTTTGGGTCTAAATGATAGCTGAAGGTTTGATAGCTTTGGGTTGATGTTTAGGGATGTTAAAAGATAGATTTTTATGGTAAATTCGTTGGGTTTGGCTGCAAGTAGTTTGGGACTGAATTGATATGTTTCGGGTGAAATTTGGGGCTTGAATCGACGTGTGTTGTTGCAAGATTGTTGAGTTCCGGGTTTTTGGTGTGTTTGTGAGTGTATTAGTGTTCTAATGTTCAGTTTTGGGTTGCTTAAAACAGAGGAATCAGATTCGGGCTCTGTGGACGGAAATCTGGGTAGTTTAGAGGCTTGATTCGGCACCTCGGACATCGTTTGTGTGTTGGCTGGTGAGTGGATCGATTTTAAAAGCCTTAACGTGATTAAGGGAATGTTTTGGGAGTTTGGGTTGAGCTTGAAAGGCCAATCCAAGCTCAAGAGTAAGTTTTAAAGGTTTTATGCACTTAATCTGTGTTTTATGATTCTTGATGCAATGTGAACATATCATGTTGATAATGTGTTAGTTTGCATTATTATACATGTTGAGACTTATGACTTGTGTTTATACTTGCATCGTGAGTACATGCTTTGCATGGAAGTTTGGAAATGGTAAGTGGTTCAAGCATCAGTAATACTTGTGGTTTTGAATGAGTATATTGACATGTGTTGAGTTGTTACCGGATATAATTGATCGATCAATAGGATTAGAGTGCACTCAAGGTGAAAGTCATGCGTGGCCTTAGTGATGCTAGATTCCACTAAGGAGGAGTATGGTGATGTGAGATTCCACCGGAAGTTATGTTTCGCTAGACGAGTGAGTACGGTGATGTGAGATTCCATCGGAAGTGTCTAGTGGGTTTGAGAAACTGTCTGCATATTCGAGTAAAAACGATGAATGTCAATATACCCATGATGCTTTAATTCTCATGTTAAGCATGTTGTTGATTTCTTCTTTATGCTTATGCATTGTTGGTTACTTTGCTTGCGTTATGGGAATGAGCACGTGGTAAGCCTATGGCTTGTGGTTGCATTCGATAAATGCACGTGAAGGTAAATGCATGTTGTTATGTGATCAAACATGTGGAGATAATTTGGAAATGGTTTTGGTTTTCAAGCAAACTAATGTTTTAAAACTGCATTGTTGTAGCTACCGTTTTGAGCACTGCTCACTAAGCTTAAACGCTTACGCTCTCTTTTCCAACAATGCAGGCCCTTAGACCTTCGGAGCAGCTCGGGGAACAAGGGAGAATCCAAGGGAGTTTGGTTTGCTCAAGTATTAGTTTAGACTTCAATAATTAGTATTAAGCAATGGGATAGGACCTTTAAGTTTTGAGGTGTTGTTGGCATGTCTCTTGCTTTAGACAAGTTTGCTTGGTTGTGTTTGGCCTGTAATGCCTTTTACCATGATGATTTATGCTTTTGTTTAGCTTTTGGCTATGTTGGTGAATGCTATGTATGCTTGTTTTCTCTAAGAATCTTGTCTTGTTGGTGGTTGCATCGTTAAGTGTTTAAATTGCTTTATATGTATATCCATGGATGCCTTGAGTCATATGTGTGCTTGATATGTGGCTCTTATATTGGGTTCCTTGTGCTTTTAGCAGCTAAAATCAGTTTTGTAGGGCAGGGCGTATCGATACACTCAAGGGCGGTATCGATATGGTAACAAGTGATTAACAACATTCTCATTTCTCAAAAAGCATATCGGATACACAGATTACCAAGTGTTGTCCCAAACACTTCATACATTCTACCGGCATCTCAAGGCTCACACACGGGAGCAACCCTCCACCGTTGTAACACCCGTGGTGGAGTATTCGGTACAATCACAACCCCTCAACACCACTCATCGATAGATGTATAGCCCACTAACGAGAGACGAGACACATACAAGGTTCGCACCTGGGAGCTACCCTCTACCGTTGCAACCTTAAACATTCCTCAATCGTTAGGGTACTTGGATGGAGTTTTCGGTACAATCATGACCCCTCAACATCCAAGGTGACTTGTTTATAGTGCACTCAATCATATAGCCGGCTAACTATATCCGATTTCATTTACAAAACACTTTACACAACATCACTTGCCAAGATAATCCACATTTCATGCATACCTCACTGTTTTCCAAAGCATTCATAATAATCCATATCTCAAGCATTAAACCATGCTTAAAAAACTCATGCATCAACACATGCATACTAGGATCACTTACCTAGGGCTTCCTTAAACCATATGGCATCATCAACCACATTTTATAAACTCAAAACATGCTTTAAACAGTAGGTTAACACAATTAAACAAGTGCATCCAAAGGCTCATAATAGCACAATCCGAGGGAGAAAATCACTTTACTTACTTCCGAACATAGTAAAGCGTTTCAAGCTTACACTAAGTTCCCAAAACCACTTTTATGAAGTTTCAAAGCTGGAACTCTCATTTCCACTCACCAACTTGCGAAACCACACTTGCCGACGCAACAATCAACCGTCCGAAGCCTCTAAAACCACTTCGATCGGTTCCGGATCACTATCCTCTATTTTCAACACATTAAAAACAGAGATTCAATGCATCATAATGCCTCCAAACACCAGCACTTAATTAGAAACCCGCTGCCCCGCTCTAAAGCATCAAATTACCCATCCAAAACAACCAAAATTACAATCGATTGATCTATAAACTCAGCCCAGCCATTAACCAACACATTTTAACCATAAATCAACATCCAAAAACAACCTAAAACCATCCTTATACCTCCAGCAAATCAGATCTCACATAACATCCCAAAAACCTAACCGTAAACACCGTTAAAATCAAAGATCTCAAGAATTTCGGGATTAATATGATTAAGACTCTATTTCAACATCATAAACATTCCAAAACTTTATTAGAAACCATCTTAAACAAATCAAATCAAAACAACTCCGAAAATCGCATTAAATCATCTCTTTAAGTCAAGATTTCACCATTTTATCAAAACTACAATAAAACTTTAATAAAAACATGAATAAAGAGTCAAATATCTTTAGAATTTCATTAAAGAACCTTGATTAGAGGGTTAGAACGAAAATGACCTCCAATCCTTGCTTCTCTTCTAATTTAGAAAGTTTTGCTTTCAAGAATCTTGAGGATATTTGAGAGAAATCACAAAAAAAGATGTTGAAAATCAAGAGAGAAAATGAAAGTTAAAGAAATCTGGAAAATGAGAGAATTTAAAGAGTGTTTGGCTGATGTGAAATGAGGAAATGAAAATGACGTCCATTTTGTTTAACCAAAATAACTACCTTTTAATTAAATCAATAAAAGTCACTTTTATTATTTAATAAACCATTTAAAACACATGCCAAATGAGATAAAAGACTTTATTGCCATTTAGCTCCCTAAAGATTCTAAGATTTTGACTCTTTTTAAAAAATACCCTTTTTCCCACAGTTTTAAAACTTTACATTTTGGTCACTACCCAAAATGTATACTTCCCAAAACTCGTTTTGCAAAATTGATTTGACCAACCTCTTAAATATAATTTTGGAGGATTTTAGAAATCTTTACCACATTTTTATCCCATCCCGAACCTTGATTTCTCAGAACCACCTTTAACGTCTCGAACAACCGATTACCGGTTCCACTAGCCTAACCCGACACGCAAAACACCTAGGTCCAAAATCGAGGCGTTACAAATTCTGACATTTTTTTGGTTCTCATGCGATGACACGACTGCTGGAGGGAGAGAGGGACCAGAGAGATGGCCATCGTGGAGCCGTGGTGGTCCTTCATCCAACGTGGCATGAAGATAGAGGGTCTAAACGAGTGCGTAGCTTCGACGCGACAACTAAAGGGTCGGGCGGTGAGCTCCACGCACGTGTGAGGGTCGTTAGATCATGGCAAGATCTAACGGTTGAGATGCGACTGCGCCAGATAAAATGAGTGTTAGAGTTAGGGTTATTTGATTTTAATTAGGGTTTATTTATTTGGGCTTATCGGGCCATATATGTAATATGGGTTATGTTTGTTGTAAATATATTGGGCTGTAACTGGACATATTTTTTATTTAATTGGATTTGGCTTCTATTTAATTATATATATATATATATGTATGTGTGTGTCTTTTTTGTTTTGATTTTCATAATAATAATAAGACAATAATAATAACAATATTATAACACAATAATGAAATACAATAGATCAGGTCAAAGACCCCAGATAAAATTAGTAATTACAGGTATGTTTTATTAAAATGTTCTGTAATAATAGAAATGTTTATAAAAAATACCTTTTTACGCTTCAATTAGACAACTTTATTAATGAACAAAAGTAAAATAAGAATAAGAATCATAGAATGCTTTAAAACATCCAAAACCAACAAAAAAGAAAACAATAAATTTAAAAAGAAAAGATAAGCATTGCACCGGTCAGATCAGACATTTTCTTTTAGTACTAAAGAAAATCTCTACGGCCCATAGTAGGAAGGGTTACTGGGGGAGTTGTCAAAACACGAACTAAATGAAATTTCTAAAATCAACAACCACCTTCCACGTTTATTCCCAAAGACAAAAATTCGCTACACAATTCTTATTACATCGGTCAACAACCCAAAAGGGGATTAAACTATCCAAGCCACCGACAAACATGAATAAAAAACGAAGTCATAAGGATCACCGAATGAAAACCAAACGCCTGGAAAAGTAGTCAGAAAACATGCCATAAGGTAGAGACGTGACATAAAGGCAGAGACGTGTTGTAAAAGTAGAGAAAACGTGCCACAGAAGTAAAGAAAACGCAACAAAAAGTGCGAAGGAAAAATAAACAAAATAAATAGGTTCAAACATAAGAAAGCAAAGAAAAATATGAGTCGCCGACCATTGACGATCAACACCAATACTAATAGAGTTACCGGTTAAGCAAAGAACAAAAAGAAGTGAACATCTAGGAAGAAAGTAAAATAAGAAACAAGAAAACAACTATTCTTTTGTCTCATTTAAACTAAGACACAATAAACGATTATCATAAAATTTAATTGTACGAAACATATGTTAATTACTTCACTTTGAGGAATGAATGATTCAAAGATGAAAAACAAACTAAGAAAAACATTCTTCATTGAAACTTCTCTCTTTTTTGTTTTATTATAAAAAAAACAACTTATTTAAATATATATAGAATCATAGATATAATAAATGTACTAAGTTTCGTGAAATAAAAATATGTATTCTACACTATTTATTCTGTTATATAATTTATTACAATCACTTTTATAATATTAATTTAATATTTTTAAAAATATTGAAAAGCATAAAGCAGATGTCGAAACATATCAGAATCAGTATTAGTAAAAAATGTTTAATACAAAAATAAATGTCCAATCTATACTTCTTGTTAACTTTTGGTGCTTAAATTAATTTTTTTGGTAAAAAATAGATGTTTAACATTTCATCTCGTTAATTTTAAATGTATGATAGTTAACTATTGTTAAAATATCGGTTAACCGATTAAAATTTGACATGTGACGTGTTTTAATTTTTAATTTCTTTTAATTAATTTTTTATTTATTAATTGAATTTTTTTAAAAAAAACCTTGAAATTCTAAAGAAATTTCTAAAACAGCCCTCAAATCCTTAAAATCCAAAAACGCTCAAATCCCTACTATTGTCACCGTCAAACCCATCCATTTAGTCGTCGGACTCAACCGGCTATTTCTCCCAATGTGACATCGCTGAAAATCAACACACGACGTGCCAATTCAATATTAAACAACGAATGTAAAATCATCGTTCGAGTGGCATACCGTTCGTTGATTTCGACGATGGCATGTTGGGGGAAAATGGTCATCTGATTTCGATGGCTGAAGGGGTAGACTCAGCGAAGACATCTGAAGGAGGTAGCGGTGATAGCTTGAGATTTTGTAATTTTTAGTGTTTTAGGGATTTTTTAGAATTTCGGGATTTTAAAAAATTTAAATTTTCTTTTTAAAATTAAAATTATTGCTAGGTGTCAAGCATTGGTTCTATAACAATTTTTTTAAAACAGTTTTTAATGATCAAGCACCTAAAATTATAACAGTATAAATGTTGGACACTTATTTTTATCGAAAAATAGTTTAGGCACCTAATGTTAACGAGAGGTATAACTTAGGCACTTATTTGTATATTAAGCCTAAAAAAATTAGACATAATGCCAAAAAATTCCCCTAACGTTTGACTGAATAGTCATTTTGGCACCTATTCTTTTTTTTGAAGCAATTTAACCCTCAACGTTTCATTTTGAGTCAAAATGGACCCTCTGTGGATGAAAACTATTAGTGAACTAATGCTAAATGACTTGAAATGACGTGACAAACCTACATGTCAGTGCACGTGCGATAGAAGTGTCATATAAGCAAATATGCTGACTTTACAGAATGGCACATCAATCAACAAATAATTTTATAAAATTGTATAGAGTATAAAAAAATTTCTTCTAAGTGTTATTTTGTCAAGTCATTTCAAGTTGTATAACATCAGTTGACTAACAATTTTCATTAAAGGATGGGCCATTTTGACCTAAAATGAAACGTTGATGGCTAAATTATTTAAAAAAAAAGAGGTCAAAGTGACTATTTAATCAAACATTAGGAATAATTTTTTGACATTCCAAAAAATTATGTCTACCTATATGGCATTGACAATCTTATTTAAGGGCCTTGGTCCATAAAATTTACATGATTCCTCGAAATTTTAAAAAAATAATTAAAACCCGAAAAATTTTAGAAATTCTCATTGAATTTTAAAATTTTCTAATACTATTAAATAGGTTCCTCAAAATTTTAATAAGATCTCCGATTTATTTTGAAATTTCAAATAAATCCCTAAACTGTTATTACCAAAATCAGGCTAAGACTGGAGAGGGAAATTGAAATGTTCACACCCAAACTTTTGAATTTGATAACGACGGATCAAACAAAAATCTTGGTTTTCCCATCAATCTATATTCGTAGAACAATTATAAAATATTAAAATAAAACCAATAGACATAAAGCAAACAAACTCGACAATCATAATCAATTTGAGAGCTGATTCCATTTGCATTTCCATGCAAATATTCAGAGCTAATTAAACACAAACTATAAGACAACACCTTCTTTTGATTTTTCTCATGACTCGTATAAAGTACAATGACACGTTAATTTCATGAACATTTAAATATCTTAATACGGTCAAGGAAAATGCATCGAAGAACAAGACAAACCACTTTGTCCTAAGAGATTAAAAAGCATATGACTAATGATGGTTTGGTGCAACGGCAAAGCACTTTGCTTTTTCAAGGAGATAATTTAAGTTTGAATTTTAGAGATGATTTTGTTGGGAGGGAGAGTTAAAAATTTCGAACATGTCCACAGAATGATAAGCAGCTTAGTATCGCTTAAGCAGATCTCAAGTTTGAGGCCTTGTGTATGTAGAAAATCCTCGTTGAGAGACTCACACACCAAAACCAGGTGTTTGACTCGTGTCGGTCCGGATTAGTCAACGCAAAACCCTAGGAACCAAGAGGCAACAAAAATAGCATACTTGTAGAATTAAAATATACCCTTTTCCCAAAATTTTCTAATATTGTGAATATAATAAATTCAGTTAGAAGAATTATACTTTATGATGAGTTTTTGTAATATCTGATTTGAATTAATGGATTAGTAAATCAGATACAGGTGATTATACTAGAAAAACATTATTTTTTTATTAAATAGAGAGGCATTACATTCTCATGTCGAGATTCGAACTCATACAAGATGGGGCAATATGAGCATCTTTAGCCATTAGACCAATTAATGGATCTAAAAAAAATATCTTTAGTGATTAAATCTTTTCGTGATAACTTTGGATTCTATACATACTTTTTTTCATTTCAATATTTGGCTTTGGGTAGCTAAAAAGTGATTCCTTAGGATAATATTCACCTAGAAATATCAAATCTATTTATTAAGAAGGATTCCAAATCCTCCAAAACCAATCACAAAAATGTAGGAATTTGGATATACAAAATGTTGGTAATGCTTCAAGAGTTACCAAAGCTATATCCCACATTGGTTGGGAAAATAGCTAGGGAAGGGTATTTATACCCATGCTTCCTCCCTCCCTTGTATATATTCTTTTTGGAGAAAATTCGTAAGAATTTTCTTATGAACAAAAGAATATATGTGAAAGAATTTTTTCTTATTTATAGGCTTTTGATTCGAACGTTCAGAACCGTTTAGTGAAACGGCCGTTGAACAGTGAAACGACCGTTAAACAGTGAAACGACCGTTGAACAGTGAAATGGCCGTTGCACAGTGAACAGTGAACAGTGAATAGTGAAACGGCCGTTGAACAGTGAACAGTGAACAGTGAAACGACCGTTGAACAGTGAACAGTGAAACGACCGTTGAACAGTGAAACGGCCGTTGCACAGTAAAACGGCCGTTGCACAGTGACATCCGGCCTATAAATAGAGGTGCTTCATACACCATTTGGAACATCCGAAAAACACATCAAAAACTCTCTTGTTTTCCTCCATTGTTCGAGCATCATTTGAGCAGTACCACTGTTGTTCACTCCTGAGTCGAGTGTACGATTCTTGGAGCGTCCGTGTG
Organism: Hibiscus trionum; assembly: GCA_030270665.1. Lineage (NCBI taxonomy): Eukaryota > Viridiplantae > Streptophyta > Magnoliopsida > Malvales > Malvaceae > Hibiscus > Hibiscus trionum. Next base: position 7,366,651 of record BSYR01000007.1, on the reverse strand, counting down.
CACCTCGGGGGACATTCTGCCTGTGAAGCGACTACACTGTTCGGGGCAGTTTTGTTTCTAAGGCAGTGGCCATCATACCACGACACGGTTCACATCTTTTATAACCGTTGTTTTATATTTTCCAGTTAGTGCTAACAGCCGATTTTGCAGTCCATTTTACCAACAATTTAGAAACAAAACTTTTCTCCGAATCTGCAAAATGGCATCTTCATCCGCACTAAGCAAGCTCATTCCCGATCTTTCCAAGCTCGATGCTTTAGATGGCAGCAACTACCGTAGATGGTCCCAGCGCATACTGATTTTCTTTGAGCAATTGGACCTCGATTATGTGCTGCTCAACGAACCACCATTTGCACCACCTACCGTTGCTGTTCCTGCCGATAACCAAGGCCAAACTGATGCTGCCGCCGATGTCCTTGCTGCTGCCACCTTTGCCAAATATGAGAAGGACAACAAGACGGTCCGTGGCCATCTCCTAAGTCACATGTCTAACAAAATATTTGACATGTACCTAAAGGAGAGGAGTGCAAAGGCAATATGGGACTCCTTGGACACCAAGTATGGCACCGATGATGCGGGGATTAAAAAATATGTCGTGGGCGAATGGTTGAAGTTCCAGATGACTGACGACAAGACCATCATGGACCAAGTCCATGACTATGAGAATCTTGTCTCGGACATCATAGCGGAAGGCATGCAAATGTGTGAAGTTTTGCAAGCCAATGTCCTTATCGAGAAGTTGCCAAAATCATGGTCCGATTACCGCAACTCCCTCAAACACAAGAAAAGGGACATACCACTTCAGGAGCTGATTGGTCACATGAAAATCGAGGAGGCCAACCGGTTGAAAGATAAGGTTTCGAACAACTCTAGTCACTTATCTTTTAAAACTAACATTGTTGAGTCTGGTGCTGCTTCAGGGTCCAAAAGGCCCTTTAAGAAAGGCCCTCCGAACAAAAGGCCCAAACCACAGCAGACTACCAATTTCAAGAAGCCCAACAAGGCTAAGCACGACATGAAAACCATGAAGTGCTACGTGTGTGGGCAAGCCGGTCACAAGGCGTACCAATGTCAGCACCGCTTGGACCGCCAGAACGAGACTAGACCACGCATGCATGTCGCGGAGGACATGGATGATGAAGTCATAGCTGCGGTGGTTTCGGAGGTCAACTTCGTAGAGAAGAACACCGAGTGGGTCGTAGACACTGGAGCTTCTCGACATTTCTGTGCAAAGAAGGAGCTATTCACCGAGTTCGAGGACGCGAAAAATGATGAACGCGTGTACATGGGGAACTCCAGCAGCTCTCAAGTGATGGGCAAAGGCAAGGTTTTACTCAAGCTGACTTCCGGTAAAACTTTGGCCCTTAATAATGTCCTATATGTGCCTGCTCTGCGTAGAAATTTGATTAGTGGTGGCCTCTTAAATAAGGCAGGCATTAAGTTAGTTTTTGAGGCAGATAAACTTGTACTTTCCCGTAACGGTGATTATGTTGGGAAAGGTTTTTTAAGCGAAGGTTTATTTGTCATAGAAACTCAACTTAATGAAAATAATAAAGCCACCACTTCTGCTTATATTGTTGAGTCTGTTGATATGTGGCATGCTAGATTAGGACACGTAAATATTCAATCCTTAAAGAAAATGATGAATATGAATATTTTGCCTAAACTAGACACAACAAACTATAATAAATGTGAAGTTTGTGTAGAAGCCAAGCATGCAAAACCTACCTTTAAAAGTGTTTCTAAAAGAAAGACTGAACTGTTAGAACTTATTCATACTGATCTAGCAGACTTTAGAAACACTGAAAGTAAAGGAGGAAAACACTACTACATAACTTTTGTAGATGACTTTTCTAGGTATACAAAAGTTTATCTCCTAAGAACTAAAGATGAAGCTGAAAATTTCTTTCTTATTTATAAGACAGAAGTTGAAAATCAGTTAGATAGGAGAATAAAACGTGTTAGGTCTGATAGAGGTGGTGAATATGGATCTAATTTTCTAAAAGAGGTTTGTGAGACGAATGGCATAATACATGAAACTTCAGCCCCTTATTTTCCTCAACAGAACGACATAGCCGAGAGGAAAAACAGAACTTTAAAAGAGATGATGAACTCATTATTGATAAGTTCTGGGTTGTCTGACAACATGTGGGGGGAAGCCATTCTATCGGCTAATCATATTCTGAACCGAGTACCTCATAAGAAAATTGATTCTACCCCATACGAATTATGGAAAGGGTATGCCCCAAATTTACAATACCTGAAAGTGTGGGGGTGTCTGGCCAAAGTGGGGTTACCCGACTTTAAGAAGTCCACCATTGGACCTAAAACCGTTGATGCAGTGTTTATAGGCTATGCTTCTAATAGTGCCGCATATAGATTCATGACTCTGCAAGACTTCTCTATTTGTGAATCTAGGGATGCTGTTTTCTTTGAAGATATCTTTCCTCTAAAGAAACCTAGATTAAATGTTGAAACACAAATAGAAAGCTTGCCATCCACTTCTTCTAGTGTGCCTGCTAGGTCTTCTCAAGAGATTAAATTTGAGCCTAGAAGAAGTAAGAGACAAAGAGTTGAAACCTCTTTTGGACCAGACTTCATAACTTCCTTTATTTCTGAGATAAATGATTTAGACACTCTTTCTGATCATATAGCTCAAGCATATCTGTTAGATGAGGATCCTAAAACTTACGAAGAAGCTATACGATCTATTGATGCTAGTTTTTGGAAAAGCGCTATAAAAGATGAACTAGAATCAATAATGTCTAATCATACTTGGGAATTAGTTGACTTGCCTAGAGGATTTAAAACCATTAACAGTAAGTGGGTCTTTCGAAAGAAACTTAGACCAGATGGTTCTATCCAAAAGTATAAGGCAAGACTAGTAGTCAAAGGGTTCACTCAAAGATTTGGTCAAGACTTCTTTGATACTTACTCTCCCGTCACAAAAATCTCAACGATCCGTGCATTGTTTGCACTAGCCTCCATTCACAAATTGCAAGTGCATCAAATGGATGTAAAGACTGCATTTTTGAATGGGGATCTAGATGAAGAGATCTATATGGAGCAACCTCTTGGCTTCGAGGCGCCTGGTATGGAAGGCAAAGTATGTAGACTTAAAAAGTCACTTTATGGCCTGAAGCAAGCTCCTAAACAGTGGTATGAGAAATTTCACAAAACTATTCTTAGTTTTGGTTTTGTTGTGAATGGTTCGGATGCATGCGTGTATTCGAGGATGTTTGGTACTGATTGTGTCATCATAAGTTTGTATGTTGACGACATGCTGATTTTCAGTACCAACATTGAGTCCATTAACAAAACAAAAAGTTTCTTGTCCACTAAGTTTGAGATGACTGACTTGGGAGAAGTCGATGTAATCTTAGGAGTCAAAGTAATCAAATCTGAAAAGGGATTTTCTTTAAGCCAGACACATTATATTGAGAAAGTGTTAAAGAAATTTGACAGTTATGATGTCACCCCTGTTCGAACTCCTTATGACTCTAGCATACACCTCTTCAAGAATGAAGGAAGTAGCGTTTCTCAAATGGAATATGCCAAAATAATTGGCAGTCTAATGTTCTTAATGAACTATACTCGGCCAGATATTGCCTATGCTGTTAGCAGACTCAGTAGATATACTCATAACCCTAGTAATGAGCACTGGGTTGCTCTTAGACGCTTACTTAAGTACCTTAAGGGTACTATGGACTGGAGACTTGAGTTTATTGGCTTTCCTGCTACATTAGAAGGATATTGTGACGCCAACTGGGTCTCTGATAGTGATGAAGTAAGCTCTACGAGTGGGTATGTATTTACTTTGGGAGGAGCAGCAATTTCTTGGAAGTCTTCAAAACAGACTTGTATTGCTCGCTCTACTATGGAGTCAGAGTTTATAGCTCTTGACTTAGCTGGGCAAGAAGCTGAGTGGCTAAGGAGTTTGTTAGCCGATATTCCGTTGTGGGGAACTCCGACTCCTCCTATTTCCTTGTTGTGTGATTCACAAGCCGCGATTTGTGTAGCCAAAAGTCAAGTTTACAATGGTAAAAAGAGACACATTCGCATAAGGCACGAATCTGTTAGACACTTAATAAGGAATGGAGTACTCTCTTTAGAGTATGTGAAGTCGGAAAGAAACCTAGCAGATCCGCTTACCAAAGGGTTAAGTCGGAAGTTGGTCCTAGATTCGTCGAGGGGGATGGGTTTAAAGCCCATTGGTTGAGGAATTCATGGTGGATACCCAACTTAGTTATCTAAGTTCAATGTGGTCAAACGAAACCATGAAAAGACTCATAGTGTACATTTCTCACTACTTATCCCTATGACGAATAATGTACATGTCCAGGTTGAGTACTATTACTCTTAATAAATTCAAAGCCCATGTTTTGGGTGGTCTTTGTGAGAAAGACTTGATGAATTTACCGAATCATGGTTGAATACTTATTCTTAATAAGTTCATAACACAAGTATGAATGTGTTGTCCTATTGAGAAGGACAAGATGAACTTACCACCAGAAAGGTTGAGTTTCAAGAAACTCTTAATGAAATTTAAAATGATCCTATTGAGAAGGACATTTTGAATTCACCGACAATGAGGTTGAATATTTATTCTTAATGATTTCTTATCCCAAGACTGGGTGGTTCATTTTAAATGGACTTGAAGAAATCACCATAAGTCTATAAGAGGTTGAGCCATTACAAATGGTTCTTAATTATTTCATAGCCCAGATTCAGGGTGGTTTATATTGAGATAAACTTGATGAAATAACCTATGTAAGTGAGAAGGATTAGCCACCTTCTATGAAAAACGTTGGGCCGTTTTTCTAAAACACTTACTAGAATCCTGAGGGTAAGATGGCCAAATATACACTTGTGTATATATATCTTACACATCGAGAACTTCAGTGGATGAAGGAGTTAGTTGTGTGTTATGAGTTTACCCCTATCTTAGAAAGTTCAAGACTAGTTTCACTTATCTAAGAGAAGGATCGCTCATTATCACTATGTACTAGTTCAAGATACGTTCACTAGTGCTTAAGCAACTAATTCCGCTACTGCTCGTCTGAGGAGGTTTGTGTTTGAGATACAGATGAATTCTTTCGCATTAGTGGGGGAATGTTGGTAATGCTTCAAGAGTTACCAAAGCTATATCCCACATTGGTTGGGAAAATAGCTAGGGAAGGGTATTTATACCCATGCTTCCTCCCTCCCTTGTATATATTCTTTTTGGAGAAAATTCGTAAGAATTTTCTTATGAACAAAAGAATATATGTGAAAGAATTTTTTCTTATTTATAGGCTTTTGATTCGAACGTTCAGAACCGTTTAGTGAAACGGCCGTTGAACAGTGAAACGACCGTTAAACAGTGAAACGACCGTTGAACAGTGAAATGGCCGTTGCACAGTGAACAGTGAACAGTGAATAGTGAAACGGCCGTTGAACAGTGAACAGTGAACAGTGAAACGACCGTTGAACAGTGAACAGTGAAACGACCGTTGAACAGTGAAACGGCCGTTGCACAGTAAAACGGCCGTTGCACAGTGACATCCGGCCTATAAATAGAGGTGCTTCATACACCATTTGGAACATCCGAAAAACACATCAAAAACTCTCTTGTTTTCCTCCATTGTTCGAGCATCATTTGAGCAGTACCACTGTTGTTCACTCCTGAGTCGAGTGTACGATTCTTGGAGCGTCCGTGTGCACCTCGGGGGACATTCTGCCTGTGAAGCGACTACACTGTTCGGGGCAGTTTTGTTTCTAAGGCAGTGGCCATCATACCACGACACGGTTCACATCTTTTATAACCGTTGTTTTATATTTTCCAGTTAGTGCTAACAGCCGATTTTGCAGTCCATTTTACCAACACAAAATTGATCGAACTGATTCATGAGATGATATTCAACAGATTATATTCGAATTTAAACCATTTGCAATTATGTTTCTTATTTCAAACTATGAACTCCGTAGTAATAATGATTGTAAAGTTGGATTCCATTGTTATGTGAGTATATCAAATGTGTTGAATGAATGTGCTTTTATACGTTCTTTTTAAGCAGCTAGCCTCGCTTCCTTGATAAAAAAAAAAACAAAAAAAAAAGCTAGCCTCGCTTCTTGCAAAAGCAGACCCCAACACACTTTCTCAGATTCCTTTCTTTTAACATCACCCTACTCCAGTGGGATGGAAATCATCTGCCCCCAAAGTATGTTTCTATTTGTACCCTCACTTTAAAATAGTGAGTTTAGAGTTTAGAGTTGGGGTTTAAGGTTGGGGCTTAGGGTTAGGGTGTAGGGAATTAGGGGTAGTGTGTATTTTTTAGGGTTTGGGGTTTGGGGTTTAAGATATGAAAATTAGGGTTATGGGGCAAGATTTAATTTTTAAGTATTTTTAAGTAGGAGCATAGAAGGAGGCATGGTTAAGGGGCATGAGATTTTTACCCACTCCAGTGTGCCTAAATTATTTATAATTTGTAGATACTATTGCCATTATTCGATATTAATTATTATTATGGTTAGAGACTAATGCGGATAAAAGAATTTGGAAATCAAATTGAGAAATAAATAATAAAAAAAGCATGACATATTCCATTTTTTACTCAAATATTCATTTGATTAATCAACCGTTATTGCTGAATATTTGATACAGAAGCCAAGGAGATGAGCAGAACTGTTGACCGGCAGCTAAAAAAAATTAAAAAAGCCGTAACTAATTACACCCAAAATTGTTATCAAAACATAGAGTAATATTTTAGGTTGTAACTTCATATTTTACCTAAATAACCTAAAATGGTATAGGTTTTGTTAACATTTTCGGTTGCACTTAAAATGTTACTCATACCCAACTCAAAATATTAAATATTTTTATTACATTTCAAGTTGTAACTCATTTACCTTTTTTAATTTTAAATTAAGTAGTTGTTTTTTAGAATTTTCTCATGGAGACAACTTTTATGAATTAAGAAATAGAGTAATTAATTTGGTTTATGTGAGTTGGAGCAAAGCAGTGGAGCCTCAGAGAAGTTGTGTCAGTAAATAGTAATAGTAGCCAATGAGACATTAGAGATTAGAGAACGATGAGAAAGTGTAGTGGCGGATGAAGCGCGTGGATTTTGTAATTAGGAAGACTAAAGAAGCAGGGAAGTCAGGTCCACATGCTGACAAACCACTACTTTGTCTGTTTGTGAGTGTTGGACAACACCACGCGCTCACTCTCGTCAAACTTGGGGAAATGGGTCAGACATTCCCTTCTCTTGTCAGAACAGAAACCTCTTTACTTGCCTCGTCTCTTCCGAATCTCCTTTCATCTTCTTGTCTTTAATACCACCTTCTTTTCCTTTTCTATTTTTAACACTTTAATATATACCGTATTTGAATCTAAGTCGTTTCAGTTTAATTACGGTTTTGAATTTAAGTTTTTCAAAATACAAAAAGAAAACATTAAATATATTTGACAGAATAGTTATTATTCTTATAATTCTACTTGACTCGATAAAATTAATTTATGTTTAAACCGTTAAATTTATAAAAGTAAAATACCCATGGTTCACATCCAATATATACGCAATATGTTTCAAATTTTATAATAGATTATAAGAAGATATATATATATATCTATTAAAATATTTCAATATAAAAAATGTTATAGTCTATATACTATATGCTGGTCAATGTAGATTTCGAAATGGAGTCTTTTGAGACATGTCCCTCCATTATAATAATTACTTTTTTTCCAACAATTTTACTACAAAAATTAATGTTGGTTATTATTTCCTCTCTAGATCTCAATGCGAACAACTAGTTATTAGTAAAAATAATTACAAAAGCTTTCTCTTTTCACAAATGACTCACCTTAATTATGTTTCACAAATAGTTATCATTACCAAAGTAGATTTAGACACATTCTTCTTGTTCCTTCTTCTCGCATGAAATAATGCAGCAATCAATCACTCAATCCAATTGTTTGAACAATACCTTTTCTTTAAATTAGATTTTTAAAAAAATAGGTTCAAGCCTATATCCTTTATGCAATTGGTTCAATTTTTTACACATATCCCATGAAGTAGGGATGTAAAAAGCTAACTCGACCTAAAAATCTGACTGAAATCTGCTCGAGTCAGAACCTGGTTTGACCCGAAGATTCAATGACCCGAACCCGATCTGTAACCGATTGTTGTTAACATGAACCCGAGTTGGACCTGTTACTGTAGTAACCGAACCCGACCTGCACTCGACCGAGAACGACCAGAACCCGACCGAGAATGACCTGAACCCGAATTGGACTTGTTACCGTGGACCCGAAATCCGACCTACACCCAACTGAAATGAACACGAACCCGAGACCGACCTGGCAGATAACCGATATTACCCGACTGAATCGACCCGAGATTCGATTTTACCCGACCTGTTTTGGACTCGATCTGTTTTGAACCCAACCTATTAATTGACCCGACTTGTTTTGAACCCGACCTTTTGTTGACCTGAATTGATATTGGCATAGCTTGATATTTACCTGTCATGTAATTGAGGAAGTCTATGATTTGATGGATTTAAAATGTTGATAAAGGTAAAGTATTAAGTGTTGATAAATGTAAAAATATTAATTTTTTAAATCAATTTAAAGTGTTAAATAATCTTTTGTTATATATATAGGGAAGATTGGATTTAGATATTCGTTTGACACTACTAAGTTTGAAATTTTGTTAAATAATTCAATGCTTAGCAATAATTCAATATGCTTATTGTTGAAACCTTAGGGTTTCTTGATTTTGAAATTGGGAACGAGAGAGAGAGAGAGAAAAAGAAAGAATCGGGAAAGTTTTATTATTATTGAAAAAGGGAAAAGTAAAGTAGTTTTACAATATAAAACATTACTTATATAATATTAACTAAAAACAATTAACCATTTCTTTAACTTATTTAACAACTAAGCTCTATTAGCCCTCCTCAAGTTGGAGCATATATATCATGTATGCCCAACTTGGATATAGCATGATTAAAAGGAGAAGGCTGCAAAGCCTTTGTGAAGCAGTATGCCAATTGATGATGTGTTGAAACAGGAAGTAGAGTGATCAACCCTTGATGAAGCTTTTCATGAATGAGATGACAGTCAATCTCGATATGTTTGGTCCGTTCATGCTGGACCGAGTTTTCTGCAATGAGAATAGCAGACATATGATCACAATAAAGGTTTGCAGGAGAAATAACATCAAGTTGTAAATTAGAAAGCAAATAGCTCAGCCATTGGATCTCGCAAGAGACGGATGCTAGTGCTCTATATTCAGCCTCACTTGATGAACGAGAGATTGTTTGTTGTTTCTTTGAGCGCCAAGATACAAGAGCTGAACCAAGGAAAACACAAAAGCCAGTAACTGACTTTCTTGAATCAGGGCAGGAAGCCCAATCAGAGTCATAAAAAGCATTAACTTTTATAGTATTATTGGCAGGAAAGAAAATCCCTTGTCCAGGGGTGCCCTTAAGATATCTAAGAATCCTATGGGCAGCTTGCAATGGGAATATCAGTAGGGGCTGAAATAAATTGAGAAAGTTGTTGGACAGCAAAACAAATATCAGGTCTCGTGTTTGTCAAATACAATAACTTCCCTATTAACCTTCGATAAGAAGTAATGTCCGATAAGGGAATTCCTTCATGTTTAGAAAGTTTAGCCTTGGCAAGTAAAGGAGTTGAAACAGGTTTTGAATTCAAAAAATCAATTTTTTCGAGTAAGTCTAGAGTGTACTTCCTTTGGCACAAATTAATACCCTTTTCAGGCCATGCTGCCTCAAGACCCAGAAAATACTTCAATTGTCCTAAATCTTTAATATTAAAGCAATCATGCAAATAATCCTTAATAGAAGCTATTTCATGCTCATTGGGACTAGTTAAGACTATGTCATCAACATAAACTACAAGGGCAATGAAAGTATTACCCGATCCTTTTACAAAAAGGGAAGTGTCCGCAGAAGCTTGCTTAAAACCTTGTTGAATCAGTGATGAGGTTAGCCTCTCATTCCATTGCCTACTGGCTTGCTTAAGACCATATAGGCTCTTTGTTAATTTGCAAACAAGACCAGGCTTATCAGGTGTAAAATCAGGAGGTAAGTCCATATAGACTTCCTTATCTAAAAAACCATGCAAGAATGCATTATTAATGTCTAACTGATGCAGAAACCATTTTTTGGAAGATGCGACAGCTAATAATGTCATAATAGTTGTTACTCGAGCAACTGGACTAAATGTATCTAAAAAATCTACCCCAGATTGTTGTGTGTAGCCTTTTGCTACAAGTCGGGCCTTTTATCTCTCTAAAGTGCCATCAGACTTCAATTTGGTTTTAAAACTCATTTACAGCCTATTGTTTTCTTTCCTGGAGGGAGGGGGACAAGTTCCAATGTTTTATTAACTTCTAAAACTTTAATTTCATCATCCATTGTATTTTTCCAACACTCATGTTTTATGGCTTGACTATAAGATTTGGGTTCAGCAAGAATATCAATGTTATTAACATATGCATTACGAATATTAGATAAACCATCATAGCAAAAAACACTATTAATATTATGTGGTGATTTTCTAGATCCTAAATAATAACCTCATAATCCCTAAAATTAGAAGGTAGACAAGCAGCCTTGCGTGGTCTTGAAACAGATGGAATAGGCTGCTGGACTAATTGAGAATGAACAGGTTGTTGAACCTGTTGGGAATCTGGAACTTGGTTAATTAATTCAGAAGGCTTAGAAGTTTGAACTGGTTTAGGATTAACAGAAATATTTTGAATAGGTTGTGAAACAAAATTGTCTGGAAGAATTTCAAAGTAAGTGTCATCCATGAACACTTCATCAGCAGAAACATCATTATCATAAGTAGGAAGAATAATTTTATTGACAGTCTTGGTGGATTTAAAAAAGAAAATCAGATTTTGAAAAAACCACATCTCTAGATATAAAGATAGATTTAGTATTAACATCATATAGTTTATAATCTTTTATGTGTTTAGGAAAATCTATGAAAATACATTTAACAGCTCTTGGATCCATTTTGGTTCTAGGCTTAGACAACACTGAAGCAAAATCAGTGCATCTAAAAATCTTTAAATGACCTAATTTAGGTGTATTATACAGAATCTCATGAGGAGTTTTGTTATGTAAAATTGGGGTGGGTGTGATATTAATTAAGTATGCAACATGAATAACACAATCAATCCAGAAAAATAAAGGTAAATTAGCTTGTACCTTTAATGTTCGAGCGAGTGACAAAAGATGTTGATGCTTTCTCTCCACAACATTATTTTGTTGTGGAGTATATGAGCATAAATTTTGATGCACAATTCCCTTAGAATTGAAAAAACCAGTTAGTTCAAACTCCTTTGCATTATCAGACCGAACACGTTTTATTTTCTTTGAAAATTGTGTTTCTACAAGATGATAAAAACTAATAAGTATGTTCCTAACTTCAGATTTAATTTTCATTGGATAAATCCAAATATATCTACTCTTGTCATCTACAATTGTTAAGAAATAAAGGTGACCATAGATACTCTTAACCGAGAAAGGGCCCCACACATCAACATGAATTAAATCAAAAATAGATTCAGAGACAGTATTACTAATAGGAAAGGGTAAACGCTTCTGTTTAGCTAAGTGACAAACATAACATTTAAAAGCATTAGGAAAAGAAGAAATTTCTTTATTTATTTCAGCAAAACACCTCATTCTTTTCATGGAGGGGTGGCCTAACCTAGAATGCCAAAGTCTAAAGTATTCAGTAAAAGAAATGCAAACAGTAGATGAAGAGACAGAATTACTTGAAGCAGAAGGTGCTGAAATACAATTCAAAACATGATTACTTGAGGCAGAAGTAACAAGTTGATACATGCCACTGACACTTTTAGCTAAACCAATCATCCTCTAAGTGGACATATCCTGGATAGAACAAAAGTCAAAAGAAAACAAACAAACAATAGAACTCCTAGTTAGTTGAGATATAGAAATGATATTAAATGCAAAACCAGAAATATAAAAAACATTGTTTAAAACCAAATATTCATTTATCTTAACAATTCCCACATGACTCACCCTAACTAAGGAATTATTAGGTAGCCTAATGAACTTATCTGTTACTGAATGATAAGAATTAAAAAGATTTAGATCATTACAAATGTGATATGTGGCTCCAGAGTCTAATATCCATGACACATTAGAATTAGAAATACAATTTGAACAACAAACAGAGAAATTATTACCTCCATCAACAGCAGGAATGTCGAAAGCAGAGGAAAGTGCATTGACCTTTGAATCAGTATTACCAGTAGAATTATGAATACCAAGAGGATTCTGGACCGAGAGATTTCTCTCTTGCAACATGCTCAACAAATTATCATACTGCTGCTTAGTAAAGACAACAGGAGAACCATATTCTTGGGCATTCTTGTTAGTATCAAAGGATCCCTCAAAGGGCAGTCCTGAATTTCCTACTTGATTCACCCTAGGTTGACTACGGTTCTTATATCCTGGTGGAAATCTGTGCTTTCTATAGCACTTTTCAATTGTATGACCATACAGACCACAAAAGACACACAAAGGCCTTTTTGCAGAATTCAAATTACTAAATTTTCTACTGACATTTCTATTACCAGACTTAGCATTTTCAAAAACTTTCCCAGAAACCCTATATGTTAACTGTAACCCCCTTAACCCGGCCTAGACGGTTGACCCGAATTAAGAAAGTCACACGGGGAAAACCAAAGTCAACCCGAAAGTCAACCTTGATTAACAACCCTTTTTTTTCTTTTTAAACTTGTCTAGATGCATACTAAGCCTTAGATATGTTCATACAACAGCATACTCAAAGATCATAAACATCAGAGATCTAACAGGGACCCAATTGAACAATTTACAACTTTAGGGACCAAATTGTAAATTCTGATAATTATAAGGACTTAACCCAAATTGAAGTTACCATCTTGAAATTAATCATGTTTCATGCTTCTCTGTAAAATTTCAGCTCAAAAGGACTTCCCAAACTCATACAATTGCACAAACAAGTTTCAGGACTAAAACGCAAACATTCCAAAACATATAACTTCCAATGTCAGCCCCCAACGGTCACCCGTTCCGAAACAGGCATAGCCCGTTTCGAAACTCGGGGCCGTTCCGCAACGCGTACCGAAACGGGGGTCTGGCAGTGGCCTTTCCGTTTCGGAACGGCCCCTCCCGTTTCGGACGCCTGGGCACAATTAAGGCACCCGTTCCGAAACGGTAGATGCTGTTCCGAAACACCCTGCATAGATTGACTAAAAATGCATGCTTAAACATGCAATTGACCAACCAATCATGCTCCAAATGCCACCAAACTTTGCCAACATGCAAATCAACATATATGAGACATACTTGCATCAACAATTCATCAAAACATCCACATATATGAAAAGCCCCAAATTTATAGGCATGCTTCCTACACAAGTAAGCCATTCAAGCATAAACTTCCAATTCAAGCATGTAAAAGCCAACCACAAAAACCAGCATTCTCAACAACATTCAACATACTTAGGGAGTTCAAAACATCTCCCAAAACTTACATATAGGTCCCCCATTGCCAAATTACCAAAAGCTAAAATGTACTTAGAAAACCTTCCATACTTAGAGCTTTGTTTCCACTTGGACGCTTGCCCTCCTTGCTGCCCTCAAGTACTCTAATGCTCTGCATTATTGAATTAAGAAAACGGAAGAGAGCGTAAGCAAAAGCTTAGTGAGGAATGCTCAATAAAACCATCCAATAATGCATTAACAAAACATTTATAAATCATGCTTCAAATCATCATTTACACATGCTCAAAAGCATACTTAAAACAAGCATCTCATGCTTCATTTCATTACATGTCATATTGGCCTCAAGTGATACATTTCATTTCTTTGTAAACAAGTTCATCAACTTTCACCCCAAGGACTTTTAAACACCTTGGACCCCAAGGACTTTTAAACACCTTGGCCATGGACTTTTAAACACCATGAATTAGATCACCTCAAGGACTTTTAAACACCTTGACCCCAAGGACTTTTAAACACCTTGGCCATGGACTTTTAAACACCATGAATTGAATCACCTCAAGGACTTTTAAACACCTTGAGCCCAAGGACTTTTAAACACCTTGGCCTATGGACTTTTAAACACCATAGAAAGGACCACACAAGGACTTTTAAACACCTTTGTGTCCGTAACAAGAATCATCCAAGGACTTTTAACCACCTTGATGTTCTTAAGTAACAAGGCTCACTCAAGGACTTTTAACCACCTTAGTGACCTTAACCTTTTCAAAACATCACTTGCCAATATACATCATTATCATCAATTTATCCACTGTTTTAAAGCATTAAACCAAGCCATATTCATCATGCATTTAAAAGCATCAAACCACATTTAATCAATGTTCGAAAACAAGGAACTCTTACCTTGAGCTTCCTTTAACATATGGCTTATCAAAACAGCAAATACCATGCTAAATCATGCTTTCAAAACAGTAATCAAAACATGCTAATAACCACATTGCATCACAACAAAATCATGGCCACCACTAGAGAGAATTTCCGAAAACTTACACTCGAGCTTAGCAAAGTTGTTTAGACTTAAACTAAGCTCCCAAGACATTGGTTTCAAAGCCGAAAACCCAATTTCACTCACCGATTCCACTTCGCCTCTTGCCGAAGCACCAATTCAAGCTTCCGGATCAACAACTCTTGGATCCAAAGATGCCTCCCCTGATTAAACACATTAAAGCAGAGATTTAATGCATCATCATGCATCAAAAGCTTCAATGAAAGCACTCAAACTCGCTGCTCTCATTCACACTCCAATTTCGGCCACCAAACACAACCGAAATTGCATCAAAACCACTTCTCAACAAAGCCCAGCCATAAACCAGCAAAACCTAACATCCATTAACACCATTTAACATCTAAAAACAACCTATAAACATCCTTATACCTCCAGCAACATCAGATCCACAAGATCACCACAAAAACATCCAAGAATCACAAGCTAAACTTAGGAAACACAACCTATCCGGGATTGCATTAATCAAAACTCATTTCCTTATCAAATTAACATTCATTAATCATCATTTTAACACCTTAAAACACTGCTTAAACAGATCCAACGAAATTTCATCAAAAACACACCAAATCTTGCATTTTAAGCCAAGATCCACTAAACAATCTTAAAAGCCATTTATAAAACATCAATTAGGGATTGAGAACTTAGGAATTTCATTAAAGAACTTGAAGTTCAGAGGAGAAGGACGTTCTTACCTCCAAACTTGAGTTTCTCTTCTTTTAGAGCCAAAAAGCTTGATGAATCAAGTAGCAAATACAAAGGTTTTGATGAGGAGATGATTAGGAATCAAATGAGGATTGAAAAGAAGTATTTAGGTGATAAAAATCAGAGGAAAAGATCTGGAGAGAATGTGTTTGGTTTGAGAGAAAAGATGAGAGAAAATGAGAATGAAAAATTTAGAAAGTTAGTTAAAGATGACTAAAAATATCTTTCCCTCCTTTTTACTTTTATTTTAAACCATTATTAAATCATTTAATATTCTAGAAAATCTGGAGAAACTCCCCTTTGGGTAAATAGCTCCCTAAAGATTCAAAGTTTCAATCCTTTTTAAAACAGTCACAAAACTTTCAAAAATCACATTTTGGTCACTAGCCAAAATGTCACCCTTCCGAAACTCATTTTCAAAAATTGATTTCACAGTTCACTTAATTATATTAAAAGATGATTTTAGAACATTTTTCCATATTTTTAATGTAACCCGAACTAAGCTTTCCTAATTTCACCTCTTTAGATTCGAACATCACTTTGACCAAACCGGTCAACGCCCAAAACTTCTAAGCCCAAAACCGGGGCGTTACATTAACAAAATATTTGATTCGGGCACAATAATAGACATAAGAGACCTATCATGTTGAATCACTACGGCAAAAGCATCACTAACCGAAGGAGTGGGTTTCATCATCAACAGTTGAGACTTGGGCACAGAAAAGTTTTCATTCAATCCATGAAGAAACCGAATCAAGAAATCTTGATTATGGTATTTTATAGCAGAACAACTACAGGATTTCAATGGTCTAAAATTGCAATTTCGTCCCAAAGAACTTTCAGTTGCGTATAATACGTTGTGACAGAAGCATTACCTTGCTGACAAGAATAAAATTCTTGAAGTAAATCCGAAACGCGTACCAGATCTCCCTGGTTGAATCGATCGAATAAATCTTTCCACAAGTCATAAGCAGTGTCGAACCACAAAACACTTTGAGCAATCTCCGGTGTTAGGGCACGTTGCAACAAGGAAAGTACAATATTATTGCACTTTAACCAAGCTTTGTACTTGGGCGAATCTTTCTCGGGTTCTTGAATGGAACCATTTACAAAACTCCATTTATTTTTGGAGATGAGAGACTTCTTCATACTTCGAGCCCAACTGTGATAATTTGCTCCATCAAGCAGAGAAGAATTGAGAACTAAAGCTGGATTTTCGTTGGGATGGATATAATACTCCCCGGAGGGGTCGTCGTTGCGGAAGGATTGGTCGTCGGTAGAGGAAGAACGATCAGCGGACGAGAAATCAACTGATACCATGTTGAAACCTTAGGGTTTCTTGATTTTAGAATTGGGAACGCAAGAGAGAGAAAAAGAAAGAATCGGAAAAGTTTTATTATTATTGAAAAAGGGAAAAGTAAAGTAGTTTTACAATATAAAACATTACTTATATAATATTAACTAAAAACACTTAATCATTTCTTTAACTTATTTAACAACTAAGCTCTATTACTTATTACTAACTCATTCAATATAAATTATCTGTCAAGTTAATAAGAATTAACATACTTAAATTTATTTTTAATGACATACTGTATTATGCTTCTATTTTTACACAAAAGACATAGCTTTTTTTAATTATGTTTTTGGTAAAGTACACCATAACTTGAATGAATTTGTCTTTTTTTTTTCTTATTAGTTTGACCAAAATTTATTGGGGAAGATTGAAAACTCACTCTTTGTTGATTACTTGATTTGATAAGAACATGTAGCGACTAAAAAAATTTAAAGCATCCCACTTTTTATAAAAAAATTGATTGAAGGTGTAATTTGAAAAAAGCTCGTGTTTTAAAATAAAAATGAGGAGTCGTCGCCGATTACTTGGATAAGGTAGACCGGACACCAAAAACAAAATCAAAGATTCAAATAGATCCGGGAGTTGAGTACGAGTGGGGAAGGTTTCACACCCCCACCACGCCCTAAAATCAGTACCTAAGGGTTTGTGTCACATTTACCAAGAAAAATTAAAATTTGATTTAATTTAAAAAGTAACCCCTAAAATGTATGCATGCATGGTAACATAATAAAATGTCTCCATATTCACGGTACCAAAAGAGATAACATTCGAAAACTCGAGTTGACACTCCCACTAGGATACCAGAACAATAAGACCTAAAGTTATAAGCCATATATATAAATAAAATACGATGTCAAATAAATACAAATGATACTGAAGGGAAAAAGAGCATACGAATATAAATATCACAAAGAACAAAAATAAGAAAATACATAAGAACGTAACAATATATATAATAACATACGATATAGAAAATAACATAACTTATATATATATATATATTATTTACTTACACGTACATAAGAAAAAAAAACAAAAATATAATGAGTAAGGACATGTACCCCACACGTTCAATTGTTTGGCTTTTAATGTGTGTGAGCTGGGGAGTGAATGAATGGGGTGATAAAGGTGAAGAAATATTATTTACCGAAAAAAGTGGGCGAAGGGGGCTAATTTGTCCCGATATTCTTTTTTGAGGAATTATCTAAAAAAATACCTCATTTCAGGGAACATTTGGAAAAATACTCCCCATTTGGCGCACGTCAGGGTAAATCGTGTCCTGCAAGGCGCGATATTTAAAATTGCATTGTGTACGGAGGGACTTCAGCCCGATGTGGATTATATTATTCGGTATTTAAAAAAAATAAATTGAAGTCGCGTTCTGTAGGACGCGACTTCCACGAGAATTTCAAACGACTCGTCGTGATAAGGTGAAGTCGCGCTGTGCGAGCTGCGATTTTTGTGTTAATAAATTGGAACAGTTGGAATTTTAATTACCGCATTAGGGTTATGAAGAAGTCGTGTTGTGCAAGACGCGATTTCCAAAGTCGCGTTGTACAGGACGCGATTTTCATTCAGCAATCGCACCCCAACTGACGATTTTCACTAT
The DNA here is from genome assembly GCA_030270665.1 of Hibiscus trionum. NCBI lineage: Eukaryota > Viridiplantae > Streptophyta > Magnoliopsida > Malvales > Malvaceae > Hibiscus > Hibiscus trionum. The sequence continues at coordinate 7,348,378 of BSYR01000007.1, read as the reverse complement.
AAATTGATCCCCAACCCTCATTCTACCCCACACCAAAAAAACTCTCTCTCTCTCTCAAATCTACGTTCTTTCAATTTCTTGGTTGATTTTTCGTGTTTGATATAGTGGCGGGATTGATAAGGTTGGATCACAAGCACATGTTCGATTATCATCGGAGACATGTAAGTTTTATCTCGTTTTATTTATTCATTTTATTATTTTATTACTACATACGTATCTTTTTTATCTTTTTTATATAGTTTAATTTTTACGTACGCGTTTATTGTTTTAGAATATGGAACAACGTCTGGAGGTTTCTTACAACCGGATGACGAGATTACCAAACCTTTTGATAGAACCGTACTAAGAGCAGGCCGGGTTTTTGCAAGCATCCAAAATTGTTGGAGGTGAAAAAATAGACGTTGATTTGGTAAACGCTCTTTTGGAGAGGTGGAGGCCGGAGACACACAAATTCCACCTTCCTTGTGGCGACGTGACGATTACCCTAGAGGATGTGTCCTATATCCTAGGTTTTTCTGTTGATGGAGAGGCTATCACTGGTCCCGATTATGATGCTTGGGTGGACCTATGTTTGAGTGGGCTAGGGGCTGCGCTGGAGCTTTTTTACGGCGGAAAATTACAACTAGTGTGGTTGCAGAATAATTATGGTGATGTACCTGTTGACACGAGTGAAGAAGTGAAGAATGTAACAATAATTTTTTAGTGAATATTATTGAAATAATATTTTTTTACATATGGTAATATATATATATATTCGTATTGTAGGCATATGCTCGCGCTTATATTTCACAGATGATCGGCGGGGTATTGATGCCTGAAAAAACTCAGGACAAGATTCACACGATCTGGTTACGACATTTGTATAATTTTGAAGATGTCGGTAAATTGAGTTGGGGGTTCGCAGTTTTGGCCACTCTGTTTAGGGAGCTATGCAAGAACACCGATCCAAAAAAGTATTGCATCGGAGGTTGTTTGGTGTTGCTCCAGTCCTGGGCATGTTGGAGAATGTCATTTTTACGCCCTGAGCTTCTGCAGCCTACTCCATATGTTTTTCCGCTAGCCCGGAGGTAAGGAAAGAGTTGTTAATTTTTTTTAATATACGTATTATTATAATTAATTAAAATTATCTTCTTATTTTGTAGGTGGACCGCTCGTTTAACTCATGTTGGTGTTGCGAAGGGCCTGGACGTTATCAGACAATATATTGAGAATTTTTCAAAAGATTAGGTAACACTTTGGTGTATTTATATAAAATAATTTTTATATTTAACTATACACAATTTCTTTTATTTAAATATACGCATATATATTGTACAATTTTTATGGATGCCGTACGGGAATATGGAGTTGTAGCAATGCATCATGATATTTTCGGCCGAGACGAAGCTTGTTTGGACAACCTCTGTACCACTCATCTGCTATGCCTTAGTTGAGTGGCATCCGACCGACCGCGTGCTACGACAATTTGGTTGCTTCCAACGTATCCAAGTTGAGCCTCCAAATTTGGATGAGTTGCACAAACTCACTCGACAAGGGAAGCCTGAGGCAATAAATATTTATATACTTACCATATTCTTTTATTAATTAGAACGTAATTCATATTTAAAAAGAACAAATCAATTGTTTGATTGTCCTGTAGGTTGATTGGTCGGTGCACCACCACTCTTATATCGCTCACCGAAGGGATAGGATGAATCAGCGTTGCCAACCCCGGACTGAGTATTGTATGTTTGAGACGATGGTGAGCGATGATTACAAGAACTGGCTTAGGGCGAATGGGAAGCCGTCTATTCTGACTCCAGAGGAGGCAGCGGTCGTCTATCGACGTCAGCAACACAACCGCCCACGGTCTCAGCGTTCGAGGGGGAGAGGAGCACGAAACACCTCCTACGATGGTCTTGCCTCCGTAGCACCGCCACCACCACCACCAGATGCTACCCCACCACCGATGCGGCCACAACTGACTCAAAGTCCAAGCCAAGGTTATTTAACGCCTTCTATGTCAAACTACTTTGCTAAAATTTTGGCGATTATGAGTGGTGCCTCCAGCTATCCTGCAGGTTATATGCCCTGTGTGACCTTATTGTCGTTCCCCCGATGTCAGCCGCATTTGGAACCGGGATTGTCCAACAAACGCCACCACAGTTGATTTTCTACCTTAGTGGGCCTGGTGGAACGAGCGGTACTGCAGGAGCTGGAACCGGGGATGGTGATGATGATGATGGTGACGACGCTCTCCCACGACGCAATCCGGAGCGACATCGTCGTGCAGCGTCTTGTGGTACCGGTGGACATATGCGCCATTAGTTTTTTTTGGTTGTTTATTTTATTTGGAAATATTGAACTTTATATATTTTTTGTTTTTTAATTAATATATATTTTAGTTTAATCATGATTTGTATTTTATTTGGGTTTGTTTAATTAAGTAGTATATGTTTTTAAATTTTCGTTTTTTATTTTTTAATTAGTTTATATTTTATTCGAATACTCGGATATTGTGATTTATTGTTGTCGATCGTCGTGAAAAAAAGTACGAAATAGTTAACATCTAATGAACATAGAGATGCAACTACAAATAACAACAAATCACAATATCCGGAAAATCAGTTTTCGAATAAATTTTCCAGACACGTCACGATTCCTGACACAATTTTCCTGGCACGTCAGGGCAAAGTCGCGTTCTATAAAATGCGATTTTCCTGACATGTGAGTTGTGGGTATATGCAGTTGCGGCTAGTTACCAGTTGTTGTGGTGCGATGTTTGTACCGTGCGTTTGTTGAAGATGATCGACAAATCACAATATTCGGAAACGCGTGGTGGGGTGCCACGAAAATGATCGGTGCCACAAATTCATAATAGTTGCAACTTTACCTGTCTTGTCCAAGGTTACAGCTTTTGGTGGGTGCCGGTTACATTTGATAACGCGGGTCAAAGCTGCTACCATTGTCGCTGTTATCGAAGCTATGTTAAGACATGCGCATGTAACGTTGTTGACTACATATGTGTCGTGGATGATGATGATTATCGCGTACTCACAAAATCCACGAAGCTTGAGGGCTCCAACAACTAGGACAAACTATTGCACCTCTCGTTGGCCATTTATCTATAGCAACGACACATCTCTCGTCAGCCATACAAATGGGACAAATTGTTGCACCTCTCGTATATATCAATTCATATGTAAATTATTTTAGTCTGCATGTTTAGGGGTACAATTTACCGCGTGTTTAGGGGTACAAATATAATTTACATATGTAATTTGGATGTAATATTTTACGTGTTTCAATGCATGTCTTCTATTAAGAATAATAATTTACAATTTACCACGTGTTTAGGGGCACAAATTACAATTGTTTCAATGCATGTCTTCAAGCTCAGTGGTCTATTGGAGCCGAATATTGTACCCCTAAATATGCTGTCATTGGTGGGTCTTTGACTCTAGTTACATGCGGGGGTTGCAGGGTATACCAAAACGTTAAGCAACTTGCCTTCCATTCAAAAAGACCTTCGATTTCTGGATATTATGATTTGTTGTTGTCGAACCCCGTGAACAATAACACCGAATAGTCATCTCACAAGAGCTAATAACCCACCAACATCTTTGAACATATAGATGCAACTACAAATAACGACAAATTACAATATCTAGAAAATCTGTTTGCCTATAAATTTTCCAGATACGTGGTTTGTTGGCATTAGTAGTTACAATCGAAAACTTCAAGCACTACTACGTAGTTTTTTCTCTTCGACTGAGTAGTGTGGGCTTTGATCGACCGAGTAGGTACTTGTAGTCGCAAAAGTCGTGTTCTGTAAGACGCGACTTTCCTGACACGTCAAGAATCCTGGAAAAGTCGCGTTCTATAAGACGCGACTTTCCTGACACGTCAGGAATCTTGGCAAAGTCACGTTTTGTAAGATGCGACTTTCCTGACTCGTCAGGAATCCTGGCAAAGTCGCGCTTTGTAAGACGCGATATTCATGACATGTCAAGAATCCTGGCCAATGTCTCTTTCTGTAAGACGCGGTTTAATTGCCAATACACGAGAGTTGGTCTATATATAGCCCCTTTTACGAACGTTGGTGAATATTTTCACTTGTATTATGATTTGTGGGCATATGTATTTACATGATTAGTAGATGAATTTGGTAAGATACCAGTTGTGGTGCAATATGTGTATTGTTTGTGTTTGTTGAAGATGATCGACAAATCACAATATCCGGAAACGCATGGTGAGGTGTCACGAAAATGATCGGTACCACGAAATCACAATAGCTGCAACTTTAGCTGTCCTGTCCAGGGTAACAGTGTTTGGTGGGTACCGGTTACATTTGATAATACGGGTCAAAGCTTCTACCATTTTCGGTGTTTTTGAAGCTATGTTAAGACCCGCTCATGTAGCGGTGTTGGTGACATATGTATCGTGGAAGATGATTATCGCATACTCGCGATATCCATGAAGCTTGAGGTCTCCAACAACTAGTATAACTATTGCACCTCTCATTGGCCATTTATCAGTTCATATGTAAATTATTTGAGTCTGCATGTTTAAGGGTACAATTGACTGCGTGTTAAGGGGTACAATTGTTTTTAACATACAAAAATTAAAAATATAATTTACATATGTAATTCATATGTAATATTTTACGTGTTTCAATGGATGTCTTCTATAAAAACAATAATTTGAAAGAACACCAGTTCATTTACACCCTATAAATAGACCCCCTCCGCTTCCTCAAAAACACACTCTTTCATTTACTTTCATTGTAATGGCAGCACACGTAGATGATTTACCATCTATTGGGAGTCACTCCTGTGATGCTGATGTCGATATTGACGGTGAACTAGAAGTTGGGATGATATTCACTACGAAGAAAATGGCAGATGATGCAATTAAAAACTACAACATACGCCAATCGGTTCGTCCGATAGTGATGAAAACAACTGTGGACAACTATATCGCAGAATGTATCGAAAAGGGCAACAACTGTAACTAGAGGATTCGTGTATCACGAAGAAAGAGGTTGAACAACATTTGGCAGATAACAAGATACGCAGGGCCTCATATATGCCAGTTGTTCCAATGTAATTGACATGTAATACGTTTTGTTAATTACATATTTTGCGATTGTTAACTGTTTGAAAATCGAAGTGGTTAAGATGTAGAAAATAATATTTGCGATAATTATATTAATGAAAAGTACTTATGTCAGAAGTTAAGTTTAGTTCCTCAATTTTTTGTTCCTTCTCCTGCCGTCTCCTATAATTTCGTGTAGATATTGCGTCGTCGTCTTCAAGCTTAAGTACTGTTGATGAACTGGAGTCGTCATCAATCTTTACACTAAGCTCGATGTTCGTACCCCCAGCACGTTTGTATGCCCAAAACATCTTGCGCATATCTTTTTTATTGGATAGTGTTAGCATGTAGTGTTCTTTTGGGCCGAGCTCATTCACTGGAACTTTGACATGCAAGGCAGAAATTTTGGATCTTGTAGACTCCTTAACCCGTGTTGAAATCAACTCAAACAATTCATCTCTTGTGATTTTCTCATTGAAAGAAGTGTATAAGTAGGTTCCACGAAAAAAACAGCAGTAGAAAATCGCGCCATAATTTGTATTTGTATGAGTGGTTTGACAACGAAATGTATGTAGAAATTGTTTGAGTAGTGTAAAAAGTTTGTGACTCCTGCAGAACATATATAAGGTAGAACAATGTCGAAATAATCTGTTAAAGTCGTGTTTTACATGATGCAATTTTTTCTATCGAGATAGAAATCACATTTTACAGGACACGATTTACAACATTATTCAAAGAAGTCGTGTTCCACAGGCCGCGATTTTGCCTTCCGTGTCAAGTATCCTGCAAAAGGTGGCAGAACTCGCGTTGGGCCAAACACGATTTCTCCTAACACATCAGGAATTTGCAAAGTTGGCACAACTCGTGATTTATACGACGCGAGTTATGCTTTGTCTCTGCTCACACGTCACGTCACCTTCCATTTCGTATACTGTAAAGCCGAGTTGTATAAAACGTGAGTTATCCGAGGAATCAGAAAGCAGACAAAACTCGCCTTCTATAAAACGTGATCTTCCCTGAAACGGTACGTATACTGCAAAGCTGGCACAACTCGCGTTCTATAAAACGTGATTTCTCCTTACATGTCAGGAATCTACAAAGATGGCACAACTCGCGTTTTATACGACGCGAGTTACACATTGTCTCTACTCACACGTCACGTCACCTTCCATTTTCTTAAATAGGAGAATTTTTTTACAGCCAAAAAAGTTGTTTCTGCCAAACGCTCAAAGCATTTCGTGTGGAAAGAAGAAACACTGCTTCGTTTTTTCAACAATGCCACAAAAAGTTGATGCTCTAGTTCACTACGATGGTAAGATGATCCCTGATGCCGAAATATGTGTCATATTCCAGTCCCCAAATAATGTTAGGCTGCAGATTCCGGACGGAGTAACGTATGAAAGGCTGAAGCGAGCGCTAAAGAGGAAGATTCCACATGCTTCCGAGAGGGAGTCACACTCAGTGAGGTATTGACTACCTTCGTCGATAGATCCTCTTTATTTCACAATATTCAATGTGAAATACGACGAAGATGTGCAAATGATGATCGACACCCATACGCAGTATTCAATGGGATGGCCCTTAGAGCTATTTTTTACATTTTTTGAATGAAACGTCAGATTCCAAACCGTTGTTCCAAATTGGATCCATGCAAATCTTGACTTAGACCCAAATGCTAATAGTCCAACATCGAGTTTGCGACAAGACTACAACTTACTAAGTACAAGGCTTCCTCGTCTTCTGGCTCGATGCCAAGGCATTCTTCCGTAGCCAGATTTGACATTGACCTGAATATGCCGCCAACCCAGCACTCAACATACAATCCATACAATGCTGGTGTAGGGCCGTCATCATCTACTGGGCCGTCCCACCATGAAGAGTTTAACCCATTCGATCACTTCTCTTCCGGACATCACTCAACATATATCCACACTGACACAAAACGTAGATAATTTCTCATATGGACGCCACTCAACTTATATCCCAGTCAGACAAATGTAAGTGATTTCTCATACGGGTGACACTCAACTTATATCCCAGGTGTAGAGCCTTCATCATCTATGGGACCGTCCTACCATGAAGAGTTTTACCAGTTTGACGACTTCTCTTCCGGACGTCACTCAACTTATATCTCCAGTGAGGCAAACACAGTTGATTTCTCATCGATGGGGAGATATTCATGTGCTGCTGATGTCGACCAAGATATTGGACATAGGGCTCCTGATCGGGTTCCGGTTGTAGAACCTAACAGGGTACATGTTGCTGATGAATCAAAATTATACAATTTTGAAAGGGATAAGGAACCACTGAGGGAACTCAGCCCCGAAGATGATGAAATAGGTTTATTTCCAGAAGAACCGGAAGTCCTTGACGAGCCCGTGAATGTCGAGGATGATGCACTCGATGTTGCAGAGGACGAAGCTGTGGACGTTATTGCCCTGGGCAGTTTTACTAGAACTCACACTGCCTTAGTGTGTTACGATCCACCATCCCACTTCAAAATAGTGGATATGGAAGGATTCTACGCTACAGAATTTCTTGAATACCCATAGTTGGACCAGTTGAATGACCTTAATAAAGGTGAACTGCATGCTGGGATGGTCTTCAAGACTAAAAAACTTGCGAAGGCTGCCATCAAGCATTACAACATACGCAACTCAGTTACGTCCACCATGCGGAAAACTGAAGCGGACAAATATATTACTGAATGCCCCCACAAGAATTCTGGATGTAAATGGAGGGTCCATGGATCACGTTTAAAGAGGATGAACAACCTCTATCATATAACAAAATACGAAGGACCCCATACATGCTCTGTGGGAAGCCTGAATCAAGACCATCCTAACTTGGATGTGCACATGCTCTCTGATCATATCCTTCCACTCGTGAAAGTAAATCTACGCGTATCTATGCCGGTATGTATAGCATCGATCTATTCTCGTTACAAGCACATTGTTAATTACAATAAGGCGTGGTATGCAAGATATCGTGCCATCCAACAACTGTATGGGCAGTGGGAGGAATCCTACAACAAGTTGCGAACATGGCTCAACTGTATGCAGAAATACAACCCAGGAACTGTTGTTGAACTTGAGACAGTGCCAAGATACGAAAGGGGTCGTGTCGTACTTGGGGAGTACGAATTTTTCCGCCTATTTTGGACATTTCCGCAATGTGTCAAAGCATTCCGCCACTGCAAGCCGATGCTTCAGATCGACGGTACATTCTTGTACGACAGATACACCCAGATCTTACTAGTGGCAGTTGCACAAGACGACATTAGAAAATGCATTCCGGTAGCGTTCACCATTGTTGAAATGGAAGGTATCCCTTCGTGGACGTTTTTTCTTACCAACCTGCGAACCCATATCTTACGCCGGGTACTACGGCCAAGACCAAACGGAATATGTATTATTTCAGACAGAGGCACAAGGATCTGGGAATCAATCCAACGTTTGGGACAGTCTTGGGAACCTCCTTATATTCATCATCGATACTGTCTACGGCACATTTCTGCAAATTTCTACCAGAGGTATAAGAACAATGATGAGCGTATAATGGTTCTTCGCATGGGTACACCTTTCACTCTCAAAATTATAAATTAAATTGCCAGTTATTATTAATTCTCGTTAATTATTCTGTCTATTATTGAATAGGTAACGCACACCGAGTAGAGTTGGTTGAGGAGCTGCTACAAGAGTTGAGAGATAGAAATCAATTTGGATATGACTATCTTCTTGATATCCCGAGGGAGAAATGGTTGCGATGTTATGATGGGGGTCGTCGATATGGTCACATGACGACGAACTTGGCTGAGGTGATCAATTCGTCTCTGAAGGGAACACGTCATTTACCTATCACATAATTTGTGAAGGCAACATATTATCGACTGGCTACCCTTTTTGCAACCCTCAGAAAACAAGGTATGAACTGGATGGCAGGGGGCCACAGGTTCCATCCAGATCTCCAACAAAAATTTCAGATGTACCGTGCGCAAGCAAATGCGATGAGTGCCACATGATTCTCTCGTCACCAACATAGGTTTATGTTTACTGAATTTCACGACCACTTGAAGGAATTATGCACCACAACTACGTTGTTAATCTACAAGAGCGAACATGTGATTGCGGAGTCTTTAAGACATTTAAGTACATGTGTGCTAATGTTTTCGCTGCATGTGCATCTGTTCATCTCGACGCAATGACACTCGTTGATCATGTATACAAACTTGAAAACATTTTCAAGGTATACCGATCCGAGTTTCCTCTGATCAGAAATGAACGTCATCCGGATGTGGTTCAAAATGAACCTAAGATTCGGCCAAATGAATCACTGCAACGTAAAAAAAGGTCACCCAAATTCAACTAGGATTCATTGTGCCGAATATATGGTTCCTCGAGAACCGGCCAGCCAACCTAAGTTGTGTGGAAATTGTAAGAACCCTGGACGCGACATCAGAAAATGTCCTTTTAAGATCTGCCCTCGAATCAACTAATTGTATTTGTAAACTATAATGTTTTAATCCTAAATAACATGTGATCTCGTACGATTTTAAACACGTGTTCTCGTACTACCACGTGAAAGTTATATAAAAAACCCACGAACATACACTAAAACAACAAAATCGACTAAAACATGATTATCGACCCATGTTTCCATTTTCTTAATGCAAAAGAATATACCAAGATAGCATTTTTAACACATTTTCTACACTCTTCAGGATGCCTTTTACGCGTCAATTTCCGCACCATTGTAAACATGTGTTCCCGTACTACGACGTGAAAGTTAAATAACAAAAAAACGTGAAATTCCCATGCAAATCAACCATAAACAACCCTACCAAGTTAAATAACAAAAGAATATACCAAGATAGCATTTTTAACACATTTTCTACACTCTTCAGGATGCCTTTTACGCGTCAATTTCCGCACCATTGTAAACATGTGTTCCCGTACTACGACGTGAAAGTTAAATAACAAAAAAACGTGAAATTCCCATGCAAATCAACCATAAACAACCCTACCAACCCATGTTCCCATTTTCTTCAATCAAAGAAACATGGCAAGGTAACGTTTTTAATGCGATTTAAACATCGTTTTGGATGCTTTATATACGCCGATTTTTACATCGTTTTGAATAGAAACATCGCTACTTTGAGAAAAAAACATTAAAATCATGAAAAATCATTCCCCAAGACCATGCAAACTAACCCTAAACAACCCTATACATAATTGTATAAACAATATATTTACGCAAAAGTCGCATTCTGCATAACGCGACTTCTGCATATTACTCGATAAATTCACGACGAGTCGTTTGAAATTCTCATGGAAGTCACGTCCTATAGAATGCGACTTTAATTTATTTTTTTTAAAAATAAACACCGGATAATATAATCCACATCGGACTGAAGTCGCTCCGTGTACAACACGATTTTGGATATCGCGCATTGCAGGACGCGATTTACCCTGACGTGGTCCAAATGGAGGGTATTTTTTCAAATATTCCCAAAAGGGGGTATTTTTCCAGATAATTCCTCAAAAGAGAATATCTGGAAAAATTAGCCGGTGAAGGGTGATGATGGCGGGGGATAGGGAATGGAGTATGCTATAGTTATAGGGCTGACTGCTGAGCAGGCACAGGGAGAGGCACGGTTGCCGTGAAGATCAACATGCATTGAATGCATGATTTGACTTTTTTTGTATTTAATTAAATTATTATTGTATATTAAATTTATTTAAATTATAACTCTAAATTAATATTTAATTATAAATTATAAATTTAATATATTTAAATTAATTTTTAATTATAAATTTAATATATTTAAATTAATTTTAAATAAAAAAGTATATCTTTAAATTAATATTTAATTATAAATTATAAATTTAATATATTTAAATTAAATTTTTAATTACTTTAGGGAGTAGGGGTTGAGATTAGGGGATTGTGCTTGCATTTTAATTATTAGAGAATAGTGCTTGTGAGATTTATGGGTTCATGTTTGGGGTTTAGGAGTAAATGTGTCAAGTTGATTGTTTGGGGTAATAGGGTTAGTTTAGGGAATAGGGGTTGAGATTATGATATTGGGCTTGCACTTTAATTATTAGAGAATAGTGCTTGTAAGATTTAGGAGTTTATGTTTGGGGTTTAGGGATAAAGAGGAATGCTTGGGGTAATGAGATTAGTTTATGGATTAGGGGTTGAGATTAGGGGATTGAGCTTGCACTTAAATTATTAGAGAATAGTGCCAGATAGATTTAAGGGTTCATGTTTGGGTTTAGGGGTAAATGTGTCAAGTTGATTGTTTGGGGTGATAGGGTTAGTTTAGGGAATAGGGGTTGAGATTAGGAGATTGGGCTTGTACTTTAATTATTATATAATACTGCTTTGTGAGATTTAGAGGTTCATGTTTGGGGTTTAGGGGTAAATGTGTCAAGTTGATTGTTTGAGGGTAATGGGTTAATTTAGGGAATAAGGGTTGAGGTTAGGGATATGGCTTGTACTTTAATTATTAGAGAATAATGCTTGTAAGATTTAGGGGTTTATATTTGTGGTTTAGGGGTAAATATATCTAGTTGTTTGTTTGGGGTAATATGATTAGTTTAGGGAATAAGGGTTGAGATTAGGGTTTAAGGGAACAAACAATATATGTTTTAAGTTGAGTGTTTGGAATTGGGGTTATGATATTAGCTTAGGGATTCGGGGATTCAAGAATTAGGCTTGTACTTTAATTATTAGTGATTGTAAGATTTAGGGGTTGAGGTTTGAGGTTTAGGGGTAAACATGTCAAGTTGAGTGTTTTTGGTTATATGATTAGTTTAAGGATTTTGGGTTTAGTCCATAACTTTTAACCGAATTGACAAGAATTTATTTTATTTTTTATAATTTAGTCCAATATTTTAAACATGGTGATATTTTTGACAGTTTAGTACAATTTATTCTAGTCCCTAAAATTTAATTTTTAGTCCAAATTAACTAAATTTTTTAGTATTCTAATTTAGTCTAAAGTTGAAAAAAACATAAGCACCCATTTTTAGGGATTTGGCCGGCCCAAATCCCAAGGTGTAAGTCAAGACAAGGGTCGGCAAAATCCAATCCCTATTCCATTTCAATTTCAATTCAAAACAATAAGTACACAAATAGAGGAAAAACCCCGCCCACCATTTTATTAGGAGTTAATTGCGCTTTAGGTCATTGCTAGTTTAGGAGCTTTACATTTAGTTTTTTTTAATTCTTTAATTTTACTTTAATTCAATTTAGTTCCAATTTTAGTTTAGTTTTCTTAAACCTTTAGGTTTAGGTTCTTTTCTAATTAGACCCCTTCATATAAAATTATTTAATAATTAAACATTTTAAAGGCTCAGCTTATTTCAGTTGTACCCAACCCAAAAAATGAACGACGACGACTCCAAACATTTGACGGGCTTTTGAATGCCCACTTTATTTTGACTCGGGAAAAAATATTTAGGGGTTGAGGTTTCGGATTTAGGGGTAATCTTGTCAAGTTGAGTGTTTGGGTTATGGGGTTAGTTTAGGGATTGGGAGATTATGTTTACACTTTAATTATTAGTTTAGGGATTCGGTTTGCAATTTAAGTCTTTAATTATTAGTGAGTGATTGTAAGATTTAGGGGTATATGTTTGAGGTTTAGGGGTTAATGTGTCAAGTTGATTGTTAAGGTTTAGGGGTAAATGTGTTTAAGTTGACTAGTTGGTTGGGTTATGAGATTAGCTTAGGGATTCAGTTTGCACTTTAATTATTAGTGATTGTAAGATTTATGGTTCATGTTTGGGGTTGAGGGTAATGTGTCAAGTTGATTGTTAGGGGTTTAAGGGTAAATGTATTTGAGTTGAGTGGTTGGTTGGGGTTGTAAGATTTAGGGGTTGGGGTTTAGGGATTCAAATTCACCATTGTTTATTTTCAAATTTTATAATCTAGTCCAATGTTTTTCATATGATTGTATTTTTGTTCATTATAGCCCCTAAAACTTTATTTTTAGTCCTAATTGACCCCCATTCATTTTTTTGGTAATTTAGTCCAATATTTTTAATTTTAATTTAATATTTTTGTTTGTCATAGTCCCTAAAACTTTCTTTTATTCCAATTTGACCCCAATTCATTTTTTTGTAATTTAGTCCAATGTTTTTAATGTGATGATATTTTATTCATTATAGTCCCTAATATTTATTTTTAATGTGATTTGTGTTCGTGAAAGCCGAAAGACGTTAAATAATTCACACGAAAATCGAAATGACCCAACCCAAAGTCTATCGACTAATTGTACCAAATTCAAACTTAATAATACGAATTATAAACCGAATTAACCCGACCTAAAATGAAATCGACTTGAAATTAACGGATTTCGCTTCGGTTTTCCCCATGTAACCCATTCGATGCGGTCTGGCGGCTAGGCCGGGTCGAGGGGGTTACATGCATATAATGTGTTTAATTAAAGGCCAGTAACTTAAAAATGACATAAGTCCCTGTAATTTGGTAAAATTACAAAATGGTTGCAAAAATGTGTTTGTTTGCAATTGCATCCCTAATCGATGTCTGATCGAGTTGAAAATCGTTTCACTGTGATGTTTATCACTTAGGATACTAATGAGCATTTGGATAAGATAAAAAGAAAAAAAATTAGGGTTGTTTATTGGAGTAAACTTCTCGGTTTACTTCAATATTCTCCGTGTGACCCGTTCGGTTCGGTCTACCGTCTAGGTCAGGTCGAGAGGGTTACATTTGGTGATATTAAAGCCAGGTTACGAAAGAATGGGATGATGGTATGTTAATGGTAAGTTGATATGGAGTACTTTTAAGTGTATGTTGATGTTTGCTTTGTACGGTGATTGTTATAATCATGTTGATGATGATCAAATGATATTGATGCCAAACATGATGATTGTGATGTATGTGTAAGTTGTTATATACATGATGGTGTTATGGGCTGAATCTTATTGATTGCTATGCATGATGCTTGTGATAAGTATGTTGTATGCCTTATGCTGTGTTTGGGAAAAATTGTGATACCCATTGCCTTATTACTATAGTAAAGTGTTTTAAATTGAATTGAACGTCTTGGATCCTTGTTTGAAGCTGGCCTGATTTCTTGTTTTGTTTTATTATCATGCCTTAATTATAATAGCACAATGGGACCGAAGAGAGAGTTACGTTCGGGTACGATTTCTCCTGCTGGTGAACAAGGAAATCAGGAGAATGAGGTTCTTCATGGTGGGAATTTACCTCCTCCACCACCTCCACCTGGGGGTGAGGAACAAGGACAACATGAGTAACTTTGACCTGTGTTGGGAGATTTGACGTCTCTAGTTCAGGCGATGACTGGAGCATTCCGGGCTGTTGTTGCCGGAGTGCAAGTGCAAGCACCTGCTGCTGGGCAATCAGGGTTGCCTTTAGAATGCTTGCGTAGTTTGAGCGGTGTTGAGTACCGTGGTTTGTCGCCCGAGGCATCCGAGTCATTAATGGCCAGTACGATCCGGATTTTGGATCAAATGGGGTGCAATGATACACGTAAGCTGGGATGCGTTGTTTCGCTATTGTAAGGTGATGCTTATAGTTGGTGGACAGCTGTAACTGTGGCTATGGAGGCCAATGAGGTGATTTGGGAGTTTTTCTAGTCTGCCTTTAAGAAGAAGTATCTAGGAGTTAGATACTTGGATGACAAGAAACACTAGTTTATGTCCTTGGTTCAAGGTAGCATGACAGTGGCTGAGTATGAGGTTCAGTTCATTCGTTTGAGCCAGTATGCTTCTGAGTTGGTGTTGAGTGATAGACCTCTTTGTGATCGCTTCTGTTATGGCCTGGTGCAGGAAGTGAAGACTTTTATGTTAGCCTCCGATTACACGGATTTTGACGTGTTAGTAACGCAAGCTAAGGATATTGAGCAGAGTTTGGGTTTGTCTTCTTGCGAGAGTGGTCCTAGCTCGGTAAGAGAGTTGCAGATTCTAGTCCAGATGGTAGACAGTTTAAGAGGCATCATGATCGTAGTTATCTGACTGAGCTGAGGCGAGGTAATGTTGGGCGTGGTGCGCCAGTCCAAGCTAATTGGGTGAGGTATAAGAAAAATGCTTGTTGGGTTTGTGGATCGCGTGAGCATTTGAGGCGAAATTGTCCTCGTATGGCTCGAGAAGCGTAGGCTCCTGCGGCTGTGGCGGCTAACTCTTGTTGGAACTGTGGATCAGCTGATCATTTGCGACGTGATTGTCCTTTGTGGGCTGGAGGTGGTCAGGGTCGAGCACCTATTGTTGCACCACAACTAGGTCGTGGGGGCGGTCGTGGTAACTTTCGGCGTAGGGAGGATTGTCAGAGAGCTATAGCTCATGTTGTGGTTGTTGAAGAACTAATGTTTTGATAGAAAAATAGAAAAATAGTTTTGGACTAAATTGAATAGATTTCAAAAGTGCCTTTAAGTTCAAACAACTTGAAAATAAGTTTGTGGATGTTTTAAATTGTTTTGGCAATGTTTGAAACGTTTTTAAGTAACCAAACCAAAGTTTTCAAGGTACCCGTTTCGAAACAGGGGGACCTGTATCGAAACATTTTGAAACTGCCAAAACCTGTACAGAAACAGGGCTTGCCCGTTTCGATAAGGAGGGTCATCGTTTCGAAACATCACTTTGGTGTTTCGATACGCCCAACGGTCAAAACCTCCCCAACGCCTATTTTCCCAACGGCTTTTTAAATTGCAGCTCAACTGTCACACGTTCTGAAACAGGGTTGCTACTGTTTCGATACGGATCAAGAGTGTTTCGAAATGGCCAGAGGCGTTTCGAAACGGCTTGCTGCATCAGACTTCAACGGCTAGTTCTGAAGAAGGTCGTTCCGATACAGGGTCGATTGTTTCGAAACAAACGTCTGCAGAACAACATTTATGGTGGGAAATTGTTGAGTGGATCGAAGAATCGATTTAAGCCAAGAAGGGGTGAATTGTATTTTTAGAAATTTTGGTGGTGGAGTGGAAAATTAAAATTTTCTAGACAAGAGAATTTAGAGTGGTTCAAGTTCCAATTGAACTATACATCCACTACCTTAGCTACCACTAAGGATTTTCCAACAATCCACTAATTGCTCTTTCCCTTTTCTAGGCTAAGGAGGTAACCTTTACAATACCGGTCAAATTTTCTACCCAAAATTTGACCCAATCCTCACTCAAGTAATACAAAGAAGTTTAAGGCTAAAGACTAGTATCTCTCAATACAAATGTAGCCCTTTTACAAGCACTCAACCCAATTGAACAAATAAGATTGGAAATTACAAAGTTCTAGAATTGGGGTTTGTAAGAAAATATGGGATTTCAGCACAATTTCTTGGATTTGATGTTTGGATAATTCTTTTGGGATCAATAGTTTTTTTCTGGTGCTTTTAGAGGTCCCTTTTATATCTTCTCATTGAATTCTAGCCGTTGGGGTTGTTGCCTTCATTATTATAGCCGTTGGGATGTTATATTCCCTCATAAATGCAGTCTGCAACTACCCGTTCCGAAATGCCCGACCCTGTTTCGTAACAAACCAAAATAGAAAGAGTCGTTGGGGTGTAATAAATAGGCCGTACCGAAACGGGCACGATCGTTTCGATACGCTAAGAGCCTGTTCCAAAACATGCTGAAGCCCGTTTCAAAACATTTTGCCACTGTCAAAACCTGTATCGAAACGACTTAGAAGCATTTTGATACGCCTTAACAATATTTTTAGATTCAGTTATAAAACTTCAACGGTCATATTTTGAAACCAAGTTTGAAATTCGTTTCGAAACGTGCGAGGTCATTTTGATACAACCGTATCGAAACGGTTCAAACCGTTCCATTGTTCTTCATCCGTTTCGAAACACAACTAGCTATTTCGATACACCTGTATCGAAACGGGAAAGCTAGTTCCGAAACAGAGGTTAACATTTTCAAAACGTTCCGAAACGCCCAAAGACCGTTATGAAACGGTGACTCGAAAATCACTGTTTTGACTTGGTAAACAGTTAGAAAATATTTGATAAGTTAAGGTTTTGACTTGTATATTTTTCTTTAAACGCATAGAGACTGAAAAATTCATTTTCTCTTTTTCAATTTAGTCCTTAAATCCTTTGTTATATCAAAATCAATTTATTAGTTTTACAATCTCCCCCTTTTTGATATAACAAAACCAAGTTTGAATTTTTAAGAATTTTGAAATCTTGAAAATGTTCAAACTCCCCCTCAATGTAAGATGGGTTTTAAAGTTTTAAAGAGATTTAAAATTCAAGTGTTTGAAACTCAAAACCACAAAAATTTGGCTCTTATATTACTTCTCCCCCTTTTTGTTAGATTAAAAAGAATAATAATCGAGGCTAATCATGAGAAGAAACAAGGTTATAAGCAAAAACCAAACAACATAATATAGATAGAATTAAGTTCAAATAACCAAACACAAATACTTAAAGCAATAAAGTTTAAGCTCAATCCCAAAATAAACAAAGCATAGGTTTTTAAAGCATAAAAAGATAGAAAGGTGCAAATTTATTCCTAATATGATAGACTAATATGATATGCAATGGAGATCCTAAGCCTCGTCATCATCGTCACCATCATCATCAAAAGAATCATCATCGTTTTTAGCTTGAGCACGAAGAAAGTTCCTCCAATCACCATAGAATGTGGAGAAAGATAAGTCCATGGATGATTGTTGATTCTCAAGAGCGGTGAGACGATTCTCGTTTCCAAGAACACGATCCTCCAAGGATTGCAAATGAGTGTTGATAGCACCAAATCCCGAAGCCATGTTCGTATCCATTGAGTTGAACCGCTCGGTAAAGAAAGTCATAAGAGCTTTATTGTTAGGAGCCAGAGCTTGAGGTGGTGGCTCAACTTGAGGTGGCGGAGCTTGCCTATCAACACGAACCCATTGGCCAAGAGTATAGCGGAACCCAAACTTACGGAGAGAAGATTCACCAATCTTGTTCTTGCGGGGTTCCGAAGAATCATAAGAGCAATCAATGTTGAGGGTACCAAAGACATAACTTAAAATAGCCCCATAAGTGAAAGAAGTAAGAGCATCGGTTTCACGAATCTTCACATTATGGACCATCTCGGCGAACATGATTTTGACAAGATTTGGTTGTTGTCCTTGGCGAAAGCACTCTAACCAAAAATAGTCAACTTGACGAACATGGGAGAATTTACCTCTGGAAGGGCGGATGAACCATGAAATCATCAAATGGAGGAACCGGTCATGAGCATCCAATGAGAAAACGGATCCGGTGTGAGCACCAAAGTGGTTCTCATCCTCAATGCCTTCATCCTTGAGCCCAAGATCTTTCTCTAAAACGAATATATTAATGGTGAACTTCCTCCCTAAAAGATACGACTCAATGTCAATCACCTCGGTATGATCATCGTTATCAATGAGAACGGTATTGGAGTAGAAAATGAGGACCATATACTTGTAGACAATATACAAAATGCTCAAAAAGGCCAAGAAGCTCCATTCTCGCAAAGGAGCTAGGTAGCGGAATTCAAAACGCTCGAAGTCAAGGAACGTGATATCCACAACACGCTCTCGGCGAACGGCTATATCTTTGATGATTTTGAAACTGTCCTTAGTCTCTTGATTCCGTAGACTCTTTTGAAAAAGAAGGGTGAGGTTAGGACGGATGTTCGCTTGGGTTGAAGCTTCATCCGTTTGAGTCGTCTTGCGTTTCTTGTTAATGTTTTCCATGAAATTCCTAAAAACATAAAGCAAGCAATTAAAATTTTAAATGTATGTATATTAATCCTTAATTCAATCCAATGTCAAATCCCATTTAGGTTTTAAATAAAAACACTTTAAAAACATATATACATATAACAAAAAATTGAAAAAGAAACAACTTTTGAAAACAATAAAAAATACGAGTAAAAACAAATATATTCGAATAAAAAAATTTAAGATTTTGAAAAAAAAATTCATGTTTTGAAGAACCCAAGTTGCAAAGCATATAATCTATACAAAATTAATATTTTCTAACCTAAGATTCGAATAAAATCAAAGGAAAAAGAAAAGGATGAAAAATACCTCAAGAAGGGATTTTGGATGAATGAATGGAAGAAATTGCACCAATTTGTTGAAGCTTGCTTAGACTTAAGTTTGTGAGTAAAAGCCCTCAAGATTTGATGAAAAATAATGAGGTTTAGAGGGTTTTTATAGGGAAAAATCAGGTTTAGGGTTTTTAGGGTTTTAGTAGTTTTAATGAAAAGCAACTTTATCAATTAAAGCCCTTTAAAAGGCTGTCCGCAGAGGCGTTTCGAAACAGGCATGACCATTACGAAACGTGCGTACCGAAACTTTGACTGACGTTTCGAATCCTGTTGACCGCTCCGATACGGCTTTGACTGTATCGAATCCCACGTGGTAACCCGTATCGAAACACTTTTGGGCTGTTTCGATACAATTCTTGGCAGAGGCAAAACGTTTCGAAACCCTTTTAAGAGTTTCAAAACACCCTGGTCACAGACCATTCTATTAAGGCACTCGTATCGAAACAAATTGACCTATTTTGATACGCCTAGGCCTAGAGGTGCAGATGAGGCTCTAATATTGCAGAAAAATTGAATTTTATGAAGTCCTAGATTCATAAATGATATGAATGAGCAGGAATAACATGTTAAAACACAAACATACTCCCCCTAACTATAAGCATGGATGAAATTAGGATTAAAAACACATAAGCATGGCATTTTGCAAGAAATCAAGCAATTCAAGCACAAAAAGGTCCTAAAAGGTCAAGATAGGCTAGTTAGATCTAACTCTCTCCTAAAGGACCAAAAACTCTCCTTATGTAGAGATTTTGTAAAGATGTTCGCTAGTTGATTTATGGTGTCTACGAACTCTAAAACAACATCTTCCTTAAGGACATGATCTCTAATGAAGTGATGCCTTATTTCTATATGTTTGGTTCTAGAGTGTTGGATGGGATTTTTAGTTAGGCATATAGCACTAGTGTTGTCACACTTAAGGGGTATGGTTTCCACTTTAACACCATAATCTAAGATTTGTTGCTTCATCCAAAGGACTTGAGCAAAACAACTCCCTAAGGATATGTACTCGGCTTCGGTGGTAGAAAGAGCTACACTATTTTGTTTCTTAGAGAACCAAGATATGAGCATACTACCTAAGAATTGGCAAGTTCCGGAAGTACTTTTCCTATCAATTTTACAACCCCCGTAATCCGCATCCGAATAAGCATAAAGGTTAAAGGTTGAGTCTCTAGGGTACCAAAGACCTAGATAAGGAGTATCTCTAAGGTACCTAAAGATTCTCTGAACGGCTATAAGGTGAGACTCTCTAGGACTAGCTTGAAACCTAGCACACAAGCAAACACTAAACAATATATCCGATCTACTTGCGGTAAGGTAAAGAAAAGATCCAATCATAGAGCGATAAAGCTTAGAGTCAACACACTTACCTCCTTCATCTTTGTCAAGCTTTGTAGATGAGCTCATTGGTGTGGCTTGAGGCTTTGCATTCTCCAAGCCAAACTTCTTGAGCATATCTTTGATGTACTTAGCTTGATTGATGAAGGTGTCATCCTTCATTTGTTTGATTTGGAGTATAAAAAAGAATGAGAGCTCCCCCACCATGCTCATTTCAAATTCACCTTGCATCAACTTAGAAAAATCTTGACAAAGCAATTCATTAGTAGAACCAAATATAATATCATCAACATAAATTTGAACTACTAATATATCTTTGCCATTGTTTTTAATAAAAAGTGTTGTGTCCACCATTCCTTTCTCAAAACCTTTTCCAACTAGAAAACTTGAAAGTCTTTCATACCAAGCTCTAGGAGCTTGTTTTAAACCATATAAAGCTTTTGACAATTTAAAAATATGGTTTACAAAAATTGGATCTTCAAAACCCGGTGGTTGTTCCACAAACACTTCTTCATTTATAAAGCCATTTAAAAATGCACTCTTGACATCCATTTGAAAAAGCTTGAAATAATGATAACATGCACATGCAAGCAACATCCTAATAGCTTCCATTCTAGCTACGGGTGCATAGGTTTCATCAAAATCAATTCCCTCTTCTTGAGTGTAACCTTGAGCAACTAGCCTAGCTTTGTTTCTCACTATGTTACCACTCTCATCTAGTTTATTCCTAAATACACATTTAGTTCCTATAGTAGATTGATTTCTAGGCCTTTCAACTAATGTCCACACTTTACTTCTCTCAAATTGATTTAACTCATCTTGCATGGCCATAATCCAAAAATCATCTTTTAAAGCTTCTTTAATATTTTTAGGCTCAATGCATGAGATAAATGCAACATGATTAAGCATTTTAAGAGAAGAGCGAGTAGTTACCCCATTGGATGGATCACCCAAGATTTCACCACCTTTGACATAGTTGTACTCCCTTGGGTAGCTCACTTCCTTTTCCTCAAGAGCCAAGTCCTTCAAAGCTTCAAGAGGTGGATCTTGTGCATCTTCTTCTTTAGTTGGAATCTCATCCTCCTTTGAAGTTTGTCCTCCATCAAAGGCGTCAAGGATTCGTACATCATCATCATCACAAGATTCCTTCCTCGGAAGGAGGTTATCATCAAAAACCACTTGAATAGATTCCTCAACAACTAAAGTTCTTTAGTTAAACACACGATAGGATTTAGAGTTTAAAGAGTAACCTAGAAAAATAGCTTCATCACTTTTTGCATCAAATTTACTTAAATTGTCTTTTCCATTATTTAAAACAAAACACTTGCAACCAAAAGGGTGAAAATAGCTAATGTTAGGCTTTTAAGATTTTAAAATCTCATAAGGAGTTTTCTTTAAAATAGGCCTAATCATTACTCGGTTAATAATATAGCAAGCGGTTTTAGTGGCTTCCACCCAAAAATACTTAGGTAAATTGTTTTCACAAAGCATAGTCCTAGCCATTTCTTCTAAAGTTCTATTTTTCCTCTTAACTACCCTATTTTGTTGAGGGGTTCGAGGAGCCAAAAAAATTATGGCTAATCCCATTTTCATTACAAAATTCATTTAACCCCATATTTTGAAATTCCGTTCCATGATCACTTCTAATATGTGAAATTCTAAGTTCAAGATCATTTTGGGTTAATTTTGAAAATGTGATGAAGTTTTCTAAAGCCTCATCCTTGGTGCTTAAAAAGAGAACCCAAGTATATCTAGAGTAATCATCAACAAGCACAAAAGCATATGATTTTCCACCCAAGCTAGTTGTTCTAATTGGCCCAAATAGATCCATATCAATTAATTGCAAGCGCCTACTTGTAGAAACATCATTAATGGATTTAAAGGATGATCTATGTTGTTTAACCTTAGAGCATGCATCACATATTTTATCATTTGAGAACTTCATCTTGGGTAAACCTCTAACTAGATTTAAGGAAACTAATTTTTCTAAAACACTAATGCTAGCATGTCCTAGTTTCCTATGCCATAACCATGCATCATTTTCATCTTGAGCAACAAAACATGCATGGGATGTATGAATGTCATTAAATGCACCATATAAATGTTACCTATGTGATGACCAATGAGCATTATTTTATTTTATTTTATTTAATGTATGAATGTCATTAAATGAACCATATAAATTTTGAAAATGTGATGAAGTTTTCTAAAACCTCTAACAAGACATTAAATCCTTTATCACACAATTGACTAATGCTCAATAAATTGTGTTTTAGACCATTGACATACAAAACATTTTCAATGAGTATAGTAGAGTGATTACCTATGGAGCCAATACCTTCAATGTGGCCTTTGGAGTTGTCACCAAATGTCACTAATCTCCACTTTTTGGCTTTAAGTCCATGAATCGACTCTTGTCTCTGGTCATGTGCCTCGAGCATACACTATCAAGGTACCATGAGTTTGGCTTTGTGCTTTGGCCTTGTAGCAATTCTCCCCCTACAAACAAAGAGTTAAGCTTTGAATTTTGGTACCCAAATCATTTTGGGTCCATGAGTGTTAGTTCCCAAATACTTGGTTCCCTTAGGAATCCAAGATGAAATGGCTACAATATTGTTAGAAACTAAAAGTTCCTTAGGAACCCATACACTTCTAACTTTCTTGTTCTTTTGATACTTATGGGAGCCTCTTTGTTTGTGGTTAACAAAGTTTCTCTTCACATGTTGGGATTTTGAAGAAGATGCTTTTTCAAAAACATTTTCCCAACATTGGTTAGAGAAGCCTTAAGTTTACTCACCTCCTCTTGGTGGTAAACATGCTATTTTTCAAGAAGGTCATTTAAATCATTTGATTTCTTTTCAAATTCAATTGAGGAATTTTGTAAAACTAAGACCTTTTCTAATTCTGAGTTGGTTTTAGAAAGCGAGTCATTTTGATTTCTTAAAATCGAAATCACTTTTTTATTTTCTTAAAACTGACTCCTTGTATTTCTCAAACAACTCATCATATACCTCTTGCAACTCATCATAAGCATCTTGAAGTTCATCAAATGTAAAATCAAAAGTAGATGAGTTAGAGGTTACTATAGAGGAATCCTCCTCAAGAGCCATGAGGCAAAGGTTGGCCACTTCATGTTCCCCATCCTTGGATGACTCCTCATCACTCCAAGTAGCAAGCTTGGCTTTGAGCTTCTTCTTCTTCTCAAAGCCCTTCTTCTTGAGTTGAGGGCAATCGGAAAGTATGTGACTCGGGTTCTTGCACTCAAAGCAAATGATTTGGTCCCTCTCTTCTTCTTTGCTTTTGTTCTTGAAGTCCATCTTTCTTTGAAATTTTCTCCCTCGGTTGGACTTCATGAGCCGTTAGAATCGTTTGGCTATCATAGCTAATTCCTCAAAGTCTTCCTCCTCACTAGAAGAGCTCTTCTCATGTAGAGAGGCTTTGAGAGCAACTCCTAGCTTCTTTTTATTTTCTACTTCATGCTTCTCTATCCTTTTCTCTTCCTTCTTCTTCTCTTCCTCTCTTCCTTGCTTCATAATCTCGTGTGTAAGAAGAGACCCAACAAGCTCATCAAGCTTCAAAGTTTTCAGATTCTTTGCTTCAATGATGGTCATCCTCTTACCATCCCAAGACTCCGGGAGAGGGTATATAAGCTTCCTCACTAGCTTATCTTCGGGAATTACTTCACTGAATCCTTTAAGGTCATTGACGATAATCGAAAACCGATCAAACATCTTTGAGATGCTCTCATCGGGATCCATCTTAAAATTCTCATAGCTCAAGTTTAGCAACCCAATCTTCGTCTCGTTCACATCACTAGTGCCTTCATAAGTCGTCTCCAAAGTGTCCCACACTTCCTTTGCGCTTTCGATAGATGAAACCTTTGAGTAGATATCTGGACCAAGTGCACAAAATATGATATGTAGAGCTTTGTTGTTGACTTGCATCTTCCGTCTATCTTCCTCGGTCATCTCCGATTTTACCTTCAAAACTAGTCTTCCTTCATTGGTTCTCTTAACCGGAATGTATGGGTCTTCTTCCACTACATCCCAAACCATGTAATCTGTTGAGTTAATGAAGAGACACATCTGATTCTTCCAATATGGGTAGTTGTCCCCATTGAAGAAGGGTGGTTTGGTGGTTGATTGTGACTCATAGAGGTTGGAGGTTGAAATAGATGCCATGGCTTGTCTTTAGAATAGATCACACTCTCCTAGGAACTCCTCTTGTGGTTGTTAATCCTTCAAAGAGGTAGGCTTTGATACCAATTGTTGAGTGGATCGAAGAACCGATTTAAGCCAAGAGGGGGTGAATTGGATTTTTAGAAATTTTGGTGGTGGAGTGGAAAATTAAAATTTTCTAGACAAGAGAATTTAGAGTGGTTCAAGATCCAATTGAACTCTACATCCACTACCTTAGCTACCACTAAGGATTTTCCAACAATCCACTAATTGCTCTTCCCATTTTCTAGGCTAAGGGGGTAACCTTTACAATACCGGTCAAATTTTCTACCCAAAGTTTGACCCAATCCTCACTCAAGTAAAACAAAGAAGTTTAAGGCTAAAGACTAGTATCTCTCAACACAAATGTAGCCCTTTTTATAAGCACTCAACCCAATTGAACAAATAAGATTGGAAATTACAAAGTTCTACAATTGGGGTTTATAAGAAAATATGGGATTTTAGCACAATTGCTTGGATTTGATGTTTGGATAATTCTTTTGGGATCAATAGTTGTTGTTGGTTCTTTTAGAGGTCTCTTTTATACATTCTCATTGAATTCTAGCCGTTGAGGTTGTTGCCTTCATTATTATAGCCGTTGGGATGTTATCTTCCCTCCATAAATATAGTGTGCAACTACCCGTTCAGAAACGCTCGACCCTGTTTCGAAACAGACAAAAATAGAAAGAGTCGTTAGGGTGTAATAAATAGGCCGTACCAAAACAGGCACGATCATTTTGATACGCTAAGAGCATGTTCCGAAACGTGCTGAAGCCTGTTTCGAAACATTTTGTCATTGTCAAAACCTGTATCGAAATGGCTTAGAAGCGTTTCGATACGCCTTAACAATATTTTTCAATTCAGTTATGAAACTTCAACAGTCATATTTTGAAACCAAGTTTGAAATTCATTTCGAAACGTGTGAGGTTGTTTCGATACAACCGTATCGAAACGGTTCAAACCGTTCTGTTGTTCTTCATCCGTTTCGAAACATAACTAGCTATTTCGATACACCCGTATCGAAACGGGAAAGCTAGTTCTGAAACAGAGGTTAACAGTTTCAAAACGTTCTGAAACGCCCAAAGGTCGTTCTGAAACGCCCAAAGTTCGTTCTGAAACGGTGACTCGAAAATAACTCTTTTGACTTGGTAAACACTTAGAAAATATTTGATAAGTTACGGTTTTGACTTGTACATTTTTCTTTAAACACATAGAGAGGTTTTGAGGACTTAAAAATTCATTTTCTCCTTTTCGATTTAGTCCTTAAATCATTCCTTATATCAAAATTAATTTATTACTTTTATAGAAATAAAGTCTCCAACGGCTCCAAAACAACCCCAACGGTCCTTAACGACTACAAACTCAATTGGGAGTATAAAAGGGACCTCCAAGCATCAAGAGAAGACTAATGCTTCAATTGTCAACAACATAATGATCAAGAAATTGACTTAGTGCTTAATTGTTCATTTTCTTGTATAGACAACACTAGTGAGCTAAACTTTGTCAAATTTGCTCAAGTGTTTAGGTTTTGGGTGAGAGCTAAATAGTGCAAACAATTACCTATTAGAGTGATTTCAAGTTTTCTTTGGAATTTCTCTTGTAAAGAGGGTTTACACAAGCTTTGGGTTAGAAAGCTTTGAGTGTGTAAGGGTTGCCTCCTTAGCCTAGAAAAGGGGAAGAAATTCAAGAGTGAATTTGTTGAAATCCTTTTTGGGAAGCTAAGGTAGTGGATGTAGGTGCTTGTTAGAAGGCCGAACCACTATAAATCCTTGTGTCCAATTCTCATTCTTTAGCTTCCACTAAAACACCCAAAAATCCAACTTCTCCACACTTGGCGAGCTAGAACGGTTGAAGGAAATCGAGCACATAAAAACCCAACAATTGGTATCAGAGGTTGGCTCAATTGAAAAGGATTAACATCCTATTGACGCAATCCGGCAAACTCGATCAACATTTCAAACAACCGGCTCAATGGCGTAATCCATCGACAAGCCACCTTTCTTCAACGGGACAAATTATGCATATTGGAAGACGAGGATGATGTTCTTTGTCAAATCCAAAGACTACAAGCTTTGGGATATCATTGAAGATGGCTCGTTAGATCCAAAAGGAAGCAAGGTGGAGTGGAGTGTCGACGATCGTAAGAAGATGGAGCTAAATTGCAAGGCTTTGCACTTCATCTTTTATGCACTTAGCCTCAACATATACGAGAAGATGTCTTCTTGTGATAGTTCCAAGGAAGTTTCGGACAAGCTCGAGGTTACATACGAGGGGACAAACGAAGTAAAGAGACCAAGATCGGCCTCCTCAACCTAAAGTATGAAAACTTCAAAATGGATCTGGAAAAGAACATTGAGAAGATGTTCCATCGATTTTCCACTATCACCAATGGACTCAAGGGTTATGGAGAAGTCATTCCGGAAGAAAAGCTTGTCCGAAATCTTATCTATTCTCTTCCCCAGTCATGGGACTCAAAAAGGACCGCCATCATCGAAGCTAAGAATTTGAAGACCTTAAAGCTTGATGAACTCATGGGGTCACTTCTCACTCACCAAATCATGAAGAAGGATAAAGAGGATGAGAAGAAGAAGGAAGAGATAAGAAAGATGGGGAAGAAGAAGATCATGGAGCTAGGCATCCATGCGAATACCATTGCTCTCAAAACCTCCAGGTGCAACCATGTTGATAGAAGCGAGGAGGAGGATGAAGAAGAAGAGATAGTTCATCTCTTCAAAAAGTGTGCCCCATTCATAAAGAAAGCATTGAAAAAT
Organism: Hibiscus trionum; assembly: GCA_030270665.1. NCBI lineage: Eukaryota > Viridiplantae > Streptophyta > Magnoliopsida > Malvales > Malvaceae > Hibiscus > Hibiscus trionum. The sequence continues at coordinate 7,320,923 of BSYR01000007.1, read as the reverse complement.
TCGATCGTGAATCAATGAAGAAGAAGAGGGCAAGCACTTCAAGCCATAAGAAGAAGGCATATGTGGCTACATGGAGTGATGAAGACTCCACCAACGATGAACAAGTCAACCTTTTCCTTATGGCCATCGAAAAAGATTCAAGGGTAACTTCTAATTCATCTACTTCGTGTTCATATTCTTTTGATAAATTACAAGATGCCTACGATGATTTGGTTTTAGAATTTAAAAATCACATTTTGAAAAACAAGAAAATTGTTTCAAATTTGAAAGTTCAAAATGATATGATTTCTAAAACAAAAATTGAACTTGAAGCAAAACTCAATGAGTTTGAACAAAAATATTTTGATTTACAAAATTTGCTTCAAAAAGTTCAAGATGAAAAAGATTTGATTTCCAAAGAGCTTGAAAAGAAAAATAATTTTGGAAAATCAAACTTTTATGTTAGACAATCTAGTGCCCCAAGATTCATAAATGGAAAATGTTTTAGAAGTGTTTGGGTCCCAAAACGACTAACCACTTCAACTAAAGAGGATGAAATTGAAAAATGGATTCCTAAGGGGGCTAAATTTTTTGCTACTAATGTTTATGGATCCAAAGCAATTTTGATACCACAAATTACTTGATTGTCTTGTTTAGGTGTGATGGGGAATGATCAACAAGTCAAATATTGAGGGGGAGCTTCATGCACACAAGAAAGAACACTTGAAGAAGGAAGGCTTCACATCGTCCCTTGGAGTTCAAGTGTGGTAAAATCTAGCTGTTTTAGTTGTTTAATTAGATTTATTTATTTAATTTTAACTAAATTATCATATATGTTGGACTAACACTTTTTGATGATGCTTTGAGTAAGGGGGAGCCATTTTAAACCAAAATTCTTATTTGTGTCATTTTTTTAACCTCCCAAGTTATTTGAACTTTAAGTTATTTAAATTCTTTTTGATATAACAAAAAGGGGGAGAGTTTGGTTTGAAAATTTGTATTTTCAAATGAATAAGAGGGAGCTTTAATTACTTTCCAATTTTGAAATCTCTTATTCAAATTTTTAACTTGAAGGGGGAGAATCCCAAACAAATTTTCAAGTTAGTTTTATTATATCAAAAATGGGGAGAATTAAGAACTAATGTTTTGATATAATAATTGAAAAATAGTTTTGGACTAAATTGAAAAGATTTCAAAAGTGCCTTTAAGTCTAAACAACTTGAAAATAAGTTTGAGGATGTTTTAAATTGTTTTGGCAATGTTTGAAACGTTTTAAAGTAACCAAACCAAAGTTTTCAAGGTACCCATTTTGAAACAGGGGACCTATATCGAAACATTTTGAAACTGCCAAAACATGTACCAAAACAGGGCTTGCTCGTTTCGATACGGAGGGTCTTCGTTTCAAAACATCACTTTGGTGTTCTGATACGCTCAACGGTCAAAACCTCCCCAATGGCTATTTTCCCAACGGCTTTTTAAATTGCGACTCAACTGTCACACGTTCCGAAATAGGGTTGCTACCATTTCGATACAGATCAAGAGTGTTTCGAAATGGCCAGAGGCGTTTCGAAACGGTTTGCTGCATCAGACTTCAACTGCTAGTTCTGAAGAAGGTCGTTCCGATACAGGGTCGATTGTTTCGAAATAGACATCTGTGGAACAACATTTATGGTGGGAAATAAAGTCTCCAACGACTCCAAAACAACCCCAATGGTCCTTAACAGCTACAAACTCAATTGGGAGTATAAAAGGGACCTCCAAGCATCAAGAGAAGACTAATGCTTCAACTGTCAACAACATAATGATCAAGAAATTCTCTTAGAGCTTAATTGTTCATTTTCTTGTATAGACAACACTAGTGGGCTAAACTTTGTCAAATTTGCTCAAGTTTTTAGGTTTTGGGTTAGAGTTAAATAGTGCAAACAATTACCTATTAGAGGGATTTCAAGTTTGCTTTAGAATTTCTCTTGTAAAGAGGGTTTACTCAAGCTTTGGGTTAAAAAGCTTTGAGTGTGTAAGGGTTGCCTCCTTATCCTAGAAAAGGGGAAGAAATTCAAGAGTGAATTTGTTGAAATCCTTAGTGGGAAGCTAATGTAGTGGATGTAGGTGCTTGTTAGAAGCCGAACCACTATAAATCCTTGTGTCCAATTCTTATTCTTTAGCTTCCACTAAAACACTTAAAATCCAACTTCTCCACACTTGGTGAGCTAGAACGGTTGAAGGAAATCAAGCACATAAAAACCCAACAGTTGTTCCACTTGAGGGTGGTGGTCCTGTGAGGGTGTACGCGCATCGTGAGGGACGCAATGACACCGATGTGATTGGAAGTAATTTCACTTTGCATTTCTTGTCATTGTTATCTTTAATTGATTCTGGATCTACGCATTCATACATCTTGAGTGAGCATACACATTTGCTTATAACTTTGTTGAGATGTTACATATGGGAATGCATGTAACTAGTTCCTTTGGTGAGATTGTTGTTACGAGAATGTTGTATAGGAGATGTCCTTCATCTGTTCAAGGCAATGTGTTTGCAGTTGATTTAATGAAGTTACTTTTCTATGGTTTTGATGTAATCCTTAGGATGGATTGGTTGGCCGAGCATAGGGCTATTGTCAATTTTGATGCTAAGCGAGTTACCTTGAAACTTGCTAATGATTATGAAGTAGTAATCGTGGGTGAGAATGTGAAATTCTTGTCCAATGTAATTTTGTCTCTTGAGGCGAGTCGTATGATGGAGTCGAGTTGCGAAGCTTTCTTAGCTTATGTGATGAATCCAGAATCAAAGAAAGTGTGTGTACAGGACATACGCACAGTATGTGAGTTTCTGGGTGTATTTCCGGAAGAGTTGTCTAGTTTGCCATCGAACAGAGAGGTTGAGTTTGGCATTGAGTTGTATGAAAATACGACTCCAGTGTTTATTGCTCCCTATCGGATGGCACCTAAGGAGTTGAAGGAGTTGAAGACGCAACTTCAGGAGTTGCTAGATCGAGGGTTCATTATACCTAGTGTTTCACCTTGGGGTGCACTGGTCTTGTTTGTAAAGAAGAAAGAAGGCACGATGCGTGTGTGTATAGATTATCGGCAACTGAACAAGTTGACGATTAAAAATAAGTATCCATTGTCAAGGATTGTTGATTTGTTTGATCAGTTTCGAGGTGCTTCAACGTTTTCTAAAATTGATTTGAGGTCTGGATATTATCAATTGAAGATAAAGGATGTGGATGTGCCTAAGACAGTTTTTCGTACAAGGTACGTGCATTATGAGTATTTGGTGATGCCGTTTAGTTTGACTAATGCACTGACTGCATTCATGGACATGATGAATTGTGTGTTCCATGAATTTTTGGATCAATTTATGGTGGTTTTTATTGATGATATTCTCGTGTACTCTCGTACCGAGGAGGATCATGATAAGCATTTGTGGGTTGTGTTGCAAGTGTTGTTGGAAAATCAACTTTATACCAAGTTAAGTAAGTGTGAGTTTTGGCTTAGGGAAGTTTTCTTTCTTGGACATGTGGTGTCGGCCGGAGGTATCCGGGTTGACCCACATAAGATTGAGGCGATGATGAACTTGAAGACGCCTAAATCGGTGATGGAAGTTCGTAGTTTCCTTGGTTTGGTAGGTTATTATCGAAGGTTTGTGGATGGTTTCTCTAAGATTGCTGCTCCGTTAACCAAGTTGTTGCAAAAGAATTGTTCGCTTTGAGTTGTCGAATGTTAGGCATCAAGCTTTCAAGAGGTTGAAGGAAGCTTTGACACAAGCTCCTGTCTTGATCCAACTTGAATCGGGTAAGGGGTTTGTAGTTTATAGTGATTCATCGTATGTTGGTTTAGGATGTGTGTTGATGCAAGGCAGGAAGGTTGTGGCGTATGCATCTAGGCAATTGAAGGTGCACGAGCGCAACTATCCTACTCATGATATAGAGCTTGCTGTAGTTGTTTTTGCTTTAAAGATTTTGAGGCATTACCTTTACGGTGAGAAGTGTGTTGTTTATACGGATCATAAGAGTTTGAAATATCTAATGTCTCAGAAAGAGTTGAATCTTAGGCAACGAAGATGGTTGGAGTTGCTTAAAGATTAAGACTTGACGATAGAGTATCACCCTTGAAAGGCCAATGTTGTGGCTGATGCCTTGAGTAGGAAGGTGGCTGTAGAGTTGAGGGTGATGTTTGCTCGGTTGAGCATATCGCGAGATGTTGGATTGATAGCCGAGTTACAAGTGAAACCTTCCTTGATTCAGTTGATTAAGGAGAAGCAGTTGCTTGATGATTCTTTAGTGCCACATGTTCAATACAGCGGATGGTAATGGAACGAGTTTTTGTTTCAATGATGATAGTGTTTTGTGCTTTAAAAGTCGTATAGTTGTGCCGGAGGATGTTGAGTTGAGGCGCACTATTTTGACTGAGGCTCATAGCAGTCCTTTTTCTATGCATCCTGGTAGTACTAAGATGTATCGTGGATTGAAGGATGAGTACTATTGAGTTAGGTTGAATAAGGATGTTACCGAATTTGTGATTAAATGTATGGTTTGCCAACACGTGAAAGTTGAGCATCAATTTCCATCTCGGTTGTTGCAACCTTTGAGGATACCGGAATGGAAATGAGAGAGGATTACGATGGATTTTGTGTTTGGTTTGCCTTTGACCCCGACAAAGAAGAATTCTATTTAGGTAATTGTAGACCATCTTACGAAGTGTGCACATTTCATAGTTGTGCATACTACATATACATTAGATAAGCTGGCAGAGATTACATTGATGATATAGTGCGTTTGCATGGTGTACCTAAATCTATAGTGTCGGATAGGGATCTGAGGTTTACATCGAGGTTTTGGGAGTGTCTCCATCAAGCGTTGGGTACGCGTTTGAATTTCATTACCTCGTATCATCCTCAGACGGATGGTCAGTCTGAGCGAGTTACTCAAGCGCTTAAGGATATGTTCAGGTGTTGTATTATTGATGAGAGTGGCAATCGATCGAACAAAACCAAGAGGGGGGTGAATTTGATTTTTGAAGGAATGGTGGCACTAATTGCAAATGTAAAAATTGCAAAGAGATTTAGAGTGGTTCAACTCCCCTAATTGGAGTCTACATCCACTACCTTAGTGACCACACTAAGGATTTTCCACAAATTCACTAATTTGTCTTTTCTTTTAAGGATAAGGAGTAACCTTACACAATTCAATAGACTTATACCCCAAAGTCTATTGAATCCTATCCAAAAATGAATACAAATAAGGAAACTAGGAAATCCTCACTAGAAATGTGTTTGCAAAGTTTAAGCTCTCTCACACACCCAAAGAAACACTAGGAAAATAAAATACAATGAAGAACTCTCTAGTGTTTACAAGAAAGATGATAAAATTGAGTACAAATTGGAATTTGATTGCTTGGAAGTTTGGATTGACTTTCTTGTTTTTTCATTACTGTTTGGAGGCCCCTTTTATATGCTCTTGATCTTTTCTAACCGTTGGGAGACTTTGGAGGGAGTTTGGAGCCGTTGGAAGCCATTAAAACCGAGCATTAAATGCTCACCTGCACAGAGGTTTCGAAACCTTTACCAGAGGTTTCGAAACCTTAAGAAGGGATTTGTAAAAATTAGCCGTTACAGGGCCAAGGTTTCGAAACCTTCATAGAGATTTCGAAACCTTTGTTAAGGTTTCAAAAACAGTAGCTTACTGCCCAGAAAGGTTTCAAAACCTTAATGAAGGTTTCGAAACTTTTCTTTAAAATATTCAATTTTTTGGCCATTTATTGACTTTTAAAAATATAGTTCATATGGATACAAAGTCAAACTTTTTCAAAACATTTTAGCAAGATTAAATCGAGTTTTTGACAAATTTATTTCTTGAACTTTAATTTACAAATTTTTACAAATTAGTCCTTGAAAATTAATTTTAAGTTATATCAAAATCAAAATAAGTCTAACAATCTCCCCCTTTTTGATATAACAAAACCTTTTGTAAAAATTTGTTTTTGAATAATTTGTCAAACTTACAAATCTCCTACATAGGCTCCCCCTTAATAAATGTCTTTGTGTAATTTTTGAAAAACATAAGTTTTAAAGACATGATTAAAAATTTGAGAAAACAAATTGTTTAAAGTTAATTTTCTCCCCCTTTTTGTTATAGCAAAAAGGATAAATAGCTATAAAAGGAACAAACGTTAATAGAGCAATAGGGTATAATCCAAAAGGCAATAGCAAGATAACCACAATATTCATATTAAGCATAACATTCATCCAATAAAAGGATCCAAGATATAAAATCCAACAATAAAATCCAAAGGCAAAAGATATCCAACAAAGAACATAACAAAAGTCTAAAACAAAGACCGAAGCCTAAATCAAAATAAGTCCAAAAGTGCTATAATAAAACCATAAAGTTATACTAGAATGCATACAAGACTAAGTATCCGGTGCGTCATGAGGCAATGTAGGTGGAAAAAGGTGACCATAAACATCATGCATGTCACGCTCCAATGAGGCCACACGACCATCTAGGCTACGAAGATGGGCATCAATGTTATCAAAATTAGTGACTATGGTCACAAGCATGGTTTCCATAGTCAAAGGAGCCGGCGCATCCTCATCTACCGGAGCCTCGGGATCCTCCATGTCGACCTCCTCTACTCCTCCTCGGTGAATCCAACCATGAACCCCATGATACCATTGAGCCTTGTGACAAGATTTGATATCAATGTAGCTTTTTTTCTTAACTTGAGGATCAAGGGAAGTATCAATGTTAAGCTTCCTAAAGATGTGGCTAAGCACATTTCCAAAGGAGAGGGAAAACGAAGTGGGGTTGGAGATGACTTTGATAAGGTTGAGAAAGATGATGGTAGCAATATCGGGACGAGACCTATCATGATATTGGCGAAGCCACCAATAGTCAATCACTCTCATACTAGCGGCCTTTCCGCCGGAAGGACGAAAAAACCAAGTAGTGAGGAGGTGGAAAAGACGCTCCTCAAGAGGAAGATGAGTAGGGCGATCATCCAGAAAAACGCGAATATTATGAGCCTCATACTCATCGGATTTTCCACCAAGTGGAACACCTAAATGATCGGCAATGATTTGAGGTGTTAAAACAAATTCGGTACCCATGAGGTAGGATTGAATATCAACGATAGAATTAGGCTCACTAGGGGACCGAATAAATTCGGCATTTGCATGAAACGCACGGACTAACCTACGATGGGTATATGGTGGGATATTCAAATAATCAAGCCATTCCCATTCGACAAAAAGCTCAAAGAGATCAAAGTTATACTCGAGAGACATAAGGAAGTTGAAGTATATAGTTCGCTCCTCTCTAACCTTTTTAGGTTCATAAATGTTAAGGTATCTATTTCGGTTTTCGCCATCTCTAAATCAAACATCCTCAAATTGAGGATTAGGATTAGGATTAGAACCGGAATGTTGACCACTTTCAACACGAGAACGTTTGGCTCTAGGAGGGATGATTCTAGGAGGGATGGTTCTAGGAGGCATGATGAAGGTAAAAAAAATTTGGCTTAAAAAAATTGGATGAGGAATTTTATCGAACACTTTGTGGGCAAGACTTTAAACAAATTTTGACAAGAGTTCTAGATGGATTGGGTGATACCTCATGCAAAAAACATGATATGTAGCATAATTAAAGAAACCCACAATATTGAAATTAGCATTAAAAATTGATTTTCAAAAACAATTCGGATTACCCAAAGGATTTAAAATTTTCGGAATATATAAAAATTGAAACAAAAAAAACAAGGTTTAAAGTGAGATTACCTCAGAAGATTGATGAAGATGATGATGAAAACTCAAAAGCTTGATTAAACTTGCAAGAGAGAGTCAAAAGATTTGAGGATTTTGAGAGGGTAAAGAGTTGTGGTTGTTTGGTGTGTAAAATAATAGGTTAGGGTTTGAAATTTTGGGAATTTTTGCTTAAAAACGCGTCTGATTTCGGCCAGGTTTAATGAAGGTTTCGAAACCATGTGCAAGGTTTCGAAACTGTTGAGCACAAGGTTTCGGAACCTTTATGAAAGGTTTCGAAACTTCTTATTCCAGTAAGCTCCTAAAAACTGGAAAACCCAGAAGGTTTCGAAACTTAGGTCCAAAATTGACAAAATTTGTCAAATTTTTGCCTCAATTAAGTCCGGAAAAGCATTCTAATAAATTTATGATTGTTATTGGCATTAAAGACCCTTTTGAACTAAGATCAAACATATATGACTCAAAAAAAATCACAAGCTAAAGATACACATTTTAAAACTAAGGAATTTATGCTAAGAGTTGGATCCTAAAAGGTTTAAATTAAGCCAAAAGTGACTAACTTAACTAAGGTCACTTAAACAAACAAATGATTAAAAAACATGTAAGCACACAATATTGCTAATTTTAAGGGTAAAAGACGTACAAAAACACATAGGGCCAAAAATTAAGCAAATATGCAACACATGACACCCCCTCACTAAAAGCATTTAAACAACATATGGGGAACCTCAAACATGCTTTTAAACTAATAACCATATGTAAAGCAACATGAAAGAGTAAATATTGCATGTAAAGGAAAATGTTACCACTTGAGCCAAGATAGATTGATTAGGCTTTATCCTCTTCAAGTGTCCTTCCATTTAGTGTGTCTAGAGTTTTCAAGATTCTTCAATTTGCTTATCATGGTTCCAGCACACCTACAAAAAGGGAACTATTCATGTTTTGGTACCCAAACTCTTTTGGGTCCATAAGAGTTAGTTCCTACAATTTTAGTCCCTTTTGGTATCCACTTAGACAATAGATCATATTCTTTGTTAGCAATGAGTCCTTTTGGAACCCAAATGCTTCTAATTATCTTTCTATTAAATGATCTTTGATGACCTCCTTGTCTATACCCATTAAAGTTCTTCCTAACATAGTTGGGTCTTGAATTTTCACCTTTTTCAAAATTTTTAGTTCCAACTTTATTGAAAGCAACTTTAAGATCATCAAGTTCCTTTTGATGACCATCATGGACCTTTGAAAGTAAGTTGTGCAAGTCTTGATTTTTCTTTTCAAATTCTTTTATTTTAACTTGCATTTCTTCAACTTTACTTTCAAATTCCTTATTAGATTTGGAAAGAGAGTCATTTTCATTTTTCAATTTTAACATGATTTTTCTATTTTTCAAAATTGACTCTTCAAACTCCAAAGCTAATTCATCATAAGCCTCTTGCAATTCATCAAAAGTATAATCAATTGAAAAAGATGAATTAGAGGTTACCATAGAGTCATCGTCGATGGCCATGAGACACAAGTTGGCTATTTCATTCTCGTCCTCGTCGGATGATTCATCATCGCTCCAAGTAGCTACATGAGCCTTGTGCTTCTTTTTCTCATAGCTCTTTTTCTTCAATTGAGGACAATCGAACTTGATATGTCCCGGTTTATTGCACTCATAGCAAATAATTTGATCTTTCACTTTGTTGTCATTCTTGAAGCCTTCTTCTCTTTGAAATCTTCTCCCTTTGTTGGACCTCATGAATCTTTTGAATCTCTTGACAAACATAGCCATCTCTTTATCTTCATCATCTCCACTAGAATCAATATCTTCTTTAGATGCTTTGAGAGCAATGCCAAATTTCTTCTTTTCCACTTCCTTCTTCTTTTCTTCCTTACCCTTTGACATCATCTCATGTGTAAGCAAGGAACCAATGAGCTCATCCAACTTGAGAGTCTTGAGGTCCTTTGCTTCTATAATCGTCGTTTTCTTTGAATCCCATGAATCGGGAAGATATTAGATCATATTCCTCACAAGTTTATCTTCCGGGATCACTTCACCATAGCCCTTCAAACCATTAACAATCACGGAAAATCGATCGGACATGGTTTTGATGTCTTCCTCGGGGTCCATCTTGAAGTTTTCATAATTTAGATTGAGAAGCCCGATTTTGGTCTCCTTCACTTGATTTGTTCCTTCATGTGTAACTTCAAGTTTGTCCTAAATCTCTTTAGCATTGGAACAAGATGACACCCTTCCATACTCATCCGGGCCAAGGGCACAAAATATGAGATGCATTGCCTTAACATTTGTAGAGAATCTCTTGTTTTCTTCATTGCTCCATGTCTCCATATTACTAGTTGGTGCGGTGTAACCACTCATGATGATCTTCCAAGCTTCAAGATCAAAAGCTTGAATGAATAGCTTCATGCGGTTCTTCCAATAAGCATAATTAACTCCATTGAAGAAGGGAGGCTTGTTGGTGGGTTGAGAATCGACCCAAGCTTTAACGGTGGATGTGGAAGCCATGGATGACCTTGTAAATGATTGCACACTTCTTGGATCTTCTCAAGAGGTTGTAAGACCTTCCAATGAGCCAAGCTCTGATACCAATTGATGAGAGTGGCAATCGATCGAACAAAACCAAGAGGGGGTGAATTGGATTTTTGAAGGAATGGTGGACACTAATTGCAAAGGTAAAAATTGCAAAGAGATTTAGAGTGGTTCAACTCCCCTAATTAGAGTCTACATCCACTACCTTAGTGACCACACTAAGGATTTTCCACAAATTCACTAATTTGTCTTTCCTTTAAGGATAAGGAGTAACCTTACACAATTCAATAGACTTATACCCCAAAGTCTATTGAATCATATCCCAAAAATGAATACAAATAAGCAAACTAGGAAATCCTCACTAGGAATGTGTTTGCAAAGTTTAAGCTCTCTCACACACCCAAAGAAACACTAGGAAAATAAAATACAATGAAGAACTCTCTAGTGTTTACAAGAAAGATGAGAAAATTGAGTACTAATAGGAATTTGATTGCTTGGAAGTTTGGATTGACTTTCTTGTTTTTTCATTACTGTTTCGAGGCCCCTTTTACATGCTCTTGATCTTTTCTAACCGTTGGGAGACTTTGGTGGGAGTTTGGAGCCGTTGGAAGCCATTAAAACCAAGCATTAAATGCTCACCTGCACAGAGGTTTCGAAACCTTTACCAGAGGTTTCGAAACCTTAAGAAGGGATTTGTAAAAATTAGTCGTTACAGGGCCAAGGTTTCGAAACCTTCATAGAGATTTCGAAACCTTTGTTAAGGTTTCAAAAACAGTAGCTTACTGCCCAGAAAGGTTTCGAAACCTTAATGAAGGTTTCGAAAATTTTCTTTAAATATTCAATTTTTTGGCCATTTATTGACTTTTAAAAATATAGTTTGATATGGATACAAAGTCAAACTTTTTCAAAACATTTTAGCAAGATTAAATCGAGTTTTTGAAAAATTTATTTCTTGAATTTTACTTTAAATTTTTTTACAAATTAGTCCTTGAAAATTAATTTGAAGTTATATCAAAATCAAAATAAGTCTAACAATTATGGATTTCCAAGGTTCTTGGGAGAAACAGTTGCCCTTGGTGGAGTTTGCCTATAATAATTGCTATCAAGCAAGTATACAAATGGCTTTGTATGAAGCCTTGTATGGTAGGAAGTGTAGAACGCCTGTTTTTTGGGCGGAAGTGGGGGAAAATTTGGTATCCTTGCCAGATTTGCTTAAGGGAATGGCATAGAAGGTAAAGCTTATTTGTGATCGATTGAAGGCAGCATCGGATCATCAAAAGTCTTACGCAGATTTAAAGCGTAAGGAGATTGAGTTTATGGTTGGTGATTGCATTTTCTTAAAGGTATCATCTTGGAAGATGGTGATTGTAACCCCCTTATCCCGGCCTAGACACCCGACCCGAACTAAGAAGATTACACGGGGAAAATAGAAGTCAACTTGTTAAAGTCAACCTCGATTAACGACCCTTTTTTTCTTTTTATCTTTTCTAGATGCACATTATTATCCTATATGATTAGAAAATTGATTTGGCGAAAGCGACACATCGAATGGAGCTCAATTAGGGGTCCAATTGCATGCAAACGTCTTTTAGGGACTAAATTGTAAATTTCTAAAATTATAAGGACTAAAAAGATTTTAAAGTTACCAATCCATAATTTGTCATATAACATGCCAACATGTCAATTTTCATCTCAAACGGATCATTCGAACTCATTTAATTAAGAATTCAATAAATAAGGACCAAAACGTAAGAAATAGAAACCTGAAACAATTCAAATTCAACATCCAACGGTCAAGTGTTTCGAAACACAAGACCCCGTATCAGAATGGCCATTTCGAAACCAGATTGACCGTTTCGATACGCGGTTGTGTTCCGAAACCCGTTTCGAAACAATGCTTTATAGTGGCAAAATGTTCTGGAATGTGCCTACCTGTTCCGAAACACCATGACCATTCCAGGCCACCGTTTCGAAACAGGTAAGGGCGTTCCGAAACGCCTTGCTCTGCAATTTCCCAAATTGCTGGTTTTACTCAACTATTCACCTCCGAAATCATCCCAATACATGCCACATCACACATACAATATGAATACACATTGAAGATCACCAATACGCAAACCAAACATTCAAAGGCTTAAAACCACATTCAAGCTTAAACCAACATTCAAAGGCCATTTACAAACCAAAATAAGCAAACCAAACATGCTCAAGGTGTTCAACATCACCAAATAAATCCAAGAGTAGAAATCCCACCCATTGCCTCTTATTACACTTATGTAAAATCACATACTTTATCTAGTCCAAAGAGCTTGGATTTCCCTTGCTTCTTGCTGCCTCAAAAGCCTAATTTCTCTGCATTGATGAAACAAATGAGCGTAAGCATGAAGCTTAGTGAGAATCGCTAAGACTAAACACTCATCAATGCATTTTACAAACCGAAAATATTATCAATTGTCATCTCACGCCTTTCCTTAAAACATGCTCTTTAAAGCATCAATTCACTTCTTAAACCACATGCTCATAGCATCATCAAATTAACTGCAAATAATCTTTTGCTCATTCTTAAACCAAGCATCACATGCATTCTAGCACAAACCACAAGCATCTCATGCTTAAATCATTAATCAACAACATTATATTGGCTCGCAAGTGATCAATTCTCAATCCATACCAAAACCAACACAAATAACACAATCAGATACGCGGATTACAAGCGTTGTCCCACACGCTTCATACACACTACCAGACTACACAAGGCTCACACACGAGAGCAACCCTCTATCGTTGTGACACCCGTGGTGGAGTATAACGGTACAATCACAACCCTCAACACCACTCATCGGTAGTCGTATAATTCCACTAACGAGATCACGAGACACATACCATAAGATCTACAAACGGGGTTAACCATCCACCGTTGTGATCTTAGCCTCAATCGTTAGGGTACTTGGATGGAGTATGCGGTACAATTACAACCCCTCGACATCCAAGGTGACTTAATTCACGGTGCACCCAATCCTATAGCCGGCCAACTATATCCGATTAAAGTAACCAAAAACCACTTCCATCACTTGCCAATATAATCATTTAACATCAATATTCCACTTTTTTACAAGCATAAACACAATGCCATTTTCACAAGCATAAACATGCTTAATATCCAATGCATACATTTCATAAAACCAAGGATCACCTACCAAGTGCATCCTTAATCATATGGCATTACACACCAGCATTATCAATGCTCAAAACATGCTTAAAACAGTAATTTAAACCACATACAAATCAAGTGCATTTTCCAACAAAAACATAGCACATTCCGAGAGAGACTTTCAAATCACTTACTCTTGAGCTTAGCTAAGTGTTTCAAATTTACACTAAGCTCCTAAGACCACGCTCAAAGCGTTAAAAAGCTGGAAAATCCATTTCCACTCACCGATACGCGAAGCCTTGCTCGCCGACACGAAAATCACCCTTCCGGAGCCTCCAAAATCGTCTCGTTTGCTCCCGGATCAAGATCCCCTGTTTTCACATCAACAAAACAGAGATCCAAATGCATTAAAATGCATTTCAACACCACCAACTAAACACAAAACCGTTGCTCACCAAAACTACACCAATTTACTCATCCAAAACAACCGAAAACGCAATCGATTGCTTCCTAAACCAAGCCCATCCAACATACATCACTTTCAACCATTTATAAACATCAAAACACATCTAAAAACAACATAAACCCATCCTTATACCTCCAACAAGCATAACTTCATCATTTCACCCCAAAAACTCAACTAGAACAATCAAGAAACTCAAGGATCTCAAGGATTTCGGGATCTATATCAACAAAACCTCTTTTCAACATATTAATCAACACAAAACTCAATTAAAATCAATCCAAAACAAAGCCTATCAAAACAAATCCGAAAATCAAGATTTTAATCATATTTTTGTAATATTTTGATCTCAAATCAAAACTATAATGAAAACTCAACCAAAAAATTAATTAGAAGCCAAAGATCTTGGGAATTTCAATAAAGAACCTAGATTGAAGGTTGAGAATGGGATTTACCTCCAATCCTTGCTTTCCTCAATGAATGACAAGTTTTAGCTTCTCAAAACTTGAAAATCTTGAAGAGAAATCTTGAAATTGATTTGGAAATTAATGAGAGAGTGTTTGGGAGAAAAGAATTCTTGAGAAAATGAGCTAGAATGGTGTTTGGCTGAAAATGAGAAGAGAAGGGTAGTTACATCAAATGAAATCTCACTTTTCTTATTTTATTAGTTTTAATTAAATAAAAAACCCTTTTATTTAATCACTTTAAAATCCTTTTAAAACAAATGTCATATTAAGGAAAAGGCTAAATTTCCATAAAGCTCCCTAAGTATTCTAAGATTTTGGCTCCTCTTTTAAAATTTCATTTTTCCACAGTTTTGAAACTTTAGATTTTGGTCACTACCCAAAATGTACCACTTCCGAAACTCTTTTTGTAAAATGGATTTGACCAACCCCTAAAACATTTCTGACCGGTCCGATCCGATGTCTAAAACATCTAGGCCCAAAACCAGGGCGTTACGACTCTCCCCCACTTAGGAAATTTCGTCCCCGAAATTTTACCTGAAGGAAAAAGGTGCGGAAACTACTTCAGCATGTCCGCCTTGCTTTCCAACGTGGCATCCTCAACTCCTCGTTGTCGCCACAACACCTTCACAAGTTTTATCGTCTTGCCACGAAGAACTTTGCTGCTCACATCCAGAATCCCCATTGGTTCCTCATAATATGACAGATCCGGATTCAACTCTATCTCCTCAACAGGCATCACGTGCGAAGGATCCGATATGTACCTCCGCAACATCGAGACATGAAACACATCATGTATCTTTTCCAGCTCCGAAGGCAATCTCAACTGATATGCCACAGGACCAATATGCTCTACAACCTCATAAGGTCCAATAAACCTCGGGCTAAGCTTACCCTTACGCCCAAATTTCATCACCTTCTTCCAAGGCGATACTTTCAAAAACACACGTTCGCCCACCGCGAACTCAATCTCCTTACGCTTCAGATCCGCGTAAGACTTTTGTCGATCCGATGTTGCCTTCAAACGCTCATAAATGAGCTTCACCTTCTCGGTGGTTCCCTTTAACATAGCCGGTATTGAAATCAACTTTTGCTCAGCTTCTTCCCAACAGAAAGAGGTTCTACATCTTCTCCCATACAAAGCCTCGTATGGAGCCATTTGAATACTTGACTGGTAACTATTGTTGTAAGCGAACTCAACCAATGGCAAGTGCTTCTCCCAAGAACCCTAGAAATCTATTACGCAGCACCTCAACATGTCCTCAAGCACCTGGATCACACGTTTCGACTGTCCATCCATCTGAGGATGATACGAAGTACTGAAATTCAACCGTGTACCCAAGGCTCGATGCAAACATTCCCAAAATCGTGATGTAAACCTCGGATCCCTATCTGACACTATGGACTTTGGCACACCGTGCAACCGCACAATCTCAGTAACAAACAGCTCTGCCAACGTATCCAACGTATACGTAGTATGCACAGGCAAGAAATGTGCACACTTCGTAAGGCGGTCAACAATCACCCAAACCGAGTTCTTCTTTAACGGTGACAACGGAAAGCCAGACACGAAATCCATGGTAATTCTTTCCCACTTCCATTATGGGATTCTCAAAGTTTGCAGCAATCCAGAAGGAACCTGATGTTCAACCTTCACCCGCTGACACACCATGCACTTGCTGACGAACTCCGCAACATCCTTCTTCAACCCCACCCAGTAGTACTCATCCTTCAAATCACGGTACATCTTTGTACTACCAGGGTGCATAGCGAAAGGACTACTATGAGCTTCAATCAGAATAGTGCGCCTCAACTCAACATCATCAGGCACCACTATTCGACTTCCAAAACACATAACACCATCATCATTAAAACTGAAGTCCGAAGGCTTACCCTCCGCAATGTCCTGAACATGAGGAACAAGGGAATCATCAAGCAACTACTTACCCTTGATCAACTGAATCAGAGATGGTTTCACTTGCAATTCAACGATAAGACCACCATCACGCGATATGCTCAAGCGAGCGAACATCGCCCTCAACTCCACAGCCACTTTCCTGCTCAAAGCATCAGCCACAACATTAGCCTTGCCCGGGTGATACTCGATCGACAGATCATACTCCTTAAGCAACTCCACCCAACGACGTTGCCTAAGATTCAACTCCTTCTGAGACATGAGATACTTCAAGCTCTTGTGATCTGTGAACACTACACACTTCTCGCCGTACAGATAATGCCTCTAGATCTTCAGGGCAAACACAACAGCCGCAAGCTCAAGATCGTAAGTAGGGTAGTTACGCTCATGCACCTTCAATTGTCTAGATGCATAGGATACCACCTTACCCTCCTGCATCAACACACAGCCCAAACCAACAATGGATGCATCACTATAGACCACAAACTCCTTACCAGACTCAGGTTGAATCAAGACAGGAGCTTGCGTCAAAGCTTCTTTCAGCTTCTCAAAAGCTTGCCGCCTCGCATATGTCCACTCAAAGCGAACATTCTTCTGTAACAACTTGGTCAAAGGTGCAACAATCTTCGAGAAACCCTCGACAAACCTATGGTAATACCTGGCTAAACCAAGGAAACTTCGTACCTCATTCACCGACTTAGGCACCTTCCAACTCATTACAGCCTCTACTTTATGCGGATCAACGCGAATACCTTCAACTGATACAACATGTCCAAGGAAGACCACCTCCTTAAGCCAAAACTCACACTTACTTAGCTTGGCATACAACTGGTTCTCCAATAACGCTTGCAAAACTATTCTCAAGTGTCTATCATGATCCTCCTTGGTACGCGAATACACAAGGATATCATCGATGAACACCACCAAAAACTGATCCAAGAACTCATGGAACACACCGATTCATCAAGTCCATGAAAGAAGCAGGTGCGTTGGTCAAACCAAACGGCATCACTAAGAACTCGTAATGCACGTACCTTGTCCAAAAAGTTGTATTAGGTAAATCCACATCTTTCACTTTCAACTGATAATACCCTGATCTCAAGTCTATCTTAGAAAACACTGAGGCTCCTCGAAACTGATCAAAGAAATCATCGATCCTAGGCAAGGGATACTTGTTCTTGATCGTCAACTTATTCAGTTGCCGATAGTTTATGCACATCCGCATCGTCTCATCTTTCTTCTTTACAAACAAGAACGGTGCACCTCAAGGTGACACACTCGGCCAAATGAACCCTTGATCCAACAACTCCTGAGGTTGCATTTTCATCTCCTTCAGCTCTTTGGGTGCCATGCGATAAGGAGAAATGGACACCGGAGTCGTATTCTGATACAACTCGATACCAAACTCAAATTCTCTGTTTGGTGGCAACCCAGGCAATTCTTCCGGAAAGACACCCAGAAAATCGCAAACGGTTCTAATGTCTTACATGCGTACATCCTTTATGTCAGGATTCATCACATAGGCAAGGTAAGCTTCACAACCCAACCTTAGCAAACAGCTTGCTTCTAAAGCCAAAATCACATTTGACAAGAATTTCACATTCTCCCCTACTACCACCACTTCATAATCATCGGTAAGCTTTAAGGTGACCTGCTTGACATCAAAGTCAACCACCGCTCTATACTCAGTCAACCAATCCATACCAAGGATCACATCAAAACCATAAAAGGGTAATTCCATCAAATCCACAAGAAAAACATGACCTTGCACATACAAAGGGCATCTCCTATACAACTTTCTAGTGACTACAGTCTCACCAAAAGAACTAGTCACTTGCATTCCTACTTCGAGCAACTCAATAGGTATATCAAGAAAATGTGCATGCTCACTCAAGATATAAGAATACGTAGATCCAGAATCAATCAAAGCCAGCAATGATAAAGACTGAAAAACAAAGGTACATGCGATAGCATATGTATCGTTGCGCTCCTCTCGCTGAGCATAAACCCTCGCAGGACCGCCTCCCTCTGGTCGAACTGCTACAACATGAGCAATGCCCCTCTACCCCTTATCTCTCCTCTGAAAGTTTCCTCGGTCGTGCCCATGGCCTCTCTTTGGTACAGCCACATCAGGTGCACGTCCTTGGCCTCCACCAGCCAACAAAGGACACTATCGCCTCATGTGATCTGCCGAACCACAATTCCAGCAAGAATTCCCTATTACCACCACATGAGCCTGAACCTCCCTAGCCGCTCGAGGACAATCTCGCCTCAGATGACCCCGAGATCCACACGTCCAGCACGTGCTCTGTTTCGCTCTCATCCGATCTCCTTGAGCCGGTGCACCATGTCCAGCATTCCCTCGCCTCGCAGCAGGCTGATATCTCCTATCTCGGCCTCTCTTGTTCCGTCCACCACAGGAACTAGACTCAGCTGCTCTCTTTCTAGAGCTAGAACCAACTCCTTGGGATGCCAGACCCAAGTTCTGCTCGATGTCCTTAGCTCGACACACAAGCACATCAAAGTCGGTGTAATCTGCAGCCAACATGTATGTATTGACTTCCTGCACCAGCCCATACCAGAAACGATCACAACGATGCCTCTTACTCAGCATCAACCCAGGGGCGTACTGGCTCAGACATACGAACTGGACCTCGTACTCAGCCACAGAAAGGTTTCCCTGAACTAGCGACATGAACTCACGTTTTTTTTCATCCAAGTATCTCACTCCCAGATACTTCCTCTTAAAGGCACCCTTGAAAAACCCCCCAATCTATTTCATTGGGTTCCATTCCCATAGTGGTAGTCGTCCATCAACTATATGCGTCGCCTTGAAGCAAGGAATCTGCGCATCCCAGCTTGCGCACATTGTTGCATCCCATTTGATCCATGATACAGATCGTGCTCACCAACCAAGCTTCTGATTCCTCAGGAGACATTCCAAAGAACTCCACATCTTCTAGACTCCTCAACCTCTCCAAGGGTAAACCCGTCTGCCCAGCTGCAGGTGCCTGTACATGCGCTCCAGCTACTGCAGCCTGAAACGCCCTAGTGATCGCCTGAACCAACGGCGTTAGATCACCCAAACCCGGACCAGCGTGTCCTTGTTGCTCCTGCTCCCCACCTCCAGGTGGTGGCGGAGGAGGTAAATTTCCACCAGGAGGGACATCAGCCCCTTGATTTCCCTGGTCGCCCTGCTCAGCCGCAGGTACTACTGTGTTCGACCTTAGCTCTCTCCTTGGACCCATAGTGCTATTTTAACAAGGCATAACAATAAAACAAAACAAACCATTTAGGCCAGCCTCAAGCAAGGATCCAAGTTCACAAAAACATTTAATTAGTGTAATAAGGCAATGGGTACCCCGATTTCCCTCAAGCATAACATAGCATACAATAACATATCATGTTCATCATGCTTTCCATCATCCAAAATCAGCACATATCAATATCACATCATCAACATACAATCATATTCATCTGGCATGTGATTTACTTAAATCAAGCATGGTATAAACTCCAACATACAATCAAAACATGCTTTTTCACACATTCAAACACCAAACATACCAATTTCATTTACCATCATCCCCAATTCTTTCGTAACCTGGCTCTAATACCAACAAATATAACCCCTTATCCCGACCTAGACGCCCAACCCGAACTAAGAAGATTACACGTGGAAAACCGAAGTCAACTTGTTAAAGTCAACCTCGATTAACGACCCTTTTTCCTTTGATCTTTTCTAGATGCACATTATTATCCTATATGATTAGCAAATTGATTTGGTGAAAGCGACACGGTGAACGAAGCTCAATTAGGGGTCCAATTGCATGCAAACGTCTTTTAGGGACTAAATTGTAAATTTCTAAAATTATAAGGACTAAACAGATTTTAAAGTTACCAATCCATAATTTGTCATATAACATGACAGCATGTCAAGTTTCATCTCAAACGGATCATTCGAACTCATATAATTAAGCATTCAATAAATAGGGACCAAAACGTAAGAAACAGAAACCTGAAACAATTCAAATTCAACATCCAACGGTCAAGTGTTTCGAAACACAAGACCCCGTATCGGATCGGCCGTTTCAAAACCAGGTTGACCGTTTCAATACGCATGTACGTTCCGAAACCCGTTTCGAAACAATGCTTTACAGTGGCAAAATGTTCCAGAACGTGCCTACCCGTTCAAAAACACCAAGACCATTCCAGGCCACCGTTCCGAAACAGATAAGGGCGTTCCAAAATGCCTTGCTCTGCAATGTCCCAAATTTCTGGTTTTACTCAACTATTCACCTCCGAAATCATCCCAATACATGCCACATCACACATACAATATGAATACACATTGAAGATCACCAATATGAAGCACAAGTTAACACATAGCATCAAACTTGCAAGCTTAAGAACTATAGGCATGCTTCCTAGATGTCAAAACCATAAAAAGGCTTAAAACCACATTCAAGCTTAAACCAACATTCAAAGGCCATTTACAAACCAAAATAAGAAAACCAAACATGCTCAAGGTGTTCAACATCACCAAATAAATCCAAGAGTAGAAATCACACCCATTGCCTCTTATTACACTTATGTAAAATCACATACTTTGTCTAGTCCAAAGAACTTGGATTTCCCTTTCTTCTTACTGCCTCAAAAACCTAATTCTCTGCATTGATGAAGCAAATGAGCATAAGCATGAAGCTTAGTGAGGATCGCTAAGACTAAACACTCATCAATGCATTTTACAAACTGGAAATATTATCAATTGTCATCTCACGCCTTTCCTTAAAACATGCTCTTTAAAGCATCAATGCACATCTTAAACTACATGCTCATAACATCATCAAATTAATAACAAATAATCTTTTGCTCATGCTTAAACAAAGCATCACATGCATTCTAGCATAAACCACAAGCATCTCATGCTTAAATCATTAATCAACAACATTATATTGGCTCGCAAGTGATCAATTCTCAATCCATACCAAAACCAACACAAATGACACAATCGGATATGCAGATTACAAGCGGTGTCCCACACGCTTTATACACACTACCGAACTACACAAGGCTCACTCACGAGAGCAACCCTCTATCGTTGTGACACTCGTGGTGGAGTATAACGGTACAATCACAACCCCTCAACACCACTCATCGGTAGTTGTATAATTCAACTAACGAGAGCACGAGACACATACAACAAGATCTACACACAGGGTTAACCATCCACCATTGTGATCTTAGCCTCAATCGTTAGGGTACTTGGATGGAGTATATGGTACAATTACAACCCCTCGACATCAAAGTTGACTTAATTCACGGTGCACCCAATCCTATAGCTGTCTAACTATATCTGATTTCATTTATAAACCATTTCCATATCATCACTTGCCAATATAATTCACATTTAGCTTAGTCCAAGGTTTATTGGACCATATAAAGTGGTGGAGCGTGTTTTCATGTTGCTTATCAGTTGAGGTTACCTCCCGACTTGGAGAAAATTCATGATGTGTTTCATGTTTCGTTGTTGCAAAGGTATAGATCGGATCTGTCTCATGTTATGCATGTTGAGGATATTGAGTTAAATCCGGATTTGTCTTATGATGATGAACCATTTGGGATTCTTGATTCTAGTAGCAAAGTTCTTCATGGTAAGACGATTTAACTTGTGAAGTTGTTGTGGCGACATCGAGGAGTTGAGGAGGCCATGTGGGAAAGTAGGGAGGACATGATGAAGCAGTTTTCACACCTTTTTCCTCCAGGTAAAATTTCAAGGATGAAATTTCCTAAGTATGGGAGAGTTGTAACGCCCCGGTTTTGGGCCTAGAGGTTTTAAAGGTGGTTTAGGGTCTGATGAACCTAGACTAGAGATTTGGGTCGGTACGGAGTTGGTTCAGGGAAAACTTGGTTCGAGATGTGATAAAATTATACGAAAAATTTCTAGAATCCTCTTTAAATATATATTGAGGAAAAGTGAAGCCAATTTCGGAAAACATGATTTTTGGAAGGTCGACATTTCAGTTTAGTGACTAAAATGTAAAAATTGCAAGTTTCGTTTTAATGGCTAAATTGAAGAGGGCCAAAACTTAGAATCCTTAGAGAGCTATTACACCAAGGTGCAATTAGCTATTCCCTTGATTTGTGTTTTAAAATGATTTAATTAATAGATTTATTAAATGTGAAGTGATAAAAGGATTTTGAAAAGGCTAAACATTTTATTATGTAACGACTTTTCTCTCAACTTTCCCAGCAGCCAAGCTACCTTTTCATCACTAAAGTCTCCAGAGATTTATCTCATTTCATCTACTTTTGATTTCTAAATGATGCCCATGGATTTCTACATCAACTAGCTAAAGTTTTCTTGAAGGATTTCTTCAAAATCATTGCAAATCAAGGGGAAATCTTGTGTTAGAGGCTATCTTTCTTTTATCTCCTCTAATCAAGGTTCTTTATTGAAATTCCCAAGTATTTGGCTCTCTAATTATGTTTTTTTAACAAGATTTCATGTTTAATTTGATGAAAATGGTTAAATCAAGCTTAAATGGCGATTTTGAATAATTTTCGTATTGGATCTGATTTGGCTGAGTTATGATTGATTTTTGTAACGCCCCGGTTTTGGGCTTAGAAGTTTTGGGCGTTGACCGGTTCGGTCAAAGTCCTGTTCGAATCTTAAGAGGTTAAATTAGGAAAGCCTAGTTCGGGTTGCATTAAAAATATGGAAAAATGTTCTAAAATCATCTTTTAATATAATTAGATGAACTGTGAAATCAATTTTGGAAAATGAGTTTTGGAAGGTTGATATTTTGGCTAGTGACCAAAATGTAATTTTCGCAAGTTTGGTGGCTGTTTTATAAAGAGTTGAAACTTTGAATCTTTAAGGAGCTATTAATCTAAAAGTGATTTCTCCAGATTTTTCCAAGATATTTTAAGTCTAAATTCTGATTTTAAAGGTTATTAAAATTGGAGGGAAGTCATTTTGGCTATTTTAGATTTTATAACCAACTTTTCCAATTTTCTTTCTCTCATTTTCTCTCCAACCAAACATTACCTTTTCCAGAGAATTTGATCTGATTTCTTCACCTAAATTCCTCCTTTCAACTCTCAATTGATAGCAAATCATTGTGTCTTCAAAATCTCTTCCATTGCTACAAGTTTCATCAAGGTTCTTCATTCCAAAAAGTGGAGAAACACAAGTTTGGAGGTAAGAACGCCCTTCTCCTCTAAACTATCAGTTCTTTACTGAAATTCCCAAGTTCTCAACTCTTAATTGATGTTTAATTAAAGGTTTTAAAGTGTTGAAATGAATCTTGGCTTATTATGCAAGATTTTGATGATTTTTGATGATTTTCGTTAGATCTGAGTAATCTGTGATTTAAGAGATGTTTTTGATGTTAAATGATCTCTAAATTGATAAGGAAAAGAGTTTTGATCAATGCAATCCCGGATAGGTTGAGTTTCCTAAGTTTAGCTTGTGTTTTAAGGTAGTTCTTGAGGTGATCTTGTGGATCTGTTGTTGCTGGTGGTATAAGGATGTTAATAGGTTGTTTTTAGATGTTGTATGGTGTTGATGGATGTTAGGTTTTGCTGGTTTATGGCTGGGCTTTGTTTAGAAGTGGTTTGGATGCAATTTCGGTGGTGCTTGGTGACCGAAATTGGTGTATGAATGAGAGCAGCGAGTTTGAGTGCTTTCATTGAAGCTTTTGGTGCTTGATGATGCATTAAACCTCTGCTTTAATGTGTTTGGTCAGGGGAGGCATCTTTGGATCCAAGAGTTGTTGATCCGGAAGCTTGAATTGTGCTTCGGCAAGTGGCGAAGTGGAATCGGTGAGTGAAAATGGGTTTTCGGCTTTGAAACCAATGTCTTGGGAGCTTAGTTTAAGTCTAAACAACTTTGCTAAGCTCGAGTGTAAGTTTTCGGAATTTCTCTCTAGTGGTGGCCATGACTTTGTTGTGATGCGAAATGATAATTTGCATGATTTACATACTGTTTTGAAAGCATGTTTTATCATGGTTTTTGCTGTTGATGTAAGCCATATGTTGAAGGTAACTCTAGGTAGGAGTTCCTTGCTTTTGTACATTGAAATGATGTGGTTTAATGCTTTTAAATGCATGATGAATATGGCTTGGTTTGATGCTTTAAAACAGTGATGTAAGTGATGAAAGTGATGTATATTGGCAAGTGATGTTTTTAAAATGTTAAGGTCACTAAGGTGGTTAAAAGTCCTTGAGTGAGCCTTGTTACTTATGAACATCAAGGTGGTTAAAAGTCCTTGGATGGTTCATGTTGTGGACACTAAGGTGGTTAAAAGTCCTTAGGTGATCCCTTTCTATGGTGTTTAAAAGTCCATAGGCCAAGGTGTTTAAAAGTCCTTGGGATCAAGGTGTTTAAAAGTCCTTGATGTGTTACTTCATGGTGTTTAAAAGTCCATGGCCAAGGTGTTTAAAAGTCCTTGGGATCAAGGTGTTTAAAAGTCCTTGATGTGTTACTTCATGGTGTTTAAAAGTCCATGGCCAAGGTGTTTAAAAGTCCTTGGAAAGTTGATGAACTTGATTTAAGAAATGAAATGAATCACTTGAGCCAATATGACATGTTGAGTACATTGTGAAGCATGAGATGCTTGTTTTTAATGTTTATGTTGAAGCATGGATTTGCTTGTTTAAAGTAAGGTTTTGAGCATGAGCAAATGTGGATTTGAAGCATGTTTTGTAAATGTTTTAAGTTGCATTATTGAATGGTTTAAATGAGCATTCCTCACTAAGCTTTTGCTTACGCTCTCTTCGTTTTCTTAATTCAATAATGCAGAGCATTAGAGTACCTTGAGGGCAGCAAGAAAGGGGCAAGCAATCAAGTTCAAGTGAAGCTCAATGTATGAAGGTTTTATAAGTTCATTTTAGCTTTTGTATGATTTGGCAATGGGGGACCAATGTGTATGTTTTGGGAGGTGTTGGAGACTCCCTAAGTATGTTAAATGTTGATGTGTTTGTTGGCTTTTGGATTGGAACCTTATATGCTTGTTTTGTAAGTTTGGTGTATGAATACCTAGCTTGTGTAGGAAGCATGCCATTAGATTTGGGGCTTTTTGCATATGATGTTGTTTGGATGAATTGTTGGTGCTAGTATGTTGTTTATATGTTGAATTGCATGTTGGCAAAGTTTGGTAGCGTTTGGAGCATGATTTGTTGTGTTATTGCATGTTTAAAGTTGAGTTTTGGAGTAATCTGGGCAGGGTGTTTCGGAACAGCACCTACCGTTTCGGAACGGGTGCCTTAATCGTGCCCAGGCGTCCGAAACGGGGAGGGCCGTTCCGAAACGGAAAGGCCTCTGCCAGACCCCCGTTTCGAAACATGCTAAGCTTGTTTCGGAACGGCCCCGCGTTTCGGAACGGGCTGTCTCCCATTTCGGAACGGTCGACCGTTGGGGGCTGACATTGGCAGTTATGTGTTTTGAATTGTTTGCGTTTTGGTCCTGAAACTTGTTTGTGCAATTGTATGAGTTTGGGAAGTCCTTTTGAGCTGAAATTTCACAGAGAAGCATGAAACCTGATTAATTTCAAGTTGGTAACTTTAATTTGGATTAAGTCCTTATAATTATCAGAATTTACAATTTGGTCCCTAAAGTTGTAAATTGTTCAATTGAGTCCTTGTTTGATCTCTGATGGTTGTGATCTTTTGGTATGATGTTTGTGTGATCACCATTAAGCTTAATGTGCATCTAGACAAGTTTTAAAAAGAAAAAAAAAGGGTCGTTAATCAAGGTTGACTTTCGGGTTGACTTTGGTTTTCCCCGTGTGACTTTCTTAATTCGGGTCAACCGTCTAGGCCGGGTTAAGGGGGTTACATTTGGTGGTATCAGAGCTGAGTTCTCGAGTAATTGGGAATGTTTGTATGCATGATTGAAGTATGTATGCTATGAATGCTTGTTGTTTGAAAGCATGTTCAGTGGTTTGAAATGTTGATGCAGTTGAGTTGTATGCTTGATGTTGCATGTTGAGGGTACCCATTGCCAACCAAAAGCTAAAGGAAAGATGTTGTTTTGAAATGAAATTGAGCTTGAATACTTGGATTGCTTACCTTGCTGGGCCTGATTTTGTTTTATTTGTGTTGTGATTGCATGGTAAAAGTATGGCACCACGTAGAGAGTTAAGGAGTAACGTGAGAGCTACGGCTCCTAATGAGAACGAGAATGAGAAGAGTGCGGTTCTACCTCCTCCACCTGGTTGTGGTGGAGCTGAGGGAGGTGGAGCTGAAGCAGCGGCTGATGCTGGAGCTGCAGGACCTGAGGTTGGTCAGGGGCAAGCTATGCCTGACATGACGATGTTGGTACAAGCTATTGCGGGTGCTTTTCGAGCAGCAGTAGCTGGAGCTCAGGGAGCTGGGCATCAGGGAGATGCTGGAGTCAGATTGCCTTTGGAGCGTCTGCGCAGTCTTGGAGGGACTGAGTTTAGAGGTTTATCAGCTGAGAGTTCTGAGGCTTGGCTAGAAAGTACCAAGCGTATCTTGGGTCAGATGAGTTGCACGGATGTGCAAAAGTTGGGCTGTGTTGTGTCCTTGCTGCAGGACGATGCTTATACATGGTGGACGACTACCATTGCTGGAATGGCTGAAGCTGATGTTACCTGGACATTCTTTCAGAATGTGTTTAAAAGAAGATATCTTGGAGTGAGATATCTGGATGAGAAAAAGCGGGAATTCATGTCTCTTACCCAAGGGAGCATGAGTGTAGCTGAGTACGAGGTACAGTTTGTACGGCTCAGTCAGTATGCACCGGAGCTGATACCTGATGAGAGGGCTAGGTGCGAGAGGTTTCGTTACGGTCTTGTGACGGATGTCAAGATGTATTTGTTGGCCACCGAGTATGTTGATTTCGATGTGTTGGTGGGCCGAGCAAAGGATGTTGAGATGAACCTGAGTTTGTCTGCTAAGGGTGCTGGCAAGCGAGCTGTTGAGTATAGTTCTGGTGGTGGACGGAACAAGAGGGGACGAGATCAGAAGTATCAGTCCTCAGCCAGGAGAGGTGGTGGTGTGCCTGCTAGGGGTGGCGGTGCTAGAGCTGACCCTAGTGCTTGTTGGATCTGTGGTTCCCGTGGTCACTTGAAGCGTGATTGTCCTCGTGCTGAAAGAGTGGCACAAGCTCCTGTTGTGACAGCTGGTAATGCTGGTGGAAATGGGTGCTGGAATTGTGGTTCTGCGGACCACATCAGGCGAGATTGTCCGAGGTTGGCTGGTGAGCAGGTGCGTGCTCCTGTTGTTGCTGCACCGCAGAGAGGTCGTGGGCGCGGCCGTGGTAATTTCCAGAGGAGAGAGGAAGGTGGCCGAGGGGTAGCTCATGTTGTAGCTATTCAGCCTGAAGGTGGAGGCCAAGCGAGGGTGTATGCTCAGAGAGAGGGCAGGAATGATGCAGATGTGATTGCAGGTACCTT
This sequence comes from Hibiscus trionum, assembly GCA_030270665.1. Lineage (NCBI taxonomy): Eukaryota > Viridiplantae > Streptophyta > Magnoliopsida > Malvales > Malvaceae > Hibiscus > Hibiscus trionum. The sequence continues at coordinate 7,293,234 of BSYR01000007.1, read as the reverse complement.
TACTTTGCAGTCCTTGTCATTGCTTTCTTTGATTGATTCTGGAGCTACGCATTCATATATTCTTCGTGAGCATGCTGAATTGCTTGGTTTGCCTGTTGAGTCTTTGGATGTTGGTGTTCGGGTCACTAGTTCTTTTGGTGAGACTGTTGTGACTCGAAAGTTGTATAGAAGGTGTCCTTTGGTTGTTCAAGAGCATGTCTTTCATGTTGATCTTATGGAGTTGCCCTTCTATGGTTTTGATGTGATCCTTGGTATGGATTGGCTTGCTGAGCATCGTGCTGTTGTGGATTGTGAGAATAAGCGTGTTTCGCTTAAGCTTGCGGGTGATTATGAAGTTGTGGTGGTTGGTGAGAATGTGAAGTTTCTTGCCAATGTTGTGTCTTCTTTGGAGGCGAGCAGGATGCTGAGGCAAGGTTGTGAAGCTTACCTAGCTTTTGTGATGAATCCTAGCTCTAAGGAGTTGAGGGTGCAAGATATTAGGGTTGTAAAGGAGTTTCCTGGTGTTTTTCCTGAGGAGTTGCCTGGTTTACCTCCTAACCGCGAGGTGGAGTTTGGAATTGAGCTGTATGAGAATACAACTCCTGTGTCCATTACTCCATATAGAATGGCACCTAAGGAGCTGAAGGAGCTGAAGACGCAGTTGCAAGAGTTGCTTGATCGTGGTTTTATCCGGCCGAGTGTGTCGCCTTGGGGTGCTCCTGTCTTGTTCGTGAAGAAGAAAGATGGCACTATGAGAATGTGCATTGATTACCGTCAGCTGAACAAGTTGACTATCAAGAATCGGTATCCTTTGCCGAGGATTGATGATCTCTTTGATCAATTTCGGGGAGCTGCTGTGTTCTCTAAGATTGACTTGAGGTCAGGGTATTATCAGTTGAAGGTGAAGGATGTGGATGTGCCTAAGACAGCTTTCAGGACAAGGTATGGGCATTATGAGTTCCTTGTGATGCCGTTTGGGTTGACAAATGCTCCTGCTGCTTTCATGGACATGATGAATCGTGTGTTTCATGAATACCTGGACAAGTTTGTTGTGGTGTTCATTGATGATATCCTCGTGTACTCGCGTACTGAGGAGGAGCATGAAGAGCATTTGAGGATTGTTTTGCAAGCTTTGTTGGAGAATCAGCTTTATGCTAAGCTGAGCAAGTGTGAGTTCTGGCTAAGAGAGGTGGTTTTTCTTGGACATGTGGTCTCAGCTGAGGGGATTCGTGTTGATCCTCAGAAGATTGAGGCAGTGATGAGCTGGAAGGTTCCTAAGTCTGTTCATGAGGTCCGTAGTTTCCTTGGTTTGGCGGGATACTACCGAAGGTTTGTGGATGGTTTTTCCAAGATTGCTGCTCCTTTGACGAAGCTGTTGCAGAAGGATGTTAAGTATGAGTGGACAGAAGCGAGACAGCAGGCTTTTGAGAAGCTGAAGGCGGCTTTGACGCAAGCTCCTATCTTGATTCAGCCTGAATCAGGGAAAGAGTTTGTGGTTTACAGTGATGCATCCTATGTTGGTTTGGGGTGTGTGCTAATGCAGGAGGGTAAGGTGGTGGCTTATGCATCACGGCAGTTGAAAGTGCATGAGCGTAATTACCCTACGCACGATATTGAGCTGGCTGCAGTGGTTTTTGCTCTGAAGATCTGGAGGCATTATCTGTATGGTGAGAAGTGTACTGTGTACACAGATCACAAGAGTTTGAGGTATCTGATGTCTCAAAAGGAGTTGAATCTTAGGCAGCGGCGTTGGTTGGAGTTGCTCAAGGATTATGATCTGACGATTGAGTATCATCCTGGAAAAGCTAATGTTGTTGCTGATGCCTTGAGTAGGAAGGTAGCTGTTGAGTTGAGAGCCATGTTTGCTAGCTTGAGCATATCGCGTGATGGTGGTCTTGTGGCTGAGTTACAAGTGAAGCCATCTTTGGTTCAGTTGATCAAGGATAAGCAGTTGTTGGATGATTCCTTGGTGTCTCATGTTCAGGATATCGCGGAGGGTAGACCTTCGGATTTCTGTTTCAATGATGATGGTGTGCTGTGTTTTGGTAGTCGGATAGTTGTGCCCAATGATGCTGAGTTGAGGCGAGCTATTCTGACTGAAGGTCATAGTAGTCCTTTTGCTATGCACCCTGGTAGTACTAAGATGTATCGTGATCTTCGTGATGAGTACTATTGGGTTGGTTTGAAGAAGGATGTTGCGGAGTTCGTGAGCAAGTGTTTGGTGTGTCAGCGAGTTAAGGCTGAGCATCAGTTTCCTTCTGGTTTGTTGCAACCGTTGAAAATCCCTGAATGGAAGTGGGAGAGGGTTACCATGGATTTTGTATCTGGTTTACCTTTGTCTCCATCGAAAAAGAATTCGGTCTGGGTGATTGTGGATCGCCTGACGAAGTGTGCACATTTCTTGCCTGTGCATACCACGTTTTCTTTGGATAAGCTGGCAGAGCTGTACATTGCTGAGATTGTGAGGTTGCATGGTGTGCCTAAGTCGATTGTGTCGGATAGGGATCCGAGGTTCACATCGCGTTTCTGGCAGTGTTTGCATCAAGCTCTGGGTACAAGGTTGCATTTCAGTACCTCCTATCATCCTCAGTCGGATGGTCAGTCTGAGCGAGTTATTCAGGTTTTGGAGGATATGTTGAGGTGCTGCGTGATTGAGTTCCAAGGTTCTTGGGAGAAGCATCTGCCTTTGGTTGAGTTTGCTTATAACAATAGTTATCAGGCGAGTATACAGATGGCACCTTATGAGGCTTTGTACGGGAGGAAGTGTAGGACTCCTCTTTGTTGGGCTGAAACTGGTCAAAAGTTGGTTTCGATGCCGGCTTTGTTAAAAGGGACCACAGAAAAAGTGAAGCTCATTTGTGAGCGGTTAAAGGCTGCTTCTGATCGGCAGAAGTCTTACGCGGATTTGAAGCGTAAGGAGATAGAATATGCGGTGGGTGACCGTGTGTTCTTGAAGGTTTCGCCTTGGAAGAAGGTGATGAGGTTTGGCCGGAAGGGCAAGTTGAGCCCTAGATACATTGGACCATATGAGGTGGTTGAGCGTGTGGGTCCTGTTGCGTATCGGTTGAGGTTACCTCAGGAGTTGGAGAAGATTCATGATGTGTTCCATGTTTCTATGCTCCGGAAGTATAGATCTGATCCTTCGCATGTGATGCCTGTGGAGGAAGTGGTTTTGAATCCGGATTTGACCTATGATGAGGAACCGGTGAAGGTTCTGGATTCGGATAGCAAGGTTCTTCGTGGCAAGACCATTGAGTTGGTGAAGGTGCTGTGGAAGCATCGCGGTGTTGAGGAAGCCACGCGGGAACGGAAGGAAGACATGCTGAAGCAGTTTCCTTATCTCTTTCCTTCAGGTAAATTTCGAGGACGAAATTTCTTAAGGGGGGGAGAGTTGTAACGCCCCGGTTTTGGGCTTAGAAGTTTTGGGCGTTGACCGGTTCGGTCAAAGTCCTGTTCGAATCTTAAGAGGTTAAATTAGGAAAGCCTAGTTCGGGTTGCATTAAAAATATGGAAAAATGTTCTAAAATCATCTTTTAATATAATTAGATGAACTGTGAAATCAATTTTGGAAAATGAGTTTTGGAAGGTTGATATTTTGGCTAGTGACCAAAATGTAATTTTCGCAAGTTTGGTGGCTGTTTTATAAAGAGTTGAAACTTTGAATCTTTAAGGAGCTATTAATCCAAAAGTGATTTCTCCAGATTTTTCCAAGATATTTTAAGTCTAAATTCTGATTTTAAAGGTTATTAAAATTGGAGGGAAGTCATTTTGGCTATTTTAGATTTTATAACCAACTTTTCCAATTTTCTTTCTCTCATTTTCTCTCCAACCAAACATTACCTTTTCCAGAGAATTTGATCTGATTTCTTCACCTAAATTCCTCCTTTCAACTCTCAATTAATAGCAAATCATTGTGTCTTCAAAATCTCTTCCATTGCTACAAGTTTCATCAAGGTTCTTCATTCCAAAAAGTGGAGAAACACAAGTTTGGAGGTAAGAACGCCCTTCTCCTCTAAACTATCAGTTCTTTACTGAAATTCCCAAGTTCTCAACTCTTAATTGATGTTTAATTAAAGGTTTTAAAGTGTTGAAATGAATCTTGGCTTATTATGCAAGATTTTGATGATTTTCGTTAGATCTGAGTAATCTGTGATTTAAGAGATGTTTTTGATGTTAAATGATCTCTAAATTGATAAGGAAAAGAGTTTTGATCAATGCAATCCCGGATAGGTTGAGTTTCCTAAGTTTAGCTTGTGTTTTAAGGTAGTTCTTGAGGTGATCTTGTGGATCTGTTGTTGCTGGTGGTATAAGGATGTTAATAGGTTGTTTTTAGATGTTGTATGGTGTTGATGGATGTTAGGTTTTGCTGGTTTATGGCTGGGCTTTGTTTAGAAGTGGTTTGGATGCAATTTCGGTGGTGCTTGGTGACCGAAATTGGTGTATGAATGAGAGCAGCGAGTTTGAGTGCTTTCATTGAAGCTTTTGGTGCTTGATGATGCATTAAACCTCTGCTTTAATGTGTTTGGTCAGGGGAGGCATCTTTGGATCCAAGAGTTGTTGATCCGGAAGCTTGAATTGTGCTTCGGCAAGTGGCGAAGTGGAATCGGTGAGTGAAAATGGGTTTTCGGCTTTGAAACCAATGTCTTGGGAGCTTAGTTTAAGTCTAAACAACTTTGCTAAGCTCGAGTGTAAGTTTTCGGAATTTCTCTCTAGTGGTGGCCATGACTTTGTTGTGATGCGAAATGATAATTTGCATGATTTACATACTGTTTTGAAAGCATGTTTTATCATGGTTTTTGCTGTTGATGTAAGCCATATGTTGAAGGTAACTCTAGGTAGGAGTTCCTTGCTTTTGTACATTGAAATGATGTGGTTTAATGCTTTTAAATGCATGATGAATATGGCTTGGTTTGATGCTTTAAAACAGTGATGTAAGTGATGAAAGTGATGTATATTGGCAAGTGATGTTTTTAAAATGTTAAGGTCACTAAGGTGGTTAAAAGTCCTTGAGTGAGCCTTGTTACTTATGAACATCAAGGTGGTTAAAAGTCCTTGGATGGTTCATGTTGTGGACACTAAGGTGGTTAAAAGTCCTTAGGTGATCCCTTTCTATGGTGTTTAAAAGTCCATAGGCCAAGGTGTTTAAAAGTCCTTGGGATCAAGGTGTTTAAAAGTCCTTGATGTGTTACTTCATGGTGTTTAAAAGTCCATGGCCAAGGTGTTTAAAAGTCCTTGGGATCAAGGTGTTTAAAAGTCCTTGATGTGTTACTTCATGGTGTTTAAAAGTCCATGGCCAAGGTGTTTAAAAGTCCTTGGAAAGTTGATGAACTTGATTTAAGAAATGAAATGAATCACTTGAGCCAATATGACATGTTGAGTACATTGTGAAGCATGAGATGCTTGTTTTTAATGTTTATGTTGAAGCATGGATTTGCTTGTTTAAAGTAAGGTTTTGAGCATGAGCAAATGTGGATTTGAAGCATGTTTTGTAAATGTTTTAAGTTGCATTATTGAATGGTTTAAATGAGCATTCCTCACTAAGCTTTTGCTTACGCTCTCTTCGTTTTCTTAATTCAATAATGCAGAGCATTAGAGTACCTTGAGGGCAGCAAGAAAGGGGCAAGCAATCAAGTTCAAGTGAAGCTCAATGTATGAAGGTTTTATAAGTTCATTTTAGCTTTTGTATGATTTGGCAATGGGGGACCAATGTGTATGTTTTGGGAGGTGTTGGAGACTCCCTAAGTATGTTAAATGTTGATGTGTTTGTTGGCTTTTGGATTGGAACCTTATATGCTTGTTTTGTAAGTTTGGTGTATGAATACCTAGCTTGTGTAGGAAGCATGCCATTAGATTTGGGGCTTTTTGCATATGATGTTGTTTGGATGAATTGTTGGTGCTAGTATGTTGTTTATATGTTGAATTGCATGTTGGCAAAGTTTGGTAGCGTTTGGAGCATGATTGGTTGTGTTATTGCATGTTTAAAGTTGAGTTTTGGAGTAATCTGGGCAGGGTGTTTCGGAACAGCACCTACCGTTTCGGAACGGGTGCCTTAATCGTGCCCAGGCGTCCGAAACGGGGAGGGCCGTTCCGAAACGGAAAGGCCTCTGCCAGACCCCCGTTTCGAAACATGCTAAGCCTGTTTCGGAACGGCCCCGCGTTTCGGAACGGGCTGTCTCCCGTTTCGGAACGGTCGACCGTTGGGGGCTGACATTGGCAGTTATGTGTTTTGAATTGTTTGCGTTTTGGTCCTGAAACTTGTTTGTGCAATTGTATGAGTTTGGGAAGTCCTTTTGAGCTGAAATTTCACAGAGAAGCATGAAACCTGATTAATTTCAAGTTGGTAACTTTAATTTGGATTAAGTCCTTATAATTATCAGAATTTACAATTTGGTCCCTAAAGTTGTAAATTGTTCAATTGAGTCCCTGTTTGATCTCTGATGGTTGTGATCTTTTGGTATGATGTTTGTGTGATCACCATTAAGCTTAATGTGCATCTAGACAAGTTTTAAAAAGAAAAAAAAAAGGGTCGTTAATCAAGGTTGACTTTCGGGTTGACTTTGGTTTTCCCCGTGTGACTTTCTTAATTCGGGTCAACCGTCTAGGCCGGGTTAAGGGGGTTACAATTTTAATTATTTTTTGGATGTTAAATAATGTTAAAAGAAAGGTTTGATCATATTAATCCTGAATCAAGATGGATCTATAGTTGTTAAGTTGTTAGATTTTGAGTTTTTGTGGTGTTTGTGTGAAATCTGAGTTGATGGACGTATAAGGATGAAATTAGGTTGATTTTGGATGTTGATTGATGATTAAAATTGGATGGAAGTGTTAGATTATGGTAGGGCTGAGTTTAGAGAGTGATCGGAGGTGATTTCGATTGTTTCAAATGGGCGTTTTGGTGTTTTTGGGTCGAGCAGCGAGATTATTTAAGTTGCTAGTGATTTTAATGCATTATGATGCATTAATCCTCTTTTCTTGCGTGGTATAAACATGGGAGAACACATTGGAAGCAATCGACGAAGTTTATAGGGGTTTCAGACGCTTGGTTTCTCGTCGGCGAATCTTGGTTTCGCGAGTCGGTGAGTGAGAACGTGATTTCCAGCTTTAAAACACTTTAAAGGTGGTTTTGGGAACTTAGTGTAAGCTTCAAACGCTTTACTTAGTTTGGAAGTAAGTAAAAGGAATTTCTCCCTCGGATTGTGCTATTATGAGATTGTTGATGCACTTGATTTAAATGCATGTTGCCTACTATTTAAAGCATGATTTAAAGTAAGCGATTTACTGTTTTTGATGTTATGTTGATGGAGGATGCACATGGTAAGTGATCCTTGTAAGTATTTTCTTATACTCTTATCTTGAAGCATGGTTTGATGCTTGGAAATGTGGTTTATTGGTAATGCTTTGAAAACAGTGAGGTTTATGCTAAATGCGAATTATATTGACAAGTGATGATATGGAAATGGTTTATAAATGAAATCAAATATACTTAGCCGGCTATAGAATTGAGTGCACTATAAACAAGACACCTTGGATGTTGAGGGGTTTATATGGTGTACCGAATACTCCATCCAAGTACGCTAACAATTGAGGAAAGTGTATGGTGTCCCGTCTCTCGTTAGTAGGGTTATACATCTACCGATGAGTGATGTTGAGGGGTTTATACGGTGTACTGAATACTCCACCACGGGTATCAGAACCGTGGAGGGTAGCTCCTGTGTGTGAACCTCGAGATGCCGGTGAAATTGTATGAAGTGTAGGGACAACACTTGAGAATCCGCGTATCCGATGTTGTTTTGAGAAATAAGTTTGTTAATGATCACTTCTGAGCCAATATAAGTGATGATATATTATGGAATGGTTTATGATGCATAATGTGTAAAATGCATGTTTTACTCTTTAAGCATTGCATATGTTAGCTATGCATGGGAATGCTTAAATTGAGTGTTGAAAAAGAGGTTATAAATGTTGAAATCATAATACATGTTGTTGAGGTTAATATGCTGATTTTTTATTAAGGTGCATGGTTTTGAAGGCATGATGCTTTTCAAATGATGTTTTGAGAAATTAAAATGAGATTTCAATGTGGACTTAAAAGGGTTTTAAATGCATTGATGGTATTTGGTTTTTGAGCACCCTCACTAAAACTTGTGTTCTTACACTCTATTTGTGTCGATCAATGTAGAGAATTGAGGTTTTGGAGGCAATGTGGAGGCAGTGATCAATGCAGAGAATTGAGGTTTCGGTTTAGACTATACGTAATAAGGGCAATGGGGGATCCGTTGTTGTTTTGGGAGATTTGTGTAAACTCCCTGTTGAGCAAGTGTTCATTGTTGTTTTAGACATGTAAATGGCCTTTGGTTATTGGTTTGTGCTTTGTTATGCAATTTGGTATCTTTCTTGGCTTGTTTGCTAGGTTGCATGCCTATAGTTTACCTTTTATGCAAATTGACATGATATGATGTTGAATATGTCACGAATGATTGAGGTTTGATGTTTGGATATGTTATACCTATGTTGAAAGCATGCTTGAGTGAAAATGGGGGCATTAAAGTATGAAAAACCAGCAAAATATGACATTACAGGTCTCTAGGTATCGGTACGGTAGAAAGGGTATTGATACGAACCAAGCAAAATTGAAGGGGTGTATCGGTACACAGGGGCATATCGATACGATTTTATGCTACTGGTTTTTGGGTATCAATACGATCTATGAGGGTATCGATACGGGCCTTGTGTCTTTGAACTTTGGAAGCTTATTTGTCGTGGGTGTATCGATACTGGCTCTAAGGGTATCGATACGGTCAGCTGGTGTAACACCCAGAGTTTAGGACCGGAAGTTACCGGATCGAGTTGAAGGTCGAACTGAATTCGTTTGCCGGGTTAGGCTAGTTTCGGGTCTTTTATTTCAACAAAAAGGGGATTATGTCTTGAGATGAAAATATTTTAAAAATGGGTAAAAAGGTAAATTCTTTAAAGGGGTTTTTAATTTTAACAAAAGGTTTTATTTCAAAGTTGTCATCTTTTTGGGAGAGAAATGTTATATTATTTTCCCCAAAACTAGTGTTCTCATTTTCTCTTCAACCTAAGACTATCTCCATTAAAGATTTTTGAAGGTAATCTCTTCTTTGCTTTGTTTTCCTCCATTGAACTCTTTTTGTTGGATTCTCTTCAAAAACCCAAATGATTTTCCTTTTTTCTCAAAGTTAATTGTTTGAAAATAATGGGTTTTGGGGGGGTTTTCGTATGGTGTGATGTTGATGTGTTTTGGGTTGATTAAGAACAATGTTTTGAGTGTTAAATGATGTGGAGATGTTGGTTCAATCTTAAAATCCCGAAACTAGGTTAGTGGGTAGTTTTAAAGGTTGAAAACTATGGTTTTTGGCTTGGTTTTGGGTTGAAACGACCCTTGATGGTTTTGTAGCTTTGGAATGATGTTTTTGGAGTAAATGTATGTGTCTTGTATGATTATATTGCTGAGTTTTGGTTAGAACTGATGTGGTGATAATTTTGGATGTTTCCAGCTACGAATCGATGTGCGAATGTTGTTGGATATTGTGTTTGTGAATTTCAGTGGGTATATATGTTGAAAAAGGGTATTAATTATATGTTTTGGATTGTTAGAATCAGCGGAAGCGGATTTGGGTACTTCGGGCGCGATACTGATGTTACGGAGACTTGAAATTGGTGTTTCGGCTATCATTCGGGTTGAGCTGGTGAGTGGTAATGTTTTGAAGCTTTAAAATGTTTCAAAGAGGTTTTCTTGGGGTTTGGGTGGAGCCTTAGAGGCCAACCTAAACCCAAGTGTAAGTTTGTCTAATCTTGCCTTGTTTCGTTGGTTGTTGGTGTATGTGTTTATTCGTGTTGTTGTGTGAAATACAGATTGCTTTTACCTCCTTATTAATGATTGTTATGTTGTCGTAGTTGTTTTCGAAGCCTCACGTGATGGTTAGTGGAAAATGTGTTGTTGAATACGGTGAAGTGCAGTCCCACCGGAAGTAACTAGTAGATGAGTACGGTGATGTGTAGTCCCACCGGAAAAATGCTAGTTGTTGTGAACGGTGATGTGTAGTCCCACCGGGAATGGTTGTGCATGTGCATACTATGTTTTGTTTATGCTATCGGTTTATCGTGTTTTCTTTTTAAATGTTTTGCCTTTAAACTAAATACATGTTTTGAAACTGCATTGTTGTTGATGTGATTTTGAGCTCCGCTCGCTAAGCTTTTAAGCTTACGCTCTCTTTTCCAACAATGCAGACCGTTAGTGGCTTCGGAAGGCAAGCGGGGTAAAGGAGGAACCTTGGAGTTCTTTTGCTAGCTCAAGTACGGTTTTTCATGGTTGTAATAATGCTTAGGCAATGGGAATGCTAGACTTTGTGTTGGGGAGTTGGTGTTCAAACTCCTATGTTGTTGTTATTGTTGTTAACATGTTTAAAATGTTGAAGCATGCCTTTATGTGGCTTTTGACCTCTTTGTGGATGTTTAGCATGTCTTGTTGTTTCTGTTAAATCTTGCTTGATGATTTTAGTTCCGTTGAATGTTCAACTTGCTTTATATGAGTTTTCTTGGTTGCCTTGAGTTACATGTATGCTTAGAAGTTGGTCAAATACTTGCTTAGGGTGTTTTAAGTTAGCCCCCTCGTGCTTAAAACTGAATTTTGCTGTCTTTCTGTGCAAGGCGTATCGATACGCTCAATGGCCGTATCGATACGGTCCCCTGTTTTAAGCCTATCGTATTGATACGTGAGGGCGTATTGATACCCTCTTTGCCCTCCTGAAATCTAAGAAATTGGCGAGAAATTGGGGTATCAGTATGGTCCTGGAGTTGACTTTGGGAAACTTGACCGTTATGAGCGTATCGATACCCGCCTCAGAGGGTATCGATATGGCCTCTTAAAGTTGACTTTAGGGGAGTTTGACTATGGAAGGCGTATCGATACGGGGGTTTGGTGTATCGATACGACCTGAAGTAAAATGGCTAAAAGTTATTTTTGATCATCTGTTCTTCTTGGTTCGTATCCGTGTTTGCTTTTCCGATGTTTGTTTTCTCACATAGGTTTAAATAAAGCATCTAGACAAGATTAATAAAAAAATAGGGTTGCTAATCGGAGTGAGGCCTTAACGGGTTTTGCTTCGGTTTTCCCCGTGTAACCCGTTCGGTTCGGTCTGGTGGCTAGGCCGGGACAAGGGGGTTACAGCTGGTAAGTTAGTTAAAAGTATATTTGAATGTTCTGTTTCTTTACGTTTTAATCCCTGAATGTTGTGGATGCAATTAAGTGAGCTTGGATGATTGTTTTGAGCTGAGATTTGACAGAGATGCATATAATGTGTTTAATTAATGGATGGTTACTTAAAAATGACATAAGTCCCTGTAATTTGGTAAAGTTACAAAATGGTTCCAAAACTGTCTTTGTTTGCAATTGGATCACTAATCGATGTTTGATCGAGTTACAAATCGTTCCACTGCGATGTTTATCACTTAGGATACTAATGAGCATCTAGACAAGATAAAAAGAAAAAATTAGGGTTGTTTATTGGAGTAAACTTCCCAGTTTACTTCAATATTCCCCGTGTGACCCATTCGGTTCGGTCTACCGTCTAGGCCAGGTCGAGGGGGTTACAACAATTGGCCAATTGGCCAAGCTGCTCATCTTTTTTCCCTCATTTACCTTAGGTCATGGGTTCTAGGCCCACTAGAGCACCCCTTTCATTGCCCTAGAGTCTCCCCTTCCGCTCCTCTAAGTAGGATTAGTATTAAAATTAGGAATTGCCAAAAAAACCATGAATGCCGTCACATTTCCCCAAACATTGGGAGAAAAAGCAAATTTTTGCTACAAACATGTGAAACATCATTGTCATTTTCCCTTTGGTCAAATGTTCCCATAGTTTTGCAAATGATACAAGCCCATCACTTGGAGAAAACATATATAAAAAAGAGAGAGGGAAAGTGGAGAGGTTGGAAGTGAGGCAAAACTAGTAGCAACATTACAGGTTCCCATGACTGAATTCAAACTCATTTTATCAAATTCACAAAAGCATCAAACTCGTCTCCAAAACCTTGGCCATTGTCAAAAGTCGTCGTTGGCCGCAAATTTTTCGCTAATTCAGCCTCTCCATCAAGATAACATACTACATGCCTCATGGTAGGCTGTGTCACATGCATATCATTCGAACAAATTAAAACTAATTTAAGAACCAATATTTCCCCTTGATAGATTATAATTTTATACATTTAATTACGGTTAATTCCTTCGTATTCTAATTATATTATGAGCTTAATTGTGGATATTATGCTTCTCTTGATTTAGGAGGTGAAATATGAATGTAATGGTGAAAATGCCAAGCCCAAGTATATGAATTAAGAAAAACATATTAAGGTAAAATTGTAGTTTCTATTACGAGAAATTGTCAAGTACATATTCACTTCCATGTTGATTTTCCGGGTCGAGCCATTTTGTTTATATATTTACTCCTCTGATGATTTCACGGGGTCGAGTCATTTGATTAAATAAAATAATATAATCGATAATAATAAATAGCAGACTAAGTTATAAAATTTAAAAATAAATAGGGGTCAATTTTAAGTAAAAAGTCATAGGACTAAATTGAATAAAAAGAAAATATGAGATGATTTATTAAATATATTATTATTATTAATTTATATTTATTAAATATTAACATTTAAATAAAATAAAATTAACAATAATAACAAATATTGCATTAATTATAAAATTTAGAAATAAAAATGTCAATTTTAGGCAAAAATAGACTTTTCAAATACTAAATATATTTTTCTTTGACTAAATTGAACAAAAAGAAAGCTTGAGAGAATTGACATGACATTTAGCTTTTAACAAAATCAGGCAGGTTGACCCGGTCATAGAGCGTTTGTGTGGCGGGATGTCATTGGCTAATTTTTTTAAAAAGTTCTCTAATGGCAGGAGACAAATTGGATGACAATAAATACCTTAGGAGACACTTGTAAAAAAAAATAATAGGTACCAAATTAAAAAAACCGAAGGGGGAATGTGCATTAAGCAAATGTTTTTTTTTTCTCATTAGTTTAATGAGAAAATCAACTTGCACTTGAAGCATACTAATATGATATTCTATGGCTATTAAACTAATAAAAAAGAATTAAAAGAAGCTTTGTGCTGATAACCAATGCTAAGACTTGATCCCCATCTCGGATATACGGGCTCTGTACATTGAACATCTTGGTACCAATGGCGACAGGGGAAACAACAAACAATTTCGCCCGAGGTTCGCTTCAATCAGGTTGAACCTTTTACAGATATTGCGAACAGTTGGTTAATTTTTAATATCAATTGAAATTTTTAGTTTTGCTTTATTGATCAGATCAACTTGAAATTAAACTTTGTTAAATTTCTAATAAAACTATTCTTTCTCATCGTTGGGATTGACCGATGATTGTTCCGTTAATTGAAATTATAATCTTGACAAGAGTTGTAACTTTAAAAAATTAAGTTTCTTTTAGGGAAGAATATTTTAACGTGCCCCATCAACAAAGGTTAACAACACTACAACAGTTGCTATAATGAATTTAAATTAAAAGTTTAATGACTATTATGAAGAATTTTTGATTTCAATGACCAAAGTGAAAGCACCCTAAAAATTTAGTGATTACCAAAATAGTTTATCCGCCCCTGGCAGCAAAGTAGTTCCTGTATAAAAATGGCAAATCCAATGGCTTCTTGATGGTTTGACTGGATTATTTTCTAGTATTCAATGACCTTATTTTTCAGGGTGCCGCCTCTTGAATACAGAACAAGCCAGATTTCATACAAGTAGCCCGTGTTAACTTAGATGTATAAACCATGGGAATAAACTATAGAAGATTACAAACATACTACTCTGTCAAACAGTTCATGTCCATTTTTTTTAATTGTAAACACAGCTCCCATCATCACTACGGGCCGTCGGATCGAAGTTTGCAGCCAATGGATCGGTGCAGCCTTCAGGGACAGGGAGATTAATCTGCTGGGCTGCTTTGCCTGCATCCAAACAATTATATTGCTTATAATCCTAAAGCCACCATCAAGGCCTCTAGGACCAGGGGGTCTAACCATAGAAACTTCCATTCTCCATGGCATCAGCATTAGCATCTCCGAGGGCTGCCTCTTTCAAGTACTTATCAGACAACTGCACTCTCTTCACATTCTCCTGTTCTCGGACCAGCATGTTTCCGTACTCAAGTAGCTTCTCAAGTGTCATTTTCGGCTGCTCGAATGTCGGAGGCTTCTCCCTCGAATTCACAAGCCTCTTGCCAATGTTTTGTACCCCGATGTCTGAAATCCATTTCCTCACTTCATCATCGTATACTCTTGCCCTGAGGGCACCAAAGAAATCTGCAACAAACTTAAAGCTATCAGTATTCACCCATCGGCTTCGTTTAATCGATGTAAAGTTACTAAGGCAAGTATGGCTAATTTACCAATGGACTGTCCGGGGAAAGTGTCAACAAGCTTGACGATGTCTTCCCAAGGAACATTATCAGTTCTGAAAATACCAGAGCACACACCGATCCTGTCTTCCCGGGTAGGCGCCCAGTAGAATTTCTCCATACGACCATCACGGATAAGAGGAGCATACAATGTGGAGAAGTCGTTACCGGTAACTATGATTGGAACACGAGGGTTCTCTTCCTTGTTGTACATACCAGGGAGCTGGACAATTGTAGGGTTATCAGCAATGTTCATAAGGGTAGCATTCACCATTTGATTGTTGACAGTATATTGAGTGGTTCCGCCCATCCTTCCGGCACCAGCATCGAGATCGTTGATAAAGAGGCAGCACATCTTCCCCTTCCTGATGATGTCGGCCGCCTCCCGGTACCTTTGCCTAATCAATTTCGCAGGCTCTCCGGCATTCCCACTTTCCAATTCACCAGCACTCATCATGATGGGACTGAACATTCATTGTCAAAAGATTTAAAGAGAAAGAATCCAAATGAAAATTCTAAGATTCTGTCAATAAATAAAGATATTAACTTACTTGATTCCCATCTTGGCAAAGACAAGCTCACATTGGAATGATTTCCCTTGCCCTTTACCTCCCCAAATACCCAAGATCAGAGGAACCTATCCCAGACATTAACAAGTTATCCAACTTACGTGGCAATGGCATTCAACATAGGAGTGTTCATGGTTATTCGAAGTACTATAACGGTTAACCTATATGTTCTGTTCTTTGTGTAACTAGAACTCATTATTTTTAGACATCGTCATCTAATTGCATTAAGAACATAACTTACATATCTCAAAAACATGAACACAACAAATCTCAAAACATTCTAGAACAAACAAACCTTAATGTTTGGGAGGTTCAAGAAGTTTTTGGTGATGTGGACAACAATCTTGTCCATGAAGGCAGGAGCAATGTAGAAGCCATCTATGGTATTGTCAGAGTTGAACCTACAAAACAATACACCAATGTTCCTTGTCATAAATAATCCAATGGCAATGATTTCATAAGCTTTTTATCATGAAGCAACTTACGTGCGAAGACCTTGACTGATGTAGTCATAAGAAGTCATGATAGCATGGTGCGTTCCGGTTCCCATAGGAGCCTGGAAGAGAGTGTCCACCTTTCCCTTTCCTCGGACAATATCCTGCTGGTCATCGGATTCATCGTACGCAAGTCCCGACCACCTGTCTCTCGAAGTTTGCTTCGCCTCATCGTATTCAGCAACAACCTTGAAAATCTTGGGGGGAAACTTCTGGTTGTTGATCATTGAGGTAGCCCTGTTCCCCAAGAATGTTGAGCTTGGACCCGAGCCATGAAACTTCACCTGCAACAAAGAGACTCTCTTTTTTACTACAACACCACAAGTCTGTAATAAAATAACAGAATCCATATTCTTCTTAACTTTCTATAAACCTTTTTTCCTCTAGTTAAAGTAAGACCCAGACGATTAAAACAATGCAAAAGAGACAGGCGAAGGACTACAAAGTCGAGAGATGCTACGGTAATGACTAAGACAGAAGCAAAAGTGTACCGGCACTCTGTTAATAGCTCCTACTCCTACGGCTGGGACAGCAGTAGCCATATCTCAACGGCTGAGATCAGAATTGGGAAAAGCAGAAAGCTTTAAAGTTAGAACAAGACGAAATGGAAACTGAAAATACTCGAAACGGTTGTTGGAGTTTTGTGTGTTGAAGATGAAGTCTGGTGTGATGGGGGAGGGGGCTTTATAGGGAGAAGATATTGGAGGGAAGTGGGAAAAACCTGTGGATTGGCTTAGGGCCACACATTTACGATTTGGAGGTTTTATGGCCTGCCAGACGTTGGTTTTACAAACACGGGGGGTGCTTTTAACAAAACCCTATCTACCCGAGGAAGTTTTAGGGCTAAAATTTTTATAAAAATTGTAAGAATTTTACTATTATTTTTTGGTACATATCGAATTTTTTACGAAAAGTGTAAGAATCTCAGTATATACCGAATTTTTTACAAAAAGTTTAAAATTTATAAAATGGTAAGAATTTCGGTTCTTATACTTTTTATAAGAAATTCGGTATATACCGAAAAATCGATACCGAAATTCTTACAAATTTTATAAAAATTTCGGATGCGCCTATTTTTAATCTCATTTTAAGACGCCTCATATTAGAAAAATCCTATCTAGCTGACTGGCTCTGGTTACAAACAAAAATTGAAGGCTTATCGAACAATGTTTTCTTATGGATTTGGGTTTTATGTTTTTAGAGTTTAGGGTTAGTTATAAAAAAATTAGGGTGTATAATTTAAGATTTAAATTTTAAAGTTTATAGTTTTAGAGATTATGGTATGAGGTCTTAAGAGTTTAATTATATTAAACGCTCTAAATTTATAGAATATAACTTTTTAAGAATGTAATTAACTATATTATGTTAGATTCTATTGAAAATTAGAATAAACCTCAATAATGCTAGTACTTATCGGCAGCCGGGTGCATATAATGGAAACTTAAATTAAATCAGATTGGTTGATTTCAGAGATGAACTAAAGAGGTCTAGAGGGAGCGGTCGTCCCTTGAAAATTTTAAAAAAGAAATTATATATATTTTTATCCCCTTAAAATTGTGTAAATATGTGCATTTTAAAATTTTATAGGTCTAATATAAGTCTATTTTAGATTCGGATTTGATGAATTTATTATGAGTTTATAGAAATGGGATGTGGATTATGCGAACCGAATATAGGCACATAAACCAAAGTAAATTATGGGCAATGGCAACCCCAGAAAGTTCGCTCCCTGTTCATGGAAAATGAAACTGCATACAATAAGCAGTCTGTCGCAATCTTGACAAACATTTCGTGCTATCTAGTTTGGGGCACTGTGCCAGCGAGCTGGGACCAACTGGCCCACATTACTCCCTTACCTTGTTTACATAAGCATTTACATCTTTTTTAATTAATTTACTTTTAAAAAGTAAATCCATGTATTAACTTAAATAAAAAAATACTAATTCAAACGTTTAATTATATTAAATTAAAGTTTAACCATCAAATTGAATTTTGAAGATAAGTTCACATATCTCATTTAACAAAAAAAAAAGTTAATCTACATAAACTCACAAACAACTATAAATTAAGATGTTCAAATTCAATTATTCATATAAACACTAAGTGACAGTGTACCAATTTTTAGGCGTTTTTGGTTTACAATAGTATTTTTAATTTAATTCAAAAAAACAAAAAAATTGAAAACTTTTTTCATTATTTTTTCCCTTTCGAGCTTTAATTTTAAAAGCTCTTCAAACGCATTTTTTTTAAACAAGATAGAGTTCGAGTGTTTAGATTTTCTTTCGCTCTACGTTTAATGTTTATACTTTGTTTCATTCTATTATGTCTGCTAACATATATTTTCTTCTTGTGTTAGCACACTAAAAGAGCACGTGCAGATTATTGTTCATAAAACCTTTATTACAATTATAACGTATTTTATTGGCCTCTTAGAATTACCATAAATTTTGTACTCGACTCTTATATATGCTGCATTTGACAATTTGTGACTAACTTTGCCGCTTTGAAACAATAACAAAGTTTATATTCTTGTTTATTTCTTTTCTTTTTGAGGGATTTTGAGAGAATGTTGGTAAGGAACATACGATTTGTTTTATTTTGCGATTCTAAGAATTAATAATGGAAGTTATATTGGTAGCCCTACTTTAGTGAGCGAAACAACACATGAAGAATTTATCGATTCATTATGAGATGCTCACCTGAATCACTCAACTTATGCCAAAGATTCTTTTTTGATTGATATCGATGGTCATTTTCCTTTTAACATTTTAGATTTGAGGATAAATTTTTTTGAAGACCGAAGAATGATACGAAAATAGAAGGGGTAAAATTACTCATTTTGAACTAAAACATTAATTTATTTGCGACGACTTTTTGAATGAGATTCATGCATTTTTGGATTAAGATGTCTTCTATTAATAAATTGACTGGTTGATCGTTACCTTTCCAACATATCTCGAAATACCTCAATCGAACATCACGAACTCAAGATACATCAATTTTACAAAAGACAATGTAGTCAAAAAATAATTACGAATTTTGAATATTTTTATTGATTATTTATAATTTAACTCAACATAATATTATTATCTATTTCAATTAGGATAATACTTTATTTAATTACAATTATTTATTGGTTGGTCTTTTAAATTAAATCAAAATTTTTTCCTTTTTAATTTAGTTTTTTAATAGTCTATAAATAAGCTCTCCTCCTTTATAAAAATAATTTAATTTCAATTTTTCAAAAAATAAATCATTATTTTTTTCTTTTAAAGTTCTCTTTATGAGTTTAATAGTCTATAAATAAGCTGTCCTCCCTATCATTTGGGATAGTTCCTTGGATTCTTTAATTTATTCATTTAAGTACTTATAGTTTAATCATGTTATTTATGTATTATTTGAGTCGAGACAGAAATTTTAAACTTAAAAAAAGTAATTGGAATTAAATTGTCTAAATCTATAATTTAGACTATAGTACAGGGAGTGACGACAGGATTTTACCCAAATCATTTTCACTTAGAAGTTCCAGACGCTTCCCAGTAATTCTAGTGTGTGTATACAGTTCTAAACCATTCTATCTTGTTTTTGTCTAATAAGTCTTCGACTCTTCAATTCTTTTCAGATGAAGCTGAAATTTCTAGAATTGGAGTGGCCCCAGAATGATAATATCATAGGCCTGAGTTCATCACCATTGGGCGTAAAATAGTTTGATTTATCAAATCAGAATATGATTTGATTGCTCAAAATATCTCTGAGTTAATCATACAGATAATGCATGCCATATGATTTATGTATGAAGTCCTGCCATTAGATTTTGCAATGATGTGTTTTTTTATCCACATGAATTATTATAGTTAATGAGATGTTAAGTCTTTTAAATAATTTTTAAATTTTAAAAAATATTTTAAATCGAACAAATTGGATCGAGAGGTTAGTTATATGATGAACATATATACTTTTATAATAAAATATAAACCAATGAGAACTTAACAAGTGATTTAAGTGGAAAAGCGGATGATGTTCATCCTAGGAGACCCGAGTTCAATCGCAATATCTATAAGGTGTGTGTATTGTCAAAATGTTAGAATATTTATGAACAAATACTACACATTGTAATCACCTTTAGACTATTCAAAAAATATATATAAACCACTAGATCATATACATGTAGAGGTGGCAAACGGGTCAATCGGTTCGGGTCTGATATTTTCGGTTCAGATTCGGTTTCGGTTCCGGTTCGGTTTTAGTTCGGGTCTATTATGTTTCGGTTAATTTCAGTTCGGTTGATTTCGGTTCGGTTATTTTCGGTTCAATGAGAGATCAGTCGTTTTTAATCAAATTTTTAGGTTGGTCAGATTTTTACACCCTATATATGACTTTATAAAGTCAATATATTTGACATTTTAGTGATTTGTGCGGCTGTTCATATTTTATCTTTCTTTATTTCTATTAATCAGGTCCATTCGGTTCGGGTCTATTCGGTTCGGGTCCATTCGGTTCGGGTCCATTCGGTTCAACTAAATTCGGTTCAGTTTCGGTTCGGTTTATTTCGGATTTCGGATCAAATTTCGGATTAGATTTCGGGTCAATTTCGGGTTGATTTTCGGTTTCGGTTCGGGTCTGAGTTCGGGTAATTCGGTTCGGGTTTCGGTTCTCGGGTCAAGTTTGCCAGGTCTATATACATGTAGTTATAGCAAAAAAGTAAGGCTTAAATGAAAAATAAGTGCTCAAAGTATCTCTCTTTTGAACTTTAGGCGCCTAAAGTTTTTTTTTTTGTAAAAGTAGGTAGGTGTGTGCAAAAAAATTTGATCCAAAATTTTGAATATCTAATCCATTTTTTATTTTTCGGATAATTCAGAACGGATAGGATAGTTATTTCACATTCGGATCGGATAACCGATTATCCGATATCTGAAAATTCAAATATTTTATAGATATTAATCTTGTTATATTCGATATTTTTACTTGTTATATATGAAAAGTTGAAATTTTCATGGATACAAATCTTGTTATATGCAATAATTTGTTAATTGTTATATTCGAAAACCTAAAATTTTCATGGATAAGACCGCCCAATTAAAAAATAATTAAATCAAGTCATAAATTCGGACATTCAGATATCTGAATATCTGATCCAAAATTTCGGATATCCGAAAATCGGGTATCCAATTTTTTTGGATCGGAAACGAATCACTAAATTACCTATTTAAAAATTTCGAATATCTGAAATGCACACCCCTAAAAATAGGTGCCCAAAGTTTCAAGCGTTATAATTTTAGGTGCCTAAAGTTTACAATGTTACAATTTTAGGTGCCTGACCGTTAAAAAGGTGTTAAAAAATCATTAACCAATCAATGTTTGACACGTGACATGTTTAATTTTTTTTTTCAAATTTAAAAACTTAAACCAATTTTTTAATAATTTTTTAAACTTTTCAGAAAATCTTAAATTTTTTACATGAGAATGTTAAACTTGTCATTGACATCGACGGATGGAGTGACGAGTCAGATTAACGAGTTTCTACAATGAAAGTTGTATGGATGCAACGAAAGTTGATCCACTCGTTCAAGGGGCTTTAGTCTCGACTTACGACGAAAGTTGAAGTCGATCTACATCCCTGATTCAATGGTTGAAGATTAAATGGAAGCTAATACTCATGCCGACCATATAATCGTTGATTAAACCATCCTTTCGCCTCGTTGTGCATTTTATCTTTCTGCCGAGCTGAACCAAGGAGATCCAGGCTTATTCACATCTTTATTATGTTTCTGCAGCCACCATTGCACCCACATCTACTTTTTACACAGCCTTTCATTGTAGTCATATAAGATTCAACGTAATACACCATCCTCGTGGGATCAATATTCAAACAAGTTTACCTTGTTTCTATTCTTGCACCAGTAGTGTAGCTTGCACTAAAAAGTGTAACGTTTTCACACCGATCAAGTTTTGGCGTCGTTGTCGGGGATATCGTTATTATGTTCTCATGTTACTGTTTGCAATTCTATTTTCTTTACTTAAGTTGGTAGTTGCTTCTAATAGTGTTGTTTTTGTTTTTCCTTTTCTTTTCATTACTTTGTTTAGGTGTTGTATGACAAGAAGTGCTACTACACCACTCTCCATACCAGATCCAGAAGTTGAGAGAACTTTTAGAAGAATGATTTGTCAAAATAATGGAATTGCGAGAAATCCAGTAAACAATGAGGGAATTCCTCAAGAAAATCCACCACTGCAGCCACCAACCCATAACCGAACAATCCGTGAGGTTGTTGTTCCCTAGCTGGATGACTTGCAACCGGGAATTGTTAGACCTCCTATTCAGGATGGGAACTTTGAGTTGAATCCGGTGATGTTCCAAATACTCAACTTCAATGGGCAGTATGTAGGGTTACCTCATGAAGACGCTCGAGAGAATCTTCAATCTTTTCTTTTAATTTGTGATTCATTTAGCCAACAAGGTGTTCCCGATGATGCCCTGCGAATGCAATTGTTTCCCTATTCATTGCAGGGTAGAGCTTGCATATGGTTCAGAGGATTACTTGTCGACTTTATTACATCATGGAATGATCTTGTAACACAATTTGTTTTGCGCTTTAATCCACCAACAATGAACTCGCGTCTGAGGAATGACATAACAACCTACTATCAGTTAGATGATGAGACTCTTCACACTACATGGGAAAGATATAAATCTTTGTTGCAACGATGTCCCAACCATGGCATTTAACAGGAAACTGAGATTAAATTTTTTTATAATGGGTTGATTGCACCCACAAGACATCTTGTCGACGGGTTATCTAATGGTCCATTACTTGATTGCACTTACACTGATGTTGTTGGTGTGTTGGAGAAATTTGCTCAGAATGATTCACAATATCCTATCTCACGGGTTGCATCATGCAAAGCTGCACCGAGAGTATTCGAGCTCGATGATTTATATTTTCTAAAGGCTTAGATATCGTCATTGGAGAACAAAATTCAGAACATAGAGGGGACAAGTGAAGTTTCTCCTATCCAATTAGCTCAAAAAATAACCACCCATGTATTTTCCTGTGAGATTTATGGCAGGAACTATAGTTTTGAGGATTTCCCACAACATGCAGAAAATGCTATTACGTTAGTGTAGAGCGTTATAGTGTTCTCTATTTATGAGCACAAGTGCACACTCTTGTCAAGTTATAGTATAAAAGATATCGTCTCCCATAGGGATTGGACGACTTGATTTGAATTGTTGTTCCTGCACAAGAAAAGTAAATGCACAATTAAGTTGATTGTTTGGGAAGACAAATAGAAGTAATTAAAAGAGAAGAAATCAGGTTCATAGAATGGGCGGGGTTATGCTCTGCTTAGTGTGAAACAACATTGAATAGGATAAGTTGTTTTGCGCTACCAGACTCTGCTCCCTCGGCGGTGGATGGCAGGTAAACTGCTAAGACCCTATCGCTGCCTCGGCAGGGAAATGGAACTGTGTCTCGGCGGTAAACTCGACAGAACGCTTCGAAGGTGACTTCGCTTATGTCTAAGTCAGATTGTTGTTGATGCCCACTGCAGATAATACCAGTCACATCGTGAATCGTGAAAAGATAGCAATGCTTATTCGTCCTCTCTTAGCCCCCTTAAACCATTAACCTATGTCTAGGACGGATTGATTACACAGTCTATAGATGAAATCGTACTTACTCCTTTTGTGAGTTCGACTCTCTCAATACCGAACAAATGGATAGAATTCAACTAATCTTTCACCTTAATTGAAAACTGTGAAGAACATGGAATAAGTAAACCTTGTAAGTTTATTTGCAAAAACAAACTTGAAATCCTAAACAACCATTCTCACAACTAATTACAACATAACCCAAACCCAAGGAGAAATTTAGAACATGTCGGCGGCAAGAAAACCTAAACTATGCCTAAGGAAAACCTGAGCTATTTTGAATTAGAATTACAATTGGTATATATAGGCATTAGCTAGGTCTAGTCCCTCTTGAAGTAGAAGTCTTCAAAGTAGCTTTTTACATTAAATGTGGCTTTAAACTCTGACTTCTTTGAGTTGAATGTGGACTTTATGACGTTGCCTTGCTCCGCAAGTAATCTCGAGATTCTCCTTCGGTGGCTTTGCCCGCTGCTCCAGGCATTAGAAAATTGAGTGGATGGCATTGTTAGGATCAAGATTTTCTGCTCTACAGATCGCACTCCATTTCTCCAATTCTACAGCTTGCTGTCTTGGGCGGCAAGTATGGCGGTGGCAGCTTCTCGGCAGTTGATGTCTTTGTCTAAAACTGCATCAGTACAACTCCTTGGTTTGCTGTCGCGGCGGGTTCCGGGGGCACCCTGCTGTCTCGGTGTGTTCTAGTGGCAATTTTCCTGCATGCACTGAAATACATACCAAAACAACACCTTTTCCACAAAATACACTAAAATATGTAATCAAGCTTAATGGTGAAGGAAATTACGAGAATATGCATTAATGCCTAATTATGTAACTAAAATGTGCCTAAGTCTAAAAATAATATAAGTTAAAAGGGTAAATAAAATAATACTTTTAGACACTTTACACACCCCCAAACTCGAACTATTTCTTGTCCTCAAACAATGCAATCCTAAACATACTTGCCCTTTAGATTAATCAGAAGAGAAAAATTCTGTTTTAAACTTGATTTAACACCTCAAGGCCGTGGCACCTGTCATTAGATTAGTGAGAGGGAAATAACATAAATCACCTCAGAATTAGACTATAATGCCAGTGCAGTGTATGCAAAAACTTTGAACAAGCTGAATATGAACAACATTCTAAGTAAACAAAGATGATGTCATGGTATATAAGGTTGCTGCCGAGGCAACATAATTAAGCATAGTTTATAATCATGGGAATAAGGGCTTCAGCTAATCACAACAACTCTTTAGGTCTAAAATTAAGATAGGAGCAAACTACAAAACCCCGAACCCATTGAGCAGAGTCATCTCGTGAAGACTTTCATTCACTCATGCTAATTTGTTCGTCACTTCAAAGATTTTCAAATTCATGGACTTTGATAGCAGCAGAGTGTCCTTGCACAAGATTCTTCCTAGAGCCGGTTTCGGACACCTCTAGGGAAAAACAACATAAAAATTTCTTTCCTGCAGTGACAGTGCTTTTCTTTTTCTGTTTGTTGCCTGCCGCGGTAGCTTCCTGCAACCATTGTTAGAATTTTGCAAATAATTCTAAAAACAAAGCATACAGTGTTCATTAGATATTCTAGCAAATTCAGCAAGTAACTAAAGTGTTTTATAGTTTTGGCAATTAAAAAAAATCTAAGTCATTTTGCATGCTTTTCCCATATTAAGTTCAATTTATTTATTGGCGCGAAAATAAGTAGTCGGCTAACTATCATAGGCACAAGTTATATAACAAAATTTTCTGTTCTGATTAACATTAAGGCAAGTACAAATGCAACCTATATGCTACTAAGTATGCCTAGACAAAAAGATGCGAGAGCTATCCCCCCCCCCCCAACTTGAGATGGGCATTGCCCTCAATGCACAAAATAAAAGCAGAAAAATAAAAATAGAAATACAAGTGATATATAAAAAACAAAAAAAAAAATAAAGAAAAGAGAAAGAAAAAACTAGAAATTGGCTGAGGGTTGAGATGAGGCTTGAGTCTTTGCTTCTGAGGATGAGGAGGAGGTTTGGATGATGAAGCGGCGGCCGACAGATGTCTGGGCGGCAGACTTAGCGAGTGAGACTTTGGCTGTTCGCGGTGGCTGGACTCTTTTTGAAATAGGGCGAGGTTCTTCTTGAGGTTTTACAGGAGGAGCGGCAGGAGGTGTGTCGCTCTCTTCTGATTCTGTTTTGTCGTCCACTGGCTCGGCGGCTATGATGTGCCGCTTCCTCTTCCTAGTGCCTTCCTCCGTTGGTGCTGCCGGAGGGTCTACCGCCGTTAGGATAGCTGCTGCTGCTGCTACTACTGTTGTTGTTACTGGCCGCTGCACCTCTTTTGATGAGGATGTGTTGGTCACTATTGCCGCTGTACAAATGGGGGAATGATGTTGCTGATGCTGCTCTAGGAAGTCTGACACCATTTTGGAAGTGGAGGTGGCTGAGTATGATGGGTAGTGTGTTAGAGACGGTATCTGTCTGTGGAAAGCGGCATGGCGGGCATCGGCAACTGATGGCGTTCCTTGTTGTGGGGCAGTTGCGACAACTAAATCTGTAGGGTAAGGTGGCAATGTGGGGCCTTCATCGGGATGCTTCTCCAGGAGATAAGCCACAAAGGCTTCTTGGACCTCCCCCACATATTTCATGAACGTTACCTGTTGCTGCTCGATCCGCTTTTTGCTGTCGATAAAAGTGCGCAACAGCGTGAGGACTTTGTTGTCTAGGGTAGCTTCAGTACTACCGGGGGCGGCTAGAGTGTCAGGCTGGGCGGCAGAGGGCTGGCTGGGTGTTATAGGCTCTGTCTCCTAGGCCTACATCATCTACAGGCGGACTCTTCTGGTCCACCCTTCCTTTGTTGTCGTCATCTCATCTTTGGGGTCGGTCGAGACATTAAAATTGGCGCAAAGGCCGGTGATGAGTGACGGAAAGTACAACCTCCCCTTCGTCTTTAGGAAGCAGGTGTGGATCTCCTTCAATATAATCTCCCCAACATTGATGGGCTTGTTCATCATGATGCTGTGGACGAGGGTGAGGCGCGGCCGATCGACAATGGAGTTGTGAGAGGTGGGCAGAAAAATGCCTCTTGATAAATGTGTTCCACAACATAGCCTCGGGTAGCAGGTGGCGGCGTTGGACAGATCCACCATGCTTCCCTACCAACCACAGCGTGCTGGGCTTGCTCAGTTTGGACTTGAGTTTCTCATAATCGACAGCCGTCAGTGACTACCTCCACTCCTCGTGAGGGTTTTTGTTCATATCCAGGCCATAGAAACTGTTGATTACGACAGCGTTGAGCTTGACAGCTTCCCCTCGGATAAACACGAATGGCATCTCAGGGCGAGGATGGTGGGCATACAACTCCCTGACCATGGTGATGTTGTCTATCTCCAGCTGCCTTGCGAATATTTCCCATCCCATGTTGTGGATGGTTTCGAACAGATTTGGTTCTAGGCCGAGATCTCCTATTTGCTTTGTATAGTGAAAGCCTTGCTCCTCTATAGGGCGTGTAGGTGTTCCCTTTTTGTGAGAGCGCAAGTGCACACTCCTTCCAAGTTATAGTATAAAAGATGTCGAATCCCACGAGGATTGGTCAGCTTGGTTCGATTTGTAGTTCCTGCACAAGGTAAAGTAAAAACGCAAGGTGATTGTTGAGAGAAAAGTGGAATAAAATAAAACACAAGTAACAGATGAGGTGATTCAGATTGATAAAGAGGGCAGGGTTATGCTGCCACTTAGTGTGAAACTGTGTTGTAAAGGCTAAGTTGTTTTGTGCTGCCACGATATGTTTCCTCGGCGGGTAATGGCGGATGACAGCTACGACCCTGTCACGTGGCCGCAGCGGGTCTCTGCTCTTGCAACTTTCGATGTCTCGACAGGTGAGATAGGGAGAAGTCCTGGCGGCAAGTCTGGCAGATACACCAAGTTCGGTAGAGCAATTCTTAAGTGACCCTTCCTATGTCTAGGCATGGATTCTGTCACCACGTGATGTAGGCAATACCTAGCAATCTCAAAGTAAACCTAAAACAGACAGTCAACGTTTGGTTGCCCCTTTTAGCCGCTGAAATTTGTACTTATGTCTAAGCCGAATTAGTCAACACCTCGACATGATGAGACCGTACTTAATTCTTTCGTGAGCCTTACACTCTCGTGCCCGACAAATGTATTTCTTCAACTGGACTTTTGGAACTAATTAAAGAAGTGAAGATCATGAATTAAGTAAACTTAGAATATTTTATTAAAACAACAAAAAACCTAATACAACTGTCTCACAACTAATTTACAACATAATCCTTAACCCAAGAGAAGTTTAGAACATGACGGCGGCAAAGAACACTCTAGCTATGTCTATAGAAAACTTAAGATGATTTGAGCTAGGAGTACAATGAGTATTTATAGAACAATAACTAGGTTAAGTCCTCCTTAAAGTAGAAGTCTTCAAAAGTAGCTTTCCATATTTAATGTGACTTTAAACACTGACGTCTTTGAGTTGAATGTGGACTTTATCTTGTTTGCCTTACCCCGCAAGTAATCTTGAGATCTCACTTCGGCGGCTATGTCCACTACTACACACGTCGGAAAATCAAGTGGATGGCGGCGATAGACTCAGGATTTTTAGCTCTACAAATCGCACTCTGGTTCTCCAACTCTACAGTTTGCTACCGTGGGCAGCAAGGTCGGCGACAACATTACTCGGCATCTACACGACATCAACTGTCTTCAGCTGGAACTACATCAATACAGCTCCTTGGTTCACTGCCTCAGTATTGCATCCTCAGCTCCTCTTTCCCTCTTTCAGCCTTTAGTACCTAAAAACAAAAATACACTAAAACAACATCTCTTCTTTACCAAATGAAAGATAATCTATAAAAACAAGGTAAAACGAAGGAATACTGTAAAATGCAATGCATGAACCTAATTATGCCTAAAATGAGCTAAAAATAGTAATAATAAGAGGTGGAATGTGTATGAAATATAGGACTTGTGGACACTTTACACACCCCAAACTCGAACTATTGCTTGTCCTCAAGCAATGCAACCTAACATACTTGCTCTAATAATAATCAGAAAGGTAAACCTATATTCAACTTGATTTCATGCCTCAAGGCTATGGCACCTATATTGTAACCCCCTTAGCCCGGCCTAGACGGTTGACCCGAACTACGAAGATTACACGGGGAAAACCAAAGTCAACCTGAAAGTCAACCTTGATTAACAACCCTTTTTTTTCTTTTTAACCTTGTCTAAATGCATATTAACCCTAGGTGTACTCTTGAGAAAATCATACTCAAAAACCACAGCAATCGGAAAACAATAAGGGACTCAATTGCTCAACATACGAATTTGGGGACCAATTTGTAAATTCTGGAAATTAAGAGGACTTTACCACTTTTTAAGTTACCATTATGAAATTAGTCACGTTTCATGCTTCTCTGTGAAATTTCATCTCAAACGGACATCTCAAACTCATTCAATTGCACATACAAAAAAATCAGGACTAAAACGTAAAGCTTGCAAACCTCAAAACCATTCAAATTAATTCCCAACGGTCAAGTGTTTCGAAACGGGTCTAGGCCGTTCAGAAACACCCCTTGGCAGTAGCCAAAGTGTTTCGAAACACCTCTGCCCCGTTTCGAAACACCCAGGCCAAAATATGCACCTGTTTCGAAACAGGCAAGGGTGTTTCGAAACACCCTGCCCAGAAACAGCAGAAAGGCATGTTTTACACTCTTTCGACCCACCAAACATGCTCATATGACTTCCACATCATACCAACAAGTCATCAAACATTAAAGGAACATATCTGCATCATCAAAGCTCAATCATAGCATCATTTAGGATAAACCTCAAGTCTATAGGCATGCATCCTAAAATGAAAAGCAAGCAATCATCAAATCTCCAAAACAAATACCAAATGGTCATTTACATGTTCCAAACACCATAGGCATTAAACCAAACTTAGGGAGTCCAAAACATCTCCCAAAAACTCAATCTAGGTTCCCATTGCCAAATACCAAAAGCTAATAGTGTTGTGAAAATAGTCACCATACATGAGCTTAGACTTTCACTTGGATCCTTGACCTCCTTGCTGCCCTTAAAGCACTTCAATGCTCTGCATTATTGGTTCAAGAAAGAGAGAGCGTAAGCACACATGCTTAGTGAGAAATGCTCTAATGAAACAACACAATAATGCACTTTGTAAAAACACCTTTCCAAGGCCTTTAATTTCAAAACAACATTTATCATGCATCCATGCATACAAACCAAGCATCTCATGCTTCAATACATCAACATGTCATATTGGCTTTCAAGTGATAATCCATAACCATTTTTCAACTCAAAACACAATCGGATACGCGGATTACAAGCGTTGTCCCATACGCTTCATACACACTACCAAACATACAAGGTGGAGTTTATCGGTACAATCACAACCCCTCAACACCCGTGATGGAGTTTAACGGTACAATCACAACCCCTCCACATCACTCATTGGTAGTTGTATAACATCACTAACGAGAACACGGGACACACAACACAAGATCTACACATGGACTTTTAACCACCATTGTGATCTTAGACATCTCGTTAGTGTTCTTGGATGGAGTTTACGGTACAATCACAACCCCTCAACATCCAAGGCGACTTTATTCACGGTGCACCCAATCCTATAGCCGGCTAACTATATCCGATTCAAGTACTTTTTAAACCAACACATCACTTGCCAATATACATCAATTACCATCATCAATCCACTGTTTTTAAGCATTAAACAAAGCCATTACATAAACATGCATCACTATGCATCAAACCACATTTATCAAAGTCCAAAACAAGGATCTCTTACCTTGAGCATCCTTCAATACATGGCTTACAAAACCAGCATTAAACATGCTAAAATATGCTTTCAAAAACAGAATTTAAACATGCAAAATATCACATTGCATTCAACCATCTCATGGTTCATCAAAAAGAGAGTTTCTCCGAAAAACTTACTCTTGAGCTTAGCTAAGTTGTTTAGACTTAAACTAAGCTCCCATAACCTTCCAAGATTGGTTTCAAAGCAGAAAACCAAACTTCACTCACCAATTCCGTTTCGCAAGCTTGCCGAAACGCTGATCAAGCCTCCGAATCAACACCACAAGGATCCGAAGATGTCTCCCCTGTTTCAAACACATCAAAGCAGAGGATCAATGCATCATCATGCATTAAAATCTTCAACCAAAACACCTAAACTCGCTGCTCTCATCAAATCTCACATTTCGGCTACCAAACACAACCGAAATCACATCCAAACACCTCTACAACATTACCCAGCCAAGATCCATCAATTCCAATCATTCTTAGACATCAATTAACATCCAAAAAGGACCTAATCACGTCCTTATACCTCCAGCTATAGCAGAACATCAAAATCACCCCAAAACCCACCATTTTCTCAAGTAAAAACTTAGGAAAATCAACCTATTCGGGATTGCATTGATTAAACCTCAATTACACATCATTTAAACATCCAAAATACATCAAAAAGACATCTCAAAACAGAGCCCAATCATCTATTACGAATTTCTTCAAAATTAAATCCAAATCTTGCATTTTAAGCCAAAATCAAGAACACATCAATAAAACCTTTATTAAAACTCAATTTAAGGATTGAGAACTTGAGAATTTCAGTAAAGAACTGGGTATTTAGAGGAGAAGGACGTTCATACCTCTAAATGTGAGTTTCTCTTTGTTTAGAGCCAAAATTCTTGAAAATTCAATAAGCAAAAGATGAGGATTTGGTGTAGAATTGATTAGAAATAATTTAGAGATTGAAATCTCAACTTTAGGTGTGAAAATCAAAGGAAAAGTATCTGTGGAAATGTGTTTGGCTGAAGGAAAAATTGAGAGAAAATGAAATGGGAAAATTTTGGCAAAAGTTAGTTATGAAACTAAAATATCTCTTTTCCCTCTTTTCTTTTTATTAAATTACATTAAATGAGTCTTTAAAATTTAAGAAAAATCTGGAGAAACCCTCCCTTGGGTAAATTAGCTCCTTAAAGATTCAAAGTTTCAATCCTTTTAAAACAGTCACAAACTTTTCAAAAATTACATTTTAGTCACTAACTTGAAATGTCATATTTCCAAACCCCATTTTGTAAAATTGATTTCACCACTCTCTTATATATAATAAAAGAGGATTTTTAGATATTTTTCCATATTTTTAATGCATCCCGAACTAGGCTTTCCCTAAAAACCACCTTTATATTCGAACCATAATTTAAACCGATCCGATTCAAACCCTAAACTTCCAAGCCCAAAATTGGGATGTTACATATATTAAATTAGTGAAGGGAAATAAAGCAAGAAAATAACTCAGAATTAGATTTCTCATGCAAGTTTAGAGTGTGCATGTCTGTGTACAGGCTGAATATTCAGAATAAATAAATAAACAAAGATGATGTTACGATTTAAAGGTTTCTGCCGAGGCAACACAGTTAAGCACAATAATTTAATCATGGCAATGAGGGCTTCAGCTTATCACAACTACTCTTCTAGGTCTGAAGTTAAGATAGGAGCAAACTACAAAGCCCCGAACCCTTGGAGTAGAGTCATCACGTGAAGAATTTCATTCACTCATGCTAATTTGTCCACCATTTCAAGGCTTTCAGTTTCATGTACTTTGATAGCAGCAGAGTGTCCTCACACATGATTCTTCTTAGAGCATGTTGCGGGCACCTCTAGGGTAAAACAACATTTTTTCTTTGTTTTTACTTCTGCTGCCGTGGCAGTGCTGTATTGTTCTGTTTCTTTTTCCTACCTCGACGGCTACCTGCAATTATTGTTAGAACTTTGCAAAGAATTCTAAAAATAATCAGGTAATGTTCATCAAATATTCTAACACATTCAACAAGTAACAGAGGTGTTTGACATTTTTAGGCAAAAAGAAAAAAAAATTCTAAGTCATATTTTATGCTTTTCCCAAGATTAGGTTTTCTTTTAAGTTTGTGCGAAAATAAATTAATCGGCTATCCTATCATAGGCACAAGTTATATAACAAAATTTTTCTTTTCCGATTATTACTAAGGCAAGTACAATGCAACCTATATGCAATTAAGTATGCCTAAACAAAATATGCAAGAGCTATCCCCCTCAAACTCGAGTTGGGCATTTCCCTCAATGCAAAAAATGAAAGAAAATAAATATAAGAGATAAATAAAAGAAAACAGAAAAAGAATAAAAATAAACATAAAATAAAGAAAAGGAAAAGAAACAACTAAAAGTTGGCTGAGGGTTGAGAGGGGCCTTGAGTCTTTTCTGCTGAGGAGGAGGAAGAGGTGTGGATGACGAAGCGGCGGCCGGCAGATGTCTTGACGACAGCCTTAGCCGGTGAAGTTTTTGCTTTCCGATGTGGCTGGACTCTTTTCTGCGTATGTTGAGGCTCATCTTGAGGGTCAGTAGAGGGTGCGGCAGGAGGTGCTTCGCTCTCTTCTAACTTCATCTTGAAGTCCACAGGCTCGGCGGCTATGATATGCCGCTTCCTCTTCCTAATGCCTTCCTCCGTGGGTGTTGCTGGAGGGACAGTCACCATGGGGATGGCTGTTGCTGTTGCTACCACTACTGTTTCTGGCTCCGGCGGCTGCTGCTCAATCTCGTTTGACGAGTAGGTGTCTACCACTGTCCCTATTGTGCCTACAGGTGCATGGTGCTGCCGATGTCTCTCGGGGGATTCTGCCACTGTGTTGGATGGGGTGGTACCTGAGAAGGTTGGATAGTGCGTCGGAGAGGGCACATGGTGGTCGGCCTGGCGGGCAGCGGCGGCAGGTGGCGTTTTTTGTGCATGGGCTGCTGCTGTGAGTTATGCAGGGTAAGGAGGTTGGATGGGTCTTTCACCCGGGAATTTCTACAGGAGATAAGCCACAAGAGCTTCTTGGACCTCCCCCACGAATTTCATGAAGCTCAACTGCTGCTGCTCGATGCGCTTTGTGCTATCTAGAAGGGTTTGCAGCAGTGTGAGGGCTTCATTTTCCGATGCAGCTTCAGTACTGCCGGGGGCGACTAGAGTATCAGGCTGAGCGGAAGAAGGCTGGCTGGGCATTGTTGGATCTTTCTCCGTGTCCTGCATCATCTGTATGCGGGCTTTTCTGGTCCAGCCTTCTTTGGCAGTCGTTAACTCATCTTCAGGCTCTGCCAGGACACCGAAGTTGGTGTAGAGGCCCGTGATGAGGGATGTGAAGTACAACCTGCCTTTTTTCTTTTTTTAAGCAATTGTAGATCTCCATGTATATGATATCCCCAATGTTTATCGACCGGTTCTTCAAAATGCTGTGAATTAGGGCGAGGCGCGGCCGATCGACGGTTGAGTTGTGGGAGGTGGGCAGCAGGCGCCTCTTCACAAAGGTGTTCCACAGCATCGCCTTGGGCAGCAGGTGGCGGCGCTGGACAGATCCCACATGTTTGAATGCCAACCACGACGTGTTGGGCTTGCAGAGTTTGGTCTTGATTTTCTCATAGTTGGCAGCCGTCAGTGACTACCTCCACTCCTCGTGAGGGTTGTCTTGCATATTAAGGCCATAGTATCTGTTGATGACAGCGGCGTTCAATTTGACAGGCTCCCCACGGACATAGACAAAGGGTTGCCCTGGGCAGGGGTGATGGGCGTAGAATTCCCTGACCAAGGTAACATTGGCCGTCTTTGGCTACCAAACAAATATCTCCCATCTCTTGTTGTGGATGGTTTCGAACAGGGCATGCTCTAAACCAAGGTCTCCCGTTGCTGTGTGTAATGGAAACCTTGCTCTTCCCAGACTGCCTGCTTAGAGAACCGATCTCTATATCTTTCCTTGTCCGCCTTGGAGTAAAATCTCTTGTAGGTGGGTTTGGGTTGTGATGTGGATGCCATGTGAAGCGGTTCTATGTAACTAAAACTAGAAAGAAAACAATGAGAGAGCAATAGGATAAAAAAGAAGATAGCAAGAAGGTGAAAGTAAAGTAAATGAATGGAGTGAGAGGGGTTTAAACAGGAGTTGCCGAGAGATGTTGTGGCGGCATTAAATGCCAAACAGTCTGATTATCTTGCGCACGTTACAGGATTTTTGGCCCGTTATTCTCGGAGCCGTTGGCGGCGAACTAGCCGTTACGCGTTGCTGCGCTGGGCTGGCGTCTCGACAGGATGGTGGGCGGACTCCTTGTTGGGCCTCCTTCTTGATCCTGCTCTTTTATTCCTAAACCTAAAATAAAAATAAAAATGAAAATAGTTAAATAAAAATAATTAAATAACTTATGAAAAATAGAAATCTAAAAACTAATCTGATCCTAAAATAAAATAAACTCTAATCCTAATGCATAAAAATAAAAATGAAAATAAAAATAATAAAATAAAAATTAAGTTATGTTGGGAGTGCTATTGGGTGCGTCTCCCGGACATAACCACTTCCTGAGGTGGTTTGACTTTTTCTTCCCTCCTGGGGCCCTCTTGTTCCTCCAGGTGCTGCGTCATTGGGTCCTTTAGTTTCCCTTTTGGTCTGTCGTAACAGCTGCTGCCTTGGCCTGTCTCTACGCTTATTTTGGCAGCTCTTTAATCTGAGCATCCTTTTTCTTTTTCTGAGGGTTGCATCACATTCATCTTGATGCTCTAGTCATCTACCCTCATTGTTAACTCCCCATGTTCCACATCTATAAGCTTTCTGCTCGTGGCCAAGAATGGTCGCCCAAGGATGATAGGGGCATTTTCATCGACATCACAATCTAAGATGAGAAAGTCGACTGGAAGAATCAGGTTGCCAACCTTTACCAGGATGTCTTCGAATTTTCCCTCCAGTTGTACAAATGAATGGTCAGAAAGTTTTAGCATGACAGAGGTAGGTTTGGCAGGCCCAATACCTAGTTTATCGAAGACTACCTTGGGCATAAGGTTGATGCTGGCTCCCAAGTTGCACAGGGCTCTGGTTTCATGTTTGCTGCCTTTCATGCATGGGATAACAAAGCTGCTCGTGTCTGTCTGCTTGGGTGGCAGCTTGTTGTGCAGCATTGCCATGCACTCTTCAGTAACAGCCACTGTCTCGAACTCCCCAATCCTCTTCTTCTTAGAAACCATGTCTCTGAGATGTTTGGCATAGTTTGGCATACTTTGAATGACTTCTATTAGAGGTATGTTGATGTGTACCTATTTCAGAATATCCAGGAATTTTCTGAACTGGTGCTCTTGTTGATGTTGCTTGAGCCTTTGAGGGAATGGTGCTGGCTGACGGATGTCCTCTATATGCTCATTTCTTGGGGGCTTAGTCTGGGGAGGATCATCTGTTTCAGGACCACTGTCTTGCTCAGCCGCTGGGGCGGCTAGTGTTGGTGCTAGGGCGGCTAGTGTTAGTGCTGCTGCGGCAGGCTTCTTTTTCTGGTCCGGCTGGGTTTCTGGCTATGTCTCTACCCTGGTTTCATCCAGCTGCTTCCCACTTCTTGTAGATATGGCCTTGCACTGCTCGTAAGTGGGTTTGGCTGCCGCCTCTGAGCTGCTGGATGCTGCTCCTATTGTCCGATTGCTGTATATCTCGGTAAACTGCCCAAATTGGGTCTCCAAGTTCTTTATAGTAGCCTCTTGGTTGTTCATCCGTGTCTCCATCCTGGCTATAAAGACTCAGTTTTATCAATAAATTTATTTGTACGAACAATAAAGTCACTAGTTCTAGACATGAAAGTGTGTAGGGTTGCTTCTAGTGAGTTATTATTTTGTGGCTGCTGAGTCTGCTGCCTGGACTGGTTCTGTTGGTAGCCTCCCTGTAGCTGTTGTGGGTTTATAGCGGTCTTTGGGTTGCTCCAGGAGAAGTTAGGATGGTTCTTCCATCCGGTATTGTAGGTGTTCTGGGCAGGTCTACTATTTTCCTCATATTTCCCCAATATAGTTGGCAGGTGTTGTGCAGTCAGAGGAATCATGGTTGCCCCCGCATTCGCCACAGAATGGCTCCACATCGTTTACTTCATAGACCTTCCCAGCAGGTTGCACGATCTTCATGATCAGCTCTGTCAGTATTTCAAAGCGGGCGTTAACAGATTCTGAGGCTTCTACCTCGTTTGCAGTGGCTGGCCGCCTTATGTAGCCTCGGCAGGCGGTTGGATATTTGTAGTCATTTTTAGCGGCTTGGTTTAGCAGTCGCAGTGCTTCTTTTGGGGGTCTGTCGAGAATGATCCCATTGGCCGAGGCATCTATCATCATCCGAGTTGGGTAGTTCACCTCGTTGTAGAATAAGGATATATGCGTCCAAGCTGGAAGACCATGTTGCAGGCAATTATTCAACATCTGTTGGTACCGCTCCCATGCTTCATACATCGGCTCATCATATCCTTGTCTAAAGGTTGTGATCTCATTCCGCAATCTATCATTGACATTGGACGGGCTGAATCGATCTAGGAAGTCTTTACATAGCTCCATCCATGTATTGAAAGATATTGTCGACTGGTTATTCAACCACTGTTTAGCCCTATCCCTCAGTGAATAGGGAAATAACCTCAGCCTTAGTACATCCTGGTGGACCCCGTGTATTTTAAATGCTCTGCAGAAGTCGAGGAATCCTCTCAAATGCTGCCGAGCATCTTCTGTGGCAGTCCCTCCAAAGTGTCTAAAGTGTTGATCATGTTGAACATGACGGGCTTCAGCTCGAAGTGGTCCGCCTCTATATTAGGTTCTGTCATTGTGGAATAAAACCCTCAGAAGTCATGTTCGAGATAATCCCTAGTGGTTCGAATTTGAGCAGCCGGGGCGGAAGTGTGGGATCCTGTCATGGTGGATCTTGTGGACCTCTGGGCGGCAAGTCTTGCTGCCCATCCCTGCCGTGCGCGGCACCATTGGGTGGGTCCTCGTTTACCATGTTTACCTTTTCTTTTCCTTTATCTTCTTTGTTTTTCGCTAGGACTTCCCTGAGCTCCTTCTTAAGTTCTCTTTCTTGACGCTCGATATCGTCGTAAAAGAGGAGTTCTCTTTCTGGGTTTGCCCTGGTTATACACTAGCAAAGGACACAGTAAAATTGTTTTTTTTCGATTAAAAAATAAAGAGTAAATAAAAGGTGCAAAAATTAAAAACGAAATTCGTTGTTACCAATCCCCAACAACGACGCCAAAAACTTGTAGGGCGTGTACGTGTTCCCTTTTTGTGAGAGCGCAAGTGCACACTCATGCCAAGTTATAGTATAAAAGATGTCGAATCCAACGAGGATTGGTTAGCTTGGTTCGATTTGTAGTTCCTGCACAAGGTAAAGTAAAAACACAAGTAAGGTGATTGTTCAGAGAAAAGTGGAATAAAATAAAACAAAAGTAATACTTGAGGTGATTCAGATTGATAAAGAGGGCAGGGTTATGCTGCCACTTAGTGTGAAACTATGTTGTAAAGGCTAAGTTGTTTTGTGCTGCCACGATATGTTGCCTCGGCGGGTAATGACAGACGACAGCTACGACCCTGAAACGCGGCCGCAGTAGATCCCTGCTCTTGCAACTTTCCCTGTCTCGGCAGGTGAGATGGGGGGAAGTCTTGGCGTCAAGTCTGGCAGATACTCCATGTTCGGCAGAGCAATTCTTAAGTGACCATTCCTATGTCTAGGCAAGGATTCTGTCACCACGTGATATAGGCAATACCTAGCAATCTCAGCGTAAATCTA
Organism: Hibiscus trionum; assembly: GCA_030270665.1. NCBI lineage: Eukaryota > Viridiplantae > Streptophyta > Magnoliopsida > Malvales > Malvaceae > Hibiscus > Hibiscus trionum. The sequence goes on along the minus strand of BSYR01000007.1, from coordinate 7,255,476 downwards.
ACACATGCAGTCAACGTTTGGTTGCCCCTTTTAGCCGCTAAAATTCGTACTTATGTCTAAGTCAAATTATTCAACACCTCGACATGATGAGACCGTACTTAATTCTTTCGCGAGCCTTACACTCTCGTGCCTGACAAATGGATTTCTTCAACTGGACTTTTGAAACTAATTGAAGAAGCGAAGATCATGAATTAAGTAAACTTGGAATATTTTATTGAAACAACTCAAAAACCTAATACAACCGTCTCACAGCTAATTTACAACATAACCCTTAACCCAAGAGAAGTTTAGAACATGGCGGCGGTAAAGAACACTCTAGCTATGTCTATAGAAAACTTAAGATGATTTGAACTAGGAGTACAATGAGTATTTATAGACAAATAACTAGGTTAAGTCATCCTTAAAGTAGAAGTCCTCAAAAATTACTTTCCACATTTAATGTGACTTTAAACTTTGACTTCTTTAAGTTGAATGTGGACTTTGTCTCGTTTGCCTTAGCCCACAAGTAATCTTGAGATCTCACTTCGGCGGCTCTGTCCGCTGCTACAGACGTCGGAAAATCGAGTGGATGGTGGTGATAGACTCATGATTTTTAGCTCTACAAATTGCACTCTGGTTCTCCAACTCCATAGTTTGCTACCATGGGCAGCAAGGTCGTTGGCAACATTACTTGGCAGCTACACGGTAGCAACTGTCTTCAGCTGGAACTGCATCAGTACAACTCCTTGGTTCGCTGCCTCAACATTGCATCCTCAACTCCTCTTTCCCTCTTTCAGCCTCTAGTACCTAAAAACAGAAATACACTAAAATAATATCTCTTCTTTACCAAATGAAAGATAAATTATAAAAACAAGGTAAAACAAAGGAATACTGTAAAATGCAATGAATGAACCTAATTATGCCTAAAATGAGCTCAAACAGTAATAATAAGAGGTGGAATGTGTATGAAATATAGGACTTGTGGACATTTTACATCCTCTCATATGGCCTATTTTGCGAACTGGGTTCGGTATCTCTTTTCATCTTTGCGGGAGAAGAAGCGTTGGAAGGTGGGTTTGGGTGCCGATGTTGAAGCCATGTGAGACAGTTGAAGTTTACTGAAACTTGAAAGAAAATAAAGTGATAGCAGTGGATGCAAGAATAAGATAGCAAGAAGGTGAAAGTAAGGTAAATGAATGAAGTGAGAATGGTTTAAATAGAGGTTGTCGAGCGGTGCCGTGACGACATTAAATGTCTAACCGTCCAGTTATCTCGCGCACATTACGGGATGTCTGGCTGTTATTTTTGTAGCTGTTGGCAGCTAGCCGTTACGCATTTTCTACGCTGGGCTGCCCTGGGCTGTCTCGGCGGGATGGTGGGCGGGCTCTTTGTTGGGCCTTCTTCTTGATCCGGCTCTTTTGTTCCTAATCCTGAAATACTAAATAAAGATAATTAAATACTAAAATAAATTCTAAAAATTAAAAATGTGGAAATTAATCTAATCTTAAAAAAATAAGTTGCAATAAATTAAACTCTAATCCTACTATATAAAATTAAAATTAAATTATGTTGGGAGTGCATTTGGGTGGATCTCCCAGACATAACCACTTCCTAAGGTAATTTGGCTTTTCCTTCTCTCATGGGGGGTTCCTCTTGTTCTTGGAGGTGATGCGCTGCTGGGTCCTTCAGCCTGCCCTTGGGTTTGTCGCGACAGCTGCTGCTTTGGCCTGGCTTGATGCTGATTTTGATAGCCTTAGCATCTGGGCATCGTTCCTTTTCTTTTCCTGAGGGTTGTAGCACATTTAACTTTATGCTCTGGTTGTCTACCCTCATGGTCAGCTCCCCATATTCCACATCTATTAACGTTCTGCCCGTGGCCAAGAATGGTCACCCAAGGATGATAGGGGATTTTTCATCGGCCTCACAGTCTAGGATGAGGAAATCAACTGGAAGAATAAGGTTGCCAACCTTCACTAGGGTGTCTTCGATTTTTCCCTCCGGTTGTACAAAAGAGTGATCGACAAGTTTCAGCATGATGGAGGTAGGTTTAGCTTGCCCAATTCCCAGTTTGTCGAAGACTGCCTTAGGCATCAGAAAATTGAGTGGATGACATCGTTAGGATCAGGATTTTCTGCTCTACAGATCGCACTCCAGTTCTCCTATTCTACAGCTTGCTGTTTTGGGCGGCAAGTATGGCGGTGGCAGCTTCTTGGCAGCTGATGTCTTTGTCTAGAACTGCATCAGTACATCTCCTTGGTTTGCTGTCACGTCAGGTTTCGGGGGCACCCTGCTGTCTCGGTGGGTTATAGTGGCAATTTTCCTGCATGTACTGAAATACATACCAAAACAACACCTTTTCCACAAAATACACTAAAATATGTAATCAAGCTTACTGGTGAAGGAAATTATGAGAATATGCATTATTGCCTAATTATGTAACTAAAATGTGCCTAAGTCTAAAAATAATATGAGTAAAAAGGGTAAATAAAATAAGACTTTTGGACACTTTACAACCCCCAAACTCGAACTATTGCTTGTCCTCAAACAATGCAATCCTAAACATACTTGCCCTTTAGATTAATCAGAAGAGAAAAATTCTATTTTAAACTTGATTTAACACCTCAAGGCCGTGGCACCTGTCATTAGATTCGTGAGAGGAAAATAATATAAATCACCTCAGAATTAGACTATAATGCCAGTGCAATGTGTGTAGAAACTTTGAACAAGCTGAATATGAAGAACATTCTAAGTAAACAAAGATGTTGTCATGGTATATAAGGTTGCTGCCGAGGCAACATAATTAAGCATAGTTTATAATCATGGCAATAAGGGCTTCAACTAATCACAACAACTCTTTAGGTCTAAAATTAAGATAGGAGCAAACTACAAAACCCTGAACCCATTGAGCAGAGTCATCACGTGAAGACTTTCATTCACTCATACTAATTTGTCTGTCACTTCAAAGATTTTCAGATTCGTGGACTTTGATAGCAGCAGAGTGTCCTTGCACATGATTCTTCCTAGAGCCGGTTTCGGGCACCTCTAGGGAAAAACAACATAAAAATTTCTTTCCTGCAGTGACAGTGCTTTTCTTTTTCTGTTTGTTGCCTGCCGCGGTAGCTTCCTGCAACCAGTGTTAGAATTTTGCAAATAATTCTAAAAACAAAGCAGACAATGTTCATTAGATATTCTAGCAAATTCAGCAAGTAACAAAAGTGTTTTATAGTTTTGGCAATTAAAAAAATTCTAAGTCATTTTCATGCTTTCCCATATTAAGTTCAATTTATTTATTGGTGCGAAAATAAGTAGTCGGCTAACTATCATAGGCACAAGTTATATAACAAAATTTTCTGTTCCGATTAACATTAAGGCAAGTACAAATGCAACCTATATGCTACTAAGTATGCCTAGACAAAAAGATGTGAGAGCTATCCCCCCCAAACTTGAGATGGGCATTGCCCTCAATGCACAAAATAAAAGCAGAAGAATAAAAATAGAAATACAAGTGATATATAAAAAACAAAAAAATAAAATAAAGAAAAGAGAAAGAAAAGAACTAGAAATTGGCTGAGGGTTGAGATGAGGCTTTAGTCTTTGCTGCTGAGGATGAGGAAGAGGTTTGGGTGATGAAGCGGCGGCCGATAGATGTCAGGGCGGCAGACTTAGCGGGTGAGACTTTGGCTGTTCGCAGTGGCTGGACTCTTTTTAAAGTAGGACGAGGTTCTTCTTGAGGTTTTACAGGAGGAGCGGCAGGAGGTGCGTCGCTCTCTTCTGATTCTATTTTTTCGTCCATTGGCTCGACGGCTATGATGTGTCGCTTCCTCTTCCTAGTGCCTTCCTCTGTTGGTGCTGCCAGAGGGTCTACCGCCGTTGGGATAGCTGCTGCTGCTGCTACTACTGTTGTTGTTACTGGCCGCTGCACCTCTTCTGATGAGGATGTGTTGGCCACTATTACCGCTGTACAGATGGGGGGATGATGTTGCTGATGCCGCTCTAGGGGGTCTGCCATTGTTTTGGAAGTGGAGGTTGATGAGTATGATGGGTAGTGTGTCAGAGACGGTATCTGTCTGCGGAAAGCGGTGTGGCGGGCATTGGCGGCTGATTGCGTTCCTTGTTCTGGGCAGTTGCGGCAGCTAAATCTGTAGGGTAAGGTGGCAAGGTGGGGCCTTCATCGGGATAATTCTCCAAGAGATAAGCCACAAAGGCTTCTTGGACCTCCCCCACATATTTCATGAACGTCAGCTGTTGCTGCTCGATCTGCTTGTTGTTGTCGATAAAGGTGCGCAACAGCGTGAGGACTTTGTTGTTTGGGGCAGCTTCAGTACTGCCGGGGGCAGCTAGAGTGTCAGGCTGGGCGGCAGAAGGCTGGCTGGGCGTTATGGGCTATGTCTCCTAGGCCTACATCATCTGCAGGCGGACTCTTCTGGTCCACCCTTCCTTTGTTGTCGTCATCTCATCTTTGGGGTCGGTCGAGACATTGAAATTGGCGCAAAGGCCGGTGATGAGTGACAGAAAGTACATCCTCCCCTTCGTCTTTCGAAAGTAGGTGTGGATCTCCTTCAGTATAATCTCCCCAACATTGATGGGCTTGTTCATCATGATGTTGTGGATGAGGGTGAGGCGCGACTGATCGACAGTGGAGTTATGGGAGGTGGGCAGCAAACGCCTCTTGATAAATGTGTTCCACAACATAGCCTCGGGCAGCAGGTGGCGGCGTTGGACAGATCCACCATGCTTCCCTGCCAACCACAGCGTGCTGGGCTTGCTCAGTTTGGACTTGAGTTTCTTATAATCGACAACCATCAGTGACTGCCTCCACTCCTCGTGAGGGTTGTCGTTCATATCCAGGCCATAGAAACTGTTGATTACGACAGCGTTGAGCTTGACAGCTTCCCCTCGGACAAACACGAATGGCATCTCAGGGCGGGGATGGTGGGCATAGAACTCCCTGACCATGGTGATGTTGGCTATCTCCAGCTGCCTTGCGAATATTTCCCATCCCTTGCTGTGGATGGTTTCGAACATATTTGGTTCTAGGCCGAGATCTCCTATTTGCTTTGTATAGTGAAAGCCTTGCTCCTCTATAGGTCGTGTAGATGTTCCCTTTTTGTGAGAGCGCAAGTGCACACTCCTTCCAAGTTATAGTATAAAAGATGTCGAATCCCACGAGGATTGGTCAGCTTGGTTCGATTTGTAGTTCCTGCACAAGGTAAAGTAAAAACACAAGTAAGGTGATTGTTGAGAGAAAAGTGGAATAAAATAAAACACAAGTAATAGATGAGGTGATTCAGATTGATAAAGAGGACATGGTTATGCTGCCACTTAGTGAAACTGTGTTGTAAATTCTAAGTTGTTTAGTGCTGCCACGATATGTTGCCTCGGCAGGTAATGGCGGACAACAGCTACGACCCTATCACGTGGCCGCAGTGGGTCTCTGCTCTTGCAACTTTTGATGTCTCGACAGGTGAGATAGGGAGAAGTCCTTGCGGCAAGTTTGGCAGATACTCCAAGTTCGGCAGAACAATTCTTAAGTGACCCTTCCTATGTCTAGGCAAGGATTCTATCACCACGTGATGTAGACAATACCTAGCAATCTCAGCATAAACCTAAAACAGGCAGTCGACGTTTGGTTGCCCCTTTTAGCCGCTGAAATTCGTACTTATGTCTAAGCCGAATTATTCAACACCTCGACATGATGAGACCGTACTTAATTCTTTCGTGAGGCTTACACTCTCGTGCCCGACAAATGGATTTTTTCAACTGGACTTTTGGAACTAATTGAAGAAGTGAAGATCATGAATTAAGTAAACTTAGAATATTTTATTGAAACAACAAAAAAACCTAATACAACTGTCTCAAAACTAATTTACAACATAATCCTTAACCCAAGAGAAGTTTAGAACATGGCGGCAAATAACACTCTAGCTATGTCTATAGAAAACTTAAGATGATTTGAGCTAGGAGTACAATGAGTATTTATAGACAAATAACTAGGTTAAGTCCTCCTTAAAGTAGAAGTCTTCAAAAGTAGCTTTCCACATTTAATGTGACTTTAAACTCTATCTTCTTTGAGTTGAATGTGGACTTTATCTTGTTTGCCTTACCCCGCAAGTAATCTTGAGATCTCACTTCGGCGACTCTGTCCACTGCTACAGACGTCGAAAAACCGAGTGGATGGCGGCGATAGACTCAGGATTTTTAGCTCTACAAATCACACTCTGGTTCTCCAACTCTATAGTTTGCTACCGTGGGTAGCAAGGTCGGCGACAACATTACTCGGCATCTACACGACATCAAGTGTCTTCAGCTGGAACTGCATCAGTACAGCTCCTTGGTTCACTGCCTCAGCATTGCATCCTCAACTCCTCTTTCCCTCTTTCATCCTTTAGTACCTAAAAACAAAAATACACTAAAAAAATATCTCTTCTTTACCAAATGAAAGATAATCTATAAAAACAAGGTAAAACGAATGAATATTGTAAAATGCAATGCATGAAACTAATTATGCCTAAAATGAGCTCAAAAATAGTAATAATAAGAGGTGGAATGTGTATGAAATGTAGGACTTGTGGACACTTTACACACCCCCAAACTCGAACTATTGCTTGTCCACAAGCAATGCAACCTAACATACTTGCTCTAATAATAATCAGAAAGAAAATAACTCAGAATTAGATTTCTCATGCAAGTGTAGTGTGTGCATGTCTGTGTACAGGCTGAATATTCAGAATAAATAAACAAACAAAGATGATGTTACGATTTAAAGGTTTCTGCCGAGGCAACATAGTTAAGCACACTAATTTTATCATGGAAATGAGGGCTTCAGCTTATCACAACTACTCTTCTAGGTCTGAAGTTAAGATAAGAGCAAACTACAAAACCCCGAACCCTTGGAGTAGAGTCATCCCGTGAAGAATTTCATTCACTCATGCTAATTTGTTCACCACTTCAAGGCTTTCAGTTTCATGGACTTTGATAGCAGTGGAGTGTCCTCGCACATGATTCTTCCTAGAGCATGTTGCGGGCACCTCTAGGGTAAAACAACATTTTTTCTTTATTTTTACTTTTGCTACCGTGACAGTGATGGACTGTTCTGTTTCTTTTTCCTACCTCGGCGGCTACCTGCAATTATTGTTAGAACTTTGCAAAGAATTATAAAAATAATTAGGCAATGTTCATCAAATATTCTAACACATTCAACAAGTAACAGAGGTGTTTGACATTTTTAGGCAAAAAGAAAAAAAATTCTAAGTCATATTTTATGCTTTTCCCAAGATTAGGTTTTCTTTTAAGTTTGTGTGAAAATAAATTAATCGGCTATCCTATCATAGGCACAAGTTATGTACAAATTTTTCTTTTCCGATTATTATTAAGGCAAGTACAATGCAACCTATATACAACTAAGTATGCCTAGACAAAAGATGCAAGAGCTATCCTCCCCAAACTCGAGATGGGCATTTCCCTCAATGCACAAAATGAAAGAAAACAAATACAAGAGATAAATAAAAGAAAACAGAAAAAGAATAAAAATAAAATAAAGAAAAGGAAAAGAAACATCTAAAAGTTGGTTGGGGGTTGAGAGGGGCCTTGAGTCTTTTCTGCTGAGGAGGAGGAAGAGGTGTGGATGACGAAGCGACGGCCGACAGATGTCTTGACGGCAGCCTTAGCCGGTGAAGTTTTTGCTTTCTGCTGCGACTGGACTCTTTTTGGCGTATGCTGAGGCTCATCTTGAGGGTCAGCAGAGGGTACGTCAGGAGGTGCTTCGCTCTCTTCTAACTCCATCTTGAAGTCCACAGGCTCGGCGGCTATGATATGCCGCTTCCTCTTCCTAATGCCTTCCTCCGTGGGTGCTGCTGGAGGGACAGTCGCCATGGGGATGGCTGCTGCTGCTGCTACCACTACTGTTTCTGGCTCCGGCAACTGCTGCTTAATCTCCTTTAACGAGTAGGTGTCTGCCACTGTCCCTGTTGTGCCTGCAGGTGCATGGTGCCGCTGATGCCTCTCGTGGGAGTCTGCCACTGTGTTGGATGGGGTGGTAGCTGAGAAGGTTGGATAGTGCGTCGGAGAGGGCACATGTTGGTCAACCTGGCAGGCAGCGGCGACATGTGGTGTTCTTTGTGCATGGGCTGCTGCTGTGAGTTATGCAGGGTAAGGAGGCAGAATGAGTCTTTCACCCGGGAATTTCTGCAGGTGATAAGCCACAAGAGTTTCTTGGACCTCCTCCACGAATTTCATGAAGCTCAACTACTACTGCTCGATGCGCTTTGTGCTATCTAGAAGGCTGTGCAGCAGTGTGAGGGCTTTATTTTCCGGTGCAGCTTCAGTACTGTCAGGGGCGACTAGAGTATCAGGCTGAGCGGAAGAACGCTGGTTGGGCGTTGTTGGATCTTTCTCCGTGTCCTATATCATCTGTATGTGGGCTTTTCTGGTACAACCTTCTTTGGTAGTCGTTAACTCATCTTTAGGCTCTGCAAGGACACTGAAGTTGGTGTTGAGGCCCGTGATGAGAGATGGGAAGTACAACCTGCCTTTTTTTCTTTTTTAAACAATTGTGGATCTCCTTGCATAAGATCTCCCCAACGTTGATCGGTCGGTTCATCAAAATGCTGTGAATTAGGGCGAGGCGCGGCCGATCGACGGTTGAGTTGTGGGAGGTGGGCAACAGGCGCCTCTTCACAAAGGTGTTCCACAGCATCGCCTCGGGCAACAGGTGGCGGCGCTGAACAGATCCCACATGTTTGCCTGCCAACCACGGCGTTTTGGGCTTGCAGAGTTTGGTCTTGATTTTCTCATAGTTGGCAGTCGTCAGTGACTGCCTCCACTACTCGTGAGGGTTGTCTTGCATATTAAGGCCATAGTATCTGTTGATGGCAGCGGCATTCAATTTGACAGGCTCCCCGCGGACATAGACAAAGGGTTACCCTGGGCAGGGGTGATGGGCGTAGAATTCCCTGACCAAGGTAACATTGGTCGTCTCTGGCTGCCAAGCAAATATCTCCTATCTCTTGTTGTGGATGGTTTCGAACAGGACAGACTCTAAATTAAGGTCTCCCGTTTGCTATGTGCAATGGAAACCTTGCTCTTCCCAGACTGCCTGCTTAGAGAACTGATCTCTATATCTTTCCTTGTCCGCCTTGGAGTAAAATCTCTTGTAGGTGGGTTTGGGTTGTGATGTGGATGCCATGTGAAGCGGTTCTATGTAACTGAAACAAGAAAGAAAACAATTAGAGAGTAGTGGGATCAAAAAGAAGATAGCAAGAAGGTGAAAGTAAAGTAAATGAATGGAGTGAGAGGGGTTTAAACAGGAGTTACCGATAGATGTCGTGGCGGCATTAAATGCCAAACAGTCCGATTATCTTGCGCACGTTACATGATTTTTGGCCCGTTATTCTCGGAGCCGTTGGCGGCGAACTAGCAGTTACGCATTGCTACGCTGGGCTGCTGTCTCGGCAGGATGGTGGGCGGGCTCCTTGCTGGGCCTCCTTCTTGATCCTGCTCTTTTATTCCTAAACCTAAAATAAAAATAAAAATAATTAAATAACTTATGAAAAATAAAAATCTAAAAACTAAACTGATCCTAAAATGAAATAAACTCTAATCCTAATGCATAAAAATAAAAATGAAAATAAAAATAATAAAATAAAAATTAAGTTAGGTTGGGAGTGCATTTGGGTGCGTCTCCCAGACATAACCACTTCCTTAGATGGTTTGACTTTTTCTTCCCTCCTAGGGGTCCTCTTGTTCCTCCAGGTGCTGCGTCACTGGGTCCTTTAGTCTACCCTTTGGTCTGTCACAACAGCTGCTGCCTTGGCCTGTCTCTACGCTTATTTTGGCAGCTCTTTCATCTGGGCATCCTTTTTCTTTTTTTTGAGGGTTGCAGCATATTCATCTTGATGCTCTGGTCGTCTACCCTCATGGTTAACTCCCCATGTTACACATCTATAAGCTTTCTTCTCGTGGCCAAGAATGGTCGCCCAAGTCACACAGGGCTCTGGTTTCTTGTTTGCTACCTATCATGCGTGGGATAACAAAGCTGCTCGTGTCTGTCTGCTTGGGCGGCAACTTGTTGTGTAGCATTGCCATACACTCTTCAATGACAACCACTGTCTCGAACTCCCCAATCCTCTTCTTCTTAGAAACCATGTCTCTAAGATGTTTGGCATAGTTTGGCATACTTTGAATGGCTTCTATTAGAGGTATGTTGATGTGCACCTGTTTCAGAATATCCAGGAATTTTCTGAACTGGTGCTCTTGTTGATGTTGCTTAAGCCTTTGGGGGAATGGTGATGGCTGACGGATGTCCTCTATATGCTCCTTTCTTGGGGGCTTAGTCTGGGGAGGATCATTTGTTTCAGGACCACTGTCTTGCTCAGCCGCTGGGGCGGCTAGTGTTGGTGCTAGGGCGGCTAGTGTTGGTGCTGCTGCGGCAAGCTTCTTTTTCTAGTCCGGCTGGGTTTCTAGCTGTGTCTCCACCCTAGGTTCATCCAGTTGCTTCCCACTTCTTGTAGATATGGCCTTGCACTGCTCGTAAGTGGGTTTGGCTGCCGCCTCTAAGCTGTTGGATGCTACTCCCATTGTCCGGCTGCTGTATATCTCGGTAAACTGCCCAAATTGGGTCTCCAAGTTCTTTATAGTAGCCTCCTGGTTGTTCATACGTATCTCCGTCCTGTCCATAAAGACTCGGTTTTATCAATAAATTTATTTGTACGAACAATAAAGTCACTAGTTCTAGACATGAAAGTGTGTAGGGTTGCTTCTAGTGAATTATTATTTTTGTGGCTGCTGAGTCTGCTGCCTGGACTGGTTCTGTTGGTAGCCTCCCTTTAGCTGTTGTGGGTTTGCAGCGGTCTTTGGGTAGCTCCAGGAGAAGTTGGGATGGTTCTTCCATCCGGGATTGTAGGTGTTCTGGGCAGGTCTACGATTCCTCTCATATCCTCCCATGTAGTTGGCAGATTTTTTGCAGTCAGAGGAATCATGGTTGCCCCCGCATTCGCCACAGAATGGCACCACATCCTTTACTTCATATACCTTCCCAACAGGTTGCACGATCTTCATGATCAGCTCCGTCAGTATATCAAGGCGGGCGTTAACAGATTCTGAGGCTTCTACCTCGTTTGCAGTGGAAGGCCGCCTTATGCAGCCTCGGCGGGCGGTTGGATATTTGTAGTCATTTTTAACGACTTGGTTTAGCAGTCGCAATGTTTCCTCTGGGGGTCTGTCGAGAATGATCCCATTGGCCGAGACATCTATCATCATTCGAGTTGGGTAGTTCACCTCGTTGTAGAATATGGATACCTGCGTCCAAGCCGGAAGACCATGTAGCGGGCAATTATTCAGCATCTGTTGGTACCGCTCCCATGCTTCATACATCAGCTCATCATCTCCTTGTATAAAGGCTGTGATCTCATTCCGCAATCTATCAGTGACATTGGACGGGCTGAATCGATCTAGGAAGTCTTTACATAGCTCCGTCCATGTGTTGAAAGATCCTATCGACTGGTTATTCAACCACTGTTTAGCCCTATCCTTCAGTGAATAGGGAAATAACCTCAGCCTTATTACATCCTGATGGACCCCGTGTATTTTAAATGCTCTGTAGATGTCCATGAATCCTCTCAAATGCTACCGAGCATCTTCTGTGGCAGTCCCTCCAAAGTGTCCTAAAGTGTTGATCATGTTGAACATGACGGGCTTCAGCTCGAAGTTGTCCGCCTCTATATCAGGTTCTGTTACTATGGAATCGAACCCTCGAAAGTCATGTTCGAGATAATCCCTAGTGGTTCGAATCTGAGGCATCCAGGGCGAAAGTTCGGGATCCTACCGTGGTGGATCTTGTGAACCTCTGGGCGGCAAGTCTTGCTGCCCATCCCTGCCGCGCGCGGCACCGTTGGGTGGGTCCTCGTTTACCATGTTTACCTTTTCTTTTTCTTTATCTTCTTTGTTTTTCGCTAGGACTTCCCTGAGCTCTTTCTTAAGTTCTCTTGCTTTACACTCGATATCGTCGTAAAAGAGGAGTTCTCTTTTTGGGTTTGCCCTGGTTATACACTAGCAAAGGACACTGTAAAATTGTTTTTTTCGATTAAAAAATAAAGAGTAAATAAAAGGTGCAGAAATTAAAAAGAAATTCGTTGTTACCAATCCCCAACAACGGCGCCAAAAACTTGTAGGGCGTGTAGGTGTTCCCTTTTTGTGAGAGCGCAAGTGCACACTCCTGCCAAGTTATAGTATAAAAGATGTCGAATCCAACGAGGATTAGTCAGCTTGGTTCGATCTGTAGTTCCTGCACAAGGTAAAGTAAAAACACAAGTAAGGTGATTGTTCAGAGAAAAGTGGAATAAAATAAAACAAAAGTAATAGATGAGGTGATTCAGATTGATAAAGAGGGCAGGGTTATGCTGCCACTTAGTGTGAAACTGTGTTGTAAAGGCTAAGTTGTTTTGTGCTGCCACGATATGTTGCCTCGGCGGGTAATGACAGCCGGCAGCTGCGACCCTGTCACGCGGCCGCAGCGGGTCCCTGCTCTTGCAACTTTCCCTGTCTCGACAGGTGAGATGGGGAGAAGTCTTGGCGGCAAGTCTGGCAGATACTCCAAGTTCGACAGAGCTATTCTTAAGTGACCCTTCCAATGTCTAGGCAAGGATTCTGTCACCACGTGATGTAGGCAATGTTAGAGTATGCCCAAAGACCAATCATATGATGATTGAATAGACATACTATTTTACTAGATTTATCAAGTAATGGCATTGCCGTTATTATCATTTGGTATGTTTCTGTGCATCAAACTAACCATTGGATAATAATGTCCATAAAATAATACGATTATTGTTAAATAGGATCCTTAGTCGAATATTATTACGTGTATGGACAATAATAATATATAAAGACTAATAGGTTGTTGATGACAAGCGTTGTCATTGACATAGAGATGTCAAAATCAACACATAAGTATTTGTTAGAGAACAATATACTGGATTGACCCGCTATGAGCATGTTTCTTGGGTAATTATATGACAGTCACAACATTGCTCATGATAAACATATGTATAATCCTCAGACTTGAGATCAACATGATTTCAACATAAAGATTTACGTATTTTGACATAGTCAAACGTGTGTCGTAACTGACTACATTATAAAGACTGATGATTGGATACGTGATGACTTATGTAGTGAAATATGGTTGATCAAGAAAGGATTTGTCCCTCCTACATAATGGGAGAAATATCTTCGACCACTTGATTGAGTGAGATTAGAAAATGCATGGCCATGCTCGAATATTATGATATGAGATATCATAGAGATTCGTTTATCATAATCTACTCAAGACATCAAGAAACACTAGATGGACAACGCAAGTGTGACTAACCCATGACTTGTGTTCATCTAAGATATAAAGGACAAAAGGATGAAATACATAAAGGAAGTTTATTCAGGAATTAGGAAAGTCAAACCATGACTTCATGCAACTTAGGTAGCAATGATACATTGCTAGATGCCACTCATTGTTTGTAAAATTAGAATAGTTCTAATTTTGTTGCTAACGTTGCATGAACCTACAAGGCTCACACCATTCGAATGAAACGAACAAAAATTGGAAACCATACTCCCTATTTTAGGGAGGTTGCCGAAAATCCCCTATGGGATAGGGGAAATCGACAACTCCCTTAAATGAGAATAATATTGGATAAATATTGTATTTATCAAATATTATTTAGAGAAATATTATTTAGAGTATGGAAAATATTTAGAGACTTAAATATTATAGAATAAGAGTCTAGAAATTTAAATATATATTTGGAATTTATATATTATATATTTAATTCCAAGTTTATGTAGAATTAGATTCTACATAATTAAAAATATATATTTAAATATATTTAAATTCAAGTAAAGATAGAATGAGATTCTATATAATAAAAATATATATATTTGGATTAAATATAATGTATATTTAAATCCACGTTTTATGTAGAATAAGATTCTACATAATTAAATATATATATATATATATATATATTTCATTTAATATTATTAAATATAATGTATATTTAATATAAACCAATTTCAAGTAGAATTAGATTCTATGAATTTTGGTTGAACTTGGATTTAAGGTATTCAACTAGAATTAAGTCTCTGAATACTATTTAAAGGGACAAGGGCTAGCAACCAAATTATCCCTATTCCTCCTTGCAAATTTTGACATATCCCTGGGAATTCCCTTCTGGAATTTTTTGACAAGTCCCAGATTTCTTCTGAGAAGCTGTTCGATATTTTTCTGGTGTTCCTCTTGCCCCATGGCGATTTCCTAGTTCGAATCCAAGTCCCGATAGAACCCTTGGTCGATTTCAGAGTCCATCAGGATTCCTTGGAGGGATTTAGACTTCTCCCTAGAAGGTGTTCAAACCTGTCGAAATTTATCCCTATGTGTTAGGGAGGCGGAAACTTTGTTCGTTTTGTTCGGGTGGACTCCGTAGAGGTCGTTGCGAACCTGTGACGATTCCGGTTTTACTTGACATTGTTATTCCGACATACCGTCGGTTTTCCAGTTTCCAGAGTTTTAAAAGGTAACTCTACATCTTTTCACCCCGGATTCGTTCCTGTACATGGATCCTGGCTGGATTACGTCGAATTAATTTTTCCGCTGCGCCACGGGGCGTGTCGACGTGACCCAACAGTGGTATCAAAGCCACATGTATCATAGGAATTCGGACTTAAATTCTTGGGTGATGTTTATGTATGAGATGCATGCTGTTTGATTCGATTTAGATATTTATTGTTTATCGTATCACACCTAATAAAGACTTATTTCGATTATCACTGAATGATTAAGAGTTAATCATAACTATGTTGGGTTGCTTCAATGTTAAATGTTAACATGTTGAGACTAATAGTTAGTCTAGAGAACAAGTAGTTGTTCTTAGTTTCATAGATTTAAGAAATCTCTGAAAGGGCTTCTAATTTGATAAAAGTTATCAAACTATCTTTCACGGTGAATCAATAAGAGTTATGGTTAGACGTTATGAAAAATGCATGTCTAGGATTGGCATCATCAAAGACCTGGTACTTAAGTGTGCCTAGTGCGCCACCTCTCTTTCATGTTGACCTACCTGGTGCATTTGTTCGTTAACGCAAATGGTTTATGAAACATCGTGATCCTTCTTTGGCCCATTAACCGCAACATAGGGATAATCAGTTTAAAACTCCGTAAACACGTCGTTACTTTTTTGGCACGGTGTTTGAAATGCATGTTAGATTGCACGGTGTTTGTTTTGCATGGTTATAGCCCATAGCCTTTATAATTTTGGTTTTTATAAATACGACATGCGTGTCGTGCCTTTCTCTACCTTCTATTGTACTTCTCTTCTCATCTCACTCCCTCGCATGTAATGCGAGTTTCTGAAAATTGTAAATACTCATGGAGATAAAGCAAGAACCAAGGTAGCAACATGGTGGGCCTTCCCTGGTGGACCGGGCGTTTCATAAGCAGATTCTATCTTCAGTAGAATGGTCCTCCCATTGGCTTGGGACAGGTCGCCTTAGGTTAAGAAGGGCTATAATCATTGCATATTTATTTACCGCTTATATTTACCTTGTATGTGATGCAATGGATGTTTTATAAGCATGATTAAACACAGTTCTATTGATAGGATCAATGTTAAAATGATGAGATAATTAAGTAAATCCCTCACTATAATTCTAAGTCTGTTTTAACCATCCAACATTTACCCTCGTTAAAGCTTCGATCGATATAATGCGAGCTTTGCCAAAGCAATATCACATTTATCTATCTTAGTTAAACGCGAAGAATAAGCTAGTGATATTCGCCGGTTGAGATATTGGTATTGACTTAGCTGGGTTGTTCTAATAGGATTAGAAAACCTAGTGGTTAAAAGTTTTGGTTAATCATAAGATGATTTAAGGAACACGAGTTGTTCGCCAAAAGATGAGGAATTACATGAGATGTAATTAGTAAGGTGTTACTTACCTAAATAACCATTTCCTAAAAGACTAGCCAAAGCTGATTTAGGAATGGTGAAATACGAATCCTCACTCACTAGAAAAACTATCGAAACGTTTTTCCGAAATTAAAACTAGAGGGTTTTTAATTTTGAAGAAAATAGTGGGAGTAAATTTATAGTAAAGACCTATCTATAAATTTTAAAATTTAGTAAAACTTATGTAGCATATTTTCTTTGTTGTAGAATTAATGGCAAATACTCTATCTCTGCGATCTATCCTTGAGAAGGATAAGCTCAATGGCATAAACTTCCTTGACTTGTTCCGCAATTTGAGAATTGTTCTCAAATAGGAAAAGAAGGAATATGTCATTGAAGAACCTGTTCCTGATGAACCGGTTGCCACTGCTTCCAGAGCTGACAAAGACAAGTTTAAGAAACACATGGATGAGATGCTGGATGTCGGTTGTCTTATGCTTGCCTCCATGACCCCTGAGCTTCAGAAGCAACATGAGGACATGGTAGCTTATGATATGATTCAAAATCTCAAGGAGATTTATGAAGGGCAAGCTCGTCAAGAGAGGTACGAGACCTCTAAAGCTCTGTTTCAATGCAAGATGAGTGAGGGATCTCCCGTAGGAGCTCACGCCATCAAAATGATGGGCTACATCCAAACGTTGGAGAAGCTCGACTTTCCGCTGAAAGACGAATTAGCTACTAATGTCATCCTGCAATCATTGCCAGATAGTTTCAATCAGTTCGTCCTTAATTTCAATATAAATGAAATTAACAAGACGCTGCCACAGTTGCTCAGCATGTTGAGAACTGCTGAAATCAACCTGAAGAAGGTAGGACCTAAACTTGTTCTGATGGTCAACAAGGGCAAGAAGAAAGGTAAATCGGCAGAAAAGTCTAAAGGTGATGGTAAGACCAAAACCAATGGAAAGGAGGCATTGAAACCTAAGAAAGGAATAAAGAAGGATGGAAAATGTTTCCATTGCGGCAAGACCGAACATTGGAAGAGAAACTGCCCCACACAC
This sequence comes from Hibiscus trionum, assembly GCA_030270665.1. Taxonomy (NCBI): domain Eukaryota; kingdom Viridiplantae; phylum Streptophyta; class Magnoliopsida; order Malvales; family Malvaceae; genus Hibiscus; species Hibiscus trionum. The sequence continues at coordinate 7,238,501 of BSYR01000007.1, read as the reverse complement.
CTACAAGAAGTCAAGAAAGCAAAAACGAGTGAGGCATCAACCTCAGAGGCTTCTAAAGAGAAGGCATTCAGAATAGACATGGACCTGCGAATGGAAATAAAGCAAGAGTTGCCACATCATCCATTAGGACATGTGTTTTTGCTTAAATAGATTTGTTTTAGTTTTTAGGATTATTATTTTGTGCCTAAGTTTTAGTTATCTTGTAAGGACAAGATATTTTAATTTTGAGATTATTTAAATAAATGTTATTCTTTTAATCTCTTATGGCACAACGAATCAATGATCTTTAAACTAATCAAATCAATAATATTTATAAGATAAATAAAACAAATGACTAATCTCAAACTCATAAAAAGTATTAAGGTAATTTGATGAGATCAAATTCAAGAATATTTAAAGTTTGATGAACTTTCAAGGAATATGGGATTGTCCCATAATTAAATCCCACAAGTGGAACGAAAAGTCTTTGAAAGAGAATCAAACATGTTAGACATGTTTTGATTCAGAACAAGTCATTTTCGACTTCTTTACACACTAGAAAAACAACTCTCATACTTAATCATGTTTTTTTTCGAAACGTCATATAAGATATGGACTAAGAATTGTTCTAGAATACCTTTGAAGTTTTAAGGTTACATACATGTTAAAATGTTTACAAAGTTCGAACCTTAAAAACTCCATTTGTTGTTTATCCTAACGAGAACAAAGCGTTTGTTTCTCAAACGAGATTTTATGTTGAAAGAGATTAATTCTCACAAAGGGATATTATTTCTTCAACTTTAAGGAGAACAAAATATTTGTTGCTCAAACGATAGTTTATCTCGAAAGAGAATACTTATCACTAAGGGATTTCATTTTTCAACGAGAACAAAATGTTTGTTGCTCAAACGAGAGTTTCTCTCGAAAGAGATTACCTCCCACAAAAGGAAAAAAATGGAATTTGGAATGTGAAGAAATTTTACACAACAAATTTATGAACCAAAGATTGAGAATGTTCCACAAATGATCAAGGAACATTGGAACAAAACACAACCATTGTGTTGATCCTTAAGAGAATACCATATACTTTAGAAATATGGATTTCTCACTATCCGTACATGGAAACACTCTTCTTTTCGGATCAAGATAAAGATTAGGTCTTATCAGAAAGCAATAGTGAGCCCAAAATTCGAGAAATGGCTAAGAGCCATGAGATATGAGATGGAATCCATGTCTAAAACCAAGTATAGACTTTGGTTACCTAAAAGGGTAAAACCTAAGAGGTATGGATGAGTTTTTCAAAAAGGAAAAACTGACATGGATGATAAAACATACAAAGGATGATTCGTCGCTAAAAGTTTTCGACAAACTTCATAGTATAGACTATGATAAAGCATCTTCCTTGTAGCTATGTTTAATCCATCTTAATCTCACTTGCAAGTAGTTACATACGATGATTATGGAATCAAATAAAGGAATGTCAAAACCACTTTCTTAAGAGAAAACTTGAAACATATGTGTACATGTCACATCCATAAGGTTTCGTCACTCCAATAAACACTTGGAAGGTATGTAAGCTACAAAGGTCTATCCGTAGACTAAGGCAAGCTTCTCGAAGTTGGGATATTTGTTTCAGAAGATACAATCAAAAGGTTTGGTTTATCTAGAAACAAAGGGGAGTCATGTTTTCAAAAGAGCTAGTGGGAGCATTGTTACTTTCCTAAGTATTGTATGTAGATGACATACTCATCAAAAGGAACTAAAGATCGCAATCCGTTTTGCATTAATAAAAGATATTGCGAGTTAGCAACATGAGACAGTATCTAACTCTACAACATAGGATGAATGTATTACAGTCGACATAGTAATAAAGAAGGATGTTTGGATCTAAAGGGCTCACTTCTGAAATAAGGGTTGTTCCCAGCATATTAGATGCTACATAACTCTATGATGATGGAACCTTTGCGTAAGCAAATAAAACCCAGATCTCATCAATAAATCCAAACATATTCTAAAGTACTTACATCTTGGAGATGTGAAAGTTTGCAACATACGCACCAAGTTGATAACTTTGTCAACTCCCTGACAAATCTTTTGACACATCATAAGCATGTCAGTTACACTAAGCCATATCGTATTAGATACGAGAATGATTGGTCTTAGTGCTAGTGGGAGATTGTTGGAGTATGCCCAAAGACCAATCATATGATGATTGAATAGACATATTATTTTACTAGATTTATCAAGTAATTGCATTGCCGTTATTATCATTTGGTATGTTTCTGTGCATCAAACTAACCATTGGATGATAATGTCCATACAATAATACGATTATTGTTAAATAAGATCCTTAGTCGAATATTATTACGGGTATGGACAATGATAATATATAAAGACTAATATGTGGTTGATGACAAGCGTTGTCATTGACATAGAGATGTCAAAATCAACACATAAGTATTTGTTAGATAACAATATACTGGATTGACCCGCTATGAACATGTTTCTTGGGTAATTATGTGACAATCACAACATTGCTCATGATAAACATATGTATAATCCTCAGACTTGAGATCAACATGATTTCAACATAAAGATTTACGTATTTTGACATAGTCAAACGTGTGTCGTAACTGACTACATTATAAAGACTGATGATTGGATACGTGATGACCTATGTAGTGAAATATGGTTGATCAAGAAAGGATTTGTCCCTCCTACATAATGGGAGAAATATCTTCGGCCACTTGATTGAGTGAGATTAGAAAATGCATGGCCATGCTCGAATATTATGATATGAGATATCATAGAGATTCGTTTATCATAATCTACTCAAGACATCAAGAAACACTAGATGGACAACACAAGTGTGACTAACCCATGACTTGTGTTCATCTAAGATATAAAGGACAAAAGGATGAAATACATAAAGGAAGTTTATTCAGGAATTAGGAAAGTCAAACCATGACTTCATGCAACTTAGGTAGCAATGATGTATTGCTAGATGCCACTCATTGTTTGTAAAATTAGAACAGTTCTAATTTTGTAGCTAACGTTGCATGAACCTACAAGGGTCACACACTTCGAATGAAACGAACAAAAATTGGAAATCATACTCCCTATTTTAGGAAGGTTGCCGAAAATCCCCTATGGGATAGGGGAAATCGGCAACTCCCTTAAATGAGAATAATATTGGATAAATATTGTATTTATCAAATATTATTTAGAGTATGGAAAATATTTAGAGACTTAAATATTATAGAATAAGATTCTAGAAATTTAAATATATATTTGGAATTTATATAAGGTATATTTAATTCCAAGTTTATGTAGAATTAGATTCTACATAATTAAAAATATATATTTAAATATATTTAAATTCAAGTAAAGATAGAATGAGATTCTATATAATAAAAATATAAATATTTGGATTAAATATAATGTATATTTAAATCCATGTTTAATGTAGAATAAGATTCTACATAATATATATATATATATATATATATTATTTAATATTATTAAATATAATGTATATTTAATATAAACCAATTTCAAGTAGAATTAGATTCTATGAATTTTGGTTGAACTTGGATTTAAGGTATTCAACTAGAATTAAGTATCTGACTACTATTTAAAGGGACAAGGGCTAGCAACCAAATTATCCTTGTTCCTCCTTGCAAATTTCGACATATCCCTGGGAATTCCCTTCTGGAATTTTCGACAAGTCCCGGATTTGTTCTGAGAAGCTGTTCGATATTTTTCTGGTGTTCCTCTTGCCCCCTGGCAAATTCCTGGCGATTTCCTAGTTCGTATCCAAGTCCCGATAGAACCCCTGGTCGATTTCAGACTCCCTCAGGAATCCCTAGAGGGATTTTGACTTCTCCCTGGAAGGTGTTCAAACCTGTCGAAATTTATCCCTAAGTGTTAGGGAGGCAGAAACTTTGTTCGTTTTGTTCAGGTGGACTCCGTAGAGGTCGTTGCGAACCTGTGACGATTCCAGTTTTACTTGACGTTGTTTTTCCGACATACCGCCAGTTTTCCAGTTTCCAGAGTTTTAAAAGGTAACTCTTCTTCTTTTCACCCCGGATTCATTCCTGTACATGGATCATGGCTGGATTACGTCGAATTAATTTTTCCGCTGTGCCACGAGGCGTGCCGACGTGACCCAACAGGCAATACCTAGCAATCTCAGCGTAAATCTAACACAGGCAGTCAGCGTTTGGTTGCCCCTTTTAGCCGCTGAAATTCGTACTTGTGTCTAAGCCGAATTAGTTAACACCTCGACATGTTGAGACCGTACTTAATTCTTTCACGAGCCTTACACTCTCGTGCCTGACAAATAGATTTCTTCAACTGGACTTTTGAAACTAATTGAAGAAGCGAAGATCATGAATTAAGTAAACTTGAAATATTTTATTGAAACAACTCAAAAATCTAATACAACCGTCTCACAACTAATTTACAACATAACCCTTAACCCAAGAGAAGTTTAGAACATGGCGGCGACAAAGAACACTCTAGCTATGTCTATAGAAAACTTAAGATGATTTGAACTAGGAGTACAATGAGTATTTATAGATAAATAACTAGGTTAAGTCCTCCTTAAAGTAGAATTCCTCAAAAGTTACTTTCCACATTTAATGTGACTTTAAACTTTGACTTCTTTGAGTTGAATGTGGACTTTATCTTGTTAGCCTTAGCCCACAAGTAATCTTGAGATCTCACTTTGGTGGCTCTGTCCGCTGCTACAGACGTCGGAAAATCGAGTGGATGGCGGTGATAGACACAGGATTTTTAGCTCTACAAATTGCACTATGGTTCTCCAACTCCATAGTTTACTGCCATGGGCAGCAAGGTCGGCGGCAACATTACTTGGCAACTACACGGTAGCAACTGTCTTCAACTAGAACTGCATCAGTACAACTCCTTGGTTCGCTGCCTCAACATTGCATCCTCAACTCCTCTTTCTCTCTTTCAGCCTCTAGTACCTAAAAAAAATACACTAAAATAATATCTCTTCTTTACCAAATGAAAGATAATCTATAAAAACAAGGCAAAACAAAGGAATATTGTAAAATGCAATGAATGAACCTAATTATACCTAAAATGAGCTCAAAAACAATAATAATAAGAGGTGGAATGTGTATGAAATATAGGACTTGTGGACACTTTACATCCTCCCATATGGCCTATTTTGCGAACTGGGTTCGGTATCTCTTTTCATCTTTGCGGGAGAAGAAGCGTTGGAAGGTGGGTTTGGGTGCCAATGTTGAAGCCATGTGAGACGGTTGAAGTTTACTGAAACTTGAAAGAAAATAAAGTGATAGTAGTGGGTGCAAGAATAAGATATCAAGAAGGTGAAAGTAAGGTAAATGAATGAAGTGAGAAGGGTTTAAATAGAGGTTTTCGAGCGGTACCGTGACGACATTAAATGTCTAACCGTCCAGTTATCTCACGCACATTACAGGATGTCTGCCTGTTATTTTTGTAGCTGTTGGCAGCTAGCCGTTAGCAAGCAACTAGCCGTTACGCATTTTCTGCGCTGGGCTGCCCTGGGCTGTCTCGGCAGGATGGTGGGCGAGCTCTTTGCTAGGCCTTCTTCTTTATCCGGCTCTTTTGTTCCTAATCCTGAAATACTAAATAAAGATAATTAAATACTAAAATAAATTCTAAAAATAAAAAATGTGGAAATTAATCTAATCCTAAAAAAATAAGTTGCAATAAATTAAACTCTAATCCTAATGTACAAAAAAAATAAAGAAAAAAATAAAAATTAAGTTATGTTGGGAGTGCATTTGGGTGGATCTCCAAGACTGTCTACCCTCATGGTCAACTCCCTCATGGGGGTTCCTCTTGTTATTGCAGGTGATGCGCTGCTAGGTCCTTCAGCCTGCCCTTGGGTCTGTCGCGATAGCTGCTGCCTTAGCCTATCTTGATGCCGATTTTGATAGCCTTAGCATGTGGGCATCCTTCCTTTTCTTTTCCTGAGGGTTGTAGCACATTTAACTTTATGCTCTGGTTGTCTACCCTCATGGTCAACTCCCTATGTTCCTCATCTATTAACGTTCTGCCCGTGGCCAAGAATGGTTGCCCAAGGATGATAGGGGATTTTTCATCGGCCTCACAGTCTAGGATGAGGAAATCAGCTGGAAGAATAAGGTTGCCCACCTTCATTATGATGTCTTCGATTTTGCCCTCTGGTTGTACAAAAGAGTGATCAGAAAGTTTCTGCATGATGGAGGTAGGTTTGGCTTGCCCAATTCCCAGTTTGTCGAAGACTGCCTTAGGCATTAGGTTGATGCTGGCTCCCAAGTCGCACATGGCTTTTGTTTCATGCTTGCTGCCTATTCTGCATGGAATAATAAAGCTGCCCGGGTCTGTTTGCTTGGGCGGCAGTTTGTTGTGCAGCATGGCCATGCACTCCTCTGCTACAGCAACTGTTTCGAATTACCCAATTCTCTTCTTTTAGAAACCATGTCCCTGATGTATTTGGCGTAGTTGGGCATATTCTGAATGGCTTCTATTAGAGGGATGCTTATGTGCACCTGCTTTAGAATATCTATGAATCTTCTAAACTGGTGTTGTTGCTTCTGTTGCTTAAGCCTCTAGGGGAAAAGTGCTGGTAGGCGGATGTCCTCTATACGCTCCTTGCATGGGAACTTTATCTGTGGAGGATCATCTGCTTCACGACTGTTGTCAGGTTCAGCTGTAGAGGCAACTGGTGTTGATGCTACCGCGGAAGGCTGTTCTATTTGTGCTGGATGTGTTTCTGGTTGCTTTTCTACCTTGGGTTCATCCAACTGCTCCTCACTTTTGGTAGATATGTCTTTGCACAGCTCATAAGTGCGCTTGACAGTTGCCTCTGTGCTGCTGGATGCTACTCCCATTGTTTTGCTGCTGAAGATCTCAGTGAATTGCCCAAATTGGGTCTCCAAGTTCTTTATAGCAGCCTCCTGGTTGTTCATCTTCATCTCCGTCCTGTCCATGGAAGACTCAGTTTTATCAATAAATTTACTAGTGCGAACAATAAAGTCACTAGTTCTAGAAATAAAAGTATGAAGAGTTTCTTCTAGTGAATTATTGTTTTGCGGCTGCTGAGCCTGCTATCTGGACAGGTTTTGCTGGTAGCCCCCTGTTGCTGTTGTGGATTGGCAGCAGTCTTGGGATTGCTCCAGGAGAAGTTGGGATGGTTCTTCCATCTAGGGTTGTACGTGTTCTGGGCAGGCCTGTTGTTCCTCCTGTATCCTCCCATAAAGTTGGCAGATGCGGTGCACTTAGAGGAATCGTGGTTGCCCCCACACTCATCACAAAACGGCTCCACAACCTTTACCTCATAGACTTGGCCGATGGGTTTCATTATGCTCATAACCAGCTCTGTCAGCTTATCGAGACGGGCATTGACAGATTCTGGGGCTTCTACCTCGTTTACAGTGGTTGGCCGCCTAACGCCGCCTCGGTGGGCTGTTGGGTACTTGTAGTCGTTCTTGGCGGCTTGGTTCAGGATCCGCAGTGCCTCCTCTGGTGGTCTGTCGAGGATGATTCCGTTGGCTGAGGTATCAATCATCATCCGTGTTGGGTACTTCATCCCGTTATAGAACATTGATACATGTGTCCAAGCCGGGAAACCATGTAGCGGGCAGTTGTTCAGCATATGTTGGTACCGCTCCCATGCTTCATACACCAGCTCATCATCCCCTTGTCGAAAGGCTGTTATTTTCTTTCGCAGTCTGTCTGTGACATTGGACGGGATAAAACGGTCCAGAAAACCCTTACAAAGCTCTGTCCATGTGTTGAACGACCCTGTTGGCTGGTTATTTAACCACTTTTTTGCCCTATCCCTCAGTGAATAGGGAAATAATCTCAGCCTCAATACGTCTTGATGGACTCCGTGTATTTTGAATGCTCTACAGATGTCTAGGAATCCTTTTAAGTGCTGTCGAGCATCTTCTGTGGCAGTCCCTCCAAATTGCCCTAACGTGTTGATCGTGTTAAACATAACATGCTTCAGCTCGAAGTGATCCGCCTCAATCTCAGGTTCTGTCACTATCGGATCGAACCCTCTGAAGTCATGTTCCAAGTAGTCCCTGGTGGTTCGAACATACTGTAGCTGTCTGGGCGGAACTTGCTATTCTCTAGGCGGTGTATCTTGCTGCCCATCCCTGTCGTTCGCAGCATTGTTGGCAGGGTTGTCGATTTCCATGTTTACCTTTGCTTTTCTTTCTTCTTTGGTTTTTCTTAAGGCTGATATGAGTTCTTTCTTTAGCCCTCTTGCTCTTTGTTCAATATTGTCGTAATAAAGGATTTCTCATTTTAGATTTGCCCTGGTCATACACTAGCAAAGGAAACCGTAATTTTTTTTTCAATTAAAAATAAAAGAAAAAGAAAATAAAATGAAAAGAAAAGAAATTAAAGTGCAAAAATTAAAGACGAATTTCGCTGTTACCAATCCCAGACAACGGCACCAAAAACTTGTAGAGCGTTAGAGTGTTCTCTATTTATGAGTGCAAGTGCACACTCTTGTCAAGTTATAGTATAAAGATATCGTCTCCCATAGGGATTGGACAGCTTGACTCGAATTGTTGTTCCTGCACAAGAAAAGTAAATGCACAATTAAGTTGATTGTTTGAGAAGAAAAATAGAATAAAAACACAAGTAATTAAAAGAGAAGAAATTAGGTTGATAGAATGGGCAGGGTTATGCTGCTGCTTAGTGTGAAACAACATTGAATAGGATAAGTTGTTTTGCGTTGCCAGACTCTGCTGCCTCGGCGGTGGATGGCAGGTAAACTGTTGAGACCCTCTCGCTACCTCGGCAAGGGAATGGAACTGTGTCACGGTGGCAAACTCGGTAGAACGACAAGGCTCGACTGAACGCTTCGAAGGTGACTCAACTTATGTCTAAGTCAGAGTGTTGTTGATGCCCACTGCAGATAATACTAGTATCGGCGTGAATCATGCAAAGGCAATAATGTTTATTCGTCCTCTCTTAGCCGCCTTAAACCCTTAACCCATGTCTAGGATGGATTGATTGCACCGTCTATAGATGAAATCGTACTTACTCCTTTCGTGAGTTCGACTCTCTCGATACCAAACAAATGGATAGAATTCAACTAATCTTTCGCCTTAATTGAAAACTATGAAGAACATGGAATAAGTAGAAGTCTTCAAAGTAGCTTTTTACATTAAATATGGCTTTAAACTCTGACTTCTTTGATTTGAATGTGGACTTTATCACGTTGCCTTACTCCGCAAGAAATCTCGAGATTCTTCTTCGGCGGCTCTACCCACTGCTCCAGGCATCAGAAAATTGAGTGGATGGCACCGTTAGGATCAGGATTTGATGCTCTACAGATCACGCTCCAGTTTTCCAATTCTATAGCTTGCTATCTTGGGCGGCAAGTATGGCGGTTGCAGCTACTCGATAGCTGTTGTCTCTGTCTGGAACTACATTAGTACAACTCCTTGGTTTGCTGTCGCGGTGGGTTCTGGCGGCACCCTGCAATCTCGGCGGGTTATGACGGCAATTTTCCTACATGCATTGAAATACATACCAAAACAACGCCTTTTCCACAAAATACACTAAAATATGTAATCAAGCTTAATGGTGAAGGAAATTATGAGAATATACATTAATGCGTAATTATGCAACTAAAATGTGCCTAAGTCTAACAATAATATGAGTAAAAAGGGTAAATAAAATAAGACTTTTAGACACTTTACAGTTAGCAACATGCGATGCAACAACATGGGTACATCTTATAATGCAAATAATCGACAGTCTTGGTGTAAATCTAATCCTGCGCAATAACAAGGAATATTTTGCTCAAAAAATAATTCTTTTCATGTCAATTCTAGTGTGTGTCAAGGAAATTTTGGTTATTCGCAGCAATAGTTCACGCTACAAACTCCATTGAAACCATAACATAATCAGATGCAACCACAACATATTGCATCACAGTTTCAACAATCACAATTTGATTTGCAATCACAATATGGTGCACCGTCTCAGGCTCCGTCTCAAATAAGTCAATATGCTCCATCAAGTATCTCAAACCCATTTTCTCTCTTTGAAGAGATGATGTGTGATCTTTTATCTCGCACCGAAGTTATTGTACAAGGCCACTCTTCATCAATACACACTTTAGAAGCTCAGTTGGGACATTTAGCTACTGATATGAATTCTAGATAGCCGGGCGGCGTACCTAGCAACACTGAGAGTCTGGTGAATATAGGTAAGGAGCATTGCAAGGCTGTTACTCTACGCAGTGGCAAACAGACGACTTACTTGACGCAACCAATTCCCATATCTACTCATGAACGAGGAGAGTCCTTTGTACCTAATCATACACTAAGTGATGGAGAGAACGATGGTAAGTTGAGTAATATACACCATGATATTTCTCCAGTCTTATTTGTTCTACAACCAAAGTTGTCGCCACAAAGCCCAATGTCGGCGCAACAGTCAGATAATCTCGCTCCGCCTTTCCTTAGAGAATTCATAATAATAACTTAGACAATCAATTTTCAGTTCTTTCATGATACTTTGCAACAACTTACAGTTCAAATTCCTTTGATTGATGATCTTACACAGATTTCGAACTATGGAAAGTTCATGAAGGATATCTTGTCCAAGGAAAAAAACTCAATGCAATGGAAACCATTGCGCTCACTGAGGAGTCTAGTGCGTTGATATCTACCCCTCTACCAAGAAAGATGAAGGATCCTGCCAGCTTCATCATTCTTTGCTCAATTGGTAATCATTACTTTAGTAAAGCTCTTTGTGATCTGGGGGTTAGTATAAGTTTAATGCCTTTATCTACTTTCCAAAAGTTAGGCATTGGAGATATGAATCCCATTGTTGTCACATTATAGTTGGTTGATAGATCTTTAACTCATCCGAATGGTCAAATCAAAGATGTGTTGGTCCGTGTGGATAAGTTTGTTTTCCCAGCTGATTTCATTTTTCTGGATTGTAAGGCTGACAAAGATGTACCTATAATCCTTGGTCGCCTATTCTTAGCCACTAAGAAAGTAGTAATTGATGTATCGAAAGGAGAACTTACAATGAGGGTGGAGAATGACCAAGTTACGTCAATCTAAAGAATATCACCATATCGACATTCTTGAACATATTATTCAAGAAGACCCATATCATCGTAGTATTCTTGTTGCAGAAGATACTACTTTAACAACGATAGAAGCTGATCTCCCTAATTGTAACCATATTGTGGAAGTTCTCACTACTGTAGTACATCATAAATGGCACGTTGAATCCTTAGATCTTGCTCACCGGTCAATTCCTACTTTTAAGCCATCGATTGAAGAAGCTCCTACTATGGAACTCAAACCATTTCCAGCTAATCTTAAATATGTATTCCTTGGAAATGTAGAAACACTACCAATCATTGTCTCTGCAACTCTAGAAGCAATACAAGAAGCCAAGCTGATAAATATCTTAAAGCGACACAAGCATGCTATTGCTTGGAAAATTGCTGATATAAAGGGCATTAGTCCATCCTTTTACATGCACAAGATTAAGCTGGATGATGAGAACAAAGAGTCCATTGAGCCGCAAAGAAGATTGAATGATAAGATGAAGGAAGTGGTCAAAAAAGAGATCCTTAAATGGTTGGACGCAAGTATTATCTATGCAATCTCTGATAGGGCATGGGTGAGTCCAGTCCACTATATTCCTAAGAAGAATGACATCACTGTAGTTCGTAATGATGCTAATGAGCTTATTCCAACACACATTCCTACTGGTTGGCGTATTTGTATGGACTACAAACTTCTCAATGCAACTACGAAGAAAGATCATTTTCCTCTTCCTTTCATTGATCAAATGTTAGATTGACTCGCTGGCAAGGAGTATTATTGATTTCTTGATGGATAATCTGGTTACAATCAAATACCTATTGCACTTGAGGACCAAGAAAAGACTACTTTCACATGTCCATTTGGGACATTTGCCCTCAGTTCCATGCCCTTCCGCATTTGCAATGCATCAGCCATAATTCAGAGGTGCATGATGGCAATATTCTCTAATATGATTGACAATTCTCTTAAAATCTTATTGGATGATTTTTTGGTGTATGAGAATAATTGTGACCATTGTGCTGACAATCTGGAGAAAGTATTGCAGCAATGTGAAGAGTGTAACGCCCTGGTTTTGGGCCTAGATGTTTTAGACATCGGACCAGACCGGTCGAGAACAATTCGAATCGCGTAAGGTGATTTAAGGAAATCAAGGATCAAGATAGGATAAAAATGTGGTAAAAATTGCTAAAATCCTCTAAAAATATGTTCAAGAGGTTGGTCAAATCAATTTTACAAAAAAGAGTTTCAGAAATGGGACATTTCGAGTAGTGACAAAATTGTAAAATTTCAAAACTATGGAAAATGTGATTTTTAAAGGAGAAGCCAAATTTTTAGAATCTTTAGGGGGCTTTATGGCAATTTAATCTTTCCTTAATATGAAATGTGTTTAAAATGGCTTTTGATTAAATAGCTTTAATTGGTTTTTATTTTAATTAATTAATTTGGTGGTTAATGTGAGATTCCATCACATAACTACCATCTTCTCCTCATTTTCAGCCAAACAATATTTTCATTCATTTCTCTCCAGAATTCTTTTCTCCCAAACACTCTCTTAATATCTCTTAAACAATTTTCAAGAAATCCTTTCAAGTTCTTCAAGATTTTGCTAAGGAAAACTTTTCATTCATTGAGGAAAGCAAGGATTGGAGGTAAATCCCGTTCTCAACCTCTAATCAAAGTTCTTTATTGAAATTCCCAAGATATTTGGCTTCTAATTAATGTTTTTGGTTGAGTTTTCATTATAGTTTTGATTGGAGATCAAAATCTTGTAAAAATGTAGTTGAAATCTTAATTTTCAGATTTGTTTTGTTAAGCTCTATTGTGGATTTATTTTAATTGAGTTTTAAGTTGGTTAATATGTTGAAATGAAGTTTTGATAACATAGATCCCGAAATCCTTGAGATCCTTGAGTTTCTTGTTAGCTTTAAGTGAGTTTTTGAGGTGAGATGGTGGAATTTTGCTTGCTGGAGGTATAAGGATGGGTTAGGTTGTTTATTAGATGTGTTTTGATGTTTATAATGGATTGGAAGTGATGTATGTTGGCTGGGTTTGGTTTAGAAAGCAATCGATTGAGTTTTCGGTTGTTTTGGATGGGTAAATTGGTGTAGTTTGGGTGAGCAACGAGTTTGTGAATTGTTGCTGGTGTTGAAATGCATTTTAATGCATTTAGATCTATGTTTTGATGTTGTGAAAATAGGGGATCTTGATTTGGGAGCAAACGAGACATTGTTGGAGGCTTCGCATATCGGTGAGTGGAAATGGGTTTTCCAGCTTTATAACGCTTTAAGCGTGGTCTTAGGAGCTTAGTGTAGGTTTGAAACACTTAGCTAGGCTCAAGAATAAGTAATTCGAAAGTCTCTCTCGAAAATGTGCTATGTTTTGATGAAAATTCACTTGAGTTAATTATGGATTTGATTACTGTTTTAAAGCATGTTAGAAGCATGAGTAATGCTGGATTTTAATGCCATTGTGTTAAGGATGCACTAGGTAAGTGATCCTTGGTTCTATGTGGAAAATGCATATGATGTTAAGCATGTTTTGCTTGTAGAAATGTTATTGTATTTATGCTTGTAAAACAGTGGATTATTGATGTTAAATGATTATATTGGTAAGTGATGAAAGTGGTTTTTGGTTATTGTAATTTGATATAGTTAGCCGGCTATAGCATTGGGTGCACCGTGAATAAAGTCGCCTTAGATGTCGAGGGGTTGTGATTGTGCCGTAATCTCCATCCAAGTACCCTAACGATTGAGGCAAGATCACAGCGGTCAATGGTTTAATACCGTGTATGAATCTTGTGGTTGTGTCCCTTACTCTCGTTAGTGGAATTATACAACTACCGATGAGTGATGTGAGGGGTATTGATTGTGTCATTAATCTCCATCACGAGTGTTGAGGGGTTGTGATTGTGTTATGTAACTCCACCTTGTGTAGTCCGGTAGTATGTATGAAGCGTGTGGGACAACGTTTGTAATCCGCGTATCCGATTGTGTCATTTGAGTTGGTTTTCATATGGTTGAGAAATGATCACTTTTAAGCTAATATAATGATGATGACTAATGGTTTAAGCATGAGATGCTTGTGATTATGCTAGAATGCATGTGATGCTTGGTAAAGCATGAGCAAAGGTTTATTTTCTGTTTTAAAATGATGCAAGAGCATGTGTTTTAGAAAGTGTAATGATGTCTTGAAAGGGCATGTTTTATGTGAAAGCATGTGTTGGTAATAGTGTCTTGCCATTTGTGTGAAATGCATCGATGAATGTTGTTTAGCGATCCACACTAAGCCTTGTGCTGACGCTCATTTGTTTTCTCAATGCAGAGAAGTAGGCATTTAAGGCAGCGAGTAAGCAAGGGGAATCCAAGCACTTTGGTCTAGCAAAGTATGTGGTTTTTCTTTGGTGTAATAAGAGGCAATGGGTGGGATTTCTACTTTTGGTTGATTGAGGATGTTGATTATTATTTCGTTCATATGTGGTTTGGTATATTGAGTTGTAATTTGCCTTTGAGGTTTGATTGATGCATGATTGTGGCTTTTAGCTTTTGAATGGTTTTAATGACTAGGAAGCATGCCTATAGATCTAATGCTTGCTTGAATAATGCTATGTTTTAGCTCGTACTTCGTAATGTTGATCTTTGATGCTTAAACATGTTGTATGTATGTCGTGGCATGAATTGGAATGTTTTCAGGGGTGTCTATGAGTGAAAAACCAGCAAAATCTGCTGTTGCAGGGTAAGGCGTATCGGAACTCCCTTACATGTTTCGAAACAGAGGCCTGAAATGGCCATGAGGTTTCGGAACGAGTAGGAACGTTCCAGAACGATTTGCCACTAGGAAGGGGTGTTTCGATATGGGTTTCGGAACGCACCCGAGTATCGAAACGGTCAACCTGGTTTCGAAACGACCGTTTCGGTAAAGGGCCTTGTGTTTCGAAACACCCGACCGTTGGAGTTGAATTTGAGTTGTTTCAGGTTTCTGTTTCTTACGTTTTAGTCATTGAGTCTTGAATGCTTAATTAAAAGAGTTGGGTTGATCCATTTAAGATGAAATTTGACATGTTGGTATATTATACGTTTAATTTTGTATTGGTAACTTTAATACTTGTTTAGTCCTCAAATTTCTGGAAATTTACAATTTAGTCCTTAAAAGACGATCGTATGCTATTGAACCCCTAAATGAGCTATGTTCACTGTGTCGCTTCCGCTAAAGTGTTTTTCTATTCACATAGGTTAATAATGTGCATCTAGAAAAGTTAAAAAGAAAAAAGGGGTAATCAATCAAGGTTGACTTCACGAGTTGACTTTGGTTTTCCCCGTGTAATCTTCTTAGTTCAGGTCGGACGTCTAAGCTGGGCTAAGGGGGTTACACTTGTTGGTATTAGAGCCAGGTTTCGAAAGAATTAGGGATGTTGGTATGTGAAATTAACATGTATTTACATATGTTGTTTGAAAAGCATGAATTTGGGCTGAATTTTGGAGCTGATGCTATGCTTAATGGATGTAAATCGTATGTGAAATGAATTTGATTGTATGATGATGATGCGATGTTGATATGTGCTGATTTTGGATGATGGAAAACATGTTGAGCATGATGTTTCATTGTATGCTATGCTATGTTGAGGGAAATCGGGGTGCCCATTGGCTTATTACACTAATTAAATGTTTTTGTAAACTTGGATCCTTGCTTGAAGCTGGCCTAAATGGTTTGATTTGTTTTTGTTGTTATGCTTTGTTTAAAATAGAACTATGGGTCCAAGGAGAGAGATGAGATCGAATACAATAGTGCTTCAGGGTGACTAGGGTGAGCAAGGGGCTGATGTCCCTCCTGGTGGAAATCTACCTCCTCCGCCACCACCTGGAGGTGGGGAGCAGGTGCAGCAAGAACCTGCTGGTCCGGGTTTGGGTGATCTAACTCCATTGGTTCAGGTGATCACCGGGGCGTTTCAGGCTGCTGTTGCCGGAGCGCATGTACAGGCCCCTGCAGCTGGGTAGGCGGGCTTACCATTGGAGAGGTTGAGGAGCCTAGAAGCTGCGGAGTTCTTCGGAATGTCTCCTGAGGCGTCAGAGGCCTGGTTAGCGAGTACGATCTGTATCATGGATCAAATGGGATGCAAAGATGTGTGCAAGTTGGGATGCGCAGTTTCTTTTTTGCAAGGCGATGCCTACAGCTGGTGGACGACTACCACTGCTGGTTTGGAACCCAATGAGGTTGATTGGGAGTTTTTCAGAGGTGCCTTCAAGAGGAAGTATCTGGGGGTGAGATACTTGGACGAGAAGAAACGTGAGTTTATGTCGCTAGTTCAAGGCAATCTTTCCGTGGCTGAGTACAAGGTCCAGTTCGTACGCCTGAGCCAGTATGCCCCTGAGCTGATACCTAGTGAGAGGCACTGATTTGATCGCTTCCGGTACAGGATGGTACATGAAGTCAAGACGTACATGTTGGCTGCAGATTATACCGATTTCGATGTGCTTGTGTATCGACCCAAAGACATCGAACATAATTTGGGTTTGTCGTCTCGAGGTGTTGGTTCTAGCTCTGGGAAGAGAGCAGCTGAGTATAGTTCCGGGGGTGGACGGAATAAAAGAGGTCGAGATAGGAGACATCAGCCTGAGGGGAGGCGAGGTGCTCTGGGTTGAAGTGGTCATGTTCAGGGAGGCCGAGTGAGGTCTGAGCAGCACACGTGCTGGACATGTGGGTCGAGGGACCATCTGAGGCGAGATTGTCCTCGCGTAGCTAGAGAGGTTCGGGCTCCTATTGTAGTGACAGGGAATTCATGTTGGAATTGTGGCTCGACAGATCACATGAGACGGGAGTGTCCTCTATTGGCTGGTGGAGGCCAAGGACGTGCACCTACTGTGGCTGCACCTCAGAGAGGTCGTGAGCGCGGCCAAGGGAACTTCCAGAAGAGAGATGAGGGTCAGAGAGGCGTTGCTCATGTGGTTGCAGTTCGGCCTGAGGGAGGCAGTCCTGCCAGGGTTTATGCTCAGCGCGAGGAGCGCAATGATACCGATGTTATCGCAGGTACCTTTTCTCTTCAGTCTTTATCATTGCTGGCCTTGATTGATTCTGGATCTACGCATTCTTATATCTTGAGTGAGCATGCACATTTGTTTGATATACCTGTTGAGTTGCTTGAAGTAGGAATGCAAGGGACTAGTTCTTTTGGTGAGACTGTAGTCACTAGGAAGTTGTATAGGAGATGCCCTTTATATGTGCAAGGTCATGTTTTTCTTGTGGATTTGATGGAGTTACTCTTCTACGGTTTTGATGTAATCCTTGGTATGGATTGGTTGTCTGAGCATAGAGCGGTGGTTGACTTTGATGTCAAACGAGTCACCTTAAAGCTTGCCGATGATTACAAAGTAGTGGTAGTAGGCGAGAATGTGAAATTCTTGTCGAATGTGATTTCGGTTTTGGAAGCAAACCATATGATGAGGTTGGTTTGTGAGGCTTATCTTGCCTATGTGATGAATCCTGGCACCAAGGATGTGCGTGTGCAGGATATTCGAACCGTTCACGATTTTCCGGGTGTCTTTCCGGAAGAATTGCCTAGATTGCCACCAAACAGGGAAGTTGAGTTTGGTATCGAGTTGTACGAGAATACAACTCTGGTGTCTATTGCTCCTTATCGCATGACACCTAAAGAGCTAAAAGAGTTGAAAGCGCAACTGCATGAGTTGTTGGACTGAGGGTCCATCCAGCCCAGTGTGTCACCTTGGGGTGCACCGGTCTTGTTTGTTAAGAAGAAAGATGGGACAATGCGGATGTGCATATATTATCGGCAACTGAACAAGTTGACGATGAAGAAAAAGTATCCCTTGCCTATAATTGATGATCTCTTTGATCAGTTCCGGGGAGCCTCGGTGTTTTCTAAGATAGACTTGAGGTCAGGGTATTACCAGCTGAAGGTGAAGGATGTGGATGTACCTAAGACAACTTTTCGGACAAGGTAAGGGCATTACGAGTTCTTAGTGATGTCGTTTGGTTTGACCAACGCACCTGCAGCTTTCATGGACATGATGAATCGTGTCTTCCATGAATTCTTGGATCAGTTTGTGGTGGTATTCATCGATGATATCCTTGTGTATTCGCGTACCAAGAAGGATCATGATAGACACTTGAGAATCGTTTTGCAAGCGTTGTTGGAAAACCAGTTGTATGCCAAGCTAAGTAAGTGTGAGTTTTGGCTTAGAGAGGTGGTCTTCCTTGGACATGTTGTGTCAGCTGAGGGTATTTCCGTTGATCCACTCAAAGTAGACGCTGTGATGAGTTGGAAAGTGCCTAAGTCAGTAACAAAGGTACAAAGTTTCCTTGGTCTAGCTGGGTATTACCGTAGGTTTGTCAAGAGTTTCTCGAAGATAGCTGCACCTTTGACCAATTTGTTGCAAAAGAATGTTCGTTTTGAGTGGACAGATGCGAGGCAACAAGCTTTTAAGAAGCTGAAGGAAGCTTTGACGCAAGCTCCTGTTCTGATTCAGCCTGAGTCTGATAAGGAGTTTGTGGTTTAAAGTGATGCGTCCATTGTTGGTTTGGGCTGTGTGTTGATGCAGGAAGGTAAGGTACTAGCATATGCATCTAGGCAGTTGAAGGTGCATGAGCATAACTACCCTACTCATGATCTTGATCTTGCGGTTGTTGTGTTTGCTTTGAAGATCTGGAGGCATTACCTGTACGGTGAGAAGTGCGTTGTGTTAACGGATCATAAGTCTGAAGTATCTTATGTCTCAGAAGGAGTTGAATCTTAGGCAACGTCGTTGGGTGGAGTTGCTTAAGGATTATGATCTGACGATCGAGTACCACCCGGGCAAGGCTAATGTTGTAGCCGATTCTTTGAGCATGAAAGTGGTCGTAGAGTTGAGAGCGATGTTTTCTCGCTTGAGCATATCGCGTGATGGTGGTCTTATTACGGAATTGCAAGTGAAACCATCTCTGATTCAGATGATCAAAGACAAGCAGTTGCTTGATGATTCCCTTGTTTCACATGTTCAGGACATTTTGGAGGGTAGGCCTTCGGATTTCAGCTTTAATGATGATGGTGTTTTGTGCTTTGGGAGTCGAATAGTGGTGCCAGATGATGTTGAGTTGAGGCGCACTATTCTGACGGAAGCTCATAGTAGTCATTTTGCTATGCATCCTGGTAGTACAAAGATGTATCGTGATTTGAAAGATGAGTACTGCTGGGTGGGGTTGAAAAAGGATGTGGCTGAATTCATTAGTAAGTGCATGGTGTGTCAGCGAGTAAAGGCTGAACATCAGGTTCCTTCTGGGTTGTTGCACCCTTTGAGAATCCCAGAATGGAAGTGGGAAAGAATCACCATGGATTTTGTGTCCAAATTGACGTTGTCACCGTCAATGAAGAATTTGGTTTGGGTGATTGTAGATAAGCTCACGAAGTGTGCACATTTTCTTCTTGTGCATACTACGTATACCTTGGATAAGTTGGCCGAGCTGTATATAGTTGAGATTGTGCGGTTGCACGGTGTGCCAAAGTCTATAGTGTCGGATAGGGATCTGAGGTTTGCAGCACGATTTTGGGAATGTTTGCATCAAGCCTTGGGAACACGGTTGAATTTTAGTACTTCGTATCATCCTCAGACAGATGGAAAGTCGAAATGTGTGATCCAAGTGCTTGAGGACATGTTGAGATGTTACGTGATAGATTTTCAGGGTTCATGGGAGAAACACTTGTCGTTGGTAGAGTTTGCGTATAATAACAATTATCAGGCAAGTATTCAAATGGCTCCATATGAGGCTTTGTATGGGAGAAGATGTAGAACCCCTCTTTATTGGGCAGAAGCTGGGCAATAGTTGATTTCGATGCCAGCTATGCTAAAGGGAACCACCGAGAAGGTGAAGCTCATTTGTGAGCGTTTGAAGGCAGTATCGGATAGGCAAAAGTCTTACGCGGACCTGAAGCGTAAGGAGATTGAGTTCGCGGTTGGTGAGCTTGTGTTTTTGAAAGTATCGCCTTGGAAGAAGGTGATGAGATTTGGGCGTAAGGGTAAGCTTAGCCCAAGGTTCATTGGACCTTACGAGATTGTGGAGCGTATTGGTTTTGTGGTATACCGGTTGAGATTGTCTTCGGAGCTGGAAAAGATACATGATGTATTCCATGTCTCTATGTTGCTGAAGTATAGATCGGATCCTTCGCATGTAGTGCCTATTGAGGAGATAGAGTTGAATCCAGATCTGTCTTTTGATGAGGAACCAGTGAGGGTTCTAGATGTGAGCAGTAAAGTTCTTCGTGGTAAGATGATAGAGCTTGTGAAGGTGTTGTGGCGACATCGAGGAATTGATGAGGCCACGTGGGAAAGCAAGGCGGACATGCTGAAGTAGTTTTTGCACCTTTTTCCTTCAGGTAAAATTTTGAGGATGAAATTTCCTAAGTGGGGGAGAGTTGTAACGCCCTGGTTTTGGGCCTAGATGTTTTAGACATCAGACCGAACCGGTCGAGAACGGTTCGAATCGCGTAAGGTGATTTAAGGAAATCAAGGATCGGGATAGGATAAAATGTGGTAAAAATTGATAAAATCCTCTAAAAATATGTTTAAGAGGTTGGTCAAATCAATTTTACCAAAAGAGTTTTGAAAATGGGACATTTCGAGTAGTGACCAAATTGTAAAGTTTCAAAACCGTGGAAAATGTGATTTTTAAAGGAGAAGCCAAATTCTTAGAATCTTTAGGGGGCTTTATGGCAATTTAACCTTTCCTTAATATGACATGTGTTTAAAATGGCTTTTGATTAAATAGCTTTAATTGGTTTTTATTTTAATTAATTAATTTGGTGGTTAATGTGAGATTCCATCACGTAACTACCATCTTCTCATCATTTTCAGCCAAACACTATTTTCATTCATTTATATCCAGAATTCTTTTCTCCAAAACACTCTCTTAATATCTCTAAACAATTTTCAAGAAATCCTTTCAAGTTCTTCAAGATTGTGCTAAGGAAAACTTGTCATTCATTGAGGAAAGCAAGGGTTAGAGGTAAATCTCGTTCTCAACCTCTAATCAAAGTTCTTTATTGAAATTCCCAAGATATTTGGCTTCTAATTAATGTTTTTGGTTGAGTTTTCATTATAGTTTTGATTGGAGATCATAATCTTGTAAATATATGGTTGAAATCTTAATTTTCAGATTTGTTTTGTTAAGCTTTGTTGTGGATTGATTTTAATTGAGTTTTAAGTTGGTTAATATGTTGGAATGAAGTTTTGATAACATAGATCCCGAAATCCTTGAGATCCTTGAGTTTCTTGTTAGCTTTAAGTGAGTTTTTGAGGTGAGATGGTGGAATCTTGCTTGCTGGAAGTATAAGGATGAGTTAGGTTGTTTATTAGACGTGTTTTGATGTTTATAATGGATTGGAAGTGATATATATTGGCTGAGTTTGGTTTAGGAAGCAATCGATTGAGTTTTCGGTTGTTTTGGATGGGTAAATTGGTGTAGTTTGGGTGAGCAACGAGTTTGTGAATTGTTGCTAGTGTTGAAATGCATTTTAATGCATTTAGATCTCTGTTTTGATGTTGTGAAAGCATGGGATCTTGATTCGGGAGCAAACGAGGCATTGTTGGAGGCTCTGGAAGAGTAATTTTCGTGTCGGCGAGCAAGGCTTCGCGTATCGGTGAGTGGAAATGGGTTTTCCATCTTTATAACGCTTTGAGCGTGGTCTTGGGAGCTTAGTGTAGGTTTGAAACACTTAGTTAAGCTCAAGAGTAAGTGATTCGAAAGTCTCTCTCGGAAATGTGTTATGTTTTGATGAAAATACACTTGAGTTAATCATGGATTTGATTACTGTTTTAAAGCATGTTAGAAGCATGAGTAATGCTGGATTTTAATTTCATTGTGTTAAGGATGCACTAGGTAACTGACCCTTGGTTCTATGCGGAAAATGCATATGATGTTAAGCATGTTATGCTTGTAGAAATGGCATTGTATTTATGCTTGTAAAACAGTGGATTATTGATGTTAAATGATTGTATTGGCAAGTGATGAAAGTGGTTTTTGGTTATTGTGATCGGATACAGTTAGCCGGCTATAGGATTGGGTGCACCGTGAATAAAGTTACCTTGGATGTCGAGGGGTTGTTATTGTGTCGTAATCTCCATCCAAGTACCCTAACGATTGAGGCTAAGATCACAACGGTGAATGGTTTAATCCCTTGTGTGAATCTTGTGGTTGTGTTCCTTACTCTCGTTAGTGGAATTATACAACTACCGATGAGTGATGTGAGGGGTTGTGATTGTGTCATTAATCTCCATCACGGGTGTTGAGGGGTTGTGATTGTGCCATGTAACTCCACCTTGTGTAGTCTGGTAGTATGTATGAAGTGTGTGGGACAACGCTTGTAATCCGCGTATCCGATTGTGTCATTTGAGTTGGTTTTGATATGGTTGAGAAATGATCACTTATAAGCCAATATAATGATGATGACTAATGGTTTAAGCATGAGATGTTTGTGATTATGCTAGAATGCATGTGATGCTTGGTAAAGCATGAGCAAAGGTTTATTTTCTGTTTTAAAATGATGCAAGAGCATATGCTTTAGAAAGTGCAATGATGTCTTGAAAGGGCATGTTTTATGTGAAAGCATGTGTTGATAATAGTGTCTTGCCATTTGTGTGAAATGCATCGATGAATGTTGTTTACCGATCCTCAATAAGCCTTGTGCGTATGCTCATTTGTTTCCTCAATGCAGAGAATTAGGCATTTGAGGCAGCGAGTAAGCAAGGGGAATCCAAGAACTTTGGTCTAGCAAAGTATGTGGTTTTTCTTTGGTGGAATAAGAGGCAATGGGTGAGATTTATACTTTTGGTTGATTGAGGATGTTGATTATTACTTTGTTCATATGTGGTTTGGTATGTTGAGTTGTAATTGGCCTTTGAGGTTTGATTGATGCATGGTTGTGGCTTTTAGCTTTTGAATGGTTTTAAAGACTAGGAAGCATGCCTATAGATCTAATGCTTGCTTGAATAATGCTATGTTTTAGCTCGTACTTCGTAATGTTGATCTTTGATGCTTAAACATGTTGTGTGTATGCTGTGGCATGAATTGGAATTTTTTTCAGGGGTGTCTATGAGTGAAAAACCAACAAAATCTGCTGTTGCAGGGCAAGGCGTATCGGAACGCCCTTACCTGTTTTGGAACAGAGGCCCGAAATGGCCATGAGGTTTCGGAACGGGTAGGAACGTTCCGAAACGATTTGCTACTAGAAAGGGGTGTTTCGATACGGGTTTCGGAACGCACCCGAGTATTAAAACTGTCAACCTAGTTTCGAAACGACCGTTTCGGTAAAGGACCTTGTGTTTCAAAACACCCGACCGTTGGAGTTGAATTTGAATTGTTTCAGGTTTCTGTTTCTTATGTTTTAGTCCTTGAGTCTTGAATGCTTAATTAAAAGAGTTGGGTTGATCCGTTTAAGATGAAATTTGACATGTTGGTATATTATACGTTTAATTTTGGATTGGTAACTTTAATACTTGTTTATTCCTCAAATTTCTGGAAATTTACAATTTAGTCCCTAAAAGACGATCGTATGCTATTGAACCCCTAAAAGAGCTTCGTTCAATGTGTCGCTTCCACTAAAGTGTTTTGCTATTCATATAGGTCAATAATGTGCATCTAGAAAAGTTAAAAAGAAAAAAGGGGTAGTCAATCAAGGTTGACTTTCACGAGTTGACTTTGGTTTTCCCCGTGTAATCTTCTTAGTTCGGGTCGGATGTCTAGGCCGGGCTAAGGGGGTTACAAAGACACTAATTTGGTTTTAAATTTGGAGAAATGTCACTTCATGGTCACTAAAGGAATTATGCTAGGCCACAGAATTTCTAAAGCTGGAATTGAAGTCGATAGAGCTAAAGTGGATATTATTGAAAAACTGCCAACTCCAATAAATGTGAAAGGTATCGACATATTCTTAGGCCACACTGGATTCTATAGAAGATTTATTGGAGACTTCACAAAGATCACAAAGCCTCTATTGTAACACCCCCTTCTCGACCTGGTATGGAACCGGGTCAGTGTATGTTACCGACGATCGAAGTAGTAATTGGTACAATGTTTTTCGACAACATTCACTAATTTAGCAATGATTTAGAGTTTGTAACTAACATAATCCAATACTATAACGGTACATTGAGGTTGATGATTCAATTCGAAACTAGATTTATCAACTTAGGACCTATCTTAACTTTTACGATGTTTAGAAACTAAACAGTAATTGTATAAATTAGAGGTAATTTGCTAAAACTAACCTTACCAATTGGCTTGTAAATTTTTGTATCGATCTGAGGTCATTAATTTAGTCAATTAAGCTATATAGTAATCAATGAATTTTCTTGTAATTAATCAGACTTGCCTTAGCATCTTTAAACTACTTTACCTGTTTTGGTACCGATACTCAAGAAAGTCGTATCAGTACGCCTATGTCATGACCGTTAAAATGGTTGAGAGTTGGGGAACCAGTACCGGTACAGGGCTAACTGTATCGGTACACAATGCACATCTAAAAACCAATAATTCCAGTAACGAAATCTTGTATCGGTACAACCTTAGCCGTATCGGTACATAGAAGTAGGTATCAGTAGACAATAATGCCGTACCGAAACCTTTTTACAAACCAAATTTCAGTAACACATTTTTGTACCGACACACTCATAGAAATATCAATACGCATGTACGCCTATGACCAATATTGCATACTCGTATCGATACGTATCACCTGTATCGATTCGCCCTGCACTATAATGTCATTTTTAGTCTAGTTTTTAAGCATTTTGACCAGTCAAACGATGTCCGAATTCTATGAAATTTTATAGGCAAGATATAAATTATATGATCTACTAACATGCCCAATTTCATAGCCATATGAATCCATTTACTAGGATTTTACCTTTTTAGGCCTAATATGCATATTTTACTACTTTTAGGCAATTACAAAAGAGTCATTTAAGACCTTTTACAATACACAAGCCATACACAACAATTGCACATCAAAATGATCAGATATGACTTGTCTAACTACTATGCCACCATTCTAGGAGTTTGTGGGATCGATAAACATTAATCTATAGTTGTTGTGGCTTGCCAAAAACCTTCGATTACCCTGATCTTGAAACATCAACTCTTCCACCTGAAAATGCATGAATGAAAGTCATTAGGCATACATTGCCTAGTGAGGTAGTCATAAATAATGTCAATAATAATAAGATGCATTCCAAATCATGTTTTATCAATAACAACACAATGATTCATATGCAATGGAAATTATATTATGTTTCAATATTATTCCTTGGATTGAATCAAGATAGTGAATACATGAATTCCTACACCTCGCCAAATAAATGAATGGTCTAGTCCCTCCGCCTCGCCACAATAAAGGCCGTATCCCAAGTACCATTGTCCACTCGTACTAATGAGCTCATGAATTCTATGGCATACCAATTGTATCCAATGTCCTTTCGAATCAAAGGTTCAATAACAATATCAATTTTGATGTTTCAATCGAAATGTCGATGATCAATATTTTCAATATCATTACCAATGATCAATGTCTCAATATCAATGTCAATGATTAACGTTTCAATACCAATATCAATATCAATGATTAATGTTTCAATGACAATAGCAATAACAATAATCAATAGTTATAGAAATGTTTATTTCATTGTCCAATGTTTATAACAATGATACTTTTGATACTCAATAAATTAATATTTTTTTGTACCACTATGTCAATGGTGATAGCAACAATAATGGTGATTCTATGAACAATATCTCGTTATAGCAACTTACCGATGTTTACCAATGAAGCCTCCAAGGAGGTTCGATGCAATACCCTTTAACAAGAGGTTAGTTATGCTAAAATTAATATTAATGAAATCGGAAAAGACACCTAGCCTATTCCCGATACTCCCACTACACTCACCTAATTTTTTGAAGCTCCTACGGCTCTCGGATGACAACTCCTTTGTTCGGTTGCTTGATAGAATCCGATGGTGAAGGTGATTGTTTGCCTTGGATGTTTTGAGCTTTTTCAAACAAAATGGAACAAGGGTCACAATATTTTCAATAATTCAATAGCAACGTTGAACTACACAATCAACAAGGAATTAGGCTTGGAATTTCCATAAGACCAAGCTAGGGTTTGGAAATTCCTATAACTCAAATCCTCCATGGATTTAGCTTAAAATCAATGGCCAATAGTTGGGTTACCTTTCTCAAACTATAGAGATGGATTAGGATCAATATTTCACTGGAAATCAAAGCTTCACTCAACCATACATGGTGGTGCTTGCTTGAAAGAAGACAAGGGAGGTGCTTGCTTATTATCTTAAAAAGAAGAAGAAGAGTTTGAGGGGGAAATATTCGGTGGGAGATTTTCTACATGATAATATTTCAAGTGTTTTAAACAGTTCTCCTTTTCTTAGGAACTTATTCGACGAGATTTCCCTCAATGGAGGGTAAACTTATATTTTAACTATATATTTCCTCTTCTTATCCTATTATCTATAATTGTTTTCCCATCAATTCTCCTTTTACAACATCCTATGCCTATTCAAATGAAATCACCTAAAGCAAGGAGGTGATTCATCCACAAAAATGGGAAAATTATGAGGGTAGTCCCTAAAATTTTCAAACATTGAACTCTTGCCCTCAAACCTTCAATTTTTAAAATTTAGTCATTAAAGAGTTTCTCGGTGAATTCAATAAGGTCCTTAATCAATAAATTGACTTAATTAGAGTCCAATATCAATGTAATTGACCACATGATCATAGTTAATGCAATATTTGGACCTTTTCGATATAGGGTTTCCAACTGCTGAAACCCAGTTCTGATTAGACCGATTTTCAGGGTGTTACATCTATGCCCATTGTTGGAGCAAGGAAGAAATTTTTTTTGATGATGCATGTATGGATGCATTCAACAAAATTAAATCACAGCTTGTGAATGCACCGATCGTTCTAGCGTCTAACTAGGAGCAACTGTTTGAACTTATGTGTGACGCCAGTGATTTCGCCGTGGGCGCAGTTTTGGGACAACACAAGGACAAGGTATTTCATACAATATACTATGCTAGTAAGACTCTAACTGAAGCTCAAATCAATTATACTTCTATTGAGAATGAGTTATTAGCAATAATTTTTTTCATTTGACAAGTTTCGTTCTTATCTTGTTGGTGCAAAAATTACAGTTTTTATTGATCATTTTGCTTTAAGATATCTTTTCGAAAAGAAAGATGTGAAATCGAGAATAATCCGCTGGATCTTATTGCTACAAGAATTTGATATTGGAATTAAAGACCGCAAGGGGTTAGAAAATCAAGTTACTGATCACCTTTAGAGGTTAGAAGCTGGCAGCGAAGACGATAATAAGTTGGAAATTGTCGAAGCTTTTCTAGAGGAAAATCTTTTCTTTGTGAATGTAACACAATCGTACGCTGATTGGCAAAAGAATGATGGCTGATGTCGGTTAGTTAGTTGTTGGTCAAAGAGTCTAGTCAGCCCTAATTTTCAAAAGAGAAGATAAGCGGATAAGAAGATAACGAGCTTTATCTCAAGTGTGTAACCAACTTTCAAATTCCAACCCAATCTAGGGTTTCCACGAAGTGCCTATTTAAAGGAAGTCAATCATTGAACCAAAGAGGCTGTACGATGGTGAAGAAAGAAAACTGTGATTCGACCAGGCTGTGACCGAGAGCGTTGGATCCATTGAAGGGCTGCATCAAAGAATCTCCTTCTTTTTCCATTTCTCTTTATTTTCATTTTGTTTTTATGATGGTTTTTCTTAAAAATGATATGGTGTTGATGGTTCCCCAACCATGAACTAAATTTCTTAGGTTGGTTGGGGATGTTTTTGCGATGAATGCTCAACTATTTTTAGCTTTTAATAAATGAATACCTTGACATTTTTGTTTATCTGGCTAGTGCTTATTTTCATTAAATTGTTTGTCATACGATAGTTGGCAATGCATAACTATTATCTCTTTATATCTTAACAGACTTAGGAGATAACGATTAAATTCCAAGATACTAATGTGAGAAGCTTCAACAGAAGATGTTCAAGTAGATGAGCTTACTTCATCAAGTTAATTATTGAAAAAACATCACTATAGACATATATGAGTTAGTCATAATTAACTTAGGGTATTGCTATCGACAAAGGCAATACTACTTAAAATCTTCTTGGCAATAAAACCAAGGCTGAAAGTTATTAAATGCTTCAATAGTTAGCGTGAAATCCAAGCATCCCTTGCCAACGCCAACCATCCATTTGAGTACATTTATTTGCCAAACTGTCTAAACTTTCCTTACATTTTCCTTAGTCATTTTTGTCAATCCAAATCCTGAATTCCAAATCAAACTCAACTGTTTCAATTCACAAGTAAAATCGTGCCATTTAATTCCTAGACAATCCCCGTGGATACGATACTCAACCTACTGATGTATTACTTGCTGACCGTGTATACTTGCACACAAAAAGACATAAACTTGGCATTATTTTCTAGCACATTCACATTAATTCTTCAATTATTTGCCAAGTGTTAGTCAGTCAACAAGTTTTTGGCACCGTTTCCGGGGATTGCAATGGAAGTTGTTGTTTTGAGTTTTACATGTGTTTGTTTATTTGATTTGATTTGCTTGATGTATGACCAGGATTCGCACTGCGGAGGAGGATTGGCCATACAACCCAGAGATTGAAAGAACCCTACGCAAGTTGAAAAAGAAACTTCGAGAGATTGCTCTAAACAGACAAGGTGGTGTAGAATGTGTACCAATAAACCATGAAAATCAACCAATACATAATGGAATACCACCAACTTCTGATGTTGCTATTGACAATCAAGAAGAGAGACCTATTAGAGAACACTTGGCACCAAATGTGGACAATTTGATGCTAGGATTGATTGGTCCAGAGGTAAATACTTCTAATTTTGAACTTAAACCGTTAATGATACAAAACCTCTTGAATGTAGGACAATTTAATGGATCACATACTAGAGTCACAATGTAGCACCTGAAGCAATTCATGGAGGTTTGCCAACTATTTCAGCAACCTGGTGTAGCGAAAGAGACAGTGAAGCCAAGACTCTTCTCATTTTCTCTAAGAGATAAAGCAAAAATGTGGCTAAGTTCTTTGCCACCTGGTTCAGTTACTTCATGGACAGAATTATGCCAGAAGTTCCTTCTGAGATTCTAGTCACCTAAACTTAATGACATGATACGGAGTGAAATCATCACTTTAGCCAGGCTAATGATATGACTTTTTATGATGCCTAGAAGTATTTCAAGGACCTGTTGAGGAGGTCTCCCATGCATGGATTCCCTACTTGGACCCAAATATAGACCTTTTATAACGGGCTCAATGTTCATGCCATGATCATGGTTGATGCTTCGGCAAATGGTTCGTTGTTAGACAAGAATTATACGGAGGCATTTGACATCCTTGAAAGGATTGCCACCAATGAACTCCAGTATCCTACTGCCAGACTGGGAACAAGAATAAAAACTGCTGGAAAATTGGAGCTTGATGCCTTGTCATCTATCAATGCTCAAATTTCCAACCTCACTAACATAGTGAAGATAATGCTAAAACTTACAGATGTCTGAGAAGTAAAAGCACTAGATCCATTCTGCACTAATTGTGGAGAGGATCACCATGTGGATGAATGCCTATTAAACCTTGAATCAGTAAATTTTGTTGGCAATTTCATTTGCAATTTAACCCACATTCCAATACTTACAATGCAGGTTAGAAGCAACGCCTCAACTTTTATTGAGCAAATCAAGGAGGTAACCAATTTAATGCCCAGCACCAGAACAACAATGTACCACCCGGATTCAACCAGAATGCAATGCCACATAAAGCACAAAACAATTTCCAATTAGGACAGAGATCTACCCAGGAAAATTCTTTAACATAGTACATGGAACGAAATGATGCATCTTTCCAAAGTTTAGCAGCATCTATGTGAAACTTGGAGGTTCAGCTCAGGAAGATTGTCAATGCACTCAGTAATAGACACATGACACTTTGCCAAGCGATACGGAGGATGCGCGACAAAAAGGTCGAGAACAGTGCAAAGCAGTTACCCTTCGGAGTAGAAGAGAATGCGGGACTTAGGCACCTACCAAACAATGAACTAACTCTGCTAGGATGAGAAGGTACATATAGATGAACCCAATGAAGCACAAAAAAAAGGAGGTAAGCACTGATGATGCCAGACATCAATCGGATGTTAGACCTCAATATGATGCCAGACCTACTTTGGTAAAACCAGCGGAGCCAACATTTGTTTATCAACCACCACCTTCTCCACAAAGACTCCAGAAACACAAACAAGATCAGCAGTTTAAGTGCTTCTTGGAAGTCCTTAAACAACTGCAGATCAACATACCATTAGTGGAAGCTCTCGAATAGATGCCCAACTATGTCAAATTCATGAAGGACATTTTTCCAAAAAGAAGAAGTTGGGTGATTTCAAGATTGTTGCTCTTACTGAAGGATGCAGTGCAATGATAACCAATAGATTGCCACCAAAATTGAAAGATCCGAGAAGCTTCACTATCCCCTACACGATTGGCAATATATTCATGGGTAAAGCGATATGTGATCTGGGAGCTAGCATCAATTTGTTGTCAATATTAGTTTTTAGAAAGCTTGGAATTGAAGCAAGACCTACCACAATAACACTTTAGCTAGCATATCGTTCTTTTGCACATCCCAAGGGAAAGATTGAGGATATGTTGGTAAAGGTAGAAAAATTCATATTTCATGTTGATTTTATCATTTTAGAAAACGAGGTTGATGTTAATGTCCCAATAATTTTTGTAAGGCCATTTCTTGCTACGGGTAGGAATTTAATTGATGTGCAAAAAGGTGAGCTTACTATATGTATGAATGACCAACGAGTTATACTTAACGTATTTCAAGCTCTTAAGTGTGCAGATGAACCTGAGGAATGTCAAGTTGTTGAGATGATGGAATCTATTTTCACTATGGACATGGCACATATTTGCCAGGATACTGACGATGATGTTGGAGAACTGGATGATGATAACATAATGAGTGAAGAATATTAAGAACCAACCATGCAGAATAAAGGGATGAGTTATTTCGAGAGACCCGAGCCACTTGAGTTGGCTAAGAGAAAAATCAGGGCACCTAAACCATCCATAGAGAAGCCACCAGAATTGGAGCTAAAACCTTTACCAAGCCACCTCAAATATGCTTACCTAGGAGACAATTCCACTTTGCTAATGATCATTGTTGTCGATTTGACTGATGATCAAGAGGAGAGATTGCTGGAGACATTGAGCAATCACAAGCAATGCTTGGGATGGACTTTGGCCGATATCCGAGGGATAAGCCCAATAATATGCATGCACAAAATCATTTTGGAAGATTACCGTTGTAAAACAATCAAGTCCTAGAGGAGACTAAACCCGAGCATGAAAGAGGTGTTAAGAAAGAAGTCATAAGTGGTTAAATGTCGAGATGATTATCATATTTCTGATAGCTCGTGGGTCAGCCCAGTGCAATGTTTTCCAAAGAAGGGTGGAATGATTGTGGTCTAGAATAAAAAAGATGAATAGATCCCCTAAAAAACAATGACAGGCTAGAGGGTGTACGTGGATTACATGAAGCTAAATAATGCCACAAGGAATGATCACTTTCCACTGCCCTTCATCAATCATATGTTGGATAAATTGGCAGATAATGCATTTTATTGCTTCTTAGATGGCTACTTGGGTTACAACCAAAATGTCATCGCTCTAGAGGATCAAGAGAAAACTATGTTCACTTGTCCATATGGGACATCCGATTTTAGAAAAATATCCATTGGATTGTATAACGTCCCAACAACGTTTCAACATTGTATGATGTCGATTTTCTCGGACATGATCGAGAACAACTTGGAAGTGTTCATGTATGACTTCTCGGTGTTTAGAAAAATATTCGAGGATTGTCTTTAGAGTTTGGAGCTTGTTTTGTAGAGATGTATTGAAACAAAATTGGCCCTGAACTGGGAAAAGTGCCACTTCATGGTGAAGGAGGGCATAGTTCTCAGACACAATGTGACCAAAGAAGGAATAGAAGTTGACGAAGCAAAGTTAGAGGTAATCAAACAATTGCCACCTCCCACAAGTGTCAAAGGTATTAAGAGTTTCTTGGGACATGCAGGTTTTTAATGTTGTTTTATTAAAGATTTCTCAAAATTTTCTAAACCTTTATGTTTACTTTTGGAACAAAATACTACTTTCTCTTTTGAAAAATATTGTTTGAAAGCTTTTCAGGAACTAAAAGATAGGTTTATTAATGCACCTATATTTCTGGCACCAAATTGGAGTGAGCCACTCGAGCTCATGTGTGATACCAATGTCTATGCCATTGGAGTTGTGTTAGGATAGAGGCTTGGCAAAATTTTCCATACCATTTACTATGCTAGTCGCACATAGAATGAGGCGCAGCTTAACTGCACTACAACTGAGAATGATTTCCTTGCAGTTGTGTTTGCGTTTGAAAAATTCAGATCTTACTTGGTGGGTAGTAAAGCTGTGGTGTACAAAGACCATTCGGCCCTCAAGTATCTTTTGGCCAAGAAGGGTGCCAAACCCAGACTAATCCTATGGACACTTTTGTTGCAAGAGTTTGACTTATAGATTCGAGATAAGAAGGAGAGTGAGAATCAAGTAGCTGATCATTTATAGAGCACCATCATGAGGACGGAAACACATCTGCAATTAGAGATGATTTCTTTAATGAATATTTGCTTGTGGTTACTACTATTCCTTGGTATGCTAACATAGTCAACTACCTAGTCAGCAATATATTGCCACCAGACTTGGCGAGCAATGTTAGGAAGTTGTTTCTGAGGGAGATTCGGCAATATTATTTGGATTATCCGTTCTTGTTCAAGCAATGTGCCGACCAAATCATTCATCAATGTGTGCTAGAGGATGAGCAACAAAACATCTTAAACCTTTTCCACACAACACTCTATGGAGAACACTTTGCGGGAATAAAGACATCGGCTAAAATGCCACAGTCAGGATTTTTCTGGCCAACACTGTTCAAGGACGCCTATTATTTTGTCAAGGAATGCGATCGATGCCAGCGCTGGAAACATTTCCAGCAGACATCAATTTCCACTGTTGAATATTATGCAGTAGAGTTGTTTGATGTGTGGAGGATAGACTTTATGGGTCCTTTTCCCCCCATCATTTTGCAATTTATACGTACTTGTGGCAGTAGATTATGTCTCGAAGTGGGTTGAAGCAGTTGCTCTTCCTACAAATGATGCCAAGGCTATGGCTAAGTTTCTAAACAAGCATATCTTTACAAGATTCGGTGCCCCCAGAGCCATTATTCTTGATTAAGGTACTCATTTTAAATGCTAACTAATCAGTAAAGCTCTGTGCAGGTATGGGATCCAGCAAAGAATTTCCACGGCTTATCACCCCCAAATGAATGGCCAGGAAGAAATCTTGAATAAGGAGATAAAGAATATCCTGGAAAACACTGTGAACCCAGCTGGGAAGGACTGGTTCGTAAGGTTGGATGATTCCTTATAGACTTATAGTACAACTTTCAAAACACCACTAGTGACCTCTCCCTACAAGCTGGTGTTTGGAAAATCATGCCACCTTTCGATAGAATTAGAGCATCGCGCCTATTGGGATACCAAACAATTAAACATGGAATGAAGGGCTGGAAATGAGAAACATTTGTTAGATCTAAATGAGCTGGAAGAATTCAGAGCACAAGATTATGAGAATGCCAAGTTATATAAAGAAATAGCGAAGAGATGACATGATAACAGAATTTTGCCAAGATAGGTCGAGGTCGGGATTCAACTCTAGACTCAAGTTATTTCCAGGAAAACTCAAGTCTAGATGGCCATGACCATTTGAAGTCATTAAGCCTTATGCTCATGTTGCAATTGACATCAAACACTTGAAAATAGAGATACCGTTCAAGGTGAATGACCAGAGGTTAAAGCACTATTTAGAAGGTACCCAAGGTAATGCCAAGGAGACTATTCTCTTGGCAGAGATTTAGTAAGTTTTCCATCATAATCTGATGTTTGTAAATAGTTAGGATAGGTAATTTTCTTCTTTTTTTTGTATTTCAATTTATTTATTTTTGTTTTTATTTTTCTATTTTGAAAGGTTTTTCTTTTATGAGTACTAGTATAGGAAATTTTGCAGGGCAATATGCCAGGACAGGCCGACATTCGGTCACAAGAGCGGGCAACACGTGGACCCTTGCGCAATTATGCCCAAGGGAGAAAGATTTTTGGCCGAAGCGAGAAAACCCTAGCCGCCTAGGTTAAATCTTCAAACTTTGAATTTTTACCCTAGCCTTTTTACCCATTTCTTTTTCCCGCAACGTCACCTCCATTTACACCTAAACCCATCATCATCCCACTTCCCTAAACACATATAACTTCCACAACCATCATTAACCCCACTAACCTATCCATTAACCATCCCAATTGTTTCCCTTCCCCTTATTAAAACCTCATTTTACTTAGCTAAATCTTTACTCTCTCTATTCTCTCTCGCACGGTAAGAAAACAAGAACCAAAATCCTTTCATCTTTTCCAATTTCTCCAAATTCTTTCCATGGAATCTTCATCCGCACCATTCCAGATCTTCTTCAATGATGAAATCAAGAATAAATATAAAGAGAATTTTGATGCCCGTACCTTCTGTTACGAGAAGGGATTTGAATTCAAGAAAGAACCTAACTTGGGGTTCTCACCAAAAGTAATCATCATTGTAAGGAAGTGCAAATGGGAGACCTTCTACCAGTAACAAGGAGAGGTTGATCCCACTATTGTTCACGAGTTCTACGCTCATCTCACTACAAAGGGTCCACCTTCTTTCTTTGTGTAAGTTACATGTGTAAGATTTGATGAGGGATATGTTAATGGTTTGTTTAAGTTGGATGGTTTAGGAGAGGAATATTACGCGTTTATTGCATCTCTGGATGATGCCAAGAGGAAACCAATTTTGAAGGACTTGTGCGAGCCTAGCACGAAATGGGTTGTCTCATCTAAGGTACACAAGACTGTGAAACGGCTGGCACTAAAGCCAAAACTGAGAGGTTAGAAAAACTTTCTGAAAGCCAACCTTATGCCAACCACACACAACGAGACCATTTCAGAGGAAAGAATGGCGTTGCTGCATTCGATAACGGTGGGGAGGAAAATCAATGTAGGATGACTGATCATTGACGAAACCTACAAATGTGCCGACAAGGGAATTTGCAGTTTGGTTTTTCCTTCTTTAATCTCTAAGATTTACATGTTGTATAAGGTGTCAAAGCTTGATTCTGATAACACCTTGAAATGCAAGGGGCCATTTACGTTGTGGAACCAATTAATTGCCAGTGAGGCAAAGGAGAAGGGCAAGGGAAAGGCTATTGGGTCAGTATTTGTAGCCAAGACGCAAAAGGTAGACACCAATGCCAGCATCGATGGCAGCGGATGCCTTGGCATTACTTTCCCAGATTTATCATCGACATGAGCTCATTCTCCAAAATCTTGAGCAGGTTGAAGAGCAAATTTTGGTGCTCTAGCA
This sequence comes from Hibiscus trionum, assembly GCA_030270665.1. Taxonomy (NCBI): domain Eukaryota; kingdom Viridiplantae; phylum Streptophyta; class Magnoliopsida; order Malvales; family Malvaceae; genus Hibiscus; species Hibiscus trionum. The sequence goes on along the minus strand of BSYR01000007.1, from coordinate 7,202,841 downwards.
ATATGTCGGAGCCAGGGATCGGGCCCTTAAGACGACTCTTGAGGGCATTGCCTTCATTCCTCCAATTCTTAGCCGAGTTCACTAACCCAGAAGGAATGTCTTCTAGCCTACAATTTGTTCACACTCCTACGCAACAATGTGATGCCACTGTCCCTGTTTCACCTGTCCAAGTTGTATCTACTCAAACAAAGACTCCACGAAGGTCTGATGAAGAAGTTACTGCCAAGATTGATGCGAATCCAGTTGCACCTGCCTCATCCGCAGCTCTAGTAGCCCTGCTGCATATGAGCCGATGAGAATAATAGATGAGGTACTCAATGATGTGAGGGCCTCCACTACCGCATCAAAACCACTACTGAAGAGAAAAAAGTACATAACTCCAAATTGAGGGAGCTTTGTCAAGAGAAAAACTCACGTCTCACGACCACAACATTCCAATGGGGAGTCTTCTTCCCCTTAACTCCTTATTTGCATATTTTTCATTTTTATCATGCATTTCATTTGTATATATGTGTGTTTTCATGCATTGAAGAAAATGCACACTTTAATTTTGGGGTGTGTCTGGCCTCACATTTTTTTGCCATGCCATGCATTCATTTTTATGTTTCTGTTTGCATTTTGTTGTCATATAAATTAAGTATAAACATGCATATCAAACCACTATTTTTTTTTTGCCAAGGCTTGATTGAACTGAAATTTTGCCAACATTTGCTAGCATAGTTAGAATTCGCACTAGTATACTCTGTCCGATGATGAAATTAAAATCTTTAGTTAGCATGAGCCAGTAGATTAGTAATGTCAGGTATCTTGGTATTTGATCTTTAGTTTAAGGAATTGCAGTCTCACTTAACGCATAATATGCATTTAGTTCCCAAGACAAATTTAGGATTCTTGAAAGTGAACTCAGAATAATAAAAAAATGATGTAAGGGTAAAAAGAAAGAATAAGGCAACAATATTTTGCCAAATGCAAAAAAAGTACAGAACTCTCATCTGCCTTAGAGATAATATGTAGCTTGGGTTTCGTGGTATGCTCCTTTTTAGTTCTCAAGCCAAAAACTTTAGGGTATAAGTATAATGAGTAAGCATAGTGATGTATGGATTAACGTGGGATTTTGTGGCATGCTCCATCTTACTTCTCACGTCAAACAGTATTATGAAGCAAGCTTGAAAGTATTGCCAACAGAAACTCTTGGTGAATAAGAAAAGAAAAAAATGGAGATAAAAAATTTCTGAGTTTGGGTAGTAAATTTGACTAAGGGAGTAAAAGGATACTTGATGCATATTGTAACACCCTGAAAAAATGGGTTTGAAGATTCAAGTGAATTATAAGAATCAGTTAGAATTTCTAGTTAGGCTTTAGCTAATTAATTAATTCCAGATAATAATTTAGGTAATTAAATTGATTTCCGATAAATTTATCGTGATATGTATTTGTGAAAAATATATTTAATAAGTTTCATAAAGGATGAAATTGAGTTAGGATAATTTTAAATGGGTTGTTTTAATATTAACTAAATGATGACCATTTTACAAAAGGTTGTAAGATACATTAATGGCAATTTCGTAAAAAATATTAAAATGGTATTTTTAATAGAATTATAAAATTAAATAAATAATTTTTTCCCACTTGTTTTTAACAAAAGAAAGTTGATGTTATAATTTTCTAAAATATGAGAAAAACATTTTCTAAGTTTAAAAATTTTACAATGCTCGACGAACACCGCTGAACACTACTAACGCTGAACACCGTTGAACACTATTAAATTAATTAATAAATATTAAAAATTTTAAGGACTCAACATATAATTATAAATTTTATTTTAAATAAAATTTTAATTAAATTATTTTCCATATTTTTTAATATTTTTTTAAAATAATTGGATCCAATACCTACCTTGGTCAATTAAAAAAATAAAAAAAACCTAACCCCTAAACCCTAAATCATAAACCGAAAACCTAAAACTATAAACTCTAATCCCTAAACCTTGAATCATAAATTATATTTAAAAAAAATAATTGGATCAATTGTTGTTATCATTTGTTTGTTGTTGTTTTTTTCAATTTCTGAAACCGATTTGATGTTTCTAGGTTGGTAATACAGGATACATCACCAATTTTATTGCTACAGATGTTTTCATTTTGCAAGAACAACTAAAATAAATGTAAGCTCCTCAAATGAAAGGAAGGAATTGAGAAAAAAAAAACTTTAATTGGTTTGTAATCCAAATTTCAAATTCGTTAAACTTTCCTAGGTGTTTTTAATACTTTGTGGTTTAGGGTTTAAGGTTTAGGGTTTTTAATTTTAAAATTGTCTAAAGTTGATATTTAATCCAATTATTTAAAAAAATTAAAAAATATAATATATATAGAAAATAATTTAATTGAAATTTTATTTTAAATAATTTATAATTATATGTTGAGTCCTTAAGATTTTTAATTATTATTAATTAATTTAATGGTGTTCATGGATGTTCAGCGTTAACAGTATTCAGCGGTGTTGGTCGAGCGAAGTAGACTCATCCTTCTAAGTTTCTCTCATTTTCTCCCAAACAAAACGTATAAATTTCTTGATTCCTTAACTATTCCTAGTTCAATTTCTTCTCCAATTATTTATAGACAATTATGGATTAAGGATTTTGATTTCTACAACATCTCCACTATTTTTCTTGTTGGAAATCAAAAGGGGAATTCATCTTCAAGTTCGTTTTTCATCAAGCAAGGTAAGTAAATGTTCTTTAATGATTTTCTATATGTTTGAATTCTTAATCTATAATTTCTCATGCCTCGAAATAATTAAAACGAATTTATAATGAGATTATTAGATATTCTCATAAACCTTGATTAGATTGTAATAATCTAATGATTTCTATGGAGTTCTAATGTTCTATACATGGGTATCAATAATCTAGAGTTAATTTTGTAATCTAATTCTCAAAATTAATCTAATTGGTTGTATTTAAATTTAAGTTCTTGAATTGAAGTATTTGGTAGAGTGTTGATTTAATTATTGGATCAAAGATGAGGACCCACCCTAGGTGTTTGTTTAATTTCTTGTAAGGAGTTTTATCGAAAAAGAGATTCAGCAAATGTTTCCTGGTGTGGTGCGCGCATAGGTTTGAGGCGCTGAATATTGAGCGAATTCGACTGAAGGTTGATAAATAAAGTAAAATATACGAGAAGGTTGGAAGTGGCCAGGCAGTACGCACGGGGTTGTGCTGCCTTTCTAATTCATGGTGGCCTTTCTGGATCGTATATGTTGTGGGAATTTAAAATAATAATATAGGAAAAAGCTTTATAAAGTAAGCATGTGAATTTAAATGAAAAAAACAGAGCAGTGGCGTTAATTAAAAGGAAGAAGATTTAAAGGGTTAATGGCAATGTGCGAATGTGGAGTTTTCGAGCATGGCATTGTGTTGTTGTTCGAACGATATTTTGATTAAGTGGTTATTTTATATGTTCAAATTTATATTGTCCCTTTTATTTTTTTCAGAAGATAACAAGTGTTGGATGAATTTTCGATAAGGCGCCGAGGCGTTTGTGTTGAGACGTTGGCGCCAAGGCAATGGCAAGTTGGTGAGTACAAATATATTTTGGTACTATAAAAAGGTTCGAATTATGTCTTTGAGAGTTTAGTTAAAGCGTAGCAAGCTTAGCTAAGCTCGGGAATAAATTTTTCCTATTTCACCTTTTGAATTTCGGTTTGATATTAGTATTGATTACATGTTTTGGTTTAAAAGCATGGATTGATTTACTTGTTGTTTTATGTATCTTTTAAATGTTATGCAATGATTCGTTAAATATATAAGTGCCTAAGATCATTGAGAAATGATTCCTAATAGAATGTGGTTGTTGCCTTTGGCAATGTGATTTTGCATATTGGCATGTTATGTGGTTTAAAATGTTATCGGATATAGTTGGCCGGCCATAGAATTGATAGTGCACTATAATAAGCCGCCTCGGGTGTTAAGGGGTTTATGTGTATTGAATACTCCACCACGAGTACCCTAATGGTCGAGGGGTTATATGGTGCCGAAAACTCCTGTTATTAGATTATACATCTAACCGATGATTGAGTTGTAATGGTACCCGATTGTGATCTGTTGGAGAATGTCCAAAGACTAATCATGAGATGGTTGTAAAAGAAATACTTATTTTATCTTATTTTATTAATATAAAGACATTATTATTATTTCAGTATTATTCTGTGCGTTTATAAATAAATTGAATTATAATAAAGTCTTTGGAATAATATAGTTATTCTTGAATGTCCTTAGTCGAGTATTATTGGGGTATGGACAACAATAATATATTAAGACTAATATGTAGTTGATTGATGACAAAGTGTTGTCATTGACAAGAGGATGTTAAAATCAATACGTAAGTTTGTGTTAGAGAGCGACATACTAGATTGGCCCGCTATGAACATGTTTCTTGAATTATTATGTGACAGTCACAACATTGCTCATAGTGATAACTACATGTATTATCATCGGACTTGAGATCATCATTACTTCAACACCGTGAGTGACATATTTTGATACAATCAAACATGTGTCATAACTGACTACACTATAAAGACCGATATTGGATATGTTGCAATCTATGTAGCGGAATAGGTTTGATCAAGATAGAATTTGTCCTTCCTACATAATAGGAGTAATATCATAGGCCACTTGATTGAGTGAGACTATAAATGCATGGTCATACTCGAATAAATTGATAAGAGATATCATAGTTATTCATTTATAATAGTCTACTCAAGATATCAAGAAATATTAGATGGATTATACAAGTGTGATTATTCCACGACATGTGTCCGATCTAGATATAAGGACAAAATGATGTGATACATGAAAAAAGTTAATCACGAAAAAGGTTATATCGAATCACCACTTCATGTAGCTTAGGTAACAATGATGTATTGCTAGATGTCACTCATTGCTTGTAATATTAGAATTGTTATAGATATTATTGCTAACGTTACATGAACCTACAAGGGTCACACCCTATGATTGAAACTAACAAATATCGACTAGATAACATGTGCACAAACTTGTTGTGCACGAAGCAAGTAAAAACTAAAATTATTATGATTATTGTAATTATAGATGATTTTGTTTATATATTTTTTAATACTACATAATTATTGTAGTTATCAAACACTATTAATATATATATATATCCCTAAAGAAACCTGATTGAAGTAGAACCAGATTCTACATATTTAATTATATTCGGTTAAATATATTGTATATTTAAAGAATCTGAATTTAATTAGAATTAGGGTTTTGAATGTTATATAAAAGCATAAGGTCTAGCAGCCAAATATATGTTTTTTTCTTAAAACCTCTCTAACAGTTAGAGAAGAGAAAATATTGTTCCTTTCGTTCGGGTAGACCGCGTAGAGGTCAGAACGCTATCGTGATGACTTGAATTTGATATCGTACTGGAAGAATTGAATTCTCCTAACTTCATGTATTTTTTCCAGATTTAATTAAGGTGACAATTCATCCATTTTCACCTCGAATTCATTCCTCGTACATGGATCACTGATGGAATACGCCAGACAATTTTTCTCTGCACCATGTGGTGTATCGGTGTTTTCCGACATTGTTATCAGAGCAACTTGTACGATACAAATTCTGACTAAAATAATTGGATGATGCTTTTATATGAGATGCATGTTTTGTTTTTCATGTTTTGACGAGTATACGATATTTGTGCGAAACAATGAAATTGAATCCAGTCGCGGAAAATATGTTAACATGTTTTAAATAAGTTTTTACAATCGAAGGTTAAATGTTAACCATGTGTTTGTTGCTATAAGGTTTTAATGTTCGTATGTTAATTATTAACATGATAAACATACGGTTCTGATAGCATATCGTTTTGGCAGAGGAACAATGGTTGTTCCAGTGCGAAAAACCTTAGGGATTGAAAAATCCCAAAAAACATGAATATGTTGATAAAATTTATCAAATCGTGAGGTTTTTCTATAGTAATCGAAGTGCCAAAATTAAAAATTTTCCCGGACCGCGTAGGCAACAAAGGTCATAGGAACTTTTTGGTAATTTTAATTAACAAGATAAAACATGTGTATGTTTTGGATGATAAGCACGATGTTTGAAATGTATTGTTATAGCCCAATAGCCCTTTTACTTTGGTTTTATATAAATTCGGCCTGCGTGTCGTGCATTTCTTTCTTCTATTGTAATTCTCATATTTTTTTCAAAAAATTATAAAATTTGCGGAGAAACCGTGAATCAAAGGAGCAGAATGATGGACCGTGTAACGCCCCGGGTTTAGGGGTCGGCTGTTACGCTGGTAAATCGGGTTCGAGTCGTGGGCTCGTTTTAAATTAGGGTAAACTACTGCAGAAGTCACTTATGTTTATACTAAGTAGAGAGTTAGTCCCCAAATTTGAAAAATGACCAGTAAGGTCCCAAACGTTTTCGGGACGTAAACTACTAGTCACTCAGCCGTTAAATCTAAACGGAAGGGTGATCTGACACAATAAAAAAATGATAAATTACTTAAATAGTCCCTAAACCATTACTTAACTTGTATTTTAACCACTGAAATAAAAATAATTTATATAATTTCACATTTAATCCTCTATATTTACAATTTTTTTTATTTTTTCCCCTCCACTACTCCCTACCGCTATGAGGCCTTCGATCTTTTCACTAACAGGTTCACTTTTCATGCTTTCAGAAGACGGTAGAAATAAGTTTAAGATGTTTGATTTGGTAAAGTATGAAGTGGGTGACTTGTACATATTTGCAGAGATTTAACATATTGTTACCTTGCTCTACGCTCTCGTGCACAATTTGTTTGCTAGTAGTATTGCAACTACCTCAACATAAGTGGGGGGAAGAAAAAGAAGAAAAAAAATCCATCTCACCTCAATGTAGCTTACAATCGCACTTGTATCAGATCCATTTGCATCTTTAATCGTTGAAAGGGCTTCAAAAATCATTGTGTTATACCTGGTAAAACAAAATTAGAAAAAAGAAGAAGAAGAGAAATAGCATCAAGTAACTAATGAAAAAGGGAAAACATAGCATATTTATCAAGCAACTTTAACACAAAGCAACATGAGCTCTCTGCATCTCGAAAAATAAATGGATTAGGCTATATTAATCATATAATATGGTGTTCCAGTAAACTTGCAAGGCGGTGCAGCATCGATTTGGAAACAACAAAAAATATGAAATCAAGAGTAGAAATTCAACTTAAAACTTACTATTTACTAATACTTGATATTTAAACTTTATGAAAAATAAAATACTTATTATTGGTATAAAATAAAAGTAGGAATGTAATGTGAACCCTAATGATAATAATTATAAAATAGAACCCTTCATATATAGCAAGGGGTATTTCAGATTTCTAATTGACCATGACAACCCAAATTCAGACAAAATTCCTTATTACATCCAAAAAGCTCTATGGAATAGGGATGTCGTCTGTTTTATTCCATTTCTCAGACCATAGTTATGACTTATGAGTAGATAAGTCATCAATACAGATGTCTTTTAGATAGAAAAGAGAAAGAACATAATACAAACCTGGGAGCATTCTTCCCATCTAAGCTGTTATTCGAACAATCACCAACGACAGCATCAGTAGTTGCACTGAGAGCGCGTGAAGCAGCTGGAGCAGAAGAATTGGGAGTGTTGGGAAGGGAATCAACAATGGCTTTTACTTTGGGTGCTCTTGATTTGTCTCTGGCGCTTTGAGTAGTAGTACTGACACTCAAATTCCGCCATTTACCCTGCAAACGAGAGCAAAAATGAGAAAACTGTATTCCAGTGATATTCGACCAATCCACCGTCTTCTAAAAGCATGAAAAGTGAACATGTTAGTGAAAAGATCGAAGGCCTTATAGCGGTAGGGAGTAGTGGAGGGGAAAGAAATAAAAAAAAATTGTAAATATAGAGGATTAAATGTGAAATTATATAAGTTATTTTTATTTCAGTGGTTAAAATACAAGTTAAGTAATGGTTTAGGACTATTTAAGTAATTTATCATTTTTTTATTGTGTCAGATCACCCTTCCGTTTAGATTTAACGGCTGAGTGACTAGAAGTTTACGTCCCGAAAATGTTTGGGACCTTACTGGTCATTTTTCAAATTTGGGGACTAACTATGTACTTAGTATAAACATAAGTGACTTATGCAGTAGTTTACCCTTTAAATTAAAATAGACTTTGGTTTTATTTTAAAAGGGTTGAATTTCATTAATGACAATTTGTTAATTTTAAAATAAAGGAAAATAAGGTGAGAAAAAGGAGACTTTTGAAAATGTTTTTCATCTTCATCTTCCTCTAACATTTTCACGTCAAAAACCTCCCCTTAGCACCTTGTCACTATTCCATCAAATCCCTCCACCATCTCAAGTGCTTTCAACAAGGTAAGACCATTTTTGACTTCTCCTCTCTATTCCGAACACATTCATGGTTTTAGTTTTTGGAAAACACCATTGTTGAGATTTTCTAGTTTTCAAAGTTTTGAAGAAAATGATGAAACTTTAATGGCTTATCAATTTGTTTTTGATATGTAGAGTTAAGATGTGATTTAATCTTGCCCTAAGGTACATTATATCTTAAAATGGTGGGTTTTTATCAAAAATCCCGAAATGGGTGTTCATGGGTATTTTAAAAGGGTAAAAATGTGAGTTTTTGAAGTAGTTCAATGTTGGAGAGTGGGGCTGATATTATAGCAATGTTAGAGAGTTGTTTTGAAGGTGTTTAATGGTGTTTTGAGTGTTGGAATCATTGGTTTTCTGCTGGGTTATTGGGGAGTACGAAAATGAGAATTTTTGTTGGTAGCTTTGGCTTGAAATGGTTGAGAAATGGGTTGTGGTTGAAATCTGAATAGTGACAGTGCTTTGTGATGATTTGGTTGAGTAATGTAATGTTTTTGATTGGTTAGAATCGAGGAAAACCATTGGAGAGGCTTCGTTCACGATTCTAGGGAATATGGAGGCTTGAGATCAGTGTTTTGACTTCTGATTGGGTTTAATCGGTGAGTGGAAATGTTTTGAAATTGATTTGATTTCGAAATGGGTTCTTGGGGGTTTGGGTGGAGCCTCGAGGGCTAACCTAAACCCAAGTGTAAGTTTACTAATCTTGCCTTGATTGTTAAGTTTTGGTGTATGAACAATTGTTGTGATATTGTGTGATTTGTGGATTGCCTTTACTTCCGTTTGATGTTGTTGTGTAGTAGTTGTTGGTGTCGAACCTCACGTGATGGTTGTCGTAACTACGATGATGTGTAGTCCCACCGGTAGTGACTAGTAGAAGAGTACATTGATGTGTAGTCCCATCGAAAAACTACTAGTCGAAACGGTGATGTGTAGTCCCACCGTGTTTTGGTTATGCATGTGCAAACCATGTAGTTGTGTTGATTGTGTCTCCTCTTCGTATATCAAAATGTTTTACTTTTCAATTTAGAAATGTGTTTTGAAAACTGCATTGTTGATGAGTTTTAGAGCTTTGCTCACTAAACCTTCAAGCTTATGCTCTCCTTTTTCCAACATGCAGATCGTTAGAGTTTTTGGAAGGCAAGTGGGCAAGGGAGGAGCTTTTCGGAGTTCTCGAGTAGCTCAAGTATGGTTTAAGCTTTTGTAATAATGCCTAGACAATGGGGGGTATTAGACTTGTATGGAGTTGGAGTTCAAACTCCTTAGTTGGCTTGTTGATGTTCTAGCATGTTTGGTTTGTTAATGCCTTGATGTGGATTGTAAACCATGTTTATGTTGTTGCCTAAATGCTTTGTGTTTTGAAGGCTTATGACCATGATCCATGAATGCTTATGTGTTTGTTTAAAAGCATGTAAACCTTGATATGCAATGTTTATGTAAGTGTTTATTTCCTATGAAAGGAATGGTTTAGTTATGTATGCCTTTATCCAAGTCTCCTACCTAAATGCTTATCTTGTGTTGGATGCTATGCTCGTTTGGTTAAGTAGAATCATATGTTTAGTTTTGGTTGCTAAATGATGTATGAGAGTTGGTATGTTGCTAGTCGAGTCGTAAATTGCATCTAGAGTTGAGTCTTGGTTTGTTTTGCAGCCAAAATGCAGTTTGCAATGCAGGGCGTATCGGTACGCCCAAGGGCTGTATCGATACGGTCCTACACTTTGCACTTCATTTTAGGCTTAGCGTACCGGTACACGAGGGTGTATCGATACGCCAAAAGCTCTATGGAAATCTGAGAAATTGACGAGATTTTGGCGTATCGGTACAGGTCTTATGTGTATCGGTACAGTCTTCATTGTTTGACCGTGAGAAGTTGACCGTTGAGAGCGTATCGGTACGGTCAACCAGTATACCGATACGGTCTCCCTAGGTTGACTTTAGGTAGTTGACCAAGTCCAGGCGTATCGATACGGTCTTCTAGCGTATCGATACGGCCTGTTGTAAAGGCTAAAATGGGATGTTTAAATTGCTTGTTTTGTATGCTTTGTATCGTTTCGTTGTCTTTCCGCTGTCGTACCTCACATAGGATCTATTAAAGCATTTAGACAAGATGATGTTATAAAGAAATTTCCTAGGGTTGCTAATCGAAGGGGAACCTTAACGGGTTTCACTTCGGTTTTCCCCGTGTAACCTACTCGGACTGGTCAGTCGTCCAGACCGAGACGAGGGGATTACAGACTGATCAAATGTGGATTAGATGCTTGAGAAGAAAGTTTTATCTTTAGTATTTTTTGGTTCTTTCATTGGCTTGGGATGGGCCACCTTAGTTTTACGAGCTATAACCATTGCATTTATATTTACTGGTTTACATGTATGTGATACAATGTATGATTTTAGTATGATGGTAACTGATTAGATCATAGTAGAATGATGAGATTAATTTAACAAAAAAACCCTCCATATTTAATTAATATCAATCCAATATTAGCCCTTGTTAAAACCTTGATCGGTACTATTTAGATTTTTCTAAAGCGAAGTACACATATCTATCTTGGTTAAACGTGAAGAATAAGCAAGTGATATTCACTGCTTGTAATATTGGTTAAACTAGGTTGTTATAATGAGATTAGAAAACCTAAAGGCTAATGATTTGGATATTCATGAGATGATTAGGAACAATAGTTGTTTACCAAATATAGGAATTACATGAGATGTAATTAGCAAGTGTTGCTTGCCTATATAATTGAATTCTAGGAGTAAAGCCAAAACTGACTTAGGATGAAATGAAATATGGATCCTTACCCACTAGAAATACTTTTAGTAAGTTTTTTTTTTTTTTTTTTGAGGGTTTTTAATAGTGGGAATGTTATTACTTTATAAACATGATAAAAGGTACTTATAAATCATATTTTATCATTGTAGATTTATCATGGCAAATCCAAACTTATTATCATTGTGATCCGTCCTTAAAAATGACAAATTGAATTGCTTGAATTTCCTTGACTGATTCCGCAATTTGAAGATTGTCCTAAAACAAGAACAGAAACTATCAGTCATCAAAGAACTTGTCCCTAAGAAGCTAGCAAATGAAGCCTCCAAAGATGAATTGGAAGCCTTTGAAAAATACTCAAGTGGCATGGTAGATGTTAGATGTTTGATGCTTGCGACCATGACCCCTGAGCTTCGGAAGCAATATGAGGACATGGTTCCCTATGAGATGATTAAAAAACTCAAGGAATGATATGAGGGGCAAGCTTCTCAGGAGAGGTATGAGACCTCTAAGGCTTTGTTCCGATGCAAGATGGTTGAGGGAACTCTAGTGGGAACTCATGTTCTCAAAATGATAGGGTATATTCAGACATTGGAAAAGTTGGGCTTCCCTCTAAGTGTTGAATTGTCTACTGATGTTATCCTACAATTGTTGTTGGATAGTTTAAATCAATTTGTTATTAATTTCAATATGAATGAAATTAACAAATCTTTGCCTAAGTTGTTTGGTATGTTAAGAACAGCAGAGAACAACATGAAAAAGGTTGGCTGCAAACCTATTCTAATGGTCCGAAAGGATAACAGAAAAGGAAAGTCCAACACCAAGGCAAAGCCAAAGCCCAACAAAGGAAAGGCTGCATTGAAACCCAAAGAGAGAGTTCCAAAAGAAGGAAAATGTTTTTGTAACCCCCTCGTCCCGGTCCAGACGCTTGACTGATCCAAGTGGGCTACACGGGGATAACCGAGGCGAAACCTGTTAAAGCTCCACTTCGATTACCGACCCTAGAAAACTTTTTCATTTATTATTATCTTATCTAAATGCTTTAATATACCTTATGTGAAACGAAGACAGCGAAAACAAGGCTCACGGGAAGCCTAACAACAGCAGGGCCTAAGCCCAACCCATGAGACCCTTTAGAGATGCCGAAAAGCCCATTTCCAGGCATGTGTTTCGAAACAGGCACTGCCCGTTTCAGAACACGGGCTCCAATTTAAAAATCCAGACACCCGTACCGAAACGCATCCACCCCATTTCGGAACAGGGTCCCAATTCGCCTAAGCGTTCTGATACCCGTTTTGGAACAGACAATCACAGTAGCCAAAGTGTTTAGAGACTCGTATCGAAACAGGGCTCACAGTAGCCAAACCGTGCCGAAACGCGTTCCGATACAGGGGGCCCTGGAACCACACCCGTTCCGAAACAACACAACCTGTTTCGAAACACCTGCAGTCTGTGAATTCCCAAAATCAGTTTTAAACATCTCTAAATGATCCCAAACGTCCTTAACGACCCCAAGAAGCATACACAACATACAAACACACTCTAGAGGCATGCACCCTATTGCAAACATACTCAAAACACATGAGGGTACAAGATAGGGGCATCCATATAAATGATTATACATGGCATTCAAGATTCATGCTTCACAAGAACATATACTCAAGCATTTAAGGTAGGCAAATTAAACATGGTTTACAAGCAATACAAGGAAACCAAAAGCCACCAATATAACATATAGAGGAGTCTAACATGCTCCTAGAGAATCCAACGCCAACATACTTCAAAAGCTCAAGCAACTAATACATGTCCCATTGCTTGACCATTACATCATATAACATACAATCCATACTTGAAAGATTCAAAAGCCCAACTAGCACACTTGGAGGCCCCTTCTTGCACTAGCAACCCACGAACTACGGATATGCATTGTCGAACAAAAGAGAGCGTAAGCATAAAGCTTAGTGAGTGTAAGCTCATTAAAACAAACCTCGACAATGCAGGGTCCAAGCACGAGCACAACCAAGGTAAAATGCATGTTCTTACCTTCGATCCACACGAGCCAAAATGTTAATGATGCATGAACATAAACTCATAATATGCCATGCTCAACAAGTCCAACCACATCATATGTAAACACATATAATAATCCACATTGGTAACACATCTCAAATCATAATGACACATATATAATCTCATATTGGCACCTAGCTATGACTCGAATACACGGATAACACGTTGGAACTCACATCCAACAACAACCTTTACCTCACGGTGGGATTACACTCATCACCGTTCACGTAGAGGGGATTCCACTCATCCTCACGCCCCCGTCGATGAGATTACACTCATCACCGACTATCATAAATATAAGAAGAATTTCCGGGCGAACCCATACTCCATCTTGATGACTACCATCACCAAGACCACGCGCGCATTTGACTCACGTGTGCACACTAAAAATCCTAATGATCGATCATTTGTACCCAAGCATACTAGTGCCAATATTAAACACAATCCACAACATCATTTCATAACATCTTCCGTGTTTAGCACGTACTCACCATGATCACCATCATGCACAATCCACATGCATATCACAATGCATCAATACCATGCCTCAACATACATGTATAACACATTATACATATCCACCACAACACAAATAATCATCAGGCATAAACATCAATTAGAGTGCAACCAAAGTCTCTAACTAAAGCTTGGGATTAGGCTACCACTCTAATCCCAACTCTAGGTGGGTCTACCAAGCCCGACCTAGTCCACATGCTTGAACCAAATACTCAAAGACCATTTAAAAACATTTAACCACTCACCTTCACTTCCAAGCTCAACAACCAAGCAACCAAGATCTTCAAGCTTCTGGATTCACTCCCGATGTCTCACTGATGCCAAACCTTGATTCTAACCAAATCCAAACACAAACAAAACACCACAATCAAATACTAGTCGTCAGAACAACCCGGATTAACATTCCAAGCAATTTAGCAACCAAGATTCAAGCTCAAAACCAAATTCCCGAGCAGCCCTCTATACCCACTGAAATCTTCCATTTCAAACAACCAAACGATCATCAAACACACCCAAAATGATCCTCATATACCATACTATCATAACCAAACATTTTCCCACTTAAAATAGCCCTTAAACCAACTCTAAAACCTCTCTAAAACCCCAACAAAACCCATTTCCGAAAATCTTTATAAAACACCTCAAAATTCACATATGTTGGACCTCAAGGTTCATAAATAACTTGTCTATCAACAACAAATCAAAAGCTTTGTTAAAATCTCATAAAGTAGCAATCTTTAACATTTTCCATGGAAAACCAAATTTCTAAAACAATGATGAAAATGAAATCTAATGGTACTTTTGAAGCGAGGAAGATGAGAGCAAAATGGGGATATAATTACCTTTCAAAACCGACCAAAAATGAAGAAGAAAGGAGATGGAATAGTAACATAGAGAAGAGCTCTCTTCTTGTCGTTGAAATGGAGGAAAGGAAGAGTGAAGAAGATGACAAAAGGTTGTTTTAATTAAAAAGGGGGATTTTTAAATTGAAAGCCTCTTTATTTACAGTTTTGCCATTAATGAGATGGCAATCTCATTAATCCTAAAATCCATGGGATTTGATTTCCAAATCAATTTGAGTCCAACATTCACAATGTTTGTTTTGAAATCACAAAGTCCAAATTATATATATTATTATTTTAATTAGAAAACTGAAACTCAAAATATTATTTAAATATTATTTTCACCCGACCCCCAAACCCGGGTGTTACAGTTTTCATTGCAACAATGTTGGAAATTGGAAGAGAAACTGCCCTGTCTATCTTTAGGACATCAAGAAGGCAAGAGAAAATGGACAATCCAGATCAGGTATTTATATTATTGATATTAATATATCAACATCTACTTCTTGGGTATTAGATATTGGTTTTGGTTCTCACCTTTGTACTTCTATATATGGACTAAAAAGGAGTAGAAATTTTGCAAAAGAAGATGTGGACCTATGAGTGGGAAATGGAGCAAGATTTGCTGCATTAGCTATAGGAACATATACTTTGTCGTTACCTAGTGGACTTGTTTTAGATTTAGAGGATTGTTATTTCGCACCTAGTTTGACTAAAAACATTATTTCAATTTCTTGTTTGGACAAGATTGGTTTTGAGATTATTATTAAGAATAATAGTTGTTCCTTTTATCTCATTAATGTTTTTTTATGGTACGACACAATTAATAAATGACCTTTATATCTTAGATCAAGATAATTCCATAGATAACATAAATACGAAAAGATAAAAAACAAATGACTCTAATCAAACTTAGCTCTGGCATTTTCGCTTGGGTCATATAAGTGAGAAATGCATATCAAAACTTCGTAAAGATGAATTTTTGGATTCTTTTGTTTTCGAAAAATTTAAATATGTGAACATTGCTTAATGGGAAAAATGACCAAATAATCGTTTAACGGTAAAAACGAGCGAGCAAGTGTTTAATTAGGCTTAATACATAGTGATGTATGTGGACCAATCAATAAACAAACTAGAGGAGGTTTTCAGTACTTCATTACTTTCACTGACGACTTCAGTAGATATGAGTACATTTACCTAATGCATCATAAATTTGAAGCACTTGAAAAGTTCAAGGAATTTAAGAAAGAAGTACAAAACCAACTAGGAAAGAGTATCAAAGTGCTTCGATCAGATCGGGGAGGAGAATACTTAAGCTTAGAGTTTGATTAACTTCTTAAAGAATGTGGGATTGTCTCACAACTTACACCTCCCGGTACTCCACAACATAATGGAGTCTCTAAAATGAGAAATCAAACATTCTTAGACATCGTTTAATCAATGATGAGTCATTCTGATCTTCCAACTTCTTTTTGGAGACATGCGCTAGAAACAACTGCTTACACACTAAATCGTGTTTCATCTAAATCGGTCCAAAAGACATCATATGAGATATGGACTGAGAAGCATCCTAGTATGTCTTTTATGAAAATTTGGGGATGTGAAGTTTATGTTAAACATCAGAAGTCTACAAAACTCGAACCCAAATCTCATAAATATAATTTTGTGGGGTATCCTAAAGAAACTAAAGGATACCATTTCTTCAATCCTTCTGAGAACAAAGTGTTTGTTGCTCGAATAGTTGAGGAAGGAATTGAGGAAATTCATGATCAACCACGGATCACTGAAGCAAAGATTGAACAACAACAATTTCCACAAATAGTTGAGGAACATCCAACCATTCTTGAAACACAACCACTGCGGAGATCTATGAGAGAACGCAATGCGCCTGAGAGATATGAATTTCTCGTCACATTTCATGGTGATGTTCTCCTCATGGACCAAGATGAGCCTAGGACTTATCATGAAACAGTGGCGAGCCTAGACTCCAAGAAATGCCTAGAAGCCATAAAATCCGAGATGGATTCCATGTCAAAAAACCAAGTATGGACTTTGGTTGACCCACTTGAAGGGATAAAGCCCAAGGGTGTAAATGGATTTTCAAAAAGAAAACTGACATGGATGACAATGTACAAACATACAAAGGGCGATTGGTCGCTAAGGGATTTTCTCAAATTCATGGTATAGACTATGATGGAACTTGTAAAACCTATGTTTGATTTTGATATAACTAAATATGTTAAGGATTAAATTGAAAACTTGAAATTGATTTCTAAGTCCCTTAAATGATTTATAAATCACCAACACTTTGAACTGATTTGAAAAACTCAAACTCCAAATATTTTCTAAGTATTCCAAGGCCAAAGTATTGAAAAACGTCCAGGTGTATCGATACGCCTCCAACCGTATCGATAACCTTTTTGCAAAGTTGGCTACTGGAAAGATGCGTTTCGATACGCCCCTTAGCGTATCGAAACAGATTCAATCTGTATCGATACGCCCCTCTGTAAAAACTGAAGGAGTTTGAATGGTGTACCGATACGGCTCAACCCGTATCGAAATGGTTTTAACAGAATTTTTAATTCGAAGAGCTTTAAATATTTTCGATTGTTGGTGTCAGTTGTTAGGTAACTAATATTTAAAGTGGTAGTTGTCCCGTATCGATACGGTGTACCCCGTATCGAAACGGAGACTTCCAGTGAGCTAAGTTGAGAAAAAGGTATCGATACGGTCTCTTCCGTATCGAAACGGTCCCTGTCTTGTACCGATACGCTTACACGTGTTTCGATACGCCCTCTTTATCATGTGCAACGGCTCTTTCTGTTTTGAGACATGTATCGATACGGGTCTTCGTGTACCGATACAGATAGCTGCAGAAGTGCATTTATGGTGGAAAGAGATGGTCCCAATGGCTATAATCAATACCCTAACCACCCAAACGGCTAGAATTGATAGAGAATGTATAAATTAAAGCTCATTGAAAACCAGCAATAACTATTGCATCAAAGATAAACATCCAAGCAAAAAATCCAACCTCATTGTGCTTATTTTCCAATATTCTTGTAAACCCCAAATTATGTTGTATTCAATTCCTATCGTATCTCAAATTTGGGTTGAGTGTTTGTACTGAAAGGGGCAATATTGTATTTGAGAGATATCTTTCTTGCCTAATTTCTTCTTTGTTCACTTGTAAGGGTTTGGTCAAATTTTAGGTAGAAAATTTGACCGGCTGTGTAAAGGTTACCTCCTAAGCCTTGAAAAGGGGAAGAACAAATTAGTGAATTGTTGCAAATCCTTAGTGGTAGCTAAGGTAGTGGATGTAGAGTTCATTTGGAATTTGAACCACTCTAAAATCCTTTGTTCTTCATTTTTAACTATCATTTTTCTCCAACAATTTTTTAAAGCCCAATTCACCCCCTCTTGGCATTGATCAATCTATTAATCCACTCAACAATTGGTATCAGAGCCTACATGTTTGAAGGATTAACAACCACAAGAGGAGTTCCTAGGAAGAGTGTGATCATCCAAAAATCAAGCCATGGCATCTACCTCCGGCTCAAGCATGTACGAGTCTCAATCCACCACAAAACCAGCATTCTTCAATGGTGACAACTATCCATTTTGGAAGAACCGGATGCGCCTCTTCATCAAATCCAACGATTACCTTGTTTGGGATGTCATTGAAGATGGTCCCTATATTCCTTTGAAGAGGGATGATGAAGGAAAGTAGGTTCTAAAGAAGAAGATTGAGATGAGTGAAGATGAAAGAAAGAAGATCCAAATTAAAGACAAAGCTCTTCACATGCTCTTTTGTTCTTTCGGTCCCGACATCTACTCAGAAGTCTCCTCCATTGAAAGTGCCAAAGAAGTATAGGACACACTAGAGACCACCTATGAAGGAACTAGTGATGTAAAGGAGACCAAGATTGGAATTCTCAATCTTAGTTATGAGAATTTCAAGATGGAGCCCGACGAAACCGTGTCCAAGATTTCGATCGCTTCTCAACTATCGTCAACGGGCTTAAAGGTTTTGGAGAGACAATACCGGAAGACAAACTTGTCCGGAAGCTACTCTACTCACTTCCTGAATCTTGGGATGGGAAGAGAACCGCCATCGTCGAGGCCAAAAACTTGATGAGCTAGTGGGTTCTCTCCTTACTCATGAAATAATGAAGCAAGGAAGGGAAGATGAAAAGAAGGAAGAGAAAAGAGTGGAGAAGCTAGAGTTAGAGAAGAAGAAGAAAATGGGAGTGGCTCTCAAAGCTTCATTACATGAGGAGAGCACTTCTAGTGAGGAGGATGATTTAGAAGAATTGGCTATGATAGCCAAAAGATTATCACGATTCATGAGGTCCAACCGAGGAAGGGAGATTCAAAGAAAAATGGACTTCAAGGGTAAAAACAAAGAAGAAGAGAGGGATCAAATCATTTGCTACGAGTGCAAAAAGCTCGGTCACATTCATTCGGAATACCCTCAACTCAAGAAGAAGGGCTTTGAGAAGAAGAAGAAGCTCAAAGCCAAGCTTGCAACTTGGAGTGATGAGGAGTCATCCGAGGATGACGAACAAGAAGTGGCCAACCTTTGCCTCATGGCACTTGAGGAGGATTCCTCCATGGTAACCTCTAACTCATCATTTTTTGACTTTAAATTTGATGAATTACATGATGCATATGATGAGTTGCAAGAGGTTTATGATGAGTTAGTTGAGAAATACAAAGAGTCGATCATTAGAAATAAGAAAATTATTTCGAAATTAAATGATAATAATGACCCACTTTCTCAAGCTAACTTAAAATTTGAGAAAAATATTTTAGGTTTGAAAGATGAACTTAAATTCTTCCAAGTTTAAAATGTAGACCTAAATAATCTTCTTTCTCAATGCAATAGTGAACACCAAAAGGTGTTAGATGAGCTTAACAAGCTCAAAGAGTCTTTCAAAAATGTTGGTAATGTGAAGCATGAAAAAGGTGAATCATCTAAAACCAACCAACCTAGGAGAAAGACTAATAACTACAAACAAAGTAGCCTCCCTAGACATAATAGACCTAAAAAGATTAGGAGTGTATGGGTTCCTAAGGAACTCGTCAAGTCTAATGATTTTGTTGCTATGTCACCTTGGATTCCTAAGGGAACCAAGCTTTTGAAAGCTAACACACGTGAACCCAAAATGATTTGGGTACTGTAGAACTAATGTTTTGATATAATAATTGAAAAATGTTTTGGACTAATTTGAAAAGAATTTAAAACGTGTTTTTAAGTCCAAACAACTTGAAATTATGTTTGAGGTATTTTAAGAGGTTTTTGACAAAGATTTTTCATGTTTTTAATAGCCAAACCTGTGATTTCAACGTACCAGTATCGATACGGTAAACCCCAGTACCGATACCTTTTTGCCCCAGTTTGGCCACTGTAAAAATCCGTATCGATACAGGCCCTTGCTGTATCGATACGGAGTGGGGTCGTTTCGATACGCCAGGTAAGCGTACCGATCCCATTTCAACTACCCCAACGGCTATTTCCCAACGGCCATTTGAATGTGGACCCGTACCGATACGCCCTCAAGCGTATCGATACGCCTATGCTGGCAAGAGTCCAACGGCTAGTTCCTATGAAGGCCATATCGATACCGTTCCACGCGTATCGATACCGATAGCTGCAGAACAACATTTATGAAGGGAAATAAAGTCCTCAACGGCTCCAATTCATCCCCAACGGCTAGTAACGGCTACAAACTCATTTGGGAGTATAAAAGGGACCTCCAAGCATCAAGAGAAGGCTAATTCTTATATTGTCAAACATCAAATGATCAAGAAATTGTCTTAGTGCTTAATTTGTCATTTCTTGTATAGACAAACACTAGTGAGCCAAAATTGTCAACTTTGCTCAAGTGTTTTAGGTTTTGGGTGAGTGCTTAATTGTGCAAACAAACACCTATTAGAGGGTTTTAAGTTTGCTTTCATTGTCTCTTTGTAAAAGAGGGTTTTGATCAAGGCTTTGGGCAGAAGCTTGATCGGTTGTAAGGGTTTCCTCCTAATCCTAGAAAAGGGGACGAATCAATAGTGGATTGATTGTGAAATCTTTAGTGGGGAGCTAAGGTAGTGGATGTAGACCTTGGTTAGAAGGTTGAACCACTATAAATCATTGTGTCAATCTTTATTTTCTCTTCCTTAACCCTTCCACCCAAATATCCACCTCTCCACCTCTTGGTGAGCTAAATTGGTTGATCGAATCGAGCTCCACACAACCCAACAATTGGTATTAGAGCTTGGCTCAATCGAAGGGGATTCACATCCTATTGAGAAGATCCGGCAAGCTCGATCACTATTTCATCAACCGGCTCAAATGGCACAATCAATCGACAAACCGCCTTTCTTTGACGGAACTCACTATGCCCATTGGAAGACAAAGATGAAGTTCTTCATCAAATCTAGAGATTACAAGCTATGGGATATAGTTGAAGACGGTCCGTTCGTGCCTCAAAGAAGCAAAGCGGAGTGGAGTGCCGACGATCGCAAGAAGATGGAGCTAAATTGCAAAGCCTTGCACATTCTATTTTGTGCATTTGGTCCATCCATCTATGAGAAGATGTCTTCTTGTGAGAGTGCCAAGGAGGTATGGGACAAGCTTGAAGTCACATACGAGGGAACCGATGAAGTCAGGGAAACCAAAATTGGGCTCCTAACCTTAGAGTATGAGAACTTCAAGATGGATCCGGAAGAGAACATCGAGAAGATGTTTGATAGATTCTCCACCATCACAAATGGTCTTAAAGGTTTTGGAGAAGCCATCTCGGAAGAAAAGCTTGTCCGAAAGCTCATCTACTCACTTCCCGAGTCTTGGGTCTCAAAGAGGACCGCCATCATCGAAGCCAAAAATTTGAAGACTTTGAAGCTTGATGAACTCATGGGGTCACTCCTTACTCATCAAATCATGAAGAAGAAAAAAGAGGATGAGAGGAAGAGGGAAGAAATTAGAGCTATGGGAGAGAAGAAAATCAAAGGGCTTGGCATCAATGCAAATGCCATGGCTCTCAAATCCTCCACTTGCCATCATGTCTACTCAAGTGAAGAGGAGGATGAAGATAAAGAGATAGTTCATCTCTTCAAGAAGTGTGCCCCGTTCATGAAGAAAGCCTTGAGAGTGCTTGAACGAGAACCTAAAAGAAAGGAGAGGGCAAGCACTTCAAGCCATAAGAAGAAGGCACATGTGGCTACTTGGAGTGATAAGGACTCCACCGACGATGAACAAGCCAACCTTTGCCTTATGGCCATCGAAGAAGATTCAAGGGTAACTTCTAATTCATCTACTTCATGTTCTTATTCTTTTGATGAATTACAAGATGCCTATGATGAATTGGTTTTAGACTTTAAAAATCACATTTTATAAAACAATAAAGTGATTTCAAAGTTGAAAATTCAAAATGATTTGATTTCAAAAACCAAACTTGAACTTGAAGCAAAACTCAAGGAGTTTGAACTAAAATGTTTTGATTTACAAAAATTGCTTCAAAAAGTTCAAGAAGAAAAGGATTTGATTTCCAAAGAGCTAGAAATGAAAAACAATTTTGGAGAATCAAATTTCTATGTTAGACAATCTAGTGCCCCTAGATTTAAAAATGGTAAATGTTTTAGAAGTGTTTGGGTCCCAAAAGGACTAACCACTTCAATTAAAAAGGATGACATTGAAAAATGGATTCCTAAGGGGACTAAAATTTGTGCTTCTAATGTTCATGGATCCAAAGCAATTTGGATACCAAAAATTACTTGATTGTGTATTGCTAGGTGTGATGGAGATGTTCAACAAGTCAAACATTGAGGGGGAGCTCCATGCACACAAGGAAGAACACTTGAAGAAGGAAGGCTTCACATTCTCCCTTGGGTTCAAGTGTTGGTAAAAATTCTAGTTGTTTTTGATTTCATTTGTTTATTTTAGTTTAAATTCAACTAGATGATCATATATGTTGGACTAACTTTTTGATGATGCTTTGAGTAAGGGGGAGCCAGTTTTAAACCAAATTCTTATTTTCGTCAAAATTTTTACCTCTATTGTTATTTTGAACTTAATGTCTAAAATTCTTTTTGATATAACAAAAAGGGGGAGAAATGGTTTGAAAAATTAAATTTTCAAATGAATAAGGGGGAGTTTTATTTGATTTCATATCCTTAATCTCTTATTCACATTTTTAAAGATAAAGGGGGAGAATCCCAAACAATTTTTCAAGTTAGTTTTATTATATCAAAAAGGGGGAGATTGTAGAACTAATGTTTTGATATAATAATTGAAAAATGTTTTGGACTAATTTGAAAAGAATTTAAAACTTGTTTTTAAGTCCAAACAACTTGAAATTATGTTTGAGGTATTTTAAGAGGTTTTTGAAAAAGATTTTTCATGTTTTTAATAGCCAAACCTGTGATTTCAACGTACCAGTATCGATACGGTAAACCCTAGTACCGATACCTTTTTGCCCCAGTTTGGCCACTGTCAAAACCCGTATCGATACAGGCCCTTGCCGTATTGATACGGAGTGGGGTCGTTTCGATACGCCAGGTAAGCGTACCGATCCCATTTCAACTACCCCAACGGCTATTTCCCAACGGCCATTTGAATGTGGACCCGTACCGATACGCCCTCAAGCGTATCGATACGCCTATGCTGGCAAGAGTCCAACAGCTAGTACCTATGAAGGCCGTATCGATACCGTTCCACGCGTATCGATACCGATAGCTGCAGAACAGCATTTATGAAGGGACATAAAGTCCTCAACGGCTCCAATTCATCCCCAACGGCTAGTAACGGCTACTAACTCATTTGGGAGTATAAAAGGGACCTCCAAGCATCAAGAGAAGGCTAATGCTCATATTGTCAAACATCAAATGATCAAGAAATTGTCTTAGTGCTTAATTTTTCATTTCTTGTATAGACAAACACTAGTGAGCCAAAATTGTCAAATTTGCTCAAGTGTTTTAGGTTTTGGGTGAGTGCTTAATTGTGCAAACAAACACCTATTAGAGGGTTTTAAGTTTGCTTTCATTGTCTCTTTGTAAAAGAGGGTTTTGATCAAGGCTTTGGGTAGAAGCTTGATCGGTTGTAAGGGTTTCCTCCTAATCCTAGAAAAGGGGACGAATCAATAGTGGATTGATTGTGAAATCCTTAGTGGGGAGCTAAAGTAGTGGATGTAGACCTTGGTTAGAAGGTTGAACCACTATAAATCATTGTGTCAATCTTTATTTTAGCTTCCTTAACCCTTCCACCCAAATATCCACCTCTCCACCTCTTGGTGAGCTAAATTGGTTGATCGAATCGAGCTCCACACAACCCAACAATTGGTATCAGAGCTTGGCTCAATCGAAGGGGATTCACATCCTATTGAGAAGATCCGGCAAGCTCGATCACTATTTCATCAACCGGCTCAAATGGCACAATCAATCGACAAACTGCCTTTCTTTGACGGAACTCACTATGCCCATTGGAAGACAAAGATGAAGTTCTTCATCAAATCTAGAGATTACAAGCAATGGGATATAGTTGAAGACGGTCCGTTCGTGCCTCAAAGAAGCAAAGCGGAGTGGAGTGCCGACGATCGCAAGAAGATGGAGCTAAATTGCAAAGCCTTGCACATTCTATTTTGTGCATTTGGTCCATCCATCTATGAGAAGATGTCTTCTTGTGAGAGTGCCAAGGAGGTATGGGACAAGCTTGAAGTCACATACAAGGGAACCGATGAAGTCAAGGAAACCAAAATTGGGCTCCTAACCTTAGAGTATGAGAACTTCAAGATGGATCCTGAAGAGAACATCGAGAAGATGTTTGATAGATTCTCCACCATCACAAATGCTCTTAAAGGTTTTGGAGAAGCCATCCCGGAAGAAAAGCTTGACCGAAAGCTCATCTACTCACTTCCCGAGTCTTGCGACTCAAAGAGGACCGCCATCATCGAAGCCAAAAATTTGAAGACTTTGAAACTTGATGAACTCATGGGGTCACTCCTTACTCATCAAATCATGAAGAAGAACAAAGAAGATGAAAAGAAGAGGGAAGAAATTAGAGCTATGGGAGAGAAGAAAATCAAAGGGCTTGGCATCAATGCAAATGCCATGGCTCTCAAATCCTCCACTTGCCATCATGTCTACTCAAGTGAAGAGGAGGATGAAGATGAAGAGATAGTTCATCTCTTCAAGAAGTGTGCCCCGTTCATGAAGAAAGCCTTGAGAGAGCTTGAACGAGAACCTAAAAGAAAGGAGAGGGCAAGCACTTCAAGCCATAAGAAGAAGGCACATGTGGCTACTTGGAGTGATGAGGACTCCACCGACGATGAACAAGCCAACCTTTGCCTTATGGCCATCGAAGAAGATTCAAGGATAACTTCTAATTCATCTACTTCATGTTCTTATTCTTTTGATGAATTACAAGATGCCTATGATGATTTGGTTTTAGACTTTCAAAATCACATTTTGAAAAACAATAAAGTGATTTCAAAGTTGAAAATTCAAAATGATTTGATTTCTAAAACCAAACTTGAACTTGAAGCAAAACTCAAGGAGTTTGAACTAAAATGTTTTGATTTACAAAAATTGCTTCAAAAAGTTCAAGAAGAAAAGGATTTGATTTCCAAAGAGCTAGAAATGAACAACAATTTTGGAAAATCAAATTTCTATGTTAGACAATATAGTGCCCCTAGATTTAAAAATGGTAAATGTTTTAGAAGTGTTTGGGTCCCAAAAGGACTAACCACTTCAATTAAAAAGGATGAGATTGAAAAATGGATTCCTAAGGGGACTAAAATTTGTGCTTCTAATGTTCATGGATCCAAAGCAATTTGGATACCAAAAATTACTTGATTGTCTATTGCTAGGTGTGATGGAGATGTTCAACAAGTCAAACATTGAGGGGGAGCTCCATGCACACAAGGAAGAACACTTGAAGAAGGAAGGCTTCACATCCTCCCTTGGGTTCAAGTGTTGGTAAAAATTCTAGTTGTTTTTTATTTCATTTGTTTATTTTAGTTTAAATTCAACTAGATGATCATATATGTTGGACTAACTTTTTGATGATGCTTTGAGTAAGGGGGAGCCATTTTTAAACCAAATTCTTATTTTCGTCAAAATTTTTACCTCTATTGTTATTTTGAACTTAATGTCTTAAATTCTTTTTGATATAACAAAAAGGGGGAGAAATGGTTTGAAAAATTAAATTTTCAAATGAATAAGGGGGAGTTTTATTTGATTTCATATCCTTAATCTCTTATTCACATTTTTAAAGATAAAGGGGGAGAATCCCAAACAATTTTTCAAGTTAGTTTTATTATATCAAAAAGGGGGAGATTGTAGAACTAATGTTTTGATATAATAATTGAAAAATGTTTTGGACTAATTTGAAAAGAATTTAAAACTTGTTTTTAAGTCCAAACAACTTGAAATTATGTTTGAAGTATTTTAAGAGGTTTTTGAAAAAGATTTTTCATGTTTTTAATAGCCAAACCTGTGATTTCAACGTACCAGTATCGATACGGTAAACCCCAGTACCGATACCTTTTTGCCCCAGTTTGGCCACTGTCAAAACCCGTATCGATACAGGCCCCTGTCGTATCGATATGGAGTGGGGTCGTTTCGATACGCCAGGTAAGCGTACCGATCCCATTTCAACTACCCCAATGGCTATTTCCCAACGGCCATTTGAATGTGGACCCGTACCGATACGCCCTCAAGCGTATCGATACGCCTATGCTGGCAAGAGTCCAACAGCTAGTTCCTATGAAGGCCGTATCGATACCGTTCCACGCGTATCGATACCGATAGCTGTAGAACAGCATTTATGAAGGGAAATAAAGTCCTCAACGGCTCCAATTCATCCCCAACGGCTAGTAACGGCTACAAACTCATTTGGGAGTATAAAAGGAACCTCCAAGCATCAAGAGAAGGCTAATGCTCATATTGTCAAACATCAAATGATCAAGAAATTGTCTTAGTGCTTAATTTGTCATTTCTTGTATAGACAAACACTAGTGAGCCAAAATTGTCAAATTTGCTCAAGTGTTTTAGGTTTTGGGTGAGTGCTTAATTGTGCAAACAAACACCTATTAGAGGGTTTTAAGTTTGCTTTCATTGTCTCTTTGTAAAAGAGGGTTTTGATCAAGGCTTTGGGTAGAAGCTTGATCGGTTGTAAGGGTTTCCTCCTAATACTAGAAAAGGGGACGAATCAATAGTGGATTGATTGTGAAATCCTTAGTGGGGAGCTAAAGTAGTGGATGTAGACCTTGGTTAGAAGGTTGAACCACTATAAATCATTGTGTCAATCTTTATTTTAGCTTCCTTAACCCTTCCACCCAAATATCCACCTCTCTACCTCTTGGTGAGCTAAATTGGTTGATCGAATCGAGCTCCACACAACCCAACAATTGGTATCAGAGCTTGGCTCAATCGAAGGGGATTCACATCCTATTGAGAAGATCCGGCAAGCTTGATCACTATTTCATCAACCGGCTCAAATGGCACAATCAATCGACAAACCGCCTTTCTTTGACGGAACTCACTATGCCCATTGGAAGACAAAGATGAAGTTCTTCATCAAATCTAGAGATTACAAGCTATGGGATATAGTTGAAGACGGTTCGTTTGTTCCTCAAAAAAGCAAAGCGGAGTGGAGTGCCGACGATCGCAAGAAGATGGAGCTAAATTGCAAAGCCTTGCACATTCTATTTTGTGCATTTGGTCCATCCATCTATGAGAAGATGTCTTCTTGTGAGAGTGCCAAGGAGGTATGAGACAAGCTTGAAGTCACATACGAGGGAACCGATGAAGTCAAGGAAACCAAAATTGGGCTCCTAACCTTAGAGTATGAGAACTTCAAGATGGATTTGGAAGAGAACATCGAGAAGATGTTTGATAGATCTCCACCATCACAAATGGTCTTAAAGGTTTTGGAGAAGCCATCCCGGAAGAAAAGCTTGTCCGAAAGCTCATCTACTCACTCCCCGAGTCTTGGGACTCAAAGAGGACCGCCATCATCGAAGCCAAAAATTTGAAGACTTTGAAGCTTGATGAACTCATGGGGTCACTCCTTACTCATCAAATCATGAAGAAGAACAAAGAGGATGAGAAGAAGAGGGAAGAAATTAGAGCTATGGGAGAGAAGAAAATCAAAGGGCTTGGCATCAATGCAAGTGCCATGGCTCTCAAATCCTCCACTTGCCATCATGTCTACTCAAGTGAAGAGGAGGATGAAGATGAAGAGATAGTTCATCTCTTCAAGAAGTGTGCCCCGTTCATGAAGAAAGCCTTGAGAGAGCTTGAACGAGAACCTAAACGAAAGGAGAGGGCAAGCACTTCAAGCCATAAGAAGAAGGCACATGTGGCTACTTGGAGTGATGAGGAATCCACCGACGATGAACAAGCCAACCTTTGCCTTATGGCCATCGAAGAAGATTCAAGGATAACTTCTAATTCATCTACTTCATGTTCTTATTCTTTTGATGAATTACAAGATGCCTATGATGATTTGGTTTTAGACTTTCAAAATCACATTTTGAAAAACAATAAAGTGATTTCAAAGTTGAAAATTCAAAATGATTTGATTTCTAAAACCAAACTTGAACTTGAACCAAAACTCAAGGAGTTTGAACTAAAATGTTTTGATTTACAAAAATTGCTTCAAAAAGTTCAAGAAGAAAAGGATTTGATTTCCAAAGAGCTAGAAATGAAAAACAATTTTGGAAAATCAAATTTCTATGTTAGACAATCTAGTGCCCCTAGATTTAAAAATGGTAAATGTTTTAGAAGTGTTTGGGTCCCAAAAGGACTAACCACTTCAATTAAAAAGGATGACATTGAAAAATGGATTCCTAAGGGGACTAAAATTTGTGCTTCTAATGTTCATGGATCCAAAGCAATTTGGATACCAAAAATTACTTGATTGTCTATTGCTAGGTGTGATGGAGATGTTCAACAAGTCAAACATTGAGGGGGAGCTCCATGCACACAAGGAAGAACACTTGAAGAAGGAAGGCTTCACATCCTCCCTTGGGTTCAAGTGTTGGTAAAAATTCTAGTTGTTTTTGATTTCATTTGTTTATTTTAGTTTAAATTCAACTAGATGATCATATATGTTGGACTAACTTTTTGATGATGCTTTGAGTAAGGGGGAGCCATTTTTAAACCAAATTCTTATTTTCGTCAAAATTTTTACCTCTATTGTTATTTTGAACTTAATGTCTTAAATTCTTTTTGATATAACAAAAAGGGGGGAGAAATGGTTTGAAAAATTAAATTTTCAAATGAATAAGGGGGAGTTTTATTTGATTTCATATCCTTAATCTCTTATTCACATTTTTAAAGATAAAGGGGGAGAATCCCAAACAATTTTTCAAGTTAGTTTTATTATATCAAAAAGGGGGAGATTGTAGAACTAATGTTTTGATATAATAATTGAAAAATGTTTTGGACTAATTTGAAAAGAATTTAAAACTTGTTTTTAAGTCCAAACAACTTGAAATTATGTTTGAGGTATTTTAAGAGGTTTTTGAAAAAGATTTTTCATGTTTTTAATAGCCAAACCTGTGATTTCAACGTACCAGTATCGATACGGTAAACCCCAGTACCGATACCTTTTTGCCCCAGTTTGGCCACTGTCAAAACCCGTATCGATACAGGCCCCTGTCGTATCGATACGGAGTGGGGTCGTTTCGATACGCCAGGTAAGCGTACCGATCCCATTTCAACTACCCCAACGGCTATTTCCCAACGGCCATTTGAATGTGGACCCGTACCGATACGCCCTCAAGCGTATCGATACGCCTATGCTGGCAAGAGTCCAACAGCTAGTTCCTATGAAGGCCGTATCGATACCGTTCCACGCGTATCGATACCGATAGCTGTAGAACAGCATTTATGAAGGGAAATAAAGTCCTCAACGGCTCCAATTCATCCCCAACGGCTAGTAACGGCTACAAACTCATTTGGGAGTATAAAAGGAACCTCCAAGCATCAAGAGAAGGCTAATGCTCATATTGTCAAACATCAAATGATCAAGAAATTGTCTTAGTGCTTAATTTTTTATTTCTTGTATAGACAAACACTAGTGAGCCAAAATTGTCAAATTTGCTCAAGTGTTTTAGGTTTTGGGTGAGTGCTTAATTGTGCAAACAAACACCTATTAGAGGGTTTTAAGTTTGCTTTCATTGTCTCTTTGTAAAAGAAGGTTTTGATCAAGGCTTTGGGTAGAAGCTTGATCGGTTGTAAGGGTTTCCTCCTAATCCTAGAAAAGGGGACGAATCAATAGTGGATTGATTGTGAAATCCTTAGTGGGGAGCTAAGGTAGTGGATGTAGACCTTGGTTAGAAGGTTGAACCACTATAAATCATTGTGTCAATCTTTATTTTAGCTTCCTTAACCCTTCCACCCAAATATCCACCTCTCTACCTCTTGGTGAGCTAAATTGGTTGATCGAATCGAGCTCCACACAACCCAACAATTGGTATTAGAGCTTGGCTCAATCGAAGGGGATTCACATCCTATTGAGAAGATCCGGCAAGCTCGATCACTATTTCATCAACCGGCTCAAATGGCACAATCAATCGACAAACCGCCTTTCTTTGACGGAACTCACTATGCCCATTGGAAGACAAAGATGAAGTTCTTCATCAAATCTAGAGATTACAAGCTATGGGATATAGTTGAAGACGGTTCGTTCGTTCCTCAAAGAAGCAAAGCGGAGTGGAGTGCCGACGATCGCAAGAAGATGGAGCTAAATTGCAAAACCTTGCACATTCTATTTTGTGCATTTGGTCCATCCATCTATGAGAAGATGTCTTCTTGTGAGAGTGCCAAGGAGGTATGGGACAAGCTTGATGTCACATATGAGGGAACCGATGAAGTCAAGGAAACCAAAATTGGGCTCCTAACCTTAGAGTATGAGAACTTCAAGATGGATCTAGAAGAGAACATCGAGAAGATGTTTGATAGATTCTCCACCATCACAAATGGTCTTAAAGGTTTTGAAGAAGCCATCCCGGAAGAAAAGCTTGTCCGAAAGCTCATCTACTCACTCCCCGAGTCTTGGGACTCAAAGAGGACCGCCATCATCGAAGCCAAAAATTTGAAGACTTTGAAGCTTGATGAACTCATGGGGTCACTCCTTACTCATCAAATCATGAAGAAGAACAAAGAGGATGAGAAGAAGAGGGAAGAAATTAGAGCTATGGGAGAGAAGAAAATCAAAGGGCTTGGCATCAATGCAAGTGCCATGGCTCTCAAATCCTCCACTTGCCATCATGTCTACTCAAGTGAAGAGGAGGATGAAGATGAAGAGATAGTTCATCTCTTCAAGAAGTGTGCCCCGTTCATGAAGAAAGCCTTGAGAGAGCTTGAACGAGAACCTAAACGAAAGGAGAGGGCAAGCACTTCAAGCCATAAGAAGAAGGCACATGTGGCTACTTGGAGTGATGAGGACTCCACCGACGATGAACAAGCCAACCTTTGCCTTATGGCCATCGAAGAAGATTCAAGGATAACTTCTAATTCATCTACTTCATGTTCTTATTCTTTTGATGAATTACAAGATGCCTATGATGATTTGGTTTTAGACTTTCAAAATCACATTTTGAAAAACAATAAAGTGATTTCAAAGTTGAAAATTCAAAATGATTTGATTTCTAAAACCAAACTTGAACTTGAAGCAAAACTCAAGGAGTTTGAACTAAAATGTTTTGATTTACAAAAATTGCTTCAAAAAGTTCAAGAAGAAAAGGATTTGATTTCCAAAGAGCTAGAAATGAAAAAGAAATTTGGAAAATCAAATTTCTATGTTAGACAATATAGTGCCCCTAGATTTAAAAATGGTAAATGTTTTAGAAGTGTTTGGGTCCCAAAAGGACTAACCACTTCAATTAAAAAGGATGACATTGAAAAATGGATTCCTAAGGGGACTAAAATTTGTGCATCTAATGTTCATGGATCCAAAGCAATTTGGATACCAAAAATTACTTGATTGTCTATTTCTAGGTGTGATGGAGATGTTCAACAAGTCAAACATTGAGGGGGAGCTCCATGCACACAAGGAAGAACACTTGAAGAAGGAAGGCTTCACATCCTCCCTTGGGTTCAAGTGTTGGTAAAAATTCTAGTTGTTTTTGATTTCATTTGTTTATTTTAGTTTAAATTCAACTAGATGATCATATATGTTGGACTAACTTTTTTATGATGCTTTGAGTAAGGGGGAGCCATTTTTAAACCAAATTCTTATTTTCGTCAAAATTTTTACCTCTATTGTTATTTTGAACTTAATGTCTAAAATTCTTTTTGATATAACAAAAAGGGGGAGAAATGGTTTGAAAAATTAAATTTTCAAATGAATAAGGGGGAGTTTTATTTGATTTCATATCCTTAATCTCTTATTCACATTTTTAAAGATAAAGGGGGAGAATCCCAAACAATTTTTCAAGTTAGCTTTATTATATCAAAAAGGGGGAGATTGTAGAACTAATGTTTTGATATAATAATTGAAAAATGTTTTGGACTAATTTGGAAAGAATTTAAAACTTGTTTTTAGGTCCAAACAACTTGAAATTATATTTGAGGTATTTTAAGAGGTTTTTGACAAAGATTTTTCATGTTTTTAATAGCCAAACCTGTGATTTCAACGTACCAGTATCGATACGGTAAACCTCAGTACCGATACCTTTTTGCCCCAGTTTGGCCACTGTCAAAACCCATATCGATACAGGCCCTTGCCGTATCGATACGGAGTGGGGTCGTTTCGATACGCCAGGTAAGCGTACCGATCCCATTTCAACTACCCCAACGGCTATTTCCCAACGGCCATTTGAATGTGGACCCGTACCGATACGCCCTCAAGAGTATCGATACGCCTATATTGGCAAGAGTCCAACAGCTAGTTCCTATGAAGGCCGTATCGATACCGTTCCACGCGTATCGATACCGATAGCTGCAGAACAACATTTATGAAGGGAAATAAAGTCCTCAACGGCTCCAATTCATCCCCAACGGCTAGTAACGGCTACAAACTCATTTGGGAGTATGAAAGGGACCTCCAAGCATCAAGAGAAGGCTAATGCTCATATTTTCAAACATCAAATGATCAAGAAATTGTCTTAGTGCTTAATTTGTCATTTCTTGTATAGACAAACACTAGTGAGCCAAAATTGTCAAATTTGCTCAAGTGTTTTAGGTTTTGGGTGAGTGCTTATTTGTGCAAACAAACACCTATTAGAGGGTTTTAAGTTTGCTTTCATTGTCTCTTTGTAAAAGAGGGTTTTGATCAAGGCTTTGGGTAGAAGCTTGATCGGTTGTAAGGGTTTCCTCCTAATCCTAGAAAAGGGGACGAATCAATAGTGGATTGATTGTGAAATCCTTAGTGGGGAGCTAAGGTATTGGATATAGACCTTGGTTAGAAGGTTGAACCACTATAAATCATTGTGTCAATCTTTATTTTAGCTTCCTTAACCCTTCCACCCAAATATCCACCTCTCCACCTCTTGGTGAGCTAAATTGGTTGATTGAATCGAGCTCCACACAACCCAACAGGTACCAAAAACAAAAGTTTAATATCTTTGTTTGTAGGGGGAGCATTGCTCCAAGGCCAAAGCACAAAGTCAAAATTCATGGTACCTTGATAGTTGTAACCCCCTCGTCCCGGTCTGGACGACTGACCGGTCCGAGTAGGTTACACGGGGAAAATCGAAGTGAAACCTGTTAAGGCTCCCCTTCGGTTAGCAACCCTATTTTTTTCATTATCTTTTCTAGATGCCTTTATTAAATCCTATGTGATAGGACACGCAGCGAACAAACACGAATACAAAACCCACAAGACATGCAATTAAACAGCCTATTTTAACTTGTATAGCAGGTTGTATCGATACACCAAACAAGGGTATCGATACGCCTTGACCAAGTCAACTGCCTCAAGTCAACTCAGGGAGACCGTATCGATACAGCCCTTGGGCGTATCGATACACCCTCCTCGGTCAACATCTCGCGGTCAACGATACAAAACCGTACCGATACGCCTAGAGCCCGTACCGATACGCCAAAGTCTCACCAAAATCTCAGATTTCTAGTGAGTTTTGGGTGTATCGATACACCCCCGCGTATTGATATGATAGGCCAAACTTGAGTCCCAAAAGGCAGGACCGTATCAATACGGCCCTTAGGCGTACCGATACGCCCTTCACTGTAACACTCAATTTTGCAGCCTAAGACTCTCAAACACAACTCTAGATGCAATTTCAGACTTCCCTAGCCACATACAAACATATATACACCATTCAACAACCATGGCATAGCATACAAGACAACCAAAACGATCGAGGAACAAACATTCAAGAGAATCATGCATTTGCACAAAAAGGAGACATTCATGGCATTCAAAAAGCACGCTTCAACAAAACATACACTTAAGCATTTAAGGTAGGCAAGTTTAAACATGGTTTACAAGCAAGACAAGACAACCAAAAGCCAAACCAACATAACATATAAAAGGAGTCTAGATTCACGCTCCTAAAACACGTAGCATTTCCCATTGCTAAACTACTACATTATTTAATAAACCATACTTGAGCAAACTACCACACGCCTGGACGCCCTTTTCTTGCTCCTTGCTAACTCCAAGCTAATGATCTGCATTGTCGGAAAAAGGAGAGCGTAAGAATAAAGCTTAGTGAGCGGAGCTCAAAAACATAACAACGACAATGCATGGTTCAAAGCTTTCTTTAAAATAAAGGCCAACACATACAATCCATCTAACAACATAATCCTCTTACTAACATACGAGTTCAACCATAAGTCAACAATATAGATATTTGTCATGGCATCACACTTCATGGTATGCATAAAGGCTTAATTTCTGATTTAAAGCAAAACCATTAAAAGGGAATGATATGGTGAGACACAACATGAACAATACATGGTATGCACAAGCATAACTAAAACACACACGGTGGGACTACACATCACCGTTTCGACTAGTAGTTTTCCAATGGGACTACACAACAAAGTACTCTTCTACTAGTCACTATCGGTGGGACTACACATCACCGTTCAATTAGTAGTTTTCCGATGGGACTACACATCACCGTACTCTTCTACTCGATGCTACCGGTGGGAGTACACATCATCGTAGCAACGACAACCATCACGTGAGGTTCGACACCAACCATGCAAGACGATATACAATTCACCATCATGCGACATGAACACACTATATCATCCACAACCAGAACAACTTGTAACAAAATCCACAATTATGCACAAACTTACTACTTACAATCTTACCAACCGCAAGTGGTCTTACTTACCATTTTCGTGCACAACCTGCACCAACTTACAGATATTTTACACGACATATTAACATCACCATTAATTTCATCACGCATGATCAACGACATAATAACAAACAACATGCTTCCTCCCAAAGTATTGAAATTTCATGCATAACAAGTTATCATTTCAAGTAATCGAAAAACAACAATAAAAAGGGGAATTTAAAGAGGCGATACCCTCAACTTACTCTTGAGTTTAGATTGACCTTTCAAGTTCAATCCAAACTCTCTCAAAACCACCTTTGAACCAAAAAAAGTTACTTAAAAACATTTCCACTCACATGCTTGAACCAACCCTTGAAAATCAAATTAAAACATTAATCACTCACCATATTTTCTTAAGCAAACCAAGCAAAGCCGACTCAAGCCTCCACAACTTCCGGAATCGTGCCCGAACCTCCCAAGGCCAAATCCACTGTTTCTAAACAATCAAAAGCAATGTATTAACCTCTTAATCAACCATTAATTTACTGTTACACATTAGCTCTCAATTCCCTAACATTTTCTCAACAATTCAAAGCCGAAATCCTCCCAAATAATCCCCTTTTCGTACTCCAGCAAAACCCAGCCATTACATCTCAATTTAAACACTTAAAACACTCCAAAACATGTCCAAAACATCACCCTAAGGTTGTACAACCATCAGCCCTTCATTTCCCCACATAAACACCTTAAAAACTCCCATTTTACACTCCTAAAAATCACTTACAGCAGTAGCTACGGGAATCCATTCAACCCAGCACTATCACCACTCAAAAATCATCAAAAAAAACATCTAAAAACACCTACCCAATGTTTCTATAAACTCAGTCCAGCAATTTTTCACAAAACCATTCCAAAAACACAAATTTTGACACTTTAAATATACCCCTAAAAACCCATTTCGGGATTTTTGTTAAAATCCCACCATTTTAAGATATAAGGTGTCTTAGGGTGAGATTAGTTCAAAACTAAACTCTACAAATCAAAAACAAGCCAAGAAGCCATTAAAGTTTTATGCTTTTCTTCAAACTTGAAAACTACAAAAACTCAAAAAGAGGATTTCTATGAAAACTAAAGCTATGGAAATGTTGGAAATCATGAGGAGAGTTCAAAAACGCAATTACCTCGAAGAGAGCCCTTGAATTGATGAAGAGATTTGATGAAATAGTGCTTTAGGGGATAAAAGGGGTTTTAGGTTTTCTAAAATGGTGGAATGAAGAAGATGAGCATTTTTTTCAAATAAAACCCCCTTTTGTCATCTTATTTTCCCTTCATTTTAAAATTTACCAAAATGCCATTAATGAGAAATGGTCATCTTCCACTATTCTAAAATCCATGGAATTTGGGCTTTAAATTAAAACACGTCCAACATAATTTATTTGTTTTGAAAACCCGAGGCCCAAAATAATATTTTATTATTTAATTTCACCCAACCCCCAAACCCGGGTGTTAAAACTCTCCCCCACTTAAGGAATTTCGTCCCCGAAATTACTTGACGAAAACAAATATGGAAACTGTTCAAGCATATCGACTTTTCTCTCCCACGTAGCCTCTTCCACACCTCTACGTCTCCACAACACCTTGACCCTGACATGCTCGATAGACATTCTACACAACACTGAAGGTCAATAATACACATCTCAACACGATCTCTAATATTTGAATATCTCTCTCTGACTGTTCATCGGACTGAGGGCGACACGATGTACTGAAATTCAGACGGGTACCCAAAGCAACATGCATACATTTCCAAAAGCTATCTGTAAACCTCGGATTTCTACCTGACACGATCGACTTCGACAAACCACGTAATCTCACAAACTCACTGATGTACAAATCGGCTAACTTACGTATGAACGACTGTGAAATGAGCACACCTCATGAAACGATCAACAATCACCCCAACTGAATTCTTCTTAAAGGAAGTCAAAGGCAAACCTGATACGAAGTCCATCGTAACATTTTCTCAGTTCCATTTTGGAATTCTCAACGGCTGTAACAAACCAGACGGAAATTGAGATTCTGCCTTATCATACTGACAAACCATACACTTGCTCACGAAATCAGTAACATCTCCTTTCAGACTAACCCAATAGCACTCACCTTTCAATCCACGGTTCATTTATGTACTACAGGGATGCATAGCAACGGACTACTGTGCGCTTCAATCAAGATCATACGCCTCAAATCACTGTCACCTAGCACAACTCTCCCATCTCTGAAACACAAGACCCCACCAACACTGAAACTGTAGTCTGTATGTCTCTCTTCCGCTAGATTTTGCACGTGAGGTGTCAAGGATCTATCTAACAGCTGCTTCTCTCAGTTCAACTGTCCTAAAGTAGACTCACCCTGAAGTTCGTCCACTAGGCCGCCATCACCGGACAAGCTCTAACTAGCAAACATTGCTCTCAACTCAACGACTACCTTCCTACACAAAACATCCGCCACTACATTGGCTTTACCCGAATTATACTCAACCTTGAGATCATAGTCCTTAAGCAATTTTAGCCACCTACATCGCCTAAGATTCAACTCTTTCTGTGTCACTAAAAATTTTCAAGCTCTGATGATCTGTACACACTATGCATTCCTCACCATACAAGTAATGCCTCTAAATCTTCTTCAAATCAAACACAACTGTAGCTAACTCTATGTCAAAAGTCGGATAGTTACGCTCAAGAGTCTTCAACTGTCTCGAGGCATAAGCCATCACTCTTTTGTCTTGCATGAGGACACAACCTAACCCTACATATGAAGAATCATTGTAAATCACATAGTCCTTACTCGACTCTGGCTAAATCAAAAATGATGCACTGGTCAAAGCTTCTTTCAATTTCTCAAGGGCTTACTGTCTCGCATCTGACCACTCAAACTGAACACTCTTCTGAAGTAACTTGTCAAAGGAGCGGCTATCTTCGAGAAACCATTCACAAACCTCCTAAAGTAACCGGTTAAGCCTAGAAAACTACGAGTCTCTATCACAGACTTCGGTTGCTTCCACTCAACAATAGCATCTATCTTCTTCGGATCCACTTCTAATCCCATCGGCTGACACTACATGTCTAGGAAGACTACTTCTCGGATCTAGAACTCGCACTCACCCAACTTTGTATAGAAATGTTTGTCTAACAAGGTCTGCAAAACTACCATCAACTGCCGGTCATAGTCTTCCTCGGTACGAGAATACACGAATATATCACTTATGAAAACAACTACAACTGATCTAAATACTGATGGAAAATTCTGTTCATCATATCCACAAAAGCAGCTGGCGCCCTAGTCTAACCAAACGGTATAACCAAGAATTTATAACGACCATATCTAGTCACAAAAGATGTCTTCGGTACATCAACCTCTTTTACCTTCAACTGGTAGTAACCGGATCTCAATTCATCTTAGAAAACATTGAAACACTTCTAAGTTGATCAAACAATTCATCAATTCTCGGCTACGGATACTCGTTCTTCACCGTAAACTGATTCAACTGTCTATAATCTATACACATTCTCATACTATCATCTTTCTCCTATACAAACAACACAAGTGCACCCCGCGGTGGAGAACTCAGACGGATAAAACCTCTATCTGACAACTCTTGCGACTGAGTCTTCAACTCTTTCAGTTCTTTCGGTGCCAAACGGTACGGAGCAATCAAAACAGGAGCAGAATCGGAATATGTCTCTATAGCTAACTCTACTTTTCTATCGGGAGGTAAACCAAGAAATTCTTCCGGAACATACTCGGAAAATCTCACACTGCTCTAATACCCTGAGGTCTGACTTCATTCATGTTCGGATTCATTGCATAGGCCAAGTGCATCTCACCACCTAATTCAACTAATCTCTGAGCCTCTGAAGCTAAAACAACATTCGATAAGAATTTACATTCTCACCTACCATTACAATCTCATAATCATCCGCGAGCTTCAAGAAAACTCTCTTTGTCTCAAGGTCTACCCCAACTTTATGTTCTACAAGTCAAACCATGCATAATTTCACATCAAAACCGTAAAAAGGCAATTCCATCACATCTACTGGAAACATGTATCCCCGAACCATCAACGGACATCCCTTGTACATCCTTCCGACCACAATCGTACCCCCGAGGGAGCTAGTAACACTAACACCTACCTCTAGTACCTCACAAAGTAAATTCATCAACTTCGCATGTTCACTCAAAATACGCGGATGCGTAGATCCATAATTAATCAGAAAAACAATCTCAATAGTTGTATCGAGGAATTACTTGCTATAACATCGACATCATTCCGAAACCAACTCCTAGGTCTTCACTTCTTTCACCAACTCATATCAGGATCGGTCACATTGTTCTCTCTCAACAGAAACCAACTCATAGGCACGCTGACCCAAACAAACAAACTGTACCCCCAACTCAGGTACTGCCCTACTGCCCTAAACTAGAGCGAAGAACTCTCTCATCAATCACATCCTCTAAAACCTCAGATTCACGATTACTAGCTCTAGGCCCACGCCTCGACCTCAAACTTACAAAAGACAACAATACAATAAACAAAACACGCAACAAAATATATGGGGTTAGCAAGGGCAAGGGTCCGGGGTGATCAAGTACTCCTTTACTCAAAACCCCCTTCTAAATAAGTAATAATAGCAATGGGAACTCGACTATACGCCTCAACACAACCATCAAGCTAACACATGTTTTCAAACACCGTGCGAACAATCAAGCAACAAGCATACATAGCAAAACAGTCACAGAGACATAGCAACAACATAACACATCAAACTTACCTCACTTACCTACCCGAGGTCTCGGAACCTCGGGCTCTGATACCACCAAATGTAACCCCCTCGTCCCGGTCTGGACTACTGACCGGTCCGAGTAGGTTACACGGGGAAAACCGAAGTGAAACCCGTTAAGGCTCCCCTTCGGTTAGCAACCCTATTTTTTTCTTTATCTTTTCTAGATGCCTTTATTAAATCCTATGTGATACGACACGCAACGAACAAACACGGATACAAAACCCACAAGACATGCAATTAAACAGCCCATTTTAACTTTTATAGCAGGTTGTATCGATACACCAGACAAGGGTATCGATACGCCTTGACCAAGTCAACTGCCTCAAGTCAACTCAGGGAGACCGTATTGATACAGCCCTTGGGCGTATCGATACACCCTCCCCGGTCAACATCCCGCGGTCAACGATACAAAACTGTACCGATACGCCAAAGTCTCACCAAAATCTCAGATTTCCAGTGAGTTTTGGGCGTATCGATACACCCCCGCGTATCGATACGATAGGCCAAACTTGAGTCCCAAAGGGCAGGACCGTATCGATACGGCCCTTAGGTGTACTGATACGCCCTGCACTGCAACACTCAATTTTGCAGCCTAAGACTCTCAAACACAACTCTAGATGCAATTTCATACTTCCCTAGCCACATACAAACATATATACACCATTCAACAACCATGGTATAGCATACAAGACAACCAAAACGATCGAGGAACATACATTCAAGAGAATCATGCATTTGCACAAAAGGGAGGCATTCAAGGCATTCAAAAAGCACGCTTCAACAAAACATACACTTAAGCATTTAAGGTAGGCAAGTTTAAACATGGTTTATAAGCAAGACAAGACAACCAAAAGCTAAACCAGCATAACATATAAAAGGAGTCTAGATACACGCTCCTAAAACACGTAGCATTTCCCATTGCTAAACTACTACATTATTTAATAAACCATACTTGAGCAAACTACCACACGCCTGGACGCCCTTTTCTTGCTCCTTGTTAACTCCAAGCTAATGATCTGCATTGTTGGAAAAAGGAGAGCGTAAGCATAAAGCTTAGTGAGCGGAGCTCAAAACCATAACAACGACAATGCAGGGTTCAAAGCTTTCTTTAAAATAAAGGCCAACACATACAATCCATCTAACAACATAATCCTCTTACTAACATACGAGTTCAACCACAAGTCAACAATATAGATATTTGTCATGGCATCACACTTCATGGTATGCATAAAGGCATAATTTCAGATTTAAAGCAAAACCATTAAAAGGGAATGATATGGTGTGACACAACATGAACAATACATGGTATGCACAAGCATAACTAAAACACACACGGTGGGACTACACATCACCGTTTCGACTAGTAGTTTTCCAATGGGACTACACATCAAAGTACTCTTCTACTAGTCACTACCGGTGGGACTACACATCACCGTTCAATTAGTAGTTTTTCGATGGGACTACACATCACCGTACTCTTTTACTCGATGCTACCGGTGGGACTACACATCACCGTAGCAACGAAAACCATCACGTGAGGTTCGACACCAACCATGCAAGACGATATACAATTCACCATCATGCGACATGAACACACTATATCATCCACAACCAGAACAACTTGTAACAAAATCCACAATTATGCACAAACTTACTACTTACAATCTTACCAACCGCAAGTGGTCTTACTTACCATTTTCGTGCACAACCTGCACCAACTTACAGATATTTTACATGACATATCAACATCACCATTAATTTCATCACGCATGATCAACAACATAATAACAAACAACATGCTTCCTCCCAAAGTATTGAAATTTCATGCATAACAAGTTATCATTTCAAGTAATCGAAAAACAACAATAAAAAGGGGAATTTAAAGAGGCGATACCCTCAACTTACTCTTGAGTTTAGATTGACCTTTCAAGTTCAATCCAAACTCTCTCAAAACCACCTTTGAACCAAAAAAAGTTACTTAAAAACATTTCCACTCACATGCTTGAACCAACCCTTGAAAATCAAATTAAAACATTAACCACTCACCATATTTTCTTAAGCAAACCAAGCAAAGCCGACTCAAGCCTCCACAACTTCCGGAATCGTGCCCGAACCTCCCAAGGCCAAATCCGTTGTTTCTAACCAATTAAAAGCAATGTATTAACCTCTTAATCAACCACAAATTTACTGTTACACATCAGCTCTCAATTCCCTAACATTTTCTCAACAATTCAAAGTCGAAATCCTCCCAAATAATCACATTTTCGTACTCCAGCAAAACCCAGCCATTACCTCTCAATTTAAACACTCCAAAACATGTCCAAAACATCACCCCTAAGGTTGTACAACCATCAACCCTTCATTTCCCCACATAAACACCTTAAAAACTCCCATTTCCACTCTTAAAAATCACTTACAGCAGTAGCTACGGGAATCCATTCAAACCAACTCTATCACCACTCAAAAATCATCAAAAAAACATCTAAAAACACCTACCCAATGTTACTATAACATCAGCCCAACAATTTTTCACAAAATCATTCCAATAACACAAATTTTGACACTTTAAATATACCCCTAAAAACCCATTTCGGGATTTTTGTTAAAATCCCACCATTTTAAGATATAAGGTGTCTTAGGGTGAGATTAGTTCAAAACTAAACTCTACAAATCAAAAACAAGCCAAGAAGCCATTAAAGTTTCATGCTTTTCTTCAAACTTGAAAACTACAAAAACTCAAAAAGAGGATTTCTATGAAAACTAAAGCTATGGAAATGTTGGAAATCATGAGGAGAGTTCAAAAACGTAATTACCTCGAAGAGAGCCCTTGAATTGATGAAGAGATTTGATGAAATAGTGCTTTAGAGGATAAGAGGGGTTTTAGGTTTTCTAAAATGGTGGAATGAAGAAGATGAGCATTTTTTTCAAATAAAACCCCCTTTTGTCATCTTATTTCCCCTTCATTTTAAAATTTACCAAAATGCCATTGATGAGAAATGGTCATCTTCCACTATTCTAAAATCCATAGAATTTGGGCTTTAAATTAAAACAAGTCCAACATAATTTATTTGTTTTGAAAACCCAAGGCCCAAAATAATATTTTATTATTTAATTTCACCCGACCCCCAAACCCGGGTGTTACAATAGTGGATGCTCGAGGCATATGACCGGAGACAAGAGTAGATTCATGGACTTAAAGCCAAAAAGTGGAGGAGTAGTGACTTTTGGTGACAACTCCAAAGGCCACATTAAAGGTATTGGCTCCATAGATAATCACTCTACCATTCTAATTGAAAATGTTTTGTATGTCGATGGTCTTAAACATAATTTGTTGAGCATAAGTCAATTATGTGATAAAGGATTTAATGTCTTATTTGATAAAAATGGGTGCAAAATTGTTGACATTAAATCAAATAATATTATGCTCATAGGTCATCGCATAGGTAACATTTACATGGTGCATTTAGATGACATACATACTTCCCATGCATGTTTAGTAGCTCAAAATGAAAATGATGCATGCTATGGCATAGGAAACTAGGACATGCTAGCATTAGTGTTTTAGAAAAACTAGTTTCCCTTGATCTAGTTAGAGGTTTACCCAAAATTAAGTTCTCAAATGATAAAATTTGTGATGCATGCTTTAAAGGTAAACAACATAAGTCATCCTTTAAATCCATTAATGATGTTTCTACAAGT
Organism: Hibiscus trionum; assembly: GCA_030270665.1. Lineage (NCBI taxonomy): Eukaryota > Viridiplantae > Streptophyta > Magnoliopsida > Malvales > Malvaceae > Hibiscus > Hibiscus trionum. The sequence continues at coordinate 7,159,422 of BSYR01000007.1, read as the reverse complement.
AGGTGTTTACAACTTATTCATATGGATTTATTTGGGCCTATTAGGACTATGAGCTTGGGTGGTAAATCTTATGCATTTGTACTTGTTGATGATTTTTCTAGATTTACTTGGGTTCTATTTTTAAGTACTAAAGATGAGGCTTTAGAAAAATTCATCACATTTTCAAAATTAACCCAAAATGATCTTGAACTTAGAATTTCTCATATAAGAAGTGATCATGGAACCGAATTTCAAAATCTAAGGTTTGAAGAGTTTTTAAATGAAAATGGTATTAGCCACAATTTTTTGGCTCCTCGAACTCCTCAACAAAATGGGGTAGTTGAGAGGAAAAATAGAACTTTACAAGAAATGGCTAGAACTATGCTTTGTGAAAACAATTTACCTAAATATTTTTGGGCAGAAGCCACAAACACCGCTTGCTACATTGTAAACCGAGTAATGATTAGGCCACTTTTAAAGAAAACAGCATATGAGATTTTAAAATCTAAAAAGCCTAAAATTAGCTATTTTCATCCATTTGGTTGCAAATGTTTTGTTTTAAATAATGGAAAAGACAACTTAGGTAAATTTGATGCAAAAAGTGATGAACCTATTTTCATAGGATATTCCTTAACCTCTAAAGCCTATCGTGTATTTAACAAGAGAACTTTAGTAGTAGAAGAATCTATACATGTTGTATTCGATGATAACCTCCTTCCAAGGAAGGATTCTTGTGATGGTGATGATGTAGAAATCATTAATGCCTTTGATGGAGGACAAAATTCAAAGGAGGATGAGATTCCAACAAAAGAAGGGGATACACAAGATCCACCTTATGAAGCCTTGAAGGACTTGGCTCTTGAGGAAAAGGAAGTGAGCTACCCAAGGGAGTTCAACTATGTCAAAGGTGGTGAAATCTTAGGTGATCCATCCAAGGGGGTAACCACTAGATCTTCTCTTAAACTTATGAACAATGTTGCATTTATCTCATGCATAGAGCCTAAGAATATAAAAGAAGCATTAAAATATGACTTTTGGATTATGGCTATGCAAGAAGAGTTAAATCAATTTGAGAGAAGTAATGTTTGGACATTAGTTGATAGGCCTAGTAATCAATCTACTATAGGAACTAAATGGGTCTTTAGGAACAAGCTAGATGAGAGTGGTAACATTGTGAGAAATAAAGCTAGATTAGTAGCACAAGGTTACACTCAAGAAGAGGGAATAGATTTTGATGAAACATATGCACCTGTAGCTAGAATGGAGGCCATTAGGATGTTGCTTGCATATGCATGTTATCATGATTTCAATCTTTTTCAAATGGATGTTAAAAGCACATTTTTAAACGGTTTTATAAATGAGAAAGTGTATGTGGAACAACCACCGGGTTTTGAAGACTCAAAATTTCCAAATCATGTTTTCAAACTTACTAAAGCTCTTTATGATTTAAAACAAGCTCCTAAAGCTTGGTATGAGAGACTTTCAAACTTTTTGATTGAAAAAGGTTTTGAAAATGTAAGGTGGACACTACACTTTTCATAAAAAGGTATCAAAATGACATCTTAGTAGTACAAATTTATGTTGATGATATTTTTTGGATCTACTAATGAATGTCATTGCAAAGAGTTTGCTAAGTTAATGCAAGGTGAATTCGAGATGAGCATGATGGGGGAGCTCTCATTCTTTTTAGGACTCCAAATCAAGCAAAGAAATGATGGCACCTTCATCAATCAAGCAAAGTACATCAAGGATATGCTCAAGAAGTTTGGCTTAGAGAATGCAAAGCCTCAAGCCACACCTATGAGCTCATCTACAAAGCTTGACAAAGATGAAGAAGGTAAGTGTGTTGACTCTAAGCTTTACCATTCTATGATTGGATCATTGCTTTACCTTACCGCAAGTAGACCGGATATCTTGTTTAGTGTTTGCTTGTGTGCTAGGTTTCAAGCTAGTCCTAGAGAGTCTCACCTTATAGCCGTTAAGAGAATCTTTAGGTACCTTAGAGATACCCCTTGTTTAGGTCTTTGGTACCCTAGAGACTCCACCTTCAACCTTCATGCTTATTCGGATGCGGATTATGGGGTTGTAAAATCGATAGGAAGAGTACTTCGGGAACTTGTCAATTCTTAGGTAGTATGCTCATATATTGGTTCTCAAAGAAACAAAATAGTGTAGCTCTTTCTACCATCGAAGCCGAGTACATATCCTTAGGGAGTTGTTGTTCTCAAGTCCTTTGGATGAAGCAACAACTCTTAGATTATGGTATTAAAGTTGAAACCATACCCCTTAAGTGTGATAACATTAGTGCCATTTGCTTGACTAAAAATCTCATCCAACACTCTAGAACCAAACATATAGAGATAAGGCATCATTTCATTAGAAATCATGTCCTTAAGGAAGATGTTGTTATAGAGTATGTTGACACCTTATACCAACTAGCGGACATTTTTACAAAGCCTTTAGATAAAGAGCGTTTTTGGTCCCTTATGAGAGAGTTAGGTCTAACTAGCCTTCCTAGACCCTTTAGAACCATTTTTAAAAATAAAATTGCTTGATCTTGTGAAATTGCATGTTAATGTGTTGTAGCTCTTGATAATATCCATGCTTATAGCTAGGGGGAGTATGATTCTGTTAAAATATGCTTAGAACTGCTCATTCATCATTTGCATTCATTTAGGAGATGTTAGAATCGAGTTTTTGGTTGTTCTTGAAGCCTAAAATATATTTCTGGGCATAGGGTATCGATACGTTCTTGAAGCCTAAAATGTATTTCTGGGCATAAGGTATCGATACGAGTACTGTATTAGATTCCCATATTACTTTTTGCCTAAAACGGGTATCGATACGGTTAAAATCGTTTCGATACGAGCAACAATCGTTTCGATACAAATTGCCTCCGTTTCAATACGAACCTTCAACGGGCATTTTAAATGGAATTACGTTTTTACCCCCGTATCGATACACCCTCAGGCGTATCGATACACGATTGCGTAGACAGCTATCAATTGGCATTTAAGAGTTCAACTTTTACAAAAATTGAATTTTCTCAAAACCCTAGCCGTTTTCACTCTATAAGTAGCCTCTTTTTCCCTCATATTTTCACACCACAACTCTAAATCTCTAGAGGGTTTTCAAAATCAAGCAAAGCTCTTAAGCTTTTCATCAATTGGGTGCTAAGTTCCTCTCCCATTCCTCTCTAATCAATATCAAGGTAAAACTCTTTCTTTTTCTTTTAATTTTTCTTTTAATTTTCATTTCAAATTTTCTTTTATTTTGTTTTTGTTTTGTCTTCTCAAACCACGATCTATTTTCAATTTTTTTTAAAAAAACCTTGATTATTGGCTTACAATGAGTTGAATGAAGAAAACTTAATGCATACATTGTTTTTAATCTTTTCTCTAGTTCATGGCACCTCCTAAAAAAAGAACATGTACTAGTGAAGCCGGTGAAGGATCCAATACCGGAGGTGGTGCTCGCCCGAATCTCACTCATATCTATCAACACTCCTTTAAGTCCCCCGGAGAACCCACCTATTTTCGCCAATTTCAAAACTATAAGATCCGTCCGGAGAGGGTAATATCTATTCCTTTTCTTAACTCGGAGCATTTCAAATTTGAATATCTACCTTTGCTCCAAGAATAAATGCTCAATCCAAGAATAAATGCTCAATCCTTTTCTTAACTCGGAGAGGGTAATATCTATTCCTTTTCTTAACTCGGAACATTTCAAATTTGAATATCTACCTTTGCTCCAAGAATAAATGCTCAATCCATTTGTGATGTATTTAAGTTGGAGGATGAAGGCTATGATCATGAGAATGCCCTTGGCCATGTCCTAAGTGGTTCTGTCACCTCCCTAAATGCTCAGGATCGGATCCTCCATTTGATGGTTTCTTGGTGGTTTAGGCCCTCGGGAGGGAAGTATTCCACTATTCGCCAAGTAGATGATTTTTGGATTCGATGCTTCCGTGAGAGAAAACGTCCGAACCTTGCTCGTATTATGTTTGCGGAGATTGTTTATCTCGTGCAACATTGCCACACCACACTCATCACTTCCTTCACCTATGGCACGGCCTTGAGTTACTTCTTCCAACAAAAGGAGATAGATTGCTCGCATGACTACCCAACTCCCCTCACCGATCTTATTGATGAAAGATCTCTTGCAAGGGGTAAGTTCCATTACTTTAATGGTAGTTGGCTTCGTCTATCCGAGCTCCCTAGTGAGGCCGCGGAACATTTTTTTAATCCTCAAGTTGCACAAATTCCTCAAGCTCCTCCTCCACCTTCTATGGACTCCCCCATGACTTATCTCAATGAGCAATTCACGGGTTTGCGCACGGGAATGGCCTCAATAGATCAAGTTATGAATTCGGGATTTACCGTTATTGATACAAGGTTTACAAGCCTTGAAGATCGAATGAAGAATGTGGAGACTCGACTCACTTCTCTTGAAGGCAGTCACAACTCTATGAACATCTCTCTCACCGCTTTCCATGACGAGTGGCGTCAAACTAGAAGGAATGATGATGAAGATGGTGAAGAAGGCGATGGAGATGCATAGTAGCCTATCTTTGCATATCATTCATATCATCTAGGATATTTATTTATGCACCTTTGATTTATGTTTTTAGGACTAAGTTTGCATTCTTCTAAAACATATGCTTTGATTTTCTGTTATTTGGATTTTAAGTTGATGATATCTTTTATTTGAACTTAATGATATTATGTTGCTTGATTATTTATACCTTTTGCCTATTTATGCATTTTATATTATGTCTCAATTATTTTTGATCTACCAAAAAGGGGGAGAGGGAAGCTCACACTTAAAAATTTTGATTTTCAAACTTAAAAGTTACCTAGCTAATATTAAGGGGGGTTATTTTGCAAAGTTTTTCAAAGTATCAAAAATTTCAAGTTTTGGTTTTGTTATATCAAAAAGGGGGGGATTGTAAAACCTATGTTTGATTTTGATATAACTAAGTATGTTAAGGATTAAATTGAAAACTTGAAATTGATTTCTAAGTCTCTTAAATGATTTATAAATCACCAACACTTTGAACTGATTTGAAAAACTCAAACTCCAAATATTTTCTAAGTATTCCAAGGCCAAAGTATTAAAAAACGTCCAGGTGTATCGATACGCCTCCAGCCGTATTTATACCTTTTTTGCAAAGTTGGCTACTGGAAAGACGTATTTCGATACGCCCCTTAGCGTATCGAAACAGCGTATCGAAACAGATTCAATCTGTATCGATACGCCCCTCTGTTAAAAACTGAAGGAGTTTGAATGGTGTACCAATACGGCTCAACCCGTATCGATACCCCTCTGTATCGATACGCCCCTCTGTAAAAACTGAAGGAGTTTGAATGGTGTACCCAAAATATTTTCGACCGTTGGTGTCAGTTGTTAGGTAACTAATATTTAAAGTGGTAGTTGTCTCGTATCGATACGGTGTACCCCGTATTGAAACAGAGACTTCCAGTGAGCTAAGTTGAGAAAAAGGTATCGATACGGTCTCTTTCGTATCGAAACGGTCCTTGTCCCGTACCGATACGCTTACACGCGTTTCGATACGCCCTCTTTATTATGTGCAACGACTCTTTCTGTTTTGAGACAGGTATCAATACGGGTCTTTGTGTACCGATACGGATAGCTGCAGAAGTGCATTTATGGTGGAAAGAGAGGGTCCCAATGGCTATAACCAATACCCCAACCACCCAAACGGCTAGAATTGATAGAGAAGGTATAAATTAAAGCTCATTGAAGACTAGCAACAACTATTGCATCAAAGATAAACATCCAAGCAAAAAATCCAACCTCATTGTGCTTATTTTCCAATATTCTTGTAAACCCCAAATTGTGTTGTATTCAATTCCTATCCTATCTCAAATTTAGGTTGGGTGTTTGTACTGAAAGGGGCAATATTGTATTTGAGAGATATCTTTCTTCCTAATTTATTTTTTGCTCACTTGTGAGGGTTTGGTCAAATTTTGGGTAGAAAATTTGACCGATTGTATAAAGGTTACCTCCTAAGCCTTGAAAAGGGGAAGAACAAATTAGTGAATTGTTGTAAATCCTTAGTGGTAGCTAAAGTAGTGGATGTAGAGTTCATTTGGAACTTGAACCACTCTAAAATCCTTTGTTCTTCATTTTTAGCTATCAATTTTCTCCAACAATTTTTTAAAGCCCAATTCACCCCCCTCTTGGCATTGATCAATCTATTGAACCACTCAACAGAACTTTTTCTCTTGTTGCTATGTTTAAATCCATTCGGATATTGCTTGCAATAGCTACATTTTACGATTATGAAATCTGGCAAATAGATGTTAAAACCGCTTTCCTCAATGAAAAATTAGATGAGGATGTGTACATGACACAACCTGAGGGTTTTGTCGATCCAAATGATGGCCGAAAAGTATGAAAGCTACAAAGATCTATTTATGGGTTGATCTTTCTTGTAACATCCAAAAACCGGCCTAGTAGAAATTAGGTTCCGATGACCGAATATTTTATATCAATTGTATAATTTATTCGATCTTAATTAAAACAATAAAGATTATACGGGTTAAATTTATTATTATTATTATTATTATTATTATTATTAAAAAGAAAAAGAAAAATGAGAAAGGCCGAGGGACCCCGGCCAATTCCTTCAAATTCAAGGAATTTCCGTAGGAATTTCCACGTATAAGGTAGACATGGCGCAAGCAAAATATGGGTGGCCATGTTTTGACCACACGTGGACAATTAGAAGGGCAATTGCCCTTAAAATTTTGCCACCACTTCATGCGTATTGAATGTAGAAAGCAATAATGGACCAACATAACTGTGTATATAACGGGGGAGGACTGTGCGCAAATGACAATGAAAATAAGAAAAGAAGTTGATAAAGGACAACCGATATTTTCGATATAGTAATATCAAATTTCTACTGACATCGGGTTCAAGAAGTTGATAAAGGACAACCGTCAATTAAGGAAAATACGTCATCATACAAGAACCCTAATATCGAGGTTAATGTAGTCGGAGTCTCGAAATTAGGCGATGAGCCTTTCTGAAATTAGGTTATTGATTTAGGTTGTTTACTAACCATTGGATTAGAGGGGTTTTGCATAAAGCATTATTAAAGCGATGTTGGTAAGTTTTGGTAAGTATTGCATCGAATCATTGTCCGTAGCATCGTTGTTGTTATCATCGAAGTCATTGAAACATTGCTACATGAATCATTGAGCATTAAACATTGATTATTGCATATTAGATGTTGCATATTGCTATCGAGATATTGGTGTTGGTGTGTGCATATGGTCATCAAATTATTGACATTGAATCATTGTTATCGTTATCGATATGAAGACATTGTCATTGACATTGTAACCGACTTCGTTATTGACAATGTTATAGACTTCGATAAAGATATCGTATTGATAAAATATTATTGAGAAAAAAATCCTTGGATACTTTGACTTGGTACTTGGTTTATTTATCGGGACTACGGTCCATGAGCCACGGCTCAAGGGTGACGACCCTAGGCAAGGCAGAGGTTCGGTTGGAGTGAGTACGGGCATTGGAAGCATTGAATCATTGATACTGTATTGAAACAAGTCATTTGTTTGTGCTTTGAGCTTGTCTATTACCGACTATCGAACTAAAGTTACCTAAGTCCAAAAATGTTTCAAGGCGAATGATGCTAAAAGATTAATAAAGACATCAATAAAATTAGGCTAAAGGGGTACTTTTGCCCCTGAGTTCGACCCAAAAATGCAATTTTACCCCTCGTCGAAAAGTACACTCAATGTGGCCCTCCAGTCCATGAAATTGATCAAATTGGCCCTTTGACCGACGTTGACCGTTAAGGTGCTGACGTGGCAGTTAACGGTGATGACGTGGCAGTCCATGATGCTGATGTGGTGGTCAACGATGCTGACGTGGCAGTACACGTGGGATGATGACGTGGCAGGAGGGGCTGAATTGATTATTTTAACCGAATTCAAGGGCATAATTGATTTTTTCTGAGTTTAGGGGCATAATTAAAAGTTCGATAACTTATTTAATCTTTAAGCTAAAAAAATAAAACTATTATTATTTAAATAATATTTAAATATTCATAAAATATTAAAAAAATAAAAACACTATAATGAATTAAATATAAGTAAAAACATTAAAGTTATAAATATAAAAAATTTAAAAATATTTATAAACCATTAGAGAATCTTTCGATTGTTTCACGTTATGCTACGCGTACTAATGTTCCTTGAACATATTTTCAATTGAGACATCATTGTATTAAAGTATTAATAAAGCCAAAATTCTCTTTCATTTTTGTACATCAAATATTAATGAGCATCAATTTGATGTAAAAAAGCGAAAAAAAAAATTGAATTCTATTGTTACTCTAGTACAATGTTGATTCCACTAAAAAAAATCTAACGAATAGTAATACTCAAAATGACGAAGTCGAATTTTTTTCGATAAAAGTGTTTACTTTTTTAATAATTTATAAAAAAAAATTATTAAGTTTTTAGATTAAATTTTATCTTTTTTAATTCATAATATATTTTAATTTTTGATATAATTTTTATTTTCAGTAACTTTTAGAATATTTTATTTATTTTTATTAACTTTATGAATTTTTATAAAATAAATTGAAGAATATTTTAATCTTCTGTGAGAGTCTTCACTTTGTTTTTTTTAATTATTCTCACTTAATAAATTTATTTATCTAGTTTTAATATTTTAAAATTTTAATAATTTCATAAATTCTTATTTTTCAACTTAAATATTAAATAAGTTATAGAACTTTTAATTAAAATCAATTATGCCTCTAAACTCAGGAAAAAAATCAATTATGCCCTCGAATTCAGTTAAAATAATCAATTCAGCCCCTCCTGCCACATCATCATCCCACGTGTACTGACACGTCAGCATCGTTGACCGCCACGTCAGCATCATGGACTGCCACGTCATCACCGTTAACTGCCACGTCAGCACCGTAACGGTCAACGTCGGTCAAAGGGTCAATTTGATCGATTTCATGAACTGGAATGCCATATTGAGTGCACTTTTCGGCGAGGGGCGAAATTACATTTTTAGGTCGAACTCAGGGGCAAAAGTACCCCTTTAGCCATAAAATTATTATTGAATTATAAATATAGCATTGAATATGGTCATTGCATTGTTAATACCGTAATATTGTTATTGCTACGATATTGTTATTGTCATAATATTATTACCATAGTATTGTCATTGGCATAGAATTCATGTATCCATATACCGTTAGTTGATCCAAAAAAATTATTAGTTATTGATATTGCTTTGTTATGATATTGCCATTGATGATTGATACTATGTTTTTATTATGAATAAAGAGCATGTCATGTTTATTGCATAATTGATATTATGATTGTTATGAAAGCATTATAAATGACATATCATGTTTATTCATTGTTATTGGCTACCTCACTTAGACTATATAAGTCTAACGCATTCATGGTCCATACATTTCAGGTTAAGGAAAGTAAGGATCAAGATCGGGATTAGTTGGAAGATCAGCAACTCACTACAAGTAAAGAGTAATGTATTTTGTCCTTATGAACTCTTAGTATGGTGGCAAAGTAGTTAAATCGACTTTAGTTTTTTTGATATGTGTATATCAGTTGTAATGACATATTTGACACTAAAATATTGATTAAAAGTTTAAGATTTATGTCTCCGATCTCCGTATTGTTTTTCGGTAACACACTCCGACTCGGTTCTCTACCAGGCCGGGAAGGGGTGTTACATTTCTAATATCCAATCAACCCTTCATAAACAATTCTCAATTCACCAACCTTTGCAAAATTAACAACTCTCAAACTACAACCAACACCAAAAGCTTCCATTAACCAAACATCAATCTCAAATCATGAAGAACAACTATCTCAACTCGGCACTTAAACTAATTTTAGGTCCAAACTTGTAAAAACAATTTTTAGATTTTACCAACAAATATAAAATCATTAGTACCCTTTAATTTTTTTATGTTTGAACAACATAAACATGATTTGTTTTTGAACCAATATAAACCAATTAATTTCACTTTAATCACAAACGTTAATAGGAAATAGTAGATTAAGGGCACAAAGCGTGTGAAATGTCAATAAAAACCATAGCTCACTTTGTTTGATAGGAGTAACTCAAAATGAGATCCCCTTATATTCGAACATGAAAACATTGTTAACCAAAAATTCACCGATTCGCTCAAGCTTAAAAATCATTTGGATGAAAAAAATAGATTAGAAATGAGACTGTGAAATTAATTGATCATTAAAAAACATTTTAGAAAAGTACAAAATAAGAAAACAATAGTTTCTAGTTTAGAGAAAATTTAGAGAACCCATGTTTTAGAGAAAATATTAGCCATTGGTAGTAGTTTTTTAAAAACAAAAGAAAATTGAGTTTGTTAAAATACAAAGGGTGCATTTTCTCCCTAAAGATTCAACAAGTGTCCTCTCAACACTTTACAGAATGTCGAAAAACGTCGGTACACCCCATGGTGCAATAGAAAAATTATCCAGCGTATACTACCAGTGATCCATGTACGAGGAACAAATCCGGGGTGAAAAGGGATGAAACGTTACCTTAATTAAATCTGGAAAAACTACAGGGAGTTAGGAGAATCCAATTCTTCCAGCACGATATCGAATCCAAGCCGTCACAATAGTGTTCCGACCTCTACGTAGTCCACTCGAACGAAAAGAACAATATTTTTTCTTCTCTAACTGTTAGAGAGGTTTTTCTCAAAAGGCATATCTTTGGCTGCTAGACCTTATGCCTTTATATAGCATTCAAAACCCTAATTCTTATTAAATTCAGATTCTTTAAATATACAATATATTTAACCAAATATAATTAAATATGTAGAATCTAATTCTACTTCAATTAGTTTTCTTTAGGGATATATATGTATATATTTTAATATTATCTGATAATTATAATAATTATCTAGCATTAAAATATATATAAATAAAATTATCTATAATTACAATAATCATAATAATTTCAGTTTTTACTTATTTTCTTGCACAACAAGTTTGTACAAATTCTATCTAGTCGATATTTGTTCGTTTCAATCATAGGGTCTGACCCTTGTAGTTTCATGTAACGTTAGCAGTAATATCTAGAACAATTCTAATATTACAAGCAATGAGTGGCATCTAGCAATACATCATCGCTACCTAAGTTACAGGAAGTTGTGGTTAGACATAACCTTTTTCGTGATTAACTCATTTCATATATTACATCATTTTGTCCTTATATTTAGATCAGACACAAGTCATGGATTAGTCACACTTCTATAGTCCATCTAATATTTCTTGATATCTTTAGTATACTATAATAAACGAATAACTATGATATCTCATATCAAGTTATTCGAGCATGACCATGCATTTCTAGTCTCACTCAATCAAGTGGTCTATGATATTACTCCTATTATGTATGAGGGACAAATCTTATCTTGATCAACCATATTTCGCTACATAGATTGCAATATATCCAATATCAGTATTTATAATGTACTCAGTTACGACACATGTTTGATTGTATCAAAATAGGTCACTCACAATGTTGAAATAATGATGATCTCAATTATGAGGATCATACATGTAGTTATCACTATGAGCAATGTTGTGACTGTCACATAATAATCCAAGAAACATGCTCATAGCGGGTTAATCGATTATGTATTTCTCTAACACATACTTATGTATTGATTTTGACTTCTCCATGTCAATGACAACAATTTATCATCAATCAACTACATATTAGTCTTAATATATTATTGTTGTCCATGCCCACAATAATACTCAACTAATGACATTCAAGAATAACTATATTATTCTAATGACTTTATTATAATTCAGTTTATTTATAAACGCATAGAATAAGACTGAAATAATAACAATGACTTTATATTAATAAAACAAGATAACATAATTATGTCTTTTACAACAATCTCATGATTGGTCTTTGAACATACTCCAACAATCTCCCACTAGCAGTAAAACCAACCACTTATGTATCTAATACCAAGAGACTTAGTGTGACGATCATGCTTCTACTGTGTCAGAGGCTTTGTTAGTGGATCGGTGATATTGCCATCCGTTGGTACTCTGTATATTTCTACATCCTCTCGATTAATGATTTCTCGAATCAGATGGTAACACCTAAATATGTGTTTGGATCGCTGGTGAGATCTGGGTTCTTTTGCTTGTGCGATGGCTCTGTTGTTGTCATAACGTAGGTCTATAGCATTTGATATGCTAGGCACAACCCCTAGTTCAGATATGATTTTTTTTATCCAAACAACCTCTTTTGCAACATCGCTTGCTGCAATATACTCAGCTTCTATTATAGAATCTACTACTGTATCTTGCTTTGAACTTTTCCAGCTTACAACACCTTCATTAAGGCAAAGCACAAAACCCGATTGCAATCGAGAATCATCCTTATCGTTTGAAAGCTTGCGTTAGTATAACCTTTTATACTTAGCTCTTCATCACCTCCATACATAAGGAATGTATCCTTAGTTCTCCTTAAGTACTTAAGGATGCTTTTGACTGCAACCCAATGACCTTCACCAAGATCTACTTGGTACCGACTTGTCATACTTAAAGCATATGATATATTCGGACGTGTACATAACATGGCATATATGATAGATCCAATGGCCGAAGCATATGTAATCTTACTCATGCGCTCTCTTTCTTGAGGTGTTGAAGGACACATTTCCTTTGAGAGTGAAATATCATGTCTCATAGGTAAGAATTATCTTTTAGATTCTTCCATACTTAATCTTTTCAGTACTTTATCTAGGTATGTACTTTGACTTAGTCTTAGGAGTCGTCTTGATCTATCTTTATAGATCTTGACTCCTAATATGTAGGTTGCTTCACCCAAGTCTTTCGTAGAAAAACTTTTTCCTAACCAAGTCTTTATAGACTGTAAGGTAGGTATGTCATTTCCTATAATTAGTATGTCATCCATATACAATACCAAGAATGTGACAGTGCTCCCTCTAGTTTTCTTGAAAACACATGGCTCATCTTCATTTTTAATAAAACCAAATTCTTTGATTTCATCATTAAAATGAAGATTCCAACTTTAAGAAGCTTGCTTCAACCCATAAATGGATCTTTGTAGCTTGCATACTTTTCGGGCATCTTTTGGATTGACAAAACCACCGGGTTTGTCATGTACACATCCTCATCTAATTTTCCATTGAGGAAAGAGGTTTTAACATCCATTTGCTAGATTTCATAATCATAAAATGCAGGTATTGCAAGCAATATCCGAATAGATTTAAACATAGCAACGGGAGAAAAAATTTCATCATAGTCTATACAATGAATCCGACGACATCCGTTAGCAATCAATCTCCCTTTGTATGTTTGCACATTTCCATCCATGTCGGTTTTCTTTTTGAAAACTCATTTACACCCTATGGGTTTTATTCTTTCATGTGGGTCAACCAAAGTTCATACTTGGTTTTCTGACATGGAATTCAACTCGGATTTCATGGCTTCTAGTCATTTCTTGGAGTCTGGGATCGCCACTACTTCCTGATAAGTCTTAGGCCCGTCTTGGTCCATGAGGAGAACATCACCATGCAATATGACGAGAAATCCATACCTCTCAGGCGAATTGCGTTCTCTCATAAATTCACTGTAGCGGTTGTGTTTCAAGAATGATTGGATGTTCCTCAACTATTTGTGAAACTTGTTGTTGTTCAATCTCCGGTTCAGTGATCTGTGGTTGATCTTGAATTTCCTCAAGTTCAATATTTCTTCCTTTTCCTTTTCTGAAAATAAATTCTCTTTCAAGGAAGACTCTTTTTCGAGCAAAAAACACTTTGTTCTCAGAAGGATTGAAGAAATAGTATCATTTAGTTTCTTTATAATACCCTACAAAATTACATTTATGATATTTGAATTCGAGTTTTGTAAACATCTGATGTTTAATATAAACTTCGCATCCCTAAATTTTCATAAAAGACATACTAGGACGCTTCCCAGTCCATATCTCAAATGGTGTCTTTTTTAACCGATTTAGATGGAACATGATTTAGTGTGAAAATAATTGTTTGACAACGAGAAACCACATATCATATGGGTGGTTGAGTGTTTCTCGACGTTTCTCCGTGCATGAAGGTTGTAGAGAATAGTTCGTAATGGTGTGTTGAATCAAGTCTTAGTAGGCGATATATAGTTAAGTAGGAAGATCGGTTTTTGTGAGATGGTTTTGGGCTCAAATGCGTAATTGATGATTTGCCTATGTTTTTGTGGCGAGGTTTGTTTGATCCTTTGCTTGTCCCCGTAAAGTGAAAGTTGAGAATTGTTTGTTTTACCTTTGGTAATGGACGTTTCGGATTTAGTCTCTAGAACCTAGGTGTTGCTTGTCGGGACAATTAAATTTGTGAGAGTTATGCGGCATAAGTGTAATGGAGAAAATTGTTAGATGAAAGAAGGTTTGTGTTTATTTTGTTCCGTTTTCCTAAATTTTGAGAGTGAAATTTCTTTTAGAAGGGGAGAGTTGTAACACCCAAAAAAACGAGTTAGAAGATTTGGATGAATTATCGGAACCGTGTTGAGATTTTTTGTTAGACTTTAGCAAATTAATTATTTTCAAAAAATAATTTAGGTAATTAAATTGATTTCTGGTAAATTTATCATGATATGTATTTGTGAAAAAATATATTTAATAAGTTTCATAAAGGATAAAATTGAGTTTGGATAATTTTAAATGAGTTGTTTTTAATAGAATTATTAAATTAAATAAAAAAATATATTTTCCCACTTGTTTTTAACAAAAAAAAGTTGACGGTTATAATTTTCTAAAACATGAGAAAGATATTTTCTAAATTTCTCTCTCCCAAACAAAACTTAGGGATTTCTTGATTCCTTAATTATTACTACTTTGATTTTTTCTCCAATTATTTCTAGATAATTATGGACTAAGGATTTTGATTTCTACATCATTTCCACTATTTTTCTTGTTGGGAATCAAG
This sequence comes from Hibiscus trionum, assembly GCA_030270665.1. Lineage (NCBI taxonomy): Eukaryota > Viridiplantae > Streptophyta > Magnoliopsida > Malvales > Malvaceae > Hibiscus > Hibiscus trionum. Next base: position 7,144,400 of record BSYR01000007.1, on the reverse strand, counting down.
TGGGGAGTTCATCTTCAAGTTCATTTTTCATCAAGCAATGTGAGAAGATGATCTTTAATGATTTTCTACATGTTTTTATTTCTTAATCTATAATTTTTCATGCATTGGAATAATTTTTTTTTTTTGAAAGTTAAATGAATTTTATTAATCAACAACCTTAACCCCGTGCCTCATTAAAAAACCTCCCTAGCCTAGGTTGGAGGAAAAAGAGTGCAAAAAAAACGGGGCAAGGACATAAACATCATACAACCCGGAAATATTAGAACCTGCATCTCGTCTAAAAACTGCCCAAGGGCTCATGATCACCAGCTAACCAAAAACTGCCCTTTCAGCAGCAGCACACATTGCTTCGCTATTCAACAAGGTTGCTAAGTGCTGCAGCAAACCAACACAGGGGCTTCCGTCTTCTAATACCCGATTTGGCGAGTTTGTCAGCGGTGACGTTGGCCTCTCGAGGGATGGCGCTAATACTCCATGTTTCCGGGGATAGTAATCTGCGAATTTCATCAATGATTGGCCTGAAAGCCGCAGGGGAACGAACCGGACAAGACAACCAATCACCAATATTACTACAATCCGTTTCCAAGACCAAATTAACCTTTTGTTTCCATCTACACTTAGAAAAAATCACCACAGCCTCACGCAGTGCAATGAGTTCCGTAGAAATAGCGTCTGACATACCCGCCGATTTAGAGAAAATGGCCAACAGCCTGCCTTCTTCATCACACAAAGCGCCTCCCACACCTGCTTTACCATATCCACCAATTACCGCTCCGTCAAAATTGAATTTCAATGACCCTTTAGGAGGAAGAGACCAGACACTGATATCTCTTTTTTTCGAAGCGCAAATCCTAGGAGCATTGACACAGGGATTTAGAACAAAATCCGTAATCGAAGAGGAAAAAAGTGGCCATTTCCACTTACACCACCAGCCGAGGCGAAGAATGAACGACTCGAAAAGTTTCAATTCTGACACCACTGCATTTTTAAACACTGCCTCGTTCCTTAATAACCAAGTCGACCAAAATAAAGCGCTAAAGGAGAGCAACCAGAAGTCTTTAGGAATGTTCGGAGAGGGTAAATTCTCCCACTGGAGAAAAAGCGAGCGAACATTCCCCGGAGAAACGAAGAAAATACCCCATTTACTGAACCATCTCTGAATCAGCCTCCATGTTACTGGACAATTACAAAACAGGTGATCTATTGTTTCATCCTCACGAGAGCACAGGGCACAGAGGGACTGAGATTGAACGACGACCCCCCTCTTGATAAGCTCGACTTTGGTAGGGACACGACCATGGAGAACTCTCCATATAAACGCCTCTGCTTTTGGCGGAGCTAAATTAGCCCAGACTTTAGACCACAAGAGATCTTGATTGGCATTACAAATGGGCAAAGAATTGATAAACTTATAATAAGATTATTGGATTTTCTCATAAACCTTGATTAGATTATAGCAATCTAATGATTTCTATGGAGTTCTAATATTTTGTGCATGGGTAATAATAATCTAGAGTTGATTTTGTAATTCAATTTCCAGAGTTAATCTAATTGGTTGAATTTAATTTTGAGTTTTTGAATTGAAGCATTTGGTAGAGTGTTGATTTAATTATTGGATCAAAGATGGGGACACACTACAAGTTCGAAAATAGATTCGGTAAATGTTTCAAGGTCTGGTGCGCGCATAGGTTTGAGGCGCTGAATATTGAGCGAATTCGACTAAAGGTTGATAAATAAAGTAAAATATACGGGAAGGTTGGGAGTGGCCAGGCAGTGCGCACGGGGTTGTGCTGCCTTTCTAATTCATGGTGGCCTTTCTGGATCGTATATGTTGTGGGAATTTAAAATAATAATATAGGAAAAAGCTTTAAAAAGTAAGCATGTGAATTTAATTGAAAAAAAAACAGAGCAGTGGCGTTAATTAAAAGGAAGAGGATTTAAAGGGTTAATGGCAATGTGCGAACAGTGTGGAGTTTTCGTGCATGACATTGTGTTGTTGTTTGAACGATAAGGGTTTTTGAATGCCGTGAGATATTTTGATTAAGTGGTTACTTTAGTGTGGTCAAATTTATATTGTCCCTTGTATTTTTTTGTGTGGAAGATGACAAGTGTTGGACGGATTTTTGATTAAGCGCCTAGGCGTTGATGTTGAGACGTTGGCACCAAGGCGATGGCAAATTGATGAGTGCAAATGTGTTTTGGTACTATAAAGATGTTTGAATTATGACTTTGGGACTTTAGTTAAATCCTAGCAAGCTTAACTAAGCTCGAAGTAAGTTATTTCTATTTCGCCTTTTGAATACCGGTTTGATATGAGTATTGATTTACATGTTTTTGGTTTAAAAGCATAGATTAGTTTACTTGTTGTTTTATGCATCTTTTAAATAATATGCAATGACTTGTTAAATATATGAATGCCTAAGAGCATTGAGAAATGATTCCTAAATGGAATGTGATTGTTGCCTTTGGCAATTTGATTTTGTACATGGAAGTGTTTTCCTAAATGTATAAGAAAAACAACAAGTAACATGGTTAATAATGAATTGTATTGGCAAGTGATGCAGTTTAAAATGTTATTGGATATAGTTGGCCGACCATAAGATTGATAGTGCACTATAATAAGTCGTCTCACGTGTTGAGGGGTTTATGTGTACCGAATACTCCACCACGAGTACCCTAACGGTAGAGGGGTTATATGGTACCGAAAACTTCCGTCACTGAATTATAGATCTAACTGATGATTCGGTTGTGATCGTACCTTAATTTCGATTGAGATAGTATGAAGTGTTGAGAGGACACTTGTTGAATCCTTGTATCCGATGTAACTTTTGTAAAGTGGGGCTTAGTTTATGATCACTTTAAAGCCAATATAATTGATAATGTATCATGTTGATGGATCATGTTGTATAATGTGGTTTATACATGTGTGCTCCTTAAGCTTTGCTATTGGAAAAATAACCATGTGAATGCTTAAGTTGAGGTTTGTATAAATGCTAGAAATCTATGATACATGTTTAGCATATGGTTTAATATGCATGTTTTGGAAAGATGAAAGAAACATGAGACTTGTGAAAAATGATTTGATGCATATGATTGTTATGCATGATTTGTTTTGGAAACAAACGGAAAAATGCTTTGAGATGATTAAGCATGTTTTATATAAATGTCTTGAGAATGAAAGATTATTATAGAAGCATGAAGTATATGTTTTGAATAAACTTGTTCTATTTAAATGCTTTGAAAATGATGTGTTTGACTTGCTTAAATAATGGTTTTTAATAATGGTTTTGGTTTAAAAAATCATTGACGTTTTACCCTTTCTGAGCACACTCACTAGGTATTATATACCTACGCTCTATTTTCTTCCGTCAATGCAGCGATTTAAGCAAGTGCGAGGCTCATGGTTCGAGGCAAGGAGTGATTCCAAGACAATCATATTTAAAGAGTATGTTTATGGCAACATTATTATTTGTAACAGGGCAATGTGGGTAAAATATTAGGATGAATAATTTTATTTAAGATATGATAACTTGATTGATTTTGTATTACGTTAGTTGATGATTGTATTTAATGATTAAGATGTTGGTATTATTATTTTAATACTTTGTATACTTGATAGTTATGATCTAATGACTTGAATTGGATGGATTGTTTGTGTTTTGTGAGTACATATGGTCACATGCTTTAATTTCTTAATTGATCTATTGCCTATGTGAGATCTTGACCATTTGGTGTTTTTTGGATATTGCTTTATATTGTTAGGAAGCATGCCTCTAGATTACTTGTATATATATGATTTGTGTTGATTTATTTGGTATGTAATTATTTGAGCCAATGTGTTTAATGGCGGTATAATATTAGAATCATGATTAGTATTGTTCGTAAATAAGTGGATAAGTTGTGTTGTAATTTGAATTCCCAAAATGCATTGAGTGCAACCCGAGTATCGGAATGCCTTGTAGTTCATTCGGTTGATGGATTTTACCATGTTTAGATTCTTTGCATTTTTGTCACCGTATGTTGTTGCATCAATTGAATAGGTAAATAATAACCGTTTGAATTGAGATTTTACAAACACGCTTTTAATGTGTCCAATTGTTGTATGAAACTTTTATAAACATGTTAGTCCCTGTATTTTGGTTATTTTATGATTTTGTCCTTAATTTTGAATTTTGATAAATTGGATGCTTATTTGTTATCCGTTGAAGCTGAAATTTGACATGCTGGCATGAAGTATGATTAATTAAAAATTGGTAACCTAAAACTTTTTAAGTCCCTTTAATTATTTAGATTTAGATTTTGGTCCCTAAAGTACTCATTTTGTAATTGAGTGCCTTATCGATGTTCGAATCGAATGAAAATTAAACCGCTGCTTGTATGAACACCTTAAGTCTTAATAATGCATCTAGACAAGTTAAAAGAAAAAACATGGACCGTAATTCGAGTAAGATAGTCTGAGTTTGCTTCGGCAAATCTAATGTGATCTTCTTGTTTCGAGTCTAACGAATAGGCTGGGTGAAAGGGGTTACACATATTGCGTGCACATCATGCACACTTCATGACCTTAGACTAGAGTTATATTGTTGCACTTGAATTTATTGATCTGCTTGGCATTACTGCACTGGGATATTTGAGGACGAAACTAGGGCCAAAATCTGCTTGCTAGCATGTGTTGTTAATCGGGACAATTTGGCCAAAGTGCTTTGTTTTATTATTCTGTTTGCTTAGTTGTAGTTGCATTACTTGAGGACAAGTAATGAGCTAGGTTTGGGGGATCGTTAACTCCTCAAAAGTGTTATCTTTTATATATATATTGTCATGCTTTTGCTTGCCTTTGAGTATATATTCATGCATTTAGTTAGTAGAATCATGCATTTGCATTAAAGAGTTAAGGAATGTTTCTCTTTCTAGAGTAAAGATGTATTTCTTTGCTGTGATGTGCAGTGCATTTTAGGAGCAGGAGCAATTGGCAGAGTAGAACGAAGGACTAGAAGAGAAATGTCGAGCACAATTGGCAAAAGTGGGACGAGGATTGTCAAGCTTGGTTTCCAAAAGAAGGATGGCCGATGTCCAGTTAGTTAGTCGTTGGTCAAAGAGTCCAGTCAGCCCTAATTTTCAAAAGAGAATATAAGAGAATAAGAAGGTAACACGCTTTATCTAAAGTGCGTAAACAACATTCGAATTCCAACCCAATCTAGGTTTTCCACGAAGTGCCTATTTAAAGGAAGTCGGTCATTGAGCGAAAGAGGTTGAACGGTGGTGAAAAAGGCAAATTGTGATTTGACCGGGATGGGAATGAGAGCTTTGAATCCATTGAAGGAATGCATCGACATATCTCCTTCTTTTTTCATTTCTCTTTATTTTCATTTTGTTTTTATGATGGTTTTTGTTAAAAATGATACGGTGTTGATGGTTCCCACAACCATGAAATAAATTTCATAAGTTGGTTGGGGATGTTTTTGCGATGAACGCTCAGCTATTTTTTAGCTTTTAATAATTGAATGCCTTGACAGTTTTGTTTATTTGGCTAATGCTTATTTTCCTTAAATTGTTTGCCACATGACAATTGGCATTGCATGCCTATTATCTCTTAATATATTAACAGACTTAGGAGATAACAATTAATTTCCAATATACTAAGGTGAGAAGCTTCGACAGAAGATGTTCAAGTAGATGAGCTTACTTCGGGGGTGAATCTATCCCTAAGGAGTAAATATTAGAACTTTGTCAAGTTAATTATTGAAAAAAATCACTATAGACATATAGGACTTAATCGTAATTAACTTAGGGTATTGCTATCGATAGAGGCAATACTACTTAAAATATGCTCGACAATAAAACCAAGACTGGAAGTTATTAATTGCTGCCATATTTAGCGTGAAATCCAAGAATCCCTTGCCAACACCCACTATCCATTTGAGTACATTTGTTTGCAAAACTACCTAAACTTTCCTTACATTATTCCTTAATCATTTCTCTCAATCCAAATCCCGAATTTCAAATCAAATTCAATTGTTTCAATTCACAAGTAAAATTGTGACATTTAATTCCTAGACAATCCCAATGGATACGATACTCAACTTACTATTGTATTACTTGCTGACCGTGTATACTTGCACGCAAAAAGGCCTAAACTTGGCATTTTTTCTCGCATATTCACATTAATTCTTCAATTATTTGCCAAGCGTTAGTCAGTCGATATGACATTAATCCACAAGGAGATAAAGGGCTTTGCCGAGAAGAAGATTGACATATTGTCTTTTCCTTCTTTGATAATGTAGTTTTGTGAATCAAATGGGCTAAAACCCCATAAAAACTAAGGAGAGAACTGCCAACAAGGGCCCCATCATTAAAGTTGTTGTTGAAAGGATGATTTGTGCTTCTGAAGTCCCTACACCACGCCAGGGTACTGCATCTAGGGAGGAGAAGGATAAAAATAAAGTTGACGTTGCACCATAAAATGTCCCGACAAGTGATGAAGTCTGGCAAAAAGTTTTGAAAATAAAGGATGAACTCGACGCAATGATAAGTAAACTGGGAGATGTTGCGGCCACTGTACAAACCATGGATTTGGCACATAATCTATTCTATGCCTATGTGAAGACGTGGCACAAGTATGCACTTATTGCCCTGAGTTGATTTGATCTAATTGATCCATCAGAATTTCTTGTTTTCCCTCCAATCATCCGAGATTATGATTTCTCCTCCGATGCTATCACTAAAGATGTCCCAACAAAATTAGTAAATTCCCCTAACAATGTTAGCGTAGCTGCTGACCCACCATTGGAGGATCCGTCGAGTAAAGTTATTACGGATTGTTTGTTTAACTTGAACATCCCTACGGATGTTGATTCCATACACACTGCTGATAAGGAAGACGAAGTCCTTGTTGAGGACGTTGATGAGAATGAAGAGGAAAGTTTTGTTGCTAAGAAGTCTGTCATAGAGATAGGTGCTGAGAAGGATTTGGTTGCACCCAAGAGTGTGGATGCAACCACAGAAGGACCTGAGATGAATCCAGTTGCAGCGAGATAGGCGGAAGTTGCGCCCACTGTGGATGACTACGAGGAAAACCCTCTTGCAATGGTGCTCTACAAGGCACCACCACAGTTCATCATTTCTGAGGATGCAACCGATGATGCCGATGAGGTCGATGATCCAGAAAAAGTAGAAGACGTTGACCACGCTGAAGAAGAGACTCCTTGGACCAAGAAAGAAAAGAAGAGAAAGCGCTCTAAGTCTAATGAAAAGAGCAAGAAGAAGAGAAAAGACAAGGAGAGGAGAGGAGCAAGAAGAAGAAAGGATGTTCCACCTCCTCCTCCCATGATTTAGAAATCCGACTTAGTTTTGTTTTTAGTTTTTTTGTAGGCATGCATTTCATGTAGTTTAATTTCATTTTGTATTCCTATCACTGCATTTACATTCTCATTGTAACAACATATAGTTGCAATTGCATTTCATTCATCATTGTAATTACATTATCTTATTGCATTTTGTCATTATATGTTGTCATTGCATTCCTTCATTCCATTTTTTTTACATTGGGGACAATGCAATTTTTAAGTTTGGGGGTATACGCCTAGGAGTTGAAATGCACCCCCATATCAAAATTTGAAAAAAAAAATCTATACAAATGCAAGGCTTTTGTGCTTTGAAAATTCTTCTGCTTGCATTCGATGCATAAATCTTGAATTGCTCTAATCTTTAATAAGTCTATTTGATATACTTGATGGATAATTTCATCTCTTAGCTCTGCATTGGTATATTTGTTGGTTTGATTAGGAAATATCTTGTATCATTCCTTTTGTTTTTGGATGACTTTCTCCTATTGCAGCATGTGTGATATATATCTATATTTGTATATTCTATAAATAAAGGCACTTCAATGTGAGTGCAATGAATAAATAAAGTAGCTTTAAGGGGAAACACTCCTCTGCATGCGTTAGAAAAAGGAATCTAGCCAAAGGCTATCATTGCCTGAGTGTGTGTCATTACATTAAAGTACTTCCTCGGGGTTCGTTGCACAACATCTTACTTCTCAGAGTTTAGGGTGCATTCATTGTTCGATATCCTTCTCTCTATATATAATAAAAAAAGAAAAATGGAAAATAAATATATGATATTATGTGTGTTGCTAAATAAATGTTGATAGAAGGAATGAATATAGGATGTTAGGTATTCTTGAATTGCTAGCTTATCTATTGATGTGGAGTTGAGTATGCATTTATCTCTCTTGTCGTTGCATAAGATTTATCAATTGATTAAGATAATTCAAGTATTTAGAATGCCTTGATCTTTTGTTGGACCTTGTTTATTTAATCTTTACTTGAGGACAAGTAAAAAAATAAGATTATAAATTTAAACTTTAATATTATCGATTTGAATTAGTCTATCAATGAGTTGAATACCAATGATTATAAAATATTAATTTAAAAATATTTTTTTTTATTTTTTAAATCGAAAAATATATATCATAAAAGTCAAACTTTTTTGAGTTACCTAAAAGTCAACTTGACATTGAACCTTTATGCAAATTTTAATTAAACAGAACTTGCTATGAACTTGCATGTAGGGGTGAGCGTTCAATTGAGTCGAGTCGAGTCGAGTCAAAAAATTTTGAGTTATTTGAGTTGACGCGTCATATTTTACAACTCAAACTTTATTTGAATTTTTTCTATTCGAGTCGAGTTTTCGAGTTCCTATATAAATTTAATTATAATTATTATCATGTTATAGTATAGTTTGATTCCAATTTAAACGACTTTCTCTAATCATATAAGATATGCATGTATATTTCATCGTATTTTTTCATATGTGGCATATATTTCTGCATTTTTTATATTGGTATATATATATATATTAGGAAAAATTGAGGGACTCGACACAAATTTAAAAATCAGCTCACTAATTACTAAAAAATTCTAGTTATTCGAATTTCTATTTTACAACTCAAACTTTATTTGAAATTTTTTCGAGTCGAGTTTATGTAATTTCGATTCGAGTTAGACCGAGTCGAGTTTTTTTTTTTTGCCTCAACTCCAATAAAAAATTTTAGTTTTTTCGAGTCGAGTTTTGTTCGCCCTTATTTGCATGCCTCTAGCACAAAGCACACTTGTCAAGCTATGACTCGAGGGTGAGTCTAATGTGCGGTATGTGTAGGGTGCGACTAAAAGATGGCAAGTTTCGAAACTTGTCCTCGACTGAAAATATAAGACTTCTTGATAACATTTTCGGTTGGTTTTTTGAGTTTTTTTTTTTTGCAAGTGTCGATACTTATTTTGTAAGTTTCAATACTTTGTCCCAAACTGAAAATCTATCAAAAAATAAGTATCGATACTTGCAAAAAAACTATTAAAAGAAACAACCGAAAATGTTATCAAGAAGCCTAACATTTTCAGCTCGAGGACAAGTTTCGAAACTTACCGTCTTTTAGCCACACCCTAGACATTAAGGGTGTTCATTCCGAAGTCTCGGGTACTAGATTCTTCGGCCCGTGTCCCGACCTGCTCTATCCAAGTATCCGAAAATTCGAGTAACTGGTATCTGTATTGTTGTCTTTTTTTAAATCATTTAATTTTCAATTTAGGGATTTCATATTTTATTTTTAGGATTCTGATTTTCAATTACATCAAAGTGTTTTTCTTTACATATTTTAAATTTCTAATATTTTATACAATATATATATATATATTTAATAGAATATAAAAGTAAATACAAATCGGGTCATCAGATACCCAATAATAGGCATTTTTGCAGTCCGAACTTGACTTGGGTATTTTACCGAGACAAGTACTCGACCTAAAAAAAAATTGAATAAATACTCGGCAATTAGACATGCCGCACCCCAGACCTATCTATGACTCCACCATCAATAATTTTCATAATTATAGATCTTATTCATTAAATGCAGCATGCAAGAAGTATAATTAATTACGTTGCTTACAAGTCAATCCAGGTTGACTTTCAACATCGTCTTCCTGTTAATGATTCATACAGATCCTACCGAATATAATATACTATTATTACCATTACTAATTACTCTGGTAAGCCAGCCTTTACCTTCTTTATCATTAAAGACACTTCTCTCATGCTTGGTCGTTCTTCAGGCGATTTCCTCGCACACATCAATCCAATATTTAACATTCTGCCGATGCCCTCATCATATTCCGGCCGCCCTTCTTTTTGCTTAAGTTCATGATCCACAATATCCTGGGAATTACCAGCAAGATGCATTGAAACCCAGTCCTGCAAATCCATATCTCCATTGAACATATTGTCCACAGGTTTTTTCCCTGTAAACATCTCAAGGATCACTATGCCGAAACTGTAGACATCGCCTCGTGTCGACACACCGGCGCCCATGCCGTATTCTGCATTGCTTTCAGATGACTTATATACAAAATTTTTAAAAAGATGGTGTAAAAAACATTACCTGGAGCCATGTAGCCAATTGAACCTTTTAGTCCAAGTGAACTACTAAAATGAGCATTGGGTGAATTTTTAAGTAGGATTCTTGCGAGTCCGAAATCGGTGACATGAGCCGTCATTTCTTCGTCAAGGAGAATGTTGCTCGGCTTCAGATCGCAGTGCACAACGGGTGTTTCGCAATCATGATGCAGATACTCTAGTGCCGAGGCAACATCTTGAGCTACCTTCATTCTCTGGTTCATGCCAAAAGCTTTTTCTACCTCGGACTCACTTGTTGGGTGGAGTAACTGTTCCAAGTTTCCATTTGGCATGAACTTAAGGACTAGTGCCTTGAAATCGCCTGCTGAACATACACTTATGATTTTAACGAGGTTCCGGTGTCGGATACTTCGAAGAGCTTCGCATTCGGCTAGAAAACTCTTGGGAGCTCCATGTTGTCCCATTTTGAAGACCTTGATAGCTGCCCAACTTCCATCATTGAGGACACCCTTGTAAACTGATCCAAAGCTGCCCTCTCCAATCAAATACTCTGAACTGAAATTCCGGGTTGCGAGTTTGAGATGGTGTTGCCTATACATTGGATATATCTCCGGTGAACCGGCTTCCTCGTTACCCTCACGGATGCCTGAATCTTTCTTTCTAGTTACAAACCAAACAACTAACACGGAAGCGAAGATGAATGCAAACGATGCTATTAGTACAATTCTCAGCCTCGAACCACTGGACTTTTTCCCAGGAGAATCACATTTCGGTAGTCCTAAACCGGGTACTCCGCCACAAAGCTCGAGGTTTTCGGAAAGGGAAACGGCTGTCAAGTTTCTGAAAATCCCTGCTGTCGGAACCTCCCCTGAGAGTTGGTTCCTGGACAGGTTTAAAACTTGCAAGAACCTTAAAGATTCCAAAGAAACCGGGATGTTACCGGAGAGCTTATTTGAAGAAAGGTCAATATAGTCTATCCCTTTCAATTTGGCTAGAGAATTTGGTATGGTTCCCTGAAACCAATTTCTAGACATATCTAAATACAAAAGGCTTGAACAATCTCCAATGGTGAAAGGTATATCCCCTGATAATTTGTTACTCGAGAAATCTATCGCCTGAATCATATTTAGACTACCGATTTCGGAAGGAACAAATCCGGTTAAAGAATTGAAGGAGAGGTTCAAGACCATACCGAAACTCGGGATTCGAAACATATCTCTTGGTATGGTACCATTAAGCAAGTTAACGGACAGGTCTAGCAACTGAAGACGCTGGCAGTTTCCCAAGCTTGAAGGAATGGTCCCTTCTAAGAGATTGTTGCTTAGATGAACTTCAGCCAAATATGTCAAGTTTCCGAGAGACTCTGGTATTTTTCCTGACAATCTGTTTCCATGTAAGAAAATGTACTGCAAGTTTGGCAGAGTTCCTATTGAAGGTGGAATTGTTCCGGTTAAGGAATTGTGTTCGAAAGCAATCAGGGTTACGTTCACCAAGTTGCTTATTTCTCCGGGCAAGGTTCCTTGGAAAAAGTTGTTGTTCATTACCAACAATGAAAGTTGTCTTGAGAGGTTGCCAATGGAAGATGGAAGTTTACCGGTAAGCCGGTTTTCGGCCACGGAAAATACTTGAAGTTGGGGAGAATTTGCCAAAGATGTAAGGAAATCCATGCCACTCGGTCCATCATTAACCAGCTGATTACTCTGTAAGCTTAATATTTGAATATTCGGTAGGTTCCCTAGCCATGGGATTTGGCCACTGAAGCTGTTGTTTGCGAGGTCGACTCGAGTTAAGCTTGAAGCATTGCCTATGGATGGTGGTAAGCGTCCGGACAAGAGATTCGCTCCCAAAAAAAGGGTTGTTAAGCTAGTTAGATTAGTAAACATATCCGGGGGCAGGGTACCTGTGAGTCTATTGGCAGTCATGGCTAAGATAATCAATGAGGAACTATTGAACAATGAATTTGGTATTTCACCAGAGATGTTGTTAAGGCCGATTTGAAGTTGGATCAAGAACGGCAGCCGACCTAACCCTTCCGGTAGAGGCCCTTTCAAACTGTTTGACATTAGAATTAGATTCGACAACGACGAGAGATTCCCAAACGAAGATGGAATACGACCTGTGAAATAATTCTTCGAGAAAGATAAGTTTTCAAGCTCCGAAAGTGCACCTAATTCACTTGGAATGGTACCTTGGAGCCGGTTGTCCGACAGATCAAGAGAAGAAAGCCTCGAACATAAACTTAACGACACCGGTATCCTTCCTTGAATTCGATTAGAACCAAGACTGAGCATCCTTAACCGAAAAAGCCGACCAATTTCCTGCGGCATGCTACCAAAGAAACTGTTGTTTAGAAGGCTGAGGTAGTTGAGAAATGAGAGAGGAGCAATGGTGCCCACAAGGCCAAGGTTTTCAAGGCTGATGCTTGTAACTCTCTGTTTAGTGACATTACAAGTAATACCAGTCCAATTACAGAAGGGAGAAGTGAGATTCCAAGTCCCAAGAACCCCAAGAGGATCATGAATTATCTTGGATTTGAACACCAGAAGGGATTCCTGGTCTGTATTGTTGTTGAACCTTGGCAAACCCTGGGAAGTACACAGCAGTGGAGGGAAAATGAAGCAGATGAGAATGAGAAGAATGGTTTTTTTATCCATTTTTGTTTACTTTGAGCTTGGAAAGGTTGGGGTTAAACAAAGAAACTGTGTGACTTGTTGGCGTGTGGTTCTTCTAGATTTAAGCCAAATCAAGCCAAGTTGTAGTTCGATTCTTACAGGTCAAGAGTAATAAAGTGCATGTCAGAAAACCACTAGAAACAACTGTTCTGATTGTTGTTGAATGAAGTTTGAAGAGGTTGGAACATCACAATCAGTCTTTTGTAATGAGAATGTTACCGAGTCTATTATATTTATAACTCAAATCATTGGTTTCCACGTATTTTTCCTGCATGTTCACCTCGCATTTAAATTACTAAAACTTTAAAGGATTTCAGGAGGAAAGGAATTTGTGTTTTATGTTGTCTCTTGGTTAATCAACTTTTCCTCACCTGTTCTACATACCTAGATGTGGAAGGTGAACAAATTTGATTCAACACCAAAATTTACTCTTTTTTTATTCTTTTATTCAGATTTTCGAGTTCGAGTTAAGCTTAAATTTATAAAGTTTGAATAACTGAAAAATAAAAAATTCAAAACCAAGTTGCTTGGTTCTTTAGTTAAGTATTTTGTAATTTTAAATAGAAATCATCTGCCCCTTTTCGGTGCCCTTATATATGTCTTATACTAAAAGTTAGGTTGAGAGTTTAGGGTTTAAGGTTATGGTTTGTGGTTAGGGTTTAGGGAATTTGAGGTAGGGTGTATTTTTTAAGGTATAAGGTGTAGGGTTTAGGATTTAAAATTTAAGGTTTGAGCATAAAATTTAATTTTATTTTATGTTGGGCATGAAAAGAGACACCGAAAAAGTACAGAAATTTTTATCCTGTAATTTGGGCTCTGCTTTTCTTGCTTCCTCAATTTCTTTTTTATTTTAAGTTTATTTTGTAACCAAATTCTAACCACATGTTCTTCAATCCCCTTAAAATAACCTTCAATTCTTTTTTATAACATTTTTTTGTAATTTACACATCAACTTTGCATTATTTCTCCAAACTTTCTCTTGTTTTAAGTTATTTTTATCAAATTTAAGCCACATGTTATTTTATCACCATTGAATACTAAGTTAACTTCAATTCTTCTTTTTGACAATAAATTTTTTCATTTTAAATTTTTATCCCTCAACTTTACTTCTTATTCAATTTGATTATCGGGCGGTAACTTTTTGCAAAGTCTTTCTTCACATCAATTCTTTAACTCTTTTACAATCTCATCAATATTTTTTCCTCAAAATTTCTTCTTTAAAAAATAATATTGTAAATATAATTTATAAATTTAGATAATATTTAGATTTATTAAATAACATTATAATCTTACTTACACATTGAAAAAAAATATGAAGAAATATATAAGCATAACATATATGGTCAGAGAGACGTTTAAATTAAAATAAGTACCATAACATTATCAATAATTATTTGAATTGAAAACTCAAAAATAATATTTAATTTGACTTAAATTACATAAACTTGACTCAACATAAAAAATAATTAAATAAAATTTGAATGTATAATGGTACTCATAAATTCAACCAACTCGAATTTTTCTACTTAACTCAACTCGATTAGATCAAATATTCATCCCTATTTATAAGTTTAAAGATGGTATATTCTACTCCTTCGTTTGATAGTAAATAGGCAGTAATTAATATATTAACAGTGAAATTAAAATATTATCACATGTCTTTGTTTATATATATATACGATTAGGATCCGCTTATCGACATCCCAAAATTTTTAAGAAATGCATTTTTAATATTATATATATAAAGAAAATTGACACCATTTTAATAAGAAATTTACACCGGTTTTAAAAAATATTTGTGATCTTTTAAAAGAAAATTGACATTCATCATTTGATTTCACTCATTTTTAATAAAATATGAGTTAATATCCAAAATTTTGACACCACAGTTTAAATTTTTTTGCTCCGCCCTTGACATACACACAATGTAAAATGTAAAACTGTTTTTGAATCGTTGAATAAGTGAAATGGATAAATTAAATTAACTCATTATTTTTTCTTTTCAAGAGATAATCTTAACGGTTAATCTCAGCCATTCATATATATATATATATATATTATTTTAACTTGGTTTGTGAAGTATGTGTACCAAATGATATTGAATCCAGGGATTATGTTTGCAAGTAAATATTGAGCAATAGGATTGGGATATGAGAAGCCATTTAGACTTGAAACGGGATTGTCAAGCTTTTCGGTGTTTAAAGTCAATGGAAGAGTGGGAGTCCCCAATTCCGAATAATAAAATCCTTTTGTTTACTTCCCTGTATAGAAATGACCACGAAATTTCGCAGCTACCAACTTATATGGAATTTCTTCAGAGTCAGATATGGCTGCTCTGCATTAAAAGGACGCCACATGTTTTAAGGATCTCCTTTCTGTTATGGAACTGGACATCCATTTTTCTGCTCTCTCTCTCTTCCTTTACTGAAAATAGAGTCAAATATCAGAATGTGAAACCAATGCTGAACACAGAATGGGGTCACTCTAGGGGGATATTTTATCTAAAAACCCCATTTTAAATAATTATTTAGAAAAATAACTCTCAAATTGTCCACTTAAGTTAAATTCGTGTTCTATAGAAAACGAATTTTGAATCTTATTTTCTATAAAAAGTGAGTTCCATGTTAAAAATGCGGGAAGTTATTTTTTTTCTTTTTTACTAACTTATTCAACACGGAACTCACGTTTTGTAGAAAGCGGGGTTCGAAACTCGCTTTCTGTAGAATGCGAGTTCGCCGTACATTGACGATTTAGGGTTATTTTTCTAAATAACTTTGGTTGTGGGTCATTTTTCTAAATAACTATTTAAAATGAGTTTTGTTGGATTAAAATGCCCACTCTAGGGTTTCGGGAGTCATGGTGCGACTAAAAAACGATAAGTTTCGAAACTTGTTTAAAAACTTAAAATGTTAGACATTTTGATAACATTTTAAGTTATTTATTTCCGTGATTTTTGATAAGTTTCGAAACTTGAAAACCAAGTTTCAAAATTTGTTTTTTTATATACTATTTTATGTTGATTGTTTTTAGACATGTTTTGAAACTTGTTAAAAAAATAAAATTAAAATGTTATCAAAAAGTCTAACATTTTAAGTAATTTGGACAAATTTTAAAACTTGTCGTCTTTTAATCTTAAATTAGGTTGTGGTATTTTAGACTCCCCGTATAAAATGCCATTATATTTTCCCTACTAATTTGATTTGGAAGTCCAAAGAAAACTCCATCTTTTTCATTTTGAATAATTTTTTTTACAAACTTTTATACATGTAAAGCTACGTCCAAACCGTTGGTCGAACTCATGGTATAATGACAAAGACTTGGTTAAAATAAAGTATTGGTCTACACCAAATCTCGACTAGATAAAGTAGGGCGTCAAATGAAGGAAGCACGTTTAGCCCACAAAGTATGTAGGCCTTGGTTTACTTGGGGCAAGTTTTTGACCCAAAATGAGACGATTTAGCCATCCCCCACAAGCAAAGCAACATACAAGCCTTCCTCCGTTTGTGCCTGGAATAGAAATCCTTTTCCCCGGTTAGTGTTTCTATGTATACTCAATATAGGGTTTAGTTTTTAGGGTTCAATTCTCTAGTATATGGGCATGCATAGCATAAGGTCACAAAAAAGGACAGAGGATTAATGTTAGTCTCATACAAATACAATCATCTTCAGTTCCTTATTTTCCACTTGAATATGATCACATTTGTAAAAGAATGAATCGATATAAGGTAAGCAACCTAATCTCAGGAAAAAGGAATAAACTAATGGCAGCTTACATCAAAATAAGCCAATATTCATCATCATCGTCTAGTACTAACTTGGCGTTCCTTATAGCCAACACCATTCGCCTCCCGCCGCTTCTCGTACCTATATATACAACTCAACCCTACCAACACCTCCACGATGGCGGCCTCCGTTTTCTCCAAATCCGCGAAATGCAGCGTTTGGAACAATAGAACCGTGGGCCTTGCATCCAGTTTCTGCTGCTCCAAGTTCCTCTCTTGTTGCCACCTTAGTGTATCGTGCGCCACCGGAGCCAACCACCCTATTATTTCCTCCAACGCCTCTTTCCACCCTTCTGCCAGCCCCTGCCCTTCACGCTCACCCTTGTACCAATGGCTTCTCAGCTTCCCTCTCAGCGTTTTCTTAAGGTTTATCGGTAACATCTCGAACAAGTGCTTGCGTGCGGCGTCGGTGATGATCGTCGTCAAGTAGAAGTAAGTCTCCGCCATGATGATTATGTCCGCGTAACGAAAGGTGAGCCCCGCTGCTCCTACGGTGTTCGGCGGAGCCGATTGTATCAACCTTTGGTTGGCGTTGTTGGTCACGGTGACACCAGAGAGTATGAACCCTAGGCCTTCTGATTCACTGCTCATGAAACAGGCTGCACCTCGTTTCATCCTGGATGCTTTGAGTATCGGATTCGGACCCGAATCGGAGGCTTTTTGTTTGTTATCATCTTCCTTTACAAAGACGCAACAATCCGTCTTTGGATAGATCTTCATGTTGAAAGCTTTCGAGTGTAAAACATAGAGGCGCCTGCACGGACGTCTATTGCCGGTGGTGGTGGAGACAAGGCTTGGAACAAATGGTCCGAAAACAACACAGATTCTTACATAAACAATGCAGATGATTCGTGCCATTAACACAACGCTCTTGTCGAATGTTTTGTTCCATAGGGAAACCTGTTTGAAATGTCGAACCTGTTTCCCTTGGAAACTAATTTTTTCATTGATGTACACCATGTTGGTTTTGTCCCACAAGTTTCTCGGCGAATCGTTTTCCTTCAATCTCTGCATTTTTTTCTCCGATGACTCCAACTCGTTGAGGCCTAACAAGGAGGCGTAGAGCAAAGCCGTCGCGTTTTCATATTTCTCCATCTTTTCAATGATCTTCCCGGCGTTCCGGGAGTTAAAATCAAGGTTGCTGATATCAATGATTCCTTGTTTCATGCTCTGGTAAGCGATTTCGAACCTGGTGAGCTCTTCATCGACGCAGCTTTTACTCAAACGCGAAACGACGGAAGCGATCTGATTGAGATCCTCGAGCTTCTCTTTACATGCAAGGCCGAGAAGATAAGTTTCATCGGTTGAGTTCAGAAACGCGACGCCCGGGGACCTCACGGGACCGTTCCGTAGCTTGAAGAATTCCTCGTCGGTCAGAGATTTGTACAAGGAAACGAGGCGTGACATATTTTTTGCGGTCTCGAAGGCTAAGATTTGAAGCGTAGGAGGCTTCTCTTGGCGGAACAAGGAGCAACCATAACTGGGTTTATCCTCCGCCGTCGGCCATGCCATTCACGCCGCCCTCCTCCTCGTCTCTCTCTCTCTCTCTATATATATATATATCCCCTTTTTATTTTTCTTTGCCTTGTCTTGGTTTAACTAACACCGTTGGAATTGAACGTTCTGTGTTCAATCTGTTACGTTTTTTGGGGTCGGTTGTTTACTTGCTAGGGTTTTAGAGATAAATATGGAGAAAATGGGGAGACGGTGCAGAAGATTTAGGAACATTTTCTAAGTTTTTTTTTTCTTCGAGACAAACTAATATATTTAATTTGGGTTTATGCGTTGGTTTTCATAGGAAGAATCGGATTATAAATCGGGAAAAACTTTGATACACAGATTCTGTAAATTTTTGTTTACACGTGTCTTTTAGTTTTAAAGGTTATGGTTTTAATTTAGAGATTTAGGTTGTATGATTTAGAAATTAAAGTTGTTGTTTAGGGTTTAGTTTTTTAGGGTTATGGTTAGAAATTTAAGATTTGAGTTTTATAGTATAAATATGCAGGCTTGTGTTAAAATTAGATTTACACAGCCCGTGTATCAAAAATTTACCCTTATAAAAATATAAATTATTGCCTTATTGTTTTATTGCCCTCCCGGTTGTCCGTAATTGTCCAGACTAATTTAGTTCTAACTACGTCACACATCTGATTTTGGTGGGCAAGTCTTCCGGTAGAAATTTTTGCATATATAACTTCACATAGTCAAGACCGACTTAAGCGATATCAAACTGCTTACTACTTAAACTATTCCATTAGTTTAAATTATTACCTTATTATTATATTATTATTTTTAAAACTTCTTGAATTATCAATCCTATCTAAGGTTTGTGGCGTCACTTCTATCTTCTATCTATACTTCAGATTGTTTGATTCATCTAACCATTCGGTCTAAGTCACTCTAGCAACCTCAAGGATCATTCTATAAGAAACGAGATTATACTTGCGTATAGTTTCTTTCTTGAACCCTTTGTAGCAACGTTTTTTGTGTGAAAACATTCGAGGTATCGCTACCCCTACTCCTCCGGTGTCACTTAGAAGAACCGAGTTTTACTTTTAAATGAGTTTTAAAGAAAATCGATTAAAATTGGAGTCGCCACCGACCATTTTTAAAAGGTAGACCGAACACCGGAAAACAAAACCAAAAATTTGAAAGGATTCGAGAGTCGGTTACATGCGAGAAAGGGTGAGCACTCCCGTCGTGCCCAAAATTGGTACCAAGATCCTTACCGCTTAATTAATATCAATGTAACCCCCTCGTCTCGGTTCGGACGCTTGACCGATCTGAGTGGGCTACACGGGGATAACCGAGGCGAAACCTGTTAAGACTTCACTTCGGTTACCGACCCAAGAAAACTTTTTCATTTATTATCTTGTCTAGATGCGTTGATTTAACCTATATGTGTGAAGCGACAGCGGAAGCAAGACTCACGAGAAGCCTAACAGCAAACAGGGCCTAAGCCCAAACCTTGAGATCCTTTAAAGATATCAAAAAGCCCATTTACAGGCCTGTGTTTCGAAACAGACATTGCCCGTTTCGAAACACGGGCTCCAGTTTAAAAAGCCAGGCACCCGTACCGAAACGCATCCACCCCGTTTCGGAACAGGGTCCCATTTTGCCTAGGCGTTCCGATACCCGTTTCGGAACAGGCAATTACAGTAGCCAAAGTGTTTCGAAACTTGTATCGAAACAGGGGCTCACAGTAGCCAAACCGTACCGAAACGTGTTTCGATACGGGGGGCCCTGAAACCACACCTGTTTCGAAACAGCTCAACCCGTTTCGAAACACCTGCAATCTGTAAATTCCCAAAACCAGTTTTAAACATCTCCAAACGATCCCAAACGCCTTTAACGACCCCAAGAAGCATATGTAGCATACGAACACACTCTAGAGGCATGCCCCCTATTGCAAACATACACAAATTATATAAGATATAAGATAGGGCATCCATTCAAAAGATCAAACATGGCATACACTTAAGCATTTAAGGTGGCAAATTAGACATGGTTTACAAGCATTATAAGGCAACCACAAGCCAACCAACATAACATATAAAAGGAGTCTAGCATGCTCCTAAACAACCATCACCAACATACTTCAAAAGCTCAAAGCAACTAATACATGTCCCATTGCTTGACCATTACATCATATAGCTAAAATGTTCATACTTGAAAGCTAAGATAGCACCACAAAGCACACTTGGAGGCCCCTTCTTGCACTAGCAACCCACGAACTACGGATTTGCATTGTCGAACAAAAGAGAGCTTAAGCGTAAAGCTTAGTGAGGGCAAGCTCATTAAAAACAAACCTCGACAATGCAAGGTCCAAGCACGAGAACAACCAAGGTAAATGCTTGTTCTTAACTTCGATCCACATGAGCCAAAATAAACATGATGCATGAACAAATAATCAATATTATGTCATGCTCAACAAGCTTAATCCTCAACATATGATAACACATATATCCAACCATATAAGAATCACCTTTCATATCATATTGGTACACATACCATCACATATTGGCACCTAGCTATGACTCGAATACACGGATAACACGTTGGAACTCACATCCAACAACAACTTTAGCTCACGGTGGGATTACACTCATCACCGTTCACGCGGAAGGGGTTCCACTCATCCTCACGCCCCGTCGATGGGATTACACTCATCACCGACTATCAATTATATAAGAAGAATTTACGGGCGAACCCATACTCCATCTTGATGACTACCATCATCAAGACTACGCGCGCATTTGACTCACATGTGCACACTAAACATCCTAATGATCGATCATTTGTACCCAAGCATACTAGTGCCAATATTAAACACAATCCACAACATCATTTCATATCACTTTCGTGCTTAGCACGTACTCACCATGATCACAATCATGAACAATCCACATGTATATCACAATGCATCAATACCATGCCTCAACATACATGTATAACACATTATACATAACCACCACAACACAAATAATCATGAGGCATAACATCAAATAGAGTGCAACCAAAGTCTCTAACTAAAGCTTGGGATTAGGCTACCACTCTAATCCCAACTCTAGGTGGGTCTACCAAGCCCAACCTAGTCCACATGCTTGAACCAAATATTCGAAAACCATTTAAAACATTTAACCACTCACCTTCACTTCCAAGCTCAACAACCAAGCAACCAAGACCTTCAAGCTTCCGGATTCACTCCCGATGTTTCACCAACACAAACTCTTGCTTCTAATCAACTCAACACAAACAAAACAACCTCGAATCAGCTCATACAATAATGTAGCAAACCCGGAACACTATTCAAGCATCAAACACAAGATTCTCAAGCTATGAACAACCCCAAAAACATCAAACTCGAGCAGCCCTTAAACCCCAACCAAAACTCATGATTTCAACCTCTTTAACACTCTTAAATGATTCCAAAACAACCCCCAACTATCATACAAACATCAGCCCTCAATTTCCAACATTAAACACGCCCAAAACTCATCTTAAAACCCTTCAAAAACCTCATTAAAACCCAAATACAAAAATCATGTTAAAACCCTTTAAAATTCACATATGTTGGACCCCAAGGTTCATAAACAACTTATCTATCAACATTAAACCAAAAGCTTTGATAAAATCCCATAAAGCTCCAACCTTTGACATTTTCCCATAGAAAACCAAATTTCTAAAACATTGATAAAAATAAAATCTAATGGTACTTTCAAAGAGAGGAAGATGAGAGCAAAATGGAAATGTAATTACCTTTCAAAACCGACCAAAAATGGAGAAGTAAAGAGATGGAATAGTAATTTGGAGAGTTGAAGTTCTCTTTGTCGTTGGTTTCTTTGTTGGAGAAGAAGATGATGAAATTTTGCTTATTTGAATTATAATGAAATAAAAATGGGTTTTATTTGGAAAGACCTACTATTTACAAAAATTCCATTAATGAATGGCTAAGGCTATCATCTCCTAAAGTCCATGGATTTTGGACTTAAGAGATAGGCCCAACATAACTTTAATCATTTTGAAATCACGAAGCCCATGAAAAATATTTTATTATTTTAATTACAGCCCGAAACTCCAAATATTATTTTATTATTATTTACACCTGACCCCCAAACCCGGGTGTTACAACTCTCTCCCATTTAAGGAATTTCGTCCCCAAAATTACCTAACGGAAACTGCTCAAGCATATCCGCTTTCCTCTCCCACGTGGCCTCTTCCACACCTCTATGTCTTCACAACACCCTGACCAACTCTATGGTCTTGCCACGTAACACCTTGCTATCAGAAGCAAGTATCTCAACTGGTTCCTCACTATAAGACAAATCTGGATTCAACTCTATCTCCTCAACATGCATAACATGAGAAGGATCTGATCTATATCTCCTAATCATCGACACATGAAACACATCATGGATCTTCTCTAACTCAGAAGGCAATCTCAAACGGTAAGCTACCGACCCAAACCGCTCAACTATCTCGTACGGACCAATGAACCTCGGGCTCAACTTGCCTTTCCGGCCAAATCTCATTACCTTCTTCCACGGAGATACTTTCAGAAACACTTTCTCACCCACTGAGAACTCAATCTCTTTTCTCTTCAAATCTGCATAGGATTTTTGTCGATCTGAAGCTGCTTTCAAACGTTCACAAATCAACTTCACTTTTTATGTAGTACCCTTGAGCAAATCTGACATAGGTAACAATCTCTGACCCGTTTCAGCCCAACAGATCGGAGTCCTACATCGTCTACCATACAAAGCCTCATAGGGAGCTGTAGAACTAATGTTTTGATATAATAATTGAAAAATATTTTGGACTTATTTAAAAAGTATTTAAAACATTTCCAAAGTCCAAACAACTTGAAATTATGTTTAGGGAAGCTTTTAAAAGGGTTTTTCATGTTTTTCAAAGCCAATCTAAACAAAACTGTCCAGGTGTTTCGAAACACCTTAGGGCGTTTCGAAATAGGGGATTCCAGTGGCAAAATCATTTCGATA
Source organism: Hibiscus trionum (assembly GCA_030270665.1). NCBI lineage: Eukaryota > Viridiplantae > Streptophyta > Magnoliopsida > Malvales > Malvaceae > Hibiscus > Hibiscus trionum. Next base: position 7,121,039 of record BSYR01000007.1, on the reverse strand, counting down.
CTCGTATCGAAACGAACTTTCCTTGGACAGGATTTTTGCCCAGCGTTTCGAAACGGGCTAGGCCGTTTCGATACGCCTACGTGGCATTGACCACAACGGTCATATACCCCAACGGCTCTTTCCTAACCAACTTTTAAATGCAAGCGTTTCGATACGCGTTTCGAAACGGCAAAGGGGTGTTCCGAAACGGGTACCCTGACAGACTGCAACGGCTCTTTCTACATTGAGAGTGTTTCGAAACGACTTCGAGCGTTTCGAAACGGGGAGCTGCAGAACTGCATTTATGGTGGGAATTAAAGTCCTCAACGGCTCCAATTTGATCCCAACGGCTAGTAACGGCTACAAACTCATTTGGGAGCATAAAAGGGACCTCCAAGCATCAAGAGAAGGTTAATGCTCATATTGTCAAACATCAAATGATCAAATATTGTCTTAGTGCCTAAATTGTCAATTCTTGTATAGACAAACACTAGTGAGCCAAAATTGTCAAATTTGCTCAAGTGTTTTAGGTTTTGGGTGAGTGCTTAATTGTGCAAACAAACACCTATTAGAGGGTTTTAAGTTTGCTTTGTTTATCTCTTTGTAAGAGAGGGTTTCAATCAAGGCTTTGGGTAGAAAGCTTGATTGCGTGTAAGGGTTACCTCCTAAGCCTAGAAAAGGGGACGAATCAATAGTGAATTGATTGAGAAATCCTTAGTGGGGAGCTAAGGTAGTGGATGTAGACCTTGGTTAGAAGGTTGAACCACTATAAATCATTGTGTCTATCTTCATTTTAGCTTCCTAAACCCTAACACCCAAATATCCATCTCTCCACCACTTGGTGAGCAACATTGGTTGATCGAATCGAGCCCCACACAACTCAACAGGAGCCATCTGTATACTAGCCTGGTAACAGTTGTTGTAAGCAAACTCAACTAAGGGCAAGTGCTTCTCCCAAGAACCCTGGAAGTCAATCACACAACAACGAAGCATATCCTCTAAAATCTGTATCACTCGCTCTGACTGTCCATCGGACTGCGGATGATAAGAAGTACTGAAATGCAAACGGCTGCCTAGAGCACTATGCAAACAACTCCAGAACCTAGCGGTGAATCTCGGATCTCTGTCTGAAACTATAGACTTCGGAACTCCATGAACTCTCACAATCTCGCGAATGTACAAATTCGCCAACTTGTCTAAAGAATCTGTGGTGTTCACTGCTAAGAAGTGAGCACACTTAGTGAATCTATCAACTATCACCCAAACAGAATTCTTCTTCGAATGAGACAACAGTAGCCCCGACACAAAGTCCATGGTGATCCTCTCCCATTTCCATTCCAGAATCTTCAAAGGCTGTAACAAACCTGAAGGAACCTGATGTTCTACCTTGACTCTCTGACAAACCATACAATGGCTCACATACTCGGCTACATCCTTCTTCAAACCAACCCAGAAATAATCATTCTTCAAGTCACGGTACATCTTGGTACTACCCGGATGTATAGAGAAAGGACTCGAATGCGCTTCACTCAAAATTAGACGTCTCAACTCAACATCTTCCGATACTACAACTCTGTCTCTAAAGTATAACACATTCTCTCCACTGAAACTATACTCGGTCGGTCTACCTTCGGCTATGTCCTGAACATGAGGAACTAAAGACACATCTTGCAACTGCTTCTCTCTAATCAACTGAATCAAAGAAGGCTTCACTTGTAACTCTGTGATCAAACCACCATCACCGGATACACTCAATCTAACAAACATAGCTCGCAACTCAACTGCAACTTTTCTACTCAAAGCATCGGCTACTACATTTGCCTTACCCGGATGGTACTCGATGGTCAAATCATAATCTTTCAACAGCTCAAGCCATCTTCTCTGTCTCAAATTCAACTCTCTATGTGTCATCAAATACTTCAAGCTCTTATGATCGGTGTAAACTATACACTTCTCACCATACAAGTAATGACGCCAAATCTTCAATGCAAACACAACTACGACTAACTCTATATCGTGAGTAGGATAGTTCTTCTCATGCACTTTCAACTGTCTCGAAGCGTAGGCAACAACTCTTCTTTCTTGCATTAGGACACACCCTAAACCTACGTAATAAGCATCCCTATAGATCACAAACTCTTTACCTGACACTGGTTGCACTAACACTAGAGCATTTGTCAAGGCTTCTTTCAATTTTTCAAAGGCCTTCTGTCTTGCATCTGACCACTCGAACTTAACTCCCTTTTGCAACAATTTAGTCAAAGGATCAGCTACTCTAGAGAAACCATCAACAAATCTCCTATAGTAACCAGCTAATCCTAGGAAACTCATAGTCTCAGTCACAGACTTAGGTTGTTTCCACTCAACAATAGCCTCAATCTTCGTCGGATCAACACAGATACCTTCGGCAGAAACAACGTGGCCAAGAAATATAACCTCTCAAATCCAGAACTCACATTTACTAAGCTTCGCATACAACTGATTGCTCATCAATCTCTGTAAAACAAGTCTCAAGAGCTCATCATGCTCTTCTTCTGATCTTGAGTACACGAGAATATCATCTATGAAAACAACTACAAAACGGTCTAGATAGTCTCTAAAAATTCTGTTCATCATATCCATGAATGCTGCAGGTGCATTCGTGAGCCCAAACGACATCACAGGGAACTCATAGTGACCATATCTAGTCCTAAAAGCTGTCTTCGGAACATCACACTCTTTCACTTTCAACTGATAGTACCCTGACCTCAAATCTATCTTCGAGAACACTGAAGAACCCCTCAACTGATCAAACAAATCATCAATACGAGGCAACGGATACTTGTTCTTTACGGTCATCTAATTCAACTGCCTGTAGTCAATACACATTCGCAAGCTGCCATCTTTCTTCTTTACAAACAACACAGGAGCACCCCAAGGCGAACTATTAGGCCTAATGAAACCACAGTCTAACAACTCCTGAAGCTGACTCTTCAATTCTTTTAACTCTTTCGGAGCCATACGATACGGAGCTATAGAAACTGGAGTAGAACCTGAAACAATCTCTATTACAAACTCAACATCTCTGTCAAGAGGCAAACCTGGTAATTCTTTAGGAAACACATCCGGAAAATCACAAACTGTTCTGATGTCCTTCAGTCTCGCCTCACTCATTTTCGGATTCATCACATAAGCTAAGTAGGCCCCACAACCAGAATCCAACAACCTATGAGCCTCTAAAGCTGACACAACATTAGACAAGAACTTAATGTTCTCGCCTACCACTACTACCTTGTAGTCATCAGAAAGTTTCAAAGAAATCCTCTTCGTCTCAAAATCCACACTAGCTCTGTGCTCAACTAACCAGTCCATACCCAGAATAATATCAAAGCTATAAAACGGAAGTTCCATCATATCAACGGGAAACACATGACCATGTATCTTCAGCGGACACCTCCTATACATATGTCTAACTACAACTGTCTCACCGAAAGAACTAGTCACATGCATACCTACATCTAAGATCTCAACAGGTATATCTAACTTCTGTGCATGCTCACTCAAAATGTAGGAATGCGTAGAACCCGAATCAACCAAAGAAAGCAAAGACATAGACTGTAACTCAAAATTACCTGCTATCACATCAGTGTCGTTCCCGTCCTCTCTCTGAGCATAGATCCTCGCTGGTCCACCTGCCTCTGGCTGCACTGCCACAACATGAGCAAGGTTCCTCTGAGCATCTACCCTATGACCATCAGCCCTAGGCTGGAAGTAACCACGACCGCGCCCACGGCCTCTCTGATAATCTATCTCTCTCGAAGGAGCCTGTGCTATGTTCGGTTCATGTGCCGCCTGATGCGGACACTCCCTCCTAAAGTGGTCCCTCGAACCACAGTTCCAACAAGCATGGAAGTTACCCCAACACTCACCAGAATACTGCCTCCCACAACGTGCACATTCGGGCAAACGCCCTCCTCCTCTATGGTGCTGGTGGCCTCTACCATGGTGGTCACCGCCACGTCTATGGTCAAACTGCTGTCCGCCACCTCTATGCCTCTTGGCATCCCCACGGTCAAAGTTGTTATGTCTTTTTCCAGAACTAGATCCTCCAGAGCGCTTGGTTAGCCCCAAGCTGTGCTCAATGTCCTTGGCTCTAGCAACCAAGACATCAAAATCTGTATAATCAGAAGCTAAAGTATACCTCTTAACTTCTTCATGCAGCCCATATCTGAAACGGTTACAACGGTCCCTCTCAGTCGGAACCAATTCTGGAGCGTACTGACTCAAACGAACAAAATGAATCTCGTAGTCAGTCACAGAAGCATCTCCCTGAACTAGGGCCATAAACTCTCGCTTCTTCTCGTCAAGATATCTCGGTCCCAAGTACCTTTTCCGGAAAGCAGACTCAAAGAAATCTCATCCAATCTCAGCCTCTGGAACTCCAGTAGTAATGGTGACTCACCAAGTGTAGGCATCACCATGTAGCAAAGAAATCACACAGCCCAACTTACGGGCACCAACGCAACCCATCTGAGCTAAGATGCGGACGATCTTCTCTAACCATAACTCGGATCTCTCAAGTGTAGACCCTCTGAACTCTTCTGTCCCAAGGCTACGGAGCCTCTCCAACGGTAAACTAGTGTCATCACCTCTAGAATGAGCTGCAGCCTGAGCCTCGGCAAATGCGGCCTGAAATGCCCCCGCTATAGCCTATACAAGCGGAGCCATATCTATTCCAGCAGTACCTTGGCCACCCTGACCAACCTGAGGTCCTGCTCCCTCAGCTCCAGCTTCGCCTCCCGTTTCAGGATGAGGAGGTGGTGGTGGAGCTCCAACTCCAGCAGCAGCAGGCTCTTCTACATGAGCCTCTACACGAGCTATCGGCTCATTAACGGGAGCCGCGACCCGGGGTTCCTGACGAACCACCCTTGGCCTACCCCTCGGCCTCGACATCGTGCTCACAAACAACAACTACAACAACAACAACAAAGCACAAAAAGATAGGTTAGCAAGGCAAGGGTTCCAAGTGGCTCAAGTATGTTCCCTCACTTTAAAAATCCTTTTTCCGATGTAATAGTAGCAATGGGATTCCACACAACATGCTTCAAATAACGCTCATACATCAAGCAAGCATACATCAAACATACTTGGTAAACAAGCAAACACCGTGCATTTCAATACAAAAACTCAACTTACCTCACTTACCTGCCCAAGTTCTCGGAAACCTTAGGCTCTGATACCAACAAGTGTAACCCCCTCGTCCCGGTCCGGACGCTTGACCGATCCGAGTGGGTTACACGGGGATAACCGAGGCGAAACCCGTTAAGGCTTCACTTCGGTTACCGACCCAAGAAAAGTTTTTCATTTATTATCTTGTCTAGATGTGTTGATTTAACCTATATGTGTGAAGAGACAGCGGAAGCAAGACTCACGAGAATCCTAACAGAAAAAAGAGCCTAAGCCCAAACCTTGAGATCCTTTAAAGATGTCAAAAAGCCCATTTACAGGCATGTGTTTCGAAACAGACATTGCCCGTTTCAAAACACGGGCTCCAGTTTAAAAAGTCAGGCACCCGTACCGAAACGCATCCACCCCGTTTCGAAACAGGGTCCTATTTTGCCTAGGCATTCCGATACCCGTTTCGGAACATGCAATTACAGTAGCCAAAGTGTTTCGAAACTTGTATCGAAACAGGGGCTCACAGTAGCCAAACCGTACCGAAACGCGTTTCGATACGGGGGGCCCTGGAACCACACCCGTTTCGAAACAGCTCAACCCGTTTCGAAACACCTGCAATCTGTAAATTCCCAAAACCAGTTTTAAACATCTCCAAACGATCCCAAATGCCCTTAACGACCCCAAGAAGCATACGTAACATACGAACACACTCTAGAGGCATGCTCCCTATTGCAAACATACACAAATTATATAAGATATAAGATAGGGCATCCATTCAAAAGATCAAACATGGCATACACTTAAGCATTTAATGTGGCAAATTAGACATGGTTTACAAGCATTATAAGGCAACCACAAGCCAACCAACATAACATATAAAAGGAGTCTAGCATGCTCCTAAACAACCATCACCAATATACTTCAAAAGCTCAAAGCAACTAGTACATGTCCCATTGCTTGACCATTACATCATATAGCTAAAATGTTCATACTTGAAAGCTAAGATAGCACCACAAAGCACACTTGGAGGCCCCTTCTTGCACTAGCAACCCACGAACTACGGATCTGCATTGTCGAACAAAAGAGAGCGTAAGCGTAAAGCTTAGTGAGGGTAAGCTCATTAAAAACAAACCTCGACAATGCATGGTCCAAGCACGAGAACAACCAAGGTAAATGCTTGTTCTTACCTTCGATCCACATGAGCCAAAATAAACATGATGCATGAACAAATAATCAATATTATGCCATGCTCAACAAGCTTAATCCTCAACATATGATAACACATATATCTAACCATATAAGAATCACCTTTCATATCATATTGGTACACATATCATCCCATATTGGCACCTAGCTATGACTCGAATACACGAATAACACATTGGAACTCACATCCAACAACAACTTTACCTCACGGTGGGATTACACTCATCACCGTTCACGCGGAAGGGATTCCACTCATCCTCACGCCCCGTCGATGGGATTACACTCATCACCGACTATCAATTATATAAGAAGAATTTATGGGCGAACTCGTACTCCATCTTGATGACTACCATCATCAAGACCACGCGCGCATTTGACTCACGTGTGCACACTAAACATCCTAATGATCGATCATTTGTACCCAAGCATACTAGTGCCAATATTAAACACAATCCACAACATCATTTCATATCACTTTCGTGCTTAGCACGTACTCAACATGATCACAATCATGAATAATCCACATGCATATCACAATGCATCAATACCATGCCTCAACATACATGTATAACACATTATACATAACCACCACAACACAAATAATCATGAGGCATAACATAAAATAGAGTGCAACCAAAGTCTCTAACTAAAGCTTGGGATTAGGCTACCACTCTAATCCCAACTCTAGGTGGGTCTACCAAGCCCAACCTAGTCCACATGCTTGAACCAAATATTCAAAAACCATTTAAACATTTAACCACCCACCTTCACTTCCAAGCTCAACAACCAAGCAACCAAGACCTTCAAGCTTCCGAATTCACTCCCGATGCTTCACCAACACAAACTCTTGCTTCTAATCAACTCAACACAAACAAAACAACCTCGAATCAGCTCATACAACAATGTAGCAAACCCGGAACACTATTCAAGCATCAAACACAAAATTCTCAAGCTATGAACAACCCCAAAAACATCAAACCCGAGCAGCCCTTAAACCCCAACCAAAACTCATGATTTCAACCTCTTTAACACTCTTAAATGATTCTAAAACAACTCCCAACTATCATACAAACATCAACCCTCAATTTCCAACATTAAACACACCCAAAACTCATCTTAAAACCCTTCAAAAGCCCCATTAAAACCCAAATACGAAAATCATGTTAAAACCCTTTAAAATTCACATATGTTGGACCCCAAGGTTCATAAACAACTTATCTATCAACATTAAACCAAAAGCTTTGATAAAATCCCATAAAGCTCCAACCTTTGACATTTTTCCATGGAAAATCAAATTTCTAAAACATGGATGAAAATAAAATCTATTGGTACTTTCAAAGAGATGAAGATGAGAGCAAAATGGAAATGTAATTACCTTTCAAAACCGACCAAAAATGGAGAAGTAAAGAGATGGAATAGTAATTTGGAGAGTTGAGGCTCTCTTTGTCGTTGGTTTCTTTGTTGGAGAAGAAGATGAAATTTTGCTTATTTGAATTATAATGAAATAAAAATGGGTTTTATTTGGAAAGACCAACTATTTACAAAAATGTCATTAATGAATGGCTAAGGCTATCATCTCCTAAAGTCCATGGATTTTGGACTTAAGAGATAGGCCCAACATAACTTTAATCATTTTGAAATCACGAAGCCCATGACAAATATTTTATTATTTTAATTACAACCCGAAACTCCAAATATTATTTTATTATTATTTTCACCCGACCCCCAAACCGGGTGTTACAATCAAATTTTACAAATTAAAGTGACAAATTGGATCGAATTTGGTTATACAAGCGAGTGAATTTCAATAGCCCTAATATTCGAAAAGGAACGTCCGAACCACCACCACTACGACTGGTACTGGCTTCGTTCATTTCCGAATAAAATGACGCCGCGTGACATTTTTATATTCTAGATGCAACTTAGTATGGCATATATCCAAAAGCATATCGAGAATAACTAAATAAAGCATAAAAACAATACGAATAAGTCAACAAAGATGAATGAAATAAATGAAGCATAAAAAACAAATACATAAACATGGTGTATTGAATTAAAGGGCAATTGTCAAAGACTGAAAATAAATACACAAATCTGGAAAGGACCAGATTAAAAATAATAATAACGATAATAAAATGCACAAAATTAAATTACACTAGATATGAGACTGGATTTAAAAATAAAGTAAAATACGAGAACTTAAATAAATATCCGGAAATGATCGAATTGAACAGGAATTAAAGCACAAGAAATGAAAAGTTGAAATTAAATGTTAGTAAATCATGTTAGATGTTAGCAAGCAAACCGGACCATAAATAATACGGGTCATACCCCAGTTCGGGTCACCGTAAGGCCGATAACAAAATACGATTAAACAACCAAAATTAAAATGCATAAACATAAATCAAGATACTGAAAAAAATATAATGTATATAATGTATAAATATCTCTCATCTATTCTGATTCAAACTCTTATGTGCAAAAACCCTTGTTACCCACGGACAATGATGCCCCTCTCGGGTACTGCTGGCTTTACCTCAAGTCACAGTCAGTCTGCTTTTTCATTCCAATGTAGGAGAATTATGAAAAATGATAGGGTAAAAATAATTTTATTATGTACATATATACTTTTTAAAGAATCACGACAAGTGATATTTAAAAAAATCAAGTTTTGGGGGTTTTTTATAAAAAAAGGTCAACCCGAGTGACATTTTTCAAACGTTGCGGGGATATACATATGAAATCCTTTCTGGGCTATTAGGCTTCCGAGAGGAGCGACTCTCATACTTAGTTTCTACCCAATTTAAAGGTGGCTCTCTTTAACTCACTAACTCATCGTGCCCTATCCTTCCCTCTTTTCTAATCTCAATCAAGCATTAGAAGTGTGGCAATCCTTGAAGAAAGGTTAACCCTGATAGGCGGGATGTGATCTGAAGACAAATTCTTCCATCCGTGTATGGTCAAAATGGTCTTTTAAGGCTTGTAATGTAGGTTATAGCTCGTGGTTATGAAAGAAAGGGTAAATAGGCCCAAACAAGTGTTTAAAGGCGGTGAAACCAAAGATCAATTCTTGCAACTGAAAATCTTCATTACATACCATATGATCTGAATATTCTCGGATGAAAAACATTTCCCTTTCATTTTTCAGATCGCTCTAGACTGCCCATTTTTGGGTTTTCACCATAGAGTTCATTTCCTTTCATCAAGTGTAGTTTCGGATCAGGTTGCGCCTTCACATTGTATTTGTGCATGCTTCTGATAAAAGGTGACCAATCTTTCAAGGATCTTCTAGATATTCATTTGGATAGGGAACTCATGTATCCCTTTTTCTTTATTTACAAATCTGCACCTTTTCAATTTAGTGCCTTCACTTTCTATTTCTTCAACTTTCATGTTAGTAACTTTCAACTTGGTTTGGGTTGGCTCTTTGAGCGCAAGCTTTTCCTTTCACCGTTTCTAAATGTTGCATTCCATGTATTTATTCTCCCTTGTTGTCCCTTAATCCGTGACGCGTTATCTTATAGCATGATCAAAACTTGACGTTGTTCACTTTTCCATAAACTTACCTCTTTTGCCCCTGATGTGGGGGTGATCCTTGGTTTGGGTTCAATCGAAAGAAAATCTCCAGGCTCAAAAGGGGATTACAATGGATATTTTCTTATTTTCTTTCTTTGTGAAGGGAAGTGAAGGAATGCCAAATGTCCTCCCATGCGTGGATATCAAAAATAGTCTTCAGGGGTAGATGTTTTGGGGTTATCGCTTCATTCGAGGACCTTGAACAACAATGCCCGAGAAGAAAATTCACTCAATGGGAGTGGCCCATTATTCCTGAACACTCATTGTCATTCCTCCATTGGCCTAAATAGAACAGAGGGTTTTCATATTTATAGTGTCCTCACAACATTCAATTTTTCGGGAAAAAAATTTCTTTTTAAATAGAATTAAAGTTAATCTTACAAAATGTATATACATGTGTAATTGGAAAACAAGAGTAAACTTATAATAATAAACAATAAATGAAATGTTTAAAGAATCAAAGAATGCAAAAATATTTTATAAATAACAAAATGAAACTTTCGTTATGATAAAAAAAATCTACAGCTTAACTTATTTCTTTTGCATTTTTTCCAAATGCACATGGATCAACGATTTTGAATTGCCTTTACCGGTAGTCGTTTGCTCCGGGCTAGTTGTACCATTCCCCTGGGTAGAATCAGTTTATACCAATTATGACGTTGGATTTTTCCAAAGGATTTATTTCCCTTTGACCATTCGTAAAAATGGATTTTTCCGATGGACATTTGAATTATCCAATGTCTTAAATTTTACCGTATTTAAGCACGTTGTGCCAACATTTCTGTCGGACTTGCCAAACATCGCTTCTTCTTTCTTAAAGCGATGTAATGTCTACAATTCTCTTTTCTTGAATCGAGACTTGCATTTTTTCCAAATGCACATGGATTAACGGATTTGAATTGCCTTTACCGGTAGCCGTTTGCTCCGGGCTAGTTGTACCATTCCCTTGGGTACAACCAGTTTTCACCAATCACGACGTTGGATTTTTCCAAATGATTTATTTTCTTTTGACCATTCGTAAAAAAGATTTTTTTGATGGACATTTGAATTATCTATTGTCTTAAACTTTGTCGTATTTAAGCACGTTGTGCCAACATTTCTGTCGGACTTGCCAAACATCGCTTCTTCTTTCTCGAAGCGATGTAATGTCTACAATTCTCTTTCTTGAATCGAGACTTTCATTTTTCCCAAATGCACATGGATTAACGGATTTGAATTGCCTTTACCAGTAGTTGTTTGCTCTGGGCTACTTATACCATTCCCCTGAGTACAATCAGTTTTCACCAATCATGAAAATTGGATTTTTGTAAAGGATTTATTTTTCTCACATACGATATTATCTCCCTTTGATTCTGAACCAAATGTTCTCGAAGCTGTTCGAGTTTATCCATCCTAGCCACTAGGTCATTCATGCTTTTAAAGTTGTACTGGCTTGAAGTCATTCTCTTTTCCCTTCTATTTTCTGAGGCGAAAGCTTTCCCCGATTAGCCATGAGCATGATGCAATGAAATATGTGCACATATGTATGCGAATGAAAGGTGTTGGTACTATAGATGATTCCCCTTAGGTCAACTTTCATTTGAATGTAAAGGAGGTCCCTTGTTACAAGATAGTCATAGCAAATTCCTACAGATACGCCTCTGCTTGCGAACAAAAGATGTTGATTCGATAAGCGGTTCAACACTAAAATTTTGTGATGTTTGGAGTAGATCCAAACTTGCTTGACTTCCTTAGGATGGAGAAAGGATGTGTATTCTTCAACGGTGGACATTAGATCTTCTATAAGTATAACCTGAAACTATGCGTTCACTCGGTAGACTGGCCCCTTGACCTTTTTGATTCAACTCAGACCAATGTCGGACTTGCGAATTGACATCATCCTTTTTTGGCAACCTCCCATCCATAATGATAACCCTTAAAATGTGTAAAACCGAAATTGATTTTGATATAACACATAATCTTAAGGACCAATTTGCAAAACAATAAATTTTTAAGTACTCTTTAAAGTCTCTCAATTGACAAGTGTTTTTAAAACAAAATAATAATTAAAGACCTGCTCTTAAATCATATATATTTTTCAAAGTCCTTTTCTATGTTTTCCAAGCACAAGTATGCAAAAACGCCAGGAGTATCGATACCCTTAGCGTATCGATACCCTATTTTGTCACTGTAATTTTATTGAACATACCGTACCGATACGCCCTGAAACCGTATCGATACGATATGCATCTGGGCAATTGTTTTCATGAACACGTACCGATACGCATGGTAACCGTATCGATACGCTAAGCATATCTTTGAAAAATCCGAGCATTTAATTATTTGACCGTTACTTGTCAGTTGGTTGGTTTCCCAATTTTCAAAAGGTAGTTGTACCGTACCGATACGCTTGATATGCGTATCGATACACTTTTCATACAAACATAACTTGGGATTCCAGTAACTTTGGACCGTATCGATACTGTCCTCGTATCGATACGCCCCTTAAAAACCATACCGATACACCTTATATGGGTATCGATACGCCCTGTTTTCAGGCACAACGACTCTTTCCTCTTTGATGCAGGTATCGATACGCCTTTCCCGAGTGCCGATACGGTAGGCTGCAGAGCTGCATTTAATGCAGGAAAAATGTCCACAACGGCTCTATTGATGATCCTAACTACCCAAACGGCTAGAAATCAATGCAAGGGTATAAAAACAAGCTTCATTTGACCAAGCAACAACTATTGAACCTTCAAGCATCATCAAAGCAAAAATCCAAACCCTTGAGCTATTAAAAGTCAAATCTTGTACCCAACTCTAGTGTATTTTCAAATTGTCAATTTGTATTGTGAGTTTGGGATTGTTTGAATTGTATTTGGGTAGACAATCATCCTTTGAGAGGAAACATTTGAGTTTACCAAAATCTTTCTTTGTATTTGAGTGGATTAAGCTTTGGGTAGAAAGCTTAATCGAAATTGTAAGGTTTCCTCCTCATCCAAGAAAAGGGGACGAATTCAATTAGTGAATTGTTTGAAAATCCTTAGTGGGAGCTAAGGTAGTGGATGTAGAGTTCATTTGGAGAACTTGAACCACTATAACCCCTTGTGTCATTTTTATTTTCAATCTTTCTCTTCACCAAAGTTTTAATTGCCAATTCACCCCCTATTGGCAATTTGCAAGTGTTCGATCAACTCAACAATTGGTATCAGAGCTACACTCATTGGAAGGATTACAACCCTCTTGAGTCGATTCTTGGAGAGTTTGATCAACAACAAGTCAAGCAATGACATCCACCTCCAACTATGAGTCTCAATCCACCACCAAGCCACCATTCTTCAATGGGGATAACTATCCTTATTGGAAGAATAGGATGAGGCTCTTCATCAAGTCTACCGACTACATGGTGTGGGATGTGGTTGAAGAAGGTCCATACATTCCCATGAGGAGAGATGGAGAAAGGCTCATCCCAAAGATCAAAGCCGAAATGACCGATGATGAAAGAAGAAGGATGCAAGTGAATGACAAAGCTCTTCATGTTATATTTTGTGCACTTGGTCTGGATATCTACTCCAAGGTGTCTTCAATCGAAAATGCCAAGGAGGTTTGGGACACCCTCGAGACAACATACGAGGGAACTAGTGATGTCAAGGAGACAAAGATTGGGCTACTCAATCTAAGCTATGAGAACTTCAAGATGGATCCCGAAGAAAGTGTCTCTAAGATGTTTGATCGGTTCTCGGTCATTGTCAACGGGTTGAAGGGTTTCGGTGAAATCATTCCCGAAGACAAGCTAGTGAGAAAGTTGTTGTACTCTCTTCCGGAGTCATGGGATGGCAAGAGAACGGCCATTATTGAAGCTAGAGATTTGAAGACTCTCAAGCTAGATGCTCTTGTTGGATCCCTACTCACACATGAGATTATGAGGAAGAGAACAAGAGAAGATAGTGGAGAAGAAGGAAGTTGAGAAGAAGAAAGTTGGAATCGCACTAAAGGCTTCACAACAAGAAAGCGATTCTAGTGAGGATGAAGATGAGGAGATGGCTATGTTGGCCAAACGTTTTACTCGGTTTATGAAGTCAAATCGTGGAAGAAAATTCATTAGAAAGGGAGACTTCAAGAGTAAGAGCAAGGAAGAGGAGAAGGACCAACTTACTTGCTATGAATGCAAGAAACCGGGTCACATCCGTTCCGAGTGTCCTCAATTGAAAAAGAAAAGCTTTGGGAAGAAAAACAAGCTCAAAGCACAAATTGCTACTTGGAGTGACGATGAGTCTTCCGAGGAAGAGGAGGAAGTGGCCAACCTATGTCTCATGGCCATCGATGATGAACCTAAGGTAAACTCTCACTCATCTAATTTCGATTTTAAAATTGAGGAACTTCAAGATGCTTATGATGAATTGCAAGAAGTGTATGATGAGTTAGTAGGAAAATACAAAGAGTCCATTTTGAAAAACAAGAAAACAATTTCCGATTTAAAAAATCAAAATGAGACATTTTCAAAAACTAACTCCGAATTGGAAAAGAAGGTATTGTTTTTAGTTAATCTTTCTAATGATCTTAAAACTAAAAATATTGAACTTGAAAAACTTATTTCCGATTTTCAAGATTATCACACAAAGGAAGTGGATAATCTTAAAACGTCTATTGCTATTGGGAAAAATAATTTTGAAAAAGGAAATCACATTAAAACCCAATATGTAAAAAGAAAACCTTTTGTACCTAAACAAAGAAATTTTAATAAGCAAGCTAGAGGTCATAGAGTTAGGAGTGTTTGGGTTCCTAAAGAACTCATTATTTCTAATGATTTGAATGCTATTGCTTCTTGGATTCCTAAGGGAACCAAATTGTTGAAGGCTAACACTCATGGACCCAAAATGATTTGGGTACCAAAAACCAAGGCCTAATTTCTTTGTTTGTAGGGGGAGCATTGCTACAAGGCTAAAGCTTCAAGCAAAAATTCTTGGTACCTTGATAGTGGATGCTCAAGACACATGACCGGTGACAAGAGTCGATTTGTGGAACTAAAGCCTAAAAGTGGTGGAGTGGTAACATTTGGTGACAACTCCAAAGGCCATATTGAAGGAATAGGCTCCATTGGTAATCACTCTTCTATTTTCATTGAAAATGTTTTGTATGTCAACGGTCTTAAGCATAATTTGTTGAGTATTAGTCAATTGTGTGACAAGGGTTTTAATGTTCTATTTGATAAAAGTGGTTGCAAAATTGTTAACATTAAAACAAACCAACTAATGCTCATAGGACATAGAATATGCAATATTTACATGGTGCATTTAGATGACATTCAATCATCCCATACATGCTTAGTTGCACATGATGAACATGACTCATGGCTTTGGCATAGAAAATTAGGACATGCTAGCATGAGTGTCTTAGAGAAATTAATTTCCCTTAACCTAGTTAGAGGTTTACCCAAACTTAAATTTTCCAATGATAAAATTTGTGACGCATGTTCAAAGGGTAAACAACATAGAAATTCTTTTAAATCCATAAATGATGTCTCTACTAGTAGATGTTTACAATTGATCCATATGGATCTCTTTGGGCCAATTAGAACAATGAGCTTGGGTGGAAAATCATATGCTTTTGTACTTGTAGATGACTTCTCTAGGTATACTTGGGTTCTATTCTTAAGTACAAAGGATGAGGCTTTAGAAAAATTCATCACATTTTCTAAAATAACTCAAAATGATCTTGAACTTAAAATTTCTCACATTAGAAGTGATCATGGAACCGAATTTCAAAATCTAGGTTTCGATGAGTTCCTAAATGAAAATGGGATTAGCCACAATTTTTCCGCACCTCGCACTCCTCAACAAAATGGGGTAGTTGAGAGGAAAAATTGAACTTTAGAAGAAATGGCTAGAACCATGCTTTGTGAAAATAATTTACCTAAATATTTTTGGGCGGAAGCCACAAATACCGCTTGCTATATTATAAATCGAGTAATGATTAGGCCAATTTTGAAGAAAACACCTTATGAGATTTTAAAATCCAAAAAGCCTAACATTAGCTATTTTCACCCTTTTGGTTGCAAGTGTTTTGTTTTGAATAATGGTAAAGAAAACTTAGGTAAATTTGATGCTAAAAGTGATGAAGCTATTTTCTTAGGGTATTCTTTAAACTCTAAAGTCTATCGTGTATTTAATAAAAGAACTCTAGTTGTTGAAGAGTCTATACATGTTGTTTTCGATGATAACCTCCTTCCGAGGAAGGAATCTTGTGATGATGATGATGTAGGAATCATTGATGCCATTGATGGAGGACAAACGTCAAAGGTGGATGAGATTCCAACCAAAGAAGAGGATTCACAAGATCCACCTCTTGAAGCCTTGAAGGACTTGGCTCTTGAGGAAAGGGAGGTGTCTTACCCAAGGGAGTTAAACTATGTCAAAGGTGGTGAAATCTTGGGTGATCCATCCAAGGGGGTAACTACTAGATCCTCTCTCAAATTAATGAATCATGTTGCATTTATTTCATGCATTGAGCCTAAAAATATTAAAGAAGCTTTAAAAGATGATTTTTGGATTTTGGCCATGCAAGAGGAATTAAATCAATTTGAGAGGAGTAAAGTTTGGACATTAGTTGAAAGGCCTAATGATCAATCTACTATAGGAACAAAATGGGTTTTTAGGAATAAATTAGATGAAAGTGGTAATATAGTGAGAAACAAGGCTAGGCTTGTTGCTCAAGGCTATACACAAGAAGAGGGAATTGATTTTGATGAGACTTATGCACCCGTAGCTAGGATGGAAGCTATTAGGATGTTACTTGCATTTGCATGTTATCATGATTTCAAGCTTTTTCAAATGGATGTGAAAAGTGCATTTTTAAATGGTTTCATAAATGAAGAGGTGTATGTTGAACAACCACCGGGTTTTGAGGATTTAAAATTTCCAAACCATGTGTTTAAACTTACAAAAGCTCTCTATGGTTTAAAACAAGCTCCTAGAGCTTGGTATGAGAGACTTTCAAATTTCTTAATTGAAAAGGGTTTTGAAAAAGGAAAGGTGGATACAACACTCTTCATAAAAAGATATAACAATGACATCTTAGTAGTTCAAATTTATGTTGATGATATTATTTTTGGTTCTACTAATGAGTGTTATTGTAAGGAATTTTCTAAGCTAATGCAAGGTGAGTTCGAGATGAGCATGATGGGGGAGCTCTCATTCTTTTTGGGACTCCAAATCAAGCAAAGGAAGGATGGCACCTTCATAAATCAAGCTAAGTACGTGAATGATATGCTCAAGAAGTTTGGCTTGGAGAATGCAAAACCTCAAGCCACTCCTATGAGTTCTTCCATAAAGCTTGACAAAGATGAAGGAGGTAAGTGTGTTGATTCTAAGCTTTATAGATCCATGATAGGTTCTTTGCTTTACCTTACCGCAAGTAGACCGGATATTATGTTTAGTGTTTGCTTGTGTGCTAGGTTTCAAGCTAGTCCTAGAGAATCACACTTAGTTGCCATTAAGAGAATTTTTAGATACCTTAGAGACACACCTACTTTAGGCCTTTGGTATCCTAAGGATTCTTCCTTTAGCCTTCATGCTTTTTCGGATGCGGATTATGGGGGATGTAAGATAGATAGGAAAAGTACTTCCAGGACATGTCAATTCTTAGGTAGTATGCTCGTATCTTGGTTCTCTAAGAAACAAAATAGTGTAGCCTTATCTACCACCGAAGCGGAGTACATATCCTTAGGGAG
This sequence comes from Hibiscus trionum, assembly GCA_030270665.1. Classification (NCBI taxonomy): domain Eukaryota; kingdom Viridiplantae; phylum Streptophyta; class Magnoliopsida; order Malvales; family Malvaceae; genus Hibiscus; species Hibiscus trionum. The sequence goes on along the minus strand of BSYR01000007.1, from coordinate 7,103,410 downwards.
TTGTTGTGCTCATGTCCTTTGGATGAAGCAACAACTCTTAGATTATGGTGTTAAAATAGAAACCATACCCCTTAGGTGTGACAACACTAGTGCCATTTGTCTCACTAAGAATCCCATCCAACACTCTAGAACTAAACACATAGAAATTAGACATCATTTCATTAGAGATCATGTTTTGAAAAATGATGTTGTTATAGAGTTTGTTGACACCTTGAACCAATTAGCGGATATATTTACAAAACCTTTAGATAAAGAGCGCTTTTGGACCCTTAGGAGAGAGTTAGGTTTAACTAGCCTTTCTTGACACCTTTTTGGTCCCAAAATGTAAAAATTTGCTTGAAATTGTTTGTGATTCATGCCTATGTTAATTTTGTCCTTCTTGCTTATATGCATGTTTCTAGGGGGAGTATATATTCAATTTAGCCTTTAAAACTTGTTCATATGACATGTACATGCATTTAGGGACGTTTCAAATTGGTTTTTTGCACTTAAATCTGTCAAATTTGCACAAACTGGCAAAGGTGTATCGATACGGCTAAAGCGTATCGATACGGTATGCTTTCTGGGAATTCTTGAGGATGAACAAGTATCGATACGACCCCTCGTATCGATACGGAACAAGTCAAGGGAAATAGTTAAAGTCAAGCGTACCGATACGTCCCCGCGTATCGATACGGTAGTATTGACGTATATAAAATTAGGGTTAATGGGTATCGATACGCGTGTATAGCGTATCGATACGGCCTCGACGGAGAGGGTATTTAGGGTTGCTTTTGTTAAAACTCTTTAAAACTCAAAACCCCTCTTTTCTCTCCACAAACCCTAGCCGCGAAACCCTATATAAACCCCCTCAATCCATCAAATTTTACCATCAATCTTCAAAATTTCTTGAGGGTTTTTACTCTACACATCAAGGCAAACCTTGGGCATCAAATCTTGTGCATTCACATCCCCTCTTTCATCCATTCTAAGATTCAAGGTATAAAATTTTTCTTTTTCTTTTTTATTATTATTTTCGTTTGCTTTTAATTGTTGTTTCAACTGAATTTTTGTACAAACCTTGTTTAATTGTTGTGGGTTTCACCTTTTTCACAATTTTTTTTTTCAAAAGTTAATTTTTTTTTCAATATATTTTATATTCGATATATTTTTAAAACTGTTTTTTTTGTTTTTGTTTTGTGAATATTTTTTTTAAAAATTCTTTTTAACAAATTACCTTGAATTATCAGATTTTATTGGATCAAATAGGATGTTAATTGCATACATATTCGAATCCTTTTTGATGTATTTTCAGGATTATGGCACCGAAAAAGGGGACTAAGCGTCATCGCTCTACTTCCAATCCTACCGAGGATGTCGAGGGTAATCCTACACCTAACCTTCCTTATATCATCCAATCAAGTTTTCTCGAACCTCTTGATAGGGAACGATATAAACTTTTTCTAGGAATAAACCTTAGGGAAGAGCGAGTTGTGTCCATTCCTTTTTTAAGTTCTGCCAGTTTCAAATTCAAATACCTACCTTTGATTAAGCAATGGAAATTCTTGACCTTTTTGAATATTCCTCCTATCCTATATAGGAACCTAGTCATTGTGTTCTTTTCTAATGCCGTATGTAAACATGATGAATCTAGGGAGCATGTTATTGCCATTGAATCTTCCATTATGGGCAAACGTTTTCAAATTGATCAAAAAGTTTTATGCAATGTCTTTGGTTTTGAAGATGTTGGTATTGATGATGAACATTCCTTGGGTACGGGTTATCTAGGTCCCGCAAAAGTTTTAGATGCTCATGACCGTATCCTTCACCTTCTTGTTTCTTGGTTTCTTCATCCATCGGGTGGGAAATATTCAATTGTTCGTCAAACGGATGATTTTTGGCTTAAGTGTTTTAGAGAAGGTAAACGTCAAAATTTGTGTCAAATCATGTTTGCCGACCTTGTCTTTTTAGTTCAATACGCCCATACCAAACAAGTCTTATCCTTTTACTACTCCACGGCCTTGAGTTTTCTATTTCATTCCATTGGCATTGATTGTTCACATGATTTTCCCGAAACCCTTGGCCTACCTATTGATGAGCGTTCCCTAGCTCGCTCCGGTTTCACTTATGTTGATAATGAGTGGGTTCGCACTCCTCAAGATCCTCCGCCCGTTGCTCCGGTCGATGCCTCTCGTGCTTCTTCGAGTTCTCATCGTGCTTCCTTTGATTCCTCCTCCATGGATACTCTCACGACCTTCCTCAATGAGAAGTTCACCGCGATGGATACTCGTTTCACATCCTTAGAGGATCGCATTCAAGGCATGGGCAAGAAGATCGATACCATGGTCGCTCGCCAAAACTCCATGGATATCTCTCTTACCGCCTTCCATGGTGCTTGGATCAATCAAACCCGAAGGAATCAACCCTCTCAAGAAGATGAATAAGAAGATGATGAGGACGATCATGATGACGAAGGGGACGAGTAGTTCATGCATCTCATCTTAGGCCATTTAGTCTTTCATTATTGTTATTGCATTTTTTTGTTTTTAGGATTTGAAGTTTATGCCTATTATCTATGTTTTTTAGGATTTTAAGAGTTTGGGTTATGATGGTTGCTTTGACATTTATGCATTTGAACCTTTATGCTTATTTTGAAGTTTATGAATTTGAACTCTTTGCTTGCCTTTAGTTTAATGAATTATTGTTGCTTTATATTCTTATTATCCTTGTATTCTATTTTGATCTAACAAAAAGAGGGAGAAGGATCATAGAGTCAAAATATTTTTGTTTTGAAAATCTATCTTAAAGTAAGGGGGAGAAAGCTTTTCAAAGTTTCAAAAACTTAAAAATTTATTTATGGTTTTGTTATATCAAAAAGGGGGAGATTGTAAAACCGAAATTGATTTTGATATAACACATAATCTTAAGGACCAATTTGCAAAACAATAAATTTTTAAGTACTCTTTAAAGTCTCTCAATTGACAAGTGTTTTTAAAACAAAATAATAATTAAAGACCTGCTCTTAAATCATATATATTTTTCAAAGTCCTTTTCTATGTTTTCCAAGCACAAGTATGCAAAAACGCCCAGGAGTATCGATACCCTTAGCGTATCGATACCATATTTTGTCACTGTAATTTTATTGAACATACCGTACCGATACGCCCTGAAACCGTATCGATACGATATGCATCTGGGCAATTGTTTTCATGAACACGTACCGATACGCATGGTAACCGTATCGATACGCTAAGCATATCTTTGAAAAATCCGAGCATTTAATTATTTGACCGTTACTTGTCAGTTGGTTGGTTTCCCAATTTTCAAAAGGTAGTTGTACCATACCGATACGCTTGATATGCGTATCGATACACTTTTCATACAAACATAACTTGGGATTCCAGTAACTTTGGACCGTATCGATACTGCCCTCGTATCGATATGCCCCTTAAAAACCGTACCGATACGCCTTATATGGGTATCGATACGCCCTGTTTTCAGGCACAACGGCTCTTTCCTCTTTGATGCAGGTATCGATACGCCTTTCCCGAGTGCCGATACGGTAGGCTGCAGAGCTGCATTTAATGCGGGAAAAATGTCCACAACGGCTCTATTGATGATCCTAACTACCCAAACGGCTAGAAATCAATGCAAGGGTATAAAAACAAGCTTCATTTGACCAAGCAACAACTATTGAACCTTCAAGCATCATCAAAGCAAAAATCCAAACCCTTGAGCTATTTAAAGTCAAATCTTGTACCCAACTCTAGTGTATTTTCAAATTGTCAATTTGTATTGTGAGTTTGGGATTGTTTGAATTGTATTTGGGTAGACAATCATCCTTTGAGAGGAAACATTTGAGTTTACCAAAATCTTTCTTTGTATTTGAGTGGATTAAGCTTTGGGTAGAAAGCTTAATCGAAATTGTAAGGTTTCCTCCTCATCCAAGAAAAGGGGACGAATTCAATTAGTGAATTGTTTGAAAATCCTTAGTGGGAGCTAAGGTAGTGGATGTAGAGTTCATTTGGAGAACTTGAACCACTATAACCCCTTGTGTCGTTTTTATTTTCAATCTTTCTCTTCACCAAAGTTTTAATTGCCAATTCACCCCCCTCTTGGCCATTTGCAAGTGTTCGATCAACTCAACAAAATGCGTAAAACCACCTTAATTCAACACATTTCAATCATGAAATGCATGCAAAAGAAATGCAAAAGAGCACAAGAGAAATGTGTTAGTGCCGGATAAACACGGTTAATATAATAAGAGAAATAAATCAAGCATGAAACAAGCAACCCTATTTATCCTGTCTAACACACCTAGGTTATCAGCGTGGCTCTAAAGGGGTAGGTATTCTAAGTTCGCTACATGCAATTTTGGTTCTAGGACATACTCAAATTGTCCTTGCTGTCCCATACTAAAGGTAGCAAGACCCCCGATCATCACCCATTATAGGCTCCTCTCAACCGGGTTCAATTCGAGGGGACCCTTTAGCTATATCTGTACGGAGAAACAATATTCCCACGAAAATATAGGGTATTCGAGCCCCGAAGGTACTCACTAGGCCTATACTGAGGAACGATATCCCCGCGAAAGCACTATCGTTTTCCCCCACTTAGACAAACAGGTTTATATGTCCAATTTTAAATGCGTTTAAAATAAACTCACATTTATAAACAAATATCGATTGAATTGATCACTTTAATTTGCAACTTTCGATATTAATTAAGCGGTAAAGGGTTTTTTTGCTTGACTCTCTTTTTGTTTTCTGAAAACAAATATTTTATCCTCAGCGGAGTCGCCATACTGTAGCGACGTTTTTTTGAAAAAACATCGATGTATCACTACCCCTTTACTCTAGTGTCACTTAGAAGAACCGAGTTTTAGTTTAAAATGAGTTTTAAAGAAAATCGATTAAAATTGGAGTTGACACCGACCATTTTTAAAAGGTTGACCGGACATCGAAAAACAAAACCTGAGATTTGAAAGGATTCAGGAGTCGGTTACACGCGGGGAAGGGTGAGCACCCGCATCGTGCCCAAAATTGGTACCAAGATCCTTACCGCTTAATTAATATCAAATTTTACAAATTAAAGTGACAAATTGGATCGAATTTGGTTATACAAGCGAGTGAGTTTAAAAGCCCTAATATTCGAAAAGGAACGTCCAAACCACCACCACTACGACTGGTACTGGCTTCGTTCTTTTCCGAATAAAAGGACATCAAATGACATTTTTATATTCCAGATGCAACTTAACATGGCATATATCCAAAAGCATATCGAGAATAACCAAATAAAGCATAAAAACAATACGAATAAGTCAACAAAGATGAATGAAATAAATGAAGCATAAAAAACAAATACATAAACATGGTGTATTGAACTAAAGGGTAGTGGTCAAAGACTGAAAATAAATACACAGATCTGGAAAAGACGAGATTGAACAAAAAGAAATAATAACAATAATAAAATGCACAAAATTAAATTACACTAGATATGAGACCAGATTTAAAAATAAAGTGAAATGCGAGAACTTAAATAAATATCCGGAAAGGACCGAATTGAACGCAAAAAATGAAAAGCTAAATTAAATGTTAGTAAATCATGTTAGATGTTAGCAAGCAAACTGGGCTGTAAATAATACGGGTCATACCCCAGTTTGGGTCACCGTAAGTCCGATAACAAAATACGATTGAACAACCAAAATTAAAATGCATAAACATAAATCAAGATACTGAAAAAAAACTATATAATGTATATATACATAATACGTAGCATATATATATATATATATATATATATATATATAAAACATATAGAATGTAATAATATAATATAGATGCATAAACATATAACATATATGTACATATACAGTGAGCTATAATATATACGCATATATCATAACATAATAAATTTGAAGAAAAAAATATCATAATATAAATAATATATAACACAAATGAACTACAAATTAGAAATAAAAAAAAAGGGTTAAAATGAAGGAGACACAACAACTATTCACTTCCATTCTGATTTTCAAGAAATAATAAAAGAAGAAATTTAATGCTAAAGATAATGGAAACACGACAACTAAAGAAACGTTTTTTTACACGAAAATGAAATAAAATAAAGAAGGAAAAGAAGGCAACTTTACATCTTCATTACAATTTTAGCAAAACTTAAAAAGGGAAGGAAAGTAAAAACTCTGAATTATTTTTTGAAAACATTGAAGAAACTCTAGCTCCTTTTCGCGCCGTTTATCGGCGGCGCTATCTCACCGGCCATATTCGACGTTTGGAGACGACGGTACACGGCGGCTTTCTTCCCAAACAGGTAAACTTGAAACTCTTTTTTTATTATTTCGATTCAAGATCTAAAAAGAAAAAAAGAAAAGAAAAAAACTACACTTTGACTCTAAAACTGAAAATCCCTTTGATTTTTGGTTTTAAAATAAGATTTGAAGAAAGATTTTTGAAACTAATTTTATGGAAAAACGAAATTTGAGATTGAAGATCTCAGATTCTTGATTTCAGTGTTTTTATTGTAGTAGAAAAAGGAAAGAGCCCTAAGTGTATCCCTCAAACGGATTTGGATGGTAAAAAATTCCTCTATAATGTCTAAGAGGAACGCGCCTCACGCGCGCCAAACTCCCCTCCCCCAAAGCTATCCGAGCCTCAGACAATCGATTTGTTTCGCCGGAACCGGCCATTTTGCTTGGTCGCTACACAGGCGCCTTCGTCGCCGTCGGGTGGCCAGCTGATCGTCGGCATCTTAGGGGACGACGGTGACTGGTGGTTTGCTCACAGGAGCTTCGGCGGTGGAGAAACGAGGGAGGCTCGCGGTCGGGATGTGTCTGGCGTTGGTACTTTCTTCAGTTTTCCTTCGGTGACTATTGACGGTTTTACCGCTGCAGGGAGCTTTACGGCCGCCGCGAAGAACACTGATCTCGGAAGATGTCGCCCCCGCCCCTGGTTTTTTGCTTCCCTCCATTGCAACAACCCTTTCGATAAAAGACCCTTTGAAGCTTTGTTGTCCGTTGGTTGTCTTGAGGATCACCTCTGTTATGGATATGGACGAAGCTCTTCTCCGGAAAGAGAATGCTTCGATCCAGGCGGTTTGAAGAGTGGACGGCATGCTGGTCGTGGGTGTTCTACTTGGGGGCCTCACGTATTCTTGGTGCTGATAGCCGGAAATCGATGTGTATCCATCTCTCTGCGTTGCAAGCTGGTGGAAAACAAGGCATCCGGAAACAAAAGGTGCTGGTTCCGCAAAGAAGAAGGTTGGGTGAGGTTTCCGGTCATGGCGTTAGGTTCCACAACGATCGTCGGACTACCAAAGCGTGGTACGGCTCCTCGTCGGCAAACCTGGGTTTGGTTCCTTTGGAGAATGCAGTTGTGACATGGGCAAAATGGTCTTATTACCTCCTGCCAAGCATAGTCACTCAAGGGACCCACCTTTCCAGTTTTGGAAAATTCCCCCTTCAATTGTCCAGTTTTGGTGGATCTGGGATCAGCTTTTCCCTTTTAAAGTCAAACATATCTCCATTTTATAAGATTTGGAAGTATATTGATCCTTGGAGATTTACCGGCAGATTTGTTGGACCCACCCGGCGGTTGACTTTGTCTCTTAACAGGCTCCATTTGGTATTTAATTGTAACTTTGGATGGGATTCGGGAGGAGTTACCGATATAAAAAAGGCCCGAGTATTTTGGCATCGCCTGTTGGTCGATTACAATCTTTATCTTGTTGTGATTTGGTTTCAGGACTGTTTTATCTCAGTTGATGCGTTCCTACCCAACGTGTAGGGGCCACAACGTAGGGGCTACGTTCCGCTTGCCTTGATAAGGCCTATCTCATACAGAGTAGGAGCCGTTCTCCGGATGGAGCTCTCAGGCGAGTTTCGAGCGTATCCTTGTTGTCTCAAGCCTCGAAAAATCGTGGATGGATCGTTGTTGTACCTGCCGTGTTTCGGTGGTTGTTTGAAGCTATCCCTGGTTACACCAGTGGACGATACCTTTGTTTCAGCATCTCGTGTATGCTGGTTCTCTTGTGCTGTTTTTGTTTCTCACGACATCTTATGGCTCGTGAGTTTGTTCTTAGGTGTTTCAGGTCTTTCATGGCATTTTTCTTTGATTTTTATCGGTTGTTCTGTTGATCTCGGTTGTGTACGAGATCTTTTGTCTTCTTTTCCTATATTTTTCTTTTGAAGTTAATGGAAGTAATGTTTGGTAAAAAAAAAAAGAAAAAAGGAAAGAGCCCTAAACTGTGAAAATGAAGATGAAAAGAGATCTCAGAAGTTAGATTTCCTTTTTTTTGCTTTCTTTGTATTGATATTGAATCTGGTTACAATGTTTTTTTTTTGAATCTTTTTCTCAATTCGAATCCCCCTACAAATGTCATGGGTTTCGATTTAAATACCCAGATATTACAATATTTTCCGAAAAAGAAAAATGCTAGAGATTAAACTATTGGTTGCTTTCTTTGATCTATTATGGTATTTTTTTGCCTTGTCCTTTCGTTTCTTGCAGATTACCACAATGGGAAAGACGTCTGGAACGGCCTCTGTCGTGCTGAAATCTTGGGGGCTCGAGGAGTCACAGGTTTCTCTTGGTGGTCGAGGCTCCATCACGACCGTTGATCAAGCTTCCATCTAACGGTTACGGGGTGCGGCGCGGCACCGAATTGTGGGCTTCTTAGGGTTTCCTTTGGTGAAGCAATATGGGCCGCACGATCGTCTTCGATCCAACGCACCAGATCGAGCGGCTGCAAAAGAAGAGAAGGGGTGATCAGATTTTTCTTAGGGTTTTATTAGGTTTGCAGGCTCGTTTATGAAATTTTGGTGGCCTATGGGTGAACTTAAAAAATATGCCCCTAATTAAGGGTAACCGTTCGATCAAGTTAAGTTGAGTAAAAAATTTTCAAGTTATGCGAGTTTACAATTCCTTACGACTCGAACTTAAAAATTTATCTACTAAATACTAAAACTTTGAGTTATTAGAAATTTTATTTTATAACTCAAAATTTATTTGAAATTTTTCGAGACAAGACGAGTCGAGTCGAAAAAATTAATTTTTTCGAATAGTGTGGAGTTTTAGTTACCCTTTCCTCTAATAACGAGTCTTGGAAAAGAATTTTGAAAATGGGTCCCTATTAACAAATTTTGAAGAAAAAAAAAGAATTTTAAGAGTATTCTTGTAATAACAAATATAGGGAAAATGGAATCCTAACAACAAGTATTGAAAAATTAAAATTTAAGAGTATGCATGTAATAACAAATTTTAGAAAAAATAGACCATAAATAACAAGTATTGAAAAAAATTGAACTCGTAATAACAAGTATCGGAAAGAATAAAATTTAAGAGTATGACCTTAATAACAAATATTAGAAAAAAATAGGCCTCTAGTAACAAGTATTGAAATAACAAATTTTAAGAGTATTCTTGTAATAACAAATATAGGGAAAATGGAACCCTAATAACAAGTATTGAAAAATTAAAATTTAAGAGTATGCATGTAATAACAAATTTTAAGAAAAATAGACCATAAATAACAAGTATAGAAAAAAATTGAACTCGTAATAACAAGTATCGGAAAGAATAAAATTTAAGAGTATGACCTTAATAACAAATATTAGAAAAAATATGCCTCTAGTAACAAGTATTGAAATAACAAATTTTAAGAGTATTCTTGTAATAACAAATATAGGGAAAATGGAACCCTAATAACAAGTATTGAAAAATTAAAATTTAAGAGTATGCATGTAATAACAAATTTTAAGAAAAATAGACCATAAATAACAAGTATTGAAAAAAAATTGAACTCGTAATAACAAGTGTCGGAAAGAATAAAATTTAAGAGTATGACCTTAATAACAAATATTAGAAAAAATAGGCCTCTAATAACAAGTATTGAAATAACAAATTTTAAGAGTATTCTTGTAATAACAAATATAGGGAAAATGGAACCCTAATAACAAGTATTGAAAAATTAAAATTTAAGAGTATGCATGTAATAACAAATTTTAGGAAAAATAGACCATAAATAACAAGTATTGAAAAAAAATTGAACTCGTAATAACAAGTATCGGAAAGAATAAAATTTAAAAGTATGACCTTAATAACAAATATTAGAAAAAATAGGCCTCTAGTAACAAGTATTGAAATAACAATAAATAATAAAAAATGTGCCTCTAATTACAAGTATTCAAAAAAATAGCCTATAATAACAAGTATTAAAAGAAAAAAATATACCCCTAATAACAAATACCGGAAAAATTTAAAAATAGAACTCTAATAACAATTATTAAAAAAATTAAATATTAAATAATAAATATTAAAAATATTAAATTTAACTATAAATATTCAAAAAAATGGGCCCTGGGCGGGCGCCCCTGTTGCCCATGCCCAGGGACGACCCTATAGGTTTGGGCTTAGAACGGGCCTCGTAATTATAATATTATTCTTTTGGGCTTTAGACTTTTGATGTAGATAAACTCTCTTATGTTTTAATAAACTTGAGCTCTTTGTTATTTATATATGTGCATAATAATAATAGTAGTAACATTAATATTAACAATTATGATAGTAACGAATAAATATAATCATATTAAATAATACTAATAATAATAATAATAATAATAATAATAATAAAGATAATAAGTAATAATAAAAGAATAATAATAACATGTTAGTAATGTTTAAGGGTTTTTTCAAATAGACAATAACAATATTATAAATAATAACAGTGATAGTAATAATTATAGTATAAGGTGATAATAGTAGTAATATATATATATATATATATATATATATTCTTCTCTTTTTCTCTTTTTATTTTATTTTTGTCTTTAAATTACCTAATAGCCCATTAAAAGACCATCGATCAATATAAACTAAAGTGGTTCGAGGTCCGGACAAAATTAGTGATTACACCCTTGAATATTACCTATTTTTATTCCATTCTTTTCCATTTACTTCCTTACCTGAATAACCCCTAAACACTTCACCATCTCATTTCTTTTCATCCTCCAAATACTTACACTACACTACCATTTTTCGCACCAAACTTTATCCTTCATTATTTCATCTATTTTCTTCAAAGAAGACGTTCGAAGGCACATGACTGTTTTTATTCACGGTCGCGACAATTAAAGCTTCTGTCAACAACTACAATTGGAGAGTTGGAGCGTATCAGTCCCTAAAGAACTTGTATCTTCTGGGAGAAAATTTGTACCAGAACTGACTAGTCCGTACAGATATGCAAGTGTCGTGTACTGGTATGCTCTATTTAAATGTGCACAACAACTCTTTTTATTTAAGGCGGGTATCGGTATAGAGACCCGCATACTAGTACTGACATGCCCAAAAGTGCATTTAATGTTGGAAATACAGTCCCCAACGGCTCTAAACAACCCCAACGGCTAGTAAAATTCATGAAACCATTAGAGGGTTTAAACGACACTTTCAAACAACCATGGATCAACAAGAAACATATTGTCAACATTTTTTGTATAGAGAAATTCATTTTGGGTCTAAATTGTCATATTCATGTAAAAAAACACTTGTGAGCCAAATTGTCAATATTGCTCAATTGTTTAGGTTTTGGGTGAGAGCTTAAGTAGGCGTGTTCATATCTGGGTACCCGAAATTTTCGGGTACCTAAAAGTCGGCCAGTGCCCCGGCCCATAAGAACCGGGTACCCGCAAATCGGGTACCCGGTTTATTTTTTTATATATTTTTTAAATCTATTTTTTTTAAAAAATACATAATAAACACATATAATTTCATGATATATATTTCAAACACAAAAATTATTGATTTGTGGTTAGTTTTAAGAGAGAAATATTTGGATATATATGTATATATATATATTAAAGTTTATCGACAAAATAAGGTATTAAAAATATTAATATCGATCATGATTTTTTTTCAACTCTCATATTGACAAATTAATATAAATATTTTTGAAAAATTATAAACTTAAAAGTATATAATACAAGTATAAAAAGAAGTTAGGGATTTAAAATTAATTTTAAGGAAAAATAATAAGAAACATAAAATAAAAATAGAATTTAAAATATAAAATATATAAATATTAAAATTAGCGGGTCGGGTACCCGGTTATAAAAAAATTTCGGCCCTGACCCGGCCCAACTACCCGGAAAAAATTGCGGGTCGGGTACCCGGCCCGAAAAAATCGAGTACTTTAATATAAATACCCGATAAAATTAAATCGGGTAGGCGGGTCGGTGGGTCGGGTCGTTCGGGCCGGGTATTTTTGAACACCCCTAAGCTTAAGTGTGCAAACAATATGCCTAGAGAGATTTTCTATTTTTGCTAATTTGTATTTTCTATTTGGGAGAGGGTGTCTCAAAGCTTTGAGGGTCTTGTAAAGGTTACTGTTGATCCTTGAAAAAGAAAGACAAATTTAGTGGATTTGTGGAATATCCTTAGTGGGAAGCTAAGGTACTGAATGTAGACTTCTAACCACTATAAATCTTTGTGCTAAAATTTTAATTTCTTATTCCTTCCACTACATTTGTTTAAAGGTCAATTTACCCCCTCTTGGAGTATTCATTTGAAGATACTCGAGCCCAACATAAACCCATAAACCACTAACTCTAAACTCTTCAAAAAAAAAAGAAAAAAGGGTCCATCCAATAATCCTACCTTTCCGTACCCATCAATTAGGGTGTTGTATGTAACAACATCTGGAATTAGATCAATCTCCTGGAACGAGCATGGAGAAATTTCTTTTTCTGACCTAACAAGTTGAGTGACAACCCGTCTACTAGGATTCAAGTTTGGATCTAACAACTAACGTAACAAAAATATATTAAATTAAAACTAACATTCCGTGAGTTGAGGTCCAATCGTCAACTTGGTCGAGAGAAAAAAATGTCACAAATGATTCATCTTCATTCAGTGTAGTAAGGTAGGTAGCTAGCCAGGAGTTTATCGAAATAATCAGCAAGCTGGTCTAGCACTCCTCGTTCCATGCATATGGACTCACCCATTATGGGAAGTATTCACCAATATTATGACAAATCTTACATTGCAATTACGATTTAGTGAAGAAAGATGAAAGGTAGTGTTGCGTGTAAAATAGTTTATTGCAATGGTAGTGCAAGTGTACACGACGCAAGTAGTAAAGTGATACGAAGTATCGGATATCGTCTCCACAGGGATTGGGCTAATAGCTTCACCTTAGTTTACTGCACAAAAGTAAAGGAAATAATTGAGAGTTGTCACGAGAATAATAAAATAAACTTAAATAAAAGAGTAGAAATATCAAGGTAGAGAGAATGGGCTGGTATTGAATTGCTCAGTAGTGCAGGTATTGTATTGCTTAGGAACTCCAGTTCTGTCGTGCGCCTGTCGCTGACAGCACCTGTCGCGGCAGCAGTCCGTTGATCGTTGCGGCAGCAAACGCTCAACTCAGTACGTTCAAGTTTGGACAGAATCCCAGATCTGCCTTGGCCTATCCCTAGGTCCAAGTCTGTCGATGATCACGTCTTGATGATACCTCCCGGCGTGAATCGAAGGATGAACACCGATGTGTATGAATTCTTCTTTAGCCACTTAACCTCGCCCTATCCCTAGGCACGAGATAGTTCAACTATAAACTAGAGAACTTGCTCTTATTTCTTTTGTATACTTAACTCTCTCGATGCTAAGTAAATAGATAACCTCACAATGCTCTCCCGATGCTCTTGCAAGATATTAATAACCAAAATAAGAGAACTTGAAGTTTATTTTATTGAACTTGGAAAATCCTAAAACAAAAGCAACCCTTGCAACTACTTTACAAATCAACCCGTGGCCCTAGGGGGGTTTTAGAACATATCGACGGCGGGTAAACGGCGGAGGGGTTTTTGGTTGTCGGTTTAAGGGGAAATCGGCTATGGGTTATGGGATGTGTTCCTAGGTTAAAATATATGCCCTTATATAAGCTTTGGGCTCAAGTATTCTAAGTTAACAAGGATTACAACTTTAATTAAAAGTATGATCCTAATAAAGACTTAATCTTCAAGTATCCTACTTTTCAGCCGCCTTCCTTGTTTCTTGGGATTTCCTCTCCTTGAGCTTTGGCTTGACATATCTTTTGATCCGGGGCTTGGAAAAATATATGGTTTTCACACGACAGACGAGCATAATTTTCTCTATCTATCGAGGTCCACTTTGCTTTTCCTCTACTAACTTGCTGTCGTCCTCTACTGTCACGGCAGGTCCATGGCAGCATCGTCCTCATCGTCTGCTTGTCCAGTTCAGCTCTTCTGCTTCTCTGCCCTGCGCCCGCCTTCTCCGTCTACTATGGCAGCAACCTGCAAAATCAACCATCTTTTAGTAGAATCCGTGCCTTTAATATATTTGTGATGTTTTGCTGTAAACTAACCTAAATGCAATGCAATGATGCTTGAATGCAGCAGAAATATGGGTTAAAAAGGGTGTAAATAATAGAACTTTTACACACTCAACACACCCCCAAACTCAAGTTTTTGCTTGCCCTCAAGCAATTAAGACCTAAAAGAAAAAAGAAAATTTTTTAGAACTGTGTTTGGCCTTCAAACAGTGAACTGTCCCTTACCCGTCGCTCATTCTCTGTAACGGCAGCAGCCTATCGGAAAGATTAGGATCTGTCCGGAATCTCCCTATAGTCCTCGTGCAGTGTGTGCATGCTTGTGAACAGTTATATGCCAAGACTCTCTTAGTTTCACTAGAATATTCAACTCTTAACTCGAATTTTTATGCCAAAGTTTATCTTTTTGAAGGCACATTTTCATGCTTCTTTGATTTTCTGTTTTGACTTGATTTTTTATTTTTTGAAGCTAAAGTTTCACTAGAGCCGGTTTCGGGCACCTCTAGCTAACTTCCTAGAGCCGGTTTCAGGCAGCTCTAGGGCTATTGAGTCTATTTTGCTAAACTTCTTTCCTAGAGCCAGTGTTAGGCACCTCTAGGGGCTATTCAAGTGCTAAGCTTCCTATTCTAGTTTGGCTAAAAGAAATCTAAGCAGTATAACAGTCACAATGGTGTTTTAAGTTTTCAGAACTATAGAAAGGCTTTAAACTTCTCCTTAAACTATCCTAGAGATGCTGCCACGACAGAGCTGTCATGACAGGTAAGTTTACTTCACAGTTTTCAGCCAACAGTTTTTTCAGTCTTTTCTGATTTTTTTTTTAGAAAATAAATGAGACACAACAATTTAATTAAAATGTACTAAGACTCCATTAAAATGGAGGGTTGCCACCCCCAAACTCGAGGGTTGCATTGCCCTCAATGCAAAATGAAAAAATAAAAATGAAGGCAGGTACATCACAAAATATAGATAAAGCAGGTAGCAATAAAAAGAAAATAAAAGACTTAGATTTTAAGCGCTGTCTTCACTGCTGCTGCTGAGGCGGATTTGGCGGCGGGTTCTGGTCCTCGGGGCAGGCTGGGTGGGTTGCTCTACGACCTGGATGTCAGAGCTGATGCCGCTATCCCAAGTGCTGCTGCTGGTGGTGGTGGTGCTGGCCTTGGGCATTAGCTTTCTGTCGGCCATTCGTTTCTACCTCTTGACAGGCGTGAATTCCTTCTCCAAATTCCTCCGAATAGGAGGTTCTGCCTCGCTGTCAGCCCAGACAGAGGAAGGGGAGAAACCAGCAACATAGGCATCGATGTCATCCGAGGGTTGTCGCTTGGTTCCTCGGGCGGATGTGTCTGCCGGAGGACTGCCAGCTGCCGTCGGGGCAGGTGATGGGGTGGAAGCAGCATAATGTGTTTGTGGGGATGCAGGAGGTGTAGGTGTGTGGGCAGGGGTGGGGATTGTGAAATAATGGGCAGGGAAGGTGGGGAAGACAACATCAGGATAGTTTAAAGTATTTGTAATAAAATTTACCGTTGAGTTGGCAAAATCCCTGATGAATGTCATCAGCCCCATCTGTCTGTCTTCTACTCGCTGTATGGCAGCAAGGATCTGAGCAGATTGGTCTGTCGGAGCGGCTGCTGCGGCAGGTTCATGGGCAGGTTCCTCGGATGATTCTGCTGGGGTGGCAGCTAGGTTGAAGGAGGAGAGGGGGGTTGCGACTGTCAGCTCCATGAGGCTGATAATAATGTTATCGGTCCAGCCTCGTCCCTTGACCAGTTTATCGGTGGTGGCTTCTGGTACAGCAGCGCAGCGGTAGATGGATGTGATCAGGAATGGTAGGCAGAGGAGGGCGGTTGATCGATTGGTGCAGTCCAAGACGCTCTCCCTCATATAGCGGCCCACGTTGATAGGCCGGTTGTTCATGATCGAATGAATGAGGGCTAGCCTCTGCTGGTCCACCGTCGTGTGATGGGAGGACGACATGATGCGCTTCTTGATGAAAGCATTCCATAACTTGGCTTCTGGAAGCAGCTGCCCCCTTTTTACAGTGTTGGGGTTCTTTTTGCTCGTATTCCACTCCGTTCCTTCTTCTGTCACCTCTGCCATGACAGCACCGAAAGCGGCAGAGTCGAGGGTGTCCAAAAACTGCTTATGGGCATCGTCGTTGGGACCAAAATAGAGGCCATACATATGGTTGATGCTATCGGCTGTGAATGGTACCTCTTTCCCTCGGACAGTTACTGATGTTGCTGTCCTGCTGTCGATGGCAGCGTAGAACTCCCTCACCAGCGTTTCATTCATTTCAGCTGGCTGCTCTGCATACTTCTCCCATAGCTGAGCCTTTATCGCCCTTGCGATGAATGGTTTGAGCCCTATGTTCTCTGCCTTTCGGATGTATATGAAGCCTCGTTCTTCCCAGATTTCCCTAGTTGCGAAGGATTGCGGGGTGGGTGCTGCCGCTGAAGAGGTTGAAGCAGCACTGCGGTGGGTACGTCTGGAAGACATGTTAGTTGCAAGGGTTTTGAAAGTAAAGAAAACAAAGAAAAACGAGAGGGGAGAGCAAGTAAGAATAAGCAGAAGTGAGGAAAATGAAAATGAAAACGGGGTTTTATAGAGGTAGAGTTGCTGCCCGTTTAATGCTGTAACGGCAGGCGTGAATAACGGGGCAACTGTTGAGTTTTGGCGTGTCTGACGCGTCTGACACGCATTTATGCGTCTGTTACGCATCTGTCACACGCTTCTGCGTCTTCCGTGTCAGTCTGTTGACAGCATGTCTTATCCTTGTCTGCGGCGGCAGCTGGAACGACAGGCATCAATAAATGGGCTCTTTTGGGCTGATGGATGGATGGTGGGCTTGGGTCACTTCTCCTTTTCTTCTTGACTCCTTTATTTCCTAAAAACAGAAAATATAAAAACATTATTTAAATAAAATAAACCTAATTTCCTAATAATAAATAAAATAAATAAAAATAAATTTTAGGTTAAATTAGGGATGCCTTGCGGGGCATCTCCCAAAGTAACCACTTCCTGTATTCCTGGGGCTTCAGTCCCTTGATAATGCTTGAGGCGCTGTCCATTGACTTTGAATTGGTGCCCGTCTTTTAATGATCGGATAGTGATGGCACCATGGGGAAAAACTTGTACCACATGAAACGGGCCAGGCCATCTAGACTTTAGCTTTCCTGGGAAGAGTTTCAGTCTAGAGTTGAACAACAGCACAAGCTACCCTGGGCAGAACTGTCGTGGCAGCAACTTCCTATCATGCCACTTCTTAGTTTTCTCCTTGTAAATTCTTGCATTGTCGTAGGCCATTGTTCTTATTTCGTCAATCTCGTTCAGATCTAATAGCCTTTTCTGGCCTGCCTTGTCCAAGTCCATATTCACTGCCTTGATTGCCCAGTATGCCCTGTGCTCTATTTCGACAGGCAGATGACATGTTTTCCCATAAATCAGTCGGTATGGAGACATGCCCAATGGAGTCTTAAAAGCTGTCCTATATGCCCATAATGCATCATTAAGGAGTAAAGACCAATCTTTCCTAGTTGGTTTAACCATCTTCTCAAGAATGTTCTTAACTTCCCTATTAGATATCTCAGCTTGTCCATTGGTCTGTGGGTGGTATGCTGTCGCGATCCTGTGCTTGACACCATATTTCTTCAATGCGGCAGCAATAACCCTATTGTCAAAATGTCTTCCTTCATCACTGATAATCGCCTTAGGGATGCCAAATCTAGAGAAAATGTTCTTGTGTAGAAATTTTTGAACTTTCTTGGCATCATTCTTTTGAGTGGCGATAGCTTCAACCCACTTAGAGACATAATCCACTGCTAGGAGGATGTATAGATTTCCACATGAAGATGGAAAAGGTCCCATAAAATCAATCCCCCAAACGTCGAAGATCTCGACTTCTAGAATGTTTTGCAGTGGCATCTCGTTTGTCCTCGAGATGTTACCTGTCCGCTGGCACCTGTCACAGTTCTTGTAGAAGTCCTGTGCACCTTGGCAGTAGTTTTGTTGCCTCCTAAGTGACCTTCATATTGTGAAGCATGGCAGTGATGGAGAATGTCTTCTTGCTCTTCTTGTGGTACACACCTCCTTATAACTTGATCTGCACATAGTTTGAAAAGAAGAGGTTCGTCCCAATAATAATGCTTAACATCATTTTGGAACCTCTTCCTGGCTTGATAATTTAGATCAGAAGGAAGTATTCCGCTAACTATAAAATTAACGAAATCAGCATACCAGGGGAGTTCAGAAGACTTACCTGCCGCCATGGCTGTTGCGGCAGCGATTGCGGCAGCAAAGAGCTGCTCATCTAGGAAGGTCTCCAGTATGTTTGTCTCATCTATTGGTAGACTCTGTCCCATCTCCAATCTTGACAAGTGATCTGCCACCTGATTTTCTGTCCCTTTTTTGTCCTTGATTTCAAGGTCGAACTCTTGCAATAGCAGAATCCATCGTATCAATCTAGGCTTTGCATCTTTCTTTGCGAACAAATATTTCAGGGCATAATGGTCTGTGTGCACTATTACCTTCGTCCCAAGTATGTAAGAACGAAACTTGTCGATGGAGAATACCACAGCTAATAGCTCCTTTTCTGTGGTGGTGTAATTCACTTGGGCGTCATTCAATGTCTTGCTGGCATAATATATGACATGGAACAACTTATCTCTGCGCTGCCCAAGTGCTGCCCCGACAGCATAGTCACTAGCATCACACATAATCTCAAATGGCTGTGTCCAGTCTGGTGGCTGTACTATTGGGGCTGTTACCAGCTTTTCCTTCAGAACCTTGAATGTTTCAGTACATTCTTCATTAAAGTCAAAGGGTCGGTTCTGCTCTAAAAGATGGCATAGGGGCTTGGTGATTTTTGAGAAATTTGCGATGAATCTCCGATAAAAACCAGCATGCCCTAAGAAACTTCTAATGCCCTTGACTGTGGTCGGCGGCGGCAGCTTCTCGATCACTTCTATCTTAGCTCTGTCGACTTCTATCCCACGGCAGCTAATCTTATGGCCGAGGACTATCCCTTCATCCACCATAAAGTGGCATTTTTCCCAATTTAAGACCAAGTTTGCTTTTTCACATCTTTCAAGTACCTTTTGTAGATTGCCGAGGCAGCTCTCAAAATCGTCTCCAAAGACTGAAAAATCATCCATAAAAATCTCAAGGAAGTCCTCCACCAAATCGGAGAATATGGCCATCATGCACCTTTGGAAGGTGGCGGGTGCATTACATAGTCCAAACGGCATTATCCTAAAAGCGTATGTTCCGTAGGGGCATGTGAAAGTCGTTTTTTCTTGATCCTCCGGTGCGATAGCAATTTGATTGTAACCTGAGTAACCATCAAGAAAACAATAGTAAGGTTTACCCGCTAATCTATCAAGCATTTGATCAATAAAGGGTAAAGGAAAGTGGTCCTTTCGGGTAGCTTTGTTAAGCTTCCGATAGTCCATACAAACCCTCCAACCGGTCACAGTCCTGGTTGGGATTAGCTCATTGTTCTCGTTGGTTACCACGGTCATTCCTCCTTTCTTTGGAACACATTGCACCGGGCTCACCCATTTGCTGTCGGAGATGGCGTAAATAATACCAGCATCTAACCACTTAATTATCTCTTTACGCACCACCTCTTTCATCGCATGGTTTAGCCTCCTTTGGGCATCTATAGTCGGCTTATGGTCTTCTTCTAAAAGGATTTTGTGCATGCATAACGCCGAACTAATGCCTTGAATGTCAGCGATCGTCCATCCAATTGCCTTTTTGTGTTGCCGTAGCATGCCGATTAGCTGTCGTTCCTGTTCCTGCGGCAGCTTAGAAGAGATGATTACGGGCAACATATCATTTGAACCAAGAAAAGCATATTTTAGCTGCCCTGGCAGGGGCTTCAGTTCTAAGGCAGGTGGTTCAACAGTAGATGGCTTTTGGATTAAATGGTTATCCGAAGTATAATTTAAAGGTTCAAATAACTTACCTGGACGATTGCCTAACCAGTTTACCTCCTCCCGATCTTCAGTATCAGATGTTTCAGAGTCAGAGGAGTTGTTGTCATCGGTGCTGTCGTCAGTGCTGTCGTGACAGCCCTGTAGGTGGCTGCCGCGGTAGTGCCCGATTTTTATGTCGTGACAGCCCGACCAGATGCAGGGTTGATCAAGGATAACTTCAGTGATAGCCTTGCATTCCTCGTCTGCATCAGCATGCTTCATTGCTTGGAGAACATTCAACTTAATCTCTTGGTCATTCACTCTCATGGTGAGTTCTCCTTTTTCCACATCAATCAGTGATCTTCCCGTGGCTAAGAAGGGTCGCCCAAGGATGATTGGTGCGTTTTCGTCTGCTTCACAATCTAAAACAAGAAAGTCAGCAGGAAAAATAAATTTATCCACTCTTACCAGAATATCTTCGATTTTTTCCTTCTGGATGAACGTAAGAGCGGTCTGCAAGCTGCAGGATTACTGTCGTGGGCCGCGCCTTTCCAATACCTAATTTCTGAAAAACAGATTTTGACATTAAATTAATACTAGCACCAAGATCACAAAGTGCCTTACCCACGTATTTGTAACACCCCTCACCCGGTTACGAGCGAGCGATGTTACTATTCGGGTGATGGACAGATTCATACATGTCAACACATCAAACATACAATTATATGAGATTCAATTCATACTTAACAAGCATCAAAGCAAACAATCATATAATCATTTATCCAATAACAAGACCATAAATGCAAATAGGTGAGCCAATTTAAAACTTTTCTAACATGAATCCTATTTTCATGTTGCAAATGCATATTAACAAGCCTAACTAACATACATGTGATCTAATTTCAAATCAAACTAATCTAATATAAGCTTATATACATTTGGTCTACATGATATAAGACTTGTTATTAGCCTAATCCTTACACATGATCATCTAACATATGTTTAAGACCTAGCAAACATGTATTCAATCAAACTCATGAACATTTGATTCAAGTATACCAATGCTTCTTATTCGAATACATAAGACAATCAAATATTATCTATATACTTATCTTAGTTCATATTGCAACACAACCATACAAATACATATAACAACTTTCAAACAACCTAAATCATATACAATAGTATTCGAAATCAGCATTCATTTTATTCTAATATTCTATTACCATTCGAACTATACAAATCATCCAACAACAATTCTAGATGCAACCTTCCTAATTCAAATAAAGATATCATACTTATACATACTCAACTATTCAAATCCATCGAGGGCATGAACCATATAAATGATACTCAAATTCATATCAAGCTTAGTTAACTTCAAACATAGTTCATTCATATCATCATATCCATATTTACATAAACATTCATCAAGTCATTACGTAATATAACATGTCTTAGTTTTATACAAACCAAACTTAACAATTACATGTTCCATAATGCATGACAAACTAACTTAGACTATGCCACCAACTAGGAGACTAAGCAAGATTATATCATACTTGTTCTTGGCTTGCGAAGCTCTCGGAACAAAACGGATGGCTTTCGGATATCAACGGACCTGTTATTTTGGAAGAAGGAAACAAAGAGAGTGATAAGTACACATAATGTACTTAGTGAGGTAGCCCTAAACTTTACTAGTTTCAATCTTTTAAAGTCTTATTCAATCTTTAAAGTTACTTAGCTAGGCTTAGCACGTATTGGAATACCTAGCTAGTCTATCAAAACCAAGTTAACAAAGCTATTTTCATGTACTAACCAATAGGGAAGCAAGTATTTACATGTACAATGACTTATTGGGCAGCAACCATTTCATTTAAAACATACCAATTTGGGCAGCAAGTTACATGTACATTTCATACCAAATTGGACAGCAAGCAACATATACAATTCAAGCCAAATTTGGGCAGCAAGCACATGTACAATTCAAGCTAAATTGGACAACAAACAACATGTAATCTCATTGTCATCTTGGCAGCAACATTTCATAGTTTCACATCACAACATAGTTCATTTTAAATCTCAACCAAGTACACATATTCATTCCATATCATAAGGGCTAATACCCAACTTGTTCATTTAAAAATATATCATTGTTCTAATCATGTTTTGCCTTGGATGATTAATGAATTAGGTAATCAAGTCTTCATGTAACATATAACATTATATACTCAAAGTATCCATTTCTCATTTCAACTTATAACAGAGGATGCATAGGCATCAATGGTGACTTACCACCATTCAATTATCAAGGTGACTAACCACCATCCTGTAACAAAGATCAGAGGAGCTCAATGACTCTAAGGCATGCCCTTCTACCTATAGACACTAATCAAACCAAGGACTTTACTTATCTTTCTTTATTAACAATAGCATTTTACTTGTTTATCAAACACATATCACAAAGTCATGTACACATTCAATCATGTTTACATTGTGCACATTCAAGCCATGCTCAATCAAATTTCCAGCAAGCATTTAGCATCATTTCAATCATATAACCATCTTCAAACAGTAGCTAAATCATCTATTAATTCAATTCAAGTGGCTCAAACAACTCATGTCACAAAGCAACCCATATAGACATCAACTAGCATATCTAGATAGCATCATACACCTAGTTAATAGTTCATTCCTTTAGTCCTTCTTCCTTAGCATTTAAATTTACCAATCCATTATTAAGTTCATTACATGCTTCATTTTAAATCATCCAAGAAACATAAACACATTGGTTGAGACACTAATCTCAACCCTAAACTAGCTACACTCACAAATACTTCCAAGCTTAGTTGTTATCCTTGATGATGATTCCTTTCCCCCTTCTCTTTGCTTGATCACTCCTTAAATCTTCTTGAAATTCTTCACCAATGTGATCTTAAAACATAAAATATCATATACAATATCCATTAGTAATTAATTCAAACAAATAAATTCATTTATTTAAGCATAAACACCTAGATAAGTAAATCTGCCCCCTAAACTGGCAGTTTGAGTAACCTCTACTAAACTGACCATATCTTTTTACTCACAACTCCAAATAAGGAGTTCTTTACCATTTTAGAAAGCTTATAAACACACCTTTACAACCATGTATGGCACATAATTTTATCATTTCCCAGTTAATACAGTTTTACATTTGAAAACAGGGAAATTTCAGGGCCTAATCTGTCCAAGCTTAACCTAGTGACTTTAGTGCATTTAAATCCTATATTTCACAATTCATTTGATTCTAAGCTAT
The DNA here is from genome assembly GCA_030270665.1 of Hibiscus trionum. Lineage (NCBI taxonomy): Eukaryota > Viridiplantae > Streptophyta > Magnoliopsida > Malvales > Malvaceae > Hibiscus > Hibiscus trionum. The sequence goes on along the minus strand of BSYR01000007.1, from coordinate 7,079,866 downwards.
TAACCACATTAAAATACATGTATTAACATAACAATGAAGTTCTGACATCCTTAAAAACAGAGCATTGAAGTCCTCAATTTATCAATTTCCACAAAACAGTCCCCTTTAATCCTTTAATAATCCTACATGTGATCTAAATGCATTTAATCTACCAATTGAGACTTAATTCAAGCTTGGACATTTAATTTTTATTCATTCCATGACTCCCCTGTTTCAAGCATAAATTTTCATAATTTATTAACACCATTTTGACCCCTAAACATTTCGAATTTCACAATTTAGTCCAGCAGATTCCAAATTCATTCAGTTTCAGTCCAGTCAACTTATAACAACAATTCAGAGACCTATACTTAACATTTTCGTGCAATTCTTACCTCTATCTCATGTAAAAAATTTTCCTATACAACTTTGTATAAGAACACTTTTTCCAGAAATGACTCTAACATGCTCAATTTTCCAGATTTCCGAAAGGTGTCTATAATTAAAAATTCTGGGCAGATTCATTCTAAGTTCATGTTCATATTAAATTTTCCAGAAATTTAGCTATTCTAACATGAACCCAGCTACTTATCATCAATATAAAACATCTAGAAACACATTTCCAGCAGCAATTCACAACCAAATCAACAATACAACCCTAAAACTCAAAATAGAATCGGTTAAACACAAAGTTACTTACTTGTACACTAGATGAACATGCATGCAATTGTTCTTAATTTTTCCAGCACCTATCTTCAGTTCACAGCTCCCTCTCTCACTCTATTTTTCTATGTTTTTTCGGTGGTTAAACAAATGGAGAAGATGAAGCTGCATTTGGATTGTTTAATCTCCAAGATGCCGAGTGTCATTTGAGTGGAGATAGTGGGACAAATGTTTCACTATTAATCCTTTGTTAGTCCACTTGTCCTTACTTATATTCATATTATATCCTTGTTATCAGCCCATTATACTAATATATTCACATATATATACTTTATTCTATTATTAATTTATTATAATTTTAAAGTATACATGTATATAATTTAATTCCCACTAACATATCTTTATAATTTATATTATAAAGTTGATCCAATATTAATTTTCCACTATCTAATACATATGTAACATAATGTATCACATGTTAAATTCTATTACTTATAAGTCTATATATGATCGTACATATTGTTTTAATCCCGTTGTAATTTAATAGGACATAGCTTATGTGGTTTCATTTCAATCTTAATTAAATTATATGATGTTTACATTTTCTTTGTTATTTTTCTACTGTTCCAACTAGGGTGATTTTAGGGTGTTACAGTATTTATCTCCGATTACACAAGGTATGATGAAGCTCCCCGGATCCTTCTTTTTCTGGGGTGGCTGCCGATGAAGAATACTCATGCAACCATCTGCCATCCTTACCGTTTCAAATTCCCCCAGTTTATATTTCTTTGACATGACATCCTTGAGAAATTTGGCGTAACCGGGCATCTCCCTAACGGCATCTAACAACGGAATATTAATATGAACCTGCTTAAAAATATCATAAATCTTTTTAAGTTGAGATTCTTGCTTAGCTTGCTGTATCCGTTGAGGAAAAGGAGGTGGGGGACGATAATCAGCAATACGTCCTTCCCACTGCATACGAATCTGAGGAGGTTTGGGTTCATCATTTTTCTCCTCTGTCGCTTCTGCTGTCGTGACAGGCTCATCGGCAGCAGTCTGTTTGTTACCTGTCGTGGCAGCTTCCTCGGCAGGTTTGTCCAAGGCTGGTTCCGTTACTGTTTCAATTTCTTTTTCTGGCCCTGGTAATTTCTTCCCACTCCTAGTAGTAATTGCCTTACACTGCTCATGTGTGGCTGGCCTAGAATTTTCAGTATTACTAGGGAATCCTCCAGTCTGCCTCGGCTTAATATGTTGGGAAACCTGACCCATTTGTGTCTCCAAAGATTTCAGAGTAGCTTCATGATTCGTCATCCTCATCTCTGTTTTATCCATGAAATTCTCTGTCTTTTTGACAAACTGATTCATATTCTCAATGTAGGTACCTGTCTGAGACATAAAGGTGGCCAGAGTCTGTTCCAGTACACTGTTCGTGGCAGCCGGTTGCTGCTGTTGCTGCTGCGGCGGCAGGTGCGGTGGCAGTTGCTGTCGCGTCAGCAATCTAGGTCCCCCTGATTCTGATTGTGTGCTTGAGGATTCAGGGCATTGTTAGGATTACTCCAGGAAAATTTGGGATCCTTCCTCCAATTGGGATTATAATTGTTGGAATTGTAATTCGGCTTGTTGTAATTTCCAACATACTTTCCCTCTTCTAACTGTATTGGGCACTCATCCCGACCATGATTTCCCTCACAAATGTCACATACCTCCTCGACAGCAAATCCCTATTGTGCATCATCATTCAAGAGTTTTTTCATTGCCTTAGTAAGGTACGCCACTTGTGATTTCAACGTGCTGTCAGCTTCATAGTCCTTGACAGCAAGTACCCGTTTACCCCCTCTTCTTGCGGTCGGAAACTGCTCCTCATTCTTAGCCAGATTTTTCAAAACTAGCATTGCCTCGTCCGGATCTTTATCCAATAATAGTCCATTTGCTGCAGAATCAATTCGAATACGAGTTTGTAAGTTGGCAGCATTATAAAACTTAGTTACCTGATTCCAGAAGGGGAATCCATGCATAGGGCAGTTCCGTAGAAGAGTAGTAAATCTGTCCCAGGCCTCGTGCATTGGCTCGTCATCTTCCTGTTGAAAAGTAGCAATTTCATTACGTAATCGCCAAAATATATGCGAAGGATTAAAACGAGATAAAAATTCACGAGATAAATCTGCCCAAGTTCTAATTGAACCCGGCGTAAGTTTATTCCACCAAGTTTTTGCTCTGTCCCTCAATGAATGGGGAAATAACCGAAGCCTCAGTATCTCCGGATTGACTCCTGGTAGTCTAAACGAACCACAGATCTCCTAGAACGTTTTGAGATGCTCCCTAGCATCTTCTGTCACAGCACCACTAAACTGCCCAGCGTTGTTGATCATACTAAACATGACTGGTTTAAGCTCGAAGTTGTCAACATCAATATTCGGCAGCGTGGTTTCCAGCTCTACATGATCGTTCAGCATGTAGTCACGACAGGACCGTCGTCCGGCTGCGGCGGGCGGGTCGCCGACAGGCGGTATAACAGCTCCATCTCTAGCAGCAGGATTATCTCTTTGGTATGCCATTGTCTCTAACCGTTCTTCAAGGTACTCGTTCCTGGCTAGCACGTAACGAAGTCGGTTCCTAAGATTGAATGAGCGTTCGATTTCTGGGTCTAATGGATACTCAGGGTCTTCACCTCGTTTCGATCTGTGCATAAACAAGGAACCTTGTGAAAAGCAAGAGTTGAATGCACCAAAGAAAAACAGAAAAATAAAATAAAAATAAAAACGAAAAGTGCAATAAAAGAAAAGGTAGAGTTATGTTGCCAATCCCCGACAACGGCGCCAAAAACTTGTTGCGTGTAAAATAGTCTATTGCAATGGTAGTGCAAGTGTACACGACGCAAGTAGTAAAGTGATACGAAGTATCGGATATCGTCTCCACAGAGATTGGGCTAATAGCTTCACCTTAGTTTACTGCACGAAAGTAAAGGAAATAATTGAGAGTTGTCACGAGAATAATAAAGTAAACTTAAATAAAAGAGTAGAAATATCAAGGTAGAGAGAATGGGCTGGTATTGAATTACTCAGTAGTGCAGGTATTGTATTGCTTAGGAACTCCAGTTCTGTCGTGCGCCTGTCGCTGACAGCACCTGTCGCGGCAGCAGTCCGTTGATCGTTGCGGCAGCAAACGCTCAACTCAGTACGTTCAAGTTTGGCCAGAATCCCAGATCTGCCTTGGCCTATCCCTAGGTCCAAGTCTGTCGATGACCACGTCTTGATGATACCTCCCGGCGTGAATCGAAGGATGAACACCGATGTGTATGAATTCTTCTTTAGCCACTTAACCTCGCCCTATCCCTAGGCACGAGATAGTTCAACTATAAACTAGAGAACTTGCTCTTATTTCTTTCGTATACTTAACTCTCCCGATGCTAAGTAAATAGATAACCTCACAATGCTCTCCCGATGCTCTTGCAAGATATTAATAACCAAAATAAGAGAACTTGAAGTTTATTTTATTGAACTTGGAAAATCCTAAAACAAAAGCAACCCTTGCAGCTACTTTACAAATCAACCCGTGGCCCTAGGGGGGTTTTAGAACATATCGACGGCGGGTAAACGGCGGAGGGGTTTTTGGTTGTCGGTTTAAGGGGAAATCGGCTATGGGTTATGGGATGTGTTCCTAGGTTAAAATCTATGCCCTTATATAAGCTTTGGGCTCAAGTATTCTAAGTTAACAAGGATTACAACTTTAATTAAAAGTATGATTCTAATAAAGACTTAATCTTCAAGTATCCTACTTTTCAGCCGCCTTCCTTGTTTCTTGGGATTTCCTCTCCTTGAGCTTTGGCTTGACATATCTTTTGATCCGGGGCTTGGAAAAATATATGGTTTTCACACGACAGACGAGCATAATTTTCTCTATCTATCGAGGTCCACTTTGCTTTTCCTCTACTAACTTGCTGTTGTCCTCTGCTGTCACGGCAGGTCCATGGCAGCATCGTCCTCATCGTCTTCTTGTCCAGTTCAGCTCTTCTGCTTCTCTGCCCTGCGCCCGCCTTCTCCATCTACTATGGCAGCAACCTGCAAAATCAACCATCTTTTAGTAGAATCCGTGCCTTTAATATATTTGTGATGTTTTGCTGTAAACTAACTTAAATGCAATGCAATGATGCTTGAATGCAGCAGAAATATGGGTTAAAAAGGGTGTAAATAATAGAACTTTTACACACTCAACAGGTAGGATTATTGGATGAAGTCCTTTCCTTTTTTTAAATAGTTTAGTGTTTAGGGTTTAGGGGTTTATGATTCAGGTGTCTAGATTTTAGGGTTAAATTATTATTAATTAAAACATGGACTAAATTGTTTGAATGTGCAAAGATAAATGACTAAATGGGTTATTATACAAAATGTTTTAACTGTGTTGAGTGGATCGCAAGATCGAAATTGACCAAGAGGGGGGGTGAATTGGAAATTTAAAGGTTTGTGGTGGAAGTTTGCAAATTAAAAATTGATGGACAAGAGATTTAGAGTGGTTCAAGTTCCAAATGAACTCTACATCCACTACCTTAGCTTCACTAAGGATTTGCAACAATTCCACTAAATCGTTCTTCCCCTTTTCTAGGACAAGGAGGCAACCCTTTACAATTTCGGTTGATTTTTCTACCCAAAAATCAACCCAACCCTCACACAAGAGAACAAAGAAATTTGAAGGCTAATAAGGTATCTCTCAATACAAATGATAGCCCCAATACAAGCACTCAACTCAATTTGACAAAATATGAATGAAGATTACAATTGGGATTTTTACACAAAATGGGATTTTTGCACAATTGCTTGATTTTGATGTTTGGATGTTTGCTTTTGGATCAATAGTTGTTGCTGATGCTTTTGGATGTCTCTTTTATACCTTCTCATTGATTTCTAGCCGTTTGGGTGGTTGGGAACATAAATGGAGCCGTTGGAACCCTCTCTTACCACCATAAATGCAGTCTGCACCAACCCGTTTCGAAACGCGGGGTACCTGTTTCGGAACGGACTAAAATAGAAAGAGCCGTTGGGGTGCATTTAAGAGCCCGTTTCGAAACGCCTTATGGCCGTTTCGAAACACTTTTGCCACTGTCAAAGGTCGTTTCGGAACGGTCTTAGCCCGTTCCGAAATGCCTTAACGATTTTCAGAAATTCAGTTAAAAACACTATAACGGTCATATTTTCAAAATCAACTTAAGACCTGTTTCGAAACGATATGGATCCGTTTCGAAACGGATTTGCTACTGTCAAGGGTCGTTTCGGAACGGCCTTGATCCGTTTCGAAACACCCTTTTTATCTTTAAAAAATCAGCAAATATTTGAACCGTTGTACTTTTTTTAAATCAAATATGAAGAACAGTTTCGAAACGAGTGATACCGTTTCGGAACGGGGTCAAGTGTTTCGATACACGTTTCGGAACGGTGGTCGACAGTGATGAAAACGTTTCGAAACGCCTGAGGGCCGTTTCGAAACAGGAGCTTAAAATTCACTGTTTTGACTTGAAACACTTAGAAAAATATTTGAAAAGCTTGTTTTTAACTTGGGCATAATCTTAAAATTATATAGGGATATTTTGAGGACTTAAAATTCGTTTTGACATTTTCAATTTAGTCCTTAGGTTTTTAGTTATATCAAAATTAAAATATTTGTTTCACAATCTCCCCCTTTTTGATATAACAAAACCAAAGTTAGAATTTTTGAGAAATTTGAATGTTTTGAGAAATATTCTAACTCCCCCTTAATTTAAGATAGGTTTTTAAAGTTAAAAGAAATTTTTGATTTGAAATCCAAGTTGTAAACCTTTAAAAAAAACTTTTTAAAATTTAAAACGAATTTTAGTGTGGCTCTTAAATTTCTTCTCCCCCTTTTTGTTAGATCAAAAAGAACAATGAAAGCTCATAGAGAAGATAAAGGATTAGTACCAATAAGCAATGATAAGCAACCATAATATTAATTCATAATCAAAATATCCAAAACATAAACCAATATTAAGTTCAAACATAAAATCCCAAATAAAAAGCCAAAAGCATAGGTTCCTAAAACATGAGAAAACATAAAGATTCAATCTTAATCCTAAAATGCATAGATAATATGATATGATATGATATGATATGAAGATCCTAGGCCTCGTCGTCATCATCCGAAGTATCATCATCGCTCTTGGCTTGAGAACGGTGAAACTTCGTCCATTGCCCATAGAGCGTAGAGAAGGATAGGTCCAAGTTTGCATGGGAAGTCTCAAGAGTATGAAGACGATCCTCGACATTCTTCAAGCGATTGTCCATAGAAGTAAAACCCGAAGCAATGCTAGAATCCAAAGCATTGAACCGCTCGGTAATAAGAGCCGTGAGGGCTTCATTGTTTGCAACCGGAACTTGCGGTAAAGGAGCAACGGGAGGAGGAACCGCTTCTCTATCAATTCTTTCCCAAACATCATTCACATATGTGAACCCAGACTTGCGAAGTGAGGACTCACCAATCTTAGTCTTGCGAGGGTCCGGAGAGTCATAAGAACAATCAATACCAAGCTCATTAAAGAGGTAGCTCAAAAGAAAGCCATAGGTGAAAGATTTCAACTTATTTGTGTCAATAAGCTTAATGTTATTGACTATCTCGGCAAAGATAATTTTAGGTACATTAGGACGCTCACCTCTACGGAAGCATTCAAGCCAAAAATGATCGGTTTGACGGATGTGAGAGTATTTACCTCCGGAAGGTCGAATGAACCAAGAGACCATCAAGTGAACAACTCGATCATGCACATCCAAGTGAAGTGCTTTACCGGTGAAAGTGCCAAAGTGGCGTTCATCATCAATACCCTCATCTTTGAGATCAAAGGTTGATTCCAAAAGAGCAACATTTACAATAAACTTCTTGCCCAATAAGGAAGATTCGATTCCTATAATCTCGGTTTTGTCTTCATTATAGATAAAGCGAGCGTTGGAGTAAAAGAGAAGTACCAAGTGTTTGTAGCGGATGTTTGGAATGCTCAAGAAAGAGATAAGATTCCACTCGGTTAAACGGTTGAGATAACGGAATAGGAAACGCTCGGAGTTGAGAAAATCGAGATCAATCACATGTTCCTTACGAACTGCGAAATCCTTGACATAGGCAAAACGAGCACGCATCTCTGGTGTTCTAAGGGATTTCTGAAAAAGCATGGTAATATTCGGACGGACGCTCGAATCACCGGTTTGAACGACCTTGATCTTTTTGTTTGCTTGATCCGCCATCTAAAAACATTAAGCAAGTGTTTTAAAAATTAAGTGTATGCATTGATAGTTAAAAATCAATCCAATAATAAATCCCACTTAGGTTTTTGAAAACAAAATTAAAAAAAAAAACAGTAAAGAAAAATACGACTGAAAAATTTTATATTCGAATCAAAAATTTTGAGATTTGGAAATTTTTTTACAAGATATGGAAAACCCACAAAGAAAAAAATATAATTTATACAAAAATAAAATTTTCTAACCTAAGATTCGAACATAAATTGAAAGAAAAAAAAGAAAAAATTACCTTAGTTTGGGATTTTGGATGATTTGATTAAAATCCTTGCACAATGTTGATGAACCTTGCTTAGACTTGAGTTTTAGAGTAAAACCCCTCACAATTTTGTGAAAATCAAAGAGTTTGAGAGGGTATTTATAGAGAGGGAGGCGGTTTAGGGTTTTAAGAGTTTGATAAAAAAAAGTGAATTTTATCATTAAAAGCCCTAAATAAAGCAATCCGCGATGCCGTTTCGGAACGGTCAAGGCCGTTTCGAAAAGGGGCGGCTAGGGTTTTGACCGATTTGAGACCATAGGCAGACCGTTTCGATACGGTGTTGACTGTATCGAAACCCTTTTGACCCGTATCGGAACGCGTTTCGATACACCCCTTGGCAGTAGCAAAAACGTTTCGGAACGCTTTTGAGGCGTTTCGAAACGCCCTTCTCTCAGAACTGGATTTAAGGTATCCGTATCGAAACAGGGTCACCCGTTTCGATACACCTGGGCCTGGAAGTGCAGATGAGGCTCTAAAAGTGCAGAAAAATGAAGTTTTAAGAGGCCTAACATGCATAAATGTTATGAATGAGCAGGCAAAACATATTTAAGCATAAACATACCCCCCTAACTATAGGCATGGATGAAATTAGGAGTTTAAACACATAAACATGGCATTTCACAAGATCAAGCATATTTAAGCACAAAAGAGGTCCTAAAAGGTCAAGATAGGCTAGCTAGACCTAACTCTCTCCTAAGGGACCAAAAACGCTCTTTGTCTAAGGGTTTTGTAAATATGTCCGCTAATTGATTCAAGGTGTCTACGTACTCTATAACCACATCTTCCTTAAGGACATGATCTCTAATGAAATGATGCCTTATTTCTATGTGTTTGGTTCTAGAGTGTTGGATGGGATTTTTAGTTAAACATATTGCACTAGTGTTGTCACATTTTAGGGGTATGGTTTCAACTTTAATTCCATAATCTAAGAGTTGTTGCTTCATCCAAAGGACTTGAGCACAACAACTCCCTAAGGATATGTACTCGGCTTCGGTGGTAGATAAGGCTACACTATTTTGTTTCTTAGAGAACCAAGATATGAGCATACTACCTAAGAATTGACAAGTTCCCGACGTACTTTTCCTATCAATTTTGCAACCCCCCTAATCCGCATCCGAGTAAGCATGAAGGTTGAAGGTAGAGTCTCTAGGATACCAAAGGCCTAAACAAGGAGTGTCTCTGAGGTATCTAAAGATTCTCTTAACGGCTATAAGGTGAGACTCTCTAGGACTAGCTTGAAACCTAGCACACAAGCAAACACTAAACAAGATATCCGGTCTACTTGCGGTAAGGTAAAGCAAAGATCCAATCATAGAACGATAAAGCTTAGAGTCAACACACTTACCTCCTTCATCTTTGTCAAGCTTTGTAGATGAGCTCATAGGAGTGGCTTGAGGCTTTGCATTCTCCAAGCCAAACTTCTTGAGCATATCCTTTATGTATTTTGCTTGGTTGATGAAGGTGCCATCCTTCTTTTGCTTGATTTGGAGTCCCAAAAAGAATGAGAGCTCCCCCATCATGGTCATCTCAAATTCACCTTGCATTAACTTAGCAAACTCTTGACAATGACATTCATTAGTAGAACCAAAAATAATATCATCAACATAAATTTGAAATACTAAGATGTCATTTTTATACATTTTTATAAAGAGTGTAGTGTCCACCTTACCTTTTTCAAATCCTTTTTCAATCAAAAAATTTGAAAGCCTTTCATACCAAGCTCTAGGAGCTTGTTTTAAACCATAAAGAGCTTTGGTAAGTTTGAAAACATGATTTGGAAATTTTGAATCTTCAAAACCCGGTGGTTGTTCCACATACACTTCTTCATTTATAAAACCATTTAAAAATGTGCTTTTAACATCCATTTGAAAAAGCTTGAAATTATGATAACATGCATATTGCAGCAACATCCTAATGGCTTCCATTCTAGCTACGGGTGCATAGGTTTCATCAAAATCTATTCCCTCTTCTTGAGTGTAACCTTGTGCTACAAGTCTAGCTTTATTTCTCACAATGTTACCACTCTCATCTAGTTTGTTCCTAAAGACCCATTTAGTTCCTATTGTAGATTGATTACTAGGCCTATCAACTAATGTCCATACATTACTTCTCTCAAATTGATTTAACTCTTCTTGCATAGCCATAATCCAAAAGTCATCTTTCAATGCTTCTTTTATATTTTTAGGCTCTATGCATGAGATAAATGCAACATGGTTCATTAATCTAAGAGAAGAACGAGTGGTTACCCCCTTGGATGGATCACCCAAGATTTCACCATCTTTGACATAGTTCAACTCCCTTGGGTAGCTCACTTCCTTTTCCTCAATGGCCAAGTCCTTCAAGGCTTCAAGAGGTGGATCTTGTGAGTCCTCTTCCTTTGTTGGAATCTCATCCTCCTTTGAAGTTTGACCTCCATCAAAGGCATTTATGATCCCTACATCATCATCATCACAAGAATCCTTCCTAGGAAGGAGGTTATCATCGAATACAACATGAATGGATTCTTCTACTACTAAAGTTCTTTTGTTAAATACTCGATAGGCTTTAGAGGTTAAAGAGTAACCTATAAAAATGGCTTCATCACTTTTTGCATCAAATTTACCTAAGTTGTCTTTTCCATTATTTAAAACAAAACACTTGCACCCAAAAGGGTGGAAATAGCTAATGTTAGGCTTTTTAGATTTTAAGATCTCATAAGGGGTTTTCTTTAAAATTGGCCTAATCATTACTCGATTTAAAATATAACAAGCGGTGTTTGTGGCTTCCGCCCAAAAATATTTAGGTAAATTGTTTTCACAAAGCATAGTCCTAGCCATTTCTTGTAAAGTTCTATTTTTCCTCTCAACTACCCCATTTTGTTGAGGAGTTCGAGGAGCCGAAAAATTATGGCTAATACCATTTTCATTTAAAAAATCTTCAAACCCTAAATTTTGAAACTCGGTTCCATGATCACTTCTAATATGTGAAATTCTATGTTCAAGATCATTTTGGGTTAGTTTTGAAAATGTGATGAATTTTTCCAAAGCCTCATCTTTAGTACTTAAAAAGAGAACCAAAGTAAATCTAGAAAAATCATCAACTAGCACAAAAGCATAAGACTTACCACCCAAGCTCATAGTCCTAATTGGCCCAAATAAATCCATGTGAATTAATTGTAAGCATCTACTAGTAGAAACATCATTAATGGATTTAAAGGAAGACCTATGTTGTTTACCCTTTGAGCATGCATCACAAATTTTATCATTTGAGAACTTTATTTTGGGTAAACCTCTAACTAGATTTAGAGAGACTAGTTTTTCTAAAACACTTATGCTAGCATGTCCTAGCTTCCTATGCCACAACCATGCATCATTTTCATTTTGAGCAACTAAGCATGCATGAGATGTATGTATGTCATCTAAATGCACCATGTATATGTTTCCTATGCGATGACCTATGAGCATAATATTATTAGATTTAATGTCTATAATTTTGCATCCATTTTTATCAAACAAAACATTAAATCCTCTATCACATAGTTGACTTATGCTCAATAAATTGTGTTTAAGACCATCGACATATAAGACATTTTCAATAAGAATGGTAGAGTGATTACCTATGGAACCAATACCTTTAATGTGGCCTTTGGAGTTGTCACCAAATGTTACTACTCCTCCACTTTTTGGCTTTAGATCCATGAATCGACTCTTGTCTCCGGTCATGTGTCTCGAGCATCCACTATCAAGGTACCATGAGTTTTGACTTTGTGCCTTGGCCTTGTAGCAATGCCCCCCCTACAAACAAAGATATTAAACTTTGGTTTTTGGTACCCAAATCATTTTGGGTCCATGAGTGTTAGCTCCCAAAACCTTGGTTCCCTTAGGAATCCAAGATGACATAGCAATAATATTATTAGATTTTACAAGTTCCTTAGGAACCCATACACTTCTAATTCTTTTAGTTCTACTATGTCTAGGGTAGCTACCTTGTTTGTAGTAGTTAGTCTTTTTCTTAGGTTGGTGTGTTCTAGAGGATTCTCCTACTTCATGCTTGACACTACCAACATTTTTTAAAGACTTTTTGAGCTCATTTAGCTCACCCAACACCTTTTGGTGTTCACAATTACATTGAGATAAAAGATTATTAAGATCAACATTTTCATCTTGAAAAAATTTGAGTTCATCTTTTAATCCTAAAATCTTTTTCTAAAATTTAGAATTAGCTTGAGTAAGTGAGTCATTTTTCTCATTTAGTTCTAGAATGATCTTTTTATTCCTAATGACCGACTCCTTATACTTCTCAACTAATTCATCATATACCTCTTGTAACTCATCATATGCATCATTTAATTCTTCATATGAAAAATCTAAAGTAGATGAGTTAGAGGTTACCATGGAGGAATCTTCCTCAAGTGCCATGAGGCAAAGGTTAGCCACTTCTTGTTCGTCATCCTCCGATGACTCCTCATCACTCCAAGTAGCAAGCTTGGCTTTGAGCTTTTTCTTCTTCTCAAAGCCCTTCTTCTTGAGTTGAGGGCACTCCGAAAGTATGTGGCCGGGTTTATTGCACTCAAAGCAAATGATTGGATCCTTTCCATCTTCCTTGTTCTTGCTTTTGAAGTCCATCTTCCTTTGGATTTTTCTTCCCCGGTTGGACCTCATAAAGCGTGAGAATCGTTTGGCTATCATAGCCAATTCTTCAAGTTCATCCTCATCACTAGATGAGCTCTCATCATGTTGTGAAGCTTTAGCCTTGAGAGCTATTCCCATCTTCTTCTTCTTCTCTACCTCAAGCTTCTCTACCCTTTTCTCTTCTTTCTTCTTCTCATCTTCCCTTCCTTGCTTCATGATCTCATGAGTAAGGAGAGAACCCACAAGCTCATCAAGCTTCAAAGTCTTCAAGTTCTTTGCTTCGATGATAGCGGTTCTCTTCCCATCCCAAGACTCGGGAAGTGAATAGAGTAGCTTCCGGACAAGCTTGTCTTCCGGTATGATCTCTCCAAAGCCCTTTAGACCATTGACGATCGTGGAGAATCGATCAAACATCTTTGACACCGTCTCATCGGGCTCCATCTTGAAATTTTCATAACTAAGATTGAGAATTCCAATCTTAGTTTCCTTGACGTCATTGGTGCCTTCATAAGTGGTTTCAAGAGTGTCCCACACTTCCTTGGAACTTTTAATTGATGAGACCTTCGAGTAGATGTCCGGACCGAAAGCACAAAATAGCATGTGGAGAGCTTTATCATTGACTTGAATCTTTTTCCTCTCCTCTTCACTCATTTCGGCTTTCTTCTTCAACACCATCTTGCCTTCACCGTCTTGCTTCAATGGAATGTATGGCCCATCCTCAATGACATCCCACACAAGATAGTCATTTGACTTGATGAATAGACGCATTCTATTCTTCCAAAAAGAATAGTTATCACCGTTGAAGAAGGGAGGCTTTGTGGTCGATTGTGACTCGTACATGCCGGAACCGGAGGTAGAAGCCATCTCTTGATAATTTGATGATCACACTCTTCCAAGGATCTCCTCTTGTGGTTGTTAATCCTCAAAGAGTTAAGCTCTGATACCAATTGTTGAGTGGATCGCAAGATCGAAATTGACCAAGAGGGGGGTGAATTGGAAATTTAAAGGTTTGTGGTGGAAGTTTGCAAATTAAAAATTGATGGACAAGAGATTTAGAGTGGTTCAAGTTCCAAATGAACTCTACATCCACTACCTTAGCTTCACTAAGGATTTGCAACAATTCCACTAAATCTTTCTTCCCCTTTTCTAGGACAAGGAGGCAACCCTTTACAATTTCGGTTGATTTTTCTACCCAAAAATCAACCCAACCCTCACACAAGAGAACAAAGAAATTTGAAGGCTAATAAGGTATCTCTCAATACAAATGATAGCCCCAATACAAGCACTCAACCCAATTTGACAAAATATGAATGAAGATTACAATTGGGATTTTTACACAAAATGGGATTTTTGCACAATTGCTTGATTTTGATGTTTGGATGTTTGCTTTTGGATCAATAGTTGTTGCTGATGCTTTTGGATGTCTCTTTTATACCTTCTCATTGATTTCTAGCCGTTTGGGTGGTTGGGAACATAAATGGAGCCGTTGGAACCCTCTCTTACCACCATAAATGCAGTCTGCACCAACCCGTTTCGAAACGCGGGGTACCTGTTTCGGAACGGAATAAAATAGAAAGAGCCGTTGGGGTGCATTTAAGAGCCCGTTTCGAAACGCCTTAGGGCCGTTTCGAAACACTTTTGCCACTGTCAAAGGTCGTTTCGGAACGGTCTTAGCCCGTTTCGAAACGCCTTAACGATTTTCAGAAATTCAGTTAAAAACACTATAACGGTCATATTTTCAAAATCAACTTAAGACCTGTTTCGAAACGATATGGATCCGTTTCGAAACGGATTTGCTACTGTCAAGGGTCGTTTCGGAACGGCCTTGATCCGTTTCGAAACACCCTTTTTATCTTTAAAAAATCAGCAAATATTTGAACCGTTGTACTTTTTTTAAATCAAATATGAAGAACAGTTTCGAAACGAGTGATACCGTTTCGGAACGGGGTCAAGTGTTTCGATACACGTTTCGGAACGGTGGTCGACAGTGATGAAAACGTTTCGAAACGCCTGAGGGCCGTTTCGAAACAGGAGCTTAAAATTCACTGTTTTGACTTGAAACACTTAGAAAAATATTTGAAAAGCTTGTTTTTAACTTGGGCATAATCTTAAAATTATATAGGGATATTTTGAGGACTTAAAATTCGTTTTGACATTTTCAATTTAGTCCTTAGGTTTTTAGTTATATCAAAATTAAAATATTTGTTTCACAAACTGCCACAACACCTTTTTAACGGTTGTGAATGGGTCAGGGACCAATTTAAAGCAAAACTAAAAGTTTAATGGTAACATTGAAGCAATTAAAAATTTAGTTACTAAATTAAATAATTTACCAAAGTTTGGTTACCATTTGTGCACTTTACCTTATTTTTTATACTCCAAAAAAGAAGTTTTCCTTTAAAATAGTAAAATATGCATGAAGTTACTTTACTTTTCATCCTCTGGCTTTTATTTCTATGCTTTACCGTCAAATAAGTGCCTAAATTATACCCTATTTTTCAGATAAGCGCCTAACCTATATTTTAGTTCAAATAAGTGCATAACGTTTTATTTTGTGATCCATTTAAGGTTTTTTCGTCAATGACTGTTAAAAAAATTCCTTCATCCAATCAAAACATGACACATGACCTGTTTTTTTTATATATTTTTAATTTCTAAATTTCTTTAAAAATTCTAAAGTTTTAATTTATTTCAATCAAACACCCAAATCACATCTCCCTCACCGTCCGACATCCCCACAAGTCGATGATTCACCGTTCACCGCCCAAAACGTCATGTACCTCACCGTTCGATATCTGCCATCCTCTATCGTTGGTGGAAACCCAATTAACCTCTTTTTCTTCATTGTTGGGTGTTCATCGGTGGTGCAATCGGCGGTTCATTCATCGATTTTTAATGACGAGATAATGAGGCTTTTGGTAGAGAGGGTCCGATGAGGACAATGGTGGCCGGTGATGGTTGAATCAGTGGTCGGGTGGAAGAAATTAGGGATTTAGAGTTAGGGTTGGGGGTTTTAGAGAAATTAAAGATTGTTGGGTTAATTAATATATTTTATTTTTTTATTTTTCTATTTATCAGATTTTAATTTCAAAAAAATGATAAACCATGTCACGTGTTCGAATTTCATGGGATGACGGAAAAAATAACTGTTTGTCACAAAAAAAAATCTTAAATGAGACACAGAATGAAACTTTAGGCAATTATTTGGCCCAAAATATAATTCAGACACCTATCTGAAAAAAAATATAGTTTGAGCACTTACTTAAGCCTTATTTTTAAGAATTCTCATTACGTTTTAGATTTCAGAATTTAAATTCAATTGTCAACATCGTTAATTGCAAATGTTTTTTTTACATGACTACTAAATTTATATTTTTCTATTCAAATGTTCACACATTTTTTAATGTAACATAAGGACTCTAACGGTATAAACAATTGAATTTGAGTTTTAAAATTTTAAAAATATTGTGATTAAATTCTTAAAAATTAAAGTATGAGAATTACATTCTAAATATACGAAAAGTTCAGGGACTTGAAATATATTTTAATTAAAAATTGAAGTATTCTCCACTAAATAGTAATTTTTAATATAATTTGCTGGTGGAGAAGGGAGGTCCTTCCCATGTAATTATGCCCTTGATTCTAGAAACAATAATAAACAAGTAGCACAATTAGGGATGTAAAAAGCTGACCCGACCTGAAAACACGACTGAAACCTGCTCGAGTTAAAACCTGATTTGACTTGAAAATTTTGTAACACCCGTATTTTGGGGTTAGGAATTATTCGGGTTTATAGTTCGAGTCAATAAAATTAAAATAAAATAAATCCAACCTAAAATGTGGCCTAATTGAACTTTAGTAAAAAGGGAAGGACTTATGTTGTAATTTGCCCAAAAACTTTTAAAAAGGATGACAACTTTCAAAGTTGTCATCTTCTTCCCCTTTTCCCATTATCCCCCACGTGAAACACCTCCCCCATTCCCCAAACTCTCTCAAATTTTAAGCTTATATTTAATTCGATTTCAACTTCGATTCAAGGAGTTTTTGAAAGGTAATCACATATTTGAACTCTCCTTTCCATTTCCTATCTATCCATGGTCCTTGATTTTAAAACCATGAACTTTTGAAAATTAGGGTTTATATCAAGTTTGGATTTTAAGGGGGTTTTCCAATTGGTTTTGATAAATTGAGTTGGGGCTTTAGTTAATCATGTTAAAAGGTGTAACATATATCAATTTGGTTGAATTTTGGTAAAAAACCGAAGTGGGTTCTTAGACCCATTTTTAAGGTGTCAAAAAGTTGATTTTTGGTGGGTTTTAGGGTGTAATTAGAGGGCTGATGGTATATGTATGCTAAGGGGAAGATTTGGGACCATTTAGATGTCATTTGGGTGTTTAAAAACATGATTTTCTGCTGGGTAAAATATGAGTACGAAAATGGAGTTTTGGAGGGTTTTGGGTGAGTTTTGGGGGTTGTTTTAGGTGGAAATTGATAGCCCAATGGTAGTACTATGGTTAGGGATTGATTTGGGATCATTTGTGGGTGCAATGGATGTTGGAAACATAGCTTTTGAAAGAGGTATTGAGGCTGTCCGAAATTGCTAAGTATGGGGCTTGGTCATGGCTTGCAACATTGTAAATTGTACTTGAATTGTATTTCGGGTTGATATTTTGATGTTGGGCTGATTTGAGGTTGTTTGAATTGTATTGAGGTTGTTTAGAAGCAAGAATTTGGGTCGGCGAAGCATCGGGAAGAAATCCGGAAACTTGAAGGTGATGGTTGCTTAGTACTTGAGCTTGGAGGTAGAGGTGAGTGGTTAATGTTTTTAAATTGGTTTTTAAGTGGTTGGTTCAAGCATGTGAACTAGGTTGGGCTTGGTAGACCCACCTAGAGTTAGAATTAGGGTGGTAGCCTAATCCTAAGCTTTAGTTAGAGACCTTGGATGTACTCTTTAATCGTTGTAATGCCTCATGATGAGTATGTATAATGTGGTACACATGTATGTGAAAGTATGGCTTAATGTATTGATTTTATGTGCATGTTGATGACAAATAAAATGTGGATATATGATGAGATAATTGTTCGGTTGACATACATGAGGTGTTGGTTTGTGAAATGAGGTTATGTTGTGGATTGTATGATTTTGGAGAATCATGGTGAGTACGTGTTAGGCACGGAATTTATATTGAAATTGATATTGTAAAAAGTTGTGTAGTTTGATTTATATTGGCACTAGTATGCTTGGGTACAATGATCGATCATTAGGATGAGTGTGCACACAAATTGAGTCAAAACGTACGTGGCCTTGGTGGCGTTAAGGCACCAAGGAGGAGTACGGTGATGTAATATTCCACCGGAAGCTTTTATATATTTCTACGTGATGATGAGTGGAATCCCATCCGTAGGGCATGTGGTGATGAGTGGAATCCCGCCCATGCAAGGACCGGTGATGAGTGGAATCCCACCGAGGTAATGTTGTTGTTGGAAATACGTTCCAACGGGTTATCCGCGTATTCGGGTCATAACTAGGTGCCAATATGAGGTTGTATGTATATACTAATGTGAGATTATGCTTATGTGCTTATATGACATGAAATGTGATGCCCTTATGAATTGATATATGATGTGGTTAATGCTTTGGATTATGTATCATGGTAAGTTGAGCTTATGGTTGTTGAGCATGGCATAATGTTGACTATATGTTCATGCATCATGTTCATTTTGGCTTGGCGGACCGGAGGTAAGACCATGTATTTCATCTTGGAAATAGCTCGTGCTTGGACCCTGCATTGTCGAAGGTTTGTTTTATGAGCTACCCTCACTAAGCTTTTATGCTTACGCTCTCTTTTGTTCGACAATGCAGATAAATAGCTTGTGGGCGGCAAGGGCAAGGAAAGGCCTCCAAGTGTTGCTTTTGGTGAGCTCAATGTATAAATTTTAAGTAATAGAATGTAATAGTTAAGCAATGGGATAGGTGTTGATGATTTGAGTTTTGATGTACATCGATATTGGTTTGATTCTTGGATGCCTTGTTTGACCTATAAATATTGCTCGATGGCATGTAAACCTTTATGTGATGAATGGTGCTTTGTCTATCAATGTCTTCAAGCATGTTTTGTATGAAAGGCCTTGTGTATTTGTCATGGTTGTATGTTTATGAATGTCCATGTCTTGTGAGCGTTTGTGTATGTTAAACCTTGGTTGCATGCCTCTAGATCTTGGTTTGATAGTGTTGTCTGCCTTTAGGGGGCCTTAGGGGACCTTTAGACTTGCCAAGACTCACTTAAATCGGAATTTCAAAGGTTGCAGACTGTCAGCGTTTCGAAACGGGAATGGTAGTTTCGAAACGGGTAGGCTTCAGGGACCCCGTATCGGAACGCGTTTCGATACGGTTTGACCTCTGGAACCCCCTGTTTCGATACGCGTTTCGGAACGTTTTGGCTACTGGAATTTTGAGAAATTCACGAGATAAAGGTGTTTCGAAACGAGCCTGAAGGTTTCGAAACGGTCAAAATCTCGTTGACCACGAGATGTTTACCGTCGTGGGCGTTTCGGAATGGTTGACCACCGTTTCGATACGGCCCCTTGTATAGGCTCTGGGGCAGTTGACCTGGTCAAGGTGTTTCGAAACGCCTTAAGGGTGTTTCGAAACAGACTGCCTTCAAGATTAAATTTGGGCTGTTAAGTGTTGTCTTGCTTTCGATCGATTGTTTCGTGTATGTTGTTCCACTGTTTGATCACTTAGGGTTTAATACTCCTCTAGGCAAGATTAAAATGAAAAAAATAGGGTTGCTAACCGAGGGGGAACCTTAACGGGTTTCGCTTTGGTTTTCCCCGTGTGGCCCACTCGGACCGGTCATCCGGCCAGACCGGGACGAGGGGGTTACAAATTTAGTGACCCGAACCCGATCTGTAACCGACTGTTGTTGACCCGAACCTGAACTTGACCTGTTACTGTAGTGACCGAACCCGACCTGCGTCCGACTGAAAACGACCCGAACCCGAATTGGACCTGTTATTGTGGACCTGAAACCCGACCTGCGCCCGACTGAAACGAACCCGAACCCGAAGCCGACCTGGCAGATAACCGATTTTACCTGACTGAATTGACCCGAGATCCGATATTACCCGACCTGTTTTGAACCCGACCTGTTAATTGACCCGACCTGCTTTGAACCCGACCTATTTTTAACCTGAACTGATATTGATCTGACTTGATATTTACCTGATATATAGTTGAAGAAGTCTATTGATAAATTTAAAGTGATGATAAATGTAAAGTATTAATTTATTAAATTAATTTAATACTAACTCGTTCAATATAAATTATTTGTGAAGTTTAATAAGAATTAACATACTTAAATTTATTTTATTAAAATATTTAAAATTTAAAAGTTTTATCAAATTAATAAGTTGTGATGGACGAATTTAAAACAAATTATTTAAAATTTAAATCAATTTATTAATTGTGATCATTAAATTTAAAAAATATTTTATTAAAAAATTTAATTATAATTATTAAAACAATAAAAAATATTTTTTAGTTTAGAGGAAGTTTTTTTTTTGAATTAATGGGGGGAAAGGTTTTTTGATTGATAGGAAATTATGGGGAGGGGAGGATTAAACAAAATTTGGGGGGGGGGGGGGAGATTTTGGCCGCCAATCAAACGAAATTGGGGGGGGGGGAGAGATTTTGCCGCCAGTGGAGGTGTGATTTTTTATTTAAGGGTTAATTATCCTTTAGGTCCTTCCTTAATTAGATGGTTAGGGTTTAGGTTTTTAGGTTTTAGTTTGTTTTTTTAGTCCTAACTTTTGGTTTAGTTTCTTTAAATTTCATTTAATTAGGTCATGCTTCATAAATTAATTAATTATTAAGCTTTTTGGTTTGCTTTAAATTTGATTTGGTCCTCGTATAAATATTTAGTAAGTAATTAAATTTAATAATTTTATTCATTTGTGATTTTGGCTCTAATTAATAATTTAGTTTTAATTTATTTTTAGATTTGTCCTTTTTATGTTTCAATCTATTTTGTTTGTTAGATTTATGGGTTTATGTTTAGGGTTTAAGGGTAAATGTGTCAAGTTGATTGTTTGGGGCTATGAGATTAGTTTAGGGATTATGTGATTAGGCTTGCACTCTAATTATTAGTGAATAGTGTCTGTGAGATTTAGATATTCATGTTTGGGGTTTAGGGGTAAATGTGTCAACTTAATTATTTGGGGTTATGAGATTAGTTTAAGGATTAGGGGACTATGCTTGTACTTTAATTATTAGTGATTATAAAATTTAAGGGTTGAGGTTTATGGGTATTGTTTAGGGGTATACATATATACATACAAATATGTATGTTCTAGTGTGTATATATATATATATATATATATATTACAATATATACATACTAAAACTTACATACATACATACATATATATATATATTTATATGTATATGTATAATTATAACAATATATGTATACTAAAACTTACATACATACATACATGTATATATATACTAAAACTTAAATACATGCATATATATGTGTTTTAGTATGTATGTATACATGTGTGTGTTTTAGTATATATATATATATATATATATATATATATGTTTAATTAATTATAACAATACATATATATGTATATATCATAATATATGTATATTTATATGTATATGTGTGTGTATATATATATGTAGATATAAATTTTATTCATTCTTAATATGGTGATATTTTTATTTATTTTATTCCCTAAAATTTTATTTTCCACAGAAAGTTACCCTTATTAATTTTTAATTTTTGTAATTTACTCTAATATTTTAGATATAAATCATTTGATGATATTTTTGTTCATTCTAGTGCCTAATATTGAGACTAAAATGTATGTATGTATGTCTGTACCTATCAATGTATGAACCCTAAACCCTTAATGAATTTTCTCTTAACATGAAACCTTAAACCCTAAAAATCATAAACCCTAAACACTAAACCCTAATATGTGTAAGTATGTATGTATGTATGTATGTATGTATGTACTTATCTGTGTATGAACCATGAACCCTTGATGAATTTCCCTAAACCCTACACCATAAACCCTAAACCCTAATATATGCAAGTATGTATATATCTATCAATGTATGAAACCTAAACCATTAATAAATTTTCCCTAAAACCTAAACCCTTTAAACTCTAAACCCTGAATCGTCCAATGTTTTATAATTTTAATTTGATATTTCTGTTCATTATAGCCCTTAAAACTTCATTTCTATTCCAAATTGACTCATATATACTAATTTTTTTTTAATTAGTCCAATAATATATAATTTTACTTTGACATTTTGTTCATTTTAGTCCTAAACTGTATTTGTATTCCAAATTGACCATTTTTATTTTTTTAATTAGTCCGATGTTTTATAATTTTAATTTGATATTTTGTTCATTTTAGTCTCTTAACTTTATTTTAATTAGTTCGATGTTTTATAATTTTAATTTGATATTTTGTTCATTCTAGTTACCTAAACTTTAGTTTATTCCAAATTGACCCTTGTTTATTGTTTTTTTTATTTCGTCTGATGTTTTATAATTTTAATTTGTACTTTGTTCATTCTAGCCCCTTTAACTTTATTTCAATTCCAAATTGACCCATATTCATTGTTTTTTTAATTCGTCCAATGTTTTATAATTTTAATTTGATATTTTCATCTTCTAGACCCTAAAACTTTATTTTTATTCCAAATTGACCCACATTTATTTTTTTAATTTGTCCAATGTTTTATTATTTTAATTTGATATTTTCTTCATTCTAGCTTAACTTTATTTTAGTTCCATATTGACCCCTATATATATATATATTTTAATTCATCATGTTTTATAATTTTAATTTGAAATTTTGTTCATTCTAGACCCTAAAACTTTATTTTTTATTCTAAATTGACATCTACATATTGTTTTTTAATTACTCTAATTTTTATACTTTTAATTTGATATTTTTGTTCATTACAGTCCCCAAAATTTTATTTTTATTCCAAATTGACCCCTTTTCATTATTTTCTTTTAAATTTGTCTAATGTTTATAATTTTAATTTGATATTTTTGTTTATTATAATCCGTGAAATTTTATTTTTAATCCAAATTGACCCCTTTTCATTATTTTTTAATTAATTCAATGTTTTATAATTTTAATTTGATATGGCTTTAAATAATTAACTCCAAATCAATGACGATTGACGAAGGCCAACCTAAAGTCTATCGACTACTTATACGGTTGTACCGAACTCAAACTCAATACAAATTTCAATCTTGAAAATACCCCGACCTGAATTACCCGACCTGAAACTACCCGACCTAAAATTACCCGACCTGAAATGCACCCGACCTGAAATGAACCCGACCTGAAATGAACCCGACCTGAAATGGACCCGACCTGAAACGGACCCGACCTGAAACGGACCCGACCTGAAATGGACCCGACCTGAAGTGTATCCGAACCCGAATTAACCTGTCAATTATCTGCTTCGGACCCGACCCGTTTTGACCCGACCTGAAATGGACCCTACCTGAAATTGACCCGATCTGAAATGGACCCGACCTGAAATGGACCCGCACCCGACCCGAGTCGAGTCAAAACAGAAAAATGACCTGTACCCAATTTTACCCGACCTGACAGTACCCGACCTGAAACCCATCCGATTACCTGTTTTTACATCCCTAAGCACAATTAGCGTTGAGTTAATATATCAAAATTCTCATTTCCTTTAAACAATAATTTGGTATTTCTAAGATGTTCTAATTAAATCAATAGATAACCACGCAGGGAATAATTCCCAATTCTAATTCTTTGTTTCTTCACTCTTATCAATTCTATATAATTAAATAATTCTTTATACCAATTATTAGTAGGTCTAATGAGATGAGATATTCGATCAAATAAAGTTAAGAATTTAAAACTTAATGTTGTGAATGAAAAAAAGGATTAGAAGAATCATTTTATAATAAACTTTAGTATTACTTGATCCGAATTAATCACTAAATCAAATTTTAATGATTATACCAAAAATATTTTTTAAATAACCAAAAGAGAAAAAACGCTCTTTATTAATGGAACAAATACACGACATTTATACCCATGTGCACTTCTTTGCCAACGTGGAGGGTATAAATTATTGAATTTAGAAATTAACACATTGATCTATGCTATAATTCTTAAAAAATGACATGAAAACGATTTTGAAATTAGAATTTTAACATATAGGTCACTTTTTATCTGGTGTTTAAATATGTTTTAAAATCTATATTGTTTTTTATTAAATCTGAATATTATCATACTAATTAAATTATCTGTTGAATTTTCAAATCCACTAAAAATATGTCTTTAATAAGGAGAAATTATATCATAGGCCTGACTCGCCACGTCATCCATGGTCCCAACCAATAAAAAACATCAATTTTATTAAAATTTTTCATATCATCTTTTAACCAAATGAATTTACAATTGGTAAAAAGTATTTTTTTAATTTAATTTACATTAAGTCTGAGTGAAGATTCACTTGGTACAAAGATGATATAGAAAAATTTAATAAAATGAATGCTTTTTATTGGCCGGGAGAATGGATGATGTGACATAAGTCTAAACAATTCTCGAATAATTAAAAAAACGATTTATGGATTTATCCCTAAAAGTAAAACGTATTTAGATACTATAGACATCCAAAAGTTATTATCTTTTGAACATTTGGTGTATATTAGCTAGACCATTTCTCTCTCAAAAATCGAAAGATGTTAAACATTTAAGCATGTTTGATTCTATGTCCTCATGTATTCTGAATTTATAATATCTAAATCTGTTAATAAACATGCCTACTCTGCACTGTTGTCTCTAGTTATGTATTACATAATAATATTCTCTTGACAATAAAAAGGAAAAACAGCCCATTTTGAGATCGTTTCTGCAATACTTAAATTGAATGATTCCGGGAGTTGGTGAGGCAGATTTGGAAGGATTATAAAGAGAGAAATAGAATACTGAATGAAAAAGTAGGAGTAGAGAACACAAGCAGATGGAGTTATGTGAGGATACCAGATCTGACATAATTATATTGTGAGTAAACATCACCTTTGGTCATTAAATTATTTCCGCTTTCTTGTTTTGGTCACCAAACTATTATTTTATATAAAATCGTCACTAACATTACGTTTTTTTCTATTTTGGTCACACATGCTACTTTTTTTCCTATTTTGGTCACTAATCTATAGCTTTTCTATTTTGTTCTCTAAATTATTCTTACTTTCTTGTTTTTCGTGAGTTTTTTAACGACAGATGACCAAAGTAGAAAAAAAACATAATATTAGTGACTATTTTGCCAAAAATAATTTGGTGACCAAAACAAGAAAGCATGAATAGTTTAGTGACCAATGGTGATATTTAGCCTTATATTATCAACCTTGATATATAAAAGGGAATCCATGTTGCCATGTCTCTGACCTTACCTGCCTTTGGAATTTCAATATCCATCCACTCATCAGATTAGTGTCGTAAATCTGTGAGGGATGGATCAGGATCAGTGTGAGTGACTGAGGTACTGTATGGGAAACGAGCTACCTAGCTCACCATAATATATATTTAAACACATTCGAAACCACATTTTCTACTGCCGGAACCCTAGACCATTTCTCTTAAAATATGCATACGACCAGCATGATAATATGATATGCTAAATCTGCAGCATGCAACAATGCATCAAACTCAAAGCAATAAAATATCAAATATAGATGAGGTTACAGACAACATATGATTATAGAATGGTATAATCTCTTCATGAAACTAGCTTCTTTACCTTGGCCTCGGACCCGTCACCGAGCCTAAGCTCAAGATCTATCTCATCAACTGAGCTAGGGCTAAGATGATCAGATACCTTACCTGGTTGGAGATGGTGTCTTTCAATCGAATTCGGCTTCGAAAAGAATGGCAAAATCGGTGTATCATCAGTCCTCTTTCTCTTGCAACCAATCTCTTCTTTAACAATCAGACTCAAGCATACAGACAAATCGGTTTGGACATAATCTTCTTGGATTCCCGGACTCTTCTCTCCTTCATTCCATAGATCAGAGAATGCTAAAGTTGGTTCGGGACAATTCTCTTTAGAAGCTGAAGGAAAAGTAGCATGATTGGAATTAGGGTTAGGGTTATCAACAAAACTACAAAGTTGTTCAGGTTGGAATTGAAGAACTTTATCTTGGGAAGAAGGAGATTGGTTTAGCCTAGCCCTAGCTCTATCCCTCCTGTGGACATTCATGTGACCTCCTAGAGCTTGAGCCGACGTAAATTCTCTGCCACAGAAGCTGCAAGAATACGACCTTGGAGGCCATATACAGCCACCGAGAGACCCGGCGGCAGCATCTTCTGCAAAAGCTTGCTCTTCCCACGAATCATCAGATGAAGGTTCTGTTGACGCTTGAAGATGAGAACTCAAACTATGTCTCCTATTTGTCCACATCCAATACCTTGCTTGATCCATGCCGTACTGTACTCTTGGTTAAAGAAGATGAAGTCAACAAGCTTTTCCAGGCTGCAAGGAGAGATGAAAGGCCTGGAATCTTGAGAAAGGGGAATTAGGAGAGGATGATGGAACTTAGAGACAGAATGAAATAAAGACTAAGTCAAGGATAAAGATTAAAGACCTAAAAGCTACCCACAAAAATCCTCTCCACTTTTTTGTGCCTCAACACTAAAAACTCAAATCATAAGCCTTAGCCTTAAATTTTGAATCTTAAACCCTAAAAATTATACCCTACACTCAATACTCTAAACTTTAAACTTAATTTTTTAATGATGAAACATAAATAGAAACATCGAAAAGAAACATACGATTTCTTCTCAAAAGCTACATGTTATTCAGAATCTTTATTTTCACACGGAGTTGTTTGGTAGATGAATAAATTGATGGCTAAATCTTGTTTATTTGAGAGAGGAATTGGCTTAGAAAACTACAAGTTCGTGGGTCCTGAATATGGAGGAGAGATACTCTGAGATGTAACTGCCTACGGACAAACTGTGATCGTCTGACTGAAATCTTAGAGAAACTTAGCAATAAAAATAAGGATTTATATCCAATACACTGGCAGTAGAAATTTTTAGTTTCTATAAGCGCCTTAGTTTTAGGGTTTAGTGTTTTATTCTAGGGTGTAGGGTTTAGGGGTAGGGGTTTAATTTTTAGGGATAGTGGTTAGAATTTAGTGTTTAGAGGTTGGAGTTTAGTTTTTAGGGTAATATGATTAGAATTTAGGTTTTAACTTATAAACCCTAAACTCTAACCACTATCCGTAAAAACTAAACACCTAAATCCTACCCCCTAAACTAAGACACTAGACCATAAAACAAAGGCGCTTGTGCAAACTAAAAGTTACCACCGCCAATGTATAAGATAATAATCCTAAAAATAAAACACAATACATTAGTTGCTTGAATGGGTGACAATGAAGAAATTATTAGATGGACCCGCTCACCACATCATCCGTGGTCCCAACAATAAGGTCCATCAACTTCAAAATAACCACCAAATAACTCCACACTCTTTATCAACATGTAGGAAAGAGGTGATTATTCACCTTAGAAAAATATGAGATGAATGAACTTTATTGGGTGGGACCACAGATGACGTGGTGAGCCGGGTCCATATAATAATATCTCGGAGAAATTATTAGATGGACCCGGCTCACCACATCATCCGTGGTCCCAACAATAAGGTCCATCAACTTCAAAATAACCATCAAATAACTACCCACTCTTTATCAACATATAGGAAAGAGGTGATTATTCACTTTAGAAAAATATGAGATGAATGAACATTATTGAGTGGGACCACAAATGACGTGGTGAGCCGAGTCCATATAATAATATTTCGTGACGATGTTACCAACAAATATTGAGTAGTACAATTGTTAGACACGGTGTATTAATCTTGACAACGGTGGAATCATGAATTTTTCTAAAGAGAGCCCAAAGTAAATTAAAAACTTTTAAAACCTAACGAGTGATTTCAGTGTAAAAGAGTATAATATTTATCTATAAAATTCAGGTTTGAGTAATTTTTTTTTGTAAGATGCGTGTTCATTATCAAAAGTTTAAAAAAATTATATCTTACCATTTTATTTTATAAAAGGTTATTTCCCAAAGTAACGATGAAATGAAAAGTTCCAACTCTAGATTTCATTCCTTTATTTTTCTGAAAATTGATAAATTAATCTTTATATTTTAATTTATCAGAATTTGATCCTTATATGTTATAATAACTGATAAATTAGTCCAACAATAGATTAGTAAAAAAATGATAGTTTAGTTCATGTGTTTACCAAAAAATTGAACCATCTCTTAGTTTTCATAAGATACGAGGATCGAATTAAAATAAGACTTATTTTTTTAGGGGGCGTTTAGTTCACGGAATGTAACAATATTCTTGGGAATAGGATTTCCGGAATGATTCATTACTTGGCATATTACTGGGAATATTACATTACTTTTGTTTGGTTTGTTTGTTAGGAATGTAAATTATAGTGTTTGGTTGATGGATTATAAGATTACCAAAATGCATATTTTACAAAATTATGCTTATGATATATTTTCTTTTTAACTAGTCAAACTTCCAATATTAAAGTGAAAATATTTTGATGAAAATTCATAGAAAATATATTTTTCTATTATTTTTAATTTATATATTTTTCTTTTATAAAATTCTTACACAAATAATTGAATATAGTTTTTAATGTTATAGTAAAATATTATATATTTGAATATTTTTGATTTATTATAATTATGTATTTGAAAAATAAAGGAAAAAAAATTCATAAACTTTCATAATAATCATCACATTCCCTACTAAGGGCCATTTTGGCAGGGCTTTTGAAAAATACTTTTAAAAAAGCTGTCAAAAAGTGATTTTAAAAAGTTAATTGTAAGATTTTAGTGTTTGACGTTGCTGTCAAAAAATACTTTTGAAAAGATAAAATGTCCATTTTAGACATTGTTGAGTGGATCGAATGATCGAACTAAACCAAGGGGGGTGAATTGGATTTTTAATGTTCTTGGTGGTGGAAATTGCAAATAAAAAGATTGACAAGGAATTTTAGAGTGGTTCAAGTTCCAAATGAACTCTACATCCACTACCTTAGCTTCACTAAGGATTTGCAACAATTCCACTAATTGCTCTTCCCCTTTTCTAGGCTAAGGAGGTAACCCTTACAATTTTCGGTCAATATTTCTACCCAAAATTTGACCCAATCCTCACACAATTAAAACAAAGAATTTGATGGCTAAACAAGTATCTCTCAATACATAAACTAGCCCAATTACAAGCACACAACCCAATTGAAATGATATGAATGAAAAATACTATTGGAGTTTCTAGACAATAATGAGATTTAGGCACAAATGTTTGGATTTGATGTTTGGATGTTTGCTTTTGGATCAATAGTTGTTGCTGGTGCTTTTAGAGGTCCCTTTTATACCTTCTCATTAATTTCTAGCCGTTGTGGTTGTTACATTCATCGATAGAGCCGTTGGGGGTGTTATCTCCCCTCCATAAATGCAGTCTGCAACCAACCGTTTCGAAACGCCCGACCCTATTTCGAAACAGACCAAAATAGAAAGAGCCGTTGGGGTACATTAAAGAGCCCGTATCGAAACGGTCAGACATGTTTCGATACGCTAAGAGCTGTTTCGAAACTTGTTTCGAAACGTTTTGCCACTGTCAAGGGTCGTATCGAAACGTCTTGAGATCGTTTCGAAACGCCTTAACGGTTTGTTAAAAATCAGTTAAAAACTTGCAACGGTCATATTTTTCAAATCAAATGAAGAACTATTTCGAAACACTGAGTGTCGTTTTGATACGGTTTCTCTATGTTCTAAAGCCGTTTCGAAACTTGTTTGGAAACACGGGTTGGAAGTGTTGAAATCGTTTCGATACCCGTTTCGAAACATAGGTTGACAGTTTCGAAACGCCTTAGGCCGTTTCGAAACAGGGACTCGAAAATCACTATTTTGGCTTTAAGAACACTTAGAAAATATTTGATAAACTTAGTTTTTAACTTAGGCATATTCTTTAAATCATATAGGGATGTTTGAGGACTTAAAAATTCGTTTTCACATTTTCAATTTAGTCCTTAGGTTCTTTAGTTATATCAAAATTAAAATATCGGTTTCACAATCTCCCCCTTTTTGATATAACAAAACCAAAGTTAGAATTTTTAAGAGTTTTGAAAATTTTGAATACATTCTAACTCCCCCTCAATTTAAGATAGGTTTTTAAAGTTTTAAAAGGATTTAAATTCAAGGTTTAAAAACTTTAAAAATACTTTAAACATTTAAAATGAATTTTTGGCTCTTAGATTACTTCTCCCCCTTTTTGTTAGATCAAAAAATAAACAAGGCTCAAGAGAAGAAATAGGGTTAATAACAATAATCATTAAGCAATAAGCAACAATAATATTAATTCATAAAATTAAAATATCTAAAACATAAATCGTCAACAATAAGTTCAAAGCATAATCCCAAATAAAATCAAAAGCATAGGTTCATAAAACATAATGAAAGCAAAGATGCAAACTTAATCCTAAAATGCATAGCTAATATGATATGTCATGAGAAACCTAGGCCTCGTCGTCACCATCATCATCTGAGGACTCATCATCGCTCTTGACTTGAGATTGACGAAACTTCATCCATTGGCCATAAAAGGTAGCGAAGGACATATCCATGGCGGAGTGTTGATTCTCAAGGGATTGGAGTCGATCTTCTACATTTTGCAAGCGTGTGTTGATAGCACCAAAACCCGA
The DNA here is from genome assembly GCA_030270665.1 of Hibiscus trionum. Taxonomy (NCBI): domain Eukaryota; kingdom Viridiplantae; phylum Streptophyta; class Magnoliopsida; order Malvales; family Malvaceae; genus Hibiscus; species Hibiscus trionum. The sequence continues at coordinate 7,049,241 of BSYR01000007.1, read as the reverse complement.
AGCCAAGTTAGTGTCCATGGTGTTGAACCGCTCGGTAAGGAAAGCCATGAGAGCTTCATTGTTCGCAACTTGAGCTTGTGGTTGAGGTTCAACGGGAGAAGGAGGAGGAGGAGGAAGTGGTGCTTCCCTATCAACATGTTCCCACTGTCCATTGTTTACATAGCGAAAACCAGACTTACGGAGAGAGGACTCACCAATTTTTGACTTGCGAGGTTCCGGAGAGTCGTAGGTGCAATCAAGATTAAGCTTGCTAAAGATGTGACTTAAGACCGTTCCATAAGTGAAAGATTTCAGGGCATCGGTGTCACGAAGCTTAACATTGTTAACAATTTCGGCAAATATGATCTTAACTAGATTAGGGCGCTCACCACGACGGAAACACTCAAGCCAAAATAGTCAACTTGACGAATGTGAGAATATTTACCTCTGGAGGGGCGAAGAAACCATGAGACCATTAAATGGAGGAATCGATCGTGCGCATCCAAAGTAAGCACCGAGCCGGTGTGAGAACCAAAGTGACTCTCATTCGTAAGACCTTCGTCCTTGAGAGAAAATGTAGACTCCAAAAGAGGGACATCAACAACAATCCTCTTGCCCAAGATAGAAGACTCAAGGCCAACCACTTCGGTATTATCTTCATTATTGATAAATTGAGCATTGGAGTAAAAGAGGAGTACCATGTGTTTGTAGCAAATGTTCGGGATGCTCAAAAGACCAAGGAAACTCCATTCTCTCAAACGATCGAGATAACGAAAAAGGAAACGCTCGGAGTCAAGAAATTTGAGATCAATGACACGCTCACGTCGAACTTCGTACTCCTTGACATAAGTGAATCGATCCCTCATCTCTTGAGTTCGAAGAGTTTTCTGAAAAAGTTGGGTGAGATTGGGACGAATACTCGATTCACTAGCTTGACCGGTCTTACGCTTTTTGCTAACGTTCTCCGTCATCCTAAAAATATAAGCAAGCAAGTTTTAAAAAGAATTAAGTGTATGCATAGATTTCTTAATTCAATCCAATGGTAAATCCCACTTAGGTTTAAAAACAAGTTTTTAAAACAAATATACAAAACAAAACCAAAAAAAAAATTAAGAGAAAAACAATAAAGAAAAAATACGAGTGAAAATTTTTATATTCGAATCATAAAATTGAAGATTTTGAATTTTTTTTACACGATATGAAAAACCCAAGCATAAAAACATATAAACTATAAAAAAATAAAATTTTCTAACCTAAGATTCAAACATAAATTGAAGGAAAAAGAAAAAGAAAGAAACTACCTTAATTTGGTATTTTGGATGAATAGAGAAAAATCCTTGCATAAGATTGTTGAAGCTTGCTTAGACTTGAGTTTAAGAGAAAAACCCCTCAAGATTTGGTGAAAAACAAAGAGGTTTAGAGGGTTTTTATAGGGAAAAATCGAAACTAGGGTTTTTAGGTTTTTAGGAGAGTTTTAATTTGTGTTAAACTTTAACATTAAAAGCCCCTTTAAAGTAGTCCGCGAAACCGTTTCGGAACGGGCTTGACCGTTTCGAAACGCGGGCTTGAAATATTGACCGACTTTTCAACTCCATCTGACCGTTGCGATACGGGTTTGACCGTATCGAATCCCCGTTGACTCGTATCGAAACTTGTTTCGATACACCCCTTGGGAGTAGCCAAAACGTTTCGAAACCCTTGGAAGGCGTTTCGAAACGCCCTTCTCTCAGATAGAAATTTAAAGCAACCGTATCGAAACAGGTTCACCCGTTTCGATACACCTGGGCCTAGAAGTGCAAATGAGGCTCTAAAAGTGCAGAAAAATGAATTTTTCTAAGGCCTAACTTGCATGAATGACATGAATGAGCAGGAAAAACATATGCAAACATAAACATACTCCCCCTAGCTATAGGCATGGATGAAATTAGGAGTAAAAACACATAAACATGACATTTCACAAGATCAAGCAATTTTAAGCACAAAATAGGTCCTAAAAGGTCAAGATAGGCTAGCTAGACCTAACTCTCTCCTAAGGGACCAAAAACGCTCTTTGTCTAAAGGTTTTGTAAATATGTTCACTAATTGATTTAAGGTGTCAACATACTCTATAACCACATATTCTTTAAGGACATGATCTCTAATGAAATGATGCCTTATTTCTATGTGTTTGGTTCTAGAGTGTTGGATGGGATTTTTTGTCAAACATATAGCACTAGTGTTATCACACCTAAGGGGTATGGTTTCAACCTTAATACCATAATCTAAGAGTTATTGCTTCATCCAAAGGACTTGAGCACAACAACTCCCCAAGGATATGTACTCGGCTTCGGTGGTAGATAAGGCTACACTATTTTGTTTCTTAGAGAACCAAGATATGAGCATACTACCTAAGAATTGACAAGTTCCCGAAATACTCTTCCTATCGATTTTGCATCCCCCATAATCCGCATCCGAATAAGCATGAAGGTTGAAGGTGAAGTCTCTAGGGTACCAAAGACCTAAGCAAGGAGTATCTCTAAGGTACCTAAAGATTCTCTTAACGGCTATAAGGTGAGACTCTCTAGGACTAGCTTGAAACCTAGCACACAAGCAAACACTAAACAAGATATCCGGTCTACTTGCGGTAAGGTAAAGCAATGATCCAATCATAGAACGGTAAAGCTTAGAGTCGACACACTTACCTCCTTCATCTTTGTCAAGCTTTGTAGATGAGCTCATAGGTGTGGCTTGAGGCTTTGCATTCTCCAAGCCAAACTTCTTGAGCATATCCTTTATGTACTTTGCTTGATTGATGAAGGTGCCATTCTTCTTTTGCTTGATTTGGAGTCCCAAAAAGAATGAGAGCTCCCCCATCATGCTCATCTCAAATTCACCTTGCATTAGCTTAGCAAACTCTTTGCAATGACATTCGTTAGTAGAACCAAAAATAATATTATCAACATAAATTTGTACTACTAAGATGTCATTTTTATACATTTTTATAAAAAAGTGTAGTGTCCACCTTGCCTTTTTCAAAACCCTTTTCAATTAAAAAGTTTGAAAGCCTTTCATACCAAGCTCTAGGAGCTTGTTTTAAACCATAAAGAGCTTTAGTGAGTTTGAAAACATGATTTGGAAATTTTGAGTCTTCAAAACCCGATGGTTGTTCCACATACACTTCTTCATTTATAAAACCATTTAAAAACGCGCTTTTAACATCCATTTGAAAAAGCTTGAAATCATGATAACATGCATATGCAAGCAACATCCTAATGGCTTCCATTCTAGCTACGGGTGCATAGGTTTCATCAAAATCTATTCCCTCTTCTTGAGTGTAACCTTGAGCTACTAGTCTAGCTTTATTTCTCACAATGTTACCACTCTCTTCTAGCTTGTTCCTAAAGACCCATTTAGTTCCTATGGTAGATTGATTACTAGGCCTATCAACTAATGTCCAAATGTTACTTCTCTCAAATTGATTTAACTCTTCTTGCATAGCCATAATCCAAAAATTATCTTTCAATGCTTCTTTTATATTCTTAGGCTATATGCATGAGATAAATGCAACATGATTCATTAATCTAAGAGAAGATCGAGTGGTTACCCCCTTGGATGGATCACCCAAGATTTCACCATATTTGACATAGTTGAACTCCTTTCGGTAGCTCACTTCCTTTTCCTCAAGAGCCAAGTCCTTCAAGGCTTCAAGAGGCGGATCTTATGTGTCCTCTTCTTTTGTTGGAATCTCATCCTCCTTTGAAGTTTGTCCTCCATCAAAGGCATTTATGATTCCTACATTATCATCATCACAAGAATCCTTCCTTGGAAGGAGGTTATCATCGAATACAACATGTATAGATTCTTCTACTACTAAACTTCTTTTGTTAAATACTCGATAGGCTTTAGAGGTTAAGGAGTATCCTATAAAAATAGCTTCATCACTTTTTGCATCAAATTTACCTAAGTTTTCTTTTCCATTATTTAAAACAAAACACTTGCAACCAAAAGGGTGAAAATAGCTAATGTTAGGCTTTTTAGATTTTAAAATCTCATAAGGTGTTTTCTTTAAAATTGACCTAATAATTACTCGGTTAACAATATAGCAAGCGGTGTTTGTGGCTTCCGCCCAAAAATATTTAGGTAAATTATTTTCACAAAGCATGGTTCTAGCCATTTCTTGCAAAGTTCTATTTTTCCTATCAACTACCCCATTTTGTTGAGGAGTTCGAGGAGCCAAAAAATTGTGGCTAATACCATTTTCATTCAAAAAATCTTCAAACCCTAAAATTTGAAACTCGGTTCCATGATCACTTCTAATATGTGAAATTCTAAGTTCAAGATCATTTTGGGTTAGTTTTGAAAATGTGATGAATTTTTCTAAAGCCTCATCTTTAGTACTTAAAAATAGAACCCAACTAAATCTAGAGAAATCATCAACAAGTACAAATGCATAGATTTACCACCCAAGCTCATAGTCCTAATTGGCCCAAATAAATCCATATGGATAAGTTGTAAACATCTACTAGTAGAAACATCATTAATGGATTTAAAGGAAGACTTATGTTGTTTACCCTTAGAGCATGCATCACAAATTTTATCGTTTGAGAATTTAATCTTGGGTAAACCTCTAACTAGATCAAGGGAAACTAGTTTTTCTAAAACACTAATGCTAGCATGTCCTAGTTTCTTATGCCACAACCATGCATCATTTTCATTTTGTGCTACTAAGCATGCATGAGATGTATGTATGTCATCTAGATGCACCATGTATATGTTCCCTATGCGATGACCTATGAGCATAATATTATTATATTTAATGTCAACAATTTTGCACCCATTTTTATCAAATAAAACATTAAATCCTTTATCACACAATTGACTTATGCTCAATAAATTGTGTTTAAGACCATTGACATACAAGACATTTTCAATGAGAATAGTAGAGTGATTACCTATGGAGCCAATACCTTTAATGTGGCCTTTGGAGTTGTCACCAAATGGCACCACTCCTCCACTTTTTGGCTTTAGATCCATGAATCTACTCTTGTCTCCGGTCATATGCCTTGAGCATCCACTATCAAGGTACCATGAGTTTTGACTTTGTGCTTTGGCCTTGTAGCAATGCTCCCCCTACAAACAAAGATATTAAACTTTTGTTTTTGGTACCCAAATCATTTTGGGTCCATGAGTGTTAGCTCCCATTAACTTGGTTCCCTTAGGGATCCAAGGTGACATAGCAACAATATTATTAGATTTTACAAGTTCCTTAGGAACCCATACACTTCTAACCCTTTTAGTTCTACTATGTCTAGGAAGATTACCTTGTTTGTAGTTTTTGGTCCTTTTCTTAGGTTGGTTTGTTTTAGAAGATTCACCTATTTCATGCTTCACACTACCAACATTTTTAAAGGACTCCTTGAGCTTGTTAAGCTCATCTAACACCTTTTGGTGTTCACTATTACATTGAGATAAAAGATTATTAAGGTTAACATTTTCATCTTGGAAGAATTTTAGCTCATCTTTCAACCCTAAAATATTTTTCTCAAATTTTAAATTAGCTTGAGAAAGTGAGTCATTTTTATCATTTAATTCCGAAATAATTTTCTTATTCCTAATGACGACTCCTTGTATTTCTCAACTAATTCATCATAGATCTCTTGCAACTCATCATATGCATCATTTAATTCATCATAAGTAAAATCAAAAGATGATGAGTTAGAGGTTACCATAGAGGAATCTTCCTCAAGTGCCATGAGGCAAAGGTTGGCCACTTCTTGTTCGTCATCCTCCGATGACTCCTCATCACTCTAAGTAGCAAGCTTGGCTTTGAGCTTCTTCTTCTTCTCAAAGCCCTTCTTCTTGAGTTGAGGGCACTCCGAACGTATGTGGCCGGGTTTATTGCACTCGAAGCAAATGATTTGATCCCTTGCTTCTTCTTTGTTTTTACCTTTGAAGTCCATATTCCTTTGAATTTTTCTTCCCCGGTTGGACCTCATAAAGCGTGAGAATCGTTTGGCTATCATAGCCAATTCTTCTAGCTCATCCTTCTCACTAGAAGAGCTCTCCTCAAGTAATGAAGCTTTGAGAGCTATTCCCATCTTCTTTTTCTTTTCCACCTCTAGCTTTTCTACTCTATTCTCTTCCTTCTTCTTCTCTTCTTCCCTTCCTTGCTTCATAATCTCATGAGTAAGGAGAGAACCCACTAGCTCATCAAGCTTTAAAGTCTTCAAATTTTGAGCTTCTATGATGACGGTTCTCTTCCCATCCCAAGACTCGGGAAGTGAGTAGAGTAGCTTCCGGACAAGCTTGTCTTCCGGTATTATCTCTCCAAATTCTTTGAGCCCATTGACTATGGTGGAGAACCTATCAAACATCTTGGACACCGTCTCATCGGGCTCCATCTTGAAATTTTCATAACTAAGATTGAGAATTCCAATCTTAGTTTCCTTGACATCATTGGTTCCCTCATAGGTAGTCTCAAGAGTGTCCCACACTTCTTTGGCACTCTCAATGGATGATACTTTGGAGTAGATGTCCGGACCGAATGAACAAAAGAGCATGTGGAGACCTTTGTCATTTATTTGAATCTTTCTCCTTTCTTCTTCACTCATCTCCACCTTTTTCTTCAAAACCATCTTCCCTTCACTATCTTGCTTCAATGGAATGTAGGGGGCATCTTCAATTACATCCCAAACCAAGTAGTCATTGGACTTGATGAAGAGGCGCATTCTATTCTTCCAAAACGGATAGTTGTCACCATTGAAGAATGATGGTTTTGTAGTGGATTGAGACTCACATATGCCCGAACCGGAGGTAGAAGCCATTTCTTGATATTTTGATGATCACACTCTTCTTAGGAACTCCTCTTGTGGTTGTTAATCCTCAAAGAGGTAGGCTCTGATACCAATTGTTGAGTGGATCGAATGATCGAACTAAACCAAGAGTGGGGGTGAATTGGATTTTTAATGTTCTTGGTGGTGGAAATTGCAAATAAAAAGATTGACAAGGAATTTTAGAGTGGTTCAAGTTCCAAATGAACTCTACATTCACTACCTTAGCTTCACTAAGGATTTGCAACAATTCCACTAATTGCTCTTCCCCTTTTCTAGGCTAAGGAGGTAACCCTTACAATTTTCGGTCAAATTTTCTACCCAAAATTTGACCCAATCCTCACACAATTAAAACAAAGAATTTGATGGCTAAACAAGTATCTCTCAATACATAAACTAGTCCAATTACAAGCACACAACCCAATTGAAATGATAGGAATGAAAAATACAATTGGAGTTTCTAGACAATAATGAGATTTAGGCACAAATGCTTGGATTTGATGTTTGGATGTTTGCTTTTGGATCAATAGTTGTTGATGGTGCTTTTAGAGGTCCCTTTTATACCTTCTCATTGATTTCTAGCCGTTGTGGTTGTTGCATTCATCAATAGAGCCGTTGGGGTGTTATCTCCCCTCCATAAATGCAGTCTGCAACCAACCGTTTCGAAACGCCCGACCCTGTTTCGAAACAGACCAAAATAGAAAGAGTCGTTTGGGTGCATTAAAGAGCCCGTATCGAAACGGTCAGACCTGTTTCGATACGCTAAGAGCCGTTTCGAAACTTGTTCCGAAACGTTTTGCCACTGTCAAGGGTCGTATCGAAACGTCTTGAGATCGTTTCGAAACGCCTTAACGGTTTGTTAAAAATCAGTTAAAAACTTGCAACGGTCATATTTTTCAAATCAAATGAAGAACCGTTTCGAAACACTGAGTGTCGTTTCGATACGGTTTCTCTATGTTCTAAAGCCGTTTCGAAACTTGTTTCGAAACACGGGTTGGTAGTGTTGAAATCGTTTCGATACCCGTTTCGAAACATGGGTTGACAGTTTCAAAACTGTTTCGAAACACCTTAGGCCGTTTCGAAACAGGGACTCGAAAATCACTGTTTTGGCTTTAAGAACACTTAGAAAATATTTGATAAACTTAGTTTTTAACTTAGGCATATTCTTTAAATCATATAGGGATGTTTGAGGACTTAAAAATTCGTTTTCACATTTTCAATTTAGTCCTTAGGTTCTTTAGTTATATCAAAATTAAAATATCGGTTTTACAGACATGATATTGTAAAGTAAAAATAAATGAACGTAAATGATGTTTAAATTCATTCACAAAATTTATTAATATTATTATATACGAATAAAATCAATTTAAATAATAAAATATAAAAACCATGACAATTTATTAGTAATTTTTTTATATAAAATATAAACTTTAAATATTTCTAAATAATTAATATAAATTAAATATAAAAAGTTAGCCTCTAAAGTCTAAAGTATACATTTTTTTATATTATTGTAATATAACTAAATATTAACTTAATATATTAATAATTATTATACTTAATATTATTTTATAATATTAAAGTTTTTTATTATTTATTTTTATTTAAAATATTAATTTTTTAATAATTATGATATTTAATATATTTGATAATTATAGTATTTAATATTAAAATATTAGTTTAATATAATTATTATCATATTTAATATTATTTTAATAAATTAATATTAATATTAATATTAGTGTTAATAATTAAGGGTAAATAAGTAACTTCACACCTAAATGTCTTTTTTCACCCCAAAAGCTAGAAATTTTAGCTTTTGAGGTTGGGTGAAAAATCACTTTTTAAGTGATTTTTCACTCCAAAATTAAAAGTGTTTGACATTGCTTATGGATAAAAAAGTCACTTTTTTTTGTAAGAAAAAGCTCATTTTTAAGCCATGCCAAAGGGGCCCTAAATCAAATATACTAATAACTAACTATAAATATTATATTTATATGTTAATTACTCAATTTACATTATTTTTAAAATCAAAAGTCTTTCTTTAAAATCTAAAATTTCAAACAAAATTTATAATGTGATTTAAAATTGAATATTAAATAAAAATATTATTCTTTAGAGAAGAAATAATATTAAAAATTATTTCTAATATTTATTATTATTTTTTAATGATTAGTGTGGTTTATATATTTTATTATGCAACAATTTAGGTTAGATAATGAATTGTTTTAAAATATCAAAACAATAAAATATTGTTGGAGAAATAGAAAATAATGATTTATTTGAATACAAAACATTATTTTAAGAGTATTTTAGTCTAAAGTGATGGGAATTGTCTAATACCTAAGAATATGATGGAAATGACATTCCCACCATTTTGAGAAAAAAAAAAACTACTATTGAGAATATAGTATTACCCTTGTAGGGAATTCTCCTAAACCAAACATGGATATGTGATTTTGGAAAAGATTATTCCCCTTGACAATGATTTTCCCCCGAACCAAACGTATAATGTTCATAAAGTATAGGGATGGAGTTTATAATCTGTCCAACTGAAAACAACCTCGCAAACTCACATTAAATTCATTTGAAAAAGAAAATACTATTCTTTTCCCAAGAGGAGTTTCATTTGTTTGAAAAATCAATACATAATAAATTGATTCACAAGACCCTAGTAGAGACACAATTCAACAAGTGTATAATAAATCTATAAAAAAGGTGTATAATAAAGAAAGGAAAGTTATTCAAACATGCATGTTGTATAGTTTTTAGATTACACAACCCTTTTTATTTTAAGGGTTAAAGATTTAGTTTAAGGTTTATAGTTTAGGGATTTAGTTTGTATATTTTAAAATTTATGATTAGAATTTAGAGTTTATAATTTTAAAATTAGATATTTAAATATTTTTTAAAGAGTAAATATGTAGACTTGTGTATTTTTTTACGCAATATGTGTTTCAAAAAATAACTCATAAAAGTAATATGAATACCGGTTAAAAATTAATATAGGAAAAAGGTTTGATACTAAGATCAAACGTTAGAAGAAACTTAAATGTCACACATACAAGTAATAAGACTAAAAATAACATGCCACATCATATAAGTGATAGATACTACTAGGGATGTAAAAAGCTGACCCGACCTGAAAACTCGACTAAACCTGCTCGAGTCAGAACTTGATTTGACCTGAAAATTTAATGACTCGAACCCGATCTGTAACCGACTGTTGTTGACCCGAACCTGAATTCGATCTGTTACTGTAGTGACCGAACCCGACCTGCGTCTGACTGAAAACGACCCGAACCCGAATCGGACCTGTTACTGTGGACCTGAAACCCGACCTGCGCCCGACTGAAACGAACCCGAACCCGAAGCAGACGTGGCAGATAACCGATTTTACCCGACTGAATTGACCCGAGATCCGATATTACCCGACTTGTTTTGAACCCGACCTGTTTTGGACCCGACCTGTTTTGAACCCGACCTGTTTTGAACCCGACCTGTTTTGGACCCGACCTGTTTTGAACCCGACCTGTTAATTGACCCGACCTGCTTTGAACCCGACCTATTTTTAACCTGAACTGATATTGATCTGACTTGATATTTACCTGATATATAGTTGAAGAAGTCTACGATTTGATAAATTTAAAGTGTTGATAAATGTAAAGTATTAATTTATTAAATTAATTTAATATTAACTCGTTCAATATAAATTATTTGTGAAGTTTAATAAAAATTAACATACTTAAATTTATTTTATTAAAAATATTCAAAATTTAAAAGTTTTATTAAATTAATAAATTGTGATGGATGAATTTAAAACAAATTATTTAAAATTTAAATCAATTTATTAATTGTGATCATTAAATTTAAAAAAACTTTTATTAAAAAATTTAATTATAACTATTAAAATAATAAAAAAATATTTTTTAGTTTAGGGGGAGTTTTTTTTTTTTTTGAATTAATGGGGGGAAAGTTTTTTTGATTGAATAGAAAATTATTGGGGGATTTTGGCACCATATCAAACAAAAACAAAATTGGGGGGGGGGTTGCCGCCAGATCAAATGTGGGGGGAGGATTTGCCGCCGATATCAAATGTGGGGGGGGGGGGGAGGGAGGATTTGCCGCCAATATCAAACAAAAATGAGAGTGGAATTGAGATTTTTTATTATTTAGAGGTTAATTATCCTTTAAGTCCTTCCTTAATTAGATGGTTAGAGTTTAGGTTTTTTAGGTTTTAGTTTATTTTTTTTTAGTCTTAATTTTTTGTTTAGTTTCTTAAATTTTATTTAATTAGGCCATGCTTCATAAATTAATTAATTATTAAGCTTTTTAGTTTGCTTTAAATTTGATTTGGTCCTCGTATAAAGATTTGGTAAGTAATTAGGTTTAATAATTTTATTCATTTGTGATTTGGGCTCTAATTAATAATTTAGTTTTAATTTATTTTTAGATTTGTCCTTTTATGTTTCAATTTATTTTGTTTATTAGATTTATGGGTTTATGTTTAGGGTTTAAGGGTAAGTGTGTCAAGTTGATTGTTTGGGGCTATGAGATTAGTTTAAGGATTATGTGATTAGGCTTGCAATCTAATTATTAGTGAATAGTGTCTGTAAGATTTAGATATTCATGTTTAGGATTTAGGGGTAAATGTGTCAACTTAACTATTTGAGGTTATGAGATTAGTTTAAGGATTAGGAGATTAGGCTTGTACTCTAATTATTAGTGATTATAAGATTTAAGGGTTGAGTTTTATGGGTATTGTTTAGGGGTATACATATATACATACAAATATGTATGTTCTAGTATATATATATATATATACTAAAACTTACATACATACATGTATATATATACTAAAACTTAAATACATGCATATATATGTGTTTTAGTATGTATGTATACATGTGTGTTTTAGTATATATATATATATGCATATGTTTAATTAATTATGGCAATACATGTATATGTGTATATCATAATATATGTAGATATAAATTTTATTCATTTTTAATATGGTGATATTTTTATTCATTTTATTCCCTAAAATTTTATTTTCCACAGAAAGTTACCCTTATTATTTTTTAATTTTTATAATTTACTCCAATATTTTAGATATAAATCATTTGATGATATTTTTGTTCATTCTAGTGCCTAATATTGAGACTAAAATGTATGTAAGTATGTATGTATGTACCTATCAATGTATGAACCCTAAACCCTTACTGAATTTTCTCTTAACCTAGAACCATAAACCCTAAAAATCATAAACCCTAAACATTAAACCCTAATGTATGTAAGTATGTATATAAGTACTTATCTATGTATGAACCCTGAGCCCTTGATGAATTTCCATAAACCATACACCATAAACCCTAATCCCTAATGTATGCAAGTATGTATGTATCTATCAATGTATGAACCCTAAACCATTAATAAAATTTCCCTAAAACCTAAACCCTTTAAACCCTAAACCATGAATCGTCCAATGTTTTATAATTTTAATTTGATATTTCTGTTCATTATAACCCTTAAAACTTCATTTCTATTCCAAATTGACCCCTACTAATTGTTTTTTAATTAGTCCAATAATATATAATTTTACTTTGACATTTTGTTTATTTTAGTCCTTAAACTGTATTTGTATTCCAAATTGACTATTTTTTTATTTTTTTAATTAGTCCGATGTTTTATAATTTTAATTTGATATTTTGTTCATTCCAGTCTCTTAATTTTATTTTAATTAGTCCGATGTTTTATATTTTTAATTTGATATTTTGTTCATTCTAGTCCCCTAAACTTTAGTTTAATTCCAAATTGACCCTTATTTATTGTTTTTTCATTTCGTCCGATGTTTTATAATTTTAATTTGTACTTTGTTCATTCTAGTCCCTTTAACTTTATTTCAATTCAAAATTGACCCATATTCATTGTTTTTTTAATTCGTCCAATGTTTTATAATTTTAATTTGATATTTTCATCTTCTAGACCCTAAAACTTTATTTTTATTCCAAATTGACCCACATTTATTTTTTTAATTTGTCAAATGTTTTATTATTTTAATTTGATATTTTCTTCATTCTAGTTCCTTAACTCTATTTTAATTCCATATTGGGCCCTATATATATTTTAATTCATCATGTTTTATAATTTTAATTTGAAATTTTGTTCATTCTAGACCCTAAAACTTTATTTTTATTCTAAATTGACATCTACTTATTGTTTTTTAATTACTCTAATTTTTATACTTTTAATTTGATATTTTTGTTCATTATAGTCCCCAAAATTTTATTTTTATTCCAAATTGACCCCTTTTCATTGTTTTCTTTTAAATTTGTCTAATGTTTTATAATTTTAATTTGATATTTTTGTTCATTATAATCCGTGAAACTTTATTTTTAATCCAAATTGACCCATTTTCAGTATTTTTTAATTACTCCAATGTTTTATAATTTTAATTTGATATGACTTTAAATAATTAACTCCAAATCAATGACGATTGACGAAGGCCAACCTAAAGTCTATCGACTACTTATACGGTTATACCGAACTCAAACTCAATACGAATTTCAATCCTAAAAATACCTCGACCTGAATTACCCGACCTGAAACTACCCGACCTAAAATTACCCGACCTGAAATGCACCCGACCTGAAATGCAACCGACTTGAAATGAACCCGACCTGAAATGGACCCGACCTGAAATGGACCCGACCTGAAATGGACCCGACCTGAAGTGTATCTGAACCCGAATTAACCTGTCAATTATCTGCTTCGGACCCGACCCGTTTTGACCCGACCTGAAATGAACCCGACCTGAAATGGAACCGACCTGCAATGAACCCGATCTGAAATGGACCCGACCTGAAATGGACCCGACCTGAAATGGACCCGCACCCGACCCGAGTCGAGTCAAAATAGAAAAATGACCTGAAATGACCTGTACCCGATTTTACTCGACCTGACAGTACCCGACCTGAAACCCATCCGATTACCTGTTTTTACATCCCTAGATACTACTATGTAATTACACTAATATATTAAAGAAAAAAGAAATTAATCATTATCCGCTTTAAAACTTTAAATTCCATAGAAACTAATGTTGAAACTAGGGATGGACCAAGGGGTTGGAGGGGGGCGGTCCACCTTCTGAAAATTTAAAATTCGTATATGATTTAAATTTTTATGTATTTTTCTATTGAAAATCTAATTTTCGCCCCTAAAATTTTATAAGTTCACCTCCTAACAGAAAATCATAGGTCCGTTCCTGGTTGAAACAAAACTGGCGTATAGGATCAACTCTCAATACTCTCGTCCTTCCGGGAAATACGAAAAATTATAGCAGATCAAACACAGCTCTTGAATGTGATGTTTTTTTTTTAATTAATAAGGTAGGAATCGATTAATTCCAAAAGATAAGACAAAAGAGAAAGGATTTTCAAGTTGTTTGAAATTAGAAAATATTATCAGGATTTAGACACTTTTATGGTCGAGTATAAAATTAGTACAACAGTCGGATTATTGTCTGTTCTTTAAAGATTCCATTGAAAAGAACCTGTCTTCTTCCTCCCGTTAATAACTTAATATATAGATGAATAGATGTAAGAATGCAATTGCAACTTGCAAGGACATTAAACAGAAATAAAAAAGGAAAATCTAATTATGAAGATTAAGAAAATTTTATATTTAAATTAGAGCATGAACCACACCATTCATTTCAGGTATGATATGACACCCATTATCACAAAATAGTTAATCTAATTTTATAGGGTGAACTACACCAACAACCATTAAACTATGGTTTTCTTATCATTTTGGTCACTATATTTTCAGAAGTTATAAAATGATAGTTAAAGTTATCGAAAATATACATTTTGGTCTCTTCACCCTTACTTATCGTTTAGGGCAATGACATAACATGTTATTTTAATGGTTGATATCTCTTTTGACCATTCAATTATTATTAAAATTTTATTTCTGGTACTTTTTCAATATTTCTAAGCAATAAATTTAAAAAAGACGATGTAAAAGTCTAAAAAACTCAAAACTATTTTTAAATTAAATGAAAATTCATAATTAATTTTTAAATTATAAAAATATTTTTTTAAAATTATAATTATGTAATTTAGTTCTTTCTCCACCCTCAAGACTTCCGCTACATCCCCCTGGCACACACCTTCGCTTGCATTCTTCCGAAGTATCTTATGCCGCGACCTTATCAAGAAGCTACAACGTTTTCAATAAGATAGTTGTTAAATCCTCGTGACCTGCCAACCAACTCTACTATCGGTCAGTTATGGCTATATTGTCGTACCGTACCTGTCACATCCTTCAAATCGTAGACTTGACATCTTCGCCAGACCGCCACTAATATAACCACAAGGGAAATTCTTAGCCCCCAGGTCAAATTATACCAGAATCTCATCTCTTTCCCACTATGTAAAAACTATGTTTAATTTTGATATAACAAATTAATTGAGAACCAATTTGCAAAAGTAAATATATTTTTAAGTACTCAAAAAGTCTCACTCAAAGTCAAAATTTAAACCCCAAAAATTTTCTAAGTGTTTTCAAGCCAAACTTTACAAAATCGCCTAGGCGTATCGATACGCCCTATAGCGTTTCGATACATATTTTGGCTATTAGAATTTTAATTGAACACATCGTTTCGATACGGATCACCCCGTTTCGATACGGTGTTGCGATACGAGCTTGCCCGTTTCGATACGACCTTCAAACTGACTTTATACTTATAAGTTTCGGTACAAACCTTAGGCGTACCGTTCCTCAATTTTGGTACGACACGTCAGCGTACCGATACTGGATCTTAAGATTTTTAAAATCTCTGCATTAAATTTTTCGACCGTTGAGTGTCAGTTAGAGCTTCGAAATTCAGTTAACCCGTGCCGATATGGTTACGACCGTTTCGATATGCTTTTATAGAAACAAGCTTTCCGTTTCGATACTGTGATGAGGTTTTTTTCGAATGTCCCACTTTTTGAAACATTTAATTAAAAAGGGGTTTTAAAATTCAAGCTTTAGAAAAAACCTCAAAAATAATATTTGGAGTCGCCACCGGCCACTAAGGTAGGCCGAACACCATAAAAACAAAACCAGAGATTCATTTAAAAGGGTTCGGGAGTTGGTTACGTGTGGGGAAGGGTTAGAACCCCCATCACGCCCAGAAATCGGTACCAAAACAATTGTTGCTTTTAATTGATGGAAATTATTCGAAATTTAAAATGAGTTTAATTAGGGGTTCTTAATTGAAAATTGAACTTTAATCGTACGAGCTTTATCAAATTGGCGGTTTCGAATTACTTAGACACTTAATTAAAAAGGATGACAGTACACCAGACCAAAGACTAAACCAACATCATATAAGTCTGACTTCCGTGTTAGTTTAGGGTTCGGATCCCGCACATCACCTTTATGCATGATGCGAGCAGATAAAATATGGTGTCATGACCTTGTTCATTTTAATTATGAATTTTACCTTTAGACGATTCGAATTGATCCAATATTCGAGGAATATCCAATAAGCTAGGATATTTCGACCCGAATACGCGAATTAATAAGTACCTCCTTTTTATAATTAAAAATAATTATTGCGCAACTTAGAATATCACAAGTCCTATGAATGCCCATTTAAAATGCGTGTCACAAATATATATTCGAGCGATCAAAAAGACTAGGCTATGCATACATTGAGATCAAGCATGTAACATATATAACGAAACTATATAATATACATGAAACTATATATTATAATAAAGGCAATATAACTACCAACAAGATCAAATATAAAAAGCACGATCATATACGATAAAAGGTAATACATCATGTACCACACTAACTACAAATCCTACATGCACATTAAACATATCCATCAACATGGCAAAAACATACATTCGATATAAACATATATTAATAAAAGAGGGAAAATGCATGAATAACAAAATATAACAAAAATAAAATGCTAAGTAAATGATTAAAATGCAAATTGACAGAGACCAAAATGATAATAAAACCATTAAAAAACTAATTGAATAGCCAAGACAGGGACCCAATTTAAAGAACATAAAAACTTAAAGGGACCGAAAATGGAATTTTACCATTCGAACATCTATTAAAATGAAAACAAGGATGAAATTAAAAAGGTTTAAAAAGTTTGAGGGACTATGGGCGAAATTTAAAAACACGGAGACCCTGCTCGCGTAATTACGGGGACACGAAAGGGTTTAAAATGTAATTAAACCAATTTTAATGTTTTAAAACACTATAAAACCTATTCTAAAATGTTTTAAGCCCTTTTTTATAAAACCTAAACCTAAAACCAGACTTTCTCCCCCCTCTCTGGTCTCGACGTCGGAACCCGCTCCGGTCATTGTTAATCGGCGCTGGGTGTCTAAAAAAAGCCTTCCACCCTTTTTTTTCGACCCTTTGAAACCCCAAAAAAAAGAAACCTTTTCCACTATTTTGTAAACCCAAAAGAAACCCCTTTTTATCTTTCGAAAACCAAAAACCCCAAAAATCCGTTTTAAAAGCAAACCTTTTTCGTCGTTAGCCCCCTCACCGATTCACCATGCATGGTCTCGGAAGAGACCGGAAAGCTTGTTACCGGCGAAGGAAGACGAAAGGATGAGGAGAAGCCGGACGACGCAAAGGTAAAAACAGAAACCCTAGCCTTTTTTTTTTTCGAAATGAGATGAAAAGAATGAAGACGATGATACCTCTGGAAACCTTGAGGTCTTGCTTGTATTGATTTTTGAGAGTTCCCCTTTTCAACTTGCTTGGGGTTACATTGTGTGGTTTCGGGTTTTATAACGCTGATAATTACATTTTTTGCGAATTATATAAAATCGAAGTAAAAATGCTATTGGTTCTGCTGGTTGTTTGTTTGTATTCATCCCTGTAATTCTTGGGATTTTTGCCTCTGATTTTCGGTTGTTTTTCGTTGCGCATTTCTGACATTTTGTTTTCTTTTGTTTGCATGCGACAGCTGTGAGAAGGGGACCAGAGACGGAGCGGTTGGCCGGCTAAGGAAACGACTCGACTTGGGGAGCCTCGATTCTGACCGTTAATGCCGTGGAGATCAACGGTCGCGAAGGATCTGAAAGGGCGCGCGTGGGGGAGCTGGGGTTTCGTGTACGATCTACACGCGCGCGTTGGGAGCCGAGAAGCCGTGCGTGCTGCGCGTGGAGGTTCTGGAGACTTCTCTCCTCGATCGTGGTCGTTGATCTCGAGCCGGATCTGAAGGCTGAGGTTTCTGCGGCGCCATGGCTTGAGGGGGGGGGGGCTTCTAGGGTTTATGGTGAAATTAGATCTGGACCGTCAGATCTTCATCCATATATGACGGCTGGGGTTGGGCGGTTGCAAGACACAAAGATAGGATTAGGATTTTTTCTTATTATCAGATTAGGGCTTTTAGTTATTTGGGCCGAACGGGCCTTGTAACATTTTGGATTTTTTAATATATGTAAGTGGACTGTATTAAATAAGACTTGGACTTATTCTTATTCAACGTATATTGGGCTTTATTTCAATTTAATTATGATAATAATATAAAATGATAATAATAATAATGCGAATGTACTTATAATAATAATAATAATAGATAATAATAATATAATATACGATAATAATATTAATAAATATAACACTATTAATAATAATAATAATAATAATAATAATAATAATAAATATAGTAGTGACAATAATAATAATAGATAGTAATAATAATAATAGAAGATAATAATAATAACATAAATAGTAGTAATAGCAATAATAGATAAATACAACTTTAATAATAATAGTATATATATATATATATATATATGGGATAAGATCAAATTACACTGTGTAAAACTCTATAAGTTTTACACCTTTTTTGGATCGTTGATGAGTGAAACGGATGGATGAGATTAACAGTAAATTATGCGAAGATTATCACTCGGGAATTAAAAACACGGAGTTAATCTCGACCATTCATTTCCCCCATCCAACGATCCAAAAAAGGTGTAAAACTTAAAGAGTTTTACACAGTGTAAGTTGATCCTAACCCTATATATATATATATATATATATATATACTGTTTGTTTTTTTTTCTTTTTTTAGTTTTTTTAATTATTCGATATACAATTAATGAAGCCCATTATTTAAAAATAAAAATGGGGTGACACCTCGGACAAAATAGGTGATTACAAATACGCCCTAGAAGCATACCGATACCTTTTTCCCAAGACTTTTCCCTCAGATTTCAGTGAGCAAAAATTGTATCGATACGACCCAGCCGTTTCGATACGACCCCCATTTTACACTAAGACCATTTCGATACTCCTTCTCGCGTATTGATACCCCTCATGCATTTACTCTTGCAACGACTAGTTTTTGTCTTACAGGTACCGATACAGGGCTCCCGTGTATCGATACGCCCTGCACCAGAAGTGCATTTATTGTGGGAAAAATGGTCTCCAACGGCTCTATTTATGATCTTAGCTACCCAAACGGTTAGAAATCAATGAGATGATATAAAAGTAAGACTTAAAAGCTACATCAACAACTATTCATCAAGTGAGAAGCATTCAAGCAAAAATCCAATCTCTTTGTGCCTTTTAGAGTCAAACCCTTGTACCCAACTTGTGATTTTTCATTGTAACTCTTTATGTCAAGTTTGGGGAGAGTTCACTTGTAATTGGGTAACATGTAATTGGCCAACAATTCCTTGTAAGTGAGTTATCTTGATCAAGCGTTGGGTAGAAAGCTTGATCGTTTTTTAACGGTTTTCTCCTAAGCCTAGAAAAGGGGACGAATTCAGTAGTGGATTGTTTGAAATCCTTAGTGGCTAAGGTAATGGATGTAGAGCTTGTTAAAAGCTTGAACCACTCTAAATCTCCTATTTTTTTCAATTTTTTTTTATCTTTCAAACTTGCTCCCTTAAATCTTTTAATTGCCAATTCACCCTCTCTTGGCCATTTGGATTTGATTGATCATCTCAACAATTGGTGTTAGAGCTACACTTATTGAAAGGTTTAAAACCCTCTTGAGTCGATTCTAGGAGAGATATATCAATCCAAAAATCAAGCCATGTCATCTACCTCCAACAATAGCTTGTACGAGTCTCAATCGGTCACCAAATCTCCATTCTTCAATAGAGACAACTATCCCTATTGGAAGAATTGGATGAGGCTATTGTTAAGTGTTTAAAAGTACTATTTTTATTACCCTTTTTACTTATATTATTGTTAGACTTAGGTTCATATTTGTTGCATAATTACTCATCCATGCATTAATTCATGTTTCCTTTCACCGTTAAGCTTGATTACATAGTTTGGTGGTTTTTGTGGAAAAAGGTATTGCTTCGGTGTGCTTTTGTGTGCAGAAACTAACTGCCCGAGCAATCGGGACATTGCCGAGGCAATTGAGGATACGATGATGTGGTAGTCGATAATGATGACTAGATAAATCCAACATGTTCGAGATAAATGGCATGAAGCAAAGGAGTTAGAGTTCCATGCAGAGATCAAAAGGAGATTAAATTCCTAGAATTTAGGAGTTTTTGGAGGATAAATAAATAAAAGAGATTTATTTCTTTTATGCTATTTAATTCCAACTTAACTTTCTCCTCTAGAAAGACTTTGACCTAGCTATCTCCTATATAAAGAAGACCTAGCCGCCTACTTCAAGCATGTTCGATTGAGGGAGAATTCAAGAGAGCTACTCGACATCATCTTCTTCTTCCTCCTTCTTGATCGATTTAATTCATGTTGGGAGATTTTTATTTGTTTTTCTTTTAAACCCAGCTATGAACTAAACTACTTTGGCTAGGGTTATTGTGTTTTAGTGGTTTTGAGAAACGATTGGATTTGTGTTAGGTATTTGAATTGCAATTTAGTTTCAAGGTTTGTTCATTCTTGATTCTTAATTTTGTTTACGAGTGAATTGGGAGAGGATCTCGTGAATTCATCCATTTATCTAATACAGAAGAGTTAGATTCAAGAACGAATGAGCATGGTTTTCATACAAACGTATGTTGGTGAAGACTAATTCGACTTAGGGATAAGTTACGAATTTCAACAGCTAAAAGGAGCGCAAGATCGGTTGATGTTCACCCATAGTTAACGCAGGAATGTATCACCAAGGCATGCACAATTAATCGGTGTTTCGAATTAGGGATAAGTAGAAACCACTGAAGAACGCTTCGCCGTACCTTGAAGGAAATCTCCCTGACAATCGCACCATTCCTAGTTGCCCAGGCAATCCGACTGCTGCTAGTTGTCAAGACAATTGAGTTGCTCTTGCATTCAATACTTAGATGATTCATTCAATTATCACACCATGAATCATGATAACCTAGCCTACCCTATCTTATTCGATTACATCTTTCTTTTAATTCCTCATTTATATTACTTGTTAATTAGAACTCCTACAATCACCAATTTGTGTTCTCTTTTCAGTGCGAGAAATTAGAATTCCAAAGTAGCACAATCCCTATGGAGACGATATCTATTCTATACTATAACTTGCGACATGTACACTTGCACCAATTGCGAAGTACTCAAAACACGCAACAAGTTTTTGGCGCCGTTGGCGGGGATTGACAATAACGACTTTGTTTTTATTTTCTTGCACCTTTGTTCTCTTTTATTTTCACATTTTATTTTTGTTTTTGTTTCTTGGTTTCAAAGGGCTAACAATTTTTGGTTTCACTCCCGTGTATGACCAAGGAAAATCCAACAACACAAGACTACCCACTTGAACCCGAGATAGAACGAATTTTTCGTAGACGACTTCGTGAGCAAGGAGCAGCGATGGCAGATCCAGTAGACAAAAATCAGAATGCCAACGACAAACAAAATGCCAGAGTCAGAGGGGGAGCTATCGTTGTACAACCTGTTCAAGTAAGGAACAAGCCCATCCGAGACTACTTAGAAGAGGATCTTGACGGTCGGTCTCACACCAGGAGTTGTCACACCGGAAATTGAAGCCGACCACTTTGAATTAAAACCAGTGATGTTCAACATGATCAATACAATTGGTCAATTGGGCAACTGAAGATGCCAGACAACATCTCAAATCATTCATGAAAATATGCAATTCATTCAAGCTACAAGGAGTCCCTGTAGATGTTCTAAGGCTAAAATTATTCCACTATTCACTGAGGGATAGGGCAAAATCGTGGTTGAATAGTATTCCATCCAGATCTCTTGAATCCTGGACAGACTTATGTCGTGATTTCCTTGCTAGATTTTTTTCTACTTATATGCCTGATAAGTTGCGTAACAATATAACTTCTTTTCGACAGGCAGATGATGAGTCCATGTACGAGGCTTGGGAGCGTTACAAGGAGCTTTTACGCAAATGTCCCATGCATAGATTCTCGGAATGGACACAAGTGACGATGTTTTACAACTCAGTAAACACACCGACAAGGATGATGCTAGATGCCTCGGCAAATGGCATACTTCTAGACAAGTCACCAGAAGAAGCAATAGAGATTTTGAACATGCTTGCCAAGAACGACTATCAGTTCCCAACCACTAGAAAATAAATCGTTAGACGAAATGCCGCAATCAATGAGCTCGATTCATCGGAATCTATTTCTGCACAATTGGCAACTCTAACCAACTAGGTTAAGAACATGAATCGACCAAGTAACACACATGAGATCAAGGTAGTAGACTCATTTTGTGATTTATGTAACGGTAACCATGATTCTTCTGAGTGTCCGTAAAACTCAGAGTACAGTTTTATGTTGGAAACTACAATCGGAACAACAATGTGATGTCCAACACATACAATCCAGCCTGGAGGAAGTATCATAATTTCTCATGGAGCAATTCGAACAATGCCCACAATTAGAATACACAAGTATTGGGATTCCAACAGAACATGCCTTGGTAACAAATGCCGCAGCAACAATCAACACCATCTAGTTCTTTGGAAAACTCTATTAATGCTTTCATGTTAAAAACTGATACTTATATGGTTGATAATAGTAGTTTCATGAAAAGGACTGACGGTTTTATTAATAGGACTGAGATGAGATTATAGAATCAAGAGGCAGCCCTGAAATCATTGGAGACTCAATTTGGGGAATTCTCCCAAAACCTGAATACAAGATCGCAAGGAGGTTTACTCAGCGATACTGAGGTTGCAAAGGGATTCAACCATGAGCAGTCCAAGCTCATGCAACGGAAAATACTCAACTAAAGGAGCAACTCCTAGTCCAAAAAGATGAGTCCAACAACAAAACCTCTACCAAACCTGATGAATCGGAGAATGCCATGGAAAACCCTGATACTGCGACAATTGCACATGCCCCGACAAGCCCTGATGCCTTGGCAATGCCATCAATCAAGTTCCAAACCAATGAAAAGATTGAGGATCTTCGACTTCCACCACCATTCCCCCAGAGGTTGAAACAACAAAAGCAAGAATACTAGTTCTAGAAGTTCCTTGACATCTTGAAGCTAGTCCACATCAACTTGCCATTGGTTGAAGCAATAGAACAAATGCCGAACTATGCTAAGTTCCTTAAAGACATCGTCTCTAAGAGAACTAGGCTTGGAGAATTTGAAACTGTTGTTGTGACGGAAGGATGCATGGCCATGTTGCATAACCGAATGTCGCCTATGCTAAAAGATCCCGACAGTTTCACAATACCTTGTGCAATCAGAAATCACTATGTCGGGAATGCATTATGCGATCTTGGAGCAAGCATAAACCTTATGGTGAAATCCGTCTTCCAATGATTGGGGATAGGGAAGGTGAGGCCTACAACTGTGATGCTACAACTTGCAGACAAATCTTATATGCATCCAGAGGGAAAAATCGAGGATATATTGGTAAGAGTTGATAAATTTTTTTCCCGCTTACTTTATTGTTTTGGATTGTGAAGCAAATGAGTTCGCACCCATTATCCTGTGAAGACCATTCCTAGCAACGGGAAGGACCTTGATCGATGTTGAAAGAGGAGAACTCACGATGAGGGTGAATGATCAACAAGTCAAACTAAATGTTTTCCAAACCCTCAAGCAAGCCAAAGATCTAGAAGAGTGCCAAGTCATCCAAGCCACCATTGAATTCAACTTCGACGTGGAAGAGAATTGCCTCAACAATTTTATTACTGAACAAGAAGAACTTGAGGAGTTCGAAAAGCTGATCGAAAAAGATTTGAACGATGAAGAGAAAGAAGATGCAAACGGGGTAACAAGTCGACCAGGTACATACTTTAAACCATTGGATTACTCAGGTAAGGAAGGTAAACTCGAGAAACCCTCAATTGAATAACCTCCTATTCTTGAGATGAAACCATTTCCAGGGCAATTAAAATATGTTTATTTAGGAATTGAAAACACATTGCCTGTAATTATTTATTCTAAGTTACAACCTGAACATGAAAATAGGTTGACAATTGTCGACTTTAAGGGAATTAGCCTGGCAGTATGTATGCACAAAATCCTTTTGGCGGATGATTATAAACCGATGATTGAGGCACAAAGAAGACTTAACCCTGTTATGAAGGAAGTCGTGAGGAAAGAAATCATCAAGTGGCTAGATAACGGTATCATCTATCCTATCTCCGACAGTACATGGGTAAGTCCGATACAATATGTACCGAAAAAGGGAGGTATAACCATGGTAAGTAACAAAAAATGAACTAATCCCAATTAAGACTGTGACCGGTTGGAGGGTTTGTATGGGTTACCATAAGTTAAATAAAGCTACTAGGAAATATCACTTTCCTTTGCCATTTATTGATCAAATGCTTGACCAAATTGTAGGTAAATCTTTTTATTGTTTTCTTGATGGTTACTCAGGTTATAATCAAATAGCCATATCACCAGATGATCATGCAAAAACCACATTCTCATGCCTGTATGGTACATATGCGTTTCGAAGGATGCCGTTCGGATTATACAATGCTCCGACAACCTTCCAAAGATGCATGATTGCAATCTTCTCCGACATGGTTGAAGACTTCCTTGAAATCTTTATGGATGATTTCTCTGTATTTGGTGATGATTTCGACAATTGCCTCGGCAATTTGGAGAAAGTGCTAACACGATGTGAAGAGTCCGATCTAGTTCTAAATTGGGAAAAGTGCTAATTTATGGTAGATGAAGGTATAGTGCTCGGCCACAAGATCTCCTCCAAAGGAATTGAAGTCGACAGGGCTAAGGTGGAAGTGATCGAAAAATTTCCACCACCAAATTCGATTAAAGGAATCCGAGCTTTCTCGGTCATGTAGGTTTTTTATAAGGTTTAGTTATATTTTTTTCTAAAATTCCTAAACCTTTGTGTAACTTGCTTGAACAAAATAAAGCTTTTAATTTTGATGAATCATGTGCCACGACATTTACAAACCTGAAGGAACAACTTGCCTCGGCACCCATTGTCATTCCACCTGACTAGTCCCTGCCTTTTGAACTCATGTGTGACACAAGTGATTTTGCTTAGGTGCTATTTTAGGCCAGCGAAAAAGTAACATCTTCCATGTAATATACTATGCTAGTAAAACCCTTAACGGTGCTCAATTAAATTACACCACAACGGAAAAGGAATTACTAGCTGTAGTTTTTGCATTTGACAAGTTCCGTTCCTATTTGATTTGTACTAAGGTAATTGTCCATACTGATCACCCGGCAATTAAGTATTTGATTGCTAAAACAGATGCCAAACCTCGTTTAATTCGTTGGATTTTACTTTTACAAGAGTTTGACATTAAAATTAAGGTAAGAAAAGGAACGAATAATCAAGTTTCCGATCACTTGTCAAGGATGGAAGGTGGCGATCAGGATGATGACACTTGAGAGATCCATGATGCATTCCTGGATGAGCAGATGTTAGTTGCCTCGGCAACACCATGGTATGTCGATCTAGTTAATTTCTTAGTTAGCGGTATTATGCCTTATGATCTTACTAATCAAGGAAAGAAGCGGTTCCGAAATGATGCTAAGCATTATTATTGGGACGAGCCTCTTTTGCTTTAACAATGTACAGATCAAGTAATAAGACGATGTGTTCCCGAAGTGGAACAACAAAATGTGCTCTAAAAATGCCATTCTTCACCCTATGGAGGACATTTTGGAGGTACTCGAACCGCATCTAAAGTTTTGCAATCCGGCTTATATTGGCCCACACTTTACAAAGATGCCCAAGAATTTTACAAGTAGTGTGATCGTTTTCAACGAACGGGTAATTTTTCTAGGCGACACGAGATGCCACTACAGAACATCCTCGAAGTGGAGTTGTTCGACGTGTGGGGGATCGATTTCATGGGGCCTTTCCCATCCTCATTCGGCAATTTATACATCCTACTTGTCGTCGACTATGTGTCTAAATGGATTGAGGCGGCTGCAGTTCTCAGAAACGATTCCAAAACCGTGTAGAGATTCTTGCAGAAAAAATATATTTACACGGTTTGGAATGCCAAGGGCAATCATCAGTGATGAAGGCAAGAAATTCGACAACAAACTTATTGCCAAGATCTTGCAACGCTTCGGAGTGTCACTCAAAATTGCCATGACATATCATCCACAGACTAACGGGCAAGATGAAATCTCCAACAGAGAATTAAAGGGTATCCTTGAGAAGGTTGTCAATCCCTCTCGAAAGGATTGGTCATTGAGGTTAGACGAGGCATTTTTGGCCTACTAAACTGCATTTAAGACACCCTTAGGTATGTCTCCTTTTTGACTTGTCTACGGCAAAACTTGCCACTTACCGGTATAAATTGAGCACAAAGAATATTGGGCTACCAAAACCGTGAACATGGATTGGGAGAGTGCTGGACAAAAGCGTTTGCTGGACCTTAACGGGATAAAAGAGTTTCGTGCCTTAGCTTACGGTAATGGAAGAATCTACAAGGAGAAAATGAAGCATTAACATGACAAGAAACTATTACTGCGATAATTCTTGCCCGAGCAATTAGTACTCCTCTTTAATTCTCGACTGAAACTCTTCCCAGGAAAATTGAGATCAAGATGGTCTGGACCATTCGAGGTAGTAAAGCCATTCTCCCATGGGGCTGTGATAATCAAGTCCACCACTGACGGACATGAATTCAAAGTTAACAGACAAAGATTAAAGCACTATAACGGCACCAATATGGAGCGCAACACAGAAGTGGTCACTTTATGAGATGCATGATCATGCTCTCCTTCCGTATTTTTATTTTTACTTTTGTTTTTAATTTTGAAGTTAATTTTGTATTTTTATTTTTATTTCCGGTTATTTTAGGATAGTTTTATTTACTGCTGGTTGTTTTCTTTTTAGACTCTAGTAGTTTTCTTTGTTTTTCCACATCAAGACTCACAACCATCATGCCAGGGAAATCCCCTCATCGACCACTGCCCAGACAACAACAATTGCTTCGGCAACTACGGATGCCCAGGCAAGTGAACCCGCTAAGGAAATGTTTTACCCCTTTACACACCGATGCTATTCATGCGGTACTGGATAATGAATCAAGAAAACGACCCGAAAGAAACTCATCATACCATGTGACAACCTTTCCATCTAACTCATTCGCATTCTATTTCATTTTTAATTTTAGTAATTGCATGCATTGAGGACAATGCTTCTCTCGAGTTTGAGGGGATGTTTGTTTCTAGTTAGTTTCATGTTTAGTTGCATTCATCTTTAGTAATCACATATAGGTTGCATATGTTGCTTGCCATGCCTTTGATTGGATTTAATTGCTTAAGACTTGTTGAATATCTAATGATGAATTTTTGCCACTGCACTTAATTGAAAAAACCTTTAATTTTAGGATTGCATGAAAAGAACTTAGAATATTACTATGATGCTAAATATCATTAACACGGTTGTGACTTGTTGATTGACAGAAACTTAGTGAACTTAGGTTGCTTAAAATTTGGGTAAATTAAAAATTGAAAATTAAAAGTTAATAAGTACTAGAGGTGCCTGAAACCGGCTCTAGTAGTTAATGAACATTAAAGAAACGCTAGAGGTGCCCGAAATTGGCTCTAGTCGACTAAATTAAAATAAGAAATTATTGAATTGCTAGAGGTGCCCGAAATTAGCTCTAGTGAAAACAAAAATAAATACCCCGGTAATTAAATTGTTAAAAACCTATTGTTCTCATGGAATCTTGAAAATCAACTTGTATACAACTACGCACACACATTGTTACGAGCATTATAGTTTGGTTCTGGGCAATTTTTGTGCTATCCGAAAAATTAAAAGGTGATCATACTTTGTGCCACGGTTCTGAGGTGCGAATTCCAGTTTGAAGCATGTCTTTGATGATTAAAGTCTTGGCAGGTAATTGTTAGTTTGCATTGCTTGAGGACAAGCAATAGTTCGTGTTTGGGGTGTGTTAAGTGTTTAAAAGTACTATTTTTATTACCCTTTTACTCATATTATTGTTAGACTTAGGCTCATATTAGTTGCATAATTAGTCATTCATGCATTAATTCATGTTTCCTTTCACCGTTAAGCTTGATTACATAGTTTGGTGGTTTTTGTGAAAAAATATACTGCTTTGGTGTGCTTTTGTGTTTAGAAACTAACTGCCCAAGCAATCGGGAAATTGCCGAGGCAATTGAGGATAAGATGATGTGGCAAGCAATAGTGATGACTAGATAAATCCAACATGTTCGAGATAAATGGCGTGAAGCAAAGAAGTTGGAGTTCCATGCAGAGATCAAAAGGAGATTAAATTCCTAGAATTTAGGAGGAATTTTTGGAGGATAAATAAATAAATGAGATTTATTTATTTTATGCTATTTAATTCCAACTTAACTTCCTCCTCAAGAAAGACTTTGACCTAGCTATCTCCTATATAAAGAAGACCTAGCCGCCTACTTCAAGAATGTTCGATTGAGAGAGAATTCAAGAGAGAGAACTGCTCGACATCATCTTCTTTTTCCTCCTTGTTTGATTTAATTCATGTAGGGAGATTTTTATTTTGTTTTTCTTTTAAGTGCAGCTATGAACTAAACTACATTGGCTAGGGTTATTGTGTTTTAGTGGTTGTGAGAAACGATTGGATTTGTGTTAGGTATTTGAATTGCAATTTAGTTCCAAGGTTTGTTCATTCTTGATTCTTAATTTTGTTTGCGAGTGAATTGGGAGAGGATCCTGTGAATTCATCCATTTATCTAATATCGGAAGAGTTAGATTCAATAAACGAATGAACATGGTTTTCATACAAACGTATGTTGGTGAAGACTAATTTGACTTAGGGATAAGTTACGAATTTAAACGGCTAAAAGGAGCGCAAGATCGGTTGATGTTCACCCATGGTTAATGCAGGAATGTATAACCAAGGCATGTACAATTAACTAGTGTTTCAAATTAGGGATAAGGAGAAACCACTGAAGAACGCTTTGTTGAACCTTGAAGGAAGTCGCCCAGGAAATTGCACCATTCCCAGTTGCCCAAACAATTGCACTTCCCCAGGGAATCCGACTGCTGCTAGTTGTCAAGAAAATTGAGTTGCTCTTACATTCAATACTTAGACTATTCATTCAATTATAAAACACGACTCATGATAACCCAACCTACTCTCTCTCATTCGATTACATCTTTCTTTTAATTGCTCTTTCATTTTACATGTTAATTAGAACTCATACAATCACCAATTTATGTTCTCTTTTCAGTGCGAGGAATTAGATTCCCGAAGTAGCACCAATCTCTGTGGAGACGATATCTATTCTATACTATAACTTGTGACGTGTACACTTGTACCAATTGTGAAGCACTCAAAACATGCAACAACTATTCATCAAGTCAAATGATTATGTCCTTTGGGATGTAATCGAAGATGGACCATCCATTCCGATGAAGCAAGAAGGAGATAGGCAAGTTCCAAAATCAAAGCACGAAATGACGGATGAAGAAAGAAGGAAGCTACAAGTTAATGATAAGGCTTTACACATGCAATTTTGTGCACTTGGACCAAATATGTACTTGAAGATGTCTTCGTGTACAAGTGCAAAGGAGGTGTGAGACACGCTCGAGACCACCTGTGAGGGAACCAACGATGTAAAGGAGACCAAGATTGGACTCCTCAACTTGAGCTACAAGAATTTCAAGATGGAGCTCGATGAGAATGTCCCAAAGATGTTGATCATTTCGCTGTCATCATCAATGGTCTCAAAGGCTTCAGAGAAGTCATACCCGAAGACAAGCTAGTCTGAAAACTCCTCTATTTTCTCCCCAAGTCATGGGATGGGAAAAGAACCACCATCATCGAGGCAAAGGATTTGAAGACTTTGATGCTCGATGCTCTCATGGGTTCTCTTCTTACTCATTAGATTATGAATTGAGGAAGAGAAGAAGAAACGAGAAGAGAAGAGAAGAAGGTCGAAAAGAAAGAGGTATAGAAGAAGAAACTCGGAGTTGCTCTCAAAGCTTCTTTTGAAGAGAGTGATTCGAGTGAGGAGGAAGAGGAAGAGATGGCTATGCTAGCCAAAAGATTCACTCGGTTCATGAAGTCTAATAGAGGAAGAAAGTTTAACTGAAAAGGAGAGTTCAAGAACAAGAACAAAGAAGAGGAGAAAGATCAACTCATATGCTATGAGTGCAAGAAGCCGGGGCACATAAGAACCGAATGTCCCCAACTCAAAAGGAAGAGCTTCGGGAAGAAGAAGAAGCTCAAGGCAAACGTTGCTACTTGAAGTGATGAGGAATCATCTGATGATGAGGAGCAAGAAGTTGCCAACTTTTGTCTCATGGCTCTTGAAGAAGATCCTAAGGTAACCTCTAACTCATCTACATTTGATTTCACTTTTGATGAGCTTCAAGAAGCTTATGATGAGTTGCAAGAGGTGTATGACGAATTGGTTGAGAAGTATAAGGAATCAATTTTGAAAAACAAGAAATTTATTTTTGATTTTAAAACACAAAACGATTCCTTATTGAAAACCAATTTTGAACTTGAAAAGAAGGTTTATGCTTTAAAAGACAATTTAACATATTTTTGAAAAAGAAAATGTTGATTTAAACGACCTTCTTTCCGAGTTTCATGATCATCACCATAAGGAGGTGAATGATCTCAAAGCTTCCTTGAACAAGGTTGGGAATTGTAGTTTTGAAAAAGGTGAATCTTCAAAACCCAACTATGTAAAAAGGAACTTTGTTAATCACAAATAAAGATGCTTCAAAAGGCCCTCTAGAGGTAAGAGGATTAAGAGTGTATGAGTTCCTAAGGAACTAGTTACTTCTAATAATATTCATGCCATTGCTTCTTGGATTCCTAAGGGAACCAAGTTTTTGGGAGCTAATACTCATAGACCCAAAATGATTTTGGTACCAAAAACCAAAGCTTAATTCTTTGTTTGTAGGGGGAGCATTGCTACAAGGCCAAATCTACACGTGCAAATTCATGGTACCTTGATAGTGGATGCTCAAGACACATGACCAGTGACAAGAGTAGATTCTTGGAGCTAAAACCAAAAAGTGGAGGAGTAGTGACATTTGGTGACAACTCCAAAGGCCACATTGAAGGAATTGGTTCCATTGATAATGTTTTATATGTCAACGGTCTTAAGCATAATTTATCGAGCATTAGTCAATTGTGTGATAAAGGTTTTAATGTTCTCTTTGATTTAAATGGTTGTAAAATTTTGAACATTGAAACAAATCAAATAGTGCTCATTGGTCATCGTATAGGAAACATTTTTATAGTGTATTTAGATGACATACACATTTCTAATGCATGCTTTGTTGCTAAAGATGAACATGACTCATGCTATGGTATAGAAAACTAGGAAATGCAAGCATAAGTGTTTTAGAAAAAATTGTTTTCAAAAGATCTAGTTAGAGGTTTGCCTAAAATTAAATTTTCACTTGATAAAATTTGTGATGCATGTGCAAATGGCAAACATAAAATAATTTCTTTTAAAACTTTTAATGATGTTTCAACTAGTAGAGTTTTACAATTGATTCACATGGATCTTTTTGGCTCTATTTAGACAATGAGCTTGGGTGGAAAATCATATGCATTTGTTTTAGTTGATGATTACTCTAGATACACTTGGGGTTCTATTTTAAGTACCAAGGATGATGCTTTAGAAAAGTTCATCACGTTTTCAAAAATTTCTCAAAATGATGTTGATCAAACTATTTGTCATATTAGAAGTGACCATGGTACCAAATTTCAAATTTTAGTTTTTGAGGAGGATTTTTGTAATTCAAATGGTATAAGCCATACTTTTTCCGCTCATTGCACTCCTCAACAAAATGGGGTAGTTGAGAGGAAAAACTAAACTTTAGAGGAAATGGCTAGAACCATCTTTTGTGAAAACAATTTACCTAAGTATTTTTGGGTGGAAGCCACAAATACGACTTGTTACATTATAAATCGAGTAATGATTAAGCCAATTTTAAAGAAAACTCCTTATGAGATTTTAAAATCCAAAAAGCCTAACATTAGCTATTTTCATCCATTTGGAAGCAAGTTTTTTGTTTTGAACAATGGAAAAGACAATTTAGGTAAAATTTAATGCTATAAATGAGGAAGCTATTTTCTTAGGGTATTCTTTAAACACTAAAGCCTATCGAGTATTTAATAAAAGAACTTTAGTTGTTGAAGAGTCTATACATGTGGTTTTCGATGATAACCTCCTTCTGAGGAAGGATTCTTGTGATGATGATGATGTAGGTATTTTTAAAGCCAATGATGGTGGGCAATCATCAAAGGTGGAAGAGGTTCCAAACAAAGAATGAAGAAGCACAAGATCCATCTCTAGAAGCATTGAAGGATATGACTCTAGAGGAAAAAAAGGTCTCCTACCCAAGAGAGTTCAACTATGTCAAAGGTGGTGAGATTTTGGGTGATCCATCCAAAGGGGTAACCACTAGATCTTCTATTAGACTTGCTAGTAATGTTGCATTCATTTCATGTATTAAGCCTAAAAATATCAAAGAAACATTAAAAGATGAATATTGGATATTGGCCATGCAAGAGGAACTAAAAGTGACACCCCTAACCCGGGTTAGGAGCTAGGAGTGTTACGATGAAAATTCGATTCAATTAATCAAACAATAAGACATTTGAGTGGGCCAATTAAAAATTTTCCTTATCTTAACTTATCATATAAACATTCAAATCTCTTAAACCGTCATCCTATGTACTAAGAATCATTCAGCCATATAATTAAACATGAATACATACCCAATTATCATTTGAATCACCTTATATAATACTAGCATGAAACTATGTGATCATAATTTAATTAACTACTTCCTTTCTTAGCCTAATTTACAATCGGCACTCATGTAAGAACATACAAACATCTTGTTTAACTTTTAATTCAAGTTTTTAACCTAACCATTCATTACTTGTAAGCATACAAATTCAATCAAACATGTTAACCAAACAACCATGATCATCGAAAATATCAAACCAAACCTTTACAGCTTTATTTACATACCCAAAATCAAGTGTCTTACATACATAACTTACTTTCAAAACAAGATATCTCAAGACTTTAACATTATGTCTACAAACTATATGCAACTAGCCACCTTCTAGGAGTTAAAGATAAAGCTAATATCATACTTGTTTTCCTTGCTTGTGTTGCTCCCGAATCCAAAATCAGATAGCTTTCGGAGATCCAAAACCTGTTTGTTTTGGAAGAAGGAAATAAGAGGTGGTAAGTTCACTATGTACTTAGTGAGGTGATTCTTATAACTAGCCATTACATTTTAAAGTCTTGTTTAATCTTGTAAGGTTACCTAACTAGGCTTCAAAGTTTACTTAGCTAGTTTACTTCATGCATAAATAGGCCTAGTTAGTTTACTTGCCATTCAAGTAACATCAAATATACCTTTCATTCAATTCGCAAATAACCACATTCAACCATGTCAAACAAACATTTCATTCAATTTTCTTCATTTCATTCGAATAGGCTTTAGCACCATTGTGCATTCATTCAACTCATTTTATCATGTAATTTCATATAACATAACACGTAATTATGTAACCAAATTCATGTCATCCATTATGGGTCACTACCCAAATCACATATCAAGACATATAACATATAACATGTCACTTATAATATTTAACTTTTCATGTAAGTCTTATTCAAATATCTTATTGTTTTGCCTTGGTTGAGTAGTAGACTAGGTAATCAAGTCAATTGTATAACGTATAACATTGGATACCCAAGGTATCAAGGTGTCTCAACACCACATATCATGTAATCGTGTAAAGGATGCATAAGCATCAATATTGACTTACCACCAATCATATAATAAGGTGAGTAACCACCTTACAGGTTTATAGATGACTAACCACCATCCTGATCATGTAAATGAGCTCAATGACTCTAAGGCATGCCCTTCTACCTAAGGACCACTAATCAGCCAAGGTCTTATATAGTTTTTTAAGTCTTTAAACCAAACAACAAAGTTGTTTACAAACATCAAACAAGGTCATATGATCATCTAATGTTTATGTTTTGATTAATTCATGTAAGATTATTCAACCATTAATTTCCAGCAAGCATTAGGCAACATTTTACTCAATTCATGCTTCAAAAACAACAACATAACATCATAAAATCAACCATTCCAAAGGCCACAACATTCCTGCTTCAATCCATTTTCATCCTCTATCCTATATTATTTTTCATCCTCTATAACTCTGTCCTGCAGATATTTTTCTAATTCGAACTCTAACATGGAAAAAAATGCAGTTTTCTACAGGCCAGTTTACATATTCGAATCTGGGCAGATTTGAGTCCTAAATTAATTTCATGCATATTTCTAGATTTGTGTCAACATTGTAAAGTGCATATTAGTCCAATATTTTGTACAAATTCCATCTCATTTTATTGCTGTTTTCAAGTGCATTTTAGGCATAATTAGGTCATGCATTGCATAAATACAATATTCTTTATTCTGCCATGATTTTATTGAATATCTATTATTTGGTATAATAAAGATGCTGTTTTAGTGTATATTTAGTTTTCCATGACTAGAAGCTGATAGGAGGAGGACGAAGTAGAGGAGAAGATGCTGAGGCAACAGACGGGGCCAGCAAAGTGCCGCCCAATGCTGCCCAGTGCCACCCACTGGGAGTTGGAGAATTGGAGTGCGACCGACAGAGCAAAAAATCCTGATTCTAACGGTGCCGATCACGCAATTTTCTGACGCTTGTAGCAGAATGCGGAACAACCCAAAGAGAAAGAATGAGATAACTTGTGGAGCAAGACAACGGGAAAAGAAGTCCAAATTCAACTCAAAGAAGTCAGAATTTAAAGTTTCATTAAACGCAAAAGCTCTTTGAAGACTTCTACTCCAAGGAGGACTTAACCTAGACTATGGCCTATACATACTTCACATATTTTTGTATTTCAAGAGAGAGATCTTAGGTTTTCTTTAGACATAGCTTAGGTTTTCTGCCGTCGTCATGTTCTAAACTTCTCTCGGGTTTGGGGTTATGTTGTAAATTAGTTGTAAAAACGGTTGTTTAGGTTTCAAGTTTGTTTTCAATAAAATATTCCAAGTTTACTTAATTCATGTTTTTCACTTCTTCAATTAGTTCCAAAAGTCCAGTTGAAGAAATCCATTTGTCGGGCACGAGAGTGTCAAACTCACGAAAGAATTAAGTATGGTCTCATCATGTTGAGGTGTTGACTAATTCGGCTTAGACATAAGTTAGAATTTCAGCGGCTAAAAAGAGAAACCAAACGTCGACTGCCTATGTTAGGTTTACGCTGAGATTGCTAGGTATTGCCTACATCACGTGGTGACAGAATCCTTGCCTAGACATAGGAAGGATCACTTCAGAATTGCTTCGCCGAACTTGGAGTATTTGCCAGACTTGCTGCTAGGACTTCTCTTCATTCCACCTGTCGAGACAACGAGAGTTGCAAGAGCAGAATTCCGCCGTGGCAGCGAAAGTTCCCGCAACCTCAATCCGCCATTACCCGCCAAGGCAGCAGGTCGTGGCAGCGCAAACCAACTTGGCCTATTCAACGCAGTTTCACACTAAGCAGCAGCATAACCTCGCCCTCTCTATCAATATGATCACTTCCTTAATTACTTGTGTTTTATTTTACTTTTCTTCTCAAACAATCATCTTACTCGTGCAATTTACTTTTCCTTGTGCAGGAACAACAATTCGAACCAAGTTGTCCAATCCATGTGGAGACGATATCTTATATACTATAACTTGACAAGAGTGTGCACTTGCGCTCATAAATAGAGTACACCCAAACGCTCTACAAGTTTTTGGCGCCGTTGCCGGGGATTAGTAACATCGAATTTCGTTTTTTAATTTATGCACTTTTTTCTTTACTTTTATTTTATTTTTATTTGAAATAAAAAAAACTATGTGGGAAAGCACTTATTCAGGTGCCCCACGAGTTAAGGGCGGCTATATTTGGGAACGTTTTTGCGAATTTTGTGAAGGCAATCATGCGTTCAAAATTTGCCCTCATCTTTTTGCAGTAGACATGTCGAGAAAAACCACTTGGGAGTGGACATCTGAATATGAACAGTAGATGTCGCCGCAACAACAACATCGACAATAGATGCCGCCGCATCATGAACAGGGACAGTAGATGCTGCTGCGACAGCAATGGGGACAGCAGATGCTGCCACTGCAGCAACAGGGATAGCTGATGTCGCTACCGCAGTTGCCGCCACAGCAACAAGATTTTTCATGGTATGATCAAAAATCTCAATTTTTTTTACCATAACAGTTTTGCTGCAGAAACCGACACGCTCTGGCAAAATAGTCTTCTACAAGAACAATCAAACTCCTTGGAGGATACACTTCAAGCTTTCCTTGCGCTCACGGATAAAGTATCAGCTTCTATGGACGCCAACATCGCTAAGATGGATGCACGCTTGAGCAATTCAGTCTTCATTAATGCCATGGATGAACCTGAATAATTATACCTAAGGAATGCTGATGTCCAAGTGCAAGAGGACGAAGAGAAAAGCAAAGAAGGATCTCCGATGTATGATGAGCAATCAGAACCTCCAAACTAAGAGGATGCGGAACACTGCCTAGACAACAAGATTGTCAGCTCTTTCGGCAGCTACCTAGAACCCTGCCCTGAGGACGAACTGACACCACCTGAGCAAAGCTATGCCTCAGTAGAGAGGCCCACCATGAAAGAAGCCTCAATAATGACGCCCACCTCGACAGACACCTCGACAACTATGGATTATATATATCTAAAGGAGCCGATGCATGCAGAATTACAACCATCAAAATCTCTATTGATGGAGATTTTCGAGGAGCCTAAAGAGTTTTCCCTTGACTGGCACAACACCATGACAAAAGACTACCACAACAGCTACCTCAGCAGCAAAAGAAACTTTCCCCTATGACGAACTTCGACAAAAAGGAGGTAAGTACATGGTTAGGTAGTTATATAATTTTTCCTAATCACATGTTCATGGCTTCAAGAATAGGAACAAGAAGGAAGGTTCACATAGATTACAAGGGAACGAGGAAGAAGGACTCCTCCACCATGAGGATAATCACTAGATGAAGGGTGCAGATGGATTACAAGAAGTATCGAAAACGACCCTCTTGAGCTAAAATGATAATGGAGTAGTTACTTTAGGAGAGGCATATCAATGCACTCCTAGAGTAACAAAATTTTGTATAAGTTTTTATTTTTCCACATCTTTATTGTTTTATTTAGGAGTAGATTTTAATTACTAAGGACTAGATTTTATTTTTAGTTGCATTATTCCCATCTCACAACTGTTTATCTAGATTCAAACCCAATGGAATCGAGCCACCTAGCACAACAGGGGGCAGCACTGCCGCAACCCGCAACTGGTAGAAGAGAAGATAACTCCTCCACATATTCTCCACCATCTGACAACAACTAATCCTGAGTTTTCTTTCCCTTTCTCATATTTATTTTTCAGTTTTAGTTTTATTTTTTGCATTGAAGGCAATGCCCATCTCGAGTTTGGGGGGGGGTATAATTCTCATATTTTTGTTTAGGCATACTTAGTATCATGTAGTTGGCATATTGTACTTGTCTTCATATTAATCGGAAAATAAAAAAAATGTTAGAACTTGTGCCTATGATAGGACAACCGATTAATTTTTCGCACCAATTAAAAATTGAACTTAAATCATGAATAACTTAGAATTCTCTATAATAGCCAAAAAAATTAACACTACTGTTACTTGCTGAGTTTGATAGAATATCTTATAAACACTGTCTGCTTTGTTATTAGAATTCCTTGCAAAATTCTAACATGGTTGTAGGTAGCCGCCGAGGCAGAAAACAAAAACAGAAAAATATAGCACTGCCACGGCAACAGAGAAAAACAAAGGAACATTGCTGTTTTGCCCTAGAGGTGCCCGCAACAGGCTCTAGGAAGAATCATGAGCGAGGACACTCCGTTGCTATCAAATTCCATGAATATGAAAATTTTGAAGTGACAGACAAATTAGCATGATTGAATGAAAGTCTTCATGGGATGACTCTACTCCATGGGTTCAGGGTTTTGTAGTTTGCTCCTATCTTAATTTCAGACCTAGAAGAGTAGTTGTGATGAGCTGAAGCTCTCATTGCCATGATTAAATAATTGTGCTTAATTGTGTTATCTCGGCAGCAACCTTATACATCATGACATCATCTTTGTTTATCTAGTTATTCTTCATATTCAGCTTGTACACAGTTCTGCACACACTGTACAGGCATTATAGATTAATTTTGAGTTATTACTTGTTGTTTTCCCTATCACTAATCTAATGTAGGTGCCACGACCTTGAGGTACGGAATCAAGTCGAAAACAAGTTTTTCTTTATGATTAGTTTAAGGGCAAGTATAGTTAGGATAGTTAGGATTGCATTGCTTGAGGACAAGCCATAGTTTGAGTTTGGGGGTGTGTAAAGTGCATATTAGTCCTATATTTTGTGCACATTCCATCTCATTTTATTTCTGTTTTCAAGTGCATTTTAGGCATAATTAGGTCATGCATTGTATAAATACAATATTCTTTATTCTGCCATGATTTTATTGAATATCTGTTATTTGGTATAATAAAGATGTTGTTTTAGTGTATATTTAGTTTTCTAGGACTAGAAGCT
This sequence comes from Hibiscus trionum, assembly GCA_030270665.1. NCBI lineage: Eukaryota > Viridiplantae > Streptophyta > Magnoliopsida > Malvales > Malvaceae > Hibiscus > Hibiscus trionum. Next base: position 7,010,396 of record BSYR01000007.1, on the reverse strand, counting down.
GACATGAGGAGGACAAAGTAGAGGAGAAGATGTTGAGGCAACAGACGAGGGCAGAAAAGTGCCGCCAGTGCCGCCCAAGGCAGCAAACTGAAGAGTTGGAGAATTGGAGTGCGATCGACAGAGCAGAAAATCCTTATTCTAACGGTACCGATCACGCAATTTTCTGACGCCTGTAGCAGAACGCAGAACCACCCAAAGAGAAAGAATGAGATAACTTGTGGAGCAAGGCAACGGGAAAAGAAGTCCAAATTCAACTCAAAGAAGTCAGAATTTAAAGTTGCATTAAACGCAAAAGCTCTTTGAAGACTTCTACTCCAAGGAGGACTTAACCTAAACTATGGCCAATATATACTTCACATATTTTTGTATTTCAAGAGAGAGATCTTAGGTTTTATTTAGACATAGCTTAGTTTTTCTGCCATCGTCAGGTTCTAAACTTCTCTTGGGTTTGGGGTTATGTTGTAAATTAGTTGTGAAAACGATTGTTTAGGTTTCAAGTTTGTTTTCAATAAAATATTCCAAGTTTACTTAATTCATGTTCTTCACTTCTTCAATTAGTTTCAAAAGTCCAGTTGAAGAAATCCATTTCTCGGGCACGAGAGTGTCAAACTCACGAAAGAATTAAGTACGGTCTCATCATGTCGAGGTGTTGACTAATTCGGCTTAGACATAAGTTAGAATTTCAGCAGCTAAAAGAAGCAACCAAACGTCGACTGCCAATGTTAGGTTTACTCTGAAATTGCTAGGTATTGCCTACATCACGTGGTGACAGAATCCTTGCCTAGACATAGGACGGATAACTTTAGAACTGCTTCGCCAAACTAGGAGTATCTGCCAGACTTGCCGCCGGGACTTCTCTTCATTCCACCTGCCGAGACAGCGAGAGTTGCAAGAGCAGAATTCTGCCGTGGCAGTGAAAGTTGCCGCAGCCTCAATCCGCCATTACTTCCTAAGGCAGCAGATCGTGGCAGCACAAAACAACTTGGTCTATTCAACACAGTTTCACACTAAGCAGCAGCATAACACTGTCCTCTCTATCAATCTGACGACTTCCTTAATTACTTGTGTTTTATTTTACTTTTCTTCTCAAACAATAATCTTACTTGTGCAATTTATTTTTCCTTGTGCAGGAACAACAATTTGTACCAAGCTGTCCAATCCATGTGGAGACGATATCTTATATACTATAACTTGACAAGAGTGTGCACTTGCGCTCATAAATAGAGTACACCCAAATGCTCTAGAAACACCAACAGGAACCCAACAACATTTTCACATGATAAAGCATCCAACAATATTTTTCCAGCAACAATTTCACAAAGAATTGATCAAAACAATCATATAAACTCAAGAACAAAATAGGTAACTTCATGAACTTACTTGAATCTTTAGATGAACATGCATGCAATTTCAAATGAATTTCCAGCCCTCTAAGTCTTCCAATTCTCAGCCCTCTCTCAATATATTTTCTCTAATTTTCGATGGAGTTTGTGAAGGAGAAAGTTGATGAAGAAAATAAAAATGAAAAAAGTGTTACCCTTGTTTTCTATGCATGACCGGTTCTTCATGGAGAAAGAGACACTTGGATAGGTCTCTCACCATGTATTTATCCACTCAAATCCCACTATGGCCTTATTATATTATATTTTAATTCCCACTAATAACCCATTTTCTTGGTCTTTTAGCTTCTCAAAGTCGTTTCACATTTTAGGTTACAACCTCTTTTTGTACCATATTTAAGGTTACACTACACTTGCACCATATTTTATGTTACAACCTATTTTTGCACTACATTTCAGGTTACACAATACTCGCACCACATTTTAGGTTACAACATATTTTTGCACTACATTTCAGGTTACAACATGTTTTTACCTTCTTTATTAACTAACTTATGGATTTTCAACTAGGGTAGTTTTAAAGTGTTACAACTCCTCCCCACTTAAAAAGAAATTCGCCCTCGAATTTACCTGAATCGAACAAATGAGGATATTGCTTCTTCATCGTGTCCTCAGGTTCCCACGTCGCTTCTTCGACGTTATGATTTCTCCATAGAACTTTGACGAGGGGAATGTTCTTGTTTCGAAGTCTTTTGACTTCTCGATCAAGAATTTGAATAGGCTCTTCTTCGTATGAAAGATCAAGATTAAGTACGACTTCTTCAGGCTCAAGAATGAGGGATGGATCAGATCTATATCGCCGTAGCATCGAGACAAGGAAAACATTGTGAATCTTATCGAACTCGGGAGGAAGTGTGAGTCGATAAGCTACAGGACCAATTCTTTCGATCACTTCAAATGGTCCGATAAACCGAGGACTTAGCTTTCTTCTTTTGCCGAATCGAAATACTTTCTTCCACGGGGAGACTTTAAGAAGCACCTTGTCTCCGATTTCATGTTGGATGTCCCTACGTTTTAGATCAGCGTACGACTTTTGTCTATCGAAAGCTTGCTTTAAACGGGAGTGAATGATCTAAACTTGTTCTTCGGTTTCCTGTAGTAATTGTGGTGCAAACACTTTGTTATCTCCGAGTTCAGACCAACAGAGGGGAGTTCGAAATCTTCTGCCATACAACGCTTCAAAAGGAGCCATTTGAATAGATGACTGATAGCTGTTGTTGTATGCGAATTTAATCAGTGGTAGTGATTTCTCCCAATTCTTTCCGAAGTTAATAATACAAGCTCTGAGCATATCTTCGAGAACTTGAATTACTCGTTCAGATTGACCATCGCTTTGCAGATGGAAGGCTGTGCTAAGGTTTAGCTTAGTTCCGAGAGCTTTATGTAATACCTTCAAAAATCGAGCTGTGAATCGGGGATCTCGATCGGAGACTATTGAGATTGGGACTCCATGTAAACGAATAATTTCTCGGATATCTAGCTCGGCTAAAGCTTCAAGACTAAGATTCATTCGTACTGGAATGAAGTGGGCAGATTTGGTGAATCGATCAACGATTACCCAGATGGCATCGCTCTTTCTTGGCGTGCAAGGCAAACCGGTAACAAAGTCCATTGTGATTCGTTCCCATTTCCATTGCAGAAATTCAATAGGTTGAAGCAATCCTGTAGGAACACGATGCTCGACTTTGATTCGTTGACAGTTCAAACACTTGGAAACGAAGACGTTGATAGTCGTTTTCATTCTTGGCCACCAATACAAGGGCTTGAGATCCTTGTACATCTTAATCGATCCAGGATGAATCGAAAAAGAACTTTGGTGTGCTTCATTTAAGATCTCATCTTGAAATGCCAGATTATCAGGAATACAGATTCTATCTTTGAAATAGAGAAGACCGTTCTTCTTAACAGAGAAGTCGAGATTAGACTCAAGCTTAGATATGATCTTCTGAAGTTCCGGATCAACTTGTTGACGATCTTTGATTCTCGAAATTAGAGTGGATTGAATTTGAAGTTCACAGAGAAAATTTTGAGCTTTGCATAGTCAGAAATGTGCATTGATAGCCAAGGAAGCAAAAATAAACATTTAAAACTCGTTACTTAGGAAACAAGTTTCCATAGAAAGCTTTCGTGCTTAGCAAGACAGTGTTTGAAAATCTTCTATGGATTAAAAGAGATGTTTCGAATGCTTACTTAGAAATCAAGAAAAGATGTTTTCAAAATTTCAAGAATTTTGATTATCTTACCAAGGTTCGGTTTTTGACTTAGGGCGTTTACAACCACGTTTGCTTTTCCCGGGTGATAATCTATGATCAGATCGTAATATTTGAGCAATTCTGACCATCTCCTTTGTCTCAGATTTATATCTTTTTGAGTGAGTAAATATTTCAGGCTCTTGTGATCGGTGAACATCTTGCATCTTTCACCGTACAAGTAGTGTAGCCAGATTTTGAGCGCGAACACAATAGTCGCAAGGTCGAGATCATGAGTCGGATAATACAATTCATGTAGCTTTAATTGTCGGGATGCGTATGCTATCACGTTTCCTTCTTGCATCAGAACACAACCAAGTCCCGAATGTGATGCATCGCTGTAAACAACAAATTCTTTTACCAATTCAGGTTGGATGAGAACCGGGGCAAGAGTTAAGCACTGTTTAAGTTGGTCGAAGCTTCATTGATGCTTTTCCGACCACTCGAAGGCTTCATTCTTTCTAAGGATTTTGTTTAACGATGCTACAATTATCGAGAACCCTTTTACAAATCTCCGATAATATCCCGCTAAACCAAGAAAACTGCGAACTTCACTCACATTACACGAAGGTTTCCAATCGAGAATAGTTTGAACTTTCTTCGAGTGTAATACCCCAATTTTGGGCTTAGAAGTTTAGGGTTTGATCGGACCGGTCTGAGAAACGGTTCGAATATAAAAGGAGGTTTTAGGGAAAGCCTTGTTCGGATACTTTAAAAATATAGAAAAATATCTAAAAATCCTCATTTAATATATTTAAGAGAGTGGTGAAATCAATTTTACAAAATAAGGTTTGGAAATACTACATTTCGATGTAGTGACCAAAATGCGATTTTTGCAAAGTTTAGTAGTGACTGTTTTGTAAAGGATTGAAACTTTGAATCTTTAAGGAGCTAATTACCCAAAATGTTTTTGTCCAGATTTTTCCTTAATTTGGGTGATTTAATTAATGTTTTAATTAAATAAAAGAAAAGGAAAACTACCTTTTGATTTTCATAACTACCTTTTCCTAATTTTCTCTCAAAATCCCATCATCCAAACACTTTTTCTCCAGCAACTTTCACATAGATTTTCACTTCAATTGATGAGATTTCCATCACTCATTGGTTCCTAACCAATCTTGCATCAAATCCTTTTGATTTTCACATTGAATTTTTATGGAATTTGGCCCAAATCAAGGAGAAATCATCATTTAGAGGTAAGATTGTTCTTCTCCTCTAAATACTCAGTTCTTTACTGAAATACCCAAGTTGTCAATCCTTTATTAAAGTTTTATAAATGGTTTTAATGTTAAAACTCAAGATTTTGGCTTAAAACTCAAGATTTTGGAAGAGATCTTGAAGATTTTCGTTGAAATTGATTGGGATCTGTTTTGAGATAGTTCTCTAATGTATTTTGGATGTTAAATGATGTTAGAAATGAGGTTTTATCAATGCAATTCCGAATAGGTTGTGTTTCCTAAGTTTTTGCTTATGAAAATGGTGGTTTTTGGGGTGTTTTTGGTGTTCTGTTATAGCTGGAGGTATAAGGACGAGTTTAGGTTTGTTTTAGATGTTAATTGATGTTTACAAATGATTAGAAGTGATGGATCTCGGCTGGGTTAAGTTTTGGAAAAGTTTGGAGGTGATTTCGGTTGTGTTTGGTAGCCGAAATGTTGAGTTTAGGTGGTGTAGCGAGTTTAGGAGAAGTGGCTGATGATTTTAATGCCTGATGATGCATTAATCCTCTGCTCTTATATGTTGTAAATAGGGGAGACACATTCGGACACTTTTGGTGTTGGTTCGGGAGTATCAGAGGCATAGTTAGAGTTTCGGCGAGCAAGGCGAAACGTAATTGGTGAGTGGAGTTGGTTTTCCATCTTGGAAACGATTATTTGGAGGTTTGGGAGCTTAGTTTAAGTCTAAACAACTTAGCTAAGCTCAAGAGTAAGTTTTCGGAAAAACTCCCTCGGATGTGCTAAGTTATGGTTTGATGCATTAGTTATGAAATGCATGTTTAATTACTGTTTTGAAAGCATGTTTTAGCATGATTAATGTTGGTTTTGAAAGCCATGTATTGAAGGATGCTCAAGGTAAGAGATCCTTGGATTGACATGTTATTAATTTGGTTATGATGCATGAAGATGCATGATGATAAGTGGCTTTGATTAATGCTTAAAACAGTGAATTGATGATGGTATTTGATGCATATTGGCAAGTGATGAAATGGTTATGAACTATCACTTGAAAGCCAATATAATGTATTTAAATGTAACGAAGCATGAGACGCTTGAAAATGATCCAAGGTAGCATGAGAAAGAGATGAGCATGTGGTTTAAAAGCTTTGTTAAAAGTGTTTTCTAAAAATGCATTGTTGTATTGGTTTTGGTTAGAGCTTGCCTCACTATGCATTTGTGCTTACGCTCTCTTTTACCAATGATGCAGATAATTGAGGTGTTTAAGGGCATCAAGAAAGCTAAGTGTGTCCAAGGGAATCCAAGCTCATGTATGGTGAAGTTTTCGTACACTATTAGTTTTGATAATTTGGCAATGGGAACCTAAGTTTTGTTTTGGGAGATGTATTAAACTCCCTAAGGTTGTGGCATGTGTGCCTTGATTGTTTTCAATTGTAAATGGCCTTTATTGCTTGTTTGGAGGTTTGATTTCCCTATTTGGTTTGGATATTAGGATGGATGCCTCTAGACTTATGAATTTTCTTGTTTGATGCTATGAAGGTGTTTAGGGGCTCTATATGTGCACCTTATATGTATGTTGACTTGTTGATATGCTTGGGAAGTCATTTGGATGTGTTTGATCTAGTTTGTGCATGAAAAACCAGCAATTGCTGTTGTTTCTGGGCAAACCGTATCGAAACACCCCATAGTGTTTCGAAACGGGGGCCTGAAATGGCCTACGTGTTCCGAAACGCTAAGGGATGTTTCGAAACGATTTGGCCACTGGAAGGCCTCGTTTCGGAACCAGTCTCGGAACCAACCCGCGTATCGAAACGGTCAATGCCGTTCCGATCCTGCGTTTCGATACGGCAGGTGGGTGTTTCGAAATAGGTGACCGTTGGGCACTGATTTGAATGATTCTGAAGTTTGCCAGCTCTACATTTTAGTCCCAAATGTTAAAGTTGCAATTGCTTGGGTTTGAGATGTCCAATTAAGTTGAAATTTGGCAGAGAAGCATGTAACCTGACTAATTTCATATTGGCAACCTTTAAATCAGTAAAGACCTTCTAATTTTCAGAAATTATGTTTTGGTCCCTAAATTTGTATATTGTGCAATTGAGTCCCTTTTTGAAATCCGATCGCTGTGCCTTTCTCTATCGTATCTCGTGAGTACTCACTTAGGGATAATATGTATCTAGACAAGATTAAAAAGAAAAAAAGGGTCGTGAATCAAGGTTGACTTTCGGGTTGACTTTGGTTTTCCCCGTGTAATCTTCATAGTTCGGGTCAACCGTCTAGGCCGGGCTAAGGGGGTTACATTTGGTGGTATCAGAGATTAGTTCTCGTGTAATTGGGAATTGTTATGTGGGTGATGTATGTGTATTTGCATGATATGCCTTTTGGGTGAAAGAATGTTGTATGAATAGTGATGCATGGTTTCGATTGTGATGATATGCTATGTTGGAATGTGTTAGGGGATCCCATTGCCGTATCAAAACTAATGAAAGGAATTGTTTTCGAAAAAGAGCTTGAGTACTTGGATTACTTACCTTATTGAGCCTAATTGTGTTTATTGCATTTGTGTCAGTGCATTGTTTTCTTTGTAATGGGGCCGCGTAGAGAGATGAGAATAAATACAAGAGTTATGGCTCAGAATGAGAATGAGAATGATGAGAACGCTGAGAATGTTGTGGATTTACCTCCTCCCCCTGGTCGTGGACCACCCGGTGGTGGTGGTGCTGGAGGTGATAATGCTGGTGTTGGTGCTGGGGTCGCTGGACCTGAAGGTGTGCAGGGGCAAGCTGCTCCTGACATGACTGTGTTGATTCAGGCTATTGCTGGAGCCTTTCAGGAAGCAGTAGCTGGAGCTCATTGAGCTACGCATCAGGATGATGCTAATGTGAGATTGCGTTTGGAACGTCTTTGCAGTCTGGAGGGACTGAGTTCAGAGGTTTATCTCCGGAAGGATCTAAGTCTTGGTTGGAAAGCACCAAGAGGATTTTGGGGCAAATGAACTGCAATAATGTGTAGAAGTTGGGTTGTGTGGTGTCACTGCTGTATGATGATGCTTATACGTGGTGGACGACCACTATATCTGGAATGGAGGACAATGATGTAACTTGGACGTTTTTCCTGAATGCGTTCAAGCAGAAGTATCTGGGTGTGCGATACCTAGATGAGAAGAAAAGAGAATTTATGTCTCTTGTGCAAGGCAGCATGACGGTAGCTGAGTACGAGATCCAGTTTGTCCGCCTTAGTCGGTATGCACCTAAGCTAATCCCTGATGAGCGGGAGAGGTGTGAACGTTTCCGTTATGGATTGGTAGCGGATGTGAAGACTTTTATGCTTGTGGCTGAATATACATATTTTGATGTGCTTGTGTGTCGAGCGAAGGACATCGAGCAGAACTTGGGTTTGTCTTCCAGAGGCATTAGTTCTAGCTCGGGGAAAAGAGCTGCTGATCATAGTTCTGGTGGTGGACGGAACAAGAGAGGACGAGATAGGAGGTATCAGTCTACTGCTAGGCGTGGTAATGGAGGACATGGTACGCCTGTTCAGGGAGATAAGATGAGGGCTGATCAGAACACGTGCTGGACGTGTGGATCTCGTGGCCATTTGAAGCGAGATTGTCCTCGAGCAGCGAGGGAGGTTTAGGCTCCTGTTGCAGCGACAGGTAACTCATGTTGGAATTGTGGTTTGGTAGACCACATGAGGAGGAAGTGTCCTTTGTTGGCCGGTGGTGGTCAGGGACGTGCTCCTGGGGTAGTTGCACCTCAGAGTGGTCGGGGGCGTGGCCGAGGGAATTTCCAAAGAAGGGAGGAAGGACAGCGGGGTATTGCTCACGTGGTAGCTATTCGAACTGAGGGTGGAGGACCGGCGAGGGTGTATGCTCAGCGCGAGGAGCGCAACGACACCAATGTGATCGCAGGTACTTTTGCTCTTCAGTCTTTATCCTTGCTGGCTTTGATTGATTCTGGATCCACGCATTCTTATATTTTGAGTGAGCATGCACATTTGCTTGATATACCTATGGAGATGCTTGGAATAGGGGTGCAAGTGACTAGTTCTTTTGGTGAGACGGTGGTGACATGGAGGTTGTATAGGAGGTGTCTTTTAAAAGCGCAAAATCATGTCTTTCTTGTTGATCTCATGGAATTACCATTCTATGGTTTTGATGTAATCCTTGGTATGGATTGGCTTGTTGAGCATCGAGCTGTAGTGGATTTTGAGAACAAGCGAGTTTCGTTGAAACTTGCGGATGATTATGAGGTAGTGGTGGTGGGTGAAAATGTAAAGTTTCTTAGTAATGTGGTGTCTACCTTGGAAGCAAGTCGGATGTTGCGGCAAGGTTGCGAGGCTTATCTAGCCTTTGTTATGAATCCAATTTCAAAGGAGGTGCGCGTTCAAGATATAAGAACTATTCGTGAGTTCCCTGAAGTGTTTCCGGAGGAGTTACCTGGGTTGTCGCCTAGTCGAGAGGTGGAGTTTGGAATTGAGATGTATGAAAACACAACTCCAGTGTCCATTGCTCCCTATCGCATGGCACCTAAGAAGTTGAAGGAATTGAAGACGCAGCTTCAGGAGTTGCTTGACCGTGGTTTCATTGGCCAAGTGTGTCACCCTGGGGTGCACCGGTTTTGTTTGTGAAAAAGAAGGATGGCACTATGAGAATGTGCATCGATTATCGTCAGCTGAACAAGTTGACCATCAAGAATCGGTATCCTTTACCTAGGATTGATGACCTTTTTGATCAGTTTCGTGGAGCGGCTGTGTTTTCCAAGATTGACTTAAGGTCAGGGTACTACCAGCTTAAGGTGAAAGATGTGGATGTGCCAAAAACAGCCTTTAGGACGAGGTATGGGCATTATGAGTTCCTTGTAATGCCGTTTGGCTTGACGAATGCTCCTGTAGCTTTCATGGACATGATGAATAGAGTGTTCCATGAATACTTGGATAAGTTTGTTTTGGTGTTCATTGACGATATCCTTGTGTACTCTCGTACTGAGGAGGAGCATGAAGGTCATTTGAGGGTTGTCTTGCAAGCGCTTCTAGAAAATCAGCTTTATGCTAAGCTGAGCAAGTGTGAGTTTTGGTTAAAGGAAGTTGTGTTCCTTGGTCATGTGGTTTCAGCTGAGGGAATTCGTGTTGGTCCTCAGAAGATCGAGGCGGTTATGAATTGGAAGCCTCCTAAGTCTGTTCATGAAGTCCGTAGTTTCCTTGGGTTAGCGGGATATTACCGGAGGTTTGTGGATGGATTTTCAAAGATTGCTGCACCTTTGACGAAGTTGTTGCAAAAGGATGTCAAGTATGAGTGGACGGAAGCAAGACAACAAGCTCTTGAGAAACTTAAGGCAGCTTTGACGCAAGCTCCAATCTTGGTTCAGCCTGAATCAGGAAAAGAGTTTGTGGTATATAGTGACGCATCCTATGTTGGTTTGGGATGTGTGCTAATGCAGGAGGGTAAGGTGGTGGCTTATGCATCACGACAATTGAAGGTGCATGAGCGCAATTATCCTACGCATGATATTGAGTTAGCTGCAGTGGTTTTTGCTTTGAAGATTTGGAGACATTATCTGTATGGTGAGAAGTGTAATGTGCACACAGATCACAAGAGTTTGAAGTATCTAATGTCGCAGAAAGAGTTGAATCTTAGGCAACGACGTTGGGTGGAGTTGCTTAAGGATTACGATCTGACGATCGAGTACCATCCGAGAAAAGCTAATGTTGTGGCGGATGCCTTGAGTAGGAAGGTGGCAGTGGAGTTAAGGGCTATGTTTGCCAGCTTGAGTATTTCACATGATGGAGGTCTTGTGGCTGAATTGCAAGTGATACCATCTTTGGTTCAGTTGATAAAGGATAAGCAGTTGTTAGATGATTCTTTGGTGCCACATGTTAATGATATTGCTGAGGATAGACCATCGGAATTCTGTTTTAAAGATGATGGAGTTTTATGTTTTGGAAGTCGGATAGTAGTGCCGAATGATGCGGAATTGAGGCGTACTATTCTGACTGAAGCTCATAGTAGTCCTTTTACTATGCACTCTGGTAGTACGAAGATGTATCGTGATTTAAAGGATGAGTACTATTGGGTGGGATTAAAGAAAGATGTTGCGGAGTATGTGAGTAAGTGCGTGGTTTGTCAGCGGGTTAAGGCTGAGCATCAGTTTCCTTCAGGGTTGTTGCAACCGTTGAGGATTCCTGAGTGGAAGTGGGAAAGGATTACCATGGACTTCGTGTCTGGTTTGCCTTTGTCACTATCGAAGAAGAATTCGGTGTGGGTGATTGTGGATCACATTACGAAGTGTGCACATTTCTTACCTGTGCACACTACGTATACCTTGGACAAGCTTGCAGAGTTGTACATTGCCGAAATTGTGCGTTTGCATGGTGTATCAAAATCTATAGTGTCGGATAGAGATCCGAGGTTTACATCGCGTTTTTGGGAGTGTTTGCACCAAGATTTAGGTACACGGTTGAATTTCAGTACTTCTTATCATCCACAGTCGGATGGACAGTCTGAGCGTGTTATCCAAGTGCTTGAGGATATGTTGAGGTGTTGTGTGATTGAGTTCCAAGGCTCTTGGGAGAAGCATTTGCCTTTGGTGGAGTTTGCTTATAACAATAGCTACCAGGCAAGTATTCAAATGGCACCTTATGAAGCCTTGTATGGAAGGAAGTGTAGAACTCCTATTTGCTGGGCTGAAGCAGGTCATAAGTTAGTCTCGATGCTGGCTTTGTTGAAAGGAACCACCGAGAAGGTGAAGCTCATTTGTGAGCGGTTGAAGGCAGCTTCTGATCGACAGAAGTCTTACACGGATTTGAAGCGTAAGGAGATAAAGTTTGCGGTGGGTGACCGTGTGTTTTTGAAGGTTTCACCTTGGAAGAAGGTGATGAGGTTTGGCCGGAAGGGTAAGTTGAGCCATAGGTATATTGGACCATACGAGGTGATTGAACGTGTGGGTCCTGTTGCGTACAAGCTGAGGTTGCCGCAAGAGTTGGAAAGGATACATGATGTGTTTCATGTCTCTATGCTTCGGAGGTATAGATCGGATCCTTCGCATGTTATGCCTGTGGAGGAAGTGGAGTTGAATGCAGACTTGACCTTTGATGAAGAGCCGGTTAAAATTATGGATTCGGACAGTAAAGTTCTTCGAGGTAAGACCATTGAGTTGGTTAAGGTGTTGTGGAGGCATCGAGGTGTTGATTAGGCCACGTGGGAAAGAAAGGATGACATGAAGAAGCAGTTTCCTTACCTTTTTCCTCCAGGTAAATTTCGAGGACGAAATTTCTTAAGAGGGGGAGAGTTGTAACACCCCAATTTTGGGCTTAGAAGTTTAGGGTTTGATCGGACCAGTTTGAGAAACGGTTCGAATATAAAAGGAGGTTTTAGGGAAAGCCTAGTTCGGGATGCTTTAAAAATATAGAAAAATATCTAAAAATCCTCATTTAATATATTTAAGAGAGTGGTGAAATCAATTTTACAAAATAAGGTTTGGAAATACTACATTTCGATGTAGTGACCAAAATGCGATTTTTGCAAAGTTTAGTAGTGACTGTTTTGTAAAGGATTGAAACTTTGAATCTTTAAGGAGCTAATTACCCAAAATGTTTTTGTCCAGATTTTTCCTTAATTTGGGTGATTTAATTAATGTTTTAATTAAATAAAAGAAAAGGAAAACTACCTTTTGATTTTCATAACTACCTTTTCCTAATTTTCTCTCATTCCTTTTTTGTCTCAAAATCCCATCATCCAAACACTTTTTCTCCAGCAACTTTCACATAGATTTTCACTTCAATTGATGAGATTTCCATCACTCATTGGTTCCTAACCAATCTTGCATCAAATCCTTTTGATTTTCACATTGAATTTTCATGGAATTTGGCCCAAATTAAGGAGAAATCATCTTTTAGAGGTAAGATTGTTCTTCTCCTCTAAATAATTAGTTCTTTAATGAAATTCCCAAGTTGTCAGTCCTTTATTTAAGTTTTATAAATGGTTTTAATGTTAGAAACAAGATTTCGGCTTAAAACTCAAGATTTTGGAAGAGATCTTGAAGATTTTCGTTGAAATTGATTGGGCTCTGTTTTGAGATAGTTCTCTAATGTATTTTGGATGTTAAATGATGTTAGAAATGAGGTTTTATCAATGCAATCCCGAATAGGTTGTGTTTCCTAAGTTTTTGCTTATGAAAATGATGGTTTTTGGTGTTCTGTTATAGCTGGAGGTATAAGGACGAGTTTAGGTTTGTTTTAGATGTTAATTGATGTTTAGAAATGATTAGAAGTGATGGATCTCGGCTGGGTTAAGGTTTGGAAGAGTTTGGAGGTGATTTCGGTTGTGTTTGATAGCCGAAATGTTGAGTTTAGGTGGTGCAGCGAGTTTAGGAGAAGTGGCTGATGATTTTAATGCGTGATGATGCATTAATCCTCTGCTCTTATGTGTTGTAAACAGGGGAGACACCTTCGGACACTTTTGGTGTTGGTTCGAAAGTATTAGAGGCATAGTTAGAGTTTCGGCGAGCAAGGCAAAACTTAATTGGTGAGTGGAGTTGGTTTTCCAGCTTTGAAACGATTATTTGGAGGTTTTGGGAGCTTAGTTTAAGTCTAAACAACTTAGCTAAGATCAAGAGTAATTTTCGGAAAAACTCCCTCGGATGTGCTAAGTTATGGTTTGATGCATTAGTTATGAAATGCATGTTTAATTACTGTTTTGAAAGCATGTTTTAGCATGATTAATGTTGGTTTTGAAAGCCATGTATTGAAGGATGCTCAAGGTAAGAGATCCTTGGTTTGACATGTTATTAATTTTGTTATGATGCATGGAGATTCATGATGATAAGTGGCTTTGATTAATACTTAAAACAATGAATTGATGATGGTATTTGATGTATATTTGCAAGTGATGAAATGGTTATGAACTATCACTTGAAAGCCAATATAATGTATTTAAATGTAACGAAGCGTGCGACTCTTGAAAATGATGCAAGGTAGCATGAGAAAGAGATGAGCATGTGGTTTAAAAGCTTTGTTAAAAGTGTTTTCTAAAAATGCATTGTTGTATTTGTTTTGGTTAGAGCTTGCCTCACTAAGCATTTGTGCTTACGCTCTCTTTTACCAATAATGCAGATAATTGAGGTGTTTAAGGTCATCAAGAAAGCTAAGTGTGTCCAAGGGAATCCAAGCTCATGTATGGTGAAGTTTTCGTACACTATTAGTTTTGATAATTTGGCAATGGGAACCTAAGTTTTGTTTTGGGAGATGTATTAAACTCCCTAAGGTTGTGGCATGTGTGCCTTGATTGTTTTCAATTGTAAATGGTCTTTATTGCTTGTTTGGAGGTTTGATTTCCCTATTTGGTTTGGATATTAGGATGCATGCCTCTAGACTTATGAATTTTCTTGTTTGATGCTATAAAGGTATTTAGGGGCTCTATATGTGCACCTTATATGTATGTTGACTTGTTGATATGCTTGGGAAGTCATTTGGATGTGTTTGATCTAGTGTGTGCATGAAAAACCAGAAATTGCTGCTGTTTCTGGGCAAACCGTATCGAAACACCCCCTAGTGTTTCGAAACGGGGGCCTAAAATGGCCTACGTGTTCTGAAACGCTAAGGAATGTTTCGAAACGATTTGGCCACTAGAAGGCCTCGTTTCGGAACTAGTCTCGGAACCAACCCGCGTATCGAAACGGTCAACGCCATTCCGATCCTGCGTTTCGATACGGCAGGTGGGTGTTTCGAAACAGGTGACCGTTGGGCACTGATTTGAATGATGCTGAAGTTTGCAAGCTCTACATTTTAGTCCCAAATGTTAAAGTTGCAATTGCTTGGGTTTGAGATGTCCAATTAAGTTGAAATTTGGCAGAGAAGCATGTAACCTGACTAATTTCATATTGGCAACCTTTAAATAAGTAAAGACCTTCTAATTTTCAGAAATTACGTTTTGGTCCCTAAATTTGTATATTGTGCAATTGAGTCCCTTTTTGAAATCCGATCGTTGTGCCTTTCTCTATCGTATCTCGTGAGTACTCACTTAGGGATAATATGTATCTAGACAATATTAAAAAGAAAAAAAAGGGTCGTGAATCAAGGTTGACTTTCGGGTTGACTTTGGTTTTCCCCGTGTAATCTTCATAGTTCGGGTCAATCGTCTAGGCCGGGCTAAGGGGGTTACATCGAGTCTGCTTTGATTCCATCGGCTGAAATAATGTGTCCAAGGAACGAGACTTTCGACAACTAGAATTCACACTTAGAGAACTTGGCATACAATTGACATTCTCGGAGCGTTTGAAGTACAATTCAGAGATGTTCTGTATGTTCTTCCTTGTTTCGGGAGTATACAAGGATGCCTTCTATGTATACGACCACAAACTTGTCAAGATATGGCTTGAATACTCGATTCATCAGGTCCATGAATGCAACAGGGGCATTCGTTAAACCAAATGGCATCACCAAAAATTCGTAATGGTCGTATCGAGTTCTGAAAGCAGTTTCGGGCACATCTTCTTCTTTTACCCTCATTTGATAGTAACTAGATCGGAGATCGATCTTGGAAAAGACAACTGCATTCTTGATTTGATCGAACAGATCTTCGATCCTAGGCAAAGGATATTTGTTCTTGATAGTCACCTTGTTCTATTGCCGGTAATCGATACACAGCCGCATTGCACCATCTTTCTTTTTCACGAACAGAACAGGAGCATCCCAGGGAGAAATACTGGGTCCTATGAATCCCTCATCCTTGAGTTCTTGAATTTGCTTCTTTACTTCTTTGAGTTCAATAGTTGCCATTCGATAAGGCGTAATGGACACAGGATTTGTTCCCGGTTGAACTTCGATCTTGAATTCGACTTCCCGAGTTGGAGGTAGACCAGGGAGTTCCTCAGGAAAAACATCAAGAAATTCAGATACAACAGGCATGTTAGGTAAACCGAAATCTACTTCATCTTGCAAGGTCATGGAAGAAAATATAGAAGTTGGTTTTTGATCAATCAGTAGGATCGATTCTTTTCCTGACCCTCGTAGGTATAATCTTCGGTTTTGACAATATAACCAGGCTTCGTGTTTTCCCAACCAATCTAGTCCTAAAACTATAAGGCTTTACAGATCAGATTTATAGGCATGTTACCCCTATTGGGTTTGAAACTATAAGGGTTGTTCTAACTATTTCGAGTTTCAAGTTTAGCTCATTTAACAGATAGGAACAGATAAAAGAATGGGTTGGTCCCGAATCAATTAAATCATAAACATGCTTAAGGTTAAGTTCAACCGTACCCGCAATAACATCGGGAGACTCTTCTTCATCCTTGCCTCAGATGTGATAGACACGAGCTGGGGCTCGGGATTCCTGATGGGTTGCTGCTTTCGAATGGGAGCCTCTACCTCTCCCATGATTTCCGGATGAGCTTGTCTCGTATTCTGGTTTCGATTGAAAGGTGCAAGACTCAGTTTAGCAGAATTCTGAGTAGGAGCTTGATCAGTTTTCTCGGGCAGTCTCGGATGTAGTGATCATCTCCACCACAAGCAAAGTAGAGGTTTGATTGAAATTGACATTGACCGAGATGCTGCTTCTGACAAAATTTCCAGTTTGGAATTCTTTCTTTATTTCCCGTGCTGTTAATGAAAACAACCGGAATAGCCATCTTGCTCGTATGCTGAGACTTGGATGGATAGTTACCTCATGTAATTGGAGAATAAGTCGAAGAGGCTTCCTTTTGTGATTTGTGTTTCTTCGACCACCGGGATTCATCATCATTCTTCCGCTTATTATTAGCCCGGTATCCACTTTTTCTCTTCTCTGGTGCTTTCATCTTAGCATATGTATCGATAGCTCGATTTACTAGGATTTGGAAATCCATGATACCCAGAGCTGTGAACATTGGACTCAACTCGTCATTTAGTCCGTCGATAAACATCCTACACTTTTCCTTCTCGGTTTTGATATACTCCGAGCCGTATTTACAGTACTTGAAGAAGTCAACCACATACTGTTCACTAGGCCGGTTAACCTGTTTCAGATTTAAGAACTTCTTTCTCCGGTCAGCTAGATACTGCTCACTGATATACTTCTTTTTGAACTCTTGTACGAAGAAATTCCAGGTTACTGAATCTGCAGGGGCAGTTAGTGTTGTGGTCTCCCACCAGCTTAGTGCTTTATCATATAAGAATGCAACAACACACTCGAGTTTATGCTCATCCGAGCACTGGAGTTGCTTAGTTAAAATTTGAGTTGTTCTTTTGAGCCAATGCTCAGCTTCTTCCGGCTTCTCCTCGCTTGCTCCCTTGAAAGTATAAGCATGATGATGAGCGAGTTTGTCAATCGGGGCTCGACTAGGAGCATCAATAGGGATTGCTTGCTCTTGTTTCATATTTATCAGAAGTTGATCGAACATCTCCTTCATGCTAAGGAGACATTCCCTTGAGCAGATTGTAATCCTGAATTTTCCGGAGGTGAAGAGATTTGCTCTCGAGGCTGTTAAGGCTGAACTGGGGGTTGCATATCTACACTGTCCCCGTTGTTAGACGATTCTCTAGGACTTTCATTGTCCCGAGCTAGATTTGTTGCGGACATTCTATTAAGATCAAACAGATCAGAATTTAGAGAGCACTTTACACAAGCAAATCGATATAAGACTCCTAGGTGGCATAGTAAGATCCTATGTGATGCAATAGGCATGGTTTAGTCCGAGAATCGGCTAAACTGAAGCTCTGGTACCAAAATATTGTAACACCCCTAACCCGAGTTAGGAGCTAGGAGTATTACGATGCAAATTCGATTCAATTAATCAGACAATAAGACATTTGAGTGGGCCAATTAAAAATTTTCCTTATCTTAACTTATCATATAAACATTCAAATCTTAAAAACCGTCATCCTATGTACTAAGAAGCATTCAGCCATATTATTAAACATGAATACATTCCCAATTATCATTTGAATCACCTTAATATTATACTAGCATAAAACTATGTGATCATAATTTAATTAACTACTTCCCTTCTTAGCCTAATTTACAATCGGCACTCATGTAAGAACATAGAAACATCTTGTTTAACTTTTAATTCAAGTTAGTAACCTAACCATTCATTACTTGTAAGCATACGAATTCAATCAAACATGTTAACCAAACAACCATGATCACCAAACATATCAAACCAAACCTTTAGAGCTTTATTTGCATACCCAAAATCAAGTGTCTTACATACACAACATACTTTCAAAACAAGATATCTCAAGACTTTAACATTATGTCTACAAACTATATGCAACTAGCCACCTTCTAGGAGTTAAAGATAAAGCTAATATCATACTTGTTTTCCTTGCTTGTGTTGCTCCCGAATTCAAAATTAGATAGCTTTCGGAGATCCAAAACATGTTTGTTTTGGAAGAAGGAAATAAGTTGTGGTAAGTACACTATGTACTTAGTGAGGTGATTCTTATAACTAGCCATTTAATTTTAAAGTCTTGTTTAATCTTGTAAGGTTACCTAACTAGGCTTCAAAGTTTACTTAGCTAGTTTACTTCATGCATAAATAGGCCTAGCTAGTTTACTTGCCATTCAAGTAACATCAAATACACTTGAAAATAGCCATGCTTCAATACAAACAACCAATCCAATTTAATACTCAATCAAAACACATCAAAAAAATCGCAAATGGTTACATTCAACCATGTCAAACAAACATTTCATTCCATTTTCTTCATTTCATTCGAATAGGCTTTATCACCATTGTGCATTCATTCAACTCATTTTATCATGTATTTTCATATAACATAACACGTAATTATGTAACCAAATTCATGTCATCCATTATGGGTCACTACCCAAATCACATATAATATGTCACTTATAATATTTAACTTTTCATGTAAGTCTTATTCAAAGTTCTTATTGTTTTGCCTTGGTTGAGTAGTAGACTAGGTAATCAAGTCAATCGTATAACGTATAACATTGGATACCCAAGGTATCAAGGTGCCTCAACACCACATATCATGTAATCGTGTAAAGGATGCATAAGACTCAATGGTGACTTACCACCAATCATATAATAAGGTGACTAACCATCATACTGATCATGTAAATGAGCTCAATGACTCTAAGGCATGCCCTTCCACCTAAGGACCACTATTTAGCCAAGGTCTTATATAGTCTTTTAAGTCTTTAAACCAAACAACCAAGTTGTTTACAAACATCAAACAAGGCCATATGATCATCTAATGTTCACGTTTTGATTAATTGATGTAAGATTATTCAACCATTAATTTCAAGCAAGCATTAGGCAACATTTTACTCAATTCATGCTTCAAAACAGTAGCATAACAACATACAATCAATCATTTCAAAGACCACAATATTCATGCTTCAATCCATTTCAAAACACTAGCTACTTGTAACTAACAACTAGCATTTCATAATCATTTAATTCATTTTCTTTAGCCTTCATTCCATTTTAATTTACCAATATAGCTTAGATTCATTTCATGCATCTTGTGATTTCAACAAACAATTTAAAGAAGAGGTTAAGACACTAGTCTTAACCCTAAAGGCAACCACACTCACAATACTCAAAAGCTTAGTTGGAATCCTTGATTAGCAAGCCTTTTCCCCTCTTGCTAGCTTGATCAAGCCTTGATTCCTCCAACAATTCTTCTCCAATTTGATCTTAAACAGTCAACAATCAATATAAAACACATATTAAAATTCATTCCAACCATATTCAATCATATAGACCAATATAAACTCAATGCATTATGAAATTGCCCCTATTTTCGCAGTTTTGAGCACCTTACACTAATATGTCCATACCGTTTTACACACAACTCCAAATTAGGAGTTCTTTAACATTATAGAAAGCTTATTTACACAGCTTTAATTATATGTATGGCTCATATTTTTACCATTCCTACATCAATACAGTTTAATACTTTAAGACAAGGCATTTACATTGGCCTAATCTGTCCATTGTTTACAATATTTAACTTTAGTGACCATTTAACCTATGATCCATTACACATTTGATTCTGATTTTTTAACCACTTTTAAAAACATTTAATAAAATTGTTATCAATTTCCAATAGCTTCAAAAACAGGGCATTAAGGTCCCTTAATTATCCATTTTTCCAGTTTAGTCCAATCTAGTCATTTAACCATATTATTGACTTTAAACACTAATTCCAAGTCATTAATCACCTTAAACATGATACTAACCATACATTCCTAAGTTCCCCTGTTTCATAAAAATTTCTTCAAATTTTATAATCATCAAAATAACCCCTAAACATTTTTCAGAATTCAATTTTCATCCAGGCAGTTTCCAGATTCATTTCGAAAGTGACCAGTTTACTTCCAATAAAATTTCCAATCATTCTAACATCATTTCCAGTCATGTAAGACCTCTATCTTAAATTATTTTTCATCCTCTACAACTTTGTCCTACAAATATTATTCTAATTCGAACTCTAACATGGCCAAAATGTAGTTTTCTACAGGGCAGTTTACATATTCAAATCTGGGCAAATTTGAGTCCTAAATTAATTTCATGCATATTTCCAGATTTGTTTCAACACCAATATGAACCCAGCAACATTTTAACATGATAAATCATCCAACAATAATTTTCCAGCAACAATTTCACAAAGAATTGATCAAAACAACCTTATAAACTCAAGAACAAAATCGGTAACTTCATGAACTTACTTGAATCTTTAGATGAACATGCATGCAATTTATAATGAATTTCCATCCCTCTAGGTCGTTCAATTCTCAGCCCTCTCTCTATATTTTCTCTAATTTTCGGTGGAGTTTGTGCAGGAGAAAGATGATGAAGAGAATAAAAATGAAACAAGTGTTACCCTTGTTTTCTATGCATAACCGGTTCTTCATGGAGAAAGAGACACTTGGATAGGTCTCTCACCATGTATTTATCCACTCAAATACCACTACGTCCTTATTATATTATATTTTAATTCCCACTAATAACCCATTTTCTTGGTCCTTTAACTTCTAAAAGTCGTTTCACATTTTAGGTTACAACCTCTTTTTGTACCATATTTCAGGTTACACTACACTCGCACCATATTTTAGGTTACACAATACTCGCACCACATTTCAGGTTACAACCTATTTTTGCACTACATTTCAGGTTACAACCTATTTTTACCTTCTTTATTAACTAACTTAGGGATTTTCAACTAGGGTAGTTTTAGAGTGTTACACTAAATCAATTTGTGGGAATTCAAGTTTGGACATTAGTTGATAGGCCTAGTAATAAGTCTACTATAGGAACTAAATGTGTTTTTGGGAATAAACTAGATGAGAATGTTAACATAGTAAGGAACAAGGCTAGACTTGTTGCTCAAGGTTATACTCAAGAAAAGAGAATCGATTTTGATGAAACCTATGCACCCGTAGCTAGGATGAAAGCTATTAGGATGCTTCTTGCATTTGCATGTTATCATGAATTCAAGCTTTTTCAAATGGATGTTAAAAGTGCATTCTTAAATGGTTTTATAAATGAAGATGTGTATGTAGAACAACCACCCGATTTTGAGGATCCAAAATACCCAAACCATGTTTTCAAACTTTCAAAGGCTTTATATGGTTTGAAACAAGCTCCTAGAGCTTGGTATGAAAGGTTATCTAGTTTTCTAATTGAAAAAAGGTTTTAACAAAGGAAAAGTGGATACCACACTCTTCATTAAAAGAAATGGAAAAGACATATTAGTATTCCAAATCTATGTTGATGATATAATTTTAGGTTATACTAATGGAATATTTTGCCAAGATTTTGCTAAGTTGATGCAAGGTGAATTTGAGATGAGCATTATGGGGGAGCTCTCATTCTTCTTGGGGCTCCAAATTAAGCAAAGGAAGGATGACATCTTCATCAATCAAGCTAAGTACATTAAAGATATGCTCAAGAAGTTTGGCTTGGAGAATGTGAAACCTCAAGCCACACTAATGAGCTCTTCTACAAAGCTTTACAAAGATAAAGGAGGTAACTGTATTGATTGTATACTCTCGGTGTGAATGATTATTTGCTGGCAATAGGGCGTAAATGATATTGGAAAAGTGTTTGAAAATAGTGCCAAGAAAATCTATTTTGTGCAAGTATACACGGTCTGCAAATGATACAACGATTAAGATGAGTGTTGATCCCACATGGATTGCGTTCAAGGGTTTAATTGCTTAGCCAAGTACTTTCTTTGTGAAAAGATTGTTTTGATTGGAAGTGGTTTTGAAATAACTATCAAGGAAAGAAATGAAATAAAATAAAGTTGAAGGCAATGAAAGTGTCTTAGCAAATGACGAGCTTTGGCAAGGAGTGCCTGGTTTTTACGTTGTTTGTGCCTTGCCAGCCTTTAATAAATCCTGTCTTGGCATTGTTTGCCAAGCATATTCAAAGGTAGCAATGCCTCTATCATTGGCATTGCCCTAAATCAATTATGGAAAAACCTTATATGTCTATAGTGCATGTTTTTACATAAATCAATTTGATAAAATTCCAATCTTTACTCCTAAGGGGTAGATTTCACTCCCGAAGTAATTTCATCTACTTGAACATCTTCTTTGAAGCTTCTCTCCTTAGTATCTAGCAATCGATCATTGCCACCCAAGTTAGTTATGATATTGAGTTGCAATAAGCCAACTATGCCAGCAGTTGCTTGGCATAATATTTAAAAAGGTAGTGCCAACTGTCGCTTTGTAACACCCCAAATTTGGGCTTAGATGTTTTAGAATTCGAATCGGACTGGTCGAGAGCGGTTCGAATATAAAAGGAGGGTTTAGAGAAAACCTAGTTTGGGATGCTTTAAAAATATAGAAAAATATCTAAAAATCCTCATTTAATATATGAAAGATTATGGTGAAGTCTATTTTAAAAAATAAGGTTTGGAAATACTACATTTCGGTGTAGTGACCAAATCACTGTTTTTACAAAGTTAAATAGTGACTGTTTTGTAAAGGATTGAAACTTTGAATCTTTAAGGAGCTAATTTTACCAAAATGTTTTAATCAGATTTCTCTTTATTTTGGGGTATTTTAATATAGTTTTAATTAAGGAAAATAAGATAATTAAAAAAGAGAGAAACTACCTTTGACTTTTCATAACCACATTACGTCAGTTTTCTCTCCTTCCATTTTCTCTCAAATTCTTTTAAGCCAAACACTCTTTCTCCATCAATTTGCTGCTGATTTTCATCCCTTTTGATTGGATTCTAATTCCTTTTTGATTCCTAATCTTCTCCTCATCAAAACCTCTTGTTTCATCATTGGATTTTTAAGAAAACTTGCCCAAATCAAAGAGAAATCAGCCATTAGAGGTAAGCTTCGTCCTTCTCCTCTAATGATCAGTTCTTTACTGAAATTCCCAAGTTATCAATCATTTGTTAATGATTTTTGAGTTGCTTTAATGTTAGAAACAATAATTTGTCTAAAAACTCAAGGTTCTTGGAGGAATCTTGATGATTTTCGTGCTTGATGATTATGCTCTATTTTGAGGTGTTTTTCTAATATATTTTGGAGGATTATTGATGTTACAAATGATGTTTTATCAATTAAATACCGAATAGGTTTGGTTTCCTAAGTTTTGCTTGTTAGAATGATGGTTTTTGGGGTGATTTTGGTGTTCTGTCATAGCTGGAGGTATAAGGACGAGTTTGTGGTGGTTTTTGATGTTAATTGATGTTTAGAAATGATTAGAAGTGGCAGATCTTGGCTGTGTATTGTTTTGGAAGAGTTTGGAGGTGATTCCGGTTGTGTTTGGTAGCCGAAATGAGGTTTTTGAGTAGAGCAACGAGTTTAGGTGTGTGGCTGATGATTTCAATGCACGATGATGCATTAATCCTCTGCTCTTATGTGTTTAAAACAGGGGAGACATCTTCGGACACATTTGGTGTTGATCCGGAAGCCTAGATAGTGTTTCGGCGAGCAAGCGAAACGTAATCAGTGAGTGTGTATGGTTTTAAAAGTCCTTGAGGGACAAAGAATCAAGGTTTGGGGATTTAGGAAAGGTTTGAAACACGTTCCTAAGTCCGGAAGTAAGTATTGGTTAGATTGGTCTCTTGAATGTGGTGAATGCCCTTAAAATGTTTTTACATGCTCATGGTTTGAGATAGATAAATTCCTATTGTTTTTATGCATGTTTTATAGCATGAGATGATGCTTGAAATGATTTCATAAAGTAACATGTTGCATGGTTGAGATTTGAGCTTTTGTTTAAAGCATAGCAAATGTTATGGTTTTGAAATGAGATGAGAATGTTTTGAGAATTGTTGCATGAAAAACAGTAGGTGAGATGATGTTTTGACATAGTATATTGGCATAGATGTTGAGAAACTTATTGGATATAATTGATCAATCAATAGGATGAGAGTGCACTATAAACTAAAAATCCGTACGTGCTCTTTGGTTAATCCAAAGGGAGAGAACCGATGGTGGGCATTCCATCGGGTAGGGCTTGGTGAAATACCCAAGCTTTGTGGCGATGAGAGATTCTGCCATGTGAGTACGATGATGTGAGATTCCACTGGAAATTATGTTACTAGACGAGTGAGTACGGTGATGGTAGATGCCACCGGAAGTGTCTAGTGAGTTGTCCGCATATCCGCGTAATAATGAGATGTGAAATGCCAATATAAAATATGAAATGGTTTTTGATTCACATGTACCTTTGATGAAATGATTTATGCTATGAGAAATGCATATGAGATTTGTATATGAAATGCTTTGGTGTTACAAGCATAAGTATGGCTTGCCATTAGTTTTGCATTGGTTTAAATGCATGAGATAGAATAAAGGTACATGTGTTTTCAATGAGAAGTTGCCTTGAATGGTTTACAAGCATTAGATAGAATGAGAATGTTGTTAAAAAGCTTTTGAGAAAGTGTTTTCAAGAAATGCATTGTTGAGTTGGTTTTCTTTAGAGCATGCCTCACTAAGCATTTGTGCTTACACTCTCTTTTACCAATAATGCAGATAATTGAGGTGTTTTCGGCATCAAGGAGGATAAGAACATCCAAGGAAGTACAAGCTCATGTATGGTGATATTTTCATACACTTTAGTTTTGATATATTGGCAATGGGAAACCAAGGTTGTATTTGGGAGATATGTTTGAACTCCCTAAGTTTGTGGCATGTTTATATTGGCATTCTTGGGTTGTAAGTGGCCTTAAATGTTTGGCTTGGGGTTGGTTTGCCTATATTGGTTTTGAGATTAGGGAGCATGCCTTTAGACTATGTGATTTTGTGTTTGATGCCATGCTTGTGCTAGAGGGTCCTAAATATGTTCCTTAATTGTTTAATGGTTGGCTGGTATGACTTGGGAATCTTTGAGGCATGTTTGAATGGGTTAAAGGGTGAAAAACTAGCTATGTCTGTTGTTTCTGGGCAAGGTGTATCGAAACACCCTCAATTGTTTCGAAACGGGGGGCCTGTAATGGTCTTTGTGTTTCGAAACGGTTGAAGCTGTTTCGAAACAGTTTGGCTACTGGAGTGCCCTGTTTCGGTACTGGTCTTGGAACATACCCGCGTATCGAAATGGTCAACACCGTTTCGATACGTGCATTTCGGTACGATGGGTAGGCGTTTCGATACAGTTGACCGTTGGAGGCTGATTTGAATTGCTTTAAGTTTTCATGCTTTACATTTTAGTCCTAAATGTTGTGGATGCAATTGCTTGAGCTTGGATTGTCTTTTTAAGCTGAATTTTGACAGAGAAGCATGTAACATTATTAATTGTATATTGGTAATCCTAAAATCGATGAAGTCCTTCTAAATTCCAGAAATTACAATTTGGTCCCTAAACGCGTAAATTGAGCAATTGAGTCCCTGAATGATATCCGATCGCTGTGCCTTTCTCCATCATGATTCGTGAGTACTCACTTAGGCTTAATATGTATCTAGACAAGATTAAAATAAAAAAGGATCGTTAATCAAGGTTGACTTTCAGGTTGACTTTGGTTTTCCCCGTGTAATCTTCGTAGTTCGGGTCAAACGTCTAGGCCGGGCTAAGGGGGTTACATTTGTTGGTATTAGAGCTAGGTTATCGAATAATTGGGGTTTAGTATATGGTTGTTTTATGTGTTTAAGCATGATTGTGTCTTTTTAGTGAAAGTTTGATGTATGAACAATGATGTGTGATTAAGTTGAGATGATTTTGTGATGCTATGCTATGTTTGGAGTGTGGTTGGGGACCCCATTGCCATATCAAAACTAATGGAAGAATTGTTTTCGAAAATGAGCCGAGTACTTGGATTACTTACCTTATTATGCCTAATTGTGTTTATTGCATTTTTTCAGTGCATTGTTTTTATCATGGGGCCACGTAGAGAGCTGAGAATCAATACTAGATCTTTGGCTGATAATGAGAATACGAAGAATGTTGAGGAATTACCTCTTCCTCCCCCTGGCGGTGGACCACCTGGTGGTGGTGGAGCTGGGGCTGGTGCTGGGGTTGCTGGACCCGAGGGTGTTCAGGGGCAAGCTGCTCCTGACATGACCATGTTGATACATGCTATTGCTGGAGCTTTCCAGGAAGCCGTAGCTGGAGCTCATGGAGCTGCGCATCAGGATGATGCTAATGTGAGATTGCCGTTGGAGCGTCTCCGTAGTCTTGGAGGAACAGAGTTTATAGGATTGTCGCCTGAAGGATCTGAGTCTTGGTTGGTGAGCACCAAGAGGATTCTTGGTCAGCTGAATTGCAATAATGTGCAAAAGCTGGGATGCATTGTGTCGCTGTTGCACGATGATGCTTATACATGGTGGACGACCACTATATCCGGGCTGGAAGACGATGAGGTGACTTGGATATTCTTCTTGAATGTGTTCAAGCGTAAATATCTGGGAGTTCGCTATCTAGACGAGAAGAAGAGGGAGTTTATGTCTCTCATGCAAGGGAACATGTCTGTAGCTGAATATGAGATTTAGTTTGTTCGCCTTAGCCAGTATGCACCAGAGCTAATCCCTAATGAGCGGGAGAGGTGCGAACGATTCTGTTATGGGCTAGTGGCGGATGTCAAGACATATATGCTGGCAGCTGATTACACTAATTTCGATGTCTTGGTCACTAGAGCCAAGGACATTGAATCGAACCTTGGTTTGGCAAGCAGAGTGGGTGGATCTAGCTCTGGAAAGCGAGCTGCTGATCGCGATTATGGTAGGGATCGCAACAAGAGACATAAGGATAGGAAACTGCACTATGAGGCTAGACGTGGGGGTGGTAACCTGGTAGAGGTCAGCAAGGACCTAATGCTGTTTTGAGGACTCCTGAGTGTAACCGTTGTGGAAGGAGACATGGTGGTAAGTGTTGGGGTAACCTCGAGACATGCTGGAATTGTGGAAACTGAGGGCATTTGAAGAAAGATTTTCCTCAGCCGCTGAGAGAGGGACATGCCCCGGTGAGAGCAGCTGAGCCACAGAGAGGTCGTGGGCGCGGCCGTGGTAATTTTCAGTGTAGGGATGATGGTGGGAGGAACGTGGCACATGTTGTGGCTGTTCAGCCTGAGGGTGGCAGCCAAGCTCGACTGTATGCCCATCGTGAGGGAAGGAATGATACGGATGTGATCGCAGGTTATCCAAGTGCTTGAGGATATGTTGAGGTGCTGTGTTATAGAGTTTCAAGGCTCTTGGGAGAAGCACTTGCCTTTGGTGGAGTTTGCTTATAATAATAGCTATCAGGCGATTATTCAAATGACCTTATGAAGCTTTGTACGGGAGGAAGTGCAGAACTCCTCTTTGCTGGGCTGAAATGGGACAAAAGTTGGTCTCGATGTCGGCTTTGTTGAAAGGAACCACCGAGAAGGTGAAGCTAATTTGTGAGCGGTTAAAGGCAGCATCAGATATGAAAGGAGGGTTGTAACACCCCAAATTTGGGCTTAGATGTTTTAGAATTCGAATCGGACCGGTCGAGAGCGGTTCGAATATAAAAGAAGGGTTTAGGGAACACCTAGTTCGGGATGCTTTAAAAATATAGAAAAATATCTAAAAATCCTCATTTAATATATGAAAGATTATGGTGAAGTCTATTTTACAAAATAAGGTTTGGAAATACTACATTTCGGTGTAGTGACCAAATCGCAGTTTTTACAAAGTTAAATAGTGACTGTTTTGTAAAGGATTGAAACTTTGAATCTTTAAGAAGCTAATTTTACCAAAATGTTTTAATCAGATTTCTCTTTATTTTGGGTGATTTTAATATAGTTTTAATTAAGGAAAATAAGATAATTAAAAAAGAGAGAAACTACCTTTGACTTTTCATAACCACTTTACGTCAATTTTCTCTCCTTCCATTTTCTCTCAAATTCTTTTCGGCCAAACATTGTTTCTCCATCAATTTGCTACTGATTTTCATCCCTTTTGATTGGATTCTAATTCCTTTTTGATTCATAATCTTCTCCTCATCAAAACCTCTTGTTTCATCATTGGATTTTCAAGAAAACTTGCCCAAATCAAAGAGAAATCAGCCATTAGAGGTAAGCTTTGTCCTTCTCCTCTAATTATCAGTTCTTTACTGAAATTCCCAAGTTATCAATCCTTTGTTAATGATTTTTGAGTTGCTTTAATGTTAGAAACAAGAATTTGTCTAAAAACTCAAGGTTCTTGGAGGAATCTTGATGATTTTCGTGCTTGATGATTAGGCTCTGTTTTGAGGTGTTTTTCTAATGTATTTTGGATGATTATTGATGTTACAAATGAGGTATTATCAATCAAATACCGAATAGGTTTGGTTTCCTAAGCTTTGTTTGTTAGAATGATGGTTTTTGGGGTGATTTTGGTGTTCTATCATAGATGGAGGTATAAGGACGAGTTTTTGGTGGTTTTTGATGTTAATTGATGTTTAGAAATGATTATAAGTGGTAGATCTTGGCTGGGTTTTGTTTTGGAAGAGTTTGGAGGTGATTTCGGTTGTGTTTGGTAGCCGACATGTGGTTTTTGAGTAGAGCAGCAAGTTTAGGTGTGTGGCTGATGATTTCAATACATGATGATGCATTAATCCTCTGCTCTTATGTATTTAAAACAAGGGAGACATCTTCGGACGCATTTGGTGTTGATCCGAAAGCCTAGATAGTGTTTCGGCGAGCAAGCGAAACGTAATCGGTGAGTGCGTATGGTTTTAGAAGTCCTTGAGGGACAAAGAATCAAGGTTTGGGGATTTAGGAAAGGTTTGAAACACCTTCCTAAGTCCGGAAGTAAGTATTGGTTAGATTGCTCTCTTGAATGTGGTGAATGCCCCTAAAATGCTTTTACATGCTCATGGTTTGAGATAGATAAATTCCTACTGTTTTTATGCATGTTTTATAGCATGAGATGATGCTTGAAATGATTTCATAAAGTAACATGTTGCATGGTTGAGATTTGAGCTTTTGTTTAAAGTATAGCAAATGTTATGGTTTTGAAATGAGATGAGAATGTTTTGAGAATTGTTGCATGAAAAACAGTAGGTGAGATGATGTTTTGACATAGTATATTGGCATAGATGCTGAGAAACTTACCGGATATAATTGATCGATCAATAGGATGAGAGTGCACTATAAACTAAAAATTCGTACGTTCTTATGCTCTCTTTTACCAATAATGCAGATAATTGAGGTGTTTCCGGCATCAAAGAGGATAAGAACATCCAAGGAAGTACAAGCTCATGTATGGTGATATTTTCATACACTTTAGTTTTGATACATTGGCAATGGGAAACCAAGGTTGTATTTGGGAGATATGTTGAACTCCCTAAGTTTGTGGCATGTTTATAATGGCATTCTTGGGTTGTAAGTGGCCTTAAATGTTTGGCTTGGGTTTGGTTTGCCTATATTGGTATTGAGATTAGGGAGCATGCCTTTAGACTATGTGATTTTGTGTTTGATGCCATGCTTGTGCTAGAGGGTCCTAAATATGTTCCTTAATTGTTTATTGGTTGGCTGGTATGACTTGGGAATCTTTGAGGCATGTTTGAATGGGTTAAAGGGTGAAAAACCAGCTATGTCTGCTGTTTCTGGGCAAGGTGTATCGAAACACCCTCAATTGTTTCGAAACGGGGGCCTGTAATGGTCTTTGTGTTTCGAAACGGTTGAAGCTGTTTCGAAACAATTTGGCTACTGGAGTTCCCTGTTTCGGTACTGGTCTCGGAACATACCTGCATACCGAAACGGTCAACACCATTTCGATACGTTCATTTCGGTACGGTGGGTAGGCGTTTCGATACAGTTGACCGTTGGAGGCTGCTTTGAATTGCTTTGAGTTTTCATGCTTTACATTTTAGTCCTAAATGTTGTGGATGCAATTGCTTGAGCTTGGATTGTCTTTTTAAGCTGAATTTTGATAGAGAATCATGTAACATAATTAATTATATATTGGTAATCCTAAAATCGATGAAGTCCTTCTATATTCCAAAAATTACAATTTGGTCCCTAAACGCATAAATTGAGCAATTGAGTCCCTGAATGATATCCGATCGATGTGCCTTTCTCCATCATGATTCGTGAGTACTCACTTAGGCTTAATATGTATCTAGACAAGATTAAAATAAAAAAGGGTCGTTAATCAAGGTTGACTTTCGGGTTGACTTTGGTTTTCCCCGTGTAATCTTCGTAATTCGGGTCAAACGTCTAGGCCGGGCTAAGGGGGTTACACGCTTGGCAACATACTTGAAAATAAAGAACATGACAGATAGGAAAAATAGTGCCGAGGCATTGTTGATTTATTAAAAACTAGAAATTAAAGAGAAAACAACATTCAAACGCAAAGACCCCTCACCAACTATAAAATCAGTTCATGGTGAGGATATCAACCAAAAAACCATAATCGTTTTCAACATCCATCACCATTAAAACTAAGAGAAATAACAACAAAGAGGATGGACTAGAAGAGGGTCTGTCGATGCAGCTCTTCACGGCCAGGCTCGAATGTTGCACCTATTCTCTAATTACACCTCTTGATTCTCCAGGTTCCTTCATTTTGCTTTGATTGAGATTAAATAGGACTCCATGGATAGCCTAGGATTATCTTCGATTTGAATTTGAACGTGCAAGGATAAGGAAGGTGATCATCTTATCCAACGTTTGAATCCTAAGGCTGATCAGGTTAGGGCTGACGTCATCGTGCCATTGCTCATCTAGCGTCACAGCTTGGCATGGTTCTACCAACCATGATTGGCACTGCTCGTCTCCTATTTTCCCAGAGATTGATATGATCCCTATTTTCTCGCAGCCTGATCTAGTCCTATTTTTTAGGGTTAACATCTTCTTGGCCTGGAATCAAATGTTCTTCTCCGTCGACCGGTGCTTGGCATTAAAGGTCCTTCTATGCCAATTTCAACTCAGCATCCTCCTTGGTGTCGTCTCATGCTCCTTCTCTGCCAGCTATTGTGCCATCAGCTATGCCAACCTAAAAAAAGGTGCCAAAAACAACCCCTTCACACTAGCATAACACCAAACTCTAACTCTTGATGCAATGCATGATTTTACAACCTAAATGCAGCTAAATGCACTTAAAAGACAAGAAAGAGCATGTGAAATAGGCATAAAATTCAATACTTTTGGAGCATCAACACTCCCCCACACCTATCTCATTGCTTGTCCTCAAGTAATAAGAGATGAAAACAAAAAAAAAACAATGAAAATGATACCTCGACAAAATTTTGGTTGGCATGTCAACTAATGCTGACAAATAAAATTTGGCATAGGTCTGTCCTCAGTTATCTTAGTGTAGTGATGCCAAATAGGTAATAATTCAAGAGCAGCAATATAAATCTAGTCTAAGATCATGAAGAGTGCATGTAGTGCGGGCAATATGCATCAAGTGTCCTTTCACTCCCTTAGCCAATTTTACTCCCAAAACTCATATTATTTTATTGCTTTTTTTCTCTCTGCCAAAGGTATAGATAGTTTTTAATTGCTGGCATTAAAGTTTTGAACAGTATGTAGTGGTGTTGGGTTGGTTATAGTGTGAGTTGGATTTGAGGAGGAGTTGTTTTTTTTGGTGGTTTGGGTGGAGAATGTTCAGTAGTGGTTTAAGTCTCCTGTGTTGCTTTGTGTGTTGCTTTGAGAAGTTTGGTTTTGTGTTCTTCTCGCCGGTTGAAATTTCGAGGACAAAATTTCCTAAGAGGGGGAGAGTTGTAACACCCCAATTTTGGGCTTGGAAGTTTGGGGTCTGAATCGGACCGGTCTGATTTTCGGTTCGAATATAAAAGGTGGTTTTAGGGAAAGCCTAGTTCGGGATGCATTAAAAATATGGAAAAATATCTAAAAATCCTCTTTTAATATATATAAGAGAGTGGTGGAATCAATTTTACAAAATAAGGTTTGGAAGTGTGACATTTCGAAATGGTGACTAAAATGTAATTTTTGAAAAGTTCAGTGGTGATTGTTTTGTAAGGATTGAAACTTTGAATCTTTAAGGAGCTAATTTACCCAAGGAAGGATTTCTCCAGATTTTTCTTAATTTTAATGATTTTGTTAATGTTTAATTAATTAAAAGAAGTGAGGGAAAAACCATTTTTAGTTTTCATAACTAACTTTCTCTAAAATTTTCCCATTTCATTTTCTCTCAAAATTCCCTCAGCCAAACACATTTCCACAGCAGCTTTTCTTTTTATTTTCACACTAAATGATGAATTTTCAATCATCAAAAGATTCCTAATCCTTTCTACATCAAATCCTCTTCATTTGCTCATTGGATTTTCAAGGATTTTTGCTCAAATCAAGGAGAAATCTACATTTAGAGGTAAGGATGTTCTTCTCCTCTAAATATTCAGTTCTTTATTGAAATTCCCAAGTTCTCAATCCTTAAATTAAGTTTTATAAAAGGTTTTGATGTTGTGATCTTGATTTTGGCTTAAAACTCAAGATTTGGATTAAATTTTGAAGAAATTCGTAATGAATGTTTGGGCTCTGTTTTGAGATGTCTTTTTAAAGTATTTTGGATGTTTAATGATGTGAAATTGAGATCTAATCAATGCAATCCCGAATAGGTTGATTTTCCTAAGTTTTTACATGTGAAAATGGTGGTTTTTTGGGTGATCTTGGTGTTCTGTTGTTGCTGGAGGTATAAGGACGAGTTTAGATCCTTTTTGGATGCTAATTGATGTTTAAGAATGTTTAGAAGTGATGGATCATGGCTGGGTAATGTTTTGGAAGAGTTTGGAGGTGATTTCGGTTGTGTTTGGTAGCCGAAATGTTAGATTTATGTAGAGCAGCGAGTTGGATTGTGTTGCTGGTGTTTTTAATGCATGATGATGCATTAATCCTCTGTTCTTATGTGTTTAAAACAAGGGAGAATGATCCGGATGCAATAGAGGTGGCGTTGGAGGTTTCAGATGCTTGGAAAGCTTGTCGGCTAGCTTAGTTTTGTGTATCGGTGAGTGAAGTTGGGGTTTCAGCTTTGAAACCAATGTTTGAAGGTTTTGGGAGCTTAGTTTAAGTCTAAGCAACTTAACTAAGCTCAAGAGTAAGTTTTCGGAGAAACTCTCTCTTTGATGAACCATGAGATGGTTGGATGTAAAGTGTTTAATTTGCATGTTTAAATTCTGTTTTGAAAGCATGTTTTAGCATGATTAATGCTGGTTTTGAAAGCCATGTGCTGAAGGATGCTCAAGGTAAGAGATCCTTGGTTTGATATTGATAAATGTGGTTTTGATGCATAGTGTTGCATGGTGTTTAATGGCTTTGTTTAATGCTTTAAAATAGTGGATGGTTGATGATAATTGATGTGTATTGGCAAGTGATGTAAGTGGTCTTGGTTACTTTAATCGGATATAGTTAGCCGGCTATAGGATTGGGTGCACCGTGAATTAAGTCGCCTTGGATGTTGAGGGGTTGTAATTGTACCGTAAACTCCATCCAAGTATTCTAGCGATCGAGGAAATTGGTGTCACCATGATGGAGGATGGCTCTCGTGGGTGGACTTTGTTAAGTGTCACCGCGATGGAGGATGGCTCTCGTGGGTGGACTTTGTTAAGCGTCACAACGGTGGAGGGTTGCTCCCTTGTGTGAGCTTGGTTAAGGTGATTACAATGGTTGAGGTAGCTCCCATGTGTAAGCCTTGTGGTGTGTCCCGGCTCTCGCTAGTGAGTTATACAACTTCCGATGAAAGATGTTGAGGGGTTGTGATTGTACCGTTAAACTCCATCACGGGTGTTGAGGGGCTGGGATTGTACCGTTAAACTCCATCACGGGTGTTGAGGGGTTGTGATTGTACCGGTAAACTCCACCTTGTGTTGTTCGGTTGTGTGTATGAAGCGTGTGGGACAACACTTGTAATCCGCGTATCTGATTGTGTCTTGAGTTGAAATGGTTTGTGGATTATCACTTGAAAGCCAATGTAATGTTCTTGAATGTAATGAAGCGAGTGATGCTTGAAATGATGCATGGTTTCATGGGAGGTGTGTAATGGTTTAAGGGTGCATGTATTACTTGTTAGGCTTGAACAAGTGTTTATCTTCTTTTGTGAATGGTGCATATGTGCATGGAATATTTGGTGCATTGAAGTCTTATGAAGGTTTGTTTTAAAAGGCATGTAATGCGAATGTTGCTTTTGTAGTTCATGTGTTTTGCATTTGTTGAATGCATGTGATAGTTAGAAAGAACAAATGGTTTTGAAAGGTATTTTTCTTTGAAATGATCATCAAGCATGAGGAAAGTATGTTGTGAATTGGAAATGGTTTCTAAGGAATTTGAGTGTAACTTTGCATGTGGTGTTCATGCATGAAAGGATTTAAATAATGGTATTTGCAAGAATGTGTTTGAGGTAAGTTGTTTAGCTTTTCTAAGCTAAAGGTTGGATTTCATGTTGAACAATGCATGGTTTAAAGCATGTTGTTTCAAAAGAGGTTTTTCAAACAATGCTTTGGTTTATTGAGGTGCATCTACTTTTAAAGAGTGTTTTATGATTCGTTGCATTGATGGTGTATTGGTTTTGAGCATTCCTCACTAAGCATTATGTGCTTACGCTCCTTTTTGTCCATCAATACAGATATTTGAAGTTGGGACAACAAGAAGCAAGGGATTCAAGAGGAGCTCCACTTGAGAAGTATGTCTTGGTTTATAGCTATAGATAATAAAGGCAATGGGGGGGAAAGTCTTTTATATTGATGTGTAATGAGATTGTGTATGTGAACAAGTGCGGTTTATGGTTTGAACTATGTAGTTTAACTCTTTGCTACGTTTGAATCTTCTTCTTCATAAGTTGTTATGCTATGCTTCTTGTTTTAAAAGCATGATGAAGTGTTGGATGTATTGAATGAGTTGGTGCACCCAAGGTTTGATTTGTATCTAGTTGTTAATGCAATTTGGTGGTTATGATGCTTGGCATGTTGTTGATTTTTTGAGGAATGGTTTAAAGTATGTTGATGGTGTTTTGATGTTTGGTTGGTTTTGGATGTTAGGGTGCATGCCTATAGACTTGTGGATTTTTCCTAAGTGATGCCATGGACGTGTTATGATGACGCAAATGTGTACCTTATATGCATGATGACTTGTTGGCATGATTAGGGGGTCAATAGAGTGTGCTTGAGTGGATTAATGTGTGTTAAACCAGCAAATTCTGCACTTTCTGGGCAATACGTATCGGAACGGGCACTAGCGTTTCGAAACGGGGGCCTGAAATGGCCTTCGTGTTTCGAAACGGGTACAGGACGTTCCGAAACGGTTTGGCCACTGCCAGGCCCTGTTTCGATACAGGTCTCGAAACGAACCCGCGTTTCGGAACACTCAACCCTCGTTCCGAAACAGACGACCGTTGGGCACTGATTTGAATGGTTTAAAGGTTTGCAAGCTTTACGTTTTAGTCCTGGAAATCGTTTTAGCAATTGCTTAAGTTTGGGATGTCCGTTTAATGTGAAATTTGACAGGGAAGCATGTAATGTGATTAATTTCATATTGGTAACTTGAAAATCGGTTAAGTCCTCTTAATTTCCAGAATTTACATTTTGGTCCCTAATAGTTGTAATTTGTGCAATTGAGTCCCGTAATGTAATCCGGTCGCTGTGCTTTTCAAGTATGTGTTTCTCAAGAGTATGCTTAAGATTAATATGTATCTAGACAAGATTAAAAAAACAAAAAAATGGTCGTTAATCAAGGTTGACTTTCGGGTTGACTTTGGTTTTCCCCGTGTAATCGTCTTAGTTTGGGTCAACCGTCTAGGCCGGGCTAATGGGGTTACATGACTAGAGCTAACCCATCGGTCGAAATCGTTTTCATAGACGAAATCGATCGAAGAGCAAGAAAACTTAAGAAAGAAGCAAGAGAAGCCCTCGAAAAAGCCAAGGAAAAAGGAAAAGCATAGGCAACCATGCATAACGGCCAAGACAACAACCCTACTAACAATGCCCAAAACGGCAGGGATGGGCAGCAAGATCCGCCACCTAGGCAACAGCCCCTAATTTTATCCAGGCAGCAACAATATGTGCGAACCACCAGGGATTATTTGGAGCACGACTTCAGAGGATTTGACCTAACTGTTGCAGAGCTTGAAATCGAAGCAGATCACTTTGAGCTGAAGCCCGTGATGTTCAATATGATAAACACATGGAGTCCATCAAGATGTGAATAAGTTGAGATTATTTCCCTATTCATTGAGGGATAGGGCAAAGCAGTGGCTGACAACCAACCGACAGGATCATTCAACACTTGGACGAAGTTGTGCAAGGACTTCCTAGATCGTTTCAGTCCTACAAACGTAACCGAAAGATTAAGAAACGAGTTCACAGCTTTCCTCCAAGGGGATGATGAACCAATGTATGAAGCTTGGGAGAGATACCAACAGGTGCTGAACAATTGCCCGCTTCACGGTTTCCCATCATGGACTCAAGTGTCGATGTTCTATAATGGAGTAAATGAACCGACACGAATGATGCTCAACGCCTCAGCCAATGGAATCATCTTGGATAGATTACCCGAGGAGGCACTACAGATTATAAATAGAATTGCAAAGAATGACTACAAGTTCCCTACAACCCGCCTCGGCGGCATAAGGCGACCAACTGTTGTGAATGAAGTAGAAGCCATTGAATCTGTCAATGCCTGCCTGGATAAGCTGCCACAGCTGGTAATGAATATGGCCAAAGGAAAAACATATGAGGCCAAGGCTTTGGAGCCATTTTGTGATTAGTGTGGGGGCAGCCACGATTCCTCTGAATGTAGTGAATCTGCCAACTTCATGGGAACATATGAGAGGAACATTAGCCCAACACCAACACATACAATCCAGGATGGAAAAAGCATCCAAATTTCTCCTGGAGTAACCCAAATACAGCTGTAAATCCAACCCAGCAACCAGGAGGATATCAGTAGAACCTGTCACGACAGCAGCCTCAGCAGGAACAGAATACAAATAACAATTCACTAGAATCTACTTTACATACTTTCATGTCTAGCACTAGTGATTTTATTGTTCGTACTAATAAATTTATTGACAAAACTGAGTCTTTTATGGACAGGACTGAGATGCGGATGAACAACCAGGAGGCAACAATAAAGAACCTGGAGACCCAGTTCGGGTAGTTCATTGAAATCATAAGCAACAGGTCAATGGGTGCATCATCCAGTAACATAGAGGTCACATCAAAACCCACTTATGAGCAGTGCAAAATAATAACTACAAGAAGTGGGAAACAATTGGATGAGCCCAGAATTGAGCAACCAACGAAAAAACGGCCAGAGCTACCTGTCGTTGGAGCACATGAACAACCTACTGTGAAAGCAAAACACCCTGATGTTCAGGCAGATGACGACAGCCCTGAGACATATGATCCCGAACCCTCACATATCAGATTTCCCTACAAGGAACACATCCAGGACATCCGCCTGCCGCCGCCCTTTCCCCAAAGGCTTAAACAATAACAGTAAGAGCACCAGTTCAAGAAATTTCTAGATATTCTAAAACAAGTGCACATCAACATCCCACTCGTGGAAGCCATACAAAACATGCCAAATTACACGAAGTATCTGAAGGATATTGTTTCCATGAGAAGGAGAATTGGGGAATTCGAGACGGTAGCTGTCACTGAAGAATGCATGGCAATGATGCATAACAAGGTGCCGCCCAAGAGGACAAATCTAGGCAGCTTCATCATTCCGTGCAAGATAGAAAGCAACCATGACATGAGAGCTCTATGCGACCTAGGAGCAAGCATTAATCTGATGCCCAAGGTTGTCTTCAACAAACTAGGAATTGGACAAGCAAAGCCAACCTCCATCATGCTCCAACTTGCTGACCATTCCTTTGTGCAACTGGAGGGAAAAGTTTAAGATATCCTTGTACGAGTGGGCAACTTCATTTTCCCACCTGACTTCCTCATCCTGGACTGTGAGGCAGACGCGAACGCCCCCATTATTCTTGGGCGACCATTCTTAGCCACGAGTAGAACATTGATAGATGTAGAGAATGGGGAACTCATAATCAGGGTGGACAATCAGAACATAAAGATACATGGTTTACACTCCATGAAACATGCCAAAGAAAAAGAAGTATGCCCAGAAACACATGCCTCCAAGGTCAGCCAAGAAGTAGAGCAAGGCAGCAGCCTCCAGGGCAGAAAGCAGGGCAGCAACAAAGATCCTGAGGTGCAAGATGACCCACCTGGACAAAAAGCAAAGCACAACCCGCTCAGGAAGTGGTTATGTTTGGGAGATGCACCTCAATGCACTCCCAACATAACTTAATTTATTTTTAATATATTTTTTATTTTTATGTTTTAGGATTAGATTTTAATTTTTTTGCAATTTATTCTCTGCATTTTTATTTTTCTTCAAATTTCATTATTTTTCAGTTTTCTTTACTTAGTTAATTATTTTTTATTTTAAGGATTAGGAATAAATAAAGCTGGGCCAAGAAGAAGGCCCAACAAGGAGCCCACCACCATGCCTTTGAGACAGCTGAAGGCAGCCCACCGCAAAAACGCGTAACGGCTAGAAAACCACTAACAGCTAGCTGCCAATTGGTACAACATAACGGGAATTTAATCCCGTAACACGCGCCGCAAAAATCTACCCGTTGGGAATTTAATGCCGCCACGGCATCTCTCGACAACCCCTATATATACCTCACTATTTCATTCATTTTCTTCACTTCATCTCCTTGTTTAACCTCTTCTGCATCCACTTGCTTTCTCAAAAATTTTCTATTTTCACTCACTCTCAGATTACAACCGATTCACAACTATGGCAGCATCACAATCCAAATCCACCTTTTAGATATTCTTCTCCAAAGTTAGACCAAACGAGGCATAACACACAATTTGCCAACCGAGAAATTTGGGAGGATCAAGGATTTTACTACTCACAGGAAACAAGAGACTTAGATCTCGAGCATACCCTCTTCGAAAAGATCCATGGCCAAGGGTGGGAGATCTTTGCAAAGCAGCCTGAGGTGGCCAAAATCACCCTCGTCCGAGAATTCTATGCCCACCAACCCCCACCAGAAGTTTCGTTCTTTGGGCTAGAAATGGATGACAACCCCCTTGAGGAGTGGAGGCAGATACTGACAGCAGCAGACTACGACAGGATGAAGGACAAGCTCCGTGAACCTGACACCCCGTGGCTGGCGGGGAAACACAGCAGGTCCATCCATCACCGTCGTCTGCTACCGGAGGCAATGCTATGGAATACATTCATAAAGCGACGCCTGTTGCCCACCTCCCACAACACGACAGTCGACTAGCCCCGTCTAGCCCTGATCCACTCCATCATGAACAACCGGCCGATCAATGTGGGCGACATAATCTGCAAGGAGATCTGTAGCTGCTATCGGAAGTTGAAAGGCAGACTCTACTTCCCCTCCCTCATCACCAGGCTTTGTGCGAACTTCAACGTCCCCTCCGAACCCAAAGACGTGCTGACACCATTAAGGGAGGGCTGGACAAGGAAGGTCAGGCTCCAGATGATGCAGGCTCCTGAGACAGAACCGATCACACTGCTGTTCCGGCAACAAAAGACAGTACTGAAGCTGCCCCAAACACTGAAGTTATCTAGCTGCTCAACACACTAATCGACAACAACAAGAGGATAGAGAAGCACCAGTTGACCTTCATGAAGTACGTGGGGGAAGTCCAAGAGGCCTTTGTGGCCTATTTGCTGCAGAAGTTCCCGAACGACGGCCCCTCCCTTCCCAGATTCCCAGAAGATTTGACCACCGCTGCTGAACCAGGAGAGACTACACCGTCAGAAGCTACTGCCCGCAACGCCGCCTTCCGCCGCCAAATGCCCTCTCCAACACGATACAAGTCCTACTCAGCCACCTCCGCCTCTAAAACGGTGGCCGACACTCCAGAGAGGCATCAACAACAATTCTCTCCAGCCATCACAGCGGCAAAAGTGGCAGACACCTCCCCATCCAAAGAATCTGAGCAACAGACGACAGCAACAGCGGAACCACCGGTAACGCCTATGGTGGAGCAAAGCAGGAAAAGGAAGCGACATATAATCTCAGCCGATCCGGAGGGTGACGAATCAGAATCTGAACCAGAACACAATGAAGCTCCTCGCCCCACTTCCAAGAGAATTCAGCCGTCGTGAACAGAAAATATTTCACTTGCCAAGCCTGCTGCTCGGACCTGTGCCAGCCGCCGTCTGGTCATCCAATCATCATCCTCCTCCTCTGCCTCAAAGACTCCAGCATCAAATCAACCATCCGACAACTTCTAGCGTTGTTTATTTTCTTTCTTGTTTTTCTATTTTAATTATTTATCTTGTCTTATATTTTTCTGTTTTTTATTTTGTACATTGAGAGCAATGCCCATCTCGAATTTGGGGGGATTAGCACTCATCATTGTTTAGGCATACTTAGAGCATATAGGTTGCATAATGTACTTGCCTCTAAAATTAATCAAAAGAAATTTTTTTGTTAGAACTTATGCCTATGATAGGATAGCCGATTTTAAATTTTTCGCACCAATTAAAAAGAACTTAATTTTGGGGAAAGCATGAAGTAAACTTAGAATTTTTTCTATAATTGCAAAAAAATAAAAACACCATTGTTACTTGCTGAATTTGATTGAATTTCTGATAAACGTTGCCTGCTTGAATTATTTGCAAAATTCTAACATGGTTGCAGGAAGCTGCCGCGGCAGGCAACAAACAGAAAAAGAAAAGCACTGACACGACAGGGAAGAAAATTTTTATGTTGCCTTTCCCTAGAGGTGCCCGAAACCGGCTCTAGGAAGAATCATGGGCAAGGAAACTCTGCTGCTATCAAAGTCCATAAATCTGAAAATTTTGAAGTGACGGACAAATTAGCATGAGTGAATGAAAGTCTTCACGGGATGACTCTACTCAATGGGTTCAGGGTTTTGTAGTTTGCTCCTATTTTAATCTCAGACCTAAAGAGTAGTTGTGATAAGCTAAAGCCCTTATTGCCATGATTATAAAATGTGCTTAATTGTGCTGCCTTAGCAGCAACCTTATATTACCTTGACAACATCATTGTTTACTTAGAATATTCTTCAGATTCAGCTTGTACACAGTTTCTGCACACACTGCACTAGCATTATAGTTTAATTCTAAGGTAATTCATGTTATTCTCCTAGCACTAATCTAAAGATAGGTGCCACGGTCTTGAGGTGCTAAATCAAGTTTAAAACAAGTTCTTCTTTCTGATTAGTGTCAGGGCAAGTATGTTTAGGATTACATTGCTTGAGGACAAGCAATAGTTTGAGTTTGGGGTGTGTAAAGTGCTCATAAGTCCTATATTTTATGCACATTTCATCTTATATTATTGTTGTTCTTAAGTGCATTTTAGGCATATTTAGGTGCATGCATGCATTATTTACAGTATTCTTTGCTTTGCTTTGTCTCTATTGAATATCTTTAAATTGGTGAGAAAAGGTATTGTTTTAGTTTAGTTTTAGTTTCAGGTACTAGAAGCTGTCAGGAGGAGGAGAAAGCTGAGGAGATGATGCTGAGGTAGTAAGCCAAGGAGCTATACTGAAGCAGCTCAACACAGAGAGAGATGTAGCCGAGTAGCTACCGCCGCCATATCTGCCGCCCAGGGCAGCAATTTAAGGAATTGGTGAATTGGAGTGCGATTGAAAGATCATAATTTTCTGAGTCCAATGAGTCCATCCACGCAATTTATTGATGCCAGGAAACAGCAGACAAAGCCGCCCAAGAGGAAATCATCCAAGGCGGCTTAAGCTTACTTGTGGCACAAGGAGTCCAAATTCAAGTCAAAGAAGTCAGAATTAAAGGATGCATTCAATGCAAAAGCTACTTTATCATAATGAAGACTTCTACTACAAGGAGGACTTACCCTAGGCCATGCCCTATATATATCCGATCATACCTTGTACTTTAGACAACTCATAGTCGGCATAGCTAGGTTTCTCTTGTGTTTTCTTGCCATCACTATGTTCTAAATTCTCTAGGATTTGGGTTATGTTGTAAAGTAGTTGCGAGAACGGTTGTTTAGGTTTAAGTTTGTTTTTGCAATAAATTCAAGGTTTTCTTATTTTATATTCTTCATTGTTTTCAATTGAGTCGAGAGATCGATTGTGAGCAATCCATTTGTTTGGCATCGGGAGAGTCAAACTCACGAAAGAAGTAAGCACGATCTCATCAATACCAGATGTTGATCAATTAAGCCTAGACAAGGGTTAGGGTTTAAGGCAGCTAAAAGAGGACGAACCAAAAGTTGTTGTTCATTGCAAGATTCACGCCGACGGGTATTATCTACAGCGGGCATCAACAACATTTAGACTTAGACATAAGTTGAATCATTATCGAAGCTTTCTGCCGAGCCTTGAAGGTCTGCCGAGAAAGCAAAGTCTGGAATTGCAATACAACTTAACCTATTCAACGCAGTTTCACACTACGGAGTAGCATAACCTGACTCATTCTATCACTTCGTTCTCTTCTATTATTTACTTGTGTTTATTTATTTTTCTCTTAAACAAATTAAAACTAACTTGTGCATTTATTTTCTGTGCAGGAATTGACATTCGAATTAGTTGTCCAATCCTTGTGGGAGACAATATCTTTTATACTATAACTTGACAAGAGTGTGCACTTGCGCTCATATTTAGAGAACACCTAAAGGCTCTACAATACGAATCCTTTGGCTTTAAGGAGTCAAAATTGTTCTAAAATTTGGAAAGAGTTGAGTTGTGTTTGGAGTGATGTTTGGCAAAACCTTAATTGGAGCCTTGGTAATGGAGAGACAATTGACATTTGGTTCGATTCGTGGGTTGGGGAAATTTGTTCGTTGGCTTCTCATATTCTGCCGACAATTGATCCGAACCTCCCACGTGTCTTGGTGGCTTCCATGATCGATGGTAATGGGGAATGGCAATGGCCTAGCTTTGAGCATATGTTGCCGACTAATGTTCTGTTATACATTGCGACTATCAAGGCACCAAGTGTGCAACTTGGGGATGATCATGTGGGATGAACTGGTGGTGTTTTGAACCGCTTCTCGGTTAAGGTAACATATTTTGCACACACATCAGTGTTACCTAGTGTGATTGATAATGCTTGGAAGGTGATTCACAAGCACCGGGGGCTACAACGAGTTCGAATTTTCCTACGGCTTGTATATCGCAACTGGATTATGACAAATGTGGAGCGTGGTAGGCTTCATCTCATTATCGATGTTGTTTGCCCAATTTGTCGAACTGCGCCTGAAGATGTGGATCATGTCCTTCGTTCTTGTGGATCAACTACTGCGGTTTGGTGTTCTATTATTAGACCTATCAAGCTAATAAAATTTTTTAGTCTGTGTATACATGAGTGAATTGTGGTCAATCTCACTCGACTTGATTACTTTGTGGAAAATTAACCATACTAGGATATAATTTTTGGTGCGTTTGTGTGGAATTTTTAGTGTGCACGTAATGCGGTTGTTTTCAACAATCCGTTAGAGAGTGCTAGTTCTGTTCTTGATCACAGTAGAAGGATGCTGGACATTTCGATCCGGGCGTTGGAGATGTTGCGGACTGGACCAATATCGTATTCGGTGGTGCATCGATGTCCGACTCTATGGTCTCTGCCGGAGCATGGTTGGGTGAAGTTGAATATAGATGGTGCTCGGCACATTAGCTCAGAAGCTGCATCGTATGGTGGAGTTCTTTGCGACCACTCAGGTGATTGGATATTTGGATTTTCATAGTTCATAGGGGTGTGTTCAGTCGTTGATGCTGAGTTGTGGGGTGTACTTGTTGGTCTCGAAAGTACTTGGGACCGGGGTTACAGACAAGTAATACTTGAAATTGATAGCCTGTATGTTTTCCATCTGCATCGGTGTGATCTACCAGTACAGCGTGGATCATCTTTATTGTTGTACTTGTATTAGTTGCACCAACGTAGTTGGACTGTTCGCCTTCAACATGTGGGTCGCGGAGGTAATGAGGTGGCCGATGGCCTGGCTAAGGTTGCCAATGGTAATGGTCTGAATGTTGTTCATTATTTGACACCTCCCCCTTTAGTTGTTGGGGCTCTTTTTGAGGATACAGTTGTATGATTTTATTTCTTGTTATTTGTATTGACTCTTATTACTCTCACGTGAA
Organism: Hibiscus trionum; assembly: GCA_030270665.1. Classification (NCBI taxonomy): domain Eukaryota; kingdom Viridiplantae; phylum Streptophyta; class Magnoliopsida; order Malvales; family Malvaceae; genus Hibiscus; species Hibiscus trionum. The sequence goes on along the minus strand of BSYR01000007.1, from coordinate 6,966,114 downwards.
CTCTTTTTCCTCCATTTAAGATTAAGGAGGTTTTTAACGAGGCATGTGGAAATAATCCACTTTTCACCTAAAAAAAGATCTATATTAGATAAATGAGAATAAAAAGTAATATTGAAATACAAGTCCAATAAAAAAACTAAGTGTGTGTGTATATTATCAACATTTTATTAGTTTTGAAGTTTTTACTTGTAAGAGAAATTAATATTTTCAAAAATAATTTTAAATTCTCATGTTTGTTATTTATGTTTATAATACTTTAAGTTGTATATTTAAAATTTATATTTTAAGAATGCCAAATTAATTTAAATTTTATATATTAATATAAAATTTTAAGAGTACAAAAGTTTTTTAAAATATTTTGAGAGGACCAAATAAAGGTTTTAAAACTTTTAGGAGACCTAATATAATTTCTCAAGTTTTGGAGTCATGGTCATCTAGTTCTTATTGAGTTTGGCCCCTAGGGATGGCAATATAATCCGAATCTGAAGAAAAAAATCCGATCCAAATTCAATCGAAAAAAGTCTGAATTCAAATCCGAAAAAGAGATCTGAATCCTAATAGGAGGTGGATCGATTATGGACACTACCAAGATTCGATCTGAATCTGATCCAAATTCATATTCGATACGAATAAAAACATTTAAAACTCTTAGATTTAAAAATATAGATATATATTGAAATCCTAATTAAGTTGAATTATAATTATATATATTAATATAGATATATATTGAAATCCCTAATTAAGTTGAATTAGGATTATATATATATATATATATATATATATATATATATATATATATATATATATATTGAAATCCTAATTAAGTTGATTTACGATTATATATATATATATATATATATATATATATATATATATATATATATATATTGAAATCCTAATATAAGTTGAATTAGGATTACAAAGGCTATATAAAGGCGTGAGAGATCTAGCAATCATTAATGCTCTTTGGAAAAATCCTCTAAATAGTTTAGAGAGTTTTATATGCTCGTTTCAACTAGATGACTTACTTAGAGGTCGGAGTGTTATCGTTGCGGCTTAGGAATCAACATACGAAAAATCCATTGTTCAACTCTTTGACAACATGAAAAAACCAAAAGCTCTGCCCTCCCTCTCTATCTATCCATGGGATAGAAGGGCGGAGGCCTTTGGTGTCCCCTCCAGTCAAGAATTGGGGCCTCATAATCACTAGCCAATATGCTTTTCCTTTTCTCGCACGCCTTTCTTCGTTCATGGTTTGATATTCTGGTGTCCTAGGCGTAGAGGAACAACACCAATCAATCCCGAACTTGGTGGTTAAACTCTACTGCGGTGACGATACTGTAGGGGAGGTCCTGCGGAAAAATAGCTCGACACCAGGATGATAAAAAGCTTAACACCTCTCATTCTTATTACTTTTTCAATATGAAAAAGTAATAAGAATGAAAAATGAAAAGGTCGTGAAAATTATTTGTTATTTTTATTTAAAGGTATTTGTTTGAGTTGTTACTTTAAAAAATGAAAAAATTAATTGGATATAGAGTTTTGGATTTGGATTTTAAATATTTTATTGGATCGGGCTCGAATTTATGTAATCGAACTTGGATTTTTTGGAGGTCCGGTTATTAATTGGATTGGACTTGAACCTTATCAAGTCCGATCCATTGTCATCCCTATTGGCCTTGTATATGCACTATAAAACAGCTGTTTTGTTTTAGAAAGAAAAGAAAATATTCTTTTAATTGTCCAAAACTTTTTAAATATTTTATATCTCAAAATGTTCATTAACGATAAGGGTGGGTAAAATTTGACTTAAAAATGAATTATTCGACTTGACTCGATGAAAAAAAATACTTGACTCATAATTCAATAAACTCGACTCAATTTGAAAAACTTCAAAAAAAGTTTGAGTTATAAAATAGAAATTAAAATAATTAAAAAAATTTATTAATTAGTGGATCGATTTTCAAGTTTGTAACACCATGATTCTGATCCAGATCTGAAGTACTATATTTGGGTCACCCAAAAAGTTGTCATTCAAAAACCATAGATTTAGCCTTTATTCGAAACATTATAGCATCTATTACTTCATATAGTTAAATATCCAGTATAAATTAATTTACAAAATAAAAGCTCCAAGTTTATACGTTATATATGAAAATAATATTTCAAAATAAAGTTACAGACTCGACCACGTACTGATAGTGCTCTAATGATCACCGCTTGCTGGAATCCCATACTGATAATGCTTATCGAGCTCCTGATCAATCTACCAACCTACGCACGGAAACAACGATTCAGAACGCTGAGCTTACAAAGCTCAGTGGTACACATCTACTCTACTATACTTCATGCTAATAATAAATATAAGCATGCAAGCTAGTACGAGCAGTAAAGCAATAATAATAATCACGCGGCGCTACAACTAGTCTCTTAAAAACATGCTAACATCATAATAGTCATCATACATGGCACACAAGGCCCAACCATACCCGAGATCTCATCAGATCATCGAGGCAAAAGCATACATGTACATCATAGCAATCCAAGGAAATTAATTATACCAACCTTGAGTGAGTCCAGAGGACACACAACAGCAGGAACGTACACTCGGAGTGAGGCTTGAGGACACACACCATCGGGATCATACACTACATACTTGGAATTACCCCTCAAGTATCTTTGAAAGAGGCCCGGGGACACAAAGCATTAGGATCGTACGTTCAGCCAATTTGGATGAATCCCAGGGACACAAAGCATCGGGAACGTACATTAGAATCTCTAACCAAGCTGTTGCAACACTCTTTCTCTGGGTATCCGGATCCCAACAATCATTGACTTGACCAATCAAATGCCTACACAACATACAAGCAACATGATTCCAAGGATCTCCCTATTGTTTCTAATCATCATCACATCATAAATTTTACATTACCGAGTTGTTAATACATTATGAAGGAATATTTAGTCATTCTCAATAATTACTCCATTTAATATGTGTTACATCATTTGATAATGCATTAATTTAGAGTTCGGGCCACTACCGCCCTCAAACAACTCAATCTAATGTTACAAGGCAGGTTGCCCAATGGGTACCAATACTCGACCTCGAGGATCGGTATGGTCCCTCTAGTATCGATACTCGCACGTGTATCGATATACAATTACATACTAGAATTCTCAAAATTTTCGAGTATCAGAAAGGGTCTACCCGTACCGATATGGAATCGAATAGCGTTCTAGTACAGTCTTAGCCTGTATCAATACCCTATTCACGAGTTCGTATCATTTTAGCAAACTACGATATTTCAAGGCTCTATTCGATCCCTAAGGCTTTTGAAAGTCATCAGAGTTTGTTTACTAACACATTTAATAATTTAATATCGATTACTGACTTTATGACCATTTAATCGAATATTTATCGGTATTATCTCTTAAGCATAATTTCCATCAAATCACGTCAATTCATTCAAACTAGTATACAAGACATCACGATTTATCAATTAGTCAATCAATCATGCAATAATTATACGAGTATTTCAAACGACCCTACACGGTCTCTAAAGTTTATACGAGTCTCCAAATATTCTTAAATGTCATCATGCATCTCATAATTATCGAGTCTCATAATATCGGTCTCTACGCATGCTTATTACTTATCTACCTATTTTGCAAATACTAACAAGCAAAGTAATCACACTTATGATGCCCATGAAGCATTTTGGAGTTCAAGTTGTGCACTAACCTTGAGCGATTATCGATAAATCCTTACCCGAGCTCCTCAAACACTCCTCTTGATCCGGTATTTAAGCCCGAAAAATCCCCATAACAATACAGATGTAATATATATTAATTAACCATATACTTTAACTAATTCGCAAGTTCAAATGCGTACAAATAGCTTATCAGGTTTGAATTTGGCGAAACAGATTGTGCCAATGGACTCAGAATGTCAACCCCCCCGAGTAGGGTCCCTTAGAAAAAGTCAATGGCCAGTCAACATTGGTCAACACCGGCTATGGTCAATGGCGGTGCGGTTGGGCAGCGCGGTGTGGTTGGGGCAGGAGGTTGGGCTGGTCAGTCCAGCTGACTCATCCCAATCAGTTTGACTTAGCAGAACTGACCTGGTTTAGTTGGCAATGTACGCCCACGTTCAGGCGACGAAGCGTGCGGCAGCCTCTGATGGTCGGACGACGACGACAATCTCTAGATCTGTATTTCTCTAGTCAGTGGATCTAATGGTGGCGGCGGTTTTCGGTGGAGGACGGTAGACCTTGGTGTTTTGAGCTAGGACGATTCTTCCTTTCCCTCACCTCGACAAACGGAGGCGGTGACCGAGCGACCACCGGTCGACTCGTTTCGACTAGCACGACCCAATGGTGCCAACAATGAAACTTCACGGTGGCCGGATCACCTTCAAATCAAAGCAAAACCAAACTCTCTCTAAAACCTCATTTTCTTTCTCTCTCATTCTAATATTCTCTCTCACCCATTATTATTCTGATTTTTATTCCATTTCCATGCCAAAATCGGACCAATTTAATTCTCACCAACAACCAATAGGTAAAGTACAAAAAAGGCCATTAAACTATTTGAAAACTCACACTTAAACTTATTGAAGTTTTATGCCATGAGTGAAGTAATTTATGTAATTACTGAATCATTTGGATTGAAATGAAATAAATAAAATTTTATATGGTATTTATAGACTACTTTATTATGTACATTGTCCTCAAACTTGATATTTCATGTAAAGCGAGAAAAGTGATAAAGCAAATATCGACTCATTGATTACCTATGGTTTAACTGAATGTATGTTGTATTATAAATTTGGTTATAATACAAAAGATAACTCATATTAGTTGGTAATCTAAACATGTTCGTAGCTCATAGAATTATCTTTTCAAATAATTCGAAAGAATTATTACGTTGTCTAAAGTCCAAATAGGGAGATGGCTTGTCTTGGCTATCGGAGCGGTTGACTCCCGAGTAGAGACATAGATGTGCTTATCTGGACTAACGACATATTAGACTGGACCCAAGATGAATTAAGATCTTAAATCCGTTTAAAGATTAAATTCACTTTTGAAGTTCACATATATTACCTTAATCTTGAGTAAATGTAGGATCATGTGTGTGTGACTTGCATACTTTGATATATCAATATCCGATGCGTCTCAAATTAGTAAGCTGATGGATGATATGTTGAGTATGTGACTTATACATGATGTGGATGCATTTATAGATATGAAATCATAGCTCGATTAAAGAGTAAATGGTATCCTCTTAACGACATTGTAATGGTTTGTGAAAATAGAACGTGACCACGGGTCGTTCGTCAAGGATGAATGACTTATTAATACTTTGTATAATAATTATTTTTACTATTTGGTTTACAATGCAACTTTGAGATAGAAGTGATCAAACCGAATGAACGGATCCAGTTCTAAGGGAACATGGATATCCTATGAGGGTAATATATTTACGACAAGGTCTTGTACAAAAGCTGCATGGTATGCTTTCAGTAATACTATATGTGTGGGCGGGGCGGAGCCAAAAAAATTATTTATAAATGGGTGTCATATATTTATTTATTTATTTATTTATATATATATATAATCTTTTGTTCCAAAAAATTTTGGGGCGTCATCTGATCACTCATACTAATGGGTGGTTCCGCCAATGTGTGTGGGAGTTCAGTCTTGGTACTATAGTGGACCGACTCCTTGACTTAAATAATGGAGATGTAATTAATTGATGAAAAGTCTGGAATTAATTATATATTATTTTAGCCCACATCAGATAAATCTAAATGGTCCCTTCACTAGCTCAATTTGACTCAATACAAATTGCTTGATTAAATCGTGAACTAATATAAAAATAATGGTTGATAAATAGATTGCAAAAAAATTATTTATTCAAGTAATTTCATTTTCTTATGGGTGGAAGAATTAAAATGAATTGAAAACTAATTTAATAACTTTGAAATTTTTTAATGGGTTCCAAAGTAGAATATTATATTAATAAATCATGATTTAATTGAAATGGTTTAAAATTTAATTTAATAATTTTGAATCATTGTTTAATGGAATCCAAAATAGACTATTAAATTAATAAATTATTATTTTGAATTAATGTAGTTAAAAATTAGAATAGAAGATTAAATAAACTTTTACATAAATTCTAAGATGGTAAAGTTGTCATGATTTTACGAAATTAGAATTGAACTATGTAAAAATTATTTAATTGATGAAAATTAATTTTATCATAATTAATTATTTAATTATGGATTAAGATAAATTTGGGTCTATTTAATTTTTTATTAATTTAATTAGATATTTGAATTTTTAATCTTGAGTATTTAATTAATACAATTAATTAGATAAAATCCAAATCAAATCAACAATAAATATATATATATATATATATATATATATATATATATATATTTGGTAGTTCGTTTTGACGCCAACTTTGGATAATATATATTATTTAATCATTATTTAGTTAAAATAAATATATGATATGCCTAATTCTTCAGCTAGTATATGTATGTTTTAATTGAATTAGTACTCCTAATTAATTCAAAAGTCTTCCTACCTCTCCTTATAAATAGAGATGCTTGGCTTCATTATTTAACATCCAGAGAATTCCCACAGCCTTACGCATATACTAGAATAGAGAGGGGAAATTCTTGGAAAATAATTCTCGGAATTATTTGGAATTTTTAACAAGAAAAATTATTGGAAGATAACCATAAAGGTTATTTAGAATTTTTGGTGTTTTTCATGTGTTCATAAATTGATTGGTGCCCACACACCTAGCATCCACAAGTGTGAGAATAGCGAAGAAGATCTTTTGGTTGGAAGCGTAAATCTAGTAGAAGTTTGGGTCATTGAAAATAGTCCGAAGACTTACCAGGAGATTTGTTGCCGAATCGGATTATCAAATAGACAAGTACTTTGTTGAGTGGATCGAATGATCGATATGAACCAAGAGGGGGTGAATTGGATTTTTAAAGGTTTAGGTGGTGGAAATTGCAAATTAAAAAGATGGACAAGGAATTTTAGAGTGGTTCAAGTTCCAAATGAACTCTACATCCACTACCTTAGCTTCACTAAGGATTTGCAACAATTCCACTAATTGCTCTTCCCCTTTTCTAGGCTAAGGAGGCAACCCTTACAATTTTCGGTTAAATTTTCTACCCAAAATTTAACCCAATCCTCACACAAAGATAACAAAGAGTTTGATGGCTAAGATAGTATCTCTCAATACAAATTGTAGCCCAATTACAAGCACTCAACCCAATTGAAAAAGATAAGAATTAAAATTACAATTGGGGTTTCTAGACAATTTTGGGATTTAAGCACAAATGCTTGGATTTGATGTTTGGATGTTTGCTTTTGGATCAATAGTTGTTGCTGGAGCTTTTAGAGGTCCCTTTTATACCTTCTCATTGATTTCTATCCGTTGTGGTTGTTGCATTCATCAATAGAGCCGTTGGGGGTGTTATCTCACCTCCATAAATACAGTCTGCAACCACCCGTTTCGGAACGCGGGAACCTGTTTCGAAACGGACCAAAATAGAAAGAGCCGTTGGGGTGCATTTAAGAGCCCGTTTCGAAACGGATTGAACTTGTTTCGAAACACTTTTGCCACTGTCAAGGGTCGTTTCGAAACAGCTTGAGCCCGTTTCGAAACACCCTAACGGATTCTGAAAAATCAGTTAAAAACTTTGCAACGGTCATAATTTTTCAAATCAAAATGAAGAACCGTTTCGAAACACTTGAAGTCGTTTCGATACGGGTTCTTATGTTCTAAAGCCGTTTCGATACCCGTTTCGGAACAGGGGTTGGCAGTGGTGAAATTGTTTCGAAACGTCTTAGGCCGTTTCGAAACAGGGACTTGAAAAACACTGTTTCGGCTTTAAGAAAACTTAGAAAATATTTGAAAATCTTAGTTTTTAACTTTGGCATATACTTAAAATCATATGGGGATGTTTGAGGACTTAAAAATTTGTTTTGACATTTTCAATTTAGTCCTTAGGTTCTTTAGTTATATCAAAATTAAAATATCGGTTTCATAATCTCCCCCTTTTTGATATAACAAAACCAAAGTTAGAATTTTTAAGAGTTTTGAAAATTTTGAACATATTCTAACTCCCCCTTAATTTAAGATAGTTTTTTAAAGTTTTAACAATGTTTTAACTTTGAAATTCAAGTTTTAAAACTTAAAAACTCTTTAAACATTTAAAACGAATTTTTGGCTCTTAAATTTCTTCTCCCCCTTTTTGTTAGATCAAAAATAAAAAATAAGGCTCATAGAGAAGAGAAAGGGTTAGTACCAATAAACATTAAGTAATAAGCAACAATAATATTAATTCATAAAATTAAAATATCCAAAACATAAATCAACATTAAGTTCAAAACATAATCCCAAATAAGATCAAAAGCATAGGTTCCTAAAACATAATGAAACATAAAAATGCAAACTTAAACATAAAATGCATAGATAATATGATATGATATGAATATCCTAGGCCTCGTCACCACCATCATCATCATTCGAAGTCTCATCATCGCTCTTGACTTGAGAACGGTGAAACTTCGTCCATTGGCCATAGAGGGTAGAGAAGGACAAATTCATGTTCGAGTGGGAAGCCTCAAGGGATTGGAGTCGATCCTCTACATTTTGCAAGCGAGTGTTGATGGCACCAAAACCCGAAGCCATGTTAGTGTCCATGGCATTGAACCGCTCGGTAATCAAAGCCGTGAGAGCATCATTGTTTGCAACTGGAGCTTGAGGTTCAACGGGAGGAGGAGGAGGAGGTGCGGCTCTATCAACACGTTCCCAAACATGATTCACATAGTGAAAACCGGACTTGCGAAGAGAGGACTCACCAATCTTGGACTTGCGGGGTTCCGGAGAGTCGTAGGTGCAATCGAGACCAATCTTGCTAAAGATGTGACTTAAAATCGTGCCATAAGTAAAGGATTTCAAGGCATCGATATCAATAAGCTTAACATTATTACCCATCTCGGCAAATATGATCTTAGCAACATTAGGGCGCTCACCACGACGAAAACATTCAAGCCAAAAGTAATCAACTTGACGGATATGAGAATATTTACCTCCGGAGGGGTGAAGGAACCATGAAACCATCAAGTGGAGAAAACAATCGTGCGCATCCAAAGTGAGCACTTGACCGGTATTAGTACCAAAGTGATGTTCATTCTCAATTCCTTCATCCTTAAGGGAAAAAGTAGACTCCAAGAGAGCAACATTAACAACAAACTTTTTCCCTAAAATATACGATTCAATACCAACAACCTCGGTATTTGTTTCATCATTAATAAGACGAGCATTGGAGTAAAAAATGAGTACCATGTGTTTGTAGCGAATGTCTGGGATGCTCAACAAAGGAAGAAGATTCCATTCGCTCAAACGCTCGAGGTAACGGAAAAGGAATCGCTCGGAGTTAAGAAATTCGAGATCAATGACACGCTCACGACGAACTTCGAAATCCTGGACATATTTGAAACGAGCTCGCAACTCTGGAGTTCGAAGGGATTTTTGAAAGAGCTGAGCGAGATTCGGACGCACACTCGAGTCACCGGATTGAACAGACTTACGCTTTTTGCTAACATTTTCCAACATCCTAAAAATATAAGCAAGCAAGCGAAAAATTTAAGTGTATGCATAGATTTCGTAATTCAATCCAATAATAAATCCCACTTAGGTTTAAACAAGTTTTTAAAACAATAAACAAATCAAAATAAAAAAACAAAAAATATTTTTAAGAGAAAATAGTAAAAAATACGACTGAAAAATTTTATATTCGAATCAGAAAATTGAAGATTTTGAATTTTTTTTACAAAATATGAAAAACCCATGCATTAAAACATATAAACTATACAAAAATAAATTTTTCTAACCTAAGATTCGAATAGAAATTGAAGGAAAAAGAAAAAGAGGAAAAATACCTTAGTTTGGGATTTTGGATGAATGGATGAAAATCCTTGCACAATGTTGATGAATCTTGCTTATACTAGTGTTTTAGAGAAAAAAACCCTCAAGATTTGGTGAAAAACAAGGAGGTTTAGAGGGTTTTTATAGGGAAAAAGTCGGGTTAGGGTTTTTAGGGTTTTAAAGAGTTTTAATTTAAAGAGAACTTTATCATTAAAAGCCCTACTTAAAGTTGTCCGTGAAAGCGTTTCGGAACGGTCCTGACCGTTCCGAAACTCGAGCACGAGAGTTTGATCGTGTTTAGAATTTCAGCTGACCGTTTCGATACTGTGTTGATCGTATCGAAGACCCATTGACTCGTATCGAAACTTGTTTCGATACACCCCTTGGCAGTAGCAAAAACATTTCGAAACCCTTTTGAGGTGTTTCGAAACGCCCTTCTCTCAGAAAAAATTTTAAAGCATCCGTATCGAAACAGGTTGACCCGTTTCGATACACCTGGGCCTGGAAGTGCAGATGAGGCTCTAAAAGTGCAGAAAATTGAGTTTTTCTTAGGCCTAACTTGCATGAATGACATGAATGAGCAGGCAAAACATATGCAAACATAAACATACTCCCCCTAGCTATTAGCATGGATGAAATTAGGAGTCAAAACACATAAACATGGCATTTCACAAGATCAAGCAATTTTAAACACAAAAGAGGTTCTAAAAGGTCAAGATAGGCTAGCTAGACCTAACTCTCTCCTAAGGGACCAAAAACGCTCTTTGTCTAAAGGTTTTGTAAATATGTCCGCTAATTGATTTAAGGTGTCTACATACTCTATAACCACATCTTCTTTAAGGACATGATCTCTAATGAAATGATGCCTTATTTCTATGTGTTTGGTTCTAGAGTGTTGGATGGGATTTTTTGTTAGACATATAGCACAAGTGTTGTCACATTTTAGGGGTATGGTTTCAACTTTAATTCCATAATCTAAGAGTTGTTGCTTCATCCAAAGGATTTGAGCACAACAACTCTCTAAGGATATGTACTCGGCTTCAGTGGTAGATAAGGCTACACTATTTTGTTTCTTAGAGAACCAAGATATGAGCATACTACCTAGGAATTGACAAGTTCCTGAAGTACTTTTCCTATCGATTTTGCAACCCCCATAATCCGCATCCGAATAAGCATGAAGGTTGAAGGTGGAGTCTCTAGGGTACCAAAGACCTAAACAAGGAGTATCTCTAAGGTACCTAAAGATTATCTTAACGGCTATAAGGTGAGACTCTCTAGGACTAGCTTGAAACCTAGCACACAAGCAAACATTAAACAAGATATCTGATCTACTTGCGGTAAGGTAAAGCAATGATCCAATCATAGAACGGTAAAGTTTAGAGTCAACACACTTACCTCCTTCATCTTTGTCAAGCTTTGTAGATGAGCTCATAGGTGTGGCTTGAGGCTTTGCATTCTCCAAGCCAAACTTCTTGAGCATATCCTTTATGTACTTTGCTTGATTGATGAAGGTGCCATCCTTCTTTTGCTTGATTTGGAGTCCCAAAAAGAATGAGAGCTCCCCCATCATGCTCATCTCGAATTCACCTTGCATTAGCTTAGCAAACTCTTGACAATGACATTCATTAGTAGAACCAAAAATAATATCATCAACATAAATTTGAACTACTACGATGTCATTTTTGTACATTTTTATAAAAAAATGTAGTGTCCACCTTACCTTTTTCAAAACCTTTTTCAATTAAAAAGTTTGAAAGTCTTTCATGCCAAGCTCTAGGAGCTTGTTTTAAACCATAAAGAGCTTTAGTGAGTTTGAAAACATGATTTGGAAATTTTGAGTCTTCAAAACCCGGTGGTTGTTCCACATACACTTCCTCATTTATAAAACCATTTAAAAATGCGCTTTTAACATCCATTTGAAAAAGCTTGAAATTATGATAACATGCATATGCAAGCAACATCCTTATGGCTTCCATTCTAGCTACGGGTGCATAGGTTTCATCAAAATCTATTCCCTCTTCTTGAGTGTAACCTTGTGCTACAAGTCTAGCCTTATTTCTTACAATGTTACCACTCTCATCTAGCTTGTTCCTAAAGACCCATTTAGTTCCTATGGTAGATTGATTACTAGGCCTATCAACTAATGTCCAAACGTTACTTCTCTCAAATTGATTTAACTCTTCTTGCATAGCCATAATCCAAAAGTCATCTTTCAATGCTTCTTTTATATTCTTAGGCTCTATGCATGAGATAAATGCAACATGATTCATTAATCTAAGAGAAGATCGAGTGGTTACCCCCTTGGATGGATTACCCAAGATTTCACCATCTTTGACATAGTTGAACTCCCTTGGGTAGCTCACTTCCTTTTCCTCAAGAGCCATGTCCTTCAAGGCTTCAAGAGGTGGATCTTGTATGTCCTCTTCTTTAGTTGGAATCTCATCCTCCTTTGAAGTTTGTCCTCCATCAAAGGCATTTATGATTCCTACATCATCATCATCACAAGAATCCTTCCTTGGAAGGAGGTTATCATCGAATACAACATGTATAGATTCTTCTACTACTAAAGTTCTTTTGTTAAATACTCGATAGGCTTTAGATGTTAAAGAGTATCCTATGAAAATAGCTTCATCACTTTTTGCATCAAATTTACCTAAGTTGTCTTTTCCATTATTTAAAACAAAACACTTGCAACCAAATGGGTGAAAATATATAATGTTAGGCTTTTTAGATTTTAAAATCTCATAAGGTGTTTTCTTTAAAATTAGCCTAATCATTACTCGATTAACAATATAGCAAGCGGTGTTTGTGGCTTCCGCCCAAAAATATTTAGGTAAATTATTTTCACAAAGCATAGTTCTAGCCATTTCTTGCAAAGTTCTATTTTTCCTCTCAACTACCCCATTTTGTTGAGGAGTTCGAGGAGCCAAAAAATTGTGGCTAATACCATTTTCATTTAAAAAGTCTTCAAACCCTAAATTTTGAAACTCGGTTCCATGATCACATCTAATATGTGAAATTCTAAGTTCAAGATCATTTTGGGTTAGTTTTGAAAATGTGATGAATTTTTCCAAAGCCTCATCTTTAGTACTTAAAAATAGAACCCAAGTAAATCTAGAAAAATCATCAACAAGAACAAATGCATAAGACTTACCACCCAAGCTCATAGTCCTAATTGGCCCAAATAAATCCATATGGATTAGTTGTAAACATCTACTTGTAGAAACATCATTAATGGATTTAAAGGAAGACTTATGTTGTTTACCCTTAGAGCATGCATCACAAATTTTATCATTTGAAAATTTAATCTTGGGTAAACCTCTAACTAGATCAAGGGAAACTAGTTTTTCTAAAACACTTATGCTAGCATGTCCTAGTTTCCTATGCCACAACCATGCATCATTTTCATTTTGTGCTACTAAACATGCATGAGATGAATGAATGTCATCTAGATGCACCATGTATATGTTCCCTATGCGATGACCTATGAGCATAATATTATTAGATTTAATGTCTACAATTTTGCATCCATTTTTATCAAATAAAACATTAAATCCTTTATCACACAATTGACTTATGCTCAATAAGTTGTGTTTAAGACCATCGACATACAAGACATTTTCAATGAGAATAGTAGAGTGATTACTTATGGAGCCAATACCTTTAATGTGGCCTTTGGAGTTGTCACCAAATGTCACCACTCCTCCACTTTTTGGCTTTAGATCCATGAATCTACTCTTGTCTCCGGTCATATGCCTTGAGCATCAACTATCAAGGTACCATGAGTTTTGACTTTGTGCTTTGGCCTTGTAGCAATGCTCCCCCTACAAACAAAGATATTAAGCTTTTGTTTTTGGTACCCAAATCATTTTGGGTCCATGAGTGTTAGCTCCCAAAACCTTGGTTCCCTTAGGAATCCAAGATGACATAGCAACAATATTATTAGATTTTACAAGTTCCTTAGGAACCCATACACTTCTAATTCTTTTAGTCCTACTATGTCTAGGAAAGCTACCTTGTTTGTAGTAGTTGGTCTTTTTCTTAGGTTGGTTTGTTCTTGAAGATTCACCTATTTCATGCTTGACACTACCAACATTTTTAAAAGACTTTTTGAGCTCATTTAGCTCATCCAACACCTTTTGGTGTTCACTATTACATTGAGACAAAAGATTATTAAGGTTAACATTTTCATCTTGAAAAACTTTTAGTTCATCTTTCAACCCTAATATCTTTTTCTCAAATTTTGAATTAGCTTGAGAGAGTGAGTCATTTTTCTCATTTAGTTCCAAAATAATTTTCTTATTCCTAATGACCGACTCCTTATATTTCTCAACTAATTCATCATAGACCTCTTGTAACTCATCATATGCATCATTCAATTCATCATATGTAAAATCTAAAGTTGATGAGTTAGAGGTTACCATAGAGGAATCTTCCTCAAGTGCCATGAGGCAAAGGTTGGCCACTTCTTGTTCGTCATCCTCTGATTACTCCTCATCACTCCAAGTAGCAAGCTTGGCTTTGAGCTTCTTCTTCTTCTCAAAGCCCTTCTTCTTGAGTTGAGGGCACTCTGAACGTATGTGACCGAGTTTATTGCACTCGAAGCAAATGATTTGATCCCTTGCTTCTTCTTTGTTCTTGCCTTTGAAGTCCATCTTCCTTTGAATTTTTCTTCCCCGGTTGGACCTCATAAAGCGTGAGAATCGTTTGGTTATCATAGCCAATTCTTCTAGCTCATCCTCCTCACTAGAAGAGCTCTCCTCATGTAGTGAAGCTTTGAGAGATATTCTCATCTTCTTCTTCTTTTCAACCTCTAGCTTTTCTACTCTCTTCTCTTCTTTCTTCTTCTCTTCTTCCCTTCCTTGCATCATAATCTCATGTGTAAGGAGAGAACCCACTAGCTCATCAAGCTTTAAAGTCTTCAAATTCTTAGCTTCTATGATGGCGGTTCTCTTCCCATCCCATGATTCGGGAAGTGAATAGAGTAGCTTCCGGACAAGCTTGTCTTCCGGTATAAACTCTCCAAAACCTTTGAGCCCATTGACTATAGTGGAGAACCGATCAAACATCTTGGACACCGTCTCATCGGGCTCCATCTTGAAATTCTCATAACTAAGATTGAGAATTTCAATCTTAGTTTCTTTGACATCGTTGGTTCCCTCATAGGTAGTCTCAAGAGTGTCCCACACTTCTTTGGCACTCTCAATGGATGACACTTTAGAATAGATGTCCGGACCGAATAAACAAAAGAGCATGTGGAGAGCTTTGTCATTTACTTGAATCTTTTTCCTTTCTTCTTCACTCATCTCCACCTTTTTCTTCAAGACCATCTTGCCTTCACTATCTTGCTTCAATGGAATGTAAGGGCCATCTTCAATGACATCCCAAACTAAGTAGTCATTGGACTTGATGAAGAGATGCATTCTATTCTTCCAAAAAGAATAGTTGTCACCATTGAAGAAGGGAGGCTTTGTAGTGGATTGAGACTCATACATGCCCAAACCGGAGGTTGAAGCCATCTCTTGATATTTGATGATCACACACTTCCTAGAAACTCCTCTTGTGGTTGTTAATCCTCAAAGAGGTAGGCTCTAATACCAATTGTTGAGTGGATCGAATGATCGATATGAACCAAGAGGGGGTGAATTGGATTTTTAAAGGTTTAGGTGGTGGAAATTGCAAATTAAAAAGATGGACAAGGAATTTTAGAGTGGTTCAAGTTCCAAATGAACTCTACATCCACTACCTTAGCTTCACTAAGGATTTGCAACAATTCCACTAATTGCTCTTCCCCTTTTCTAGGCTAAGGAGGCAACCCTTACAATTTTCGGTTAAATTTTCTACCCAAAATTTAACCCAATCCTCACACAAAGATAACAAAGAGTTTGATGGCTAAGATAGTATCTCTCAATACAAATTGTAGCCCAATTACAAGCACTCAACCCAATTGAAAAAGATAAGAATTAAAATTACAATTGGGGTTTCTAGACAATTTTGGGATTTAAGCACAAATGCTTGGATTTGATGTTTGGATGTTTGCTTTTGGATCAATAGTTGTTGCTGGAGCTTTTAGAGGTCCCTTTTATACCTTCACATTGATTTCTAACCGTTGTGGTTGTTGCATTCATCAATAGAGCCGTTGGGGGTGTTATCTCACCTCCATAAATGCAGTCTGCAACCACCCGTTTCGGAACGCGGGAACCTGTTTTGGAACGCGGGAACCTGTTTCAAAACGGACCAAAATAGAAAGAGCCGTTGGGGTGCATTTAAGAGCCCATTTCGAAACGGATTGAACTCGTTTCGAAACACTTTTGCCACTGTCAAGGGTCGTTTCGAAACAGCTTGAGCCCGTTTCGAAACACCCTAACGGTTTCTGAAAAATCGGTTAAAAACTTTGCAACGGTCATAATTTTTCAAATCAAAATGAAGAACCGTTTCGAAACACTTTAAGTCGTTTCGATACGGGTTCTTATGTTCTAAAGCCGTTTCGATACCCGTTTCAGAACAGGGGTTGGCAGTGGTGAAATCGTTTCGAAACGCCTTAGGCCGTTTCGAAACAGGGACTTGAAAAATATTGTTTCGACTTTAAGAACACTTAGAAAATATTTGAAAATCTTAGTTTTTAACTTTGGCATATACTTAAAATCATATGGGGATGTTTGAGGACTTAAAAATTCGTTTTGACATTTTCAATATAGTCCTTAGGTTCTTTAGTTATATCAAAATTAAAATATCGGTTTCACATACTTGATTATAAATTGTATTTATTGTATTAGATATCACGGTTGATCCGTTTTAAAGAAAAAATTTAAAAGCTTATGATGTGCCTTTTTTCTAATTTTTCTAAATTAGGACCAACAAAACTTCTACTTTTTATTCCCTTTTCACTATGGTCATTATTTCTTCTTAAATTGACCATCCAAGTTTAATTTAAATTAAATTTTTATATACTCTCTAATTTAATTTCTCCAAAACCGAAATATACTATCCTAATTACTAACCCGTAAATTGAGTCGTTACAACTCTCCACACCTTAAAGAAAATTTCATCATCGAAATGTGTATCCATTAATCAATTAACAATGATAAAATATTTATAACTCCTCTAGGTCTTCCAATATTTCCCATTGCATTACTCTGACCTCTCACCACACTTATCAATTATAACCCCTGTCTTTTAACGGTACAAACACAATCTCAATTGATTCTTTCCTTTAAAAGGTATCCATTCATACTAGGCACATTACTACAAACAAGGAATAACTCAACGAAACCTTATCAAATTCATCACATGAACACGTCATCAATGAAACCTAACTTATACGGTAAAACCCAAAAAGGTAAATATACGACAATATCCTTCCATAACCTCTTGTGATAAGAAGGAACAAGGGGGTCAAGCAGCTGACACAACTAAAACGAAACGATTCCTCTTAATGAGGCTCTCTGAAAGAGACTCTAACGGTGACGAGACCCTTTATCAATATCATTTCTTCCCCGACATAAGACTTTAGAAGGCTAAAGACGTTTCAACTCATCTCAAGAACTGAATTTAAACCTTAACATATGTATTCGAATCTCTCATCATGAAAATACTGATAAGTCATTAATTTGCATGTTTTTCATATATTAAATCTTATGTTTTAACACATTAATCTATCTTAGAGCCCTTGATTTGGTTTCTATTTGGTTTTGTAGGTGTTCTGGGCCTTAATGACGTTTTATACGTAAAAGCCGAGTTTTAGCACCATTTAGAAGTTTCCTCCAATATTCTTCTTGATTGCCCAGGCAAGTCTCAATTGCCAAGGCAAGTTCTTCATAAACCGCCTCTATTGCCATGACAAGCTATAGTTGTTGCGGCAACCCCGTTCCGCACAGGATAAAGGCGCAAGATAGATTTGGGCCTAGAGAACAAGCAAATTTTTACTTGGAGGACAAGCATGTATTTCGACTTGCAGGACAAGCATGTATTTGACTTAGAGGAAAATCAATCCTACTACAAAGTGGGCCAATGATCTAAATCCTTGATTTAATATTCCAAGTTCTACCTTGACTAGAGTTCCATCTTATATTAAATTCTTCCTTAATTAAATTACTTTCTTCAAAACAAATACAAAACTACCCTTTTACTTTAATTTTCTTGTGAACTTAACCTCTTAACCGCTCTCTACGGGATCGACCCTACTTGCCGCTACTACAAATCCAAAGAACAAGTAGGTATTATTTTTTTGACAGATTCGACACCCATAAAAAATTGCCGTCGTTGCCGGGGAGTGGTGTTAAGAAGCTAAGTTCACTTTTTATTTTAGTTTATATTATTTTTATTTTTTCCATTATTTTGTTTCATTATTTATTATTTTTATTTTCCCATTATTTTTTCTTTTTTCTTTTGTACTTTTATGCTTTGTTGGACTCTTTTGTTTGATCCTGATATTGACAAAACTGAAAGGCGACTAAGGAATGGAGTAAAGAAAGGCGAACAATCATCAACATTATGGCCACAAACTCTCAATAATTCAGACGTGCGAATGAGGTATGTGGGATTTGTACAAGTCCAGATCATGTAACCGATATGTGCCCCACACTCGAGGTAGATAGCACCAATGGCATTGGAGGATCTTACGACCAAAAGAAGTACAATCCATGCGCACATATATACAATTCCTTGTGGGAGGACTATTCACACTTGCATTATGAGCAAAGACATACACAATAAGTCTACCAAAAAGCCCAACCGTATGCACAACATGCCTTCCGTGAACAAAGTGTTTTTCGCGAACCTCAACCAGCAACGAAGGCTTCTTTAGAGGAACTTATGAATAGAATTGAGAGCAATTTAGAGCAGTTCTGACAACAAAGAGAAATTTTCTGTGAAACACAAAAACTACTTAGGCCCATGTAGGGCGTGTAGGTGTTCCCTTTTTGTGAGAGCGCAAGTGCACACTCCTGCCAAGTTATAGTATAAAAGATGTCGAATCCCACGAGGATTGGACAGCTTGTCACGTCTTTGTAATTCCTGCACAATGGTAAAGTAAAAACACAATTAAATGATTGGTTGAGAACGGAGAGTAACTAAAGACACAAGTAAAAGGTAAGAGGAGAATCAGGTTGATAGAACAGGCAGGGTTATGCTGCCACTTAGTGTGAAAACTGCGTTGTAATAGGTTTGAGTTATTCTTTGCTGCCACGATATGCTGCCTCGGCGGTTATGGCGGGCGGCAAACTACGACCCTGTCACGCAGCCGCAACAGATCACTGCCACTGTAGGTGTGTGTACTGTCTCGACAGGTGGATTGGAAGGAAGTCATGGCGGCAAGTCTGGCAGATACTTAAAGTTCGGCAGGATAGTCGATAGTGATCTCTCCTATTTCTAGGTTAAGATGCTCGAGATTGATGACTTGAGGACTAGTGTGGAACCAAGGCAATCAACTCGGTTAGCGGTCCATTTTAGCCGCTGAAACTTGTGGACTAGTGTGGAACCAAGTTAGTCACGCCTCCTGTTGTGACCGTACTTAACCCTTTCGCGAGCCTTGCACTTTCGTGCCCGACAAATGGATTCTCTCAAACGACTGGTGTGGAAAGATTGAAAGAATGAAGAACAATGGATTAAGTAAACTTGAAATATTTTATTGAAGAAATAACTAAAAAACCTAAAACAACTATTTCACTCTAGTTACAACATAACCCTAACCCAATGGGGAATTAGAACATGGCGGCGGCAGAGAGCACAAGAGAAGTCTATAGAATACCTAATATGATTTGAACTAGGAGTTACAATGTGTATTTATAGACTATAAGACTAGGTTAATACCTCCTTAAAGTAGAAGTCCTCTAATGTAGCTTTCCCTCTTTAACATGGCTTTACATGTTAACTTCTTTGCATGGAATATGGACTCTTTCCCGTTTGCCTTCTCCGCAAGCAAGCTTGAGAATTTTTCTTCGGAAGCCCTAGCTGCTGCTACAAACGTCGGAAAATCACGTTAGCGCTGGCGATAGAATCATGAGTTTTAGCTCTACAAATCGTGCTCTGGTTCTCCAAACTTCCACAGTCAGCTACCGCGGCAGCAGCTTTTGCTCGGCAGGTGCTCGGCAGCAACTTACTTTTGTTGGAACTGCTTCAGTACAGCTCCTGGGTATGTTCCTCAACGTAATGTCCTCCGCTCCCCGGTTCCCTCGCTCAGCTGTTAGTACCTACAAGCAAGAATACACTAAAACAATATCTCATATTCACCAAATGAATGATAAGCTATAAAAGTAAGGCAGAACAACGAATACTGTAATATGCTATGCATGAACCTAATTATGCCTAATATGTGCTTAAAAATAGTCATAATAAGAGTTGGAAAGTGTATGAAATATAGGACTTTTGGACACTTTACACACCCCAAACTCGAACTATTGTTTGTCCTCAAGCAATGTAACATAAAGTACTTGCTCTAATAATAACCAGAAAGAAAAATATGCTTTTAACCTAATTTTTTGCCTCAAGGCCGTGGCACCTATATATAAAACTTAATGAAGGGAAATAAGCAAGAACACAACTCAGAATTAAATTTCTCATGCTTGTGTGATGTGTGTAATTCTGTAAATAAGCTGAATACGCAGAGTAAAAGATTAAACAAAGATATTGTTGTAATTTAAAGTTGTTGTCGAGGCAGCACAATTAAGCATATTATTATTTTTAATCATGGCAGTGAGGGCTTCAGCTTATCACAACTACTCTTCTAGGTCTGAAGTTGAGATAGGAGCAAACTACAGAACCCCGAACCCTTGGAGTAGAGTCATCTCTTGAAGGCTTTCATTCACTCATGCTAATTTGTTCGTCACTTTTAGGCTTTTAGATTCGTGGACTTTGATAGCAGCAAAGTGTCCACGTTCATGATTCTTCCTAGAGCCTGTTGCGGGCACCTCTAGGGTAATACAACATTTTTCTTTGTTTTTGCTGCCATGGCAGTTCTGCATTTTCCTATTTCTTTTGCCTGCCTCGGTGGCTACCTACAATTATTGTTAGAATTTTGCAAAGAATTCTAAAAACCAGACAGGTAGTATTCATCAAATATTCTACACATTCAGCAAGCAACAGAAATATTCAACATTTTCCAGCAAAAAGAAAAAAAATCTTAGTCAAATTTCATGCTTTTTCCCAACATTAAATTTAATATTAGTTAGGTGCGAAAATAAATTAATCGGCTACCCTATCATAGGCACAAGTCATAATAAATTTTTCTTTTCCGATTATTACTAAGGCAAGTACAATGCAATCTAAATGCAACTAAAAATACCTACAAATGATGCGAGAGCTATCCCCCCCAAACTCGAGATGGGCATTTCCCTCAATGCACAAAACATAATAAAGAAAATAAATTATACATGTTAAAATTAGAAAACAAAGAAAATAATAAAAATAAAATAAAGATAAAAGAGAAAAATAAAAGTTTGTTGAGGGTTAGGAGGAGGTTGGATTCTAGTCATCGGAGGAAGAGGAGGATGTTTTGATGGTAAAGCGGCGGCCGACGGATGCTTTGACAACGGTCCTAGCAGGTGAGATTTTCACTTTGTACGGCGGCTGGACTCTCTTTGGCGTATGCTATGGCTCTTCTTGAGGCTCGGCAGGGGGAACGACTGGAGATTTGTCGCTCTCTTCTGACTTCGTCTCAAGGTCCACAAGGTCTTCGGCTATTATGTGCAGTTTCCTCTTCCTTGTTCCTTCCTTTGTGGGTGCTGCCGGAAGGATGAATGTCATAGGAATGGCCGTTGTTGCTGCAACTACTGCTGTTTCTTACTCTAGCGGTGGCTGCTCCTTCTCTTCTGACGAGGAGGAGTCTGCTACTGTGTAGGCGGGGGAGATATTTTGCTAGTGCCTCTTGGGGGAGTCTGCCACTGTGTGTGATGGGGTGGCAGCTGAGTGGTGAGGAGAATGCATATGAGAGGGCACCTGGCGGTCTGTCGGGTGGGTGGTGGCGGCTGGTGGGGTTTGTTGTGTTTGTGCTGCTGCAAGCTCCGTAGGGAATGGTGGCATGATGGGCACATCACCGGGAAATTTCTGCAGGAAATATGCCACCGGGGCTTCTTGGGCCTCCCCCACATAATTCATGAAGGCTACCTGTTGTTGCTCTATTTTCTTCGTATGTTCCAAGAGTGTGTGCAGCAGAGGGATAACCTTTGTAACTGGGGTAGCATCAGTACTGCCGAGGGCGGCTGGCGTTTTGAACTGGGTGGCAGAGGGCTGACTGGGCGTTGCTGGTTCTAGGTCCTGCATCATCTGTGCACTGACCTTTTTGGTCGAGCCCTCTTTTGTAGTCGTCAACTCATCTATGGGCTCTGCCGGGACTCCAAAGTTGGTGCAGAGACTTGTGATGACATATGGGAAATATAATCTGCCCTTCTTCTTGAAGTAGTTGTATATTTCCGTGCAGATAATCTCCCTTATGTTGATTGGCCGGTTTGTGATGATGTTGTATATCAAAGCAAGGCGCGATTAGTCAACTGTGGAGTTGTGGGATGAGGGCAGCAGACGCCTCTTCATGAATGAGTTCCATAGCATGGCATCCGGCAACAGGTGGCGGCACTGGACAGATCCCACGTGTTTGCCCCCCAGCAATGGTTTATTGGGCTTGCAAATTCTGGCCTTGATCTCGTCATAGTGGGCAGCCGTCAGTGACTGCCTCCATTCTTCATGTGAATTGTCATTCATATCAAGGCTGTAATAGCTGTTGATGAAAGCAGGGTTTAGTTTGATCACCTCCCCGCGGACATAGACGAACGACTTCTCCGGGAAAGGGTGGTGGGAGTAGAACTCTCTAACTATTGTGACATTCGCTATCTCAGGCTGCTGCGCGAATGTCACCCATCCCTTATAGTGGATGGTTCGGAACAGGGCATGATCTAAACCACGGTCTCCCGTTTGCTGCGTGTAATGGAAGCCATGTTTCTCCCATACGGCCTGCTTGGAGAATTTTTCCTTGTATCGCTCCTCATCCGCCTTGAAGCAGAATCTAGTGTAAATGGGTTTCTTGGTCGATGTTGAAGCCATGTGAACGGTTTGTTTGTAACTGAAACTAAAAATGAAAACTGTGTGAGAGCAGCGTAATCAGATAGCAAATAGCAAGAAGATGGAAGTAAAGTGAAATGAAGTAAGTGAAGGGTGTATATATAGGGGCTGCCAAGAAGTGTCGGGGCGACATTAAATGCTCAATGATCCGATTTTGTCGCACACGTTACGGAGTAATCTGCCCGTTATTTTCGGAGCCGTTGGCGGCCTACTAGCCGTTAGACTTACTGCGCGGGCTGCTGTCTCGGCAGGATGATGGGTGGGCTTCTTGCTGGGCTTCCCTCTTAATCTCGCTTATTTATTCTTGATCCTAAAATAAAAATAAAAATAATTAAATAATATATGAAAAACTAAATGCTAAAAATTAATTAATCTGGTCCTAAAATAAAATAAACTCTATTCCTAATGCATAAAAATAAAGATTAAGTTATGTTAGGAATGCATTTGGGTGCATCCCCTAGACATTACCACTTTTTGAGGTGGTGTAGCTTTTTCTCCCCTCCAGGGGGGTCCTCTTGTTCCTTCAGTTTTTGTGTGACGGGGTCCTTTAATCTGCCCCGAGGTCTGTCATGGCAGCCGCTGCCCTGGCCTGTTTCCACACTTACCTTAGCAGCTTTTACATCTAGGCATTTCTTACCTTCCTCTGAGGGTTGTAGTACATTCATCCTTATGCTTTGATCATCTACCCTCATTGTAAGTTCCTCGAGTTCTACATCTATCAACGTTCTTCCCGTGGCTAAGAAGGGTCGCCCGAGAATTATGGGGGCTTTCTCATCGACCTCACAGTCCAAGATGAGGAAATCGGCGGGAAGAATTAGGCTGCCCACCTTGAGCAGTATATCTTCAATCTTTCCCTCCGGTTGCACGAATGAATGATCGGCGAGTTTAAGCATCACGGAGGTTGGTTTGGAATACCCAATACATAGTTTGTCGAAGACATCCTTAGGCATCAGATTTATACTTGCTCCCAGGTCACACAAGGCTCTGGTGTCATGCTTGCTGCCCAGCCGGCATGGTATAACAAAGCTACTTGGATCTGTCTGCTTGGGCGGCAGCTTATTATGCAGCATAGCCATACACTCTTTAGTGACAACCACTGTCTCGAATTCCCTTATTATTCTCTTCTTAGAAAATATATCTCTAAGATACTTGGCGTAGTTGGGCATGCTTTGTATAGCTTCTATAAGAGGGATGTTAATGTGCACCTGTTTCAGAATATCTAAGAATTTCCTGAATTGGTGTTCCTACTGCTGTTGCTTGAGCTTTTGGGGGAATGGTGCTGGCGGGCAGACTTCCTTTATTTGCTCCTTGCTTGGGGGCTTAGTACGGGGAGGATCATCTTTGTCAGGGCTGCTTTCATGTTCTGCTGCTGGGGCGGCTGGAGTAGGTGTAGCTGCTGGGGCGGCTAATATGGGTGCTGCTGGGGTAGGCTTGCTTATATGACCCGGCTGAGTTCCTAACTGTTCCACCATCCTAGGTTCATCCAGTTGCTTCCCACTTCTTATAGTTATGGCTTTGTAATGTTCGAAAGTGGGTTTGGCTGCTTCTAGCGGGCTGCTGATGAGGCTCTCATAGTCCGGTTGTGGTTGATTTTAGTGAACTTCCCAAACTGGGTCTCCAAGTTCTTAATAGCACCCTTCTAGATGTTCATCTTCATCTCCGTCCTGTCCATGAAAGACTCAGTTTTTTTCATAAATTTATTTTTATAAATAATAAATTCACCAGTTTGTTTCATAAAGTTATTCAGAGTTTCTTCTAGTGAATCATTGTGTTGTGGCTGTTGAGTCTGCTGCCGGGACTGATTCTACCGGTACCCTCCCTAGCGCTGTTGTGGATTTGCAGCTGTTTTTGGGTTGCTCTAGGAGAAATTGGGGTGGTTTCTCCAGTTAGGATTATATGTGTTCTGAGCTGGCCTGCTATTCCTCTCATAACCTCCCATGTAGTTTCCAGATGCAGTACAGTTAGAGGATTCATGGTTGCCTCTGCATTCGTCACAGAATGGCTCCACAGCCTTTACTTCATAGACCTTCCCAGGGTTTTACACTTTCTTCATCACCAGCTCCGTTAATTAGTCGAGGTGGGCATTTACAGACTCGAAGGCATCTACCTCATTAACTGTGGCTGGTCGCCTTGTGCCGGCTCGGCGGGCTGTCAGATATTTATAGTCATTTTTGGCTGCTATGTTCAACATCGCAGTGCTTCCTCTGGACACCTGTAACCCCCTTAGCCCAGCCTGGACGCCCGACCCGAACTAAGAAGATTACACGGGGAAAATCAAAGTTAACCCGTGAAAGTCGACATTGATTAACGACCCTTTTTTCTTTTTAACTTTTCTAGATGCATATTATTAGCATATGTGAATAGCAAAACACCTTAGCGGAAACGATACAATGAACGTAACTCATTTAAGGGTTCAATTGCATACGAACGTCCTTTAGGGACTAATTTGTAAACTTTTAGAATTATAAGGCTAAACAAGTTTTAAAGTTACCAATCCAAAATTAAACTTATGATATACCAACATGTAAAATTTCATCTTAAACGGGTCAACCAAACTCATTGAATTAAGCATACAAGACTCCAAGACTAAAACGTAAGAAATAGAAACCTGAAACAATTCAAATCAACTCCAACGGTCGGGTGTTTCAAAACACAAGGCCCTGTATTAGAACGGTCGTTTCGAAACCAGGTTGACTGTTTCGATACCCGAGTGCGTTTCGAAACCCGTATCGAAATACCCTCTTCCAGTAAGAGATCGTTGCGGAACGTTCCTACCCATTCCGAAACCTCATGGCCATTTCAGGCCTCTGTTCTGAAACATGTAAGGGCATTTCGATACGCCTTGCCCTGCAACAGCAGATTTTGCTGGTTTTTCACTCATAAACACCCCCCGAAAACAATCCAATTCAAGCCACAGCATACATACAACATGTTTAAGCATCAAAGATCATCATTACGAGGCATAAGCTAAATCATGGCATCAATCATGCAAGCATTGGTACTATAGGCATGTTCACCAGTCTTCCAAAGGCATACAAAGCCAAAACCAACATTCAAAAAAAATTCAATCCCCAAAGGCCATTTACAAACCAAAGACAAACAACCAAACATGTTGAAGGTAATTAACAACATCTTCAAAACATCCATGAGTAGAAATCCCACCCATTGCCTCTTATTACACCAAAGAAAAAACCACATACTTTGTTAGACCAAAGTGCTTGGATTCCTCTTGCTTACTCGCTACCTCAAATGCCTAGTTCTCTGCATTGATGAAACAAATGAACGTAAGCACAAAGCTTAGTGAGGATCGCTAAACAACATTCATCAATGCATTTCACACAATTGGCAAATCATCATTTATCAACACATGCCTTTACATAAAACATGTCATTTCGAGACATCAATGCACTTTCTAAAACACATGCTCTTATGCATAATTTTAAAACAGCAAATAAACCTTTTCCCATGCTTTAGCAAGCATCACATGCATTCTAGCATTATTCACAAGCATCTCATGCTTAAACCATTAATCACAACATTATATTGGCTTACAAGTGATCATTTCTCAAACCATAGCAAAATCAACTCAAGACACAATCGGATACGCGGATTACAAGCGTTGTCCCAAACGCTTCATACATACTACCGGACTACACAATGTGGAGATACATGGCACAATCATAACCCCTCAACACCCGTGATGGAGATTAATGGCACAATCACAACCCCTCGACATCACTCATCGGTTGCATGTATAATTCTACTAACGAGAGTAAGGAACACGACCACAAGATTCACACACGGGACTAAATTATCCACCGTTGTGATCTTAGCCTCAATCGTTAGGGTACTTGGATGGAGATTACGACACAATCACAACCCCTCGACATCCAAGGCGAATTTATTCACGGTGCACCCAGCCCTATAGCCGGCTAACTATATTCGATTACAAGTAACCAAGAACCACTTTCATCACTTGCCAATATAATCAGTTAACATCAATACTCCACTGTTTTACAAGCATAATTACAATGACATTACCACAAGCATAACCATGCTTAACATTATTTTCATTTATCACATAAAACCAAGGATCACTTACCTAGTGCATCCTTAACACAATGGCATTAAAAATCCAGCAATACTCGTGCTTCTAACTTGATTTAAAACAGTAATCAAAACCATAATTAACTCAAGTGCATTTTCATCAAAACATAGCACATTTTCGAGAGAGACTTTTGAATCACTTACTCTTGAGCTTAGCTAAGTGTTTCAAACTTACACAAAGCTCCCAAGACCACGCTCAAAGCATTACAAAGCCGGAAAATCCATTTCCACTCACTGATATGTGAAGCCTTGCTTGCCAACACGAAAATTAATCCTCCAGAGCTTCCAACAATGCCTCGTTTGCTCCCAGATCAAGATCCCATGTTTTCACATCATCAAAATAGAGATCTAAATGCATTAAAATGCATTTCAACACCAGCAACAATTCACAAACTCGTTGCTCACCCAAACTACACCAATTTACCCATCTGAAACAACCGATAACTCAATCGATTGCTTCCTAAACAAAGCCCAGCCAACATACATCACTTATAATCAATTATAAACATCAAAATACATCTAATAAACAACCTAACCCATCCTTATACCTCCAGCATGCAAGATTCCACCATTTCACCTCAAAAACTCACTTAAAGCTAACAAGAAACACAAATTAAAGTTATTTAATTAAAAGCCATTTTAAACACATGTCATATTAAGGAAAGGTTAAATTGCCATAAAGCCCCCTAAAGATTCTAAGAATTTGGATTCTCCTTTAAAAATCACATTTTCCCATAGTTTTGAAACTTTACAATTTGGTCACTACTCAAAATGTCCCATTTTCGAAACTCTTTTTGTAAAATTGATTTGACCAACCTCTTAAACAAATTTTTAGAGGATTTTATCAATTTTTATCACATTTTATCCTATCTCGATCCTTGATTTCCTTAAATCACCTTACGCGATTCGAACCGTTCTTGACCGGTCCGGTCCAATGCCCAAAACATCTAGGCCCAAAACCAGGGTGTTACAACTCTCCCCCACTTAGGAAATTTCATCCTTGAAATTTTACCTAACGGAAAAAGGTGCGGAAACTGCTTCAGCATGTCCGCCTTGCTTTCCCACGTGGCCTCCTCAACTACTCGGTGTCGCCACAACACCTTCACAAGCTCTATCGTCTTACCACGAAGAACTTTATTGCTCGCATCCAGAACCCTCACTGGTTCCTCATCATAGGAAAGATCCGGATTCAACTCAATCTCCTCAACAGGCATCACATGTGAAGGATCCGATCTGTACTTTCGCAACATAGAGACATGGAACACATCATGTATCTTTTCCAGCTCCGAAGGCAATCTCAACCGATATGCCACAGGAC
Source organism: Hibiscus trionum (assembly GCA_030270665.1). Lineage (NCBI taxonomy): Eukaryota > Viridiplantae > Streptophyta > Magnoliopsida > Malvales > Malvaceae > Hibiscus > Hibiscus trionum. The sequence goes on along the minus strand of BSYR01000007.1, from coordinate 6,937,673 downwards.
CAAAATGCTCCACAATCTCGTAAGGTCCAATGAACCTTGGGATAAGCTTACCCTTATGCCCAAATCTCATCACCTTCTTCCAAGGCGATACTTTCAAAAACACGCGTTCACCAACCGCGAGCTCAATCTCCTTACGCTTCAGGTCCGCGTAAGACTTTTGCCAATCCGATGCTGCCTTCAAACGCTCACAAATGAGCTTCACCTTCTCGGTGGTTCCCTTTAACATAGCCGGCATCGAAATCAACTTTTGCCCAGCTTCTGCCCAACAGAGAGGGGTTCTACATCTTCTCCCATACAAAGCCTTGTATGGAGCCATTTGAATACTTGCCTGGTAACTGTTATTATACGCAAACTCAACCAACGGCAAGTGCTTCTCCCAAAAACCCTGAAAATCTATCACGCAGCATCTCAACATGTCCTCAAGCACTTGGATCACCCGTTTCGACTGTCCATCCGTCTGAGGATGATACGAAGTACTAAAATTCAACTGTGTACCCAAGGCTTGATGCAAACATTCCCAAAATCGCGATGTAAACCTCGGATCCCTATCCGACACTATAGACTTTGGTACACCGTGCAACCGAACAATCTCAACTATGTACAGCTCAGCCAACTTATCCAAGGTATACGTAGTATGCACAGGCAGAAAATGCACACACTTCGTAAGGCGATCAACAATCACCCAAACTGAATTCTTCTTTGATGGTGACAAGGGCAATCTAGACACAAAATCCATGGTAATTCTCTCCCACTTCCATTCTGGGATTCTCAAAGGTTGCAACAACCCAGAAGGAACCTGATGTTCAGCCTTCACTCGCTGACACACCATGCACTTACTAACGAATTTAGCCACATCCTTTTTCAACCCCATCCAGTACTAGTCATCTTTCAAATCACAATACATCTTTATAATACCAGGATGCATAGCAAAAGAGCTACTATGAGCTTCAGTCAGAATAGTGCGCCTCAACTCAACATCATTTGGCACCAGTATTTGACTTCCAAAGCATAAAACACCATCCTCATTAAAACTGAAATCCGAAGGTCTACCCTCTGCAATGTCCTGAACATGCAAAACAAGAGAATCATCAAGCAACTACTTATCTTTGATTGACTGAATCAGGGATGGTTTCACTTGCAATTCCGTAATAAAACCACCATCATGCGATATGCTCAAGCGAGCAAACATTGCCCTTAACTCCACAACCACTTTCCTGCTCAAAGCATCGGCTACAACATTAGCCTTACCCGGATGGTACTCGATCGTCAAATCATAATCCTTAAGCAACTCCACCCAACGACGTTGCCTAAGGTTCAACTCCTTCAGAGACATGAGATATTTTAGACTTTTATGATCCGTGAACACATCACACTTCTCACCATACAAGTAATGCCTCCAGATCTTCAAAGAAAACACAACAGCCGCAAGCTCAAGATCATGAGTAGGGTAGTTACGCTCATGCACCTTCAATTGCCTAGATTCATAGGTTACTACCTTACCTTACTGCATTAACACGCAGCCCAAACCAACAATGGACGCATCACTATAGACCACAAACTCTTTGCCAGACTCAGGTTGTATCAAAACAGAAAATTGCGTCAAAGCTTCCTTCAGCTTTTCAAAAGCTTGATGCCTCGCATCTGTCCACTCAAAACGAAAATTATTTTGCAACAACTTGGTAAAAGGTGCAGCTATCTTCGAGAAACCTTCAACAAACCTACGGTAATACCCGGCTAAACAAAGGAAACTACATACCTCTATTACCGACTTAGGCACTTTTCAACTCATCACAGCCTCTACTTTGTGCGGATCAACGCGAATACCATCAGCTGACACAACATGTCCAAGGAAAACCACCTCCCTAAGCCAAAACTCACACTTACTTAGCTTGGCATACAACTGGTTTTCCAACAACGCTTGCAAAACGATTCTCAAGTGTCTATCATGATCCTCCTCGTTATGCGAATACACAAGGATATCATCGATGAACACCACCACAAACAGATCCAAGAATTCATGGAAGACACGATTCATCCTGTCCATGAAAGCAGCAGGCGTGTTGGTCAAACCAAACGACATCACTAAGAACTCGTAATGTCCGTACCTTGTCCGAAAAGCTGGCTTAGGCATGTCCACATCCTTCACCTTCAACTGGTAATATCCTGACCTCAAGTCTATCTTAGAAAACATCGAGGCTCCACGGAACTGATCAAAGAGATCATCAATTCTAGGCAAGGGATACATGTTCTTGATCGTCAACTTGTTCAGTTGCCGATAATTTATGCACATCCGCATTGTCCCATCTTTCTTCTTTACAAACAAGACCGGTGCACCCCAAGGTGACACACTCGGCCGAATGAACCCTCGGTCCAACAACTTTTGCAGTTGCGTTTTCAACTCTTTTAGCTCTTTAGGTGCCATGCGATAAGGAGCAATGGACACCGAAGTCGTATTCTCATACAACTCGATACCAAACTCAACTTCCCTGTTTGGTGGCAACCCAGGCAATTCTTCCGAAAAGACACCCGGAAAATCGCGAACGGTTTGGATATCCTGCACACGCACATCCTTGGTGCCAGGATTCATCACAGAGGCAAGGTAAGCCTCACAACCCAACCTCATCATACGGTTTGCTTCCAAAACCGAAATCACATTCGACAAGAATTTCACATTCTCGCCTACTACCACTACTTCATAATCATCGGCCAGCTTTAAGGTAACCCGTTTGACATCAAAGTCAACCACCGCTCTATGCTCCGTCAACCAATCCATGCCAAGGATTACATTGAATCCGTAGAAGGGTAACTCCATCAAATCTACAAGAAAAACATGTCCTTGCACAGATAAAGGGCATCTCCTAAACAACTTCCTAGTGACTACAGTCTCACCAAAAGAACTAATCACTTGCATTCCTACTTCAAGCAACTCAACAGGTATATCAAGAAAATGTGCATGCTCACTCAAGATATAAGAATGCGTAGATCCAGAATCAATCAAAGCCAGCAATGATAAAGACTGAAGAGCAAAGGTACCTGCGATAACATTAGTATCATTGCGTTCCTCGCGCTGAGCATAGACCCTGGCAGGACCGCCTCCCTCAGGCCGAACTGCAACCACATGTACAATGCCTCTCTGACCCTCATCTCTCCTATGAAAGTTCCCTCAAATGCGCCTACGGCATCTCTGAGGTGAAGCCACAGCAGGTGCACGTCCCTGGCCCCCACCAGTCAACAAAGGACACTCCCGCCTCATGTGATCTGTTGAGCCACAATTCCAACATGAATTCCCTGTCACCACAACAGGAGCCTGAACCTCTCTAGCTGCTCGAGGACAATCTCGCCTCAGATGGTCCCTCGACCCACATGTCCAGCACGTGTGCTGCTCAGACCTTACTCGGCCTCCCTGGACTTGACTACCTCGACCCGGAGCACCTCGCCTCACCTCAGGCTAATGTCTCCTATCTCGACCTCTTTTGTTCCGTCCACCCCCAGAACTATACTCAGCTGCTCTCTTCCCATAGCTAGAACCAACACCTCAAGACGCCAAACCTAGATTATGTTCGATGTCTTTGGCTCGACATACAAGCACATCAAAGTCGGTATAATCTGCAACTAACATGTACGTCTTGAATTTATGTACCAGCCCGTACCGGAATCGATCACATCGGTGCCTCTCACTAGGTATCAGCTCAGGGGCATACTGGCTCAAGCGTATGAACTGGACCTCGTACTCCACCACAGAAAGATTGCCCTGAACTAGCGACATAAACTCACGTTTCTTCTCATCCAAGTATCTCACCCCCAGATACTTCCTCTTGAAGGAATCTCTGAAATACTCCCAATCCACCTCATTGAGTTCCAAACCAGTAGTGGTAGTCGTCCACCAGCTGTAGGCATCGCCTTGCAACAAAGAAACGGCGCATCCCAGCTTGCGCACGTCATTGCATCCCATTTGATCCATGATACGGATCGTACTCGCTAACCATGCTTCAGAAGCCTCAGGAGACATTCCAAATAACTCCACAGCTCCTAGGCTCCTCAACCTCTCCAATGGTAAGCCTGCCTGCCCAGCTGCAGAGGCCTGTACATGCGGTTCAGCCACAACAGCCTGAAACGCCCCGGTGATCGCCTGAACCAACGGCGTTAGATTACCCAAACCTAGACCAGCAGGTCCTTGCTGCACCTGCTCCCCACCTCCAGGTGGTGACAGAGGAGGTAAATTTCCACCATGAGGGACATCGGCCTTGCTCACCCTGAGGCACTATTGTATTCGACCTCAGCTCTCTCCTCAGACCCATGGTGCTATTTTAAACAAGCATAACAACAAAAACAAACCAAACCATTTGGGCCAGCCTCAAGCAAGGATCCAAGTCTGAAAAAACATTTGATTAATGTAATAAGGCAATGGGCACCCCGATTTCCCTCAACATAGCATAACATACAATGACACATCATGCTCAACATGCTTTCCATCATCCAAAATCAACACATAACAACATCGCATCATTATCACTCAATCATATTCCTTTCACATGCAATTCACATCAATTCAACATAGCATAAGCTTCAAAATTCATCCAATTGCATGCTTTTCAAACAACATATGTCAATACATATCGATTTCACACATCAACATCCCCTATTCTTTCGTAACCTGGCTCTGATATCAACAAATGTAACCCCCTTAGCCCGACCTAGACGCCCGACCCGAACTAAGAAGATTACACGTGGAAAATCAAAGTCAACCAGTGAAATTCGACCTTATTAATAACCTTTTTTCTTTTTAACTTTTCTAGATGCACATTATTAGCCTATGTGAATAGAAAAACACCTTAGCGGAAACGATACAGCGAACGGAACTCATTTAGGGGTTTAATTGCATACTAACGTCCTTTAGGGACTAATTTGTAAACTTTCAAAATTACAAGGCTAAACAAGTTTTAAAGTTACCAATCCAAAATTAAACTTATGATATACCAACATGTCAAATTTCATCTTAAACGGATCAACCAAACTCATTTCATTAAGCATACAATACTCCAGGACTAAAACGTAAGAAACAGAAACCTGAAACAATTCAAATCAACTCCAACGGTCGGGTGTTTCGAAACACAAGGCCCTGTATCGGAACGGTCGTTTCGAAACCAGGTTGACCGTTTCGATACTCGGGTGCGTTCCGAAACCCGTATCTAAACATCCCCTTCCAGTAGCAAATCGTTTCAGAACGTTCCTACCCGTTCTGAAACCTCATGGCCATTTCAGGCCTCTGTTCCGAAACAGGTAAGGGCATTCCGATACGCCTTGCCCTGTAACAGTAGATTTTGCTGGTTTTTCACTCATAAACACCCCCCGAAAACAATCCAATTCATGCCACAGCATACATACAACATGTTTAAGCATCAAAGATCATCGTTACGAGGCATAAGCTAAATCATGGCATCAATCATGCAAGCATTGGTACTATAGGCATGTTCCCTAGTCTTCCAAAGCCATACAAAGCCAAAACCAACATTCAAACAAAATTCAATCCCCAAAGGCCATTTACAAACCAAAGACAAACAACCAAACATGTTCAATGTAATTAACAACATCTTCAAAACATCCATGAGTAGAAATCCTACCCACTTCCTCTTATTACACCAAAGAAAAACCACATACTTTGTTAGACAAAAGTGCTTGGATTCCCCTTGCTTACTCGCTGCCTCAAATGCCTAGTTCTCTACATTGATGAAACAAATGAGCATAAGCACAAAGCTTAGTGAGGATCGCTAAACAACATTCATCAATGCATTTCACACAATTGGCAAATCATCATTTATCAACACATGCCTTTACATAAAACATGTCCTTTCGAGATATCAATGCACTTTCTAAAACACATGCTCTTATGCATCATTTTAAATTAACAAATAAACCTTTGTCCATGCTTTACCAAGCATCACATGCATTCTAGCATTATTCACAAGCATCTCATGCTTAAACCATTAATCACAACATTATATTGGCTTACAAGTGATCATTTCTCAAACCATACCAAAATCAACTCAAGACACAATCGGATACGCGGATTACAAGCATTTTCCTACATGCTTCATACATACTACCGGACTACACAAGGTGGAGATACATGGCACAATCACAACCCCTCAACACCCGTGATGGAGATTAATGGCACAATCACAACCCCTTGACATCACTCATCGGTAGTTGTATAATTCCACAAACGATAGTAAGGGACACGACCACGAGATTCACACACAGGACTAAACCATCCACCGTTGTGATCTTAGCCTCAATTGTTAGGGTACTTGGATGGAGATTACGGCACAATCATAACCCCTCGACATCCAAGGTGAGTTTATTCACGGTGCACCCAATCCTATAGCTGACTAACTATATCCGATTACAAGTAACCAAGAACCACTTTCATCACTTTCCAATATAATCAATTAACATCAATACTCCACTGTTTTACAAGCATAATTACAATGCCATTACCACAAGCATAACCATGCTTAACATCATATGCATTTATCACATAAAACCAAGGATCACTTACCTAGTGCATCCTTAACACAATGGCATTAAAAATCCAGCAATACTCATGCTTCTAACATGCTTTAAAACAGTAATCAAAACCATAATTAATTCAAGTGCATTTTCATCAAAAATAGCACATTTCCGAGAGAGACTTTCGAATCACTTACTCTTGAGCTTAGCTAAGTGTTTCAAACTTACACTAAGCTCCCAAGACCACGCTCAAAGTGTTACAAAGCCGGAAAATCCATTTCCACTCACCGATATGTGAAGCCTTGCTTGCCGACACGAAAATTATTCCTTCGGAGCCTCTAACAATGCCTCGTTTGCTCCCGGATCAAGATCTCCTATTTTCACATCATCAAACCAGAGATCTAAATGCATTAAAATGCATTTCAACACCAACAACAATTCACAAACTCGTTGCTCACCCAAGCTACACCAATTTACCCATCCGAAACAACTGATAACTCAATCGATTGCTTCCTAAACCAAGCCCAGCCAACATACATCACTTCTAATCAATTATAAACATCAAAACACATCTAATAAACAACCTAACCCGTCCTTATACCTCCAGCAAGCAAGATTCCACAATTTCACCTCAAAAACTCACTTAAAGCTAACAAGAAACTCAAGGATCTCAAGGATTTCCGGATCTATGCTATCAAAACTTCATTTCAACATATCAACCAACTTAAAACTCAGTTAAAAACAATTTATAACAGAGCTTAACAAAACAAATCCGAAAATTAAGATTTCAACCATATTTTTACAAGATTTTGATCTCAAATCAAAACTATAATAAAAACTCAACCAAAAACAGTAATTAAAAGCCAAAGATCTTGGGAATTTCAATAAAGAACTTTGATTAGAGGTTGAGAACGGGATTTACCTCCAATCCTTGCTTTCCTCAATGAATGACAAGTTTTCCTTAGCAAAATCTTGAAGAACTCGAAAGAATTTCTTGAAAATTGTTTAAAGAGATTTTAAGAGAGTGTTTGGGACAAAAGAATTCTGGAGAGAAATGATTGAAATTAGTGTTTGGCTGAAAATGAAGAGAAGATGGTAGTTACGTTATGGAATCTCACATTAAATACCTAATTAATTAATTAAAATAAAAACCAATTAAAGCTATTTAATTAAAAGCCATTTTAAACACATGCCATATTAAGGAAAGGTTAAATTGCCATAAAGCGCCCTAAAGATTCTAAGAATTTGGCTTCTCCTTTAAAAATCAAATTTTCCCACAATTTTGAAACTTTACAATTTGGTCACTACTCAAAATGTCCCATTTCTGAAACTCTTTTTGTCAAATTGATTTGACCAACCTCTTAAACATATTTTTAGAGGATTTTAGCAATTTTGCCACATTTTTATCCTATCACAATCCTTGATTTCCTTAAATCACCTTACGCGATTAGAACCTTTCTCGACCGGTCCGGTCCAATGCCCAAAACATCTAGGCCCAAAACTAGGGCGTTACAAGGCCTGTCTAAGATGATCCTATTGACTGAGGCATCTATCATCATCTGCGTCGGGTAGTTTACCCCATTGTAGAATATAGATACCCGAGTCCAAGCCGGTAGGCAATGCAGCCGGCAATTATTCAACATTTGTTGGTACCGTTCCGATGCCTCATACATTGGCTCATCATCTCCCTGTCTAAAGGTTGTAATCTCATTTCGCAGCCTATCAGTGATGTTGGATGGACATAAGCGATCTAGGAAATCTTTGCAGAGCTCGGCCCATGAACTGAATGATCCTGCTGGCTGGTTGTCTAACCATTGTTTTGCCCTATCCCTCAGTGAATAGGGAAATACTCTCAGCCGTAGTATGTCCTGGTGTACCCCATGAATTTTGTAGGCTCGGAAAATGTCCAGAAACCCTCGTAAATGCTGTCGAGCATCTTCTGTAGCAGTCCATCCGAAGTGCCCTAGTGTATTTATCATGTTGAACATGACGGGCTTCAGTTCAAAATGATCTGCCCCTATCTCTGGTTCAGTCACTATTGGCTCGAACCTTTGAAAGTCATGTTCAAGGTAGTCTTTTGTTGTCCGCACTTAGGGTGGATCAGGGGGATCCTGCCTCTGTTGTACATGAGGCCCTCTGGGTGGCAAATCTGGCTGCCCGCCCCTGCCATTCATGGCATCAATTGGAGGGTCCTCGTTCACCATGTTCTCTTCCTTTGTTTTACCTTTGTCCTTGTTCTGTAGGATTTCTCTGAGCTCCCTCTTAAGCCTTCTCTTTTCACGCTCTAGATCGTCGTAAATGATAAGGTTTCCTTTAGGGTTAGCCCTGGTCATACACTTGCAAAGGACACGGTAAAATTCTCTTTTTCGACTAAAATAAAAATAAAAAAAGTAAATAAAAAGTGCAGAAAATGGAAAAACGAAATTCGTTTTTACCAATCCCCGGTAGCGGCGCCAAAAACTTGTAGGGCGTGTAGGTGTTCCCTTTTTGTGAGAGTGCAAGTGCACACTCCTGCCAAGTTATAGTATAAAAGATGTCGAATCCCACGAGGATTGGACAACTTGTCTCAACTTTGTAATTCCTGCACAATGGTAAAGTAAAAACACATGTAAATGATTGGTTGAGATCAGAGAGTAAATAAAGACACAAGTAAAAGGTAAGAGGAGAATCAGGTTGATAGAACAAGCAGGGTTATGCTGCCACTTAGTGTAAAAACTGCGTTGTAATAGGTATGAGTTATTCTTTGCTGCCACGATATGTTGCCTCGGTGGGTATGGCGGGCGGCAAACTACGACCCTGTCACACGGCCGCATCAGGTCACTGCCACTGCAGGGCTGTATACTGTCTCGGCAGGTGGAATGGAAGGAAGTCCTGGCGGCAAGTCTGGCAAATACTTCAAGTTCGGCAGGATAGTGGACAGTGATCCCTCCTATTTCTAGGTTAAGATGCTCGAGATTGATGACTTGAGGACTAGTGTGGAACCAAGGCAATCAACTCGGTTAGCGATCCCTTTTAGTCGGTGAAACTTGTGGACTAGTGTGGAACCAAGTTAGTCACGCCTCCCGTTGTGACCATACTTAACCCTTTCGTGAGCCTTGCACTTTCGTGCCCGACAAATGGATTCTCTCAGACGACTGGTGAGGAAAGATTGAAAGAATGAAGAACAATGGATTAAGTAAACTTGAAATATTTTATTGAAGAAATAACTAAAAAACCTAAAACAATTGTTTCACTCTAGTTACAACATAACCCTAACCCAATGGGGAATTAGAACATGGCGGCGGCTGAGAGCACAAGAGAAGTTTATAGAATACCTAATATGATTTGAACTAGGAGTTACAATGGGTATTCATAGACTATAAGACTAGGTTATGTCCTTCTTAAAGTAGAAGTCCTCTAAAGTAGCTTTCCCTCTTTAATATGGCTTCAAATGTTGACTTCTTTGCATGGAATATGGACTCTTTCCTATTTGCCTTCATCCGCAAGCAAGCTTGAGAATTTTGCTTCGGCAGCCCTAGCTGCTGCTACAGACGTCAAAAAATCACGTGAGCGCTGGTGATAGAATTAGGAGTTTTAGCTCTACAAATCGTGCTCCGATTCTCCAAACTTCCATAGTCAGCTGCCGCGGCAGCAGCTTTTGCTCGACAGGTGCTCGGCAGCAACTTACTTTTGTTGGAACTACTTCAGTACAGCTCCTGGGTTTGTTCCTCAGCATAATGTCCTCCGCTCCTCGATTCCCTCGCTCAGCTGTTAGTACCTACAAGCAAGAATGCACTAAAACGGTATCTCATATTCACCAAATGCATGATAAGCTATAAAAGTAAGGCAGAATAATGAAATACTGTAATATTCTATGCATGAACCTAATTATGCCTAATATGTGCTTAAAAACAGTCATAATAAGAGTTGGAAAGTGTATGAAATATAGGACTTTTGGACACTTTACAGCCCACTACGAAGAAAACAAAGGAAGAAAAGAGTGTGATTGCACCAAGCCCCATACCCTTGGTGAACGGAGAAAAGGCGAGCGAAGGTGATGTGGACGCAGAACATGAACATACGAAGGAGAGCTTGTCTGATGCGGCTAACAAACAAAATGAAGTGAAGGTGAACGAGCCTTATGCGGACAAGGACGAAGTTGGTGCAAAGAGTCACGTGAATCCGAAACAAAACGTGAATGCAATTACTTTGAGAAGTGACAAGAATTTGCAGGATTCTTCAACCTATAAAATATACAAGAAGTTGCCCAGTTGCCCAAGCAATCACACCATTCCCAAATGCCCAGGCAATTTGACTAGTCCAATTTCCAAGTTGTTTGATTCTTCACCCAAGAAGGACACCGAAAAGGAAGAAGGGGAGGCTAGCAAACCAACAAAATTTTGGCTAACCCCTTTTCCCAAAAAAGATAAAAAATCACACAAAGTTGAACCGGACAAGGAAGATGTCGAAACAAGCAAGGTAATTCAGCCCATTGTTGTTCAACCCAATTTTCCTCAAAGGTTCTCAAAGACCAAGAAGGAGGAACAAGAAAAGGAGATTCTTGAGACATTTTGCAAAGTCGAGGTAAATATTCCATTCATTGTTACTGTAAAACAAATCCTTCGCTATGCAAACTTTCTCAAAGAATTATGCACAAACAAGAGGAAGTTGAATGGTAACGAAAAGGTAAGAATGTGTCTGTCGTACTTAAACAGAAACTCCTAGAAAAATGCAAAGACCCAGGTATGTTCACTATCCCTTGTCAAATTAGAAGCATCAAGATTGAGAAAGCCATGCTAGATTTAGGAGCATCTATTATTGTTATGTCGTATTCTATGTATTGTGCTAACAATATGGGTACTCTTAAAGATACATGTGTGATCATACAGTTTGTCGATAGATCGAGTGTCTATCTGAAAGGAGTTTTGGAGGATATTTTGGTGAAGTCAATGAATTAATATTTCCTGCTGATTTTTATGTTTTAAACATGGAGGAAAATGAAACATCTAGTCCTAATTTGATTTTGTTAGGAAGACCATTCTTGAAAACATCTAGAACAAATATTAATATGCATGATGGGGTACTTACCATGGAATTTGATGGCCAAAACATAAAATTCATTATCTATGATGCCATGAAATACAATGAAGATGCATGTTCATTATTTGCTTTAGATGTTACTAACTCTCCAATGCAGGAATTCATCAAAGAGTTTGATTATGATAAAACCCGAGGATAACTCCTTGCATACAAAGACATCATACCATGGTATGCGGACATCGCATACTTTTTTGTGAAAAATGCATTTTCAACATGTACATCACAGGTGAAGAAAGACAAGATCAAATGTGACGCAAAGCCGTACCTATGGGATGACCCAAACCTATGAAAGATAGGAGCTGATCCAGCCATAGTGGCGAACATCAACTGTGTTGAGATTTATGGGGCTCGATTCCCTCAACCGTTCTTGCTCGCCAAGCGTGGAGAAGTAGGATATTTGGGTGTTTTTGTGGGAATGAAAAGATAAACAATTTACACAAGGATTTATAGTGGTTCAACCTTCTAACCAAGGTCTACATCCACTACCTTAGCTTCCTACTAAGGATTTCCAAACAAATTCACTTAGAATTTCGTCCCCTTTTCTCGGATTAGAAGGAAACCATTACAACAATCAAGCTTTCTACCCAAAGCTTGATCAAACACTCTCTTACACAAGAAAGACTTAGAAAACTAGAAATCCTTCTAGAAGGTATATGTTTGCACAATTAAAGCTCTTACCCAAAACCTAAACACTTGAGCAAATTTGACAATTAGGCTCACAAGTGTTGTCTATACAATAAATTGAACAATAAAGCCCTAAGACAAATTCTTGATCATTATATTGTTGACAATTGAAGCATTAACCATCTCTTGATGCTTGGAGGTCCCTTTTATACTCCTCTTTGAGTTTGTAGTCGTTACTAGCCATTGGGGTTGGATTGGAGTCGTTGGAGCCTTTAATTCCCACCATAAATGTAGTTCTGCAGCTTGGCGTATCGATACCCTTTAAACCGTATCGATACGGTCCCGATAAGGAAGTAGCCGTTGTGCACTTCAGCTGATCTATATCGATACACTTACCTAGCGTATCGGTACGGTCCTGCATATTAAAAGACCGTTGGGAAATATGACCATTGGGGTAGTTAGGCGTATCGGTACGCGATACAACCGTATCGGTACGCGACTAGCTGTTGGGCTGTTTTAAAACACACCGTATCGATACGGTTAAGCGTATCGGTACGGGTTTTGGCTACTGGAAAATTCATGTAGTTGAAACCTTAAAGCGTATCGGTACGGTACCAGGTCGTATTGGTACGGGCACTTGAAAAGCTTGGTTTTGACTACTTTAAATGCACTTTAAATCATTCCAAAGCCTTGTAAAATCGTTAAACATATTTTCAAGTTGTTTTTGACTAAAAACATATTTTAAATTCTTTACAATTTAGTCCAAAACATTTTTCAAATATTATATCAAAACACTTAGTTCTACAATCTCCCCCTTTTTGATATAATAAAACCAACTTGAAAAATTGTTTGGGATTCTCTCCCCCTTTGTATTTTAAAATTTGAATAAGAGACTTAAAATTTGAATAGGATTAAAGTTCCCCCTTATTCTCTTGAAAAACTTGAAAATCAATTTTTCAAAACCATTTCTCCCCCTTTTTGTTATATCAAAAAGAATTTAAAATGACATTTGGCTCAAAATAACTTAGGAGGTAAAAGTAAATTGACACCATTTAACAATTTGGTTTTAAAATTGGCTCCCCCTTACTCAAAGCATCAAACAATGTTAGTTCAACATATGTCATAATCTAGTTGAAAAAAAGAATAAATCAAGTTAAATAAATAAAACAACTAGATTTTTACCACACTTGAACACAAGAAAGGATGTGAAGCCTTCCTTCTTCAAGTGTTCTTCGTTGTGTGCATGGAGCTCTCCCTCAATTTTGGACTTGTTGATCAATCTCCATCACACCTAAACAAGACAATCAAGTAATTTTTGGTATCCAAATTGCTTTGGATCCATAGACATTAGTAGCACAAAACTTAGTCCCCTTAGGAATCCATTTTTCAATTTCATCCTTTTTAGTTGAAGTAGTTAGTCCTTTTGGGACCCAAACACTTCTAAAACATTTTTCATTTATGAATCTAGGGGAACTAGATTTTCTTACATAGAAGTTTGATTTTCCAAAATCATTTTTCTTTTGAAGTTCATTGGAAATCAAATCTTTTTCCTTCTTGAGATCATCAACTTCCTTTTGGAAAATGTTTTGATACATGTATCTTTGGACTTTCGTTGACATTGACTATTGACTCGTTCCGATACAGGTTAGGCCCATATCGAAACAAGGAATTCCGTACCGGTACGGCCTATTTGATTTTTCAGGTACGACCTGACCTGTAATGCCAGATTTTTGCTGGTTTTTAATCGAATTGACCTACCAAGCGATGTTCAAATGCAACAAAAAATTACACACAACATATCAACGCTATAAACTACTGGCATGATCATTCGAATACGTTTACTAGGTTTTCACCTATGTGAGACATATATGCAATTTTTGCCAACTTTTAACCACACCAAAGGTCATTTTAGGGCCTTTAACAACATTTCAACTTATACACATTATAAGCATGACAAAATGGACACAAAAGACTAATTCAACTACTTTTCCACCTTCCTAAGAGTTTATAAGAGAAAAATACATTACTTTTGGCTTGTAGTGACTTGTCTTGCTACGACTTTTCCGATTTTTCGCAACGATCGATTCCTTAACCTGAAATGCATGAGATGAGACACGTTAGGCATACTGTGCCTAGTGATGTAGTCATATACAATGTAATTATCAATGAGTGATACAAGTACATAAACTCATGCTTACAATAGTAATGATATGCTCTAATATGCAATATTTAACATATCAAATTCATTATTAACCCTTGGTTTGAATAAAGATAGTGGATAAGCGAATTCCTACACCTCGCCAAAACAATAAATGGTCTAGTCCCTTCGCCTCGCCAATGACCAAGTACAATACACATCCCTTCGCCTCGCCAAATCAATATAGGTCGTAGCCTTAGGATCGTAGTCCACCCGTACACCGAGCTCATGAATTCTATGGCATGCCAATTATATCCAAGGTATGTTCAAATCCAAGGTTTCAATGACAATATCCATATTCAATATTCAATGATAATTCTGATGACTAATATCTTCAATATTATTATTAGTAAACATGCTTCAATATCAATGTCTCATGATTTCAATGGCAATGTCAATGTCTGATGATTCATTTACAGTGTTTCGATAACAATAACTATATCATTAAAAATGAACGATGGTGATGCCGATAACTATGTCTGATGTTCATCTAAACTTAAAATAACTATTAGCTATCAAGATGTCCATGGATTAACAAACCCTAACTTGTGATTATACTTGATATATCCATGGAATCCAATGATTGTTCGAGGTATATAGCTTACCCAATCGATGACAATGATTCGATAACAATAAATTAAAGAAAAACCAAGCTTAGGTTTCCCTCCAATGGATGTGTGTGCTTAGAAGAAGATGATAAAGATGAAGAATTTGGGAGGTGCTTGCTTTCTTATGTCTCGAGTAAGACTTCAATATAGTTATTCAATAGCTATTAATTTGAGAAGTTTTCCTTCCAATGAAGGAAGCTCTCCAGGTGATTCCACGTATGGAAATTATAAGAAAGGAGGGCTAATCGCAAGGTTAGCCATTCAACTCTTAATTCTCTATAGTTTTGCCCTCGAACTTTCCAATAACTATAATTTAGTCACTATAAACCTTTTAATGAATTCAATAAGACATGTACTCGATAGTTTAACTCAATTAAAGTCCAATATTAACTAATTAACAAGCTGATACAATATTTAGACTTTCTCGATGTGAGATTTCCGATCACTAGAACCCGATTCCGACTAGACTGGATTTTGGGGTGCTACAAGTTAGGGTTGTTGTATTTAATGTAAAGTCTTCCCCTTTATTCCTTATAAATGGAGATCAAAGGGTGAAGAGAAAATACCAAGTAGAAACCCTACTCTAGTCTAAACCCTCTCCCTTATTCTCTTGTGTATCTGTCGACCGCCATGAGTGGCTAAACCCTTCTTTTCTAGTCAAGTGTAGTTACAAGGGATATTATTTCAAGTTTTTAGTGAGATTTCTTGTTCCCAAATTATCTTCATCTTTGTTCAAGTATTTTCATATCTTTTGTTCTTCATCTTCATGTATATGTTGGGTTATACGTATACATGCAACCAAGTCATGGGTTATTGACGCAAGTGGTAAGGAAATTCGGGTTAGAGTTTCTAAAGGTATGAATTCATGTTTTTAATAAGTTAACAGTTTAGTGCTTAATAAGAATATGTGCTTGGGTCTCTATTGTTTTTTTGGATAAATTTATTTCCTTCATTTATCCAGAGTAGTGAACTGCTATATGAAAAAAGGTATACATCATGTACAAAGAATTCAAACTAAATGATCCCCCAATCTAAACATAATTGAGAGTTCACTCAATCATTTTTGTCTATACAACAACCAAAAATATGAAAACGAATGGTGTTCTATATATTTTCCACTATATCATCGTTGCATCTAGTATTCCCTCTAAAATGTATGTTGTTTTGTTCATGCCAAATATTGTAGATAAAAGCAGTCCAAACTAGTTTAAGCACTTTGACAATAAAAGATTTCCCCTTTAGATTAGTAACAACCCACATGATTTCATCATCCCAACCTAGGGTATATCCCTCCAAACGACAGAGTTTTAGTAGTTTCCTCCAAACATCACTTGAATACCTGCATTCAAAAAATAAATGCTCTCGTGTCTCTAGGGTACCGCAACATAAATTGCATGCACCATCCGTAGCAATCCCCATCCTCCCAAGCGTGTCTTTTGTAGGTAGTCGATTTTGAATTGCCATCCATGAGATGATGGAATGTTTAGGGATATGTCGAGAAAATCGAACGAGTTTCTCCCATCACACCTTTTCTTTCTTGTCTCTAACAACATCCCATATCCGTTTGGAGTTGATCTCAACCCTGTTACTTGTTGCAGCAAAAACAGTAGCAGCTTAAGGTCTTAGTTTCATAAGTTTCCTCAAGGACCAATTAAAGTGTGGTTTGCTTTCGGCTTGCCAAATATCAGCCCCCTTTAATGCATACTTGTTAATCCAAGCCACCTAAAGAGATCCATCACCAGCTATGAGTTTTCTCAAAAGATGGAGGCTGCAAGTTTTGTTTCAAGTGTGTAGGCTTTTAACACCTAGGCCACCCTTAGATTTAAGATTACATATTTGCTGCAAGCTCACTCTAGCACCCTTAGCAGGGGTATCGGTCCCTTTCCAAAAGAAGCGGCTACATATTTGTTCCATTTTTGAGATCACCGATTTGGGAAGGATAAGCTGTCAACTCAGTAATTAAAAATGTTGAAGAGAAAAGCTTTAATCAGCTGCAAACGCCCTCCATAGCAAATTTTTTTGTTGGACCATATGTGTAGCTTAGCTCTAATATTTTCCAAGAGCGGTGTACAATCCTCATTCGTTAATTTCCTAGTATTCAAGGGTACTCCGAGGTAGCGTACAGGGAGTGTCCCCTGTTTAAAACTCGTGGCAGCCTTGATTTCATCTATTTGTTCATCGGAAAGTCCACAAGCAAAGAACTTTGTTTTGCGGCATTTAATGAATTTCAACCTTAATGCTATTTGATACGCTTTAATTCTTAGTGGGTTATCTAATGAATTTTAACCTTCATAATAAGAGTTAGTAATTTATGGGTTATTAAATTACTTTCTATCAAATAAGAGATATAAGTTATTTGTGGGTTATCATCTAACTTGAAACTAACTATTTGAGATTGATGTTGATTTATCTTTTGTGGGTCAATGATCTAAATCCTTGATTTAATATTCCAAGTTCTACCTTGACTAGATTTCCATCTTATATTAAATCCTTCCTTAACTAAATTGATTTATTCAAACCAAATACAACCCCCTTTTCCTTTAATTTGCTTCTGAACTTAACCTCTTAACCGCTCTCTGTTGGATCGACCCTACTTGCCGCTACTACAAATTCAAACAACGAGTAGGTATTAATTTTTGACAGATTTGACACCCATCAAATACCACCAAAGAAAACTGATTCACCTAAGACCTTGAATTCTCAATCAAAAGATAGGTATGTATACATCATAGTGTCATACAATCTGAACCGCGTTCACTCTAAATAGACTTTCCACCTAGATTTTATTTTTGCCAAAAATATGCGAGTGATAATTAACAAGAAGGATATCACTACTCAAGATGTAGACCCATTGAAGTTGTATACTCAAAAACTCTCTAACAAAATCCACGATCGTTCTATCTAATCTTACACTAAGGAAATCACGAAGCATCACAATCAACTCTGAAAGACTCGATGTTTGACTCACAACTGATGGCAAGTCAAAAACTTATCAATGAATTCGAACACACGTTCCTTTACTTCTCTCTAAATGCACGACGAGAGTTTTGGTACAAACTGTCGCTCCTTGAATAATATATCATGTACTGACCACTGTACTACACGCTAAGAATCTATTATCTCGATATATCATTCTCTAAAGCACACATAGAAAGATCTCAAGGATCATTAGAATCCATCGAATCTAATTCCAACCATAACATTGTACCTACTTAAATAAAATCAAACGTCAGTTCTCCCGACTTCCAAAGCTAACCAATCCTCAACTTGAAGCTTAACTAATAAATTACATGGGTACCGACACTGACCAATCAGTACTGATACCAAATGAATCGAGTACTGGTACTACATTGAGCTAATATCGGTACTATCTTACACGACCATCACTTGTAATCATAGATCAATTCGTATGAGTAGCATTATACTCTAACTCGAATCAAACCCTATAAAGCCTTTCACTTATCAACTTCACTACACTTAGGTGGTGATCAATCGCACGATCGACAGTTTTCAATTACCTCGGCTTACATCATTGTCCCAAATCTCAATTTTCCTAAGTGAGCAAGCACTCCAATTTCTCGTTGTTAGGGTAGGCACAACCATCCCCATTCTTGCACCAAATATACATCCTTGCCAAAACAACAAAACATTCTCAAAGATCTCAAAATCTTACTCGACTCCGATCGAATTAACACTATTGTCACAATAGAATAGCCTCGAGCGGCGTGAAGCTCAACTAATGTGAAACACCTTAAACCCGGATGTCATATTTAGGCTTAACCTCAACTGTTACCTCAAAATTTCCAACCTAGTTTAGGCCAAAAGAGTTCATTCAATAAATAATTTAAATCCGACAATTAAAAAAATTAAGGGTAAACTACATAGATGACCACTGAACTATAGATTTGGTGTCAAAATGACCACTATATTATTTTTTGCCGCAAATGCACCACACAACTATTTAAATGGTTCCATTTTAGCCACACGCCGTTAAAAAACGAAAAAGTTGACGGAACTGTTAAAACAATTAGTATAATTACACATTTGGTCCTCTATATTTATACAATATATCAATTTAGTCCTAATTTTAATCTAATAAAATAAATTAATTATTCAATAAGATGGTGACACGTGTCACCACCTTATTGGAGTAGGAAAAATGAAAACTAAAGAACTGCCCTTAGTAGGAATCGAACATGGGACCTTGGGATGTAACGCGAGCAAGTTTGCCACTGAGTCAAGCATATACTTTGATATACAATACTAATAATAATATGTGTGGTATAACCAAATCAGGTCAGATCCAATCCAGAGTTCAAATCATTAACAACTAAAATAATAAGAGGGCATAAATTAGTATTCCCCTTGTCCGATATCGAACACGAAGGACATGCAAACCAAGTAATACCACTCTGTATCAGACAAATCCTCCGGAGATAATGCAGTAGAAGGCCTTTTAGTTTGATCAGTTTCACCTTCCAACAGAGATTCATAAAGTTGTCTCAGTTGTTCACTCCTCTGTAGACCAATTTTATCTGTTGCTTTAAGCTCCAATGCTTGTACGGTCTTCCTAGTCTTGATGTCTCCATTGTAGTAACCATCTCCCCATTGAAGCTCCCTGATGATTATCAAAATTAAAAAAAAGGGAAGAAACTTAACAAAAATCGGATTAAAGTCGATGAACACGAATGCGAAAAGCCAAAAAATACCCTTGTTGTGTAGCTGATAAAGACCAAAAGATTGCATAGCTCCATTGAATACTCCTTACAGCAACTGCAAGTTGTTTCCTTAAGTTTTCTGGCACCACACCAACCTGGCTTTTAACAGCATTATCCATTTTTACATTAACAAAATATGACTGGAATTTTTCAAGCTAGCCTTTTTCCCCCAAGCTAACTATTAGAGATATTATTTGTATTAATAATTAGTTGTTAGTTTAAATCAAGATTAGTTGTCAAGAATAGGAGTTAGTTATTAGTTAGTTTTAAGTATTAGTTTTATATCATATTATTATATATATGTAAAACAGTAAATGAAGATAATTAATTGAGTTTTACCGTTTATTCTTTTCATTGATATTCTTTCTCTCTCTGTCGATCCCCTTTTACTTCCTCCGAAACCCTAGTACCAAAATCCCCAAATCTAAACTCTTCGATTTTATGTTTTCACAAACATTGATATGGTATCAGTTGATTACTCTTCGTCTTCGCCTTCATCGGAGAGTCATTCCGTTAGCGCCGACGACCCATCCAGTGAATTTTACATTCATCCGAATGAAAATCCCGCGTTGGTGTTGACTTCTTCGCTGCTCACCGGAAGCAATTATCATGGATGGGCTAGATCCATGAGGATGTCTCTCATATCGAAGAACAAGCTCTCGTTAGTTGATGGTACGATCAAAGAACCACGGAAAGATGAGGCCACATATTGCGCGTGGATCAAATGCAACAATCTTGTTCTATCTTGGCTTCAACGTGCTCTCAGCCCCGAGATTGCCCAGAGTGTAATTTGGATTGACAACGCCTCTAAACTTTGGGCTGATCTGTTCGACAGGTTTAATCAAGGTGATGTCGTTCGAATCTCTGATTTACTGCAAGAGTTTTATTCTCTTCAGCAGGGTACCATGTCTGTTACTACTTATCATACGCAGTTAATGGTTTTGTGGGATGAGATTTCCAATTTAAGGCCTTTAAATCCTTGTGATTGTCATGCTGTTAAGTATAGGAAACATGATTTTATCCTTAGGTTTTTGCGTGGCCTAAATGAGTCTTTCTCTGTTCAAAAATCCCATATTCTGAGGATGAAATCCATGCCATCCATAAATTAGATATTTTCTTTTATCATTCAACATGAAAGAACCCTATGGTCTATTGTTCCTGTTTGCGATTCAAATGTTTTGATGGCTGGTAGATTTAATAGTCAAAATTCTAGAAAGAATGTTGCTTATAGAAGTGATAACAGTGGGAAGAGACCACCATCTAATTTTGGAAATAGAAATCCTATCTGTTCTTATTGTGGGTTGGTTGGTCATTCTGTTGACAAATGCTATCGTAAGCATGGTTTTCCCCCTGGATATAAAACTAGGAATCAGTCTAGTAAAGCCAATCAAATAGTTTCTTGCAATCCTCAGCTTGAGTCCTTGATCAATCTTGATAATCAATCCTTGGCTTTTACCAAAGAACAATATGAAGGTTTAGTTTCTTTGCTTCAAGAAAGGGCTTCTTCGAATTCAAATTCTGATTCTCAGCATATACATCAGTCTCAAGTGAATGTTTTATCTTCCACTTTTCATTATGATTCTGCTCCTGTTCTTGAATCAGGTATTGTTCTTTCTTCTGTTTCTAATAATCATGCATATGTTGTCTCCTGGATTATTGATTCTGGAGCCACAGATCATATTGTTAACAGTATTGATTTTTCAAAGAATATCAGGTAGTTTCTGACAAATATGTTAGGCTTCCTAATAATGATCTAGTAAAGGTTTGTCATGTTGGAACAGTAGAATTGAATCCTTCTTTGACATTATATAATGTCTTTCATATTCCCAATTTTGGATTCAACCTTATTTCTGTTTCTCAGTTAGTTAAGGAACATCTATATTCTTTAATTTTTTCTTTTGATGCTTGTTTTATACAGGATGTCAAGAGCTGGAAGACGATTGGTATAGCTAAGCAGTCTCAAGGGTTGTATCAGCTTGATATGTCAGTGTGTCCTTCATCTTTTAATTATGTTACTTGTGTTGTTTCCGTAGATCTTTGGCATGCTAGATTAGGGCATCCCTCTTCCCAGAGGATGAAATATTTTGTTGCTTTAAATAATTCCATACCATCTGTAGTTGTATGACTGTGAAGTTTGCCATTTAGCCAAACAAAAAAGGCTTCCTTTTCCTATTAGTACTACTAGTGTTAGTTCTGTTTTTGATTTGGTACATATGGACATTTGGGGTCCTTTTCCAGTAAAAAGCTTGTATGGACATTCTTATTTTCTAACTGTGATAGATGAAAAAAGTAGGTATCTTTGGATTTTTCCTATGAAAGATAAAAGTGAAGTTAGGAATCTTATAGTTTAATTTTATACTTTTGTTAAGGTTCATTTTTCTAAGAAAATTAAGTGTTTAAGATCTGATAATGGGAAGGAATTTGAAATGGTTGAGTTTTTTTTAAAGAAAAGGTTATATTACATCAGACTTCATGCACTTATACTCCTCAGCAAAATAGTACTGGAGAAAGGAAACATCAACATATCTTAACTGTTGCAAGGGCTTTAAGATTCCAAGCTGGTTTACCTTTAATCTTTTGGATTGATTGCATACTGCATTCTGTTCATTTGATCAATCTTACACCTACTCCAATTTTAGAAAATAAGACTCCTCGGGAGATATTGTTTAATTCAAAACCTGACATTACAAATCTGAAAGTATTTGGTTGTTTAGCCTATGCTTCAGTTTTACCAAAACCTAAAACTAAAATGCACCCTAGATCTATTAAATGTGTTTTTCTTGGATATCCAAGAAACATTAAAGGTTTTAAAATGTATGATTTAGAAGCTAAAACTGTTTTTATATCTAGAGATGTTGTTTTTTCTGAGTCAATGTTTCCCTTTGTTAATCCTCAAAAGGTTAATAATGATGTAATTTTTCCTGTTTATGATATTGACATTTTTCTTGAGGGTAGTCATGATTCTTTAACTCATAATATTGATCTTAATAAAATTATTGTAAATTCAACACCTGAACTGCCTTTACCTGAAGCATCATCATCCTTAGCTCCAGAACATCATCATTCTGATTCTACAGAAATTCAGAGAACAGATGTTGTTGCATCTCAACCTCCTGTGGTTCCTTCCAGGCCATCTAGAACCAGACAACTGCCACAAAAGTATAAGGATTTCAGTGTTGATCTTCCTAAAGTAAGATCTACCCCTCATTCTATTTCACAAGTTGTTTCTTATCATAAACTCTCTGCTGCTTATAATTCCTATATAAATAATGTTGTTATTTTATCTAAGCCTAAAAACTATAATCAAGTTGCTAAGCATGCTTGTTGGACTAAAGCT
This sequence comes from Hibiscus trionum, assembly GCA_030270665.1. Taxonomy (NCBI): domain Eukaryota; kingdom Viridiplantae; phylum Streptophyta; class Magnoliopsida; order Malvales; family Malvaceae; genus Hibiscus; species Hibiscus trionum. The sequence continues at coordinate 6,914,600 of BSYR01000007.1, read as the reverse complement.
ATGGAAGAAGAAATTAGAGCCTTAGAACAAAATGATACTTGGGAATTAGTCCCTCTTCCATCTAGAAAGAAAACAATTGGTTGTAAGTGGGTCTTTAAAACAAAATTAAAATCAGATGGCACATTAGAGAGGTACAAAGCTAGGCTGGTAGCAAAGGGTTATACCCAGCAATCTGGAATTGATTTCTTAGATACCTTTAGTCCAGTAGCAAAAATTAATACTATTAGGGCTCTTATGGCTATTTCAGCAGCTAAAAATTGGAATTTACATCAGCTTGATATAAATAATGCATTCCTACATGGTTTTTTACAAGAAGAAGTCTACATGGAATTACCACCAGGGTTTAATTATCCTAATCCTGATTTGGTTTGCAAACTTAAGAAAAGTCTATATGGATTAAAGCAAGCAAGTAGAAAGTGGAATGAAAGATTGACTTCTACTATGTTATCTCTTAATTTTAAACAGGTTGTCTCTGACACATCTCTTTTTATTAAGGGCACTGGTTTTACATTCATTGCATTAGCAGTATATGTAGATGATATTATCCTTGCAAGTCCTAGCATGTCTGAAATTTCTGCTATTAAAAATGTTCTCCATGATACTTTTAAGATAAAGGATCTTGGAAATTTAAAATTTTCCTTGGATTAGAAGTTGCTAGGTCTTCTGCAAGGATAAATTTATGTCAGCGTAAGTATACCTTAGATCTTTTAAAAGAAACTGGTTTCTTGGGTTCCAAGCATGCTGTTACTCCTATTGTAAAAACTGTTAGATTAAGTAAGTCAGAAGGCAGTCCTCTTACTGATATTACTGAGTATAGGAGGTTAATTGGAAAGTTAGTTTACTTAACTAAGACAAGACCTGGCATTGCATATGTTGTCCAACAGTTATCTCAGTTTCTTGATTCTCCTACTATTGTTCATCTTACAGCAGCTCATCGAGTTCTTAGGTATCTAAAAGGCAGTCCAGGGCAGGGTCTTTTCTTTCCTGCTTCTAATGATTTAAGTCTTAGTGCTTTCTCAGATTCTGATTGGGCCTCTTGCCCAGATTCTAGAAGGTCTATCACTGGTTTTTGTGTTTTTTTAGGGAATGCCTTAATTTCTTGGAAGTCAAAGAAACAACAAAATGTTTCTAGGTCTTCTACTGAAGCTGAATATAGGGCTTTGGCTGTTGTTACTTGTGAATTACAGTGGTTTAACTATTTGTTTTCTGATTTGTAGGTTCATATTTCATCAGCCAACTTATATTGTGATAATCAATCTACTATTAAGATTGCTGAAAACCCTGTGCAACATGAACGCACGAAGCACATTGAGATTGATTGCCACCTCATTCGAGAAAAGATTCAGAGAGGCATCATCAAACTTCTTCCTGTTTCTTCTCAACAACAGTTGGCAGATTGCTTTACCAAGACTCTTCCTATTTCTGATTTTCTTCGATCCATTAGCAAGCTGGGCATACAAAATTTGTATGCTCCACCTTGAGGGGGGCTATTAGAGATATTATTTGTATTAATAATTAGTTGTTAGTTTAAATCAAGATTAGTTGTCAAGAATAGGAGTTAGTTATTAGTTAGTTTTAAGTATTAGTTTTATATCATATTATTATATATATGTAAAACAGTAAATGAAGATAATTAATTGAGTTTTACCGTTTATTCTTTTCATTGATATTATTTCTCTCTCTGTGTCGATCCCCTTTTACTTCCTCTGAAACCCTAATACCAAAATCCCCAAATCTAAACTCTTCGATTTTATGTTTTCACAAACATTGATACTAACCCAGATAAGATTTTTTTGCTTTCAATATCCTGGATATATCCAAACTCAAAAAATCAGGACAGGACCCGAGATAGACAATTTTTGGAGCTTATATCATTTGTGTGTTCTTCTTTTTTAAGATCGAAAATAGCAAGGTACCTGAGATGCATTATTGTAATAAGAACCATGACAAGATACCTGAGCAGCATAGATATTAAACCAAACATGAAGAGGGCACACCATGCTAGTAAACTCCGAAAAGACATAAAGCAACCATTTAAAGGTATATGTATCAACATTTTCATAGGCCAGCTACTTCTAGTTTCAATCAACAATAACAATGTCTTATGTAAGTAAAAAACATGGCGCTAAAAGCAGCATACCTGACACCAGCATCGCCAACAATTTCGATTGCCATTCCAGCAGAAATTTTCACAGGCCAACTACTTCTAGTTTCTGGATTGGATCTGACCTGATTTGGTTATAACACATATATTGTTATTAGTATTATATATCACAATTATATGCTTGGCTCAGTGCAAACTTACGCGCTCTATATCCCAAGGTCCCAGGTTCAATTCCTACCAAGAGCAGTTCTTTGGTTTTCATTTTTCCTACTCCAATCAGGGTGACACGTGTCACCACCTGATTGGAGGGGGAAATTAATTAATTTAGTTAAATAAAAATAATTAAAATCCTCCAACAAGGTGGTGACACGTGTCACCATCTTATTGAATAATTAATTTATTTTATTAGATTAAAATTAGGACTAAATTGATATATTGTATAAATATAGAGGACCAAGTGTGTAATTATACCAATTTTTTAAACAGTTACATCAACTTTTTCGTTTTTTTAACGGCGTGTGGCTAAAATGGAACCATTTAAATAGTTGTGTGGTGCATTTGCGGCAAAAATAATATAGTGGTCATTTTGACATCAAACCCATAGTTCAGTGGTCATCTGTGTAGTTTACCCAAAAATTAATAAATAGTTCAAACATTTGCAAAAGGAGCTCCAATAAGTTTAATATATCAAAGGCATAAGGTCAAAAATAGCCCCCAGCATTTCACCATTTGGTCAATTCACCACCTATTCTTTTTTCGGTGCAAAAAAGCACCTAGCGTTTGATTTTCATTCAATTTTCACCCTCAGTGGATGGAAACCGTTAGTCAACAGGCGTTGACCATTTGAGGCTGATGTTGCACACAAGCGTGTCATAGAGGGATGGTGTGGCAGTGTCACATGGCAATTTTTTTAAAAAAATAAAAATAATTATTTTTTATATTTATTAAAATTAAAAAAATAATTAATTTGTAAAAAATCTCTAAATTTTCCAGATTTCACAAAATAGCCAACAAAATTCAAAATCCCTAACTCTCCCAATCCCAAATCCTGATTTGAGCCGATTTCGTTGATGGTTGCCATGCCGCAGCCCACCACATCGGTCGTCGGATCATCACGATCATTTACCCCACCATCCCATCGCCAAAAACAAATCGAAGCCGTGCAAAATGTCGAACGAAGCAGAAAATGTCGAATGGTTCATTTGACCGATTCACGAAGAACGGTGGTAGAAGAGACGGTGAATGGTGAGTGGCTCGTTTGGTGAGGGGAAGGCGCCTCATTTGGGGGTTTAGGGTTTTAGGGATTGTTTTAGAAATATTTGAAAATTTTAGGATATTTTATTTTTAATATATAAATAAATATTTTTTAAAAAAATCGAATATTTTTAACCAATCGGATGATGCCATGTCAACAAAGTGCCACGTGGCATCGTACGATGGTTAAAAATATTCAAAAAAATTAAATTAATTAATTAATTTTTAAAATACCACATCAGCAAAGTGTCATGTGGCATCGCCACATCATCTTCTCGTGCCATGTAGACATGCCACATTAGCCTCAGGCGTTTACCGTTAGTTGACTAACGGTTTCCATCCACTTAGGGTGAAAATTGAATGAAAATCAAGCGTTGGGTGCTTGTTTGCACCAAAAAAAGAATAAGTGGTGAATTGACCAAATGGTGAAACGTTGGGGGGCTATATTTTACCTTGTGCCTATATTAAAACATTTACTTGCTTAATACAATCTAAAAATAAGAGTTACAACATTACAATAGGGTCCTACAAATACATAGCCCAATAAGACCTAAGTGTTGTACTTTGAACAAGCAATGTGTTGAAACCTACTCCGATGGTGCTCCTCCAAGCAACGTACAAACCTAAAAATCTACGAACGGAAACGAAAATTCCAAACTCTGAGCTAACGAAGCTCAGTGGATACACTTCCACTCTACCATACTTCATGCAAATCATAAACATAAGCATATACTAGAAATGATGACATGGCATTAAGGTCAATACGAGGCGCTACCACTAGTCGCCTAAATACATGCTATCTTATTTTGCAAGGCCTCCAATACATATAACATGCAATACAAGCAAATAATTATACAAAACTGGACTGAAGCTCGAGACACATAGCATCTAGACCATTCACTTTGAGTGTAGACCTGAGAAACACAGCATCAGAACCCACCACTCCATACTCAATATTACCCCTCGAGTATCTTCGAACGCGGCACGGGGACACAAAGCATCGGGACTCCTTCGTTCGAAACTTACCATTGTGTTGCAACACGTTACCTAGGTATATGGATCCCAACAATCAAGTGCCCACATGGCATGCAATCTCATCATACAAACGTACAACTCTAAGGTTTCTACATCAGATAAGCACACAAGCCAATTACCAAGTTTCTTATAAATTATTATCGAGTATAAGGGTGATTTCTTCGTTTCTCTATTTTACAATTCATTTTACCACCCTAGAAGCCTATTATACCATAGTCCTAGAATTATCCTTGAACTCAAAATCACATTTTTGGGTAGATAGCCAAGTGGGTACCGATACCCTATCTCGTGTACCGATACGAAGGGGCGTCAATGTTGGGTACTGATATGGGTCGATTCGTACAGGTACAAACTTTGGTTACTTGAATTCCAATAACCTAAGAGTTTGCGAAGGTATCGATATGGGACGACCTGTATCGGTACATGATTCAATGTTTTACCAGTACAACATTGAATCCCGAACCGGTACTGGTTGAAGCCCATACAGGTACGCCCTTCACAAAACCCAGATGTTCATGAGCATTAGCATGGTGTACCGGTACATGTTCATCTTGTTGGGGTACTCGAGACTAGAACTTCGAGTCTACAGCTCGAAATTCATACCAAGGGCCCTCAAACGACCTTTAAACATCTCAAATTGAATCCTATATATTATGATAGTGATTTTAGGTGGTTTCCTACTAGTTTTACGTGTTTTTAACACCAAATCCATATTTAACCATTATCAAGGCTTGAGCAACCAAAAATACCAAAATCATCGGAATAGCATTCAAGGCATCATTTTTATGATGTCCATGAAGACAAAGGAGTTAGAGGTGTACTAACTTTACTCATACAGTTGAGAACGAAGGTCCTAGCCCAAGCCTCAAGCTTTCCTCTTCCATTGCTCCTTGGAAGAATTTCTAACTTCTTTCACTACAAGAAATTGGTGTAAAATGAGTTATAACATTGCTTGAAGATTAAGAGGTACAAAAAGGAAGATCTTTACAACAAGAATAAAGCTGAATCTTCTATTCTTGTTCTTCTTCCTCAACCCCCACCAAAACCCATAGTTTTTCATTCCCTACCACTTCATTTCATTCTTACCTTGATAGATAGATCTTTGGGTGGTGATCAACTTTCTCTCAACCACAAATCCGAGATTCTCTCAAGAAATGGTAAAGATTTCACATTTGCCTTGATTTTCAAATGAGGAAAAGAGAAAAGGATAGAGAGCAAGAAAAAAGGACAAGGTGAGCTCATCCACCCCATAATTTATGGAGAGGAATTAAAAGGGAGGTAACCTTTCCCTCTTCAAAAAGAGGAAAATACCTTTTCACCCTTTTCCCCTCCTCCAACTCATACCCAAACCCAACCTCAAGCCCAACAACAAGGAGAGGACCTAAAAGGTACCCTTTGAGCCACTAATGGGTCCAACAACATGGCTCGGGACTCGGGTGAACCCAACCCACAGATTCTAAAATCTGGGCCGTTACAATTCTCCCCTCCTCAAAGAAAATTTTGTCCTCGAAATTTACCTGATGGGAATAAATGTGTATAAAGCAATCTTATATCCTCTTTGACTTCCCGTATAGCTCCCTCAACTACGTGGTTCCTCCACAACATCTTCACAAGAGGTATACACTTATTATGAATCTCCTTAACTCCTTTATCAATGACTTTTATGGGTTCCTCCTCATAGGTCAAATTGGTGTTAACCTCGATCTTCTCAAGCAGGATGATGTGCGATGGGTCAGAGCGGTAACACGTCAACATGGAGACATGGAAGACGTTATGAATGTGTGCCATCTTCGGAGGCAAATCTAAATAGTAAGCCACAAGTATAACCCTCTCTAAGATCTCATACGGTATAATAAACCTTAGGCTCAACTTGTCATTCCTTCCAAAACGGATAACCCTCTTCCACGGTGATACTTTGAAGAACATTTTGTCACCAATCTCATACTCGATATGATTACGCTTCAAATCTGTGTAAGCTTTCTGACGATCAAAGGCAGCTTGTAATCTTTCCTTGATAATCTAAAGTTTTTCTTCGATTTTCTTGATCAAATCGGATCCTGCGATCCTCTTCTTATTGAGTTCTATCCAACACAAGGGTGTGCTATATTTACGCCCACACAAGGCCTCAAAGGGATTCATCTTAATGCTCGACTAGAAACTATTGTTGTAAGCAAATTCTACTAATGGGAGGTGCTCTTCCCAACTCCTCTCAAAATCGATAATGCAACAACGCAACATGTCCTCCAAAATCTGTATAACTCTCTCAGACTGACATCAGTCTGAGGATGAGAAGTGGTGCTGAAATGCACTCTTGTATCTAAAGCCTCATGAATCTTTTTTCCAAAGCCTCGCTGTAAACCGAGGGCCTCTATCGGAGATGATTGACGATGGTACTCCATGCAATCTCACAATCTCCTAAATATACAATCATTCAAGCCTCTTAAGAGTGAAGTCCATACGTAATGGTAAGAAATGAGCAGTCTTGGTCAAACGATCCACAATCATCCAAATGGCGTCATGCCTCTTTTGGGTGAAAGGCAATCCCGTCACAAAATCCATGGTTACCCGATCCCAAATCCACTGTGGAATCAGAATGGGTTGCAGCAAACCTAAAGGAACCTGGTGTTCAGCCTTAACTTGCTGACAAGATATGCACTTGGTCACAAAGTCTGACACATCTCTCTTCATGTTGGGCCACCAATAGAAGGGAAGAAGGTCTTGGTACATCTCGTTATTGCCCGAATGCATAGCAAACAGACTAGGTAAGCCTCTCGTAAAATCTGATCTCGCAAATTTTCTAAGGTAGGAAAACACAACCGACCTTTAAAGTACAAGACTTCACCATCTCATACCTTAAAACTAGACGTCTCCCCTCGCTGGACCATCTCTATCTTTGCCACTAACTCTTCGTCTAACACTTGTATCCTCTTAATCTCTTGCACCAAGGTAGACTCCACACAAAACTCGGCTAACAACCCACCATCATTGGTCATCCCCAAGCAAAAAACATCGCCCTCAAGTCCTTATAGACTTTATACTCAAAGCGTCAGCCACCACATTAGCTTTTCTAGGGTGATATTTGATGATACAATCATAATCCTTGAGCAACTCGATCCATCTCATATGTCTTAGGTTTAAATATTTATGTGTGAATTGATACTTTAAACCCTTGTAGCCGGTGTAGACATAACATTTTTCTCCATTAAGGTAGCACCACCAAATCTTCAATGTGAAGATAACTGCCGCTAGCTCCAAATCATGTGTATGGTAGTTCCGTTCATGAGGCTTGAGTTGTCTCAAGGCGTAAGCAATCACCTTACCCTCTTGCATGAGAACGCAACCAAGCCCATTCAACGAAGCATCACTAAATACCACATAATCTTTACCCAGCTTAGGTTGTGTCAAAACTAGAGCTTCTGTCAATAAGGCTTTCAACTTATCAAAACTTTGTTGTCTTCTCTCGTTCCACTCAAACAGAACTCCTTTTTGTAACAAGTTAGTCAAAGGGGATGCAATGATGGAGAAACCCTTCACGAAACGGCGGTAGTAACATTAAGCCCAAGAAAACTACGAACCTCAGAAATGTTCCTAGGTGGTTTCCACTCCACCACTGCCTGAATTTTCTATGGGTCGACGAGAATCTCATCTGCTGCAACAATGTGGCCCAATAAAGCCACCTCGAAGAGCCAAAATTCGCACTTGCTGAACTTGGCGCAAAGATGTCTATCTCTCAAGATCTGAAGGACGACACAAAGGTGATAGTAATACTCGTTCTCCGAACTCGAGTAAACCAAAATATCATCTATGAATACCACAAAAAACTGATCTAGGTAATGCCAAAAAAATATGGTTCATCAAATCCATGAAAGCTGCAGGTGCATTGGCAAACCCAAAAGGCATAACCAAGAACTCATAATGGGCATACCGCGTTTGAAAAGCGGTCTTCTGAACATCCTCATCCTTGACCTTCAATTGATAATATCATGACCTCAATTCAATCTTTGAGAACACACGAGCACTTCTTAACTGGTCGAAGAGATCATCAATTCTAGGGAGAGGATAACGATTATTCATCGTTACCTTGTTAAGATGACGGTAATCTATGCACATCCTCATCGAGCCATCATTCTTTTTAACAAACAGAACCGAAACACTCCAAGGTGAGATACTTTTTTAGATAAAACCTCGCTCCAACAGCTCTTGAATCTGACTCTTTAACTCTCTCAATTCTGTCGGTGTCATGTGATATGGTGCAATGGACACCCCGCAGTTCTTGGCATTACCTCAATTTGAAACTCCAACTCACGATCTAAGGGTAGTCTAGGAAAATCTTCTAGAAACACATTGGCAAACTCGCACACAGTCTAAAGACTCTCTAGCATTGAAACCATAGCAGAACTGGGTGATGTCAGCAGGAATAGGGCAGTCTCTAACAAAGTGGTTTTGTGACCCATAACCATAGCAGAACTTGACATACATATAGCATTCTCCATGATGCTTCCGCCCACCCTGATCATACATGGGGGCACCATAACTCTTTACCGAACCTCCGAATCTCATCGTAGAAGACGAAGATCATCTATTACGATTGGAAGACTCTGACCTACGATATGATCTTGCATTATGATTTGATGCTCCCTTATTCTAACTCCAATGACCCCTATTCCTCTGGGAGTGAGACCGTGATTGGTTAGGGTGGGTATAATGTACTCCACTCGGGCCTCCTTACCCACCAATCTGGTTATAGGTCATACCTTAAACTTGCTCGAGAGATTTGGCACTAGTGCTAAGTCTGAAAACCCCTTTGGTAGGTCAACGGTCAAGTACATCTGGATTTCCTTTCTCAACCATTTTAGAAACCTCTTGCACCTCAACTCCTCAAAAGAGACTAATTCTATGGCATACATGCTTAGTTGTAGGAACGATTGCTCGTATTCAAAGAGAAATTGATTCCCTTGAACCAAGTGAGTGAATCGATCACTTAAACCATAAATATGGGCTTCACCCACATATTTCCTCTCGAATTCATCCAAGAAATCGGCCTATATAGGTCGGTTAGGGTACCATCCCAGTTTTACGGTTTCCCATCATTCCCGAGCATTCTCTTTTAATAGAGAAATGATGCTTGTCAACATGTCTTTGAGTTCCAATTACATATGTTGCAAGATCTAGCGGGTATCCCTCAACCATTGATCTACTTTCGCCGGATTATCTTGTCATGTCCCAAGGAAATATGTTGTGCCATGGCAGCGAAGCCTCTCAATCGGAGCTTCAAGAGGTCTAGTCGAAGCTGTTGAGTTGTTAACACGCTCGAATCGATCACCGAAACCGTCAATGAGGGTTGTAAATGTTTGGTGGTTGAATTGGCTAAAATCTAAATAAAGGTAGACAAGTGACACAATGATTTTAGAGTGGTTCGGCCTTCTAACAAGCACCTACATCCACTACCTTAGCACACCATTAAGGATTTCCCAATTCACTCAACAATGAATTCGTCCCTTTTTCCCGGTTTAGGAGGAAACCATTACAACCCTATCTTTTGGACTTGGCTAAGATAGAACCAACTCTAGTTTTTCTCTCAAGGCTAAACTAGAACCTCTCCTTTTACAAGGGATTTGTTTGGGTAAACTAAATACCTCACAAGGTTGGTGTTCACACAATTTAAGCTCACAAGAGTACAAGGATTTACAATTAAGCACTCTCTCTAAAGACTATGTACAAGAGAATAGTAAAAATAAGACTTAGACTTTAATTCTCTTGATCATGTTGCTTGGATGAAGTCTCTAACATTCTTCAAGTGTTCCAGCCTTCAATTTATAGTCCCAATTGAGTTTGTGGCCGTTACTAGCCGTTGGGGATGATTTGGAGTCGTTGAGGACTTTATTTCCCTTCATAAATGCTGTTCTGCAGCTATGGGTATCGATACGCGTGGAACGGTATCGATACGGCCTTCATAAGAACTAGCCGTTGGGCTCTTGCCAGCCTGGGCGTATCGATATGCTTGAGGGCGTATCAGTACGGGTTCACATTTAAATGACCGTTGGGGTTTGTTGAAAGGGGATCGGTACGCTGACTGGGCGTATCGAAACGACCCCGATCCGTATCGGTACAGCAAATGCCTGTATCGATACGGGTTTTGGCAGTGACCAAACTTGGGCAAAATGGTATCGGTACGGGTACAACCGTATCGATACGGGTACTTTAAAAACACGAGTTTGGCTATTAAAAACATGAAAAATCTTTGCCAAAAACCTTTTAAAATCCCTCAAACATAATTCCAAGTTGTTTGGACTTAAAAACAAGTTTTAAATTCTTTTCAAATTAGTCCAAAACATTTTTCAATTATTATATCAAAACATAGTTCTACAATCTCCCCCTTTTTGATATAATAAAACTAACTTGAAAATTGTTTGGGATTCTCCCCCTTTATCTTTAAAAATGTGAATAAGAGATTAAAGATATGAAATCAAATAAAGCTCCCCCTTATTCATTTGAAAATTCAATTTTTCAAAACCATTTCTCCCCCTTTTTGTTATATCAAAAAGAATTTAAATGACATTTAGGTTCAATAATAATAATAGAGGTAAAAGAAATTTGACACACTAAAAATTTTGGTTTAAAATTTGGCTCCCCCTTACTCATAGCATCATTGTTAGGGTTAACAAATAATCCAAGACTTTAAACAAAAATTAGATAACCAAATGTATAAAATGAAGTCATTAAGCTTAGAGGTTACCCAATCTTCTTCTCATTTGTGATTTGAGCATTCTTTGATTTTGCTTTGCTTGCCATTGCTCCAACACACCTACAAAAGACATTCACTTGATTTTTGGTATCCAAATTGCTTTGGATCCATTTACGTTAGTCACAATGTCTTTAGTTCCCTTAGGAACCCATACTTGTCTAATCCTATAAGATATTCTCTTCTTTATAGGACAAGTATGTATAGAATGACCATGATAATGGCAATGTGAGCATTTTGCCATTATGCGACAAGATGAATTATTGAAAATAATTTCTTTTACTTTTATTAAGCTTTCAAGCTTAACTTTTAAATCAAGATTTTCTTTTTCTAAAACATCTTTGCTTGTTTTTGAAAACTCTAAATCATTTTTCAAAATCCACTTTTGTTTTTGAAAGAAAATCATTTTCAATTTCAAGTTTTGAAATCATTTTCTTAAATTTGGAATTCATGGTCTCAAATTCCATAAATAATTCATCGAAAGCATCTTGCAACTCATTGAAAGAGTAAGAATTAAGCTCACTAGAGTTAGAAGATACCTTAGGCTCATCGAGAGCCAAAACACCATCCACCTTTGGATTGGAGATAGGGTTTGCACATGATTGATCATCATCTTTCTTTTCTCCCTTCTTGTTGCCATAAAGCTTCTCAAATTTCTCCCACAATTCTTTGGCATTTTTGCATGTGGAGACCTTCTTGGAAACTTCTTCATTAAGGCCACAATAGAGAATGTGCATCGCCTTGGTGTTTAGCTTTGCCTTCGTGTCGTTTGCACTCCTTTGCTTTTTCTTCTTCTTTGGAGCTTCCAAATACTCATCTTCAATGATGTCCCAAACCTCATAGTCTTGAGACTTGATGAAGAATTTCATGATATTGGTCCATTGGAAGTATTCTTCTCCTTCGAAGAGTGGAGGACACGAGATAGAGCGGCCTTCTTCAAATCTTGCCATTTTCTTGAACGGTGGACTTCGAGCAAATGATCTTTACTCTCGGATGTTAGTCCTTCGATGGAGACGAGGCTCTGATACCAATTGTTGAGTTGTTAACACGCTCGAATCGATCACCGAAACCGTCAATGAGGGTTGTAAATGTTTGGTGGCTGAATTGGCTAAAATCGAAATAAAGGTAGACAAGTGACACAATGATTTTAGAGTGGTTCGACCTTCTAACAAGCACCTACATCCACTATCTTAGCACACCACTAAGGATTTCCCAATTCACTCAACAATGAATTCGTCCTCTTTTCCCGGTTTAGGAGGAAACCGTTACAACCCTATCTTTTGGACTTGGCTAAGATAGAACCAACTCTAGTTTTTCTCTCAAGGCTAAACTAGAACCTCTCCTTTTACAAGGGATTTGTTTGGGTAAACTAAATACCTCACAAGGTTGGTGTTTACACAATTTAAGCTCACAAGAGTACAAGGATTTACAATTAAGCACTCTCTCTAAAGACTATGTACAAGAGAATAGTAAAAATAAGACTTAGACTTCAATTCTCTTGATCATGTTGCTTGGATGAAGTCTCTAACATTCTTCAAGTGTTCCAGCCTTCAATTATAGTCCCAATTGAGTTTGTGGCCGTTACTAGCCGTTGGGGATGATTTGGAGCCGTTGAGGACTTTATTTCCCTTCATAAATGCTGTTCTGCAGCTATGGGTATCGATACGCGTGGAACGGTATCGATACGGCCTTCATAAGAACTAGCCGTTGGGCTCTTGCCAGCCTGGGCGTATCGATACGCTTGAGGGCGTATCGGTACGGGTTCACATTTAAATGACCGTTGGGAAATAGCCGTTGGGGTTTGTTGAAAGGGGATCAGTACGCTGACTGGGCGTATCGAAACGACCCCGATCCGTATCGGTACGGCAAATGCCTGTATCGATACGGGTTTTGGCAGTGACCAAACTTGGGCAAATTGGTATCGGTACAGGTACAACCGTATCGATACGGGTACTTTGAAAACACGAGTTTGGCTATTAAAAACATGAAAAATCTTTGCCAAAAACCTTTTAAAATCCCTCAAACATAATTCCAAGTTGTTTGGACTTAAAAACAAGTTTTAAATTCTTTTCAAATTAGTCCAAAACATTTTTCAATTATTATATCAAAACATAGTTCTACAGAAGCCCTAGGGATGACCCTTACAATAAGGTGAAGTGCCTGATACAGATGGGAGAAATAATTGGCCCTTCGACCTCTCTCGTCATCCGACATCTCTTCAGTGTTGGGAGCATAGTCTTCATCGTAACTCCCCTCACGAGAGCCCAAGCTTTCCTCATAATCGCGTGCTCTCCTAGGCATGATAGATTCTGTATAGAGAAGGAAACAAGGTTACACCATCAAATTTCAGCTTAAACCAAGTACGACTTCAACTTATAGGCATGTATTCATTAGACACCTATTTTTGACTCTCTTTACTACATCTAGAATAGACTAAACCTAGGCTTTAATACAACCAAATGTAGCACCCTAAACACAGATATCGCATTTGGGCCTTAAGCCCAACCGTTACCTCAATATTTCCAACCTAGTTTAGCCCAAAATAGTTCATTCAAATCTGACAATTAAAAACATTAATAAATAGTTCAAATGTTTACAAAAGGAGCTCCAATAAGTTTAAGATGGTAAAACATTTGCTAGCCTAATACAATATCAAAATAAGAGTTACAACATTACAATATGGTCCTACGAATACATAGCCTAATAAGACTTAAGTGTTGTACTCTGAAAAAGCAATGTGTTGAATCCTACTCCAATGGTGCTCCTCCAAGAAATGTACCAACCTAAAAACCTGTGAACAGAAACAATGATTTCGAACGTTGAGCTAACGAAGCTCATTGGATACACTTCCACTCTACAATGCTTTATGCAAATCATAAACATATACAAGAAGTTATGACATGGCATTAAGGTTAATATAAGATGCTACCACTAGTCACCTAAATACATACTACCTCATCTAGCAAGGTATCCAATACACATCATATGCAATACAAGCAACTGACCATACAAAACTAGAATAAAGCCCGGGGACACATAGTATCGGGACCATTCACTCGGAGTGTGGTCTGGGGACACACAGCATCAAAACCCACCACTCTATACTCAGAATTACCCCTCGAGTAACTTAGAAAGAAGCCAGATGACACAAAATATTGAGACTCCTCCGTTTGGAACTTACCATTGTTTTGCAACACGTTACCTAGGTATATGGATCTCAAAAATCAAGTGCCCACATGGCACGCAACCCAATCATACAAACGTACAACTCTAAGGTTGCTGCATCATATAAGCAAACAAGCCAATTACCAAGTTTCTTATACATTATTATCGATTAGAAGAGTGATTTCTCCGTTTCTTAGTTTTACAATTCATTTTACCACCCTAGAAACCTATTGGGCCATAATTCTCAAATTATCATCCCTTTGAACTCAAAATCACATTTTTAGGCAGATTTCCTAGTGGTTGCCGATACCCTATCCCGTTTACCGATACACAAGGGCACCAATGTTGGGTACCGATACGAGTCGACCTGTACCGATACTGAAATTGCTCTCTGAAATCTTATAGGACAAGAGGGTACTGATACGCCCTCGTGCGTATTGGTAAAAACTTTGGTTACTAGAATTCCAATAACCCAAGGGCGTTGGTGAGGTACCGATATGGGATGACCTGTACCAGTACAACATTGAATCTCGTACCAGTACTGGTTGAAGCCCGTAGCAGTATGCCCCTAAAAACCCAGATGTTCATCAGCATTAGCATGAGGTATCGGTACAGGTTCATCACATACGGGTACTCGAGCCCAGAACTTCGAGTCTATAGCTCGAAATTCATACCAAGGGCCCTCAAACGACCCTTAAACATCTCAAATTGAATCCTACATATTATGAAAGTGATTTAGGTGGTTTCCTACAAGTTTTACTTGTTTTTAACACCAAATCCAGATTTAACCATTATCAAGGCTTCAGCAACCAAAAATACCAAAATCATCATATTAGCAAACAATGCATCATTTTTTATGATGTTCATGAAGACAAAAGAGTTAGAGGTGTACTAACCTTACTTCTACAGCTGAGAACCAAGCTCCTAGCCCAAGTTTCAAGCTTTCCCCTTCCCTTGCTCCTTGGAAGAATTTCCAACTTCTTTCACTGCTAAAAAGTGATGTTAAACTAGTTACAACATTGCTGGAAGATTAAGAGGTACAAAAAGGAAGAGCTTTACAGCAAGAATGAAGCTAAATCTTCAATTCTCGTTCTTCTTCCTCAACCCCCACCAAAACCCATATTTTTACATTATCCACCATTTCCTTTCATTCTTACCTTGGTAGATAGATCATTGGGTAGAGATCAACTTTCCCTCAACCACAAATCTAGGATTCTCTCAAGAGATGTAAAGATTCCACCTTTGGCTTGATTTTTAAAGGAGGAAAAGAGAAAAAGGGTGGAGAGCAAGACAAAGGGACAAGGTGAGCTCATCCTCCTCATAATTTCTGTAGAGGGATTAAAAGGTCGACAACCTTTCCCTTATCAAAAAGAGGAAAATACTTTTTTCCCTCCTCCAACTCATACTCAAACCCAACCTCAAGCCCAACAGCAAGAAAAGGGCCCAAAAGATGCCTTTTGAGCCTCTAACAAGTCCAACAACAGGGCCCAACAACAAGGCCTGGGGCTCGGGTGAACCTGACACATGGATTCCAAAATTCGGGTCGTTATATGATGTTTCTCATCTCGTTCCAAGGAAACAATGACCCCTAAGCAAAAGCTTTTATGAAATCTCAAGCCTGATATTCCGTTAGCTAGCCACATGGGTAATTAGCCTTTTCCACATATAGAGGCATTTCAGTAATTATATTGCTATCGCTTATATTCATATAACCCTCATATCTTCACATGCATCACACAAATTGTCAAAACGATATTCAAAAGAAAATCCAATGGTTCTCACCCTATCATTGCCGAGGCGTCCTGCAAGACAACACGGACATCAAACGTTTCCACAATACGTCCTAGGGAGAGAAAATCTTATTCTGAAAATCATTTAGAAATTTATCGTCTCTAACACCTTAACTATAAGTATTTCATTCTTAATTTGAACTTTGAGAACGCAGTGATATCCCTTAATGTGTTAAACCAGCCTTCCACCAAATGAGGCAGTTAACGACCCTTCATCGTCATTTAGCAAGCTGTTAATAGTTTAAGCATCACCTTGACAAACCAACTTCTTATTGGTGTACAAGTCCGGGCTACCCCAGGTGAAACATCCGGACAAAAGAAACCTCGTTCAAGTTGTACCTTTGCAACTAAACCTTTGAATTTCTCAATTAGGTCGCTCTCCTTTGACAAGAGCGATGGACATTGATGCCAAACTCAGCCTTACCTCAACACCTACTCACGTCCTTGACATGGAGGAATTCTCAACTACCCCGCCAGGAAGCATAAATGAATAATATGATTTCCGAAAGCTCTCAAGCGTCGGACTATCTATATTGGCATCTATCGAACAGTTGAGCATGTCACACAACCCCATTGTGCCATTCTCATATGACCACTACAAAAATCATGATAGAAATGCAATGGTCCAACATTCTTATTACCCAAAGGTTTCGTACCCTTGGAACCTCGAAGCCTCAAGCACATCTCTCGACATTACAAGCTAGCATCGTGCTTGATTAACCAAATCAATTTCTAAGGTGTAACAACTCTCAAGAAGGCAACTCTATCGAACTTGTGAAAATGCCTAACCTCAATCTGCAATGACAATCCAAGATGAATACCCCTTTTCCGAACTCTTAGTCTTCAACTGGTTCACTCAACTTACAATTAGCCTCACCACAACATACAAACTAGTGGATCTTAAGTCCACTATTCCTAAGAAATTCCCTTGAGAAGGGGGATGATACTTCCCGGGTATCAACAAGGCTTATTCTAAACGAACGAAGGGTCCTCTAGCTAGCATGCAACCACTGGTTGATTCAAAAGTGGGTTACCCATACTCATATCGTAAAGTTCATTCATGTATATCGGTGAAGATTCTCTTCTACAACTTTTATAACATATTCAAAGACTTTGTTATGAGTATAACACACAATGAAAACATCATTCGAGTTGAGGGAAAGACACATCCTCAACTCCGACATCTTTCAACGATCCCGCATCTCAACAGTACATGATGATCTCATCTTCGAAATCATTCCCAAGAGTGATAAAGCTCTCAACTCCACCCTCACGGTCATGGTCGTAACCATCATAGCGTCGCAATATCAGATGCACCATCAAGATTCCAGTCTTAAAGGAGTACAAACTTAATTTAAGGGCTTGTATTTACTAGACACATTACTACAACACATATACCACCCTGGGGTTTTCTAGAACCAGCTAAACCTAGGCTCTGATACCACTAAATGTAAAACTCTGATCCCGATCTAGATCCGAAGTACTACGTTCGAGTCACCCAAAAACCCGATCCAAAAAGTTTTCATTTAAAAACCATAGATTTAGCCTTTATTCGAAACATTATAGCATCCATTACTTCACACCATAAATTGATTTACAAAATAGCAGCTCCAAGTTTAGACGTTATATATCAAAATAATATTTCAAAATAAAGTTACAGACTCGACCACGTAAGGTCCTATGAATATATAGCCCAACAATACAAGTGATGTACTCTGATGATCACCGCTTGTTGGAATCTCGTACTGATAGTTCTCCTCGAACTCCCGATCAATCTACCAACCTACGCACAGAAACAACAATTTCGAGCACTGAGCTTACAAAGCTTAATGGTACACATCTACTCTACTCTACTTCATGCTAATCATAAATATAACCATGCAAGCTAGTACAAGCAATAAGGCAAGAATAATATTCATGTGGCGCTACCACTAGTCACTTAAACACATG
This sequence comes from Hibiscus trionum, assembly GCA_030270665.1. Lineage (NCBI taxonomy): Eukaryota > Viridiplantae > Streptophyta > Magnoliopsida > Malvales > Malvaceae > Hibiscus > Hibiscus trionum. The sequence continues at coordinate 6,896,560 of BSYR01000007.1, read as the reverse complement.
CTAACATCATAGTAGTCATCATACATGGCACACAAGGCCCAACCATACCCGATATCTCATCAGATCCTCGAGGCAAAAGCATACATGTACATCATAGCAATCCAAGGAAATCAATTATACCAATCTTGAGTGAGTCTCAGGGACACACAACATCGGGAACGTACTCTCGGAGTGAGGCACGGAGACACACATCATCGGGATCATACACTCCATACTCGGAATAATCCCTCGAGTATCTTCGAACAAGGCTCGGGGACATAAAGCATCGGGATTGTACGTTCGACCACTTTTGATGAGTCCCGGGGACACAAAGCATTGGGAATGTACATCCAGAATCTCTAACCATGGTGTTGCAACACTCTTTCTATGGGTATCCGGATCCCAACAATCATTGAAAAGACCAATCGAATACCTACTCGGCATACAAGCAACGTGATCCCAAGGATCTCCCTATTGTTTCTAATCGCCATCACAACTTAAAATTTAGGCTAAAGGGGTTATTTTAAAATATTAAAAAATTAAAATACTATAATGAATTTAAAAATTTAAGTAAAACCATAAAATTAAAAATATGAAAATTTATAAATATACAAACTCAAAATTTTAAAATATTTATAAACCATCGAAAAAGTCTTCAATTGTTTCTGGCTATGCTAAGCCTACACTAATATTCCTTGAGCATATTTTCAATGGAATCATCCTTGTGTTAAAGTAGAAAAAAGAAAAATTTCCTTCGTTTTTCTACATCAAATATTAATGAGCTTCAATTTGATGTAGAAAAATGAAAAAAAATGAGTTTTATTGTTACTTTAATACAATGTTGATTACACTGAAAATTTGTTTAACAAATGGTAATACTCAGACTGACAAAGTCAAAAACTTTTTCGATAAAAGTGTTCGATTTTTAATACTTTATAAACATTTTTTAATTTTTATATTTATATTTTATCATTTTTAATCTCAAATACATTTTAATTCTTTATATTAGTTTTTATTTTCACTAAATTTTAAATATTTTTTTATTTTTATTAAGTTTATGAATTTTTTCAAATTGAAGAATATTTTGATTTTATGTGAGATTTCTCACTTTCCTTATTTTAAAATTATGAGGAATCCAAAGGATATTTACATCAATTTGTTAATCGATTTTTCGTATATTCTATTTGTAAAAGATCAACTTGAAAAACCAAATTATTTATCTAATTTTATTCAAAAACTAAATGAATCAATTAAATTAATTTAAAAGTTAAACAAATTATTTATCCATTTTCAAAATTCTAATAATTTCTTAAATTATTATTTTTTAGCTTAAATATTAAATAAGTTATCGAATTTTCAATTAAAATGAATTATGCCCCTGAACTCGGCAAAAAAATCAATTATGCCCTCAAATTCGATTTAAAAAAATCAATTTAGCCCCTATACCACGTCATCATCACACATGCACTGCCATGTCAGCATCGTGGACCACCACGTCAGCATAGTTGACTGCCACATCAGCACAATTGATTGCTACGTCAGCAATGGTAACTGCCAAGTCAGCACCGTAACAGTCAACGTTGGCTAATGGGCTAATTTGCTACAATGTGCAAACTGGAGGACCTAATTGAACGCATTTTCACGTGAATGGCAACATTGCTAATTTTGGTCAAATTCGGGGGCAAAATAACCCCTTTAACCTAAATTTTACATTACCGAGTTATTAATACATTATGGAGGAATATTTTGTCATTCTTAATAATTATTCCACTTAATTCGTGTTACGTCATTTAATAAGGCATTAATTTAGTGTTCGAGCCACTACTGGCCTCGAACAACTCAATCTAACGTTATGAGGCAGGTTGCCCAACGTGTATTGGTACTCGACCCCAAGGATCCGTATGGTCCCTTTAGTATCGGTACTCACACGTTTACCGATATATAATTACTTACTAGAATTCTCAAAATTTTTATTCCCTTTTCTCTATTTGAAAACTCACACGTAAACTTCTAATTTTATTCCTTTTTCACTATGGTCATTGGTCACTAGTTTTTTTTTAAATTGATCATTTGAGTTTAATTTAAATTTTTATTTACTCTCCAATTTAATTTCTCCAAAACCTGAATATCCTATCCGAATTACTAACCCGTAAACTGTGTCATTGCAAAGTTTGAGTTATAAAATATGAACATAAACTTGAAAAACTTGACTTGACTCGAAAAATTTTAAATAAAGTTTAAGTTTATAAAATATGAGTCTTCAACTCACTACACCAGATTTGGTATATAGCGGTGGTTTTCGTGGCATTTTTACAACAAACGCCGCGAATATTCCACTTATATCGGCGTTTGGATGACAACCGCCACAAAATGGCTAATTTCGCGGCATTTACTAGTCAAACGCCATAATAGGTTTATTATAGCGGCGTTTTATTTTATAAATGCCGCAATAGGTATCCTATTAATGGTGTTTGGTTAAAAAACGCCGCAATAGTTATTATGCTGGTGGCGTGTTTACTTGAAAACGCCGTAATGTATATATTTTTAGTGGCGTTTGTTATGATAAACGCTGGCATAGATAAAATTTAAAAAACTCACCGTATTGATATCAGACTTTTAATTTTCATATCCCCAAATCTATCGAAAAAATCCCTAGCTTTCTCCCTGCCTCTCCTCGCGCGCGTTGCTGTTCATCACCGACGTTCTTGGGCGTTCGCCTCGTCGTCGACAATCCCTAAAGGAGACCGGCGCCGGTGAAATCTTTCAAGCTCCGGGTAAGCTTTCTTCATCTTCTTCCTATTTCCACCGGCTGCTCCTCTGCATCACCCGTTCAACCACACTAATAGACCCTGATTACTGTCATCGTGTCATTTGCACACACCGATCAGCCTTGTTACTTTAGATTAATGACAGAAAGAGCTTAAATGGAAGTTCACAAACCAGATTATACACACAATGACCATCCAATTTGAGTCTTTCCCTGCCTTCTTTATTTAGCTTAGGGAGTTTGTAATGCATTTCCTAAACAAGAAACAAAGTTTGCATCAAAAATTGAGGATGCTCTCTGCTTAGTAGTAATGGTTCAGTCTCTGATAATGTAAGAGTTATGTTCTCTGATAGAAATAAAAAAAATAGAAATCCAAATCCTACCATTCTGCTGCAAAGAAAATTGGCAGTGAATTGTCTCTCCTGTTTCTAGATTAAACGTAGTTTCATACAACCAAATACAGAATGAAAAGGTGGAGATATATGAACAAATTATGTTAATCTTGACTAAATATTATTTGGTACGGTTACTCGGTTAACCATAATTATGTTGGGACTGTCTGTTTTGAATGCGATTTTTTTTCTTTCTTTCTTAGTATGTTTGAGCTGATTTAGCATGTGCCGCGGCTCTGCTGTGTGTTCTCTTTTGAGTAAACCTTGTCTTTATAGTTTGAATTAAATTAAGGGTAAACTACATGAAATACCACTCAACTTTAATGTGTGACTCTAATATGTCACTGAACTAAAATTCGATACTATAATACCATTGAACTTCACTGTGTGATTCAAAGTTAGCACTCCACCGTTACTTCCGTTACAGAATTCTGACGTGGACTCTAACTCCCATTACAGGGATGACGTGGTATAAGACTTAAAGAAAGAATAAAAGAAATACAACTTATACCGGTATAAGACTATAGCATCCCCTTTCACTAAAAACTCCATCACATCAGGACCAAACCTTCCATCCACCTCAGCTTGCATATATTTCCCTGATTTGTTTCAGTCCCATATCATTAAATCTCAAACATCAAAAGGCCTAAACCCCAATTTGCAACATCATATATTTCCCTGATTTGTTATAAGTCACTTTACACGTGTTTGTCTTCATGGTATAAGTCACTTTCATGGCCATGGACCTGTAAGTAACAGCATCCCCTTTCACTAAAAACTCCATCACATCAGGACCAAACCTTCCATCCACCTCAGCTTGCATATATTTCCCTGATTTGTTTCAGTCCCATATCATTAAATCTCAAACATCAAAAGGCCTAAACCCCAATTTGCAACATCATATATATTCGAAACCGTATCCGAAAACGAGAGCAATTCGAGAAATATGAAAACACAGAACAATGCAGCTGGTTTAGTCTTTACATACCATTTGGGGTATCTTCAACAAGCACAATCTTGGGATTCTTCTGAGTTTTGAGAATTGCTTCTTGTAGTTCCTGCAATGAAACAAGCTCTCAAAAAAACCAAACCTGAACTGCAAATTGCTCAAAGAACAAATTTGTCAAACCTGAACTGCATTCTCTTTAGAACTCTCAGGAACAATCCATGGGAAAGCAAAAGATGATGACTTTGCATTTGTTGAAATACAACCCGGATTTGTTGATGGGCAAGGCCTAATTTTCCTGTCACAACACTCATCACCATCAAGAAAAACAACTAAACACTAACTATACATACATACATACATACATACATACATACATACATACATACATACATCCATACATACATACATACATACATACATACATACATACATACATACATACATACATACATACATACATACATACATACATTGGCTTAATTGAAACAAAAGTAAAGAGATACAAAAAGGTATGGTTTTTAAGACAGACCCATCTTCAAGTCCAAGCTGCGAGAACTTGGATTCAGTAAAAGGGGTGGTGGTGGGAGGGGCTTGAGGGGAAGATAGAGAGTTGAGAGAAGGGATGGCTAATGAAGGAAGTGGGGAGTTTAAGGTTAGTGTGAGGGCTAAAGAGACAAGGTTTGGGAAGAGAAATGGTTTAGGGTTATAGTCTTATACCGGTATAAGTTGTATTTCTTTTATTCTTTCTTTAAGTCTTATACCACGTCATCCCTGTAATGGGAGTTAGAGTCCACGTCAGAATTCTGTAACGGAAGTAACGGTGGAGTGCTAACTTTGAATCACATAGTGAAGTTCAATGGTATTATAGTATCGAATTTTAGTTCAGTGGCATATTAGAGTCACACATTAAAGTTGAGTGGTATTCCAGGTAGTTTACCCTTAAATTAAATACATTAAAATATATGCAGATTTTTTATATTAGTTCCACTTCCCATTGAAGCTGCCTAATTCAGAACCAATACACATTTCATTGTTAACCTCAAGGATTACAAGACATGGACAATGCAGCAGCAGAAGAAGAATGTTACCCTAACAAAGTTGCAAATCACAGAAACATACATGATTTATCTATGAAAGAAAAGCAGAAAGATAGATACTCTTAGACAAATACGCATTCGGACAATCGCACAAATAGAATTCATCCTCGGACAACGTCCATCGAGCTTTCTGCTTCACTTCGACTCGGTGGAAATTCTCAATTTAAAAACTCTAAAGGGTATCTATAGTTTGGTTTTGATTGATTCGTACAAATAAAAAACTCTGAGAAAGAGTAGGTAACCATTTGGTTTGAACTCCAAAAGCATCTTAAAGGTTTGCTATAAGGAAACCAGAAGTAAGAGTAACTGTAATTGAACAAAAATGGTTCCATAATTTTGCAAGTATGGTTCGAAATTTAAAATGTTAAATTTTAAAGATACCTAATTCCCAAATCTAAATAACACCATGCATGTGAATTTACTTTACCGAACTTTGATGTGATTAGGTGCCTTTGTTCTTAATTAGAAGCATGTAATGTATATTGTAGATTTTGGTTTCTTTGATGTGAATTTGTTTGTCCTTTTGTTTCGTGCATTATTTTTATTTTTTTAAAAGGTTCAATTTTTTTGTCCATTGAGAAGTATGTTAATATTGTCTGGTTGCACATTTTTACAGTAACTATCTGTTCAAGCTACTGCTTATTGGAGATTCGGGTGTTGGAAAATCTTGTCTTCTCTTGAGATTTGCTGTAAGTTTCCCGACTTAAACTGGGCATAAAGTATATCTCTTTGCTTCTTAGAGTTCTGTTGCACATTCTAGTTGTTTATATGATCGCCTTTAATTGTTATGTTCACATTTAAAAAGTTGCGGTCCTGGTTTATGTTTGATGTGTATGCTTTAACTTGGTGTTTAGTTAGCATAGACAAATGATGACTTCCCTGTATCTATAGTTTTAGCAATTAACATGTAAAATGGATATTACAGAAATACAAAATGGACATGAGTTGGATGGATTTGCCAAGGGTAAGCGTTGACTATCGAAATGGAGTAGAAACTTTTCTAAATTTAGCTTTTGCGAATGTAAGCCAAGAAAATATGATTCTTTGCCCTTGTAAGAAATGTGTTAACATGAATTGGCACATTTGTGAAGTTGTACGTGAACATCTAGTTATTTCTGGCTTTGTTCCGGGCTATAGAAAATGGGTATTTCATGGAGAGTTGACACCTCGTAAAGCTTTTTCCACCAGTAACCTGACTTATCCTTCTAATTTTCATCGTGGATCTCTTAGAGAAGATGACATGGGGGGTATGTTGTGTGATGCATTTAATATGCACAATTATCATCAACCTGTTAGAGAAGATAACTGTGATTTTGATACTGAAGATTTCACCGAGATGGGAAGAAGAGGATGTGATGAAGAGCCAAATGGAGAAGCGGCAAAGTTTTACACTTTGCTTAATGATTGAATGAACCACTTTATGAGGGATCGAAATATTCAAAACTCTCATTTTGCATTCGTCTTTTCCACTTAAAATGCTTGGGAGGGTGGACTAGTAACTCTTTTACGTAGTTATTAGAGTTTTTGAGAGAAATGTTTCCTTCTGCAAAAACTCCTCAATCCGCCCAAGATATGAAGAAAATAATAAAGGATTTAGGCCTTGATTACGAGAAAATTCATAGTTGTTCGAATGATTGCATGTATTGGGGTGATCGAAAAAACCAAGAGTTTTGTCATGTATGCGGTAAATCTGGGTGGATGAATGCGGACATAGAAAATGCGAGTGGGGATGAAGTTGAAGCACGATAAAAAAAAGCCAGTAAAGATTCTGTGATATTTTCCTCTAATACCCAGGCTTCAAAGACTTTTTAGGTCTTCAAAGACTGCTGAGTCTGTGAGGTGGCATCATGATGGATAAACTGATGATGGACTATTAAGGCATCCTACGGATTGTTTACCTTAGAAGTTATTTGACCAAAACTATTCATGTTTTGTAGGAGATCCTCGAAATGCCATGCTCGGTCTTGCATCTGATGGGTTTAATCTTTTTAAAATCATGAGTACTTCGTACAGTACTTGGCCTATTGTGCTTGTTCCCTACAATTTGCCCCCATGGATTTGTATGAAACAATCATCCTTTATCTTATCCATGATAATCCCATGTGAGAAAGGTCTCAGGAATGATATTGATATCTACATGCAACCTCTTATTGAGGAGCTGAAACAATTATGGTTGGGTGCCGAAACATATGATGTGTTGAAGAAAGAGAACTTTAATTTGCGTGCAGCTTTATTGTGGACTATTAATGATTTCCCTGCTTATGCAAATTTATCTGGGTAGAGTATTAAAGGTCGTTATGCTTGTCCTTATTGTGCTGCACAAACATGTTTGAAGTGGTTGTATCATGGAAAGAAGTTCTCTTACATGGGTCATCGTCGGTGGTTAGATGAAAATCATAGATTTAGATATCAAAAAAAATATGTTTGATGGTACTGAAGAGTTCAGAAAAGCTCCTAAGCAAACAATCGGGTATGATATCTTGTCTATGCTGAAACATATCAAGTTCACTTATGAAAAGACGAGCCAACCACTGAACCCACAATCAAGAAAAAAGACAAAAGAGGTGTCTGACCGTGAGGTTGAGCAGCTTAGTGATGATGAGTCTGATGAAGAGGATGATCCAAATGAGGCAGAATTGTGGGAAAAAAAATATTTTCTTCGAGTTACCTTATTGGAAGCATAACATTTTGAGACATAATCTTGATGTCATGCACATTGAGAAGAATGTTTGTGAGAATATTATCGGGACCATTCTTAATGTCGATGGAAAATCTAAAGACAATCTAAAGAGTCGACTGCACTTAGTTGACATAGGAATTCGACATGATCTTCATCCTCATGTACTTCCTAATGAAAAATCTTCGTTACCGCCTTCTATTTTTGCGATGTCGAAGAAAGAGAATGAAGTGTTCTGCAAGGTGTTGAAGGATATAAAGGTCTCAGATGGGTATGCATCTAATATATCTCGATGTGTCAGTGTTAAAGATCGAATACTTTATTCTCTAAAGTCACATGATTATCACATTTTGATGCAAGATTTACTGCTTGTTGCATTACGTGGTTGTATGTCTCATGAGGTGACGTCTTGTATAATTGAACTTTCCAATATAATGAAAGTTATTTGTGGAAAAGTTTTGATGATTGAAGAACTTGAGAAAATGCAAGATCGATTCGCCTTGACTTTATGCTAGATGGAGAAGATATTTCCACCTTCATTCTTGACAATTATGGTGCACTTGCTAGTTCATCTCCCTCACGAAGCAAAAGTTGGTGGACCAGTGTTTTATCGGTGGATGTATCCTATAGAGAAATACAAATTGTCCAATATGTATTCAATCATTATTGAATATTTCTTTTAATTAAAATTATTCATATAATGTAGTGTTTATTTCGTGTCTAGGTTCTTATGCAAGTTGAAGTCTTACTGTCGCAATAAGCGTTATCCAGAATGATCAATTGCTGAAGGGTATTTAGCAGAAGAGTGTATGTGTTTTTGCTCCAGATATTGGAAAATGTTGAAACGAGATTTAATAGGCCAAATAGAAATGATGTGTGTATGACTAATAACTTAGCTGAGACTTATCTGTTTGGAAGTTACGGTGAACCACTCGGCAAAGTTGAAATTGCACAGTTAGATGACAAATTTTGGGTACAAGCACATCGATATGTTCTTTTCCATCACGACGCAATAAAGCCCTTACGCACGTAAGTTTTACAATATAATTCATAATGTATTCAGTTCATCTTTTATATTTCTCATTCTTTACCCACGTAACCTACTTTGTAGTGAGTTTAAAGAAGAGTTGCAATCTCGTGCACGCTCTAGAAGATTACATCAACGGGAGATTCATAAGTTATTCACAGAAACATTTCATGAATGGTTAGGAAAGACGGTAAGCAACTAAATCTCCGTACGACATGTAACTAATGTATAACTATTCTTGTTTTAATATATCAATATTAATGCTAATTAAATCACCTTTTACGTGTAATAGGATTGGGGTAGGAGAGAAGTTAGCGAAGAAATTAAATGGCTTTCTCAAGGTCCGGACATAAGTGTTAAAAGATATAATGTCTTTCTCATTAATGGGTTTAGGTTCCACACAAAATCTCGAGAAAGATTACGGAGGACACAAAATTGTGGAGTCATTGTTACTTCTTCAACTACAAGTTATGCTAGTGCTAGGGACAATAATCATGTAGAAGGAGATGTTGAATATTATGGAATTCTTACAGACATTATTGAGTTAGATTATTATGGCAAACGAAAGGTTCTGTTATTTCGTTGTGATTGGGCTGATGTAAATACTACTCGAGGCAGCAGAAGAGATCAATTTGGTTTCACAATGGTGAACTTCTCTCGATTAATTCACACAGGTCAACAATTGATGGATGAACCATATGTATTTTCTTCTCAAGTCAAACAGGTTTTCTATTGCCATGATCCATTGGATAAGGTTGGTCTGTTGTACTCCGTAACACCCGTAGAGACTTGATAGACATCGGGGATGGAAGTAGAGATGACATTGAAGCAAGATCAGAAACGTTGCCTTTTGCAGCACAAAATATATATGAAACAATCAGTTGTTCTAGTTCCCAATTCCAATGGGTTCGAGATGACATGGGTGAAGATTTTAATGAAAATTGAGTACATAACAATGTAGTAAGATTTATTTCTTAATTTATAATATTATAATGTTTAACTTGATGTTGAATACATACATTAGTAGTATATCCATTTGGTTGTAAAAATTTTTGTTTGTTTATTGCAAATATTATGTCTAGACGAAAGTTAAATGATCTGCGGATGGTTCAAGTTCTTCGAGCAAAGGAAACAGTAAATAATGAGAGTTCTTCCACTGTTGGATCTTCAGAAGTTCCGGAAACAGTTGAGAATGTGGAAATATAAGGTATTGTTCAACACTTTATTATAACTTCTAACTATTGACTTATATTAAAAATTGTACTGAATTATTTCTTATGTAGGTGACAATGGTCGAAGGCGCAAGACTAGAGGGCGCACGACATTGAATGAATTGTACGAGCTTCCTCCTGGGGAACGTGTGAAAGTTCCATGTAATGATGTCGGCCAGCCAATTGGGGAAGAAGCACGTGTTTTGGACAGTTACTTAGGCATTGTTGCATGCAATGCTACGATTTTGCCAATCAATTATGATTCATGGCGTCAAATGCCGAATAGTAACAAAAATCAGGCTCTGGATCTGGTTAAGGTAATAATGTCATTGAAATTTATAATTCATTACAGTTGTATAATAATGATATTTACTTTGACTGTTTAATTTGTAGGATAAATTTTCTTTGGAGGTTTCAGATGACTATTTGAAAAATGCATTAGGAAAGAAATGGAGAGATCATAAGAGCGCATTGAAGAAGACATATTTCAAAAATAATCTCAGCCTTCAAGAAAAGCTACAAAATGTCCCACCAGGAATGCTCTGATATCAATGGGAAGATGTAGTTAGGTTTTGGAGTTCAACTAAAGGAGAGGTATGATCGATCCACTTTTAAAAAATAATACTATGTCATTATAACATTGACTTTATATGTAATGTAAATTTTAAATTGTAGGAGCGAGAGTGCATTGGAGTTTCTAGCAGACATCAATAGAAGTTTACTCACACTACTGGATCGAAGAGCTTTGCTCGTATAGCTAATGACGAGGTATTTTTTTAACTATTGATTGTTTCAATGTATTAATTTTTTGTAAGTACTAATTTCTATTATATGGTGTAGCAGGTTGCGATTGGTACTAATGTTGGACGGATAAAGCTCTTTGACATTACACACACCAAGAATGATGGCTCTTCTATGACTCCTAAAGCTGCAGACATTATGGTATATTATTTTTATTTTAAATAATCCTTTGAATTTCTTAACAATTTTTATTTTCTTATCAGGCGAAATTGATGGAAAAGAGGGCGAAGTATGAAGCTACGGCTTCAACTAATGGTTCTACTAATGTGCATGAGATGGAAAATCAAGTTATTGCCATTGTTTTGGGTCCTGAAAGATATGGTCGGGTTTGCTGTCTAGGATCATTCGTTACTCCAACAAGATATTTTGGACCTAGCTCATCTCAGTACATGCCATCACAGAGTCAGTCTTCGCAAGCAGAAGTTAATCGCTTAAAACAACAATTAGTTCAATTTAAAGCCGATGTAGCAGCGAAGGAAGCTGAGAGAGAAGCAAAGGAACTTGAGAGAGAAGAGAGAGAAGCTGTGAGAGAAGCTGAGAGACAAACGAAAGACGCTGAAAGAGAAGAGCATATCAGGCTCTCCAGAATCAATTTCAAGAACTGATGGCGATGTTAAAGAAGAATCCTCCTTGGTTGATTTTAGATTCGTTCATGTGTGCATTGTAATGAACTTTGAACTATATTTTAAACGTTGAACATTTTTAAATGTTGAATTACATTTTAGTATTATTTCTATTTCATTTTCTTTGGTTGGTTGATAAGTATTTCTACTTCATTTTACTATTATTTTTTACAGGTTGAATTTGTGTACTATACCATTAAAAATGAGGTTTTGTAAAGGCAGTAACCTTAGCGGCGTTTGTCAAGAAAAACGCCGTAGTAAACCAAAACAATTTGCGGCGTTTGGAAAGAAAACGCCGCTATAGGTCATGATTTTTTGCGACGTTTGCGTGCTAAAGCGCCGCTATAGGTCATGATTTATTGCGGCGTTTTTGAACCTAAACGCCACTATAGGTCATGATATGTTGCGGCGTTTGTGGGCTAAAACGCCGCTATAGGTCATGATTTATTGCGGAGTTTTTGGATCATAAACGTCGCTACCTTTTGCGGTGCCACTTACAGCGGCACTTTTTACGACGCTTTTACTAGCGCCACTAATGTTTTTAGCGGCGCTTAGAAACACCGCTATAGAGCAAAAAACGCCGCTAAAAACCCAGTCTGGTGTAGTGACTCCACTAAGTCGAAATTTATTTACTTGATCAAATACCTACCCCTAACCTACTGTGTGTAGCGTGCTTTTATATTCCAAAACTTTCTATCTTTTTTCCCTTTTTGATTGAAATTAATGTCCCATAATTTCTCGTACAGTCGTGCCTTTTACATTCAAGTGATTTTTATTTTGTTTCTGCATTGTTGTTTTGTTCTCTTTTGCAGAAAATTGATCAACAGGCCTTGGAGTGATGGATTTGGTTGTTATCATAGACTCCGAACTCCCTTTCAGCGAGTTTGATTTGAAAGTTTTTTTCCCATCTTAGAATAAAGTTTAAATAAACCATATTTAAGAGAAGTACAATTTTAAATAGAAGTCGTTGGTCTTATTTAAAAAAAATTAAATTACAATAAAGATTTATAACTAGCATTGTAAACTGAATAAATAATTTAGACATTTTTTATAATATTGACACAAGAAATTAGTCATTTTAGATCATAAAAGGACCACACATAGAAAAAGTTAAAATCTCAACTAAAAGACTCGAACGAAAAATAATACAAACAAATCTGACTGTATTGGTAAACGAACCACAAAAGAGAATTAAGCTATTGAAAGAACACCAAAAACAGAAAATCAAAGCTGAGCGTCGTGAGAAACTATCCACGAATGCAAACCGTGTATCCAAATTCAATCTAGAACTCAATAGGAACGGTCAAAACGGTCGAAAAAGAAAAAAAACGAATACAAAGGTAGAGAAAAACATGTGACAAAGACAGAATTATTCTTATTAAAAAAATTTATAAAAAAAATCGATAGTCGACGACCAACACTAAAATTAATACCTCGCCGGCTAAACAAAAAAAAAAGAGTACTTAAAATACCGTGTACTATGATAAAAGTGATCAGATAGAGAAAACAGGAAATTTGAGTTGAGGCTGAAGTTTTCTAGACAATAATATATTTTTGAATAGTAAACAATAATAATATAAATGAATAAAAGAAAGAAGTGTAATTACATAGAGGAGTACAATTTTAAAGTGGCTTGATTAGAGGGGGGAAACTCAAATCCATACAGTAGGTTAACTTAGAAATCATAAGTTTACTCCATCCAGTAGGAACTTGGCCTATAATTAATAGGCGGACGGAAAGACGGATGATTATCCAAAATAGCCCTCCTAAATTCTTAATTTCTCAAAATAGCACCTAAAATTCTATATTTCTCAGACTAGCATTATTACAGTGAACTCACCGTTTACAAATTCCGTTATAACCATTTACAAATGTTACAATGGCTGTTATCTCAGAAGAAACTCGCCGTGCATGTACGGCGAGTTCGGATAAGAATTACCCTAATCACCTGACATAAGATTCAAACGAAAATTTAGAGAAAAAACAAATTCAGAATTTTCCATGCACTTACGGCGAGTTTCAATAAAAAATAATATTTTTTTAAACTCGTCGTACACGTACGAGGAGTTTATTGTAATGGTGCTAGTTCGAGAAATATAGACTTTTGAGTACTAATTTAGGAAATTTAGTATGTAACGGGGGGGGGGGCTATTTTTGCGATTCACCCGAAAAGACGACATGCACAGTTTAACAATGTTTTTCAAAAGTATTTTTAGGGCAAAATACTTTTAAAGTCATAAAAGATGTTAAATAAACAACTTTTAAAGAAAAAATAGTCTGAAAAGTGATTTTCAACTCAAATATAAAAGTTGAAATTTTTAGCTTTTGTATTTGAAAAAGTGTTTTTGAGAGCCAAATTACAATTTTGACTTCTATTTTTTTTGGTTGCCCTTCCAGTTTCTCAGGGATTTGCCCTGATTAATCCGGACTGACCCGTATCATACACCTAGTTTTGGTGGGTGAGTCTCCCTACAAAAATTTTCTGCATACACAAGCCCTCGAACTCGAAACCTGCTAAAGTGATACCAAGTTGCTTACCACTTTAGACCAACTCTCATTGGTTAGCCTCTAATTGTTATCCTATGATGTGTTTATTTTATAATTTATAAGATTATAATCTTTTTACCAAGACATGGTTATATGATTAATAAATTATTCATTAGCCTTGGATGTTGCTCGGTGTTAACTGCCGAGCTATAGGCAGCACATGATGCCCTCTTTCATGCGTGAAGGCTTGGATTCAGACAAGTGGAGTTGGAGACAGATTACCGAGAGGTGGTCAAAATTTTGCGTCGTGAATCCGATGCTCTTAGTGCCTTAGTGGAAGCTATCCATGGGCTCTTAAGTCGTAACTGGACAACGTGTTCGACATGTTCGTCGGGAGGATAATGGTGTGGCTGATGGACTCACCGTCTTAAGCTGTGGAGCACTAGTTAGAGATACAAAGTTTCCTGCGGCTCCGGTTGAGATCTCTATATTAGTTGATAGGGAGGCTTTTTGATGTTTAAACACCGAGTCTTGTCCTTCCGGTGTTAGCAAAAAATTATTTATTAGTTTAATTTTTTAGATAAAAATTATTTAAGATTTTATATTTTTTATAGATGACGTACAATTGTAAAAATATTTTTATTTTATTTTATCATAATTTTCATACATAATAACAACAAAGAATCTGAATAACATATATAAATAACTTATAACGTCATGTGTAAAATAATCATTTATCTTCTCAAAAGTACTTTTTGACAGCAATAATGAAACCTTAAATTTAAAACCAAATAATCTAAAGGGTAAACTACACCAGTGACCACAGAACTATTATAGTGTACTTATTTTGACCATCGAACTATCGAACTCGTCGATCAAACCACCGAACTTATTAAATTGACATATTTTGACCACCGCCATTAAAAAACTAACAGAAAGGCGACGTAGCAGTTAACGAAAATTTATAAAATTACACATGTAGTCCCTGGTATTTACCTATAATATAAATTTGATTCTAATTTTAATTTAATTAATTAAAATTAATCATCCAATCGGATGACGACATGTGTTATTTTATTTAATATTTAATATATTTATTTTCCTCCACCAGGTTAAAGGAAAATTAAAGAGATAAGGAGTGTACTTGGCATGGTTTAAACCTAGGGCCTCTAGGGTAAAAAACCCATGTCATTACCACTACGCCAAACCATTTGTATTGATACAAATTACACCCTTATATATCTTATAATACAATAATTGTTAGAGAAAAAGAACTAAAAATGACTGAGAGGGGATTCGAATTTAGGTCATTTGAGATGTGTAAAAAAATACAAATCGTTAAATTAAGTCAATTCTTTTAGTATAAAATTAAAATATTTTAAATATATTTAAAGTATAATTAAAGCAAGATTTAAAATGAAAACAAATTTATGTTTTTATATTTTTAGATTAAATTGAATATTTTTTTCACATTTAGTTTAATAATTTCATATATATAATATTGAAACGATTTTTTTCATTTAATTAATAATTTTAATTTTTTATTAAATATTTTAATTCATTGATTATATATTTAATAAAAACCGGTTAATATATAATCATTGAATTAAGTTAATTCTTTTAGTAGAAAATTAAAATATTTTAAATATATTTAAAGTATAGTTATAGCAAGATTTAAAAAGAAAATAAATTTATAATTTTTAAATTAAATTGAATATTTTTTCTCACATTTAGTTTAATAATTTCATATATATATATATATATATATATATATAATATTGAAATGATTTTTTAATTTAATTAATAATTTTAATTTGTATTAAATATCTTAATTCATTGATTATATATTAAAATGTATATACTTAATAAAAACCACTTAATATATAATCAATGAATTAAGATATTTAATAAAAAATTAAAATTATTAATTAAATTAAAAATAGTTTCAATATATATATATGAGATTATTAAACTAAATGTGAGAAAAAAATTTATTCAATTTAACCTAAAATATAAAAACTATAAATTTGTTTTCATTTTAAATCTCGTTTTAACTATATTTTAAATATATTTAAAATATTTTATTTTTCTACTAAAAGAATTGACTTAATTTAGCGATTTGTATATTTTTACACATCCCAAATGACCTAAGTTCGAATCTTCTCTCAATCGTTTTTACTTCTTTTTTCTTAACAATTACTGTATTATACGATATATATAAAAGGGTGTAATTTGTATTAATACAAATGGTTTAGTGTAGTGGTAATGGCATGGTTTTTTTTACCCTAGAGATCCTAGGTTCAAACCACAAAGCACACTCCTTATCTCTTTAATTTTCCTCTAACCATGTGTTATTTTTTCAAGTAAGGTCGCCATATAATATGTATTGTCATGTCAATTAGTCAAAGCCTGATTTATGATGGCATTGATTAAGAACATCATAGACTTTTGAATTATTACAGAACAAAAAAACCCTAAACTCTCTCTTCGAATTTACCCCTTGCCCCCAAAATATTTGCAGAAACAGCGGCGGCCAGCCACTCCCTTCCTTGGCGGTTGGCCTCCCACCCCTCCTTTGTTTTTTTTTCCTTTTTTTCTTTTCTTCTAGTTTTATCTTTCGTCTCTCTTCGGAGATCGATTTTCGATGTCTTGCCTCCGGCTTGTTTCGATGGGATTCTTGTCCCCGACGACTGTGGTTCTTGAATGGGACCAATTATGCTCGGAGGAGCGTAGGAAAATGGAAGAAAAGGTTCCCATTTTCCTTTCTTTCTCTTCTTCCTCCCCTCTCTGGTTTCTTTCAGTGAGGTCTTGGTTGCTCGATTCCTTTGCTTGTAAGCGGTCCGGTACTTCTCCTTGGATGATCAGACTTTCAGCTCCATCCTTCAACAAAGCCTCGTCAGCGTGGCTCTCTGGTGGTGTGCCTTTTGCTGCCTCCCTTGAGGTTCTTCTCTTTTTTAGGGTTGAACCGCTCGACTGTAGCCCCCTTACCGGCCATTGCGGCCTGATTTTTCCGTTTCTTTCAGCCCGGCCCCTTGGATCAACGGTTGATAGACTACCAAGGATTTCTCGTAGGATGAATCCGCTTATGGATTCGGAAGTTCAGCCCCTCCATCTGCCGTCGTTTATAACCCCCTCGGCCCGACCTAGCCACCAGACCAACCCAAGGTTGTCACACGGGGCTACCCGATGAAAAACCCGAAGGTTTTCCTCCGGTTAGCAACCCTAAAAGAGGAACAAGCTTTTAAAATTTTATCTTTTCTAGATGCTCTTATAAAACTTAGGTGAGGATCACACACAGCGGATAAGAACACGAAGAAACAAACTTCGAACAGTTAAACAAGCATACAAGGACCAAAATGTAAATCTAGCATAAACGAGGGCCTAATATGAAATTAAGGTTATTACTTTGAGATTAAGTTAATTTCATGCTCACATGATGAAATGCGGTTCAAAACAACAACCCGAACTCTTCCGATTGATGACACATCTGTAAAACCTATGTTTGATTTTGATATAACAAAGTGTTTTAAGGATAAAATTGAAAACTTGAAAAAGATTTTTAAGTCCCTCAAAAGATCTCAAATCAAAAAAGCTTTAATCTAGTTTGAAAAACTCAAACTCCAAAATATTTTCTAAGTGTTCCAAGGCCAAACTATTGAAAAACGTCCAGGCGTATCGATACGCTTCTAGCCGTATCGATACCTTTTTTACAAATTTAGCTACTGGAGAAACGCGTTTCGATACGCCCCTTACCGTATCAAAACAGTGTATCGAAACAGATTGAATCTGTAACGATACACTCTCTCTGTAAAACTAAAGAAGTTTGAATGGCGTGCCGATACGGTGCCACCTGTATCAATACGGTTTTAATGGAATTTTAAATTCGAAAGCTTTTAATGTTTTTACTATTGGTGTCAGTTGTTAGGTAACACAATTTTAAAGTGTTGGTTGTCTCGTACCGATACGCCCTTTGTCGTATCGATACGGAAACTTCCAGTGAGCTCTGTGGAAATAATTGCATCGATACAGTCTTACCCATATCGAAACGGTCCTTGTCCCATACCGATACGCTTACCCACGTATCGATACGCCCCTCTTGTAATTGTGCAACGACTCTTTCTGTTTTGAGACAGGTATCGATACGGATCCCCACGTAGCGATACGGTAAGCTATAGAAATGCATTTATGGTGGAAAGAGAGGGTCCCAACGGCTATATTCAATACCCTAACCACCCAAACGGCTAGAATTAATGGAGAAGGTATAAATGAAGCCATTTGAAGACTAGCAACAACTACTGCATCAAAAAGAAACATCCTTACAAAAATCCAAGCTCAAAGTGCCTAATTTCTTATTCTTATAAAATCCCAAATTGTGTTGTGTTCAATTCTGATCTTGTATTCAAATTTGGGTTGAGTGATTGTATTTAAAGGTGAAATCTTGTATTGAGAGATATCTTTCTTGCCTTAATTTCTTCTTTATATCCTTGTGAGGGCTTGGTCAAATTTTTGTTAGAAAATTTGATCGGTATTGTAAAGGTTACCTCCTAAGCCTTGAAAAGGGGAAGAGCAATTAGTGGAATGTTGGAAAATCCTTAGTGGTAGCTAAGGT
The DNA here is from genome assembly GCA_030270665.1 of Hibiscus trionum. Lineage (NCBI taxonomy): Eukaryota > Viridiplantae > Streptophyta > Magnoliopsida > Malvales > Malvaceae > Hibiscus > Hibiscus trionum. The sequence continues at coordinate 6,877,941 of BSYR01000007.1, read as the reverse complement.
AGTGGATGTAGAGTTCATTTGGAACTTGAACCACTCTAAAATTCCTTGTTCTTCATTTTTAGCTATTTTACCTTCTCCAACAAATTTTAAAAACCCAATTCACCCTCTCTTGGCTTTGATCAATCCATTGATCCACTCAACAATTGGTATCAGAGCCTACCTCTTTGAAGGATTAACAACCACAAGAGGAGATTCTAGGAAGAGTGTGATCAACTACTAAGCAAGCCATGGCATCTACCTCTGGGTCAAGCATGTACGAGTCTCAATCGACCACCAAACCGCCTTTCTTCAACGGTGACAACTACCCTTTTTAGAAGAACCGGATGCGTCTCTTCATTAAATCCAACAATTATCTAGTTTTTGATGCTATTGAAGATGTTCCCTCTATTCCGATGGAGAGAGACGACGAAGGAAGACTTGTGCCAAAAAAGGAAAATGAGATGAGTGAAGAAGAGAGAAAGAAGATTCAAATCAACAACAAAGCTCTTCACATGTTATTTTGCTCTTTCGGTCCCGATATCTACTTCAAAGTTTCCTCCATCGAAAGTTCTAAGAAAGTGTGGGATACACTTGAGACTACATATGAAGGAACAAGTGATGTGAAGGAGACAAAGATTGGAATTCTCAATCTTAGCTATGATAATTTCAAAATGGAGCCCGACAAAACCGTTTCAAATATGTTCGATCATTTCATAACAATCGTCAATGGGCTAAAGGGTTTTGGAGAGATAATCCCAAAAGACAAACTAGTCCAGAAGCTACTCTACTCACTTCCCGAGTTTTGGGATGGGAAGAGAACCGCCATCATTGAGGCCAAGAATTTGAAGACACTCAAGCTTGATGAGCTAGTTGGTTCTCTCATAACTCATGAGATCATGAAGCAAGGAAGGGAAGATGAAAGGAAGAAAGAATAAAGAAGAGTTGAGGAGCTTGAGGTAGACAAGAAGAAAAAGCTAGGAGTGGCTCTCAAAGCTTCTCTACATGAGGAGAGCACTTCTAGTGAGGAGGAAGATCTAAAAGAATTGGCTATGATAGCCAAAAGATTCTCACGGTTTATGAGGTCCAACCGAGGAAGAAAAATTCAAAGAAAAATGGACTTCAAGACCAAAAACAAAGAAGAAGAGAGAGATCAAATCATTTGCTTTGAGTGCAAAAAATCGGGTCATATTCGTTCCGAGTGCCTTCAACTCAAGAAAAATGGCTTTGAGAAGAAGGAGAAGCTCAAAGCCAAGCTTACTACTTGGAGTGATGAGGAGTCATCCGAGGATGAAGAACACGAAGTGGCCAACCTTTGCCTCATGGCTCTTGAGGAGGATTCCTCCATGGTAACCTCTAACTCATCTACTTTTGATTTCACATTTGATGAATTGCATGATTCTTATGATGAGTTATAAGAGGTTTATGATGAGTTAGTTGAGAAGTATAAGGAGTCAGTTCTAAAAAATAGAAAGACCATTTCGGAATTAAATGCTAAAAATGACTCACTTTCTCAAGCTAACTTGAAATTTGAGAAAAAGATCTTAAGTTTGCAAGATGAACTTAAATTCTTTCAAGATGAAAATGTAGACTTAAACAATCTTATTTCTCAATGCAATAGTGAACACCAAAAGGTGTTAAATGAGCTTAATGAGCTTAAAATGTCTTTCAAGAGTGTTGGTAATATGAAAAATGAAATAGGTGAATCATCTAGATCAAACCAACCTAAAAGAAAGAACAATAACGACAAACAAAGTGGCTTCCATAGGCATAGTAGAACTAAAAGAATTAGAAGTGTATGGGTTCCTAAGGAACTTGTCAAATTTAATAATATTGATGTTATGTCACCTTGGATTCCTAAGGGAACCAAGCTTTTGGGAGCTAACACTCGTGGACCCAAAATGATTTGGGAACCAAAAATCAAAGCTTAATATATTTGTTTGTAGGGGGAGCATTGCTACAAGGCCAAAGCACAAAGCCAAAACTCATGGTACCTTAATAGTGGATGCTCAAGGCACATGACCAGAGACAAGAGTCGATTCATGGACTTAAAGCCAAAAAGTGGAGGAGTAGTGACATTTGGTGACAACTCCAAAGGCCACATTAAAGGTATTGGATCCATAGGTAATCACTCTACTATACTCATTGAAAATGTTTTGTATGTCGATGGTCTAAAACACAATTTATTGAGCATTAGTCAATTGTGTGATAAAGGGTTTAATGTCTTATTTGATAAAAATGGGTGCAAAATTGTTGACATTTAATCAAATAATATAATGCTCATTGGCCATCACATAGGTAACATATACATGGTGCATCTAGATGACATTCATACATCATATGCATGTTTTGTTGCACAAAATGAAAATGATGCATGGCTATGGCATAGGAAACTAGGACATGCTAGCATTAGTGTTTTAGAAAAATTAGTTTCTCTAAATCTAGTTAGAGGTTACCCAAGATCAAATTCTCAAATGATAAAATATGTGATGCATGCTCTAAGGGTAAACAACATAGATCATCCTTTAAATCCATTAATGATGTTTCTACAAGTAGGTGTTTACAACTAATTCATATGGATTTATTTGAGCCTATTAGAACTATGAGCTTGGGTGGTAAATCGTATGCATTTGTACTTGATGACTATTCTAGATTTAATTGGGGTTCTATTATTAAGTATAAAAGATGAGGCTTTAGAAAAATTCATCACGTTTTCAAAATTAACTCAAAATGATCAAGAACTTAAGATTTCTCACATTAGAAGTGATCATGGAACCGAGTTTCAAAATCTAGGTTTTGAGAGTTTTTAAATGAAAATGGTATTAGCCACAATTTTTCGGCTCCTCGAACTCCTCAACAAAATGGGGTAGTTGAGAGGAAAAATAGGACTTTACAAGAAATGGCTAGAACCATGCTTTGTGAAAACAATTTACCTAAATATTTTTGGGCGGAAGCCACAAACACCGCTTGCTACATTGTAAATCGAGTAATGATTAGGCCATTTTTAAAGAAAACACCATATGAGATTTTAAAATCTAAAAAGCCTAACATTAGCCATTTTCATCCATTTGGTTGCAAGTGTTTTGTTTTAAATAATGAAAAAGACAACTTAGGTAAATTTGATGCTAAAAGTGATGAAGCTATTTTCTTAGGGTATTCTTTAACCTCTAAAGCCTATCGTGTATTTAATAAAAGAACTTTAGTAGTAGAAGAGTCTATTCATATTGTTTTCGATGATAACCTCCTTCCAATGAAGGAATCTTGTAATGATGATGATGTAGGAATCATTGATGCTTTTGATGGAGGAGAAACTTCAAAGGAGGATGAGATTCCAACTAAATAAGAAGATGCACAAGATCCACCTCTTGAATCCTTGAAGGACTTGGCTCTTGAGGAAAAGGAAGTGAGCTACCCAAGAAAGTTCAACTATGTCAAAGGTGGTGAAATCTTGGGTGATCCATCCAAGGGGGTAACTACTAGATCTTCTCTTAAACTCATGAATCATGTTGATTTTTGGATTATGGCTATGCAAGAAGAGTTAAATCAATTTGAGAGAAGTAATGTATGTATATTAGTTGAAAGGCCTAGTAATCAATCTACTATAAGAACTAAATGTGTATTTAGGAATAAACTAGATGAGAGTGGTAATATTGTGAGAAACAAAGCTAGATTAGTTGCTCAAGGTTACACTCAAGAAGAAGAAATAGATTTTGATGAAACCTATGCACCCGTAGCTAGAATGGAAGCTATTAGGATGTTGCTTGCATATGCATGTTATCATAATTTCAAGCTATTTCAAATGGATGTGAAAAGTACATTTTTAAATGGTTTTATAAATGAGGAAGTGTATGTGGAACAACCACCGGGTTTTGAAGATTCAAAATTTCCAAATCATGTTTTCAAACTAACCAAAACATTTTATGGTTTAAAACAAGCTCCTAGAGCTTGGTATGAAAGACTTTCAAACTTTTTAATTGAAAAAGGTTTTGAAAAAGGTAAGGTGGACACTACACTTTTCATAAAAAGATATAAAAATGACATCTTAGTAGTGCAAATATATGTTGATGGTATCATTTTTGGATCTACTAATGAGTGTCGTTGCAAAGAGTTTGCTAAGTTAATGCAAGGTGAATTCGATATGAGCATGATGGGGGAGCTCTCATTCTTTTTGGGACTCCAAATCAAACAAAGGAAAGATGACACCTTCATCAATCAAGCAAAGTATGTGAAAGATATGCTTAAGAAGTTTGGCTTAGAGCAAGCAAAGCCTCAAGCTACACCAATGAGCTCATCTACAAAGCTTGACAAAGATGAATGAGGTAAGTGTGTTGACTCTAAGCTTTATCGCTCTATGATTGGGTCTTTGCTTTACCTTACCGCAAGTAGACCAAATATATTGTTTAGTGTTTGCTTGTGTGCTAGGTTTCAAGCTAGTCCTAGAGAGTCTCACCTTATAGCCGTTAAAAGGATCTTTAGGTACCTTAGATATACTCTTTGTTTAGGTTTTTGGTACCCTAGAGATTCAACCTTCATGCTTATTCGGATGCGGATTATGAGGGATGTAAAATTGATAGAAAAAGTACTTCGGGAACATGCCAATTCTTAGGTAGTATGCTCATATCTTGGTTCTCTAAGAAACAAAATAGTGTAGCTCCATCTACCACCGAAGCCGAGTACATATCCTTATGAAGTTGTTGTGCTCAAGTCCTTTGGATGAACCAACAACTCTTAGATTATGGTGTTAAAGTTGAAACCATACCCCTTAAGTGTGATAACACTAGTGCTATATGCCTAACAAAAAATCCCATCCAACACTCTAGAACCAAACATATAGAAATAAAGCATCATTTCATTATAGATCATGTCCTTAAGGAAGATGTTGTTATAGAGTATGTTGACACCTTGAACCAACTAGTCGACATTTTTACTAAACCTCTAGACAAAGAGCGTTTTGGTCCCTTAGGAGAGAGTTAGGTCTAACTAGCCTTCCTTTACCCTTTAGGACCCTTTTTGAGGTTAAAATTGCTTGATTTTGTGAAAATGCATGTTTATGTGTTGTTGATCTTGATAGAAACCATGATTATAGATAGGGGGAGTATGCTTCTGTTAAAATATGCTTAGAACTGCTCATTCATCAATTGCATTCATTTAGGAGGTGTTAAAGTCGAGCCTTTGGTTGTTCTTAAAGCCAAAAATGCATTTCTGGGCATAGGGTATCGATACGGCCTTCTACGTATAGATACGCGTACTGTATTAAGGTTATCAAACTACATTCAGTCTAAAACGGGTATCAATACGGTTAAACCCGTTTTGATACGATATATGAGCGTTTCGATACAGATGATATCTGTTTTGATACGGACCTTTGATACGTGTTTCCAGGGAATTACCATTTTACCCCGTATCGATACACCCTTTGGTGTATCGATACTCGATTCCGCAGACAGCTTCTTAATGGCATTTAAAGAGTTTCACTTTTACCGAAATTGCAATTTTAAAACCCTAGCCATTTCACTCTATAAAAAGCCTCTCAATCCCTCATATTTTTCACCATACAACTCAAAGTCTCTTGAGGGTTTTCAACATCAAGCCAAGCTTTTCAAGCTTTCCATCAATTTGGTGCAAAGTTCTTCTCTCATTCCTCTCTATCAATATCAAGGTATAATTTTCTTTTATCCTTTTTTCTTTTGATTTTCGTTTTAAATTCTTCTTGTTTTGTTTTTTCTTCTTAAAAACAAACTTTATCAAACTTTTTGTTTTTGATTTGTCTTTCAAATTTTTTTTTTAAAAAACCTTGATTATTGATTTTCAATGCGTTGAATGAGAAAAATAATGCATACACACTGTTTTTGATCTATTTCTCTAGACAATGGCACCCAAAAAGAGAGTGCGTACTAGCGAAGTCGGTGAAGCTTCCAATGCCGAAGATGGTACTCGCCCGAACCTCACTCTTATATATCAAAAGTGCTTTAGGACCACCAGAGAACTCACATATTTCCGACAATTTCAAAACTATAAAATCCGTCCAAAGAGGGTAATTTCCGTTCCTTTTCTCAACTCGGAGCACTTCAAATTTGCTTACTTACCTTTGCTCCAAGAATGGAAATTTATGGATTTTATTCAAATTCCCGGCTTTTTCTATCGCAATTTGGTTTTGATTTTCTATGCTAATGTCAAGTGTGTTGCCAATCAAGCGGGTGTAGTTCATGCTGTCAACTCTAATCTAATGGGTAAAAAGATCACCATTGATGTTCATTCTATTTGTGATGTTTTTAGGTTAGAGGATGAGGGTCTCGATGATAAGAATTCTCTTGGCCATGTCTTAGGAGGTTCCGTGACCGCTCTCAACGCTCAAGATTGAATCCTTCACCTGGTGGTTTCTTGGTGGTTTAGGCCTTCGGAAGGAAAGTATTCAACTATCTGCCAAGTTGACGATTTTTGGATTCGGTGCTTCCGTCAAAGACAACAACCAAATCTTGTTCGGATTATGTTTGCGGAGATTGTCTATCTCGTGAAACATCGCCACACTACTTTTGTCACTTCCTTCACATATGGCACGACTTTGAGCTATTTCTTCACCCAAAAGGAGATAGATTGTTCTCACGACTACCCGACACCCCTCACTGTTCCCATTGATAAAAGATCACTTTCAAGGGGGACGTTCATGTACTTCAATGGTAGTTGGCTTCGTCTCTCCGAGCTCCCTAGCGATGCGATTCCGGAAGAAATTTCCAATCCTCAAGCCGCTCAAGCTCCTCAAGCTCCTCCTCCACCTTCCATGGATGCCCTTTTGACCTTTCTCAACGAACAATTCACGGGCTTGCGCACGGGAATTGCTTCCATGGATCAAGCGATGAATTCTGGGTTTACCGCTATTGACACACGCTTTACAAGCCTTGAAGATCGTGTGAAGAATGTGGAGACGCGTCTCACTTCCCTTGAAGGCGGTCACAACTCGATGAACATATCTCTTACCGCTTTTCATGACGAGTGACGTCAATCTCGGAGGATTGATGATGCACATGAAGAGGACGATGAAGATGATGAAGATGGCGATGGAGAAGAGTAGTAGATCATCTTTGCATACCATTCATGTCATTTAGGATATCTATTTATGCACTTTGAATTATGTTTTTAGGACTAAGTTTGCATTCTAAAACATATGCTTTGATTATTGCTATTTGGATTTTATTTTGATGTTTCCTTTGTTATGAACTTAATGTTTTATCTATAATATGTTGCTTGGTTATTATTCATGCCTTTTGACTATGTTTATCTATGTCTCTATTTTTGATCTAATAAAAAGGGGAGAGGGAACAAGCTCACTTAAAAAAAATTAACTTCAATTTTACCTAGCTAATATTAAGGGGAAGTTATTTTGCAAAGTTTTTCAAAAGTCTCAAAAATTTCAAGTTTTGGTTTTGTTATATCAAAAAGGGGGAGATTGTAAAACCTATGTTTGATTTTGATATAACAAAGTGTTTTAAGGATAAAATTGAAAACTTGAAAAAGATTTTTAAGTCCCTCAAAAGATCTCAAATCAACAAAGCTTTAATCTAGTTTGAAAAACTCAAACTCCAAAATATTTTCTAAGTGTTCCAAGGCCAAACTATTGAAAAATGTCCAGGTGTATCGATACGCTTCTAGTTGTATCGATACCTTTTTTTACAAATTTGGCTACTAGAGAAACGCGTTTCGATACGCCCCTTACCGTATCAAAACAGCGTATCGAAACAGATTGAATCTGTATCGATATGCTCTTTTTGTAAAACTGAAGAAGTTTGAATGGCGTATTGATACGGTGCCACCCGTATCGATACGGTTTTAATGGAATTTTAAATTCGAAAGCTTTTAATGTTTTTGACCGTTGGTGTCAGTTGTTAAGTAACAGAATTTTAAAGTGTTGGTTGTCCCGTACCGATACGCCCTTTGGCGTATCATTACGGAAACTTCCAGTGAGCTCTGTGGAAATAATTGTATCGATACGGTCTTACCCGTATTGAAACGGTCCATGTCCCGTACCGATACGCTTACCCACGTATCGATACGCCCCTCTTGCAATTGTGCAACGACTCTTTCTGTTTTGAGACAGGTATCGATACGGATCCCCGCATACCGATACGGTAAGCTGTAGAAGTGCATATGGTGGAAAGAGAGGGTCCCAACGGCTATATTCAATACCCTAACCACCCAAATGGCTAGAATTAATGGAGAAGGTATAAAATGAAGCCATTTGAAGACTAGCAACAACTATTGCATCAAAAAGAAACATCCTTACAAAAATCCAAGCTCATAGTGCCTAATTTCTTATTCTTGTAAAATCCCAAATTGTGTTGTGTTCAATTCTGATCTTGTATTCAAATTTGGGTTGAGTGATTGTATTTAAAGGGGCAATCTTGTATTGAGAGATATCTTTCTTGCCTTAATTTCTTCTTTATATCCTTGTAAGGGTTTGGTCAAATTTTGGGTAGAAAATTTGACTTGTATTGTAAAGGTTACCTTCTAAGCCTTGAAAAGGGGAAGAACAATTAGTGGATTGTTGGAAAATCCTTAGTGGTAGCTAAGGTAGTGGATGTAGAGTTCATTTGGAACTTGAACCACTCTAAAATTCCTTGTTCTTCATTTTTAGCTATTCTACTTTCTCCAACAAATTTTAAAAACCCAATTCACCCCCCCTCTTGGCTTTGATCAATCCATTGATCCACTCAACAACATCAATCGAGGACCAAAACGCAAGAAAACAAACTTAGAAGATGCCTTTAACCGAAAATAATGACCACCGTTTCGAAACCCAAGAGCATGTTTCGGAACGGGTCTTCACCAGGATTTTCCAGTGAGCAAACGTTTCGAAACGGGGAAGCCCGTTTCACAACGCCAAGGCAAAAATGCAAAGGCGTTCCGAAAGGCTGGTGCCCGTTTCAAAACACTTGTCTGCAGATTGGTTCTAAAACATTTTTTTGGCACCTCCAAGCTTGCTAATCTCGACCCAACAACACACATACAACAAATAATCCACATAACAAGCATTTCGTAGGCAAATGGGCTTAACAACAACAAACGAGAGCATACCAACACTTGGATTAAACAAGAACGAGACACATGATGATCCACATTTGCATAAGAGGTCAAAACACAAGATAAGCATAAAAACAACAAAATTAAACTTCACACAACATCATATGGTCATAACAAACTTGTCTCAAACCAAACATCTTCAAAACATCAAGCCCAAACATAAAACATAGCATCCCCATTGCTAGTAGTATTTTTACAAACTTAAAAATCATACTTGAGCTAAAGTGGAAAAGAAATGGCCTTGCTCCCCTTGCTTGCTTGCCGCTCGGAACTCTAATGATCTACATTGTTGGGAAAGAGAGCGTAAGCATTTAAGCTTAGTGAGCAGAGCTTAAAACCAAACAACAACAATGCAGTTTTAAAATCAATTAGAGCTTTGAAAACCAAAATCTTTACCAAACCAAAAATGGGCATACATCATCTTACAACAACATTCTAACCAAAAAGATCATCTTACCATACAACCACTCTTACAAAGCACAACTTACTCTTACAAGGCCTTACCAAACCTTAACCCAACTTACCATAATGCAAAAAAGGTCGTACAAAGGAGAAAAGTAGCATATTGGCATAATTAACAACAATACCCGGATATACGGATTTCTTACAATCTTACAAGTCTTACAAGTCTTACAGGACGTCGATGAGAGTAAACTCAATCACCGGGCCCAAGCTAATCTTACACGTACGAATTTGTCTGACCGGCCAAATTTTCTTACACGTACGAATTTGTCTTACACGCATGCGAGTTTTGTCTTACAAGTCTTACATGTGCACATTAATCCTAGTTGATCGATCAACTATATCCGGTAAAGATTCTAACTTACCAAACTTACATGGCTATCAAGCCCATCTTACAACATCTTACTCTTACCAACATTTCCATACCAAGCATGCCTTTGCCAACACACATATCTTACAATCTTACGACAACAACATAAGCATGCTCACAAAATAACATAGGCATTAAAGGTAGGAAAAACAATAGGCAACAATCACGAGTTTTACCGAAATTTTATAGCACAACACACAATATCAAAAATATGGTGAAATGTAAAACCACTTACTCTTGAGTTTAAATTGGCTTATCAAGCCCAATCTAAACCCCAAAATCATCTTTGAAAATATCCAAATGCTTTAAAACAATTTCACTCACCGATAAACTCATTCCAAAAAAGCCGAAACCCACAAATAGCTAACGATCACCTGGATTTACTCCCAAACTAGAATCCTCTGCTTCTAACAAGTTAAAACAGAGTATTAATACTCAAATAAGCTTCCAAACTTGCAGCAACACTGAATTCAACAATTACTCTCAAATACCCACAATCCAATACTGAAAATCATTAAAATCACTTCCAAAACGTCCAAAACACAAACCTAGTCACTACCCATCATTTCAACCATCAAAAACTCATCTATTAACATCAAAATCAACAACTTAAACATGCCAAAATCATTGCTGCCATTAAAAACCCGAAATCAAGCTAAATCTCAAGATTTTTCATACCAAACTCCACTCAAACTTCAAGTTTCAGCTTCCTTATGATCATTCCTTCATATAAACATCATTTAGACACCAAAACACCCTTTAAAATCATTCCAAAACCCAGCCTAAGCCATTTGAACGAAAATCTTCTAAAAACCCATTTTATTTCAAACTTTAACATTTAAATCAAAAGAGGTAAACCATTTGATATTAATAGAAAACTAATAATAAAAAGTTTAATTAAAGAAAAGCAAGATGAAATCAAGTCTACCTCCCAAAACCTTGATGGGTAATCCCTTGGATTGAAAATGCTTCAATGGTGGCTTGGTTTTTTAAGAACTAACGTGAAAATGGAAGATGAGGCTGATTCAAAAGCCAATCTTTTTGTTATGAAACCCTTTTAAAATATGTTTGGGTTTAATTAAAAACTAGAACCACATTTTTGGCTGATTTTTCAAAATGGTCACCAACTTTTGAAATCTTGTGATTTGGTCACTAGACCGTAATCTCAACCTTTTAGAATTGATTTTTCAAAATTGTTTTCACAAAAATCTTATACATAGTAAATAGTAATTTTAGAAATTATTCCCAACTTTTTAGGAATACACGAAGAGGATTTTCCCTGGTCAAACCCAAAATGCCAAACTAACTCATCGAGTTTCAAAATCCACATCCGCGACATCTAGCCCCAAAATTGGGGTTTTACACTGTTTTCCAGCACTGTTTACTTGCTTATGTTTCTTTGTTTGGGTTCACAGGATCCCCTTTGTTGTTGCTTTCGATTAGGGTCTTTGGTACTCATTGTTTCTTTCCGGGCCTTAGTCTTGGTGCCTGAATTTGTTTTCTTTTTCTTTGTTTAAATGAAATTCCTGTTTGATAAAAAAACAAACCAACAACAAAGTATACAACTTCCTTAATAAACAAAGACTTTCAATAAGTATTTTTCAAGCATCTGACTTAGAAAATAATAATAAAGACTTTCAACAGAGTATACAATTTGTGTGTGTGTGTGAAATTGAGCTCTTACACTATCTTTAATTTGAAAATTTTGGCCTTCAATATACGTGTGATTTAAATGTTTATGGTAGTTTGAGGAGTGATATAAATATTTTAAAGTTTAGGGATCGATTTAGAATGAATCATAATTTGTGTATTGATATAGAATATTTTAAAGTTTATGGTAATTTAAAATGTGTGTCATAATTTGAGGACCTCATGTGCAATTATCTCTTTTTAACAGGATAATTATTTGATATACAAATTGCGTAAACTTTACTTGACATAATTTTTTCGTTTTAGGGTTTAAAATTATTATTATTTCAGATTCAAAGTTTAGAATTTAAAATTTAAAATTTTAAAGTTCAGTGTTTGTAGAATAATGTAAACTTTAATTTATGCCGTACATAAATATGGGAAAAATACTCTTTAAAGAAATGCATTTTTTCCAAACTTCACATTTGACCTTTATATTCATCATTTTTCATGCACTCTTGTCAAAAATGACAACAACATAAAATTGAGGGTAAAGTTCACAAATGGTCACTCAACTTTGTTAAAAAAACAAAATAGTAATTAAACTTTCAAATGTTACAAAATGACAATTAAACTTTATGTTTTGTAACAAAATGATAACTCGTTCGTTAATAGGGTAACGTTGCAAATATAAAATTTTAGATAATAACATATTTAGACCTCTATATTTACAGATTCAATCAATTTAGTCCTAATTAAAAAAAAAACACATCTAGCAAGGGTCTTTTCACATCACCTCCCACAGGTGGAAACTCTGAACTTTTTATGGATAAACAGGATGCTGATTATTTTTTCCCCAGCATCTAGGTTATTTTTGAGGAATTCCAGATTTTCGACATGTAGAGTGATTTCTGAATAGAGAGAAAACCTATGAATCAGAAACATGTAGCCATATATTCTGGGAAGACATGAATTTTAAGAGTTTTAGTGAATTGGTTGTTAGTCATGAACTTGTTTTGGCAGATGAAACATTCAAATAGTTGCTTATCCCACTTCTCTCCAGCATGAACAGTTGTTGAAGAATTACTGTCAGATTTAAAGCTTCTGCCCCTATCTGCATCCGATGATATCTACTTGGATTGGTTTATAGATGCAACAGTAAAGATTACGCTTTGTTTCAGAATATGCTTCTTCTAACATCAACAATTTTTTAAGGCTAGGAAATTAGTTTCTGACTTCATTTTCTCAGATTATGCTTTAACAGTATCAGATACTGAACAATATGAGAAAATGCCGAATGTAACTTCTGATTGCATTCCTATACTTAATGCTGATCTTATGACTGTGCCGTCTACTAGCTTACAAGACAGTGGATGCCCAAAACCAGGAAACTCAAAACAATTAGAAGAAAAAGATGGCAAGAGGGCTTCATTCAGTTGAAGCATATCGTCACGCCTGAGAAGAGGCGGGGTCATTAATCCCACATCGAAAAAGAAAAGAGAAATCTTGAGATATATAAACGGTGGCGCTGCACATACTATCAGACATGAAAATTTTGAGGAGTGCTATCTAAATATCTTGCAGAACGAGACAGAGCTTGTGGTATATTATTTGCTAAATTCTTGGTACTTGAATCCAGACAAGTTGTACGTGTTTCTAACTAGTTCCCCATTAATGCCAGATTTGTACTCGTAAATTCAATGCCTTATTCCTAGTTAATCTAATTAAGTGCTGTGCATCTAAGGCAATTACCATTAAAGGATTGGTGATTCTAACAGGAGGCCGGAGACATCACTATTTTCTGCAAATGCACAAATATTCTTAGATAAGATCGTTAATGCAGAAAAAAAAAGAGTTTTTATTTTATGGTTTTGGATTATTTAAGAAGAAAAGGGAAGGAAGAGAGCAAGGGGATATAACCAGAGCGAGTGGACATGGACCAGCGGCGAATGGAGTTAGTGATGTGGAAAGACCCTTCTTAAATGTGTTTTTTTAATTAGTACTAAATTAATTGAATCTATAAATATAGAGGATTAAATGTGTTATTATCTAAAATTTCATAATTGCAACGTTATTCCATTGACGGTTTTTAACAGCCGAATTACTATTTTGTTGTCATTTTGTAACAAGCGAAAATTTGGTTACCGTTTTATTTTTTTAACAAAGTTTAGTGACCGTTTGTGAATTTTACCCTAAAATTTATTTAAAGACACTAACATACAGTTTAATAATAAATATTATTGCCAGCGCCACACCTCCAATTTAATTATTATTCAGGAAGTAAATTCGGACATCCACCACACTTAGAAATTAACCCAAATGAGCAAAAAACGCATCAAAGGGCTTTGATCGATAATGTAAAATAGAAAATGAAAAGCTGATATGTTCAAAATGGAAAATAATTATGAAGTAAGAGCATGACAGTCACAGTGCGACATATCTGTCGTCACCTAACGCCCCCACCATTGCAATTCGAAGCGGATTGATTATTGTGATTAAAATTCGACTCGATTCAAAAAAATTATATTTTTTTACTTTGAATTATTTGAATAAATAAACATAATTCAAAAAAAATTAAGTTCAAGTCGAGTTAAAATTTGCTCAACTTAAAAATCGAAAAACCAATTTAACAATTTTACGATTTAATCTCTAATTTCATTTTCTTCAATTTCTCCTTCATTTCAATTTAATTTTTGACCAAATTTGAACCACATGTTTCTAAACCAATTTATAATACATATTTAGTTTCAATTTATATTTTTAAAAATAATTTTTTTTGCAATTTAGCCCCTCAACTTTGTATGATTTTCTCGTTTCTTCAATCACTCTTTCATTTTAAGTCTTTTTTACCGAATTTGAACCGCATGCTCCTAAACCACTGTAGAATACCGATTTAGATGCAATTCATATTTCTAAAATAAATTTCTTATTTTTTTAATTAAGTCCCTCAACTTTGTATGTTTTTTCGTTTCTTCAATTCATCTTTTCTTTTAAGTCTATTTTTGACCAAAATTAAACCATATGATACACTAAAATTATATAATATATGTATAACTTTAATTCATAGTTTTAACAAAAAAAAATTTTTGCAATTTAGTCCTTTCACTTTGTATTTTATTAAATTTAATCATTCAGCTAAAATATTTTGTAAAGTTTTTTCTTCATATCAATTCATTAACTCCTTTCTACCCCATTAATACTATATCCTCAAAAGTTTTTTTTTATTTAGAAATAACATTATAAATATATTTTAGAAATTTACATGATACTTTTTTATTAAATAACATTACAAATCTTATTTATACATGTGAAAAATAATATGAATATATATATATATGCATATCTTATATGATTAGAGAAAATCGTTTAAATTAGAATCAAAATGTACTATAACATGATAAATATTTACATTAAATTTGTATAGGAACCCGAAAATTTGACTTGATTCGAACCGAAAAATTTTCAAATAAAATTTAAGTTATAAAATATGATACGTCAATTCGAATAACTCGAAATTTTTTTTACTCAAATCGATATAACGCTCACTCCTCATCTCTACTTTCAGCTTCTAGTTTTATTTATTGGATTAAGAAAACCACCTTCCCTAGATTAATTTCTAGCCGTATAATGATGCAACCAATGACTTCATCTACGATTGAGACAATGGAGTTGGTATACATATTTTTTTATTCTATCAATTTATAGCCAAGGGATTAAAAAAAACCCTCTCAAGTATTAGTATTATTATTTTTGACCAAGAACAATACTTTAAACAATCACAATTACAGGAGTTTAAGCAGACTAGAAGGAGGGTACGAAAACCAGTTCGAGTGACAG
The DNA here is from genome assembly GCA_030270665.1 of Hibiscus trionum. Lineage (NCBI taxonomy): Eukaryota > Viridiplantae > Streptophyta > Magnoliopsida > Malvales > Malvaceae > Hibiscus > Hibiscus trionum. The sequence continues at coordinate 6,862,592 of BSYR01000007.1, read as the reverse complement.
GAATTCTTCCTCGTTGATTTCGCAACCAAATTCGATACTTTATTACATGAACGCTTAACAAAAAAAACATGAACTCATCAAAACGAATACAAAATGAAATAATATCCTTTTCAATCGGTGCAGATTCCCACATAGAACCAACCCTTTTAAGTATTATTATCAATATCATCCCTTTTAAGTTTTTGCAAGAGATCAATTATATATATACACACGCGCGTACATGTAATATTTGGGTTATTATTTTATATATTGCTTTAGGAATAAAAAAATCCCACAAGTAAATTTAAAATGATGTCATGTGTTTTTTTTATTAATTTATTTCACAAGGACGTGTGGCAGTATTCTAAATATACAAATATATCATTGGTTCTGGTCGGATTGTAGTTTGACTTAAGTTTTTTTTTTAATATCCAAGCTTAAATTTAATATGATAGTATATTTTTACGGTTCATATATTATTGATATGTGAGTCGATCAAATTTGTATAATAATACATTTGTCTCTTATTATTTACGTATTTTATCAATTTATTTTTAACAATATCATACTTGATTCTCATTATTTACTGATAATATCAATTTAGTCTGAATTTTTAATTAAAAATAATTCAGTAAATTTAATCTTTGAATTAAATAGTTTCACACATGTCAATTTTTATTAAAGGAAAATAGATGATATGAAAAAAAGGTGAAAGAGGAACTCAAACATGTGCTTTTGGGAATGGGGGTAACCATTGGACCAAGCCCAATATTTGCTTTATAGTTGATAACAGTTTATATGTATGTTAAACAGCATCATATTGGTGAAAAATCAAGAAAAAAAATGAGAGAGATGCTCAAATTTAAGTCCTATGTAGGAGTATAGGTACGCCTAACCATTGAACAACAACACAATCAAGTTCAATAGTTGATTTTTTTTTAATTAAGATTGTATGATTTTATTGACAGGATCATAAATGTTAAGCATAAGTAAGAGCCTCGTTAAAAAATTTCTTTAAACTTAATTAGAGAAAAAAAATGTCCTTACCAATGCTGCGGTTTAAACACCACCACCCATCACATGAGCATACAACAACCCAACCATGAGAACAAAAAATCATATTGACAACAAAATACTAAACCTCCACTAAAATACACAAGCACACGAGCAGCCACTAAAGGTGCACCTTTCTACCTACATGTCTTTTCTAGTCTGAACGCTTCAATAGTAATCATCTCTAATCAACGACTCTCGACTATATAAACTCGATCCCTTTGCGAGGCAGTCCACGAGATAGCAAAAAACCCCATATTCCACAAAAAAATAAATCGAGATTGTGGGAAGCAACCCATACAAGAGTCAAAAAAATCCCTTCCATCTATTGGGGAATGCAGTTTTCACATTCCACTTGCTACACCAAATCTGCCACGAAACATTAAATGAAAAGAACATGCGAGGAATTGACTCCGCTTCAAATTAAATAATATGCACCTATTGAGATCGCCGAAGGAGATCCCTCGCTTTGAAAATTCCACTTTGGACGGAAGGCGACCCTGAAGTAATCTCCAACCGAAGCATTCTATGGTGAAAGGCACCAAACCAGACCAAATTTGAGAGCACTAGCGGTTTCTAGAACAAGCTATGAAATAAAATCTCTTGCCGTATAACTACTTGGAGAGGATTTGGACCACCTAATTCCATCTGTAAGGAAGACACCTAATCAAAAGTTTGATAAAATGATAAAAATGAACTCCGTACACTTAATTTTCAGTCAAAATGGGTCTTCTCAAAGTTATAATGCCCCAAATTTAGCTATAATGCCCTCCTTCTTTACGGAAAGAGCATAGATTCTTGGAAATAAAAATTTCAAACATTCTCCATTAACCCACTTATCATTCCAAAAATCAAGAAACTTACCATCGCCACATGTAGTGAAATAAAGTTGTTATTCGCGGAAGGAAAACTAACCAAATTTGAGATGTCCCTCCACATCCAAGACATGTGTGAATTAGCATTATAAGTCGATAGATAGTATCCTTTCAACCCCAAAGTCATACTTGGCGTGGATTACCTTTCTCCAAAGGCGATCCTTTTCAAGACCATATCTCCACACCCACTTATTCAAGAGCGCCATGTTTTTCAGTATGAAATCAACAAGACTGAGGCCACCAAATTGTTTGGCAAACAAAGTGTTTCCTAACGCATCTAGTGAATTTTTTTTGTGCTCCTTCGAACCCCAGATAAATTTGGATACAAGACTTGTGATTTCTTTAGCAATAACCACCGACATTTAAAAAATTGACAGAAAGTAATTGGTGAGGTTGGATAGCACTGCTTTAGCTAAAGTAAACCTCCCCCAAAGGACAACAGTTTGGATTTCCAAGGGCTAAGCTTTCTTCTAAACCTTTCCACCACAAGCTTCCACAAAGATTTTGAGTTTCTTTTGCAACCCAACGGTAGACCAAGGTACGATGAAGGGATGGACCCGGCAATACATTTAACTGAGGATGCCCACTCCGCTAGGGGTGTTCAAAAATATTCGACTCGAATTACTCGACCCGTCAACTTGTCTACCCGAATAAAATTTACCAGGTATTTATATTAAAGTAGCTAATTTTTTCGGGCCGGGTACCCGACCCGCAATTTTTTCTGGGTAGTTGGACCGGGTCAGGGCCGAATTTTTTTATAACCGGGTACCCGACCTGCTAATTTTAATATTTATATATTTTATATTTTAAATTTTATTTTCATTTTATGTTTCTTATTATTTTTCCTTAAAATTAATTTTAAATCTCTAATTTCTTTTTATACTTGTATTATATACTTTTAAGATTACAATTTTTCAAAAATATTTATATTAATTTGTCAATATGAGAGCCGAAAGAAAAATCATGATCGAGATTAATATTTTTAATACTTTTTTCCGGTAAACTTTAATATATATACATATATATATCCAAATATTTCTCTCTTAAAACTAACCTCAAATCAATATTTTTTGTGTTTAAAATATATATCATAAAATTTTATGTGTTTCCTATGTATATTTTTAAATAAATTTAAAAAATATATATATAAAAAGTAAATCGCGTACCCGGTACCCGATTTTGCGGGTACCCGATTTTTATGGGCCAGGTCACGGGCCGACTTTTAGGTACTCAAAAATTCCAGGTACCCGAAATTTAGGGTACCCGAAAGTCCGGGTACCCGGATATGAACACCCCTACACTCCGCTACCATTGAATCATCCACATTTAGCCCAAACAAAGCCAACTTTCTCAAATTCAATTTTCACCCAGAAGCAAGCTCAAAATATTTAACGACTCTCATAATGTTTTTCAGTTGAGGTAAAGTTTCCTCAATAAAAATGAAGAGGTCGTCTGCAAATTGTAGGTGGGTCACTTCCAAAGTTTCCTGACCAATTTTTACACCACCAAAAAAAATCAAGAGTAAAGGCCTTTGTGAGGACGGAGCACAGGCTTTCAGCCACGATATTAAATAAGACTAGAAACAGGGGATAACCTTGTCTTAGTCCCCTTTTGATATTGAAGGTGTTTGTTGGCGACCCATTGATGAGAACGAAAATCGAAGCTTTAAAAATGCATGACATGATCCAACCACGCCACTTGACCTCAAACTCCATCTTAGATATCATTATGTCAAGGAAATCCCAGGCTACCGTATCATAAGCCTTACGAAAATTGACTTTAAACACAACACCCTTTCATTCCCTTCTCCACACATAATCTACTACTTCGTTCGCCACTAACACACAGTCAAGAATTTGTCTACCTTTGATGAAGGCGAATTGGGTCTTGCTGATAATATCATCAAGGCATAGAGACATGCAATTCACAAGAAGTTTTTCCAAGATTTGGTATACCCCTCCCACTAAACTAATAGGGCGAGAATCATTAATTGTCTCCGGAGCCTGCACTTTTGGAATAAGAGATATACAAGATTAATTAGTATTTGAGTCCTAAGGTTTACCTTCTGAAACCGTTCGACCCCGAGGCTTTGTTTTTGTTAGCACTTCTGAGTATTTCCCAAACTTCATCCTCCCCAAAGGCACGTTTTAGTTTCTCCTTTGATTTGACTCTAATTTTCTTGAAATCGCAATCCAAGTCAACCAGACTAGCCGTAGGACATGAATTGTAAACCACCCGGAAATGATTCTCCACTATATTGCGAACATCCACAGGCAAGGTAAATAACTTCCCATTTTCTTGAATGCTATGAATCCAATTCGAGTTTCGCCTCATAGTGGCCATTGAGTGGAAAAACTTGGTGTTCCTATCTCCATTCACAATCCATTGGATTCTCGATTTTTAGCGCCACTCCCTTTCCTCGGTTTTAAGCAAGCCCCAAAGATCGAAACTCCATTTTATGATATCCCGTAAGTTAGTATGACTGTTGAGATCATTCTGAACCTATACCTCTAAAGCCTCTGTTTTCGTTTCAGCTTCATCGGCGGACACCCTTAAACTACATTTTCTTTCCTTATCCACCCACCCTTTTATGATTCTCCTTGAGCCTTTTAAGATGTTGCCAATTCCAGAACCACGCAGGCTAGAGATTGAAGCCTTCAACATCACATTAAACTTAGGCCTCTCCATCACTGGTTGAAAAACTTAAACGACCTCTTTCCAGTTTTAAAAACACCTATTGAGGCGAGAATAAAATTATGATCTGGTATTGATTTTGGGAGGGCTTGAAGGATTAAATATGACAACAATTGAATTACTTCAGGGGAGACCAACAACCTGTCCAGTCTACAAATCATCAAACAGTCTCTAAGATTGCTCCAAGTAAAATGGCTTCCAGCTAATGGTAGATCAACCAGCCCATTGTCATCAATCAGCTCATTTAAAGCTCTTAAGGAGCTTGCATTTAGTGATAATTCGATCTTCTTATCTGCGTATTTGATTGTGTTGAAGTCACCGCATATGAACCACAACAGATTATTTGAGGAGATCAAGTTACCAATCTCCATAAACACCATCTCCTCTCCGACGCGTCATTTGGTGCGTATATATTAATAAAACTACACTTTAAATTCCAACCAGAGACACTGCCACTCGTAGAGATAAAACTTGAGTGTGCATTTTGATTTTCTAATTTGAAGAAGTTGATGTCCCAGAAATAGATAGACCCCCCGCCGAGCCGCAAGAAGGAGAGAAACAACACTGATCGAAGCCGGTTCCCCCAATAAAATTGGCTTTCCTTGACCCAATATCTTTAAGCTTCGTTTCTTGGATGAACAAGAAATTTGACTTTGTTTTCTTTACTGAATTCCTAATAGCATGTGCCTTCTTAGATTTCCCTAATCCTTGAACATTCCAAGATACAATATTAAAACAAACCATAGCAAAACATTTTACACCTCATAAACGAAAACCTTAAAGACTCTATCCTATTTCTTCAAACTATACCTCCAGACCTTGAAGCTTGCTTATTAACATATCTCTCTCTTCATTGAACCGAAAACCAATTACTTCACTAACTTCCAATGTCATCGCAGTCTCCCCCTCTGCAGTATAATCGAGATCGTCACCTCTCTCATTGTCGAAGTTCCTATCCATCATTTCTTTAATTTCAAAAGCTATTGATCTCTCATTTTCTTTTCTTTTTGCTTCCTTTTCTTACCTGCTTGACTAGGTTTTGATCTCCCTAGATTGTAGAGAGCTGGCCAACTCCAAAGACTTAGCGGCCTTAAGCCTGGGGCTATGATATTCCTAGGCCTCTTAACTTTCTTTTGGACCAAATCTTCATGGTGGCCCAAACCTGGGAGACCCACACCCGAAATGACCATACCTTGTCCGTTTCTGGTCTTAAGGCTGGACTCCTCACTTTCAATTGGACCGAAATCCACAATGGGGATTTCAAAGAGACCCAAATCCTTATCACGGACAAGCTGAGAATGGAAAAAATTAATATGATCTACATCTTGAGGAAGGTGCCCGACTGAGGCAGACACCTGCCTAATTTCCTCGTTCTCGTTCTCTGGCAATGTGTTAGAGGACAAAAGGATATCTTACTGGTTTTCATGTTGCCCGTTATTCGAGCCAACAGCCCTGACATCCCCAACAAGATTGGTACCAGTAGTACTACCATTTGAGGGAGAGTGTTGCGCATTCGGGGAATTGATAACGTCATCCCATTACCCAAAATGAGCATTGAATGTTCTCTCGTCTTCTACCTCCAGACTATATGTGATGAGTGTTTTATTTTGTTATTATTTTACCGTGAATTACTCCCTGTTGAAACTTTAATGTTGCTTATTTGGATTGATTTTATCCATTTTCTACGCAGGACTTTAACTTCCAGAAAACACCGTTAAAAGAGCATGTTTTGCAATTTTTATTTTCTGGAATCAAGGCTGGACATATAGGCATGACTTTAGGCATGAAAAGATCCGATGTGGCAGAATTTGGCAGTCCAATCAACAAAAGCTTCCAAAAGAAAATCCAGCCAGCATCATCTAGAAGAACGACAGCCGAGATTTAATTAGGATTTTAGGAATTTAAATATTTGAGAATTATCACTTTATAATTTGAATTATGACTTTAGGAATTTATTTGAATGTTTTTAGAATTATCTTAGGTAATTTATTTTGAATATTTTTAGGGTTTTCTCAAGCTATAAATACCTTTTTAGGGTGAAGCTTGAAGAACATCACTTAGCTTTTATTTGTTCTTAGGATATTTTACTTTTATAAAAGTTTTATTTTTCGATTAGTCAAATGCTAGAAGAAAAGCTTCGATTTCACCTTGTGAGAATTAAAAAGCACTTAACGACTTCGTTTTACATTCTCAATTTTCTGAAAACCTAGATCGAAAATCGACCTTTCTATTAAAATCTTTTCGCTTTCACTTCAAAAAGCTAGTGTTGACTTGATTGTTGTTAAGATTTACAGTTGGGACGAAGGATCCACGATAGTCGTAGTTTCAACTTCCTATAAACATACTTAGCGACGGATTCGCTAAGGGAAATTGAGATCGGATTTGATTCTCATTGAGACAACATAGGTTGAGTCAGGTTTTTAAAAACTTTAAAAACCGTTTTATTCTAGCGATGATAGTCGTGGTTAGTCTAATCGGAAAACTGGAATCTAAAAATTGATTTTAGATTATCGGTTTACTGGAAAGAAAAACAAGTTACAATGGTTAAGCCTTGTAGACTGTAACCAGCATGTATCCGGAGTGAAAATTCTTTTTCAATGATCATTTTGAATTGAAGCGGAGCAAAAGCTTGAGGCTAATTAATTTAATCAATTTATTTTTACTTCATTTATTCTCACAATCATTTTACACTTATTCTCTAGTTTTCCCGATCAAACCCCACATTCACTAAATTACCTTGCAACAGTCAGAGTCAGAACAATCGTATATCAGAAACTCCTTAGTCCATGTGGACCAGCACCTTCCTCTTTACACTATGTCTTTATTTATTTAATTTAATTTAAGATTAAAGATAACTTATTTGACAATTACGACGCTTGTCAATCTGAGTTTTGACTGTTCACCTACCCCCATTAATTCATACTATGTTATCTTCGAACTTTTCTGTATAAACCGCGATCTTTGAGCGTTTTCCACCAACCATAACTGTAAAACCAAAATCAATTTTGATATAACAATATTTTTCAAGGACTTAATTGCAATATGAAATAAATGTTTAAATACACAAAAGACTCAAAAAATGACAAGGGTTCAAACTTTAAGTGTTTCTAACTTAAAATCAAAGTATCTAAATATTTTCTAAGTGTTTTCGAACTAAAATTTTCAAGTTTGGTCTAGGCGTAACGATACGGTTACATCCGTATCGATGTGATTTTTGGCTACTGGAAAATGAGTTATGCAAAATAAGAAAAATGAACCGATATGCTTCTTGTAGTACCGATACGCCATTAAAACCTAAAAACTAAAAATTACTTACCAAATGGATACGCTTCTTTTCGTACCGATACGAGTTGGTAAAATTTGTTAAATCTTGGCATTTAATCTTTGACCATTTTCTTGGCAGTTTATTGGAACCAAACACTTTGAAAAATGGTTAACCGTACCGTTACGCCTAACTACCGTACCGATACACTTTTTGGTTAACCACTTCTCCAGATCCAGTGAGCAAAATCAGTACCGGTACGCACTTGTTCGTGCCGATCCCCTTTGTAAAATATGGTTTTCGTACCGATTCGCCTCGTCGCGTATCGATACGCTATTTGTATATAATGACTCTTTCTTTGTATGGCAAGTACCGATACAGTGACGCGTGTACCGATACAGTAGGTTACAAAAATGCATTTATGGTGGGAAAAAGAGAGCCCAACGGCTCTATTGATGATGCCAACCACCCAAACGGTTAGAATTCAATGAATAGGTATAAAAGCAAGCCATAAAAGCTACAACAACAACCATTGAACAATTCAGGAACATTCAAGCAAAAATCCAATCCAACTTGAGCCAAATAGAGTCAAACCCTTGTACCCATCTTGTGTAATTCATTTGTAATTCTTTATTTCAAGATTGGGGAGAGTGTACTTGTAATTGGGGCAAATATTTTACCTTTTTGAGGATTATTTTCATTTGCCAACAACTTCTCTTGTTAAGAGTGATCTCTGATTAACCTTTGGGTAGAAATGTTAATTGGTTTGTAAGGTTTTCTCCTAATCTGAGAAAAGGGGAAGAATTTCTAGTGAAATTGTTTCAAAATCCTTAGTGGGAGCTAAAGTAGTGGATGTAGAGCTTTTTCTAAGCTTAAACCACTATAAATCTCTTGTGGCTTCATTTTTATTTTACAAATTTCATCCCTCAAACTTTTAAAAGTCAATTCACCCCCTCTTGGCCAATTGTTCATCGATTGATCTACAAAAAAATTGGTATCAGAGCCTAACTCTTTGAGAGACTAACATCTACAAGAAGCGATCTTTGAAGCAATCCAATAAATCGACAACAAAGCAATGATGTCTACTTCCACCAACTTGTATGATAAGACTCGCTTCTTCAATGGGGACAACTACCCATATTGGAAGAACTGGATGAGACTATTCATCAAATCCAACAATTACCTCATTTGGGATGTAACCGAAGATGGGCCATCTATTCCAATGAAGCAAGAAGGTGATAGACAAATTCCCAAGGCCAAACAAGAAATGACGGAAGAAGAAAGAAGGAAGTTATAAGTTAATGACAAGGCCTTGCACATGCTCTTTTGTGCACTTGGACCGGACAAGTATTCGAATATGTCCTCTAGTACAAGTGCAAAAGAGGTGTGGGACACGCTCGAGACCACCTATGAGGTCACCAACGATATTAAGGAGACCAAGATTGGACTCCTCAACTTAAGTTATGAGAATTTCAAAATAGATCCCGACGATAGTGTCACAAAGATGTTTGATTGTTTCTCGGTCATCGTTAATGGTCTCAAAGGTTTTAGAAAAGTCATCCCCGAAGACATGCTTGTCCAGAAACTACTTTACTCTCTTCCCGAGTCATAAGATGGGAAGAGAACCGCCATCATTGAGGTAAAAGATTTGAAGACATTGAAGCTCGATGCACTCATGGGTTCTCTCCTTACGCATGAGATTATGAAGCAAGGAAGAGAATAAGAAAAGAAAAGAGAAGAGAAAAAGATGGAGAAGAAAAAATCATAATTGCTCTTAACGCTTCACAAGAAGAGAATGATTCAAGCGAGGAGGAGCTTGAAGAGATGGCTATGCTAACCAAAAGATTCACTAGGTTCATGAAGTCCAACCGGGGAAGAAAGTTCTTTAGAAAATGAGACTTCAAGAACAACAACAAGGAAGAGGAGAAGGATCAACTCATATGCTATGTGTGCAAGAAGCCGAGGCATATTATAACCGAATACCCCCAACTCAAAAGAAAGAGATTCGGAAAGAAGAAGGAACCCAAGGACAACGTTGCTACTTGGAGTGATGAGGAATCATCATCCGATGTAGAGGAGAAATAAGTTTCCAACCTTTGTCTTATGGATTTTAAGGAAGATCCCAAAGTAACCTCTAACTCATCATCTTTTGATTATACTTTCGATGAGCTTCAAGAAGCTTATGATGAGTTGCAAGAGGTGTATGATGAATTGGTTGGGAAATACAAGAAATCGATTTTGAAAAACAAGAAAATTGTTTTCGATTTAAAAAGCCAAAATGATTCCTTATCCAAAACCAATTCAGAACTTGAAAAGAAGGTTTGTGCTTTAAAAGACAATTTAACATATTTTGAAAAAGAAAACATTGATTTAAACAACCTTTTTTACGAGCTTAATGATCATCACCATAAGGAGGTGAATATCTCAAAGCTTCTTTGGACAAAGTTGGGAACTCAAATTTTAAAAAGGTGAATTTTCAAAACCTAACTATGTAAAAAGAAACTTTGTTGACCACAAACAAAAAGGCCTTCAAAGGCCCTCTAGAGGTAAGAGAATTAGGAGTGTTTGGGTTCCTAAGAACCTAATTGCTTCTAATGATTTACATGCTTTTGCTTCTTGGATTATCAAGGGAACCAAGATTTTGGGAGCTAATGTCCATGGACCCAAAATGATTTGAGTACCAAAAATCAAGACCTAAACTTTGTTTGTAGGGGAAGCATTACTACAAGGCCAAAGCATCAAGTTAAAACACACGGTACCTTGATAGTGGATGCTCAAGACACATGACAGGCGACAAGAGTAGATTCTTGGAACTAAAGCCAAAAGGTGGAGGAGTAGTGACATTTGGTGACAACTCCAAAGGCTACATTGAAGGAATTGGTTCCATTGATAATCACTCTTCCATTCTCACTGAAAATGTCTTTTATGTCAATGGTCTAAAACATAATTTATTGAGCATTAGTCAATTATGTGATAAAGGTTTTTAATGTTCTCTTTGATGTTAATGATTGCAAAATTATGAACATTGAAACAAATAAGACAATGCTTATAGGTCATCGCATATGTAATATATATACATATATATATATATATGGTGCATTTAGATGACATTCACATTTCTAATGCATGTTTTGTAGCTAAAGATGAACATGACTCATGGTTATGACATAGGAAACTAGGACATGCTAGCCCGAGTGTTTTAGAAAAATTAGTTTCCCAAAATCTAGTGAGAGGTTTACCTATGCTAAAATTTTCTCTAGATAAAATTTGTGATGCTTGTGCTAAGGGTAAACATAAAAGGGTATCTTTTAAACCTATTAATGATGTTTCAACTAGTAGAGTATTACAATTGATCCATATGGATCTCTTTGGACCTATTAGGACAATGAGCTTGGGTGGAAAATCATATGCTTTGTGTTTGTAGATGATTATTCTAGATACACTTGAGTTCTATTCTTAAGTACCAAAGATGAGACTTTAGAAAAGTTCATCACATTTTCAAAAATTTCCCAAAATGATCTTGGTCAACAAATTTCTCATATTAGGAGTGACCATGGAACCAAATTTCAAAATTTAGGATTTGAGGATTTTTGTAACACTAATGGTATAAGCCATAACTTTTCTACACCTCGCACTCCTCAACAAAATGAGATAGTTGAGAGGAAAAACCGAACTTTAGAAGAAATAGCTAGAACCATGCTTTGTGAAAATAATTTACCTAAATATTTTTGGGCGGAAGCCACAAACACCGCTTGCCATATCATTAACCGAGTAATGATTAGGCCAATTTTAAAGAAAACCCATTATGAGGTTTTAAAATCAAAGGAGCCTAACATTAGCTATTTTCATCCTTTTTGATGCAAGTGTTTTATTTTAGGGTAAAGTACACAGATGGTCACTGAACTTTGGTACAAAAAACAAAATGGTAACCAAACTTTCAAAAATCACAAAATGGCAATTAAACTTTATGTTTTATAACAAAATGGTAACTAGACGTTAAATGTCGTTAAATCGCTGTTATAAACTTTGGTATAATAACACATTTAGTCCTTCATATTTATACATTCAATTAATTTAGTCTTAATTCGAAACAATTCACTAAATTTAGCCCTTGTTATTTACGCATTCTTTCAATTTGGTCCTTAAAGCAAAATTCCAAAGTATGGTAACATGATAAATAATTACAATTAAATTTTTATAGGAACTCGAAAACTCGATTCGAATCGAAAAAATTTCAAATAAAGTTTGAGTTGTAAAATATGATGTGTCAACTCGAATAACTCGAAATTTTTTTACTCGACTCGATCGAACGCTCATCTCTATCTTAAGATATGACACGTCAACTCGAATAACTCGAAATATTCGAATATTTTAAATCATTTTTTCCTTTTAAATCGAATATTTTTTAAAATAGAATATTTAAATCACATCAAATATTTAATAACTACTTTAAATATTCAATTCAATTTAAAAATATTCGATTTAAAAGAAAAAATGATTGAAAATATTCGAATATTTAATAACTATTTTAAATATTTTTCTTTTAAATATTCAAATATTTAATAACTACTTTAAATATTTATTAAATATTCGAATATTTTAAATCAAATTTTTCTTTTAAATCGAATATTTTTAAATTAAATCGAATATTTAAAGTAGTTATTAAATATTCGATGTGATTTAAAAGAAAAAATGATTTAAAATATTCGAATATTTCGAGTTGACGCGTCATATCTTAAGATAGAGGTGAGCGTTAGATCGAGTCGAGCCAAAAAATTTCAAGTTATTCGAGTTGACGCATCATATTTTACAACTCAAACTTTATTTGAAATTTTTTCGATTCGATTCGAGTCGAGTCGAGTTTTCGATTTCCTATAAAAATTTAATTAAATATTCGAATATTTTAAATCAATTTTTTTCTTTTAAATCGAATATTTTAAAATTAAATTGAATATTTAAATTAGTTATTAAATATTCGATGTGATTTGAATATGAAAATATTAAATATTCTATTTTAAAAAATATTCGATTTGAAAGAAAAAATGATTTAAAATATTCAAATATTTCAAGTTATTCGAGTTGACGCGTCATATCTTAAGATAGAGGTGAGCGTTCGATCGAGTCGAGTCAAAAAATTTCGAGTTATTCAAGTTTACGCGTCATATTTTATAACTCAAACTTTATTTGAAATTTTTTCGATTCGAGTCGAGTCGAGTTTTTGAGTTCCTATAAAAATTTAATTAAATATTCGAATATTTTAAATCATTTTTTTCTTTTAAATCGAATATTTAAAGTTGTTATTAAATATTCGATGTGATTTGAATATGAAAATATTAAATATTCTATTTTAAAAAATATTCGATTTAAAAGGAAAAAATGATTTAAAATATTCGAATATTTCGAGTTATTCGAGTTGACGCGTCATATCTTAAGATAGAGATGAGCGTTCGATCGAGTCGAGTCAAAAAATTTCGAGTTATTCGAGTTGACACGTCATATTTTACAACTCAAACTTTATTTGAAATTTTTTCGATTCGAATCGAGTTTTCGAGTTCCTATAAAAATTTAATTGTCATTATTTATCATGTTACCATACTTTGGAATTTTGCTTTAAGGACCAAATTGAAAGAATGCGTAAATAACAAGAGCTAAATTTAGTGAATTGTTTCGAATTAAGACTAAATTAATTGAATGTATAAATATGAATGACTAAATGTGTTATTATACCAAAGTTTATAACAGCCACTTAACGGCATTTAACGTCTAGTTACCATTTTGTTATAAAACATAAAATTTAATTGCCATTTTGTGATTTTTGAAAGTTTGGTTACCATTTTGTTTTTTGTACCAAAGTTCAGTGACCAACTGTGTACTTTACCCTTTATTTTAAATAATGGAAAAGATAATTTAGGTAAATTTGATGCAAAAAGTGATGAAGCTATTTTCTTAGGGTATTCTTTAAACTCTAAAGCCTATTGAGTATTTAACAAAATAACTTTGGTTCTAGAAGAGTCTATTCATGTGTTTTTCGATGATAACCTCATTCTAAGGAAGGATTTTTGTGATGATGATGATGTAGGAATCATTGAAGCCAGTGATGGTAGACAATCATCAAAGGTGGATGAGGTACCAACCAAGGAAGAAGAAGCACAAGATCCACCTCTAGAAGCCTTGAAGGATATGACTCTAGATGAGAAGGAAGTGAGCTACCCAAGGGGGTTCAACTATGTCAAAGGTGTTGAGATTTGGGGTGATCCATCCAAAGGGGGTAACCACTAGATCCTCTCTTAAAATTATGAATAATGTTGCATTTATTTCATGCATAGAACCTAAAAATATCAAAGAAGCATTAGATGATGATTTTTGGATATTGGCCATGCAAGAAGAATTAAAGCAATTTGAGAGAAGTCAAGTTTGGACACTAGTTGATAGGTCTGGTAATAAGTCTACAATAGGAACTAAATGTATTTTTAGAAACAAACTAGATGAGAGTGGTAACATAGTGAGAAACAAGGCTAGACTTGTTGCTCAAGGTTACATTCAAGAAGATGGAATCGATTTTGATGAAACTTATGCACTCGTAGCTAGGATGGAAGCTATTAGGATGCTTCTTGCATTTGCATGTTACCATGAATTCAAGCTTTTTCTAATAGATGTAAAAAGTGCTTTTCTAAATGGTTTTATAAATGAAGATGTGTATGTTGAACAACCACCAGGTTTGAAGATCCAAAATTTTCAAACCATATTTTTAAACTCTCTAAAGATTTATATGGTCTGGAACAAGCTCCAAGAGCTTGGTATGAAAAACTTTTTAAATTTTTTTATTGAAAAATGTTTTGAAAAGGGGAAGGTGAATACTACACTTTTCATTAAAAGAAATAGAAAAGACATTTTAGTAGTTCAAATATATGTTTATAATATAATTTTTGGTTCTACTAATGAAGTGTTTTGCCAAGATTTTGCTAAGCTAATGCAAGGTGAGCTTGAGATGAGCATGATGGGGGGGCTCTCATTCTTCTTCGGACTCTAAATCAAACAAAAGAAGGACGACATCTTCATCAATCAAGCTAAGTACATCAAAGACACGCTCAAGAAGTTTAGCTTGGAGAATGTAAAGCCTCAAGCCACACCAATGAGTTCTTCCATAAAGCTTGAAAAAGATGAAGGTGGTAAGTGTGTTGATTTAAAGCTTTATCGATCTATGATTGGATCTTTGCTTTACCTTACCACAAGTAGACCTGATATTATGTTTAGTGTTTGCTTGTGTGCTAGGTTTCAAGCAAGTCCTAAAGAATCACACCTTATAGCCGTTAAGAGAATCTTTAGATACCTTAGAGACACACCTTGATTAGGTCTTTGGTATCCTAGAGATTCCTCCTTTGATTTACATGCTTTCTCTGATGCAGACTATGGGGATGTAAGATAGATAGAAAGAGTACCTCCGAAACATGTCAATTCCTAGGTAGTATGCTCATATCTTGGTTCTCTAAGAAACAAAATAGTGTAGCCTTATCTACCACCGAAGCATAATATATATCGGCCGGAAGTTGTTGTGCTCAAGTCCTTTGGATGAAGCAACAACAGATTATGGAGTTGATGTAGGTACCATACCCCTTAAGTGTGACAACACTAGTGCCATTTGTCTCATTAAGAATCCCATCCAACATTCTAGAACCAAGCGCATAGAGATAAGACATCATTTCATTAGGGATCATGTCTTGAAAAATGATGTAGTTCTAGAGTATGTTGACACCTTGAACCAATTAGCAGACATCTTTACCAAACCTTTAGACAAAGATAATTTTTGGACCCTTAGGAGAGTGTTAGGTCTAACCAGCCTTTCTTGACCCCTTAAAGCCTTTTAAGGTGAAAAACTTGCTTGAATTTGAATGTTGTATGTGTTTTTGTGATTTTTCTCCTTTATGTATCTATGCTTGTTGCTAGGGGAGTATGCACCTGTTTTAGCCTATACTTTCTGTTTATATATCTCATACATGCATATTGATTTGATTAAAATCGAATTTCTAAGCTTATTGATGTCAAAAATTTCATTTCTGGCAATGGGGTACCGATACGGTTGATTGTGTATCCGTACGTTTTCATGAGGGTTCCGGTACAGGTAGAACTGTACGGGTGTCCATGAGGGATCCGATAAAAGTAAAATTGTACCGGTACGGTTTTTCGAGTTCGTACCGATACGGCTATTAGCATACCGGTACGCGTTGATGCTGGAGTGTTTAAATTCCATTAAATAAGGGTTTCCTACTTTAATTCAAATATCCTCTTTTCTCCAAAAACCCTAGATACGAAATCCACTATAAAAACTCATCAAAACCCTTTGATTTCTCACATAATTCTTCAAATCTTTTGAGAGTTTTTTATTTTCAAATCAAGCCTAAGCTATATCATCAAGTTTGTGCATTATCACCTCCTCATTCATTTCAAATCCTATATTCAAGGTATACATTCTTTTTCTTATCTTTTTCAATTTCGTTTAAATTTATATATTGTTTTTAATTAGTTTTTGTATGTACAATATACATGTAGTATGAGTTTTAAATATTTTGCAAAAAAACCTTTCAAATCAAAAACATTTTGATTTGAATATAAAATTATACCGTATATTTTTCTAAATTTTTTTGAAATTTTTTTTACCAAAATTCTTTTTATACTTGTACATGATTTTTCGAACTATACAATATTTTCTTACCTTTAATCATTATATTGTATGTTGGATAGAATATGATGATTTATGCATACATTGTTTTTGGTTTGATTTTGATTTCAAGATATGGCTCCTAAGAAACGTATGAGAAAAGATATTGCATCCTCTTCTAACACCGACACCAATGGTACTAAACCAAACATGTCCTTTATTTTTACAACAAATTACTAATGAACCCAGTTACACTCGAGCGATGGATCGTTTTAAAATCTTTCAAAACTATAAAATCCATCGTGAGCGTAAGGTTTCTATTCCCCACATGACTTCCCCTAAATTTAACTTTCGTTATCTTGATTTACTTACCCAATGGAAGTTCATGCCCTTTTTAAGTATACACGGGGTATTTTATAAAAATCTTGTTTTAATCTTTTACTTCAATGCCCGGTGTATTGTGGACAAAACCAAAAATGAAGTTATTGTCGTTGAGTCATACCTCATGGGAAAAACTTTTCGAATTGATTCTAAGGTTATAGAAAATTGTTTGGGTGTTGATGATATTGGGATAGATGATGAACACCCTTTGGGTAATATTCAACTCGGCTCCGTCTCCACCTTTGATGCTCATGACCGCTTCCTTCACTTCCTTATCACTTGTTGGTTCCGTCCATCCGGTGGTAAATGGTTCACTATTCGTCAAGTTGATAGCTTTTGGATCATATGCTTTCGGGAAGGTAAGCACCCAAACTTTGTTCATATTATGTTTGTAGAGATCGTCTACCTTGTTCAAAACTGCCATTCAACTTTTGTCTCATCTTTTACCTATGGCACCGCCTTGAGTTACATCATTCACAAGATTGGGATTGATTGCTCGTATGATCTTGAAATTTCTCTCACCGATCCTATCGACGACAAATCCTTTCGCAAGGCTAAATTCACTTGGTATAACCAGCAATGGGTTCGGAATGTGGATCTACCTCAAAATGTTCAACCCGAGGATGAAGAGAATGTTCCAGTAGCTCCTCCATCGCCTTCCTTTGATGCTCTTGTGACCTATCTTGATGGGAAGTTTTCTTCGATGAGTGCGAGCATGAATGCCAGTTTCACCTCCATTGACACTCGCCTCACGGCTTTGGATGCTAAAATCACCTCTCTGGATGCTAGCCAAGCCTCAATGGATATGACTCTCACCGCCTTTCGTAGAGAGTGGCGTGGACATACCTTCAGTGATGATGCTATGAAAGATAAAGATGATGTTGAAGACGATGATGAAGGCGATTATGACGCTCCTTAGACCTATCATATCATATCATATCATATCATATCATATCATATCATATCATATCATATCATATCATATCATATCATATCATATCATATCATATCATATCAATCATATCATATCATATCATATCATTTAGGATTTTCTTTTATGCACATATCTATGTTATTTCCTTTTGGACCTATGCTTTGATTATTTGTTTTTGAACTATGTTTTTAGGATTTGAGTTTGAATTTTATTTTGCTTTGAACTATTATGCTTTAAGTGCTTAATGAAGTTTATGTTGCTTTACATTGCTTCTATTATCTTCTATCATTAATTTTGATCTAACAAAAAGGGGGAGAAGTAACAAGAGCCTTAATTTTTTAAGATACATCTTTTAGTCTTAAAGTAAGGGGAAATTTTAAAAATTTATTTGGGTTTTGTTATATCAAAAAAAGGGAGATTGTACAACCAAAATTGATTTTGATATAACAATATTTTCAAGGACTTAATTGCAAAATGAAATAAATTTTTAAATACTCAAAAGACTCACAAAATGACAAGCATTCGAACTTTAAGTGTTTCTAAATCAAAAGCCAAGTATCCAAAATATTTTCTAAGTATTTGCGAACTAAAATTTTCAAGTTTGGTCCAGGCGTACCAATACGGTTACATATGTATCGATATGATTTTTGGCTACTAAAAAACGAGTTATGCAAAATAAGAAAAGTTTACCTATATGCTTCTTGCAGTACCGATATGCCATTAAAACCTAAAAATTAAAAATTACTTATCGTATCGATGCGCTCCTTTCTGTACCGATACGAGTTGGTAAGATTTGATAAATCTTGACATTTAACTTTTGAACGTTGCCTTGTCAGTTTATTGGAACCAAACACTTTGAAAAATGGTTAACCATATCGATACACCTAACTACCGTATCGATACACATTTTGGTTAACCACTTCTCCAGATTCCAGTGAACAAAATCAGTACTGGTACGCACTATGGCGTTCCAATCCCCTTTGTAAAATATGGTTTCCGTACCGATACGCTATTTGTATACAATAGCTCTTTCTTCATATGGCAGGTAACGATACTGTGATGCGTGTACATATACGATAGGTTGCAAAAGTGCATTTATGGTGGGAAAAAGAGAGCCAAACGGCTCTATTGATGATGCCAACCACCCAAACGGTAAGAATTTAATGAAGAGGTATAAAAGGAAGCCATAAAAGCTACAACAACCATTGAACAAGTCAAGCACATTCAAGCAAAAATCTAATCCAACTTGAGCCAAATAAAGTCAAACCCTTGTACCCATCTTGTGTAATTCATTTGTAATTCTTTATTTCAAGATTGGGGAGAGTGTACTTGTAATTGGGGCAAATATTTTACCTTTGTGAGGATTATTTTCATTTGCCAACAACTTTTCTTGTTAAGAGTGATCTTTGATTAAGCTTTGGGTAGAAAACTTAATCGGTTTGTATGATTTTCTCTTAATCCGAGAAAAGGGGAAGAATTTCTAGCGAAATTGTTTCAAAATCCTTAGTGGAAGTTAACGTAGTGGATGCAGAACTTGTTCTAAGCTCGAACCACTATAAATCTCTTGTGCCTTCATTTTTATTTTACAAATTTCCTTCCTCAATTCACACAACAATAACATAAATGAAGCTAGGAATATCGGTTATCTTCTGAACGTGAACTAGAATCTTAGCGCCGTAAAATTATTCCTTTGTAGAAGTTTGTTTATCGATCCTGATTAAAGACCCCTATAGATTCCCAACTTTTGCAAATACGGAGTCATGCCAGGTAATAATTGGGACCTCCTCAAGAATTATTCAAAATTTCACCATTTTATTTGATTTCGATCTGATCAAACCAAGGCCCCAACACCTGTTCATTGCTCCTCAAAGCGTTATTGACGACCTCATCAAAACAAAGTAGGACTAGAGAGTCGTCTATTTTATCCTTCCCCCATCGACTGCCTAGCGATGTGAAAACCGTCTATTTTTTTATTACTGCCCTGTTCAACTGCTCTCAACAAGCTCTCCTTCGTCTTGAACCGAAGGTGGATTTCTTGTTCAGTCTTTTCACATTCCAGTATACATCCCAGACTTCGCCATAAACGCTGAAAGCTTCCTAGAGGACTGACTTAGGGATTCTTTTACTCAGGGGCGGATCTTGGGGTCGGAGTTTGAGGGGGCCTGTTTAAATTTTTTAAAATATTTGAATGTTTAAATTAAAATTTTCAAAGATTTTGATGGGTTTAATTTAATTTTTTTTATAAATTTTGGAGTCGAACTAATTTTTTTTATAGAAATAATGCTTTATGAGATTTTTTAGAATTTTTAAATTTTTGAAAGGGCCAAATTAAAAATTTTCAAAATATTAAGAACTAAATAATAAAATTTCAAAAATTTAGGGGGCAGTGCTCCCACTGGCCCCATTGTCATCCGCCCCTGCTTTTACTAACTCTATCCACGAACGTCGTGAAACTTGTCTTAGATTGCTGCCCATTCCATCCGCGCATGGTCGGAAGCCTCCCAAAGTTCTCCGTCGATAACCTGAGTTTGAAGACAATCTCAATAGTTGATTTATAACTGACAACATTTATATATACATTCAAATGTAATTAATGCATGATATTTTTTATTAAAAAAATGAGTTTAAGTTGATTCAGACCTAAGACCTAGGTGTAAGTATAACACTTAACTATTGAACCAAGCTACATATTTATTTCATGAATGACGAATATTAAGTTTTTAGCATAATTAATGATTTAAAAAATATTTGTTTATAAATATACTTCTAGATATAAAAATATTTTAACTTTAATCTTTTTAATAAAATATACTCAATTACACATGTAGAAATATATTTGTACACAAATAATTTCTTTTAAAATCATTAATTATGCTAAAAACTTATTATTGGTCATTCATGAAATAAATATGTAAGACGATTTTTTTAAAAAAATTGAAACTAATTTCAAAGTTTAATGACTTAAATAATAAAATTTTTAGTTCATGGGTTAAAATAGAATAAAGACAATAATTTAGTGATTTTGGATAGTTTACCCTTAAAATTATATTTGAATGCTTAAGAAAAAGCTGGCATATTCTGAAAATAATAACAATAATAAATAATAATAATAATAATAATAATAAAAAGTGGAGAAAAGTTTGAGGGATGAATTGACTTTAAATCTTAAATTTCTAAACCTAAATTATAAACATTAAACCTTAAATTTTAAACATTAACTTTAAATTCTAAACCCTATAATCTAAATCCCTAAACTCTAGTGTAAAAATTTGTTTACATAGCCTACGTATAAAAAGTTTTTCATTAATATTATATAATTCCGGTCCTCGTTCCATACGAACATCAATTTGTTGGTTAAATGCTATTTTGGATTTAATGTGAAACATATTCATGAGAACATTTTTAACACCGAATGCCTACTAAATGGATACATATAGAGGTTGCAATCGGGTCATTCGGTTCGGGTTCGGGTCGGGTCGGTTCGGTTCGGGTCTAATTCGGGTCTGTGATGAGTCGGATTCGGTTCGGGTATTGGATCGGGTCAAAATCGGATCGGTTGTTTTCGGGTCGGGTCAATATCGGATCGGTCGCTTTCGGTTCGGGTCAAAATCGGGTCGTTCGGGTCGCTTTCGGTTCGGGTTTAAATCGAGTCAATTTCGGGTCGGGTCAACATTTAAATTTTCGGGTCAATTCGATTTGAGTTGGGTTAAAGGTTTGAGGTTTAGTATTTATGGTTTAGTTTAGAGTTATTGGTGTATGAGATTAATTCTGATTCAACTTGTTAATCTATGCATTTGAATTTGATTAAATAAATCAAAGCTTCATGTATCCATATAAATTTTTTTTTTGTATAATTATATTAATCAAAGTTTATAATAATAATAATAATAATAATAATAATAATAATAATAATAATAATAATAATAATGTCTGAAATGAATTAATTTATTAAACTTAGGATCTAATTGAACTAACTAAAATCTAAAAGCATAAATCACGGACATAATTAAAATAATTTTAAAACTAAATGTGAAATTTCAATTAAATTAATCTAAATTGAAACTCAATTAAATTAAGAAAAAGAGAAAGACAATTGATAAAAATAGAGAGGGAAAAAACAAAATTTTGGAGGGAAATAAGCCACCAATTTTTTAAGCTAGATTGAAAAAAAAAGAAAAAGACAATTGAAAAAAATAGAGAGAGAAAAGACAAAATTTTGGAGGGAAATAAGCCACCAATTTTTTAAGCTAGAGATTAATTACTTTTTAGGTCATGTTGCATTTAAAATGTTACATTTTAGTCAACTTTAAGTTTTAATTTAATTTAGTCACAAGTATTCCCACGGTTTAGACTTCGGATATAGAAATCCCCTCCGCGTAGTGATATTTAGTCTCTAAAAATTTACTTTTAGTTGAAATTAACTAATCTTTGTAATTTAGTCTATTAATTTAATATATTGATATTTTCGTTCATTTTAATTTCAAAGATTTAATTTTTAGCCAAAATTGACCCATATTTATTTATATGGTATAATTACAAAATTGGTCATTGGACTCTCAAATTTCTCCACTTCCAAATTGTCAATTTAGTCTACAATTTCAATTTTATGCTATATTTTATGATGAAATTATAAAATTGGTCACCAAGATCTCAAATTTCTATACTTCATTTTATTATTTATTATATTGTTAAAAATAGATATTCGGGTTAAAATCGGGTCGATATTCGATTCAGCTTTCGGTTCGGGTAGCATTCGGTTCGGGTCCATTTCGGTTCAACAAAAAATTTCGGTTCGGTTCGAATCATCATGTTCGGGTTAAAATCGGGTTTCGGTTCGGGTAATTCGGTTCGGGTTTCAGATCTCGAGTCAAGTTTGCCAGGTCTAGATACATAGATCTGGTGTGTTAAAATTGTAAATTATTTTATTCATCACTCAACTTTCTTCTCACTTTTATTTTGATCACTAAAATTTAAATTTTTTAATTTAATCACACAACTTTTAAATTTTTAATTTTTTAAATTATAATTCAGGACGTGCACTGCAATTAAGCCGTTAATTTAATTTCTTCCCGAAATTGGTGACTTGCAAGGAAGGTGCTTGCCTTTATATATATATTTTTTTGCCTTCTGTCGATGGCTTTCGAGTTTCGATGGCTGGGTTTTTGCGGATTTGATTTTAGCGTGAAATCGAGCTTGGCTCCTACCCATAGCGACACGTCATCACCCTCCCTTCCCTTGTCTTTTTTTTTTTTTTTTGATCAGACCCTTCCCTTGTCCTTTAAATATCAAACTCTCCCTTCAATCAAATTCCAGAGCAAAACCAAAAATTTATTTTCCCCCCCCCAAGAATATTTCGTTTCATTCCTTGAGGCTTGAATACAAAGCAAAATAAAATGGAAGGTCTTATTCCTTTCGTTTACAGAGCCATAGTCCAATACAAGAATGGAAAGGATGATCATGTTTTACCATCATGGTTCAACGACTCACCCTCAGCTTCTTACACCAGACTCCCCACCGGCGATTCCGGTCGGTTTCCGATCGAATCCCATAATTACGGTTCTTCATCATCTCCCATGTCTACTTCTTCTACCGCCAAGATTAAATTATCAACCGGAGTTCAATCTCCCGCCGTCTGTCGTTTGACCCCTCACCGCGTCGTTGCATGAAATATCAATTATCACCAATGGAGAAAAAAACATTGCAAGTGGCATGTCTGAAGGAAGCTGAGGGTTTGCCACTAAAGTCAAAAGTATATGGTCTGTTGTGTTCATGTATCTATACAAAATATTTCTGTGTATTAAATATGCGTATGGGAAAACCAAAGGGGGGAAGCATATGCTTGAAAAATGGTGTAGGGAGGCCATTTCTGTACTGTAAATAGATTTTAAGGCCAAATGGTCTTTTGTGTTATTTTATGTTTATAGTCGGTGGAATCAAATGTTGTAAGAATCATAATTTTGTGTTTTGTTTTGTTTTGATATTTTTGTTTTTTAGTCCTTGAATTGTTGTGATAGTGGGGTTTTTTATTTTTGGGCAAGAATTTAACAGATATGGATTTGTATGGATGAATATTACTTAAAAGATAGATTGCCGACCAAAATCAAAACTGAAAATCCAGAGAAAAAAAAAATCCAAAAGGAATAATAAAAAGGAAATAGAGTTAACAAGTTAGTTGATAGCCCACAGAGTTTTCTGTAGTTATCATTGATATTGTTGTAATGTATAAAACGGTTGTGCATTGAAATATATCTAAATGTGTATTGGCTTTTTATTTAAAGAAAGTTTTCCTTTAAAGTTTTATTTAAGGTTGATGCTCATCTTATTTAGAGTTGGATTTGAACAATTTTATCTATAAAATATAAATTATGTATACCTTATTAAAAGGTTAAAAAAATATAAATATATCTTAATTTGTTATCACTTTAAGATTATTTAAAAAATACCAATGGATAAATAAAATCTAATTGATATAAATTTCATTTTAAAAATTTCAAAACAATGATAAATATTAATTTTGTTGATGCCGGTGTGTACTATAATATAAAATTGAGAAAATTCTACAACGCTCGACGAGCACCGTTGAACACTACTAACGATGAGCACCGCTGAGCACCATTAAATTAATTTATAAAGATTAAAAATTTAAAGGACTCAACGTATAATTATAAATTATTTAAAAATCTAAATGTAAATTATTTAAAATAAAATATTAATTAATTATTTTCCATATATATAATATTATTTTAAGCTTTTTTTAAAAAATAATTGGATCAAATATCAACTTTAGACAATTTAAAAAATACAACCCTAAACCTTAAACTGTAAACCCAAAACCCTAAAATATAAACCTAAAGCCCTAAATTCGAACCCCTAAACTATAAACCCTAAACCTTAAATTCAA
The DNA here is from genome assembly GCA_030270665.1 of Hibiscus trionum. Taxonomy (NCBI): domain Eukaryota; kingdom Viridiplantae; phylum Streptophyta; class Magnoliopsida; order Malvales; family Malvaceae; genus Hibiscus; species Hibiscus trionum. The sequence continues at coordinate 6,837,857 of BSYR01000007.1, read as the reverse complement.
ATATTGGATTTAGGGTTTAGGGTTTTGTGTTATGGTTTTTGGTTTTAGAGTTAAGGGTTTAGTGGTTGGTATTTGATCCAATCATTTAAAAAAATTAACAAAAATTATATATATATAATTTAATTTAATTGATATTTTATTTAAATAATTTATAATTATATATATTAGTTTGTGAGATTTTTAATCTTTATTTATTAATTTAATGGTGCTCAGCAGTGCTCATCGTTAGTGGTGCTCAGCGGTGCTCGTTGAGCGTGATAGACTTATCCGTAAAATTATCATTAAAATCATAAAATAGTTGGTCTACCAGGATGATACGGTAAATTTTTTTTAAGTAAAATTAGAGGTTTAAATCTTAGCATTGTGAATGGAATGAATTGGAATGAGATGATTACTTCTATAATAAATTTTTACGGTATTTAATTTAGATCGATCATCTATAAATCATGTATCAATAACTATATAAAATTTACAAATTTTCATTATTTTGTGCCTGAATATATTTAGAAAGAAGAGATGTGTTTGATTGAAGGGAATTCCACCAACAAACTTCAAAATTGGGTATTTGCAACGGTTCAACTGTCATTTTCTGAACTATGGATAAGTTTAAAAGAAATCATTAATAAAAAAACAGGGTTTGAGAAAGACATTTAACTTTGAACGAAATAACGTGAAAATTACCCTTTTTTGAACCAGCTGCACAAATCGGTTAGAATTTTATTTTCAATAACAATAGATATTCGAGATATTGTCTATATTTAATAAATAAGAAAATATTTCATACACCAGTGGTGAAAAATTTATGTTCCACATGAAGGTTTAATTTAGAGTTTATAGATTTAATTTAAAATTTAAGTTTTAGTGTATAAAATTTATGATTTATGGTTTATGGTCTCAATTTAGGTTTCAGGGTTAGGGTTTATAATTTTAATTTCACATTGAAATTAGTCAAGCTTGTGGAAAAAATTCCACTGTCAATGCATGATATAATTACTATTCATGAATACATTAATTTTAAGAGTATATTTAAAAATTGATTTCGAAAATAATTATGATAGGCTGTTTTCTTAATTGATACTAAAGATAATTTTTTTTATAATGATTGATATTTCATTTATTGGCTGATAAATTCGAATGAGTATTGTAAAGGTTCATTATGGAAATAATTCTGACGACCCAATTTGCTCTATTCACGACATTAAAATTTGAACGCTTGACCTTACTTAAGAGACCATTCTCATCCCGCTAAAACAACTTATATATTTTGAAATAAATACCACTAGTCATAGTTTTTAAATCAATAAAATTAAAAGAATTTAATAATATACCAAAGATGAACTTTAATTATTTAATATCCTCTAAGGATGATATTAATACACGATTTAAAGTGAGAAATAAATACCCAAACTTTGATCTTATATACGTACAAAGCTATTTATGTTTCAAATAGTCACTCAACTACTCTATCTACATTCTTAATTGGACAGCAGGGGCGGTTCAAAGATTTTGGGGGCCCTGTGCAATATATTAAAATGAGGCCCTTAATTTATAATCAATAAGAGATATAAGTTATTTTTTCAAAAAAAAATTTAATACAAAAAATTAACTTATATACACACATAAATATATATATAAATCTATAATTTTTTTACAAATATTTAATTTAATTTAGGTTCTCTATTTTGTGGCCCTTCTCTATTGGGGGCCCTGTGCGGTTGCTCCTATCGCGCTTGTCCAGAACCCCCACTGTTGGACAGAAAAAAATAAGTTAACAAAAAACAACACTTTGATCTTGATATATACAGTACAAAGCTATTTATGTTTCAAATAATCAGTCAACCCCTAAACAATGAGAAATTATATCATAGACTCGTCCCGTCACGTTATTCATGGTTCCAACTAATAAAAATCATTCATTTTATTAATTTTTTTTCATGTCATGTTTTTACCAAGTGGATCTTCACTCATATTTATTGTAAATCAAATTTAAAAAACAATTTTTACCATGTGAAGAAAATTTACTCGATAAAAATATGACATGAAAAAAATTAATGAAATGAATGATTTTTATTAGTTGGGACAATGGATGATGTGGCGGGGTAAACCTATGATATAATTTCTCCTAAATAAGTGTTAAATGTAATAGTAAGACAGGTAAGAAAAAAATTCATGTTTTAATTTTAGAAATGATATTATTAGTAGTCTTAAACGAAAAAAAAACAATATGCCTTTTTTTCGGTGCCTCTTTTTATGTCTCAATATTAAAAAAATTAAATTTTAAGCTCTAACCCTAAATTCTAAATCCTAAACCTTACACCCTAAAAAAATACACCTACCCCAAATGCCCCGAACTCTAACCACAAATCATAACCTCAAACCTAAACCCAAACCTAATTTTTAGTATATATAGGGCATAAACAGGGCACCAAAAAGGTAGAAGATTTATATTCATTTTAAACCTTAAACATAAACGGTAAAACAAACATGAATAATACCAACATAAAAGTAACCATTTCAACCCCTTTAAATTACTTTAACTTTCAATAATTTAGAAAATCAATAAAAGAAAATAGAGTTGTTAAACGCTGAAAAAGTGTACAAAATTTTCATAATACATGAAGAGAAAAATTTTAAAATAAAATTTATGTAAACTTTAGTTTACAAGTATATACTAAATTTAGGAATTAATAGTTTAGTTTAGTATATAGAGTTTATGAATTTAGAATTCAAGATTTAGGGTTAGAGTCTAGGGTTTAGTGTTTAAAGTGTAACAACAATAGATTTAGATTTTAAAGAATAATTGTATAAATTTATTTTACACGAGCCGTATATCAAAATATAACCTTGTATTAATGCCTTTATAAACATGCTTTCTAATGCAAGCCTAGCTACCATCCTAAGTTAACTCCCACTTCCAAAATATATCATTACCCTATGAGCGATCCAATTCCAAACAAGATATCACTTGCCTATTGTTGTCTGAACTCTCCCTTATTCTCTGTTAAGATTAAAAAAAACGTAAAATCCAAACGAAAATAAAACTTTGAATAAAAGCAGACTAGAAGAAACCCATTCCAAGATTGATGCCAACATGAAACATGATGTAACAAAAATCAGAGAAAATCATTGTGCTTTTCAAACCGATAGAATAGGGGGTGTAAATGAACAAAGTATTCAGCGAATTATTCGTATAACGTTCGTTTGTGTTCGTTTATTAAGCTAAATAAACAAGTATGAACAAAATTTTATGTTCGTTTGATAAACGAACGAACATGAACAAGCTCATTTATCGGCTCGTTTATAAGCTCATTTTATTTTTTAAAATTTTAAATATTGATGAAGTTAGGGACTAAATTGAACACATGGTAAATTTTGGAGTTCAAACTGTAAAGCCTAAAGAATTTAAGGACTAATTGATTAATGTCACAACTTCGGAGTTTGTTTTATTTTTTGTTTCTTTAGTTAATATTTCTCAACATATAAACGAACATGTTCACGAAAGCATTTACAAACGTTAAACGAACTCATTCGTAAACACTTAAACGAACATGGTCACGAACACTAAACAAACGAACACAAACACCTTCTAAAATAAATAAACGAAGACGAACACAATATTAAAAATTCAAACGAAAGCGAACCAAACATGAACACCTTTAAAAATAAACAAACAAACACAAACATAATCTTGTTTGTTCAAACTCGGTTCAATTACGCCTATAGATAGAAGCTTATGTGATGGAGGCAAATACAAGTTGAAACCAAGGCTATTATCTAGGAAAACGCGCTAACAATGGTAGATCAGGGAACACTGTGTTACGGGATGCTAGAAGCAAACTCAGCAGCCCTTGAATCTTGAGATTCCCATACAAAATGGAATATGTTCATGCATGATCGGTTCAAATGATGCATATCAGCTGGAAACAAAAGGTAACTTTATTGAAGAAACCTAGATTAAGTTGAAGTTTGTCTTCTTATCACACTCTATAGGAACATTCCAGGATCAGATTAAAAGAGAAAACAGTCCACTTAGAACTTTATTGAGTTTAGTGCTTGTTAGCAAAATCTACCAGCTTCCCTCCAATGGAGAAATCTGTGTTTTCAATATCAATATTTATGGTAGTAATACTATCATTTGCAGGGCGTACGGGTGCCATGGTGTGTTGCAGACGCAGTCATTGCGGTCGTATACCATTGCCTTATCCGCTTAGCACAATTACAAGCATATGTCACAACTACATCAAGGATAATGCAGCCGACTGCATTTTGTGTGTTCAAGACCGGTGGTTCGCAAACTGCATGAGAGGTAAGGGTCGACGTTACCGATTCGCCGTCCGGTGGGCCATTCTTGAGCGAATATTACTGTTGTTTTCAGCTCAGCGATAAGAGTGATGTTTGTAGCTTTGGGGTTGTGTTATGATCAAGAGGGAAGAAAACCATGGTGACAATCATCAATCTATGACAGCTGGGAAAGATGAGTCAGCAAGGGAGTTAGTTGAACCACGCCAAAACTCCAGGACCAAGAGAATTCCTAGGGGGTTAACCGATTTTGTCTGTTACTAGAAAATGGCAAATATAAATAAGAAACTTATGTACAGAGCAGGGCATGAAAAATCTATCAAAAGTTTATCTTCTTCCTCTATTTTCTACTTTTCTATCTTCTCTCTATTCAGTGTTATTACATTTGGTGCTTTCATTGAATCATGGTGAACAATACCGTAGCTATCAAAACACTCCAGGAAGCTTCTTTACGCCATGACCAGACATTAGCTGAGCTTTAGGCGACCACGGAGGAGAACGAAAAATCTCTCCAGGACGTTCTGTGACAACTCACTAATCTCTCATCACAGCTAGGGCAACAGATACACTCTGCCACCATTGATCAGGAAGGGTCGAGTCATGGGCGAACAGTTCTTGGTAAGGGAAAATCCAAGGACGCCATTGAGGACATGTTTCCTTTTCCCCCGAAATCGGTTTCTGTGGAATTTTCATTGTTCACTGGATAGGACCCTGAAGAATGGTTGGCGACGGCGCAAGACTTCTTTGATTTCTATGGTACGGAAGACCACCATTGGGTTACCATGGCCTCATTTCGAATGGATGGAATCGCGAAGAGGTGGTTCTGTTGGATGCAGCGACGACGACATCTGGACGGTTGGGATCATCTGGTCGAAGCGATAAGACGAAAATTTGCTTGGGTCGAAGTTGAGTCACCGAAAGGACAACTTACCAAGTTGGTTCAGATAACCACCATTGCCGATTATCAGACGCATTTTGAAGAGATGGCTCTCCGAACCACTAATCTCACGAAGGAATTTCTGACTCAGTGTTTCTTATCGGGCTTAAGGGCAGATATTAAACATGAAGTATTGGGCCAATGACCCACCTTTATGCAGGACGCGATGGCTTTAGCCCGCTTTCATGAGGCAAGGCTTAGTGAATCAAAAAAGACGTTGAACCGTGGAATGAGCTCCAAATTATTCCCACTCTTACCCACACCCGTTGCGGCTAACACTGTTCCACAAGGGTTGCCTTGTCGTCCCCCTCTAAGTTCAGAAAAAATAAGCCAAAACCCTATTATTTCGTCTCCAAAACGCCTATTGGCGGTGGAAGCACACGCGAGGCGTGAAAAGGGGCTCTGTTATTATTGTGATGCTAGGTTTGTGCCGGGACATCGATGCAAGAATCCTCAGTTTTTCTCACTCGATGATGCCGGGGAAGAAGAGTTCGTGGAAGAGGAAGGAGTGGAGAAACCACCTATGGTTGCGACGGGCGACAACTCTAATCTGACCCAAAAAGAACAATCATTGATTTCGTTCAAAGCCTTGGCAGGTTGTATTGCGCCAAACACCTTGAGGGTCAGGGAAAGATTCAAGGAAGAGAGGTTCGAATTTTAATCGATGGGGGTAGCACCCACAACTTCATTTAGACAAGGGTGGCGAAATACCTTGGGTTACCCATCGCAGCCACACCAAACTTCAAAGTGTTGGTCAGGAATGACGAGAAATTACAGAATGAGGGTTGTGTTTGAGATCTTCAATTGAAAATACAAGGGGTGGAAGTTATAATAGACTTCTATGTGCTGCCATTAGAGGGAATCGAGTTAGTGTTGGGGGTTGCTTGGATGGCTACACTAGGCCTAGTTACCATGGATTTTGGTCGACTCACCTTCAAATTCCAACAAGGGAAAGAAAGGCACAGTTGGCAGGGAGAGGTAGGGAATGGTCCACAACCGATGCAATTTTGAGCCTTTAGATGATTAAAGGAAAAAATGCTATTGCATGGTATTATCAGCTTCAAATGCAGTCCAAGTCAAGTTGTTGCAATGAAGAGGATCTAGGGGAAATTGTTGCATTATTGGAAGAATTTGGTAAGGTTTTTGAACCGCCGAGATCCCTACCACCAGCCCGGGAAACTGATCATGTGATCCATCTCGAACCAGGGAAAGCGGCTGTCATATGTTAAACCATACATGTATCCACATTTTTAGAAAGGAGAAATTGAAAAACAAGTTCAACAGATGTTGGAGAATAATTTCATTCAGAAAAGCAACAATCTTTTTTCATCCCCGGTGTTGTTAGTTAAAAAAAAGGACGGGGCTCGACACTTTTGTGCAGATTACATGGCTCTCAACGCCATCACGATAAAGGACAAATTACAAATCCCAACCGCAGATGAGCTATTTGATGAATTGGACGATTCACGCTTCTTTTCTAAATTAGATCTGTTAGCTGGGTACCATCAGATTCATGTTCAATAGGATGATGTTTGTAAGACAGTGTTCCGTACCCACAAAGGACAAATTCCTTATAATGCCATTTGGATTAACCAACGCACCCTCTACGTTTCAGTCCACTATGAATGAAATTGTTGAGTGGATCGAATGATCGAAATAAACCAAGAGGGGGGTGAATTGGATTTTTAAAGTTCTTGGTGGTGGAATTTGCAAATAAAAATGGTAGACAAGGAATTTTAGAATGGTTCAAGTTCCAAATGAACTCTACATCCACTACCTTAGCGTCATTAAGGATTTGCAACAATTCCACTAATTGCTCTTCTTCTTTTCTAGGCTAAGGAGGTAACCCTTACAATTTTCGATCAAATTTTCTACCTAAAATTTGACCCAATCCTCACACAATTGAAACAAAGAAGTTGTTGGCTAAAACAAGTATCTCTCAATACACAATATAGCCTAATTACAAGCACTCAACCCAATTGAAATGATAAGAATGAAAAAATACAATTGGGGTTTCTAGACAATAATGGGAATTAGGCACAAATGATTGGATTTGAAGTTTGGATGTTTGCTTTAGGATCAATAGTTGTTGCTGAAGCTTTTAGAGGTCCCTTTTATACCTTCTCATTGAATTCTAGCCGTTGTGGTTGTTGCAATCATCAATAGAGTCGTTGGGGGTGTTCTCTTCCCTCCATAAATGCAGTCTGCAACCAACCATTTCGAAACACCCAACCCTGTTTCGAAACAGACCAAAATAGAAAGAGCCATTGGGGTGCATTTAAGAGCCCGTATCAAAACGGGGTAAGCTTGTTTCGATACGCTAAGAAGCCGTTTCGAAACCCGTTTCGAAACATTTTGCCACTGTCAAGTACCGTATCGAAACAAGATGAGATCGTTTCGATACGCTTTAAAGACTTGTTTAAAATCAGTTAAAAATATTCAACGATCATAATTTTTCAAATCAGATTGACTACCGTTCCGAAACACTTGTTATCCTTTCGATACGGTGTCTCAATGTTCTTAAGCCGTTTCGAAACTTGTTTCGAAACACGGGTTGGCAGTGTTAAAATCGTTTCGATACCTGTTTCGAAACACATGTTCACAGTTTCAAAATTATTTCGAAACGCCTTAGGCCGTTTCGAAACGGTGACTCGAAAATCACTGTTTCGGCTTTAAGAATACTTAGAGAACATTTGATAAATTCCGTTTTTAACTTAGGCATATTGTTTAAAACATGTAGAGAGGTTTGAGAACTTAAAAATTCGTTTTCACATTTTCAATTTAGTCCTTAGGTTCTTTAGTTATATCAAAATTAAAATATCGATTTCACAATCTCCCCCTTTTTGATATAACAAAACCAAAGTTAGAATTTTTAAGAGTTTTGAAAATTTTGAATACATTCTAACTCCCCTCAATTTAAGATGGGTTTTTAAAGTTTTAAAAAGATTTAAGGTTTTAAATTCAAGGTTTAATAGGGTTAATAGAAAAAATAAGCAACATAATATTAAATTCAAATATCCAAAACATAAATCTTAAACATTAAGTTCAAAGCATAATCCCAAATAAAATCAAAGCATAGGTTCATAAAGCATAATGGAAATAAAAATGCAAACTTAATCCTAATGTTCATAGCTAATATGAGATGACATGAGAATCCTAAGCCTCGTCGTCGTCACCATCATCATCCATGGAATCATCATCGTCCTTGGCTTGAGAGCGACGAAAATTCATCCATTGGCCATAAAAGGTGGAGAAAGACATGTCCATAGCCGTTTGTTGATTTTCAAGGGATGTGAGGCGATTCTCATTTGCAAGAAGACGCTCCTCCACGGATTGCAAGTGGGTATTGATAGCACCAAACCCTCTAGACATGTTAGTGTCCAAAGTGTTGAACCGCTCGGTAAGAACAGTCGTGAGAGCTTCATTGTTCGCAACTGGAGCTTGTGGTTGGGGTTCAACTTGAGGTGGAGGTGCTTCCCTATCAATACGTTCCCATTGCCCATTGTTTACATAGCGAAATCCGGACCTACGGAGAGAAGACTCACCAATTTTTGACTTGCAGGATTCCGGAGAGTCATAGGTGCAATCAAGGTTAAGCTTTCTAAAGATGAAACTTAAAACAGTCCCATAAGTGAAAGATTTTAGGGCATCGGTGTCACGAAACTTAACATTATTGACTATCTCGGCAAATATGATCTTAACAAGATTAAGGCGCTCACCACGACGAAAACACTCAAGCCAAAAATAATCTACTTGACGAATGTGAGAAAATTTACCTCCGGAGGGGCGAAGAAACCACGAGACTATCAAGTGGAGGAACCTATCGTGAGCATCCAAGGTAAGCACCGAACCGGTGTGAGAACCAAAGTGACTCTCATTCTCGATTCCTTCGTCCTTTAGACCAAAACTAGTCTCCAAGTAAGGGATGGCAATGACAATCCTCTTTCTCAAGATAGAAGACTCAAGGCCAACAACTTCGGAGTTGTCTTCATTATTGATAAATTGAGCATTGGAGTAAAAGAGAAGTACCATGTGCTTGTAGCAAATATTCGGGATGCTCAAGAGACCAAGGAAACCCTATTCTCTCAAACGGGGAAGGTAACGAAAGAGAAAACGCTCGGAGTCAAGAAACGTGAGATCAATAACACGCTCACGACGAACTTCATATTCCTTGACATAGTTGAAACAGCTGGGTGAGATTAGGACGAATACTCGATTCACTTGCTTGACCGGTCTTACGCTTTTTGTTAACATTCTCCGTAGACATCCTAAAAACATAAAACAATCAATTTTAAAAACAAGTTTAAGTGTATGCATGAGATTTCTTAATTCAATCCAATGGTAAATCACACTTAGGTTTAAAAATAAATTTTAAAAACAAAGATACAAAACAAGAAGCAAAAAAAAATTATTTTTTTAAAGAAAAACAGTAAAGAAAAAATGCGAGTGAAAAAATATATATTCGAATCAAAAAATAGAAGATTTTGAAATTTTTTTACAAGATTTGAAAAACCCAAGAGTCAAAACACATAAACTATACAAAATTAAAATTTTCTAACCTAGGATTCGAATACAAATTGAAGGAAAAATAAAAAAGATGAAAATATACCTTAGATTGGGATTTTGGATGAATGGATGAAAATCCTTGCACAATATTGTTGATGCTTGCTTAGACTTGTGTTTAAGAGAAAAAGCCCTCAAGATTTGATGAAAAAATAATGAGGTTTAGAGGATTTTTATAGGGAAAAATCGTTTTAGGGTTTTTGGGAGAGTTTTGATTTAAGTTAAACTTTAACATTAAAGCCCATTTAAAGCAGTCCGCGAACCCGTTTTGGAATGGTGTCGACTGTTTCGAAACGCGGGCACGAAAGTTTGACCGACTTTTCAACTCCAGCTAACCGTTTCGATACGGGTTTGACCGTATCGAATCCTCATTGACTCGTATTAAAACTTGTTTCGATACACCCCTTGGCAGTAGCAAAAATGTTTCGAAACCCTTGGAAGGCGTTTCGAAACACCCTTCTCTTAGATAGAAATTTAAAGCATCCGTATCGAAACAGGTGGACCCGTTTCGATACACCTGGGCCTGGAAGTGCAGATGAGGCTCTAAAAGTGCAGAAAAATGAAATTTTCTAAGGCCTATCTTGCATGAATGACATAAATGAGCAGGAAAAACATATGCAAACATAAACATACTCCCCCTAGCTATAGGCATGGATGAAATTTGGAGTAAAAACACATAAACATGGCATTTCACAAGATCAAGCAATTTTAAGCACAAAAGAGGTCCTAAAAGGTCAAGATAGTCTAGTTACACCTAACTCTCTCCTAAGGGACCAAAAACGCTCTTTGTCTAAAGGTTTTGTAAAGATGTCCGCTAATTGATTTAAGGTGTCAACATACTCTATAACCACATCTTCTTTAAGGACATGATCTCTAATGAAATGATGCCTTATTTCTATGTGTTTGGTTCTAGAGTGTTGGATGGGATTTTTTGTCAAACATATGGCACTAGTGTTATCACATTTAACGGGTATGGTTTCAACTTTAATACCATAATCTAAGAGTTGTTGCTTCATCCAAAGGACTTGAGCACAACAACTCCCTAAGGATATATACTCGGCTTCGGTGGTAGATAAGGCTACACTATTTTGTTTCTTAGAGAACCAAGATATGAGCATACTACCTAGGAATTGACAAGTTCCCGAAGTACTCTTCCTATCGATTTTACATCCCCCATAATCCGCATCCGAATAAGCATGAAGGTTGAAGGTGAAGTCTCTAGGGTACCAAAGACCTAAACAAGGAGTATCTCTAAGGTACCTAAAGATTCTCTTAACGGCTATAAGGTGAGACTCTCTAGGACTAGCTTGAAACCTAGCACACAAGCAAACACTAAACAAGATATCCGGTCTACTTGCGGTAAGGTAAAGCAATGATCCAATCATAGAACGGTAAAGCTTAGAGTCAACACACTTACCTCCTTCATCCTTGTCAAGCTTTGTAGATGAGCTCATAGGTGTGGCTTGAGGCTTTGCATTCTCCAAGCCAAACTTCTTGAGCATATCCTTGATGTATTTTGCTTGATTGATGAAGGTGCCATCCTTCCTTTGCTTGATTTGGAGTCCCAAAAAGAATGACAGCTCCCCCATCATGCTCATCTCGAATTCACCTTGCATTAGCTTAGCAAACTCTTTGCAATGACATTCGTTAGTAGAACCAAAAATAATGTCATCAACATAAATTTGTACTACTAAGATGTCATTTTTATACCTTTTTATAAAAATTGTAGTGTCCACCTTACCTTTTTCAAAACCTTTTTCAATTAAAAAATTTGAAAGTCTTTCATACCAAGCTCTAGGAGCTTGTTTTAAACCATAAAGAGCTTTAGTGAGTTTGAAAACATGATTTGGAAATTTTGAGTCTTCAAAACCCGGTGGTTGTTCCACATACACTTCCTCATTTATAAAACCATTTAAAAACGCGCTTTTAACATCCATTTGAAAAAGCTTGAAATCATGATAACATGTATATGCTAGCAACATCCTAATGGCTTCCATTCTAGCTACGGGTGCATAGGTTTCATCAAAATCTATTCCCTCTTCTTGAGTGTAACCTTGTGCTACTAGTCTAGCTTTATTTCTCACAATGTTACCACTCTCATCTAGCTTGTTCCTAAAGACCCATTTAGTTCCTATGGTAGATTGATTACTAGGCCTATCAACTAAAGTCCAAACATTACTTCTCTCAAATTGATTTAACTCTTCTTCCATAGCCATAATCCAAAAATCATCTTTCAATGCTTCTTTTATATTCTTAGGCTCTATGCATGAGATAAATGCAACATGATTCATTAATCTAAGAGAAGATCGAGTGGTTACCCCCTTGGATGGATCACCCAAGATTTCACCATCTTTGACATAGTTGAACTCCCTTGGGTAGCTCACTTCCTTTTCCTCAAGAGCCAAGTCCTTCAAGGCTTCAAGAGGTGGATCTTATGTATCCTCTTCTTTTGTTTGAATCTCATCATCCTTTGAAGTTTTTCCTCCATCAAAGGCATTTATGATTCCTACATCATCATCATCACAAGAATCCTTCCTTGGAAGGAGGTTATCATCGAATACAACATGTATAGATTCTTCTACTACTAAAGTTCTCTTGTTAAATACTCGATAGGCTTTAGAGGTTAAAGAGTATCCTATGAAAATAACTTCATCACTTTTTGCATCAAATTTACCTAAGTTGTCTTTTCCATTATTTAAAACAAAACACTTGCAACCAAAAGGATGAAAATAGCTAATGTTAGGCTTTTAGATTTTAAAATCTCATAAGGTGTTTTCTTTAAATTTGGCCTAATCATTACTCGGTTAACAATATAGAAAGCGGTGTTTGTGGCTTCCGCCCAAAAATATTTAGGTAAATTATTTTCACAAAGCATGGTTCTAGCCATTTCTTGTAAAGTTCTATTTTTCCTCTCAACTACCCCATTTTGTTGAGGAGTTTGAGGAGCCGAAAAATTGTGGCTAATACCATTTTCATTCAAAAACTCTTCAAACCCTAAATTTTGAAACTAGGTTCCATGATCACTTCTAATATGAGAAATTCTAAGTTCAATATCATTTTGGGTTAGTTTTGAAAATGTGATGAATTTTTCTAAAGCCTCATCTTTAGTACTTAAAAATAGAACCTAAGTAAATCTAGAAAAATCATCTACAAGAACAAATGCATAAGATTTACCACCCATGCTCATAGTCCTAATTGGCCCAAATAAATCCATATGGATAAGTTGTAAACATCTACTTGTAGAAACATCATTAATGGATTTAAAGGAAGACTTATGTTGTTTACCCTTAGAGCATGCATCACAAATTTTATCGTTTGAGAACTTAATCTTGGGTAAACCTCTAACTAGATCAAGGGAAACTAGTTTTTCTAAAACACTAATGCTAGCATGTCCTAGTTTCCTATGCCACAACCATGCATCATTTTCATTTTGTGCTACCAAGCATGCATGAGATGTATGTATGTCATCTAGATGCACCATGTATATGTTACCTATGCGATGACCTATGAGCATACTATTATTAGATTTAATGTCAACAATTTTGCACCCATTTTTATCAAATAAAACATTAAATCCTTTATCACACAATTGACTTATGCTCAACAAGTTATGTTTAAGACCATCGACATACAAGACATTTTCAATAAGAATAGTAGAGTGATTACCTATGAAGTCAATACCTTTAATGTGGCCTTTGGAGTTGTCACCAAATGTCACTACTCCTCCACTTTTTGGCTTTAGATCCATGAATCTACTCTTGTCTCCGGTTATATGCCTCGAGCCTTCACTATCAAGGTACCATGAGTTTTGACTTTGTGCTTTGGCCTTGTAGCAATGCTCCCCCTACAAACAAAGATATTAAGCTTTTGTTTTTGGTACCCAAATCATTTTGGGTCCACGAGTGTTAGCTCCCATTAACTTGGTTCACTTAGGAATCCAAGGTGACATAGCAACAATATTATTAGATTTTACAAGTTCCTTAGGAACCCATACACTTCTAATCCTTTTAGTTCTACTATGTCTAGGAAGGCTACGTTGTTTGTAGTTATTGGTCCTTTTCTTAGGTTGGATTGTTTTAGAAGATTCACCTATTTCATGCTTCACACTACCAACATTTTTAAAGGACTCTTTGAGCTTGTTAAGCTCATCTAACACCTTTTGGTGTTCACTATTACATTGAGAAAGAAGATTATTAAGGTCAACATTTTCATCTTGAAAGAATTTTAGTTCATCTTTCAACCCTAAAATCTTTTTCTCAAATTTTAAATTAGCTTGAGAAAGTGAGTCATTTTTATCATTTAATTCCGAAATAATTTTCTTATTCCTAATTACCGACTCCTTGTATTTCTCAACTAATTCATCATAGACCTCTTGCAACTCATCATATGCATCATTTAATTCATCATATGTAAAATCTAAAGATGATGAGTTAGAGGTTACCATGGAGGAATCTTCCTCAAGTGCCATGAGGCAAAGGTTGGCCACTTCTTGTTCGTCATCCTCGGATGACTCCTCATCACTCCAAGTAGCAAGCTTGGCTTTGATCTTCTTCTTTTTCTCAAAGCCCTTCTTCTTGAGTTGAGGGCACTCCGAACGAATGTGACCGAGTTTATTGCACTCAAAGCAAATGATTTGATCCCTTGCTTCTTCTTTGTTTTTACCTTTAAAGTCCATCTTTCTTTGAATTTTTCTTCCCCGGTTGCACCTCATAAAGCGTGAGAATCGTTTGGCTATCATAGCCAATTCTTCTAGCTCATCCTCCTCACTAGAAGAGCTCTCCTCAAGTAATGAAGCTTTGAGAGCTATTCCCATCTTCTTCTTCTTTTCCACCTCTAGCTTTTCTACTCTTTTCTCTTCTTTCTTTTTCTCTTCTTCCCATCCTTGCTTCATAATCTCATGAGTAAGGAGAGAACCCACTAGCTCATCAAGCTTTAAAGTCTTCAAATTTTTAGCTTCTATGATGGAGGTTCTCTTCCCATCCCAAGATTTGGGAAGTGAGTAGAGTAGCTTCCGGACAAGCTTGTCTTCCGGTATAGTCTCTCCAAATCCTTTAATTCCAATCTTAGTTTCCTTGACATCGTTGGTTCCCTCATAGGTGGTCTCAAGAGTATCCCACACTTCTTTGGCACTTTCAATGGATGAAACTTTGGAGTAGATGTCCGGACCGAAAGTACAAAAGAGCATGTGAAGAGGCGCATCCGATTCTTAGTCTTCTTCCTCGCTTCTTCACTCATCTCCATCTTCTTCTTCAAAACCATCTTCCCTTCACTATCTTGCTTCAATGGAATGTAGGGGCCATCTTCAATGACATCCCAAACCAAGTAATCGTTGGACTTGATGAAGAGGCGCATCCGATTCTTCCAAAACGGATAGTTGTCACTATTGAAGAAAGGTGGTTTTGTAGTGGATTGAGACTCATACATGCTCGAACCGGAGGTAGATGCCATCTCTTGATATTTGGATGATCACACTCTTCCTAGGAACTCCTCTTGTGGTTGTTAATCCTCAAAGAGGTAGGCTCTGATACCAATTGTTGAGTGGATTGAATGATCGAAATAAACCAAGAGAGGGGTGAATTGGATTTTTAAAGTTCTTGGTGGTGGAATTTTCAAATAAAAATGGTAGACAAGGAATTTTAGAGTGGTTCAAGTTCCAAATGAACTCTACATCCACTAACTTAGCTTCACTAAGGATTTGCAACAATTCCACTAATTGCTCTTCCCATTTTCTAGGCTAAGGAGGTAACCCTTACAATTTTCGGTCAAATTTTCTACCCAAAATTTGACCCAGTCCTCACACAATTGAAACAAAGAAGTTGTTGGCTAAAACAAGTATCTCTCAATACACAATATAGCCCAATTACAAGCACTCAACCCAATTGAAATGATAAGAATGAAAAAAATACAATTGGGGTTTCTAGACAATAATGGGATTTAGGCACAAATGCTTGGATTTGATGTTTGGATGTTTGCTTTAGGATCAATAGTTGTTGCTGAAGCTTTTAGAGGTCCCTTTATACCTTCTCATTGAATTCTAGCCGTTGTGGTTGTTGCAATCATCAATAGAGTCGTTGGGGGTGTTCTCTTCCCTCCATAAATGCAGTCTGCAACCAACCGTTTCGAAACACCCGACCCTGTTTCAAAACAGACCAAAATAGAAAGAGCTGTTGGGGTGCATTTAAGAGCTCGTATCAAAACGGGGTAAGCTTGTTTCGATACGCTAAGAAGCCGTTTCGAAACATTTTGCCACTATCAAGTACCGTATCAAAACGGGATGAGATCGTTTCGATACGCTTTAAAGACTTGTTTAAAATCAGTTAAAAACATTCAACGGTCATAATTTTTCAAATCAGATTGACTACCGTTTCGAAACAATTGTTATCGTTTCGATACGGTGTCTCAATGTTCTTAAGCCGTTTCGAAACTTGTTTCGAAACACGGGTTGGCAATGTTGAAATCATTTCGATACCCGTTTCGAAACACATGTTCACAGTTTCAAAACTGTTTCGAAATGCCTTAGGCCGTTTCAAAATGGTGACTCGAAAATCACTGTTTCGACTTTAAGAACACTTAGAGAACATTTGATAAATTCCGTTTTTAACTTAGGCATATTGTTTAAAACATGTAGAGAGGTTTGAGGACTTAAAAATTCGCTTTCACATTTTCAATTTAGTCCTTAGGTTCTTTAGTTATATCAAAATTAAAATATCGGTTTCACAGAAATATTCAGACCTTTCTTGCGTAAATTTGTTCTAATCTTCTTGGATGATATACTGATATTTAGCAGAAGTTGGCTGGACCATCTTCAACACATTTGAACTGTGCTCCAAGTGTTGCAAGAGATGGGGTTCTTGGAAAAATGATCAAAATGTGTCTTTGGGCAAAAGCAAATCGTGTACTTGGGACACTTAGTGACCCGAGAGGGGTTGACAATGGATCCTGCAAGGTTCAAGCAATACAAGCATGGCCAGTACCTAATTATATCAAAGAAGTTCATGGATTCTTGTGAATTCCAGGGTACTATTGGCGATTTATCAAGGGATTTGCGACCCTCGCTGCACCGTTGACATATATGTTAAAGAAAGGAGATGGTTTTGAGTGGACAGAAACGACTCAACAAGCATTTGAAGAATTAAAACTAAGGCTATGACCCGCCTCAGTCCTGAGACTACCAAACTTTGATAAGGAATTTGTGATAGAAACCGACATTCTGGAGTTGGAATTGGTTCCGTATTGATGCAAAAAAACCAGTCCCTAGCTTACTTTAGCCAAAAGTTAAGCAAACAAATTGCAAGGTGCCTCCACATATCAAAGAGAAATGTACGCTATTACCCAATCAGTGGGAAAGTGGAGACACTATTTACTTGGGAGGAAGTTTGTGATCATCACATATCAAAGGTACTTAAGGGAGTTGACTCAACAGACGATTCAGACCTCGGAGCAGCAACGTTGGTTAACCAAGTTTATAGTTTGATTTTGAAATTTGATATCGACCAGGGAAGTTAAATGCAACAGTAGACTCACTGTCACGAGAGTTAGCTGCAGCTCTTTTCTCAATCTCTCGGCCAAAATTTGGAATTGTGAGTGAAATCTGCAAGGCCAATACCAAGGATGAGGAATTCGGGCACATCCAAGACTATATTCGGCAAGGGAAAGAAGAATATAAGGATTATAAGGAGAATGGGGGACTGATTTTATATAAGGGGAGGATAAAGGTCCCTAAGGACGAGGCTGTAAGGACAAAATTGATGCACGGTTTTCATTCTTCATTAGTTGGGGGTCACGCAGGAACACTAAGAACATTTCAGAGGCTAGCAACAAGTTTTTGTTGGAAGAGAATGAGAAAGGATGTGAGGAAATTTGTCCAAGAGTGTCAAGTCTGTCAAAGAATGAAGAATGAAAGCTTAACCCCAGCTGGACTGCTTCAACCCCTAAACATTCTAGAATAGGTATTTGATGACATTTCTCTTGATTTCATAACTGGGCTGCCAAAATTGAATGGAAAAGAAGCAATTTTGGTTGTTGTCGATCGGCTGTCCAAATATGGCCATTTCTTTGCATTGCCTAAGCAATTTGATAGTGGTTTAATGGAGAAGATTTTGGTGCAGGGCGTGATTAAGTTACACGGAATACCACGATCCATAGTGAGTGATCGAGATAGAATCTTCATTAGTAAACTGTGGACTGAGGTGGCACGCATGCAGGGGTCTGAGTTACGAATGAGTTTGGCGTATCATCCTCAAACTGACGGACAAACAAAAGCGTTAAACAATTGTCTGGAAATGTATTTGAGGTGCATGGCTAGAGGACATCCACGCAAATGGGAAGAGAAGTTGGTGTGGGCTTAATATTGGTATAATATTGCATACTAGAGATCGACAAAAATGGCACTATTTAAAGCATTATATGGGAGGGACCCTCCAACTATAGTAAACTATTTAGAGGGCAGCAGTTGCAATGACCAAGTGAATCATGAATTACAAGATCGAGATGAACTATTGAGGGAATTAAAGACCAAATTAAATCGAGCCCAGGAGCGTATGAAACAACATACTGACAAACATAGGAGGGATATGGTGTTAGAGGAAAGAAATTGGGTTTTTGTACGCCTTCAACCATATCGACAGATGTATGTAAGATTGCAATGTCAACATAAGCTCAGCCCTAGCTATTTTAGTCCTTATCATATTCTTAAAAGAGTGGGAAATGTTGCCTATAAATTGGAGTTTCCAGAAGCTGCACGAATTCATCCATTATTTCACGTGTCACAATTAAAGCTATGTAAGGGAAAACCAGAGAAGCAGGTGACCCCTATTCCACTTCTGGTAACGACAGGTGAAGATGAAGTAAATTCTACTAAAACAAACCTTGAGGACAAGGTTCTTCGGAAGAAGAGGGTAATGTTATGATCGAGAGGGAAGGAAACCAGGGTGACAATCAGCAATCTGTGACAGTTGGGAAGGATGAGTCAGCAAGGGAGTTAGTTGAGCCATGCCAAAGCTCCAAGACCAAAAGAATTCCTAGGGGGTTAACTGATTTTGTCTGTTACTAGAAAAGGGAAAATATAAATAAGAAACTTATGTACAGAGTAGGGCATGAAAAATCTATCGAAAGTTTATCTTCTTCCTCTATTTTCTACTTTTCTATCTTCTCTCTATTCAGTGTTATCACAGGTTGTTCTTCTTGAGCTCTTGACTTCTAAGGAAGCCATAGATTTCAACAGAGAAGGCGAGAACGTGAATTTAGTGGTTTACCTAAAAAATATAATGCATGAAGATAGATGTCACCAGTTTCACCACTTTCAATTACTTTAAGATAGCAAGTACAAAATGAAAGAAATTTAGTTATACAAATAACATCATGTGTCATACAATCTAATCACACACTAATTGGCACTATGAACCTAAAATCTATACCATTCAACTTCGAGGATCAGATTATCATATCCCTATCCATTTCGAGTGTTAATAGCTATATCTTCATCTTCCTCGTTAACGAAAGTAACAAAAGAAAAGCGTCGGTTCAAACAACTTCGACCACCATGGGGAAGACAGATGCATGTTACCAATTCAACCGAACCGAAAAAGATCACGTAAGTGACCTCTCGTTAGCATCTCCGAAGAGGTCGGTGCCCTTGATTGAATATTATTCTTTCCTTCACCTTGCAGAAACATAGCTGTTAAGCAGCTGCCCCATCTGCTGAAGAAGGCCTTTCATGTTTCAATGATTCACTTTGTGGTGCAAGATCCTTGTAAGATTACTTAGAGGTGAAGTGGTCACCTTTTTTGCTACAAGTCCTACACAAAATGAGAAACCCAATTCAGCCTTATATACAACTTTATCATCATCCACTGCATCACGAAACATAGCACATGATTACTCATCTTGGTCCAAAACTTGCGAGATCGAATAATGCAAAGGAAACGAGGAATTCAAGAAATAATATTAGAGGTAAAGTATAATTAACCATGGACGAAAATCATCTACCCTTCTCAGTGTCCCTTTCTATGCCTCGATACTAAAACTTCAAATTCTAAATCTTAACCTTAAATTCTAACGCATAAACCATAAACCCTAAAATATACAACTTACCCCAAATTTCCTAAACTTTAATCCTAAACTTTAACTTTAACCTTAACCCTAAACCTTAAACCTAAAATTTTAATATTAGCCAAAAATAGGGGCACCGAAAAGTGACAGGATTTCTATTCAATTAACCATAAAAGAAGAGGGGAGAAAAGTTCAAAATGGAATTGAAAATTGAGACTCTAAATAGATAAAGACCTCTTTGTATTATTTTAGTGTAAACGTTTTCGAAGGGGCATAGTATGTAACACCCAAAAAATCGGATCAGTAGATTTTCATTTTTTGATTACTGGAATTTATTTTCCGATAAATAAATCTAGTTCCTTGATTTATTTGATCCGATTAATTTTATTTAATTTGGTTCAATTTTGAGGATTTAAGAAGTTAAGGACCATTTTGTTAGGATATAAAATATAAGGTCATTAATACATGTAATAGAAATGTGAAGTGATTATGTGTGTAGTTAATTTAAAAGTAAATTAGTGACTAAGTTGAAAGAAAGAGTAATTTGTTAGCCTTGGTGCAAGAGTTGGAAAGATTAAGGGCTAAGCTTGTGAATAACCCAATTCCCAATTAATTGCTTAGTCACCATGTTATGCGTCCATCTCTTAATTTTCTTCACATTTATTTTTAATTTTAAGATAAATGAAATGATAAAGTTGGCTAGAAAATCCATGAAATATACGGCATGTGAGGAAGAGGGAAGAAGGAAGCTTAAAACTTTATCTTCAACCCTTGTCATCGTCAATTGAAGAACACTCCAAAGACCTTTAAGTTTGGATTTCAAATTCATTTAAAAATGACCATCATTTCTCTAATCCAACTTCATAATTGAAATATCAATTCCGCGATGGACATTAGAAAAAAATCAAGCTCGATTTAGTGTTTTGGATTACACCATAAATTTTGGTGTATCAGTGAGTGCAATTGCGAGTATCATGATTGGTTCAACACCATCCTAGTTGTTTGCAAGCTCAATTAGAGCATTTTGGATAGCATGGTGTGGCATAGAAGTAAGCTTAGTAAGCTTAACCTTTTTATCATTTCTTTGTAAGTATTATTGTATAAGCCTCAATGAATTATGTTTTGATATAATTTATGTCCTAATAGAAAACTATGATGATAAGTCAAGCTATGAATATGAATTATGCTTTAATGATAAGCTATTATGATATGTTAAAGTTATGGAGCTTCAAGCTCAATTATGATTACAATATGATGACAAGACAAGCTTTGGAACTATAAGTTCATTATGATATGAAATATGCTATGAAATTTTGGAGCTTTAAGCTCACTATGAAATTATAATTTGGTATTTTCGAGCTATAAGCTCACTTATAAACTAAAATATGAATTAAATGACAACCTTGGATAAAAGTTAGCTTTGGGTACTGTAACATCCTCAACCCGAATGTCACATTTAGGCTTCAAGCCTAACCCAATACCATAAAATTTCCAACCTAGTTTAGCCCAAACATAATTTCCATGAAAACCATCAAGTTTAAATTTTTTAATATAAATAAGTATTTAAAAAAGTTATATGAGATCTCCATTTAAAATACATAATTAAAAACATCCGACTCGCGATTTAAATCCAAAATAGAGTTACACTACAAACATATGGTCCTACGAATACATAGCCCAATATAATCTAAGTATTGTACTCGGAAACAAGTCGATTCTGAAGTCCAACTCTGATGGTGCTCCAACAATGCATGCCAACCTACTAACTTGCGAACAGAAACAAAAATTCTGAACGCTAAGCTAACGAAGCTTAGTGGATACACTTCCACTCAACCATACTTTATGCAAATCATAAATTTGAGCATGAAGCTAAAGATGATATCATGACAATATAATAACATTGGCGCTACCTCTAGCCGCCTAAACACATATCAACAACAAATGCATTAATCTCACAAAGCACATATGCATCATACCAAACAAACCTAGAGTGAGGCCCAATGTCACACAGCCTTGGGAAAGCATACTTGGAGTGAATTTCGGTGTCAAACAGCCTCGAGAACGTACACCCGTACTCAATATCTCTCATCGGATAACATTGGATGAGGCCCAGTGTCACACAACCTCGAGAACATACATCCGACATCTCATCTCATGGTGTTGCAACACACTCTCTAGGTATCCGGATCCCAACAACCAAGGTGACTATACCACACATGTGCCCATACTTGTCACACAACAATACTCGATCAACCAAGGATCCCTATTATTACTATTACAAACAAGCCACCCAAGGTTTTACCACATTATTACACATTATGCTCGTATATGAGGTTTAAATCTCGATTTCTCAGCTTTACTATTTATTTTATAACATTAGAAGCCCATTGGGCCATATTCCTCGAATTATAAACCCTTTAAACTCAAAATGTAATTTCTGGGAAAATTGCTTAGTGGGTATCGGTACTGACCCTCGTGTACCGGTACTCACATGCGTACCGATACGATTTGAGCTTACTGGAATTTCATCATGCCTACGCGTACCGGTACATGTCAATCCATACCAAAACCTCTTTACAGGGTATATCGATATAGATTGGACATCATACCGATACCATCTTCATAGTTCATCCAATGAAACAGTGTTCTTAAAACCCAGAACATTGGGGTATCGGTACGACCTATGTAGACTCTTTCAGGAGATATGTAAAGTAATGCTGGAAAAAGGTGTAAATTATATAGTTTTGGGAAAGTTATGCCAAGAGTCTTTTGCGTGCAAGTATACACGGTCTGCAAATAATACAACTTGGTGAGCTGAGTTATCGATCCCACAGAGATTGACTTGGAATTCGATTTCTTTGATGGTTTACTTGTCTTGGGAAAATGATGATTTGTTTTGGAGTTGTTTTAGAAACTACTTAACAGAAAAGAAAACAATTGAGTAAAATGTTGGCAAGGAGGGTGCTTTTAATGAATGACGAGTGTTGGCAGGGAATGCCTGGTTTTAACGCTGTTCATGCTAGCCTTTGTTAGTAAACTGTCTTGGCATTGTTTGCAGGGCAAATTTAACATTAGCAAAGCCTCTCTCAATGGTCATTGATAAGTCATTATTTTGCATGTTTTTCACGTATTAAATCCTATGTTTTAGCACATTAATCTATCTTAAAAGCTTTGATTCGTTTCCTATTTGGTTTTGCAGGTGTTTTTAGGCCTTAATGACGTTTTATACGTAAAAGAGGTGTTTTAGCACCTTTTTGGCATTTATGGAAAATCATTCGCGCAAAGCCAGTAGCAATTGCAGAATAAGGCGTGACCACGACGCAGTATAGACTTTTTGACTTGGAGGACAAGCAATCCTACTACAAGAAGGACTTCTACTTTTACAATAATTAAAGTAGATTAGGATTGTTGCAATTAATGTAATATCTTCTCCTTATTTTTCCCTATAAATAGAGATCATAAGAAGAAGGGAAAATCATCCAAGAAACCCTAAAGTAGTCGAAACCCTCTCCCTTTTTTCTTATGACCGTTGACCACCATTAGTGGCTAAACCCCTATTTTTCTAGTCAAGTGTAGTTACAAGGATATTTTTCAAGTTTTTAGTGAGATTTCTAGTTTCTAAATTGTCTTCATCCTTATTAAAGTATCTTCAGATCTTTTGTGCTTCATCATCATGTGTATGTTGGGTTATACGTATGCATGCAACCAAGTCATGGGTTATTGACGCAAGTGGTAAGGAAATTCGGGTTAGATTTCCAAAGGTATCAATTCATGTTCTTAATAAGTATCATGTTAGTGCTTAGTAAGAATATGTGTTTGGGTCTCTATGGTTCTTAATGCTATTTGATACGTTTTAATTCTTAGTGGGTTATCTAATGAATTTTAACCTTGATAATAAGAATTAGTAATTTATGGGTTATTAAATTGCTTTCTATTAAAGAAGAGATTTAAGTTATTTGTGGGTTATCATCTAATTTGAAACCAAACTATTTGAAATTGATGTTCATTTATCTTTTGTGAAAACTATGATCTAAATTCTTGATTTAATATTCTAAGTTCTACCTCGACTAGAATCCCAATTTACATTAAGTTTTTCCTATTTATAATTGCTTTCTTCAAAACAATTCCAAAACCCCCCCATTTACTTTAATTGCTTTAGTTCGTGAATTTACTTTCTTACCGCTCTCTATGGAATCGACCCTACTTGCCGCTACTACAAATCCAAAGAACAAGTAGGAAATATCTTTTGACGGATTCGACACCCATCGGTCATTTCCCTAAGTCGATTATGTAAAAACACATATATCTCTATAGTGCATATTTTTAAATGAATCGAGTTGATTAAGAACCAATCTATATTTCGAGGGGGTAGATATCACTTCTAAAGTAAGTTCATCTACTTGAACGACTTCTCTCGAAGCTTCTCTCCCAAGTATCCAACAACTGATCGTTGCCTCCCAAGTCTGTTAAGATATTGAGGAGCAATAGGCCAACTATGCCAGCTCTCGCTTGGCAAAGCATTTAGAAAAATAGTAATGCCAGCTCTCACTTGATATTTACAGTTAGAAACAATAAAGCATGCCAGATAGAAAAACTTTACCGAAACAGAATTGTATTCAAAGAACTAAGGCATAAAACCAACGTTTAAACCAAACATCCGCCACCAACTATGAAATTAGTTCATGGTGAGGGATTTAGCTAACAAAACCACAACCGTTTTCAAATACACCATCATAAAAATAAAAGTAAGACAACTTAAAACCAAAAGAATGGGCGAGATGAGTCTCTCGATGCAACCCTCAAATCCAGGCTCTCGGCCAAGTTGTTGAACCACCCTTCCTCGGTGCAGCCGACCGTCACTCCTCGAGCTCTCCAACAACTCACTGCGATCACTCTAAGTCTTCACTTCGCTGCCCCCAATTGCTTGATCGGTTAGGCGTGTATGGGAAAGGATGAGATAAGCCTTTAAATTTGAATTTGAAATGATCAAGGGATAAGAGATAGAAATCTATCCGATCATTTTGATATCTTATTATCTCGGTGTGATAGCTTATCAAGCTAGGGCTGACATCATCATGCCGATGTTGCCTTGGAATCCAAGCTTGACACAACTTTCCAACATCACCTGGCACTGCCTTATCCGCTATTTTTTTGGAAGTTGATCCATTCGCGATCTTTTAGGAGCATGATCCTTTCCTATTTTTTTGGTGTTCAACAACCTCTTGGTATGGCATCAAGTGCACTTCTCTGCCAACATGTGCTTGGCACCATCTGGTCCTTCTGTGCCAACAACACTTGGCATTCTTCTTGGCAATCCTAAGTGTGTTCGTAACCGTGTTGCTTTCCCGCACCAAGTCCTATGCCAAACTTGCAAAATAACCACAAAAACAACCCTTCACCTTGGCATAGACAGAAAGCTACACTCCTTATGCAAATACATGATTCTAGCAACCTAATGCAACTAAATGTACCTAAAAACAAGCAAGAGTGTTGTAAAATTAGCATTAAAAACAATATTTTTGGAGAGGTAAGACACCCCAAACTAACTTATTGCTTGTCCTCAAGTAATGCAAACAAAACAAAATAAAAACAAAACTTGAAAATGTTACCTCGATAAAATTTTTGGTTGGTCATGCCAACAGATGATGGCAAGTAGAATATGGCTCTATTTCTGTCCTCAGTATCTCAGTGTATTTATGCCAAGTATACAGTAATTCAAGACGCATCAATATAACTCTAGTCTAAGCTCATGAAGAGTGCATTATGTGTGGACAATATGCATCAAGTATCCTTTCACTCCCTTAGCCAATTTTACTTCTTAAACTCAGATTCTTATTTCCATTTTCATTTTTTCTTCTTTGCCAAGGGTCTCTGGCATTATCTCTTGCTTCGTGACACTATTTAGCATAAGTGATAAGAGGGAGCATACCACGAATCCCCACCTTAATCCAAACATCACTAAGCTTTCTCTTCAACTCATACCCTAAAGTTTTAGACTTGAGAACTAAGAGGTAGAAAACCATGAAGCTCCAAGTAGCTTATTATCCCTAAGGTAGATGAGAGTTCATCATTATTTTTTCCTTGCCTTGGCAGAACATTGTTGCCTTATTAGTTTCTTTTACCATGGCATTCTTTCTTCTCTCTTTTTCTTTCAAAACTGAGCGTAGTTTCAAACAGTCTAAGTTTGCTAGGGAACTAGATATATATCACGTGTTTAAGTGTAAATTAAATTCCATAAACTAGAGATCAATTGCCAAGCAGTCTTGGCATACCTATTCTGCTGGCATGGAAAACTAAAGATTTTAATTTCTTTATTGGACAGACACCTAGATCACATTAAGCTTGCCTAACAAGTGTTAACAAACTTCAAAATAATCCAAGGAAAAATTTTCTTTTTCTTTTTTTAAGGTTCGATATGCAAAGCTACTTTAATGCTGGCATGTCATATGACATGGGAACATAAATATAAACATGAAATGCATGGCATAAATGTGAAGAAATGCACACCCCCAAACCCAAGATGTGCATTGTGCTCAATGCATGAAACAACACATATATACAATTAAAACAGAAAAATAGAATGCATGAATATGTGGATGTAACAAAAATGAAATGCAAGGAGTTTAGGAAGAGGAGGACTCCCCTTCAGACGAGGCTTCCTCTCGTTTGGCACGAGCTTCATCTTCTTGTCCGGCATGAGTCTTTCTCTAGGCCAAACTTCCACGATCAAGAGCCTTTCGTTTAGATCTTGTCATTTTGGGCTTTGAGGCAGTGGAAGCTCCAACTTCTTTGACAATCTGCACCGGCTACGAGGTGGCAGGATCGGTGGCATCAGATGGTGTAGGTGCAACTGGCGTGGCAGCAGGCTTCATGGCAGTTTTGGTTTTGGTTTTTTTGTTTCAAATTGAGTATCAGAACTGGAAGTTTCAACATGGACTGGCGATATCGAGACTGTGGCACCAGACAGTGTGTGGGATGGATTGGCAGGACTGGTTGGCATGGCATTGTCGCTGGCAAAGACTTCTGTGGGGAAATTTGGGAATGCTGGCATGAAATCAGGGGACATTTTCTCAAGAACCTCCTTGATGACAACATCCTTCACCTGCGTGTAATGCCTAAGATTGACATTAAGTTCCCCGGCTTTCTCTAATTTAAGGAGAATAACCTCCTGGCGATGGTATATTTGGGAAAGAAATGCCACCGAACTGGTTGGCATAGAGGTGTCAGGTTTTTCCTTTGGCGTCTTGGGCTTTGGCGTTGACTCTGTTGCCTTCCCCTTACCTTTTCCTTGGCAGTGAGTTGCCTCCACGTGGCCGGCGAGATTGTAGTGCCCTTGATCTCTTTTCCTTTGTCCAAATCAATTTTGGGCACATTGTACCGCATACAAATGTTCGAAATTAGAAGGGAAAGAACAAACTACCATTAGGCTTACCATCACATTTATATATCTCCTCAATGATGATTTGACCGGCATTGATTTTGCGGCCAACAATGATAGAGTGTAGCAAAGCCAACTATTCCTCTGACACAGTCTCATTGTGAGCCGTTGGCATTAGATTTGCCTTCAAGAAATGGTTCCACCCCTTTGGATGAGG
The DNA here is from genome assembly GCA_030270665.1 of Hibiscus trionum. Lineage (NCBI taxonomy): Eukaryota > Viridiplantae > Streptophyta > Magnoliopsida > Malvales > Malvaceae > Hibiscus > Hibiscus trionum. Next base: position 6,810,413 of record BSYR01000007.1, on the reverse strand, counting down.
CTTTAACGCCAATCTCTTCACGGTTCTGTGTCCTTTGGAAGATACATTCCATGCCGTGCTAAACTCACACAAATCTGCTAACAACTTCTTTTTATTGGAAACAGTAATGGACTCGGCAAACACCTTGTGCTCGTCCTTATCATCTCTCAATTTGAACATGGCATTGATGTAGCTCTTATCAAAACGCACACACATGCCTTGAATCATCAAGAACGGGTTGTCCTTGGTCGTCAAGTGAGCATAAAACTCACAGACTATGTTGGCATACACCTCACCCTTCTACTGGCGAAAACTTCCCACATGTGCTAGTTCACAATCGCCATGAACTCAGGAGGAAATCCCACGGTTATCTCACTCTTGAAGTACGCCTCTCATGGCAAAAAGGCCTTGAAGGAAAATTTTCTTCACGCTTTTTTCAGACCTCCTCATTGAAAAAGATCTTGAACGGTGGGGTTGAAGAGGCCATGAAATAGGAATGAAGCTTTGGACGATTTGGACAAAGGATGAAGAAGTGAAAATAATGATCTTGGTTTCTTGCTTGATAAATAAAGATAGAAGTGAAAAGGGTTATTAATCTTTGATCGATTAGGGTAGGTAAGAAGTGAAGAGTTTGAGTGTTTAATGAGGATTAATAAGGGTAGCCGAATTAATGGGGGATAATGATGGAAAATAAAAAGATTTTATTTGATAAGTGGTAAAGTGATAAGGGTGATGCGATAAGGTGATTAAGTGATAGGATATGTGTGATATGATAAGGGTTTAAAGGATGGGTGTAAAGGATAAGGTTAAAGAGATAAGGGTTTAAATGATAGGATAGGTTTAAAGAGTAGAGTGATAAGGTGATTAAGTTGAATTTAAATTCAACTTAATTTTTGGGCGGCTAGGGTTAAAATTCAAAGAAAAATAATATCTCTCTTTAATGGGCCAAATTTAATCAAGCTATGGTTAATCTCTTCTTCCAAAATTCCAATCCGCCGCATGCCAAGCTTATGCGTTGGCATTGCGCCTGGCATACTGGAGTCTCTCAAACTACCAATTTCTTATGCAAAATTCTCTGCCTTGGCCTGGTGTTTGGCACAAAATCAACACACGTCCGAATCTCCTGATCTATAACTGTTTCATGCCAAGTCTTGCGTTGGCATTATTCCTGGCATACTAAATCTACACTTAATCAAAGAAAACCTTTCAACGTAGTAAAGGAAAATTAAAACTTAAAAGAAAAATAAACAAATAAAGAAAATGCTGAAAAAGAAAAACCTCTAATCCTAATATTTACAAAAATTAAACCATGATAAAGATGTTACGGTACCTCTGCCAAGAGGATAACCTCCTTGAAATTCTTTCGATTACCAACCAAATAGTGTTTCACTCGTTGGCCCTTGGTTGGTGGGTGGTAGGCTGTGGCAATCCTTTGTTTTAATAACCAACGTAGAAAGCCAAAGAATTGTTTTTCTTTGAGTATGTCGAACTCTTGATGGCACAATGAAAGAGGACATTTTGCCGTAGTAACTTTGAACAACCACCTTAGAAAACCGAAGAATCTCTTTGTTTTCAAGGCATAGTCATCCTCATCTTGTTCCAGCATCTTCATAAAATCTTCAGTTTTGGGCCGCAACATCTCTGGCATTTTTGTTATGACAAAATTTTCCTACTTCAGCTCTTCATTCTCACTCATTTGGCATCCACTTTTCCTTCCAGCAACAAGCCATTTGAGCACACCTCACTTCATGACATCAGTTCCTACCAGAATCAATATTCTCTATCGCTCAATTGCTTTGCCATCGCACTTTTGTTTTATGGCATCAACTTTCATTCCTTGGCAATTCAATGCCAGGTCCTCATCCAAAATGGATTCCATTGGCTCAACTACATGGCATTCAATTTCATCTGTACATTTATGAATTTCGAAATTGTCAACAGTATATCCTGCTTGTCTTACCGAGGTAGGGTTGGAAAATGGTGGGTCCACTGGTTTTGTCGCGGTGGTGTTGACATCCAACTACTGTCTGGCATCAGATAGCGGTCTGGAATCAGATAGTGGTCTGGCATCATCAGACTCTGTCTCTTCTTTCTCTACTTTATTGGGTTCACCTGTTGGCATTGATTTCTCTTCCTGGCAAATAATCGGTTGCTTGACATGCGTTTCGTTCTCAACTTGTTTGACACTCCAGAGAGTAACAACTTGGCATTGTTCTTTCCCTTTTTGCCAAGAATCCTCTGTATCACTTGGAGCGCTATTCAGGATGTTCAAAATCATTTTTGTGTGATTTTCAATTTTTCTGCTTGTTTATTCAATCTCTTGACGGTGAGCATCTATCCTAGCTTGCATAGCCTCCATGGAGTGTAAGTTCTCTTTCCAAGACACGTGTTTGGTAGCAACAAATCTATAATCATCATAGAAATCTCCTTGATCTTCGCACGAGTAGCTTGGTTGTTGTTCAGGTCTGTTTTGCCATGGCATCTGTATTGCAGCCTAAATTCTATTATCGTAAGCAAAGACGTCAACCCATTGATCATACCATGGAAAATTTTGCTGGTAATGCCATGTGTTGTTGTTGCGTGTAAAAGTGTCTATCGCAATTGAGTGCAAGTGTACACGTCGCAAGTAATAAAGTGATACTAGAGTATCGGATATCGTCTCCACAGGGACTGGGCTAACCCTTTCCTTCGCTATCTGCACAAGGGGAAAAGAAATAGTTTAAATTGTTTGTCACGAAATAATAAAGTAAACGTAAATAAAAGAGTCGAGATATCAAGATAGAGAGAATGGGCTGGTATTGAATTGCTCAGTAGTGCAGGTATTGCAGAGTTTAGGAAATCCAGTTCTGTCGTCGCGCCTGTCGCGGGCAGCACCTGTCGCAGCAGCAGTCCGTTGATTGTCGCGGCAGCAAACACTCAACTCCGTACTTCAAGTTTGGCAAGAATCCCATATGTGCCTTGGCCTATCCCTAGGTCCAAGTCTGTCGATGATCACGTCTTTGATGATACCTCCCGGCGTGAATCGAAGGATGAACACCGATGTGTATAAATTCTTCTTTAGCCACTTAACCTCGCCCTATCCCTAGGCACGAGATAGTTCAACTATAAACTAGAGAACTTGCTCTTATTTCTTTCGTATACTTAACTTTCCCGATGCTAAGTAAATTGATAACCTCACAATGCTCTCCCGATGCTCTTGCAAGATATTAATAACCAAAATAAGAGAACTTGAAGTTTATTTTATTGAACTGAAAATACCTAAAACAAAACAACCCTTGCAACTACTTTACAAATCAACCCGTGGCCCTAGGGGGAATTTAGAACATGTCGGCGGTGGGAAAACGGCTAGGGGTTTTGGTTATCGGTTATGGGGTATGGGATATGGGATATTCCCTCTAGGTTAAAATACATGCCCTTATATAAGCTTTGGGCTCAAGTTATCTAATTTAACAAGGATTACAACTTTAATTAAAAGTATGATTCTAATAAAGACTAAATCTTCAAGGAATCTACTTTCCAGCCGTCCTCCTTGTTTCTTGGGATTTTCTCTCCTTGAACTTTGGGCTTGACATATCTTTTGATCTGGGGCTCGGAAAAATATGAGGTTTTCACACGACAGATGGGCTGAATTTTCTCTATCTGTCGAGGTCCACTTTGCTTCTTCTCCTCAAAACTGCTGTCGTCCTCTGTTGTCACGGCAGCAACCATGGCAGCATCGTCCTCTTTATCTGCTTGTCCAGTTCAGCTCTTCTGCTTCTCTGCCCAGCGCCTGCCACGACTGCTGCTCTGGGTGCTGTCACGGCTGCTGCCCTGGGTGCTGTCACGGCTGCTGCCCTGGGTGCTGTCACGACTGCTGCCCTAGATGCTATCACGACTGCTGCCACGGCAGATACCTGCAAAAGTAACCAAATTTAACAGTATCTGCGCAGTTTTATCTAAATGTGATGTTGATGCAAAACTTAACCTAAAATGCAGTTAAACATGCTTGAGTGCAGCAAAAATAAGGATAAATGATGGGTAAAATATAGAACTTTTAAGCACTGATCACACCCCCAAACTCGAATCTTTGCTTGTCCTCAAGCAATTCAGACCTAAAAGAAAAATGAAATATTTTTGTTTTGGATTTTAAATAGTGACCTTTCCCTTACCCGTCGTTCGTTCCCTGTGACGGCAGCACCCTGTCGGATAATCTAGGATATGTCTGGAATCTCTCTATAGTGCTCGTGCAGTGTGTGCATGCTTGTGAACAGCTATATGCCGAGACTCTCTTAGTTTCACTAGAATAATTCAGCTCTTAACTCGAATTTTTATGCCAAGTTTATCTTCTTTTTTTAGGGAACTTCTTATGCTTCTTTTTATTTCTGTTTTGACTCGATTTCATTTTTTTAAGCTAAAGTTTCACTAGAGCCGGTTTCGGGCACCTCTAGCCAACTTCCTAGAGCCGGTTTCGGGCACCTCTAGGGCTGTTGAGTCTATTTTGCTAAACTTCTTTCGTAGAGCCAGTGTTAGGCACCTCTAGGGGCTATTCAAGTGCTAAGCTTCCTATTCTAGTTGACTAAAAGAGTTCTAAGCAGTATAACAGTCACAATGGTGTTTAAGTTTTCAGAACTATAGAAAGGCTCTAAACTTCTCCTAAAACTATCCTAAAGTCGCTGCCACGACAGAGCTGTCACGGCAGGTAAGTTCAGTTCACAGTTTTCAGCCAAAATTTCCAATATTTTCATTTTTTTGCATAAAATAAATGCGACACAATTAAAACTAAATGCAATATTATATTAATAATTAGGAGGACTGCCTACCCCCAAACTCAAGGGTTGCATTGTCCTCAATGCATGACACAAAAGATGAAAAACAGAAAAAAATGATAGAAAAGTTAAACATCACAAAAAGATAATATATATAGCATGCGACAGAGAAGAAGAAAAAGAAAACTTAAGTTGTGCGGCTGTCGTTGCTGCTGCTGGGCTTTGGATGAGGAGCTGTCGGCGGGAAGTCTCTTTGAACTTTGTCGGAGGGGCTGTGGGTGCTGCCCTGAGAGTATGAGTGCTGCCGCGGCAGGGGTGGAGGCAGAGCTTCCTCGGGTTGCTTGTATCGTCATTGCAAGGGTTTTTCTTTGTTTACCCTAATAACAAAAACAACTAAAACCAATATCAAATTTCTAATTCCTAAAATAATAAAGATAAAATAAGATAAAAATAAAATAAAATAAGTTAAATTAGGAGTGCCTTGAGGGGCATCTCCTAAAGTAACTACTCCCTGTTCTATTGATGCTTGATGGGTCGTTTCTGATACTTCTTGAAGTCCATCCGTACCTTCCATCTGGTGATTATTCTCATGGTAGAGGCTCCTTTCTTTTTCTTCCCTTTGTAGTCCATGAAGTCCTCCCTTCTTGGTAATGTTTCTGAGGGCATGAATATATGATTAGAAAAAATCAAATTGACATTCGGCCACAAACTTACCTTGTTTTCGTTGAATGTTGTTGTGGTTGAATGTAGCCCTTGCTGCCGTGTCTGCTGCTGCGGTAGCCAGTTATTTTGACAGTCCGTTTTCAGGTTACTTTGCAGGTCAATGGGACATTGGTAAGTGCCATCACTCTCTATACCAAATTCTGTTGACCACTCGTAGATCTCCATCAGTAGAGACTTTGATGATTCTGTGTCCACCGGTGTTAGTTCCTCTAATACCTCTGATGTGGTTGCTGCTTCAGCATCAGTTGCTGCCGAGGCGACAGTTTCTGCCAAGGCGGCAGTTTCCGCTTTGATTGGGGTTTCTGCCTCGGAAGTGGTTGCTGCCGTGACATTCTCTTGAATTTCACTAAGCGTTGTCGCGGTGTTGCTCCATTCCGGCTCCTCGATCATTGCCATGGCAAGTTGTTGCTCAGACTCATTATGTGTTGGGTATTCCTTCACATGGGCATCCTTGTCATCTTGTCTCAAGATTTCAGGTTCATCCGTGGCATGAATGAGGACTGGTCTGCTCAAGAGTTCATCCATCTTGGCGATACTTGCGTTCGTAGAAGCCGACACTTTTTGAGTGAGTGCCCAGAAGGCTTGCAGTGTGTCTTCTAAGGATTTTGACTCCTTTTGAGGATGATGACATTGCCAGGGCATGTCGGGTTCTGCAGCAAAACTGTTATGGTATAAAAAATTTGCGGGTTTTGATCGTACCATAAAAATTTTTGCTGCTGCGGCATCGGCAGTTGCTGCCCCTGTTGCTGTTGTGGCGGCATATCTTGTTCTTGTTGGTTCCCTCGTTGGTTGTCCATATATTCATCGAAAAAATAGGGACAACTTTCGAATGCATGATTACCATTACGGTAATTGCAAGAACTTTCCCACATCAGCTCTCGAATGGTTTTTCCTGGCATGTTGATGCTCCTTAAACCTGTATTTCACCTGAGTTTTTTGTTGTTGATAAAAATAGAAAAATAAAAATAAAAAAGAAAAAGAAAAAGAAAAGAAAAGTGCAGAAGCTAGGGTAAGAGTGTGTTGCCAGTCCCCGGCAACGACGCCAAAAACTTGTTGCGTGTAAAAGTGTCTATCGCAATTGAGTGCAAGTGTACACGTCGCAAGTAATAAAGTGATACTAGAGTATCGGATATCGTCTCCACAGGGATTGGGCTAACCCTTTCCTTCGCTATCTGCACAAGGGGAAAAGAAATAGTTTAAATTGTTTGTCACGAAATAATAAAGTAAACATAAATAAAAGAGTCGAGATATCAAGATAGATATAATGGGCTGGTATTGAATTGCTCAGTAGTGCAGGTATTGCAGAGTTTAGGAAATCCAGTTCTGTCGTCGCGCCTGTCGCGGGCAGCACCTGTCGCGGCAGCAGTCCGTTGATTGTCGCGACAACAAACACTCAACTCTGTACTTCAAGTTCGGCAAGAATCCCATATGTGCCTTGGCCTATCCCTAGGTCCAAGTCTGTCGATGATCACGTCTTTGATGATACCTCCCGGCGTGAATCGAAGGATGAACACTGATGTGTATGAATTCTTCTTTAGCCACTTAACCTCGCCCTATCCCTAGGAACGAGATAGTTCAACTATAAACTAGAGAACTTGCTCTTATTTCTTTCGTATACTTAACTCTCCCGATGCTAAGTAAATTGATAACCTCACAATGCTCTCCCGATGCTCTTGCAAGATATTAATAACCAAAATAAGAGAACTTGAAGTTTATTTTATTGAACTGAAAATACCTAAAACAAAACAACCCTTGCAACTACTTTACAAATCATCCCGTGGCCCTAGGGGGAATTTAGAACATGTCGGCGGCGGGAAAACAGCTAGGGGTTTTGGTTATCGGTTATGGGGTATGGGATATGGGATATTCCCTCTAGGTTAAAATACATGCCCTTATATAAGCTTTGGGCTCAAGTTATCTAATTTAACAAGGATTACAACTTTAATTAAAAGTATGATTCTAATAAAGACTAAATCTTCAAGGAATCTACTTTCCAGCCATCCTCCTTGTTTCTTGGGATTTTCTCTCCTTGAACTTTGGGCTTGACATATCTTTTGATCTGGGGCTCGGAAAAATATGAGGTTTTCACACGACAGATGGGCTGAATTTTCTCTATCTGTCGAGGTCCACTTTGCTTCTTCTCCTCAAAACTGCTGTCGTCCTCTGCTGTCACGGCAGCAACCATGGCATCATCGTCCTCTTTATCTGCTTGTCCAGTTCAGCTCTTCTGCTTCTCTGCCCAGTGCCTGCCACGACTGCTGCCCTGGGTGCTGTCACGAGTGCTGCCCTAGATGCTATCACGACTGCTGCCACGGCAGATACCTGCAAAAGTAACCAAATTTAGCAGTATCTGCGCAGTTTTATCTAAATGTGATGTTGATGCAAAACTTAACCTAAAATGCAGTTAAACATGCTTGAGTGCAGCAAAAATAATGATAAATGATGGGTAAAATATAGAACTTTTAAGCACTGATCAGTTGTAAGCTCCAATAAGGTCTTTAATGCTCATTCTCTGATCCTAGATGTTCTTAGAAGTGCCTAAAATAAATGAAACTAAAAATAATGTTAGAAAAATAAATAATAAAAGGAAAATAATCATAAACTAAACCAAAGACAAGTAAAACTCAAAACAATAAACTTTGTTGCAATCCCGGGCAACGACGCCAAAAACTTGTAGACTCTTTCGGGAGATGTGTAAAGTAATGCTCGCGAAAGGTGTAAATGATATAGTTTTGGGCAAGTAATTTCAAGAGTCTTTTGCGTGCAAGTATATACGGTCTACAAGTAATACAGCTTGGTGAGTTGAGTTATCGATCTCACAGATATTGACTTGGAATTCGAAATCTTTGATGGTTTACTTGTATTGGGAAAATGATGATTTGTTTTGGAGTTGTTTTAGAAACTACTTAAAAGAAAAGAAAACAAAGGAGTAAAACGTTGGCAATGAGGGTAATTTTAAAGAATGAAGAGTGTTGGTAGGGAATGCCTAGTTTTAACATTGTTTATGCCAGCCTTTTTTGGAAAACTGTCTTGGCATTGTTTGCCGAGCAGATTCAACATTAGCAAAGCCTCTCTTGATGGTCATTGCCCTAATTCGATTATATAAAAACCCCTATATCTCTATAGTGTATGTTTTTAAATGAATCATGTTGATTAAGAACCAATCTATACTCCGAGGAGGTAGATATCACTTCCAAAGTAAGTTCATCTACTTGAATGACTTCTCTCGAAGCATCTTTTCCAAGCATCCAGCAACTGATTGTTGCCTCCCAAGTCTGTTAAGATATTGAGTAGCAATAAGCCAACTATGCCAGATCTCGCTTGGCAAAGTATTTAGAAAAATAGTAATGCCAGCTCTCGCTTAACATTTATAGTTAGAAACAATAAAGCATGCCAGATAGAAAAACTTTGCCGAAACAAAATTGTATTCAAAGAACTAAGGCATAAAACCAACGTTTAAACCAAACACCCCCCACCAACTATGAAATTAGTTCATGGTGAGGGATTTAACCAACAAAATCATAACCATTTTCAAATACATCATCATAAAAATAAAAGTAAAACAACTTAAAACCAAAAGAATGGGCGAATGGGTCTCTCAACGCAACCCTCAAATCCAGGCTCTCGGCCAAGTTGTTTAACCACCCTTCCTTGGTGCAGCCGACCGTCACTCTTCGAGCTCTCCAACACCTCACTTCGATCACTCTAAGTCTTCACTTTGCTACCCCCCAATTGCTTGATCGGTTGGTCTTTATATAGGCGTGTATGCGAAAGGATGAGATAAGCCTTTGTATTTGAATTTGAAATGATCAAGGGATAAGAGATAGAGCTCTATCATATCATTATGATATCTTATCAGCTCGATGTGATAGCTTATAAGGCTAGGGTTGACGTCATCATACTGATGTTGCCTTGGCATCTAAGCTTGACACAACTTTGCCAACATCACTTGGCACCACCTTATCCGCTATTTTTTCGAAAGTTGATCCATTCATGATCTTTTAGGAGCTTGATCCTTTCTTATTTTTCCGGGGTTCAACAATATCTTGGCATGGCATCAAGTGCACTTCTCTGCCAACAAGTGCTTGGCACCGTCTGGTTATTCTGTGTCAACAACACTTGGCATTCTTCTTGGCAATTTTTGCGTGTTTTGAGTGCACACAAATGGTTCAATTTTGCACGTCACAAGTAATAAAGTGATATGATAATTATCAAGTATCGTCTCCATAGTGATTGGTTTGGGCCACTTTGCTTTAGTTATCACATTGTAAAAATAAATAAAATTGATGGTGATGAATATCAACTAAAATAAACTAAGTAAAGTAAATAAAGATAAGAGTGTAATTGAGTTAAGAGAGTAGGTCGGGTTATCGTGAGTCGTGGTATGATGATTGAATGGACCGTCGTGGTAATTGATTGCAAGCATAGCTCAATCTCCTTAAACAAATAGCATCAGTCGAATTGCATAGGCAATTGTCATTGCCTGGGCAACTAGGAATGTTGTGATTGCATGGGCGACTTCCTTCAAAGCTCGGCGAAGCATTCTTCAATGGCTTCTCGTTATCCCTAACTCGAAACACTGTTAATTGTGCATACCTTGGTGATACATCCCTACGTTAACCATGGGTGGCCAACAACCGATCATACGTTTCTCTTAGCTGTTGAAATCCGCAACTTATTCCTAAGTTGGATTAGTCTTCAGCAACATTCGTTTGTATGAAAACCATGTTCATTTGTTTCTTGAATCTAACTCTCCCGATATTAGATAAATGGATGAGTTCACGAGATCCTCTCACAATTCACTCGCAAACAAAATTAAGAACCAAGAATGAACAAACTTTGAATTAAAATTGCAACTGAAAAACCTAAATAAATCTAATCGTTTATCGAAACCACAAACCCAAAATAACCTAAGCCAATTTACATCAATTCATGATTGGGTTCGAAAGATATACAAAGAATAATCCCCAAACATGAATCGAATGGAATAAAGAAGAAGAAGTTAACGCACAACCCCTTGAGTTTTTTTCTCTCTCAGTCGAACTCCCCCTTAAAGTAGGCGGCTAGGTCTTCTATTTATAGGAGATGGCTAGGTAAAAGTCTTTCTTGAGAGGAAGTTAAGTTAGAATTAAATAGAATAAAAGAAATATATCTCTTTTATTATATATTTATTCCTCTCAAAACTTCTCCTAAAACTCTTGGAATTTAATCTCCCTTTGACCTCTTCATGGAACTCTAACTCTTCTAGGATTTATCCTTGCTTCTCATGATTACCTTGAATTAAATGGATTTATCCATCAAGAAATCGACGGTTTCCTCCTTTTTCCTCAACTGCTTCAGCATTTTCCTGCTTGCTTGGGCAATCAATCCCGCACACATAAAAACACACATCTGCAATAACTTTTTCCACAAAAATCGACCAAATTATGAAATCAAGCATGACGGTTAAGAAAATTATGAATTAATGCAAGAATGACTAGTTATACAACTAATATGATCCTAAGTCTAACAATAATATGAGTAAAAAGGGTAATAAAAAAGTACTTTTGAACACTTAACACACCCCTAAACTCGAACTATTGCTTTTCGTCAAGCAATGCAATACTAACAATTACTTGTCAAGACTCCAATCATCAAAGACATGCTTATAACTTGAATTCAAACCTCAGAACCGTGGCACAAAGTATGACCACCTTTTGAATTTTTCGGATAGTACAAAAATTCTCGAAACCAAACTATAATACTCGTGACAATGTGTGTGCGTAGTTGTGTAGAATTTGATTTTCAAGATTCTATGCGAACAATAGGTTTTTAACAATTTAATTACCATGGTATTTATTTTTGTTTTCACTAGAGCCAATTTCGGGCACCTCTAGCGATTCAGTACTTTCTTATTTTAATTTAGTCGATTAGAGCCAATTTCAGGAACCTCTAGTGATTCTTTAATGTGCATTAACTAGTAGAGCCGGTTTCGGGCACCTCTAGCAAGAAATTAACTTTTAATTTTCAATTTTAATTTACCCAAATTTTAATCAACCTAAGTTCACTAAGTTTCTATCAATCATCAAGTGACAATCGTGTCAATGATGTTTAGCATCATAGTAAGATTCTAATTTCTTTTCATGCAATCCTAAAATTAAAGGTTCTTTCAATTAAGTGCAGTGGAAAAAAATTCATCACTGGATATTCAACAAGTCCAAGCAATTAAATCCAATCAAAGGCATGGCAAGTAACATATGCAACTTATATGCAATTACTAAAGATGAATGCAACTAAAGATGAAATAAATATAAACAAACACTCCCCCAAACTCAAGGGAAGCATTTTCCCTAATGCATGCAATTACGGAAAAGTAAAAATAAACTAAAATGCAAATGGGTTAGTAAGAAAGGTTGTCACCTCGAATGACGAGTTTCTTTCCGGCCGTTTTCTTGATTCTTTTTCCAGTCCGCGATGGTTTGATGCGTGTGACTGGTACCACATGAATAGCATTTGTTGCGCCTCCATTTTCTCCAATCAGTGTGTCAAAGGGCATAACATCTCTTCAATTCGATCCATGTTCACCGAAGTAGAGTTAGTTGCCAGGGCATCAGGACTTGCCGAGGCAACTTTTGTTGATGGCAAAGGATTTGCCACTTTTGATGCTCGATCACTTTGAAGATGAACAAATCAAGGCTGAGGTTCTTCTTGGGCGATGGTGTAGGCGAAAACTTGCTCCTCCCTTACTTTTCGGTTACCAAACTTGGCGTGATATCGCTTCTCAATGAGTGGTGATGCAAATCGCCAAAAAAGAGGCTCAAGTGCTCATGAAGAACTTGCTCCAAGCATGGTTTTGAGATTTTTTTCCATCGATTTTGTAACATCCCAATTTTGGGCTTGGAAGTTTAGGGCATGAACCGGACCGGTCAAATTTTCGGTTCGAATATAAAGGGAGGTTTTAGGGAAAGCCTAGTTCGGGATGCATTAAAAATGTGGAAAAATATCTAAAAATCATCTTTTAATATATATAAGAGACTGGTGAAATCAATTTTACAAAATAAGGTTTGGAAGTGTGACATTTCGAAATGGTGACTAAAATGTAATTTTTGAAAAGTTTAGTGGTGACTATTTTGTAAGGATTGAAACTTTGAATATTTAAGGAGCTAATTTACCCAAGGAAGGATTTCTCCAGATTTTTCTTAATTTTAATGATTTTATTAATGTTTAATTAATTAAAAGAAGAGAGGGAAAACTATATTTTAGCTTTTCATAACTAACTTTTGTTAAAACTTTCTCATCTCATTTTCTCTCAAAATTCCCTCAGCCAAACACATTTCTACATAAACATTTCTATTGATTTTCACACTAAATGATGAGGTTTCAATCATCAATTGATTCCTAATCCTTTCTACATCAAATTCTATTGTTTTACTTATTGGATTTTCAAGGAAATTGTCTCTAATCAAGGAGAAATCTACATTTAGAGGTAAGAATGTTCTTCTCCTCTAAATAATCAGTTCTTTACTGAAATTCCCAAGTTCTCAATCCTTAAATTAAGTTTTATAAAAGGTTTTAATGTTGTGATCTTGATTTTGGCTTAAAACTCAAGATTTGGAAGAAATCTTGAAGAATTTCGTGGTGTTTGTTTGGGCTCTGTTTTGTGATGGTTATTAAATGTATTTTGGATGCCTAATGATGTGTAAATGAGGTTTGATCAATGCAATCCCGAATAGGTTATGTTTCCTAAGTTTTTGCTTATGAAAATGGTGGTTTTTGGGGTGATTTTGGTGTTCTGTTAATGCTGGAGGTATAAGGACGAGTTTGGGTTCATTTTGGATGTTAATTGATGTTTAGAAATGGTTAGAAGGGATGGATCTTGGCTGGGTTATGTTTTGGAAGAGTTTGGAGGTGATTTCGGTTGTGTTTGGTAGCCGAAATGTTAGATTTATGTAGAGCAGCGAGTTGAGTTGTGTTGCTGGAATTTTTAATGCATGATGATGCATTAATCCTCTGTTGTTATGTGTTTAAAACAGGGGAGAATGATCCGAAGGCAATAGAGGTGGCGTTGGAGGTTTCAGATGCTTGGAAGGCTTGTCGGCTAGCTTAGTTTTGTGTATCGGTGAGTGAAGTTGGGTTTTCAGCTTTGAAACCAATGTTTGAAGGTTGTGGGAGCTTAGTTTAAGTTTGAGCAACTTAACTAAGCTCAAGAGTAAGTTTTCGGGAAAACTCTCACTCTTGGATGAACCATGAGATGGTTGGATGCAATGTATTTAATTTGCATGTTTAAATTCTGTTTTGAAAGCATGTTTTAGCATGATTAATGCTGGTTTTGAAAGTCATGTGTTGAAAGATGCTCAAGGTAAGAGATCCTTGGTTTTGTATGTTGGAAATGTGGAATTGATGCATAGTGTTGCATGTTGATTAATGGCTTTGTTTAATGCTTTAAAATAGTGAATTGATGATGGTAATTGATGTGTATTGGCAAGTGATGTAAGTGGTTGTTGGTTACTTTAATCAGATATAGTTAGCCGGCTATAGGATTGGGTGCACCGTGAATTAAGTCGCCTTGGATGTTGAGGGGTTGTGATTGTACCGTAAGCTCCATCCAAGTACCCTAGCGATTGAGGAAATTGGTGTCACCACGATGGAGGATGGCTCTCGTGGGTGGACATTGTTAAGTGTCACCACGATGGAGGATGGCTCTCGTGGGTGGACTTTGTTAAGTGTCACCACGATGGAGGATGGCTCCCGTGGGTGGACTTTGTTAAGCATCACAACGGTGGAGGGTTGCTCCCGTGTGTGAGCTTGGTTAAGGTGAATACAATTGTTGAGGTAGCTCCCATGTGTAAGCCTTGTGGTGTGTCCCGGCTCTCGCTAGTGAGTTATACAACTTCCGATGAGTGATGTTGAGGGGTTGTGATTGTACCGTTAAACTCCATCACGGGTGTTGAGGGGTTGTGATTGTATCGGTAAACTCCACCTTGTGTTGTTCGGTAGTGTGTATGAAGCGTGTGGGACAACACTTGTAATCCGCGTATCCGATTGTGTCTTGAGTTGAAATGGTTTGTGAACTATCACTTGAAAGCCAATATTTTGTATTTGAATGTATTGAAGAGAGTGATGCTTGAAAATGATGCAAGGTTGCATGGGAAGTGTGTGTAATGGTTTAAGAGTGCATGTATTACTTGTTAAGCTTGAACAAGTGTTTATCTTCTATTGTGAATGGTGTATATGTGCATGGAATCTCTTTAGTGCATTGAAGTCTTGTGAAGACTTGACTAGAAAGGCATGTAATGCAAATGTTGCTTTTGGTAGTTCATGTGTTTTGCATTTGTTGAATGCATGAGATAGTTAGAAGGAACAAATGATTTTCGAAAGGTTTTGCTTTGAAATGATCATCAAGCATGTGGAAAGTATGTTGTGAAGTGGAAATGTTTTCCAAGGAATTTGAGTTTAACCTTGCATGTGGTATTCATGCATGGAAGGGTTTAAATAATGGTTTTGCAAGAATGTGTTTTGGGGAAGTTGTTTAGCTTTTCTAAGCTAAAGGTTGGATTCCATGTTGAGTAAGGCATGGTTTAAAGCATGTTGTTTCAAAAGAGGTTTTTCAAACAATGCTTTGGTTTATTGAATTTCATCTACTTTTAAAGAGGGTTTTATGATTTGCTTCATTGATGGTGTTTTGGTTTTGAGCATTCCTCACTAAGCATTATGTGCTTACGCTCCTTTTTGTCCATCAATGCAGATATTTGAAGTTGGGACAACAAGAAGCAAGGGATTCAAGAAGAGCTCCACTTGAGAAGTATGTCTTGGTTTATAGCTATAGATAATAAAGGCAATGGGGGGAGAGTCTTTTATGTTGATATGTAATGAGATTGTGTATGTTGAACAAGTTCGGTTTATGGTTTGAACTATGAGGTTTAACGCTTGCAATATTTGAATCTTCTTCTTCATAAGTTGTTACGCTATGCTTCTTGTTTTAAAAGCATGATCAAGTGTTGGATGTGTTGAATGTGTTGGTGCACCTAAGGCTTGATTGTATCTAGTTGTTAATGCAATTTGGTAGCTATGATGCTTGGCATGTTGTTGATATGTTGAGGAACGGTTTGAAATATGTTTGATGGTGTAATGATGGTTGGTTGGTTTTGGATGTTAGGGTGCATGCCTATAGACTTGTGGATCTTCCTAATTGATGCCATGAATGTGTTTTGATGATGCAAATATGTACCTTGTATGTGTGATGACTTGTTGGCATGATTATGAGGTCATTAGAGTGTGTTTGAGTGGGTAAATGTGTGTTAAACCAGCAACTTCTACACTTTCTAGGCAATCCGTATCGGAACGGGCACTAGCGTTTCGAAACGAGGGCCTGTAATGGCCATCGTGTATCGAAACGGGTAGAGGCCGTTTCGAAACGTTTTGGCCACTGCCAGGCCCTGTTTCGATACAGGTCTCGAAACGAACCCGTGTTTCGGAATGGTCAACCCCCGTTCCGAAACAGATGACCGTTGGACACTGATTTGAATGGTTTAAAGGTTTGCAAACTTTACGTTTTAGTCCTCCATCTTTCCTGAAATTATAATTTGGTCCCTAACTTTTGTATGTTGTGCAATTGAGTCCCTCAATGCTTTCCGATCGCTGTGCTTTTCAATTATGTTTTTCCCATGGGTACGCTTAAGGTTAATTTGCATCTAGATAAGTTTAAAAAGAAAAAAGGTCGTTAATCAAGGTTGACTTTGGTTTCCCCCGTGTAATCTTCGTAGTTCGGGTTAACCGTCTAGGTCGGGCTAAGGGGGTTACATTTGGTGGTATCAGAGCTAAGTTGCGAATATTTGGGGCAAGGGTAAGTTGTTATAATAAGTGTTTGATGTTTGTTCTGATGTGTGGTTGAAAGTTGGTTGAAAAATGTGTTTTTGAGCGAGTGGTTGATGTTTTTATCGTGCATTTTGGTTATGAATCTTCTATGAGCTAGTGTGAACTAGTATTGATGATATGCTGGTGTTGTGAGATGATTTTCTGAGTGATGAAAATGTGTTGGGTATGATATGTTGATATTATGCTGTTGAGGGTGAATGTTGTTTGATGAAAGCATGATTGAAGTTTGCTGATTGATATGCTCGATGTTCGTGATATCAATGTTTTTATTGATTGTTATGTCGTATAAAAGGGGAGAATTTGGGGTACCCATTGCCTTATTATTATAGCTATTGTGTTATGTTGGAGTTGGAGTCTTGAATCCTTGCTTGAAGCTGGCCTGATCGTTTTGTTTGTTTTGTTATCATTGCTTTGTTGTTAATAGCACGATGAGATCGATGAAAGAATGGCAATTGGGTGAGATGGTGGCTGCTTTAGAGCAGGTTGTTAAGGTGTGGAATTCACCTTTTGGTGGAGGTGTTTCGTTTCAATCTATAGTGCCTGGAGTTGAGGAAGTAAGGCAGGAGAAGGAAGTTGGTTTTGTGATGAAGGGTTCATCACCTGTGGTTCAAGAAGTGTCGGGAACATCTCAGGCCGTGGTGAAAGTAAGGCCTGTAGACGTGCCGACTGTGGGACACGCGAGTTTGTCAAAACACCGTTTATATGATTTGGGAGCTGTGGAGTATCATCATTCGACACCTGAGGCATTCGAGGCTTGGTTAGCCAGTGTAATTCTGATTTTGGATCAGGAAGGGTGTGACTATGCCTGTAAGTTGGGAAGTGTCGTCTCGTTGATGTTGGAGGACGCTTATGCCTGGTGGACATCTGTGGCGGTGGCAACGCATATCCACGATATAGATTGGGAGTTCTTTGTGTTTGCCTTTAATGAAAGATACCTTGGAGAGAAGTTCTCAAGGGTTAAGCAACGTGGGGGTGTGGCTTCAGATTATGAAGGTGAGAAAAGTTTAAGCAAAAGAGCTGTGGGTACTGACCTCGGGAGCGGTCAGCGTAAGAGGCTACGTGATAGAAGGGTTTGCTTGAATCGAAGTATGAGTGGTAGTGCAGATGTGGGTCAAGGGCTACATGATCAAGGAGTGGTAGCTCGGTTGCCGATGTGTGACCGTTGTAGAAGGTGTCATGTTGGAGGTTGTTGGGGCGTGGGAGTTTGTTGGAATTGTGGTTCTAAGGAGCATGTGAAGCGAAATTGTCCTCAAGTGGTGAGATCAGCTTCGGTGGTTGCAGAAGGGTCTCAGAAGGGTCATGGGCACGACCGAGACAAAGTTCGGAGGCGGCAGGAAAGGCAGAAAGGTGTGAGGAGCTTGGGGAATGAATCTTGTTGGAATTGTGGGTCTGTTGGACATTTGAGACAAAATTGTTTGAAGTAGGCTCGGAGTAGTCAGGGTTCTTTACCGCAGGGAGATGGTGATGACCTTAAAGTGTTGGCTGATGCTGCGGCGGTGCGGCTAGAGAATGATGGTTTTGCGAGGAAGAGAGTTTGTCTATTGAAGCTCCGGGGCAGTGAGGTGATTACAGGTAACCTTGTTAATTAATCTTTGCCCTAGTTATCTTTGTTTGGTTTCAGTTGGGTTTCTCTTGCGTAGTGGGTTTGGTCTTATAGCTAGCAAGTTTGGGGTAGTAGCCGGTGTTGTTTTGAAAACAACTTTAGTGTGAAGAGGGCATTGATGGGTATTTTGTGGTTAACGGGTTGTTAGAATGGTGGAGTTGGACAAGTTAGAAGTGAGGTAAGAGGTTGTTCTTAGGCGGATTCTGAGGATGTTATTGGTGGGTGTGAACCGACATACATGCACAGTTAAAACCATTTGTTATATACTATATTATATATGTTGGTACATGCATACATGTGACATGACATTAGAGGTTTTGCATACATGTACACAGGCATTGATAGGGCATATTGGTGACCATGCATACGCACGTTCACACTTGCTAATAGCTAGTTGGGTCTGTTAGTTTTGTGGTAGGATTAGGTTGGATGGTGGGGTTTAAGAGTTGTTTGGTGCTAGGAGAATGTTAGAAGTAGTGGAGGGTAGTAAGCGAGTTGTCAGTAATAGAGAGTGCGATCTTGCATGATTGGCAGAAGGAAAGTGTTTTGGTGTTTAAAGGGT
Organism: Hibiscus trionum; assembly: GCA_030270665.1. Classification (NCBI taxonomy): domain Eukaryota; kingdom Viridiplantae; phylum Streptophyta; class Magnoliopsida; order Malvales; family Malvaceae; genus Hibiscus; species Hibiscus trionum. Next base: position 6,791,947 of record BSYR01000007.1, on the reverse strand, counting down.
TTAGCGGTGTGGTGGTGAGGAGATTACCGATTGGAGTTAGAATCGGTCAAGTGGTTGTGAATAGCTGATAGATGTGGTAGTTTCTTTGTGTTAAGTGATGTTGTAGGTTAGTGGATGTGTCTCCAGAGTGCTGAGGTGTCTTGGCATTGATGTTTGCAATAGAAGGGTTGTTTATGTAGGTGATGGTTGGTAGCAACCTTCGAGGAGTTGAGTAGAGGTTTCGTAATCTTAACCTGTTTGTATAGAATGGGCGATATCCAGGTAAGGCTAGTGTTATGGTCAAAGCTTGAAGTGGAATGGCAATGTAAGTTCAAGGACCATTGTTAGTTGGCCAGGTTCTTGTGAGAAGTGGGTTGCTTATCGTGCATAAGTAAATCTTTTCTGAAGTCAGCTAGGGGTACGTGGAACAGCTGACGGAGTTAAGGTTAGAGTCTGGTAACTTGGATTTCGAATGTTGTGTGGGTAGTTGGTGAGTCGTTATGGCAGAGATAGTGGCGGATGTGAAGGAATGTCATCAGTACGTTGAGAAGTTTGAGTAAGCAGTGATGCTTAAGGAATTATGGCTTGTTGTGGTAATCTTTGAAAGAAGCTGAGCAATTTTGCAAGGGTTTTTTGGAAGTAGTGAAGGTTGTGGGTCACATGGTGGCTGAAGCTGGAGGGGTTGGTGCCACTGTGTGTGCGAGTTTGGGAGTTATGAGGTAAGATGGAGTATGTGTAAAAATTTGAAAGTTCTTCGGGTTGCTGAGGCTAAGCGCAGTTCGGAATTGTGTAAGGTTAAGCTGAGGTTAACATTTGAGTGTTCTGGAAGTTTGAACAGTGTGTAGTGGTGTTGGGTTTGGTTATAGTGTAAGTTTGTTTTGTGGAGGAGTTGGTTTTTTGTGGTGTTTTGTGTGGAGAATGTTCAGTGGTGCTTAGTTCACCTGTGTTACTTTGTGTGTTGCTTTGAGAAGTTTGGTATTGTGCTCTTTTCGCCGGTTGAAATTTCGAGGACGAAATTTCCTAAGAGGGTGAGAGTTGTAACACCCCAATTTTGGGCTTGGAAGTTTAGGGCCTGAACCGGACCGGTCAGATTTTTGGTTCGAATATAAAAGGAGGTTTTAGGGAAAGCCTAGTTCGGGATGCATTAGAAATGTGGAAAAATATCTAAAAATCCTCTTTTAATATATATAAGAGAGTGGTGAATTCAATTTTACAAAATAAGGTTTGGAAGTGTGACATTTCGAAATGGTGACTAAAATGTAATTTTTGAAAAGTTCAGTGGTGACTGTTTTGTAAGGATTGAAACTTTGAATCTTTAAGGAGCTAATTTACCCAATGAAGGATTTCTCCAGATTTTTCTTAATTTTAATGATTTTATTAATGTTTAATTAATTAAAAGAAGAGAGGGAAAACCATATTTTAGCTTTTCATAAATAACTTTTGTTAAAACTTTCTCATCTCATTTTCTCTCAAAATTCCCTCAGCCAAACACATTTCTACGACAACATTTCTATTGATTTTCACACTAAATGATGAGGTTTCAATCATCAATTCATTCCTAATCCTTTCTACATCAAATTCTATTGTTCTGCTTATTGGATTTTCAAAGAAATTGTCTCTAATCAAGGAGAAATCTACATTTAGAGGTAAGAATGTTCTTCTCCTCTAAATACTTAGTTCTTTACTGAAATTCCCAAGTTCTCAATCCTTAAATTAAGTTTTATAAAAGGTTTTAATGTTGTGATCTTGATTTTGGCTTAAAACTCAAGATTTGGAAGAAATCTTGAAGAATTTCGTGGTGTTTGTCTGGGATCTGTTTTGTGATGGTTATTAAATGTATTTTGGATGTCTAATGATTTTTAAATGAGGTTTGATCAATGCAATCCCGAATAGGTTATGTTTCCTAAGTTTTTGCTTATGAAAATGGTGGTTTTTGGGGTGATTTTGGTGTTCTGTTAATGCTGGAGGTATAAGGACGAGTTTGGGTTCATTTTGGATGTTAATTGATGTTTAGAAATGGTTAGAAGTGATGGATCTTGTCTGGGTTATGTTTTGGAAGAGTTTGGAGGTGATTTCAGTTGTGTTTGGTAGACGAAATGTTAGATTTATGTAGAGCAGCGAGTTGAGTTGTGTTGCTGGTATTTTTAATGCATGATGATGTATTAATCCTCTGTTGTTCTGTGTTTAAAACAATGGAGAATGATCCGAAGGCAATAGAGGTGGCGTTGGAGGTTTCGAATGCTTGGAAGGCTTGTCGGCTAGCTTAGTTTTGTGTATCGGTGAGTGAAGTTGGGTTTTCAGCTTTGAAACCAATGTTTGAAGGTTGTGGAAGCTTAGTTTAAGTCTAAGCAACTTAACTAAGCTCAAGAGTAAGTTTTCGGGAAAACTCTCACTCTTGGATGAACCATGAGATGGTTGGATGCAATGTATTTAATTTGCATGTTTAAATTCTGTTTTGAAAGCATGTTTTAGCATGATTAATGCTGGTTTTGAAAGTCATGTGTTGAAGGATGCTCAAGGTAAGAGATCCTTGGTTTTGTATGTTGGAAATGTGGAATTGATGCATAGTGTTGCATGTTGATTAATGGCTTTGTTTAATGCTTTAAAACAATGAATTGATGATGGTAATTAATGTGTATTGGCAAGTGATGTAAGTGGTTGTTGGTTACTTTAATCAGATATAGTTAGCCGGCTATAGGATTGGGTGCACCGTGAATTAAGTCGCCTTGGATGTTGAGGGGTTGTGATTGTACCGTAAACTCCATCCAAGTACCCTAGCGATTGAGGAAATTGGTGTCACCACGATGTAGGATGGTTCTCGTGGGTGGACATTGTTAAGTGTCACCACGATGGAGGATGGCTCTCGTGGGTGGACTTTGTTAAGTGTCACCATGATGGAGGATGGCTCTCATGGGTGGACTCTGTTAAGCGTCACAACGGTGGAGGGTTGCTCCCGTGTGTGAGCTTGGTTAAGGTGATTACAATGGTTGAGGTAGCTCCCATGTGTAAGCCTTGTGGTGTGTCCCGGCTCTCGCTAGTGAGTTATACAACTTCCGATGAGTGATGTTGAGGGGTTGTGATTGTACCGTTAAACTCCATCACGGGTGTTGAGGGGTTGTGATTGTACCGGTAAACTCCACCTTGTGTTGTTCGGTAGTGTGTATGAAGTGTGTGGGACAACGCTTGTAATCCGTGTATCCGATTGTGTCTTGAGTTGAAATGGTTTGTGAACTATCACTTGAAAGCCAATATTTTGTATTTGAATGTATTGAAGCGAGTGATGCTTGAAAATGATGCAAGGTTGCATGGGAAGTGTGTGTAATGGTTTAAGAGTGCATGTATTACTTGTTAAGCTTGAACAAGTGTTTATCTTCTATTGTGAATGGTGCATATGTGCATGGAATCTCTTTAGTGCATTGAAGTCTTGTGAAGACTTGACTAGAAAGGCATGTAATGCAAATGTTGCTTTTGGTAGTTCATGTGTTTTGCATTTGTTGAATGCATGAGATAGTTAGAAGGAACAAATGTTTTTCGAAAGGTTTTGCTTTGAAATGATCATCAAGCATGTGGAAAGTATGTTGTGAAGTGGAAATGTTTTCCAAGGAATTTGAGTTTAACCTTGCATATGGTGTTCATGCATGGAAGGGTTTAAATAATGGTTTTGCAAGAATGTGTTTTGGGGAAGTTGTTTAGCTTTTCTAAGCTAAAGGTTGGATTCCATGTTGAGTAAGGCATAGTTTAAAGCATGTTGTTTCAAAAGAGGTTTTTCAAACAATGCTTTGGTTTATTGAATTTCATCTACTTTTAAAGAGGGTTTTATGATTTGCTGCATTGATGGTGTTTTGGTTTTGAGCATTCCTCACTAAGCATTATGTGCTTACGCTCCTTTTTGTTCATCAATGCAGATATTTGAAGTTGGGACAACAAGAAGCATGGGATTCAAGAAGAGCTCCACTTGAGAAGTATGTCTTGGTTTATAGCTATAGATAATAAAGGCAATGGGGGGAGAGTCTTTTATGTTGATGTGTAATGAGATTGTGTATGTTGAACAAGTTCGGTTTATGGTTTGAACTATGAGGTTTAACGCTTGCAATATTTGAATCTTCTTCTTCATAAGTTGTTACGCTATGCTTCTTGTTTTAAAAGCATGATCAAGTGTTGGTGCACCTAAGGCTTGATTGTATCTAGTTGTTAATGTAATTTGGTAGCTATGATGCTTGGCATGTTGTTGATATGTTGAGGAACGGTTTGAAATATGTTTGATGGTGTAATGATGGTTGGTTGGTTTTGGATGTTAGGGTGCATGCCTATAGACTTGTGGATCTTCCTAATTGATGCCATGAATGTGTTTTGATGATGCAAATATGTACCTTGTATGTGTGATGACTTGTTGGCATGATTAGGAGGTCATTAGAGTGTGTTTGAGTGGGTAAATGTGTGTTAAACCAGCAAATTCTGCACTTTCTGGGCAATCCGTATCGAAACGGGCACTAGCGTTTCGAAACGGGGGCATGTAATGACCTTCGTGTATCGAAACGGGTAGAAGCCGTTTCGAAACGTTTTGGCCACTGCCAGGCCCTGTTTCGATACAAGTCTCGAAACGAACCCGTGTTTCGGAACGGTCAACCCCCGTTCCGAAACAGATGACCGTTGGGCACTGATTTGAATGGTTTAAAGGTTTGCAAGCTTTACGTTTTAGTCCTGAAAATCGTTTTAGCAATTGCTTGATTTTGGGATGTCCGTTTAAGATGAAATTTGGCAGGGAAGCACGTAATATGATTAATTTCATATTGGTAACTTAAAAATCAGTTAAGTCCTCCATATTTCCTGAAATTACAATTTGGTCCCTAACTTTTGTATGTTGTGCAATTGAGTCCCTCAATGCTTTCCGATCGCTGTGCTTTTCAAGTATGTTTTTCCCATGGGTACGCTTAAGGTTAATGTGCATCTAGATAAGTTTAAAAAGAAAAAAAGGGTCGTTAATCAAGGTTGACTTTCAGGTTGACTTTCAGGTTGACTTTGGTTTTCCCCGTGTAATCTTCGTAGTTCGGGTCAACCGTCTAGGCCGGGCTAAGGGGGTTACAGGTTTGTGGTTCTTGTGGGTTCTTGATTGGAAAAACAAAGTAAAAAAAGAAAGAAAAATTAAGAGTTCAAGGCTAGGAAACTCCTTATCCCTTGAAACTCTTATCCTAAAAAAATCATAAAAAGATAATTATCAAAATAAATGAAAATAAAATGAAAATAAAAATATAGATAAAAATAAATCTTGAGAAGGGTCATTTTCGATATTTCTTACAGTCCATCAGTACCCTCCATCGAGTGACAATATTGCCCAAAAAGAGTTGGGCCAATGTCCTCACAGCTACTCCCTTTTGTGTTACCATGGTGGAGGTGTCTTTATTCCTTGTTTTCTTGTAGTCCATGTATACTCTCCACCTTGCTAATATTCTTGAAGGTATGAATATATTAGTAGAAAATGTTATATCAATACTCAACCATTTAATTACCTCAATCTCATCGACCTCCATCATGGTTGGATGTGGTCTTCGTTGTCGTGGCAATTGCTGCTCAAGCCAATTGCCGTGGTAATCAGTTGCCAAAATTTGTTGTAAGTCAAGGGAAAACCCAATTTTCTGAAAAGCATCACGAGTCCAAATATCATTTTCTTTAGGCTCATATATCTCCATCAGTAGAGATGTCGATGGCTTCAAATCTTCCAGTGTTGGTTCCTCAAGACATACCTGCAATGGACGAGGTGAGTTTTAAAGAATTCAAAAGTTTCAACCATTACCAGCTCATATTCTATTGGCAAAGTATTGTCATCTCGTTGATTTTGCATGTGGTCATGCAATTGTCGTGGCAAAGGTGGATGAGAGCAATTTGTTGTAGCATTACTCTTTTCAACCTCTCGAATTTTTTTCACGGCGTTGTTCTTTTCAGACTCCTCAATCATTGTCGTGGTAATTTGTTGCATAGGCTCATCATCTTGGAGTATGCCCAAAGACCAATCATATGATGATTGAATAGACATACTATTTTACTAGATTTATCAAGTAATGGCATTGTCGTTATTATCATTTGGTATCAAACTAACCATTGGATAATAATGTCCATACAATAATACGATTATTGTTAAATAAGATCCTTAGTTGATGACAAGCGTTGTCATTGACATAGAGATGTCAAAATCAATACATAAGTATTTGTTAGAGAACAACATACCGGATTGACCCGCTATGAGCATGTTTCTTGGGTAATTATGTGACGGTCACAACATTGCTCATGATAAACATATGTATAATCCTCAGACTTGAGATCAACATGATTTCAACATAAAGATTTACGTATTTTGACATAGTCAAACGTGTGTCGTAACTGACTACATTATAAAGACTGATGATTGGATACGTGATGACCTATGTAGTGAAATATGGTTGATCAAGAAAGGATTTGTCCCTCCTACATAATGGGAGAAATATCTTCGGCCACTTGATTGAGTGAGATTAGAAAATGCATGGCCATGCTCGAATATTATGATATGAGATATCATAGAGATTCGTTTATCATAATCTACTCAAGACATCAAGAAACACAAGATGGACAATGCAAGTGTGACTAACCCATGACTTGTGTTCATCTAAGATATAAAGGACAAAAGGATGAAATACATAAAGGAAGTTTATACAGGAATTAGGAAAGTCAAACCATGACTTCATGCAACTTAGGTAGCAATGATGTATTACTAGATGCCACTCATTGTTTGTAAAATTAGAACAGTTCTAATTTTGCTGCTAACGTTACATGAACCTACAAGGGTCACACCCTTTGAATGAAACGAACAAAAATTGGAAACCATACTCCTTATTTTAGGGAGGTTGCCGAAAATCCCCTATAGGATAGGGGAAATCGGCAACTCCCTTAAATGGGAATAATATTGGATAAATATTGTATTTATCAAATATTATGTATGAAAAATATTTAGAGACTTAAATATTATAGAATAAGATTCTACAAATTTAAATATATATTTGGAATTTATATAATGTATATTTAATTCCAAGTTTATGTAGAATTAGATTCTACATAATTAAAAAATATATATTTAAATATATTTAAATCCAAGTAAAGATAGAATGAGCTTCTATATAATATATATATATTTGGATTAAATATAATATATATTTAAATCCATGTTTTATGTAGAATAAGATTCTACATAATTAAATATATATATATATTTCATTTAATATTATTAAATATAATGTATATTTAATATAAACCAATTTCAAGTAGAATTAGATTCTATGAATTTTGGTTGAACTTGGATTTAAGATATTCAACTAGAATTAAGTCTCTGAATACTATTTAAATGGACAAGGGCTAGCAACCAAATCATCCCTATTCCTCCTTGCAAATTTCGACATATCCCTGGGAATTTCCCTATGGAATTTTCGACAAGTCCCAGATTTCTTCTGAGAAGCTGTTCGATATTTTTTTGGTGTTCCTCTTGCCCCCTGGCAAATTCCTGGTGATTTCCTAGTTCCAATCCAAGTCCCGGTAGAACCCCTGGTCGATTTCAGACTCCCTCAAGAATCCCTGGAGGGATTTCGACTTTCTCCTGGAAGGTGTTAAAACCTGTCAAAATTTATCCCTAAGTGTTAGGGAGGCGGAAACTTTGTTCGTTTTGTTCCGGTGGACTCCGTAGAGGTCGTTGTGAACCTGTGACGATTCCGGTTTTACTTGACGTGGTTATTCCGACATACCGTCGGTTTTCCAGTTTCCAGAGTTTTAAAAGGCAACTCTTCATCTTTTCTCCTTGGATTCGTTCCTGTACATGGATCCTGGCTGGATTACGGCAGATTAATTTTTCCGCTGCGCCACGGGGCATGCTGACGTGACCCAATAGTGGTATCAGAGCCACTTGTATCATAGGAATTCAGACCTAAATTCTTGGGTGATGTTTATGTATGAGATGCATGCTATTTGATTCGATTTAGATATTTATCGTTTATTGTATCACACCTAATAAAGACTTATTTCGATTGTCAGTGAATGATTAAGAGTTAATCATAACTATGTTAGGTTGCTTCAATGTTAAATGTTAACATGTTGAGACTAATAGTTAGTCTAGAGAACAAGTAGTTGTTCGTAGTTTCATAGATTTATGAAATCTCTGAAAGGGCTTCTAATTTGATAAAAGTTATCAAACTATCTTTCACGGTGAATCCATAAGAGTTATGGTTAGACGTTATGAAAAATGCATGTCTAGGATTGGCATCATCAAAGACCTGGTACTTAAGTGTGCCTAGTGTGCCACCTCTCTTTCATGTTGACCTACCTGGTGCATTTGTTTGTTAACGCAAATGGTTTATGAAACCTCGTGATCCTTCTTTGGCCCATTAACCGCAACATAGGGATAATCAGTTTAAAACTCTGTAAACATGTCGTTACTTTTTTCGCACGATGTTTGAAATATATGTTAGATTGTACGGTGTTTGTTTTGCATGGTTATAGCCCATAGCCTTTATAGTTTTGGTTTTTATAAATACGGCCTGCATGTCGTGCCTTTCTTTATCTTCTATTGTACTTTTCTTCTCATCTCACTCCCTCGCATGTAACGCGAGTTTCTGAAAATTGTAAATACTCATGGAGATAAAGCAAGAACCAAGGTAGCAGCGTGGTGGGCCTTCCCTGGTGGACCGGGCGTTTCAGAAGCAGATTCTATCTTCAGTAGAATGGTCCTCCCATTGGCTTGGGACGGGTCGCCTTAGTTTAAGAAGGGCTATAATCATTGCATATTTATTTGCCGCTTATATTTACCTTGTATGTGATGCAATGGATGCTTTATAAGCATGATTAAACATAGTTCTATTGATAGGATCAATGTTAATATGTTGAGATAATTAAGTAAATCCCTCACTATAATTCTATGTCTGTTTTAACCATCCAATATTTACCCTCGTTAAAGCTTTGATCGATATAATGCGAGCTTTTCCAAAGCAATGTCACATTTATCTATCTTAATTAAACGCGAAGAATAAGCTAGTGATATTCGCCGGTTGAGATATTGGTATTGACTTAGCTGGCTTGTTCTAATAGGATTAGAAAACCTAGTGGTTAAAAGTTTTGGATAATCATAAGATGATTTAAAGAACAAGAGTTGTTCGCCAAAAGATGAGGAATTACATGAGATGTAATTAGTAAGGTGTTACTTACCTAAATAACCATTTCCTAAAAGACTGGCCAAAGCTGATTTAGGAATGATGAAATACGGATCATCACTCACTAGAAAAACTATCGAAACGTTTTTCCGAAATTAAAACTAGAGGGTTTTTAATTTTGAAGAAAATAGTGGGAGTAAATTTATAGTAAAGACCTATCTATAAATTTTAAAATTTAGTAAAACTTATGTAGCATATTTTCTTTGTTGTAGAATTAATGGCAAATAATACTCTATCTCTACGATCTATCCTTGAGAAGGATAAGCTCAATGGCATAAACTTCCTTGACTGGTTCCGCAATTTGAGAATTGTTCTCAAACAGGAAAAGAAGGAATATGTCATTGAAGAACATGTTCCTGATGAACCGGTTGCCACTGCTTCTAGAGCTGACAAAGACAAGTTTAAGAAACACATGGACGACATGCTGGATGTCGGTTGTCTTATGCTTGCCTCCATGACCCCTGAGCTTCAGAAGCAACATGAGGACATGGTTGCTTATGATATGATTCAAAATCTCAAGGAGATTTATGAAGGGCAAGCTCGTCAAGAGAGGTATGAGACCTCTAAAGCTCTGTTTCAATGCAAGATGAGTGAGGGATCTCCCGTAGGAGCTCACGTCATCAAAATGATGGGCTACATCCAAACGTTGGAGAAGCTCGGCTTTCCGCTGAAAGACGAATTAGCTACTGATGTCATCCTGCAATCGTTGCTGGATAGTTTCAATCAGTTCGTCCTTAATTTCAATATGAATGAAATTAACAAGACGCTGCCACAGTTGCTCGGCATGTTGAGAACTGCTGAAATCAACCTGAAGAAGGTAGGACCTAAACATGTTCTGATGGTCCGCAAGGGCAAGAAGAAAGGTAAATCGGCAGCAAAGTCTAAAGGTGATGGTAAGACCAAAACCGATGGAAAGGAGGCATTGAAACCTAAGAAGGGAATCAAGAAGGATGTAAAATGTTTCCATTGCGGCAAGACCGGACATTGGAAGAGAAATTGCCCCACACACCTACAAGAAGTCAAGAAAGCAAAAACGAGTGAGGCATCAACCTCAGAGGCTTCTAAAGAGAAGGCATCAGAATAGACATGGACCTGCGAATGGAAATAAAGCAAGAGTTGCTACATCATCCATTAGGACATTTGTTTTTGCTTAAATAGATTTGTTTTAGTTTTTAAGATTATTATTTTGTGCCTAAGTTTTAGTTATCTTGTAAGGACAAGATATTTTAATTTTGAGATTATTTAAATAAATGTTATTCTTTTAATCTCTTATGGCACAACGAATCAATGATCTTTAAACTAATCAAATCAATAATATTTATAAGATAAATAAAACAAATGACTAATCTCAAACTCATAAAAAGTATTAAGGTAATTTGATGAGATCAAATTCAAGAATATTTAAAGTTTGATGAACTTTCAAAGAATATGAGATTGTCCCATAATTAAATCACACAAGTGGAACAAAAAGTCTTTGAAAGAGAATCAAATATGTTAGACATGTTTTGATTCAGAACAAGTCATTTTCGACTTCTTTACACACTAGAAAAACAACTCTCATACTTAATCATGTTTTTTTTCGAAACGTCATATAAGATATGGACTAAGAATTGTTCTAGAATACCTTTGAAGTTTTAAGGTTACTTACATGTTAAAATGTTTACAAAGTTCGAACCTTAAAAACTTCATTTGTTGTTTATCCTAACGAAAACAAAGCGTTTGTTTCTCAAACGAGAGTTTATCTTGAAAGAGATTAATTCTCACAAAGGGATATTATTTCTTCAACTTTAACGAGAACAAAATATTTGTTGCTGAAACGATAGTTTATCTCGAAAGAGAATACTTATCACTAAGGGATTTCATTTTTCAACGAGAACAAAATGTTTGTTGTGTGAAGAAATTTTAGACAACAAATTTATGAACCAAAGATTGAGAATGTTCCGTAAATGATCAAGGAACATTGGAACAAAACACAACCATTGTGTTGATCCTTAAGAGAATATCATATACTTGAGAAATATGGATTTCTCACTATCCGTACATGGAAACACTCTTCTTTTCGGAGCAAGATAAAGACTAGGTCTTATCAGAAAGCAATGGTGAGCCCAAAATTCGAGAAATGGATAAGAGCCATGAGATATGAGATGGAATCCATGTTTAAAACCAAGTATAGACTTTGGTTACCTAAAAGGGTAAAACCTAAGAGGTATGGATGAATTTTTCAAAAAGGAAAAACCGACATGGATGATAAAACATACAAAGGATGATTCGTTGCTAAAAGTTTTCGACAAACTTCATAGTATAGACTATGATAAAGCATCTTCCTTGTAGCTATGTTTAATCCATCTTAATCTCACTTGCAAGTAGTTACATACGATGATTATGGAATCAAAAAAGGAATTTCAAAAACCACTTTCCTAAGGGAAAACTTGAAACAGATGTGTACATGACACATCTAGAAGGTTTTGTCACTCCAGTAAACACTTGGAAGGTATGTAAGCTACAAAGGTCTATTCGTAGACTAAGGCAAGCTTCTCGAAGTTGGGATATTCGTTTCAGAAGATACAATCAAAAGGTTTGGTTTATCTAGAAACAAAGGGGAGTCTTGTTTTCAAAAGAGCTAGTGGGAGCATTGTTACTTTCCTAAGTATTGTATGTAGATGACATACTCATCAAAAGGAACTAAAGATCGCAATTCGTTTTGCATTAATAAAAGATATTGCGAGTTAGCAACATGAGACAATATCTAACTCTACAACATAGGCTGAATATATTACAGTCAACATAGTAATAAAGAAGGATGTTTGGATCTAAAGGGTTCACTTCTGAACTAAGGGTTGTTCCCAGCATATTAGATGCTACATAACTCTGTTATGATGGAACCTTTGCGTAAGCAAATAAAACCCAGATCTCATCAATAAATCCAAACATATTCTAAAGTACTTACATCTTGGAGATGTGAAAGTATGCAACATACGCACAAAGTTGATAACTTTGTCAACTCTATGACAAAGCTTTTGACACAACATAAGCATGTCAGTTACACTAAGCCATGTCGTATTAGATACGAGAATGATTGGTCTTAGTGCTAGTGGGAGATTGTTGGAGTATGCCCAAAGACCAATCATATGATGATTGAATAGACATACTATTTTACTAGATTTATCAAGTAATGGCATTGCCGTTATTATCATTTGGTATGTTTTTGTGCATCAAACTAACCATTGGATAATAATGTCCATACAATAATACGATTATTGTTAAATAGGATCCTTAGTCGAATATAATTACGGGTATGGACAATGATAATATATAAAGACAAATATGTGGATGATGACAAGCATTGTCATTGACATAGAGATGTCAAAATCAACACATAAGTATTTGTTAGAGAACAACATACTGGATTGACCCGCTATGAGCATGTTTCTTGGGTAATTATGTGACAGTCACAACATTTCTCATGACAAACATATGTATAATCCTCAGACTTGAGATCAACATGATTTCAACATAAAGATTTACGTATTTTGACATAGTCAAATGTGTGTCGTAACTGACTACATTATAAAGACTGATGATTGGATACGTGATGACCTATGTAGTGAAATATGGTTGATCAAGAAAGGATTTGTCCCTCCTACATAATGGGAGAAATATCTTCGGCCACTTGATTAAGTGAGATTAGAAAATGCATGACCATGCTCGAATATTATGATATGAGATATCATAGAGATTCGTTTATCATAATATACTCAAGACATCAACAAACACAAGATGGACAACGCAAGTGTGACTAACCCATGACTTGTGTTCATCTAAGATATAAAAGACAAAAGGATGAAATACATAAAGGAAGTTTATTCAGGAATTAGGAAAGTCAAACCATGACTTCATGCAACTTAGGTAGCAATGATGTATTGCTAGATGCCACTCATTGTTTGTAAAATTAGAACAGATCTAATTTTGCTGCTAACGTTGCATGAACCTACAAGGGTCACACCCTTCGAATGAAACGAAAAAAAAATGGAAGCCATACTCCCTATTTTAGGGAGGTTGCCGAAAATCCCCTATGGGATAGGGGAAATCAGCAACTCCCTTAAATGAGAATAATATTGGATAAATATTGTATTTATCAAATATTATTTAGAGTATAGAAAATATTTAAAGACTTAAATATTATAGAATAAGATTCTAGAAATTTAAATATATATTTGGAATTTATATAATGTGTATTTAATTCCAAGCTTATGTAGAATTAGATTCTACATAATTAAAAATATATATTTAAATATATTTAAATCCAAGTAAAGATAGAATGAGATTATATAATATATATATATATATATATATATTTGGATTAAATATAATGTATATTTAAATCCATGTTTTATGTAGAATAAGATTCTACATAATTAAATATATATATTTCATTTAATATTATTAAATATAATGTATATTTAATATAAACCAATTTCAAGTAGAATTAGATTCTATGAATTTTGGTTGAACTTGGATTTAAGATATTCAACTAGAATTAAGTCTCTGAATACTATTTAAAGGGACAAGGGCTAGCAACCAAATCATCCTTATTCCTCCTTGCAAATTTCGACATATCCCTGGGAATTTCCCTCTGGAATTTTCGACAAGTCCCAGATTTCTTCTGAGAAGCTGTTCGATATTTTTTTGGTGTTCCTCTTCCCCCTGGAAAATTCCTGGCGATTTCCTAGTTCGAATCCAAGTCCCGGTAGAACCCCTGGTCGATTTCAGACTCCCTCAGGAATCCCTGGAGGGATTTCGACTTCTCCCTGGAAGGTGTTCAAACCTAACGAAATTTATCCCTAAGTGTTAGGGAGGCGGAAACTTTGTTCGTTTTGTTCGGGTGGACTCCGTAGAGGTCGTTGTGAACCTGTGACGATTCCGGTTTTACTTGACGTGGTTATTCCGACATACCATCGGTTTCCAGTTTCTAGAGTTTTAAAAGGTAACTCTTCATCTTTTCTCCCCGGATTCGTTCCTGTACATGGATCCTGGCTGGATTACGTCGGAATAATTTTTCCGCTGTGCCACGAGGCGTGCCGACATGCCCCAACAAATCAAGTGTTTGGCAGTCTTTCTCATTGACAGGCTCTCGACTTGGAGGTTTTAATTGATCCTCACATATCGGGTTGTCTTTTTGCATTGTTCCTTGTCTTCTTGCCTTGGGACTTCACTATCCCTAGGAATGAATTGTTGGTGCATGTTATCCATGACATATGTTAATATCCTCGATCGATCTTCTGCTTCTCTCGAGAGTACATCCATCCTGGCTATACTCGCATCCATGGAATTAAATAGCTCTTGACGAGGACTACATTTCCATGACATATATGTTGCCGTGACACTAGGCTACTGATAAGGACTACATTGCCAAGTCATGTCTGTTTCTGTAGCAAAATTGTTATGGTAAAAAAATTTGAGCTTTTTGATCATACCATGAAGGATTTTGCACCAGAATTATGAGGGCAATTTTCAAACACATGATGTTCTCCACAACAAGCACAAGAATTTTCCACGGTATAGGCTCTTTGGGCTTTCCTAGGTTGGTATAGGTACTCATCGGTGAATGTAAAAAATTCTTGATTGGATTGATTCCTATCTTTCAACATCAACTCTCGAAAAGATTTACTTTTATTTCCCCACATGTTGATGTCCCTTAACTTGTAGCGGACCTGAGTTTTTTTGATAAAACAAACAAAAAGAAAAGTTAGTAAAACTAATAAGAAAATTGCAATAACAAAAACAACTAACACCAATTGACAATCCCGGCAACGACGCTAAAAACTTGTTGCGTGTTTTGAGTGCGCGCAAATGGTGCAAGTATACACGTCGTAAGTAATAAAGTGATATGATAAGTATCAAGTATCGTCTCCACAAGGATTGGTTTAGGCCACTTTACTTTAGTTATCGCAGTGTAAAAATAAATAGAATTGATGGTGATGAATATCAACTAAAATAAACAAAGTAAAGTAAATAAAGATAAGAGAGTAATCGAGTTAAGAGAGTAGGTCGGATTATCGTGAGTCATGGTATGATGATTGGATGGACCGTCGTGGTAATTGATTACAAGCGTAGCTCAATCGCCTTAAAAAATAGCGTTAGTCGAATTGCCTGGGCAATTGTCATTGCCTTAGCAACTAGGAATGGTGTGATTGCCTGGGAAACTGTGCGACTTCTTTCAAAGTTCGGCGAAGCGTTCTTCAATGGCTTATTGTTATACCTAACTCGAAGCAATGTTAATTGTGCATACCTTGGTGATACATCCCTGCGTTAACCATGAGCTAAACAACAACCGATCATACGCTCCTCTTAGCCGTTGAAATCTGCAACTTATTCCTAAGTTGGATTAGTCTTCACCAACATTCGTTTGTATGAAAACCATGTTCATTCGTTTCTTCAATCTAACTCTTCCGATATTAGATAAATGGATGAATTCACAACAACCTATCCCAATTCACTCGCAAAAAAAATTAAGAACCAAGAATGAACAAATTTTGAATTAAAATTGCTACTCAAAAACCTAAAAAATCTAATCGTTTATCGAAACCACAAACCCAAAATAATCCAAGCCAATTTACATCAATTCATGATTGGGTTCGAAAGATATACAAAGAATAACCCCCAAACATGAATCGAATGGAATAAAGAAGAAGAAGAAGAAGAAGTTAACGTACAACCCCCTTGGGTTTTTTCTCTCTCAATCGAACACCCCCTTAAAGTAGGCGGTTAGGTCTTCTATTTATAGGAGATGGCTAGGCCAAAGTCTTTCTTGAGGAGGAAGTTAAGTTGGAATTTAATAGAATAAAAGAAATATATCTCTTTTATTATATATTTATTCCTCCAAAAACTTCTCCTAAAACTCTTGGAATTTAATATTCATTTGACATCTTCATAGAACTCCAACTCTTCTAGGATTTATCCTCGCTTCTCACGATTATCTTGAATTAAATGGATTTATCCTTCTAGAAACTGTCAGCTTCCTCCTTCTTTCCTCAGTTGCTTCGACAATTTCCAACTTGTCTGGACTATCAATCTCGCACACATAAAAACACACATATGATGTACTTTTTTCCACAAAAATTGACCAAATTATGAATTTAAGAATGACGATGAAGAAAATTATGAATTAATGCATGAATGAGTACTTATGCAACTAATATGAGCCTAAGTTTAACTATAATATGAGTAAAAAGTGTAATAAAAATAGTACTTTTGAACACTTAACAACAATCCTAATTGTGTTGCTTTCCCGCGCCATATCCTATGCCAAACCTGCAAAATAACCACAAAACAACCCTTCACCCTGGCATTGATAGAAAAGTACACTCTTTATGCAAATGCATGATTCTAGCAACCTAATGCAACTAAATGTACCTAAAAACAAGCATGAGTGTTGTAAAATTGACATTAACACAATATTTTTGGAGAGGTAACAACCTCCCCGCGTACTTATACTGAAGCCTAAAAATGACTTCCTTGGCTCGAGAAGTTAATTTGGATTATGAGACTACGGGGAAGAAAAGATTGTTGGACATCAATGAATTGGAAGAAATTCTTCGTAATGCTTATGAAAATGTCTCTATTTACAAGGACATGAGTAAACGCTGACATGTCAAGATCATTTTGCAGTGACAATTCGAAGTTGGACAATTGGTTTTGCTATTCAATTCAAGACTGAAGTTGCACCCATACAAGTTACGGTCACATTGGTCAGGACCTTTTGATGTTGTGGAAGTAATTCCCAATGGTGCAGTCACAATCAAGGATACTAAAGAAGAGATCCTATTCAAAGTCAACAGACAAAGACTCAAACTTTACTTTGGTGAATTTGTTTCCAAGAGTGTTGAGAATATTAAATTGGTCATTTTTTTATTTTTTTATTGCCTTGTTAGTTGTAGGTTTAATTTTCTTCTTTTCCTTGTTTATTTTTAATTATTTTTATTTCCTTTTTCAGAATAAATTCTCCATTTGTTAGATATGGAACCTTCTTCAAACAATTGGTACGGCAAAAAGGCCACACAAGATAGGCATGAGTTTTGGGGGCAATTTGGGTAATTCAATTACACTGATTAATCCCCCAAATCACAGCCTTTCTTTGGTGAGCGCGGGAAATGCAGCGAACAAGTGTGATTACTGCACCACAATCAGAATGTCAATTCTCATCACATAAGACCGTACAAATCGTGTCCTTTTATTTCCCTCTTTTCTTCATTTTTATTTACCAACTCTGATATTCACTGATTCTTCATTTAGTTTTCTCTGATTTCTTCATCCTTGGAGCTTCTAAATTTGAGTTTTTCTACAAAAAGTCTTTCCTTTTTGTTTCTTTCACTTTCTCATTGCCAAGACTAGATCTGCTCACAAAATTTCCATGAAGACCTCCACCAAAGAGACACAAGGATCATCCTCAAACCCTCCACCCGAGGAGCCTATCGCCCAAGAAGAAAACACCCAAGTGGAGACAATTGATGCTAAGAGAGAATTTGTTGATGAGAAGTCGGTTGCATCCAAGGTTGTTGAAGCAACCAATGAAGGACTAGAGTTGAAGCTAGATTTTGCGAGACCGAAAGAAGTTGTCTCTGTTGTCAATGAACAAGAGGAGAACTCTCTTGTTGGGGTGGTGTACAAAGAACCATCCCTATTCATCCCCACTATGGACACGGTCGATTATGTCGAAAGAGAAAAAGAGCCAAAGAACAAAGAAGAAGCTGGTCATGACGATGAGCCTCCCTTCCAAAGAAAGAGAAAAAGAGAAAGCACTCGAAATCAGAAGACAAAAGCAAGAATAAGCACAAAGAAGAGAAGCGGAGCAAAAAGAAGAAGCGTTGCTCCGCCTTCTCCTCGCAAGAGCATGATAACTGAGTTAGTTTGTTTTAGTTTTTGTAGGCATGCATACCATGTAGTGTAGTTTCATTTTTTTTACATTATTGTCGTGACATTTGCATTGTCATTGTAATTGCATGTAGTTGTAATATAATTGCATTCATTATTGTACCCATATTCTGTCATTGCATTCTATTGTTTTGCTTTGGGGAAAATGCAATCTTTAAGTTTAGGGGTATAGACCTGGGAGTTGAAATGCACCCCATTTCAATTTTTTCTAATGCAAGGTTCTATTTTATGTTGGAAATTTTTCGCTTGCATTGGATGTGTAAATCTTGTATCATTCTGATTACTGATAATTTTGTTGGATATACATGTTGGATGATTGCATGATAACTCTGCATAAATATATATGCTTGTTTGAGTAAATAATATCTATCATCATTTCTTTGATTTTGGATGATTTTTGCTTGGTTCAGCTTGTGTTTTATATGCTAATATATCTTATTAAGTATAAATAAAAGGCATTCCAATGTGAGTGCAAATAAACGTAGCTTTAAGGGGGAAAACTCCTCTGCATGTGTTAAAAAATGAATATGGCCAAAGGTTGTCGCTGCATGAGTGTGTGTCGTAGAATGAAGTATTTCCTGGGGGATCGTTGTACAAAATCTTATTTCTCAGGGTCTAAGGTGCATTCATTGTTCAATATCCCTCGCTACATAAAAAAAGAAAAGAATAATAGAAAGTGATATTTATATCTTGTTATATGTGGTACTAAATAAATGCTGATAGGTGGAAAGAATATGAGATGATAAGCATATTTTTGAAATTCTAGTTTATATATTGATGTTCGATTTTTTTGCAATCCTTTATCTTGTTGATGCAATGGATTTATTGGTTGGTTGGAATGATTCAAGTATCTAGAATGTCACTAAACTATTGTTAGACCTTGTTGCGTTCAATTTTACTTGAGGACAAGTAAAAAAATCAAGTTTGTGGGTGTGATAGCACTTTAAAGAGCATGTATTTCCTCTAGATTTATAGATTTATTGGTTCCCACATCAGTGTTTATTACATCCATTCCTACATTTTCATGTGTATTTTTTTGCATTTTGTCTAACTCAGTCTCAGTTGCTCTTATTTCACATATTTTTTTCCTTTTTGCCCTATTGTCGTTGTATTTCTAATTTCTCTGCATAGGAAGTATCACCACTGCAGCCAGCTCGACACTATAGCGGCCAGCTGTCCAGTCTGCTAAACGATAAGAACGACCCTGTCAATTGTATTATTTGTTATAACAGAATTGGTACGACTTGGAGTCAAGCAAAACACCTCAAGGACAAGTGTCCTTTCTTTAGCACCTTATAAAAGGGAAAATTCGGGAAGAGAGAGAGACGCATTTTTCATTATCTTCTTCAACCTTTCAAGCTTTTCCTTCCATGGCGGCTTAAACTCTATTTCTAGAGATCTGAGGTGAAACAAGGCAGAAATATCTGAGGAAAATAGGGTTCAAGTGCTAGATCAAGGAGAATATGTGTTATCTTCTTAAACTCTTCTTTATTAGATATTTATTGGAGATTTTTATTATATTTTGCATGTTAATGACGATGGTTTAATTTCTTAAGCTTTGTATGAACTTACTTAAATCTTATCTTTCACTTCAATATATTGTTATTATCTTTTTCTCATATTCTAATTGTTGGATCTGATTATTTTTTGCAAGAAAGTGTTGAACTTAGTCATTGACATTGAGAGATGCAATGACAAGTTAGGTTAACATAGCATTACAATGAGAGTTCAATGAGGATGCAACGAGAGTTGATCCACTTGTTCAAGGAGTTGAGGTTTTGAATAAAAATGAGAGTTTTAGTCAATACACATCTTTGTGTCAACAGTTGAAGATTGAATAGAAGTTAATAACCGAGCTTAATCGCTATATCTTAATATTTCCCGACTCTTTTTTACTTGATGTTTTTGCTACCACAATTGATCTTATTATTTTATTTCTTTATTGCAACTACTATTACACTCATAATGTTTCCATTTACAGAATTTCTTGTGGCCACATAATATTATAACTAAATACTCATCCTCGTGGGAACAATATCTAAAAGGAACATCATGTTTCTATACTTACTTTGACAGTGTTTGCTTGCACTTAGTGTGTGACGTTTTACCACCGATCGAAGTCCAGCAACCAAAAGGAAGCTCACTAGAGAGCCCATAAGCCTCCAACAAGCCCAACACGCGAGGTCCACAAATCGGGTGAACCCGACCCTCGGATTTCGAAATCCGGGTCTTTAAAACTCTCTCATCCTTAAAGAAAATTTCGTCTTCAAAATTTACCATATAGAAACAAATACGCATAAGTAACCTCATATC
Source organism: Hibiscus trionum (assembly GCA_030270665.1). NCBI lineage: Eukaryota > Viridiplantae > Streptophyta > Magnoliopsida > Malvales > Malvaceae > Hibiscus > Hibiscus trionum. The sequence continues at coordinate 6,771,503 of BSYR01000007.1, read as the reverse complement.
CTCCTCGGTCTCCCACGTACCCTTCTCGACTCCCTGGTTCCTCCAGAACATCTTTACTAGAGGAATACACTTGTTGCGCAACACCTTGACTCCTTTAGCCAAAACTCTTATCAGCTTTTCCTCATAGGTCGAATCGATATTGATCTCAATCTCTTCAAGCGGGATGACATGTGAGGGGTCAAAATTGTAGCGTCTCAACATAGACACATGGAATACATTATGAATATGTGCCATTTTCGGAGGCGGGGTTAACTTGTAAGCCACGAGTCCAACTCTCTCTAGAATCTCATACGGTCCAATAAACCTCGTGCTCAACTTGCACTTTCACCCAAAGCGGATTACTCTTTTCCATGGTGACACCTTGAGGAACACTTTGTCACTAACCTCATACTCTATGTGCTTGCGCTACTAATCCGCGTAAGCTTTTTGACAATCAAAGGACGCTTGCAACATTTCCTTGATGATTTAAACGTTCTCGTCAGTTTGTCTAATCAAATATAACCCCACAATCCTTCTCTCATTGAGCTCGATCCAACACAAGGGTGTTCTACACTTGTGCCCGTACAAAGCCTCAAAAGGCGCCATCTTTATGCTCAATTGGAAAATGTTGTTATAGGCAAACTCAACAAGCGGTAGTTGTTCTTCCCAACTCCCCGTGAAATCAATGACACAACTCCGAAGCATATCCTCCAAAGTCTGGATGACTCGGTCAGACTGACCATCAGTCTGAGGATGAAAAGTAGTGCTGAAATGCAACTTGGTATCCAAAGCCTGATGTATCTTCTTCCACAACCTTGCAGTGAACCGGGGATCTATATCCGGTATGATTGATGATGGCACTTCATGCAACCTCACAATCTCTATCCAAATCCATATGCACAGGCAAGAAATGAGAAAACTTGGTCAACTGATCTACTATCAACCATATATCATCATGTTTCCATTGGGTCAACGAAAAACTCGTCAAAAAATCCATGGTCATACGATCCCACTTGCATTGTGGAATTTTGATGGGCTGAAGCAAGCCTGAATAAACTTGGTGCTCAACCTTAACTTGCTGACAAGTGAAGAATCTGGTCACAAACTCAAACAGATCTCTTTTTATACTAGGCAACCATTAAAAAGGACGAAGGTCTTGGCACATCTTATTGCTACCCGGAAGCATCACAAATAGACTACGATGTGCCTCTCGAAGGATATAGTCTCGTAAATCCTCTAAAGCTAGGACTCACAACCGACCTTTTAAGTACAAGATTCTGCCATCTAGAACTTCAAAGCCGTATGCCTCGCCTCTCTGAACCATCTCTATCTTTCCCACCAATTATTTGCCTAACAGTTACGTTCTCTTGATATCTTGCACTAAGGTAGGCTCCACACGAAGCTCGGTTAAAAACCCACCATCATCGGTCATCCTCAAATGGGTAAACATCACCCTTAAGTTATACATATACTTTCGACTCAAAGCATTAGCCACCACATTAGCTTTACTGAGATGATACTCTATGATGCAAACATAATCCTTTAGCAGCTCAATCCAACGTCTTTGCCTCAAATTCAACTCCTTCTGAGTGAGGAGATACTTTAAACTCTTATGATTGGTGTAGATATAACAGTTTTCTCCATACAAATAGTGCTTCCTAATCTTCAATGTGAAGATAACTACAGCAAGCTCCAAATCATACGTGGGGTGATTCCATTCATGAGGCTTACGTTTTCTCGAGGCGTAAGCAAACACCTTACCCTCTTGCATGAGAACACAACCAAGCCCATTTAACGAAGCATCACTAAACACAACATAATCCTTTCCCGACTCAGGTTGCATCAAAATCGTAGCCTCTATCAAACAAGCCTTCAATTGCTCGAAGCTTTGTCTTCTTCTCTCATTCCACTCAAACAAAAATCTTTTTTGTAACAACTTGGTCATAGGTGCCGCTATGATAGAAAAACCCTTAAAACAGCGATAATATCCGACAAGCCCAAGGAAACTAAGGACTTTCGTGATATTCCTAGGTGGTTTCCACTGTACAACTGCCTAAATCTTTTGCGAATTGACAGGGATCCCATCCGTTGTAACAATGTGGCCCCAAAACACCACCTCGGAGAGCCAAAATTCACACTTAGTAAAGTTGGGAAAATTTATATTTCCCTCAAATTCTAAACAATAACACGAAGACGATAGTCGTACTCCTCCTCCGAGCACGAATAAACCAAGATATCATCAATGAAGACCACCATAAACTGATCTAGGTAGGGCTGAAAATCCGGTTCATCAAGTCCATAAAAGTTGTAGGTGCATTGGTAAGCCCAAAAGGCATTACCAAGGACTCATAATGTCCAGACCGCATCCCTAAAGTGGTTTTCTAAACATCCTCTTCTACTACCTTCAACTTATAGTACCCGACCTCAAGTCCATCTTTGAGAACACACGAGCACCTCTCAATTGGTCTAACATGTCATCAATCATTGGTAGGGGATAACGGTTCTTCACCGTTACCTTGTTAAGCTGATGATAGTCAATGCACATCCTCATTGAACCATCCTTCTTCTTAACAAACAAGATCAGCAAATCCCAAGGTGAGATGCTTTTTAACTCTCTCAACTTCGTAGGTGCATATGATACGGCTCAATAGACACTAGTGTCGTGCCTGGCATCACATCTATTCGAAACTCTAGCTCACGATCTAGATGTAGTCTGAGTAACCCTTCTGGAAACACATTGGTAAACTCTCTAACAGTCCGAAGGCTCTCAAGCTTTGGACTCTCAACACTAGTGTCAACCATGTGATCCAAGAAGGCCTCACAACCTTGCTGGATAATCTTTTGTGCCGCCAAGGCCGACACTACGTTGGGAAGGCAAGGATATCTTTCACCTTTCACCACAAACTTGGCCCCATCCAAACCATGAAGCTTAAGTCTCTTCACTCTATAACTCAAACGCGTATCATGCTTAAAAAACCAAGCCATCCCTAAGATGGCATCGAACTCTTGAAATGCTAACACCATCAGATAAGCCAGAAATGTTGAACCTTAGACCTCAATTGGACACCTCCGATACACCTTATCCACTAAAACGCCATACCCCCAAAGGACTAGTCACACGGACTCCTATCTCAAGATCCTCGACAAGAATACCCTATTACTGAGATATCCCATTAAGGATGTAGATATGCGTAGACCCCGAATCTATAAGAGCAATAATAGGGAATGAAACAAGGTAAACGTAGCTAAGATGACATAGCCTCACAGTCCTCCTAAGCCTTGATTGAATATTGCCTCATTGTTACCCTCGCAATAGACTGGAATGTACCCCCACTTTGATGTCCAGACATGTGGCTCGCCCCTCATCTAACAAAGCCCCGACCCCTCTGAGCTAGAAAAGAGGTCCTCTGAGTCTGAACTGGATTGGTGTCAGCAGTTGCCGAACAATCCCTCACATAATGATCCGGTGACCCACAACCATAGCAAACTCTAGATGTCGTACAACACTCGCCTCTATGCTTTCGCCCACACTAATCACAAAATGGTGTGCCCGCACTTTTTTGTGAGCCCTCTAGACTCATGATGGATGAAGATGATGAAGGTCTCCTTCAGCCAGCAGACTCCGACCTATGATCTGACCTAGAAGATGAACTCGAAGCTCCTCTATTTTGATTCCATTGACCCCTACTCCTCTAGGAGTGAGACTGTGACTGATTAAAGTGAGTATAATTCCCTCCACTCGAGCCTCCTTGCCTACCAGCCTGGCTATCAGTCAAACCCTGAACTTGCTTAAGTGATTTGGTACTAGCGGTCAAATATGAAAACACCTTTGGTGGGTCAGATGTCAAATATGTCTGAATTTCCTTTCCCAATCCCTTCCGAAACCTCATCCACCTCATCTTCTCGATAGCGACCAACTCGGGGGCATACCTACTCAACTGCAGAAACTCTTGCTCATAAACAAAGACAGACCGGTTCCCTTGGACCAAATGAGTGAATCGATCTATCAAACTATCAATGTGAGCTTCACCCACATACTTCTTCTCGAACTCTTCCAAAAAATCATGCCATGAAGGTCGGTTAGGGTACCACCCCAACTCTATGGTTTCCCACAATTCTCTTGTATTCTCCTTCAATAAGGAAATGACACATGTCAGCTTGTCCTCAGGTTGCAAACACATTTGTCGCATGATCTCACGGGTGTCCCTCTACCACTAATCTGTCTTGACCGGTTTGTCTTGTCCCGATCCAAAAAAATCATTGCACCATGGTGATACACCCTCTCTATCGGTTCCTCACGAGGGGTAGTCGAAGGCCTAGGTATGACCATTTCTACTTATGGGCCACGTATTCGCTAGACACCTATACACCACTCTAGACAACACACAGGGCTTTCCTAGCTTAGCCCAAATTTAATACCCCAAAATTTGGTTTGTGAACAAAATTATAAGATTGAAATTTTGATGTCCAAAGTGAAGTGACCAAAATGAATAGAATGAAAGTTTGGTGGACAAAGGGAAAATTCTGAAAAGTTTGAGTACTAAAAAGGTAATTTCCCAGAAATAATTTTTATTCCGTAAATGGGTAGTAAACTTATAAGATGTGGGTCGGAAACGACATTATTAAATTAATTCAGGATTTCAATTTTAAGGAATTATTCGATAAAGCTTCTAAAAATTTTCAGATAAATGGATCGAATATAAATTCAAGAAAATAACATTAGCCATTGGATGAAAGGGTGAGAATTTCATTTCACATGGTTACAATGGCTAGATTAATTTTGGGCCCTTAGATTTAGATAATTTTTCCATGTTAAATCCTAGCCATTGGATCAAAGGGACAAGATTGGAATTTAAGTTTGTATCAAGGGAAAAATGGAAATTGATATACTTCAATGGAAAATTGGTAAAATACTAACTCAAGATTAAATCTAGGCCGTTAGATGAAGGATGATGACATTCGGCCCATTATGGATTCATTGGATTTAAGGATAAAATAATCATTTTACTATTCGGAAGATATTTTTATTATTTATGGAAATAAAAGATAACAAGTGGCATAAATTGAACAAATGAAAAATGGAAGGCAAGTCTTCCAATCTTCATGTACGTGAGGCTCAAAGAGCAAAGGTAAGAATTTCAATTTTTTGTTTTTCATCCTTAAATACTTGGATTTAGGGTTACGGCATGAAATACAATTTTTTTCTCCATTGAATTCTCTTTTGTAAAACCTATGTTTGATTTTGATATAACTAGATCTTTAAGGATCAAATTGAAGAACTTAAAATTGTTTGTACAAATCCCTTAACAAGTTTTTGAAACCCCAAAGACTTTAACTGATTTATTAGAACTCAAACTCAAAAAAATTTCTAAGTGTTCCAAGGCAAAAATACTGAAAAACGTCAACCAGTATCGATACCCATCAAGGAGTATCGATACCTTTTTAGCAAAAGTTTGCCTCTGTCGGAACAAGTATCGAAACGGCAAACCCTAGTATCGATACTCTATGAAATCAGTATCGATACGGATGAACCAGTATCGATACCGTTTTATAAATATTAATTTCAAAGTCGGTTTAAAAATATAACCGTTGAGATTTTTAAACGGTCACTAAACCGGTATCGATACCACTAACCCTAGTATCGATACCCAATTTGACAGTGAGCTATGTCGAGAAAAAGGTATCGATACAGCCTGTGCTGTTTCGATACCCAGTATCGATACACCAAGAACGCGTATCGATACCCCTTTATTATTTGTACACAACGGCTATTTTCTTGTGAGACAGGTATCGATACCCCACTATAGAGTATCGATACTCATAGCTGGAAAAGTGCAAGAATGTGGAGAAAAAGCATCCCAACGGCTATAATCTTAAAATCAACTCTCACAACGGTTGGAAATCATCAAGAGGCTATAAAAAGACCCCAAGAAGCTCCAGCAACAATTCATTGAACCTCAAGAAGATATCAAAACATCAAATCCAAGCATTTGTGCAAAAATCCTACTTTGTCTAGAAATCCCAATTGTATCCTTCATTTCTATTTTGTTCGATTGGGTTGAGTGCTTGATATTGGGCTATCATTTGTATTGAGAGATACCTTATTAGCCACCAAATTTCTTTGTTCTATTGTGTGAGGATTGGGTTAATTTTTGGGTAGAAAAATTAACCGAAATTGTAAAGGTTGCCTCCTTGTCCTGGGAAAAGGGGACGAACAATTTAGTGGAAATTGTTGGAAATCCTTGGTGAGACTAAGGTAGTGGATGTAGAGTTCGGTTGGTGAACTTGAACCACTCTAAATTCCCGTGTCAATATTTTTAAGTTGCAATTTCCGTTACAACATCGTTAAAATTCCAATTCACCCCCCCTCTTGGTTATTATCATTCGTGTGATCCACTCAACAATTGGCATCAGAGCTTAACTCTTTGAGGATTAACAACCGCAAGAGGAGATCCTTGGAAGAAGTGTGATCATCATCAAAATATCAAGAGATGGCATCAACCTCCGCTCCCGGCATGTACGACTCACAATCCACCACAAAGCCTCCTTTCTTCAATGGTGAGAACTACTCATTTTGGAAAAATAAAATGCGTCTATTTATTAAATCAAGTGACTACCTTGTGTGGGATGTCATTGAGGATGGACCATATATTCCATTGAAGCAAGATGTTGATGGCAAGATGGTGCTTAAAAGAAGAACGGAAATGAGTGAAGAGGAAAGGAAAAAGATCCAAGTAAATGATAAAGCTCTTCACATGCTATTTTGTGCTTTCGGTCCGGACATCTACTCAAAGGTCTCATCAATTGAAAGTGCCAAAGAAGTGTGGGACACTCTTGAAACCACCTATGAAGGCACCAACGATGTCAAAGAAACTAAGATTGGAATTCTCAATCTTAGTTATGAAAATTTCAAGATGGAATTTGATGAGACGGTGTCAAAGATGTTTGATCGATTCTCCACAATTGTGAATGGTCTAAAGGGCTATGGAGAAATTATACCGGAAGACAAACTTGTCCGAAAGCTACTCTATTCACTTCCCGAATCTTGGGATGGGAAGAGAACCGCTATCATCGAAGCAAAGAATTTAAAAACTCTAAAGCTTGATGAGCTTGTAGGTTCTCTCCTTACTCACGAGATCATGAAGCAAGGAAGGGAAGATGAGAAAAAGAAAGAAGAAAGAAGAATGGAGAAGCTTGAAGGGGAGAAAAAGAAGAAAATAGGAATAGCTCTCAAAGCTAAAACTTCCCAACTTGATGAAAGTTCATCTAGTGATGAGGATGAACTTGAAGAATTGGCTATGATAGCCAAACGATTCTCACGCCTTATGAGGTCCAACCGAGGAAGAAGAATCCAAAGGAAAATGGACTTTAAAGGCAAGAACAAAGAAGAAGGAAGGGATCCAATCACTTGCTTCGAGTGCGGACAACCCGGCCACATACGTTCGGAGTGCCCTCAACTCAAGAAGAAGGGCTTTGAGAAGAAGAAAAAGCTCAAAGCCAAGCTTGCTACTTGGAGTGATGAGGAGTCATCGGAGGATGACGAACAAGAAGTGGCGAACCTCTGCCTCATGGCACTTGAGGAAGATTCCTCCTTGGTAACCTCTAACTCATCTACTTTAGATTTTTCATATGAAGAATTAAATGATGCTTATGATGAGTTACAAGAGGTATATGATGAATTAGTTGAGAAGTATAGGGAGTCGGTTATTAAAAATAGAAAAATTATTATAGAATTAAAAGAGAAAAATGACTCACTTACTCAAACTAATTCTAAAATTGAGAAAAAGATATTAGGATTAGAAGATGAACTTAAATTCTTTCAAAAAGAAAATATTGATCTTAATAATCTTTTATCTCAAAATAATTGTGAACACCAAAAGGTGTTAAGTGAGCTAAATGAGCTCAAAAAGTCTTTAAAAATTAATGGTAGTGTTAAACATGACATAGGAGAATCCTCTAGAACACACCAATATAAGAAAAAGACTAACTACTACAAACAAGATAACTATCCTAGACATAGTAAAGTTAAAAGAATTAGAAATGTATGGGTTCCTAAGGAACTTGTTAAATCTAATGATATTATTGCTATGTCACCTTGGATTCCTAAGGGAACCAAAGTTTTAGGAACTAACACACATGGACCCAAAATGATTTGGGTACCAAAAACAAAAGTTTAAATATCTTTGTTTGTAGGGGGAGCATTGCTACAAGGCCAAAGCACAAAGTCAAAATTCATGGTACCTTGATAGTGGATGCTCGAGACACATGACCGGAGACAAGAGTCGACTCATGGATTTAAAGCCAAAAAGTGGAGGAGTAGTAACATTTGGTGACAACTCCAAAGGCCACATTGAAGGTATTGGCTCCATTGGTAATCACTCTACTACTCTCATTGAAAATGTTTTATATGTCAATGGTCTTAAACATAATTTATTGAGCATAAGTCAACTATGTGATAAAGGTTTTAATGTTATATTTGATAAAACCGGTTGTAAAATTGTAGACATTAAAACTAATAATATTATGCTCATAGGTCATCGCATAGGGAATATATACATGGTGCATCTAGATGACATACATACATCTCATGCATGCTTAGTTGCTCAAAACGAAAATGATGCATGGTTGTGGCATAGGAAGCTAGGACATGCTAGCACAAGTGTTTTAGAAAAACTAGTCTCTCTAAACCTAGTTAAAGGTTTACCCAAGATAAAATTTTCGAACGATAAAATTTGTGATGCATGCTCAAAGGGTAAACAACATAGATCTTCTTTTAAATCCATTAATGACATTTCTACTAGTAGATGTTTACAACTAATCCATATGGATTTATTTGGGCCAATTAGGACTATGAGCTTGGGTGGCAAATCATATGCTTTTGTATTAGTTGATGATTTTTCTAGATTCACTTGGGTTCTCTTTTTAAGTACTAAGGATGAGGCTTTGGAAAAATTCATCACATTTTCAAAATTAATTCAAAATGATCTTGAACTTAAAATTTCACATATTAGAAGTGATCATGGAACCGAATTTCAAAATTTAGGATTTGAAGATTTTTTAAATGAAAATGGTATTAGCCATAATTTTTCAGCCCCTCGAACTCCTCAACAAAATGGGGTAGTTGAGAGGAAAAATAGAACTTTACAAGAAATGGCTAGAACTATGCTTTGCGAAAATAATTTACCAAAATATTTTTGGGCGGAAGCAACAAACACAGCTTGTTATATTATAAATCGTGTAACCATTAGGCCGATTTTAAAGAAAACACCTTATGAGATTTTAAAATCTAAAAAGCCTAATATTAGCTACTTCCACCCTTTTGGATGTAAATGTTTTGTTTTAAATAATGGAAAAGATAATTTAGGTAAATTTGATGCAAAAAGTGATGAAGCTATTTTTATAGGTTACTCTCTAACCTCTAAAGCCTATCGAGTATTTAACAAAAGAACTTTAGTTGTAGAAGAATCTATTCATGTTGTATTCGATGATAATCCCCTTCCTAGGAAGGATTCTTGTGATGATGATAATGTAGGAATCACAAATACCTTTGATGGAGGTCAAACTTCAAAGAAGGATGAGATTCAACCAAAAGAAGAAGACACACAAGATCCACCTCTTGAAGCCTTGAAGGACTTGGCTATTGAGGAAAAGGAAGTTAGCTATCCAAGGGAGTTGAACTATGTCAAAGATGGTGAAATCTTGGGTGATCCATCCAAGGGGGTAACCACTCGTTCTTCTCTTAGATTAATGAATCATATTGCATTTATCTCATGCATAGAGCCTAAAAATATCAAAGAAGCTTTAAAAGATGATTTTTGGATTATGGCTATGCAAGAAGAGTTAAATCAATTTGAGAGAAGCAATGTTTGGACATTAGTTGATAGGCCTAGTAATCAATCTACAATAGGAACTAAATGGGTCTTTAGGAACAAACTAGATGAGAGTGGTAACATTGTGAGAAATAAAGCTAGACTTGTAGCACAAGGTTACACCCAAGAAGAGGGAATAGATTTTGATGAAACCTATGCACCCGTAGCTAGAATGGAAGCCATTAGGATGTTGCTTGCATATGCATGTTATCATAATTTCAAGCTTTTTCAAATGGACGTTAAAAGCGCATTTTTAAATGGTTTTATAAATGAAGAAGTGTATGTAGAACAACCACCGGGTTTTGAAGACTCAAAATTTCCAAATCATGTTTTCAAACTTACAAAAGCACTTTATGGTTTAAAACAAGCTCCTAGAGCTTGGTATGAAAGGCTTTCAAATTTTTTGATTGAAAAAGGATTTGAAAAAGGTAAGGTGGACACTACACTCTTTATAAAAATGTATAAAAATGACATTTTAGTAGTTCAAATTTATGTTGATGATATTATATTTGGATCTACTAATGAATGTTATTGTCAAGAGTTTGCTAAGCTAATGCAAGGTGAATTTGAGATGAGCATGATGGGGGAGCTCTCATTCTTTTTGGGACTCCAAATCAAACAAATGAAGGATGGCACCTTCATAAATCAAGCAAAATACATAAAGGATATGCTCAACAAGTTTGGCTTGGAGAACACGAAGCCTCAAGCCACTCCTATGAGCTCATCTACAAAGCTTGACAAAGATGAAGGAGGTAAGTGTGTTGACTCTAAGCTTTATCGCTCTATGATTGGATCTTTGCTTTACCTTACCGCAAGTAGACCGGATATACTGTTTAGTGTTTGCTTGTGTGCTAGGTTTCAAGCTAGTCCTAGAGAGTCTCACCTTATAGCCGTTAAGAGGATCTTTAGATACCTTAGAGACACTCCTTGTTTAGGCCTTTGGTATCCTAGAGTCTCTACCTTCAACCTACATGCTTACTCGGATGCGGATTATGGGGGTTGCAAAATCGATAGGAAAAGTACTTCGGGAACTTGTCAATTCTTAGGTAGTATGCTCATATCTTGGTTCTCTAAGAAACAAAATAGTGTAGCTTTATCTACCACCGAAGCCGAGTACATATCCTTAGGAAGTTGTTGTGCTCAAGTCCTTTGGATGAAACAACAACTCTTAGATTATGGTGTAAAAATAGAAACCATACCCCTTAAATGTGATAATACAAGTGCAATATGTTTAACGAAAAATCCCATCCAACACTCTAGAACCAAACATATAGAAATAAGGCATCATTTCATTAGAGATCATGTCCTTAAGAAAGATGTGGCTATAGAGTATGTAGACACCTTAAATCAATTAGCGGACATTTTCACAAAACCATTAGATAAAGAGCGTTTTTGGTCCCTTAGGAGAGAGTTGGGTCTAACTAGCCTATCTTGACCTTTAGGACCTCTTTTTTTTTTTTAATTAAATGTGCTTGATTTTGTGAAATAATCATGTTTATGTGTTTAATCTCCAAATTTCTTCCATGCATATAGTTAGGGGGAGTATGTTTCTGTTAAAATATGCTTAGATCTGTTCATTCATCATTTACATACTTTTAAGAGATGTTAAGTTCATGTCTTTGGTTATTTTTAACCAAATAGGCAAAATTCTGGGCATAAGGTATCGATACTGCCCAATGGGTATCGATACTCGTTCTTCATTTCAAATTCTCAGAATTTCTCATCGCTTCACGCGTATCGATACTGCCTCATGCGTATCGATACCCTCTTCCAACGGTCAAATTTGAGAAAAGACAGGTCTATCCCTGTATCGATACCGTCTAATAAGTATCGATACCGCTTTCAACGGTTATATTTGTGGAAAGACAATTCTATCCCTGTATCGATACTGTCTAATGAGTATCGATACCTCCTTAAACGGTCAAAATTTGAGGAAAGACAATTCTATCCCCGTATCGATACCCCCTGAGGAGTATCGATACCCTTTCGCGCTGATGGTATTAAATAGGATTTTAATGAGATCTAATTTTACCAAAATTAAAACTCTTTAATACCCTATTAACCCTAAACGTTTTTGGCTATATAAAGGCCTCTTCTCCTTCATATTCTTCACCAAAAATCAAAAGAAACCCTTGAATCAAAGCTTTTGCTCTCTCTCAAAATTCTCTCTTCAAAATTTCTACCATGGCACCAAAAGAGCATTCAAGGAAACGACAAAGAGTTCTTCTTGCCGGAGACTCTTCAACTCCCGGATCGGTTGCTCGTCCCGATTATGCTACTATCTACAACCAATCTTTTGAAAATTCCGATGGTCTTCCTTATTTCCGCCAATTTGAAAACTACAAAATTCGTGCGGAGAGGATCGTATCCATCCCCTTTCTCGACTCCGAGCGCTTCAAGTTTGAATATCTTCCGCTTCTTCGTCTTTGGAATTTCATGCACTTTCTCACTATTCCGGGTATTTACTATCGACTTTTGGTTTTGATTTTCTTCTCTAATGCTAAATGCATTTATCGTAATGGAGATGTCGTTGCCATTCGATCGTATCTTATGGGGAAACAAATAGTTCTTGATGTCAAGTCTATTTGTGAAGTTTTTAAATTGGAGGATGAAGGTGAAGATAATGAGAATGCCTTAGGGCATGTTCTTAGTGGTTCCGTAACCATCCTCAATGCTCATGATCGAATCCTTCATTTGATGGTATCTTGGTGGCTTCGTCCCTCCGGAGGCAAATATTCCACCATCCGTCTATTAGATGATTTTTGGATTCGAAGTTTCCGACAACGAAAACGCCCAAATCTTGCTCGGATCATGTTCAATGAGATTGCTTATCATGTTCAACAACGTGAAACTCCTCTCATCACATCCTTTATCTATGGTACGGCCTTAAGCTATTACTTTGTTCAAAAGGATATTGATTGTTCGTTTGATCTTGCTTCTACTCTTACCGATCCTATCGACGAACATTCTCTTGCTCGAAGCAAATTTCATTATTTTAATGGAAATTGGCTACGTCTTACCGAGCTTCCACCCGAGGCCGCCGCCGCCTTAGAACAACAAGCTCCTCAAGCTCCTCAAGCTCCTCAAGTCCCACAACCCAATATGGATAATCTCATGACATATCTAAATGAACAATTCACCGGGTTGAATACTCGTTTCACCTCTATGGAAACTACTTTTGATACGAGGATGACGGGTATGGAGAATCGCCTTACATCTCTCGAAAGCAAGCAAAATTCCTCGAATATTTCCATTGCCGCTTTCCACGATGAATGGCGTAATAGCATGAGGAACAATGACCCTTTAGGAGATGAAGATGACGATGATGAAGACGATGACGATGATGAAGACGATGAAGATAATGCCTAGACTTCTATCCTTGCATATCATATCATATCATTTAGGATTTTTTTTTTATGCACCTATGTTTTATGTTCTTAGGATTAAGTTTATTACCTATGCTTTGATTATTTAGGATTTAGGATTACTTATGTTTTGGATTTATGATATAATAAGATTATGTTGCTTATCTTTATACTCTTGATATTTGATGCTCTCACAATTTCTTTTTGATCTAACAAAAAGGGGGAGAAGATATAGCTCACAAAAATTTTTGGTTTTATCTTACTTACATCAAGGGGGAGTTAAGATTTTGATTTTGAGAAATTTCTTTGGTCTTAACTAAATTGAAATATCAAGCTTATATTAAGGGGGAGTTAATTTTCAAAAGTTGTCAAAAATTTTAAGTTTTGGTTTTGTTATATCAAAAAGGGGGAGATTGTAAAACCTATGTTTGATTTTGATATAACTAGATCTTTAAGGATCAAATTGAAGAACTTAAAATTGTTTGTACAAATCCCTTAACAAGTTTTTGAAACCCCAAAGACTTTAACTGATTTATTAGAACTCAAACTCAAAAAATTTTCTAAGTGTTCCAAGGCAAAAATACTGAAAAACGTCAACCAGTATCGATACCCATCAAGGAGTATCGATACCTTTTTAGCAAAAGTTTGTCTCTGTCGGAACAAGTATCGAAACGGCAAACCCTAGTATCGATACTCTATGAAATCAGTATCGATACGGATGAACCAGTATCGATACCGTTTTATAAATATTAATTTCAAAGTCGGTTTAAAAATATAACCGTTGAGATTTTTAAACGGTCACTAAACCGGTATCGATACCACTAACCCTAGTATCGATACCCAATTTGACAGTGAGCTATGTCGAGAAAAAGGTATCGATACAGCCTGTGCTGTTTCGATACCCAGTATCGATACACCAAGAACGCGTATCGATACCCCTTTATTATTTGTACACAACGGCTATTTTCTTGTGAGACAGGTATCGATACCCCACTATAGAGTATCGATACTCATAGCTGGAAAAGTGCAAGAATGTGGAGAAAAAGCATCCCAACGGCTATAATCTTAAAATCAACTCTCACAACGGTTGGAAATCATCAAGAGGCTATAAAAAGACCCCAAGAAGCTCCAGCAACAATTCATTGAACCTCAAGAAGATATCAAAACATCAAATCCAAGCATTTGTGCAAAAATCCTACTTTGTCTAGAAATCCCAATTGTATCCTTCATTTCTATTTTGTTCGATTGGGTTGAGTGCTTGATATTGGGCTATCATTTGTATTGAGAGATACCTTATTAGCCACCAAATTTCTTTGTTCTATTGTGTGAGGATTGGGTTAATTTTTGGGTAGAAAAATTAACCGAAATTGTAAAGGTTGCCTCCTTGTCCTGGGAAAAGGGGACGAACAATTTAGTGGAAATTGTTGGAAATCCTTGGTGAGACTAAGGTAGTGGATGTAGAGTTCGGTTGGTGAACTTGAACCACTCTAAATTCCCGTGTCAATATTTTTAAGTTGCAATTTCCGTTACAACATCGTTAAAATTCCAATTCACCCCCCCTCTTGGTTATTATCATTCGTGTGATCCACTCAACATCTTTCATTTGGTATAAGAAATTCATAGAATAATTGAAGACAACTCTTGAATTTTGAGGATAGATCATTTAGGGCTTATGGATCCAAATGAATTAGGATTGTTATGAGATGTTATATCATTTCCATGCTTGATTGAAGTTGAAATTGATGTATTCTTGATGTAATACCATTAGGTTAATTAGGGTTTAATTTGGGGTTTAGGGATTCAAGTTGAATTTGGAGTTTAATAAAAGAAAAATGTTCGAATAATATAATTAAAGGTTAATTTGAGGTGTTGGAATGGTTAAAGGATGCTAAAGATGTGAATTATGAAATCTGCCCAGAATTTTAGTCTTTGGAAGTGAGTTTGGAAATTCACCGAAAATTCTATAAAAATTATTAGAAAGTGAGTCAAATACCATTGTATCCCCCCTTCAGTCTATTTTCGTTTAAAACAAACGGTAAACTGATTTCGATTTTTATATCAAAATATATGAATTTTTAAGTGATGAAAGGTCAGAAAACATAGTAGCAGTCTGCTTCGAAATTCAACACTAGAATTTGACTTTAAAATTCATCATAAATCGTATGAGTAGAATTTTGGCTATTAGTCTATATGGTTGAAAAGCTTATCGAATCTAGTTTCTTTCAAAACAAACGGAATCGAATTCCGAGTTGTAGATTATTTTATAGAAATATTTCTTTGAAGGTAGCACAAACTGACATATTATAAAATAAGTACCTTATTGGTGTTAATAATGTTTGCATGTAAGGGATAAATGTGAAGCACTCAAGTAAACACGAGAAATTGGAAATTCTATAGATAAGGCAAAGGATAAAGCTTAGAATTCTCTTAAGTTATTCAATTTAGTTTGGGAGAAAGAAGTGTCAAGGTGAGTGCATTTATATGTTTAAAAATGTATTAAGGAAGTCTTGCGATAAGTCGACCTAAATAATTTTATCAAATTGATAATATTGATTTTTATATGAAATATGATAGTTTCACGTGCATAAAGTAAATGTTTTATACATGATGGGGGTATGAACTGCCATATTGTGTTTTGTTTGTGATATTTTTTATTATATATCGATGATATGTTATAGAATGATTCATGGTATAATGGAGTATGAACTGCTCCTTTATTTTGATTTAACGATGATGAGTTATTTACCATCTACAGAATGATATATTGGAAAGGTAATGATATTGTTTTATTGCCCAAAATTACTATTGAGAGTAACAGTATAGTGGCATGCCATAGAGTCTAGCAGCTGCACCCGACACTTTATGTGTCTAGTGATTATCGACACTTTATGTGTCTAGTGATTATTGACCTTTATGGTCTATTGATTATCGGCCTTTATGGTCTAGTGTTTATTGCTTTATGGCCTAGTAGTCTGGGACTACACGACTAGCATACTTAATTTCTCTCACATGTATGTCTTGGGCTAGTGAAAAGGACTTTTACAAAATGATTTTAAATTTATTTAATCTTGCTATAAAGCAATGTCGATTTGAAATGGGTTTGAATAAGAATTGTCTATAGTATGTTTCCAAAGTTAATTATTTAATGATTTTATGATTACGTTATAATGCCTCACTAAGTTTGTACTTAGCGTGTGTTTTTTTTTGTACACATGTAGGTGGTTCAAGACATTGGTGTAAGTAAGGTGTTGCATCAAGTTCAGAAAATTTTCATCAAGCTACCACAGTAATGACATCCTACTTGAGATTTGTAATTAATTTTAGTGGCATGTACAAACGAGATAAATTTGTCCATTTTGGTTCAGAGTCTGTTATTTATCAAACGCTTAATCTAATTTTCATAAAGTAAAGGAGCTCCGATTTTGTGTACAAGTCAATAGAAATATTTTTAAAGGTTTTAAATTTTATAGTATTTTCAAATAACTTTCAATGTCTGTGGTGTATTAGGTTTTGTATTATTCCCGACTCGACTCTGATGATCGAGGTTAAAAAGGGAGTGCTACATTTAGTGGTATCAAAACTATAGGTTTAGTCGGTTCTGGATCCAAACTGAGCTTGTTATCAGTCAGTAGGTGTATACATGCCACTAGGATGTCATAATTATTGTATTGAAGCTCGAGTGACTTGATGCAACTGCTTATTGAATTGATTGTATAAAGTTATAGATGTTTGAAGTTGAGAGATCGCGTCGAGCGATCAAACAGTTGGGTAAGAATGAGGCCCATAAAAGTAGTAACAAGGTTAATCATTTATTGTTTTCCGCTCAATATGATGTTAATGTGTTGGTGAAGTTGGAAATGCCTAGCTAAACTAAGGTTTATTATTATTTCGAACCTTGGATATGATTTTAGATGAAATTCAACCCCATGTTCCTTAGACTTTTATTGCTGGAGAGCTGGGAAGTCTTGAAATGTTGGACTTCAGGTGGGGTATTGATGAAAACCAATGTCCATGGACTATTGGTTTAATAAATATAAAAATTATCCTAGAAGGGTTTCGTTGTTATGATCAGGGAAAGCTCGATGTGATAGTAACTTATCTCTTGGGATATAGCACAAGGGAAAGTCAAATTTGTAAGATTTACTCGATAGTAATTCAAAGAAATCAAATTTTTAGTAAACTTAATGGAGTTGCCTTTTATGAATTGTGATTATGGTGGGCATAGAATGATTATCCGCCTATCATGTCATTATGAATTTTTGCTCGAAAGAAATAAATTTGAAAGAAACTAGAAAGTTCAGAGATTGTAATGATGAGGGAAAATCAAATCTTTCTGACCGATGTGATTCAACAATATTTTTTTAGGAAACTACTATCACAAGGATGTAAGAACTTTCTAGATTATGTTGTGAACATACAAATATTCAAAGGTGAACATGGAAAGTATCCCAACTGTCAACGAATAACAGGATGTGTTTCATCAAGAACTGCAAGGGTTACCATCTAATCGTGAAGTGAAATTCAAGATTTAGGTTTTCTCTAGCATTAAACTTATATCAAAGGTATTGTACAAAATGGCTCTTATAGAGATAAGAGAGTTAAAGGCTGAGTTACCTTGAATATTGGATTGAGGTTTTATACGACTTAATATATTAACTTGGGAAATTACAATATTGTTTGTGAAAAAATGGATCGATGAGATTATGTATTGATTATCGCCAATTAAATAAAGTGGTAGTAAAGAATACATAATTGTTGATGTAGATTGATGATCTCTTCAATCAATTGAATGGAGCAGTAGTGTTCCCAAAGTTTGATCTTCGATTTGGATAACAATTAAAGGTTAAGGAGAAGAATATTTTAAAACTATATTCAGGACATAATATGGAAAATATGAGTTGCGGTAGTGACTTTTAATCTTACTATTGGTCTAATAGCATATACGGATCTGATTGATAGAGAGTTCTCTGGTACTTGGATCAAATTGTTGTGGTATCCATTGATGATATTCTAATGTACTTAAAGACCAAAGACAATTATGGTTCACACCCTCGGGTAGTACTTCAGATTCTATAAAAAAATCATATGAAAGGTTGTTCAAATATAAATTTTTGATATCTGAAGTTGTTTTATTAGGCTATATTGCATGGCTCAATGGAATTTGATTGGATTTAAAAAAGGAAGAGAAAGAGAGAATATGATAGAATCTCCAGTGTTGGTACAAAAAGATTCCACACTCTTCAATAATGTTTTTTATAATGAATTGGGATACATATAAATATAATAAGGGTAAATTAGTGGAATATGCATCACGGTAAATCAAGACTCACGAGTGAAATTACTCGACTCATGATGTGGAGTTAGACGCATTAATATTTTGCTCTAAAAATTTGATGGCATCTTTTCTATGGTGAGCGATGTTATGTCTTCATGATTATAAAAATCCGAAAAATGCTTGATGGCCCAAAAAGAACAAAACATACAGTAGAAGAGGTATAGAACTCCTCAAGGATTATGATGTTGAGATTGATTACTATTTTAGAAAGGCCAATATAGTAGCCAATGCACTTAGTTGAAAGATATTATCTACTTTAAGAGCAATGAATGCGCAATTGTAATTGAAAAGGAATGGCATGTTAATTATAAAACTTTAGCTTAAACCCACTCAGTTATGTTAGACTAAAGATCACTAATTGAAAGATGACAAATGAAATGATAGAACTAAACAAATTGAAAATGGTGAAACCAAAGACTTTGAAGTTAAGTCTGATGGATATTTGTAATGTGGAGGGAGAGTTATGTCTTTGATGATAAAGAATGGAAATAATAACTTCTTACTGAAGCGGACCTCAATTCAACGATGACATATCCATGAGGTAATAAGATATATTAAGATCTAAAAGGTTATTATTGGTGACCATGTATGAAAATAGTTGTAACTAAATTTGTTGATAAGTGCTTAACATACTAGCAAATAAAAGTGGAACATCAAGTGCCTTTTGGATTTCTACAACCGATTTCTATTCCTCTATGGAAATAAGAGAGAGTGACATTGACCCAAGTAAAAAGGGTTTGATTTAGGTGGTTACATATAGAATATGATCAAGTTATACACTTTTATTCCAGTTTAAACTGATTACTTAATGATTAAATATGTTGAGTTGTACATCTGAAAGATTGAAATGTTAAGTGATGTACCAATTTCCATTGTTTGTGATTGAGATCCAAGGTTATTTCAAGAATTGGAGTTCTTTGTACAAGGCATTACAAATTCGGCTTAATTTCAACACTACTTTGCATCCATAGAATGATGAAAAATATGAAAGGTTAATTTAGATTTTGAATGATATGTATAATTTCTATTTGATTAAGTTTGAAGGTTCATGGGAAAATCATTTAGCACTAGATGAAAATTCTTATAATAACAGTTATCAATCAAGTATCAAGATGGCTTCATCAAAAGTGTAATATGAAAGAAGATTATGATAAACATTTACGAATAGTGCTACAAGCCTTGTAGGAAAGGTAATTGTATGCAAAGTTACCAAAATGTGAATTCGATTAATTCAAATTGCATTTCCAGGTCACATTGTCTCAACAAACATGATCTAAGTAGATCCTAAGAAAGTTAAGATGGTAGCTCTAGTATTAATACAGTCTGAAGGTAATAAGAATTCCATGTTATTTAATGATACGTTCCATAATAGGTTGGGATGTGTATTGATGTAACAAGGGTAAAGTAGTGGCTGATGTATTTAGCCAAAAGCCATTCTTTGCCTTGTAAGCATTAAATGCCCAATTATCTTTGGAAGAAAATAGTGTATAGATTACACAGCTTCAGCTCAATTCCACTTTGAAAAATTGGATCAAAGATTTACATATGAAAGATAAGATATGCTTAGAAAGAATTCAATAAGGTGAAAAGGGAAAATTAAAGACTTCGATGTTAAGTCTAAAGGATGTTCATATTATCAAAGGATAATTTATATCCCCAATGATAATGAGTTAAAATGAGAACTAAAAGGTGATTGGACCTAATTCAGTTCAGGATGCGGAGAATAAAGTAAGAATAGTTCGAAGCAATTTTAGAAATGATTTAGAATGATGGAAATTATATGCTGATCTTGAAAGAAAATATATTTAATATAAATTTAAGGATAAATTATTCCTTAAAAGTTTCACCTTGGAAGAAAGTGTTATGGTTCAAACGAGAAGTAAAGCTTAGCTTAAGATTCATTGACCTATATTAGGTTTCGAAGAAGAATTAAAATCCATAAAGTCTTCCATATGTCGATGCTTTCGAAGTGTCAATTTGATTCTTCACATATCATAGTACCAAAAAGGGTTGAGATTCAATTAGATTTCACTTATGAAGAGGAACCAACGAAGATCATGGCTTATGGAGTCAATGAATTGAGAAATAAAAGAGATTTCGATAGAAAAGATTCTTGAAAGAATCACAAAGTTGTAGAAGCTGTATGGGATACTAATTAGAGAAATAGCATGTATGTGCAAAAATTTGAGGACGAATTTTCTTAAGGGGGAGAATTGCAATACCTTAAAGTTTGGTTAGTGACCAAAATGATGAGATTGAAAGCTAGATGTCCAAAGTGAAATGACCAAAATGAATAAAATGAAAATTTGGTGGACAAAGTAAAAATTCTAAAAAGTTTGAGTACTAAAAAGGTCATTTTCCCATAAATGATTTTTATTCCGTAAATGGGTAGTAAACCTACAAGAAATGGGTTGGAAACGACATTATTAAATTAATTCAGGATTTCAATTTTAAGGAATTATTCGATAAAACATCTAAAAATTTTCGGATAAATGGATCGAATATAAATTCAAGAAAATAACATTAGTCATTGGATTGAAGGGTGAGAATGTCATTTCACATGGTTACAATGGTTAGATTAATTTTGGGCCCTTGGATTTAGATAATTTTTCCATGTTAAATCCTAGCCATTGGATCAAAAAGGACAAGATTGAAATTTAAGTTTGGTTCAAGGGCAAAAATGGAAATTGATATAATTCAATGGTAAATTGGTAAAATACTAACTAAATATTAAATCTAGGCCATTAGACGAAAGATGATGATATTTGGCACATTATGGATTCATTGGATTTAAGGATAAATTAGTCATTTTACTATTAAGAAGATATTTTTATTATTTATGAAAATAAAAGATAACATGTGGCATAAATTGAACAAATGAAAAATAGAAAGCAAGTCTTCCGATCTTCATGTAGGTGAGGCTCAAAGAGAAAATGTAAGAATTTCATTTTTTTTTGTTTTTCATCCTTAAATACTTGGATTTAGGGTTATGGCATGAAATACAATTTTGTTCTTCATTTAATTTTTTTCATTTGGTATAAGAAATTCATAGAATAGTTGAAGATAACTCCTGAATTTTGAGGATAGATAATTTAGGGTTTAGGGATCCAAATGAATTAGGATTGTTATGAGATGTTCTATCATTTCCATGCTTGATTAAAGATGAAATTGATGTATTCTTGATGGAATACCATTTGGTTAATTAGGGTTTAATTTGGGGTTTAGGGATTCAAGTTGAATTTGGAGTTTTATGAAAGGAAAATGTTCGAATAATGTAATTAAAGGTTAATTTGAGGTGTTGGAATGGTTAAAGGATGATAAAGATGTGAATAATAAAATCTGCCCAAAATTTTAGTCTTTGTCATAGAGTTTGAAAATTCACCGAAAATTCCATAAAAATTGTTAGAAAGTGAGCTAAATACCATTGTATTTATGCTTCAGTCAAATTGGGTCTGATTTCGATTTGTATATCAAAAGATATGAATTTTTAAGTGATGAAAGGTCAGAAACAGAGTAGCAGTCTGCTTCAAAATTCAACACTAGAATTTGACTTTGAAAATTCGTCATAAATCGTACGAGTTGAATTTAGGCTATTAGTCTATATGGTTGAAAAGCTTATCGAACGTAGTTTTTGTCAAAACAAACGGAATCGAATTCTGAGTTGTCGATTATTTTATAGAAATATTTCTTTGAAGGTAGCACAAACTAACAGATTATAAAATGAGTATCTTATTGGTGTTATTAATTTGTGCATGTAAGAGATGAATGTGAAGCACTCAAGTAAACACGATAAATCAAAAAATCTGTAGATAAGACAAAGGATAAAGCTTGAAATTCTCTTAAGTTATTCAATTTAGTTTGGGTTAAGAAGTGTTAAGGTGAGTGCATTTATATGTTTAAAATGTATTAAGGAAGATTTGCGATAAGGCGACCTAAATGATTTTATCGAATTGATAATATTGATTTTCATAAGAAATATGACAATTTCACATGCATAAAGAAAATGTTTTATACATGATGGTATGAACTGTCCTATTGTGTTTTGTTTATGATAATTTTTATATTATATATCGGCGATATGTTATAAAATGATTTATGGTATAATGGAGTATGAACTGCTCCATTATTTTTATTTATCGATGGTGAGTTATTTACCATCTACAAAATAATATATTTGAAAGGTAATGATATTATTTTATTTCCCAAGATTACTATTGAGAGTTACAGTATAGTGGCATGCCATAAAGTCTAGCAGCTGCGCCCGACACTTTATGTGTCTAGTGATTATGTATACTTTATGTGTCTAGTGATTATCGACCTTTATGGTCTATTGATTATCAGCCTTTATAGTGTAGTGTTTATCGGTCATTATGGCCTAGTAATATGTGACTACACGACTCGCATACTTAGTTTCTCTCACATGTATGTATTGGGCTAGTGAAAATGACTTTTAGAAAATGATTTTTAATGTTATTTAATCTTGCTATAAAGCAATATCAATTTGAAATGAGTTTGAATAAGAATTGTCTATACTATGTTTCTAAATTTAATTATTTAATAATTTTATTATTATATTATAGTGCATCACTAAGTTCGTATTTAGCGTGTGTTTTGCATGTGTACACGTAGGTGGTTCGAGACATTGGTGTAAGTAAGGTGACTCTACCACACATGTGCCCTTACTTGGCACACATGTACCCTTACTTGGCACACAACAATACTCGATCCTATGTAACGCTCTCTAGGTATCTAGATCCCAACAACCAAGGTGACTCTACCACACATGTGCCCTTACTTGGCACACAACAATACTCGATCCACCAAGGATCCCTATTGTTACTATTACAAACAAGTCACCCAATGTTTTACCACGTTATTACACATTATGTTCGTAATATAAACCCCTTAAACTCAAAACGTAATTTCTGGGAAAATTGCCTATCGGGTACCGGTACTGACCCTCGCGTACCAGTACGGTACCCTTTGGGTACCGATACTCACATGAGTACTGATAGAATTTGAGTTTACTAGAATTTCATCCAGCCTGCGCGTACTGGTACAAATCGACCCGTACCGATACCTATTTACAGGGCGTACGGATACAGGTTGGACACCGTACCAGTACCCCTTAATAGTTCATCCAATGAAAAAAGTGATCTTAAAACCCATAACATTAGGGTATCAGTACGGCCTCCCCGTGTACCAATATCGAAGCCCAAAATGACTTCCTAGGCTCGGGAAATCATTTCCCAAGCCCTCAATTCACAACCATTAACCTCCAAACTCAGTCCTACATCTTATGGGAGCGTTTATTGTGGTTTACTACCATTTTTACATGTTATTAATAGGAAATCTGGATTATGCCTTTAAAGAGGGTCTCTAACCTCTAACACCCAAACTCAACCATAAACATCAAATTTAAGCAACAAAACAATCAAATTTATGATGCCCGTGAAGGCATAGGAGTTAGTAGTATACTAACCTTGATTCAAAAGCTCGAAATGAAGCTTCTAAGCCAAAGTCGAGTTACAACTTTGTTGGGGTTGAAGGATAACTATAACATCAACCTAAGAATAGAAAAACGGGTTTAAATCTCCTTACAATCCATTTCCACTATCCCCCTCCCACAAAACCCAACCTTTTCATCCACCGCCATTTTTATGAAACTTACCTTGAAATGTAGATACTTGGATGATGGTTTCAACAATCTTAACCCAAAATCCAGAAATCTAACTCAAGGGGCAAAGATTTGACCTTTACCTTTGGGTCTACAAGGAAGGATTAATGAGAGAGAGGTGGGGTGAGGTTGGAGACAACATGAGATCACTCTCCAAACTTTTTCTGTAGAACTATCAAGTAAAACAAACCTTCTTCATTGCCCCTCTCTCATCAACCCATTCACCTATTAACCCAAGGCCTTAAGTTCAACAACCAAAAGGAAGCCCACTATAGAGCCCTTGAGCCTTCAACAAGCCCAACAACATGGCCCAACACGCAGGGTCCACGACTCGGGTGAACCTGACCCTCGTATTCTTAAATTTGTGCCATTACAACTCTCCCCTCCTTAAAGAAAATTTTGTTCTCGATATTTACTTGACGGAAACATATACGGATAAAGAAACCTCATATCCTCCTCGGTCTCCCATGTAGCCTCCTCGACTTTGCGGTTCCTCCAGAACATCTTTACTAAAGGAATACACTTGTTGCACAACTCCTTGACTCCTTTAGCCAAAACTCTAATCGGCTCTTCCTCACAGGTCAAATTGGTATTGATCTCAATCTCTTCAAGTGGGATGATATGTGAAGGGTCAGAACGATAGCGTTTCAACATAGACACATGAAACACATTATGAAGACGCGCCATCTTCGGGGGCAAGGCTATCCTGTAAGCCACGGGTCAAACTATCTCTAGAATCTCATACGGTCTAATAAACCTTGCGCTCAACTTTCCCTTCCACCCAAAGAGGATTACTCTTTTCCATGGTAACACCTTGAGGAACACTTTGTAACCAACCTCATACTCGATGTGCTTGCGCTTCTGATCTGCATAAGCTTTTTAACAATCAAAGGACACTTGCAATATTTCCTTGATTATTTGAACCTTCTCCTCGGTTTGTCTAATCAAATCTGACCCTACAATCCTTCTCTCATTGAGCTCGGTCCAAAAAAAAGGTGTTCTAAACTTGCTCCCATACAAAACCTCAAAAGGAGCCATCTTGATACTCGATTGGAAATTGTTTTTATAGGCAAACTCAACAAGCGATAGTTGTTCTTCTCAACTCCATGCGAAATCAATGACACAACACCGAAGCATATCCTTCAAAATCTAGATGACTCACTCAGACTGACCATCAGTCTAAGGATGAAAAACAGTGATGAAATACAACTTGGTATCCAAAGCCTGATGTATCTTCTTCTACAACCTTGCCGTGAACCATGGATCTTTATCTGATATGATTGACAATGTCACTACATGCAACCTCACAATATCTTGGATGTACAACCATGCCAACCTCTCAAGCATAAAATCCATACGTACATGAAAGAAATGAGCAAACTTGGTCAACCAATCTACAATCACCCATATAACATCCTGTTTCTTTTGGGTTAACGACAAACATGTCAAAAAATCTATGGTCGCACGATCCCACATCCATTGTGGAATCTGGATGGGCTGAAGCAAGCCCGAAGGAACTTGATGCTCAGCCTTTACTTGATGGCAAGCTAAGCATCGGGTCACAAAGTTGGACACATCTCTTTTCATACTAGGCCACCAATAAAAAGGAAGAAGGTTTTGATACATCTTATTGCTACTCAGATGCAATTCAAATGGACTATTATTAACTCCTAGAAAATATTTATTTTTATGTATATTTCACAATGCTTTTGCTTGTCTTTAGGTATATATGTTTGCATTTAGTTGTTAAAATCATGAATTTGCATAAGGAGTTAGGTAGTTGTTCCTTGCCAGCATGAAGGGTTGTTTTGCATGCATTGATGCAGGTTAGGAGTGGGGCAGGCTTGGCGGAGCAGCGTAGGAGCATGAAGCAGGCAAGCATAAGAGAATTGTCGAGTCGTAGTTGGCAGAGTTGGACTAGAGATTGCCAAACTCGGTTGGCAAAGAAGTGAAGTTTGATGCCCAGTCAAAGTAGCAGTTGAAGCCAGTACACGTCAAACCTAAAATTCAAATGGAGATAAGAAGATAACGTGCTTTATCCTAAATGCACAATCAAATTTCAAATTCAAATCCACTCTACGGTTACCCATGTGTGCCTATTTAAAGGAAGAGAAGAGATCGATCAAAGGAGAACTTAGAGAGAGAATCATGGTGAAAGAGGAAGGTAGAGGCTGTGTGATTCGACCATCTTAGACCAAGAGCTCTAGAGCATTCGAGGTGCTGCATCGACGAACCTTCTTTTTGCCCATTCTCTTGGTTTTATTTTTATTTAAGTAATGATGTTGAGATACGATGATATTTTATGGATGGAAGCCCAACCATGAACTAAGCTTTTATAGTTGGTTAGAGATGTTTGCGATTAACGCTCAGTTTATGTTTAGTTTTTAATAATTTAATGTCTTGGCATTGTTTTCTATTTGGCTAGCACTTCATTTCTTTAAATTCTTTTCCAAATGACAGTAGGCATTTTTTGCTTATTACGTCTTAATATCTTAACATACTTGAGGGGTAACGATTAGTTGTCAGGTACTAAGGAGAGAAGCTTCGACAGAAGATGTTCAAGTATATGAGCTTACTTCATAAGTGAATCTACCCCTTAGGAGTATAGATTGAATCCACCCCATAAAAGACATTACTTTAGTTTAGCTTGTGACTTGCAAAAACTCGTTCTTCTCCCAACCCTCGATCTTTGTATCTTTTAACCTGAAAAGTATAGGAATGAGATGCATTAGGCTTATATAGCCTAGTTGTAACCCCCTTAGCCCGGCCTAGACGCTTGACCCGAACTACGAAGATTACACGGGGAAAACCAAAGTCAACCCAAAAGTCAACCTTGATTAACGACCCTTTTTATTTTAAACTTGTCTAGATGCACATTAAGCCTATGTGAATACTCACGAATCATGGAAGAGAAAGGCACAGCGATCGAAAAACATTTAGGGACTTAATTGCATAAATTACGCGTTTAGGGACCAAACTGTAATTTTTGGAAATTATAAGGACTTTGCTGTTTTTAGGTTTACCAATATGAAATTAATCATGTTACATGCTTCACTGTCAAGTTTCAGCTTAAAAAGACATCTCAAGCTCAAGCAATTGCAACCACAACATTCAGAACTAAAATGTAAAGCATGGAAACTAAAAACAATTCAAAACAGCATCCAACGGTCAACTGTATCAGAACGCCCACTCTTCGTACCGAAACGCCCGTATCGAAATGGTGTTGACAGTTTTGGTACTCGGGTATGTTCCGAGACCGGTATCGAAACAGGCATCACCAGTAGCCAAACTGTTTTGAAACAGCTTCATCCGTTCCGAACCACGATGGCCATTACAGGCCCCCGTTTCGGAACAGGTGAGGGTGTTTCGATACACTTGGCCCAGTGACAGCAGAAATTGCTGGTTTTTCACCTTTTAAACCAATCAAACATGTCTCAAAGAGCATCAAACCATACCAGCAACTCATTATGATACTAAGGAATATATTTAAGACCCCTAAGCTAGAGCATGGCATCAAACACAAAAACACACAATCTAAAGGCATGCTTCTGAGTCTCAAAACCAAAGTAAGCAACCAAACCCCAAACCAAACATTTAGGACCATTTACAACCCAAAAATGCCATCACAAACATACCACAAACTTAGGGAGTTCAAACACATCTCCCAAATACAACCTTGGTTTCCCATTGCCATATATCAAGACTAAAGTGTATAAAAACATCACCATACATGAGCTTGCTCTTCCTTGGATGTTCTTAACCTTCTCGTTGCCCAAAAACACCTCAATTATCTGCATTATTGGTAAAAGAGAGCGTAAGCACAATTGCTTAGTGAGGCATGCTCTAAAGAAAACCAACACAATAATGCATTATTCAAAACACTTTCTCAAAGCCTTTTTCTACAACATGCTCATTCTATCTCATGCTTGAAAACCATTCAAAGCAACTTCTCATTGAAAACACATGTACCTCAATTCTATCTCATGCATTTAAACCAATGCAAATCTCATGGCAAAGCCATACTCATGCTTGTAAAACCAAAGCATTTCATATACAAATCTCATATGCATTTCTCATAGCATAAATCATCTCATCAAAGGTACATGTGAATCAAAAGCATTTTCATATATTATATTGGCTTTTCACATCTCATTATTACTCAGATATGCGGACAACATTCTCTAACCACTAGACGCTTCCGGTGGAATCTCACATCACCGTACTCACTTGTCTAGTAACATAACTTATGGTGGAATCTCACATCACCGTACTCACATGGCGGAATCTCCCATCGCCACAAAGCTTGGGTATTTCACCAAGTCCTACCCGATGGAATGCCCATCATCGGTTCTCTCCCTTTGGATTAAACCAAAGAGCACGTACAAATTTTTAGTTTATAGTGCACTCTCATCCTATTGATCGATCAATTATATCCGGTAAGTATCTCAACATCTATGCCAATATATTATGTCAAAACATCATCTCACCTACTATTTTTCATGCAACATTTCTCAAATCATTCTCATCTCATTTCAAAACCATAACATTTGCCATGCTTTAAAACAAAAGCTCAAATCTCAATCATACAACATGTTATTTCATGAAATCATTTCAAGCACACCTCATGCTACAAATTATGCCTAAAAACAGTAGGAATTTATCTATCTCAAACCATGAGCATGTAAAAGCATTTTAGGGGCAACCACCACATTTAAGAGAGCAATCTAGCCAATACTTACTTCCGGACTTAGGAAAGTGTTTCAAACCTTTCCTAAATCCCCAAACCTTGTTTCTTGTCCCTCAAGGACTTCTAAACCATTCGCACTCACCGATTACGTTTCTCTTGCTCGCCAAAACACTATCTAGGCTCCCGGATCAACACCAAAGGCGTCCGAAGATGTCTCCCTTGTTTATAAAACATAAGAGCAGAGGATTAATGCATCATCATGCATTGAAATCATTAGCCACACACCTAAACTCGCTGCTCTATTCACAAACCACATTTTGGCTACCAAACACAACCGAAATCATCTCCAAACTCTTCCAAAACAAAGCCCAGCCAAAATCTACCACTTCTAATCATTTCTAAACATCAATCAACATCAAAAATTACCACAAACTCGTCTTTATACCTCCAGCTATGACAGAACACCAAAACCACCCCAAAAACCATCATTCTAGCATACAAACCTTAGGAATCCAAGCCTATTTCAGGATTTGTTTGATAAAACCTCATTTATAACATCAATTAGCATCCAAAATACATTAGAAAACAACCTCAAAATAGAGCCTAACCATCAACCACGAAAATCACCAAGATCTCTTCAAAAACCTTGAGTTTTAATAAAATTTCTTGTTTCTAACATTAAAGCAACTCAAAAATCATTAACAAAGGATTGATAACTTTGGAATTTAAGTAAAGAACTGATCATTAGAGGAGAATGAAGAAGCTTACCTCTAATGGCTGATTTCTCCTTGAATTGGGCAAGTTTTTCTTGAAAATCCAATGTAAAAACAAGATGATTTGATGAGGTAAAGATTAGGAATCAAAAGAAGATTGAAATCTCATCAAAAGGAATGAAAATCAAAGGTTAATTGCTGGAGAAAATGTGTTTGGCTGAAAAGAAATTGAGAGAAAATTGATGAAAATGTAGTTATGAAAAGTCAGAGGTAGTTTCCTTTAATTAATCTTTTTTTTCCTTTAATTAAAACATTAATAAAATCACCCAAATTAAGAAGAAATCTAATTAAAAACATTTTGGTCAAATTAGCTCCTTAAAGATTCAAAGTTTCAATCCTTTACAAAACAGTCACTATTTAACTTTTGCAAAAATTGCAATTTGGTCACTACATCGAAATGTAGTATTTCCAACCCTTATTTTGAAAAATTGATTTCACCATAATCATTCATATAATAAATGAGGATTTTTAGATATTTTCCATATTTTTAAAGCATCCCGAACTAGGTGTTCCCTAAACCTCCCTTTAAGATTCGAACCGTTCCCGATCAGTCCGATTCGAACTCTAAAACATCTAGGCCCAAATTTGGGGTGTTACACTAGTGAGGTACCCGATAACAATGCAATAATAGTACAATGGATGTTGATAGAGTCAATTTTAATACTTCAATCTAAATGCATCTCCGCTACAAGCTATAACAATAATTTCAACAATTTTAATCCTTGGAACGATATGAGATAGTGGATACGCGAATTCCCAACCAACATCGTCAATTAATGAACAGTCAAATCCTTCAACATCGTCAGCAGACCAAATTATAACACGTTCTGCCAACATTGCCAAATAGAGCCTTAGCTCAAAGACCGTAGTCCACTCCATACCAATGAGCTCATGAATTCTATGACATGCAAATTGTATCTAATGTCCACTCGAATCCAAGGTCCGGTGTTTTAGGCCAATACAATAACAATAACAATATTGTTGGTAATATCAATGACAATAAAATGATTCAATGGCCAAATAGTTCGATGCAATGGACTTAGCGAAGCTTACCAATATTAACTCCTATGAGGTTTCGATGCAATGGTACCTTGTAAACATATTAGCAATGCAAAACAATAAATAATGGAACCGAGAAGGCACCAAGACATTCTTGAGACTCTGACTACACTCACCAAAACTTTCGAGGCTTTCAAGGCTCTTGGATGATGATTCTTTCGTTCCTTGATTTGTTGGATTCCGGTGGATTAGGCGATTCCTCACCTAGTTTCCCTTGAGCTAACAAAACGGTATAGAACAAGGATTACAATAGTTTCAATAATTCTAATAACAATAAGTATATCCTTAACTTCACTTAGTTATGGAAACAATAGGGATTTAACTAGGGAATCCATAGAAATTCCTTAGGGTTCATGATTCTTGAGCACGAAATTAGACATGATTTAGCTATGGAATCGATGGATTAATAGGGGGCTTATAGTTACCCAATTGATAACAACAGTATAGGAAGAAACCGAAGAAAAGAAAAGCTTGAGTTTTATTAGAAATAGAGGCGTGTGCTTGCTTATACGGGAGGTTGAAGATGATGATGGCTTTTGCTCCAACTAAGGCAATCGGTAAGTTTTTCTATTGTTTCCCTTTCTTTTCATTTTCTTTTAATTCCTACGCATTCCTTCATATGAAGGAATTGAATTCCCTTTGAAGAAATATATGTTTTGATATAATAATTGAAAAATGTTTTGGACTAAATTGAAAAGAATTTAAAACATGCTTTTAGTCAAAACAAATTGAAAATAAGTTTGAGGTGTTTTCAAAAGGTTTTGGCAATGTTTGAAACGTTTTTACGTAGCCAAACCAGTGTTTTTAATGTACATGTTTTGATACAGGCATAATCAGTATCGATATGTTTTGAAACTGTCAGAACCCATTTCGATACAGGGCTTACTTATTTTGATACGGACAGGAGTTGTTTCGAAACACCTGTTTGTGTTTCAATACGCCTACGTGGCAAACACCCCAACGGCTAAAACCCTCAATGGTGTATCGAA
This sequence comes from Hibiscus trionum, assembly GCA_030270665.1. Taxonomy (NCBI): domain Eukaryota; kingdom Viridiplantae; phylum Streptophyta; class Magnoliopsida; order Malvales; family Malvaceae; genus Hibiscus; species Hibiscus trionum. Next base: position 6,739,770 of record BSYR01000007.1, on the reverse strand, counting down.
ATAGACATCACTAGAACTGCATTTATGGTGAAAAATAAAGTCTCAAACAGCTCAAATTCAACCCCCAACGGTCCTCAACGGCTAGAAACTCAATTGGGAGTATAAAAGGGACCTCCAAGCATCAAGGAAAGCCTAATGCTTCAATTGTCAACAACATTATGATGAAGAAATTTTCTTAGAGCTTAATTGTACTTTTCTAGCATAGACAACACTTGTGAGATAAAATTGTCAAATTTGCTCATGTGTTTAGGATTGGGTGAGTGAGCTTAAGAGTGCAAACTATCTACCTAGTGAGGGTTTCAAGTTTGCTCAAATTTCTCTTGTAAAGAGGGTTTACTCAAGCTTTGGGTTAGAAAGCTTTGAGTGTGTAAAGGTTGCCTCCTTAGCCTAGAAAAGGGGAAGAAATTCAAGAGTGAATTTGGTGAAATCTTTAATGGGAAGCTAAGGTAGTGGATGTAGGTGCTTGTCAGAAAGCCGAACCACTATAAATCCTTGTGTCTATTGTCCAATTTTTACCTCCCACAAAATCACCCAAAATCTAACTTCTCCGCCACTTGGCTAACTAAATCGGTTGAAGGAAATCGAGCCTATCAAGCCTAACAATTGGTATCAGAGTGAGGCTCAATTGAAAGAGATTAACATCCTATTGAGGCGATCCGGGAAGCTCGATACAAGAATTCAATCAACAGGTCAAATGGCACAATCTATCGACAAGCCACCATTCTTCGACGGTACCAACTACGCTCATTGGAAGATTAGAATGAAGTTCTTCATCAAATCCAAAGACTACAAGCTTTGGGATATTGTTGAAGAGGGTCCTTATATGCAAAAAAGAGTAAAGATGGAATGGAGTGCGGATGATCGCAAGAAGATGGAGCTAAATTGCAAGGCTTTGCACATCCTCTTTGTGCATTTAGCCCCAACATCTATGAGAAGATGTCCTCTTGCGAAGATGCCAAGGAAGTATGGGACAAACTTGAAGTCACATACGAAGGAACCAACAAAGTAAAGGAGACCAAGATCGGTCTTTTCAACCTTAAGTATGAGAACTTCAAGGTGGAACTAGATGAAGACATCACGAAGATGTTCGATCATTTCTCCACCATCACTAATGGACTCGAAGGATATGGAGAAATCATTCCAGAAGATAAACTTTTCCGCAAACTCATCTACTCTCTTCTCGAGTCTTGGGACTCGAAGAAGACGACCATCATCGAAGCTAAAGATCTTAAATCCTTGAAGCTCGATGAACTCATGGGGTCTCTCCTCACACACGAAATCATGAAGAAAGGGAAAGAATAGGAGAAAAAGAAGGAAGGGATAAAGAAGATGGGGGAGAAGAAGATCAAGAGGCAAGGCATCGATGTAAATGTCATTGCCCTTTCATCCTCTACATGCCAACACGTTCAATTAAGCGAAGAAGATAGTGAAGATGAAGAGATAACCATTCTCTTCACCAAATTTGTTTGGTTCATGAAGAATGAGAAAGAAAAATCAAAACATGAATCGAAGAAGAAGATGGTGAATTCCCTAAAGAAAATTGAATCCAAGAAGGGGTCGTCATCACAGAAAGCATATGTGGCAACTTGGAGTGATGAAGACTCCACCGAAGAGGAAGAGGTAGCCCACCTATGCTTCATGGCCCTCCAAGAGGGTGAGGTAACTTGTAACTCATCTAGTTCAAATTTATATACTTTTGATGAGTTGCAAGATGTCTATGATGAATTGGTTTTTGAATTCAATGCATCATTTTCCAAAAACAAGAAATTAATCTCAAATTTAAAAAAGGAAAATGAAATTCTTTCTAAGGGGGAGAATCTCAAACAATTTTTCAATTTGGTTTTATTATATCAAAAAGGGGGAGATTGTAGAAATATATGTTTTGATATAATAATTGAAAAATGTTTTAGACTTAATTGAAAAGAATTTAAACACTCTCTAAGTCAAAAACAACTTGAAAATAAGTTTGAGGTATTTTCAAAAGGTTTGGCAATGTTTGAAACATTTTTAAGTAGCCAAACCATGTGCTTTTAATGTACTCGTTTCGATACAGGCACAGTCTGTATCGATACGTTTTGAAACTGCCAAAACTCGTTTCGATACAGGGCTTACATGTTTCGATGAAGACATGTGTTATTTCGAAACACTCTTTGGTGTTTCAATACACCTACGTGGCAAACACCCCAACAGCTAAAATCCTCAATGGCTATTTCCCAATGACTATTTGAATTGCAGGCTGTTTCGATACAACACTAGACGTTTCGATATGGGCGTTCTGATACGGCCCAAGTGTTTCGATATGGCACACTGCATCAGACTCCAACGACTAGTTCTGAAGAAGGGCGTTTCGATACAGCTACACGTGTATCGAAACAAACATCACCAGAATTGCATTTATGGTGGGAAATAAGTCTCCAATGGCTCCAATTCAACCCCAACGGCTACAAACTCAATTGGTAGTATAAAAGGGGCCTCCAAGCATCAAGGAAAGGCCAACACTTCAATTGTCAACAACATTATGATGAAGAAATTGTCTTAGAGCTTAATTGTACATTTCTATCATAGACAACACTTGTGAGCTAAAATTGCCAAATTTTCCCTAATGTTTAGGATTGGGTGAGTGAGCTTAAGAGTGCAAACTATCTACCTAGTTAGGGATTACAAGTTTGCTCAAATTTCTCTTGTAAAGAGGGTTTACTCAAGCTTTGGGTTAGAAAGCTTTGAGTGTGTAAAGGTTGCCTCCTTAGCCTAGAAAATGGGAAGAAATTCAAGAGTGAATTTAGTGAAATATTTAGTGGGAAGCTAAGGTAGTGGATGTAGGTGCTTGTTAGAAGGCCGAACCGCTATAAATCCTTGTATCCATTGTCCAATTTTTACCTCCCACAAAATCACCCAAAATTCAACTTCTCCGCTACTTGGCTAACTAAATCGGTTGAAGAAAATCGAGCCTATCAAGCCTAACACCCTTATCCCACATGGTTGATGACAAAGCTTGGGAGGGCTAATCTCGAGGTTAGCCCCTCGACTTATTATTCTTTACACTTTTGCCCCAATAGTTCCATTCTTTATAATTTAGTCACCAAACTAGGTTTCAATGTTTTCAATATAGTCCTTGGTCAATAATAATACTAAATTAAGGCTTGATAATTGAATAATTGACAACTTGGTCAAAAGTCAATACAATGGTTTGACTTTTTGATAGGGGATTTTTTATCGCCGGAAATCCAATTTCAACTAAGCCAGTTTATATGGTGTTACAATTCTCCCCCTCAAGAAAATTCATCCATGAATTTTACCTGAACCGAAGAGATGGGGATACTATTTCTTCATAGTCTCTTTTGGTTCCCATGTAGCTTCTTCAACCTTGTGACTCCTCCATAGCACCTTGACTAGAGGGATGTTCTTGTTACGAAGCCTTTTGACTTCCCGTGATAATATTTGTACTGGTTCCTCCTTATGGGTTAGATTCGGTTGAATCTCAATATATTTTGGCTCAATAATATGCGATGGATCATAACGGTATTTGTGGAGCATTGATACATGAAAGACATCGTGAATCTTGCTTAATTCTTGAGGCAATGTCAAACGGTAAGCCCTGAGACCTATTCTTTTAATAACCTCAAAGGGTCCGATGAATCGAGAATTAAGTTTTCCCTTCTTGCAAAATTTGAGTATTTTCTTCCATGGAGACACCTTGAGGAAGGCTTTCACACCCACAATATATTGTATGTCCTGCCTCTTGAGATTTGCATAGGCCTTTTATCGATCAAAGGCGACCTTAAGTCGGTTGTGGATGATAGTAACCCATTCTTCGGTTTCCCGAAGTAAGTCAGGGCCCAACACCTTGCCTTCACCAAGTTCAGACCAGCACAAAGGAGTTCTACATTTCCTGTCATGTAATGCTTCATACGGTGCCATCTTGATTGATGCTTGGTAGCTGTTATTATAAGCAAATTCGACAAGAGATATAGATTTTCCCAAGATCCTTCGAAGTCAATAATACATGCCCGAAACATATCTTCCAAGATCTGAATCACCCTTTCTGATTGTCCATCAGATTGAGGGTGGAAAGTATTTTTGAGATTAACTCTGGTGCCTAGAGCTCCTTGCAACGTTCTCCAGAATCGAGAAGCAAACCGAGAATCTTGATTGGAGATGATAGACTTGGGTACTCCATGGAGTCTAACAATTTCCTTGATGTATAAGTCAGCCAGCTTAGGGAGATCGTAGTCCATTCTGACCGATAGGAAGTGAGCTGACTTGGTGAAACGGTCAATAATGACCCAAATAGCATCATGCTTAGCCGGTGACAATGGTAGTCCACTAACGAAATTCATAGTGATTCTTTCCCATTTCCATTGAGGTAACTTAATAGGTTGCAATAATCTGGTGGGAACACGATGCTTAGCCTTGACTCGTTGGCACGTGAGGCATTTGGACACATATCTTGTAATAACATGTTTCATACCAGGCCACCAATAGAGTTCCCGAAGATCTTTGTACATCTTTACCGATCTTGGGTGAACTGAAAAAAGGCTACAATGAGCTTCCCTGAGAATTTCATCTTGAAATGACTTGTTATTGGGTACATAGATTCAGTCACGAAAACTCAAGAGTCCTTCAGAATCAACTTTTAATTCAGGATCAGAATTACTCTGAAGTTTAAAGATAATGGCTTGCAATTTAAGATCTTGGTCTTGCAATGACTTAATCCTTGATACAATGGTAGATTGAATTTGGAGTTCATCTACTAGGGTACGGTGCTTCCTGAGCTTGAAATAAGCGTTAATAGTTCGCGTAACGCCTCAATTTTGAGCCTATGAGTCTTTAAGGTCGACTCGAGGTTCGTAGGTGCTAGATTAGAGATCCGAGTTAGTTTAGGAGTGGTTCAAGGAAAACTTGGTTCGGGATGTGATAAAACTATGCGAAAAATTTCTAAAATCATCTTTACATATATATTGAAGGAAAGTGAAGCCAATTTTGGAAAAATATTTTTGGAAAGTTGACAATTCGGTTTGGTGACTAAAATGTAAAAATTGCAAGTTTCATTTTAATGGCTAAATTGAAGAGAGCCAAAACTTAGAATCTTTAGGGAGCTATTACACCAATGTGTTATCAGCATTTTCCCTTGATTTTGTGTTTTTAAAGGATTAAATTAATTGAGTTAATAAGAGAGTTTTATTAAAAGAGATTTTAAAAAGCTAAACATTTTCTTATGTAACTACTTTTCTCCTAAACTTTTCTCTCAACTTTCCCATCAGCCAAACTATCTTTTCATCACTAAAATCTCCAGATATTTATCTATTTTCATCCACTTTTGATTTCTAAATGGATCTCATGGATTTCTACATCTACTAGCTAAGGATTTCTTCTAAATCATTGCAAATCAAGGGGAAAGCTTGTGTTAGAGGTGATCTTTCTTTTCACTCCTCTAATCAAGGTTCTTTATTGAAATTCACAAGTCTCTGGCTCTCTAATTTTGTTTAATAACAAGGTTTTATAATTTAATTGATGAAATTGCTAAATTAAGCTTTGGATGATGATTTTTCAAGATTTTCGTTATGGTACTATTTTGATTGATTTGAGGATTATTTTAATCATGATTTGGATGTTAAATGATGTGGAAATAAAGGTTTTATAATAGTAATCCCGAAATGAGTTGGATCTTTAATTGTTAGATTGTTAGATTTTAAGGTTTTGTTGTGTTAGTGTGAAATCTGAGTTGCTGGAGGTATAAGGATGTAATTAGGTTTATTTTGGATGTTAATCGATGATTAAAATTGGATAGAAGTGTTAGATTATGGCTGGGCTGAGTTTAGAGAGTGATCGAAGGTGATTCCGGTTGTTTTGAATGGGTGTTTTGGGAAGAACAGTGAGATTGTTTAAGTTGTTGGTGATTTTAATGCATTATGATGCATTAATCCTCTGTTCTTGTGTGGTATAAACAAGGGAGAACACATCAGAAGCAATTAGTGAAGTTTCGGGGGCTTCGGACGCTTGATTTCGCGTCGGAATGTAACACCCCAAAAATTACGCCCAAATTGTAAACCCTAGATTCGAAAAATCCATACTTTAGAAAATAATTTCAAAATTCCTAATTTTTAAAACCCTAATTTTCTATGATGGACTAAATATGAATTTGTAACGCCCTGGGTTTAGGGGTCGGAAGTACTCGGGTAAATTAGGTTCGAGTCGTGGGTTCGTTTTAAAATTTTAATTAAACTTTGGTTTAAATTAAAAGGGTTTGAATTCATTAATGTCATTTTAGTAATTTCAAAATAAGGGGAAAATAAGATAAAAAAAGGGGGTTTAATTTCAAAAAGATGCTCATATTCTTCTTTCCAAGTTTTTGACGACCTAAAACCTCCCTTATCCCCCTTGTCACTATTTCATTCATGTCTCCATCGAATTCAAGTGATTTCAACGAGGTAAGATCATTTTTGACTTGTCCTTTCATTTCCTAACACATTCGTGGTTTTAAATTTTAAAAAACATCATTGTAGAGAAATTTGAGTATTCATAGTTTTCAAAGAAAAGCATGAAACTTTAGTGGATTTTCATGTTGTTTTGATGTGTAGAGTTAAGTTATGAGTTAACCTAGCCCTAAGGTACATTATATCTCAATTTGGTTGATTTTTGTTAAGAACCCCGAAATTGGGTTTTGGGGGTATTTTAAAAGTGTAAAACTTTGTGTTTTTGTGTGGTTTTGTGAAAGGGAGTTGGGCTGGGGTTATAATGATATTAGAAGGGTTTTTTGAGGATGTTTGGAGGTGTTTTGAGCATTGTATTTGGTAGTTTCCTGCTGGGTCATTAGGGAGTACGAAAATGAAGGATGTTTTGTTGGTTCATGGGTTGAAAATGTGGTAAATGGGTCTTGGAAATGTATCTTGATTGTGACAGTGATTTTGGGGCTGAATGATTGTGTAAATTGTTGTTTTTGATTGACTAGAACCAAGGGAAACCATTGGAGAGGCTTCGGGCACGAATCCAGGGAATTTGGAGACTTAAGATTGGTGTTCGGCATCCGTTTGGGTTGCAATGGTGAGTGAAAATGTTTTGAACTTGTTTTGCTTTCGGAAATGAGTTCTTGGGGGTTTGGGTGGAGCCTTGAGGGCTAACCTAAACCTAAGCGTAAGTTTACTAATCCTACCTTGATAGTTAAATGATGGTGTATGAATATTTGTTGTGATATCATATGCATTGTGGATTGCTTTTACATCCGTTATTATTGTGTAGTCATTGTTGGTGTTGAGCCTCATGTGATGGTTGTCATAACTACGGTGATGAGTGGTCCCACCGGTAGTGACTAGTAGTAGAGTAAGGTGATGAGTGGTCCCATCGAAAAACTACTAGTCGAACGGTGATGTGTGGTCCCACCGTGTGTGTTGGTTGTGCATGTGCAAACCATGTAGATGTCTTGTTGTGTTACCTTTCGTGCATTCAATGGTGTATTTATCATTTAAGAAATGTGTTTTGGAAAACTGCATGATTGTTGAGTATTAGAGTTTCGCTCTCTAAGCTATCGAGCTTACGCTCTCCTTTTTCCAACATGCAGATCGTTAGAGTTCGAAAGGCAAGTGGGCAAGGGAGGAGATTTTTGGAGTTCTCAAGTAGCTCAAGTATGATTTAAGTAATTGTAATAATGCCTAGACATTGGGGGTATTAGACTTGTATGGTGTTGGAGTTCAAACTCCTTTGTTTGCTTTTGATGTTCTAGCATGTTGGTTTGTTGGTGCCATGTGTTGTATAAGCATTGTTGGACTCATGTATGTTGGATTGTTGTTAATGCCTTGTTATAGATTTGTAAACCATGTTTACCATATTGCTTAAATGCCTTGTGTTTGAGGGTTTAGACCCTTTTCTATGAATGCTCTGAGTTTTTATGAGAGTATCTAAACCTTGCTAGTGGATGCATGTGTCTTTTGCCTTTTTGACCCCTTTTATGTATGGTTGATATGCAAGTTTCTCTTAAGTATGGTTTCCTTGGATTTAATGCCTCGTTGTTTGTTTAAATTGATCTGTATGCTTATTTATGGTTGATGAATATTGTATGAATGTTTGATTTTGGCTAGGTGGGTCATAAAATGCATCTAGAGTTGAGTCTTAGATTGTTTTTCGGCTAATTTGAGTCTTGCATTGCAGGCTGTATCGGTACGCCCAAGGGCCGTATCGATACGGTCCTACACTTTGGGGCTCAGTTTAAGCCTAGCGTACCGATACACGGGGGTGTATCGATATGCCAAAGGCTCTCTGGAAATTTGAGATTTTGCCGAGATTTTGGCGTATCGGTACTGGTCTAGAGTGTATCGATACGGTTTCATATCGCTGACCATGAGAAGTTGACCGTTGAGGGCGTATCGGTACGGTCAACCAGTGTACCGATACGGTCTCCCTAGTTTGACTTTGGGCAGTTGACCTAGTCAAGGCGTATCGATACCCTCTTCTAGTGTATCGATACGGCCTGCTGTACAAACTAAAATGGGCTGTTTTAAATTGTTGTTTTGTATGGTTGTATTAATTTGTTTTGTTTCTGCTGTCGTGTTTCACATAGGAAGTATTAAAGCCTTTAGACAAGATAATGTTAAAAGAAATTTCCTAGGGTTGCTAACCGAAGGGGAGCCTTAAAGGGTTTCACTTCGGTTTTCCCCGTGTGACCCACTCGGACCGGTCAGTCGTCCAGACCGGGACGAGGGGGTTACAGAATTTTTATTAAACTTGAAAGTTAATATGAAATTTCTTGAAAGTTTAAGGACTGACTCCGTAACCTTTTTATCAAATTGAATTTCAATTCAATTGGTTTCCCCATACGTTTTTTAATTATTTAATATTATTTTTTAACGCAATTTCTTTTTAAATTGAATTTCAATTCCCTTTTTTCCCCACGGTTAAACTTGCTCTCCTTTTTCAACTCAAATTCTTGTTTTTTTTATTATTATTATTATTATTATTATTATTATTATTATTATTATTATTATTATTATTATTATTATTATTATTATTATCATATTCTAAACCTAATTTGTTTAGATTACCACTGCTCAACTATATAAATATAGTCATAGTTACTACGTACAGAAATAAACCCAAGCCTTAAGTTTTAAAGTGATGTTGTTCTTAGTTATTCCCATGTTTTATGAATTCCTCTCGGATTGATGCTGCCATCACCTTACATCGAAGCCACAACCGCCCTTTGTTCGTCGTTAGAGCTTTATTGTTGTGAGGTGTGTTTTCTCCGGGTGCTATAATTAAATTATATACTATTTTTTTATGTGTTGGTGTTTTACCTCTTGTGTGATTATTTATATGTACTATGGCTTGTATGGTTGACGTCATATGTATACGATTTATAATTTGTTTTGATTATGTATTACGAACATTTGATTTATGGAACTATGTTTTATGGACTATGATTTATGAATTATGTTTATGGAATATCGGATTTATGGAATTGGTTTTTATGAAACTTGAATTTAAGCATCATATATGTATGAGCATGGGTTGGGATTGGTAAGGAGGAAGTTCAGTGGTTTCACCCTTCGGGCTGAATTCTACTTCAGATGACGGACGTAGGGAGGAGGTTATGGGAACCTTCTTCATTTTTGGCAGACGTAGTTGGGTGTATTGCATTACGCTTGTGATATTGTATAGTTTGTTTTATGTTTTAAAGAATTTCAAGAAAATAATACTATATTTTATGATTATAGTTTTTCTTGCACTTTAGAGACACACTAAGCTCTTTAGCTTACTCCCTCATAGTTTCCTCTTACAGATATCTTTGAACTTTAGGCGACGTGGTACTTGGAGGATCTCACGTTTTATCCGATTATTTTATTATTCAGTACGAAACTATTTTAAGGTATTTTGATTATTATTTATTGTTTTCATACATTGATGTAATTTCATACTTTGAGAATAAATATGTTTTGAGATTATTTTTCTAGAATTCTTTTATTATGATTTTATTTTAGAGATTTTATATAAACATTCTAATATATATTATGATATTTTTATTTTTATTTACTATAAGATATTTATTAAATCATTGTTATTTTATTTTAAGTTAAAACATAATTTTCAAAATTGGTTTTCTTGAGAGAAAAGTTTTCAATCGTAACTTCCTAAATTCGGTCTTTTCTTCTAGACCGGGTTTAGGGGGTTACAGCGAATCTTGGTTTCGCGAGTCGGTGAGTGAGAACGTGATTTCCAACTTTGAAACACTTTAAAGGTGGTTTTAAAAACTTAGTGTAAGCTTTAAACTCTTTACTAAGTTCCGAAGTAAGTAAAAGGAATTTCTCCCTCGGATTGTGCTATTATGAGTTTATTGATGCACTTGATTTTAAATGCATGTTACCTACTGTTTAAAACATGATTTAAATTAAGCGATTTACTATTTTTGGTGTTATGTTGATGAAGGATGCACATGGTAAGTGATCCTTGTAAGTATATGCTTATACTTGTATCTTGAAGCATGGTTTGATGCTTGGAAATGTGGTTTATTAGTAATGCTTTGAAAACAATGAGGTTTATACTAAATGTGAATTTTATTAGCAAGTGATGATATAGAAATGTTTTATAAATGAAATTGGATATAGTTAGCCGGCTATAGGATTGAGTGCACTATAAACAAGTCGCCTTGGATGTTGAGGGGTTTATACGGTGTACCAAATACTTCATCCAAATACTCTAACGATTGAGGAAAGTGTATGGTGTCTTCTCTCTCGTTAGTGGGGTTATACATCTACCAATGAGTGGTGTTGAGGGGTTTATACGGTGTACCGAATGCTCCACCACGGGTATCACAACGGTGGAGGGTAGCTTCCGTATGTGAACCTTGAGATGCCGATGAGATTGTATGAAGTGTTGTGACAACACTTGAGAATCCCCGTATCCGATATGGTTTTGAGAAATGAGTTTGTTAATGATCACTTGTGAGCCAATATAATTGATGATGTATTATGGAATGGTTTATGATGCATAATGTGTAAAATGCATGTTTTACTCTTTAAGCTTTGCATATGTTAGCTATGCATGGGAAGGCTTAAATAGAGTTTTGAAAAAGAGGTTTTTATTGTTGAAATCATAATACATGTTGTTAAGGTTTATATGCTGATTTTTTTATTAAGGTAAGTGCATGGTTTTGAAGGCATGGTGGTTTTCAAATGATGTTTTAAGAAAGTGAAATGAGATTTCAATGTGGATTTAAAAAGGGTAGTAAATGCATTAATGGTGTTTTGGTTTTTGAGCCTCCCCACTAAGCCTTGTGTGCTTATGCTCTATTTTGTCCATCAATACAGAGAATTGTGGTTTCGGAGGCAGCGTGGAGCAAGGGATCGCAAGAGACTTCTTTTGAGAATGTATGTTTCGATTTAGACTATACGTAATAAGGGCAATGGGGGATTCGTTGTGTTTTTGAGAGATTTGTGTAAACTCTATGTTTGAGCTGTTGGAGTATGCTCAAAGACCAATCATATGATGATTGAATAGACATACTATTTTACTAGATTTATCAAGTAATGGCATTGCCGTTATTATCATTTGGTATGTTTCTGTGCATCAAACTAACCATTGGATAATAATGTCCATACAATAATATGATTATTGTTAAATAGGATCCTTAGTCGAATATTATTACGGGTATGGACAATGATAATATATAAAGACTAATATGTGGTTGATTGATAACAAGTGTTGTCCTTGACATAGAGATGTCAAAATCAACACATAAGTATTTGTTAGAGAACAACATACTGGATTGACCCGCTATGAGCATGTTTCTTGGGTAATTATGTGACAGTCACAACATTGCTCATGATAAACATTGTAGAACTAATGTTTTGATATAATAATTGAAAAATGTTTTGGACTGATTTAAAAAGTATTTAAAACAATTTCCAAAGTCCAAATAACTTGAAACTATGTTTAGGGATGTTTTTAAAAGGTTTTACATGTTTTTCAAAGCCAAACTTACAAAACTGTCCAGGCGTTTCGAAACACCTTAGGGCATTTTGATACGGTGCATTCCAGTAGCAAAAGTGTTTCGATACAAGTATCGAAACGGGCATTCCCTGGATGAGATTTTTGCCCAGCGTTTTGAAACGGGCTATACCGTTTCGATACGCCCACGTGGCATTGACCACAACGGTCATAAACCCCAACGGCTATTTCCCAACTAACTTTTAAATGCAAGTCGTTTCGATACGATGACAAGCGTTTTGAAACGGGTGTTTTGAAACGGACTAAAGCGTTTCGATACGGGTCCACGTCAGACTGCAATGGCTCTTTCTACTTAAAGGGTGTTTCGAAACGGGTTCGAGCGTTTCGAAACGGAGAGCTGCAGAGCTGCATTTATGGTGGGAATTAAAGTCCTCAACGGCTCCAATTCAATCCCAACGGCTAGTAACGGCTACAAACTCATCAAGGAGTATAAAAGGGACCTCCAAGCATCATGTAAAGGCTAATGCTCATATTGTCAATCAACAAATGATCAAGAATTGTCTTAGAGCTTAAATTGTCATTTATTGTATAAACAAACACTAGTGAGCCAAAATTGTCAAATTTGCTCAAGTGTTTTAGGTTTTGGGTGAGTGCTTTGATTGTGCAAACAAACACTTATTAGAGGGATTTGTGTTTGCTTTATTTATCTCTTTGTAAAAGAGGGTTTGATCAAGGCTTTGGGTAGAAAGCTTGATCGGTGTAAAGGGTTTCCTCCTAAGCCTAGAAAAGGGGACGAATCAATAGTGGATTGATTGGAAATCCTTAGTGGGGAGCTAAGGTAGTGGATGTAGACCTTGGTTAGAAGGTTGAACCACTATAAATCATTGTGTCAATTTACATTTTAGCTTCCACGCCACCTCCACCAAAAAATCCACCTCTCCACCACTTGGTGAGCCTTATCGGTTGAACGAATCGAGCTCCTTACATCTCAACAATTGGTATCAGAGCTTGGCTCAATTGAGTAGGATTCACATCTTATTGAGAAGATTCGGCAAGCTCGTTTATTATTTCATCAACCGGCTCAAATGGCACAATCAATCGACAAACCGCCTTTCTTTGACGGAACCCACTATGCCCATTGAAAGACAAAGATGAAGTTCTTCATCAAATCTAGAGACTACAAGCTATGAGATATAGTTGAAGATGGTTCGTTCGTGCCTCAAAGAAGCAAAGCGGAGTGGAGTGCCGACGATCGCAAGAAGATGGAGTTTAATTGCAAAGCCTTGCACATCTTGTTTTGTGCTTTTAGTCCAACCATCTATGAGAAAATGTCTTCTTATGAGAATGCCAAGGAGGTATGGGACAAGCTTGAAGTCGCATACGAGGGGACCGATGAAGTCAAGGAGACCAAAATTGGGCTTCTAACCTTAGAGTATGAGAACTTCAAAATGGATCCGGAAGAGAACATCGAGAAGATGTTTGATAGGTTCTCCACTATCACCAATGGTCTCAAAGGCTATGGAGAACCCATCCCGGAGGAAAAGCTTGTCCGAAAGCTCATCTACTCACTTCCCAAGTCTTGGGACTCAAAAAGGACCGCCATCATCGAAGCAAAAAATTTGAAGACCTTGAAGCTTGATGAACTCATGGGGTCACTCCTTACTCATCAAATCATGAAGAAGAATAAAGAAGATGAGAAGAACAGGGAAGAAAATCAAAGGGCTAAGCATCAATGCAAGTGCCATGGCTCTCAAATCCTTCACTTGCCATCATGTCTATTCTAGTGAAGAGGAGGATGAAAAAGAAGAGATAGTTCATCTCTTCAAGAAGTGTGCCCCATTCATGAAGAAAGCCTTGAGGGAGCTTGAACGAGAATCCATGAAAAAGGAGAGGGTAAGCACTTCAAGCCATAAAAAGAAGGCATGTGTGGCTACTTGGAGTGATGAGGACTCCACCGACGATGAACAAGCCAACCTTTGCCTTATGGCCATCGAAGAAGATTCAAGGGTAACTTCTAATTCATCTACTTCATGTTCTTACTCTTTTGATGAATTACAAGATGCCTATGATGATTTGGTTTTAGACTTTAAAAATCACATTTTGTTTGTAAAATTAGAACAGTTCTAATTTTGTTGCTAACGTTGCATGAACCTACAAGGGTCACACCCTTCGAATGAAACGAACAAAAAAATTGGAAACCATACTCCCTATTTTAGGGAGGTTGCCGAAAATCCCCTATGGGATAGGGGAAATCGGCAACTCCCTTAAATGAGAATAATATTGGATAAATATTGTATTTATCAAATATTATTTAGAGTTTGGAAAAATATTTAGAGACTTAAATATTATAGAATAAGATTCTAGGAATTTAAATATATATTTGGAATTTATATAATGTATATTTAATTCCAAGTTTATGCAGAATTAGATTCCACATAATTAAAAACATATATTTAAATATATTTAAATCCAAGTACAGATAGAATGAGATTATATATAATAAATATATATATATATGGATTAAATATAATGTATATTTAAATCCATGTTTTATGTAGAATAAGATTCTACATAATTAAATATATATATTTCATTTAATATTATTAAATATAATGTATATTTAATATAAACCAATTTCAAGTAGAATTAGATTCTATGAATTTTGGTTGAACTTGGATTTAAGGTATTCAACTAGAATTAAGTCTCTGAATACTATTTAAAGGGCCAAGGGCTAGCAACCAAATCATCCCTATTCCTATTCCTCCTTGCAAATTTCGACATATCCATGGGAATTTCCCTCTGGAATTTTCGACAAGTCCCAGATTTCTTCTGAGAAGTTGTTCGATATTTTTCTGGTGTTCCTCTTGCCCCCTGGCAAATTCCTGGCGATTTCCTAGTTCGAATCCAAGTCCCGGTAGAACCCCTGGTCGATTTCAAACTCTCTCAGGAATCCCTGGAGGGATTTCGACTTCTCCCTGGAAGGTGTTCAGACCTATCGAAATTTATCCCTAAGTGTTAGGGAGTCGGAAACTTTGTTCATTTTGTTCGGGTGGACTCCGTAGAGGTCGTTGCGAACCTGTGACGATTCCGGTTTTACTTGACGTGGTTATTCCGACATACCGTCGGTTTTCCAGTTTCTAGAGTTTTAAAAGGTAACTCTTCATCTTTTCACCCCGGATTCGTTCTTGTACATGGATCTTGGCTGGATTACGTCGGATTAATTTTTCTGCTGCGCCACGGGGCGTGCCGACGTGACCCAACAGTGGTATCAAAGCGTGTTTATGTCTGTTTTAGACTTGTAAATGGTCTTTGGTTATTGGTTTGTACCTTGTTAAGCATTTTGGTATCTTGCTTGGCTTGTTTGATAGGTTGCATGCCTATAGTTACATTTGATGCAAATTGTCATGATATAATGTTAATAGGCCATGAATGATTGAGGTTTGATGTTTGGATATGTTGAAAGCATGTTGAAAGCATGTTTGAGTGATTATGGGTGCATTAAAGTATGAAAAACCAGCAAAATATGACATTACAGGTCTTTGGGTATCTATACGGACCAAGCTAAATTGAAAGGGCGTATCGATACAGTTTTATGCTACTTGTTTTGTGGTATTGATACGGTCCATGGGGGTATCGATACGGTCTCGTGTCTTTGAACTTTGGAAGCTTATTTATCGTGGGTGTATCGATACTGGCTCTAAGGGTATTGATACGGCCAGCTGGTAAGTTAGTTAAAAATATCTTTGCATGTTCTATTTCTTTACGATTTAGTCCTTAAATGTTGTGGATGAAATTAAGTGAGCTTGGATGATTGTTTTGAGCTAGGATTTGACAGAAATGCATATAATGTGTTTAATTAAAGGTTGGTAACTTAAAAATGACATACGTCTCTATAATTTGGTAAAATTACAAAATGATCCTTAAAACATGTTTGTTTGTAATTGAATCCCTAATCGATGTTTGGTTGAGTTGCAAATCGTTCCGCTGCGATGTTTATCACTTAGGATACTAATGAGCATCTAGACAAGATAAAACGAAAAAATAGGGTTTTTTATTGGAGTAAACTTTTCGGTTTACTTCTATATTCTCTGTATGACCTGTTTGGTTCGGTCTACCATCTAGGTCGGGTCGAGGGGGTTACAGTTCGAGGGGCAAGTGAAGGTTTACGGATAAGTGCACCAGCTACAACATTGGCTTTTCCCGGGTGATAGTCAATGACAAGGTCATAGTCTTTAAGGAATTCCATCCACCTCCTTTGTCGAAGGTTCAACTCTTTCCGAGTCAATAAGTACTTAAGGCTCATGTGATTAGTAAAAAGGTAGCATTTTTTTCCGTAGAGATAATGCCTCCAAATTTTCAATGCAAACACAACTGCGGCATTTCAAGATCATGAGTGGGATAGTTCATTTCGTGTGGCTTTAATTGTTTTGAAGCATACGTAATAACCTTGCATTCTTGCATCAATAAACATCCTAACCTGAGATATGAAGTATCGCTATACACTGTATAATCCTTATCGGGCTCGAGTGGGATAATTAATACTTTCTTGAGTTGGTCAAAGCTATGTTGTTGCTTTCGGTCTTTCAAAAATTGTTTGGTGACCAAAATAGGAAAAAGATAATAGTTAGGTGACTACTTGTGTATTTTACCCAAATAAGAAAGGAGAGTGAGTGCATGGGCTGAGGTGGCAAGGGCCTTGCAAATTCATCAAAGAATCAAAAAGCCTTGCTTTACTCGGACGAAGAATCCATTCCCGCAGAATCAGAGTTCAGAAGCCGACAGCTCTTACAACTAAACTCTGATCATCCCCAGCTCCGTAAGTCTAGTTCAAGTTCCTGTCTTTTTCAATCTATGATTAGTTTTTCCCTATTTTTGTTATTTATGATCTTTGGGTCTTGTATTTCTGTGAGTTATCAAGATGAAAGCACTCATTCTCGTTGGTGGCTTCGGAACACGATTGAGACCCTTGACTCTTAGCGTCCCAAAGCCTCTGGTGGATTTTGCTAACAAACCAATGATACTGCATCAGGTTCTTTTTCCCCCTAATTTCCTTTGGCTTAGATTATGTTTTGCTGTTAGGGTGTTCATGGTTAATCTTTGTAGTATTTTGGACGAGAACATCTAATTATGCTAAGAACAAAACTTACATAACCATGAACACTCTAGATTCTATATGCCATATTGACTAGAAATTTTTGTAGATAGGATATATAATGTTGGTGTCCTCCATGTACTTTCTTATTGTCCATATCCGAGGTTCATGACTATTTCTTCCAACAATGTCGTCACCAAGGCTCGGTCTTGGGTTCTTTCTTGAGTTCGTTTACAATATATATTTGATGATTCTGTAGCCCTACTGTTGAAAGTTGAGTAACTTGTATGATAAAAAAGGTTGAATCTTTTACATTATATTGTTAAACGAATGAAGTATGTGAGTTTGTCTGTTTTCAATACTACCAGATTGAAGCTCTGAAAGCTATTGGAGTTACTGAAGTTGTTTTGGCCATCAATTACCAACCAGAGGTAACATAGAAAAGTGCCCTTTTATGGCTGCAAATTTTCATGTTGATACTGTTTTGTTATTGATTTTTCTTCTTCTTGAAGTTAGCTTTTGTGACGCCCCTTGGATTTTTCAACCCTATACTGATTGCAGGTTATGTTGAATTTCCTAAAAGAGTTTGAGAAAAAACTTGGCATTAAAATCACCTGCTCACAAGAGACTGAACCACTTGGCACAGCAGGTCCTCTTGCTCTTGCTAGAGACAAGTTGATCGATGGCTCCGGTGAGCCATTTTTTGTCCTCAACAGTGATGTTATAAGTGAGTATCCACTAAAAGAAATGATAAGTTTTCACAAGAGTCATGGAGGAGAAGCTTCCATTATGGTGACGAAGGTAAAGTGGTAAAATCGTGTTTAGCATCCGTGTTCTTAATCCAAGAGTAGAGCATTTTGCCCTTACTAACAGGATGTTTCTTTTGTTTCAAGGTGGATGAGCCATCAAAATATGGTGTTGTAGTTATGGAAGAAACTACTGGCAAAGTTGAAAGGTTTGTCGAGAAACCAAAGACATTTGTTGGTAACAAAATTAACGCTGGGATTTACTTGTTGAACCCATCCGTTCTTGACCGAATTGAACTGAGACCCACGTCGATCGAGAAAGAAGTCTTCCCAAGTATTGCAGCAGCTAATAAGCTTTATGCAATGGTGCTACCTGGGTTCTGGATGGACATTGGACAACCAAAGGATTATATAACTGGCCTGAGATTTTATTTAGACTCCTTGCGTAAAAGATCCTCTGCAGAATTGGCATCTGGATCTCACTTTATCGGGAATATTTTGGTAGATGAGAGTGCCGTGATCGGCGATGGCTGCCTCATTGGACCTGATGTAGCTATTGGTCCTGGATGTGTAATCGAATCCGGGGTAAGGTTGTCACGCTGTTCTATAATGCGTGGAGTTCATATCAAGAAGCATGCTTGCATCTCCAATAGCATTATCGGCTGGCATTCAACTGTCGGAAGGTGGGCGCGGTTGGAAAACATGACGATCTTAGGAGAAGATGTTCATTTAGGAGATGAAGTTTACAGCAACGGAGGTGTTGTCCTGCCGCACAAGGAGATCAAGTCTAGTATTTTGAAGCCAGAAATTGTCATGTGATCACAAAGTTGAACTTGGAATCAACATTTCCGGGATACAGCAATCAAGGAGACCAGCAGACATTTTGTTACTGGAAGACGCGGTAAATGACCAGATGCAGAAACAACATCAACATTTGTGATAGTGAAAAAAGGAAGAAAATACAGACAGCAAATTTATGACGTTTTGTACACTTGGTTGAAAAAGTTTAAGTTAATTGCGTTTAGAATCTTTTTCATTGTTGTGGAATGTGATCTGAATGAAATTGAATACCAAGACAAATTTCCTTAATGTTCAAAGGAAAATACAAAATTCCTTCAATTTTCCAACATTGTCAAAAATTAAGGCAAGGGGAAGAAACGCAAAAAGGATTTACATGTCAAATATGTGCTAATATGAGAATCCCTTTCTCCCCTAGAAAGAGGCTAAGATCCAGAACATGACATGAGATGACATTGCGATTAGAAGCCAGGTGATGAATGCCAAAATTATCGATATTTCGAATTTCCTGCATGGGAGATGGTTTTGAGGGTTGCAGAAGTCCAAGTCTTTTGCATACAGGACTATAACACCGGCTGATGAACATGCAGCTGCCAGTGATAACATAGCTGTGACCTGTGACATACAATTCCAGCTGAAGAGTTAAGTTCCTGACTGACTGGAAACAAGGTTGTGTTGTGAAAATCGAAATAACAATTTCTTGCAGCTCTTATAAAAAATTTCAAGCAAAATGCATACGGAGTCCATGACGGTGACCCTGCATGCATCAATACAAGATTGTATTCTATGGCCATTCAGAAATAGGAAAATGTGGCCATAGAAACTAGCAATATAGCATATGGAAAAACATGGTCAAAAACCCAATTTATATCATTGTCATTGCATCCACTAAAAGAGATTGGAGATGGTTTTCAGAGAACAGCCCCATACCCAATCACCTACAACAAATAGGCTCACTAGAACTGGATTGTGAAGATCTCTCTTTCTCCTCAAAGCATAAACATCAAGACATGCAAGTCCAAAGCTCCATAGCAGTTGAAGCCCCATAGATGCAATCAAATAGCTGAAACAGAAAGCCCAATAAACATAAAAACTGCAGAAAATAACAATAACAGTGCATTTCTATTCTACTTTATCCTCTTGGCTACCCATCCAACCTAACCCAATTCCCCCTTTCCCATGGATATAGTATGGTGAGAATTGGAACAACACTATAAGATCCAGAGCCACTTTATTTAGGAAATAGAAGTATGGGAGATGAGCATAAATGCTGTGTGTTTTGCCTTCAGCAATTTCACAAAAGAAAACCAAAATCAGTGAGACTTCCAAAAAGACCTTGGAAGCAAATCCCATCAAAGTTGCACTTATAGAATTAAAAAAAAAAAAGAATTGAACGAGACGAACAAATAGCAAAAGTAAAAGAACCAGCTAAACTGAACCTTAGAGGATCAGAAATTCATAAAGAAGACTCAGGGTTACTCATTTTCAAGCCAACTCTGTACTTAAGTTTATTCAAACCCATATTATACTTGTGCCTCTTGAATGTCATTCAGACAAATGAATAGCTCTGGGAGCTTCTAGGGTTAGGCACCCTTACCATTAGGCTAAAATTAGGAGCGAGTTACACAATTTCTTATAAAAAATGGTAAGGATTTATGTAGTTACACAATTTCTTACAATCTACACACATTCTTACACAAATGGTAAGAATTTAGGTTATCATATAAGAATTTGTGTAGTTACACAATAATTAAGTAGTTACACAAATGGTAAGGATTTTTGTAGTTACACAATAATTATGTAGTTACACAATTTCTTATCCATCCTACACAGAATTTATGTAGCTACACAAAAATGCGCCTAATTTTAGCCTAATTTTAAGGCGCCTAATTTTAGACCTTCCCATTCTGTTAGACTGTCACTATTAGCAGGCACAAATCTTAAAACAAAGACTTGGGAACCGCCATTACTGCACTACACATGGTAGCAGAAAAGCTTCATAGTTCTGTTCATTTTCCTGCCCTTATGCCTGATGGAAGCACTCAGTTCCAAACAAAGTTTGCTATTACAAGAACAATAACACACTTTAAACAACCAAGATCCAATATTGCAAACCAGACGTCTATGATTTCATTGGCTCCGCCGTGTGAACAACATCAAACGATAGATGATACCTTTTGGCTTAACCAAGTAAATTACCAGATGCTAATTTGCAGAACTTCATATTCAGCTAAATAACCGCTTTTGGAAGAACTGATAGGCTAAGCGTTTAAGCAAGTAACCTGTACATTTCTCGGAAGGTATAATTCAAGGCTTCTAGTTTCTCATCCAACAGCCACTACAAACTGAAGGTAGAAAATTCTCATACCTCTGACATTAAACCCTCTTAACACACCAACCAACATATGACAGGTCATAAAAACCTTGGGACAAATTGAGCTAAACTAGACTGAAACGCACTTTCCAAAACCAGAAACTAGAACTTAAACATCATCCAACTCTTAAACCAGAATACTAGAGTGTCAAAACAAGCCGCTAGATTCATTTACTAAATACCAGAGTCAAAACAAAGTTGAAATAGCAATCATATCACCTTATAAAATGCAAAGTAGTAGTCCACAAATCTAAAAAAAAAAAAACAGGTCAATTTCATGCTAATTTATGCTCCAATTCAAGCAAATAGCTTGAACTAAAATTTTGATAATACTGAAAACCGGCAGCAATCAAAGACGATTAAATCAGCCACACACAAAAAGGAAACCCACTAAATTTGAGAGCAAACTCAAAAGAAGAAGGGAAAACATAAAAGTACCAGAAAGCAGTGAAGGTAGAGAAACCAGAGGCAGAGACCATGAGTGCAATAGAAGAAGCAGCAAATGCACATTGGGTTATCCTTAGTGTTAACCCAGTCACAGTTCCTGGACTCCCAATCAGCTCCTTCATCCTCTTTCTTCAAGCTAAAGGTCCCAACCTTCTTCCCCCACAAACCCCTAAAATCAAAGGGAAAGATACCCAAGAATCTTAAAGTGCTTCCATTAATGGGAACTCAAATCCAGAGTCCAAATCAGCTTCATTTTTTGTTAAACATTTTAAAAAGGTAAATGGTTCAGTTAGGACCAAACTGATATAATCAAAATCGTCTGATTTAAGAAACACCCTGAAGTTATGGTTAGCTTAGCCGATCGTAATTTAGAAGTTTGGTGATATTGATGGTCTTGATTCGATGAATAGAAATGGAAAGAGAGTGCTTTTCGTTAGTGGGCTCAAGTTAGGGCAAGTGACTGACAGGGGTTTGTTTAAGTTGTGGTAGGTCTAGTGTGATACAAGTTTTAAAATTTTTCCAATATCTTAAAATATTAAATTTTTTGATAATATTTTAAGTTAAATTTTTCGTATTTTAGACAAGTATCGATAATTATTTTGTAAGTATTGATACTTAATTTTTTTTTATAACATTTTAAGTTTCTAGACAAATATCAATACTTGTAACAAAATGAAAAATTCAACCTAAAATATTATCAAAAAGTCTTACATTATAAGTTTTTGGACAAGGATGAGTCTACCACGTGCGACGAACACCGACGAACACTACTAATGATGAACATCGATGAACACCATTAAATTAATTAATAAAAATTTAAAATTTCAAGGACCCATCATACAATTAATAATTATTTTTAAAAATTCAATTAAATTATTTTTTATATATATTAAAATTTTATTTTTTAATAAGAGTAAATTATATATTTAGTACCCCACTTATTTTTGTATTTCTATTGAACCCTCATTATTTAAATATTATTTCAATTTGACTTTATTCTTTATAAAAATAATTTAACCCTTAACATCAACCTAAAACCCTAAACTATTAAACCTATACCCTTAAACTCTTAAACATATACCCTAAACCATATACCTTTAAAAATAATTTTATTTAATAAAATAATTAATATGGATTATAGCCATCAACAAAGTTTTTCACCCCAACCTCATTTCTTTATTAGTTTCTTTCTTAGTTTCTTTTAGGGATTTACATACACAAGCGGCTTAATTTTAAGGTTTAGAGATTAATGTTTAGGAGTTTAAGTGTAGTAGTTTTGAATGTAGGGGCTATTAATAAAATTTAGGGTTTATAAGTTAAAACCTAAATCTCTAACCATATTATCCTAAACCATAAATTCTAACTCTAAACTCTAAATTCTAATCACAAACCCTAAATTATAAACCCATACACTAAAACTTTAAATTGGAATCCTAAAATTAAAATTAAGATGCTTATAGACACAAAAATTTTCCACCGCCCATGTATGGGATAACAATTCTTATAGAAAAGCCGAAAAAAAGATACTAGAAGATATATATTCCTCTATGGAGCTTAGCAAAACAAAAGGTCACCATCTCATCTGGGAAAGCAGTTAAGCAAATTGCACCTTTGGGTCTCTAATTACGATCTTAATTTCAAGCCAAGTTCTGGTTTTTAGTACTAACAATCTAAGATTTTTAGCAGAAAATCACTGAAATGAAAAGGGAAAACAAAGCTAAGCAAAAGGCATATCTGCGGTACATTGAGAAGACAGTAGGTGGGAATTGAATCGATAATGGTGAAATTATTTTTAAAGGTATATGGTTTAGGGTATAGGTTTAATAGTTTAGGATTTTAGGTTGAGAGTTAAGGGTTAAATTATTTTTATAAAGAATAGGGTCAAATTGAAATAATATTTAAATAATGAGGGTTCAATAGAAATATAAAAATAAGTGAGGTACTAGATATATAGTTTACCCTTATTAAAAAAATAAAATTTTAATATATATAAAAAATAATTTAATTGAATTTTTAAAAATAATTATTAATTGTATGATGGGTCCTTGAAATTTTAAATCTTTATTAATTAATTTAATGGTGTTCATCGGTGTTCATCATTAGTGGTGTTCGTCGGTGTTCGTCACACGTTGTAAAATTTTCCTTTGGACAAATATCAAAATTTACCGTCTATTAATCGCACTTCAGACCTATTGTACGTTAAACTCGCCCTAATTTCCTCTCATGTCCTAAAATTATGGATCAAATCCCAAATTGATCGATATTTCAATTAAGCCCTTATTAAGTTGAATAGTGACGGATAATTTGGTTGGAAACAATACAAGTTGTTTTTTTTGGATGAGTCTGCCGCGGCGAACATTGATGAACACCACTAATGATGAACACCGATGAACACCATTAATTTTTTTTAAAATTTTAAAATCTAAAGAACTAAAATTATAATTAAAATTATCACTTAAAAAATAAAAATTAAATTTAATAATTACTTTATAATATTTTTAATAGGTTAAATCAAATATACTCAATTCTCCTAAACCCTAACAAAATCAATCTCTTAAAAAAATAAAATTCAGTTTATATTTTTTTAATAGATTAGAATCAAATATACCCAATTCTCATATTATTGATTCTAATCTATTAAAAAATTATAAATTGATTTCTATTTTTTTTAAGAGATTGATTTTGTTAGGGTTTAGGAGAATTGGATATATTTGATTCTAACCTATTAAAAAATATTATAAAGTAACTATTAAATTTGATTTTTATTTTTTAAGAGATAATTTTAATTATAATTTTAGTCCTTTAAATTTTTAAAATTTTTAAAAAAATTAAAGGTGTTCATCGTTAGTGGTGTTCATCAATGTTCGTCGCCCGTTGTAGAATTTTCTTGTTTTTTAGGTACAATAAAACAATATTAACATTCGTAATGCAAAATTCAGGATGTAACCCCACACAAGGTGATCAAATGAAAATCTCAACAATACTAGTAGTTTAAAGATTCACTTTTTCCTTTCTTAGAGAATAAATAAAGGCGGGGTTAGGCGTTCGATTGAGTGAGTTAATTTTTTTTGAGTTATTCGAGTTTATAAGTCATGTTTTACGATTCAAACTTTATTTGAAAAAATTTCGAATCGAATTGAGTTTATAAAATATGAGTCGAGGTTTTGAGTTTCTGTACAAATTTAATTGTAATTATTTATAATGTTATAATACACATTGTTTCCAATTTAAATGATTTTCTATATCCATATACTATATACATACACACATATATATATATATATTTATATTTTCACATGCGATATACATAATATATTGGGCAAAATTGACAGACTTGATTCGAACTTGAAAACTGGTCAACTAATTACTAAAAGTTTTGAGTTATTTGAATTTTTATTTTATAACATAAATTTTATTTGAAATTTTTTTGAGTCGAGTCGAAATTATAGAATTTGAGTCAAGTTATAACGAGTCGTGTTTTTTCGTATGGAGACAAATAAAAAATGATTTTTTTTAGTGGAGTTTTAGTGTTTTACCACCCTAAATAAATGTACAGCGGAGTAGTAACAGATTATTTTGTGGATGGTGGGGCTTGGACTTTACTTTGGAGACGAAAAGAAGAGGAGGATGGGCTTCAATATTAGGCCCATGGAGTAAGCCTTGGACCCTCATCCTCATCTAGCAGCCTGTCAGTGCCTAGGCATGCAAATGAAGCATACTGCTTACTGTCGGCCTAATACATTGTAGCTGGATACGGTCCGGTTTGATTTTTTTCTTATCTATTTATGATAGCTCAGTTTAATTAGTTTTATGTTTTTATTTTATTTTAACAAAATTTTGTTTTATGAATTTTGAACATCATTTTTGACAAAATTTTGGTCACTAAAATTTTAAAACGTTTAATTTATTCACTAAAATTTAAACATTCAATGCTTTTTGTCAATCCTCAGCTAACTTTTTGACGGCGTCCATTTACTAACGAACGAAAGAGCTTCTCTAAGATTTGAACGGTAAAAAAAAACTTCATCGGCATGAGAAAAATAACATACTGAGAATCGAGCTTCGTCCGTCCGACGACGAAGGAGGGAGATCGAAGAAAGATAAACCATAATTTTTTTGTCTAATTCTTGAACTTCAAATCATTTTTCGGCAAAATGAAGGTCAGATTCAGACTCAAGACGAAGTGACTTTTGAAATTTGGGACCAAATGACTACCATCTATGATCGTTTGGAGTTTAAGAGTGACAAACAATGTTCAATATCTAAACTTTAGTGATAAAAAATGTTCAATGTCCAAATTTCAGTCGGTTGAATGTTGCGCATAATAAGTGTTCCGCAATTGGTGCAAGTGTACACGTCGCAAGTTATAGTATAGAAAGATATCGTCTCCATAGTAATTGGTGCTACTTCGGGAATCTAATTTCTAGCACTGAAAATAAAAACACAAATTGGTGATTGTAGGAGTTCTATTTAACAAGTAAAATAAAGAGCAATTACATAAAAGAGGGATGTAATCAAATAAGAGAGAATAAGTCGGGTTATCGTGAGTCGTGAAGTTGTAGTTGAATGGATATTCTTGGTAATTCAATGCAAGAGCAACTCAATTGCCTTGGCAACTGGCAACGGTCAAATTGCTTGGGCAACTGGTGAAGCGATTGCCTGGGCAACTGGTGAAGCGATTGCCTGGGTAACTGGGTGACAACCTTCAAGGTTCGACGACGTTCTTCAATGGTTTCTCCTTATCCCTAATTCAAAACACTAGTTAATTGTGCAAGCCTTGATAATACATCACTGTGTGAACCAAGGGTGGACAACAACTGATCTTGCGCTCCTTTTAGCCGTTGAAATTCGCAACTTATCCCTAAATCGAATTAGTCTTCACCATCGATTGATTGAATAAAGACCATGTTCATTCGTTTCTTGAATCTAACTCTCCCGATATTAGATAAATGGATGAATTCATGAGATCCTCTCTCAATTCACTCGCAAAAAAAATTAAGAACCAAGAATGAACAAACCTTGAATTAAAATTGCAAACTCAATTACCTAAACAAAATCCAATCGTTCTCACAACAACAAAAATACAATAACCTGAGCCATGAAAAGTTTAGTTCATGGTCGGGAATAAAAGATAAACAAGATAAAATTTCCCTAACATGAATCTAAGAAAAACCAAGGAAGAAGATGAAGATGTCGAGCTCTCTCTCTCTATCCGATTTCTCTCTCTAACGCCACACACCTTTGAGGTTGGCGGCTAGGCCCTCTTTATATAGGAGATGACTAGGTCAAAGTCTTTATTGAGGAGGAAGTTAAGTTGGAATTAAATAGCATTAAAGAGATAAATTTCTTTTAATATATTTTTATTCCTCCAAAAACTTCTCCTAAAACTCTTGGAATTTAATCTCCCTTTGATCTCTTCGTAGAACTCCAACTCTTCTAGGATTTATCCTTACTTTTCGCAATTATCTATAATTAAATGGATTTATCCTATCTTCAAAATCAGAAGCTCCTCTTCTTATCCTAGATTTGCTTCGAAATTTTTTAAATCTTGCACACATGCACAAAAACACATATACATGCAGTACCTTTTTCCACGAAAATCGACCAAATTATGAAATCAAGCATGACGGTGAAGGAAATCACTAAAACATGCATGAATGCCTAATAATGCAACTAAAATGAGCTTAAGTCTAACAATAATATGAGTAAAAAGGGTAATAAAAATAGTACTTTTGAACACTTAACATTGAACATTTTGAAACTTTAATAACCAAAATAGATATAAAAGTAAACTTCAATGATGATTTACGTGATTTACCCAATTTAATCTTACAAATTTTTAAACATAACATTCAATCTTCCTCTGAACCATTATTTCCCGAATGCATAAAAATAAAAGGAAAGATAAAGGAAAAAATGGATGGGGTTGCGTAGGAACACGCGTATAAAATGGAGCATTTTTATTTTTGGGAAAACTATATTTTAGTACCCAACTATGCATGTGTTACTGTTTTGGTACTCCAAGTATTATTTTTGGCAAAATAATATCTAATGTTACATTTTTGTTCTGTTTTGGTACTCGGCTGTTAAAAACTAACATAGATGATGACATGGTTTGGTATAATCACAATTTTAGTCCAAAACACTTATATATATATATATATATTATCAATTTAGTCCAAAATTCATCAATTTAAAACACCATCTTAATTTTGAAAGAATTTTGTCTAATCACTTTCTCACTCCCTTGTATTCTCGCCGGTATCCCGATCGTGGAGTTTGGGTCCCCTAATGGACTCCACATTAGCCTCATCAATGCCCAAATCCTAAAGTTTTGATTGTCCCTAGAGTGTTTTTTAAACTCCAAAACTCAAAAAAATGTTCGAATAGAAGAAGAAGAAAAACGAGGAATTTACAATTTTAATTCAAAAATTAAAATAATGTTTAAATTGATAGAATTCAGACTGAATTGATAGATTGTATAGGTTTTTGGACTAAAACTGTTACTAACCCAAGTCACGTCATGTAAAACCTAACTTGATTTTGATATAACAAAGTGTCTAAGGACCTTTTTGTAAAAGTAAATAAATTTTTAAGTATTTCAATATCTCACAAATTGACAAGCAAACTTGAACCAAAATGATTCTAAATCAAATAATTTGTTCAAGCAAAATTTTTCTAAGTGTTACAGCCCAAAACCATCGTGTACGCCAAGGCATATCGATATGCTATAGCCGTATCGATACAGTTTTCAGGTTCCGGAATTTTAATCAACAAAAGCGTATCGATACGATTATACCCGTATCGATACGGTATTTTACTTGGGCTTAACTTTAAGGCATAACGTACCGATACGGTAGTCCCCGTATCGATACGGTTTGATCTGATTCAATAAATCTTTGCATTTAAAGTTTTTTACAGTTGCTTGTTAGTTAAGATTTCAGCAAAATTCAATCGATTGTTAAACCGTATCGATAAGCCCATATAGCGTATCGATACACTTTTTAAAAAGTTTTCCTCAGGATTCAAGTGAGCAAAATTCGTATCAATACGGTCATAGAGTATCGATACACCCCTATTTTTACACTATACCCGTATCGATACGCCCATACCTGTATCAATACGCCCCTCATAAATGTGCACAACGACTCTTTCTATTTTGAGACATGTATCGATACGGTTGTTCGAGTACCAATACGACAGGTTACAGAAGTGCATTTATTGCGGGAAAAATGAAGCCCAAAGGCTCTATTGATGATCTCAACCACCAGAACGGCTAGAAATCAATGGAAGGGTATATAAACAAGCCTAAAATGCTACAACAACAACTATTGAACAAACTTGCAACAATCTAAGCACATATCCAAACCCTAGAGCCGTTAAAGTCAAATTCTTGTACCCCACTTGTTTAATCCTCAATTGTATTATCTTATTTCAAATTTGGGGAGTGTTTAAGTGTAATTGGGTAATTTGTCCACCTAGTGAGAGGCATTTTTGATATTTTCAATCTTCTTTGTATTTGGGAGAGTCTTGGTTAATCTTTGGGTAGAAAGATTAACCGATTTGTAAGGTTTCCTCCTAATCCGAGAAAAGGGGACGAATTTCTAGTAAAATTGGTTAAAAATCCCTAGAGGGAGCTAAGGTAGTGGGTTTAGAGCTTGTTCTAAGCTTGAACCACTATAAATTGCCTTGTCTTGAATTTTCCATTTTTCAATTTGCTCCTTCCAATTTTAAAAAGCCAATTCACCCCTCTTAGCATATTCAATTCGATTAATCAACTTAACAATTGATATCAGAGCCTAACTCTTTGAGGAACTCCCATCCACAAGAGAAGATCATAGAAGAAGATCAATCAACCTTCGAAGCAAGCCATGGCATCTACCTCCGGCCAAAACTTCCTTGAGTTACAATCGATCACCAAGCCGCCATTTTTCAATGGAGATAACTATCCCTATTGGAAAAATAAAATGAGGCTCTTCATCAAGTCTAACGACTATGTCCTTTGGGATGTAGAGGAAGATGGGCCAACAATTTCGATGAAGAGAGATGAAGAATGAAGTCTAGTTCCGAAAACAATAGCGGAAATGACCGATGAAGATCGAAGAAGACTTCAAGTGAATGACAAGGCTCTTCACATCATCTTTTGTGCACTTGGATCCAATATGTACGCAAAGATTTCATCTTGCACACGATGAGGGCACACACGATGAGGGCACATCATCAAAGGAAGTGTAGGACACATCATCAAAGGAAGTGTAGGACAAGCTAGAGACCACCTATGAGGGCACACACGATGTAAAGGAGACCAAGATTGGGATCCTTAATTTGAGTTATGAGAATTTCAAGATGGAGCCGGATGAGAGCGTTTCCAAGATGTTTGATCGGTTCTCTGTCATTGTAAATGGTCTCAAGGGCTTCGGTGAGATCATTCTCGAAGACAAGCTAGTACGAAAGCTTCTTTACTCTCTTCCCAAATCATGGGATGGGAATAGAATCGCAATCATCAAGTCCAAGAACTTGAAGCCTTTGAAGCTTGATGAGTTGGTGGGATCTCTCCTTACTCGTGAGATCATGAAGCAAGGAAGGTAAGAAGAAAAGAAAAGAGAAGAGAGAAGAGTGAAGAAGAAAAAGGTAGAGAAGAAGAAGCAAGGAATTGCTCTCAAGGCATCTCAAGAGAAAAGCAATTCTAGTGAGGATGAGTTTGAGGAATTAGCTATGATAGCCAAGAGATTCTCTCAGTTCATGAAGTCCAACCGGGGAAGAAAGTTTCAAAGGAAAAAAGACTTCAAGAACAAGAATAAAGAAAAGGAAAGGGATCAACTCATTTGTTATGAGTGCAAGAAGCCGGGGCACATAAGATCGGATTGCCCTCAACTTAAGAAAAAAAAGATTCGATAAGAAGAAAAAGCAAAAAGCCCATGTTGCCACTTGGAGTGATGAAGAATCATCACTAGATGAAGAGGAGCATGGAGTGGCTAATCTTTGCCTCATGGCTATTGATGATGATCCTAAGGTAAACCTTAACTCATCTACTTTTGATTTTACATTTGATGAACTTCAAGATACATATGATGAGTTGCAAGAGGTTTACGATGAGTTGGTTGAAAAGTACAAAGAATCGGTTTTGAAAAATAAGAAAATGATTTCCAATTTGAAAAACCAAAACGATTCCCTTTCCAAAACCAACTCGGAACTTGAAGAGAAGATTGCGATTTTACAAGATGATTTAAAATATTTTCAAAATGAAAATATTGATTTAAACAATCTTTTTTCAAAAGTTAATGATGATCACCACAAAGTGGTGAATGAGCTTAAGGCTTCTCTTAATATAGTTGGGAAACAAGATTTTGAAAAGGCAAGTTCTTCAAAACCCAACTATGTAAAGAGGAACTTTAATGGCTACAAACAAAGAAGCTCTCAAAGGCATCCTAAAGGTAAAAGGATTAGAAATGTATGGTTCCTAAGGAACTAGTAGTTTCTAATAATATTAATGTTATTGCTTCTTGGATTCCTAAGGGAACCGAGTATATGGGAGCTAACTCGCATGGACCCAAAATGATTTGGGTACCAAAAATCAAGAACTAATCTCTGTTTATAGGGGGACCATTGCTACAAGGCCAAAGATTCAAGTTAAAACACTTGGTACCTTGATAGTGGATACTCAAGACACATGACCGACGACAAGAGTAGATTCATGGAGCTAAAGCCAAAAAGTGGTGGAGTAGTGACATTTGGTGACAACTCCAAAGGCCATATTGAGGGTATTAGTTCCATTGGTAATCTCTCCTCTATTCTCATTGAAGATGTGTTATATGTCAATGGTCTAAAGCATAACTTGTTGGACATTAGTCAATTATGTAATAAAGGTTTTAATGTTCTTTTTGATATAAATGGTTGCAAAATTTTGGACATTAAAATAAATAAGATAATGCTCATTGGTCATTACATAGGTAACATATACATGGTGCATCTAGATGACATTCATACATCACATGCATGTTTGGTTGCCCAAAATAAAAATGATGCATGGTTATGACATAGGAAACTAGGACATGCTAGCATAAGTGTTTTAGAGAAATTGGTTTCCCAAAATCTAGTTAGAGGTTTACCTAAGCTAAAATCCTCCTTAGATAAAATTTGTGATGCTTGTGCTAAAGGTAAACAAAACCAAACTTTATTTAAATCCATTAATGAAGTTTCAACTAGTAGAGTTTTACAATTGATCCATATGGATCTCTTTGGGCCTATTAGGACAACTAGCTTGAGTGGAAAATCACATGCTTATGTTTTAGTTGACGGTTTCTCTAGATACACTTGGGTTCTCTTTTTAAGAACAAAAGATGAGGCTTTAGAAAAATTCATCACATCTTCAAAACTCAAAAAATGACCTTGGTCAAAATATAACTCATATTATAAGTGACCATGGAACGAAATTTCAAAATCTAGGTTTTGAGGATTTTTGCAACTCTAATGGTATTAGCCACAATTTTTCCGCACATCGCACTCCTCAACAAAATAGGATAGTTATATTATAAATCGTGTAATGATTAGGCCTATTTTAAAGAAAACTCCTTATGAGATTTTAAATTCAAAGAAACCTAACATTAGCTATTTTCATCCTTTTGGATGCAGGTGTTTTGTTTTAAACAATGGAAAAGATCATTCAGGTAAATTTGATGCAAAAAGTGATGAAGCTATTTTCTTAGGATACTCTTTAAACTCTAAATCCTATCGAGTGTTTAACAAAAGAAACTTAGTTGTAGAAGAGTCTATTCATGTAGTTTTCAATGATAACCTCATTCCAAGGAAGAATTCTTGTGATGATGATCATGTAGGGATCATTGAAACCAATGATGGTTGACAATCATCAAGGGTGGATGAGGTTCCAACCAAAGAAGAAGAAGCATAAGATCCTCCCATAGAATCCTTGAAGGACATGAATCTTGGTGAAAAGGAAATGAGCTACCCAAGGGAACTCAACTATGTCAAAGATGCTGAAATCTTGGGTGATCCATCCAAGGGGGTAACCAATAGATCCTCTCTTAGATTGCTTAATAATGTTGCATTTATTTCATGCATTGAGCCTAAAAATATCAAAGAAGCAATGAAATATGATTTTTGGATATTGTTCATGCAAGAAGAACTTAATCAATTTGAGAGGTGTAAAGTTTGGGCATTAGTTGGTAGGCCTAGTAATAAGTCTACTATAAGAACTAAATGGGTCTTTAGAAACAAACTAGATGACAGTGGTAACATAGTGAGAAGCAAGGCTAGACTTGTTGCTCAAGGTTATACTCAAGAAGAGGGAATCGATTTTAATGAAGCTTATGCACCCGTAGCTAGAATGGAAGCAATTAGGATGCTTCTTGCATTTGCATGTTATCATGATTCAAGCTTTTTCAAATGGATGTTAAAAGTGTATTTTTAAATGGCTTTATTAATGAAGAAGTGTATATTGAACAACCACCCGGGTTTTGAAGATCCAATTTACCCAAATCATGTTTTTAAATTAACTAAAGCTTTATATGGTTTGAAACAAGCTCCTAGAGCTTGGTATGAAAGGCTTTCAAAATTTTTAGTTAAAAAAGGTTTTGAAAAAGGGAAGGTGGACACTACATTTTTCATTAAAAGAAATGACAAGACATATTAGTAGTACAAATCTATATTGATGATATTATATTTGGTTCTACTAATGAATTTTATTGCCAATAATTCTCTAAGTTAATGCAAGGTGAGTTTGAGATGAGCATGATGAGGGAGCTCTCATTCTTCTTGGGATTCCAAATCAAGCAAAGGAAAGATGGCATCTTCATCAATCAAGCTAAGTACATCAAAGATATGCTCAAGAAGTTTGGCTTGGAGAATGTGAAGCCTCAAGCCACTCCAATGAGCTCATCAATTAAACTTGACAAAGATGAAGGAGGTAAGTTTGTTGATTCTAAGCTTTATCGTTCAATGATTGGCTCTTTGCTTTACCTTATCGCAAGTAGACCCGATATCATGTTTAGTGTTTGCTTGTGTGCTAGGTTTCAAGCTGGCCCTAGAGAATCACACCGTGTAGCCATTAAGAGAATCTTTAGATACTTTAGAGACATACCTTGTTTAGGCCTTTGGTATCCTATAGACTCTTCCTTTAGCTTACATGCTTATTCCGATGCGAATTGTGAGAATTGTAAGATAGATAGAAAAATTACCTCCAGTACTTGCCAATTCCTAGGTAGTATGCTCATCTTGGTTCTTTAAGAAATAAAATAGTGTAGCCTTATCTACCACCGAAACGGAATATATATCGACCGGAAGTTGTTGTGCTCAAGTCCTTTGGATGAAGCAACAACTTATAGACTATGGAATCGATGTAGGTACCATACCCCTTAAGTGTGACAAAATTAGTGCCATATGTCTCATTAAGAATCCCATCCAACATTCTAGAACTAAGCACATAGAGATAATACACCATTTCATTAGGGACCATGTCCTAAAAAATGATGTTGTTCTAGAATATGTTGATACCTCAAACCAACTAGCGGATATCTTTACAAAGCCATTAGACAAAGAGCGTTTTTGGATTCTTAGGAGAGGGTTAGGTCTAACTAGCCTATCTTGACCTTTTAGAGCCCTTAAGTGTAAAAAATTTGCTTGTTTTTGAATGATGATTTTGTTTATGCAATTTTGCCTCTTGATGCATCTATGCTTGTTGCTAGGGGGAGTATGTATCTGTTTTAGTCCATGAATGCTGCTCATTCATCATATACATGCATTCAGATTTGTTTAAAATCCAAATTTTGAACTAAAGACAGCTCAAAAATGCATTTCTGGTAAAAGGTTATCGATACGGGTTGCTTAATGGGCGTCGATACAGTTTTAACTGTATCGATATAGTCACGCATATCGATACGGTTTGAAAACCGTACCAATACGGTGGATCGATATGTCAGCATATCGATACGGTAAGCCGGTAGAGTTTAAATGGGTGTTTCACTTTATTTAAAACTCAATCTCTTTTTCCTCTCAAACCTTAGCCGTTTTCACTATAAAAACCCCTCTAATCTTCTTGATTTTCACACCAAACTCAAAATTCTTTGAGGGTTTTTTATCAACACATCAAGGCTATGCTTTGTTATCAAATTGGTGCATTCATCATCCTTCATTCATCCACATCCATTACTCAAGGTATAAAAACCCTTTTCTTTGTTTTTAATTTTCGTTTAGATTTTGTTATTGTTTTCAACTAATTTTTCTATACTTAGTATTATTATAGTATGAGTTTTAAAGTTTTTGCAAAAATTCTTTAAAATTTAAATTTTTTTTTATTTTGAATATATAAATATATCGTATATTTTAGTATACTATTTTTCAAGACTATTTTTACCAAAATTCATATTTATACTTGTATATATTTTTAACATATAAAATATAGTATTTTTCTCAATACCTTGAATTATTAGAATGATTTTTGGATCGAATGTGATGATAATTGCATACATTGTTTTCGAATGGTTTTGATGTTTTTCAGGATATTTTGGCACCGAAAAAGAGACAAAGTAAAGATTTGGCTTCTAGTTCATATAATCCCAATTTGGACAATGAGAGTATTACTAAACCAAACCTTGGTTTTATTCTTCAAAATAGTTTTCTATCGCCCTTCGGCTATGACCCATTATAAACAATACCAAGCTTTTCCAATCCGAGATGAACGGGTTGTTTCAATCCCTTTTCTAAACTCCAAACGTTTTAAGTTCAAATATTTTGGGTTGTTACAACAATGGAAGTTTTTACCTTTTCTAATTGTTCCCCGATTATGTACCGAAATCGTGTTTTGATTTTATTTTCTAATGCCCTATGTATCCATGACCAAGCTA
This sequence comes from Hibiscus trionum, assembly GCA_030270665.1. Taxonomy (NCBI): domain Eukaryota; kingdom Viridiplantae; phylum Streptophyta; class Magnoliopsida; order Malvales; family Malvaceae; genus Hibiscus; species Hibiscus trionum. The sequence continues at coordinate 6,704,520 of BSYR01000007.1, read as the reverse complement.
GAGAAAATGTTATTGCCATTGACTCCTATCTTATGGGCAAAAAGCTTCAAATTGATCAAACCATTTTATGCAATGTTTTTGGGTTTGAAAACTTGGGAATTGATGATGAACACTCCTTGGGGCTTTCTCAACTTGGATCTGTCACCGTCCTTGATGCTCAAGACTGTATTCTCCATCTCATCATCTCTTGGTGGATTCTCCCTTCTAGTGGGAAATTCTCTACCATTTGCCAAGTTGATACTTTTTGGCTCCATTGTTTTCGAAAGGGTGAGCGCCCTAATCTTTGCAAAATAATATTTGCCGACTTGGTTTATCTTGTCCAACATTGTCACACCGATCAAGTTAAGACCTTTTTCTATGGCACGACTTTGAGCTTCATGTTCCATTCCTTGGAGATCGATTGTTCCCATGATGCCGTCGAGCCTCTAGGCATGCCTATTGACGAACACTCCCTTAATCGTGCTCACTTTGAGTACATTGATCATGAGTGGGTTCGTGTTGCTCGCTCTCCTCCTCAAGAAGATCAATCTCCTCCGGTCGCTCTTCAAGGTCCACAAGTCTAACAAGCTCAAACTTCCATGGATGGACTCATGGTGTATCTCAATGAGCAATTCACCTCCTTAGGGAATAATATGGATGCTATATTTGTGGCCATTGATACTCATTTCACATCTTTGGAGGATCGAGTCAAGGCCATTGAACAACAACAAACTTCCATGGATGTCTCTCTCACCGCCTTTCATGGTGCTTGGCTCAATCATACTCGGAAATCTCAAGCCAATATTGATGATGAAGACGAAGAGGACGAGGATGAAGATGATGGGGACGAGTAGTTTTTGAGCATATCATCTCATTATATATGATATCAGGATTTCTTTTTTATGCACCTTTATGTTAGGAACACTATGCTTTGATTTTGTTCTTAGAATTAAGTTTGGATTTAAGTTTGAAGTTATTTTGAACTATTATTGCTTTGGATTTTATTTTGATTTTTAATGCTATTATGTTGCTTTAATTATTCTTTGTTTATACTTTTTGCTTCATTGCTATATCTTGCCTATATACTTGAATGTTTGCATTGATTTTGATCTAAAAAAAGGGGATAAGTGTAAAACATAAATTTTTTGAAAATCTATCTTAAATTAAGGGGGAGTAAACTTTCCAAACTTTTCAAAATACTTAAAAAATTACTTTGGTTTTGTTATATCAAAAAGGGGGAGATTGTAAAACCTAACTTGATTTTGATATAACAAAGTGCCTAAGGACCTTTTTGTAAAATAAAATAAATTTTTAAGTATTTCAAAATCTCACAAATTGACAAGAAAACCTGAACCAAAATGATTCTAAATCAAATAATTTCTTTAAGCAAAATTTTTCTAAGTGTTACAGCCCAAAACCATCTTGTACGCCAAGACGTATCGATACGCTATAGTCGTACCGATACAGTTTTTAGGTTCTAGAATTTTAATTGACAAAAGCGTACCGATACGATTATACCCGTATCGATACGATATTTTACCTGAGCTTAACTTTAAGGAATAGCATACCGATACGGTAGTCCCCGTATCAATACAGTTTGAATTGATTCGATAAATCTTTGCATTTAAAGTTTTTACCGTTGCTTGTCAGTTAAGATTTCAGCAAAATTCAAACGGTTGTTAAACCGTATTGATATGCCCATATAGTGTATCGATACACTTTTTACAAAAGTTTTCCTCAAGATTCCAGTGACCAAAATTCGTATCGATACGGTCATAGAGTATCGATACACCCATATTTTTACACTATACCCGTACCGATACGCCTATACGTGTATCGATAAGCCCCTCCTAAATGTGCACAACGACTCTTTCTGTTTTGAGATAGGTATGTATACGATTGTTCGAGTACCAATACGGTAGGTTACAGAAGTGCATTTATTACGGGAAAAATGAAGCGCAACGGCTCTATTGATGATCTCAACCACCAGAATGGCTAGAAATCAATGCAAGGGTATATAAACAAGCCTAAAAAGCTACAACAACAACTATTAAACAAACTTGCAACAATCCAAGCACATATCCAAACCCTATAGCTTTTAAAGTAAAATCTTTGTATCCCACTTGTTTAATCCTCAACTGTATTATCTTATTTTGTAGAAATATAAGTTTTGATATAATAATTGAAAAATGTTTTAGACTTAATTGAAAAGAATTTAAAATATTCTCTAAGTAAAAAACAATTTGAAAATAAGTTTGAGGATGTTTCAAGCGGTTTTGGCAATGTTTGAAATCTTTTTAAGTAGCCAAACCAGTGCTTTTAATATACATGTTTCGATACATGTATAATTTGTATCGATACGTTTTGAAACTGCCAAAACCTGTTTTGATACAAGGCTTTCCTGTTTCGATACAGATAGGGGCTGTGTTGAGTGTGTAAAAGTTTTATTATTTACACCCTTTTTAACCCATATTTCTGCTGCATTCAAGCATCATTGCATTGCATTTAGGTCAGTTTACAGCAAAACATCACAAATATATTAAAGGCACGAATTCTACTAAAAGAAGGCTGATTTTGCAGGTTGCTGCCATAGTAGACGGAGAAGACGGGCGCAGGGCAGAGAAGCAGAAGAGCTGAACTGGACAAGCAGACGATGAGGACGATGCTGCCATGGATCTGCCGTGACAGCAGAGGACGACAGCAAGTCAGTGGAGGAAAAACAAAGTGGACCTCGATAGATAGAGAAAATTATGCTCGTCTGTCGTGTGAAAACAATATATTTTTCCAAGCCCCAGATCAAAAGATATGTCAAGCCAAAGCTCAAGGAGAGGAAATCCCAAGAAACAAGGATGGCGGCTGAAAAGTAGGATACTTGAAGATTAAGTCTTTATTAGAATCTTACTTTTAATTAAAGTTGTAATCCTTGTTAACTTAGAATACTTGAGCCCAAAGCTTATATAAGGGCATAGATTTTAACCTAGGAGAACATCATACCCCATAACCGACAACTAAACCCCTCCGCCGTTTACCCGCCGTCGATATGTTCTAAACCCCCCCTAGGGCCACAGGTTGATTTGTAAAGTAGTTGCAAGGGTTGTTTTGTTTTAGGATTTTTCAAGTTCAATAAAATAAACTTCAAGTTCTCTTATTTTGGTAATTAATATCTTGCAAGAGCATCGGGAGAGCATTGTGAGGTTATCTATTTACTTAGCATCGGGAGAGTTAAGTATACGAAAGAAATAAGAGCAAGTTCTCTAGTTTATAGTTGAACTATCTCGTGCCTAGGGATAGGGCGAGGTTAAGTGGCTAAAGAAGAATTCATACACATCGGTGTTCATCCTTCGATTCACGCCGGGAGGTATCATCAAGACGTGATCATCGAAAGACTTGGACCTAGGGATAGGCCAAGGCAGATCTGGGATTCTTGCCAAACTTGAAGTACGGAGTTGGTGTGTTTGCTGCCGCGACGACCGACGGACTGCTGCCGCGACGACCGACGGACTGCTGCCGCGACAGGTTCTGCCGCGACAGGCACTACGACAGAACTGGAGTTCCTAAGCATTGCAATATCTGCACTACTGAGCAATTCAATACCAGCCCATTCTCTCTATCTTGATATTTCAATTATTTTATTTACGTTTTCTTCCATATTTTCGTGACAACTTTCTAAACTATTTTCTTTACTTCGTGCAGTAAATTAAGGTGAAGCTATTAGCCCAATACCTGTGGAGACGATATCCGATACTTCGTATCACTTACTACTTGCGTCGTGTACACTTGCACTACAATTGTGATAGACTCTTTTACACGCAACAAGTTTTTGGCGCCGTTGCCGGGGATTGGCAACATAACTCTACCTTTCTTTTATTGCACTTTTTATTTTTATTTTTATTTTGTTTTTATTTTTATTTTTATTTTTTTTCTTTGGTGCTTTCAACTCTTGCTTTTCACGAGGTTTTCTTGTTTATGCGCAGATCTAAAAGAGGTGAAGATCCTGAGTATCCATTAGATCCGGAAGTTGAACGTTCCTTCAATCTCAAGAAACAACTTCGTCACCTTTTAGCCAAGAACGAATACCTTGAGGAGCAGCTAGAGAAGATGGCCCGTAACCCGCCCGCTGGTGATGGTATACCGCCTGTCGGCGACCCGCCTGCAGCACCCGGACGACGGTCCTGTCGTGACTACATGTTGAATGATCATGTAGAGTTGGAGACCACGCTGCCGGATATTGATGTTGATAACTTCGAGCTTAAACCTGTCATGTTTAGTATGATCAACAATGCCGGGCAGTTTAGTGGTGCTGTGACAGAGGATGCTAGGGAGCATCTCAAAACATTCCAGGAAATCTGTGGTTCGTTTAGACTACCAGGAGTTAATCCGGAGATACTGAGGCTTCGGTTATTCCCCCATTCATTGAGGGACAGAGCTAAAACTTGGTGGAATAAACTTACGCCAGGTTCAATCATAACTTGGGCAGATTTATCTCGTGAATTTTTATCTCGTTTTAATCCTTCGCATTTATCTGAGCGGTTACGTAATGAAATTGCTACTTTTCAGCAGGAAGATGACGAGCCGATGCACGAGGCCTGGGACAGATTTACTACTCTTCTTCGGAACTTCCCAATGCATGGATTCCCCGTCTGGAATCAGGTAACAAAGTTCTATAATGCTGCTAACTTACAAACTCGCATTCGAATTGATTCTGCAGCAAATGGACTATTATTGGATAAAGATCCGGACGAAGCATTACAAGTTTTTTAAAAATCTGGCTAAGAATGAGGAGCAGTTTCCAACTACAAGAAGAGGGGGTAAGCGAGTACTTGCTGTCAAGGATTATGAGGCCGACATCACAATGAAATCACAAGTAGCATTCCTTACTAAAGCAATGAAAAGGTTATTAAATGATGATGGATTACAAGGATTTGCTGTTGAGGAGGTATGTGATATCTATGAGGGAAATCATAGTCGGGATGAGTGTCCAATACAGTTAGAAGAGGGAAAGTATGTTGGAAATTACAACAAGCCGAATTACAACTCCAACAATTATAATCCCAATTGGAGGAAGGATCCCAAGTTTTCTTGGAGTAATCCTAATAATGCCCTGTATCCTCAAGCACACAATCAGAATCAGGGAGGACCTAGATTGCTGACGCGACAGCAACTGCCGCCGCACCTGCCGCCACAGCAGCAACAGCAGCCACCAGCTGCCACGAGCAGTGTACTAGAACAAACTCTGGCCACCTTTATGTCTCAGACATGTACTTATATTGAGAATATGAATCAGTTTGTCAAGAAAACAGAAACGTTCATGGATAAAACAGAGATGAGGATGACAAATCATGAGGCTACTTTGAAATCTCTGGAGACACAAATGGGTCAGGTTTCCCAACATATTAAGCCGAGGCAGACTGGAGGATTCCCTAGTAATACTGAAAATGCTAGGCAACCCACACATGAGCAATGTAAGGCCATTACTACTAGAAGTGGGAAGAAACTACCAGGGCCAGAAAAAGAAGTTGAAATAGTAAAGGAACCAGCCTTGGACAAACCTGCCGAGGAAGCTGCCACGATAGGTAACAAACAGACTGCTGCCGATGAGCCTGTCACGACAGCAGAAGCGACAGAGGAGAAAAATGATGAACCCAAACCTCCTCAGATTCGTATGCAGTGGGAAGGACGTATTGCTGATTACCGTCCCCCACCTCCTTTTCCTCAACGGATACAGCAAGCTAAGCAAGAATCTCAACTTAAAAAGATTTATGATATTTTTAAGCAGGTTCATATTAATATTCCGCTGTTAGATGCCGTTAGGGAGATGCCCGGTTACGCCAAATTTCTCAAGGATGTCATGTCAAAGAAATATAAACTAGGGGAATTTGAAACGGTAAGGATGGCAGATGGTTGCATGAGTATTCTTCATCGGCAGCCACCCCAGAAAAAGAAGGATCCGGGGAGCTTCATCATACCTTGTGTAATCGGAGACAAATATGTGGGTAAGGCACTTTGTGATCTTGGTGCTAGTATCAATTGAATGCCAAAATCTGTTTTTCAGAAGTTAGGTATTGGAAAGGCGCGGCCCACGACAGTAATTCTACAGCTTGCAGACCGCTCTTACGTTCATCCAGAAGGAAAAATCGAAGCTTTTCTGGTAAGAGTGGATAAATTTATTTTTCCTGCTGACTTTCTGGTTTTAGATTGTGAAGCAGACGAAAACGCACCAATCATCCTTGGGCGACCCTTCTTAGCCACGGGAAGATCACTGATTGATGTGGAAAAAGGAGAACTCACCATGAGAGTGAATGACCAAGAGATTAAGTTGAATGTTCTCCAAGCAATGAAGCATGCTGATGCAGACGAGGAATGCAAGGCTATCACTGAAGTTATCCTTGATCAACCCTGCATCTGGTCGGGCTGTCACGACATACAAATCGGGCACTGCCATGACAGCCACCTACAGGGCTGTCACGACAGCACCGACGACAGCAACTCCTCTGACTCCGAAACATCTGATACTAAAGATTAAGAGGAGGTAAACTGGTTAGGCAATCGTCCAGGTAAGTTATTCGAACCTTTAAATTATACATCGGATAACCATTTAATCCAAATTCATCTACTGTTGAACCACCTGCCTTAGAACTGAAGCCCCTGCCAGGGCAGCTAAAATATGATTTTCTTGGTTCAAATGATACGTTGCCCGTAATCATCTCTTCTAAGCTGCCACAGGAACAGGAACGGCAGCTAATCGGCATGCTGCGGCAGCACAAAAAGGCAATTGGATGGACGATCGCTGACATTCAAGGCATTAGTCTGGCGTTATGCATGCACAAAATCCTTTTAGAAGAAGACCATAAGCCGACTATAGATGCCCAAAGGCGGCTAAACCATGCGATGAAAGAGGTGGTGCGTAAAGAGATAATCAAATGGTTAGATGCTGGTATTATTTACGCCATCTCCGACAGCAAATGGGTGAGCCCGTTGCAATGCGTTCCCAAGAAAGGAGGAATGACCGTGGTGACCAATGAAAACAACGAGTTAATCCCAACCAGGACTGTGACCGGTTGGAGGGTTTGTATGGACTATCAGAAGCTTAACAAAGCTACCCGAAAGGACCACTTTCCTTTACCCTTTATTGATCAAATGCTTGATAGATTAGCGGGTAAACCTTACTGTTGTTTTCTTGATGGTTACTCAGGTTACAATCAAATTGCTATCGCACCGGAGGATCAAGAAAAGACGACTTTCACATGCCCCTACGGAACATACGCTTTTAGAAGGATGTCGTTTGGACTATGCAATGCACCCGCCACCTTCCAAAGGTGCATGATGGCCATATTCTCCGATATGGTAGAGGACTTCCTTGAGATTTTTATGGATGATTTTTCTGTCTTTGGAGACAATTTTGAGAGCTGCCTCGGCAATCTAAAAAAGGTACTTGAAAGATGTGAAAAAGCCAATCTAGTCTTGAATTGGGAAAAATGCCACTTTATGGTGGATGAAGGGATAGTCCTTGGCCATAAGATTAGCTGCCGTGGGATAGAAGTCGACAGGGCTAAGATTGAAATGATCGAGAAGCTGCCGCCGCCGACCACAGTAAAGGGCATTAGGAGTTTTTTAGGGCATGCTGGTTTTTATCGGAGATTCATCGCAAATTTCTCGAAAATCACCAAGCCTCTATGCCATCTTTTAGAGCAGAACCGACCCTTTGACTTTAATGAAGAATGTACTGAAGCATTCAAGGTTCTGAAGGAAAAACTAGTAACAGCCCCAATAGTACAGCCACCAGACTGGACACAGCCATTTGAGATCATGTGTGATGCTAGTGACTATGCTGTCGGGGCAGCACTTGGGCAGCGCAGAGATAAGTTGTTTCATGTCATATATTATGCCAGTAAGACATTGAATGACGCCCAAGTGAACTACACCACCACAGAAAAGGAGCTATTAGCTGTGGTGTTCTCCATTGACAAGTTTCGTTCTTACATACTTGGGACGAAAGTAATAGTGCACACAGACCATTCTGCCCTGAAGTATTTGTTCGCAAAGAAGGATGCAAAGCCTAGATTGATACGATGGATCCTGCTATTGCAAGTGTTCGACCTTGAAATCAAGGACAAAAAAGGGACAGAAAATCAGGTGGCAGATCACTTGTCAAGATTGGAGATGGGACAGAGTCTACCAATAGATGAGACAAACATACTGGAGACCTTCCCAGATGAGCAACTCTTTGCTGCCGCAATCGCTGCCGCGACAGCCATGGTGGCAGGTAAGTCTTCTGAACTCCCCTGGTATGCGGATTTCGTTAATTTTATAGTTAGCGGAATACTCCCTTCTGATCTTAATTATCAAGCCAGGAAGAGGTTCCAAAATGATGTTAAACATTATTATTGGGACGAACCTCTTCTTTTCAAAATGTGTGCAGATCAGGTTATAAGGAGGTGTGTACCACAAGAAGAGCAAGAAGACATTCTCCATCACTGCCATGCTTCACAATATGGAGGTCACTTAGGAGGCAACAAAACTGCTGCCAAGGTGCTGCAGTCAGGGTTCTACTGGCCGACACTGTATAAAGATGCACAGGACTTCTACAAGAACTGTGACAGGTGCCAACGGATAGGTAACATCTCGAGGAGAAACGAGATGCCACTGCAGAACATACTAGAAGTCGAGATTTTCGATGTTTGGGGGATTGATTTTATGGGACCTTTTCCATATTCATGTGGAAATCTATACATCCTCCTAGCAGTGGATTATGTCTCTAAGTGGGTTGAAGCTATCGCCACTCAAAAGAATGATGCCAAGACAGTTCAAAAATTTCTACACAAGAACATTTTCTCTAGATTTGGCATCCCTAAGGCGATTATCAGTGATGAAGGGAGACATTTTGACAATAGGGTATTTGCTGCCGCATTGAAGAAATATGGTGTCAAGCACAGGATCGCGACAGCATACCACCCACAGACCAATGGACAAGCTGAGATATCTAATAGGGAAGTTAAGAACATTCTTGAGAAGATGGTTAAACCAACTAGGAAAGATTGGTCTTTACTCCTTAATGATGCATTATGGGCATATAGGACAACTTTTAAGACTCCATTGGGCATGTCTCCATACCGACTGATTTATGGGAAAACCTGTCATCTGCCTGTCGAGATAGAGCACAGGGCATACTGGGCAATCAAGGCAGTGAATATGGACTTGGACAAGGCAGGCCAGAAAAGGCTGTTAGATCTGAACGAGATTGACGAAATAAGAACAATGGCCTACGACAATGCAAGAATTTACAAGGAGAAAACTAAGAAGTGGCATGATAGGAAATTGCTGCCACGACAGTTCTGCCCAGGGCAGCTTGTGTTGTTGTTCAACTCTAGACTGAAACTCTTCCCAGGAAAGCTAAAGTCTAGATGGTCTAGCCCGTTTCAAGTGGTACAAGTTTTTCCCCATGGTGCCATCACTATCCGATCATTAAAAGACGGGCACCAATTCAAAGTCAATGGACAGCGCCTCAAGCATTATCAGGGGACTGAAGCCCCAGGAATACAGGAAGTGGTTACTTTGGGAGATGCCCCGCAAGGCATCCCTAATTTAACCTAAAATTTATTTTTAATTATTTATTTTATTATTTATTAGGAAATTAGGTTTATTTTATTTGAATAATGTTTTTATATTTTCTGTTTTTAGGAAATAAAGGAGTCAAGAAGAAAAGGAGAAGTGACCCAAGCCCACCATCCATCCATCAGCCCAAAAGAGCCCATTTATTGATGCCTGTCGTTCCAGCTGCCGCCGCAGACAAGGATAAGACCGGCTGTCAACAAACTGACACGGCAGACGTAGAAGCGTGTGACAGACGCCTAACAGACGCATAAATGCGTGTCAGACGCGTCAGACACGCCAAAACTCAACAGCCGCTCCGTTATTCACGCCTGCCGTTACAGCATTAAACGGGCAGCAACTCTACCTCTATAAAACCCTGTTTCATTTTTCATTTTCCTCACTTCTGCTTATTCTTACTTGCTCTCCTCTTTCATTTTTCTTTGTTTTCTTTACTTTCAAAACCCTTGCAACTAACATGTCTTCCAGACGTACCCGCCGCAGTGCTGCTTCAACCTCTTCAGCGGCAGCACCCACCCTGCAATCCTTCGCAACTAAGGAAATCTGGGAAGAACGAGGCTTCATATACATCCGAAAGGCAAAGAACATGGGGCTTAGACCATTCATCCAAGGGCGATAAAGGGTCATCTATGGGAGCAGTTTGCCGAGCAGCCAGCTGAAATGAATGACACGTTGGTAAGGGAGTTCTACGCTGCCATCGACAGCAGGACGGCAACATCAGTAACTGTCCGAGGGACAGAGGTACCATTCACAACCGATAGCATCAACCATATGTATGGCCTCTATTTTGGTCCCAACGACGATGCCCATCAGCAGTTTTTGGACACCCTCGACTATGCTGCTTTCGGTGCTGTCATGGCAGAGGTGACAGAAGAAGGGACGGAGTGGAATAAGAGCAAAAAGAACCCTAACACTGTAAAAAGGGGGCAGCTGCTTCCAGAAGCCAAGTTATGGAATGCTTTCATCAAGAAGCGCATCCTGCCGTCCTCCCATCACACGACGGTGGACCAGCAGTGGCTAGCCCTCATTCATTCGGTCATGAACAACCGGCCTATCAACGTGGGCCGCTATATGAGGGAGAGCATCTTGGACTGCACCAATCGATCAACCGTCCGCCTTTGCCTACCATTCATGATCACATCCCTCTGCCGCTACGCTGCTGTACCAGAAGCCACCACCGATAAATTGGTCAAGGGACGAGGCTGGACCGATAACAACATTACCAGCCTCATGGAGCTGATAGTCGCAACCCCCCTCTCCTCTTTCAACCCGGCTGCCACTCCAGCAGAATCATTCGAGGAACCTGCCCATGAACCTGCCGCAGCAGCCGCTCCGACAGACCAATCTGCTCAGATCCTTGCTGCCATACAGCGAGTGGAAGACAGACAGATGGGGTTGATGACATTCATCAGGGATTTCACCAACTCAACGGTAAATTTCATTACCAATACTTTAAATTATCCCGATGTTGTTTTCCCCACCTTCCCTGCCCACTATTTCACCATCCCCACCCCTGTCCACACACCTACACCACCTACTTCCCCACACACACATTCTACTGCTTCCACCCCATCACCTGCAGCTGGCAGTCCTCCGGCAGACACCTCCGCCTGAAGAACAAAGCGACAGCCCTCGGATGACATCGATGCCTATGTTGTTGGTTTCTCCCCTTCCTCTGTCTGGGCTGACAACGAGGCAGAACCTCCTATTCGGAGGAATTTGGAGAAGGAATTCACGCCTGTCAAGAGGCAGAAACGAATGGCCGACAGAAAGCTAATGCCCAAGGCCAGCACCACCACCAGCAGCAGCAACACTTGGGATAGCGGCAGCAGCTCTGACATCCAGGTCGTAGAGCACACCACCCAGCCTGCCCCGAGGACCAGAACCCGCCGCCAAATCCGTGTCAGCAGCAACAGTGAAGACAACGCTTAAAATCTAAGTCTTTTATTTTCTTTTTATTGCTACCTGCTTTATCTATATTTTGTGATGTACCTGCCTTCATTTTTATTTTGTCATTTTGCATTGAGGGCAATGCAACCCTCGAGTTTGGGGGTGGCAACCCTCCATTTTAATGGAGTCTTAGTACATCGTTAATTATTTGTTGTGTCTTTTATTTATTTAAGTTCTCTTAAAAAAATCAGAAAAGACTAAAAAAAACTGTTGGCTTAAAACTGTGAAGTAAACTTTCCTGTCATGACAGCTCTGCCGTGGCAGCATCTTTAGGATAGTTTAAGGAGAAGTTTAGAGCCTTTATATAGTTCTGAAAACTTAAACACCATTGTGACTGTTATACTGCTTAGATTTCTTTTAGCCAAACTAGAATAGGAAGCTTAGCACTTGAATAGCCCCTAGAGGTGCCTAACACTGGCTCTAGGAAAGAAGTTTAGCAAAATAGACTCAAAAGCCCTAGAGGTGCCCGAAACCGGCTCTAGGAAGTTAGCTAGAGGTGCCCGAAACCGGCTCTAGTGAAACTTTAGCTTGAAAAATAGAGAAATAAAGTCAAAACAAAAAAATCAAAGAAGCATGAAAATGTGCCTTCAAGAAGATAAACTTTGGCATAAAAAATTCAAGTTAAGAGTTGAATATTCTAGTGAAACTAAGAGAGTCTTAGCATATAACTGTTCACAAGCCTGCACACACTACACGAGGACTATAGTGAGATTCCGAACAGATCCTAATCTTTCCAACAGGTTGCTGCCGCCACAGAGAATGAGCGACGGGTAAGGGACAGTTCACTGCTTGAAAGCCAACACAAAAATATTCATTTTTTAGGTCTTAATTGCTTGAGGGCAAGCAAAAACTTGAGTTTGGGGGTGTGTTGAGTGTGTAAAAGTTCTATTATTTACACCCTTTTTAACCCATATTTCTACTGCATTCAAGCATCATTGCATTGCATTTAGGTCAGTTTACAGCAAAACATCACAAATATATTAAAGGCACAGATTCTACTAAAAGAAGGCTGATTTTGCAGGTTGCTACCATAGTAGACGGAGAAGGCGGGCGCAGGGCAGAGAAGCAGAAGAGCTGAACTGGACAAGCAGACAATGAGGACGATGCTGCCATGGATCTGCCGTGACAGCAGAGGACGACAGCAAGTCAGTGGAGGAAAAATAAAGTGGACCTCGATAGATAGAGAAAATTATGCTCGTCTGTCGTGTGAAAACAATATATTTTTCCAAGCCCCGGATCAAAAGATATGTCAAGCCAAAGCTCAAGGAGAGGAAATCCCAAGAAACAAGGATGGCGGCTGAAAAGTAGGATACTTGAAGATTAAGTCTTTATTAGAATCTTACTTTTAATTAAAGTTGTAATCCTTGTTAACTTAGAATACTTGAGCCCAAAGCTTATATAAGGGCATAGATTTTAACCTAGAAGAACATCATACCCCATAACCGACAACTAAACCCCTCCGCCGTTTACCCGCCGTCGATATGTTCTAAAACCCCCCTAGGGCCACGGGTTGATTTGTAAAGTAGTTGCAAGGGTTGTTTTGTTTTAGGATTTTTCAAGTTCAATAAAATAAACTTCAAGTTCTCTTATTTTGGTTATTAATATCTTGCAAGAGCATCGGGAGAGCATTGTGAGGTTATCTATTTACTTAGCATCGGGAGAGTTAAGTATACGAAAGAAATAAGAGCAAGTTCTCTAGTTTATAGTTGAACTATCTCGTGCCTAGGGATAGGGCGAGGTTAAGTGGCTAAAGAAGAATTCATACACATCGGTGTTCATCCTTCGATTCACGCCGGGAGGTATCATCAAGACGTGATCATCGACAGACTTGGACCTAGGGATAGGCCAAGGCAGATCTGGGATTCTTGCCAAACTTGAAGTACGGAGTTGGTGTGTTTGCTGCCGCGACGACCGACGGACTGCTGCCGCGACAGGTGCTGCCTCGACAGGCACTACGACAGAACTGGAGTTCCTAAGCATTGCAATACATGTACTACTGAGCAATTCAATACCAGCCCATTCTCTCTATCTTGATATTTCAATTATTTTATTTACGTTTTCTTCCATATTTTCGCGACAACTTTCTAAACTATTTTCTTTACTTCGTGCAGTAAATTAAGGTGAAGCTATTAGCCCAATCCCTGTGGAGACGATATCCGATACTTCGTATCACTTACTACTTGCGTCGTGTACACTTGCACTACAATTGCGATAGACTCTTTTACACGCAACAGGCTGTTTCCCAACGGTCTTTTGAATTGCGGGCATTTCGATACAGGACCGGGTATTTCGGAACGAGAGTTTCGATACAACCTATGGGGGTTTCGAAACGGGTTGCTGAATCAGACCCAACAACTAGTTTTGAAGAAGGGCGTTTCGATACAGCTACCCGTGTATCAAAACAGACATCACCAGAACTACATTTACGGTGGGAAATAAAGTCTCCAACGGCTTCAATTCAATTCCAACGGTCCTCAACGACTACAAACTCAATTAGGAGTATAAAAGGGACCTCCAAGCATCAAGGGAAGACTAATGCTTCAATTGTCAACAACATTATGATGAAGAAATTGTCTTAGAGCTAAATTGTCCATTCTTGTATAGACAAACACTTGTGAGCTAAAATTGTCAATGTATGCTCAAGTGTTTTAGGTTTTGGGTGAGAGCTTAAGAGTGCAAACACACACCTATTAGGGGGATTTCTTGTTTGCTAGAATTCTTTGTTTTGAGAGTGTTCCCAAAGCTTAGGTTGTGATTTTTGGATGCTAGATCACGGGCTGTGACTATAGGTTGTAACAGTTGCCTCCTTAGCCTAGAAAAGGGGAATAATTCTTATTGAATTGGTTGAAATCCTTAGTAGGAAGCTAAGGTATTGGTTGAAATCCTTAGTAGAAAGCTAAGGTATTGGATGTAGGCTTTGGTTAGAAAGCCAAACCACTCTAAAATCCTTGTGTTCAAGTCTTATTTTGTTGCTTCCACTTCCAACACCGAAATTACCACTTCTCCACATCTTGGCAACCGATTCGGTTGTGATCATCGAGCCTAACATATTTTAAGTTTGGGGAGTGTTTAAGTGTAATTGGGCAATATATCAACCTAGTGAGAGGCATTTTTCAGATTGTCAATCTTCTTTGTATTTGAGAGAGCATTGGTTAATCTTTGGGTAGAAAGATTAACCAATTTGTAAGGTTTCCTCCTAATTCGAGAAAAGGGGATGAATTTCTAGTGAAATTGGTTGAAAATCCTTAGTGGGAGCTAAGGTAGTAGATGTAGAGCTTTTTCTAAGCTTGAACCACTATAAATTGCATTGTCTTAAATTTTCTATTTTTCAATTTTCTCCTTCCAATTTTAAAAAGCCAATTCACCCCCTCTCTTGGCCATATAAATTGATTGATCAACTTAACACGTTACCATTTTCGTTAATTTTAAACGACAGGGGAACCAAAACAAAAAAATATAACGTTAGGTACCATTTTACCAAAAAAAATAGTTGGGATACCAAAACAATAACGCGAGCATAACTAGGGTACTAAATATGTAGTTTTCTTTTTTTGGTAAACTACATAAATGGTCCCCCAACTATGCTCCAATTATCTTTTTGCATCCTTTGACTATCAAAAGTTACAAAATGGTCTCCCGACTTAAAAAAAGTAGCAAATCGGTCCAACGCCGTTAAAAATTTAACGGCTGATGACATGGCAATTAATATACATTAATATAATTACATAATTAACCCTAAATTTCTACACTTATTTTAATTTGACCCTAATGCTAAAAAATTAACCCATATAATTTTAATAATCTATCAATTTAGTCCAGTTTCATCCTCAAGTTCCATTTTCCCTTTTCAAAAATGATTTTTCGGCCATGGGTTTAGGAGCAGCAGTTAAGCCGGTTTCTAGACAAATTTATTTGACATTTCCAGCTGAAAGTAGTTTCAAAGAAGAAGATGTTTCAAATTACTTCAGGTAAAGTCACTGGTTTTTTAAGATTGTTTTTGTTTGAGTTTTAGTACTTATTGTTCCGGGTTTAAAGATTGTTGCTTGCTTCTTCTTTGGATTTTTCCAGCATATATGGACCTGTACAAGATGTGAGGATCCCTTACCAGCAAAATAGGGTGTTTGGTTTTGTTACATTTGTGTATCTAGAGACAATGAAGCTGATTTTAGTTAAAGGGAACCCGCATTTTGTCTACGATTCTCGTGTGCTCGTTAAGTCTTACAAGGAGAAAGGGAAAGGCAGGAGAAATAATGGCTATTTTCAATCCTCTTTATTTGCATTATGTTGCCTACTTTGATATGTAAGTGAATGTAATTTATCTAATTTATAGGAAGCAAGAACATCAAAAATTAAAATGAGGGGAGTATTCGGCCTACTCAAGTTCGTCTGCAGTTGATTCGAGGGAGCCATTCGATCTCCGTATCGGTTAGTAAAACAAGGCCTTTTTTCATCTTCAATTTGACTGCATTGTTGGTGAATTTTGAATTCGAAACTTATTTAATATCGAAAACATTTTACAATACAAAGAAAGATTGATTTTTCCAGTTGATTTGAAGGAGGAAGCTGATTTACAGGCTAATTTTTGCAAGGAAATTGAAGGAACAGGCTAATTTACTGCAAGCCATTGAGCTTCAAGGAAGAAGTTTAATGAACTTGCAGTTGCTGGACTTAAAGAACCAACACCAATCTCAGTTTCATCACAGTTTATCCACCGGATCCCCTATTCCTTCCTCGACGGTACCCCGTACTTCCAACAATCATGCACTTATTTTTACAAATGTTGGCATCGATCCAGATGACGGTTGCTCGATCCTTGCTGTTTCAAAGTTGGCTACTGCTATAAAAGGCGATAAGCAGATGAAGGAAATTAATGGAGGAAAATGAAAACTTTAGCAAGTGATATAAATACAAAGAAAGAAAAAGTAGAAAGATTCTTGAAAAGGGGGAAAATGGAGATACAGGCGAGGACGAATGGTCCAGAGAATAGAGTATTTGGCTTAATGGTAGTAGCCTTTTCAATCCATGTAACTGGTTTGAATTGAAGAATTAAATGAGGGGAGAAATAAAAAAGAA
This sequence comes from Hibiscus trionum, assembly GCA_030270665.1. NCBI lineage: Eukaryota > Viridiplantae > Streptophyta > Magnoliopsida > Malvales > Malvaceae > Hibiscus > Hibiscus trionum. Next base: position 6,687,909 of record BSYR01000007.1, on the reverse strand, counting down.
GACGGACTAAATTGATAGGTTATTAAAATTATGTGGGTTAATTTTTTAGAATTAGGGTCAAATTAAAATAAATGTAGAACTTGATGGCTAATTATGTTATTATACTAATTTATATTAACTGCAACGTCAGCAGCCGTTAAATTTTTAACGACATTGGACCAATTTATTACTATATTTAAGTCAAGAGACCAGTTTGTAATTTTCGATAGTCGAGGAACGTAAAAGATAATTGAAGCATAGTCGATGGACCATTTATGTAGTTTACCATATTTTTCTTTTACCAATTCCATTATTGTTTCTCACTCGAAAGCAATGTTTGAACTCCACCGATCATTGTCCTTATCTATAAACAAGACCCCATTCATCGGTTCTTAATGAAAAAAAATGGCTCAAGCAATCCGATACTTTGAGCTCAATACCAGAGCTAAGATCCCTTATGTTGGAATGGGAACTTGGTAGGCTTCTCATGGCGTAGTTGCCGCTGTTGTTGACACTACCGTCAAGGTTCTTTTTATATAATTTCTTTTTCTTTCTAGGAACTAAAGTTTAGTTGTGGGTATTTAGTTTAGGATTTATATTTAGGGTTTCAGTTTAGGTTGTAGGGTTTAGGAGTTTAGGTGTAGAAGTTTAAAATTTACGGATGATGGTTAGAATATAGAGTTTAGAGTTAAAATTTAGGATTTAGAAGTTGGAGTTTTGTTTTTAGGGTAATATTGTTATGATTTAGGTTATAACTTATAAACCCTAAATTATAACCTTAAAATCTAAATTCTCACGACTATCCCTAATTTCTAAACCCTTACATCTAAACCCTTAAACCCTAACTCTAAACTAATACCCTAAACTCTAAAATTAAAACAGTTCTGAAAAATTTCAATTTTAACTGCAAGTATATAGGATAATAATATTTTGGTTTAAACCGTGAAAATTTAGGCGATCCTCTTATCATTCTCTGTATGTAGATTGGGTATGGGCATATTGATTGTGCTCAAGCCTATGGAAACTAAAAGGAGGTAACGACTTGCTGCAATTCTTTTTAAACTACACCAGATATCCCTATAATATCAATTATACTATTGATCTAGAAATTGATACTATTTTAACATTGAATTTTAGTTTAAGCTTTAATTATACTATTAGGTCATTAAAATTGATGATAAAATAAAGTTCGGTACTAAAATATTAACGATTTTTAATTTAGTGGTATAATCAATATTAAACTTATTGTTGATTGGTATATTATATAGTATTAAATTAGTTACTGTTTATTAGGGGCTTTTTTGTGTGGGGTCAATCATCTTGGCATCTATTGCTGTTGAATTTATGCTGGGATTTTTGATGAATGATGAACGCAATTTACTGATATCCCAATAACTTTTTGTTGATCAAGATTGGTTCTGTTCTTACGAAATTATTTGAAGATGGTGTTGTACGGCGTGAAGATCTTTGGATAACCTCCAAACTCCGGTTTGCCTCAATCTCGAAACCCCTTTCTGCAAAATCTATTTATATGAAAAATAAAAAGAATTGTTGTGAATCCATTCAAAGTTGAAGAATTAAATAAAATATTCATTACTCAAATCGTTTACTCCATAATTTGATAAATCTTTTGAAAAACTGATTCACCGCATTAAAATAAAGATAGAGTCTTGTTCTACATGTCAATATCAATACAGACAACAATAAAATTTATAGTAAGACGAAAATTTGTCAACATTAAAAATCGTGAGGGTTCAAGCCCCTTTATCCCCAACCCAAAATATCCATTAGCTATCTATTTATTTTATCCTACCCTTTTTGCTAGTGGTTCAAAGTTCCTCCCATTTCTCATTCATCAAGTGTTGTTACACATATCATAATTCATACACGAAATCACCTCAAAATTGAATTCTTGAGTTAAAAAGTTAAAAAAATCCTATAATTGTTATATGAGGTCCTCATGAAGTAAAACTTTCCGCAGGTGCACTAACCATGCACCGGAAGATGTTCTGATGGCATTAAATAGCACCTTGCAAGACTTGAAGCTGGACTATCTAGATTTCTATATGGTATTTACCTTTTTTTCTTCCGTTTCGACCTTGCTAACATAAGCAAATTTTGTTGATTGTATCTTAATGATTTGATAATTTGATCGTTAAATGTTTGAAGATTCATTGGCCTGCCGGCATGAAAAAGGGTGTAGTTGGGTTTAAGCTTGAGAACCTTACTCAACCCAACACACCAGTACATGGAAAGCGATGGAGGCTCTATATGAATCTGGCAAGGCTCGATCTATTAGAGTGAGCAATTTCTCGTTGAAGAAGCTCAAAGATTTGCTGCAGGTAGCTCGTGTTCCTCCTGTTGTGCTTCAAGTGGAATGCCATCATGTTTAGCAGTAGCCTAAGCTACATGCATTCTATGAATCCAAGGGAATTCATATAACTGTGAGTATACATATGTCTAGTACAAAAAAGCAACCAACACCGCGTGATGTTCAAATTCACCTCAAACAACCACCGTTTCTTACAATAACAGTTAAGTAAATTACTTGCCATTATTTTAGGGATACTCACCATTGGGCTCCCCAGGCACGAGTACGGTGAAGAAAGAAGTCCTCAAGCATCCAATGCTAAATATTGTTGCAAAGAAATTGGGCAAGTCCCCTGCTCAAGTTACTCTCCGTTGAGGGCTGCAAACGGGTCACAATGTTTTGCCTAAGAGAACAAATAAAGAGAGGATCAAACAGAACTTCGATGTCTTTGATTGGTCCATACCCGAAGACTTGTTTGCCAAGTTTCCTAAAATAGAGCAGGTAAGTTAGTAGTTATCCTTTGTCCGTGAAGTGGCTTACTTTAGCGTATGATTCAGAATATGCTAGATTCAGGTCTAGTTCAGCTTATCCATCTCTTGTTTTATGTCTTCTAGGAGAGGCTGATCAGAGGCAGTGGGTTTGTGCACAAAATGTTTGGGGAATACAGGACCTTGGAAGAGTTATGGGACGGTGAGATCTAAACACACACCAAGACTATGAGGTCTAAGGTATTATTTGCCTTTATATATGTAGTTTTCCCCCAAAATGGGAAGAAATATATACGGGGTGCTTGAGGTATGTTTAAAGTGATACATGCTCTGTGTTACTGATGCATGCTTACTGCATAGAAATACCTCAAATATGAACAGGCACAAATCCCAATCAGCTTTCTCCTAAGTACATCTATAATCACTTCTTTTTTTAGCAGTGTTAACGTAGGTACAACTAGGAAATTTTCAATGTGAATGTGAATAAAAATCAAGAAAGATACAAGAAAAAATATGTTCTAATCTCGACCATTAACTAATTTTAATCTAATGGTTATAATGCTTATAATATAATGTAAAACTACAAATTTTCCCTAAATATATATATATTGTTATTTTTATATTGTAATTAATATAAAGTAACTAAAAATGTTAATAATAACATGAAATATATTGTTGAGTTATAAGGTGCTCGATTCCTTCAACCGATCTTGCTCACCAAGTGGTGGAGAGGTGGAATTTTGGGTGGATGTGGTGTGGAAGCTAAAAGATAAATGACACAATGATTTTAGAGTGGTTCAACCTTCTAACCAAGGTCTACATCCACTACCTTAGCTTCCCACTAAGGATTTCCAATCAATCCACTATTGATTCGTCCCCTTTTCTAGGCTGAGGAGCAAACCCTTATACACCGATCAAGCTTTCTACCCAAAGCCTTGATCAAACCCTTTTACAAAAGAGAAAAGATAAGCAAACTAAAATCCCTCTAATAGGTGATTGTTTGCACAAATAAGCTCTCACCCAAAACCTAAAACACTTGAGCAAATTTGACAATTTTGGCTCACTAGTGTTTGTCTATACAAAGAAATGAAAATTTAAGTACAAAGACAATTCTTGATAATTTGTTGATTGACAATTGAAGCATTAACCATTACTTGATGCTTGGAGGTCCCTTTTATACTCCTTAATGAGTTTATAGCCGTTGGGGTTGAATTGGAGCCGTTGGAGACATAATTTCCCACCATAAATGATGTTCTGCTGCTAACCGTATCGAAACGCTCGAACCCGTTTCGATACGCTCTTCAATTAGAAAGAGTCGTTGCAACACCCGTATCGAAACGCTCTTGGCCGTTTCGAAACAACCGTATCGAAACACCTTTCACCGTATCGAAACGATCTGTATTTAAATGTTAGTTGGGAAATAGTCGTTGGGTTTTATGACCGTTGTGGTCGATGCCACGTAGGCATATCAAAACGACATAGGCCGTATTGAAATGCTAGGAAAAAATCCTCTTCCAGAAAGGACCCGTTTCGAAACGTTTTGACACTGGAAGACCCTGTATCGAAACACCTAGGGGTGTTTCGAAACGCCTGGAAGGTTTTGTTTAGTTTGGCTTTGAAAACATGTAAAAACCATTGAAAGCATCCCTAAACATAGTTTCAAGTTATTTGTACTTTGGAAATAGTTTTGAATTCTTTTTAAATTAGTCCAAAACATTTTTCAATTATTATATCAAAACATTAGTTCTACAATCTCCCCCTTTTTGATATAATAAAACTAACTTGAAAAATTGTTTGGGATTCTCCCTCTTTAAGTTTAAAAATGTGAATAAGATATTAAAGATATGAAATCAAATAAAGCCCCCCTTATTCATTTGAAAATTTAATTTTTCAAACCACATTTCTCCCCCTTTTTGTTATATAAAAAAAAATTCAAAAGACTTTTAAGTTCAAAATAACAATAGAGGTAAAAACAATGACAAAATTAAGAATTTTGGTTTTAAAATGGCTCCCCCTTACTCAAAGCATCATAAAAATGTTAGTCCAACATATATGATCATCTAGTTGAATTAAATGAAAAATAAATCAAATAAAGACAAAGACAACTAGATTTTACCACACTTGAACTCAAGGGAGGATGTGAAGCCTTCCTTCTTCAAGTGTTCTTCCTTGTATGCATGGAGCTCCTCCTCAAAGTTTGACTTGTTGATCACTCTCCATCACATCTAGTAAAAGACAATCAAGTGGTTTTTGGTATCCAAATTGCTTTGGATCCATAAACTTTAGTAGCACAAACTTTAGTCCCCTTAGGAATCCATTTTTCAATTTCATCCTTTTTAATTGAAGTACTAAGTCCTGTTGGGACCCAAATACTTCTAAAACATTTTCCTTTAACAAATCTAAGGGCACTAGATTGTCTTATATAAAAATTTGATTTTCCTAAATCATTTTTCTTTTGAAGTTCATTGGAAATCAAATCTTTTTCTTTTTGAACTTTAAGAAGCAAATTTTGTAAATCAAAACATTTTTGTTCAAAATCTTTCAATTTTGCTTCAAGTTCAAGATTTGTTTTGGAAAGCAAATCATTCTCAATTTTTATTTTTGAAATCAACTTTTTGTTTTTGGAAAATGATGCCTTGAATTCTAAAAGCAAATCATCATAGGCATCTTGCAACTCATCAAATGTATATGAATTTGAAATAGATGAGTTAGAAGTTACCTCCCGCTCATTGAGGGCCATCAAGCATAGGTGGGCTACTTCATCATCGGTGGAGTCTTCATCGCTCCATGTGGCCACATATGCTTGCTTTGAAGATGATCCCCTCTTGTTGGACTTGTGGGATTCCTTCATCTTCTTCCTCGATTCATGTTTGGAATTTTCCATTTCGCTCTTCATGAACCGGGCAAATTTGTTGAAGAGATAGGCCATCTCTTCATCTTCACTTTCCTCCTCACTAGAATCTACATGGTGACAAGTGGAGGATTTGAGAGCAATGGCATTTGTGTTGATGACAAGCCCTTTGATCTTCTTCTCTCCCATAGCTCTAATTTCTTCCCTCTTCTTCTCATCTTCTTTGTTCTTCTTCATGATTTAATGAGTAAAGAGTGACCCCATGAGTTCATCAAGCTTCAAGGTCTTCAAATTCTTGGCTTCGATGATGGCGGTCCTCTTTGAGTCCCATGACTCGGGAAGTGAATACATGAGCTTTCGAACAAGCTTTTCCTCCGGAATAGCTTCTCCATAGCCTTTGAGGCCATTGGTGATAGTGGAGAACCTATCAAACATCTTCTTGATGTTCTCTTCCGGATCCATTTTGAAGTTCTCATACTCTAAGGTGAGGAGCCCAATCTTGGTCTCCTTAACTTCATCGATTCCCTCATATGTGACTTCAAGCTTGTCTCATACCTCCTTGGCACTCTCACAAGAAGACATCTTCTCATAGATGGTTGGGCCAAATGCACAAAAGAGGATGTGCAAGGCTTTGCAATTAAGCTCCATCTTCTTGCGATCATCGACACTCCACTTCGCTTTACTTCGTTGAGGCACGAACGGACCATCTTCAACTATTTCCCATAGCTTGTAGTCTCTTGACTTAATGAAGAACTTCATCTTTTTCTTCCAATGGGAATAATGGGTTTCGTCGAAGAAGGGCGGTTTGTCGATGGATTGCGCCATTGAGCTGGTTGTGTGAAATGATGATTGAGCTTGCCGGATCTTCTTAATAGGATGTTAATCCTCTTTGATTGAGCCAAGCTCTGATACCAATTGTTGAGTTATAAGGCGCTTGATTCCTTCAACCAATCTTGCTCACCAAGTGGTGGAGAGATGGAATTTTGGGTGGATGTGGTGTGGAAGCTAAAAGATAAATGACACAATGATTTTAGAGTGGTTCAACCTTCTAACCAAGGTCTACATCCACTACCTTAGCTTCCCACTAAGGATTTACAATCAATCCACTATTGATTCGTCCCCTTTTTCTAGGCTTAGGAGGAAACCCTTATACATCGATCAAGCTTTCTACCCAAAGTCTTGATCAAACCCTCTTTACAAAAGAGAAAATATAAGCAAACTTAAATCCTTCTAATAGGTGATTGTTTGCACAAATAAGCTCTCACCCAAAACCTAAAACACTTGAGCAAATTTGACAATTTTGGCTTACTAGTGTTTGTCTATACAAAGAAATGACAATTTAAGTACAAAGACAATTCTTGATCATTTGTTGAATGAAAATTGAAGCATTAACCATTACTTGATGCTTGGAGGTCCCTTTTATACTCTTTAATGAGTTTGTAGCCGTTACTAGCCGTTGGGGTTGAATTGGAGCCGTTGGAGACATAATTTCCCACCAGAAATAATGATCTACTACTAACCGTATCGAAACGCTCGAACCTGTTTCAATACGCTCTTCAAGTAGAAAGAGCCGCTGCAACACCTGTATCGAAATGCTCTTGGCCATTTCGGAACAACCGTATCGAAACGCCTTTCACCGTATCAAAAGGATCTGCATTTAAATGTTAGTTGGGAAATAGCCGTTGGGGTTTATGACCGTTGTGGTCGATGCCACGTAGGCATATCGAAACGGCATAGCCCGTATCGAAACGCTAGGAAAAAATCATCTTCCAGAAAGAACCCGTTTCGAAACCCGTTTTGAAACGTTTTGACACTGGAAGACCCCGTATCGAAACACCTAGGGGTGTTTCGAAACGCTTGGAAGGTTTTGTTTAGTTTGGCTTTGAAAACATGTAAAAACCTTTGAAAACATCCCTAAACATAGTTTCAAGTTATTTGGACTTTGGAAATAGTTTTGAATTCTTTTTAAATTAGTCCAAAACATTTTTCAATTATTATATCAAAACATTAGTTCTACATATATATATATATATAATAGTTTTAAGGTGATTATAATGTGATATTTGTTCATACTTTAAGAATAAAAATATTACTTAGTATTTGTGTACCCTTTTTATCTAATAAGGTTATAATTTGATACAATTTTAATTTTAGTTAAATTTTAATGAAATCAATTTCATCGTGCTCTGAGTTTTAATGGTTAAGATACATTTAAAAAATAGGGTAAATTATACTAATGGTCATCTAACTTTTACAATGTTTGCGCATTGGTCATATAAATAAAAGGCTTCCATTTTTTAAATAAAAAAATTTCATTCTGGTCAAGGGAAAATTTCTTAAATAAAAAATATTTAATAAATTACATTAAAAAAACTTCAATAAGTTGGTGACATGTCATTTTTTTAATTCATATTTAACCCAATTCTTCAATAAAATTCTTCGTTAAGGTTATTCATGTACTTAAGCAAGAATGTTCTCTTTTTATTGCTTGAATTCATATTTAACTAGATTATATTTGGAAAAGCAATATGATTTTTAAATGAAGTAATATTGGTGGCTCACTTTTGTTTTCGTTATATTTTATTTTGTATATCAGTTTTAAAATTACATTTTGGCCACTTACATTACCATTGAGCCGTTAACTTTCTTTAATTTAATGATGTTTATAACGACCCGAATTTTTGAGTTAAAGTTTGAGCGTTGACCCAAGTTATGGACCCTCGTGTTGGTTTGGACAATTGAACCCATTGGACCAAGTTTGGGCCTTATCAGGGGCGGTTCAAAGGTTTATAGGGCCTTGTACAGTTTATTAAAACGAGGCCTTTGATTTATAATCCCAAAGATATATAAGGTGTTTTTTTATATAAAAAAATTATCTTAGTAAAAAATATATCATGAGCTCTTTAAAGCCATTTTTAATTTTTTTTCTTGTAATTTATTAAACTAGATTTTTTTGTTTGTCTCCCTATAAACATTTAATTCAACTCATTTGGGCCTTCTTTTCTTAGTAGCCTTGTGCGGTCACTCCTCTCGCACATGTCCAAAACTCCCACTGACCTTATGGTATGGGAATTTAGCTATATAGACTTGGGGAGTGGCATTTTTATAGTAAGAGTAAAAGATAATGGTTTTATGGGGAGAATATATCATTTTTAAATAAATGGACTGATCATTTCTCTTTTCTCGTTGCCCCACGTGATTTTAAGAAGGGAGACAAAAGTTGGTTTGGTGATATCGTCACCTACACCCTTTCCTTCACTCATCTTCATCTTTCATCTTTCTTCTTCAAAGAAACCCCATAGCCACCAAACTTAAAGGTTCAAGCTTTCACCCCCATTTCTTCCCTCCAAGAACTAAGATTTTAGTATGTTAATCTCCACTCCATAAGCTTAAAGAAAAGTATATTTTCAAAGAAAATAGGTAAGTTCTCCATTTATGGGGTTTTGAAAGATTTTGGGTTTTGAGAGATTCTACCCATTTCTTTGTTGTAAATTCATAGTTAAACCTTCCTTTATCTTTTATTTCAAGTCTTGATTTGTTACCCATGATTGTATGGTATGAGGATATGTTTTGGGTTCTACCAAGCTTGGGTCAAGGAAAGGAAGTTGAAAAAGCTAAGTGCCTGAGCTTATTCGGTATATCTAGCTTAAGGTTAGTAAATCTCTGATTCTTATTTTTCTTGAAGATCATATATTAATTGTCTTGATTGATTTTTATGGTCGAGATTGCTATATTTGGAGTTTATGGTTGTTTGGGTGCATTTTGGGTGGATGAGACTTTAAAAAAGTTAAACTCGGATTTGATGTTAATCATGCGTAAAAATAGTAGTAAACCACCTAAATAACTTCCATAAGATATATGATTGAGTTAAGAAGTTGTTCGTTGAGATTAGGGGGCTTTAGGGATGATTTCATGAGCCTGGGAAGCCATTTCTGGGCTTCGGTACCGATACACGGGGAGCTAGTACCGATACCATGTGTTCTGGGTGGTAGAACACACAAAACTGTGAGGGGAGTATATGCACGAGCTTTAAGCTGCACCGGTAGGCGAGCGCAAACCGTATCGGTATGGGTCGACCCGTACCGGTACTCACTGTTTTATTAAAATTTCAATGAGCTAATTTCGTATCGGTACGCTGTGAGTATCTATACCCAAAGTACCGTACCAGTACGCGAGGACCGGTACCAGTACCAATTGGGCAATCTGCCCAAAATGTGAATTTGAGTTCGAATGGCTAGTAATTCGAGGATTGTGGTCCAATGGGCTTCTAATGTGGTAAAATGAATCGTAAAACCGAAAAATCAAGAATTTACCCTTATTTACAAGTATAATATGTAATAACTTGGTAATTGAAATGGGTGACTCGTAAATTGTTATCAATTGTAGGGTCGCTTGATGCTATTTTGATGTGTATGCGCCATGTGGGCACTTGTTGGCCGAGTCATCTTAATTTATGAGATAACGTGGACTAATAGAGGTAATTAATGAGATTAATAATATACTTCTCCATAATGAATTAATAACTCAGTAATGTAAAATAAATTATGTGATGGTGTTTAACAACGTTAGGAAGATCCTTCAGGATCACGTTGTTGTTATACTAGGTAAGCATTTGATTGGTTGAGTTATCTTGATTGATGGGATCCAGATACCTAGTGAGAGTGTTGCAACACCATGGTCAGAGATACCGAATGTACGTTCCCGATGCTATGTGGCCCCATGTCTCATTTGAAGGTACTCGATGGGGAATTTCGAGTATAAAGTGTATGTTTCTGACACTGTGTAGCCCTGAGTTTCACTCAGATATTACAGCGTATGTTCCTCATATTGTGTGGCCCCAGGTCTCACTCCAAGTTTATGGTTATTCTTTGTGTGCTTTTGCCTTGATGAACTGATGAGATCTCGGGCATGATTGAGCCTTGTATGCTATGTTTGATAGCTTATAGATGTATTAACCCCAGAGGGCCGAGTGACCTAGAGTAGTGTGAAGCATTTTTGAACATGTAAGACTTCTTATAGATTTAAGGATGCCTTGAGATATGTGATCTAAGAACTCTAGCTAGCGTAGGCTAGATGATAACTCATGGATAGTGAAGTCTTATCTATGCTCTCTAAACTATATTTAACCCGCATGCTTATTTTATGATAATCACGAATTGTGGTAGAGTAGAAATGTACTGTTGAGCTTTGTAAGCTCAGCGTTCGAAATCTTTGTTTCTATTCGTAGGTTTGTAGATTGATCATGACCAAAGATCACATTGAGAAGGGATTTCCCAACACCGTATTGCTTCAGAGTATAATACTTGATGTTTAGTTTGGGTTATTGTATTCATAGGACCTTACAGCTGTTGAGTCTGTAAACTCTATTTGAAATATTATCTTGTTATTCAGTGTTTTTAAACTTGGAGCTCATGCTTTGTAAACTTATTTTAATGCTTATTTAATTACATTGAATTATGGATGGTTTAATGTTTTGAAAATGGTTAAATCCAAGGTTTTAAAGTTGGAAATTTCGATGGGTTGGTTTGGATGACCCGAATGTAGCGCTTCGGATCCAAATCGAGATCGATGTGTTACATTTAATAGTATCAGAGCTTAGGTTTAGCCGGTTCTAGGAAATCCTAGGGTGGTATAGAGGTCGTAGTAATGTGTCTAGTAAATACAAGCCCCTAAATTTAAGTTGTACTCTTGCAAGACTGGGAATCTTGATGGTACTGCCTTGTTTCCTTGTGATTTCAAAAATTCAACGGCTGGTGACGCTGGACACGACCAGGAAGGTCGTGAGAAGAGCCATGTCTCTCAAGCAGAAGACTTTGGTAAGGAATATGTCATGGATTTTGGGGACACGAGTATTCCGAGAGGTATTGAAAGTGGAAGGGCAAACCACCTCCATGATCTTACCTCTTCTCCCTTGCAATTTGTGCAATCTACCCCGAGACAATATGATACACCTCGCAAGACCCATGTAGGGAGGTTTCACCCTTATGAACCTAAAGGTTTCAAAGATTCGAGTGAGGATGACCCAATCAAGGCTGACAGTGGTTAAGAGACACCTAGTAGATTTTGAGACAGATGAGGGAAAGCTCAGAGGACGATCTTTATTGCATTGTCTCCGTTTTTAAGGGTAATGCCCATGAGTGGTGGGAGACTGTTGAGATAGAACTGCAGCCTACACTTCTAACATAGGATGTCTCCTTGGGCGAGTTCAGGAATAAGTACATCAGTGCAGTCCACATGGATGATTGAGAGATCAGTTCATGCATCTAGTCTAGGGGGATCAGACAATATTTGAGTATGATCAATATTTATTACGATTAAATCATTATGCCCCGGAGTTAGTTTCCACCGAAGAGTTGAGGTGTACGAGGCTTAGACAAGGACTAAAGATTGACCTTCATATTCACGTGACATCGGGTTCGCTTGGGGCATTCTCAGAGTTAGTCCATAATGCGAGGGCACTCAAACGAATTCAAAGTTCAACATCGAGTCAGTTTGGAGACTCAAAGGATCAGATTTTGGGAACTCAAAACATCATAGACCCTTCTGAGGCTCCATCTAGGAGGTTACGTGCTTCAAGGGGGTTCAAAGAGAGTTGTTGCGTATCATCTATCGAGAGTTGGTTATGGATCTAGACCAAGGGTTCATATGGGTTCCTTGGTTTCTGCTTCTGGGGGGAGTACTGATGGTTCAGCCAGAGCGTCGCTTCCACCAAGTTGCGAGCATTGTAGCTGACATCATCTCAGAGTCTGTTTCTTGCTACGTAGGGTTTGCTACAGGTGTTGAGCACCCGATCACATGGTGAAGAATTGTGCGATCACGAATGATGCTACTCTAGTTCATTAGAGGTTGACTCCTTCTCGGCATGGTTAGAGTTTTGCTAAAGGTGGTGCTAGAGCATCGTATGGATATCAGGGTGGGGTACTATGAGATCCACCATCAAAGTTGATGCTCTAACCGTTGCTGGACAGTCTGCCATTTAGGCTAGAGATGACAACTTCGCCACCAATGATATGCCAGATACCTATGTTTCTGTTTGGTTTCAATTATTTCATTGTTGGAGATCTGATTTATCGTTCATACAATGGTATTGATTCTCGTTGAGTAAGTGTTGTGGTAAGATTTAGAGGTTGATGTAGAGATCATTAATTTTCCATATTCGTATGTGCTTGTAAGTAAGGTTTTTACTGTGGATGGTAACAGATGATTGAGAGTAACAGTCCCCGTGGACTTGTTAGATTTACTCCCGCCTTAGTTAGTGGATGTTGCCTTTAGTATAAATTGGTCGATTGAGCATGATGTATGCCTTGGTTTTTTTAGAAAAGGTCTCAAAGCTTTGTGGCTCTAGGCGAACCCGTTTGTTGGTAATGGGAACACAAGACCATTACCTCCCTAGCGTGATCGCTATGTTTCAGTAGTGTTAAGTCAAGAGCAATTTTGTAAGTTATTAGAATTTTCTAACCCATGCAATGGATACGAGGGTTGTGTGTTTGAAGCTTTAGAGCTTGCGGACGTTGATGTGTTTTCCAAGGAATGAGCGGGCTTATCTCTTGTTCTTGGGTTAGAACTCAAGATAGAGGTAATTTCAAGTTCGGTGTTAGTGTCCATCACCTTGTTGTATAGCACTGATCGAACATCTTGAGTGGGGACTTATTTGTACAAGTGAGTGAATATGGGTGTCGTCTCTAAGTGGTTCGCCTTGAGACTTGCCTATGTTTTTTTTTCTGTAGTGGTATGCCGAAGAGTATTGGCATTGAATGTTGTGAGTCAATGAGTAGCGGTGAAGGACCGTCACCCTTTCCTTGAGGTCGATGACCTTGCAAGTAGTCATTGGGTTTCGAGGTTTTGTATGATGATTTAAATGTTGATTACCACGAGTTGAAGGTCTTAAAGAATTTGTGATAATGATTGCGTTCAATGTGATGATTGAACTCTAAGGACAAGTTGTGAAGTAATTCAGATTCATGAGTGTATCGGTATAATCTTCGACTCGATGAATTGAAGGGTTGCTCTACCAAGTTTTTAGATAGATTGCCTACTTGTATGGTAAAATAACTTGAATATTATCAGATTAGTGCTTCGGAAGTGTGAATTATCAGCTATGGTTAGGTGGAACCATGTTCTTGAGTGGTAGAAAATCTTGTTGGAAGAACCATTTGGAATCCTTGAGGGCTCATTAGAGTTTCAGCACAATTGTTCGTTGAAATTAAGTGGTTGGTTTGGAAGAGAATGTTTGAATCTTCGAGGATAGTCGGACGAGTTTTGATCTCTAGTAGAGTTCATAAACGGAAACAATTTTCTATTGGAATCAAGTGGCTAAAGAAGTGGAGTTGTATGATCGTGAGTTAGCTTTCATTGAGTTGGGGAGAATGCAAGTAAAGTGAGATGCTAAGCTTTGTCTTGGTTAGCCAAGTTGAAAAAGAAGGGGTGTTGGTTAAAGATAGATCGATGGTAGAGTTCAATTGTCAGAGTTTCTCATATTCTTGAAACATTTGGTCATGGTGCCGATAATAGACGAAGAAGTGTTCCTAGTTGTGTACCTTCGAAGAGTTGTTGCGCTCCGAGCATAGATGAGTTTCGAGTTCAAGGGTTTTGAATCAAGGATGAGGGAAGAGAGGATTATTAACTGAAACGAAACTCATCCAAAGTGAGTTGTTTGGGTTGATGCTTGGACAACATCGTTGAGTCCATCCCATGTTGTACATTTTTTAGGAATGAATCATTGAGGATTCATGAGAGAGATGTTGGGGAGTCTAGTGTTTTGAGCTTTGGTTAAGGAAGTTTTAAAGAGGGGTTTTAGAATCAAGGTGAACGTATGCGAGATGAGAAATGGTTGGATCTAAGATGGTTGTGTCTCCTCTCTTCGTTTAAATTTCAAGGACGAAATTTCTTTTTAGGAGGGGAGAGTTGTAACGACCAAATTTCTGAGTCAACGTTTGGGCGTTGACCTGGGTTATGTACCCTCATGTTGGTTTGGACAATTGGACCCATTGGGCTAAGTTTGGGCCTTATGGGATGAGAATTTGGCTATATAGGCTTGAGAAGTGGTATTTTTGTAGTAATAGTGAAAGATAAGGGTTTTATGGGGAGAATATATCAATTTTTAAATAAACAGGTTGATCATTTCTGTAAAACCTATATATTTAATTTTGATATAACAAGAAATTACAAGGACTATTTAGTAAAAGGGATAAATTTTTAAGTACTCAAAAAGACTTACAAATTTACAAGGATTCCAACTCAAAATAATTTCTAAGTCAAAACCTTAAACCCTAAATATTTTCTAAGTGTTTTGGTACTCAAAATAGCCAAATTGGCCCAAGTGTATTGATACACCTTAGGCCATATCAATACGGTTTTTAGCTACTAAAATTTCAATTTAAAATTGATGGCTATAGGGTACCGATACGAGTGTAGCTGTATCGGTATGCCATTCAAAACCTGGGAACCAATATTGTTTTCGAGTATCGATACGACTTCACGCGTATCGATACGGGGTGTTAAGATTTTCCAAATCTTTTGCAATTAATATTGGACCATTGCTTGTCAGTTTATTAGAATCATAAACTTTGAAAATCAGTTAACAACTACTGATACCCATATAGGCGTATTGATACGATATTCTTGTACACAACTTATTATGATTTCAGTGAGCAAAATCAATATCAATATGGTACGACTCGTACTAATACCCTTTTTAAATTTTCACTCCGTACCGATACGTCCTTTCGCGTACCTGTAACACCCCAAATTTGGGCTTAGAAGTTTAGGGTCTGAGTCGGACCGGTCTGAGAAACGGTTCAAATATAAAAGGAGGTTTTAGGGAACACCTAGTTCGAGATACTTTAAAAATATAGAAAAATATCTAAAAATCCTCATTTAATATATAAAAGAGAATGGTGAAATCAATTTTACAAAATGAAGTTTGGAAATATTACATTTCGGTGTAGTGACCAAATCGCAGTTTTTGCAAAAGTGAAATAGTGAATGTTTTGTAAAGGATTGAACCTTTGAATCTCTAATGAGCTAATTTACCTAAAATGTTTTTCTCCAGATTTTTTCTTAATTTGGGTAATTTTATTAATGTTTTAATTAAAGGAAATGAGGTTTAATTAAATGAGGAACTAACTTTGACTATTCATAACTACTTTTCACAAATTTCCCCTCTCTTCATTTTCTCTCAAATTCCTTTCAACCAAACACATTTTCTCCAGAAAATTTACTTTGATCTTCACCTCATTTGATTAGATTTCCATCACTCATTGTTTCATAATCAATCTAGCAACAAAACCTTTTGATTTCTACATTGAATTTTCAAGGAATTTGGCCCAAATCGAGGAGAAATCACTATTTAGAGGTAAGATTGTTCTTCTCCTCTAAATACTCAGTTCTTTACTGAAATTCACAAGTTGTCAATCCTTAATTTAAGTTTTATAAATGGTTTTAATGTTGGAAACATGATTTTGGCTTAAAACTCAAGATTTTGGAAGAAATCTTGAAGAATTTCGTTGTGATTGTTTGGGCTCTATTTTGAGATGATTCTTTAATGTATTTTGGATGTCTAATGATGTTTGAAATGAGGTTTTATCAATCTAATCCTGAATAGGTTTTATTTCCTAAGTTTTTGCTTATGAAAATGGTGGTTTTTGAGGTGTTTTTGATGTTCTGTTATAGCTGGAGGTATAAGGACGAGTTTAGGTTTATTTTAGATGTTAATTGATGTTTAGAAGTGTTTAGAATTGATAGATCTTGGCTGGGCTTTGTTTTGGGAGAGTTTGGAGGTGATTTTGGTTGTTTTTGGTAGCTGAAATGAGGTTCTTGGGTAGAGCAGCGAGTTGGGTTGTGTTGCTGGTGATTTTAATGCATGGTGATGCATTAATTCTCTATTGTTATGTGTTTAAAACATGGGAGAATGATCTGGAAGCAATAGAGGTGGCGTTGGAAGTTTCGGATGCTTGAAAGGCTTGTCGGCTAGCATAGTTTTGTGTATCGGTGAGTGGAGTTGGTTTTCCAGCTTTGAAACGATTATTTGGAGGTTTTGGGAGCTTAGTTTAAGTCTAAACAACTTAGCTAAGCTCAAGAGTAAGTTTTCGGAAAAACTCCTTCGGATGTGCTATGTTGTGGTTTGATGCATTGGTTTTGAAATGCATGTTTAATTACTATTTTGAAAGCATATTTTATCATGATTAATGCTGGTTTTGAAAGCCATGTATTGAAGGATGCTCAAGGTAAGAGATCCTTGGTTTGACATGTTATTAATTTGGTTATGATGCATGGAGATGCATGATGATATGTGGCTTTGATTAATGCTTTAAAGCAGTGAATTGATTATGGTATTTGATGTATATTGGCAAGTGATGAAATGCTTTTAGAGTACTTGAATCGGATATAGATAGTCAGCTATAGGATTGGGTGCACCGTAAGTAAAGTCGCCTTGGATGTTGAGGGGTTGTGATTGTACCGTAAACTCCATCCAAGAACCCTAGCGATTGAGAAAATTGGTGTCACCACGATGGAGGATGGCTCTCGTGGGTTGACTTGGTTAAGCGTCACAATGGTAGAGGATTGCTCCCATGTGTGAGCTTGGTTAAGGTGATTACAATGGTTGAGGTAGCTCTCATGTGTAAGCCTTGTGTTGTGTCCCAGCTCTCGCTAGTGGGTTATACAACTATCGATGAGTGATGTTGAGGGGTTGTGATTGTACCGTTAAACTCCATCACGGGTTTTGAGGGGTTGTGATTGTACCGGTAAACTCCACCTTGTAAAGCCGATAGTGTGTATGAAGAGTGTGGGACAGCGCTTGTAATCCGCGTATCCGATTATGTCTTGTGTTGAAATGGTTTGTGAACTATCACTTGAAAGCCAATATAATGTAATTGAATGTAATGAAGCGAGAGATGCTTGAAAATGATGCAAGGTTGCATGGGAAATATGTAAATGATGCAGGAATGCATGTGATACTTGTTAAGCATGAGCAAATGTATATCTTCTATTGTGAATGGTGCATATGTGCATAGAATCTCATAAGTGCATTGAAGTCTTGTGAAGGCTTGTTTTAAAAAGGCATGTAATGCAAATGTTGCTTTTGTAGTTCATGTGTTTTGCATTTGTTGAATGCATGGGATAGTTAGTAGGAGCAATTTGTTTTCAAAAGGTATTTTGCTTTGAAATGATCATCAAGTATGAGAAAAGTGTGGTGTGAAGTGGAAGTGATTTCCAAGGAAATTGAGTTAAACTTTGCATGAAGTGATCATGCATGGAAAGGTTTAAATGATAGTATTTGCAAGAAGGTGGTTTGGGGTGAGTTGTTTAGCATTTCAGAGTTAAAGGTTGGTTTTCATGTTGAGCAATGCATGATTTAAAGCAATGTTGTTTTCAAAGGAGGTTTTCAAACAATGCTTGGGTTCATTGAATTGTAACTACATTTAAAGAAGGTTTTATGAGTCGCTGCATTGATGGTGTTTTGGTCTTGAGCATTACTCACTAAGCATTATGTGCTTAAGCTCCTTTTTGTCCATCAATGCAGATATTTGAAGTTGGGACAGCAAGAAGCAAGGGATTCAAGAAGAGCTCCACTTGAGAAGTATGTCTTAGCTTATAGCTATAGATAATAATGGTAATGGAGGGAGAGTCTTTTATGTTGTTGTGTAATGAGATTGAGTATGTTGACCATGTTCGGTTTATGGTTTGAATCTTGTTGATGATCGCTTTGCAATATTTGAATCTTCTTCTTCATAAGTTGATATGTTATGCTCTTTGATTAAAAGCAAGATCATGCGCTGGATGCGATGAATGAGTAGGTGTGCTTAATGTTTGTAATGTATCTAGTATTTGATGTAATTTGATAGTTATAATGCTTATCATGTTGAGGATATGTTATTGAATGGTTTCAATTATGTTTGTTGGTGTTTTGAAGTGAAAAACTAGAATTTTCTGCTGTTTCTGGGCAGGGTGTATCGAAACACCCTTGGAAGTTTCGAAACGGGTGCATGAAATGGCCTGGGCGTTTCGGAACGGCTAGAGGTGTTTCGAAACACTTTGGCTACTGGAAGTGTCCGTTTCTGAACTGGTTTCGGAACATACCCGTGTATCGAAACGGTGTTGACCGTTTCGATACGGGCGTACGACACGAGTGTTTCTATACGAGTGTCAGTGTTTCGAAACGGGTGACCGTTGGACAGTTTCTGCAAGCTTTACATTTTAGTCCTAGAAGTTGTAATTGCAATTGCTTGAGCTTGAGATGTCTTTTTAAGCTGAAATTTGGTAGAGAGGCTTGTAATATGATTAATTGAGGTTTGGTAAAACTAAAATCTTGAAAGTCCTTTTATTTTCCAAAATTTACATTTTGGTCCCTAAAAGAGTATTTATTGCAATTGAGTCCTTAAACGTTTCCGATCGCTGTGTTTTTCTCTTCCAAGGTTCTTGGGCTTTCACATAGGTTTAATGCGCATCTAGAGAAGTTTAAGAAGTAAAAAAAGGGTCGTTAATCAAGGTTGACTTTGGTTTTCCCCGTGTAATCTTCGTAGTTCGGGTCAACCGTCTAGACCGGGCTAAGGGGGTTACATTTGTTGGTATCAGAGCTAAGTTGCGAATATATGGGGCGATGGTAAGTTTGTGGTAAGTTGCTATGGTAAGTGTTGGATGTTTATTCGGATGTGTGGTTGAAAGTTGGTTGAAAAACGTGTCTTTGGGCGAGTTGTTGATGTATTTATCATGCTTTTTGTTTATGAATCTTCTGTGAGCTAATATGAACATGTATTGGTGATATGATGGTGTTGGGAGTTGATTTTCTAAATAGTGAAAATGTGTTGGGTATGATGAGTTGATATTATGTTGTCGAGGGTAAATGTTGTTGATGAGAGCATGATTGAAGTTTGCTGATTGATATGCTCGATGGTGTGATATCCATTTTTTTTTATTGATTGTTATGTCATATAAAAGGGGAGAATTCGGGATACCCATTGTCGTATTATTATAGCTATTGTGTTATGTTAGAGTTGGAGTTGGAGTCTTAAATCCTTGCTTGAAGCTGGCCTGATTGTTTTGTTTGTTTTGTTATCACTGCTTTGTTAATAATAGCACAATGAGATCGATGGGAGAATGGCAGTTGGGTACGATGGTTGCTGCTTTAGAGCAGGTTGTTAAGGGGTGGAATTCACTTTTTGGTGGGAGTGTACCGCTTCGGTCGACAGTGTCTGGAGTTGAGGTAGTAGGGCAAGAGGAGAAAGCTGATTCTGTGATGAAGGATTCATCACATGTGGTTCAAGAGGTGTCGGGAACATCTCAGGCCGTGGTGAAAGTGAGGCTTGTAGACGTGCCGACTGTGGGACATGTGAGTTTTTCAAAACAACGTTTATATGATTTGGGAGCTGTGGAGTATCATGGTTCGACACTTGAGGCGTTTGAGGCTTGGTTAGCCAGTATAATTCCGATTTTGGTTCAGGAAGGGTGTGACAACGCCTGTAAGCTGGGAAGTGTTGTCTTGTTAATGTTGGAGGATGCTTGTGTTTGGTGGACATCTGTGGCGGTGGCAACGAATATCCACGATATATATTGGGAGTTCTTTGTGTCTGCCTTTAATGGAAGATACCTTGGAGAGAAGTTCTCAGGGGTTAAGCAACGCGGGGGTATGACTTCAGATTTTGCTGGTGAGAAAAGTATAAGCAAAAGAGCTGTGGGTATTGACCTCAAGAGTGGTCAGCGTAAGAGGCTACGTGACAGAAGGGTTTGCTTGAATCAAAGTTTAGGCGGTAGTGCTGATGTGAGTCAAGTGCTACATGATCAAGGAGTGGTGGTTTGGTTGCCGATGTGTGACCGTTGTAGAAGGTGTCACGTTGGAGTTTGTTGGGGTGTGGGAGTTTGTTGGAACTGTGGTTCTATGGAGCATGTGAAGCGGAATTGTCCTCAAGTGGTGAGATCAACTTCAGTGGGTGCAAAAGGGTCTCAGAAGGGTCGCGAGCGCGGTCGAGACAGAGTTCGAAGGTGGCAAGAAAGGCAGAAAGGTGTGAGGTGTTTGGAGGATGGATCTTGTTGGAATTGTGGATCTGTTGGACATTTGAGACGAAATTGTTTGAAGTTAGCTCGGGGTAGTCAGGGTTCTTTACCGCGGGGAGACGGTGATGACTTTAAAGTGTTGGTTGATGTTGCGGCGGTGCGGCCAAAGAATAATGGTTCTGCGAGGAAGAGAGTTTGTCTGTTGGAGCTCCGGGGCAATGAGGTGATTACAGGTAACTTTGCTAAGTAATCTTTGTCCTAGTTATCTTTGTTGGTTCCGGTTTGGATTCCCTTGTGTAGTGGGTAAGGTCTTATAGCTAGCAAGTTGGGGTAGTAGTCGGTGTTGTTTTGAAAACAACTTTAGTGTGAAGAGGGTATTGGTGGAGTATTTTGTGGTTAGCGGATTGTTAGAGTAGTAGAGCTGGACAAGTTAGAAGTGAGGTAAGAGGTTGTTCTTATGCGGATTCTGAGGATGTTATTGGTAAGTGTGAACCAACATACATGCACAGTTAAAACCATTTTTTATATTTTATATATATGTTGGTACATGCATACATGTGACATGACATTAGGGGCTTTGCATACATGTACACAGGCATTGATAGGGCATATTGGTGACCATGCATACGAACGTTCACACTTGCTAGTAGCTAGTTGGGTCCGTTAGTGTTGTGGTAGGATTAGGTTGGATGGTTGGTTTTAAAGTGTTGTTTTGGTGTTAGGTGGATGCTAGAAGTGATGGAAAGTGGTAGGCAAGTTGTCGGTAGTAGTGAGTGTGATCTAGCCTGTTGGCATAAGGGAAGGTGTTTAGGTGCTTAAAGAATTTAGCGGTGTGGTGGTAAGGAGGTCACCATTTGGAGTTAGAATCGGTCAAGTTGGGTGTGGATAGCTAATAGATGTGGTAGTTTCTTTGTGTTAGATGATGTTGTAGGCTAGTGGTTGTGTTTCCGGAGTGTTGAGGCGTCTTGGCGTTGATGCTTGCGATAGAAGGGTTGTATATGTAGGTGATGGTTCGTAGTAACCTTATGGGAGTTGGGAGGAGGTTATGATGAGAGCTTTAGATGAGGTTTGGCTTGGGATGAGTAGAGGTTTTGTAATCTTAATATGTTGTATAGAATGGGTGGTATCCAAGTAAGGTTAGTGTGATGGTCAAGATTGAAGTGGAAAGGCAATATAAGTTCAAGGGCCATTGTTGGTTGGTCGGGTTCTTGTGAGAAGTGGTTTATTGGTTTGTTTGTTGAATATAAGTAAATCTTTCTTAAGTCCGCTAGAGGTAAGTGGAACAGATGGTGGAGTTAAGGTTGGAGTCTTGTGGCATGGGTTTCGAATGTTGTGTGAGTAGTTTTGGTGAGTTGTTATGGTGGTGATAATGGCGGATGTGAAGGAATGTTATCAATACATTGAGAAGTTTGAATAAGCAGTTGTTGCTTAAATTTTTTTTTTGCTTGGTGTGGTAATCTTTGGAAGGAGTTGAGCGGTTTTGCAAGGGGTTTTGGAAGCAGTGAGGGTTGTGGGTCACATGGTGGTTGAAACTGGATGGGTTGGTGTCACCGTGTGTGCGAGTTTTGTTGAGGGAGTTATGAGATAAGGTGGAGTATGTTGTAAAGATTTGAAGGTTCTTCGGGTTGTTGGGGTATGCACAGTTCGAAGGTGTGTAAGGTTAAGCTGAGGTTAACATCTGAGTGTTCTGGAAGTCTTGAACCGTAAGTAGTGGTGTTGGGTTTGGGTATAGTGTGAGTTTGATTTGAGGAGGAGTTGATTTTTGTGGTGTTCTGGGTGGAGGATGTTTAGTGGTGGTTAAGTCTCCTATATTACATTATGTGTTGCTTTGGGAAGTTTGGTGTCGTGCTCTTTTCGCAAGTTGAAATTTCGAGGACGAAATTTCCTAAGAGGGGGAGAGTTGTAACACCCCAAATTTGGGCTTAGAAGTTTAGGGTCTGAGCCGGACCGGTCTGAGAAACGGTTCGAATATAAAAGGAGGTTTTAGGGAACACCTAGTTCGGGATACTTTAAAAATATAGAAAAATATATAAAAATCCTCATTTAATATATAAAAGAGAATGGTGAAATCAATTTTACAAAATAAAGTTTGGAAATATTACATTTCGGTGTAGTGACCAAATCGCAGTTTTTGCAAAAGTGAAATAGTGACTGTTTTGTAAAGGATTGAAACTTTGAATCATTAAGGAGCTAATTTACCTAAAATGTTTTTCTCCAGATTTTTCCTTAATTTGGGTAATTTTATTAATGTTTTAATTAAAGGAAATGAGGTTTAATTAAATGAGGAACTAACTTTGACTATTCATAACTACTTTTCACAAATTTTCCCTCTCTTCATTTTCTCTCAAATTCCTTTCAACCAAACACATTTTCTCCAGCAAATTTACTTTGATCTTCACCTCATTTGATGAGATTTCCATCACTCATTGTTTCATAATCAATCTAGCAACAAAACCTTTTGATTTCTACATTGAATTTTCAAGGAATTTGGCCCAAATCAAGGAGAAATCACTATTTAGAGGTAAGATTGTTCTTCTCCTCTAAATACTCAGTTCTTTACTGAAATTCTCAAGTTTTCAATCCTTAATTTAAGTTTTATAAATGGTTTTAATGTTGGAAACATGATTTTGGCTTAAAACTCAAGATTTTGGAAGAAATCTTGAAGAATTTCGTTGTGATTGTTTGGGCTCTGTTTTGAGACGATTATTTAATGTATTTTGGATGTCTAATGAGGTTTGAAATGAGTTTTTATCAATCTAATCCCGAATAGGTTGTATTTCCTAAGTTTTTGCTTATGAAAATGGTGGGTTTTGAGGTGTTTTTGGTGTTCTGTTATAGCTGGAGGTATAAGGACGAGTTTAGGTTTATTTTGGATGTTAATTGATGTTTAGAAGTGTTTACAATTGATAGATCTTGGCTGGGATTTGTTTTGGGAGAGTTTGGAGGTGATTTCGGTTGTTTTTTGTAGCCGAAATAAGGTTCTTGGGTAGAGCAGCGAGTTGGGTTGTGTTGCTGGTGATTTTAATGCATGGTGATGCATTAATCCTCTGTTGTTATGTGTTTAAAACAGGGGAGAATGATCCGGAAGAAATAGAGGCGGCGTTGGAAGTTTCAGATGCTTGGAAGGCTTGTCGGCTAGCATAGTTTTGTGTATCGGTGAGTGGAGTTGGTTTTCCAGCTTTGAAACGATTATTTGGAGGTTTTGGGAGCTTAGTTTAAGTCTACACAAATTATCTAAGCTCAAGAGTAAGTTTTCGGAAAAACTCCTTCGGATGTGCTATGTTGTGGTTTGATGCATTGGTTTTGAAATGCATGTTTAATTACTATTTTGAAAGCATATTTTATCATGATTAATGCTGGTTTTGAAAGCCATGTATTGAAGGATGCTCAAGGTAAGAGATCCTTGGTTTGACATGTTATTAATTTGGGTATGATGCATGGAGATGCATGATGATAAGTGGCTTTGATTAATGCTTTAAAACAGTGAATTGATTATGGTATTTGATGTATATTGGCAAGTGATGAAATGCTTTTAGAGTACTTGAATCGGATATAGTTAGCCGGTTATAGGATTGGGTGCACCGTAAGTAAAGTCGCCTTGGATGTTGAGGGGTTGTGATTGTACCGTAAACTCCATCCAAGAACCCTAGCGATTGAGAAAATTGGTGTCACCACGATGGAGGATGGCTCTCGTGGGTTGACTTGGTTAAGCGTCACAATGGTGGAGGATTGCTCCCATGTGTGAGCTTGGTTAAGGTGATTACAATGGTTGAGGTAGCTCCCATGTGTAAGCCTTGTGTTGTGTCCCGACTCTCGCTAGTGGGTTATACAACTATCGATGAGTGATGTTGAGGGGCTGTGATTGTACCGTTTAACTCCATCACGAGTGTTGAGGGGTTTTGATTGTACCGGTAAACTCCACCTTGTAAAGCCGATAGTGTGTATGAAGCGTGTGGGACAACGCTTGTAATCCGTGTATCCGATTGTGTCTTGTGTTAAAATGGTTTGTGAACTATCACTTGAAAGCCAATATAATGTAATTGAATGTAATGAAGCGAGAGATGCTTGAAAATGATGCAAGGTTGCATGGGAAATATGTAAATGATTCAAGAAAGCATGTGATACTTGTTAAGCATGAGCAAATGTATATCTTCTATTGTGAATGGTGCATATGGGCATAGAATCTCATAAGTCCATTGAAGTCTTGTGAAGGCTTGTTTTAAAAAGGCATGTAATGCAAATGTTGCTTTTGTAGTTCATGCGTTATGCATTTGTTGAATGCATGGGATAGTTAGTAGGAACAATTGGTTTTCAAAAGGTATTTTGCTTTGAAATGATCATCAAGCATGAGAAAAGTGTGGTGTGAAGTGGAAGTGGAAGTGATTTCCAAGGAAATTGAGTTAAACTTTGCATGAAGTGATCATGCATGGAAAGGTTTAAATGATAGTATTTGCAAGAAGGTGGTTTGGGGTGAGTTGTTTAGCATTTCAGAGTTAAAGGTTGGTTTTCATGTTGAGCAATGCATGATTTAAAGCAATGTTGTTTTCAAAGGAGGTTTTCAAACAATGCTTGGGTTCATTGAATTGTAACTACATTTAAAGAAGGTTTTATGAGTCGCTGCATTGATGGTGTTTTGGTTTTGAGCATTCCTCACTAAGCATTATGTGCTTACGCTCCTTTTTGACCATCAATGCATATATTTGAAGTTGGGACAACAAGAAGCAAGGGATTCAAGAAGAGCTCCACTTAAGAAGTATGTCTTGGTTTATAGCTATAGATAATAATGGCAATGGGGGGAGAGTCTTTTATGTTGTTGTGTAATGAGATTGAGTATGTTGACCATGTTCGGTTTATGGTTTGAATCTTGTTGATGATCGCTTTGCAATATTTGAATCTTCTTCTTCATAAGTTGATATGTTATGCTCTTTGATTAAAAGCAAGATCATGCGTTGGATGCGATGAATGAGTAGGTGTGCTTAATGTTTGTAATGTATCTAGTCTTTGATGTAATTTGATAGTTATAAAGCTTATCATGTTGAGGATATGTTATGGAATGGTTTCAATTATGTTTGATGGTGTTTTGAAGTGAAAAACCAGAATTTTCTGCTGTTTCTGGGCAGGGTGTATCGAAACACCCTTGGTTGTTTCGAAACGGGTGCATGAAATGGCTTGGGCGTTTCAGAACGGCTAGAGGTGTTTCGAAACACTTTGGCTACTGGAAGTGTCCGTTTCTGAACTGGTTTCGGAACATACTCGCGTATCGAAACGGTCAACACCGTTTCGATACGGGCGTACGACACGGGTGTTTCTATACGGGTGTCAGTGTTTCGAAATGGGTGACCGTTGGACAGTTTCTGCATGCTTTACATTTTAGTCCTGGAAGTTGTAATTGCAATTGCTTGAGCTTGAGATGTCTTTTTAAGCTGAAATTTGGCAGAGGGGCTTGTAATATGATTAATTGAGGTTTGGTAAAACTAAAATTTTGAAATTCCTTTTATTTTCCAAAATTTACATTTTGGTCCCTAAAAGTGTATTTCTTGCAATTGAGTCCTTAAACGTTTCCGATCGTTGTGTTTTTCTCTTCCAAGGTTCTTGGGCTTTCACGTAGGTTTAATGCGCATCTAGAGAAGTTTAAAAAGAAAAAAGGGTCGTTAATCAAGGTTGACTTTCGGGTTGACTTTGGTTTTCCCCATGTAATCTTCGTAGTTTGGGTCAACCGTCTAGACCGGGCTAAGGGGGTTACAGTACCGATACCCCATTGTATGCAACGACTATTTCTTCTTATGGTAGGTACCGATACGAGTGCTCGTGTACCGATACCAGTGTTGGCAGACATCATTTATTGCGGTAAAAATGAAGTCCAACGGCTATAATTAATATCTCAGCTACCCAAACGATTAGAAATCAATGAAGGGGTATAAAAACAAGTCTCAAAAGCTTCTTCAACAACCATTAATCAAGTCAAAAGCATTCAAGCACACAACCAACAATCTTTGAGTTTTTAGAGTCAAATTATTATAACCCACACGAGAGATCTTATTTGTAATCTTTTTGTTCAAGTATTGGGGTTTGAGTGAACTTAAAATTGTGCAAACATTTAGCCTTCGAGAGAATTTTTCAGTTTGCTTCATTTGTAATCTCTATGTGAGGATTTCTTCAGACTTTGGGGTATAAGTCTTAAGGGAGTGTAAGGTTATCTCCTTTGGTCTCAAAAGGAAAGCAAATCTAGTGGATTTGAGAAAATCCTTAGTGTGGATAGCTAAGGTAGTGGATGTAAACCTTGTTAGAAGGTTGAACCACTATAAATTCTTGTGTCCCAATCTTTTTATCTTTCCATTTACATCCACCAATTTTTTAAATTGTCAATTCACCCCCTCTAGGCCTTTCACCATTGATTGGTCATCTCAACAATTTCACTTTCCTCCTTGTCCCCCACATGATTTCAAGAAAAGAGACAAAATTTGTCTTGGTGATATAATCACCTACACTCTTTCCTTCACTCATCTTCATCTTTCGTCTTTCTTCTTCAAAGAAACCCCATAGCCACCAAACCTAAAGGTTCAAGCTTTCACCCTCATTTCTTCCATCCAAGAACTAAGATTTTAGTATGTTACTCTCTTCTTCATAAGCTTCAAGAAAATTATATTTTCAAGGAAAAGGGGTAAGTTCTCCATTTATGGGTTTTTTTGTTGAAAATTTTGGGTTTTTGAGAGTTTCTACCCATTTCTTTTTTGTAAATTTATAGTTAAACCTTCCCTTAGCTTTTGTTTCAAGTCTTGATTCGTTACCCATGATTGTATGACAAGAGAAGAACTTTTGGGGTTTTTCCAAGCTTGGGTCAAGGAAAGGAAGTTAAAGAAGCTAAATGCGTGAGCTTATTTGGGATTTCTAGCTTAAGGTCAATACTTCTCTAACTCATACTCTTCTTGAAGATCGTAAATTAATTGTCTTGCTTGATTTTTATGGCAGAGATTGCTAGATTTTGTGTTCATGGTTGTTTTGGTACATTTTGGGTGGATGAGACTTTAAATGGTAAAACTCAGATTTTGTAACACCCCAATTTTGGGCTTAGAAGTTTTGGGTTTGGACCGGACCGGTCGGGTTGTGGTTCGAATATAAAAGGGTGAATTTAGGAAAGCCTAGTTCGGGTTGCATTAAAAATATGGAAAAATGTTTTAAAATCCTCTTTTATTATATATAAGAGAAAGGTGAAATCAATTTTACAAAATGAGGTTTGGAAGAGTGACATTTTGGGTTAGTGACCAAAATGTAATTTTTGAAAACTGGGTGACTGTTTTAAAAAGGATTGAAACTTTGAATCTTTAAGGAGCTATTTACCCAAAAGAGTTTCTCCAGATTTTTCTGAATATTAATCAATTTTATTAATGGTTTAATTAAGGTAAAAAGGGAGGGAAGAAGATATTTTGTCATTTTAACTAACTTTCTCAAATTTTCCATTTTCTTTTCTCTCAACTTTTCTCTCAACCCAAACACTTTTCTCCAGCAAATTTCCCTCTGATTTTGACATTCAAAGATGAGATTTCAACTTCCTTTTGATCTCTAATCATTTCTACAACAAAACCTTAGCATTTGCTTATTGGATTTTCAAGAATCTTGGTTCCAAAAAGGGAGAAACTCAAGTTTAGAGGTATGAATGTCCTTCTCCTCTAAATTCTCAGTTCTTTACTGAAATTCCCAAGTTCTCAATCCTTGAATTATGTTTTGTTAAAGGTTTTGCAATTGAGTTCTTGATCTTGGCTTTAAAATGCAAGATTTGCTTTAATTTTGATGAAATTCGTATGATCTGATTGGGCATTGTTTTGTGATGTGTTTTTGATGTAAAATGGATGTATAATTGATGAGAAATTGAGGTTTAATCAATGCAATCCCGAATAGGTTGATTTTCCTAAGTTTTGTTTAAGTTTTTGGTGGTTTTTGGAGTGATCTTGATGTTCTGCTATAGCTGGAGGTATAAGGACGTGATGAGATCCATTTTGGATGTTAATTGAGGTTTATGAATGTTTGGAATTGATGGATCTTGGCTGGGTAGTGTTGTAGAGATGTTTGGATGTGATTTCGGTTGTGTTTGGCAGCCGAAATGTGAGTGTTGATGTGAGCAGCGAGTTTAGGTGACTTTGTTGAGGATATTAATGCATGATGGTGCATTAATCTACTGTTTTGATGTGTTTAAAACAGGGGAGACATCTTCGGATCCTTGTGGTGTTGATCCGGAAGCTTGATTGATGTTTCGGCAAGTGGCGAAACGGAATCGGTGAGTGGATTTTGGTTATCAGCTTTGAAACCAATGTTTTGAAGGTTTAGGAGCTTAGTTTAAGTCTAAACAACTTTGCTAAGCTCAAGAGTAAGTTTTTGGAAAAACTCTCTTGTTGATGAACCATGAGTTGGTTGAGTGCAATGTGATTGTTTGCATGTTTTAAATTCTGTTTTGAAAGCATACTTTAGCATGTTTATTTGCTGGTTTTATAAGCCATGTGTTGAAGGATGCTCAAGGTAAGAGATCCTTGTTTTGAACATTTGATAAAATGTGGTTTCGTTGCATAAGGATGCAT
Organism: Hibiscus trionum; assembly: GCA_030270665.1. Lineage (NCBI taxonomy): Eukaryota > Viridiplantae > Streptophyta > Magnoliopsida > Malvales > Malvaceae > Hibiscus > Hibiscus trionum. The sequence goes on along the minus strand of BSYR01000007.1, from coordinate 6,658,719 downwards.
GATGATTAATGGCTTTGTTAAATGCTTTAAAACAGTGGATTATTGTTGTTAAATGATGCATATTGGCAAGTGATGTTTCGAGAAAGGTTAAGAACACTATGGTGGTTAAAAGTCCATAGGTGGTTCTTGTGTTAAGAACAACATGGTGGTTAAAAGTCCACGATTGGTTCTTGTGCTAAGGTCACAAAGGTGGTTAAAAGTCCTTGTGTGAGCCTTGTGTTTTTAAGGTCACAAAGGTGGTTAAAAGTCCTTGTGTGAGCCTTGTGTATTTTAAGAACACCATGGTGGTTAAAAGTCCATGGGTGATTCTTGTGTTAAGGTCACAAAGGTGGTTAAAAGTCCTTGTGTGAGCCTTGTGTATTTTAAGAACACCATGGTGGTTAAAAGTCCATGGGTGATTCTTGTGCTAAGGACACAATGGTGGTTAAAAGTCCATGTGTGGTCCTTGTGAATTGTAAGATCACAATGGTGGTTAAAAGTCCATGTGTGGATCTTATGTTGATTGTATTGTGAAATGGAAAGATTATGATTATCACTTGTGGCCAATATGGCATGTTAATAATTTGAAGCATGTATGCTTGTTTTAAATGCTTTTGTGCATGGATAAAGGTTGTTTTGAACTAAGGTTTTAAAGGTGTTTATAAATGCATTATTGAGTTGTTTTAAATGAGCATTCCTCACTAAGCTTTTAGCTTACGCTCTCTCTCTTTTCTTAAACCAATAATGCAGAGCATTGAAGTGCTTAAGGGCAGCAAGGGGTTCAAGAATCCAAGTGAAGAACTAAGCTCATGTATGGTGAAGGTTTCTTTACACTATTAGCTTTTGGCATTTGGCAATGGGGAACCTATGTTGTTGTTTTGGGAGATGTTTTGGACTCCTTAAGTTGGTTTTATGCTTTTGATATTGTTGGAACTTGTAAATGGCCTTTAAGAGGATTGTTTGGTGATTTGGTGTTTGAATGGTTTTCAATATAGGATGCATGCCTATAGAATTGGGGCTTTCCTTGTTTGATGCCATGTTTATGAATTGTTGATGCCATTATGTTCCTTATGCATGTAATGTCTTGCTGATATAATTTGGTTGCCTTTGGAGCATGTTTGATGGGCCAATTGTGTTTTAAACCAGCTAAAATTCTGCAATCTGGGCAGCCTGTTTCGGAACAGGTGCTGCCGTTTCGGAACAGAGGGCCTAAAATGGCCTAGGCGTTTCGAAACGGGCAGAGCCGTTCCGGAACGGTTTTGCCACTGCCAGGCCATGTTGCGTAACGGGTTTCGGAACGGTCCCGCGTTTCGGAACGGATCATCCCTGTTCCGAAACACCCGACCGTTGGGCACTGAAATTGACGGTTATATGTTTTGAAACCTTTGCGTTTTGGTCATGAATCTTGTTTATGCAATTGAATGAGTTTGAGATGTCCGTTTGAGTTGAAATTTGGCAGAGAAGCATGAAACATGACTAATTTCATAATGGTAACTCAAAAGTTGGTTAAGTCCTTATAATTTCCAGAATTTACATTTTGGTCCCTAAATTCGTGTTTTGTGCAATTAAGTCCCTGAATGTTTTCCGAATGCGATGATCTTTGAGTATGCCGATTGTATGAACATATCTAGGGTTAATGTGCATTTAGATAAGATTAAAAAGAAAAAAAAAGGGTCGTTAATCAAGGTTGACTTTCGGGTTGACTTTGGTTTTCCCCGTGTAAACTTCTTAATTTGGTTCGACCGTCTAGACCGGGTTAAGGGGGTTACATTTGGTGGTATCAGAGCTGAGTTCTCGAGTAATTGGGAATGTTTATGTGGGTGATTAATGTATGTATGCTTTGTATGCTTGTTGAATGAAAGCATGTTGTGTGAATTGTAAGTATGTTACAATTGTGATGTATGCTATGGTGAAGCATGTTAGGGGGACCCATTGCCAACTCAAAGCTAATGAAATGATGTTGTTTTTAATTGGAAATGAGCTTGAGTACTTGGATTGCTTACCTTGCTGGGCCTGACTTTGTTTATTGCATTGTGATTGCATTGTTTAGTGAATGGCACCTCGTAGAGAATTGAGGGTTAATATGCGAGCTATGGCTCAAAATGAGAATGAGGAGAATGCTGAAAATATGGTGGATTTACCTCCTCCACCTGGTGGTGGTGGTGCTGGGGGCGAAGGAGCTGGTGTTGCAGCTGGTGCTGGGGTCGCTGGACCTGAAGCTGGTCAGGGACAAGCTGTTCCTGACATGACATTGTTGATTCAAGCTATTGCTGGAGCATTTTGAGCAGCGGTAGCTGGAGCTCAAGGAGCTGGGCATCAAGGTGATGCTGGTGTTAGACTACCTTTGGAGCGTTTGCGCAGTCTGGGAGGGACTGAGTTCAGGGGTTTGTCTGCTGAAGGTTCTGAGTCTTGGCTGGAAAGTACCAAGAGAATCTTGGGGCAAATGAATTGCACTGATGTGCAGAAGCTGGGCTGTGTGGTATCGTTGTTGCAGGATGATGCTTACACTTGGTGGACAACCTCTATCTCTGGAATGGAGGAAGCTGATGTAACTTGGACGTTCTTTCAGAACGCGTTCAAGAGGAGATATCTGGGTGTGAGGTACCTAGATGAGAAGAAGAGAGAATTTATGTCTCTTACCCAAGGGAGCATGTCTGTAGCTGAGTACGAGGTTCAGTTTGTCCGACTCAGTCAATACGCACCTGAGCTTGTTCCTGATGAGCGGGAGAGGTGTGAAAGGTTCCGTTATGGTTTGGTGATGGAAGTAAAGACGTATATGCTAGCTGCTGAATATAATGATTTTGATGTGCTGGTTGGGAGAGCAAAGGACATTGAGATGAATTTGGGTTTATCATCTAAAGGTGCTGGTTCTGGTGCTGGTAAGCGAGTTGCTGAGTATAGTTCCGGTGGTGGACAGAACAAGAGGGGACGTGATCAGAAGTATCAGCCTTCGGCTAAGCGAGGTTGTGGTGCGCCTGCTCAGGGAGGCAAGGCAAGAGCTGAACCGAACGCATGTTGGACTTGTGGATCGCGTGGCCATATGAAACGTGATTGTCCTCGAGCTGTGAGGGAGGTGCAAGCTCCTGTTGTGACAGCTGGTAATTCGTGCTGGAACTGTGGATCTATGGATCACATGAGGAGAGAGTGTCCTATGTTGGCTGGTGGCCAAGGGCGTGCTCCTGTAGTTATTGCACCACAGAGAGGTCGTGGGCGCGGCCGTGGTAACTTCCAGCGGAGAGAAGAGGGTGGACGGAATGTGGCTCATGTTGTAGCTGTTCAGCCTGAGGGTGGTGGCCAGGCTAGAGTGTTTGCTCAGAGGGAGGGGAGGAATGATGCGGATGTGATCGCAGGTACTTTTACTTTGCAGTCCTTGTCATTACTTTCCTTGATTGATTCTGGATCTACGCACTCATACATTTTACGTGAGCATGCTGAATTGCTTGGTTTGCCTGTTGAGTCTTTGGATGTTGGTATGTGTGTCACTAGTTCTTTTGGTGAGATTGTTGTGACTCGAAAGCTTTATAGAAGATGTCCTTTGGTTGTGCAAGATCATGTTTTTCATGTTGATCTTATGGAGTTGCCTTTCTATGGTTTTGATGTAATCCTTGGTATGGATTGGCTTGCTGAGCATCGTGCTGTAGTGGATTGTGAGAATAAGCGGGTTTCGTTGAAACTTGCGGATGATTATGAAGTAGTTGTGGTTGGTGAGAATGTGAAGTTTCTTGCCAATGTGGTGTCTACATTGGAGGTGAGCCGGATGCTGAGGCAAGGTTGTGAAGCTTACCTAGCCTTTGTGATGAATCCTAGCTCTAAGGAGTTGCGTGTGCAAGATATCAGGACTGTGCGAGAGTTTCCTGGTGTGTTTCCGGAGGAGTTGCCTGGATTGCCTCCTAATCGTGAGGTGGAGTTTGGGATTGAGCTGTATGAAAACACAACTCCAGTGTCCATTACTCCTTATCGAATGGCACCTAAAGAGTTGAAAGAGCTGAAGACGCAATTGCAAGAGTTGCTTGATCGTGGTTTCATTCGGCCGAGTGTGTCACCTTGGGGTGCGCCGGTCTTGTTTGTGAAGAAGAAGGATGGCACTATGAGAATGAGCATTGATTACCGTCAGCTTAACAAGTTGACTATCAAGAATCGGTATCCATTGCCGAGAATTGATGATCTTTTTGATCAATTTCGGGGAGCAGCTGTGTTCTCTAAAATTGACTTAAGGTCAGGGTATTACCAGTTGAAGGTGAAGGATGTGGATGTGCCAAAGACAGCTTTCAGGACGAGGTATGGGCATTATGAGTTCCTTGTGATGCCGTTTGGTTTGACAAATGCTCCTGCAGCTTTCATGGACATGATGAATCGTGTATTTCATGAATACCTGGATAAGTTTGTTGTGGTGTTCATTGATGATATCCTCGTGTACTCACGTACTGAGGAGGAGCATGAAGGGCATCTGAGAATTGTGCTGCAAGCTTTGTTGGAGAATCAGCTTTATGCTAAGCTGAGCAAGTGTGAGTTCTGGCTTAGAGAAGTGGTGTTTCTTGGTCAAGTGGTTTCTGCTGAAGGGATTCATGTTGATCCTCAGAAGATTGAGGCGGTGATGAATTGGAAGGTTCCTAAGTCTGTTCATGAAGTTCGTAGTTTCCTTGGGTTGGCAGGATACTACCGAAGGTTTGTGGATGGGTTTTCGAAGATTGCTGCACCTTTGACAAAGTTGTTGCAGAAGGATGTTAAGTATGAGTGGACGGAAGCGAGACAGCGGGCTTTTGAGAAGCTTAAGGCAGCCTTGACACAAGCTCCTATCTTGGTTCAACCTGAATCAGGGAAAGAGTTTGTGGTGTATAGTGATGCGTCCTATGTTGGTTTGGGATGTGTGTTGATGCAGGAGGGTAAGGTGGTGGCTTATGCATCACGGCAGTTGAAGGTGCATGAGCGCAATTATCCTACGCATGACATCGAGTTGGCTGCGGTGGTTTTTGCTTTGAAGATCTGGAGACATTATCTGTATGGTGAGAAGTGTACTGTGTACACGGATCACAAGAGTTTGAAGTATCTGATGTCCCAGAAGGAGTTGAATCTTAGGCAGCGACATTGGGTGGAGTTGCTCAAGGATTATGATTTGACGATTGAGTATCACCCTGGAAAAGCTAATGTTGTAGCGGATGCCTTGAGTAGAAAGGTAGCTGTTGAGTTGAGGGCTATGTTTGCCAGTTTGAGTATTTCGCGTGATGGTGGTCTTTTGGCTGAATTGCAAGTGAAACCATATTTGGTTCAGTTGATCAAGGAAAAGCAGTTGTTGGATGATTCCTTGGTACCGCATGTTCAGGATATTGCGGAGGGTAGGCCTTCGGATTTCTATTTTAGTGATGATGGAGTGTTGTGTTTTGGGAGTCGGATAGTAGTGCCCAATGATGTTGATTTGAGGCGTGCTATTCTGACTGAAGGTCATAGTAGTCCTTTTGCTATGCACCCTGGTAGTACTAAGATGTATCGTGATCTTCGTGATGAGTACTATTGGGTGGGTCTAAAGAAGGATGTTGCTGAGTTTGTAAGCAAGTGCATGGTGTGTCAGCGAGTTAAGGCTGAGCATCAGTTTCCGTCAGGTTTGTTGCAACCGTTGAGAATTCCTGAGTGGAAGTGGGAAAGGATTACCATGGATTTTGTATCTGGGTTACCTTTGTCGCCATCGAAGAAGAATTCGGTGTGGGTGATTGTGGATCGCTTGACGAAGTGTGCGCATTTCTTGCCTGTGCATACTACGTATTCTTTGGATAAGCTTGCGGAGCTGTACATTGCTGAGATTGTGCGGCTGCATGGTGTGCCTAAGTCGATTGTGTCGGATAGGGATCCGAGGTTTACATCGCGTTTCTGGCAGTGTTTGCATCAAGCTTTGGGTACACGGTTGAATTTCAGTACATCTTATCATCCTCAGTCGGATGGTCAGTCCGAGCGTGTTATCCAGGTTTTGGAGGATATGTTAAGGTGCTGCGTGATTGAGTTTCAGGGCTCTTGGGAGAAACATTTGCCTTTGGTGGAGTTTGCCTATAATAATAGTTATCAGGCAAGCATTCAAATGGCACCTTATGAGGCTTTGTACGGGAGGAAGTGTAGGACTCTTCTGTGTTGGGCTGAAACGGGTCAGAAGTTGGTCTCGATGCCAGCTATGTTGAAAGGAACCACCGATAAGGTGAAGCTCATTTGTGAGCGCTTGAAGGCAGCTTCTGATCGGCAAAAGTCTTACGCGGATTTGAAGCGTAAGGAGATTGAGTATGCGGTGGGTGACCGTGTGTTTTTGAAGGTTTCGCCTTGGAAAAAGGTGATGAGGTTTGGTCGAAAGGGTAAGTTGAGCCCTAGGTACATTGGACCATACGAGGTGGTTGAGCGTGTGGGTCCTGTTGCGTACAAGTTGAGGTTACCGCGAGAGTTGGAGAAGATCCATGATGTGTTTCATGTTTCTATGCTTCGGAAGTATAGATCGGATCCTTCACATGTGATGCCTGTGGAAGAAGTGGAATTGAATCCGGATTTGACCTATGATGAGGAACCGGTGAGGATTCTGGATTCGGATAGTAAGGTTCTTCGTGGCAAGACCATCGAGTTGGTAAAGATGTTGTGGAAACATCGTGGGGTTGAAGAAGCCACGTGAGAGCGGAAGGATGACATGTTGAAGCAGTTTCCGTACCTCTTTCCTTCAGGTAAATTTCGAGGACGAAATTTCTTAAGGGGGGAGAGTTGTAACACCCCAATTTTGGGCTTAGAAGTTTTCGGTTTGGACCGGACCGGTCGGGTTGCGGTTCGAATATAAAAGGGTGAATTTAGGAAAGCCTAGTTCGGGTTGCATTAAAAATATGGAAAAATTTCTTAAAATCCTCTTTTATTATATATAAGAGAAAGGTGAAATCAATTTTACAAAATGAGGTTTGGAAGAGTGACATTTTGGGTTAGTGACCAAAATGTAATTTTGGAAAACTAGGTGACTGTTTTAAAAAGGATTGAAACTTTGAATCTTTAAGGAGCTATTTACCCAAAAGAGTTTCTCCAGATTTTTCTGAATATTAATCAATTTTATTAATGGTTTAATTAAGGTAAAAAGGGAGGGAAGAAGATATTTTGTCATTTTAACTAACTTTCTCAAATTTTCCATTTTCTTTTCTCTCAACCCAAACACTTTTCTCCAGCAAATTTCCCTCTGATTTTGACATTCAAAGATGAGATTTCAACTTCCTTTTGATCTCTAATCATTTCTACAACAAAACCTTAGCATTTGCTTATTGGATTTTCAAGAATCTTGGTTCCAAAAAGGGAGAAACTCAAGTTTAGAGGTATGAACGTCCTTCTCCTCTAAATTCTCAGTTCTTTACTGAAATTCCCAAGTTCTCAATCCTTGAATTATGTTTTGTTAAAAGTTTTGCAATTGAGTTCTTGATCTTGGCTTTAAAATGCAAGATTTGCTTTAATTTTGATGAAATTCGTATGATCTGATTGGGCATTGTTTTGTGATGTGTTTTTGATGTAAAATGGATATATAATTGATGAGAAATTGAGGTTTAATCAATGCAATCCCGAATAGGTTGATTTTCCTAAGTTTTGTTTAAGTTTTTGGTGGTTTTTGGAGTGATCTTGATGTTCTGCTATAGCTGGAGGTATAAGGACGTGATGAGATCCATTTTGGATGTTAATTGAGGTTTATGAATGTTTGGAATTGATGGATCTTGGTTGGGTAGTGTTGTAGAGATGTTTGGATGTGATTTCGGTTGTGTTTGGTAGCTGAAATGTGAGTGTTGATGTGAGCAACGAGTTTAGGTGTCTTGGTTGAGGATATTAATGCATGATGGTGCATTAATCTACTGTTTTGATGTGTTTAAAATAGGGGAGACATCTTCGGATCCTTGTGGTGTTGATCCGGAAGCTTAATTGGTGTTTCGGCAAGTGGCGAAACGGAATCGGTGAGTGGATTTTGGTTTTCAGCTTTGAAACCAATGTTTTGAAGGTTTGGGAGCTTAGTTTAAGTCTAAACAACTTTGCTAAGCTCAAGAGTAAGTTTTTGGAAAAACTCTCTTGTTGATGAACCATGAGTTGGTTGAGTGCAATGTGATTGTTTGCATGTTTTAAATTCTGTTTTGAAAGCATACTTTAGCATGTTTATTTGCTGGTTTTATAAGCCATGTGTTGAAGGATGCTCAAGGTAAGAGATCCTTGTTTTGAACATTTGATAAAATGTGGTTTCGTTGCATAAGGATGCATGATGATTAATGGCTTTGTTAAATGCTTTAAAACAGTGGATTATTGTTGTTAAATGATGCATATTGGCAAGTGATGTTTCGAGAAAGGTTAAGAACACTATGGTGGTTAAAAGTCCATAGGTGGTTCTTGTGTTAAGAACAACATGGTGGTTAAAAGTCCATGATTGGTTCTTGTGCTAAGGTCACAAAGGTGGTTAAAAGTCCTTGTGTGAGCCTTGTGTTTTGTAAGGTCACAAAGGTGGTTAAAAGTCCTTGTGTGAGCCTTGTGTATTTTAAGAACACCATGGTGGTTAAAAGTCCATGGGTGATTCTTGTGTTAAGGTCACAAAGGTGGTTAAAAGTCCTTGTGTGAGCCTTGTGTATTTTAAGAACACCATGGTGGTTAAAAGTCCATGGGTGATTCTTGTGCTAAGGACACAATGGTGGTTAAAAGTCCATGTGTGGTCCTTGTGAATTGTAAGATCACAATGGTGGTTAAAAGTCCATGTGTGGATCTTATGTTGATTGTATTGTGAAATGGAAAGATTATGATTATCACTTGTGGCCAATATGGCATGTTAATAATTTGAAGCATGTATGCTTGTTTTAAATGCTTTTGTGCATGGATAAAGGTTGTTTTGAACTAAGGTTTTAAAGGTGTTTATAAATGCATTATTGAGTTGTTTTAAATGAGCATTCCTCACTAAGATTTTTGCTTAAGCTCTCTCTCTTTTCTTAAACCAATAATGCAGAGCATTGAAGTGCTTAAGGGCAGCAAGGGGGTCAAGAATCCAAGTGAAGAACTAAGCTCATGTATGGTGAAGGTTTCTTTACACTATTAGCTTTTGGCATTTGGCAATGGGGAACCTATGTTGTTGTTTTGGGAGATGTTTTGGACTCCTTAAATTGGTTTTATGCTTTTGATATTGTTGGAACTTGTAAATGGCCTTTAAGAGGATTGTTTGGTGATTTGGTGTTTGAATGGTTTTCAATATAGGATGCATGCCTATAGAATTGGGGCTTTCCTTGTTTGATGCCATGTTTATGAATTGTTGATGCCATTATGTTCCTTATGCATGTAATGTCTTGCTGATATAATTTGGTTGCCTTTGGAGCATGTTTGATGGGCCAATTGTGTTTTAAACCAGCTAAAATTCTGCAATCTGGGCAGCCTGTTTCGGAACAGGTGCTGCCGTTTCGGAACAGAGGGCCTGAAATGGCCTAGGCGTTTCGAAACGGGCAGAGCCGTTCCGGAACGGTTTTTCCACTGCCAGGCCATGTTGCGCAACGGGTTTCGGAACGGTCCCACGTTTCAGAACGGATCATCCCTGTTCCGAAACACCCGACCGTTGGGCACTGAAATTGACGGTTATATGTTTTGAAACCTTTGCGTTTTGGTCTTGAATCTTGTTTATGCAATTGAATGAGTTTGAGATGTCCGTTTGAGTTGAAATTTGGCATAGAAGCATGAAACATGACTAATTTCATAATGGTAACTCAAAAGTTGGTTAAGTCCTTATAATTTCCAGAATTTACATTTTGGTCCCTAAATTCGTGTTTTGTGCAATTAAGTCCCTGAATGTTTTCCGAATGCGCTGATCTTTGAGTATGCCGATTGTATGAACATATCTAGGGTTAATGTGCATTTAGATAAGATTAAAAAGAAAAAGAAAAAGGGTCGTTAATTAAGGTTGACTTTCGGGTTGACTTTGGTTTTCCCTGTGTAAACTTCTTAATTCGGTTCGACCGTCTAGACCAGGTTAAGGGGGTTACAGATTTGATGTTAATCATGTGTAAAAATAGTAGTAAACCACCTAAATAACTTCTATAAGATGTAAGATCGAGTTAAGAAGTTGTTGGTTGAGATTTGGAGGCTTTATGGATGATTTTCCAAGCCTAGAAAGACATTTATGGGCTTTAGTACCGGTACGTGGGGAGCCAGTATCGGTACCATGTGTTCTGGATTGAAGAACACACAATAACTATTAGAGGCGTATCGATACGAGCTTCAAAATGTACCGGTACGCGAGTGCAAGCCGTACCAGTATGGGTCGACTCGTATCAGTACTCACTATTTTATTGAAATTTCAGTAAGCTCATTTCGTATTGGTACGTTATGAGTACCGATACCGAGGGTACCATGCCAGTACGGGAGGACTAGTACTAGTACCCACTGAGCAATCTGCCCAAAAATGTGAATTTGAGTTGGAATGGCTAGTAATTCGAGGACGATGGTCCAATCAGCTTCTAATGTGGTAAAATGAATTGTAAAACTGAGAAACCGAGAATTTAACCTTATTTACAAACATAATATGTAAGAACTTGGTAATTGAAATGGGTGACTCGTAAATTCTTAGCAACTATAGGGTCTCTTGATGTTATTTTGATGTGTGTATGCCATGTGGGCACTTGTTGGCTGAGTCATCTTGATTTATGAGATAACATGGATTAATGGAGAAAATTAATAAGATTAATTATATAATTCTTCATAATGAACTAATAACTCATTAATGTAAAACAAATTGTGTGATAACGTTTAACAAAGTTAGGGAGATCTTTTGGGATCACGTTGTTTATATGTCGGATCGACATTTGATTGGTTGAGTTACCTTGATTGATGGGATCTGGATACCCAATGAGAGTGTTGCAACACCATGGTCGGAGATGTCGAATGTACGTTCCCGACGCTATGTCACCCCGGGTCTCATTTGAAGATACTCGAGGGGGATTCCGAGTATAAAGTGTACGTTCCTGGCGCTGTGTGGCCCTGAGTCTCTCTCAAAGTGTACGTTCCCGATGCTGTGTGGCCTCATGTCTCACTCCAAGTTTGTGGTTCTAGTTTGTGTGCTTTTGCCTTGATGATCTGATGAGATCTTGGGTATGGTTGGGTCTTGTGTACCATATATGATAGCTTATGGATGCATTAACCTTGAAGGGTTGAGTGACCTCGAGTAGTGTGAACATTGTGGAACATGTAAGACTTCTTTTAGATTTAATGTTGCCTTGAGATAGGTGGTCTAAGAACTCTAGATAGTGTAGGCTAGATGATAACTGATTGATAGTAAAACCTTATCTATGCTCTCTAAACTATATTTCTCTCGCATGCTTATTTTATGATAATCACAAATTTTGGTAAAGTAGAAATGTACCATTGAGCTTTGTAAGCTCATCGTTCGAAATTGTTGCTTCCTTTCGCAAGTTTGTAGATTGATCGTGGTTGAGGAGCACATCGAGAAGGGATTTCTAGCATTGTGCTGCTTTAGAGTATAGTACTTGATGTTTAGTTTGGGCTATTGTATTCATAGGAAATTACCGTGGTTGAGTCTATAAACTCTATTTAAAATATTATCTTGTTATACGATGTTTTTAAACTTAGAGCTCATGTTTTGTAAACTTATTTTTAATGTTTATTTAATTACATGGACTTATGAATCTTTTTATATTTTGGAAATGGCTAAATCTAAGGTTTTAAAATTGGATATTTTGATAGGTGGGTTTGCATGACCCGGATGTTGCACTTCGAATCCGAATAGGGATCAAGGTGTTACAATGTTAATTTTTAATTTAACCTTTAAACATTATATAAAATATAAATTTGTCTCGTAGACTTTTTTTCTTCTTCTCACTTTCACCCCCTTCTTAACTTTGCGCTCTCTTTTTCTCTCAGCATTACAATAGACAAAACTCCTTTCACTGCCATATAGGGGTGAGTGTTCGATCGAGTCGAGTTCCTATACAAATTTTATGATTCGAGTCGAGTTTTCGAGTTTCTATACAAATTTAATTCTAATTATTTATTATGTTATAATACATTTTGATTCAAATTTAAATGACTTTCTCTAATTATATAAGATATGCATATATATATATATATATATATATATATATCTTCATATTTTTTTCATGTGACTTATATTTCTTCATATTTTTTATATTGGTATATATATCAAGAAAAATTGAGGTACGCAACTCGAACTTAAAAATCAATCTATTTTACAACTCAAACTTTATTTGAAATTTTTTCGAGTCGAGTCGAGTTTATGAAATTTCGAATTGAGGTTTTTTACCTCAAGCCGAGTCAAAAATTTCACTATTTTAGAGTCGAGTTGAGTTTTGCTCACCCCTACTGCCTTCTCTTTTCATTACCCCTGAAAACAATTCCCTAAATCCCTACTATACCCTTCTCTTATTTAGTTCGACTTGGCTCACCACGGAATCCATAGTCTCAGTCAATAAGATTCATCCATCTAAAAGTAACCTCTAAATAACTACCCGCTCTTTATTTATATGTAGGAAAGAGGTAAAGATTCATCTTCAAATAAAATAAGATGGATGAACCTTATTGGTTGGGACTACGGATGACATGGTAAACTGAATCCATCTAATAATTTTTTTAATATATGTGTGATTAAAATTATTAGCCTCATAAATTAATTATGCTTTAAATAATTAATATTTTTTTATTTTTTATAATATCGTCTAGAACTATTTATTAAGAAATCACACTATAATAATTACCGCCGGAGAAAAGACAGAAATATCGTTTTGGGAATTTTTTTCCCAAACTATTGTTGTGGGCAGACAGATTATTTCTAGAAATATTGTTGTTTGAACAGTACCCTAAAGTCGGATTCAACTGAAACTGAATTTGAAAAAAAAATCCCTCAAAGGCTTGGTCAAGAGGATCTGACTTTGGACCAACCCCAAAGTCTCCCCCAATTGAGTCTAACTTCAAGAGAATTATTGGCAGGTCAACCTGCATGATGTGCATGTATGAGAATTCACAACTAGGAGAAAATATTGGTCACTGAAACGAAAATTGAGAAAGAAAAATGCATGCTTAGAATTGAGTTTATAGTTTATTTTTGGGGAAGGGTTCTGATTTTAATATAAGTATAAGTTTATGCATGAAAAATAGGTTATGATTCCAATATAGGTTTAGGTTGGGTTTACAGTTTATTTTTTGGGAAGAGTAGGTAGCAGATTTATTTTTTGGGAGTGGTGGATGTGATTTTTGAATGGTGATGGGTTTAGGGTATTTTAAAATGTACAGGGGTAGAGGTTAAAAACTTATAGTTATTAGTTAGGCAGAGATAGGGGTAGTGTAAGGGATAATTTTTTTATTTTTTGTTAAATAGTTAAGGTAAGGTTGAAAGGAAGTTAAGATTGAAGAAGTAGAAGAAGAAGATAAAGAAAATACGGGAGAAAAGATAGTAAGTAGATTCAATTTTTTTTAGAGTTTTATTTTTTTAGTTTGATAATTTTATTTTGCTATTTTGTAAGTAGATTCGATTTTTTTAGTTTGGTAATTTTCTTTTTCAGTTTGGTGATTTTATTTTGTATGTTTCATTTATTTTTAATTTTTTTCATGTAGTTTATTTGAGTTGGTTCGAATTTAAATTGCATTTGGATATTTTTAAAATTTATTTGTAAAGTTGATTTACTATGTTATAAAAAAATATTATGTTATTTTTTGGTAGGATAAGTATATTATTAGGAAACATATTCGAACTATATATTTTAGAAAATTAATATAATATATTTATTAAAAGTTCAAAAAAAACTCGTCCATGATGTTAGTAACCTGAGTTATTTTTTTATTTTATTATGAGCATTTTGATTTAGTATGTTTTATTTCGATCATGTACTACCTTAAATAAAACATACTAAATCAAAATGCTCATAATAAAATAAAAAAATAACCCAGGTTACTTACATCATGGACGAGTTTTTTTCAAACTTTTAATAAATATATTATATTAATATTTTAAAATATATAGTTTAAATATATTTGCTAATAATATACTTATCTTATAAAAAAATAACATAATATTTTTTTTCTAAAATAGTAAATCAACTTTATAAATAAATTTTAAAATATCCAAATTCAATCCAAATTCGAACTAACACAAATAACTACATGAAAAAATTAAAAATATATGAAACATACAAAATAAGAGTAACAAAATAAAATTACCAAACTCAAAAAAAAAATACCAAACTCAAAAAAATGAATCTACTTACAAAATAAAATTACCAAACTAAAAAAACAAAACCTTAAAAAAAACGAATCTACTTACAATCTTTTCTCCACTATTTTCTTTATCTTCTTCTTCTTATACTTCTTCAATCTTAACTTTCTTTCAACCTTACCTTAACTATTTAACAAAAAAATAATTTTTTTCTTGTGGCTGCTGTGCAAGGGCCGTGTGTTGACAAATAGTGAATGGACTCAGAGGCACCTTGCGGACACAGCAGCATGTTTGTTGTGCGGGCACAGTGACGAGACGATCGACCATGTTTTTCGTCAATGTTCAACGGCGAAGAACACTTGGTTGCGTTTGATTCCAGCTGCTAACCGTCGTTGATTTTTCACGTCTGCCATCGAGGAATGGATCACCGGAAATGTGCGAGACAATGCTGGCAGTGGCGAGGAGTAGTGGGGGCTGCTGTTTGGGGCTATTGTTTGGCATCTATGGTTGGCAAGAAATGGTTTTGTATTTGGCAGCGTAAATCCCAGCGTGGACGATGTGTTGGTGAAGGCTAGACGTTTGGTGCAGGGGACGACTAGGGTGCTGCTGGGCGAGAGAGATGTGTTGCACAGCAGTGCTGGGAGAGCTTCGATGGTGGATACGCGTCAGCATTTGATGTGGTCTCCACCGCCTGCGAATGTGTGGAAGATCAACGTGGATGGGGCATGTGATCTATCCGTGGGACGTGCTTCATGTGGGGGTGTTATTCGTGATTCCGTGGGTAATTGGATTCGTGGCTTCTCGAAATTTATTGGTCGATGTAGTGCCCTTGAGGCGAAAATATGGGCGATCCATGAGGGTCTGCTATGTGCGCTCGAATGTAATGCTGGGGCATTGATAGTTGAGTCGGATTGTCTTGAGGTGGTTCGTTTGCTACAGAAGGAGCGAGATGATGTTGGTCTGTTGTCTCTGTTAGGTTCTGTTCGTCGTTTATTTACAAAGGTTAGTTTGCTTGAGATTCGTCATATTTCTCGGAATGCTAATCGCATTGTCGATGTTCTTGCTAAATTGGGTCCTTGGAGTGGTTATGAGGCAAGCTATTTTTGTGCCCCGCCGGATGCGGTGATCGCGATCATACATGAGGAATTACCTAGTCCTATAGTTTGATTTGTGTGTATTTGTCGGGTTAATCCCGGGTTTCTGTAATACTATGGTGGGTACTCTTTTCCTCCATTTAGGTTAGGGAGGTTTTTAATGAGGCCTGCCATAGTATCCCCTTTTATTAATCAAAAAAAAATTATCTCTTATACTACCCCTATCTCTGCCTAACTAACAACTATAAATTTTTAACTTCTACCCCTATACATTTTAAAATACCTTAAACCCATCACCATTTAAAAATCACATCCATCACTCCCAAAAAATGAATCTGCTACCCACTCTTCCCAAAAATAAACTGTAAACCCAGCCTAAACCTATATTCGAATCATAACCCATTTTTCATGCATAAACTTATACCTATATTTGAATCAGAACCCTTCCCCAAAAATAAACTGTAAACCCAATTCGAAGCTTGCATTTTTCTTTCTCAATTTTCGTTTCAGGGACCAATCTTTTCTCCCAGTTGAAAATCAGATTCTCATGCATGCACAACATGCAGGTTGACCGGCCAGTAATTCCCTTGAAGTCGGACTCAGTTGGAGGAGACTTTGGGGGTTGGTCCAAAGTCGGATCCTCTTGACCAAACTTTTGGGGAACTTTTTTTAAATTTAATTTCAGTTAAATTCGGTTTTAAGGTACTATTCAAATAACAAAATTTATAAAATTAATCTACCCACAACAATAATTTGAGGAAAAAATTTCCACAACAATATTCATGTATTTTCTCCCAAATTGGGTGGGCATTAAAATCACCAAATATAATATCTTACATCTAGAAACATATAAGCATTAGTGGATATAAGAGTAGGGTCGAACCCGACATGGACAGGGTAATCTAAAATTAATTTGATTTGAAACGAATGCAAAAATAATAGTTAATCTCTTTTTTATGCACCTAATCAAATAAAGGAAAGTGACATTAAAATTTAATTGAGTTAATTGTACCATATGTCCTCAAATTATGATTTGTATTCTAAATTGTTCTTCAAACTTTTAAGCGTGCTAATTTTATCCTTAAAGTACGATCTTATTCTATATTAATCCTTAAATTTTTGAATGTTTCAATTTTATCTTTAAATTATAGTTTGCATCACATCAAATTATTACATAATACACATGTGTTTAGATGAGTTATAACATTTTATAATGCACTAGCTATGTTTCTGATTGCTCTGTTTTAATGCAGAATGGATACCGGCATATTGATATGCGAAGGAGAAGATCATTAATCGTCATTTCGTTGGTTTGGAATCATAAGTGACTCATGTTTTGGAGTTCCACCTTAATTTTTGATGATTTGATTTGCTCGTGAAGATCGTGTGGTGAAACGTGTAGAGCTTTGGATCACCTCCAAGCTATGGTTTGTCTCAATTTTGTTACCCTTTTCGAGTGTTGTTTTGCCTCAATTTCCTGTATTTTCTTCAGGATCTGCAAGTGTTGCCATTCAACAACAAGACTGAAATAGCAATAGCCAATAGGACAAGGGTGATCAAAGATTAGCTAATAAAGTAGGATGATTGGTTCATGGATGTCGTCACCCTAAATGGAGCAGGACCACCTCAAGTTGTTGCCGGCCTCTTTCAATTAACAAAACCACTAGTCTTGGATCTTTCCCTCTCTTTTTTGGATTAAATAGAAATGTATTCTATTCTCATACAAGATAAGATAATATGAGCATGTACTACCATTTAACCACACTAAAATATTAAAAATAAAATAAAATCTCAAGTTCAAAAATTAATATAAATAAAAAAGTTAATAAACTAAGTTAGAAAAAAAAAATCTAAGATTAGGAACTAAAAGCCACTTTATCTCACTAAATTTATAAAAATAAATTTGTTAGGTGAATACGACTACATTTTAATAAAAGAATATATGATTATCAGTTTGTCAAATAACACTAGCCGCTTCCTTCTTCTTTTTTTTCTCTAGCCGCTTTGGCTTTCCTTAATCTAGCCGCTTCATCTACGTTATAAGGTCGGCGGCGGCACCAGCCTTAAAACTGGTTGTTTTGTTCGTTTCATTTCGTTCTTTTCTTCAATAAATTTGTCTTTATAACACGTTTTCATCTACCTTTTGGTACGTATTTTCTGCCTCTTGGCACGCTTTTTTGCTTATTGACATGTTTTTTTTTTTGTATTGCTTCAAGGGTAGATTGGACGTCGTCACGACTGATCAAGATGGCGTTCTTTTAGTTATCCTGTTGATCTCCCTGCCTTGGACCCTCGAAATGGATCTAGATGCAAGTTAGTCACCGCTTTTGTTCGCGATTGAGTTGTGGTAATAAACGTATTGTCAACATACCCCAATTCTACAATATGCATTTTTTAATGTTGTTATTGATGTTTTTTACCTTCATCGTCGAGCTTTGATGATATTTTGTATCTATTTTGTTTCGAGTCTTTGAATAGGTTTTTACCTTTTCTTTGGTCCTGTTTATGATCTAGAGGCGTTAGTTTTTGTTTTAGGAATTGGTCTGAGTCAAGTTGTAAACTTTCATCTTGATTTTTTTCCTTTATGAATAAAACTAACGTACTCATTTTCAAAAAAAAAATCATATTTATCAAAATTTACTCCGTATATAATCTTGAATGAGGTGGTAAATGATTTGTATCAAAATTTACTCAAATAGATAATTTTGAGTGGAGTGGTAAATGATTTTTATTTAAATTTATTAGTACCGTATTCAATCTAGTGGTGAGAATTGGGTGAGTAATATTCGAAAATCGTGGGGATTTGAATCGACGGGATGGTGAATAACCGAAATCTTCACCCACGTGGACGGGCGAGGGTAAGTTTTATCACCGAAGTTAAAATGGGGATGGGGACGAGGTTTGCTATATACAAACTATGAGGATAACCGAACTATAACCGTATAAATAACTGCGGGGATCCTGTTGATTTGATCAATCGATGGAAATGGCCAAGAGGGGGTGAATTGGCAATTAAAATTTTGGTGGGAGCAAATTGCAAAAAGAAATGAATTTTGCACAAGTGGTTTATAGTGGTTTATAGTGGTTCAACCTTCTAAACAAGGTCTACATCCACTACCTTACCTACCACACTAAGGATTTCACAAATTCACTCATTTGTCTTTCCTTTTACGCTAAAGGAGATAACCTCACAAATCCTAGACTTATACCTCAAAGTCTAGTAATTCATTTCCTAAAATTGGATACAAAGAAACAAATTTTGAGAACCCCCCAAAGAAGATTGTTTGCATAATTTTCAGCTCACTAAAACTTTAACAGTTGATGAAAATGAATTACAATGAAATCACTAAAGTGTGTACAAGATTTTTACAATGAAAGCTCTCAAAAGGTTGGATATGTGCTTGGATGCTTTAGATTAGTTGTCTTATTTTTGAAGAAGCTTTGGAGACTTGATTTTATACATTTTCATTGATTTCTAGCCGTTCGGGTTGTTGGAAAATTAAATAAAGTTGTTGGGCTGTTATTTTCCCACAATAAATGTTGTTTGACATGTGTGGGTATCGGTACGCGAATCTCCGTATCGATAAATGTTCAAAGAGGAAATAGCCATTACAAGAAAGAGGAATCAGCACGCGGGTTTGCGTATTGATACGGAGTGACAATTTTACAAGGGGTACCAATACGATACTGTTGCGTGTAAGGTTGTACTATAAATGATACGCAAATAGTGCAAATATACATGTCGAGGCAAGTAGTAAATTGATGAGTGAGTATCGTCTCCACGGGGATTGGAGGTATTTCAAGTTAAGTTTAAGCACAAAGGTAAAGACTGAAATATAAATGAACTAGTAGTTGGAAACAGATGAATAAATGTGGTAGCGATTGGGAACATGGTAAGAAATGCGATAGCAAACAAACAATGTAAGGCCGAACCAAAACAAGGATATTTTGAGGGTCCTTTCACACGTACGAAACTCTATAATGGAATGATAAGCTGGACTTGCTAAGGACTTCTATGTCTAACCCTAAAGAATGTCTAGAACTACCTTACCCACAACATGCTAGAATTTTAACCCTAAAGAACTTCTATGTCTAACCTTCTAACCCTAAAGATGTTTATAAACTATCTCTAGCAAGAAATCTAACAGCCCGAATTCTAAGGCAATACCTCTCAGCGTGAACCCTAGCAAGCTACTTATCGATGAAGTTCTACTCCTTTTAGTCGTTGAAACTCTATCCTTATCTCTAAGGTGAGTTAGGGTTTTGCCTCTCAGCATTAAACCCCCATTTTCCACGTAGATCTAAGCCTAACTCTCTCGAATATTAAGCTATCCAATACTTAAACTAATGCTAACTCTCGAAAGCTCTTACAAGTTTAGGGCAACCAAACAATGGACGAAACATGTAAAGGATATGAAAGCAAACCAAACATTCATTTAAACTTAAACATAAACATCCAAAACAAGCCCAAGCCATTTAAAATCAGTTCATGGCTGGGCAAATATCATCCAAAATCATTCATTTAAAACAACCCATCATAAAAATATGAAACGAAACATCACAAGCAACTAGAGTAAAAGAAACTCCTAAGCCGCCTTGGATTGCTGTGAACCGCTCAAGCTTGCTGCTTCTCTCAAAGGCCAGCAAGAACACTCCTTGGAGCTTCAACAATGGCGAACACCACATGAAGAAGATGAAAAAAGGAGCCGCCTTTCTCTCTTTCTTAGCTCACCCAAAAATATCCTTTTTTTGCTCTCTCTTTAATGTGGGTGTCTTGTCCTTTATATAGTGGGAGCTCCTAGGGTTTTGTGCCCTAAATTCCAAGGGAATATTCCCTTCACATGTGGGCTCACAGTTGGCTAATTGGTTCACGTGTTAGGTTCCACAGTGTCCTCGTCTCCTTGTCCTCTAGTGCGCCCATAAATGGTATCCAACATGTTGTAGCATTCTGCCTCTGCCCTGCTATGCTCCTCATTTCCCTACATATCACCACAAATACCCAAAACTTCCCAAGCAGCATCATTCAAGAAAATAAACAAAGAAAACTAAACAAACAACACCAAATGCAACTATATTGTTGGTTTATACGGTGCTCGATTCCTTAAACCGTTCTTGCTCGCCAAGTGGTGGAGAAGTGGAATGTTGGGTGATAATGGTGTGGAAGCTAAAAATGATTAAGACAAGATGATTTATAGTGGTTCAACCTTCTAACCAAGGTCTACATCCACTACCTTAGCTTCCCACTAAGGATTTCCAATCAATCCACTATTGATTCGTCCCCTTTTCTAGGCTTATGAGGAAACCCTTACAAACCGATCAAGCTTTCTACCCAAAGCCTTGATCAAACCCTCTTTACAAAGAGATAAAAATAAGCAAACTCAAATCCATCTAATAGGTATTTGTTTGCACAATAAAGCTCTCACCCAATCCTAAAACACTTGAGCAAATCTAACAATTTTGGCTCACTAGTGTTTGTTTATACAAAGGATTGACACTTAAGCTCCAAGACACATTTTGATCATATGTTGTATTACAATTGAAGCATTAACCAATACTAGATGCTTGGAGGTCCCTTTTATACTCATCTTTGAGTTTGTAGCCGTTACTAGCCGTTGGGGTTTAATTGGAGCCGTTGGAGACTTAATTTCCCACCATAAATGCAGTTCTGCAGCTCCCCGTTTCGAAACGCTCGAATCCGTTTCGAAACACTCTTGAAATAGAAAGAGTCGTTGCAGTCTGATGCAGCACCCGTATCGAAACGCCCTTGGCCATATCGAAACTCCCGTATCGAAACGTTTGTCCCCGTATCGAAACGCTCTGCATTTAAAAGGTAGTTGGGAAATAGTTGTTGGGGGTTTATGACCATTGAGGTCAATGCCACATAGGCGTATCGACACAGTAGAGGCCATATCGAAAACGCTATGCAAAAATCTCATCTAGATTAAAGCCCATTTCGAATCACGTTCTGAAACGTTTTGCTACTGTAAAGACCCGTATCGAAACACCTAGGGGTGTTTCGAAACGCCTGGATGGTTTTGTTGAATTTGGCTTTGAAAACACTTAAAAACCTTTTGAAATATCCCATAAATATAGTTTCAAGTTGTTTGGACTTTAGAAATGGTTTTGAATTCTTTTTAACTTTGTCCAAAAACATTTTTCAATTATTATATCAAAATATTAGTTCTACAATATCCCCATTTTTAATATAATAAAACCAACTTGAAAATTGTTTGTGATTCTCCCCCTTTAAGTTTAAAAATGTGAATAAGAGATGAAAATTTTAAAATAAGGTAAAGCTCCCTCTTATTCATTTGAAAATGCAATTTTTCAAACCAAACTCTCATCTTTTTTGTTATATCAAAAAGAATTCAAAAGTCATTAAATTCAAAATAACTTAGGAGGTTTGAAATGATGACAAAAATTTAGAATTTTGGTTCTAAAATGGCTCCCCCTTACTCAAAGCATCATCAAGATGTTAGTCCAACATATATGATCATCTAGTTGAAATTAATAAAAAATAAATCAAATAAAAGCAAGAACAACTAGATTTTTACCACACTTGAATCCAAGGGAGGATGTGAAGCCTTCATTCTTCAAGTGTCTTTCTTTGTGTGCATGGAGCTCCCCCACAATGTTTGACTTGTTGATCAATCTTCATCACACCTATCATAAGACAATCAAGTAATTTTTGGTATCCAAATTGCTTTGGATCCATAGACGTTAGTAGCACAAAACTTAGTCCCCTTAGGAATCCATTTTTCAATTTCATCCTTTTTAGTTGAAGTACTTAGTCTGTTTGGGACCCAAATACTTCTAAAACATTTACCATTTACAAATCTAGGGGCACTAGATTGTCTTACATAAAAGTTTGATTTTCTAAAATTATTTTTCTTTTTAAGCTCTTTGGAAATCAAATCTTTTTCTTCTTGAACTTTATGAAGCAAATTTTGTAAATCAAAACATTTTTGTTCAAACTCTTCGAGTTTTGCTTCAAGTTCAAGTTTGGTTTTAGAAATCAAATCATTTTGAATTTTTCAACTTTGAAATCATTTTATTGTTTTTCAAAATGTGATTTTTAAACTTTAAAACCAAATCATCATAGGCATCTTGTAATTCATCAAAAGAATATGAACATGAAGTAGATGAATTAGAAGTTACCCTTGAATCTTCTTCGATGGCCATAAGGCAAAGGTTGGCTTATTCATCGTCGGTGGAGTCTTCATCACTCCAAGTAGCCACATATGCCTTCTTCTTATGGCTTGAAGTGCTTGCCCTCTTCCTTTTCATGGATTCTCGTTCAAGCTCTTTTAAAGCTTTCTTCATGTAAGGGGCACACTTCTTGAAGAGATGAACTATCTTTTCTTCTTCATCCTTCTCTTCGCTTGAATCTACATGATGGCATGTGGAGGATTTGAGAGCAATGACATTTGTGTTGATGCCAAGCCCTTTGAGCTTCTTCTCCCTCATAGCTCTAATTTCTTACCTCTTCTTCTCCTCTTTTTTGTTTTTCTTCATAATTTGGTGAGTGAGAAGTGACCCCATGAGTTCATCAAGCTTCAAGGTCTTCAAATTCTTAGCTTCAATGATGGCGGTCCTCTTTGAGTCCCATGACTCGGGAAGGGAGTATATGAGCTTTCAGACAAGCTTCTCTTCTGGGATGGCTTCTTCATAGCCTTTGAGACCATTGGTGATAGTGGAGAACCTATCAAACATCTTCTCGATGTTCTCTTCCGGATCCATCTTGAAGTTTTCATACGCTAGGTTGAGAAGCCCGATCTTGGTCTCCTTTACTTCATCGGTTCCTTCGTATGTGACTTCAAGCTTGTCCCATACTTCCTTGGCGCTCTCACAAGAAGACATCTTCTCATAGATGTTTGGGTCAAATGCACAAAATAAGATGTGCAAGGCTTTGCAATTAAGCTCTATCTTCTTGCGATCTTCGGTACTCCAATCTGCCTTGCTTTGTTGAGGCATAAACGGACCATCTTCTACTATGTCTCAAAGCTTGTAGTCCCTTGACTTTATGAAGAACTTCATCCTTGTCTTCCAATGGGCATAATGTGTTCCGTTGAAGAAGGGTGGTTTGTCGATGAATTGCGCCATTGACCCTGTTGTTTGAAATGCTGATCGAGCTTGCCGGATCTTCTCAATAAGATGTAATCCTCTTCAATTGAGCCAAGCTATGATACCAATTGTTGGTGTAGAACTAAGTGTTTTGATATAATATTTGAAAAATGTTTTGGACTAAATTGAAAATAATTTAAAATATGTTTGTAGTAAAAAAAAACTTGAAAATATGTTTAAGGGTTTTACAAGGCTTTGGAATGATTTAAAGTACATTTAAAGTAGTCAAAACCAAGCTTTTCAAGTGACCGTACCGATACGGTCTGGTACCGTATCGATACGCTTTAGGGTTTCAACTACAAGAATTTTCCAGTAGCCAAAACTTGTATCGATACGCTTAGCCGTATCGATACGGTGTGTTTTAAATTAGTCCAACGGCTAGTCGAGTACCGATACGTTTGTGTCGCGTATCGATACGCCTAACTACCCCCAACGGTCTTTTAAACTGCAGGACCATACCGATACGTTAGGTAAGCGTATCGTTGCACATCAACTGAAGTGCACAACAGCTACTTTCTTATCGGGACCGTATCGATACGGTTTGAAGGGTATCAATATGCCAAGCTGCAGAACTGCATTTATGGTGGAAAATAAAGGCTCCAACGACTCTAATCCATCCCCAACAGTCCTCAACGGCTACAAACTCAATTAGGAGTATAAAAGGGACATCCAAGCATCTAGTAATGGTTAATGCTTCAATTGTCAACAACATAATGATCAAGAATTTGTCTTAGGGCTTTATTGTTCAATTTATTGTATAGACAACACTTGTGAGCCTAATTGTCAAATTTGCTCAAGTGTTTAGGTTTTGGGTGAGAGCTTTAATTGTGCAAACATATATCTTCTAGAGGGATTTCTAGTTTGCTAAGTCTTTCTTGTGTAAGAGAGTGTCTGATCAAGCTTTGGGTAGAAAGCTTGATCGTTATAATGGTATCCTCCTAAGCCAAGAAAAGGGGGACGAAAATCTTAGTGAGTTTGTTTGGAAATCCTTAGTGGGAGGCTAAGGTAGTGGATGTAGACCTTGGTTAGAAGGTTGAACCACTATAAATCCTTGTGTAAATTGTCTATTTTTCCATTCCCACAAAAACACCCAAATATCCCACTTCTCCACACTTAGCGAGCAAGAACGGTTGAAGGAATCGAGCACCGAATAACCCAACAATTGGTATCAGAGCTTGGCTCAATTGAAGAGAATTAACATCCTATTGAGAAGATCCGTAACATCCTATTGAGAAGATCCGGCAAGCTCGATCATCATTTCAATCAACCGGCTCAATGGCGCAATCCATCGACAAACCGTCCTTCTTCGACGGAACTCACTATGCCCATTGGAAGACAAGGATGAAGTTTTTCATAAAGTCCAAGGACTACAAGCTTTGGGATATAGTAGAAGATGGTTCGTTCGTGCCACAAGGAAGCAAGGCGGAGTGGAGTGCCGACGACCGCAAGAAGATGTAGCTTAATTGCAAAGCCTTGCACATCCTCTTTTGTGCATTTGGCCCCAACATCTATGAGAAGATGTCTTCTTGTGAGAGTGCAAAGGAAGTTTGGGACAAGCTCAAAGTTACATACGATGGGACAAATGAAGTAAAGGAGACCAAGATCGGCCTCCTCAACCTAGAGTATGAAAACTTCAAAATGGATCTGGAAGAGGACATTGAGAAGATGTTCCACCGATTCTCCACCATCACAAATGGACTCAGGGGTTATGGAGAAGTCATTCCGGAGGAAAAGCTTGTCCGAAAGCTTATCTATTCTCTTCCCGAGTCATGGGACTCAAAGAGGACCGCCATCACCGAACCTAAGAATTTGAAGACCTTGAAGCTTGATGAACTCATGGGGTCACTTTTCACTCACCAAATTATGAAGAAAGAAAAAGAAGCGGAGAAGAAGGAAGAGATAAGAAAGATGGGGAAGAAGAAGATCATGGAGCTAGGCATCAACACAAGTGTCGTTGCTCTCAAATCCTCCACATGCCATCATGTAGAACTAAGTGAGGAGGAAAGCGAAGATGAAGAGATGACCTATCCCTTCAACAAATTTGCCCGGTTCATGAAGAGCAAGATGGAAAAATTCAAGCATGAATCGAGGAAGAAGATGAAGGAATCCCACAAGTCCAACAAGAAGGGATCATATTCAAAGCAAGCATATGTGGCTACATGGAGTGATGAAGGCTCCACCGATGATGAGGTAGCCCACATATGCTTGATGGCCCTCAATGAGGGGGAGGTAACTTCTAACTCATCTAGTTCAAATTCATATTCTTTTGATGAGTTACAAGAAGCTTATGATGAATTGGTTTTTGAGTTCAAGGCTTCATTTTCGAAAAACAAGAAATTGATTTCAAAGTTAAAAACCGAAAATGATTTGCTTTCTAAAATAAATTTAGAGTTTGAAGCAAAAATTAAAGATTTTGAGCTTAAAGTTTTGGATTTACAAAAATTGCTTCAAACAATGGAAAAAGATCATCAAAAAGAGGTTGATGATCTCAAGAAAGAAAAGATTTGATTTTCAATGAATTTCAAAAGAAAAATAACTTAGGAAAATCAAATTTTTATGTAAGACAATCTAGTGCCCCTAAATTTGTAAATGGTAAATGTTTTATAAGTGTTTGGGTCCCAAAAGAACTAACCACTTCAACTAAAAAGGATGAAATTGAAAAATGGATTCCTAAGGGGACTAAATTTTGTGCTACTAACGTCTATGGATCCAAAGCAATTTGGATACAAAAATTACTTGATTGTCTTATGATAGGTGTGATGGAGAGTGATCAACAAGTCAAAAATTGAGGCGGAGCTCCATGCACACAAGGAATGACACTTGAAGAAGGAAGGCTTCGCATCCTCCCTTGAGTTCAAGTGTGGTAAAATCTAGTTGTTCTTGCTTTTATTTTATTTATTTATTATTTATTTATTATTTATTTCAACTAGATGATCATGTATGTAGGACTAACATTCTATGATGATGCTTTGAGTAAGGGGAAGCCAATTTTAAAACCAAATTTTTAATGGTGTCAATTTTCGTTTACCTCCTAAGTTATTTTGAGCCCAATGTCATTTTAAATTCTTTCTTATATAACAAAAAGGGGGAGAAATGGTTTGAAAAATTGATTTTCAAGTTTTTTCAAGAGAATAAGGGGGGCTTTAATCTAATTCAAATTTTAAAAAACAAAGGAGGAGAGAATCCCAAACAATTTTTCAAGTTGGTTTTATTATATCAAAAATGGGAGATTGTAGAACTAAGTGTTTTGATATAATATTTGAAAAATGTTTTGGGCTAAATTGAAAAGAATTTAAAATATGTTTTTAGTAAAAAACAACTTGAAAATATGTTTAAGGGTTTTACAAGGCTCTAGAATGATTTAAAGTAGTCAAAACCAAGCTTTTCAAGTGACCGTATCGATACGGTCTAGTACCGTACCGATACGCCTTAAGGTTTCAACTACAAGAATTTTCCAGTAGCCGAAACTCGTACTGATACGCTTAGCCGTATCGATACGGTGTGTTTTAAATCAGCCCAACGGCTAGTCGGTACCGATACGCCTAACTACCCCCAACGGTCATATTTCCCAACGGTCTTTTAAACTGCAGGATCGTACCGATACGCTAGGTAAGCGTATCGATACGCATCAACTGAAGTGCACAACGGCTACTTTCTTATCGAGACCGTATCGATACGGTTTGAAGGGTATCAATACGCCAAGCTGCAGAACTGCATTTATGGTGGGAAATTAAGGCTCCAACGGCTACAAACACAATTAGGAGTATAAAAGGGACATCCAAGCATCTAGTAATGGTTAATGCTTCAATTGTCAACAACATAATGATCAAGAATTTGTCTTAGTGCTTTATTGTTCAATTTATTGTATAGACAACACTTGTGAGCCTAATTGTCAAATTTTCTCAAGTGTTTAGGTTTTGGGTGAGAGCTTTAATTGTGCAAACATATACCTTCTAGAGGGATTTCTAGTTTGCCAAGTCTTTCTTGTGTAAGAGAGTGTTTGATCAAGCTTTGGGTAGAAAGCTTGATCGTTGTAACGGTTTCCTCCTAAGTCGAGAAAAGGGGACGAAATTCTTAGTGAATTTGTTTGAAAATCCTTAGTGGGAAGCTAAGGTAGTGGATGTAGACCTTGGTTAGAAGGTTGAACCACTATAAATCCTTGTGTAAATTGTCTATTTTTTTCATTCCCACAAAAACACCCAAATATCCCACTTCCCCACACTTGGCGAGCAAGAACGGTTGAAAGAATCGAGCACTGGATAACCCAATAGTTGGGTTATACTGTGCTTGATTCCTTCAACCGTTCTTGCTCGCCAAGTGGTGGAGAAGTGGAATGCTGGGTGATAATGGTGTGGAAGCTAAAAATGATTAAGACAAGAAGATTTATAGTGGTTCAACCTTCTAACCAAGGTCTACATCCACTACCTTAGCTTCCCACTAAGGATTTCCAATCAATCCACTATTGATTCGTCCTCTTTTCTAGGCTTAGGAGGAAACCCTTTCAAACCGATCAAGTTTTCTACCCAAAGCCTTGATCAAACCCTCTTTACAAAGAGATAAAAATAAGCAAACTCAAATCCCTCTAATAGGTATTTGTTTTCACAATAAAGCTCTCATCCAACCCTAAAACACTTGAGCAAATCTAACAATTTTGGCTCACTAGTGTTTGTCTATACAAAGAATTGACACTTAAGCACTAAGACACATTTTGATCATATGTTGTATTACAATTGAAGCATTAACCATTACTAGATGCTTGGAGGTCCCTTTTATACTCCTCTTTGAGTTTGTATCCGTTACTAGTCGTTGAAGTTTAATTGGAGCCGTTGGAGACTTAATTTTCCACCATAAATGCAGTTCTGCAGCTCCCCGTTTCGAAACGCTCGAACCCGTTTCGAAACACTCTTGAAATAGAAAGAGTCGTTGCAGTCTGATGCAACACCCGTATCGAAACGCTCTTGGCCGTATCGAAACGCTCTGCATTTAAAAGGTAGTTGGGAAATAGCCGTTGGGGGTTTATGACCGTTGTGGTCAATGCCACATAGGCGTATCGAAATGGCAGAGTTCGTATCAAAACGCTATGCAAAAATCTCATCCAGATTAAAGCCCATTTCGAAACATGTATCGAAACGTTTTGCTACTGTAAAGACCAGTATCGAAACACCTAGGGGTGTTTCAAAACGCCTGGATGGTTTTGTTGAATTTGGCTTTGAAAACACTTAAAAACCTTTTGAAATATCCCATAAATATAGTTTCAAGTTGTTTGGACTTTAGAAATGGTTTTGAATTCTTTTTAAATTTGTCCAAAAACATTTTTCAATTACTATATCAAAACATTAGTTCTACATATATGAACTAAATGCATCTATATGCTATGAAAAGAGATGAAATGGGCTTGATTCCTTACAATAACTTAAGTAAAAAGGAGTAAAAAGTTAACCTTTTGCAAGGTTAACACACCCCCAAACTTAAGTTATTTCTTGTCCTCAAGCAATGAACAGAAACAAACAGATAAATGCTTCAACATAAAATCAGATCACGACAAAGCTATGGCAAAATTTCAGTCCTTAGAACAAATAGGCTCAATCATGAAAGACATCTTAAGATTTTAAGAACTACTTCTATAGGGCAAGATCCTAAGGAATGCAAGTGTGATGACTACATGTTTTTCAAGCTTAAAAAAGTTATAAAATAATTGGTGAGTTCTCAAGTCTGCCCTAGTAGTTTTTTTTATGCTTGGAGGGGGTGTTAGCTCATCACAACTATTGTCCCTAACTCTAGATAAGTATGGAGCCAACATCTCACCCCGAGCTGGTAGATAAAGTAATCCCGAGCTGGTAAATAATTTTTTCCATCTTAAAGTTCTCGCAGCTTAGATTGAGGAGTCTAATCTTGGTCTCCTTTAATTCGTTTGTCCCTTCATGAGTAACTTCGATCTTGTCCTAAATCTCTTTGGCTCTCGAGCAAGAAGACATCTTGGCATATTCGTCGGGTCCAAGAGCACAAAACAAAATGTGCATAGCCTTGGCATTATGTTGTAATTTCCTTCGATCACCATCGGTCCATTCTTATCCCTCCTTGGGGAGAAGTCTTTCTCGTTCTCCCTTCATAGGAATAGATGGTCCATCCATTACTACATCCCAAAGGAGGTAGTCATTGGATTGGATGAACAATATCATCCTATTCTTCTAATATGGGTAATTAACCCCATTGAAGTACAGTGGCTTGGAAATGGATTGAGCTTCCTTCATGAAGAAGTTGTCGAAAGTAGAGGGAATGGTTGACTTGAAAAATGATTGAACAACGGTTGGATTTACCTAAGAGGATGTGAAGTCTTTCAATGAGTGTATCTCTAATACAAATTGTTGAATTGATCAATAGATGGAAATGGCCAAGAGATGGTGAATTGGCAATTAAAATTTTGATGGGAGCAAATTGTAAAAGAGAAATGAATTTTGCACAAGTGATTTATAGTGGTTCAACCTTCTAAACAAGGTCTACATCCACTACCTTAGCTACCACACTAAGGATTTAACAAATTCACTAATTTTTCTTTCCTTTTAGGCTAAAAGAGATAACCTCACAAATCCTAGAGTTATACCCCAAAGTATAGTAATCCCTTTTCCTAAAATTGGATACAAAGAAGCAAACTTTGGGAATCCTCTAAGGAGATTATTTGTACAATTTTCAGCTCACTAAAACTCCAACACTTGATGAAAAATGAATTACAATGAAATCACTCAAGCCTGTACAAGATTTTTACAATGAAAGCTCTCAAAAGGTTGGATATGTGCTTGGATGCGTTAGAATAGTTGTCTTATTTTTGAAGAAGTTTTGGAGACTTGATTTTATACCCCTTCATTAATTTCTAGCCTTTTGAGTTGTTGGGAAATTAAATAAAGCCGTTGGGCTTCTATTTTCTCGCAATACATGTTGTCTGGAAACTGTGGGTATCGGTACGAGGATCTCTATATCGGTACCTACTCGAAGAGGAAATAACCGTTACAAGAAAGGGAAACCAATACGTGGGTTTGCGTATCTATACGAAGTGACAATTTTAAAAGGGGTATCGGTACTCAAAGTTACTCACTGGAAAATTTGGAAATTTTTATCAAGCTTTCGTATCGGTACACGTATGACCGTACCGATACTTAGTTCTTTCAAATATAAATTTCGCTCCAAAAAAAATCTAATAGGCATTTAAAAGTTTTAGAACCCGCACCGGTATTTAGTGACCATTTGGATTTTCAGTAAAAGAGTGCACGTACCGGTACGTGTAGTCCGTACCGATACTCAGTTACCATCTTAAAATAGACAGATTCTAAAATTGAAAGCCCCGTACCGATACACATATGACCTTATTGGTACTCACTTACCAAAATGGTATGTTTGAGTACCAAAACACTTAGAAAACTATTTGTCTTTAAAAGATATAACTTATACAAAATATTTTCTTTAAAATAAGTTAAGTTTGTTCGAATGCTTGTCCTTTAGTGAGTAATTTCAAATACCTTAAAATTTTATTTAGTGGCAAAATAGTCCTTGCCATATCAAAATTTTTGAGTTTTAGGGGGCTCGATTCCTTCAACCATTCTTGCTCGCCAATTGTGGAGAAGTTGAATAATTTGGGTGTAAATGTGGGAAGGAAAAAATAGACAATTTACACAAGGATTTATAGTGGTTCAACCTTCTAACCAAGTTCTACATCCACTACCTTAGCTTCCCACTAAGGATTTCCAAACAAATTCACTAAGAATTTCGTCCCCTTTTCTCGGATTAGGAGGAAACCGTTACAACGATCAAGCTTTCTACCCAAATCTTGATCAAACACTCTCTTACAAGAGAAAGACTTAGCAAACTAGAAATCCCTTTAATAGGTATGTGTTTGCAATACTAAGCACTCACCCAAAACCTAAACACTTGAGCAAATTTAACAATGTTAAGCTCACAAGTGTTGTCTAAGCAAGAAATATACAATTTAAGCTCTAGACAAATTTTGACATCATAATGTTGTAACAATTGAAGCATTCACCATTACAAGATGCTTGGAGGTCCCTTTTATACTCCTTGATGAGTTTGTGGTTGTTACTAGCCGTTGGGATTGAATTGGAGCTGTTGGAGCCTTTATTTCCCACCATAAATGCAGTTCTGCAGCTTGGCGTATCGATAACCTTCAAACCGTATCGATACGGTCCTGATAAGAAATTAGCCGTTGGGCTTCTTCAGCTGATGCATATCGATACGCTTACCTAGCGTATCGGTACGGTCCTGCAAATTAAAAGACCGTTGGGAAAATGACCGTTGGGGTAGTTAGGCGTATCGATACGCAATACACCCGTATCGGTACGCGACTAGCCGTTGGGCTATTTCAAAACACACCGTATCGATACGGCTAAGCGTATCGGTACGGGTTTTGGCTACTAGAAAATTCATGTAGTTGAAACCTTAAGGCGTATCGGTACGGTACTAGACCGTATCGGTACGGGCACTTGAAAAGCTTGGTTTTGACTACTTTAAATCATTCTAAATCCTTGTAAAACCCTTAAACATATTTTCAAGTTGTTTTTGACTAAAAACATATTTTAAATTATTTTCAATTTAGTCCAAAATATTTTTCAAATATTATATCAAAACACTTAGTTCTATAATCTCCCCCTTTTTGATATAATAAAACCAACTTGAAAAATTGTTTGGGATTCTCTCCCCCTTTGTATTTAAAAAATTGAATAAGAGACTTAAAATTTAAATTATATTAAGGCTCCCCCTTATTCTCTTGAAAAACTTGAAAATCAATTTTTCAAACCATTTCTCCCTTTTTTTGTTATATCAAAAAGAATTTAAAATGACATTGAGTTCAAAATAACTTATGAGGTAAAAAGAAAATTTGGCACACTTAAAAATTTGGTTTAAAAATTGGCTCCTCCTTACTCAAAGCATCATAAGAATGTTAGTTCAACATATATGATTATCTAGTTGACATAAAAGAAAATAAATCAAATAAGAGCAAAAACAACTAGATTTTACCACACTTGTGCCCAAGGGAGGATGTGAAGCCTTCCTTCTTCAAGTGTTCTTCCTTTGTGTGCATAGAGCTCCCCCTCAATTTTTGACTTGTTGATCACTCTCCATCATACCTAGCAAAAGACAATCAAGTAATTTTTGGTATCCAAATTGCTTTGGATCCATAGACATTAGTAGCACAAAATTTAGTCCCCTTAGGAATCCATTTTTCAATTTCTTCCTTTTTAGTTGAAGTGGTTAGTCCTTTTGGGACCCAAACACTTCTAAAACATTTACAATTTAAAAATCTAGGGGCACTAGATTGTATAACATAAAAATTTGATTTTCCAAAACTATTTTTCTTTTCAAGTTCATTGGAAATCAAATCTTTTTTCTTTTTGAACTTTAAGAAGCAAATTTTGTAAATCAAAACATTTTTGTTCAAAATCTTTCAATTTTGCTTCAAGTTCAAGATTTGTTTTGGAAAGCAAATCATTTTCAATTTTTATTTTTGAAATCAACTTTTTGTTCTTGGAAAATGATGCCTTGAATTCCAAAAGCAAATCATCATAGGCATCTTGCAACTCATCAAATGTATATGAATTTGAAATAGATGAGTTAGAAGTTACCTCCCCCTCATTGAGGGCCATCAAGCATGGGTGGGCTACTTCATCATCGGTGGAGTCTTCATCACTCCATGTGGCCACATATGCTTGTTTTGAAGATGATCCCCTCTTTTTGGATTTGTGGGAGTCCTTCATCTTCTTCATCGATTCATGCTTTGATTTATCCATTTCGCTCTTCATGAACCGAGTGAATTTTTTGAAAAGATAGGCCATCTCTTCATCTTCACTTTCCTCCTCACTTAAATCTACATGATGGCTTGTGGAGGATTTGAGAGCAACGACACTTGCATTGATGCCTAGCTCCATGATCTTCTTCTTCCCCATCGCTCTAATCTCTTCCTTCTTCTTCTCCTCTTCTTTGTTTTTCTTCATTATTTGGTGAGTGAGAAGTGACCCCATGAGTTCATCAAGCTTCAAGGTTTTGAGATTCTTGGCTTCGATGATGGCGGTCCTCTTTGAGTCCCATGACTCGGGAAAGGAGTAGATGAGCTTTCGGATAAGCTTTTCTTCCGGGATGGCTTCTCCAAAACCTTTGAGTCCATTTGTGATAGTGGAGAACCTATCAAACATCTTCTCGATGTTCTCTTCCGGATCCATCTTGAAGTTCTCATACTCTATGGTGAGGAGCCCGATCTTGGTCTCCTTTACTTCATTCGTCCCTTCGTATGTGACTTCAAGCTTGTCTCATACTTCCTTGGCACTCTCACAAGAAGACATCTTCTCATAGATGGTTGGGCCAAAAGCACAAAATAGGATGTGCAAGGCTTTGCAATTTAGTTCCATCTTCTTGCGATCTTCGGCACTTCATTTCACTTTGCTTCGTTGAATCTCGAACGGACCATCTTCAACTATATCCCATAGCTTGTAGTCTCTTGACTTCATGAAGAATTTCATCTTTGTCTTCCAATGGGCATAGTGATTTTTGTCGAAGAAAGGCGATTTGTCGATGGATTGCGCCATTTGAGCCGGTTGGTGAAATGTTGATCGAGCTTGCCGGATCTTCTCAATAGGATGTTAATCCTCTTCTATTGAACCAAGCTCTGATACCAATTGTTGAGATTTAGGGAGCTCGATTCCTTCAACTGTTCTTGCTCACCAATTGTGGAGAAGTTGAATAATTTGGGTGTAAATGTGGGAAGGAAAAAATAGACAATTTATACAAGGATTTATAGTGGTTCGACCTTCTAACCAAGGTCTACATCCACTACCTTAGCTTCCCACTAAGGATTTCCAAACAAATTCACTAAGAATTTCGTCCCCTTTTCTCGGATTAGGAGGAAACCGTTACAACGATCAAGCTTTCTACCCAAAGCTTGATCAAACACTCTCTTACAAGAGAAAGACTTAGCAAACTAGAAATCCCTCTAATAGGTATGTGTTTGCAATACGAAGCACTCACCCAAAACCTAAACACTTGAGCAAATTTAACAATGTTAAGCTCACAAGTGTTGTCTAAGCAAGAAATATACAATTTAAGCTCTAGACAAATTTTGACATCATAATGTTGTAACAATTGAAGCATTCACCATTACAAGATGCTTGGAGGTCCCTTTTATACTCCTTGATGAGTTTGTGGCCGTTACTAGCCGTTGGGATTGAATTGGAGCCGTTGGAGCCTTTATTTCCCACCATAAATGCAGTTCTGCAGCTTGGCGTATCGATACCCTTCAAACCGTATCGATACGGTCCCGATAAGGAATTAGCTGTTGGGCTTCTTCAGCTGATGCGTATCGATACGCTTACCTAGCCTATCGGTACGGTCCTGCAAATTAAAAGACCGTTGGGGTAGTTAGGCGTATCGGTACGCAATACACCTGTATCGGTACGCAACTAGTTGTTGGGCTATTTCAAAACACACCGTATCGATACGGCTAAGCGTATCGGTACGGGTTTTGGCTACTGGAAAATTCATGTAGTTGAAACCCTAAGGCGTATCGGTACGGTCCGAGACCGTATCGGTACGGGCACTTGAAAAGCTTGGTTTTGACTACTTTAAATCATTCCAAAGCCTTGTAAAACCCTTAAACATATTTTCAAGTTGTTTTTGACTAAAAGCATATTTTAAATTCTTTTCAATTTAGTCCAAAACATTTTTCAAATATTATATCAAAACACTTAGTTCTACAAAAATCAAAACAGTAATTTAACATATCCTAAATAATATCCGCAATGATCCTAATATTTTACAAGATTTTTTGAAAATATACTTATTTATCTATATACCCCTAATATATATCTTAATAAAAATATCCTAACTATATTATTATCACTTTAACTTTCTCTCAAACCTAGTCACACTCAAGTTTCTCAACATGTTTCTATCTTAGTTTTTAGATATAAGCTAAAATCATCGTCTAAATCTTTTCCAACACAACACCCTTTCAATCTTTATTATATCATAATTGCTTCCAATCGAAGTATCCGAACTTTATATTTTAACTGAATTGACCATTTATTTTTGGTTGGTAAAATAATAGTTTTGTTTAAGTTTTTTGGGAATGGAGATTCTCCGAAAACTGTGGGGTTCCACACGGGGAGGGTATAGGGACAAAAAATCCCTGAAGCATTTAATAGGGATTCCCTGAAACTATAACCGCGAGTGTTAGGAACGGAGTGTAAAATGCAAAATCGTCCCCACTCCACCCGATTCTCACCCCTAATTCAATCCTTGAAGTAGCGAAAAAATGAAAAAAAAAACACCATCGTTAAAATAGTTTGTTGTATTATACCAACAATCCTTTCCTTAGCAATTGAGTTGGGAGGGACGTTTTATTATAAACTTTTATGATACCTGATCTAAATTAATTAGCTAATTGATTGAATATCAATAATTATAAAATTAATATACATATATATATAGTATACCCTTAAATAAGAGAAATTTAATAGTTATTTTCAATTAAATTGATGTTCGATTAGCTAATGACAAATGAAAATCCAGTGGAAAGGTCCAAGGCAGGCCGACCTTTCACCCTTGGACCCACTTCCTTTTTTTTTTTTTAGGAAGTTGGACCATCACAGAAGAAGTCGAATTCATTGAAACAAAATCACCATCGTTGAATTGCCACTCATCATGTCATCATAAGCCACGTGGCGATATCTGAAGAAATTTCTCAAATTGATAGTAACACATTTAGCGGAGAAAGATATATTCCGTTTTTTTATTATATATATATATATATATATATATTTTCGGTTATAAAACGCTTGTGGGCGTCCGTTTCAGACTTTCAGTTTATTATAGTAATCATCAGTGACTACTGACTACGAGTCGCTCTTCCCCTGCATTTTGCGTGGAGATTAAGCGCTTCCTGTTTGTTGTACCGAGATGGCGAATGCAATCAAGTTCTTCGAGTTGAACACCGGAGCCAAGATTCCGTCCGTCGGCTTGGGAACATGGCAGGCGGAACCTGGCCTCGTCGGCGCCGCCGTTGCTGCCGCCGTAAAGGTATGTAGTTGTCACTGCTGTTGATCATCGCACTTCTCCAAATTCCTTTGTGTTCCTAGGAAATACAAATACCTAAATTCTCTTGTGTTCATCGGAAATGCAATTCTCTGATTTATATTTTGATGTTTAAAAACAAAACGATATTTAGCTATATGTTTTCATTTTTCTATTCAGATCGGATACCGCCATATCGACTGCGCTCAAATATATGGAAACGAAAAGGAGGTGAAGTCGCTCTGTTTGGATCCGCCATTTACCTTGTTTTGAAATATATCATTTTAATTTGATTCTATTATTTTTTTTATGTTTTAACTTTTTTCATTAAGAAGGGGGGAAACTCACATAAACACACAATCCGTGTTGATAATGCAACTGTTTGTATTTTAGCCTTGTTTGTGCAAAAGCGGTGTTTGAATGCTGAAGAAATAAATAAAGTAAACTTGTAGCTTTTTTAATGGAATGGTAATTTATTGGTACTGATGAGATGAGTATGTGTATGTCTTTGTTTGTTTTTAGATCGGTGCGGTTTTCAAGAAGCTGTTGGAAGATGGTGTGGTCAAACGTGAAGAGCTATTTATCACCTCCAAACTCTGGTTCGTTTTCGTTCTTCTATACTCTTTTTATCAAAAAAAGATTGCTTTCTAAGACCAAGTTATGCACAGGTGTTCTGATCATGCACCTGAAGATGTACCAGCAGCATTAGACCGAACATTGAAGGATCTTC
Organism: Hibiscus trionum; assembly: GCA_030270665.1. Taxonomy (NCBI): domain Eukaryota; kingdom Viridiplantae; phylum Streptophyta; class Magnoliopsida; order Malvales; family Malvaceae; genus Hibiscus; species Hibiscus trionum. Next base: position 6,621,536 of record BSYR01000007.1, on the reverse strand, counting down.
AGCTTGACTATGTTGATTTATACCTTGTATGTATTGCCAGTATTATTTATACTTTTGAATGTGCTGCTTAAAAGAAGTTTCTAGACTATGTCATTGAATGTTGATGCTAAGTAGAAACTATTGCCCCATGCCCAGGCTCGACAGCACCAAGTCCCTTTTTTTGCTCGACAGCACCAAGTCCTTTTAGTATAGAACCTTTGCCTTGTCTAGTTTTAAGAATAAATTTTGAAAGATTTTTTAGTATCATGTATTATTGAATTGGTGCTTTTCAAGTGTGGCTAATATGATGATGTTTGCTTGATTTTAAGATCCATTGGCCAGTTCGGTTTAAAAAAGGGTCAGCCGGTTTTAAACCTGAGAACTTTCTTCAGACTGACATACCTAGCACATGGAAAGCAATGGAAGCACTCTATGACTCCGGTAAAGCTCGGGCTATTGGTGTTAGTAACTTCTCTTCAAAGAAATTGGGGGATCTGCTGCAGGTGGCACGCGTTCCTCCAGCTGTGAACCAGGTTGAGTGTCATCCTTCGTGGCAACAGACTAAGCTGCGTGAATTTTGCAAATCCAAGGGAGTACACTTATCAGTGAGCATGCAAATTCTTGTTCCGCTTGTTTGGGTTCTTGGCATTGTGTCAGTCCAAAGTAATGAAGTGGCATATCTATATTTCAGGGTTATTCACCGTTGGGTTCTCCGGGCACAACATGGCTCAAGAGTGATGTTCTCAAGCATCCAATTCTAAATACGGTTGCACAGAAATTAGGCAAAACTGCTGCACAAGTTGCTATCCGCTGGGGCCTGCAAATGGGTCATAGTGTGCTTCCAAAGAGCACGCATGAGGAGCGGATCAAGGAGAACTTTGATGTCTTTGATTGGTCCATTCCTGATGACTTGTTTGCCAAGTTTTCTGAAATTGAACAGGTTAGTTTCTATACCATCGCTCATCAAAAAATGTTATTATTCTATAATGGGGAATTACATGTGATTTGATTAATTCTGATACCACTCTTGCTCCATTTTCAATTTATACAGGCTCGACTGCTCAGGGGAAATTCATTTTCCCATGAGACTTTCGGTTCATACAGGACTGTTGAAGAACTTTGGGATGGTGAGATTTGAGTGATTCGATACAGGAACAGATGGAGCAGAAGCAGATAAATCAAAGAGGAGAAAGGAGTGTTTTTACTACTTTTTTTATTGTCTATTGATTCTAAGAATACCAGCAACTAGGGTGGTCGGTCGATGCACCATTTAAGGATTTGTGCATGAAAACTATAATAAAAATCATTTTGAATTTGATGTTGGCATTTGTTTAAATTTTCCAAAACTCATAGAATTCGAATGAGTTTCTCGTTTCGGAACCTGTTCTATGTTCTGTTACTCAAACTAAAAGACTCCATTTAAGCCTAATTTGGTTTGCCAAGTCATCCGTTTGCGGCTTGGTTGGCTATCCACGGCACTGCATTAAAAAAGGGGGGAAAACATTTAAGCTAAACTCAACACTGCATTTAAAAAAAACTATATTCGATACACATGAGGTGGGAACAAAAAGTTTTTACAAGCCCTTTAGTTTAGGGGTTATGGTTATGATCAAGGGCGAAGCCAAGAATTAAAAGTTAAGGGGGACGAAAATAAAAAAAATAATTTAAGGGTTTAAAAAGCCCTTGAACTTTAGAAAAAACAATTAAGCCCCTAAACTGTTTTGCATCCAATTAAGCCCTTGAACCAAGAAATTGAATCAATTAAGCCATCGAACCAATTTTAACTATTAAATCTCGATAGTTTTTTATTTGTTGGTGCAGTGCGTTGTGTCACAGTATCTCGACTTGATATTTTTAAAAAAATTATTTTATCTAAAAATTGTTTAAAAGTTAAAAAAAACGCATAAAATATTTAAAAAATATTTTTTTAAAAAAATCTTTAATGCAACATGATAAAATTGCAGTGTATCATGCGCTAGTAATATCTAAAGAAAACAATTGTCAAGATTTAATGGTCAAAATACTTAATTAATTCAATTTCTTAGTTCATGAGCTTAATTGAGTGTAAAAAAAATCAGGGGATTAATTTTTTTTGAAAGTTTAAGGGCTTCTTACACCTAAGTCTAAAAAGAACAAAAGACTGAAAAACATCATCAATAGGATTCGATTCACTAACTTCAAGTAAAACAAACTTAATTTTATATACACACTTTAGCACTAAGACAACACTCATTCTATAATATTAAAATAAAGTAAAATAAACTATAATTTAAAATTCTACGTGAGCCAAATTAAAAAAAAAAAAATGAACTGTAAGGGTGGACCATGGAGGCCCGACCCCTGTCGGCCCCCATGTGGTTTTGCCCATAGTTATGATTTAGAGAGATTAGAGGTTTAGAATTTAGGGGTATGGTTAAAATTTATAGTTTAGGGTTAGATTGAAGGTTTAGAGGTTAAAGTTTATAGTTTAGAGTAATATAGTTAGGAATTTAGGTTATAACATATAAACTTTAAATTCTAATTCTAAATTATAAATTTTAACTACAATTCATCAATTTGAATGACTTGGCACGGGATTGGCAAACCAATCCAGGCTTAAATGGACCAACTACCAGTTAAAGATTACACATGCATGCATAATGATAAAGAATTTCAATTGAATGAATCTACTTGGATTCCCTATGCAGCAACAGCTTCTCCGAGGTGACTTTGCCATACATAAATGAATGAATCTACCAGTTAAATTTTAACAATTGTTGTTTTCTCATGAATGAATTTGATTGGTACATTTAAACTTGCAGTGATCAGAATTTGAGTCTGGTTTTTCAGCTTCACAGTTCACAGCTAGCTAAGTTGAAAAACAAGTGATTCCATAGCAGATAGTCATCTCCAGAATTCAGTTTACTGAGCAAGAATAGACCATCCACCACCTGCCCACTCCCCCTCAATACCCTACAATTTTAACAACACAGGCAATTAGATGGAACCTAATATTCAGTGCATTTAGACTTAAGTTTATAATCTAAGAAGATTGTGATGAAACTCGACTGCACCTCGAGCATGGATCCTGCTACTACTTATTCCAACCTGTTAAAATCCATGCATAAAATGAAAGTAGTTCAGAAAATCGACTGTGGTGGTGCTCAACAGCCGGAATTTGAAACTTTGCATACCTCAGCACCAAGTCCAAATCGGGCTCCGTCAGCATTGTGAAAGACTGCAGCACTGTGACAAAAACGTAGTCAAATAGCAACGTCATCATCATCCCAGAGTTACCCGTATTAAAGCATGCAATGCATGAATGATAAAAAGTACACTTATGTGACTGTCAACTCCATGTAAGAAAATTTCAGCAACTTCATGATTTTCCGTGACAATACAATCAGTGTGAGAGCAAGGTACTTAGAATCTAGAGGAAGGCAGCATGAGTATTCAAAGGAATAAACAAACGAGGAACATGACATGCCTTCCATGTTGATATAGAAAGAAAAGCAATCTAGTACACTCTATAGTATGAAGAAGGAATCTGACAGCACAGAATGCAGAGATTAACAAAAAGTCAAAATGGTAGATCATTGTCGCCGAAATAGTACACAAATAATGGAGTTCAACTGCGTTGAACAAGACCTTTGCTTCGGAGACCTAGGATCATGTTGAATTCATCTTAACACAATCAACCACCAAAATCCTTAAGATGCATGTAGAAACTGATGCCCCAACCCAAGTTCACAAGCAAACATGAAAGTGTAATCCTCAAAACAGCCTTATAAGTTAAATGACCAAAAGTTGTTTTCTGTTACCTGATGCAGAATTAACCTTTGCAGTCATACCCCCTCTACGGAGCCTGGACTTGTCGCCAAATGTCATTTCTTTTATATACGTATGGATCAGCTTTGAGTTTGGATCACTATATAGACCCTCCACATCACTCAACAAAACAAGAAGATCAGCTTGGAGTTCCAGAGCCAAGAGATATTAAAGTTGAATCAGTTGAATAAATCATGGCAAATTGGCAATGGAATCGGTACTTCAGTTTCCGATTGAACAAAGAAGAAAGTTTAGCAGTAGCGCAGCATTTCACGTGAGGAATTTGTAACTCTTTCACTGTGTCCACCATTATTCCCGATCTGATTAAATGCAGTAGTTATAAAAAAATCATTACATTAATAAAAGCAAGGGCCAATCTAGGTGTTTGTAGTTGTCAAAAGACCATTGCTCTCCCTGGCGTACCCTCTTGTATTTAATATTTGATTGCAGCCGCAGGTGTTTGATTCCATTACGGTGTTTCGTACTTGTTTAATTTGTAGAGCTGTGAAGTAATATTTGTAACGCATAAACTTAAAAAATTCCACTCATTAGTTATTTTGACACATATTACTTTTGAAATAATTTAAAATTTAGAATTTTATTTTGAGTCAAAATAATTCACTTACAGATAAAATTGTTAGTCAACTAATGCTAAATAACTTAAAATGTCGTAACAAATCTACATGACATTGCACGCTGACATGATGATGTTATATAGACAAATGTATTGACTTGAAAGAATATTACATTAGTCAAAAAATAGTTTTATAAAATTATATAAAATATAAAATTATTTATTCTACTAATGTGATATTATGTTAAGTCATTTCAAGTTGTTTATCGTTAGTTAACTAACAATTCTCAACCACAGATGGACTATTTTGACCCAAAATGAAATGTTGAGAGTTAAATTGCTTTAAAAAATATGGGTCAAAATGACTATGTAGGGCTATTTTTGGGGGCATTATGCTTTTTTTTTTAAAAGTAGAGTCAATCTTTTATTTATTTGGATAGCCCTGATACGAGCATCGTTAAAATATCTCCCTAAACTTAAATGGAGAAAAAAGAGTGCATCGAATCAGAGACGTACAAGGCTAATTCGTACAACACCTACAAACCCAAACAATTCTGTCTACACTAGCTACAGACCAACAACAACATAACACCATCATTTACAATACTTGAGCACATCACATAAAGCATAACACGAACAATAAGCTAACAAATGGTCAATAACTCCAAAGCTCATGCACGATATATTACACCAACTCCCTAGCAACTCGCTTAATAAAATACAAAAGACACACCTATGGACCACTGCCTGGGAGCCTAACCTGGTTGCACTAGAATTGCAGGCTTTTGTGTGAACCATCACATAGATTCGACTCAACCACACGAATGAGGGTTTCATTTTCTCGCACATGCCTTCAATACTTTAATGAATTGCTCAGCCCCCTGTAATATTTAAAGATCAAATTATTGCAGCAGCTCCACGTCTACCAAACTGGAACATGCTTCAGGCCCTCCATCACTACTTTATTTTCCCCAATTGACCAACATTCAACTCACTACACCTCTACTTCCATGCAATCTTGTTGAGCTCAATGTAATACAGTCCCCTTTTTCGCTAGCTTGGAAGTTACGCGAATGAATTTTTTTATGGACAGTTAGACTAGAATACAGACCGAATTTTCAGCATATCATCAGCTCTATCAATTTTCTGCTTTGTCATCGCATATGCTTCACAATTAGCTTCGCGATAAGCAAATTAAATTTGCCATCCATGAGAAGAAATCATGGAGTAACATTGCAAAATAATATGAGTAAAAATTGCTGAGTTAGATGAGGATTATGAATCTATTTAACTGCAAGTTGACTATCAGATTTCAGAATTAATTTGTGAGAACCAACCTAGCACGAAGATTCGAAAATATGACACTTTTCCAATATACTTTTCAGCTCTGCAAACGTAGGATCGGAGCGGCCAACTGACTTGGAAAATCTAGAGATGCAGCCACCAGACTCATCTCTCAGTATTCCCCCAATACCAGCATTCTAATTACTGCCCCTTACTGCAGCATCAACATTGAACTTTAGAAAATCTTGACTAGGGAGAACCCAATTGCACTCTATTGTTCTATGAGTTGTATCAGGTGACACCATAGCTTCTTTCAGACCGCGTGTGAAGTCAGAAAGAGAAGGAATTGATTGCGGCCAATTCTCCTTCACCCAAAAACCAATTCTTAGCAAAGCGCTCTCAAACATATGCGAGACAGAAACACATTTGTTCTGAAATATTTGCTCATTCCTAGTTGTTCATAGTGTCTAAATGAACCCGTAAAAAGCAATGCACCAGATGAGCTTTTTCCTTGTCTAAATCGACTAGGAAACCCACACTATGAAAAATGATCTAACATCCCTAGGCATAACTAAATTAAAATTGAAATTAGTCCACCATTTTTGTCATAAACACCATGAAATTTTGCAATGGCAAAAAATGTGATTTAAGGTTTCTACTTCTTCGTTGCAAAGCACACACATCTTAGAGGCCGAAATCGAGACGCCTCTCTTATATAATTCATCCATTGTGGGAATTCTACCATGCATAATTTTTCAAACAAAAGCAACCCGATAATGATCCAAATTCACTAATTTTATCTCTCTTCTTCAAAGACAGAGCATAAATTCTTGGGAATGATATTCTGAGAGAAGATACTTCCGTCCAAGGATCTTCTCAAAAATTTATGGAATTTTCATCTCCAACAACGAATCTAATCTTCTTAGTGAAACTGTATTGCATCTTCAAAAATGCCCCTAACGTTTGACTAAATAGTCATTTTAGTTTTTTTTTAAAAATACTTTAATTATCAACGTTTTATTTTAGGTCAAAATGACCCCTCCATGAATAAAAATGATTAGTTAACTAACTATAAATGGTTTGAGATGACATGATGATAAACTTACATGGTAGTACACGCTGACAAAGCAATGTCATATAGACAAATACTAACTTGACAAAATGACACATCAGCCAAAAAATAATTTTATCAAAGTATATAAAATATAAAATAATTTTTCTGATAATGTGTCATTCTGACAAATCATTTCAAGTTATTTATCGTTAGTTGACTAACAATTTTCATCTAAAAAAAATTATTTTAACTTAAATATAATATTGAGGGTTAAAATACTTTAAAAAATAGTATAAGAGTCAAACTAATTGTCCAATAGACATTTATTGACCTTATGAATTTTGTATTTCATATAATGTTAAGAGTATAAATTTTATATATTGATTGATTACGAATTATATATTCACATCTCGTAAAAATTAAATTGCTGAGACGTTCATTAAAATTGTGCACGACTTGACTTAAAATATGTCTCCATTTTAACTCAAGTTTAACCATATTTATAAATAATTAATCTTAAACCCATTAGATCATCTTATAATATTTTATTTGATATTTCTTAATTTTATGTATTTTCTTTTTTAAAAATAAGTAATTTTAATATTTAAATTAATGTATTATATATTTAATTTACATACAATATAAATTATATAATATATATAAATAAATAAAAGTAGCATATATTATAAAAGGCTTTATTATAAAAAAATCCTTTTAAGCTTAAAGCCTTTGTTAATTTTAGGTACATAAAAGTTCAGCGAATCGTTCGGCGGGAAGTTTGTTTATGTTCGTTTATTTATTAAATGAACGAACATGAACATGATTTTATGTTCGTTAAATTAAATGAAAAACAATAGAGGCTATATTATAAAAAATCCCTTTTAAGCTTATAGCCTTTGTTAATCTTAGGTACATAAACGTTCAGCAAACCGTTCGTAAATTGTTCGGCAGGAATTTTGTTTGTGTTTATTTATTTATTAAACGAACGAACATGAACACGATTTTATGTTCGTTAAATTAAATGAAAAACAATAGAGACACCGAAATTTTATGTGGAAAACTCTTTCTGAAAAAACCACGGGCAAAAGAGAATAAATTTTACTAATGTCAAAATGAACAAAAAAATTACAAGAGATTTATATAATCAATTTAATGTCTAACCCTAATCCATATTATATATTTATAGTGATTTGAAAAAATACCCCAAATTGTACTTTAAAGGCTAAAAATTTAAATCATTAACCCAAAAATCATAAATCATAGCACTTAAACTCTAAACTATAAATTCTAACCTATAAACCTCAAACCATAGACCTTATATTAGGATATTTGTTTTGATATAATAATTGAAAAATAGTTTTTGGACCAAATTGAAAAGATTTCAAAATGTTTATAAGTCCAAACAACTTGAAAAATATGTTTGATGAATTTTATAAGGCTTTGAAATGACTTAAAATGTATTTCAAGTAGCCAAACCTGAGTTGTTCAAGTAACCGTATCGATACGGTATACCCCGTATCGATACGCTTTAGGGTTTCAGCTATAGGAAAATTCTAGTAGTTGTTGAGTGTGTAAAAGTTCTATATTTTACCCCCTATTTAACCCATATTTCTGCTGCATTCAAGCATAATTCATTGCATTTAGGATATATTTCATTCATACATCACAATTATATCAAATGACATAGTTTCTACTGAAATTGGTTGCTTTTGCAGGTAGCTGCTGTAGCAGATGAAGGGCAGTGGTGAAGCAGAACTGGAATTGGACAGCAGACGAGAAGGACGATGCTGCCATGGCCGCTGCCGTGGCAGCCAAGGGCGACATCAATGGTGAAGGGAAGAAGTGAAGTGGACCTCGTCAGAAAGAGGAAATTAAGCCGGTCTGTCGTGGAGCACTCTTATATTTTTCCAAGCCCTAGATCAGAATGAAGGCTAAGCCCAAGGTTCAAGGAAGAAACTCCAAGCAAGAAGGAAGGACGAATTAAAGATATATGCTCTGAAGATTTAGTCTTTAATAGAGTTGTATTTTAGTTTAAAGTTGTATTCTTGCCATATTAGAAAACTTAAACCCAAGGCCTATATAAAGGCATGTAATTCGACCTAGGGAAGGATATCTCATTCTCTAGCTGTCTTCCCCTAAACCCTAGTCGTTTTCCCCCTTCTCATCATGTTCTAAACTTCCCCTAGGGCTAAGGGTTGATTCTATAAAGTAGTTGCAAGGATTGCATTGTTTTAGGATTTTTTCTGTTCAATAAAATAGACTTCAAGTTTGCTTATTCTGGTTTTCAACATCTTACAAGAGTATCGGAAGAGCATTGTGAGATTACACATTTACTTAATATCGAGAGAGTTAAGTATACGAAAGGAATAAGTATGGGTTCTCCAGTTTATGGTTGAACTATCTCGGACCTAGGGATAGGACGAGGTTAAGTGGCTAAGGAAGAATTCAACAACATCGGTGTTCATCCTTCGATTCACGTCGGGAGGTATCATTAAAGACGTGTTCATCGACAGACTTGGACCTAGGGATAGGCCAAGGTATAGCAGGGATTCTTGCCAAGCTTGAAGTACTGAGTTGTGTGTTCGCTGCCGCGACAACAACAGACTGCTGCCGCAGCAGGTGCTGCCGCGACAGGCGCTATGACAGAACAGAGAAGTCTTAGACATTGCAAACGCCTGCACTATGGAGCAGATAAATACCTGCCCATTCTTTACTCTGAATATTTTCATCCTTTATTTTCAATCTTCTTTATTATATCGTGACAAACAATTAAACTATTTCTTTTCCCTCTCGTGTAGAAATCCAAGGTTAAAGTTATTAGCCCAGTCCTTGTGGAGACGATATCCGATACTTCCGTATCACTTTACTACTTGCGTCGTGTACACTTGCACTACATTGCGATAGACACTTTTACACGCAACAAGTTTTTGGCGCCGTTGTCGGGGACTGGCAACATATCTTTACCCTATCTTTTACTGCACTTCTTTTACTTTATTGTTTTTAATTGCATTGTTCAACCTATACTTTTCACAAGATTTTCTGTTTATGCGCAGATCGAGATGAGGAAAGGAACCTGGGTATAAGATAGATCCTGAAATCGAACGTTCGTGCAATCTTAGGAACCGACTCCGACTTATATTAGCCAGAAACGAGTACCTTAAAGAACAGTTAGAGGCCATGAACAACCAAGGGAATCCCCGAGGTCTTGAAGATCCCCTCGGAGATGGAAGGAACGGACAACCTGCTGATCCTGCTGCTGCTGCCGTACGCCGGACCTGCCGCGATTTCATGATCAATGATCATGTGGAACTAGAAACCACCCTGCCAGACGTGGAAGCTGAAAATTTCGAGCTGAAACCTGTCATGTTCAGCATGATTAATAACACTGGCCAATTTAGTGGTGCTGCTACAGAGGATGCTAGGGAGCATCTGAAAACGTTCCAGGAAATCTGTGGTTCGTTTAGACTACCAGGAGTAAATTCGGAGATACTGAGGCTTCGGTTATTTCCTCATTCATTGAGGGACATGACGAAAACTTGGTGGAATAAACTAACGCCGGGTTCAATACGAACTTGGGCAGATTTAACTCGTGAATTTTTGTCTCGTTTTAATCCTCACATTTATCTGAGCGATTACGTAACGAAATTGCTACTTTTCAACAGGAAGATGACGAGCCAATGCACGAGGCATGGGACATGTTTACCACTCTATTGAGGAACTGCCCGATACATAGATTCCCCGTTTGGAACCAGGTAATTAAGTTTTATAATGCTGCCAACTTATTGACTCGTATGAGAATTGATTCAGCAGCGAATGGATTGCTGTTGGACAAAGACCCAGATGAAGCAATGGTAGTATTGAAAAACCTGGCAAAGAACGAGGAACAGTTTCCTACAGCAAGAAGAGGGGGTAAACGAGTACTAGCTGTGAAAGACTATGAGGACGATAATTCCCTAAAAACACAGGTGGAATATCTCACAAAGGCAGTGGAAAAGCTCTTGAAGAAAGATTCAAAACCTATCTACTATGCTGAAGAGGTATGTGAAACTTGCGCTGGGAATCACAGTTCGGAAGATTGTCCGCTACAGTTAGAGGAAGAGATGTATGTTGGAAACTACAATAAGCAGAACTACAATTCCAACAATTACAATCCCAACTGGAGGAAAGACCCTAAGTTCTCTTGGAGCAACCCTAACAATGCCTTAAACCCTCAAGCACAGAACACTCAAAATCAGGGGGCACCTAGAATTCTGACACGGCAGCAAGTGCAACAGCAGCCGCAATAACCACAGGCAGCCACCCCTAGCATACTGGAACAAACCTTGGCCACATTTATGTCACAAACAATAACCTACATGGCAAACATGGATCACTTCCTCAAGAAGACTGAGTTGTTCATGGATAAAACAGAGATGCGGATGGCCAACCATGAAGCTACTCTGAAATCACTCGAGACACAGATGGGTCAAGTTTCCCAACATATTATGCCAAGGCAGAATGGAGGATTCCCTAGCGATACTGAAAACGCTAGAAAACCAACACATGAGCAGTGCAAAGCGATCACAACTAGAAGTGGGAAGAAGTTACCAGGGCCAGAGAAAGAAGCTGAAACAGTTAAGAAATCAGCCCTAGAATCAGCTGCCGAGAACGCTGCCCCGGCAGATGACAAACAGCCTGCTGCCGATAAACTTGTCACGATAGTAGAAGGGACAGAGGAGAAGGATGAAGAACCTAAGCCCTCAGATCCGAATGTAGTGGGAAGGACGTATTGCAGACTATCGTCCCCCACCTCCTTTTCCTCAGCGGTTACAGAAGTTGAAACAGGAATCCCAGCTTAAGAAAATATATGATATTTTTAAGCAGGTTCACATTAATATTCCGCTGTTAGATGCTATAAAGGAGATGCATGGTTATGCCAAATTTCTCAAGGATGCCATATCGAAGAAATCCAGACTTGTGGAATTTGAGATGGTTAAAATGACAGAAGGATTCATGACTATTCTACACAAGCATCCACCCCAGAAAAAGAAGGATCCTGGGAGCTTCATAATACCGTGCATAATCAGAGACAAATTTGTGGGTAAGGCACTTTGTGATCTTGGTGCTAGTATTAATTTAATGCCAAAATCTGTATTCCAGAAATTAGGTATTGGGCGAGCACGACCCACAACAGTTATGCTGCAGCTGGCAGACCGCTCTTACGTGCAACCGGAAGGGAAAATTGAAGATATTCTGGTAAGAGTGGATAAGTTTATTTTTCCTACCGACTTTCTTGTTTTAGATTGTGAAGCAAATGAGAATGCACCAATCATCCTTGGGCGACCCTTCTTAGCCACAGGAAGATCACTGATTGATGTAGAGAAGGGAGAACTCACTATGAGAGTGAATGATCAAGAGATCAAACTGAATGTTCTCCAAGCAATAAAACATGCTGATGCAGAAGAAGAATGCGTGGCTATCACTGAAGTTATCCTTGACCAACCCTGCATCAGGTCGGGCTGCCATGACATTAAAATTGGCCACTGCCCCATCAGCCATTTAGAAGACTGTCACGACAGCGACGACGACAGCAACTCCTCAAACTCTGACATATCTGATACTGAAGATCACGAGGAGGTAAACTGGATATGCAATCGTCCAGGTAAGTTATTCGAGCCCTTAAATTATACCTCGAATGAACATATCATCCAAAAGCCATCAACTGTAGAGCCACCTGTTCTAGATCTTAAGCCCCTGCCAGGGCAGCTTAAATACGTTTTTCTTGGATTAAATGATACGTTGCCCGTAATCATCTCTTCCAAGATGATGTAGGAACATGAACAACAGCTGATAGAGATGCTGCAGCAGCACAAAAGGGCTATTGGATGGACGATAGCTGATACCCAAGGCATCAGCCCGACACTATGCATGCATAAAATCCTCTTAGAGGATGATCTCAAGCCGACCATTGATGCCCAGAGACGTCTAAATGATGCTATGCGAGAGGTGGTTCGTAAGGAGATCATCAAATGGCTAGATGCTGGAATAATTTATGCCATCTCGGATAGCAAGTGGGTGAGCCCGGTGCAGTGCGTTCCTAAGAAAGGAGGAATAACCGTGGTAACCAACGAAGAAAACGAGTTAATCCCAACCAGGACTGTGACCGGTTGGAGGGTTTGTATGGACTACGGGAAGCTTAACAAAGCTACCCGGAAGGACCACTTTCCCCTGCCTTTTATTGATCAAATGCTTGATAGATTAGCGGGAAAGCCTTACTACTGTTTTCTTGATGGATACTCAGGTTATAACCAAATAGCCATCGCACCGGAGGATCAAGAGAAGACGACGTTCACTTGCCCATACGATACTTACGCTTTTCGGATGATGCCATTTGGACTTTGTAACGCACCAGCTACTTTTCAGAGGTGTATGATGGCAATATTCTCCGACATGGTGGAGGATTTCCTGGAGATATTCATGGATGATTTCTCTGTCTTTGGAGACAACTTTGAAAGCTGCCTAGGCAACTTACAAAGAGTGCTCGAGAGATGCGAGAAAGCAAACTTGGTGTTGAACTGGGAGAAATGTCACTTCATGGTGGATGAAGGGATAGTCCTAGGCCATAAAGTAAGCTGCCGCGACATAGAAGTCGACAGAGCTAAGATCGAGGTAATTGAAAAGTTGCCGCCACCCACCACAGTCAAGGGAATCAGAAGTTTTTTAGGGCACGCTGGGTTTTATCGGAGGTTTATCGCAAACTTTTCAAAGATCACGAAACCCTTGTGCCATCTTTTGGAGCGGAACCGTCCCTTCGACTTCAACACTGAATGTACTGAGGCATTCAAGGTTCTGAAGGAAAAGATGGTAACAGCCCCGATAGTACAGCCACCAGATTGGAAACTACCATTTGAGATCATGTGTGATGCTAGTGACTACGCTGTTGGGGCAGCACTTGGGCAGAGGAAGGACAAGCTCTTTCATGTTATATACTATGCCAGCAAAACACTAAACGATGCCCAAGTAAACTACACCACAACGGAGAAGGAACTTTTAGCTGTGGTGTTCTCGATTGACAAGTTTCGTTCATATATACTTGGAACGAAGGTCATAGTCCACAAAGACCACTCTGCACTAAAGTACTTGTTCGCCAAAAAGGATACAAAGCCTAGACTGATACGTTGGATTATGCTACTGCAAGAGTTCGACCTTGAGATCAAGGATAAAAAGGGGACAAAAAATCAAGTTGCAGATCACTTGTCAAGACTGGAGAAGGGAAAGAATCTCCCAACAGACGAGACACACATACTGGAGACCTTCCCTGACGAGCAGCTGTTCGCTGCCATAAGCACTACCGTGACAGCCACGACGGCAGGTAAGTTTTCTGAACTCCCATGGTATGCTGATTTCGTTAATTATTTAGTTAGCGGAATACTCCCTCCTGATCTTAACTATCAAGCTAAGAAGAGGTTCCAAAATGATGTTAAACATTATTATTGGGACGAACCTCTTCTTTTCAAAATGTGTGCAGATCAGATCATCAGGAGGTGTGTACCACAGGATGAGCATGAAGTGATGCTTCACCACTGCCATGCTTCACAATATGGAGGGCACTTAGGTGGTAACAAAACTGCTGCCAAGGTTTTGCAGTCAGGATTTTATTGGCCATCACTGTTCAAGGATGCCCAGGCATTCTACAAAAGCTGTGATAAATGTAAACGGACTGGAAATATCTCAATAAGACATGAGATGGCACTGCAAAACATTTTGGAAGTAGATATCTTCGACGTTTGAGGGATTGATTTCATGAGACCTTTTCCAGCATCATTTGGGAACCTTTATATCCTCCTGGCAGTGGACTACGTGTCCAAATGGGTTGAAGCGATCGCTACACAGAAAAATGATGCCAAAACGGTTCAGAGGTTTTTACATAAAAACATATTTTCCAGATTTGGCATCCCCAAGGCGATCATCAGTGATGAAGGGAGGCATTTCGATAATAGGGTTATAGCTGCTGCCTTAAAGAAATATGGTGCCAAACATCGGATCGCAACAACTTACCACCCTCAAACCAATGGACAGGCTGCAATATCAAACATGGAGGTAAAGAACATTCTTGAGAAGATGGTCAAGCCAACTCGAAAGGACTGGTCTCTACACCTCAACGATGCACTATGGGCATACATAACAACATTCAAAACTCCACTGGGAATGTCACCCTACCGGCTGATTTATGGAAAAACATGCCATCTACCTGTTGAGATTGAGCACAGAGCATACTGGGCCATCAAGGCAGTGAATATGGACTTGGAAAAGGCAGGACAGAAAAGGCTACTTGATTTGAATGATATAGAAGAACTTCGAGCAATGACCTATGACAACGCAAGGATTTACAAAGACAAGACAAAGAAGTGGCATGACAAGAAGCTGCTGCCACAATAGTTCTGCCCAGGGCAGCTTGTGTTGTTGTTCAACTCTAGGTTGAAACTCTTTCTAGGGAAGCTGAAATCTAGGTGGTCCGGCCCATTCCAAGTGGTGCAAGTTTTTCCCCATGGTGCCATCATAATCAGATCTTTAAAAGACGAACACCAATTTAAAGTCAACAGACAAAGATTGAAGCATTATCAGGGGACTGAAGCCCCAAGAATGCAGGAAGTGGTTACCTTAGGAGATGCCCCTCCTGGCATCCCTAATTTAACCTAATTTTATTTATTAATTATTATTTATATATATATTAGGTAATTAGAATTATTCTATTTTTAGGAACTAAGTTTTTGTTTTTATTATTTTTAGGAAATAAAAGAGACAAGGAGAAGATGAGAAGTGAATTCAGCCCATCATCTTTCCATCAGCCCAAAAAGCCCAAACTAGGAGCCTACCGTTACAGCTGCTCCGACAGACGCGGAAAATCCAGCATGTCAACACGCTGTCGCGGCAGACACGCAGCAGACACGGAAATGCGTGACAGACGCGTCAGAAACCGCGTAACAGTTGGCCCCATTATTCGCGTCTACCGTTACAGCTCCAACGGCAGCAAACTACTCCTCTATATAAACCCCGTTTTACTATTCATTTTTCACTCACTTTCACTCTCTCTAATTGTTTCCTCTCTAGAATTTTATTTGCTCTCATTTTTCTTTTCCACAGTTCCTTGCAAATATGAGTACCAGAAACACCCGCCGTAGTGCTGCCTCAGGATCTGCCCCAGCAGCAGCCACTCCCAGCTCCTTCCAGGTCAGAGACATGTGGGAGGAGAAAGGCTTCATCTATACCACACGAACGGAGAACCTTGGGCTAAAACCATTTATGGCCCGCAAGATCAGAGCCCTGCACTGGCAGATGTTTGCCGAGCAGCCGGAAGAAATGAACGTCACCTTAGTCCGGGAATTCTATGCTGCCATCGACAGCAGGGAGGCGACATCATTGACGGTTCGTGGAAAGAAGGTACCTTTTGAGCCCGAATACATCAACACCCTCTATGGGTTCTATGTTGGGAGAAGGGAAGACGGCCATCAGAGGTTTTTGGAGAGTTTGGAGCCGGCAGATTATGACGCTGTTTTGGCAGAACTCACCGACGAAGGTACCGAGTGGAATACCGATCCTAAACATCCAAGGACGGTAAAACGAGTTCAACTCACTCCGGAAGCCAAGCTTTGGAACGCATTCATCAAGAAGAGGATTATGCCCTCCTCGCACAACAGCACGGTAGACCAACCAAGGTTAGCCCTTATCCATTCAATTCTAAATGAGAGGCCTATTAACGTTGGTAGATTCGCTCGGGAGGGAATTTTGGATTGCGCATACCGGCCATCGGGACCACTCTTCTTCCCATACCTCATAACTGCCCTCTACTGTGGCCACAACGTACCAGAAGTTGCCGAAGATTTGAGAGTCCGAGGTAAAGGGTGGACGGAAAGAAATGTCTTCAGCTTAATTGAGCTGAAAGCTGCCACGCCGCTGTTGTCCTTCGACCCCACTGCCACAGTAGGCGCAACGACAGAACCCATCCAGACGGAGCCTGCCGCCACAGAACAACGGCAGCCCGCTGCAGCAGCTCCCCCAGCAGACTCCTCAACCCAAATCCCTGCTGCCCTACAGAAAATGGAGGAACGGCAGCTGGGCCTGATAAGTTTTATTCGAGACTTCACCACAGCAACGGTACATTTCATTAAAACTAATCTTAATTTTCCTGATGTACTGTTTCCTGCCTTCCCCGACCATTATTTTGCTGCCCCCACACCTGCCCATACCCCTACCCCTGCTGCAACACCAAGAACACCATCTGCCGCGACTACCCCGACCCCGGCCACAACAGCTGCAGGCGACAGCCACACTGCCACAGCATCTGCCAGGGGAGAGAAGAGAAAAGAGCCCATGTCCGACCTTGATAGGTATATAGCTGGCTTCTCCTCCTCCTCTATTTGGGGGGAATCCGATGACGAGCCCTCGGTCAAGAGGAACCTGTCCAAGGAATTCACCCCGGTGAAACGGCAGAAAACAAACATTGGTGTTGGAACATCCGATCAAGGCAAATCTGATAGCGGCAGCAGCAGTAGCAGCAGCAGCAACTCCTACGAGGAGGTTCAGGTGTTGGAGAAACCACCACATATCTCCCCTACCCGTATCCAGCCTCCGAGGGAAGCCAAGACAAAAACCACCTCTGCCTCTCCCAACCATCTGCCGGCACCGACAAGAAAAGTCACTGCCCGCCGACAAATTCGGATCAGCAGCAGCGACGACAGCGCTTAAAATTTAAGTTCTTTTCTTATATTTGATGTCTGCTATTTTGTTATATTTGTGATGTTATTTTTATTTCTTTTTCCTTCTGTCATTTGCATTGAGGGCAATGCAACCCTTGAGTTTGGGGGTGGCATCCCTCCATTAATGAAGTGTCTTTAAGTTTAAAAAATTGTGTCTTTTATTTAGTTTAAGTTTGATTAAAAATATTGGCTTAAGTCTTTGAACTGAACTTACCTGCCGTGACAGCCTCTGTCGTGGCAGTGCCTTTAGGATAGTTTTAGGAGCAGTTTAGAGCCTTACTATAGTTCTGATTCTTAAACACCCTTTGTGACTTATATTGTCTAGAACTCTACTGGTAAACTAGAATAGGGAAAATATTAACACTTGAGTAGCCCCTAGAGGGGCCTAACATTGGCTCTAGGAAAAGAAGTTAAGAAAAAGTAGACTCAATACACCTAGAGGTGCCCGAAACCAGCTCTAGGAAGTTAGCTAGAGGTGCCCGAAACCGGCTCTAGTCAAACTTAAACTAAGAAAAGAGAATGGAGTCTAAACAAAAACTAAAGGAGCCTAAGAATTGCCTCCAAAAAGATGAAAGTTGGCATAAAATTCATGTTAGAAGCTTAGCTATTCTAGTAAACTAAGGGAGTCTAGGCATATAATTGTTCACAAAACATACACAGACTACACGAGAGTTATAGCAAGGTTCCGGATGAATCCTGAATTATCCAACAGGGTGTTGCTCACAATAGGGAATGAATGGTAGGTAAGGGAAAGTTCACTGTTTTAAGCCAACCAAAAATTTTAGTATTTCTTTTTTAGGTCTGAATTGCTTGAGGGCAAGCAAAAACTTGAGTTTGGAGGTGTGTTGAGTGTGTAAAATTCAGTATTTTACCCCCTATTTAACCCATATTTCTGCTGCATTCAAGCATAATTCATTGCATTTAGGATAGATTTCATTCATACATCACAATTATATCAAATGGCACAGTTTCTACTGAAATTGGTTGCTTTTGCAGGTAGCTGTTGTAGCAAATGAAGGGCAGTGGTGAAGTAGAACTGGAACTGGACAACAGACGAGAAGGACGATGCTGCCATGGCCGCTGCCGTGGCGGCCAAGGGCGATAGCAATGGTGAAGGAAAGAAGTGAAGTGGACCTCGTCAGAAAGAGGAAATTAAGTCGATCTGTCGTGGAGCACTCTTATATTTTTCCAAGCCCTAGATCAGAATGAAGGCCAAGCCCAAGGTTCAAGGAAGAAACTCCAAGCAAGAAGAAAGGAAGAATTAAAGATATATGCTCTGAAGATTTAGTCTTTAATAGAGTTTTATTTTAGTTTAAACTTGTATTCTTGCCATATTAGAAAACTTGAACCCAAGGCCTATATAAAGGCATGTAATTCGACCTAGGGAAGGATATCTCATTCTCTAGCCGTCATCCCCTAAACCCTAGTCGTTTTCCCCCTTCTCATCATGTTCTAAACTTCCCCTAGGGCTAAGGGTTGATTCTGTAAAGTAGTTGCAAGGATTGCATTGTTTTAGGATTTTTTCTGTTCAATAAAATAGACTTCAAGTTTGCTTATTCTGGTTTTCAACATCTTACAAGAGTATCGGGAGAGCATTGTGAGATTACACATTTACTTAATATCGGGAGAGTTAAGTATACGAAAAGAATAAGTACGGGTTCTCCAGTTTATGGTTGAACTATCTCGGACCTAGGGATAGGACGAGATTAAGTGGATAAGGAAGAATTCAACAACATCGGTGTTCATCCTTCGATTCACGCCGGGAGGTATCATCAAAGACGTGTTCATCGACAGACTTGGACCTAGGGATAGGCCAAGGCATAGCAGGGATTCTTGCCAAGCTTGAAGTACTGAGTTGTGTGTTCGCTGCCGCGACAACAACAGACCACTACCGCAGCAGGTGCTGCCGCAACAGGCGTTACGACAGAACAGAGAAGTCTTAGACATTGCAAACACCTGCACTACGGAGCAGATCAATACCGGCCCATTCTTTACTCTTAATATTTTCATCCTTTATTTTCGATCTTCTTTATTATCTCGTGACAAACAATTAAACTATTTCTTTTCCCTCTCGTACAGAAATCCAAGGTTAAAGCTATTAGCCCAGTCCCTGTGGAGATGATATCTGATACTTCCGTATCACTTTACTACTTGCGTCGTGTACACTTGCACTACATTGCGATAGACACTTTTATACGCAACAGTAGCCAAAACTCGTACCGATACGGCTTGGACGTACCATTACAGAGAGGACCTGTATCAATACGCTCTGTGGCGTTTGGATACAGTTTTTTACAAACCCTTCAACGACTACTGTCCGTACTGATATGCCCAACAGTCATTTTCCCAACGGCTATTCAAAATGCAGGTCGTACTGATATGCTCCAATGCGTATTGATACGCATCAACTGAGGAAAGCATAATGGCTAGTTTCTGAAGAACTTGTATCGATACGGCTACCCGTGTATCGATACGGTTAACCCTAGAACTGCATTTATTGCGGGAAATAAAGGCTCCAATGGCTTCTATTCAACCCCAACGATCTCCAATGGCTAGAAGCTCATTTGGGAGTATAAAAGGGTCCTTCAAGCATCTATAGAAGACTAATGATCCACAAGTCAACAATATTATGAAGAAAATTTTTCTTAGGGCTTGAATTCTTATTATTTGTATAGATAACACTTGTGAGATTACATTGTTATATTTTCTCAAGTGTTTAGGATTGGGCGAGTGCTTAATAGTGCAAACTATCTACCTTGTGAGGGATTTCTTGTTTGCTCTTATTTCTTTTTGTAAAAGATGGTTTACTCAAGCTTTAAGTTAGAAAGCTTCGAGTGTGTAAAGGTTGCCTCCTAAGCCTAGAAAAAAGGAAGAAATTCAAGAGTGAATTTGGGAAATCCTTAGTGGGAGGCTAAGGTAGTGGATGTAGACTTTGGCTAGAAAATTGAACCATTCTAAATCCTTGTCCAAATTCTTTCAATTTTTTCTTCCACCACAAACACCCAAAAATACTACTTCTCCACTACTTGGCAAGCATTTCGATTGAAGGATATCATTCCTAACAATTGGTATCAGGGCGAGGCTCAATCAAAAGGATTAACACCCTATTGAGGCGATCCCGGCAAGCTCGACCAATAAACAATCAACTGAAGTCATGGCGCAATCCATTGATCGGCCACCATTGTTTGATGGGACCAACTACTCCTATTGGAAGAATATGATGATGTGTTTCATAAGAGCTAAGGATTATCATCTTTGGGACATAGTTGAGGATGGTCTGTTTGTGCCACAACGAAGCAAGGTAGAATGGTGTACGGATGATTGCAAGAAGATTGAGCTTAATTGCAAGGCTTTGCACATTCTCTTTTGTGCTTTTAGCCCGGATATCTACGTTAAAATGTCTTCTTGTGAGAGTGTCAATGAGGTATGAGACAAGCTTGAAGCTACATATGAAGGAACAAAAGAAGTAAATGAGACCAAGATAGGTCTTCTCAACTTAGAGTATGAGAACTTCAAGATTGTCCTGGAAGAAGAAATCAAGAGGATGTTCAACCGTTTCTCCACAATCGTCAATCAACGCAAAGGTCTTGGAGAGAAGATTTCGGAAGACAAACTCGTTCGAAAGTTGATCTACTCACTTCTCGAATCATGGGAGTCTAAAAAGGCGGCCATTATAGAAGAAAAGAACTTGAAAGAGCTCAAGCTTGATGAGTTCGTTGGATCTTTGCTCACCCATGAGATGATATCTCAACTCTTGAAGAGGGAGAAGGAGAAGAAGATTAAAGAGCAAGGAATTGATGTTAACGTCGTTGCTCTCAATTCCTCCAAATGCCAACATGAACAATCAAGTGAGGAGGAAAGTGAAGATGAAGAGATAATTCATCTCTTAAAGAAGTGTGTCCGATTCATGAGGACAAAAATGGAAGAATCCAAGCATGAATTGATGAAGAAGAAGAAGGGTCCCTGAAAGAGCTATGAATACAAGAAAAATAGGACATCTTCAAAGAAGACGTATATGGCTGCATGGAATGATGTAGACTCCACCGATGAAGACGAAGTAGCCCATCTATGCCTTATGGCCCTCCAAGAGGGTGAGGTAACTTCTAATTCATCTACTTCTAGTTCATATTCTTTTGATGAATTACAAGATGCCAACGGTGATTTGGTTTTAGAATTTAAAAATCACATTTTGAAAAACAAGAAAGTGATTTCAAATTTGAAAATTCAAAATGACTTGATTTCTAAAACCAAAAATGAACTTGAAGCAAAACTAAATGAGTTTGAGCAAAAATGTGTACATTTACAAAATTTGCTTCATAAAGTTCAAGAAGAAAAAGATTTAATTTCCAAAGAGCTTGAAAAGAAAACTAATTTTGGAAAATCAACTTTTTACCAAAGACAATCTAGTGCCCCTAGATACTTTAATGGAAAATGTTTTAGAAGTATTTGGGTCCCAAAAGGACTAACTACTTCAAGTAAAAAGGATGAAATTGAAAAATGGATTCCTAAGGGGACTAAATTATGTGCTACTAACGCTTATGGATCCAAAGCAATTTGGATGCCAAAAATACTTGATTGTCTTGTTTTAGGTGTGATGGAGAATGATAAACAAAGTACAATATTGAGGGGGAACTCCATACACACAAGGAAAGCACTTGAAGAAGGAAGCCTTCACATCCTCTCTTTGATTCAAGTGTGGTAAATATTAGTTGAATTTCTTTTTAATTTGATTTATTTATTTTAATTCAACTAGTTTATCATAATTGTTGGACTAACACTTATTGATGCTTGAGTAAGGGGGATCCATTTTAAAACCAAATTTTTTAGTTTTTTCAAAATTTTATCTTACCTTCTTTGTTATTTTAAACTTAATGTTTCAAAATTTCTTTTTGATATAAGAAAAAAAGGGAGGAATGATTTGAAAAATTGATTTTTGAATTGAATAAGGGGAGCTTTAACTACGTTTAAATTTTAAAATCTTTTATTCAAACTTTTAAATACTAAGGGAGAGAATCACAAACAATTTTTCAAGTTGGTTTTATTATATCAAAAAGGGGAGATTGTTAGGATATTTGTTTTGATATAATAATTGAAAAATAGTTTGGGAAAAATTGAAAAGATTTCAAAATGTTTATAAGTCCAAACAACATAAAAATATGTTTGATGGATTTTATAAGGCTTTGGAATGATTTAAAATTTCTTTCAAGTAGCCAAACCTGAGTTTTACAAGTAACCGTACTGATATAGTATACCCCGTATCGATACACTTTAGGGTTTCAACTACAGGAAATTCTAGTAGCCAAAACCCGTACCGATACGTCTTGGTTGTACCAATACGGAGAGGACCTGTATCGATATGCTACGTGGAGTTTCGACGTAGCGTATCGATACAATTGTTTTACAAACCCCCAACGGCTAGTATTTGTACCGATACGGTTGTATCGTGTACCGATACGCCCAACGGTCATTTTCCCAACGGCTATTCAAAATGCAGGCCGTACCGATATGCTCCAACGCGTATCGATACTCATCAGCTGAGGAAAGCATAACGGCTAGTTCATGAAGAACTTGTATCGATACGGCTATCCGTGTATCGATACAGTTAGCTCTAGAACTGCATTTATTGCAGGAAATAAATACCCAAACGGCTCCTATTCAACCCCAACGGTCTTCAACGGCTAGAAGCTCATTTGGAAGTATAAAAGAGACCCCCAACCATCTATAGAAGACTAATGACCCACAAGTCAACAAAATTACGAAGAAAATTTGTCTTAGGGCTTAAATTCTCATTTTTTGTATAGACAACACTTGTGAGCTTACATTGTTATATTTTCTCAAATGTTTAGGATTGAGTGAGTGCTTAATAGTGCAAACTATCTACCTTGTGAGAGATTTCTTGTTTGCTCTTATTTCTCTTCGTAAAAGAGGGTTTACTCAAGCTTTGGGTTAGAAAGCTTAGAGTGTGTAAAGGTTTCCCCCTAAGCCTAGAAAAGAGGAAGAAATTCAAGAGTGAATTTGGGAAATCCTTAGTGGGAAGCTAAGGTAGTGGATGTAGGCTTTGATTAGAAAGCCGAACCACTCTAAATCTATGTCCAAATTCTTTCAATTTTTGCTTCCACCACAAACACCCAAAAATACAACTTCTCCACTACTTGACAAGCATTTCGGGGTAAGGATATGAAGCCTAAAACCTTACAACAAGCCTCTAAACTCTAAATTATACCCATTTACAAAAAATTAAGTTTTCTACCCTTAGAATATTTTCTCGTATAAATTAAACCATACATTTTTTTCTTAAGCTTATAAAATTTCAAAAGACCATTATTTTGTGTATATGGCTATCATACAAATTACAATATAGTTTTTATTAGTGATTTTTATATAAAATTTTTATTTCCTTTTTAACAATTATTTTTAGGGAAAACTACACCGGTGGTCCCCTAACTATCACCGTTCTCCTGTTTTGGTCCCAAAACTATGTTTTTCGGCAAACTCGTCCCTTCTGTTACATAGTTCTCATGTTTTGGTCCCCGACGTTAAATAATAAACGGTTTTGCTGACGTGGCATTTTTTAAATTTTTTTAATCATTTCTATCTCCTCTTATATATTATTTTTATTTAATTTTATTCACCCAATCATGTTGTGACATGTGTCACTACACTATTAGGTGAAACCCCCCCCAAAAATCCTTAAAACTAAATTTGGTGCTGCTGGGATTCGGACCCAGGACCACCTGCACACTAAGCATGCGCTTGAACCAACTATGCTAGGCTAGATACTTGATTCAAATCTACTAACACTTATATTTAAGCTGCACAAATTAACCCAAAAAAACCTAAAAACATAATTGGCGTCGCTGGGAATCGAACCCAATACCACCAGCGCATAAGGCATGCGCGTGAACCAACTATGCTAGGCTGGTTACCTGATTCAAATCTACTAACATTTATATTTAAGCTGTACAAATTAACCCAAAAAAACCTAAAAACACAATTGGTGCCACCAAGATTCGAACCGAGGTAACTAGCATGGAAAGCCAACGTGTAAACCATTTACACTAAGCCAACTATTTGATTTAAATTTTCTAACATTTATATTTAACCTATACAAATTAGAAACAACACATTCGAACGCAATACCTTATTGAATTTTTTTATATATTTAACCACCAAGTTAAACTAGTAAATTGTGCTATTTTTAAATTAAATATATTTAACTAAATTATGTTTAAAATTAAAAAATCAAACTAATTTTTTTACTTTGATTGATAATAACAAAACTAATTAAATATTTATTTATTATTATAAAATTATTATAAATTAATATTTATTTATTATAAAATTAATATTTATTAATAATATAAGAGGAGAGAAATAATCAAAAAATATTAAACTAATAATATTTATTAATATTATATTTAATATAATAAATAAATATTAATTTATAATAATTTTATAATAATAAATAAATATTTAATTAGTTTTGTTATTATCAATCAAAGTAAAAAAATTAGTTTGATTTTTTAATTTTAAACATAATTTAGTTAAATATATTTAATTTAAAAATAACACAATTTATTAGTTTAACTTGGTGGTTAAATATATAAAAAAATTCAATAAGGTATTGCGTTCGAATGTGTTGTTTCTAATTTGTATAGGTTAAATATAAATGTTAGAAAATTTAAACCAAATAGTTGGCTTAGTATAATTGGTTTACATGTTGGCCTTCCATGCTAGTTACCTCTGTTCGAATCTTGGTGGCACCAATTGTGTTTTTAGGTTTTTTTGGGTTAATTTGTACAGCTTAAATATAAATGTTAGTAGATTTGAATTAGGTAACCAGCCTAGCATAGTTGGTTCACGCGCATGCCTTATGCGCTGGTGGTCCTGGGTTCGATTCCCAGCAGCGCCAATTATGTTTTTAGGTTTTTTGGGTTAATTTGTACAGCTTAAATATAAGTGTTAGTAGATTTAAATCAAGTATCTAGCCTAGCATAGTTGGTTCAAGCGCATGCTTAGTGCGCTGGTGGTTCTGGGTTCAAATCCCAGCGGTACCAAATCCAGTTTTAAGGATTTTCGGGGTTTTTTCACCTAATAATGTAGTGACACGTGTCACGACATGATTGGGTGAATAAAATTAAATAAAAATAATATATAAGAGGAGAGAGAAATGATTAAAAATATTAAAAAATGCCACGTCAGCAAAACCGCTAATTATTTAACGTCGGGGACCAAAACAGGAGAACTATGTAACAGAAGGGACGAGTTTGCCGAAAAACATAGTTTTGGGACCAAATCAGGAGAACGGTGATAGTTAGGGGACGACCGGTGTAGTTTTCCCTTATTTTTATATGAATTATCCACATAGAGATTATAATTAACTTAAAATATAACTTAATTTTTTTTCAATAATTTTTTTTCTATTGTATTGAAAAAGTATCTTCTCAGGGGGCGTTTGGTTAACTGTAACACCCGGGTTTGAGGGTCGGGTGAAATTAATATTAAAATAATGTTTTGGGTTTCCCTTTTCGTTTTAAAAAATTATTTTATATTGTTGAGTGGATCGAATGATCGAAATGAACCAAGAGGGGGGTGAATTGGATTTTTAAAGGTCTAGGTGGTGGAAATTGCAAATTTAAAAGATAGACAAGGAATTTTAGAGTGGTTCAAGTTCCAAATGAACTCTACATCCACTACCTTAGCTTCACTAAGGATTTGCAACAATTCCACTAATTGCTCTTCCCCTTTTCTAGGCTAAGGATGTAACCCTTACAATTTTCGGTTAAATTTTCTACCCAAAATTTAACCCAATCCCCACACAAATAAAACAAAGAATTTGTTGGCTAAGAAAGTATCTCTCAATAAAAATTGTAGCCCAATTACAAGCACTCAACCCAATTGAAATGATAAGAATGAAAAATACAATTGGGGTTTCTAGACAATATTGGGATTTAGGCACAAATGCTTGGATTTGATGTTTGGATGTTTGCTTTTGGATCAATAGTTGTTGCTGGAGCTTTTAGAGGTCCCTTTTATACCTTCTCATTGATTTCTAGTCGTTGTGGTTGTTGCATTCATCAATAGAGCCGTTGGGGGTGTTATCTCACCTCCATAAATGAAGTCTGCAACCAACCGTTTCGAAATGCCCGACCCTGCTTCGAAACAGACTAAAATAGAAAGAGACGTTGGGGTGCATTAAAGAGCCTGTATCGAAACGGTCAGACATGTTTCGATACGCTAAGAGCCGTTTCAAAACTTGTTTCGAAACGTTTTTCCACTGTCAAGGGTCGTATCGAAACATCTTGAGATCGTTTCGAAACGCCTTAACGGTTTGTTAAAAATCAGTTAAAAACTTGCAACGGTCATATTTTTCAAATCAAATGAAGAACCGTTTCGAAACACTGAGTGTCGTTTCGATACGGTTTCTCTATGTTCTAAAGCCATTTCGGAACATGTTTCGAAACACGGGTTGGCAGTGTTGAAATCGTTTCGATACCCGTTTCGAAACACAGGTTCACAATTTCAAAACTGTTTCGAAACGCCTTAGGCAGTTTTGAAACGGTGACTCGAAAATCACTAGTCGAACGGTGATGTGTGGTCCCACCGTGTGTATGTTGGTTGTGCATGTGCAAGCCATGTATAGTCTTGTTGTGATAATCATTCGTGCATTCATTGATTTATTGTCAATTATGAAAAGTGTTTTAAAAACTGCATGTTTGTTGAATTATAGAGCTTCTCTCACTAAGCTAGTTAGCTTACGCTTTTCTTTATTTTCAACATGCAGATCGTTAGAGTTTGGGAGGCAAGTGGGCAAGGGAGGAGCTTTGGAGTTCTCGGTTAGCTCAAGTATGATTTACGTATTTGTAATAATGCCTAGATGATGGGGGTGTAGACTTGTTTGGAGTTGGTGTCAAACTCCTTAGTTTGATTTTGAGTATGTATGAGCATGTTGAATCGTTGATGCTATTTTGATCATGTCTATGCCAATAGGATGGAAATCATCCGCCCCCAAAGTATGCCCTCATTTGTGCCCCCACTTTAAAACAGTGGGTTTAGGGTTTAAGGTTTGGGGTTAAAGGTTAGGGCTTAGGGTTAGGGTGTAGGGAATTAGGAGTAGGGTGTATTTTTTAGGGTTTAGGGTTTAGGATATGAAAATTAGGGTTATGGGGCAAGATTTAATTTTATCTATTTTTAGGCAGGGGCATAGAGGGAGGCATGGTTAGGGGGCAGAAGATTTTTACCCATGCCTATATGTTGTGGATTGTAGACCATGTATGGCTTGATGTTTAAATGCCTTATGTTTGAAGACCTTTACCCTTTCTATGAATGCTATGTGTGTTTGTCTAAGGCATGTTATGCTAAATGCTATGTATGAATTCTTATGTTGAATGTTGATCCTTGAATGTATGGTTCTTACATGTTTGTTGAGTGCTAAGCATGTTTGTATAGGGTGCCTTGCATATAGAATTGATGTATGTTGGTCGTTGGAGGTTTTAGTTGTGTTTTGGAACAAACTTGTGCCATAAACTGGCTAAAACCAGTCTGCTCGCAGAGGGCGTATCAAAACGGTTGGTCCCGTTTCGATACGGTCCCTTGTTTCAGGCCAAGTGTTTCGATACGCAAAAGGGACGTTTCGGTACGATTTTGCTACTGGAAATCTGAGATTTTACCGATAAATTGAAGTATCGAAACGGGCATTGGCGTTTCCAAACGGTCTTCGTATCGTTGACCACGAGAATTTGACCGTTGAGGGTGTTTCGAAACGGTTGACCAGCGTTTCGATACGGTCTCCTCGTGTTGACTTGGGCCTGTTGACTTAGTCAGGGCGTTTCGATACACTCCTTGGGTGTTTCGAAACGGCCAGCCTTTTTAGCTAAAATGAACTATTTTTGGTATGCTGTTTGGATTGATTGCCTCGTTTGTTGCTTTCATTGTTGTCTTTCCACATAGGATTAATTTAATCCATCTAGACAAGATAATAATTAAAGAAATTTTTCTAGGGTTGCTAACCGAAGGGGAGCCTTAGCGGGTTTCACTTCGATTTTCCCCGTGTAGCCAACTCGGACCGGTCAGTCGTCCAGACCGGGACGAGGGGGTTACATTTGGTGGTATCAGAGCCTGAGGTTTCCGAGACCTCGGGTAGGTAAGTGAGGTAAGTTGGGTAGATATGTGTTGCTATGCCTCGATGAATGTTTTTACCATGTATTGCATGAAGTTTGCTTGCTAGTACGATGTTTGAAAGCATGTTTCAGTGGCTTTTTCTGGTTGGGTTAAGGGCTAGTCAAATGTCCCCATTGTTAGGTGTTGTTTTCAAAAAGGAAAATTGTTTTGTTTTAACGAGCTTGAGAACCGGAGTCATTGCCCTTTTGCTAACCTAACGTTTTTCTTATTTGTTGTGTGTTTGCTGTTTTAGATCTTATTTTGCTATGGTGAGACCAAAGGGGCGACCTAGAGCGGGTGACCAGGCACCCGGAGGTGAGCTTCCTGTTCCTCCTGCTCTCGGTGGTAATAGAGTGGGTGGAGAAGGTGACGTGCCTCAGGCTGGTGCGCAAGTCAGAGGTGATGGTAATGGGCCTCAGGTCGGTGCTAATGTTGGAGGTGTTGGGGCTCAGACGGGTCAGGGTCCAACGGGCGCAGACATGACCCATTTAATTCAGACTATAGCCGGGGTTTTCTGACAGCTTCGGCCGGTGCACAGGCTGCAGCACCACCTCAGGGTGCAGGGACAAGATTACCCCTAGAGAGGCTTCGTAACTTGGGAGCAGTTGAGTTTCGTGGGTTGACTCCCGAGGGTTCGGAGGGGTGGCTTGAGAGTACTACTCGCATCTTGGGTCAGATGTAGTGTTCAGACGCCCGTAAGTTGGGTTGCATTGTCTCCTTGCTTCAGGGGGCGCTTATACTTGGTGGACCACTATTACTTCGGGGATGGCCAAAGCGGATATCACGTGGGAGTTTTTCAGAAATGCCTTCAAGAGGAAGTATCTTGGAGTTCGGTACTTGGATGAAAAGAAGTGGTTCAGGGTAACAGGACCGTGACTGAGTATGAGGTCCAGTTTGTGAGATTGAGCCAGTATGCACTTGAGTTGGTCCATAACGAGAGAGAGCGGTGTGAGCAATTTCGATATGGGTTGACTAGAGATGTGAAGACCTACATGCTTGCCTCTGACTACACTGAGTTCGATGTTTTGATCTCTAGGGCCAAGGATATTGAGCAGAACTTAGGCTCTAGTGCACGTGCTAGTGGGTCTAATTCCGGAAGGAGATATGCGAACTGGGATAGAGACCATGCCAAGAGGCATAGGGATAGGAGGTACCAGCCCGATTCGAGACATAGGGGTGGTAACTATGGTCAGAGCCATCAGGGCCAAGGAGCTGTTATGCACACTCCAGAGTGCAATAGGTGTGGGAGATGCCATCAGGGCGAGTGTGCGGGTACCTTTGGGCCGTGTTGGAACTGTGGATCTCGAGACCACATGAGGCGTAACTGTTCACACCCGGCTAGGGGCGGACCGACTCCAGCTAGGGGTTTTGAGCATCAGAGGGGCCGTGGGCGTGGTCGTGGAAACTTTCAGCCAAGGAATGAGGGTCAGAGGAACTTGGCTCACGTAGTAGCAGTCCAGCCCGAGGGAGGAGGACCGGCTAGGGTTTATGCTCAGTGAGAGGCCGGGAATGACATTGATGTCATTGCAGGTAATTTCTCATTACAGTCTTTGAGTTTGCTTTCTTTGATAGATTCGGGGTCGACACATTCATATATTTTGGGTGAGCACGCAAGGTCATTAGGGTTACCATGTGATTGGCTAGAGGTAGGTGTAAATGTTACTAGCTCTTTTGGTGACACAGTGGTAGTTAGGAAGGTGTATAGGAGGTGTCCCTTGATGGTTCAGGGCCACGTATTTTCGGTCGATATGATGGTGTTACCCTTCTACGGTTTTGACGTGATTTTGGGCATGGATTGGCTCGTAGAGCATAGGGCTAGGGTTGACTTCGAGACTAAGAGAGTCTCATTGAGGCTTACCGATGACTTTGAGGTTGTGGTAGTTGGTGAGAATGTTAGGTTCTTGTCCAATGTGGTTTCGGCTTTGGAAGCTCAGAAGTTGTTGAGTTCGGGGTGTCAGGCTTACTTGGCTTATGTAATGAATCCGAATATGAGTGAGGTGAGACCTCAGGACATCAGAACAATATGTGATTTTCTGAGTGTTTTTCCGGAAGAGTTACTGGGTTTGCCTCCAGACAGAGCAGTTGAGTTTGCTATTGAGACGTATTCTGATTCTGCACCAGTGTCGATAGCTCCGTATAGAATGGCACCGAAAGAGTTGAAAGAGTTGAAGACAAAGCTTTAGGAGTTGACCGATAGAGGTTTCATTAGGCCTAGTATTTCTCCGTGGGGTGCTCCGGTCTTGTTTGTGAAAAAGAAAGATGGTAGCATGAGGATGTGTATAGATTATAGGCAGTTGAATAAGGTGACAGTGAAGAACAAATACCCTTTGCCTATGATAGATGACCTGCTAGACCAGTTGAGAGGTACTTCTGTGTTTTTGAAGATTGACTTGAGGTCCGGGTACTACCAATTGAAGGTAAAGGATGTGGACATACCGAAGACGGCCTTTCGTACACGCTATGTGCACTATGAGTTTTTGGTGATGCCTTTTGGGTTGACTAACGCTCCAACAACTTTCATGGATATGATGAACCGTGTGTTTCATGAGTTCTTGGACAAGTTTTTGGTAGTGTTCATAGACGACATCTTAGTGTACTCTAGGACCGAAGAGGAGCATGATGAGCATTTGTGGTTAGTACTTCAGACCCTACTAGAGAATCAGTTGTATGCCAAGCTAAGAAAATGTGAGTTTTGGATTAGGGAGGTAGTCTTCCTAGGTCACGTGATCTCGGCTAGTGGGATTAGTGTGCATCCCAAGAAGATAGAAGCTATAGTGAATTGGAAACAACCGAAGTCAGTGACAGAAATCCGCAGTTTCCTAGGGTTGGCGGGATACTATAGAAGGTTTGTTGAGGGGTTTTCTAGAATAGTGGCTCCGTTGACTAAGTTGCTACAGAAGAATGTTCCGTATGAGTGGTCAGATGCAAGACATGAAGCGTTTGAAAAATTGAAGAAAGCTTTGACCGAAGCTCCTATCCTGATTCAACCTGAACCGGGGAGAGAATTTGTGGTTTTTAGTGATGCCTCCTATGTAATGCTAGGTTGTGTGCTTATGCAAGAGGGTAATGTGGTAGCATATGCTTCGCGACAGTTGAAGGTTCATGAGAAGAATTATCCCACCCATGACATAGAGCTAGCCGCAGTGGTGTTCGCGTTGAAGATTTGGAGACACCATCTTTATAGTGAGAAGTGCACCGTGTATACCGAACACAAGAGTTTGAAGTATTTGATGTCCCATAAGGAGTTGAACCTCGGGCAACGTAGGTGGTTAGAGCTTGTTAAGGATTATGACCTCACGATAGAGTACCATCCGGGTAAGGCAAATGTAGTGGCCGATGCCTTGAGTAGAAAAGTGGCCGTTGAGTTACGAGCTATGTTTGCGAGATTGAGTGTGTCTAATGATGGTGGGTTGATAGCCGAGCTTCAGGTTAAGCCTTCGTTAGTTCAGTTAATTCGAGAGAAGCAGTTGCGAGATGAGTCTTTGGCACCTCACGTGCAAGACATAGCCGAAGATAGGCCTACTGAGTATTTTTTTTGTGAGAATGAGATCCTATGTTACAAGGATAGGATAGTGGTTCCAGAGGATGCCGAGTTGAGGCGTACGCTTTTGAATGAAGCTCATAATAGTCTTTTTGCTATGCATCCAGGTAGCACGAAGATGTATCGAGGGTTGAAAGAAGAGTACTATTGGGTTGGTTTGAAAAAAGACGTGGCCGAGTTCGTAAGTAGGTGTATGGTTTGTCAGAGAGTCAAGGCCGAGCATCAATTTCCCTCAGGATTGTTACAGCCGTTGAAGATTCCAAAATGGAAGTGGGAGCGTATTACCATGGACTTTGTGTCGGGGCTACCGTTGACTCCTTCGAGGAAGAATTCAGTGTGGGTGATTGTGGATAGGTTTACTAAGTGTGCTCACTTCATACCAGTTCATACCACCTATAATTTAGATAAGTTGGCCGATCTGTATATCTATGAGATAGTGAGACTACATGGGGTACCGAAATCAATTGTGTCAGACTGAGATCCGAGGTTTACAGCTAGATTTTGGGA
The DNA here is from genome assembly GCA_030270665.1 of Hibiscus trionum. NCBI lineage: Eukaryota > Viridiplantae > Streptophyta > Magnoliopsida > Malvales > Malvaceae > Hibiscus > Hibiscus trionum. Next base: position 6,588,894 of record BSYR01000007.1, on the reverse strand, counting down.
GTGTTTGCATCGAGCCTTTGGGTACTTGGTTGAACTTCAGCACTTCGTATCATCCGCAGTCAAATGGTCAGTCTGAGAGAGTGATTCAGGTGTTGGAAGATATGTTGAGATGTTGTATCATTGATTTTCAGGGGTCGTGGGAGAAACATCTACCGCTAGTAGAGTTTGCGTATAACAACAGTTTTCAGTTGAGTATTCAGATGGCTCCGTATGAGGCCTTGTATGGTAGGAAGTGTAGAACTCCGATTTGTTGGGCCGAAGCCGACAGAAGCTTGTACCGATGCCTGATTTGCTTAGAGGCACCACCGAGAAAGTGAAGTTGATATGTGATCGTTTGAAGGCAGCTTCAGATCGACAGAATTCCTATGTCGACTTAAAGAGGAAAGAGATGGAGTATTCCGTGAGAGATAAAGTGTTTTTGAAAGTCTCACCTTGGAAGAAGGTGATGAGGTTTGGTAGGAAGGGTAAGTTAAGCCCAAGATTCATTGGACCTTATGAGGTAGTTGAGTAGATTGGGCCAGTAGCTTACCGTTTGAGATTGCCTTCCGAGTTAGAGAAGATCCATGATGTCTTTCATGTGTCGATGCTTAGGAGGTATAAATCGGATTCGTCCCATGTTATGCTCGTTGAGGAGATAGAGTTGAATCCGGATTTGTCTTACAACGAAGAACTAGTTGAGATACTTGCTTCTGATAGCAAGGTGTTGCGTGGCAAGACCATAGAGTTGGTCAAGGTGTTATGGAGACATAGAGGTGTGGAAGAGGCCATGTGGGAAAGGAAAGCCGATATGCTTGAGCAGTTTCCGTACTTGTTTCCTTCAGGTAATTTTAGGGACGAAATTCCTTAAGTGGGGGAGAGTTGTAACACCCGATTTTGGGGGTCGGGTGAAAGTAATATTAAAATAATGTTTCGGGTTTCCCTTTTCATTTTAAAAATTTATTTTATATGTTGGATCAAATTTTAAATTAAATTAGAACCCAAATTCCATGGAAATTGGAATGGTGAAGGATGGCCATCTCATTAATGGAAAAGTTGTAATTTCTTGGTATTGTAAATAGAAACCCATTTATTTTAAAACACTCATTTTAACTCATCTTCTTCCCCCTTTCAATCTTATCCCACGACAAAAACCCCCATCCCCATTGGAATCACTATTCCATCACATATCTTGCTTGTTGTTGGAGATTTTTCAAAGGTAAGATCAGTTTTTTGACATGTCCTCATCATTCTCTTCAAGCTCATACCTTTAGTTTTCATTAATGTTCACGATTTTGAAATTGGAAGTTTTGAGTTTTTAGATTAAAAATGTCATCTTTATTGTCTATAACTTAAGCTTTTGATTTGTTGAGGTTATATGAGTTATTTACAACCTAAAGGGTCTAACATATTCGATTTTTACATGGTTTTGTGGTGTTTCCCGAAATTGGGTTTTAGGGAGGTTTTAGAGAGCTTAAATGTTGAGTTTTGGGGATGCTTTGTGTGAGAAAGTGTTGGCTGATGGTTAGGCTAGGTATAAGGGTTGTTTTGGAAGCTTTTGGGAGTAATTTAAGTGTTGAAATCAAGGATTTTAGGCTGTGCTTCATGGCTTCTCGGAAATGAGGATTTTGGGCGTTGTTCTTAGCTTGAATCATGTGTTTTGTGCTTGAATTGTGTTTCGGGTTTGCTACTTTGATTTGTGAACTGATTTGAGGTTGTTTTGATTGTGTTGGGATGATTAGAAGCAAGGAATTTAGTTGGTGAAGCTTTGGGGACGAATCCGGAGATTTTGGAGACTTGAGCTTGGTTCTCGGCTTTCTTTTGGGTAGCAACGGTGAGTAGAAATGTCAAATCTTGATTTGTTTTCGAAATGGAACTCTTGGGGGTTTGGGTGGGACCTAGAGGGTTCACCTAAACCCGAGTGTAAGTTACTACTCCTACATTTTTGTTATGTGAAAATGAATGGCTATATGTTGTGGTATCATGTGCATCTTGAGTTGTTTTACACCGTTATTGTTGTGTAGTCGTGTTGAAGCCGAGCCTCGCGTGATGGTTTTCTTAACTACGGTGATGAGTGGTCCCACCGGTAGTGACTAGTAGTAGAGTAAGGTGATGAGTGGTCCCATCGGAAAACTACTAGTCGAACGGTGATGTGTGGTCCCACCGTGTGTATGTTGGTTGTGCATGTGCAAGCCATGTGTAGTCTTGTTGTGATAATCATTCGTGCATTCATTGATTTATTGTCAATTATGAAAAGTGTTTTAAAAACTGCATGCTTGTTTAATTATAGAGCTTCTCTCACTAAGCTGGTTAGCTTACGCTCTCCTTTATTTCCAACATGCAAATCGTTAGAGTTTGTGAGGCAAGTGGGCAAGGGAGGAGCTTTTGAAGTTCTCGGTTAGCTCAAGTATGATTTACGTATTTGTAATAATGCCTAGATGATGGGGGTGTAGACTTGTTTGGAGTTGGTGTCAAACTCCTTTGTTTGATTTTGAGTATGTATGAGCATGTTGAATTGTTGATGCTATGTTGATCATGTCTATGCCTATATGTTGTGGATTGTAGACCATGTATGGCTTGATGTTTAAATGCCTTATGTTTGAAGACCTTTACCTTTTCTATGAATGCTATGTGTGTTTGTCTAAGGCATGTTATGCTAAATGCTATGTATGAATTCTTATGTTGAATGTTGATCCTTGAATGTATGGTTCTTACATGTTTGTTGAGTGCTAAGCATGTTTGTATAGGGTGCCTTGCATCTAGAATTGATGTGTGTTGGTCGTTGGAGGTTTTAGTTGTGTTTTGGGACAGCCTTGTGCCGTAAACCAACTAAAATCAGTCTGCTCGCAGAGGGCGTATCAAAATGGTTGGTTCCGTTTTGATACGGTCCCTTGTTTTAGGCCAGGCGTTTCGATACGCAAAGGGGACGTTTCAGTACGATTTTGCCACTGGAAATCCGAGATTTTGCCGATAAATTGAAGTATCGAAACGGGCCTTGGCGTTTCGGAACGGTCTTCGTATCATTGACCACGAGAAGTTGACCGTTGAGGGTGTTTCGGAACGGTTGACCAGCGTTTCGATACGGTCTCCTCGTGTTGACTGGGACCTATTGACTTAGTCAAGGCGTTTCGATACACTCCTTGGGTGTTTCGAAACGGCCAACCTTTTTAGCTATAATGGACTATTTTTGGTATGCTGTTTGGATTGATTGCCTCGTTTGTTGCTTCCATTGTTTTCTTTCCACATAGGATTAATTTAATCCATCTAGACAAGATAATAATTAAAGGAATTTTTCTAGGGTTGCTAACCGAAGGGGAGCCTTAGCGGGTTTCACTTTGGTTTTTCCCGTGTAGCCTACTCGGACCGGTCAGTCGTCCAGACCGGGATGAGGGGGTTACATTAACGGAAAAGATTATTATTAAGGGTAGTAATTTGTTCTGGAATCTTATTCTTATGTTTGGTTTGTCCTCGTTCCCACCAACCCGGAAAAGATTATTACCTCGGGTAATCTAACATTTCCAGTAATATCTCAGGCAATGTTACATTCCGGGAATCCTATTCCCAAGGGTAATCTTACATTCCATGAACCAAACGCACCCTCAGAGATCCATTAATTGGCCGAGTGGCTAAGGATGCCCATATTAGTCATCTTGTATGAGTTCGAATCCCGACATGAGAATGTATTACCTCTTTGTTTAGTAAAAAAATATCTTCTCAATCTCTTACAATTAAAGTTACTCAATTTACAACTAATAACCAGTTGGTCTAGTGAGATGAAACACTAGACCAAAAATGATTATTCAAAAAAAATTATTCAAAACCAGCGAGCTTGAAAACCGGTTGGTCTAGTTAACTAAGAATGTTCATCGATTTACAACCAATAAATTAAACACAGATAGTTAAACAAAATATAATTATTCAATTTACAACATTAACATCAATCATCAAGGAGGAACAAGCTTTATAATTTACATAACAAATAAATTAAAATATTAATCTAATTTACAAATAGTTTATAAATAAAAGAAGTTAACCAACGAGCTTCTTGTGTCCTTATCGGGAGAAATTATTGCATAGTCTGGCTTAACATGTTATTTATGGTCCTCATCTAATAAAAATTAGCCAATTAATTTTTATTTTTCATGTTATTTTTTTCTAATTAATTTTTATATAATTATTCACTCTCTATTTACATGGCAATAAAAAATGAAGATTCATTTTTGGAAAAAAATAATATGAAAAAATTAAAAATTAATTGACTGTTTTTTAGTGGATGAGGCCACCGATGACATAATGAGCCGGGACCATATAATAATATTTTCTTAATTACACACGTTATTTTCTTTCCTCTTTTAACCGCCACCTCCACCACTATCACAACTTCCTCCTCCTCCTCCTCCACCTCCGCCACTATCACAACATCCTCCACTTCCAGCATCGAAACCTCCTCCCCAACTGCTATACTCTGCAGCATCAGCAGCAGCGCCAGCAATATCAATACTTACATGGTCTCCGCCAAAGCCACCACCTCCGGCAGAGCCAGCAGCAGCGCCACCACCGACATTACTACTCCCGGGGGAAGCACACCAGCTAAGGGAAACAAACATAAGCATCATACAGAGAGATACAGAGGAAAAAATAATCGGAATCATCCAAGGTTCCATATCTTTTTTGTGGATCATGATGAATCAACTCCTTTTATAGTTTAAAGGGTCAGCGTAAGTTGGAATTAATCTGTGAGCAAATTGTACCCAAAACATGTTTGCTTATATTGACTTTTTCAACAATACTATTAGATTAGAAATTAAGGTCAAAGTCAAACGCACATAAGTATGCAGTCAAAAAACAAAGGCATATACGAATGTTTGTATCAAAGAACAATGTGACCAGTTTCCTTTGTTTTGACAAGCAGTATAAAATATTCAGAGAAACTGTTTTTTTTTTTATACGCAGAGCATTCAATTAATGCTTTTGCCTTTAAATTTTGAAAGGTACTTTTGTTTTTCTTCACTTTAAAGAGTGTAAGCAATGTATTCCGATGCATATCATTTTAGTTTTATTACAGTGCTATACCGTCCACGCATAATGTTTCCAAAATAAATCGTTTCGATTCATAGATTAATTATGGAACGTCATTTTTAATTGAATTTGGTTTATTTATAATGTTTTCTAATCATAATGTTTCTAAAATAAATTGTTTCGATTCATAAAATTTAGCGGGATGTTCCACATGTCTGATGTTTTTCTTTTTTTGCATCTTGCTTAACGGAATTCTCATACTCTTTACTCCGTTCTCAACAAGGTTATTCTCATCCTCTTCTTCATATGACCGATGCTCTGTCTTTCAGAGTTTGTCCATGTATGAATTTTTGTTTGCTGATATGTTATTTGGAGATTTCCAGATCTTCTCGCACTTGTCTTTTCCTTTGTCTGATTTTTTTTTGTAATTTCATTCAACTCATTAATAAATGATCAGTTTACCGTTCAAAAAATAAATAAATAAAAAATAAAATTTAAATTTAAGTTTTTTGTTTTATTTAAAAAATTTAATATTTCAACTCACTAAACTAACCGGTTATTATTCATGTAATTTATTGTTTGATGAACACTCTCGAATGATCTTTCTCTATATATGCGTTAATAATAAAACAATGCTTTCCAACAAATCATTGGCTATTACATTTGTTGAGTAATAGTTTATCCATTTCTTTACCTTTGCCGTTTTTTTATTAGTAAAGAAATATTATATTTTTAAGATGAATATTAGATTTAAACCAGTGTAAAATAAGATAACATATACATTATTAACTATCCGATTAATTTAGATCTCTTTATCACTCTTTTCTTAATATTTGAACTTCGAGAGTTATAAAGCTAGCTTGGGGGTCTCATGTACATAAACATTTTGTATGTGTTACATTTCTTTGGACTTTAAATTTAAGGCCCACATTAGGTGATGCTACCGTACCAATAACTTATTTTCTTAATATTCACAAAATTCGTAATGATTGTTTTGATAAAAAAAATATTATCAATATGATAGGATATGTATGAGATCTTCAAAAATCCACACAACACAACCAAAACAAACAACATAAATTCATGAAATTTATCAGGCAGCGTTTCAAGGCAAACATTGTCTCTATTTGGTAAATAGCGGTCTGAGTTAAAATTAGTGGTTTGAGCTAATATTAAAAGTTTGACCGGTCAAGTCTACTAATTTGAATATTTGGTGAATAACTTATTGGAGTGAAAACTCTAATTTTGAAAAAATTACTAATATGAGCTTTTTGAAATTAGAAGTTTTGACATAAGAGTTATAAATACTCTTTTACCCTCAACAATTATAAAAAAACTCCAAGTAACCTAAGTTTAACCTTTTATATTTTAATTGTCACCCTTACGTATTCATATTGTGACCTTTGTCAACTAATACTTTCTTTCTTTTTATTCTCATTTTTTATTTGTGTTTAAATTTGTAGAACTAATGTTTTGATATAATAATTGAAAAATGTTTTGGACTGATTTAAAAAGTATTTAAATCATTTCCAAAGTCCAAACAACTTGAAATTATGTTTAGGGAAGTTTTTAAAAGGTTTTTTATGTTTTTCAAAGCCAAACTTCACAAACATGTCCAGGTGTTTCAAAACACCTTAGGGCGTTTCGAAACAGGGGGCCCAAGTAGCAAAATCGTTTCGATACTTGTATCGAAACAGGCTTTCCATGGACATAACTTTTGCCCAGCGTTTCGAAACGGGCTATGCCGTTTCGATACGCCTATGTGGCATTGACCACAACGGTCATAAACCCCAACAGCTATTTTCCCAACTAACTTTTAAATGCAGGCATTTCGATACGAGCCTATAGCGTTTCGATACGGGTTTCGAAACGGCAAGGGGTGTTTCGATATGGATGCCCTGACAGACTGCAACGGCTCTTTCTACTTAAAGAGCGTTTCGAAACGGGTTCACGCGTTTCGAAACGGGGAGCTGCAGAACTGCATTTATGGTGGGAATTAAAGTCCTCAACGGTTCCAATTTGATCCCAACGGCTAGTAACGGCTACAAACTCATTTGGGAGTATAAAAGGGACCTCCAAGCATCAAGAGAAGGTTAATGCTCATATTGTCAAACATCAAATGATCAAGAATTGTCTTAGAGCTTAAATTGTCATTTATTGTATAGACAAACACTAGTGAGCCAAAATTGTCAAATTTGCTCAAGTGTTTTAGGTTTTGGGTGAGTGCTTAATTGTGCAAACAAACACCTATTAGAGGGTTTTAAGTTTGCTTCTTGTTTCTCTTTGTAAGAGAGGGTTTCAATCAAGGCTTTGGGTAGAAAGCTTGATTGTGTATAAGGGTTACCTCCTAAGCCTAGAAAAGGGGACGAATCAATAGTGGATTGATTGAGAAATCCTTAGTGGGGAGCTAAGGTAGTGGATGTAGACCTTGGTTAGAAGGTTGAACCACTATAAATCTTTGTGTCTATCTTTATTTTAGCTTCCACAACCCTTCCACCCAAAAATCCACCTCTCCACCACTTGGTGAGCAAGAACGGTTGAACAAATCGAGCCCCACACAACTCAACAAAATTTAATTAAATTGTATTAAAAATAATTATATAAATAATAAATTAATATATATATATAGATACTTCAAATATAGTTAGTAATGTTATATTAAAAAATTATTTTTCATAGGCCCTGTTTGGCAATTAGCGGATAGCGGATAGCGGATTACATTAGCTGATAGTTGATTGCATTAGCTTATTTGACTAGCGGATTGTATTAGTTGATTGTATAAAAGTGTTTGGTAAAATTAACTGATAGCTGATAGCTGTTAGATTATTTAAACAAGCAAAATGATATATAAGGACATGATTATTGTAATTCCCTCGTCCCGGTCTAGCTGACAGACCGGTCCGAATGGGTTACATGAGGAAAACCGAAGTGAAACCCGCTAAGGCCTCACTCCGATTAGCAACCTTATATATATTTTTCAATTATATTGTCTAGATGTCTCGTTAACCCTAAGTGTGAAAACAACATCGGAAAACGAGGACAGACGATACAGACGGAACGTACGGTAATTTAAATTTACCAAGTGACATATTATGTCCATTTGCTTGCATTCGGAAACAAAAACATACATAAACAACGCATATAAACTTAACAAAAAAGCATACATCCAATGGGACAAAAGCCCAACATCCGAGAACCCTTAAAGATGCCAAAAGCCCAATTTACAGGCCTGTGTTTCAAAACAGGCTTGCCCGTTTCGATACACGGGCCCCAGTTTTTAAGAGCCAGACCAGCCGTACCGGTACGGTCTACCTCGTTTCGGTACAGGGGTCCATTTCGTCTAAGCGTTCCGAATCTCGTTCTGGAACAGACCTTCATAGTAGCAAAACTGTTTCGGTACGCGTATCGGAACAGGGGCTCACAGTGTCAAATCGTATCGAAACGCATTTCGATACGGGTATCCCTGGAGCTGCACCCGTTCCGAAACCACCTCACACGTTTCGAAATGCTTGCAATCTGTGAGACTCTAGAAACAGTTTTAGGCATCTCCAAATGTTCCCAAACATGACTCAAAGCACAAGAAACAAGATACAATATGTATACACGAATTCTAGAGGCATTTCACCATACTTCAGGCATAATCAACACTTATCATACATCCAAACCCCAACCATTTGAAAGAACATGCATCCAAAGCCAAACATTTAAAGAAACAAGCATCCACCAGAATACATGCATAACAAGAGTCACATGCCTTTGAAGCAAAACACTTAAGGATTCAAGAAGCAAGGATACATGCTTTCAAACGACTCACAACATCTCAACAACATGGTTTACAATCCAACAAAAGAGTTAAAGGCCTTAACAAACATCCTCCCAAACCACAAGAAACATGAAACAGAAAACATACGCATAACCTAGAGGCATTCCAACCTGCCACAAGCATGATCAACCATAGAGCATACATATGATTCAAGGCAAGCAAAAGACATACATTTAGACCCTTCCAACACATGCCAAAATATCAAACCACCAAACATGATATATATATATATATATATATATATATAAGGCAATAAAGCATACTTAACAAAACCATTTAGCCAAAAGAAACATACGTTCACCTAAGCAATGCACAATCAAGGTTCACATGCCTTCAACAAAAACATAAGCATTCATAAGACATGGTTAAAAACCTTCAAATACAAAACACTTAGACATCAACATAAACATGGTTTACAAATCCATCAACACAAATCATTAACAACATAAAGCCAACCCAAAGAAGTCTAGATACACGCTCCTAAAACACATAGCATTTCTCATTGCTAAACTACTACATTATTTACCAAACCATACTTGAGCAACTACCACACGCTTGGACGCCCTTTCCTTGCTCCTTGCTAACTCCCCGCTAATGATCTGCATTGTCGAAAAAGGAGAGCGTAAGCATAAAGCTTAGTGAGCGGAGCTCTAAAAGCACAACAACAAATGCAAATTTTTTAAAACATAGATCTTAGTTTTAAAGCAAAACCATTTAAGGAAAAATGTAATAAAACACAAACATCAACAATACATGGTATGCACATGCATAACCAATACCCGATGGGACCACACATCACCGTTCACATCAGCTAGTAGTTTTTCGATGGGACCACACATCACCGTACTCTTCTACTAGTTAGTACCGGTGGGACCACACATCACCGTACTCTTCGACTAGTCACTACCGGCAGGACCACACATCACCGTAGTAACGACAACCATCACGTGAGGTTCGACACCAACAACGACTACACGACAATATCAAACGGGAGTAAATACAATCCACAATTCACACAATATCACAACAATCACACACACATTAACACTTAATGAACAAGGAAAAAATAGCAACTTACACTTGGGTTTAGGCTAGCCCTTAAGGCTCCACCCAAACCCCCAAGAAACCTCTTTGAACATATTTAAACCTCAAAACAGTTTTCCACTCACCATTCGCACACCAATGCAAACCACAAAGTCATTTCAAGCTTCTGAACTTTCCGGGACTGCGTCCGAACCACCCAAGGTCAAATCCGCTATTTCTAACCAATCAAAAACAATGTATTAACCTCTTAATCAACCGCAATTTGCTGTTATACATCAGCTCACAATTCCACAATATTTTCTCAACAATTCAAAGCCGGATTCCTCCCAAATATTCTCATTTTCGTACTCCAGCAAAACTCAGCCATTACCCCTCAATTTAAACACTTAAAGCACTCCAAAACATGTCCAAAACATCACCCTAAGGCTGTACAACCATCAGCCCTTCATTTCCCCACATAAACACCTTAAAAACTCTTATTTTCCACTTCTAAAAATTACCTACAGCAGTGGTTTCGGGAATCCAATCAAACCAGCACTATCACCACTCAAAAACCATCAAATAACATCTAAAAACATCTATCCAATGTCCACATACCTCCAACCCTCTTTTTACCACAAAATCAGCCAAAAACTCACTTATTTCACTTCTAAAAATCCACCCCTAAGACTAGTTTCGGGTATACTATAATTAAGCAACCTTTTTAACATGTTATGACTTCAAAATAAACTTTAAAAACACCCCAAAACACTGCCCTAAAAGACCCATACGGGATTTCACCCAAAATCCCCACTTTTCATAAATCTTGAAATTTCAAGGTTGAAAATTAATGGGGTTTGCAAATCCAACTTTAATTTAAGTTAAATTTAAGTAAAACAAGGAAAAGAAAAAGAGGATTTACCTTCAAAGGTCTTCAATGGAGGAAAGGAGAAGGAAATGAGAGAATAGAATTTTTGGAAGAAGATGAGTGGTTTTGATTTTCAAAACTCTCTTAAAATTTTCATTAATGGCGTTATCGTAAATATTGAGAACTTTTATAAAAATCAGCTCTTTAATTTAAATTTAACCCGAAACTAATCATAGATCAAAACCCGATAACTCCCGGGCCTAAAACCGGAGTGTTACAATTATATTCAATACTTGTTTGAATAGTTTATTAGTTATCAATATTTTGTATCTAATCGATATTAATTAGATCTATAAAATTATTTTTAATTTAACTTTTCTAAACATATACAAATGATTTATATATTAATTTATTATTTATATAATTATTTTAATATAATTTAATTAATTACTAAATTTAAATACACATATAAATATGTGATAATAAAAAGAAAAAAGTAAATAGGATTAGCTTATAAATAGGGTAAAAAATATTTAATTTAGGTTATTTTGAGATTTTTGGTAAATGGTAAGGGTAAAAGAGTCTTTACAACTCTAATATCAAACCTCTAATCTCAAAAAGCTCATATTATGAGCTTTTTCAGAATTAGCGGTTTCACCCCAATCCGCTCTTTCAATCCACTATTCACCAAACAACAATATTAGCGGATTTGACTAGTCAAACCTCTAATTATGCCTCAAACCTCTAATGTTTGCCCAAACCTCTCTTTACCAAACAAGGTCATAATCTAATTAATATTAATAGATACTAAATATTGATAACTAATAAATTATTCAAACAAATATCAAATATTATCATGTCATTATATGTCATTTTGCTTATTTAAATAATCAAACAGCCATCAACTAACTTTATCAAACACTTTCATATAATCAGCTAATACAATCCGCTAGTCAAACCAACTAATGCACATCCTATTAGACATGTCTTTTGGGAAGAGGGTAATGACCCCGTGACAAGTGGTATAAGAGCGACCTTTTGACTGTCTAATTTCACGTCGAGCGTCCATGAGTGAGGTAGGCAGAGTGGACAACAGTGATAATTAGCCAATCACGAGAGTGGAAGCTCGTGACGAGGGCGTCACGAAGTTGAGTGAGCTGCACATCCTATTAGACATGTCTTTTAGGAAGAGGATATTTTTTTGAGAAGGTCTGGTTTTATTGTTAAATAAAGAAAGAGAAGAAAACTGTTGAACATATTACAATCATGGTAGACTTCTCTTAAACTAAGAAATGGAAACTAGAGAAACATAAAAACCAGCCCAGAGATCTGAGATAACTCGGAGTGCATCAAGAGAAATGCAGATAATGGGATAATCCGAGGAGTAACTAAAAAACAGTAGTCTTCCATTGTTGATTCAGTCGTCAAACGAGCAAAAGAGAGGCAACATGATCCATGGAGAGGGATTAGTAACTGTTGTGTATGTGCTGTCGGTCTCTTTCGACGACAATGGTGACTGCAGTTAGCGCTTCTTCTACCCAGAATACAGGTGAGCCACAACTTTTACCATATTGTGCAAGAGTATGAGCGGCCATATTCCCTTCGCGTTTAACATGGCAGAAAGCAGACTCGCGTACGTTGCATATGGCTTCTTTGATATCAATGATCAGAACCCTTAGCGGCAAGTGATCTTCAGAATTGGAGTTTAATTTCTTGATGATAGTTAGAGAGTCTCCCTCAACGATCACCCTATCAAACCCCATGTCGATGATAAAATTCACAGCATCCCTGCAAGCTAGGGCTTCTGCAACAAACGCATTGGCTACGTAGAGGTGATGCATGATGCATGCTCCCATTATTAAGCCATCACTATTTCTACAGATCACACCGGAAACCGAAAGTTTTGTTTGAGCACAGTAGGCAGCATCAAAGTTTGCTTTGACTAGGTTCCTTTGTGGAGGAGTCCATTGTTGCAGTTGAGTACATGAAGATGGTCGCACAGCAACATGAATAGTCTCCTGTTCCCTAATGTAGGCTTGGATGAAAGAGACTGCTTCCTGAACTGTGGTAGAATGACTATCATGAACGGCCTTGTTACGAGCATACCAAATTGCCCAACAAGACACAAGAAAATTTGTTTTGACAGTCTCACTCAAGTTGTTGTAAACATTGACTATCCAATCCTTCCATGGTAAATTTAGGGTGGATATAGTTAGAGAAATTCCTTGAGCAACAAATATAGCATTGGAGTACCAGCATTCACGTATCAGATGTTCAATGCCCTCATTAACAGAATGACAAAATTGACAACCATTTTGAACTTGCAATCGACGAGTCTGAAGATTGTCAAATGTTGGAAGATAATTGTTCACAATTCTCCACATTGTGATTTTTATCTTTTCAGGCAGTTTTAAACCCCACATGTGATTATAGAACTGCTTCAAAGACAATTGAGATGTACCTGGGTTTGTGGGAGAGTTACTATGCAAGAGTTTGTATCCGCTTTTCACAGTATATACTCCTGCATTATCATACTTCCAAACCAGGGTATCACACTGTTGTGTATTTGCCAATGGAATATCATGGATGTAGGACACCAAAGAGGATGGAAATAAACGATTAAGCACATCCAATTTCCAACACTTTGCTGGGGCATCAATTAGATCCGCCACCTTAGTATACTGGATATTAATAGCTTGAGTTCGTGGTCTGCCATCTTCTGTATTTGGGATCCAAGGATCGTTCCAAATGTTGATGGATTCTCCATTGCCAACACTCCATATTAGGCCCTGTTCAATAAGTCCTCTTGCACTCCACAGGCTTCGCCAGGTATATGAAGGATTAGAGCACAGGTTTGCATGAAGGAAATCCGTTGAGGGGTAATATCTGGCCTTTAAGACTTTTGCCAGCAAAGAATTAGGATGTTTAATAAGCCGCCAGCAATCTTTAGCCAGCAATGCTACGTTAAACTGACCAAGGTCTCGGAAGCCCAAGCCTCCCTCTTGTTTTGATGATGCAAGTTGGTTCCATGATGTCCAATGAATTCCTTTGTTGGTGCCTGTATTTTTCCACCAGAATTTGGCCATGGATTGCTCCAAAGCGTGACATAGAGATGAAGGCAAGAGAAAGCAGTGCATGGCATATACTGGAATGGATTGCAAGACACTACGAATGAGAGTTGCTTTACCACCCATGGACAGAAACTTGGTGCTATACGTGTTGGATTTACTGTTGACCTTATCCACATAATAACTGAAGGCTTCCTTTTTATTCCTACCTACCATTGTATGAAATCCCAAATATCGTTCTGGATTGGCTGCAATACGGACATTCAAGATGGAGCCAATTGCAGTTTGGATTGTTGTGGGAACATTGGTGCTGAAGAATAGGAGAGATTTATCATAGTTTACACGTTGCCCTGAAATGTTTCCAAATTGTGTTAAGATGTTTTTGAGAGCCACAGCAGTTTCCACAGTCGCATTTGCAAAGCAGATGCTGTCATCAGCAAAGAAGAGATGACCAATTTCCAGTCTTTCTCGACCAATGGTAACACCTCTAAGCGTTCTATTCTGCATAGCTTGGTTCAATAGTTGCGACAGGCCCTCAGCACACACCAAGAACAGATACGGACTAAGTGGGCAACCTTGCCGTAACCCACGAGATGGAGTGAACTTCTCTCCCTTTACTCCATTAAAGCCCACTGAGTAAGATACAGTTGAAACACAATCCATGAGTAGATTCACCCATCGTGCATTGTAGCCCAGCTTTAGTAGCATTTGCTTCAAAAATGGCCACTCAACACGATCGTAAGCTTTGCTAAGATCGGCTTTGAGGGCAAATGAACCATGTTTTCCAGCTCTCTTAGTCTTCATTGAGTGCAGAATTTCATATGCAATCAATATATTGTCTGATATTTGTCGAGATGGAATAAAGGCCCCCTGACATTCATCAATGCATGTATCCAAAGTTGTAGAGAAACGATTTGCTAAAACCTTAGCTATGACTTTATAGAGTATAGTACAAAGACTTATTGGCCTGAAATGGGACATGTTGTCAGGCTTTTTGATTTTAGGAATTAAGACAATCAGCGTCTCATTTAGCTCTCGAACACTAGAGATGCCATTCAGTTTTGATAAACAGAAGGCTGAGATGTCTTGACCTATAATGTGCCAATATTTCTGGAAAAATAAAGCCGGGTAACCATCTACTCCACTTGCTTTTAAAGGAGCCATGCTTGTGATAGCAGTCCATACCTCCTCTGCCGTGAACGGCTGTAACAGTTTCGCATTTGTAGAACTGGTGATCTTCGATTGAACATGGTTGAGAAGGAATGAAGCATTAACAGGTTGAGGATGTCTTGAAAAGGTCATCAAAGTAAGAGGTAGCTAAATTGATCATTCCATTGTCAGAAGTAACCCATCTTCCTGCAGCATCATATAAACCCTGGACATGGTTAGTCTTCTTGCGATAAGAGGCAAACTTGTGGACGAAGGAAGTGTTATTATCGCCGTGAGTAAGCCAATTTGAATGTGCTCTTTGTTCCCAAAAGAGTTCTTCTTTATCGGCTTCAATGTTTAAGCCAAGTTTGACTTCAATCATCTCTTGTAGTTTGTCATCATCAGGATCGGAAGAGATTAAATCCTGTAGTTTAGATAATAGACCTTGCTTTGTTGCCCTCTTCATATGTTTAGTTTCTTTGTTCCATGTTGAAAGGGTGTATCCCAAGGAAGCTAGTTTATGTAGCACAGTACCTGGTTCCTCCCAAGCATTTTTAATCATATCTTCTACTTCAGCTTCGAGAATCCAATGTGCATCAAACCTGAAATGAGTGAGTGCTGATCTACTATGAGTAGATGCGTGTCCTAAGGTGTCAATAAGCACTGGGCAATGATCAGAGGTAGAATGGAGGAGATGTTTGACACAGTAGCATGGATGAAGATCCCACCAACTTGGATTTGCTAATGCCCGGTCAAGTCGCTCACGGACGTTTGTATGTGGGAAGTTACCTCTTTCCCAGGTGAACCACACACCATCGAAACCAAGGTCTCCTAGTTCACAATCATTTAAAGTGTCACGAAATTGTAGCATGTTTCGTTCTGGCCGTATTCTCCTGCCCATTTTTTCAAAGGAGTACATAATTTCATTAAAGTCTCCAGCAATTAACCATGGCAAGTCATGCTGAGATTTTAAGCAACGCAATAATTGCCAGGAACGTTGTCTCTCACTTTCAATGAGATTGCCGTAGAAACCTGTAAACCTCCATGGATCAGCATCATCGTCTCGAATAATAACATCGATGTGATGTTGTGAAAAACTGGATAAGGTAACGTTGCATTATGGCTTCCAACCAAGGGACAAACCTCCCCTTGAACCAATCACAGCAACGTCAATGCCAAACCGAAAGCCACATCGATGACGAACCCTTTCCATTCGACGAACACTTAATTTTGTTTCAATGAGAAACAAAATGTGGGGACTATTGCCTCGTAAACTGTTTTTGAGGCGAGTAACGGCCCGTGGTTTCCCCAACCCACGGACGTTCCATGAAATGATTTTCATAACTGCCGGCTGCCCTGCACCACAGGGCTAGCCGATGTCTCATGTTCTTCGGTTGGTGGAGTAGAATCCAGATTGCCAGAAACCGATGCCACCTCCCCTACAACTCTGTGTCGTTTCTTCCCATCCTGTATAGACAAAGGATTGTCCTCAGCATCTGAACCTAACTCAATAGAACCATCTGTTGTAGTAAGGTTTACGTGTGCAGTGATAGGAACCCCATGCAGAATGGTACCAGATGTTAGGGTCGAAGTTACAACCCCTCTTGCTTCCATTAGAGACAAACCAGAAATATCATCTCGTAACCAGCGACTAGGTACTGGAGGTGCTCTCCTGGATGGTGCTCTTAAGGAAGAATCCGACCCAAAAATTATGTCATCAGGTTTCAATGTCAGGCGTAGTGGGCAGAAGTTTTCTCCATGTCCAATTTTTCCACAGAGGAAGCAGAAAATTGGGAGTCGTTCATACTGGAACCGCACGTATGTACTACGGGTTGCGTCCAATGCTATTTTCTTTTTGCGTTTCAAAGGCATGTTGACATCAAAAAACACCTTTAATCGCATGTAGATCTTTCGCCCAGACAAGATAAGTTTGGAGTCATATTCGATAAAACGGCCAATGAAGTTGCCAAATTGTTGTGCCATGATTTCGGACATGAGACCAGTAGGCAAATCATGCACTTGAACCCAAAGGACAGCAAGATTGAGTGGAACCTGCATGGGGTCATCCCCGTTTTCCAATCTACGAAGAAGGAGGAGATGGTTATTAAAGAACCATGGGCTTCCCAGAAGAACTCTTTGTAAGTCAACCTCGTTGTAGAACTTGAAACAGATGCGTTTTTCCCCTAGATCAGTGATGGAAACGCCCCCCAATAGATGCCATATATCAGCCATGGTATTTCGCATGGAGAAGAAATGGATGATGCTTGTGGTATGGAAAGTTCCTACCAAGCAAAAAGCATAATCCTCCTGAACCGGTCCTACTTCTGGAGGAAGGGCCAGGATTTCCTCTTCACCATCATCGAGCGTTAGTCCTGCAAGTTCAGATTCCATTGTGATATTGGTAAAGCTGTTGCAGACCGTCGGAGAAGACCAAGAATAAACCAGACACCATGGAAAGAGACAAGAAACCGTGCAAAACTGCAGACAATAAACCGTGCAAAAACTACAGACAAAGTTGAAAAATATTTTTCCGCAAATCCTATAATTAGGAAGAGGATAATTAAAATGGGACAACAGTGATAATTACCCCGTCACACATGAATATGCAAGGTCCCAAATCTAAGGTTTTCTTTATCCCTATGCAACAACATTGTCACAGTTGAGAGCAAAGCAAGTCACTTTCCGGAGAGATCAAAACAGATATAATCATATTAAATCAGTTGACCGTGAATTCCAAGACACAGAGAAACAAGGGATCGTGACTCGTGAGGAAACGTCAAAAATTGGCATTATGCAGAAGGGGCTGGCCAAGAAAAGGCAAAATCATCTTATATATTAAACTAGTGAAATTCTCAACTTGTTACGTAACTTATTTTTTTCATTAAAATGGGAAAATGACACGGTTTCCCATTATTGAAACTGTTCTAAAGACTCCCAAAGACAGAGTATGTGAGATTCATTATGAAGTTATGTAACAATTTATGAGTAAGTGAGATCTCCAGCAAGTTCATGTACAATCTTTATGAGTATCCTCTGATAGAACTTACAGTTCATCTTTTCTTTTCGGTATACAGTTTACAGTTAACTTCCAATCCAACCCACATGTCGGTAGATGTTACCTAGAGTTTGATATGCTTTTCTGATTCTGAACCATAAAACCTACTAATAAGCATGATAAGATAGAATGTCACGTTAACTTTTAGGCTTGAATGGTACACAATAACAATCATATATGCAGCAAATCGTACTTGTCCAAGCACATCATTGGCAAGCCTCAAGTGTGTCCAACTACAAAAGCAAAACAACTCCAAAACCACTGGTAAAGCACCCCAACTACCTACAAAAGCAAATCGGATGGGTAGGCATGTTTGGGTTTTTTAGAAAATTGCAAGACTGGTGCTTGTTTTCTGTCACTAACGAGTACCAGCGATTTTTTGGTGTCAAATCTCGTGCCACCGATGTGAACTTCATTGGAACATTTGATGCGACCTGCCTAAGCGGTCTCTTCATAGCATCATCTATTTGTATCAAGAATACGGTATAGGAAAGAGACGGTTGTTGTATAGAGAGAAGGATCTACCCAACACCTAAGTAGCTTCGGTTTAATTGGACTGTACACAAACTGATTTTTACCTTACAGATGGCAATTGTTAGAGTTGTTTTAACAAATTAAAAATCAGTTTTAGAGTAAAAATCAGTCTGTGTACGATCCATTTAAACCGAAGCTACTTAGGTGTTGAGTAGATCCTTCTCTCTATACAGCACAATCGTCTCTTGAGACTGCTCAGGCAGGTCACATCAAATGTTTCAATGAAATTCACATCAGTGGCACGGGATTTGACACCAAAAAATTGCTAGTGCTCGTCAATGACAGAAAACAAGCACCAGTCCTGCAATTTTCTAAAGCAACCAACAAGCATGTCCGTCCAATGCTGCATGAAGGATAAAATGGTCAAAGTTGCAAAAGTTTTCATTAACCACACAAATGTACGTATACTTAATATTCATTTCATCAAACTAAGGTAATAATTCTAGGATAGTAGTTGGATTTGGACTATTACCTTTCCGCGATTACAATAGATCAAAACATGATGGTTTCTCGCATCTGTGAAGAAACAAGTTTATTTTAAAGTCTGCAAAAGGTAAAAACACCCTGATAAGGTAAGAAGATAAAGCAAAACAGTATATTCCACAATTTATGAATGACTTACCAATTAAGATCTTGAGAGCTCCCTTGATGGCATCTGTGGGAGTAGTAACTGAATGCTCTTGAGAAGTAAAAAAGAAAACAAAAAAGCCGTTGAAACCGAGTCGACTTCAGATATTTAAAGATGAAAAATACTTAAATTCAATCAGTATAATTTCTATAGAAGCATATAGAAAAATACCATTTTTCCTTCAATCTCGAACTGAAAAAGCTTGATATTTTACGCTCCAAAAAACTCTATATTCTCCTCAGGGTAAGGCTCTGGGCACAAATATCTGCAGAATTGGAAGAAAAAAGAAGAAGAAGAAGAAGAAGTTAATTTTCCAAGTAGAGAAAGGCATAGAAATATTAAGTAGTCATCTGTGAATTCCTTTTTTTTTCTATTTTTCAGAACACATAATCTACCATGCATGTATATCGAAATTAACTATTTAATTCTTTCAATCTGTCCATTTTTTCCTCTTAATTTTCTAAGAAACCAAGCAATCAGAAAGAAAATGAAAAACAGAGATTCTTTTCTAAGAAAAGATCTTAATTACTAAGAAAGACGATGGCACTATGAAAGAAAATTAAACCTCTAAAAAGCTTAAAAAGGAAGTAAAACTAATTCCCAATGCGACGAACCAGTGCAGCAAGAAACAAAATACAGAGAAAGAAGAAAGCATTACATGATGGAACGGAGGTTTGGGGTTTCTAAGAAGGCGAAATTGGATGGTCGAGGGCAACCCGATCTGTAAATGTCGTCATCCACCATAGAAAAATTGCATGGCGACTCCATTGCGATGTTGTCTCCATCATCTTTAAATACATTGTACCACATATTTTCCAGATTAAGGCTATCTTGGTTCAGAACAGTAAACGGCAAAGGAAAATGGAAGGAAAGCAATTTTTTTTAGTTGTTTGGGAAAGAGGAAACTTGAAGGGAGGGGATTTCCATCGTACTATATAAATAGTTATCTGTCTAAAATTGGGCGGGAAAGACTAGGACATTTTAAATATTAAGTTACCAAATTACCCTTCATTAAATTAAAAAAAATCCATTTTTTATTTTGGTTGGTAAGGAGAGGTTTGAGCTAAAATTAAAGGTTTGACCGGTCAAATCCGCTAATTTAGATGTTTAGTAAAGAGGAGATTGAGATAACGGATTGGAATGAAACCTCTAATTTTGTAAAAGTAGCTAATAGGAGCTTTTTGAAATTTGAGGTTTTGACATAAGAGTTATAAAGAACCTTTTACACTTAACAATTATCAAAAATCTCAAAATAACCTAAAGTTAACCATTGTGACATTTGTAAACTAATTTTTTTTTTTACTTTTTATTCTCACACATTCATATTTATATTTAAATTTAATAATTAATGAAATTGTATTAAAAATAATTATATAAATAATAAATTAATATATAAATCCTTCAAATATGCTTAGTAATGTTATATTAAAAATTAGGGTAAAATACACAGACGGTAACTGAACTTTGATGAAAAAAACAAAATAGTAACCAAACTTTTAAAAATCACAAAATGGCAATTAAACTTTATGTTTTATAACAAACTGGTAACTAGATGTTAAATCCCGTTAAGTGTCTGTTATAAAATTTGGTATAATAATACATTTAGTCCTTCATATTTATAAATTCAATCAATTAAGTCCTAATTCGAAACAATTCACTAAATTTAGCCCTCGTTATTTACGCATTCTTTCAATTTGGTCCTTAAAGCAAAATTCCAAAATATGGTAACATGATAAATAATTACAATTAATTTTTTATAGGAACTCGAAAACTCAACTCGACTCGAATCGAAAAAACTTCAAATAAAGTTTGAGTTGTAAAATATGTGTAACCTCCTCGACCCGGTCTAGTCGCAAGACTGAATCGGGAGAGTCACACGGGGATAACCGGAGAAAAATCCGAGAATTTCCCTTCGATTAACAACCCTAAATTAAAATTTAACTTGTCTAAATGCAATTTAACAGTCCTATGGTGTTAAGGGTCACAGAGGAAGAAACAATGTCTCAATCGGACATTAATCGGATGTCCATTTGGAGACAAACAGTCACGAAGAACCATTTCGCAAAAAACACACGAAGCAAGGGGCAAAAAGGTAACTTAACCTTACCAAATAGTTAATTAGTCAAGTTTCATGCACACGAGGAAAAACAATTCAAACGTCACATATAAACTCATTTAGGAAGCATACAAACATTAGGGACCAAAATGTAACATTTGGGAACCTTCAAAGATGCCTTTTAACCACTTTAACTACTTGTGTTTCGGAACAGGACTACTCGTTTTGAAATACGGGTTCTATTCAAAAAGCAAAGATAAGGCCGTTCCGGAATAGTTTCTCATGGTTCCGAAACGGAAGTCTCCATAGGTAAAACGTACCGAAATGGCACCACCCCCGTTCCGATACGGGTGCCCCAAAGCTTGTCCGTTCCGAAACAATACCAGACGTTCTGAAACGCCTGTGCACAAATTGGCCCGAAAATACATTTTGGCGTCCCCAAACTTACCCCGAAATATCACAAACAACACTACAACATATTAAACAAACAATCTAGAGGCAAAACACCCTAAAGACAAGCTTCAAACATGCATGCACGCAAATATGGATCTCAACTACAAAAGCTCATAAGAACACTTAGCTCCAAAAACACCAACAAGTCAAAACACATGGTATTCAACTAACAGCCAAAGCAAGCCTCAATATGACATGGTATCAACATTTAAAACATGTAGCAAAGGGCCAAACACATGGGAGTC
The DNA here is from genome assembly GCA_030270665.1 of Hibiscus trionum. Taxonomy (NCBI): domain Eukaryota; kingdom Viridiplantae; phylum Streptophyta; class Magnoliopsida; order Malvales; family Malvaceae; genus Hibiscus; species Hibiscus trionum. The sequence goes on along the minus strand of BSYR01000007.1, from coordinate 6,566,997 downwards.
TACAACAACCTCCCTGAAGACAACCACAAGTATTCCCATTGCTAAATCATTATTACAACTTAAAAACCATACTTGAGCTTAATCTACGAACGCAAGAGCCTTCCCCTCGCCCTCCTTTGCTTCCCAGAACGCTAACGATCTGCATTGTTAGAAAGGAGCGCGTAAGCATAAAGCTTAGTGAGTGGTGCTCAAAACCATAACAACAACAATGCAGTTTATGAATAAAACCATTTATGAATTGAAACCCAAACCACAACATAAATTCCATCACATGATTAACAACAAACATACATATGCTTGGCATCTTACAGCAAGCAATGCAACAACATAAACTACAAGGCATGATTCTCAACATCAACACGATAACATTCAACTTTCCAACACAAGAGTATAATGGCAATTATGGTTACATTACTCAGATACACAGATTGGACTCGATGGCATCTTACATCATCAAATCTATAAGAACAACAAGACTCACGATGACATCTTACATCAACCAGGTCTATTAATAAAGCTTCCGGTGGCATCTTACATCACCGTACTCCTCCCTAATGGCATCTTACATCACTAGGGCCACGCGCGAATTTTACAAGTGCACTCTAATCCTATGGTCGACCAATTATACCCGGTAAGACTCACATATTTTCCAATACTCAACATCATATAAACCAACATAACAATACAACATTCATAAATCGATTTCACACAATCGTCTCATATCAACAAAGCATAACAAGCTTAAAAAGGAAAATCTGGAGAAGTAAAACGTGAACTTTAAATACTTACTCCTGAGCTTAGGTTGGCCTTTCAAGCTCAACCTAAACTCTCAAAACATTTCCAGTCACCGATAGGACCCAAACGATGGCCGAAATGCCGATTCAAGCCTCCGAACTACCCGGTGTCGCGTCCAACGGACCCAAACTTGTTTCCCTTGTTTCTAGCCAATCCAAAAATGATGCATTAGACCCAAAACAAACCCCCAAACTTGCAGCAACATAGAAACTCATCAATCATCATCAAAACCAAGTCGATTCCTACCCGAAACACTTGGATCTACCATCAAAACGACCCAAATCAACTAGCAGCCAAAACCCAACAATTTCACCATCAAAACTACTTCTTTAAGCATCCAAAATACTTGCCCAAAGTCTACAAACCATCAGCCCAAGATTCCACACAAGAACAACCCAAAAGCCCACATTTTCAACACCAAAAACCCCTCCTTTTTACTAGTTTCGGGTTTCCTACTATTAGCCACTATTTTAGCATTTTTAGGACATCAAAACAAGATTAAAAACACCCTTAAACATGGCATCAAAAGACCCAAACGAAAATCCCTTCGTTTTACTATTTTTCAAACTCAAAGCATTTTTGAAATAACTTTAAATAATGGGTTTTAAGGAAAATTTATCTAATAACAATCTTAAGGAAAGCAAAAATCAAAACAATGGAGAGCTTAGCTTGAAAACTTGTTTGTGGTGAAGGTTGGAGCAATGGAATAGTAACAATGAAGGTTTTTTTTGTAAAGTAACGTGAAAAGGAAAACTTGGAGAAGATGATGATATGTTTAAAGGAAACCCCTTTTAAAAATTCCAAATTTCCTCTTTTGCCATTTTTCATTAAAACCCTTTTTAGTTCAATAAAAATGTTTTCTCTCAATTAAATTAGCCCGAACCGGTTTTACCAAACCCAGTTATCTCCCGACCCTAAACTCGGGGCGTTACAACTCTCCCCTACTTAAGGAAATTCGTCCTCGAAATTTACCTGATGGAAAGAGGTACGGAAACTGCTCTTCCATGTCCGCTTTTCTCTCCCAAGTGGCTTCTTCCACACCCCGATGTCTCCACAAGACCTCGACTAACTCTATGGTCCTCCCACGTAAAACCTTACAATCGGTAGCTAGAATCTCGACTGGTTCTTTATTATACGACAAATCTGGATTCAATTCAATCTCTTCCACTGGCATAACATGAGACGAATCTGACCTATACTTTCGGAGCATCGAAACATGGAACACATCATGAATCTTCTCAAGCTCAGATGGTAATCTCAACCTATATGCAACATGACCAATCCTCTTAAGTACCTCGTAAGGACCAATGAATCTCGGACTTAACTTCCACTTTTTACCAAACATCATTACCTTTTTCCACGAGGAAACCATCAAGAACACTTTGTCACCGACGGCATACTTAATCTCTTTTCTCTTCAAATCGGCATACGATTTCTGTCTGTTTGAAGCTGCCTTCAAGCGATCACAAATCAACTTTACCTTCTCGGTAGTGCCCTTAAGCAAGTCTGGCATCGGTACAAGTTTCTGTCTGGCCTCGGCCCAACAAATAGGTGTTCTACACTTCCTACCATACAAAGCTTCATACGGTGCCATCTGAATACTAGCCTGATAATTGTTATTGTATGCGAACTCCGCTAATGGTAGATGGTTCTCCCATGAACCCTGAAAGTCGATGATGCAACCAAGTTCCCAAGGCTCGATGCAAAAACTCTCAAAATCTAGCTGTAAACCTCGGATCTTGGTCTGATATAATCGATTTCGGTACTCCGTGCAATCTCACTATCCCACTGATGTACATATCGGCCAACTTGTCTAAGGTGTAGGTAGTATGAACAGGTATGAAATGGGCACACTTAGTGAATCTGTCGACTATTACCCATGCTGAATTCTTCTTCGATGGAGTCAACGGTAAACCCGACACAAAATCCATGATGATCTGTTCCCACTTCCATTCCAGAATCTTCAACGGCTGTAACAAACCTGAAGGAAACTGATGCTCGCCCTTAACTCGCTGACAAACCATACACTTACTCACAAACTCGGCCACATCTTTCTTTAACCCAACCCAGAAGTACTCGTCTTTCAACCCACGGTACATCTTCGTACTACCCGGATGCATAGCAAAAGGACTGTTATGAGCTTCATTCAAAATAGTACACCTTAACTCGACATCTTCTGGAACAACTACTCTATTCTTGAAACATAAGATCCCATTCTCACCAAAGCAGAAATCTATGGGTTTACCCTCGGCTATATCTTGTACGTGAGGTGCCAAAGATCTGTCTTGCAACTGTTTCTCTCAAATCAATTGAACTAGCGATGGTTTAACATGTAGCTCGGCTATCAAACCACCATCCCGTGACACACTCAATCTCGCAAACATAGCTCGCAATTCAACTATCACTTTCCTTCTCTAGGTGTCAGCCACTACGTTCGCCTTACCTGAATGGTACTCTATGATGAGGTCATAGTCCTTAAAAAGCTCTAACCACCTACGTCGTCTAAGGTTCAACTCTCTCTGAGTCATCAAATATTTCAAACTCTTGTGGTCGGTGTAGACTGTACATTTCTCACCATAAAGGTGGTGTCTCCAAATCTTCAAGGCAAAGACCACGGCCACTAACTCTATGTCATGGGTAGGTAGTTCTTCTCGTGAACCTTCAACTGTCTCAAAGCATAAGCTACAACTCTTCCCTCTTGCATAAGCACACAACCTAAACCTACATATGACGCATCACTGTAGATTACGAACTCTTTCCCTGGTTCAGGCTGAATCAAAATAGAAGCTTTTGTCAACGCTTTCTTCAACTTTTCAAATGCTTATTGTTTTGCATCTATCCACTCATACGGAACATTTTTCTGTAGCAACTTAGTCAAAGGTGCCGCAATCTTTGAGAACCCCTCAACAAATCTTCGGTAATACTCGGCCAAACCTAGAAAAATACAAATTTCTGTCACTAACTTCGGTTGTTTCCAACTCACTATTGCCTCAATCTTCTTGGGATCCACACTAATCCCATCGGCTGAGATCACATGACCTAGGAAGACTACTTCCCTAATCCAAAACTCACATTTACTCAACTTGGCATACAACTGATTTTCAAGCAAAGTATGAAGCACTAATCGCAAATGCTCATCATGTTCTCCCTCAGTCCTGGAGTACACTAAAATGTCATCTATGAACACTACTACAAACCTATCCAAAAACTCGTGAAACGCTCAGTTCATCATGTCCATAAATGCAGCTGGGGCATTACTCAAACCGAAGGGCATTACCAAGAACTCATAGTACCCATATCGCGTACGGAAAGCTATCTTCGGTATGTCCACGTCCTTTACCTTCAACTGATAGTAACCCGATCTCAAATCAATCTTCGAAAAACACTAAAGCACCTCTCAACTGATCAAGCAAATCATCTATCCGTGGCAAAGGATACTTGTTCTTCACCGTTACCTTGTTCAACTGCCTATAATCTATACACATCCTCATACTGCCATCCTTCCTCTTTACAAACAAAACCGGAGCACCCCAAGGCGAGATACTAGGCCTAATAAAACCTCTATCTGACAGCTCCTGAATCCGTGTCTTCAACTATTTCAACTCTTTAGGTTCCATTCTATACGGAGCAATCGATACAGGAGCAGAATCTGAATACGTCTCAATAGCAAACTCAACATCCCTATATGGAGGCAAACCAAACAACTCTTCTAGGAAAACACTCGAAAAATCACAAACTGTTCTGATGTCTTTCGATCTAACCTCACTCATATTCGGATTCATCACGTAGGCCAAATAAGCTTGACAACCCAAATCCATCATCCTCTGAGCCTCTAAAGCCGAAATAACATTGGACAAGAACTTAATGTTCTCGCCAACTACTACTACCTCCTAGCTCTATGATCCACAAGCCAATCCATACCTAAAATTACATCTAAACCATAAAACGGTAGTTCCATCATATCAACGGGAAACACGTGACCCTGAACCATCAAAGGAAATTTCTGAAACATTTTTCTAACTACAACTGTCTCACCAAAAGAACTGGTAACATTTATACCTATATCTAACAACTCAAAAGGTAGACCTAACGATCTTGCATGCACTCCCAAAATGTACGAATGTGTCAAACCAGAATCAATCAACGAAAGCAAAGGTAAGAATTGTAACACAAAATTACCTGCAATCACATTTGTGTCATTTCCAGCCTCGCGCTGTGCATAAACTCTTGCTGATCCACCTCCCTCGGGCTGTACCGCGACAACATGAGCCACATTACTCTGACCATCATTTCTTGGCTGGAAGTTACCTTAGTCGTGCCCACGACCTTTCTGATACTCAACGGATCTAGCCGGTGCCTGACCATCCCTAGTCGGATGAGGACACTCACGCCTCAAATGCGCCTGAGATCCATAGTTCCAACAAGCGCAAAAAGTACCCCAACACTCTCCGGAATGGTTCCTCCCACATATAGCACACTCGGGTGTGCGAGCAACAAATCCTCGACCCTGATGGCATCGCCCCATATTACCACCTCCATGCCTAAAGTCCGGTTGGTGCCTTCTATCCTTGTGCCTCTTGTTACGGTCTCGCTCCCACTCGGCAGACCTTTTCCCTGAACTGGATCAACCCGATCGAGTAGCCAAACTTAGACTTTGTTCAATGTCCTTGGCCCTAGAGAAAAAGACATCGAACTCAGTGTAATCAGAAGCAAGCATGTAGGTCTTCACCTCCGTAACCAACCCGTAACGGAACCGTTCACACCTTTCCCTCTCAGTGGGAACCAACTCTGAAGCATACTGACTCAAGCGCACAAATTGTACCTCATACTCAGATACGGACATATTGCCTTGCACTAAAGCCATGAACTCTCTCTTTTTCTCGTCATGATAACGAACACCAAGATACTTCTTGCGGAACGCACTACGAAAGAACTCCCAAATAACCTCGGCCTCGGGCATACCTGAGATAACCGTGGTCCACCAAGCATACGCATCTCCCTGAAGTAACGAGACAATACAACCCAACTTACGAGTGTCTGAGCACTCCATCTGACCCAAGATGCGCGTAGTACTCTCAAGCCATGCCTCCGAATCCTCGGGAGACATACCATGAAACTCGACTCCGCATAGGCTACGAAATCACTCAAGGGGCAAACCCGTCCCCACACCCTGTAGTGGTGCTGTAGCATGAAGACCAGCAACAGCTGTCTAAAAAGCTCCGGCTAAAGTCTGAAGTAGCTGAGCCATATCCACACCGGCCAGACCCTGGCCAACCTGAGGTCCATTACCAACACCTCCAACATTGGCACCAACCTGAGGTGCATTATCTCCGACATTCGCTCCATTACCATCGGGAGCAGGAGGAGGAAGAGCCGCATTCCCGTGTGCCTGGTCACCCGCTCTAGGCCGTCCACTCGGTCTTACCATAACAAATAAACAATCTAAACAACAAACACAAATCACGAGATAAACATTGGGTCAGTAAAGGCAGGGATCCGTGTGTTAAGCTCTCTCAATTCAAAACCACTTTTCCATAATAATACCTAGCAATGGGAATGCTTAACCAACATCCAAACATCAACAGAAACACAAAGTTATGCTCACAAACACCGTGCAATTAAGTCAAACATATACATAATCAACTTACCTAACTTACCTCCCCGAGGAAACCTCGTAACCTGGCTCTGATACCACCAAATGTAACCCCCTTGACCTGGGCTAGTCACAAGATCGAATCGGGAGAGTCACACGAGGATAACCGGAGAAAAATCCGTCAATTTCCCTTCAATTAACAACCCTAAATTAAAATTTATCTTGTCTAAAATTTATCTTGTCTAAATTAAAATTTCCCTCCAATTAACAACCCTAAATTAAATGCAATTTAACAGCGGAAGAAACAACGTCTCAATCGGGCATTAATCGGATGTCCAATTTGAGACAAATAGTCACGAAGGACCATTTCGCAAAAACCACATGAAACAAGGGGCAAAAAGGTAACTTAACCTTACCAAGTAGTTAATTAGTCAAGTTTCATGCACACGAGGCAAAACAGCTCAAACGTCACATATAAACTCATTTAGGAAGCATACAAAACATAAGGGACCAAAATGTAACATTTTGGAACCTTCAAAGATGACTTTTAACCACTTTAATTACATGTGTTTCGGAACAAGACTACCCGTTTCGAAACACAAGTTCTCATCGAAAAGTAAAGATAAGGTCGTTCCAGAACGGTTTCTCATGGTTCTAAAACGGAAGTCTCTAGAGGCAAAACGTACCGAAACGGCACCACCCCCGTTCCGATATGGGTGCCCTAAAAGCCTGTCCGTTTCGTAACAATACCAGACGTTTCGAAACGCCTGGGCACAGATTGGCCCGAAAATGCATTTTGGCATCCCCAAACAATCCCAAACTTACCCTGAAATATAACAAACCACATGACAACATATTAAACTAACAATCTAGAATAAAATACCCTAAAGACAAGCTTCAAACATGTATGCACGCAAATATGGATCTCAACTATAAAAGCTCATAAGAACACTTAGCTCCAAAAACACCAACAAGTCAAAACACATGGCATTCAACTAACAGCCAAAGCAAGCCTCAATATGACACGGTATCGACATTTAAAACATGTAGCAAAGGGCCAAACACATGAGAGTCTACAACAACCTCCCTAAAGACAACCACAAGTATTCCCATTGCTAAATCATTATTACAACTTAAAACCATACTTGAGCTTAAGCTACGAATACGGAAGCCTTCCCCTCGCCTTCCTTTGCTTCCCGGAACGCTAACGATCTGCATTGTTGGAAAGAAGTACATAAGCATAAAGCTTAGTGAGTGGTGCTCAAAACCACAACAACAACAATGCAGTTTTTGAATAAAACCATTTATGAATTGAAATCCAAACCACAACATGAATTCCATCACATGATTAACAACAATCATAATATGTTTGGCATCTTACATCAAGCAATGCAACAACATAAACTACAAGGCATGATTCTCAACATCAACACGATAACATTCAACTTTCCAACACAAGAGTATAATCGCAATTATAGTTACATTTGTAACCCCCTCGTCCCGGGCTAGACGACATACCGGTCCGAGCAGGTTATACGGGGAAAACCAAAGTGAAACCTGTTAAGGCTCCACTTCGATTAAAAACCCTAGAAAATTTTTCATAATTTAATTATCTTGTCTAAATGTATCATTTAGTCCTATGTGTGAAAACGACATCGGAAAACGAGGACAGGCGATATAGACGAAACGTAAGGTAATTTAAATTTACCAAGTGACATGTTATGTCCAATTGCTTGCATTCGAAACCAAAACAATTCATAATGATGCATATAACTTAACAAAGAAGCCTACAACCAACGGGACAAAAACCCAACATCCGAGAACCTTTGAAGATGCTAAAAAGCTGAATTACAAGCTTGCATTTCGAAACAGGCTTGCCTGTTTCGATACGCGGGCTCTAGTTCAAAAGCCAGACCAGGCCGTACCGATACGGTCCACTCCGTTCCGGTACGAGGGTCTTCAGTAACAAAACGTTCCGGAATAGGTTCAGAAACGGGCACTCATAGAGGCAAACCGTATTGAAACGCGTACCGAAACAGGGGCTCACAATGTCAAATCATATCGAAACGGCACCACCCCCGTTCCGATAAAAGTATCCCTGGAGCTACACTCGTTCCGAAACAACCACGAGCGTTTCGAAATGCATGCACTCTGTGTGACCCTGAAAACAGTTTTCTGCATCTCCAAGTGTCCCCAAACATACCCCAAAACATCAAGAATCAAGAAACAGCAATCAAGCATACAATCTACAGGCATTTCACCCTACTTCAAGCATGATCAAGCATATACACATGCATAACAAGGCCATTCATTCAAAAGAGCATACATCCTCATAAGCATTGCAAAAACAAGATTACATGCCTTCATTACAAACACTTAGCCATTAATGAAGAAAGGTCTACATGCTTTCAAACAACACATAGACATCTCAAAATCATGGTTTACAAATCCACAACATAAAAGCATTAACAAAATAGGAGTCTAACACATGCTCTTATAACACGTAGCATCCCCATTGCTAAACTACTACATTATTTACTAAACCATACTTGAGCAACCACAAACGCGCTTGGATGCCCTTTCCTTGCTCCTTGCTAACTCCACACTAATGATTTGCATTGTCAAAAACGAGAGCGTAAGCTAGAAGCTTAGTGAGGGAGCTCTAAAAAAACAACGAAAATGTAGGGTTCAAAGCATGATATCCTTAAGACATTCACAAGGCATACATATACACCAACATAGTAACATAGCCAAACGTTAAGAGAATGCATGAACATGGCATCTTACCTCATGTTATACTAAACAAAGATATAATAAATATCTTAACACAACCACCACACATGAACAAGTATATTGGCAACTATTAGCTTACTCAGATATGCGGATAACTTCCGTTGGAATTTTCACCCCCAACGTACTCAACAACATTTACCTTCCGGTGGGATTACACTCATCACCGTTTTCACTCATGGATGGGATTACACTCATCATCACATGCTAACATTTTCCGGTAGAATATTACCTCACCATACTCCTCCTTGATGACTACACGTCACCAAGGCAACGTGCGAATTTGACTCTTACCGTGTGCACACTCATCCTAATGATCGATCATTTATACCCGGTAATTAACTAGTGCTAATCATACTATACAAGTCTCACCATGATATCAAAATCATGCAACACAACATATCCTCATCATTATACAACATCAATATGTATATCAACATGCATAAACAAACACATACTTCACAAGTCCACATTATGCACATTAAGCAAAACTCATAAAGCAAACAAGAGATTAAGCTACCAACTTAATCTCTACCTTGGATTGGCCTACCAAGCACAATCCAACACCACAACCACACACTTGAACCAATTTAAAGCCATTTTAAATAATCCACTCATCGAACACCCTTAAGCAAACCGAGAAAGCCGATCAAGCCTCCAAACTTCCCGGAATCGAGCCCAAAGCTTCTCCAATGATTTCCCTTGATTCTAATCAATCAAAAACAACACATTACTACACAAGTCATCCACAAACCACTGTCACGTAACAGATTTAAACCACAAGCCCAATCATCTACATTTCCAAGCCAAAACTAATACAAAAATCCTCATTTTCGAGCTCATACACAACCCAGCAGAAAACTATCAGATCCAACACCCAAATCACCATTAAAAACCTTCAAAACAACCCTCAAGAAACAATATAACATCAGCCCCACTCTCCTACACTAAACTACCTCAAAAACCCATATTTTCAACCTTTTAAAATACCCACAAAAACCCATTTCGGGATTTTCATCAAAACCCCACCATTTTCACATATAATGTACTTAAGGGCAAGATTAAAACATACATTAACTTTGCAAATCAAAACCCTCGTGAAAACCCATCAAAGCTTCAACCTTTTTCTTAAACTTTTGAAAACATGAACAACTCCAAAATGATGTTTACAAAAAACTAAAACCATGGAAGTGTTAGGAATGATGAGGAGAAGTCAAAAATGATCTTACCTTGAAGAGAGCTCTTGAAATGGTGAAGAAATTTGATGGAATAGTGTTTTGGGTTGAAAGGGGGTTTAATGTCGTGGAAATTGGATGAAGGAAGAAGATGGAGAAGATTTTCAAAAGCCCCTTTTTAATCATATTTTTTCCCTTATTTTAAAAATGACATTTTCACCATTAGTGATATCCAAGCCCTTTTTAAATTTTAAAGCAAAACCCATTTTAATTAAAACGAGCCCAACGACTCGAACCCGATTCACACACTCAACTCCCGACCCCTAAACCCGGTTGTTACAACTCTCCCTCACTTAAGGAATTTCGTCCATGAAATTACCTGACTGAAAGAGATATGGAAGTTGCCTTTCCATATCCTCATTTCTCTCTGTTGAGTGAATAAAAGTTCTATATTTTACCCCTCATTTACCCATATTTCAGCTGTATTCAAGCATAGTTCATTGCATTTAGGATAGATTTCTTCATATACATCACAATTAGATAAAATGGCACAGTTGCTACTGATTTTGGTCACTTTTGCAGGAATCTGCTATGGCAGACTCAGGGCAGCAAAGGAGCAGAGCTGGATCACAGGACTGGAGTCGAGGAGTAAATGCTGTCGTGGCAGTCATGACGACAGAAGGGTGAAATGGAAAAGTGCAGTGGAGTTCGACAGATAGAGGATTTCAAGCCAATCTGTCGTGGACCACTCCTATATTTTTCTGAGCCCGGAGGAAGAATGAAGGCCAAGCCAAAAGTCCAAGGAAGAAAACGCAAAGCAAGAAAAGATGACGAATTAAAGGCAAATACCCAGAAGATTTAATATCCAATTGAGTTGTACTTTAGTTTAAACTTGTATTCTTGACACACTAGAAAACTTGGACCTAAGGCCTATATAAAGGCATGTAATTCAACCTAGGGGAGGATATCTCATCCCTAGTTGTCTTCCCCAAAACCCTTGTCGTTTTCCCCTCTTCATCATGTTCTAAATTCCCCTAGGTCTAAGGGCTGATTCTGTAAAGTAGTTGCAATGATTGTACTGTTTTAGGAATTTTCTGTTCAAGCAATAAAAACTTCAAGTTTATTTATTCTGGTTTTTATATCTTGCAAGAGTATCGAGAGAGCATTGTGAGGTTATCCATTTGTTTGATATCGGGAGAGTCAAGCATACGAACGGAATAAATACGCGTTTTCCAGTTTATGGTTAAACCATCTCGGACCTATGGATAGGACGAGGTTCAGTGGCTAATAAAGAATTCACAAACATCGATGTTCATCCTTTGATTCACGCCGGGAGGTATCATCCAAGACGTGTTCATCGACAGACTTGGGCCTAGGGATAGGACAAGTCATCGCAGGGATTCTTGCCAAGCTTGAAGTACAGAGTTGTGTAATCGCTGCCGCGACATCAACAGACTTCTACTGCGACAGGTGTTGCCGTGACAGGGACGATGATAGAACAGAAATTCCCTTACAGTGCAACACCTGCACTACTGAGCAAACCAATACCAGCCTATTTCTCAAACCTGATCTTTTACTCTTTTATTTTAATTATTATTCACGATTACTCTACAATCATTTTAAACTCTTTCTCTCTCTGGTGCAGCAATTCTAGGATAAAGATATTTCCAGTCCCCGTGGAGACGATATCCGATACTCCAAGTATCACTTTACTACTTGCGTCGTGTACACTTGCACTATTTGCGATAGGAATTTTGACACACAACAAGTTTTTGGCACCGTTGCCGTTACAGCTCCAACGGGTAGAAAATCACCCTTCTATATAAACCATCATTCACTATTCATTTTTCATCTCATTCTCATTCTCTCAACTTGCTTTCTCTGTTTTAGATCTCAAAAAAAAATTATTCTTTTTTTCTACAGTCCTTGCAAATGGCTAGCAGACAAACCTGCCGCAGTGCTACCTCCACTTCCGCCACGACAGTATCAACCTCGAGTCATAATGCCATTTCGAACCGTTTCGCCTCCACCGAATCTGCCTCGAGGTACTACAGTTCCTTCCAAAAGAGGGACATGTGGGAGGAACGAGGGTTTATCTACACACAACCCATGAGAGATCTAGGGATAGAGAGCTTCATAACCAAGAAAATTTAGACCATCAAATGGCAGCAATTTGCTACCCAACCCGAGGAGATGAACATAACCCTCGCCCGAGAGTTCTACGCTGCCGTCGACAGCAAAGATGCCAAGACAGTAACCATTCGAGGCAAGCAACTCTCTCTCGAGCCTATATACATCAACACATTCTACGGATTGTACGTGAGAAAAAGGAGGACTCTCACATAAGATTCGTGAATAGTCTGTCGCCGGAAGACTACGACGCGGTCATGGCAGAAGTCACAGAAGAAGGGACGGAGTGGAACGACGACCCTAAACACCGATGGACCGTGAGGAGAACCCATCTAACTCCACAAGCCAAACTGTGGAATCACTTTGTTAAGAAGCGCATCATGCCATCCTCCCACAATAGCACCGTTGACAGACCAAGGTTAGCCCTTGTCCATTCCATTTTAAACGAAAGACAAATCAATGTCAGTCGCTACATCCGGGATGGAATCCTTGAGTGTGCCCTCCGACCGTCGAGTCCCATCGTCTTCCCCTACCTCATCACCACCATCTGTCGGGGCCACAATGTACCGGAAATTGAGGAAGACGTCAAAGTCAAAGGAAAAGGGTGGACACAGCGGAATCTTTACAGCCTCATGGAGTTAAAAGCTGCCACCCCGCTGTTGTACTTTAACCCCTCTACCACGACAGACCAGACAGTAGGCCACAGTTCCCTAGAACCTATCACAGCAGAGCAACAGCAGACGGCATCAGCACCTCCAGCAGACACCTCCGCCCAGATTCTATCGACGCTGAAAAGGATGGAAGAACGGCAGCTCGGACTGATGAGCTTCATGAGGGACTTCACGGCCACAACGGTAAATTTCATTCAAAACGATTTACATTTTACCTGTGTGCCATTCCCCTCCTTCCCAGAACAATTCTTTGCTGCCCCCACACCTACCCCTGCTGCAAGTCCCAGAACTCCATCTGCTGCCTCCACACCTACCCTTGCCACGACAGGCGAAGGCGGCAGGCAGTCTCCCACAGCCAGATGAGAAAAGAGGAAGGACCCCCTACCAGAGATTGACCCTAAATATTGGGAAGGGTTCTCCTCCTCCTCCTTATGGCAAGATTCTGACTCCGAGCCATCAGTTGCCCGAGACATCTCCAAGGACTTCCCTCTGATGAAAAAGAAGAAATTGAATGAGACTATCGAAGGACCATCCGGCCAAGGCAGAACTACCACCAGCAATAGCTCCATTGACGACATCGAGGTGCTGGCCCAGCCCCCACACATCTCACCGACACGTGTCCAGCCACCTCGGGAAGCAAAGAAGAAAACAGCCTCTGCCTTCCCCAACACCCTGCCAGCCCCTGCCATGAAAGTCACTGCCCGTCGGCAGCTCCAGATCAGTAGCAGCAGCGACGACAGCTCCTCAAATTAAGTTTCTTTCTTATATTTTGTTGTCTTTGATGTTTTATTTATTTTGTGATGTATTTTGTTTTTTTGTTTTTCTTATTTTTCATCTTGTCATGCATTGAGGGCAATGCAACCCTCGAGTTTGGGGGTGGCATCCCTCCATTAATGAAGTTGTAGTTGTGTCTTAAATTTGTGTCTAAGTATTAGTTTATTCTTAAGTTTATTTTTGTGTCAAAACAAATGAAAATAAAAGCAAAATTGTAACGCCCCGGTTTTGGGCTTGGAAGTTTTGGGTTTGGACCGGACCGGTCGGGTTGCGGTTCGAATATATAAAGGTGAAATTAGGAAAGCCTAGTTCGGGTTGCATTAAAAATATGGAAAAATGTCCTAAAATCCTCTTTTAATATATATAAGTGAACTGTGAAATCAATTTTACAAAATGAGGTTGGGAAGGGTGACATTTTGGCTAGTGACCAAAATGTAATTTTTGAAAGTTGCGTGACTGTTTTAGAAAGGATTGAAACTTTGAATCTTTAAGGAGCTATTTACCCAATGGGAGTTTCTCCAGATTTTTCTAAAATATTAAAGGTTTATTAAATGGTTTTTAAATAAAAGAAAAGTGGAGGGAAGATATTTTGTCATTTTCTAACTAACTTTTCTCTCAATCTTCTATTTTCTTTTCCCTCATTTTCTCTCAACCCAAACATCTTTTCTCCAGAGATTTTCTTCTGATTTTGTCACCTAAACATCTCTTTTCAATTCTCTTTTGATCTCTAATCATTTCTTCAACAAAACCTCACCATTTGCTAAGTGGAATTTTCAAGATTTTGGTTCCAAAAAGGGAGAAACTCAAGTTTGGAGGTAAGAACGTCCTTCTCCTCTAAACTCTCAGTTCTTTACTGAAATTCCCAAGTTCTCAATCCTTGAATTATGATTTATTAAAGGTTTTACAATGGTAATCTTGATTTTGGCTTTAAAATGCAAGATTTGGTGATTTTTGGTGAAATTTCGTGAGATCTGTTTGGGCAGTGTTTTGAGGTGTCAAATTGATGTTAAATGAATGTTAAATTGATAAGGAATTGAGGTTTTATCAATGCAATCCCGAATAGGTTGAATTTCCTAAGTTTTGCTTGATGTTTTTGGTTGTTTTTTGGGTGTTTTTGATGATCTGTTATAGCTGGAGGTATAAGGACGTGATTGTGATCATTTTGGATGTTAATTGATGTTTAAAAATGGTTAGAAGTGATGGATCTTGGCTGGGTTAAGTTTCGGAAGTGTTTGGTGGTGATTTCGGTTGTGTTTGGTAGCCGAAATGTTGGATTTGTGATGAGCAGCGAGTTTAGTTGTGTTGCTGGTGTTTTTAATGCATAATGATGCATTAATCTTCTGTTGTTATGTGCTTGAAACAGGGGAGGAAGATCCGTGAGCATTTGAGGTGGTGTGGAAGGTTTCGGATGCTTGGAAGGCTTGTTGGCTAGCCTTGTTTTGTGTATCGGTGAGTGAAGTTGGGTTTTCAGCTTTTAAACCAAGGTTTGAAGGTTTGGGAGCTTAGTTTAAGTCTAAACAACTTTGCTAAGCTCAAGAGTAAGTAAATGGATTTTCGCTCTTGGTTTGTGTTGTGAATTGGCTTTTTAAGCAATTGTGATTGATGGTTGCAATGCATATGATTTGCATGTTTTAAATTCTGTTTGGAAGCATGTTTTAGCATGGTTTAATGCTGGTTTTGAAAGCCATATGTGAAGGATGCTCAAGGTAAGAGATCCTTGGTTTTGTACATGGAAATTGTGGTTTTGATGCATGGTGTTGCATGTTGTTTAATGGCTTTGTGTAATGCTTTAAAAACAGTGAATTGATGATGCTAAATGATGAATTTTGCATTATGGTTATGCATGTGAATTAAAGGATTAATGTGGTAAGATGGTTATATTGGTAAGTGATGTAAGTGGTTCTTGGTTCTTTGATCGGATATAGTTAGCCGGCTATAGGATTGGGTGCACCGTGAATAAAGTCGCCTTGGATGTGGAGTGGTTAAGTGTGAACCGGTAAACTCCATCCAAGTATCCTAACGAGATGGTTAAGGTTATAATGGTGATTGGAATCCCATTCGAGGACCTTGGGTAAGCAAAGGTAATAATGGTGGTTAAAATTCCATTGGTGGACCTTGTGCTTGTTAAGATCACAATGGTGGTGTAAAGTCCATGTGTGGATCTTTTATAGGGTGTCCCGGATCTCGTTAGGGATGTTATACAACTACCAATCGGTGATGCTAAGGTTATATGGTGTTTAAAAGTCCATATATGGGAACCTTGTGCATGTTAAGGTTGTATGGTGGTTAAAAGTCCATACATGGGAACCTTGTGAAAGTTAAGGTTGTATGGTGTTTAAAAGTCCATACATGGGAACCTTGTGAAAGTTAAGGTTGTATGGTGGTTAAAAGTCCATACATGGGAACCTTGTGAAAGTTAAGGTTGTATGGTGTTTAAAAGTCCATACATGGGAACCTTGTGAAAGTTAAGGTTGTATGGTGTTTAAAAGTCCATACATGGGAACCTTGTGAATGGTAAGGTCAAATGGTGTTTAAAAGTCCATTTGGGGACCTTGGATTGGTAGGGTGTATGAAGCGTGGGGACAACGCTTGTGATCCGCGTATCCGATTGGATGTTGAGTTGAAAAGTGGATTTGGTTGATCACTTGGAAGCCAATATAATGTTCTTGAATTTAATGAAGCATGAGATGCTTGAATTGATGCATGGTTGCATGAGATTTGCTTAATGTATTATGAATGCATGTGTACTTGTTAGTTTGAACAAGTGTTGATTATCTATTGAGGATGGTGCATGTGTGCATGAGATCTCTTTAGTGCATTGAAGTCTTGTGAAGACTTGTTTTCAAAAGCATGAGTTGCAAATATTGATGTTGTGGTTCATATGTTGCATTTGTAATGCATGTGTTTTAATGAATGAGAAAATGGTTTAAGAGGTTTATTGCTTAAAGTGATAATCAAGGATGAGAAAGGTATGTTGTGAATTGGAAGTGACTTCCAAGGGTTTGAATTTAACCTTGCATATGGTGTTTATGCATGGTGTGGTTAAATTGATGGTTTTGCAAGTTTATGTTTTGAAAAGGCTTGCTTAGCTTTCTAAGCTAAGGATTGGTTTTCATGATTGAGCAATGCATGGTTTTAAGCACGTTGTTGAAAAGGGGTTTTCAAACAATGCTTTGGTTTATGAAATCGAGTTGCTTTTAAAAGTGGTTTTATGATTCGCTGCATTGATGGTGTTTTGGTTTTGAGCATTCCTCACTAAGCATTATGTGCTTACGCTCCTTTTTGTCCATCAATGCAGACATTTGAAGTTGGAGCAGCGAGAAGCAAGGGATTCAAGGGGGAACTCCACTTGAGATGTATGTCTCGGTTAATAGCTATAGATAATAAAGGCAATGGGGGAAGAATCTCTTATATTGTTGTTTAGAGAGGATTTGTATGTTGGACAAGTTTGGTTTATGATTTTGAACTATGTGGTGTAAGCTTGCAACGTTTGAATCTTCTTATGCTTAAGTTGTTATGCTATGCTTCTTGTTTGAAAAGCATGATTGAGTGTTGGATGTGTTGAATGAGTTGGTGTATCTAGGGGTGGTTTTGTATCTAGATTTTGATGCAAATTGGTAGGTTTGATGTTTGGCATGTTGTTGATTTATTGTGGAATGGTTTGGAGCACGTTTGATGGGGTTTAAAGGTGTTAAAACAGGTCAAACTGCTGTTTCTGGGCAGGGTGTTTCGAAACACCCTTGCCTGTTTCGAAACAGGCCCTTGTTTTGGCTAGGGTGTTCCTGAACGGCCTAGCCCGTTTCTGAACACTTTGGCTACTGCCAAGGGGTGTTCCTGAACGGCCTAGACCCGTTTCTGAACACCTGATGGTTTGCAAGCTTTACGTTTTAGTCCCGTTTCTTGTTTATGCAATTGCTTGAGTTTGAGATGTCCGTTTGAGATGAAATTTTGCAGAGAGTCATGAAACATGACTAATTTCATAATGGTAACTTAAAAATTGGTAAAGTCCTCTTAATTTTCAGAATTTACAATTTGGTCCCTAATTTCGTATTTTGTGCAATTGGGTCCCTTATCGTTTTCCGATTGCTGTGATTTTTGAGTATGCTTATCTCAAGAGTATGCCTAGGTTAAATGTGCATCTAGACAAGTTTAAAAAGAAAAAAAAGGGTCGTTAATCAAGGTTGACTTTCGGGTTGACTTTGGTTTTCCCCGTGTAATCTTCGTAGTTCGGGTCAACCGTCTAGGCCGGGCTACGGGGGTTACATTTGGTGGTATCAGAGCTGAGTTGCGAATGCTTGGGGAAAGCGGTAAGTTGTTTTAATGTGTGTTTGATGTTACCCTGATGTGTGGTTGAAAGTTGGTTGAAACACGTGTTTCTGAGCAAATTGTTGATGCTTTTAGCATGCTTTTTGGTTATGAATCTTTGCTGAGTTAATGTGGATTTGTGCTGATGTTATGCTGGTGATGTGAGCTGATTTTATGCATGATGGAAGTGTAATGGGTATGATATGTTGATGATGTTATGCTGTTGCAAGTGGACGCTGTTTGATGTAAGAATGATCGAAATGTTGTTTGATATGCTTGATGTTGAGATATCCATGTTTGTGTTGACTGTTATGTCATGAAAAAAGGGAGAATTCGGGATACCCATTGCCTTATTATTATAGCTATTGTGTTATTTTGGAGTTGGAGTTTGAATCCTTGCTTAAAGCTGGTCTGATCAATTTGTTTGTTTTGTTATGATTGCTTGTTGTTAATAGTATGGCGAAATCAATGAGAGAATGGCAGTTGGATGAGATGGTTGCTGCTTTAGAGCAGGTTGTTAAGGCGTGGAATTCACCTTTTAATGGAGGTGTTTCGTCTCAGTCTTCAGTGCCTGGAGTTGAGGTAGTAAGGCAGGAGGAAGAAGTTGGTTCTGTGATGAAAAGTTCATCACCTGTTGTTCAGGAGGTGTTGGGAACATCTCAGGCTGTGGCAAAAGTGAAGTCGGTAGACGTGCTGGTGGTGGGATGTGTGGGTTTGTCGAAACATCGTTTACAGGATTTGGGAGCTGTGGAGTATCATGGTTCGTCACCTGAGACGTTTGGGGCCTGGTTGGCCGGTGTAATTCTGATTTTGGATCAGGAAGGTTGTGATTATGCCTGTAAGCTGGGAAGTGTTGTCACATTGATGTTGGAGGACGCATGTGCCTGGTGGACATCTGTGGCGGTGGCATCGCACATCCACGATATAGATTGGGACTTCTTTGTGTCTGCCTTTTATGAAAGGTATCTTGGGGAAAAATTCCCAAGGGTTAAGCAAGTCGAAGGTAGAGCAGATCTGGGGCAAGTGCTGCTTGATCAAGGAGTGGAGGCTCAGCTACCAGTGTGTGACCGTTGTGGAAGGCGCCATGTTGGAGGTTGTTGGGGCGCAGGTGCTTGTTGGAACTGTGGTTCTAAAGAGCATGTGAAGCGAGATTGTCCTCTTGTGGTAAAGTCAGCTTCAGTGGTAGCAAAATGGTCTCTGAAGGGTCGTGGGCACGGCCGAGGCAAGGTTCGGAGGTGGCAGAAAGAGCAGAAAGTTGTGAAGAGTTTGAAAGAGGAAATCTGTTGGAAATGTGGGTCTGTTGGACACATGAGACGTGATTGTTTGATGTTGGCTAGGAACCGCCAGGGTTCTTTACCGCAGGGAGATGGTGGTGATCTTAGTGTGCTAGCTGATGCTGCGGCGGTGCAGCTGGAGGATGGTGGTTCTGCGAAGAAGAGAGCTCGTCTGTTGAAGCTTCAGGGCGGTGAGGTGTTTTCAGGTAACCTTGTTAAGTAGCCTTTGCTCTAGTATCCTAGTTTGGTATCTGTTGGTTTTTCTTGCGTAGTGAGTATGGTTTTGTTGTTAGCATGTTGAGATAGTTGATGTTGCTGTTTGGGAACCTCCTTAGTGTGAAGAGGGCTTTAGTGAGTATCTTGTGGATAATGAGTTGTTAGAATGATAGAATGGGTCAAGTTAGAAGTGAGGTGGAGGGGTTGTTCTTAGACGGATTCTGAGGATGTTATTGGAGGGTGTGAACTGGCATTCATGCACAGTTAAAATCATTTTTATATGCTATATTTTATATGTGCTGGTCCATGCATACATGTGGCATGACATTAGAGGTTTTGCATACATGTACATCAGGCATTGTAGGGCATATTGGTGACCATGCATACGAACGTTCACACTCGCTAATAACTAATCGAGTCTGTTAGTGTTGTGGTTGGGTTAGGTTGGATGATGGGTTTTAGAGGTTGTTTTGGTGCTGAGTGAAGGATAGAAGTAAAGGAGGGTATTAAGCATGATGTTAGTAATAGTGAGTGCGGTATAGTATGTGGTAGAAGGAAGGTGTTTGGTGCTTAATGAGTTTGGTGGTTTGGTGGAGAGGAGTACCGGTTGAAGTTAGAAACGGTCATGTGGTTTTGAATGGCTAGTAGAAGAGGTAGTTCCTTGGTGTTAAGTGATGTTGCAGGTTAGTGGTTGTGTTTTTAAAGTGCTGAGGTAGCTTGGCATGGATGTTGTAATAGAAGGGTTGTTTATGTGGGTGAGAGTTCGTAGCAATCTTCGAGGAGTTGAGAAGATGGTATGTATGTTCAGGTTGGGCGGTGTTCTAGTAAGGCAAGTGTGGTGGTCAAAGCTTGAGGTGGAAAGGCATTGTGAGATCGAAGGCCATTGTTGGTTGAATGAGTTCTTGTGGGAAGTGGTTGGTTGGTTGTGAGTAAGTGAATTTTCTTTTGAAATCAGTTGGTGGTGTGTGGAACGGCTGGCGGAGTCAAGGTTGGGGTTTGTGATGTAAATTTTGGATTTTGTGTGAGTAGCCCTGGTGAGTTGTTATGACAATGACAGCAGCAGATGTGAAGGAATGTCAGCTTTATGTTGAGGAGTTTGGGTAGGCGGTTGTTGCTTAAGAATTTTTGCTTGTTGAGAAATCTTTGAAAGAGGTCGGAGAGGTTGCAAAGAGTATTAGAAGCAGTGAAGGTTGTGTGTTACATAGTGGCTGATTGAATTGGTTGGTGTCACTGTGTGAACAAGTTTTGGGAGTTGTGTGTTAAGGTGGAATATGTTGTAAAAAGTTTGAGGTTCTTCAGGTTGTTGTTGAGGCTATGTGCAGTCTGGAAGTGTGAAAAGTTAAGATGTGGTTAACATCTGAGTGTTCTGGAATTTGTGAACAGTATGTGGTTGTGTTGAGTTTGGGTGGAGTTTGTGGAGAGAGTGTTCAGTGGTAGTTAAGTCTCTTGTGTTGTTTGCGTGTTGCTTGAGAAGTTTGGTTGTGCTCTTTTCGCCAGTTGAAATTTCGGGGACGAAATTTCCTAAGAGGGGGAGAGTTGTAACGCCCCGGTTTTGGGCTTGGAAGTTTTGGGTTTGGACCGGACCGGTCGGGTTGCGGTTCGAATATATAAAGGTGAAATTAGGAAAGCCTAGTTCGGGTTGCATTAAAAATATGGAAAAATGTCCTAAAATCCTCTTTTAATATATATAAGTGAACTGTGAAATCAATTTTACAAAATGAGGTTGGGAAGGGTGACATTTTGGCTAGTGACCAAAATTTAATTTTTGAAAGTTGCGTGACTGTTTTAGAAAGGATTGAAACTTTGAATCTTTAAGGAGCTATTTACCCAATGGGAGTTTCTCCAGATTTTTCTAAAATATTAAAGGTTTATTAAATGGTTTTTAAATAAAAGAAAAGTGGAGGGAAGATATTTTGTCATTTTCTAACTAACTTTTCTCTCAATCTTCTATTTTCTTTTCCCTCATTTTCTCTCAACCCAAACATCTTTTCTCCAGAGATTTTCTTCTGATTTTGTCACCTAAACATCTCTTTTCAATTCTCTTTTGATCTCTAATCATTTCTTCAACAAAACCTCACCATTTGCTAAGTGGAATTTTCAAGATTTTGGTTCCAAAAAGGGAGAAACTCAAGTTTGGAGGTAAGAACGTCCTTCTCCTCTAAACTCTCAGTTCTTTACTGAAATTCCCAAGTTCTCAATCCTTGAATTATGATTTATTAAAGGTTTTACAATGGTAATCTTGATTTTGGCTTTAAAATGCAAGATTTGGTGATTTTTGGTGAAATTTCGTGAGATCTGTTTGGGCAGTGTTTTGAGGTGTCAAATTGATGTTAAATGAATGTTAAATTGATAAGGAATTGAGGTTTTATCAATGCAATCCCGAATAGGTTGAATTTCCTAAGTTTTGCTTGATGTTTTTGGTTGTTTTTGGGGTGTTTTTGATGATCTGTTATAGCTGGAGGTATAAGGACGTGATTGTGATCATTTTGGATGTTAATTGATGTTTAAAAATGGTTAGAAGTGATGGATCTTGGCTGGGTTAAGTTTCGGAAGTGTTTGGTGGTGATTTCGGTTGTGTTTGGTAGCCGAAATGTTGGATTTGTGATGAGCAGCGAGTTTAGTTGTGTTGCTGGTGTTTTTAATGCATAATGATGCATTAATCTTCTGTTGTTATGTGCTTGAAACAGGGGAGGAAGATCTGTGAGCATTTGAGGTGGTGTGGAAGGTTTCGGATGCTTGGAAGGCTTGTTGGCTAGCCTTGTTTTGTGTATCGGTGAGTGAAGTTGGGTTTTCAGCTTTTAAACCAAGGTTTGAAGGTTTGGGAGCTTAGTTTAAGTCTAAACAACTTTGCTAAGCTCAAGAGTAAGTAAATGGATTTTCGCTCTTGGTTTGTGTTGTGAATTGGCTTTTTAAGCAATTGTGATTGATGGTTGCAATGCATATGATTTGCATGTTTTAAATTCTGTTTGGAAGCATGTTTTAGCATGGTTTAATGCTGGTTTTGAAAGCCATATGTGAAGGATGCTCAAGGTAAGAGATCCTTGGTTTTGTACATGGAAATTGTGGTTTTGATGCATGGTGTTGCATATTGTTTAATGGCTTTGTGTAATGCTTTAAAAACAGTGAATTGATGATGGTAAATGATGAATTTTGCATTATGGTTATGCATGTGAATTAAAGGATTAATGTGGTAAGATGGTTATATTGGTAAGTGATGTAAGTGGTTCTTGGTTCTTTGATCGGATATAGTTAGCCGGCTATAGGATTGGGTGCACCGTGAATAAAGTCGCCTTGGATGTGGAGTGGTTTAGTGTGAACCGGTAAACTCCATCCAAGTATCCTAACGAGATGGTTAAGGTTATAATGGTGATTGGAATCCCATTCGAGGACCTTGGGTAAGCAAAGGTAATAATGGTGGTTAAAATTCCATTGGTGGACCTTGTGCTTGTTAAGATCACAATGGTGGTGTAAAGTCCATGTGTGGATCTTGTATAGGGTGTCCCGGATCTCGTTAGGGATGTTATACAACTACCAATCGGTGATGCTAAGGTTATATGGTGTTTAAAAGTCCATATATGGGAACCTTGTGCATGTTAAGGTTGTATGGTGGTTAAAAGTCCATACATGGGAACCTTGTGAAAGTTAAGGTTGTATGGTGTTTAAAAGTCCATACATGGGAACCTTGTGAAAGTTAAGGTTGTATGGTGGTTAAAAGTCCATACATGGGAACCTTGTGAAAGTTAAGGTTGTATGGTGTTTAAAAGTCCATACATGGGAACCTTGCGAAAGTTAAGGTTGTATGGTGTTTAAAAGTCCATACATGGGAACCTTGTGAATGGTAAGGTCAAATGGTGTTTAAAAGTCCATTTGGGGACCTTGGATTGGTAGGGTGTATGAAGCGTGGGGACAACGCTTGTGATCCGCGTATCCGATTGGATGTTGAGTTGAAAAGTGGATTTGGTTGATCACTTGGAAGCCAATATAATGTTCTTGAATTTAATGAAGCATGAGATGCTTGAATTGATGCATGGTTGCATGAGATTTGCTTAATGTATTATGAATGCATGTGTACTTGTTAGTTTGAACAAGTGTTGATTATCTATTGAGGATGGTGCATGTGTGCATGAGATCTCTTTAGTGCATTGAAGTCTTGTGAAGACTTGTTTTCAAAAGCATGAGTTGCAAATATTGATGTTGTGGTTCATATGTTGCATTTGTAATGCATGTGTTTTAATGAATGAGAAAATGGTTTAAAAGGTTTATTGCTTAAAGTGATAATCAAGGATGAGAAAGGTATGTTGTGAATTGGAAGTGACTTCCAAGGGTTTGAATTTAACCTTGCATATGGTGTTTATGCATGGTGTGGTTAAATTGATGGTTTTGCAAGTTTATGTTTTGAAAAGGCTTGCTTAGCTTTCTAAGCTAAGGATTGGTTTTCATGATTGAGCAATGCATGGTTTTAAGCATGTTGTTGAAAAGGGGTTTTCAAACAATGCTTTGGTTTATGAAATCGAGTTGCTTTTAAAAGTGGTTTTATGATTCGCTGCATTGATGGTGTTTTGGTTTTGAGCATTCCTCACTAAGCATTATGTGCTTACGCTCCTTTTTGTCCATCAATGCAGACATTTGAAGTTGGAGCAACGAGAAGCAAGGGATTCAAGGGGGAACTCCACTTGAGATGTATGTCTCGGTTAATAGCTATAGATAATAAAGGCAATGGGGGAAGAATCTATTATATTGTTGTTTAGAGAGGATTTGTATGTTGGACAAGTTTGGTTTATGATTTTGAACTATGTGGTGTAAGCTTGCAACGTTTGAATCTTCTTATGCTTAAGTTGTTATGCTATGCTTCTTGTTTGAAAAGCATGATTGAGTGTTGGATGTGTTGAATGAGTTGGTGCATCTAGGGGTGGTTTTGTATCTAGATTTTGATGCAAATTGGTAGGTTTGATGTTTGGCATGTTGTTGATTTATTGTGGAATGGTTTGGAGCACGTTTGATGGGGTTTAAAGGTGTTAAAACAGGCCAAACTGCTGTTTCTGGGCAGGGTGTTTCGAAACACCCTTGCCTGTTTCGAAACAGGCCCTTGTTTTGGATAGGGTGTTCCTGAACGGCCTAGCCCGTTTCTGAACACTTTGGCTACTGCCAAGGGGTGTTCCTGAACGGCCTAGACCCGTTTCTGAACACCTGATGGTTTGCAAGCTTTACGTTTTAGTCCCGTTTCTTGTTTGTGCAATTGCTTGAGTTTGAGATGTCCGTTTGAGATGAAATTTTGCAGAGAGGCATGAAACATGACTAATTTCATAATGGTAACTTAAAAATTGGTAAAGTCCTCTTAATTTTCAGAATTTACAATTTGGTCCCTAATTTCGTATTTTGTGCAATTGGGTCCCTTATCGTTTTCCGATTGCTGTGATTTTTGAGTATGCTTATCTCAAGAGCATGCCTAGGTTAAATGTGCATCTAGACAAGTTTAAAAAGAAAAAAAAGGGTCGTTAATCAAGGTTGACTTTCGGGTTGACTTTGGTTTTCCCCGTGTAATCTTCGTAGTTCGGGTCAACCGTCTAGGCCGGGCTACGGGGGTTACAAAAATTTTGGCTTAAGTCTTTGAACTAAACTTACCTGCCGCGACATACGCTGTCGTGACAGTGCCTTTAGGAAATTTCAGGAATTGTTTAGAGCCTTGCTATAATTCTGATCTGTAAAAACACTCTTTGTAACTCTTATGCTATCTAGACTTCTATAGTGCACTGGAATAGGAATGTTTACCCACTTGAGATTGCCCCTAGAGGTGCCTATCAGTGGCTCTAGGAAAAGAATAAAGAAAAGAAAGAATTCAGACTCATTGCTTGCAAAACTGCCTTGCACTGATTTAGGGAGATTTCTCTTTGAGCTTGAGTTAGAAAAAACTAAAGGAGCCTAAGAATTGCCTCCATAAAAGATGCAGTTAAATCAAGAGTCAGAAAAAACTAAAGGAGCCTAAGAATTGCCTCCAGAAAAAAATGAATTGGCATAAAACTCAAGTTTGTAAGCATGACTATTCTGGTAAACTAAAGGAGTCTAGGCACATATTTGTTCACAAAACATGCACACACTGCACAAGAACTATAGCATGATTCCAAATAAATCCAGAAACACCTGACAAGGTATTGCTCTTGATAGAGAATGCATGGTAGGTAATGGAAAGTTCACTGAATTAAAGCCAAACCAAATTTTTTTTATTTAGGTCATATTTTCTCGAGGGCAAGCAAGGATTTGAGTTTGAGGGTGTGTTGAGTGAATAAAAGTTCTAGATTTTACCCCTCATTTACCCATATTTCTGCTGCACTCAAGCATAGTTCATTGCATATAGGATAGATTTCTTCATATACATCACAATTAGATAAAATGGCACAATTGCTACTGATTTTGGTCACTTTTGCAGGAATCTGCTATGGCAGACTCAGGGCAGCAAAGGAGCAAAGCTGGATCACAGGACTGGAGTCGAGGAGTAAATGCTGTCGTGGCCACTGCCACGACAGCCATGACGACAGAAGGGTGAAGTGGAAAAGTGCAGTGGAGTTCGACAGATAGAGGATTTCAAGCCAGTCTGTAGTGGACCACTCCTATATTTTTCTGAGCCAGGAGGAAGAATGAAGGCCAAGCCCAAAGTCCAAAGAAGAAAACTCAAGGCAAGAAAAAAGGAAGAATTAAAGGCAAATACCCAGAAGATTTAATCTCCAATAGAGTTGTACTTTATTTAAACTTGTATTCTTGCCATACTAGAAAACTTGGACCTAAGGCCTATATAAAGGCATGTAATTCGACCTAGGGGAGGATATCTCATCCCTAGCCGTCTTCCCCAAAACCCTTGTCGTTTTCCCCTCTTCATCATGTTCTAAATTCCCCCTAGGGCTAAGGGTTGATTCTGTAAAGTAGTTGCAATGATTGTACTGCTTTAGGAATTTTCTGTTCAAGCAATAAAAACTTCAAGTTTATTTATTATGGTTTTTCATATCTCGCAAGAGTATCGGGAGAGCATTGTGAGGTTATCCATTTGTTTGATATCGGGAGAGTCAAGCATACGAACGGAATAAATACGCGTTTTCCAGTTTATGGTTAAACTATCTCGGACCTAGGGATATGACGAGGTTTAGTGGCTAATAAAGAATTCACAAACATCAGTGTTCATCCTTTAATTCACGCCGGGAGGTATCATTCAAGACGTGTTCATTGACAGACTTGGGCCTAGGGATAGGACAAGTCATCGCAGGGATTCTTGCCAAGCTTGAAGTACAGAGTTGTGTAATCGCTGCCGCGACATCAACAGACTTCTGCCGCGATAGGAGCTGCCGCGACAGGGACGACGACAGAACAGAAGTTCTCTTACACTGCAACACCTGCACTACCGAGCAAATCAATACCAGCCTATTTCTCAAACCTGATCTTTTACTCTTTTATTTTAGTTATTATTCACGATTACTCTATAATCATTTTAAACTCTTTCTCTCTCTCGTGCAGAAATTCTAGGATAAAGCTATTTTCAGTCTCTGTGGAGACGATATCTGATACTCCAAGTATCACTTTACTACTTGCGTCGTGTACACTTTCACTATTTGCGATAGGACTTTTGACACGCAACACTCTCCCAAGTGGCCTCGCCCACACCTCGACGTTGTCACCTCACTTTGACCAACTCAATCGATCTACCACGCAACACTTTGTTGTCTGAAGCTAAGATCTCAACTGGTTCCTCATCATACGTCAAATTCGGATTCAACTCAATCTCTTCCACAAGGATAACATGCGACGGATCTGATCTATACTTACGAAGCATCGAAACATGGAACACATTTTGAATCTTCTCTAACTCGGATGGCAAACGTAACTGATAAGCAACAGGACCGACTCGCTTCACAATCTCATACGGCCCAATGTACCTCGGACTCAATTTCCCTTTTGTCGAATCTCATAACTTTCTTCCACAGAGAGACTTTCAAGAACACTCTATCTCCCACGGTTTACTCGACTTCTTTCCTCTTCAAATCGGCATAGGACTTCTGCCTATCCGAAGTTGTCTTCAAACGATCACAAATCAACTTCACCTTAACGGTAGTCCCCTTAAGCAAATCCAGCATCGGAAACAACTTCTGACCTGCTTCGGCCCAACAAATCAGAGTTCTACATTTTCTACCATACAATGCCTCATACGGAGCCATCTGAATGCTCGACTAAAACTGTTATTATATGCGAACTCGACCAACGGCAAGTGTTTCTCCCAAGTACCCTGAAAATCAATGACGCAACAACGCAACATATCCTCAAAAATCTGTATAACCCTCTCTGACTGACCATCTAACTGAGGATGATACGATGTACTGAAATTCAATCGGGTACCCAAAGCTGTATGCAAACATTCCCAAAATCAGGCTGTAAATCTCGGATCTCTATCAGACACAATCGACTTCGGCACACCATGCAGTCTCACAATCTCACCGATGTACAAATCGGCCAACCTATCTAAGGAGTAAGTCGTATTAACAGCTAAAAAGTGAGCACACTTTGTAAAGCGGTCAACTATAACCCAAACTGAGTTCTTCTTCAAAGGAGTCAAAGGCAAACCCGAAACGAAGTCCATGGTGATATTTTCCCACTTCCATTCCGAAATCCTCAACGGTTGCAACAAACCCGATGGAACCTGATGTTCTACCTTCACTCTCTGACATACCATACACTTACTCACGTAGTCGGCTACGTCTTTCTTCAAACCAACCCAACATTATTCATTCTTCAAATCACGGTACATCTTCATACTGCCGGGATGCATAGCAAACGGGCTACTGTGTGCTTCGGTCAAGATAGTACATCTCAAATCACCGTCATCCGGCACAACTATTCTATCCTTGAAACACAAGACCCCATCAACACTGAAACTGTAGTTTGATGGTCTACCATCGGCTATATCTTGCATGTGAGGTGCCAAAGATCTATCTAACAATTGTTTCTCTCTAATCAACTGGCCTAAGGTAGGTCTAACCTAAAGCTCGGCCACTAGACCACCATCACCAGACAAGCTCAAACTAGCAAACATGACTCTCAACTCAACAGCTACATTCCTACTCAAAGCATCTGCCACTACATTGGCTTTACCCGGATGGTACTCAATTGTGAGATCGTATTCCTTAAGCAACTCTAGCCACCTACGTCGTCTAAGGTTCAACTCTCGTTGTGTCATTATATACTTAAGGCTTTTGTGATCTGTATACACTGTGCATTTCTCACCATACAAATAATGTCTCCAAATCTTCAAGACAAACACAACTGCGGCTAGCTCTATGTCGTGTGTCGGATAATTACACTTATGAGTCTTCAATTGTCTCAAGGCATAAGCCACAACTCTTCCGTCTTGCATGAGCACACAACCTAGACCTACATATGAAGCATCACTGTAGATCACATAATCTTTCCCCGACTCTAGCTGAATCAAAATCGGTGCATTGGTTAAAGCTTCTTTCAATTTCTCAAAGGCTTGCTGTCTCGCATCTGACCACTCAAACTGAACACTCTTCTGAAGCAACTTTGTCAAAGGAGCGGCTATCTTCGAGAACTCATCCACAAACCTCTTATAGTAACTGGCTAAGCCTAGGAAACTACAAATCTCTATCACAGACTTCGGTTGCTTCCACTCAACAATGGCCTCTATCTTCTTCGGATCAACTCTAATCCCTTCGACTGACACTACATGCCCTAGGAAGACTACTTCTCTGATCCAAAACTCACACTTACTCAACTTAGCGTACAACTGGTTGTCTAGCAAAGTCTGCAAAACTAACCTCAAATGCCGGTCATGATCTTCCTCGGTACGCGAATACACCAAAATATCATCTATGAAGACAACTACAAACTAATCTAAGTACTGGTGGAAGATCATGTTCATCATGTCCATGAAAGCAGTCGGTGCGTTTGTCAACCCAAACAACATAACTAAGAACTCGTAGTGACCATATCTAGTCCTAAAAGCTGTCTTCGGTACATCAACCTCTTTTACCTTCAACTGGTAATAACTGGATCTCAAGTAAATCTTCGAAAAGACTGATGCCCCTCTCAACTGATCAAACAAATCATCGATACGCGGCAAGGGATACTTGTTCTTCACTGTCAACTGATTCAACTGTCTATAATCTATGCACATTCTCATACTACCGTCTTTCTTCTTCACAAATAAAACCGGAGCACCCCAAGGCGAAGAACTCGGACGGATAAAACCTCTATCTGACAACTCTTGTAACTGAGTCTTCAACTCTTTCAGTTCTTTTGGTGCCATACGGTACGGAGCAACCGAAACATGAGCAGAATCTGAATATGTCTCTATCGCAAAATCTACCTCTCTATCAGGCGGTAAACCCGGCAATTCTTCCGGAAACACACTCGAAAAATCACACATTGTCCTGATATCCTGAGGTCTGACTTCATTCATGTTCGGATTCATCACGTAGGCCAAGTACGCCTCACAACCCAACTCAACTAACCTCTGAGCCTCTAAGGCTGAAACAACATTCGATAAGAATTTTGCATTCTCACCTACTACCACAATTTCATAATCATCCGCAAGCTTCAAGAAAACTCTCTTAGTTTCGAAGTCTATCCTAGCTCTATGTTCTGTAAGCCAGTACATACCCAAAACTACATCGAAACCATAAAACGGTAGCTCCATATTGTCCACTGGAAATATATACCCCTGAACCATTAACGGACACCTCTTGTACATCTTCCTAACCACTAATGTATCTCTGAAGGAACTAGTAACACTAAAACCTACCTCTAGTACCTCACAAGGTAAATTCAACATCCTTTCATCCTCACTCAAAATATAAAAATGCGTAGACCCGGAGTCAATCAAGGAAAGCAAACTCAGAGACTGTATCGAGAAATTACATGCGATCACAGACATGTCGTTCTGTCCCTCTAGCTGAGCATAAACTATGGCCTGACCTCCGCCCTCTAGCTGAACCGCAACTACATGTGCTATATTTCTCTAGCCATCATTCCTTGGCTGCAAGTTGCCTCGACCGCGCCCACGGCCTCTCGGATAATCAATAGCTCTAGCAGGAGCCTGAACCTGAACCGGTGCATACCCAGCCTGATGTGGACAATCACGCCTAAGGTGATCTCTAGCTCCACAGTTCCAACACGAATGAAAGTTCCCCCAACATTCACCGGTGTGATTCCTCCCGCATCTAGTACACTCGGGCAAACGCCCACCAGCTCTCTGGCCCTGATGGCCTCTACCATGGTTACCACTGCCACGTCTATGGTCAAAATGATACCTATTGTCCCTATGCCTTTTGGCATCACCTCTATCAAAGTCGTCGGACCTCTTCCCTAAACTAGAACCACCTGAACGTTTGGTCAAACCCAAACTGTGCTCTATGTCCTTGGCCCTAGCGACCAAGACATCAAAGTCCGTGTAGCCCGTAGCCAAAGTGTATCTCTTTATCTCCTCACTCAACCCGTAACAGAAACGGTCGCAACGTTCCCTCTCAGTAGGAACTAGCTCGGATGCATACTGACTCAATCTGACAAATCGTATCTCATACTCGGTCACTGTCAAGTTACCCTGAAGCAAAGCCATGAACTCTCTCTTCTTCTCATCAAGATAACGGGGACCCAGATACTTCTTGCGAAAAGCTGACTCGAAGAACTCCCAAGTGATCTCGACATCTGGCATGCCCATAGTAATGGTGACCCACCAAGTGTAGGCATCACCCTGAAGCAGAGAAACAACACACTCAAGTTTGTGTGCTCCAGTACAACCCATCTTAGACAAAATACGGACAGTCTTGTCAAACCAAGCCTCGGATCTCTCGGGTGCCAACCCTTAGAACTCTTCACCTCCCAAACTGCGAAGCCTCTCTAGTGGCAACTCGGTGCCCTCACCCTGAGGTTGTGCCACTGCCTGTCCCCCAGCCACAACTGTCTAGAAAGCCCCGGCTATCGCCTGAACTAACGGAGCCAAATCTATACCGACCGGACCTTGGCCAACCTAAGGTCTTACACCCTCGGCTCTCGCCTCACCTCCCTCTTGACGAGGAGGAGAATGAGGAGGTGGAGGAGCTTGGGCCTCAACAACCGGCTCAACTTCCGGAGTTGCTGCCTGTGGTTCCGACTGAACCATCCTAGGCCTGCCTCTAGGTCTCATCTTACGGCTAGCAAGATAACAACTACAAACAAACAAACACACAAGGATTAAGTTAGCAAAGGCAAGGGTCCAACGTGCTCAAGTATATTCCTTTACTAAATATTTTCAAATAAGTAATAGTAGCAATGGGAACTCGACACTATGCCTCAACACAACAATCATACCAACACATGCTTTCAAACACCGTGCAAGCAAGCAAACATAGCAAAACACTCACCGTACAACATACACCTCAAACTTACCTTACTTACCTACCCGAGGTCGCGGAAACCTTAGGCTCTGATACCAACAAATATAATCCCCTCGTCCCGGGCTAGACGACAGACCGGTCTGAGCATGTTACACGGGGAAAACCTAAGCGAAACCCGTTAAGGCTCCACTTCGATTAACAACCTTAGAAAAATTTTCATTATTTAATTATCTTGTCTAAATGTATCGTTTAGTCCTATGTGTGAAAACGACAGTAGAAAACGAGGACAGACGATACAGACGGAACGTAAGGTAATTTAAATTTACCAAGTGACATGTTATGTCCAATTGCTTGCATTCGAAACCAAAACAATTCATAACGATGCATATAACTTAACAAGGAATCCTACAACCAACAGGACTAAAACACGACATCCAAGAACCTTTGAAGATGCTAAAAAGCCCAATTACAAGCCTACGATTCGAAATAGGCTTGCCCGTTTCGATACGCGATCTCCAGTTCAAAAGCCAGACCATGCCGTACCGATACGGTCCACTCCGTTCCGGTACGGGGGTCTCCAGTAAAATAATGTTCCAGAACAGGTTCCGAAATAGGCACTCGCAGAGGCAAACCGTATCGAAACGTGTACCGAAACAGGGGCTCACAGTGTCAAATCGTATCGAAACAGCACCACCCCCGTTCTGATACGAGTATCCCTGGAGCTACACCCGTTCCAAAACAACCACGAGCGTTTCGAAATGCCTGCACTCTGTTTGACCCTGAAAACAGTTTTCTGCATCTTCAAGTGTCCCCAAACATACCCCAAAACATCAAGAAACAACAATCAAGCATACAATCTATAGGCATTTCACCCTACTTCAAGCATGATCAAGCATATACACATGCATAACATGGCCATTCATTCAAAAGAGCATACATCCTCATAAGCATTGCAAAAACAAGATTACATGCCTTCATTACAAACACTTAGCCATTCATGAAGCAAGGTCTACATGCTTTCAAACAACATATAGACATCTCAAAATCATGGTTTACAAATCCACAACATAAAAGCATTAACAAAATAGGAGTCTAACACATGCTCCTATAACACGTAGCATCCCCATTATTAAACTACTACATTATTTACTAAACCATACTTGAGCAACCACAAACGCGCTTGGATGCACTTTCCTTGCTCCTTTCTAACTCCACACTAATGATTTGCATTGTCGAAAACGAGAGCGTAAGCTAGAAGCTTAGTGAGGGAGCTCTAAAACAAAACAACGATAATGCAGGGTTCAAATCATGATATCCTTAAGACATTCACAAGGCATACATATACACCAACATAGTAACATAGCCAAACGTTAAGAGAATGCATGAACATGGCATCTCACCTCATGTTATGCTAAACAAAGATATAACAAATATCTTAACACAACCACCACACATGAACAAGTATATTGGCAACTATTAGCTTACTCGGATATGCGGATAACTTCCGTTGGAATTTTCACCCCCAACGTACTCAACAACATTTACCTTCCGGTGGGATTACACTCATCACCATTTTCACTCATGGATGGGATTACACTCATCATCACATGCTAATATTTTATGGTGAAATATTACCTCACCATAATCCTCCTTGATGACTACACGTCACCAAGGCCATGCGCGAATTTGACTCTTACCGTGTGCACACTCATCCTAATGATTGATCATTTATACCCGGTAATTAACTAGTGTCAATCATACTATACAAGTCTCACTATGATATCAAAATCATGCAACACAACATATCCTCATCATTATACAACATCAATATGTATATCAACATGCATAAACAAACACATACTTCACAAGTCCACATTATGCACATTAAGCAAAACTCATAAAGCAAACAAGAGATTAAGCTGCCAACTTAATATCTACCTCCCAAATTCGATCAAGCCAAGTTAGGGAAATAATCACACAAATTTCACTGTAATTTGGGAATGAAATCAAAATTTCTTTCCCCTTTCTTTATGTTCCATACATGTAATCAGGCTAAAAACCCCTTGAATTCATCCATTGTAAACACACAATTTTCAAGCAATATAAAAACATTTTCCAGAAGAATTTCTTAGGTATTTTTATAACCAACTTCTGTTTTTTTAATTTCATACACATATATTTCGAATCAAAAGAGGGGTGCGTGTTATCGTTCGTTGAAGGAGGAGCCGCCGCTACAAGGCCGAACCGCCGCTACCGTCGAAACCAAGAGCCAAATCCGAGGGGAATCGCCGTCGGCTGGAAGCCACGATGGCCGACGTGGAGGAGAAGGGCGGACTTTCGCTAGAATCTGGAAAAGCACGGTGGTGTTCTTCATCCCATGAAAAACACCATTGAATATTTTTAGAGGATTTGAAAGAGGTGCATTTGATCCATTTGACAGAGGGGTGAAACATATGAAATTTGTTTTTGATTTTAGGTTTTATACTCGACTCGTTGACCGACCCAGATCTTACTCACGCTATACACGACCCACGCCCTTCTCTTCTGCCAGATTTTCACTCTTTCCTTTATTGTTTACAATTTCTACACTCTAGTCCTTTTTTATTTTAATTCAACTCTTTAAATTCTTGTTTTCATACAACTTAATCCATTTTCTTGCTTTATTTATATTTAATATGTGGTTTGATTTATTTATTTTATGTTCCATTAATCTATTTAAAATTTGGAGGATAAAGAAACTTCAAGATAATAAATAATTCAATTTTCTTGTAATTAAAATTTGCACAAAATTTAAAACAAACACTTTAGGCTAAATTATCTAAAGGTATATAAATATGTATGGTAACTTTAATTTAATTATAAGTTTCAATAATGTATAGTAACAAAACTGTAGAACTAAATGTTTTGATATAATAGTTGAAAAATGTTTTAGACTAAATTGAAAAGAATTTAAAATATGCTTTTAGTCAAAACAACTTGAAATTATGTTTAAGGGGTTTTTAAAAGGCTTTTGAATAACTTAAAATGCTTTTAAAGTAGCCAAACCAGTGTTTTTCAAGTACTCGTGCCGATACGGTCTCGTACTGTATCGGTACGCCCTAGGGTTTCAGCTACAGTAAAATTCCAGTAGCCAAAACCCGTACCGATACGCCTTGTCGTATCGATACAGTATGTTTTAAATAGCTAACGGCTAGTTCACGTACCGATACGCCCAACTACCCCCAACAGTCATTTTCCCAACGGTCTTTTAAATTGCAGGATCGTACTGATACGCTTGCCACGCGTATCGATACGCACCAGCTGGAAGTCTCAACGGCTTTTTCCTTATCGGGACCGTATCGATACGTTTGAGGAGTATCGATACGCTAGGCTGCAGAGCTGCATTTATGGTGGGAAATAAAGGCTCCAACGGCTCTAATTCAACCCCAACGGTCCTCAACGGCTACAAACTCAATTAGGAGTATAAAAGGGACCTCCAAGCATCAAGAGATGGTAAATGCTTCAATTGTAACAACATTATGATGTCAAATTGTCTTTAGAGCTTAAATTGTACATTTCTAGTATAGACAACACTTGTGAGCCAAAATTGTCAAATTTGCTCAAGTGTTTAGGATTGGGTGAGTGATCTTAAGAGTGAAAACTATCTACCTAGTGAGGGATTTCAAGTTTGCTCAAATTTCTCTTGTAAAGAGGGTTTACTCAAGCTTTGGGTTAGAAAGCTTTGAGTGTGTAAAGGTTGCCTCCTTAGCCTAGAAAAGGGAAATAAATTCAAGAGTGAATTTGGTGAAATCCTTAGTGGGAAGCTAAGGTAGTGGATGTAGGTGCTTGTTAGAAGGCCGAACCACTATAAATCTTTGTGTCTATTGTCCAATTTTTACCTCCCATAAAATCACCCAAAATCCAACTTGTTCACCACTTGGAAATCCATAACGGTTGAAGTAAATCGAGCCTATCAAGTCCAACAATTGGTATCAAAGCGGGGCTCAATCGAAGGGGATTAACATCCTATTGAGGCGATCCGGAAGCTCGATACAACAACTCAATCAACCGGTCAAATGGTGCAATCTATCGACAAGCCACCTTTCTTCGACGAGACCACTGATTACAAGCTTTGAGATATTGTTGAAGAGCGTCATTTCGTGCCACAACGAAGTAAGGAGGAATGGAGTGCGGATGATCGCATGAAGATGAAGCTTAATTGCAAGGCCGTGCACATCCTCTTTTGTGCATTTTCCCCTAACATCTATGAGAAGATGTCCTCTTGCGAAGATGCCAAGGAAGTATGAGACAAGCTTGAAGTCACACACGAGGGAACAAACGAAGTAAAGGAGACCAAGATCGGCCTCCTCAACCACGAGTATGAGAACTTCAAGATGGAACCGGATGAAGACATCACAAAGATGTTCGATAAATTCTCTATCATCACAAATGGACTCAAAGGCTATAGAGAAATCATTCCGGAAGACAAGCTTGTTCGAAAGCTTCTTTATTCTCTTCCCGAGTCATGGGACTCAAAGAAGACCGCCATCATCGAAGCCAAAAATCTAAAGACCTTGAAGCTAGATGAACTCATGGGGTCTGTTCTCACTCATGAAATGATGAAGAAAGAAAAAGAAGAGGAGAAGAAGAAGGAAGAGATAAAGAAGATAGGGAGGAAGAAAATCATGGAGCTAGGCATTAACGCGAGTGTTGTTTCTCTCAAATCCTCTACA
Source organism: Hibiscus trionum (assembly GCA_030270665.1). Lineage (NCBI taxonomy): Eukaryota > Viridiplantae > Streptophyta > Magnoliopsida > Malvales > Malvaceae > Hibiscus > Hibiscus trionum. The sequence continues at coordinate 6,530,194 of BSYR01000007.1, read as the reverse complement.
TGTCAACACGTTTATTTGAGCAATGAGGAAAGTGAAGATGAAGAGATGGTTCATCTCTTCAAGAAATTCTCTCGATTCATGAAGAGCGAGATGGCTAAATCCAAGCAAGAATCGAAGAAGAAAATGAAGGATTCCCACAAGTCTAAAAAAAGGGATCATCTTCAAAGAAAGAATATGTGGCGATAGAGGTGATAATGATCCTGGCCGACTCGTCAGCTACTCGGACTCGGCTTGGTCAAAGCTCGGCTCGGGCTCGGGCTCGGCTCGAGACCTTAACAAGCCGAGTCGAGCCAACCCAAGCTCGGCTCAAAAAGCTCGTGAACAGGCTCGGGATAATTATATATAGGACAATATACTTTGACACACATAGTTTACACAATCCCTTCAATTTTAGGGTTTAGAGTTTTATGTTAGGGTTTAGGGGTTTAGTATATATTATATACAGGACAATACTTTGACACACATAGTTTACACACATAGTTTATACAATCCCTTCAATAATTTGGGCATTTTCTTTAGTTTGTTGTTGTTTGATTTTGTATTTTCTTTGATTATGTGTTAGTATTGTAAAAATATTTCTTGCTTTTTGGATTAATTTAAATTTTGGACGTTCTTTTCTCCTTTCTCGATATTGAATTTCGTTTTAGTGTTGGTTACGAAAAGGGCTTTTAATGTGGCCCCATATTTTTATAAAAAAAAATTATAACAAATTGTTCATATCGATCCGAACCGAGCCTGAACCGAGCTCGAGCCGAACCTAATAGTACTATTTTCGAGCCAAGTTCGAGCCTAAAATTTTGAGCTCGACGAGCCTCGAGCCTGAGCCGAGCAGAGCCCAAATATACTGTTTCCGAGCCTGGCCAGGCTCGGGCTCAGCTCGGCTCGTTATCACCCCTATGTGGCGACATGGAGTGATGAAGACTCCACCGATGATGAGGTAGCCCACCTATGCTTCATGGCCCTCAATAAGGGGGAGGTAACTTCTAACTCATATAGTTCAAATTCATATACTTTTGATGAGTTACAAGATGCATATGATGGTTTGGTTTTGGAATTTAAGGCATCATTTTCTAAAAACAAAAAATTGCTTTCAAATTTGAAAAAGGAAAATGATTTGCTTTCCAAAAACAAATCTAGAGTTTGAAGCAAAAATTAAAGATTTTGAACTTAAAGTTTTAGATTTACAAAACTTGCTTCAAACGATTGAAAAAGGTCATCAAAAAGAAGTTGATGATCTTAAGAAGAAAAAAGATTTGATTTCCAATGAACTTCAAAAGAAAAACAATTTGGGAAAATCAAATTTTTATGTTAGAGAAACTAGTGCCCCTAGATTTTTGAATGAAAAAGTTTTTAGAAGTATTTGGGTACCAAAAGGACTAAGTACTTCAACTAAAATGGATGAAATTGAAAAATGGATTCCTAAGGGGACTAAACTATGTGCAACTAGCGTCTATAGATCCAAAGAAATTTGGATACAAAAAATTACTTGATTGTCTTGTCTAGGTGTGATGGAGAGTGATCAACAAGTCCAAATTTGAGGGGGGTCCATGCACACAAAGAGAACACTTGAAGAAGAAGGCTTCACATCCTACCTTCGATTCAAATGTGGTAAATTTTAGTTGAATTTATTTGTTTTTCATTTTATTTATTTATTTTAATTCAACTAGATTATCATATTGTTGGACTAACACTATTTGATGCTTTGAGTAAGGGGGAGCCAATTTTAAAACCAAAAGTTTTTAATTGTGTCAAAATTCTTTAAACCTCATATGTTATTTTGAGCCTAATGTCTTTTAAATTCTTTTTGATATAATAAAAAGGGGGAGAAATAGTTTGAAATTCTGATTTTTTAAAGAATAATGGGAGCTTTAATTTTATTCAATTTTTTAAAATACTAAGGGGGAGAATCCCAAAAAAATTCAAGTTGGTTTTATTATATCAAAAAGGGGGAGATTGTAGAACTAAATGTTTTGATATAATAGTTGAAAATGTTTTGGACTAAATTGAAAAGAATTTAAAATATGATTTTAGTCAAAACAACTTGAAATTATGTTTAAGAGGTTTTTAAAAGGCTTTGGAATAACTTAAAATGCTTTTAAAGTAGTCAAACCAGTGTTTTTCAAGTACCCGTACCGATACGGTCTGGTGTTGTATCGATACGCCCTAGGGTTCCAGCTACAGTAAAATTCTAGTAGCCAAAACATGTACTGATACGCCTTGCCGTATTGATACGGTATGTTTTAAATAGCTAACGGCTAGTTCGCGTATCGATACGGTTGTATCGCGTACCGATATGCCCAACTACCCCCAGCAGTCAATTTCCCAACGGTCTTTTAAATTGCAGGACCGTACCGATACGCTTGACACACGTATCGATACGCACCAGCTGGAAGTCTCAACGGCTATTTCTTTATCGGGACTGTATCGATACGGTTTGAGGAATATCGATACGCTAGGCTGCAGAACTGCATTTATGGTCCAACGGCTCTAATTCAACCTCAATGGTCCTCAACGGCTACAAACTCAATTAGGAGTATAAAAGGGACCTCCAAGCATCAAGAGATGGTGAATGCTTTAATTGTAACAACATTATGATGTCAATTTGTCTTTAGAGCTTAAATTGTACATTTCTATTATAGACAACACTTGTGAGCCAAAATTGTCAAATTTGCTCAAGTGTTTAGGATTGGGTGAGTGAGCTTAAGAGTGCAAACTATCTACCTAGTGAGGGATTTCAAGTTTGCTCAAATTTCTCTTGTAAAGAGGGTTTACTCAAGCTTTGGGTTAGAAAGCTCTGAGTGTGTAAAGGTTGCCTCCTTAGCCTAGAAAAGGGAAATAAATTCAAGAGTGAATTTGGTGAAATCCTTAGTGGGAAGCTAAGGTAGTGGATGTAGGTTCTTGTTAGAAGGTCGAACCACTATAAATCTTTTTGTCTATTGTCCAATTTTTACCTCCCATAAAATCACCCAAAATCCAACTTGTTCACCACTTGGAAATCCATAACGGTTGAAGTAAATCGAGCCTATCAAGTCCAACAATTGGTATCAAAGCGGGGCTCAATCGAAGGGGATTAACATCCTATTGAGGCGATCCGGAAGCTCGATACAACAACTCAATCAACCGGTCAAATGGTGTAATCTATCGACAAGCCACCTTTCTTCGACGAGACCACTGATTACAAGCTTTGAGATAATGTTGAAGAGCGTCATTTCGTGCCACAACAAAGTAAGGAGGAATGGAGTGCGGATGATCGCATGAAGATGAAGCTTAATTGCAAGGCCGTGCACATCCTCTTTTGTGCATTTTCCCCCAACATCTATGAGAAGATTTCCTCTTGCGAAGATGCCAAGGAAGTATGAGACAAGCTTGAAGTCACATACGAGGGAACAAACGAAGTAAAGGAGACCAAGATCGGCCTCCTCAACCACGAGTATGAGAACTTCAAGATGGAACCGGATGAAGACATCACAAAGATGTTCGATAAATTCGCTACCATCACAAATGGACTCAAAGGCTATGGAGAAATCATTCCGGAAGACAAGCTTGTTCGAAATCTTCTTTATTCTCTTCCCGAGTCATGGGACTCAAAGAAGACCGCCATCATCGAAGCCAAAAATCTAAAGACCTTGAAGCTAGATGAACTCATGGGGTCTCTTCTCACTCATGAAATGATGAAGAAAGAAAAAGAAGAGGAGAAGAAGAAGGAAGAGATAAAGAAGATATGGAGGAAGAAAATCATGGAGCTAGGCATTAACGCGAGTGTCGTTTCTCTCAAATCCTCTACATGTCAACACGTTTATTTGAGCAATGAGGAAAGTGAATATGAAGAGATGGTTCATCTCTTCAAGAAATTCTCTCGATTCATGAAGAGCGAGATGGCTAAATCCAAGCAAGAATCGAAGAAGAAAATGAAGGATTCCCACAAGTCTAAAAAAGGGGATCATCTTCAAAGAAAGAATATGTAGCGATAGAGGTGATAATGATCCTGGCCGACTCGTCAGCTACTCGGACTCGGCTTGGTCAAAGCTCGGCTCGGGCTCGGGCTCGGCTCGAGACCTTAACAAGTCGAGCCGAGCCAACCCAAGCTGGGCTCGAAAAGCTCGTGAACAGGCTCGGGATAATTATATATAGGACAATATACTTTGACACACATAGTTTACACAATCCCTTCAATTTTAGGGTTTAGAGTTTTATGTTAGGGTTTAGGGGTTTAGTATATATTATATATAGGACAATACTTTGACACACATAGTTTACACACATATTTTATACAATCCCTTCAATAATTTGGGCATTTTCTTTAGTTTGTTGTTGTTTGATTTTGTATTTTCTTTGATTATGTGTTAGTATTGTAAAAATATTTCTTGCTTTTTGGATTAATTTAAATTTTGGACACTCTTTTCTCCTTTCTCGACATTGAATTTCGTTTTAGTGTTGGTTACGAAAAGGGCTTTTAATGTGGCCCCATATTTTTATAAAAAAAATTATAACAAAATTGTTCATATCGATCCGAACCGAGCCTGAACCGAGCTCGAGCCGAACCCAATAGTACTATTTTCGAGCCAAGTTCGAGCCTAAAATTTCGAGCTCGACGAGCCTGAGCCGAGCCCAAATATACTGTTTCCGAGCCTGGCCAGGCTCGGGCTCAGCTCGGCTCGTTATCACCCCTATGTGGCGACATGGAGTGATGAAGACTCCACCGATGATGAGGTAGCCCACCTATGCTTCATGGCCCTCAATAAGGGGGAGGTAACTTCTAACTCATATAGTTCAAATTCATATACTTTTGATGAGTTACAAGATGCATATGATGGTTTGGTTTTGGAATTTAAGGCATCATTTTCTAAAAACAAAAAATTGCTTTCAAATTTGAAAAAGGAAAATGATTTGCTTTCCAAAACAAATCTAGAGTTTGAAGCAAAAATTAAAGATTTTGAACTTAAAGTTTTAGATTTACAAAACTTGCTTCAAACGATTGAAAAAGGTCATCAAAAAGAAGTTGATGATCTTAAGAAGAAAAAAGATTTGATTTCCAATGAACTTCAAAAGAAAAACAATTTGGGAAAATCAAATTTTTATGTTAGAGAATCTAGTGCCCCTAGATTTTTGAATGAAAAAGTTTTTAGAAGTATTTGGGTCCCAAAAGGACTAAGTACCTCAACTAAAAAGAATGAAATTGAAAAATGGATACCTAAGGGGACTAAACTATGTGCAACTAACGTCTATAGATCCAAAGAAATTTGGATACAAAAAATTACTTGATTGTCTTGTCTAGGTGTGATGGAGAATGATCAACAAGTCCAAATTGGGGGGGGTCCATGCACACAAAGAGAACACTTGAAGAAGAAGGCTTCACATCCTACCTTCAATTCAAATGTGGTAAATTTTAGTTGAATTTATTTGTTTTTCATTTTATTTATTTATTTTAATTCAACTAGATTATCATATTGTTGGACTAACACTATTTGATGCTTTGAGTAAAGGGGAGCCAATTTTAAAACCAAAAGTTTTTAATTGTGTCAAAATTCTTTAAACCTCCTATGCTATTTTGAGCCTAATGTCTTTTAAATTCTTTTTGATATAATAAAAAGGGGGAGAAATAGTTTGAAAATTTGATTTTTTAAAGAATAAGGGGAGCTTTAATTTTATTCCATTTTTTTAAAATACTAAGGGGGAGAATCCCAAAAAAAATCAAGTTGGTTATATTATATCAAAAAGGGGGAGATTGTAGAACTAAATGTTTTGATATAATAGTTGAAAATGTTTTGGACTAAATTGAAAAGAATTTAAAATAAGATTTTAGTCAAAACAACTTGAAATTATGTTTAAGAGGTTTTTAAAAGGCTTTGGAATAACTTAAAATGCTTTTAAAGTAGTCAAACCAGTGTTTTTCAAGTACCCGTACCGATACGGTCTGGTGTTGTATCGATACGCCCTAGGGTTCCAGCTACAGTAAAATTCTAGTAGCCAAAACTTGTACTGATACGCCTTGCCGTATTGATACTGTATGTTTTAAATAGCTAACGGCTAGTTCGCGTACCGATACGGTTGTATCGCGTACCGATATGCCCAACTACCCCCAACAGTCAATTTCCCAACAGTCTTTTAAATTGCAGGACCGTACCGATACGCTTGACACGCGTATCGATACGCACCAGCTGGAAGTCTCAACCGCTATTTCTTTATCGGGACTGTATCGATACGGTTTGAGGAATATCGATACGCTAGGCTGCAGAACTGCATTTATGGTCCAACGGCTCTAATTCAACCTCAATGGTCCTCAACGGCTACAAACTCAATTAGGAGTATAAAAGGGACCTCCAAGCATCAAGAGATGGTGAATGCTTCAATTGTAACAACATTATGATGTCAATTTGTCTTTAGAGCTTAAATTGTACATTTCTATTATAGACAACACTTGTGAGCCAAAATTGTCAAATTTGCTCAAGTGTTTAGGATTGGGTGAGTGAGCTTAAGAGTGCAAACTATCTACCTAGTGAGGGATTTCAAGTTTGCTCAAATTTCTCTTGTAAAGAGGGTTTACTCAAGCTTTGGGTTAGAAAGCTTTGAGTGTGTAAAGGTTGCCTCCTTAGCCTAGAAAAGGGGGAGAAATTCAAGAGTTAATTTGGTGAAATCCTTAGTGGGAAGCTAAGGTAGTGGGTGTAGGTGCTTGTTAGAAGGTCGAACCACTATAAATCTTTGTGTCCATTGTCCAATTTTTACCTCCCACAAAATCACCCAAAATACAACTTCTTCACCACTTGGCAATCCATAACGGTTGAAGTAAATCGAGCCTATCAAGCCCAACAAAAACCCATAAGCTTAGGTCCTTTGAAATAATATATCTTTCCAATTAACTCGGTAATTCCCATTAGACAACTAAACTCACTTTTAATTTAAAAATCTTTCAAGTAGAGCCTTTTAAGATTATCTTCTTTAAAAACTTAATGATTGACATCTTATGGCTTATAAATCAATAAAAAGGGCAAATAAAACATCATTCAAAAATGTTTTTTCTTGCATCATGAAAAGTTAAATATTTTCTCAATTAGGGTTAACTCAGTCATCCGCTAGCAGTTGTGGGAATAGTTGAAACTCTTATGCGAGACTTTATTTTCAGATTTTAGGAATTAATACCTCAATCCCCTTGTGTCTAGATTGATTCGGATTTTCTCATATGTGAGAGAATTCGAGTCAACTTTAGAACTTTGCGGATTTTTTTATTAATCCTTGCACGCATTCATCTAGGTCAAAAGGAAAATATTAATGATCAAGTAAGATTCGTTCTACGGGCATGATGGGGATGCTAATCCTTCCCCACACGTAAATGTGCCCTCGAACCCTTGGTCTGGTTGGTTTTTAGGTTTTCGGTCTGCCTAATATAATAAAAAGGACTGATGGCGACTCTGTTATCATAATTTTTTAACGTGATAAAATCCTTTTAATGAAAAAAAATTAAAAGAAAAAAACATAAAAATTTAAAATAAAAAACATTTAACTAAACACTTGAAATTACTCTAAAATTTCTTAGAAGTCTTAAAATATTTGAGCATATTTTGGATTTAGGGTTGTGAGAAATTAAATTCTTAAAGTATTCATAAATAAAAAATCACGAGGAATCTTCTATTCTTAGCGAGAGTTTGTTAGGGTTTGTGAGAAATTGAAAGGTTATTTTCAATGATGAACCTTTTATTTTCACTTGAATTAAAGATTTTAGAGGGCTTGCGTCTGCGACAATGAATCATCTAAGTCAAGGACGGAACATCGTAGGGGTTTTGGGGTAGGGCTCCTACTAATCTTTTTCCAATAATAGTTTTTAGAGAAAAGGGTACAATTATTTCTATAATCTCATCAAATTTTTTAAAAATCTTTTTATGACCCCTCAAAATTTTCATTCTCATTATGATCACTTTTATAAATGTAACGATTTAAAAATAATTTTGGGGGAGAAATCAGAAGAAGCAAAGAGAGACTAAGAATTTCCTCTTTGTCAAACAAGAGAGCCAAAACACCACAATTCATTCGAGAAACCAGAAAATGATAAGTTCAGACCATTTAACCCTAGCTCTGCCAAATAACAACGTACAAATTACCCACCCAAAAAACTCATTGTTTCATTAATCTGGCTAACGGTCTTTTTAATTGAAATTAAAAACATAACAACTCTAACGGGTAACAAAATCAGAATTAAGTTTGTTACAAAGCTCCTCTCTTCAAACAATCCTTGACCGCAAGGATTGAAATTTGGAAATTGACCTTGCAAGTGATGCAGAACCTCCCACGTGGCGTCCTCTGGAAACAAATTAGTCCATTCCACCAGCACCTCATTCACCGCTCGATTTCTTCTTTTACCAATTCTTTTTTTCAGAATTCTAATTGGTTCCTTACTGATGCTCCCATATAGCCCCATGACTGGCAATTCTTGTTGAAAATTGGCATCTTCAATATGTTTCTTTAACTGGGAAACATGAAATATTGAATGCACTTTCGAATTATCAGGCAATTCCACTTTATAAGCTACCTTCCCAATCTTGTCTAGAATTTAAAAAGGGTCAAATCACTTAGCAGCTAACTTATGGCAATTTTTGACCTGCACAATTTGTCGTATGTAAGGTTGAAGCTTCAAATACACCCAATCTCCCACCTGAAACTCACATTTTGTCATTCTCTTATTTGCTTGTTGTTCATCCTATCTTGAGTTCTCTTTAACTGAAACTTAAGCATCTTAATAGCAGTTTTCCTCTTCTGCAGACTTCTGTCAATAGAATCAACTACTTAGTCACCAACAATGTAAGGCAAATGCACAGGGGGTGGTTGTCCATACAAAGTTTCGAATGGTGTAGTTTGAGTTACAGAATGAAAAGTGGTGTTGTACCACCATTCTGCCAAATGAAGCCACTCTCCCTATTCTTTTAGTGTCTCCCCAGGCATACACCTCAAATATGTTTCCAATCATTTGTTAAGTCTTTCAAATTGCCCATCAATTTTTGGGTGGTAAGCTGTTGATGGTGTAACAGTGACCCCTAATTTCTTAAATATCTCCCTCCAAAACACACTCATAAAAATCTTGTACATGTCACATACATTGTTCTGGGTAAACCATGCAACTTAAATATATTCTCTAAGAAGATTTGTGCCACATCTGTAGTTGTGAATAGGTGAGCTAAGGGATTGAAGTGAAATACTTGGTTAATCAATTAATCACCACCACGATCGCATCTTTCTTCCTTGAGCTGGGTAACCCTTCTATAAAGTTTATCTTTATAGGAGACCAAGAAAATTCATGAATTGGTAAAGGTTGTAAAGAGCCCCTTGGATGCTGCAAGTCATCCTTGTTTCTCTGGCAAGTCTCACATTCTCTAACCTAGTTCTTGATTTCCTTCCTCGGTGCCTTCCAATATAACACACTGGTCACTTTCTTTATGGTTTCATGAGTTCCAGAGTGACCTCCCATTGCACTTTCATGGGAAAAAAATTAAATAATTCTTTCCTCAAATTCATATATGCCCCCACAACTAGCTTCCCTTTTCTTTTCAGTTGTCTTCCATCCCAAGAGTACATGTCATGTCTCATAAAATCATTTTCCAGTTCTGTGATAATCTTTTTTAACTTAGTGTCATATTGCCATGTATCATAAACCCTGCCCAATGTATCAGTATGAACACTGCTCACCCCATTCCAAAGTAACTAGCTTTTTTAGGTCTTCTAGACAATACATCACCTACAATATTATTAATTCCTTTCTTGTAGCATACTTCATAATCCAGTCCCATAATCTTGGCCACCCACTTTTGTTGTGCTGGTGTAATAGCTTGGTTCTCAGCCAACCACTTCAAACTCTAGTGATCTATTTTAATTTTGAAGTGTTTGTCTATCAGATATGGTAACTACTTCTTTACTTCCATTAGCACAGCTAACATCTCCTTCTCATATATAGATGCTTCTGATGTTTGCTGCTCAAACCCTTTTTGAAAAATGCCAAAGGTTTCCTATTTTGAACCAAAATTGCCCCCACTCCATTGTCAGATGCATCTGTTTCTACAGAAAACTCTTCTCCAAAATCTGGCAATGTTAAAACAAGTGCTGAACTTGCTGCCAATTTTAATTTCTGAAAAGCTTCATCTTCTTGTGATGACCATTTTTACCCATCCTTCTTTAACAGATCAGTTAATGGTCGAGCTATTACCCCATAATTCTGTATAAACCTCCTGTAGTACACTTAAAGACCCAAAAACCCTCTTAACTCTTAACTCTTTCACTGACTGTGGTGCAGGCCATCCCAATATATTGCCCACTTTGGATCTGTCCATAGAAATGACACCATCTGAGATAACATATCCTAGATAATCAATCTCAGCTGCCCCAAAATAACACTTAGATATTTTTGCAAATAAGTTGCTTCTCAAAATCACCAAAACCTCTCTCAGATGCTTCAAATGTTCTTCCCAAGTGGTGGAATACACTAAGATGTCATCAAAGAATACTAACATTGTCTTTCTTAATTGCTCTTTAAAAACTTTGTTCATCAAACCTTGGAATGTAGCTGGAGCGTTGGTGAGTCCAAAAGGCATCACTAAAAACTCATAGTGTCCCTCATGTGTCCTAAAAGTTGTTTTATGAATATCCTCCTCCCACATCCTGATTTGATGATATCCAGACCTCAAATCCAGCTTTAAAAACACCCTAGTATCTCCCAGTTCATCCCACAACTCTTCAATCACAAGCATAGATAATTTATCTTCTATAGTCACTTGGTTCAATTTCTTGTAATCCACACACATTCTCTATGAATTATCTTTCTTCTTCACCATGACTACAGGGGAGGAAAAGGTAATGTTATTGTCTCTTATATTCCCAGCTTCCAACATCTCTTTGACCAATTTCTCAATTTAATCTTTTTGCCAAGAAGGGTATCTATATGGTTTAACCTTCACTACAACTCCTTCATCAATTAAGGTGATTCTATGGTTCTTTCCCTTGAAGGGAGGTAACCCTTTTAGCTCAGAAAATACATCATGGAATTTCTGCAACAAAGCCTGCATCTCTGGTGGAATTTGTTCAGTCCTTACTTTAAACTCCAACTAGGCATTCAAAACTAACAATGAAGTAGAATAAGAGCTATTAACTCTCTTAAGCACTTTATCACATTCTTTGTGTTCAATTCATTTCATTGGTTAAGGTTTCAGCCTCTTCAGATTGACTATTGTCTATCCCATCATGAATTTCATTTCCAATGTTACAAAATTTTATTAAATTGGCCCTAGAGTAACCAACCATTGGATTCCCAGTACAATATCACTGCCTTTCAAAGGTAACACCAATAATTAGTGATAAAATACTGATTTTAGACCTCCCAACTTACTCATTTGCAAACACCTAAGGTTTCCAGAGAGTTCCCATCAGCCACTGTCACTCTCAACCTATTACCCCTTTTCACTCTGAGTCTCAATTTTTGAGTTGCACTCCAGCTTATGAAGTTATGATTGCTGCCTGAATCTAGCAAGGCAATCAACTTCTTCCCTTCTATTTCCATTTTCAGTTTCACAGTATTTCTACTTGCAGCTCCCCACATTGCCTGCAATAAAATAGTATGTCCATTAATTTTACTTCCTTCCTGATTGCTCAGTTCAATTTCTTCCTCACAATCTATGAAAACTTCATTTTTATTTTCCTCCTCTAATCTTTCCACCACAATTTGGTACAATTAGGACCTTGCACATTTGTGGTATGGTATGTACTTTGCTGCACACCAAAAGCACAACCCTTTCTTCCTTCTTTCCTTAATTTCCCCTGATAACAACACCTTGCCCCCTCCTCTTTGTGATCCCATTTCAGCTGCTTTTTGATTGGTAGGGCTCCGATTTCTAGGAGTAGAAAATTTGGAGGAAGAGGGCCCCAAATTACTACCACTGCTAACAGCTCCCTTGAACACACTTCCCCCTCTATTAATTGGGACTGAAAATGCTAAAGGAAGACTAATTCGAGATGCTAACACATAAGGCTTTTTGTTAGCAGGAAAAACATGGGTTCCACATGCTTAGCCAAATGATAAGCAACAATCAAAGATTTAGGTTGCAGTAAAGTCACAAATTGACTAATCTCTAAACGTAGGTGATTCTTAAACATACTTAAAATATAATCATCAGAAAGTTGCACTTTATTCAGAAGATGGATCAAATTATCATAGAATTGCTCGACTAAGTTCACTTGCTTAAGTGCAACCAATTCTGAAAAAGGGTCACTAAAATCACCAGGGGAAAACGATCTCTCATCAACTGCACATACTCAACCAAGATAATTTCATTGAAATCCTCTGATTTGGCCAGGAATTGATGCCACTGTAGAGCTTTTCCTTTCAGATGTAACATCATTATTCTCACTTTGGCGAAATATGGAACCATTTCTGCCTCAAAGTATTGTTCTACCTTAGACATCCATCCCTTAAAATTTAATCCATCAAATTTTGGGCAAAACAGTTTATAAGCGAGATTAACAGAGGAATTTTGAGTACTTCTTTGACCAACTCGGTCATCTGTATCGCCCACCACTATCATCGGTGCTACACGAGTCTAAGTTGGTGGCTCAATCACTGGAACATGGCTCGTCATCGTCGACCCTGCAGTCACTGGTTAGGAACCCAGAACACTCACTGGAGGCTCAATCACGCCCTCGATGTTGATTTTCTTCCCTAGCCTAATCTCCAACAGTTTCTGTAGATTAGCCATCATAGTCGCTTGCATTTCTTTGAACTTGTCATCCATGGAGGTCTCCAAGCGCTGAAAATCCGACTTGAGTTGATTGTGTTCTTGCTTCCACTCCGATAACTCGGATTGAGTATTAGTCGTCATCGCAACTACTGAGCTTCCAAGGCCATCATCGTGGTTTGGTGTCGAGTTTCTATCATTTCTGAGTAACGTAGAGGCTCTGATACCTTTGTAACTGTAGAACTAATGTTTTGATATAATAATTGAAAAATGTTTTGGACTGATTTAAAAAGAATTCAAAACAATTTCAAAAGTCCAAATAACTTGAAACTATGTTTAGGGATATTTTATAAAGGGTTTTGCATGTTTTCAAAAGCCAAAATACACAAAACCTTCCAGACGTTTCGAAACACCTTAGGGCGTTTCGATACGGTGCATTCCAGTAGCAAAAGTGTTTCAATACGGGTATCGAAACGGGCATTCCCTGGATGAGTTTTTTGTCCAGCGTTTCGAAACAGGCTATGCCGTTTCGATACGCCTACGTGGCATCGACCACAATAGTCATAAACCCCAACGGCTATTTCCCAACTAACTTTTAAATGCAGGTCGTTTCGATACGGGGACAGGCGTTTCGAAACGGGTGTTTTGAAACGGGCTAGAGCGTTTCGATACGGGTCCTACGTCAGACTGCAACGGCTCTTTATACTTAAAGGGTGTTTCGAAACGGATTCGAGTGTTTCGAAATGGAGAGCAGCAAAAATGCATTTATGGTGGGAATTAAAGTCTTCAACGGCTCCAATTCAATCCCAACGGCTAGTAACGGCTACAAACTCATCAAGGAGTATAAAAGGGACCTCCAAGCATCAAGTAAAGGCTGATGCTCATATTTTCAAACAACAAATGATCAAGAATTGTCTTAAAGCTTAAATTGTCATTTATTGTATAGACAAACACTAGTGAGCCAAAATTGTCAAATTTTCTCAAGTGTTTTAGGTTTTGGGTGAGTGCTTTAATTGTGCAAACAAACACCTATTAGAGGGATTTGTGTTTGCTTTTCTTGTCTCTTTGTAAAAGAGGGTTTGATCAAGGCTTTGGGTAGAAAGCTTGATCGGTGTAAAGGGTTTCCTCCTAAGCCTAGAAAAGGGAACGAATCAATAGTGGATTGATTGGAAATCCTTAGTGGGGAGCTAAGGTAGTGGATGTAGACCTTGGTTAGAAGGTTGAACCACTATAAATCTTTGTGTCAATTATCTTTTTAGCTTCCACAACCCTTCCACCCAAAAATCCACCTCTCCACCTCTTGGTGAGCCATATCGGTTGAACGAATCAAGCTCTTCACAACTCAACAATTGGTATCAGAGCTTGGCTCAATTGAGGAGGATTCACATCCTATTGAGAAGATTTGGCAAGCTCGTTCATTATTTCATCAACCGGCTCAAATGGCACAATCAATCGACAAACCGCCTTTCTTTGATGGAACCCACTATGCCCATTGGAAGACAAAGATAAAGTTCTTCATCAAGTCTAGAGACTACAAGCTATGGGATATAGTTGAAGATGATACATTCGTGCCTCAAAGAAGCAAAGCGGAGTGGAGTGCCGACGATCACAAGAAGATGGAGCTAAATTGCAAAGCCTTGCACATTCTCTTTTGTGCATTTGGCCCAACCATCTATGAGAAGATGTCTTCTTGTGAGAGTTCCAAGGAGGTATGGGACAAGCTTGAAGTCACATACGAGGGAACCGATGAAGTTAAGGAGACCAAGATTGGGCTCCTAACCTTAGAGTATGAGAACTTCAAGATGGATCCGGGAGAGAGCATCGAGAAGATGTTTGATAGGTTCTCCACTATCACCAATGGTCTCAAAGGCTATGGAGAAGCCATTCCGGAGGAAAAGCTTGTCCGAAAGCTCATCTACTCACTTCCCGAGTCTTGGAACTCAAAGAGGACCGCCATCATCGAAGCCAAAAATTTGAAGACTTTGAAGCTTGATGAACTCATGGGGTCACTCCTTACTCATCAAATCATGAAGAAAAACAAAGAAGATGAGAAGAAGAGGGAAGAAATTAGAGCTATGGGAGAGAAGAAGCTCAAGGGGCTTGGCATCAACACCAATGCCATGGCTCTCAAATCCTCCACTTGTCATCATGTCTATTCAAGTGAAGATGAGGATGAAGGAGAAGAGATAGTTCATCTCTTCAAGAAGTGTGCCCCGTTCATGAAGAAAGCTTTGAGAGAGCTAGAACAAGAGCCCATGAAAAAGGAGAGGGCAAGCACTTCAAGCCATAAGAAGAAGGCACATGTGGCTACTTGGAGTGATTAGGACTCCACCGACGATGAACAAGCCAACCTTTGCCTTATGGCCATCGAAGAAGATTCAAGGGTAACTTCTAATTCATCTACTTCATGTTCTTACTCTTTTGATGAATTACAAGATGCCTATGATGATTTGGTTTTAGACTTTAAAAATCACATTTTGAAAAACAATAAATTGATTTCAAAGTTAAAAATTCAAAATGATTTGATTTCTAAAACCAAACTTGAACTTGAAGCAAAACTCGAAGAGTTTGAATTAAAATGTTTTGATTTACAAAATTTGCTTCAAAAAGTTCAAGAGGAAAAAGATTTGATTTCCAAAGAGCTTGAAAAGAAAAACAATCTTGGAAAATCAAATTTTTATGTTAGACAATCTAGTGCCCCTATATTTGTAAAAGGAAAATGTTTTAGAAGTATTTGGGTCCCAAAAGGACTTAGTACTTCAATTAAAAATGATGACATTGAAAAATGGATTCCTAAGGGGACAAAAATTTGTGCTACTAATGTCTATGGATCCAAAGCAATTTGGATACCAAAAATCACTTGATTGTCTTTTG
Organism: Hibiscus trionum; assembly: GCA_030270665.1. Lineage (NCBI taxonomy): Eukaryota > Viridiplantae > Streptophyta > Magnoliopsida > Malvales > Malvaceae > Hibiscus > Hibiscus trionum. The sequence continues at coordinate 6,514,616 of BSYR01000007.1, read as the reverse complement.
CTAGGTGTGAAGGAGATGTTCAACAAGTCAAACATTGAGGGGGAGCTCCATGCACACAAGGAAGAACACTTGAAGAATGAAGGCTTCACATCCTCCCTTGGGTTCAAGTGTTGGTAAAAATCTAGTTGTTTTTTGTTTTATTTGAGTTATTTTTATTTATGTCAACTAGATGATCATATATGTTGGACTAACACTCTTAATGATGCTTTGAGTAAGGGGGAGCCATTTTTAAAACCAAATTCTTATTTTGTCAATTTTTTTACCTCTATTGTTATTTTTGAACTTAATGTTTTAAATTCTTTTTGCTATAACAAAAAGGGGAGAAATGGTTTGAAAAAATGAATTTTCAAATGAATAAGGGGGAGCTTTATTTGATTTCATATCTTTAATCTCTTATTCACAATTTTAAAGTTAAAGGGGGAGAATCCCAAACAATTTTTCAAGATAGTTTTATTATATCAAAAAAGGGGGAGATTGTAGAACTAATGTTTTGATATAATAATTGAAAAATATTTTAGACTGATTTAAAAAGAATTCAAAACAATTTCAAAAGTCCAAATAACTTGAAACTATGTTTAGGGATATTTTATAAAGGGTTTTGCATGTTTTCAAAAGCCAAAATACACAAAACCTTTCAGGCGTTTCGAAACACCTTAGGGCGTTTCGATACGGTGCATTCCAGTAGCAAAAGTGTTTCGATACGGGTATCGAAACGGGCATTCCCTGGATGAGATTTTTTGCCCAGCGTTTCGAAACAGGCTATGCCATTTCGATACGCCTGTGTGGCATCGACCACAACAGTCATAAACCCCAACGGCTATTTCTCAACTAACTTTTAAATGCAAGTCGTTTCAATACGGGGACAGGCGTTTCGAAACGGGTGTTTTGAAACGGACTAGAGCGTTTCGATGCGGGTCCTACGTCAGACTGCAACGGCTCTTTCTACTTAAAGGGTGTTTCGAAACGGGTTCGAGTGTTTCGAAACGGAGAGCTGCAGAACTGCATTTATGGTGGGAATTAAAGTCCTCAACGGATCCAATTCAATCCCAACGGCTAGTAACGGCTACAAACTCATCAAGGAGTATAAAAGGTACCTCCAAGCATCAAGTAAAGGCTAATGATTATATTGTCAAACAACAAATGATCAAGAATTGTCTTAAAGCTTAAATTGTCATTTATTGTATAGACAAACACTAGTGAGCCAAAATTGTCAAATTTGCTCAAGTGTTTTAGGTTTTGGGTGAGTGCTTTAATTGTGCAAACAAACACCTATTAGAGAGATTTGTGTTTGCTTTTCTTGTCTCTTTGTAAAAGAGGGTTTGATCAAGGCTTTGGGTAGAAAGCTTGATCGGTGTAAAGGGTTTCCTCCTAAGCCTAGAAAAGGGGACGAATCAATAGTGGATTGATTGGAAATCCTTAGTGGGGAGCTAAGGTAGTGGATGTAGACCTTGGTTAGAAGGTTGAACCACTATAAATCTTTGTGTCAATTATCTTTTTAGCTTCCACAACTCTTCCACCCAAAAATCCACCTCTCCACCTCTTGGTGAGCCACATCGGTTGAACGAATCGAGTTCTTACAACTCAACAGTAACGATTCAAAGTAAGATCAAAAATAATTCTGGGGAAGAAATTAGAAGAAGCAAAGGGAAACTAAGAATTTTCTCTATGTCAAACAAGAGAGCCAAAACACCACAATTCATTCGATGAACTAAAAAAGGATAAATTTAGATCATTTAACCCTAGCTCTGCCAAAACGATAGCGTTCAAACTATCCACCCAAAAAACTTATTGTTTCATTAATCTGGCTAACGGTCTTTTTAATCGAAATTAACAACATAACATCAATTTAAAACCTAACAACTCTAACGGCTAACAAACTTAAAATTAAGTTTGTTACAATAAACTTCTAGTTTCGCCCCTAATTGTTTTGAAGGGAGAAGATATTCAAATTAAAGAAATTATTTATGGAATGAAACAAGTTGATTGAAGAATCTAAGAAATAGCAGTCTGGATTTATAAGCTAATGGAAGACAAATATATATATATATATATATATATATATATATATATATATATATATATATATATATATATATATATATATATATATATATATATATATGGAATCGAAGGAAGTGTTGATAGAGACAAGGAAAAGGAAGGATCAAAAGAAAGAAAGCTTATTAGGTTTTGGGAATCTTAAAGAGATGGTCGTGAGTGGCGGTGGTTGATGAGTAGAGTTTGAGACTCATTTTTGAGGGTTCAAAGGCTGAAGATGAATGGAGAGTGGGTTAAATTAAAAGAACTCTAATTAATTTTAATTAAAAAAAATCTACGACACAGTTAAGCCACGTTATCAATTTATATCAGTCAACGTTTAGCTGCACATGTGACTCGGCATAACAGACAACGTGGCGGTCAAATGTGCATTGACTAATAGTTCTGTTAAACAATAACGGTTATGGGGCAGAATTGATGAAATTAAATGGGTTTGAGAGCACAATTGACAACAAAAAAGTTGAGACAACGTTGTTAATTCGGGTTTACTACAGGGTAAGTTTACCCTTTAGCCAAAAAATTAAAAAAAAAAAAACAAAAAAACATTGCATTACCTCGTACTTGCATTTACAGGTACAAAACATCAATATATGATACATAGTAATTGTATCCATCAGAACTTATGGTGCTGGTTCCATGCATATGAAACTACCAGGTTTGAATATTGATTTTACTTGAGAACTCTTCTCACCAATTTCATTGTTTCTTTGAAAGTTTTGTTGTGTGTGGGCAGGCCAGGTTACGGTATTGAAATTAAAGGATTTGAGATTGGAGCGTTTTGACCAAGGTTTGTGTGAATTCCAGTGGGCAACATGGCCCGACTCTTGGGCTAAATTTTCTTTCAAAATTTATAGTTTAGATTTTAACGAAGTATTTCTAGGAAAAAGCTAATTTAGTCCCAAGCCCTCAACTTTTTATATAAATTCCATAGGTCTTTTCTCTCTTGTATTGCATTTTGCAGTTTGCTCCTTAGATCTCATTTACGTTGTTTATCTAGTCTTCAATTCAATCCCAATCATGGTATACTAACTTAAAGACAGAAAACAATGGAGAACTTAACCAAATTGTCATTCACCAATGGCAGAAATGAGAGAATATTACAACATTCAAACATGATACAATTGACTTGATCCATGTTAACACCCTGATTCCACGTTACGCAAAAGAATAACTGTACAAATAAATGTTTTTTTTTTTTTTACACAATGTAACATGGTAATTCATCAGGAGCAGGAGTTAAAAATAATAATAATGATAATGATGATGTTAAACTCTATGGATGATCTTTGCACCTGAGAAGAGCCATCATCTGTGATCTTGAGTACCCTTGCCTGTTTCTAAGAAAATCAATGTAAGTTCTAAGTCTATACCGGTCTGAGTTTGTGAGGCAAAACGGAGGATTCAGAATGAGAGACGGTGCTTCAACTAGAAGGAAGATCAATAAACGCTCTGCCTTTGAATACAATAAAGCTGCACTTTCCATATCACCCATGAGCTCATCAACCTGCAAAACACACATAGGCCACTTCTCAACTGATAACTTTTACTTCAATCTTCAATCACCTTAATTCAAGAAAAATTCCACCTATTTATATTATAAAAGATCCTCGCCTGATCTATTCTCCATCCCAGTAAATTATATTAGATGAATACAAATTAGGCACACGAGTAATATCAAGGTGAAAAAAGAAAGACTCACTCCTCCATGTCTTCCCAAGGCAAGGGCGGCCTGAAATATTGTCTCCATTGCATCAGGCATCTCCGTACTTCCTGCAATCATATGACAACATGTTAATTTAGAATCATTAAATTAGCAATATTTTTTATATGCATTTAGTTGCTTTCTTATTGTTCGAGCAATTTCAAATTCGAACAACAAATATTAATACAGGGAATAAATTATCATTAGCAAAGGCTTACCATGCTCAATAACCTTGGCAAGTTCCTCAGCATGCTCTACTTCCCGAAGAAATTCCTTCTCTATCTCTGAGGATATATCCTCTGGCCCTTCTGGGCTCACAATATCCTTACATTCTTCCCTATCAGATGTTCCATGTTTCTTGCTGGCACTCAATCTGCTGCTTGTCTCTTGGCTTGGACTTCCTTCCATAGCTGATGCAGCCTGGGTGTGGCAAATATGTAGTGCTTGTTTCCAAATTGCAAGAATCACAAGCTGGATTGAGAATGCTTCAAGTTGTTTACCTGCCTCAATCTATCAACAAACCACGATAATTTATTACACAAAATAGCATCAATAAAGCTTGTAATGGCAAAGAAAATACTAAGGGATCCTAGCTAGACAGATGTTACAGAAGTAATAACAGTAATCAACATAAAGAATGGCATTGAGTTCTGTCATTTAAAATATCATAATATTGCAAGAACCTTGCTGTCCCGAAAGTAACAGTAAGTAGCAGCAGAAACTAGCAATAAGGTAGACAAACTAAATGTTGAAGCTGTATACACTTGATACTCCAATCACGCAAAACTTGCCTAAAAATATGACCCAGAAAGATGCAGTGAGAGCATTCATTAACTAATTGCCTTGTGTGAATATATATTAGTAGACCATGCAGAGGCCCAACCAAGAGAGCCAACAAATGGTCCAGAGTACAGGCACACAAAGATAAGTACACAATGGGACCGGTCATCTGCTAAATGGCATTTAAGCATGCAAACATTGGGAAGAATAGCGGGCAAGAGAGGGAGTTATGCCGTTGCCCTACTCTGCATAATGCACTTATAACAGGTTTATTATGGACTAACCTTTTCATGCACCAATTCTGTAACTGCAGATGCACACTGCTGTAATGACTTTATCCTTGTCATGCAATGAGATGATGGTTGTTCCATATCTCCAATATCCACGGATCCTTGAGAAGTCCCAGGGGCAGAGCTCTGAGTTCCCAAGCTTCCTACATGATGTGTTTTGGCATCGATGGCACCAATGATTGGCATGGGGGCAGTTGATGCAGTTCTATTGACAAAGGGAATTAGAGGAGGATTCTCAGATTTGTATACAGTATGGTTTGGCTTGGATGTGCTAGCTGAAGAAGATAACAAATCCAGGGAGGGTCCAGGCACAAGAACATATTCTTGGTCAATCAACTCCAGTGACTCCCCAACTATGGAAACAATGCAAGAGTGGCAGTTAAAGCAGACATGTTATTCAAAGGATGAAATTGCTCAGAACATACAAAATAAGAAAGACATGTTGGGAATTAGATCATAAAGAGAAATGGATCATATAAAATTGTTGGTACCTCTTGAACAAGTATTTGCAGGTCTTTGATCCATGGATTTGTGAGGTTCGTACAGAGGTTCACCTAAAACCTTGCGGCTTTCAAGTTTAAAACTAGCATTTTCCAATTTATGTCTTGTACCACTGTATTTGGATGTAAAATCTACTTTATTCAAAGGACTAGATGTTGCTTCTCTAGAATCTTTCACATCAACAGAAAATCCATAAGCAGATTTGATCGAGGACCTCTCTTTCGCAAATGAAGGGCTACCATCAGGACCACTAGAATCATCATCCAGAAAGAAAGGAAGACAGTCCTCCTGAAAGCTTTCCTCGGTATTCCTCACAGGACTGCTTTCAGAACAAGAAAAACCAGCTCTCGAAAAGCTCTGATTCCTGAATATACAGCAATGTTTCAGTATTTAGGATGTTGGGGATAATGTATATTAAGGCTAGATGATGATAACAATCAGTTCCACATTTACCTCAATGATTTGTCTGGTTGGCCCTGAGAAAGAAATGGATGGTTGAAGAACTCTTCAAATGTTAAACGTTCAACTACAAATTAAAGGATAAAAACCAGTGAGAATGAGGGCAAGAATATAAATACAAATTGCTCAGAAGTCAAAATACATTGATAGCATTGCTGAATGAAACTTGAGTTGTATGGATCTCTTTGCTCATTGTCTTGACAGATCAGCTAAAGGTTTATCTTAGCATCATTGGTCTAGCATGAAGAGACTATTAGTTTAGATTACAATAATTCTTGAAAGCACACTCAACAAATAGGTGGTTGAAGTCATCCATGATTAATCAGAATAAGTGAAAAGTAAGGGAGGATGAGGGCAAGAATATAAATGCAAATTTCTCAGCACTCAAAATACATTGATAGCATTGCTGAATGAAACCTGATTTGTATGGATCTCTTTGCCGATTGTCTTGACAGATCAGCTAAAGGTTTATCCTAGCATCATTGGTCTAGCATGAAGAGACTTATTAGTTTAGATTACAACAATTCTTGTAAGCACACTCAACAAATAGGCGGCTGAAGTCATCCATGATTAAACATCAGAATAAGCGAAAAGTAAGGGAGAATGAGGGCAAGAATATAAATGCAAATTTCTCAGCACTCAAAATACATTGATAGCATTGCTGAATGAAACTTGATTTGTATGGATCTCTTTGCTGATTGTCTTGACATGATCGCTAAAGGTTTATCTTAGCACCATTGGTCTAGCATGAAGAGACTATTAGTTTAGATTACAATAACTCTTGTAAGCACACTTAACAAATAGGCGGTTGAAGTCAACCACGATTAAACATCAGAATAAGAGAAATGTAAGGGAGAAGAACAAGTAGTTACAAACTACATAATTAAGGTTGAGGTTCTTTCATATTTTCTAATTCTGTAAATTCTCATCATCCCAGAATAAAGTAGCATCTAAGTAAAATGGTTGTTTTGGTCTCTAATATGTCAACAAATAATTCAATTGTATGTTGGAAGTCTGTAACCTAATCTACATTTGTGGAATACCTGGGTTACGACGGAGCAATTTTTGACATAAGTCTTTGCAATCAGCTGTCAAATAATCATTTACCGCAGGGAAATGTAACTCAGTTGATTTTAAAATGTTTTGGAGCAACTGCAAAAGCACCAAAATATCACTAGTTCAACTCAGGTGATTAATTGCAAACCTACAGTTAGAAAAATTCAAGAACCTTGGGGACCATTTTAGACAAACACATTTAGAAGTTCATTAACCTGTATTTGATTGTTCCCAGTGAATGGAGTTTTCCCAGTAACGAGTTGAAATAAAATAGCACCAACACTCCAAAGATCTGCCTGCGTATTAGGGTCCAGTTAGTAAGCAGTAATTTCAGGTGTGAGTGAAAAGAGCAAGAGTGAGTCTTGTGCGGGGAGTAACCATCACCTTTGCGTCATACTTCTGCATCTGCATGATCTCTGGAGCCATGTAAAGAGGAGAACCACATAAGGTTTCAGCAAGCCCCCTAGGTTGCAGAGATCTGCCCAAACAGAAATGTAATGTTCTAACTATTGAATATGGATGACAAAATTCATTGGAATAACATATGTGCAGAGCACAGCAGTACCATCCTTTTCATTTTCTTTATTCTAATTGCAAAAAGACACCAATGGGGGTGCAAATGCAAAAGATCTTCCATGACTCCAAACAGAAAGGGTAGCAGACAATAATTATTAATAACTTCCTTGATTAATGTCAAATTAAAAATCAATTATGCTGGATCGTTGCAGCAATAGTACTTTCAGCTATTAATTCAATATCATGCTTTCCGGAAGCCTCAATTTCCCTTCTTCTCTGTGTTGAACACCTATTGGAACCATTTAAAGCTAATAAGCACATAATACAGACTATTATAGAAAAAAGTGGTCTCAACTTGTAATATCATGTTATCAACATCCAAAAGAATTACTTGCAATGTTGAATCACAAAGCTAAATTCAAACAGCCAAGGATAAGGCCTGGGCCCTAGTGCTAGAAAGATGGAAGCCTAATTTTCACTCGGACATTCTTTAACCAAAGAAGGAAAGAGAAAGGGAATAAGAAAAACACCCTATAAGTGGGTGGATCGATGTGATAGTTTACCTTGCAAATCCAAAGTCTGCAATCTTTAAAACTGCATTGCTGTCATTTGTCGTGAGAAGAAGATTCTGTTCATAAAACAACATTATAAAGAGAACATTCAAAGAAAACTTCACAGCATGGACAAGACTGGTATGTGACAAAGGTTGTCTTTCAACATCACGAGAATGTTTTTTAAATGCAAATGTACCAATATATACAACTTCATCACATTCAATAATACAGTTCCAAATGCAAATACCATTAAAAGGGAAAAAAGGTGACATCCATTATCTTTTAGTTCTGCTTATTATGGTTAAAGAAAGAAAGTAATACAACTTTTCAGTAGGTGAGTTTCTTTACTCAGACATAAGTAGCCAAAAAATTAGATAAAATTCAAACTTGACTAAACAGAATGAACTGAACCTGAGGCTTTAGATCCCGATGTATAAGATTATTGTCACGGAGAACTTGGAGGCCTGCCGCTGCAACAAGATGATTATAAGTGTTTTGATCGACCAAATTCAATGGATAAAGAAAAATAACAATGGTTTGCTGAATACCTAGCTGCTGCATGAAATGCTTTGCAGTTGCCTCAGGGACACTTCCAAGGCGTGTGACATACATAGAAAGATCACCGCCTTTGCAGAACTCTAATACAAGATGTATCTTTCCAGGAACCTAAACATATGCATATAAACCCAAATTAAAATATGATTAAGATATATATTATATGATTATTCATATAACAAGAAGTAAAAAAAAAAAAAAAAACCTTGCACATCATACCAGCAGCATTATTTCAAACAACTTTGATCTTACATCGAGTATATTATGATTCAAATTTTCCAGAAGACTTTAACGAATAAACAAAATGCCACACCAACCGTTTAGAGCATAATTGCAACTATGAGAACCATTAAACCACTCCAAGCAGTCCATGGAGTGAAGGGCAACAACTTATGAGATTACTTTAGAAGGGAAAAAAAAGGTTTTGACATACACAAAATAATCTCCGGACTGGAAATCTTCACAAACGCTACATGAAAATTAGTTTCCCTCGACCACTGCCATTTTAGCAAAATATCATCAATGACACACAAAGCTTCTAACATAGTATTAGTCGCTGTAGATCAAAGAGAATCCAAAGTAAAATTTAACTTTCAAAGGAATACAGATTAACGCAAACAAAGTAGAAAGTTGACTAAGTTCTACTCCTCAAAATTCATTCTCTACTTCTATGCCCACTTCCTCAGAATCCACACAACTCCTAAAACAATAATATTAAAAGGAAACATGTTTTTTTTTTCAAGAAAGAAAAAAGAAGAAAGGAACCTCAATAATATCATGCAGTCCAATAATATTAGGATGGTTAATTCTCTTCAAAATAAAGATCTCCGACATCAAACTCTCCTGCAACTTCTTATTGAGTCGACCCATTACGATCTCCTTTATCGCCACTTCGGTTCCATGAACTCGATGCCTCGCATGCCAAACAATCGAGAATGAACCCGACCCGATTTGCCGGCCCACTAAATAGTCCCCCACCACTCTTCCCCTCCCAGCTGGTTGAGCCATTGCAGACGAACCTGGAAAATTAAAAACAAAAGAAACCCTAGGATCCAACGCCGGAACTTTAAGCTTAAATATTAGAGTATGCGTCACTGGAATTCGGATAGTTTAGAAGACCCGACCCGTATTTTAACAGGATTTCTGATTGGCCATGTAAGGATAATATGGTGACGATGTGGGAGGGGCGGAGAAGAGAAGAAACGATGGCGAGCTTTAATTTCTTACTGGTGCTTTGCTTTAATGTTTTTTTTTTTCTGAAAAAAAAAGGATTGTAATTAATAATTGTATACGTTCAATTATTGAGATCTTAATTGTGATTAGGGAACGTAATTTGGTGGTTTTAATTGCTTCTACAAAACCACAAGCTTCAAGCGTAAAGAAATAGGAACCCAAACAATAGAAAATAAAAAGAACCTATTTGTTTTTCTTGTACTTGTAAATGTCTTGTTATTACATTCAAAAAAATGTCTTGTTATTATTTTGTACACGTATGTTTCATCGGCAGCAAAAATTATATAAAAATTATTTTCATGGAAGAAAATAGAAAAATAGAGTAAAGTACATAAATGGTTAAAAATGATTTTTTAGTTATTAAAATTTCATAAATTACAAAAATAATCATTAACATGCTTAAATTATTACAAAATTGTCACTAAATTTTATGAAGCAGCATACATGGTGGTTCCATAAGCAGATTTAGATGCATCCCATACACTAACACTACCTAAATTAAAATCAATTCCAACAAAGTTATAGCCTATTGTGAGGTTCTTAGCCTTTATAATGAGCATCCGATCTAGGACTAGTGGCATATCTCTCAGTTACATATATTGCACCTAATTCGTATACCGTTGTAAGTTATCATTTTTCTTATTGTTGTGTTTTTATCATAAAGAGAGAGGTTCAAATACAAAGATGAGCAAACAAAGGCCCATAGAGACAAGCTCGACACAAGGGCCAGAGCAAAACGGAAAAAAATACAGACCCATAAGATGGCCAACAAACCAAGTAAGGGAAAACATATGTGTTAGCCTTGATATTCTTTAACTGAATTGCTCACTAAGTTGTGGAGAAGATGTAATTTTGGGTGTTTGTGGTGAAAAAAAAAGATAGACAAAATTGACACGTGATTTAGAGTGGTTCGGCTTTCTAACCAAAGCTTACATCTACTACTTTAGCACACAACTAATGATGTAATTTTGGGTATGCCCATATCGGTACGGTCGAGCTGAAATCTTTGGTTTGACTACTTTAAAACATTTCAAACACTACTAAAATCTTTTGAAAACTCCTCGAACATAATTTCAAGTTGTTTGGACTTTAAAACATTTTTGAAATCTTTTCAATTTAGTTCAAAACTATTTTTCAATTATTATATCAAAACAAACATCTCAACAATATCTCTTTTTTGATATAATAAAACCAACTTAAAAAATTGTGCTTGAGATTCTCCCCCTTAGTAAAAGAAATTTTGAATAAGAGAATAAAGATTCGGAAGTAATTAAAGCCACCCGTTATTCACTTGAAAATTCAATTTTTCAAAACATTCTCCCCTTTTTGTTATATCAAAAATGGTTCAAACAAAGTTTGAAAAACTTTTAAGTTCATAACAATGGAGAGTTAAAAGAATTTGACAAAAATAAGAATTTTGTTTAAAAATGATCCCCTTACTCAAAGCATCATCAAATGGTTAGTCCAACAATATGTGATATCCAAGTTGAATTTAAATAAATAAATCTAATTAAGGCAAATAAATTCAACTAAATTAATTTTACCACTTGAACCAAAGGTAGGATGTGAAGCCTTCCTTATTCAAGTGATATTTTCTTGTGTATATGGAGCCCCCCCTCAATGTTGTACTTTGTTGATCATTCTCTATCACACCTAAAATAAGACAGCAAGTAATTTTTGGTATTCAAATTGCTTTGGATCCATAAACATTAGTAGCACAAAATTTAGTTCCCTTAGGAATCCATTTTACAATTTTATCATTTTTTGTTAAAGTGATTAGTCCTTTGGGACCCAAACACTTCTAAAATATTTTCCATTTACAAATCTAGGGGCACTAGATTGTCTTTGATAAAAATTTGATTTTTTAAAATTTGTTTTCTTTTCAAGTTCTTTGGAAATCAAATTTTTTTCTTCTTGAATTTTATGAAGCAAATTTTTTAAATCAACACATTTTTGCTCAAACTCATTGAGTTTTTCTTCAAGTTCAATTTTGGTTTTAGAAATCAAATCATTTTGAATTTTCAAATTTGAAACCACTTTCTTGTTTTTCAAAATATGATTTTTAAACTCTAAAACCAAATCATCATATGCATCTTGTAATTTATCAAAAGAATAAAAAGTTGAAGTAGATGAATTAGAAGTTACCCTTGAATCTTCTTGGATGGCCATGAGACAAAGGTTGGCTTGTTCATTGTCGATGGAGTCATCATCACTCCAAGTAGACACATATGCCTTCTTCTTATGGCTTGAAGAGCTTGCCCTCTTCTTCTTCCTCGATTCATGCTTGGATTATTTCATTTTGCTATTCATGAATCGAGCAAACTTGTTGAAGAGATAAGCAAACTTGTCCAATAACAATGAGTTGACTCAAATAAAGTTCAATATCGATATAATTGATCACACCAAGGGTGTTAGAGCAATATTTAGACCTTCTTGGTGTAGTGTTTCCGATTGTCAGAACCCAATTTCAACTAGACCAGATTTCGGTGTGTTACACCCAAATCCTAGAACACTTGAGCATACATTGACAATTTGAGCTCACAAGTGTTTGTCTATACAAGGAATGGAAATTAAGCTCTAAGACAAATTATCATCATAATGTTGTTGACAATTGAAGCATCAGTCTTCCATAGATGTTTTGAGGTCCTTTTTATACTCCCAATTGATCTTCTAGCCGTTGTAGACCGTTGGAATTGAATTGGAGCCGTTGGAGCCTTTATTTCTCGCAATAAATACATTTCTGGTGATGTCTGTTTTGACATTGTGAAACCGATATTTTAATTTTGATATAACTAAAGAACCCAAGGACTAAATCGAAAATGTGAAAACGAATTTTTAAGTCCTCAAACCTCTCTATATGTTTTAAACAATTTGCCTAAGTTAAAAACCAAATTTATCAAATATTTTCTAAGTGTTCTCAAAGCCTAAACAGTGATTTTTGAGTCACCGTTTCGAAACGGCCTTAGGCGTTTCGAAACAGTTTTGAAATTGTGAACATGTGTTTCGAAACAGGTATCGAAACGATTTCAACACTGCCAACCCGTGTTTCGAAACAAGTTTCTAAACGGCTTAAGAACAATGAGACACCGTATCGAAACGACATCCAGTGTTTCGAAACGGCTTTAAAATTGATTTGAAAAATATGACCGTTGAATGTTTTTAACTTATTTTAAACAAATAGTTAAGGCGTATCGAAACAATCTGAAGCCATTTCGATACGATCCTTGACAGTGGCAAAATGTTTCGAAACAAGTTTCGAAACGGGCTCTTAGCGTATCGAAACATTTCTAACCATTTCGATACGGGCTATTTAATGTACCCCAGCGGCTCTTTCTATTTTGGTCTATTTCGAAACAAGGTCGGGCGTTTCAAAACGATTGGTTGCGGACTGCATTTATGGAGGGGAGATAACACCCCCAACGGCTCTATTGATGAATGCAACAACCACAACGGCTAGAAATCAATGAGAAAGTATAAAAGGGACCTCTAAAAGCTTCAGCAACAACTATTGATCCTAAAGCAAACATCCAAACATCAAATCCAAGCATTTGTGCCTAAATTTCATTATTGTCTAGAAACCCCAATTGTATTTTTCATTCTTATCATTTCAATTGGGTTTGAGTGCTTGTAATTGGGTTATATTTTGTATTGAGAGATACTTGCTTAGCCAACAAATTCTTTGTTTCAATTGTGTGAGGATTGGGTCAAATTTTGGGTAGAAAATTTGACCGAAAATTGTAAGGGTTACCTCCTTAGCCTAGAAAAGGGGAAGAGCAATTAGTGGAATTGTTGCAAATCCTTAGTGAAGCTAAGGTAGTAGATGTAGAGTTTATTTGGAACTTGAACCACTCTAAAATTCCTTTTCTACCTTTTTAATTTGCAATTTCCACTACCAAGAACTTTAAAAATCCAATTCACCCCCTCTTGGTTTATTTTGATCATTCGATCCACTCAACAGACATGCTCCAAGCCGTATCAGAACGCCCTTCTTCAGAACTAGCCGTTGAGTTTGTTGTAGCAATGTCATATCGAAACACCTCTGCTTGTTTCGGTATGCCCATATTGGTACGCCCGTATCGGTACGGGTGTTTGTTAAGCTGCATGGAACTAGCTGTTGGGGGTTTTCAAATAGCCGTTAGGCTTGACATGTAGGCGTACCGAAATGCTGGAAGGCGTATTGAAACGCTGGACCTCCATATCAATACAACCTATGCCTGTATCGATACGGGTTTTGGCAGAATCAAAGCATATAGCTTAAACCCTTAAGGTGTATCGAAACGAGTATGTCCGTATCGGTGTGGTCGAGCTGAAATCTTTGGTTTGGCTACTTTAAAACATTTCAAACACTACCAAAACCTTTTGAAAACTCCTCAAACATAATTTCAAGTTGTTTGGACTTAAAACATTTTTGAAATCTTTTCAATTTAGTCCAAAACTAGTTTTCAATTATTATATCAAAACAAACATCTCAACAATATGTAACTTAGGCAGCAAAAGGAGAGCGATGATGTACTTTTAGACCAACTTTAAGTCCTCCAAACGAGAAGTCTTTAACGATCGGAGAACCGACGGATATTTCAAGGGATCGAGATGATAAAGACCACCAAAATAGAGTTTTTCTTGTTGGAGACACCACCGAAATAGCTCAGAACAATTAAGAGACGTTGAATAGAGGGCAGAACTTTTGAAGCCCCAACATCGAATGTCCGATAGAGGGAAAGGCAAAGATACATTATTATTGTTAAAAAATCTGCCGAGCCCGCAAAAAGACGACATTCGGATGGGGAGATAAGGGGTGACCATGTCCCTAGATAAGGCATCTAAAGCTGAAAAAAAAATAAAAACGCAACTACCAAAACCAGAAAAAGATAAGGAAAACAACATCGAAAGAAAAAACAACCAGAGAAAAACGAAAGTGAAAAATGGCACAAACAATAACAAAGAAAGAAAATGAAAAAATAGAGAAAAAGAAAGAAAATGAAAACCCTCGACCCTTCTTTCGAACCTTTAAAGTCCTTACTAACGGGAGAAGGCTCTTTCTTATGGCGTTTGTTGGTCCTTAAGAAGGACACAACTGACACTGATGGAATAAAATAATCATCGAACAACTTAAGAATCCTCTTTGGAGTGATAAAAAAATAAAAGTGAAGAAAATGAAAGAAACAAACTAAAATCGATAGGCTTAATAGTTAGAAAGGTGCCCAACCTATACCCTCTGTTCTAGTTTGGTGCCTAACGTTTTTTGGGGTCACTTTGGTGCCTAATGTTTCATTCCGTAACTCATATTGGTTTTTTGTGTGACGAACGTTAAAAATTTTCTGTTATCCAGTAAAAACATGACACATGGCATATTCTGGTATTTTCTTTAATTTTTATTTTTCTAAAAATCCGAAAATCTTTAATTTTATATAAAAAAACTCAAAATCTTTAATTTTTCTAAAACCCCAAATCCAAACCCTAGATCCTTAAATTCCTCCCATCCCACCACCAATTCAACCACCACCGGCCACCCTTACCTTCGTTGGCCCCCACGACCGAAAGTCTCATGATTCCGTCGTCGAAAACTAGCGAATGAACCGTCAATTGTTCCGTTAACGAACATCCAAAAATGAAGAAAAAAGACCGATTGAGCTTCTAAGAGACGACTAGCGGGTGGGGGTGTTGAACGGTGAGGTACTCGACGAGTAGGAGATGCCGAACGGTGATGGAGATGTGATTTGAAGGTTTGTTTGAAAGAAATTACAACTTTGGGTTTTTTAAGAAGTATATAATTTTAAGTAATTCAGAAATTAAATAAATATATAAAAATATGCCATGTGTCATGTTATAATTGATTAGTAAAAAATTTTTAACGGCTGTTGACGGAAAAATCCAATCCGAGTTACGGAATAAAACGTTAGACACTAAAGTGGCCCAAAAAACGTTAGACACCAAATTAAAACAAAAGGTATATGTTGGACACATTTTTTTACTATTAAGCCTAATCGATAAAGTGAACGGAAAGGGAGAAAAAAATGAGGGAGGATGTCGGCTACACAACCCAGGACTGATATCATCATTCAACTATAATCCGAAATAAAAAAAAATTAAATGATTTAAGAGAAAAGACGAAACAAAGACTTTAAAGAGAGGAACAATAATTTTTACATAAATGGCCATTGAACTTTTAGGGCAGATTTATTTTGGTCACCGTACTTTTAAAATATTCGATAAAGTCACCCAACTTTTAGTTCGATTTAAATTTAGTCGCTGAACTTTTAAGGTGGATTCATTTTGGTCACCGTACTTTTAAAATATTCGATAAGGTCACCAAACTTTTAGTTCAATTTCAATATAGTCACCGAACTTTTAGTTCGCTTTCAATATGGTCTCTCCTGTTACCTTCCGTTAAAAGATGACGTTAGAATAAAAAATGGGCAAACTACACCAATCATCACTCAACATTCTTCTCACTCCTATTTTGGTCACTAGAGTTATTTTTTTTTTCAATTTAATAACTTAACTTTCAAATTGTTCATATTTGGCCACTCTCAAATGATATGTTTATACAAATAAAAAAATTCGATTAATCCTTAAAAGATTTATTTTGGTTAATTGGTAGATTTAGATTATTCAATTATTGATCTTATATTGTATCAATTAAATCAGATAATCGATTAACTAGTTAACTGAAATATTTGATTATGGAAATGATTTTTACCTTGTTTATTAAAATATCAAATATGATAATATGGTAAATTTAATAAATTTTCGGTTGTGATAAAAATGTAAAAACAACTAGAAAGTCAAAAATTGAAAGTTCACCCCTATTAATTCTACCCAGAGTCAAAACTTAAAAAAAATCAGAAGGGTATCAAAATCATTAGACCATAAGATATTGCAATACATAAATTTTAAAAATATTATATATACTAGATCAGACCAGTTAATCAATTTTGCTTAAAACTATGAACCATTCGAATCGAAATAATTTATTTTAAAAATTTGTACCGAAACCGGGTTCAATTTAATCCTTAAAAACTATTCTGGTTATTTGCTAAATTCAAATTATTCAATTCTCAATCTTATATTGTACCAATTAAATTGGATAATCGATCGACCAATTAATTGGAATATTTGATTCGAGTAATAATTTTTTACTTTGCTTATTAAAATATCAAATATAGTAATATGGTAAATTTAATAAGCAAAGTAAAAAATCATTATCAGAATTTTTTTAAGGATTAATCGAATTTTTGTATTTGTATAACCATGTCATTTGAGAATGACCAAAATATGAACGATTCGAAAGTTAAGTTATTAAATTGAATTTTTTTAACTCTAGTGGCCAAAATAGGAATGAGAAGAATGTTGAGCGATGATTGATGTAGTTTACCAATTTTTTATTAAGGAAAAACAAAGACTAACATCAGCTTTTAACGAGAGGGACCATATTGAAAGCGAACTAAAAGTTCGGTGACTATATTAAAATTGAAATAAAAGTTGGATGACCTTATCGAATATTTTAAAAGTACGGTGACCAAAATGAATCCACCCTAAAAGTTCGGTGACTATATTAAAATCAAACTAAAAATTAAGTGACCATATCGAATATTTTAAAAGTATGGTGACCAAAATGAATTTTCTCTAAAAGTTCGGTGACCATTTATGTAGTTGACCCTTGTTTTTATTTAGAAAAGAGAAGAAAACTATCGATTATATTATATCAATCAAACATACATATGTAAATAACTTCGTTTAGTTTTGTTTGCATGTAAAATAGTTATTTTATTAAAAATATAGCTCAAGACAAAGCAAACAAGTCGTCTGGGTGGTGTAGTTGGTTATCACGCTAGTCTCACACACTAGAGGTCCCCGGTTCGAACCCGGGCTCAGACAAATAATTTTGGTTTACCTTTGCATTCGTCTCTGAAATGAAATACAAGTTTACAACCTTTTGTGCATTTTTAAAGTTTCAAACCACATTTGTTTCTTTTCCTGTTCAAAGCAGAAACGCTTAACTTCGTTCAACCTCCATTCATTTTCTTCATCTCCACTTCCTCGTCAAAATTTTCCTCCCCTGATTTCTAGGGTTTCGTACAGTGAAGAAAAGAGGATCGAACATAATCAAATCGTATGGATTGGGGAAATGTAACCGCAGAGGATCTGATTGACGCGCTTCGTGAAGTTGATTGGTCATCTCCGCCACGTCCTCTCCCGGAATTCTTCTCTCGTTTCACCGTCCCTCGATCTTACTCCAAATGGAATAGTCGCCTTAAATGCAATCTCTACTAGTATTTTTTTCCTTTAACTTCTTATTTTATTTCTTTTTCTCTCCCGATTTTTTGGTAATTTCTTTTATTCGAATTTGAATCTTAATCGGTGCCGTCTGTATGCCGATGAGAGAAAAAGAAAGAAAGAATGTTGCAAAAAAGAAGACAATTCTTGAATCTTGTTTTTGAATGTGCTTTTGCGAATACTTCATTTCTTTTACTTTCTTACTTCAATTTTTTTTCTTTTCTTTCGCTTTGCAGCTATCGGACCAATTATTTCATTATGATTGTTGTCATTCTTGGTAAGTAGACAAAACCAACGTTGGCGCTCTAGTTTATTATTGGTACATGTATATTTATTTATTTATTTTATAGGTTTGGGATTCTTGAGGAGACCGGTTTCTATTTTAGCTGCGATCTTAACAGCGCTTAGCATGGCCTTTCTGAATGATAGGTAGGCAATGTTAGACCTCTTTGTTTACTGTTCTGGTTTTCAAGTCATTGAATGTTACCTTTGAAATGGATGGATGAGCCCTAGTATTTAAGGTTGAGATATGGTTAGATTTAGTTTCTTACTCATGTCGTTTATTATTTTTACAGCTTTGCTGGTACTTTTAGTGAGAAGGTGACTAGAACTGTGAGGCAATTTTCTCCACATTTAGCAGCTAAGATGAGGCCACCCCTTACGTAAGTTTTGATTACTTTATGTTTGCAGACTATATATTCTTGATTTGGTTATTAACTTTTTTCATTATTGTCAGACTTGTTATTCGTGGTCGTCCGTCAGCTAAAAGAACAATTCACATATGTGGTCGGCCTCGTTGGGTCTTTGTCTTCATATTTTCACTTGGTATCAATATCTTTCAGAAATATTGTTTTTTTCTTAAGAAACCAGAACCATTCTGCTTGCATTCCAATTTAGTATATAAGGCAACTGATTTTATTCATTATTGTTGCAGTGAGTTTTGTCCTTTGGTATGTATCTTGCGGTCTCTTGACTGTGCTTTGGGCACTTGCCACTGCGTTGCTTGGTCAGTGATCTTATTGTTTTTTTTTCTCATTTACCCCCTTACGAAGCCATTTTTTCTTCTAATTCTCTCTTGCTCTCCTTCACAGCCACCATCATTCATGCAAGTTTTAGAACACCCAACTTGAAGGCTCGTCTTAATACTTTTCGTGAGGAGTTTCGTGCAGTTTGGCGCAATTACAGTGAGCTGTAGATCATATTGTCTATGACATGTAAGTTGATATACATCCAATGCTATTTTTGTTTCACTCTAGTTTTTATCAGTTAATCTATTGATGAAATTCATTGTTGATTAAACTCACCTTATTTTTGGAATATTCTGTATATTCACGTGCTGTTCTTATGTATTTCATGATTGTGATTTTATACTTCACTATAATGGTATGTGTAGTAGCATATTGATATCTTTGATTTGTGTTAGAGTTTGTGATCTAGATTCTGTATGGTACTACACTTCAACTAGACTTTGTTTGAAGTGGAAAATCTAGTTTCATATTGGTATCTTTGATTTGTGTTAGAGTTTGTGATCTTCCGTATTGTACTATACTTCTAAACTTTGGTTTGAAGTGGAAAATCTAGTTTGAGTATATTTTCCCGTTATGCATTTTTTCTTAGTAATCAAGTTACTTATCTTATAATTATAGGGTAAACTATATAAATAGTAACTAAACTTTTAGGGTTATTGCAGTTTGGTCACCGAACTTTTAAAACTTGTGATATAGTCATTGAATTTTTAATGTACTTTCATTAAGGTCACTTATGTTAACTGTCGTTAGAGAACGTTGACATGACAGTTAACTTTTCTTCTTCCTCTTCTCCATTTCTCCTCCATAGAACCTTCCTCCATTGATGAAATCTCCTTCAACATTTCAATTACTTTTTCATTTCTATTAACTAAATTGTTAACTACAAACATGAATTAGAAAACTTTTATTTCTCTTTCATCTTAGAAGTTAGAAGTCCAAATCATTCATCTCGCCCAAAACCCCCATTCTTGATTCCTTTCTTTTCCATCAATTGAGAACACTGAATTTAAAATAAAAATTTTGATATATACAACTTGATAATTTCTTGAATTTTTATCGATTTGTACCTAAAATCTTTCTTTTTTAATCTTCAATTTTGCCAAATTTGATTTTTAATGATTATGTGAGTATTTCAAGAATTCTATTTTTTGCGTTTTTTGTTGTTGTTGAAAGGATAAATAATTTAAAGAGTTTCAAATTAATTGTTTTGCTTCTTCATTCCCTTTCTTCACTGACCAATCTTTGCACCATGATTATGGTATGACTTTTTTTCTATTGTTAGTGTTACTTTGATTTTTAAGGGTTATGCGAGTTTTTCAAGTTTCTATTTTTGGGTTTTTTGTTGTTGAAAGGATAAATAATTTGAAGAGTTTCAAATTAGTTGTTTTGCTTGTTCGTTCCCTTTCTTTAATGGCCAGTCTTTGCACCAGGGTTATGGTATGACTTTTTTCTATTGTTACTTTGAATTTTATGATTGTCCAAAAAAATTAAGAAAGTTGTATATACCCTCCTATGATACCATACTTTTATTTGCTCAGTCATTTTTGTATGTCTATTCTGGTTTAGAGATTACCAGTCCTTCATATGTTTCAGTAATGATATGCGATTGACATTTTTGAACTATTGACTAATTTTGTTAGCATGTGTTTTATTATTTTTCGTTTTGGGTTGGATGGGTGAAAGATTGAAGTAATAACATTTTAGGTACAAATTGATGAGCAATCAAGAATGGGGATTTTGGTTGAGATGAATGATTTGGACTTCTAAGATGAAAGAGAAATGGAAGTTTTTGATTCATGTTTTTAGTTAACAATTTAGTTAATTGAAATGAAAAAGAAATGGAAAAGTTGAAAGAGATCCATCCATGGAGGAAAGTTCAGTCATGGAGGAGAAAGAGAGAAGAGAAGGAAGTAAAGTTAGCTGTCACAACAGTTAACGAGGGTGACCTTAATGAGTAGCAAATTAAAAGTTTAGAGACTATATCACAAGTTTTAGAAGTTTTGTATCCAAAATGCAAGCGTCCTAAAAATTCAGTGACTATTTATGTACTTTACTCATAATTATATAATGTTGTTTAGGGTTTAGTTAGCCTTCATAAAGTGTTTAGTTGCACAAACTCATTCTCTTACAATTTTTTGATATGTAGTGAAAATTTTCCTCGTCTACTTGTGGTTTTTCCTATCAAGGGTTTTAGCTAAAATCTTGTTGTTTCTTTTATTGTGGCATCATTATCATTATGCCCCTATATCCTTCGGTATCCATTCCTCCGCAATAAAGGTTCTTCGACGGTCTCGACCATGGTTACCAGGAACGCTGAACGGCCCTCCGACCGGCGACTCGGGAACAACGACCCAAAACATGGAACAGAACGGCGCAAGACGCGAGTTGGGACGCGATTCAGAACTGTTGTGCTGGTTTTGAGGAAAGTGACGAGGAAGAAAGAAGAAGTAGAAGAGACAGTCTGAAACGACAGAAATTTAAAACACACAAACCCTAGCTTTAAAACAACACGTTTTATAAATCAAACTCAAATACATGGGCCTTCTTTTTTAGGCTTAATTGAAAGGGAAAATTAGGTGTTCAGCCCTTGAGCACTTAAAGTTCATAGAAATGGAACTTTTTAAATTTATGAATTAACCCCAAAAGTTTTACAAATTTTTCAATTTAATCTAAGGATTTAATATTAGTATAATTAATTATGTAGCCCATCTCATCGTACCGAATTCGGTAAGGTAACGTGTCGCGTTTCGGTTATCGTTCCCCGTTTGGTATCGTATTGCGTTCCGGGTAACTATGGTCTCGACTACCTTTGACATCGAGTCCTCTGAGAAAAAGAAAGAAGTTCTCCAAAGGTCCAAGCCTTTTGGAAGACATTCTCCGCCTCCAAGTTTTCTGCACAAAGACCCATCGACTTCGAAATCTCCCTTAAGAAGTGTAACCCTCTCGTCCCGGTCTGGGCGATTGATCGGTCCAAGTGGGTTACACGGGGATAACCGAGGCGAAACTCGTTAAGGCTTCACTTCAGTTAACTACTTGAGAAAACTTTTTCCTTTATTATCTTGTCTAGATGGATTTAATTAAACCTGTGTGTGAAGCGGCAACGGAAACAAGACTCACGAGAAGACCAACAACAAATAGGGCCTAAGCCCAACCCTTGAGACCCTTTAGAGATGTCAAAAGCCCATTTTTATGCCTGTGTTTCGAAACAGGTTTTGCCTGTTTCGAAACACGGTCTCCAGTTTAAAAAGTCAGACACCCGTACCGAAACGCATCCACCCTGTTTCGGAATAGGGACCCATTTCGCCTAGATGTTCCGAAACACGTTCCGGAACAGGCATTCACAGTGGCCAAAGTGTTTCGAGACTCGTATCGGAACAGGGGCTCACAGTAGCCAAACCGTACCGGAACGCGTTCCGATACGGGTGGCCCTGGAACCACACCTGTTCCGAAATAGCACAACCCATTCCGAAACAGCACAACTCGTTCCGAAACACCTGCAGTCTGTGAGTTTCCAAATTCAGTTTTAAACATCTCTAAACGACCCCAAACGCCCTTAACGACTTCAAGAAGCAAACACAACATGCACACATAGACTCTAGAGGCATACACCTTAATAGAAACGCGCTCGAAACACATTACATACATGTAGAGGTCATACATTCATAAGGAACAAGCATACACCACAAAAGAGACAAACATTGCATTATAAGGTTTCATGCCTTAGACAAACGTGGTTTACAAACATTGCATTACAAGGTTTCATGCCTTAGACAAACGTGGTTTACAAACATACACAAAAGCATTCAAGGTAAGCAACAAAGCATGATTTACAATTCAAACGTAGCATCAACAAGCCATACCATAACATCAACAAGGAGTTTAACATGCTCCTAACACACATCAACAACATAAATCCAAAATACTCAAGACCCATTGCTTGTCTATTACATCCATAACTTAGAAATTCATACTTGATGATGACAAAAGCTCAACTAGCACACTTGGAGGCTCTCTCCTTGCACAAGCAACCCACGAACTAAGGATCTGCATTGCCGAACAAAAGAGAGCGTAAGCATAAAGCTTAGTGAGGGTAAGCTCATAAAACAAACCTCGACAATGCAAGGTCCAAGCACGAGCAACACAACCAAGAAAGAATGCATGATCTTATCTTCGAACCATATGAGTCAAATATAAATAATGCATGAACATAATCTCAACTATCATGCCATGCTCAACAAGTCCAAAACACAACATATGGAACACATATATCAAACGTATTAGCAACACATTCCACAATCCGTATTGGCTCCTAGCTATGACCCGAATATGCGGATAACCGTTGGAACTCACATCCAACAACACAAGCATTACCTTACGGTGGGATTACACTCATCACCGTTTCTCGCGGAGGGGATTCCATTCATCCTCACGCCCCGTCGATGGGATTCCACTCATCATCGACTAACATATAAAAGAAGATTTCCGGGTGAACCCGTACTCCATCTTGATGACTACCATCACCAAGACCACGCGCGCATTTAGACTCTCGTGTGCACACTACATCCTAATGATCGATCATTGTACCCAAGCATACTAGTGTCAATACTAACACATTTCACAATCTTTCACAACACAATTTCTTATCAATTTCCGTGCTTAGCACGTACTCACCATGATTTACCATCATGCACAAACCACATTCCATGACCACATGCATATAACAATGCATCAAATATCATGCCTCAACACACATGTATAACACAATATACATAACCACAATAATCACAATTAAAACATGAGGCATACTCAACATTTAAAGTTCAACCAAAGTCTCTAACTAAAGCTTGAGATTAGACTACCAATCTAATCCCAACTCTAGGTGGGTTTACCAAGACCAACCTAGGTCCACATGCTTGAACCAACGTTTGAAAACCAAGTTAAAACATAGAACCACTCACCGACTAATCCAAGCTCAACAACTCTAGCCGATCAAGCTTCCAACGGTTCCGAATTCGTTCCCGAGGCTTCACCAACACAATTCCTTGCTTCTAAACATCCCAACACAATCAAAACAACCACAATTCAGTCCACAAATCACTGTAGCAAACCCGGAACACAAACCAAGCACAAAACACAAGAATTCAAGCTAAAGACAACCCAAAAAATGCCATTTTTCGAGCAGCCCATAAGCACAGCCTAAAACCATTGATTTCAACACTTATAACACTCCCAAAAACTTCCAAAACAACCCCTAACTATCAACCAACCATCATCCATCAAATTCCCACACAAAACAACCATAAAACTCACTTATAAACCCTTCTAAAACCCCACTTAAACCCAAATTCGGGAATCATTGTAAAACCTTGTAAAAATTACATATGTTGGACCTTTTAGATAGCAAAGAACCTATCTAACATCAATAAATCAAAAACTTAAGTTAAAGCTAACAAAGTTAGCATTTTTAATTCAAAATCCCAAAACTCTAAAATGCAAAATCATGAGCTTTAATGAAATCCAAGGGCACAAACATGTCAAATATGTGTTTACCTTTAAAAAATCACCAAAGATGAGAGAGTATGGTGATGGAATAGTAACCTTGAGGAGGGGAGGGGATGTTGTCGTGAAAATGGGAAGGGGAAGGGGAAGAAGATGAGTGAAATGGGTATTTTAAAATAAAAGGGGTTTTATTCTTCAAAGACCTTGTAATTACAAGAATGCCTTTAATGAAAAAAATACCATCTTCCACTATTTTAAAATCCATGAAATTTTGGGTTCTAAATTAAAATCGGGTCCAACATATTAAATGAATTTTAAAACAAAAAGGAAAAACTCGAAATATTATTTTAATATTATTTTCACCCGACCCCCAAATCTGGGCGTTACAAGAAGCTACAAGAGTTCATACAGAGCTTATATCCTTCGGTCGACTGCTATCTCGACAAGATCAATGTCAAATCCAATTGTCTCACTAGTCAAGTATATCGAATGAACACAAAGGACCTGTTAGACGGGCTAGCATGACAATAGATGCCAATCCATAAGGGGACACACTCACCCCCTCACAGAAGGCCATACTTCTTCGGCCTTTCTTCTGCTCATCATCCTCAATTCAGCTACCATCCACTATGACTCTTCACCCAAATCAGAAGGGACGAATCGCTTGAAACCACAACCCATCCTCGACTACCCTTGTTTGGTGTCATGCGAATATTGACATCAATAATTGGTACAGGAAGTGTGAACGATTTTCGTGCCGAAAAATCAGTGACGATGAAATCCCAAGAAAAGCGCCCCAGTTCTTGATATCACCCAATTTTTTCGATCAACAGTGGAAGAATGGCCACCAAGCCTCGAGCCAAACGTCACCCCTCACACGAGTTACGACCACGATGATGAAGTGTGACCCAAAGGAGGACGAAACTTGACATAAACCAAGATTTGCAGAACCAAGAAAGATTAGGAAAACAAAAGAAAAATGGGACACCAACCCCTCACCGCTCGCATATGCAAGTAATGAGGCAAGGGCTATATGACAACAATCCTTTACTAGGAAATCGGGCAAGACCCATGATTTGTTTTCAACCAACGTATAGGGTCCTAGACTTGTTATCCTACGAGGTACTCGCCATTACAACTTTCTATCCTCAACAAGGTAAAGTTTAGTTTAAAAGGATTGAACTCGAAAACGTTGAAACTGAGCCGCTCCCATACAAGGATGCCATGAAGAAATGGTGAATTTTTACCATATGCAGCAACGGGCAGATGGGTGATAAAGACGAAATGGTGATATCTTACCACGTCCACAAGATACTCCACCACTAAAAGTAGCACCCACCCCAAGGAAGCCACACCCCAATGGAGAAATTGGTTGAGACATTGCCAACTTATTTGCGCTCGCGAGCTGCTTATAGTGAGCTTTGATACACCCTTCCCTTTCAACGGAGGCAACAAAAAAATAACATAACCGATTTTTTTTGATTAAATTAGTCGATTTTCGAATTTACCGAAATTTATCATTAGTTTTCCTAATCAAAATTATTACACAATAAAAATCTTAAAAAATACTTTTCAGTTCACAAAGACAATTTGTATTTAATTTAAACAATATCTAAGCGTAGATAAAAATATTAGAATTTTAGGTTAAACATTAGATTTTTTCTTTTAGGTTAGAAGTGGGTTTTAGAATTTTAATAGGTATGAGCTTAATATGTATAATATATTTATTTTTTGTTATATTTTGGGTAATTCAGTTAATTAATCGATTTTTAATCGAATTAACCGATAATCAAAATTTAAAAAATTCTTTAACTGTTCACCGACCGAAAAAAGTTTGGTGGCCCACTGTTTAACCGAACTAGTTTGGTTTGGTTGGTTAATTAGATTTAATAGACCGTTTGAACACTCTTAGCCTTCGACCTTCCATCTGCACCATCACCCTTCGACTTTCTTCAGATCGTCGTTGCCTCTAAACTCAACACCCACCATATTCAAGAGCTTCACCATCATTTTTTCCAAGTCTCAAACACAACTGAAACTCCATCACCATCCAAACCCCATTGAATTGCAACAACTTTCATTTTCTTGCTACAAAATTCATAAAAGTGAAACTTCGATTGAATGAAGAGAAGATGTAATTGTAAAAATTTAATGTCAACCCACACAAATTAGAACACTGGAGGATGATTGTGTAAACGTGAGGAGGTTGACGGTTGCCATTAGTTTGACAAACTTAGGGTTTTTTGGGTAAGAAGATAACCTAACCTGTCATGTTAGCATTTCTTAATAACAATGACTTTAATGAAAGCGAATTAAAAGTCTAGTGATCTTATTGTAAGTTTTAAAAGTTCGGTGTCCAAAATGTGATTGTCCTAAAAGTTCGGTGACTAAAATGTAATTGTCTTAAAAATTTGGTGATTATTTATGTAGTTTGCCATAATTATAATAAAATTTAACTTAATTACCAGTTAAAATTTTAGTCAACCTGTAACAATCTCTTGATTGACACAAATTTCATAAGTATTAGTCTATTTCAATTCTTAGATAAGGCAAATATTCGTTGAAGCACTGTTGGCGAGTCTTCAATAGTTTCAATTCTTATGAAATAGCTATTGAAGCACCGCTAGATCAATTGAAAACTACCCCTGTAATTGCAAAAAAAACTCTTATGTGTTTTCAACATCACTAACAAAATCATACACAAGACACAATATTTAATGTGATTTTATTTTCCCTACTTTTACTGATGAGAGACGGTAGTCCATTATTATGAACGTAGATATCACATAGAGCATAAATATACGAAATTTTTGTATCTCGTAACCCAATGTATATATCTTAAAACTCGGTGTGTGACAAAAATCTCTTTTAATATCCCTACAAAACTCTTATTTGTAACTTAGTAAAAAGTAATTAAATCTCTCTAAAATAAATTTTTTCTTATAATTGTAAATGTTAAGACTCACTCTATATTTAGAGTCGAATTCATGGTCACGAAAAAAGCATAATAAATTTCTTACCTAAATATGAATATTTACTCATTAAGTAAATCTATAATCTTCAATCACTATAATTGTGAAATCCTAGTTACCAATTAGAGTAGTAACAATCTTCACACTCCACCCTTGCATTATGCTTGAAAACCATCTCTATAAGGTGATACTAGTTAGTATGTATATATAATTATCATATAGTGTTGTATTTCCATCAAATGATGATAAATCTACAATTTAGATAGTTGTTTCCTCTGGTATTAAATGGTTGTTGATAAAACAATTTGGTTTCTCAAATATGCATGTAAGGATACTCAGATGAGTTTTTTTAGCTTCTGCTGATGTCTGTGTCGCTTCCTCAAAGAAAGAGTCGAGGAAACAAAAAAATTCTCATGCGATTGAATGCAATTTGGGTAATCAGATGAATTTTACCACTCTGATATTCAGATGAATTTTGATGTAGTAATTCATGGTACTGCTTTGAAACTTTGTTGTCATGGTGCTAATGTTGTATAGGCTATTGATTTTATCATTTCTGACCTCTGCTATTTTCTCTTACAACTTATAACATCAACCTTAATTTCATCGTCATGCATCCTTTTATATTTTTCTTGATCTGCCTTGTTACGTGATTTGGTCATGTTTTATTTCATGATTCGTATTATTACTGTTGTGTTTGGTTTCATGCAATGAAGGCTCTGATTGTTAGTTTATCCGAATAAAAGAGTTAGTTTTGTAAATAAACTCTAGTTTAGTAGTTATATTAATGTCTCCTATTTAAGAGATTAGAGTTAGTAGTTAAATGTAACTAGGACTCCTAATGTAACTAAAAGTCCTACACTTAAGCTTAGTTTGTGGTTGCTTCTAAAAAGTGTGGTGAA
Organism: Hibiscus trionum; assembly: GCA_030270665.1. Classification (NCBI taxonomy): domain Eukaryota; kingdom Viridiplantae; phylum Streptophyta; class Magnoliopsida; order Malvales; family Malvaceae; genus Hibiscus; species Hibiscus trionum. The sequence continues at coordinate 6,486,234 of BSYR01000007.1, read as the reverse complement.
AAAAGTGATTTTAAAACTAGTTGTTGAAAAGTAGTTTTGAAAAGCTGGTTAGTGTTTGTCATTGATGTCAAAAAGTGATTTGAGGGGATAAAATGTCTATTTTAGACATGATATTGAAAAGTAAAAAAGAAACTTGAGTGATGTTCAAATTAATTAATGTTATTATATATAAAATAAATCAATTTCAATTATAATAAAAAAATTATTTTTTTGAAAAAAATTAATTTGAAAATATAAAATATATTGTAGATTATATACGGACATACCACTTACAAATTAATAATAAATATAAAATAAATTGCAAAAATAATAAAAATTTTATTCTCAATATAAATATTATAAAATATATATTATTTTACAATTATGTATGCATAAACATTATTTTAACAATAAATTATAATTAAATAATAAGGGTGAAAAAATAATTTTATTTTCAAACTAGCTTTTCCACCCAAGAAGCTATAAAATCTAGTTTTTTGGTTTGGGTGAAAAAGCTAGTTTTAAAAGCAACAAAAACAACCTATTTTAACTAAAATCAACTAAAAACAAGCCCTTAGAGTCTTTAAATCAGTTTTGTAACGATGAATTATGTATGAATGAAATTACAAAATAAAGATTATTCTGTTTCTCTATATGGTATCACTCTAATTTCGATCCTTTCGAGATTTTTTTCACTGACGGTCAATCAGAATCAATCAATGTCGAGTGAACTGCAATCTTCCTCCACCTCTACTGTCGGTATGGCAAATTTTTCAGAAGTAACATGTGCGAATGTTACTTGTCACAAATTTGTAGGCACCAATTATCTTGAATGGTCCCAATCTGTTAAGATTTTTCTTGTCGGTCGAGGAACTCTAGGGTACATCACTAGCAAAGTTAAGAAACCCTCTGATGATGATCAGAGTTTTGAGAAGTGGGCTCAAGAGAATGGCAGTCATGTCGTGGCTGGTCAACACAATGTTTTCAGAAGTTGGATCCCAATTTCTTCTCTATGAAACATCAAGTGAAGTTTGGAATGCTGTTCAAGATACCTACTCGAGTATCAACAACAATTTCTGAGTTGTTTGGTATTAAGAGCAAGGCTTCAAATTTCAAGCAAGAAGGGATGAATGTTACATAGTTTTATACTGCTTTAACAAATCTATGGCAACAAATAGATTTGTTTGAGGCAAATGAATGGGAAACTGCCAATGATGCTGCATTATACATGAAGATCACTACACAAAAGAGGATTTTCCAGTTTCTAAATGGCCTTAACATAAATTGGGACACGGTCAAATCTAAAATTCTAAGCTGCAACCCTTTACCCTCTTTTAGGGAAGTATTTTCTGAGGTCAGGCGAGAAGAAAGTAGAAGATCCTACATGATTCAAGATGCCCCCATTTTTTAGAGTTCTGCCTTGGTTACTCAACTTCCTCTGCTCTAAAAAGGAAGGGAAGAATGGTGTGCGAGTATTGCAAGAAACCATGTCATTTGAAGGAGACTTGTTGGAAGTTGCATGGCAAGCCAACTGATTTGAAACCATCAGCCCAAAGGGTTCCTAAGGAATCTTACTCCAATGTAGTCACCACTAATTCAACCAGTGGTTTCACTAAACAGCAAATGTTAGAGTTACAGAAGCTGTTCAACAAATTTAATGGTGCTAATGACAGGCATCTGGCCTTGGTGGAGGATGAAGGTAACCAAAATCAATCCTCCTCCATTGCTTTTCTTTCTACTACAAATGTTCCGACTTGGATAGTTGACTCTGGTGCTTCTGATCACATGACTGGTAACAGAGATTTATTCTCTACTTTCACTTCTCCTTGCTCAAAGAATTCTATTAGAACAACCAATGGTTCCCTTGCATCAATTAAAGGAACATGTTCTATTTTTTATTAACAATAACCTTCTTCTTGAGGATGTTCTTTTTGTGCCTAGTTTGGATTGTAATCTGCTATCAGTAAGCAAGCTTTCTAAGGATCTGAATTGTTCATTTAGTTTTACTGATAAAGGTTGTTTTATACAGGCACTGGCTTCGAGGAAGAGGATTGACAATGCTAGATTGCAAGGTGGTCTTTATGTCCTTTCCAGCACCAACAATTCTGCCCATACACCTTTACCACATTGTTTTAATTCCTTAGGACAATTTGATCTTGTTATATTATGACATTTTAGGTTAGGCCATCCCAATTTTTATTATCTTGCAAAAATGTTTTCAGATTTTTTTATTAATAAAAAATCGTCTTCTTTTAAATGCCATATTTGTCCAATTGCTAAACAAACCAAAGCAACTTATTTACCATCTTCTCATAAACCCCCACATCCTTTCTCATTAATTCACAGTGATGTTTGGGGTCCTAAGGTGAAGAATGCTAATGGTTGTAGGTGGTTTGTCACTTTTATTGATGATCATAGTCGAACTAGTTGGGCTTATTTATTGAAAGAAAGTCAGAAGTGTCTAATGTTTTTCAAAAATTCTACATGGTAGAAACACAGTTTCAATGTGAAATTCAGATTTTTAAATCTAGTAATGGAGGTGAGGTTTTTTACACATTCTTTAGGTCAATTTTTTCTTGAAAAAGGTATAGCTCATATAAGCTCTTGTGTTAACTGTAACGCCCCGGTTTTGGGCTCAGAAGTTTTGGGCGTTGACCGGTTCGGTCAAAGTGCTGATCGAATATATAAAGGTGAAATTAGGAAAGCCTAGTTCGGGTTGCATTAAAAATATGGAAAAATGTTCTAAAATCATCTTTTAATATATAAAAGTGAACTGTGAAATCAATTTTGGAAAATGAGGTTCGGAAGGTTGACATTTTGGCTAGTGACCAAAATGTAATTTTTGAAAGTTGCGTGACTGTATTATTCCAAAAGTAGTTTCTCCAGATTTTTCTAAGATATTTTAAGGCTTTATTATGATTTTAAAACATAAGGAAAGAGGAGGGAAAGCCATTTTGGCTATTTGTAACTAACTTTTCATTTTCTCCCAATTTTCATTTTCTCTCAACCCAAACACTCTCTCCAGAGAATTTCTTCTGATTTTGTCACCTAAATCTCTCCTTTCAACTCTCTTTTGATTCCTAATCATCTCTACAACAAAACCTCACCATTTGCAAGTTGTTTCATCAAGCTTTTTGGTTCTAAAAAGGAAAAACTCAAGTTTAGAGGTAAGAACGTCCTTCTTCTCTAAACTATCAGTTCTTTACTGAAATTCCTAAGTTCTCAATCCTTGATTTGTGATTTGTTAAAGGCTTTTCAATTGAAATCTTGATTTTTGACTTAAAATGCAAGATTTGCTTGATTTTGGTGGAATTTTCGTGTGATCTGTTTGGGCAGTGTTTTGGAGTGTCAAATTGATGTTAAATGAATGCTAAATTGATTAGATGTTGAGGTTTAATTAATGCAATCCCGAATAGGTTGAATTTCCTAAGTTTTGCTTGAGTTTTTGGTTGTTTTTGGAGTGTTTTTGGTGATCTGTTATACCTGGAGGTATAAGGACGTGTTTGTGATCATTTTGGATGTTAATTGATGTTTAAAAATGGTTAGAAGTGATGGATCTTGGCTGGGTTAAGTTTTGGAAGTGTTTGGAGGTGATTTCGGTTGTGTTTGGTAGCCGAATTGTTGGATTTGTGATGAGCAGCGAGTTGTGTTGTGTTGCTGGTGTTTTTGATGCATAATGATGCATTGATCTTCTGTTGTTGTGTGCTTGAAACATGGGAGTTTGATCCGTGAGCTTTAGAGGTGGTGCGGAAGGTTTCGGATGCTTGGCTTGTTTTGTGTATCGGTGAGTGAAGTTGGGTTTTCAGCTTTTAAACCAAGGTTTGAAGGTTTTGGGAGCTTAGTTTAAGTCTAAACAACTTTGCTAAGCTCAAGAGTAAGTAAATGGATTTTCGTTCTTGGTTGTGTTGTGAATTGGCTTTTAAAGCAATTGTGGTTGATGATTGAAATGCATGTGTTTTGCATGGTTTAAATTCTGTTTTGAAAGCATATTTTAGCATGGTTAAATGCTGGTTTTGAAAGCCATATGTGAAAGATGCTCAAGGTAAGAGATCCTTGGTTTTGTACATTGAAATTGTGGTTTTGATGCATAGTGTTGCATGTTGTTTAATGGCTTTTGTGTGATGCTTTAAAACAGTGGATTATTGTTGTTAATGATGTACATTGGTAAGTGATGCTTAAGGTTACAAAGGTGGTTGAAAGTCCTTGTGTAAGCCTTGTTTATTAAAGAACAACATGGTGTTTGTAAGTCCATGGTTGGTTCTTGGTTAAGGTAAATGATGGTTTTTGCATTATGGTTATGCATGTGAATTAAAGGTTAATGTGGTAAGATGGTTATATTGGCAAGTGATGCAAGTGGTTCTTGGTTCGTTGATCGGATATAGTTAGCCGGCTATAGGATTGGGTGCACCGTGAATAAAGTCGCCTTGGGTGTGGAGTGGTTAAGAGTAAACCGGTAAACTCCATCCAAGTTTCCTAACGAGATGGTTAAGGTCATAATGGTTAATGGGATCCCATTCGAGGACCTTGGTTAAGCAAAGGTAATAATGGTGGTTGAAATTCCATTTGAGGACCTTGTGCTTGTTAAGATCACAATGGTGGTTTAAAGTCCATGTGTGGATCTTGTATAGGGTGTCCCGGATCTCGTTAGATGATTATACAACTACCAATCGGTGATGCTAAGGTTGTATGGTGTTTAAAAGTCCATACATGGGAACCTTGAGCATGTTAAGGTTATATGGTGTTTAAAAGTTCATATATGGGAACCTTGTGAAAGTTAAGGTTGTATGGTGTTTAAAAGTCCATACATGGGAACCTTGTGAATGGTAATGTCAAATGGTGTTTAAAAGTCCATTTGGGAGACCTTGGATTGGTAGTGTGTATGAAGCGTGGGGACAACGCTTGTGATCCGCGTATCCGATCGGGTGTTGAGTTGAAAAGTGGATTTGGTTGGTCACTTGGAAGCCAATATAATGTTCTTGATATAATGAAGCATGAGATGCTTGAATTGATGCATGGTTGCATGAGAATTGCTTAATGAATTGAGAATGCATGTTTACTTGTTAGTTTGAACAAGTGTTGATTATCTATTGAGAATGTTGCATGTGTGCATGAAATCTCTTTAGTGCATTGGAGTCTTGCTAAGACTTGTTTTAAGGTCATGAGACGCAAATGAGAATGATGTGGTAATATGTTGCATGGTTTAATGCATGTGTTAATTGATTAAGTAAATGGTTTAAAAAGGGTTTCTTAATTTGAAACGACATTCAAGTATGTGAATGGTATGATGTAAGTGGAAGTGTTTTTCCAAGGTTGATTTTAGCTTTGCATATGGTGTTTATGCATGGAATGGTTAAATGGATGATTTTGTAAATGATGCTTTGAAAAGGTTTTCTTAGCTTGCTAAGCTAAGGGTTGGTTTTCATGTTTGAGCAATGCATGGTTTTAAGCATGATGTTGAAAAAGAGTTTTCAAACTTTGTTTGGTAAACAAATCGAGGTGCTTTTCAAAGAGGTTTTAAGACTCGCTGCATTGGTGGTGTTTTGGTTTTGAGCATTCCTCACTAAGCATTATGTGCTTACGCTCCTTTTTGTCCATCAATGCAGATTCTTGAAGTTGGGACAGCGAGAAGCAAGGGATTCAAGGAGGACTCCATTTGAGATGTATGTCTCGGTGAATAGCTATAGTTAATAAAGGCAATGGGGGTAGAATCTCTCGGGTTATGTGTATGTGTTCGTATATGTTCGGACAAGGATGTTTTAATGTTGTTGTTAATGTTGTTGGATCATGTTGTGGCTAATATGAGATTGATTTGGAAGTTTATGCTTGAATGGTTGCTTGTGTAGGAAGCATGCCTATAGATTTGGGGCTTCTCACATATGTTGACATTTTGTTGAATTGTTGATGCAAGTATGTCCCTTATATGTTGAATTGCATGTTGGTAAGGTTTGGTGGCTTTTGGAGCATGATTGGATGATCAATTGTATGTTTGAGTAAGCAAAATGCTGCAATCTGTGCAGGGTGTTTCGGAACAGATGACACCGTTTCGGAACGGGTGCCCTGAATGAACCCAGGCGTCAGAAACAGGTGACACCGTTCCGAAACGGATTGGTCACTGCCAGCCCGCGTTTCGGTACGCGTTGCGGAACGGCCCCGTGTTTCGAAACGGGATCTCCCTGTTTCGGAACAGCCGACCGTTGGGGGCTGACAGTGGCAGTTAAATGTTTCAGAATGTTTGCATTTTGGTCCTGAAACTTGTTTGTGCAATTGTATGAGTTTGGGATGTCCGTTTGAGCTGAAATTTGGCTGAGAAGCATGAAACATGATTAATTTTAAGTTGGTAACTTAAAATCTGGATAAGTCCTCAAAGTTTTCAGAATTTACAATTTGGTCCCTAAAGTTGTAAAATTGTTCAATTGAGTCCCTGTTTGATCTCTGATGTTTGTGATCTTTGAGCATGTTGTTTGTGTGATCACAATTAGAGCTAATGTGCATCTAGACAAGATTAAAAAGAAAAAAAAAGGTCGTTAATCAAGGTTGACTTTCGGGTTGACTTTGGTTTTCCCCGTGTGACTTTCTTAATTCGGGTCAATCGTCTAGACCGGGTTAAGGGGGTTACATTAACACTCCACAGTAAAATGGAGTGGCAGAAAAGAAAAATAAACACTTATTGGAAGTTACTAGAGCCTTACTTTTTACAAACTATGTTCCAAAGTTTTTGTGGGGTGAGGCACTGTTAACAGCTACATACATTATAAATAGGATACCTTGTAAAGTCTTACTTTATCAGTCTCCTAGGGATGTATTCTTAAAGAGTTTCCCTCATTTTAAACCCATGTCCTCGGTTTTTCTTTTGAGAGTGTTTGTGTGCACTGTTTTTGTGCATAATTTAGATCCCTCTAGGACCAAATTAGATTCGAAATTTCTAAAGTGTGTCCTGGTTGGTTATTCTTCACTAAAGAAGGGCTACAAATGTTTTCACCCCCTACTTGTAAATTTTTTACAACTTTAGACATTACCTTTTTTGAACAGGAACCTTATTTCTCCAAGGCTGCAACTCAAGGGGAAAATTATACTGATTTTCAGCCTATTCACAGTCAGGTTCTTTCTTTTTATATCTTCTAATTTTTTACTTTCTAGCTGTCCTCCTTTACTTGATTCCCAAGTTCCTGTTAAACCTCCTAGATCTTCACCTTCATCCCCAAACAATCATTCCTCCATAACAATTCCAGTTACTTCACAAAGTCAGCCTAAATCACCATTACAGCCTACTAAACTTTTACAAGTTTATGCCAGGAAAAGAAGGATAATACCAGAGACCATTTTGCAATATGATATTTGTCGAGAATTGGACTTGAGTCCAGCTGCCAGTGAAGACAATAAAGGTAATGACTCGACTGAAATTCCTTCTCACTTGCTGGAATTTGAATATTTACCTATTGCTAAGAGAAAAAGGGGTTAGACAGTGCACTAAGTACCCTATTCAGAGGTATGCAACTTATAGAAAATTGATGCCTTCTTTTAGAGCATTTACAACTTGTTTAGATGAAGAACATATTCCAAAATCGATTGAAGAGGCTTTACAGTGTCCTAAGTGGAAGAGGGCAGTTGAAGAAGAAGTTAAGGCCCTAAAGAAGAGCAACACTTGGATTGTTACTGACCTTCCTCAAGGTAAAAAAACAGTGGGTTGTAAGTGGGTATTTGCTATTAAATTCAATTCAGATGGTAATATTTCGAGACATAAAGCAAGGCTGGTTGCTAAAGGTTTTACACAAACTTATAGAATTGACTACAAGGAAACTTTTGCTCTAGTAGCTAAACTTAATTCTGTTCGAATCTTATTAAGCTTAGCTGTGAATTGTGACTGAAATTTGTATCAACTTGATATTAAAAATACTTTTTTGAATGGAAACTTGGAAGAAGAGGTTTATATGCAGACACCACCAGAACTCGAGGAAGATGGAAATTGCCAAAAAGTGTGCAAACTCAATAAATCACTTTATTGCTTGAAGTAGTCACCAAGGGCTTGATTTGAGAGATTTATCAGGGCCATTTTGAAGATGGGCTACAAATAGTTTTTGACTGACCACACACTGTTTTCTAAGATAACTAAAAACAACAAAAGAGTTATTCTTATAGTGTATGTGGATGATATAATCTTGACAGGAGATGATGAAGAAGAGATGTTTGTTAAAGAAAAAAAATTGAGCAAGGAGTTTGAGATTAAAGACCTAGGAAAACTCAGATATTTTCTAGGCATGAAAGTCGCTAGATCGAGCAAGGGGATGGTCATAAATCCGAGAAGGTATGTGCTGGATTTACTAGAAGAAACTAGGTTATTGGGCTGTAAACCAGTAGACACTCCAATGGATGCTGGTATGAAATTTAATAAAACATATTTAGGGCCAAAAGTAGACAAAAGGTTATATCAAAGACTGGTAGGGAAATTGATATATTTATCTCTAACTCAACCAGATATATCATTCCCAGTAAACATTATTAGCCATCATATAACTGATCCTAGACAAGAACACGTGGAAGCTGCAAAAAGAATATTGAGGTATTTAAAAGGGACACTTGGTCATGGCCTATTTTTTAGAAAGAGTTTAGACAGAAGTATCAAGGTGTTTTCAGATTCGAGTTGGGCCAGTGAACTCACAGATAGATCTACCAGTGGTTACTGTACCTTTGTTTGGGGTAATTTAGTCACTTGGAAGAGTAAAAAGCAAACGGTGGTTTCAAGAAGCAGTGCTGAAGCTGAGTACAGAGCACTAGCTTTAGGGATGTGCGAAGGAATTTTGCTACTCAAGCTACTTGAAGAACTCAGAATGAATCATGACAAAAGGTTTAAGATTTTGTGTGACAACAAATATGCAATTTAGATTGCAAAGAATCCTATTCAACATGATCAAACTAAACATGTTGAGATATATCGACACTTCATAGCAGAAAAACTCACTAATGGAGTTGCATCTTTATCCTATGTTCCAACAGAGGAACAAGTGGTAGACATCCTTACAAAGGCTTTGCCAAAGATCCTATTCGATAAGTTTATGTTCAAGCTGGGATTATACAATGTATACTCTCCAGCTTGAGGGGGAGTGTTAGTTTATCCGAATAAAAGAGTTAGTTTTGTAAATAAACTCTACTTTCGTAGTTATATTAATGTCTCCTACTTTAGTAGTTAAATGTAACTAGGACTCCTAATGTAACTAAAAGTCCTACACTTAGAGTCTTTAAATCAGTTTTGTAACTATGAATTATGTATGAATGAAATTATAGAATAAAGATTATTCTATTTCTCTATACTGATGATGTGAAACTCGAAGATCATGTTATTATAAGGTTGCATGGCTGCTGTTGATGTTTCTTTAGCTGGATTGTCATGACGATCACTAATCTTTGCAATAGCAGACAAGGTGTAAATTTCCAGTACGTCTTTGTTTCTATAAATCAGACCATTTATGTCTTTACTCCATATTTGAGAGACGTTGCAGAATATTTTTACTCGATACCCCTCCTTTGAGAAGAAAAAGTTGTAGAATTTACACGAGCAATTAGCTATCTTATAGTTGTTGGGAAAGGCCGACTGGTAATGTGTCTTTTAACTATAATTGATTCTTAGTTACCTGTTGTAGTTCCTTGAGCGTGAATTCATTGCTAAGATGATGTAAAAGCTCGAACCTTCGGAAAGAATGTTTTTATGTTAATGCATTAATTTTCATCTCCTGTTTATTTGCTCCCTTTCGGGTTGGAACTTGGGAGATAATATAAACCATATTTTATTATCATAAGAATAATGAACTATATTTTTCAATCGAAACCGTAATGTGAGTGATTTTCTGTTTAATTGAATCTTGATTGGTACTTAAATTGCATTCCAAGCATCCATGCTCTAGCCCCCTTTTAGAAGTCATCCAATTTGGTGAAACACTTTAAATTAACCTCTTTTTCTTCTAATCCTCACTTGTACTAAAAGTTTGCAACCACATTTATTTTTTTATGGAACTAGAGCTTTTCTTGGATTGTGGTATTACAAATCACAAGGTAAACTCTAAAACTCTTTCACATTCTTTGGGTTAAAGGAATCTAGTGAAATAGAAAAGAATGTTGATGAAATCACTTATCTTGTGGAGTGTTTGAACATATATAGGTGTGTATCTCTTTTTGTTTTTTTCCAAGAAAGCTAGCTCATTCAACTCAAAATATAGCTTTGATAGTACCAACATCCTGCCCACTAGGTGTTTGATGAAATTCCTAATCCACGTGCAAGTTCTAGTTAAAGCATCAAGATTACCATGAGAAGGGCACCTAAGTTTATTTTTTTTGTTGAAAGACACCCAAATTTAACTAACCTTGGAGGACTTTGGGGACTTCGTGAAGTTGCCTCGGGATGGTGAATTGTAGAAATAGATAAGGTAGATTTACAGAGAAGAGAAAGGGAGTTTTTCTCTGTTATATTATTTTAACTCGATACAATGGAGGAGTCAGTTTTATAGACTCAGTACAACATAGTAAGAGTCTAACTTGCCTTAAACTACTTTAGGATTAGTCTCTAGGATAGAGTTCCTAACAAATTAGAATACTATTTACATAATAAAACACTATTTACCGTGTATTATCTCACACTCCCCCGCAAGCTGGTGTGTATACATTGTATATACCCAACTTGGATATAAACTTATCAAAAATCTGTTTAGAAAGTGCTTTAGTAAGCACATCAGCAAGCTGTTCTTCTGTAGGAACATAAGTTAAGTTTGCTATTCCATCATTCACTTTCTCAGCAATAAAGTGCCTGTCGATTTCCACATGCTTAGTTCGATCATGATGAACTGGGTTTTTAACAATCTGGATGGCGGATTGGTTGTCACTCAGAATCTAAAACTTCTCATCTTGCTTCATACCCAACTCTTATAGCAGTCTAAGCAGCCACATTCCTTCACAGATCCCTAATGCTAAGGCTCTATATTCTGCCTCTGCACTACTTGCAACAACCGGTTGTTTCTTGCTTCTCCATGTCACTAGATTACCCCATACAAATGAACAATAACCGCTAGTTGACTTTCTCTTAGTAACTTCACTAGCCCAACTTGAGTCTGTATAGACTTTGATTGTTCTTTCTTCAATTTTCTTGAAGATTAAACCATGGCCTGGTGTACCTTTCAAATATCTAAGAATTCTGTATGCAGCTTCTAAGTGCCATTCTCTAGAATTAGTCATGTGTTGACTAATGACATTTACGGGAAAAGAGATATCCGGACTGGTTAGGGACAAATAGACGAGCTTTCCTACCAGCCTTCGAAACTGATATTTATCAACTTCAGTCCTCAATTCTTCTCCTCTTAACTTCAGGTCAGTTACCATTGGAGTTTCAACTAGTTTACACCCCAACATACCAGTTTCAGAGAGTAAATCTAATACATACTTTCGTTGGTTTATCACTAGGCCTTTAGTGGATTTGGCAACTTCCATACCATGAAAATACCTTAGTTGTCCTAAGTCCTTAGTCTCGAATTCCCTGCTCAATAAGCCCTTCAAGCTTTTGATTTCATCTTCATCATCCTTTGTTATTACAATGCCATCAACATAAACAATTAAGATGACTCTTTTATCATTAGAAGTTACCTTTACAAACAGTGTGTGATCTGCTTGACACTGTTTGTACTTATTTTGCACGAGAACTTTAGTGAACCTGTCAAACCAGGCTCTTGGTGACTGCTTAAGGCCGTAAAGGGATTTTTCAAGCCTGCAAACTTTTTGGCAATTCAGCTTAGGCTCCATCCCAGGTGGCATCTTCATGTAGACTTCTTCTTTCAACTTACCATTTAGAAAAGCATTTTTTATGTCTAACTGATAAAGACCCCAATCTTTGTTAACAACAACACTTAGTAGCACTCTGACTGTGTTCAGTTTTGCTACATGGGCAAAAGTTTTCTTGTAATCTATGCCATAAGTTTGTGAAAAACCTTGGGCCACAGGTCTGGCCTTAAATCTCTCTATGCTCCCGTTTGACTTGTATTTAATGGCAAAACCCCACTTGCTGCCAACAACTTTCTTGCCTTTTGGTAAGTCTGCAATAGTCCAAGTGCCATTCTTTTCGAGAGCATTGATTTTCTCTTCAACAACTTGCTTCCATCTCGGATCCTTTAGTGCATCATCAATATTTGAAGAGATTTATTCTTTATCAAGGCAAGCTGTAAAAGCCTTAAAAGATGGCATCAAGTTACCATATGCAACATATTTTTGAATGGGATACTTAGTGCACTACCGTACTCCCTTTCTTTTAGCAATAAACAAATCTTCCAAATTAATTGAAGAGTTTTCATTACCTTCAACATCCTCAACAGCAACTAGACTCATTTCCAACTCTCGACAAATGTCAAATTGAAAAATGGTCTCAGGAATGACTTTCTTCCTTCTAGTGTAAACACCGAGTTGTTTAAGGGTTTGAATAGTTTTGGGAGGCTGCTGGTTGAAAAACAGATTCTGGAGTAGAGAGATCAGCAGGTAAAGTTTGTTTGGAAGATGTTATATCATTGGGAGGAGTAGAAATAAATTCTGAAGATATAGAAGGAATTACGGGTGAGTATACCTGTGGAATAGTAAAAAGCTGCAATTCTTTCAAAGTCTCCCCCGAAATTGTAGGCTTCGAAAAATAAGGGTCATGTTCAAAGAAGGTTACATGAAAAAAAGACAAAAAACTGTTTTGTAGAAGGACAATAACATTTGTATCCTTTTTTAATGTCTCCCCCGAAATTGTAGGCCTCACCCACGAAAATACACTTGAAGGACCTAGGATCTAATTTTGACCGAGAAGGATCAACAGAATGCACAAAGACAATACAACCAAATATTCGAAGAGGAAGTATAGAAGACATGAGTTTAAAATTTGGATAGCTCTCCAACAAAAGTGACTGTGGTGTTTGAAATTTAAGTACTTTACTAGGCATCCAATTTATAAGATAAGTGGCAGTCAATAAAGCCTCACCCACAAGTAATTTGGAACATTATTAGACAATAATAATGATCGAGTGACCTCTAGTAAATGCCTATTTTTGCGCTCAACAACCCTATTTTGTTTTGGCGAATCCACACAAGAGCTAATCTGGACTATTCCTTTCTCTGTAAAAATTTTTCCCAAAGAAGAGGTAAAATACTCTTTCCCATTATCAGACTGAAATATCTGAATTTTACTGTCAAATTGAGTTTCTATCATTGTATAAAACCTCCTAAAAATAGACTCAACCTCAGTTTTTTCTTGCATTAAGTAAGTCCATGTTGTCCTGCTATGGTCATTAATGAAAGACACGAACCACCTATAACCATTAATACTCTTCACTAGAGAAGGACCCCAAATGTCAATGTGAATCAAAGAAAATGGTTTAGATGTTTTAGAAGAAGATGGTAAATAAGAAGCTTTAGATTGCTTAACAAGAGGGCAAACATGGCATTTGAACAATTGCGGTTTTGTATGAGTAAACAAGTGAGGGAAAAGTTTGGCAAGATAAAAAAAAATTGGGTGGCCTAACCGAAAATGCCCTAACAAGCTAGAGATTGGAGGGGTTGCTTGCCAAAAAAGGTATAAAGCCCATTGTTCAATCTGGCATTGCCAATTATCTTCTTCGAGTCCACTGCCTGTAAGATACAATTATCATCAGTAAACTCCAGAGAACACTGTAAACCATTAGATAGCTTACTGACAGACAGTAGGTTGCATTTCAAATCTGGTACAAACAACACACCACTAAGCATTATATTTTCAATGAGAAGAATTGAACCAGTCTTGTATTGGACATAAGGACCCATCTGCAGTTTTAATAGACTGCCGATAACAAAAGGGTTCAAATGTAGCAAACAAACCCATATTACCAGTCATATGGTCGGAGGCTCCAGAGTCAATAATCCATGCATGATTATTCTGTGTAGCTGAAAAACTAGGGAGAGCATTTGTCGAGGAAGTCTGACTTTCAAACCGATGGCAAGTGACTACATCGCCAGAGAGTTCTGAAAAATCAACAACAATTGGAAGGGAGTCTGTCAATGAATTAGCACTAGAGGATGCGGAAGGAAAAGCCATCGAGATAGATTTATGGATCAATATCTAGACTGATATTATGTAGAAATAGATAAGGTAGATTTACAAAGAAGAGAAAGAGAATTTTTCTCTATTATATTATATTAACTCGATACAAAGGAGGAGTCGGTTTTATAAACTCAGTACAACACAGTAAGAGTTTAACTAGTAGTAAACTACTTTAGGATTAATCTCTATGATAGAGTTCTTAACAAATTAGAATACTATTTACATAATAAAACACTATTTATTGTGTACTATCTCACATGAACCATATAAGAAGGGCACGCATAAATAATCGAGCCTTATATGTAACTCCCTGAATCTTAAACTAATAATTTTCTAGGATCGGTGACTGGAAAATATTATTAAATGTATATTTTCTTTAATTCGGATATGGAGAATCATGAACCATTTCTGAAATTTTTATTGATAAATCAGAATCAACTGAAATGAAAAGTAGGGAACCAAATGACTGTATAGAGAAAGTATAATCTTGCATGGCTATTAATCCTAAATTCATGTTTAGTGGACTTTGATGAGAATTATGATGCAAAGTATTTTTTATGAAGAAGGGGTTACCGCCATGTGCCTCATTAAAAATTTCCCTAAACTTAAATAGAAGAAAAGAGTACGCATAGAAATAAAGAGAAAACAATTAAGTGAGATCACTCACCACTGTACATGAATAAACCGTAAAAAGCAACAATAAAACAACACCTAAAACCATATCAAAATCACCAAGCCAAACAACTATGTAAACCCATCCTCGAGAAGCAAATGCTGGATATCAACCTGGGCACCTCATAGTATTCCCCATCCATGCTCACACCCCAGGCTAGTCTAGCAGGGCCATCCGCAACCTTGTTGCCATCCCTTGAACCTCGTGGATATGAGAAACCAAGGAAAGCGTTCCCTGCAAAGTGTCTTTTTATAAAAATTTTAAGTAATAATAAATAGTAATAAGTATTATATTGTGTATTTATTATTTTTTCTATTATATAGATATTTGGTAATAAGCAATAAAAAAAGAAAACATTTTCTTCCATTATCATTATTATTACTTCACTTTTTTGAAAGATCAAAGAACACTTAGAATTTTTTGACATTAAGAACACTTTTTTTAAAAAAGGTCATTGGCATTCAAAACA
The DNA here is from genome assembly GCA_030270665.1 of Hibiscus trionum. NCBI lineage: Eukaryota > Viridiplantae > Streptophyta > Magnoliopsida > Malvales > Malvaceae > Hibiscus > Hibiscus trionum. The sequence continues at coordinate 6,471,033 of BSYR01000007.1, read as the reverse complement.
AACATCAGAATGATTACATGGGAATCAGGGACTTGGTTCAATTAAGGTCATATTTGGTAATAAGCAATAAAAAAAGAAAACATTTTCTTCCATTATCATTATTATTACTTCACTGTATTGAAACTCCTAGCTCAAAAACATCATATTAGGCATTTTAAAGGCAATCTTAACCAAAGACTTGGTTCAATTAAGGTCATATAACAATATAATCTACCTTTGGACAAGAAAGATGCAATATTTGAATACTTTAACATCAATACTCCGATCATCAGAATCCAATTCCGACTAGACAGATTTTCAGGGTGTTACAAGTATACATGGTGGAGGAAAAACCAAAACAGTTGACGTTGCACTGTACAGAGATGAAAGTGGAGAGGAGCATAAGAACATTATATAAATGTGGGTAATAAAATAAATTAAAATAGCAATGCAAATTTGCAAAAATGTAAGTGAAATAAAATAATTTGTCCATAAAAAATATGCATGAAATTCCAAGAAATATTAACAAGTTCAAAAAGTCATGATATTAAAATTCCAAAAAATCTTGCTTGCGAGTATTGAATTCTTAACGAAGTGAGGCCATTTCTTTGCGAATCTCAACAAACTGAGAATCATCATGCTTACGAAGCTCAGCAAACTGAGAATCAGCATGGTTCTGAAGCTGCGCAAACTACGAATCATCATGGTTACGAAGGTTAGCTAACTGCGAATCAACATGGTCACGGCAATTAACCATGTACTCAAGCAGTGACTTCATCGTAACATCCTCTGGAATTGTAGAAGAAACTTGTTCGACAGGCGAATATGAATGTTCTTCCTCATTTTCTGCGTTGGCGCATCATTTGTGTCCTTATAAATCCAACACTTTTCTTTTTCGTCAAAGTGGTATATGCATTTGTGGGCTGAATATTCGTCAATCTTTTCCTTTAAAGGGACAAGGGGTCCAAAGAAAAATCGACATCATTCTTGTGAAAGATGTGTGTAAGGACACAAGCATATGGAAGAGAGGTTGAGGACCCATGGGCCCTTAGTGACAAAGGATAATATCTGGAGGGAAATGATTTTGGCAGTGTTAGGAGCAACCTCAGTTCGATATTGGTTAAGCCACCAATTATCATCACTCGAATTGATCCTGCCTTCCCACTGGACGGTTGAAAAAACCATGACACAATAAGGTGAAAGATTCTCTCTTCAAAATGAAGTGTTTGGGGGCTATTCCCTTTGTACTTTTTAATAGATATGGTATTAGTTTCATCGTAAGGGCCTTTGTTTTGAATACGAAATCATCTGAAATTGATTGGGGGCGTGATACAGAGTTCTTTACGCATAACATAAGAGTTAATGGCAATGATCTCAGATGAATTTGAGTCTTTTATAGTTGTGGCATTATAGTAAAAGACTCGTACAAGTCTTTCACAAACCTGAGGTTGGATGTCAAGAAAAGCATTCCAACCCCATTTCTTGAAAGTTGATTGCATTTTAAAGTTGAAGGTTTCGTTCTGAAGGAAATTCATGGCCACAACACGTTCTTTAAGAATTTGTCTGGCATAGAAATGTTTATAATATTTGGTCTTTGCATCAGTGTCTATAAAACAAGAATAATTAAAAGATGGTGTTGGCTCATTAGTTTGTTGGCGTTTGGTTGGCTGATTCATGGTTAACGAGTAGAGTGAAGAGGAGTTCATTTGGATTTGGATTTAGAGATCCTGTAAGAAATAAAGCAATTGTTTGGAAGTCGATCAACATCACAAATTAAGAATTCGGCTAACTCCATCAATGAATAATATATGAGAAAAGAAGAAAATTTAGAAGAACCAGAGAGTTATATGAAACGTGTTTTGAAAACTGAAGAAAATTTAAAGCTAAGGCATTGAAAGAATTGGGGTTGGAATGCATGGAAAGTAAATGAAAACCATGGGATTATATCAACCAAATATTCAAGAGCAACTGTCATCCATGAAACGTAAATAAAATTCCAAGAAGAACCAAACTAAACAAGGGTTATTTTAACAGAGTTAGGGATTCCAAAAATATACCTTTGCGTGCTTCTAGTAGTCTCTTAGTGAACTGTGTTTAGGGTTCCTGTAAAAATAAAATAAAAGAATGGCGAAACATGAAAAAACCCATCAATAGTAGCAACCATATCTTCAAAATCAACGGCCAACCATGGAAAGTAAATGAAAACACAAGAGAAAGCAAGGGTATTTAAAAAACTTGGGGTTTCTAGAAATACCTTCGAATTTTGCAGATTGAAATTGAAAACGAAAGGGATGAGCAGATGGTGTTTAGGAGTAACGAGTGAAAGAAAAAAGAAAAGAGTAAAAAATTCCGAATTTAAAGTTTGTGAAGAGAAGGAAAGAAAGAATCCCAATCGGTTCGTACAAGTGAGTGAGAAGGGCATTAATTTTCTTTTGAGGGTACCTTCCAGCTTTGCCATATATATATATATATATTCCGCGTTAAGTAGAGAAACCGAGGCATAACTTGCGCAACCTTTAATGAAATATGAAGTGGGAACGGAAAGCGGAAAGGTTATACAAGTTTAGTTTGAAAATGTTATAATTCAAAGTTTAAATATTTAGTTCCTTTTAGTTCCTAAGATTTAATTTTTAGCCGAAATTGACCCTATTTAGTTCTATGGTAAAATTGTGGAATTGGTCACTAGACTCTCAAATTTCTCCACTTTCAAATTGTGAAATTGGTCCCTAATTTTGGTTTATGAACTTACAATTAAATTTCTCCACTTTAAAAACTGAATAGGGGTCAATTTGTACTAAAAATTAAATTTTAGCTAGTAGAATATACAAAAATATTATTGGACTAAATTGCCAAAAATATAAATAAATATGAGGTAATTTTGACTCAAAATTAAATTGTAGGGACTAGAATAAACAAAAATATTATTCGACTAAATTACCAAAAATAAAAATATATATGAGTCAATTTCGGGTAAAAATAAAGTTTTAGGGAATATAATGACCAAAAATATCATCATATTAAAAACATTGGACTAGATTAGAAATTTTTTAAATAAATATGGGTCAATTCGATTAAAAATTAGTGATTAATATGAACAAAAATAAACCCCAAATCCCTAAACTAATCTCACTACCCCAAACATTCCACTTTAAACATTTACCCTTAAACCCCAAACATGAATCCCTAGATCTTACAATCAATATTCACTAATAATTAAAAATGCAAGCCTAATCCCCTAATCCCTAAACTAATCTCATAACCCTAAACACTCAACTTGACACGTTTACCCCTAAACCCCAAACCTCAAGACCTAAATCTTATAATCACTAATAATTAAAGTACAAGCCTAATCCCATAACCCTTAAACTAATCTCATAACCCCAATTCTAAACTCTCAACTTGAAACATGTATTGTTTATACCCATAATCCTCAAACTTTAACCCCTAAATCTTACAATTAATATAATTAAAGTACAAGCCTAATCCCCTAATCTCTAAACTAATCTCATAACCCCAATTCCAAGAACTCAACTTGAAACATGTATTGCTCATACCCTTAAACCCTAAACTTAAACCCCAAAATCTTATTATCACTAATAATTAAAGTACAAGCCTAATCCCCTAATCTCTAAACAAAACTCATAACCCCAATTCCAAGCACTCAACTTGAAACATGTATTGTTCATACCCCTAAACCTTAACCCCTAAATCTTATATTCACTAATAATTAAAGTACAAGCCTAATCCCCTAATCCCTAAACTAATATCATAACCCCAATTTCAAGCACTCAACTTGAAACATGTATTGTTCATACCCTTAAACCCCAAACCTCAACCACTAAATCTTACATTCACTAGTAATTAAAGTACAAGCCTAATCCCTAAATTAATCTCACAACCCCAATTTCAAACACTCAACTTGAAATATGTATTGTTTATATTCATAAACCCAAACTTGAACCCCTAAATCTTACCATCACTAATAATTGCTACTTGGAAGCATAATCCCATAACCCTAAACTAATCACATACCCTCAAACACTCAACTTGACACATTTACCCATAAATCCCAAACCCCAACCCCTAAATCTTACAATAATTAATAGTGTCGAAACACCTATTTTTGGTTCGAAACCATAATTTTAAAGACGTATGCTCCCAAGAAAATTCACGTCTTTTCACTCCCTATTTCGGATCTCTGCAACTCGTTCCGATACTTCAACTGCAGATAGGTTCCGTCAAGAAAATTCTCAAGTGGTAGCCATCGAATCTACCTCATGGGGAAGAAGTTCTGGGTTGATCTAAAAACCTTGCTCAATGTTTTCGGGTTTGAAGATGAGGGTATTTCAGATGAAAACTCGTTGGGACATACTCTTTGTGGCTCTGTCACGGTCCTTGATGCTCATTATCGCATCCTTCATCTCATGGTCTCGTGGTGGTTTCGTCCATCTAGAGGAAAGTTCTCCCACATTCGGTAAGTCAATGATTTTTGGATTCGTTGCTTTCGTGAGTAACACCGACCAAATCTTTGCCAAATCATGTTTGCAGAGATGGTTCATCTTGTTCAAAACCGCAACTCGGATCTTGTCACTTCCTTCATATATGGCACTGCCTTGAGTTACTTATACTCAAAATTGAGGATCGATTGCACTCTTGACTTTTCAAAATCACTCAAGGATCCCATCGTTGAGCGCACTCTTCTCCGTTGCAAGTTTCAATTTATTGATGGAGAATGGATTCGTGTTAAGAATCCTCCTCAAGTTGCGGCCCCTGAACCTCAACCTCAAGTTACTCCACCAAACAATGAAGCTCTCATGACTTTTCTCACCGAGCAATTCAATGGATTGCTAACCCACATTGACTCTGGTTTTGCCACTATTGACACTTGCTTCACTTCCTTGGAGGGACATGTCCAAAGTATTGAGAATTGACTCACTTCGGTTGAAACTCAACAAGCCTCAATGGACATGTCTTTTACCGGTTTCTATGGCGAGTGGAGACAATTTCGAAGGAGCACCGCCAATGATGAAGATGAAGATGATGATGAGCCTTAGATCTTTGCATTCCATTCCATATCATCTAGTTTAGGATTTCCCTATTTATGCACCTATCTATGTTTTTGCTTTAAGACCTATGCTTTGATCTATTGTTTTTAAGTATTAAGTTTGGATATTATGTTTGGATAATATGGAATATTTTTGCTTTCGTTTATTATGGTTAATGAAATTATGTTGCTTTAATTATGCTTTGTCTTGTGCTATATTGCATTATCTCATGATTATATTTCTTCATTGATTTTGATCTAACACAAAGAGGGAGAAGGGTTAAGCAAAATTTTTCAAAATCTTTTTCAAAACCTAGCTTAAATTTAAGGGGAGTTTACTTAAAAATTCACTTTGGTTTTGTTATATCAAAAATGGGAGATTGTAAAACCAATGTTTGATTTTGATATAACAAATAATTTAAGGACAAAATTGCAAAGTAAATAAATTTTTAAGTACTCAAAATACTCATATTTGACAAGTAAAATTTATACTTAAAATGTTTTGAAGTCAAAACTTAAACCCTATAAAATTTTCTAAGTGTTTCAAAGCTAAAATACTAAAAATTTCCCAGGCGTTTCGAAACACCCTTAAGTGTTTCGATACGTTTTTCAACTAGAAACGTTCGTTTTGATACGAACTAATCTGTTTCGAGACAAGGGTTTCAAAATAGGCTTTCCTGTTTCGATACATCCTTCATATGGTCTTTTGATTTTTAAGTGTTGTTTCGAAACGACTCGTACCCGTTTCGATACAAGGGTTAAGTATTTTCAAAATTGAGCATTAAATGAACTAGGCGTTACTTGTCAGAACCGAACTTTTGAAAAATTGGTTAAGTGTTTCGATACTCCCCTTTGCTGTTTCAAAACACCAATTTACAGTTTTAAAACGTTTCGATACAACCTATAGCCGTTTCGATACGACCCCCTTTTTACAGTTAAAGGTATTTTATAGTTTCAAACTGTTTCAATACGGCCTATAGCCGTTTTGATACAAGTCCCTTTTTACACACAAAGACTCTTTCTTTTTTGGGTGTCCGTTTTGATACAAGGCCTCATGTTCCCGTACGGGTAGTTGTAGAACAATATTTATGGAGGGAAGAGAGAGCCCCAACGGCTCTATTGATGATCTCAACCACCCAAACGGCTAGAAATCAATGAGATGATATAAAAGCAAGCCTCAAAAGCACCACCAACAGCTATTGAACCTCAAAGCAACATCCAAACAATCCAAACCCTAAGCCTTTATTGTCAAATTCTTGTACCCAACTCTTAGAGTTCTTAGTGTAAATCAAATTTGCGAGTTTGGGGAGTGTTTGTAATCAATTTGGGCTATATTTATCTTGTGAGAGATCAATTGTAATAGCCAACATCTTCTATGTAAGTGAGAGTCTTGTGGTTCAATCTTTGGGTAGAAAGATTGAACACTTGTAAAGGTTGCCTCCTTGGCCTAGAAAAGGGGAAGAACAAATTAGTGAAGAATTTGTTGAAAATCCTTAGTGGGAGCTAAGGTAGTGGATGTAGAGCTTGTTTAGAAGATTGAACCACTATAATTGCCTTGTCCATCATTTTTAATTGCTCCTTTTGCTCCCTTCATTTTTTAAATTGCCGATTCACCCCCTCTTGGCCATATCAGTTAATTCGATCCACTCAACAAAAACATTAATCACCAAAGATCAGATTATATCGCGTGAAGATAACCATATCAAAAGTAAAATCATAGTATGAAAATCAAAATATTTAGTAAAAACAACCAGATTACCTAAGGTATTTGGAAGCCTATGTTTAGCCACTTGTAGGGTTGAACAACATCAAACATAGTATTTACGATTCTTATAATTATTTATACGTTTTAAAGTATGTTAGAAACATCATTATAGGGTTTGTACTAATTTACAAAATTAAAAAATAAATATGGGTCATTTGTACATGAAAATATTATTTTATGGACTAAATTGAACAAAAAATGACAACATCTTAATTTTATTATAGTTACTTATAGAAATTAAAATTATATATGGTTCAGTATGGAGGTATTAATTAGCCATTAACCATTAATGGGAAAACGACGTTTGGAACACGTGTATGGCTATTGTTGTCATGGGGCAGTGGAATTGGCAGAAGTAGGAGAGAGAGTTAGATATGACTATTTAGATTCTCTCATGCATCTGAACTCGCTTGTGTTCAACTAGGAACATATGTATGTCGGCAAGCATTGGTTTATCTACTCAACCCTAAAATTTTAACCCTAAAAAATAATGTAGTAACCCTAAACCCTTATCCAAAAGCTTTGTTGATTGTTGCCTTAATTACTGGCAAGAGAACTATAAACCTTACAACATAAAATTTAATCACAAACACCACTACCCCTAAATTACACCTTACACCATACAAATTAATCATATACACCAATAACCCTAAACTACACCTTACACCCTGACCCATCAGTATGGGTGGGCAAAAATACCCGACCCGACGACCCGAACCTAAAAAACCGGGTGATTCCCAAAAATAAATTACCCGACCGGGCCGGGTACCTGACCCAGTAAATTTCCCGGGACATGGGCCGGGACACGGGCCGGAAGTTCCCCCTTACCGGGTACCCGACCCGACCCGATAAAATTTAATATATATTTTTTATATTTAAGATTATATTTTTATTTTATGTTTCTTAATATTTTTACTCTAAAATTAAGTTTAAATCCATAAATTTTTTCTATGTTTGTATTATATTTTTTTAAAGTTTTAAGTTTAATTTTTTTAAAATATTTTTGTATTTAACATGTGTTTTTTTTAAATTTTAGAATCAAAAAAATAAATAAAAAAGGAACCGGGTACCCGGTACCCGATTACCCGGGTACCCGAATTTTACGGGTACCGGAATCTCAGGTACCCGGATATAATGGGCCGGGACACGGGCCGGTTAATGAGGTACCCGAAAACCGGGTACCCGACAATGCCCACCCCTACCCATCAGTACTAAACCGTAAACCATAAACTTGAAGGCTTTAAGAATTCGTCCCTTAAACCTTTAAGCCCTAAAGTACATCGTAAACCCTAAACCAATAACAATAAGAGGCTAAGAGCTGTAGCCTAAACAAAAAACCTTGTAGCCATAAAAAATCCTCTTATGACCCAATAACCCTAAATTACAACATGAAAGTTAGTCCTAACAAATTTGGTTTAGTTTCTATAGGGTTTAGGGTTAAAACTTAAAACTGAAAGGAGCTAAAATCAACACAAATACCAGCATTTTAATTTTTTTCGGTAAAAAAGAAATATAATGCTTGAAGTTAATCTCATACACAAAGCTAAACACTAAATCGTATACTGTTGTGCGTATTAGGTATCGCAATTTTAGTGCAAGTATACACGTCGCCAAGTTATAGTATAAAAGATATCATCTCCAAAGGGATTGGTGCTACTTCTAGAAATTATCGTCTCGCACTATAGAAAATTAAAAACACAAGTAATGTCTTGGTTGAGATAACAACTAAAATAAAGATAGCAAGTAAACTAAGAGATTGAACAGGTATGATGATAGAGCAGGCCAGATTATGTTGCATCGTAGTGTGGAAGTTGAATGAATCTTTCCTGGCTTTGAATGCAATCGTCGACTTGATTGCCTCGGCAATGGTCAAGAGAATTGCCTCGGCAATGGGCAAAGCTACTGCTGCGGCAAGGAACACAGCTACTGCTTGGGAAATTGAGCGAAAACTTTCAAGGTTCGGCAAAGCGTTCTTCAATGGTTCCTCCTTATCCCTAAGTTGAAACCCTATTGATGTACAGGCCTTGACAACACTTCCTAGCGTGAACCAAGGGTGAACACCAACACATCTTACGCTTCTCTTAGCCGTTGAAACTCATACTTATCCTTAAGCCGAATTAGTCTTCACCGATTAAGATGAAAACCATTCTTATTTGTTTCGTTAGTCGAACTCTCTCGATATTATAAAAATAGATGCAATCGCAATATCCTCTCCCGATTCAATTGCAAGAAAAGGTAAAACACCAAGAATAAGCAAACCTTGAAATTAATTGCATTAACAAAAACCTTAATAAATTACAACCATCTTCTCACAAATACTAAAAAAATAATCCTAGCCTAAGAAAGAATTAGAACATAATGGAGATAATAAGCACTCTACTAAACCCCTAAGTCTCTCAATTTTCTCTAGATTTCTCGATGGTGGCGGATGGGTCTTGTTTTTATTGGGCATGACCTTGCCGAGTCCTTCTTGGAGTAGGAGGATAAGTTGGAGTTGAATCTAACTTCTTAAAAGAGATAAATCTCTATTAACTCATTATTTTATTCCTCCTTATCGGCTTTCTATCTTTGACCTTCCTTTGTCTTTTTCATGGCCTTCATCTGCTTCGATCTTAATGCAAAGTATCTCAAAAAATTCAGCATTTTATGCTCTTCAAGTTGCATACCACTTTGCATATTTTCTCCCTTGTCGGTACTTGTCTGGGCATTGCCTCGGCAATGGTTTTGTCTTTGCCTCGACAATGGCCTGTTAGTCTCTTCTGCTCGACAGGGCTCGTTCTCTTGGTTCAACGTTCCTTGGTAAGGCTTGATATTAAAGGATGGCCTGGTCCGGATCGTCGAGTGATGGTTCTGCACCTTTTCCCATTCCTTCAGTGCTGTGGCAATGCTTTCTTGGGCAGTGGGTAATGAAATCTGCACAAGCACAAAACACATACCAAAACATTACCTTTTCCACCAAATATAATCAAATAAAGATGATCAAGCATGGCAACGTTAAGAACAGTAAATTTTGTATGTATGATTAGTAATGCATCTAAAATAAGCTTAATTCTAACAATGATTGAGTCATAAAGGGTCCTAAAATGAATACTTTTATACACCTAACACACTCCCAAACTCGAACTATTGCTTGTCCTCAAGTAATGCAAAACTAATAGTCAATTGCCAAAGATTTAATCTTCATGAAATCATCTCTCGGTCTTACTTTTTCTTCTTTTCTCTAAACCGTGAATATGAATATGCTTTGCCTGGAATCAAACTATAGTGATTTTTCGGATGTCGAGGATTTCCCTGGAATCAAACTATAAGACTCGCGAGTGTGTGCATGATTGTGAACAAGATGATTTTCTGGGTTCTAAGTAAAAACTTGAACAATTAACCTAATTTCCTAGGGTTTTCTATTTCAACTAGAGCTAATTTCGGGAACCTCTTGTAATTCCTTTTGTTCTTAAAGATTTAATCATTTAGAGCCAATTTCGGGCACCTCTAGTGATTTTTATGCTTTCCCTTAAGCTAGAGCCGATTTTAGGCACCTCTAACTTTTTACCCAAAATTTTTCTAAGTGAGTAAATGTCTTAAGTGTCCTAGAACTCCTTCAATCATTCAAGTAAAAAAAAAGTGTACTTTTTTGTTTTAGCCCCATAGTGTGGTTCTAAGTATTTTCCATGGACATCCTAAAATTGAAAGCTAACTAGCAAAATAATTTAAGGCTACGGTAAAGAGAGAGACATCTATTGCCGAGGCAACAATTTCATTGAATTAAATTCTAAGGCAATTGATAGGCATGCTTTTTCTATAGATATGACAAAAGAATTTACTAACTACTTCCCCCCAAACTCGAGAGAAGCATTGCCCTCAATGCATGCACATACACAAAATATAAAATAAACGACAAGAAAAAGAGAGAGAATTTTTTTTACAACAACGAGGACATGAATGAGTCATCGTCGTCGTCTTGGATAATCAATTTCCTCCTTGCCGTTTGCTTGATCTTCTTGGTTACCCTTGGTGGTTGGTTACGTGTAGGGGGTGTCAGCTCAGCTTTCTTAGTCACCTCCTCTTCATCGTCACTGTATAGGTAAATTTCTTTAGTGAAAGAGGCCTTGCATTTCTTTCGGGATGGAACCGGAGCAGTCTTGGCTTGAGGAGCAACTGACTTATCTGAGTCAGAAAAGTCGGACCACGTGTCGGTTTGGGTCGGCTCTATGGCAGGGGCCTTGCCTTTGTCTGCTCTGGTTGGCTGGGCATCATCATTCTTTGTTGCCGCAACAGAGGTAGCAGGGATTGCCGAGGTAGCGTATCCCTGTGTTGCCGAGGCAGTGGTTGTCTTCATTGTCGAGGAAGAGTCTTTAGGTGTTGCCGCGACAGGGGCTTTGTATGTTGCCGGGGCAAGGATGTCAGCAGGGAATGCCGAGAATTGAACTGTGCTCTCTGGGAACTTCTCTAGGATCACTTGAGTGATGGATTTGGTGAAGTCCCTTGTGAATTGCATGAACATGCGCTGCCTTTTGTCCATGGCGTAGAGTTTCTGTGCAAGGTGCTGGAGGGTGGTTGTCGCGACATCGTGCTGTGGAGTAGCTGGGGCATTGCCCGAGGAGGTTGCCGCGGAAATGCCTCGTATCGGTGTGGACTCTGGCTCAACTTCCGTGATTTGCATTATCTTGTAGTACTAAGCCTTTGTCCATCCCTTCCTTGTTGGTGTGAGCTCGTCGGCCGGGTCGGTTGGGACATTCTTTTGCTTGCACAAGCCGGTGATGAGGCTTAGGAAATAGAGTCGACCTTTTTCTTTTTGGCTACACATATAATGGATCCAACATTAACAATTCTATTATGCAATATAGAGTGAATGAGTGCAAGCCTTGGTTTGTCGACAGTGGTGTTGTGCGAAGTGGGCATTAGACATCTCTTAACGAAGGTGTTCCAAAGTTTGTCCTCGGGCCGAAGCCTTCGGCGGTTCACCGTTCCTTTGTGTGCTCCTGCGTTCTATGTTGTCCTAGTAATGCATAACTCTTTCATCATGTCCTCGTAGTCGTTTGCTGTGATCTTGTCGACATATTCTTTGTGCTCATCCTTGGTGACATGTATGCCATAGTAGAGGTTGATGGAACCGGCATCTACTTGTATTGCTTGACCTCAAACATGCACATAGAGGTTGTTGGGATTTGGCGAGTGTGCATAGAATTCCCGTACTCATGTGACGTTGGCCGGCTCTGGTTGGTGGCAAAGGATTTGCCACTTTTGATGTTTGATCTTATTGAAGATGAAGGGCTCCAAACCTAAGTCAGTGTGCAATGAAGAGTAATGGAAGCCTTGTTCTTCCCATACTTGCCGACCGACAAACTTTGTGTTGAACCTCCATTCAACTTACGGTGGGGCAAACCTTTTGAAAGCCGGTTCCTCCATAATTTGAGAGCGATTTCCACTTCCTATTTTTAAGGCCATCTGAGATAGTTGTGAGAATTTGCGATTAAAGAAAATAAAGCAAAGAAAAGAGAAAGCAAATCTTGGACTTAAGAAGGAGAAGACGGGTTTGATGGTGGAATGTTTAGAGGGAGGGGGTTTAAATAGATGGGGGAGGGGGTGTAAACGTCACAAGCATTGAATGGAAATGCTTGCATGCACGTCAAGGGTTGCTTGTGGGCGGGCTGCCATTAGTCATATGCAGCGGCATTGAAGGGGCGGTTTCCAACAGTCATGTTGTGGTCGAGTGTAACGGTTGCCGTGCCTTTGGTTTTGGGTTGGGCTTGAAATCGTCCCATCTTCTTCACATCCTTGAACTCCTTCCTAAAAAGTGAATAAATAAAAAGAACATTATTTAAAAATGACACTGTTATCCTAAAAAATTTAATAATTTAAAAATGTTCGAAAAAATAAAACAAAATTTAAAGAAAAAAATTAAGATACTAAAGGAGTGCATGAGGATGCATCTCCTAAAGTAATCACTTCTTTATCCCTCATGAGATGGGTGCCAGTGTAGTGCTTCAATCTCGTCCATTAACTTTAAATTCATGACAATCTTTTGTGGACTTGATTGTTATGGCACCATGGGGGAATGTGATAAGTGCCCAAAAGTCCTATGTTTTCACCTTTTTTACATGGCAATTATTGCTTAACCTACACCCATTTGAGTGACATTATGGCCTTATATGCATTAATTACACTGGTTTTACCTTTGATCCTGATATTTGGTGTATTTAATGAAAAATGTACTATTTTAATGCATGTTTGGTGTTTGCGCAGATTTACTCACTATCGGGGCAGGTGATGATGCCGAACGGGTAATGAAGAAAAGGGAAGATGGTACAGAATGAGCTCGGGACAGGTCCAGATCAAGCTAAGCCAAAGATGACAGCTTCCACTGAAGGAAGCTAAATTATGAAGATGAAGCCTTACGGAGTAGATCCTGTGACAGACCACTGCTGAGGTAGTAGATATCCTCTATCGAGGCAGTGCATAGATCAACCTGCCGGGGGGCAAAGTATGCAAAGTGGTAGCCGATTTGTAGAGCATAAAACGTTGAACTTTTCTACACACTTTGCATAAAAATCAGAGCACGAGAAGATGGTGGAAACATAGAAGGAAGGATAAAGATGGAATTTGGCCAAAGTGGATAAAGGCATTAAAATTAAAGAGATTCACCTCTCTAATGAAGACAAGTCCAAGTCCAACTTAACTTCCTATCCAAGAAGGAATTTTCCCTACCCCTTTTCCTAAAAAGGCTTGTTGCACACATGAGAGGGGAGAGTATTGAGAGCTTGAGGATAGGTTTAGTTGTATGATCTCTATGTTAATCATGTTCTAAATTCTCTTAGGGTTAGGATTATTTTGTTGAGTAGTTGTGAGAAAACAATTGTACTTTGTTTAAGTTTTTGTTAATGCAATTTAGTTCAAGGTTTGCTTATTCTTGGCATTGATTTATTCTTGCAATCTTATCGAGAGAGAGTATTGTGAGGTTATTCATTTGTTTAATATCAGAAGAATTAAACTCAACAAACGAATAAGCATGGTTTTCATCCCAACGGTGGAAGCTAACTCGGCTTAGGGATAAGTTAGAGTTTCAACAGCTAAAAGAAGCGTGAGGTTGGTTGGTGTTCATCCTTGGTTTATGTCGGGAGGTATTATCAAGGCACATTCATCAATAGTGCTATGACTTAGGGATAAGGAAGAGCCATCAAAGGACGCTTTGCCGAACCTTGACATCGTCTGCCGACCAGCAAGGGATTGCCGAGGCAGTTTAGTGTTTATTGCATTCAAAGATCGAGACAAGTCAATCTGCTTTCCACACTACGACGCAATCTAATATGTCCCATTCTCTCATCTTGATTCTCAATTTTTACTTGCTTACTTTAATTTATGATTTTTAGTTTAATTAAAACCCAAAACTCCTCTACTTGTGTTTTTACTTTTACTTTTCTTTTTCAGTGTGAGAAGATAAACAAAGGAAGCCATCCTAATTCCTGTGGAGATGATACTCTAATACTCATCATTATATTACTTGAGACGTGTACACTTGCACTAATTGTGGAGCACCTTTTACACACAACAAGTTTTTGGCGCCGTTGCTGGGGATTGGCAATAGTGACTTTCAATTTTATTTTCTTGCACCTTTAATTGTTTCTCAAGGACTAATCAACTTTGGGTTTGCATTGGTGTATGACTAGGGCGAACCCAAAGTATCCATTCTACGACCTTGATCAAGAAATCAATCGAAGTTGCCAAAGACTCAAGCAACAGATAAGATAAAAGATGGCACATCGAGTTGGCGATAACAATGCCAATAACAATCGGAATGCCAATGGGTAGCAGGTTGCTGACGGGCATCTAGTTGTCGACGGGCAGCAAGATGTCCCGGTAGGAGATGGAGAAAATCCGCGAATTCAATTTGCGCCAGTGCAAAACCTAAATGTCTGAGACTACCTCGAAGAAGATCTGAACGGACTAAATTCGGGAGTTGTCACACCTGAGATAGAAGCCGTCCATTTTGAACTGAAGCCCGTGATGTTCAACATGATCAATACTATGCGACAATTTGGCGACTCGGCAACTGAAGATGCCAGACAACACCTCAAATCCTTCTTGCAGATTTGCAATTCATTTAAGATACAAGGAATACATAAGGATATTTTGAGACTTAAATTGCTCCCCTATTCACTGAGGGATAGGACAAAAACCTGGCCAAATAGCATTCTAGCAGGATCAATTGGATCTTTGAGTGATTTATGTCGTGATTTCTTAGCACGTTTTAATCCTACAAATTTAACTGATAAATTGCGTAACAAAATCACTTCTTTTCGACAAGCTGATGACGAATCCATGCACGAGGTTTGAGAACGATACAAAGAGCTGTTACATAAATGCCCCTTGCACGGATTCCCATTGTGGACATAGGTGACAATGTTCTATAATGCTGTCAACACATCAACAAGGATGATGCTTGATGCCTCGGAAAACAAAATACTCCTAGACAATGAATCAAAGGAAGCGATGGATGTCCTGAATAGGGCGACCAAAAACGACTATCAGTTCCCAACAGCCAGAAGAGGAGGAATCCGACGCCAACCCACAGTAAACGAAATAGGGTCCTCGGACTCAATTTCATCCCAAATCGCCACCCTGACAAAGTTGGTCATGAACATGAAACCGCAGGATAATCACCAAGAGGTCAAGGTAATGGATTTATTTTGTGAAAACTGTGAGGGTAACCATTTTTCTTCCGAATGTCCACAAAATACAGAGTCAAGCTGTTACGTTGGAAACTACAATAGAAATAATAATATAATGTCAAACAACTACAATCCGGCCTGGAAGAAACACCTTAATTTTTCCTGGAGCAACCCCAACAACGCACTCAATCCGAACAATCAGAATGCTCTAGTTGCAAGATTTCAACAAATCACGCCACAACAATAGTCTATGCCACCGCAACAGTCTATGCCAACTAGTTCTTTAGAAAACTCTCTTAATGCTTTCATGTCTCAGACTAGTGCATATATGGCTAATAATGATAAGTTCATAAAGAAAACTGACACTTTTATGGCAAGACGGAGATATAGATGCAAAATCATGAGGCAAAATCAAAATCCCTGGAAACCCAAGTCGGACAGTTAGCACAAATCCTAAACTCCAGACCAAGGGGAGGATTTCCAAGCGATACTAAAGTCGCCAAGGGATCGAGTCATGAAAAATGCAAAGCAATCATTACCAGAAGTGGCAAACTGCTGAAAGAACCCCAAGCCAATGGAAAAGAAGAGGCCAAAGAAAAGGAAGCCTCTGCCGCGACAGAGCCGGCTTCAGCACTACACAATTCCACTACCACGGCAGAACCTGACCAAACTACGAGAACAAACAAAAATGCCGAGGAAGATCAAAAGGGCGCTGAAAAACCAGATCCAATATCCCAAATTAAATTTCCATGTAAAGAACAGATCGAGGACATTCGACCCCCATCACCATTCCCACAAAGGCTTAAACGACAGAAACAAGAGTACCAGTTCAAGAAGTTCTTAGACATCTTGAAGCATGTCCACATCAACATACCCTTCGTGGAAGCGATAGAGCAAATGCCGGATTATGCCAGGTTCCGAAACAACTTGGTGTCAAGGCGAACAAGAATAGGGGAGTTCGAAACAGTTGCCGCAACGAAAGGGTGTATGGCCATGTTACACAACTAAACCCACCTAAGCTTAAAGATCCTGGGAGCTTCTCAATTGCATGTGAAATCGGGAATCATTATGTGGGGAAGGCATTGTGTGACTTAGGGGCAAGCATAAACTTGATGCACAAATTAGTTTTCTAGAAGTTAGGGATTGGGAAGGCATGACCAACCACAATCATGGTCCAATTGGCAGATTGCTCTTATGTGCAACCAGAGGGGAAACTTAAAGATATATTGGTAAGAGTTGATAAGTTTATTTTTCCCGCTGACTTCCTTTTTCTTCACTGTGAGGCAGATGAACATGCACTCATCATACTTGGGCGACAATTTTTAGCCACTAGGATGACATTGATCGATGTAGAAAAAGGTGAGCTAACAATGAGGGTAAATGACCAACAAGTCAAGCTCAATGTATTCCAAACCCTCAAACGTGCCGATGATCAAGAAGAATGTCAAATGATGAAAGCCACCACTGAATTCAACTTTGACATAGATGCACCCTGCCTCGGCGTACACTTCCTCGACAATGAGAATGGCCACTGCCTTGGCATGCACTCTGACGATTGCCTCCACAATATACTAGACAACCTTCCCGACATTGAAGAAATTGAAGAGGTAGAAATTGAGGAAGCCCACTGGACAGTCTCTCGTCCAGGTAAGTATTTCGAACCCCTTAATTATTCTGGAGAGGAACGAAAGATTGAAAAATCCTCAATCGAGCAACCACTGATTCTTGAATTAAAAAAATTTCCTTATAAATTAAAATATGTTTATTTGGGAAAAAACGACACATTTCCCGTAATTATTTCCTCTAAGTTGCAGCCAAAACAGGAAAAAAAGTTTGATTGATATGCTGTAGTGGCATAAGAGGGCAATAGGGTGGACGATTGCCGATTTAAAAGGGATAAGCCCAGCGTTATGTATGCACAAAATCCTTTTGGAGGATGATCATAAACCTACCATTGAGGCTCAAAGAAGGCTTAACCATGACATGAAGGAGATGGTAAGAAAAGAGATCATTAAATGGCTTGATGCTGGAATTATCTATCCCATCTCCGACAGTACGTGGGTAAGCTCGGTACAATGTGTACCAAAGAAGGATGGAATGACCGTGATAACCAATGAGAACAATAAGTTAATCCCAACCAGGAATGTGACCGGTTGGAGGGTTTGTATGGATTATCACAAGTTAAATAAAGCAACTAGAAAGGATCACTTCCCTTTGCCACTTATTGATCAAATGCTTGATAGACTTACTGGTAAACCATTTTACTATTTTCTTGATGGTTACTTAAGTTAAAACCAGATTGCCATAGCACCAGATGATCAGGAAAAGACCAGCTTCACATGCCCATACGATATATATGCATTTAGGAGCCGTTCGAGCTTTGCAATGCCCCAACAACATTCCAACGATGCATGATGGCGATATTCTCCGACATGGTAGAAGACCTTTTGGAGATCTTCATGGATGATTTCTCAATATTTGGTGATGACTTCGACAATTGCCTCGGCAATTTGGAGAGGGTACTCGAACGATGCGAGGAATCCAATCTAGTTCTGAACTTGGAGAAATGCCACTTCATGGTGGATGAGGGCATCGTGCTCGGCCACAAGATCTCATCAAAAGGAATTGAAGTAGATAAAGCCAAAATAGATGTGATCGAGAAGTTGCCCCCACCAACCACAGTCAAAGGAATCCAGAGTTTTCTAGGAGACACATATTTTTATAGAAGATTTATTGCAAATTTTTCTAAGATTACTAAACCCTTGTGTTCTCTGCTTGAACAAGATATGACCTTTGACTTCAATGACGAATGTACTGAAGCATTCGAGATACTGAAACAAAAGCTTGTGACCGCACCAATAGTAGTCCTACCAGACTGGACGTTGCCCTTCGAGCTTATGTTCGACGCAAGCGACTATGCCGTTGGGGCAGTCCTTGGGTAGAGGAAAGATAGAATTTTCCACGTGATTTACTATGCTAGCGAAAACACTAAACGAGGCCCAAATCAACTAAACTAATGATGCGTGTAATAAGTGCTACGCATTTGTGCAAGTATACACGTCGCAAGTAATAAAGTGACATAATTATCGAGTATCGTCTCCACAGGGATTGAGCTTTGGGCCACTTGCTTAAGTTGCTGCACTGTAGAAAATAAAAACACAAATAAGT
The DNA here is from genome assembly GCA_030270665.1 of Hibiscus trionum. NCBI lineage: Eukaryota > Viridiplantae > Streptophyta > Magnoliopsida > Malvales > Malvaceae > Hibiscus > Hibiscus trionum. The sequence goes on along the minus strand of BSYR01000007.1, from coordinate 6,452,414 downwards.
GATAGGAAGAGTTTTATCTAACTAATAAACTAAAGAAAAATAAAAATAAAAGATAGATAGGTCGAATAAGAGAGAAGAGTAAGCTGGGTTAAGTTGCGTCGTACTGTGGAAACCAATTGACTTGTCTCCGTCTTTGAATGCAAGCAACACAGAACTGCCTTGGTAGTGACCTAAGTCCCTACCGCAGCCGCAAAGGTTGAGTTTCTGTCGCGGCAATCTCTTGCACTTGGGCAGATGCTGTTAAGGTTTGGCAAAGCGTCCTTGAATGGCTCCTTCTTATCTCTAAGCTCGGAACACTATTGATGGCTAAACTTTGACCATACCTCTCGGTGTAAACCAAAGACAAATACCAACCAATCACATGCTTCTCTTAGCCGCTGAAACTCTTAACCTATCTCTAGGCCGAGTTAGTTAACACCACGTGGGATGAAAACCGTACTTACTCGTTTCGTGAATTCAACTCTCTCGATATTGAACAAATGGATAATCCCACAAACTCTCTATCGATAAGTATGCGAGAATGATTAAAGCCAAGAATAAGCAAACCTTAACTTTATTTCATTAAAAAATTAAAAAAATACAATTGTTTTCCCACAACTACTAAAAAAATAACCCTAGCCTAAGAAAAGAACTAGAACATGCTAAACCTCTCAAACTCTCTATACTCGACAATCTCAATTTGGTGGCTTGGCCTTCTTTAAATAGGATAAGGCTTGGGGCAAAGTCTTTCTTGGATAGAAACTTAAGTTGGAGTTGGACTTGTCTTCATTAAAGAAGTGAATCTCTTTAATTTAATGCCTTTATCCACTTTAGCCAAATTCCATCTTTAACCTTCATTCTATGCTTTTGTCGTCTTCCCGAACTACGATTGCCATGCAAAGTATGTAGAAAAATTCACCGTTTTATGCTCTTCAAATCGACTACCACTTTGTATAATTTACCCGCCGGCAAGTTTGGTTGTACAATGCCTTGGCATTATATGCCGCCGAGGCAATGAGTTGCCGCGACATAGAAATCTGCTGCTTTGGTATGGGTCTGAAATTGGATTTGCTCAACAAGGCTTTATCTTCATAAATCAGCTTCCTTCAGTAGAAGCTGTCATCTTTGGCTCGACTCAGTCTGGACCTGTCGAGAGCTCGTTCCGCACCATCCTCCCTTTTCTTCATTGCCCATGCGGCATCACATGCCCTGGCGGTATCACATGCCATGGCAGTGAGTAAATTAGCACAAGCACCAAAATGCATCAAACAATACCTTTTTCATTAAATGAATCAAATGTAAGGATCAAGGATAGAAACAATGTGATTAATGCATAGAGGGCCATAATGCAGCTCAATTGGGTGTAGTTTGAGCAATAATTGATATGTAAAAAGGGTGAAAATATACAACTTTTGGGCACTTGTCACACCCCAAACTCGAACTATTGCTTGTCCTCAAGCAATGCAAACCATCAATTGCCAAACCTTAATTTTTATAAACCGTCTCCTTGGTCTTACATTTCCTTCTCTCTTCAAACTATGGCAAAGAATGCTTGGCCCTTAAGTCTTTGGATGCCTTAGGAATTCCTCGGAATCAAACTATAAGATTTGTGAGTGTGTGCATGCATTGTGACCAAGATGATTATAAGGATTCTAAGCAAACACTTAAGCATTAACCTACTTAACTTGGGTAAATTATTTTCTTTTTTTCTTCTTTTTTATAAGCATTCTAACCTACTAGAGCTAGTTTTGGGCACCTCTAGTGATTAGCCCAAAGCCGGTTTCGAGCACCTCTAGGGCTTCCTTAAGCTAGAGCTAGTGTTAGGCACCTCTAACTTTTTACCCAAAATTTTCTTTCTAAGTAAGTCTATGCCATAAGTGTACTAGAACTCTTTAAATCATACAAGTCACAAAGGTGTTTTAATGTTCTAATCTCATAGTATTCTCCTAAGTTGTCTTCCTTAAGCATCCTAAAATTAAAGGCTCTAAACAATTCAAAGCTATGGTAAGAAGAGAGAGTTCTATTTCCAAGTAAGAAGATTTAATTAAAATTAAACTAAGGCAATTGAAAAAGAGTATTGTCGAGGCATAAGCTTCCTTCGGTTAAGGCAATGCATGCAGTAAAAAATTGACAATTATTAAACAAAACTACATTTTTATATTATAATGCTGCGACATGGCTGTGCATTGGCAGTGAAACCTACACCCCCAAACTCAAGATAAGCATTGCCCTCAATGCATTAATCACAATATACAAAATAGGAAATATATGCACAAAAATTAAGGGTAGAAAATAAAGGCAAAAGAGAAGAAAACTAGAGTGGTTGAAACTCTAATGACTCATCGCTTTGGATGATCAGTCTCCTCGTTGCCATATGCTTGACTCGTTTGGTGGCTCTCAGTGGTTGTGTGCGTGTTGGGGGAGTTGGCTTGTAACATATGCATCCGATATGCTGGTATGCATTGTTGCATGGGCATGAGCAGTAGGCATTTCTAGGGCAGTTGGCCTTGCCAAGGCATGTGCTTTAGTGGATGCTGAGGCATTCGCTTCATGGGTTGCCGAGGCATCGATTATTATTTAGGCATGCGCCACCTCGTCCGTTTTGACAGTGGTTTTGGGACATATGTTTGCTCCTTCGGATGAGCTCGGGCTTGCCATGGTTTTGAGGTTCTTTGCCATGGTGGTTTTGTTTCTTGATGTGGAAAACAAAGAAAACCTGAAAACTAATTACACTAAAGACAAATAAATTATCTCCTAAAATAAACGAAAATAAAATAAAGGTTCAAAAATTAAAAATGAAAAATTAAAAATGCTTAGAAAGAGCATTTTCATGCATCTTCTAAGGTTACCGCATATCTGAAAAAGCTTGAGGAGGGTCATTTCCGATACTTCTTATAGTCCATCCGCACCCTCCATCAAGTGACAATATTGCCCAAAAAGAGTTGGGCCAATGTGCTCGCATCTATTCCCTTTTGCGTTACCGTGGTGGATGCATTTTTCTTTCGTGTTCCCTTGTAGTCCATGTATACACTCCACCTTGCGACTTTTTCAGAAGGCATGAATACATTATTAGGAAAAAATTATATCAATATCTAACCATTTACTTACTTCATTCTCGTTGAAATCTGTTATGGTTGAATTTAGCCTTCGTTGTCGTGGCAATTGCTTCGGCAACCAATTGTCGTGGCAATCTTCTGCCATAATTTGGTGCAAGTCAAGGGAAAACACAATTTTCTAAAAAGCTTTGTGGATCCAAACCCCGTTTTCTTTAGGTCCCTCAAATATCTCCATCAGAAGAGATTTTGATGGCTTTAATTCTGCCAACGATGTTTCCTCAAAGAATACTTGCAATGGAAGATGTGAGTTTTTAAAGAATTCAAAAGGTTCAACCATTACCTGCTCATATTCCATTGGTAAAGTATTGTCGTCTTGTTGATGTGGTGGAGGTCGAATATTCTCAATCTTTTCATATGTTTGAAACTTGATTGATGGAATTGCCAAGGCATCAGGTATTGCCAATGCATGTATAGTTGCTAAGGCATGTGGTGCTGCCGTGGCATTCGCCATACTTTTCTCAACCTGGCTAAGTGTTGTTGCGGCATTGTTTCTGTTCAAGCTCCTCAATCATTACCAAGGTAATTCGTTGCATAGGCTCATCATGTGCTGGGCAGTCTCTCTCATTGGCATCCTCTCTACTTGAAGGTTCTAGTTGTTCCCCACACATCGGGGAGTTCTCTTCGCATTGCTCCTCGTCATCTTGCCTTGGGACTTCAGTATCCCTAGGAATGGGTTGTTGGTGCATTTTATCCATGGCATATGTCGATCTCTTCAATCGATCTCCCGCTCTTCTCACGAGTTCAACCCTCATGGTAATGCACGCATCCATGGAATTTAATAGCTCTTGACGAGGACTACATTGCCATTACATATCTGTTGCCGTGACACTCTGTTGTTGATAAGGACTACATTGCCAAGGCCTATTTGTTGCTGAGGTATTGCATTGCCAAGGCATGTCTGCTGCCGAGGCATTGCATTGCCAAGGCATGTCTGTTGCCGAGGCATTGCATTGCAAAGGCATGTGTGTTGCTGCAGCAAAATTGTTATGGTAAAAATTTTTGAGCTTTTTGATCATACCATGAAAGATTTTGTTGTTGGTTCCATCATTGGTTCTCCATGTAGTTATGTGCACCGAAAAGGTGAGGACAATTTTCAAACACATGATATTCTCCACACGTGGCACAAGAGTTTTCAACAATAGATGCTTTTCCCGGTTGATTCAACTCTTCCAACATCAACTCTCGAACAATTTTGCTTTTATTTCCCCTCATGTTGATGTCCCGTAACTTGTAGCACACCTAATTTTATTTTGATAAAACAAATAAAAAGAAAAGTTAGTAAAACTAATAAAAAATGCAATAACAAAAAGAACTGACACCAATTGCCTATCCCTGGCAACGACACCAAAAACTTGATGCGTGTGATAAGTGCTATGAAATTGTGCAAGTATACATGTCGCAAGTAATAAAGTGATATGATTATCGAGTATCGTCTCCACAGGGATTGGGCTTTGGGCCACTTGCTTAAGTTACTGCACTGTAGAAAATAAAAACACAAATAAGTGATAGGAAAAGTTTTATCTAACTAAAAAATAAAGAACAATAAAAATAAAAGATAGATAGGTCGAATAAGAGAGAAGATTAGGCCGAGTTAAGTTGCATCGTAGTGTGGAAACCAGTTGACTTGTCTCCGTCTTTTAATGCAAGCACCACAAAACTACCTTGGTAGTGACCAAAGTCCTTGCCGTGGCCGCAAATATTGAGTCTTTGTCGCGGAAATCTCTTGCTCTTGGGCAGATGCTGTTAAGGCTCGACAAATCGTCCTTGAATGGCTCCTCCTTATCTCTAAGCTCGGAATACTGTTGATGGCTGAACTTTGACCATACCTCTCGGCGTAAACCAAAGACAAACACCAACCAATCACACGCTTCTCTTAGCCGCTGAAACTCTTAACCTATCTCTAGGCCCAGTTAGTTAACACCACGTGGGATGAAAATTGTACTTATTCGTTTTGTGAATCCAACTCTCTCAATATTGAACAAATGGATAATCTCACAAACTCTCCCTCGATAAGTATGCAAGAATGATTAAAGCCAAGAATAAGCAAACCTTAACTTCATTGCATTAAAAACTTAAAAAAATACAATTGTTTTCCCACAACTACTAAACAAAATAACCCTAGCCTAAGAAAAGAACTAGAACATACTAAACCTCTCAAATTCTCTATACTCGACAATCTCAATTTGGTGGCTTGGCCTTCTTTAAATAGGAGGAGGCTTGAGGCAAAGTCTTTCTTGGATAGGAAGTTATGTTGGAGTTGGACTTGTCTTCATTAAAGAGGCGAATCTCTTTAATTTAATGCCTTTATCCACTTTGGCCGAATTCCATCTTTAACCTTCCTTCCATGCTTTTGTTGTCTTCCCGAACTCCGATTGCCATGCAAAGTATGTAGAAAAATTCAGCGTTATATGCTCTTCAAATCGACTATCACTTTGCATATTTTTCCCGCCAGCAAGTTTGGTTGTACAATGCCTTGGCATTAGATGCCGCCGAGGCAATGAGCTGCCGCGACAAAGAATTCTGCTGCCTTGGCATGGTTCGAAACTAGATATGCTCTGAAAGACTTTATCTTCATAAACCCGCTTCCTTCAGTAGAAGCTGTCATCTTTGGCTCGGCTCGGTCTGGACCTGTCGAGAGCTCGTTCCGCACAATTCTCCCTTTTCTTCATTGCCCATACGACATCACATGCCCTGGCGGCATCACATGCCATGGCAGTGAGTAAATCTGCACAAGCACCAAAATGCATCAAACAATACATTTTTCATTAAATAAATCAAATGTAAGGATCAAGGATTGTAACCCCCTCGACCTGGCCTGGCCAATAGACCGAACCGAACGGATCACACGAGGAATATTGAAGTAAACCAGGAAGGTTTACCTCAATAAACGACCATTTTTTCTTTTTATCTTGTCTAGATGCAACTTAGGTTCCTATGTGTACGCACACAAGCAGCGAATAAAACTTCAAACTAATCGCCTATTAATTATAGCCAATTAAGGTTTAGGGACCATTTTGTATATTTTTTTAAATTATAAGGGTTATTAGCGAATTCGAGTTACCAACCTTTAATTAGGTTGGTTACATGCTTCTTAGTGAAATCTCAGCTCAAAATGACATTTAGAACTCATCCAATTGCATACAAGGCAAAAATGGACTAAAACGTAAGAAACAGAAACTCAGAACAATTCAAAAACAGGTTCAACGGTCACACGTTTTGGAACTGAATGTCTCGTATCAGAATGGCCGTTTCGAAACACAACTGACCGTTTCGGTACGCGGGTTTGTTTAGAAACTACACAAGACACGTTTCGGTACGATGGTTCACAGAGGCAAAATGTTACGAAACATGCCTCACTGTTTCGAAACACCAAGGCCATTTTAAGTCTTCATTTCGAAACAGGAAAGGGTGTTTCGAAACACCTGGGCCTACAATGTTCTAAAAAGCAAGTTTAAGTCAAGTTTTACCCTCCGAAACCATCCCGACACTTGCCCTAACATATAGGCAACTTAAATACACATTAAAGACAACTTAAACAAAGCATAAGCAATATCATAGAATCATTCTCGGAAGAAATGGAACTAAAGGCATGCTTCCTAAAAGTTAAAAGCACCCAAAAGACCAAAATCCAATTTAATGCATGAACCAAAACTTAGAGGCCTCTTACATGTCCAAATATACATCTCAAACTTGTACAAAACTAGAAAATACCAAAAAAACCACATGCATAACATTGGACACCCCCATTGGCTTTATTACACTAGTCCAAAACCAAAGCTTACCTTCAATCAAAGCCTTCCACCGATCCCCTTGCAAGTGCTGCCTCCAAAGCTTAAATTGACTGCATTGATGAACAAAGAGAGGATAAGCATACAAGCTTAGTGAAGATTGCTCAAACCAAAAACATCATCAATGCACAAAACCATTTTTCACTCTTTTCAAAACCATCAAGCTTCCTTTGACAAAATATGCACTTTATCCTCAAAACCATTGTAATGAACATCATGTAACATGATACGTATAAATCCATCAATTAAACCATTGCTACTCAAAATACAAGCTTTACAAGCACAATCACCTTTATGCTAAGCTTAAACCAAAACATGCATTTTTCAAATTATGCATTAACAACATTTTCCACAATGTTTCATTTCATTATATTGGCTCACAAGTGATAGACAACAATCTCAAAAACATATCGGATACATGGATTACTAAGGGTTGTCCCACACCCTTCATACACTCTACCGGTAATACAATGCTCACACACGGGAGCGACCCTCCATCGTTGTGACACCCGTGGTGGAGTATTCGGTACAATCACAACCCCTAACACCACTCATCGGTAGATGTATAATCCACAAGCGATAGACGGGAGACACACAAGGTTCGTACCCGGGAGCTACCCCCAACCGTTGCAACCTTAAACAATCCTCAATCGTTAGGGTACTTGAATGGAGTATTCGGTACAATCACAACCCCTCAACATCCAAGGTGACTTGTTTATAGTACACTCAATCCTATAGCCGGCTAACTATATCCGATTTCGTTTAGAAAACACTTTATACAACATCAGTTTCCAATATAATCCATAACTCATGCAAACTTCACCGTTTTTACAAAGCATTAATGATAAGCCATAAATCAAGCATTAAACCATGCTTCAAACCTCATGCATCAACACATGCAAAGAAGGATCACTTACCTAGTGCATCCTTAAACCACATGGCATCATCAACCTCATTTCATATATTCAAAACATGCTTTAAAATAGTAGGTAAATGCAATTAAAACCAAGTGCAATCAAAGGTTCAAAACTAGCACAATCCGAGAGAGAAATTCACTTTACTTACTTCCGAACTTAGTAAAGCATTTCAAGCTCTTACTAAGTTCCCAAAACCTTTTCTAAAACATTTCCTCACTGGAAAACTAAATTCCACTCACCGACTCGCGAAATCACACTTGCCGACGCGGCTATCGATCGTTCGAAGCCTCCAAAAACACTTTGTTTGATTCCAGAATATAAACCCCTATTTCCAACACATCAAAACAGAGGTTCAACGCATTAAAATGCATCCAAAACACCAACATTCAAAAGAATTTCCACAGCCCTACTCTAAAGCACCAAAACACCCTTCCAAAACAACCGAAAACTCAATCGATTGACCTCTAACCTCAGACCAGCCATTACCCAACATCTCCAACACATTTTAGGCATTAATCAACATCCAAAAACAACCTAAAACCATCCTTATACCTCCAACAACTCAGATTCCTCAAGAACACCCCCAAACTCAACCAAAAACACTTCAAAAATTAAAGATCTCAAGGATTTCGGGATCTATATGATTAAGACTCCACTTCAACACCAAAAACCTTTCAAAAATAATTTAGAAACAACCTCAAACCAGCCTTTTAAGTCAAACTCCGAAAATCACATTAAAATCCATTTTCAATCAAGATTTCAAGAGTTTATCAATCTAACAACAAAACCTTAATCAAAATCAGTATTAAAGAGTCATATATCTTTGGAATTTCATTAAAGAACCTAGATTAGAGGGTTAGCACGAAATTTACCTCCAATCATTGCTTCTCTTCTAATTTGGCAAGATTTGCTTGAAGAAACTTGAAGGAAAATGAAAGAAATCAATAAGGAAAATATAGGAATCAAAAGAGAATTTGAGAGAAAATAATTTCTGGAAAATTGAGAGGAAAGGGAGAGTGTTTTGCTGAAGTGAAAGAGAGAAATGAAAAGCTCGTCAAAAATTTTGTTAACCGATTAACTACCTCTCCTTTAATTAATTAAATAAAACCTTTTTAATTATTTAATAAACATTTAAAACACATGCCAAATTAGGAAAAATCATAATTTCCAAATAGCTCCCCAAAGATTCTATGATTTTGACTCTTCTTGAAAAACGCATTTTCCCAACTTTTAAATCTTTACATTTTGGTCAATGCCCAAATTGTATACTTTCGAAAACCCATTTTGTAAAATTGATTTAACCAACCTCTTAAATATAATTTTAGAGGATTTTAAAATTTTTTACCATATTTTTATCTCATCCCAAACCTTGATTTCCCTAAACCACCTTTTAACGGATCGAACAACCGACACCGGTTCAATCGGCCCAATCCGACTCGCCAAAACATCTAAGCCCAAAACCAGGGCATTACAACTCTCCCCCACTTAGGGAATTTCGTCCTTGAAATTTTGCCTGAAGGAGAAAGACACGGAACTGACTCAACCCGTCCACCTTACTTTCCCACGCAACCTCCTCAACTCCATAATGCCATAACAATACCTTTACAAGCTCAATCGTCTTGCCACAAAGAACTTTGCTACTTGTATCCAGAGTTCTCACCGGTTCTTCATCACAGGATAAATCCGGATTTAACTTTATTTCCTCGACTGGCATCACATGCGAAGGGTCCGATCTATACCTCCGCAACATAGATACATGAAACACATCATGAATCTTTTTCAATTTGGGAGGCAACCTCAACCGTTAAGCTACAAGGCCAACCCACTCCACAACCTCTCAAGGTCCAACAAACCTCGGACTAAGCTTTCCCTTACGTCCGAATCTCATCACCTTCTTCCAAGGCGGTACCTTAAGGAACACGCAATCTCCAACCGCGAATTCAACCACTTTACGCTTTAAATCTGCGTAAAACTTCCGACGAACCGATGCAGCCTTTAACCTCTCACATATGAGCTTCACATTCTCAGTTGTTCCCTTGAGCATATCCGGCAAGGAAAGCAACTTTTGCCCTGCCTCGGCTCAACAAAAAGGCATTCTACACTTCCTCCCATACAAGGCATCATAGGGTGCCATTCGTATACTTGCCTGAAATCTGTTATTATAAGCAAACTCAACTAATGGCAAATGCTTTTCCCAAGAACCTTGGAAATCAATCACACAACATCGCAACATATCCTCCAGCACCTAGATAACTCGTTCTGACTGCCCATCCGACTGATGATGATATGAAGTGCTAAAATTCAACCGCCAACCCAACGCCTGATGTAAACATTCCCAAAACCTCACTATAAACCTCGGATCTCTATCCGACACAATGGACTTGGGCACACCATGCAAACGCACAATCTCACCAACATACAACTCTTCCAACTTATCCAACGTATACGTAGTATGCACAGCTAAGAAATGTGCACACTTCGTAAGACGATCCATAATCACCCACACAGAGTTCTTCTTCGATGATGTCAAAGGAAAACCAAACACAAAAATCCATCGCAATCCCTTCCCATTTCCATTCTGGTATCCTCAAGGCTGTAACAAACTGGAAAGAAACTGATGATCAACCTTCACACGCTGGCAAACCATACACTTGCTTACAAAATCAGCCACGTCCTTTTTCAACCCCACCCAATAGTACTCATCCTTCAAGCCACGATACATCTTAGTACTACCAGGGTGCATAGCAAAAGGACTACTATGGGCCTCAGTAAGAATAGTGCACCTCAACTCAACATCTTTCGGCACCACTATTCGACTTTTGAAACATAAAACTCCATCATCATTAAAGAAGAAGTCTGTAGCCTTACCATCAGCTATATCCTGAACATGAGGCACCAACGAATCATCCAACAACTGCTTCTCCTTAATCAACTGAATCAAGGAAGGTTTTATTTGCAACTCGGCTATCAAGCCACCATCAAACGATATACTCAAACGATCAAACATAGCTCTCAGCTCAATAGCTACCTTCCTATTCAAAGCATCAGCCACAACATTGGCCTTTCCAGGATGATTCTCAATGGTCATATCGTAATCCTTAAGCAACTCCAACTATCTTCATTGCCTAAGATTCAACTCCTTTTGCGACATAAGATACTTCAAACTCTTATGGTCGGTATAAACCACACACCTCTCACCATAAAGGTAGTGTCTCCAAATCTTTAAAGCGAAAACCACCACCGCGAGCTCAAGATCGTGCGTAGGATAGTTGCGCTCATACAACTTCAACTGTCTAGACGCATAAGCCACAACCTTCCCACCTTGCATCAACACGCAACCCAAACCAACATATGACACATCAATATAGACTACAAACACCTTACATGATTCTGGTTGAATCAAGACATGAGCTTGTGTTACAGCTTCCTTCAACTTCTCGAAAGCTTGCTGCCTAACATCCGTCCACTCGAAGCGAACATTCTTTTGCAAAAACTTGGTCAAAGGTGCAGCAATCTTAGAGAAACCTTCGAAAAACTTTCGGTAATATCCAGCCAACCCAAGGAAACTACACACCTCTGCCAACGACTTAGGAATTTTCCAACACATCACTGCCTCAACCTTGTGTGGATCAACCCGAATACCTTCGGCTGACACCGCCTGTCCAAAGAAAACCACTTCCTCGAGCCAAAACCCACACTTGCTCAGCTTAGCATAAAGCTGATTCTTCAACAGCACTTGCAACACAATTCTCAAGTGCCTATCATGCTCCTCCTCGGTACGCGAGTACACGAGAATATCATCAATAAACACCACCACGAACTGATCTAGAGACTCATGGAACACCCTATTCATCATATCCATGAATGTAGCCCGTGCGTTTGTCAATCTAAACGGCATCACCAAGAACTTATAATGGCCGTACCAAGTCCGAAAAACTGTCTTAGGTGCATCCACATCCTTAATCTTAAGCTCATAGTTCCCAGGCCTCAAATCAATCTTCAAAAACACCGAAGCACCACGAAACTGGTCAAACAAATCATCGACCCTCGACAAAGGGTTCTTGTTCTTAAATGTCAACTTGTTCAGTTACCGATAATCTATGCACATACACATCATATCATCTTTCTTCTTTACAAGCAAGGCCGATGCACCCCAAGGTGAAATACTCGGCCTTATGAATCCCCGGTCAAGCAACTCTTGAAGTTGCGTCTTCAACTCCTTCAAATCCCTAGGTGCCATGCGATAAGGGGCAATGGACACCGGAGTCGTATTCTCGCACAACTCTATACCAAACTCAACCTCTCGGTTGGGTGGCAACCCCGACAACTCTTCCAGAAAGACACCTGGAACTCACATATAGTTCGTATGTCTCACACATGCACTTCCTTTGTACCAGGATTCATCACATACGCCAAGAAAGCTTCACATCCCAACTCCAACATCCGACTCGCTTCAAGAGCCAAAATTGCGTTAGACAAGAACTTCACATTCTCGCCTACAATTACTACTTCGTAATCACCCGCAAGCTTCAGGGTAACTCGCTTAACCTCAAAATCTGCTACAGTTCGGTGCCCAACCAACCAGTCCATTCCAAGAATCACATCAAAACCACAAAAAAGGTAATTCCATCAAGTTAATCGAAACCACATGACCCTGAACAGATAATGGACATCTCCTATATAGTTTTCTTGTACCAACAGTTTCACCAAAGAAACTAACCACTCTTACCCCCATATCTAACACCTCCGAAAAGAACATTCGAGTCACAACTTCCAAAGCAGCTTACAACAACAGGCGCGAAAAGCTATACCCCACTGATCAAACGTGAACACGCTCGCCTAACATGGTCATACGATCCACCTACTTAATAGGTATCAAACGTTACTCAAGCCTTGGTACACTAACCCCCACAATCTTTGTCCAACGTTACTACAGCCTCGCCTCAACCCAGGCGATACCCTTAAAGCATGACCATTCATACACTGGCTTCCACTAGACTAGAGTTCACAACTCACTTCCTAGTGCTTGAACCTCTTGCACGAGTTATTAAACCCAAGTTCTGCTCAATTACCTTGCCCGTGTTACCAACACGTCGAAAACAAAGTAGCCAGTATATCAACAAATATTGCTTATCAACATGCACTAATCCATAAAGGTGCCAACACAACGATGCCTCACATCCAATTCCAATCTAGGAGCACCCATGCTCAACTACACAATCTGTACCCTAACTCAAATACAACTCACAATTTCAAACCCCAAATTCATATTTCTCGTCGTTCAAGTATCTAACCCCAGATACTTCTCCTTTTAAACTGTTCAAAAGAACTCTCAGAACATAACATCAGGTTCTATGCCCACAACCACAGTTGTCCACCAACTATACACATCTTTAAATAACCGAGATACAACTCATCTTTACACTATGGGCATCACTACACTCCATTTATTCCATAATATCATTCATACAGGTCATCCACTCCCTGGATACCTCCGGTGACAACCTTTGAGCTCAACTTCTACCCAACTTACGTAAGCGCTAACCGCAGCTCACAAACATCCACCAGCTAGTGCAGTCACATGCACTTCAGCATTAACAGCTTCACAAGCTCTAAACATCGCCTATATTCCAAGCACCATGCCTTCCAACACTTACCCAACCGACACAGGTTGTAACTAGATCGAGGCACGTCGAGGCGTTTAGCCCCATATGAGACTTTTCACACTCCGTTATTCCTTGCCCAAAGGCAACAACAATCATACCAGATCACTACACTCTCCTCGGTTTATTGTGCTACTATTTTTAAGGCATGATGTCAGCTAACAAAACAAAAGAAACAAATTGCTCAGGCCAACTCCAAGCAAGGATCCAAGACTTTGATTTCAACTTAAAACATTTCACTAAGTAATAAGGCAACGAGCATCCCAATTTCCCCCCAGCATAGCACAAAACATACAACATGCATATCACAACCATTACGTGAGTCAAGCATCAAGATTCAGCCCAATCAAACATCATAAACAACTCACATTCATATCCAATCACCATATGAAACATCACTATCACACGTTTAACATAAACATACTTAGGTCATTAACCGAACAAAGTAAATATCACCAAAACACATATCCACATCACAAATCACTTACCCAGAACTTACCATCATCCAAACCTGGCTATGATACCACCAAATGTAACCCCCTCGACCTGGCCTGGCCGATAGACCGAACCGAACGGATCACACGAGGAATATTGAAGTAAACCGGGAAGGTTTACCTCAATAAACGACCACTTTTTTCTTTTTATCTTATCTAGATGAAACTTAGGTTCCTATGTGTACACACACAAGTAGCGGATAAAACTTCAACCCAATCGCCTATTAATTATAGCCAATTAAGGTTTAGGGACCGTTTTGTAAATTTGATAAATTATAAAGGTTATTAGCGAATTCGAGTTACCAACCTTTAATTATGTTCGTTACATGCTTCTTAGTGAAATCTCAGCTTAAAATGACATTTAGAACTCATCCAATTGCATACAAGGAGTAAAACGTAAGAAATAGAAACCCAGAACAATTCAAAAACATGTTCAACGGTCACACGTTTCGAAACAGAATGTTCCGTATCAGAACGGTCGTTTCGAAACATGACTGACCGTTTTGGTATGCGGGTTCATTTCGAAATTGTACAAAACACGTTTCGGTACGATGGTTCACAGAGGCAAAATGTTTCGAAACAGGCCTCACCAAAACACCAAGGCCATTTCAAGTCTCCATTTCGAAACATGCAAGGGTGTTTCAAAACACCTGGGCCTGCAATGTTCTAAAAAGCTGGTTTAAGTCAATTTTTACCCTCCGAAATCATCCCGACACATGCCCTAACATATAGGCAACTTAAGTACACATCAAAGACAACTTAAACAAAGCATAAGCAACATCATAGCATCATTCTCGGAAGAAATAGAACTAAAGGCATGCTTCCTAAAAGTTAAAAGCACCCAGAAGACCAAAATTGAATTTAATGCATGAACCAAAACTTAGAGGCCTCTTACATGTCCACATATGCATCTCAAACTTGTTCAAAACCAGAAAATACCAAACAAACCACATGCATAACATTGGACACCCCCATTGCCTTTATTACACTAGTCCAAAACCAAAGCATACCTTCAATCAAAGTCTTCCAGTGATCCCCTTGCAAGTGTTGCCTCCAAAGCTTAAATTAACTACAATGATGAACAAAGAATGCATAAGCATACAAGCTTAGTGAGGATTGCTCAAACCAAAAACATCATCAATGCACAAAACCATTTTTCACTCTTCTCAAAACCATCAAGCTTCCTTTGACAAAACATGCCCTTTATCCTCAAAACCATTGTAATGAACATCATGTAACATGATACGTATAAATCTAGCAATTAAACCATTGCTACTCAAAATACAAGCCTTCCAATATGCTAAGCTTAAACCAAAACATGCATCTTTCAAATTATGCATTAAAAACATTCTCCACAATGTTTTATTTCATTATATTGGCTCACAAGTGATAGACAACAATCTCAAAAACATATCGGATACACATATTACCAAGGGTTGTCCTACACCCTTCATACACTCTGCCGTCATTACAAGGCTCACACGCGAGAGTGACCCTCCATCGTTGTGACGCAC
This sequence comes from Hibiscus trionum, assembly GCA_030270665.1. NCBI lineage: Eukaryota > Viridiplantae > Streptophyta > Magnoliopsida > Malvales > Malvaceae > Hibiscus > Hibiscus trionum. The sequence continues at coordinate 6,436,943 of BSYR01000007.1, read as the reverse complement.
GTGGTGGAGTATTCGGTACAATCACAACACCTCAACACCACTCATCAGTAGATGTATAACCCATTAACGAGAGACGTGACACACACAAGGTTCGCACCCGGGAGCTACCCTCAACCGTTGCAACCTTAAACAATCCTCAATCGTTAGGGTACTTGGATGGATTATTCGGTACAATCACAACCCCTCAACATCGAAGGCAATTTGTTTATAGTGCACTCAATCCTATAGTCGACTAACTATATCCAATTTCATTTATAAAACACTTTATACAACATCCATTGCCAATATAATCCATAACTCATACAAACCTCACCGTTTTTACAAAGCGTTCATGATGAGCCATAAATCAAGCATTAAATCATGCTTCAAACCTCATGCATCAACACATGCATACAAGGATCACTTAACTAGTGCATCCTTAAACCACATGGCATCATCAACCTCATTTCATATATTCAAAACATGCTTTAAAATAGTAGGTAAATGCAATTAAAACCAAGTGCAATCAAAGGTTCAAAACTAGCACAATCCGAGAGAGAAATTCACTTTACTTACTTCCGAACTTAGTAAAGCATTTCAAGCTCTCACTAAGTTCCCAAAACCTTTTCTAAAACATTTCCTCGCTGGAAAACTAAATTCCACTCACCGACTCGCGAAAACAGACTTGCCGACACGACTATCGATCGTCTGAAGCCTCCAAAAACAGTTTGTTTGATTCCAGAATATAAACCCCTATTTCCAACACATCAAAACAGAGGTTCAATGCATTAATATGCATCCAAAACACCAGCATTCAAAAGAATTCCCGCAGCCCTACTCTAAAGCACCAAAACACCCTTCCGAAAAAACCGAAAACTCAATCGATTGACCTCTAACCTCAGACCAGCCATTACCCAACACCTCTAACACATTTTAGGCATTAATCAACATCCAAAAACAACCTAAAACCATCCATATACCTCCAGCAATACAGATTCCTCAAGAACACCCCAAAAACTCAACAAAAAAATTAAAAAATCAAGGACCTCAAGGATTTCGGGATCTATATGATTAAGACTCCACTTCAACACCAAAAACCTTTCAAAACTTATTTAGAAACAATATCAAACCAACCATTTAAGTCAAACTCCAAAAATCACATTAAAATCCATTTTTCAATCAAGATTTCAAGAGTTTATCAATCTAACAACAAAATTTCAATCAAAATCAATATTAAAGAGTCAAATATCTTTGGAATTTTATTAAAGAACCTAGATTAGAGGGTTAGCACAAAATTTACCTCCAATCCTTGCTTCTCCTCTAATTTGGCAAGATTTGCTTGAAGAAACTTGAAGGAAAATAAAAGAAATCAATAAGGAAAAGATAGGAATCAAAAGAGGATTTGAGAGAAAATAATTTTTGGAAAATTGAGAGGAAAGGGAGAGTGTTTGGCTAAAGTGAAAGAGAGAAATGAAAAGCTCGTCAAAAATTTTGTTAACCGATTAACTACCTCTCCTTTAATTAATTAATTAAAAACTTTTTAATTATTTAATAAACATTTAAAACACATGCCAAATTAGGGAAAAGGCATAATTTCCAAATAGCTCCCTAAAGATTCTATGATTTTGACTCTTCTTGAAAAACGCATTTTCCCAACTTTTAAATAATTATAGTTTGGTCACTGCCCAAAATGTATACTTTCAAAAACCCATTTTGTAAAATTGATTTAACCAACCTCTTAAATATAATTTTAGAGGATTTTAGAAATTTTTACCATATTTTTATCCCATCCCGAACCTTGATTTCCCTAAACGACCTTTTAACGGATTGAACAACCTATATCGGTTCCACTGGCCTAACCCGACTCGCCAAAACATCTAAGCCCAAAACCGGGGCGTTACAAGGATAGAAACAATGTGATTAATGCATAGAGGGTCATAATGCAGCTCAATTGGGTGTAGTTTGAGCAATAATTGTTATGTTAAAAGGGTGAAAATATAGAACTTTTGGGCACTTATCAACTATCATTGAGAAAGAGTTGCTAGCGGTAGTCTTTGACTTTGACAAGTTCCGATCATACCTAATTGGAACCAAGGTAACTGTTCACACGGATCACTCAACGATCAAATACTTGTTCTCCAAGAAAGATGTAAAGCCTCAGTTGATTCGATGGATTCTTTTACTACAAGAGTTCGACGTTGATGTTAAGGATACAAAAGGAATGGAGAACCAAGTGGCGGATCACGTATCGAGACTAGAATAATGGGAAGAAGACACCACATGCCCAGACATACAAGATGCATTCCCATATGAGTAGCTCTTAGCCGCCGCGACCGCCTCTGCCACGGTAGTGACGGACACCCTTGCCTCGGCATTGTCAGACTGCATTACCTCGGCATTACCCTTGACAGTACTGTCTGTTGCAACAATACCCTGGTACGCAGATCTTGTTAATTTTTTAGTTAGTGGTTTTTTACCTTATAACCTTAACCATCAAGGGAAGAAGAGGTTCCAACATGTTAAGCATTATTTTTGGGTCGAGCCTTTTTTGTTCAAACAATGTGCAAATCAGGTTATAAGAAGATGTGTGCCTGAAGAAGAACAACGAGAAGTGCTTCAACATTGCCATTCTTCACCGTATGGAGGACACTTTGGAGGAACTAAAACCGCAGCCAAGGTACTTCAATCAGGATTCTTTTGGACTACTATTTACAAAGATGCCCAAGCTTTCTATAAGCAATGTGACCGATGTCAACGAACATGCAATATTTCAAGACGTAATGAGATGCCTCTGCAAACCATACTTGAAGTTGAATTATTTGATGTGTGGGGCATTGATTTATGGGGCCTTTCCCATCATCTTGTGGGAATCTCTATATTTTACTACCCGTTTACTACATGTTAAAGTGGGTTGAAGCCATTGCCACCCCAAACAATGATTCCAAAATTATGCATAAATTCTTGCAAAAACACATATTCACACGGTTTGGAATACCTAGAGCCATAATTAGTGACGAGGGCAAGCACTTCGACAACACGCTTATTGCTGCGACATTAAAGAAATTTGGTGTCACTCACAAGATCGCCACGACATATCACCCACAAACCAATGGGCAGACTGAGATATCAAATAGAGAGTTGAAGACTATTCTTGAAAATGTGGTCAACCCATCAAGGAAAGATTGGTCCATTCGACTTGATGATGCCTTGTGGGCATACCGAACAACATTCAAGACCTCATTGGGAATTTCCCATTCCGATTTGTGTACAGGAAAACATACCATTTACCAGTAGAGATCGAACACAGTGCATATTGGGAAATCAGAATGATGAATATGGATTGGGATAAAGCTGGATAAAAGAGACTCTTACACCTAAATGGAATAGTGGAGTTTCGAGCCATATCATATGACAATGAGAGAATTTACAAGGAGAAAACTAAACGCTGGCATGATAGCAAGCTCCTGCCGAGGCAGTTTGATGTTTATTGCATTCAAAGACCGAGACAAGTGAATCTGCTTTCCACACTATGATGCAATCCAATCAGGCCCATTCTCTCATCTTGATTCTCAACTTTTACTTGCTTACTTTAGTTTATGATTTTTAGTTTAATTAAAACCCAAAATTCCTCTACTTGTGTTTTTACTTTTACTTTTCTTTTTCAGTGTGAGAAGATAAACGAGGGAAGCCATCCCAATCCTTGTGGAGACGATACTTTAATACTCATCATTATATTACTTGAGACATGTACACTTGCACTAATTGCGGAGCACCTTTTACACGCAACAAAATGCTTTGACAACTTCGAAAGGTCCGAACCATCTCGATCATAGTTTCCATGGGAATAGTTTCAATCAAGAATTGAAAAGGAAGACTAATTGCCTGGGAAAGAATTGCTGCGGCAATAGCTTCTTGTCATGCCATCGCTTAGTTTTCTCCTTGTAGATTCTTGCATTGTCATAGGATAAGGCATGGAACTCCTCTATCTTATTAAGGTCCATTAGGCATTTTTTTCTAGCACTTTCCCAATCCATGTTCACGGTCTTGATTGCCCAATATCCCTTGTGCTCGATCTCCACTGGTAGATGGCATGTTTTACCATACACAAGTCGAAAGGGTGACATGCCCAATGTTGTTTTGAAGGCTGTCCTATAGGCCTAGAGTGCATCATCAAGTCGAAGAGACCAATCCTTTCTTGAGGAGTTGACTACCTTCTCAAGGATATTCTTCTACTCTTTGTTCGAGATTTCGGCCTGTCCATTGGTTTGTAGATGGTATGCCGTGGTAATTTTATGCGTCACTCCAAATTTCTGCAATGCCTTGGCAATGAGTTTGTTGTCGAAGTGCTTGCCTTCGTCACTTATGATTGCCATTGGCATTCCAAATCGTGTGAAGATATTTTTCTGTAGGAATCTTTGCACGGTTTTGGAGTCATTGTGTGGTGTTGCAACTGCCTCTACCCATTTGGAAACGTAGTCAACGATAAGTAAGATGTAAAGATTCCCACATGAAGATGGGAAGGGCACCATGAAATCGATTCCCCAAACGTCGAACAGGTCGACTTCTAGGATGTTCTGCAAGGGCATCTCGTTTCTTCTTGAAATATTTCCGGTCCATTGATAATGGTCGCATTGCTTATAGAAAGCTTGGGCGTCCTTGTAGTTAGTCGGCTAGTATGATCCAGATTGTAAAACTTTGGCTGCCGTGCGTGTCCCTCCAAAATGTTCTTCATAGGGTGCAGAATGGAATTGTTGGAGCACATCTTGTTGTTCTTCTTCTGGAACACACCTTCTTATAACCTGATCTGCACATTGTTTAAACAAAAGAGGCTCGTCCCAAAACTAATGCTTAGCATTATGTCGGAACCGCTTCGTTCCTTGATGAGTAAGGTTATAAGGTAAAATACCACTAACTAGGAAATTCACAAGATCGACATACCAGGGTGTCGATGAAAGTGCTGCAGTAGTTGCCGAAGTTATTGCCGAGGCAGTGCCTTCTGGAGTTGCTGAGGCGATGAACAAATGTTCGTCTGGGAATGCATCTTGGATTTATGTTAGAGTGGTCTCCTTCTCTTCTTGTTCCAGTCGGGATAAAATGGTCGGCAACTTGATTTTCTGTACCTTTATTGTCCTTAATTTCAAGGTCAAACTCTTGTAAAAGTAAAATCCAACGAATTAAACGAGGTTTGTCATCTTTCTTGGCAAAGAAATACTTAATTGCCGAATGTTCAGTCTGAACAATTACCTTGGTTTTGATCAAGTATGAACAAAATTTATCAAATGCGAATACTACGACTAGTAACTCATTCTCAGTGGTGGTGTAGTTCATTTATGCTTCATTCAAAGTTTTACTAGCGTAGTAGATCACTTGAAATATCTTACATTTTCGTTGACCTAGGACTGCTCCTACTGCAAATTCACTTGCATCGCACATCAATTCGAAGGGCAATGTCCAATCTGTTGGAACCACTATTGGTGTGGCTACAAGTTTCTGTTTCAAGGTCTCAAATGTCTTGATGCATGAGTCATCAAAGTAAAAGGCTCTATTATGTTCAAGCAAGTTACAAAGGTTTAGTGATTTTAGAAAAATTTCAATAAACCTCCTATAAAAACATGCGTGTCCCAAGAAGCTTCAAATGCCTTTGACTGAAGTTGGTGGGGGTAGTTTCTCGATCACTTCAATTTTTTCTTTGTCAACTTCAATGCCTTTGGATGAGATTTTGTGGCTGAGTACTATGCCTTCATCCACCATAAAGTGGCACTTCTCCCAATTTAGGACCAAGTCGAATTTCTCGCATCGTTTAAGCACTTTCTCCAAATTTCCGAGGCAATTGTTGAAATCATCTCCAAATACCGAGAAATCGTCTATGAAGATTTCCAGGAAATCTTCTACCATGTCGGAAAAAATTGCCATCATGCATAGTTGGAAGGTTGTCGGGGCATTGCATAGTCCGAAAGGCATCCTTCGAAAGGCATAAGTGTCTTATGGGCAAGTGAAGGTGATATTTTCTTGATCTTCTGGTGCTATGGCAATTTGGTTATACCCTAAATAACAATCAAGAAAATAATAAAAGTGTTTACCTACAAGATGGTCAAGCATTTGATCGATAAGGGGTAAAGGAAAGTGATGTTTCCTAGTAGACTTATTTAACTTATAGTAATCCATGCAAACCCTCCAACCGGTCACAATCCTGGTTGGGATTAGTTCATTGTTTTCATTGTTTACCACTGTCATACCTCCCTTTTCGGTACACATTGTACCAGACTTACCCATGTGCTGTGAGAGATAGGGTAGATGATACCGGCATTGAGCCATTTGATGATTTCTTTCTTTACCACCTCTTTCATTACTCGCTTAAGCCTTCTTTGTGCCTCAATGGTCTGTTTATGATCGTCCTCCAAAAGGATTTTATGCATAAAACCGCTAGGTTAATTCCCTTCAAATCGGCAATTGTCCACCCTATTGCCTTTTTGTGCAGTTTCAACATGGCGATCAATCTTTGTTCCTGTTCAAGCTGCAACTTAGAAAAGATGATTACATGCAATGTGTTATTGGTTCCTAAATAAACATATTTTAATTACCCTTGCAACGGTTTTAATTCAAGAATAGGGGGTTTCTCGATGGAGGGTTTTTCGATTTTTCTTTCCTCCCCTGAGTAATCTAAAGGTTCAAAATACTTACCTGGATGGCTAGCTATCCAATTGGATTCTTCTTGCTTATTATTTTGTTCTTCAGGGTCAAGGCAGTTGTCAATGTAATTGTCGAGGCAGACGTCACAAGCATTATCGAGGCAATTGTTATGATCATTGCCGAGGCAATTTTCACAGCTATTGTCGAGGCAATTGCTTAGGCAGTCTGAATCCATGTCGAACTTAGTTGTGGCCTAGATGACTTGGCCCTTCTAGGTCGTTGGGTTGCTTAAGGGTGTGAAACACGTTCAACTTGATTTGCTGATCATTCACCCTCATTGTGAGTTCTCCTCTCTCAACGTCGATTAAGGTTCTTCCCGTAGCTAGGAATGGCCTCCCCATGGTAATAGGTGCGAACTCATCTGCTTCACAGTCTAAAACAATAAAGTTAGCAGGGAAAATAAACTTATCTACTCTTACCAGAATATCTTCAATTTTTCCCTCTGGATGAACATAGGATCTGTCAGCAAGCTCTAGCATGATTTTAGTTGGTCTCACCTTCCCTATTCCCAATCGTTGGAAGACTGACTTTGGCATAAGGTTCATGCTTGCTCCTAGATCACATAATGCCTTCCCGACATAGTGATTGCCAATCGCACATGGTATGGTGAAACTGCCGGGATCCTTCAGCTTAGGTGGCATTCGGTTGTGCAGCATGGCCATACATCCTTCCGTCACAAAAACTGTCTCAAATTCCCTTATTCTTGTTCTCTTAGAGACAATGTCTTTAAGGAACTTGTTGTAGTTCGACATTTGCTCGATTGCTTCTACCAAAGGCAAGTTTATGTGGACTTGCTTCAAGATGTCAAGTAACTTCTTGAACTGGTATTCTTGTTTCTTCCTTTTCAACCTTTGTGGGAACGGTGGTGGAAGTCGAATGTCTTCAATTCGTTCCTTGCTTTGGAATTTGATTTGGGGCATTGAATCAGGACCTTCGGATGCCTTCTTGTTTTCTGTGGTGTCTGTTTCAGGCATTGCCGATGCAATGTTGTTGGGTATTGTCGAGGCAATCGGCTCGTTTGATTTTGTTTCCTCTGTTTCATGAGCTCGTAGTTCCTTGAGTTGTTTACCACTTCGTGTAGTGATTGCCTTGCATTGCTCATGAGTTGTTCCTCGTGCGACCTTATTATCGCTAGGCGAACTGCCCATTGGTCTCGAGTTGAGGATTTGAGCAAATTGCTCAACTTGAGTTTCCAGGGATTTCAATGTTGCCTTATGGTTCTACATTCTCATCTTAGTCATGTCCATAAAAGAATCAGTTTTCTTTATGAATTTATCAGTATTAGCCATATATGCACCAGTTTGAGACATGAAAGCATTTAGGGAGTTTTCCAAAGAATTGGATGGCATGGATTGTTGCTGTGGCATCGATTACTGCGACATTTATTGTCAAGGCATGTTCTTTTGGAATCCCAGTGCTAGAGCATTCTGATTGTTTTGATTGAGTGCATTGTTAGGATTGCTCCATAAGATGTTTGAGTGTTTCTTCCAGGTCGGGTTATAGTTGTTGGACATTACATTGTTGTTTCGGCTGTAGTTTTCAACATAAAAACTAGACTCTAGATTCTGTGGACATTCAGAAGAGTCATGGTTACCATTACATAAATCACATGATGAACCTACTACTTTGACCTCCTATGTATTGCTTGGTCTTTGCATGTTCTTAATCAAATTAGTTAAGGTAGCCAATTGTGAGAGAATTGAATCTGATGACTCAAGCTCGTTTATGGTGGCATGGCGTCCGACTTCTCCTCTTCTAGCCGTTGGTAATTGATAGTCATTTTTAGCAAGCTTATTCAGGATCTCCATTGCTTCCTCCGGCGGCTTGTCTCAGAGTATGCCATTTGCCGAGGTATCAAGCATCATCCTCGTTGGTGTGTTTACTGCATTGTAAAACATTGTCACATGTGTCCACAATGGGAATCTGTGTAAAGGGCATTAGTGTAAAAGCTCTATGTATCGCTTCCAAGCCTCGTACATGGATTCATCATCTGCCTGCTGAAAAAAGTGATTTCTTTACGTAACTTATCAGTTAAATTTGTAGGATTAAATCTAGCAAGGAAATCACCGCATAAGTCATTCCAGGATTCTATAGATCCTGCTGGAATGCTCTTTAACCAGGTTTTTGCCCTATCCCTCAGTGAATAGGGAAACAATTTCAGCCTCAAAATATCCTCATGGACTCCTTGTATTTTGAATGAATTACAAATTTCCAAGAAGTATTTGAAGTGTTGTCTAGCATCTTCAGTTGTTGAGCCGCCAAATTGACCCATGGTATTGATCATTTTGAACATTACGAGTTTTAACTCAAAGTGGGCAGCTTCGATTGCAGGTGTGACAACTCCTGGATTCAGTCCGTTGAGGTCTTCTTCAAAGTAATCTCAGACGGTTAGGTTTTTTGCTAGAGCAAATTGAGGTGGTTGAATCTCTCCATCTCCTGCCGTGACATTCTGATTTCTGTCGGCATTGTTATTGCAGATTGCATGTGCCATTGCCCCCTTCAATTTTTGTTTGAGTTTTCGGTAGGTGCATTCAATCTCCTAATCAAGGGGATAATCTGGACCTCTTGGATTTACCTTATTCCTACACCAATGCAAAACCAAATTTTGTTAACCCTTGATAACTGAATGAAAATAAAAGTGCAAGAAAATAAAAAAAACGAAGTCGATATTTCCAATCCCCAGCAACGACACCAAAAACTTGTTATGCGTATTAGGTATCACAATTTTAGTGCAAGTATACACGTCGCCAAGTTATAGTATAAAACACATCTTCTCCACAGGGATTGGTGCTACTTCCAGAAATTATCGTCTTGCATTGTAGAAAATTTAAAACACAAGTAATGGTTTGGTTGAGATAACAACTAAAATAAAGATAGCAAGTAAACTAAGAGATTGAGCAGGTATGATGATAGAGCAGGTCGAATTATGTTGCGTCTTAGTGTGGAAGTTGAATGAATCTGACTTGGCTTTGAATGCAATCGTCGACTTGACGCCTCGGCAATGGGCAAGAGAATTGCCTCGGCAATGGGCAAAGCTACTGCCGTGGCAAGGAACACAACTACTGTCTGGGCAATTGAGCGACAACCTTCAATGTTCAGCAAAGCTTTCTTCAATGGTTCCTCCTTATCCATAAGCTGAAACTCTATTGATGTGATGGCCTTGACAACACTTCCCAGCGTGAACCAAGGGTGAACACCAACCAATCTTACGGCTCTCTTAGCCATTGAAACTCATACTTATCCCTAAGCCGATTTAGTATTCACCGATTAAGATGAAAACCATTCTTATTCGTTTCATGAGTCTAACTCTCTCGATATTAGACAAATAGATACAATCGCAATATCCTCTCCCGATTCAATTGCAAGAAAAGGTAAAACACCAAGAATAAGCAAACTTTGAACTTAATTGCATTAACAAAAACCTATACAAATTACAATCGTCTTCTCACAACTACTAAACAAATAATACTAGCCTAAGAAAAAATTAGAACATAATGGCGATAATAAGCACTCTAATAAACCCCTAAGTCTCTCAATTTTTCTAGATTTCTCGATGGTGGCAGATGTGTCTTGGTTTTATAGGGCATGGCCTTGCCGAGTCCTTCTTGGAGTAGGAGGATAAGTTGGAGTTGAATATAACATCATAAAAGAGATGAATCTCTTTTAATTCATTATTTTATTCCTCCTTATCGGCTTTCTATCTTTGACCTTCCTTTGTCTTTTTCATGGCCTTCCTCTGCTCCGATCTTCATGCAAAGTAACTCCAAAAATTCGGCATTTTATGCTCTTCAAGTCGCACACTACTTTTCATATTTTCCCCCTTGTCGTAACTTGTCTGGGCATTGCATCGACAATGGTTTTGTCTTTGCCTCGACAATGGTCTGTCAGACTCTTCTGCTCGATAGGGCTCGTTCTCTTGGTTCAGTGTTCCTTGGTAAGGCTTGATATCAAAGGATGGCCTGGTCCGGATCAACGAGTGATGGTTCTACACATTTTCTTCCCATTCCTTCACTGTCGAGACAATGCTTGTTTGGGCAGTGGGTAATGAAATATGCACAAGCACAAAACACATACCAAAGTAGTACATTTTCCACCAAATATAATCAAATAAAGATGATCAAGTATGACAACATTAAGAATAGTAAATTGTGTATGTATGATTAGTAATGCATCTAAAATAAGCTTAATTATAACAATAATTGAGTCATAAAGGGTCTTAAAATGAATACTTTTATACACCTAACATATACCATACAAATTAATGGCATAAACCACAAACACTAAATAACACCACTTTAAAATTGTTAGGCTACAAACTAATTCTTTGGAGCAAAGGAATATGATAAATGCTAATGTCTATGAGAATGAACAAGTTAAATGCCAGCTGAAGGAACAAAGAGTATAATAATAAGAGTATGAAAGGCATGCGTATACAATGTCGAACTAGTTTAGGTGAAACCTAAGATATCACATGTTTTACTCTTGATTTTAGTTTAAGATTCCATTTATATGTTTTGAAACCCTTTAGAGTAGGTTCGACACTAGTTTGGCGTTTGTGGTTCTCGGTCTGAATTGTCTTTTCTGTCGAAATAGTAAGTGTGCCATAAATCAAACTGTTGGTTAAATGCAAATCAAATTTCAAACTACGCGTGTTCCCAATATGTAAGTCTTTTCAAAGTCAGTCAGGAATCTCTGTTACCCATTTCGATACATCAACTGCAGATAAGTCTTGTCAATGGTTGCATTAGGCAGAACAGTGGGATTTAAGTCTCAGAAAGAAGTTCCGAAGCCGATTCACACCGTTCGAAACACGTATGGCGACCTGAAACTTCTAACTTCACTGTAAACTTATTCGGTATAAGTATAATGAACATTGTTCCAAAAAATTGTACCAAGTACCAAAATAGGTTTACATTATAAGCACTAAAAACAAAGGACCATATCCCCGTAAAAATATTTTTCTTATCGTAAATTAATATTAAAATCTGGGTTCGATATTCTTGCTTCTATTATAAATAGGTGTTGCATGCAAAAGTGATTCACAATTAGCGTGCAAGTGTACACGGTGCCAAGTTATAGTATTCAAAACATCATCTCCACATGGATTGTGACAACCTTTGTGTAATAACGTTTTTTGAAGAAAACCTTTACGTGTCCCTCTTTTGGAGGAAGATTTGTTAAAAGGGGAGTTTCTTTTGAAAAATTCGATTTTTGAAAATAATTAAACATGGAGTTGCCACCGACCACTTTGGTAGGCCGGACACCAATAAAAACCATAGATTCATTTAAAGGTTTCGGGAGTTTGTTACGTGTGGGGAAGGGTTAGCACCCCCATCACGCCTGGAAATCGGTACCAAAATACTTGTTGCTTTTAATAGATGAAAATTATTTAAAATTTAAAATGAATTTAATTAGGTGTTCATAATTGAAAATTGACTCTAATTGTACGAGCTTTATCAAATCGATGCTTTAGAATTAATTAGGCATTTAATTAAAAAGGATGATGATACACCAGACCAAAGACTAAGCCGACATCATATAAGTCTGATTGTCGTGTTAGTTTAGGGTTCGGATCCCGTACGTCACCTTTATGCATGATGTAAGTAGATAAAGTATGATGTCATGGTCTTGTTCGTTTTAATTACTTACAAATTTACCTTTAGACGATGCAAATTAATTTGAATATTCGGTGGATATCCAATAAGCTAGGATATTACAACCCAAATACACAAGTTAATAAATATCTCATTTTTATGATTAAAATTAATTATTATGCAAATTAGGATATTAAAAGTCACGTGAATAACAATTAAGGGTGCATGTCACGAATAAACATTCGAGCAATCATACAAAAAATCTAAGCTAAGCACACATTAAAGCCGAGCATGTAACATATATAATAATACTATGTTATGTATAAAACTATATTATGGACATATAAACTATATATTATAACAATAACAATATAACTACCACCATATAAAATTAAAGCAACATATATTATCATCCACAACAACCACAAATCATACATTAACATGGCAATCATATACACTAAACATAAACATATATTTAACAATATGGCAAAAAGCATGAATAATAGAATATAATATAACAAAAATAAAAAGTAGAGTAAAATATTAAAATGCATGATGACATGGACAAAAATGGTAATAAACCCACTGAAATATTATTAAATTGTAAAATAAGGACCCAATTAAAAGAACGCAACATACTCGGGGGATTGAAAAGGTAATTTTCCATTTACAAAGCAGGTTTAATTAGGGAAGGGGATGAAATTGAAAAGCGATTTAAACTTGAAAGGACCCTGGGCATGGTTTAAAAATACGGAGACCCTCCCTCGCGCAAAGAGAGAGACGCGAAGGGATTTAAAACGTAGTTCACCCATTTTTATAAACCAAAATCAATATAAAAACACATTTAACCCCCCAAAATACCCCTTTTGCCACATTGACAACACTCGTCTGAAAACCATTCTCCTCTCTCATTTCTCTAAAAATCTGAGAACACCGACGTGCATCATTGTTCCGGTCGCCGTTAGCCGGCATCGGAAACCTAAAAACCTTTCGCAACCCATTTTCTTTTGTAAAAACATAACAAAAAACCCATCTTTCAACGTTTCGACACTTAACCGGTACCCAAAATTGAAACACCATCCATCTTTTTCTTTATCCTTCAAAAAACGAAACCAAAGAAACAGTTTTAAAACCCTTTTTAATGTTTTCTTCCCATCGATTCGCCATGCATGGTCTCGGGATAAACCAAATGACTTGTCACCAGCGAGGAAAACGGGCAGACACGGGGAAGACGAATCGACGCAAAGGTAAAATTGAAACCCTAAACCCCTTTTTTATGACTATGCTTCGAAACTGAAATGGTAGAGATATACCTCTAAAACTTGAGGTTTTTTTGCTTCTTATTGCTATGAAATTCCCCTTACTTCCCTCCTGTTTACAACAATTGGTTTCAGCTTTATAAGCCCGAATTACATGAATTTTAGAAATTAAAAATTACAATCAAAACTCCTATTGGCTGCCTATCGTTTGTTTGCATTCATTTGTCCTCTGATTTCTGTTTGGATTGCCTTTGAAATTCTGTTGGGAATGCTCTGACGTTTGTTTGTTTCTTTGCATGTGAGGGCTATCGTACGAGATGAAGAAGGGTACCGGTGAAGATGGCTCGTCACGACGGCTAAGGAATCGGCGCAACGTGGAGCAATCTCAGCCACTAATGAAGGGATATGGATGGTTGTGAGAGAGCTGGAGCGTCGTGCGTGATCTACACGCACGTGTTGGGAAGGTGGGCGCGCGGATTGAATGCGCGCGTGAACGACTCCAGGGGTCGCACATTGGGCGCGTGGTGGATCTGGAAGCTTCTCCGCGTTTATCTCAGTCGTTCTATGCGCTCCCAATCCAAGGGCTATGCTCGCACGCTAGAGGAGCAAATGGCCAGCTAGGGTTTCCCTCATCCGTGCAATCTAGACCGTCTGATTATCCTTGATCTGACGGTGGTACTTTGGATGCGCAAACAATATATTAGATTAGGGTTTTTTATGTTATTAGGCTTAGGGTTTAATATCCAGGTCTGAAACGGGCTGAATGTATAATATTTTTTGGGTTCTTAATATTTGTAAATGGACTCTTAATAAACTGGGCTTTTTATTCAATTGGGCATGTATTTTCTTTCTATCTTTTTTTTCAGCTTAAATAATAATAATAATAATAATAATAATAATAATAATAATAATAATAATAATAAATAGTAATGTGATAATAATAATAATATTAATAAGTAGATAGTAATATTAACATAATAAGATGGTAAGATGATATAATATAATAATATTTAGGTTTTTTCTTTCAATCGAATAACAATGACCAAATATAATAATTAATGGCATCATATATATATATATATATTACTAATAACATTTTTGTTTGTTTTTTAGTTTTTAAATAATATGATATGTAATTAAGAAAATCGAAGCCCAATATTGCAAAATATAAAAAATGGGTTAACACCCCGGACAAAATTAGTGATTACAGCTGCCCCTCTTTGCTTTACTTGTACAACAAGAATAAAGCAAAGACCATAAGTACTAATTTTGTCCAACTTCCCTGTTTGGATCCCGAATCACCGTGCACTTGAACTACTAGCGGTCCGAAAGTCGACATGGGAAACGCTTGGTCACGAAGGCTTGAAGCTGCTTTTCTCATTTCGACATTCTTCAACCCTTCGAGGTTCTAAACAAATGGACAATTGCTAAAAAATAAAAGCTCCATTCTCTCTGTGTCCGAACAGATAGGCGAATTCCATTCTCTTCATGCCTGGATGGATAGGCGGGTTTCCATTCTCAAAGTGCCCGAACGGATAGGCAGGTTCCATTCTCCTCATGCCTGAACAAATAGGTGGGTTTCCATTCTCAAAGTTCCCGAACGGATAGACGGGTTCCATTCTCCTCATGCCTGAACGGATAGGCATGTTCCATTCTCCTCATGCCTGAACGGATAGGCGAGTTCTGAAAGATAAAAGTTCCATTCTCCTCATGCATGAATGGATAGGCAGGTTCCATTCACCTCATTCCTGAACGGATAGGCGGGTTCTATGCTCATCATGCCTGAACGGATAGGCAGGTTTCCATTCTCCTCATGCATGAACGGATAGGCGAGTTCCTTTTACCGGAAAGCTTTAATATGCCTGTCAAAATAGGCAAAAATGACGTGAGTTAGCATGCCCCTAATCCTAGGGATGCCTAACTACATATGATGCATG
Organism: Hibiscus trionum; assembly: GCA_030270665.1. Lineage (NCBI taxonomy): Eukaryota > Viridiplantae > Streptophyta > Magnoliopsida > Malvales > Malvaceae > Hibiscus > Hibiscus trionum. Next base: position 6,421,484 of record BSYR01000007.1, on the reverse strand, counting down.
AATTATGACTTCAAAGTTGCTCGGACGCTTTCATCTTTCGGATCGGTCCATCTTGACCTTCTTCTTGTTTTCTTCTTTTTCTTGATCTCTTTTGACTTTCTCATCCTTGCCAAATCTTCATCCTTTGTCTCATCTTGAAAGATGACTGCTGACTTTCACTGGTCAAAATACACATGACACTTATTGTAGTGCTCATTCTCGTAACATTACCCCCTATTCAAACTGGGTGTTCAACTATTCTCTTTGTCTTGACTCATCATGACGACTTTTATCTTATCTCAACATTAGGGGAAACACATGCCCCCAAGTCCTTAAACTTTTCTCTAAGGTTCATTAAGGTCCATTTTTCATTTTCTGAAGCAATCAAAACATTTTAACAGAAACTCACTTCAAGTCCCTGAACCATAGCATGTAAAATCTTACTACTATTCTCACCAAGGCCACTGATGAGCTATCGTTTGTATTCATGTCCTTGCATTCTAAACTTTATCCTTGAAGCAATGGAAATAAATATTTTTGTATCCACTAAAAAAATTTAGATTACATCTTCTAATTTCAATATAAGATGCATTTTCAAAAAAAAAAAAAACTAGACTTTCTTTTCAAATTATGGATATATCAGGCTAGATTAAATACCCCGAATATCAAGTGTACGAGCGACACTAAGAAGGCTTACCAAGGATTTCCTCGAGCATCATGCGTCTAGGAGACCTCGAAAGCTGTGCTGATGTTTGAAGATGTGAAATACCCCCTGAGTTATTTCAGTTTTTAATCAATTAGACTTACCTTCTGTAGGCTTCGCCTTTATCATTATTACTTTGTCTCATTTCTTTCTGGTTTTGGGGAAGTCAACTCATCACATTCCTTTGGCTCGAGATAAATGATGGAGCAAACAACAAAACCCCGAGCTACTCGGCATTGTCATGATTTGAAAATATTAGCATCACTCATGAAGCTAAAGTTTTTTTATTCAAATGGTGCATAGAAACCTTATTGGTCCTTTGCTACAGCGGAGTGCCCCAAAAATTTCACACTCTTATATGAAAATGCCTATTACCATGCTTCGAACATTGGAGTGCTTTTGTTATGCTTTTTTTTATTTCTTTTATTCTCGATTTTTTTTTCTTTTTTTGCTATTTTTATTTTTTAGTGCGGAAGATTTCTTGTTGTTCTCCTGAATGCCTTAATGCCACGTGTACTCAATAAATGACCAAATTAAATTGGAGTGTAAGTCACATATCATCTTTGCAGCTTTTGATTTCTACTAGACAAAGGTTGCTCGAAATCAACCTTTTGGTCAAGGTTAATGTCCCTCGTGCAATTGATATACGAGGACTCAATAGAAAATATATACACAAAAAGAAGAGATAATTGAAACACAAAATATAATGCATCATTTCATTGAAATTTAAAACATGCAGTCTTAGGCCCTTACAAAAAGATCCTTGCCACCTTTGGGAAAATGGTAGCAAAGTTGATTCCACATTAACTCAAGGAAAAGATTAAAATGCAATGAAATGAAAACAAGCCAACACTAAACACAAAGCAAACTTGGATGCATTAAAACTCTTGATCACCGCTAGACTGGCCACTCATCACAACCCTGAAGCTTCCTCGAGGAACTCAATCTCTTTATTGTCCATCAGTTCCTGAACCAACTGCTTGAATTCTGGACAACTCTGAATCTCATGCCCCGCAGTCTAATGGTACTTACAAAATGATTCATGGCCATCATACACTCCCTTGGTACCATTCTCAATCAAGCCCGCCGTGCACAATTGTCTGTAAACCCAACTCAGAGGGGACCTGACTTTCGACACTTCCATCCTCACTTTCTTCGCGTCTACCTCTTCGAGGGCATTCACGCCTCGACCTCCGTGATTTGGAAGTGGGTTGGCCGGCACATTGGGCCCTTCTAATTCGATGAACCCACTGTTGATCATTTTTTGCACGAGCTTCTTGAACGCTGTGCAATTTTCTCTCGTGTGCCCTGGTACTCCACCGTGGTACTCACAATGTGCTTTCTCGTCATACCATGGAGGGTAAGGCGACTGGAAGGGAGTAACATGATAAGGATGGACCAAATCAGCCTCGTATAGGTGTTTGTACACCTCCTTTTATGGCATGGATAGAGGGGTGAAGGAAATCTTCTCCTTTTTCTTCTTGGGAGCCCTATTTTCTCTTAGGTTTGAGCTTTGCGCATTCTCGATTGCTGCTTGAGGTGGTGATTGTGAGGTGCTTAGGAGCCTCGTAGGTACTGGTGTTGTTCACCTCATGATCTCTCTTCTTGAATTGCTTCCGAGCATTTTCTCCCCCATCAATTCTACCACTCTTGATAGCTGCCTCAATACGTTCACTGGTCATAACCATATCTGAGAAATTACCGATAGGGTTGCTTATCATGCGGTCATAGAGGGTTCCCTTCAAAGTATCGACAAATATAGGAGAGATCTCTTTTTCACGGAGTGGAGGTTGGACTTGCGCCGCCGCATCTCGCCAACGCTGGGCGTATTCATGGAGGCTCTCATTGTGCCTTTCCTCCAAACCTTGTAACATGAGTCAGTTTGGGGCCATATCGGTTATGTGCTCATACTAATCTATGAAAGACTTGGCCAAATCCTTCCATGACCTAATCTGAGCACGGGTTAACTGATTGTACGACCTCACCGCGGGCCCCGCTAAGCTATCTTGAAAGTAGTGAATTAGCAACCTCTCATTGTCGATGAAACCCGTCATCTTTCTACAGAACATGGTTATGTGGGTAGTAGGGCAAGTTGTCCCGTTAGACTTTTCAAACTCCAGTGTCTTGAACTTGGGTGGAATTACCAAATATGGAACCAAACTGAGATCTCTAGCATTCATCCTATATGACCCTTCTTCCTCCTCCTTTGTTCGAAATTTCTCCTCGAGGTCCTTCCGTGTCTCTTCTAGTTGCTTTGAGAACTCTGCCTTGACCTTGTTCATTTTCTCAATCTCATCCAAATCTGGGACACTATCCCCAACATTTTCCACATGATTAAAAATCAAACCTGATGGAGCACGGGTAGAGGCGCCCGCCTGATGCGATGTTGTCCCATCTCCTTGAGTAGCCGCTCCTTGTGAGGGTTTAGGGGTGTTAGTGACAAAACCAATGGAATACGAGGGGTCTCCCATCTCTTGACTATGGTTTTCAACATCACTATTTCCTCTTAGATTGGATTGTATCAACTGAGATATCTCTTTCATCATATCTTGTTGGGACTTGATGATGGTGTCCCTCAATTCTAGCTGGTCTCGCTCCAACTGACCCCTTAAATCGGCTTCCAACTTAGCAAAAATCTCCTTCATTTGCTTCTTTTGATGGCGAGTAAAGTGTGGATGCTGAATCTTTGATAGCCAAGAATACTGCCATGACCCCCAACAATTAATTTTATGATTTACTGACTTAATGTATGCAATATCGTATGCATAACATAAACAAATTATTAGAGGTAATAAATTAAAAAACACAATCAAATGCGAAGAAGTGTTGATTCGAAGAACATCCTCATTAAAAAACTTCTCATAACGAAGATCAAGTCTTATTACAACGAGATAAGGAAATAGGCACATAGGGTACGACTTTCAATAAGTTTTGCTTGTCCCCTCCCTTTAAATAAGCGTATTTCGAAACTTCGTTTCCATGGACTCTTTCTCCCGTTATGACAGTTTTCAATTTTAGACTGTTCTCGAATCAATACTTCGTATGAAAATGCCATGAAGGTGCAAAAATAATCAAACAAAACAAGATGAGAAAAGCATATGGATTAGTAACAAAAATAACGAATACTGAATATAAAAACAAACATATAACAACATAAAAACCTAGCAACCTGCATTCTAGCTTGCTACGGTTATCCGTGTGGCTCTAATGGGGTGGGCTTCTTAAATTCTCATACATGTGGCTTCGGTTCTAAGAAAGGGTACCCGAACCTATCTTATCACCGACTAAGGTAATAAGGACCCCAATTCTGGCCCATTACAAGCTTGCGAATTGGTTTCGGTTCGGGGAAAAGCACAACCTAGTGACGTGGAGGGCTGCTCACGTGTCAAAGGCGTGGATTCCATAAGTGAATTACCGACCCGTGGAGGGATACTCACGTGGGTATGGGCATTTCACTCCCACTTAAGGGATGGAGCTCGGGTATAGAGCTTGATGATCATGATGCAACACATGTCGGTGATTCCTTAGAAATTAAATGAAAAATTAATTAAAGGACCACCAATTATCAAAGCTCGTATAATTTAAGTCACATTTTCAAAGAAGAACAACATCATTAAAGTCAAATTAAATTTCAAAAATTTTCATCATTAAAAGCAACAATTACATTTTTTAGCTTAACTCTCTTTTTGTTTTGTAAAACAAAATTTGTCCCCGGCGGAGTCGCCAAGCTGTAATAACGGTTTTTTGAAGAAAACCTTTAAGTGTCCCTCTTTTTGAGAAAAAAATTGTTAAAAGGGGAGTTTCTTTTGAAAAATTCGATTTTTGAAAATAATAAAACTTGGAGTCGCCACCGGCCACTTTGGTAGGCCGGACACCAATAAAAACCAGAGATTCATTTGAAAGGGTTCGGGAGTTGATTACATGTGGGGAAGGGTTAGCACCCCCATCACACCCGGAAATCGGTACCAAAATACTTGTTGCTTTTAATAGATGGAAATTATTTAAAATTTAAAATGAATTTAATTAGGTGTTCATAATTGAGAATTGACTCTAATTGTACAAGCTTTATCAAATCGATGCTTTAGAATTAATTAGGCATTTAATTAAAAAGGATGACGATACACCGGACCAAAGACTAAACCTACATCATCGTGTTCATTTAGGGTTCGGATCTCGTACGTCACCTTTATGCATGATGTAAGCAGATAAAGTATGATGTCATGGTCTTGTTCGTTTTAATTACTTACGAATTTACCTTTAGACGATGCAAATTAATTCGAATATTTGGGGGATATTCAATAAGCTAGGATATTACAACCCAAATACGCAAGTTAATAAGTATCTCCTTTTTATGATTAAAATTAATTATTATGCAAATTAGGATATTAAAAGTCACGTGAATGACAATTAAGGGTGCATGTCACGAATAAACATTCGAGCAATCATACAAAAAATCTAAGCTAAGCACACATTAAAACCGAGCATGTAACATATATAATAATACTATGTTATGTATAAAACTATATTATGGACATATAAACTATATATTATAACAATAACAATATAACTACCAACATAATAAAATCAAAGCAACATATATTATCATGTACAACAACCACAAATCATACATTAACATGACAATCACATACACTAAACATAAACATGTATTTAACAATATGGAAAAAAGCATGAATAATATAATATAATATAACAAAAATAAAAAGCAGAGTAAATAATTAAAATGCATGATGATAGGGACCAAAATGGTAATAAAACCACTAAAAACTATTAAATCGTAAAATAAAGACCCAAATAAAGGAACACAACATACTCGGGGGATTGAAAAGGTAATTTTCCATTTAAAAAGCAGGTTTAATTAGGGAAATGGATGAAATTGAAACACGATTTAAACTTGAAAGGACCCTGGGCATGGTTTAAAAACGCAGAGACCCTCCCCCACGCAAATAGGGAGACGTAGAGGGACTTAAAACATAGTTAACCCATTTTTAAAAACCAAAATCACTATAAAAATGCATTTAACCCCCCAAAACACCCCTTTTGCCACTTTAACAACACTCGTCCGAAAACCCTTCCCCTCTCTCATTTCTCTAAAAATTCGAGAAGACTGACTTGCATCACCGTTTCGGTCACCGTTAGCCGGAGCTGGAAACCTAAAAACCTTTCGCAACCCCTTTTCTTTTGTAAAAATAGAACCAAATAACCCCTCTTTCAACGTTTCGACACTTAACCGGTACCGAAAATTGAAAACACCATCCCTCCTTTTCCTTATCCTTCAAAAAATGAAACCAAAGAAACAATTTTAAAAACCTTTTTAATATTTGCTTCCCACCGATTCACCATGCATGGTCTCGGGATAGACCAAAAGGCTTGTCACCGGCGAAGAAAACGGGCAGACACGAGAAAGATGAATTGACGTAAAGGTAAAATCGATTGGGCATGTATTTTCTTTCTATCTTTTTTAGCTTAAATAATAATAATAATAATAATACTACTAATAATAATAATAATAATAATAATAATAATAATAATAATAATAATAATAATAATAATAATAATAATAATAATAATAATAATAGATATATAGTAATATGATAATAATAATAATAATAATAATAATAATAATAATAATAATAATAATAATAATAATAATAATAATAATAATAATAATAATAATAATAATAATAAGTAGATAGTAATATTAACATAATTAATAATATTTAGGTTTTTTCTTTCAATCGAATAACAATGGCCAAATATAATAATTAATGGCATCATATATATACATATTACTAATAACATTTTTGTTTTTTTTAGCTTTTTAATCATATGATATGTAATTAAGAAAATCGAAGCCCAATATTGCAAAATATAAAAAATGGGTTAACATCCCGAACAAAATTTGTGATTACACTTTCGGAGTTCACTTTTATGCACAAGTAATGCAAAAACCCAAATATTAGGAGTTGGTTTGATTGAAGCTAAGACTAAAGCAACTAAAGTAAATTGAGAATTCAGAGTGAGAGAATGGGCTGGTATTGGATGTTTCGTAGTGTGGAGAATTGATGTACTGTCTCAGCACAATTTTGCTTGATCAACTTAACAACTTCAGCCACCGCCCACAAGTATGCCTCAGCAGGTGCCCGACTCGGCAGAGATGCGTAAGATCGCATGGGCAGTTACGCGATGATTCAAGGTTCGGCAAGGCTCCCTTCTATGACCCCCTCTTCTCCCGAAGCTTGAAGTGCTATTGGCGAACACGTCTTGGATGATACCTCCTGGTGTGAATCTAAGGGTGAACACCAACCGATTGTGGATCCTCTTTTAGCTGCTGAACTTCTTAACTTATCCCTAAGCTGAAGTAGCTTTACCCTATGGTTGGATAAAACCGTGTTTACTCATTTTTTGAGTTCAACTCTCCCGATATTGAACAAATAGATTGTCGCCCTCTTCTCTCCCGATAAAGATTGTGACAATGAAGAACCAAGAGTAAACAAACCTTGAATTTTATTGCAAAACTGAAATTCTAAACGGATACAACAAAACTCTTACAACTACTACACAACCAACCCTTAGCCCAAGGGAAGGTTTAGAACATGGTGGGTTTTGGATGACACTAGGGTTTCGACAAGAAGGAGTTTCTCTCTAATATCAATTGTGTTCTCTCCTTCAAGTCGATTACATATATATAGGGGAGGAGCCTAGGCCTAAGTCGGTTTAGGGTAGGAATACTAGTTATAATATAATTACAACTCATTAAAAGATCATTAAATCTTCCTAGATTCCCGTTAGACTTTTTGCACCTTGACTTTGACCATGGATTTTCTTTGTCTGCTGGGCTCTAATGCACGTGCAAGTGGTCTCCAAAAATCGGGCTTGATGAGCTCTTTCAGTCGCATACCACTTTTCATTTTTCGGCCTCCCTGGAAGTTGCTGCCTCGACTGCTAATAGTTGACTATTTGGGCGGCAAATAGTTGAGTGCCTGGGCGGCAAATAGTTGACTGCCTGGGCAAAGGTCTGTTTTGACTTGCAGGGATTGGCACAGTTCTTCTTTCTGGGCCTCTCCTTTTTGTCAGTTCTCGATCAGCTCTCTAGATGGTCCAATAGCTTGCTCCATCAATTTCCAGCTTCTCCTCTTCTGCCCTCTCTGCTACCTCGACGACATACAGTCTGCTGCCTCGGCATAGTTCTATCTAGGCATCAGGCTCGGTGGCATGTTGTCGCGGCGACAGGCTCGATGCCAGTTTTCCCGCATCCACCAAAATACATACCAAAACAACACATTTTCCACAAAATACACTAAAAATATGTAATCAAGCTTAATAGTGAAGGAAATTATGAGAATATGCATGAATGTCTAATTATGCAACTAAAATGTGCCTAAGTCTAACAATAATATGAGTAAAATGGGTAAATAAAATAAGACTTTTAGACACTTAACACACCCTAAACTCGAACTATTGCTTGTCCTCAAGCAATGCAAACCCATAATTATTCACCAAATCTCTAAATCTCATAAAAACAACATTATAACTTAGTTAACCCTTAACCACCGTGCACTTGCAAGTATGATCATCAACCCTTTGAATGACAAAAGACTTGCTCGGAACCAAACTATAATGCTAGTGAGTGTGTGCACGCTTTGTAAACTCAAATGATTTTCTGGAATTCCTTGTGATCAATTAGGCTTTAGTAACTTTTTCATTCCCTTCGTTTTTTTAACTAGAGCCAGTTTCGGGCACCTCTAGTGAATTCTTCTTTCCTTTTCTTCTTTCTTATTTTTTTCTTTCTGTTTCACAAGATTACTAGGGCCAAGTTTTAGGCTCCTCTAGCAAATTTGAAGAATTCAAGAAAGTATACTAGAGCCAGTTTCGGGCACCTCTAGTACATAATCAATCATTTTTTTGGATAAAGCCTAGGTTCAGCGTTGAATTCCTTAAATCATTCAAGCTACAAATGGTATTTTTAAGTTTAGCATCATAGTAAAGCTCTAAGTACTTCTAAAGTCATGCTAAAGTCAATGTCACAGTAGACAGTTGTCACGGCGGGTAAAGACTAACAAAGTCTAAAGAAATTTTTACTTCGATTTAAATCAAGGGTAAATAAATAGGGGCTTACATATGCAATTAAGGATAAATAACTTAAGCTTTTACATATGCAAAATCTAGGATGAATGCATCTAACAAACTAAGACAATTAAAACTAAGAACTATTTCCCCCCAAACTCGAAATGAGCATTGTCCTCAATGCATGAGAAAAAAATACAAATGAGTAGTCAGAAAGGTCATTACCTTGCATGATGAATTTCCTTCGAGCCATGTTTTCTTGTGTGGTTATTGAATGCGTGTATCTGCTAGTCAAACCACGTGCATTCGTTACCTTGGCATCCTTGGGTAGTTGTAGTTGCATTTGCTGTGGCGTCAATATGGGTTGCCAGGGCGGATGATGGGGGGTAAGTATTTCAGCAGGAAATATGGGGAACCAGACTGCAGTGTTAGGGAGCATCTCTAGGAGGATTTCCATGATGGAAGTGGGGAGGGCCCTAGTGTATTGCATAAATCGAAGTTGTTGCCTTTCCATCCTATTGAGCTAGTTCCGGAGATGATGGAGGAGTATTGCTGGTATTGGGGTATGTTTGGCAGCTTCAGCACTACTGAGCGACATGATCTGTGCGGCAGCATCAGTACTGCCGGGCGGCGGGAATTGGGCGGCAGCATCAGTACTACCGGGCGGCGGGAGCTGGGTGGCAGCATCAGTACTACCGAGCGGCGGACTTCTACTGATGATGTTGCTCAACTGCTTCTGTCAAAATTCTCTGGAAGGCTGGTTGGTTGCTGGTTGTGGCCGGTGATAGGTGTGAGACAATTGAATTTTATTTGCATGAAGAAGAAAAAAGGCCAAAAAATTGGAAAGATTGTAAGATCAAAGAGAATGCCCATTGGCGGGTTTCTGCCCATTGGCGGGTTGGTGGGTGGGTAAATGTTAGGTTGTTGTTGCGCTTGGGTAGATGGGTTCACTCATTAGATTCTTGATTCTTGAACTCCTTCTTAAAACAAAAATAAAATAAAATAATAAAATGCAGAAATAAATAAAAACTGAAAATTTAAAAATTCTAAGTCTACAAAAGCATAAAAATGTGGAAGATAAAAATAAAAATTATGTTACTCTAGGACTGCATTGGCATGCATCTCCTAAAGTAACTACTCCCTTGACAGTTCGAGCTTGAGGGGGTTGTTTTCGATACTTCTTGTAATCCACCCACACCCTCCATCGAGTGACTATTTTGCCCATGAAAGGGTGGACCACTGTGTTTGCAACTACTTGCTTTTGCATTATCATGGTAGAGGTTCCTTTCTTCCTTGTTCCCTTGTAATCTATGTGTACCTTCCACCTTCCTGTTTTCCTAGAGGCATGAATATGTGATTAGGAAAAATCATATCAATATCCAACCATGTACTTACCTTACTCTCGTCGAAGTTCATTATGGTGGAAAGTAGCCTTTGCTGCCAAGGCAACCGCTGCGACAACCAGTTGTTATGGCAATCTTCTATCACAATGCAGTGCAGGTCAAGGGAAAACCCAATTTTATGAAGAGCCTTGTGAACACCATTTTCTTTAGGTTTCTCAACCATCTCCATCAGTAGAGATTCTGTCGTCTTCAACTCTATCGATGTTGGTTCCTCAAGAAATACATGTAATGAAAAAGGTGATTTTTCAAAGAACTCAAAAGGTTCAGCTATTACCGGCTCATATTTCGTTAGCAAAGTATTTCCGTCGTGTTGCTCCTCTATGTGGTTGTTCAATTTCCCAAGAAAAGGTAGATAAGAGCAATCTATCGATTCCCCAGCTGTTGAGTCATAGCTCTGTTCAGGTTCCTCAATCATTGATAGGGAAATTTGTTGCATAGGCTCATCAATGTGTTCTTTGTATTGCTCCGTCATCTTCTTGCCTTGGGATGTCAGTGTTCATGGGACGTAGTTCTTGGTGATCAATGGTTGTCGAGGCAGAGGTTGCCGAGGCATCATGTTTATCCATTGTATTAATAGGGGTCGAATTGCTTAAAAGTGCGTCCACCCTGGCGATTCTTGCGTCCATAGAAGCTGACAATTCTTGATTTAATGAAATGAAAGCTTGAAGCGTGTCTTCCAAGGATTTTGATTGCTCTTGAGGAGGACTACATTGCCAGGGCATGTCTGCTGCTACGGTAACAAAATTGTCATGGTAGGAAAAAAATTAAGCTTGCTGATCGTACCATGAATAATCTTGATGTTAGTCCCATCTCGGTTCGTCCTTGTATTCACTGAAAAGATGAGGGAAACTTTCGAACTCATGATTTCCTTCACAAAAATTGCAGGAATTTTCTAACATCAACTCTCGAATGGTTTTTCTTGACATGTTGATGCCCTTGAACTTGTATTGCACCTGGAATGTTTTTTTTTTCAAACAAAAGAAAAACTGAATAATGCAAGAAAATAAAGATAAGTGCAGAAAAATAAAAACTAAAATTTGTACGGCAATCCCCGGCAACAGAGCCAAAAACTTGTTGCATGCAAAAGTGATGCACAATTAGCATGCAAGTGTACACGGTGCCAAGTTATAGTATTTAAGATATCGTCTCCACATGGATTGTGACAACCTTTCGGAGTTCACTTTTCTGCACAAGTAAAGTAAAAACACAAATATTAGGAGTTGGTTTGATTGAAGTTAAGACTAAAGCAACTATGGCAAATTGAGAATTCAGTGAGAGAATGGGTCGGTATTGGATGTTTCGTAGTGTGGAGAATTGATTTACTGTCTCGGCACAGTTTTGCTTGATCAACTTAACAACTTCAGCCACCGCCCACAAGTATGCCTCGGTAGGCTCATGCCTCGACAGAGATGTGTAAGATCGACTGGGCAGTTAAGTGATGATTCAGGGTTCGGCAAGGCTCCCTTCTATGACTCACTCTTCTCCCGAAGCCTAAAGTACTATTAGGGAACACATCTTGGATGATACCTCCCGACGTGAATCTAAGGGCGAACACCAACCGATTGTGGATCCTCTTTTAGCCACTGAACTTCTTAACTTATCCCTAAGCCAAAGTAGCTTTACCCTATGGTTGGATAAAACCGTATTTACTCATTTCGTGAGTTCAACTCTCTCGATATTGAACAAATAGATTGCTGCCCTCTTCTCTCCCGATAAAGATTGCGACATTGAAGAAACAAGAGTAAACAAACATTGAATTTTATTGCAAAACTGAAATCCTAAACGAATACAACAAAACTCTCACAACTACTTCACAACCAACCCTTAGCCTAAGGGAAGGTTTAGAACATGGTGGGTTTTGGACGTCACTAGGGTTTCGACAAGAAGGAGTTTCTCTCTAATCTCAATTATGTTCTCTCCTTCAAGTTGATTACATATATCTAGGGGAGGAGCCTAGGCCTAAGTCGGTTTAGGGTAAGAATACTAGTTAGAATATAATTACAGCTCATTAAAAGATCATTAAATCTTCCTAGATTCCCGTTCGACTTTTCCACCTTGACTTTGACCGTGGCTTTTATTTGTCTGCTGGGCTCCAATGCACGTGCAAGTGGTCTCCAAAAATCGGGCTTGACGAGCTCTTTCAGTCCCATACCACTTTGCATTTTCAGCATCCCTGGAAAATAGTTGACTATCTGGGCGGAAAATAGTTGACTGCCTAGGCAAAGGTCTTTGTTGACTTGCAGGGGTTGGAACAGTTCTTCTTTCTGGGCCTCTCCTGTTTGTCAGTTCTCGATCATCTCTCCAGATGGTCTAATAACTTCCTCCATCAATTTCTAGCTTCTCCTCTTCTACCCTCTCTACTGCCTCAGCGACATACAATCTGCTGCCTCGGTAGAGTTCTGTCTGGGCATCAGGCTCGGCGGAATGTTGTCGCGGCGGCAGGCTCAACGGTAGTTTTCTTGCATGCACCAAAATACATACCAAAACAACACTTTTTCCATAAAATACACTAAAATATGTAATCATGCTTAATGGTGAAGGAAATTATGAGAGTATGCATGAATGCCTAATTATGCAACTAAAATGTGCCTAAGTCTAACAATAAAATAAGTAAAGAGGGTAAATAAAATAAGACTTTTAGACACTTAACAATAGGACTCCTTTGGATTCATAGTGTCATATCCTCTTTAACAATTCCTTCCTTTGTAGTCTTCGTCTCTACAACATTATATGTGTAGTTTTCGTTTTCTTATTAAAGGGGATGGTTACTTGGTATAAACATCATTTAATAGATCTTGGAGGAGTGATGATTTGTTTTTTAGGGTCCATAGTCGACAAACAATGGTATATGATAGGCTATGATTAGCCATTTTATGTCCAAGTACGAACAACAACGGACATAGTATGTAACACCCTTGAATTTCACCCCAAATTTAAAACCCTTAATTTAGAAATCCTAAATAAAAACCCTAATTTTGATATTCTCAATTTCTAAAACACTAATTGGGGGGGGGGATTTTGGAAACGATTTGTTAAAAATTAAATATCAGAATTCGAGACCCATTGGCTAAATTTTAAACTTTTGGTGTCTAAATCGTAATTTTGAAATTTCTAAACTCAACATTAAATTCGGAGTATCTTGGATTTCATGGTAAAAAGGTAAGTTTTTAAAAGTTCAAGAACTGATCTATAATTTTAGAAAGAATATGTTTCTTTTATGAAAACCCTCAAAACTTTAAGGATTTGAATTACATTTGGCCTTTTTTGTTTTGTTATTTCAACTTAAAAAATACAAGAACAATATTTTTTTCAACTTCTTTTTATGTCATTTATTACTATTTTCCATTTTAAATTATTCTTTTCTCTTTAACTTTATCCTTGACCTATTTTATTAGTTTTATATTTTAATCACACACATATATATATAAAGTATAAGAGAAACCCTAAGGGAGAGAGAAAATTCTAAACACCAATGGTTCTCCTAAAACCTCCATGTGCCGCTAATTTGAGAAGCCTTCGTGAACAGCACCTTACCATCATGTTCCTGTAAATAATCACCATCAGCTCAAGTAAATTAGCCATTATCTTTGATTCCATGGCAAAGATTTAAAACCCTATTCACATTGTCAATTGTCCAAAACCATGCAAAATACCTTTATCGATTAGCAAGATCTTTAGAAATCGTGTGGATTTGGGGTAAAATTTAGAAGGGATAATGTTTCTACGAACACCGGCTCACAACGAGAAGAAGTAGTTAAGAAGCAAAACATCAACATTTTTATTAGTCATTATAAGGTGTGTGTCTTTCCAATTGTCTTTGCAAATTAATTATACGTCTTCGATAGTTTTTTTTTTGCTCGGCAAACATGTATGATTTATTAAAGAATGTCTCATACATAGCCAACATTCCCCCAAGCCTCGTTAAAAACCTCTCTAAATCTATAGAGGAAAAGAGTACTCAGGGTAATGTACCAAACTAGGCAACCGACACAATACCAAGTCAAAATATACATGGACCCAAGGATGTCACACGATTGCAATTCATCCCACCCTTTGAAACCAGATCGTGCGATCAACTCCACTCTTCGCAAGCACATCTGCAAGTTTATTCACCTCACGATACACATGGTGAAAACAAATATCTCCTAACACAGCACACGCTTCATCGATTCGCCTCATCCAACGCCAATACTTCCACGGTCTCTTTTCATTGTGAAGCACCCATGCAATCTCCGTCGTCGAATCTGACTCAACCACCAACGAAGAATACAATCTCTTCGAACTAACCATCAACTCTAACGCAAAGCAAATCGCCTGTACCTCCGCCTCATTTGAAACCGCCATACCAATCGGTCCTGAAAATAACGCCAAAATTTGTCCCGACGCATTACGCAAAACACCACCACATCCAGCCTTACCCGGTTTCCCCCTTGCTGCTCCATCAACATTAAATTTCAAGGTCCCCTCTGGCGGCAATTCCCATCTCACATGCATTCGTGTCTCTACAACCTGTGACCAAACTTCACAATTCCATGGACTGTCCCACCATCCCGACTCCATTATTGCCCCCGGTTGAAGACCCAATCTCACCCAAAACAACAAGCGTAGCTTCACCAAAAAAACTATTATCCCCGGCTCCGTCCTTTTACCATTAAAAATGCATGCATTCCTTGCCAACCATAAGGACCACGCCACTGCCGCGCAAGAAGACAACCACCAATCACGGAAACAACCTTTAAATATGCAATCAAAACACTGTTCTAATAGTCCCCCAAAATCTCGCGGCTGCACGAACACAACCCGCCACCATCGGAAAAATTACTGCCACACATCCCACGCGATCGGGCATCTAAACAAAACATGATCCAGTGTTTCCACTGCTGCCAGACACCAACAGCAACACAGCGCATTCTCCCCTAACGGCACACCACGCGTCTGCAACATTGCCATAGTCGGCAGTCGATCCACCTTAGCAAACCACATAAAGTATTGTACCTTTGGCGGTATAGGCAACTTCCAAATTGCTGCTAACTCCGCCCTCGCCTCAAGACCAAACGACTGCATCAACCTATACAAAACAACAACCGAAAACTCCCCTGTATGTGATGGCATCAAAATTAATCGATCCACAAACTCAGTACAAATCATGTACCCCCACACGCAATTCCTCAATTCGGATACTTGCACCACCTCAAACGACCTCAAATTTCTGCCAAAAAAAGTAGACCATTCATCATGATCGAAACTCCCCTCAATCGCATAGTCCCTAACCATCGCTCTTTTGTCAATCGCCAATTGAAACAATCTCGGAAACATCCTCTCCATTGTCTCCTCGGCACACCACACATCTTGCCAAAATAAAATTTGGTCCCCTGCACCTAGCTTCCACCGAAACATCGATGGTCCCATAAAACGCCCCACTTCCACCTCGTCTTGTACTTCAATAATTTGTTTCCATACCCTGACATATGCCTTACACCTACTGAGTTCGGTTTCCAACGTGCTGCATTACAACCATATTTAGCTTCAATTATTTGTCGCCACAAGGAATCCTCCGACATAGCATACCTCCATCGCCATTTAGCTAATAACACTAAGTTCAGCGCACATAAATCCACCACGCCCAGCCCCCAAAACGCCTAGGCCGACACGCGATGGACCAATTCACCCTGCTCATCTTCAATTTTGTATTCGAGCCTCCCCAAAGAAATCAACGTCTAATCCTATCAATCTTTGTAATTACACTGTGCGACACTAAGAACAGTCCCATGTAGTACAACGGCAACGCTGACAAAACGGAATTAAGCAACAATAATCTCCGCCAGTGACAGTGCATCACGTTTCCAACCTGTTAGACACTTCTTGAACAGTTGAATTAATGGTTCCCACATCTGTAGGCTCCTCAAATTCACTCCCAACGGCAATCCCAAGTAAGTTATTGGTAATTCGGCACAATCACAACCTAGGATACTAGCAACATTACGCAATGTATTCTCCTCCACACCTACCCCATATAATTTTGATTTTGCATAATTAATTTCCAACCCAGATGCATATTCGAAGCATGTCAAAATACGTTTCAAGTTCCGAGCAACCCTTACCTCTGCTTGAAAAAATAACACCGTATCGTCCCATATAATTTTGATTTTGCATAATTAATTTCCAACCCAGATGCATATTCGCAGCATGTAAAAATACGTCTTCGATAGTTATTTTAGTATTAGTGTGTGTCTTTTCCCCGTCTTTGTTTCTAATAAATTTCTTGAAAGTTTTTCGGTATTTTAACACGTGTGTTTCTTATTGTGCATGTTGCGTGTAAAAGAGTCCTATCGCAAATAGTGCAAGTGTACATGACGCAAGTAGTAAAGTGATACGAGAGTATCGGATATCGTCTCCACATGGACTGGAAATAACTTTATCCTTGAATTTCTGCACAAGAGAAAGAAATAGTTTAATTGAATTGGTGAAGTAATCTTGAGAGACAACTAAAGTAAAAGATGAAGAAATCGATTTAAAGAATAGGCTGGTATCGATTTGCTCAGTAGTGCAGGTGTTGCACTGTTAAAGGAACTTCTATTTTCTGTCGTCGTTCCTGTCGTGGCAGCATCTGTCGCGGCAAAGGTCTGTTGACGTCGCGGCAGCGATCAACAACTCTGTACTTCAAGCTTGGCAAGAATCTCTACTATGACATGTCCTATCCCTAGGCCCAAGTTCTGTTGATGAACACTTCTTGGATGATACCTCCCGGCGTGAATCAAAGGGTGAACACCAATGTTGTTGAATTCTTCTTTAGCCACTTAACCATGAACTTATCCCTAAGCCAAGATGGTTTAACCATAAGCTGGAAAACGCGTATTTACTCCTTTCGTATGCTTTACTCTCCCGATATCAAACAAATGGATAATCTCACAATGCTCTCCCGATACTCTTGTGAGATATGAAAAACCATAATAAATAAACTTGAAGTTTTTATTGCTTGACAGAAAATTCCTAAAACAATACAATCCTTGCAACTACTTTACAGAATCAACCCTTAGCCCTAGGGGAGTTTAGAACATGGTGAAGAAGGGAAAACGACAAGGGTTTAGAGGAAGACGGCTAATGAATGAGATATCCTTCTCTAGGTCGAATTACATGCCTTTATATAGGCCTTGGGTCCAAGTTTTCTAATATGGCAAGAATACAATTTCGAATTAAAGTGCAACTCTAATTTAGACTAAATCTTCTGAGTAAATGCCTTGAATTCGTCCTCTTTTCTTTCCTTGAGTTTCTTCCTTGGACTTTGGGTTTGGCCTTCATTATGCCTCAGGGCTCAGAAAAATATGGAAGTGGTCTACAACAGACCGGCTTGAAATCCTCTATATGTTGAGTTCCACTTCACTTTTCCACTTCAGCATTCTGTCGTCATGGCTGCCACGACAGTAGTCACGGCAGCGTTTTGCTTCTCGACTCCAGCTCTGCAATCCACCTCTGCTTCTTTGCTGCCCTGGGTCCGCCGCAGCAGATACCTGCAAAAGTAACCAAAATCAGTAGTAATTGTGCCATTTTATCTAATTGTGATGTATATGCAAAACTCTATCCTAAATGCAATGAATTATGCTTAAATGCATCAAAAATATGGGTAAATGAGGGGTAAAATATAGAACTTTTATACACTCAACACACCCCCAAACTCAAGTTCTTGCTTGTCCTCAAGCAATTACGACCTAACTAAAAATAAAAACTTTTTGGCTTGGCTTAATTCAGTGAACTTTTCATTACCTACCACACATTCACTATCAAGAGCAGTACCTTGTTGGGTGTTTCTAGATTTATCCGGAATAATGCTATAGTTCTTGTGCAGTGTGTGCAGGTTTTGTGAACAAATATGTGTCTAGTGTCCTTTAGCTTACTAGAATAGTTATGCTTACAAACTTGAGTTTTATGCCAATTCATTTTTTCCGGAGGCAATTCTTAGGCTCCTTTAGTTTTTTCTGACCTTGGACTCGACTTCAATTTTTTTATGGAGGCAATTCTTAGGCTCTTTTAGTTTTTTCTAACTTAAGCTCAAAAATCTTCCTAGAGTCATTGTAAGGTAGTTTTGCGGGCAAGTGAGTGTAAAATGTTTCTTTCATTTATTTCTATCCTAGAGCCAATGATAGGCACCTCTATGGGCAGCTCAAGTGGGTAAACCTTCATATTCTAGTTCACTACTGAAGTCTAGACAACATAAGAGTTACAAAGGGTGTTATAAAGATCAGAACTATAGTAAGGCTCTAAATAGTTCCTAAAAACATCCTAAAGGCACTGTCACGACAGAGTCTGTCGCGGCAGGTAAGTTTAGTTCAAAGTCTTAAGCCAAAATTTGATTTTTATTTTCATATTTTTTTGACACAAAAAATAAACTTAAAATGAGATATAAATTAAAGACACAACTTAACAAGTTCATTAATGGAGGGATGCCCACCCCCAAACTCAAGGGTTGTATTACCCTCAATGCATGACACAACAAAATGAAAACAGAAAATAACATCACAGAATAGATAAAAGTACAATAAATACAACAAAATATAAGAAAAAAAACTTAAGTTGAGGAGCTGTCGGTGCTGCTGCTGCTGACTTAGAGCTGCCGGCGGGCAGTGGCTTTGACGGCAGGGGCTGGCTGGTTGTTGGGAGACGAGGAGGCCATCTTCTTCTTTGCCTCTTGAGGTGGCTGGACTCTGGTCGGTGAGATGTGGGGGGCTGGTCCAGGACCTCGAGATCATCATCGCTGCTGCTGCTGCTGTCGGATCTGCCGTGGCAGGGTCCTTCGACAGTCTCGTTCAGCTTCTTCCTTTTAATCAGAGGGAAGTCCTTGGAGATGTTTCGGACAACTGAAGACTCTGAGTCAGAATCTTGTCAGACGGAGGAAGAATAGAACCCTTAAAAATATTTTGGGTCGATCTCTGGTAGGGCGTCCTTCCTTTTCTCTCCTCTGGGAGTGGCAGATCTCCTGCCGCCGTTTCCGGTTATGGCAGATGTGGGTGTGGAGGTGGCATAAGGGGTTTTGGGACTAGCAGTAGGTGTGGGTGCAGCAAAGAGAGTTTCTGGGGAAACAGGGAATTGCACATTGGGAAAATTTAAACCAGACTTGATAAAATTTACCGTGGCGGCAGTGAAGTCCCTTAGAAATCCCATTAGGCCGAGCTGTCGCTCTTCCGTCTTTTGCAGCATCGTCAGAATCTGGCTGGAGCTGTCTGCCGGTGGTGCTGCTGTCGCCTGCTCTGGTTCTGTTGCGACAAGTTTAGGGGAGTCAGGGTCTGCCGTTGGTTCTGTCGTGGCAGAGGGGTTTACATACGACAGAGGAGTGGAAGCTTTCGATTCCATAAGACTGTAGAGATTCTGGTGCGTCCACCCTTTCCCCGGGACTTTGACATCCTCATTGATTTTTGGTACGTTGTTACCCCGACAGAGAGTGGTGATGAGATAGGGGAAGACTAGGGGGCCTAAAGGTCGAAGAGCACACTCGAGGATTCCGTCTCGTATGTATTGGCCCACGTTGATTTGCCTCTCGTTGAGAATGGAGTGGACGAGGGCTAATCTCTGCTAGTCGACAGTGGTGTTATGGGAGGTAGGCATGAGGCGCTTCTTGACAAAATGGTTCCACAGCTTGGCTTGTGGGGTAAGCTGGCTTCTCCTCACAGTCCACCGGTGCTTCGGGTCATCATTCCACTCCGTACCCTCTTCTGTCACTTCTGCCTTGACCGCGTCATAGTCTGCCGGTGACAGACTGTTCACGAAAACGTAGAATCCTTATCGGTGACGACAACGTAGAATTCACGAACGAGGGTTACGTTCATTTCTTTGGGCTGGGCAGCAAACTTCTGCCACTTGAGTGCTTGTATCTTCTTGGTGATGAAGCCTTCTAGCCCTAGCTCTCCCGTTGTTTGGGTATAAATGAACCCTTGTTCTTCCCATATTTCTCTCTTCTGGAAAGAACCGTAGTACCTCTTTGCTGAGTCTGTGGATTCAAAACGGTTGGGTATGCCGCTGTGTCTTGGTGTTGACACTGCCGTGGTAGAGGTGGAGGCAGCACTGCATCGTGTTGTTCTTCTGGCCATTTCAAGGAACTGTAGCAAAATGAAATGAAATTTTCTGAGATCTAAAATCTGGGAAGCAAGTTGAGAGAATGAAAATGAGATGAAAAAAATGAAAAGGGAGTGGGGGTTTATATAGAACAGGGTTTTTTTCCCGTTGGAATTCTAACGGTAGGTGTGAATAACGGGGCCAGCTGTTACGCAGTTTCTGATGCGTCTGTCACGCGTTTCTGTGTCTATTGCGCGTCTGTTACGCATTTGTGTGTTTGTCACGACAGCTCTGTGACAGGCTGTCTTCTCCGCGTCTGTCGCGACAGCTAGTGACAGGCTTGTCCGTTGGGCTTGTTGGGCTATTAGGAATGCGGTGGGTTGGTTCATTCCTCCTCTTTGCTTTGCTTCCTTAATTTCCTAAAAATAATTAAATAGATAAACTGAATTAAAATCTTATTTCCTAAAATAAATAAATAAATAAATATCTTAATTCCTAATAAATAAATAAATAAAATAAGACTAAGTTAAATTAGGGATGCCTTGAGGGGCATCTCCTAAAGTAACTACTTCCTGCATCCTTAGGGCTTCAGTCCCCTGATAATGCTTGAGCCTCTATCCATTGACCTGGAATTGGTGCCCATCCTTCATGGATTTGATTGTAATGGCACCATGGGGGACAGCTTGGAAAGGACCAGACCACCTAGATTTTAGCTTTCCTGGAAAAGCTTCAACCTAGAGTTGAACAACAACACCTGCTGCCCTGGGCAGAACTGTCGTGGCAGCAGCTTCCTATCGTGCCACCTTTTTTTTGTCCTTGTAGATCTTGGCATTGTCGTAGGCCATTGCTCGAATTTCCTCAATCTCATTCAAGTCCAGTAGCCTTTTCTGTCCTGCCTTATCCCAGTCCATATTCACTGCCTTTATAGCCCAGTAAGCTCAGTGTTCTATCTCAACAGGTAAATGACAGGTTTTCCCATAAATGAGTCTATAGGGTGACATCCCCAATAGTGTCTTGAATGCTGTTCTGTAGGCCCAGAGTGCATCATTGAGATGTAGAGACCAGTCCTTTCGAGTAGGTTTAACCATCTTCTCTAGGATGTCATTTACTTCTCTGTTTGATATCTCGGCCTGCCCATTGGTTTGAGGGTGGTATGTTGTTGCAATTCGGTGCTTCACTCTGTATTTCCTTAATGCAGCAACAATTACCCTATTATCGAAGTGTCTCCCCTCATCGCTGATTATCGCCCTTGGAATGCCAAATCTGGAGAAGATGTTCGTGTGAAGAAATCTTTGCATAGTCTTGGCGTCGTTCTTTTGAGTGGTGATCGCTTCTACCCACTTTCACACGTAGTCCACTGCCAGTATGATGTACAAATTCCCACAAGATGCTAGGAATGGCCCCATGAAGTCGATTCACCATACATCGAAGATTTCGACCTCCAGTATGTTCTGCAGTGGCATCTCATACCTTCTCGATATGTTCCCAGTCCTTTGGCACTTGTCATAGCTCTTGTAAAAGGCTTGTGCATCCTTGAACAGTGTGGGCCAATAGAGACCAGATTGTAGAACCTTGGCATTAGTTTTATTTCCCCTAGGTGTCCTTCATAAGGGGCAACATGACAGTGGTGAAGCACAGCTTTCTGTTCGTCCTGTGGTATGCATCTCCTGATAATTTGATCTGCACAGTGCTTGAAAAGAAGAGGTTCATCCCAATAATAATGTTTTGCATCATTTTGGAACCTCTTGCTTGGTAATTAAGCTCATGAGGTAATAACCCACTTACAATGTAATTAACAATGTCAGCATACCAAGGGGTTTCAGAAAGCTTACCTGTCGCCATGGCTGTCGCACCAGTGCTGGTCGCAGCAAACAACTGCTTATCTGGGAAGGTCTCCAGTATGTTGTTCTTGTCTATGGATTGACACCTTCCCATCTCCAGCCTTGACAAGTGGTATGCTACTTGGTTCTCTGTTCCCTTTTTATCCTTGATGTCAATGTCAAATTCTTGCAGCAGCAGAATACAACGTATCAATCAAGGTTTTGCATCTTTCTTTGTGAACATATACTTTAGTGCTGAATGGTCTGTATGGACCACCACCTTCGTTCCAAGTATATACGGACGGAACTTGTCGATTGAAAACACCACTGCTAATAGCTCCTTCTTTGTCGTGGTGTAGTTGATTTGGGCATCATTCAGTGTTTTGTTGGCATAGTCAATCACATGGAAGAGCTTATCCTTCCTCTGCCCTAATGCTGCCCCGACAGCGTAATCATTGGCATCACACATTATCTCAAATGGAAAACTCCAGTCTGGTGGCTGTACGATCGAAGCTGTTACCAGCTTCTCTTTCAGTATTCTGAATGCCTCAGTACATTCAGCATTAAAATCAAAGGGGCGATTCTGTTCCAATAGGTGGAAAAGGGGCTTGGTAATCTTCGAAAAATTAACTATAAATCGTCGATAAAACCATGCATGCCCTAAGAAACTTCGAATCCCTTTGACTGTGGTGGGTGGCGGCAGCTTTTCGATAACCTCTATTTTGGCTCTATCCACCTCTATGCCACGACAGCTCACCTTGTGGCCTAGTACTATACCTTCATCCACCATGAAGTGGCATTTTTCCCAGTTTAAAACCAAGTTCGCCTCTTCGCATCTCTCAAGAACCTTCTGTAAATTGCCTAAACAATCCTCGAAGTTGTCTCCAAAGACATAAAAGTCGGCCATGAAAATCTCTAGGAAATCCTCCACCATGTCAGAGACTATTGCCATCATGCACCTTTGGAAGGTTGCTGGTGCATTGCAGAGCCCAAATGGTATTCTCTGAAAAGCATAGGTGTCGTACAGGCATGTGAAGGTGGTTTTCTCTTGGTCCTCCGGTGCGATTGCTATTTGGTTATAACCTGAATAACCATCAAGAAAACAGTAGTAAGGTTTCCCCGCTAATATATCAAGCATTTAATCAATAAAGGGTAAGGGGAAGTGGTCCTTCCGAGTAGCTTTGTTAAGCTTATGGTAGTCCATACAAACCCTCCAACCGGTCACAGTCCTGGTTAGGATTAGTTCGTTTTCTTCATTGGTTATTACGGTTATGCCTCCCTTTTTGGGCACACATTGCACCAGGCTCACCCACTTGCTATCCGAGATGTCGTAAATGATTCCGGCGTCAAGCCACTTGATAATTTCTTTCCTCACCACCTCTCTCATAACCTCGTTCAGTCATCTTTGGGCATCAATGGTCGGCTTATGATCATCATCCAAGAGGATCTTGTGCATGCATAACGTCGGACTAATACCTTGGATATCAGCTATAGTCCATCCAATGGCCTTCTTATGCTGTTGTAGCATTTTGATTAGCCGCTGCTCCTATTCCTGCATTAACTTGGAAGAGATGATTACGGGCAACGTATCATTTAAACCAAGAAAAACATATTTAAGCTGCCATGGCAGGGGTTTAAGGTCTAGAACATGTGGCTGTTCATTGGAAGGCTTTTGGATTACATGTTCATTCGAGGTATAATTTAAAGGCTCGAAGAACTTACCTGGACGTGTGCCTATCCAATTTACCTCCTCAGGACCTTCAGTGTCGGATGTTTCTGTGTCTGAGGCGTCACTATCGTTGTTGCTGCCGTGACAGTCTTCCGGGTGACTGCGGTGGCAGTGACCAAACTGTTTGTCGTGGCAACTCGACCTGATTCAGGGTTGGTCAAGGACTACTTCAGACATTGCCTTGCACTCTTCTTCTGCATCAACCTATTTTATTTCATGGAGAACATTGAGTTTGATTTGCTGATCATTTACTCTCATCGTCAGTTCTCCTTTCTCAACATTGATCATAGTTCTGCTTGTGGCTAGGAAGGGTCGCCCCAGGATGATCGGTGCGCTTTCGTCTGCTTCACAGTCTAAAACAAGAAAGTCAGCAAGAAAAATAAACTTATCCACCCTTACCAAAATATCTTCGATATCCCCTTCTGGTTGTACGTAAGAGCGGTCTGCCAGTTGTAGCATGATTGTCGTGGGCCTTGCT
Organism: Hibiscus trionum; assembly: GCA_030270665.1. Classification (NCBI taxonomy): domain Eukaryota; kingdom Viridiplantae; phylum Streptophyta; class Magnoliopsida; order Malvales; family Malvaceae; genus Hibiscus; species Hibiscus trionum. Next base: position 6,397,243 of record BSYR01000007.1, on the reverse strand, counting down.
TGTCCAATACCTAGTTTCTGAAATACAGATTTGGGCATTAGATTTATGCTAGCACCAAGATCACAAAGTGCCTTACCCACGAACTTATTGCCAATTATGCATGGTATGATGAAGCTCCTAAGATCCTTCTTCTTTTAGGGTGGATGCTTATGCAAGATTGTCATGCATCCTTCTGTCATTTTTACTGTTTCGAATTCCCCAAGTCTGGACCTTTTGGACATTGCGTCCTTGAGAAACTTAGCATATCCAGGCATCTTTTGATGGCCTCTAACAGCGGTATGTTAATGTGTACTTGCTTAAAAATATCATAAATCTTCTTAAGCTGGTACTCTTGTTTCTGCTTCTGTAACCGTTGTGGAAAAGAAGGTGGAGGACGATAATCTTCAAGGCTTCCTTCACATGGAATTCGGATCTGAGGAGGCTTAGGTTCTTCAGCATCTTCTGCTTGCTCCTTTGTCCCTTCTGCTGCCGTGGCAGGTATGTCGACAACAGGTTGTCTCTCCTCTGCCGGGGCAGTGGTCACGGCAGGTGTCGCTAGGGTCGGATCCTCACTTGGTATGTCTTTAATCGCTAGCCCTTGTAACTGTTTCCCACTCCTAGTTGTAATTGCTTTACACGGCTCATGTGTGGGTTTTCTAGTGACCTTAGTATCACTAGGGAATCCTCCGTTCTGCCTCGGCTTGATATACTGTGAAACTTGGCCCATTTGTGTCTCCAGAGATTTTAGGGTAGCCTCATGGTTTGTCATCCTCATCTCTGTCTTGTCCATGAATGATTTAGTTTTTTTGACAAAGTGATCCATGTTTGCCATGTATGCCCCCGTCTGTGACATAAATGTTGCCAAAGTTTGTTCCATTATACTAGGTGTTGTTGTCGGCTGCTGTTGTGGCGACAGAATTCTGGGTACCCCTTGGTTTTGGTTGTTCTGCACTGGAGGATTCAATGCGTTGTTCGGATTGCTCCAGGAAAATTTAGTATCCTTCCTCCAGATGGGATTGTAATTGTTGGAATCATAGTTTCTTGGCTTGTTATAGTTCCCAACATACATCCCTTCTTCCAGCTGTAAAGGGCAGTCTTCTGAACTGTGGTTCCCGCTACAGGTTTCACATACCTCTTCTGCAGAATATACGGCTTTAGAATCATTCCGCTGCAGATTTTCGACTATCTTTGTGAGGTATGCAACCTGTGATTTCATTGAATTATCAGCTTCGTAATCCTTTACAGATATTCCTCGTTTGCCTCCTCTCTGGGCTGTAGGGGATTGCTCATCATTTTTTGCTAACTTTTTCAACACGAGCATTGCCTCGTCTGGTTCCTTATCCAGTAATAGCCTATTCACTGCCGAATCTATTCTCAGTTGAGTGTGTGCATTGGCAGCATTGTAGAATTTGACAACCTGATTCTATCTGTGGAATCCATGCATCGGGCAGTTCCGTAAAAGAGTTGTAAATCTGTCCCACGCCTCGTGCATTGGTTCATCATCTTCCTGTTGAAAAGTAGCAATCTCGTTACGCAATATTTCAGATAAATGAGAAGGATTAAAATGAGATAGGAATTCACGAGAGAGATCTGCCCAAGTTATTGAACCCGGCGTTAATTTGTTCCACCAAGTTTTAGCTCTGTCTCTCAATGAATGAGGAAATAATCAGAGCCTCAGTACTTCCGGATTTATTCCTGGCAGTCTGAACGATCCACAGATTTCTTGGAACGTTTTAATATGTTCTCGGGCATCCTCAGTAGCAGAACCGCTAAACTGGCCAGCGGAATTTATCATGCTGAACATGACAGGTTTTAGTTCGAAATTTTCAGCTTCCACGTCTAGCAAGGTGGTTTCCAGTTCAACATGGTCATTGTCCATGTAGTCTCGACAGGTCTGCCGTGCGGCAACGGTAGCAGGCCGTTCATTCAGGGCATCTTGGGGAGGATCAACAATAACTCTCTGGTTATTGTTGTTGGGGTCATTTATCCCATCATCTTGCCTTCCGTTCACCATTGCTTCTAGTATCTCCTCAAGATAGTTGTTTCCTGCTATCAAGAGTCGGGCTTGGTTCCTAAGTTGGTACGTGCGTTCGATTTATGGGTCTAGTTCGTACTCAAGTTCTTTACCTCGTCTAGATCTGCGCATAAGCAAACAGAAAACCTTGTAAAAAGCACGGGATAAATAACACCACTAAAAACAAAAAAGAAAAAGAAAAGTGCAGTAATAAAAAGGGTAAATATATGTTGCCAGTCCCTGACAACGGCGCCAAAAACTTGTTGCGTGTAAAAGAGTCCTATCGCTAATAGTGGAAGTGTACACGACGCAAGTAGTAAAGTGATACGAGAGTATCGGATATCGTCTCCACCGGGACTGGAAATAACTCTATCCTTGAATTTCTGCAAAAGAGAAAGAAATAGTTTAATTGAATTGGTGAAGTAATCTTGAGAAACAACTAAAGTAAAAGATGAAGAAATCAGATTTAAAGAATAGGTTGGTATTGATTTGCTCAGTAGTGCAGGTGTTGCACTGTTAAAGGAACTTCTGTTTTCTATCGTCGTTCCTGTCGCGGCAGCACCTGTCGCGGCAGAGGTCTGTTGACGTCGCGGCAGTGATCAACAACTCTGTACTTCAAGCTTGGCAAGAATCTCTGCTATGACTTGTCCTATCCCTAGGCCCAAGTTCTGTTGATGAACACTTCTTGGATAATACCTCCCGGCGTGAATCAAAGGGTGAACACCAATGTTGTTGAATTCTTCTTTATCCACTTAACCTTGAACTTATCCCTAAGCCAAGATGGTTTAACCATAAGCTGGAAAACACGTATTTACTTCGTTCGTATGCTTGACTCTCCCGATATCAAACAAATGGATAATCTCACAATGCTCTCCCGATACTCTTGTGAGATATGAAAAACCAGAATAAATAAACTTGAAGTTTTTATTGCTTGACAGAAAATTCCTAAAACAACACAATCCTTGCAACTACTTTACAGAATCAACCCTTAGCCCTAGGGGAGTTTAGAACATGGTGGAGAAGGGAAAACGACAAGGGTTTAGGGGAAGACGACTAATGAATGAGATATCCTTCTCTAGATCGAATTACATGCCTTTATATAGAGGCCTTGGGTCCAAGTTTTCTAATATGGCAAGAATACAATTTCGAATTAAAGTGCAACTCTAATTTAGACTAAATCTTCTGAGTAGATGCCTTGAATTCGTCCTCTTTTCTTGCCTTGAGTTTCTTTGCTTCTCGACTCCAGCTCTGCAATCCGCCTCTACTTCTTTGCTGCCCTGGGTCTGCCGCAGCAGATACCTGCAAAAGTAACCAAAATCAGTAGCAACTGTGTCATTTTATCTAATTGTGATGTATATGCAAAACTCTATCCTAAATGCAATGAATTATGCTTGAATGCAGCAGAAATATGGGTAAATGAGGGGTAAAATATAGAACTTTTATACACTTAACAGTGCCATATATCGATTTTTTATTATGTGACATTAATTTATATTGTATGCACATTTGTACACGTGATGTGGTTTGATGAAATTTTCCATGCATTCATACTTGAGTTTGAGATTTAACTAAATATTGGATTTATCAAACTGTGTAACATCGGATTTACGGAACCATGATTTATTAACTTATGGACTATGATTTATGAAGCATGTTTTATGGAATACCATATTTATGGAATTTTGTTTTATGAATTTTGAGTTTTTTAAACGTCATATATGTATGAGCATGGGTTGGGATTTGTACGGAGGAAGCAATGGTCTTTACCACACATCGACTGGTGGATATAGTGAGGGGTTTTGGGGAACCTACCTCTTCTTATAGCAGTTGTAGTTGGGTGCTCTGCATTGAGCTTGTGGCATCATTTCATTTGTCATTGAGACTTGATTATGTGTTCCCTAAGATGTTGCGTTTGACCTATGTTGTAATTATGACCAATGATATGTATGCATGTGATTTGATATTTTGATAATATTGTTATGTCGTGTATATTTTACGTAAGTATTATTTCATTAATATATTATCTTGTATGTTTGTGTCTCCAGACCACATTGGCCTTCTAGCTCACCATGCTTCTTCTCTTCCCTTTCAGATATTTCTAGATGATAGAATCAATTCGGCATTCGGAGGATCGCAGTCTCGAATTGTTTTGGCTTTAAGAAATTAAATGTTATTTTAAATTTATTTTCAATTGTGGCATGAATCTTGCTTTCTGTTATTTTCAAAAGAATTATTTACTTTTTATTTTATTATGAATTACTTTTAAAATATTTTTTTGAGTTGTTTACTTAAAATAAAGTTTTCAATTGTGACTTCCTAAATTCGGCCAAATCGTCTAGGCCGGGTTTATGGGGTTTCATTTAATGGTATCAGAGCTAAGTTTAAACTCTCTGATTGTGTGGGTAACTTCATTTTCAGAAATATTTTACATAAAAATCGTAAATTTGTTTCGAAATAATCAAAAGGAAATGATTTTTTTCGAAAAACCATGCCACAGTTTTTAAAATATTTTGTCAGGAATATAGGATTCTGATGCCGCGTTTCGAACATAGTAATAATAGTGTGATAGTTTGTATGTTAAGTTAATCTTTTTGAGTTAAGATGTACATGGTAGATGTTATGTTAGATTTTACGGTAGTATTTGAATGTTTCCTAAGAGTACTACATGTAAAAGTTTTTTGATCTGTGTGCTACTTGTGAGTAAGTGATAACGTTGATCGAATGAGGGATTATCGACACGAACATAAAATAAAAGAGTGTGCAGTAAAATCCTAATTAAAACCCCCCGAATTTCACCCCAAATCTGAAACCCTTGATTTAGAAATCCTAATTAAAAACCCTAATTTTGATATTCTGAATTTCTAAAACCCTAATCGGGGGATTTTGAAAAACAATTTGTTAAAAATTAAACATCAGAATTTGAGACCCATTTGCTAAATTTTAAACTTTTGGAGTCTAAACTGTAATTTTAAAATTTCTAAACTCAAGATTAAATTCGGAGTAGCTTGGATTTCATGGTAAAAAAGGTAAGTTTTTAAAAGTTCAAGAAATGATCTATAATTTAGAAAGAATGTGTTCTTTTTATGAAAACCATCAAAACTTTAAGGATTTGAATTACATTTGGCCATTTATGTTTTGTTATTTCAACTTAAAAAACAATACAAGAACAATATTTTTTTGCAACTTCTTTTTACTTCATTTATTGGTATTGGTTGTTTTTATTTGTATTTTTCATTTTCAACTATTCTTTTCTCTTTAACTTTAACTTTATCCTTCACCTATTTTATTAGTTTTATTTTTAATAATATATATATATATATAGAAATCCTAAGGGAGAGAAAAAACTCTAAACACCAATGGTTCTCCTAAAACCTCCATGTGCCGCTAATTTGAAAAGCCTTCATGAACCGCACTTTACCATCATGTTCCTGTAAATAATCACCATCAGCTCAAGTAAATTAGCCATTATCTTTGATTCCATGGCAAAAATTTAAAACCCTATGCATGTTGTGAATTGTCCAAATCATGCAAAATACCTATTATCGATTAGCAAGATCTTTAGAAATCGTGTAGATTTGGGGTAAAATCCAGACATGATAATCTTTCTACGAACACCGGTTCACAACAAGAAGAAGTAGTTAAGAAGCAGAACATCGACATTTTTATTAGTCATTATACGATGTGTGTCTTTCCTTTTGTGTTTGCAAATTAATTATACGTCTTCGATAGTTATTTTAGTATTAGTGTGTATGTTTTCCCCGTCTTTGTTTCTAATAAATTTCTTGAAAGTTTGTATGTATTTTAATACGCGTGTTCCTTATTGTGCCATATATCGATGTTTATATTGTGTGACATTAATTTATATTGTATGCACATTTGTACATGTGATGTAGTTTGATTAAATTTTCCATGCATTCATACTTGAGTCTGAGAGTTAACTAAACATCGGATTTATCGAATTGTGTAACATCGGATTTATGGAACCATGATTTTTAGATTTATGGACTATGATTTATGAAGCATGTTTTATGGAATATCGGATTTATGAAATTGAGTTTGATGAAATTTGAGTTTTTAAACATCATATATGTATGAGCATGGGTTGGGATTTGTACGGAGGAAGCAGTGGTCTTTACCTCACATCGACTGGTGGATGTAGTGAGGGGTTCTGGGGAACCTTCCTTTTCTTATGGCGGTTGTAGTTGGTGCTCTGCATTATACTTGTGGCACCATATCATGTGTCATCGAGACTTGATTATGTGTTCCCTGAGATGTTGCGTTTGACCTATATTGTGATTGTGACCAATGATATGTATGCATGTGATTTGATATTTTGATAATATTGTTATGTCGTGTATATTTTACGTAAGTGTTATTTCATTAATATATTGTCTTGTATGTTTGTGTCTTCGGACCACACTGGGCTTCTAGCTCACCCCGTTTCTTCTCTTCCATTTCAGATATTTCTAGATGGTAGAATCGTTTCGACATTCGGAGGATTGAAGTCTCGAATTGTTTTGGCTTTAAGAAATTAAATGTTATTTTAAATTGATTTTCAGTTGTGGCATGAATCTTGCTTTCCGTTATTTTCAAAAGAATTATTTACTTTTTTATTTTATTATGAATTACTTTTAAAATATTTTTTTGAGTTGTTTACTTGAAAGTAAAGTTTTCAATTGACTTCTTAAATTCGGCCAAATCGTCTAGGCCAGGTTTAGGGGGTTAACTAGTATTTGGTGAATATTGCTCTGAAGATTTTCCAATACTATTGTTTGTTAGTGTTTGGAACTATATCGGGACGCGACGATGTCACCAAATTCCAGTGAGTAATGATCTGCACATTTTCGCCAACCTTTTTGCATCCACACCCTGGCATCACCACATTTCATTGAGTATTTGGATATTCGATCTCTAAAGAAGTTCTATCAAAAATTAAATCTTAGGAAATTAATCATTCCCTTTGTATTGGAAAACCACAAAGACCCAAATTTCAGTGAGCATTGCTCTTCAAATTCTCCCTAACCCTTTTTCCATCACAACCTAAATCAAAACATGTAATCCTAATTATTTTAGTTTAAGTTTTTTTAATTATAGGCTCTGATCGTTCAAATTGTACTTTGAACTTCTCATCTTCCACTTTATGTTCATTAGTTATGCAATTAATCGTAAAAATTGGCGAATCTCGGTATTACGACACGTTGAGAAAGTTTGAATAGAGCTTCGAACTTATCAATTCAAACATTAAATTGTAACATATATTCCTAATGATTGCAGTTGTAGTTTTCCTTAGCATGTACCGACACTATTAGGTGTGTAAAAGTAGTCATTTTAGGACCCTTTGTGACTCAATTATTGTCAAAATTAAGTTCATTTTAGATGCATTACTAGCCATACATACACAATTTCATTGTTCTTATCATTACAATACTTGATCGTCTTTATTTGAATATAATCGGTGGAAAAGGTACTGCTTTGGTATGTATTTTGTGCTTGTGCATATTTCATTACCCACTGTCAGGGCAAGTATTGTCGCGGCAGTTAAGGAAAGAGAAATAACGTTTCAGAACCATCACTTGACGATCCAGACCAAGCCATCCTTTGATGTCAAGCCTTACTGAGGAATGTTGACCCAAGAGAACGAGCCCTGCCGAGCGAAAAAGACTGACAAACCATTGCAGAGGCAATGACTATGTCACTGCCGAGGCAATGCCCAGACATATGCCGACAATGGAGAAAATATGCAAAGTGGTAGGCGACTTGAAGAGCATAAAACGCTAGATTTTTAGAGATACTTTGCATGAAGATCGGAGTTGAGGAAGATCATGAAAAAGTCAAAGGAAGGTCAAGGACAAGAAATTGAAAAGGAGGAATAAAATAATGAGTTAAAAGCGATTTATTTCATTTAGAAGTTATGTTCAACTCCAACTTATCCTCCTATTCATAGAAGAATTCGACGCGGCCATGCTCTATAAAATCCAAGGCCTAGCCGCCACAAGGGAGTCAACAAGACTAGAGAGAGATAGAGAGATTCGGTAGAGAATTTAGAGTGCATCTTATCGTCATTATGAACTAAATCTTCTTTTAGGCTAGAGTTATTTTGTTTAGTAGTTGTGAGAAGACGATTGTAATTTGTTTAGGTTTTTGTTAATGCAATTAAGTTCAAGGTTTGCTTATACTTGGTGTTTACTTTTTCTTGCAATTGAATCGGGAGTGGATATTGTGATTGCATCTATTTGTCTATATCGAGAGAGTTAGACTCACGAAACGAGTAAGCATGGTCTTTATCCCAATCGGTGAAGACTAATTCGACTTAGGGATAAGTACGGGTTTCAATGGCTAAGAGAAGCGTAAGATTGGTTGGTGTTCACCCTTGGTTCACGCTAGGAGGTATTGTCAAGGCCTGCACATCAATAGAGTTTCGACTTAGGGATAAGAAGGAACCATTGAAGAATGCTTTGCCGAACCATGGAGGTTGTCGCTCAATTGTCTAGGCAGTAGCCGTATTCTTTGCCATGACAATAGTTTTGCCCATTGCCGAGGCAATTCTTTTGCCCATTGCGAAGGCAATCAAGTTGACATTTGCATTCAAAACCGAGACAGTTTCATTCAATTTCCACACTACGAAGCAACATAATCCGGCCTACTCTCATCATATTTACTCAAACTCTTAATTTACTTGCTTTCTTCATTTTAGTTGTTTTCTCTACCAAACCATTACTTGTGTTTTTAATTTTCTATAGTGCGAGACGATAATCTCTAGAAGTAGCACCAATCCATGTGAAGACGATATCTTTTATACTATAACTTGGCAACATGTATACTTGCATTAAAATTGCGACAATGAATACGCGCGACAAGTTTTTGGCGTCGCTGCCAGGGATTGGCAATAGCGACTTTGTTTTTATTTTCTTGCACTTTTATTTTTACTTTTTATTGTTCAGTTTCTCAAGGGTTACCAAAATTTGGTTTTGCATTGGTGTATGACCAGGGTAAATCCAACAGCTCTAGAATATCCCTTTGATCCAGATATTGAACGTACCTACCGTAGACTTAAACAAAAACTAAAAGTAGCAATGACAGATCCAGTCCGCAATAACAACGCCAACGACAATCAGAATGCCGCAGCAGGAGACAGAGCGGTTCTGCCACCTCTATTTGCTCAAGCAAGAAACCTAACTGTCCGAGATTATTTAGAGGAAGATCCCAATGGACTGAATCAATGAGTTGTCACACCTACAATTGAAGCTGATCACTTTGAACTAAATCCAGTCATTTTCAATATGATCAACACAATTGTCAATTTGGCAGTTCGGCAACTAAAGATGCCAGACAACATCTCAAATCTTTCATGGAGATTTGCAATTCATTCAAGCTACAAGGAGTCCATGAGGATGTTTTGAGACTAAAATTGTTCCCCTATTCACTGAGGGATATGGCAAAAACTTGGTTGAATAACATTCCATCCGGATCTATAGGATCTTGGAATGACTTATATCATGATTCCCTTGCTCGATTTAATCCTAAAAATTTAACTGATAAGTTACGTAATAAAATCACTTCTTTTCGGCAGGCAGATGATGAATCCATGTACGAGGCTTGTGAGCGATACAGAGAGCTTTTACACAAATTTCCCTTACTAGGATTCCCATTGTGGACACAAGTGACAATGTTTTACAATGTAGTAAACACACCGACAAAGATGATGATAGATGCCTTGGCAAATGGCATACTCCTAGACAAGCCACCGGAAGAAGCAATGGAGATCATGAATAGGATTGCTAAAAATGACTATCGGTTCCCAAAAGCCAGAAGAGGAGGAGTCAGACGTCATATCACCATAAACAAACATGAGTCATCGAATTCAATTCTCTCGCAGTTGGCTACCTTAACCAATTTGGTTAAGAACATGCAACGACCAAGCAATACATAGGAGGTCAAGGTAGTAGGTTCAATATGTGATTTACGTAATGGTAACCATGATTCTTCTTAATGTCCACAGAATCTAGAGTCCAGTTTTTTGTTGGAAACTACAACCGAAACAACAACGTGATGTCCAACACTTACAACCCTGTAACCCCCTCGTCCCATTCTAGCTGATAGGCCGGTCTGAACAGTTTACAAGGGGAAAACCGAAGCGAAGCCCGTTAAGGTTCCGCTCCGATTAGCAACCCTAGTAAAATTTTCATTTAATTATCTTGTCTAAATATTACATTTAGTCCTACGTGGGAAAGCGACATCGGAAAACGATAACGGAACAAGCCAATCAGAACATAAGGCGGTTTAAATTTACCAAGTGACAAGTTAGTCCATTTGCAAGCATACGAAGCAAAACCATTTTAAAAGATACATATGAACTAAACAAGGAAGCAAACAAACATTAGGGACCTAAACGCAACGTTCGAGAACCTTTGATGATGCCAAAAAGCCAATTTACATGCCTGCGTTTCGAAACAGGCTTCCCCGTTCCGAAACGCGGGCTCTAGTATAAAAGCTAGACCAAGCCGTTCCGATACGGTCCACAAGGTTTCGGAACGGGGGTCAACAGTGACAAAACGTTTTGGAACTTGTTCTGAAATAGGCACTCACAGAGGCAAACCATATTGAAATGCGTACCGAAACGGGAGCTCTCAAATTGTATCGAAACGGCACCACCCCGTTCCGATACGAGTATCTCTGAAGCTACAACCGTTCCGAAACTACCACGAGCGTTCTGAAACGCCTGCAAACAGAGTGACCCGAAAACAGGTTTTTGCATCTTCAAACATCCCTAAACTTGCCTTAAACATCAAGGATCACATGCAATAATCATACATACAATCTAGAGGCATCATATCCTACCATGAGCATGATCAAACATATAAGCATGCATATGAGACATTTAACTATGAAGAATCATACATCCACAAAAGCATTTCATAAACAAGGATTACATACCTTCCACACAAAAACATAAGCATCCATAAAACATGAGTTACAATTCTTCAACACAAAAGCATAGGCATTTAACAACATAAAAGCCAACATATGAGTCTAACATACGCTCCTACAACACATAACATCCCCATTGCTATCTATTACATTATTTAAGAAAAACCATACTTGAGCAACAACACACCCTGTTGGGTGCCCCTTCCTTGCTAACTTCCACACTAATGATCTGCATTGTCAGAAATGAGAGCGTAAGCTTGGAAGCTTAGTGAGGGAGCTCAAAAACAAATATCGACAATGAAGGGTCCAAAGCATGGTATCCATAAAACATCCAAAAGGCATACATTTACTCAACATAACAACATAACCAACCGCTACAAGAATGCATGAACATGGCATCTTACCTCATGTTATGCTAAACAATGATGTAACAAATCATCTTACGCATCAACCACACATAAACAAGTATATAGGCAACTATATAGCTTACTCAGATATGCGGATAGCTTCTGTTGGGATTTTTGCCCCAACGTACTCAAACAACAATATTACCTTCGGGTGGGATTTCACAAATCACCGTTTCTTTACGGATGGGATTCCACTCATCATCACACACAAACACTTACTGGTGGAATGTTACTTCACCGTACTCCTCCTTGGTGACTACACATCACCAAGGCTACGCGCGAATTTGACTCTTACCGTGTGCACACTTATCCTAATGATCGATCATTTATACCCGATAATTAAAACTAGTGCAAACAGACTAACCAAGAACTCACCATGATTTAACAATCATGCAACACAACATACAATTTACCATCATACAACATATATACTTCATAACATGTATAATTAGACTCATATAACACAAAACCACATTTGCACATTTAACGAGAAACTCATAAAGTCAAACAAGAGATTAAGCTACCAACTTAATCCACACATTAGATTAGCCTACCAAGCAAAATCTAAAACTCCAACGACATACTTTGAACCAATTTAAAACCATTTAAAACAGTCCACTCACCAAACACTCCCAAAACTAGCCAAGAATGACGATCAAGCCTCCAAGTTTCTCGGAATCGAGCCCGAAGCTTCTCCAACGGTTTCCCTTATTTCTAATAAACCAAAAATAGCGTATTACTCAACAAATCATCCACAAATAAGATTACAATCTCAAGACCATTTCACTACATTTCCAAACCAAGAACTAACCCAACTCCTCATTTTCGGACTTGAACACAACCCAGCAAAAACCCCTTGATTCCAACACCCAAATCATTATTAAACACGTTCAAAACAACCCTCAAGCATAACCATACCATCATCCCAACTTTCCCTCACCAAACTACCTCAAAAACTAAAGTTTTCTACCCTTTAACACACCCACAAAAACCCATTTCAGGATTTCAACAAAACTCCCCCATTTGAAGATATAATACACTTAAAGGCAAGACTAAGACACATATTAACTTTACAAATAAAAAACCCATTAAAAACCCATTAAAGTTTCCTCATTTTACCTAAAATTTGAATACTTGAAGAACTTCAAAAATGGAGTTTAGGAAAAACTAAAACCATAGAAACATTAAGGATGAAGAGGAGAAGTCAAAAAACATATTTACCTTGATGAAAACACTTGAAATCAATGAGGAAATGGATGGAACGGTAACTTGGGGTTGGGGAGGTTTTTGTGTCGTGAGTTTTGGTTTGAAGGAAGAAGAAGATGGTGACTTTCAAAAAGGCACTTTTACATGTTTTATTTTCCTCATTGTAAAATTCCCATTTTACCCTTAATGAAAGCACAAGGCCTTTTAAAATCAAACCAAGCCGATTTTTATTTAAAACAAGCCCAAAGACCTGAACCCAATTTAACTGTCCTAACACCCGACCCTTAAACCCGAGTGTTACAACTCTCCCCCACTTAAGGAATTTCGTCCCTGAAATTACCTGACATGAAGAGAGACGTAAACTGCCTCTCAATATCCTCCTTTCTCTCCAAGTGGCCTCTTCCACGCCTCGACGTTGCCACTTCACTTTGACCAACTCAATCTGTCTACCACGCAACACTTTGCTATTTGATGCCAAGATCTCCACTGGTTCTTCATCGTACGTCAAGTCTGGGTTCAACTCAATCTCTTCCACATGCATAACGTGCGACGAATCTAATCTATACTTACGAAGCATCGAAACATGGAACATATTGTGAATCTTCTCTAACTCAGATGGCAAACGCAAGTGATAGGCAACCAAACCGATTCGCTTCACAATCTCATACGGCCCAATGTATCTCGGACTCAATTTCCCATTTCTGCCAAACCTCATAACTTTCTTACACAGAGAGACTTTCAAGAACACTCTATCTCCCACGGCATACTCAAGTTCTTTCCTCTTCAAATCGACATAGGATTTCTGTCTATCCGAAGCTGACTTCAAACGATCATAGATTAACTTCACTTTATCTGTAACGCCCCGGTTTTAGGCTTAGAAGTTTTGGACGTTGACCGGTTCGGTCAAAGTGTTGTTCGAATCTAAAAAGGTGAAATTAGGAAAGCCTAGTTCGGGTTGCATTAAAAATATGGAAAAATATTCTAAAATCATATTTTAATATAAATAAGTGAACTGTGAAATAAATTTTACAAAATGAGGTTTGGAAGGGTGACATTTTGGCTAGTGACCAAAATGTAAATTTTGAAAGTTGCGTGACTGTTTTAGAAAGGATTGAAACTTTGAATCTTTAAGGAGCTATTTACCCAAAGGGAGTTTCTCCAGATTTTTCTAAGATATTTTAAGGTTTATTTCTAATTTTAAAACAAAAGAAAAGAGGAGGGAAACTATTTTTCCTATTTTGTAACTAACTTCCCATATTTTCCAATTTACCTTTCTCTCATTTTCTCTCAACCCAAACATCTTTTCTCCAGAGATTTTCTTCTGGTTTTGGCATCTAAACACCTCTTTTCAATCAACCTTTGATTGCTAATCATCTTATCAACAAAACCTCACCAATTGCCATTGGATTCTTCAAGCTTTTTGGTTCTAAAAGAGGAGAAACTCAAGTTTGGAGGTAAGAACGTCCTTCTCCTCTGAACTTCAAGTTCTTTAATGAAATTCCTAAGTTCTCAATCCTTATTTGGTGATTTATAAAAGGTTTTTAAGGTTGTGTAATGGATCTTGGCTTTAAATGCAAGATTTGATGATTTTTGATGAATTTTCGTTGGATCTGTTAAAGCAGTGATTTGAGGTGTATAATTGGTGATAAATGAATGTTAATTTGATATGGAATTGAGTTTTAACTAATGCAATCTCGGATAAGTTGAATTTCCTAAGTTTAGCTTGTGGTTCTTGGTTGTTTTTGGGTGATCTTGTGGATCTGTTGTTGCTGGAGGTATAAGGATGTTGTTAGGTCCTTTTTAGTTGTTAAATGATGTTTAAGGATGCTTAGTTTTGATGGTTTATGGCTGGGCTTTGTTGAGGAGTTGTTTGGATGCATTTTCGGTTGTGTTTGGTGGCCGAAAATGGAGTGTGGATGAGAGCAGCGAGTTTAGGTGCTTTCATTGAAGCTATTAATACATGATGATGCATTAATCTACTGTTTTAATGTGTTAAAACAGGGGAGTCATCTTTGGATCCAAGTGGTGGTGATCCGGAAGCTTGATTTGGTGTTTCGGCAAGAGGCGAAATGGATTCGGTGAGTGGATTTTGGTTTTCGGCTTTGAAACAATGTTTTGGAGGTTTGGGAGCTTAGTCTAAGTCTAAACAACTTTGCTAAGCTCAAGAGTAAGTTTTCGGAAAAACTCTCTTGTTGAGGAACCATGTGATGGTTGGGTGCAATGTGTTTGTTGCATGTTAAAATTCTGTTCTTAAAGCATATCTAGCATGTGTGTTGCTGAGATTATAAGCCATGTGTTTAAGGAAGCTCAAGGTTAGAGTTCCTTGTTGTTGAACATTGTATAAATGTTGTTTGATGCTTAAGAATGCATGATGTTTATGGCTTGGTTAAATGCTTTAAAACAGTGGATTATTGATGATATATGATGTATATTGGCAAGTGATGTTTTTGAAAAGGTTAAGGTCACTAAGGTGGTTAAAAGTCCTTGAGTGAGCCTTGTTTACTTAAGAACATCAAGGTGGTTAAAAGTCCTTGGATGGTTCTTGTTACGGACACAAAGGTGTTTAAAAGTCCTTGTGTGGTCCTTTCCAAGGTGTTTAAAAGTCCTTGGGGCCAAGGTGTTTAAAAGTCCTTGGGGTGATCTATATCATGGTGTTTAAAAGTCCATGGCCAAGGTGTTTAAAAGTCCTTGGGGTCAAGGTGTTTAAAAGTCCTTGAGGTGAAACTTGTTAAGGACACAAAGGTGTTTAAAAGTCCTTGTGTGGTCCTTGCCATGGTGTTTAAAAGTCCATGGGCCAAGGTTTTAAAAGTCCTTGGGGATAAGATCACAATGGTGTTTAAAAGTCCATGTGTGAGTCTTATGTTGATCTTGTTTTAAAGATGGTAATTATCACTTGTGGCCAATATGACATGTTATGATGTGAAGCATGAGATGCTTGTTTAAGATTGCTTGTGAGCATGTCTAAATGTATTTTGAAGTATGATTTATAAATGAGTTTTATAAATGCATTATTGTGTGGTTCTAAGGAGCTTTCCTCACTAAGCTTTTGCTTACGCTCTCTCTCTTTTCTTAAACCAATAATGCAGAGCATTAAAGTGCATTGAGGGCAGCAGGGAGGGCAAGCAATCAAGTGGAAGTTAAGCTCATGTATGAGAAGGTTTTCTTAAACACTTTTAGCTTTTGGCATTTGGCAATGGGGGACCTATGTTGTTGTTTTGGGAGATGTTTGGAACTCCCTAAGTTGGATTCATGTTGTTGTTAATGTTGGTTTTTGTAATTGGCCATTATGTGTTGGTTTGAAGGCTTTTGTGCATGAATGGTTGCTTGTGTAGGAAACATGCCTTTAGATTTGGGGCTTTTCATATATGTTGATATAATGATGATTGGTTGATGCAAATATGTCTCTTGTATGTTGTATGAGATGCTGGTAAAGTTTGATAGCAATTGGAGCATGATTGGTTGGTCAATTGCATGTTTAGGCAAGCAAACTTCTGCATTTTGTGCAGGCCGTATCGGAACAGTGCCTGCCGTTTCGGAACGGGTGCCTCGAAGCAGCCCAGGCGTCCGAAACGGGTGACACCGTTCCGAAACGGAAAGGCTACTATCAGCCCTCGTTTCGGTACGCGTTGCAGAACGGCCCCGCATTTCGAAACGGGCTGTCTCCCGTTTCGGAACGAATGACCGTTGGGAGCTGACATTGGTAGTTATATGTTTCAAAATGTTTGCATTTTGGTCCTGAACTTGTATGTGCGATTGTATGAGTTTGGAATGTCCGTTTGAGCTGAAATTTGGCCGAGATGCATAAAACATGATTAATTTCAAGTTGGTAACTTTAATTTGGGTGAAGTCCTTATATTTATCAGAATTTACAATTTGGTCCCTAAAGTTGTAATTTGTTCAATTGGGTCCCTGTTCGATCTCTGATGTTTATGATCTTTGAGTATATTGTTTGAATGATCATAACTAGGGTTAATGTGCATCTAGACAAGTTTAAAAAGAAAAAAAAGGGTCGTTAATCAAGGTTGACTTTCGGGTTGACTTTGGTTTTCCCCGTGTGACTTTCTTAATTCGGGTCAACCGTTTAGGCCGGGTTAAGGGGGTTACATTTGGTGGTATCAGAGCTGAGTTCTCGAGTAAATGGGAATGTGTATGTGAATGTTTAAAGTGTGTATGCTTTGTATGCTTGTTGGGTGAAAGCATGTTGAGTGGATTGCATGTATGTTGCAATTGAGATGTATGCTGTGATGAAGCATGTTGTGGGTACCCATTGCCAAATCAAAGCTAATGAAATGATGTTGTTTTTAATTGGAAATGAGCTTGAGTACTTGGATTGCTTACCTTGCTGGGCCTGACTTTGTTTATTTTGCATTGTGATTGCATAATTAGAGTATGGCACCTCGTAGAGAGTTGAGGAGTAATGTGCGAGCTACGGCTCAGAATGAGAATGAAAATGAGGAGAACGTTGAGAGCGCAGTTTTACCTCCTCCACCTGGTGGTGGTGGTGCTGGGGCTGAGGAAGCTGGAGCTGCAGCTGGTGCTGAGGCTACAGGACCTGAGGCTGGTCAGGGGCAAGCTGTTCCTGACATGACAGTGTTAATTCAAGCTATAGATGGTGCTTTTCAAGCAGCGGTAGCTGGAGCTCGAGGAGCTGGGCATCAGGAAGATGCTGGAGTTAGACTACCTTTGGAGCGTTTGCGCAGTCTAGGAGGGACTGAGTTCATGGGTATGTCTGCTGAGGGTTCTGAGGCTTGGTTAGAGAGTACCAAGAGGATCTTGGGTTAGATGAGTTGCACTGATGTGCAGAAGCTTGGCTGTGTTGTGTCCTTGCTACAGAAGGATGCATATACGTGGTGGACAACCACTATTGCTGGGATGGCGGAAGTTGATGTGACTTGGACATTCTTTCAGAATGTGTTCAAGAGAAGGTATCTGGGTGTGAGGTACCTAGATGAGAAAAAGAGGGAGTTCATGTCTCTTACTCAAGGGAGCATGACGGTGGCTGAGTATGAAGTACAGTTTGTTCGACTCAGTCAATACACACCTGAGCTTGTCCCGGATGAGCGGGTGAGGTGTGAAAGGTTCCGTTATGGCTTAGTGAAGGATGTGAAGATGTATGTGCTGGCTACTGAGTATGATGATTTTGATGTGCTGGTGGGCCGGGCTAAGGATATTGAGATGAACTTGGGTTTATCTGCTAAAGGTGCTGGTAAGCGAGCAGCTGAGTATAGTTCCGGTGGTGGACGGAACAAGAGGGGACGTGATCAGAAGTATCAGTCCTCGGTTAAGCGAGGTGGTGGAGCACCTGCTCGGGGAGGCAGCGCTAGAGCTGATCCGAGTGCTTGTTGGATTTGTGGTTCTCATGGTCACATGAAACGTGATTATCCTCGTGCTGTGAGGGAAGTGCAAGCTCCTGTTGCGGCAGCTGGTAATGGTTGCTGGAACTGTGGATCTTCGGATCATTTGAGGCGTGATTGTCCTATGTTGGCTGGTGGCCAAGTTCGTGCTCCTGTTGTTGCAGCACCGTAGAGAGGTCGTGGGCGCGGCCGTGGTAATTTCCAGCGGAGAGAGGAAGGTGGCCGAGGTGTGGCTCATGTTGTAGCTGTGCAGCCAGAGGGTGGCGGGCAGGCTAGAGTGTTTGCTCAGCGAGAGGGGAGGAATGACGCGGATGTGATCGCAGGTACTTTTACTCTGCAATCCTTGTCATTACTTTCCTTGATTGATTCTGGATCTACGCACTCTTACATATTGCGTGAGCATGCTGAATTGCTTGGTTTGCCTGTTGAGTCTTTGGATGTTGGTATGCGTGTCACTAGTTCTTTTGGTGAGACTGTTGTGACTAGAAAGCTGTATAGAAGGTGTCCTTTGGTTGTTCAGGATCATGTTTTTCATGTTGACCTTATGGAGTTACCTTTCTATGGTTTTGATGTAATCCTTGGTATGGATTGGCTTGCTGAGCATCGTGCTGTGGTGGATTGTGAAAATAAGCGAGTTTCGTTGAAGCTTGCGGATGATTATGAAGTTGTTGTGGTTGGTGAGAATGTGAAGTTTCTTGCCAATGTGGTGTCTACGTTGGAGGCGAGCCGGATGCTGAGGCAAGGCTGTGAAGCTTACCTAGCTTTTGTGATGAATCCTAGCTCTAAGGAGTTGAGGGTGCAAGATATCAGGGTTGTGAAGGAGTTTCCTGAGGAGTTGCCTGGTTTACCTCCTAATCGCGAGGTGGAGTTTGGGATTGAGCTGTATGAGAATACAACTCCTGTGTCCATTACTCCCTATAGGATGGCACCTAAGGAGCTGAAAGAGCTGAAGACGCAGTTGCAAGAGTTGCTTGAGCGTGGTTTCATTCGGCCGAGTGTGTCGCCTTGGGGTGCACCGGTCTTGTTCATGAAGAAGAAGGATGGCACTATGAGGATGTGCATTGATTACCGTCAGCTGAACAAGTTGACTATCAAAAATCGGTATCCTTTGCCGAGAATTGATGATCTCTTTGATCAATTTCGGGGAGCTGCTGTGTTCTCTAAGATTGACTTGAGGTCAGGGTATTACAGGTTGAAGGTGAAAGATGTGGATGTGCCTAAGACAGCTTTCAGGACAAGGTATGGGCATTATGAGTTCCTTGTGATGCCGTTTGGGTTGACAAATGCTCCTGCTACTTTCATGGACATGATGAATCGCATGTTTCATGAATACCTGGACAAGTTTGTTGTGGTGTTCATCGATGATATCCTCGTGTACTCGCGTACTGAGGAGGAGCACGAAGAGCATTTGAGGATTGTTTTGCAGGCTTTGTTGGAGAATCAGCTTTATGCTAAGCTGAGCAAGTGCGAGTTCTGGTTAAGTGAGGTGGTGTTTCTTGGGCATGTGGTTTCTGCTAAGGGGATTCGGGTTGATCCTCAGAAGGTTGAGGCGGTGATGAATTGGAAGGTTCCTAAGTCTGTTCATGAAGTTCGTAGTTTCCTCAGTTTGGCAGGATACTATCGGAGGTTTGTGGATGGGTTTTCTGAGATTGCTGCACCTTTGACAAAGTTGTTGCAGAAGGATGTTAAGTATGAGTGGACAGAGGCGAGACAGCAGGCTTTTGAGAAGCTTAAGGCGGCTTTGACGCAAGCTCCTATCTTGGTTCAACCTGAATCAGGGAAAGAGTTTGTGGTGTATAGCGATGCGTCCTATGTTGGTTTGGGATGTGTGTTGATGCAAGAGGGTAAGGTGGTAGCTTATGCATCGCGGCAGTTGAAGGTGCATGAGCGCAATTATCCTACGCATGACATAGAGTTGGCTGCAGTGGTTTTTGCTCTGAAGATCTGGAGACATTACCTGTATGGTGAGAAGTGTACTGTGTACACGGATCACAAGAGTTTGAAGTATCTGATGTCTCAGAAGGAGTTGAATCTCAGGCAGCGACGTTGGGTGGAGTTGCTCAAGGATTATGATTTGACGATTGAGTATCACCCTGGGAAGGCTAATGTTGTAGCGGATGCCTTGAGTAGGAAGGTAGCTGTTGAGCTGAGGGCTATGTTTGCCAGTTTGAGTATTTCGCGTGATGGTGGTCTTGTGGCTGAGTTGCAAGTGAAACCATCTTTGGTTCAGATGATCAAGGAAAAGCAGTTGCTGGATGATTCCTTGGTGCCGCATGTTCGGGATATCGCGGAGGGTAGACCTTCGGATTTCTGTTTTAATGATGATGGAGTGTTGTGTTTTGGGAGTCGGATAGTGGTGCCTAATGATGCTGAGCTGAGGCGTGCTATTCTGACTGAAGGTCATAGTAGTCCTTTTGCTATGCACCCAGGTAGTACTAAGATGTATCGAGATCTTCGTGATGAGTACTATTGGGTGGGTTTGAAAAAGGATGTTGCGGAGTTTGTCAGCAGGTGTATGGTGTGTCAGCGAGTTAAGGCTGAGCATCAATTTCCTTCAGGGTTGTTACAACCGTTGAGAATCCCTGAGTGGAAGTGGGAAAGGGTTACCATGGATTTTGTATCTGGTTTACCTTTGTCACCGTCGAGGAAGAATTCGGTGTGGGTGATTGTGGATCGCCTGACGAAGTGTGCGCATTTCTTGCCTGTGCATACTACATTCTCTTTGGATAAGCTTGCGGAGCTGTACATTGCGGAGATTGTGCGGCTGCATGGTGTGCCAAAGTCGATAGTGTCGGATAGGGATCCGAGGTTCACATCGCGGTTCTGGCAGTGTTTGCATCAAGCTCTGGGTACGAGGTTGAATTTCAGTACATCCTATCATCCTCAGTCGGATGGTCAGTCTGAGCGTGTTATCCAGATTTTGGAGGATATGTTGAGGTGCTGCGTGATTGAGTTTCAGGGCTCTTGGGAGAAGCATTTGCCCTTGGTTGAGTTTGCTTATAACAATAGTTATCAGGCGAGCATTCAAATAGCACCTTATGAGGCTTTGTACGGGAGGAAGTGTAGGACTCCTCTTTGTTGGGCTGAAACGGGTCAGAAGTTGGTTTCGATGCCGGCTTTGTTGAAAGGAACCACCGAGAAGGTGAAGCTCATTTGTGAGCGTTTGAAGGCAGCTTCTTATAGGCAGAAGTCTTACGCGGATTTGAAGCGTAAGGAGATTGAGTATGCGGTGGGAGACCGTGTGTTCTTGAAGGTTTCGCCTTGGAAGAAGGTGATGATGTAACCCCCGTAGCCCGGCCCTAGACGGTTGACCCGAACTGCGAAGATTACACGGGGAAAACCAAAGTCAACCCGAAAGTCAACCTTGATTAACGACCCTTTTTTTTCTTTTTAAACTTGTCTAGATGCACATTTAACCTAGGCATACTCTTGAGATAAGCATACTCAAAAATCACAGCAATCGGAAAACGATAAGGGACCCAATTGCACAAAATACAAAATTAGGGACCAAATTGTAAATTCTGAAAATTAAGAGGACTTTACCAATTTTTAAGTTACCATTATGAAATTAGTCATGTTTCATGCCTCTCTGCAAAATTTCATCTCAAACGGACATCTCAAACTCAAGCAATTGCACAAACAAGAAACGGGACTAAAACGTAAAGCTTGCAAACCATCAGGTGTTCAGAAACGGGTCTAGGCCGTTCAGGAACACCCCTTGGCAGTAGCTAAAGTGTTCAGAAACGGGCTAGGCCGTTCAGGAACACCCTAGCCAAAACAAGGGCCTGTTTCGAAACAGGCAAGGGTGTTTCGAAACACCCTGCCCAGAAACAGCAGTTTGGCCTGTTTTAACACCTTTAAACCCCATCAAACGTGCTCCAAACCATTCCACAATAAATCAACAACATGCCAAACATCAAACCTACCAATTTGCATCAAAATATAGATACAAAACCACCCCTAGATGCACCAACTCATTCAACACATCCAACACTCAATCATGCTTTTCAAACAAGAAGCATAGCATAACAACTTAAGCATAAGAAGATTCAAACGTTGCAAGCTTACACCACATAGTTCAAAAACATAAACCAAACTTGTCCAACATACAAATCCTCTCTAAACAACAATATAAGAGATTCTTCCCCCATTGCCTTTATTATCTATAGCTATTAACCGAGACATACATCTCAAGTGGAGTTCCCCCTTGAATCTCTTGCTTCTCGCTGCTCCAACTTCAAATGTCTGCATTGATGGACAAAAAGGAGCGTAAGCACATAATGCTTAGTGAGGAATGCTCAAAACCAAAACACCATCAATGCAGCGAATCATAAAACCACTTTTAAAAGCAACTCGATTTCATAAACCAAAGCATTGTTTGAAAACCCCTTTTCAACAACGTGCTTAAAACCATGCATTGCTCAATCATGAAAACCAATCCTTAGCTTAGAAAGCTAAGCAAGCCTTTTCAAAACATAAACTTGCAAAACCATCAATTTAACCACACCATGCATAAACACCATATGCAAGGTTAAATTCAAACCCTTGGAAGTCACTTCCAATTCACAACATACCTTTCTCATCCTTGATTATCACTTTAAGCAATAAACCTTTTAAACCATTTTCTCATTCATTAAAACACATGCATTACAAATGCAACATGTGAACCACAACATCAATATTTGCAACTCATGCTTTTGAAAACAAGTCTTCACAAGACTTCAATGCACTAAAGAGATCTCATGCACACATGCACCATCCTCAATAGATAATCAACACTTGTTCAAACTAACAAGTACACATGCATTCATAATACATTAAGCAAATCTCATGCAACCATGCATCAATTCAAGCATCTCATGCTTCATTAAATTCAAGAACATTATATTGGCTTCCAAGTGATCAACCAAATCCACTTTTCAACTCAACATCCAATCGGATACGCGGATCACAAGCGTTGTCCCCACGCTTCATACACCCTACCAATCCAAGGTCCCCAAATGGACTTTTAAACACCATTTGACCTTACCATTCACAAGGTTCCCATGTATGGACTTTTAAACACCATACAACCTTAACTTTCACAAGGTTCCCATGTATGGACTTTTAAACACCATACAACCTTAACTTTCACAAGGTTCCCATGTATGGACTTTTAACCACCATACAACCTTAACTTTCACAAGGTTCCCATGTATGGACTTTTAAACACCATACAACCTTAACTTTCACAAGGTTCCCATGTATGGACTTTTAACCACCATACAACCTTAACATGCACAAGGTTCCCATATATGGACTTTTAAACACCATATAACCTTAGCATCACCGATTGGTAGTTGTATAACAACCCTAACGAGATCCGGGACACCCAATACAAGATCCACACATGGACTTTACACCACCATTGTGATCTTAACAAGCACAAGGTCCACCAATGGAATTTTAACCACCATTATTACCTTTGCTTACCCAAGGTCCTCGAATGGGATTCCAATCACCATTATAACCTTAACCATCTCGTTAGGATACTTGGATGGAGTTTACCGGTTCACACTTAACCACTCCACATCCAAGGCGACTTTATTCACGGTGCACCCAATCCTATAGCCGGCTAACTATATCCGATCAAAGAACCAAGAACCACTTACATCACTTACCAATATAACCATCTTACCACATTAATCCTTTAATTCACATGCATAACCATAATGCAAAATTCATCATTTACCATCATCAATTCACTGTTTTTAAAGCATTACACAAAGCCATTAAACAACATGCAACACCATGCATCAAAACCACAATTTCCATGTACAAAACCAAGGATCTCTTACCTTGAGCATCCTTCACATATGGCTTTCAAAACCAGCATTAAACCATGCTAAAACATGCTTCCAAACAGAATTTAAAACATGCAAATCATATGCATTGCAACCATCAATCACAATTGCTTAAAAAGCCAATTCACAACACAAACCAAGAGCGAAAATCCATTTACTTACTCTTGAGCTTAGCAAAGTTGTTTAGACTTAAACTAAGCTCCCAAACCTTCAAACCTTGGTTTAAAAGCTGAAAACCCAACTTCACTCACCGATACACAAAACAAGGCTAGCCAACAAGCCTTCCAAGCATCCGAAACCTTCCACACCACCTCAAATGCTCACGGATCTTCCTCCCCTGTTTCAAGCACATAACAACAGAAGATTAATGCATCATTATGCATTAAAAACACCAGCAACACAACTAAACTAGCTGCTCATCACAAATCCAACATTTCAGCTACCAAACACAATCGAAATCACCACCAAACACTTCCGAAACTTAACCCAGCCAAGATCCATCACTTCTAACCATTTTAAACATCAATTAACATCCAAAATGATCACAATCACGTCCTTATACCTCCAGCTATAACAGATCATCAAAAACACCCCAAAAACATCAAGCAAAACTTAGGAAATTCAACCTATTCGGGATTGCATTGATAAAACCTCAATTCCTTATCAATTTAACATTCATTTAACATCAATTTGACACCTCAAAACACTGCCCAAACAGATCTCACGAAATTTCACCAAAAATCACCAAATCTTGCATTTTAAAGCCAAAATCAAGATTACCATTGTAAAACCTTTAATAAATCATAATTCAAGGATTGAGAACTTGGGAATTTCAGTAAAGAACTGAGAGTTTAGAGGAGAAGGACGTTCTTACCTCCAAACTTTAGTTTCTCCCTTTTTGGAACCAAAATCTTGAAAATTCCACTTAGCAAATGGTGAGGTTTTGTTGAAGAAATGATTAGAGATCAAAAGAGAATTGAAAAGAGATGTTTAGGTGACAAAATCAGAAGAAAATCTCTGGAGAAAAGATGTTTGGGTTGAGAGAAAATGAGGGAAAAGAAAATAGAAGATTGAGAGAAAAGTTAGTTAGAAAATGACAAAATATCTTCCCTCCACTTTTCTTTTATTTAAAAACCATTTAATAAACCTTTAATATTTTAGAAAAATCTGGAGAAACTCCCATTGGGTAAATAGCTCCTTAAAGATTCAAAGTTTCAATCCTTTCTAAAACAGTCACGCAACTTTCAAAAATTACATTTTGGTCACTAGCCAAAATGTCACCCTTCCCAACCTCATTTTGTAAAATTGATTTCACAGTTCACTTATATATATTAAAAGAGGATTTTAGGACATTTTTCCATATTTTTAATGCAACCCGAACTAGGCTTTCCTAATTTCACCTTTATATATTCGAACCGCAACCCGACCGGTCCGGTCCAAACCCAAAACTTCCAAGCCCAAAACCGGGGCGTTACAACTCTCCCCCTCTTAGGAAATTTCGTCCCCGAAATTTCAACTGGCGAAAAGAGCACAACCAAACTTCTCAAGCAACACGCAAACAACACAAGAGACTTAACTACCACTGAACACTCTCTCCACAAACTCCACCCAAACTCAACACCACCACATACTGTTCACAAATTCCAGAACACTCAGATGTTAACCACATCTTAACTTTTCACACTTCCAGACTGCACATAGCCTCAACAACAACCTGAAGAACCTCAAACTTTTTACAACATATTCCACCTTAACACACAACTCCCAAAACTTGTTCACACAGTGACACCAACCAATTCAATCAGCCACTATGTAACACACAACCTTCACTGCTTCTAATACTCTTTGCAACCTCCCCGACCTCTTTCAAAGATTTCTCAACAAGCAAAAATTCTTAAGCAACAACCGCCTACCCAAACTCCTCAACATAAAGCTGACATTCCTTCACATCTGCTGCTGTCATTGTCATAACAACTCACCAGGGCTACTCACACAAAATCCAAAATTTACATCACAAACCCCAACCTTGACTCCGCCAGCCGTTCCACACACCACCAACTAATTTCAAAAGAAAATTCACTTACTCACAACCAACCAACCACTTCCCACAAGAACTCATTCAACCAACAATGGCCTTCGATCTCACAATGCCTTTCCACCTCAAGCTTTGACCACCACACTTGCCTTACTAGAACACCGCCCAACCTGAACATACATACCATCTTCTCAACTCCTCGAAGATTGCTACGAACTCTCACCCACATAAACAACCCTTCTATTACAACATCCATGCCAAGCTACCTCAGCACTTTAAAAACACAACCACTAACCTGCAACATCACTTAACACCAAGGAACTACCTCTTCTACTAGCCATTCAAAACCACATGACCGTTTCTAACTTCAACCGGTACTCCTCTCCACCAAACCACCAAACTCATTAAGCACCAAACACCTTCCTTCTACCACATACTATACCGCACTCACTATTACTAACAACATGCTTAATACCCTCCTTTACTTCTATCCTTCACTCAGCACCAAAACAACCTCTAAAACCCATCATCCAACCTAACCCAACCACAACACTAACAGACCCGATTAGTTATTAGCGAGTGTGAACGTTCGTATGCATGGTCACCAATATGCCCTACAATGCCTGATGTACATGTATGCAAAACCTCTAATGTCATGCCACATGTATGCATGGACCAGCACATATAAAATATAGCATATAACAATGATTTTAACTGTGCATGAATGCCAGTTCACACCCTCCAATAACATCCTCAGAATCCGTCTAAGAACAACCCCTCCACCTCACTTCTAACTTGACCCATTCTATCATTCTAACAACTCATTATCCACAAGATACTCACTAAAGCCCTCTTCACACTAAGGAGGTTCCCAAACAGCAACATCAACTATCTCAACATGCTAACAACAAAACCATACTCACTACGCAAGAAAAACCTACAGATACCAAACTAGGATACTAGAGCAAAGGCTACTTAACAAGGTTACCTGAAAACACCTCACCGCCCTGAAGCTTCAACAGACGAGCTCTCTTCCACGCAGAACCACCATCCTCCAGCTGCACCGCCGCAGCATCAGCTAGCACACTAAGATCACCACCATCTCCTTGCGGCAAAGCTCCCTGGCTATTCCGGGCCAACTTCAAACAATTACGCCTCATATGTCCAACAGACCCACATTTCCAACAGATTTCATTTCCCAAACTCCTCACAACTTTCTGCTCTTCCTGCCACCTTCGAACTTTGCCTCGGCCGTGCCCACGACCATTCAGAGACCCTTTTGCTACCACTGAAGCTGACTTTACCACAAGAGGACAATCTCGCTTCACATACTCTTTAGAACCACAGTTCCAACAAGCACCTGCGCCCCAACACTTTCCAACATGTCGCCTTCCACAACGGTCACACACCGGTAGCTGAGCTTCCACTCCCTGATCAAGCAGCACTTGCCCCAGATTTGCACTACCTTCACATTGCTTAACCCTTGGGAATTTCCCTCCAAGATACCTTTCATAAAAGGCAGACACAAAGAAGTCCCAATCTATATCGTGGATGTGCGATGCCACCGCCACAGATGTCCACCAGGCACATGCGTCCTCCAACATCAATGTGACAACACTTCCCAGCTTACAGGCATAATCACAACCTTCCTGATCCAAAATCAGAATTACACCGGCCAACCAGGCCCCAAACGTCTCAGGTGACGAACCATGATACTCCACAGCTCCCAAATCCTGTAAACGCTGTTTCGACAAACCCACACATCCCACCACCAGCACGTCTACCGACTTCACTTTTTCCACAGCCTGAGATGTTCCCAACACCTCCTGAACAACATGTGATGAACTTTTCATCACAGAACCAACCTCTTCCTCCTGCCTTACTACCTCAACTCCAGGCACTGAAGACTGAGACGAAACACCTCCACTAAAAGGTGAATTCCACGCCTTAACAACCTGCTCTAAAGCAGCAACCATCTCACCCAACTGCCATTCTCTCATTGATTTCGCCATACTTTTAACAACAAGCAATCATAACAAAACAAACAAATTGATCAGACCAGCTTTAAGCAAGGATTCAAACTCCAACTCCAAAATAACACAATAGCTATAATAATAAGGCAATGGGTATCCTGAATTCTCCCCTTTTACATGACATAACAGTTAATAAAAACATGGATATCACAACATCGAGCATATCAATCAACATACCTTGATCATGCTCTCAACAAACAACATTCACTCGCAACAGCATAATATCAACATATCATACCCATCACACTTTCATCATACATAAAATCAGCTCACATCACCAGCATAACATCAGCACAAATCCACATTAACTCAGCAAAGATTCATAACCAAAAAGCATGCTAAAAGCATCAACAATTTGCTCAGAAACACGTGTTTCAACCAACTTTCAACCACACATCAGGGTAACATCAACACACATTAAAACAACTTACCGCTTTCCCCAAGCATTCGCAACCTGGCTCTGATACCACCAAATGTAACCCCCGTAGCCCGGCCTAGACGGTTGACCCGAACTACGAAGATTACACGGGGAAAACCAAAGTCAACCCGAAAGTCAACCTTGATTAACGACCTTTTTTTTCTTTTTAAACTTGTCTAGATGCACATTTAACCTAGGCATACTCTTGAGATAAGCATACTCAAAAATCACAGCAATCGGAAAACGATAAGGGACCCAATTGCACAAAATACGAAATTAGGGACCAAATTGTAAATTCTGAAAATTAAGAGGACTTTACCAATTTTTAAGTTACCATTATGAAATTAGTCATGTTTCATGCCTCTCTGCAAAATTTCATCTCAAACGGACATCTCAAACTCAAGCAATTGCACAAACAAGAAACGGGACTAAAACGTAAAACTTGCAAACCATCAGGTGTTCAGAAACGGGTCTAGGCCGTTCAGGAACACCCCTTGGCAGTAGCCAAAGTGTTCAGAAACGGGCTAGGCCGTTCAGGAACATCCTAGCCAAAACAAGGGCCTGTTTCGAAACAGGCAAGGGTGTTTCGAAACACCCTGCCCAGAAACAGCAGTTTGGCCTGTTTTAACACCTTTAAACCCCCATCAAACGTGCTCCAAACCATTCCACAATAAATCAACAACATGCCAAACATCAAAACTACCAATTTGCATCAAAATCTAGATAGAAAACCACCCCTAGATGCACCAACTCATTCAACACATCCAACACTCAATCATGCTTTTCAAACAAGAAGCATAGCATAACAACTTAAGCATAAGAAGATTCAAACGTTGCAAGCTTACACCACATAGTTCAAAAACATAAACCAAACTTGTCCAACATACAAATCCTCTCTAAACAACAATATAAGAGATTCTTCCCCCATTGCCTTTATTATCTATAGCTATTAACCGAGACATACATCTCAAGTGGAGTTCCCCCTTGAATCCCTTGCTTCTCGCTGCTCCAACTTCAAATGTCTGCATTGATGGACAAAAAGGAGCGTAAGCACATAATGCTTAGTGAGGAATGCTCAAAACCAAAACACCATCAATGCAGCGAATCATAAAACCACTTTTAAAAGCAACTCGATTTCATAAACCAAAGCATTGTTTGAAAACCCCTTTTCAACAACGTGCTTAAAACCATGCATTGCTCAATCATGAAAACCAATCCTTAGCTTAGAAAGCTAAGCAAGCATTTTCAAAACATAAACTTGCAAAACCATCAATTTAACCACACCATGCATAAACACCATATGCAAGGTTAAATTCAAACCCTTAGAAGTCACTTCCAATTCACAACATACCTTTCTCATCCTTGATTATCACTTTAAGCAATAAACCTTTTAAACCATTTTCTCATTCATTAAAACACATGCATTACAAATGCAACATGTGAACCACAACATCAATATTTGCAACTCATGCTTTTGAAAACAAGTCTTCACAAGACTTCAATGCACTAAAGAGATCTCATGCACACATGCACCATCCTCAATAGATAATCAACACTTGTTCAAACTAACAAGTACACATGCATTCATAATACATTAAGCAAATCTCATGCAACCATGCATCAATTCAAGCATCTCATGCTTCATTAAATTCAAGAACATTATATTGGCTTCCAAGTGATCAACCAAATCCACTTTTCAACTCAACATCCAATCGGATACGCGGATCACAAGCGTTGTCCCCACGCTTCATACACCCTACCAATCCAAGGTCCCCAAATGGACTTTTAAACACCATTTGACCTTACCATTCACAAGGTTCCCATGTATGGACTTTTAAACACCATACAACCTTAACTTTCACAAGGTTCCCATGTATGGACTTTTAAACACCATACAACCTTAACTTTCACAAGGTTCCCATGTATGGACTTTTAACCACCATACAACCTTAACTTTCACAAGGTTCCCATGTATGGACTTTTAAACACCATACAACCTTAACTTTCACAAGGTTCCCATGTATGGACTTTTAACCACCATACAACCTTAACAAGCACAAGGTTCCCATATATGGACTTTTAAACACCATATAACCTTAGCATCACCGATTGGTAGTTGTATAACAACCCTAACGAGATCCGGGACACCCTATACAAGATCCACACATGGACTTTACACCACCATTGTGATCTTAACAAGCACAAGGTCCACCAATGGAATTTTAACCACCATTATTACCTTTGCTTACCCAAGGTCCTCGAATGAGATTCCAATCACCATTATAACCTTAACCATCTCGTTAGGATACTTGGATGGAGTTTACCGGTTCACACTTAACCACTCCACATCCAAGGCGACTTTATTCACGGTGCACCCAATCCTATAGCCGGGTAACTATATCCGATCAAAGAACCAAGAACCACTTACATCACTTACCAATATAACCATCTTACCACATTAATTCTTTAATTCACATTCATAACCATAATGCAAAATTCATCATTTACCATCATCAATTCACCGTTTTTAAAGCATTACACAAAGCCATTAAACAACATGCAACACCATGCATCAAAACCACAATTTCCATGTACAAAACCAAGGATCTCTTACCTTGAGCATCCTTCACATATGGCTTTCAAAACCAGCATTAAACCATGCTAAAACATGCTTCCAAACAGAATTTAAAACATGCAAATCATATGCATTGCAACCATCAATCACAATTGCTTAAAAAGCCAATTCACAACACAAACCAAGAGCGAAAATCCATTTACTTACTCTTGAGCTTAGCAAAGTTGTTTAGACTTAAACTAAGCTCCCAAACCTTCAAACCTTGGTTTAAAAGCTGAAAACCCAACTTCACTCACCGATACACAAAACAAGGCTAGCCAACAAGCCTTCCAAGCATCCGAAACCTTCCACACCACCTCAAATGCTCACGGATCTTCCTCCCCTGTTTCAAGCACATAACAACAGAAGATTAATGCATCATTATGCATTAAAAACACCAGCAACACAACTAAACTCGCTGCTCATCACAAATCCAACATTTCGGCTACCAAACACAACCGAAATCACCACCAAACACTTCCGAAACTTAACCCAGCCAAGATCCATCACTTCTACCCATTTTTAAACATCAATTAACATCCAAAATGATCACAATCACGTCCTTATACCTCCAGCTATAACAGATCATCAAAAACACCCCAAAAACAACCAAAAACATCAAGCAAAACTTAGGAAATTCAACCTATTCGGGATTTCATTGATAAAACCTCAATTCCTTATCAATTTAACATTCATTTAACATCAATTTGACACCTCAAAACACTGCCCAAACAGATCTCACGATATTTCACCAAAAATCACCAAATCTTGCATTTTAAAGCCAAAATCAAGATTACCATTGTAAAACCTTTAATAAATCATAATTCAAGGATTGAGAACTTGGGAATTTCAGTAAAGAACTGAGAGTTTAGAGGAGAAGGACGTTCTTACCTCCAAACTTGAGTTTCTCCCTTTTTGGAACCAAAATCTTGAAAATTCCACTTAGCAAATGGTGAGGTTTTGTTGAAGAAATGATTAGAGATCAAAAGAGAATTGAAAAGAGATGTTTAGGTGACAAAATCAGAAGAAAATCTCTGGAGAAAAGATGTTTGGGTTGAGAGAAAATGAGGGAAAAGAAAATAGAAGATTGAGAGAAAAGTTAGTTAGAAAATGACAAAATATCTTCCCTCCACTTTTCTTTTATTTAAAAACCATTTAATAAACCTTTAATATTTTAGAAAAATCTGGAGAAACTCCCATTGGGTAAATAGCTCCTTAAAGATTCAAAGTTTCAATCCTTTCTAAAACAGTCACGCAACTTTCAAAAATTACATTTTGGTCACTAGCCAAAATGTCACCCTTCCCAACCTCATTTTGTAAAATTGATTTCACAGTTCACTTATATATATATTAAAAGAGGATTTTAGGACATTTTTCCATATTTTTAATGCAACCCGAACTAGGCTTTCCTAATTTCACCTTTATATATTCGAACCGCAACCCGACCGGTCCGGTCCAAACCCAAAACTTCCAAGCCCAAAACCGGGGCGTTACAGATGAGGTTTGGCCGTAAGGGTAAGTTGAGCCCTAGGTACATTGGACCATACGAGGTGGTTGAGCGTGTGGGTCCTGTTGCGTACAGGTTGAGGTTACCTCAAGAGTTGGAGAAGATTCATGATGTGTTTCATGTTTCTATGCTCCGGAAGTATAGATCTGATCCTTCGCTTGTGATGCCTGTGGAGGAAGTGCAATTGAATCCGGATTTGACCTATGATGAGGAACCGGTGAAGGTTCTGGATTCGGATAGCAAGGTTCTTCGTGGCAAGACCATTGAGTTGGTGAAGGTGTTGTGGAGGCACCGCGGTGTTGAGGAAGCCACGTGGGAGCGGAAGGATGACATGCTGAAGCAGTTTCCTTATCTCTTTCCTTCAGGTAAATTTCGAGGACGAAATTTCTTAAGGGGGGGAGAGTTGTAACGCCCCGGTTTTGGGCTTAGAAGTTTTGGGCGTTGACCGGTTCGGTCAAAGTGCTGTTCGAATCTAAAAAGGTGAAATTAGGAAAGCCTAGTTCGGGTTGCATTAAAAATATGGAAAAATATTCTAAAATCATATTTTAATATAAATAAGTGAACTGTGAAATAAATTTTACAAAATGAGGTTTGGAAGGGTGACATTTTGTCTAGTGACCAAAATGTAAATTTTGAAAGTTGCGTGATTGTTTTAGAAAGGATTGAAACTTTGAATCTTTAAGGAGCTATTTACCCAAAGGGAGTTTCTCCAGATTTTTCTAAGATATTTTAAGGTTTATTTCTAATTTTAAAACAAAAGAAAAGAGGAGGGAAACTATTTTTCCTATTTTGTAACTAACTTCCCATATTTTCCAATTTACCTTTCTCTCATTTTCTCTCAACCCAAACATCTTTTCTCCAGAGATTTT
Organism: Hibiscus trionum; assembly: GCA_030270665.1. Classification (NCBI taxonomy): domain Eukaryota; kingdom Viridiplantae; phylum Streptophyta; class Magnoliopsida; order Malvales; family Malvaceae; genus Hibiscus; species Hibiscus trionum. Next base: position 6,364,036 of record BSYR01000007.1, on the reverse strand, counting down.
CTTCTGGTTTTGGCATCTAAACACCTCTTTTCAATCAACCTTTGATTGCTAATCATCTTATCAACAAAACCTCACCAATTGCCATTGGATTCTTCAAGCTTTTTGGTTCTAAAAGAGGAGAAACTCAAGTTTGGAGGTAAGAACGTCCTTCTCCTCTGAACTTCAAGTTCTTTAATGAAATTCCTAAGTTCTCAATCCTTATTTGGTGATTTATAAAAGGTTTTTAAGGTTGTGTAATGGATCTTGGCTTTAAATGCAAGATTTGATGATTTTTGATGAATTTTCGTTGGATCTGTTAAAGCAGTGATTTGAGGTGTATAATTGGTGATAAATGAATGTTAATTTGATATGGAATTGAGTTTTAACTAATACAATCTCGGATAGGTTGAATTTCCTAAGTTTAGCTTGTGGTTCTTGGTTGTTTTTGGGTGATCTTGTGGATCTGTTGTTGCTGGAGGTATAAGGATGTTGTTAGGTCTTTTTTAGTTGTTAAATGATGTTTAAGGATGCTTAGTTTTGATGGTTTATGGCTGGGCTTTGTTGAGGAGTTGTTTGGATGCATTTTCGGTTGTGTTTGGTGGCCGAAAATGGAGTGTGGATGAGAGCAGCGAGTTTAGGTGCTTTCATTGAAGCTATTAATGCATGATGATGCATTAATCTACTGTTTTAATGTGTTAAAACAGGGGAGTCATCTTTGGATCCAAGTGGTGGTGATCCGGAAGCTTGATTTGGTGTTTCGGCAAGAGGCGAAACGGATTCGGTGAGTGGATTTTGGTTTTTGGCTTTGAAACCAATGTTTTGGAGGTTTGGGAGCTTAGTCTAAGTCTAAACAACTTTGCTAAGCTCAAGAGTAAGTTTTCGGAAAAACTCTCTTGTTGAGGAACCATGTGATGGTTGGGTGCAATGTGTTTGTTGCATGTTAAAATTCTGTTCTTAAAGCATATCTAGCATGTGTGTTGCTGAGATTATAAGCCATGTGTTTAAGGAAGCTCAAGGTTAGAGTTCCTTGTTGTTGAACATTGTATAAATGTTGTTTGATGCTTAAGAATGCATGATGTTTATGGCTTGGTTAAATGCTTTAAAACAGTGGATTATTGATGATATATGATGTATATTGGCAAGTGATGTTTTTGAAAAGGTTAAGGTCACTAAGGTGGTTAAAAGTCCTTGAGTGAGCCTTGTTTACTTAAGAACATCAAGGTGGTTAAAAGTCCTTGGATGGTTCTTGTTACGGACACAAAGGTGTTTAAAAGTCCTTGTGTGGTCCTTTCCAAGGTGTTTAAAAGTCCTTGGGGCCAAGGTGTTTAAAAGTCCTTGGGGTGATCTATATCATGGTGTTTAAAAGTCCATGGCCAAGGTGTTTAAAAGTCCTTGGGGTCAAGGTGTTTAAAAGTCCTTGAGGTGAAACTTGTTAAGGACACAAAGGTGTTTAAAAGTCCTTGTGTGGTCCTTGCCATGGTGTTTAAAAGTCCATGGGCCAAGGTGTTTAAAAGTCCTTGGGGATAAGATCACAATGGTGTTTAAAAGTCCATGTGTGAGTCTTATGTTGATCTTGTTTTAAAGATGGTAATTATCACTTGTGGCCAACATGACATGTTATGATGTGAAGCATGAGATGCTTGTTTAAGATTGCTTGTGAGCATGTCTAAATGTATTTTGAAGTATGATTTATAAATGAGTTTTATAAATGCATTATTGCGTGGTTCTAAGGAGCTTTCCTCACTAAGCTTTTGCTTACGCTCTCTCTCTTTTCTTAAACCAATAATGCAGAGCATTAAAGTGCATTGAGGGCAGCAGGGAGGGCAATCAATCAAGTGGAAGTTAAGCTCATGTATGAGAAGGTTTTCTTAAACACTTTTAGCTTTTGGCATTTGGCAATGGGGGACCTATGTTGTTGTTTTGGGAGATGTTTGGAACTCCCTAAGTTGGATTCATGTTGTTGTTAATGTTGGTTTTTGTAATTGGCCATTATGTGTTGGTTTGAAGGCTTTTGTGCATGAATGGTTGCTTGTGTAGGAAGCATGCCTTTAGATTTGGGGCTTTTCATATATGTTGATATAATGATGATTGGTTGATGCAAATATGTCTCTTGTATGTTGTATGAGATGCTGGTAAAGTTTGATAGCAATTGGAGCATGATTGGTTGGTCAATTGCATGTTTAGGCAAGCAAACTTCTGCATTTTGTGCAGGCCGTATCGGAACAGTGCCTGCCGTTTCGGAACGGGTGCCTCGAAGCAGCCCAGGCGTCCGAAACGGGTGACACCGTTCCGAAACGGAAAGGCTACTGTCAGCCCTCGTTTCGGTACGCGTTGCGGAACGGCCCCGCGTTTCGAAACGGGCTGTCTCCCGTTTCGGAACGGATGACCGTTGGGGGCTGACATTGGTAGTTATATGTTTCAAAATGTTTGCATTTTGGTCCTGAACTTGTATGTGCGATTGTATGAGTTTGGAATGTCCGTTTGAGCTGAAATTTGGCCGAGATGCATAAAACATGATTAATTTCAAGTTGGTAACTTTAATTTGGGTGAAGTCCTTATATTTATCAGAATTTACAATTTGGTCCCTAAAGTTGTAATTTATTCAATTGGGTCCCTGTTCGATCTCTGATGTTTATGATCTTTGAGTATATTGTTTGAATGATCATAACTAGGGTTAATGTGCATCTAGACAAGTTTAAAAAGAAAAAAGGGTCGTTAATCAAGGTTGACTTTCGGGTTGACTTTGGTTTTCCCCGTGTGACTTTCTTAATTCGGGTCAACCGTCTAGGCTGGGTTAAGGGGGTTACATTATCGGTGGTCCCTTTAAGCAAATCCGGCATCGGTAACAACTTCTGACCTGCTCTGGCCCAACAAATCGGAGTTCTACATTTTCTACCATACATTGCCTTATACGGAGCCATCTGAATGCTCGACTGATAATTGTTATTGTATAAGAACTCGACCAACGACAAGTGTTTCTCCCAAGTACCTTGAAAGTCAGTAAAGCAACAACGCAACATGTCCTCCAAAATCTGTATAACCCTCTATTACTGACCATCTGACTGAGGATGATACGACGTACTAAAATTCAATCGGGTACCCAAAGCACTGTGCAAACACTCCCAAAATCTGGCTGTAAATCTCGGATCTCTGTCAGACACAATCGACTTCAGCACACCATGCAGTCTCTCAATCTCACTGATGTATAAATCGGCCAACTTATCTAAGGAGTAAGTCGTATGAATAACTAAAAAGTGAGAACACTTCGTGAAGCAGTCAACTATAACCCAAACTGAGTTCTTCTTCGAAGGAGTCAAAGGCAAACCTGAAACGAAGTCCATGGTGATACTTTCCCACTTCCATTCCAGAATCCTCAACGGTTGCAACAAACCTGATGGAACCTGATGTTCTGCCTTAACTCTCTGGCATACCATTCACTTACTCACGAAATCGGCTACGTCTTTCTTCAAACCAACCAGTAGTATTCATTCTTCAGATCACGATACATCTTTGTACTACCAGGATGCATAGCGAATGGGATACTATGTGCCTCGGTCAAGATAGTACGTCTCAAATCACTGTCATCCATCACAACTATTCTGTCTCTGAAACACAAGACCTCATCAACATTGAAACTGTAGTTTGATGATTTCCCTCGGCTATATCTTGCACGTGGGGTGCCAAAGATCTATCTAACATCTGTTTCACTCTAATCAACTGGTCTAAGGTAGGTCTAACCTGAAGCTCGGCCACTAGTCCACCATCTCTGGACAAACTCAAACTAGCAAACATGGCTCTCAACTCAACAGCTACCTTCCTACTCAAAGCATCTGCCACTATATTGGCTTTACCCGGATGGTACTCAATCGTGAGATCGTAGTCCTTAAGCAACTCTAACCACCTACGCTGTCTAAGGTTCAACTCTCTTTGTGTCATTATATACTTTAGACTCTTGTGATCCGTATACACTGTGCATTTCTCACCATACAAATAATGTCTCTAGATCTTCAAGGCAAACACAACTGCGGCTAGCTCTATGTCGTGTGACGGATAATTACGCCCGTGATTCTTTAACTGTCTCGAGGCATAAGCTACAACTATTCCGTTCCGCATGAGCGCACAACCTAATTCTACATATGAAGCATCACTGTAGACTACATACTCTTTCCCCGACTCTGGCTGAATCAAAATCGGTGCGTCTGTCAAAGCTTCATTCAGTTTCTCAAAGGCTTGTTGTCTCGCATCTGACCACTCAAACTGAACATCCTTCTGAAGCAATTTTTTCAAAGGAGCAGCTATCTTCGAGAACCCATCCACAAAACTCCTATAATAACATGCTAAGCCTAGGAAACTACAAATCTCTGTCACAGACCTTGGTTGCTTCCACTCAACAATGGCTTCTATCTTCTTTGGATCAACTCTAATCCCCTCGGCTAACACTACATGTCCTAGAAAGACCACTTCTCTGATCTAGAACTCAGACTTACTTAACTTAGCGTACAACTAGTTGTCTAGCAAAGTCTGCAGAACTAGCCTCAAATGCCTGTCATGATCTTCCTCGGTACGCGAATACACCAAAATATGATCTATGAATACAACCACAAACTGATCTACATATTGATGGAAGATTCTGTTCATCATGTCGATGAAGGCAGCTGGTGCGTTTGTCAACCCAAACAGCATAACTAAGAACCCGTAGTGACCATACCTAGTCCTAAAAGCTGTCTTCGGTACATCAACCTCTTTTACCTTCAACTGGTAATAACCGGATCTCAAATCAATCTTCGAAAAGACGGATGCCCCTCTCAACTAATCAAACAAATCATTGATATGCGGCAAGGGATACTTGTTTTTCTCTGTCAACTGATTCAACTATCTATAATCGATGCACATCCTCATACTACCTTCTTTCTTCTTCACAAATAATACCGGAGCGCCGCAAGGCTAAGAACTCGGACGGATAAAACCTCTATCTGATAACTCTTGTAACTGAGTCTTCAACTCTTTTAGTTCTTTCGGTGCCATACGGTATGGAGCAATCGAAACGGGAGCAGAATCTGAGTATGTCTCTATGGAAAACTCTACTTCTCTGTCAGGCGGCAAACCAGGCAATTCTTCCAGAACACACTCGGAAAAGCACACATTGTTCTGATATCCTGCGGTCTAACTTCATTCATGTTCGGATTCATCACGTAGGCCAAGTACGCCTCACAACCCAACTCAACTAATCTCTGATCCTCTAAGGCTGAAACAACATTGGATAAGAATTTTACATTCACCCCTACTACTACCATCTTGTAGTCGTCTGCAAGCTTCAAGTAGACTCTCTTTGTTTCGAATCTATCCTAACCCTATGCTCTGTAAGCCAGTCCATACCCAAAATCACATCGAAGCCATTGAACGGTAACTCCATCATGTCCACTGGAAATATATGCCCTTGAACCATTAATGGACACCTTCTATACATCTTCCTAACCACTACTGTATCCCCGAAGGAACTAGTAACACTAACACCTACCTCTAGTACCTCACAAGGTATATTGAACATCTTTGCATGCTCACTCAATATGTATGAATGCGTAGACCTGGAGTCAATCAAGAAAAGAAAACTCAGAGACTGTATTGAGAAATTACCTGCAATCACATCCGTGTCGTTCTGTCCCTCTCGCTGAGCATAAACTCTAGTCTGACCTCCGCCCTCCGGCTGAACCGCAACCTCATGTGCTATATTCATCTTGCCATCATTCCTCGGCTGAAAGTTACCTCGACCGCACCCACGGCCTCTCGGATACTCAATAGCTCTAGCAGGAGCCTGAACCTGAACTGGTGCAAACTCAGCCTGATGTGGACAATCACGCCTAAGGTGATCTCTAGCTCCACAGTTCCAACACGCATGAAAGTTTCCCTAGCACTCTCCGGTATGATGTCTCCCGCACCTAGCACACTCAGGAAATCGCCCACCAGCTCTCTGGCCCTGATGGCCTCTTCCGTGGTTACCACCCCCACGTCTGTGATCAGAATGATGCCTATTGTCCCTATGCCTCTTGGTATCACCTCTATCAAAGTCAGCAGACCTCTTCCCCGAACCAGAACCACATGAACGTTTGGTCAGACCCAAACTATGCTCTATGTCCTTGGCCCTAGCGACCAAGACATCGAAGTCTGTGTAATCCGTAGCCAAAGTATACGTCTTCACTTCCTCACTCAACCCGTAATGGAAACGGTTGCATCGTTCCCTCTCAGTAGGAACTAGCTCGGACGCATACTGACTTAATCTGACAAACCGTACCTCATACTCGGTCACTGTCATGTCACTCTGAAGCAAGGCCATGAACTCTCTCTTCTTCTAATCAAGATAGCGGGGACCCAAATACTTCTTTCGGAAAGCAAACTCAAAGAATTCCCAAGTAATCTCGGCATCTGGCATGCTTGTAGTAATGGTAACCCACCAAGTGTAGGCATCACCCTGTAGCAAAGAAACAACACATCCCAGTCTGCGTGCTCCAGTACAACCCATCTGAGACAAGATACGAATAGTTTTATCAATCCAAGCCTCTGATCTCTCGGGTGCCAACCCTCGGAATTCTTCACCTCCCAAATTGCGAAGCCTCTCAAGTGGCAAACCGGTGCCCTCACCCTGAGGTTGTGCCACAGCCTGTCCCCCGGCTACAACTGCTTGAAAAGCCCCAGCTATAGCCTGAACCAACGGAGTCAAATCTATACCGGCCGGACCTTGGCCAACCTGAGGTCATACACCCCCAGCTCTCGCCTCACCTCCCTCTTGACGAGGAGGAGAAGGAGGTGGTGGAGGAGCCTCCGCCTCTACAACTGGCTCAACTTCAGGAGCTACTGCCCGTGGTTCCGGATGAACCACTCTAGGCTTGCCTCTAGGTCTCATCTTACGGCTAGCAAGATACCAACTACAAACAAAATAAACACACAAGGATTGAGTTAGAAAAGACAAGGGTCCAAGGCACTCAAGTATTCCTTTACAAAATCTTTTCCAATAAAGTAATATTAGCAATGGGAACTCAACAACTACGCTTAATACAACCACCCCACTATCACATGCTTTCAAACACCATGCAAGCAAGCGAACAACAAGCATACATAAAAAAAAGCATTCACCACACAACATATACCGAGATATTGCAACATAACACTTCAAACTTACCTTATTGACCTTCCCGAGGTTGCAGAACCTGCAGGCTCTAATACCAACAAATGTAACCCCCTCGTCCCGGTCTAGCAGACAGGCCGGTCTGAACAGGTTACACGGGGAAAACCAAAGCGAAGCCCGTTAAGGTTTCGCTCCGATTAGTAACCCTAAAAAATTTTCATTTAATTATCTTGTCTAAATATTACATTTAGTCCTATGTGCGAAAGCGACAACGGAAAACGATAACAGAACAAGCCAATCAGAACATAAGGCGGCTTAAATTTACCAAGTGACAAGTTAGTCCATTTGCAAGCATACGAAGCAAAATCATTTATAAAAGATACATATGAACTAAACAAGGAAGCAAACAAACATTAGGGACCTAAACGCAACGTTCGAGAACCTTTGATGATGCCAAAAAGCCAATTTACACGCCTGCGTTTCGAAACAGGCTTGCCCGTTCCAAAACGCGGGCTCCAGTTTAAAAGCCAGACCAAGCCGTTCCGATACGGTCCACAAGGTTTCGGAACGGAGGTCAACAGTGACAAAATGTTTCAGAACTTGTTCTGAAACAGGCACTCACAGAGGCAAACCATATCGAAACGCGTACCCAAACGAGAGCTCACAGTGTCTAATCGTATCGAAACGGCACCTCCCCCGTTCCGATACGAGTATCCCTAGAGCTACAATCGTTCCGAAACGCCTGTACACAGAGTGACCCGAAAACAGGTTTCTGCATCTTCAAACATCTTCAAACTTGCCCCGAACATCAAGGATCACAAGCAATAATCATACATACAATCTAGAGGCATCATATCCTACCACGAGCATGATCAAACATATAAGCATGCATATGAGACATTTAACTATGAAGAATAATACAACCACAAAAGCATTTCATAAACAAGGATTACATGCCTTCCACACAAAAACATAAGCATACATAAAACATGAGTTACAATTCTTCAACACAAAAGCATAGGCATTTAACAACATAAAAGCCAACATAGGAGTCTAACATACGCTCCTACAACACATAGCATCCACATTGCTATCTATTACATTATTAAAGAAAAACCATACTTGAGCAGCAACACACGCTCTTGGGTGCCCCTTCCTTGCTCCTTGCTAACTTCCACACTAATGATCTGCATTGTCGGAAATGAGAGCCTAAGCTTGGAAGCTTAGTGAGGGAGCTGAAAAACAAATATCGACAATGCAAGGTCCAAAGCATGGTATCCATAAAACACCCACAAGGCATACATTTACCCAACATAACAACATAACCAACCGCTACAAGAATGCATGAACATTGCATCTTGCCTCATGTTATGCTAAACAATGATGTAACAAATCATCTTACATATTAACCACACATAAACAAGTATATTGGAAACTATATAGCTTACTCAGATATACGGATAGCTTCCGTTGGGATTTTTGCCCCAACGTACTCAAACAACAATATTACCTTCCGGTGGGATTTCACACATCATTGTTTCTTTACGGATGGGATTCCACTAATCATCACGCACAAACACTTTCCGGTGGAATGTTACTTCACCGTACTCCTCCTTGGTGACTACACATCACCAAGGCCACACACGAATTTGACTCTTACTGTGTGCACACTCATCCTAATGATCGATCATTTATACCCGGTAATTAAAACTAGTGCCAACATACTAACCAAGAACTCACCATGATTTCACAATCATGCAACACAACATACAATTTACCATCATACAACATATACACTTCATAACATGCATAATCGGACTCATATCACACAAAACCACATTTGCACATTTAACGAGAAACTCATAAAGTCAAACAAGAGATTAAGCTACCAACTTAATCCCCATATTAGATTGGCCTACCAAGAACAATCTAAAACTCCAACGACATACTTTGAACCAATTTAAAAACATTTAAAACATTCCACTCACCAAACACTCGCAAAACTAGCCAAGAACGCCGATCAAGCCTCCAAGTTTCCCGGAATCGAGCCCGGAGCTTCTCTAACGGTTTCAATTATTTCTAATCAACCAAAAGCAGCGTATTACTCAACAAATCATCCACAAAACCACTGCCACAAATCAGATTACAGTCTCAAGACCATTTCACAACATTTCCAAACCAATAACTAACCCAACTCCTCATTTTCGGACTTGAACACAACCCAGCAAAAACCCCTTGATTTCAACACCCAAATCATTACTAAACATGTTCAAAACAACCCTCAAGCATAACCATACCATCAACCCAACTTTCCCTCACCAAACTACCTCAAAAACTCAAGTTTTCTACCCTTTAGCACACCCACAAAAACTCATTTCGGGATTTCAACAAAACTCCCCCATTTTAAGATATAATACACTTAAAGGCAAGACTAAGACACATATTAACTTTACAAATCAAAAACCCATTAAAACCCATTAAAGTTTCCTCCTTTTACCTAAAATTTGAATACTTGAAGAACTTCAAAAATGGAGTTTAGGAAAAACTAAAACCATAGAAATGTTTAGGATGAAGAGGAGAAGTCAAAAACATATTTACCTTGATGAAAACACTTGAAATCGATGAGGAAATGGATGGAACAATAACTTGGGGTTGGGGAGGTTTTTGTGTCGTGAGTTTTGGTTTGGAGGAAGAAGAAGATGGTGACTTTCAAAAAGGCACTTTTACATGTTTTATTTTTCCTCATTGTAAAATTCCCATTTTACCCTTAATGAAAGCACAAGGCCTTTTAAAATCAAACCAAGCCCATTTTATTTAAAATAAGCCCAAAGACCCGAACCCAATTTAACTTTCTTAACACCCGACCCCTAAACCTGGGTGTTACAAACCCAGCCTGGAAGAAACATCCAAACTTCTCAGGGGGTAATTCTAACAATGCCCTCAATTAGAAAAATCAGAATGCTCCAGCGCTGGGATTCCAACAGAACATGCCTCAGCAATCGATGCAGCAACAATTGTCGTAGCAATCGATGCCGCAGCAACAATCCATGTCATCAAGTTCTTTGGAAGCTCCCTAAATGCTTTCATGTCTCAAACTAGTGCATATATGGCTAATACTGATAAATTCATAAAGAAAATTGATGCTTTTATGGACATGATTGAGATGAGAATGCAGAAACATGAAGCAACGTTGGAATCATTGGAAACTCAAGTTGGGCAATTCGCTCAGATCCTCAACACGAGACCAAGCTCAGATCCTCAACTCGAGACCAATGGGCGGTTTGCCTAGCGATACTAAGGTCGCAAGAGGAACAACTTATGAGCAATGCAAGGGAATCACCACATGGAGTGGAAAACACCTCAAGGAACCCTGAGTTGATGAAACAGAGGAAATAGAATCAAAGAGGCTGATTGCCTCGGTAATGCCTAGTAACGTTGCCTTGGTAATACCCAACAACATTGCCTCGGCAATGCCCGACAAAGACACCACAGAAAACAAGAAGGTATCTGAAGGTCCTGATTCAATGCCTCAAATCAAATTCCCAATCAAGGAACGAATTAAAGACATTCGACTTCCACCACCGTTCCCACAAAGGTTGAAACGGCAGAAACAAGAATATGAATTCAAGAAGTTCCTCGACTGCCTTTGGTAGAAGCAATCACGCAAATGCCAAACTACGCCAATTTCCTTAAAGTCATTGTCTCTAAGAGAACAAGAATAGGGGAATTTGAAATCGTTGATGTAACGGAAGGATGTATGGTCATGCCGCACAACCGAATGTCACCTAAGCTGAAAGACCCCGGTAGTTTCACCATACCATGTGCGATTGGGAATCACTATGTTGGGAAGCCATGATGTGATCTTGGAGCAAGCATAAATCTTATGCTGAAATTAGTCTTTCAATGATTGGGAATAGGGAAGGCGAAACCTACTACAATGATGCTACAGCTTGTCGGTAGATCTTATGTTCATCCAGAGGGAAAAATTGAGGATATCCTGATAAGAGTTAATAAGTTTATTTTTCCTGCTGACTTTATTGTTTTGGACTGTGAAGCAGATGAGTTCACACCTATTATCCTTGGGAGGCCATTCCTAGCTACGGGAAGAACCTTTATCGACATTGAGAGAGGAGAACTCACCATGAGGGTGAATGATCAGCAAATCAAGTTGAATTTTGTCACACCCTTAAGCAAGCCAATGACCTAGAAGATTGTCAAGTCATCCATGCTATAACCGAGTTTGACCAGGATACAAATTGCCTCAACAATTGCCTAGACAATGGCTGTAAAAATTGCCTTGGAAATGACCGTGAAAATTGCCTCGGCAATGCCTGTGACGACTGCCTCGGAAATTACTTTGATAACTGCCCTGACCCTGAAGAGCAAGAAGGATCAGAGGACAATGATCAAAATGAAGTCAATTGGATATCAAGTCTTCCAGGTAGGTATTTCAATCCACTAGATTACTTAGGTGAAGAAAGAAAAATTGAAAACCCTTTCTATCGATAAACCATCGGTTCTTGAATTGAAACTATTGCTAGGGCAATTGAAATATGTTTACCTGGGAACCAATAACACATTGCCCGTAATCATCTCTTCTAGTTTGTATCTTGAACATGAGCAAAGATTGATCGACATGCAAAAGATGCACAAAAAGGCAATAGGATGGACAATTGCCGATTTGAAGGGAATTAGCCCAACGGTTTGTGTGCACAAAATCCTTTTGGAGGATGATCATAAACCAACCATTGAGGCACAAAGAAGAATTAACTGAGTCATAAAAGAGGTAGTAAGGAAAGAAATCATCAAATGGCTTGACGTCGGTATCATCTATCCTATCTCTGACAGTACATGGGTAAGTACGGTGCAATGTGTACCGAAAAAGGGAGATATAACTGTGGTAAGTAATGAAAACAATGAATTAATCCCAACAAGGAGTGTGATCGGTTGGAGGGTTTGCATGGATTACTATAAGTTGAATAAAGCTACTAGGAAATATCAATTTCCTTTACCATTTATTGATCAAATGCTTGACCACCTTGCAGGTAAACCCTTTTATTGTTTTCTTGATGGTTATTTAGGGTATAACCAAATTGCCATAGCACCAGAAGATCAAGAAAATACCACCTTCACATGCTCATACGGCTCTTATGCCTTTCAAATGATGCCTTTCGAACTATGCAATGCTCTGGAAACCTTCTAATAATGCATGATGGTAATTTTCTCCGACATGGTAGAAGATTTCCTAGAAATCTTCATGGATGATTTCTCGGTATTTGGAGATGATTTCCACAATTGCCTAGGTAATTTGGAGAAAGTACTTAAACGATGCGAGGAATCTGACTTGGTCCTAAATTTGGAGAAGTGTCACTTTATGGTGGATGAAGGCATAGTTCTCAGCCATAAGATCTCCTCCAAGGGAATTGAAGTTGACAAAGAAAAGATTGAAGTGATCGAGAAACTACCCCCACCAACTTCAGTCAAAGGAATCCGAAGCTTTTTGGGACACACATGCTTTTATAGGAGATTCATTGAAATTTTTTCTAAAATCACTAAACCTTTGTGTAACTTGCTTGAACATGATAGAGCCTTTGACTTTAATGACTCATACACGAAGCATTCGAGACACTGAAACAAAATCTTGTGACCGCACCCATAGTGATTCCACCAGACTGGACGATGCCCTTTGAACTCATGTGCAATGCTAGCGATTTTGCAATAGGAGCAGTCCTTGGTCAAAGAAAAGGCAAGATCGTCCATGTGATCTACTATGGTAGTAAAACTCTCAACAAGGCCCAAGTCAACTACACAACCACAGAGAAGGAATTACTAGTAGTAGTATTTGCTTTTGACAAGTTTTGACCATACCTAATCAAAACAAAGGTGTATGTTCACACTGACCACTCGACAATCAAGTACATGTTTTCCATGAAAGATGCCAAGCCTTGCTTGATTCGTTGGATTCTACTGCTACAAGAGTTCGACAATGAAATCAAGGACATAAAAGGTATTGAGAACTAAGTTGCTGACCACTTATCACGATTAGAACAAGGAGAGAAAGAGACCACTCCCATAGAAATCCAAGACGCATTCCCAAATGAAAAATTGCTCATTGCCTCGGCAACCCATATAGGCATTACCCCGGTAACACAGATGGGCACTGCCTCGACAGTTATCGATAGCATTGCCTCGGCAATAACTTCGGCAACTACTGCAGCACTTTAATCGACACTATGGTATGATGATCTTGTGAATTTCTTAGTTAATGGTATTTTACCTTATAACCTTACTCACCGAGGAAAGAATCGGTTCCGACATGATGTTAAGTCTTATTTTTGGGATGAGCCACCTTTGTTTAAACAATGTGCAGATCAGGTTATAAGAAGGTGTGTTCCAGAAGAAGAACAACAAGATGTGCTCCAACAATGCCATTCTTCACCCTATGGAGGACACTTTGGAGGGACACGTACGACAGCCAAAGTTTTACAATCTGGACTATACTGGCCGACTCTTTACAAGGACGCCCAAGCTTTCTACAAGTAATGTGACCATTATCAACGGACCGAAAATATTTCAAGACGAAACGAGGTGCCCTTGCAGAACATCCCTGAAGTTGAGTTGTTCAATTTTAGGGAATTAATTTCATGGGGCCCTTCCCATCTTCAGGTGGGTAGAGGCAATTGCAACACCAAACAAAGACTCCAAAACCGTGCAAAGATTCCTACAGAAAAACATATTTACACGATTTGGAATGCCAAGGGCAATCATAAGTGACGAAGGCAAGCACTTCGACAACAAACTCATTGCCAAGGCATTGCAGAGATTTGGAGTGACAAAAAAATTTCCACGGCATACCATCCACAAACCAATGGACAAGCCGAGATCTCAAATAGAGAGATGAAGAATATCCTTGAGAAGGTAGTCAACCCCTCTCGCAAAGACTGATCTTTTAGACTCGATGATGCACTTTAGGCCTATTGGACAACATTCAAAACACCATTGGACATGTCACCCTTTCGACTCATGTACGGTAAAGCATTCCATCTACCAGTGGAAATTGAGCACAAGGCATACTAGGCAATCAAGATCGTGAACATGGATTGAGAGAGTGCTAGAGAAAAAAAGATTACTGGACCTCAATGAGATAGAGGAGTTTCATGCCTTAGCCTAAGATAATACCAAGATCAACAAAGAAAAAACCAAACAGTGGCTTGACAAGAGATTATTTGTCACACCTCAAAAATTGGTCTAGTCAGAATTAAGTTTCGGTGACCAAATATTTTATATCGGTTTTATAATTTATTCGATCTTATTGGGTCAATTGATGTAGTTTATTATTATTATTATTAAAATATTAAAGTGAAGGACCCACGGAATTTCCTTCAAATTGAAGGAAATGGCCGTGCATCCTCACAAAGGGGATTACTCGGCCGATTTAAAGATGAGTAAGCCATCTACGTGGCTTTCATTCAAGGGGCAATTCCCTATTAATTGTACACATCTCCTACATTTAGGGGACACTCGACACACCAAAATTTGGGTGGCAAATTCACCCACTACGTGGGTTTAATGGCCAAAGGCCGCATTCATTTTTCACACGTGGCTAACATGGCTTTAAGCCATGCCACCATTCCAACTCACGAGGGCAATGGAGAAACCATAAGGGGAGCCGGGCGATTCTAGTATAAATAGGAAAGTAATTGCGCACTAGAGGTATGGTGATTAAGGAAAAATTAAGGGAGAAAAATAATATGGTTCGGTGTTAGATCGGTAGTTCAAATTTTTCGGTTTAGCAGTATCGAATCTCTGCTATTTTTGGGGTAAGCTCAAATCCTTAGTTAATAATTCCATGTTAATTAGATATTGTTTTATCGACTCTAACCAATCCCCGTTAATTAACTTAGTTCAAAAGGTTGATAAAGGACAACCGTCATTTTCGAAGGTCAAGGATAAAGGCGTTGTTATCCGAGAAACGTCGGGTTATCGAGGTGAGTGTAGTCAGAGTCTCGGGATTAGGCTAGGTGCCTTCTCGATTTCATTAATATCAATTCCGCATAGCTAACGTTTTTTCTAAGGATCATTACATCGAACCTCTTTGGAGTCTTCATTGGCGAGTATCGGTATGTTGTCGTATTAAATATCGGATATAGCATTGTTATCGCTAATATTGCTGTCATCGAATAATAAGACATAACATCATCGTTATTTTCATGGTCGTCCTCACTACATTGGAACATTAAACATGGCATCATTGACATTGTCACTGTTAATATTGGGACATTGGAATCATAAAAATATTGATTATTAGACATTGTTAGAATCTTGGACATAGACGTTTTACATTGAAGTTGGCATTATTATAGTCACTGCGTATAAGTATTGATATTGTCAGTGAGTCTTTGTCATCGAAATATTGTCTATTGGTATTGAAAATGAATATTAATTTTCGATGTTGGCATTGAGACATTGATTACTAATAATGGCATTGAAACATTGATCATTGATTTTACTATTGGAATTATTAAATATTGATATTGTTATTGAACTTTGGATTCGAAAGGACATTGGATACAATTAGCATGCCATAGAATTAATGAGCTCATTGGTACGGGTGGACTACGGTCCTTGAGCTACGACTTTTATTTTGGCAAGGCAAAGGGATGTTTGTGTTATTGGTCAATTGGCGAGGCGGAGGGACTAGACCATTTATTGAATTGGAGAGGCGTAAGTATTCGCGTATCCACTATCTTATTTCGATCCAAGGAAATACTATTAAAATACGTCAAGAATATTTTCTTAAATATTGTCATAGTATTGATTTCGTTATAGCATTGACATTAACATGTCTTTGGTATTATTAAAGTAATGTCATCGCCCTAGCATGTTATGAGTTGCATACCATCATATTTATTGTTAGCTATGACTACCTCACTAGGTAAAGTATGCCTAACTTATCTCATCTCATGCATTTCAAGTTAAACGGAACATTGACAGGAGGTTGGAGCAGTCGAGGGATTTTGGCAAGTCACTATTAAGTTAAAATAATGTCTTTCGCCCTTATAAACTCTTAGTATGGTGGCAAAGTAGGAACATATGGACCCTTCGATATGTGTGTATTACCTATAGTTTGGGTAGGTGCAAAGGGCCCTAAATGACATGTTGAAGTTTGCTTGAAAATGACCATATATGCACAAATGGCCTAAGATAGTAAAAACTTAGTAAACGTATTCATGAACTTTGGCTTGCTAGTAGATTATGGTATTGAAATATTATGCATAAAATTTCATTGCATTTGGACACCTACTTGTAGGTCAATTTGGTTAAAAACCAGCTAAAATCTGGCATTACAAGTCAGGCGTATCGAAACAAGTGATGGTGTTCCGATACAACCCTTTTAATAAGGTTACTGGAAAACAGGGTAAAGTAGGGCGTATCGATACGATTTATAGTCGTTTCGATACAATTTGCTACTGTCAAGACTCGTTTGGATATGGGCCTAACCCGTATTGGAACGAGTTAATAGTTAAAGTCAACGAAGGTCAACTCGTATCGGAACTTGGCTTACTTATTTTGATACAGTATTGGGTAGAATCGATATTAGGACTAATATTTGTGCACCCGTGTCAAAACGGCTCAAGGCGCTTCGATACAGGGATAGTTAAGTTGGTAAAAAGACATAGATTATAATTTTGCATTGTTTACAGATTGATCACTAAATATTGTATAACCTAATTGAATGGGTAATTAACTCCATAATGGCATGAAAATTTATAGGCACGTTGTTTATAAGTCGAATTTCGTTATAGTAAGGTTAATTTCAGATAAGGGTCTCTAAAACACTAATATTACATTTTAGTCCCTAAAACTTGTAGCGCTTACAATTTGATCCTTATTGGCTAGTATTTATTCGTATTGATTAAATTGGACTAAGACCTAAATTTTGGTAACTCTTGATGACCATAATATTAATAAGATGAATCTGAATGATTGACTTTCGTAGCACCAAACACCATTTTGTTCATCGGTAGCACTTTTCGACTCGGTTCTAGACCATTCCAGGAAGGGGGTGTAACATTATTGCCGTGGCAATTCTTGCCCGGGAAATTAGTCCTCCTCTTCAATTCTCGATTGAAGCTATTCCCAGGGAAACTACGATCGAGATGGTTTGGACCTTTCGAAGTTGTCAAAGCATTCCCCCGTGGTGCTGTAACAATCAAGTCTACAAAAGATGGTCAAGAATTTAAAGTTAATGGGCAAAGATTGAAGCACTACACTTGCACCCATGTCGTGAGGGAAAATGAAGTGATTACTTTAGGAGATGCATCCTTATGCACTCCTTTAGTATCTTAAATTTTCTTTTAATTTTTATTTTTATTTCCACATCTTTAAATTATTTTTTTAGGATAACAGTGTTACTTTTAAATAATGTTCTTTATATTATTTTGTCTTTAGGAAAGAGTTCAAGGATGTGAAGAAGATGGGCCGATTGGTGTTAAGAAATTCCAAGCCCAAACCAAAACCCACTCCCGACAACCTCTCTCATTCCCCCAAAACATGGCAACCTTTCATGTTTCCCCTTTATTGCCGCCTAAAATTCACCCACTTCCCAAGGCAACTCTTGTCGTACACGCAACCTTTGGCATTCAAATTTTGAATGCTAAATAATTATTACCCCTCCATTTATTAAACCCCCTCTAAACACTCAACCATCACACCCATTCTCTTCTTCATTCTTGAACTCAAAAGTTTTTCTCCTTTTATTTTCTCTCTAGTTCCCGACTTCTCACAACCAACAAACCACTCAACCATGGCCTTGAATCTAGGAAGAGGAGAGCACTCGCAAGCAACCGAGGAACTGGCCTTCAAACGGTTCGCCCCGCTAGAGGTAGAACACATATACCTCACCAAATTTATCGGCCAAAAAGTGTGGGAAGAGCAAGGTTTCTAATACTCATCCTCACACACTGATTTCGGATTGGAGCCTTTCATCTTTAACAAAATCGAGCATAAAAAATGGCAAATCCTTTGCCACCAACCAGAGCCGGCCAACGTAACTTGGGTAAGAGAAATTCTACACCCACTCTCCAAATCCTATCAACCTATACGTACATGTTCGAGGCCAAGCCATTCAAGTGGATGCCGATTCTATCAATTTCTACTACGGCATTCATGTGGCCAAAGATGAACAGAAGGTGTACGTCGAAAAACTCACGGTGGACGACTATGAATATATGCTCAAGGAGTTTTGCATTGTCAGCACGACATGGAACAAAAGAGAGAACAAGGGAACGGTAAATCGCCGAAGGCTTTGGCCCGAGGCTAAACTTTGGAACACCTTTGTTTAAATATGCTTAATGCCCACATCGCACAACACCTTCGTAGATAAACCAAGTCTTGCACTTATTCATTCCATCTTGCATAATAGATTTATTAACGTTGGATCTATCATATGCACTGAGATATTCATATGTAGCAAAAAGGATAAGGGTCGCCTCTACTTCCCAAGTCTCATCACCAGATTATGCAAGCAAAAGAACGTACCTACCGATCCGGCCGACGAGCAGACACCAACGAGAAAAGGATGGCCATAGGCTCAATACTACAAAATAATGCATATTATGGAAGCCGAGCCAGAGTCCACTCCGGTACTAGGCATTGCCGTGAAACCGCGACGGGCAATGCCCAAACAACTTCACAAACTGATGCCGCGACAACAACACTTCAGTGCCTTGCATAAAAAATCGACACAGTGGACAAATGGCAGCATCGGTTCATGCAATATATAAGGGACTTCAACAACTCAATCATTCAAGTAATCCTAGAGAAGTTCCCAAAAAACACAGTGCAATTTTTAATCTTTCCGGCTGACATCCTTGCCTCGACAACGCCTAGAGACTCTGTTGTGGCAACGTACAGATATTTTTCCTCGGCCATGAAGACAGCCACTCCCTCGACAACCCATGGAGACACTGCCTCGGCAATTCCAGCTGCCTCTACCACGGCAACAAAGACTGATGATGCCCCATCAACCTGAGCATACAAGGGCAAAGCACCTGCAATCGAGCCAACCCAAACTGAGACACGGTCTGATTTCTCCAACTCCGACGAATCAATTGCTCCAAAAGCCAAAGCTGTCCCAGTTTCAGACACCAAGAAGCGCAAAACCTCCACCACCGAAGAAATATGCCTTGACAGTGACGATGAGGAAGAGGTGACCAAGAAATCCGAACCGACACCTCTAACATATCACCAACCACCACGAGCAACCAAATGGATCAAGAAAACGACAAGAAGGAAATTAATCATCCAAGACGACGACAATGACTCATCCATGTCCCTGTCGTTGTAATCTTATTCTCTTGCCTTCTGTTTCACTCTATATTTTGTGTATGTGCATGCATTGATGACAATGCTTCTCTTGAGTTTGGGGGAGTAGTTGTTAGTTATTTTTGCAATATCTACTATAGGAATGCATGCTTATCGGTTGCCTTAGTATTTAATTCAATGGAAAAAATTTGCCTCAGCAATATATGTCTCTCTCTTACCGTAGCCTTAAAATTTTTCTAGTGATCTTTCAATTTTAGGATGTCCATGGAAAAATACTTAGAATCACACTATGAAGCTGAAAATGAAAAAGTAAAGTTTTGTGACTTGAATGATTGAAGGAGTTCTAGGACACTTAGGACAATTACTTACTTAGAAAAATTGGGTAAAATGTTAAGTTAGAGGTGCCTAAAACTGGCTCTAGCTTAAGGAAAAACATAAAATACTAAAGGTGCCCAAAATTGGCTTTAGTTTAGGCTTAGAAAAATCACTAGAGATGCCCGAAATTGGCTCTAGTCAATTAGATCATTAAAAACAAAAGGAAATACTAGAGGTGCCCGAAATTGACTATAGTTGAAATAGAAAACCCAAGGAAAGTAAGTTAATTGTTTAAGTTTTTACATAGAACCCGGAAAATCATCTTGTTCACAATCACACACATACTCATGAGTCTTATAATTTGATTCCAGGGAAATCCTCGACATCCGAAGAATTGAGGGCCAAGCACATTCATATTCACGGTTTAGAGAAGGGGAGAAAAAGTAAGCTCGAGGGCTAATTTCATGAAGATTAAATCTTTGGCAATTGACTGTTAGTTTTGCATTGCTTGAGGACAAGCAATAGTTCGAGTTAGGGGGTGTGTTAGGCATGCAAAAGTATTCATTTTAGGACCTTTTATGACTCAATTATTGTCAGACTTAAATTTATTTTAGATGCATTACTAGCCATACATACACAATTTTATTGTTCTTATCATTACCATGCTTGATTGTTTTTATTTGAATATATTTGGTGGAAAAGGTATTGCTTTGGTATGTATTTTGTGCTTGTGTAGATTTCATTACCCACTGCCCAGGCAAATATTACCGCGACAGTAAAGGAAGTAGAAATAACGGTGCGGAACCATCACTTGATGATCCAGACCAAGCCATCTTTTGATGTCAAGCCTTACTGAGGAACGCTAAACCAAGAGAACGAGCCATACCGAGAAGAAAAGACTGATAGACCATTGTTGAGGCAATGACTAAGTCACTGCCAAGGCAATGCCCAAACATATATTCCGACAAGAAATAATGTAACACCTTGGGTTTAGGGTCTGGGAGTTCGGACCGGGACCCAGGAAAGGTTTGTAAATTGAGTTTTGGGGTTCGTGTTGACTTTAAATGAAAATGGTTTCATAAAAGAGTTTTAAATTAAATTGAGTTTTTAAGGAATAAATACTAATAAAATAAGGAAATAATGGATTTTTCTTAAGTAAGGAGTTTTTAAGATAAAGGAGAAATAAAATAATATATTTCAAAAACCCAAGTTATCCACTTTCTTCTTCCCTTCCCATTTTCTTTTCAAGTTAAAATTCCCTAAGCCTAGCCACTAACCATCTCCACCAATCTTCACCACTTTGAGGGATTTAAAGAGGTAAATAACTTGGTTTTCACTCTTCTCTTCATTTCAATCTTGCTTGCAACATTTTCTTTTTAAAGTTTTGAAGATTTCTCAAGTTCCTTCATTTTGGGTAAAATGGGTTTTTTGAAGGGTTTAAGCAATCTTTTGGTAAAAATGACGTTTTGGGTAGGTTATAACCTAAGTTTTGGGTGTTCATAAGTGTGTAAATGGCGGGTTAAACCTAAAATCCCGAAATGGAATAAATGGGTAAAATTTGAGTTAGGGAAATATGGGTTTTTGGGTTGGGAATGGTTCCTAAGGGGTTTGTGGATGTATGTTGATGATTTTGAAGCTTTCGGGTATGTTTTGGATGATGATTTGATTTAGTAATAGATGGGTTTTTGTTTGAAGATGGGTTTTGTCTACTTTCAGGATTGAATCAGGAAATAAGTGTTGTGGGATATTTGCTATATTGATAACAGTGGGTTTTGTGATTGGAAAGTGTGTTAATCTTTTTCTTTGGTCTGTTTTGCATCAGCAGAACCGAGTTATGGGATTTCGGACGTGTTACTAGAAGTTACGAAAGCTTAAAAGGGAGTTGGACTAGTGTGGCGTATTACCGGTGAGTGGAAATGTTTTTGACAGTTTAGGTTGAGCTTGAAAGGCCAACCTAAGCTCGAGAGTAAGTATTAAATGTTTACGTTTTAGTTTTTCCGAATTTTTATGCTTCAATCTTGTTATGCATTGTGATATGAGTAGATGACGTTTAAACTTATGATGTTCGTGACATGTTGTTGTTGTTGATATGAGATGAGATAAATGTGTGTAGTTGGTTAATGGATGT
Organism: Hibiscus trionum; assembly: GCA_030270665.1. NCBI lineage: Eukaryota > Viridiplantae > Streptophyta > Magnoliopsida > Malvales > Malvaceae > Hibiscus > Hibiscus trionum. The sequence continues at coordinate 6,342,167 of BSYR01000007.1, read as the reverse complement.
AGTAATTTATGTTGGATAACATGATGTTTGTGTATTGGAAAAATATGAGAGTCTTACCGGGTATAATTATTCGACCAAAGGGGTAAGTGCACTAGTAAAATTCGCGCGTGGCCCTAGTGATGTAAGACGCCATTAGGGAGGAGTACAGTGAAGTAAGATGCCACCGGAAGCTTATTATTAGACCTTGGTGATGTAAGATGCCATCGCAAAGCTTGTTGTTCTTATAGATTCGGTATGTAAGATGCCATCGAATCCAATCCACGTATTCGAGTAATGTAACCATAGTTGCCAATATACTCTTTGTGCTGAAAGGTTGAATGCTACCATGTTAGTTGTTGAGAGTTATGTTATGTTGTTACATGTTGTTGCTTGATGTAAGATGCCAAGCATATGTAGGGTTGATGATAATCATGTTGATGGGACTTCATGCTTGTGAACTGCGATTGTGGTTTTGTTTTCAAACTCAAAAATGGTTTTAAAACTACAATGTTATTGTTGTGGTTTCGAGCACCACTCACTAAGCTCTTATGCTTAAACGCTCCTTTCCAACAATTCAGATTGTTAATGATTCGGGAAGCAAAGGAAGGTGAGGGAAAGGCTTCGGTGATTGTAGCTTAAGCTTAAGTATGGATTTTAAGTTGCAATAATATATTAGCAATGGGAATACTTGCACTTGTGGTTAGGGAGGTTGATGTAAACTCCCAAGTGTTTGATCATGTTGCTACATGTTTTAAATGTTGAAACCATGCTATGTTGACACTTGCTTTGGCTTTTGGTTAAATGCATTGTGTTTTGGCTTGTTGGTGCTTTGAGTTAAAGTGTTCTTTTTGGGCTTTTAAGTTTGAGAACCATGCTTGTGTGTGTCTGTATGATTGAAACCTGTTTTTAGGGTGTTCTGCCTCTAGAATGGTTGCTCAATATGTTGCTTTGTTGATTGTGCTTTATCGGGGTAAGTTTGAGTTAAAGTGTTCTTTTTGGAACTTTTGGGGACGTCAAAATGTCTTTTCGGGCCAATTTGTGCCCAGGTGTTTCGAAACACTTGGTGTCGTTTCGGAACAACCAAGCCTGAAGGACCCCTGTTTTAAAATGGGTTCCGAAATGTTTTACCTTTGGGAACCATCATTTCGACAACAGTGGGAGCCGTATCGGAACGGCCTTGCTCTGCTTTTTGCTGAGAGCCCGTGTTTCGAAACGGGCAACCCCTGTTTCGAAACACAGGTAGCTAAAGCGGTTAAAAGGCATCTTGAAGGTTTCCAAATGTTGCTTTTTGGTTCCTAATGCTTGTAGGCTTCCTAAATGATTTTATATGTCTCGTTTGAGTTAGTTTTGCCTCGTGTGCTTGAAATTTGACTAATTAACTATTTGGTAAGGTTAAGATTACCTTTTTGCCCCTGTTTAGTGTGTTTTTTGAAAATGCTCCTTCGTGACTATTTGGGTCCAATTGGATATCTGATTGATGTCCGATTGAGAGGTACTTTCTTCCATTGTGACCCTTAACACCATAGGATCGTTAAAATGCATTTACACAAGATAAATCTTAATCTAGGGTTGTTAATCGGAGGGAAATTCTTAGATTTTTCTCTGGTTATCCCTGTGTAACTCTCTCGATTCGGTCTTGTGACTAGACCGGGTCGATGAGGGTTATATTTGGTGGTATCAGAGCCTCGTTACGAGGTTCCCCGGGAAGGTAAGTTAGGTAAGTTGATTCTGTGTGTGTTTGACTTTTTTGCACGGTGTTTTTGAGTATGACTTTGCATTTCTGCTGATGTTTGAAGGTTGGTTAAGCATTCCCAATCCTAGGTATTATTATGGTAAAGTGGTTTTCATTAAAAGAGCTTAAACACACGGATCCCTACCTTTGCTGACCCAATGTTTTTCTCGTGTTTTGTGTATTAGATTATTTTATTGTTATGGTGAGACCGAGGGGAAGGCCTAAATCAGGTGACCAGGCACCCGGGGATGTGCCTCCTCCTCCTACTACTACTCCCGATGGTAATGGGGCGAATGTCGGAGGTAATGTACCTCAGGCTGGTGCGAATGTTGGAGGTGATGGTAATGGACCTCAGGTTGGCCAGGGTCAGGCCGGTACGGACATGGCTCAGTAACTTCAGACTATAGCCAGAGCTTTTGAGACATCTATTGCTGGTTTTCATGCTGCAGCACCACCTCAGGGTGCGGGGATAGGTTTGCCCCTTGAGCGACTTCGTAGCTTAGACGGAGTCGAGTTTCATGGTATGTCTCCCGAGGGTTTGAAGGCATGGCTTGATAGTACTACACGCATCTTGGGTCAGATGGAGTGCTCGGACACTCGTAAGTTGGGTTGTATTGTTTCGTTGCTTCAAGGAGATGCGTATGCTTGGTGGACCACAATTATCTCAAGTATGCCCGAGGTCGAGGTTACTTGGGAATTCTTCCATAGTGTGTTTCGCAAGAAGTACCTAAGTGCTCACTATCAAGACGAGAAGAAGAAAGAATTCATGGCTTTAGTGCAAGGCATTATGTCCGTATCTGAGTATGGGGTACAATTTATGCGCTTTAGTCCGTATGCTTCAGAGTTGGTTCCCACTGAGAGGGAAAGGTGTGAAAGTTTCCATTACGGGTTGGTTACGGAGGTGAAAACCTACATGCTTGCTTCTGATTACACGAAGTTTGATGTCTTGGTCTATAGGGCCAAAGACATTGAGCAAAGTCTAGGTTCGGTTGCTCGTTCAAGTGAATCTAGTTCAGGGAAAAGGTCTGCCGAGTTGGAAAGAGACTGTAGGAAGAGGCACAAAGATAAAAGGCACCAACCGGACTTTAGGCGTGGAGGTGGTAACTTGGGACGAGGCCATCGGGGTAGAGGTTTTGTTGCTCACACACCCGAGTGTTCTAGATGTGAGAGGAACCATTCCAGAGAGTGTTAGGGTACCTTTCGTGCTTGTTGGAACTGTGGATCCCAGGCACATTTGAGGCGTGAGTGTTCTCATCCGGTTAGAGATGGTAAGGCACCAGCTAGAGCTGTTGAGCATCAGAGAGGCCATGGGCGCGGCCGAGGTAACTTCCAGCCTAGGAATGATTGTTAGAGAAATGTGACCCATGTTGTCGCGGTATAGCTCGAGGGAGGTGGACCGGCTAGAGTATATGTAGAGTGTGAGGCTGGGAATGACACGGATGTGATCGCATGTAATTTTGTGTTGCACTTTTCATCTTTACTTTCGTTGATTGATTCTGGCTCGACACATTCGTATATTTTGGGTGATCATGCAAGGTCATTAGGTTTGCCTTTTGAGTTGTTAGATATAGGTATGAATGTTACGAGTTCTTTCAGTGAGACAGTTGTAGTTAGGAAAGTGTTCAGGAGATGTCCTTTGATGATTCAGGGTCACGTGTTTCCTGTTGACATGATGAAGGTCCCCTTCTATGGTTTCGATGTAATTTTGGGTATGGATTGGCTTGTGGAGCATATAGCTAGGATAGATTTTGAGACTAAAAGAGTTTCTTTGAGGCTTTCTGATGATTATGAGGTAGTAGTAGTTGGTGAGAACATTAAGTTCTTGTCTAATGTTGTTTCACCTTTAGAGGCTCAGAGGATGATGGATTTGGGTTGTCAAGCTTACTTAGCCTATGTGATGAATCCGAATATGAGTGAAGTTAGACCGTGAGACATCAGAACAATTTATGACTTTCTGAGTGTTTTTCCAGAAGAATTGATTGGTTTGCCTCTAGATAGAGATGTGGAGTTTGCTATTGAGACATATTCAGATTCTGCTCCCGTATCGATTGCTCCATATAGAATGTCATCTAAAGAGTTGAAGGAGTTGAAGACACAGCTTCAGGAACTGTCAGATAGAGGTTTTATTAGGCCTAGTATTTCACCTAGGAGTGCTCCGGTCTTGTTTATGAAGAAGAAGGATGGCAGTATGAGGATGTGCATAGATTATAGGCAGTTGAACAAGGTAACAGTGAAGAACAAGTATCCTTTGCAACGGGTTGATGATTTGCTTGATCACTTGAGAGGTGCTTCATTGTTTTCGAAGATTTATTTGAGATCGGGTTACTATCAGTTGAAGGTAAAAGATGTGGATATACAGAAGACAGTTTCTGTACACGATATGGGCACTACGAGTTCTTGGTAATGCCTTTCGGTTTGACTAATGCCCCAACTGCATTTATGGACATGATGAATAGGATGTTTCACGAGTTTTTGGATAGATTTGTAGTAGTGTTCATAGATGAATTTCTAGTGTACTCCAGGATCGAGGAAGAACATGATGAGCATTTGCGATTAGTACTTCAGATCTTGCTTGAGAATCAGTTGTATGCCAAGTTGAGAAAATGTGAGTTTTGGATTAGGGAAGTAGTCTTTCTAGGTCATGTGATCTCAGCCGAGGGGATTAGTATGAATCCTAAGAAGATAAAAGCAATAGTGAGTCGGAAACAACTAAAGTCAGTGACTGAAATTTGTAGTTTTCTAGGTTTGGCTGGGTATTATCGAATGTTTGTTGAGGGATTCTCGAAGATTGTTGCACCTTTGACTAAATTGTTACAGAAAAATGTTCCGTATGAGTGGATAGATGCAAGACAACAAGCGTTTGAAAAGTTGAAGAAAGCATTGACAGAAGCTCCTATTTTGATTCATCCTGAACCAGGGTAAGAGTTCGTAATCTTTAGTGATGCATCGTATGTAGGTTTAGGGTGTGTGCTTATGCAAGAATGAAGAGTTGTAGCTTATGCTTCGAGATAGTTGAAGGTTCACGAGAAGAATTACCTCACCGTGACATAGAGTTAGCGGCTGTGGTCTTTGCCTTGAATATTTGGAGACACTACCTTTATGGTGAGAAATGCACTGCCTACACCGATCACAAGATTTTGAAATATTTGATGACTCAGAAAGAGTTGAATCTTAGACAGCGTAGGTGGTTAGAGCTTCTTAAAGACTATGACCTCACAATAGAGTACCATCTGGGTAAAGAAAATGTAGTGGATGATGCTTTGAGTAGGAAGGTGGCAGTTGAGTTGTGAGCTATGTTTGCGAGATTGAGTGTGTCACGGGATGGCAGTTTGATAGCCGAGGTACAGGTTAAAGCTTCGTTAGTTCAGCTGATTCGAGAGAAACAGTTGCAAGACAGATCTTTGGCACCTCACGTGCAAGATATAGCCGAGGGTAAACCCACAGATTTTTGCTTTAGTGAGAATGGGATCTTATGTTTTAAGAATAGAGTAGTTTTTCCAAAGATGCCGAGTTGAGACGTACTATTTTGAATGAAGCTCATAACAGTCCTTTTGCTATGCTTCTGGGTAGTACGAAGATGTATCGTGGGTTGAAAGATGAGTACTTCTGGATTGGGTTAAAGAAAGATGTGGCCGAGTATGTGAGTAGATGTATGGTTTGCCAGCGTGTTAAGACCGAGCATCAGTTTTATTCAGGTTTGTTACAACCGTTGAAGATTCCGTAATGGAAGTGAGAACAGATTACTATGGATTTTGTGTCAGGTTTGCCGTTGACTCCTTCGAAGAAGAATTCAGTATTTGTAATAATTGACAGATTCACTAAGTGTGTCCATTTCATACATGTTCATACTAATTACACCTTAGACATGTTGGCTGGGTTGTATATCAGTGAGATTGTGAGGCTGCATGGTGTACCAAAGTCTATTGTGTCAGACAGAGATCCGAGATTTAGAGCTAGATTTTGGGAGTGTTTGCATCGTGCCTTGGGGACTTGGTTGAACTTCAATACTTCGTATCACCCACAGTTAGATGGTCAGTTAGAGAGAGTTATTCAGGTGTTAGAGGACATGTTGAGGTGTTGCATCATCGACTTTCAGGATTCATGGGAAAAATATCTACTGCTAGTAGAGTTTGCGTACAATAACAATTATCAGGCTAGTATTCAGATGGAATCGTATGAAGCTCTGTATGGTAGGAAATGTATAATACCTGTTTGTTGGGCCGAAGCCGGACAGAAGCTTGTACCTATGCCAGACTTGCTTAAGGGCACTACCGAGAAGGTAAAACTGATTTGTGATCGCTTGAAGGCAACTTCAAACAGAGAGAAATCGTATGCAGATTTGAAGAGGAAAGAGATTGAGTATGCTATCAGTAATAAAGTGTTCTTGAAGGTTTCCCCATGGAAGAAGGTAATGAGGTTTGGTAGAAAGGGGAAGTTGAGTCCGCGATACATTGGTCCTTACAAGGTAGTTGAGAGGATTGGTCCTGTTGCATATAGGTTGAGATTGCCACCCAAGCTTGAGAAGATTCATAATGTGTTCCATGTTTCGATGCTTCAAAAGTATAGATCAGATCTGTCTCATGTGATGCCAGTGGAAGAGATTGAATTGAATCTGGATTAGTCAGATGATGAAGAACCAATTGAGATACTTGCTATGGATAGTAAAGTTTTGCGTGGGAGGACCATTGAGTTAGTCAAGATTTTGTGGAGACATCGGGGTGTGGAAGAAGCCACTTGGGAGAGAAAAACGGACATGGAAGAGCAATTTCCGTACCTCTTTCCATCAGGTAAATTTCGAGGATGAAATTCCTTAAGTGGGGGAGAGTTGTAACGCCTCGGGTTTAGGGTTTGGGAGTTCAGACCGGGACCTAGGAAAGATTTGTAAATCGAGTTTTGGGGTTCGGGTTGACTTTAAATAAAAATGTTTTCATAGAAGAGTTTTGAATTAAATTGAGTTTTTAAGGAATAAATACTAATAAAATAAGGCAATAATGGATTTTTATTAAGTAAGGAGTTTTTAAGTTAAAGGAGAAATAAAATAATATATTTCAAAAACCAAGTTATCCACTTTCTTCTTCCCTTCCCATTTTCTTTTCAAGTTAAAATTCCCTAAGCCTAGCCACTATCCATCTCCACCAATCTTCACCATTTTGAAGGATTCAAAGAGGTAAATAACTTGGTTTTCACTCTTCTCTTCATTTCAATCTTGCTTGCAACATTTTCTTTTCAAAGTTTTGAAGATTTCTCAATTTCTCTCATTTTGGGTAAAATGGATTTTTGAAGGGTTTAAGCAAACTTTTGGTAAAATGATGTTTTGGGTAGGTTATAACCTAAGTTTTGAGTGTTCATAAGTCTGTAAATGGTGGGTTAAACCTAAAATCCCGAAATGGAATAAATGGGTAAAATTTGAGTTAGGGAAAAATGAGTTTTTGGGTTGTTTATGGTTGAAAATGGTTCCTAGGGGGTTTGTGGAGGTATGTTGATGATTTTGAAGCTTTTGGGTATGTTTTGGATGATGATTTGATTTAGTAATAGTTGGATTTTCGTTTAAAGATAGGTTTTGTCTACTTACATGCTTGAATCGGGAAATAGGTGTTGTGGGATATTTGCTATATTGATAACAATGGGTTTTGTTATTGGAAAGTGTGTTAACCTTCTTCTTTTTGTCTCCTTTGAATCAGTGGAACCGAGTTTGGAGATTTCGGACGAGTTACCGAGAGTTACGAAATCTTAAATAGGAGTTCAACTAGTGTGGCGTATTACCGGTGAGTGGAAATGTTTTGGAGACTTTAGGTTGAGCTTGAAAGGCCAACCTAAGCCCGAGAGTAAGTATTAAATGTTTACATTTTACTTTTTCCAAATTTCTATTCTTCAATCTTGCTATGCATTGTGATATGAGTAGATGACGTTTAAACCTATGATGTTCGTGACATGTTGTTGTTGATGTGAGATGAGATGAATGTGTGTAGTTGGTTAATGGATGTGGTAATTTATGTTGGATTACATGATGTTTGTGTATTGGACAATATGGGAGTCTTATTGGGTATAATTGGTCGACCATAGGGTTAAGTGCACTAGTAAAATTCGCGCGTGGCCCTAGTGATGTAAGATGCCATTAGGGAGGAGTACAGTGAAGTAAGATGCCACCGGAAGCTTTATTATTAGACCTCGGTGATGTAAGATGCCATCGTATGTCTTGTTGTTTTTATAGATTCGGTATGTAAGATGTCATCAAATCCAATCCGCGTATCCGAGTAATGTAACCATAGTTGCCAATATACTCTTTGTGCTGAAAGGTTGAATGTTATCATGTTATTTGTTGAGAGTTATGCTATGTTGTTGCTTGATGTAAGATGCCAAGCATATGTAGGGTTGATGATAATGATGTTGATGGGAATTCATGCTTGTGGAACATCGACTGTGGTTTTGTTTTCAAACTCAAAAATGGTTTTAAAACTGCATTGTTGTTGTTGTGGTTTCGAGCACCACTCACTAAGCTCTTATGCTTACGCACTCCTTTCCAACAATGCAGATCGTTAGTGATCCGGGAAGCAAAGAAAGGCGAGGGAAAGGCTCCGGTGATCGTAGCTTAAGCTTAAGTATGGATTTTAAGTTGTAATAATATATTAGCAATGGGAATACTTGCACTTGTGGTTAGGGAGGTTGATGTAAACTCCCATGTGTTTGATCAGGTTGCTACATGTTTTAAATGTTGAAACCATGCTATGTTAAGACTTGCTTTGGCTTTTGGTTAAATGCTTTGTGTTTTGGCTTGTTGGTGCTTTGAGTTAAAGTATTCTTTTTGGACTTTTAAATTTGAGATCCATGCTTGTGTGTGTGTATGATTGAAACCTATTTTTTTGGTGTTTTGCCTCTAGAATGGTTTCTCAATATGTTGCTTTGTTGATTGTGCTTTATCGGGGTAAGTTTGGGAACGTTTGGGGATGCCAAAATGTCTTTTCGGGCTAATCTATGCACAGGTGTTTCGTAACACCTGGTGTCGATTTGGAACAACCAAGCCTGAAGGACCCCTGTTTCGAAACGGGTTCCGAAACGTTTTGCCTCTGGAAACCATCGTTTCGATACCAGTGGGAGCCATATCAGAACGGCCTTACTCTGCTTTTTTGTTGAGAGCCCGTGTTTCGAAATGGGCAACCCCTGCTTCAAAACACAGGTAGTTAAAGTGGTTAAACGACATCTTGAAGGTTTCCAAATGTTTCATTTTGGTCCCTAATGCTTGTAGGCTTCCTAAATTAGTTTATATGTCTTGTTTGAGGTAGTTTTGCCTCGTGTGCTTGAAATTTGACTAATTAACTATTTGGTAACGCTAAGATTATCTTTTTGCCCCTATTTAGTGTGGTTTTGCAAAATGGTCCTTCATGACTATTTGGGTCCAATTGGACATCTGATTGATGTCCGATTGAGACTTGTTTCTTCCGTTGTGACCCTTAACACCATAGTATCATTAAAATGCATTTAGACAAGATAAATCTTAATCTAGGGTTGTTAATCGAAGGGAAATTCTCGGATTTTTCTCCGGTTATCCCTGTGTAACTCTCCCGATTCGGTCTTGCGACTAGACCGGGTCGAGGGGGTTACAGATAAAATATGCAAAGTGGTAGGCGACTTGAAGAGCATAAAATGGTGGATTTTTAGAGATACTTTGCATGATGATCAGAGCTAAGGAAGATCATGAAAAAGTCTAAGGAAGGTCAAGGACAAGAAATCGATAAGGAGGAATAAAATAATGAATTAAAAGAGATTTATTTCTTTTATGAAGTTATGTTCAACTCCAACTTATCCTCCTATTCCAAGAAGAATTCAACGTGGCCATACTCTATAAAAGCCAAGGCCTAGCCGCCACAAGGGAGTCGACAAGACTAGAGAGAGATAGGGAGATTCTGTAGAGAATTTAGAGTGCATCTTATCGCCATTATGAACTAAATCTTATTTTAGGCTAAGGTTATTTTGTTTAGTAGTTGGAGAAGACGATTGTAATTTGTTTAGGTTTTTGTTAATGCAATTAAGTTCAAGGTTTGCTTATTCTTTGTGTTTACTTTTTCTTGCAATTGAATCGGGAGAGAATATTGCAATTCCATCTATTTGTCTAATGTCGGGAGAGTTAGACTCACGAAACGAGTAAGCATGATCTTTATCCCAATCAGTGAAGACTAATTTGCCTTAGGGATAAGTACGGGTTTCAACAACTAATAGAAGCGTAAGATTGGTTGGTGTTCACCCTTGGTTCACGCTGGGAGGTATTGTCAAGGCTTGCGCATCAATAGAGTTTCGACTTAGGGATAAGAAGGAACCATTGATGAACGCTTTGCTGAACCTTAGAGGTTGTCGCTCAATTGCCCAGGCAGTAGCCGTATTCTTTGCCGCGACAATAGTTTTGCACATTGTCGAGGCAATTCTTTTTCCCATTGCCGAGGCAATCAAGTTGACGTTTGCATTCAAAACGGAGACAGTTTCATTCAATTTCCACACTATGACGCAACATAATCCGGCCTACTCTATCATCATATTTACTCAATCTCTTCATTTACTTGCTTTCTTTATTTTAGTTGTTTTCTCTACCAAACCATTACTTATGTTATTAATTTTCTACAGTGTGAGACGATAATCTCTGGAAGTAGCATCAATCCCTGTGGAGACGATATCTTTTATACTATAACTTGGCAACATGTATACTTGTACTATAATTATGACACTGAATACGCGCGACAGACACCTGCATCCATAGTTTCAAACCTTTTTGGTTAACACCCAAAACTTTTATTTCATAAAAAAAGATTAATGTGCCATAAATGTTATTAATGTGGTATAGTTTACATACGTAAATTATTAAATGACTTTGCAACAATCGAGGTTGAACATTTAGAGTTATAGTTTCTGAACTTTAAAAGAAAATATTAATTTAAAAATTATTTTCTTGAAGATTCATATCATTATACTTACCATATTAGGAATATACTCCTTAAGTTATAAAGTACGGTTTAAATAAGGTTCCCAAGGTGACTTTATTCACGGTGCACCCAATCCTATAGTCAGCTAACTATATCCGATTAAAGTAACCACAAACCATTTCCATAACTTGCCAATATAATCATTTAACATCATTATTCCACTATTTTACAAGTATAAATCATAATGCCATTTTCACAAGCATAAACATGCTTAAACTCAAATGCATACATTTCATAAATCCAAGGATCACCTACCAAGTGCATCCTTAACAAAATGGCATTAAACACCAGCATTATCAATGCTCAAAACATGCTTTAAAACAGTAAATAAAATCACATTTAATTCAAGTGCATTTTTGTGAAATCGATAATTAATTTTGATATAACCAAAGAAATTTAAGGACTAAATTGAAAATGAGAAAACGAATTTTTAAGTCCTCAAACCTCTCTATATGTTTAAAGGAAAATGGCTAAGTTAAAAACTCAATTTGTCAAAACTTTTCTAAGTGTTCTTGAAGCCAAAACAGTGATTTTTGAGTCACTGTTTTGGAACGGCCTTAGGCGTTCCAGAACATTTTTGAAACTGTAAACCTGTGTTTCGGAACGTGTATCGAAACGGTTTTGAAACTGTGAACCTTTGTTTTGAAACGGGTTTCGAAACGGCTTAAGAACATCGAAACAGTTTGTCCCGTTTCGATACGGTAGTATCCATACGACTTCAAACGTTTCAAAACGGCTTTCAAATTGTGTTTTAAAAATATGACTATTGAAGTTTTTAATCGTTTTTATACTGATCGATAAGCCGTATTGAAACACCTTTATTCCGTTTCGATACGAGCTTTGACAGTGGCTAAGTGTTTCGAAACGAGTTTCGAAACGGCTCTTAGCGTGTCGAAATGATCGTGCCCATTTCGGTACGGTCTCTTTAATGCACCCCAACGACTCTTTCTTTTTTGGTCTGTTTCGAAACAGGATCGGGCGTTTCGAAACGGGTGGTTGCAGATGTTGAGTGTGTAAAAGTTCTATTATTTACACCCTTTTTAACCCATATTTCTGCTGCATTCAAGCATAATTGCATTGCATTTAGGTTAGTTTTCAATAAAACATCACAATTATATAAAAGGCACGGATTCTACTAAAAGATGGCGTATTTTGCAGGTAGCTGCCATGGTTGACGATGAAGGCAGGCGCAGGGCAGATAAGCAGAAGAGCTGAACTGGACAAGCAGCCGAAGAAGACGAACCTGTCATGGACCTGTCGTGACAGCAAGGTGACAGCAGACTTATGAAGAGGAAAAGTAAAGTGGATCTCGATAGATAGAGAAAAATCTGCTCGTCTGTCGTGTGGAAGCCAAATATTTTTCCAAGCCCCGGATCAAAAGATATGTCAAGCCAAAGCTCAAGGAGAAGAAATTCCTAGAAACAAGGATGCGGCTGGAAAGTAGGAGACTTTAGAGATTTAGTCTTTATTAGAATCTTACTTTTAATTAAAGTTGTAATCCTTGTTACCTTAGATAACTTGAGCCCAAAGCTTATATAAGGGCATAGATTAAACCTAGGGCAGAACCGATTACCCCATAACCGAAACCAAACCCCTGCCGTCCACCCGTCACCGACATGTTCTAAATTCCCCCTAGGGCTACGGGTTGTTTTGTAAAGTAGTTGCAAGGGTTGCTTTGTTTTAGGATTTTTCAAGTTCAATAAAATAAACTTCAAGTTCTTTTATCTTGGTTTTAATATCTTGCATGAGCATCGGGAGAGCATTGTGAGGTTATCCATTTACTTAGCATCGGGAGAGTTAAGTATACGAAAGAGATAAGAGCGCGTTCTCTAGTTTATAGTTGAACCATCTCGTGCCTAGGGATAGGGCGAGGTTAAGTGGCTAAGGAAGAATTCATACACATCGGTGTTCATCCTTCGATTCACGCCGGGAGGTATCATCAAAGACGTGATCATCGACAGACTTGTGCCTAGGGATAGGGCAAGGCAGATCTGGGATTCTTGCCAAGCTTGAAGTACGGAGTTAGTGTTCGCTGCCGCGACAGATAACGGACAGCCGCCGCGACAGGTGCTGTCGGCGACGGGCGCGGCGACAGAACTGGAAATCCTAAGCAGTTCAATACCTGCACTACTGAGCAACTCAATACCAGCCCATTCTCTCTATCTTGATTTCTCAATCCTTTATTTTACGTTTTTTACCTTATTATTCTCGTGACAACTCTTAATTATTTCCTTTACTTTCGTGCAGTAAACAAGGTAAAGTCATTAGCCCAATCCCTGTGGAGACGATATCCGATACTTCGTATCACTTTACTACTTGCGTCGTGTACACTTGCACTACAATTGCGATAGACTATTTTACACGCAACAAGTTTTTGGCGCCGTTACCGGGGATTGGCAACATAACTAAATCTTTCTTTTATTGCACTTTTTGCTTTTATTTTTTTTTCGTTTTTGTTTTTGTTTTCTTTTCTTTAATTTTTCTTTTGTGTCTTCAACTCTTGCTTTTCACGAGGTTTTCTTGTTTATGCGCAGATCCAAAAGAGGTGAAGATCCTGAGTATAAATTAGATCCGGAGATCGAACGTTCCTACAATCTCAAGAAACAACTTTGCCGACTTTTAGACAGAAACGAATATCTCGAGGAACAGCTAGAGAAAATGGGTCATAACCAACCTGCTGGTGGTTTCATACCACCCCTTGGCAATAATAACCCACCTGTCGGCGATCCGCCCGCAGCAGGTGGACGACGGTCATGTCGTGACTACATGCTGAATGATCATGTAGAGCTGGAGACCACGCTGCCGGATATTGATGTTGATAACTTCGAGCTTAAACCTGTCATGTTTAGTATGATCAACAACGCCGGACAGTTTAGTGGTTCTGCGACAGAAGATGCTAGGGAGCATCTCAAAACGTTCCAGGAGATCTATGGTTCGTTTAGACTGCCAGGAGTTAGTCCGGAGCTACTGAGGCTTCGGTTATTTCCCCATTCCTTGAGGGACAGAGCTAAAACTTGGTGGAATAAACTAACACCGGGTTCCATTATGACTTGGGCAGATTTAACTCGTGAATTTTTATCTCGTTTTAATCCTTCGCATTTATCTGAGCGATTACGTAACGAAATTGCTACTTTTCAACAGGAAGATGACGAGCCAATGCACGAGGCCTGGGACAGGTTTACTACTCTTCTTCGGAACTGCCCAATGCATGGATTTCCCGTCTGGAATCAGGTAACTAAATTCTATAATGCTGCTAACTTACAAACTCGCATTAGAATTGATTCTGCAGCAAATGGACTATTATTGGATAAAGATCCAAACGAGGCGCTGCAAGTTTTGAAAAATCTGGCTAAGAATGAGGAGCAGTTTCCGACTGCAAGAAGAGGAGGTAAACGGGTACTTGCTGTCAAGGATTATGAGGCCGACAACACTATGAAATCACAGGTAGCATTCCTTACTAAAGCAATGAAACGATTATTAAATGAAGACGAACTACAAGGATTTGCTGTCGAGGAAGTTTGTACTATCTGTGAGGGAAATCATAGTAGGGATGAGTGCCCTATAAATGTAGAAGAGGGAAAATATGTTGGAAATTACAAGCCGAACTACAATTCCAACAACTACAACCCTAATTGGCGGAAGGATCCCAAATTTTCTTGGAGTAACCCCAACAATGCTTTGAATCCGCAAGCACATCATCAGAATCAGGGGGTCCTAGATTGTTGACGTGTCAGCAACTGCAGCCGCAGAACCTGCCGCCGCAACAGCAACAGCAGCCACCACCTGCCACGAGTAGTATATTGGAACAGACTCTGGCCACTTTTATGTCTCAGACTGGTACGTATATGGACAATATTAATCAGTTTGTCAAGAAGACGGAAAACTTTATGGATGAAACCAAGATGAGAATGACAAATCATGAGGCTACCTTGAAATCTCTAGAGACACAAATGGGTCAGGTGTCCCAGCATATTAAGCCAAGACAGAATGGAGGTTTTCCTAGCAATACTGAAAACGCTAGACCGCCCCCACATGAGCAATGTAAGGCGATTACTACTAGGAGTGGGAAAAAGTTACCAGGATCGGAAGAAGCTGAAACAGAAAAGGAACCTGCCTTGGATAAACCTGCCGAGGAAGCTGCCCTGACAGGTGATAAACAGACTGCTGCCGATGAGCCTGTCACGACAGCAGAAGCGACAGAGGAGAAGAAAGATGAATATCGTCCTCAGATTCGCATGCAGTGGGAAGGACGCATCGCTGATTATCGTCCTCCACCACCTTTTCCTCAACGGATACAGCAAGCTAAGCATGAATCTCAACTCAAAAAAATTTATGATATTTTCAAACAGGTTCATATTAATATTCCGTTGTTAGATGCTGTTAGGGAGATGCCCGGTTATGCTAAATTTCTCAAGGATGTTATGTCGAAAAAATCTAAACTTGGGGAATTTGAAACGGTAAGGATGCAAGAAGGTTGCATGAGTATTCTTCATCGGCAGCCACCCCAGAAAAAGAAGGATCCAGGGAGCTTCATCATACCTTGCGTAATCGGTGACAAATTTGTGGGTAAGGCACTTTGTGATCTTGGAGCTAGTGTTAATCTAATGCCCAAATCTGTTTTTCAGAAATTAGGTATTGGCAAGGCGCGGCCCACGACAGTTACCCTACAGCTAGCCGACCGCTCTTACGTTCACCCCGAGGGAAAAATTGAAGATATTTTGGTAAGAGTGGATAAGCTTATTTTTCCTGCTGACTTTCTTATTTTAGATTGTGAGGCAGATGAAAACGCACCAGTCATCCTTGGGCGACCCTTCTTAGCCACGGGAAGATCATTGATTGATGTGGAGAAAGGAGAACTCACCATGCGCGTAAACGATCAACAAATTAAGTTGAATGTTCTCCAAGCAATGAAACATGCTGATGTGGACGAGGAATGCAAGGCCATCATTGAGGTGACCTTTGATTACCCCTGCATCAGGTCGGGCTGCCGTGATAAAAAATTTGGTCACTACTGCGACAGCCACCTACAGGCCTGTCACGACAGCAACGACGACAGCACCGACGACAGCGACTCCTCTAATTCCGAAACATCTGATACTGAAGGTCAAGAGGAGGTAAACTGGTTAGACCATCGTCCAGGTAAGTTATTCGAACCCTTGAATTACACTTCGGATAACCATTTAATCCAAAAGCCCTCTACTGTTGAACCACCTGTCTTAGAACTTAAGCCCCTGCCAGGGCAGCTTAAATATGCTTATCTTGGTTGTGATGACACACTGTCCGTAATCATCTCTGCTAAGCTGCCGCAGGAACAGGAACGACAGCTGATCGACATGCTAAGGCAGCACAAAAAGGCGATTGGATGGACAATAGCAGACATTCAGGGCATTAGTCCGGCGTTATGCATGCACAAAATCCTCCTTGAGGAAGATCATAAGCCGACTATAGATGCCCAAAGGCGGCTAAACCATGCGATGAAGGAGGTAGTGCGTAAGGAGATCATTAAATGGTTAGATGCTGGTATTATTTACGCCATCTCCGACAGCAAATGGGTAAGCCCGGTGCAATTTGTTCCCAAGAAAGGAGGCATGACCGTGATAACCAACGAAAACAATGAACTAATCCCAACCAGGACTGTGACCGGTTGGAGGGTTTGTATGGACTATCGGAAGCTTAACAAAGCTACCCGAAAGGACCACTTCCCTTTACCCTTTATTGATCAAATGCTTGATAGATTAGCGGGTAAATCTTATTATTGTTTTCTTGATGGTTATTCAGGTTATAACCAAATTGCTATTGCACCGGAAGATCAAGAGAAAACGACTTTCACATGCCCCTACGGAACATACGCATTTAGGAGGATGCCGTTCGGCCTCTGTAACGCACATGCCACCTTCCAAAGGTGCATGATGGCAATATTCTCCGACATGGTAGAGGACTTCCTTGAGATTTTCATGGATGATTTTTCCGTCTTTGGAGACGATTTTGAGAGCTGCCTCGGCAATCTTCAAAAGGTACTTGAAAGATGTGAAAAAACTAATCTTGTTCTAAATTGGGAAAAATGCCATTTTATGGTAGATGAAGGGATAGTTCTAGGCCATAAGATTAGCTGCCGTGGGATAGAGGTCGACAGGGCAAAAATTGAAGTCATAGAGAAGCTGCCGCCGCCAACGACAGTCAAGGGCATTAGGAGTTTTTTAGGGCATGCTGGTTTTTATAGAAGATTTATTGCAAATTTTTCAAAGATCACCAAGCCGCTATGCCATCTCCTAGAGCAGAACCGACCCTTTGACTTTAATGAGGAATGTACTGAAGCATTCAAGGTTCTGAAGGAAAAGTTAGTGACAGCCCCCATAGTACAGCCACCAGACTGGACACAACCATTCGAGATCATGTGTGATGCTAGTGACTATGCTGTCGGGGCAGCACTTGGGCAGCGCAGAGACAGGCTGTTTCACGTCATATATTATGCTAGCAAAACATTAAATGAAGCCCAAGTGAACTATACCACCACAGAAAAGGAGCTGTTAGCTGTGGTGTTCTCCATCGACAAGTTTCGTTCTTACATACTTGGAACGAAGGTAATAATACACACCGACCATTCTGCCCTCAAGTATTTGTTCGCAAAGAAGGATGCGAAGCCTAGGCTGATACGATGGATCTTGCTATTACAAGAGTTCGACCTTGAGATCAAAGACAAAAAGGGGACAGAAAATCAAGTGGCAGACCACTTGTCGAGGTTGGAGACGGGACAGAGTCTACCGTTAGATGAGACAGACATACTGGAGACCTTCCCAGATGAGCAGCTCTTTGCTGCCGCAATCGCTGTCGCGACAGCCATGGCGGCAGGTAAGTCTTCTAACCTTCCCTGGTATGTTGATTTCGTTAATTTTATAGTTAGCGGAATATTACCTTCTGATCTTAATTATCAAGCAAGGAAGAGGTTCCAAAATGATGTTAAACATTATTATTGGGACGAACCTCTTCTTTTCAAAATGTGCGCAGATCATGTTATAAGAAGGTGTGTACCACAAGAAGAACAAGAAGACATTCTCCATCACTGTCATGCTTCACAATATGGAGGTCACTTAGGAGGCAATAAAACTGCTGCCAAGGTGCTGCAGTCAGGGTTCTACTGGCCGACACTATATAAAGATGCACAGGAATTTTATAAAAGCTGTGACAGGTGCCAGCGGACAGGTAACATCTCGAGGAGAAACGAGATGCCACTGCAGAATATTCTAGAAGTAGAGATCTTTGATGTTTGGGGGATTGATTTTATGGGACCTTTTCCATCTTCATGTAGAAATCTTTACATCCTCTTAGCAGTGGACTATGTCTCCAAGTGGGTTGAAGCAATCGCAACTCAAAAGAATGATGCCAAGACGGTCCAAAAGTTTTTGCATAAAAACATTTTTTCTAGATTTGGCATCCCTAGGGCGATTATCAGTGATGAGGGGAGACATTTTGATAATAGGGTAATTGTTGCTGCCTTGAAGAAATATGGTGTCAAGCACAGGATCGCGACAGCATACCACCCACAGACCAATGGACAGGCTGAGATATCCAATAGGGAAGTGAAGAACATCCTTGAAAAGATGGTTAAACCAACTAGGAAAGATTGGTCTTTACTTCTGAATGATGCATTATGGGCATACCGGACAGCTTTCAAGACTCCATTGGGAATGTCTCCATTCCGACTGATCTATGGGAAAACCTGTCACTTGCCTGTCGAGATCGAGCACAAAGCATATTGGGCAATCAAGGCAGTGAATATGGACTTGGACAAGGCCGGCCAGAAAAGGTTATTAGATCTAAACGAGATTGAAGAATTACGGACAATGGCCTACGACAATGCAAAGATTTACAAGGAAAAGACTAAGAAGTGGCACGACAAGAAATTGCTGCCACGACATTTCTGCCCAGGGCAGCTTGTGTTGTTGTTTAATTCTAGACTTAAACTCTTCCCAGGAAAGCTAAAGTCTAGATGGTCTGGCCCGTTCCAAGTGATTCAAGTCTTTCCCCATGGTGCCATCACACTTCAATCATTAAAAGACGGGCACCAATTCAAAGTCAATGGACAACGCCTCAAGCACTATCAGGGGACTGAAGCCCCAGGAATTCAGGAAGTGGTTACTTTAGGAGATGCCCCACATGGCACCCCTAATTTAACCTGAGTTTTATTTTTATTTTTATTATTATTAGGAATTAGGTTTATTTTATTCGAATAATGTTTTATTTTTATAATCTCAGTATTTAGGAAATAAAGGAGTCAAGAAGGAAAGAAGAAGTGGCCCAAGCCCACTCGACTGCTTCTACCAAATCACCTACCCCGACGGCAGAAGGCAGCCCCCCGGCAGACACCTCCCCTCGAGGAACCAAGAGACCTGCCACTGATGACAGCCCTCTTATCCGGAGGAATTTGGAGAGTGACTTTACGAGGGTCAAGAGGATTAAACATGTGGCAGACAAGAAAAGGCTGCCTAAGGCTAGTACCACTACCACCAGCAGTTGGGACAGCGGCAGCAGTTCCGATGTTCAGCTCGTGGAGCAACCTGTCCCTGAACCTGTCTCTGAACCTGTCCAGCCTCCCCCACAGCACAGACGCCGCCGTCAGATCCGAATCAGCAGCAGCAGCGAGGGCAGCGACTGAAAATTTAAGTTTTTATTTTCCTCTGATTGCTGCCTGCCTTTATATTTTGTGATGTACTTTTTCTTTATTTTATTGTTCATGTCATTTTGCATTGAGGGCAATGCAACCCTCGAGTTTGGGGGTGGCAACCCTCCATCATTAATGGAGTCTTAAGTACATCTTTTTATTATTTGTTGTGTCTTTTATTTTAAGGTTTAAAAAAAAAATCAGAAAAGATTAAACTGTTGGCTTAAAACTGTGAAGTTAACTTACCTGTCATGACATCTCTGTCGTGGCAGCATCTTTAGGACAGGTTAAGGAAAAGTTTAGAGCCTTTCTATAGTTCTGAAAACTTAAACACTTTTGTGACTGTTATACTGCTTAGATCTCTTTTAGCCAAACTAGAATAGGAAAGCTTAGCACTTAGAGTAGAAAAGAGACTAGAATCTCAGGAAACCTAGAGGTGCCTACCACCGGTTCTAGGCAGATAACCAGAGAAAAACTTCTAGAGGTGCCTATCACCGGCTCTAGACAGTTAACTAGAGGTGCCTGAAATACTGGCTCTAGTAAAAGAGAAGAAGTTTGAAAAAAGGAAAATAACTAGAGGTGCCCAATTCTGGCTCTAGTAAGAAAAAGAAAGAAAACAGTCTCGTAGGAAAAACTCTAAACAAGCTAAAGTCAATTATTCTAGTGAAACTAAGAGAGTCTTGGCATATAACTGTTCACAAGCATGCACACACTGCACGAGAGCTATAGGGAGATTCCGGACAGATCCTAATCTTTCCGACAGGTTGCTGCCGCCATAGAGAACGAGCGAAGGGTAAGGGACAGTTTACTGTTTGAAGGCCAACACAAATTTTTTTTCTTGTTTTCATTTTTCGTTTAGGTTTAATTGCTTGAGGGCAAGCAAAGACTTGAGTTTGGGGGTGTGTTGAGTGTGTAAAAGTTCTATTATTTACACCATTTTTAACCCATATTTCTGCTGTATTCAAGCATAATTGCATTGCATTTAGGTTAGTTTTCAATAAAACATCACAATTATATAAAAGGCACGGATTCTACTAAAAGATGGCGTATTTTACAGGTAGCTGCCATGGTTGACGATGAAGGCAGGCGCAGGGCAGATAAGCAGAAGAGCTGAACTGGACAAGCAGCCGAAGAAGATGAACCTGTCATGGACCTGTCGTGACAGCAAGGTGACAGCAGACTTATGAAGAGGAAAAGTAAAGTGGATCTCGATAGATAGAGAAAAATCTGCTCGTCTGTCGTGTGGAAGCCAAATATTTTTCCAAGCCCCGGATCAAAAGATATGTCAAGCCAAAGCTCAAGGAGAAGAAATTCCTAGAAACAAGGATGCGGCTGGAAAGTAGGAGACTTTAGAGATTTAGTCTTTATTAGAATCTTACTTTTAATTAAAGTTGTAATCCTTGTTACCTTAGATAACTTGAGCCCAAAGCTTATATAAAGGCATAGATTAAACCTAGGGCAGAACCGATTACCCCATAACCGAAACCAAACCCCTGCCGTCCACCCGTCACCGACATGTTCTAAATTCCCCCTAGGGCTACGGGTTGTTTTGTAAAGTAGTTGCAAGGGTTGCTTTGTTTTAGGATTTTTCAAGTTCAATAAAATAAACTTCAAGTTCTTTTATCTTGGTTTTAATATCTTGCATGAGCATCGGGAGAGCATTGTGAGGTTATCCATTTACTTAGCATCGGGAGAGTTAAGTATACGAAAGAGATAAGAGCGCGTTCTCTAGTTTATAGTTGAACCATCTCGTGCCTAGGGATAGGGCGAGGTTAAGAGGCTAAGGAAGAATTCATACACATCGGTGTTCATCCTTCGATTCACGTCGGGAGGTATCATCAAAGACGTGATCATCGACAGACTTGTGCCTAGGGATAGGGCAAGGCAGATCTGGGATTCTTGCCAAGCTTGAAGTACGGAGTTAGTGTTCGCTGCCGCGACAGCTAACGGACAGCCGCCGCGACAGGTGCTGTCGGCGACGGGCGCGACGACAGAACTGGAAATCCTAAGCAGTTCAATACCTGCACTACTGAGCAACTCAATGCCAGCCCATTCTCTCTATCTTGATTTCTCAATCCTTTATTTTACGTTTTTTACCTTATTATTCTCGTGACAACTCTTAATTATTTCCTTTACTTTCGTGCAGTAAACAAGGTGAAGTCATTAGCCCAATCCCTGTGGAGACGATATCCGATACTTCGTATCACTTTACTACTTGCGTCGTGTACACTTGCACTACAATTTCGATAGACTATTTTACACGCAACAGCAGACTGCATTTATGGAGGGAAGATAACATCCCCAACGGCTCTATTGATGAATGCAACAACCCCAACGGCTAGAATTCAATAAGAAGGTATAAAAGGGGCCTCTAAAAGCTTCAGCAACAACTATTGATCTTAAAGCAAACATCAAAACATCAAATTCAAGCAATTGAGCCTAAATCCCATTATTTATTGTAAACCTCAATTGTGAGATTGTAATTTCCTTTCTTATCTTTTCAAATTGGGTTGAGTGCTTGTAATTGGGTTACTTTGTGTATTGAGAGATACTTGTTTAGCCATCAACTTCTTTGTAATTCTTGTGTGAGGATTGGGTCAAATTTTAGGTAGAAAATTTGACCGATATTGTAACGGTTACCTCCTTAGCCTAGAAAAGGGGAAGAGCAATTAGTGGAATTGTTGAAAATCCTTAGTGAAGCTAAGGTAGTGGATGCAGAGTTCGATTGGAACTTGAACCACTCTAAATTCCCTTGTCTATCCTTTTATTTGTCAATTCCACAACCAAAAACTCTAAAATTCAATTCACCCACCTCTTGGTTTATATCGATCATTTGATCCACTCAACAATTTTCCAACAAAAACATAACACATTCCGAGAGAGACTTTCGAATCACTTACTCTTGAGCCTAGCTAAGTGTTTCAAACTTACACTAAGCTCCCAAGACCAAGCTCAAAGCGTTACAAAGCTGGAAAATCCATTCCCACCTAACGATACGCAAAACCTTGCTCGCTGAAGCGAAAATCACCCTTCTGAAGCCTCTAAAAATGCTTCGTTTGCTTCCGGATCAAGATCCCTTATTTTTAGATCACCAAAACAGAGACCCAAATGCATTAAAATGCATTTCAACACCAGCAACTAAACACAAACTCGTTGCTCACCAAAACTACACCAATTTACCCATCTAAAACAACCGAAAACTCAATCGATTGCTTCCTAAACTATGCCCAGCCAACATACAACACTTTCAACCATTATTAAACATCAATACATATCTAAAGACAACCTAAACCCATCCTTATACCTCCAGCAAGCATAACTTCATCATTTCACCTCAAAAACCCAACTAAAACCATCAAGAAACTCAGGGATCTCAAGGATTTCGAGATCTATATTATAAAAACCCTTCCTCAACATTATAATCAACTCAAAACTCAATTAAAAGCAAATCCAAAACAAAGCTCATCAATACTTATCCGAAAATCAAGATTTAAAACATAATTTTGCAAGATTTTGATCTCAAATCAAAACTATAATAAAAACTCAGCCAAAAACAACATTTAAAAGCCAAAGATCTTGGGAATTTCAATAAAGAACCTAGGTTGAAGTTTGAGAACGGGATTTACCTCCGATCCTTGCCTTCCTTAATGATTGATAAGTTTTTCCTTAACAAATCTTGAAGAATTTGAAGAGAACTCTTGAATTTTGATTAGAAATCAAAGGGAGAGTGTTTGGGAGAAAAGAAATATGGAGAAAAGAGTTGGGGAAATGGTTTTGCTGAAATGAAAGTTAGTTACGTGAAATAAATTCTCAATTTCCCAATTAATCCATTTTAATTAAATAAAATCATTTCTATTTTAATTATCTAAAACCCTTTTAAAACACATGTCAATTTAAGGAAGGTGTAATTGCACCATAGCTCCCTAAAGATTCTAAGATTTTGGCTCCTTTTTTAAATTTTGCAATTTTCCATAGTTTTGAAACTTTACATTTTGGTCACTACCCAAACTGTACCACTTCCGAAGCTCTTTTTGCAAAATTGATTTGACCAACCTCTTAAACATAGTTTTAGAGGATTTTAGAAATTTTTGTCATATTTTTATCCTACCCCGAACCTTGATCTCCCTAAACCACTTAATACGATTCGAACCGTTCCCGACCGGCCTGATTCGATATCTAAAACATCTAGGCCCAGAACCAGGGCGTTACAACTCTCCCTCACTTAGGAAATTTCGTCCTCGAAATTTTACCTGAAAGAAAAAGGTGCGGAAACTGTTTCAACATGTCCGCCTTGCTTTCCCAAGTGGCCTTCTCAACTTCTCGGTGTCGCCACAACACCTTCACAAGCTCTATCGTCTTGCCACGAAGAACTTTGCTTCTCACATCTAGAATCCTCACCGGTTCCTCATCATAAGATGGATCTGGATTCAACTCTATTTCCTCAACAGGTATCACATGCGAAGGATATGATTTGTACCTCCGCAACATCGAGACATGAAACACATCATGAATCTTTTCCAACTCGGGAGGCAACCTCAACCGATATGCCACAGGACCAATACGCTCCACAACCTCATATGGTCCAATAAACCTCGGGCTAAGCTTACCTTTACGCCCAAATCTCATCACCTTCTTCCAAGGCAATACTTTCAAGAACACACGTTCGCCAACCGCGAACTCAATCTCCTTACGCTTTATATCCGCGTAAGACTTTTGCCGATCTGATGCTGCCTTCAAATGCTCACAAATGAGCTTTACCTTCTCAGTGGTTCCTTTTAACATAGCCGGCATTGAAATCAACTTTTGCCCCGTCTCCGCCAAACAAAGAGGCGTTCTGCACTTTCTCTCATACAAAGCCTCGTATGGAGCCATTTGAATGCTTGCCTGGTAACTATTGTTGTATGCAAACTCAACCAACGGAAAGTGCTTCTCCCAAGAACCCTGAAAATCTATAACACAGTATCTCAACATGTCCTCAAGCACCTGGATAACACGTTCTGACTGCCCATCTGTCTGAGGATGATAAGAAGTACTAAAATTCAACCGTGTACCCAAGGCTTAATGCAAACATTCCCAAAATCGCGACGTAAACCTCGGATCCCTATCTGACACTATGGACTTTGGCACCCCGTGCAACCGCACAATCTCAGCAATATACAGCTCTGCTAACTTATCCAAGGTGTACATAGTATGCACAAGAAAGAAATGTGCACACTTTGTAAGGCGATCAACAATCACCCAAACCGAATTCTTCTTCGATGGTGACAAAGGAAAACCAAACACAAAATCTATGGTAATCCTTTCCCACTTCCACTCCGGGATTCTCAAAGGTTGCAACAACCCTGAAGGTACTTGATGTTCAGCCTTCACTCGCTGACACACCATGCACTTACTAACGAACTCGGCAACATCCTTTTTCAACCCCACCCAGTAATACCCATCCTTCAAATCACGATACATCTTTGTACTACTAGGGTGCATAGCGAAAGGACTACTATGAGCTTCAGTCAGAATAGTGCGCCTCAACTCAGCATCATCTGGCACCACTATTCGACTCCCAAAACACAGAACACCATCACCCCTAAAACTGAAATTCGAAGGCTTACCCTCTACAATATACTGAACATGAGGGACAAGAGAATCATCAAGCAACTGCTTATCCTTGATCAACCGGATCAGAGATGGTTTCACTTGCAATTTAGCAACAAGACCACCATCTCGCGATATACCCAAGCGAGCAAACATCGCCCTCAACTCCACATCCACTTTTTTGCTCAAAGCATCAGCCACAACATTGGTCCTTCCTGGGTGATACTCGATCGATAGATCATAATCCTTAAGCAACTCCACCCATTGACGTTGCCTAAGATTCAACTCCTTCTGAGACATAAGATACTTTAAGCTCTTATAATCCGTGAACACCACACACTTCTCGCCATATAGATAATGTCTCTAAATCTTCAAGGCAAACACAACAGCCGCAAGCTCAATATTGTGAGTAGGGTAGTTACGCTCATGCACCTTCAACTGCCTAGATGCATATGCTACTACCTTACCCTCATGCATCAACACACAACCCAAACCAACAATGGACGCATCACTATAGACCACAAACTCCTTACCAGACTCATGTTGAATCAAGACAGAAGCTTGCGTCAAAGCTTCCTTCAGCTTCTTAAAAGCTTGTTGCCTCGCATCCGTCCACTAAAAGCGAACATTTTTCTGCAACAACTTGGTCAAAGGTGCAGCAATCTTCGAGAAACCTTCGACAAACCTACGATAATATCCAGCCAAACCAAGAAAACTTCGCACCTCCGTCCCCGACCTAGGCACCTTCCAGCTCATTACTACCTCAACCTTATGCAAATCAACACGAATACCCTCAGCCGATACAACATGCCCAAGGAAGACCACTTCCTTAAGCCAAAACTTACACTTACTTAGCTTGACATACAACTGGTTCTCCAACAACAATTGCAAAACTATCCTTAGATGTCTATCATGATCCTCCTCGGTACGAGAGTACACAAGGATATCATCGATGAACACTACCACAAACTGATCCAAGAACTCATGGAACACTCGATTCATCATGTCCATGAAAGCAGCAGGTGTGTTGGTCAAACAAAACGGCATCACTAAGAACTCGTAATGCCCGTACCTTGTCCGAAAGGTCGTCTTAGGTACGCCCACATACTTTACCTTCAACTAGTAATACCCTGACCTTAAGTCTATCTTAGAAAACACTGAGGCTCCTCGAAACTGATCGAAGAGATCATCAATCCTTGGCAAAGGATACTTGTTCTTAATCGTCAACTTGTTCAGTTTCCGATAATCTATACACTTCCGTATTTCCCATCCTTCTTCTTTACAAACAAGACCGGTGCACCCCAAGGTGATACACTCGGCCGGATGAACCCTCGATCCAACAACTTCTGAAGCTGCGTTTTCAAATCTTTCAGCTCTTTAGGTGCCATGTGATAGGGAGCAATGGACACCAGAGTCGTATTCTCATACAACTCGATACCAAACACAACTTCCCTATTTGGCGAAAACCTAAGCAATTCTTCCAGAAAGACACCCAGAAAATCGCAAACGGTTCTGATGTCCTGGACACGTACATCCTTTGTACCAGGATTCATCACGTATGCAAGATAAGCCTCACAACCCATCCTTAGCATACGACTTGCTTCCATAGCCGAAACAGCATTAGACAAGAATTGCACATTCTCGCCTACTACCACCACTTCATAATTATCAACAAGCTTTAACGTGACTCTCTTAACCTCAAAGTCAACCACTGCCCTATGCTCAGATAGCCAATCCATACTAAGGGTCACGTCAAAACCATAAAAGGGTAACTCCATCAAATCCACAAGAAAAACATGACCCTGGACAGATAAGGGACACCTCCGATACAACTTCCTAGTGACTACAGTCTCACCAAAAGAACTAGTCACTTGCATTCCTACCTCAAGCAACTCAACAGGTATATCAAGAAAATGTGCATGCTCACACAAGATATATGAATGTGTGGATCCATAATCAATCAAAGCCAACAATGATAAAGACTGTAGAACAAAGGTACCTGCGATGACATCGGTATCATTGCGCTCCTCGCGTTGAGCATAGACCCTCGCAGGGCCACCTCCCTCAGGCCAAACTGCTACAACATGAGCAATGCATCGCTGCCCCTCATCTCTCCTCTAGAAATTCCCTCGGCCGCGCCCACGGCCTCTCTAAGGTGCAGCCACAGCAGGTGTACGTCCCTGGCTTCCACCAGCCAACAGAGGACACTCGCGCCTCATATGATCTGCTGAACCACAGTTCCAGAAAGAATTCCCTATTACCACAATAGAAACATGTGCCTCCCTAGCCGCACGAGGACAATCTCGCCACAGATGACCCCAAGAACCACACGTCCAGCACGTGTGTTGCGTGTAAAATAGTCTATCGCAATGGTAGTGCAAGTGTACACGACGCAAGTAGTAAAGTGATACGAAGTATCGGATATCATCTCCACAGGGATTGGGCTAATAGCTTCACCTTAGTTTACTGCACGAAAGCAAAGGAAATATTTTAAGAAAGTTGTCACGAGAGTAATAAGGTAAACGTAAATAAAAGAATTGAGATATCAAGATAGAGAGAATGGGGTGGTATTGAATTGCTCAGTAGTGCAGGCATTGCAATGCCTAGGAAATCCAGTTCTGTCGTCGCGCCCGTCGTGGCAGCACCTGTCGCGGCAACAGTCCGTTGATCGTCGCGGCAGCAAACACACCAACTCAATACTTCAAGTTTGACAAGAATCCCGGATCTTCCTTGGCCTATCCCTAGGTCCAAGTCTGTCGATGATCACGTCTTGATGATACCTCCCGGCGTGAATCGAAAGATGAACACCGATGTGTATGAATTCTTCTTTAGCCACTTAACCTCGCCCTATCCCTAGGCACGAGATAGTTCAACTATAAACTAGAGAACTTGCTCTTATTTCTTTTGTATACTTAACTCTCCCGATGCTAAGTAAATAGATAACCTCACAATGCTCTCTCGATGCTCTTGCAAGATATTAATAACCAAAATAAGAGAACTTGAAGTTTATTTTATTGAACTGAAAATTCCTAAAACAAAAGCAACCCTTGCAACTACTTTACAAATCAACCCGTGGCCCTAGGGGGGTTTTAGAACATATCGACGGCGGGTAAACGGCGGAGGGGTTTTTGGTTGTCGGTTATGGGGTAATCGGCTATGGGATATGATATCTCTCCTAGGTTAAAATATATGCCCTTATATAAGCTTTGGGCTCAAGTTTTCTAATGTAACAAGGATTACAACTTTAATTAGAAGTATGATTCTAATAAAGACTAAATCTTCAAGGAATCTACTTTCCAGCCGTCCTCCTTGTTTCTTGGGATTTTCTCTCCTTGAACTTTGGGCTTGACATATCTTTTGATCCGGGGCTTGGAAAAATATATGATTTTCACACAACAGACGAGCAGAATTGTCTCTATCTATCGAGGTCCATTTTGCTTTTTCTCTCCACAAAACTGCTGTCACCATGCTGTCACGGTGGCACCATGGCAGCATCGTCCTCTTTGTCTGCTTGTCCAGTTCAGCTCTTCTGCTTCTCTGCCCAGTGCCTGCCTTCTCCGTCAGCTATGGCGGATACCTGCAAAAATAGCCATTTTTAGTAGAATCTGTGCCTTTAATATATTTGTGATGTTTTGCTGTAAACTTACCTAAATGTAATGAATAATGCTTGAATGCAGCAGAAATATAGGTTAAAAAGGGTGTAAATAATAGAACTTTTACACACTCAACACACCCCCAAACTCAAGTTTTTTCTTGCCCTCAAGCAACTAAGACCTAAAAGAAAAATGAAATATTTTTGTTTTGGCTTTCAAACAGTGGATTTTCCCTTACCCGTCGTTCTTTCCCTATGGCGGCAGCAACCTGTCGGATAATTTAGAATCTGTCCGGAATCTCCCTATAGTCCTCGTGTAGTGTGTGCAGGCTTGTGAACAGTTATATGCCAAGACTCTCTTAGTTTCACTAGAATATTCAACTCTTAACTTGAATTTTTATGCCAAAGTTTATCTTCTTGAAGGCACATTTTCATGCTTCTTTGATTTTTTTGTTTTGACTTGATTTTTTTTTAGTTTTTTTAAGCTAAAGTTTCACTAGAGCCGGTTTCGGGCACCTCTAGCTAACTTCCTAGAGCCAGTTTTTGGCACCTCTAGGGCTATTGAGTCTATTTTGCTAAACTTCTTTCCTAGAGCCAGTGTTAGGCACCTCTAGGGGTTATTCAAGTGCTAAGCTTCCTATTCTAGTTTGGCTAAAAGAAATCTAAGCAGTATAACATTCACAATGGTGTTTTAGATTTTCAGAACTATAGAAAGGCTCTAAACTTCTCCTTAAACTGTCCTAAAGATGCTGCCACGACAGAGCTGCCGCGACAGGTAAGTTCAAATCACAGTTTTAAGCCAAAATTTTCTGTTTTTTTTGGAGAACTTTAAATAAAGACACAACAATTAATTAAAAAGATGTACTTAGACTCCATTAAAATGGAGGGTTGCCACCCCCAAACTCAAGGGTTGCATTTCCCTCAATGCAAATGACAAAATAAAAAGCATAATAAATGAAGGCAGTACATCACAAAATATAGATAAGGCAGGCAGCAATAAGAAGAAAATAAAAGACTTAAATTTTAAGCACTGTCTTCACTGCTGCTGCTGACACGGATTTGGCGGCGGATTCTGGGCTGTGGGGCAGGCTGGACTGGTTGCTCTATGACCTGGATGTCAGAGCTGCTGCCGCTGTCCCAAGTGCTGCTGCTGGTGGTGGTGGTGCTGGCCTTTGCCATAAGCTTTCTGTTGGCCATCTTTTTCTGCCTCTTGACAGGCGTGAATTCTTTCTCCAGGTTCCTCCGAATAGAGGGTTTAGCCTCGCTTTCAGCCCAGACAGAGGAAGAAGAAAAACCAGCGACGAAGGCATCAATGTCATCCGAGGGCGGTCACTTCGTCCCTCGGGCAGATATGTCGGCCTGAGGGCTGCCAGATGCCGTCGGGGCAGGTGATAGGGTGGAGGCAGCAGATTGTGTATGAGGTGTGGCAGCAGGTGTAGGTGTGTGGGCGGGGGTGGGGACGGTGAAATAGTGGGTGGGGAAGGTGGGAAAGACAACATCGGTATAATTTAAAGTACGGTTAATGAAATGTACCGTGGAGTTGGCAAAATCCTTGATGAATGTCATCAGACCTAGCTGTCTGTTTTCCACCCTCTGAATGGCAGCAAGGATTTAAGTGGATGTGTCTGTCGGAGTAGCTGCTGTGGCAGGTTCAGTGTTGGGCTCCTCAGATGATTCTGTTGGGGCGGCATTAGGGTTGACGGAAGAGATGGGGGTTGCTACTGTCAGCTCCATGAGGCTGATAATATTCTTGTATGTCCAGCCCCGTCCCTTCACTAGTCGATCGGTGGTGGCTTCTGGTACGGCAGAGCGGCGGCAGAGGGATGTAATCAGGAAGGGCAGGCAGAGGAGGGCTGTTGATCTGTGCGTGCAGTCCAAGATACTCTCCCTCATGTAGCGTCCCACATTTATGGGCCGGTTGTTCATGATTGAGTGGATTAGGGCTAGCCTCTGCTGGTCCACTGTGGTATGATGGGAGGACGGCAGAATCTGCTTCTTGATGAAAGCGTTCCATAATTTGGCTTCTGGAAGCAGCTGCCCCCTTCTTACGGTGTTGGGATTTTTCTTGCTCGTGTTCCATTCAGTTCCTTCTTCTGTCACTTCTGCCATGATAGCATCGAAGGCCGCGGTGTCGAGGGTGTCCAGGAACTGCTGGTGAGCATCATCGTTGGGGCCGAAATGAAGGCCATAGAAAGAGTTTATGCGCTCGGCTGTGAACTGCACTTCTGTCCCTCGGACAGTCACTGCTGTTGCCGTCCTGCTACCGATGGCAGCATAGAATTCCCTTACCAGTGTCTCATTCATCTCTGCTGGTTGCTCTGCGAATGTTTCCCACAAGAGGGCTCTAATCGTCCTTGCGATGAAAGGCTTTAGGCCCATATTGACTGCTTTTGGAGCGTAGATGAAGCCCCGTTCTTCCCATATATCTCTTGCTGCAAAGGACGGTGGAGGAGTTGCTGTCGGTGGAGAATTTGAAGCAGCACTGCGGCGGTTTCTTCTAGAAGACATGTTAGTTGCAAGGGTTGTTGAAAGTAAAAGAAAGCAAATGAAAACTAAAGGGGGAGAGCAAGTAAGAAAAGCAGAAGTGGATGAAAATGAAAATGAAACGGGGTTATATAGAAGAAGAGTTGATGCCCGTTTAATGTTGTAACGGCAGGCGTGAATAACGGAGCGACTGTTGAGCTTTAGCGTGTCTGACGCGTCTGACGCGTCTGACACGCATTTATACGTCTGTTACGCGTCTGTCACACGTTTCTGCGTCTGCCGTGACAGTCTGATGACAGCCTGTCTTATCCGTGTCTGCGGCGGCAGCTGGAACGACAGGCTTCAATATTGGGCTTTGTTGGGCTGATGGATGGATGGTGGGCTTGGGTCACTTCTCCTATTCTTCTTGACTCCTTTATTTCCTAAAAACATAAAATGTAACCCCCTTAACCCGGCCTAGACGGTTGACCCGAATTAAGAAAGTCACACGGGGAAAACACAAGTCAACCCGAAAGTCAACCTTGATTAACGACCCTTTTTTTTTAAAACTTGTCTAGATGCATATTAAGCCTTAGATATGTTCATACAACAGCATACTCAAAGATCATAAACATCAGAGATCTAACAGGGACCCAATTGAACAATTTACAACTTTAGGGACCAAATTGTAAATTCTGATAATTATAAGGACTTAACCCAAATTGAAGTTACCATCTTGAAATTAATCATGTTTCATGCTTCTCTGTAAAATTTCAGCTCAAAAGGACTTCCCAAACTCATACAATTGCACAAACAAGTTTCAGGACCAAAACGCAAACATTCCAAAACATATAACTGCCAATGTCAGCCCCCAACGGTCACCCGTTCCGAAACAGGCATAGCCCGTTTCGAAACTCGGGGCCGTTCCGCAACGCGTACCGAAACGGGGGTCTGGCAGTAGCCTTTCCGTTTCGGAACGGCCCCTCCCGTTTCGGACGCCTGGGCACAATTAAGGCACCCGTTCCGAAACGGTAGGTGCTGTTCCGAAACACCCTGCACAAATTGCCTCAAAAAGCATTGTTAAACATGCAATTAAACATCCAATCATGCACCAAGCGCCACCAAACTTTACCAGCATGCAATTAAACATAGAAGGGACATATAAGCATCTTCAATTCAACAAAATAACATCATAAGCAAAAAGCCCCAAATCTATAGGCATGCTTCCTACACAAGCTAACCATTCAAGCATAAACTTCTAAAACAAGCATGTAAAGATCCAACACCAAAACCAACCTTCTCAACATCACACAACATACTTAGGGAGTAGTAAACATCTCCCAAAACATACACATAGGTCCCCCATTGCCAAATTACCAAAAGCTAAAATGTACTTATAAAACCTTCCATACTTAGAGCTTTGTTTCCACTTGGATGCTTGCCCTCCTTGCTGCCCTCAAGTACTCTAATGTTCTGCATTATTGAATTAAGAAAACGAAAGAGAGCGTAAGCAAAAGCTTAGTGAGGAATGCTCGTAAAACCATTCAATAATGCATTTATAAAATACTTATAAATCATGCTTCAAAACATCATTTACACATGCTCAAAAGCATACTTTAACAAGCATCTCATGCTTCATTTCATTACATGTCATATTGGCCACAAGTGATACAATTCATTTCTTTGAAAACAAGTTCATCAACTTTCACCCCAAGGACTTTTAAACACCTTGGACCCCAAGGACTTTTAAACACCTTGGCCATGGACTTTTAAACACCATGATATAAGTTATCTCAAGGACTTTTAAACACCTTGACCCCAAGGACTTTTAAACACCTTGGCCTATGGACTTTTAAACACCATAGAAAGGACCACACAAGGACTTTTAAACACCTTTGTGTCCGTAACAAGAATCATCCAAGGACTTTTAACCACCTTGATGTTCTTAAGTAACAAGGCTCACTCAAGGACTTTTAACCACCTTAGTGACCTCAACCTTTTCAAAACATCACTTGCCAATATACATCATTTATCATCAATATTTCACTGTTTTAAAGCATTTAACCAAGCCATAAACATCATACATTTTAAAGCATCAAACCACATTTAAACAATGTCCAAAAACAAGGAACTCTTACCTTGAGCTTCCTTCAACATATGGCTTACAAAAACAGCATTAACCATGCTAAATCATGCTTTCAAAACAGAATTTAAAACATGCAATAAACCACATTGCACAACAACCAAATCATGGCCACCACTAGAGAGTATTTCCGAAAACTTACACTTGAGCTTAGCAAAGTTGTTTAGACTTAAACTAAGCTCCCAAGACATTGGTTTCAAAGCCGAAAACCCAATTTCACTCACCGATTCCACTTCGCCTCTTGCCGAAGCACCAAATCAAGCCTCCGGATCACCACCACTTGGATCCAAAGATGCCTCCCCTGATTAAACACATTAAAGCAGAGATTTAATGCATCATCATGCATCAAAAGCTTCAATGAAAGCACTCAAACTCGCTGCTCTCATTCACACTCCAATTTCAGCCACCAAACACAACCGAAATTGCATCAAAACCACTTCTCAACAAAGCCCAGCCATAAACCAGCAAAACCTAACATCCATTAACACCATCTAACATCTAAAAACAACCTATAAACATCCTTATACCTCCAGCAACATCAGATCCACAAGATCACCACAAAAACATCCAAGAATCACAAGCTAAACTTAGGAAACACAACCTATCCGGGATTGCATTAATCAAAACTCATTTCCTTATCAATTTAGAGTTCATTTAACATCAAAAACACACCTCAAATCACAGATTAATCATATCTAACGAAAATCATCAAAAATCACCAAATCTTGCATAATAAGCCAAGATCCATTTCACCACTTAAAATCCTTTAATAAAACTTCAATTAAGAGTTGAGAACTTGGGAATTTCAGTAAAGAACTGATAGTTTAGAGGAGAAGGACGTTCTTACCTCCAAACTTGTGTTTCTCCACTTTTTGGAATCAAAAACCTTGTTGAATCAACTAGCAAATGATGAGGTTTTGAAGATATGTTGATTAGGAATCAAAAGAATGTTGAAAGGAGGATTTTAGGTGAGAAAATCAGAAACAACTCTCTGGAAAACAAGTGTTTGGATTGAGAGAAAATGAGAGAAAGAAAATAGAAAAGTTAGTTAAGAAAATAGCCAAATGGCCTTTCCCTCCACTTTTGATATGTTTTAAAATCAGAATAAATCCCAAAATATCTTAGAAAAATCTGGAGAAACTACTTTTGGAATAATAACTCCTTAAAGATTCAAAGTTTCAACTCTTTATAAAACAATCACAAAACTTTCAAAAATTACATTTTGGTCACTAACCAAAATGTCACTCTTCCAAAACCCATTTTTCAAAATTGATTTCACAGTTCACTTAATTATATTAAAAGATGATTTTAGAACATTTTTCCATATTTTTAATGCAACCCGAACTAGGCTTTCCTAATTTCACCTCTTTAGATTCGAACAGCACTTTGACCAAACCGGTCAACGCTCAAAACTTCTAAGCCCAAAACCGGGGCGTTACAACTCTCCCCCCCTTAAGAAATTTCGTCCTCGAAATTTACCTGAAGGAAAGAGATAAGGAAACTGCTTCAGCATGTCTTCCCTCCGCTCCCACGTGGCTTCCTCAACACCACGATGCTTCCACAGCACCTTCACCAACTCAATGGTCTTGCCACGAAGGACCTTGCTATCCGAATCCAGAACCTTCACCGGTTCCTCATCATAGGTCAAATCTGGATTCAAAACCACTTCCTCCACAGGCATCACATGCGAAGGATCAGATCTATACCTCCGGAGCATAGAGACATGGAACACATCATGAATCTTCTCCAACTCCTGAGGTAACCTCAACCGATACGCAATAGGACCCACACGCTCAACCACCTCATATGGTCCAATGTACCTAGGGCTCAACTTACCCTTTCGGCCAAACCGCATCACCTTCTTCCAAGGCAAAACCTTCAAGAACACACGGTCACCCACCGCATACTCTATCTCCTTACGCTTCAAATCCGCGTAAGACTTCTGCCGATCAGAAGCAGCCTTCAACCGCTCACAAATGAGCTTTACCTTCTCTGTGGTCCCTTTCAACAAAGCCGGCATCGAAACCAACTTTTGACCAGTTTCAGCCCAACAAAGAGGAGTCCTACACTTCCTCCCGTACAAAGCCTCATAAGGTGCCATCTGTATACTTGCCTGATAACTGTTGTTATAAGCAAACTCAACCAAAGGCAGATGCTTCTCCCAAGAACCTTGGAACTCAATCACGCAGCACCTTAACATATCCTCCAAAATCTGGATAACTCGCTCAGACTGACCATCCGACTGAGGATGATAGGATGTACTGAAATGCAACCTTGTACCCAGAGCTTGATGCAAACACTGCCAGAACCGCGATGTGAACCTCGGATCCCTATCCGACACAATCGACTTAGGCACACCATGCAGCCGCACAATCTCAGCAATGTACAGCTCTGCCAACTTATCCAAAGAAAACGTGGTGTGCACAGGCAAGAAATGCGCACACTTCGTTAGGCGATCCACAATCACCCACACCGAATTCTTCTTTGATGGAGACAAAGGTAAACCAGATACAAAATCCATGGTAACCCGTTCCCACTTCCACTCAGGGATTTTCAACGGTTGCAACAACCCTGAAGGAAACTGATGCTCGGCCTTAACTCGCTGACACACCAAACACTTGCTCACAAACTCCGCAACATCCTTCTTCAAACCCACCCAATAGTACTCATCACGAAGATCACGGTACATCTTAGTACTACCAGGGTGCATAGCAAAAGGACTACTATGACCTTCAGTCAGAATAGCACGCCTCAACTCAGC
Source organism: Hibiscus trionum (assembly GCA_030270665.1). Taxonomy (NCBI): domain Eukaryota; kingdom Viridiplantae; phylum Streptophyta; class Magnoliopsida; order Malvales; family Malvaceae; genus Hibiscus; species Hibiscus trionum. The sequence continues at coordinate 6,306,280 of BSYR01000007.1, read as the reverse complement.
ATCATTAGGCACTACTATTTGACTCCCAAAACACAGCACACCATCATCATTGAAACAGAAATCCGAAGATCTACCCTCCGCGATATCCTGAACATGAGACACCAAGGAATCATCCAGCAACTGCTTATCCTTGATCAACTGAACCAAAGAGGGTTTCACTTGCAACTCAGCAACGAGACCACCATCTTGCGATATGCTCAAGCTAGCAAACATAGCCCTCAGCTCAACAGCTACTTTCCTACTCAAGGCATCCGCTACAACATTAGCTTTTCCAGGATGATACTCAATCGTCAGATCATAATCCTTGAGCAACTCCAACCAACGCCGCTGCCTAAGATTCAACTCCTTCTGAGACATCAGATACCTCAACCTCTTGTGATCTGTGTACACAGTACACTTCTCACCATACAGATAATGTCTCCAGATCTTCAGAGCAAAAACCACTGCAGCCAGCTCAATATCATGCGTAGGGTAATTGCGCTCATGCACTTTCAACTGCCGCAATGCATAAGCCACCACCTTACCCTCCTGCATCAGCACACACCCCAAACCAACATAGGATGCATCACTGTAAACCACAAACTCTTTCCCTGATTCAGGCTGAATCAAGATAGGAGCTTGAATCAAAGCCGCCTTAAGCTTCTCAAAAGCCTGCTGTCTCGCTTCCGTCCACTCATACTTAACATCCTTTTGCAACAGCTTCGTCAAAGGAGCAGCAATCTTGGAAAAACCATCCACAAACCTTCGGTAGTATCCCGCCAAACCAAGGAAACTACGGATCTCATGAACCGACTTAGGAACTTTCCAATTCATCACCGCCTCAATCTTCTGAGGATCAACACGAATCCCCTCCGCTGAAACCACATGCCCAAGAAACACCACCTCCCTTAACCAGAACTCACACTTGCTCAGCTTAGCATAAAGCTGATTCTCCAACAAAGCTTGCAAAACAATCCTCAAATGCTCTTCATGCTCCTCCTCAGTACGCGAGTACACGAGGATATCATCAATGAACACCACAACAAACTTGTCCAGGTATTCATGAAACACACGATTCATCATGTCCATGAAAGCAGCAGGAGCATTTGTCAATCCAAACGGCATCACAAGAAACTCATAATGCCCATACCTTGTCCTGAAAGCTGTCTTAGGCACATCCACATCCTTCACCTTCAACTGATAATACCCTGACCTCAAGTCAATCTTAGAGAACACATCAGCTCCCCGAAATTGATCAAAAGGATCATCAATCCTCGGCAAAGGATACCGATTCTTGATAGTCAACTTGTTCAGCTAACGGTAATCAATGCACATTCTCATAGTGCCATCCTTCTTCTTCACAAACAAGACTGGTGCTCCCCAAGGTGACACACTCGGCCGGATGAACCCACGGTCAAGCAACTCTTGCAACTGCGTCTTCAGCTCCTTCAGCTCCTTAGGTGCCATTCTATAGGGAGTAATGGACACAGGAGTTGTATTCTCATACAGCTCAATTCCAAACTCCACCTCGCGGTTAGGAGGTAAACCAGGCAACTCCTCAGGAAAAACACCAGGAAACTCCTTCACAACTCTGATATCTTGTACCCTCAACTCTTTAGAGCTAGGATTCATCACAAAAGCTAGATAGGCTTCGCAACCTTGCCTCAGCATCCTGCTCGCCTCCAAGGTAGACACCACATTGGCAAGAAACTTCACATTCTCGCCAACCACAACAACTTCATAATCATCCGCAAGCTTAAGCGAAACTCGCTTGTTTTCACAATCCACAACAGCACGATGATCAGCAAGCCAATCCATACCAAGGATCACATCGAAACCATAGAAGGGCAACTCCATAAGATCCACATGGAAAACATGCTCTTGAACAACCAAGGGACACCTTCTATAAAGCTTACGAGTCACAACAGTCTCACCAAAAGAACTAGTGACACGAACACCAACATCCAAAGACTCAACAGGCAAACCAAGCAATTCAGCATGCTCACGCAAAATGTATGAATGCGTAGATCCAGAATCAATCAAAGAAAGCAATGACAAGGATTGCAAAGTAAAGGTACCTGCAATCACATCCGCATCATTCCTGCCCTATCGATGAGCATACACCCTCGCTTGGCCTCCACCCTCAGGCTGAATAGCCACAACATGGGCCACTCCACGACCACCTTCCTCTCTCCTCTGGAAATTACCACGGCCGCGCCCACGACCTCTCTGCGGTGCAGCAACAACAGGAGCACGCACCTGATCACCAGCCAACCTAGGACAATCACGCCTCAAATGGTCTGCGGATCCATAATTCCAGCACCCATTACCAGCTGCCGCAACAGGAGCTTGCACCTCTCTCACAGCACGAGGACAGTCACGTTTCATGTGGCCACGTGAACCACAGATCCAACAAGCACTCGAATCGGCTCTAGCATTACCTCCTCTAGCAGGTGCACCACCACCTCTCTTAGCTGAAGACTGATACTTCTGATCACGTCCCCTCTTGTTCCATCCACCTCCAGAACTATACTCAGCAGCTCGCTTGCCAGCACCCTTAGCAGATAAACTCAAGTTCATCTCAACATCCTTGGCTCGGCCCACCAACACGTCAAAATCATCATACTCGGCGGCCAGCAAATACATTTTCACATCCGTCTCTAAACCATAACGGAACCTCTCGCACCTTGCCCGCTCATCAGGTACCAGCTCCGGTGCATACTGACTGAGTCGCACAAACTGCACTTCATACTCAGCCACACTCATGCTCCCTTGGGTAAGAGACATGAATTCACGCTTCTTCTCATCTAGATATCTTACACCCAGATATCTCCTCTTGAACACATTCTGAAAGAATGTCCAAGTCACATCAGCTTCTGCCATCCCAGCAATAGTGGTTGTCCACCACGTATACGCATCCTTCTGCAGCAAGGACACAACACAACCCAGCTTTTGCACATCAGTGCAACTCATCTGGCCCAAGATTCGCTTGGTACTCTCTAGCCAAGCTTCAGAACTCTCAGCAGACATACCCCTGAACTCAGTCCCACCAAGACTGCGCAAACGCTCCAAAGGTAGTCTGACACCAGCATCTTCCTGATGCCCCGCTCCACGAGCCCCAGCTACTGCTGCTTGAAAAGCACCAGCAATAGCTTGCACTAACATCGTCATATCAGGCATAGCTTGCCCCTGACCAGCCCCAGGTCCAGCAGCTCCAGCGCCAGCTGCAGCTCCAGCTTCCTCAGCCCCAGCACCACCACCACCAGGTGGAGGAGGAGGTAACACCGCACTACCCGTGTTTTCCTCATTCTCATTCTCATTAGGAGCCGTAGCTCGCACATTACCTCGTAACTCTCTACGTGGTGCCATACTTTTACCATGCAATCACAACACAAATAAAACAAAGTCAGGCCCAGCAAGGTAAGCAATCCAAGTATTCAAGCTCAATTTCATTTCAAATCAACATCTTTCCTTTAGCTTTGATTTGGCAATGGGTACCCACTACATGCTACATCACAGCACATACTTCAATTGCATCAAAATCACAAGCCATTAAACATGCTTTCACTCAACAAGCATACAAGGCATACATACTTCAATCATGCACACATTCATTCCCAATTACTCGAGAACTCAGCTATGATACCACCAAATGTAACCCCCTTAACCCGGCCTAGACGGTTGACCCGAATTAAGAAAGTCACACGGGGAAAACCAAAGTCAATCCGAAAGTCAACCTTGATTAACGACCCTTTTTTTAAAAAAAAACTTGTCTAGATGCATATTAAGCCTTAGATATGTTCATACAACAGCATACTCAAAGATCATAAACATCAGAAATCTAACAGGGACCCAATTGAACAATTTACAACTTTAGGGACCAAATTTTAAATTCTGATAATTATAAGGACTTAACCCAAATTGAAGTTACCATCTTGAAATTAATCATGTTTCATGCTTCTCTGTAAAATTTCAGCTCAAAAGGACTTCCCAAACTCATACAATTGCACAAACAAGTTTCAGGACCAAAACGCAAACATTCCAAAACATATAACTGCCAATGTCAGCCCCCAACGGTCACCCGTTCCGAAACAGGCATAGCCCGTTTCGAAACTCAGGGCCGTTCCGCAACGCGTACCGAAACGGGGGTCTGGCAGTAGCCTTTCCGTTTCGGAATGGCCCCTCCCGTTTCGGACGCCTGGGCACAATTAAGGCACCCGTTCCGAAATGGTAGGTGCTGTTGCGAAACACCCTGCACAAATTGCCTCAAAAAGCATTTTTAAACATGCAATTAAACATCCAATCATGCACCAAGCGCCACCAAACTTTACCAGCATGTAATTAAACATAGAAGGGACATATAAGCATCTTCAATTCAACAAAATAACATCATAAGCAAAAAGCCCCAAATCTATAGGCATGCTTCCTACACAAGCTAACCATTCAAGCATAAACTTCCAAAACAAGCATGTAAAGATCCAACACCAAAACCAACCTTCTCAACATCAAACAACATACTTAGGGAGTAGTAAACATCTCCCAAAACATACACATAGGTCCCCCATTGCCAAATTACCAAAAGCTAAAATGTACTTATAAAACCTTCCATACTTAGAGCTTTGTTTCCACTTAGATGCTTGCCCTCCTTGCTGCCCTCAAGTACTCTAATGTTCTGCATTATTGAATTAAGAAAACGAAAGAGAGCGTAAGCAAAAGCTTAGTGAGGAATGCTCGTAAAACCATTCAATAATGCATTTATAAAATACTTATAAATCATGCTTCAAAACATCATTTACACATGCTCAAAAGCATACTTTAACAAGCATCTCATGCTTCATTTCATTACATGTCATATTGGCCACAAGTGATACAATTCATTTCTTTGAAAACAAGTTCATCAACTTTCACCCCAAGGACTTTTAAACACCTTGGACCCCAAGGACTTTTAAACACCTTGGCCATTGACTTTTAAACACCATGATATAAGTTACCTCAAGGACTTTTAAACACCTTGACCCCAAGGACTTTTAAACACCTTGGCCTATGGACTTTTAAACACCATAGAAAGGACCACACAAGGACTTTTAAACACCTTTGTGTCCGTAACAAGAATCATCCAAGGACTTTTAACCACCTTGATGTTCTTAAGTAACAAGGCTCACTCAAGGACTTTTAACCACCTTAGTGACCTCAACCTTTTCAAAACATCACTTGCCAATATACATCATTTATCATCAATATTTCACTATTTTAAAGCATTTAACCAAGCCATAAACATCATGCATTTTAAAGCATCAAACCACATTTAAACAATGTCCAAAAACAAGGAACTCTTACCTTGAGCTTCCTTCAACATATGGCTTACAAAAACAGCATTAACCATGCTAAATCATGCTTTCAAAACAGAATTTAAAACATGCAATAAACCACATTGCACAACAACCAAATCATGGCCACCACTAGAGAGTATTTCCGAAAACTTACACTTGAGCTTAGCAAAGTTGTTTAGACTTAAACTAAGCTCCCAAGACATTGGTTTCAAAGCCGAAAACCCAATTTCACTCACCGATTCCACTTCGCCTCTTGCAGAAGCACCAAATCAAGCCTCCGGATCACCACCACTTGGATCCAAAGATGCCTCCCCTGATTAAACACATTAAAGCAGAGATTTAATGCATCATCATGCATCAAAAGCTTCAATGAAAGCACTCAAACTCGCTGCTCTCATTCACACTCCAATTTCGGCCACCAAACACAACCGAAATTGCATCAAAACCACTTCTCAACAAAGCCCAGCCATAAACCAGCAAAACCTAACATCCATTAACACCATCTAACATCTAAAAACAACCTATAAACATCCTTATACCTCCAGCAACATCAGATCCACAAGATCACCACAAAAACATCCAAGAATCACAAGCTAAACTTAGGAAACACAACCTATCCGGGATTGCATTAATCAAAACTCATTTCCTTATCAATTTAGAGTTCATTTAACATCAAAAACACACCTCAAATCACAGATTAATCATATCTAACGAAAATCATCAAAAATCACCAAATCTTGCATAATAAGCCAAGATCCATTTCACCACTTAAAATCCTTTAATAAAACTTCAATTAAGAGTTGAGAACTTGGGAATTTCAGTAAAGAACTGATAGTTTAGAGGAGAAGGACGTTCTTACCTCCAAACTTGTGTTTCTCCACTTTTTGGAATCAAAAACCTTGTTGAATCAACTAGCAAATGATGAGGTTTTGAAGATATGTTGATTAGGAATCAAAAGAATGTTGAAAGGAGGATTTTAGGTGAGAAAATCAGAAACAACTCTCTGGAAAACAAGTGTTTGGATTGAGAGAAAATGAGAGAAAGAAAATAGAAAAGTTAGTTAAGAAAATAGCCAAATGGCCTTTCCCTCCACTTTTGATATGTTTTAAAATCAGAATAAATCCCAAAATATCTTAGAAAAATCTGGAGAAACTACTTTTGGAATAATAGCTCCTTAAAGATTCAAAGTTTCAACTCTTTATAAAACAATCACAAAACTTTCAAAAATTACATTTTGGTCACTAACCAAAATGTCACTCTTCCAAAACCCATTTTTCAAAATTGATTTCACAGTTCACTTAATTATATTAAAAGATGATTTTAGAACATTTTTCCATATTTTTAATGCAACCCGAACTAGGCTTTCCTAATTTCACCTCTTTAGATTCGAACAGCACTTTGACCAAACCGGTCAACGCCCAAAACTTCTAAGCCCAAAACCGGGGCGTTACATAAAACATAAAAACATTATTCGAATAAAATAAACCTAATTTCCTAATAAATAATAAATAATAGAAATAAATAAAATTAAAATTTAGGTTAAATTAGGGATGCCTTGTGGGGCATCTCCTAAGGTAACCACTTCCTGTATTCCTGGGGCTTCAGTCCCCTGATAATGCTTGAGGCGCTGTCCGTTGACTTTGAATTGGTGCCCAACTTTTAATGATCGAATTGTGATGGCACCATGGGGAAAAACTTGTACGACTTGGAATGGGCCAGACCACCTAGATTTCAGTTTCCCTGGGAAGAGTTTCAGTCTAGAATTGAACAACAATACAAGCTGCCCTGGGCAGAACTGTCTTGGCAGCAACTTCCTGTCATGCCACTTCTTAGTTTTCTCCTTGTAAATTCTTGCATTGTCGTAGGCCATTGTCCGTATTTCGTCAATCTCGTTAAGATCTAACAGCCTTTTCTGGCCTGCCTTGTCCAAGTCCATATTTACTGCCTTGATTGCCCAATATGCTTTGTGCTCTATCTCGACAGGCAGATGACAGGTTTTCCCATAAATCAATCGGTATGGAGACATGCCAATGGAGTCTTAAAAGCTGTCCTATATGCCCATAATGCATCATTTAGAAGTAAAGACCAATCTTTCCTAGTTGGCTTAACCATCTTCTCAAGAATGTTCTTAACTTCGTTATTGGATATCTCAGCTTGTCCATTGGTCTATGGGTGGTATGCTGTCGCGATCTGATGCTTGACACCATATTTTTTCAAGGCGGCAGCAATCACCCTGTTGTCAAAATGTCTCCCTTCATCACTGATAATCGCCTTAGGGATGCCAAACCTAGAAAAGATGTTTTTGTGTAGAAACTTTTGGACTGTCTTGGCATCATTCCTTTGTGTGGCAATAGCTTCAACCCACTTAGAGACATAATCCACTCCTAGGAGGATGTATAGGTTTCCACATGAAGATGGAAAAGGTCCCATATAATCGATCCCCCAAACGTCAAAGATTTCGACTTCTAAAATGTTCTGCAGCGGCATCTCATTTCTCCTAGAGATGTTTCCTGTCCGCTGGCACTTGTCACAGTTCTTGTAGAATTCTTGTGCATCTTTATACAGTGACGGCCAGTAGAACCCCGACTGCAGCACCTTGGCAGCAGTTTTGTTGCCACCTAAGTGACCTCCATACTGTGAAGCATGGCAGTGATGAAGAATGTCTTCTTGCTCTTCATGTGGTACACACCTCCTTATAACCTGATCTGCACACATTTTGAAAAGAAGAGGTTCGTCCCAATAATAATGCTTAACATCATTTTGGAACCTCTTCCTGGCTTGATAATTAAGATCAGAAGGAAGTATTCCTCTAACTATAAAATTAACGAAATCAGCATACCAGGGGAGTTCAGAAGACTTACCTGCCGCCATGGCTGTCGCGGCGGCGATTGCGGCAGCAAAGAGCTGCTCATCTCGGAAGGTCTCCAGTATGTTTGTCTCATCTATTGGCAGACTCTGTCCCTTCTCCAATCTTGACAAGTGATCTGCCACCTGATTTTCTGTCCCCTTTCTGTCTTTGATTTCAAGGTCGAATTCTTGCAATAGCAGGATCCACCGTATCAATCTAGGCTTTGCATCCTTCTTTGCGAACAAATACTTCAGGGCAGAATGGTCTGTGTGCACTATTACTTTCGTCTCAAGGATGTAAGAACGAAACTTGTCGATGGAGAACACCACAGCTAATAACTCCTTTTCTGTGGTGGTGTAGTTCACTTGGGCGTCATTCAGTGTCTTGCTGGCATAGTATATGACATGAAATAGCTTATCTTTGCGCTGCACGAGTGCTGCCCCGACAGCATAGTCACTAGCATCACACATAATCTCAAATGGCTGTGTCCAGTCTGGTGGTTGTACTATTGGGGCTGTTACCAGCTTTTCCTTCAGAACCTTGAATGCTTCAGTACATTCATCATTAAAGTCAAAGGGTCGGTTCTGCTCCAAAAGATGACATAAGGGCTTGGTGATTTTTGAGAAATTTGCAATGAATCTTCTATAAAAACCAGCATGCCCTAAAAAACTTCTAATGCCCTTGACTGTGGTTGGCGGCGGCAGTTTTTCAATCACTTCTATTTTGGCCCTGTCGACTTCTATGCCACGCCAGCTAATCTTATGGCCAAGGACTATCCCTTCATCCACCATAAAGTGGCATTTTTCCCAATTTAAGACCAAGTTTGCTTTTTCACATCTTTCAAGTACCTTTTGTAGATTGCCTAAGCAGCTCTCAAAATCTTCTCCAAAGACTGAAAAATCATCCATAAAAATCTCTAGGAAGTCCTCCACCATGTCGGAGAATATGGCCATCATGCGTCTTTGGAAAGTGGCGGGTGCATTATATAATCCAAACGGCATTCTCCTAAAAGCATACATTCCATAGGGGCATGTGAAGGTCGTTTTTTCTTGATCCTCTGGTGCGATAGCAATTTGATTATAACCTGAATAACCATCAAGAAAACAATAGTAAGGTTACCCGCTAATCTATCAAGCATTTGATCAATAAAGGGTAAAGGAAAGTGGTCTTTTCGGGTAGCTTTGTTAAGCTTTCGATAGTCCATACAAACCCTCCAACCGGTCACAGTCCTGGTTGGGATTAACTCATTGTTTTCGTTGGTCACCACGGTCATTCCTCCTTTCTTTGGAACACATTCCACCGGGCTCACCCATTTGCTGTCGGAGATGGCGTAAATAATACCAGCATCTAACCATTTGATTATCTCTTTACGAACCACCTCTTTCATCGCATGGTTTAGCCGCCTTTGAGCATCTATAGTCGGCTTATGATCTTCCTCTAAAAGGATTTTGTGCATGCATAATGCCGGACTAATGCCTTGAATATCAGCTATCGTCCATCCAATTGCCTTCTTGTGCTGCCGCAGCATGCCTACTAGCTGCCGTTCCTGTTCCTGTGGCAGCTTAGAAGAGATGATTACGGGCAACATATCATTTGAACCAAGAAAAGCATATTTTAGCTGCCCTGGCAGGGGCTTTAGTTCTAAGGCAGGTGGTTCAACAGTAGATGGCTTTTGGATTGTATGGTTATCCGAAGTGTAATTCAAAGGTTCGAATAACTTACCTGGACGATCGCCTATCCAGTTTACCTCCTCCTGATCTTCAGTATCAGATGTATCGGAGTCAGAAGAGTTGCTATCGTCAGTGCTGTCGTGACAGCCCTGTAGGTGGCTGTCGCGGCAGTGCTCGATTTTTATGTCGTGACAGCCCGACCAGATGCAGGGTTGATCAAGGATAACTTCAGTGATAGCCTTGCATTCCTCGTCTGCATCAGCATGCTTCATTGCTTGGAGAACATTCAACTTAATCTCTTGGTCATTCACTCTCATGGTGAGTTCTCCTTTTTCCACATCAATCAGTGATCTTCCCGTGGCTAAGAAGGGTCGCCCAAGGATGATTGGTGCGTTTTCGTCTGCTTCACAATCTAAAACAAGAAAGTCAGCAGGAAAAATAAATTTATCCACTCTTACCAGAATATCTTCGATTTTTCCTTCTGGATGAACGTAAGAGCGGTCTGCAAGCTGTAGGATTACTGTCGTGGGCCGCGCCTTTCCAATACCTAATTTCTGAAAAATAGATTTTGGCATTAAATTAATACTAGCACCAAGATCACAAAGTGCCTTACCCACGTATTTATCTCCGATTACACAAGGTATGATGAAGCTCCCCGGATCCTTCTTTTTCTGGGGTGGCTGCCGATGAAGAATACTCATGCAACCATCTACCATCCTTACCGTTTCAAATTCCCCCAGTTTATATTTCTTTGACATTACATCCTTGAGAAATTTGGCGTAACCGGGCATCTCCCTAACGGAATCTAACAGCGGAATATTAATATGAACCTGCTTAAAAATATCATAAATCTTTTTAAGTTGAGATTCTTGCTTAGCTTGCTGTATCCGTTGAGGAAAATGAGGTGGGGGACGGTAATCAGCAATACGTCCTTCCCACTGCATACGAATCTGAGGAGGTTTGGGTTCATCATTTTTCTCCTCTATCGCTTCTGCAGTCGTGACAGGCTCATCGGCAGCAGTCTGTTTGTTACCTGTCGAGGCAGCTTCCTCGGCAGGTTTGTTCAAGGCTGGTTCCTTTTCTGTTCCAGCTTCTTTTTCCGGCCCTGGTAATTTCTTCCCACTCCTAGTAGTAATTGCCTTACACTGCTCATGTGTGGGTGGCCTAGCATTTTCAGTATTACTAGGGAATCCTCCAGTCTGCCTCGGCTTAATATGTTGGGAAACCTGACCCATTTGTGTCTCCAAAGATTTCAGAGTAGCTTCATGATTCGTCATCCGCATCTCTGTTTTATCCATGAACGTCTCTGTTTTCTTTACAAACTGATTCATATTCTCAATATAAGTACCTGTCTGAGACATAAAAGTAGCCAGAGTCTGTTCCAATATACTACTCGTGGCAGCTGGTGGCTGTTGTTGCTGCTGCGGCGGCAGTTGCGGCGACAGTTGCTGTCGCGTTAGCAATCTAGGTCCTCCCTGATTCTGATTGTGTGCTTGAGGATTCAGGGCCTTATTAGGATTGCTCCAAGAAAACTTGGGATCCTTCCTCCAATTGGGATTATAGTTGTTGGAGTTGTAATTTGGCTTGTAGTTTCCAACATATTTTCCCTCTTCTAACTGTATTGGGCACTCATCCCGACCATGATTTCCCTCACAGATGTCACATACCTCCTCAACAGCAAATCCATGTTGTCCATCATCATTCAATAACCGTTTCATTACTTTAGTAAGGAATGCTACCTGTGATTTCATCGTGCTGTCGGCTTCATAATCCTTGACAGCAAGTACCCGTTTACCCCCTCTTCTTGCAGTCGGAAACTGCTCCTCATTCTTAGCCAGATTTTTCAAAACTTGCAATGCCTCGTCCGGATCTTTATCCAATAATAGTCCATTTGCTGCTGAATCAATTCGAATGCGAGTTTGTAAGTTGGCAGCATTATAAAACTTTGTAACCTGATTCCAGACGGGGAATCCATGCATTGGGCAGTTCTGTAGAAGAGTAGTAAATCTGTCCCAGGCTTCGTGCATCGGCTCGTCATCTTCCTGTTGAAAAGTAGCAATTTCATTACGTAATCGCTCAGATAAATGCGAAGGATTAAAACGAGATAAAAATTCACGAGATAAATCTGCCCAAGTTCTAATTGAACCCAGCGTAAGTTTATTCCACCAAGTTTTTCCTCTGTCCCTCAATGAATGGGGGAATAACCGAAGCCTCAGTATCTCCGGATTAACTCCTGGTAGTCTAAACGAACCACAGATCTCCTAGAACGTTTTGAGATGCTCCCTAGCATCCTCTGTAACAGCACCACTAAACTGCCCGGCATTGTTGATCATACTAAACATGACAGGTTTCAGCTCGAAGTTATCAACATCTATGTTCGGCAGCGTGGTTTCCAGCTCTACATGATCGTTTAACATGTAGTCACGACAGGACCGTCTTCCGGCGGCGGCAGGGTTACCGGCAGGCAGTATAACATCACCAGTAGGTGGGTCGTCGACCATCTTCTCTAGCTGTTCTTCAAGGTACTCGTTCCTGGCTAAAAGGTGACGAATTTGTTTCTTGAGATTGAAGGAACGTTCAATTTCTGGATCTAATGGATACTCAGGATCTTCACCTCTTTTAGATCTGCGCATAAACAAGAAAACCTCGTGAAAAGCAAAAGTTGAAAGCACCAACGAAAAACAGAAAAATAAAAATAAAAAAAACAAAAACTAAAACGTAAAGTGCAATAAAGGAAAGGTGTAGTTATGTTCCCAATCCCCGACAACGGCGCCAAAAAGTTGTTGCGTGTAAAATAGTCTATCGCAATGGTAGTGCAAGTGTACACGACGCAAGTAGTAAAGTGATACGAAGTATCGGATATCGTCTCCATAGGGATTGGGCTAATAGCTTCACCTTAGTTTACTGCACGAAAGCAAAGGAAATATTTTAAGAAAGTTGTCACGAGAGTAATAAGGTAAACGTAAATAAAAGAATTGAGATATCAAGATAGAGAGAATGGGCTGGTATTGAATTGCACAGTAGTGCAGGTATTGCAATGCCTAGGAAATCCAGTTCTGTCGTCGCGCCCGTCGCGGCAGCACCTGTCGCGGCAGCAGTCCGTTGATCGTCGCGGCAGCAAACACACCAACTCAGTACTTCAAGTTTGACAAGAATCACGGATCTTCCTTGGCCTATCCCTAGGTCCAAGTCTGTCGATGATCACGTCTTGATGATACCTCCCGGCGTGAATCGAATGATGAGCACCGATATGTATGAATTCTTCTTTAGCCACTTAACCTCGCCCTATCCCTAGGCACGAGATAGTTCAACTATAAACTAGAGAACTTGCTCTTATTTCTTTCGTATACTTAACTCTCCCGATACTAAGTAAATAGATAACCTCACAATGCTCTCCCTATGCTCTTGCAAGATATTAATAACCAAAATAAGAGAACTTGAAGTTTATTTTATTGATCTGAAAATTCCTAAAACAAAAGCAACCCTTGCAACTACTTTACAAATCAACCCGTGGCCCTAGGGGGTTTTAGAACATATCGGCGGCGGGTAAACGACGGAGGGGTTTTTGGTTGTCGGTTATGGGGTAATCGGCTATGGGATATGATATATCTCCTAGGTTAAAATATATGCCCTTATATAAGCTTTGGGCTCAAGTTTTCTAATGTAACAAGGATTACAACTTTAATTAGAAGTGTGATTCTAATAAAGACTAAATCTTCAAGGAATCTACTTTCCAGCCGTCCTCCTTGTTTCTTGGGATTTTCTCTCCTTGAACTTTGGGCTTGACATATCTTTTGATCCGGGGCTTGGAAAAATATATGATTTTCACACGACAGACGAGCAGAATTTTCTCTATCTATCGAGGTCCATTTTGCTTTTTCTCTCCACAGAACTGCTGTCACCATGCTGTCACGGCGGCACCATGGCAGCATCGTCCTCTTTGTCTGCTTGTCCAGTTCAGCTCTTCTGCTTCTCTGCCCAGCGTCTGCCTTCTCCGTCAGCTATGGCGGATACCTGCAAAAATAGCCATTTTTAGTAGAATCTATGCCTTTAATATATTTGTGATGTTTTGTTGTAAACTGACCTAAATGTAATGAATAATGCTTGAATGCAACAGAAATATGGGTTAAAAAGGGTGTAATTAATAGAACTTTTACACACTCAACAACGTGTTTTGTTCTGCCCTCACCCGGTCTCCCTGAGCCGGTGCACCATGTCCAATATTACCTCGTCTAGAAGTAGGCTGATATCTCCTATCTCGACCTCGCTTGTTCCGTCCACAATCGGAACTAGACTCGGCTGCTCTCTTTCCAGACCTAGAACCACCTCCACGAGATGATAGACCCAAGTTCTGCTCGATGTTCTTAGCTCGAAATACAAGCGCATAAAAATCTATGTAGTCCGCAGCCAACTTATAAGTCTTTACTTCCTGTACTAGCCCATACCAGAAGCGATCGCAACGATGCCTCTCACTCGGCATCAACTTTGGGGCGTACTGGCTTAGACGTACGAACTGGACCTCGTACTCAACCACATAAAGGTTTCCTTGAATAAGCGACATAAACTCGTATTTCTTTTAATCCAAGTATCTCACTCCCATATACTTTCTCTTAAATGCACCTCTGAAAAACTCCCAATCTACCTCATTGAGCTCCATACCAGCGATGGTAGTCGTCCACCAACTATAAGCGTCACCCTGGAGCAAAGAAACTGTGCATCCTAACTTGCGCACATCATTACATCCCATCTGCTCCAAGATACAGATCGCACTAGCCAACCAGGCTTCTGACTCCTCAAGAGACATTCCATAAAACTCAGAAGCTCCTAAAATCCTCAGCATTTCCAAAGGCAAACCCACCTGCCTAGCTGCAGGGGCCTGAACATGCACTCCGGCTACCACAGCCTGAAATGCTCCGGTGATCGCATGAACCAACGGCGTTAGATCACCCAATCTTGGACCAGCTTGTCCTTGTTGCTTCGGCTCTCCACCCCCAGGTGGTGGAGGAGGAGGTAAGTTTCCACCATGAGGAACATCAGCCCCTTGGTGACCCTGGTCGCCCTGCTCAGCCGCAGGCACTACCGTGTTTGACCTAAGCTCTCTCCTCGGACTCATAATGATATTTTTAAAAAGGCATAACAACAAACAAATCAAACCATGATTCAGGCCAACCTCAAGCAAGGATCCAAGTTCACGAAAACATTTAACTAGTGTAATAAGGTAATGGGCACCTCGATTTCCCTCAAGTATAACATAGCATATCATATACATCATGCTTTACATCATCCAAAATCAGCACATACATCCTCATCACATTATCAACATACATTCATGTTTATCTCACATATGATTTATAACAATCAAGCATAGCATAAGCTCCAACATTCAATCAAAACATGCTTTTTCACACAATCATGCATTAAAACATACCAACTTCACTTACCATCATCCCCAATTCTTTTGTAACCTGGCTTTGATACAAACAAATGTAACCCCTTAGCCCGGCCTAGACGCCTGACCCGAACTAAGAAGATTACACGGGGAAAACTAAAGTCAGCTCATGAAAGTCAACCTCGATTAGCGACCCTTTTTATTTTATCTTTTCTAGATGCAAATTATTACTCTATATGTTTAGCAAAGCGATTCGGCGAAAACGGCACATCGATCGAAATTCAATTAGGGGTTCAATTGCATTCATTTGACTTTTAGGGAGTAATTTGTAAATTCCAGAAATTGTAGGGACTATCCAGTTTTTAAGATTACCAAACCAAAATTAATCATATAACATGCCAACGTGTCAAATCTAATCTCAAACAGACCATCCAAACTCAACCAATTGATTAAACATCATTAAAGACCAAAATGTAAGTAACAGAAACTTAACTCAATTCAAATTCAGCATCAAACGGTCGAGTGTTTCGAAACTGCAAACCCTGTATCGGAACGGCCATTTTGAAACAAGAGATGTTGTTTCGATACGTGGGGGCATTCTGAAACCTCAAGGAACCCGTTTCGATACGTTGGTTCACAGTTGTAACCCCCTTAATCCGGCCTAGACGTTCGACCCGAATTAAGAAGATCACACGGGGAAAACCAAAGTCAACCCGAAAGTCAACCTTGATTAACGACCCTTTTTTTTCCTTTTTAATCTTGTCTAGATGCTCTTTAACCCTAGATGTGTTCACACAAACATCATACTCAAAGATCACAACCATCAGAGAACATTCAGGGACCCAACTGTACAAAACACAACTTTAGGGACCAAACTGTAAATTCTGAATATTACAGGGACTTCACCCAATTAAAGTTACCAATATAAAATTAGTCATGTTTCATACTTCCCTGCCAAATTTCAGCTCAAACGGACATCTCAAACTCATCCAATTTCTAAAACAAGATTCAGGACCAAAACGCAAACATTTCGAAACACATAACCGCCAGTGTCAGCCCCCAACGGTCAGGTGTTCCGAAACAGGTTCACCCTGTTTCGAAACGCGGGGCCGTTCCGCAACGCGTATCGGAATAGGCACTGGCAGTAGCACAAACGTTCCGAAACGGGTCCATCCGTTTCGAAACACCCTGGCCTTTACAGGCCCCCGTTCCGAAACGGTAACACGCGTTCCGAAACGCCCTGCCCAGATTGCAGCATCCTTGCTGGTTAAATGCATCTTTGACCCACCAAACATGATCCGAATGCAACCAAACCACACCAGCAAGTCATATAACATACAAGAGACATATATGCATCAAAAACTAGATACATAACCACCCCTAGGTGCAATAACGCATTAAACTCATTCAAGGCTCAATCATGCTTTTAAACAAGAAGCATAGCAATACAACTTAAGCATAGGGAGATTCAAACGTTGCAACATTAATCCACATGATTCAAAACCATAACCCAAACTTGTCCAACATACACAATCTCCTTAAACATCAACATAAGAGATTCTTCCCCCCATTGCCTTTATTAACTATAGCTATTAACCGAGACATACATCTCACTTGGAGTACTCCTTGAATCCCTTGCTCCTCGCTGTCCAAACTTCACTTATCTGCATTGATGGACAAAAAGAAGCGTAAGCACATAATGCTTAGTGAGGAATGCTCAAAACCAAGACACCATCAATGCAGCGAATCATAAAACCATTTTTAAAAGCAAGCTCGATTCGACAAACCAAAGCAATATTTGGAAACCCTTTTTCAACAACATGCTTTAAAATCATGCCTTGCACAAACATGAAAACCAACCCTTAGCTTAGGAAGCTAAGTAAACCTTTTCAAAACATAAACTTGCAAAACCATCAAATTAGCCATTCCATGCAAAAACACCATATGCAAAGCTAATTTCAAACCTTGGAAAACACTTCCACTTTACATCTTACCATTCTCATACTTGAATGTCATTTCAAAGCAAGAAACCCTTTTAAAACCATTTACTCAAACAATCAAACACATGCATTAAACAAATGCAACATATGAACCACATCATTAACAATTGCATCACATGCCCTTTAAAAACAAGTCTCCACAAGACTTCAATGCACTAAAGAGATTTCATGCACACATGCACCATTCTCGATAGATAATCAACACTTGTTCAAACCAACAAGTCAACAAGCATTCATAATACATTTTACACTATTCATGCAACCATGCATCATTTCAAGCATCTCATGCTTCATTATATTCAAGAACATCATATTGGCCTCCAAGTGATAACCAAATCCACTTTTCAACTCAACACCCGATCGGATACGCGGATCACAAGCGTTGTCCCCACGCTTCATACACACTACCAATCCAAGGCCCTCCAAATGGACTTTTAAACACCATTTGACCTTACCGTTCACAAGGTTCCCATGTATGGACTTTTAATCACCATACAAACTTAACATTCACAAGGTTCCCATGTATGGACTTTTAAACACCATACAACCTTAACATTCACAAGGTTCCCATGTATGGACTTTTAAACACCATACAACCTTATCATTCACAAGGTTCCCATGTATGGACTTTTAAACACCATACAACCTTAACATTCACAAGGTTCCCATGTATGGAATTTTAAACACCATACAACCTTAACATGCACAAGGTTCCCATGTATGGACTTTTAAACACCATACAACCTTTGCATCACCGATTGGTAGTTGTATAACATCACTAACGAGATCCGGGACACCCTACACAAGATCCACACATGGACTTTACACCACCATTGTGATCTTATCAAGCACAAGGTTCCCATATATGGACTTTTAACCACCATATAACCTTTGCTTACCCAAGGTCCTCGAATGGGAATCTCAACCTCCATTATGACCTTAACCATCTCGTTAGGATACTTGGATGGAGTTTACCGGTTCACTCTTAACCACTCCACATCCAAGGCGACTTAATTCACGGTGCACCCAATCCTATAGCCGGCTAACTATATCCGATCAAAGAAACCAAGAACCACTTACATCACTTGCCAATATAACCATCTTACCACATTAATCCATTAATTCACAAGCATAATCAAAATGCAATAACCACCATGAACTTTAACCAAGAACCAACCATGGACTTTTAAACACCATGTTGTTCTTAAATAAACAAGGCTTACACAAGGACTTTCAACCACCTTTTGTAACCTTATGCATCACACAAAGCCATAAACAACATGCAACACTATGCATCAATTCCACAATTCAATGTACAAAACCAAGGATCTCTTACCTCGAGCATCCTTCACATATGGCTTTCAAAACCAGCATTAAACCATGCTAAAATATGCTTTCAAAACAGAATTTAAAACATGCAAATCATATGCATTGCAACCATCAATCACAATTGCTTAAAAAGCCAATTCACAACACAACCAAGAGCGAAAATCCATTTACTTACTCTTGAGCTTAGCAAAGTTGTTTAGACTTAAACTAAGCTCCCAAAACCTTCAAACCTTGGTTTAAAAGCTGAAAACCCAACTTCACTCACCGATACACAAAACAAGGCTAGCCAACAAGCCTTCCAAGCATTCGAAACCTTCCACAACACCTCTAATGCTCACGGATCAACTTCCCCTGTTTCAAGCACACAACATCAGAGGATTAATGCATCATAATGCACTAAAAACACCAGCAACACAACCCGACTCGCTGCTCATTGCAAAACCATCATTTCGGCTACCAAACACAACCGAAATCACCCCCAAACACTTCCAAAACTTAACCCAGCCAAGATCCATCACTTCAAACCATTTTTAAACATCAATTAACATCCAAAATGATCACAAACACGTCCTTATACCTCCAGGTATAACAGATCACCAAGATCACTCCAAAAATAACCAAAAACTCAAGCAAAACTTAGGAAATTCAACCTATTCGGGTTTGCATTGATTAAACCTCAATTTCTCATCAAGTTAACATTCAATTAACATCAATTTAACACCTCAACACACTGCCCAAACAGATCATACGAAAATTTCACCAAAATCAAGCAAATCTTGCATTTTAAAACCAAAATCAAGATTCCAATTGCAAAACCTTTAATAAATCATAAATCAAGGATTGAGAACTTGGGAATTTCAGTAAAGAACTTGAAGTTCAGAGGAGAAGGACGTTCTTACCTCCAAACTTGAGTTTCTCCCTTTTTGGAACCAAAATCTTGAAAATCCAAGTAGCAAATACAAAGGTTTTGTTGAAGGATTGATTAGAAATCAAATGAGGATTGAAATATGATATTTAGGTGACAAAGATCAGAGGAAAAGATCTGGAGAGAATGTGTTTGGTTTGAGAGAAAAGATGAGAGAAAATGGAAAATGGAAAATTTGGAAAGTTAGTTAGAAATGACAAAAATATCTTTCCCTCCTTTTTACTTTTATTTTAAACCATCAATAAATCATTTAATATTCTAGAAAATCTGGAGAAACTCCCCTTTGGGTAAATAGCTCCTTAAAGATTCAAAGTTTCAATCCTTTTTAAAACAGTCACGCAGTTTTCAAAAATTACATTTTGGTCACTAACCCAAAATGTCACCCTTCCATACCTCGTTTTGCAAAATTGATTTCACAGTTCACTTATATATATTAAAAGAGGATTTTAGAACATTTTTCCATATTTTTAATGCAACCCGAACTAGGCTTTCCTAAAAATCACCTTTTATATTCGAACAACACTTTGACCGAACCGGTCAACACCCAAAACTTCTAAGCCCAAACCCGGGGTGTTACAACTCTCCCCCCCCTTAGGAAATTTCGTCCTCGAAATTTCAACTGGCAAGAAGAGCACAACCAAACTTCTCAAGGCAACACGCAAGGCAACACAGGGGACTTAACCACCACTGAACACTCCCTCTTCACAAAACTCCACCCAAACTCAACACCACCACACACTGTTCCCGAAACTTGTTCACATAGTGACTCCAACCAAACAGTTCAGCCACTATGTAACCCACAACCTTCACTGCTTCTAAAAACCTTTGCAAAACTACTCAACCTTTTCCAGAGATTTCCACCACAAGCAAGCATTCTCAAGCATCAACTGTTACCCAAACTTCTCAACGAATGCTGGCATTCCATCACATCCGCCGCTATCATTACCATAACAACTCACCAGGACTACTCACCCAAAATCCAAAAATCACATCACAAAACCCCGACCTTGACTCCGCTAGCCGTTCCACACACCACCAGCTGATCTCCAAAAAGAATTCACTTACTCACAACCAGCCAACCACTTCTCACAAGAATCCATCCAACCAACAATGACCTTCGATCTTTCATTACCTTTCCACTTCAAGCTTTGACCATAACACTTGCCTTACAAGAACACCGCCCAACTTAAACATGCACATCACCATCTCAACTCCTCGAAGGTTGCTACGAACCAACACCCAAATAAACAACCTTTCTACTACCACATCAATGCCAAGATACCTCGGCACTCCGAGAACACATCCACTAACCTGCAACATCATCTAGCTTCCATGGAACCATCTCTTCCACAAGCTACTCATAACCACTTGACCGATTCTAACTTCCACCGGTACTCCTCACCACCAAACCACTAAACTCAACAAGCACCAAACACCTTCCTTCCACCACATACTATACCGCACTCACTATTACTAACAACTTGCTTAATACTCTCCACTACCTCTAACTTACACTCAACACCAAAACAACTTCTAAAAACCCATCACCAACCTAACCCAACCACAACACTAACAGACTTGATTAGTTATTAGCAAGTGTGAACGTTCGTATGCATGGTCACCAACATGCCCTATCAATGCCTGATGTACATGTATGCAAAACCTCTAATGTCATGCCACATGTATGCATGGACCAGTACATATATAATATAACATATAACAAATGATTTTAACTGTGCATGTATGTCAGTTCACACCCACCAATAACATCCTCAGAGTCCGTCTAAGAACAACCTCCTATTTCACTTTCAACTTGTCTAACTCCATCATTTTAGCAACCACTAACCACAAGATACCCACTAAAACCTCCTTCACGATTAAGATGTTTCAAAACAACAACAACATCTACTACCCCAACATGCTAGCAACAAGACCAAACTCACAACACAAGGAAACCCAAACCAAAACCAAACTAGGTTACTAAAACAAGGTTACCTGAAAACACCTCACTGCCCTGAAGCTTCAACAGACGAGCTCTCTTCCTTGCAGAACCATCATTCTCCAGCCGTGTAACGCCCCGGTTTTGGGCTTAGAAGTTTTGGGCGTTGACCGGTTTGGTCAAAGTGCTATTCGAATCTAAAGAGGTGAAATTAGGAAAGCCTAGTTCGGGTTGCATTAAAAATATGGAAAAATGTTCTAAAATCATCTTTTAATATAATTAAGTGAACTGTGAAATCAATTTTGAAAAAATGGGTTTTGGAAGAGCGACATTTTGGCTAGTGACCAAAATGTAATTTTTGAAAGTTTTGTGACTGTTTTAAAAAGGATTGAAACTTTGAATCTTTAGGGAGCTATTTACCCAAAGGGGAGTTTCTCCAGATTTTCTAGAATATTAAATGATTTAATATTGGTTTAAAATAAAAGTAAAAGGGAGGGAAAGATATTTTTAGTCATCTTTAACTAACTTTCTAAATTTTCCATTCTCATTTTCTCTCATCTTTTCTCTCAAACCAAACACATTCTCTCCAGATCTTTTCCTCTGATTTTTATCACCTAAATACTTCTTTTCAATCCTCATTTGATTCCTAATCATCTCCTCATCAAAACCTTTGTATTTGCTACTTGATTCATCAAGCTTTTTGGCTCTAAAAGAGGAGAAACTCAAGTTTGGAGGTAAGAACGTCCTTCTCCTCTGAACTTCAAGTTCTTTAATGAAATTCCTAAGTTCTCAATCCCTAATTGATGTTTTATAAATGGCTTTTAAGATTGTTTAGTGGATCTTGGCTTAAAATGCAAGATTTGGTGTGTTTTTGATGAAATTTCGTTGGATCTGTTTAAGCAGTGTTTTAAGGTGCTAAAATGATGATTAATGAATGTTAATTTGATAAGGAAATGAGTTTTGATTAATGCAATCCCGGATAGGTTGTGTTTCCTAAGTTTAGCTTGTGATTCTTGGATGTTTTTGTGGTGATCTTGTGGATATGATGTTGCTGGAGGTACAAGGATGTTTATAGGTTGTTTTTAGATGTTAAATGGTGTTAATGGATGTTAGGTTTTGCTGGTTTATGGCTGGGCTTTGTTGAGAAGTGGTTTTGATGCAATTTCGGTTGTGTTTGGTGGCCGAAATTGGAGTGTGAATGAGAGCAGCGAGTTTGAGTGCTTTCATTGAAGCTTTTGATGCATGATGATGCATTAAATCTCTGCTTTAATGTGTTTAATCAGGGGAGGCATCTTTGGATCCAAGAGTTGTTGATCCGGAAGCTTGAATTGGTGCTTCGGCAAGAGGCGAAGTGGAATCGGTGAGTGAAATTGGGTTTTCGGCTTTGAAACCAATGTCTTGGGAGCTTAGTTTAAGTCTAAACAACTTTGCTAAGCTCGAGTGTAAGTTTTCGGAAATTTTCTCTAGTGGTGGCCATGATTTTGTTGTGATGCAATGTGGTTTATTGCATGTTTTGATTACTGTTTTGAAAGCATGATTTAGCATGGTATTTGCTGTTTTGATAAGCCATATGTTAAAGGAAGCTCAAGGTAAGAGTTCCTTGTTTTTGAACATTGATTAAATGTGGTTTGATGCTTTTAAATGCATGATGAATATGGCTTGGTTTAATGCTTTAAAACAGTGGATTAATTGATGAAAATGATGTATATTGGCAAGTGATGTTTTGAAAAGGTTAAGGTCACTAAGGTGGTTAAAAGTCCTTGAGTGAGCCTTGTTTACTTAAGAACATCAAGGTGGTTAAAAGTCCTTGGATGATTCTTGTTACGGACACAAAGGTGTTTAAAAGTCCTTGTGTGGTCCATTCTATGGTGTTTAAAAGTCCATAGGCCAAGGTGTTTAAAAGTCCTGGGGGCTCAAGGTGTTTAAAAGTCCTTGAGGTGATTCAATTCATGGTGTTTAAAAGTCCATGGCCAAGGTGTTTAAAAGTCCTTGGGATCAAGGTGTTTAAAAGTCCTTGATTTTATACATTCTATGGTGTTTAAAAGTCCATAGGCCAAGGTGTTTAAAAGTCCTTGGGGCCAAGGTGTTTAAAAGTCCTTGGGGTGAAAGTTGATGAACTTGTTTTTAAAGAAATGGAATTTATCACTTGTGGCCAATATGACATGTTATGATTTGATGCATGAGATGCATGTTTAAGTATGCTTTTGAGCATGTGTAAATGATGGTTTGAAGCATGATTTTTAAAGTGATTTATAAATGCATTATTGGATGGTTTTATTGAGCATTCCTCACTAAGCTTTTGCTTACGCTCTCTTCCGTTTTCTTAATTCAATAATGCAGAGCATTAGAGTACTTGAGGGTAGCAAGGAGGGCAAGAATCCAAGTGGAAACAAAACTCTAAGTATGGAAGGTTTTCTAAGTACATTTTAGCTTTTGGTAGTTTGGCAATAGGGGACCTATGTGTATGTTTGGGAGATGTTTTGAACTCCCTAAGTATGTTGAATGTTGTTGAGAATGCTGGTTTTGTGGTTGGCCTTCTTATGCTTGAATTGGAAGTTTATGCTTGAATGGCTTACTTGTGTAGGAAGCATGCCTATAGATTTGGGGCTTTTCATATATGTGGATGTTTTGATGAATTGTTGATGCAAGTATGTCTCATATATGTTGAATTGCATGTTGGCAAAGTCTGGTGGCATTTGGAGCATGTTTGGTTTGTCAATTGCATGTTTAAGTATGCATTTTTAGGAAATCTGTGCAGGGTGTTTCGGAACAGCACCTACCGTTTCGGAACGGGTGCCTTAATTGTGCCCAGGCGTCCGAAACGGGAGGGGCCGTTCCGAAACGGAAAGGCCACTGCCAGACCCCCTGTTTCGGTACGCGTTGCAGAACGGGCCCGAGTTTCGAAACGGGCTATGCCTGTTTCGGAACGGGTGACCGTTGGGGGCTGACATTGGCAGTTATATGTTTTGGAATGTTTGCGTTTTGGTCCTGAAACTTGTTTGTGCAATTGTATGAGTTTGGGAAGTCCTATTGAGCTGAAATTTTACAGAGAAGCATGAAACATGATTAATTTCAAGATGGTAACTTCATTTTGGATTAAGTCCTTATAATTATCAGAATTTACAATTTGGTCCCTAAAGTTGTAAATTGTTCAATTGAGTCCCTGTTTGATCTCTGATGTTTGTGATCTTTTGGTATGATGTTTGTGTGATCACAATTAGGCTTAATATGCATCTAGACAAGTTTTAAAAAGAAAAAAAGGGTCGTTAATCAAGGTTGACTTTCGGGTTGACTTTGGTTTTCCCCGTGTGACTTTCTTAATTCGGGTCAACCGTCTAGGCCGGGTTAAGGGGGTTACATTTGGTGGTATCAGAGCCGA
The DNA here is from genome assembly GCA_030270665.1 of Hibiscus trionum. Classification (NCBI taxonomy): domain Eukaryota; kingdom Viridiplantae; phylum Streptophyta; class Magnoliopsida; order Malvales; family Malvaceae; genus Hibiscus; species Hibiscus trionum. Next base: position 6,281,492 of record BSYR01000007.1, on the reverse strand, counting down.
GTTCTCGAGTAATTGGGAATGTATGTATGCATGATTGAAGTGTGTATGCCTTGTATGCTTGTTGAGTGAAAGCATGTTTAATGGCTTGTGATTTTGATGCAATTGAAGTGTGTGCTGTGATGTAGCATGTTGTGGGTACCCATTGCCAAATCAAAGCTAAAGGAAGGATGTTGTTTTGAAATGAAATTGAGCTTGAATACTTGGATTGCTTACCTTGCTAGGCCTGACTTTGTTTTATTTGTGTTGTGATTGCATGGTAAAAGTATGGCACCACGTAGAGAGTTACGAGATAATGTGCGAGCTACGGCTCCTAATGAGAACGAGAATGAGGAAAACACGGGTAGTGCGGTGTTACCTCCTCCTCCACCTGATGGTGGTGGTGCTGGGGCTGAGGAAGCTGGAGCTGCAGCTGGCGCTAGAGCTGCTGGACCTGGGGCTGGTCAGGGGCAAGCTATCCCTGATATGACGATGTTAGTGCAAGCTATTGCTGGTGCTTTTCAAGCAGCAGTAGCTGGGGCTCGTGGAGCGGGGCATCAGGAAGATGCTGGTGTCAGACTACCTTTGGAGCGTTTGCGCAGTCTTGGTGGGACTGAGTTCAGGGGTATGTCTGCTGAGAGTTCTGAAGCTTGGCTAGAGAGTACCAAGCGAATCTTGGGCCAGATGAGTTGCACTGATGTGCAAAAGCTGGGTTGTGTTGTGTCCTTGCTGCAGAAGGATGCGTATACGTGGTGGACAACCACTATTGCTGGGATGGCAGAAGCTGATGTGACTTGGACATTCTTTCAGAATGTGTTCAAGAGGAGATATCTGGGTGTAAGATATCTAGATGAGAAGAAGCGTGAATTCATGTCTCTTACCCAAGGGAGCATGAGTGTGGCTGAGTATGAGGTGCAGTTTGTGCGACTCAGTCAGTATGCACCGGAGCTGGTACCTGATGAGCGGGCAAGGTGCGAGAGGTTCCGTTATGGTTTAGAGACGGATGTGAAAATATATTTGCTGGCCGCCGAGTATGATGATTTCGACGTGTTGGTGGGCCGAGCCAAGGATGTTGAGATGAACTTGGGTTTATCTGTGAGAGGTGCTGGAGCAAGTGCTGGGAAGCTATCAGCTGAGTTTAGTTCCAGAGGTGGACGGAACAAGAGGGGACATGATCAGAAGTATCAGTCTTCAGCTAAGAGAGGTGGTGGTGCACCTGCTAGAGGAGGCAATGTTAGAGCTGATCCGAGTGTTTGTTGGATCTGTGGTTCACGTGGTCACATGAAACGTGACTGTCCTCGTGCTGAGAGAGTGGTGCAAGCTCCTGTTGCGGCTGCTGGTAACGGGTGCTGGAGTTGTGGTTCTGCAGACCACTTGAGGCGAGATTGTCCTAGGTTGGCTGGTGATCAGGTGCGTGCTCCTGTTGTTGCTGCACCGTAGAGAGGTCGTGGGCGCGGCCGTGGTAATTTCCAGAGGAGAGAGGAAGGTGGTCGTGGAGTGGCCCATGTTGTGGCTATTCAGCCTGAGGGTGGAGGCCAGGCGAGGGTGTATGCTCAGCGAGAGGGCAGGAATGATGCGGATGTGATTGCAGGTACCTTTACTTTGCAGTCCTTGTCATTGCTTTCTTTGATAGATTCTGGATCTACGCATTCATACATTTTGCGTGAGCATGCTGAATTGCTTGGTTTGCCTGTTGAGTCTTTGGATGTTGGTGTTCGAGTCACTAGTTCTTTTGGTGAGACTGTTGTGACTAGGAAGCTTTATAGAAGGTGTCCCTTGGTCGTTCAAGAGCATGTTTTCCATGTTGATCTTATGGAGTTACCCTTCTATGGTTTCGATGTGATCCTTGGTATGGATTGGCTTGCTGAGCATCGTGCTGTTGTGGATTGTGAGAACAAGCGGGTTTTGCTTAAGCTTGCGGATGATTATGAAGTTGTTGTGGTTGGCGAGAATGTGAAGTTTCTTGCCAATGTGGTGTCTACCTTGGAGGCGAGCAGGATGCTGAGGCAAGGTTGCGAAGCCTATCTAGCTTTTGTGATGAATCCTAGCTCTAAAGAATTGAGGGTGCAAGATATCAGAGTTGTGAAGGAGTTTCCTGGAGTTTTTCCTGAGGAGTTGCCTGGTTTACCTCCTAACCGCGAGGTGGAGTTTGGAATTGAGCTGTATGAGAATACAACTCCTGTGTCCATTACTCCCTATAGAATGGCACCTAAGGAGCTGAAGGAGCTGAAGACGCAGTTGCAAGAGTTGCTTGACCGTGGGTTCATCCGTCCGAGTGTGTCACCTTGGGGAGCACCGGTCTTGTTTGTGAAGAAGAAGGATGGCACTATGAGAATGTGCATTGATTACCGTCAGCTGAACAAGTTGACTATCAAGAATCGGTACCCTTTGCCGAGGATTGATGATCTTTTTGATCAATTTCGGGGAGCTGCTGTGTTCTCTAAGATTGACTTGAGGTCAGGGTATTATCAGTTGAAGGTGAAGGATGTGGATGTGCCTAAGACGGCTTTCAGGACAAGGTATGGGCATTATGAGTTCCTTGTGATGCCGTTTGGGTTGACAAATGCTCCTGCTGCTTTCATGGACATGATGAATCGTGTGTTTCATGAATACCTGGACAAGTTTGTTGTGGTGTTCATTGATGATATCCTCGTGTACTCGCGTACTGAGGAGGAGCATGAAGAGCATTTGAGGATTGTTTTGCAAGCTTTGTTGGAGAATCAGCTTTATGCTAAGCTGAGCAAGTGTGAGTTCTGGTTAAGGGAGGTGGTTTTTCTTGGGCATGTGGTCTCAGCTGAGGGGATTCGTGTTGATCCTCAGAAGATTGAGGCGGTGATGAATTGGAAAGTTCCTAAGTCTGTTCATGAGGTCCGTAGTTTCCTTGGTTTGGCGGGATACTACCAAAGGTTTGTGGATGGTTTTTCCAAGATTGCTGCTCCTTTGACGAAGCTGTTGCAAAAGGATGTTAAGTATGAGTGGACGGAAGCGAGACAGCAGGCTTTTGAGAAGCTTAAGGCGGCTTTGACGCAAGCTCCTATCTTGATTCAGCCTGAATCAGGGAAAGAGTTTGTGGTTTACAGTGATGCATCCTATGTTGGTTTGGGGTGTGTGCTGATGCAGGAGGGTAAGGTGGTGGCTTATGCATCGCGGCAGTTGAAAGTGCATGAGCGCAATTACCCTACGCATGATATTGAGCTGGCTGCAGTGGTTTTTGCTCTGAAGATCTGGAGACATTACCTGTATGGTGAGAAGTGTACTGTGTACACGGATCACAAGAGTTTGAGGTATCTGATGTCTCAGAAGGAGTTGAATCTTAGGCAGCGGCGTTGGTTGGAGTTGCTCAAGGATTATGATCTGACGATTGAGTATCATCCTGGAAAAGCTAATGTTGTTGCGGATGCCTTGAGTAGGAAGGTAGCTGTTGAGCTGAGAGCCATGTTTGCTAGCTTGAGCATATCGCAAGATGGTGGTCTCGTTGCTGAGTTGCAAGTGAAACCCTCTTTGGTTCAGTTGATCAAGGATAAGCAGTTGTTGGATGATTCCTTGGTGTCTCATGTTCAGGATATCGCGGAGGGTAGATCTTCGGATTTCTGTTTCAATGATGATGGTGTGCTGTGTTTTGGGAGTCGGATAGTAGTGCCTGCTGATGCTGAGTTGAGGCGTGCTATTCTGACTGAAGGTCATAGTAGTCCTTTTGCTATGCACCCTGGTAGTACTAAGATGTACCGTGATCTTCGTGATGAGTACTATTGGGTGGGTTTGAAGAAGGATGTTGCAGAGTTTGTTAGCAAGTGTTTGGTGTGTCAGCGAGTTAAGGCTGAGCATCAGTTTCCTTCAGGGTTGTTGCAACCGTTGAAAATCCCTGAATGGAAGTGGGAGAGGGTTACCATGGATTTTGTATCTGGTTTACCTTTGTCTCCATCGAAGAAGAATTCGGTCTGGGTGATTGTGGATCGCCTGACGAAGTGTGCGCATTTCTTGCCTGTGCATACTATGTTTTCTTTGGATAGGTTGGCAGAGCTGTACATTGCTGAGATTGTGCGGCTGCATGGTGTGCCTAAGTCGATTGTGTCGGATAGGGATCCGAGGTTCACATCGCGGTTCTGGCAGTGTTTGCATCAAGCTCTGGGTACAAGGTTGCATTTCAGTACATCCTATCATCCTCAGTCGGATGGTCAGTCTGAGCGAGTTATCCAGATTTTGGAGGATATGTTGAGGTGCTGCGTGATTGAGTTCCAAGGTTCTTGGGAGAAGCATCTGCCTTTGGTTGAGTTTGCTTATAACAACAGTTATCAGGCAAGTATACAGATGGCACCTTATGAGGCTTTGTACGGGAGGAAGTGTAGGACTCCTCTTTGTTGGGCTGAGACTGGTCAAAAGTTGGTTTCGATGCCGGCTTTGTTAAAAGGGACCACAGAGAAGGTAAAGCTCATTTGTGAGCGGGTAAAGGCTGCTTCTGATCGGCAGAAGTCTTACACGGATTTGAAGCGTAAGGAGATAGAGTATGCGGTGGGTGACCGTGTGTTCCTGAAGGTTTCGCCTTGGAAGAAGGTGATGCGGTTTGGCCGAAAGGGTAAGTTGAGCCCTAGGTACATTGGACCATATGAGGTGGTTGAGCGTGTGCGTCCTGTTGCGTATCGGTTGAGGTTACCACAGGAGTTGGAGAAGATTCATGATGTGTTCCATGTCTCTATGCTCCGGAGGTATAGATCTGATCCTTCGCATGTGATGCCTGTGGAGGAAGTGGAACTGAATCCGGATTTGACCTATGATGAGGAACCGGTGAAGGTTCTGGATTCGGATAGCAAGGTTCTTCGTGGCAAGACCATTGAGTTGGTGAAGGTGCTATGAAAGCATCGCGGTGTTGAGGAAGCCACGTGGGAGCGGAAGGAAGACATGCTGAAGCAGTTTCCTTATCTCTTTCCTTCAGGTAAATTTCGAGGACGAAATTTCTTAAGGGGGGGAGAGTTGTAACGCCCCGGTTTTGGGCTTAGAAGTTTTGGGCGTTGACCGGTTTGGTCAAAGTGCTGTTCGAATCTAAAGAGGTGAAATTAGGAAAGCCTAGTTCGGGTTGCATTAAAAATATGGAAAAATGTTCTAAAATCATCTTTTAATATAATTAAGTGAACTGTGAAATCAATTTTGAAAAAATGGGTTTTGGAAGAGCGACATTTTGGCTAGTGACCAAAATGTAATTTTTGAAAGTTTTGTGACTGTTTTAAAAAGGATTGAAACTTTGAATCTTTAGGGAGCTATTTACCCAAAGGGGAGTTTCTCCAGATTTTCTAGAATATTAAATGATTTAATATTGGTTTAAAATAAAAGTAAAAAGGAGGGAAAGATATTTTTAGTCATCTTTAACTAACTTTCTAAATTTTCCATTCTCATTTTCTCTCATCTTTTCTCTCAAACCAAACACATTCTCTCCAGATCTTTTCCTCTGATTTTTATCACCTAAATACTTCTTTTCAATCCTCATTTGATTCCTAATCATCTCCTCATCAAAACCTTTGTATTTGCTACTTGATTCATCAAGCTTTTTGGCTCTAAAAGAGGAGAAACTCAAGTTTGGAGGTAAGAACGTCCTTCTCCTCTGAACTTCAAGTTCTTTAATGAAATTCCTAAGTTCTCAATCCCTAATTGATGTTTTATAAATGGCTTTTAAGATTGTTTAGTGGATCTTGGCTTAAAATGCAAGATTTGGTGTGTTTTTGATGAAATTTCGTTGGATCTGTTTAAGCAGTGTTTTAAGGTGCTAAAATGATGATTAATGAATGTTAATTTGATAAGGAAATGAGTTTTGATTAATGCAATCCCGGATAGGTTGTGTTTCCTAAGTTTAGCTTGTGATTCTTGGATGTTTTTGTGGTGATCTTGTGGATCTGATGTTGCTGGAGGTACAAGGATGTTTATAGGTTGTTTTTAGATGTTAAATGGTGTTAATGGATGTTAGGTTTTGCTGGTTTATGGCTGGGCTTTGTTGAGAAGTGGTTTTGATGCAATTTCGGTTGTGTTTGGTGGCCGAAATTGGAGTGTGAATGAGAGCAGCGAGTTTGAGTGCTTTCATTGAAGCTTTTGATGCATGATGATGCATTAAATCTCTGCTTTAATGTGTTTAATCAGGGGAGGCATCTTTGGATCCAAGAGTTGTTGATCCGGAAGCTTGAATTGGTGCTTCAGCAAGAGGCGAAGTGGAATCGGTGAGTGAAATTGGGTTTTCAGCTTTGAAACCAATGTCTTGGGAGCTTAGTTTAAGTCTGAACAACTTTGCTAAGCTCGAGTGTAAGTTTTCGGAAATTTTCTCTAGTGGTGGCCATGATTTTGTTGTGATGCAATGTGGTTTATTGCATGTTTTGATTACTGTTTTGAAAGCATGATTTAGCATGGTATTTGCTGTTTTGATAAGCCATATGTTAAAGGAAGCTCAAGGTAAGAGTTCCTTGTTTTTGAACATTGATTAAATGTGGTTTGATGCTTTTAAATGCATGATGAATATGGCTTGGTTTAATGCTTTAAAACAGTGGATTAATTGATGAAAATGATGTATATTGGCAAGTGATGTTTTGAAAAGGTTAAGGTCACTAAGGTGGTTAAAAGTCCTTGAGTGAGCCTTGTTTACTTAAGAACATCAAGGTGGTTAAAAGTCCTTGGATGATTCTTGTTACGGACACAAAGGTGTTTAAAAGTCCTTGTGTGGTCCATTCTATGGTGTTTAAAAGTCCATAGGCCAAGGTGTTTAAAAGTCCTTGGGGCTCAAGGTGTTTAAAAGTCCTTGAGTTGATTCAATTCATGGTGTTTAAAAGTCCATGGCCAAGGTGTTTAAAAGTCCTTGGGATCAAGGTGTTTAAAAGTCCTTGATGTGATACATTCTATGGTGTTTAAAAGTCCATAGGCCAAGGTGTTTAAAAGTCCTTGGGGCCAAGGTGTTTAAAAGTCCTTGGGGTGAAAGTTGATGAACTTGTTTTTAAAGAAATGGAATTTATCACTTGTGGCCAATATGACATGTTATGATTTGATGCACGAGATGCATGTTTAAGTATGCTTTTGAGCATGTGTAAATGATGGTTTGAAGCATGATTTATAAAGTGATTTATAAATGCATTATTGGATGGTTTTATTGAGCATTCCTCACTAAGTTTTTGCTTACGCTCTCTTCCGTTTTCTTAATTCAATAATGCAGAGCATTAGAGTACTTGAGGGCAGCAAGGAGGGCAAGAATCCAAGTGGAAACAAAGCTCTAAGTATGGAAGGTTTTCTAAGTACATTTTAGCTTTTGGTAGTTTGGCAATGGGGGACCTATGTGTATGTTTGGGAGATGTTTTGAACTCCCTAAGTATGTTGAATGTTGTTGAGAATGCTGGTTTTGTGGTTGGCCTTCTTATGCTTGAATTGGAAGTTTATGCTTGAATGGCTTACTTGTGTAGGAAGCATGCCTATAGATTTGGGGCTTTTCATATATGTGGATGTTTTGATGAATTGTTGATGCAAGTATGTCTCATATATGTTGAATTGCATGTTGGCAAAGTCTGGTGGCATTTGGAGCATGTTTGGTTGGTCAATTGCATGTTTAAGTATGCATTTTTAGGAAATCTGTGCAGGGTGTTTCGGAACAGCACCTACCGTTTCGGAACGGGTGCCTTAATTGTCCCCAGGCGTCCGAAACGGGAGGGGCCGTTCCGAAACGGAAAGGCCACTGCCAGACCCCCGTTTCGGTACGCGTTGCGGAACGGCCCCGAGTTTCGAAACGGGCTATGCCTGTTTCGGAACGGGTGACCGTTGGGGGCTGACATTGGCAGTTATATGTTTTGGAATGTTTGCGTTTTGGTCCTGAAACTTGTTTGTGCAATTGTATGAGTTTGGGAAGTCCTATTGAGCTGAAATTTTACAGAGAAGCATGAAACATGATTAATTTCAAGATGGTAACTTCATTCTGGGTTAAGTCCTTATAATTATCAGAATTTACAATTTGGTCCCTAAAGTTGTAAATTGTTCAATTGAGTCCCTGTTTGATCTCTGATGTTTGTGATCTTTTGGTATGATGTTTGTGTGATCACAATTAGGCTTAATATGCATCTAGACAAGTTTTAAAAAGAAAAAAAAGGGTCGTTAATCAAGGTTGACTTTCGGGTTGACTTTGGTTTTCCCCGTGTGACTTTCTTAATTCGGGTCAACCGTCTAGGCCGGGTTAAGGGGGTTACAAGCCGCACCGCTGCAGCATCAACTAACACCCTGAGATCACCACCATCTCCTTGCGGTAAAGAACCTTGGCTGTTCCGAGCCAACTTCAAACAATCACGTCTCATGTGTCCAGCAGACCCACATTTCCAACAGATTTCATTCCCCAATTTCTTCACAACTTTCCACTCTTCCTGCCACCTTTGAACCTTGTCTCGGCCGTGCCCCCGACCCTTCAGAGACCCTTTTGCTACCACTGAAGCTAATTTCACTATTTCAGGACAATCTCGCTTCACAGGCTCTTTAGAACCACAGTTCCAACAAACACCCGCGCCTCAACAACCTCCAACATGGCGCCTTCCACAACGGTTACATACCGGTAGCTGAGCTTCCACTCCTTGATCAAGCAACTCTCGCCCCAGATTTGCACTACCTTCACATTGCTTAACCCTTGGGAATTTCTCTCCAAGATACCTCTCATAAAAGGCAGACACAAAGAAATCCCAATCAATATCATGGATGTGCGATGACACTGCCACAGATGTCCACCAGGCACAAGCGTCCTCCAACATCAATGTGACAACACTTCCCAGCTTACATGCATAAACACAACCTTCCTGATCCAAAATCAGAACCACACTGGCCAACCAGGCCTCAAACGTCTCAGGTGTCGAACCATGATACTCCACAACACCCAAATCATGCAAACGCTGCCTCGACAAATCCACACATCCCACAGCCTGAGATGTTCCCAACACCTCCTGAACAACAGGTGATGAACTCTTCATCACAGAACCAACCTCTTCCTCCTTCCTTACCACCTCAACTACAAGCATAGAAAACTGAGACGAAACACCTCCATTAAAAGGTGAGTTCCACACCTTAACAACCTGCCCCAAGGCAGCAACCATCTCACCCAACTGCCATTCTTTCACCGATTTCACCATACTATTAACAACAAGCAATCACAACAAAACAAACAAAACAATTAGACCAGCTTAAGCAAGGATTCAAACTCCAACTCCAACATAACACAATAGCTATATTAATAAGGCAATGGGTATCCCGAATCCTCCCCCTTTTACATGACATAACAGTCAACAAAAGCATGGATATCACAACATCAAGCATATCAACAACATATCCGATCATGCTTACATCAAACAACATCCACTCGCAACAGCATAACATTAACATATCATACCCATTACACTTCCATCATGCATAACATCAACTCACAACAACAGCATAAACCACATGAGCTCAACGAAGGTTCATGACCACAAAGCATGCTTGAAAACATCAACAATTTGCTCAGAAACACATGTTTCAACCGGCTTTCAACCATACATCAGGATATACATCAAACACATATCACAACAACTTACCGTTTTCCCCAAACATTCGCAACACAGCTCTGATACCACCAAATGTAACCCCCTTAACCCGGCCTAGACGTTCGACCCGAATTAAGAAGATCACACGGGGAAAACCAAAGTCAACCCGAAAGTCAACCTTGATTAACGACCCTTTTTTTTTCCTTTTTAATCTTGTCTAGATGCTCTTTAACCCTAGATGTGTTCACACAAACATCATACTCAAAGATCACAACCATCAGAGAACATTCAGGGACCCAACTGTACAAAACACAACTTTAGGGACCAAACTGTAAATTCTGAATATTACAGGGACTTCACCCAATTAAAAGTTACCAATATAAAATTAGTCATGTTTCATACTTCCCTGCCAAATTTCAGCTCAAACGGACATCTCAAACTCATCCAATTTCTAAAACAAGATTCAGGACCAAAACGCAAACATTTCGAAACACATAACCGCCAGTGTCAGCCCCCAACGGTCAGGTGTTCCGAAATTGGTTCACCCTGTTTCGAAACGCGGGGCCGTTCCGCAACGCGTATCGGAACAGGCACTGGCAGTAGCACAAACGTTCCGAAACGGGTCCATCCGTTTCGAAACACCCTGGCCTTTACAGGCCCCCGTTCCGAAACGGTAACACGCGTTCCGAAACGCCCTGCCCAGATTGCAGCATCCTTGCTGGTTAAATGCATCTTTGACCCACCAAACATGATCCGAATGCAACAAAACCACACCAGCAGTCATATAACATACAAGAGACATATATGCATCAAAAAATAGATACATAACCACCCCTAGGTGCAATAACGCATTAAACTCATTCAAGGCTCAATCATGCTTTTAAACAAGAAGCATAGCAATACAACTTAAGCATAGGGAGATTCAAACGTTGCAACATTAATCCACATGATTCAAAACCATAACCCAAACTTGTCCAACATACACAATCTCCTTAAACATCAACATAAGAGATTCTTCCCCCCATTGCCTTTATTAACTATAGCTATTAACCGAGACATACATCTCACTTGGAGTACTCCTTGAATCCCTTGCTCCTCGCTGTCCAAACTTCACTTATCTGCATTGATGGACAAAAAGGAGCGTAAGCACATAATGCTTAGTGAGGATGCTCAAAACCAAGACACCATCAATGCAGCGAATCATAAAACCATTTTTAAAAGCAAGCTCGATTCGACAAACCAAAGCAATATTTGGAAATCCTTTTTCAACAACATGCTTTAAAATCATGCCTTGCACAAACATGAAAACCAACCCTTAGCTTAGGAAGCTAAGTAAACCTTTTCAAAACATAAACTTGCAAAACCATCAAATTAGCCATTCCATGCAAAAACACCATATGCAAAGCTAATTTCAAACCTTGGAAAACACTTCCACTTTACATCTTACCATTCTCATACTTGAATGTCATTTCAAAGCAAGAAACCCTTTTAAAACCATTTACTCAAACAATCAAACACATGCATTAAACAAATGCAACATATGAACCACATCATTAACAATTGCATCACATGCCCTTTAAAAACAAGTCTCCACAAGACTTCAATGCACTAAAGAGATTTCATGCACACATGCACCATTCTCAATAGATAATCAACACTTGTTCAAACCAACAAGTCAACAAGCATTCGTAATACATTTTACACTATTCATGCAACCATGCATCATTTCAAGCATCTCATGCTTCATTATATTCAAGAACATCATATTGGCCTCCAAGTGATAACCAAATCCACTTTTCAACTCAACACCCGATCGGATACGCGGATCACAAGCGTTGTCCCCACGCTTCATACACACTACCAATCCAAGGCCCTCCAAATGGACTTTTAAACACCATTTGACCTTACCGTTCACAAGGTTCCCATGTATGGACTTTTAATCACCATACAACCTTAACATTCACAAGGTTCCCATGTATGGACTTTTAAACACCATACAACCTTAACATTCACAAGGTTCCCATGTATGGACTTTTAAACACCATACAACCTTATCATTCACAAGGTTCCCATGTATGGACTTTTAAACACCATACAACCTTAACATTCACAAGGTTCCCATGTATGGACTTTTAAACACCATACAACCTTAACATGCACAAGGTTCCCATGTATGGACTTTTAAACACCATACAACCTTTGCATCACCGATTGGTAGTTGTATAACATCACTAACGAGATCCGGGACACCCTACACAAGATCCACACATGGACTTTACACCACCATTGTGATCTTATCAAGCACAAGGTTCCCATATATGGACTTTTAACCACCATATAACCTTTGCTTACCCAAGGTCCTCGAATGGGAATCTCAACCTCCATTATGACCTTAACCATCTCGTTAGGATACTTGGATGGAGTTTACCGGTTCACTCTTAACCACTCCACATCCAAGGCGACTTAATTCACGGTGCACCCAATCCTATAGCCGGCTAACTATATCCGATCAAAGAAACCAAGAACCACTTACATCACTTGCCAATATAACCATCTTACCACATTAATCCATTAATTCACAAGCATAATCAAAATGCAATAACCACCATGAACTTTAACCAAGAACCAACCATGGACTTTTAAACACCATGTTGTTCTTAAATAAACAAGGCTTACACAAGGACTTTCAACCACCTTTGTAACCTTAACCATCACTTACCAAAATGCATTATTAACAACAATATTCCACTGTTTTAAAGCATCACACAAAGCCATAAACAACATGCAACACTATGCATCAATTCCACAATTGTAACGCCCCGGTTTTGGGCTCAGAAGTTTTGGGCGTTGACCGGTTCGGTCAAAGTGCTGATCGAATATATAAGAGTGAATTTAGGAAAGCCTAGTTCGGGTTGCATTAAAAATATGGAAAAATGTCCTAAAATCATCTTTTAATATAATTAAGTGAACTGTGAAATCAATTTTGGAAAATGAGGTTCGTAAGGTTGACATTTTGGCTAGTGACCAAAATGTAATTTTTGAAAGTTCGGTGACAGTTTTATAAAGGATTGAAACTTTGAATCTTTAAGGAGCTAATATTCCAAAAAGAGTTTCTCCAGATTTTTCTAAGATATTTTAAGGCTTTATTCTGATTTTAAAGTTTATGAAATGTGGAGGGAAATCATTTTATCATTTTATAACTAACTTTTCTATTTTCTCTCAATTTTCCTTTTCTCTCATTTTCTCTCAACCCAAACACATTCTCCAGATTTTCTTCTTTGATTTTGTCAATCTAAATCACTCATTTCAACTCTCATTTGATTCCTAATCATCTCATCAACAAAACCTCTCAATTTGCAAGTTGTTTCATCAAGCTTTTTGGCTCTAAAAAGGAGAAACTCAAGTTTGGAGGTAAGAACGTCCTTCTCCTCTGAACTTCAAGTTCTTTATTGAAATTCCCAAGTTCTCAATCCTTAATTTATGATTTGTTAAAGGCTTTTCAATTGAAATCTTGATTTTGGCTAAAATGCAAGATTTGGTGATTTTGGTGGAATTTTCGTATGATCTATTTAAGCAGGGTTTTGAAGTGTCAAAATGATGTTAAATGAATGCTAAATTGATTAGAAGTTGAGGTTTAATTAATGCAATCCCGGATAGGTTGAATTTCCTAAGTTTTGCTTGAGTTTTTGGTTGTTTTTGGAGTGTTTTGGTGATCTGTTATACCTGGAGGTATAAGAACGTGTTTGTGATTATTTTGGATGTTAATTGATGTTTAAAAGTGGTTAGAAGTGATGGATCTTGGCTGGGTTAAGTTTTGGAAGTGTTTGGAGGTGATTTCGGTTGTGTTTGGTAGCCGAATTGTTGGATTTGTGATGAGCAGCGAGTTGTGTTGTGTTGCTGGTGTTTTTAATGCATAATGATGCATTGATCTTCTGTTGTTGTGTGCTTGAAACAGGGGAGTTTGATCTGTGAGCTTTAGAGGTGTTGCGGAAGGTTTCGGATGCTTGGAAGGCTTGTTGGCTAGCCTTGTTTTGGTTATCGGTGAGTGAAGTTGGGTTTTCAGCTTTTAAACCAAGGTTTGAAGGTTTTTGGGAGCTTAGTGTAAGTCTAAACAACTTTGCTAAGCTCAAGAGTAAGTGAATGGATTTTCGCTCTTGAATTATGATTGTGAAATTGGCTTTTAAGCAATTGTGGTTGATGATTGAAATGCATGTGTTTTGCATGGTTTAAATCTGTTTTGAAAGCATATTTTAGCATGGTTTAATGCTGGTTTTGAAAGCCATATGTGAAGGATGCTCAAGGTAAGAGATCCTTGGTTTTATACATTGAAAATGTGGTTTTGATGCATGGTGTTGCATGTTGTTCAATGGCTTTGTTTAATGCTTTAAAACAGTGAATTAATGTTGGTAAATGATGGTTTTTGCATTATGGTTAGGCATGTGAAACATTGGACTAATGTGGTAAGGTGGTTATATTGGCAAGTGATGTAAGTGGTTCTTGGTTCTTTGATCAGATATAGTTAGCCGGCTATAGGATTGGGTGCACCGTGAATTAAGTCGCCTTGGAGGTGGAGTGGTCAAGAGTGGACCGGTAAACTCCCTTCAAGTATCCTAACGAGATGGTTGAGGTCATAATGGAGGTGTTGCCCATTCGAGGACCTTGGTTGAGCAAAGGTTATATGGTGTTTAAAAGTCCATATGTGGAAACCTTGTGCTTGTTGAGATCACAATGGCGGTGTTAAGTCCATGTGTGGATCTTGTGTAGGGTGTCCCGGATCTCGTTAGTGATGTTATACAACTACCAATCGGTGAATGCAAAGGTTGTATGGTGTTTGAAAGTCCATACATGGGAACCTTGTGCATGTCAAGGTTGTATGGTGTTTGAAAGTCCATACATGGGAACCTTGGGGAAAAGTTGAGGTTGTATGGTGTTTGAAAGTCCATACATGGGAACCTCGGGAAAGCTAAGGTTGTATGGTATTTAAAAGTCCATACATGGGAACCTTAGGATGTTGAGGTCAAATGGTGTTTAAAAGTCCATTTGGGAGACCTTGGATTGGTAGGGTGTATGGAGCGTAGGGACAACGCTCGGAATCCGCGTATCCGATTGGGTGTTGAGTTGAAAAGTGAATGTGGTTGATCACTTGAAGGCCAATATGATGTTCTTGATTGTGATGAAGCATGGGATGCTTGAGATGATGCATAATTGCATGTGAAGCATGAGATGCTTGAAAAGATGCATGGTTGCATGGAAAGTGTATAATGCTTGTGAATGCATGTTTACTTGTTAAGTTGAACAAGTGTTGATTATCATTTGGAAAATGATGCATGTGAGCATGAAATATCTTTAGTGCATTGGAGTCTTGTTAAGACTTGTTTTTAAAGGCATGTGATGATGATGTTGTGGTTCATATATGTTGCCTTTGGCTTAATGCATGTGTTGGTTGGTTTGTGAAATGGTTTTAAAAGATTCTTGCTTGAATTGGCTTTCAAGTTTAAGAAAGGTATGTTGTGAAATGGGAGTGTTTTCCAAGGTTTTGTTTTAACTTGCATATGTGCTTATGCATGGCGTGGTTAAATTGGTGGTTTTGGTAATTGTGCTTTTTAAAAGGTTTTCTTAGCTTGTTGAGCTAAGGGTTGGTTTTCATGTATGTGCAATGCATGGTTTTGAGCTTGTTGTTGAAGAGGGTTTTCAAACATGGCTTTGGTAAACAAATCGGGTTTGTTTTAAAAAGTGATTTATGACCCGCTGCATTGATGGTGTTTTGGTTTTGAGCATACCTCACTAAGCATTATGTGCTTACGCTCCTTTTTGTCCGTCAATGCAGATTCTTGAAGTTTGGACAGCAAGGAGCAAGGGATTCAAGGTGGACTCCACTTGAGATGTATGTCTCGGTGAATAGTTATAGTTAATAAAGGCAATGGGGTAGAATCTCTCGGGTTTTTGTGTATGTGTTCGTTTATGTTTGGACAAGGATGTTTTTATGTTGATGATGTTGGATCATGTTTCGGTTTTAATGAGATTGATTTGGAAGGTTTGTGCCTAAATGGTTGCTTGTGTAGGAAGTATGCCTTTAGAATTGGGGCTTTTCATGTATGATGTTATATTGTTGAATTGTTGATGCAAGTATGTCCCATTTATGTTGAGTTGCATGTTGGTAAAGTTTGGAGGCTTTAGGAGTATGATTGGATGGCCAATTATGTGTTTGAGTGAGCAAAATGCAGCAATCTGGGCAAGGCGTTTCGGAACAGTTGACACCGTTTCGGAACGGGTGCCCTGCATAAACCCAGGCGTCCGAAACGGGTGCCACCGTTCCGGAACGGGTTGGCTACTGCCAGTCCCCCGTTGCGGTACGCGTTGCGGAACGGCCCCGTGTTTCGAAACGGGCTCTGCCAGTTTCGGAACGGGTGACCGTTGGGGACTGACATGGGCGGTTAAATGTTTCAGAATGTTTGCATTTTGGTCCTGAAACTTGTTTGTGCAATTGTATGAGTTTGGGTTGTCCGTTTGAGCTGAAATTTGGCAGAGAAGCATGAAACATGATTAATTTTAAGTTGGTAACTTAAAATCTGGTTAAGTCCTTAAGGTTTTCAGAATTTATAATTTAGTCCCTTAAGTTGTAAATTGTTCAATTGGGTCCCTGTTTGATCTCTGATGTTTGTGGTCTTTGAGTATGATGTTTGTGTGATCACATCTAGGGTTAATGAGCATCTAGACAAGATTAAAAAGGAAAAAAAAGGGTCGTTAATCAAGGTTGACTTTCGGGTTGACTTTGGTTTTCCCCGTGTAATCTTCTTAATTTGGGTCAACCGTCTAGGCCGGGTTAAGGGGGTTACATTTGGTGGTATCAGAGCTGAGTTGCGAATGCTTGGGGAAAACGGTAAGTTGTTGTGATGTGTGTTGATGTTTACCTTGTTGTGTGGATGAAAGTTGGTTGAATGTTGGTTGAAACACGTGTTTCTGGGCATGATGCTGATGTTTCTGAGCAAATTGTTGATGTTTCTGATCAAGTTGCTGATGTTTTCGAGCATGCTTTGTGTTTATGAATCATTGTTGAATTAATGTGGATATGTGCTGATGTGGTGAGCTGGTGTTATGCTTGATGATTGTGTAATGAGTATGTTATGTTGATAATATGCTGATGCAAATGGATGCTGTTGGATGTAAGCATGATCGAGTATGTTGATTGATATGCTTGATGTTGTGATATCCATGTTGTGTTGACTGTTATGTCATGTAAAGGGGAGGATTCGGGATACCCATTGCCTTATTAATATAGCTATTGTGTTATTTTGGAGTTGGAGTTTGAATCCTTGCTTAATGCTGGTCTAACTGGTTTGTTTGTTTGTTGTGATTGTATGTTTGTTGTTGTTAGTAGTATGGCTAAGTCGATGAAAGAATGGCAGTTGGGAGAGATGGTTGCTGCCTTGGGGCAGGTTGTTAAGGCGTGGAATTCACCCTTTCGTAGAGGTGTTTTGTCTCAGCTTTCTGTGCCTGGGGTTGAGGTGATAAGGCAAGGGAAAGAAGCTGGTTCTGTGGTGAAGAGTTCATCATCTGATGTTCAGGAGGTGTTGGGAACATCTCAGGCTGTGGTAAAGGTAAAGTCAGTGGATGTGCTGGCTGTGGGATGTGTGGGTTTGCCGAAGCAGCGTTTGCTTGATTTGGGTGCTGTGGAATATCATGGTTCTACACCGGAGATGTTTGAGGCCTGGTTGGCCAGTGTGGTTCTGATCTTGGATCAGGAAGGCTGTGATCTTGCTTGTAAGCTGGGGAGTGTTGTTTCTTTGATGTTGGAGGATGCCTGTGTCTGGTGGACATCTGTGGCTGTGGCGTCACATATTCCTGATATTGATTGGGATTTCTTTGTATCTGCCTTTTATGAAAGGTATCTTGGAGGGAAGTTTCCAAGGGTTGAGCAATGTGACGGTGGTGTTGTTGTAGAGCAAGTGTTGCTTGGGCAAGGAGTGGAAGTTCAGCCACCGGTGTGTGACCGTTGTGAAAGGCGCCATGTTGGAGGTTGTTGGGGCGCGGGTGCTTGCTGGAACTGTGGTTCCAAAGTGCATGTTAAGCGTGATTGTCCTCTTGGAGTGAAGTCAGCTTTGGTGTTAGCCAAAGGGTCTCAGAAAGGTCGTGGGCACGGCCGAGGCAAGGTTCAGAAGTGGTAGAAAGAGCAGAAAGTTGTGAAGAGTGTGGGAAAGGAGAATTGCTGGAAATGTGGGTCTGCTGGACACATGAGACGTGATTGTTTTATGTTGGCTCGGAACAGCCAAGGTCCCTTACCGCAAGGAGTTGGTGGTGACCCTGGTGTGTTAGCTGGTGCTGCAGTGGTGCGGCAGGAGGATGATGGTTCCGCGAGGAAGAGAGTTCGTCTGATGAAGCTTCAGGGTGGTGTTGTGCTTTCAGGTAACCTTGTTTAGTAATCTTTGCTCTAGTTACCTTAGTTTGGTTTCTGTTGGTTTTCCTTGCGTGGTAAGTTTAGTCTTGTTGCTAGTTGTTGGGGTAATAGTTGTAGTTTGGAAACATCTTTGGTGTGAAGAAGGCTTAGGTGAGAATCTTGTGGTTAATGATTGTTGGTATGATGGAGTTAGATAAGTTAGAAGTGAGGTAGGAGGTTGTTCTTAGACGGATTTGAGGATGTTATTGGAGGGTGTGAACTGGCATTCATGCACAGTTAAAATCATTGTTATATGCTATATTATATATGTTGGTCCATGCATACATGTGGCATGACATTAGAGGTTTTGCATACATGTACATCAGGCATTGATAGGGCATGTTGGTGATCATGCATACGATGTTCACACTCGCTAATAACTAATCGAATCTGTTAGAGTGGTGGTTGGGTTAGGTTGGATGATGGGTTTTTAGAGGTTGTTTTGGTGCTGGGTGAGAGTTAGACGTAATGGAGTATATTAGGCTAGTTGCTAGTAATAGTGAGAGTGGTATGGTCTGATGGTAGAAGGATAGTGTTTGTTGCTTAAAGAGAGTTTAGTGGTTTGGATAGCTAAGTGGAAGGGGTAGCACCTTGATGCTAAGTGATGTTGTAGTTTAACGGTTGTGTTTCCAGGTGCTGGGGTAGCTTAGCATTTGGGTTGTTGTGGAAGGGTTGTGTTTGTAAGTGCTGGTTCTTAGCAACCTTTGAGGAGTTGAGGAGTTGGTATGTATGGTAGGTTGGGCGATGTCCTGGTAAGACAAGTGTTATGGTTGAAGTTTGAAGTGGAAGGGTTATGAAAGATCGAAGGCTTTTGTTGGTTATTTGGGTTCTTGTGAGAAGTGGTTGGCTGGTTGTGTGTATGTGAATTTCTTTTGAGGTCAGCTGGTGGTGTATGGAACAGCTGGCGGAGTCGAGTTGGGGTTGTGATGTGATTTTTGGAATCTGGGTGAGTGATCTTGGTGAGATGTGGTGGTAATGTTAGCAACAGTTGTGAGGGTTTATCAGTATTCGTTGAGGAGTTTGGGTAAGCAGTTGATGTTTAAGGATTTTTGCTTGTTGGGAAATTCTTGGGAGAGGTTTGGGAGTTTGCAAGAGTTTTAGAAGCAGAGAAGGTTGAATAGTGGCTGAATTGGATTGGTTGTTGTCTCTGTGTAAACAGGTCTTGGGAGTTGTGTGTTGCAGTGATGTGTGCTGTAAGAGCTGAAGTTCTTCAGGTTGATATTGGGGCTGTGTACCGTCCGGTTATGTGAAAGGTTAAGTTGTGGTTATCTTTGTGTGCTCTGGATTTTGTGAACAGCATGTGGTGGTGCTAAGTTGGTGGAGTTTTGTGTGGAAAGTGTCCAGTGATGGTTGAGGCTTTTGTGTTGTCTTGTGTGTGATTTGAGAAGGTTGTGGTTCTCTTTTCGCCGGTTGAAATTTCGAGGACGAAATTTCCTAAGGGGGGGAGAGTTGTAACGCCCCAGTTTTGGGCTCAGAAGTTTTGGGCGTTGACCGGTTCGGTCAAAGTGCTGATCGAATATATAAGAGTGAATTTAGGAAAGCCTAGTTCGGGTTGCATTAAAAATATGGAAAAATGTCCTAAAATCATCTTTTAATATAATTAAGTGAACTGTGAAATCAATTTTGGAAAATGAGGTTCGTAAGGTTGACATTTTGGCTAGTGACCAAAATGTAATTTTTGAAAGTTCGGTGACAGTTTTATAAAGGATTGAAACTTTGAATCTTTAAGGAGCTAATATTCCAAAAAGAGTTTCTCCAGATTTTTCTAAGACATTTTAAGGCTTTATTCTAATTTTAAAGTTTATGAAATGTGGAGGGAAATCATTTTATCATTTTATAACTAACTTTTCTATTTTCTCTCAATTTTCCTTTTCTCTCATTTTCTCTCAACCCAAACACATTCTCCAGATTTTCTTCTTTGATTTTGTCAATCTAAATCACTCATTTCAACTCTCATTTGATTCCTAATCATCTCATCAACAAAACCTCTCAATTTGCAAGTTGTTTCATCAAGCTTTTTGGCTCTAAAAAGGAGAAACTCAAGTTTGGAGGTAAGAACGTCCTTCTCCTCTGAACTTCAAGTTCTTTATTGAAATTCCCAAGTTCTCAATCCTTAATTTATGATTTGTTAAAGGCTTTTCAATTGAAATCTTGATTTTGGCTAAAATGCAAGATTTGGTGATTTTGGTGGAATTTCCGTATGATCTGTTTAAGCAGGGTTTTGAAGTGTCAAAATGATGTTAAATGAATGCTAAATTGATTAGAAGTTGAGGTTTAATTAATGCAATCCCGGATAGGTTGAATTTCCTAAGTTTTGCTTGAGTTTTTGGTTGTTTTTGGAGTGTTTTGGTGATCTGTTATACCTGGAGGTATAAGGACGTGTTTGTGATTATTTTGGATGTTAATTGATGTTTAAAAGTGGTTAGAAGTGATGGATCTTGGCTGGGTTAAGTTTTGGAAGTGTTTGGAGGTGATTTCGGTTGTGTTTGGTAGCCGAATTGTTGGATTTGTGATGAGCAGCGAGTTGTGTTGTGTTGCTGGTGTTTTTAATGCATAATGATGCATTGATCTTCTGTTGTTGTGTGCTTGAAACAGGGGAGTTTGATCCGTGAGCTTTAGAGGTGTTGCGGAAGGTTTCGGATGCTTGGAAGGCTTGTTGGCTAGCCTTGTTTTGGTTATCGGTGAGTGAAGTTGGGTTTTCAGCTTTTAAACCAAGGTTTGAAGGTTTTTGGGAGCTTAGTGTAAGTCTAAACAACTTTGCTAAGCTCAAGAGTAAGTGAATGGATTTTCGCTCTTGAATTATGATTGTGAAATTGGCTTTTAAGCAATTGTGGTTGATGATTGAAATGCATGTGTTTTGCATGGTTTAAATCTGTTTTGAAAGCATATTTTAGCATGGTTTAATGCTGGTTTTGAAAGCCATATGTGAAGGATGCTCAAGGTAAGAGATCCTTGGTTTTATACATTGAAAATGTGGTTTTGATGCATGGTGTTGCATGTTGTTCAATGGCTTTGTTTAATGCTTTAAAACAGTGAATTAATGTTGGTAAATGATGGTTTTTGCATTATGGTTATGCATGTGAAACATTGGACTAATGTGGTAAGGTGGTTATATTGGCAAGTGATGTAAGTGGTTCTTGGTTCTTTGATCGGATATAGTTAGCCGGCTATAGGATTGGGTGCACCGTGAATTAAGTCGCCTTGGAGGTGGAGTGGTCAAGAGTGGACCGGTAAACTCCCTTCAAGTATCCTAACGAGATGGTTGAGGTCATAATGGAGGTGTTGCCCATTCGAGGACCTTGGTTGAGCAAAGGTTATATGGTGTTTAAAAGTCCATATGTGGAAACCTTGTGCTTGTTGAGATCACAATGGCGGTGTTAAGTCCATGTGTGGATCTTGTGTAGGGTGTCCCGGATCTCGTTAGTGATGTTATACAACTACCAATCGGTGAATGCAAAGGTTGTATGGTGTTTGAAAGTCCATACATGGGAACCTTGTGCATGTCAAGGTTGTATGGTGTTTGAAAGTCCATACATGGGAACCTTGGGGAAAAGTTGAGGTTGTATGGTGTTTGAAAGTCCATACATGGGAACCTCGGGAAAGCTAAGGTTGTATGGTGTTTAAAAGTCCATACATGGGAACCTTAGGATGTTGAGGTCAAATGGTGTTTAAAAGTCCATTTGGGAGACCTTGGATTGGTAGGGTGTATGGAGCGTAGGGACAACGCTCGGAATCCGCGTATCCGATTGGGTGTTGAGTTGAAAAGTGAATGTGGTTGATCACTTGAAGGCCAATATGATGTTCTTGATTGTGATGAAGCATGGGATGCTTGAGATGATGCATAATTGCATGTGAAGCATGAGATGCTTGAAAAGATGCATGGTTGCATGGAAAGTGTATAATGCTTGTGAATGCATGTTTACTTGTTAAGTTGAACAAGTGTTGATTATCATTTGGAAAATGATGCATGTGAGCATGAAATATCTTTAGTGCATTGGAGTCTTGTTAAGACTTGTTTTTAAAGGCATGTGATGATGATGTTGTGGTTCATATATGTTGCCTTTGGCTTAATGCATGTGTTGGTTGGTTTGTGAAATGGTTTTAAAAGATTCTTGCTTGAATTGGCTTTCAAGTTTAAGAAAGGTATGTTGTGAAATGGGAGTGTTTTCCAAGGTTTTGTTTTAACTTGCATATGTGCTTATGCATGGCGTGGTTAAATTGGTGGTTTTGGTAATTGTGCTTTTTAAAAGGTTTTCTTAGCTTGTTGAGCTAAGGGTTGGTTTTCATGTATGTGTAATGCATGGTTTTGAGCTTGTTGTTGAAGAGGGTTTTCAAACATGGCTTTGGTAAACAAATCGGGTTTGTTTTAAAAAGTGATTTATGACCCGCTGCATTGATGGTGTTTTGGTTTTGAGCATACCTCACTAAGCATTATGTGCTTACGCTCCTTTTTGTCCGTCAATGCAGATTCTTGAAGTTTGGACAGCAAGGAGCAAGGGATTCAAGGTGGACTCCACTTGAGATGTATGTCTCGGTGAATAGTTATAGTTAATAAAGGCAATGGGGTAGAATCTCTCGGGTTTTTGTGTATGTGTTCGTTTATGTTTGGACAAGGATGTTTTTATGTTGATGATGTTGTTGGATCATGTTTCGGTTTTAATGAGATTGATTTGGAAGGTTTGTGCCTAAATGGTTGCTTGTGTAGGAAGTATGCCTTTAGAATTGGGGCTTTTCATGTATGATGTTATATTGTTGAATTGTTGATGCAAGTATGTCCCATTTATGTTGAGTTGCATGTTGGTAAAGTTTGGAGGCTTTAGGAGTATGATTGGATGGCCAATTATGTGTTTGAGTGAGCAAAATGCAGCAATCTGGGCAAGGCGTTTCGGAACAGTTGACACCGTTTCGGAACGGGTGCCCTGCATAAACCCAGGCGTCCGAAACGGGTGCCACCGTTCCGGAACGGGTTGGCTACTGCCAGTCCCCCGTTGCGGTACGCGTTGCGGAACGGCCCCGTGTTTCGAAACGGGCTCTGCCAGTTTCGGAACGGGTGACCGTTGGGGACTGACATGGGCGGTTAAATATTAATTTACCCTCCCGGACCCGACACACAAACTCCTAAACCCGACCCGATCCAAAAATTTTAAAAAAATATTAAATTTTGTCGACAATTGATGTTAAATCCAATCGAACTACCATCACATTCAAAAAAATATAAATTTCAAGGACTTTAAAACTATATAAAAATAAAATAAACCTAATTAAAGTACTCACATGAAAAAAATACATATTTAAGAGAATAAACTCGAACCATTGACCTTCAGAATCAAATATGTTAAAACTAGAACAATATCTAACAAAAATTTAGGATAAAAACAAACTAAAAAATAACTTGAAACTTATAAAAGTGTTTATATATAGTGGTATTTTTATAAATATAGTAAAAATAAATAAATATAATAAAAAATATACCAAGGCGGGGTGGGGCAAGGAATTTTCACCGCATACTCGAACCCACCCCGCCCTGACCCTATGCATTTTAATACCCGCCTCGAGCCCCGAAATTCAAGAGGAAAAACCTGATCAGGTCGGGTCTGGGCACACCGGGTCGGGTAATTTTGCATCCCTATGGATTCTCCAAGACATCAGAACAGAACTCTCTTCGAATACGTGCAAGCGAACCCATGTTGATCTCTTAAAGTAGATGAAGATATAAGACGAAAATGGTGATTTACAACACAAAGTGGGGGTATTTATAGGCAATGACGTGCCGGGCCATGACTATTGTGGAAGTTGTCGCTTCTTTTGGTAGTATCGACGCATCGTCAACTTAGTTCGGAACTCTTGATCTTTCAACCTAAACTATTACCTTTTGTTTTCACATTTTTAGTGTTAGGTAATTAGTACCGAACTTGTATTTATGAGTTCCGTATCCGATGTTACCAACTTTTTACATACAAAGTCAAAGACGCATGGTCTCAATAAGTCATATCGGTTTCGAATCTTTGTTAGCCATTTCGATACGTCAGCACCAGATAAGTCTTATCGGTTGTACCATTAGGTAGAACAGTGTCTTCTCAGTTTAATTGCATGACGATTTTAGTTTAAGTTAAATTTCTGGTTCTTGCTCGAAATTGTCTTCTCAGTTATAATAGTCTCAACTACAAAAATCCTCATTAAATACCCTGAAAATACCTGTAACCCCCTTAACCGGCCTAGACGGTTGACCCGAATTAAGAAAGTCACACGGGGAAAATCAAAGTCAACCCGAAAGTCAACCTTGATTAACGACCCTTTTTTTCTTTTTAAAACTTGTCTAGATGCATATTAAGCCTAATTGTGATCACACAAACATCATACCAAAAGATCACAAACATCAGAGATCAAACAGGGACTCAATTGAACAATTTACAACTTTAGGGACCAAAACGCAAACATTCCAAAACATATAACTGCCAATGTCAGCCCCCAACGGTCACCCGTTCCGAAACAGGCATAGCCCGTTTCGAAACTCGGGGCCGTTCCGCAACGCGTACCGAAACGGGGGTCTGGCAGTGGCCTTTCCGTTTCGGAACGGCCCCTCCCGTTTCGGACGCCTGGGCACAATTAAGGCACCCGTTCCGAAACGGTAGGTGCTGTTCCGAAACACCCTGCACAGATTGCCTAAAAATGCATGCTTAAACATGCAATTGACCAACCAATCATGCTCCAAATGCCACCAAACTTTGCCAACATGCAATTCAACATATATGAGACATACTTGCATCAACAATTCATCAAAACATCCACATATATGAAAAGCCCCAAATCTATAGGCATGCTTCCTACACAAGTAAGCCATTCAAGCATAAACTTCCAATTCAAGCATAAGAAGGCCAACCACAAAACCAGCATTCTCAACAACATTCAACATACTTAGGGAGTTCAAAACATCTCCCAAAACATACACATAGGTCCCCCATTGCCAAATTACCAAAAGCTAAAATGTACTTAGAAAACCTTCCATACTTAGAGCTTTGTTTCCACTTGGATGCTTGCCCTCCTTGCTGCCCTCAAGTACTCTAATGCTCTGCATTATTGAATTAAGAAAACGGAGGAGAGCGTAAGCAAAAGCTTAGTGAGGAATGCTCATTTAAACCATTCAATAATGCATTTATAAAACACTTTATAAATCATGCTTCAAACCATCATTTACACATGCTCAAAAGCATACTTAAACATGCATCTCATGCATCAAATCATAACATGTCATATTGGCCACAAGTGATAAATTCCATTTCTTTAAAAACAAGTTCATCAACTTTCACCCCAAGGACTTTTAAACACCTTGGCCCCAAGGACTTTTAAACACCTTGGCCTATGGTCTTTTAAACACCATAGAATGTATCACATCAAGGACTTTTAAACACCTTGATCCCAAGGACTTTTAAACACCTTGGCCATGGACTTTTAAACACCATGAATTGAATCACCTCAAGGACTTTTAAACACCTTGAGCCCAAGGACTTTTAAACACCTTGGCCTATGGACTTTTAAACACCATAGAAAGGACCACACAAGGACTTTTAACCACCTTTGTGTCCGTAACAAGAACCATCCAAGGACTTTTAACCACCTTGATGTTCTTAAGTAACAAGGCTCACTCAAGGACTTTTAACCACCTTAGTGACCTTAACCTTTTCAAAACATCACTTGCCAATATACATCATTATCATCAATTTATCCACTGTTTTAAAGCATTAAACCAAGCCATATTCATCATGCATTTAAAGCATCAAACCACATTTAATCAATGTTCAAAAACAAGGAACTCTTACCTTGAGCTTCCTTTAACATATGGCTTATCAAAACAGCAAATACCATGCTAAATCATGCTTTCAAAACAGTAATCAAAACATGCAATAAACCACATTGCATCACAACAAAATCATGGCCACCACTAGAGAGAATTTCCGAAAACTTACACTCGAGCTTAGCAATGTTGTTTAGACTTAAACTAAGCTCCCAAGACATTGGTTTCAAAGCCGAAAACCCAATTTCACTCACCGATTCCACTTCGCCTCTTGCCGAAGCACCAATTCAAGCTTCCGGATCAACAACTCTTGGATCCAAAGATGCCTCCCCTGATTAAACACATTAAAGCATAGATTTAATGCATCATCATGCATCAAAAGCTTCAATGAAAGCACTCAAACTCGCTGCTCTCATTCACACTCCAATTTCGGCCACCAAACACAACCGAAATTGCATCAAAACCACTTCTCAACAAAGCCCAGCCATAAACCAGCAAAACCTAACATCCATTAACACCATTTAACATCTAAAAACAACCTATAAACATCCTTATACCTCTAGCAACATCAGATCCACAAGATCACCACAAAAACATCCAAGAATCACAAGCTAAACTTAGGAAACACAACCTATCCGGGATTGCATTAATCAAAACTCATTTCCTTATCAAATTAACATTCATTAATCATCATTTTAGCACCTTAAAACACTGCTTAAACAGATCCAACGAAATTTCATCAAAAACACACCAAATCTTGCATTTTAAGCCAAGATCCACTAAACAATCTTAAAAGCCATTTATAAAACATCAATTAGGGATTGAGAACTTAGGAATTTCATTAAAGAACTTGAAGTTCAGAGGAGAAGGACGTTCTTACCTCCAAACTTGAGTTTCTCCTCTTTTAGAGCCAAAAAGCTTGATGAATCAAGTAGCAAATACAAAGGTTTTGATGAGGAGATGATTAGGAATCAAATGAGGATTGAAAAGAAGTATTTAGGTGATAAAAATCAGAGGAAAAGATCTGGAGAGAATGTGTTTGGTTTGAGAGAAAAGATGAGAGAAAATGAGAATGGAAAATTTAGAAAGTTAGTTAAAGATGACTAAAAATATCTTTCCCTCCTTTTTACTTTTATTTTAAACCATTATTAAATCATTTAATATTCTAGAAAATCTGGAGAAACTCCCCTTTGGGTAAATAGCTCCCTAAAGATTCAAAGTTTCAATCCTTTTTAAAACAGTCACAAAACTTTCAAAAATCACATTTTGGTCACTAGCCAAAATGTCACCCTTCCGAAACTCATTTTCCAAAATTGATTTCACAGTTCACTTAATTATATTAAAAGATGATTTTAGAACATTTTTCCATATTTTTAATGCAACCCGAACTAGGCTTTCCTAATTTCACCTCTTTAGATTCGAACAGCACTTTGACCAAACCGGTCAACGCCCAAAACTTCTAAGCCCAAAACCGGGGCGTTACAACTCTCCCCCCCTTAAGAAATTTCGTCCTCGAAATTTACCTGAAGGAAAGAGATAAGGAAACTGCTTCAGCATGTCTTCCTTCCGCTCCCACGTGGCTTCCTCAACACCGCGATGCTTCCACAGCACCTTCACCAACTCAATGGTCTTGCCACGAAGAACCTTGCTATCCGAATCCAGAACCTTCACCGGTTCCTCATCATAGGTCAAATCCGGATTCAAAACCACTTCCTCCACAGGCATCACATGCGAAGGATCAGATCTATACCTCCGGAGCATAGAGACATGGAACACATCATGGATCTTCTCCAACTCCTGTGGTAACCTCAATCGATACGCAACAGGACCCACACGCTCAACCACCTCATATGGTCCAATGTACCTAGGGCTCAACTTACCCTTTCGGCCAAACCGCATCACCTTCTTCCAAGGCGAAACCTTCAAGAACACACGGTCACCCACCGCATACTCTATCTCCTTACGCTTCAAATCCGCGTAAGACTTCTGCCGATCAGAGGCAGCCTTTAACCGCTCACAAATGAGCTTTACCTTCTCTGTGGTCCCTTTCAACAAAGCCGGCATCGAAACCAACTTCTGACCAGTCTCAGCCCAACAAAGAGGAGTCCTACACTTCCTCCCGTACAAAGCCTCATAAGGTGCCATCTGTATACTTGCCTGATAACTGTTGTTATAAGAAAACTCAACCAAAGGCAGATGCTTCTCCCAAGAACCTTGGAACTCAATCACGCAGCATCTCAACATATCCTCCAAAATCTGGATAACTCGCTCAGACTGACCATCCGACTGAGGATGAAAGGATATACTGAAATGCAACCTTGTACCCAGAGCTTGATGCAAACACTGCCAGAACCGCGATGTGAACCTCGGATCCCTATCCGACACAATCGACTTAGGCACACCATGCAGCCGCACAATCTCAGCAAAGTACAGCTCTGCCAACCTATCCAAAGAAAACGTGGTATGCACAGGCAAGAAATGCGCACACTTCGTCAGGCGATCCACAATCACCCAGACCGAATTCTTCTTCGATGGAGACAAAGGTAAACCAGATACAAAATCCATGGTAACCCTCTCCCACTTCCATTCAGGGATTTTCAACGGTTGCAACAACCCTGAAGGAAACTAATGCTCAGCCTTAACTCGCTGACACACCAAACACTTGCTAACAAACTCTGCAACATCTTTCTTCAAACCCACCCAATAGTACTCATCACGAAGATCTCGGTACATCTTAGTACTACCAGGGTGCATAGCAAAAGGACTACTATGACCTTCAGTCAGAATAGCACGCCTCAACTCAGCATCAGCAGGCACTACTATCCGACTCCCAAAAAAAAGCACACCATCATCATTGAAACAGAAATCCGAAGGTCTACCCTCCGCGATATCCTGAACATGAGACACCAAGGAATCATCCAACAACTGCTTATCCTTGATCAACTGAACCAAAGAGGGTTTCACTTGCAACTCAACAACGAGACCACCATCTTGCGATATGCTCAAGCTAGCAAACATAGCCCTCAGCTCAACAGCTACCTTCCTACTCAAGGTATCCGCAACAACATTAGCTTTTCCAGGATGATACTCAATCGTCAGATCATAATCCTTGAGCAACTCCAACCAACGCCGCTGCCTAAGATTCAACTCCTTCTGAGACATCAAATACCTCAAACTCTTGTGATCCGTGTACACAGTACACTTCTCACCATACAGATAATGTCTCCAGATCTTCAGAGCAAAAACCACTGCAGCCAGCTCAATATCATGCGTAGGGTAATTGCGCTCATGCACCTTCAACTGCCGCGATGCATAAGCCACCACCTTACCCTCCTGCATCAGCACACACCCCAAACCAACATAGGATGCATCACTGTAAACCACAAACTCTTTCCCTGATTCAGGCTGAATCAAGATAGGAGCTTGCGTCAAAGCCGCCTTAAGCTTCTCAAAAGCCTGCTGTCTCGCTTCCGTCCACTCATACTTAACATCCTTCTGCAACAGCTTCGTCAAAGGAGCAGCAATCTTGGAAAAACCATCCACAAACCTTCGGTAGTATCCCGCCAAACCAAGGAAACTACGGACCTCATGAACAGACTTAGGAACTTTCCAACTCATCACCGCCTCAATCTTCTGAGGATCAACACGAATCCCCTCAGCTGAGACCACATGCCCAAGAAAAACCACCTCCCTTAACCAGAACTCACACTTGCTCAGCTTAGCATAAAGCTGATTCTCCAACAAAGCTTGCAAAACAATCCTCAAATGCTCTTCATGCTCCTCCTCAGTACGCGAGTACACGAGGATATCATCAATGAACACCACAACAAACTTGTCCAGGTATTCATGAAACACGCGATTCATCATGTCCATGAAAGCAGCAGGAGCATTTGTCAACCCAAACGGCATCACAAGAAACTCATAATGCCCATACCTTGTCCTGAAAGCTGTCTTAGGCACATCCACATCCTTCACCTTCAACTGATAGTACCCTGACCTCAAGTCAATCTTAGAGAACACAGCAGCTCCCCGAAATTGATCAAAGAGATCATCAATCCTCGGCAAAGGATACCGATTCTTGATAGTCAACTTGTTCAGCTGACGGTAATCAATGCACATTCTCATAGTGCCATCCTTCTTCTTCACAAACAAGACCGGTGCTCCCCAAGGTGACACACTCGGCCGGATGAAACCACGATCAAGCAACTCTTGCAACTGCGTCTTCAGCTCCTTCAGCTCCTTAGGTGCCATTCTATAGGGAGTAATGGACACATGAGTTGTATTCTCATACAGCTCAATTCCAAACTCCACCTCGCGGTTAGGAGGTAAACCAGGCAACTCCTCAGGAAAAACACCAGGAAACTCCTTCACAATTCTGATATCTTGCACCCTCAACTCTTTAGAGCTAGGATTCATCACAAAAGCTAGATAGGCTTCGCAACCTTGCCTCAACATCCTGCTCGCCTCCAAGGTAGACACCACATTGGCAAGAAACTTCACATTCTCACCAACCACAACAACTTCATAATCATCCGCAAGCTTAAGCAAAACCCGCTTGTTCTCACAATCCACAACAGCACGATGCTCAGCAAGCCAATCCATACCAAGGATCACATCAAAACCATAGAAGGGCAACTCCATAAGATCAACATGGAAAACATGCTCTTGAACAACCAAGGGACACCTTCTATAAAGCTTCCTAGTCACAACAGTCTCACCAAAAGAACTAGTGACTCGAACACCAACATCCAAGGACTCAACAGGCAAACCAAGCAATTCAGCATGCTCACGCAAAATGTATGAATGCGTAGATCCAGAATCTATCAAAGAAAGCAATGACAAGGACTGCAAAGTAAAGGTACCTGCAATCACATCCGCATCATCCCTGCCCTCTCGCTGAGCATACACCCTCGCTTGGCCTCCACCCTCAAGCTGAATAGCCACAACATGGGCCACTCCACGACCACCTTCCTCTCTCCTCTGGAAATTACCACGGCCGCGCCCACGACCTCTCTGCGGTGCAGCAACAACAGGAGCACGCACCTGATCACCAGCCAACCTAGGACAATCTTGTCTCAAGTGGTCTGCAGAACCACAACTCCAGCACCCGTTACCAGCAGCCGCAACAGGAGCTTGCACCACTCTCTCGGCACGAGGACAGTCACGTTTCATGTGACCACGAGAACCACAGATCCAACAAACACTCGGATCAGCTCTAGCATTGCCTCCTCTAGCAGGTGCACCACCACCTCTCTTAGCTGAAGACTGATACTTCTGATCACGTCCCCTCTTGTTCCGTCCACCTCCGGAACTAAACTCAGCTGATCGCTTCCCAGCACTTGCTCCAGCACCTCTCACAGATAAACCCAAGTTCATCTCAACTTCCTTGGCTCGGCCCACCAACACGTCGAAATCATCATACTCGGCGGCCAGCAAATACATTTTCACATCCGTCTCTAAACCATAACGGAACCTCTCGCACCTTGCCCGCTCATCAGGTACCAGCTCCGGTGCATACTGACTGAGTCGCACAAACTGCACCTCATACTCAGCCACACTCATGCTCCCTTGGGTAAGAGACATGAATTCACGCTTCTTCTCATCTAGATATCTCACACCAAGATATCTCCGCTTGAACACATTCTGAAAGAATGTCCAAGTCACATCAGCTTCTGCCATCCCAGCAATAGTGGTTGTCCACCACGTATACGCATCCTTCTGCAGCAAGGACACAACACAACCCAGCTTTTGCACATCAGTGCAACTCATCTGGCCCAAGATTCGCTTGGTACTCTCTAGCCAAGCTTCAGAACTCTCAGCAGACATACCCCTGAACTCAGTCCCACCAAGACTGCGCAAACGCTCCAAAGGTAGTCTAACACCAGCATCTTCTTGATGCCCCGCTCCACGAGCCCCAGCTACCGCTGCTTGAAAAGCACCAGCAATAGCTTGCACTAATATCGTCATATCAGGCATAGCTTGCCCCTGACCAGCCCCAGGTCCAGCAGCTCCAGCGCCAGCTGCAGCTCCAGCACCACCACCACCAGGTGGAGGAGGAGGTAACACCGCACTACCCGTGTTTTCCTCATTCTCATTCTCATTAGGAGCCGTAGCTCGCACATTACCTCGTAACTCTCTACGTGGTGCCATACTTTTACCATGCAATCACAACACAAATAAAACAAAATCAGGCCCAGCAAGGTAAGCAATCCAAGTATTCAAGCTCAATTTCATTTCAAAACAACATCCTTTCTTTAGCTTTGATTTGGCAATGGGTACCCACAAAATGCTACATCACAGCACATACTTCAATTGCATCAAAATCACAAGCCATTAAACATGCTTTCACTCAACAAGCATACAAGGCATACACACTTCAATCATGCATACATACATTCCCAATCACTCGAGAACTCAGCTCTGATACCACCAAATGTAACCCCCTTAACCCGGCCTAGACGGTTGACCCGAATTAAGAAAGTCACACGGGGAAAACCAAAGTCAACCCGAAAGTCAACCTTGATTAACGACCCTTTTTTTCTTTTTAAAACTTGTCTAGATGCATATTAAGCCTAATTGTGATCACACAAACATCATACCAAAAGATCACAAACATCAGAGATCAAACAGGGACTCAATTGAACAATTTACAACTTTAGGGACCAAAACGCAAACATTCCAAAACATATAACTGCCAATGTCAGCCCCCAACGGTCACCCGTTCCGAAACAGGCATAGCCCGTTTCGAAACTCGGGGCCGTTCCGCAACGCGTACCGAAACGGGGGTCTGGCAGTGGCCTTTCCGTTTCGGAACGGCCCCTCCCGTTTCGGACGCCTGGGCACAATTAAGGCACCCGTTCCGAAACGGTAGGTGCTGTTCCGAAACACCCTGCACAGATTGCCTAAAAATGCATGCTTAAACATGCAATTGACCAACCAATCATGCTCCAAATGCCACCAAACTTTGCCAACATGCAATTCAACATATATGAGACATACTTGCATCAACAATTCATCAAAACATCCACATATATGAAAAGCCCCAAATCTATAGGCATGCTTCCTACACAAGTAAGCCATTCAAGCATAAACTTCCAATTCAAGCATAAGAAGGCCAACCACAAAACCAGCATTCTCAACAACATTCAACATACTTAGGGAGTTCAAAACATCTCCCAAAACATACACATAGGTCCCCCATTGCCAAATTACCAAAAGCTAAAATGTACTTAGAAAACCTTCCATACTTAGAGCTTTGTTTCCACTTGGATGCTTGCCCTCCTTGCTGCCCTCAAGTACTCTAATGCTCTGCATTATTGAATTAAGAAAACGGAGAAGAGCGTAAGCAAAAGCTTAGTGAGGAATGCTCATTTAAACCATTCAATAATGCATTTATAAAACACTTTATAAATCATGCTTCAAACCATCATTTACACATGCTCAAAAGCATACTTAAACATGCATCTCATGCATCAAATCATAACATGTCATATTGGCCACAAGTGATAAATTCCATTTCTTTAAAAACAAGTTCATCAACTTTCACCCCAAGGACTTTTAAACACCTTGGCCCCAAGGACTTTTAAACACCTTGGCCTATGGACTTTTAAACACCATAGAATGTATCACATCAAGGACTTTTAAACACCTTGATCCCAAGGACTTTTAAACACCTTGGCCATGGACTTTTAAACACCATGAATTGAATCACCTCAAGGACTTTTAAACACCTTGAGCCCAAGGACTTTTAAACACCTTGGCCTATGGACTTTTAAACACCATAGAAAGGACCACACAAGGACTTTTAACCACCTTTGTGTCCGTAACAAGAACCATCCAAGGACTTTTAACCACCTTGATGTTCTTAAGTAACAAGGCTCACTCAAGGACTTTTAACCACCTTAGTGACCTTAACCTTATCAAAACATCACTTGCCAATATACATCATTATCATCAATTTATCCACTGTTTTAAAGCATTAAACCAAGCCATATTCATCATGCATTTAAAGCATCAAACCACATTTAATCAATGTTCAAAAACAAGGAACTCTTACCTTGAGCTTCCTTTAACATATGGCTTATCAAAACAGCAAATACCATGCTAAATCATGCTTTCAAAACAGTAATCAAAACATGCAATAAACCACATTGCATCACAACAAAATCATGGCCACCACTAGAGAGAATTTCCGAAAACTTACACTCGAGCTTAGCAAAGTTGTTTAGACTTAAACTAAGCTCCCAAGACATTGGTTTCAAAGCCGAAAACCCAATTTCACTCACCGATTCCACTTCGCCTCTTGCCGAAGCACCAATTCAAGCTTCCGGATCAACAACTCTTGGATCCAAAGATGCCTCCCCTGATTAAACACATTAAAGCAGAGATTTAATGCATCATCATGCATCAAAAGCTTCAATGAAAGCACTCAAACTCGCTGCTCTCATTCACACTCCAATTTCGGCCACCAAACACAACCGAAATTGCATCAAAACCACTTCTCAACAAAGCCCAGCCATAAACCAGCAAAACCTAACATCCATTAACACCATTTAACATCTAAAAACAACCTATAAACATCCTTATACCTCCAGCAACATCAGATCCACAAGATCACCACAAAAACATCCAAGAATCACAAGCTAAACTTAGGAAACACAACCTATCCGGGATTGCATTAATCAAAACTCATTTCCTTATCAAATTAACATTCATTAATCATCATTTTAGCACCTTAAAACACTGCTTAAACAGATCCAACGAAATTTCATCAAAAACACACCAAATCTTGCATTTTAAGCCAAGATCCACTAAACAATCTTAAAAGCCATTTATAAAACATCAATTAGGGATTGAGAACTTAGGAATTTCATTAAAGAACTTGAAGTTCAGAGGAGAAGGACGTTCTTACCTCCAAACTTGAGTTTCTCCTCTTTTAGAGCCAAAAAGCTTGATGAATCAAGTAGCAAATACAAAGGTTTTGATGAGGAGATGATTAGGAATCAAATGAGGATTGAAAAGAAGTATTTAGGTGATAAAAATCAGAGGAAAAGATCTGGAGAGAATGTGTTTGGTTTGAGAGAAAAGATGAGAGAAAATGAGAATGGAAAATTTAGAAAGTTAGTTAAAGATGACTAAAAATATCTTTCCCTCCTTTTTACTTTTATTTTAAACCATTATTAAATCATTTAATATTCTAGAAAATCTGGAGAAACTCCCCTTTGGGTAAATAGCTCCCTAAAGATTCAAAGTTTCAATCCTTTTTAAAACAGTCACAAAACTTTCAAAAATCACATTTTGGTCACTAGCCAAAATGTCACCCTTCCGAAACTCATTTTCCAAAATTGATTTCACAGTTCACTTAATTATATTAAAAGATGATTTTAGAACATTTTTCCATATTTTTAATGCAACCCGAACTAGGCTTTCCTAATTTCACCTCTTTAGATTCGAACAGCACTTTGACCAAACCGGTCAACGCCCAAAACTTCTAAGCCCAAAACCGGGGCGTTACAATACCAAACAGTAAATTCTAACATAAAAGAAAACCTCAAGGTTCCTCTGTCCGCTAAATACGTGAAGAAGAAAGAAGAAACAAAAGTGGATAGATGGATTCTGTCTCTAAGGTGAACAAAATTCCGACCTGTAGCTGTAGAAAGCCTATCGTTGTGAAGACATCATGGTCATATAACAATCCAGGAAGAAAATTTTTTGGGTGTTCTAACCATGGAAAAAGATTTCGAAAATCATGTAATTTTTTTTCCAGTGGTATGAACCACCTATGAGTCCACGTGCACATGTACTTATTCTTGGACTCCTAAGGAAAGTCCGGGCCAATGATAGGGGGAAGAAGAAACAAAAGAATTTCTTGGGTTCTGGGACTTTGTTTTGTTTTCTTTTTCTTTTAGTGAATTGGTTTTGTCATGGATAGGAGATAAGGTTGCAGTTCAGGAATTGTTTTAGAAGGCACTTGAGGGCAACGAGTATTACACAAACCTATCTTGCCTTTAAACAATTTACCTCGCAGTAAGTGTCATTTCCTTATAATATCACACGTATCGAACGTTTGAAAATACAGTAGCGAACATATCACGTCAAACCTCAAATGTAACATGATTTCCTAACGATTCCAGTTTAACTTTTGCTTTACAACTTTGCATACCAGCATCCATAGTTTTGAACATTAAAAGTAATAATATGTAAATGTGGGGTGCAGAGTTCGAAACAAGTGTACAAAAAAGTTGACCTCTATACGGAGGATGTACAACAATAATTTTTTTTTAAACAAAAGGGGGACGCTGCCAGATCTGCACGAACCAAGATCGACCATTCACATTTTGAACATCTGTACAAACCTGCTAGCATGCATAAGATCACCTCAATTAAGTACATCTTAGTTAGTTGACACTAAATTTTTTTAAATTTAAACCTATCGTCCGTCAAGATGGGACCGATGATAATTTCTCGCAAAAAGTTATTCGAGGGTTACAAATCGATGAAGAATATGTTGTCCATCCAAGCGGAAATGGGGACCAAGTCACATAACTCATATTATAATTTTTTCAAAAACCCAATTTTGTTAGTCCATAATAGAAATCAATAACTATGATTGCATATCGAATTAATATGATATAATTGTACAAAGATAATGGTTTAGAAATGAACCTGGCGCATTCCTCTATGGTTTCACGTGAATATTGACGT
This sequence comes from Hibiscus trionum, assembly GCA_030270665.1. NCBI lineage: Eukaryota > Viridiplantae > Streptophyta > Magnoliopsida > Malvales > Malvaceae > Hibiscus > Hibiscus trionum. Next base: position 6,245,074 of record BSYR01000007.1, on the reverse strand, counting down.
CGAGTAATACTTGTCGGATGTTTTACATTCTTTCCCAATTCATTTCCATGTATTGATTTCTTATGTTCTTCCACATCACGGTCCAACGCAAACATGCTCGTGTTTGCTTCATGTACACATTACTGGTATAGAAGCTGCATCTTGTCATATTCTCTAAGTCTCTATACTTGGAAATAAGTAAATATGTTTGTACAAAATTCCCTTTCATCTTAAGCATTCAACGTTTGACTATAAAAGAAACATGATTGATAATCATTCACTTACGATATGCGCAACATCACATATTTGGGTACATGCCCGTATGCTTTTAATCCATGCAATAACGAGCATACCACTGTCCACTCTATCAAGTTTGATGCGGTTCTAGTCATTTAATTACTAATTTCATGATAACAATAAAAGAAATATAGAAAGCTGAATACCCACATTCTTCTTTTACTTTAGGATGTTCAAATTTCAGCTTCTCAAATGTCATCTTTGGTTTGCCAAACATCTTAACGAAGTTCTCATGCTTAGAAAATTTTGTAAGAGTGCATACCTGAAAAATAATGACAACGTAGTACAAAATTCAATCATAGACGTTAATAACATACAATGCTAACATGGTGACACGGCAAATGGATGTGTTCTCACCATTTTCTTTACTACTTCCTCCCCTACGTTGCCTCCCATTAGTATCTGGTAGGCTATCTAGTATCCAAACTTCCCCACGTGCCATATGCAATACACCCAAGTACCAATCCCATAAATCATTCATGGAGATGAATACTTGTAAAATATTTTCTCCTCAACTAATTAAAATTTACCTTATCCTCAAACAAATTAACAACTAAATCCTTTAACCATTTCTACTTACTATACTAGAGCCATCAAAGTTCTCATAATATATCATTATACCATCATAAAACTCTGCAAAAGATGACGCTTTGGCATTTTTCATTTGTTCCTATGTACGCAACAATTAATAACGTTTGTTATTTACAATCAAAAACAATTTATCAACAATGACCTATGGCATACACAATGTATGAGATGGTAACAAAAAACATACATCAAGATAACAAGGCATAAAGGCCTGACATTTAATTTTCTCCATCGCCTCATTGCAAGCCTCGCACACGAACACTGTATCAATAATCTTGCAAATTTACAAACCAATAATGACCACTTACCAAAATAGGCTCCAAATGTTTCACATAATTTCAAGCCATACACGCTATTTATTCCACTAACCATGTTGTCAAGCTTTGCATTGGATCGTAATGTATCAATTTCACTAACAATGCAATAAATGTTGTAGAATTTAATGACCACATAGCTGCATACAAACATTGTATTATGTCTTTTATTTTACATTTCACAATATGAGAACGTACAGTTTTAGAGTTAAAGGCTTACTGTACAGTGTCCACAAGTTCTATATTTTGTATGCATTCTTGCCCTTATTATTGTCGTTCTTAAGCTCATTTAGGCATATTTAGGTGCATTGCATGCATAATAACAGTATTTGCTCTTTTATCGTGCTTTTATTGAATATTCTCTATTTGGTTAAGAAAAGATATTGTTTTAGTTTAGTTTTTATTTTTAGGTGTTGTAGCTATGTAGAGGGGGAGAGGACAGTAAAACAGAGAGCAAAAGAAGCTGTACTAAAGCAGTACTAGTCGCCGCCAAGGACGCCTACGCATCAGCATTGCCGCCGACTGCAACCCAGGCAGGAGTTAAACCAACTTAGCCAAGATGGGTTGCAATTGAAAGAGGACAATTCCCTGAGTCCAACGAGCTCAGACTTGCAATTATTTCAAGCTTGTAGCGGCCTGAAGAGCTTATTAAAGATTGATAAGTAGGAGTACTTATCTTTACTTGCTGAAGAAGGTAACGTCCAAAGAGTTCACATTCAATTCAAAAAGGAGTCAACATGTAATGTAAAGTTCCTTTAAGAACTCCTACTCCAAGGAGGACACAAACTTAGGCCATGAGCCCTATATATACCCAATGTATGTGAGGGTATAGGGGCATAGCAGAGAGGTAGATAGGTAGATTAAGATGGGTATTAGAGGTCGCGACCCAATTCTCTTAGGGTTTAGGTTTTTGTACGTAAAGTAGTTGTGAGAAACGGTTGTAATAGTTTAAGTGTGTTTTCAATGAAATACTCTCAAGTTTGCTTAATTCATGTTCTTCACTTCTTCAATTAGTTCCAAAAGTCCAGTTGAAGAAATCCATTTGTCGTGCACGAGAGTGTCAAACTCACGAAAGAATTAAGTACGGTCTCATCATGTCGAGGTGTTGACTAATTCGGCTTAGACATAAGTTCAAGTTTCAGCGGCTAAAAGGAGCAACCAAACGTCGACTACATGTGTTAGGTTTACACCGAGATTGCTAGGTATTGCCTACATCACGTGGTGACAGAATCCTTACCTAGACATAGGAAGGATCACTTCAGAACTGCTCTACCGAACTTGGAGTATCTTCCAGACTCACCGTCGGGACTTCTCTCCATTCCACCTGTCGAGACAGCAAAAGTTGCAAGAGCAGAGTTTTGTTGTAGCAGCAAAAGTTGTCGCCGCCTCAATCTGCCATTACCCGCCGATGCAGTAGATTGTGACAGCGCAGAATACACTTAAGCTTTACAATGTAGTCTACACACTACTGAGCTGCAACTACCTGACCTGATCTATCATCCTCTTCTCTCCCTATCACTATCTTAATTTATTTGTGTTTTTACTTTTAAGTTTTTCTTTATTCAGAAATTTAACTGTGCAATTTAATAATTCCTTGTGCAGGAAAACACTCATAGTAATTGCTCCAATCCCTGTGGGAGACAATATCTTTTATACTATAACTTAACAAGAGTGTGCACTTGCGCTCATAAATAGAGATCACCAAAACGCTCTATAAGTTTTTGGTGTCGTTGCCGGGGATTGGAAACAGCAACTGCGTTTGAATTTCTGCACTTCTATTTTAGTTTTTGCACTTAAATTTCTGTTTATTTTATTTTATAAAAAAGTGCCTCTTGTTTAGCCAAATGAAGAAAGTGTTTCTTACACTTGAAATAAGATGGAAGACCAGCAGATGAATATATTCGGGACTTCTGCAAGTATTGCCGCTGTTGAATGTGTAAAAGTTCTATTATTTACACCCTTTTTAACCCATATTTTTGCTGCATTCAAGCATCATTGCATTGCATTTAGGTTAGTTTTCAGTAAAACATCACAAAGGGACTAAAAGCATGGATTCTACTAAAAGATTGCTATTTTTGCAGGTATCTGCCATAGTAGACGTTGAAGGCAGGCGCAGGGCAGAGAAGCAGGAGAGCTGAACTGGACAAGCAGACGAAGAAGACGAAGCTGCCATGGACCTGTCATGACAGCATGGGGACAACAGACTTATGAAGAGGAAAAGCAAAGTGGACCTCGATAGATAGAGAAAAATCTGCTCGTCTGTCGTGTGAAAGCCACATATTTTTCCAAGCCCCGGATCAAAAGATATGTCAAGCCAAAGCTCAAGGAGAGGAAATTCCTAGAAACAAGGATGCGGCTGGAAAGTAGGAGTCGTTAGAGATTTAGTCTTTATTAGAATCTTACTTTTAATTAAAGTTGTAATCCTTGTTACCTTAGAGGACTTGAGCCCAAAGCTTATATAAGGGCATAGATTTAACCTAGGATCCAACAACCGATTACCCCATAACCGAAACCTAAACCCCCCTGTCGCCCACCCGTCACCGACATGTTCTAAATCCCCCCTAGGGCTACGGGTTGTTTTGTAAAGTAGTTGCAAGGGTTGTTTTGTTTTAGGATTTTTCAGTTCAATAAAATAAACTTCAAGTTCTCTTATTTTGGTTTTAACATCTTGCAAGAGCATCGGGAGAGCATTGTGAGGTTATCCATTTACTTAGCATCGGGAGAGTTAAGTATACGAAAGAAATAAGAGCAAGTTCTCTAGTTTATAGTTGAACTATCTTGTGCCTAGGGATAGGGCAAGGTTAAGTGGCTAAGGAAGAATTCATACACATCGGTGTTCATCCTTCGATTCACGCCGGGAGGTATCATCAAAGACGTGATCATCGACAGACTTGGACCTAGGGATAGGCCAAGGCAGATCTGGGATTCTTGCCAAACTTGAAGAACAGAGTTGGTGTGTCTGCTGCCGCGACAGCTAACGGACAGCCGCCGCGACAGGTGCTGTCGGCGACGGGAGCGACGACAGAACTGGAGTTCCTAAGCAATCCAATACCTGCACTACCGAGCAATTCAATACCAGCCCATTCTCTCTATCTTGATAACTCAATTCTTTTATTTGCGTTTTTATCTTATTATTCTCGTGACAACTCTCAAATATTTCTTTTACTTTCGTGCAGTAAATCAAGGTGAAGCTATTAGCCCAATCCCTGTGGAGACGATATCCGATACTTCGTATCACTTTACTACTTGCGTCGTGTACACTTGCACTACAATTGCGATAGACTCTTTTACACGCAACAAGTTTTTGGCGCCGTTGCCGGGGATTCGCAATATAACTACACCTTTCTTTTATTGCACTTTTCGTTTTTGTTTTTGTTTTTGTTTTTTCTTTTAATTTTTCCTTTTCTATTTTTCGTTAGTACTTTAAACTCTTGCTTTTCACAAGGTTATCTTGTTTATGCATAGATCTAAAAGAGGCGAAGATCCTGAGTATAAATTAGATCCGGAAATCGAACGTTCCTTCAATCTCAAGAAACAACTTCGCCACCTTTTAGACAGGAACGAGTACCTTGAGGAACAGCTAGAGAAGATGGCCCGTAATCCGCCCGCTGGTGATGGTATACCGCCTGTCGTCGATCCGCCCGCAGCTGGTGGACGACGGTTATGTCGTGACTACATGCTGAATGATCATGTAGAGCTGGAGACCACGCTGCCGGATATTGATGTTGATAACTTCGAGCTTAAACCTGTCATGTTTAGTATGATCAACAACGCCGGACAGTTTAGTGGTTCTGCGACAGAAGATGCTAGGGAGCATCTCAAAACGTTCCAGGAGATCTGTGGTTCGTTTAGACTACCAGGAGTTAATCCGGAGATACTGAGGCTTCGGTTATTTCCCCATTCATTGAGGGACAGAGCTAAGACTTGGTGGAATAAACTAACACCGGGTTCAATCGTAACTTGGGCAGATTTATCTCGTGAATTCTTATCTCGTTTTAATCCTTCGCATTTATCTGAGCGATTACGTAATGAAATTGCTACTTTTCAACAGGAAGATGACGAGCCAATGCACGAGGCCTGGGACAGGTTTACTACTCTTCTTCGGAACTGCCCAATGCATGGATTTCCCGTCTGGAATCAGGTAACTAAGTTTTATAATGCTGCTAACTTACAAACTCGCATTCGAATTGATTCTGCAGCAAATGGACTATTATTGGATAAAGATCCGGACGAGGCATTGCAAGTTCTGAAAAATCTAGCTAAGAATGAGGAGCAGTTTCCGACAGTTAGAAGAGGGGGTAAACGGGTACTTGCTGTCAAGGACTATGAGGCCGACAGCACTATGAAATCACAGGTAGCATTCCTTACTAAAGCAATGAAACGATTATTAAATGAAGATGAATTACAAGGATTTGCTGTCGAGGAAGTTTGTACTATCTGTGAGGGAAATCATAGTAGGGATGAGTGCCCTATAAATGTAGAAGAGGGAAAATATGTTGGAAATTACAAGCCGAACTACAATTCCAACAGCTACAACCCTAATTGGAGGAAGGATCCCAAATTTTCCTGGAGTAATCCTAACAATGCTCTGAATTCGCAAGCATATAATCAGAATCAGGGGGTCCTAGATTGTTGACGCGACAGCAACTGCCGCCGCAAAACCTGCCGCAGCACCTGCCGCAGCAGCAGCAACAGCAGCCACCACCTGCCACGAGTAGTATATTGGAGCAGACTCTGGCCACCTTCATGTCTCAGACTGGTACGTACATGGAGAACATAAATCAGTTTGTCAAGAAGACGGAAACCTTTATGGATAAAACCGAGATGAGGATGACAAACCATGAAGCTACCTTGAAATCTCTAGAGACACAAATGGGTCAAGTTTCGCAACATATTAAGCCGAGGAAGAATGGAGGATTCCCTAGCAATACTGAAAATGCTAGACCGCCCCCACATGAGCAATGTAAGGCAATTACTACTAGGAGTGGGAAGAAACTATCAGGGCCGGAAAAAGAAGCTGAAACAGAAAAGGAACCTGCCTTGCATACACCTGCCGAGGAAGATGCCCCGACAGGTGATAAACAGACTACTGCCAATGAGCCTGTCACGACAGCAGAAGCGACAGAGGAGAAAAAAGATGATTATCGTCCTCAGATTCGCATGCAGTGGGAAGGATGCATTGCTGATTATCGTCCTCCACCACCTTTTCCTCAACGGATACAGCAAGCTAAGCATGAATCTCAACTTAAAAAGATTTATGATATTTTTAAACAGGTTCATATTAATATTCCATTGTTAGATGCTGTTAGGGAGATGCCCGGTTATGCTAAATTTCTCAAGGATGATATGTCAAAAAAAATCTAAACTTGGGGAATTTGAAACGGTAAGGATGCAAGAAGGTTGCATGAGTATTCTTCATAGGCAGCCGCCCCAAAAAAAGAAGGATCCGGGGAGCTTCATCATACCTTGTGTAATCGGCGACAAATTCGTGGGTAAGGCACTTTGTGATCTTGGAGCTAGTGTTAATCTAATGCCCAAATCTGTTTTTCAGAAATTAGGTATTGGCAAGGCGCGGCCCACGACAGTTACTCTGCAGCTAGCTGACCGCTCTTACGTTCACCCCGAGGGAAAAATTAAAGATATTTTGGTAAGAGTGGATAAGCTTATTTTTCCTGCTGACTTTCTTATTTTAGATTGTGAGGCAGATGAGAACGCACTAGTCATCCTTGGGCGACCCTTCTTAGTCACGGGAAGATCATTGATTGATGTGGAGAAAGGAGAACTCACCATGCGCGTAAACGATCAAGAAATTAAGTTGAATGTTCTCCAAGCAATGAAACATGCTGATGTGGACGAGGAATGCAAGGCCATCATTGAGGTGACCTTTGATTACCCCTGCATCAGGTCGGGCTGCCGTGATATAAAATTTGGTCACTGCTGCGACATCCACCTACAGGCCTGTCACGACAGCGATGACGACAGCAACGACGACAGCACCGACGACAGCAACTCCTCTGAATCCGATACATCTGATATTGAAGGTCATGAGGAGGTAAACTGGTTAGACCATCGTCCAGGTAAGTTATTCGAACCCTTGATTACACTTCGGATAACCATTTAATCCAAAAGCCCTCTACTGTTGAACCACCTGTCTTAGAACTTAAGCCCCTGCCAGGGCAGCTTAAATATGCTTATCTTGGTTGTGATGACACACTGCCCGTAATCATCTCTGCTAAGCTGCCGCAGGAACAGGAACGACAGCTGATCGACATGCTAAGGCAGCACAAAAAGGCGATTGGATGGACGATAGCAGACATTCAGGGCATTAGTCCGGCAATATGCATGCATAAAATCCTCCTAGAGGAAGATCATAAGCCGACCATTGATGCCCAAAGGCGGTTAAACCTTGCGATGAAGGAGGTAGTGCGTAAAGAGATAATTAAATGGTTAGATGCCGGTATTATTTACGCCATCTCCGACAGCAAATGGGTAAGCCCGGTGCAATGTGTTCCCAAGAAAGGAGGCATGACCGTGATAACCAACGAAAACAACGAGTTAATCCCAACCAGGACTGTGACCGGTTGGAGGGTTTGTATGGACTATCAGAAGCTTAACAAAGCTACCCGAAAAGACCACTTTCCTTTACCCTTTATTGATCAAATGCTTGATAGATTAGCGGGTAAACCTTACTATTGTTTTCTTGATGGTTATTTAGGTTACAATCAAATTTCTATTGCACCAGAGGATCAAGAGAAAACGACTTTCACATGCCCCTACGGAACGTACGCATTTAGGAGGATGCCGTTCGGCCTATGTAACGCACCTGCCACCTTCCAAAGGTGCATGATGGCTATATTCTCCGACATGGTAGAGGACTTCCTTGAGATTTTCATGGATGATTTTTCCGTCTTTGGAGACGATTTTGAGAGCTACCTCGGCAACCTTCAAAAGGTTCTTGAAAGATGTGAAAAAGCTAATCTTGTTCTAAATTGGGAAAAGTGCCATTTTATGGTGGACGAATGGATAGTCCTTGGCCATAAGATTAGCTGCCATGGGATAGAAGTCGACAGGGCTAAGATTGAAGTCATAGAGAAGCTGTCGCCGCCAACAACAGTCAAGGGCATTAGAAGTTTTTTAGGGCATGCGGGTTTTTATCGGAGATTCATCGCAAATTTCTCAAAAATCACGAAGCCCCTATGCCATCTCTTAGAGCAGAACCGACCCTTTGACTTTAATGAAGAATGTACTGAAGCATTCAAGGTTCTGAAGGAAAAGTTAGTGACAGCCACCAGACTGGACACAGCCATTCGATATCATGTGTGATGCTAGTGACTATGCTGTCGGGGCAGCACTTGGGCAGCGCAGAGATAAGCTGTTTCACGTCATATACTATGCCAGCAAGACGTTGAATGACGCCCAAGTGAACTACACCACCACAGAAAAGGAGTTGTTAGCTGTGGTGTTCTCCATCGACAAGTTTCGTTCTTACATACTTGGAACAAAAGTAATAATACACACCGACCATTCTGCCCTCAAGTATTTGTTCGCAAAGAAGGACGCAAAACCTAGGTTGATACGATGGATATTGCTATTACAAGAGTTCGACCTTGAAATTAAGGACAAAAAGGGGACAGAAAATCAGATGGCAGACCACTTGTCGAGGTTGGAGACGGGACAAAGTCTACCGTTAGATGAGACACACATACTAGAGACCTTCCCAGATGAGCAGCTCTTTGCTGCCGCAATCGCTGTCGCGACAGCCATGGCGGCAGGTAAGTCTTCTAACCTTCCCTGGTACGCTGATTTCGTTAATTTTATAGTTAGCGGAATGTTACCTTCTGATCTTAATTATCAAGCAAGGAAGAGGTTCCAAAATGATGTTAAACATTATTATTGGGACGAACCTCTTCTTTTCAAAATGTGCGCAGATCAGGTTATAAGGAGGTGTGTACCACAAGAAGAGCAAGAAGACATTCTCCATCACTGCCATGCTTCACAATATGGAGGTCACTTAGGAGGCAATAAAACTGCTGCCAAGGTGCTGCAGTCAGGGTTCTACTGGCCGACACTATATAAAGATGCACAGGAATTTTACAAAAACTGTGACAGGTGCCAGCGGACAGGTAACATCTCGAGGAGAAACGAGATGCCACTGCAGAATATTCTAGAAGTCGAGATCTTCGACGTTTGGGGGATTGATTTTATGGGACCATTCCCATCTTCATGTGGAAATTTGTACATCCTCCTAGCAGTGGATTATGTCTCCAAGTGGGTTGAAGCAATCGCAACTCAAAAGAATGATGCCAAGACGGTCCAAAAGTTTTTGCATAAAAACATTTTTTCTAGATTTGGCATCCCTAGGGCGATTATCAGTGATGAAGGGAGACATTTCGATAATAGGGTAATTGCTGCCGCCTTGAAGAAATATGGTGTCAAGCACAGGATCGCGACAGCATACCACCCACAGACCAATGGACAGGCTGAGATATCCAATAGGGAAGTGAAGAACATTCTTGAAAAGATGGTTAAACCAACGAGGAAAGATTGGTCTTTACTTCTAAATGATGCATTATGGGCATACATGACAGCTTTCAAGACTCCATTGGGCATGTCTCCATACCGACTGATTTATGGGAAAACCTGTCACTTGCCTGTCGAGATCGAGCACAAGGCATATTAGGCAATCAAGGCAGTGAATATGGACTTGGACAAGGCCGGCCAGAAAAGATTATTAGATCTGAACGAGATGGAAGAATTACGGACAATGGCCTACGACAACGCAAGGATCTACAAGGAAAAGACTAAGAGGTGGCACGACAAGAAACTGCTGCCACGACAGTTCTGCCCAGGGCAGCTTGTGTTGTTATTTAATTCTAGACTTAAACTCTTCCCAGGAAAGCTAAAGTCTAGATGGTCTGGCCCGTTCCAAGTGGTTCAAGTTTTTCTCCATGGTGCCATCACAATTCAATCATTAAAAGACGGGCACCAATTCAAAGTCAATGGACAACGCCTCAAGCACTATCAGGGGACTGAAGCCCCAGGAATACAGGAAGTGGTTACTTTGGGAGACGCCCCACAAGGCATCCCTAATTTAACCTAAGTTTTATTTTTATTTTTTATTTTTATTATTTATTAGGAATTAGGTTTATTTTATTCGAATAATGTTTTATTTTTCTAATTTCCGTTTTTAGGTAATAAAGGAGTCAAGAAGAAAAGGAGAAGTGACCCAAGCCCACCGCCCATCCATCAGCCCAATAAAGCCCATTTATGGAGACATGTCGTTTCGGCTGCCGCCGCGGACGGATTTGACAGGCTGTCAACAGACTGACATGGAAGACGCAGAAGCGTGTGGCAGACGCATAACAGACGCATAAATGCGTGTCAGACGCGTCAGACACGCTAAATCCAATCTGCCGCTCCGTTATTCCCGCCTGCCGTTGCAGCATTAAATGGGCAGCTACTCGACCGCTATAAAACCCCATTCTCATTTTCATTTTTTCTCACTTCTGCTTATTCTTCTTTGTTTTCTCCTCTAGTTTTCTTTGCTTTCTTCAGATTTCACAACCCTTGCAACCAACATGTCTACTAGACAGACCCGTCGTGGTGCTGCCTCAGCATCCTCCTCAGCAGCAGCAACGCCCTTTGCCAACAAGGAGCTATGGGAAGAACGTGGGTTCGTTTACATCCGGCAGGCGCCCAACATGGGACTCCGGCCGTTCATTGTAAAGGCCATCACGACTCAATTATGGGAGTACTTTGCTGAACAACCGGCAGAGCTAAACGACACATTAGTCAGGGAGTTCTACGCAGCCATAGACAGCAGAACAGCGACATCTGTCACCGTTCGAGGAGTGCAAGTGCCCTTCACTGCCGACAGCATCAATCACATGTTTGGCCTCTTCTTTGGCCCCGATGATGATGCTCACCAGAAATTCCTTGACACCCTCGATGCTGCCGCTTATGATGCTGTCATGGTAGAGTTGACAGAGGCGGGAACATCATGGACAATCAGCAAGAAGAACCCCCACTCCGTCAACAGGGGGCGGCTCCTCCCCGAAGCAAAACTTTGGAACACTTTCATCAAAAAGCGTATCCTGCCCTCTTCCCACCATACGACAGTCAACCGGCAGCGGCTTGCCCTTATTCACTCCATCATGCACGACAGGCCCATCAATGTGGGCAGATATATGAGGGACAACATCCTGGACTGTGCCTTCCGCTCCGACTCACGCCTCTGCCTGCCGCTCACCATAACTTCCCTCTGCCGATGTGCTGCTGTGCCCGAGGATCCCTCCGACAAAATCAGGAAGGGCAGAGGTTGGACAGACAATAACATCAACAGCCTCATGGAGCTAATCGCGGCTACACCTGTCTCCTCCTTCAACCCTGCCGGCTCCCCCGCAGAATCATCAGAGGAGCCTGCCCTGGAACCTGTTGCCGCCACCGCTCCGACAGACCAGTCTGCCCTCCTCCTTGCTACGTTACAACGGGTAGAGGACCGCCAAATGGGATTGATGACATTTATTCGGGACTTCACGAACTCAACGGTAAATTTTATTACCCAAACTTTAAATTTTCCCGATATTCAATTCCCTACTTTTCCTGCCCATTATTTCCGTATCCCCACTCCTGTCCACACCCATGTTCACACACCCACCCCACCCGGCTCTCCACATTCCCACTCTACCGCTTCCACAACATCACCTGCCCCGACGGCAGCAGGCAGCCCACCGGCAGACACCTCTCCTAGAGGAACAAAGCGACCTGCCTCCGATGACAACCCGCTGATCCGGAGAAATTTGGAGAGGGACTTTACGAGGGTCAAGAGGATTAAACACATGGCAGACAAGAAAAGGCTGCCCAAGGCTAGCACCACCACCAGCAGCTCTTGGGACAGTGGCAGCAGTTCCGATGTCCAGCTTGTGGAGCAACCTGCCCCTACATCTGCCCCTGCACCTGCCCAGCCTCCTCCGCAGCCCAGACGCCGCCGTCAGATCCGTGTTAGCAGCAGCAGTGAGGACAGCGACTAAAAATTTAAGTTTTTATTTTTCCTTTACTGATGCCTGCCTTTATCTTTTGTGATGTACTTTTCTCATTATTTTTGTCTTTATTTTTCATGTCATTTTGCATTGAGGGTAATGCAACCCTTGAGTTTGGGGGTGGCAACCCTCCATCATTAATGGAGTCTTAAGTACATTTTTTTCATTAATTATTGTGTCTATTTATTTATTTAAGTTCTCTTAAAAAAAAGAAAGAAAATATAAAACTGTTGGCTTAAAACTGTGAAGTTAACTTACCTGTCATGACGGCTCTGTCGTGGCAGCATCTTTAGGACAGGTTAAGGAGAAGTTTAGAGCCTTTATATAGTTCTGAAAACTTAAACACTTTTGTGACTATTATATTGCTTAGATTTCTTTTATCCAAACTAGAATAGGAAGCTTAGAACTTGAATAGCCCCTAGAGGTGCCTAACACTGGCTCTAGGAAAGAAGTTTAGCAAAAAGAAAATCAAAAACCTAGAGGTGCCCGAAACCGGCTCTAGGAAGCTAACTAGAGGTGCCCGAAACTGGCTCTAGAAAAATTTAGCTTGAAAATAGAAGAAAAAGAAGCATGAAAATGTGCCTTCTAAAAAAATAAACTTTGGCATAAAAATTCGAGTGAAGAAGTTGAATATTCTAGTGAAACTAAGAGAGTCTTAGCATATAACTGTTCACAAGCATGCACACACTGCACGAGAGCTATAGGGAGATTCCGGACAGATCCTAACCTTTCTGACAGGTTGCTGCCACCATAGAGAATGAGCGATGGGTAAGGGACAGTTCACTGTTTGAAGGCCAACACAAAAAAATTTTCATTTTTCTTTCTTCATTGCTTGAGGGCAAGCAAAAACTTGAGTTTGGGGGTGTGTTGAGTGTGTAAAAGTTCTATTATTTACACCCTTTTTAACCCATATTTTTGCTGCATTCAAGCATCATTGCATTGCATTTAGGTTAGTTTTTAGTAAAACATCACAAAGGGACTAAAAGCACGGATTCTACTAAAAGATGGCTATTTTTGCAGGTATCTGCCATAGTAGACGTTGAAGGCAGGCGCAGGGCAGAGAAGCAGGAGAGCTGAACTGGACAAGCAGACGAAGAAGACGAAGCTGCCATGGACCTGTCGTGACAGCATAGGGACAGCAGACTTATGAAGAGGAAAAGCAAAGTGGACCTCGATAGATAGAGAAAAATCTGCTCGTCTGTCGTGTGAAAGCCACATATTTTTCCAAGCCCCGGATCAAAAGATATGTCAAGCCAAAGCTCAAGGAGAGGAAATTCCTAGAAACAAGGATGCGGCTGGAAAGTAGTAGTCGTTAGAGATTTAGTCTTTATTAGAATCTTACTTTTAATTAAAGTTGTAATCCTTGTTACCTTAGAGGACTTGAGCCCAAAGCTTATATAAGGGCATAGATTTAACCTAGGATCCAACAACCGATTACCCCATAACCGAAACCTAAACCCCCCTGTCGCCCACCCGTCACCGACATGTTCTAAATCCCCCCTAGGGCTACGGGTTGTTTTGTAAAGTAGTTGCAAGGGTTGTTTTGTTTTAGGATTTTTCAGTTCAATAAAATAAACTTCAAGTTCTCTTATTTTGGTTTTAACATCTTGCAAGAGCATCGGGAGAGCATTGTGAGGTTATCCATTTACTTAGCATCGGGAGAGTTAAGTATACGAAAGAAATAAGAGCAAGTTCTCTAGTTTATAGTTGAACTATCTTGTGCCTAGGGATAGGGCAAGGTTAAGTGGCTAAGGAAGAATTCATACACATCGGTGTTCATCCTTCGATTCACGCCGGGAGGTATCATCAAAGACGTGATCATCGACAGACTTGGACCTAGGGATAGGCCAAGGCAGATCTGGGATTCTTGCCAAACTTGAAGAACAGAGTTGGTGTGTCTGCTGCCGCGACAGGTGCTGTCGGCGACGGGAGCGACGACGGAACTGGAGTTCCTAAGCAATGCAATACCTGCACTACCGAGCAATTCAATACCAGCCCATTCTCTCTATCTTGATAACTCAATTCTTTTATTTGCGTTTTTATCTTATTATTCTCGTGACAACTCTCAAATATTTCTTTTACTTTCGTGCAGTAAATCAAGGTGAAGCTATTAGCCCAATCTCTGTGGAGACGATATCCGATACTTCGTATCACTTTATTACTTGCGTCGTGTACACTTGCACTACAATTGCGATAGACTCTTTTACACGCAACAACCGCTATGGAGCTGAGTACATCAAGACCGAAGAAGAAAAATGTAGAATGTTTTTCAATGGGTTGAATGATGAGTTATGTCGACTTTTCACTGCTTTGAGAATTATCGATTTCAAAGAGTTGGTGAACCGAGCTATAGCTACTGAGGAAACTTAGAAGGCTTGGGACAAAAGAAGGAGAGGCTAAGCACGCCAGATAAGAGGCCCCAAGAGGATTCTTGCCTACCCTTGCCTCCAAAAGGGTTTAAACGTCAAGAAACAAGTCAGTTTACATTTCAACAATCTACAAGATCAGGACATGTTTCTAAACTTCAGTCGGTGGCTTACTCTATTTCCTAGACAACATCGGTTGAAAGCACTGGTGGTTCTGGTTGTAATCCTTAGTATCCCTTATATTCTTCTTGTCAAAAGCAACACCCCGGTCAATGTCGTAAACAATATGGGGTTTGCTACTTTTGTAGCGAACAAGCCCACTATATCAGGGAATGCCCTAAGAACCCAAATCAATTTCCAGTAATGTCATCCTTTACTGCCTCTCAGAAGCAGTCTTTTAAAGGAAAATGACCTAAACAAGGTCAATCTGGAACTACAAGAAGGCCTTGTAGTCAAACAACATCTTCGGTGAAATAAGATTCCAAGACTCTAGTGCAAGTATATCATGCATGTACTAGGGAGAAGAATGAGGATCTTGATGTTATTGCAGGTATGATTGAATTATATTCACATCATGTATATGTTTTGATAGATCATGGATCTACCCACTCTTTTATTAGCACTACTTTAATTGAAAGATTCGAACTGAATCTGGAACCTATTGTTTCTAGTATCATAGCTACTAACCCTTTAGGGGATAGTGTGCCTATTGATATGATATGCAGGAATTGCCCCTTAGTGATACAAGGGATACCTTTTTCTTGCCAATTTGATGGCTCTACCCTTCCATGAATTTGATTTGATTTGATTTTGGGACTTGATTGGCTTGGAGAGCATCAAACTTGGGTAGATTGTTCTAAGAAAAAGTTATATCTTTGTGGGTTGGGAAAAGAGAGCATCACCTTGATGGAAACTAAATCCAAACAAAAGAACCCTAAGTTTCATGCCAAGACCAGTGGAATTAAGAATGAACCGAGAATAGAAGATATCCCAATTGTGAAAGAATTTCCTGATGTTTTCCCTGATGAACTTCTAGGTTTACCTTAGACTCGATAAGTGGAATTTGGGATAAAAGTACAACCAGGGACTTCTCAAGTTTCTGTTGCACCCTACCGTATGGCTCCTATTGAACTCAATGAGTTAAAAGGTAAATTGCAAGAATTGCTCAATAAGGGTTTTATAAGACTGAATACCTCGCCTTGTGGAGCTCTAGTTTCTTTTGTTAAGAAAAAGGATGGTTCGATGTGACTTTGCATCGATTACCGTTAATTGAACAGGCTTACCATCAAGAACAAGTACAACTCCCAAGAATTGATGATTTATTTGATCAATTAAAGGATGCTTCAATGTCGTTTGGGCTTACTAATGCTCTTGCAGCATTCATGGATCTCATGAACTGAGTTTTTAGACCCTATCTCGATAAATTTGTTGTAGTGTTTATTGATGACATTCTTGTCGATTCTAAAACTAAAGTTGAACATGAAGAACATCTCTGAGTTGTACTTCAAACCCTTTGGGAAAAGCAACTTTATACAAAGTTCAACAAATGTGAATTATGGCTATCAAAAGTATCTTTCTTAGGACATGTTATCTCATGTAAAGGTATTCAAGTAGATCTGAAGAAAATTCAAGTAAAACGTGATTAAAAACCTCCTAAAAATGTTGGTGTATAAGTTTTCTCGGTTAAGCTGGCTACTATAGAGGGTTCATCAAAGGATTTTCTACACTAGTTGCACCTATGACCAAACTGTTACGAAAGGGCATACCATTTGAATGGACCGAGAAGCAACAAAGAAGCTTTGACCAGTTGAAGCAAACTTTAACCCATGCTCATGTCCTAACCCAACCTGAATCCGGTAAAGACTTCACTATGTACAGTGATGCCTCACACATAGGATTAGGATGTGTTTTGATGCAAGAAGGTAACATAATAGCATATGCTTCGAGATAACTTAAACCTCATGAACTCAATTACCCCACCCATGATCTTGAACTAGTAGCGATTGTTTTTGCTCTGTAAATCTAGAGACATTATCTCTACGGAGAGAAGTGTTATTTATTTACCGACCACAAAAGTTTGAAGTACCTGTTGATTCAGAAAGATTTGAATCTCTGTTAGTGACGGTGGATGGATCTTCTTAAAGACAATGATCTTGTAATCGATTACCATTCGGGCAAGGCCAATGTTGTAGCTGATGCACTCAGTCGCAAACCTTCGTTTGGTAATCTTTTAACTTTATTCTTCTTTAAGATGGAATTTGCAAATAATATTAGAAGTTATGTTTAAACCTTTGGATTGTAGCCTTTAAGGCTATCAATGCCATTTTAGACTCAAGAAGAAATGTAAGTTCATTGTTAAACTTCGAGTTCAGTCTACCATCGTTACAAAGATCAATGAACTTCAGGAATCAGATCTAGAATTACAAACCATTGTTTTTGGACTTCAAATTTTGACTTTTAAGTTAATCATAAAGTTTTTTATGTTTACGTAACTGAATCTACATTCTTAGTAATGATGCTCTCAAGACTAAGATACTCAAAGAGGCTCATGGTAGTCCTTTCTTTGTTCACTCGGGATCGGTGAAGATGTACAAAGATCTTATGGACCTTTATTGGTGATCCGGAATGAAATAGGTTGTCACATAGTTTGTATCCAAGTGCCAAACTTGTCAAAAAGTTAAGGTTGAGCACCGAGTTCCCACAAGATTGTTGCAAGCCATTGATTTGCTTCAATGGAAGTGGGAACAAATCACAATGGACTTCGTTAGTGGTATACCATTGACCCCCTAAAATGAATGATGACATCTGGGTCATAGTTGACCGGTTTACTAAGTTAGCGCATTTCTTACCGATGAGAATGGATTTTAGCCTTCCTAAGCTGACTAACTTGTATATCAAGGAAGTGACCCGATTAAATGGAGTACCCAAATCCATCATCTCTAATCGTGATGCAAATTTCATATCACGGTTCTAGAGGACCTTGCAAGAGGCTATAGGGACCCGAGTGAATCTGAGTACAACTTTCCAACCTCAAACTGATAGACAATCAGAACGGGTAATACAAATCTTAAAAGACATGCTCCGAGCATGCGTCATTTATTTTTAAGGTACTTGGGAAAAATCTATACCTTTGTTCGAATTTTCCTATAACAATAGTTATCAAGCTTCGATCAAGATGGCCCAGTTTGAAGCTTTGTATGGTAGATAAAGTAGGACCCCGCTCTATTGGCCTGAACTTGGGGAAAATAAAGTGTTAGGCCCTGACTTACTTCGGGAAACTGAGGAAAGGGTATCAATCATCCATGATAGACTTAAGGCAACCTTCAACCGACAAAAAGATTATGCTGACTTGAAACGAAGAGATATTCAGTATGCCATTGGCGAAAAAGCCTTTCTCAAAGTTTCTCCATGGAAAAAAAAATTCTTCGTTTGGGAAAAAGGGGAAGTTTAGTCCCCGATTTATTGCACCCTTTAAAGTAATAGAAAATATCGGTTTAGTGGCTTATTGTTTGGCGCTTTTAGGGGAGCTTAGCACAATTCATAATGTCTTTCACGTATCCATGCTTCGAAAGTTCCGTTCCATCCCATCTCATATCATCCAATCGGAAACGGTAGAAATTGAACCAGATTTGACCTATGAGGAGGAACTTGTTCAAATCCTAGCTCATGAAGTAAAGAGACTTCGAAATAAAATCGTACCTCTAGTGAACGTCCTTTGGAGAAGCCATAAGGTAGAAGAAGCTACGTGAGAGCCAAAAGAGACCATGAGACAATAATATCTACATTTGTTTAATACGGGTAAAATTCGAGGATGAATTTTTCTTAAGGGGGAGAGTTGTATCACCCTTAAAACTGGCTTAGTAGAAAAAACTAAAATTCGGTGATCGGAAATCCTATTTTCAGACAAGGAATTACAACTCTATGAGCATGATTATATAGTTAATCCCTTAAGATTAGACTTGACTTATAGTCAATTGTGGGTTAAGGACTATGTTGTAAAAGTTAAGAATTAAAGAAATAAATTAGGTGACTAGAATGTAAAAATTGGAAACTAGATGATGCAAGTGTGGAATATGAAGAGTTGAGTGGCTAACCTTGGAATTGGACCCTAAATTGTCTAATCATCAATACTTGGCACGTTGAGAGTAACTTCCTTCCAACCGAGGAAAGCTCAACAAATTAAAAGATTTGAGAAGGAAACATGGTAGCTAATTCCATCGGATGAGAAATTAAGCTAGCATGGTAATATGTTATGAAATAACCATGGTGATATGCACTATGATGATGTTATGCATGTGCATGAACATGATATGTTATTAATTACACCATGGAAGGGGACTAAGGTCCCAATATATTATACCCTATACATCAAGGACTATGAAACTTGATTATTGATAATTTATGGTCTCCTTGGATATAAATGTGCTTTGGATACAATTGGCATGCCACAGGATTCATTGAGCTCATGTACGAGAGGAGTACGGTCCTTGGGCTAAGGCCCTTATTGGCGAGGCGGAAGGATGTATGTGTTATGGTCTTTGGTGATGTCGACGGGAATGACCAATCATGATTTGGCAATGTTGGTGGAATTCGTGTATCCATTAACGACATTGATCCAAGGATATTAATTTAATTGAATTATCATTCATAACTTATGAGATCAAGCATGATATGAATATTCTTTGTGATATATTTTATGATTACATCCATGAGAAGCATGTCATTCCTTATAATTGTGTAAACTACCTCACTAGGCTATATAAGCCTAACATGTCTTATTCTATGCATTTTCACATTTTGCGGCTTCCTAAGATTCGATCGTTCTAGTAGAATTGCAAGTCACTCAAGCAAGCATTTTGTTTAGTGTTCATATGGTTCCCTAACTCCTAGTATGATGGCATATGGTCATAATAAGTATGAACTTGCTATGATATGTTTTGTGTGTTATTATATTGCTTAGTTTGTTCCTAAATGCACACTTAATGACATGAAGTAATTATTATATTAAATATATGCATGAGTATGATGTAAAAGTATCTATATGATTTATTTGTTAGGCAAGGTAAGAAAATAGCTTATCATAGGTTAGGTTAAACAATATGCATTTAGGGACCCTAGAATGACCTTAAAGGCACTCAAGTGGTAAGGTTATGCAAACGATGTTAAAATCATGTGAGATTTGGCATGTGATAAGTTTAATACCTTAGAAACGTGTTTCAAAAGTTTAGTAGAGTTTAAACATGATTCGGGTGGTAAATTGACTAAAACCCAGAAAAATTATGTCATGTTAACACAGGGCGTATCGGTACGGGTCATGGCATACTAATAAGGTCGTGCCCATAATGTCTTTATAAGATAGGGCTTATCGATACATGTTGTTTTGTACCAATACAAATTTTGTTCACTAGAAAATGGTGTTTGAGAACATTTACTACGAGGTACTGGTACGGTGTGCATGCGTACCAGTACCGTCACTCAAACTACAGTATGGAGACTCTCGTTTCGATACGGATTATTGACACTGAAAAATAATAGACCCTACGTACCGGTACAGCTACTCGAGTACCGGTACCGAAGGTAGGTAATTCAGTTATAAACCTGAACTAAGTTTTCAAACTATGTATTTTAGTCTGTATCCACCTATTAGCTAAATTAAAGGCTTTACAGGCCCCTAAATAATCTAAAAACTTACAAACAAGAATAATATTACTTGGACGTTACTCAAACACTTTTAAATCAGAATAAGGATCCTTAATATCTAGAATTGGCAATTAATCCCTAAAATTCGAAATAGTTATAAATTAGTCACTTATGAAGTTTAATTGAACCTTAGATAAATGTGTATGACCTTGATCTCTCATTGTATGTTTATTGTTCTAATTACGCATAATCGAATGGAAATTATGATGTTAAATATTCGAATTAAGTTTGATATATTTTCTGGTAATGTTTTCGACCGAGTTCTATTCCAAACCGAGAAGGGGTGTTACATGTTTCTAGGTTTTTGAACAACTTTTGTACATCTCTAATTCCATTATGCTTCATGCTTCTTATAAACGTAATTGCTTTGCATTGTTTAATTTTTGGGGTGAAGGTTTAGTTTTAAGGGATTGGGAAGCGATTTCCAAAGCCTTAGAAGCCATTTTAGGGATTTGGCATCGGTACGCAAGGATCCATACCGATACCCTATGTTCTATGGGATGAACACATGCAAATTTTCAAGGGAGTATCAGTACAGGCTCGAGCCGTATTGGTACCCCTGTTACATTGCAATTCCAGTAGCAAAAATTAGTATCGATACGCTTGGAAGTGTATCAATACCGAGGTTTTTGTTTACCAGTACGGGGTCAACAGTCAACCCTATCTCCCTAAAGTTGAGTATCAATATGCATGGGTTGGGTATCGGTACCCAAATAAGTGTATATGTACACATTGTTGGGTATCGATACCATTAGGCAATCTGCCCAAAAATGTCGACTTTCACCCAAAGGGTTGAAAATTATAACATTAGATCTAAAAACCCCAAATGGCCTACAATGAGTTGTAAAACTAAGAAACTGAGAAATCTTCTTCTACTTGAGCATAAAACTTAATGATTGGGTAATAGTCTTGCGTGACTTGTATGTTGACAGCAACCATAGGATGGTATGGTCATGTGATGATGTTGTGTGCCACGTGGGCACTTGGTTAACGGGTTCCAGATACCCAAGGTAAGTACTACAATATGTATCTATGATAATGCACTCGATGTATTTGTGGTCTCGAGTGGCATTCACTACCAGGTGTCTTTGTGGTCCCGGGTAAGTGTCATGCGCGACCTGATGTCTAAGTGGTCCCGAGTGTGTAGCGTGACAAGGTATTTGATGTCTAAGTGGTCTTGAATACCGGATATAACACTTGATGTCTAAGTGGTCTCGAGTGCACTTGCGGCTAACCATGTCTTACTCGTCCCAGGATAACAGGTTTGGTTACCATGATGATGGGAATTAGTGCTTGATTTGCTTATTCATGCCTTATACTCATTGCTTACTCATACATGCTTACTTTTATAATTGTTATGAGGTTTTTGTAGAGTAGACATGTATCACTGAGCTTCTTTAGCTCAACGTGCGAATGTGTTGTTTTTCCGTGCGTAGGTTGATAGGTCACTCTTTTGGAAGGAGAACATCGATGAGGATTCCCCCAGCACTGAATCAACTCGAGTACGGTATCTTGATATTAGTTGTAGGGCTATGTAACCATAGGACCTTATTGTAGTTGGTCTGTAAATCTATTTATACTTCTTTTGATTTACGGTGTTTAAATCGCACGGAACTCCATTTATATTTTGGATTTGAAATGATTATGAAACTTTAATTAAATGGCTTGTTTTAGATAAACTTTAGAATTTGAAATCAAAAAAAAATACGGACCGGGTTAAAGGTAACCCGAATGTAGCGTCTCGGACCCGGTGGGATCGAGGTGTTACACCCAGAAAGTAAAAAAAAAACCCTGGGTATGGTTCCCCAAAGAAATTCAACAACGATCAACGACGGGGTGGTCAAGGTGCTGGATAATCCGGTGTGGCGCAGGCGCATGGCACATTCAGTGCACCCGTTGGCATATTTCTAGTGTGGTGCGATGTAGGTGCACCCGGGTAAGACCGATCCAGTGTGGAGCGGTGTATGGGAACCCTTGTGCACCCACCCTCTACAATTGTCGTACGCTTACACGCAGGCGGCAGGACATGGAGCGCGTGCTTCGACCTCTAATAGCCAGCTATCACTGGCGGAAAAGCTTCATCTCAACAATCTGCAACTTCTTCTCCCTTACCTCGGCGAGTGACGGCGGTGACGACAATGGGATGACCACCGGTCGACACGTCTCAACGAGTCTGACCAAATATTGTCGACGGTGAGGTTACACGATGGCCAAGTCATCTTTAAATCAGAGCAAAACCCTCTATCTCTCTCTCTCGCTCTCTCTCTAAAACCCCTTTTTTTCTCTCATTCAAACATTCTCTCTTATCCATTATTATTCTCATTTTTCCCTTTCCAAGCCAAAATCAAAATCAATTTAATGCCCACCAACAATCAATGGGTAAACTACACAAAAGGCCATTAATGTATTTGAAAATTCACACCTAAACTTCCAATTTTTGTTCCCTTTTCACTATAGCCAATATTTCTTCTTAAACTAAGCTTCCAATTTTAATTCTTTTTAATTTCATCAATAAATTAAATACTCATTACTTGGATTTGAGGCCTAATTTACCAACCCAAAAATTGGCCGTTGCATAAACGACTAGAATATCATTCCACACTACAAATACAAGCAAAGGAAACATGAAGAAGGTTACTACAATCATCCAAGCTTAATGATCAAGAAAAATAGTCTTTAATTCTTTTTTTCATTTCTCTTGTAAATATTTGTTGAGTGAGCTTTATTATATATCATTAGTACTCATTCTTTGTGAGCTTAATTCTTGTAAACACCCACCTAGAGAGATAGTCTTGTTCAAGGCGTTGGATAATCCGGTGTGGCGCAGGCGCATGGCACATTCAGTGCACCCGTTCATATATTTCTAGTGTGGTGCGGTGTAGGTGCACCCGGGTAAGACCGATCCATTGTGGAGCGGTGTATGGGAACCCTTGTACACCCACCCTCTACAATTGACGTACGCTTACACGCAGGCGGCAGGGCATGGAGCGCGTGCTTCGACCTCTAATAGCCAGCTATCACTGGCGGAAAAGCTTCATCTCAACAACCTGCAACTTCTTCTCCCTTACCTCGGCGAGTGACGGCGGTGACGACGATGGGATGACCATCGGTCGACACGTCTCAACGAGCCTGACCAAATATTGTCGACGGTGAGGTTACAGGATGGCCAGGTCATCTTTAAATCAGAGCAAAACCCCCTCTCTCTCTCTCTCTCTCTAAAACCCCCTTTTTTTCTCTCATTCAAACATTCTCTCTTATCCATTATTATTCTCATTTTTCCCTTTCCAAGCCAAAATCAAAACAAATTTAATGCCCACCAACAATCAATGGGTAAACTACACAAAAGGCCATTAATGTATTTGAAAATTCACACCTAAACTTCCAATTTTTGTTCCCTTTTCACTATAGCCAATATTTCTTCTTAAACTAAGCTTCCAATTTTCATTCTTTTTAATTTCATCAACAAATTAAATACTCATTACCTGGATCTGAGGCCTAATTTACCAACCCAAAAATTGGTCGTTGCATAAACGACTAGAATAGCATTCCACACTACAAATACAAGCAAAGGAAACATGAAGAAGGTTACTACAATCATCCAAGCTTAATGATCAAGAAAAATAGTCTTTAATTCTTTTTTTCATTTCTCTTATAAATATTTGTTGAGTGAGCTTTATTATATATCATTAGTACTCATTCTTTGTGAGCTTAGTTCTTGTAAACACCCACCTAGAGAGATAGTCTTGTTCACCCAATCAAACCTTGTAAAAGTATTACACTCATTTTAATTTTGATATAACTAAAAGGACTAATTTATAAAAAAAATTGAAAACTTAATATATTCTATTCAAAATCTGTCAAAAATACTTTTTAAATTGTTAGAATGATTCCAAAAAGTTCTGACTTTGTTCTTATATCAAATATAACCTTTAAAGTTATTTTTAGCCAATTTTACAAGTTTTTAATGAAGGTTTCGATACTCCTTTCAGGTGGTTTTGAAACCTTTCTAGCAGTAAGGCCTAAAAAACCAAAATTGGGTAACAGGTTTCGAAACCCCTATCAAGGTTTCAAAACCCCCAAGCATGGTTTTGAAACCATACCATGTAACGACTAGTTTTTACCTTTAAAAACCCCCAAGTTTCGAAACATCTGCAATGCTTTTGAAACCTCTATGCAGGTGAGCATTTAATGCTCAATTTTAATGGCTTCCAACGGCTCCAATCTCCCTCTAAAGTCTTCCAACGGCTAGAAAAGTTCAAGAGCATATAAAAGGGGTCTCCAAATAGTAATGAAACATCAAGAAAGCCAATCCAAACATTCAAGCAATCAAAACCCAAATTTGTGCTTAATTTTTCCATCTTTCTTGTAACATTAGTTTTGTTCTTCATTGTAATTCTTTTGCTAGTGTTTCTTGGGTATATGAGAGAGCTTAAACTTTGCAAACACATTCCTTCTAAGGATTTTCTAAATTTGCTTCTTTGTACTTAATTTTGGGAAAGGATTCAACAGACTTTGGGGTATAAGTCTATTGAATTGTGTAAGGTTACTCCTTATCCTAAAGGTAAGACAAATTAGTGGATTTGTGGAAAATTCTTGGTGTGGTAATTAAGGTAGTGGATGTCGACTCCATTAAGGGAGTTGAACCACTCTAAATCTCCTTGGAAATTTCTTCCTTTGCAATTAGTTTCCAACATTCTTTAAAAATCTAATTCACCACCTCTTGGCTATATTCGATCGATTGCTACACTCAACAAAAAAAGAGAGGTTCCGGTTTAGCGTTAGAAAAACTAGAGTGGTTCTATCTTAGCCGTTGAAAAGATAGAGGTTGTAAGGTTACACCTTATCCTTAAGACAAGAATTCATTGTTAGTGAATTGAGAAATCTCTAGTGGTGAGCTAAGGTAGTGGATGTAGACTTGATTTAGAAGTCGAACCACTATAAATTGATTGTACAAAATTATCCATTTTATAACGGTTTCTTCTAATTTCTTCAAGAGACCTTTTCAAACTCTCTTGGCGATTTTCGGTTGATGGATTTGAGCTCAACATGACCTCTTGCCCAATCCACTACCAATAGGGACGAACTACAACAATACTGGGAGGGGATGTGGCCCCAACTAGGGGTGATAATGAGCCTCACCGCTCGCAAGCTACTCGGGCTCGGCTCGGTCAAAGCTCAGCTCGATTGAGCTCGGCTCTAGACCTTAACAAGCTTAGGTCGAAAAGCTCGTGAACAAGAAAATAATTTTATATATATATATATATTCTTGTATGTTTCAGTGTTGTTAACTTTTTATCATGTTTAAATACTTTAAATCTCCTCCTTGTGAACTTGTATAATTTAGAAAATGTACTATGGTTACTAGTGAATTTCAAAAATAAATATTTTCCTTTCCCAAAAAGGTTTTAACATGTTCTTTTTCAAAACTTCAAGAAAAATATTTAAAGCAATTTAAGGAGAGTCTCGAGCCGAGCCCAGTAATACTATTTTCGAGCAGAGCCCGAGCCTGGCCTCGACCCTCAAAAAAATTTACCTTTAATTTATCCAATAAATTTAAAATTTTGTGGGATAATTATAAATTTTCAACTACTCTAAAAAAATATTTTCCCCTGAAAGTTAAAATGATAAATTTTGAGTTTTAGCCCACTTAAAAAATAATTTTTAACTTAAATAATACAAAAAATTACACTCTACCCCTCATATATAATAAACTTTCAATTTATTTTTCTAGAAAAAAAATTATAAAACTTTTTAGTTAAAACAACAATAAAATTACATTTTGATACTTTAAAATTTTTATTACTTGTAACTTTTAAAAGAAAATTCAAACCTATGGTTATTACTTCTGTTGCTTCATCTCTATTATATCTATACTATTATGTTTGCAATCCTAATAAAATAATACCATGACAGAAAATGCGTCCACGCAATTTAAATCTCAGCTCCGACCCAAAGCCAAAAACCACCGTAACATGTTGCATACTGATGTCGTGGATCTCACGTCTGTAAGAATGACTTAAGACAGGAAGCTTCGACCAAAGTTGTATTTTTTTTTTCTCTTTCTTTAGAAATGTGAACGAGTCGGGAATTCTAATATTTGTTCTCTAGAAGCTCTCCCCCTACTTTTAAACCCTTGCACTGGAGTTCAAACAAAAAAATACAGCCACCTTTCTAGATTAACTACACAACCAACAAACCTCAGATGGTGACTTATATCCCATTAAATTAAACCCCCAGCGCTGGTTTTTCTCTTTGCTTATATATATTTAGTCTTTCTGATTGTTTAGGTGATTATATTGCCACTCGAAAGACAAGGGAAAATGTATAAATTCCAGGGTTTTATGCTTCTGTTATTGCTACTGGTCTCTGTGCCCCTGGCTATGGCGGCACGGCCGATTTCCAGCCTGCCTGATCAGCAGAGTAAGCATACTTCTGTCATTCCAAGAGCAGCTTTTATTTATTGCCGATTGTTCCTTTTTCAGTAACCTAATGCCTAATGGGTTTTTTCTTCTTTATATAATCTGCAGGAAACTCGAACATCTTTGCCGTTCTTGGAGTTGTTTGTGAATGTTGTAATGGAACTGGCGGTGAATGTTCGAGTACTTGGACACAACCCTGCCCTCAGCTCAAGTGCTTGCCTTGGAAACTACATTAGCATTTTTGCTGTATGTACATATCTACACTAATGGTATATGCCTATATGGAATCAGATTCAAAGCCTTGCCCTGCCCTGATATTATTGAATTAAGGGCTAAGATCATTGGTTGTTTTTTTATAACCATTTGTATTCAACTTATTAGTTGATTAATTTGGATTAGATATTGTAAAAGTCTCATTTGTTCTATTTATGTTTTGATTCAAACCCTCAACATTGCTAAGTTTAGCAATCTAATGTCTTAACCTATTAAACTATATGGTTGTTGTTTTCTTGTAGGAGCTTACAACATTGACAAAAATATGTTGTTCTAGAATCTCACATAGGCCACGCTATTGACATTTGACAAGGTCCACAATGCCAAAGCTTCAGCTTTTGGCAAACACAGTAGCCAATTTGTCATAAATATTTATTATTTATATAATGCATGGGTGATTGAATTCTAGTTTTCTAGATTTTGATATTTTCTTTATAACAAATATATATATATATATATATATATATATATATATATATATAAAAGCAAACGAAGACTTTGGGTTTGAATCATTCACAGGTATATAATCGATCTCAAGAGTTGAAACTTATGGGTATCAAAGAATAGAAATTATCTTCTTCTTTTTTTGTCCTATTTATGCCGCACGTTAAAAAATTAGGTTTAATATTTAGTGTTAAGATTTATAGTTAGTGTTAGGGTTTAGAATTAAAGTTTAAAAAAGTATAATATGATATATTTTTTAGAATTTAAAATTTAAGGTTAGAGCTTATTTTTAAGTGGTAGGACATAGAAAATAACACAAAAAACGATAAATGATTTTTGTTCGGGTTTTAAATATTGAGATTGTTGAATACAAGAAAAGGACTGTTTCCCTGGGCCAAGACTCTCAATTCCCAAGTTTTGGGTTTTAGTTTTTAATTTAATTCGCCATTCAAATTGTGGGTTCAAGCCCTGTAAGACCCCCAAACTGTCTTTTCGACCCTTTTGGGCTGTAAGCATATTTTGTCTTGTCCACCCCCAGAAAATGAAGAAAATTAAAAGGTTTTATGTGTCGGGTCGGGTCAAATTTATTTATAAATATTAATAAATATAGAAATTTTGGATCAAACCGACCGATTTGATCCTATTTTGATTTTTGATTTAGTTTGATCGGTTTCAATTTTAAAAGTCAGTTAGGTCGATTCAGTTTTTGGTTTTAAAATTTAAAATTATTTTAATTGATAAAACCAATTTTGATTTATTATTAAGTCTATATTTAAAATCAATCCCAATAATATCATTCAACCATAACCAAACCCAAAATACACATTATTCAAACTCAAAAAAAAAAAACTAAAAAAAGAATGATGTTTATTATAAGAAACCCGATTTCGAGCACTTGTATGTGCAAGGTATGTATTGTTAAAAGGATATGAAAAAATATAAATAGATACTACAATGTAATCACATTAATATATTAAAAAATGGTGATTATAAAAAATATATATAATTATAGAAAATAAGAATTAAACCCATAGAACCAATTCGTTCATGTTTTCAAGGAAAGAACTACGATTAAATATTGGAAGGAACGAAGTGATTAATTTCAAATAGAACAAAAACCTATTAAATAATCAAACTTAAAATTTAGAAAATAAAGCCTAATTTCACATATATTAAAAGAGACTTAGAATGTCATTATATTAATTTTATTTTTGGAGTCCCTTCCCAACCCTATAGAGGTTTTGTGACTAGGGGTGAGAATCGGTCAGTTCGGGGACGATTTTGTATTCTCCACCTAGTACCCAACACTTGCGGGTAGAGTTTTGGGTAATTTCCGGTTCATGCTTCGGTGATTTTTTCGTCCCCATTTCCATGCTCATCGGATCCTCACGGTATTCAGGGAATCCCTATCCCCAAAAGTTAAACAGAATTATTTTGTTAACCAAAATATATGGTTGATTTCAATTTACATGTCATATACTCAATACACTTAAACATATGATTGAGGGGAACAAAGTTTTTGTGTAAAATGAACGGCATAAATAGAAAAATGAATAGATTATATAATTAACAAAAACTAGTAAATTACTAGAGAGGTCACCCAAACTTAATAAGATTTAAACAAAAGACACAAATCTTATTGACAATAAGATAAGTAGGTATACATGTAAATGAGAGTTAATTTTATATATTTTAAATTTTTTGTAAAATATCAAAGATCCTTGTGGATATTTTTAGGGACCCCACAGTTATTTATACGTTTACGGTTCGGTTATCTCCACGGTTCGGATATAGCAATCCCCGCCCCATCCACATTTGAGCTTCAGTGATAAAACTTTCCACGTCCTCATTCCTGTGGGTTAAGATTTCGGTTATTTCCTATCTCCGCCGGTTCAAATTCTTACAGTTTTCGAATATTCCCCACCCAATTCTCACCCCTAATCGTCACCGCATGATTTTCGTTTTTGGCAATTTAGTGAATGTTTAGATACTAATATTTGAAACATATGTGCTGATGTGCATGTATGTGAACAATAACTAATAAGGAAATATTTGGTTTTCATAATTAATAAAAACAGATACATGTGACACATCATAATCAAACTTTGATACATTATCATTTCTAAATAAATAAAATTATAATTATATTGAAAATTTATTAATAATGATTATATTAAAAATATCATAAAAATTTATTCACATTAACAGTTACAAATAGAAAAGCAAATCAAAATGAAAAAAAAAAACAAATCATAAATAAATTATTAATTTTAGTCTCATTATTTAGAGTTTTGATCTTATTTTAAATTAAAAATAATTTAGTATTTTTTTTCTCTATCTAGATGGTGTCACTATCTAATTGAAAGAAAATAAATTATAAAACTTAAGTTTATGGTCAACAGAACCTATTATATAATCCAATGAGCAACAATATAATATATATGATGCCCAGGCCATTGCCCTTCTTTTCTTCTTCGGTTTCATAGCGCACCCGTTTTTGTTCTCTCTTAGCATTAATAACGCAGTCTCTGCTCTATTGCATTTGGTAACTGCAAAATAATACCATCACAAATCAAATGAAAACTAGCTTCTTGAGCTCGAAACAATATGCAGAATCCCCCAAGTTTTATAATTTATTTTCTTTCAACCCATGATTTCACGTGTCACTATCGGATTGGAGAAAAAAAAATCAAATTATTTTTAATATAAAATATGATCAAATTGAAAGAATGTCTAAATAATGAAACTAAAATTAATGATTTATTTTAAATTATGACTAAATTTATTGAATGTGTAAATCTGAATGGTTAAATGTACTATTATACAAATTTTCTTAACTGCCACATCACCCATTTAAATATCGATGACCAAAAGTACACATTTACTAAATATAAGTGATCATTTACTAAACATAAGTGGTCATAACGTTCAATTTTAAATATCGATGACAAAAAATATACATTTACTAAACATAAGTGATCATCCTAATAGTTTACCCTTATTTTTTTCTGAACTCGATCGATTTAGATTTTAGAAAATGAAAAACAGTTTGGTCGGGTTTTTTTTTGCACAGACCCAAATGATTGATTAGTCTAAAGATTAAGGGTAAACTACTGAAATGACCACTTAATAATGAGTTGTGTCGATATGACCACTATATTTTCAATTTTAAATAATTTTACCACCCAATTATTTAAGTGATTTCAGTCAAGCCATCCATCGTTAAAACATAACGGAGAGACTGACATAGCTGTTAGACAAAACCGATATCGTTACACATTTGGTCTTCATTATTTACATATTATATCAATTTGGTCTTAAATTTAATAAATTTATCCCCTAATCAGATAAAAACACATATCACCATCGGATTAAAAAAATATTTTTATTAATTTTAATTTATTTAACAAATATTTTTTTAATTATATAAAAACACGTGTCACCATCAAATTAGAAAAGAAAATATAAAACCACCTTTGCTTCCGGTAGGAGGCGAACATGTGTTAGCTTCGGTGGGGTTGGGCAGACAAAATCACTAGGCCAAGAGCTGTTATCTGTCCAACTTTTACAAGTTTGTTTATTTGAAGTTATTGTGTGGATGATAATTAGAGAGAAAAAATTATACTCGTGAAATAGATTGAACCCAATAATTATTGGAGTGATTTAGAGGCATTATTACTGAGACAAATTAATTGTTTGAAATAATTTGACAATGACCATGTTTGGCAATTAGCGGATAGCTGATAGCTGATAGTTGATTGCATTAGCTGATTTGACTAGCGGATTATATTAGCTGATTGTAAAAAAGTGTTTGGTAAAATTAACTGATAGTTGATAGTTGTTTGATTATTTAAACAAACAAAATGACATATAAGGGCATGATTATATTTAATATTTGTTTGAATAATTTATCAGTTATGAATATTTTGTATCTAATAAATATTAATTAGATTTGTAAAAATTATTTTTAATATAAATTTCTTAAACATATTTGAAAGATTTATATATTAATTTATTATTTATATAATTATTAAAAAAATTTATATGCACATATAAATATGTGATAATAAAAAATAGAATTAACTTACAAATATCACCATATAAATTAGTAGTAACAACAAATAAGTCGAATATTTAATATGTTATTATTTATATTAAAAATATTATTTAATTTAAGTTATTTAGAGATTTTTTGTAATTGTTAAGGGTAAAAGAGTCATTACAACTCTAATATCAAACCTCTAATCTCAAAAAGCTCATATTAGGAGCTTTTTCAAAATTAGTTTTTTCACCCCAATCCTCTTTTTCAATCCGCTATTTACCAAACATCAATATTAGCGGATTTGACTAGTCAAACCTCTAATTATACCTCAAACCTCTAATTTTTGTCCAAACCGCTATTTACCAAACATGGCCAATATATTTTGTATAGTTTAACTATAGTAAATGAAATATTATATATAACATTATATTCTTATATTTTTATGAAAATAATAAATATTATTAAATATATTAATAAACTATTAATATAAGATAAGAATATTATTAAATTTATATTTCAAAATATTATTTAATATTTTAATAATATCAAATAATACTTTTATGAAAACAATAAATATTATCAAATATTATTTGATATTTCAAAATAGATTTATTATTTATGTTGTGAATAAAATGACAAAGAACAATAATAAGAACAAAGAACAAGAATAGAAGAACAAAGAGATGAGAGAAAGAGGGGGATTTGTATTATTCTCAAATATAGACTTGTGTATACAATGCCTTCAATGAATCATCTATTTATAGGCATAAGAAGTACATAATACATTAAACTCTAATTAATAGAGATAATATTCCTAATAATAAATAAATCAAACTCCTTAGATAAAGTTCTAATCATGATAGACACCCACATAGATAAATATTCATAACACTCTCCCTTGGATGTCTATGTAGATAATGTGCCTCGTTAAAACTTACTAAGATAAAAACTCAGTGGGAAAAAAATTCTTTAGTGAAGGAAAAAGAGTACACACATCTTTGATACGCATAACATGTTGCCTCATTAAAAACCTTACCAGGAAAACCCATTGGGACAAAACATCGGTTAAGGGAAAAAGAGTGCAACGCGTATTTACTCCCCTCATGAAAACATCACAGAAGATCTTTGAATCTTCATAATTCAATCTTGAATATTATTTTTTTAAAGATTGTGGGGGATGAAACTTTGGAGTAATATGTTACATGATGTATTCACTTTCAAACTGAGATATACATCTTGCATTATCTTCACACAAGGTATCTTTTATCATATCTTGTAAAAATAAATCTACATATCTTTTGGATATGTTGGGTCAATGGTCTTATCCAAACACACTTTTGGCTTGCCTCGTGCATAACAATTATTTCTACGACATTTGAGGAGGCATCAACGAATGTTTGAAGATCTAAATGTAATGATCTTTGTATATCCATGGATATTGCTTGACCAACTAATATATGGTGCTTCAAAACCAAGAAAATATATAATTATCTTTATTCATATCCAACAATATTACAACTATTGGGATACTCAATAGATATGCTCTATTCATATTGAATCTTCTTTAAGATTCTTTCAGCTTATGTCTATTTATAGACAAAAAGAAATATATAAAAATGCTCAATCTTCAGGTCGAGATAAACTTGATGTCAAGATTCAAGTACATGTATTGAAAGTACTTCACGATTTTCTAATTTGAAGCTCTTTAGGAGTTCTAAAATTATCATAATGGATCTTGATCCAAACTCCTTTATAAAATGCATAAGGAAATCTGATCATTCTTATAGTATTTTTCTCAATTAGTATTCACTAAGGCGATTATACCAAATGCGCCAAAATATTCACGAGACATGTCTAAATAAATTTCCTCAGAAATTTTCAAATGCTTCTAGCATTTTAAATCCTTCAAGGATAAATATGGATCCACAAATAATTAGACGCATGCAAAATTTTTCATAACTGCCAAAGTAATTGCATCCACCATGAAGTAATTAAAACTTTTCATAAATCATAGTTCAAGTCGTATTTACGACTACTTATTTGTGCCTCACTTGCATTACACCTTTAGGTGTTTGGACTGCTGGTCCAAATACTTCTATTTTAGAAGTTCAAAGCGTCTTTCAATATAGACCAATTCAATATCTAAACTTTTGGATAGATTTTATACAGGATCCTCGATTTCTTTCTTTACTTCTGTAACACCCCAATTTAGCCCCAATTTGAAAAACCTAAATAGTAAAATCCCCAATTGAAAACCCTAGAATTTAGGGGAAAAATCGGAATTTAACCTAATCTAAAATGGGGACCAAATTGAATAAATTATAAGTTTGATGGTTATTTTGTTAGGCGAGCAAAAATTGAGACCCTTCTTCTGCAATTTACCCATTTGTCTAGGGTAAACACTTCTTTGGTCATGTCTCTGTTATATGCGCCGCACCCCTTTCCCTGTTTCTCTTAAAAGAAAATATTAAAATAATACAAAACATATCAACCCTTCCCCGTTTTCCCGTCGAAGCTCCGGTCAAGGGGCTTTCATCGCTGTTCGAGCGGTTCGAGGCCAGCGGAGTGCTCGTCGTCACCGCGCGAGCAAAACCCGACCACCCAGCTTCCTTTGTGTCGCCGTTCTTCGCTGGAAACGAGTTTGAAACCGTGCGTTAAATCGTACACTGCCGCCGCCGTCCTCTGCGTGTGCTG
This sequence comes from Hibiscus trionum, assembly GCA_030270665.1. Taxonomy (NCBI): domain Eukaryota; kingdom Viridiplantae; phylum Streptophyta; class Magnoliopsida; order Malvales; family Malvaceae; genus Hibiscus; species Hibiscus trionum. The sequence goes on along the minus strand of BSYR01000007.1, from coordinate 6,210,919 downwards.
CCGCCGTCCTCTACGTGCGCGCCACCTCCGTCCTGGATTAGGGTGAGTGTTTGGATCGAGTCCGTTGGGCTCCAAGGTTACTATCGCCGTCGTGTTGGCCGCTGTTGGGCCATGGCCGTCATTGGGGTCGCGTCGTGTGTAGTTGGGCGCCACCGGGGGTGTGGTGTTAGGGTTGTTAAATTAGGGTTAGGTTTGAAAGTTGATTTGGGTGGCTGTTAGATCTGAACCGAACCGGTTGAGTTGGTGAACCGGACGGCTAGGCTGAACCGAACCAAACCAGTGGGCTGATGCAACGATGACGTCATCCGCTGTTGAAGTGCTGATGCAGCGATGACGTCATCCGCTGTTGCAGTGCTGATGCAGTCAATGATGATGTCATCACAGTTAATGATGACGTCAGCGTTGACTTCTGGTTGACTTTTTCGACTGAGTCCACCTTTAAGTTTTTCGACGTTCCGGTTCTGTTGCCGCTGTCCGTTTTTTCAAATTCGAACCCAAAATGCCTTTTTGGATCAAGTTTATATGTTGAGCTCAGATTTTTGTTAAATGTTGCATCAGAGTTTGACTCAGATATTTTTCTTGTGTTTAGGTGACGTGGACTCTGACCCTGAGAATTTACCTCCTCCTCCGCCAGGCAGACCTCCGGTGGCACAGTCTTCGAGATCTGCTAGTAAGTTATCTGTTAAGCGTAATTATTCGAATGTGGCATAGTAGAAAGTCTTATATAGTGTTATTTGTTTTTAGGAGCTGATTCTGTCCGACCTTCCGCTAGGGCTGAGCGTGGGAGACGTCACTATCGTCGTTGACTATTTAGCTGCCTAAGGCGTGTTCTCTGTCTGTGCTATATGTATGTGTTGCCTGATTTCGTGATCTGTATGAGAAATATTCTGTGTTATCCTGCTCGGTTGATTGAGAAATATTTTGTATGTTATTCTGCTCTCTTATCTGATAAATATTGCATGACTCGACTGTATGCTATTTTGCTCTGTTATCTGATAAATAATGTATGACTCGGATACTATGATCATGTTATGTAACACATATCAGAATCAGATTATTATGTACATGCATCTTAGTTATTTAACAAGATTGCATTCGGACACTGAAATCGGATTACATGTCATATCATTGGGTTGGGATATTGTACGGAGGAAGCTCAGCGAAATAAGGGGTTACAACTTCTATAGAAGTATTTTATGTAAAATTGTTTGTAAAATCGTTGTCGACAACTTCCAATTTTCTGGTTCCATTCTCGTAATGACATAACTCACCGAGATCTCTTCAAGATTTCAATCTTTATTTCAGGTACCTGAAACTCTTCAAGAGTTTTATTATTAGTTATGTCTTGGGTCTCTTCAGGAGCACCCGCCTCCAATATATGACCATCTCATAATACTTTTTATTTACGAGAATTTTGATCATTGGAACCATTTCAACTATCATGCTTCAAGCATGATTTACATCCACTTGCTCTAACATATAATTTAAACTTAGAGCATTTCAGCTGATATATAAGACTTAATTACTCTCATTGGGTCAGTAAATTTGTCTAGCAGTTGACATGAAATAACATGAATTATCTTATGAACTTTTAGTTCATATTCGAGGATCTAGATAATGATAATTCATTTTCTTCTTTATCCATCTGATTATTCTCTCCCCCTGATGTTGAGAAAAATCATCTAATAAATGATTCTCTAATTAATGTTTAGAATTTAAACATAAAATGAGACTCGTACTCAATATATATTCTCAACCCTTTTTACTTGCCCATTTTGTGCGTTATGGTGGAGCAATTCAACTATATATCGCACATTCAAAAATGGGAAATATGACTTCTGACCAAAAGTCAAATCATAATGGGGAGTTTATTATAACTCGTTGGCTTGATGCGTATAAGTGTTGCTATATGGAAATACCATATAAATAATAGATGTTTTGTTCTCACATTTTAGCTATTAGATAGGAGGCATCCAATTTAAAATTTGCTAAACCGTATTTTTCATAATCAATAGGCTTTGTAACAACCGATATAGCCTAAAATATAAACCCACTAACTTTTCAAGACGAATAGTCTAATTGCATAATCTGAATCTTTTTAGAATCAACCTCACAAACTTCTGGTTGTAAGTCGATAAAACAATGTAGATGCATCTACTAAAATCATATAAACTTTCCACATTTGTGGAGATATGAGCCCATATTTCGTTCAGATATGCAAGACATACAGTCTCAACTTCAGTACAAGAACTTTAAGTTCTAATTCTTTTGATAAGTGGGATCATCTATATCCTTTGAGGACAAACAACACAAGAACTTCAGGTTCTTTTAGTAAGTGGAATTTAATCAATTCCTTTGAGATTAAGCACCACAAGAACTACAGGTTCTTTTAATACATGTGCATGTAAATCTCAATAATTTCTGCACCATTATTGATCAGGATGGTCTAACCGATCATGACAACTATATATATGTGTGTATATATCTCTGAATTTGAAAACTCTTTGTTTACAATAACATGTAATTCAATCTCACTCGTTCATGTCTAGTACGGCCATCAAAATTGTTCCTTTAAATAGAAATATATTTAGCTATTTCGGATCTTTCAATTGAAATTATCTTTTGATAGCAATATATAGCTCTTCTAGAGCCTTCAACTGACTTTTTGGCTACCAAAACTTATATACATATTGGCTTATTTCAAATGCCACTTGATAACATATGTTATCTATAATTCCCAAATGGATAGTTTGCGAACTCATATTGCTCTCTTAAAATTTCCACTTATAGTGGTGACGATATTATTACCATTAGTGGTAATTATTGCAATATTCGCAATTCTGCACTTTTCATAATGTGCTTTCTCTCAAGAATTTATTGCTATTCTAGAGCATCAATACTTTCAGTACTTTGAGATATAGTACTCACGTTATTCTCTTGCATTTAAATGGGAAAATATATCTTATGCTTATGTTGAGCATAAATCGTCACCATAGATTGTATTTGACAAGTAATCATGTTAAACAAAATAAATAAATATCATAATATATAAATATAAATATAAAACGTAAATAATTAATGTGTGTAAAATAAATAAACGTAAAGTAAAATAAATAAAAATAAATAAATAATTCTCTTCAAAGTTATGAGAATAATTAGAAGATGATTTATTCCTTTCGAGGGTTATAAAAAAATCAATAACGTCCAAAAGAGTTGGACCAACAATGTCCAAATAAAGTTAGACCAGTATCATCTTCGTCATGTTTCGCAAACAAAACTTGCTTCTATTTTCGTTCCTTTATCATTCAGTGATTCTTGATTTTTCAACGTACAACACGTACGAGACCAATGGTTTATAACCTCGCATTGGTAATAAGAAGAATTTTACTTCAATAGAATGATCATTATCATTCTTGTCATCCTTATAACCTCACTACCAGTGGGTAGAAGTATTCTTAAAATGACCATATTTTTCATGTCTATATTTATAGCCTCGATCACAACCACAACTTTTAATGTGGTTTTTATTCCTTCCATAATATAATCTCACATTCACTACAGGGAATGGAGTAGAGCCAGTGGGCCTTTGAAACCTTTTTCACATATCCTTATCACAGAGAACAAAGATTTAATCCTCGTACGCGACATTGTTAAACTTGTCCACAAGGTCCTTTAAAAACCTCCTTTGAGAACATTAGCCTCGCAGAACGAGATGTTCTTTCCAATATACTTGGATTATATCGAAATTATGTCTCTAATTGAATAATGATTTACCATGTTTGCATTCACTTCAGGGAATGAAACAGTTTCAATTATCGCATGGAATAAGCATCATGCTTGCATTCACTTCAGGGAATGCCCCATCATTGATAATCGCATGGAATAAACATCATGCTTTGCATTCTCTTCAGGGAATGTCTCCCATAAAACTTTTTGGATCAACACGAATTTTCGTAACTTGAAATTGGGAGAAGTCTATGGTCGAGTTTTTCGACGAAGAAGAAATATTGCTTTCGAGCAAATATATACTTTATAATAATCTTCTTGTAAATTCAAAATCATCATGATTTATCGCACTTTAAAATAATAATATAAAGAATAAAAATAAAACTAAAATTTACCGATATTGATTTTTCTCTCGTGGACAATGGAGACATAGCATATGACCGAGATAACTTCTCATAGTCCCTTTATATCACATCTCTTTCCAAGCCATTTAAGCATATCATGTAAAACTCAAAATACGGTTAAAAATACTAACTTTTACCAAATAAAATAACATAAATAATAATATGAAAAATATCAAATATAACCATATAAGTTAAAGTATGAATAAGCATACCACTAATTAACCCTTTTAGGAACAAGAGAAAACACACGTAATTTACACCAAATACAACCTCTTCGTCTCTGTCGATTCGTCTTTTGGTTTGTGAGAAGCCACAAATTTATCTCTTTCTAATGTTCGAATAAAATCAAACATACTTCCAAACTTTTCAAAAAAAAGTTAAAATATAAAGAAAAAGACAATCGGTAATTTAAAAGAATGAAGAGAGAAAAAAAACTTATCTTTGGTTTATCCTAGAATCAAATTCTTTCCAATAACTTCTTTTGGATTCAAACAATGAAGACCTCAGTTGATTAGAGTCGTGCTGATAACGTGTTGTGAATAAAATGACAAAGAACAATAATAAGAACAAAGAACAAGAATAGAATAACAAAGAGATGAGAGAAATATGGGGATTTGTATTATTCTCAAATATAGACTTGTGTATACAATGCCTTCAATGAATCATCTATTTATAGGCATAAGAAGTACATAACACATTAAACTCTAATTAATAGAGATAATATTCCTAATAATAAATAAATCAAACTCCTTAGATAAAGTTCTAATCATGATAGACATCCACATAGATAAATATTCATAACAATTTACTATTAATATAAGAATATAATGTTATATATAATAGTTCATTAACTATAGTTAAGCTACATAGAATATAGTGTCTAATTATTTCTAACAATGAATTTGTTTTAGTGGTAATGCCTCTAAATCTCTTCAATAGTTCCCGAGTTTGATCCACGAGCATAATTTTTCTCATTAATTATCATCCAAACAATAACTTTAAATAAAAGAAGTTGTAAAACTTAGTTAGATAACAACACTTAGCTTAGTGGTGACACGTGTTTTAAATTTTCATTTCTAATTTTGATGGTGACACGTGTCACCATCTGATTGGATAAAAAAATATTAATTAAATAAATTAAAATTAATATAAGTACTTCTCCAATCCTATGGTGACACGTGTCACTATCTGATTGGAGGATAAATATATTAAATTCAATTTAATTTAGGACCAAATTGATATAATATGTAAATAATCAATACCAAATGTGTAATTATGCCGGTTTTGTTTAACAACCATGTCAGCCTCTTCGTTATGTTTCAACAGTGGGTGACTTGATTGGAACCTCCTAAATAGTTAATTGGTAAAATTACTAGAATTGAAAATATAGTGATGATATTGACACTAACCCAATAATTAAGTGGTGATTTGAGTAGTTTACCCAAAGATTAACAAACTTCATATTTGCTCAGTCTAATTCTATTTGAAATATAGCTTTCAAGTTTTACTCAAACTCACTCGCATTAGTAAACTGCTAATTTGTTGATGTCCAAAAGGTCAAACACCATTCATGAAGGTGGAGATGGAGGCATAGAAAGGTAAGAGGGCGGTGATTGATGACGGTTGGTGGTGGTTAACCCATTCTGATGTAGGCGGATAGTCACTGAAAATGATAAGGAAGATCATGCGGAGGCCTCGAATATGGATAGATGGTCCTCTCTTTATTCTTTGTCTCAAAGGTTATTTATAGTGGAGAGACAATGTTTGATGGGTATGAGTTAAGTCTAGTGACGACTATTGATGGGTCGTTAAGATGGGACATGGTCTTCAGTTAATAGTCTTTTCAGCTTAGAGATGATAGACTGAGCTGGTTAGTCAGATGGATTCGATGATTGTCGCATCGGTAAAAAAGCAGTTTGGTGGTGTGAAATTTCAAGCCATAAGGTTTCGCCTGCTAAGATGTGGTGCATATGCTGAGAGTTCCAAAGGTATCTTTTCAGAGACCTAAGCGTTGTTCTCCACTTTCGCTACAATCGGCAACGGGCCTTCATACTTCCGCACCAACCTGTGATCTCTATTCCGTAGGAATCTGAGTTGCTCTGCCATCAGCTTGACTAGTACAAAGTCACCCACTTTGAATTGTTGATCCCTCCGACCACGATCTACCCATTTCTTCATGTGTTTTGCTGCCTTCTCTAGGCAAGCTCGTGCAAATATCAGTATTTCAGTGCCATTCCTGTGTAAAATCAAAGGTTTTGGGACACTTCCCTCGATATGACTTAAGTGCAGTGTGGGGAAGTCGCGGCTGCTAACATGTCATAAATTCAAATGGACTTATATTAGTAGCTGAACTCTTCTTTGCATTAAAACAAAGTTGTGCAAAATCTAGCAACGGAGGCCAATTTTTCTGGTTAGCCTGAAAAAAAATGCCGCAAACACTCTTCCAACAACCCATTAAACTGCTCTGTCTGACCATCTGTCTGAGGATGGTAACTTGAAGATAAATTCAGTTGAGAACCCAATAACTTGAACAACTCTCTCCAAAAGTTACATGTGAACCATCCATCTCTATCATTGACAATATTCTGCGGAACACCCCAATACTTCACCACATGTTTGAAAACCAATCGAGCTGTCTCTTCTGCAAAAAAATATTTAGGTGCCAGAATAAAGGTAGCATATTTTAAAAACCAGTCCACCACCACAATAATGGCCTCGAGACCCCCCCACAAGGCAAACTCATTATAAAATCAAAAGAAATACTTTCCCAAGGTCTTACCGGCACTGTTAGGGGTTCTAGAAGCCCTGTGGTCTTTTGTCGATCCACCTTATCTTGTTGAATGATAAGACACGTCTTAGTGTAGTCCATAACATCCTGATGCATATGTGGCCAGTAATACCCATATTCCAGCAAGGCAAAAGTACGACGCTAACCTTGGTGACCCGCCCAAGGCGTATCATGACATTCATGCATTAATTTCTGCCTAAGGTATCCCGTTCATGGAACAAACATCCGTGACCCCTTAGTCATTAACACCCCATTCTCCACCCATAACGTCTTAGATCGATAATTCTTTAACATTTCCATGATCACGACAACCTGCGGGTCTTTTTGTATATTCTCTGCTATCAGCTCTTAGACATTGTTGGTCACCTTACTAGCAGACATCGGAGCTATTCTTCTAAGAGCTGCTAAATTTTCCCTCCGACTTAACGCATCTGCAACCTAATTCTTCTTTCCAACTTTGTGTTCAAACACACAATCAAATTCAGGTAGAAACTCTTGCCGTCTAGCTTATCTTAATGTTAGTTTTGGCTGAGTAAGAAAGTGACTAACGTCTATATTATCTGTCTTCACAATGAACTTTGAGCCCAACAAATAATGCCTCTAAGACCTCAAACAATGAATTATAGCTAGGAGTTCCTTCTCGTGTTGTATACCTCGTTTCTGCCCCATTCAATTTACGACTCTCAAAGGCGACAGGGTGGCCATGCTGTATGAGTAACCCTCCTATAGCATAGTCAGACATGTCGGTTTCCACTTCCAGCGGTCCCTCGATATCCGAAAAAGCTAAAACTGGATCGCTCACCATAACAACTTTCAACTCTTCGAAAGCTTCTTGGCACTTCTTCGACCAGACCCATTTTCCCTATTTTTCAATAAATCGATAAGTACCACTGTCCTTCGTGAGTTGCCCTCCAAAAATCCTCTATAGTAGTTAAATAAGCCAAGAAAAGATCTAAGCTCACTGACTTTTTCGGAGTTGGCCAGTCTTGGATCGCTTTTATCTTTTCCTCATCCATACAAATATGACCCTGCCCAATGACATGACCCAAGAATCGAACTTGTTTTTGAGAAAACTCACACTTCTCTTTCTTCACAAAGAGCTAATTCTCTCCGAGCCTTTCCAACACCAAGCATAAAGTGTTCTTCGTGCTCCCTCAAGGAAGGCCTGTAATCTATAATGTCATCCAGGTAGACGACCATAAACTTATCAAGAGAGTCACGAAACACCTGATTCATTAGAGTACAGAAGGTAGCCGGCGTATTGGTCAACCGAAATGACGTCACAAGTAACTCAAATTCCCTATATCGAGTCACAAAAGTGGTCTTCTTTTCATCCTCCTCAACCATTCTCATTTGATGATATCCCAATCTAAGATCCAACTTGGTAAAATATTTGGCATTACTCAACTGATCAAACTAGTCGACAATTAAAGGTATGTGATACTTGTTCCAAAAAGTCACTTTATTCAAAGCTCGGTAGTAAACACATAATCTTAGGCTCCCATCGTGCTTCATTTGAAACAACACTGGCGCCCCAAACGACGCTTTGGACGGCTGAATGAACCCTGTTTCGAGTAACTTGTCCAATTGTTTCCTCAACTCAGCTAACTCACGCGGAGACATGCAATAAGGGCACTTGGCATGAGGTTTAGTACTCGAAATTAGTTCAATCTCATGATCCACGGACCTTCGAGGTGGCAAACCTTGGGGCAATTGGTCTTGCACGACATCTTTATACTCTTCCAATACCTTCTGAATCCCTCTCGGTAACATCCCAGCGGCCGAGTCCTCTTTAAAAATTAGTAACACCAGGAAAGAAGGCTCTCCCTTCTTTACCCCTTTCTTAAATTGAATCACCGATAACATCTTCTTACCACCTTGTGGGACAATCGTGGCAGGTGCTACACATGGACAATCTCCCAAGAACATCAAACAACCCACGATAGAGACAGGGATAGACTAAGTCGGTGTCATAAAATCTAACCCAAATACAACATCGAAATCATCCATGAGTGTGACGGTAAAATCTACACTCCCTTTCCATGGACCCAACTTGATCACAACTTTCTTGGAGCTCCAATAAATAGACGAAGTTGTCGAATTGACTGCCTTCATCTATCCAACATCTTTGGCCACTATCAACCCACATCTCCTTGCCTCTGTAGGTGAAATGAATGTATTCGTGGCTCCAGTGTCAACAAGAGACCACAACGCCTCCCCGTTTATTACCAAATTTACGTACATCAAGCCCCTCTCTAGATCTTTGTTGGACTCATGAGAGTGCTTGGCAAAAGGGGTATAAGTGCGTTGTAGTGAATAAACAATGTCAAGTAAGAGTATTTTGCGTGCAAGTATACACGGTCTTCCAAGTAATACATCAGTAAGCTGAGTTATCGATTCCGCAAGGATCGGTCAAGAGTTTAATTGTTTACTCGTTTTACTTGCCAAAGAAAAGTTTGTTTGTTTGAAGTTGGTTTTGGAAGAAATTTGAAAAGAAAGAAGTAAAAGACAACAACGTTGGCAAGGAGAGTTTTAAAATGTATGACGAGTGTTGGAAAGGGATGCTTGGTTTTCATGCTATTCATGCCATGCCATCTTTTAATAAATCATGTCTTGGCATTGTTTGCCGAGCAGATTCAAAGTTGGCATTGCCTCTCTCGATGGCATTGCCCTAAATTAACTATGCAAAAACTTTTATATCTCTATAAATCAGCTTTTTCATAAACCGATTTGATTAAGTCCCAATCTTTTTCTCCTAAGGGGTAGATTTCACTCCCGAAGTGAGTTCACCTACTTGAGCATCATCTCTCGAAGCATCTCGCCTTAGTATCTAGTATTAGTTCGTTGTTCCTTAAGTCGATTAAGATATTAAGGTTCAATAAGCCAACAAATCCAGCTCTCGCTTGGCATTGTGTTTGTGAAAACAGTCAAGATCATGACAGATAGGAAAAACAATGCCATCATATTTCCGATATTTAAAAGCTAAATATGAAAATAGCGTTCAACGCAAACATCCCTCACCAACTATTAAACTAGTTCATGGTGAGGGTTTCCAACCAAAAATCATAATCATATCTCAACATCAACATCTTAAATAAAAATAAAAACAAATTAAACGAAGAGAATGGGTAAGAATAGGGTCTCTCGATGCAACCCTTCAAATTCTAGGCTCTTGATCAAGCTTGGTCGAACCACGTCTCCTTGGTGCAACCTTCTAAATCCGATTATCAATCTCCTCTCAAGTGTTTGCTTGAGTTCCTTTAAGTAGGCACATGGGAAATGACCTAGGATAAGCTTAGGATTTGAATTTGAACGCTCGAGGATAAGGGATGTGCTCATCTTATCCATCGTTTGAATCCTAGGGCTGACGTCATCATTGGTTCACCATCCACTCAACCTGGCATCAAACATCTCTTCTCTGCCAACCGGTGCTTCGACGATTTTTTGTACTTTGCTGCCAACAGCTACCAACATTCTCATTGTTCTCTTACTGCGCTAATCTGCTCTATTGTGCCTGCAATCATGCCAACAAACCACCCTTCACACTGGCATAACCAGATTCAAAACTCCTTATGCAAATGCATGCAAATAACAACTAAATGCATCTAAATGTACTCAAAGACAAGCAAAGATACTGTAAAATAGGCATAAAAATAAGTACTTTTGAGGAGGTAACACTCCCCCAAACCTAAATCATTGCTTGTCCTCAAGTAATGCAAATAAACTAAGAAAAACAAAAATAATTGTGAAAATAATACCTCAGCAAAGTTTTGGTTGGAATGCCGACAAGTGCTGGTGATGAGTGTGTAAAAGAACTGTTTTTCTTGCCCTTTTTGCTCACATTATTGTTAGACTTAGGCACATTTTAGTTGCATTGATTATGCATTCATGCATAATTTCCTAGTTTCTTTCGTTATTGAGCTTGGTATTACATTTGGGTTATTTTTCGTGGAAAAATTTGCTGCTGGTACGCTTTATTGTGTGCAGGTTAGAACTGTCGTGACATGTGCAAATTGAGTGGCAATTTAGGCGCCCAGTCAACCCACAAAAGACAAGGATGATGCGCCAAAAGACCAACCTTTTCCTAACCCTAATTAGGGCCCAGCCCGTACATATATAAGGAAAAGTTTTAGCTGCACAAAGGGGAGAAGAAAAAGGAGGCGGAAAAGTGAGAAAAGGGGGAGAGCAAAAATCACCTTTTTCTTCTTCTTCTTCTTCTTCTTCTTCTTCTTTAGTTCATGAGATTCATGCTTGGGAATTTTTTTCTTTGTATTTCTTTTGATCCCAACCATGAACTAAACCATATTGTCTTGGGTTATTTGGGTTTGTGGATTTGATAAATGTTTGTATTGTTTAGGTTCTTAATTGCAATTTGATTCAAAGTTTCTTCATTATTGGTTTTACTATTTTTATCTTGAGAGAATCGGGAGAGGATCTTGAGTGTTATCCATTTATCTAGACTCGGAAGAGTTAGATTCGAGAAATGAATAAACATGGTCTTTATTCAATTAGTCGATGGTGAAGACTAATCCGACTTAGGAATAAGTTGCGGATTTCAATGGCTAAAAGGAGCGTAAGATCGATTATTGTTCACCCATGGTTAACACAGGGATGTATCACCAAGGTATGCACAAATGACTAGTGTTTCGAGTTAGGGATAACGAGAAGCCATTGAAGAACGCTTCGCTGAGCTTTGAAGGAAGACACCTAATTGCCCAGGCAATCACACCATTCCCAGTTGCCCAGGCAATTCAACTGGTTCTATTTCCCAAGACAATTGCGTTGCTTCAGCAACCGATTTGTAACACCCCCTTCCCGGCCTGGTAGAAAACCGGGTTCGAGTGTGCTACTAGTGAACGATACTGTAATCTATGCGATAAAATCTCAATCAATAATCGATATTCAAGCTATGTTATTCTTTTCAAATAATATCAAACACAAGCATTAGTTCAATTTATCCAATATGAAACTATAATTAACCAATTAAGACCAATTCTTAACTTCTACATGTTTTACGGACTAATCTGCAAATTCAATAATTTGGAGGCTCTTAAATGCAATTGGCTATGCTATAATGAAATTAAACTCATTATTAGTGAGCATGTAAATTTTCATATTATTCGGAGTTCATTTACGCATCTAATTAAATTGTACAATAATCAGTGACTATTCTGTAAACAATGCAAAATTATACTCTATGTCTTTTAGCAGAATTAATTATTACTGTATCGAAACACCTAAGGGGTGTATCGATACGAGTATACACAATTTAAGCCTTGACTCGAAATTGTCAAATTTCGTTTCGATACATCCTGTCCTGTATTGATATGGATTAACGGAATTAACAAATTCTATACTGATACACCTAGAGAGCATATCGATACGAGTTGACTTAGTTGACTTGAACATTGACCCCTGTTTCGATACGCTTGGGGGTTGTATCGATACCGGTTCGACCATGGTTGACATGTTTCGATACACCCTAAGGTTGTATCGATACAATTAAATTCACAAGGCTTACTGCCAAAATCTGTATCGATACACCTTAGACATGTATCGATACACTAAGGTTAACTTGAACCTCATTTGACCAAATATGCAAGGCCGTATCGATAAGCTTGACATGTATCAAAACGCCCTATATTGAAATGACAGATTTTTTCTGGTTTTTGTTCGATTTAACCCATTAAACCTAATCCAAATGCAATAAAACTTTACGAGTAACATTTAATCACCCTAATCTACTAGCATGCAAAACCTCAAGATCAAATGAATCCATTTGCCATGTTCTCACGAATTAGGCCAAATATGCATAGTATGCTCATTTTACCAAAACAATAACACACCATGACTTGCACTTTTAACCTTTGGAACATAGGGGACCATTTATACACACAAAATGGGCTAAACTAACTTGTTTAGACCTTATGCCATCGTTCTAGGAGTTCAAATACTAGATTAACATTACATATAGGGGTTTGACTTGTTCTATAACGCTCTTTACTCCGATCCTACTATGCTTTAACCTGAAAATAAATGAAAATGAGATGCATTAGGCTTACTTAGCCTAGTGAGGTAGTCATAATCAACAATATATACATCAATGGAAATCATGGTATGTATCACAATGAAGGTGCATCCCATTTATGATGTTAACAATAATTGTAACACTTGTTTGTATATTTTTCCTTGGATCAACATGTAATGTGGATACGCGAATTCGCAACCAACATCACCAACAATGAATGGTCAATATCCTCTAACATCGTCAATAGGACCAACACAATCACATCCCGCCATCATAGCCACATAGAGCCTTAGCTCAAGGATCGTAGTCCACTTCAAACAAATGACCTCATGAATTCTATGGCATGCCAATTGTATCCCATGTCCATTCTTATCCAATGGTATGGTACTTGTCATTAACAATTAACAATAAACAATAACAATAGTCATAATAATAACGATAACAATAATAATATGATATCAATGACAATGACTTATAACATGTTCATTGTAGTTTATTTCAATTTTCATAGTATCAATAATCATATGGTAACTTAATGATCAACTTAGCAATGTAATAAGCTTACCAAAGCTTACCGATAAGGCCTCCTACAAAGCTACAATATAATATACTTTGGATGGTGACGATGACTATGCAATAATTTATTAATAATGACACCGGGAAGGCACCTAGCCAATCCCTCGAATCCTACTACACTCACCGATGGTTTTGAGACTTTCAAGGCTCCCGGATGACAACTCCCTTGTTCTTGGACTTGGCGAAATTTTGAGGATTTGGTGGTTCTTCACCTTGATTATCTTGAGCTGCATAGATCCAAGATTACAAGGATATCAAATCAATAATGAATTCATAGCAACTCAATAGCTATGAAAAACGATAAAAATGAAGCTATGTTATCCCTAGAAAATTTCTAGGGTTTATGGATTCTTAAACTTGAGATTTGATTATGATCTTTACCATGGAATTGATAAATCAAATTGCGGAAACACTTACCCAATCAATAGCTATTAACTATGATCAAAGAACCTAAGGAAATCAAAACACGACTTCACCTTCAATGGAGGTGTGTGCTTAGAGATAGGGGGTGGAGTTTAGGGAGAGGTGCTTGCTTAATCAATGACCGGTGAGTTTCTTTCTTTCTTTCATTAGTTTAACTATTGAAATTCCCATAGGATGAAGGAATCAATCCTTGATCATCCGCGTATGTGGTGATTAAGATTGATGAGGGGCTAATCGCAAGACTAGTCTCTCAACTTCCTATATTCTAAGCTCTTACCCCCAAACTTTTAATTTCTATAATTTAGTCACTAAACAAGTTTTCAAAGCTTGCAATAGGGTCCCTAAGCCATGTAACCCCCTTAACCCGGCCTAGACGGTTGACCCGAATTAAGAAGATTACACGGGGAAAACCAAAGTCAACCCGAAAGTCAACCTTGATTAACGACCATTTTTTTTCCTTATTAATCTTGTCTAGATGCTCATTAACCCTAGATGTGATCACACAAACATCATACTCAAAGACCACAAACATCAGAGATCAAAAAGGGACCCAATTGAACAATTTACAACTTTAGGGACCAAATTGTAAATTCTGAAAACCTTAAGGACTTAACCAGATTTTAAGTTACCAACATAAAATTTATCATGTTTCATGCTTCTCTGCCAAATTTCAGCTCAAACGGACAACCCAAACTCATACAATTGCACAAACAAGTTTTAGGACCAAAATGCAAACATTCTGAAACATTTAACCGCCCATGTCAGTCCCCAACGGTCACCCGTTCCGAAACAGGCAGAGCCCGTTTCGAAACACAGGGCCGTTCCGCAGCGCGTACCGCAACGGGGGACTGGCAGTAGCCAACCCGTTCCGGAACGGTGGCACCCGTTTCGGACGCCTGGGTTTATGCAGGGCACCCGTTCCGAAACGGTGTCAACTGTTCCGAAACGCCTTGCCCAGATTGCTGCATTTTGCTTACACAAACACATAATTGGCCATCCAAACATACTCCTAAAGCCTCCAAACTTTACCAACATGCAACTCAACATAAATGGGACATACCTGCATCAACAATTCATCAATATAACATCATACATGAAAAGCCCCAATTCTAAAGGCATACTTCCTACACAAGCAACCGTTAGGCACAAACCTTCCAAATCAATCTCATTAAAACCGAAACATGATCCAACAACATCATCAACATAAAAACATCCTTGTCCAAACATAAACGAACACATACACAAAAACCCGAGAGATTCTACCCCATTTCCTTTATTAACTATAACTATTCACCGAGACATACATCTCAAGTGGAGTCCACCTTGAATCCCTTGCTCCTTGCTGTCCAAACTTCAAGAATCTGCATTGACGGACAAAAAGGAGCGTAAGCACATAATGCTTAGTGAGGTATGCTCAAAACCAAAACACCATCAATGCAGCGGGTCATAAAACACTTTTTAAAACAAACCCGATTTATTTACCAAAGCCATGTTTGAAAACCCCTTTTCAACAACAAGCTCAAAACCATGCATTGCACATACATGAAAACCAACCCTTAGCTTAGCATGCTAAGAAAACCTTTTCAAAGCACAACTTACAAAATCATCCATTTAGCCAAACCATGCATAAACACCATATGCAAGCTAAAACAAAACCTTGGAAAACACTCCCAGTTCACAACATACCTTTCTTAAACTTGAAAGCCAATTCAAGCAAGAATCTTTTAAAACCATTTCACAAACCAACCAACACATGCATTAAACCAAAGGCAACATATATGAACCACAACATCATCATCACATGCCTTTAAAAACAAGTCTTAACAAGACTCCAATGCACTAAAGATATTTCATGCTCACATGCATCATTTTCCAAATGATAATCAACACTTGTTCAACTTAACAAGTAAACATGCATTCACAAGCATTATACACTTTCCATGCAACCATGCATCTTTTCAAGCATCTCATGCTTCACATGCAATTATGCATCATTTCAAGCATCTCATGCTTCACATGCAATTATACATCATTTCAAGCGTCTCATGCTTCACATGCAATTATGCATCATTTCAAGCATCCCATGCTTCATCACAATCAAGAACATCATATTGGCCTTCAAGTGATCAACCACATTCACTTTTCAACTCAACACCCAATCGGATACGCGGATTCCGAGCGTTGTCCCTACGCTCCATACACCCTACCAATCCAAGGTCTCCCAAATGGACTTTTAAACACCATTTGACCTCAACATCCTAAGGTTCCCATGTATGGACTTTTAAACACCATACAACCTTAGCTTTCCCGAGGTTCCCATGTATGGACTTTCAAACACCATACAACCTCAACTTTTCCCCAAGGTTCCCATGTATGGACTTTCAAACACCATACAACCTTGACATGCACAAGGTTCCCATGTATGGACTTTCAAACACCATACAACCTTTGCATTCACCGATTGGTAGTTGTATAACATCACTAACGAGATCCGGGACACCCTACACAAGATCCACACATGGACTTAACACCGCCATTGTGATCTCAACAAGCACAAGGTTCCCACATATGGACTTTTAAACACCATATAACCTTTTCTCAACCAAGGTCCTCGAATGGGCAACACCTCCATTATGACCTCAACCATCTCGTTAGGATACTTGAAGGGAGTTTACCGGTCCACTCTTGACCACTCCACCTCCAAGGCGACTTAATTCACGGTGCACCCAATCCTATAGCCGGCTAACTATATCCGATCAAAGAACCAAGAACCACTTACATCACTTGCCAATATAACCACCTTACCACATTAGTCCAATGTTTCACATGCATAACCATAATGCAAAAACCATCATTTACCAACATTAATTCACTGTTTTAAAGCATTAAACAAAGCCATTGAACAACATGCAACACCATGCATCAAAACCACATTTTCAATGTATAAAACCAAGGATCTCTTACCTTGAGCATCCTTCACATATGGCTTTCAAAACCAGCATTAAACCATGCTAAAATATGCTTTCAAAACAGACTTAAACCATGCAAATCACATGCATTTCAATCATCAACCACAATTGCTTAAAAGCCAATTTCACAATCATAATTCAAGAGCGAAAATCCATTCACTTACTCTTGAGCTTAGCAAAGTTGTTTAGACTTACACTAAGCTCCCAAAAACCTTCAAACCTTGGTTTAAAAGCTGAAAACCCAACTTCACTCACCGATAACCAAAACAAGGCTAGCCAACAAGCCTTCCAAGCATCTGAAACCTTCCGCAACACCTCTAAAGCTCACGGATCAAACTCCCCTGTTTCAAGCACACAACAACAGAAGATCAATGCATCATTATGCATTAAAAACACCAGCAACACAACACAACTCGCTGCTCATCACAAATCCAACAATTCGGCTACCACACACAACCGAAATCACCTCCAAACACTTCCAAAACTTAACCCAGCCAAGATCCATCACTTCTAACCACTTTTAAACATCAATTAACATCCAAAATAATCACAAACACGTCCTTATACCTCCAGGTATAACAGATCACCAAAACACTCCAAAAACAACCAAAAACTCAAGCAAAACTTAGGAAATTCAACCTATCCGGGATTGCATTAATTAAACCTCAACTTCTAATCAATTTAGCATTCATTTAACATCATTTTGACACTTCAAAACCCTGCTTAAACAGATCATACGAAAATTCCACCAAAATCACCAAATCTTGCATTTTAGTCAAAATCAAGATTTCAATTGAAAAGCCTTTAACAAATCATAAATCAAGGATTGAGAACTTGGGAATTTCAATAAAGAACTTGAAGTTCAGAGGAGAAGGACGTTCTTACATCCAAACTTGAGTTTCTCCTTTTTAGAGCCAAAAAGCTTGATGAAACAACTTGCAAATTGAGAGGTTTTGTTGATGAGATGATTAGGAATCAAATGAGAGTTGAAATGAGTGATTTAGATTGACAAAATCAAAGAAGAAAATCTGGAGAATGTGTTTGGGTTGAGAGAAAATGAGAGAAAAGGAAAATTGAGAGAAAATAGAAAAGTTAGTTATAAAATGATAAAATGATTTCCCTCCACATTTCATAAACTTTAAAATCAGAATAAAGCCTTAAAATATCTTAGAAAAAATCTGGAGAAACTCTTTTTGGAATATTAGCTCCTTAAAGATTCAAAGTTTCAATCCTTTATAAAACTGTCACCGAACTTTCAAAAATTACATTTTGGTCACTAGCCAAAATGTCAACCTTCCGAACCTCATTTTCCAAAATTGATTTCACAGTTCACTTAATTATATTAAAAGATGATTTTAGGACATTTCTCCATATTTTTAATGCAACCCGAACTAGGCTTTCCTAAATTCACTCTTATATATTCGATCAACACTTTGACCGAACCGGTCAACGCCCAAAACTTCTGAGCCCAAAACCGGGGCGTTACAACTCTCCCCCCCTTAGGAAATTTCGTCCTCGAAATTTCAACCGGCGAAAAGAGAACCACAACCTTCTCAAATCACACACAAGGCAACACAAAAGCCTCAACCATCACTAGACACTTTCCACACAAAACTCCACCAACTTAGCACCACCACATGCTGTTCACAAAATCCAGAGCACACAAAGATAACCACAACTTAACCTTTCACATAACCGGACTGTACACAGCCCCAATATCAACCTGAAGAACTTCAGCTCTTACAGCACACATCACTGCAACACACAACTCCCAAGACCTGTTTACACAAAGACAACAACCAATCCAATTCAGCCACTATTCAACCTTCTCTGCTTCTAAAACTCTTGCAAACTCCCAAACCTCTTCCAAGAATTTCCCAACAAGCAAAAATCCTTAAACATCAACTGCTTACCCAAACTCCTCAACGAATGCTGATAAACCCTCACAACTGTTGCTAACATTACCACCACATCTCACCAGGATCACTCACCCAGATTCCAAAAATCACATCACAACCCCAACTCGACTCCGCCAGCTGTTCCATACACCACCAGCTGACCTCAAAAGAAATTCACATACACACAACCAGCCAACCACTTCTTACAAGAACCCAAATAACCAACAAAAGCCTTCGATCTTTCATAACCCTTCCACTTCAAACTTCAACCATAACACTTGTCTTACCAGGACATCGCCCAACCTACCATACATACCAACTCCTCAACTCCTCAAAGGTTGCTAAGAACCAGCACTTACAAACACAACCCTTCCACAACAACCCAAATGCTAAGCTACCCCAGCACCTGGAAACACAACCGTTAAACTACAACATCACTTAGCATCAAGGTGCTACCCCTTCCACTTAGCTATCCAAACCACTAAACTCTCTTTAAGCAACAAACACTATCCTTCTACCATCAGACCATACCACTCTCACTATCACCAGCAACTAGCCTAATATACTCCATTACGTCTAACTCTCACCCAGCACCAAAACAACCTCTAAAAACCCATCATCCAACCTAACCCAACCACCACTCTAACAGATTCGACTAGTTATTAGCGAGTGTGAACATCGTATGCATGATCACCAACATGCCCTATCAATGCCTGATGTACATGTATGCAAAACCTCTAATGTCATGCCACATGTATGCATGGACCAACATATATAATATAGCATATAACAATGATTTTAACTGTGCATGAATGCTAGTTCACACCCTCCAATAACATCCTCAAATCCGTCTAAGAACAACCTCCTACCTCACTTCTAACTTATCTAACTCCATCATACCAACAATCATTAACCACAAGATTCTCACCTAAGCCTCTTCACACCAAAGATGTTTCCAAACTACAACTATTACCCCAACAACTAGCAACAAGACTAAACTTACCACGCAAGGAAAACCAACAGAAACCAAACTAAGGTAACTAGAGCAAAGATTACTAAACAAGGTTACCTGAAAGCACAACACCACCCTGAAGCTTCATCAGACGAACTCTCTTCCTCGCGGAACCATCATCCTCCTGCCGCACCACTGCAGCACCAGCTAACACACCAGGGTCACCACCAACTCCTTGCGGTAAGGGACCTTGGCTGTTCCGAGCCAACATCAAACAATCACGTCTCATGTGTCTAGCAGACCCACATTTCCAGCAATTCTCCTTTCCCACACTCTTCACAACTTTCTACTCTTTCTGCCACTTCTGAACCTTGCCTCGGCCGTGCCCACGACCTTTCTGAGACCCTTTGGCTAACACCAAAGCTGACTTCACTCCAAGAGGACAATCACGCTTAACATGCACTTTGGAACCACAGTTCCAGCAAGCACCCGCGCCCCAACAACCTCCAACATGGCGCCTTTCACAACGGTCACACACCGGTGGCTGAACTTCCACTTCTTGCCCAAGCAACACTTGCTCTACAACAACACCACCGTCACATTGCTCAACCCTTGGAAACTTCCCTCCAAGATACCTTTCATAAAAGGCAGATACAAAGAAATCCCAATCAATATCAGGAATATGTGACGCCACAGCCACAGATGTCCACCAGACACAGGCATCCTCCAACATCAAAGAAACAACACTCCCCAGCTTACAAGCAAGATCACAGCCTTCCTGATCCAAGATCAGAACCACACTGGCCAACCAGGCCTCAAACATCTCCGGTGTAGAACCATGATATTCCACAGCACCCAAATCAAGCAAACGCTGCTTCGGCAAACCCACACATCCTACAGCCAGCACATCCACTGACCTTACCTTTACCACAGCCTGAGATATTCCCAACACCTCCTGAACATCAGATGATGAACTCTTCACCACAGAACCAGCTTCTTTCCCTTGCCTTATCACCTCAACCCCAGGCACAGAAAGCTGAGACAAAACTCCTCTACCAAAGGGTGAATTCCACGCCTTAACAACCTGCCCCAAGGCAGCAACCACCTCACCCAACTGCCATTCTTTCATCGACTTAGCCATACTACTAACAACAACAAACATACAATCACAACAAACAAACAAACCAGTTAGACCAGCATTAAGCAAGGATTCAAACTCCAACTCCAAAATAACACAATAGCTATATTAATAAGGCAATGGGTATCCCGAATCCTCCCCTTTACATGACATAACAGTCAACACAACATGGATATCACAACATCAAGCAAATCAATCAACATACTCGATCATGCTTACATCCAACAGCATCCATTTGCATCAGCGTATTATCAACAATGATTCATAAACACAAAGCATGCTCGAAAACATCAGCAACTTGATCAGAAACATCAACAATTTGCTCAGAAACATCAGCATCATGCCCAGAAACACGTGTTTCAACCAACATTCAACCAACTTTCATCCACACAACAAGGTAAACATCAACACACATCACAACAACTTACCGTTTTCCCCAAGCATTCGCAACTCAGCTCTGATACCACCAAATGTAACCCCCTTAACCCGGCCTAGACGGTTGACCCGAATTAAGAAGATTACACGGGGAAAACCAAAGTCAACATATATGAACCACAACATCATCATCACATGCCTTTAAAAACAAGTCTTAACAAGACTCCAATGCACTAAAGATATTTCATGCTCACATGCATCATTTTCCAAATGATAATCAACACTTGTTCAACTTAACAAGTAAACATGCATTCACAAGCATTATACACTTTCCATGCAACCATGCATCTTTTCAAGCATCTCATGCTTCACATGCAATTATGCATCATTTCAAGCATCTCATGCTTCACATGCAATTATGCATCATTTCAAGCGTCTCATGCTTCACATGCAATTATGCGTCATTTCAAGCATCCCATGCTTCATCACAATCAAGAACATCATATTGGCCTTCAAGTGATCAACCACATTCACTTTTCAACTCAACACCCAATCGGATACGCGGATTCCGAGCGTTGTCCCTACGCTCCATACACCCTACCAATCCAAGGTCTCCCAAATGGACTTTTAAACACCATTTGACCTCAACATCCTAAGGTTCCCATGTATGGACTTTTAAACACCATACAACCTTAGCTTTCCCGAGGTTCCCATGTATGGACTTTCAAACACCATACAACCTCAACTTTTCCCCAAGGTTCCCATGTATGGACTTTCAAACACCATACAACCTTGACATGCACAAGGTTCCCATGTATGGACTTTCAAACACCATACAACCTTTGCATTCACCGATTGGTAGTTGTATAACATCACTAACGAGATCCGGGACACCCTACACAAGATCCACACATGGACTTAACACCGCCATTGTGATCTCAACAAGCACAAGGTTCCCACATATGGACTTTTAAACACCATATAACCTTTGCTCAACCAAGGTCCTCGAATGGGCAACACCTCCATTATGACCTCAACCATCTCGTTAGGATACTTGAAGGGAGTTTACCGGTCCACTCTTGACCACTCCACCTCCAAGGCGACTTAATTCACGGTGCACCCAATCCTATAGCCGGCTAACTATATCCGATCAAAGAACCAAGAACCACTTACATCACTTGCCAATATAACCACCTTACCACATTAGTCCAATGTTTCACATGCATAACCATAATGCAAAAACCATCATTTACCAACATTAATTCACTGTTTTAAAGCATTAAACAAAGCCATTGAACAACATGCAACACCATGCATCAAAACCACATTTTCAATGTATAAAACCAAGGATCTCTTACCTTGAGCATCCTTCACATATGGCTTTCAAAACCAGCATTAAACCATGCTAAAATATGCTTTCAAAACAGACTTAAACCATGCAAATCACATGCATTTCAATCATCAACCACAATTGCTTAAAAGCCAATTTCACAATCATAATTCAAGAGCGAAAATCCATTCACTTACTCTTGAGCTTAGCAAAGTTGTTTAGACTTACACTAAGCTCCCAAAAACCTTCAAACCTTGGTTTAAAAGCTGAAAACCCAACTTCACTCACCGATAACCAAAACAAGGCTAGCCAACAAGCCTTCCAAGCATCCGAAACCTTCCGCAACACCTCTAAAGCTCACGGATCAAACTCCCCTGTTTCAAGCACACAACAACAGAAGATCAATGCATCATTATGCATTAAAAACACCACCAACACAACACAACTCGCTGCTCATCACAAATCCAACAATTCGGCTACCACACACAACCGAAATCACCTCCAAACACTTCCAAAACTTAACCCAGCCAAGATCCATCACTTCTAACCACTTTTAAACATCAATTAACATCCAAAATAATCACAAACACGTCCTTATACCTCCAGGTATAACAGATCACCAAAACACTCCAAAAACAACCAAAAACTCAAGCAAAACTTAGGAAATTCAACCTATCCGGGATTGCATTAATTAAACCTCAACTTCTAATCAATTTAGCATTCATTTAACATCATTTTGACACTTCAAAACCCTGCTTAAACAGATCATACGAAAATTCCACCAAAATCACCAAATCTTGCATTTTAGCCAAAATCAAGATTTCAATTGAAAAGCCTTTAACAAATCATAAATCAAGGATTGAGAACTTGAGAATTTCAATAAAGAACTTGAAGTTCAGAGGAGAAGGACGTTCTTACCTCCAAACTTGAGTTTCTCCTTTTTAGAGCCAAAAAGCTTGATGAAACAACTTGCAAATTGAGAGGTTTTGTTGATGAGATGATTAGGAATCAAATGAGAGTTGAAATGAGTGATTTAGATTGACAAAATCAAAGAAGAAAATCTGGAGAATGTGTTTGGGTTGAGAGAAAATGAGAGAAAAGGAAAATTGAGAGAAAATAGAAAAGTTAGTTATAAAATGATAAAATGATTTCCCTCCACATTTCATAAACTTTAAAATCAGAATAAAGCCTTAAAATATCTTAGAAAAAATCTGGAGAAACTCTTTTTGGAATATTAGCTCCTTAAAGATTCAAAGTTTCAATCCTTTATAAAACTGTCACCGAACTTTCAAAAATTACATTTTGGTCACTAGCCAAAATGTCAACCTTCCGAACCTCATTTTCCAAAATTGATTTCACAGTTCACTTAATTATATTAAAATATGATTTTAGGACATTTTTCCATATTTTTAATGCAACCCGAACTAGGCTTTCCTAAATTCACTCTTATATATTCGATCAGCACTTTGACCGAACCGGTCAACGCCCAAAACTTCTGAGCCCAAAACCGGGGCGTTACAAGCCATATCAATGTTTAATTAAGGTTTGATAAGCTAATAGTTGGCCAATTGGTCAAGAGTCAGCCTTACGTTTTTTTTAACTCTCTGATGTGGAATTTCTAATCACTAGAATCAAATTCTGACTAGGCCCGGTTGTTGGGGCGTTACAACTCTCTACCTTAAGAAAATTCATCCTCGAATTTTACCTGAATCGAAAGGATATGGATATTGTCTTTTCATCCTCTCTTTTGGTTCCCATATAGATTCTTCAATCTTGTGACTCCTCCACAACACTTTGACTAGTGAGATGTTCTTGTTTCGAAGTCTTTTAACCTCCCTTGCCAATACTTGTACATGTTCCTATTTGTATGAAAAATTGGGTTGAAGTTCGACAGATTCAGGCTCAATAACATGAGACGGATCAAATCTATATTTGTGAAGCATCGATATATGAAATACATCGTGGATTTTACTTAACTCTTGTGGCAGAGCTGATCGGTAAGCCACATGACCAACTCTTATAATCACTTCAAAGGGGCCAATGAATTGAGGACTCAATTTCCCTTTCTTGCCGAATCGAAGGATCTTCTTCCACGGGGAGACTTTTAGGAATGCCCTTTCACTAGTATCAAACTGTATATCTCTCTTCTTAAGGTTAACATAGGCCTTCTATCGGTCAAAAATAGCTTTCAACCAGTCATAGATGATGGCAATCCTTTCTTCGATTTCTCGAAGTAAGTCAGGGCCCAATACATTGCCTTCACCAAGTTTAGACCAACATAGTAGTGTTTTACATCTCCTGCCATACAATGCCTCATATGGTGCCATGCCAATAGACGATTGATAGCTATTATTATAATTAAACTCTACGAGAGGTAGGGACCTCTCCCAAGTTCCTCCAAAATCAATAATACAAGCACGATGCATGTATTCTAATATCTGAATTACCCTTTCTGATTTGCCATCAGTTTGAGGGTGACAAGCTGTACTAAGGCCGACTCGAGTTCCCAATGCTCCTTGCAGAGTCCTCAAAAAACGCGAAGCAAAACGTGGGTCTCAGTCAGAGATTATTGATTTTGGTACTCCATGGAGTCTAATTACTTCCTTGATGTCTTGTGGTACATCTATTGGCTCTTTCTCTTCCTTTTGAAAATGAACTTGTTGGTTTCTAGATATCTCAACCTCGTACTGCTTACCACTTCAAAGTGTTACGGCTTTGCATTTTTCATTGTTCCTCTGCCTGGCGTCTTCTGTGTCACTTGGAAAAGCTCTATGGGGTCTGTTGCTGAGTGCATTGGCAATCTGTCCAATTTGGACCTCCAAGTTTCGCATCGAAGCTGCCAAATTCTAGACAGTGGCATCATTCCTCTCCATGTATTCTGTCAAAATCCAATGGTTGTTTCTTTTCCCTGCATGAAAATTATTTTGTGCCTGCTGCACAACATTCTGATTGACTCATGGCATGGTATTGTTCAAACTTTGGGCACTGTTGTTTTGTTGTTGGGCATTGTATTGGTTGGATCATTGATTTCCCCAAGCAAGGTTTGGGTGATGCCTTTATCCTGCATTATAAGTATTTGAGTTAGGATTAAAATTGTTATTTATGTTGCCAACATAATTTACCGACTCAGGGATGGCAGGGCAGTCATCCACATGGTGGCTCTCTCCACAGATGGTGCAGAATGGTTCTAATGCCTTGACTTCTTGGGGCTCATTTTTCTTTTGATATGTTCTCACCATACTAGTGAGGTTAGAAATCTCAGCATGGATGGACGTTAGTTCATCAACCTTCAACTTCCCACTGGTTTTGTTTCTGGTACCTAACCTGGCAACGGGCTACTCAAAATCATTAACTGAAATTCACTCAAGGATACCCACAACCTCTATATAGTTCTTGTCAAGCAATGAACCGGCTGTCGAAGCATCAACAACATTCCTCGTTTGTGCATTTAGTCTATTGTGGAAAGTTTGTATTTGAGACCAATTTGGAAATCCATGAATAGGACACCTTCTCAATAGATCTTTAAATCATTCCCAAGCATCATATAAGGTTTCATCCTTAGCCTGCCTGAATGTAATAATCTCATCACGTAGCTTGGCAGTGAGTGTTGGAGGCTGGAAACGCGTCAGAAACTTCTGGCATAGGTCCCCCATGAGGTGACTGAACCAGGCGGCAAAGAATTGAGTCAAGTCTTGGATCTATCTTCAAAGAAAAAGTGAATAATTTTAGCTTCACAGTATCCTCTGATACTCCAGGCTGTTGAAATAGCTGGCAAATCTCATGAATTGCTTCAAGTGTTGCCTTGGGTCTCCAGAAAGTGCTCCATCAAATTGCCCTGTATTCAAAATAGTTTGAATTAGGGATGGGCACGGAACCCGGACCCGACGGGTTTCGACCCGACCCGGCCCGATCGGGTCGGGTATTTTTATGAAAAAATCAGGTTCGGGTCGGGTCGGGTTTTTGTATAGGGTGAGGTCGGGTCGGGTCGGGTTCGGGTTTTAGGGTGAAAAAAGTCCTACCGACCCGACCCAGGACTAATAGTGTAATTTTCCCTTAAATTTTTTAGGGATATTTGTAATAAACCCCTTTTTATATATATTTTTTATAATTAGGTCCTTAAAATTGATTTTTTTATTTACAATTTAGTCCTTAAATTTATTATTTTTTACAATTAAGTCTCTTAAAATTATTTTTTTACAATTTAGTCCCTAAAATTGATTTTTTATAGGTCGGGTCGGGTCGGGTCGGAGTCGGGTTTTATGTATTTATTTTCGGGTCGGGTCGGGTCGGGTTTTTTTAAGATATGGTCGGGTCGGGTCGGGGTCGGGTTTAGGGTTAATATTTTCGGGTCGGGTTCGGGTGGGCCAAAAACCCGGCCCGACCCGACCCGTGCCCATCTCTAGTTTGAATCATTACCAGCTTAAGTTCAAAATTTGATGCATTTACCTCGGCGTCAATCACTCCTGGTGTAACGCCCGGTTTTTGGGCCTAGGTGTTTTGCGAGTCGGGTTGGGCCGGTGGAACCGAAAATTGGTTGTTCGAATTGTTAAAAGGTGGTTCAGGGAAATCAAGGTTCAGGATGGGATAAAAATATGACAAAAAATCCTAAAATCCTTTAAAATCATATTTAAGAGGTGGGTTAAATCAATTTTGTAAAATGAGTTTTGGAAAATGTACATTTTGCGTAGTGACCAAAATGTAAAGTTTTAAAACTATGGAAAAGTGTGTTTTTCAAAAGGAGTCATAATCTTAGAATCTTTAGGGAGCTAAATGGCAATTAAGCCTTTTTTCTAATTTGGCATGTGTTTTAAATGATTTATTAAATATTAAAAATGACTTTAATTGATTTAATTAAGGAGGTAGTTATTTTGGTTAAAAGATTTTGACGATCATTTTCATTCTCTTCTTTTCACTTCAGCCAAACACTATCCATTTTCTCTCAATTTCCAGATTTCATTCACTTTCTTTTCCTCTCTTGATTTCCAACTTATCCTTGGTGATTTCTCTAAAATTTCTTCAAGATTCTTGAAAGCTAAACTTGCCAAATTGGAAGAGAAGCAATGATTTGAGGTAAAATTTGTGCTAATCCTCTAATCAAGGTTCTTTAATGAAATTCCCAAGATATTTTACTCGTTATCTATGTTTTTTATTGAGGTTTTGTTATTGGTTTGATAAAATGGTGAAATCTTGTTAGAAAATATGGTTTTAATGTGATTTTCGGAGGATTCTTGATTTAATCTGTTTGAGATGATTTCTAAACAAGTTTTGGAAGATTTATGATGTTGAAATAGAGTCTTAATCATATTAATCTCGAAATCCTTGATATCTTTGGTTTTTAAAGTGTTTTTGATTGGGTTTTTGGGGTGTAATGTGAGATCTGAGTTGCTAGAGGTATAAGGATGGTTTTAGGTGGTTTTTGGATGTTGATTTATGGTTAAAATGTGTTGGATGTGTTGGTTGATGGTTGGGATGAGTTTAGAGATCAATCGATTGACTTTTAGGTTGTATCGATTGGGAAAATTGATGCTTTAGAGGAGGGCTGCGAGTTTCCTTTTGAGTGCTGGTGTTTGGATGCATTATGATGCATTGAATCTCTGTTTTTAATGTGTTGAAAATAGGGGATTGTATTTCGGAATCGAACGAAGTGGTTTTGGAGCTTTCGGACGGTTGATTGTTGCATCAGTGAGTGTGGTTTCGCAAGTCAGTGAGTGGAAATGAGATTTCCTGCTTTGAAACTTCATAAAAGAGGTTTTGGGAACTCAGTAAGAGCTTGAAACGCTTTACTAAGTTCGAAAGTAAGTAAAGTGAATTTCTCTCCCGGATTGTGCTAGTTGAGCCTTTGGTTGCACTTGATTTTAATTGCATTTACCTATTGTTTTAAGGCATGTTTTGAGTATATGAAACGTGGTTGATGATGCAATATGGTTTAAGGATGCACTAGGTAAGTGATCCTTGTATGCATGTGTAGAGTGTCCATGAGTTCTATATTTTGTACACATTCTTGCCCGTATTATTGTTGTTCTTAAGCTCATTTAGGCATATTTAGGTGCATTGCATGCATTATAACAATATCTTCTCTTTTTACCATGCTTCTATGGAATATTTTATGTTTGGTTGAGAAAAGTTACTGTTTAAGTTTAGTTTATATTTTCAAGTGCTATAGCTAGGAGAGGACATGACAAGACAGAAAGCTGGAACAAAAGGAGCTGTACTGAAGCAGTTCCAGATGCCGCCAAGGACGCTGCCGAAGCATCATTGCCGCCAAGTGTCGCTCGGGCAGGAGTTACACCGACTTAGCCAAGATGGGTCGTTATTTAAAGAGGGCAATTTTCTAAGCCCAATAAGCCCAGTCTTGTAATTTTCTAAAGCATGTAGCCGCCGGTTGAGCTGATCCAAGACCGATAAGTAGGAGCACTTATCTTTACTTGTGGAAGAAGGAAACGTCCAAAGAGTCCATATTTAAGTAATAAAGGAGTCTGTATTTAATGTAATTTACTTTTAGAACTCCTACTTCAAGGAGGACTCAAACTTAGGCCATGAGCCCTATATATACCCAATGTATGTAAGGGTATAGGGGCATGGTGACGAGGGTGAGGGGATGCGAGCCTGAGCAGCCGCACAACGAGATGTAGTTAGATAGGTTGGATTTGTTGGGGTTCGCGGGCCAACTCTCCTAGGGTTTAGACGTGTGTATGTAAAGTAGTTTGAGGGAAACAATTGTAATAGGTTTGAGTTGTTTTCAATAAAATTCCAAAGTTTGCTTAATCCATGCTCTTTGTTCTTTTAATTAGTCTACACCAGTCAGTTGAAGAGAAAATCTATTTGTCGGGCACGAAAGTGCAAGGCTCATGAAAGGGTTAAGCACGGTCACAACATGCAAAAGGCGTGACTAACTTGGTTCCACACTAGTCCACAAGTTTCAGTGGCTAAGAGGGATCACCAATCGAATGAACTTGCCTGTGTTAGGTTGACGCTGAGATTGCTAGGTATTGTCTACATCACGTGAGTGTTCGAGCATCCTAACCTAGAAATAGGAGGGATCACTGTCAACTATCCCACCGAACTTTGGAATGTTTGCCAGACTTGCCGCCAGGATTTCTTTCCGTTCCACCTGCCGAGACAGTACACTTCTGCAGTGGCAGTTACCTGCTGCGGCCGCGTGACAGGGTCGTAGTTTTCCGCCCGCCATCCCGCTGAGGCAGCAATTCTTGGCAGCGCAAAACATGCTCAGACTTTACAATGCAGTCCACAGGCCACTGAGTTGCATTTGTCTTACCCAATCTATTGACCTAATCTCTCCCTATCATTCCTCTCATCACTATCTTTATTATTACTTGTGTTTTTATATTTTCACATCTTGAGATTTGATTGCGCATTTACTAAATCTTTGTGCAGGAAACCATTCATAGGAGCTGCTCCAATCCCTGTGGGAGACGATATCTTTTATACTATAACTTGACAACAGTGTGCACTTGTGCTCATAAATAGAGAACACCTAGACGTTCTACAAGTTTTTGGCGTCGTTGTCGGGGATTGGCAACAACAACTACGTTTGAATTTCTGCACTCCTATTTAGTTTTTGCACATTAAATCTCTTTTTACTTATTTGTTAAAAAAAGCCTCTTTGTTTTCTTGGTGTATGTCCTGCCAGGGTAGCAAGGTTGGCAGCAACATCCACCTGAGGAGGGGAAGGACATGCCCAGATGAATAGCCAAATACAAAGACCCTTAGGAAGTGGTTATGCTTGGGAAAAGCGCAGCCCGACATAGCCTAATTTTTATTTATTTTTATGATTAGATTTAATT
Source organism: Hibiscus trionum (assembly GCA_030270665.1). NCBI lineage: Eukaryota > Viridiplantae > Streptophyta > Magnoliopsida > Malvales > Malvaceae > Hibiscus > Hibiscus trionum. Next base: position 6,180,507 of record BSYR01000007.1, on the reverse strand, counting down.
TTTTGTATTTCATTTATTTCAGGTTAGGAATGAAGTAAAGATCAAGAAAGATGAAATAATAAATGAGAGGCCCAACTAGCGGTCAAGGCAGCCCAAGGCAGATAAGCGTAACAGCTAGTGGCTTCATAACGGCTATCCGCAACGGCTATATCTTGCCACAGCGAGCAGAACAGATATCTGCGTAATGGCTAGAATCTTGTTATTCGTGCCGTAATAATTGTCGCCCGTTGACAACGTGTTCGCCAAGGCAGTGGAGAGAAGTGGCTATATAAAGCCAACTATTATTCCCCCATTCTTCACTTTGCTTTCTCATTTACTCTGAATTCTTTCTGCAAACTTTGCTTCCAAGATTTCCTAAGTTTTATTTTTTTCACGTTCTTTCTTTAGGAAATACAACCGTCCCACAAACTATGGCCTCATGACAGCAACCCACCGCCACCTCCAAAACCTCTTTCAAAAGGTTCTTGAACCCTGTTGTCAAGGAGACCTACAAGAAACACTATAGAGAGTGGCAACTGTGGGAGGAGATGAGTTTCCAATATACCCATTCTGATATGGATTTTGGCTTGGAACCCTCTCTATTCGAAAGGACCCACAATATGGGATGGGACCAATTCGCACGGCAGCCAGAAGGAATCAACAACAACCATGTGCGAGAGTTCTATGCCCACAGACCGACATCGGCAAGCCCTTTCGTGTACGTCCACGGAGAAGGTGTCAAGTTTACTGCTGACATGATCAACAACTTTTACAACATAGAAGTTAGTGGCAATCCACACGGAGAATGGGAGTCCTATTTAACGGTGGCTAACTACAACAAAATCAAGAGGGAGATCTGTAAGCCAAACACCAAGTGGCTAACAGGTAAAAACAATGGGTCAGTCAACCGTCGCAACTTGCTGCCGGAGGCAGCCCTTTGGAGTTACTTCATCCAACGCTGCCTGATGCCCAACACGCACGGATCCACATTCAACATGCCTCGACTTGCCCTCATCCACAGTATTACGATGGGGCGGCAGATCAACGTTGGCGAGGTAATCATAAAGGAGGTCTATGCCCACGCAGAGAAGCCAAATGCCAAGGGACCCCTCTTCTTCCTTACACTCATCACTGGCATGTGTGCCAACTTTCGCGTGCCACCGGACCCCAAAGACAAAATTCTTCCAGCCAAGGAAGGATGGACAAGAAGGGTACCCACGCAAATAATGCATAACGCGGAGCTAGACACACCTTCTACCGCCCAGCCGCCGTCCCAAGCTACTGCCACCCCAGTCGCAGCAGGCAGTACTAAAGCTGCCCTACCGTCCGAGGTGATCCCCCTACTGCGCAGCCTAGTTGAAAGCTGCCAGAGGATCGAGCACAAGCAGGTGATCTTCACCAAATATGTAGCGGACGTGCAAGAGGCCTTTGTGGCCTACTTGCTGGATAAGTATCAGGACGACGACCCACAGTTTCTCGCCTTTCCTACGGAGTTAGCAGCTTCCAAGCCAATCCAGATCACTCTAAGACTAGCTGCTGCTCTTGTCGCCGATGACAGCGAGGGGCCGCACCACCACCCTAAGAGAATAACCTCTCCAACCCCTATCCAACCATATGAACTTAGCTCCTCATCCGAATTAGAAAATGAGGAGGAAACTACTGCTGCATCCCTAGTTGCAAAAGGGGTCGCTGCCAAAGATATCGGCGACTCAGACATGGAGATTTCAGACTCCTTTGATGACGAACCAGCAGAGGCAGATAGAAAGAAAAAACGGCCAACAATAGAGCCCCAGGGTGGAGGAGCTGAAAAATCATCCAAGAAAACCACCCCAGCCGCATCCAGCTGTCGCGTAGCAAGAAGAAGAGCCCAACCAACAGACCATCTGCTACGCGCCGCCTCGTCCTGCCCGCCTTTTCAAAATCCTCCTCTAACGCGGCAGCAACAGAGGGGAACTCCCTCAGTCTATAGCACCATTTTTCTTTTCTTTACTTTTTAATTTTTATGTTTTATTTTCTCTTTTATGTTTTATTTTTTTCTACTTTTAATTTTTCTTTTTATAGTTTATGTTTTGTTTTTGTAGAGGCATTGAGGACAATGCCAACATTGAGTTTGAGGGGAATTAGTCCTCTTTGTTTTAGATCCATTTAGTAGCATTTAAATGCATATGTAAATTCTGCCCCTAGCACTTAATGAAATAGAAATCTTTAGCTTAAAAACTTGTGCCTATGATAGCTTAGCCGACTACTTATATTCGCACCATTCTAAAAAAAATTTAAGCTAACTATGGGAAGAAGCATGAAAAAGCCTTAGAAAATTTTCTTTTCTTTCTGCCATTTATCTTTACACTTGTTTGTTAAATGCTGAATTTTTGCTTGAGTTTTGAGTTTAACACTGCCTGCCTTACTTAATAAAAATTCCTTGATTGAATACAAGTTTACCGCCACGGTAGCACAGGGCAGCACAACAAAAATGATGAAAAACATAAAGGTGTCCGAAACAGGTTCTAGGCATGAAGTTCAAATACTCTAGAGGTCCCCGAAACAGGCTCTAGGAAGAATCATGAGCAAGGACACTTAGCTACTATCAAAGTCCATGAATCTAAACTAAGTGACGGAAAAATTAGCAAGAGTGAATGAAAGTCTTCACGGGATGACTCTATTCAAAGGGTTCGGAGTTTCGTAGAGTGCACCTATCTTAGCTTCAGACCCAGAGAATAGTTGTGATGAGCTGAAGCCCTTAAAGCTATGATCAGAAAAAGAAAAGAAAAGTGCCCAACTGTGCTGCCAAGGCAGCAACTCGTATCCTTTATAGTAATTTAACTATTTTAGGCATTCTTTGTTAACTTAATTATCTCAGCATGATTAGCATGAGCACAGACCTACACACACTGCACTGGCATTAAGAAAATTAAAACCTAAGTTATTTCATGCCATTATCTATCACTAACATAAAAATAGGTGCCACGGCCTTGAGGTAAGAAATCAAGTTAAAGGCTAGTGTTTCTATTAATTTTGTGCTAAGGGCGGGTTTACTAGCTAGGTTGCATTGCTTGAGGACAAGTAATAGTTCGAGTTTGGAGGCGTGTAGAGTGTCCATGAGTTCTATATTTTGTACACATTCCTGTCCGTATTATTGTTGTTCTTAAGCTCATTTAGGCATATCTAGGTGCATTGCATGCATTATAACAATATCTTCTCTTTTTACCATGCTTCTATTGAATATTTTATGTTTGGTTGAGAAAAGTTACTGTTTTAGTTTAGTTTATATTTTCAGGTGCTATAGCTAGGAGAGGAGAGGAGAGGACAGAAAGCTGGAACAAAAGGAGCTATACTGAAGCAGTTCCAGATGCCGCCAAGGACGCTGCCGAAGTAGCTTTGCCGCCAAGTGCCGCCCTGGTAGGAGTTACACTGACTTAGCCAAGATGGGTCGCGATTTAAAGATGGCAATTTTCTAAGCCCAATAAGCCCAGTCTTGCAATTTTTTGAAGCCTATAGCCTTCGGTAGAGCTGATCCAAGACCGATAAGTAGGAGCACTTATCCTTACTTGTAGAAGAAGGCAACGTCCAAAGAGTCCATATTTATGTAATAAAGGAGTCTGTATTTAATGTAATTTACTTTTAGAACTCCTACTTCAAGGAGGACTCAAACATAGGCCATGAGCCCTATATATACCCAATGTATGTAAGGGTATAGGGGAATGGTGACGAGGGTGAGGGGATACGAGCCTGAGCAGCCGCACAACTAGATGTAGTTCAATAGGTTTGAGTTGGTGGGGGTCGTGGCCGAACTCTCTTAGGGTTTAGACGCGTGTATGTAAAGTAGTTTGAGGGAAACGGTTGTAATAGTTTTGAGTTGTTTTCAATAAAATTCCAAAGTTTGCTTAATCCATGCTCTTTGTTCTTTCAATTAGTCTAAACCAGTCAGTTGAAGAGAAAAATCTATTTGTTGGGCACGAAAGTGCAAGGCTCATGAAAGGCTTAAGCACGGTCACAAAATGCAAAGGCGTGACTAACTTGGTTCCACACTAGTCCACAAGTTTCAGCGACTAAGAGGGATCACCAATCGAATGAACTTGCCTGTGTTAGGTTGACGCTGAGATTGCTAGGTATTTCCTACATCACGTGAGTGTTCGAGCATCCTAACCTAGAAATAGGAAGGATCACTGTCGACTATCCCGCCGAACTTTGGAATGTCTGCCAAACTTGCCGCCAGGACTTCTTTCTGTTCCACCTACCCAGACAGTACACTTCTGCAGTGGCAGTGACCTACTGCGGCCGCGTGACAGGGTCGTAGTTTGCCGCCCGCCATCCCGTCGAGGCAGCAATTCATGGCAGCGCAAAACATGCTCAGACTTTACAATGTAGTCCACAGGCCACTGAGCTGCATTTGTCTTACCCAATCTATCGACCTAATCTCTCCCTATCATTCCTCTCATCACTATCTTTATTATTACTTGTGTTTTTATATTTTTACATCATGAGATTTGATTGCGCATTTACTAAATCTTTGTGCAGGAAACCATTCATAGGAGCTTCTCTAATCCCTATGGGAGACGATATCTTTTATACTATAACTTGAGAAGAGTGTGCACTTGCGCTCATAAATAGAGAACACCTAGATGCTCTACAACATGTGTTGATGCATGAGGTTTGAAGCATGGTTTAATGCTTGTGATATGGCTTTTTATAAATGCTTTGTAAAAACAATGAGGTGTGCATGAAATGTGGATTATATTGGCAAGTGATGTTTTATGAAGTGTTTTGTAAATGAAATCGGATATAGTTAGTCGTCTATAGGATTGAGTGCACTATAAACAAGTCGCCTTAGATGTTGAGGGTTTGTGATTGTACCAAAAACTCCATCCAAGTACCCTAACAATTTAGGATTGTTTAAGGTTGCAACGGTTGAGGGTAGCTCCCGGGTGCGAACCTTGTGTGGTTGTACCAAATACTCCACCATGGGTGTCACAACGGTGGAGGGTTGATCCCGTGTGTGAACCTTGGGTTGCTGGTAGAGTGTATGAAGGGTTTGGGACAACCCTTGGTAATCCGTGTATCCGATACGTTTTTGAGAAATGGAAATGTTGTTAATCACTTGTAAGCCAATATAATGGAATGAGATGTTATGGAAATGTTGATGATGCATGTTATGAAAAATGCATGTTTTACCTTAAGCTTAGCATAATGGTATTTGTTGAGTGGATCAATGGATTGGTCAATGCGAAGAGGGGGGTGAATTGGGCTTTTAAAAAATTTTTGGAGAAAAATGATAGCTAAAAATGAAGAACAAATGATTTTAGAGTGGTTCAAATTCCAAATAAACTCTACATCCACTACTTTAGCTACCACTAAGGATTTGCAACAATTCATTATTTTGTTCTTCCCCTTTTCAAGGCTTAGAAGGTAACCTTTACACAACCGGTCAAATTTTCTACCCAAAATTTGACCAAACCCTCAGAAGTGAACAAAGAAGAAATTAGGCAAGAAAGATATCTCTCAAATACAATATTGCCCCTTTAAGTACAAACACTCAACCCAAATTTGAGATATGATAGGAATTGAATAAAACACAATTTGTGGGTTTACATGAAATTGGAAAATAAGCACAATGAGCTTGGATTTTTGCTTAGATGTTTATCTTTGATGCAATAGTTGTTGTTGGTCTTCAATAAGCTTCAATTTATACCTTCTCTATCAATTCTAGCCGTTTGGGTGGTTAGGGTATTGATTATAGTCGTTGGGACCCTCTCTTTCCACCATAAATGCACTTCTGCAGCTATCTGTATCGGTACACGAAGACCCGTATCGATACCTATCTCAAAATAGAAAGAGCCGTTGCACATAACAAAGAGGGCGTATCGAAACACGTGTAAGTGTATCAGTACGGGATAGGGAGCGTTTCGATACGGATAAGACCGTATCGATACCTTATTCTCAACTTAGCTCACTGGAAGTTTCCATTTCCATACGGGGTACACCGTATCGATACGGGACAACTACTACTTTAAATGTTAGTTACCTAACGACTGGCACCAACGGTCGAAAACATTTAAAACTCTTTGAATTTAAAATTCCGTTAAAATTGTATCGATACGGCTTGAACCGCATCGGTACACCCTTCAAACTCCTTCAGTTTTTACAGAGGAGCGTATCGATACAGATTGAATCTGTTTCGATACGATGTTTCGATACGCTAAGGGGCGTATCGAAAAGCGTCTTTCCAGTAACCAACTTTGCAAAAAAGGTATCGATACGGCTGGATGCGTATCGATACACCTGGACGTTTTTCAATACTTTGGCCTTGGAACACTTAAGAAAATATTTTGAGTTTGAGTTTTTCAAATCAATTTAAAGTGTTGGTGATTTATTAATCATTTAAGGGACTTAGCAATCTATTTCAAGTTTTCAATTTAATCCTTAACATACTTAGTTATATCAAAATCAAACATAGGTTTTACAATCTCCCCCTTTTTGATATATAACAAAACCAAAACTTGGAATTTTTGATATGTTGAAAAACTTTGCAAAATAACTCCCCCTTAATATTAGCTAGGTAACTTTTAAGTTTGAAAATCAAAATGTTTGAGTGTGAGCTTCCCTCTCCCCCTTTTTGTTAGATCAAAAATAATTGAGACATAATATAAAGCGCATAAATAGGCAAAAGGTATAAATAAGCAACATAATATCATTGAGTTCAAACAAAAGATAACATCAACTTAAAATCCAAATAACAGAAAATCAAAGTATAGGTTTTAGAATAATGCAAACTTAGTCCTAAAAACATAAATAAAAGGTGCATAAATAAATATCCTAAATGATATGGATGATATGCAAAGATAGGCTACTATGCATCTCCATCGCCATCTTCATCATCTTCAGCATCCTCTTCAATTGCATCATCATTCCTCCTAGTTTGACGCCACCCGTCATGGAAAGCGGTAAGGGATATGTTCATAGAGTTGTGACCGCCTTCAAGGGAAGTGAGTCGAGTCTCCACATTCTTCATTCGATCTTCAAGGCTTGTAAACCTTGTATCAATAGCGGTAAATCCCGAATTCATCACTTGATCTATTGAGGCCATTCCCGTGCGCAAACCCGTGAATTGCTCATTGAGATAAGTCATGAGGGATTCCATAGAAGGTGGAGGAGGAGCTTGAGGAACTTGATCAACTTGAGGATTAGCAAATTGTTCTGTGGCCTCACTAGGGAGCTCAGATAGATGAAGCCAACTACCATTGAAGTAATGAAACTTACCCCTTGCAAGAGATCTTTCATCGATAGGATCGGTGAGGGGAGTTGGGTAGTCATGTGAGCAATCTATCTTTTTTTGTTGGAAGAAGTAACTCAAGGCCGTACCATAGGTGAAGGAAGTGATGAGTGTAGTGTGGCGATGTTGCACGAGATAGACAATCTCCGCAAACATAATTCGAGCAAGGTTTAGACGTTTTCTCTTACGGAAGCATCGAATCCAAAAATCATCAACTTGGCGGATGGTGGAATACTTCCTCTCGAGGGCCTAAACCACCAAGAAACCATCAAATGGAGGATTCGATCCTGAGCATTAAGGGCGGTGACGGAACCACTTAGAACATGGCCAAGAGCATTCTCATCATCATAGCCTTCATCCTCCAACTTGAACATATCACAAATGGATTGAACATCTATAGTGATTTTTTTACCCATAAGATGAGAATTAACGGCCGTAACAACACCATCTCGATTGGCACAACACTTAACATTAGCATAAAAGATCAAAACTAAGATGCGAAAGAAAAATCCGGAAATTTGGAGAAAATCCATAAACTTCCATTCTTAGAGCAAAGGTGGATTGTAACACCCTGGTTTTAGGGCCCGAGAGTTATCGGTGTTGATCTAGGATTAGTTTCGGGTTAAATTTAAACTATAGAGCTGCTTTTTATAAAAGTTCTCATTATTTACGATTGTGCCATTAATGAAATTTTAAGAGGGTTTTGAAAATCAAAACCACTCATCTTCTTCCAAAAAACCCTATTCTCTCATTTCACCCCCTTTCCTCCATTGAAGACTTTTGAAGGTGAATCATCTTTTATTTTCCTTGTTTTACATAAGTTTAGCTTAAATTCAAGTTGTATTTGCAAAACACATTGATTCTCAACCTTGAAATTTCAAGATTTATAAAAAGTGGGGATTTTGGGTGAAATCTCGTATGGGTCTTTTAGGGCAGTGTTTTGGGATGTTTTTAAAGTTTATTTTGAAGTCATAACATGTTAAAAATGTTGCTTAATTATAGTATACCCGAAACTAGTCTTAGGGGTGGATTTTAGAAGTGAAATAAGTGAGTTTTTGGCTTGATTTTGTGGTGAAAAGAGGGTTGGAGGTATGTAGACCTTGGATAGGTGTTTTTAGATGTTATTTGATGAATTTTGAGTGGTGATAGTACTAGTTTGATTGGATTCCCGAAACCACTGTTGTAGGTGATTTTTAGAAGTGGAAAATAAGAGTTTTTAAGGTGTTTATGTGGGGAAATGAAGGGCTGATGGTTGAACAGCCTTAGGGTGATGTTTTGGACATGTTTTGGAGTGTTTTAAGTGTTTTAATTGAGGGGTAATGACTGGGTTTTGCTGGAGTACGAAAATGAGATTATTTGGGAGGATTTCGGCTTTGAATTGTTGAGAAAATATTGTAGAATGGTGAGCTGATGTATAACAATAAATTTGTGGTTGATTAAGAGGTTAATTGTAACACCCCAATTTTGGGCTTGGAAGTTTAGGGTCTGAACTACACCGGTCTGATTTTTAGTTCGAATATAAAAGGAGGTTTTAGGGAAAGCCTAGTTCGGGATGTTTTAAAAATATAGAAAAATATCTAAAAATCCTCTTTTAATATATATAAGAGAGTGGTGAAATCAATTTTACAAAATAAGGCTTTGAAATATTACATTTCGGTGTAGTGACCAAAATGCAATTTTTGAAAAGTTTAGTGGTGACTGTTTTGTAAAGGATTGGAACTTTGAATCTTTAAGGAGCTAATTACCCAAAATGTTTTTCTCCAGATTTTTCCTTAATTTGGGTGATTTAATTAATGTTTTAATTAATTAAAATAAAGATGGAAACTACTTTTAGATTCTCATAACTACCTTTTCCAAATTTTCTCTCATTTCTTTTTCTCTCAAAATCCCATCATCCAAACACATTTTCTCCAGCACAAATCACTTTGATCTTCACCTCATTTGATGAGTTTTCCATCACTCATTGTTGCATAATCAATCTAGCAACAAAACCTTTTGATTTTCACATTGAGTTTTCAAGGAATTTAGCCCAAATCAAGGAGAAATCACCATTTAGAGGTAAGATTGTTCTTCTCCTCTAAATACTCAGTTCTTTACTAAAATTCCCAAGTTTTCAATCCTTAATTTAAGTTTTATAAATGGTTTTAATGTTAGAAACTTGATTTTGGCTTAAAACTCAAGATTTGAAAGAAATCTTGAAGAATTTCGTTGAGATTGATTGGGCTCTGTTTTGAGATGATTCTTTAATGTATTTTGGATGTATATTGATATTGAAATGATGTTTTATCAATGCAATCCCGAATAGGTTGAATTTCCTAAGTTTTTTATTATGAAAATGGTGGTTTTTGAGGTGTTTTTGGTGTTCTGTTATAGCTGGAGGTATAAGGACGAGTTAAGGTGTATTTTGGATGTTGATTGATGTTTAGAAATGGTTAGAAGTGATGGATCTTGGCTGGGTTATGTTGTGAAAGAGTTTGGAGGTATTTTCGGTTGTGTTTGGTAGCCGAAATGTTGGTTTTGGGTAGATCAGCGAGTTTATGTGTGTTGGCTGAAGATTTCAATGCATGATGATGCATTAATCCCCTGCTTTGATGTGTTTAAAACAGGGGAAGCATCTTTGGACACTTTTGGAGTTGATCCGTAGGCTTGATTGGCGTTTCGGCAAGCGTGCGAAACGTAATTGGTGAGTGGAGTTGGGTTTTCAGCTTTGAAATGATTGTTTGAAGGTTTTGGGAGCTTATTTTAAGTCTAAACAACTTAGCTAAGCTCAAGAGTAACTTTTTGGGAAAAACTCCCTCGGATGTGCTATGAAGTAGCTTGATGCATTGGTTATAAATTGCATGTTTAAATTCTGTTTTGAAAGCATGTTTTAGCATGGTTAATGCTGGTTTTGAAAGCTATGTGTTGAAGGATGCTCAAGGTAAGAGATCTTTGTTTTGGCATGTTGTTAATTTGGTAATGATGCATGGTGATACGATCGCTGTGCCTTTCTAATGTATGTTTCATGAGTGCTCATTCAGGGTTAACGTGCATCTAGACAAGTTTAAAAAGAAAAAAAGGTCGTTAATCAAGGTTGACTATCGAGTTGACCTTGGTTTTCCCCGTGTAATCTTCGTAGTTCGGGTCAACCGTCTAGGCCGGGCTAAGGGGGTTACGTTTGTTGGTACAGAGCTTGGTTCTCGTGTTAATGGGAATTGTTATGTGGGTGATGTAGGTGTATTTGCATGATATGCCTTTTTGGATGGAAGAATGTTGTTTGTATTGTGATGTGTGGTTGCAATTGTGATGTTATGTTATGTTGAAGCATGTTAGGGAACCCATTTCCATATCAAACTAATGAAAGGAATTGTTTTTTGGAAAATGAGCTTGAGTACTTGGATTACTTACCTTGTTGAGCCTAATTATGTTTATTGCATTGTGTTAGTGCATTGTTTTTCTTGTAAAGGGGGGCTCGTAGAGAGATGAGAATGAATACGAGAGCTATGGCTCAGAATGAGAACGAGGAAAATGCTGAGAATGTTGTGGATTTACCTCCTCCCCTGGTGGTGGACCACCTAGTAGTGGTGGTGCTGGAGGTGAAAATGCTGGTGTTGGTGCTGGTGCTGGGGACGCTGGACCTGAAGGTGTGTAGGGGCAAGCTGCTCCTGACCTGACTGTGCTGATTCAGGCTATTGCTGGAGCCTTTCAGGCAGCAGTAGCTGGAGCACACGGAGCTGCGCATCAGGGTGATGCTAATGTGAGATTGCCTTTGGAACGTCTTTGCGGTCTGGGAGGGACTGAGTTCAGAGGTTTATCTCCTGAAGGATCTGAATCTTGGTTGGAAAGCACCAAGAGGATTTTGGGGCAAATGAATTGCAGTAATGTGCAGAAGTTGGGTTGTGTGGTGTCGCTAATGCATGATGATGCTTATACGTGGTGGACGACCACTGTCTCCGGAATGGAGGAAAATGATGTGACTTGGACATTCTTCTTGAATGCGTTCAAGTGGAAGTATTTAGGTGTGCGATACCTAGATGAAAAGAGAAGAGAGTTTATGTCTCTTGTGCAAGGAAGCATGACAGTGGCTGAGTATGAGATCTAGTTTGTCCGCCTTAGTCAGTACGCACCTAAGCTAATCCTTGATGAGCGGGAGAGGTGTGAACATTTCCGTTATGGTTTGGTGACGGACGTGAAGACTTTTATGCTTGCAGCTGAGTATACAGATTTTGATGTGCTTGTGAGTATAGCGAAGGACATTGAGCAGAACTTTGGTTTTTCTTCCAGAGGCATTAGTTCTAGCTCAGGAAAAAGAGCTGCTGATCATAGTTCCGGTGGTGGACGGAACAAGAGAGGACGTGATAAGAGGTATCAGTCTTCTGCTAGACTTGGTGGTGGAGGACATGGTGCGCCTGTTCAGGGAGATAGGATGAGGGCTGATCAGAACACGTGCTGGACGTGTGGATCTCGTGGCCATATGATGCGAGATTGTCCTCGAGCAGCGAGGGAGGTTCAGGCTCCTGTAGCAGTGACCGGTAATTCATGCTGGAATTGTGGTTCGACAGACCACATGAGGAGAGAGTGTCCTTTGTTGGCCGGTGGTGGTCAGGGACGTGCTCCTGGGGTAGTTGCACCACAGAGAGGTCGTGGGCGCGACCGTGGAAACTTCTAGCGTAGAGATGATGGTAGGAGGAATGTGGCGCATGTGGTGGCTGTTCAACCTGAGGGTGGTGGCCAGGCTCGAGTGTATGCTCAGCGTGAGGGAAGGAATGATACATATGTGATCGCAGGTACCTTTACTTTGCAATCCTTGTCATTACTTTCCTTGATTGATTCTGGATCTACACACTCATACATATTGCGTGAACATGCTCAATTGCTTGGTTTACCTGTTGAGTCTTTGGATGATGGTATGCGTGTGACTAGTTCCTTTGGGGAGACAGTCGTAACACGAAAGTTGTATAGAAGATGTCCCTTGAAAGTGCAAAACCATGTTTTTCTTGTTGATCTCATGAAATTGCCATTCTATGGTTTTGATGTAATCCTGGGTATGGATTGGCTTGTTGAACATCGAGCTGTAGTGGATTGTGAGAACAAGCGAGTTTCGTTGAAACTAGCGGATGATTACGAAGTAGTGGTGGTTGGTGAGAATGTGAAGTTTCTTGCCAATGTGGTGTCTACTTTGGAGGGAAGCCGAATGCTGAGGCAAGGTTGTGAAGCTTACCTGGCCTTTTTGATGAATCCTAGTTCTAAGGAGTTGCGAGTTCAAGATATCAGGACTGTGCGAGAGCTTCCTGGTGTGTTTCCGGAGGAGTTACCTGGATTACCTCCTAGTCGAGAGGTGGAGTTTGGAATTGAGTTGTATGAAAACACAACTCCAGTGTCCATTACTCCTTACTGAATGGCACTAAGAAGTTGAAGGAGCTGAAGACGGAACTTCAGGAGTTGCTTGATCGTGGTTTCATTCGGCCGAGTGTGTCACCTTGGGGTGCACCAGTCTTGTTTGTGAAGAAGAAGGATGGCACTATGAGAATGTGCATCGATTATCGTCAGCTGAACAAGTTGACTATCAAGAATCGGTATCCTTTGCCGAGGATTGATGATCTTTTTGATCAATTTCGGGGAGCGGCTATATTCTTCAAGATTGACTTAAGGTCGGGTTACTACCAGCTTAAGGTGAAGGATGTGGATGTGCCAAAAACAGCCTTTAGAACGAGGTATGGTGATTATGAGTTCCTTGTGATGCCATTTGGCTTGATGAATGCTCCTGCAGCTTTTATGGACATGATGAATAGAGTGTTTCATGAATACCTGGACAAGTTTGTTGTGGTATTCATTGATGATATTCTTGTGTATTCACGTACGGAGGAAGAGCATGAGGGGCATTTGAGGATTGTGTTGCAAGCACTGTTGGAGAATCAGCTTTATGCTAAGCTGAGCAAATGCGAATTCTGGCTTAAGGAAGTTGTTTTCCTTGGTCATGTGGTTTCTGCTGAGGGGATTCGTGTTGATCCTCAGAAGGTTGAGGCGGTGATGAATTGGAAGCCTCCTAAGTCTGTTCATGAAGTCTGTAGTTTCCTTGGGTTGGCAGGATATTACCGGAGGTTTGTGGATGGATTTCCTAAGTCTGCACCTTTGACGAAGTTGTTGCAAAAGGATATCAAGTATGAGTGGACAAAGGCAAGGCAGCAAGCTTTTGAGGAGCTTAAGGCAGCTTTGACGCAAGCTCCTATCTTGGTTCAACCTGAATCAGGGAAAGAGTGTGGTGTACAGCGATGCATCTTATGTTGGGTTGGGGTGTGTGTTGATGCAAGAGGGTAAGGTGGTGGCTTATGCATCGCGCCAGTTGAAGGTGCATGAGCGTAATCATCCTACGCATGATATTGAGTTAGCTGCGATGGTTTTTGCTTTGAAGATTTGGAGACATTATGTAACACCCCAATTTTTGGGCTTGGAAGTTTAGGGTCTGAATCGGACCGGTCTGATTTTCGGTTCGAATATAAAAGAAGGTTTTAGGGAAAGCCTAGTTTGGGATGCTTTAAAAATATGGAAAATATCTAAAAATCCTCTTTTAATATATATAAGAGAGTGGTGAAATCAATTTTTCAAAATAAGGTTTGGAAATACTACGTTTCGGTGTAGTGACTAAAATGCGATTTTTGAAAAGTTTAGTGGTGATTGTTTTGTAAGGATTGAAACTTTGAATCTTTAAGGACCTAATTTACCCAAAAATGATTTCTCCAGATTTTCCTTAATTTGGGTGAATTAATTAATGTTTTAATTAATTAAATGAAAATGGAAACTACTTTTTGGAATTTCATTACTACCTTTTCTTAAAATTTTCTCATTCATTTTTCTCTCAAAATTCCATAATTCAAACACTATTTCTCCAGCAACTTTTGCATTGATCTTCACTTCAATTGATGAGATTTCTATCATCAATTAATTCCTAATCAATCTTGCATCAAATCCTTTTGATTTCCTCGTTGACTTTTCAAGGAAATTGGCTCAAATCAAGGAGAAATCACCTTTTAGAGGTAAGATTGTTCTTCTCCTCTAAATACTCAGTTCTTTACTAAAATTCCCAAGTTGCCAATCCTTAATTTAAGTTTTATAAATGGTGTTAATGTTAGAAACTTGATTTTGCCTAAAAACTCAAGATTTGGAAGAAATCTTGAAGAATTTCGTTGTGAATGCTTGGGCTCTGTTTTGAGATGATTCTTAAATGTATTTTTGATGTCTAATGATGTGGAAATGAGGTTTTATCAATGCAATCCCGAATAGGTTGTATTTCCTAAGTTTTTGCTTATGAAAATGGTGGTTTTTGAGGTGTTTTAGGTGTTCTGTTATAGCTGGAGGTATAAGGACGAGTTAAGGTGTATTTTGGATGTTGATTGATGTTTAGAAATGGTTAGAAGTGATGGATCTTGGCTGGGTTAAGTTGTGAAAAAGTTTGGAGGTGTTTTCGGTTGTGTTTGGTAGCCGAAATGTTAGTTTTGGGTAGATCAGCGAGTTTATGTGTGTTGGCTGAAGATTTCAATGCATGATGATGCATTAATCCTCTACTTTGATGTGTTTAAAACAGGGGAAGCATCTTCGGACACTTTTGGAGTTGATTTGGAGGCTTGATTGGCGTTTCGGCAAGCGTGCGAAATGTAATCGGTGAGTGGAGTTGGGTTTTCAGCTTTGAAACGATTAATTCGAGGTTTTGGGAGCTTAGTTTAAGTCTAAACAACTTACCTAAGCTCAAGAGTAAGTGTTCGGAAAAACTCCCTCGGATGTGCTATGAAGTAGCTTGATGCATTGGTTATAAATTGCATGTTTAAATTCTGTTTTGAAAGCATGTTTTAGCATGGTTAATGCTGGTTTTGAAAGCCATGTGTTGAAGGATGCTCAAGGTAAGAGATCCTTGTTTTGGCATGTTGTTAATTTGGTAATGATACATGGTGATGCATGGTGTTTAATGGCTTTGTTTAATGCTTTAAAACAATGAATTGATGATGATATTTGATGTATATTGGCAAGTGATGAATTGGTTTTAAAGTACTTGAATCGGATATAGTTAGCCGGCTATAGGATTGGGTGCACCGCGAATAAAGTCGCCTTGGATGTTGAGGGGTTGTGATTGTACTGTAAACTCCATCCAAGTATCCTAACGAGAGAGGTAAGATCACAATGGTGGTTAAAAGTCCGTGTGTGGATCTTGATAAGGTCACAACGGTGGTTAAAAGTCCGTGTGTGGACCTTGTGTTATGTGTCCCGTACTCTCGTTAGTAGGTTATACAACTACCGATGAGTGATGTGGAGGCGTTGTGATTGTACCGTTAAACTCCATCACGGGTGTTGAGGGGTTGTGATTGTACCGATAAACTCTACCTTATGTTGTTCGGTAGTGTGTATGAAGCGTGTGGGACAACGCTTGTAATCCGTGTATCTGATTGTGTTTTGTGTTGTAAATGGTTATGAATTATCACTTGAAAGCCAATATGATGAGTTGAATGTAATGAAGCATGAGATGCTTGTAAAGTATGCAAGGTTGCATGTAAAGAGATGAGCTTGTTTTTATAAGCTTTGTTGAAAGTGTTTTCTAAAATGCATTATTGTATTGTTTTCTTTAGAGCATGCCTCACTAAGAAAATGTGCTTACACTCTCTCTCTTGTACCAATAATGCAGATAATTGAAGTGTTTAAGGGCAATAAGGAGGCTAGAGTGTCCAAGGGAAACCAAGCTCATGTATGGTGATGTTTTCATACGCTATTAGTTTTGGTAATTTGGCAATGGGAACCTAAGGTTGTGTTTTGGGAGATGTGTTAAACTCCCTAGGTTGTGGCATGTTGTTTTTGATGGTTTGAATTTGTAAGTGGCCTTTTAATGCTTGTTTTGGAGATTGGTTGATTGCTTGGTTTTGGATAATAGGAAGCATGCCTATAGATATGTGAATTTCCATGTTTGATGCTATGAATGTGTTTAGGAGGTACAATCATGCTCTATATATGTATGATGACTTGTTGGCATGATTAGGAAGTCATTAGGATGTGTTTGAGTGGATTTATGTATGAAAAACCAGCAAAATCTGCAGCTTCTGGGCAAACCGTATCGGAACAGGCACTGGCGTTTCGAAACGGGGGCCTGTAATGGCCTTCGCGTTTCGAAACGGCTGGAGACTGCTCCGAAACGATTTGGCTACTAGAAGGCCCTGTTTCGGAACCAGTCTTGGAACGAACCCGCATTTCGGAACGGTCAATGCCGTTTCGAAACAGGTGACCGTTGGGCACTGATTTGAATGGTGTTGAAGTTTGCAAGCTTTACGTTTTAGTCCCGAAAGTTGTAATTGCAATTGTATGAGTTCGAGATGTCCAATTAAGGTGAAATTTGGCAGGGAAGCATGTAATAAGACTAATTTAATATTGGAAACTTTAAAATCAGGTATGACCTTCTAATTTTCAGAATTTACGTTTTGGTCCCTAATATTTGTATTTTGTGCAATTGAGTCCCTCTCTGAAATCCGATCGATGTGCTTTACACATATATGTTTCATGAGTGCTCACTTAGGGTTAACGTGCATCTAGACAAGTTTAAAAAGAAAAAAAGGGTCGCTAATCAAGGTTGACTTTTGAGTTGACTTTGGTTTTCCCCGTGTAAACTTCGTAGTTCGGGTCAACCGTCTAGGCCGGGCTAAGGGGGTTACATTTGGTGGTATCAGAGCTTAGTTCTCGTGTAATTGGGAATTGTTATGTGGGTGATGTATATGTTTTTGCTTGATGGATCTTTTAAGTGAAGGAATGTTTCATGAATTGTGATGTTATGCTATGTTGAAGCATGTTAGGGGAACCCATTGCCATATCAAAACTAATGAAAGGAATTGTTTTTGGAAAATGAGCTTGAGTACTTGGATTACTTACCTTGTTGAGCCTAATCATGTTTATTGCATTTGTGTTAGTGCACTGTTTTTATAAATGGGGCCTCGTAGAGAGATGAGGATGAATACGAGAGCTATGGCTCAGAATGAAAACGAGGAAAATGCTGAGAATGTTGTGGATTTACCTACTCCCCCTGGTGGTATACCACCCGGCGGTGAAGGTGCTGGAGGTGAAAATGCCGGTGTTGGTGCTGGTGCTGGGGTCGCTGGACCTGATGGTGTGCAGGGGCAAGCTGCTCCTGACATGATTGTGCTGATTCAGGCTACTGTTGGAGCCTTTCAGGCAGCAGTAGCTAGAGCTCACGGAGCTGGGCATCAGGGTGATGCTAACGTGAGATTACCTTTGGAACGTCTTCGCAGTCTGGGAGGGACTGAGTTCAGAGGTTTATCTCCTGAAGGATCTGAATCTTGGTTAGAAAGCACCAAGAGAATTTTGGGGCTGATGAATTGCAACAATGTGCAGAAGTTGGGTTGTGTGGTATCACTGTTGCATGATGATGCATATACGTGGTGGACGACCATTGTCTCCGGAATGGAGTAAAATGATGTGACTTGGACGTTCTTCTTGAACGCGTTAAGGCGAAAGTATCTAGGCGTGCGATACCTAGATGAGAAGAAAAGAGAATTCTTCTCTCTTGTGCAAGGAAGCATGACGGTGGCTGCGTATGAGATCCAGTTTGTCCGCCTTAGCCAGTACGCACCTGAGCTAATCCCTGATGAGCGGGAGAGGTGTGAACGTTTCCGTTATGGTTTAGTGACGGACGTGAAGACTTTCATGCTTGCTACTGAGTATACGGATTTTGATGTGCTGGTGAGTAAAGCGAAGGACATTTAGCAGAACTTGGGTTTGTCTTCCAGAGGTGTTAGTTCTAGCTCGGGCAAAAGAGTTGCTGATTATAATTCCGGTGGTGGACGGAACAAGAGAGGACGTGATAAGAGGTATCAATCGTCTGCTAGGCATGGTGGTAGAGGACATGGTGCGCCTGTTCAGGGAGATAGGATGAGAGCTGATCAGAACACGTGTTGGACGTGTGGATCTCGTGGCCATATGAGGCGAGATTGTCCTCGATCAGCGAGGGAGGTTAAGGCTCCTGTAGCAGTGACCGGTAATTCATGCTGGAATTGTGGTTCGGCAGACCACATGAGGAGAGAGTGTCCTTTGTTGGCCGGTGGTGGTCAGGGACGTGCTCCTGGGGGAGTTGCACCATAGAGAGGTCGTGGGCGCGGCCGTGGTAACTTCCAGCGTAGAGATGATGGTGGGAGGAATGTGGCGCATGTGGTGGTTGTTCAACCTGAGGGTGGTGGCCAGGCTCGAGTGTATGCTCAGCGTGAGGGGAGGAATGATACGGATGTGATCGCAGGTACCTTTACTTTACAATCCTTGTCATTACTTTCCTTGATTGATTCTGGATCTACACACTCATACATATTGCATGAACATGCTCAATTGCTTGGTTTACCTGTTGAGTCTTTGGATGTTGGTATGCGTGTAACAAGTTCCTTTGGTGAGACCGTTGTGACACGGAAGTTGTATAGAATATGTCCCTTGGAAGTGCAAAACCATGTTTTTCTTGTTGATCTCATGGAATTGCCTTTTTATGGTTTTGATGTAATCCTTGGTATGGATTGGCTTGTTGAACATCGAGATTTAGTGGATTTTGAGAACAAGCGAGTTTAGTTGAAACTTGCGGATGATTACGAGGTAGTGGTGGTTGGTGAGAATGTGAAGTTTCTTGCCAATGTGGTGTCTTCGTTGGAAGCAAGCCGAATGTTGAGGCAACGTTGTGAAGCTTACCTGGCCTTTGTGATGAATCCTAGCTCTAAGGAGTTGCGAGTTCAAGATATCAGGACTGTGCGAGAGTTTCCTGGAGTGTTTCCGGAGGAGTTACCTGGATTACCTCCTAGTCGAGAGGTGGAGTTTGGAATTGAGTTGTATGAAAACACAACTCCAGTGTCCATTACTCCTTACTGAATGGCACCTAAGAAGTTGAAGGAGCTGAAGACGCAACTTCAGGAGTTGCTTGATCGTGGTTTCATTCGGCCGAGTGTGTCACCTTGGGGTGCACCAGTCTTGTTTGTGAAGAAGAAGGATGGCACTATGAGAATGTGCATCGATTATCGTCAGCTGAACAAGTTGCCTATCAAGAATCGGTATCCTTTGCCGAGGATTGATGATCTTTTTGATCAATTTCGGGGAGCGGCTGTATTCTCCAAGATTGACTTAAGGTCGGGTTACTACCAGCTTAAGGTGAAGGATGTGGATGTGCAAAAAACATCGTTTAGAACGAGGTATGGGGATTATGAGTTCCTTGTGATGCCATTTGGCTTGATGAATGCTCCTGCAGCTTTTATGGACATGATGAATAGAGTGTTTCATGAATACCTGGACAAGTTTGTTGTGGTATTCATTGATGATATTCTTGTGTATTCACGTACGAAGGAAGAGCATGAGGGGCATTTGAGGATTGTGTTGCAGGCACTGTTGGAGAATCAGCTTTATGCTAAGCTGAGCAAATGCGAATTCTGGCTTAAGGAAGTTGTTTTCCTTGGTCATGTGGTTTCTGCTGAGGGGATTCGTGTTGATCCTCAGAAGGTTGAGGCGGTGATGAATTGGAAGCCTTCTAAGTCTGTTCATGAAGTCTGTAGTTTCCTTGGGTTGGCAGGATATTACCGGAGGTTTGTGGATGGATTTCCTAAGTCTGCACCTTTGACGAAGTTGTTGCAAAAGGATATCAAGTATGAGTGGACAGAGGCAAGGCAACAAGCTTTTGAGGAGCTTAAGGCAGCTTTGACGCAAGCTCCTATCTTGGTTCAACCTGAATCAGGGAAAGAGTGTGGTGTACAGTGATGCATCCTATGTTGGGTTGGGGTGTGTGTTGATGCAAGAGGGTAAGGTGGTGGCTTATGCATCGCGCCAGTTGAAGGTGCATGAGCGTAATCATCCTACGCATGATATTGAGTTAGCTGCGATGGTTTTTGCTTTGAAGATTTGGAGACATTATGTAACACCCTAATTTTTGGGCTTGGAAGTTTAGGGTCTGAATCGGACCGGTCTGATTTTCGGTTCGAATATAAAAGAAGGTTTTAGGGAAAGCCTAGTTCGGGATGCTTTAAAAATATGGAAAATATCTAAAAATCCTCTTTTAATATATATAAGAGAGTGGTGAAATCAATTTTTCAAAATAAGGTTTGGAAATACTACGTTTCGGTGTAGTGACTAAAATGCGATTTTTGAAAACTTTAGTGGTGATTGTTTTGTAAGGATTGAAACTTTGAATCTTTAAGGACCTAATTTACCCAAAAATGATTTCTCCAGATTTTCCTTATTTTGGGTGAATTAATTAATGTTTTAATTAATTAAATGAAAATGGAAACTACTTTTTGGAATTTCATTACTACCTTTTCTTAAAATTTTCTCATTCCTTTTTCTCTCAAAATTCCATAATCCAAACACTATTTCTCCAGCAACTTTTGCATTGATCTTCACTTCAATTGATGAGATTTCTATCATCAATTAATTCCTAATCAATCTTGCATCAAATCCTTTTGATTTCCTCATTGACTTTTCAAGGAAATTGGCTCAAATCAAGGAGAAATCACCATTTAGAGGTAAGATTGTTCTTCTCCTCTAAATACTCAGTTCCTTACTGAAATTCCCAAGTTGCCAATCCTTAATTTAAGTTTTATAAATGGTTTTAATGTTAGAAACTTGATTTTGCCTAAAAACTCAAGATTTGGAAGAAATCTTGAAGAATTTCGTTGTGAATGCTTGGGCTCTGTTTTGAGATGATTCTTAAATGTATTTTGGATGTCTAATGATGTGGAAATGAGGTTTTATCAATGCAATCCCGAATAGGTTGTATTTCCTAAGTTTTTGCTTATGAAAATGGTGGTTTTTGAGGTGTTTTAGGTGTTCTGTTATAGCTGGAGGTATAAGGACGAGTTAAGGTGTATTTTGGATGTTGATTGATGTTTAGAAATGGTTAGAAGTGATGGATCTTGGCTGGGTTAAGTTGTGAAAAAGTTTGGAGGTGTTTTCGGTTGTGTTTAGTAGCCGAAATGTTGGTTTTGGGTAGATCAGCGAGTTTATGTGTGTTGGCTGGAGATTTCAATGCATGATGATGCATTAATCCTCTACTTTGATGTGTTTAAAACAGGGGAAGCATCTTCGGACACTTTTTGAGTTGATCTGGAGGCTTGATTGGCGTTTCGGCAAGCGTGCGAAATGTAATCGGTGAGTGGAGTTGGGTTTTCAGCTTTGAAACGATTAATTCGAGGTTTTGGGAGCTTAGTTTAAGTCTAAACAACTTACCTAAGCTCAAGAGTAAGTGTTCGGAAAAACTCCCTCGGATGTGCTATGAAGTAGCTTGATGCATTTGTTATAAATTGCATGTTTAAATTCTGTTTTGAAAGCATGTTTTAGCATGGTTAATGCTGGTTTTGAAAGCCATGTGTTGAAGGATGCTCAAGGTAAGAGATCCTTGTTTTGGCATGTTGTTAATTTGGTAATGATACATGGTGATGCATGGTGTTTAATGGCTTTGTTTAATGCTTTAAAACAATGAATTGATGATGATATTTGATGTATATTGGCAAGTATTGAATTGGTTTTAAAGTACTTGAATCGGATATAGTTAGCCGGCTATAGGATTGGGTGCACCGCGAATAAAGTCGCCTTGGATGTTGAGGGGTTGTGATTGTACTGTAAACTCCATCCAAGTATCCTAACGAGAGAGGTAAGATCACAACGGTGGTTAAAAGTCCGTGTGTGGATCTTGATAAGGTCACAACGGTGGTTAAAAGTCCGTGTGTGGAACTTGTGTTATGTGTCCCGTACTCTCGTTAGTAGGTTATACAACTACCGATGAGTGATGTGGAGGGGTTGTGATTGTACCGTTAAACTCCATCACGGGTGTTGAGGGGTTGTGATTGTACCGATAAACTCTACCTTATGTTGTTCGGTAGTGTGTATGAAGCGTGTGGGACAACGCTTGTAATCCGTGTATCTGATTGTGTTTTGTGTTGTAAATGGTTATGAATTATCACTTGAAAGCCAATATGATGAGTTGAATGTAATGAAGCATGAGATGCTTGTAAAGTATGCAAGGTTGCATGTAAAGAGATGAGCTTGTTTTTAAAAGCTTTGTTGAAAGTGTTTTCTAAAATGCATTATTGTATTGTTTTCTTTAGAGCATGCCTCACTAAGCAAATGTGCTTACGCTCTCTCTCTTGTACCAATAATGCAGATAATTGAAGTGTTTAAGGGCAACAAGGAGGCTAGAGTGTCCAAGGGAAACCAAGCTCATGTATGGTGATGTTTTCATACGCTATTAGTTTTGGTAATTTGGAAATGGGAACCTAAGGTTGTGTTTTGGGAGATGTGTTAAACTCCCTAGGTTGTGGCATGTTGTTTTTGATGGTTTGAATTTGTAAGTGGCCTTTTAATGCTTGTTTTGGAGATTGGTTGATTGCTTGGTTTTGGATAATAGGAAGCATGCCTATAGATATGTGAATTTCCATGTTTGATGCTATGAATGTGTTTAGGAGGTACAATCATGCTCTATATATGTATGATGACTTGTTGGCATGATTAGGAAGTCATTAGGATGTGTTTGAGTGGATTTATGTATGAAAAACCAGCAAAATCTGCAGCTTTTGGGCAAACCGTATCGAAACAGGCACTGGCGTTTCGAAACGGGGGCCTGTAATGGCCTTCGTGTTTCGAAACGGCTGGAGACTGCTCCGAAACGATTTGGCTACTGGAAGGCCCTGTTTCAGAACCAGTCTCGGAACGAACCCGCATTTCGGAACGGTCAATGCCATTTCGAAACAGGTGACCGTTGGGCACTGATTTGAATGGTGTTGAAGTTTGCAAGCTTTACGTTTTAGTCCCGAAAGTTGTAATTGCAATTGTATGAGTTCGAGATGTCCAATTAAGGTGAAACTTGGCAGGGAAGCATGTAATAAGACTAATTTAATATTGGAAACTTTAAAATCAGGTATGACCTTCTAATTTTCAGAATTTACGTTTTGGTCCCTAATATTTGTATTTTGTGCAATTGAGTCCCTCTCTGAAATCCGATCGATGTGCTTTACACATATATGTTTCATGAGTGCTCACTTAGGGTTAACGTGCATCTAGACAAGTTTAAAAAGAAAAAAAGGGTCGCTAATCAAG
The DNA here is from genome assembly GCA_030270665.1 of Hibiscus trionum. NCBI lineage: Eukaryota > Viridiplantae > Streptophyta > Magnoliopsida > Malvales > Malvaceae > Hibiscus > Hibiscus trionum. Next base: position 6,157,187 of record BSYR01000007.1, on the reverse strand, counting down.
GTTGACTTTTGAGTTGACTTTGGTTTTCCCCGTGTAATCTTCGTAGTTCGGGTCAACCGTCTAGGCCGGGCTAAGGGGGTTACATTTGGTGGTATCAGAGCTTAGTTCTCGTGTAATTGGGAATTGTTATGTGGGTGATGTATATGTTTTTGCTTGATGGATCTTTTAAGTGAAGGAATGTTTCATGAATTGTGATGTATGGTTGCAATTGTGATGTTATGCTATGTTGAAGCATGTTAGGGGAACCCATTGCCATATCAAAACTAATGAAAGGAATTGTTTTTGGAAAACGAGCTTGAGTACTTGGATTACTTACCTTGTTGAGCCTAATCATGTTTATTGCATTTGTGTTAGTGCATTGTTTTTATAAACGGGGCCTCGTAGAGAGATGAGGATGAATACGAGAGCTATGGCTCAGAATGAAAACGAGGAGAATGTTGTGGATTTACCTACTCCCCCGTGTGGTATACCACTCGGCGGTGAAGGTGCTGGAGGTGAAAATGCCGGTGTTGGTGCTGGTGCTGGGGTCGCTGGACCTGAAGGTGTGCAGGGCAAGCTGCTCCTGACATGATTGTGCTGATTCAGGCCACTGTTGGAGCCTTTCAGGCAGCAGTAGCTGGAGCTCACGGAGCTGGGCATCAGGGTGATGCTAACGTGAGATTACCTTTGGAACGTCTTCGCAGTCTGGGAGGGACTGAGTTCAGAGGTTTATCTCCTGAAGGATCTGAATCTTGGTTAGAAAGCACCAAGAGAATTTTGGGGCAGATGAATTGCAACAATGTGCAGAAGTTGGGTTGTGTGGTATCACTGTTGCATGATGATGCATATACGTGGTGGACGACCATTGTCTCCGGAATGGAGTAAAATGATGTGACTTGGACGTTCTTCTTGAACGCGTTAAGGCGAAAGTATCTAGGCGTGCGATACCTAGATGAGAAGAAAAGAGAATTCTTGTCTCTTGTGCAAGGAAGCATGACGGTGGCTGAGTATGAGATCCAGTTTGTCCGCCTTATCCAGTACGCACCTGAGCTAATCCCTGATGAGCGGGAGAGGTGTGAACGTTTCCGTTATGGTTTAGTGACGGACGTGAAGACTTTCATGCTTGCTACTGAGTATACGGATTTTGATGTGCTGGTGAGTAAAGCGAAGGACATTTAGCAGAACTTGGGTTTGTCTTCCAGAGGTGTTAGTTCTAGCTCGGGCAAAAGAGTTGCTGATTATAATTCCGGTGGTGGACGGAACAAGAGAGGACGTGATAAGAGGTATCAGTCTTCTGCTAGGCATGGTGGTAGAGGACATGGTGCGCCTGTTCAGGGAGATAGGATGAGAGCTGATCAGAACACGTGTTGGACGTGTGGATCTCGTGGCCATATGAGGCGAGATTGTCCTCGAGCAGCGAGGGAGGTTAAGGCGCCTGTAGCAGTGACCGGTAATTCATGCTGGAATTGTGGTTCGGCAGACCACATGAGGAGAGAGTGTCCTTTGTTGGCCGGTGGTGGTCAGGGACGTGCTCCTGGGGGAGTTGCACGATAGAGAGGTCGTGGGCGCGGCCGTGGTAACTTCCAGCGTAGAGATGATGGTGGGAGGAATGTGGCGCATGTGGTGGCTGTTCAACCTGAGGGTGGTGGCCAGGCTCGAGTGTATGCTCAGCGTGAGGGGAGGAATGATACGGATGTGATCGCAGGTACCTTTACTTTACAATCCTTGTCATTACTTTCCTTGATTGATTCTGGATCTACACACTCATACATATTGCGTGAACAAGCTCAATTGCTTGGTTTACCTGTTGAGTCTTTGGATGTTGGTATGCGTGTAACAAGTTCCTTTGGTGAGACCGTTGTGACACGGAAGTTGTATAGAAGATGTCCATTGGAAGTGCAAAACCATGTTTTTCTTTTTGATCTCATGGAATTGCCTTTTTATGGTTTTGATGTAATCCTTGGTATGGATTGGCTTGTTGAACATCGAGATTTAGTGGATTTTGAGAACAAGCGAGTTTAGTTGAAACTTGCGGATGATTACGAGGTAGTGGTGGTTGGTGAGAATGTGAAGTTTCTTTCCAATGTGGTGTCTTCGTTTGAAGCAAGCCGAATGCTGAGGCAAGGTTGTGAAGCTTACCTGGCCTTTGTGATGAATCCTAGCTCTAAGGAGTTGCGAGTTCAAGATATCAGGACTGTGCGAGAGTTTCCTGGAGTGTTTCCGGAGGAGTTACCTGGATTACCTCCTAGTCGAGAGGTGGAGTTTGGAATTGAGTTGTATGAAAACACAACTCCAGTGTCCATTACTCCTTACCGAATGGCACCTAAGAAGTTGAAGGAGCTGAAGACGCAACTTCAGGAGTTGCTTGATCGTGGTTTCATTCGGCCGAGTGTGTCACCTTGGGGTGCACCAGTCTTGTTTGTGAAGAAGAAGGATGGCACTATGAGAATGTGCATCGATTATCGTCAGCTGAACAAGTTGACTATCAAGAATCGGTATCCTTTGCCGAGGATTGATGATCTTTTTGATCAATTTCGGGGAGCGGCTGTATTCTCCAAGATTGACTTAAGGTCGGGTTACTACCAGCTTAAGGTGAAGGATGTGGATGTGCCAAAAACAGCCTTTAGAACGAGGTATGGGGATTATGAGTTCCTTGTGATGCCATTTGGCTTGATGAATGCTCCTGCAGCTTTTATGGACATGATGAATAGAGTGTTTCATGAATACCTGGACAAGTTTGTTGTGGTATTCATTGATGATATTCTTGTGTATTCACGTACGGAGGAAGAGCATGAGGGGCATTTGAGGATTGTGTTGCAGGCACTGTTGGAGAATCAGCTTTATGCTAAGCTGAGCAAATGCGAATTCTGGCTTAAGGAAGTTGTTTTCCTTGGTCATGTGGTTTCTGCTGAGGGGATTCGTGTTGATCCTCAGAAGGTTGAGGCGGTGATGAATTGGAAGGCCCTGTTTCGGAACCAGTCTCGGAATGAACATGCGTTTCGAAACAGTCAATGCCGTTTCGAAACAGGTTACCGTTGGGCACTGATTTGAATGGTGTTGAAGTTTGCAAGCTTTACGTTTTAGTCCCGAAAGTTGTAATTGCAATTGTATGAGTTCGAGATGTCCAATTAAGGTGAAATTTGGTAGGGAAGCATGTAATAAGAGTAATTTAATATTGGTAACTTTAAAATCAGTTATGACCTTCTAATTTTTAGAATTTATGTTTTGGTCCCTAATATTTGTATTTTGTGCAATTGAGTCCCTCTCTGAAATCCGATCGCTGTGCTTTACACATATATGTTTCATGAGTGCTCACTTAGGGTTAACGTGCATCTAGACAAGTTTAAAAAGAAAAAAAGGTCGCTAATCAAGGTTGACTTTCGAGTTGACTTTTGTTTTCCCGTGTAATCTTCGTAGTTCAGGTTAACCGTCTAGGCTGGGCTAAGGGGGTTACATTTGGAAGCCTCCTAAGTCTGTTCATGAAGTCCGTAGTTTCCTTGGGTTGGCAGGATACTATCGGAGGTTTGTGGATGGATTTTCAAAGATTGCTGCACCTTTAACAAAGTTGTTGCAAAAGGATGTCAAGTTTGAGTGGACAGAAGCAAGGCAACAAGCTTTTGAGAAGCTTAAGGCAGCTTTGACGCAAGCTCCTATCTTGGTTCAACCTGAATTAGGGAAAGAGTTTGTGGTGTATAGCGACGCATCCTATGTTGGTTTGGGGTGTGTGTTGATGCAAGAGGGTAAGGTGGTGGCTTATGCATCGCGCCAGTTGAAGGTGCATGAGCGCAATTATCCTACGCATGATATTGAGTTAGATGTGGTGGTTTTTGCTTTGAAGATTTGGAGACATTACCTGTATGGGGAGAAGTGTACTGTAAGCACGGATCACAAAAGTTTGAAGTATCTGATGTCTCAGAAAGAGTTGAATCTTAGGCAACGACGTTGGGTGGAGTTGCTTAAAGATTACGATCTGACGATCGAGTACCATCCGGGAAAAGCTAATGTTGTAGCGGATGCCTTGAGTAGGAAAGTGGCAGTGGAGTTAAGGGCTATGTTTGCCAGCTTGAGTATTTCACGAGATGGAGGGCTTGTGGCTGAATTGCAAGTAAAACCATCTTTGGTTCAGTTGATAAAGGATAAGCAGTTGTTGAATGATTCTTTGGTGCCACATGTTTAGGATATTGCTGAGGATAGACCATCGGATTTCTGTTTTAATGATGATGGGGTTCTATATTTTGGTAGTCGGGTAGTAGTGCCGAATGATGCAGAGTTGAGGCGTACTATTCTGACTGAGGCTCATAGCAGTCCTTTTGCTATGCACCCTAGTAGTACAAAGATGTATCGTGATCTTAAGGATGAGTACTATTGGGTGGGTTTGAAGAAGGATGTTGCGGAGTACGTGGGTAAGTGCTTGGTTTGTCAGCGGGTTAAGGCTGAGCATCAGTTTCCTTCAGGGTTGTTGCAACCGTTGAGGATTCCTGAGTGGAAGTGGGAAAGGATTACCATGGACTTTGTGTTTGGTTTGCCTTTGTCGCCATCGAAGAAGAATTCGGTGTGGGTGATTGTGGATCGCCTTACGAAATGTGCGCATTTCCTACCTGTGCATACTTCGTATACCTTGGACAAGCTTGCAGAGTTGTACATTGCTGAGATTGTGCGACTGCATGGTATGCCGAAGTCTATAGTGTCGGATAGGGATCCGAGGTTTACATCGCGTTTCTAGGAGTGTTTGCATCAAGCTTTGGGTACGCGGCTGAATTTCAGTACTTCTTATCATCCACAGTCGGATGGGCAGTCTGAGCGTGTTATCCAAGTGCTGGAAGATATGTTGAGGTGCTGTGTGATTGGGTTTCAAGGTTCTTGGGAGAAGCATTTGCCTTTGGTGGAGTTTGCTTATAACAATAGCTACCAGACAAGTATTCAAATGGTACCTTATGAAGCTTTGTATGGGAGGAAGTGCAGAACTCCTCTTTACTGGGCTGAAACAGGTCAGAAGTTGATTTCAATGCCGGCTTTATTGAAGGGAACCACCAAGAAGGTGAAGCTCATTTGTGAGCTTTTGAAGGCAGCTTCTGATCGACAGAAGTCTTACGCGGATTTGAAGCGTAAGGAGATTGAGTTTGCGGTAGGTGACCGTGTGTTCTTGAAGGTTTGGCCTTGGAAGAAGGTGATGAGGTTTGGCCGGAAGGGTAAGTTGAGCCCTAGGTATATTGGACCATACGAGGTGATTGAACGTGTGGGTCCTGTTGCGTACAAGCTGAGGTTGCCGCAAGAGTTGGAAAAAATTCATGATGTGTTTCATGTCTCTATGCTTCAAAGATATAGATTGGATCCTTCGCATGTAATGCCTGTGGAGGAAGTAGAGTTGAATCCAGACTTGACATATGATGAGGAGCCGGTTGAAATTCTGGATTCGGACAGTAAAGTTCTTCGAGGCAAGACCATTGAATTGGTTAAGGTGTTGTAGAAGCATCGTGGTGTTGAGGAAGCCACGTGGGAAAGAAAGGATGACATGAAGAAGCAGTTTCCTTACCTTTTTCCTCCAGGTAAATTTCGAGGACGAAATTTCTTAAGAGGGGAAGAGTTGTAACACCCCAATTTTTGGCTTGGAAGTTTAGGGTCTGAACTAGACCGGTCTGATTTTCGGTTCGAATATAAATGGAGGTTTTAGGGAAAGCCTATTTCGGGATGTTTTAAAAATATAGAAAAATATCTAAAAATCCTCTTTTAATATATATAAGAGAGTGGTGAAATCAATTTTACAAAATAAGGCTTGGAAATATTACATTTCGGTGTAGTGACCAAAATGCGATTTTTGAAAAGTTTAGTGGCGACTGTTTTGTAAAGGATTGGAACTTTGAATCTTTAAGGAGCTAATTACCCAAAATGTTTTTCTCCAGATTTTTCCTTAATTTGGGTGATTTAATTAATGTTTTAATTAATTAAAATAAAGATGGAAACTACTTTTAGATTCTCATAACTACCTTTTCCAAATTTTCTCTCATTTCTTTTTCTCTCAAAATCCCATCATCCAAACACATTTTCTCCAGCACAAATCACTTTGATCTTCACCCCATTTGATGAGTTTTCCATCACTCATTGTTGCATAATCAATCTAGCAACAAAACCTTTTGATTTTCACATTGAGTTTTCAAGGAATTTAGCCCAAATCAAGGAGAAATCACCATTTAGACGTAAGATTGTTCTTCTCCTCTAAATACTCAGTTCTTTACTGAAATTCCCAAGTTGTCAATCCTTAATTTAAGTTTTATAAATGGTTTTAATGTTAGAAACTGATTTTGGCTTAAAACTCAAGATTTGGAAGAAATCTTGAAGAATTTTGTTGAGATTGATTGGGCTCTGTTTTGAGATGATTCTTTAATGTATTTTGGATGTCTAATGATGTTGAAATGATGTTTTATCAATGCAATCCCGAATAGGTTGAATTTCCTAAGTTTTTTATTATGAAAATGGTGGTTTTTGAGGTGTTTTTGGTGTTCTGTTATAGCTGGAGGCATAAGGACGAGTTAAGGTGTATTTTGGATGTTGATTGATGTTTAGAAATGGTTAGAAGTGATGGATCTTGGCTGGGTTATGTTGTGAAAGAGTTTGGAGGTTTTTTCGGTTGTGTTTGGTAGCCGAAATGTTGGTTTTGGGTAGATCAGCGAGTTTATGTGTGTTGGATGAAGATTTCAAAGCATGATGATGCATTAATCCTCTGTTTTGATGTGTTTAAAACAGGGGAGACATCTTCGAACACTTTTGGAGTTGATCCGGAGGCTTGATTGGCGTTTCGGCAAGCGTGCGAAACGTAATTGGTGAGTGGAGTTGGGTTTTCAGCTTTGAAACTATTGTTTGAAGGTTTTGGGAGCTTAGTTTAAGTCTAAACAACTTAGCTAAGCTCAAGAGTAAGTTTTTCGGAATAACTTCCTCGGATGTGCTATGAAGTAGCTTGATACATTGGTTATAAATTGCATATTTAAATTTTGTTTTGAAAGCATGTTTTAGCATGGTTAATGTTGGTTTTGAAAGCCATGTGTTGAAGGATGCTCAAGGTAAGAGATCCTTGTTTTGACATGTTGTTAAATTGGTAATGATGCATGGTGTTTAATGGCTTTGTTTAATGCTTTAAAACAATGAATTGATGATGGTAGTTTATGTATATTGGCAAGTGATGAATTGGTTTTAAAGTACTTGAATCGGATATAGTTAGCCGGCTATAGGATTGGGTGCACCGTAAGTAAAGTTGCCTTGGATGTGGAGGGGTTGTGATTGTACCGTAAACTCCATCCAAGTATCCTAACGAGAGAGGTAAGATCACAACAGTGGTTAAAAGTCCGTGTGTGGGTCTTGGTAAGGTCACAACGGTGGTTAAAAGTCCATGTGTGGATCTTGTGTTATGTGTCCCGTATTCTCGTTAGTAGGTTATACAACTACCGATGAGTGATGTTGATGGGTTTTGATTGTACCGTTAAACTCCATCACGGGTGTTGAGGGGTTGTGATTGTACCGATAAACTCCACCTTGTAAGTCGGTAGTATGTATGAAGCGTGTGGGACAACGCTTGTAATCCGCGTATCCGATTGTGTTTTGTGTTATAAATGGTTATGAATTATCACTTGAAAGCCAATATGATGAGTTTAATGTAATGAAGCATGAGATGCTTGTAAAGTATGCAAGGTTGCATGAAAAGAGATGAGCATGTGTTTTAAAGGCTTTATTGAAAGTGTTCTCTAAAAATGCATTATTGTGTTGTTTTCTTTAGAGCATGCCTCACTAAGCAATTGTGCTTACGCTCTCTCTCTTGTACCAATAATGCAGATAATTGAAGTGTTAAGGGCAACAAGGAAGTCAAGAGTGTCCAAGGAAAACCAAGCTCATACACTATTGAAGTGTTATTGTGTTGTTTTCATACACTATTGGTTTGATATTTTGGCAATGGGAACCTAATATGTGTTTTGGGAGATGTGTTATGTAACCCCCTTAACCCGGCCTAGACGGTTGACCCGAATTAAGAAGTTTACACGGGGAAAACCAAAGTCAACCCGAAAGTCAACCTTGATTAACGACCTTTTTTTTCTTTTTAATCTTATCTAAATGTACGTTAACCCTAGGTGAACACTTGAGACAATCATATTCAAAAACCACAACAATCGGATAACGATTAGGGACTCAATTGCACAACATACAAATTTAGGGACCAAATTGTAAATTCTGAAATTATAAGGACTTTACTAAATTCCAAGTTACCAATATGAGATTAATCATGTTTCATGCTCCTCTGCCAAATTTCAGCTCAAACGGCCATCACAAACACATTCAATTGCATAGACAAAGTTCGGGACCAAAACGCAGGGTTTTCAAAACATATAACCATCAATTTCAGTGCCCAACGGTCGGGTGTTCCGGAACAGGAGTGATCTGTTCCGAAACGCAGGACCGTTCCGAAACCCGTTGCGGAACATGGCTTGGCAGTGGCAAAACCGTTCCGGAACGGCTCTGCCCGTTTCGAAACGCCAAGGCCATTTCAGGCCCTCTGTTCCGAAACGGTAGCACCTGTTCCGAAACGTGCTGCCCAGATTGCAGATTTTTATCTGGTTTAATTCACTTTTAACCAATCAAATCAATTCCAATGCCCCTCAAACCATACCAGCAAGTCACTATATACATAAGGAACATAAAAGCATCCCTCAAACTCAATCATAACATCAAATAAGGAAATACACAATTCTATAGGCATGCATCCTATAATGAGAATCATGCAACCATCAATTCTTCAAAAAACCACACAACAAAAGGCCAATACAAGTCTCAACATCACCAAAAGCATAAAACCAACTTAGGGAGTCCAAAACATCTCCCAAAAACACAATTAGGGTTTCCATTGCCAAATGCCAAAAGCTAATGGTGTTAGAAAAACCTTCACCATACAAGAGCTTAGTCTTCACTTGGATCCTTGACCTCCTTGCTGAACTTTAGCACTTCAATGCTCTGCATTATAGGTTTAAGAAAGAGAGAGCGTAAGCACATAGCTTAGTGAGGAAATGCTCAATTAAAACATCACAACAATGCACTTGCAAAAACACCTTTTAAAGGCCTTTAGTTTAAAACAACATTTACCATGCAAATATGCATACAAAACCAAGCATCTCATGCTTCAATCCATCATCATGTCATATTGGCTTACAAGTGATAATCCATAACATTTTTCAACTCAAAACACAATCGGATACGCGGATTACAAGCGTTGTCCCATACGCTTCATACACACTACCAATATCAAGGTGGAGCATGGTACAATCACAACCCCTCAACACCCGTGATGGAGACTATGGTACAATCACAACCCCTCCACATCACTCATTGGTAGTTGTATAACATCACTAACGAGAACACGGGACACACAACACAAGATCCACACATGGACTTTTAACCACCATTGTGATCTTAACACAAGATCCACTCATGGACTTTTAACCACCATGATGATCCTAACCATCTCGTTAGTGGACTTGGATGGAGTTTACGGTACAATCACAACCCCTCAACATCCAAGGCGACTTTATGCACGGTGCACCCAATCCTATAGCCGGCTAACTATATCCGATCCAAGAACTCTAGAACCAATACATCACTTGCCAATATACATCATTTACCATCCTTAATCCACTGTTTCAAAGCATTTAACAAAGCCATTAAATAATCATGCATTACAATGTATCAAATCACATTTATCAATGTTCAAAACAAGGATCTCTTACCTTGAGTATCCTTCAACACATGGCTTATAAAACCAGCATCATACATGCTAAAATATGCTTTCAAAACAGAATTTAAACATGCAAACAAAACACATTGCATACAACCTTCTCATGGTACTTCAAAAAGAGAGTTTTTCCGAAAACTTACACTTGAGCTTAGCTAAGTTGTCTAGACTTAAACTAAGCTCCCTTAACCTTCAAACATTGGTTTCAAAGCTGAAAACCAAACTTCACTCACCGATTCCGTTTCGCCACTTTCCGAAACACCAATCAAGCTTCCAAATCAACACCACAAGGATCCGTTGATGACTCCCCTCTAAATGTGAGTTTCTCCTTGTTTGGAATCAAGATTCTTGAAAATTCAATAAGCAAATGCTAAGGTTTTGATGTAGAAATGATTAGAGATCAATTGAAGATTGAAATCTCATCTTTAGATGTTGAAATCAGAGGAAAATTGACTGGAGAAAAGTGTTTGGGCTGAGAGAAAAGTTGAGAGAAAAGAAATGGAAAATTTTTGAGAAAAGTTAGTTATGACAACAAAATATCTTTTTCCCTCCTTTTTCCTTTAATTAAATCCTTAATATTAAGAAAAATCTGGAGAAAACTCTTCTTGGGTAAATTAGCTCCTTAAAGATTCAAAGTTTCAATCCTTTTAAAACAGTCACCAACTTTTCAAAAATTACATTTTAGTCACTAACATGAAATGTCACATTTCGAAACCTCATTTTGTAAAATTGATTTCACCACTCTCTTATATATAATAAAAGAGAATTTTAAGATATTTTCCATATTTTTAATGCATCCCGAACTAGGTTTTCCTAAAATCACCCCTTTTATATTCGAACCGCTACCCGACCGATCTGGTCCAAACCCAAAACTTCTAAGCCCAAAATTGGGGTGTTACATGTTGAACTCCCTAGGTTCTGGCATAATGATTTTGATGATTTGAATTTGTAAATGGCCTTTTAATGCTTGTTTTGGAGTTTGGTTGATTGCTTGGTTTTGGATAATAGGATGCGTGCCTATAGAAAAGTGAAATTTTATATTTGATGCTACGAATGTGTTTAGGAGTTACAAGCATGTTCCATTTATGTATGATGACTTGTGGATATGACTAGGAAGTCACTAGGTAGTGTTTGAATGGATTTTTGTTTGAAAAACCAGCAAATTCTGCAGCTTCTGGGCAAACCGTATCGGAACACTCACTGCGTTCCGAAACGGGGGCATGTAATGGCCTTCGTGTTTCGAAACTGCTGGAGGCTGTTACGAAACGTTTTGGCTACTAGTATGCCCTGTTTCAGAACCAGTCTCGGAACGAACCCGTGTTTCGGAACGGTCAATGCCGTTTCGAAACAGGTGACCGTTGGGCACTGATTTGAATGGTGTTGAAGGTTGAAATTCTTACGTTTTAGTCCCGAAAGTCAAGTTTGCAATTTTATGAGTTTGAGATGTCTAATTAAGGTGAAATTTGACAGGAAAGCATGTAATACGACTAATTTCAGATTGGTAACTTTAAAATCACTTTCGACCTTCTAATTTGCAGAATTTACAATTTGGTCCCTATTCGTGTAATAAGTGCAATTGAGTCCCTGTTTGTTATACGATCGCTGTGCCTTTCTCATGTATATTTCATGAGTGCTCATTTAGGGTTAACGTGCATCTAGACAAGTTTAAAAAGAAAAAAGGGTCGTTAATCAAGTTTGACTTTCGAGTTAACCTTGGTTTTCCCTGTGTAATCTTCATAGTTCGGGTCAACCGTCTAGGCTGGGCTAAGAGGGTTACATTAATACATTGTTTTTGATTGGTTAGAAATAGCGTATTTGGACTTGGGTGGTTCGGATGCGGTCCTGGGAAGTTCAGAAGCTTGAAACGACTTTGTGGTTTGCATTGGTGTGCGAATGGTGAGTGGAAATGTTTTGAAACTTGGTTTGATTTCGAAATGGGTTCTTGGGGTTTTGGGTGGAGCCTTGAGAGCTAACCTAAACCCAAGTGTAAGTTTACCAATTTTACCTTGTTTGTTAAGTGTTGGTGTATGAACAATTGTTGTGATATTGTGTGAATTTTGGATTGCGTTTACTTCCGTCTAATGTTGTGTATTCGTTGTTAGTGTCAAGCCTCACGTGATGGTTGTCGTTGCTACGGTGATGTGTAGTCCCGCCGATAGTGACTAGTCGAAGAGTACGGTGATGTGTAGTCACACCGGTACTAACTAGTAGAAGAGTACGGTGATGTGTAGTCCCATTAGAAAACTACTAGTTGTTGTGAACGGTGATGTGTAGTCCCACCGGGTATTGGTTATGCATGTGCATACCACGTATTGTTGATGTTTGTGTTTTATTACATCTTTCTTTAAAATGGTTTGCTTTTCAACTAATATTTATGTTTTGAAAACTGCATTGTTGATGTGTTTATAGAGCCCGCTCACTAAGCTTTATGCTTACGCTCTCCTTTTTCGACAATGCAGATCTTTAGCGGGGAGTTAGCAAGGAGAAAGGAAAGGGCGTCCAAGCGTGTGGTAGTTGCTCAAGTATGGTTTTGTAAATAATGTAGTAGTTTAGCAAATGGGAAACGCTACGTGTTTTAGGAGCGTGTATCTAGACTCCTTTGTATTGGCTTTATGTTGTTAATGCTTTGTGTTGATGGATTTGTAAACCATGTTTATGTTGATGCCTAAGTGTTTTGTATTTGAAGGCTTTTAACCATGTCTTATGAATGCTTATGTTTTTGTTAAAGGCATGTAAACCTTGATTGTGCATTGCTTAGGTGAAAGTATGTTTCTTTTGGCTAAATGGTTTTGTTAAGCATGCTTTATTGCCTTATATATATATATAACATGTTTGCTGGTTTGATGTTTTGGCATGTGTTGGAAGGATATAAATGTATGTCTTCTGCTTGCCTTGAATGTTTAAGTGTTTTGTTTCAAAGGCATGTGACCCTTGTTATGCAATGTTTAGGTAGGTGTTTGTTTTCTATGAATGAAGTGGTTTAGTATGCATGCTTGTATGCAAGTTCCTATTTAAATACTTATCTTGTGTTGGTTGCCTTGATTGTTGGTTAAGTAGCATTGTATGCTTAGCTCTGGTTAGCCTTGGATGTATGTTCTTTTGAATGGATGGGTTTGAATGTATGTTAAATGTTTGAGCATGTTTGAAGTAGGAAGGAATGCTTCTAGGTTATGTGTATGTTTGTTGTTTCATGTTTCTTGTGGTTTGGAGTATGTTTGTTAAGGCCTTTAACTCTTTTGTTGGTTTGCTAAGCATGTTTGTTTGCTAGTTTCCTCTATGTATGCTTAATTGGTGTTCGTTGTTTCGTCGTCTGCTTAAACTGCTCCGTATGCTTATCTATAGTTGCTTAGTGATGTATGTGAGTTGGTATGTCGCTAGTCGAGTCGATAAATGCATCTAGAGACGGGTCCTTGAATTTTTAGCTGCCAAAATGAGACTTGCAGTGTAGGGCGTATCGGTATGCCCAAGGGCTGTATCGATACGGTCCTTGCCTTGGGGCTCATTTTGGGCAGAGCGTACCGATACACGAGGGTGTATCGATACGCCAAAACCTCTCTGGAAATCTGAGAAATTGACGAGATTTTGGCGTATCGGTACGGATCCTAAGGGTATCAATACGGTCTTTGTAGTTTGACCGTGAGAAGTTGACCGTTGAGGGCGTATCGCTACGGTCTTGCAGTGTACCGATACGGTCTCCCTGGGTTGACTTTAAGGCGTTGACCAGGTCCAGGCGTATCGATACGGTCATCTAGCGTATCGATATGGCCTGTTATAAAAGTTAAAATAGGCTGTTTAAATTGCATGTCTTATGGGTTTTGTAATCGTGTATGTTCACTATGTGTCCTATCACATAGGGTTTTAATAAAGGTATCTAGAAAAGATAAGTAAAGAAGACAAAACAAAAACAAAAGAGAATTTGAAACGAAAATCAAAAGAAAAAAATAAAAAAGAAAGAGTTTTACCTTGATATTGATGAAGAGGAATGAGAGAAGAACTTAGCACCAAATTGATGAAAAGCTTAAGAGCTTTGCTTGATTTTGAAAACCCTCAAGAGATTTTGAGTTGTAGTGTGAAAATATGAGGGATTGAGAGGCTATTTATAGAGTGAAAACAGCTAGGGTTTCTAGGGTTTTGAGAAAATTCAATTTTGGTAAAAGTTGAACTCTTTAAATGCCAATTGATAGTTGTCTGCGCAATCGCGTATCGATACGCCTGAGGGTGTATCGATACAGGGGTAAAAATGTAATTCCATTTAAAATTCTCGTTGAAGGTTCGTATCGAAACGGATGCAATCCGTATCGAAACGATTGTTGCTCGTATCGAAACGGGTTTAACCGTATCGATACCCGTTTTAGGCAAAATATAATCTGGGAAGCTAATACAGTACTCGTATCGATACGCTTAAGGCTGTATCGATACCCTATGCCCAAAAATACATTTTAGGCTTTAAGAACAACCAAAAGCTCAATTTTAACATCTTCTAAATGAATGCAAATGATGAATGAGTAGTTCTAAGCATATTTTAACAGAATCATACTCCCCCTAGCTATAAGCATGGATATTTTCAAGAGCTACAACACATTAACATGCAATTTCACAAGATCAAGCAATTTTAACTTTAAAAAGGGTCCTAAAGGGTCAAGGAAGGCTAGTTAGACCTAACTCTCTCCTAAGGGACCAAAAACGCTCTTTATCTAAAGGCTTTGTAAAGATGTCCACTAGTTGGTTTAAGGTGTCAACGTACTCTATAACAACATTTTCCTTAAGGACATGATCTCTAATGAAATGATGTCTTATCTCTATATGTTTGGTTCTAGAGTGTTGGATGGGATTTTTAGTCAAGCATATGACACTAGTGTTATCACACTTAAGGGGTATGGTTTCAACTTCAATACCATAATCTAAGAGTTGTTGCTTCATCCAAAGGACTTGAGCACAACAACTCCCTAAGGATATGTACTCGGCTTCGGTGGTAGAAAGAGCTACACTATTTTGTTTCTTAGAGAACCAAGATATCAGCATACTACCTAAGAATTGACAAGTTCCCGAAGTACTCTTCCTATCGATTTTACACCCCTCATAATCCGCATCCGAATAAGCATGAATGTTGAAGGTGGAGTCTCTAGGGTACCAAAGACCTAAACAAGGGGTATCTCTAAGGTACCTAAAGATTCTATTAACGGCTATAAGGTGAGACTCTCTAAAACTAGCTTGAAACCTAGCACACAAGCAAACACTAAACAAAATATCAGGTCTACTTGCGGTAAGGTAAAGCAAAGATCCAATCATAGAACGGTAAAGCTTAGAGTTAACACACTTACCTCCTTCATCTTTGTCAAGCTTTGTAGATGAGCTCATAGGTGTGGCTTGAGGCTTTGCATTCTCCAAGCCAAACTTCTTGAGCATATCCTTGATGTACTTTGCTTGATTGATGAAGGTGTCATCCTTCCTTTGCTTGATTTGGAGTCCCAAAAATAATGAGAGCTCCCCCATCATGCTCATCTCGAATTCACCTTGCATTAACTTAGCAAACTCTTTGCAATGATACTCATTAGTAGATCCAAAAATAATACCATCAACATAGATTTGTACTACTAAGATGTCATTTTTATACCTTTTTATGAAAAGTGTAGTGTCCACCTTACCTTTTTCAAAACCTTTTTCAATTAAAAAGTTTGAAAGTCTTTCATACCAAGCTCTAGGAGCTTGTTTTAAACCATAAAGTGCTTTAGTAAGTTTGAAAACATGATTTGGAAAATTTGAGTCTTCAAAACCTAGTGGTTGTTCCACATACACTTCTTCATTTATAAAACCGTTTAAAAATGCGCTTTTAACATCCATTTGAAAAAGCTTGAAGTCATGATAACATGCATATGCAAGCAACATCCTAATAGCCTCCATTCTAGCTACGGGTGCATAGGTTTCATCAAAATATATTCCCTCTTCTTGAGTGTGACCTTGTGCTACTAATCTAGCTTTATTCCTCACAATGTTACCACTCTCATGTAGTTTGTTCCTAAATACCCATTTAGTTCTTATAGTAGATTGATTACTAGGTCTATCAACTAATGTCCAAACATTACTTCTCTCAAATTGATTTAACTCTTCTTGCATAGCCATAATCCAAAATTCATCTTTTAATGCTTCTTTTATATTCTTAGGCTCTCTATGCATGAGATAAATGCAACATGGTTCATAAGTTTAAGAGAAGATCTAGTGGTTACCCCATTGGATGGATCACCCAAGATTTCACCACCTTTGACATAGTTGAACTCCCTTGGGTAGCTCACTTCCTTTTCCTCAAGAGCCAAGTCCTTCAAGGTTTCAAGAGGTGGATCTTGTGTATCCTCTTCTTTTTTTGGAATCTCATCCTCCTTTGAAGTTTGTCCTCCATCAAAGGCATCAATGATTCCTACATCATCATCATCACAAGAATCCTTCCTTGGAAGGAGGTTATCATCGAATACAAAATGTATAGACTCTTCTACTACTAAAGTTCTCTTGTTAAATACACGATAGGCTTTAGAGTTTAAGGAATATCCTATGAAAATAGCTTCATCACTTTTTGCATCAAATTTACCTAAGTTATCTTTTCCATTATTTAAAACAAAACACTTGCAACCAAATGGATGAAAATAGCTAATGTTAGGCTTTTTAGATTTTAAAATCTCATATGGTGTTTTCTTTAAAAGTGGCCTAATCATTACTCGGTTTACAATGTAGCAAGCAGTGTTTGTGGTTTCCGCCCAAAAATATTTAGGTAAATTGTTTTCACAAAGCATGGTTCTAGCCATTTCTTGTAAAGTTCTATTTTTCCTCTCAACTACCCCATTTTGTTGAGGAGTTCGAGGAGCCGAAAAATTGTGGCTAATACCATTTTCATTTAAAAACTCTTCAAACCCTATATTTTGAAATTTGGTTCCATGATCACTTATAAAATGAGAAATTCTAAGTTCAAGATCATTTTGGGTTAATTTTGAAAATGTGATGAATTTTTCTAAAGCCTCGTCTTTAGTACTTAAAAATAGAACCCAAGTAAATATAGAAAAATTATCAACAAGTACATATGCATAAGATTTACCACCCAAGCTCATAGTCCTAATAGGCCCAAATAAATCCATGTGAATAAGTTGTAAACACCTACTTGTAGAAACATCATTAATGGATTTAAAGGATGACTTATGTTGTTTACCCTTAGAGCATACATCACAAATTTTGTCATTTGAGAACTTGATTTTGGGTAAACCTCTAACTAGATCTAGGGAAACTAGTTTTTCTAAAACACTAATGCTAGCATGTCCTAGTTTCTTATGCCATAGCAATGCATCATTTTCATTTTGAGCTACTAAACATGAATTGGATGTATGTATGTCATCTAAATGCACCATGTAAATATTACATATGCGATGACCTATGAGCATAATATTATTTGATTTAATGTCAACAATTTTGCACCCATTTTTATCAAATAAGACATTAAATCCTTTATCACATAATTGGGTTATGCTCAACAAATTATGTTTAAGACCATCGACATACAAAACATTTTCAATAAGAATAGTAGAGAGATTACCTATGGAGCCAATACCTTTAATGTGGCCTTTGGAGTTGTCACCAAACGTCACTACTCCTCCACTTTTTGGCTTTAAGTCCATGAATCTACTTTTGTCTCCGGTCATATGCCTCGAGCATCCACTATCAAGGTACCATGAATTTTGGCTTTGTGCTTTGGCCTTGTAGCAATGCTCCCCCTACAAACAAAGATATTGAACTTTTGTTTTTGGTACCCAAATCATTTTGGGTTCACATGTGTTAGCTCCCAAAAGCTTGGTTCCCTTAGGAATCCAAGGTGACATAGCAACAATATCATTAGACTTGGCGAGTTCCTTAGGAACCCATACACCCCTAATCCTTTTAGGTCTATTATGACTAGGGAGGCTACTTTGTTTGTAGTTATTAGTCTTTCTCCTAGGTTGGTTTGTTTTAGATGATTCACCTTTTTCATGCTTCACATTACCAACATTTTTGAAAGACTCTTTGAGCTTGTTAAGCTCATCTAACACCTTTTGGTGTTCACTATTGCATTGAGAAAGAAGATTATTTAGGTTTACATTTTCATCTTTGAAGAATTTAAGTTCATCTTCCAAACCTAAAATCTTTTTCTTAAATTTTAAGTTAGCTTGAGAAACTGAGTCATTTTTATCATTTAATTCCGAAATAATTTTCTTATTTTTAATGACCGACTCTTTGTACTTCTCAACTAACTCATCATAAACCTCTTGCAACTCATCATATGCATCATGTAATTCATCAAATGTAAAGTCAAAAGATGATGAGTTAGAGGTTACCATGGAGGAATCCTCCTCAAGTGCCATGAGGCAAAGGTTGGCCACTTCGTGTTCGTCATCCTCGGATGACTTCTCGTCACTCCAAGTAGCAAGCTTGGCTTTGAGCTTCTTCTTCTTCTCAAAGCCCTTCTTATTGAGTTGAGGGCACTCCGAACGATTGTGACCGGGCTTTTTGCACTCGTAGCAAATGATTTGATCCCTCTCTTCTTCTTTGTTTTTACCCTTAAAGTCCATTTTTCTTTGAATCTTCCTTCCTCAGTTGGACCTCATGAATCGTGAGAATCTTTTGGCTATCATAGCCAATTCTTCTAGATCACCCTCATCACTAGAAGTGCTCTCCTCATGTAATGAAGCTTTGAGAGCCACTCCTATCTTCTTCTTCTTTTCTACTTCTAGTTTCTCCACTCTTTTCTCTTCCTTTTTCTTTTCA
Organism: Hibiscus trionum; assembly: GCA_030270665.1. NCBI lineage: Eukaryota > Viridiplantae > Streptophyta > Magnoliopsida > Malvales > Malvaceae > Hibiscus > Hibiscus trionum. The sequence continues at coordinate 6,138,664 of BSYR01000007.1, read as the reverse complement.
TCTTCCCTTCCTTGCTTCATTATCTCATGAGTAAGGAGAGAACCCACTAGCTCAAGTTTGAGTGTCTTTAAGTTTTTGGCCTCGATGATGACGGTTCTCTTCCCATCCCAAGATTCGAGAAGTGAGTAGAGTAGCTTCCGAACAAGTTTGTCTTCCAGGATTGTCTCTCCAAAACCCTTAAGCCCGTTGACGATAGTTGAGAAGCGATCGAACATCTCGGACACAGTTTCGTCGGGCTCCATCTTGAAATTCTCATAACTAAGATTGAGAATTCCAATCGTGGTATCCTTCACATCACTAGTTCCTTCATAGGTGATCTTTAGTGTATCCCACACTTCCTTGGCACTTTCAATGGAGGAGACTTTGGTGTAGATGTCGGGACCAAAAGAACAAAAGAGCATGTGAAGAGCTTTGTCATTAATTTGGATCTTCTTTCTCTCATCTTCACTCATCTAAATCTTCTTCTTTAGAACCAATTTTCCTTCATCATCCCTCTCCAAAGGAATATAGGGACCATCTTCAATGACATCCCAAACAAGGTAATCGTTGGATTTGATGAAGAGGTGCATCCGGTTCTTCCAAAATGGATAGTTGTCACCATTGAAGAATGGTGGTTTTGTGGTGGATTGAGACTCGTACATGCTTGATCTGGAGGTAGATGTCATGGCTTAATTTTTGGATGATCACACTCTTCCTAGGAACTCCTCTTGTGGTTGTTAATACTTCAAAGAGTTAGGCTCTGATACCAATTATTGAGTGGATCAATGGATTGATCAATGCCAAGAGGGGGTGAATTGGGATTTTAAAATTTTGTTGGAGAAAATGATAGCTAAAAATGAAGAACAAAGGATTTTAGAGTGGTTCAAGTTCCAAATAAACTCTACATCCACTACCTTAGCTACCACTAAGGATTTGCAACAATTAACTAATTTGTTCTTCCCCTTTTCAAGGCTTAGGAGGTAACCTTTACACAACCGGTCAAATTTTCTACCCAAAATTTGACCAAACCCTCACAAGTGAACATAGAAGAAATTAGGCAAGAAAGATATCTCTCAAATACAATATTGCTCGTTTAAGTAAAAACACTCAACCCAATTTTGAGATAGGATAGGAATTGAATACAACACAATTTGGGGGTTTACAAGAAATTGGAAAATAAGCACAATGAGCTTGGATTTTTGCTTGGATGTTTATCTTTGATGCAATAGTTGTTGCTGGTCTTTAATAAGCTTCAATTTATACCTTCTCTATCAATTCTAGCCGTTTGGATGGTTAGGGTATTGATTATAGCCGTTGGGACCCTCTATTTCCATCTTAAATGCACTTTTGCAGCTATCCGTATCTGTACATGAAGACTCATATCGGTACTTGTCTCAAAACAGAAAGAGCCGTTGCACATAATAAAGAGGGCATATAGAAGCGTGTGTAAGCGTATCGGTATGGGACATGGAGCGTTTCGATACGGATAAGAACGTATCGATACCTTATTCTCAACTTAGCTCACTAGAAGATTTTGTTTCGATACGGGGTACACCGTATCGATACGGTACAACTACCACTTTAAATGTTAGTTACCTAACGACTGACACCAACGGTCGAAAACATTTAAAACTCTTTGAATTAAATTTTCCGTTAAAACCATATCGATACGGGTTGAACCGTATCGGTACACCATTCAAAATCCTTCAGTTTTTACAGAGGAGCATATCGATACAGATTGAAAATATTTTTCGATACGATGTTTCGGTACGCTAAGGGGCGTATCAAAACGCGTCTTTCTAGTAGCCAACTTTTCAAAAAAGGTATCGATACGGTTGGAGGTGTATCGATACACCTGGACGTTTTTCAATACTTTGGCCTTGGAACACTTAGAAAATATTTGGAGTTTGAGTTTTTCAAATCAGTTTAAAGTGTTGGTGATTTATAAATCATTTAAGGGACTTAGCAATCTATTTCAAGTTTTCAATTTAATCCTTAACATACTTAGTTATATCAAAATCAAACATAGGTTTTACAGTATTTATGCTTGGAAGGCTTGAAGGTTGTGTAGCAATGGTTTAATTGCTGGAAAGTATGTGTTTTATGTAGCATGATGTTTAGCATGTTGATTTTAATGTTAAAGTGCATGGTTTATCAAAGAAGGCATGATGGTTTTCAAAGGAGTGAAAATAGTTTTGTTGCATTGATGGTGTTTTTTGTTTTGAGCATTTCTCACTAAGCATATAGTGCTTACGCTCTCTTTGTCCATCAATGCAGTCAATTTAAGCTTTGGAGGCGGCACTTGCAAGGGATCGGTGAAAGACTTTGATTGAAGGTATGTTTGGTTATGGACTAGAGTAATAAAGGCAATGGGGTGTCCAATGCTATGAATATTGATTGGTTGGTATTTTCCGGTTTGGTGCAAGTTTGATATGCATTTTTGGTTACGTAAATGGCCTTTATCTGTTGGTTTGTGCTTGGAATTGAGATTTGACCTTTTGGTGCTTATTTCTCTTAGGAGGCATGCCTTTAGTTCTTTTTGATATTGATAATGATGCTTTGATGATGTCTTTGCCATGTATTCTTGAGTGATGAAGTATATTTGAGTTGCAAACATGTTTAGTCATATGTCGGATTAGTTTCGGATGATTAAAATCGAGTTAAACCAAAAAATTTAAGCATTTCAGGCCCAAGTGTTTCGAAACATCCACGATCGTTTCAAAACGGGGACTTGAAAATGCTTTGGGGTTTCGAAACGGTGAGACATGTTTCGATACATTTTGTCTCTGTGAAACCCTATTCTGAAATAGGTCTAAGATGATTTCGAAACGATCCCGCTTTTCAAAACGGGTATCATTATTTTGATACGCCCGTTCCGATACGGGGCTCGCTGTTCCAAAACGATTGGCTATTATTTCAGCTTTTTGGAATATTCCGAGATTTTGTTTCTATGTGTTTTAGTCCATGTTTGTCTTGTTTGTAATTAAATGGGTTCCAATGGTTATCTTGAGCTGAGTTTTTGTAGAGAAGCATGTAATGAACCTAATTAAGGGTTGGAAATCCAAATTTGGTAATAACCCTTACAAATTGTCAAATTTACAAAATGGTCCTTAAATCCGAAATTGGTATTAATCGTTGAGCGTTCGTGTTGTCATTTGATTCGCTGCTTTCTATCGAACACATAGGAACCTAACTTGCATGTAGACAAGATAAAAAGAAAAAAAAGGGTCGTTTATTGAGGTAAAATTTCCCGGTTTACTTCAATATTCCCCGTGTAACTCGTTTGGTTCGGTCTATCGGCTAGGCGGGTCGAGGGGTTACATTTGGCATCAGGTTATCAATGTTTGGTGCCGAGTGTTCTCGTATTGGTCTCTCTATGGCATCGTCCACTAAGGGTGTGGCAAGATTCTCTTCGTGTATAGGTGGATTCCCTTGATTCTTTGGGACACCTTCTACTCCTCTGTTACCGTTTTGAGCCATCTCTCTGATTTTCTTCTTCAATCTATGGTAGGTTCATCCAGTTTCAGGGTCAAATGGCTGATAGTCCGTAGGGTGGCTCCTGGTCATACACCAAACAAAATATATAAGTAAAATAAAACAAAAATAATAAAACTTCATTGCAAGCCCAGGCAACGGCGCCAAAAACTTGTTGGACTCGTGAGAGTGCTTAGCAAAAGGGGTATAAGTGCGTTGGTAATGAATAAACAGTGCCAAGTAAGAGTCTTTTGCGTGCAAGTATACACGGTCTTCCAAGTAATACAGCAATAAGCTGATTTATCGATCCCACAAGGATTGGTCAAGAGTTTAATTGTTTATTCATTTTACTTGCCAAATAATTTTTTTTTGTTTGAAGTTGGTTTTGGAAGAAAGTTGAAAAGAAAGAAGTAAAAGACAACAGCGTTAGCAATGAGAGATTTAAAATGAATGGCGAGTGTTGGCAAGGGATGCCTGGTTTTCATGCTATTTATGCCATGCCATCTTTTAATAAATCTTGTCTTGGCATTGTTTGTCGAGCCGATTCAAAATTGGCATTTCCTCTCTCGATGGTAATGCCCTAAATTAACTATGCAAAAACTTTTATATCTCTATAAATCAGCTTTTTCATAAATTAATTTGATTAAGTCTCAATCTTTTGCTCCTAAGGGGTAGATTGCACTCCCAAAGTGAATTCATCTACTTGAACATCTTCTCTCAAAGCATCTCGCCTTAGTATCTAGCATTAGTTCGTTGTTCCCTAAGTCGGTTAAGATATTAAGGTTCAATAAGCCAACAAAGTCAGCTCTCGCTTGGCATTGTATTTGTAAAAACAGTCAAGAACATGCCAGATAGGGAAAACAATGCCATCGCATTTCTGATTATTAAAAGCTAAACATGAAAATATCATTCAACGCAAACATCCCTCACCAACTATTAAATTAGTTTATGGTTAGGGTTTCCAACCAAAAACCATAATCATATCTCAACATCATCATCTTAAATAAAAATAAAAACAACTTAAACAAAGAGAATGTGTAAGAAGGGGGTCTCTCGATGCAGCTTTTTAAATTCCAGGGTCTCGATCAAGCTTGGTCGAACCATGTCTCCTTGGTGCAGCCTTCTAAATCCGATTATCAATCTCCTCTCAAGTGTTTGCTTGAGTTCCTTTAAATAGGTGCACGGGAAATGACCTAGGATAAGCTTTGGATTTGAATTTGAACGCTTGAGGATAAGGGATATGCTCATCTTATCCCCCGTTCGAATCCTAGGGCTGACGTTATCATTGGTTCATTGTCCACTCGACCTGGCATCAAACATCTCTTCTCTGCCAACTGGCGCTTCGACAATTTTTGGTCCTTCGTTGCCAACAGCTACCGGCATTCTCATCGTTCTCTTCATGTGCTAATCTGCCCTATTGTGCCTGCAATCATGCCAACAAACCACCCTTCACACTGGCATAACCAGATTCAAAACTCCTTATGCAAATCCATGCAATTAACAACTAAATGCATCTAAATGTACTCAAAGACAAGAAAAGATATTGTAAATTAGGCATAAAAATAGTAATTTTGAGTAGGTAACACTCTTTCTTCAAACTACTCAGTTGAGACTGCAAAGTTGTCAAGAAACGGATGGATCCCTGTAATAACCCAAAATCGGGCCTAGTCAGAACTTGATTCCGACGACCGAAAATTTCATAATTAAGAGTCAAAATCGTAGAGTTGACTTTTGACCACGTGACCAATTATGAGTTATCGAACCTCTAAATTAACCATTGACATTGTTAAGGACTTTATTGCAAATCTTGAAACATGTTTTAGTGACCAAATTGTTGAAATGGAAAGTTAGGGGATAAAAGCATAAAAAGAAGAGTTGAGGGACTAATCTTGTGATTATCGCCTCCTCAAGATAAATCACCACATACGTGGAATGCTTGAAATAGTTTCCTTCAATTGAAGGAAAGCTCAATTAAGTAAATAGTAAAAAGAATAGAATGGAGTGGGAAGTTTATCGGTTACCAAATTAAGCCAAGAGGCTTAGTCATCATATTCATCTCCCTTACATCAAGCAAGCACCTCCATTGGAGGGATTATCCAAGCTTAGTTTTCTTCCAATTCTTAATTCTATATTGTAGCAATCAATTGGGTAAGTGAAAGCTCCAATTGGTTTATTGATTCTGAGGCTAAAACTATGTCTAATCTCAAGTTTAGGAATCCATAAACACTAGAAATTTTCTAAGGTGAAGAATTACCGAATCCTTCAAATTCCACCAAGTCCAAGAACAAGGGAATTGTCATCCGAGAGCCTTGAAAGCCTCGAAATTATTGGTGAGTGTAGTCGGAGTCGAGGGTTTGGCTAGGTGCCTTCCCAATGTCATTGTTAATAAATTATTGCATTGTCATCGTCACCATCCAAGGTATGTTACATTGAAGCCTCGTAGGAGGCCTTATCGGTAAGCTTTGGTAAGCTTATTACATTGCTAAGTTGATCATTGAGTCACCATATGATTACTGATACTATGAAAGAATTGAAATAAACCACCATGAACATGTTATAAGTCGTTGCCATTGATATCGTATTACTATTGTTATCGTTATGGTTATGACTATTGTTATTGTTAATGACAAGTACCGGATCCTTGGATAAGAATGGACATGGGATACAATTGGCATGCCATAGAATTCATGAGCTCATTTGTTTGGAGTGTGATCAGTGCTTAAAAGTTCTATATTTTACCCATCATTTATCCTTATTTTTGCTGCACTCAAGCATGTTTAACTGCATTTTAGGTTAAGTTTTGCATAAACATCACATTTAGATAAAACTGCGCAGATTCTACTAAAAATGGCTATTTTTGCAGGTATCCGACATAGCTGACGGAGAAGGCAGGCACTGGGCAGAGAAGCAAAAGAGCTGAACTGGACAAGCAGACAAAGAGGACGATGCTGCCATGGTGCCGCCGTTACAGCATGGTGACAGCAGTTCTGTGGAGAGAAAAAGCAAAATGGACCTCGATAGATAGAGAAAATTCTGCTCGTCTGTCGTGTGAAAACCATATATTTTTCCAAGCCCCGGATCAAAAGATATGTCAAGCCCAAAGTTCAAGGAGAGAAAATCCCAAGAAACAAGGAGGACGGCTGGAAAGTAGATTCCTTGAAGATTAAGTCTTTATTAGAATCATACTTTTAATTAAAGTTGTAATCCTTGTTAACTTAGAATACTTGAGCTCAAAGCTTATATAAGGGCATGTATTTTAACCTAGGAGGGAGATATCATAACCCATAGCCGATTTCCCCTTAAACCGACAACCAAAAAACCCTCCGCCGTTTACTCGCCGTCGATATGTTCTAAAACCCCCCTAGGGCCACGGGTTGATTTGTAAAGTAGTTGCAAGGGTTGCTTTTGTTTTAGGAATTTTCAGTTCAATAAAATAAACTTCAAGTTCTCTAATTTTGGTTATTAATATCTTGCAAGAGCATCGGGAGAGCATTGTGAGGTTATCTATTTACTTAGCATCGAGAGAGTTAAGTATACGAAAGAAATAAGAGCAAGTTCTCTAGTTTATAGTTGAACTATCTCATGCCTAGGGATAGGGCGAGGTTAAGTGGCTAAAGAAGAATTCATACACATCGGTGTTCATCCTTCGATTCACGCCGGGAGGTATCATCAAGACGTGATCATTGATAGACTTGGACCTAGGGATAGGCCAAGGCAGATCTGGGATTCTTGCCAAACTTGAAGTACTGAGTTGGTGTGTTTGCTACCGCGACAATCAACGGACTGCTGCCGCGACAGGTGCTGCCGCGATGGGCGCGACGACAGAACTGGATTTCCTAAGCATTGCAATACCTGCACTACTGAGCAATTCAATACCAGCCCATTCTCTCTATCGTGATATCCCTACTCTTTTATTTACGTTTTCTTTATTATTTTCGTGACAACTCTCAAATATTTTCTTTACTTTCGTGCAGTGAATTAAGGTGAAAGCTATTAGCCCAATCCCTGTGGAGACAATATCCGATACTTCGTATCACTTTACTACTTGCGTCGTGTACACTTGCACTCAATTGCGATAGACTATTTTACACGCAACAAGTTTTTGGCGCCGTTGCCGGGGATTGGCAACATAACTCTACCTTTTCTTTTACTGCACTTTTTGTTTTTGTTTTTGTTTTTGTTTTTGTTTTTCTTTTTATTTTTTCTTTTTTTATTTTTCGTTGGTGCATTCAACTCTTGCTTTTCACAAGGTTTTCTTGTTTATGCGCAGATCTAAAAGAGGTGAAGATCCTGAGTATCCATTAGATCCGGAAGTTGAACGTTCCTTCAATCTCAAGAAACAAATTCGTCACCTTTTAGCCAGGAACGAGTACCTTGAAGAACAACTAGAGAAGATGGCCGACGACCCACCTGCTGGCGATGTTATACCGCCTGCCGGTAACCCTGCCGCTGCCGGACGACGGTCCTGTCGTGACTACATGTTAAACGATCATGTAGAGCTGGAAACCACGCTGCCGGACATAGATGTTGATAACTTCGATGTAACGCCCCGGTTTTGGGCATGGAAGTTTTGGGTGTTGACCGGTTCGGTCAAAGTGCTGTTCGAATCTAAAAGGGTGGAATTAGGAAAGCCTAGTTCGGGTTGCATTAAAAATATGGAAAAATGTTCTAAAATCATCTTTTAATATATATAAGTGAACCGTGAAATCAATTTTACAAAATGAGGTTTGGAAGAGTGACATTTTGGCTAGTGACCAAAATGTAATTTTTGAAAACTGTGAGACTGTTTTAAAAAGGATTGAAACTTTGAATCTTTAAGGAGCTATTTACCCAATGGGAGTTTCTCCAGATTTTCTAAAGATATTAAATGATTAATTAAAAGGTTTTAAATAAAAACAAAGTGGAGGGAAGATATTTTGGTTTTAACTAACTTTTCTCTCAATTCTATTTCCTCTCATTTTCTCTCAAGCCAAACACCTTTTCTCCAGAGCTTTTCTCTCTGATTTTGTTACCTAAATTCATCTTTTCAATTACCGTTTGATTGCTAATCATCTCTACAACAAAACCTCACCATTTGCTAAGTGGATTTTCAAGAAAACTTGATTCTAAAAGGGGGAAACTCAAGTTTGGAGGTAAGAACGTCCTTCTCCTCTAAACTCTCAGTTCTTTACTGAAATTCCCAAGTTCTCAATCCTTAATTGATGTTTTATAAATGGCTTTTAAGTTGTGTGATGGATCTTGGCTTAAAATGCAAGATTTGATGATTTTTGATGGATTTTCGTATGATCTGATTGGGCTGGGTTTTAAAGTGTTAATTTAACGATAAATGAATGTTAATTTGATTGGAAATTGAGTTTTGATTAATGCAATCCCGGATAGGTTGAATTTCCTAAGTTTAGCTTGTGATTCTTGGTTGTTTTTGGAGTGATCTTGTGGATCTGTTGTTGCTGGAGGTATAAGGTTGTTGTTAGGTTCTTTTTAGGTGTTAAATGATGATAAAGGATGTTTAGTTTTGATGGTTTATGGCTGGGCTTTGTTGAGGAGTTGTTTGGTTGCATTTTCGGTTGTGTTTGGTGGCCGAAAATGGAGTGTGGATGAGAGCAGCGAGTTTAGGTGCTTTCATTGAAGTTATTAATGCATGATGATGCATTAATCCTCTGCTTTGATGTGTTTAAAACAGGGGAGTCATCTTTGGATCCAAGTGTTGGTGATCCGGAGGCTTGATTTGGTACTTCGGCAAGAGGCGAAGTGGAATCGGTGAGTGAAATTGGGTTTTCGGCTTTGAAACCAATGTCTTGGGAGCTTAGTTTAAGTCTAAACAACTTTGCTAAGCTCAAGTGTAAGTTTTCGGAAAAACTCTCTAGTGGTGGCCATGGTTTGGTTGTTGTGCAATGTGGTTATTGCATGTTTTAAATTCTGTTTTGAAAGCATGTTTTAGCATGATTATTGCTGATTTTATAAGCCATGTGTTGAAGGAAGCTCAAGGTAAGAGTTCCTTGTTTTTAAACATTGTTTAAATGTGGTTTAATGCCTAAAGATGCATGATGTTTATGGTTTGGTTTAATGCTTTAAAACAGTGGATTATTTGATGATAATGATGTATATTGGCAAGTGACGTTTTGAAAAGGTTAAGGTCACTAAGGTGGTTAAAAGTCCTTGAGTGAGCCTTGTGGATTCTAAGAACTTCATGGTGGTTAAAAGTCCATGATGATTCTTGTTAAGGTCACTAAGGTGGTTAAAAGTCCTTGAGTGAGCCTTGTTACTTAAGAACATCAAGGTGGTTAAAAGTCCTTGGATGGTTCTTGTTAAGGACACAAAGGTGGTTAAAAGTCCTTGTGTGGTCCTTGTCATGGTGTTTAAAAGTCCATGGGCCAAGGTGTTTAAAAGTCCTTGGGGCCAAGGTGTTTAAAAGTCCTTGGGGTGAAACTTGTAAGGACACAAAGGTGGTTAAAAGTCCTTGTGTGGTCCTTGGAAATTATAAGATCACAATGGTGTTTAAAAGTCCATGTGTGAGTCTTATGTTGATCTTGTTTTAAAAAGATGGAACTTATCACTTGTTGCCAATATGACATGTATTGATATGGAAGCATGTATTGCTTGTTTAAGATTGCTTTTGAGCATGTTTAAATGGTGTTGAATTATGATTTATAAAGTGTTTTTATAAATGCATTATTGAATGGTTTTAATGAGCATTCCTCACTAAGCTTTTGCTTACGCTCTCTATCGTTTTCTTAAACCAATAATGTAGAACATTAAGGAGTATCGAGGGCAGCAAGGAGGGCAAGCAATCAAGTGGGAATTAAGCTCAAGTATGGGAAGGTTTCTTTAAACACTTTTTAGCTTTTGGCATTTGGCAATGGGGGACCTTTGTGGATGTTTTGGGAGATGTTTTGAACTCCCTAAGCTTGTTTAATGTTGCTGACAATGCTGGAGTTTTGTATTTGGCCATTATATGTTTGGTTTGGAGGTTTTATGCTTGAATGGTATGCTTGTGTAGGAAGTATGCCTTTAGATTTGGGGCTTTTCATATGTGATGCCATGATGATGAATTGATGTTGCATTTATGTCCTTTATATGTTGAATTTCTTGCTGGTAAAGTTTGGTAGCTTTCGGAGCATGTATGGTTGATCAATTGTGTGTTTGAGCATGCAATCTACTACATTCTGTGCAGGCTGTTTCGGAACAGTTGCTACCGTTTCGGAACGGGTGCCTTATAGCAACCCAGGCGTCCGAAACGGGAGACACCGTTCCGGAACGGAAAGGCCACTGCCAGCCTTCGTTTCGGTACGCGTTGCGGAACGGCCCCGCGTTTCGAAACAGGCTCTCCCTGTTTCGGAACACCTGACCGTTGAGGGCTAACATTGGCAGTTATATGTTTTGAAAAGTTTGCATTTTGGTCCTGAATCTTGTATGCGCAATTACATGAGTTTGTGTTGTCCGTTTGAGCTGAAATTTGGCAGTGAAGCATGAAACCTGACTAATTATAAGTTGGTAACTTTTATTTGGGTTAAGTCCTTATAATTATCAGAATTTACATTTTGGTCCCTAAAGTTGTAAATTGTTCAATTGGGTCCCTGTTTGATCTCTGATGTTTATGATCTTTGAGTATGTGATTTGTATGATCTTAACTAGGGTTAATGTGCATCTAGACAAGTTAAAAAAGAAAAAAAGGGTCGTTAATCAAGGTTGACTTTCGGGTTGACTTTGGTTTTCCCCGTGTGACTTTCTTAATTCGGGTCAACCGTCTAGGCCGGGTTAAGGGGGTTACATTTGGTGGTATCAGAGCTGAGTTCTCGAGTAATTGGGAATGAACGTGTGCATGATTGAAGTGTGTATGCTATGTATGCTTGTTGAGTGAAAGCATGATGAGTGGTTTGTGATTTGATGCATTTGAGTTGCATGTTGTGATGAAGCATGTTGTAGTTACCCATTGCCAAATCAAAGCTAGTGAAGTGATGTTGATTTTTAAATGAAATTGAGCTTGAGTACTTGGTTTGCTTACCTTGCTGGGCCTGACTTTGTTTGTTTGCATTGTGATTGCATTGTTAGAGTATGGCACCATGTAGAGAGTTGAGAAGTAACGTGCGAGCTACGGCTCCTAATGAGAATGAGAATGAGGAGAACGCAGGAAGTGCGGTGTTACCTCCTCCTCCACCTGGTGGTGGTGGTGCTGAGGGAGAAAGAGCTGATGCTGCAGCTGGTGCTGGAGCTGCTGGACCTGAGGTTGGTCAGGGGTAAGCTATGCCTGACATGACGATGTTGGTGCAAGCTATTGCTGGTGCTTTTCGAGCGGCAGTAGCTGGAGCTCAAGGAGCTGGGCATCAGGGAGATGCCAGTGTTAGATTACCCTTGGAGCGCTTACGCAGTCTTGGTGGGACTGAGTTCAGGGGTATGTCTGCTGAAGGTTCTGAGGCTTGGTTAGAGAGTACCAAGAGGATCTTAGGCCAGATGGGTTGCACTGATGTGCAAAAGCTGGGTTGTGTTGTATCCTTGCTACAGGATGATGCTTATACGTGGTGGACGACCACTATTTCTGGGATGGCTGATGCTGACATAACTTGGACATTCTTCCAGAATGTGTTCAAGAGAAGGTATCTTGGTGTGAGGTACCTGGATGAAAAGAAGCGTGAGTTCATGTCTCTTACCCAGGGGAGCATGACTGTGGCTGAGTATGAAGTGCAGTTTGTGCGACTCAGTCAGTATGCACCTGAGCTAGTACCTGATGAGCGGGCGAGGTGCGAAAGATTCCGTTATGGTTTAGTGACGGATGTGAAGATGTATGTGCTGGCCACAGAGTATGATGATTTCGATGTGCTGGTGGGTCGAGCCAAGGATATTGAGATGAACTTGGGTTTATCTGCTAGAGGTGCTGGAGCAAGTGTTGGTAAGCGAGCTACTGAGTTTAGTTCCGGTGGTGGACGGAACAAGAGGGGACGTGATCAGAAGTATCAGTCCTCAGCTAAGAGAGGCGGTGGTGCACCTGTTCAGGGAGGCAATGCTAGAGCTGATCCGAGTGCTTGTTGGATATGTGGATCACGTCGTCATATGAAGCGTGATTGTCCTCGTGCTGTGAGGGAGGTACAAGCTCCTGTTGCGGCAGCTAGTAATGGGTGCTGGAATTGTGGATCTGCGGATCACTTGAGGCGAGATTGCCCTATGTTGGCCGGTGGCCAAGTGCGTGCTCCTGTTGTTGCTGCACCACAGAGAGGTCGTGGGCGCGGCCGTGGTAATTTCCAGCGAAGGGAGGAAGGTGGTCGAGGAGTGGCCCATGTTGTGGCTATTCAGCCTGAAGGTGGAGGTCAAGCTAGGGTGTATGCTCAACGGGAAGGGAGGAATGACGCAGATGTGATTGCAGGTACTTTTACTTTGCAATCCTTGTCATTACTTTCCTTGATTGATTCTGGATCTACGCATTCATACATTCTGCGTGAGCATGCTAAATTGCTTGGTTTGCCTGTTGAGTCTTTGGATGTTGGCGTTCGTGTCACTAGTTCTTTTGGTGAGACTGTTGTGACACGAAAGCTGTATAGAAGGTGTCTTTTGGTTGTTCAAGATCATGTTTTTCATGTTGACCTTATGGAGCTGCCATTCTATGGTTTTGATGTAATCCTTGGTATGGATTGGCTTGCTGAGCATCATGCTGTGGTGGATTGTGAAAATAAGCGAGTTTTGCTGAAGCTTGCGGATGATTATGAAGTTATTGTGGTTGGTGAGAATGTGAAGTTTCTTGCCAATGTGGTGTCTACCTTGGAGGCGAGCAGGATGTTGAGGCAGGGTTGTGAAGCTTACCTAGCTTTTGTGATGAATCCTAGCTCTAAGGAGTTGCGAGTGCAAGATATCAGGGTTGTGCGAGAGTTTCCTGGTGTTTTTCCTGAGGAGTTGCCTGGTTTACCTCCTAATCGCGAGGTGGAGTTTGGAATTGAGCTGTATGAAAATACAACTCCTGTGTCCATTACCCCTTATAGAATGGCACCTAAGGAACTGAAGGAGCTGAAGACGCAGTTGCAAGAGTTGCTTGATCGTGGTTTCATTCGGCCGAGTGTGTCGCCTTGGGGAGCACCGATCTTGTTTGTGAAGAAGAAGGATGGCACTATGAGAATGTGCATTGATTACCGTCAGCTGAACAAGTTGACTATCAAGAATCGGTATCCTTTGCCGAGGATTGATGATCTCTTTGATCAGTTTCGGGGAGCAGCTGTGTTCTCTAAGATTGACTTGAGGTCAGGGTATTACCAGTTGAAGGTGAAGGATGTGGATGTGCCTAAGACAGCTTTCAGGACAAGGTATGGGCATTATGAGTTCCTTGTGATGCCGTTTGGTTTGACAAATGCTCCTGTTGCTTTCATGGACATGATGAATCGTGTGTTTCATGAATACATGGACAAGTTTGTTGTGGTGTTCATTGATGATATCCTCGTGTACTCGCATACTGAGGAGGAGCACGAAGAGCATTTGAGGATTGTTTTGCAAGCTTTGTTGGAGAATCAGCTTTACGCTAAGCTGAGCAAGTGTGAGTTCTGGCTTAAGGAGGTGGTGTTTCTTGGGCATGTAGTTTCTGCTGAGGGGATTCATGTTGATCCTCAGAAGATTGAGGCGGTGATGAATTGGAAGGTTCCTAAGTCTGTTCATGAGGTCCGTAGTTTCCTTGGTTTGGCGGGATACTATCGGAGGTTTGTGGATGGGTTCTCTAAGATTGCTGCACCTTTGACGAAGTTGTTGCAAAAGGATGTTAAGTATGAGTGGTCAGAAGCGAGACAGCAGGCTTTTGAGAAGCTTAAGGCGGCTTTGACGCAAGCTCCTATCTTGGTTCAGCCTGAATCAGGGAAAGAGTTTGTGGTGTACAGTGACGCGTCCTATGTTGGTTTAGGATGTGTGTTGATGCAGGAGGGTAAGGTTGTGGCTTATGCATCGCGGCAGTTAAAGGTGCATGAGCGCAATTATCCTACGCATGACATTGAGTTGGCTGCAGTGGTTTTTGCTCTGAAGATCTGGAGACATTATCTGTATGGTGAGAAGTGTACGGTGTACACGGATCACAAGAGTTTGAGGTATCTGATGTCTCAGAAGGAGTTGAATCTTAGGTAGCGGCGTTGGTTGGAGTTGCTCAAGGATTATGATCTGACGATTGAGTACCATCCGGGAAAAGCTAATGTTGTAGCGGATGCTTTGAGTAGGAAGGTGGCTGTTGAGCTAAGGGCTATGTTTGCCAGTTTGAGCATTTCGCGTGATGGTGGTCTTGTGGCGGAGTTGCAAGTGAAGCCATCTTTGGTTCAGTTGATCAAGGAAAAGCAGTTGCTGGATGATTCCTTGGTGCCTCATGTTCAGGATATCGCGGAGGGTAGACCTTCAGATTTCTGCTTTAATGATGATGGTGTGTTGTGTTTTGGGAGTCGGATAGTAGTGCCTAGTGATGCTGAGTTGAGGCATGCTATTCTGACTGAAGGTCATAGTAGTCCTTTTGCTATGCACCCTGGTAGTACTAAGATGTATCGTGATCTTCGTGATGAGTACTATTGGGTGGGTTTGAAAAAGGATGTTGCGGAGTTTGTGAGCAAGTGTTTGGTGTGTCAGCAGGTTAAGGCTGAGCATCAGGTTCCTTCAGGGTTGTTGCAACCGTTGAGAATCCCTGAGTGGAAGTGGGAAAGGGTTACCATGGATTTTGTATCTGGTTTACCTTTGTCTCCATCAAAGAAGAATTCGGTGTGGGTGATTGTGGATCGCCTGACGAAGTGTGCGCATTTCTTGCCTGTGCATACTACGTTTTCTTTGGATAAGCTTGCGGAGCTGTACATTGCTGAGATTGTGCGGCTGCATGGTGTGCCTAAGTCGATTGTGTCGGATAGGGATCCGAGGTTCACATCGCGGTTCTGGCAGTGTTTGCATCAAGCTTTGGGTACAAGGTTGAATTTCAGTACATCCTATCATCCTCAGTCTGATGGTCAGTCAGAGCGTGTGATTCAGATTTTGGAGGATATGTTGAGGTGCTGCGTGATTGAGTTCCAAGGTTCTTGGGAGAAGCATCTGCCTTTGGTTGAGTTTGCTTATAACAATAGTTATCAGGCAAGTATTCAAATGGCACCTTATGAGGCTTTGTACGGGAGGAAGTGTAGGATTCCTCTTTGTTGGGCAGAAACGGGTCAGAAGTTGGTGTCGATGTCGGCTTTGTTGAAAGGAACCACCGAGAAGGTGAAGCTCATTTGTGAGCATTTGAAGGCAGCTTCTGATCGGCAGAAGTCTTACGCGGATTTGAAGCGTAAGGAGGTTGAGTATGCGGTGGGTGACCGTGTGTTCTTGAAGGTTTCGCCTTGGAAGAAGGTGATGAGGTTTGGCCGGAAGGGCAAGTTGAGCCCTAGGTACATTGGACCATATGAGGTGGTTGAGCGTGTGGGTCCTGTTGCGTACAAGTTGAGGCTACCTCAAGAGTTGGAGAAGATTCATGATGTGTTCCATGTTTCTATGCTCCGGAAGTATAGATCTGATCCTTCGCATGTGATGCCTGTGGAGGAAGTGGAATTGAATCCGGATTTGACCTACGATGAGGAACCGGTGAAGGTTCTGGATTCGGATAGCAAGGTTCTTCGTGGCAAGACCATTGAGTTGGTGAAGGTGCTGTGAAAGCATCGAGGTGTTGAGGAAGCCACGTGGGAGCGGAAGGATGACATGCTGAAGCAGTTTCCTTATCTCTTTCCTTCAGGTAAATTTCGAGGACGAAATTTCTTAAGGGGGGGAGAGTTGTAACGCCCCGGTTTTGAGCATGGAAGTTTTGGGTGTTGACCGGTTCGGTCAAAGTGTTGTTCGAATCTAAAAGGGTGGAATTAGGAAAGCCTAGTTCGGGTTGCATTAAAAATATGGAAAAATGTTCTAAAATCATCTTTTAATATATATAAGTGAACTGTGAAATCAATTTTACAAAATGAGGTTTGGAAGGGTGACATTTTGGCTAGTGACCAAAATGTAATTTTTGAAAACTGTGAGACTGTTTTAAAAAGGATTGAAACTTTGAATCTTTAAGGAGCTATTTACCCAATGGGAGTTTCTCCAGATTTTCTAAAGATATTAAATGATTAATTAAAAGGTTTTAAATAAAAACAAAGTGGAGGGAAGATATTTTGGTTTTAACTAACTTTTCTCTCAATTCTATTTCCTCTCATTTTCTCTCAAGCCAAACACCTTTTCTCCAGAGCTTTTCTCTCTGATTTTGTTACCTAAATTCATCTTTTCAATTACCTTTTGATTGCTAATCATCTCTACAACAAAACCTCACCATTTGCTAAGTGGATTTTCAAGAAAACTTGATTCTAAAAGGGGGAAACTCAAGTTTGGAGGTAAGAACGTCCTTCTCCTCTAAACTCTCAGTTCTTTACTGAAATTCCCAAGTTCTCAATTCTTAATTGATGTTTTATAAATGGCTTTTAAGTTGTGTGATGGATCTTGGCTTAAAATGCAAGATTTGATGATTTTTGATGGATTTTCGTATGATCTGATTTGGTTGGGTTTTAAAGTGTTAATTTGACGATAAATGAATGTTAATTTGATTGGAAATTGAGTTTTGATTAATGCAATCCCGGATAGGTTGAATTTCCTAAGTTTAGCTTGTGATTCTTGGTTGTTTTTGGAGTGATCTTGTGGATCTGTTGTTGCTGGAGGTATAAGGTTGTTGTTAGGTTCTTTTTAGGTGTTAAATGATGATAAAGGATGTTTAGTTTTGATGGTTTATGGCTGGGCTTTGTTGAGGAGTTGTTTGGTTGCATTTTCGGTTGTGTTTGGTGGCCGAAAATGGAGTGTGGATGAGAGCAGCGAGTTTAGGTGCTTTCATTGAAGTTATTAATGCATGATGATGCATTAATCCTCTGCTTTGATGTGTTTAAAACAGGGGAGTCATCTTTGGATCCAAGTGTTGGTGATCCGGAGGCTTGATTTGGTACTTCGGCAAGAGGCGAAGTGGAATCGGTGAGTGAAATTGGGTTTTCGGCTTTGAAACCAATGTCTTGGGAGCTTAGTTTAAGTCTAAACAACTTTGCTAAGCTCAAGTGTAAGTTTTCGGAAAAACTCTCTAGTGGTGGCCATGGTTTGGTTGTTGTGCAATGTGGTTATTGCATGTTTTAAATTCTGTTTTGAAAGCATGTTTTAGCATGATTATTGCTGATTTTATAAGCCATGTGTTGAAGGAAGCTCAAGGTAAGAGTTCCTTGTTTTTAAACATTGTTTAAATGTGGTTTAATGCCTAAAGATGCATGATGTTTATGGTTTGGTTTAATGCTTTAAAACAGTGGATTATTTGATGATAATGATGTATATTGGCAAGTGACGTTTTGAAAAGGTTAAGGTCACTAAGGTGGTTAAAAGTCCTTGAGTGAGCCTTGTGGATTCTAAGAACTTCATGGTGGTTAAAAGTCCATGATGATTCTTGTTAAGGTCAATAAGGTGGTTAAAAGTCCTTGAGTGAGCCTTGTTACTTAAGAACATCAAGGTGGTTAAAAGTCCTTGGATGGTTCTTGTTAAGGACACAAAGGTGGTTAAAAGTCCTTGTGTGGTCCTTGTCATGGTGTTTAAAAGTCCATGGGCCAAGGTGTTTAAAAGTCCTTGGGGCCAAGGTGTTTAAAAGTCCTTGGGGTGAAACTTGTAAGGACACAAAGGTGGTTAAAAGTCCTTGTGTGGTCCTTGGAAATTATAAGATCACAATGGTGTTTAAAAGTCCATGTGTGAGTCTTATGAAGCATGCATTATTGAATGGTTTTAATGAGCATTCCTCACTAAGCTTTTGCTTACGCTCTCTATCGTTTTCTTAAACCAATAATGTAGAACATTAAGGAGTATCGAGGGCAGCAAGGAGGGCAAGCAATCAAGTGGGAATTAAGCTCAAGTATGGGAAGGTTTCTTTAAACACTTTTTAGCTTTTGGCATTTGGCAATGGGGGACCTTTGTGGATGTTTTGGGAGATGTTTTGAACTCCCTAAGCTTGTTTAATGTTGCTGACAATGCTGGAGTTTTGTATTTGGCCATTATATGTTTGGTTTGGAGGTTTTATGCTTGAATGGTATGCTTGTGTAGGAAGTATGCCTTTAGATTTGGGGCTTTTCATATGTGATGCCATGATGATGAATTGATGTTGCATTTATGTCCTTTATATGTTGAATTTCTTGCTGGTAAAGTTTGGTAGCTTTCGGAGCATGTATGGTTGATCAATTGTGTGTTTGAGCATGCAATCTGCTGCATTCTGTGCAGGCTGTTTCGGAACAGTTGCTACCGTTTCGGAACGGGTGCCTTATAGCAACCCAGGCGTCCGAAACGGGAGACACCGTTCCGGAACGGAAAGGCCACTGCCAGCCTTCGTTTCGGTACGCGTTGCGGAACGGCCCCGCGTTTCGAAACAGGCTCTCCCTGTTTCGGAACACCTGACCGTTGAGGGCTGACATTGGCAGTTATATGTTTTGAAAAGTTTGCATTTTGGTCCTGAATCTTGTATGCGCAATTACATGAGTTTGTGATGTCCTTTTGAGCTGAAATTTGGCAGTGAAGCATGAAACCTGACTAATTACAAGTTGGTAACTTTGATTTGGGTTAAGTCCTTATAATTATCAGAATTTACATTTTGGTCCCTAAAGTTGTAAATTGTTCAATTGGGTCCCTGTTTGATCTCTGATGTTTATGATCTTTGAGTATGTGATTTGTATGATCTTAACTAGGGTTAATGTGCATCTAGACAATTTAAAAAAGAAAAAAAAGGGTCGTTAATCAAGGTTGACTTTCGGGTTGACTTTGGTTTTCCCCGTGTGACTTTCTTAATTCGGGTCAACCGTCTAGGCCGGGTTAAGGGGGTTACATTCGAGCTGAAACCTGTCATGTTTAGTATGATCAACAATGCCGGGCAGTTTAGTGGTGCTGTTATAGAGGATGCTAGGGAGCATCTCAAATCGTTCCAGGAGATCTGTGGTTCGTTTAGACTGCTAGGAGTTAATCCGGAGATACTGAGGCTTCGGTTATTCCCCCATTCATTAAGGGACAGAGCAAAAACTTGGTGGAATAAACTTACACCGGGTTCAATTAGAACTTGGGCAGATTTATCTCGTGAATTTTTATCTCGTTTTAATCCTTCGCATTTATCTGAGCGATTACGTAATGAAATTGCTACTTTTCAATAGGAAGATGACGAGCCGATGCACGAAGCCTAGGACAGATTTACTACTCTTCTACGGAACTGCCCAATGCATGGATTCCCCGTCTGGAATCAGGTAACAAAGTTTTATAATGCTGCCAACTTACAAACTCGTATTCGAATTGATTCAGCAGCAAATGGACTATTATTGGATAAAGATCCGGACGAGGCATTGCAAGTTTTGAAAAATCTGGCTAAGAATGAGGAGCAGTTTCCGACTGCAAGAAGAGGGGGTAAACGGGTACTTGCTGTCAAGGATTATGAAGCCGACAGCACGATGAAATCACATGTAGCATTCCTTACTAAAGCAATGAAACGTTTATTGAATGATGATGGACAACATGGATTTGCTGTTGAGGAGGTATGTGACATCTGTGAGGGAAATCATGGTCGGGATGAGTGCCCAATACAGTTAGAAGAGGGAAAATATGTTGGAAACTACAAGCCAAATTACAACTCCAACAACTATAATCCCAATTGGAGGAAGGATCCCAAGTTTTCTTGGAGCAATCCTAATAATGCCCTGAATCCTTAAGCACACAATCAGAATCAGGGAGGACCTAGATTGCTGACGTGACAGCAACTGCCGCCGCAGCAGCAATAGCAGCCACCAGCTGCCACGAACAGTATACTGGAACAGACTCTGGCCACTTTTATGTCTCAGACAGGTACTTATATTGAGAATATGAATCAGTTTGTAAAGAAAACAGAGACGTTCATGGATAAAACAGAGATGCGGATGACGAATCATGAAGCTACTCTGAAATCTTTGGAGACACAAATGGGTCAGGTTTCCCAACATATTAAGCCGAGGCAGACTGGAGGATTCCCTAGTAATACTGAAAATGCTAGGCCACCCACACATGAGCAGTGTAAGGCAATTACTACTAGGAGTGGGAAGAAATTACCAGGGCCGGAAAAAGAAGCTGGAACAGAAAAGGAACCAGCCTTGAACAAACTTGCCGAGGAAGTTGCCCCGACAGGTGATAAACAGACTGCTGCCGATGAGCCTGTCACGACAGCAGAAGCGACAGAGGAGAAAATTGAGGATTATCGTCCTCAGATTCGTATGCAGTGGGAAGGACGTATTGCTGATTATCGTCCCCCACCTCCTTTTCCTCAACGGATACAGCAAGCTAAGCAAGAATCTCAACTTAAAAAGATTTATGATATTTTTAAGCAGGTTCATATTAATATTCCGCTGTTAGATGCCGTTAGGGAGATGCCCGGTTACGCCAAATTTCTCAAGGATGTCATGTCAAAGAAATATAAACTTGGGGAATTTGAAACGGTAAGGATGGCAGATGGTTGCATGAGTATTCTTCATCGGCAGCCACCCCAGAAAAAGAAGGATCCGGGGAGCTTCATCATACCTTGTGTAATCGGAGATAAATACGTGGGTAAGGCACTTTGTGATCTTGGTGCTAGTATTAATTTAATGCCAAAATCTGTTTTTCAGAAATTAGGTATTGGAAAGGCGCGGCCCACGACAGTAATCCTGCAACTTGCAGACCGCTCTTACGTTCATCCAGAAGGAAAAATCGAAGATATTCTGGTAAGAGTGGATAAATTTATTTTTCCTGCTGACTTTCTTGTTTTAGATTGTGAAGCAGACGAAAACGCACCAATCATCCTTGGGCGACCCTTCTTAGCCACGGGAAGATCACTGATTGATATGGAAAAAGGAGAACTCACCATGAGAGTGAACGACCAAGAGATTAAGTTGAATGTTCTCCAAGCAATGAAGCATGCTGATGCAGACGAGGAATGCAAGGCTATCACTGAAGTTATCCTTGATCAACCCTGCATATGGTCGGGCTGTCACGATATTAAAATCGGACACTGCTGTGACAGCCACCTACAGGGCTGTCACGACAGCACCGACGACAGAAACTCCTCTGAATCCGATACATCTGATACTAAAGATCAGGAGGAGGCAAACTGGTTAGGCAATCGTCCAGGTAAGTTATTCGAACCTTTAAAATATACTTCGGATAACCATTTAATCCAAAAGCCATCTACTGTTGAACCACCTACCTTAGAACTAAAGCCCCTGCCAGGGCAGCTAAAATATGCTTTTCTTGGTTCAAATGATACGTTGCCCGTAATCATCTCTTCTAAGCTGCCACAGGAACAGGAACGACAGCTAGTAGGCATGCTGCGATAGCACAAGAAGGCAATTGGATGGATGATAGCTGATATTCAAGGCATTAGTCCGGCGTTATGCATGCACAAAATCCTTTTAGAGGAAGATCATAAGCAGACTATAGATGCTCAAAGGCAGCTAAACCATGCGATGAAAGAGGTGGTCCGTAAAGAGATAATCAAATGGTTAGATGCTGGTATTATTTACGCCATCTCTGACAGCAAATGGGTGAGCCCGGTGCAATGCGTTCCAAAGAAAGGAGGAATGACCGTGGTGACCAATGAAAACAACGAGTTAATCCCAACCAGGACTGTGACCGGTTGGAGGGTTTGTATGGACTATCGGAAGCTTAACAAAGCTACCCGAAAGGACCACTTTCCTTTACCCTTTATTGATCAAATGCTTGATAGATTAGCGGGTAAACCTTACTATTGTTTTCTTGATGGTTATTCAGGTTACAACCAAATTGCTATCGCACCGGAAGATCAAGAAAAGACGACCTTCACATGCCCATATGGAACTTATGCTTTTAGAAGAATGCCGTTTGGATTATGCAATGCACCCGCCACCTTCCAAAGGTGCATGATGGCCATATTCTCCGATATGGTAGAGGACTTCCTTGAGATATTTATGGATGATTTTTCAGTCTTCGGGGACGATTTTGAGAGCTGCCTCGGTAATCTACAAAAGGTACTTGAAATATGTGAAAAAGCAAACCTCGTATTGAACTGGGAAAAATGCCACTTTATGGTGGATGAAGGGATAGTCCTTGGCCATAAGATTAGCTGCCGTGGTATAGAAGTCGACAGGGCCAAAATAGAAGTGATTGAGAAACTGCCGCCGCCGACCACAGTCAAGGGCATTAGAAGTTTCTTAGGGCATGCTGGTTTTTATAGAAGATTCATTGCAAATTTCTCAAAAATCACCAAGCCCTTATGTCATCTTTTGGAGCAGAATCGACCCTTTGACTTTAATGATGAATGTACTGAAGCATTCAAGGTTCTAAAAGAAAAGCTGGTAACAGCCCCAATAGTACAGCCACCAGACTGGACACAGCCATTTGAGATTATGTGTGATGCTAGTGACTATGATGTCGGGGCTGCACTTGGGCAGCGCAGAGACAAGCTATTCCATGTCATATACTATGCCAGCAAGACACTGAATGACGCCCAAGTGAACTACACCACCACAGAAAAGGAGTTATTAGCTGTGGTGTTCTCCATCGACAAGTTTCGTTCTTACATCCTTGGGACGAAAGTAATAGTGCACACAGACCATTCTGCCCTGAAGTATTTGTTCGCAAAGAAGGATGCAAAGCCTAGATTGATACGGTGGATCCTGCTATTGCAAGAGTTCGACCTTGAAATCAAAGACAAAAAAGGGACAGAAAATCAGGTGGCAGATCACTTGTCAAGATTGGAGAAAGGACAGAGTCTGCCAATAGATGAGACAAACATATTGGAGACCTTCCCAGATGAGCAGCTCTTTGTTGCCGCAACAGCCATGGCGGCAGGTAAGTCTTCTGAACTTCCCTGCTATGATGATTTCGTTAATTTTATAGTTAGCGGAATACTTCCTTCTGATCTTAATTATCAAGCCAGGAAAAGGTTCCAAAATGATGTTAGGCATTATTATTGGGACGAACCTCTTCTTTTCAAACTATGTGCAGATCAAGTTATAAGGAGGTGTGTACCACAAGAAGAGCAAGAAGATATTCTCCATCACTGCCATGCTTCACAATATGGAGGTCACTTAGGAGGCAACAAAACTGCTGCCAAGGTGCTGCAGTCAGGGTTCTACTGGCCGACACTGTATAAAGATGCACAGGACTTCTACAAGAACTGTGACAGGTGCCAGCGGACAGGTAACATCTCGAGGAGAAACGAGATGCCACTGCAGAACATTCTAGAAGTCGAGATCTTCGATGTTTGGGGGATTGATTTTATGGGACCTTTTCCATCTTCATGTGGAAATCTATACATCCTCCTAGCAGTGGATTATGTCTCTAAGTGGGTTGAAGCTATCGCTACACAAAGGAATGATGCCAAGACAGTCCAAAAATTTCTACACAAAAACATCTTTTCTAGGTTCGGCATCCCTAAGGCGATAATCAGTGATGAAGGGAGACATTTTGATAATAGGGTTATTGCTGCCGCCCTGAAGAAATATGGTGTCAAGCATCGAATCGCGACAGCATACCACCCACAGACCAATGGACAAGCTGAGATATCCAATAGGGAAGTTAAGAACATTCTTGAGAAAATGGTTAAGCCAACTAGGAAAGACTGGTCTTTACTCCTCAATGATGCATTATGGGCATATAGGACAGCTTTTAAGACTCCATTGGGCATGTCTCCATACCGATTGATTTATGGGAAAACCTGTCATCTTCCTGTCGAGATAGAGCACAGGGCATACTGGGCAATCAAGGCAGTGAATATGGACTTGGACAAGGCAGGCCAGAAAAGGCTGTTAGATCTGAACGAGATTGACGAAATAAGAACAATGGCCTACGACAATGCAAAAATTTACAAGGAGAAAACTAAGAAGTGGCATGATAGGAAGTTGCTGCCACGACAGTTCTGCCCAGGGCAGCTTGTATTGTTGTTCAATTCTAGACTAAAACTCTTCCCAGGGAAGCTAAAATCTAGATGGTCTGGCCCATTCCAAGTCGTACAAGTTTTTCCCCATGGTGCCATCACAATCCGATCATTAAAAGACGGGCACCAATTCAAAGTCAACGGACAGCGCCTCAAGCATTATCAGGGGACTGAAGCCCCAGGAATACATGAAGTGGTTACCTTAGGAGATGCCCCACAAGGCATCCCTAATTTAACCTAAATTTTAATTTTATTTATTTCTATTATTTATTATTTATTAGGAAATTAGGTTTATTTTATTCGAATAATGTTTTTATGTTTTCTGTTTTTATGAAATAAAGGAGACAAGAAGAATAGAAGAAGTGACCCAAGCCCACCATCCATCCATCAGCCCAACAAAGCCCAATATTGAAGCCTGTCGTTCCAGCTGCCGCCGCAGACACGGATAAGACAGGCTGTCATCAGACTGCCACGGCAGACGCAGAAACGTGTGACAGACGCGTAACAGACGCATAAATGCGTGTCAGACGCGTCAGACACGCTAAAGCTCAACAGTCGCTCCGTTATTCACGCCTCCCTTTCCAGCATTAAACGGGCAGTAACTCTTCTTCTATAAAACCCCGTTTCATTTTCATCCACTTCTACTTTTCTTACTTGCTCTCCCCCTTTAGTTTTCATTTGCTTTCTTTTACTTTCAACAACCCTTGCAACTAACATGTCTTCTAGAAGAACCTGCCACAGTGCTGCTTCAAATTCTCCACCGACAGCAACTCCTCCACCGTCCTTTGCAACAAGAGATATATGGGAAGAACGGGGCTTCATCTACGCTCCAAAAGCAGTCAATATGGGCCTCAAGCCTTTCATCGCAAGGACGATTAGAGCCCTCTTGTGGGAAACATTCGCAGAGCAACCAGCAGAGATGAATGAGACACTGGTAAGGGAATTTTATGCTGCCATCGGCAGCAGGACGGCAACAGCAGTGACTGTCCGAGGGACAGAAGTGCAGTTCACAGCCGAGCGCATAAACTCTTTCTATGGCCTTCATTTCGGCCCCAACGATGATGCTCACCAGCAGTTCCTGGACACCCTCGACACTGCGGCCTTCGATGCTGTCATGGCAGAAGTGACAGAAGAAGGAACTGAATGGAACACGAGCAAGAAAAATCCCAACATCGTAAGAAGGGGGCAGCTGCTTCCAGAAGCCAAATTAT
The DNA here is from genome assembly GCA_030270665.1 of Hibiscus trionum. Taxonomy (NCBI): domain Eukaryota; kingdom Viridiplantae; phylum Streptophyta; class Magnoliopsida; order Malvales; family Malvaceae; genus Hibiscus; species Hibiscus trionum. The sequence continues at coordinate 6,113,098 of BSYR01000007.1, read as the reverse complement.
GGAACGCTTTCATCAAGAAGCGGATTATGTCGTCCTCCCATCATACCACAGTGGACCAGCAGAGGCTAGCCCTAATCCACTCAATCATGAACAACCGGCCCATAAATGTGGGACGCTACATGAGGGAGAGTATCTTGGACTGCACGCACAGATCAACAGCCCTCCTCTGCCTACCCTTCATGATTACATCCCTCTGCCGCCGCTCTGCCGTACCAGAAGCCACCACCGATCGACTAGTGAAGGGACGGGGCTGGACAGACAAGAATATTATCAGCCTCATGGAGCTGACAGTAGCAACCCCTATCTCTTCCGTCAACCCTAATGCCGCCCCAGTAGAATCATCTGAAGAGCCCAACACTGAACCTGCCACAGCAGCTGCTCCGACAGACACATCCACTCAAATCCTTGCTGCCATTCAGAGGGTGGAAGACAGACAGTTGGGTCTGAGGACACTCATCAGGGATTTTGCCAACTCCACAGTACATTTCATTAACCATACTTTAAATTATCCCGATGTTGTCTTTCCCACCTTCCCCGCCCACTATTTCACCGTCCCCACCCCGCCCACACACCTACACCTGCTGCCACACCTCATACACAATCTGCTGCCTCCACCCCATCACCTGCCCCGACGGCATCTGGCAGCCCTCAGGCCGACATATCCGCCCGAGGGACGAAGCGACCGCCCTCGGATGACATTGATGCCTTCGTCGCTGGTTTTTCTTCTTCCTCTGTCTGGGCTGAAAGCGAGGTAGAACCCTCTATTCGGAGGAACCTGGAGAAAGAATTCACGCCTGTCAAGAGTCAGAAAAAGATGGCCAACAAAAAGCTTATGGCAAAGGCCAGCACCACCACCAGCAGCAGCAGCTCTTGGGACAGCTGCAGCAGCTCTGACATCCAGGTCGTAGAGCAACCAGTCCAGCCTGCCCCACAGCCCAGAATCCGCCGCCAAATCCGTGTCAGCAGCAGCAGTGAAGACAGTGCTTAAAATTTAAGTCTTTTATTTTCTTCTTATTGCTGCCTGCCTTATCTATATTTTGTAAAGTACTGCCTTCATTTATTTTGCTTTTTATTTTGTCATTTGCATTGAGGGCAATGCAACCCTTGAGTTTGGGGGTGGCAACCCTCCATTTTAATGGAGTCTAAGTACATCTTTTTAATTGTTGTGTCTTTATTTCTCTAAAAAAAATCAGAAATGACTGAAAATTTTAGCTTAAAACTGTGATTTGAACTTACCTGTCGCGACAGCTCTGTCGTGGCAGCATCTTTAGGACAGTTTAAGGAGAAGTTTAGAGCCTTTCTATAGTTCTGAAAACTTAAACACCATTGTGATTGTTATACTACTTAGAACTCTTTTAGTCAACTGGAATAGGAAGCTTAGCACTTGAATAGCCCCTAGAGGTGCCTAACACTGGCTCTAGGAAAGAAGTTTAGCAAAATAGACTCAACAGCCCTAGAGGTGCCCGAAACCGGCTCTAGGAAGTTAGCTAGAGGTGCCCGAAACTGGCTCTAGTGAAACTTTAGCATAAAAAATGAAATCGAGTCAAAACAGAAAGAAAAAGGAGCATAAGAAATGCCCTAAAAAAAGATAAACTTGGCATAAAAATTCGAGTTAAGAGCTGAATTATTCTAGTGAAACTAAGAGAGTCTTGGCATATAACTGTTCACAAGCATGCACACACTGCACGAGGACTATAGAGAGATTCCGGACAGATCCTAGATTATCCGACAGGGTGCTGCCGTCATAGGGAACGAACGACGGGTAAGGGAAAGTTCACTGTTTGAAAGCCAAAACAAAAATATTTCATTTTTTTTCTTTTAGGTCTGAATTGCTTGAGGACAAGCAAAGATTCGAGTTTGGGGGTGTGATCAGTGCTTAAAAGTTCTATATTTTACCCATCATTTATCCTTATTTTTGCTGCACTCAAGCATGTTTAACTGCATTTTAGGTTAAGTTTTGCATAAACATCACATTTAGATAAAACTGCGCAGATTCTACTAAAAATGGCTGTTTTTGCATGTATCTGCCATAGCTGACGGAGAAGGCAGGCGCTGGGCAGAGAAGCAGAAGAGCTGAACTGGACAAGCAGACAAAGAGGACGATGCTGCCATGGTGCCGCCGTGACAGCATGGTGACAGCAGTTCTGTGGAGAGAAAAAGCAAAATGGACCTCGATAGATAGAGAAAATTCTGCTCGTCTGTCGTGTGAAAACCATATATTTTTCCAAGCCCCGGATCAAAAGATATGTCAAGCCCAAAGTTCAAGGAGAGAAAATCCCAAGAAACAAGGAGGACGGCTGGAAAGTAGATTCCTTGAAGATTAAGTCTTTATTAGAATCATACTTTTAGTTAAAGTTGTAATCCTTGTTAACTTAGAATACTTGAGCTCAAAGCTTATATAAGGGCATGTATTTTAACCTAGGAGGGAGATATCATAACCCATAGCCGATTTCCCCTTAAACCGACAACCAAAAAACCCTCCGTTGTTTACCCGCCATCGATATGTTCTAAAACCCCCCTAGGGCCACGGGTTGATTTGTAAAGTAGTTGCAAGGGTTTCTTTTGTTTTAGGAATTTTCAGTTCAATAAAATAAACTTCAAGTTCTCTTATTTTGGTTATTAATATCTTGCAAGAGCATCGGGAGAGCATTGTGAGGTTATCTATTTACTTAGCATCGGGAGAGTTAAGTATACGAAAGAAATAAGAGCAAGTTCTCTAGTTTATAGTTGAACTATCTCGTGCCTAGGGATAGGGCGAGGTTAAGTGGCTAAAGAAGAATTCATACACATCGCTGTTCATCCTTCGATTCACGCCGGGAGGTATCATCAAGACGTGATCATCGACAGACTTGGACCTAGGGATAGGCCAAGGCAGATCTGGGATTCTTGCCAAACTTGAAGTATTGAGTTGGTGTGTTTGCTGCCGCGACAATCAACGGACTGCTGCCGCGACAGGTGCTGCCACGACGGGCGCGACGACAGAACTGGATTTCCTAAGCATTGCAATACCTGCACTACTGAGCAATTCAATACCAGCCCATTCTCTCTATCTTGATATCTCTACTCTTTTATTTACGTTTTCTTTATTATTTTCGTGACAACTCTCAAATATTTTCTTTACTTTCGTGCAGTGAATTAAGGTGAAAGCTATTAGCCCAATCCCTGTGGAGACGATATCCTATACTTCGTATCACTTTACTACTTGCGTCGTGTACACTTGCACTCAATTGCGATAGACTATTTTACACGCAACAGAGTGGACTATGGTCCTTGAGCTAAGGCTCTATGTGGCGATGATGGCGGGATGTGATTGTGTTGATCGTATTGACGATGTTGGAGGATATTGACCATTCATTGTTGGTGGTGTTGGTTGGGAATTTACGTCTCCACATTACATGTCGATCCAAGGAAAAATATACAAATAAATGTTACAATTATTGTTATCATCGTAAATGGGATGCACCTTCATTGTGATACATACCATAATTTCCATTGATGTACATATTGTTGATTATGACTACCTCACTAGGCAAAGTAAGCCTAATGCATCTCATTTTCATGCATTTTTAGGTTAAACCATAGTCGAATCAAGGATTGGAGCAAGGAGTGTTTTGAAGCAAGTCACACCCCTATATGTAATGTTAATCTAGTCTTTGAACTCCTAGAATGGTGGCATAGGGTATAAACAAGTTAGTTTAGCCCATTTTGTGTGTATAAATGGTCCACTATGTTGCAAAGGTTAAAAGTGCAAGTTATGATGTGCTAGTGTTTTGGTAAAACGAGCTAAATATGCATATTTGGCCTAATTTATGAAAACAAGCCTAAGGGATTTATTTGATTATGAAAATTGGCATGCTACTAGAATAGATGGTTATAAACTTACTGGTAAAGTTTCATTGCATTTGAACATCGTTCGATATGTTAGTTTGAGTAAAACCCAGATAAAATATGTTATTATAGTGCATGGCGTATCGATAGGGGTGGTGGCGTATCGATACGAGTAAGCATAATTGGTCATTACTAGAAAAAAGTTTTCGATACAGGTCTAAGGTGTATTGATACAGATTTTGACATTGAGGTCTGGGGAATAAATTGGATCGAAATGGTCTCAGGATGTATCGAAACATGAAAATATTGGTCAACCCGTATCGATACGGGCTTAGCTGTACCGAAACGGGGTCTATTGGGCAAGGTCAACCTCGGTCAACTTGTTTCGATACGAGTCAAGCCGTATCGAAATGGGGTTTGGCAGATTCAAATGGAGTTCTGAATTATGTGTATCTGAATCGATACGGCACTAAGATGTTTCGATACGAAGGTAGTTAATTCTGTTAAAAGACATAGAGTATAGTTTTGCATTGTTTACAGAATGGTCATTGTTTATTGTATAACTTAATTAGATGGGTAAATGAACTCCGGATAACATGAAAATTTACATGCTCACTAATAATTAGTTGAGTTTCATTATGGCATAGCCAATTGCATTAAAGGGCTTCCAAATTACTGAATTTGCAAATTAGTCCCTAAAACATGTAGAAGTTAAGAATTGGACCTAATTGATTAATTATAGTTTCATATTGGATAAATTAGATTAATGCCTACGTTTGATATTATTTGAAAAGAATAAAATCGCTTAAATATCAATTATTGATTGAGATTTTATCGCATCGATTACAATATTGTTCACCAGTGGCACGCTCTGACCCGGTTCTCGACCAGGCCGGGAAGGGGTGTTACAATCCCACTTGAGAAGGTTCTACAATATTGTTTTCCGTTGAGGGATTTGCTTGAGTTCCCCTAAAGGTGAAACTTCCACAGCATTTAATGCACCCCTATGTGGACACTCGGTCACTCGATGAGGGCCTTTACAAAGGAAACAGCTCGGGGGAAGCGACTCTGCCCATTACCTTGTCCAGAGCCCCCATTTCCTCTATTATGAGATTGACCTCTGTTGAAAGGCCTTTTCCCAACTCCTTAATTTTGTTGGCTTGTTTGTTCTAGCCACTTTATTCTCATTTCCCACGAAGTTGTTATTTCCACCAGGAACCACGGTCCTACTCTTAGTCGAGTTGTCACTATAATCAGTGAGGCGTTCGGCAGCTACCATAGTGGCTACTACATCTACTGCCCTCTGTCTCTGTACCTATGCTCTAGCCCATGGTTCCAGTCCTTCTAGGAAAAAGAACAACTTGTCTTTCTCAGACATATCCTTGATATCCAGCATCAATATAGCAAATTCCCTCACATAATCTCGAATAGTCCATGTATGCGCCAAATACTTTAGCTTCTTCTAAGCATTATACTCTATGTAACACCCCAAATTTGGGCCTAGATGTTTAGAGTCTGAACCGGATCAGTCTGGAAAACGGTTCGAATCTAAAAGGGAGTTTTAGGGAACACCTAGTTCGAGATACTTTAAAAATATAGAAAATATCTAAAAATCCACATTTAATATATAAAAGAGAATGGTGAAATCAATTTTACAAAATAAGGTTTGGAAATACTACATTTCGGTGTAGTGACCAAATCACAGTTTTTGCAAAGTTAGTAGTGACTGTTTTGTAAAGGATTGAAACTTTGAATATTTAAGGAGCTAATTTACCAAAAATGTTTTCATCAAATTTTTCCTTAATTTGGGTGATTTAATTAATGGTTTAATTAATTAAAATAAAGGTGATAAACTACCTTTGACTTTCATAACTACTTTTCTCTAATTTTCTCTCATTTCATTTTCTCTCAAAATCATATCAACCAAACACTTTTTCTCCAGCAAATCTTACTTTGATTTCCACTTCATTTGATGAGAATTCCATCACTCATTGATTCCTAATCAATCTTTCATCAAATCTATTTGTTTTCTACATTGAATTTTCATGAAAACTTGCCCAAATCAAGGAGAAATCATCTTTTAGAGGTAAGCTTGTTCTTCTCCTCTAAATACTCAATTCTTTACTGAAATTCCCAAGTTGTCAATCCTTTATTAAATTTTTATGAATGGTTTTAATGTTGGAAACAAGAATTTGGCTTAAAACTCAAGATTTTGGAAGAGATCTTGAAGATTTTCGTCGTAATTGATTGGGCTCTATTTGGAGATGGTTTTCTAATGTATTTTGGATGTTAAATGATGTTAGAAATGAGATTTTATCAATCCAATCCCGAATAGGTTGTTTTTCCTAAGTTTTTGCTTGTTAAAATGGTGGTTTTGGGGGTGATTTTGGTGTTCTGTTATAGCTGGAGGTATAAGGACGAGTTAAGGGTTGTTTTTTATGTTAATTGATGTTTAGAATTGATAGATCTTGGCTAGGCTTTGTTTTGGGAGAGTTTGGAGGTGATTCCGGTTGTTTTTTGTAGCAGAAATGAGGTTCTTGAGTAGAGCAGCGAGTTGGGTTGTATGGGTAGTGATTTTAATGCATGAGGGTGCATTAATCCTCTGCTCTTATGTGTTAAAACAGGGGAGAGTGATCCAGAAGCGATTGAGGTAGCTTTGGAGGTTTCTGATGCTTGTCGGCTAGCATAGTGTTGTGTATCGGTGAGTGAGATTGTGTTTTCCAGTTTTGGAATGATTTTGAAAAGAGGTTTGGGAACTTAAATTAGGGCTTGAAACGCCGATTTAAGTTCGGAAGTTAGTAAAGTGGAATTCTCTCTCAATTGTGCTATTATTGTTTTGAAAACTATCAAAATGGGTTTTGATGTGATTGATTTGACAATGTGGTTTAATTTGTTGTTTGAGCATGATTTTAAAGCATGTGAGTTGGTTGTCAAATTTGGTTTGAAGAAGGATGCATGAAATTAATATTCCTTGAGAGTATGTGTTGTTAGTTTGCATCTTAAGGCAATGTTCGGCATTTTGGCCTTGAAGGTGTTGCATGCTTTAAAAACAATGAGTGTGTTGATGATTTTAACATGATATATTGGCATAGATGATGTAAAGATTACCGGATATATATTGATCGATCAATAGGATGTAGATTGCACTATAAACTAAAATTTGTACGTGCTCTTAGGATTCATCCCAAAGAGAGAGACCAATGATGGGCATTCCATTGGAGTAGGACTTGGTGAAATATCCATGCTTTTTGGCAACAAGAGTTATTGTCATGAGACCGATGATGGGCATTCCATCGGAGTAGGACTTGGTGAAACATCCAAGCTTTTTGGCAACAAGAGTTGTTGCTATGAGACCGATGAGGGGCATACCATCGGGGTAGGACTTGATGAAATACTCAAGCTTTTTGGCGAAAGTAGAATCGCCATGAGGGTACGGTGTGGTGGAAGCCACCGGAAGATTATGTTCTAGACGGGTGAGTACGGTGATGGTTGATGCCACCGGAAGTGTCTAGTGAATTGTCCGCATATCTGTGTACAATAGAGTATGTAAATGCCAATATATGAGATTGCGTGTCACATGTACCAATGCTTGAAATATTTTATGCTATGAGGTTTACATATTTGATAGTGAAATTATGAAATGCTTTTGTGTAAACAAGCTTGGGTGGCTTTGCCATGAGTTTCGCATAGGTTGTATGCATGAGATAGCTAGATGGTACATGTGGTTTTCAAATGGAGTTTTGCTTATGCAAAAGAGTATTGAGTTTATGAAATGCTTTTAAGTAACAAGCGTGTGTGACCTTGCCATGGGCTTTGTATCGGTAGAATGCTTATGATAAATATTTGATACATGAGATTTCAAATGGTGTTTGCTTCGAAATGGTTTTCATGTATGAGAAAGGAAGAGTGTGGAATGGAAATGGTTTCCAAGGAAATTGGTTTAAACTTAGCACGAAGCACTATTGCATGAAATGGTTTAAGTGGAAGTTTTTGCAAGAATGATGTTTGGGGTTGAGTTGCTTAATGCATTTGAGTTTAATGTTGATTTTATGTTAAGTAATGCTTATTTATAAGGTGTTGATGTTTTATATGAGGTTTTCAAACAATACTTGGTTTATAAAGGTGTGATTGCTTTTGAAAAGGGTTTTAAGGTTTGCTACATTGATGGTGTTTTGGTTTGAGCATTCCTCACTAAGCATTATGTGCTTACACTCCTTTTTGTCCATCAACGCATATAAATGAATTTGGGACAGCAGGAAGCAAGGGATTCAAGAATAGCTCCACTTGAGAAGTATGTTCTGGTTTATAGCTAGAGATAATAAAGGCAATGGGGGGAGAGTCTTTTACGTTGATGTGTAATGAGATTGTTCATCTTGAGCATGTTCGATTTATGGTTTGATACTTGTTGATGATTGTTTTGTGATATTTGGTTCTTCATTTCTATATTTGATATAACTATGCTCTTTGGTTAAAGGTAAGATCTTGTGTTGAATGTGATAAATGAGTGGGTGTGCTTAATGCTTGTTATGTATCTAGCTTCTGATGCAAAATGATGGTTTTAATGCTTAGCATGTTGTTGATATGTTGTGGAGTGATTTAAAGTATGTTTGATGGTGTTTTGATGTGAAAAACCAGAAGTTTCTGCTGTTTCTGGGTAGGGTGTATCGAAACACCCTTAGCTGTTTTGAAACGGGTGCCTGAAATGGCCTGGGCGTTTCGGAACGGCTAGAAGTGTTTCGAAACACTTTTGCTACTGGAAGTGTCTGTTTCGGAACTGGTTTCGGAACATACCTGCGTACCAAAACGGTCAACACCGTTTCGACACGGGTGTTTCGATACGGTTGTCGGTGTTTCTAAACGGGTGACTGTTGCATACAGATTTGAATTGCTTTGAAGTCTGCATACTTTACATTTTAGTCCTGAAAGTTGTAATTGCAATTGCTTGAGCTTGAGATGTCTTTTTAAGATGAAATTTGGCAGAGAGGCTTGTAATATGATAAATTAAGGTTCGATAAAACTAAAATCTACAAAGTTCTTATGTTTTCCAAAATTTACATTTTGGTCCCTAAATGTGTATTTCTTGCAATTGAGTCCTTAAACATTTTCCGATCGCTGTGCTTTTCTCTTCCAAGGTTCTTGAGCATTCACATAGGCTTAATGCGTATCTAGAAAAGATAAAACAAAAAAGGGTCGTTAATCAAGGTTGACTTTCGGGTAGACTTTGGTTTAGGGTCCTCCCTGATTCTGGTTGTGTGCTTGAGGATTCAGGGCATTATTAGGATTGCTCCAAGAAAACTTGGGATCCTTCCTCCAATTGGGATTATAGTTGTTGGAGTTGTAATTTGGCTTGTAGTTTCCAACATATTTTCCCTCTTCTAACTGTATTGGGCACTCATCCCGACCATGATTTCCCTCACAGATGACACATACCTCCTCAACAGCAAATCCATGTTGTCCATCATCAGTCAATAACCGTTTCATTGCTTTAGTAAGGAATGCTACCTGTGATTTCATCGTGCTGTCGGCTTCATAATCCTTGACAGCAAGTACCCGTTTACCCCCTCTTCTTGCAGTCGGAAACTGCTCCTCATTCTTAGCCAGATTTTTCAAAACTTGCAATGCCTCGTCCGGATCTTTATCCAATAATAGTCCATTTGCTGCTGAATCAATTCGAATGCGAGTTTGTAAGTTGGCAGCATTATAAAACTTTGTAACCTGATTCCAGACGGGGAATCCAGGCATTGGGCAGTTTCGTAGAAGAGTAGTAAATCTGTCCCAGGCTTCGTGCATCGGCTCGTCATCTTCCTGTTGAAAAGTAGCAATTTCATTACGTAATCACTCAGATAAATGCGAAGGATTAAAACGAGATAAAAATTCACGAGATAAATCTGCCCAAGTTCTAATTGAACCCGGCGTAAGTTTATTCCACCAAGTTTTTGCTCTGTCCCTTAATGAATGGGGGAATAACCGAAGCCTCAGTATCTCCGGATTAACTCCTGGCAATCTAAACGAACCACAGATCTCCTGGAACATTTTGAGATGCTCCCTAGCATCCTCTGTAACAGCACCACTAAACTGCCCGGCATTGTTGATCATACTAAACATGACAGGTTTCAGCTCGAAGTTATCAACATCTATGTCCGGCAGCGTGGTTTCCAGCTCTACATGATCGTTTAACATGTAGTCACGATAGGACTGTCGTCCGGCGGCGGCAGGGTTACCGGCAGGCGGTATAACATCGCTAGCAGGTGGGTCGTCGGCCATCTTCTCTAGCTGTTCTTCAAGGTACTCGTTCCTGGCTAAAAGGTGATGAATTTGTTTCTTGAGATTGAAGGAACGTTCAATTTCCGAATCTAATGGATACTCAGGATCTTCACCTCTTTTAGATCTGCGCATAAACAAGAAAACCTCGTGAAAAGCAAAAGTTGAAAGCACCAACGAAAAACAGAAAAAGAAAAATAAAAAAAAAACTAAAACGTAAAGTGCAATAAAGGAAAGGTGTAGTTATGTTGCCAATCCCCGGCAACGGCGCCAAAAACTTGTTGCGTGTAAAATAGTCTATCGCAATGGTAGTGCAAGTGTACACGACGCAAGTAGTAAAGTGATATGAAGTATCGGATATCGTCTCCACAGGGATTGGGCTAATAGCTTCACCTTAGTTTACTACACGAAAGTAAAGGAAATAATTGAGAGTTGTCACGAAAATATTAAAGAAAGCGTAAATAAAAGAGTAGAGATGTCAAGATAGAGAGAATGGGATGGTATTGAATTGCTCAGTAGTGCAGGTATTGCAGAGTTTAGGAAATCCAGTTCTATCGTCGCTCCTGTCGCGGGCAGCACCTGTCGCGGCAGCAGTCCGTTGATTGTTGCGGCAGCAAACACTCAACTCAGTACTTTCAAGTTTGGCAAGAATCCCATATCTGCCTTGGCCTATCCCTAGGTCCAAGTCTGTCGATGATCACGTCTTTGATGATACCTCCCGGTGTGAATCGAAGGATGAACACCGATGTGTATGAATTCTTCTTTAGCCACTTAACCTCGCCCTATCCCTAGGCACGAGATAGTTCAACTATAAACTAGAGAACTTGCTCTTATTTCTTTCGTATACTTAACTCTCCCGATGCTAAGTAAATTGATAACCTCACAATGCTCTCTCGATGCTCTTGCAAGATATTAATAACCAAAATAAGAGAACTTGAAGTTTATTTTATTGAACTGAAAATTCCTAAAACAAAAGCAACCCTTGCAACTACTTTACAAATTAACACGTGGCCCTAGGGGGTTTTAGAAAATATCGACGGCAGGTAAACGGCGGAGGGGTTTTTTTGTTGTCGGTTATGGGGTAATCGGCTATGGGATATGATCTCCCTCTCTAGGTTAAAATATATGCCCTTATATAAGCTTTGGGCTCAAGTATTCTAAGTTAACAAGGATTACAACTTTAATTAAAAGTATGATTCTAATAAAGACTTAATCTTCAAAGAATCTACTTTCCAGCCGTCCTCCTTGTTTCTTGGGATTTTCTCTCCTTGAACTTTGGGCTTGACATATCTTTTGATTCGGGGCTTGGAAAAATATATGGTTTTCACACGACAGACGAGCATAATTTTCTCTATCTATCGTGGTCCATTTTTCTTTTTCTCTCCACAGAACTGCTGTCACGGCGGCACCATGGCATATCGTCCTCTTTGTCTGCTTGTCCAGTTCAGCTCTTCTGCTTCTCTGCCCAGCGCCTGCCTTCTCTGTCAGCTATGGCAGATACCTGCAAAAACAACCATTTTTAGTAGAATCTATGCCTTTAATATATTTGTGATGTTTTGCTTTAAACTGACCTAATTGTAATGAATAATGCTTGAATGCAGCAGAAATATGGGTTAAAAAGGGTGTAAATAATAGAACTTTTACACACTCAACAATAGTGAATGTGTTTCCGGAGTGTGGAGGTATCTTGCGTTGATAGTTGCAATAGGAGGATTTTGCTATGTAGGTGATGGTTCGTAGTAACCTTAGGGAAGTTGGAAGGAGGTTATGTTGAGAGCTTTAGGTGAGGTTTGGCTTGGGATGAGTAGAGGTTTCATGGTCTCAATATGTTTGCATGTGGATGGAGTGAGTGGCATCCCGATAAGATTAGTGTCATGGATTAAGCTTGATGTGGAAAGGCAATGTAAGTTCAAGGGCCATTGTTGGTTGGCCGGGTTTTTTTGAGAAGGTGGTTGGTTAGTCGTGTTCAAGTAAATCTTCCTAAGACAGTTGAGGTAAGTGAAACAACTGTTGAGTTAAGGATGGAGTCTCGTGATGTGGATTTTGGGTGTTGTATGGGCAATATTTGATGGGATGTTAAGTTAGGTGATGGTAACGGATGTGGAAGAATGTTGTCAATACATTAGGAAATGTGAGCAAGCAGTTGTTGCTTAAGAAATTTTTGCTTGTGGTGGTAATCTTTGAAAGGAGTTGAGCGGTTTTGCAAGGGGTTTTAGAAGCAGTGAAGGTTGTGGGTCACATGGTGGCTGAAAAATGGATGGGTTTGTGTTACCGTGTGTGTAAGTTTGTTGAAGGAGTTATGAGGTTAGGCGGAGTATGCTGTGAAGGCTTAAGAAGTTCTTCGGGTTGTTGGGGGTCCTGCACAGTTTGAAAGTGTGAAAAGCTAAGTTGAGATTAGTAACCGTGTGTGTTAGAAGTCTTGCACCGTGAGTAGTGGAGTTGGAATTGGGTATAGAGTAAGTTTGATTTGAGGATGTGTTGGTTTCGTTGTGTTTTGGGTTGAGGATGTTTCCGTGGTGGTTAAGTCTCTTGTGATACATTGTGTATTGCTTTGGGAGGTTTGGTACCGTGCTCTCTTCGCAAGTTGAAATTTCGAGGACGAAATTTCCTAAGAGGGGGAGAGTTGTAACACCCCCAAATTTGGGACTAGATGTTTAGAGTCTGAATCGGATAAGTCTGGAAAATGGTTTGAATCTAAAAGGGAGTTTTAGGGAACACCTAGTTCGGGATACTTTAAAAATATAGAAAAATATCTAAAAATCCTCATTTAATATATAAAAGTGAATGGTGAAATCAATTTTACAAAATAAGGTTTGGAAATACTACATTTCGGTGTAGTGACCAAATCGCAGTTTTTGCAAAGTTAGTAGTGACAGTTTTGTAAAGGATTGAAACTTTGAATCTTTAAGGAGCTAATTTACCAAAAATGTTTTCATCAGATTTCTCCTTAATTTGGGTGATTTAATTAATGGTTTAATTAATTAAAATAAAAGTGATAAACTACCTTTGACTTTCATAACTACTTTTCTCTAATTTTCTCTCATTTCATTTTCTCTCAAAATCCTATCAACCAAACACTTTTTCTCAAACAAATCTTACTTTGATTTCCACTTCATTTGATGAGAATTCCATCACTCATTGATTCCTAATCAATCTTTCATCAAATCTATTTGTTTTCTACATTGAATTTTCATGGAAACTTGCCCAAATCAAGGAGAGATCATCTTTTAGAGGGAAGCTTGTTCTTCTCCTCTAAATACTCAGTTCTTTACTCAAATTCCCAAGTTGTCAATCCTTTATTAAAGTTTTATGAATGGTTTTAATGTTGGAAACAAGAATTTGGCTTAAAACTCAAGATTTTGGAAGAGATCTTGAAGATTTTCGTGGTAATTGATTGGGCTCTGTTTGGAGATGGTTTTCTAATGTATTTTGAATGTTAAATGATGTTAGAAATGAGGTTTTATCAATCCAATCCCGAATAGATTGTTTTTCCTAAGTTTTTGCTTGTGAAAATGGTGGTTTTTGGGGTGATTTTGGTGTTCTGTTATAGCTGGAGGTGTAAGGACGAGTTAAGGGTTGTTTTTGATGTTAATTGATGTTTAGAATTTATAGATCTTGGCTGAGCTTTGTTTTGGGAGAGTTTGGAGGTGATTTCGGTTGTTTTTGGTAGCCGAAATGAGGTTCTTGAGTAGAGCAGCGAGTTGGGTTGTATGGCTGGTGATTTTAATGCATGATGGTGCATTAATCCTTTGCTCTTATGTGTTAAAATAGGGAAGAGTGATCCGGAAACGATTGAGGTAGCGTTGGAGGTTTCGGATGCTTGGGAGGCTTGTCGGCTAGCATAGTGTTGTGTATCGGTGAGTGAGATCGTGTTTTCCAGTTTTGGAATGATTTTGAAAAGAGGTTTGGGAACTTAAATTTTGGCTTGAAACGCCGGTTTAAGTTCGGAAGTAAGTAAAGTGGAATTCTCTACCGATTGTGCTATTATTGTTTTGAAAACTATCAAAATGGGTTTTGATGTGATTGATTTGACAATGTGGTTTAATTTGTTGCTTGAGCATGATTTTAAAGCATGTGAGTTGGTTGTCAAACTTGGTTTGAAGAAGGATGCATGAAATTAATATTCCTTGAGAGTATGTGTTGTTAGTTAGCATCTTAAGGCAATGTTCGGCATTTTGGCCTTGAAGGTGTTGCATGCTTTAAAAACAATGAGTGTGTAGATGATTTTAACATGATATATTGGCATAGATGATGTAAAGATTACCGGATATATTGATCGATCAATAGAATGTAGATTGCACTATAAACTAAAATCCGTACGTGCTCTTGGGATTCATCCCAAAGAGAGAGACCAATGATGGGCATTCCATTGGGGTAGGACTTGGTGAAATATCCAAGCTTTTTGGCAACAAGAGTTATTGTCATGAGACCGATGATGGGCATTCCATCGGAGTAGGACTTGGTGAAACATCCAAGCTTTTTGGCAACAAGAGTTATTACCATTAGACCGATGAGGGGCATACCATCGGGTAGGACTTGATGAAATACTCAAGCTTTTGGTGAAGTAGAATCGCCATGAGGATACGGTGTGCTGGAAGCCACCGGAAGATTATGTTCTAGACGGGTAAGTACGGTGATGGTTGATGCCACCGGAAGTGTCTAGTGAATTGTCCGCATATCCGTGTACAATAGGGTATGTAAATGCCAATATATGAGAATGTGTGTCACATATACCAATGCTTGAAATATTTTATGCTATGAGGTTTGCATATGAGATAATGAAATTATGAAATGCTTTTGTGTAAACAAGCTTGGGTGGCTTTGCCATGAGTTTTGCATAGGTTGTATGCATGAGATAGCTAGATGGTACATGTTGTTTTCAAATGGAGATTTGCTTATGCAAAAGAGTATTAAGTTTATGAAATGCTTTTGAGTAACAAGCATGTGTGGCCTTGCCATGGGTTTTGTATCGGTAGAATGCTTATGATAAATATTTGATACATGAGATTTCAAATGGTGTTTGCTTCGAAGTGGTTTCATGTATGATAAATGAAGAGTGTGGAATGGAAATGGTTTCCAAGGAAATTGGTTTAAACTTTGCACGAAGCACTATTGCATGAAATGGTTTAAGTGGAAGTTTTTGCAAGAATGTTGTTTGGGGTTGAGTTGCTTAATGCATTTGAGTTTAATGTTGATCTTATGTTAAGTAATGCTTATTTATAAGGTGTTGATGTTTTATATGAGGTTTTCAAAAAATACTTGGTTTATAAAGGTGTGATTGCTTTTGAAAAGGGTTTTAAGGTTTGCTACATTGATGGTGTTTTAGTTTGAGCATTCCTCACTAAGCATTATGTGCTTACGCTCCTTTTTGTTCATCAATGCAGATAAATGAATTTGGGACAGCAGGAAGCAAGGGATTCAAGAAGAGCTCCACTTGAGAAGTATGTTCTGGTTTATAGCTATAGATAATAAAGGCAATGGGGGGAGAGTCTTTTACGTTGATGTGTAATGAGATTGTTCATCTTGAACATGTTCGATTTATGGTTTGATACTTGTTGATGATTGTTTTGTGATATTTGGTTCTTCATTTCCATATTTGATATAACTATGCTCTTTGGTTAAAGGTAAGATCTTGTGTTGAATGTGATAAATGAGTGGGTGTGCTTAATGCTTGTTATGTATCTAGCTTCTGATGCAAAATGATGGTTTTAATGCTTAGCATGTTGTTGATATGTTGTGGAGTGATTTAAAGTATGTTTGATGGTGTTTTGATGTGAAAAACCAGAAGTTTCTGCTGTTTCTAGGCAGGGTGTATCGAAACACCCTTAGCTGTTTCGAAACGGGTGCCTGAAATGGCCTGGGCGTTTCGGAACGGCTAGAAGTGTTTCTAAACACTTCGGCTATTGGAAGTGTCTGTTTCGGAACTGGTTTCGGAACATACTCGCGTACCGAAACGGTCAACACCGTTTCGATACGGGCGTTCGACACGGGTGTTTCGATACGGTTGTCGGTGTTTCGAAACGGGTGACCATTGGACACAGATTTGAATTGCTTTGAAGTCTGCATGCTTTACATTTTAGTCCTGAAATTTGTAATTGCAATTGCTTGAGCTTGAGATGTCTTTTTAAGATGAAATTCGACAGAGAGGCTTGTAATATGATTAATTAAGGTTCGGTAAAACTAAAATCTACAAAGTCCTTATGTTTTCCAAAATTTACATTTTGGTCCCTAAATGTGTATTTCTTGCAATTGAGTCCTTAAACGTTTTCCGATCGCTGTGCTTTTCTCTTCCAAGGTTCTTGAGCATTCACATAGGCTTAATGCGTATCTAGAAAAGATAAAACAAAAAAAGGGTTGTTAATCAAGGTTGACTTTCGGGTTAACTTTGGTGTTCCCCGTGTGATCTTCGTAGTTCGGGTCTAACGCCTAGGTCGGGCAAAGGGGGTTACATTTGTTGGTATCAAAGCTAAGTTGCAAAATTTTGGGGCAACGGTAAGTTAGTGGTAAGTTATTATGGTAAGTGTTGGATGTTTAGTCTAATGTGTGGTTGAAAGTTGGTTGAAAAATATGACTTTGAGTGAATTGTTAATGTTTTTTTATCATGCTTTTTGGTTATGAATCTTCTGTGAGCTAGTGTGAGCATGTATTGGTGGTATGCTATTGTTGTAAGTTGTTTTTGAATAATGAAAATGTGATAGGCGTGATGTGTTGATATTATGTTGTTGAGGGTGAATGTTGTTTGATGAGAGCATGATTGAAGTTTTACTGATTATTATGCCGATAATTGTGATATCAATGTTTTTATGGATTGTCATGTCCTGTAAAAGGGGAAAACTCGGGATACCCATTGCCTTATTGTTATAGCTATGTGTTAGTTTGGAGTTTGAGTCTTGAATCCTTGCTCGAAGCTTGTATGATCGTTTTGTTTGTTTTGTTATTGTTGCTTTGTTAATAATAGCACAATGGAATCGTTGAGAGAGTGGCAACTGGGTACGATGGTTGCTGCTTTAGAGTGGGTTGTTAAGGGGTGGAATTCACCTTTTTGTGGAGGTGTTTCGTTTCAGTCAACTGTGCTTGGAGTTGAGGTGGTAAAGCAGAATGAGAGAGTTGGTTCTGTGATGAAGGATTCGTCATCTGTGGGACATGAGAGTTTGTCAAACCAGCGTTTGCATGATTTGGGAGCTGTGGAGTATCATGGTTCGACGCCTGAGGCGTTCGAGGGTTGGTTAGCCAGTATAATTCTGATTCTGGATCGGGAAGGGTGTGACAACGCCTGTAAGCTGGGAAGTGTTGTCTCGCTAATGCTGGAGATTGCCTGTGCTTGGTGGACATCGGTGTCGGTGGCAACGAATATCCGTGATATAGATTGGGAATTCTTTTGTGTCTGTCTTTAATAGAAGATACCTTGGAGATAGGTTTCCAGGGGTTAAGCAACGTGGGAGTGTGGGTTCAGTTTGTGATGGTGAGAAAAATACAAGCAAAAGATCTGTGAGTACCGACCTTGAGAGTGGTCAGCGTAATAGGTTACGCGACGGTAGGGTTCGCCTGAACCAAGGTTCTGGTGGTGGTGCTGATGTGGGTCTAGTGCAATATGACCAAGGAGTGATAGTTCGCTTGCCGAAGTGTGATCGTTGTAGAAGGCGTCATGTTGGAGTTTGTTGGGGTGTTGGAGTTTTTTGGAACTGTGGTTCTAAGGAGCATGTGAAGCGGGATTGTCCTCAAGTAGTGAGATCAGTTTCAGTGCGTGAAAAAGGGTCTCAGAAGGGTCGTGAGCGCGGCCGAGACAGAGTACGGAGGTGGCAAGAAGGGCAGGGAGGTGTGAGGTGTTTGGAGGATGGATCTTGTTGGAATTGTGGGTTCATTGGACATGTGAGACAGAATTGTCTGAAGTTAGCTCGGGGTGGACAGGGTTCTTTGCAGCAGGGAGTCGGTGATGACCTTAAGGTGTTGGTTGATGCTGCGGCGGTACGGCCAGAGAATAGTGGTTCTGCGGGGAAGGGAGTTTGTCTGTTGGAACTCCGGAGCGATGAGGTGAATATAGGTAATTTTTCTAAGTAATCTTTGCCCTAGTTATCTTTGTTTGGTTCCGGTTTGGATTTCTTTGTGTAGTGAGTAAAGTCTTATAACTAGCAAGTTTGGGTAGTAGCCGATGTTGTTTTTGAAAACAACTTTAGAGTGAAGAGGGTATTAGTGGAGTATTTTGTAGTTAGTGAATTCTTAGAGTGGTGGGGCTAGAAAATTTGGAAATGAGGTAAGAGGTTGTTCTTAAGCGGATTCTGAGGAGGTTATCGGTAAGTGTGAACCAACATACATGAACAGTTAAAATCATTTGATTATATATTATATATATATGTTGGTACATGCATATATGTGACATGACATTAGAGGTTTTGCATACATATACACAGGCATTGATAGGGCATGTTGGAGACCATGCATACGAACGTTCACACTTGCTAATAGCTAATTGGGTCCGATAGTGTTGTGGTAGGATCAGGTTGGTTGGTGGGTTTAAAGTGTTGTTTTGGTACCAGGTGAATGCTAGAAGTAGTAGAAGATAGTAAACATGTTGTCAGTAATAGTGGGTGTGATCTAGCATGGTGGCGGAAGGAAGGTGTTTAAGTGCTTAAAGAGTTTAGCGGTGTGGTGATAAGGAGGTGATTGTTTGGAGTTAGAATCGTTTGAGGTGGTTTCGAATAACAGATAAGTGTTGTAGTTTCTCTGTGTTGGGTGATTGTTGTAGGATAGTGAATGTGTTTCCGGAGTGTGGAGGTATCTTGCGTTGATAGTTGCAATAGGAGGATTTTGCTATGTAGGTGATGGTTCGTAGTAACCTTAGGGAAGTTGGAAGGAGGTTATGTTGAGAGCTTTAGGTGAGGTTTGGCTTGGGATGAGTAGAGGTTTCATGGTCTCAATATGTTTGCATGTGGATGGAGTGAGTGGCATCCCGGTAAGATTAGTGTCATGGTTTAAGCTTGATGTGGAAAGGCAATGTAAGTTCAAGGGCCATTGTTGGTTGGCCGGGTTTTTTTGAGAAGGTGGTTGGTTAGTCGTGTTCATGTAAATCTTCCTAAGACAATTGAGGTAAGTGAAACAACTGTTGAATTAAGGATGAAGTCTCGTGATGTGGATTTTGGGTGTTGTATGGGCAATATTTGATGGGATGTTAAGTCAGGTGATGGTAACGGATGTGGAAGAATGTTGTCAATACATTAGGAAATGTGAGCAAGCAGTTGTTGCTTAAGAAATTTTTGCTTGTGGTGGTAATCTTTGAAAGGAGTTGAGCGGTTTTGCAAGGGGTTTTAGAAGCAGTGAAGGTTGTGGGTCACATGGTGGCTGAAAAATGGATGGGTTGGTATTACCGTGTGTGTAAGTTTGTTGAAGGAGTTATGAGGTGAGGCGGAGTATGTTGTGAAGGGTTAAGAAGTTCTTCGGGTTGTTGGGGGTCCTGCACAGTTTGAAAGTGTGAAAAGCTAAGCTGAGATTAGTAACTGTGTGTGTTAGAAGTCTTGCACCGTGAGTAGTAGAGTTGGAATTGGGTATAGAGTAAGTTTGATTTGAGGATGTGTTGGTTTCGTTGTGTTTTGGGTTGAGGATGTTTCCGTGGTGGTTAAGTCTCTTGTGATACATTGTGTATTGCTTTCGGAGGTTTGGTACCGTGCTCTCTTCGCAAGTTGAAATTTCGAGGACGAAATTTCCTAAGAGGGGGAGAGTTGTAACACCCCAAATTTGGGCCTAGATGTTTAGAGTCTGAATCGGATAAGTCTGGAAAACGGTTCGAATCTAAAAGGGAGTTTTAGGGAACACCTAGTTCGGGTGATTTAATATATAAAAGAGAATGGTGAAATCAATTTTACAAAATAAGGTTTGGAAATACTACATTTCGGTGTAGTGACCAAATCGCAGTTTTTGCAAAGTTAGTAGTGACAGTTTTGTAAAGGATTGAAACTTTGAATCTTTAAGGAGCTAATTTACCAAAAATGTTTTTATCAGATTTTTCCTTAATTTGGGTGATTTAATTAATGGTTTAATTAATTAAAATAAAGGTGATAAACTACCTTTAACTTTCATAACTACTTTTCTCTAATTTTCTCTCAAAATCCTATCAACCAAACACTTTTTCTCGAGCAAATCTTACTTTGATTTCCATTTCATTTGATGAGAATTCCATCACTCATTGATTCCTAATCAATCTTTCATCAAATCTATTTGTTTTCTACATTGAATTTTCATGGAAACTTACCCAAATCAAGGAGAGATCATCTTTTAGAGGGAAGCTTGTTCTTCTCCTCCAAATACTCAGTTCTTTACTGAAATTCCCAAGTTGTCAATCCTTTATTAAAGTTTTATGAATGGTTTTAATGTTGGAAACAAGAATTTGGCTTAAAACTCAAGATTTTGGAAGAGATCTTGAAGATTTTCGTGGTAATTGATTGGGCTCTGTTTGGAGATGGTTTTCTAATGTATTTTGAATGTTAAATGATGTTAGAAATGAGGTTTTATCAATCCAATCCCGAATAGATTGTTTTTACTAAGTTTTTGCTTGTGAAAATGGTGGTTTTTGGGGTGATTTTGGTGTTCTGTTATAGCTAGAGGTGTAAGGACGAGTTAAGGGTTGTTTTTGATGTTAATTGATGTTTAGAATTTATAGATCTTGGCTGGGCTTTGTTTTGGGAGAGTTTGGAGGTGATTTCGGTTGTTTTTGGTAGCCGAAATGAGGTTCTTGAGTAGAGCAGCGAGTTGGGTTGTATGGCTGGTGATTTTAATGCATGATTGTGCATTAATCCTTTGCTCTTATGTGTTAAAATAGGGAAGAGTGATCCGGAAGCGATTGAGGTAGCGTTGGAGGTTTCGGACGCTTGGGAGGCTTGTCGGCTAGCATAGTGTTGTGTATCGATGAGTGAGATCGTGTTTTCCAGTTTTGGAACGATTTTGAAAAGAGGTTTGGGAACTTAAATTTTGGCTTGAAACGCCAGTTTAAGTTCGGAAGTAAGTAAAGTGGAATTCTCTATCGATTGTGCTATTATTGTTTTGAAAACTATCAAAATGGGTTTCGATGTGATTGATTTGACAATGTGGTTTAATTTGTTGTTTAAGCATGATTTTAAAGCATGTGAGTTGGTTGTCAAACTTGGTTTGAAGAAGGATGCATGAAATTAATATTCCTTGAGAGTATGTGTTGTTAGTTTGCATCTTAAGGCAATGTTCGGCATTTTGGCCTTGAAGGTGTTGCATGCTTTAAAAACAGTGAGTGTAGATGATTTTAACATGATATATTGGCATAGATGATGTAAAGATTACCGGATATATTGATCGATCAATAGGATGTAGATTGCACTATAAACTAAAATTCGTACGTGCTCTTGGGATTCATCCCAAAGAGAGAGACCAATGATGGGCAATCCATTGGAGTAGGACTTGGTGAAATATCCAAGCTTTTTGGCAACAAGAGTTATTGTCATGAGACCGATGATGGGCATTCCATCGGAGTAGGACTTGGTGAAACATCCAAGCTTTTTGGCAACAATAGTTATTACCATTAGACCGATGAGGGGCATACCATCGGGGTAGGACTTGATGAAATACTCAAGCTTTTGGCGAAAGTAGAATCGCCATGAGGGTACGGTGTGGTGGAAGCCACCGGAAGATTATGTTCTAGACGGGTAAGTATGGTGATGGTTGATGCTACCGGAAGTGTCTAGTAAATTGTCCGCATATCCGTGTACAATAGAGTATGTAAATGCCAATATATGAGAATGTGTGTCACATGTACCAATGCTTGAAATATTTTATGCTATGAGGTTTGCATAAGAGATAATGAAATTATGAAATGCTTTTGTGTAAACAAGCTTGGGTGGCTTTTCCATGAGTATTGCATAGGTTGTATACATGAGATAGCTAGATGGTACATGTTGTTTTCAAATGGAGATTTGCTTATGCAAAAGAGTATTGATTTTATGAAATGCTTTTGAGTAACAAGCATGTGTGGCCTTGCCATGGGCTTTGTATCGGTAGAATGCTTATGATAAATATTTGATATATGAGATTTCAAATGGTGTTTGCTTCGAAATGGTTTTCATGTATGAGAAAGGAAGAGTGTGGAATGGAAATGGTTTCCAAGGAAATTGGTTTAAACTTTGCACGAAGCACTATTGCATGAAATGGTTTAAGTGGAAGTTTTTGCAAAAATGTTGTTTGGGGTTGAGTTACTTATTGCATTTGAGCTTAATGTTGATCTTATGTTAAGTAATGCTTATTTATAAGGTGTTGATGTTTTATATGTGGTTTTCAAACAATACTTTGTTTATAAAGGTGTGATTGCTTTTGAAAAGGGTTTTAAGGTTTGCTACATTGATGGTGTTTTAGTTTGAGCATTCCTCACTAAGCATTATGTGCTTACGCTCCTTTTTGTCCATCAACGCAGATAAATGAATTTGGGACAGCAGGAAGCAAGGGATTCAAGAAGAGCTCCACTTGAGAAGTATGTTCTGGTTTATAGCTATAGATAATAAAGGCAATGGGGGGAGAGTCTTTTACGTTGATGTGTAATGAGATTGTTCATCTTGAGCATGTTCGATTTATGGTTTGATACTTGTTGATGATTGTTTTGTGATATTTGGTTCTTCATTTCCATATTTGATATAACTATGCTCTTTGGTTAAAGGTAAGATCTTGTGTTGAAAGTGATAAATGAGTGGGTGTGCTTAATGCTTGTTATGTATCTAGCTTCTGATGCAAAATGATGGTTTTAATGCTTAGCATGTTGTTGATATGTTGTGGAGTGATTTAAAGTATGTTTGATGGTGTTTTGATGTGAAAAACCAGAAGTTTCTGCTGTTTCTGGGCAGGGTGTATCGAAACACCCTTAGCTGTTTTGAAACGGATGCCTGAAATGGCCTGGACGTTTTGGAACGGCTAGAAGTGTTTCTAAACACTTTGGCTACTGGAAGTGTCTGTTTCGGAACTGGTTTCGAAATTTACCCGCGTTCCGAAAAGGTCAACACCGTTTCAATACGGGCGTTCGACACGGGTGTTTCGATACGGTTGTCGGTGTTTCGAAACGGGTGACCGTTGGACACAGATTTGAATTGCTTTGAAGTCTGCATGCTTTACATTTTAGTCATGAAAGTTGTAATTGCAATTGCTTGAGCTTTAGATGTCTTTTTAAGATGAAATTCGTCAGAGAGGCTTGTAATATGATTAATTAAGGTTCGGTAAAACTAAAATCTACAAAGTCTTTATGTTTTCCAAAATTTACATTTTGGTCCCTAAATGTGTATTTCTTGCAATTGAGTCCTTAAACGTTTTCCGATCGCTGTGCTTTTCTCTTCCAAGGTTCTTGAGCATTCACATAGGCTTAATGCGTATCTAGAAAAGATAAAACAAAAAAAAGGTCGTTAATCAAGGTTGACTTTCGGGTTGACTTTGGTTTTCCCCGTGTGATCTTCGTAGTTCGGGTCTAACGCCTAGGCCGGGCTAAGGGGGTTACATTTGTTGGTATCAAAGCTAAGTTGCGAACTTTTGGGGCAACGGTAAGTTTGTGGTAAGTTGTTATGGTAAGTGTTGGATGTTTAGTCTAATGTGTGGTTGAAAATTGGTTGAAAATATGACTTTGAGTGAATTGTTAATGTTTTTTTATCATGCTTTTTGGTTATGAATCTTCTGTGAGCTAGTGTGAGCATGTATTGGTGGTATGTTGATGTTGTAAGTTGTTTTTGAATAATGAAAATGTGATGGGCGTGATCTGTTGATATTATGTTGTTGAGGGTGAATGTTGTTTGATGAGAGCATGATTGAAGTTTTGCTGATTGATGTGCCGATATTTGTGATATCAATGTTTTTATGGATTGTCATGTCGTGTAAAAGGGGAAAACTCGGGATACCCATTGCCTTATTATTATAGCTATGTGTTAGTTTGGAGTTGGAGTCTTGAATCCTTACTCGAAGCTGGTATGATCGTTTTGTTTGTTTTGTTATTGTTGCTTTGTTAATAATAGCACAATGGAATCGTTGAGAGAGTGGCAACTAAGTACGATGGTTGCTGCTTTAGAGTGGGTTGTTAAGGGGTGGAATTCACCTTTTGGTGGAGGTGTTTTGTTTCAGTCAATTGTGCTTGGAGTTGAGGTGGTAAAGCAAAATGAGAGAGTTGGTTCTGTGATGAAGGATTCGTCATGTGTGGGACATGAGAGTTTGTCAAAGCAGCGTTTGCATGATTTGGGAGCTGTAGAGTATCATGGATCGACGCCTGAGGCGTTCGAGTCTTGGTTAGCCAGTATAATTCTAATTCTGGATCGGGAAGGGTGTGACAACGCCTGTAAGCTGGGAAGTGTTGTCTCGCTAATGCTGGAGGATGCTTGTGCTTGGTGGACATCGGTGTCGGTGGCAACGAATATCCGTGATATAGATTGGGAGTTCTTTTGTGTCTTCCTTTAATAGAAGATACCTTGGAGATCGGTTTCCAGGGGTTAAGCAACGTGGAGTGTGGGTTCAGTTTGTGATGGTGAGAAAAATACAAGCAAAAGAGCTGTGAGTACCGACCTTGAGAGTGGTCAGCGTAAGAGGTTACGCGACGGTAGGGTTCGCCTGAACCAAGGTTCTGGTGGTGGTGCTGATGTGGGTCTAGTGCAATATGACCAAGGAGTGATAGTTCGCTTGCCGAAGTGTGATCGTTGTAGAAGGCGTCATGTTGGAGTTTGTTGGGGTGTTGGAGTTTGTTGGAACTGTGGTTCTAAGGAGCATGTGCAGCAGGATTGTCCTCAAGTAGTGAGATCAGTTTCAGTGCGTGAAAAAGGGTCTCAGAAGGGTCGTGAGCGCGGCCGAGACAGAGTACGGAGGTGGCAAGAAGGCCAGGGAGGTGTGAGGTGTTTGGAGGATAGATCTTGTTGGAATTGTGGGTTCGTTGGACATGTGAGACGGAATTGTCTGAAGTTAGCTCGGGGTGGACAGGGTTCTTTGCAGCAGGGAGTCGGTGATGACCTTAAGGTGTTGGTTGATGTTGCGGCGGTATGGCCAGAGAATAGTGTTCTGCGGGGAAGGGAGATTGTCTGTTGGAACTCTGGGGCGATGAGGTGATTCTAGGTAATTTTTCTAAGTAATCTTTGCCCTATTTATCTTTGTTTGGTTCCGGTTTGGATTTCTTTGTGTAGTGAGTAAAGTCTTATAACTAGCAAGTTTGGGTAGTAGCCGATGTTGTTTTTGAAAACAACTTTAGATTGAAAAGGGTATTGGTGGAGTATTTTGTAGTTAGTGAATTGTTAGAGTGGTGGGGCTGGAAAAGTTGGAAATGAGGTAAGAGGTTGTTCTTAGGCGGATTCTGAGGATGTTATCGGTAAGTGTGAACCGACATACATGCACAGTTAAAATCATTTGATTATATATTATATATATGTTGGTACATGCATATATATGACATGACATTAGAGGTTTTGCATACATATGCACAGGCATTGATAGGGTATGTTGGAGACCATGCATACGAACGTTCACACTTGCTAATAGCTAATTGGGTCCGATAGTGTTGTAGTAGGATCAGGTTGGTTGGAGGGTTTAAAGTGTTGTTTTGGTACCAGGTGAATGCTAGAAGTAGTAGAAGATAGTAAACATGTTGTCAGTAATAGTGGGTGTGATCTAGCATGGTGGCGGAATGAAGGTGTTTAAGTGCTTAAAGAGTTTAGCGGTGTGGTGATAAGGAGGTGATCGTTTGGAGTTAGAATCGTTTGAGGTGGTTTCGAATAACAGATAAGTGTTGTAGTTTCTCTGTGTTGGGTGATTGTTGTAGGATAGTGAATGTGTTTCCGGAGTGTGGAGGTATCTTGCGTTGATAGTTGCAATAGGAGGATTTTGCTATGTAGGTGATGGTTCGTAGTAACCTTAGGGAAGTTGGAAGGAGGTTATGTTGAGAGCTTTAGGTGAGGTTTGGTTTGGTATGAGTAGAGGTTTCATGGTCTCAATATGTTTGCATGTGGATGGAGTGAGTGGCATCCCGGTAAGATTAGTGTCATGGTTTAAGCTTGATGTGGAAAGGCAATGTAAGTTCAAGGGCCATTGTTGGTTGGCCGGGTTTTTTTGAGAAGGTGGTTGGTTAGTCGTGTTCATGTAAATCTTCCTAACACAGTTGAGGTAAGTGAAACAACTGTTGAGTTAAGGATGGAGTCTCGTGATGTGAATTTTGGGTTTTGTATGGGCAATATTTGATGGGATGTTAAGTCAGGTGATGGTAACGGATGTGGAAGAATGTTTTCAATATATTAGGAAATGTGAGCAAGCAGTTGTTGCTTAAGAAATTTTTGCTTGTGGTGGTAATCTTTGAAAGGAGTTGAGCGGTTTTGCAAGGGGTTTTAGAAGCAGTGAAGGTTGTGGGTCACATGGTGGCTGAAAAATGGATGGGTTGGTGTTACCGTGTGTGTAAGTTTGTTGAATGAGTTATGAGGTGAGGCGGAGTATGTTGTGAAGGCTTAAAAAGTTCTTCGGGTTGTTGGGGGTCCTACACAGTTTGAAAGTGTGAAAAGCTAAGCTGAGATTAGTAACTGTGTGTTAGAAGTCTTGCACCGTGAGTAGTGGAGTTGGAATTGGGTATAGAGTAAGTTTGATTTGAGGATGTGTTGGTTTCGTTGTGTTTTGGGTTGAGGATGTTTCCGTGGTGGTTAAGTCTCTTGTGATACATTGTGTATTGCTTTGGGAGGTTTGGTACCGTGCTCTCTTCGCAAGTTGAAATTTCGAGGATGAAATTTCCTAAGAGGGGGAGAGTTGTAACACCCCAAATTTAGGCCTAGATGTTTAGAGTCTGAACCGGATAAGTCTGGAAAACGGTTCGAATCTAAAAGGGAGTTTTAGGGAACACCTAGTTCGGGATACTTTAAAAATATAGAAAAATATCTAAAAATCCTCATTTAATATATAAAAGAGAATGGTGAAATCAATTTTACAAAATATGGTTTGGAAATACTACATTTCGGTGTAGTGACCAAATCGCAGTTTTTGCAAAGTTAGTACTGACTGTTTTGTAAAGGATTGAAACTTTGAATCTTTAAGGAGCTAATTTACCAAAAATGTTTTCATCAGATTTTTCCTTAATTTGGGTGATTTAATTAATGGTTTAATTAATTAAAATAAAGGTGATAAACTACCTTTGACTTTCATAACTACTTTTCTCTCATTTCATTTTCTCTCAAAATCCTGTCAACCAAACACTTTTTCTCCAGCAAATCTTACTTTGATTTCCACTTCATTTGATGAGAATTCCATCACTCATTGATTCCTAATCAATCTTTCATCAAATCTATTTGTTTTCTACATTGAATTTTCATGGAAACTTGCCCAAATCAAGGAGAAATCATCTTTTAGAGGGAAGCTTGTTCTTCTCCTCTAAATACTCAGTTCTTTACTGAAATTCCCAAGTTGTCAATCCTTTATTAAAGTTTTATGAATGGTTTTAATATTGGAAACAAGAATTTGGCTTAAAACTCAAGATTTTGGAAGAGATCTTGAAGATTTTCGTGGTAATTGATTGGCCTCTGTTTGGAGATGGTTTTCTAATGTATTTTGAATGTTAAATGATGTTAGAAATGAGGTTTTATCAATCCAATCCCGAATAGATTGTTTTTCCTAAGTTTTTGCTTGTGAAAATGGTGGTTTTTGGGGTGATTTTGGTGTTCTGTTATAGATGGAGGTGTAAGGACGAGTTAAGGGTTGTTTTTGATGTTAATTGATGTTTAGAATTTATAGATCTTGGCTGGGCTTTGTTTTTGGGAGAGTTTGGAGGTGATTTCGGTTGTTTTTGGTAGCCGAAATGAGGTTCTTGAGTAGAGCAGCGAGTTGGGTTGTATGGCTGGTGATTTTAATGCATGATGGTGCATTAATCCTTTGCTCTTATGTGTTAAAACAGGGAAGAGTGATCCGGAAGCGATTGAGGTAGCGTTGGAGGTTTCGGACGCTTGGGAGGCTTGTCGGCTAGCATAGTGTTGTGTATCGGTGAGTGAGATCGTGTTTTCCAGTTTTGGAATGATTTTGAAAAGAGGTTTGGGAACTTAAATTTTGGCTTGAAACGCCAGTCTAAGTTCGGAAGTAAGTAAAGTGGAATTCTCTATCGATTGTGCTATTATTGTTTTGAAAACTATCAAAATGGGTTTTGATGTGATTGATTTGACAATGTGGTTTAATTTGTTGTTTGAGCATGATTTTAAAGCATGTGAGTTGGTTGTCAAACTTGGTTTGAAGAAGGATGCATGAAATTAATATTCCTTGAGAGTATGTGTTGTTAGTTTGCATCTTAAGGCAATGTTCGGCATTTTGGCCTTGAAGGTGTTGCATGCTTTAAAAACAGTGAGTGTGTAGATGATTTTAACATGATATATTGGCATAGATGATGTAAAGATTACCGGATATATTGATCGATCAATAGGATGTAGATTGCACTATAAACTAAAATTTGTACGTGCTCTTGGGATTCATCCCAAAGAGAGAGACCAATGATGGGCATTCCATTGGAGTATGACTTGGTGAAATATCCAAGCATTTTGGCAACAAGAGTTATTGTCATGAGACCGATGATGGGCATTCCATCGGAGTAGGACTTGGTGAAACATCCAAGCTTTTTGGCAACAAGAGTTATTACCATTAAACCGATAAGGGGCATACCATCGGGGTAGGACTTGATGAAATACTCAAGCTTTTGGTGAAAGTAGAATCGCCATGAGGGTACGGTGTGTTGGAAGCCACCGGAAGATTATGTTCTAGACGGGTAAGTACGGTGATGGTTGATGCCACTGGAAGTGTCTAATGAATTGTCCGCATATCCGTGTACAATAGAGTATGTAAATGCCAATATATGAGAATGTGTGTCACATGTACCAATGCTTAAAATATTTTATGCTATGAGGTTTGCATATGAGATAATGAAATTATGAAATGCTTTTGTGTAAACAAGCTTGGGTGGCTTTTCCATGAGTTTTGCATAGGTTGTATGCATGAGATAGCTAGATGGTACATGTTGTTTTCAAGTGGAGATTTGCTTATGCAACAGAGTATTGATTTTATGAAATGCTTTTGAGTAACAAGCATGTGTGGCCTTGCCATGGGCTTTGTATCGGTAGAATGCTTATGATAAATATTTGATACATGAGATTTCAAATGGTGTTTGCTTCGAAATGGTTTTCATGTATGAGAAAGGAAGAGTGTGGAATGGAAATGGTTTCCAAGGAAATTGGTTTAAACTTTGCACGAAGCACTATTGCATGAAATGGTTTAAGTGGAAGTTTTTGCAAAAATGTTGTTTGGGGTTGAGTTACTTAATGCATTTGAGTTTAATGTTGATCTTATGTTAAGTAATGCTTATTTATAAGGTGTTGATGTTTTATTTGAGGTTTTCAAACAATACTTGGTTTATAAAGGTGTGATTGCTTTTGAAAAGGGTTTTAAGGTTTGCTACATTGATGGTGTTTTAGTTTGAGCATTCCTCACTAAGCATTATGTGCTTACGCTCCTTTTTGTCCATCAATGCAGATAAATGAATTTGGGACAGCAGGAAGCAAGGGATTCAAGAAGAGCTCCACTTGAGAAGTATGTTCTGGTTTATAGCTATAGATAATAAAGGCAATGGGGGGAGAGTCTTTTACGTTGATGTGTAATGAGATTGTTCATCTTGAGCATGTTCGATTTATGGTTTGATACTTGTTGATGATTGTTTTGTGATATTTGGTTCTTCATTTCCATATTTGATATAACTATGCTCTTTGGTTAAAGGTAAGATCTTGTGTTGAATGTGATAAATGAGTGGGTGTGCTTAATGCTTGTTATGTATCTAGCTTCTGATGCAAAATGATGGTTTTAATGCTTAGCATGTTGTTGATATGTTGTGGAGTGATTTAAAGTATGTTTGATGGTGTTTTGATGTGAAAAACCAGAAGTTTCTGCTGTTTCTGGGCAGGGTGTATCGAAACACCCTTAGCTGTTTCGAAACGGATGCCTGAAATGGCCTGGGCGTTTCGGAACGGCTAGAAGTGTTTCTAAACACTTTGGCTACTGGAAGTGTCTGTTTCGGAACTGGTTTCGGAACATACCCGCGTACCGAAACGGTCAACACCGTTTCAATACGGGTGTTCGACACGGGTGTTTCGATACGGTTGTCGGTGTTTCGAAACGGGTGACCGTTGGACACAGATTTGAATTGCTTTGAAGTCTGCATGCTTTACATTTTAGTCCTGAAAGTTGTAATTGCAATTGCTTGAGCTTTAGATGTCTTTTTAAGATGAAATTCGGTAGGGAGGCTTGTAATATGATTAATTAAGGTTCGGTAAAACTAAAATCTACAAAGTCTTTATGTTTTCGAAAATTTACATTTTGGTCCCTAAATGTGTATTTCTTGCAATTGAGTCCTTAAACGTTTTCCGATCGCTGTGCTTTTCTTTTCCAAGGTTCTTGAGCATTCACATAGGCTTAATGCGTGTAACACCCCAATTTTGGGCTTAGAAGTTTTGGGTTTGAATCGGACCGGTCGGATTTCGGTTCGAATATAAAAGGTGGTTTTTAGGGAAAGCCTAGTTCGGGATGCATTAAAAATATGGAAAAAATATCTAAAAATCCTCTTTTATTATATGTAAGAGAGTGGTGAAATCAATTTTACAAAATGAGGTTTCGAAATGTGACATTTCAAGTTAGCGACTAAAATGTAATTTTTGAAAAGTTTGTGACTGTTTTAAAAGGATTGAAACTTTGAATCTTGAAGGAGCTAATTTACCCAAGAAGAGTTTTATCCAGATTTTCTTAATATTAAACATTTATTAAATGATATTTAATAAAAGGAAAAAGGGGAAATAGATATTTTTGAGTTCAAAACTAACTTTTCTCAAAATTTTCCCTCTTCATTTTCTCTCCCTTTTCTCTCAGCCAAACATATTTCCCCAGCCATTTTCCCTCTGATTTTAACACCTAAAGATGAGATTTCAATCTCTATTTGATCTCTAATCATTCCTACATCAAATTCTTATCATTTGCCTATTGAATTTTCAAGAATCTTGGCTTTAAACAAGGAGAAACTCACATTTAGAGGTATGAACGTCCTTCTCCTCTAAATACTCAGTTCTTTACTGAAATTCCCAAGTTCTCAATCCTTGATTTGAGTTTTAATAAAGGTTTTTATGTTGTGTTCTTGATCTTGGCTTTAAATGCAAGATTTGGATTTAATTTTGATTAAATTTGTACTGAATGATTGGGTTGTGTTTTGAGATGTCTTTTTGATGTTTATTGGATGTATAAATGATGTGTAATTGAGGTTTAATCAATGCAATCCCGGATAGGTTGACTCTCTTAAGTTTTTGATTGAGTTAATGGTGGTTTTGAGGTGTTTTTGATGTTCTGCTATAGCTGGAGGTATAAGGACGTGATTAGATCCTTTTTAGATGTTAATTGATGTATAAGAACGATTGGAATTGATGGATCTTGGCTGGGTAAAGTTTTAGAGGTGTTTGGATGTGATTTCGGTTGTGTTTGGTAGCCGAAATATGAGTGTTGATGAGAGCAGCGAGTTTAGATGTCTTGGTTGAAGGTATTAATGCATGATGATGCATTAATCTTCTGCTTTGATGTGTTTAAAACAGGGGAGACATCATCGGATCCTTGTGGTGTTGATCCGGAGGCTTGATTGGTGTTTCGGCAAGCTTGCGAAACGGAATCGGTGAGTGAAGTTTGGTTTTCAGCTTTGAAACCAATGTTTGAAGGTTATGGAAGCTTAGTTTAAGTCTAAACAACTTAGCTAAGCTCAAGAGTAAGTTTTCGGGAAAACTCTCTTTTTGTTGAACCATGAGATGGTTGAATGCAATGTGTTTTATTTGCATGTTTAAATTCTGTTTTGAAAGCATATTTTAGCATGTTTGATGCTGATTTTATAAGCCATGTGTTGAAGGATGCTCAAGGTAAGAGATCCTTGTTTTGAACATTGATAAATGTGGTTTGATGCATTGTAATGCATGACTATTTAATGGCTTTGTTAAATGCTTTAAAACAGTGGATTAATGATGCTATATGATGTATATTGGCAAGTGATGTGTTGGTTTTAAAGTACTTGAATCGGATATAGTTAGCCGGCTATAGGATTGGGTGCACTGTGAATAAAGTCGACTTGGATGTTGAGGGGTTGTGATTGTACCGTAAACTCCATCCAAGTACACTAACGAGATGGTTAAGATCATCATGGTGGTTAAAAGTCTATGAGTGGATCTTGTGTTAAGATCATCATGGTGGTTAAAAGTCCATGAGTGGATCTTGTGTTAAGATCACAATGGTGGTTAAAAGTCCATGTGTGGATCTTGTATTGTGTGTCCCGTGTTCTCGTTAGTGATGTTATACAACTACCAATGAGTGATGTTGAGGGGTTGTGATTGTACCATAGTCTCCATCACGGGTGTTGAGGGGTTGTGATTGTACCATGCTCCACCTTGATATTGGTAGTGTGTATGAAGCGTATGGGACAACGCTTGTAATCCGCGTATCCGATTGTGTTTTTGAGTTGTAAAATGTTTGATTATCACTTGAAAGCCAATATGACATGTTGATGATTTGAAGCATGGGATGCTTGGTTTGTATGCATAATTGCATGGTAAATGTTGTTTTGAAACTAAAGGCCTTGAAAAGGTGTTTTTGCAAATGCATTATTGTGATGTTTAAATTGAGCATTCCTCACTAAGCTATGTGCTTACGCTCTCTCTCTTTCTTAAATCAATAATGCAGAGCATTGAAGTGCATAAAGGGCAGCAAGGAGGTAAAGTATCAAAGTGAAGACTAAGCTCATGTATGGTGAATGTTTTCCTAACACTATTAGCTTTTGGCATTTGGCAATGGGAACCTAGTTGTGTTTTTGGGAGATGTTTTGGACTCCCTATGTTGGTTTAATGCCTTTGATGATGTTGGAACATGTAAATGGCCTTTTGGTAATTGGTTTTGGTGAATTGATGGTTGCATGGTTTTCAATATAGGATGCATGCCTATAGAATTGGGTTTTTCCTTGAATGATGCCATGATTGTGTTTAGTTGATGCTAATATGTTCCTTAGGTGTTTGATGACTTGTGTGTATGTTATGGAGGTCGTATGAATGTGTTTGATGGGTCAAATGCTTGTTAAACCAGCAAAAATCTGCAATTCTGGGCAACTCGTTTCGGAACGGGTGCTACTGTTTCGGAACAGGTGGCCTGAAATGGCCTTGGCGTTTCGAAACAGGTAGAGCTGTTCCGAAACGGATTTGCCACTGCCAAGCCCTGTTCCGCAACAAGTTTCGGAACGGTCCCGCGTTACGAAACGGATCTTCCCCGTTTCGGAACACTCGACCGTTGGGCACTGAATCTGATGGTTAAATGTTTTGAAACTCTGACATTTTGGTCCCAATCTTTGTATATGCAATTGGTTGAGTTTATGACGTCCGTTTGAGATGAAATTTGGCAGAGAGGCATGAAATATGATTAATTTCATAATGGTTACTTAAAAACATGTTAAGTCCTCCTAATTTCCTGAATTTGCATTTTGGTCCCTAAATTTGTATGTTGTGCAATTGAGCCCCTAAATGTTTTCCGATCGCTGTGATTTTTGAGTATGTTTATCTCAAGTGTCCACCTAGGGTTAAAATGCATTTAGACAAGATTAAAAATAAAAAAAAGGGTCGTTAATCAAGGTTGACTTTAGGGTTGACTTTGGTTTTCCCCGTGTAATCTTCGTAGTTCGGGTCAACTGTCTAGGCCGGGCTAAGGGGGTTACAATGCGTATCTAGAAAAGATAAAACAAAAAAGGTCGTAAACCAAGGTTGACTTTCGGGTTGACTTTGGTTTTCCCCGTGTGATCTTCGTAGTTCGGGTCTAACGCCTAGGCCGGGCTAAGGGGGTTACATTTTTTGGTATCAAAGCTAAGTCGCGAACTTTTGGGGCAACGGTAAGTTTGTGGTAAGTTGTTATGGTAAGTGTTGGATGTTTAGTCTAATGTGTGGTTGAAAATTGGTTGAAAAATATGACTTTGAGTGAATTGTTAATGTTTTTTTATCATGCTTTTTGGTTATGAATCTTCTGTGAGCTAGTGTGAGCATGTATTGGTGGTATGTTGATGTTGTAAGTTGTTTTTGAATAATGAAAATGTGATGGGCGTGATGTGTTGATATTATGTTGTTGAGGGTGAATGTTGTTTGATGAGAGCATGATTGAAGTTTTGCTGATTGATGTGCCGATATTTGTGATATCAATGTTTTTATGGATTTTCATGTCGTGTAAAAGGGGAAAACTCGGGATACCCATTGCCTTATTATTATAGCTATGTGTTAGTTTGGAGTTGGAGTCTTGAATCCTTGCTTGAAGCTGGTATGATCGTTTTGTTTGTTTTGTTATTGTTGCTTTGTTAATAATAGCACAATGGAATCGTTGAGAGAGTGGCAACTGGGTATGATGGTTGCTGCTTTAGAGTGGGTTGTTAAGGGGTGGAATTCACCTTATGGTGGAGGTGTTTCGTTTCAGTCAATTGTGCTTGGAGTTGAGGTGGTAAAGCAAAATGAGAGAGTTGGTTCTGTGATGAAGGATTCATCATGTGTGGGACATGAGAGTGTCAAAGCAGCGTTTGCATGATTTGGGAGCTTTGGAGTATCATGGTTCGATGCCTGAGGCATTCGAGTCTTGGTTAGCCAGTATAATTCAAATTCTGGATCGGGAAGGGTGTGACAACGCCTGTACGCTGGGAAGTGTTGTCTCGCTAATGCTGGAGGGTGCTTGTGCTTGGTGGACATCGGTGTCGGTGGCAACGAATATCCGTGATATAGATTGGGAGTTCTTTTGTGTCTGCCTTTAATAGAAGATACCTTGGAGATCGGTTTCCAGGGGTTAAGCAACGTGGGAGTGTGGGTTCAGTTTGTGATGGTGAGAAAAATACAAGCAAAAGAGCTGTGAGTACCGACCTTGAGAGTGGTCAGCGTAAGAGGTTACGCGACGGTAGGGTTCGCCTGAACCAAGGTTCTGGTGGTGGTGCTGATGTGGGTCTAGTGCAATATGACCAAGGAGTGATAGTTCGCTTGCCGAAGTGTGATCGTTGTAGAAGGCGTCACGTTGGAGTTTTTTGGGGTGTTGGAGTTTGTTGGAACTGTGGTTCTAAGGAGCATGTGAAGCGGGATTGTCCTCAAGTAGTGAGATCGGTTTCAATGCGTTAAAAAGGGTCTCAGAAGGGTCGTGAGCACGGCCGAGACAGAGTACGGAGGTGGTAAGAAGGCAGGGGAGGTGTGAGGTGTTTGGAGGATGGATATTGTTGGAATTGTGGGTTCGTTGGACATGTGAGACGGAATTGTCTGAAGTTAGCTCGGGGTGGACAGGGTTCTTTGCAGCAGGGAGTCGGTGATAACCTTAAGGTGTTGGTTGATGCTGCGGCGTATGGCCAGAGAATAGTGGTTCTGCGGGGAAGGGAGTTTGTCTGTTGGAACTCCGGGGCGATGAGGTGATTATAGGTAATTTTTCTAAGTAATCTTTGCCCTAGTTATCTTTGTTTGGTTCCGGTTTGGATTTCTTTGTGTAGTGAGTAAAGACTTATAACTAGCAAGTTTGGGTAGCAGCCGATGTTGTTTTTGAAAACAACTTTAGAGTGAAGAGGGTATTAGTGGAGTATTTTGTAGTTAGTGAATTGTTAGAGTGGTGGGTGTAACCCCCTTAACCCGGCCTAGACGGTTGACCCGAATTAAGAAAGTCACACGGGGAAAACCAAAGTCAACCCGAAAGTCAACCTTGATTAACGACCCTTTTTTTTCTTTTTAAACTTGTCTAAATGCATATTAATCCTTAGATATGACCATACAACAGCATACTCAAAGATCATAAACATCAGAGATCAAACAGGGACCCAATTGAACAAATTACAACTTTAGGGACCAGATTGTAATTTCTGATATATATGAGGACTTAACCCAAATTAAAGTTACCAACTTGAAATTAATCAGGTTTCATGCTTCTCTGTGGAATTTCAGCTCAAAAGGACTTCCCAAACTCATACAATTGCACAAACAAGATTCAGGACCAAAACGCAAACAATTCAAAACATTTAACTGCCAATGTCAGCCCCTAACGGTCACCCGTTCTGAAACAGGCAGAGCCCGTTTCGAAACGCGGGGCCGTTCCGCAACGCGTACCGCAACACGGGCTGGCAGTAGCCAAACCGTTTCGGAACGGTCCCTCCCGTTTCGGACGCCTGGGCTTGTTTAAGGCACCCGTTCCGAAACGGTAGGTGCTGTTCCGAAACACCCTGCACAGATTACTCCAAAATGCATACTTTAACATGCAATTAAACATCCAATCATGCTCCAAATGCCACCAAACTTTACCAATATGCAATTCAACATATAAGAGACATACTTGCATCAGCAATTCATCAAAACATCCACATATATGGAAAGCCCCAAATCTATAGGCATGCTTCCTACACAAGCAACCATTCAAGCATAAACTTTCAATTCAAGCATATAATGGCCAACCACAAAAACCAGCAACCTCAACAACATTCAAATTACCTAGGGAGTTCAAAACATCTCCCAAAACATACACATAGGTCCCCCATTGCCAAATTACCAAAAGCTCAACAGCTACCTTCCTACTCAAGGCATCCGCAACAACATTAGCCTTTCCAGGATGGTACTCAATCGTCAGATCATAATCCTTGAGCAACTCCAACCAACGCTGCTGCCTAAGATTCAACTCCTTCTGAGACATCAGATACCTCAAACTCTTGTGATCTGTGTACACAGTACACTTCTCACCATACAGATAATGTCTCCAGATCTTCAGAGCAAAAACCACTGCAGCCAGCTCAATATCATGCGTAGGATAATTGCGCTCATGCACCTTCAACTGCCGTGATGCATAAGCCACAACCTTA
Organism: Hibiscus trionum; assembly: GCA_030270665.1. Taxonomy (NCBI): domain Eukaryota; kingdom Viridiplantae; phylum Streptophyta; class Magnoliopsida; order Malvales; family Malvaceae; genus Hibiscus; species Hibiscus trionum. Next base: position 6,076,134 of record BSYR01000007.1, on the reverse strand, counting down.
CCCTCCTGCATCAGCACACACCCCAAACCAACATAGGATGCATCACTGTAAACCACAAACTCTTTCCCTGATTCAGGCTAAATCAAGATAGGAGCTTGCGTCAAAGCCGCCTTAAGCTTCTCAAAAGCCTGCTGTCTCGCTTCCGTCCACTCATACTTAACATCCTTTTGCAACAGCTTCGTCAAAGGAGCAGCAATCTTGGAAAAACCATCCACAAACCTTCGGTAGTATCCCGCCAAACCAAGGAAACTACGGACCTCATGAACAGACTTAGGAACTTTCCAATTCATCACCGCCTCAATCTTCTGAGGATCAACACGAATCCCCTCAGCTGAGACCACATGCCCAAGAAACACCACCTCCTTAAGCCAGAACTCACACTTGCTCAGCTTAGCATAAAGTTGATTCTCCAACAAAGCCTGCAAAACAATCCTCAAATGCTCTTCATGCTCCTCCTCAGTACGCGAGTACACGAGGATATCATCGATGAACACCACAACGAACTTGTCCAGGTATTCATGAAACACACGATTCATCATGTCCATGAAAGCAGCAGGAGCATTTGTCAACCCAAACGGCATCACAAGGAACTCATAATGCCCATACCTTGTCCTGAAAGCTGTCTTAGGCACATCCACATCCTTCACCTTCAACTGATAATACCCTGACCTCAAGTCAATCTTAGAGAACACAGCAGCTCCCCGAAATTGATCAAAGAGATCATATATCCTCGGCAAAGGATACCGATTCTTGATAGTCAACTTGTTTAGCTGACGGTAATCAATGCACATTCTCATAGTGCCATCCTTCTTTTTCACAAACAAGACCGGTGCTCCCCAAGGTGACACACTCGGTCGGATGAAACCACGATCAAGCAACTCTTGTAACTGCGTCTTCAACTCTTTCAGCTCCTTAGGTGCCATTCTATAAGGGGTAATGGACACAGGAGTTGTATTCTCATACAGCTCAATTCCAAACTCCACCTCACGGTTAGGAGGTAAACCAGGCAACTCCTCAGGAAAAACATCAGGAAACTCATTCACAACTCTGATATCTTGCACCCTCAACTCTTTAGAGCTAGGATTCATCACAAAAGCTAGATAGGCTTCGCAACCTTGCCTCAGCATCCTGCTCGCCTCCAAGGTAGACACCACATTGGCAAGAAACTTCACATTCTCACCAACCACAACAACTTCATAATCATCCGCAAGCTTAAGCGAAACTCGCTTGTTTTCACAATCCACAACAGCACGATGCTCAGCAAGCCAATCCATACCAAGGATTACATCAAAACCATAAAAGGGCAACTCCATAAGATCAACATGAAAAACATGTTCTTGAACAACCAAGGGACACCTTCTATAAAGCTTTCGAGTCACAACAGTCTCACCAAAAGAACTAGTGACACGAACACCAACATCCAAAGACTCAACAGGCAAACCAAGCAATTCAGCATGCTCACGCAAAATGTATGAATGCGTAGATCCAGAATCTATCAAAGAAAGCAATGACAAGGATTGCAAAGTAAAGGTACCTGCAATCACATCTGCATCATTCCTTCCCTCACGCTGAGCATACACCCTCGCTTGGCCTCCACCTTCAGGCTGAATAGCCACAACATGGGCCACTCCACGACCACCTTCCTCTCTCCTCTGGAAATTAACACGGCCGCGCCCACGACCTCTCTGCGGTGCAGCAACAACAGGAGCACGCACCTGATCACCAGCCAACCTAGGACAATCTCGCCTCAAATGGTCTGCGGATCCACAATTCCAACACCCATGACCAGCTGCCGCAACAGGAGCTTGCACCTCTCTCACAGCACGAGGACAGTCACGCTTCATGTGACCACGTGAACCACAGATCCAACAAGCACTCGGATCAGCTCTAGCAATGCCTCCTCTAGCAGGTGCACCACCACCTCTCTTAGCTGAAGACTGATACTTCTGATCACGTCCCCTCTTGTTCCGTCCACCTCTGGAACTATACTCAGCGGCTCTCTTACCAGAACTTGCTCCAGCACCTTTCGCAGATAAACTCAGGTTCATCTCAATATCCTTGGCTCGGCCCACCAACACATCAAAATCATCATACTCGGTGGCCAGCACATACATCTTTACATCCGTCACTAAGCCATAACGGAATCTCTCGCACCTTGCCCACTCATCAGGTACCAGCTCAGGTGCATACTGACTGAGTCGCACAAACTGCACTTCATACTCAGACACACTCATGCTCCCTTGGGTAAGAGACATGAATTCACGCTTCTTCTCATCAAGATTCTAACACCAAGATATCTCCGCTTGAACACATTCTGAAAGAATGTCCAAGTCACATCAGCTTCAACCATCCCAGCTATAGTGGTCGTCCACCACGTATACGCATCATCCTGCAGCAAGGATACAACACACCCCAGCTTCTGCACATCAGTGCAACTCATCTGACCCAAGATTCGCTTGGTACTCTCTAGCCAAGCTTCAGAACTCTCAGCAGACATACCCCTGAACTCAGTCCCACCAAGACTGCATAGACGCTCCAAAGGTAGTCTAACTCCAGCATCTTCCTGATGCCCCGCTCCACGAGCCCCAGCTACTGCTACTTGAAAAGCACCAGCAATAGCTTGCACTAACATAGACATATCAGGCATAGCTTGCCCCTGACCAACCTCTGGTCCAGCAGCTCCAGCACCAACTGCAGCTCCAGCTTCCTCAGCCCCAGCACCACCACCACCAGGTGGAGGAGGTAACACCGCACTACCCGTGTTTTCCTCATTCTCGTTCTCATTAGGAGCCGTAGCTCGCACATTACCTCGTAACTCTCTACGTGGTGCCATACTTTTACCATGCAATCACAATACAAATAAAACGAAGTCAGGCCCAGCAAGGTAAGCAATCCAAGTATTCAAGCTCAATTTCATTCAAAATCAACACCATTTCATTAGCTTTTATTTGGCAATGGGTACCCACAACATGCTACATCACAGCATACATCTCAATTGCAACATACATGCAATTCACTCAACAAGCATACAAGCATACATACTTCAATCATGCACACACTCATTCCTAATTACTCGAGAACTCAGCTCTGATACCACCAAATGTAACCCCCTTAACCCGGCCTAGACGGTTGACCCGAATTAAGAAAGTCACACGGGGAAAACCAAAGTCAACCCGAAAGTCAACCTTGATTAACGACCCTTTTTTTTCTTTTTAAACTTGTCTAGATGCATATTAATCCTTAGATATGACCATACAACAGCATACTCAAAGATCATAAACATCAGAGATCAAACAGGGACCCAATTGAACAAATTACAACTTTAGGGACCAAATTGTAATTTCTGATATATATGAGGACTTAACCCAAATTAAAGTTACCAACTTGAAATTAATCAGGTTTCATACTTCTCTGTGGAATTTCAGTTCAAAAGGACTTCCCAAACTCATACAATTGCACAAACAAGATTCAGGACCAAAACGCAAACAATTCAAAACATTTAACTGCCAATGTCAGCCCCTAACGGTCACCCGTTCCGAATCAGGCAGAGCCCGTTTCGAAACGCGGGGCCGTTACGCAACGCGTACCGCAACACGGGCTGGCAGTAGCCAAACCGTTTCGGAACGGTCCCTCCCGTTTCGGACGCCTGGGCTTGTTTAAGGCACCCGTTCCGAAACGGTAGGTGCTGTTCTGAAACACCCTGCACAGATTACTCCAAAATGCATACTTTAACATGCAATTAAACATCCAATCATGCTCCAAATGCCACCAAACTTTACCAATATGCAATTCAACATATAAGAGACATACTTGCATCAGCAATTCATCAAAACATCCACATATATGGAAAGCCCCAAATCTATAGGCATGCTTCCTACACAAGCAACCATTCAAGCATAAACTTTCAATTCAAGCATATAATGGCCAACCACAAAAACCAGCAACCTCAACAACATTCAAATTACCTAGGGAGTTCAAAACATCTCCCAAAACATACACATAGGTCCCCCATTGCCAAATTACCAAAAGCTAAATGTACTTAAGAAAACCTTCCATACTTTGAGCTTTACTTCCACTTGAATGCTTGCCTTCCTTGCTGCCCTCGAAGTACTTTAATGTTCTGCATTATTGGTTTGAGAAAACAAAGAGAGCGTAAGCAAAAGCTTAGTGAGGAATGCTCAATAAAACCATTCAATAATGCATTTATAAACACTTTATAAATCATGCTTCAAATCATCATTTACACATGCTCAAAAGCAATCTTTAAACAAGCATCTCATGCTTCATATCATTACATGTCATATTGGCCACAAGTGATACATTTCATTTCTTTAAAAACAAGTTCATCAACTTTCACCCCAAGGACTTTTAAACACCTTGGCCCCAAGGACTTTTAAACACCTTGGCAAGGACCACACAAGGACTTTTAAACACCTTTGTGTCCTTAACAAGTTCACCTCAAGGACTTTTAAACACCTTGACCCCAAGGACTTTTAAACACCTTGGCCATGGACTTTTAAACACCATGATAATAATCACCCCAAGGACTTTTAAACACCTTGGCCCCAAGGACTTTTAAACACCTTGGCCCATGGACTTTTAAACACCATGGAAAGGACCACACAAGGACTTTTAACCACCTTTGTGTCCGTAGCAAGAATCATCCAAGGACTTTTAACCACCTTGATGTTCTTAAGTAAACAAGGCTCACTCAAGGACTTTTAACCACCTTAGTGACCTTAACCTTTTCAAAACATCACTTGCCAATATACATCATTATCATCAATTTATCCACTATTTTAAAGCATTAAACCAAGCCATATTCATCATGCATTCAAAAGCATCAAACCACATTTAATCAATGTTCAAAAACAAGGAACTCTTACCTTGAGCTTCCTTCAACATATGGCTTACAAAAACAGCATTAACCATGCTAAATCATGCTTTCAAAACAGAGTTTAAAACATGCAATAAACCACATTGCACAACAATCAAATCATGGCCACCACTAGAGAGTATTTCCGAAACTTACACTTGAGCTTAGCAAAGTGGTTTAGACTTAAACTAAGCTCCCAAGACATTGGTTTCAAAGCCGAAAACCCAATTTCACTCACCGATTCCACTTCGCCTCTTGCCGAAGCACCAAATCAAGCCTCCGGATCACCACCACTTGGATCCAAAGATGACTCCCCTGTTTTAACACATTAAAACAGTAGATTAATGCATCATCATGCATTAATAGCTTCAATGAAAGCACCTAAACTCGCTGCTCTCATCCACACCCCATTTTCGGCCACCAAACACAACCGAAAATGCATCCAAACCACTTCTCAACAAAGCCCAGCCATAAACCATCAAAACCTAACATCCTTTAACACCATTTAACATCTAAAGAGAACTTAACAACATCCTTATACCTCCAGCAACAACAGATCCACAAGATCACTCCAAAAACAACCAAGAATCATAAGCTAAACTTAGGAAATTCAACCTATCCGGGATTGCATTAATCAAAACCCAATTCCTTATCAAATTAACATTCATTAATCATCATTTTAACACCTTAAAACACTGCTTAAACAGATCCAATGAAATTTCATCAAAAACACACCAAATCTTGCATTTTAAGCCAAGATCCATTAAACAATCTTAAAAGCCATTTATAAAACATCAATTAAGGATTGAGAACTTGGGAATTTCAGTAAAGAACTGAGAGTTTAGAGGAGAAGGACGTTCTTACCTCCAAACTTGAGTTTCTCCTCTTTTAGAGCCAAAAAGCTTGAAGAATCAACTTGCAAATTGAGAGGTTTTGTAGATATGATGATTAGAAATCAAAAGAGAGTTGAAAGGAGAGATTTAGGTAACAAAATCAGAAGAAACTCTCTGGAGAGAAAGTGTTTGGGTTGAGAAAAAATGAGAGAAAAGAAAATGAGAAGTTAGTTACAAAATAGCCAAAATGACTTTCCCTCCTCTTTTCTTATGTTTAAAAATCAGAATAAAACCTTAAAATATCTTAGAAAAATCTGGAGAAACTACTTTTGGAATAATATCTCCTTAAAGATTCAAAGTTTCAATCCTTTATAAAACAGTCACGCAACTTTCAAAAATTACATTTTGGTCACTAGCCAAAATGTCACCCTTCCAAACCTCAATTTTCAAAATTGATTTCACAGTTCACTTATATATATTAAAAGATGATTTTAGAACATTTTTCCATATTTTTAATGCAACCCGAACTAGGCTTTCCTAATGTCACCCTTATAGATTCGAACAGCACTTTGACCAAACCGGTCAACGCCCAAAACTTCTAAGCCCAAAACCGGGGCGTTACAACTCTCCCCCCCTTAAGAAATTTCATCCTCGAAATTTACCTGAAGGAAAGAGATAAGGAAACTGCTTCAGCATGTCTTCCTTCCGCTCCCACGTGGCTTCCTCAACACCTCGATGCTTCCACAGCACCTTCACCAACTCAATGGTCTTGCCACGAAGAACCTTGTTATCCGAATCCAGAACCTTCACCGGTTCCTCATCATAGGTCAAATCCGGATTCAAAACCACTTCCTCCACAGGCATCACATGCGAAGGATCAAATCTATACTTCCGGAGCATAGAAACATGGAACACATCATGAATCTTCTCCAACTCTTGAGGTAACCTCAACCGATACGCAACAGGACCCACACGATCAACCACCTCATATGGTCCAATGTACCTAGGGCTCAACTTACCCTTTCGGCCAAACCTCATCACCTTCTTCCAAGGCGAAACCTTCAAGAACACACGGTCACCCACCGCATACTCAATCTCCTTACGCTTCAAATCCGCGTAAGACTTCTGCCGATCAGAGGCAGCCTTCAACCGCTCACAAATGAGCTTTACCTTCTCTGTGGTCCCTTTCAACAAAGCCGGCATCGAAACCAACTTTTGACCAGTTTCAGCCCAACAAAGAGGAGTCCTACACTTCCTCCCGTACAAAGCCTCATAAGGTGCCATCTGTATACTTGCCTGATAACTGTTGTTATAAGCAAACTCAACCAAAGGCAGATGCTTCTCCCAAGAACCTTGGAACTCAATCACGCAGCACCTCAACATATCCTCCAAAATCTGGATAACTCGCTCAAACTGACCATCCGACTGAGGATGATAGGATGTACTGAAATGCAACCTTGTACCCAGAGCTTGATGCAAACACTGCCAGAAACGCGATGTGAACCTCAGATCCCTATCCGACACAATCGACTTAGGCACACCATGCAGCCGCACAATCTCAGCAATGTACAGCTCTGCCAACTTATCCAAAGAAAACGTGGTATGCACAGGCAGGAAATGCGCACACTTCGTTAGGCGATCTACAATCACCCAAACAGAATTCTTCTTCGAGGGAGACAAAGGTAAACCAGATACAAAATCCATGGTAACCCTTTCCCACTTCCATTCAGGGATTTTCAACGGTTGTAACAACCCTGAATGAAACTGATGCTCAGCCTTAACTCGCTGACACACCAAACACTTGCTCACAAACTCCGCAACATCCTTCTTCAAACCCACCCAATAGTACTCATCACGAAGATCACGATACATCTTGGTACTACCAGGGTGCATAGCAAAAGGACTACTATGACCTTCAGTCAGAATAGCACGCCTCAACTCAACATCAGCAGGCACTACTATTCGACTCCCAAAACACAACACACCATCATCATTAAAGCAGAAATCCGAAGGTCTACCCTCCGCGATATCCTGAACATGAGACACCAAGGAATCATCCAGCAACTGCTTATCCTTGATCAACTGAACCAACGATGGCTTCACTTGCAACTCAGCAACAAGACCACCATCACGCGAAATGCTCAAGCAGGCAAACATAGCCCTCAGCTCAACAGCTACCTTCCTACTCAAGGCATCCGCAACAACATTAGCCTTTCCAGGATGGTACTCAATCGTCAGATCATAATCCTTGAGCAACTCCAACCAACGCTGCTGCCTAAGATTCAACTCCTTCTGAGACATCAGATACCTCAAACTCTTGTGATCTGTGTACACAGTACACTTCTCACCATACAGATAATGTCTCCAGATCTTCAGAGCAAAAACCACTGCAGCCAGCTCAATATCATGCGTAGGATAATTGCGCTCATGCACCTTCAACTGCCGTGATGCATAAGCCACAACCTTACCCTCCTGCATCAGCACACACCCCAAACCAACATAGGATGCATCACTGTAAACCACAAACTCTTTCCCTGATTCAGGCTAAATCAAGATAGGAGCTTGCGTCAAAGCCGCCTTAAGCTTCTCAAAAGCCTGCTGTCTCGCTTCCGTCCACTCATACTTAACATCCTTTTGCAACAGCTTCGTCAAAGGAGCAGCAATCTTGGAAAAACCATCCACAAACCTTCGGTAGTATCCCGCCAAACCAAGGAAACTACGGACCTCATGAACAGACTTAGGAACTTTCCAATTCATCACCGCCTCAATCTTCTGAGGATCAACACGAATCCCCTCAGCTGAGACCACATGCCCAAGAAACACCACCTCCTTAAGCCAGAACTCACACTTGCTCAGCTTAGCATAAAGTTGATTCTCCAACAAAGCCTGCAAAACAATCCTCAAATGCTCTTCATGCTCCTCCTCAGTACGCGAGTACACGAGGATATCATCGATGAACACCACAACGAACTTGTCCAGGTATTCATGAAACACACGATTCATCATGTCCATGAAAGCAGCAGGAGCATTTGTCAACCCAAACGGCATCACAAGGAACTCATAATGCCCATACCTTGTCCTGAAAGCTGTCTTAGGCACATCCACATCCTTCACCTTCAACTGATAATACCCTGACCTCAAGTCAATCTTAGAGAACACAGCAGCTCCCCGAAATTGATCAAAGAGATCATATATCCTCGGCAAAGGATACCGATTCTTGATAGTCAACTTGTTTAGCTGACGGTAATCAATGCACATTCTCATAGTGCCATCCTTCTTTTTCACAAACAAGACCGGTGCTCCCCAAGGTGACACACTCGGTCGGATGAAACCACGATCAAGCAACTCTTGTAACTGCGTCTTCAACTCTTTCAGCTCCTTAGGTGCCATTTTATAAGGGGTAATGGACACAGGAGTTGTATTCTCATACAGCTCAATTCCAGACTCCACCTCACGGTTAGGAGGTAAACCAGGCAACTCCTCAGGAAAAACATCAGGAAACTCATTCACAACTCTGATATCTTGCACCCTCAACTCTTTAGAGCTAGGATTCATCACAAAAGCTAGATAGGCTTCGCAACCTTGCCTCAGCATCCTGCTCGCCTCCAAGGTAGACACCACATTGGCAAGAAACTTCACATTCTCACCAACCACAACAACTTCATAATCATCCGCAAGCTTAAGCGAAACTCGCTTGTTTTCACAATCCACAACAGCACGATGCTCAGCAAGCCAATCCATACCAAGGATTACATCAAAACCATAAAAGGGCAACTCCATAAGATCAACATGAAAAACATGTTCTTGAACAACCAAGGGACACCTTCTATAAAGCTTTCGAGTCACAACAGTCTCACCAAAAGAACTAGTGACACGAACACCAACATCCAAAGACTCAACAGGCAAACCAAGCAATTCAGCATGCTCACGCAAAATGTATGAATGCGTAGATCCAGAATCTATCAAAGAAAGCAATGACAAGGATTGCAAAGTAAAGGTACCTGCAATCACATCTGCATCATTCCTTCCCTCACGCTGAGCATACACCCTCGCTTGGCCTCCACCTTCAGGCTGAATAGCCACAACATGGGCCACTCCACGACCACCTTCCTCTCTCCTCTGGAAATTAACACGGCCGCGCCCACGACCTCTCTGCGGTGCAGCAACAACAGGAGCACGCACCTGATCACCAGCCAACCTAGGACAATCTCGCCTCAAATGGTCTGCGGATCCACAATTCCAACACCCATGACCAGCTGCCGCAACAGGAGCTTGCACCTCTCTCACAGCACGAGGACAGTCACGCTTCATGTGACCACGTGAACCACAGATCCAACAAGCACTCGGATCAGCTCTAGCAATGCCTCCTCTAGCAGGTGCACCACCACCTCTCTTAGCTGAAGACTGATACTTCTGATCACGTCCCCTCTTGTTCCGTCCACCTCTGGAACTATACTCAGCGGCTCTCTTACCAGAACTTGCTCCAGCACCTTTCGCAGATAAACTCAGGTTCATCTCAATATCCTTGGCTCGGCCCACCAACACATCAAAATCATCATACTCGGTGGCCAGCACATACATCTTTACATCCGTCACTAAGCCATAACGGAATCTCTCGCACCTTGCCCACTCATCAGGTACCAGCTCAGGTGCATACTGACTGAGTCGCACAAACTGCACTTCATACTCAGACACACTCATGCTCCCTTGGGTAAGAGACATGAATTCACGCTTCTTCTCATCAAGATTCTAACACCAAGATATCTCCGCTTGAACACATTCTGAAAGAATGTCCAAGTCACATCAGCTTCAACCATCCCAGCTATAGTGGTCGTCCACCACGTATACGCATCATCCTGCAGCAAGGATACAACACACCCCAGCTTCTGCACATCAGTGCAACTCATCTGACCCAAGATTCGCTTGGTACTCTCTAGCCAAGCTTCAGAACTCTCAGCAGACATACCCCTGAACTCAGTCCCACCAAGACTGCATAGACGCTCCAAAGGTAGTCTAACTCCAGCATCTTCCTGATGCCCCGCTCCACGAGCCCCAGCTACTGCTACTTGAAAAGCACCAGCAATAGCTTGCACTAACATAGACATATCAGGCATAGCTTGCCCCTGACCAACCTCTGGTCCAGCAGCTCCAGCACCAACTGCAGCTCCAGCTTCCTCAGCCCCAGCACCACCACCACCAGGTGGAGGAGGTAACACCGCACTACCCGTGTTTTCCTCATTCTCGTTCTCATTAGGAGCCGTAGCTCGCACATTACCTCGTAACTCTCTACGTGGTGCCATACTTTTACCATGCAATCACAATACAAATAAAACGAAGTCAGGCCCAGCAAGGTAAGCAATCCAAGTATTCAAGCTCAATTTCATTCAAAATCAACACCATTTCATTAGCTTTTATTTGGCAATGGGTACCCACAACATGCTACATCACAGCATACATCTCAATTGCAACATACATGCAATTCACTCAACAAGCATACAAGCATACATACTTCAATCATGCACACACTCATTCCTAATTACTCGAGAACTCAGCTCTGATACCACCAAATGTAACCCCCTTAACCCGGCCTAGACGGTTGACCCGAATTAAGAAAGTCACACGGGGAAAACCAAAGTCAACCCGAAAGTCAACCTTGATTAACGACCCTTTTTTTTCTTTTTAAACTTGTCTAGATGCATATTAATCCTTAGATATGACCATACAACAGCATACTCAAAGATCATAAACATCAGAGATCAAACAGGGACCCAATTGAACAAATTACAACTTTAGGGACCAAATTGTAATTTCTGATATATATGAGGACTTAACCCAAATTAAAGTTACCAACTTGAAATTAATCAGGTTTCATGCTTCTCTGTGGAATTTCAGTTCAAAAGGACTTCCCAAACTCATACAATTGCACAAACAAGATTCAGGACCAAAACGCAAACAATTCAAAACATTTAACTGCCAATGTCAGCCCCTAACGGTCACCCGTTCCGAATCAGGCAGAGCCCGTTTCGAAACGCGGGGCCGTTACGCAACGCGTACCGCAACACGGGCTGGCAGTAGCCAAACCGTTTCGGAACGGTCCCTCCCGTTTCGGACGCCTGGGCTTGTTTAAGGCACCCGTTCCGAAACGGTAGGTGCTGTTCTGAAACACCCTGCACAGATTACTCCAAAATGCATACTTTAACATGCAATTAAACATCCAATCATGCTCCAAATGCCACCAAACTTTACCAATATGCAATTCAACATATAAGAGACATACTTGCATCAGCAATTCATCAAAACATCCACATATATGGAAAGCCCCAAATCTATAGGCATGCTTCCTACACAAGCAACCATTCAAGCATAAACTTTCAATTCAAGCATATAATGGCCAACCACAAAAACCAGCAACCTCAACAACATTCAAATTACCTAGGGAGTTCAAAACATCTCCCAAAACATACACATAGGTCCCCCATTGCCAAATTACCAAAAGCTAAATGTACTTAAGAAAACCTTCCATACTTTGAGCTTTACTTCCACTTGAATGCTTGCCTTCCTTGCTGCCCTCGAAGTACTTTAATGTTCTGCATTATTGGTTTGAGAAAACAAAGAGAGCGTAAGCAAAAGCTTAGTGAGGAATGCTCAATAAAACCATTCAATAATGCATTTATAAACACTTTATAAATCATGCTTCAAATCATCATTTACACATGCTCAAAAGCAATCTTTAAACAAGCATCTCATGCTTCATATCATTACATGTCATATTGGCCACAAGTGATACATTTCATTTCTTTAAAAACAAGTTCATCAACTTTCACCCCAAGGACTTTTAAACACCTTGGCCCCAAGGACTTTTAAACACCTTGGCAAGGACCACACAAGGACTTTTAAACACCTTTGTGTCCTTAACAAGTTCACCTCAAGGACTTTTAAACACCTTGACCCCAAGGACTTTTAAACACCTTGGCCATGGACTTTTAAACACCATGATAATAATCACCCCAAGGACTTTTAAACACCTTGGCCCCAAGGACTTTTAAACACCTTGGCCCATGGACTTTTAAACACCATGGAAAGGACCACACAAGGACTTTTAACCACCTTTGTGTCCGTAGCAAGAATCATCCAAGGACTTTTAACCACCTTGATGTTCTTAAGTAAACAAGGCTCACTCAAGGACTTTTAACCACCTTAGTGACCTTAACCTTTTCAAAACATCACTTGCCAATATACATCATTATCATCAATTTATCCACTATTTTAAAGCATTAAACCAAGCCATATTCATCATGCATTCAAAAGCATCAAACCACATTTAATCAATGTTCAAAAACAAGGAACTCTTACCTTGAGCTTCCTTCAACATATGGCTTACAAAAACAGCATTAACCATGCTAAATCATGCTTTCAAAACAGAGTTTAAAACATGCAATAAACCACATTGCACAACAATCAAATCATGGCCACCACTAGAGAGTATTTCCGAAACTTACACTTGAGCTTAGCAAAGTGGTTTAGACTTAAACTAAGCTCCCAAGACATTGGTTTCAAAGCCGAAAACCCAATTTCACTCACCGATTCCACTTCGCCTCTTGCCGAAGCACCAAATCAAGCCTCCGGATCACCACCACTTGGATCCAAAGATGACTCCCCTGTTTTAACACATTAAAACAGTAGATTAATGCATCATCATGCATTAATAGCTTCAATGAAAGCACCTAAACTCGCTGCTCTCATCCACACCCCATTTTCGGCCACCAAACACAACCGAAAATGCATCCAAACCACTTCTCAACAAAGCCCAGCCATAAACCATCAAAACCTAACATCCTTTAACACCATTTAACATCTAAAGAGAACTTAACAACATCCTTATACCTCCAGCAACAACAGATCCACAAGATCACTCCTAAAACAACCAAGAATCATAAGCTAAACTTAGGAAATTCAACCTATCCGGGATTGCATTAATCAAAACCCAATTCCTTATCAAATTAACATTCATTAATCATCATTTTAACACCTTAAAACACTGCTTAAACAGATCCAATGAAATTTCATCAAAAACACACCAAATCTTGCATTTTAAGCCAAGATCCATTAAACAATCTTAAAAGCCATTTATAAAACATCAATTAAGGATTGAGAACTTGGGAATTTCAGTAAAGAACTGAGAGTTTAGAGGAGAAGGACGTTCTTACCTCCAAACTTGAGTTTCTCCTCTTTTAGAGCCAAAAAGCTTGAAGAATCAACTTGCAAATTGAGAGGTTTTGTAGATATGATGATTAGAAATCAAAAGAGAGTTGAAAGGAGAGATTTAGGTAACAAAATCAGAAGAAACTCTCTGGAGAGAAAGTGTTTGGGTTGAGAGAAAATGAGAGAAAAGAAAATGAGAAGTTAGTTACAAAATAGCGAAAATGACTTTCCCTCGTCTTTTCTTATGTTTAAAAATCAGAATAAAACCTTAAAATATCTTAGAAAAATCTGGAGAAACTACTTTTGGAATAATAGCTCCTTAAAGATTCAAAGTTTCAATCCTTTATAAAACAGTCACGCAACTTTCAAAAATTACATTTTGGTCACTAGCCAAAATGTCACCCTTCCAAACCTCAATTTTCAAAATTGATTTCACAGTTCACTTATATATATTAAAAGATGATTTTAGAACATTTTTCCATATTTTTAATGCAACCCGAACTAGGCTTTCCTAATGTCACCCTTATAGATTCGAACAGCACTTTGACCAAACCGGTCAACGCCCAAAACTTCTAAGCCCAAAACCGGGGCATTACAGTGGGGCTGGAAAAGTTGGAAATGAGGTAAGAGGTTGTTCTTAGGCGGATTCTGAGGATGTTATCGGTAAGTGTGAACCGACATACATGCACAGTTAAAATCATTTGATTATATATTATATATATGTTGGTACATGCATATATGTGACATGACATTAGAGGTTTTGCATACATATGCAGAGGCATTGATAGGGCATGTTGGAGACTATGCATACAAACGTTCACACTTGCTAATAGCTAATTGGGTCCGATAGTGTTGTGGTAGGATCAGGTTGGTTGGTGGGTTTAAAGTGTTGTTTTGGTACCAGGTGAATGCTAGAAGTAGTAGAAGATAGTAAACATGTTGTCAGTAATAGTGGGTGTGATCTAGCATGGTGGTGGAAGGAACGTGTTTAAGTGCTTAAAGAGTTTAGCGGTGTGGTGATAAGGAGGTGATCGTTTGGCGTTAGAATCGTTTGAGGTGGTTTCGAATAAGAGATAAGTGTTGTAGTTTCTCTGTGCTAGGTGATTGTTGTAGGATAGTGAATGTGTTTCCGGAGTGTGGAGGTATCTTGCGTTGATAGTTGCAATATGAGGATTTTGCTATGTAGGTGATGGTTCGCAGTAACCTTAGGGGAGTTAGAAGGAGGTTATGTTGAGAGCTTTAGGTGAGGTTTGGCTTGGGATGAGTAGAGGTTTCATGGTCTCAATATGTTTGCATGTGGATGGAGTGAGTGGCATCCCGGTAAGATTAGTGTCATGGTTTAAGCTTGATGTGGAAAGGCAATGTAAGTTCAAGGGCCATTGTTGGTTAGCCGGGTTTTTTTGAGAAGATGGTTGGTTAGTCGTGTTCAAATAAATCTTTCAAAGACAGTTGAGGTATGTGAAACAACTATTGAGTTAAGGATGGAGTCTCGTGATGTGGATTTTGGGTGTTGTATGGGCAATATTTGATGGGCTGTTAAGTCAGGTGATGGTAACGGATGTGGAAGAATGTTGTCAATACATTAGGAAATGTGAGCAAGCAGTTGTTGCTTAAGAAATTTTTGCTTGTGGTGGTAATCTTTGAAAGGAGTTGAGCGGTTTTGCAAGGGGTTTTAGAAGCAGTGAAGGTTGTGGGTCACATGGTGGCTGAAAAATGGATGGGTTGGTGTTACCGTGTGTGTAAGTTTGTTGAAGGAGTTATGAGGTGAGGCGGAGTATGTTGTGAAGGCTTAAGAAGTTCTTCGGGTTGTTGGGGGTCCTGCACAGTTTGAAAGTGTGAAAAGCTAAGCTGAGATTAGTAACCGTGTGTGTTAGAAGTCTTGCACCGTGAGTAGTTGAGTTGGAATTGGGTATAGAGTAAATTTGATTTGAGGATGTGTTGGTTTCGTTGTGTTTTGGGTTGAGGATGTTTCCGTGGGGGTTAAGTCTCTTGTAATACATTGTGTATTGCTTTGGGAGGTTTGGTACCGTGCTCTCTTCGCAAGTTGAAATTTCGAGGACGAAATTTCCTAAGAGGGGGAGAGTTGTAACACCCAAAATTTGGGCCTAGGTGTTTAAATCTGAACCGGAAAAGTTTGGAAAACGGTTCGAATCTAAAAGGGAGTTTTAGGGAACACCTAGTTCGGGATACTTTAAAAATATAGAAAAATATCTAAAAATCCTCATTTAATATATAAAAGAGAATGGTGAAATCAATTTTACAAAATAAGGTTTGGAAATACTACATTTCGGTGTAGTGACCAAATCGCAGTTTTTGCAAAGTTAGTAGTGACTGTTTTGTAAAGGATTGAAACTTTGAATCTTTAAGGAGCTAATTTACCAAAAATGTTTTCATCATATTTTTCCTTAATTTGGGTGATTTAATTAATGGTTTGATTAATTAAAATAAAGGTGATAAACTACCTTTGACTTTCATAACTATTTTTCTCTAATTTTCTCTCATTTCATTTTCTCTCATTTCATTTTCTCTCAAAATCCTATCAACCAAATATTTTTTCTCTAGCAAATATTACTTTGATTTCCACTTCATTTGATGAGAATTCCATCACTCATTGATTCTTAACCAATCTTTCATCAAATCTATTTGTTTTCTACATTGAATTTTCATGGAAACTTGCCCAAATCAAGGAGAAATCATCTTTTAGAGGTAAGCTTGTTCTTCTCCTCTAAATACTCAGTTCTTTACTGAAATTCTCAAGTTGTCAATCCTTTATTAAAGTTTTATGAATGGTTTTAATGTTGGAAACAAGAATTTGGCTTAAAACTCAAGATTTTGGAAGAGATCTTGAAGATTTTCGTGGTAATTGATTGGGCTCTGTTTGGAGATGGTTTTCTAATGTATTTTGAATGTTAAATGATGTTAGAAATGAGGTTTTATCAATCCAATCCCAAATAGATTGTATTTCCTAAGTTTTTGCTTGTGAAAATGGTGGTTTTTGGGGTGATTTTGGTGTTCTGTTATAGCTGGAGGTATAAGGACGAGTTAAGGGTTGTTTTTGATGTTAATTGATGTTTAGAATTGATAGATCTTGGCTGGGCTTTGTTTTGGGAGAGTTTGGAGGTGATTTCGGTTGTTTTTTGTAGCCGAAATGAGGTTCTTGAGTAGAGCAGCGAGTTGGGTTGTATGGCTGGTGATTTTAATGCATGATGGTGCATTAATCCTCTGCTCTTATGTGTTAAAACAGGGGAGAGTGATCCGGAAGCGATTGAGGTAGCGCTGGAGGTTTCGGACGCTTGGGAGGCTTGTCGGCTAGCATAGTGTTGTGTATCGGTGAGTGAGGTCGTGTTTTCCAGTTTTGGAATGATTTTGAAAAGAGGTTTGTGAACTTAAATTTTGGCTTGAAACGCCTGTTTAAGTTCGGAAGTAAGTAAAGTGGAATTCTCTCTCGATTGTGCTATTATTGTTTTGAAAACTATCAAAATGGGTTTTGATGTGATTGATTTGACAATGTGGTTTAATTTATTGTTTGAGCATGTTTGATTTATGGTTTGATACTTGTTGATGATTATTTTGTGATATTTGGTTCTTCATTACCATATTTGATATAACTATGCTCTTTGGTTAAAGGTAAGATCTTGTGTTGAATGTGATAGATGAGTGGGTGTGCTTAATGCTTGTTATGTATCTAGCTTCTGATGCAAAATGATGGTTTTAATGCTTAGCATGTTGTTGATGTAACCCCCTTAACCCGGCCTAGACGATTGACCCGAATTAAGAAGTTTACACGGGGAAAACCAAAGTCAACCTGAAAGTCAACCTTGCTTAACGACCCTTTTTTTCTTTTTAATCTTATCTAAATGCACATTAACCCTAGATATGTTCATAACAACAGCATGTTCAAAGATCACAGCAATCAGAACACATTTAGGGACTCGATTGCACAAATCATGAATTTAGGGACCAAAACGTAAATTCTGAAAATTAAGAGGACTTTACCAATTTTTAAGTTACCATTATGAAATTAGTCATGTTTCATGCCTCTCTGCCAAATTTCATCTCAAACGGACATCTCAAACTCAAGCAATTGCACATACAAGAATCGGGACTAAAACGTAAAGCTTGCAAACCTCAAAACCATTCAAATTTTATGCCCAACGGTCAGGTGTTCCGAAACGGGTCTAGGCCGTTCAGGAACACCCCTTGGCAGTAGCCAAAGTGTTCAGAAACGGGTCTAGGCCGTTCAGGAACACCCTGGCAAAATCAAGGGCCTGTTTCGAAACAGGCAAGGGTGTTTCGAAACACCCTGCCCAGAAACAGCAGATAGGCCTGTTTTAACACCTTTAAACCCCATCGAACATGCTCCAAACCATTCCACAATAAATCAACAACATGCCAAGCATCATACCTACCAATTTGCATCAAAATCTAGATACAAAACCACCCCTAGGTGCACCAACTCATTCAACACATCCAACACTCAATCATGCTTTTAAAACAAGAAGCATAGCATAACGACTTAAGAATAAGAAGACTCAACGTTGCAAGCGTTAAACCACATAGTTCAAAATCATAAACCAAACTTGTCCAACATACACAATCTCATTAAACATCAACATAAGAGATTCTCCCCCCATTGCCTTTATTATCTATAGCTATTAACCGAGACATACATCTCAAATGGAGCTCTCCTTGAATCCATTGCTTCTCGCTGTCCCAACTTCAAATATCTTCATTGATGGACAAAAGGAGCGTAAGCACATAATGCTTAGTGAGGAATGCTCAAAACCAAAACACCATCAATGCAGCGAGTCATAAAACCTCTTTTAAAAGTAAACTCAATTCGATAAACCAAAGCAATGTTTGAAAACCCTTTTAACAACATGCTTTAAATCATGCATTGCTCAAACATGAAAACCAACCCTTAGCTTAGAAAAGCTAAGTAATTCACTTCAAAGTACAACCTTGCAAAACCATCAATTTAACCATTCCTTGCATGAACATCCTATGCAAAGTTAAATACAAGATCCTTGGAAAACACTTCCACTTCACATTATACTCTTCTCATACATTGAAAATCATTTCAAAGCAAGAAACCTTTAAAAACAACTTACTCATTCAATCTATCTCATGCATTAAACAAATGCAACATATGAACCACAAAATCAATATTTGCATTTCATGCCTTTAAAAACAAGTCTTCGCAAGACTACAATGCACTTAAGAGATTTCATGCACACATGCACCATTCTCATTAGAAAATAAACTCTTGTTCAAGCTAACAAGTAAACATGCATTCATAGAACATTACACACTTCTCATGCAACCATGCATCATTTCAAGCATCTCAAGCTTCATCATATTCAAGAACATTATATTGGCTTCCAAGTGATAATTCACAAACCATCATAACGCAGGACACAATCGGATACGCGGATTACAAGCGTTGTCCCCACGCTTCATACACACTACCAATCACAAGGTCCTCATATGGACTTTTAAACACCATATGACCTTAACATTCACAAGGTCCTCAAATGGAATTTTAACCACCATTATGACCTTACCATACACAAGGTCCTCATATGGACTTTTAAACACCATATGACCTTAACATTCACTCATTGGTAGTTGTATAACATCACTAACGAGATCACGGGACATACAAGATCCACACATGGACTTTACACCACCATTGTGATCTTACCATACACAAGGTCTTCAAATGGAATTTTAACCACCATTATGACCTTAATGTACACAAGGTCCTCATATGGAATTTTAACCACCATATGACCTTAACACAAGACCCACCCATGGACTTTTAAACACCATGGTGTTCTTAACCATCTCGTTAGTGTACTTGGATGGAGTTACCGGTACAATCACAACCACTCCACATCCAAGGCGACTTTATTCACGGTGCACCCAATCCTATAGCCGGCTAACTATATCCGATTCAAGTAACCAAGAACCACTTACATCACTTGCCAATATAACCAATTTACCATATTAATCCGTTGTTTTACAAGCATAACCAAAATGCCAAAACCATCAATTACCATCATCGGTTCACTGTTTTTGAAGCATTACACAAAGCCATTAAACAACATGCAACACTATGCATCAATTCCACAATTCCAATGTACAAAACTAAGGATCTCTTACCTTGAGCATCCTTCACACATGGCTTTCAAAACCAGCATTAAACCATGCTAAAATATGCTTTCAAAACAGAATTTAAAACATGCAAATCACATGCATTGCATCCAACAATCACAAGTGCTTTAAAAACCAATTCATAACACAACCAAGAGAGAAATTCCATTTACTTACTCTTGAGCTTAGCTAAGTTGTTTAGACTTAAACTAAGCTCCCAAAACCTTCAAACCTTGGTTTTAAAGCTGAAAACCAAACTTCACTCACCGATACACAAAACAAGGCTAGCCAACAAGCCTTCCAAGCATCCGAAACCTTCAACGCCACCTCTATTGCTCACAGATCATTCTCCTCTGTTTCAAGAACATAACAACAGAGGATTAATGCATCATAATGCATTAAAAACACCAGCAACACACCTAAACTCGCTGCTCTTTGCAAAACCCACATTTCGGCTACCAAACACAACCGAAATCACCTCCAAACACTTCCAAAACTTAACCCAGCCAAGATCCATCACTTCTAACCATTTTTAAACATCAATTAACATCCAAAATGATCTAAACACGTCCTTATACCTCCAGCTATAGCAGAACACCAAGATCACCCCTAAACCACCATTTTCACAAGTAGAAACTTAGGAAAATCAACCTATTCGGGATTGCATTGATTAAACCTCAATTTCTCATTAATTATACATCCAATTTACATTAAAAACACACCTCAAAACAGTGCCCAACCATTTCATACGAATTCCATCACAAATTAACCAAATCTTGCATTTTAAAGCCAAGATCAAGAACACAATTGTAAAACCTTTAATAAAACACAAATCAAGGATTGAGATGTAACGCCCCGGTTTTGGGCTTAGAAGTTTTGGGCGTTGACCGGTTTGGTCAAAGTGCTGTTCGAATCTATAAGGGTGACATTAGGAAAGCCTAGTTCGGGTTGCATTAAAAATATGGAAAAATGTTCTAAAATCATCTTTTAATATATACAAGTGAACTGTGAAATCAATTTTGAAAAATGAGGTTTGGAAGGGTGACATTTTGGCTAGTGACCAAAATGTAATTTTTGAAAGTTGCGTGACTGTTTTATAAAGGATTGAAACTTTGAATCTTTAAGGATCTATTATTCCAAAAGTAGTTTCTCCAGATTTTTCTAAGATATTTTAAGGTTTTATTCTGATTTTTAAACATAAGAAAAGAGGAGGGAAAGTCATTTTGGCTATTTTGTAACTAACTTCTCATTTTCTTTTCTCTCATTTTCTCTCAACCCAAACACTTCCTCTCCAGAGAGTTTCTTCTGATTTTGTTACCTAAATCTCTCCTTTCAACTCTCTTTTGATTTCTAATCATCATATCTACAAAACCTCTCAATTTGCAAGTTGATTCTTCAAGCTTTTTGGCTCTAAAAGAGGAGAAACTCAAGTTTGGAGGTAAGAACGTCCTTCTCCTCTAAACTCTCAGTTCTTTACTGAAATTCCCAAGTTCTCAATCCTTAATTGATGTTTTATAAATGGCTTTTAAGATTGTTTAATGGATCTTGGCTTAAAATGCAAGATTTGGTGTGTTTTTGATGAAATTTCGTTGGATCTGTTTAAGCAGTGTTTTAAGGTGTTAAAATGATGATTAATGAATGTTAATTTGATAAGGAATTGGGTTTTGATTAATGCAATCCCGGATAGGTTGAATTTCCTAAGTTTAGCTTATGATTCTTGGTTGTTTTTGGAGTGATCTTGTGGATCTGTTGTTGCTGGAGGTATAAGGATGTTGTTAAGTTCTTTTTAGATGTTAAAGGATGTTAGGTTTTGATGGTTTATGGCTGGGCTTTGTTGAGAAGTGGTTTGGATGCATTTTCGGTTGTGTTTGGTGGCCGAAAATGGGGTGTGGATGAGAGCAGCGAGTTTAGGTGCTTTCATTGAAGCTATTAATGCATGATGATGCATTAATCTACTGTTTTAATGTGTTAAAACAGGGGAGTCATCTTTGGATCCAAGTGGTGGTGATCCGGAGGCTTGATTTGGTGCTTCGGCAAGAGGCGAAGTGGAATCGGTGAGTGAAATTTGGTTTTCGGCTTGAAACCAATGTCTTGGGAGCTTAGTTTAAGTCTAAACAACTTTGCTAAGCTCAAGTGTAAGTTTCGGAAATACTCTCTAGTGGTGGCCATTATTTGATTGTTGTGCAATGTGGTTTATTGCATGTTTTAAACTCTGTTTTGAAAGCATGATTTAGCATGGTTAATGCTGTTTTTGTAAGCCATATGTTGAAGGAAGCTCAAGGTAAGAGTTCCTTGTTTTTGAACATTGATTAAATGTGGTTTGATGCTTTTGAATGCATGATGAATATGGCTTGGTTTAATGCTTTAAAACAGTGGATAAATTGATGATAATGATGTATATTGGCAAGTGATGTTTTGAAAAGGTTAAGGTCACTAAGGTGGTTAAAAGTCCTTGAGTGAGCCTTGTTTACTTAAGAACATCAAGGTGGTTAAAAGTCCTTGGATGATTCTTGCTACGGACACAAAGGTGGTTAAAAGTCCTTGTGTGGTCCTTTCCATGGTGTTTAAAAGTCCATGGGCCAAGGTGTTTAAAAGTCCTTGGGGCCAAGGTGTTTAAAAGTCCTTGGGGTGATTATTATCATGGTGTTTAAAAGTCCATGGCCAAGGTGTTTAAAAGTCCTTGGGGTCAAGGTGTTTAAAAGTCCTTGAGGTGAACTTGTTAAGGACACAAAGGTGTTTAAAAGTCCTTGTGTGGTCCTTGCCAAGGTGTTTAAAAGTCCTTGGGGCCAAGGTGTTTAAAAGTCCTTGGGGTGAAAGTTGATGAACTTGTTTTTAAAGAAATGAAATGTATCACTTGTGGCCAATATGACATGTAATGATATGAAGCATGAGATGCTTGTTTAAAGATTGCTTTTGAGCATGTGTAAATGATGATTTGAAGCATGATTTATAAAGTGTTTATAAATGCATTATTGAATGGTTTTATTGAGCATTCCTCACTAAGCTTTTGCTTACGCTCTCTTTGTTTTCTCAAACCAATAATGCAGAACATTAAAGTACTTCGAGGGCAGCAAGGAAGGCAAGCATTCAAGTGGAAGTAAAGCTCAAAGTATGGAAGGTTTTCTTAAGTACATTTAGCTTTTGGTAATTTGGCAATGGGGGACCTATGTGTATGTTTTGGGAGATGTTTTGAACTCCCTAGGTAATTTGAATGTTGTTGAGGTTGCTGGTTTTTGTGGTTGGCCATTATATGCTTGAATTGAAAGTTTATGCTTGAATGGTTGCTTGTGTAGGAAGCATGCCTATAGATTTGGGGCTTTCCATATATGTGGATGTTTTGATGAATTGCTGATGCAAGTATGTCTCTTATATGTTGAATTGCATGTTGGTAAAGTTTGGTGGCATTTGGAGCATGATTGGATGTTTAATTGCATGTTAAAGTATGCATTTTGGAGTAATCTGTGCAGGGTGTTTCAGAACAGCACCTACCGTTTCGGAACGGGTGCCTTAAACAAGCCCAGGCGTCCGAAACGGGAGGGACCGTTCCGAAACGGTTTGGCTACTGCCAGCCCGTGTTGCGGTACGCGTTGCGTAACGGCCCCGCGTTTCGAAACGGGCTCTGCCTGATTCGGAACGGGTGACCGTTAGGGGCTGACATTGGCAGTTAAATGTTTTGAATTGTTTGCGTTTTGGTCCTGAATCTTGTTTGTGCAATTGTATGAGTTTGGGAAGTCCTTTTGAACTGAAATTCCACAGAGAAGCATGAAACCTGATTAATTTCAAGTTGGTAACTTTAATTTGGGTTAAGTCCTCATATATATCAGAAATTACAATTTGGTCCCTAAAGTTGTAATTTGTTCAATTGGGTCCCTGTTTGATCTCTGATGTTTATGATCTTTGAGTATGCTGTTGTATGGTCATATCTAAGGATTAATATGCATCTAGACAAGTTTAAAAAGAAAAAAAAAGGGTCGTTAATCAAGGTTGACTTTCGGGTTGACTTTGGTTTTCCCCGTGTGACTTTCTTAATTCGGGTCAACCGTCTAGGCCGGGTTAAGGGGGTTACATTTGGTGGTATCAGAGCTGAGTTCTCGAGTAATTAGGAATGAGTGTGTGCATGATTGAAGTATGTATGCTTGTATGCTTGTTGAGTGAATTGCATGTATGTTGCAATTGAGATGTATGCTGTGATGTAGCATGTTGTGGGTACCCATTGCCAAATAAAAGCTAATGAAATAGTGTTGATTTTGAATGAAATTGAGCTTGAATACTTGGATTGCTTACCTTGCTGGGCCTGACTTCGTTTTATTTGTATTGTGATTGCATGGTAAAAGTATGGCACCACGTAGAGAGTTACGAGGTAATGTGCGAGCTACGGCTCCTAATGAGAACGAGAATGAGGAAAACACGGGTAGTGCGGTGTTACCTCCTCCACCTGGTGGTGGTGGTGCTGGGGCTGAGGAAGCTGGAGCTGCAGCTGGTGCTGGAGCTGCTGGACCAGAGGTTGGTCAGGGGCAAGCTATGCCTGATATGTCTATGTTAGTGCAAGCTATTGCTGGTGCTTTTCAAGCAGCAGTAGCTGGGGCTCGTGGAGCGGGGCATCAGGAAGATGCTGGAGTTAGACTACCTTTGGAGCGTCTACGCAGTCTTGGTGGGACTGAGTTCAGGGGTATGTCTGCTGAGAGTTATGAAGCTTAGCTAGAGAGTACCAAGCGAATCTTGGGTCAGATGAGTTGCACTGATGTGCAGAAGCTTGGGTGTGTTGTATCCTTGCTGCAGGATGATGCGTATACGTGGTGGACGACCACTATAGCTGGGATGGTTGAAGCTGATGTGACTTGGACATTCTTTCAGAATGTGTTCAAGCGGAGATATCTTGGTGTTAGATATCTTGATGAGAAGAAGCGTGAATTCATGTCTCTTACCCAAGGGAGCATGAGTGTGGCTGAGTATGAAGTGCAGTTTGTGCGACTCAGTCAGTATGCACCTGAGCTGGTACCTGATGAGCGGGCAAGGTGCGAGAGGTTCCGTTATGGCTTAGTGACGGATGTAAAGATGTATGTGTTGGCCACCGAGTATGATGATTTTGATGTGTTGGTGGGCCGAGCCAAGGACATTGAGATGAACTTGGGTTTATCTGCGAAAGGTGCTGGAGCAAGTTCTGGTAAGAGAGCTGCTGAGTATAGTTCCGGAGGTGGACGGAACAAGAGGGGACGTGATCAGACGTATCAGTCTTCAGCTAAGAGAGGTGGTGGTGCACCTGCTAGAGGAGGCAATGCTAGAGTTGATCCGAGTGCTTGTTGGATCTGTGGTTCACGTGGTCACATGAAGCGTGACTGTCCTCGTGCTGTGAGAGAGGTGCAAGCTCCTGTTGCGGCAGCTGGTCATGGGTGTTGGAATTGTGGATCCGCAGACCATTTGAGGCGAGATTGTCCTAGGTTGGCTGGTGATCAGGTGCGTGCTCCTGTTGTTGCTGCACCGCAGAGAGGTCGTGGGCGCGGCCGTGGTAATTTCCAGAGAAGAGAGGAAGGTGGTCGTAGAGTGGCCCATGTTGTGGCTATTCAGCCTAAAGGTGGAGGCCAAGCGAGGGTGTATGCTCAGCGTGAGGGAAGGAATGATGCGGATGTGATTGCAGGTACCTTTACTTTGCAGTCCTTGTCATTGCTTTCTTTGATAGATTCTGGATCTACGCATTCATACATTTTGCGTGAGCATGCTGAGTTGCTTGGTTTGCCTGTTGAGTCTTTGGATGTTGGTGTTCGTGTCACTAGTTCTTTTGGTGAGACTGTTGTGACTCGAAAGCTTTATAGAAGGTGTCCCTTGGTTGTTCAAGAACATGTTTTTCATGTTGATCTTATGGAGTTACCCTTTTATGGTTTTGATGTAATCCTTGGTATGGATTGGCTTGCTGAGCATCGTGCTGTTGTGGATTGTGAAAACAAGCGAGTTTCGCTTAAGCTTGCGGATGATTATGAAGTTGTTGTGGTTGGTGAGAATGTGAAGTTTCTTGCCAATGTGGTGTCTACCTTGGAGGCGAGCAGGATGCTGAGGCAAGGTTGTGAAGCCTATCTAGCTTTTGTGATGAATCCTAGCTCTAAAGAGTTGAGGGTGCAAGATATCAGAGTTGTGAAGGAGTTTCCTGGTGTATTTCCTGAGGAGTTGCCTGGTTTACCTCCTAACCGCGAGGTGGAGTTTGGAATTGAGCTGTATGAGAATACAACTCCTGTGTCCATTACCCCTTATAGAATGGCACCTAAGGAGCTGAAAGAGTTGAAGACGCAGTTACAAGAGTTGCTTGATCGTGGTTTCATCCGACCGAGTGTGTCACCTTGGGGAGCACCGGTCTTGTTTGTGAAAAAGAAGGATGGCACAATGAGAATGTGCATTGATTACCGTCAGCTGAACAAGTTGACTATCAAGAATCGGTATCCTTTGCCGAGGATTGATGATCTCTTTGATCAATTTCGGGGAGCTGCTGTGTTCTCTAAGATTGACTTGAGGTCAGGGTATTATCAGTTGAAGGTGAAGGATGTGGATGTGCCTAAGACAGCTTTCAGGACAAGGTATGGGCATTATGAGTTCCTTGTGATGCCGTTTGGTTTGACAAATGCTCCTGCTGCTTTCATGGACATGATGAATCGTGTGTTTCATGAATACCTGGACAAGTTCGTTGTGGTATTCATTGATGATATCCTTGTGTACTCACGTACTGAGGAGGAGCATGAAGAGCATTTGAGAATTGTTTTGCAGGCTTTGTTGAAGAATCGGCTTTATGCTAAGCTGAGCAAGTGTGAGTTCTGGCTTAAGGAGGTGGTGTTTCTTGGGCACGTGGTTTCTGCTGAGGGGATTCGTGTTGATCCTCAGAAGATTGAGGCGGTGATGAATTGGAAGGTTCCTAAGTCTGTTCATGAAGTTCGTAGTTTCCTTGGTTTGGCGGGATACTACCGTAGGTTTGTGGATGGTTTTTCCAAGATTGTTGCTCCTTTGACGAAGCTGTTGCAAAAGGATGTTAAGTATGAGTGGACGGAAGCGAGACAGCAGGCTTTTGAGAAGCTTAAGGCGGCTTTGACGCAAGCTCCTATCTTGATTCAGCCTGAATCAGGGAAAGAGTTTGTGGTTTACAGTGATGCATCCTATGTTGGTTTGGGGTGTGTGCTGATGCAGGAGGGTAAGGTGGTGGCTTATGCATCGCGGCAGTTGAAAGTGCATGAGCGCAATTACCCTACGCATGATATTGAGCTGGCTGCAGTGGTTTTTGCTCTGAAGATCTGGAGACATTATCTGTATGGTGAGAAGTGTACTGTGTACACAGATTACAAGAGTTTGAGGTATCTGATGTCTCAGAAGGAGTTGAATCTTAGGCAGCGGCGTTGGTTGGAGTTGCTCAAGGATTATGATCTGACGATTGAGTATCATCCTGGAAAAGCTAATGTTGTTGCGGATGCCTTGAGTAGGAAGGTAGCTGTTGAGCTGAGGGCTATGTTTGCCTGCTTGAGCATTTCGCGTGATGGTGGTCTTGTTGCTGAGTTGCAAGTGAAGCCATCGTTGGTTCAGTTGATCAAGGATAAGCAGTTGCTGGATGATTCCTTGGTGTCTCATGTTCAGGATATCGCGGAGGGTAGACCTTCGGATTTCTGCTTTTATGATGATGGAGTGTTGTGTTTTGGGAGTCGGATAGTAGTGCCTGCTGATGCTGAGTTGAGGCGTGCTATTCTGACTGAAGGTCATAGTAGACCTTTTGCTATGCACCCTGGTAGTACCAAGATGTATCGTGATCTTCGTGATGAGTACTATTGGGTGGGTTTGAAGAAGGATGTTGCGGAGTTTGTGAGCAAGTGTTTGGTGTGTCAGCGAGTTAAGGCTGAGCATCAGGTTCCTTCAGGGTTGTTACAACCGTTGAAAATCCCTGAATGGAAGTGGGAAAGGGTTACCATGGATTTTGTATCTGGTTTACCTTTGTCTCCCTCGAAGAAGAATTCTGTTTGGGTGATTGTGGATCGCCTAACGAAGTGTGCGCATTTCTTGCCTGTGCATACCACGTTTTCTTTGGATAAGTTGGCAGAGCTGTACATTGCTGAGATTGTGCGGCTGCATGGTGTGCCTAAGTCGATTGTGTCGGATAGGGATCCGAGGTTCACATCGCGTTTCTGGCAGTGTTTGCATCAAGCTCTGGGTACAAGGTTGCATTTCAGTACATCCTATCATCCTCAGTCGGATGGTCAGTCTGAGCGAGTTATCCAGATTTTGGAGGATATGTTGAGGTGCTGCGTGATTGAGTTCCAAGGTTCTTGGGAGAAGCATCTGCCTTTGGTTGAGTTTGCTTATAACAACAGTTATCAGGCAAGTATACAGATGGCACCTTATGAGGCTTTGTACGGGAGGAAGTGTAGGACTCCTCTTTGTTGGGCTGAAACTGGTCAAAAGTTGGTTTCGATGCCGGCTTTGTTGAAAGGGACCACAGAGAAGGTAAAGCTCATTTGTGAGCGGTTGAAGGCTGCCTCTGATCGGCAGAAGTCTTACGCGGATTTGAAGCGTAAGGAGATTGAGTATGCAGTGGGTGACCGTGTGTTCTTGAAGGTTTCGCCTTGGAAGAAGGTGATGAGGTTTGGCCGGAAGGGTAAGTTGAGCCCTAGGTACATTGGACCATATGAGGTGGTTGAGCGTGTGGGTCCTGTTGCGTATCGGTTGAGGTTACCTCAGGAGTTGGAGAAGATTCATGATGTGTTTCATGTTTCTATGCTCCAGAAGTATAGATCTGATCCTTCGCATGTGATGCATGTGGAGGAAGTGGTTTTGAATCCGGATTTGACCTATGATGAGGAACCGGTGAAGGTTCTGGATTCGGATAGCAAGGTTCTTCGTGGCAAGACCATTGAGTTGGTGAAGGTGCTGTGGAAGCATCGAGGTGTTGAGGAAGCCACGTGGGAGCGGAAGGAAGACATGCTGAAGCAGTTTCCTTATCTCTTTCCTTCAGGTAAATTTCGAGGACGAAATTTCTTAAGGGGGGGAGAGTTGTAACGCCCCGGTTTTGGGCTTAGAAGTTTTGGGCGTTGACCGGTTTGGTCAAAGTGCTGTTCGAATCTATAAGGGTGACATTAGGAAAGCCTAGTTCGGGTTGCATTAAAAATATGGAAAAATGTTCTAAAATCATCTTTTAATATATACAAGTGAACTGTGAAATCAATTTTGAAAAATGAGGTTTGGAAGGGTGACATTTTGGCTAGTGACCAAAATGTAATTTTTGAAAGTTGCGTGACTGTTTTATAAAGGATTGAAACTTTGAATCTTTAAGGAGCTATTATTCCAAAAGTAGTTTCTCCAGATTTTTCTAAGATATTTTAAGGTTTTATTCTGATTTTTAAACATAAGAAAAGAGGAGGGAAAGTCATTTTGGCTATTTTGTAACTAACTTCTCATTTTCTTTTCTCTCATTTTCTCTCAACCCAAACACTTCCTCTCCAGAGAGTTTCTTCTGATTTTGTTACCTAAATCTCTCCTTTCAACTCTCTTTTGATTTCTAATCATCATATCTACAAAACCTCTCAATTTGCAAGTTGATTCTTCAAGCTTTTTGGCTCTAAAAGAGGAGAAACTCAAGTTTGGAGGTAAGAACGTCCTTCTCCTCTAAACTCTCAGTTCTTTACTGAAATTCCCAAGTTCTCAATCCTTAATTGATGTTTTATAAATGGCTTTTAAGATTGTTTAATGGATCTTGGCTTAAAATGCAAGATTTGGTGTGTTTTTGATGAAATTTCGTTGGATCAGTTTAAGCAGTGTTTTAAGGTGTTAAAATGATGATTAATGAATGTTAATTTGATAAGGAATTGGGTTTTGATTAATGCAATCCCGGATAGGTTGAATTTCCTAAGTTTAGCTTATGATTCTTGGTTGTTTTTGGAGTGATCTTGTGGATCTGTTGTTGCTGGAGGTATAAGGATGTTGTTAAGTTCTTTTTAGATGTTAAATGGTGTTAAAGGATGTTAGGTTTTGATGGTTTATGGCTGGGCTTTGTTGAGAAGTGGTTTGGATGCATTTTCGGTTGTGTTTGGTGGCCGAAAATGGGGTGTGGATGAGAGCAGCGAGTTTAGGTGCTTTCATTGAAGCTATTAATGCATGATGATGCATTAATCTACTGTTTTAATGTGTTAAAACAGGGGAGTCATCTTTGGATCCAAGTGGTGGTGATCCGGAGGCTTGATTTGGTGCTTCGGCAAGAGGCAAAGTGGAATCGGTGAGTGAAATTTGGTTTTCGGCTTGAAACCAATGTCTTGGGAGCTTAGTTTAAGTCTAAACAACTTTGCTAAGCTCAAGTGTAAGTTTCGGAAATACTCTCTAGTGGTGGCCATTATTTGATTGTTGTGCAATGTGGTTTATTGCATGTTTTAAACTCTGTTTTGAAAGCATGATTTAGCATGGTTAATGCTGTTTTTGTAAGCCATATGTTGAAGGAAGCTCAAGGTAAGAGTTCCTTGTTTTTGAACATTGATTAAATGTGGTTTGATGCTTTTGAATGCATGATGAATATGGCTTGGTTTAATGCTTTAAAACAGTGGATAAATTGATGATAATGATGTATATTGGCAAGTGATGTTTTGAAAAGGTTAAGGTCACTAAGGTGGTTAAAAGTCCTTGAGTGAGCCTTGTTTACTTAAGAACATCAAGGTGGTTAAAAGTCCTTGGATGATTCTTGCTACGGACACAAAGGTGGTTAAAAGTCCTTGTGTGGTCCTTTCCATGGTGTTTAAAAGTCCATGGGCCAAGGTGTTTAAAAGTCCTTGGGGCCAAGGTGTTTAAAAGTCCTTGGGGTGATTATTATCATGGTGTTTAAAAGTCCTTGGGGTCAAGGTGTTTAAAAGTCCTTGAGGTGAACTTGTTAAGGACACAAAGGTGTTTAAAAGTCCTTGTGTGGTCCTTGCCAAGGTGTTTAAAAGTCCTTGGGGCCAAGGTGTTTAAAAGTCCTTGGGGTGAAAGTTGATGAACTTGTTTTTAAAGAAATGAAATGTATCACTTGTGGCCAATATGACATGTAATGATATGAAGCATGAGATGCTTGTTTAAAGATTGCTTTTGAGCATGTGTAAATGATGATTTGAAGCATGATTTATAAAGTGTTTATAAATGCATTATTGAATGGTTTTATTGAGCATTCCTCACTAAGCTTTTGCTTACGCTCTCTTTGTTTTCTCAAACCAATAATGCAGAACATTAAAGTACTTTGAGGGCAGCAAGGAAGGCAAGCATTCAAGTGGAAGTAAAGCTCAAAGTATGGAAGGTTTTCTTAAGTACATTTAGCTTTTGGTAATTTGGCAATGGGGGACCTATGTGTATGTTTTGGGAGATGTTTTGAACTCCCTAGGTATTTTGGATGTTGTTGAGGTTGCTGGTTTTTGTGGTTGGCCATTATATGCTTGAATTGAAAGTTTATGCCTGAATGGTTGCTTGTGTAGGAAGCATGCCTATAGATTTGGGGCTTTCCATATATGTGGATGTTTTGATGAATTGTTGATGCAAGTATGTCTCTTATATGTTGAATTGCATGTTGGTAATGTTTGGTGGCATTTGGAGCATGATTGGATGTTTAATTGCATGTTAAAGTATGCATTTTGGAGTAATCTGTGCAGGGTGTTTCAGAACAGCACCTACCGTTTCGGAACGGGTGCCTTAAACAAGCCCAGGCGTCCGAAACGGGAGGGACCGTTCCGAAACGGTTTGGCTACTGCCAGCCCGTGTTGCGGTACGCGTTGCGGAACGGCCCCGCGTTTCGAAACGGGATCTGCCTGTTTCGGAACGGGTGATCGTTAGGGGCTGACATTGGCAGTTAAATGTTTTGAATTGTTTGCGTTTTGGTCCTGAATCTTGTTTGTGCAATTGTATGAGTTTGGGAAGTCCTTTTGAGCTGAAATTTCACAGAGAAGCATGAAACCTGATTAATTTCAAGTTGGTAACTTTAATTTGGGTTAAGTCCTCATATATATCAGAAATTACAATTTGGTCCCTAAAGTTGTAATTTATTCAATTGGGTCCCTGTTTGATCTCTGATGTTTATGATCTTAGAGTATGCTATTGTATGGTCATATCTAAGGATTAATATGCATCTATACAAGTTTAAAAAGAAAAAAAAAGGGTCGTTAATCAAGGTTGACTTTCGGGTTCACTTTGGTTTTCCCCGTGTGACTTTCTTAATTCGGGTCAACCGTCTAGGCCGGGTTAAGGGGGTTACATGAGAACTTGGGAATTTCAGTAAAGAACTGAGAATTTAGAGGAGAAGGACGTTCATACCTCTAAACTTGAGTTTCTCCC
Organism: Hibiscus trionum; assembly: GCA_030270665.1. Classification (NCBI taxonomy): domain Eukaryota; kingdom Viridiplantae; phylum Streptophyta; class Magnoliopsida; order Malvales; family Malvaceae; genus Hibiscus; species Hibiscus trionum. The sequence goes on along the minus strand of BSYR01000007.1, from coordinate 6,043,767 downwards.
TTTTTGGAACCACAATTCTTGAAAATCCAATAAGCAAATGCTAAGGTTTTGTTGTAGAATTGATTAGAGATCAAATGAGGATTGAAATCAAATATTTAGTTGTCAAAATCAGAGAGAATTTTGCTGGAGAAATGTGTTTGGGTTGAGAGAAAATTTGGGAGAAAAGAAAATGGAAATTTAGAGAAAAGTTAGTTAAAATGCCAAAATATCTTTTCCCTCCTTTTGTACTTAATTAAAAACCATTAATTAAATTGATTAATATTCAGAAAAATCTGGAGAAACTCTTTTGGGTAAATAGCTCCTTAAAGATTCAAAGTTTCAATCCTTTTTAAAACAGTCACCCAGTTTTCAAAAATTACATTTTGGTCACTAACCCAAAATGTCACTCTTCCAAACCTCACTTTGTAAAATTGATTTCACCTTTCTCTTATATATAATAAAAGAGGATTTTAAGACATTTTTCCATATTTTTAATGCAACCCGAACTAGGCTTTCCTAAATTCACCCTTTTATATTCGAACCGCAACCCGACCGGTTCGGTCCAAACCCAAAACTTCTAAGCCCAAAATTGGGGTGTTACAACTCTCCCCCCTTAAGAAATTTCGTCCTCAAAATTTCAACTGGCGAAAAGAGAACAGCCAAACTTCTCAAGCAACACACAAGGCAACACAGGAGACTTAACCACCACTGAACACTCTCCTCACAAAACTCCACCAACCCAACACCACCACATACTGTTCACAGATTCCAGAACACTCAAATGTTAACCACATCTTAACCTTTCACACCTCCGGACTGCACACAGCCCCAACAACAACCTGAAGAACCTCCAAACTTTTACAGCGTACACCACCTCAGCTCATAACTCCCAAAACTTGTTTACACAGTGACACCACCCAATCCAGTTCAGCCACCATGTGACCCACAACCTTCACTGCTTCTAAAACTCCTTGCAAAACTACTCAACCTCTTTCAAAGACTATCACAACAAGCAAAAATTCCTAAGCATCAACTGCTTACCCAAATTTCTCAACGTAATGCTAACATTCCTTCACATCCGCCGCTATCATTACCATAACGATTCACCAGAACTACTCACCTAACATCTGAAAATCACATCACAAAACCCCAACCTTGACTCCGCCAGTCGTTCCATACACCACCAGCTGTCTTCAGACGGAAATTACTTATTCACAACCAGCCAACCACTTCTCACAAGAACCCGTCCAACCAACCATGGCCTTTAATCTTACATTGCCTTTCCACTACAAGTTTTGACTACAACACCAGCCTTACCAGGACACCGCCCATTCTATACATACATAAGATTACGAAACTTCTATTCTCCCAGGCTAACCCTTTTCTACAACCCACGACACAACATCTTCTCAACTCTTCGAAGGTTGCTACGAACCATCACCTACAAAAACAACCCTTCTACTACAACATCAATGCCAAGTTAGCTCAGCACTTTGGAACACAACCACTAACTTACCACATCACTTAACACCAAGAAACTACCACTTCTACCAGCTATTCACAACCACTTTGACTGATTCTAACTCAAACGGTAATTCCCTCACCACCATACCGCTAAACTCATTAAGCGCTAAACACCTTCCTTCCACCAACATGCTATACCGCACTCACTATTACGGTCAGCCCGCTTAATACCCTCCATTACTCCAAACATTCTTCTAGTACCGAAACAACTTTTAAAACCCATCATCCAACCTAACCCTATCCCAACACTAACGGACCCGATTAACTATCAGCGAGTGTGAACGTTCGTATGCATGGTCACCAATATGCCCTATCAATGCCTGATGTACATGCATGCAAAACCTCTAATGTCATGTCACATGTATGCATGGACCAGTACATATATAATATAGCATATAACAAATGATTTTAACTGTGCATGTATGTCGGTTCACACCCACCAATAACATCCTCAGAATCCACCTAAAACAACCTCCTATCTCACTTCCAACTTGACCAACTCCATCATTCTATCAACCCACTATCCACATTCACACTAAAGTTGTTTTCAAAACAACACCAACTGCTACCCCAAGCATACTAGCTACGAAACCATACCCACTACACAAGGGAAAATACCAACTGAAACCAACTAAGATACTAGAGCAAAGGTTACATAACAAGGTTACCTGCAAACACCTCACTGCCCCGGAGCTTCAACAGACAAACTCTCTTCCTCGCAGAACCATCATTCTTCAGCCGCACTGCTGCAGCATCAGCTAACACATTAAGGTCATCACCATCTCCCTGCGGTAAAGAACCCTGACTACCCCGAGCCAACTTCAAACAATTACGTCTCAAATGTCCAACAGACCCACAATTCCAACAAGATTCATTCTGCAAGCCCCTCACAACTTTCTGCCTTTCCTGCCATCTTCGAACCTTGTCTTGGTCGTGCCCACGACCCTTCAGAGACCCTTCTGCTACCACTGAAACTGATCTCACCACATGAGGACAATTCCGCTTCACATGCTCCTTAGAACCACAGTTCCAACAAACATCTGCGCCCCAACAACCTCCAACATGGCGCCTTCCACAACGGTCACACACTGGTAACTGAGCTTCCACTCCTTGATCATGCAGCACTTGCCCCAGATTTGCACTACCACCCAGACTTCGATTCAAGTAAAACCTTCTATCACGTAGCCTCTTACGCTGACCGCTCCGGAGGTCAGTACCCACAGCTCTCTCGCTTAAACTTTTCTCACCTTCATAAGCTGAAACCACACCCTCACATTGCTTAACTCTTGAGAATTTCTCTCCAAGGTACCTTTCATAAAAGGCTGACACAAAGAAGTCCCAATCTATATCGTGGATGTGCGATGCCACCGCCACAGATGTCCACCAGGCACAAGCGTCCTCCAACATCAATGAGACAACACTTCCCAGCTTACAGGCATAGTCACAACCCTCCTTATCCAAAATCAGAATTACACTGGCCAACCAGGCCTCGAACGTTTTAGGTGTCGAACCATGATACTCCTCAGCTCCCAAATCATGTAAACGATGTTTCAACAAACCCGCACATCCCACAGCCGGCACGTCTACAGACCTTACTTTTGCCACAGCCTGAGATGTTCCCAACACCTCTTGAACAAAAGGTGATGAACTCTTCATCACAGAACCAGCTTCTTCCTCCTGCCCTACTACCTCAACTCCAGGCACTGTAGGCTGAAACGAAACACCTCCACCAAAAGGTGAATTCCACGCCTTAACAACCTGCTCTAAAGAAGCGACCATCTCACCTAACTGCCATTCTCTCATCGATGTCACCATGCTATTAACAACAAACAATCATAACAAAACAAACAAATCGATCAGACCAGCTTTAAGAAAGGATTCAAAGCTCCAACTCCAAAATAACACAATAGCTATAATAATAAGGCAATGGGTATCCCGAATTCTCCCCTTTTACATGACATAACAGTCAATAAAAAACATGGATATCACAACATTGAGCATATCAATCAACATATTTCGATCATGCTCTCATCAAACAACATCCACTCGCAACAGCATAATATCAACATATCTTACCCATCACACTTTCATCATTCATAAAATCAGCTCACATCACCAGCATATCACCAGCACAAATCCACATTAACTCAATGAAGATTCACAAACAAAAAGCATGCTAAAAACATCAACAATTCGCTCAAAGACACACTTTCCAACCGACTTCCAACCCCACATCAGAATAAACATTAAACACTTATTACAACAATTTACCATTTTCCCCAAGCATTCGCAACTCAGCTCTGATACCACCAAATGTAACCCCCTTAACCCGGCCTAGACGATTGACCCGAATTAAGAAGTTTACACGGGGAAAACCAAAGTCAACCCGAAAGTCAACCTTGATTAACGACCTTTTTTTTCTTTTTAATCTTATCTAAATGCACATTAACCCTAGATATGTTCATAACAACATCATGTTCAAATATCACAGTAATCAGAACACATTTAGGGACTCGATTGCACAAATCATGAATTTAGGGACCAAAACGTAAATTCTGAAAATTAAGAGGACTTTACCAATTTTTAAGTTACCATTATGAAATTAGTCATGTTTCATGCCTCTGTGCCAAATTTCATCTCAAATGGACATCTCAAACTCAAGCAATTGCACATACAAGAATCGGGACTAAAATGTAAAGCTTGCAAACCTCAAAACCATTCAAATTTTATGCCCAACGGTCAGGTGTTCCGAAACGGGTCTAGGCCGTTCAGGAACACCCCTTGGCAGTAGCCAAAGTGTTCAGAAACGGGTCTAGGCCGTTCAGGAACACCCTGGCCAAATCAAGGGCCTGTTTCGAAACAGGCAAGGGTGTTTCGAAACACCCTGCCCAGAAACAGCAGATAGGCCTGTTTTAACACCTTTAAACCCCATCGAACATGCTCCAAACCATTCCACAATAAATCAACAACATGCCAAGCATCATACCTACCAATTTGCATCAAAATCTAGATACAAAACCACCCCTAGGTGCACCAACTCATTCAACACATCCAACACTCAATCATGCTTTTAAAACAAGAAGCATAGCATAACGACTTAAGAATAAGAAGACTCAACGTTGCAAGCGTTAAACCACATAGTTCAAAATCATAAACCAAACTTGTCCAACATACACAATCTCATTAAACATCAACATAAGAGATTCTCCCCTCATTGCCTTTATTATCTATAGCTATTAACCGAGACATACATCTCAAATGGAGCTCTCCTTGAATCCCTTGCTTCTCGCTGTCCCAACTTCAAATATCTGCACTGATGGACAAAAGGAGCATAAGCACATAATGCTTAGTGAGGAATGCTCAAAACCAAAACACCATCAATGCAGCGAGTCATAAAACCTCTTTTAAAAGTAAACACAATTCGATAAACCAAAGCAATGTTTGAAAACCCTTTTAACAACATGCTTTAAATCATGCATTGCTCAAACATGAAAACCAACCCTTAGCTTAGAAAAGCTAAGTAATTCACTTCAAAGCACAACCTTGCAAAACCATCAATTTAACCATTCCTTGCATGAACATCCTATGCAAAGTTAAATACAAGATCCTTGGAAAACACTTCCACTTCACATTATACTCTTCTCATACATTGAAAATCATTTCAAAGCAAGAAACCTTTAAAAACCACTTACTCATTCAATCTATCTCATGCATTAAACAAATGCAACATATGAACCACAAAATCAATATTTGCATTTCATGCCTTTAAAAACAAGTCTTCGCAAGACTACAATGCACTTAAGAGATTTCATGCACACATGCACCATTCTCATTAGAAAATAAACTCTTGTTCAAGCTAACAAGTAAACATGCATTCATAGAACATTACACACTTCTCATGCAACCATGCATCATTTCAAGCATCTCAAGCTTCATCATATTCAAGAACATTATATTGGCTTCCAAGTGATAATTCACAAACCATCATAACGCAGGACACAATCGGATACGCGGATTACAAGCGTTGTCCCCACGCTTCATACACACTACCAATCACAAGGTCCTCATATGGACTTTTAAACACCATATGACCTTAACATTCACAAGGTCCTCAAATGGAATTTTAACCACCATTATGACCTTACCATACACAAGGTCCTCATATGGACTTTTAAACACCATATGACCTTAACATTCACTCATTGGTAGTTGTATAACATCACTAACGAGATCACGGGACATACAAGATCCACACATAGACTTTACACCACCATTGTGATCTTACCATACACAAGGTCTTCAAATGGAATTTTAACCACCATTATGACCTTAATGTACACAAGGTCCTCATATGGAATTTTAACCACCATATGACCTTAACACAAGACCCACCCATGGACTTTTAAACACCATGGTGTTCTTAACCATCTCGTTAGTGTACTTGGATGGAGTTACCGGTACAATCACAACCACTCCACATCCAAGGCGACTTTATTCACGGTGCACCCAATCCTATAGCCGGCTAACTATATCCGATTCAAGTAACCAAGAACCACTTACATCACTTGCCAATATAACCAATTTACCATATTAATCCGTTGTTTTACAAGCATAACCAAAATGCCAAAACCACCAATTACCATCATCGATTCACTGTTTTTGAAGCATTACACAAAGCCATTAAACAACATGCAACACTATGCATCAATTCCACAATTCCAATGTACAAAACCAAGGATCTCTTACCTTGAGCATCCTTCACACATGGCTTTCAAAACCAGCATTAAACCATTCTAAAATATGCTTTCAAAACAGAATTTAAAACATGCAAATCACATGCATTGCATCCAACAATCACAAGTGCTTTAAAAACCAATTCATAACACAACCAAGAGAGAAATTCCATTTACTTACTCTTGAGCTTAGCTAAGTTGTTTAGACTTAAACTAAGCTCCCAAAACCTTCAAACCTTGGTTTTAAAGCTGAAAACCCAACTTCACTCACCGATACACAAAACAAGGCTAGCCAACAAGCCTTCCAAGCATCCGAAACCTTCAACGCCACCTCTATTGCTCACGGATCATTCTCCCCTGTTTCAAGCACATAACAACAGAGGATTAATGCATCATAATGCATTAAAAACACCAGCAACACACCTAAACTCGCTGCTCTTTGCAAAACCCACATTTCGGCTACCAAACACAACCGAAATCACCTCCAAACACTTCCAAAACTTAACCCAGCCAAGATCCATCACTTCTAACCATTTTTAAACATCAATTAACATCCAAAATGATCTAAACACGTCCTTATACCTCCAGCTATAGCAGAACACCAAGATCACCCCTAAACCACCATTTTCACAAGTAGAAACTTAGGAAAATCAACCTATTCGGGATTGCATTGATTAAACCTCAATTTCTCATTAATTATACATCCAATTTACATTAAAAACACACCTCAAAACAGTGCCCAACCATTTCATACGAATTCCATCACAAATTAACCAAATCTTGCATTTTAAAGCCAAGATCAAGAACACAATTGTAAAACCTTTAATAAAACACAAATCAAGGATTGAGAACTTGGGAATTTCAGTAAAGAACTGAGAATTTAGAGGAGAAGGACGTTCATACCTCTAAACTTGAGTTTCTCCCTTTTTGGAACCACAATTCTTAAAAATCCAATAAGCAAATGCTAAGGTTTTGTTGTAGAATTGATTAGAGATCAAATGAGGATTGAAATCAAATCTTTAGTTGTCAAAATCAGAGAGAATTTTGCTGGAGAAATGTGTTTGGGTTGAGAGAAAAGTTGGGAGAAAAGAAAATGGAAATTTAGAGAAAAGTTAGTTAAAATGCCAAAATATCTTTTCCCTCCTTTTGTACTTAATTAAAAACCATTAATTAAATTGATTAATATTCAGAAAAATCTGGAGAAACTCTTTTGGGTAAATAGCTCCTTAAAGATTCAAAGTTTCAATCCTTTTTAAAACAGTCACCCAGTTTTCAAAAATTACATTTTGGTCACTAACCCAAAATGTCACTCTTCCAAACCTCACTTTGTAAAATTGATTTCACCTTTCTCTTATATATAATAAAAGAGGATTTTAAGACATTTTTCCATATTTTTAATGCAACCCGAACTAGGCTTTCCTAAATTCACCCTTTTATATTCGAACCGCAACCCGACCGGTTCAGTCCAAACCCAAAACTTCTAAGCCCAAAATTGGGGTGTTACAGTTGATATGTTGTGGAGTGATTTAAAGTATGTTTGATGGTGTTTTTATGTGAAATAACAGAAGTTTCTGCTGTTTCTGGGCAGGGTGTATCGAAACACCCTTAGCTGTTTCGAAACGGGTGCCTGAAATGGCATGGGCGTTTCGGAACGGCTAGAAGTGTTTCGAAACACTTTGGCTATTGGAAGTGTTTGTTTCAGAACTGGTTTCAGAACATACCCGCGTACCGAAATGGTCAACACCGTTTCGACACGGGTGTTTCGATACGGTTGTCTGTGTTTCGAAACGGGTGACCGTTGGACACATATTTGAATTGCTTTGAAGTCTGCATGCTTTACATTTTAGTCCTGAAAGTTGTAATTGCAATTGCTTGAGCTTGAGATGTCTTTTTAAAATAAAATTTGGCAGAGAGTCTTGTAATATGATTAATTAAGGTTCGGTAAAACTAAAATCTACAAAGTCCTTATGTTTTCCAAAATTTACATTTTGGTCCCTAAATGTGTATTTCTTGCAATTGAGTCCTTAAATGTTTTCCGATCGCTGTGCTTTTCTCTTCCAAGGTTCTGGAGCATTCACATAGGCTTAATGTGTATCTAGAAAAGATAAAACAAAAAAAGGGTCGTTAATCAAGGTTGACTTTGGTTTTCCCCGTGTGATCTTCGTAGTTCGGGTCTAACACCTAGGCTGGGCTAAGGGGGTTACACTCTACATTCTATGGGAAGAAGGAGCTCATGAACTATTTCTTTATCCCTTCCCACATCTTGACAAAACAAACAACATTGATGAAATTGGATCGCAACCACAACTTGGCATCCCATGTTAAATACATCGAGGCCACCGAGACGTTATCTTCATTTGTTTCAGTATGTGTGGCCCGGAAGTATTGCTTGATGTCAAACAAGAAATTCTCAAGCACTTTGGCATCTTTGTTCCCTTCATATCGCTAAGGTTCAGGAACCCAAGTCCTCGGACCCTTATCAGCTGTCATTGAACTGCCCATAGCTATTTGCATCGAATTAACCTGAGCCTTGATCTCATCTAGCTCGAACTTCATATGACTTAGCGCGTCTTTGGCTTCACTACCAAAATCTTTGATAGCTTGTGTCAACTCCTGCTGAGTTTCCTCAATTTCTCAGAGTCGATCATTCGATGCCACAGCTCTCATGGCTACCACTGCGGCCTCAAGTTCCTCAAACCGGTTGAGGTTTATCGAACCACCACCCTGTGCCGACGTCCCTGCACTTGTGAGTGTTCTAGTCCTGGGAGCAGTACTTGCTCCTCGCTTTCGCGTTGTCAACATGTCTGTCGACACACGCATCACTGTTTTGCCTGCACAAAACAAGCAACACCACACGCTTTGATCAGTTCAGCCCACTTAGCACCGCCATGTCTAGTGCATAAAAGTATCACAACACAAGAAGATGAGCACTAACGTGCCTCCCAGCCACATGCGCCACTGTGCTAGAATAATTATCATGGTTAACGATAGGTACCTCTTGTGCACTGATTCCACTCTAATTATCTAGTAAGCACCCTCATGCTATCATATGCCACTACGCTAGGATAATTATTGTGGTTAACGACAGTCACCACTTGTGTACTGATTCCACGACAATTCCCCAATAAGAATCACCGTGTTATATCAAGATCGAGCATCGTGTATGCTTTGATCACTATTTTAGTTAACGACAGGCACTTTCGTGCGCTGATTCCACTATATTTATCCAATAAGCACCTATGTGCTTCAATCACTATAGGGGTTAACGACAGGCACCTTTGTGCGTTGATTCTCCTATATATATATATTCATTGAGCACCTTTGTTATAATTAACACGCCCCGCTATGCTTAGGGTAGAATCAAGCAGTAACGTAGCCTTTATCGAACACACAACTCGCTCTGATATCACGTGTCACGGACTTAGACTTTGGTTTACTCAGTCGCTAAGCCATGTGGCACTTGAAAGGGAGGTTTCTTGACCAAGTCAGCCTTTTCTCTCGATAGACCTGTTCAAGATCAGCAAACAATGCATTAGTCTTGCGCTACAACATAGTCCTTCGAACAATAGTTGAAACTGTAGGGCACAGCGGATGGACACGGTCGACCCTCAACTTCCCAAAAAAAAATAGGTTTATTGTTATTAAAAAGAAAAGTATCGGGTTACATAAGAAAACTCACCCACACCATCGACTAGTGGTTGTAGGGGTTGCCTCGATAGTGTGTGTAGGACATGTACCTTTACCAGTGGAGCAGCCCAAACTCTGTCGATTTTCCACCCCCTATATATATGCAAAAACAACTTTATAGAAATGACACGAGTAAACGCTAAAATGCTTGAAACTGGGACACTTTTCTCTAACCATGAAAATACTTCAAGAGAAAACAATTTTACCTAAAACATTGGAATAACTGAAAAGAGGACACATTCCTAACTACTCGGTTGTGGCCCTACACATGGGATGGCCATAACACAATGCAAGAGTTTGGTTTTAACAATGTCGGCCTCGGTCGACACATACCAGCACCGGACAAATTAGGCACATCATTGTCACGCTCTTAATGTGTTAACCTTTATTTTAATGGGTAAACTTCACTGGAGGTCTTTTTTATTGGGTTGTGTTCTATTTTGATCATCCATTTTGAAAAAAAGGTTATTCCTGCCACATACATTTTCAATTTGTTATATTTTGGTCACTATATCATTAACACCCGATAGTTTGATGACGTGGTACGTTAGTCAAAGGATTAATTTCTAATTTGACCCCTAAACTTTTAACAAAATATTAATTTGACCCTTAAACTCTCTTAACCTCACTTTTACCCTCCACAATGTCGTTGCTCCGACCACATTTATCTCTTTCTCCTTTCCACTCATTTCCTCCTCCTTTTTCATTTATCAAAAGCTGAAACAAAGATAAAGAATTGGGAGATCGAATATATCTAGACGTGGAAGGATGGCAACAATTAAAGAATTTTACGGTATGCATTAGTCATGATTTAGGTGGCTTTCTACCATAAATTTCCTGCTATAATGATTCATTTAATGAAATTTGAGGCGTATCTCAGACACGCATCTGTTCAGTCCCAAGAGAATTGCTGCCTTTGAAGCTTATAGGCGTGAGATTAGCATCAAGAAGATGACTAAAATCAATGGTTTAATGGTTTCCAAGGATGAGGTCCAAATTAAATGGGTTCTTCACTTTGGGTCATTGAATAGAGTGGTGGGGATTGCATTTGGTAAGAAATACGTCTTTGTAGAGGCTGGTGACGGATTGAGGAGCTTGTTGTTGGAAAAAAAATATGATGTGAAAATTTGAGGCATATTTTTTATAGGTAAAGGTGAAGGTTCGAATAAAGAAATTATGGATTTATATTTTGTTTCATGAGACTTTTACAATGGTATCTCATACGCTCAAAACTGGTGAGTGATGAATGAGAAATTGATGCTTAAAGTATGCTTGTGAATTGAGTTAAGGAAAAAAGAAAAGCGTAATCCCATATTGATGGGTATAAAGTGTGGGATATGTTTATATACAAGACTCTACGTAATAGTTATTAAATAACTTAAGTTGATATGATATAGGTGACGTCAATGTCTTGATTGAATAGGTCTTTTGCAAGCTTGCGGAAGTCGTTATGAGATAATTTTTCTTTAAATATAGCATTTTTAATATCTTAGAAGAAAGGATAAATGATGAGAGATTATCTAAAAATTTGAATATTTTCTTTTAATTCAGATATTATTATGAAAATGTTATTTAATTAATAAATTTTATTTCAAATAAAATTCAGATAATTCACAAATTTTATTTCCAGTGAAACTCCTACCCTACAAATATTATGTAAACCTACTATGTTTAATACTAAAAAACACAGAGATTTTACAACTATTTTTACTTTGTGATTTTTAAAGTGTTTTCGGTGATAGAAAAAGGCAAGGTTACAGTTTGTGATCTCTACATTCGTGCAACTACAATTGATACAGTTGATTATCTAGTTGATGTATCCTATGAGACAAATGACCAAAATCTCAAGCACTACATGAGTGGCTGAAAATCTATCTTAAGGAAATTGTGTTTTAACATGCCTCAACTCGTTTCCCCTCAATCGATTTACGGTTTATTTTTAAATTACTTTATTTGATTTCATTAATTTTTAATTTTTTGGCAATTTATTATTACTTAAAGTAAAGGAAATATAGGAAAAGCTACGTATTGGTATTTAGTGGATCACGTTGGAGAAGTCGTACAAACAGATTCAAGTATAGCAGCAGCAAAGGAATGATCTGAATGTTCAGTTTCATTCGATTCTGTATTATTCAATTTACTTATATTAAATCACGATTGCTTTAATAATAATTTAAATATTTTGATATTACTTAATTATTATTTTGTTTTTTTGGATTATTAACGTCATTATCGAACCATCTTAAGACAGATTCCTTAGCCTTTTAATCCAAGGCGAACAGAATATCCATGTTTGTATAATTTTACAATTGTCAACGCGATCTTACATCCAACGACACCAAGTTGGGAAGCAAGATGGTATACTGCCATTGAAATATGAAATTGGTCATTTTAATATTTTCAAAGATTTTCGGCTAGCCACATCGGTTAACTTTGGGGTCTGTTATTATTGTTTGCATCGGTAACTAATCAAACAGTTTGGAATATAGTAAAAATCACCAAGTTTCCTAAGGACCTCAAAGGGATGGTACGTGCTCTACATGCTTTCTTTCATTGAATTTGAATTGGTTCAAATTTTAATTTATTGAGTTATTCGAATGCTTGGTATCCATGATTGAAAGGTTATTTTCTATTTTATATACGATTGCTATATTAAATATTAAGGAAAACACTGTGAATTTTTTCCATCGTACTAATAGTTTTTTTTTTAATAAATTTTAATGAGACGAACAGGATATCTAGGCGAAATTTTGATATGTTTGAAAATTAAGATCTCGTAAACAATTCGTTTCAGGATTTAATTCCTACAATTTTAACGAGTTTCCTTGATCTCATTTTCAAAACAAGAAGCAATCTGAATTATTCAAATTTATTCAAATTTCATTGTGGACAAATTGTTTTAACAGATATTGTCAACGAAAGTAACATTGGTTATTATTTTGTTCAACAGAATCTTGAGTGTTGATTTTGAAAGAGGTCTTGAATCAAAGCATAGAAGAACTTTATTTTCTATGTCAAAATTACATTCTCAAAGTCTAGTCTGATGCACGTTATAAAGTGTACAATGTTTAAAAAAGGCTAAAGAATCGTGATGGTCATTGGATATAAGTACAAAATAGAAGATGACTGTGTTAAGAAATTCTTAGTTACCAAATTCTTAATTTTGAATGATTGATTCTAAATTGTTTTGAATCAAAGGCAGTGACTTTAACTGATCACTCACGGTATTCTTGCAAAAGGAATGGTTATGAGTGAATCCATTCAAGCATTAGTTATTTGAAAAGCTAACCCCTATTTGAAACGACTTCAAGAACTTCTTTAAGCATAATAGAATAAAATTCATAAACAGATGTTTGAATAATAATATGAAAGTGCATGTCTAAGATTGGTTCTTTGAAAGACTTGGTATTTAAGCGTGCCTAGTGTACCACCTCTCTTTTCATAAGTTACTTACTTGGTGCACTGTTCATCATTGTTCTCTCTATTAGACCGTGTGAACTTTTTTTCGGGTTTAGTTTACTAAATTTTTGATGTCTAACAAAAGTTAAAAATTATGTTTTTATTTTTGATTTTAGTCTTTGGCTAAATTTCTGACGTTTAACATATTTATAATCTTCTGTTTCTGGTTTGTGACTATGTGACAATGAAAAACCTAGTAAAATTCATTGGAGAGAATTTCAACACAAAGCAACAGATGTTGTTGTTCTATTTGACCATGATAAACTTGTTCAAATATCTGAAAGATGATTTTTCTATTGTTAGATAGGATAAGGTAAATGTTGTTACCATCTTTAAATGTTGCTAAGGCATATATTGTTAAGAAAAATGTTGTCAAGACAAACGTAGTGGAAGTCAAAAAGGACTTCAAGAAAACAAACCGTAAACAATGTCTTATATGGGACCAAAAGGACGGTGTCTTCAATAAGCAAAATTTTATGGGAAACGCTTCAATTGTCATAAGATGGGGAACAAGTCTTCGGACTATAAACTTCCAACCGAGGTCAATGCTATTGGCATAACAATTGACATGGAAAATTATTGTTTGAAGGAATACATTTATTACCTTTATTGACGATATCACAAATAGTGTTATGTGTATTTGCTTAAATGTAAAGATGAAGCTATAGAGGAATTATTCTCTTTAAGCGTGATATTAAAACCCAAATTTAATAAAAAGATTAAGATGGAGAAAGCCCTATATGAGTAATGTTGGTACTATAATTTTGAAGACAACTTCTAAAAAGAACTAAAACTTCAAAAAAGTGCCTAACATGTGGGGAGAAACTATTTTATTAGCTAATTACCTTTTAAATAAGATTACCCACAATTAAAGAGATAAAACACCATATGAGTTATGAAAGGGAATAAACCCTTCCTACAAGTACTTATAATGTGAGGTGTCTTGCAAAGGTAATAGCCTCATTACCGAAGCAAATGGAAATAGATCTCCAAAAAGATGGATTGTATTTTATTGGCTATGTAAATCATAGCAACAAAAATCAATTTCTTTTTTTATGAATCAAAGAACTCTAAGGTTCACAAGAATATGATAATGGAATTAAAATATGCATCTTTATTTGAAAATTTATTCCCTTGTAAAGCTAGGGAAGTGATCGAAGTTCAACGAAATGAATGCTAGAGACTATCAATGAATATAACTCAGATGATCAACAAGAGGTTTAGCTTGAAATAGAGCAACGAATAAATAAACGAGCAATGGTAGAAAAATTATTTTGATTAGATTTTTTAACCTTTATGCTAGAGGCTAAGCCTCAAACGTATAATGATGAAATACATTCATCTGAAGGCACCTTATAGGAGGATTCCATTAAAAGTGAAATTGATTCCATCATGTAAAATCATACGTAAGAATTAGTGGATTTTCCTTGAGGAATTAAATTGTTAAATTCTAAACGAATTTTCAAACAGAAAATGAAAGCAGAAGGAACAATTGATAAATATTGTTGGTACCTATGAATGCTAATCGCCACGTGTCAAGACCAAACAGGCCGAGGCGAATGAACAAGACTACGAACGATATAATACAAAAGACATCCGGCGATCAACGAAACAACGCATGTGATCGTTGCGAACCACAACGCGTGAGGTCGCCCTCAAATTGTACGACACTCCTCACAACCTACGGTGAACTAGCAAAACTACAAGCAACATCGCATCCAGCGATCACGTGACTACGCACATGATCGCTACGGATGACAAAGCAAACCTGAGATGTAGCGATACACGTGATCCACTCAACACCGAGTCATGGCAACTCACTAAAAAACTTGTACCCCTCGATTGACATGTGCCTCACTTTATCTAACCTCTTTATAAGGGGCCATGCACCCCCAAATAGGGGTCAGACCCCCCATCACATACATAAGCTTTCATGACCAAAACTCGAGCTCTCAGAAAGTTCACGAGAACTTTTCCTTGTGATGACCACAACCATAAGAGAAACAAGAGCCACACACGAGCTCTGGCCTGGAACAACCATCCCGGCCACCGTCGGACCACCGTCTCTGGTCCTTAACCATTTTGTCCATCAACAATTGGTGCGGTGAGCGTGGACCCTTCACCTTTCGATCTGATCCTCAGACGACAACGAAGAGCGGCCCTCAATAGGGACGTATATGGAGGAATGGACGGAGGTAGGAAAAAAAGAAGAAGGGGAAAAGAAACCCCTCACCCCATTCTTTTTTCTTCTCAAGCCGAAAGTTGCTGACCAGACAGTATGCAAAATAAATCAGAAGTCACGGGACTTTCAGGAGAAGAAGCCGAAACAACTAAAGGAAGGGTACATGCATGTAATAAGAAGACCCACAAGCATATAGGGGTTCGGATGAGAGATGCAAAGCTAAGAGCGCCACAAGTGACATGGCGGAAAGCAGGAGCATAAGAGGTAGGAAGTCTGGATGATGGATGTAAGGAACCCTCATGCGTTGGAAGAAAATAAGTGAAATTGCCGATGAAATTCGAAGTTGTAAGGCTTTGATTTTCATCCGTTTCTCCCATGACCTCCTTGATGGCTTGAGGAGTGATCAAGATTGGCTTCCGATGCAAAGCTGAAGACCATTTAGCAGCTAAGCACGATAGTGAGGACGCAAGAGAGTGAAAACTTGTCACAAAGCATGAACACACCAAACATGCGAAGGTATGATCTAGCTTATATTGTCCAAAATTCACTTTGTTTTCACTTTTCGTCATTATGCACATTCTATGGCACGCTATTTGTGACTATTTTGATTAATGAAAATATCTTTCCTACTAATATTTTTATTCAGTCCCCAGTTCTCCCCAAAGATGAAAGGCTTGTTAGCCACCCCTAAAATAATCGTCGCTTCTAAAGCAAGCAGGCTAAAAATAAACAATAGGTCGTCTGAGTGTCTGTTACTTTTAAGAAGCGTGCATAGAGGAATCAGCTTAACGATCTTCGCTTTCGAAGCAAGCGAGCTAAATATAAACAAAGGGTTGTTTGAGCATCCACCATTTTTAAGAAGTGTGCATAGAGGAATCAGCTCAACGATTGTCGCTTCTGAAGCAAGCGAGCTAAAAATAAACAAAGGGTCGTTCGAGTGTCTGCCACTTTTAAGAAGCATGCATAGAGGAATCGGCTCAACGATCACCGCTTTCGAAGCAAGCGAGCTAAAAATAAAAAAAAGGGTCGTCTGAGCGTCTGCCACTTTTAAGAAGCGTGCATAGAGGAATCAACTCAACGATCGTCGCTTCCAAAGTAAGCAAGCTAAAAATAAACAAAGGGTCATATGAGCGTCCGCCTCTTTTAAGAAGCGTGCATAGAGGAATCAGCTCAACGATCGCTGCTTCCGAAGCAAGCAAGCTAAAAATTAACAAAGGGTCGTCTTAGCGTCTAACGCTTTTAAGAAGCATGCATAGAGGAATCATCTCAACGATCGCTGCTTCTGAAGCAAGATAAGCCAACATAACATAAAATAGTAGCGCGTGGTTCAAAAATAGCGCAGACATCAAGCTGCTCCATTAAATATTGCTCATCTAAATGTAACCATTGTACTAACATGCAAGAATAACGAGTGTGCAAATATAGACAATATAAATGAAAACTACCTCACTCGATGGGTAAAACAAGCATACGAACATATGAGAAAACATAATTCTTCTCATAGTACGGACCTTATTAGATGCAGGCAACCACAAGTACATTAAAATCAAACAGAAAGCCCTCGATTAAAAAAACCAAATAGAGATTTGGAATCGTAATATTTTCATTAACAACGGATCCTATTTGCAGCTATCACCAAAGTGAGCCCTAAGGAAATAAATTAATCTGAGCACAAAACGCTTCTCGTAAAAAACTTATTTCCGTTTAATAACAAAAAATCAACGCAATTAACCCAACATGTTCTCAGTTCAAGCTGAACAGCCCCAGGCCCCATGAATATCTTTTCTAAGTGTCGTCTCGATGCACTTATGCAACCAAAATAAAAGAAGAGATGAATCGTAAAAACGAATAAACCATCTAAAGCATCTGCTACTCCTGAATAAGCACAACAATGCCTGAAAAAGGATATCTGCCAACCTGTCCAGTTTACACTTGCTATAAATTCAAAGAAATTATTTAGTATCTACCGCCTCTAATAAAGAGCATACTAAAATATACAAGCAAGAGCTAACATAACAGAAACGCAAATATATAAATCGCCTTAAGAAAGTGATGTCATTCTATGGAAAACAACGTAAAGAGAACCCCCCCAACGAACTAATTACAGCTGGGGCAAGAGTTTGTCGCATGCTTATTTGGAAAAATTGCAAGCATTTAAGGCTTATATTTAACACAATTTGAAAAACGAATAAGTACGATATGAGCACTAGGACACAAGCATAATTCAAATAAACAATGATCAACCATACCAAAAAAAAATCCCACTGGTTAAGATTAAATTAGGATTCCCATTATAACTAGCAGAATACATAGAAGACAACGGGCATATCCCTGAATTCCGCTTCAACTCTGCCTTAACAAGTCATTCGGGGCGAATTGTTTAACATCATAAAATAGAGCAATATTTCCCAAATACTTTGTTTGTTGGTGTTCATCCCTATAAAGGGCTAATGGCCTTCCAAATGCAATTATCTGTATATCATCGATACGAATAACATGAATACCAAATAACGCAAGGATAACAAGATTTTTATTTTTAACAGTTCAGACGCATTATTATTTAACATAATATTATAGGGACGTTAATAGTAACACCCGGTTACCCCCAAATAGCACAAACCAGGTCGATGGGTAAACTGAACAAGCAATAGAAAAACTTCATAACAAAAGAAGGGATTGGTAATTTTAGATAAGCAAGATTGGACCACGATATTCATTCGCAAAAGCAGTTATACATCCCTACTGCAATCACCCAAAACATTGCATTATCCTCAAACTAGGGCATAATGCATGGCCGCCATTAAGAGATACGTGGTTCACAAGAAAAAGCACTCCTATACAATACTCTAAGAAAGTAATAACAATAGCAAACGCAAAAGGGGGAGAAAAAGCGTCGATTCATCATCATACAAAATAAGCAGACAATCTAACCATTAAAATTAATACAATACACGAGTAATTTTGTGAAACCAAATGATCGCAAATACTGATAGGAACAAGTTTTCCTATGTAAACAAAATAAGCGAACAGTGTAATCATACAACCAAACAAGGGGAGAACGATCTAAAGATTTTCTTGGGGAAAACTTAGTCTAGAGAGGGCTGGGGGGTTAGCACCAAGTCCCACTCTTGAGATAAAAGCGGACCCCTAAAAGAGTGGGTGTGAGATGGAAAAAGGCAAACACATATTCTCTTCGTTGTTTCAAAGCCAGCAAAGTCCCTAGCAGCTGACAGACAATTGGCGGCAAGAAACAAACCATAGTATTTGGAAAATCGCGATAGAAAGGTTTTCCAAATACTTCGCATGTCGATCTGCATCTCCGCAAATGGCTACTCATAGCCTTCCGAATTATATTGCTTGTTGATACAAATAACATTGACACTGAATAGCACTGACCGGATTATACCGTTCAAACACAATAAACATGATTGTCCTCTCTCCCTCCCTTCAAGATTGCACGACCAAAGTCATACATCAGGAAAACCACAAAAGAGAAAGTAAATCACTCGCAAAGCAACTTGTGAAAACACAACCCTAAGGGAGTCCTACTTATAGCAAATAATAAAGGCGTAAAGCTTTGACCTTCCAAATTCTAATATGAACGGCATGCTAGAAGAGCATTCAATTCCCAGATTTGCAAATCAAGAAGACAACCTAAAATACACAATCCTCGATCTTCCAATCAATAAATGAACACATAGTCCCACACACCTGCCAAAGACAGTAAAAACTTTTTGATTCCATTATGATCTCAGATTGTCCAAGTCACCATAAAGCTAACTCACATCAAATATATTACACGAATATCAAGAATCGTAATTATAGCAAAAATGCAACAAATGAAATAACAAGACTTATTAAAATAAATTATGCTAAAAAGCCAACACAACCAGAGATTGCAAATAATATGACAACAATCAAGCACTACGACAACTAGAAAACCCATACAAAAGAAGGCACAAACCCCACAAAAGCATCGCAAGCCAAACAGTAGTATTGTTTTCAAAAATCCATTCCCACAAGAAAGGCAAAACTTCTTTTTCAAATAGCTACAAAAATACGAAGCTAAAATTCACGAACTACAAAGGGAACCACAACATTAACAGTTTCAGCCTATATAATTGATGTCATAACCAGAGAAATAAAAATCTCCCTTATCCAGATCCAAAGAAAATACTAAAATAATTATATTATATTATTAACATAAAATCTTATCCTTTGACTACAACAATTCCACTTACTTCATAATTAGTAAGACCTATCGACCTCGCATATCACCATGATACAAATAAGCGATCATATCATAAGTCCACCACTATCTTGAAATCATACAATAATGGAAATAGCAACCTCAACTGTTATCCCAAGCAAGGGGCATGACCCCCCCTAATTCGCAATATACTGCATGATACGCACGACTCTTAAAAGAAGTGAAATCTCCTTTACCCCAAAAAGAACACAAACATGTCACAAAAGACAGTTCGCCACTTCTGCGTGTTATAGACCTTTAATGTTGGAAGTAAGTGCATACAACGAAATTCCTTGAGCGACCATTCGAGAAGATCTATAGCAAAGTTAATTGCGAGCATACTTAAAAGAAAGAAACAAAGAAAATCCAGTCTCGCCACGCATGTCATTCACTTAAAAGTGACGGACAATAAAAACAAAGTATTTTATTACCCAGGAGTAAAAGCCCTTTAATAAAAAACAAACGTACAGCTTGCTCCGAGAAAGCGACGTCATTCCATAAGGAACACAACAAAACAAACCCACGGAAATAGCCAACTATTCACACATAACAAGGGCAACGTGCGAACCAAAACAACACAGACATCCAACGGCTCTTAAATGTATGACTCATAAATACGCAGTTATACTATTTGCATGCCAATACTAAGAAAATGCGCACAAATACAGTAGCAATCCAAAACCACCTCGACTAGTGGGCAAGATAGATACATAAATGCACACATACAAAAAACCCACCAAAATAGTAGCAACATTTTCAAATCAAGTAAAAAACACTAATTGCCATTAGCACACGATTCAAAAGGGAACAAAAACCCACAAATCTCTTATTAATTATGGGACAAGAACCCACCCTAAGAAAATCAACATGCCACGAATATACAAAAATTCCGGACATATAAAAAATCTACGATCTAGATCTCAAATTTAATCTTAACCATCAAGGTTTCTTTGATATTAGCCCAGCGCACCCAATTTCGCAAAATAGAGTTTTATTTCTCCAAACTTTTGGCTTGGGTTGGACTTGTGGCAACTAGTTTCTTATCTTCTCGTTGTAAGGGACTGCATTTTGATCGATGATCCTGGTAGTGCCATCCATAATCATGCCCACCTTAGCGATCGCAAGACTCGCGATGAATATAGGCTTACCAACGCTGCTTGATAAAGCCGACCTCTTAATGCAGCTCGCAGAGCACTTAAAGATGACAAGCATCCCCCTCCCTCAACTTCGCCACGCCTCACCACAAAGGGATAATTGTAGCTTTCCGAATACCATCATCTGGTGATACAAATAACAAAAACTGCAACATTAGCACTCCCCCATGATCTATCAAACATGGTTCTTGAAAACTACTTCTCTCCATAAACATATTTCCTTTTCCTCTTTTCAACACGGTACAAGAAAAAATAATAAAAACAAAACTGCATGAGAAAGGAGCAATTCACTCCTAAGCTAGGTTATAAACATACATACTTAGAGGTGCCCTATTTTTAGTAGGTAATGGCCATACCAAGCCACGGTGTATCATATACCTATAAGCAAAGACACCAATATTAACATTCCTCCCCATACCCCGAAATCTCGCGTAAATAACTAAAGTTGCGCGACTTTCAAAAATTACAATTAAAAACTACACAGGGCGACGCATCTGTTTGTCACTACCAATCAGATACCTTTTCTTTCATCACAGCCCGACCTGAAATGTCTAAATTGCCGCAAACTAAGCCAATGAGGAATAAGGAAAAAAACTACACACAGTACTTACCTTCTTAAAGTAACAAGTATATGTCTTATCCTACGCAGCAGCACAACAAAAAAAACGTTATTGCAAATAAGAGATGCGAAGTCTCTAACAAGTCAAGTTAGATAACAACAATAATAAAATAGTGCACGCCAGATTATTCAAGTCCTTCTAGTCCTTTTTATAACTCGAGTTGCAAAATAAAATTTAACTCCCATGAAGAGATAAAAGCACAATACAATGAGACTTTTTTGGTTCTTTATCGTAAAAGCCATTTCAGATATATCGTCCACCGTAACAAAATAACATCAGAATACATTCCAAGTTGGGTAAAAATAGCAGGCTATTTTCAAAACAGGGCAAGAGTTTGCTACCCATTTATCTTGCAAGTTTGCAAATTTTAGAAACATATATTTACCGCCATTTTAAAAGAAAGAGAAATATAGAGCGAACATCAAAAATATAAACATAATTCGAATTTCATAATTTATTCACCAAAGAAAAGATGATACAAAATTAACTAAAAATAAACTAGAGTCTACAGTCATAAGGGGATACACACGAATATTTAATTATTCATCAAAAGAACCACAACTCCAAAATTACGAGTATACAAAATCGTTTCACGACCTACAACCCCACTTTAGTTTCTACGTTCGCAAAGGTCACTTTATAACCTTCCCTCACCTAGGGGAGAAATTTTTGGTACCTATGAATGCTAACCACCATGTGTAAGGACATGACAGCTCGCGGCGAATGAACAAGACTACAACGCGTGATCATTACGAACCACAGTATAATACAAAAGACATCTGGCGATCAACAAAGCAACACATGTGATCATTGAGAACCACAACGTGTGAGGTCATCCATGAATCGTACGACACCCCTCGCAACCTGCGGCGAACTAGCAAAACTACAAGCAACATCGCATCTAGCGATCACGTGACTAGGCATATGATCGCTTACGGATGACAGAGAAAACCTGAGGCGTAGTGATACACGTGATCCACACCGACATCGAGTCATGGCAACTCACTAAAACACATGTCCCCCTTGATTGACACATGCATCACTTCATCTAACCTCTTTATAAGGGGCCATGCACCCCCAAATAGGGGTCGGACCCCCCATCACATACATAAGCTCTCATTCCCAAAACTCGAGCTCTCGGAAACTCCATGAGAACTTTCTCTTCCGTGGACCACAACCATAAGAGAAACAAGAGCCACAACGAACTCCGACCCGGAACAACCATCCCGACCGTCGTCAGATCACCGTCTCCGGTCCATAACCATTTTGTCCATCAACAAGTACAAATTCAGATTGGTTATAAAAGGTTACCAACAAAAGGAAGGCCTTGACTAGTTTGATACATATTCTCATGTATCAAGAATAACCTCCATAAGGATGATACATGCAATTTTTGCTTTGCAAAATTTAGAAGCACATCAAATCGATGTTAAAACAGCTTTCCTAAATAGAGATCTTGATGAAAAAATATACATGGAACAACTTGAGGGCCATGTAATTTCAGATCAAGAGAGGAAAGTATGTAGATTGGTGAAGTCATTGTATTGACTTAAGCAAGCACCAAAACAATGGCACGAGAAGTTCGATGGTATCATGATGACAAACGACTTCAACAGTAATGAGTGTGACAAATGTGTATATGTCAAAATTACCAACATTGAATATATTATTCTATGTTCGTATGTTGATGACATGCTCTGTTGGAAAAAATCAATATATTTGGAGCTTTGAATGAAAAATGGATCCAAACTTTGTCGAGGAAAATCATGAAACCAATTGTTGGTTCGCAAATGTGCAGACGTGCACAACGTAGGTAATGCAAATGTTTGGAGCGATCGGGTCCTTTGTGGGCCTGCGGATATTTTGACCCAAATTTGAAATAATTTTTTCCTCAAATAAGAACATATATTTTCCAAATTATGTTTTTGGAATTAAAATGATAAATATTGAAGGTTTCCTTTAATTCCGACAGTAATTTTGAAAATTGCTCTTTAAAGGATTTAATTCTCAAATCATAAATGCTCCATTAGGTGAGAAGTTTCTAATTATACTCCCTCGTGAAACAGCTATAAATAGCGTGTAAACCTTATAGGTTTTACACAACTAAAAAACACATAGAATTTTTTATTGTTTTACTCTGTGAATTTCAAAACTAGTTTTTGGTGACAGAAGAAGGTTACGGTTCGTTGATCACTGCAAATGTGCTACTGTTGTGTTCATTTAGTTGTTGTATCCAGGGAGATTGACGTCCAACGTTTCTCAAGCATCATAGGAGTAGGCGAATCTATCTTAAGGAAACTATAATTTCACAAGCCTCAACAAGTAGAGGGTTTCAATTTACTGTTTTAATATTCGATTTATATTACAATTATTCTTGTATTTATTTTAGATTATGTTCGATTTAGTAATAATATTAGTATTTGATTTTACTGTTTATTTTTACTTCTCAAGTTAACGACTTTTCTAAATACTTATTGTTGAAAGCAACAATGAAATGGTAAAGCGTATCAATGACATGTTAAATTCAAGATTTGACATGAAGATATGAGAATAGATGATGTGATTTTGGGCATCCAAATCAAACAGTCACTTGAAGGTCTCATATTGACTCAGCCACACTATGTGAATAAAATTCTTGAGAAATTTGGCAATGATAATTCTGATATAGCCAGAACTCCAATAGACATGAGCTAACATTTGTCCAAGAATAAAGATCAAAGTTTTGATCGAGTGAAATATGAAAGGGTCATAGGCAGTCTAATGTACTTCATGAGCTGTATTAGACCAGATATTGCTTTTACTGTGGGCAGTTTAAGTAGATTCATAAGCAACTCAGGTGAAAAATATTGGAAAATGATTGTGAGAGTATTGAGATATCTTAGATATATAGTGTTAAAATCTTGTCTTCCTTCCACGTTTAGATATCTTTGATCTCCCAATTCTTCATTTTTATTTTACCTTTTAATATAGGGCAAAGGAAGAGGAAAAGAGTGGAAAGAAGGAGAAGGAGATAGAGGTGGTCGGAGCCATCACCCATCAAAGAATGTGGTCGGAACAATGATATTGTAGGATAAAAGTGGGGTTGAAAGAATTGAAGGGTCAAAATAATATTTTGTTTAAAGTATAGAGGTCAAATTAAAAATTAACCCTTTTAACTAACGTGTCACGCCATCAAACTAACATGTGTTAACGGCACAGTGACCAAAATAAAACAGATCAAAAACGTAAATGGCATAAATAACATTTTTTTCATAGTGAATGGGTGATCAAAATAGAACATGACCCAAACAAAAGGACTTCGGTGAAGTTTACCTTATTTTTATTTAATTTTTTCCGTTTCTATCTTATCCAATGCCGTTTTGTGATTGTGCATTTGTGCTCTCTCTTCACTAAACTATGGCTCATGCATAGGTGTTTTACTATTATCCACATGACATGGTTTCACTTTCACCATAAATTTGTTTTAATGGCAACCATAATCTCATGATCTTATCATAATCTACACGAACTTTGATTGCTTTGTTCTTATCATTGCATTTAATGTCATGTTTATCATCAAGTTATGGCTGATTTTCAATCATTGTAATCTACCAAATGAAAAGAAACTTCAAATTGGACATACATAGAGCATGCGGCCACCCACACTAGCAACTTGAGCCACTTTGAAGTTTTTGTGTTTTCTACACCATGTCATGTTCGACGCACGGAAATTGTTAGAAATTTGTAAGTCGAAAATAAATAAAATGAGATCAATTTAGGATAAGATATGTATAAGAAACGAGGTTTAACATAATTTATTCTTGCCTAGGAAAGGAGAAACAAATAATTCACTATCAATGTAAAAATCATAAAGAGTACAAATATCCATATATCCCAAAATCCGACATATTATATCTTAAATTCAGTGTATCCAAAACAGTCTCTCAACATCTCTGCAACATAGCCGTAATAATTGCAGAATTCCTCTCATAACTCTAAAGGTTGAGACATACTCCATATGTATATAGTCATATACTTGATCACCATGAAACCTTATGGAAGTTTCATACCTAATATAAATATTCAGTTATTAAATAAACATAATTATCAAGTATTTTTTAACTATTATAATTACAATAAAATTCAACTTAATTACTAATTAAATTTTGAATTAATATTTAACAGGGTTTTTAATGAAAAAATATTTGATGTATAAATTGTGTAAAATTTAATTTTTAATATTTAGGATATAAAATTCAAGATTTAAATAGATAAAATTGTGTGAAAATTATTTTATACAATTATATATCAGATAATAATTATTTTTAATTATCAATAATCAGATTTAGGATATATGGAATAACGATCTCTATCCAATATCAAATTGAAAACCTAC
Organism: Hibiscus trionum; assembly: GCA_030270665.1. Classification (NCBI taxonomy): domain Eukaryota; kingdom Viridiplantae; phylum Streptophyta; class Magnoliopsida; order Malvales; family Malvaceae; genus Hibiscus; species Hibiscus trionum. Next base: position 6,017,805 of record BSYR01000007.1, on the reverse strand, counting down.
TTATCCTACGCATTGGATAAAACAACTTTTTTTTAATCTCTCTCATGGGATATTTTTTTACTATATAGTTTTCTCCTATTCGTGTTTTATTTGTATGTCAAAAATAAATAAACTGAAGGGAAGGTAGTTGAGTTAGTTTTTCATGGAAACCGTGACACTAATAAAAAAAAATTCCGCCGGACCGCCACTATACTATGAGTTTGGGGACCGTGGGGTTGGTCCAACCGGACAAAAGGATAAGGTCATAAATGGATACCGGTTAAGTCAGGTTTACATGTAATTTTTTTAGGATAAACTACATAAAAGACCGCTATATTATGAGTTTGGACTCGATTTGACCACTATACTTCTAATTATAGCAATTAAACCATTGAACTATTAAAATGGACTCAATGTGACCATCAACCGTTAAAAACCAACGGAAGGAGTGACGTGGTTGTTAGTAAAAATTTGTATACTTCCACATTTGGTCCCCACTATTTACACATTTTATCAATTTAGTCCTAATTTTATTTAATAAAATAATTTTATTATTTAATTACTTATTGGAGGACTTTATTTATATTTTAAACGTTTGATTTTAAATTATGCACTAACTAAAATTTAAAATATAAAAAAAATATTAACTTTAATTTAATTATTAAATCTATTTAATTATGTTAGATGTTTTTATGCATCATAAGTATGTCATGTTCGAATTCCCTAAAACCGCATTTCCTATCTTTTTTCATTTATTAACAACCATCTAACACATATATTATATGTTGTTATTTTATAACACAAAAAAAGTTTGGCCCAGTGGTAAACACTTGCCACTTGCACTTCAAAAACCTTGGTTCAAATTCGCCCAGGGTCATTTGCTTTACTTCCATTTTCCTTCTCCAGTAAGGCGACATGTTTCATCACTTGATTGGAATAGGAAAATTAATTAATTAAATCAAATATATATTCAAAAAAATGTAAATAAAGACATCAAATAAAGTGGTAACATGTGTCGCCACCTAATTAAATAAACAAATTATTTTATTAAATAAAATTAGGACTAAATTGATAAAATGTGTAAATAACGGGGACCAAATATGGAATTATACAATTTTTTACTAACGGCCATGTCACTCCCTCCGTTGGTTTGTAACGGTTGGTGGTCACATTGAGTCCAATTTAATAGTTCAGTGGTTTAATTGCTGCAATTAGAAGTATAATGGTAAAATCGAGTCCAAACCCATAATATAGAGGTCATTTATGTAGTTTACCCTTTTTTAAGACATTTGTAGCTATCGGTCAATTGCACTCCCTCGAGTTAGTATTTGATCGAGTCGAGTATTTTTTTAAATTATTTAAGTTGATGAGTTTTATTTTATGATCTAAATTTTATTTTAAAAAATCAAGTCAAGATGAGTTGTCCGAGTTTTTCTTTAAATTTAATTATAATTATTTAAAATATTATGATAAAGATTGGTTTAATTTAAATGACTTTGTCTAATCATATAATATATACATATATATTTCTTCATATTTCTTTTCACATGTGTAAGCAAGATTTATAAAATACACTTTTAAGGAAAATATTAATGGGAGTATAAAGGAGTTCAGAAAATGATAGGAAGAAAGAATGTAAAAAAATTGAATGATCAAATTGAAATAAAATGTAAATTTAATGGGCTAAATTGCAAAAGAAATAAATTTGTTGTTAAAAATGTGAATAAGTTACATAGATTTTTATAGTATAGTGTATCATGTGGTTCAAAATTGGTCAAAATTGGACTAAAAACGAATGGGGAATTGAAGAACTGAGAAAATCATACAAAGTTGAGGGTCTAAATTGCAAAAGGAAGAAATTTGTTTTCAAAAAGAAAAATTGATGCTAAATAGGTATGCTAAAGTGGGTTAGGAACACGTAGTTCAAATTTAGTCAAAATAAACTTAAAACAAATGAGGAATTGAAAAAATAAAAAAATTATACAAAATTAAATGATTAAAATTAAAAAAAAACATTTTTTCAAAAAGAGAAATTGAAGCTACATAGGTACTCTAAATTGGTTTTGAATATTTGACCAAAATAGACTTAAAATAAAGAAAAAAATTAAAAAATAAGAAGAAAAAAAGCGCGACTAAATTACATAATAGTAAAATTCGATACTAAATTAAAAAAAATATTAAAATTTGATATTTTTTTGTTTGCCAAGTTGGCACAATCTAAATTCGAAACAATTGTTAATTATATATTGTTGTGCTACGTCAAAAATAATGAAAAATCAAAAATAAATGTAATTTTCTTTTCATTCATCGTTTATTAGAGTGGAAAAACTAAAATTTGATAAATAGATGTTTTAAATAATATTTTTTGTTATAGTCTAATTATACCGTGCATAATTTAATTACTTTTATACAAAAATTTTTTTTTGATAATTTTATAATTTTCTATTAATTTCAACAATTTATTTACAATCATTCAACGATACAGATAAATGTAAAACTTTCAAATTTTACATAAGATAAAAAGATTTTATCTCATTTTAAGTTGAAATGATTTATATTGCGATGAAGAAAGATTATCTATTTTATTTTCTTATCTAAAAAGTGAAAGTTGGATCTTACGTGGCAGAAATCTGTGAAGCCGTTAACAGAATACAGAAAGGGCGAGAAAACAGAAACGGAAACATAGGGTTTTAAGGAAAAAGATTGCGGGTCCACATGGGGAATTTTTTATTTCCCTTTAATTCCATCACAAATACTAATTTTGTTTCCATATAAAGTCTTCAAGTTAAATCAAATAAAAATCTACCAAGAAAACGCAATCTTCACGTGTCTCTGTTTTAATTATTCAGTTTCCTACGGTTTCTCCTCGTTTTTATTTTCTTTCTCTTTTTTCTTTAGTGTTTCCGTTTTTATTTCTTTCCTTTAGGAGTTTCATTTCAAGCAAATACCTCGCTATATATAGAGATCTCACTCCCTTGGATTCTACTAAAACTTCATTGGAAAACTAGTCTAATTTTCTGAGAGAAAATGGAGCAAGCCAAAGGAACCAAGTCCTCTTCTTCTTCTCAACTCTTTGCCTCAAAAGTGCCACCTTCTTCTCCTTCAACGATTTTGGAGTCTATCTTTCCTCCTCAATCCAAGGTATTTTTATCATGTTTAAAAGTTGCATTTTTCTGGGGTTTTTTGTTTATGCATAGATTGAATCTTTTCTTCTTTTAATCTGGCTATTTGATTGATATACTGTATAAAAAGATACTGGTTTTAAAGATTTCTCCTTTTTATTAATCTTGGGGTTTTTCTCTCTTAAATACTGATGCTTAAAACAATCCAAGACTTGGCATTGTTTCTTGTTATTGTGTTGTTTTTGCCAGTATTATCTCATATTTTGGTATATGCATGGCAATTGGCATGCAAGTTTTCTTCTACTGCTAATATTCTGTTTGTGTTGTTTTTGACAGTCTCTGGCTGCCAAAATGCAGGATTCCTTGAATGAGCTCTTGGATGCAAAGCGGGGAAGCTTTGGTTTGTGCACCGTATATACATTTTATACAACTTAAGACTGGTTTTTGTTATTTTTCATGCAAGTTTCTTTATGACTGGAATTTGATTCAACACTATTGGCTTGTACATTGTTGCAAAATAAGGCCAGTTTTCGATTTTGTGTGAAATGAAATCTTTTATGTCACTCCCTATGATTGTGATGCACCAGTTAGTTCCTGATTCCTTGATTTTGTGTCGGAAACCAGACTCGTCAGGCAATCCATCTAAAGGACAAGAAGGTGAATCTCGGAGCGTGGTGGTTGGTCCCATTTTTCAGGAGCAATGCATTTCACCATGTACTCTAAGTTCCTCCATCTTCTACGGAGGCCAAGACGATTACCCTCTCCCCAAGCCTAAGCAAGTCTCTGTGGTGAGTACATCAAGTTATCCAGTGAATGGATTAACATCTGGATTTGATTTTGATTTTTCTAATGTGTTTTTCGTACCATTATAGTACAATGATGATGATGATGCATCAAGAGGAAACTGGTGGAAAGGTATTATGGGCTATATTATAGAATAGATGACATTTTATCTGGTCTGGAAGGTTGATATCTTTGTTTGTGCAGGATCTTTCTATTACTAAGTGTTTTCGTGCCAATCAACATACTTATCAAGGTATCTGTAGTCAGATATTATCTTCTACAGCCGATCAACATGCGTGTATAATTGTCTTGATGTTTTTACATTAATGTGTGCATGCTGTTTGTACCTGATATAGTTGCATCTTTATCATTGGCAGGTACATAGGAAGACACAGGCAGCAGTTTAATTCGTTTCTAGCTTTATATGGAAGTGGACCACAGTTGGATTCCCTTGAGATTTAGTCTTTTATTTTCGTTTTTTCATTACCTTGATATAGTATGTTGAATTACAAGTTTGTGTTTGAACATATGGATTCCCTGCTTGTGTTGCCATCTGAGTGGACATATTTCGCTTTTCTTAACTTGGTTTACCATTTAATGCATTATATCTTGTCAATATTCTTTTCTGCTAATTTCAATCCTTATCCGTTGCCCATTGTGGTTTGCTGCTCCCTTCACTAAGCTATTCAATGCCTTGTTTTTGCTTAGGTAACTACGTTAGACCACTCATTATTAGTTAAATTACAATTGGTCACTCATTTAAAATTTTAGTTACTTTTTATATTTAAAAAATATATTAATTTAGTCATTTTCTCTCTCCCAAACCATTTGTTTGTCTTCGTTAACACTAAAGTATTTCATTTAAAATCATTGTTAATCTAATATACAAATTTATAAGTATTAAAGGTATTTTAATTATTTTTTCAATGTTAGATCTTTATTGAAATCTATTTAAAATATTATTTATGATTACTTTCATGTTTTTTTACTGAATTTTTATTATTAAACATATTACAAAATATCAGGTTTTGTGTTACTGCGAGTACCTTAGTAGGAATCATGATGAACAGTAGAGAACAAACAATTTGAGAGAGTAAAATTAATTAATTTGATATATTTTTTAAACTAAGATTATACAAACTTTTTGGATGTTTGTTTTTATTTTAATAGAGAATTACTTCGATTAAATGACTCAATTGTAACTTCTGTTAATTAGGAGACCTCCTATATAGTTTACCCTGCTTTTATCCGCACGACAAGGTTTGACCATAAATTAGTTTAATGGCAACCGTAATATCATGATCTTATCATAAATCTACACGATATTTGATTTCTTTGTTCTTATCATTTCATTTAATGTCATGTTTATCTTCAATTTATGGTTGTTTCATGTTTATCTACACGATATTTGATTTCTTTGTTCCTATGTAGTCGTTGGTCACGTGGAATTAAAATTATTTGATATAATATTTGCCTATTATATTTATGAGTTATTATTTGATAATGTTATTGTAAGTTTTATATCATAAACTCTTAAATCTTAAATTAAGTCTTTAATTCTAAGATAATTTTGTTTGTGGAATAATTTTTTCATCGTCAGTGTATAGAATAATATTCATATATTTATTATACAATTTATTTTATATAATCTTACATATTTGAATGTTATCTATATTTAAAATTTAAAAATAATATTTAAGTTTAAATTAAAATTTAAATAAATAAATTATGTGAGTTAATTTCACATAATTAATGTATAAAGTAATTACTCTTTGATGATTATCAATAATCATTATTAACCCTGGAAACCATATCCTCCAAATCATTGTTAATTGAACTCTAGAGTCCAAAAAAAAATTCTATCAAATTGAAAACTTATTCAACTCATTGGATAAAAACTTTTTTTTAATATCCCACCTGTCACGGCTATACCGTCCAAGCCCGGACCGGTATGTCGTGCGGCACTTGAAAGGGAACACATTTCAGACATGTCAGCCTTACTCGCATCCATTTCTAGGGACTTTACTCGGAAGCGCCGTCTCATGATCTGTCAGGCCACACGCCTGTCCAATATTGTATCCCGCAGGGCCTAGCGAATGCTAGGATCCAACCCTTGGGTTCCGGACAGGGCGCGATATGGGGCCCTCTGGCCCCAAACCGTCCCTAGGGCATCACCCTAGAGAGACATTGTGACATCCTCTTGGCCCCAATGCCCGCACACCTAGGCCCCACTCGAGCCTAGGAGAAGGTCACTTACACCAAGGCCGCTCAGCTGCTAGCACATGGCGAGGGGATGGTGGAGATCCAACACCATACCACTTCCCTCTAAAGAGCTAAAGAAACTTACCAGGAATGACGCCAGTAGACGTTGCATCGTCCCAAACGTGGACACTTCCTGAACAGGGCCTTCATCACCTTCCCAAAGCATCCAAACTAGCATCACTGACTCGATAGCTCCTTAGGGATTGCTCATCTCATCACTCGGTCCGCCTCTGCTCGGTCTAAGATAGGCTTGTCAAGGCAGGATCGCAACACAATAAGAGACGGCCTTGACATCCTCTCACACTCCCTATAATCGATGTCCTCATCGATGTACTTTAATAATGGATGGTCCTGACATTCTCTCGTACTTCCTCTATCGATGTCTTCATCGATTTAGCCCGGCAAGAGATGATCTTAACATTCTCCCGCACTTCCTCTATCGATGTCCCCATCGATGTTGGCGTCAGCTCTTCATCACCTGATGCGTCGATTTGGACATCTGTGGTAGCTCGCCCTTGACCTTTTCCTGATCCCAAACGTTTCTCTAGTCCCATCACATGAACTTCCAAGCGAATAAATCAAGCCCCGATCATGTATTCCCTCGATCTTTTTATGACCACGTCAAATCAAGCTAATTTGTCCAGATATTCCTTATCGGGGAATTATCTAGAAAAATACCCTCATTTGCCCACGTCAGGGTAAATCGCGTCCTGCAAGGCGCGAGATCCAAAATCGCATTGTATAGGAGTGACTTTAGTCCGATGTGGATTAAATTATTCGGTATTTATTTTAAAACAAAATAAATTGAAGTCGAGTTCTGTAGGACACGACTTCTACGAGAATTTCAAATGATTCGTCGCAAATTTATCGAGTAATATACAGAAGTCGAGTTATGCAGAACGCGACTTTTGTGTAAATCTGTTGTTTATACAATTTTGGATATGGTTGTTTAGGGTTAATTTGCATGGTCTTTGGGGATATTATTTCATGATTTTAATGTTTTACCTCTTAGTAGTGATGTTTCTCTTCAAAATGGTGTAAAAATTGGCGTATATAAAGCATTCAAAACGGTGTTTAAATCGTGTTAAAAACGCTACCTTGCAATGTTTCTTTGATTGAAGAAAATGGGAACATGGGTTGGTAGGGTTGTTTATGGTTGATTTGCATGAGAATTTCAAGTTTTTTTTGTTATTTAACTTTGACGTTGTAGTGCGGGAACACGTGTTTAAAATGGTGCAAAAATTGACGTGTAAAAGGCATCCTAAAGAGTGTAGAAATTGTGTTAAAAATGTTATCTTGGTATATTCCTTTGCATTAAGAAAATGGAAACATGGGTCGATATTCATGTTTTAGTCGATTTTGTTGTTTTAGTGTATGTTCGTGGCTTTTTTGTTATATAACTTTCAGGTGGTAGTACAATAACACATGTTTAAAATCATACAATAACATATGTTATTTAGGATTAAAACATTAGAATTACAAATTACAATTTGTTGATTCGAGGTCGGCTCTTAAAAAGACATCTTCTGATGTCGTGTCCAGGGTTCTTACAATTTACACACAACTTAGGTTGGTCGGTCAATTCTCGAGGAACTATATCATCGGCACAATGAATACTAGTTGACTTCGGGCGACCTTTTTCATTGTGTTGCAGGGATTTATTTGGCCGAATCTTAGGTTCATTTTGAACCACATCAGGATGACGTTCATTTTAGATCGGAGGAAACTCATATCGATATACCTTGAAAACATTTTTCAAGTTTGTAATAGGATCAACGAGTGTCATTGCGTAGAGATGAACAGATGCACATGCAGCGAAGACGTGAGCACACGTGTACTTGAATGTCTGAAAGACTCTGCAATCACATGTTCACTCTTGTAGATTAACAACATAGTTGTGGTGTATAATTCCTTTAAGTGGTCATAAACATTTAGTAATTGTAAACCTATGTTGGTGACGAGAGAAACATGTGGCACCCATCGCGTTTTCTTGTGCACGGTATATCTGGAAAAAAAAATTGGAGATCTGGATGGAACCTGTGGCCACCTGCCATCCAGTTCATAGCTTGTTTTCCGAGGGTTGCAAAAAAGGTAGCCAGTCAATAATATGTTGCCTTCACAACTGATGTGATAGGTAAATGATGTGTTCCCTTCAGAGACGAATTGATCGCCTCAGCCAAGTTCGTCGTCATGTGACCATATCGACGACCCCCGTCATAACATTGCAACCATTTCTCCCTCGGGATATCAAGAAGATAATCATATCCAAATTGATTTCTATCTCTCAACTCTTGTAGCAGCTCCTCAACTTGCTCTACTCGGTGTGCGTTGCCTATTCAATAAAAGACAGAATAATTAATGAGAATTAATAATAATTGGCAATTTAATTTATAATTTTGAGAGCGAAAGGCGTACCCATGCGAATATCCATTATACGCTCATCATTATTCTTATACCTCTAGTAGTAATTTGCAGCAATGTGCCGCAGACAGTACCGATGATGAATATAGGGAGGTTCCCAAGACTGTTCCAAACGTTGGATTGATCCCAGATCCCTACGCCTCTGTCTGAAATAATACATATTCCGTCTGGTCTTGCCCGTAGTACTCGGTGTAAGACATGGGTTCGCATGTTGGTAAGAAAAAGCGTCGACGAAGGGATATCTTCCTTTTCAACAATGGTGAACGCTACCGAAATACATTTTCTGTTGCCGTCTAGTGCAACTGCCACTAGTAAGATCTGGGTGTATCTGCCGTACAAGAATGTATCATCGATCTACAGTGGCAGAATGCTTTAACACATTACGGAAATGTCCAAAATAGGCAGAAAAATTCGCGCTCCCCAGGTACAACAGTTCCTGGGTTGTATTTCTGCATACAGTTGAGCCACATTCGCAACTCGTTGTAGGATTCCTCCCGCTTCCCATACAGTTGTTGGATGGCACGATATCTTGCATACCACGTCTTATCGTAATTAACAATGTTCTTGTAACGAGAATGGATCGATGTTATACATACCAGCACAGATACGCGTGGATTTGCTTTCACGAGTGGAAGGATATGATCATAGATCACATGCACATCCAAGTTAGGATGGTCTTGATTCAGGCTTCCCACGAAGCATGTATGGGGTCTTTCGTATTTTTTTATCTGTCATAGGTTGTTCATCATCTTCAAACGTGATGCGCGGACCCTCCATTTACATCTACAATTCTTATGGGGCCATTCAACAATACATTTGTCCGCTTCAATTTTCCGCACGGTGAAAGTAACTGAGTTGCGAATGTTGTAATGCTTGATGGCAGCCTCCACAAGTTTTTATTCTTGAAGACCATCCCAACATGCAGTTCACCCTTATTACGTTCGTTCAATTGGTCCAACTGTGGGTATTTTGGAAATTCTGTAGCGTAGAATCCTTCCATATCCACTGTTGTGAAGTGGGATGGTGGATCGTAATATGCTAAGGCGGTGTGAGTTCCAGTAAAATTGCCCGGGGCAACAACGTCCACAGGTTTGTCCTCTGCAATACCCTCTGCAACATCGGGTGCATCATCCTCGGCATTCACGGGCTTGTCAAGGTCTTCTGGTTCTTCAGAAAACAGACCTATTTCGTCACCTTCGGGGCCGAGTTCCCTCGGTGGTTCCTCACCCCCTTCAAAGTTGTATAGTTCTAATTCATCAGCAACATGTACCTTGTTAGGTTCTACAATCAGAACCCGATTAGGAGCCCTATGTCTAATATCTTGGTCGACATCAGTAGCGCATGAATGTCTCCCCATCAATGAGAAATAAACTGTGTTTGGCTCACTGAGGATATAAGTTGAGTGACGTTCAGAAGAGAAGTCGTCAAACTGGTAAAACTCTTCATGGTAGGACGGTCCCATAGATGATGACGGCCCTACACCCAGGATATAAGTTGAGTGTCGCCTGTATGAGAAATCATCTACGTTTGTCTAACTGGGGATATAAGTTGAGTGGCATCCGTATGAGAAATCATCTACGTTTGTGTCAATGGGGATATATGTTGAGTGACGTCCGGAAGAAAAGTGATCTAATGGGTTAAACTCTTCATGGTGGGACGGCCCAGTAGATGATGACGACCCTACACCAGCACAGTATGGATTGTATGTTGAGTGATGGGTTGGCGACATATTCAGGTCAATGTCGGACCTAGTTGCGGAAGAATGCCTTGGCCTCGAGCCAAAAGACGATGAAGCCTGGTCATTTCTTGCACTTAGTAAGTTGAAGTCTTGTCGCAAACTCGATGTTGGACTATTAACATTTGGGTCGAAGTCAAGATTTGCATGGATCCAATTTGGAACATCGGTTTGGAATCCGACGTTTCGTTCTGAAAATGTAACAAAGAGCTCTAGGGGCCATCCCATTAAATACTGCGTATGAGTCTTGATCATCATTTGCATATCTTCGTCGTATTTCACATCGAATATTGTGAAATAAAGCAAATCTCTCGATGAAGGTAGTCAATACCTCACTGATTGTAACTCCCTCCCGAAAGCATGTGGAATCTTCCTCTTTAGCGCTCGCTTCAGCCTTTCATACGTTACTCCATTTGGAATTTGGAGCGTAACATTGTTGGGGGATTGGAATATGACACCGATTTTGGCATCAGGGATCATCTCACCATCGTAGTGAACTAGAGAATCAACTTTTTGTGGCATTGTTGAAAAAACAAATTAATTTTTCTTCTTCACACACGAAATGCTTTGAACGTTTGGCAGAAACAAGTTTGTTGGCTGTAAAAAAAGTTCCTCTTATTTAAGAAAATGAGAGGTGACATGACGTGTGAGTAGAGACAATGCGTAACTCGCGTCATATAAAACGTGAGTTGTGCCAGATTTGTAGATTCCTGACGTGTCAGGAGAAATCGCGTTTTATAAAATGCAAGTTGTGTCACCTTTGCAATATACGTACCGTGTTAGGGAAAATCGCGTTTTTATAAAATGCGAGTTTTTCCAGCTTTCTCAAATAACTCGAGTTTTATACAACTCGACTTTGCAATATACGAAATAGGAGGTGACATGACGTGTAAGCAGAGACAAAGCGTAACTCGCGTCGTATAAAATGCGAGTTGTGCTAGCTTTGCGGTATACGTATCGTGTCAGGGAAAACCGTGTTTAATAGAACGCGACTTCTTCAGTATATATATACACCAGAATGAATTTTACATCAAAAAACACGAAAATTTTGGTAGGTTGAAGGTTGTAATTTACTTTGTAAGGACTTCGATCGATATAATATGTCGATACGAGAAATAATTATAGCTTTGGTATACTACAATGGGCAGATAATCGATGATGCATCTCTCGGCGTCATTTTTCAGTCCTCAAGTACTATATTGCTTCCGCTGCCATACAACTTATCGTATAAGAAGTTGATGAATGAAGTAAAGAAACATGTTTCATATAGTCTTGGGAAAAAGATGGAACCGTTGAAGTACCGAATGCCGACGTCGTTAGAACCATTAACGTACTCATTATTCCATATTATGGATGACGCTAATGTTGAAATGATGGTGGAATCTTACCATCAGTTTTGTTCAGGGTGGGCCCTTGAGCTTGAGCTTTATGTAATGTTTTTTATGATAGTGAATAGTGATGTTATCGAAGTCACAAATAATATGTAAATTTTATTTATATTATTAACGTTCTTTGAAAGATTTGTTAAAACGTGCCAATTTTAGCACCACATACACGACATTTTTAGCATCTTTGCAAGCAAGCACACCATATACATGATAATTAAAGCATAACATATTGTGTTTGGCCCAACGCGAGTTCTGCCACCTTTTCCAGGATACTTGACATGGAAGGCAAAATCGCGGCCTATGGAACGCGACTTCTTTGAATAATGTCGTAAATCGCATCTTGTAAAACGCGATTTTTGTCTCGGCAAGAAAAAGTGCGTCCTATAAAACACGACTTTGACAGATTATTTTGACATTGTTCTACCCTATATATGTTCTGCAGGAGTCACAAACTTTTTACACTACTCAAACAATTTCTACATACATTTCGTTGCCAAACCACTCATACAAATATAAATTATGGCGTGTTTTTCTGCTACTGTTTTCTTTCGTGGAACCTACTTCTACACTTCTCTCAATGAGAAAATCACAAGAGATAAATTGTTTGAGTTGATTTCAACATGAGTTAAGGAGTCTACAAGCTCCAAAATTTCTGCCTTGCGTGTCAAAGTTCCAGTGAATGAGCCCAACCCAGAAGAACACTACATGCTAACACTATCCAATCAGAAAGATATGCGCAAGATGTTTCGGGCAAAAAAAATGTGCTGGGGGTATAAACATCGAGCTTAGTTTGTCTAGGTTGTTGGAAACCTCAAGCTGATAAATATCCTTAAACATGCAGACTCAAATAATTTACATATAAACTAATAAATGGTCGACGAGAGGAGCAATAGTTTGTCCAGGTTGTTGGAGACCTCAAGCTTCATAGATATCGTGAGTATGCGATAATCATCTTCCACGATACATATGTCACCAACACCGCTACATGCGAGGGTCTTAACATAGCTTCAAAAACATCGGAAATGGTATAAGCTTTGACCCGCATTATACAATGTGACACCTCACCATGCGTTTCTGGATATTGTGATTTGTCGATCATCTTCAACAAACACAGACGAAAGACATATCGCACCACAACTGGTATCTTACCAAATTCATCTTCTAATCATGTAAATACATATACCCACAAATCATAATACAAGTGAAAATATTCACCAACGTTCGTAAATGGGGCTATATATAGACCAACTCTCGTATCTATTGGCAATTAAATCGTGTCTTATAGAAAGATACATTGGCCAGGATTCTTGAGGAAAGTCGCGTCTTACAAAAAGCGAGATGTAAGGCATATAGCATGCAGGATAGCTGGAGGCACCACTCATCATCGCTGAAAGTTGAGCAAAGTGATATGACATAGAAGGCATTAAATAACCTTGACTTGGACTTTGAGTCAGTTGTGGCCGCATCGGTGGTTGGGTAGCATTTGATGGTGGCGGTGGCGGTGTTGCGGAGGAAGACCACCGTCGGAGGTATTCCCTGCTCCTCTCCCCCTCGAACGCTGAGACCGTGGGCAGGTGTGTTGCTGACATCGATACTTGAGCGTTGCCTCCTCTGGAGTCAGAATAGACGGCTTCCCATTCGCCCAAAACCACTCCTCGTAATCATCGCTCACCATCGTAGTAAACATACAATACTCACTCTGGGGGTTGCCAACGCTGATTCAGCATGTTCCTCTAGTGAGCGATATAAGAGTGGTGGTGCACCAACCAATCAACCTACAGGACAATCAAACAATTGATTTATTCTTTTTAGATATGAATTATATTCGAATTAATAAAAGAATGCGGTAAGTATATAAATATTTATTACCTCGGGCTTCCCTTGTCGAGTGAGTTTGTGCAACTCATCCAAATTTGGAGGCACGGTTGAGATACGTTGGAAACAACCAAATTGCCATAGGACGCGGTCGATCGGATGCCACTCAACTGTGGCATAGCATATGAGTGGTACAGAGGCTATCCAAACAAGCTTCGTCTCAGCCAAAAATATCAGGATGCAGTGCTGCAACTTCATATGAGAGTACGACGTCCATAAAAAACTGTAGAACATATAATGCGTATATTAAAAAAAGGAATTATGTATAGTTAAATATAAAATTTATTTTATATAAATAAACCAAAGTGTTACCTGATCTTTTGAAAAATTCTTAATATCCCGACTGATAACCGCCAGACCCTTCGCAACACCAACATGAGTTAAACGGGCGGTCCACCTACAAAATAAGAAGATAATTTTAATTAATTATAATAATACGTCTATTAAAAAATTAAAAAAAATCTTTCCTTACCTCCGGGCTAGCGGAAAAACATATAGAGTAGGTTGCAAAAGCTCAGGGCGTAAAAACGACATTCTCCACCACGCCGAAGACTGGAGCAACACCAAACAACCTCCGATACAATATTTTTTTGGATCGGTGTTCTTGCACAGCTCCCTAAACAGAGTGGCCAAAACTGCGGATCTCAAGCTCAGTTTACCGACATCTTTAAAATTCTGCAAATGACGCAACCAGATCGTGTGAACCTTGTCACGAGTTTTGTCAGGCATCAATACCCCGCCGATCATTTGTAAAATATTAGCGCGAGCATATGCCTACAATACAAAAATATATATATTACCATATGTAAAAAATTATTATTTCAATAATATTCACACAAAAAATTATTTTTACCTTCTTCACTTCTTCACTCGCGTCAACAGGTACAACACCAAAATTATTCCGCAGCCACACTAGTTGTATTTTTCCATCGTAAAAACGCTCCGGCGCAGCCCCTAGCCCACTCAAACATAGGTCTACCCAAGCATCAGAACCGGGACCACTGATAGCCTCTCCATCAACATGCAACCTAGGATATAGGATACATCCTCTAGGGTAATCGTCACTTCGCCGCAAGGAAGGTGGAATGAGTGTGTTTTCGGCATCCACCTCTCCAAAAGAGCATTTACCAAATCAACGTCTATTTTTGCACCTCCAACAATTTTGGATGCTTACAAAAACTCGGCTTGCTCTAAGTACAGTTCTATCAAAAAGTTCGGTAATCTCGTCATCCGGTTGTAAGAAACCTCCATACATCGTTCCATATTCTAAAAAAATAAACGCATATGTAAAAATTAAACTACATAAAAAACATCAAAAATATGTGTCTACTAATAACAATATATAATAAAATAATAAAACGAGATAAAACTTATATGTCTCCGATGATAATCGAACGTGTGCTTGTGATCCAACCTTATCAATCTCGCCATTATATTCACGAAAAATCAACCAAGAAAGAAGATTTGAGAGATAGTTAATTTTTTTTGTGTGGGGTAGAAGGAGGGTTGGGGACCAATTTATAGTGGAAATCGCGTCGGTTGGGGTGCGATTACTGAATGAAAATCGTGTAATGTACAACGCGACCTCAGAAATCGCGTCTTACATAGAGCGACTTCTTCATAACCCTAACGCGGTAATTAAAATTTCTATCGTTCCAATTTATTAACGCGGAAATCGCGACTCACACAATGCGACTTCACCTTATCGCGGCGAGTCGTTTGAAATTCTCGTGGAAGTCGCGTCCTACAGAATGCGACTTCGATTTATTTTTTAAAATAAATACCGAATAATATAATCCATATCGGATTGACGTCACTCCATCTACAATGCGATTTTGGACCTCGCGCCTTGTAGGACGCAATTTACTCTGACGTGGGCCAAATAGGGTATTTTTTTAAATGTTTCCCCCAAAAAAATATTTTTCCAAATAATTCCTCAAAAGAGAATATCTGGATAAATTAGCCTATCAAACCATAACTCAAGGGTGTAGGGGACCCCAGCTTTTGGGTTAAATCAATTGATTCTATTGATATTATTTTTTACTATATAGTTTTTTCCAATTCATATTTTATTTATATATCAAAAAGAAATAAACGGAAGAGAAGGTAGTTGAGTTAGTTTTTCATGGAAACTAGGGGTGAGTATTGTCGGGTACCCGATTTTTGGGTACTCGGAAAATCGGGTACCCAGTTTATTCAGGTACCTTATTAAGCGGCCCATGTTTCGGCCCATTATATTCGGGTACCCATGATTTGGGTACCCGTAAAATTCGGGTACTCGGGTAATCAGGTACCGAGTACCCGGTTCTTATTTTTTTATTTTTTTAATTCTAAAATTAAAAAAAATCACATGTTAAACACAAAAATATTTAAAAAAATTAAACTTAAAACTTAAAAGAATATAATACAAACATAGAAAAAATGTAGGGATTTAAACTTAATTTTAGAGTCAAAATATTAAGAAACATAAAAAAAAAATATAATTTTAAATATAAAAAATATATATTATTTTTTATCGGGTCGAGTCGGATACCCGATAAGGGAAAACTTCCGGCCCGTGTCCCGATAAATTTGTCGAGTCGGGTACCCGGTGCAGTCAGGTAATTTTTTCCAAATATTACCCATTTTAAGTTCAGGTCGTCAAATTTTCGGGTCGGGTCAATCAGGTCGGGTATTTTTGCCCACCCAAAATAGAAACTGTGACACTGATGAAAAAGACCCACCGCATTAGGTGGGGTTGGTCCAATAGTACAACAGGACAAGGTCATAAATGGGTCGGTCAAGAGACATTGGTTAGGTCAGGCCTACAGGTCAATTTTTTAATACAATTCTAGCTATCATTCAATTGAATTCGCTAAATAAACATTCGATCGAGACGAGTAAAATAAATAATTAAATTAATAAAATTTATATTATGATTTAAATTTTATTTGAATCATTTTGTTCAAATTTTTTAAATCTATTTGTAATTATTTATAATATTATAATATTAATTAATTTTAAT
The DNA here is from genome assembly GCA_030270665.1 of Hibiscus trionum. Lineage (NCBI taxonomy): Eukaryota > Viridiplantae > Streptophyta > Magnoliopsida > Malvales > Malvaceae > Hibiscus > Hibiscus trionum. Next base: position 6,001,236 of record BSYR01000007.1, on the reverse strand, counting down.
ATAAATTTCTTTAATTATATCTTGTATATATATTTATTCATATCCTTTAATAAACCAAATATAATCTAAAAATATAAAATATAAAAAAATATTTATAATTTTATTTTTGAAAGAATAAATTTTGAAGGCAAAGAAACAAATAATTCACTATAAACGTAGAGAACACGAAAAATACAAATACATAATATCTCACCCGGTTTATTCTAAAACATTATTCTCAACATCCTTTCAATATTTATTTGTAAAGCGTAATTGCAATAGTTGTAGAAATCCTAAAAGGGATTACATACTCCGTACTTATAAAGCCGAATACTTGATTACTAAGAAACTTTAATTCATACAATTTCTTATTAAATATAAATATTTAGATATTAACAATCACTAAAATTATAATAAAATTTAATTTAATTGTTATTTAGAATTTATGCTAATATCCAACCACCTTATTTTCTTGACTAAAAAAGTGGAAGTTGGATCTTGAACCAAATGTAAACACTCATGCTTTTGCACGTGGCAGAAATCTGTCAGGCCGTAAACAGAATGCAGAAGGGCGAGAAAACAGAAACGGAAACGTAGGGTTTTAAGGTAAAAGATTGTTGGTCCACCAGGAAATTGTTAGTATTTTCTTTTAATTCCAAATCAAATACTTATTTTGTTTCCATATAAACTCTTCAAGTAGAAATATATTTAAATCAAATAAAAATGACAAGAGGGATGGATGGGTTCGGGCCACTATGTGTACGGTATGGTATGCGTGCTTTATTAAAAAAATTTAAAAAATATTACTTTATATTTACACCAACCTATTCAAAAAAAATGTACAAAGAAACCGCAATCATCACGTGTCTCTGTTTTAATTTCTTTTTTCTTTTGGGCTTTCGTTTTTATTTCTTTCCTTTTAGGAGTTTTATTTCAAGCAAATATCTGGCTATACATAGAGATCTCATTCTGTTGGATTCTACTAAAAGTTCAAGATTTTTTAAAAGAAAAAGAGTAGTCCAAGTTGCTGAAAGAAATGGAACAAGGCAAAGGAACCAAGTCCTCTTCTTCTTCTGAACTCTCTGGTTCAAAAGTGCCACCTTCATCTAATTCAAGGATTTTAGATTCTACATTTCCTCCTCAATCCAAGGTATTTTTTTTATCATTTTTAAAAGTTGCATCTTTCTGGGGTTTTTGGTTTATGTCACATGGAGTTTCAAAGATTGAATCTTTTCTTCTTTCAATCTGGTTTTTTTGATCAATTTCAATCTGGTTATTTGATGTACTGTTTAAAAATATATTGATTTTATTAAAGTTTTCTCCTTTTTATGAATCTTGGGTTTTTTTTTCTCTTAAAGGCTATCGATGCTTAAAACAAACCAAGGTTTGGCATTGGTTCTTGTTAATGTGTTGTTTGTATTGTTTTTGTGGGTGTTGTTTCATATGTTGTTATATGTATGGCATGCAAGTTTTCTTTTTCTAATGCCAATATTCTGTTTGTATTGTCTTTTTTACAGTCTCTGGCGGGCAAAAGGCAGGATTCCCTGAATGAGCTCTTGAATACAAAGCCGGGAAGCTCTGGTTTGTGCACCATATATACATTTTATACAACATAAGACTGGATTTTGTTAATTTTCTTGCAAGTTTCTTTATAAATGGTATTTGAATCAACACTATTGGCTTGTACATTAGAGCAAAACAAGGCCAATCTTCTATGTACATTAGAGATTTTGTGTGAAACTATATTACTTTTTCTTTCTCTTTTGGAATTAATTCTTTTATGCCACGTCCTATGATTGTGCTGCACTAGTTAGTTCTTGATTCCTTGATTTTGTGTCAGGCGAACCTTCTAAAGGAAATGAAGGTGAATCTCGGAATGTAGCGACCGGGAAAGTTGGTCCAATTTTTCAGGAGCAATGCATTCCACCATGTACTCTAAGTTCATCTATCTTCTATGGAGGCCAAGATAATTACCCTCTCCCCAAGACTAAGCAGGACTCTGTGGTGAGTACATCAAGTTGCCTTGTAGACATGAACAGAATATTTTGGATAGTTTTAAATGTTAAATATTTTGATTCCGAATCTACTAATGTGTTTTTCATAACATTCTAGTACAATGATGAAGATGATTCGGGGTATGCAACAAGAGGAAACTGGTGGAAAGGTATTATGGGGTATATTATAAGGAATTATAGCATATATAACATTTTTAGTTGGAAGGTTGATGATATCCATGTCGTTTTTCCTCATTGTTTGTGCAGGATCTGTCTATTACTAAGTCTTTTCATGCCAATCAACATACTTATCAAGGTATCTTTAATCAGTTATTCACTACAACAGCCAATCAACATGTGTATATAGTGTGTTCCGTTACCCGAAAAACGGCAGGAGAGACACACTGTTTTTTCATTGTTTTTATCTGATAATGTTGCACCTTCATCCTTGGCAGGTACATAGGAAGACACAGGCAGCAATTCAATCCGTTTCTAGCTACAAATGGAAGTAGACCACAGTAATCAAACGTTGCAGACAGCCGGCTGTTATTTTCTTACTCCGGCGGAGCAAATTTAGTTGTTCGACTCCCTTCTTCACTGTGAAGAATGAGGAGTATTAGTCTTTTATTTTCGTTTTTCAAGCTGTGAAGACTACTTATGTGACCTTGATATAGTATGTTGAATTACAACTTTGTGTTTGAACATATGGCTTCCATGCTTGTGTTGGCATCTTTCATAAATGATGAATCTGAGCGGACATATTTTGCTTTTAAACTGTCTAAAAAACACTTTGTCTTTTAAAATTGGATTGTATGTGGCCCCAGCTGCCACAATGTTTGGAATCGGTTGTCAATATTCTATTGGCTTTTCTCTGTGTTCTATCCGCAAAAATGTTCTAGCAGGAACAATTCTGAGACAACAAATAATGTCCTGAGAAGCATGATCCAGACAACTCATTGTTGTTTATAGTCACACACGGATGATACAATCTAAGTAACAGGGCGACTGTTCCATCGTTCTCGAGCTTCTTCCTATTTCTACCAAATACTTAAAAACAGTAATAATAGAAGCAGGTGAGAGACTGCTCTCTCGGGAAAGTGGTTCATGGTGTGCAACCCCAGGGCTGTTTCTCAGGGGATGGCTCCTGTTTTGGTGAGCTTGCTGCCTTGTTTAGAAATTCGAACGATGCCGTTGTTTCTCGAGCTATGCTTGACCCTGATTTTGTTTCTTTGTTTGTATTACTGTATTCCTTATCTCTTAAATCGATACTAAGATAATCTGTCAACAAGGCCTTTTTCACACCCATCCCATGTTGTTGTCTTTCTCCCTTTGCAGGGCTAACTAGATGTGCTGGTGAAAAGTTTGGAGTTGTAAATGCAGTTCTGTAAGGAGTGCTTGAGAAAGGCACCGAGTATGGAGTTGAAAGACTCTTTCGGCCAGTTGCACCAACTCTGGCCGGGGAAGAGAACGAATCGGAATGCTTGGTCAAATCATCCACATAAAGCAGATCATCAATACGCGCCACAATGTTAAATGCCAGGCTCTCCAAAACTCTTGAGTAGCTTTCCAGAATGGATTTTCCGATATCCTAAATAACACCATAATGCTCGGTTATTAGCATGACTTTTGTAATTGAAAGCCTTCCTAAGAACAAATCTGAAAGGGGAACTGGGAACTAGTGACACAAACCTTGTTGTACTGAATCTTGCTCATATCTAAGGTGGTCTGGGGAAGACCCGGGAACCGCTGCTTCAAGCAAAGAAGTAAGCTCTCGGCTCGATCTGCAAGAATTTCCCTCTTTTCAGCATCAACCATTAGGTCCTTGACCATGTCCCATGACGACTTTGAACTAGTGTGAGCTGTGTTGTTGACAGGTTTGGGATTGGTTTTTCTGCGCCACAGATATACCGAGGCCTCCACTCGGTTGGCAATTTCTATAGTCTGATGCTCAGAGGACATATCAAGGCAATCAAGAAGACATTCAGGTGTAAACAGATCGGATGAAATATATCGATAAATAAGATCTCCTAAGCTCGCTCGGCCATTCTGAAACAAATTCTAGCAAAAGTTAACAACCAACGCTTCGCAGTATACATACATTATACACCTAATTTGTATTTACTTTCTTTTACCTTTGGAAGAGATTCGAAATATGATTCGGGGACTTCCATGTCAGCCAGAGTAATGTTGTTGATAGCCATGGAAGCTTTTAGGATCTGGTTTGCACAATCACGTTTATGCTGCAACTCCTTCCTTGAATTTTCACCGAGGCCTCCCGGTGGCACTCTAGGCACCGGAAGCCACCATTTCTCCTCTTGACGCTGAAGAGCTTTCCGGAAAGGGGTCGATCCATCAGCCTGCTGAGCTAGAATCCCTTGGTCAACATACCAGAACTCTGCATCAACAAAACTATCTAATATCTCCTGCAGAAATTTATGCTACATTAAAAATAAGCTCTTCAGCAGAATCATATTTCCAAATTGCAATACAAGCCAGTGAATCTTACCAGAAGCATGTTGTCCAGTTTTCTTAAAGCTGGGAGGTTAACATAAAGATCCGATCGGGGCCTGCAAGTCATGACCTGAAACCACAGCAAGGAACACGGCATTTTAAACTACAAATCCACCACTGGCTAAATGTATTTCAAAACCATAGCTTCACCTCACGCTTGCTTCCGCCCGGGAATGTCTGCCAAGTCGGTATCAACTCGACAATGTGATCGCTAACGGAAAGAAACCATTCCATCTCTCTTCGCCACATTGCTTTCTTCTCATGAGGTACTGGTTCCAATCTCCATATTTGCCCAAATAAAGTGGCTGAATAGTTAAGGCAGTGAATGAGAAGTAGCCATTAAAACAAAAAGGCAAAACCAATTAACCAACAAATGCCAACAACATACCAGAAAGATTGGTGATGGCATTTGAAATAGCCAAGGCAGTGCAAACACCATTTCCAGACCCTGACATATCTTCACCAAGCAGCAATTTTGCAAATCTTTCCTTCATCAACTCAATCTCTGTAACCCCATTACCAAACACTTCAATCAAATGAATCAAGCAAAGGGGAAATGAGAAACATATTCATATGAATAACGATAGACAAGTACCTGAAATTGTGGAACTTTGTTTCTCCAATATTCTGTCATTCATGGGATTGGGGGGTTTCTTTCTATCTTCACTAAAATTACTACAAGTGCTGTCTTCTGTTTCAGCAATTTCTTGCACATGCCAATTAATTGAATGCGGTGAATATAAATCTTCTTCCTCAGAACTACTGTGACTATGTAGCTCCTCGTGCACTGTAGTTTCTGATGTCAAAAGATCAGAGCTTGAACTACTTTGGACCCCATTTTCACCAAAGCTTTCATTTTTCTCAACCGAACTCCCCATTTCATCTTTCTTTTCTTCAAAACCAAGTGAATCAAATCTGTCTAAGCAACATACATTTGGCTCTATAGCTCTATAGCACAAGCTTTTGACAGATTTTGAAACCCAAAAGCTTCTAGCTTTTAGCTTTGGAACAGGCAAACAAAGCTTGAGCTGGACAGAGTCTACATGCTCTCGGTAGGTGAAAGCTCCATCCATTAAGCTGCAACCATGCCTGCTTCAGAGAGGCAAAATGGGAAGTAAAACAACAGAAAATTGATGTGGGGTTCTTTTTTCTTCTTGTTTTGTGAGAGAGAAAAGTACGAAGCTTTGTGCTTATAAGTTATAACGTATGGAGCAATAAAGCTGGTGATGGCTACTGAAGCTTTGCTAAAACTATTTAAAGAAGTCCCTAGTCCCTAGTTTTACCCTTTTTGTTTTTTTCCCAAGTTGTGTCATGTTTTTAAGCAGACAGGAAAAGGGCTTGACAATCTCTAGGCAGAGTTTGAAAAATAAAGAAGGTGATGGGATTGGGAATCTATGCATTCAAATACACGATGTGCACCCCTTTTTTAATGTTTTGATCTTTCAAATTATGTTGTTTTTAAGCTCTTAATAATACACGCTGTGTTTAGGGGTACATGAGACCAGTTAAAACGAATAAAATTATGTTCGTATTTTTTTATTTATTTTCAAATGTGTTTATGTTCGTTTAAATTTATTCTATTATGTTCGTTTGTTTAACATTCGTGAATGTGTTCGTTTAATGTTCCTATTACATTCATTTATATATTCGCCAAAATGGTGAAATTACACCATTAGTCCTTAAGATTCATAGGTTTCATAGTCTGAACTTCAAAGTTCACCATGTATTCAATTTAGTCCTTACCTTCGTAAATATTTAAATTGTAAAAAAAAAACCAGCCAGTAAACGAGCTTGTTTGTGAACATAAATAAATGTGATCATTCTTTTATTAAATAAACATAAAAAAATCATACTCATTTATTTAGTTTAATAAACGAAAAGTTCGTAGAACGCATAGTTCATTTACATGGTGTTTTCAGCTCAAGAAGCTTACTTTATTCTCCAATCTCATGGATTTTCAAAATGTGAAAACTTAAGAATCTTCTTTTCCAAGCCCAAATCAAACTCTGTCAAATTCTGCTTTACTTTGAACTGTGAATGAAATTTCAAACGATATATGAATTGGATATAAAGCCGAGAGTAACTTTTATTTGAATTGAATGTCATTTGTTATAGGAATTCTGCTTTATAACTGACATTCTAGATTTAGAGAAAGAAATCCATTGCTATTAATTCCTGAAAATTATAGTTTTCCTGTCTTAGAAAATTATCTCAAGGGTAAAAATCCATTTTTTAATCATCATCATCATCGAGAACGAACGAGAATCGAAGTGATCAGTGGGGATTTTAAACATGTGCGAGATGAGCTACGGCACAAGTCTAAAAAAAGGCTCAAATGAGTTGAATTAAATGTTTATAGGAAAAAAATAGTTTAATAAATTACAAGAAAAAAAATTAAAAAATGACTTTAAAGAGGGTCCTATAAAATATTTTTTTACTGAGATAAAAATATTTTAAAAAAATTCTTATATATCTTTGGGATTATAAATTAAAGGGTTTCGTTTTAATAATCTGCACATAGCCTTGTAAACCTTTGAACCGCCCCTAGAAGTGATGATTTATTTATTTTATTTAACTACCAATATCTATCTAATCATCTTATTAGTTATAATGAAGGAATAATCTCATTTTGATCGTTAATGGGTTGTTTTTACGTTGCCTTTTACTAACTTGCAAGGCTTTAACGTTCGGTTAATGTTAATGCGGTTGTCTCAAGTGAAGATTTAGGTGTAGTTTAGGGTTTCGGTCTTGAAATTTAAGGTTTACGTTTAGATTTTAAAATTTAATTCTCGGGTTAATTTTTCATAAGAAAACTTTGGTTTTTCTACTCTCGTTTAATTTTAGCGTTAATTGATAACCTGGTAATTATAAAAAGGGTAAAATATTTTTTTAGTTTTTCACATTTGCTGTTTTTATCAATTTGACCATTAAAAACTATATGCATAAATTATCAAAAAGTTGTATTGTTCGATTAATATTTTTATTTATTATTAACAATTAAGGGTAATTGATAAAAACTATGAATGTATGAGACTAAGAAAGTTATTTTGCTTTTTCATAGTTGTTAAGTCAGTAACTAATGGTAAAATTGAAAAGGAATCAGGAGAAGGACCAAGATTTTCAAGTCAAAAATAGAACATAGATTCAATGTTGTAAAATTAAAGTATGGAGATTAAATTTTAAATTTTGAAATGGTGTGCACAACATATTTAAACCCTCTAAATATATAATTGAAATCCCTTAGAGGGAGGGATACAAAGACCTCTTTATCCCCAAGCAGATGCTTTGATTCCTTATTTTATTAAAAAAAAAGTGCATGTTCAAGGTTTTTCTTTTATGTTATGGCTCCAAAACTCTCAAATTTTGAATGGTAACCCATTCAATAAAGGAAACCCCTTTATCTTGTTGTTGAGTTAGAACTTAGAAGCAAACTAATTTTGGAGGTGCTTTGAATAATATTTAATTTTTTCTGGTTGTGTGGACGAGTTTTTTTCTTGAATGATCTTAAGGTGATTACAAGGTAATATATATTTATATATATTCTTAAACTTTTGACAATGCACACACATATTGCAGATAAAACGATTTAAACCCGAATCTCTTACGATAAATATCATATTTTTTTTCTACCGGGACCATTTATTAGGTTTGATGTGTGGGTGAGTTTTGAATGCGTTGCATCCTCATTTAAATGATATGAGCAAAATGGATTTCTCTTTTGAAATTTGAATAAAAGAGAAGTCATCTTTTGTTTTGAAGTTTGAACACAAGTTAGGTGTTTAAGTAGCCCAAAAAGTAGATCAAACCTACAAAAGAGATGCCTCAAGTTTAGAGTGTACCCTAACTTTAATATATCTGTAAAAGAGATGCTTCAAATTTAGATTGTACCCTAACTTCCGTTTCAAAAAGATTGTACCCTAACCTAAATTATTTTAAAACAATAAATAAAGTTGTTGGTTAGAGATTAACTACTTTGATCATATCATAGATTACATAAAAAAGGGTTGTTTTATGTTCAATAATAAATATAATTGAAAGAATATCATAATTTATGTGTTCACATTTGACATTATTCATATTTTTATGGGTTCAAGCACACACTATCTCATCTCACAACTTTCAAGATATTATGATAACAATAATATTAACTAGATTAAAACATAATTGATTATGAACCAAAGGAAGAAGACTAAAAAACCTTAATTATCATAATGATGATTTCTAACATTATTTTTATAATTAAAAAGGGAAGTTACATGTTTAGCCACATAACTTTCGGTGTGTTTCTACCATCGTCACCCGGTTAGAATTTTTTTTAAAAATTCACTTAACTTTTGAATTTCATTCATTTAGATCACTCGACCGTTATTTTTAACACCATTTTTTGATAAATTTATGCAAAAAGAGAAAACAAAAACCTGAAACATTACCAACTCTAAGAATTTTGGACCATTTAGTATACAAATCGGAACGGTGGAGGGGTCAAGAAGAAAGGAGAAAAACAATATATATTGATTTCACAATGATCAAATGACGAGATTGTAGATCGGGCCAAGATAAGGTTGAAGCTTTGATTTTAATCTCGCCGATTTCAAGGAAAAAACAAAATTAGAAAAATGGAAGTGGAGAAACAGAAATATTTTGGTACTAGTTATGTCGCAAAAGTGGTCGAACAACCGTGGAAAAAATATGCTAATCATGGGAAAGAATGATGTAAAAAAAATTGGTTAGTTTTAGAAATGAAATGTTCCAAAACGATAGAGATAAAGGCAGAATGTCTAAGTGACCTAAACGAACATAGTTCAAAAGTGTAGTGATAAAAATTGAAAAATATTATATTTGAGTGATCAAATCAAAAACAGCCTAAAAATAAGGTGGTTGAACATGTAGTTTACCCTTAAAAAAATTGAGGTTTCCACAATTCATGTAGGGCTTAGATTAGCCCAAAGTAGGGGTTGAACTAGGGGTGTAAATGAACCGGCTTTGAACGAATAAGGTTTTGTTCGTGTTCGTTTATTTATATTTGAAGGTGTTCATGTTCGGTTCGTTTAAATTTTTAATATCATATTTGTGTTCGTTTATTTATTTTTGAAGGTGCTCGTGTTCATTTGTTTAACATTTACGAACATGTTCGTTTAACGTTCGTGACCATATCTGTGTAATGTTCGTGAACATGTTCATTTATATGTTCAACAAAACGGTAGAATTACACAAGTAGTCTTAAGCTCATTATGCTTCATAGTTTGAACTCAGAAGTTCATCACGTGTTCAATTTAGTCCATACATTCATCAATATTTAAAAATGTAAAAAAAATAAAAGGAAAAGGGAAATCAAGTAAATGAGCTTATAAACAAGCTTGTTTGCGAACATAAACGAACGAAATACACCATTGTGCATGTCCGTTCGTATATTAAATGTACATAAAAATTTGTTCATACTCGTTTATTTAGCTTAATAAACGAACGTTATACGAACGATTCATTAATAATTCGTCGAACGCTCTGTTCATTTACACCTCTCGGTTGAACTAAAGAAGAATGAGCATGTATCCTCAAAATTTTTGGTCCAATAACAATTTAGGTCCTTATAAATTTAAATATTAGACAAATTAGGAATTGTTCCAAGAATTTTAAATTTAAATACGTAATAAATACTTGTATTTTTTAAATTTAATATTTTGACCCTTGCCAATATTCGATCCTAGCTATCCGTCAATATACTGACAAATTAATGTTGATTTAGATCATCTATTGTGTCATGCCATTTAATTTCTTATTCAAGAAATGAACTTTTTTCCACGTCCATCGCTTTGTCTTTTTGACTATACATTATCTATCAATAATTAACTTAAAGATCCCTAAAAACAAAGATGATAAAAACAAACCTATCTTCCTCCCAAAAAAAACCTCCCTCCATTAATACCATCAAACCATAATCTCTCTCCTAGGTGTGGAAAAAGGGAACATACCAAAAAAAAGAAAAAAAAGAGATATGGGTGAATAATCGAAGGCATTTAGAATCTGAGAAAACTCTTTCAGTCACAGGGTAAGGCTTGATCTGCGACTAAAAGGTATACCCTATGAATATATAGGAGAAGAGGATGTGTATAAAAACAAGGAGCCATTTGCTCATAAAATATTGTTGGTTCATAAGAAAATTTATGTTCTTCTCCATGGTGGGAAGCCAATAGCGGAGTCGCTTCTTATAATCGAATGCATCGACAAAACCTAAAAAGTCAATATTATTTTGCCAGAGCAGAGACGAACGCGTGACTTTAGGTTAGGGGGTGAACTTATAAATTTCTAGGGGTGAACTTATAAAAATTTAAATAGATTTTCAATACAAAATATATAGACAAACTCTAAAAAATTTCTAAATCGTATATGAATTTTAAATTTTTAGGGGGGCGACCGCCCCCTCCACCCCCCTCAGTCCCTCCATGTACCAGAGGATCCTTGTGAGAAAGCCATGGCTTTGTTCTGGTCTGGCTTCATCGACAACAATGCAACTTATTTTAGGGTTGAATTTCTTTATTATAACGATCCGAAATTCAGAATCCACGGGTCGACTTAACCTAAGATGCGAGCTTAGTCTTAGGGAAAAGTTTTGGCTTTTAAATTTTCCTATGAGAGCCTTATGGGCTTGCTTTTTGATGTTTGGGCTTGAGCTTAAGGTTTGGAGATGGGTTGAGAGCATGAAAGGAGGGTAGAGAGGTAATTGTCTTGTTTTGAAGAGGAAAAAGAGTAGCCCCTTTAATTTCTTCTAAAAAACAAGAGGGATGATCTCACCCTTTGTCCCCTTGTATACCTTTTTTCCATTCTCATCTCCTAGCTTCCACCCACAAGGAAAGGTAGGATCTTTGTCTTTTTGAGTGTGATGTTCGAATTGGTTGCTTAGAGTTTTATGGTCTTCACCCAGTGATCTACAATTTAAGCCAAGAATGGAGGGTTTTGGCGGAGGTTTGAAAATGAGTGTTTAGTGGGGGTTGAGATGAAAAACGAGAATGGGAATTTCAACTCTATTTCTTGTTGTAGGATTATTCCTTTTTCATATCCTAAGGTTCCAGTAGTGTTTTAACTCGTTTTACAACCTTTGATTGTAGTGAAAGAAGTTGGAAACTCCTCCAAGGAGCAAGGGAAGAAGAAAGCTTGAACCTCAGGCTGATGGTTTCATTCTCTGCTGTAGGAATCAAGGTTAGTACACTACTAACTTCTTTGTATTCCCGGAAATCATAAATTAGGTTGCTTGTTGCTTGGTTTGATGTTTTGGTTGCTTGAGAACTTAAGACCCTTTTAATGGCTAGATCTGAATTTGGTGTTAAAATGGTGTAAAAATAGTAGGAAACCACTTAAACAACCTTCCATAACTTGTAGGTTCGTTTTGGGGTGTTACCATGAAGGTTTGAGGGTGTTATGAGTGTTTTACGAGGTCTAAAATTCGAATTTTGGGATCGTGTACCGATACAGGGTGAACCTGTAACACCCTCGACCCGGATATCACAATTTGGGCCTCAAGCCCAAATAAAAAACCATAAAATTTCTCAAACTGGGTTTAGCCCAACAAGGTAATTCTCAAAAGCATTTAAAGCCAACAATTAAAAATATAGATAAATAATTTAAATCGTTACAGAGAAGCTCCACTTTAATTAAAACATTTAAATAATTTATACAAATTCAAAAATAAAAAATACATACTCAACCACGTAAGGTCCTGTGAATACATAGCCCACTAAACTCAAGTATTGCACTTTGAAAACCACCACATGCTGGAATCCATAACTGATAGTGCTTCTCAAACCCATGATCCGACGATCAACCTACGCAAGGAAAAAATGATTCTGAGCGCTGAGCTTACCAAGCTCATTGGTACACATCTACTCTACTATACTTCATGCTAATCATAAACATAAGCATGCAAGCTAGTACGAGCAAAAATGTTGGGATATTAATTTTGATATAACAAAGTGAAAAATGTTTTTGGACTAAATTCAAATATTTCAAAAATATATCAAAGTCCACAAAAATTGGAAAATATGTTTAAAATGTTTTGACTTTGTTCCTATATCGAATATATCTTTTAAAGTCAATTTTTAGCCGGTTTTACAAATTTTAAATGCAGGTTTCGAAACCACTTATATAGGGGGTTTCGAAACCAATGAGGTAGTAAAGCCTGGAAACCAAACCTGGGAACAGATTTCGAAACCCCGTTAAAGGTTTTGAAACCACCAGTTTCGAAACCCCCTGCCTGGTTTCTATACCAGGCACATGTAACAGCTAGTTTTTCTTTTGAAAACCTCTAATGGTTTCGAAACCTCTTCAATAGTTTCAAAACCACTGTGCAGGTGAGCATTTAATGCTCGATTTCAATGACCCTCAATGGTTCCAAAACATCCCCAATGGCCATAAACGGCTAGTAGCTCATTCCAAACATAAAAGCAAGACTTGAGACACTTGAAGATGGTTAGAGACAATATCCAAGCTTCATGATAAAGAGAAATAGCATTTAAATCTTTATTCTTCATTTCTCATGTATATATTGTATAGAGAGTGTTTTTCATTATTTTATTCTTTACACTCTTGTGAGCTTAATTCCTGTAAACACCCACCTTGTGAGGTTTTCATTGTTTACACAAACTACCTTGTAAAGGGGAGAAGTTCTAGTTTAGCCTAAGGAAAAACTAAAGTGGTTCTATTTTAGCCATTGAAAATTAGGGTTGTAAGGGTATCCCTTTGGCCTCAAAAGGAAGAATTCATGGTAGTGAATTGGGAAATTCTTAGTGGTGTGCTAAGGTAGTGGATGTAGACTCGGTTGAGTAGTCGAACCACTCTAAAATCATCATGCAATTATTGTCTACTATTTTTCGGTTTTAGCCAATTCATTTGGGAAGACATTTCAACCTTCTTGACGGTTTCGAAAGATCGATTTGAGCGTGCTACAATCCTAACAATTGGTATCAGAGCCTCGTCTCTATCAAAGGACTAACATCTGGGAGTAAAGATCATTTGCTCGAAGTTCATCGATCAAGAAAAATGGCAAGATTTGAAGAAGGCCGCTCTATCCTGTGTCCTTCGCTCTTCGAAGGAGAAGCATACTCTCAATGGAGCAACGCCATGAAGTATTTCATCAAATCTCTCAATTTTGAGGTTTGGGATATCATTGAAGATGATTACTTAGAATCTCCTAAGAAGAAGAAGAAGCAAAGGAGTGTAAACGACACGAAGGCAAAGCTAAACGCCAAGGCCATGCACACTCTTCTATGTGGCCTCAATGAAGATGTTTCCAAGAAGGTCTCTATGTGCAAAAGTGCCAAAGAGGTATGGGAGAAGCTTGAGAAACTCTATGGCAACAAAAATGGATATAAGAAGGATGATGCTTCATCTTGTGCAAACCTCCTCTCAATCCCTAAGGTGGATGATGTTATGGCTCATGAAGAGCCCAAGGTATCTTCTAACTCAAATGAATTAAATTCATATTCTTTTGATGAGTTACAAGGTATCTTCTAACTCAAATGAATTAAATTCATATTCTTTTGATGAGTTATAAGTTGCATTTGATGAATTATTTTTGGAATTTGAGACCATGAATTCTAAATTTAAGAAAATGATTTCTAAACTTGAATTTGAAAACGATTTTATTTTGAAAACAAAATTGGATTTTGAAAATCAAAATGAAATTTTGAAAAAGAGTTTTCAAGAACAAGCAATGGAGTTTTAGAAAAAGAAAATCTTGATCTGAAAATTAAGTTCGAAAGCTTAACAAAAGAAAAAGAAATTATTTTTAACAATTCATCTCATCCCATAATGACAAAATGCTCACATTGTCATTATCATGGTCATTCCTTGCATACTTGTCCTATAAAGAAGAGAAAATCTTATAGGATTAGACAAATATGGGTTCCTAAGGGAACTAGAGACATTGAGATTAATGTTAATGGATCCAAAGCAATTTGGATACCAAAATCCAAGTAAATGTCTCTTGTAGGTGTGTTGGAGCAAAGGCAAGAAAAGCAAGAATCTCAAATGCTCTAGCCATACAAGTGAAGAAGATGGGTAACCTCTAATCTTAATGTACTTGATTTTAAATCATTCAGTTGACTACTTGATGATAAATGTCCATCATCATTGCTTATACATATTTATAAGTGCATGGCATTTTATGATTCTTTATGCATATGAATCACATTGTTTCATTCATATGTTTGCATAAAGTTTTTAAAAGTCTTGGATAAAATTGAATTTCATGTGATTTTAAATTGATTTGATTCAATGGTGAAATTCAATCTCTTAAGTGTCAAAATTTGAATAAATTTTTTAAATGGAATGCTTTGATTAAATGAAGCTTTTGATTTAAAAAAAATTATCTTATTATCCATTGTTATTTTACACCAACAATTGGTATTTTCTATCAATTGGTACTAAATTTTCAACGATTGATTTTTAAACTTTCAACATTTGGTGTTTTGAACGTAAATGTGATTTCAAACTTGGTTTTGAATTATTTTTGATATAACAAAAGGGGGGGAGATATGTTTGAAAAATTCGATTTCAAAAAGAAAAGAGGGGAGCTTTTATTCTTTTTTAAAAATATTTCTCTTTTTCTAAAATTATTTTTCTAAGGGGAAGTTTTCACAAAATCAATTTTCAAGTGATTTTGTTATATCAAAAAGGGGAGGTTGTTGAGATATTGATTTTGATATAACAAAGTGAAAAATGTTTTTGGAATAAATTCAAATATTGCAAAAATATATCGAAGTCCACAAAACATGGAAAATATGTTTAAAATGTTTTGACTTTGTTCCTATATCGAATATATATTTTAAAGTCAATTTTTAGCCAGTTTTACAAATTTTTAATGCAGGTTTCGAAACTCCCTATAAGTGGTTTCCAAACCAGCGAGGTAGTAAGGCCTGGAAACCAAACCTGGGAACATGTTTCGAAACCCCCTTAAAGGTTTTGAAACCACTAGTTTCGAAACTACCTAGCTGGTTTCGAAACCCCATGCCTGGTTTCTATACTAGGCACATGTAACAACTAGTTTTTCTTTTGAAAACCTCTAATGGGTTCGAAACTTCTTCAATGGTTTCGAAACCACTGTGCAGGTGAGCATTTAATTCTCGATTTCAATGACTCTCAACGGCTCCAAAACATCCCCAACGGCCATAAACGGCTAGTAGCTCATTCCAAACATAAACGTAAGACTTGGGACACTTGAAGATGATTAGAGACACTATCCAAGCTTCATGATCAAGTGAAATAGCTTTTAAGTCTTATTATTCATTTCTCTTGTATATATTGTATAGAAAGTGTTTTTCATTATTTTATTCTTTACACTCTTGTGAGCTTAATTCTTGTAAACACCCACCTTGTGAGGTTTTCATTGTTTACACAAATTACCTTGCAAAAGGGAGAGGTTCTAGTTTAGCCTAAGGAAAAACTAGAGTGGTTCTATCTTAGCCATTGAAAAGATAGGGTTGTAAGGTTATCCCTTTAGCCTCAAAAGGAAGAATTCATAGTAGTGAATTGGGAAATCCTTAGTGGTGTGCTAAGGTAGTGGATGTAGACTCGGTTGAGTAGTCGAACCACTCTAAAATCATCGTGCAAATATTGTCTATTATTTTTCGGTTTTAGCCAATTCATCCAAGGACCAAGTACAATCCGCTTGACGGTTTTTGGAGATCAATTCGTGCGTGCTACAAGCCTAACAAAAAAGGATAGATAAATAAACATGTGGTGCTACCACTAGTCACCTAAACACATGCTCTCAACATAGAAAAACTTCATACATGTCTCACAAGGCCCAATCATACTCGAGATCTCACTAGATCATCCGAGCGAAACACACAATGTCATAACCACAAACCTGGAGTGAGGCCCAGTGTCACACAACCTCATGAACGTACACTCTCTCTGGGTGAGGCCCGATGTCACACAGCCTCAGGAACGTACACTCATACTCGGCATCTCTCCTCGAGTATCATCAGATGAGGCCCGATGTCACACAACGACGGGAGCGAACATTCAACATCTCTAACCATGGTGTTGCAACACTCTTTCTCTAGGGTATTTGGATCCTATCAATCAATGATAACTCGACCAAACAAGTGCCCATACTTGGCACACAACATCATACGATCCACCAAGGATCTCGATGGTTGCTATTACAAGCAAGTCACCCAAGACTTTACCAAGTTAATACATTATGAAAGTGTACATTAATCACCATCATTAATTATCTCTATTTATCCATATTATCTCATTAATATCTCACGTCAATTTCCATCTTTTTATTAGCATTAAAGATTATTATGTTCAGTGGGTACCGGTACTCGAACATGAGTATCGATACGGTACCTCTAGGTACCGGTACTCACACACGTATTGATATAGATATTGATTACTGGAAATCCTAGATTTCCACAAGTACCAGTACGGACAAAGAACGTACCAATGCCTTATTCACGGGTTTGCACCCTTTTCTTGAATTACAGTTTTATAACACTTTATTCGATCCCTAAAGCTTATAAAAGTCGTTGTGGTTTGTTTACTAACACATTCATTAAATTTTTATTAATTATCGGCTTCATAATCATTTAATCGAGTATTTAAACCTTAAGCATAATCAAATCTTATCAATCCATTCGAACAAGCATACAAGTCATCACAATTATTTCAATCGGTCAAACAATCATCAAATAATTATATGAGTATCTCAAAACGACCATACACGGTCTCTAAAGTCTCCACGTGTCTCATCACATCATGCATCTCACACAGATATCAAATCTCATACTATTAGTCTCCACAAATGCTTATTTATCGTCAAACACACAATTCAATCACATTTATGATGCTCATAAAGAAATAGGAGTTCAAGGTGTACTAACCTTAAGCCTTTATCACTAAAATCCTCATCCAAGCTTCCCAAATATTCCACTTGATCTGATATCCAATCTTGAATAATCATCGTATACTAATTAATACCATAAGTATCACTTAATCACACACTTTAATGAATTTAAAGGGTCAAATGCATAAAAACAGCTTACCGAGTTCAAATTTGACAAAAGGGACTGCACCAATAGATTTCAAACGTCGAGAAACTCCTAGGTAGGGTCCCCAAGAAAAAGTCAATGACCAGTCAACGTTCGGTCATTGTAGTCAAAGACTGGTCAACCATCCTTATGATCTGGTGTAGCGCGGTGCATGATAATTGATGTGCACCCACATACAATGATCCAGTGCAGCAAGTACCACGTGCACCTGAGCAGCAATATCCAGTGCGGCTAGAGGCGGATTTAAAGGTTGCTTAGGGGGTCAATTGACCCCACTTGGGTTTAGAAAATTCTTGTAAATAGTATATAAACTTGGGAGAGAAAAAAAATAAATGTACTTGAACCCAGTTAATTCACCCTACATAATTTCAATAGTCAAACTTAAGTAAAAAATTAAAAATAATATCAACAAAAGTGGAGTAAAATATGGTATTGTGCCCCTTAATTAATTTTTTTATTATTTTAAATTACTTTGGTTCAAAAAATAATATTTTAAAATTTAAATTATTTTAAAATCTCATCTTTTAATAGACAAAAAAAATTCATTGTAAAAAGTAAATGAAGAGTCAAAGATAAACCTAAATTGTAAGTTCTTATTAAAGAACTTTTGGTATTTTTTGCCTTTTATTTTGTCAGCCACATCATAAACAAACTTCCGCTTTAGCAATTGTCGATTTGTAAGGCGAACCTCACAAGAAAAAGATTTTTTTGTACGAATTAAAACTACCTAAAGATACTCTTTATTTTTTATATTTCTGTAATTTTTTTACATTAGATGTTAACTTAAAATCTTAGATACTTGAATCTATTATTGTTTATAATAGAAATTTAGAATAATTATATATTATGTTGAATTGATAGTAGTTACTTTTAAATATTATTCAATAATCTAAAACTTATGGTGTTTAACTTTTTAATGTTTGTAGTAGAAATTTAGAACGATTGTTTGTTGCGATAGAATGACAATAGCAATTTTTTAACATAATTTTGTAATATTTTGTTAATTCACTAGAATTTATATTAAATAACTACTAAAATTATTGATTATAATTGTTAAAGCATATGTCTAAACATCATCGAAATACTCTTTTTAAATATTTTACATCAAACAACCAAGAAAATTTTAGTCAAGAAGTCAGAGGTAGAGACAAGAATGATGCAAGTAGGCTACCACAAATGTGGGCACAACCCTCCAAGTTCAATAGTGTTGATTAGGGATGTAAAAACAGGTCAACAGTTGGGTTTCAGGTCGGGCTCTGTCAGGTCGGGTCAAATCGGTTACAGGTCATTTCAGGTCATTTTTTGTTTTGACTCGATTCGGTTCGGGTTCGGGTTCATTTCAGGTCGGGTTCATTTCAGGTCGGGTTCATTTCAGGTCGGGTTCATTTCGGGTCGGGTTCATTTCAGGTCGGTTCATTTCAGGTCGGGCCAAAACGGTTAATTGACAGGTTCATTTCAGGTCGGTTTCGTTTCAGGTCGGGTTCATTTCAGGTCGGTTTCATTTCAGGTCGGGTTCGTTTCAGGTCGGTTTCGTTTCAGGTCGGGTTCGTTTCAAGTCGGTTTCGTTTCAGGTCGGGTTCATTTCAGGTCGGGTTCCTTCAAGTTTAAGGTTTATTGTGTTATGTGTACTGTAGGGACTAGGGAGTAGGGATTAGGATTTAACATATATAATATTAGTACATTATACGTACATACATATAAGGATTATGGTTTAGTGCTTTAGTAGTTTGGGGATTAGGGTTTAGGGGTGGGTGGTATGGTCTAAGGTTTAATGATTGGGGATTAATGTTTAGGGTTCATAAATTGATACATACATGCTTACATGCATTATATATATATATATATATTGATGGATTGGGGTTTTTATTTTTAGGGACTAGGGATTGTGGTTTAGGGTTTAGGGATCACTGTTCATTAATTGATGCATACATACGTACATGTATTATATATATTGTCGGATTAGGGTTTTTTATTTTTATGGTTTATGGTTTATGGTTTTAGTGTTTAGGGTTTACGGATTAGGGATTGCGTACATGTGTTATATATAGTAGGGATTAAGGTTTTTAGAGTTTATGGATTAGTGTTAGGGTTTAGGGATTATGGTTTAAGTTTTAGGGTATACTGTTCATAAATTGATACATATATACGTACATGTGTTATATTTATATTGATAGATTAGAGTTTTTATTTTTAGGGTTTAAGGTTTAGTGTTAGGGTTTAGGGTTTACTGTTCATAAATTGATACGTACATACGTACATGTGCTATATTTATATTTATGGATTAGGGTTTTTATTTTTAGGGTTTATAGTTTATGGATTATGATTTAGGGTTTACTATTCATAAAATGGTACATACATACGTACATGTATTATATATATTTATGGATTATGGTTTTTAAATAGGTCAAGTTGCTTAAAAAATCAAACTAAATTCACCTTACGGTTAAATTTTCCAAAAAAGTAATCATCAACTGCAAACTTTCTTACGGAGAATACGAAGGAAAGGTTGTCCTGGCAGGCTTTCATTGGATTGTGAAACGTATTGGAAATTGTATTTTCCATAAATACTCTTGATCTTTTGCTAAAAAGGCCTCCGTATCCTGTTCATGAATCAACAAGAATCTGAACACTTCATTGGTGTCATATTCCTTAGGTGTCCATGGCCAGGTTTGATGGGCTGAGGTCCGATTTAAAAGTATTTTTTATATTCTGATTTATTATTATATTATTATTTGATAAGAACAAGTTGTTTTATTAAAATGAAAAATATTTAAAATTACGATTAGCGTTTATAATCATAAAATTAAATTGAACACGTGATATAAACATTCTTTTATAACTTTTGAAAGTAAGAAACTAGCCACTTGAAATTATATAAGGAACATACGTACTTATAAAAGAAATTGGAAGTATCCCTAATTCCATCCAAAGTTAAACGACATAACTTAATTAAGTCATTTATGCTCTTGTAAAAGTTTTGTAAGTTTTTATATTTTCACTGTTAATTATAATGTTTTAAACAACTTAATTTAATTAAGCCATTTAATTTATTCAGGTTTTTATTAAGTCATTTACGTATGTTAAGTTAATAAAAAAATTTAGTCATCATATGTTAATTAAGTATACAGATTTAGTTTAATAATCTTTATTTATTTAACTAAATTTAATTAAGTATAAAAATTTAATTTAATAATGGTTATTCATTCAACTTAAGTAAATTAAGTATAATAATTTATCTTTGAAGTTATTTTAAAATAAAAGTTAAGTTAATTAGAAAGACAATTTGATTTAATAATGTTTAATTATTTAACTTAAAATGAATGCAAGTTAATTAAACTTATTTTTAATCTTAAGTTAAGTTAATTTAGCATTAATTTATTCATATAATAAAAATTTTAAGTCATCTTATCTTAATTAAGAATACAAATTTAATTTAATAATCTTTATTCATTTAACTTAATTTAATTAAGTATAAAAATTTAATTTAATAATGGTTATTCATTCCACTTAAGTTAATTAAGTATAATAATTTATCTTTGAAGTTATTTTAAAATAAAAGTTAAGTTAATTATAAAGACAATTTATTAATACTTAGACATTATTATTAATTTAATTTATCTTTTAATTGAAGTTAAGTTAGTTAATTTATTAATGCTTGACATTATTATTAATTTTAAAATTTATCAATACTTGACATTATTTTATATTCATTAAATATAACTTCTTCAAATGTCAGATAATTATCATTATCAGCAAATCAAATAATAGTATTAGTTCAAGTTAATATCAGTTCAGGTCAATATCAGTTCAGGTCAATATCAGTTCAGGTCAATATCAGTTCAGGTCAATAACAGTTCAGGTCAATAACAGGTCGGGTTCAAAACAAGTCGGTTTCAAAACAGGTCGGGTCCAAACGGGTCGGGTTAAATCGGTTATCTGGCAGGTTAGTCTCGGGTTCGGGTTCGTTTCGGTCGGGTCCAGGTCGGGTTCGGTTACGACAGTAACAGGTCAAATTCGGGTTCGGGTTCAGTTCGGTCGGGTGCAGTTCGGGTTCGATTTCTACAGTTACAGGTCAAATTCGGGTTCGGGTTCGTTTCGGTCGGGTGCAGGTCGGGTTCGGTCTTTGAATTCTCGGGTTAAACCAGGTTCTGACTCGATCAGGTTTCAGGCAGGTTACCAGGTCGGGTCAGTTTTTCACACCCCTAGTGTTGATTTGAGCAACCTCCCTACTGATTTGGGACTAAGGAAAAAAATTAAAGTACCATCTAGATGATCAAGTTGAAATTATGAGGCATTATGTTTTAAAAGAACCTTTTCAACCTCGTAAAATTACTTTTCCTTCAAAAGTCATTGGGGTATTTAACCGTCGTTTCAATCCAGACTAGTATGATATTTATGGTGATTGGTTGCAATATAGTATAGAAAAAGATATTGCATATTGTCAATATTGTTATTTGTTTAAATCTGATGAATCTCAAAAAGGGGAAGGTGATGCTTTTGTTACCACTGGTTGGTTATCTTAGAACAAAAAAGAAAGATTGGACACTCATTTTGGTGAGGTTGGTAGTTCTCATAATCAAGCGTACACTATGTTTGAAGCTTTAAAGAAAAAATAGGAAACCATTAAAGATGGTTTCAATAATTTTACTGAGAAAGAGAAAGAAGATTATCGACATCGATTAAAAACTTCAGTAGAGTGTATAAGATGGCTTTTGCCGATGAGTTTAGCCTTTAGGGGCAACAATGAGTTCATCAATTCAAGAAACCGAGGTCATTTTCTTAAACTTTTAATATCTCTAGCAAATAATAATGAAGACATTGATAAGAGTGTTCTTGACAATGCACCGAAAAATTTGCAATTGATTTGTCCTAAAATTCAGAAAGATATTGTGCATGCTTATTCTAAATTGACATCGAAGACCATTTTGAAAGATCTTAGAGATGATTTATTTGGTATTTTAGTCGATGAATCTCGTGATATCTCTGTTAAGGAACATTTAGTTATTGTTTTGCGATATGTTGATAAAAGAGGAAATGTGACAAAAAGTTTTTAGGCAATATTAGGGATGTAAAAACAAGTCAGAACCTGGAAACCCGACTGAAACCTGCTCGAGTCAGAACTTGATTTGACCCGAGGTTTTGATGACCCGAACCCGATCTGCAACTGACTGTTGTTGATCCGAACCCGAATTTGACCTGTTATTGTAGTAACCGAACCCGATCTGCGTCCGACTGAAAACGACCCGAACCCGAATTAGACCTGTTAATTTGGACCTGAAACCCGACATGCGTCCGACTGAAACGAACCCGAACCCGAAGCCGACCTGGCAAATAACCGAATTTACCCGACTGAATTGACCCGATATCCGATTTTACCCGACCTGAAATGAACCCGACCTGAAATGAACCCGACCTGAAATGGACCCGACCTGAAAATGGACCCGACCTGAAATGGACCCGACCTGAAATGGACCCGACTTGTTTTGAACCCGACCTGCTTTAAACCCGACCTGTTAAGTGACTCGACCTGTTGTTGACCTGAGCTGAAATTAACCTGAAACCTATGACATGATGAATTAAAAAAATTTAGAAGTTGATATATCATATACATATATAATGTATATAGATATACACCTACATATATTGATGTAGGTGATGTATATGCGCGCATATATATATATATATATATATATATATATATATTAAGTACTAAAGTTGAAAAAAGAATAAGTAATTGATAATTTATGAACTACAAAAATTAAATGAAGAGTTGTTTTAAATTTTTAAGTTTATTCATTAACTTGAATAAAATTGTAGACTTACAAATTATAAAAAAAATAACAGTTGTATAAGTCTTTAACGTTAATTTATGAACTACAAAAATTTACTAAAGTTGTATATGCATTTGTAGTTCATAAAATTTACTAAAGTTATAAAAAAATTGTAAGTACAATTTTATTTTTTTATACTTAACAGATTCAAGTTATAAAATTTAGTAAAGTTATAACTTATATATAACATTTGTAGTTCAAAAATGATTAAGTAAATTTAGTAAAGTTACAAAAAAATTTGTAAGTACAATTTTATTATTTTATACTTAACAGATTCAAGTTATAAAATTTAGTAAAGTTATAACTTATGTATAACATTTGTAGTTCAAAAATGATTAAGTAAATTTAGTAAAGTTACAAAAAAAATTGTAAGTACAATTTTATTATTTTATAGTTAACAGATTCAATTTATAAAATTTAGTAAAGTTATAACTTATGTATAATAGATTCAAGTTTAAAATTGTAGACTTAAGTAAATTAACGTTAAAAAGAAAAAGATTAATTAATTTTATTATTGTTTTAGTTCAAAAATTTTCGTACAAGTCTTACTACAATTTTTGAAGTTCAAAAATGATTAAGTTATAAAATAGATGATTTACTTAATTAGAACAAATTAATTAATTGTTGTCTTAAGTTACAAATTCTAGACTTAAGTTAAGATATAAAATAGAATTAATACACTTAAGTTAAAAAATTAACTGTTATAACATAAAAATAACTTAAAATTAATACACTTAGGTTGGCCTTCGTCAATCGTCATTGATTTGGAGTTAATTATTTAAAGTTATATCAAATTAAAATTATAAAACATTGGAGTAATTGAAAAAATAATGAAAATGAGTCAATTTGGACTGAAAATGGGTCAATTTGGATTAAAAATAAAGTTTCACGGATTATAATGAACAAAAATATCAAATTAAAATTATAAAACATTAGACAAATTTAAAATAAAACAATGAAAACGGGTCAATTTGGAATAAAAATAAAGTTTTGGGGACTATAATAAACAAAAATATCAAATTAAAAGTATAAAAGATGATTAATTAAATATATATATGGGTCAATATGGAATTAAAATAAAGTTAAAGGACTAGAATGAAGAAAATATTAAATTAAAATAATAAAACATTGGACAAATTAAAAAAATAAATGTAGGTCAATTTGAAATAAAAATAAAATTTAGGGAGT
The DNA here is from genome assembly GCA_030270665.1 of Hibiscus trionum. Taxonomy (NCBI): domain Eukaryota; kingdom Viridiplantae; phylum Streptophyta; class Magnoliopsida; order Malvales; family Malvaceae; genus Hibiscus; species Hibiscus trionum. The sequence goes on along the minus strand of BSYR01000007.1, from coordinate 5,976,681 downwards.
AAAATGAAAAAAAATCAAATTTGAAATTTTTGTGGGAAATTGTCCGCCAAATTTGGACAAATGTATCATTTGGAAAAGAATTTCCAATTTAGATTTGGTGGGATACAATCCCGCCAATTTTTTGGTTTATGGAAAATCATTGTTATAGTCCTCTTATGCTTTGGTACTTTACGTTTAGGTCCTAATTTTGATTTTTAGGTTTCAATTTAACTCGTTAAAACTTTAAATTATTAGGGTTTCATGTTTTTTTTATTTTAGAATTTATATTACAATATATGTATATATAAAAGTGGATACCCTAAACCCTAATCTCTAAACCATAAAACCCTAAGCATTAAACATTAAACCTCAAACCATAAACACAAAAACCTAACCCTTAATTTATGTAAGTATGTACATGTATACATATTAATGCATAAACCCTAAACCCTAAACCATAAACACTAAAACCCAACCCCTAATGTATGTAAGTATGTATGTGTGTACATATTAATGCATGAACCCTAAACCCTAAACCATAAACCTTAAACACTAAAACCATAAACCCCAAACCCCAAACCCTAAACAATAATCCTTAACCCATAGACCTTAAACAATAAAACCCAACCCCTAATGTATGTAAGTATGTGCATGTGTACATATAAATACATTAACCCTAAACTGTAATCCTTACACACTAAAATCTAACCCCTAATGTATGTAAGTATGTGCGTGTGTACATATTAATGCATTAACCCTAACCCTAAACAATAAACCATGATCCTAAACCATAGACACTAAACCCTAAACCTTAAACACTAAAACCCAACCCATAATGTATGTAAGTATATATGTGTGTACATATTAATGCATGAACCCTCAACCCTACCCCAAACCCTAAACCCTGATCCCTAAACCATAATAACTTCCCCCTAATCCTTAAACCCTAAACCTTAACACACTAAAACCTAACCCCTAATGTATGTAAGTATGTGTGTGTACATATTAATGCATGAACCCTTTAACTTTATTTTAATTCCATATTGACCCTTATATATATTTTAATTCATCATGTTTTATAGTTTTAATTTTAAATTTTGTTCATTCTAGACACTAAAACTTTATTTTTATTCTAAATTGACCTATACTTATTGTTTTTTTAATTACTCTAATTTTTATACTTTTAATTTGATATTTTTGTTCATTATAGTCCCCAAAACTTTATTTTTATTCCAAAATACTCATTTCCCTTGTTTTCTTTTAAATTTGTTTAATGTTTTATAATTTTAATTTGATATTTATGTTCATTATAACCCCTGAAATTTTATTTGTAATCCAAATTGACCCATTTTCAGTCCAAATCGACCCATTTTGATTATTTTTTTAATTACTCTAATGTTTTATAATTTTAATTTGATATGACTTTAAATAATTAACTCAAAATTAATGACGATTGACGAAGTTCAACCTAAAGTCTATCAACTACTTATACGGTTGTACGGCCGAACTCAAACTGAATACGAATTTCAATCCCGAAAATACCCCGACCTGAATTACCCGACCTGAAACTACCCGACCTGAAATTACCCGACCTGAAATGCACCCGACCTGAAATGCACCCGACCTGAAATGAACCCGACCTGAAATGAACCCGACCTGAAATAGACCCGACCTGAAACGGACCCGACCTGAAATGGACCCGACCTGAAACGAACCCGACCTGAAATGAACCCGAACTGAAATGGACCCGACTTGAAGTGTATTCGAACCCGAATTAACCTGCCAATTATCTGCTTCGGACCCGACCCGTTCTAACCCGACCTGAAATGGACCCGACCTGAAATGGACCCGACCTGAAATGGACCCGACCTGAAATAGACCCGACCTGAAATGGACCCGCACCCGACCCGAGTCGAGTCAAAAAATTTTTTTTACCTGAAATGACCTGTATCCGATTTTACCCGACCTGACAGAACCCGACCTGAAACCTGTCCGATTACCTGTTTTTACATCCCTAGACAATATACATGTTCCTGACACCGTTGCTTTGACATTAAATGCGGCTATTGACTTTTTGTTATTAGAAAATGGTTTGACTGTATCATCTACATTTTCTATCATTTGCTTTGCTTTGCTTATGGTGCTAGCAACATGCAAGGTGAATTTAATGGGTTGAAAACTTTGATTATGAAAGAAAATTCATCTACATTTTCTATCATTTGCTTTGCTCACCAACTTCAGCTAACACTTGTGGCCGTGGCATCCAAACAAGGCGATGTAGCTTCCTTTTTAGTTTGATTTTGCGATTTTTGAATATTGTTGGAGCTTCTTGTAAGTGCTGTGATATACTTCGTGCTAAAAGGGTGACGAAGTTAGAAAAGGTATATGTAGTGGTTTAATTCAAAGTGAGAGAGGCTTGCGTCAATAAACAAGCCTTTAAAGACCCGGTGACACACGATGGAGTTTTCACTATAAAACCCTTTCAAATTTGTAGTCATGTTCTGTTCATTAGTAGATACACTCGAGTATATTGATGAGGAAGACATAGAATCAAATCAAAGAGGGGAAACACGAATCATGGTGAAGTTAGTTGAATCATTTGAATTTGTTTTCACTTTGCATTTGATGTTGATGATACTGGAAATTAAAAATGATTTGTCAATAGCATTGTAGCGCAAGGACCAAGATATTTTTAATGCTATGAACTTAGTTTACACAACTGGACAACGACTACGAGTGATGAGGGATGAAGGTTGGGAATCTATACTAAATGATGTTTTTTCGTTTTGCAAAGCACAAGATATTTATATTCCCAACATGAGTGAATTATTTATTTCGAAAGGGAAGTCAAAGCGCAAGGCGGAAATAATTACAAATCTTCATCATTATCGTATTGAAATATTTTTTGCAGTGATCGACTTTCTTCTACAGGAACTTAACAACAGGTTCACTGAGGTGACTACTAATATTCTTTTGTGTGTGGCTTGCTTAAGTCCCATTAACTTATTTCAGGCTTTTGATAAGCAAAAATTGCTCAAACTAGCTCAAATGTACTCAAGCGACTTTTTTAAATATGATCTTGGGACACTTGATAATCAATTTGAGCATTATATCATTGATATTCGTTCCAAGAAAGAATTTTGTGAGTTCAAGGGGATAGGTGATCTTTCTTCTAAGCTAGTGGAGACGAGGAAGCATAATGTGTATCCATTGGTCTTTTTACTTTTAAAGTTAACGCTAATTTTACATGTTGTAACTGCAAGCGTTGAAAGAGCTTTTTCTTCTATGAGTTGTGTCAAAAGCAAGCTTCGAAACCGAATGAGTCATAAATGGTTGAATAATTGCTTGGTGACATTCATAGAAGATGAGATGTTCGAGAGTGTTATGACAGAAGATATTCTGCAATACTTTCAGAAATGAAATATCGTTGAAGATAGTTATCGAAAAACAAAGAAAGATAATTTTTAGACTCTTGTTAGTTTATTATTATTATTATTATTATTATTATTATTATTATTATTATTAATAATAATAACTAGATTGTAAGGTTGTTTGATAAAATTAAATGTATTCAATAATTTTCTATTTTTTATATTGTAAAATTTTTAGTTCGTTTGATTTTCTTGAACCTACTTGATACGAGGTTTAGATCCGCCACTGAGTGCGGCGCGGTACACTGTAGTAGTGTGCACCCGCCTGGGCATACACAAACCCACCCTCAAAGTTGGCGTATGGAGGCGCGTGCAGCGGCCTCCGGCAATCAGACATGCACTGCGAGCTTCATATTGGCACTCTACGAACCGACGGTCACGGCAGTGGCAACAACGTGCGGCGGTGAGCACCGGAAAGTCACCTTCCATCCATTCCAAAACTTCTCGAGCTCCTCCCCGACGAGTGATGGCTGCAACGGTGAAAGAGCAACCATCGATTGACTCTTCTCGATGAGGCGAATCCGATGGTGCTGACGGTGAAGGCCACGATGGCCTAGACGGTGGCGGGTCGAAGCTTGGAAGCTCCCCCTCTCTTTCTCTCACTTTTTTATTTTTCCTTCCATTTTTCTATTTTCTATGTCTCCATCAAATCATTTCTTTCATTTTTTTTCTCTTTCCAACATAATATCCAAATTTTCTCCTATCCTCTCCCTTTTAAATTTCAAACCCCCCGCTCTTCAAATAAAAGATGACAACTGATCAATAAAAGCTCACTTTAAATTTCTTTCTTTTTCCACTAGGCCCAAATTAAATACTTAATTTAAAGGCTAAAATATTTTCCTCCTAAACTTTACATGTTTTCCCAACTTACCCCTTAAATTACGTTTTGCCCACTTTTGCCTCTTAAAGTATTCATCGTTACTCATTTCACCCCAAAAAGTTAACACCGTTAAAAAAATCTATATTGACCAATCAAAACATGCCACATCATTTTCTATATTTATTTTTAAATTTTAATATAAAATAAATATAAAATAAATATATTAAACTATACCCTAAATTTACCGAAATACTCCCATCTGTTTTCCCAAATTTCCCATTTCATTCATCTCCAACCCTATTTCTCTAGTTTTAACCCCTATTGATCATGTCTTATGTAATCCCCAAACTTTTTCATTGCTTTAAATCTTGGTGGATCCACCGGAAGTAATCTGGACAAGTTTCGATCGTCGATTCTTCGGGCTCAAACATTGATGGGTAATCGTTGGGACATGTTTGTATGAAATTATGCACGTTAGAATAGTTCAGAGGATATTCGATCCGGTCGTGATGAATTTCAGCACTTGATGAAGTCAAAATCGCCTGGCCGAATGAAGTTTTCTATATAATAAGGTGAGGAACAAATCGACCAAAAAGAAGAAAAAAATGCTTTTAGCGTTAATCTTTTATTAATAAATTTTAGAATATAAATATATATGAACTAATGAATGTATTTTTCTTAAATAAGGGGAGACTTACGGTATCCATCAAATTAAGGAGAGCTGCAATAACAACAAGGAAGAAAAAAAAAAGCAGTCGTCGAGACCAATCCCTTAAGGCCGTGAGGCCAAACACCATGAAAATGTTGAACAGAAATGTGGTTGGAGATGAATGAAATGGGAAATAGGGTTTGGGGAAGAAGGCAAAGGTATTTGGGTAAATTTAGGGTATAGTTTAATATAATTATTTTATTCAATTTTAAAATTTAAAAATAAATAAAGAAAATGGTGTGGCGCGTTTTGATTTGTCAAAACAATTTTTTAACGGTGTTAATTTTTTGGGGTAAAATGACTAATGACGAATACTTTAGGGGGCATGTTGGGAAAACATGTAAAGTTTAAGGGGGAAAAGTTTATTAAGCCTAATTTAAACTATCAACAAAAAGGCTCAATACTTTTGTCCGATACTCGATTCGTTAACTCGAAATTCGGGTCGTTACAGAACCTGTATCGGTACCTTTTTTTCTTTTGGGTGGCTAACTCAGACAAAATATGAAGGGTGTATCGATACGAGCTTAGGCTGTATCGATACACCTTGTCCTATAAGAATTCTATAAAATTAATGAATTGATTTTGATATAACAAAGGATTTAAGGACTAAATTGAATAAGAGAAAATGAATTTTTAAATCCTCAAAACTTCCCTATGTCTCTAAGAAAAATGTCCAAGTCAAAACCTAAAAGTATTCAAATTTTCTAAGTGTTTACGAAGTCAAAACAATGATTTTCGAGTCACCATTTTGGAACGGTCATTAGGCGTTTCGGAATGTTTTGAAACTGTTAACCTCTGTTTCGGAACTAGCTTTCCTATTTCGATACAGATGTATCGAAATGGGTCTTCGTGTTTCGAAACGGATGAAGAAAAACGGAACGAGTTGAGCCGTTTCGATACGGCAATATCAAAATGACCTCTAAAGTTTCGAAACGATTTTCAAACTTGGTTCAAAATATGACTATTGCATTTTTATAACTAATTTTTAAGAGACGGTTAGAGTGCATCGAAATGTTTCTAAGCCGTTTCGATACAAGTTTTGGCAGTGGAAAAATGTTTCGAAACGAGCTTAAGCACGTTTCAGAACAGGCTCTTAGTGTATCGAAAGGATCGTGTCTGTTTCGATACAACCTATTAATTACACCCCAACGGCTATTTCTATTTTGGTCTATTTCAAAATAGGGTCGAGCGTTTCAGAACGGGTAGTTGCAGACTACATTTATTGTGAGAAGATTGCATCCCAACGGCTATAATTATGAAGGCAACAACCCTAACGGCTAGAATTCAATGAGAAGGTATAAAATGGAGTTCTAAAAGCACCAGCAAAAAATGATTGATCCAAAAGAAACATCCAAACATCAAATTCAAGCTCTTGTGCTAAATTCCCATATTTTCTTGTAAACCCCAATTGTGGTACTTTGTATTTCCAATATTATTTGTTTCAAATGGGTTAAGTGCTTGAAAAAGTGCTACATTTGTATTGAGAGATACTAGTTATTAGCCTTAAACTTCTTTGTAAACCTTGTATAAGGATTGGGTCGATTTTTGGGTAGAAAAATTGGCAATTGTATAAAGGTTTCCTCCTAAGCCTAGAAGATGGAAAGATCAACTAGTGGAGTTGTTGGAAAATCCTTAGTGAAGCTAAGGTAGTGGATGCAGAGTTCAATTGGAACTTGAACCACTCTAAATCCCCTGTCTTGCAAATTTTTATTTTCCACTTCACCACCAAAATTTCTAAAAATCCAATTCACCCCATTGGCTTAAATCGATTATACGATCCACTAAAAAATTTGTATCAGAGCCTACATATTTTAAGGATTAACAACCACAAGAGGAGTTCCTAGGAGAGTGTGATCAATTCCAAAAATAAGCCATGGCATCTACTTCAACCTCCAACCTTTAAGAGTCACAATCAACCACTAAATCACCCTTATTCAATGGGGATAACTACCCATATTGGAAGAATCAGATGCGTCTCTTCATCAAGTCAACAGATTATATGGTTTGGGATGTAGTGGAAGAATGTTCTTACATTCCGGTTAAAAAATCGATGAAGGAAGACTAGTTCCGAAAGTGAAGTCGGAGATGACTGAGGAAGAGAGAGGAAGGATGCAAGTCAAGGACAAAGCTCTACATATCATATTTTGTGCACTTGATCCGGATATCTACTCGAAGGTTTCATCTATCGAAAGCGCGAAAGAAGTGTGGGACACTTTGGAGATGACTTATGAAGGCACTAGCGATATGAAAGAGACGAAGATTGGGTTGCTAAATTTGAGCTATGAGAATTTTAAGATAGACCCCAATGAAAGTGTCTCAAAGATGTTTGATCGGTTTTCGATCATCGTCAACGACCTTAAAGGATTCGGTGAAGTAATTTCTGAAGATAAGCTAGTGAGGAAGCTTCTATACTCTCTCCCGGAGTCTTGGGATGGTAATAGGACAAATATCATTGAAGCAAAGAATTTGAAAACTTTGAAGCTTGATGAGCTTGTTGGGTCTCTTCTTACACATAAGATCATGAAGCAAGGAAGTGAAGAGGAGAAAAAGAAGGAAGAGAGAAGAATAGAGAAGCATGAGGTAGAAAAGAAGAAGAAGCTAGGAGTTGCTCTCAAAGCCTCTCTACAAGAGGAAAGCCTCTCTATGATAACCAAACGATTCTCACGGTTCATGAAGTCCAACTAAGGGAGAAAATTTCAAAGAAAGATGGACTTCAAGAAGAAGGGAAAAGAAGAAGAAAGGGATCCGATCATTTGCTTTGAGTGCAAAAAGTGGGTCGTATACGTTTCGATTGCCCTCAACTCAAGAAGAAGGGCTTTGAGAAGAAGAAGAAGCTCAAAGCCAAGCTTGCTACTTGGAATAATGAGGAGTCATCCGAGGATGAGGAACATGAAGTGGCCAACTTTTGCCTCATGACTCTTGAGGAGAATTCGATGGTAACCTCTAACTCATCTTGTGTTGATTTTACTTTTGATAAATTGTATGATGCAAATGATGAGTTGCAAGAGGTATATGATGAGTTAGTTGATACATATAAGGAGTCAATTTTGAGGAACAAGAAAAATATTTCTGATTTAAAAACTCAAAATGAATCTCTTTCAAAAACTAACTCGGAATTGGAAAATAATGTTTTGTACTTAATAAATCTTTCAAATGATCTTAAAAAGAAAAACCTTGATCTTGAAAAACTACTTTCCTATTTTCAAGATTATCACACAAAGGAAGTGGATAATCTTAAAACTTCTATTACAATTGGGAGAAACAATTTTGAAAAAGGAAACTTTTCTAAAACCCAATATGTAAAAAGAAAATCTTTAAATTCTAAACAAAGAAATTTTTCTAAGCAATCTAGAGGTGAAAGGATTATGAGTGTTTGGGTTCCTAAGGAACTCATTATTTCTAATAACATGAATGATATTGCTTCTTGGATTCCTAAGGGAACCAAGGTTTTAAGGGCTAACACACATGGACCCAAAATGATTTGGGTACCAAAAATCAAAGCCTAATTTCTTTGTTTGTAGCCTGTAGGGCAGCATTGTTACAAGGCCAAAGCACAAAGTCAAAATTCGTGGTACCTTGATAGTGGATGCTCGAGGCACATGACCGGAGACAAGAGTTGATTCATGGAATTAAAGCCAAAAAATTGAGTAGTAGTAACATTTGGTGACAACTCCAAAGGCCACATTGAAGGTATTGGCTCCATAGGTAATCACTCTTCCATACTCATTGAAAATGTGTTGTATGACAATGGTCTAAAACACAATTTGTTGAGCATAAGTCAACTTTGTGATAAAGGATTTAATGTCATGTTTGATAAAAATGGGTGTAGAATAGTTGACATTAAATCTAATAAAACTATGCTCATTGGTCATCGCATAAGCAATATATATATGGTGCATCTAGATGAAATTCATACATCACATGCATGCTTAGTTGCTCAAAATGAAAATTATGCATGGTTGTGGCATATGAAACTAGGACATGCTAGCATTAGTGTTTTGGAAAAATTGGTTTCCCTAAATCTAGTTAGATGCCTACCTAAGCTCAAGTTCTCATTAGATAAGATTTGTGATGCATGTGCTAAAGGTAAACAACATAGATCCTCGTTTAAGTCCATTAATGATGTTTTTACAAGTAGGTGTTTGCAATTAATTCATATGAATCTTTTTAGGCCAATTACGACTACTAGCTTGGGTGGAAAATCATATGCTTTTGTGCTTGTTGATGATTACTCTAGATATACTTGGGTTCTCTTTTTAAGCGCCAAGGATGATGCTTTAGAAAACTTCATCACATTTTTTAAAATAACCCAAAATGACCTTGAACTTAAAATTTCGCATATAAGAAGCGATCATGGAACCGAATTTCAAAATATAGGTTTTGATGTCTTTTGTAATGAAAATGGGATTAGCAATAATTTTCTGCTCCTCGAACTCCTCAACAAAATGGGGTAGTTAAGAGGAAAAATAGAACTTTAGAAGAAATGGCTAGGACTATGCTTTGTGAAAACAATTTATCTAAGTACTTTTGGGCGGAAGCCACTAAGACCATTTGCTATATTATTAACCGAGTAATGATTATGCTTATTGTAACACCCGGGTTTAGGGGTCGGGTGAAAATAATATTTTAATATTATTTCGGGTTCGGTTTTATAATTAAAATAATCTTTTGGGCCTCGGGTTTCAAAAACAAACATTTTATGTTGAGCTAAATTGAAATGAAATTCAATTTGGTTGGATTTTAAAGGAAAGGGGAAATAGCCATTCATTAATGGCAATCTTGTAAATAACCCAACTTTTAATTTAAATCCCCCTTTACTAAAATAATTTCACTATTCACTCTCTTATCCAAACAAAACCAACGGAATAGTGAAGCTCTCAACCCTTTCCACTATTCTATCACATTGCTTCCTCATTTCAACTCGGTTTTGAAAGGTAATTTCATTTCCGACTTGTCCTCAACTTCCTCTCTCCAAAAGTACAAGTAGTTTTCATTTTCATCAAGGTTTTGAAATTTGAGTTTTTGGTGGATTTGATTAAAAATGGTAGCTTTATGGGGATTAACTTAAAATTTCGATTTAATGATGTTAGATATGAAGTCTATGAGTCAAATGGTTCAACATATATTAGTTGATGATGAGTGGAATCCCATCGACGGGGCGTGAGGATGAGTGGAATCCCCTCCGCGAGACCGGTGATGAGTGTAATCCCACCGTGAGGTAAAGTGGTTGTTGGATGTGAGTTCCAACGTGTTTATCCGCGTATTCAAGTCATAGCTAGGTGCCAATATAAATTGATATGTGTATCAATGTGATGTGGAATGTGATTTCCTACTTGGATGATTATATGTGCTTACATATGTTGTGAAAATGAGCTTGTTGAGCATGACATATTATTGGATATTGTTAATGCATCATTGACATTTTGGCTCTTGAGGATCGAAGGTATGAACATGCATTTACCTTGGTTGAGATAGTGCTTGGACCCTGTATTGTCGAGGTTTGTTTTTAAAGAGCTTACCCTCACTAAGCTTTATGTTTACGCTCTCTTTTGTTCGACAATGCAGATCCTTAGTTCGTGGGTTGCTTGCGCAAGAGGAGGGCCTCCAAGTGTGGTTGTTGGCTTTGAGTTTATCAAGTATGAGTTTTAATGTTTTGTACATGTAATAGTTAAGCAATGGGATTTGTGCTATTGATGGTTGTGTAGGAGCATGTTTAGACTCCTTAATTATGTTGCTTTTGTGTGGCTTGTTGATGTCATGTTTGGATTGTAAAACCGTGTTTTAATTGCTTACCATGTATGTTGGCCATGTGCCTTTTGAGGATGCCTATGTGTATGGATGTTGAAGCATGAGACCTTAAGTGCTTGTTTGCCTTCTTTTGAATGAATTCATGATTTCCTTGGTTGTTTGAGGTATGCTCATGTTGGGTGACATGTATGACTAGATTATGGTTAATAGATGTTGTATGAATGCTTGTTTGGGTCTAGGGAGGTCTTAAATCACATCTAGGTTCGAGTCTTGTGTTGTTTTGCTGAATATGGGAGTCTTGCAGTGCAGGGCGTATCGATACGCCTAAGGGCCGTATCTACACGGTCTTGCCTTCAGGACTCAAATTTTGGCTGGGCGTATCGATACACGAGGGTGTATCGATACGGTAAATGCTCACTGGAATTATGAGATTTTGGTGAGTTATTACCGTATCGGTACGGTGTCTTAGCGTATCGGTACGGGTTTATCTCGTTGACCACGAGATGTTGACTGGGAAGGGCGTATCGATACGCTCAATGGTTGTATCGATACGGTCTTCCTGTGTTGACCGTTGGGTGTTGACTTTAGTCAAGGCGTATCGATACCCTTGACAGGTGTATCGATACGGCCTGCTTAAATACAGAAAATGGGATGTTTTAAAGGTGATGTCTTGAATGATCGTTTTTTTGTATTGCTTTTGTTTCCGCTGACGTGTTTCACATAGGACATGGTAATGCATTTAGACAAGATAAATAAAAGAAATTTCCTAGGGTTGCTAACCGAGGGGGAACCTTAACGGGGTTCGCTTCAGTTTTCCCCGTGTAGCCCACTCAGATCGGTCAAACGTCCGGACCGGGACGAGGGGGTTACATTTATTTTAAAGAAAATTCCTTATGAGATTTTAAAATCTAAAAAAGCCTAACATAAGCTATTTTCATCATTTTGGTTGCAAGTGTTTTGTTTTAAACAATGGAAAAGACAATTTAGGTAAATTTGATGCAAAAAGTGATAAAGCTATTTTTCTAGGTTACCTTTTAAACTCTAAAGCCTATCGTGTGTTTAACAAAAGAACTTTAGTTGTAGAGGAATCTATTCATGTAGTCTTCGATGATAAGATCCTTCCGAGGAAAGATTCTTGTGATGATGATGATGCAGGGATCATTGAAGCCAATGATGGTGGAGAATCATCAAAGATGAATGGGATTCCAACCAAAGAGGAAGAAGCACAAAAACCGCCTCTAGAAGCATTGCAAGACATATCTCTTGAGGAAAAGGAAGTGAGCTACCCAAGGGAGTACAACTATATCAAGGGTGGTGAGATCTCGGGTGATCCATCCAAGGAGGTAACTACTCGCTCTTCTCTTAAAATGCTTAATCATGTTGCTTTTATCTCATGCATTGAGTCTAAGAATGTTAAAGAAGCATTAAAAGATGATTTTTGGATTATGGTCATGCAAGATGAGTTAAATCAATTTGAGAGAAGTAAAGTGTGGACATTAGTTGATAGGCCTAGAAATAAATCTACTACAGGAACTAAATGGGTCTTTAGAAACAAACTAGATGAGAGTGGTAACATAGTGAAAAACAAGGCTAGGCTTGTTGCTCAAGGTTACACTCAAGAAGAGAGAATTGATTTTGATTAACCTTATGCACCCGTAGCTAAAATGGAAACCATTAGGATGCTACTTGCATTTGCATGTTATCATGATTTCAAGCTTTTTCAAATGGATGTCAAAAGTGCGTTTTTAAATGGTTTTATAAGCGAAGAAGTGTATGTGAAACAACCACCAAGTTTTGAAGATTCAATTTTTTCAAACCATGTCTTTAAATTGTCAAAAGCTTTGTATGGTTTAAAACAAGCTCCTAGAGCTTGGTATGAAATATTTTCAAGTTTTCTAGTTGGAAAAGGTTTTGAGAAAGGAAAGGTGGACACAAAACTTTTTTATTAAAAACAATGGCAAAGATATCTTACTAGTTCAAATTTATGTTGATGATATTATATTTGGTTCTACTAATGAATTGCTTTGTCAATATTTTTCTAAGTTGATGCAAGGTGAATTTGAAATAAGCATGATGAGGGAGCTCTCATTCTTTTTTGGACTCCAAATAAAACAAATAAAGGATGGCATCTTCATCAATCAAGCTAAGTACATCAAGGATATGCTCAAGAAGTTTGGCTTGGAGCATACAAAGCCTCAAACTACACCAATGAGCTCATCTAAAAAGCTTGACAAAGATGAAGGAGGTAAGTGTGTTGACTCTAAGCTTTATCGCTCTATGATTGGATCTTTGCTTTACCTTACCGCAAGTAGACCAGATATATTGTTCAGTGTTTGCTTGTGTGTTAGGTTTCAAGCTAGTCCTAGAGAGTCTCACCTTATAGTCGTTAAAAGGATCTTTAGGTACCTTAGAGATACTCCTTGTTTAGGTCTTTGGTACCCTAGAGACTCAATTTTTAACCTTCATGCTTATTCGGATGCGGATTATGAGGGTTGCAAAATAAATAGGAAAAGTACTTTAGGCACTTGCCAATTCTTAGGTAGTATGCTCATATCTTGGTTCTCTAAGAAGAAAAATAGTGTAGCTTTATCTACCAGCGAAGCCGAGTACATATCCTTAGGAAGTTGTTGTGCTCAAGTCCTTTGGATGAAACAACAACTCTTAGACTATGGTATTAAGGTAGGCACCATACCCCTTAAGTGTGACAACACTAATGCTATATGCCTAACCAAAAATCTCATCCAACACTCTAGAACCAAACACATAGAAATAAGGCATCATTTCATTAGAGATCATGTCCTTAAGGAAGATGTTGTTTTAGAGTTTGTAGACACCTTAAATCAATTAGCAGACATCTTTACCAAACCTCTAGATAAGGAGCGTTTTTGGTCCCTTAGGAGAGAGTTAGGTCTAACTAGCCTATCTTGACCTTTTAGGACCTTTTTGTGCTTAAATTGCTTGATGTCTTGTAAACTGCCATGCTTTTGTGTTTTTGATCCTAATTTCATCCATGCTTATAGTTAGGGGGTATGTTTATGTTTTTAACATGTTTCTCTTGCTCATTTATATCATTTATGCATCTGGTACTCATTGAAATTCATTTTTTCTGCAATTTAGAGCCTCATATGCACCTCCAGGCCTAGGCGTATCGAAACAGGTTAATATGTTTCGATACGGGTGCCTTAAAAGTATTTATTTTGATCATGGTGTTTCGAAACGCCCCAAAAGGGTTTCGAAACATTTTGCCTCTGCCAAGAAATGTATCAAAATGGTCTAAAAGCGTTTCGATACATGATATCTCGTGGGATTCGATACGGTCAAATCTGTATCGGAACGATCAATAGGTTTCAGAACGGTAGTAGACGTTTCGGTACGCCTGTTTCGAAATGGTCGTGCCTATTTCGGAACGCGTATCTGGACAGCTTTTATAAGGAGTTTTAATTGCTCAATAACACTTTTTATTAAACTCCTAAAAATCCTAACCCGATTTTTCTCTATAAAAACCCTCCAAACCTCATTGTTTTTCATCAAATATTGAGGGCTTTTACTCCAAAACTAAAATCTAAGCAAGTTTCAAAAACTTAGTGCTATTTCATCCATCCAATCTTCCAAAATCCCCTTTTGAGGTATTTTTTAACTTTTTTCTTTTTCCTTTGATTTCATTCGAATCTTAGGTTATAAAATATTAGTTTTGTATAGAATATAAGTTTTACATCTTGGGTTTTCCAAAACTTGTAAAAATCTTTCAAAATCTCAAAATTTTTAATTCGAATATATTTGTTTTTAATCGTATTTTCTTTACACAGTTTTTCAAAAAAAATTTCCTTTTAAAAAATTATATATGTATATACATTTTAAAGTGTTTTTAAAACCTTAATGAGATTTTAATTGGTTTGAATTAAGGATTTAAGTGCATACACTCAAATTTTCTTATTGCTTGCTTTGTGTTTTTAGGAATTTCTAATGGAAAATGTTAACAAGAAAAGAAAGACTCAAACGGGTGAAGGTTCGAACCAAAAAACATTCGTCCAAACCTTACCCTCCTTTTTCAAAAGAGCCTTAAGAATCAAGAAGCTAAGGATCACTTCAAAATCATTCATGATTTAGCCGTTCGACGAGAGCGTGTTGTGGATATCGCTTTCCTTGACTCCGAGCGTTTCGAATTCCGTTATCTACCTCTCTTGCAAGATTGGGATTTCTTAGCCTTTTTGGGAATTCCCGACATTGTCTACAAGAACATGGTCTTGCTCTTCTACTCCAATGTCGTTCTCATCGACAATGAAGATCATACCGAGGTAATTGGCATCGAGTCTTATCTTTTAGGCAAGAAGTGTCGTATTGATATATCCGTTTTAGAGAAAGCTCTTGGGCTCTAAGATGAAGGTATTGAGGATGAGAATCACTTTGGTGCTCACACCGGATCCATTCTTACATTGGATGCTCATGATCGATTCCTACATTTGATCATCTCTTGGTTCATTCGCCCTTCAGGAGGTAAATTTGCACATATCTGACAAGTTGATTACTTTTGGCTCGAGTGTTTTCGCAAAGCACAACGCCCGAACTTGGTCAAAATCATGTTCACCGAGATGGTCCATGAAGTGAAGATTCGTACCACCGATGCACTTACATCCTTCACTTATGGAACCATGTTAAGCTACGTCTTCGCTCACCTCACCTATGATTGCTCCTATGATTCTCTAGAACCCCAAAAGCAAAAGATTGGTGAATCTTCTCTTATTAATTCTGGGTTTCATTATACTCTTGACCAATGGGTTCGTGTTGATAACTAGAGCCTCAAGTTGAGCCTCCACCTCAAGCTCCGGCTCCTAACAATGATGCACTTATGGTTTTCCTTACCGAGCGGTTCAACTCGATAGATACGAACATCGCTTCGGGTTTTGTTGCTCTCAACACTTGCATTCAATCCTTGGAGGAACGTGTATCCTCTCTTGAGAATCAACAAACATCGATGGATCTATCTTTCTCCACATTCTATGGTGATTGGAGGAACTATCATCGTGCTCAAGCTAAGGACAGTGATGATTCTCTTGATGATGGTGACAATGATGACGAGGCCTAGGATTTGTATTGCATATCATATTAGACTATCATATTAAGATTAAGTTTGCACCTATCTATGTTTTTATGTGTTAAAGACCTATGCTTTGATTATGTGTTTTTAGGATTGAGCTTGAACTTCAATGCTTTGAATATTTATGTTTTTGATGTTGTTTCTTGAACTTTAAAGATATCCATGATAATTATGTTGTTTGGTTTATTGCTTATGACTTCGTTTTTTCTTTTGATTAGCCTTGTTTATCTATTTTTGATCTAACAAAAAGGGGGAGAAGTAATCTAAGAGCCTAATTGTTTTTAAAGTTGTTTTTGAGTTTCAAACACTTGAATTTTAAATCTTTTCAAAACTTTAAAACCTATCTTACATTGAGGGGGAGTTAGAACTTTTTCAAAGATTTCAAAATTCTTAAAAATTCATACTTGGTTTTGTTATATCAAAAAGGGGGAGATTGTAAAATTAATGAATTGATTTTGATATAACAAAGGATTTAAGGACTAAATTGAAAAAGAGAAAATGAATTTTAAGTCCTCAAAACTTCTCTATGTCTCTAAGAAAAATGTCCAAGTCAAAACCTAAGAGTATTCAAATTTTTCTAAGTGTTTACCAAGTCAAAACAGGGTTTCGTGTTTCGAAACGGATGAAGAACAACGGAACAGGTTGAACCGTTTCGATGCGGTAGTATCGAAACGACCTCAAACGTTTCGAAATGATTTTCAAACTTGGTTTCAAAATATGACCATTGCACTTTTATAACTAATTTTTAAGAGACAGTTAGAGTGTATCGAAACTCTTTTAAGCCGTTTCGATACAGGTTTTGCCAGTGGAAAAATGTTTCGAAACGGGCTTTAGCACGTTTCGGAACATGCTCTTAGCGTATCGAAACGATCGTGTCCATTTTGGTACTGCCAGTTAATTACACCTCAACATCTATTTCTATTTTGGTCTGTTTCGAAACAGGGTCGAGTGTTTCGGAATGGGTAGTTGTAGACTTCATTTATTGTGGGAAGATTGCATCCTAACGGCTATAATTATGAAGGCAACAACCTCAACGGCTAGAATTCAATGAGAATGTATAAAAGAGAGTTTTAAAAGCACCAGAAAAAAATGATTAATCCAAAAGAAACATCCAAGCATCAAATTCAAGCTCTTGTGCTAAATTCTCATATTTTCTTGTAAACCCCAATTGTGATACTTTGTATTTCCAATCTTATTTGTTTCAATTGGGTTGAGTGCTTGAAAAAGGGTTACATTTGTATTGAGAGATACTAACTATTAGCCTTAAACTTCTTTGTAAACCTTGTGTGAGGATTGAGTCGATTTTTGGGTAGAAAAATTAACCATTGTGTAAAGGTTTTCTCCTAAGCCTAGAAAAAGGGAAGATCAACTAGTCGAGTTGTTGGAAAATACTTAGTGAAGCTAAGGTAGTGGATGTAGAGTTCAATTGGAACTTGAACCACTCTAAATCCCTTGTCTTGCAAATTTTTATTTTCCACTTCACCACCAAAATTTCTAAAAATACAATTCACTCCCCTCTTGGCTTAAATCGATTCTACGATCCACTCAACAAATTACAATAGCAAAAACAAGTATTGGTACGCTTGGGGCGTATTGGTACCGATGAGGCATCGGTACACTTCCTAGTGTATCGGTACGGGGTTTTAGTTAAACCCCTCTTGCATGTAAAACTAAGTATCGATACCGAGAGACACGTATCGATACACTTATAAAGGTATCGGTACTCGCTGGATAATCTGCCCGAAATTTACGTTTTGAGTTTGTGGGACCTATAATTCGAGGACTAGGACCCAATGGGCCTCTAATATGATAAAATGAATAGTAAAATTGAGAAGTTGAGAATTTAACCTCATATATGAACATAATGAGTAACAACTTGGTAAATGTTGGGTGACTTGTTTATAATAGTAACCGTAGGGATTCTCAGTGGATCATGTGTGGTCACGTGCCAAGTAAGGGCACTTGTGTGGTCGAGTCACCTTTGATTGTTGGGATCTGGATACTCAATGAGAGTGTAACAACACCATGAGAAGAGATTTCAGATGTACGTTCCCGAGGCTATGTGACACCGGGCCTCATCCGATGATACTCGATGAGAGATTCCAAGTACGAGTGTACGTTCCCAAGGCTGTGTGACACTGGGCCTAACTCAGACTGTACGTTTTCGAGGCTATGTGGCATCAAGCCTCACTACAGGTATGATGCATATGTGCTATGTGAGATTAATACATCCCTTTTTATTTGCTATGTGTTTAGGCGGCTAGAGGTAGCACCCATATTGTTGTGTTGTCATGATGTCATTTCATGTTGCATGCTCTTATTTATGATTTGCATGAAGCGTGGTTGAGTGGAAATGTATCCACTGAGCTTCGTTAGCTCAGTGTTCGGAATTGTTGTTTTCGTTCGCATGTTTGTAGGTTGATGTGCATCGTTGGAGCACCATCAGAGTAGGATCTCAGCATCGACTTGTTGTCCGAGTATAATACTTAGATTATTTGGGCTATGTATTCGTAGGACCCTATGATTATATTGTAACTCATATTTTGGATTTTTATTAAATGTCGATTGCTTTTAACTATTTATTTTAATGGAGCTCCTCATATAACGTTTTAAGTATTATCCTACTTCAAATATTTGAACTCTATGAATTTTTATGAATGAATGTGATTTGGGCTAAAACTAGTTGCGAAATTTTATGGTAATGAGTTAGGCTTGAGCCCTAAATATAATATTCGGGTCAAGGGGTTACATTTATTGTATCAACTTTTTTCTATAGCTTAATTATGTGTGTGTATAGTGCTGGCCGGCGATACGGAAAGCGATTAGGTGCCCAGAGAATGAGCGAGAAAAGTGGATGGAAGAAGCTTGTGAATGTCTAAAAACGCTTGAGAGTGCACTTAATGGAAACAAATTCTTAGGTGGAGATACAATCGGACTTGCAGACATTGCTGCTAACTCTATTGCTTTTTGGCTTAGGATTGTTCAAGAATCATCAGGGCGCGAGTTGCTGTCAGCTGAGAAATTCCCTTGCTTGTTCGAATGGAGCGACGAGGTCGTAAATTGCAGTGTCGTCAAGGAAACTCTTCCTCCCAGAGAGAAACTGCTGGGCATGTAAATGTTAAAGGCTCGCTTTGCTACAGCCATGGAAGCTCAATGATCGTCTTGCTTGCCCTTGGCACCATGAAAGGCTATGTATGATTCGGATTGTAGGGTCAAATCTCAAAGCCAAAGGAATAATAATAATCAATAATTAACTGACAAAGTATAATAATATATTTAAGAATTTTTGGTAACACAAACATAACAAGCATAATCTGGAAGGTAAGAAACATGATGAAGCAAACAAGAAGGGCAGACCAAATTATTGTTATGAAACATGTAAAACATTCTCAGTGCTTGCCGGAGCTGGATTGTTCCTTGACGATGGTAACAGGGCAAGGAGCATGTGTCATAACATAGTTACTCACACTCCCCAAAATGATCCTGTAATAAAAACAACAAATTTCATCAAAATCCAAAACCGACCAAAACAAAACAGAAGATTAGGCAGTAGTACTAGTACCTTTGAACAGTTCCAAGTCCCCTGCTTCCCATGACCAAAGAATCAAGCTTCAGATCATCAATGGCCTCCAGAATTTTCTCTCTGGCATCTCCTCCCCAGTACAGCTTTGTCACAACATTTATCTGTAAAATCAAAACATCAGCTCCAAATAAACTTTACAGGGAAAACAAAAGGAATAAGGGTTACCTCTTTTTGTCTAGAAGCAGTGTCAAGCATGTCAAGAACTTCAACATCAGTTTTAACATCGTACTTCTTCATAATCTCCGCTTCTCTAAACTCTGTCAAAGGAATAAGTGCTGCGGAGCCGGAAACAAACCAAGATTAGATCCGAAGAAGATGAAGAAGAAGAAGATAGATAAATAGACTTACGGGAACCGGATTTGGCCCAGAGAGCATTGCGAGACTCGTCGAGAGAGTCGGGGTTGATGTGGATAATGTAAAAGGTGTCTCCTTTGTCGGCCAAGTTGTCCGTAGCCCATTTAAGAGCGTTCTTGCTGCTAGCAGAGAAATCCATAGCCACTCCGATCTTTCTATCTCTTGCCATTTTTTTGAGCAAACAAGAGTCGGAGAGTTTCGTGTATATGGAAATGGAAGATAAAGCTGTAAGAAAAGTTTCAAGAATAAACAGACAGTCATGGCATGGGCCATGGGCCATGGGGGTTTGTGTTTAATCAATCTGGGTCGTACACGCGTCCATTAAGGGTTGGTTTGATGACAATGACTATGACGCACATCCCACGGTGGCGTGAAGATATTATCATTCCATTGCTTGGGTATTTACTGTTGGATTTTTTGCACGCCGGTTGGCACGGTGGGTCACTTACTTTTACACACTTCCCAGTGGGTTTTCCATGTGAAAGTGATTTAAGACAATGAATGCAGATATTCCGTTTTATTTTCTTTGTTTTTATTCTAACAAAACTTTGAGAATATGCAAGCTCTTTTTTATTCACAAATCAAAAGACAATAAATATTTAATTTTATATCCTCATTAATAAAAGATATATAATCTAACTTATTTTAAAGGGGTAAATTGCACACTAAGCCTATAAAATTTTTATTTTTGTTCAATTTAGTCCTAAAAGTCTTTATTTAACCTGAATAGACCCAAATTGCTTTCTAGTTTTTATAAATTAGTCCAATATTTTTTTATGCTGATGTTTTTATTCAATTTAGTCATATAAAATTTATTTAATCCATAATTAACCCCTACTATTTTATATTTTTTATAAATTAGTCCAATATTTTTAACATGCTGATATTTTTGTTCAATTTTGTCATCAAAATCTTTATTTAACTCACAATTGACCCATACTACTTTATAATTTTTATAATTTAGTTCAATATTTTAAATATAATTATATTTTTTGTTCAATTTAGTACTAAAATCTCTATTTAACCCAAAATCGGCCTATATTTCTTTATAATTTTTATAATTTAGTCTAATATTTTAAATATAATCATATTTTTGTTCAATTTAGTCAAAAAATCATTTTAACTTGAAATTAACCCCAATTTCTTTCTAATTTTTATAATTTAGTCTAATATTTTAAATATAATTATATTTTTGTTCAATTCAGTCCAAAATATCTTTATTTAATCCGACATTAACCTCAATTTCTTTGTACTTTTTATAAATTAGTCTAATATTTTTAATATACTGATATTTTTGTTCAATTTAGTCCTCAAAATCTTTATTTAACTCGAAATTGACCCATGTTTCTTTATAATTTTTATAATTTATTCAAAAATTTAAAATATAATCGTATTTTGTTCAATTTAGTCCAATAAGGGTCAATTTCGGGTTAAATATATATGTAACCCCCTCGTCCCGGTCTGGTCGGATGACCAATCCGAGTGGGCCACACGGGGAAAACCGAAGCGAAACCCGTTAAGGCTTCCCCTCGGTTAACGACCCAGAAAATTTCCTTTTTATTTTATCTTGTCTATAGGCATATTTAAATCCTATGTGAACCACGGCAGCGGAAAATACAAACAATGTAACATACTCAAATCAGCCAATACATTAAACAGCTCATTTTAGCCCTTTACAGCAGGCCGTTTCGAAACGCCCTTAGGGTGTTCCGAAACGCCTTGACTTAGTCAACAGGCCAGGGTCAACCATAGGGTGACCGTTTCGAAACAGGGGTGACCCGTATCGAAACGACCCTAACGGTCAACTTCTCATGGTCAACGATATTTGACCGTTTCGAAACATCAAAGGCCCGTTTCGGAACGCCTTTATCTCGCCAATTTCTCAAAATTCCAGTAGCAAAAATGTTCCGAAACGACCCCCATCCGTTTCGAAACGACAGGCCAATTGCAGAGGGACCGTATCGGAACAGGGTGACTCGTTTCGATACGCCCCTGCCTGCAGACTCCCTTTTGGCTATTTTAAGGCACAAGGGTGCCCCAAAACACCACCAAATCACCCTACAACACCATAACAATTGTTGCGTGTAAAAGTGTCTATCGCAATTGTAGTGCAAGTGTACACGACGCAAGTAGTAAAGTGATACGAAGTATCGGATATCGTCTCCACATGGACTGGGCTAACCCTTTCCTTTGCTATCTGCACAAGGGGAAAAAGAATGATTTAAGATTTTGTCACGAGAAATATAAAGTAAACTTAAATAAAAGAGTAGAGAAATCAAGATAGAAAGAATGGGCTGGTATTGAGTTGCTCAGTAGTGCAGGTATTGAATTGCTTAGGATCTCCAGTTCTGTCGTCGCGCCCGTCGCCGACAGCACCTGTCGCGGCGGCTGTCCGTTAGCTGTCGCGGCAGCGAACACTAACTCCGTACTTCAAGCTTGGCAAGAATCCCAGATCTGCCTTGCCCTATCCCTAGGCACAAGTCTGTCGGTGATCACGTCTTTGATGATACCTCCCGGCGTGAATCGAAGGATGAACACCGATGTGTATGAATTCTTCCTTAGCCACTTAACCTCGCCCTATCCCTAGGCACGAGATGGTTCAACTATAAACTAGAGAACACGCTCTTATCTCTTTCGTATACTTAACTCTCCCGATGCTAAGTAAATGGATAACCTCACAATGCTCTCCCGATGCTCTTGCAAGATATTAAAACCAAGATAAAAGAACTTGAAGTTTATTTTATTGAACTTGAAAAATCCTAAAACAAAGCAACCCTTGCAACTACTTTACAAAACAACCCGTAGCCCTAGGGGGGACTTAGAACATGTCGGTGACGGGTGGACGGCAGGGGTTTGGTTTCGGTTATGGGGTAATTCGTTCTGCCCTAGGTTTAATCTATGCCCTTATATAAGCTTTGGGCTCAAGTTATCTAAGGTAACAAGGATTACAACTTTAATTAAAAGTAAGATTCTAATAAAGACTAAATCTCTAAAGTCTCATACTTTCCAGCCGCATCCTTGTTTCTAGGAATTTCTTCTCCTTGAGCTTTGGCTTGACATATCTTTTGATCCGGGGCTTGGAAAAATATTTGGCTTCCACACGACAGACGAGCAGATTTTTCTCTATCTATCGAGATCCACTTTACTTTTCCTCTTCATAAGTCTGCTGTCACCTTGCTGTCACGACAGGTCCATGACAGGTTCGTTCTTCTTCGGCTGCTTGTCCAGTTCAGCTCTTCTGCTTATCTGCCCTGGGCCTGCCTTCTCCGTCTTCTATGGCAGATACCTACAAAAACAGCCATTTTTAGTAGAATCTGTGCCTTTTAATATATTTGTGATGTTTTGCTGTAAACTGACCTAAATGCAATGAATAATGCTTGAATGCAGCAGAAATATGGGTTAAAAAGGGTGTAAATAATAGAACTTTTAAACACTCATCACACCCCCAAACTCAAGTTTTTGCTTGTCCTCAAGCAATTAAGACTTAAAAGAAGAATGAAAATTTTTGTGTTGGCCTTCAAACAGTGAACTGTCCCTTACCCGTCGCTCATTCTCTATGGCGGCAGCAACCTGTCGGAAAGATTAGGATCTGTCCGGAATCTCCCTATAGTCCTTGTGCAGTGTGTGCATGCTTGTGAACAGTTATATGCTAAGACTCTCTTAGTTTCACTAGAATAATCAACTCTTTTAACTCGAATTTTTATGCCAAAGTTTATTTTCTTGAAGACACATTTTCATGCTTCTTTTTTCTTTTATTTTCGAGCTAAATTTTTCTAGAGCCAGTTTTGGGCACCTCTAGTTAGCTTCCTAGAGCCGGTTTCGGGCACCTCTAGGTTTTTGAGTTTCTTTTGCTAAACTTCTTTCCTAGAGCCAGTGTTAGGCACCTCTAGGGGCTATTCAAGTACTAAGCATCCTATTCTAGTTTGGCTAAAAGACATCTAAGCAGTATAACAGTCACAAAGGTGTTTAAGTTTTTCAGAACTATAGAAAGGCTCTAAACTTCTCCTTAAACTGTCCTAAAGATGCTGCCACGACAGAGCTGTCATGACAGGTAAGTTTACTTCACAGTTTTAAGCCAACAGTTTTATATTTTCTGATTTTTTTAGAGAACTTAAATAAACAAAAGACACAACAATTAATAAAAAAATGTACTTAAGACTCCATTAATGATGGAGGGTTGCCACCCCCAAACTCGAGGGTTGCATTGCCCTCAATGCAAAATGACATGAAAAATAAAATAAAGAAAAAGTACATCACAAAATATAAAGGCATGCAGCAATAAGAGGTAAAAACTTAAATTTTAGTCGCTGCCTCGATGCTGCTGCTGACACGGATCTGATGGCGGCGTCTGGGCTGTGGAGGAGGCTGGGCAGGTTCAGGGGCAGGTTGCTCCACGACCTGGATGTCGGAGCTGCTGCCTCTGAGAAAGTGGAAGCAGCATTGCGTCGGGTTTTCCTATAAGATATATTAGTGCAAGGGTTGTGAAAAGTAAATGAAAGCAAATGAAAACTAAAAAGGGAGAACAAGTAAGAAAGACAGAAGTGAGTGAAAATGAAAATGAAACGGGGTTTTATAGTGGTCGAGGTACTGCCCGTTAATGTTGTAACGGCAGGCGTGAATAACAGGGCGACTGATGAGATTTGGCGTGCCTGACACGTCTGCCACGAATTTATGCGTTTGTTACGCGTCTGTCACACGCTTCTGCGTCTGCCGTGACAGTCTGTTGACAGTCTGTCTTGTCTGTATCTGCGGCGGAAGCTGGAACGACAGGCTTCAATAAATGGGCTCTGTTGGGCTGATGGTTGGATGGTGGGCTTGGGCCACTTCTCCTTTCCTTCTTGACTCCTTTATTTCCTAAAAACTGAAATTAGAAAAACATTATTTGAATAAAATAAACCTAATTTCCTAATAAATAGTAAATAATAATAAAAATAAATAGAAAGAAAAATTAGGTTAAATTAGGGATGCCAGGTAGGGCATCTCCTAAGGTAACCACTTCCTGCATTCCTGAGGCTTCAGTCCCCTGATAATGCTTGAGGCGTCGTTTCCGGTACTTCTTGAAGTCCATCTGTACCCTCCATCTGGTGATTTTTCTCATGGTGGGGGCTCCTTTCTTTCTCTTCCCTTTGTAGTCCATGAAGTCCTCCCTTCTTGGTAATGTTTCTGAGGGCATGAACATATGATTAGAAAAAATCAAATTGACATTCGACCACAAACTTACCTTGTTTTCGTTGAATGTTGTTGTGGTTGAATGTAGCCCTTGCTGTCGTGTCTGCTGCTGTGACAGGCAGTTATTTTGACAGCCTGTTGTCAGGTTACTTTGCAGGTCAATGGGACATTGGTAATTGTCATCGCTCTCTATACTAAATTCTGTTGACCACTCGTAAATCTCCATCAGTAGAGACTTTGATGATTCTATGTCCACCGGCTTTGGTTCCTCTAATACCTGCAATGGAATTGGTGAGTTTTCATATAATTCAAAAGGTTCGTTTATTACCTGCTCATATTCCATCGGCGAGGCATTGTCATTGGGTAGCTCTTCTAGGTGGTCGTGCGAGTGCCATGACAGGGATGGATGTGTGCAATCTTGGTTAGGCATAATCGAGGTCGTGGGTTGAGAGTTTGCCTCTGATGTGGTTGCTGCTTCAGTATCAGTTGCTGTCGAGGCGGCAGTTGCTGCCAAGGCGGAAGTTGCTGTCGAGGCGGCAGTTGCTGTCGAGGCGGCAGTTTCTGTCGAGGCGGCAGTTTCTGTCGAGGCGGCAGTTTCTGCTTTGACTGGAGTTTCTGCCTCAAAAGTTGTTGCTGCCGTGACATTCTCTTGAATTTCACTCAGCATTGTCGCGGTGTTGCTCCATTCCGGCTCCTCGGTCATTGCCATGGCAGGTTGTTGCTCAGACTCATCATATGTTGGGTATTCCTTCACATGGGCATCCTCGTCGTCTTGCCTCAGGATTTCAGGTTCATCTGTGGCATGAATGAGGACTGGTCTGCTCAAGAGTTCATCCATCTTGGCGATACTTGCGTTCGTAGAGGCTGACACTTTTTGAGTGATTGCCAAGAAGGCTTGCAGTGTGTCTTCTAAGGATTTTGACTGCTCTTGAGGATGATGACATTGCCAGGGCAGGTCGGGTTCTGCAGCAAAACTGTTATGGTATAAAAATTTTTTTGGGTTTTGATCGTACCATAAAAATTTTTGCTGCTGCGGCATCGACATTTGCTGCCCCTGTTGCTGTCGCGGCTGCTGCCCTGACAGCATGTCTTTACGGTAATTGCAAGAACTTTCCCACATCAACTCTCGAATGGTTTTTCCTGGCATGTTGATGCCCTTGAACCTGTATTTTCACCTGAGTTTTTTTTTTTGTTAAAAAAAAAATTTAAAAAAATTAAAAAAAAACTCTTAAAAGGAAAGAAAAAAAAGAAAAGAAAAGTGCAGAAGCTAGGGTAAGAGTGTGTTGCCAGTCCCCGGCAACGGCGCCAAAAACTTGTTGCGTGTAAAAGTGTCTATCGCAATTGTAGTGCAAGTGTACACGACGCAAGTAGTAAAGTGATACGAAATATCGGATATCGTCTCCACAGGGACTGGGCTAACCCTTTCCTTTGCTATCTGCACAAGGGGAAAAAGAATGATTTAAGATTTTGTCACGAGAAATATAAAGTAAACTTAAATAAAAGAGTAAAGAAATCAAGATAGAAAGAATGGGCTGGTATTGAGTTGCTCAGTAGTGCAGGTATTGAATTGCTTTGGATCTCCAGTTCTGTCGTCGCGCCCGTCGCCGACAGCACCTGTCGCGGCGGCTGTCCGTTAGCTGTCGCGGCAGCGAACACTAACTCCGTACTTCAAGCTTGGCAAGAATCCCAGATCTGCCTTGCCCTATCCCTAGGCACAAGTCTGTCGGTGATCACGTCTTTGATGATACCTCCCGGCGTGAATCGAAGGATGAACACCGATGTGTATGAATTCTTCCTTAGCCACTTAACCTCGCCCTATCCCTAGGCACGAGATGGTTCAACTATAAACTAGAGAACGCGCTCTTATCTCTTTCGTATACTTAACTCTCCCGATGCTAAGTAAATGGATAACCTCACAATGCTCTCCCGATGCTCTTGCAAGATATTAAAACCAAGATAAAAGAACTTGAAGTTTATTTTATTGAACTTGAAAAATCCTAAAACAAAGCAACCCTTGCAACTACTTTACAAAACAACCCGTAGCCCTAGGAGGGACTTAGAACATGTCGGTGACGGGTGGACAGCAGGGGTTTGGTTTCGGTTATGGGGTAATTCGTTCTGCCCTAGGTTTAATCTATGCCCTTATATAAGCTTTGGGCTCAAGTTATCTAAGGTAACAAGGATTACAACTTTAATTAAAAGTAAGATTCTAATAAAGACTGAATCTCTAAAGTCTCCTACTTTCCAGCCGCATCCTTGTTTCTAGGAATTTCTTCTCCTTGAGCTTTGGCTTGACATACCTTTTGATCCGGGGCTTGGAAAAATATTTGGCTTCCACACGACAGACGAGCAGATTTTTCTCTATCTATCGAGATCCACTTTACTTTTCCTCTTCATAAGTCTGCTGTCACCTTGCTCTCACGACAGGTCCATAACAGGTTCGTTCTTCTTCGGCTGCTTGTCCAGTTCAGCTCTTCTGCTTATCTGCCCTGGGCCTGCCTTCTCCGTCTTCTATGGCAGATACCTACAAAAACAACCATTTTTAGTAGAATCTGTGCCTTTTAATATATTTGTGATGTTTTGCTGTAAACTGACCTAAATGCAATGAATAATGCTTGAATGCAGCAGAAATATGGGTTAAAAAGGGTGTAAATAATAGAACTTTTAAACACTCATCAACAATTAAACTTAAGGCAACCCAACTATATTAGCATGCTTCAACAAGATTAAGACGAGTCTAAACACTAAGGCAAGACATCACAAGTCATGCATTCATACAACAACATTCAAACATAAAGGCAACCGCTAAGGCACAAGGCTAACATTCATAATAAGCAATTTAGGCATGGGTTACAATTCAACATGGCCACACAAGCCATACAAAAGCAAGATATCAAGGAGTCTAAACAAGCTCCTAAACAACTAACAACTATCCATCAAAACAACACATGTCCCATTGCTCAAACTATTACATGTTCAACATTAAAAAAAACTCATACTTGAAGTACTCAAGGCTAACAACCACACTTCGAGGCCCTCCACTTGCTCGAGCAACCCGCGAACTAAGGATCTGCAATGTTGAACAAAGAGAACGTAAGCAATGATGCTTAGTGAGGGTAAGCTCCAAAAACAAACCTCAACATTGCAGGGTCCGAGCACGATCTAGCCAAGGCATTACACAAATATACCAAGGATCCACAAGAGCCACAAGATAAAGATGCATGAGCAATATACAATATAAATGCCATGATCATAAGCTCAACTCCACAATACATGTAATCACATTCAAGCATCCCATCAAAGATCATAAACCTCAACACATTGATACACATATCAAACAACATTGGCACCTAGCTATGACCCGAATACGCGGATAGACATGTTGGAACTCACATCCAACAACAACATTACCTCACGGTGGGATTACACTTATCACCGGTCTCTTGGAGGGGATTCCACTCATCCTCACGCCCCGTCGATGGGATTCCACTCATCACCGACTATATTTAAATACAATTTCCGGGCGAACCCGTACTCCTCCTTGGTAACTCAACGCCACCAAGGCCACGCGCGACTTTTGACTCATGTGTACACACTAACATCCTAATGATCGATCATTTGTATTCAAGTATACTAGTGCCAACATTTACTCATTTCACATTACTCATTCCAATCATTTCCGTGCTTAGCACGTACTCACCAACAACCATCATCATGCATGTCTCAAGCATCACAAGTCATATCTCACCTCACATGTATAATACAATATACACAATCGTTCATATCACATTTCATACGAGACATACACAACCACATAAATGAGTTCATCCAAAGGCTCTAGATCAAGTTTAGGATTAGGCTACCACCCTAATCCTAACTCTAGGTGGGTCTACCAAGCCCAACCTAGTCCATATACTCGAACCAACTATCTTAAAACCATTTAAAACAATTAACCACTCACCTAAGCTTCCAAGCTCAAAGGCCAAGCACGCAACCACCTTCAATTTCCCGGATTCACTTCCGATGCTCCACCGATGTCCAAACTTGATTCTAATCAATCCCAAACATAAACAAAATATTCACAATCAATATCTCATCATCAAAACTAACCTGGATCAACATTTTCAAGCATCCAACGCTCAAAAACAAGCCCAAAACAGAATTCCCGAGCAGCCCCTAAAACCCACTGAAATCTTCCATTTCAAGCATCCAAACAACCATCAAATACACCCAAAGTAACCCTCATATATCATACTAACACCGGCCCTTAAAAACCAACATTAAACCACCCCAAAAACCACTTTAAAACCCTCCTAAAACCCCCTTGAAACACAAATCCGGAAATCATTATAAAACCCTGTGAAACTTAGATATATTGGACCTTTTGAACAACAAATGTCTCATCTAACATCACCAAAACAAAAGCTCAACTAAAAGCTAACAAAGTTAACATTTTTAATTTCAAACTCAAAAACTCCAAAATACAAAAACAAGAGTTTTAATGAAAACTAAGGGTATGGGCATGTAGGGGGAAGTGAGGACAAGCTAGAAACATGTTTACCTTTCAAAAATCACCAAGGATGTGAGTGTATGGTGATGGAATAGTGAACCCCCAAGGAGAGAAGAAGAAGACTTTAGGTTTGAAAGAGGGAGGGGAAGAAGATGAGAAATGTGGGTGTTTTATTTGCCATGTGTTATGTTTTAAGGCTCAAAAGACTTGTTTACCCTTAATGAAATGGGACATTTACAAGGAAGGAAAATCCATGGCTAATTGGGGTTAAATCTTAAGACATGGTCAACCCAAATTAATTAATTTGAAAACAAAAACCTGTAATATTATTTAAATTATAAAACCGAGCCCAAATAATATTAAAATATTATTTTCACCTAACCCATAAACCCGAGTGTTACAACTCTCCCCCACTTAAGGAATTTCGTCCCCGAAATTACCTGGTGGAAACAAATACGGAAACTGCTCAACCATATCCGCCTTCCTCTCCCACGTGGCCTCTTCCACACCTCTATGTCTCCACAACACTTTGACCAACTCTATGGTCTTGCCACGCAACACCTTGCTATCAGAAGCAAGTATCTCAACGGGCTCTTCATTATAGGACAAATCCGGATTTAACTCTATCTCCTCAACGGGCATCACATGAGAAGGATCCGATCTATATCTCCTAAGCATAGACACATGAAAGACATCATGGATCTTCTCTAACTCAGAAGGTAACCTCAAACGATAAGCTACAGGCCCAATCCGCTCAACTATCACGTACGGACCAATGAACCTCGGACTCAACTTGCCCTTTCGGCCAAATCTCATTACCTTCTTCCACGGAGACACTTTCAGAAACACCTTCTCACCCAATGAGTACTCAATCTCTTTCCTTTTCAAATCCGCATAAGACTTCTGACGATCGGAAGCTGCTTTCAAACGGTCACAAATCAACTTCACTTTGTCGGTAGTCCCCTTAAGCAAGTATGGCATAGGTAACAATCTCTGACCCATTTCAGCCCAATAAATCAGAGTCCTACATCGTCTACCATACAAAGCCTCATAAGGTGCCATCTGAATACTAGACTGATAACTGTTGTTGTAAGCAAACTCAACTAACGGTAAGTGCTTCTCCCAAGAACCCTGGAAGTCAATCACACAACAACGAAGCATATCCTCTAGAATCTGTATCACTCGCTCTGACTTCCCGTCGGACTGAGGATGGTAAGATGTGCTGAAATGCAAACGGCTACCTAAAGCACTATGCAAGCAACCCCAGAATCTCGAAGTAAATCTAGGATCCCTATCTGAAACAATAGACTTCGGAACCCCATGAAGTCTCACAATCTCACGGATGTACAAGTTTGCCAACTTGTCTAAGGAATCCGTAGTGTTCACTGCTAAGAAGTGAGCACACTTAGTGAACCTATCAACAATCACCCAAACAGAGTTCTTCTTCGAAGGAGACAAAGGCAACCCCGACACAAAATCCATGGTGATCCTCTCCCATTTCCATTCCGGAATCTTCAAAGGCTGAAGCAAACCTGAAGGAACCTGATGTTCTGCCTTCACTCTCTGACAAACCATACAACGGCTCACATACTCGGCTACATCTCTCTTCAAACCAACCCAGAAGTAATCATTCTTCAAATCTCGGTACATTTTGGTACTACCCGGATGCATAGAAAAGGGACTCGAATGTGCTTCACTCAGAATCTGACGTCTCAGCTCAACATCTTCTGGTACAAAAATTCTATCTCTAAAGCACAACAGGTTCTCACCACTGAAACTATACTCGGTTGGTCTTCCTTCGGCTATGTCCTGAACATGAGGAACTAAACTCGCATCTTGCAACTGCTTCTCTCTAATCAACTGAATCAAAGAAGGCTTCACTTGCAACTCGGTGATCAAACCACCATCATCGGACACACTCAATCTAGCAAACATAACTCTCAACTCAACGGCCACTTTTCTACTCAAAGCATCGGCTACTACATTTGCTTTACCCGGATGGTACTCAATGGTCAAATCATAATCTTTTAACAACTCTAGCCATCTTCTCTGTCTCAAGTTCAACTCTTTATGTGTCATCAAGTACTTCAAGCTCTTGTGATCAGTGTAAACTATACACTTCTCACCATACAAATAATGACGCCAAATCTTCAATGCAAACACAACTGCGGCTAGCTCTATATCATGAGTAGGATAGTTCTTCTCATGAATCTTCAACTGTCTAGAAGCATAAGCAACAACTCTCCTTTCTTGCATCAAAACACATCCTAAGCCTACGTAGGAGGCACCACTGTAAATCACAAACTCCTTACCTGAAACAGGTTGCACTAACACTGGAGCATTCGTCAAAGCTTCTTTCAATTTCTCAAAGGCCTTCTGTCTTGTATCTGACCATTCAAATTTGACTCCTTTTTGCAACAATTTAGTCAAAGGAGCAGCTACTCTAGAGAAACCATCAACAAATCTCCTATAGTAACCGGCTAATCCTAGGAAACTCCTAATCTCGGTCACGGACTTAGGTTGTTTCCACTCAACAATAGCCTCAATCTTCGACGGATCAACTCGGATACCTTCGGCCGAAACAACATGGCCAAGAAATACAACCTCTCGAATCCAGAACTCACACTTACTAAGCTTCACATATAACTGATTGCTCAACAATCTCTGTAAAACAAATCTCAAGTGCTCATCATGCTCTTCCTCTGTCTTCGAGTACACAAGTATGTCATCAATGAAAACAACTACAAAACGGTCTATATAGTCTCTAAAAATTCTGTTCATCATGTCCATGAATGCTGCTGGTGCATTCGTGAGCCCAAATGGCATCACAAGAAACTCATAGTGACCATATCTAGTCCTAAAAGCTGTCTTCGGAACATCACCCTCCTTTACCTTCAACTGATAATACCCGGATCTCAAATCTATCTTCGAGAACACTGAAGCACCTCTCAACTGATCAAACAAATCATCTATACGAGGCAACGAATACTTGTTCTTCACAGTCAACTGATTCAACTGTCTATAGTCAATACACATGCGCATGCTACCATCTTTCTTTTTCACAAACAACACGTGAGCACCCCACGGAGAACTACTAGGCCTAATGAAACCACAGTCTAATAATTCTTGCAACTGACTCTTCAACTCTTTCAACTCTTTTGGAGCCATACGATACGGAGCTATCGAAACTGGATTAGATCCTGAAACAGTCTCAATCACAAACTCAACATCTCTATTAGGAGGCAAACCAGGCAACTCTTCAGGAAACACATCTGGAAAGTCACACACTGTTCTGATATCTTTCGGTCTAGCTTCACTCATATCCGGATTCATAACATAAGCTAGATAAGCCCCACATCCAGAGTCCATCAACCTATGAGCCTCTAAAGCTGACACCACATTAGACAAGAACTTAATGTTCTCGCCTACTACTACTACCTCGTAGTCATCAGAAAGCTTCAAAGAAATTCTCTTTGTCTCAAAATCCACACTAGCCCGATGCTCCACCAACCAGTCCATACCCAGAATAATATCAAAACCATAGAAAGGAAGTTCCATCATATCAACTGAGAACACATGACCCTGAATCTTCAGTGGACATCTCCTATATATACGTCTAACCACAACTGTCTCACCAAAAGAACTAGTAACATGCATGCCTACATCTAAGATCTCAACAGGTATGTCTAACTTCTGTGCATGCTCACTCAAAATGTAGGAATGCGTAGAACCCGAATCAACCAAAGAAAGCAAAGACATAGACTGTAACTCGAAATTACCTGCTATCACATCGGTGTCGTTCCCGGCCTCTCTCTGAGCATAAACTCTCGCTGGTCCTCCCGCCTCTGGCTGCACAGCCACAACATGAGCAAGATTCCTCTGAGCATCTACCCTAGGTGCATCAGCCCTAGGCTGGAAGTAGCCACGACCGCGCCCACGGCCTCTCTGAAAATCATTCGCTCTCGCAGGAGCCTGAGCAATGTTCGGTGCCTGAGCCGCCTGATGCGGACAATCCCTCCTAAAGTGGTCCCTCGAACCACAGTTCCAACAAGCATGGAAATTACCCCAACACTCACCAGTGTACTGTCTCCCACATCGTGTACACTCGGGCAAACGCCCTCCTCCTCTATGGCCCTGATGGCCCCTACCATGGTGGCCACCGCCACGTCTATGATCAAACTGATGTCCGCCACCTCTGTGCCTCTTGGCGTCCCTACCATCAAAGTGGTTATGCCTCTTACCAGAACTGGAACCACCAGATCGTTTGGCCGAACCCAAACTATGCTATAAATCCTTGGCCCTCGCAACCAATACATCAAAGTCGGAGTAGTCAGAAGCCAACGTGTACCTCTTGACCTCTTCATTCAATCCGTAGCGGAATCGGTTACAGCGTTCCACTTCAGTAGGAACCAACTCTGGGGCATACTGACTCAAGCGAACAAAGCGGATCTCATAATCAGTCACAGAAGCCTCTCCCTGAGTAAGAGCCATGAACTCTCGCTTCTTCTCATCTAGGTACCTCGGTCCCAAGTACCTCTTCCTGAAAGCGGACTCAAAGGAATCGCAATCTATCTCTGCCTCTGGAACCCCAGTAGTAATGGTGACCCACCAGGTGTAGGCATCACCCTGAAGCAACGAGATCACACAACCCAACCTACGTGCGCCCGCACAACCCATCTGAGCCAAGATACGAACTGTCTTCTCCAACCATAACTCCGATCTCTCCGGAGTAGATCCTCTAAACTCCTCGGCCCCCAAGCTACGGAGCCTCTCCAAAGGTAGACTAGCATCGTCACACCTAGGCTGAGCTGCAGCCTGAGCTCCCGCAACTGCGGCCTGAAATGCTCCCGCTATCGCTTGCACTAGCGGAGTCATATCAATTCCAGCTGGACCTTGGCCACCTTGTCCACCTTGAGGTCCATCTCCTCCGGCTCCATCCTCGCCCCCAACTCCAGGTGGAAGAGGTGGTGGTGGTGGAGGCGGTGGTGAAGCGCCAACTCCCGCAGCCACCGGCCCTTCTATGTGAGCCTCCACACCAACTGTCGGCTCAACAGGAGCCGCAACTCGTGGTTCCTGGCGAACCACTCTCGGCCTACCCCTCGGTCTAGACATCGCCCTCACAGATAACAACTACAACCACAACAACAAAACGTACAAGCTGGGTTAGCAAGGCAAGGCTTCCAAGTGTTCAAGTACGTTCCCTCACTTAAAAATCATTTTTCCAATGTAATAGTAGCAATGGGACTCACATACACATACTTTTGAATAAACAGTCAATCATACTTGTCAAACAATCAACCATTCTTACAAGGCAAGCAAACACCGTGCATATCAATCAAAAACTTGAACTTACCTCACTTACCTGCCCAAGGTCTCGGTAACCTTAGGCTCTGATACCAACAAGTGTAACCCCCTCGTCCCGGTCTGGTCGGATGACCGATCCGAGTGGGCCACACGGGGAAAACCGAAGCGAAACCCGTTAAGGCTTCCCCTCGGTTAACGACCCAAAAAATTTCCTTTTTATTTTATCTTGTCTATAGGTATATTTAAATCCTATGTGAAGCACGGCAGCGGAAAATACAAACAATGTAACATACTCAAATCAGCCAATACATTAAACAACTCATTTTAGCCCTTTACAGCAGGCCGTTTCGAAACGCCCTTAGGGTGTTCCGAAACGCCTTGACTTAGTCAACAGGCCAGGGTCAACAATAGGGTGACCGTTTCGAAACAGGGGTGACCCGTATCGAAACGACCCTAACGGTCAACTTCTCGTGGTCAACGATATTTGACCGTTTCGAAACATCAAAGGCCCGTTTCGGAACGCCTTTATCTCGCCAATTTCTCAAAATTCCAGTAGCAAAAATGTTCCGAAACGACCCCCATCCGTTTCGAAACGGCGGGCCAATTGCAGAGGGACCGTATCGGAACAGGGTGACCCGTTTCGATACGCCCCTGCCTGCAGACTCCCTTTTGGCTATTTTAAGGCACAAGGGTGCCCCAAAACACCACCAAAACACCCTACAACACCATAACAATTAAACTTAAGGCAACCCAACTATATTAGCATGCTTCAACAAGATTAAGACGAGTCTAAACACTAAGGCAAGACATCACAAGTAATGCATTCATACAACAACATTCAAACATAAAGGCAACCGCTAAGGCACAAGGCTAACATTCATAATAAGCAATTTAGGCATGGGTTACAATTAAACATGGTCACACAAGCCATACAAAAGCAAGATATCAAGGAGTCTAAACAAGCTCCTAAACAACTAACAACTATCCATCAAAACAACACATGTCCCATTGCTCAAACTATTACATGTTCAACATTAAAAAAAACTCATACTTGAAGTACTCAAGGCTAACAACCACACTTGGAGGCCCTCCACTTGCTCGAGCAACCCGCGAACTAAGGATCTGCAATGTTGAACAAAGAGAGCGTAAGCAATGATGCTTAGTGAGGGTAAGCTCCAAAAACAAACCTCAACATTGCAGGGTCCGAGCACGATCTAGCCAAGGCATTACACAAATATACCAAGGATCCGCAAGAGCCATAAGATAAAGATGCATGAGCAATATACAATATAAATGCCATGATCATAAGCTCAACTCCACAATACATGTAATCACATTCAAGCATCTCATCAAAGATCATAAACCTCAACACATTGATACACATATCAAACAACATTGGCACCTAGCTATGACCCGAATACGCGGATAGACATGTTGGAACTCACATCCAACAACCACATTACCTCACGGTGGGATTACACTCATCACCGGTCTCGCGGAAGGGATTCCACTCATCCTCACGCCCCGTCGATGGGATTCCACTCATCACCGACTATATTTAAATACAATTTCCGGGCGAACCCGTACTCCTCCTTGGTGACTCAACGCCACCAAGGCCACGCGCGACTTTTGACTTATGTGTACATACTAACATCCTAATGATCGATCATTTGTATTCAAGTATACTAGTGCCAACATTTACTTATTTCACATTACTCATTCCAATCATTTCCGTGCTTAGCACGTACTCACCAACAACCATCATCATGCATGTCTCAAGCATCACAAGTCATATCTCACCTCACATGTATAATACAATATACACAATCGTTCATATCACATTTCATACGAGACATACACAACCACATAAATGAGTTCATCCAAAGGCTCTAGATCAAGTTTAGGATTAGGCTACCACCCTAATCCTAACTCTAGGTGGGTCTACCAAGCCCAACCTAGTCCATATACTCGAACCAACTATCTTAAAACCATTTAAAACAATTAACCACTCACCTAAGCTTCCAAGCTCAAAGGCCAAGCACGCAACCACCTTCAATTTCTCGGATTCACTTCCGATGCTCCACCGATGTCCAAACTCGATTCTAATCAATCCCAAACATAAACAAAACATTCACAATCAATATCTCATCATCGAAACTAACCCGGATCAACATTTTCAAGCATCCAACGCTAAAAAACAAGCCCAAAACAGAATTCCCGAGCAGCCCCTAAAACCCACTGAAATCTTCCATTTCAAGCATCCAAACAACCATCAAATACACCCAAAGTAACCCTCATATATCATACTAACACCAGCCCTCAAAAACCAACATTAAACCACCCCAAAAACCACTTTAAAACCCTCCTAAAACCCCTTTGAAACACAAATCCGGAAATCATTATAAAACCTTGTGAAAATTAGATATATTGGACCTTTTGAACAACAAATGTCTCATCTAACATCACCAAAACAAAAGCTCAACTAAAAGCTAACAAAGTTAACATTTTTAATTTCAAATTCAAAAACTCCAAAATACAAAAACAAGAGTTTTAATGAAAACTAAGGGTATGGGCATGTAGGGGGAAGTGAGGACAAGCTAGAAACATGTTTACCTTTCAAAAATCACCAAGGATGTGAGTGTATGGTGATGGAATAGTGAACCCCTAAGGAGAGAAGAAGAAGACGTTAGGTTTGAAAGAGGGAGGGGAAGAAGATGAGAAAGGTGGGTGTTTTATTTGCCATGTGTTATGTTTTAAGGCTCAAAAGACTTGTTTACCCTTAATGAAATGGGACATTTACAAGGAAGGAAAATCCATGGCTAATTGGGGTTAAATCTTAAAACATGGTCAACCCAAATTAATTAATTTGAAAACAAAAACCCGTAATATTATTTAAATTATAAAACTGAGCCCAAATAATATTAAAATATTATTTTCACCTAACCCCTAAACCCGAGTGTTACAATATATTTTAAATATAATCGTATTTTGTTCAATTGAACAAAAATATAATTATATTTAAAATATTGGACTAAATTATAAAAAATTAGAAAGAAATTGGGGTTAATTTCAGGTTAAAATTATTCTTTGACTAAATTGAACAAAAATATGATTATATTTAAAATATTGGACTAAATTTTAAAATTTATAAAGAAATATGGGTCAATTTTGGGTTTAATAGAGATTTTAGGACTAAATTAAACAACAAAATATAATTATATTTAAAATATTGAACTAAATTATAAAAATTATAAAGTAGTAGGGGTCAATTGTGAGTTAAATAAAGATTTTGATGACAAAATTGAACAAAAATATCAGCATCTTAAAAATATTGGACTAATTTATAAAAAAATATAAAGTAGTAGGGGTTAATTGTGGGTTAAATAATTTTTTTAGGATTAAATTGAACAAAAACATCAGCATATTAAAAATAATGAACTAATTTATAAAAATTAGAAAGCAATTTGGGTCAATTCGGGTTAAATAAAGATTTTTAGGACTAAATTGAACAAAAATTTTTTTATAGACTTTACGTGCAATTTACCCCTTTAAAATAAGTCAATTGATTTTTTTATTTATTAGTGACACGTGGCACGTTCTAATTGGTTCATGAGAATTTTTTTAACGGAAGGGGCATATGAGGTCACGATTTTTAAATTAGGGACCAAAAAGGTCACAATTTATATTTTAGAGGGCAAAACGTTTAAAAATATTTTAGAGTCAGTTCGATATTTTGTGTATATTTCTGAGGTTAATAGGGGCATTTAAGCCCTTAATAATTTAATCTCTGGAAAGATACGAAGCTTCTCATAAACACATTTAAGAAGAGAGTTGGAAAGGTAGGGGAATGCAATTCGTGGCGGAAGATAAGGCGAACGACACGTATAGGAAAATGTCAATTTGTAGGAATTAAATGCTTACAAGCTAGTTAATGAGATGTAAGTTTATTTAAGCTTCACAGCATAGGAAAGCAAGTGTTTGTTTAATTATAATCAAAATCAAAATTTACGATACATAATAATAAATTTAATGAGAATTCACGTATCATTTGATCGATTGACCAAATTATTTATTTTTATTTCTTTTTTTTAAGTTATGGGTTCTCAAGGGCAGATCTAGAAATATTTTTAAGGGTGAACACAAGTCACAATATTTTGGAAGTTGGGTACAAGTAATAAAAATCTCAAAATTTCAGGGTGGGCACAAGTCATTAAAATTAAAAAATAATTTAAGGACTATCTCATAAAAATTAAAAAAAAATTAAAGCTAAATGTGCGAACTTTAAAAATTCAGGGTGGGCACGGGTCCACACAATCCTATAGGTAGATATGCCATTGTGGGTTCTAGACCCACTAGAAACACCCGTTTCCTTCCCTAGAGTCCTCATTCCCCCAGGTAGAATTAAGATTAGAATTAAGATTTGTAAAAAAACATATTATTTTTCTAATATACTGATGTGATTATATGGTAGTATCTACTTATACTTTTTCTAACCCTTTGATAATGCACACACATTTTGCACACATGCGCTCGAATTCGAGTCTCCTAAAATAAACAACATCCTTTTTTACCGAAACCACTCGTTTCCAATTCACTTATCATTTATGTAAAATGAAACTCAATTAATTAGGGTTATAGACATATAGTTGAGGGATCAATGGTCAAACAAATCAAGCATACGCAAAACGAAGAACCCATTTTGACCCAAAGTTAACTGGCCCCAAAACTAAATTTTTAGACAGCCCCAACGACATGCTGTTTCTTTTGTACAAAGTCTAGGAACCTATTTAAGCCTACTTTCATACTTTGTTATACCTTAGGCCTACTTAACTAATTCTTTGTTACACCTTAGGCCTATAGAACTAAGATTACATGCCTAACTAAACCAAAAGATTGGGTCTTTGTACAAGCGCCCTAGTTTTAGAGTGTAAGGATCTAGTTCAGGGTTTAAGATCTAATTTATAGTTTAGGGTTATAATTTAGTGTTTAGAAATTAAGGTTTATGTGGTAAGATAATATGTTAGGGATTTAAGTTTTAACCTATAAACATCAAATTCTAATCACATAAACATAAACTCATAAACCACGAACCCTAAACTATTAAAACTATGACAATTGTAAAAAAACAAAAAATTTCTACCACCTGTACATGGTATAATTACCCTTAAACAAATCATCATGGACTATTGCTCTCGTGCAACAATGGTGGTCTACTTCCAGTTTGTCACTCTATTTGTGCTGAAATTTGACATTTTAATCATTGTGATTTTGGTATAATGTTATCAGTAAATACAAATTGATGTCGATGTTTGTTAGTGTTGTTAAAGTGACAACGTATGTTATTTTTAAAAAATAACAGTAAACGTTAGTTGAACGTATAAATTTATTATTAGTTAAATATGATTTACTAAATTTTTATATGACCTTAAATATGCGATCAAATATATAGGCATAGTTTTATTGATAAAAACTATTAGCGTTATCAATGTAGAACTAATAATATTATCAAACGAAAGAGTTACTAAACTAATGTATAGTGATTAATTCTAAATTTCAATATAATAGAGTGACTAAAACCAAAAATAGACAAATAATAGTACATTTTATCCTTTGGTCGAAGTTTTAATGAATAGTTATGAATTTGACATTGTTGATGTTGGGAAGATCGAGCATATGCAATGAGGTGGAGACGGTGTAAAAGATGAGTAGGAAGGCGGTAGTTGGTGATGACTGGTGGTAGTTCACCCATTTTGATATGGGTGGAGAGCCATAAAAGACAATGAGAGAGGTCGAGCGGAGGTCTCAAGTAGATGATGTTGGATGTCCCGTTCTTCATTGGTCAGGGGCTATTTATAGGTAAGAGACACTATTCGATGGGACTGAGCCAGGTCTAGTAATAACTATTTGTTGAGAGAAATATTTTGATATAACAATTTAAGAGAAAAATGTTTTTAGACTTAATCAAATATTGCAAAAATAATTCAAAGTCCAACAAACTTGAAAAATATGTTTCAAAGTTTTAAAACCTAAAAAATATGTGTTGTTAATTGCTTTATATTTATAAAATATTTTTGAGTTGATTAAAATATTTTTAAAGTGTTTAAAAATGATTTTAAAGCTTTTAAAACATGAAAAGCACTATTTAGCATTGTTCATGAATACAAAGTATAAATGCGCATTGTTCACGTACCGATACGCATTGTTCATGAATAAAGAGTAAAGTTTTTCATTGTATATTTTGTTTATCTCTTGTAATTCTTTAGTCCAATCTTAGTGAGTCAAAATGTGTAAACACCCACCTAGAGAGGTAATCTTGTTTACAAATATCAAGACCTCATTGTTGAGGATATGTTCTAGTTGATCATTATAAAAATTAAGGAAATACTTCTAATCTTAGCTTGTGAAAAGATAGGTTGTAAAGGTCATCTCTTTGTCCTCAAAAGAAAGAATTCATGGTAATGAATTGGGAAGTCCTTAGTATGAATGCTAAGGTAGTGGATGTAGACCTTGGTTGAGAAGGTCGAACCACTCTAAAATTGATCGTGCCAAATTGTCATTTTTATTTCAGTTTTTTTCTTCCGAAATTCAAAGGTGACCATCACACCTTTCATCGGCGATATTCGGTTGGAGTACATCGACCTTGAAGAACTAATTTGTTCGACATCAAGCTCAAGGAATCATGATGAACCATCAATCCTCGTCTCAATTGCAAAGGTGACATGCTCACACATTAAAGATGAATAACCTCTAAGCATTATCTTTTCGATTATATTTTCGGTTGCTTATTTTTAATGATTTTCAAATGTTTATAGAAATTTGAGTGTTAAACAAATTATTTTTAGTGCATAACATTCTTTGAGGCTGTAACCCCCTTGACCCGGCCTAGTTGTCAGACCGCATCGAACGGGTTACACAGGGAAAACCGAAGTGAAACCCGTTAAGGCTCCACTCCGATTAGCAACCCTAGATTTTTTTTAAAGATTATCTTGTCTAGATGCTTTAATCATATCCTATGTGAGAGGACACGCAACGAAAACACACACGGATACAAAACACGCGAAACAGATAATTTAACAAACCATTTTAACTTTTACAACAGGTCGTATCGATACGCTAGAGAACCGTATCGATACACCCGGACTTGGTCAACTCTCCAAAGTAAACCTAGGGAGACCGTATCGACACGCTAGAAGAGCGTATCGATACGCCCTCAACGGTCAACTTACCAAGGTCAAACTACAAAGACCGTACCGATACTCTCAGGACCCGTACTAATAGCCAAAATCTTGTCAATTTCTCAGATTTCCAGAGAGCTTTTGGCGTATCGATACACCCCCGCGTACCGGTACGCATAACCTAAAACAAGTTTCAAAGTGGAGGACCATATCGATACAGCCTTTGAGCGTATCGATACGCCCTGCACTGCAAACCTTATTTTGGCTGCTAAAAAACACAAGGACTCAACTCTAGAGGCATTTAACGACTAGTCAAGCAACAAACAAACTCAAATACAATACAAGACATCCATGGATAAACATACGAAGCAATTTAAACACCGAATGATGCAACATTCATCAAGATAGGAATTTAAAGGGAGACATGCATACAAAACATTCACCAACATAGCCAAAAGTTAAATAAAAGCATACTTTAACATGTCATAAGGCAATACAA
Organism: Hibiscus trionum; assembly: GCA_030270665.1. Classification (NCBI taxonomy): domain Eukaryota; kingdom Viridiplantae; phylum Streptophyta; class Magnoliopsida; order Malvales; family Malvaceae; genus Hibiscus; species Hibiscus trionum. Next base: position 5,934,305 of record BSYR01000007.1, on the reverse strand, counting down.
GCCCAAAACGACTAAACATACTTGTCTAAACAAAAGAATATGCCATCAACATCACAAAACACAAAGGTCCTATTCCATTGCTTAAATACTAATTATCGCAGTCTAAACCATACTTGAGCAAACTAAATTCCCTTAGAATCTCCCTTGTTCCCCGAGCTGCTCCGAAGGTCTAAGGGCCTGCATTGTTGGAAAAGAGAGCGTAAGCGTTTAAGCTTAGTGAGCGGTGCTCAACGAGTAACTACAATAATGCAGTTTTAAAACATAGTTTGCTTGAAAACCAAAACCGTTTCCAAATTATTTCCACATGCTTGAACACACAATGTCATGCATTTACCTTCACGTGCATTTACCGAATGCAACCACAAGCCATAGGCTTACCATATACTCATTCTCATTGTAACGCCCCGGTTTTGGGCTTAGAAGTTTTGAGTTTGGACCGGACCGGTCGGGTTGCGGTTCGAATATAAAAGGTGATTTTTAGGAAAGCCTAGTTCGGGTTGCATTAAAAATATGGAAAAATGTTCTAAAATCCTCTTTTATTATATATAAGAGGAAGGTGAAATCAATTTTGCAAAATGAGGTTTGGAGGTGTGACATTTTGGGTTAGTGACCAAAATGTAATTTTTGAAAATTGTGTGACTGTTTTAAAAAGGATTGAAACTTTGAATCTTTAAGGAGCTATTTACCCAATGAGAGTTTCTCCAGATTTTTCTAAAATATTAAATGATTTATTAAAGGTTTTTAAATAAAAGAAAAGCGGAGGGAAGATATTTTGCCATTTCCAACTAACTTTTCTATTTTCCATTTTCCTTTTTCTCTCATCTTTTCTCTCAAACCAAACACATTTTTCTCCAGAGCTTTTCCTCTGATTTTGTCCCCTAAATATCACATTTCAATTCTCTTTTGATCTCTAATCATCTCTTCAACAAAACCTCACCATTTGCTATTTGGATTTTCAAGATTTTGGTTCCAAAAAGGGAGAAAACTCAAGTTTGGAGGTAAGAACGTCCTTCTCCTCTGAACTTTAGGTTCTTTATTGAAATTCCCAAGTTCTCAATCCTTAATTTGTGTTTTATAAAAGGATTTATTGATTTATTCTTGATCTTGGCTTTTAAATGCAAGATTTGCTTGATTTTGTTGAAATTTCGTATGATCTGATTGGGCTGTGTTTTGAGGTGTCAAATTGATGTTAAATGAATGTTAAATTGACGAGAAATTGAGGTTTTATCAATGCAATCCCGAATAGGTTGAATTTCCTAAGTTTTGCTTGAGTTCTGGTTGTTTTTGGAGTGATCTTGGTGATCTGTTATAGCTGGAGGTATAAGGACGTGTTTGTGATCATTTTGGATGTTAATTGATGTTTAAAAATGGTTAGAAGTGATGGATCTTGGTTGGGTTAAGTTTCGGAAGTGTTTGGTGGTGATTTCGGTTGTGTTTGGTAGCCGAAATGTTGGATTTGTGATGAGCAGCGAGTTTAGTTGTGTTGCTGGTGTTTTTAGTGCATTATGATGCATTAATCCTCTGATGTTATGTGCTTGAAACAGGGGAGATTGATCCGTGAGCATTAGAGGTGGTGTGGAAGGTTTCGGATGCTTGGAAGGCTTGTTGGCTAGCCTTGTTTTGTGTATCGGTGAGTGAAGTTGGGTTTTCAGCTTTTAAACCAAGGTTTGAAGGTTTTGGGAGCTTAGTTTAAGTCTAAACAACTTTGCTAAGCTCAAGAGTAAGTAAATGGATTTATCTCTTGGTTTGTGTTGTGAATTGGTTTTAAAGAATTTGTGATTGTTGGATGCAATGCATGTGGTTTGCATGTTTTAAATTCTGTTTTGAAAGCATATTTTAGCATGGTTTTATGCTGGTTTGAAAGCCATGAGAGAAGGATGCTCAAGGTAAGAGATCCTTGGTTATGTACATTGAAATTGTGGATTTCATGCATGGTGTTGCATGTTGTTTAATGGCTTTGTTTAATGCTTCAAAAACAGTGGATTGATGATGGTAAATGATGGTTTTTGCATTATGTTTATGCTTGTAAATCAATGGATTTATGTGGTAAGATGGTTATATTGGCAAGTGATGAAAGTGGTTCTTGGTTACTTTAATCGGATATAGTTAGCCGGCTATAGGATTGGGTGCACCGTGAATAAAGTCGCCTTGGATGTGGAGTGGTTATGAGTGAACCGGTAACTCCATCCAAGTATCCTAACGAGATGGTCAAGAACACCATGGTGGTTGAAATTCCATGGGTGGGTCTTGTGTAAGCAAAGGTAATAATGGTGGTTAAAATTCCATTTGAGGACCTTGTGCTTGTTAAGATCACAATGGTGGTGTAAAGTCCATGTGTGGATCTTGTGTAGGGTGTCCCGAATCTCGTTAGTGATGTTATACAACTACCAACGGAATATGTCAAGGTTATATGGTGGTTAAAATTCCATATATGGGAACCTTGGGAATGTTAAGGTTATATGGTGGTTAAAATTCCATATATGGGAACCTTGTGAATGTTAAGGTTATATGGTGGTTAAAATTCCATATATGGGAACCTTGTGAATGTTGAGGTCATATGGTGGTTAAAATTCCATATGAGGACCTTGTGTGTGGTAAGGTCAAATGGTGGTTAAAATTCCATTTGGGGACCTTGGGTTGGTAGTGTGTATGAAGCGTAGGGGACAACGCTTGTGATCCGCGTATCCGATTGGATGTTGAGTTGAAAAGTGGATTTGGTTTATCACTTGGAAGCCAATATATGTTCTTGAATATAATGAAGCATGAGATGCTTGAAATGATGCATGGTTGCATGAGAAGTGTATAATGTATTATGAATGCATGCTTACTTGTTAGTTTGAACAAGTGTTGGTTATCTATTGAGAATGGTGCATGTGTGCATGAAATCTCTTTAGTGCATTGAAGTCTTGTGAAGACTTGTTTTTAAGGCATGTGATGCAAAGGTTGGTGATGTGGTTCATATGTTGCATTTGTTTAATGCATATGGTAAATTGAATGAGTAAGTGGTTTTAAGGGTTTCTTGCTTTAAAATGATATTCAAGTATGAGCAAGGTATGATGTGAAGTGGAAGTGTTTTCCAAAGTTTTGAATTTAACCTTGCATGTGATGTTTATGCTTGGATTGGTTAAATTGTTGATTTTGCAAGTTGTGCTTTGAAAGGGTTTTCTTAGCTCTTCTAAGCTAAGGGTTTGTTTTTCATGTTTGAGCAATGCATGATGTTATGCATGTTGTTGAAAAGGGTTTTCAAACTTGCTTTGGTTTATTGAATCGAGTTTGCTTTTAAAAGTGGTTTTATGACTCGCTGCATTGATGGTGTTTTGGTTTTGAGCATTCCTCACTAAGCATTATGTGCTTACGCTCCTTTTTGTCCATCAATGCAGACATTTGAAGTTGGAGCAGCGAGAAGCAAGGGATTCAAGGGGGAACTCCACTTGAGATGTATGTCTCGGTTAATAGCTATAGATAATAAAGGCAATGGGGGAAGAATCTCTTATGTTGATGTCTAATGAGATTGTATATGTTGGACAAGTATGGTTTATGATTTTGAACTATGTGGTGTAAGCTTGCAACGTTTGAATCTTCTTATGCTTAAGTTGTTATGCTATGCTTCTTGTTTGAAAAGCATGATTGAGTGTTGGATGTGTTGAATGAGTTGGTGCATCTAGGGGTGGTTTTGTATCTAGGTTTTGATGCAAATTGGTAGGTTTGATGTTTGGCATGTTGTTGATTTATTGTGGAATGGTTTGGAGCATGTTTGATGGGGTTTAAAGGTGTTAAAACAGGCCAAACTGCTGTTTCTGGGCAGGGTGTTTCGAAACACCCTTGCCTGTTTCGAAACAGGCCCTTGTTTTGGCTAGGGTGTTCCTGAACGGCCTAGCCCGTTTCTGAACACTTTGGCTACTGCCAAGGGGTGTTCCTGAACGGCCTAGACCCGTTTCTGAACACCTGATGGTTTGCAAGCTTTACGTTTTAGTCCCGTTTCTTGTTTGTGCAATTGCTTGAGTTGGAGATGTCCGTTTGAGATGAAATTTGGCAGAGAGGCATGAAACATGACTAATTTCATAATGGTAACTTAAAAATTGGTAAAGTCCTCTTAATTTTCAGAATTTACAATTTGGTCCCTAAATTCGTATTTTGTGCAATTGGGTCCCTTATCGTTTTCCGATTGCTGTGATTTTTGAGTATGCTTATCTCAAGAGTATGCCTAGGTTTAATGTGCATCTAGACAATTTTAAAAAGAAAAAAAAGGGGTCGTTAATCAAGGTTGACTTTCGGGTTGACTTTGGTTTTCCCCGTGTAAACTTCTTAATTCGGGTCAACCGTCTGGGCCGGGTTAAGGGGGTTACATTTGGTGGTATCAGAGCTGAGTTTCGGAAGCTTGGGGAAAATGATAAATTGTTGTAATCTGTGTTTGATGTATATCCTAATGTGTGGTGGAAAGCTGGTTGAAATGCGTGTTTTTGAGTGAATTGTTGATGTTTTTAGCATGCTTTTGGTTATGAATCTTTGCTGAGTTAATGTGGATTTGTGCTGATGTTATGCTGGTGATGTGAGCTGATTTTATGTATGATGAAAGTGTGATGGGTATGATATGTTGATATTATGCTGTTGCGAGTGAATGTTGTTTGTTGAGAGCATGATCAAGGTATGTTGATTGATATGCTCGATGTTGTGATATCCATGTTTTTATTAACTGTTATGTCATGTAAAAGGGGAGAATTCGGGATACCCATTGCCTTATTATTATAGCTATTGTGTTATTTTGGAGTTGGAGTTTGAATCCTTGCTTAAAGCTGGTCTGATCAATTTGTTTGTTTTGTTATGATTGCTTGTTGTTAATAGTATGGCTAAATCAATGAGAGAATGGCAGTTGGGTGAGATGGTTGCTGCTTTAGAGCAGGTTGTTAAGGCGTGGAATTCACCTTTTAGTGGAGGTGTTTCGTCTCAGTCTTCAGTGCCTGGAGTTGAGGTAGTAAGGCAGGAGGAAGAAGTTGGTTCTGTGATGAAAAGTTCATCACCTGTTGTTCAGGAGGTGTTGGGAACATCTCAGGCTGTGGCAAAAGTGAAGTCAGTAGACGTGCTGGTGGTGGGATGTGTGGGTTTGTCGAAACATCGTTTACATGATTTGGGAGCTGTGGAGTATCATGGTTCGTCACCTGAGACGTTTGGGGCCTGGTTGGCCGGTGTAATTCTGATTTTGGATCAGGAAGGTTGTGACTATGCCTGTAAGCTGGGGAGTGTTGTCTCATTGATGTTGGAGGACGCGTGTGTCTGGTGGACATCTGTGGCGGTGGCGTCGCACATCCACGATATAGATTGGGACTTCTTTGTGTCTGCCTTTTATGAAAGGTATCTTGGAGGGAAATTCCCAAGGGTTAAGCAATGTGAAGGTAGTGCAAATCTGGGGCAAGTGCTGCTTGATCAGGGAGTGGAAGCTCAGCTACCGGTGTGTGACCGTTGTGGAAGGCGACATGTTGGAGGGTGTTGGGGCGTAGGTGCTTGTTAGAACTGTGGTTCTAAAGAGCATGTGAAGCGAGATTGTCCTCTTGTGGTAAAGTCAGCTTCAGTGGTAGCAAAAGGGTCTCTGAATGGTCGTGGGCACGGCCGAGGCAAAGTTCAAAGGTGGCAGGAAGAGCAGAAAGTTGTGAGGAGTTTGGGAAATGAAATCTGTTGGAAATGTGGGTCTGTTGGACATATGAGGCGTAATTGTTTGAAGTTGGCTCGGGATAGCCAGGGAGCTTTGCCGCAAGGAGATGGTGGTGACCTTAGTGTGTTAGCTGATGCTACAGTGGTGCGGCTGGAGAATGATGGTTCTGCGAGGAAGAGAGCTCGACTGTTGAAGCTCCGGGGCAGTGGGGTATTTTCAGGTAACCTTGTTAAGTAACCGATGTCCGAGATGCCGAATTGAGCCCTCGAACTACCCAAATTTCCGTCCACAAATCCCGAATCCAATTCCTCTTTTTTGAGCAACCCAAAATCGAGCATTAGAACACAAATACACTCACAAACACATCAAAAACCCGAAAATCAACAACCTTGCATCTACACACATCGATTCAAGCCCAAATGTCACAAAAAACTTAATCGATTCAAACCCAAACTACCAGCAGCCACAACCAACAAATTTACCATAAAAATCTACCTTTTTATATCCCTAAACGTCATCCAAAGCCATCAAACCCCCAGCTGCCATTTTAACTCAAAACCTAACCAAGAACTCAAGATTTTTAACTCTTAAAATCACCCACAAAACCCATTTCGGGTTTTCATTAAAAACCCACCATTTTTATGTTATTTTAGTGTTAAAACAAAGTTAAGAACACTATCAACTCAGCACAAATCAACCCAAACGAAAACCCTAGATTTTCCTCTCATTTCCAACCAAACTTCAAAAATCAAAATTTGTTTTATCCATGAGTTTTACAAAAATATTAACATATAAGACTCAAGGAAGATGAGACTAAGTTAAATAACCATTTACCTTGAAGAAATCACTTAGTTTGGAGGTTGAAGCCAATGGAATAGTAAATTGGGTTTTGGGGAGGTTTTTGAACGTGAAGTTCAAATGGGGAAGAAGATAGCCTTTTGAGAATCCTTTTTGGAATTACAAAATTCCCTTTTTGACCCTTTACCCTTTAAACTCCTTTTTGGTGTATTTAAAAAAGTTTATTTCCAATTTAATTTAAATTGACCCAGATGACTAACCCAATAACTCCCGACCCTAAACTCGAGGCGTTACAACTCTCCCCCACTTAAGGAATTTCGTCCCCGAAATTTACCTAGTGGAAAGAGATGCGGAAACTGATTTCTCATGTCACCCTTCCTCTCCCAATTGGCTTCTTCCACCCCTCGGTGACGCCATTTAACCTTAACTGACTCAATGATTCTTCCTCGCAACACTTTGTTGTTCGAGGCCAAAATCTCAACTTGTTATTCATCGTAGGTCAAATCCAGATTCAATTCTATCTCCTCAACTAGCATAACATGTGACGGATCTGATCTATACCTCCGAAGCATCGAGACATGAAACACATCGTGAATCTTCTCTAGTTCGACCGGTAGTCTCAATCTATAGGCAATAGGACCAACTCTCTCAACTATCTCATACGGATCGATGAACCTCGGGCTCAACTTGCCTTGCTTACCAAACCTCATCACATTCTTCCAAGGTGAGACTTTCAAGAACACTTTGTCACCCACGTCATACTCTATTTCTCTTCTTTTCAAATATGCATAGGATTTCTATCTATCCGAAGCTGCCTTCAAAAGGTCGCAAATCAACTGTACTTTCTCGGTGGTACCCTTAAGCATATCATGCAAAGGTATCAATTTTTGTCCCGCTTCGGCACAACAAAAAGGTGTTCTACATTTTCTACCATACAGAGATTCGTAAGGTGCCATATGAATGCTTGCTTGATAGCTGTTATTATATGCAAACTCTACTAACGGTATATGCTTCTCCCACGAACCTTAAAATTCTATAATGCAACATCTCAACATATCTTCCAACACTTGTATGACTTTCTCTGATTGACCATCGGTCTGGGGATGATATGAAGTGCTGAAATTCAGTCGAGTACCCAAAGCACTACGCGAACTCTCCCAAAATCTATTCGTGAACCTCGGATCTCTGTCTGACAATATAGATTTCGATACACTATGCAGTCTCACTATCTCACTGATATACAAATCGGCCAACTTATCTAAAGTATAAGTGGTGTGAACAGCTAAAAAGTGCGCACACTTTGCAAGAAGATCAACAATTACCCAAATCGAATTCTTCTTAGAAGGTGTCAACGGCAAACCCGATACGAAATCCATGGAGATTCTCTCCCATTTCCACTCGGGAATTCTCAATGGTTGTAACAAACCTGAAGGAAACTGGTGCTCGGCTTTAACTCGCTAACAAACCATGCACTTACTTACAAACTCTGCAACATCTTTCTTCAAACCAACCCAGAAATGCTCAATTTTAAAATCGCGGTACATTTTCGTGCTTCCCGGATGAATAGCAAACGGACTACTGTGAGCCTCAGTTAGGATGGTGCGTCTCAAGTCTACATCTTCCGGAACAACTACTCTACTCTTGAAACACAAAACTCCATCACTACTAAAACAAAAATCTATCGGTTTACCTTCCGCTACGTCTTGTACATGAGATGCTAATGATCTATCTTGTAAGTGCTTCTCTCTAATCAACTAAAGCAACGAGGGTCTAACTTGCAACTCGGCCACTAAACCACCATCTTGAGACAAACTCAATCTAGCAAACATAGCTCGCAATTCCACTGCTACCTTTCTACTCAAAGCATCGGCCACTATATTGGCTTTACCCGGATGGTACTCAATCGTGAGATCGTAGTCCTTAAGTAACTCTAACCACCTACGTTGTCTAAGATTCAACTCTCTTTGTGTCATTATATACTTCAGACTCTTGTGATCCGTATACACTGTGCATTTCTCACCATACAAGTAATGTCTCCAAACTTTCAAAGCGAAGACCACTGCAGCCAATTCTATATCATACGTAGGGTAATTACGCTCATGAGTCTTCAACTGTCTAGACGCATAGGCCACTACTCTTCCCTCTTGCATAAGCACACAACCCAAACCAACGTACGGCGCATCACTGAAGACTACAAACTCTTTCCCTGACATGGGCTGAACTAAAACATGAGCTTCGGTTAAGGCCTCTTTCAATTTCTCAAATGCTTGTTGTCTTGCATCAGTCCACTCAAATCGAACATCCTTATGTAGCAAGTTAGTCAAATAAGCTGCAACCTTAGAGAAACCCTCAACAAATCGTCTATAATAACCGACCAAACCTAAGAAACTACGAACTTCAGTCAATGTCTTTGGTGGTTTCCAATTCACAACTGCCTCAACTTTCTTAGGATCCACTCGGATTCCCTCGGCTGATACAATATGGCCTAAGAAGACTACTTCACTAATCCAAAATTCACATTTTCTTAACTTAGCATACAACTGATTGTCTAGCAATTTCTGCAACACCAAACGCAAATGCTGATCATGATCTTCCTCGGTACGAGAGTACACTAAAATATCATCAATAAACACTACTACAAACTGATCTAAGTACTCATGAAATACTCTATTCATCATGTCCATAAAAGCTGTCGGTGCATTAGTCAAACCAAAGGGTATCACTAAGAATTCGTAGTGCCCATAACAAGTGCGGAAAGTTGTCTTCGATACATCTTGATCTCTTACTTTCAACTGATAATAATTGAATCTCAAATCTATCTTCGAGAACACTGAAGCACCTCTCAACTGATCAAACAAGTCATCACTACTCGGCAACGGATATTTGTTCTTCACTATCAACTTATTCAACTGTCGGTAATCGATACACATTCTCAGACTACCATCTTTCTTTTTCACAAACAACACCGGTGCACCCCAAGGTGAAGTACTCAGACGAATGAACCCTCGATCTATCAATTCCTGAAGCTGTGTCTTCAACTTTTTCATTTCTTTAGGAGCCATTTGGTAAGGTGCAATCGATACTGAAGCTAAATCTGAATAAGTCTCAATAACAAACTCTACATGTCTATCTGGAGGCAAACCAGGCAATTCTTCTAGAAACACACTCGGAAAGTCACAAATTGTCCTAATGTCTCGTGGTCGTGCCTCATCCATAATTGGATTCATAACATAGGTTAGGTACATCTGACAACCCACATCCAATAACTTCTGAGCCTCTAAGGCTGAAACCACATTGGACAAGAACTTAACGTTCTCGCCCACTATCACTACCTCGTGATCCTCTGAAAGTTTCAAGGACACCCGCTTTGTCTCAAAATCTACTCTAGCCCTATGCTCTACAAGCCAGTCCATGCCTAATATTACATCGAAACCATAAAACGACAATTCAATCATATCCACGGGAAAAACATGACCGTGAACCATCAAAGGACATCTTCTGTACATCTTTCTGATCACAACTGTCTCACCAAAGGAACTAGTGACATTCATACCCACATTTAATATCTCAACCGAAATATCTAACAATCTTGCACGCTCACTCAATATGTACGAATACGTAGAACCGTAATCAATCAAGGAAAGCAAAGTCAAATACTGTAACGAGAAATTACCTACAATCACATCTGTGTCATTCTTGTCCTCACGGTATGCATACACCCTAGCTGGCCTACCTCTCTCGGGCTGAACTGCTACAACATGAGCTACATTCCTCTGACCGTCATTCCTAGGCTGAAAGTTACCTCGACCGTGCCCATGACCTCTTTGATGGTCGACAGCTCGCGCAGGAGCTTGTCCATCCCTAGATGGGTGTGGAAAATCACGCTTCAAATGCGCCCTAGACCCGTAGTTCCAACAAGAGCCATAAGTGCCCCAACACTCATCGTAATGACGTTTACCACACTTGTTGCACTCGGGAGTACGATTATCAGTCCCTTGGCCGTGATGGCCTCGCCCCGGATTACCACCTCCGCGTCTATGGTCATGGTGAGGTTTCCTATCCTTGTGCCTCTTTGCACGATCTCTGTCCCAATCAGCATTCCTTTTTCCGGAACTAGATCCACCCTTGCAGTCCGCAAGTCCTAAAGACTGTTCGATGTTCTTGGCCCTAGCGACCAACACATCAAAATCTGTATAGTCGAAAGCCAACATGTAGGTTTTCACATCTTGAACCAACCCATAACGAAAACACTCACATCGTTCCGCTTCAGTGGGAACCAACTCAGAAGCGTACTGACTCAGACGTTCAAACTACACCTCATAGTTGGACACAGTCAAGCTACCCTGAGCTAGAGCCATGAACTCTCTCTTCTTCTTATTTAGGTATCGAGGACCTATGAACTTCTTACGAAAAGCATTTCTGAAGAACTCCCAAGTAACCTCGGCCTCTGGCATACCCGTAGTGATAGTAGTCCACGAAGTGTAGGTATCTCCTTAAAGCAAAGAGACAATACAACCCAACTTATGCGCTTCAGAGCACTCCATCTGACTCAAAATGCGAACTGTGCTCTCAAACCATGCCTCTGAACCCTCGGGTGACAACCCACGAAACTCAACCCCGCCCAAGCTACGGAGTCGCTCTAACGGTAAACCAGAACCTGCACCCTGAGACGGTGTTGCAACCCGAACACCCGCTAAAGCTGTCTGTATAGCCCCCGCTATAGCATGAATCAACGAATTCACATCAATACCTGCCTATCCCTGACCAGCATGGGGCCCAACACCTTCTGCATTCGCTCCACCACCCGGAGGCGGAAGAGGAGGAGGCAAGTTCTCTCCTCGCACGTCCTCAACATTCTCAATCTGCTCAACCCTCGACCTTCCCTTCGGTCTCACCATGCTAACAGATGCAAAGCTAAACAACAAACACAACAAGTGAAATGATTTGGGGTCAGCAAGGAACAAGGTCCAAGGTGCTCAAGTCCTTAAACTTAAAATCACTTACAATAATAGTATACTAGCAATGGGTGCCTTTACTACTTCTCAACCAACACATGAATAACCACAAGCATGCTTACAATCACCGTGCAATCACAATCAACAAGCTTACACCATAAAACTTACCTCACTTACCTTTCGGCTTGCGGAAACTCAACGAACCTAGGCGGAACCTAGGCTCTGATACCAACAAATGTAACCTCCTCGACCCGGCCTAGCCGCCAGACCGCATCGAACAAGTTACACGGGGAAAATCGAAGCGAAACCCATTAAGGCTCCACTCCGATTAGCAACCCCAGAAAATTTCTTTTAAAGATTATCTTGTCTAGATGCTTTAATCACATCCTATATGAGAGGACACGCAGCGGAAACACACACGAATACAAAACACGCGAAACAGACAATTTAACAAACCCTTTTTAACTTTTACAACAGGTCGTATCGATACGCTACAGAACCGTATCGATACGCCTAGACTTGGTCAACTCTCCAAAGTCAACCTAGGGAGACCGTATCGATACGCTAGAAGACCGTATCGATACACCCTCAACGGTCAACTTACCAAGGTCAAACTACAAAGACCGTACCGATACTCTCAGAACTTTTACCGATACGCCAAAATCTCGTCAATTTCTCAGATTTCCAGAGTGATTTTGGCGTATCGATACACCTCCGCGTACCAGTACGTATAGCCTAAAACAAGGTTCAAAGCAGGGGACCGTATTAATACAACCCTTGGGCGTATCGATACGCCATGCACTGCAAACCTTATTTTGGCTGCTAAAAAACACAAGGACTCGACTCTAGAGGCATTTAACGACTAGTCAAGCAACAAACAAACTCAAATACAACACAAGACATCCATAGATAAACATACGAAGCAATTTAAACACCGAATGATGCAACATTCATCAAGATAGGAATTTAAAGGGAGACATGCATACAAAGCATTCACCAACATAGCCAAAAGTTAAATAAAAGCATACTTCAACATGACATAAGGCAATACAAGCCCAAAACGAATAAACATACTTGTCTAAACAAAAGAACATGCCATCAACATCACAAAACACAAAGGTTCTATCCCATTGCTTAAATACTAATTATCGCAGTCTAAACCATACTTGAGCAAACTAAATTCCCTTGGAATCTCCCTTGTTCCCCGAGCTGCTCCGAAGGTCCAAGGGCATGCATGGTTGGAAAAAAGAGCGTAACCGTTTAAGCTTAGTGCGCGGTGCTCAACGAGTAACTACAACAATTCAGTTTTAAAACATAGTTAGCTTGAAAGCCAAAACCGTTTCCAAATCATTTTCACATGCTTGAACACACAATGTCATGCATTTACCTTTACGTGCATTTACCAAATGCAACCACAAGCCCCATGCTTACCATATGCTCATTCTCATATCGCAAGCAAAGTAAACCACAATGCATAAACATAAGCATAAGGAAACAACAACATGCTTAACAAGAGAATTAGAGCAATCATGGGTATATTGACATTCAACTTTTTTACTCGGATATGCGGATAACTTCCTCAGAACCACTAGACACTTATGATGGTCCGTACTCATCCGTCTAGTAATAACATGACTTCCGAGGAATCTCACATCACCGTACTCCTTCTTAGTGGAATCTAACATCACTAAGGCCACGCGCGAATTTTACCTCGAGTGCATTCTAATCCTATTGACCGATGCTTGGACCACTTACCAAGTCCAACTTCCATGCAAGGCATGTACTCACAATGCAAGTATAACACAAGTCTCACGTCTCAACATGCATAACAATGCAATTCAACACATAACAACATAGCATGTTCAAACTTGCATTCAAGAATCGTAAAACACAATTTAATTGCATAAACCTTTAAAACTTACTCTCGAGCTTGGATTGGCCTTTCAAGCTCAATCCAAACCTCTAAAACATTCCCTTAACCACGTTAAGGCTTTTAAAATCAATCCACTCACCATTCCACACACAACCGATGTCCGAGATGTCGAATCAAGCCCCCAAACTATCCAGATTTCTGTCCACAAAGCCCGAATCCAATTCCCTTGTTTTGAGCAACCCAAAATCGAGCATTAGAACACAAATACACTCACAAACACATAAAAAACCTGGAACTCAACAACTTTGCATCTACACACATCGATTCAAGCCCAAATTTCATCCAAAACTTTATCGATTCAAACCCAAACTACTAGCAGCCACAACCAATGAATTTACCATAAAAAACCCACCTTTTTATATCCCTAAATGTCATCCAAAGCCACCAAACCCCAGCTGCCATTTTGACTCAAAACCCAACCAAGAACTCAAGATTTCTAACTCTTAAAATCATCCACAAAACCCATTTCGGGTTTCCATTAAAAAACCCACAATTTTTATGTTATTTTAGTGTTAAAACAAAGTTAAGAACACTCTCAACTCAGCCCAAATCAACCCAAACGAAAACCCAAGATTTTCCCCTCATTTCCAACGAAACTTCAAAAATTAAAATTTGTTTTATCAATGAGATTTACAAAAATATTAACATATAGGACTCAAGGAAGATGAGACTAAGTTAAGGAACCATTTACCTTGAAGAAATCACTTAGTTTGGAGGTTGAAGCCAATAGAATAGTAAAATGGGTTTTTGAGAGGTTTTTGAATGTGAAGTTCAAATGGGGAAGAAGATAGCTTTTTGAGAATCCTTTTTGGAATTACAAAATCCCCTTTTTGCCCCTTTACCCTTTAAAATCTTTTTTGGTGTATTTAAAAATAGTTTGTTTCTAATTTAATTTTAATTGACCCGGTTGACTAACCCGATAACTCCGGGCCCTAAACTCGAGGCGTTACAAAGGCTTTGCGCATATGAGTTTTAAATATGTTTTAATTCATATTAATGCAAAAAGTTTTTATAAAAGGTCTTTGATACATTAAATTTCATGTGATTTCTAAATCTTTTAATTATATGGTGAAATTTAATATTTTTAAGTGTCAAAATTTTCAGCTAAAATTTAAAATGGAATGCATATACTAAGGAGGTTTTATTTTCAAAAGAATTAACTTATTTTTCATTGTTATTTTGAACCTTAAGCAATTTGAATTATTTTTTATATAACAAAAAGAAAGAGATATAAGTTTGAAAATTTTAATTTCAAAAAGAAAATGGAGAGCTTAAATGTTTTTTAAAATATTCTATTTTTCAAATATTATTTTTCTAAGGGGTATTTTCAAAAATAACTTTTCAAGGTGTTTTGTTATGTAAAAAATAAGGAGATTGTTGAGATAAATATTTTGATACAACAAATTAAGTGAAAAATATTTTTATACTGATTCAAATATTGCAAAATAATTCAAATCCAACAAACTTGAAATATATATATTAAAGTTTTAAAACATCAAAAATATGTGTTATTAGTTGTTTTATATTTATAAAAAAATTGAGCTGATTAAAATATTTTTAAAGTGTTTAAAAATAGTTTTAAAACTTTTAAAACATGAAAACGCTATTTGACATTGTTCACATACAGATACGCACTGTTCACGTATCAATATGATGCACTGTTCACGTATCGATACGTACTGTTCACGTATCGATACGGAGCTACCAAAAATTTAAATTTAAACTTGTAACGACTATATTTTAGAAGGGTATCAATACCCACTTTCGAGTACCGATACCCACTAGACAGAATTGTTTTTTATAAAGAAAAAAGACCTTTCAATGGCTCCAAATCTTCCACAATTTCACATTCCACATTATAAATACAAGTCAAGGACACTTGAATAACAAAAAAATGAACATCCAAGCTTAAAGATCAATAGAGTAGAGTTTTTCATTGTATATTTTGTTTATCTCTTTTAATTCTTTAGTCCAATCCTAGTGAGCCAACATGTGTAAACACACACATAGAGAGGTAATTTTGTTTAAAAATGTCAAGACCTCATTGTTGAGGTATATGTTCTAGTTGATCCTTATAAAACCTAGGAAATGAGTTATATCTTAGCTCGTGAAAAGATATGTTGTAAAGGTTATCTCTTTGTCCTCAAAAGAAAGAATTCATGTAGTGAATTGTAAAATCTTTATTGTGGATGCTAGTGAATGTAGACTTTTGTTGAGAAGGTCGAACCACTCTAAAATTGACCTTGTCAAATTGTCATTTTTATTCAGTATTTTTCTTCACAATTCAAAGTAGAATTTCACACCTTTCATTGGCGATATTCAGTTGGAGTACATCGAGCTATCACTATTGATGGGTCGTTAGGATGAGGCTTGGTCTTCAGCCAGTAGGCTTTTCAGGATGAGGCTTGGTCTTCAACCGCGTGTCCGTAGTAATTGAATGCCCCAATTGGCATAAAACACGAGCATCTGTATGTCCTTGGAGAAACGTAAGGCGTATAACATTATATGGACAGAGGCATCTCCGTTCCTCAAAATTCCACAATGGCATGCGGCAATTGGGAGAGGAACTCGGAGGCATCCATGTTTTTGTAGTGACCACATGCCTTGATTGGCATGAAACATGGGCATCTCAAACTCTTGGAAAAACAAAATGCTGATATCATTGGATGGACAAAGGTATCTAATTATTTTTGGAGAATTAGTCATTGACTGAGCGGAGCTACCTCGACGCTCTTAAGGGGTCAAACATGTTGCGAGTGGAGGTTGTCTCTACACTCCCAGGGAATAAATCACGATTTTGGGCGGAGCTATTTCGACGCCCTTAGAGGAAACATGTGTAACTTTGAGTGGAGTTTATCTCATACTCTTGGAGAATAAACATGTTGTGGGTGAAGCTTGTCTCAACACCCTTGAAGAAATAATTGAATATTGGGTGGAGCTTTTCTCAACAGCCTTAGAGAAATAGTTGAATATTGGGTGGGAGTTATCTCAACACCCTTTGAGAAATAGTCGAATATTGGGTGGAGCTTTTCTCAACACCCTTGAAGAAATAGTTGAATATTGGGTGGGGCTTATTTCAGCACCTTTAGAGAAATAGTCGAATATTGGGTGAGCTTTTCCCAACACCATTGAAGGAATAGTTATACTTTGAGTGAAACTTATCTTAACGCTTTTGGAGGGCATAGAAGTCATTGTGAGCAGAGTTATCTCGATGCTCTTGGAGGAAACAATTACATGTAGCAGAGATTTCAGACGAACAACGTATGATTCAATATATATAGTGAGGTAATAACGTTGGAGGTAGAGTGATTCATCAATATTCATTCATTCAACTATTTGTCATTCATCATTCAATCATATGGTTATCCATTCATCCAAGCATATAGGGGTGTTCATAAAAAACTGAATCGATGTACCGTACCAAAAATCCTGAAAAATCGGACTAAATGGTAGGTAACTAAATCAGAAAATTTTAGTTGAAATGGTACGATAATTGTACCGATAAATTAACGATTGAAAGGTACAATAACGGTTAACCGAAAAAACTGTTAAAATTTAAAAAAGATTATAAGATTTTAGAGTTCTAGCCCATTCAATTAGCCCCAATTTTTTTTACTTCTACTAAAATTTTGTCCCCTTCAATAAGCCCAAACAAAAAGATGAAAAACTCATTATTAATTTTACGATTTATCTAATTTAGTAATTTACTCATCCTCCCGATCTCTCATAAGACGACAACTCTTCATTCTCTCTAAGCTCTATATATTCAATGATTGGAGGAAGGATAAAGTTCGATATAGTTTTTAGCTTCAATTTATATCATTTGGTATAGTACAATTTCACAATGTTTCACTTAAAATAGTATTGATTGCATGACAAAGACAATATTGATTTATTATCGTATTGTCCATGACAAAAACAATATTGGTTACTGAAAAAGACAGTAATTCCACAATGTTTCACTCAATTTAAAGTTTTTTTAAAGCTCGATATAGGTTCTAGCCTATTTTTGTTTATATACTCACAATAGTATTTTGATTTATTATTGTATTGTCCATGATTGAAATTCGTATTGATTGCATGACAAAACAATATAGTTCTAATTATATGTTATTCGAATATACCGACACCTGGAGAAATAACTTTTTGCTATGCTATGATCTTGAGAGCTAAAAACTGTAACATTATTTATATTTTTCAAAAAAAAGTTAGATTACATGATAATAATTTTAAGCTATATTGGTATGCAGTAAATATACACTGTATTAATGGTTAAAATTCCTTTTAACTAATATTTAATTACATGGACTAAAAATTAATATATTCTTGTTTTTACAAAAAAATACTAATATAAAACTAAAAGGAACATAGTTTGTTTTTTCGTTCTCCCCCAGGATTCAGTGTTGTATGAGATTGTTGTTTGTCTATAATTATAGGCAAAGTTTGAATAACTGGTCGAAGAATAAATAAGTTTGATATCCATATGCTTATGTTGTCTTATTTTTATGTGAATTCGAATCATGACATTTGTCTTTTGAACGTAAAAAATCTTTTATTTAATATAAAAAATTAAATTTTCTTTTTTTTCTAATTGTGTTATCTTGATTAACTACAGATGGAGTCTAGCATGGGAAATTATGATGCAATGAATGTGAATTCAGGTTCTGATTCATTTGATATTATCAACATTATAGAAGATGATGATAAACTTGGAGAGCTTCCTCCGAAAATGAGTGAGAAGGCCACTGGAAAAAAGCGACTTAACTGTCTTGTAAATGATTCTAAACCCACTTTAAGAAAGAGAACATCACCTTATTGGACTCATTATGATGAAACCAGTTACCTACTGTTGTTAAGTGCAAATATTATTCCAACGAGATTACAACTAGCTCTACAAATGGCACAAGTGGATTAAAAAATCATACACTAAGGTGTAAGAAATTCCCTGCTAACTTGAATAAGAAACAAAAACTACTTGATTTTGAGTGTAAACAAATTGTTAACGATGATAGAAATGTTGACACTGTTAATATTCCAAAGTTGTGGGTGTTTGATAATGAACTTGCTAGGAAAGGTCTTGCTAGAATGATTATTGTGGATGAGTTGTCCTTTAGTCATGTAGAACATGAAGGTTTTCATCAATTTTGCAAAGCCATGAATCCTAAATTTGTTGTCTCTCCCCGTTCAACTATAACTAGAGATTTCTATGACTTTTTTATTGATGAGAGGGAGCGATTAAAAATGTCTTGAATGGTTTGAATTCAAGAGTTTGTCTTACTATCGACACTTGGATCTCAGGTCAGAATTTGAGTTATATGTGCCTTACTTGTCATATTATTGACAGTGATTGAAAATTGCAGAAAAGAATAATCAATTTTTGTCATATTGCTGGTCATAATGGTGAAATCATTGTGAGGGCTATTGAGAAATGCTTGATTGATTGAAATTTAAAAAGATATTTTGATTGTTACAGTAGACAATGCTATTTAGAATTACTTGGCAGTCCAATACTTAAAAAGAAGGGTTAATCGTTGGGGGAGAGGTTGTGAAACAAATAAATTGATTTTGATATAACAAAAAATTTAAGGACTAAATTGAAAAATGGAAAATGAATTTTTAAGTCCTCAAAACCTCTCTATGTATTTAAAGAAAAATGTTTAAGTCAAACCCTCAACTTGTCAAATGTTTTCTAAGTGTTTATCAAGCCAAAATAGTGATTTTCGGGTCACCATTTCGGAACGGCCTTTGGAAGTTTCGGAACAGTTTGAAACTATTAACATTTGTTTCGGAACGTGTTTCGAAACGGATGAAGAAAATCAGAATGGTTTGACCCGTTTCAATACGGCAGTATCGAAATGACCTCAAACATTTCAAAACGAAATTCAAACTTGGTTTTAAAATATGACCGTTGAAGTTTTATAACTGAATTTAAAAGTATCGTTAAGGCGTATCGAAACGCTTCTAAGCCATTTCGATACAGGCTTTGATAGTAGCAAAATGTTTCGAAACGGGCTCTTAGCGTATCGAAATGTTTGTGCCCGTTTTGGTACGGTCTATTTATTACACCCCAACGACTCTTTCTATTTTGGTCTACTCGAAACAGGGTCAGGCGTTTCGGAACGGGTAGTTGCAGACTACATTTATGGAGGAAAGATAACATCCCAACGACTATATTGATGAATGCAACAACCCCAACGACTAGAATTCAATGAGAAGGTCTAAAAGGGACCTCTAAAAGCTCCAACAACAACTATTGATCTCCAAAGAATTATCCAAACATCAAATCCAAGCAATTGTGCTAAAATCCCATCATTTGTTGTAAACCCCAATTGTGAACTTTGTAATTTCCATTCTTATCTGTTCAATTGGGTTGAGTGCTTGTAAAAGGGCTACATTTTGTATTGAGAGATACTATTTTTAGCCTTTATCTTCTTTGTATTACTTGAGTGAGGATTGGGTCAAATTTAGGGTAGAAAAATTGACCGTTATTGTAAAGGTTACCTCCTTAGCCTAGAAAAGGGGAAGAACAATTAGTGGATTGTTGGAAAATCCTTAGTGAAGCTAAGGTAGTGGATGTAGAGTTCGATTGGAACTTGAACCACTCTAAATCCTCTTGTCTAGCATTTTTAATTTTCCACTCCACCACCAAAAGTTCTAAAAATCCAATTCACCCCCCTCTTGGCTAATATCGTTTCATTGATCCACTCAACAATTGGTATCAGAGTCTACCTTTTTGAAGGATTAACAACCACAAGAGAAGTTTCTAGGAAGATTGTGATCATCTACAAAAGCAAGCCATGACATCTACCTCCGGGTCAAACATGTACGAGTCTCAATCAACCACCAAATCGTCTTTCTTAAACGGTAATAACTACCCTTTTTGGAAGAACCGGATGCGTCTCTTCATTAAATCCAACGATTATCTAGTTTGGGATGCCATTGAAGATGGTCCCTCTATTCCGATGAAGAAAGATGACGAAGGAAGACTTGTGCCAACGAAGACGAATGAGGTGAGTGAAGAAGAGAGAAAGAAGATTCAAATCAATGATAAAGCTCTTCACATGTTGTTTTGCTCTTTCGGTCCTGACATCTACTCCAAGGTTTCCTCCATCGAAATTGCTAAGGAAGTGTGGGATACACTTGAGACTACTTATGAAGGAACAAGTGATGTGAAGGAGACAAAGATTGGAATTCTCAATCTTAGCTATGAGAATTTCAAAATGGAGCCCGACGAAACCGTGTCAAAGATGTTCAATCGTTTCTCAACAATCGTTAATTGGCTAAAGGGTTTTAGAGAGATAATCTCGGAAGACAAACTAGTCCAGAAGCTACTCTACTCACTTCCTGAGTCTTGGGATGGGAAGAGAACCGCCATCATTGAGGCCAAAAATTTGAAGACACTCAACTTTGATGAGCTAGTGGGTTCTCTCCTAACTCATGAGATAATGAAGCAAGGAAGGGAAGATGAAAGGAATATGGAAGAGAGAAGAGTGGAGAAGCTTGAGGTAGATAAGAAGGAGAAGATATGAGTGGCTCTCAAAACTTCTCTACATGAGGAGAGCACTTCTAGTGAGGAGGAAGACCTAGAAGAAATTACTATGATAGCCAAAAGGTTCTCACGATTTATGAGGTTCAACCGAGGAAAGAAGATTCAAAGAAAAATGGACTTCAAGACCAAAAACAAAGAAGAAGAGAGGGATCAAATCATTTGCTTTGAGTGCAAAAAACCGGGTCATATTCGTTCCGAGTGCCCTCAACTCAAGAAGAAAGGCTTTGAGAAGAAGAAGAATCTCAAAGCCAAGCTTGCTACTTAGAGTGATAAGGAGTCATCCGAGGATGAGGAACACAAAGTGGCCAACCTTTGCCTCATGGCTCTTGAGGAGGATTCCTCCATGGTAACCTCTAACTCATCATCTTTTGATTTTACATTTGATTAATTGCATGATGCTTATGATGAGTTACAAGAAGTATATGATGAGCTAGTTGAGAAGTATAAGGAGTCGATTCTAAAAAATAGAAAAAAATCATTTCGGAATTAAATGCTAAAAACGACTCACTTTCTCAAGTTAACTTAAAATTTCAGAAAAAGATCTTAGGTTTACAAGATGAACTTAAATTCTTTCAAGATGAAAATGTAGACTTAAACAATCTTATTTCTCAATGCAATAGTGAACACCAAAAGGTGTTAGATGAGCTTAACAAGCTCAAGGAGTCTTTCAAAAATGTTGGTAATGTGAAAAATGAGATAGGTGAATCCTCTAGAACTAACCAACCTAAGAGAAAGATATATAACTACAAATAAAGCGGCTTCCATAGGCATAATAGAACTAAGAAAATTAGAAGTGTATGGGTTCTTAAGAAACTCGTCAAGTCTAATAATGTTGTTGCTATGTCACCTTGGATTCCTAAGGGAACCAAGCTTTTGGGAGCTAACACTCGTGGACCTAAAATGATTTGGGTACCAAAAATCAAAGCTTAATATCTTTGTTTGTAGGGGGAGCATTGCTACAAGGCCAAAGCACAAAGTCAAAACTCATGGTACCTTGATAGTGGATGCTCGAGGCACATGACCGGAGACAAGAGTCGATTCATGGACTTAAAGCCAAAATGTGGAGGAGTAGTGATATTTGGTGACAACTCCAAAGGCCACATTAAAGGTATTGGATTCATAGGTAATCACTCTATTATTCTCGTTGAAAATGTTTTATATGTCGATGGTCTAAAACACAATTTATTGAGCATTAGTCAATTGTGTGATAAATGATTTAATGTCTTATTTGATAAAAATGGACGCAAAATTGTTAACATTAAATCGAATAATATAATGCTCATTGGTCATCGCATAGGTAATATATACATGGTGCATTTAGATGACATTCATACATCTCATGCATATTTTGTTGCACAAAATGAAAATGATGCATGGCTATGGCATAAGAAACTAGGACATGCTAGCATTAGTGTTTTAGAAAAATTAGTTTCCCTAAATCTAGTTAGAGATTTGCCCAAAATTAAGTTCTCAAATGACAAAATTTATGATGAATGCTCTAAGGGTAAACAACATAGATCATCCTTTAAATCCATTAATGATGTTTCTACAAGTAGATGTTTACAACTAATTCATATGGATTTATTTGGGCCTATTACAACTATGTCAAAGGTGGTGAAATGTTGGGTGATCCATCCAAGGGGGTAACTACTAGATCTTCTCTTAAACTCATGAACCATGTTGCTTTTATCTCATGCATAGAGCCTAAGAACATTAAAGAAGCATTAAAAGATGATTTTTGGATTATGGCTATGCAAGAAGAGTTAAATCAATTTGAGAGAAGTAATGTATGGACATTAGTTGAAAGGCCTAGTAATGAATCTACTACAGGAACTAAATGGGTTTTTAGGAATAAACTAGATGAGAGTGGTAACATTGTGAGAAACAAAGCTAGATTAGTTGCTCAAGGTTACACTCAAGAAGAGGGAATTGATTTTGATGTGTAACACTTAAGTTTAGGGGTCGGGTGAAAATAATATTTAAATAATATTTTGAGTCTTGGTTTATGATTAAAATAATATTATATATTATTTGGACCTTGTGATTTCAAAACAAACAAGTTATGTTGGACCAAATTGAATTGAAACTCAAATTTCATGAATTTTAAAGTAAATGAGAATGCCATCTCATTAATGGTATTTTTGTAATAAAATAGACTTCAACTTAAAAAGCCCCTTTTCAATTAAAACACCATTTTTGTCATCTTTTTCACTATTCATCTTCTCCATTTTGAACGACAAAGAGAAGCTCCCCCTCCATTTCACTATTCCATTTCCTTGCTTCTTCATTTTGACTCGGTTTTGAAAGGTAATCACTTTCCCATCTTTCTCTCATCTTCTTCTCTTTAAAAGTACAAATAGTTTTCATTTTCATCCATGTTTTAGGAATTTTTAATTTTGGGAGTTTTGAATAAAAATGCTACCTTTATTGTTTTTAACTTAAAGTTTTGATTTAATAATGTTAGATATGTTGTTTATGAACCTTGAAGTCCAACATATATGAATTTCAAAGTGTTTTAACATGATTTTCGTATTTGGGTTTTCATGAGGTTTTTGAAGGGTTTTGGAATGGATTTTGGGGTTGTTTTATGTTGGAAATGGAAGGCTAATGTTAGTATGTTAGTAAAGGTTGTTTTGGAATCATTTGTGAGTGTTAAAAGTGTTGAAATCAACGGTTTTGAACTATGCTTTAGGGCTGCTCAAGTTTGATGATTTTAGGGTTGTTCATGGCTTGAATTCATGTGTTTATTGCTTGAATAGTGTTTCAGGTTTGCTACATTTATGTATGGACTGATTTGGGATTATTTTGATTATGTTGAGTCAATTAGTAGAAAGGATTTGTGTTGGAGAAGCATCAGGCGTGAATCCGGAAGTTTGAAGGTGTGGTTGCTTGATAGTTGAGCTTGGAAGTGAAGGCGAGTGGTTTATTGTTTTTAAAATGGTTTTGAGCATTAGTTCAAGCATGTGGACTAGGTTGAGATTGGTAGACCCACCTAGAGTTGGGATTAGAGTGGTAGCCTAATCCCAAGCTTTAGTTAGAGACTATGGGTGTTCTTGGTTGTGTTTATGCCTCATGTTTATTTGTGATTGTGTTGGCTATGTATATGATGTTATACATGTATGTTGAGGCATGGTATTGTTGCATTGTTATATGCATGTGGATTGTTCATGATTGTGATCATGGTGAGTACGTGTTAAGCACGGAATTGGATATGAAATGGTGTTGTGGATTGTGGTTAATATTGGCACTAGTATGCTTGGGTACAAATAATCGATCATTAGGATGTTAGTGTGCACACGTGAGTCAAATGCACGCGTGGTCTTGATGATGGTAGTCATCAAGAAGGAGTACGGGTTCGCCCGGAAAACCTTCTTATATTTATGATAGTCGGTGATGAGTGTAATCCCATCGACGGGGCGCGAGGATGAGTGGAATCCCCTCCGCGTGAACGGTGATGAGTGTAATCCCACTGTGAGGTAAAGTTGTTGTTGGATGTAAGTTCCAACGTGTTATCCGTGTATTCGAGTCATAGCTAGGTGCCAATATGTGATGGTATGTGTACCAATATGAGTTGATATGTGTACCAATATGATATGAAATATGATTCTTATATGAATGGATATATATATGTGTTTACATATGATGAGGTTTGAGCTTGTTGAGCATGGCATATTATGAATTTATGTTCATGCATCATTGACATTTTGGCTCATGTGGATCGAAGGTAAGAACATGCATTTACCTTGGTTGTGCTCGTGCTTGGACCCTACATTGTCGAGGTTGGTTTTTAATGAGCTTACCCTCACTAAGCTTTACGCTTACGCTCTCTTTTGTTCGACAATGTAGATCCTTAGTCCGTGGGTTGCTAGTGCAAGAATGAGCCTCCAAGTGTGTGCTAGTTGGGCTTTTGAAATCTATCAAGTATGGTTTTTACGTTAATGATGTAATGGTCAAGCAATGGGGATTATGTGTGTTGATATTGGTTTTGTTAAGAGCATGTTAGACTCTTTTTTATCATGTTTTGTTGGTTTGGCTTTGGATGCTATGTTGCTTGTAAACCATGTCTATCTTTTCACCTTAAATGCCTAAGTGTTGACCTTGTGTAAACATGTTATCTTAAATGCCATGTATGGTCTTTTGTTTGGGTGCCTATCTTATATCTTTATGAATCTTGAGTAGGTATGCTATAGGGTGCATGCCTCTAGAGTGTGATCGTATGTTATGTATGCTTCTTGGAGTCGTTTAGGACGTTTAGGATCATTTGGAGGTGTTTAAAGTTGATTTTGGGAATTCATAGACAGCAGGTGTTTCGAAACGGGTTGCCCTGTTTCGAAACGGGTGTGGTTCTAGGGCCCCGTATCGAAACGTGTATCGATACGTTTTGGCTACTGTGAGCCCCTGTTTCGAAACCAGTTTCGAAACATTTTGGCTACTGGAATTGTCTGTTTCGAAACGGGTATCAAAACAGCTAGGCAAAATGAGACCCTGTTCCGAAACGGGGTGGATGCGTTTCGGAACGGGTGTCTGGCTTTTAAAATGGGGGCTCGTGTTTCGAAACGGGCTTTGACTGTTTCAAAACACAGGCCTGTATTTGGGCTTTTTGACATCTCCAAAGGGTTTCAGGGGTTGGGCTTATGCCCTGTTTGTTGTTGGGCTTCTCGTGAGCCTAGTTTCCGCTGTCGTTTCACGCTTAGGATTAATTAACACATCTAGATAAGATAATAAATGAAAAAGTTTTCCTAGGGTCGGTAACCGAAGTGGAGCCTTAACGGGTTTCATCTCGGTTATCCCCGTGTAGCCCACTTGGATCGGTCAAGCGTCCGGACCGGGATGAGGGGTTACACTTGTTGGTATCATAGCCTAAAGTTTCCGAGACCTTGGGCAGGTAAGTGAGGTAAGTTGTGTTTTACGTTAAAAAGGCACAGTGTTTGCTCTCCATGTAAGCATGTTTGCTTGTTTATCAAGTATGCTTGTCGTTTTGTTTGAAGCATGTTGTTTAGAGTCCCATTGCTACTATTACATCAGAAAAAGGATTTTTAAAGTGAGGAAACGTACTTGAGCCACTTGGAACCCTTGCCTTGCTAACCCTTTCTTTTTGTGCTTTGTTGTTATTGTAGTTGTTGTTTGTGAGCACGTATGTCGAGGCCTAGAGGTAGGTCGAGAGTGGTTCGTCAGAAACCACGTGTTGCGGCTCCTGTTGATGAGCCGGTGGTTGGAGATGAGGCTCATGTAGGAGAGCCTGCTGCTGCTGTTGGAGTTGGAGCTCCTCCACCACCACCACCACCTCCTCCGCCTGGTGAGGGAGGCGAGGCCGGAGTTGAGGGAGAGGGACCTTAGGGTGGCCAAGGTCCGGCTGGAATAGATATGGCTCCGCTTGTGCAAGCTATAGCGGGAGCATTTCAGGCCGCATTTGCCGGGGCTCAGGCTGCAGCTCAGCCTAGAGGGGATGATAACAGTTTACCGTTGGAGAGGCTTCGTAGCCTTGGGGCTGAAGAGTTTAGAGGGTCTACACCTGAGAGATCCGAGTTATGGTTAGAGAAGATCGTCCGTATCTTAGCTCAGATGGGTTGCGTTGGTGCCCGTAAGTTGGGCTGTGTGATCTCATTGCTACAGGGTGATGCCTACACTTGGTGGGTCACCATTACTACCGGAGTTCCAGAGGCTGAGATTGGATGGGATTTCTTTGAGTCTGCTTTCCGGAAAAGGTACTTGGGGCCGAGGTATCTTGATGAGAAGAAGCGAGAGTTTGTGGCCCTAGTTCAGGGAGATGCTTCTGTGACTGACTACGAGATTCGTTTTGTTCGTCAAAGTCAGTATGCACCAGAGTTGGTTCCTTCTGAGAGGGACCGTTGTAACCGTTTCAGATATGGGCTTCACGAAGAAGTTAAAAGGTATACTTTAGCTTCTGATTACTCATATTTTAATGTCTTGGTTGCTAGAGCCAAGGACATTGAGCACAGCTTGGGGCTGACCAAGCGTTCTGGAGGATCTAGTTCTGGTAAGAGGAATAATAACTTCCAACGTGGTGATGCCAAGAGGCATCGAGGTGGCGGACAGTAGTTTGACCATAGGCATGGCGGTGGCCACCATGGTAGAGGCCACCAGGGCCATAGAGGAGGAGGGCGATTGCCCGAGTGTACACGATGTGGGAGGCAACATTCTGGTGAGTGTTGGGGTAACTTCCATGCTTGTTGGAACTGTGGTTCGAGGGACCACTTTAGGAGGGAGTGTCCGCATCAGGCGGCACAAGCACCGAATATAGCTCAGGCTCCTGCGAGAGCGATAGATTACCAGAGAGGCCGTGGGCGCGATCGTGGCTACTTCCAGCCTAGGGCTGATGCACCTAGGGTAGATGCTCAGAGGAACCTTGCGCATGTTGTAGCCGTACAACCAGAGGCAAGAGGACCGGCGAGAGTTTATGCTCAGAGAGAGGCCGGGAACGACACTGATGTGATAGCATGTAATTTTGAGTTACAGTCTATGTCTTTGCTTTCTTTGGTTGATTCGGGTTCTACGCATTCCTACATTTTGAGTAAGCATGCACAGAAGTTAGATATACCTGTTGAGATCTTAGATGTATGTATGCATGTGACTAGTTCTTTCGGTGAGACAGTTGTAGTTAGACGTATGTATAGGAGGTGTCCGCTGAAGATTCAGGGTCATGTGTTTCCCATTGATATGATGGAACTTTCGTTTTATGGCTTTGACATTATTCTGGATATGGACTGGTTAGTTGAGCACCGAGCTAGTGTGGACTTTGAGACGAAGAGAATTTCTTTGAAGCTATCTGATGATTACGAGGTAGTAGTGGTAGGCGAGAACATTAAGTTCTTTTCGAATGTTGTGTCAGCTTTAGAGGCTTATAGGTTGATGGATTCCGGTTGTAGTGCTTACTTAGCTTATGTTATGAATCCGAATATGAGTGAGGCTAGACCGAAAGATATTAGAACAGTTTGTGATTTTCCGGATGTGTTTCTTGAAGAGTTACCAGGTTTGCCTCCTGACAGAGATGTTGAGTTTGTAATTGAGACTATTTCAGGGTCTACTCCAGTTTCTATAGCTCTGTATCGTATGGCTCCGAAAGAGTTGAAAGAATTGAAGAGTCAGCTTCAGGAGTTGTTAGACCATGATTTCATTAGGCCTAGTAGTTCTCCTTGGGGGTGCTCCTGTGTTGTTTGTAAAGAAGAAAGATGGCAGTATGCGTATGTGTATTGACTACAGGCAGTTGAATCAGTTGACTGTGAAGAACAAGTATCTGTTGCCACATATAGATGATTTGTTCGATCAGTTGAGGGGTGCTTCAGTGTTCTCGAAGATAGACTTGAGATTAGGGTACTATCAGTTGAAAGTAAAAGAGTGTGATGTTCCGAAAACAGCTTTTAGGACTAGATATGGTCACTATGAGTTCCTTGTGATGTCGTTTGGTCTCACGAATGCACCTGCAACATTCATGGATATGATGAACAGAATTTTTAGAGACTACCTAGACCGTTTTGTAGTTGTTTTCATAGATGATATCCTTGTATACTTGAAGTCAGAAGAAGAGCATGATGAGCACTTGAGATTTGTTTTACAGAGATTGTTGAGCAATTAGTTGTATGCGAAGCTTAGCAAATGTGAGTTCTGGATTCGAGAGGTTGTATTTCTTGGCCATGTTGTTTCGGACGAAGGTATCCGTGTTGATCCGTCGAAGATTGAGGCTATTGTTGAGTGGAAACAACCTAAGTCTGTGACTGAGATTAAGAGTTTCCTAGGATTAGCCGGTTACTATAGGAGATTTGTTGATGGTTTCTCTAGAGTAGCTGCTCCTTTAACTAAATTGTTGCAAAAGGGAGTTAAGTTTGAATGGTCAGATGCAAGACAAAAGGCCTTTGAGAAATTGAAAGAAGCTTTGACAAATGCTCCAATGTTAGTACAACCAATTTCAGGTAAAGAATTTGTAATCTATAGTGATGCTTCCTACATAGGTTTAGGGTGTGTCCTAATGCAAGAAAGAAGGGTTGTTGCATATGCTTCGAGACAGTTGAAGGTGCATGAGAAGAACTATCCTACTCACGATATTGAGTTAGCCGCAATTGTGTTTGCATTGAAGATTTGGTGTCATTACTTGTATGGTGAGAAGTGTATAGTTTACACCGATCATAAGAGCTTGAAATATTTGATGACACAAAGGGAGTTGAACTTGAGACAGAGAAGATGGCTAGAGCTGCTAAAAGATTATGATTTGACCATAGAATACCATCTGGGTAAGGCAAATGTAGTAGCCGATGCTTTGAGTAGAAACGTTACAGTTGAGTTGCGAGCTATGTTTGCTAGATTTAGTGTATCCGGTGATGGTGGTTTGATCACAGAGTTGCAAGTGAAGCCTTCTTTGATTCAGTTGATTAGAGAGAAGCAGTTGCAAGATGTGTCTTTAGTTCCTCATGTTCAGGACATAGCCGAAGGTAAACCGACCGAGTATAGTTTCAGTGGAGAGAATGTGTTGTGTTTCAGAGACAGAGTTGTAGTACCTGAATATGTTGAGTTGAGACGTCTGATTCTGAGTAAAGCACATTCGAGTCCTTTTTCTATGCATCTGAGTAGTACTAAGATGTACCGTGACTTGAAGAATGATTATTTCTGGGTTGGTTTGAAGAAGGATGTAGCCGAGTATGTGAGTCGTTGTATGGTTTGTCAGAGAGTGAAGGCAGAACATTAGGTTCCTTCAGGTTTGTTGCAGCCTTTGAAGATTCCAAAATGGAAATGGGAGAGGTTCACCATGGACTTTGTGTTGGGGTTGCCGTTGTCTCCTTCGAAGAAGAATTCTGTTTGGGTAATTGTTGATAGATTTACTAAGTGTGCTCACTTCTTAGCAGTGAACACCACAGATTCTTTAGACAAGTTGGCGAATTTGTACATTCGCGAGATTGTGAGACTTCATGGAGTTCCGAAGTCTATTGTTTCAGATAGAGATTTGAGATTCACTTCGAGGTTCTAGGGTTGTTTGCATAGTGCTCTAGGTAGCCGTTTGCATTTCAGTACTTCTTATCATCCGCAGTCCGATGGACAGTCAGAGCGAGTGATACATATTTTAGAGGATATGCTTCGTTGTTGTGTGATTGACTTCCAGGGTTCTTGGGAGAAGCACTTGCCTTTAGTTGAGTTTGCGTACAACAATAGTTATCAGGCTAGTATACAGATGGCTCCCTATGAGGCTCTGTATGGTAGACGTTGTAGGACTCCGATCTGTTGGGCTGAAATAGGTCAGAGATTGTTACCTATGCCGGATTTTCTTAAGGGGACTACTGATAAAGTAAAGTTGATTTGCGACCGTCTGAAAGCAGCTTCCGATCGTTAGAAATCTTATGCAGATTTGAGAAGAAAAGAGATTGAGTTCTCCGTGGGTGAGAAAGTGTTTCTGAAAGTATCTCCGTGGAAGAAGGTGATGAGATTTGGCCGGAAAGGCAAGTTGAGTCCGAGGTTTATTGGTCCGTGTGAGATAGTTGAACGGATTGGGCCCGTAGCTTACCGTTTGAGATTGCCTTCTAAGTTAGAGAAGACCCATGATGTCTTTCATGTGTCGATGCTTAGGAGATATAGATCAAATCCTTCTCATGTTATGCCTGTTGAGGAGATAGAGTTGAATCCGGATTTGTCTTACAACGAAGAACCTGTTGAGATACTTGCTTCTGATAGCAAGGTGTTGCGTGGCAAGACCATAGAGTTGGTCAAGGTGTTGTGGAGACATAGAGGTGTGGAAGAGGCCACGTGGGAGAGAAAAGCTGATATGCTTGAGCAGTTTCCGTACTTGTTTTCGTCAGGTAATTTCGGGGACGAAATTCCTTAAGTGGGGGAGAGTTGTAACACCCGGGTTTAGGGGTCGGGTAAAAATAATATTTAAATAATATTTTGAGTCTCGGTTTATGATTAAAATAATATTATATATTATTTGGACCTTGTGATTTCAAAACAAACAAGTTATGTTGGACCAAATTGAATTGAAACTCAAATTTCATGAATTTTAAAGTAAATGAGAATGTCATCTCATTAATGGCATTTTTGTAATAAAATGGACTTCAACTTAAAAGCCCCTTTTCAATTAAAACACCTTTTTTGTCATCTTTTTCACTATTCATCTTCTCCATTTTGAACGACAAAGAGAAGCTCCCCTCTATTTCACTATTCCATTTCCTTGCTTCTTTATTTTGACTCGGTTTTGAAAGGTAATCACTTTCCCATCTTGCTCTCATCTTCCTCTCTTTGAAAGTACAAATAGTTTTCATTTTCATTCATGTTTTAGGAATTTGTGATTTGGGGAGTTTTGAATAAAAATGCTACCTTTATTGTTTTTAACTTAAGGTTTTGATTTAATAATGTTAGATATGTTGTTTATGAACCTTGAAATCCAACATATATGAATTTCAAAGTGTTTTAACATGATTTTCGTATTTGGGTTTTCATGAGGTTTTTGAAGGGTTTTGGGGTTGTTTTATGTTGGAAATGGAAGGCTAATGTTAGTATGTTAGTTAAGGGTTGTTTTGGAATCATTTGTGAGTGTTAAAAGTGTTGAAATCAAAGGTTTTGGACTATGCTTTAGGGCTGCTCGAGTTTGATGATTTTGGGGTTGTTCATGGCTTGAATTCATGTGTTTATTGCTTGAATAGTGTTCCGGGTTTGCTACATTGATGTATGGACTGATTTGGGATTATTTTGATTGTGTCGGGTCAATTAGAAGCAAGAATTTGTGTTGGAGAAGCATCGGGCGTGAATCCGGAAGTTTGAAGGTGTGGTTGCTTGATAAATGAGCTTGGAAGTGAAGGTGAGTGGTTTATTGTTTTTAAAATGGTTTTGAGCATTGGTTCAAGCATGTGGACTAGGTTGGGATTGGTAGACCCACCTAGAGTTGGGATTAGAGTGGTAGCCTAATCCCAAGCATTAGTTAGAGACTATGGGTGTTCTTGGTTGTGTTTATGCCTCATGTTTATTTGTGATTCTGTTGGCTATGTATATTATGTTATACATGTATGTTGAGGTATGGTATTGTTGCATTGTTATATACATGTGGATTGTTCATAATTGTGATCATGGTGAGTACGTGCTAAGCACGGAATTGGATATGAAATGGTGTTGTGGATTGTGGTTGATATTGGCACTAGTATGCTTGGGTACAAATGATCGATCATTAGGATGTTAGTGTGCACACGTGAGTCAAATGCGCGCGCGGTCTTGATGATGGTAGTCATCAAGATGGAGTACGGGTTCGCCCGGAAAACCTTCTTATATTTATGATAGTCGGTGATGAGTGTAATCCCATCGACGGGGCGCGAGGATGAGTGGAATCCCCTCCGCGTGAACGGTGATGAGTGTAATCCCACCGTGAGGTAAAGTTGTTGTTGGATGTGAGTTCCAACGTGTTATCTGTGTAGTCGAGTCATAGCTATGTGCCAATATGTGATGGTATGTATACCAATACGAGTTGATATGTGTACCAATATGATATGAAATGTGATTCTTATATGAATGGATATATATATATGTGTGTGTTTACATATGATGAGTTTTGAGCTTGTTGAGCATGGCATATTATGAATTTATGTTCATGCATCATTGACACTTTGGCTACTGGAATTGCTTGTTTCGAAACGAGTATCGAAATAGCTAGGCAAAATGAGACCCTGTTTCGAAACGGGGTGGATACGTTTCGAAACGGGTGTCTGGCTTTTAAAACTGGGGCTCGTGTTTTGAAACGGGTTTTGACTGTTTCGAAACACAGGCCTATATTTGGGCTTTTTGACATCTCCAAAGGGTTTCAGGGGTTGGGCTTAGGCCCTGTTTGTTGTTGGGCTTCTCGTGAGCCTAGTTTCCGCTGTCGTTTCACGCTTAGGTTTAATTAACACGTCTAGATAAGATAATAAATGAAAAAGTTTTCCTAGGGTCGTTAACCGAAGTGGAGCCTTAACGGGTTTAATCTCGGTTATCCCCGTATAGCCCACTCGGATCGGTCAAGCGTCCGGACCGGGACGAGGGGGTTACATGATGAAACCTATGCACCCGTAGCTAGAATGGAAGCTCTTAGGATGTTGCTTGCATATGCATGTTATCATGATTTCAAGCTTTTTTCAAATGGATGTTAAAAGCGCATTTTTAAATGGTTTTATAAATGAAGAAGTGTATGTGGAACAACCATTGGGTTTTGAGGATTCAAAATTTCCAAATCATGTTTTCGAACTAACTAAAGCACTTTATGGTTTAAAACAAGCTCCTAGAGCTTGATATGAAAGACTTTCAAACTTTTTGATTGAAAAAGGTAAGGTGGACACTACACTTTTCATAAAAATGTATAAAAATGACATCTTAGTAGTACAAATATATGTTGATGATATCATTTTTGGATCTACTAATGAGTGTCATTGCAAGGAGTTTGCTAAGTTAATGCAAGGTAAATTCGAGATGAGCATGATATGGGAGCTCTCATTCTTTTTGCGACTCCAAATCAAGAAAAGGAAGGATGACACATTCATCAATCAAGCAAAGTACATCAAGGATATGCTCAAGAAGTTTGGCTTGGAGAATACAAAGCCTCAAGCCACACCAATGAGCTCATCTACAAAGCTTGACAAAGATGAAGGAGGTAAGTGTGTTGACTCTAAGCTTTATCTCTCTATGATTGGATCTTTGCTTTACCTTACCGAAAGTAGACCGGATATATTGTTTAGTGTTTGCTTGTGTGCTAGGTTTTAAGCTAGTCCTAGAGAGTCTCACCTTATAACTGTTAAGAGAATCTTTAGGTACCTTAGAGATACTCCTTGTCTAGGTCTTTGGTACCCTAGAGACTCAACCTTCAACCTTCATGCTTATTCAGATGCGGATTATGGGGGTGTAAAATCGATAGGAAAAGTACTTCGGGAACTTGTCAATTCTTAGGTAGTATGCCCATATCTTGGTTCTCTAAGAAACAAAATAGTGTAGCTCTATCTACCACCGAAGCCGAGTACATATCCTTAGGTAATTGTTGTGCTCAAGTCTTTTGGATGAAGCAACAACTCTTAGATTATGGTATTGAAGTTGAAACCATACCCCTTAAATGTGACAACACTAGTGTCATATGTTTAACCAAAAATCCCATCCAACACTCTAGAACCAAACATATAGAAATAAGGCATCATTTCATTAGAGATATTGTCCTTAAGAAAGATGTTGCTATAGAGTTCGTTGACACCTTAAACCAACTAGCGGACATTTTTACCAAGCCTTTGGATAAGGAGCGTTTTTGGTCCCTTAGGAGAGAGTTAGGTCTAACCATTCTTTCTTAACCATTATTTGCTTGACATTTTTGTGCTTAAATTGCTTGATTTCTTGAAAAATTCCATGCTTATGTGTTTTTAATCCTAATTTCATCCATGCCAATAGTTAGGGGGAGTATGTTTATGTTTGTACATGGTATTCCTGCACATTCATATCATTTATGCATATAGGACTTTATGAAATTCATTCTTCTGCAATATTAGAGCCTCGTCTGCACCTCCAAGCCTAGGTGTATCGAAACGGGTGAATCTGTTTCGATACGGGTGCCTTAAAAGAGTGATCTATGACTAGGATGTTTTGAAACGCCTTAAAAGGGTTTCGAAACATTTTGTCTCTGCCAAGAAATGTATTGAAACGAGTTTCGATGCGGGTCAACACGTGGGATTCGATACGGTCAAAGTCGTATCGGAACGGTCCACTGGACTCGAAACGACAGTCAACGTTTCGATACGCACGTTTCGGAACGATCGTGCCCGTTTCGAAACGGCTCTACGGACAGCTTTAAAAATGGTCTTAAATGATGAAGTTGCTTTTAAATTAAAACTCCTAAAAACCCTAACCCAATTTTTCCTATAAAAACCCTCCAAACCTCATTGTTTTTCATCAAATCTTGAGGGCTTTTACTCACAAACTCATGTCTAAGAAGGCTTCAAAAATTTTGTGCAAGTTATTCCAATCATTCATCCAAAATCCCTATTTAAGGTATATTTTCATCATTTTCTTTTTCCTTTGTTTTTATTCGAATATTAGGTTAGAAATCATTAATTTTGTATAGATTATATGTTTTGCAACTTGAGTTTTTCAAAATTTGTAAAAAAAAAATTCAAAATCTTCAAATTTTTTATTCAAATATATTTGTTTTTACTCGTATTTTTTTTTACTGTTTTTCAAAAGTTTTTTCCTCTTAAATTTTTTTTAAGTCTTTTTAAACCTAAATGAGATTTGTCATTGGATTGAATTAAGGATGTTCATGCATACACTTAAATTTTTAAAATTGCTTGCTTTATGTTTTTAGGATTTTTCCATGGACAACGTTAACAAGAAACACAAGACGGCTCAAACAGGTGAAGGCTCAATTCAAGCAAATATTCGTCCCAACCTCACCCAACTTTTTCTCAAAATTCTTCGGACTCAAGAGATGAAGGATCGTTTCACCTACGTCAAGGATATAGACGTTCGTCGAGAGCGCGTTGTTGATATCTCGTTCCTTAATTCCGAGCGTTTTACTTTCCGCTATCTAGAGCGTTTGCAAGAATGGAACTTCATGGCCTTCTTGAGCATACCGGATAGTATCTACAAGCACATGGTCCTCCTTTTCTACTCAAATGCCTTGCTCATTGATAATAAAGATCACATCGAGGTGATTTGCATTGAGTCGTATCTCTTGGGGAAGAAGTTCATTATCAACGTACCCTTTTTAGAGACTGCTCTTGGGCTCAAGAATGAAGGCATTGAGGATGAGACCCACTTTGGTGCTAACATTGGCTCTGTTCTTTCTTTGGATGCTCATAACCGGTTCCTTCACTTGATGATTTCATGGTTCATCTGCCCTTCCGGAGGTAAATTCTCTCATATTCGTCAAGTCGACTATTTTTTGCTAGAGTGCTTTCGCCGAGGAGAACGGCCAAATCTTGTCAAAATTATGTTCGCCGAGATGGTCAATAATGTGAAGCTTCATGAAACTGATGTTCTTAAATCTTTCACGTATGGGACTGTTTTGAGTTATCTCTTTGGCACCCTCAACTTTGATTGCTCTTATGATTCTTCGGAACCCCGTAAGAACAAGATTGGAGAATATTCTCTTCATAAGTCCGGGTTCCACTACACTCATGGCCAATGGGAAAGTGTTGATAGGCATACCCCTTCACCTCAAGTTGAGCCCCCACCTCAAGCTCCGGGTCCTAACAATGAAGCTCTTATAGCTTTCCTCACCGAGCGGCTCAACACGATGGATACAAACATAACTTCGGGTTTTTGTGCTCTCAATACCCGTTTGCAATTCGTGGAGAATCGTCTCACCTCTCTAGAGAATCAACAAACATCGATTGACTTGTCATTCTCTACCTTCTATGGTCAACGGATGACCTTTCGCCGTACTCAAGCTAAAAACGGTGATGATTCTTCAGATGTTGATGGTGACGATGACGAGGCTTAGGGTCTTCATTGCATGTCATATTAGTTTATCATATTAGGACTAAGTTTGCACCTTTTCTATTTTATTTATGCTTTATGAACCTATACTTTGATTGTTTTGTTTGGGATTGAGCTTTAATATCTATTGCTTTAAGTTTTATGTTTGGTTATTTGAACTTTATGAATCTATATTATGTTGATTATTACTTTTAACCTTGTTTCTTCTCTCGATGAGCCTTGTTTATTATTCTTTTTGATCTAACAAAAAGGGGGGAGAAGTAATATAAGAGCCAAAAAAATTCTTAAGTCGGTTTTGAGTTTTAAAACTTGATTTTTAAATCTTTTCAAGACTTTAAAACCCATCTTAAATTGAGGGGGAGTTAGAACGTCTTCAAAATTTCAAAACTCTTAAAAATGCTAACTTGGTTTTGTTATATCAAAAAGGGGGAGATTGTGAAACCAATAAATTGATTTTGATACAACAAAAGATTTGAGGAATAAATTGAAAATAAGAAAATGAATTATTAATTCCTCAAAACCTCTCTATGTATTTAAAGAAAAATGTTTAAGTCAAAACCTCAACTTGTCAAATGTTTTTTAAGTGTTTATCAAGCCAAAATACTGACTTTTGAGTCACCGTTTCAGAACGGCCTTTGGGCTTTTCGGAACAGTTTGAAACTATTAACCTCTGTTTCGGAACGTGTTTCGAAACGGTTTGACCCGTTTCGATACGGTAGTATCGAAACGACATCAAACGTTTCGAAACGGAATTCAAACTTGGTTTTAAAATATGACCGTTGAAGTTTTATAAATTAATTTAAAATTATCGTTAAGGCGTATCGAAACGCTTCTAAGTCATTCCAATACAGGCTTTGACAATAGCAAAATGTTTCGAAACGAGTTTCGAAACAGGCTCTTAGCGTATCAAAATGTTCGTGCTCGTTTCGGTACAGTCTATTTATTACACCCCTGCGGCTCTTTCTATTTTGGTCTGTTTCAAAATAGGGTCGGGCGTTTCGGAACGAGTAGTTGCAGACTACAT
This sequence comes from Hibiscus trionum, assembly GCA_030270665.1. NCBI lineage: Eukaryota > Viridiplantae > Streptophyta > Magnoliopsida > Malvales > Malvaceae > Hibiscus > Hibiscus trionum. The sequence goes on along the minus strand of BSYR01000007.1, from coordinate 5,896,964 downwards.
TTATAGAGGGAAGATAACATCCCAACGGCTATATTGATGAATGAAACAACCCCAACGGCTAGAATTAAATGAGAAGGTATAAAAGGGACCTCTAAAAGCTTCATCAACAACTATTGATCTCCAAAGAATTATCCAAACATCAAATCCAAGCAATTGTGCTAAAATCCCATCATTTGTTATAAACCCCAATTGTGAACTTTGTAATTTCCATTCTTATCTGTTCAATTGGGTTGAGTGCTTGTAAAAGGGCTATATTTTGTATTGAGAGATACTAGTTTTAGCCTTTATCTTCTTTGTATTACTTGAGTGAGTATTGGGTCAAATTTTGGGTAGAAAATTTGACTGATATTGTAAAGGTTACCTCCTTAGCCTAGAAAAGAGGAAGAACAATTAGTTGATTGTTGGAAAATTCTTAGTGAAGCTAAGGTAGTGGATGTAGAGTTCGATTGGAACTTGAACCACTCTAAATCCTCTTGTCTAGCATTTTTAATTATCCACTCCACCACCAAAAGTTCTAAAAATCCAATTCACCCCCCTCTTGGCTTATATCATTTCATTGATCCACTCAACAAAGGGGTACTAGATTCTAAATATTTACATATGCGATGTGTTGCTCATGTTTTGATTTTAGTCATAAATGATGGTTTAAATGAAGTTAGTGTATCTGTCTTGAGGATTCGTACTACTATGAAATTTGTGAGGTCATCCCCAATTAGGCTTTCTCAATTTAAAGCTTGTATTGTAGAAGAAGGATTGCCAAATAAACGTCTTGTGTGTTTAGATGTTGATACAAGATGGAAATCTACTTTTTGATGCTTGAGGGTGAACTGTTGTAGAACGCCGGTACACCCATGGCGCTGCGAAAAATTATCCAACAAATTTCGCCAGTGATTCATGTACAAGGGATGAATTCGGGGTGAGTAGGGATGGAATATTAACTTAATAAATTTGGTATCTTGATATCCTTAAGGAGTTTGGATAAACCAAATCGAATTCGAGTCGTCACAATAGCGCTCCGACCTCTACGCAGTCCACCCGAACGAAACGAACAATATTTTCTCTTCTCGAACTGTTAGAGAGGTTTTCCGAAAAAGCATATTTTGTCTGTTATACCTTATGCCTTTATATAGCATTAAAAACATAATTCTAATTAAATTCGGATTTATTAAATATACAATATATTTAACCGAATATAATTAAATATATAGAATCTAATTCTACTTTAATTCGAATTCATTTAATATACAATATATTTAACCGAATATAATTAAATATATAGAATCTGATTCTACTTTAATTAAGTTTCTTTAGGGATATATATTTTAATAGTGTTTGATAATTACAATAATTATCTAATTATTAAAATATATATAAACGAAATTATCTATAATTACAATAATTATAGTAATTTCGTCTTTAATAATTATTACGTGTATAACACGTTTGTACACATGCTATCTAGTCGATATTTGTTCGTTTCAATCATAGGGTGTGACCCTTGTAGGTTCATGTAACGTTAGTAGTAATATCTAGAACAATTCTAATATTACAAACAATGAGTGGCATCTAGCAATACGTCATTACTACCTAAGTTATATGAAGTCATGGTTCGACTTTACCTTTTTCCGTGATTAACTTCTTTTATGTATTACATCCTTTTGTCCTTATATCTAGATCGAACACAAGTCATGAATTAGTCACACTCGTACAGCCCATCTAATATTTCTTGATATCTTGAGTAGACTATGATAAACGAATAACTATGATATCTCATATAAATTTATTCGAGCATGGCCATGCATTTTTTAGTCTCACTCAATCAAGTGGCCTACGATATTACTCCTATTATGTAGGAGGGACAAATCCTATCTTGATAAACCATATTTCGCTATATAGAGTGTGACATATCCAATATTAATATTTATAGTGTAGTATGTTACAACACACGTTTGACTGCATCAAAATACGTCACTCTAGATTTTGAAATAATGATGATCTCAAGTCTGAGGATCATACACTTAGTTATCACCATGAGCAATGTTGTGACTGTCACATAATAATCCAAGAAACATGCTCATAGTGGGTCGGTCCAGTATGTCGTTCTATAACACATACTTATGTATTTATTTTGACATCTCTATGTCAATAACAACACTTTGTTATCAATCAACTACATATTAATCTTAATATATTATTGTTGTCCACGCCCACAATAATTCTCGACTAAGGACATTCAAGAATAACTATATTATTGTAAGGATTTTATTATAATTCAGTTTATTTATAGATGCACAGAATAAGATTGAAATAATATTAATAATGGCTTTATTAATAAACAAGATAAAATAAGTATGTCTTTTACAATCATCTCATGATTGGTCTTTGGGCATACTCCAACAATTGAAACTTAGGAAAGCATTTGATAATTTGGAATCAAAAGGTGGACAATATGTTAGAGAGTTTAAGAATTTTTGTGGTCTACCTAAGGATGATGATTGTAATCATATTATTGGCTTTCGTTTTTTAGTATTTTTATGATGCTACTTTGAAGATGTTTGCTTCTCTTTATGTGACTGAAAATTACTATGTGCTTGAGATTTATGGTGTTGGATTGTTAATTTCTGACTATTGCAACAATGATGATGGTAATGTAAGAAACATGACATAAAAAAACTCAAATATGATAAGTATCGGGAAAATGTTGATAATATCAAAAAAAATTGTTTGTTTTATTAATTTTGGATCCTAGACATAAATTAGAATATGTTGAATGGGTTATCAAAGGCTTTTATGATTTGAAAAGTGACACAATGTTGTTAAAGGTTAAGGTTACTTTGTGTGAATTATTTGAAATATATGCCTCTTCTTTACATCAACTAGTGAAGAATGCATATCGTCCTTCTTCCACTTCATCCACACTTTCTTTAGGTACTAGTTCTCAATCATCTGGCCATTTGAGGGTATACTTGATGCCCAACAACTTTTGACATTGAGATACAAGATGAAGAAAGGTACATTTGGGGATATTGAGAAAAAGAATGAACTAGAAAAATACTTATCTGATGATTGTTAACCAATTGAGCCCAATTTTAATATTCTGGGATGGTGGAAGGATCAACAAAGAAGTTATCTTACTCTTTGTAAGATGGCGAAGGACGTACTTGCTATTCTCGTTTCAATAGTTGCATCTGAATCTGCCTTTAGCACAAGAGGTCAAGTTTTAGATTCTTTTCGCACTTCTTTGACTCCTAGAATGGTGGAAGCACCTATTTGTGCTCAAAATTGGTTGCAGATATCTCATGGGCCTATTTCAATTGAGAAAAATTTGCTTGCATTATTAGAGGAGTTGGAAGATGGTAAGTTTAAAATTTTTATTTTGTTTTTATATATTCATGTTTTGTTTTTATGTACAAAACACTAATTGTTATGAACATTTTTAGGGTAAAGTTCACAAATAGTCACCGAACTTTGTTAAAAAACAAAAAGGTAACCAAACTGTCAAATGTTACAAAATGACAATTAAATTTTATATTTTACAATAAAATGGTAACTCGTCCATTAAGTACTTAAAGTGGTTGTTATAAAATTTTGGATAATAGCACATTTAATCCTTTATATTTACACATTCAATCAATTTAGTACTAATTCAAAAAAATTATTAAATTCAACCATCGTTATTTACACATTCTTTCATTTTAGTCCTTAAAGCAAAATAAAGTCAGAGGTGTCATCAACAGTGAGCTATATCATAACATGCTTTCCTTATTTTCCTTTAGTTGGTTTGTCATTTCTGATTATCTTTTTCTTTTGCATTTTTCCTTGTTGGACTTTATTTCACTTTGCAGCCTTTGAAAAATGGTCATCTTGTAAGTGAAGAATGTATGGACTGTTTAATTTCCTTTCAGTTCAGTTTATTAAATATATCAATGGTTCTTCGTCACTTCTATCGTACTAGATTGAAAGCTCTCTTTCTAACAAGAATAACTGGGTTTTGGTACATCGAAACAATTTGGTAGGTATGATAGTAAAATGAGGAGATCCTTAATTGATAAGCAACGAGAATGAATTCCAATGATGTGAAATTGATTCTCCCTTTTCTTTCTTTCTTTTCAAGTATTTGTATTGGGTGAGATTTCTAGACATTAATATTTTTCTGTATGAACCATCTTTGCAGCAGGAAAATGTAGATAACACGCTCAAATGTGTGTCACAGAATCTTGAGTTCAGTCAAGAAAAGCATATTGCAGCGTTTACCATATACAAATGTCATTTAAAGCTGAAAAATTTAGTGTTTTTGATCATCTTATTGCGATGATGGGCTCCGCACTAGAGGTATCTTGTATGTTTAAGAAAGCTCATATTTTGTAGTATAAGATAAAAATCCTTGTCCTCAATATAAGCTTCTTTTCTTGTTGATACAGAGATTATGTTACGGTACTATTTGAGGAAAGTTGTTGTGATTCAAACTAGTAGAAAAAGAGTTTTCTTAAGAGATGAAGGTTAAGAATAAGATAAGTAGTTAAATTCTACTTTTGTAATTCTCATCCTATACAAACAATCTGATATTTTATTTAAGCAATATTTACGAGCAGAATAATCACACTATTGTCTTTAATAAAAAAAACCATTTCTATAATGACACTAATAAAAGTAAATATAGCAATTTTCATCTTTTAGTTTTTCAAGAATACTCAAGAGCGGTATCTAGAAGAAAGGAGTGAAATATAGGTTTCGGTTTTAAGTTTCTACAAAAGCAATTTTGGAATTTTGCTTTAAGGACCAAATTGAAAGAATGTGTAAATAATGAGGGTTAAATTTAGTGATTTTTTTGAATTATGACTAAATTGATTGAATGTGTAAATATAGAGGATTAAATGTGCTATTATACAAAATTTTATAACAACCACGTTAAGTACTTAACGGTTGAGTTACCATTTTGTTACAAAACATAAAGTTTAATTTCCATTTTGTAACATTTAAAAGTTTGGTTACCGTTTTGTTTTTTTAACAAAGTTTAATGACCATCTATGAACTTTACCCAAATTTTTATTATGCAGAAATGAAGGATTTGACACTAGAACAACCTACATTTGTGATTGATGAATCATTTTCTATGACTGATGAGTGAAGACGGAAGAACGAAAATTTTATAATTATTTTAGAGTTATTATTTCAGATCTTTTTGGTTTTATTTTCCTTTATAAAACAGTGAATAGAGGGAAACAAGTAGATATTTTTCTACTACATTTTTAATTCATTGTTAATTCACTGACATTATTTGCTTGACACTTTTAATCCGTTGTTTTATAAAGAAAAATTCAATTTATTATTGGAGTTGTTGATTAAATTGTTGAAGATGTAAAACAGTTCATTGTTAACCGAGTAACCGTATCGAGTAAACTGGTTAACCGCTTAAGTGGTAACCGGCTTAAACGGGACGGTAATGGTTCATCAAAATGTCGAACCGAGAATTTTGGTAACCGTACCGATAAGCTATGGTGGTACTGTTAACCGTCCATGAACACCCCTACAAGCATATACTCATCTATTCAGGCATTCGTCTAAGTACCCATCAATACCTTTATGATAATTCAAGCATTTTCTCAGTACAATATCAAGTACTTAAGGTGCTTTTGATGAGAGGGGGGTTTCCCTTGATACCTGGAGGTTTGGGGAAATGTTCGTTTGGAGCGGAGACATTTGAAGTAGATACATTTGCGGGGAATTCAACGTTGTGTTAACTTTTCCTCCGTTTCATTGTCAACGAATCTCAATGTTTGTTGCACATATTGGTAGCTAAAGAGGGATATTACCCTAAAGCTCAAAATAACATAGGAGGTTTAAAAATTTGACATAATTAAAAACTTTGGTTTTAAAATTGGCCCCTTACTCAAGCATAAAAACCAGGCTTAACAAATTATCCAAGATTTTCAAAAGAAAATTAAATAACCAAAGAAGAAAAAAATAAAATCTTTAAGCTTAGTGGTTACTCAATTTCTTCACTTGTGTGACTAGAGCATTACCATAATTTTGCTTTGCTTGCCATTTGTTTCATCACACCTACAAAAGACATTTACTTGATTTTTGGTATCTAAATCGCTTTGAATCCATTTACGTTAGTCACAATGTATTTAGTTCCCTTAGGAACCCATACTTGTCTAACCCTATTAGATTTTCTCTTCTTAATAGGATAACTATGTAAGAAATGACCATGATAATGGTAATGTGAGCATTTTACCATTATGTGACAAGATGACTTATTGAAAACAATTTCTTTTTCTTTGATTAAGCTTTCAAGCTTAACCTTCAAATTGAGATTTTCTTTTTCTAAAACATCTTTGCATGTTTTTGAAAACACTAAATCATTTTTCAAAATTTCAATTCGGTTTTCAAAATCCAATTAGGTTTTCAAAAGAAAATCATTTTCAATTTCATGTTTAGAAATTATTTTCTTAAATTTGGAATTCATGGTCTCAAATTCCAAAAATAATTCATCGAAAGCATATTGTAACTCGTCAAATGAATATGCATTTGGATCATTAGAGTTTGAAGATACCTTAGGCTCATCGAGAGCCAAAACACCATCCACCTTTGGATTGGAGAGAAGCTTTGCCCAATATTTAGCATCATCTTTCTTTTCTCCTTTCTTGTTTCCATAGAGCTTCTCAAGTTTATCCCATATATCTTTGGCACTTTTACATGTGGAGACTTTCCTGGAAACGTCTTCATTGAGGAGTTGTAACACCCTGATAAATATATATATTTGTATACAAAAAAAAAGAAATCAAGGTGAGGGTGTGGAGGCTCGAACCCGCGACTTCACCCCTCACCGTCCAATGTTCCTACCGCTGAGCTAAGGGCTCATTTCTGTCAAAGCTTACCAGATTTTATTTTTAACTCAGTTAAAAATAACTTCGAACCCATTAAACTTTATCTGCCTCTCCACCTACCCGAAATTAATTCCCACCCATCTTCGAAATCTGAACCGTCCCCTCATCTCCCTCACAGATTTCTCTCCCCAGTTTTCGGCAAACTTTGGCCGTCCACAATGTCGTCCGGTGTGCGTCACCGCCTGTGCCGGCGAACACACCTTGCCGCTCCGGGCCTTTCGCCATCAGTAACGCGCCCCCGTGCCACCGTTTGCGTTAAAAATCGAGCCCTTGCACCGTGAGTTGAACCGCTCTGTCTTTTCGTTTTCCCGTCCGTGCCGCCGCCGCTTTGCTTTTCCGTCGGTACGACGAAGCTCCCCTCTGCGAGCTGATCAAAACCCACCCGGCCGATCGGCGTTTCGACACCGGGAAGGGTTCCATCGGAGCATCGAACATTCCGACCGTTTCGAACTTTAAAGGTTAGATCCGGCCTATTTTTCGGCTTGTTTCGAATTAAAAATGTATGGGTTCGAATTGTGGTCTAATGATCTATGTTTTTCCGGCAGAATCGCGTCCGTTAAGCTCTCCGGCGAGCTTTCCGGCCACCGTCCGGCGACGCCCGATCTCCTAGGGTAAGAATCGGTCTGAACCGGTCCAACCCGACCCGACCCGAGTCCGACCTGACCCGTGTCTAACCTGACCCGAGACTGAGTCAACTCGCTCGAGTTGACTTTCTACTGATCGCTGACGTCAGCGTTGACCCTGTCCCCCGTTGACCTTGACATGCTGACGTCAGCGTTGACTTTGACCAAAAAGTCAAAATTTCCGAAAAAGCCATATTTTATGTTTTTCGACATCCTGAGTCCGTTTTTGAAGCCCGTTTTGTGAAATTCTAACTCGAAGGTCTCCGAATCTGTCCCTACACCAAAACCATGCATATGTGTTTAAATTGTTTCCTTGAGTTAATATAAATCGAATATATGGCTAATATAAGCTTGTATCTGTTTAAAGGTAATCAAGACTCCCCTGACCGTTCGTCTGCTCAGCCTAGTTCCTCCCGATCTGCTCCTTTGCGCGTTCTGATAGTTACTAGTATGAATCTGTAAACCTTGTAAGCTATTAGAATTTTTACGTATACCTTGTAGTAACCATGATCCTTTATTGATTTAGGATCTAGCACAGTGGCAGATCGTAACGAGGCAGGAGCCCGATAGATTCTCTGACCAGCTTTTGAGGTGTGTTCCATGTGTGCTACATTTCTGTTATATATATACATATATGTATACGTGGGTCCTGTTACGATTTACTGAATGTTATAGATTGCACTTGTACTTGAAATGCATGACTACTGGAAAGCATGATTTCTGTTTGAAAAGCATGATTACCTTTTGTTTGAAAAGCATAATTATAATGTGATGAAAGTATGTTTATTGTGATATGTTAGAAGGTATACCTCATGTTTGATCTGAACTAGAAATATCTGATCTCTAAATGATAGAAATGTTATATGTCTGTTGTCTGAGCTCTGTTGATGGTATATTGAACTGAATTGCACTGCTTGGGGTATACATTTGGGATGTGATTGAAGTGTCTGCAGGTACAGCCCTGATCCAGCTGGTAAAACCTTCGGTTAAGCTCTTACGCCCAATGGGCCTAGGGTAAGACTTTCTGGGTAGGCTCCTACGCCTTCGGGCCTAGGATAAGTCCTTCGGTATGCAGTTCATGGGGAATTGCATTTTGGTGTTCGGTTGGAGGGTAGATAGGTTAAAATGGAACCTTGGTTGCTTTTATGGCATGTTTGTATTATCTGATGCATATCTGAACTGTATATATATGTTTCCTTGCACTTATTGGAACACACTGAGCTTCCTAGCTCACACCCCCAAACTTTCCCCTTTCAGATACTTTTGGATAGGCTACCCGTGGACTTGGCACTTGGAGGATCGGCACATTCTTACTATACTTTTGTTGTAATGTTCTTATCCACCATACTGTCTATTTGGGTGACATGAGCCTATATTTTGTTAAGATATACTTTACTAGTTAGCCATGATGGCATTATTTTGTAACTCAAACTCTGAAATGGTTTTAGATTATGAACTTGATAGTGGATTCGAATGGATGTGTTTACCTATTATTATCTTGATCACTCTATAGTGATGCCTGGATTTCATGAAAACTGAATACATGTTATATATGTATATGTTGTGATAATTCTCTGTAACTTAGGTATAACGCATAGGCAGGTATAAGGTGTTACATTTATTTCATAGGCAGGTATAAGGTGTTACATTTATTTGGTATCAGAGCTTTTGGTTTTATAAACCTCGGACTGTGAGTGGGTCCTAAATGCTATGTTTTATAAAACGATTTAAATATTTATATATTTTTAGAAAAAGGCCATGTCACCAAGTTTTATATGTTTAAATTGTGCTCGGTACTCCAATGCCAGTTCTGACCTTAGGTTCTTCTTTTTGTAGAGCCGAGACCAACAGATGAGTACTAGACGTGGTTCTCGACCTGCTCGGAGGCGAGGTCGACCTGCTAGGTTTTCCGACCCACTTGACAATGTAACTAACGATCCTTCAGCCTCAGAAGATCCTCCTGCCCCTAGAGGTCCTACAGCCCCGGATGATCCACCGCCTACCTCTGGTATCGATATGACGACTCCGGTTAGAGGAGCACCCGCACCCCGTACCGAGCCATCCACGATAGTGTCTGATGAGGCTCTTAGCAGGTAGTTTTTACAACTGATTCATGGTGCAGTTAGAGCTGCGGGGGTTGTGCCTGAAGTTCCTATCTCTCAGACCCTAATCACTAACGGGGCTAAGACCTTTGATGGCCCTACTGGTGGAGCCCCGACTGAGGCAGAAGAGTGGCTTCATGATCTTGAGAGACGCATGGATTCATTGGGTCTTGAGCCGCCCAAGAAATATTTAGGAGCTGTTTCACTGCTTTTTGGGAGTGCCCGAACTTGGTGGGAGTCTGTTGTGAGTAGCGTCTCTGCTACTCGTCTGACATGGGACTTCTTCAAAGAACGCTTCAAGAGCCGTTTTATCGGAGAGCGTTATATGAGACAGATGCAAGAGCAGTTCAGGACTCTGACACAAGGAGATATGACTGTATCTGAGTATGAGACGAGGTTTTTAGACCTCCTGAGGTTTGGATCCAGTTTGGTGCCCGCTGAAAAAGAAAAATGCCGCAAGTTTGCACTCGGACTCCGTCATGAGTTGTACGTACAGGTTATCGGCCACCTTGATAAGGATTTTGATAAGGTGACCGAGTTGGCAAAAGATTTAGAAGAAGTTGAGTTAATGGCCACTGAGAGCGACAGAGTAGATCGAGACCGATCTAGGAGGCCTTCTAGCACTGAGTTTTCAGCTTGGGCAAGTAAGAAGGCTCGCACCACTGCACCTCTGAGGAGTGACACCGGTTCTAGGCCTCCAGCCCCTCATCCCTCGACAGCTAGTCGAGGTGGTTCATCAAGTTTTTCTAAGGCACCTCTTTGTGAGCATTGTGGCAAATGGCATCAAGGGGAGTGTAGGAGGAAGGCGGGCACATGTTTCCGTTGCGGTTCTGGAGATCATTTCTTGAAGGGTTGCCCTGTTCCACCATCTTCTTATCGAGCATCTCCCCAGACTCCTGCCCGTTCACAGGCTTCTGTTCAGACTCTAGCTAGGGGTCGTAGTCAGGGTAGACCTTTTGCATCTGCTGCCAGGACTGAAAACAGAACTCGATCATATCAGAGTGGAGGACCAGTTTTATCTGAGGCTAGACAGCCGGCACTTGTGTATGCCACCAGACGCCGGGATGACAGAGACGAGCCAGATGTTATTGCAGGTACCTTTACCATTTATTCTGTTCCATACTTTGCATTACTCGACAATGGTTCCACCCACTCCTATATTTCAAGATCTGTATCCCGAGACCTTCAGATTCCCTTAGAAGCCACAGGAAGTGTTGTTACAGTCATGAGCCCAGTGGGTCAGTCAGTGATTGTGGATAAAGTACTTAGGCGATGTCCTCTTGAGGTTCAAGGGGAGATCTTTCTGGCCGATCTCATGGAACTTCCGTTGGAGGAGTTCGATTTGATTCTGGGTATGGATTGGCTGAAGGAGCATCGGGTTAGTCTAGATTGTGAGTCAAGAAGGGCTACCTTGAAGACTTCAGATGACCGATTAGTGATCTTAGTCGGGGAGTGTCGAGGTTACTTGTCCAATGTGGTATCCTCTCTGACTGCTGATAGGATGATCAGGAAAGGATATGAAACCTTCATTGCTTGTTTCTTGAACACGAAGGGCTCTTTATCTAAGATTGAGGACATTCGCACTGTTAGCGAGTTTCCTGATGTTTTCCTATAAGAGTTGCCCGGGCTACCACCAGACAGGGATGTTGAGTTCGAAATCGAGACTTATCCAGGGTCTGCGCCTGTATCCATGAATCCTTATCGTATGGCCCCTAAAGAGCTTAAGGAGTTAAAAGTCCAGTTGCAAGAGCTTCTGGACCGAGGCTTTATCCGACCCAGCTCTTCACCTTGGGGAGCTCCTGTTCTCTTCGTGAAGAAGAAAGATGGTTCACTCCGGTTATGTATTGATTACCGGAAGTTGAATAAGTTGACTGTGAAGAACAAATATCTGTTACCCAGGATTGATGACCTATTTGACCAATTTCGGGGAGCCACTGTTTTCTCGAAGATTGATCTTCGATCTGGGTATTATCAATTGAAAATAAAAGATTCTGATGTTGCTAAGACGGCCATCCGTACCAGATACGGGCATTACGAGTTTCTAGTGATGCCTTTTGGTCTTACTAATGCACCAGCTGCTTTTATGGACATGATGAATCGTGTGTTCCGACCCTTTATAGACCAGTTTGTTGTGGTTTTCATTGACGATATTTTGGTCTATTCTCGGACAGAGACAGAGCATGTTGAGCACTTGAGAATTGTTCTACAAACCTTGAGAGAGAATCGTTTGTATGCTAAGCTGAGCAAGTGTGAATTTTGGCTCAAAGAAGTAACATTTCTGGGACATGTTGTATCTGCTCGAGGCATTCAGGTTGATCCAAGTAAGATCGAGGCCATCACCAATTGGAAGCAGCCTAAGAATGTCTCTGAGATCCGTAGCTTTTTGGGTTTGGCTGGATACTACCGACGCTTTGTCGAGGGCTTCTCCATCATTGCCACCCCTTTGACAAAGCTTTTGAGGAAGAATGTTCCTTTTGTTTGGTCTGATGCTCAGCAAGCTAGTTTTGAGAAACTGAAGGCAGCCTTGACTCAAGCCCCGGTTCTTACACAACCTGAGTCTGGAAAGGACTTCTCAGTGTACAGTGATGCTTCACACTCCGGGCTCGGTTGTGTACTGATGCAGGATGGGAAGGTTATCGCTTATGCATCACGTCAGTTACGACCTCATGAGTGTAATTATCCGACCCATGACCTCGAGTTAGTTGCAGTGATCTTTGCTCTAAATATCTGGAGACACTATCTTTACGGAGAGAAGTGTTATATCTTTACTGATCACAAAAGCTTAAAGTATATCCTCACCCAGAGAGATTTAAATATGAGGCAACTTCGTTGGGTGGAACTTCTAAAGGACTATGATTGTGTGTTTGAGTACCATCCAGGAAAAGCCAATGTCGTTGCCGATGCCTTGAGTCGTAAGGCCATATCCGACCTAAGATCCCTGTTTTCCAAGATGAGCATTTATAGCGATGGCAGTTTGCTAGCGGAATTGCAAGTTAAACCAACTTTGGCCGATGAGATTAAGGCCAAGCAACTCTTGGACAGTTCCCTACTTCCAGTTATACAACAAGTTGAGCAGGGATCCACATCCGTTTATGCCTTCGATCAGGATGGCGTTCTGTGCTTCAAGGGTCGTTATTGCGTTCCTGATGATGCTGACTTGAAGCGAGCCATACTCAGCGAGGCTTATAGTAGCCTTTATGCCATGCATCCTGGTGGAGACAAGATGTACCAGAATCTGAAGCAAAGCTACCGTTGGGAGGGTATGAAGAAGGATATATCAGATTACGTATCGAAGTGCATGACTTGTCAGCAAGTCAAAGCAGAACATCAGCATCCTTCTGGTTTATTACAGCCCATTAAGATTCCTGAGTGGAAATGGGAGCGTATCACGATGGATTTCGTTACCGGGTTGCCTCTAACTCCTTCTAAAAAGGATTCTGTTTGGGTTATTGTTGATCGACTCACCAAGTCAGCTCACTTTATTCCTGTGCGAGTTACTTATTCTCTGGAGAAGCTGGCTAGACTGTATATCTCAAAGATTGTCAGGTTGCATGGTGTACCCCTATCTATTTGTAGAACTAAGGTTTTGATATAATATTTGAAAATTGTTTTGGACTAAATTGAAAAGAATTTAAAATATGTTTTTAGTCAAAAACAACTTGAAAATATGTTTAAGGGTTTTAAAGGCTTTGGAATGGTTTTAAAATGTATTTAAAGTAGTCAAAACCATGATTTTCAAGTAACCGTACCGATACGGTATTGGACCGTACCGATACGCCTTAGGGTTTTTAAACTACCAAAATTCCAGTAGCCAAAACCCGTACCGATACGCCTAGCCGTATCGATACGGTGTGTTTTGAAATAGCCCAACGGCCATAAATGGTACTATTCCCAACGGTCATAAATGGTACTATTCCCAACGGCCATAAATGGTACTATTCCCAACGGTCATAAATGGTACTATTCCCAACGGCCATAAATGGTACTATTTCCAACGGCCATAAATGGCACTATTCCAACGGCTATAAACGGCTCTATTCCCAACGGCCATAAACGGCTACAAACTCAATTGGGACTATAAATTGAAGGCTGGAACACTTGAAGAATGCAAGAGATAACATCCAAGCTTAATGTTCAAGAGAAATCGAGTTTAAGTCTTTATTTTCTTCATTTCTCTTGTAAATATTTGTAGAGAGTGATTTTATTGTTTTTTATCCTTCACTCTTTCGTGTGAGCTTAATTCTTGTAAACACCCACCTTGTGAGGTTTATTTGTTTACATTTTTTTTTCCCTTGTAAAAGGAGAGGTTCTAGTTTAGCCTTGAGAGAAAAACTAGAGTTGGTTCTATCTTAGCCAAGTTGAAAAGATATGGTTGTAACGGTTTCCTCCTGAGCCTGGAAAAGGGGACGAATTCATTGTTGAGTGAATTGGGAAATCCTTAGTGGTGTGCTAAGGTAGTGGATGTAGACTCGGTTGAGTAGTCGAACCACTCTAAAATCATCGTGCAAATTGTCTACCTTTATTTCGGTTTTAGCCAATTCAACCACCAAACATTTACAACCCTCCTTGACGATTTCGGTGATCGATTCGAGCGTGCCTAAAAACCCAACAATTGGTATCAGAGCCTCGTCTCCATCGAAGGACTAACATCCGGGAGTAAAGATCATTTGCTCGAAGTCCACCGTTCAAGAAAATGGCAAGATTTGAAGAAGGCCGCTCTATCTCGTGTCCTCCGCTCTTCAAAGGAGAAGCATACTTCCAATGGGCAAATATCATGAAATTCTTCATCAAGTCTCAAGACTATGAGGTTTGGGACATCGTTGAAGATGGGTATTTGGAAGCTCCAAAGAAGAAGAAAAAGCAAAGGAGTGTCAACGACACGAAGGCAAAGCTAAACACCAAGGCGATGCACATTCTCTATTGTGGCCTCAACGAAGAAGTTTCCAAAAAGATCTCCACATGCAAAAATGCCAAAGAATTGTGGGAGAAACTTGAGAAGCTTTATGGCAACAAGAAGGGAGAAAAGAAAGATGATGATCAATCATGTGCAAACCCTCTCTCCAATCCAAAGGTGGATGGTGTTTTGGCTCTCGAGGAGCCTAAGGTATCTTCTAACTCAAGTGAGCTTTATTCTTACTCTTTCGATGAGTTGCAAGATGCTTTCGATGAATTATTTTTGGAATTTGAGACCATGAATTCCAAATTTAAGAAAATGATTTCAAAACTCGAAATTGAAAATGATTTTCTTTTAAAAACAAGAGTGGATTTTGAAAACCAAAATGAAATTTTGAAAAATGATTTAGAATTTTCAAAAACAAGCAAAGATGTTTTAGAAAAAGAAAATCTTGATTTAAAAGTTAAGCTTGAAAGCTTAACAAAAGAAAAAGAAATTATTTTCAATAATTCATCTTGTCACATAATGGCAAAATGCTCACATTGCCATTATCATGGTCATTCTATACATACTTGTCCTATAAAGAAGAGACAATCTTATAGGATTAGACAAGTATGGGTTCCCAAGGGAACTAAAGACATTGTGACTAACGTAAATGGATCCAAAGCAATTTGGATACCAAAAATCAAGTAAATGTCTTTTGTAGGTGTGTTGGAGCAATGGCAAGCAAAGCAAAATCAAAGAATGCTCAAATCACACATGAGAAGAAGATTAGGTAACCTTTAAGCTTAATGCTTTTATTTTATACATTCGGTTATCTAACTTTTGTTTAAAGACTTGGATTATCTGTTAAGCCTAATATGATGCAATGAGTAAGGGAGAGCCAATTCTTAAAAAAAAAAACCAAAATTTTAAGTGTGTCATTTTTTTGCCTCCTATGTTATCTTGAACTTAAATGTCATTTTAAATTCTTTTTGATATAACAAAAAGGGGGAGAAATGGTTTGAAAAAATTGAATTTTCAAATGAATAAGGGGGAGCTTTATTTGATTTCATATCTTAATCTCTTATTCACATTTTTAAAGCTAAAGGGGGAGAATCCCAAACAAATTTTTCAAGTTGGTTTTATTATATCAAAAAGGGGGAGATTGTAGAACTAAGGTTTTGATATAATATTTGAAAATTGTTTTGGACTAAATTGAAAAGAATTTAAAATATGTTTTTAGTCAAAAACAACTTGAAAATATGTTTAAGGGTTTTAAAGGCTTTGGAATGGTTTTAAAATGTATTTAAAGTAGTCAAAACCATGATTTTCAAGTAACCGTACCGATACGGTATTGGACCGTACCGATACGCCTTAGGGTTTTTAAACTACCAAAATTCCAGTAGCCAAAACCCGTACCGATACGCCTAGCCGTATCGATACGGTGTGTTTTGAAATAGCCCAACGGCCATAAATGGTACTATTCCCAACGGTCATAAATGGTACTATTCCCAACGGCCATAAATGGTACTATTCCCAACGGTCATAAATGGTACTATTCCCAACGGCCATAAATGGTACTATTTCCAACGGCCATAAATGGCACTATTCCAACGGCTATAAACGGCTCTATTCCCAACGGCCATAAACGGCTACAAACTCAATTGGGACTATAAATTGAAGGCTGGAACACTTGAAGAATGCAAGAGATAACATCCAAGCTTAATGTTCAAGAGAAATCGAGTTTAAGTCTTTATTTTCTTCATTTCTCTTGTAAATATTTGTAGAGAGTGATTTTATTGTTTTTTATCCTTCACTCTTTCGTGTGAGCTTAATTCTTGTAAACACCCACCTTGTGAGGTTTATTTGTTTACATTTTTTTTACCCTTGTAAAAGGAGAGGTTCTAGTTTAGCCTTGAGAGAAAAACTAGAGTTGGTTCTATCTTAGCCAAGTTGAAAAGATATGGTTGTAACGGTTTCCTCCTGAGCCTGGAAAAGGGGACGAATTCATTGTTGAGTGAATTGGGAAATCCTTAGTGGTGTGCTAAGGTAGTGGATGTAGACTCGGTTGAGTAGTCGAACCACTCTAAAATCATCGTGCAAATTGTCTACCTTTATTTCGGTTTTAGCCAATTCAACCACCAAACATTTACAACCCTCCTTGACGATTTCGGTGATCGATTCGAGCGTGCCTAAAAACCCAACACTATTATATCTGATCGAGACCCGAGGTTCACTTCTCATTTCTGGTCGGCCTTGCATAATGCTTTGGGTACACGTTTGAATTTCAGCACATCCTTCCATCCACAGACCGATGGTCAGTCTGAGAGGGTAATTCAGGTTCTTGAAGATATGTTGAGGGGTGCGTGATAGACTTCCGCGGTAGTTGGGAAGACTTCTTGCCCTTGGCCGAGTTTGCTTATAATAACAGCTATCAGGCTAGTATTCGCATGGCACCTTACGAAGCTTTGTATGGTCGCAAGTGCCGAACTCCTATCTGTTGGACCGAGCTGTATGATAAGAAGACTTTGGGTCCGGAGTTGATCCAAGAGACCGAAGAGACTGTCAGATTAATTCGTGATCTTCTGAAGGAGGCGTTTGACAGACATAAGTCTTATGCTAATCGGAGAAGGAAAGATATCGAGTTTAAGGTCAGTGACCAGGTTTTTCTAAAAGTATCACCATGGAAGAAAGTTCTGAGGTTTGGGAAAAAGGGTAAGCTGAGTCTGAGATTTATTGGGCCTTATCGTATTGTGAAGAGAGTTGGGCCAGTTGCCTATCAGCTTGAGTTGCCTCCCCAGCTTAACCGTATCCATGATGTCTTCCATGTGTCCATGTTGAGGCAGTACCATCCTGATCCGAGCCATGTCATTCAGGTACAAGATGTGGAGTTGAGGCCAGACTTGTCCTACGGGGAGGAACCAATACAGATTCTAGACTCAGACGAGAGGGTTTTGAGGAACAGACGTATTCCTATGGTTAAAGTCATGTGGAGCAATCGTAGCCCTGCAGAGGCTACTTGGGAGATCGAAGGATCCATGAGAAAGCAGTTTCTTCATCTGTTTGATTCAGGTAAATTTCGAGGATGAAATTTTTTTAAGGTGGGGAGAGTTGTAACACCCTGATAAATATATATATTTGTATACAAAAAAAGAAAGAAATCAAGGTGAGGGTGTGGAGGCTCGAACCCGCGACTTCACCCCTCACCATCCAATGTTCCTACCGCTGAGCTAAGGGCTCATTTCTGTCAAAGCTTACCAGATTTTATTTTTAACTTAGTTAAAAATAACTCCGAACCCATTAAACTTTATCTGCCTCTCCACCTACCCGAAATTAATTCCCACCCATCTTCGAAATCTGAATCGTCCCCTCATCTCCCTCACAGATCTCTCTCCCCAGTTTTCGGCAACCTTTGGCCGTCCACACCGCCGTCCGGTGTGCGTCACCGCCTGTGCCGGCGAACAAACCTTGTCACTCCGGGCCTTTTGCCATCAGTAACGCGCCCCCGTGCCGCCGTTTGCGTTAAAAATCGTGCCCTTGCACCGTGAGTTGAACCGCTCTGTCTTTTTGTTTTCCCGTCCGTGTCGCCGCCGCTTTGCTTTTCCGTCGGTACGATGAAGCTCCCCTCTGCGAGCTGATCAAAACCCACCCAGCCGATCGGCGTTTCGACACCGGGAAGGGTTCCATCGGAGCTTCGAACATTCCGACCGTTTCGAACTTTAAAGGTTAGATCCGGCCTATTTTTCGGCTTATTTCGAATTAAAAATGTATGGGTTGGAATTGTGGTCTAATGATCTATGTTTTTCCGGTAGAATCACGTCCGTTGAGCTCTCTGGTGAGCTTTCCGGCCACCGTTCCGCGACGCCCGATCTCCTAGGGTAAGAAGCGGTCTGAACCGGTCCAACCCGACCTGACCCGAGTCCGACTGACCCGTGTCTGACCCGACCCAAGACTGAGTCAACTCAGTGAGTCAACTCGCCCGAGTTGACTCAGTGAGTTAACTCACCGAGCTGACTCAGTTGACTTTCTGCTGATCGCTGACGTCAGCGTTGACCTTGTCCCCCGTTGACCTTGGCCTGCTGACGTCAGCGTTGACTTTGACCAAAAAGTAAAAATTTCCGAAAAAAACCCTATCTTATGTTTTTCGACGTCCTGAGTCCGTTTTTGAAGCTCGTTTTGTGAAATTCTAACTCGAAGACCTCCGAATCTGTCCCTAAACCAAAACCATGCATATGTGTTTAAATTGTTTCCTTGAGTTAATATAAATCGAATATATGGCTAATATAAGCTTGTATCTGTTTAAAGGTAATCAAGACTCCCCTAACCGTTCGTCTACTCAGCCTAGTTCCTCCCGATCTGCTCCTTTGCGCGTTCCGATAGTTACTAGTATGAATCTGTAAACCTTGTAAGCTATTAGAATTTTTACGTATACCTTGTAGTAACCATGATCCTTTATTGATTTAGGATCTAGCACAGTGGCAGATCGTAACGAGGCAGGAGCCCGATAGATTCTCTAACCAGCTTTTGAGGTGTGTTCCATGTGTGCTACATTTCTGTTATATATATACATATATGTATACGTGGGTCCTGTTACGATTCACTGAATGTTATAGATTGCACTTGTACTTGAAATGCATGATTACTAAAAAGCATGATTTCTGTTTGAAAAGCATGATTACCTTCTGTTTGAAAAGCATAATTATAATGTGATGGAAGTCTGTTTATTGTGATATGTTGGAAGGTATACCTCATGTCTGATCTGAACTAGAAATATCTGATCTCTAAATGATAGAAATGTTATATGTCTATTGTCTGAGCTCTGTTGATGGTATATTGAACTGAATTGCACTGCTTGGGGTATACATTTGGGATGTGATTGAAGTGTCTGCAGGTACAGCCCTGATCCAGCTGGTAAAACCTTCGGTTAAGCTCCTACGCCCAATGGGCCTAGGGTAAGACTTTCTGGGTAGGCTCCTACGCCTTCGGGCCTAGGATAAGTCCTTCGGTATGCAGTTCATGGGGAATTGCATTTTGGTGTTCGGTTGGAGGGTAGATAGGTTAAAATGGAACCTTGGTTGCTCTTATGGCATGTTTGTATTATCTGATGCATATCTGAACTGTATATATATGTTTCCTTGCACTTATTGGAACACACTGAGCTTCCTAGCTCACACCCCCAAACTTTCCCCTTTCAGATACTTTTGGATAGGCTACCTGTGGACTTGGCACTTGGAGGATCGGCACATTCTTACTATACTTTTGTTGTAATGTTCTTATCCACCATACTGTCTATATGGGTGACATGAGCCTATATTTTGTTAAGATATACTTTACTAGTTAGCCATGATGGCATTATTTTGTAACTCAAACTTTGAAATGGTTTTAGATTATGAACTTGATAGTTGATTCGAATGCATGTGTTTACCTATTATTATCTTGATCACTTTATAGTGATGCCTGGATTTCATGAAAACTGAATACATGTTATATATGTATATGTTGTGATAATTCTCTGTAACTTAGGTATAACGCATAGGCAGGTATAAGGTGTTACAGGCCACAAAGAAGAATGTGCATTGCCTTATTGTTTAGCTTTGCCTTCGTATCGTTGGCACTCCTTTGCTTCTTCCTTTTCTTAGGATCTTCCACATACCCATCTTCGATGATATCCCAAATCTTAAAATCACGAGGCTTGATGAATAACTTCATGATGATGCTCCAATGGAAGTATGATTCTCCTTCAAAGAGCGGAGGACACGAGATAGACCGACCTTCTTCAAATCTTGCCATAATCTTGAACGGTGGACTACGAGCGGTGGATCTTTACTCCAGGATGTTAGTCCTTCGATGGAGACGAGGCTCTGATACCAATTTTTAGACTTGTTGCACGCTCGAATCGATTACCGAAATCCGTCAAGAGGGTTGATTTTTCTCCTTGGATGAATTGGCTAAAAACCGAAATAAGGATGGGCAATTTGCAAAAGGATTTTAGAGTGGTTCGACTACCCAACCGAGTCTACATCCACTACCTTATCACACCACTAAGGATTTCCCAATTCACTAAGAATTTGTCCCCTTTTCAAGGCTTAGAAGGAAACATTTACAACCCTATCTTTTATACGGCTAAGATAGAACCACTCTAGTTTTTGTCTAAGGCTAAACTAGAACTTCTCCTTTTACAAGGGATTTGTTTGTTAAACTTAATACCACACAATGTGGGTGTTTACACAAATTTAAGCTCACAAGAGTACAATGATTTACAATAAAGCCCACTATCTAATGACTATTTACAAGAGAAATGAAGAGATAAGAATTTGACTCAATTTCTCTTGAACATGTTGCTTGGATGTTGTCTCTCTCTCTCTCTTCAAGTGTTTCAGCCTTCATAATATAGTCAGGAACAAGCTTGTGGCCGTTGGAGACCGTTGGGGATGATTTGGAGATGTTTTGGCATTTATTTCCTGTAATAAATGCAGTTCTGGTGATGTTCGTTTCGATACGTTCGAAGCTGAATCGGGACACCCTTCTTTAGAACTAGCCGTTGGGTCTGATTCAGCATCTCGTATCAAAACACCATAGGCTGTATCGAAACGCCGTATCGAAACGCATGGTCCTGTATCGAAACGCCTGCAATTCAAAATACCGTTAGGAAATAGCCGTTGAGGGGGTTTTGACCGTTGGGGTGTCTGCCACGTAGGCGCATCGAAACACCAAAGGGTGTTTCGAAACAACCCCTATCCGTATAGAAACATGTAAGCCCTGTATCGAAACAAGTTTTGGCAATTTCAAAACGTATCGATACATATAATGCATGTATCGAAACGAGTACATTAAAAGCATTGGTTTGGCTACTTAAAAACGTTTCAAACATTGCCAAAACCTTTTGAAAACACCTCAAACTTATTTTCAAGTTGTTTTTACTAAAAGCATGTTTTAAATTCTTTTCAATTTAGTCCAAAACATTTTCAATTATTTTATCAAAACATATATTTCTACATATAGAAACTCGAGTCCGAGTACCGATGCTTGTCACTTATGATAACATTTTAGGTTGATGTTAAGTATCGAAACTTGTCTCTGAGTATCGATACTTGTCGTGAGATCACCAACCTAATGTGTTCTCAAAAGTATAATATTTTAAGTTGGTGGCAACATTTTAGGTTCCGTATTTTGTAACATTTCGGTTGGTGCCGCACCATAACCGTATCGTAACCCTACTTTACATTAAACTCCCCGTTGATGTTTTCATGCTTCATTGACTTTCTCCTCCATTTTTTAATGTATCGATCAATAATAGAAAAATAAATTATTTAATAGAGTCGATAATAAAAGATTTAATTTGTTACTAATAAAAGTTTAATGATGTAAATTATAATACGGTGAAATTAACAAATTGTGACTTATATGAAAAATATAGTAAATTCATCGAATAGAAATTCTTTGGCCTTTTTTAGTGCTCTTTCTAAGTCTTACACTAAAAAAATTAGATTTAAGGTTTAGTATTAAGGTTTAAGGTTAGAATTTAGAGTTAGAGCTTTAAATTAAACTTTTTAATGTTGAGAATAAAAGGGCACCGAAAATATGCAGGAGATATTTGTCCAAATTCATCGTTATTTTAGGTTTCGGTCCACAAATATTGTTACCTATAAACTTAAAATATTATCAAAAAGTATAGGCTCTCTTTGACAATTAGCGAATAGCTGATACCTGATAGCGGATTATATTAGTTGATAGCTGATTGCATTAGCTTATTTAACTAGCGAATTGTATTAGTTGATTGTGTAAAAGCGTTTGGTAAAATTAACTGATAGCTGATAGTTGTTTGATTATTTAAACAAGCAAAATAATATATACGGACATGATTATATTCGATACTTGTTTGAATAGTTTATTAATTATCAATATTTTGTATATATTAATATTAATTAGATTATGAAAAATAAAATTTTTAATATAACATTACTAAGCATATTTGAAAGATCTATATATTAATTTATTATTTATATATATATTTAATATAATTTAACTAATTATTAAATTTAAATACAAATATAAGTGTGTGAGAATAGAAAGAAAAAATAAAAAAAATATTAGTTTACAAATGTCACAATATAAATAAATATTGTGTCGAATTAAAATAGAAAATGTTAAATTTAAGTTACTTGCAGTTTTTTTATAATTGTTAAGGGTAAAAGGGTCTTGATAACTCTTATGTCAAAACCTCTCATTTCAAAAAGCTCATATTAGTAGCTTTTTCAAAATTAGAGGTTTCACCCCAATTCGCTATTCACCAAACATCTAAATTAGCGGATTTGATCGGTCAAACCTCTAATATTAGTTCAAACCTCTAATTTTGGCTCAAACCGCTATCTACCAAACATGGCGATAATATTTTAGGATGATGGTTAAGTATAGAAACTTGTGTCCGAGTACCATACTTGTCACTTCTAATAACATTTTAGGTTGGTGTTAAGTATTGAAACTTGTCTCTGAGTATCGATACTTGTCGTGAGACCCCCTCCTAAAATGTTTTACCTTTTATAACATTTTAAGTTATTGGCAACATTTTAAGTTTCATGTTTTATAACATTTCGACTGATGTCGCACCATAGCCGTACCGTAACCCTGCTTTACACTAAACTCCTCGCTGATGTTTTCATGCTTCATTGACTTTCTCCTCTATTTTTAAGGCATCAATCAATAATAGAAAAATAAATTATTTAATAAAGTCGATAATAAAAGATTTAATTTGTTACTAATAAAAGTTTAACGATGCAAATTATAATATGATAAAATTAAGGAATTGCGACGTACATGAAAAATATAGTAAATTCATCGAATAAAAGTTTCATGGCCCTTTTTGATGCTCTTTTTAAGTTTCATGTTAAAAAAATTAAATTTAAAATTTAATATTAAGGTTTAAAGTTAAAATTTAGGGTTATAACTTTAAATTAAACTTTTTAGTATTGAGAATAAAAAGAGAACTGAAAGATGTAGGGGATTTTTGTCCAAATTCATCGTTATTTTAGGTTTCAGTCCTCAAATATTGTTGATTAGTTGATTCTTAAACTAAAGACCCAATTAAAGGTTATTTTTGTTTCTTTTAACACTGTTGAAAGCATGGATTTTTTTATTCTTCTAAAAAACAACACCTTAAATACAAGCTAAAAAATGACATGTACCGAATTTCTTACAAAAATTGTAAGAAATTTTGTATAATGTACCGAAATTCTTACAAAATCGTAAGAAATTCGGTATGTACATAAGTTCTTACTACTTTTGTAAGAATTTCGGTACATGTATAAAATTCTTACAAAAATCGTGAAACTTAAGGTATGTACATAATTTCTTACAACTTTTGTAAGAAATTCTGCATGTACAAAAAAGTCGTAAGAAATTATGTACATACCCAATTTCTTACTATTTTTGTAACAAATTCGGTATATGTATAAATTTTCTTACAATTTTTTTTATAACAAATTCGGTACATGTAGTTTTTAACCTGTATTTAAGGTGGTGTTTTCTAGAACCACCCGCCGAAAGCATGTGACCTACGTTTTTGGTTAAAATGAAGCCCAGGTTTAACCCAATCGGCCCCAAAATCAACCCAACAAACCAATAGTTAAAGATAAAGTTTTTTTTTTTTGATCTAATATAGTTAAAGATAAAGTTAAACAAAAATTTAAAATAATATAAAAACATTAATTCGTAGATATAATATAAAAACTAAACATTAAATTTTGAAATAATACATAGAACTACACGTATTTAAACATTTTTAGGTGAATTAGGTTAACTGAAAAGTCAAAATAGCCGCCTTACATACTGCCAAGTGTCAACAGTCCACTGGTGAACAGAGCAATAATATTGCGCTAAATACGTTGGGCCAGATCAGGTATATCAACGAACAGCGCATCACCATCAGAACATTTTTAATTTTCAACAAAAGCAACGGCCGGGATTCGCTTCAATCTTCTTACTTTAAATATGTCAGAGATCATATTAGCGGCCGGATTTTGTTGCGCGGTTGTAAGCCTCAACGATCTTTAGGTTTATTTAAAAAAAAACAATTTTTTAAACCCGTGGAGTGATTTTAGCGGTAAATGATGATGTATTTTATTGAGGTGACTTGGATTTGAGCATTATGTGTGCAAGGTGTGTGTGCCTTATTAAAAGGCTAAGAAAATTGAACAAATACTACATTGTAATCACACCAACATATTAAAAAATAAATTTAAAAAATAAAAACATTTTTAAGTAAAAAGTTTCAAGTTGATAAGCTATTTTTAAAGAATGGGTTTTTGAGTACAAAGTATTGATGATACAATAAAGAAGTCAATGAATCGATGAGAAGAAATAATTTACAAAAAAATGTGATTGAAGGATTAAATTAAATAAAATGCAAAGTTGATGGATTAAATTGTAAAAAGAGTAAATTTGTTGTTGAAAAATATGAATTGGGTTTATATAGATATTCTATAGTGGCAGTGGGTCACGTGATTCAAATTTGATAAAAAAATAGACTTAAAACAAAAGAGGAATCGAAGATATGAGAAAATCATACAAAGTTGATAGACTAAATAACAAAATGACTAAATTTATTTTCAATAATAAGAATTAAAAATACATAAGAATTATAAAACTAGTTTAGGAGCATGTGGTTTAAATGTGGTAAAAATTAG
Source organism: Hibiscus trionum (assembly GCA_030270665.1). Lineage (NCBI taxonomy): Eukaryota > Viridiplantae > Streptophyta > Magnoliopsida > Malvales > Malvaceae > Hibiscus > Hibiscus trionum. Next base: position 5,871,791 of record BSYR01000007.1, on the reverse strand, counting down.
ACTTACAATAAAAGAGGAAATAAGGAAACCAACTAAAATACAAAATAGTTAAATTTAGTTTTTAAGTTTTTTCGAGTGGGAAAAATCTGAAATTGACTTGAACTCAAAAACTAATTTATTAATTTGAGTTGAGTTAAATAACTCGATTTGAATAACTTAAAATTTTAAAAAGAAATCTATATTTTTTTAATCGAGTTTCGCACACCACTAGTTTAAATAAGAAGAATTGTGTAATTTCTTTTACACAACTTGTGTATCAAAATATAACTAAAAAGAATATAAAATATATAATTTTAAAAATTATTTGATATACAAGGGGTGTAAATTTTAGTTTACAAAAGCTTGTATATGTTAGGGCTTAAAGATTTAGTCTAGAGTTTAGAGTTTATGAGTTTAGGCTTTAAGGTTTATAGTTTAAGGTCTGGGGTTTAGAATTTAGAATTTAAGGTTTTAACCTAGAGATTTAGACTCTAGATTTTATATTTCATAAGTTATGTGTCAAAATATAACTCGTATAATTTTAGAAGTTACGTGTCAAAATATTACATTTCCATTCAAAAACTATGGCTCTGTTTGGCAATTATCGGATAGCTGATAGCTGACTGCATTAGCTGATTTGATTAGCAGAACGTATTGACTGATTGTATAGAAGTGTTTGGTAAAATTAATTGATAACTAATATCTGTTTGATTATTTAAACAAGCAAAATGACATATAATGACATGATTATATTCGATACTTGTTTGAATAATTTATTAGTTATCAATATTTTATTTCTGTTAATATTAATTAAATTATAAAAAAATATTTTTTAATATAATATTACTAATCATATTTGAATGATCTATATATTAATTTATTATTTATATAATTAGTTTAATACAATTTAATTAATTATTAAATTTAAATACAAATATAAATGCGCGAGAATAAAAAGATAAAAGTATTAGTTATATATATTATAAGGCATTCTTGGATGTGTGACGTAAGCTACTACTAAAAATATCTTTACAGAGTATCTAATAATATTATCTTAATGAACAAAATTACTTAAATTTTAAAATAATAAAGTTGTATATATTATTAAAAGTTATTATTTTCACTTCTATTTTTACTAATAATACTTTTTCTATAAAAGATATGATGTATTTTTTTGAAAAAAAAAATATTGTTTCATGTTTATTATTAAATAAAAATACAAATATTTCGAACTTACTAGATATAATTTCTTTGAAAATTGAATTATTTGTACAATTCAATATCTAAATAAAGATAGGAAAAAAGAAATTTAAACCGACCAAAAAATAGAAATTTTAAGACTTGAACTGTGCAAATAATTCAACTTTCAGGTAAATTTATATCTCTAGTAGGCATATAATTTTTATATTTAGATTTAATAATATACGTGAAACAATGTTATTTCAAAAAAATATCATTTTATAGAAAAAAAGTTTTATGAGTAAAAATAAACGTGAAAAGAATAAATTTTAATGATATATACCATTTATTTTATTATTTTAAATTTGAAGTAATTTTATTAATTAAGATAAAAGTATTAGATATAACATAGAAATTTTTGGTAGTAGTTTATATCTCACTTCCAAAAATACCTTATTATATATATGTAAATAATTATTTTCTATAAAGTAGTATTAAAAAGTTATAATTTTTGAATGGAAATGTAATATTTCAAAAGTAATAGTTTTCAATTAAGGTGAGATTTAGGGGCTTATTAGGCTTAAAATGGAATTTAAGGATTTAATTAAGAAAATTTTGAAATTTAAAGATTATATTGTAAGTTTTTGAAGTTAAGAGAACACCAAGGAGGGGGGCCAGCAGTGGAGGCTTCACGTGATGCAGTTTTGGCGTTGACATGGCTGATTGCTATAAAGTACTAATGATGTGGCGTTCAGTGGATGGTCATGGCTGATGTCGTGGCAGACGAGGTGGCACATGACAACCGAAGGGTTGCAGCTTGGAAACTTCTGGAAGCTCAATAAGATCTCAAAGGTTGGGGAGCTGAGGCTAAATTTTTTTATAATTAAATTCCAATTTCATAAAAATATCTACAATTACAGAAGTTTGCGCAAATTACTGGGAATGGATGAAATCCAATCAGAAAGATATTGGTTAAGCCTAAAGACTTTGGCTACCCAATATGTAGCGCAATTACAATGTCTTTTGAAAAAGGTGAAAAAACAAGAAGAAAAAAAAGGCAAAAATGCCTAAAGTATCACGATCAATAAAAGATGACTCCCATGAAGATGAAGAGCATGTTCTTATACGAGAGGCAAGAGCTTCATTTTCTGTGTAATACCTCAAAATATGACTTATAATTTTTTATATTAATTTGAATGTGACCCTATCAATTTAAGTGTTTCTTAGAATAATTAATTAAGAGCTTTAAGATTAAATTGAAATCATAAATAAGTTGAGAGCCATATTAAAAGGACACAATTTAATCCATGTTATAACTTGATACTTGCATGCAAAATTTATTATTTTTGGAGGATATGTACACTTGTCCATCCAAGGCCAAGCAATGTGTAAGGGGAGTTGGGTGAATGGACACTTGTAGGAAAATTGTGAGATGAACAAAACTTTGCTCATCAACCTTCTTCCTTTTTCATTTCTCCCATAACCAAACAATATATAGAGAGAAAGAGAGAGTTTGAGAAAAACCTTAGAAATTAGGTCATCCTAGTTCGAATATAACTCTTATTTGAAGAGAGTCTTGATAAGAAGGTAATTACTTTGATCCTTCCTCCTTTGCAAGTAAAATTTATTCAAATTTTAGGGATTTGTGTGTGTATATATATGTACCTATATAATGTGAGAATACTTTGCGATGTTAGAAAAATAAGTTTAAGCCATATGAGGTGGTGTATTTTGTAGATAAATGATTGTAGCACCTAAAAGAAAATGGATAATATTTGTGAACTATTCGATTAGGCCCTTGTTTGGTAGTGAAATGAATGATTGAGCATGAATTAGGAAAATTGAGAGTGTGATATATGTATTCGAATGATTTATATGTTTAGTGGTTGACATGCTATTTGTTGTTCGAATGAGTTAAATAGATGGTGATCATGTTAAAGTTTTGTTGTATATGTAAGACATTTGATAGATGTTTAAACATGTATACAATGCTCTCTGTGTGTGTGTGAGAGAGAGAGAGAGAGAGAAATGGTATGGACAATTTATGGAGGAAAGGTAACATCCCAACGACTATATTGATGAATGCAACAACCCCAACGGCTAGAATTCAATGAGAATGTCTAAAAGGGGCCTCTAAAAGCTCCAACAACAACTATTGATCTCCAAAGAATTATCCAAACATCAAATCCAAGCAATTGTGCTAAAATCCCATCATTTGTTGTAAACTCCAATTGTGAACTTTGTAATTTCCATTCTTATCTGTTCAATTGGGTTGAGTGCTTGTAAAAGGGCTACATTTTGTATTGAGAGATACTAGTTTTAGCCTTTATTTTCTTTGTATTACTTGAGTGAGGATTGGGTCAAATTTTGGGTAGAAAAATTGATCGTTATTGTAAAGGTTACCTTCTTAGCCTAGAAAAGGGGAAGAACAATTAGTGGATTGTTGGAAAATCCTTAGTGAAGCTAAGGTAGTGGATGTAGAGTTCGATTGGAACTTGAACCACTCTAAATCCTCTTGTCTAGCATTTTTAATTTTCCACTCCACCACCAAAAGTTTTAAAAATCCAATTCACCCCCTCTTGGCTTATATCGTTTCATTGATCCACTCAACAATTGATATCAGAGTCTACCTCTTTGAAGGATTAACAACCACAAGAGAAGTTTCTAGGAAGAGTGTGATCATCTACAAAAGTAAGCCATGACATCTACCTCCGGGTCAAACATGTACGAGTCTCAATCAACAACCAAACCACCTTTCTTCAACGGTGATAACTACCCTTTTTGGAAGAACCAGATGCGTCTCTTCATTAAATCCAACGATTATCTAGTTTGGGATGTCATTGAAGATGGCCCCTCTATTCCGATGAAGAGAGATGACGAAGGAAGACTTGTGCCAAAGAAGACGAATGAGATGAGTGAAGAAGAGAGAAAGAAGATTCAAATCAATGATAAAGCTCTTCACATGTTGTTTTGCTCTTTCGGTCCCGACATCTACTCCAAGGTTTCCTCCATCGAAAGTGCTAAGGAAGTGTGGGATACACTTGAGACTACTTATGAAGAAACAAGTGATGTATAGGAGACAAAGATTGGAATTCTCAATCTTAGCTATGAGAATTTCAAAATGGAGCCCGACGAAACCGTGTCAAAGATGTTCGATTGTTTCTCAACAATCGTCAATTGGCTAAAGGGTTTTAGAGAGATAATCCTGAAAGACAAACTAGTCCAGAAGCTACTCTACTCACTTCCCGAGTCTTGGGATGGGAAGAGAACCACCATCATTGAGGCCAAAAATTTGAAGACACTCAAGCTTGATGAGCTAGTGGGTTCTCTCCTAACCCATGAGATAATGAAGCAAGGAAGGGAAGATGAAAGGAAGAAGGAAGAGAGAAGAGTGGAGAAGCTTGAGGTAGATAAGAAGGAGAAGATATGAGTGGCTCTATAAACTTCTCTACATGAAGAGAGCACTTCTAGTGAGGAGGAAGACCTAGAAGAATTTACTATGATAGCCAAAAGGTTCTCACGATTTATGAGGTTCAACCGAGGAAAGAAGATTCAAAGAAAAATGGACTTCAAGACCAAAAACAAAGAAGAAGAGAGGGATCAAATCATTTGCTTTGAGTGAAAAAAACCGGGTCATATTCGTTCTGAGTGCCCTCAACTCAAGAAGAAAGGCTTTGAGAAGAAGAAGAATCTCAAAGCCAAGCTTGCTACTTGGAGTGATGAGGAGTCATCCGAGGATGAGGAACACGAAGTGGCCAACTTTTGCCTCATGGCTCTTGAGGGGGATTCCTCCATGGTAACCTCTAACTCATCATATTTTGATTTTACATTTGATGAATTGCATGATGCTTATGATGAGTTACAAGAAGTATATGATGAGCTAGTTGAGAAGTATAAGGAGTCGATTCTAAAAAATAGAAAATAATCATTTCAGAATTAAATGCTAAAAACGACTCACTTTCTCAAGTTAACTTAAATTTTGAGAAAAAGATCTTAGGTTTACAAGATGAACGTAAATTCTTTCAAGATGAAAATGTAGACTTAAACAATCTTATTTCTCAATGCAATAATGAACACCAAAAGGTGTTAGATGAGCTTAACAAACTCAAGGAGTCTTTCAAAAATGTTGGTAATGTGAAAAATGAGATAGGTGAATCCTCTAGAACTAACCAACCTAAGAGAAAGATATATAACTACAAACAAAGTGGCTTCCATAGGCATAATAGAACTAAGAAAATTAGAAGTGTATGGGTTTCTAAGGAACTCGTCAAGTCTAATAATGTTGTTGCTATGTCACCTTGGATTCCTAAGGGAACCAAGCTTTTGGGAGCTAACACTCGTGGACCCAAAATGATTTCGGTACCAAAAATCAAAGCTTAATATCTTTGTTTGTAGGGTGAACATTGCTACAAGGCCAAAGCACAAAGTCAAAACTCATGGTACCTTGATAGTGGATGCTCGAGGCACATGACCGGAGACAAGAGTCGATTCATGGACTTAAAGCCAAAAAGTGGAGGAGTAATGACATTTGGTGACAACTCCAAAGGCCACATTAAAGGTATTGGATCCATAGGTAATCACTCTACTATTCTCATTGAAAATGTTTTATATGTTGATGGTCTAAAACACAATTTATTGAGCATTAGTCAATTGTGTGATAAATTATTTAATGTCTTATTTGATAAAAATGGACGCAAAATTGTTGACATTAAATCGAATAATATAATGCTCATTGGTCATCGCATAAGTAATATATACATGGTGCATTTAGATGACATTCATACATCCCATGCATGTTTTGTTGCACAAAATGAAAATGATGCATGGCTATGACATAAGAAACTAGGACATGCTAGCATTATTGTTTTAGAAAAATTAGTTTCCCTAAATCTAGTTAGAGATTTGCCCAAAATTAAGTTCTCAAATGACAAAATTTGTGATGAATGTTCTAAGGGTAAACAACATAGATCATCCTTTAAATCCATTAATGATGTTTCTACAAGTAGATGTTTACAATAAATTCATATGGATTTATTTGAGCCTATTAGAACTATGAGCTTGGGTGGTAAATTGTATGCATTTGTACTTGTTGATGACTATTCTAGATTTACTTGGTTTCTATTTTTAATTACTAAAGATGAGACTTTAAAAAAATTCATCACGTTTTCAAAATTAACTCAAAATGATCTTGAACTTAAGATTTCTCATATTAGAAGTGATCATGGAACCGAATTTCAAAATCTAGGTTTTGAAGAGTTTTTAAATGAAAATGGTATTAGCCACAATTTTTAGGCTCCTCGAACTCCTCAACAAAATGGGGTAGTTGAGAGGAGAAATAGGACTTTATAAGAAATGGCTAGAACCATGCTTTGTGAAAATAATTTACCTAAATATTTTTGGGCGGAAGCCACAAACACCGCTTGCTACATTGTAAATCGAGTAATGATTAGGTCACTTTTAAAGAAAACACCATATGAGATTTTAAAATCTAAAAAGCTTAACATTATCTATTTTCATTCATTTGGTTGCAAGTGTTTTGTTTTAAATAATGGAAAAGACAACTTAGGTAAATTTGATGCTAAAAGTGATGAAGCTATTTTCTTAGGGTATTCTTTAACCTCTAAAGCCTATCGGGTATTTAATAAGAGAACTTTAGTAGTAAAAGAGTCTATTCATGTTGTATTCGATGATAACCTCCTTCCGAGGAAGGAATCTTGTGATGATGATGATGTAGGAATCCTAGATGCCTTTGATGGAGGACAAACTTCAAAGGAGGATGAGATTCCAACTAAAGATGAGGATGCACAAGATCCACCTCTTGAAGCCTTGAAGAACTTGGCTCTTAAGGAAAAGGAAGTGAGCTACCCAAGGGAGTACAACTATGTCAAAGGTGGTGATATCTTGGGTGATCCATCCAAGGGGGTAACTACTAGATCTTCTCTTAAACTCATGAACCATGTTGCTTTTATCTCATGCATAGAGTCTAAGAACATTAAAGAAACATTAAAAGATGATTTTTGGATTATGGCTATGCAAGAAGAGTTAAATCAATTTGAGAGAAGTAATGTATGAACATTAGTTGAAAGGCCTAGTAATCAATCTACTAAATGAACTAAATGAGTTTTTAGGAATAAACTAGATGAGAGTGGTAACATTGTGAGAAACAAAGCTAGATTAGTTGCTCAAGGTTACACTCAAGAAGATGAAATTGATTTTGATGAAACCTATGCACTCGTAGCTAGAATGGAAGCTCTTAGGATGTTGCTTGCATATTCATGTTATCATGATTTCAAGCTTTTTCAAATGGATGTTAAAAGCTCATTTTTAAATGGTTTTATAAATGAAGAAGTGTATGTGGAACAACCACTGGGTTTTGAGGATTCAAAATTTCCAAATCATGTTTTCGAACTAACTAAAGCACTTTATGGTTTAAAACAAGCTCCTAGAGCTTGATATGAAAGACTTTCAAACTTTTTGATTGAAAAAGGTAAGGTGGACACTACACTTTTCATAAAAAGGTATAAAAATGACATCTTAGTAGTACAAATATATGTTGATGATATCATTTTTGGATCTACTAATGAGTGTCATTGCAAGGAGTTTGCTAAGTTAATGCAAGGTAAATTCGAGATGAGCATGATGGGGGATCTCTCATTCTTTTTGGGACTCCAAATCAAGCAAAGGAAGGATGACACATTCATCAATCAAGCAAAGTACATCAATGATATGCTCAAGAAGTTTGGCTTGGAGAATGCAAAGCCTCAAGCCACACCAATGAGCTCATCTACAAAGCTTGACAAAGATGAAGGAGGTAAGTGTGTTGACTCTAAGCTTTATCGCTCTATTATTGGATCTTTGCTTTACCTTACCGAAAGTAGACCGGATATATTGTTTAGTGTTTGCTTGTGTGCTAGGTTTCAAGCTAGTCCTAGAGAGTCTCACCTTATAGCTGTTAAGAGAATCTTTAGGTACATTTGAGATACTCCTTGTCTAGGCCTTTGGCACCCTAGAGACTTAACCTTCAACCTTCATGCTTATTCAGATGTGGATTATGGGGGTGTAAAATTGATAGGAAGAGTATTTCGGGAACTTGTCAATTCTTAGGTAGTATGCCCATATCTTGGTTCTCTAAGAAACAAAATAGTGTAGCTCTATCTACCACCGAAGCCGAGTACATATCCTTAGGTAATTGTTGTGCTCAAGTCCTTTGGATGAAGCAACAACTCTTAGATTATGGTATTAAAGTTGAAACCATACCCCTTAAATGTGACAACACTAGTGTCATATGTTTAACCAAAAATCTCATCCAACACTCTAGAACCAAACATATAGAAATAAGGCATCATTTCATTAGATATCTTGTCCTTAAGAAAGATGTTGCTATAGAGTTCGTTGACACCTTAAACCAACTAGCGGACATTTTTACCAAGCCTTTGGATAAGGAGCGCTTTTGGTCCCTTAGGAGAGAGTTAGGTCTAACTAGCCTATCTTGACCTTTTAGGACCTTTTTGTGCTTAAATTGCTTGATTTCTTGAAAAATGCCATGCTTATGTGTTTTTAATCCTAATTTCATCCATGCCAATAGTTAGGGGGAGTATGTTTATGTTTGTACATGGTATTCCTGCTCATTCATATCATTTATGCATATAGAACTTTATGAAATTCATTCTTCTGCAATATTAGAGCCTCATCTACACCTCCAGGCCTAGGTGTATCGAAACGGGTCAATCTGTTTCGATACGGGTGCCTTAAAAGAGTGATCTATGACTAGGATGTTTTGAAACGCCTTAAAAGGGTTTTGAAACATTTTGCCTCTGCCAAGAAGTGTATTGAAACGAGTTTTGATACGGGTCAACACGTGGGATTCGATACGGTCAAAGCCGTATCGAAACGGTCCACTGGACTCGAAACGACAGTCAACGTTTCGATACGCACGTTTCGGAATGATCGTGCCTGTTTCGAAACGGCTCTACGGACAACTTTAAAAAGGGTCTTAAATGATGAAGTTGCTTTTAAATTAAAACTCCTAAAAACCCTCCAAACCTCATTGTTTTTCATCAAATATTGAGGGCTTTTACTCACAAACTCATGTCTAAGCAAGCTTCAACAATTTTGTGCAAGTTCTTCCAATCATTCATCCAAAATCCCTATTTAAGGTATATTTTCATCCTCTTCTTTTTCCTTTGTTTTTATTCGAATATTAGGTTAGAAAACATTAATTTTGTATAGATTATATGTTTTGCAACTTGAGTTTTTCAAAATTTGTAAAAAAATTCAAAATATTCAAATTTTTTATTCAAATATATTTGTTTTTACTCATATTTTTTTACCGTTTTTCAAAAGTTTTTTCCTCTTAAATTTTTTTAAGTCTTTTTAAACCTAAATGGGATTTTTCATTAGATTGAATTAAGGATGTTCATGCATACACTTAAATTTTTAAAATTGCTTGATTTATGTTTTTAGGATTTTTCCATGGAGAACGTTAACAAGAAGCGCAAGACGGCTCAAACGGGTGAAGGCTCAATTCAAGCAAATATCCGTCCCAACCTCACCAAACTTTTTCTCAAAAGTCTTCGGACTCAAGAGATGAAGGATCGTTTCACCTACGTCAAGGATATAGCCGTTCGTCGAGAGCGCGTTGTTGATATCTCGTTCCTTGATTCTGAGCGTTTTGCTTTCCGCTATCTAGAGCGTTTGCAAGAATGGAACTTCATGGCCTTCTTGAGCATACCGGATAGTATCTACAAGCACATGGTCCTCCTTATCTACTCAAATGCCTTGCTCATTGATAATAAAGATCACACCGAGGTGATTGGCATTGATTCGTATCTCTTGGGGAAGAAGTTCATTATCAACGTACCCTTTTTAGAGACTGCTCTTGGGCTCAAGAATGAAGGCATTGAGGATAAGACCCACTTTGGTGCTCACACCGGCTCCGTTCTTTCTTTGGATGCTCATGACCGGTTCCTTCACTTGATGATTTCATGGTTCATCCGCCCTTCTGGAGGTAAATTCTCTCATATTCGTCAAGTTGACTATTTTTGGCTAGAGTGCTTTCGCCGAGGAGAACGGCCAAATCTTGTCCAAATTATGTTCATCGAGATGGTCAATAATTTGAAGCTTCATGAAACTGATGTTCTTAAATCTTTCACGTATGGGACTGTTTTGAGTTATCTCTTTGGCACCCTCAACTTTGATTGCTCTTATGATTCTTCAGAACCCCGTAGGAACAAGATTGGTGAATATTATCTCCATAAGTCCGGGTTCCACTACACTCTTGGCCAATGGGAACGTGTTAATAGGCATGCCCCTCCACCTTAAGTTGAGCCCCCACCTCAAGCTTTGGGTCCTAACAATGAAGCTCTTATAGCTTTCCTCACCGAGCGGCTCAACACGATGGATACAAACATAGCTTCGGGTTGTTGTGCTCTCAATACTCGTTTGCAATCCATGGAGAATCGTCTCACCTCTCTCGAGAATCAACAAACATCGATGGACTTGTCATTCTCTACCTTCTATGGTCAACGGATGACCTTTTGTCGTACTCAAGCTAAAAACGATGATGATTCTTCGGATGTTGATGGTGACGATGACGAGGCTTAGGGTCTTCATTGCATGTCATATTAGTTTATCATATTAGGACTATGTTTGCACCTTTTCTATTTTATTTATGCTTTATAAACCTATACTTTGATTGTTTTGTTTGGGATTGAGCTTTAATATCTATTGCTTTAAGTTTTATGTTTGGTTATTTGAACTTTATGAATCTATATTATGTTGATTATTGCTTTTAACCTTGTTTCTTCTCTCGATGAACCTTGTTTATTATTCTTTTTGATCTAACAAAAAGGGGGAGAAGTAATATAAGAGCCAAAAAAAATTCTTAAGTCGGTTTTGAGTTTTAAAACTTGAATTTTAAATCTTTTCAAGACTTTAAAACCCATCTTAAATTGAGGGGGAGTTAGAACGTCTTCAAAATTTCAAAACTCTTAAAAATGCTAACTTGGTTTTGTTATATCAAAAAGGGGGAGATTGTGAAACCAATAAATTGATTTTGATATAACAAAAGATTTAAGGAATAAATTGAAAATTGGAAAGTGAATTTTTAAGTCCTCAAAACCTCTCTATGTATTTAAAGAAAAATGTTTAAGTCAAAACTTCAACTTGTCAAATGTTTTTTTAAGTGTTTATCAAGCCAAAACACTGATTTTTGAGTCACCGTTTCGGAACGGCCTTTGGGCGTTTCAGAACAGTTTGAAACTATTAACCTCTGTTTTGGAACATGTTTCGAAACGGATGAAGAACATCGGAACGGTTTGACCCGTTTCGATATGGTAGTATCGAAACGACCTCATACGTTTCGAAACGGAATTCAAACTTGGTTTTAAAATATGATCGTTGAAGTTTTATAACTTAATTTAAAATTATCGTTAAGGCATATTGAAACGCTTCTAAGTCGTTTCAATACAGGCTTTGACAATAGCAAAATGTTTCGAAACGAGTTTCGAAACGGGCTCTTAGCGTATCAAAACATTCGTGCCCGTTTCGGTACAGTCTATTTATTACACCCTAACGGCTCTTTCTATTTTGGTCTATTTCGAAACAGGGTCGGGCGTTTCGGAATGAGTAGTTGCAGACCACATTTATAGAGGGAAGATAACATCCCAACGGCTATATTAATGAATGCAACAACCCCAACGGCTAGAATTCAATGAGAAGGTATAAAAGGGACCTCTAGAAGCTTCAGCAACAACTATTGATCTCCAAAGAATTATCCAAACATCAAATCCAAGCAATTGTACTAAAATCCCATCATTTGTTGTAAACCCCAATTGTGAACTTTGTAATTTCCATTCTTATCTGTTCAATTGGATTGAGTGCTTGTAAAAGTGCTTTATTTTGTATTGAAAGATACTAGTTTTAGCTTTTATCTTCTTTGTATTACTTGAGTGAGGATTGGGTCAAATTTTGGGTAGAAAATTTGACTGGTATTGTAAAGGTTACCTCCTTAGCCTAGAAAAGAGGAAGAACAATTAGTGGATTGTTGGAAAATTCTTAGTGACACTAAGGTAGCAGATGTAGAGTTCGATTGGAACTTGAACCACTCTAAATCCTCTTGTCTAGCATTTTTAATTTTCCACTCCACCACCAAAAGTTCTAAGAATCCAATTCACCCCCTCTTGGCTTATATCGTTTCATTGATACACTCAACAGAGGGGTACTAGAGTCTAAATATTTACATATGCGATGTGTTGCTCATGTTTTGATTTTAGTCATAAATGATGGTTTAAATGAAGTTAGTGTATCTGTCTTGAGGATTCGTACTACTATGAAATTTGTGAGGTCATCCCCAATTAGGCTTTCTCAATTTAAAGCTTGTATTGTAGAAGAAGGATTGCCAAATAAACGTCATGTGTGTTTAGATGTTGATACAAGATGGAATTCTACTTTTTGTTGCTTGAGGGTGCACTGTTGTAGAACGCCGGTACACCCATGGCGCAGCGAAAAATTATCCAACAAATTTCGCCAATGATCTATGTACAAGAGATGAATTTGGGGTGAGTTGGGATGGAATATTAACTTAATAAATCTGGTATCTCGATATCCTTAGGGAGTTTGGATAAACCAAATCGAATTCGAGTCGTCACAATAGCGCTCCGACCTCTACGCAGTCCACCCGAACAAAACGAACAATATTTTCTCTTCTCGAACTGTTAGAGAGGTTTTCTGAAAAAGCATATTTTGTCTACTATACCTTATGCCTTTATATAGCATTAAAAACATAATTCTAATTAAATTCGGATTCATTAAATATACAATATATTTAACCGAATATAATTAAATATGTAGAATCTATTTCTACTTTAATTCGAATTCATTTAATATACAATATATTTAACCGAATATAATTAAATATGTAGAATCTGATTCTACTTAAATTAGGATTCTTTAGGGATATATATATATATATATATTTTAATAGTGTTTGATAATTACAATAATTATCTAATTGTTAAAATATATATAAACGAAATTATCTATAATTACAATAATTATAGTAATTTCGTCTTTAATAATTATTACGTGTATAACACGTTTGTACACATGCTATCTAGTCGATATTTGTTCGTTTCAATCATAGGGTGTGACCCTTGTAGGTTCATGTAACGTTAGTAGTAATATCTAGAACAATTCTAATATTACAAACAATGAGTGACATCTAGCAGTACGTCATTGCTACCTAAGTTATATGAAGTCGTGGTTCGACTTTACCTTTTTCCGTGATTAACTTCTTTTATGTATTACATCCTTTTGTCCTTATATCTAGATCGAACACAAGTCATGAATTAGTCACACTCGTACAGTCCATCTAATATTTCTTGATATCTTGAGTAGACTATGATAAACGAATAACTATGATATCTCATATAAATTTATTCGAGCATGGCCATGCATTTTCTAGTCTCACTCATTCAAGTGGCCTACGATATTACTCCTATTATGTATGAGAGATAAATCCTATCTTGATAAACCATATTTTGCTATATAGAGTGTGACATATACAATATTAGTATTTATAGTGTAGTATGTTACAACACACGTTTGACTGCATCAAAATACGTCACTCTAGATTTTGAAATAATGATGATCTCAAGTCTGAGGATCATACACTCATTTATCACCATGAGCAATGTTGTGACTGTCACATAATAATCCAAGAAACATGCTCATAGTGGGTCGGTCCAGTATGTCGTTCTCTAACACATACTTATGTATTTATTTTGACATCTATATGTCAATAACAACACTTTGTTATCAATCAACTACATATTAATCTTAATATATTATTGTTATCCACGCCCACAATATTCTCGACTAAGGACATTCAAGAATAACTATATTATTGTAAGGATTTTATTATAATTCAGTTTATTTATAGATGCACAGAATAAGACTGAAATAATAATAATAATGACTTTATTAATAAACAAGATAAAATAAGTATGTCTTTTACAATCATCTCATGATTGGTCTTTGGGCATACTCCAACAATTGAAACTTAGGAAAGCATTTGATAATTTGGAATCTAAAGGTGGACAATATGTTAGAGAGTTTAAGAATTTTGGTGGTCCACCTAAGGATGATGATTGTAATCATATTATTGGCTTTCGTTTTTTAGTATTTTTTATGATGCTACTTTGAAGATGTCTGCTTCTCTTTATGTGACTGAAAATTAATATGTGCTTGAGATTTATGGTGTTGGATTGTTAATTTTTGACTATTACAACAATGATGATGGTAATGTAAGAAACATGACATAAAAAAAACTCAAATATGATAAGTATCAGACAAATGTTGATAATATCAAAAGTTTGTTGTTTGTTTCATTAATTTTGGATCCTAGACATAAATTATAATATGTTGATTGGTTATCAAAGGTTCTTATGATTTGGAAAGTGCCACAATGTTGTTAAAGGTTTTTTGTGAATTATTTGAAATGTATGCCTCTTCTCTACATCAACTAGTGAAGAATGCATATCTTCCTTCTTCTACTTCATCCACACTTTCTTTAGGTACTAGTTCTCAATCATCTGATCATTTGAGGGTATAATTGATGCCCAACAACTTTTGACATTGAGATACAAGATGAAAAAAGGTACATTTAGGGATATTGAGAAAAAGAATGAACTAGAAAAATACTTATCTGATGATTGTGAACCAATTGAGCCCAATTTTAATATTCTGAGATGGTGGAAGGATCAACAAAGAAGTTATCTTACTCTTTGTAAGATGGCGAAGGACGTACTTGCTATTCTCATTTCAATAGTTGCATATGAGTCTGCCTTTAGCACAAGAGGTCAAGTTTTAGATTCTTTTCGCACTTCTTTGACTCCTAGAATGGTGGAAGCACCTATTTGTGCTCAAAATTGGTTGCAGATATCTCATGGACCTATTTCAATTGAGAAAAATTTGCTTGCATTATTAGAGGAGTTGGAAGATGGTAAGTTTAAAATTTTTATTTTGTTTTTTATATTCATGTTTTGTTTTAATGTACAAAACACTAATTGTTATGAAAATTTTTAGGGTAAAGTTCACAAATAGTCACCGAACTTTGTTAAAAAAAATAGTAACCAAACTGTCAAATGTTACAAAATGACAATTAAATTTTATATTTTATAATAAAATGGTAACTCGGCCATTAAGTAATTAAAGTGATTGTTATAAAATTTTGTATAATAGCACATTTAATCCTTTATATTTACACATTCAATCAATTTAGTACTAATTCAAAAAAATTATTAAATTCAACCTTCGTTATTTACACATTCTTTCATTTTGTTCCTTAAAGCAAAATAAAGTCAGAGGTGTCATCAGCAGCTTTCCTTATTTTCCTTTAGTTGGTTTGTCATTTCTGATTATCTTTTTATTTTGCATTTTTCCTTGTTGGACTTTATTTCACTTTGCAGCCTTTGAAAAAGGGTCATCTTGTAAGTGAAGAATGTAGAGACTGTTTAATTTCCTTTCAGTTCAGTTTATTAAATATATCAATGGTTCTTCGTCACTTCTATCGTGCTAGATTGAAAGCTCTCTTTCTAACAAGCATAACTGGGTTTTGGTACATCGAAACAATTTGGTAGGTATGATAGTAAAATGAGGAGATCCTTAATTGATAAGCAACGAGTATGAATTCCAATGATGTGAAATTGATTCTCCCTTTTCTTTCTTTCTTTTCAAGTATTTGTATTGGGTGAGATTTCTAGAGATTAATATTTTTCTGTATGTACCATCTTTGCAGCAGGAAAATGTAGATAACACGCTCAAATGTGTGTCACAGAATCTTGAGTTCAGTCAAGAAAAGCATATTGCAGCGTTTACCATATACAAATGTCATTTGAAGCTAAAAAATTTAGTGTTTTTGATCATCTTATTGCGATGATGGGCTCCGCACTAGAGGTATCTTGTATGTTTAAGAAAGCTCATATTTTGTAGTATAAGATAAAAATCCTTGTCCTCAATATAAACTTCTTTTCTTGTTGATACAGAGATTATGTTACGGTACTATTTGAGGAAAGTTGTTGTGATTCAAACTAGTAGAAAAAGAGTTTTCTTAAGAGATGAAGGTTAAGAATAAGATAAATAGTTAAATTCTGCTTTTGTAATTCTCAGCCTATACAAACAATCTGATATTTTATTTAAGCAATATTTACGAGCAGAATAATCACACTATTGTCTTTAATAAAAAAACCATTTCTATAATGACACTAATAAAAGTAATTATAGCAATTTTCATCTTTTAGTTTTTTCAAGAATACTCAAGAGCGGTATCTAAAAGAAAGGAGTGAAATATAGGTTTTGATTTTAAGTTTCTACAAAAGCAATTTTGGAATTTTACTTTAAGGACCAAATTGAAAGAATGTGTAAATAATGAGGGTTAAATTTAGTGATTTTTTTTGAATTATGACTAAATTGATTGAATGTGTAAATATAGAGGATTAAATGTGCTATTATACAAAATTTTATAACAACCACGTTAAGTACTTAACGGTTGAGTTACCATTTTGTTACGAAACATAAAGTTTAATTTACATTTTGTAACATTTAAAAGTTTGGTTACCGTTTTGTTTTTTTAACAAAGTTTAATGACCATCTATGAACTTTACCCAAATTTTTATTATGCAGAAATGAAGGATTTGGCGCTAGAACAACCTACATTTGTGATTGATGAATCATTTTCTATGACTGATGAGTGAAGACGGAAGAACGAAAATTTTATAATTATTTTAGAGTTATTATTTCAGATCTTTTTGGTTTTATTTTCCTTTATAAAACAGTGAATAGAGGGAAACAAGTAGATATTTTTCTACTACATTTTTAATTCATTGTTAATTCACTGACATTATTTGCTTGACACTTTTAATTTGTTGTTTTATAAAGAAAAATTCAATTTATTATTGGAGTTGTTGATTAAATTGTTGAAGATGTAAAACGGTTCATTGTTAACCGAGTAACCGTATCAAGTAAACTGGTTAACCGCTTAAGTGGTAACCGGCTTAAACGAGACGGTAATGGTTCATCAAAATGTCGAACCGAGAATTTTGGTAACCGTACCGATAAGCTATGGTGGTACGGTTAACCGTCCATGAACACCCCTACAAGCATATACTCATATATTCAGGCATTCGTCTAAGTACCCATCAATACCTTTATGATAATTCAAGCATTTTCTCAGTACAATATCAAGTACTTAAGGTGCTTTTGATGAGAGGGGCGTTTCCCTTGATACGTGGAGGTTTGGGGAAGTGTTCGTTTGGAGCGGAGACATTTGAAGTAGATACATTTGCGGGGAATTCAACGTTGTGTTAACTTTTCCTCCGTTTCATTGTCAGTGAATCTCAATGTTTGTTGCACATATTGGTAGCTAAAGAGGGATATTACCCTAAAGTTTACAAAAATTACATGTATAACGAAGAATATTTGCTCTACGTATATCCACGCCCTAGTTTACTTAAGGTTGAGTGCTTTGCACTGATATACTAAAATACTTTGAGGCTGGGTGAAGCCCTCAATAGTCCATGATCCTTCAATTTGTATATTTTGGATGCTCTCCACTATTTTCAAAGTCGACCCTCGCAACTTCTTTGATCAGCTTCTTATTTCCTTAAAATGAGAAGTCGCTTTGTGGACTGACCGGAGATGATAACTTTTAGTGTCCTCTGAGGATGTTCCGACGACTTCCTCATTATTCTTGTTCTTGGGGCAGTTTGGGGGTCTCTTTCGGCGGCTAAGGGGTTAAGACCTTCTCAGGGATACATATGTTGCATGCCACGACGATCATGAACAAGTTGTAGCCACTGGCCAAGTATAGTTGTTGTGACGGGGGTTCGACCCTAGGAGCTCTTTTGGTGACGTGTAGTTTTTCCAAGATTATCTCTTGTACATCATCGGGAGGCGAATCCTTCTAATAGATTCGATGAGGCATTTTCTTCCCATTCCACTGATGCATTTTCCCTAACTATTGGTGGGGAGATGTTGCTAGCCCATCCTTTTCGTGATCAAAATAACTCAAGATGAGAGAGGTCGTGATTGATTCTTTTGGTCGAGAAGATCTCCACGCTCACAGCACCAATTTTTGATTCCAAAAAGATCGGGAACTAGACGAGGAGGTGGAGTCAGTGGTAAAGATAGGTAGGAAGGCGGTGGTTGGTGGCGATTGGTGGTAGTTCACCCATTCTAATGTGGGCGGAGAGCCACGAAGGATAACGGAAAGGTTGAGCGGAGGCCTCGAGTAGATGATGTTGGTTGCCCCGTTCTTCTCTGGTCATGGGGTATTTATAGTTGAGAAGCATTGTTTGATGGGACCGAACCAATTCTAATGACGACTATTGATGGGTCATCATGATGAGGCTTGGTCTTCAGCCAGTGGGCTTTTCAGTCTAGTCTTCGGTTGCTAGATAATAGGCTTAGTTGGCCAGTCAGATGGACTCGATGGTTGTCATGTCGATGGTAGTGTAGCATTGAGATGAGAGACTCCGGATCAAGTCACAACGCTTTACTTGCTTAGGAGTAGTGCGAGCACTATGTGTTCCGGAGATGAATGTACCTTTCTGGAGGCTACTAATACCAGAGGCCTGAGCGGGGGTATAACAAACATAAAACCAAAAAAAATTCCTCTAACGTTTGATTGAATAGTCACTTTGGTCCATACTTTTTTTTTGAAACATTTAACATTCATCATTTCATTGTGGGTAAAAAATGCCCATATATGGATGATAATCAAATAATGATAAACAACTTGAAATGATTTGATATAATGATACGTTGGCAGAAAAAATAATTTTATAAAATTATTCTTTGACTAACGTGACATTCTTTTAAGTCAACGGCTTTGTCTATATAATATTGTCATGTCAGTGTGCATTGCCATGTAGGCTTGCCACGTTATTTCAAGCTATTTACCGTTAATTGACTAACAATTTTCATCCGCAGAGGGGCTATTTTGACCCAAAATGAAATGTTGGGGGTTAAATTGCTTAAAAAAGGAATAGATACCAATGTGACTATTCAATCAAACGTTAGAAACATTTTTTGGCATTATGCCTATGGACATTGATCCTCTACAAAAAAAATGCCTTACTCTTACTAATTTGATCCTCTACTCTTACTAATTTTATACCTAAACTAAAATTAAAAAAAAACCTCCATTAAAAAATTAATTTATTTCATTCGTAACATTAAAATTCAAATTTTAAACATTGTATAACGTTTTACCCCATCAAACCGATTAATTATTGATATAGTTTATAAAAATTAATTACAATTTCTAATCATTGTACTCAGCAGCCAGCAGGGGAATGGAATTTAATTATGCGAGTAGCTTTTTTTTCAACAAATAAGCAGCTGGATTCCGCTTCCATTCCCCACTTAATAAGAAGAGATTTGTGTGCTTTTAGGTTTAGTCAAATGGTCAAAGTTTTGGCTCTAATTCTAAACACAAAAATCCTCAAACAATGCGACACTCACCCACCATAAAAGAAAAAGGGAAAACCCGACAATGCTTTGCTTTGAAGTTTGAACACATAACCCTATTCTTCCCCGCCAATCAAGGTGACATGTTTCTCCATCTCCCTTTTTTTGCATGTATTGTCCAATTGTGTTTAGCTGTATTAAAAAAACAAGTTTATTTGTTTTATTAATGATAGATTATCAGTGCCAACCAGACATGTTTAAGCTTAATTGCTTTTTCTTTTACAGCTGATCTCCTCTCCCATGCACGCGCCTGTCTAGGGGAGTTCGAGTAGTGTTGAGTTCAACTTCACTCGTTAGAAGTTCGACCCTAGTAACGATAAGCTCGACTCGGCTCGTTAAGAACTCAAATTGAGTTCGAATTAAAGTCAAATCCAATCGAGTCGAGTGTTGGCCGAACTAGACTTCAGTAGTTTGCGATTTGTCTTGTGTCATTATTATTATTATTATTATTATTATTATTATTATTATTATTATTATTATTATTATTATTATTATTATTATTATTATTATTATTATTATTATTATTATTATTATTATTATTCAACATCACACATTATAGTCCACTTTAATTTTTAAAAATCAGTATATTATGTTTTCGCCAAGTGCCTTGCAACATGTAAATGTGCTGATTTTTGGATTTAGAGAGTTGGATTGTGTGTATTCTTTTGAGATTTTAGAAATTGCAATACTTGGACGTCACTGTTTAGATTACGATACAAAATCTATTGAATATTTGGACGGTGGAGAAAAAAGGGTCCAATTGTCATCCCGTGACATGCTTTATACTAGAAGTTAGACAAACTTATTTATGTGTCATCAATTGCAAGATGCGCAACCAATTTGGGGGTAAAGTTATACTCCATTAAAGTGTATACGAATAGGACAATATTGTAATTGAAAAATAAATATTCAACATAAGATTACAAAGCTTTATGACTTTAAAATGGGATTTGGGAAGCCGTTTAAATTAGAATCAAATTATATTATAACATAAATTACAATTAAATTTGTATATGAACCTAAAAACTCGACTCGAATTGAAAATTTTTCAAATAAAATTTGAGTTGTAAAATATGACGCTTCAACTCGAATAACTCGAAATTTTTTTACTAGACTCAATCGAACACTCACCTCTAATTAAGATATATCTTATACTAATAAATATTAGGTGCAATAGTAAGACGCATCATACTCTCGAGAATCATATTCAAATCTTAGAAAAAAACATCCAACCACGAACATTAAATATAAAATATAAAACGGACATGTAAGATACCAAAAAAGACATCAATAAACAAGGATAATATTTCTTATAAACAAGATTTAAAAGGTTATTTTCATTATTACATAACACAAATAATCATTTAGACTTCAGCATGTACTCAATGTTTATTTATCAGTAGTTTTTTTTTTTACATATAGTAATATACAATAGGACAATAGAACATTTTAAAAATGATGCGATCACATATTCTTCCTTTGTTTCTCATAATCTTATTCTCAACCTCGTATAACCAGGAACGAAATTACAGGAAAGGTGGAGTTTTAACTGTTTTTAAGTTACTGATATTTTTAAACCCATTACAATTAAGTCTTTGTTTCTCTCAAATACATTAGTTTATTATTTTTTTTTAAGACCAAGTGAGTTAAAAAAATTTGAAAAAAGAAGGGTCTCGTTAAAAACCCCCTCTAAGCCTAGGTAGGGGAAAAGAGTACCCCAATTTTATTAACCAAGTGAGTTGAAATTAATCATTGACCACTCATTTTTTTCTAGTTTACTTATTTTTTAAGATCTTTCAATTTTAAAATTAATGAAAATAAACTTTAATTTCTTTAAATTTTATGATTTAATTATATTTTTAAAAATCTATCTATTTCAAATTTAATTAACTTGTTCCCTCATAGTTTAATTATGGCTTCGTCCCTACGTATAACAAATGTAATCTTGTCGTATAGTTTTGGTTTAAAGCTTATATGAACAGTGGCTCACATCACTGTTGTATTCATTTAAATAAATTTTGCAAGGATCCGGGCAAACTGGGTGGTGAAATTGTTGCTTGCCATGTTCCCTTCTTTCTTTCCTTCCCACATACGCCAATTTGGTTCGTCACTGCACCTCTAACGGTCCAAATTTCAACTTAGAATAAAGCCTAAAAGGTCAAATTTGCTCCTGTAGTAATCCGAAATCAGCAATGTTATCCCTAATTTTTTTTCCGTAATTTTGCCTTCAAAGTCAGTCAATTGTAGCAATATTGCCCTTTGACCGATTTTGACCGTTAAATGCTGATGTGGCAGTTAACGGTGCTGACGGAGCAATTTTACCCTCGAAGTCATTCATGCAATTTTGCCCTCGAAGTCATTAATTGCAGCACTTTTACCCTTGGTTTATTTAATTTTTGAATAAAATTGGATAAATAATTTAGTTTTTTCGAGTTGAACTTTAACAAACAGAATATATGAAAAATCGATTGACAAATTGATGTAAATATCCTTTGAGTCCATATTAATTTTAAAAATAAGTAAAATGAGAACTCTCACAAAAAATCAAAATATTATTCATTTTTTTAAATCTATAAACTTAATAAAAATAAATACGATATTTAAAAAAAATATTGAAAATAAATCAACGAGAAGCGTGTTAATTGAGCGGTGAACGCGAACTATTCTATTCGAACGACGTTCGATTAACACACTTACCGACGATGGGTTGTTAGGAAAAAATGTACGGTGAACTCGAATCATGTGGCTCAGGTTGAATTCTGCTTTATCTTCTAGATATCCTTGTATTTATCTCCCATGCCCTTATCTCCCATGTCGTTTTCGCCGAACACCACTAATGTCGTTTTTTGAGATCATCGTACATTTTTTCCTAACAACCCATCGTCGGTAAGTGTGTCAATCGAACGTCGTTCGAATAGAATAGTTCGCGTTCACCGTTCAATTAACACGCTTCTCGTTGGTTTATTTTTAGTAATTTTTTTTTTAATATCGTATTTAGTTTTATTAAGTTTATAGATTTTTTTAAAAAAATTGAATAATATTTTGATTTTTTGTGAGAGTTCTCATTTTGCTTATTTTTAAAATTACTAGGGACTCAAAGGATATTTACATCAATTTGTTAATTGATTTTTCATATATTCTGTTTGTTAAAGTTCAACTCGAAAAAACCAAATTATTTATCCAATTTTATTCAAAAACTAAATAAACCAAGGGTAAAAGTGCTGCAATTAATGACTTCGAGGGTAAAATTGCCCCGTCAGCACCGTTAACTGCCACATCAGCATTTAACGGTCAAAATCGGTCAAAGGGCAACATTGCTACAATTGACTGACTTTGAGGGCAAAATTACGAAAAAAGAAAGTTAGGGACAAAATTGCTGATTTCGGATTACTACAGGGGCAAATTTGACCCTTTAACCTAGAATAAATAATCTTGTTCTGATAATGGTGTTTCTTGAAATTGACCGCACAATAATTAAAGACCATGATTTAGCAGTGTAACGAAATTAAGGTTAAAAACTGTTGGTTTAAGTTTTACTTTACAGTGATTGGGGGTCCATGGTCATGCTATGATGGAGCTGCGGCTCATCATTTTGCTTTCTATCCTCAAATTGCATTAATTCTCTCCAAGCATGTCATGTGAAGGATTTTTGGGACCTACCAATACATATTTCCTTTATGTTAATGATTTTTGACTAACCAACCCTTTTTTTTTATTTAAAACATATCACAATTTTAAAAAAAAAAATTTGAGTCCATTGTAAACATTAATATTTCACTTATGTAATTCTTTGAACGTCAAGACGTGTGAATCACTTATAGAAATTTTCTTTAACAGTTTTTAATAGGGACAAAAATCTTATGTTATTTTTTTGTGTCTTTTTTATGCCTAAACACTAAAAAATGAATTTTAAATCCCGGCTTTAAATTTTAATCTATAAATTCTAAATTTTAAAAATATATTATCCCTAATTTCATAAACCTTAACCTTAAGCCTTAACTATAAACCATAAGCCTAGTTTTCAATGTGGGGCATAAATAGAGGCACCGAAAATGGGCAAATGATTTTTATTCTTCTAATGGAATACGAGAGATAAAAATTTTAAGACTCAAATCAACCACAGACACTTTGAGAATACACTATTGATTTGCATGGACTTGACTAGTGTCACGCCCCTAGAGTTTCACACTGTCAGGCACGTGAGGCCTTAGACGCCCTTGACACTACTTGGTCGATTCCCTCGCCCAAGTCAGCCTTAAACCAGCCTTGCGAGTATTCCTGCTCGCACAAGGCTCGGACAAGCTCTCAAAGCTTCGATGGATGCAGAAGCGCTTTAAGCACTAAGGTGGCTACTCTTAGCCACTCGAGAGGCAACTCGAGCAAAGAGTTTTAAGAACAAGAACAACTGAAATGAGACAAGAGAGAAACTAGAGTAAATGCCAAGAGTCTTATTACTCTTCTCAAATGAGAGAATGACTGGAATGAGTGAGATGATACAAATGAGGGTGGGAGGCTCTTTATTTATAGTTGAGCTCCCACCTAATCAATGGTCCAGATAGATTTACATGGATGGCCAGGATTAGCCCAAATCCTTACAAGAATCTCTAATCTAGGAAAAAATATCAAATCCTACCTAATTACATCAATTAGTAGGCATCTTTCCTCAAATAGCTGATCACACTCGATATAGAAAGATTCCTCCACAATCCTATTTGACTAGTTGTCTCTTGCCTTTTCTAAAAAGCTGATGTGATCGAGCTCTCTAGCATTCTCCAAGTAATGGGCCAAGTTTTGTGGTCTTGGCAAGCTCGGTGATCCGCACTAAACAACTTGGGCGGATACATGCGCCACTGTCTCAGGTTGAGCCAAGTCTGATGGTCTTGGAAAGCCCGATGTCTCGCATAGAACTTCTTCTTCGGATACTCACGCCATTGCCTCGGGATGGGCCAAGTCTGGTCGTCTTGGCAAGCTCGTTGTCCCGTATAGAACATCTTCGTCGGATACTCACGCTACTGTCTCGGACCAAAATATTTGAGAGTGACATTCTCCCCAACCGAATTTAGCGACCCCTCGTTGCTCTAGTAGAACGATCCTAGGTAGGGTCACCTTGGATGCTCCAACTCGTTGCCTCGTCTTGGTGCAATTCTCCCACACGAACTAATTGCCTCGGCTCTTGCTGCCATGGAACTCCTCAATCCTTTTCCCCATTTGTCACATAATCTTGGTGGCTTCTCGACGTCTTGGCTTGTCCATGTCCCCCATAAGAACTGCTCGCACCGAATCTTTCCGTCAAGTGATGTCGCATGCTAAGACGCCCTCAGATACATCTCTGTCGTAGGAGCCTTCTCCTACAAGCCTTGATTTGCCTTGACCCTTCTTTGATTGTGGTCTTTGAAGAAGTTCTCTTCACACGAACACCCTCGGCTTGCTTTTCCTTTGGCTCTTCTATAGTTGTGGCTTCTGAAGCAATGTTCTCTTACCTAAGAACATCCTCAAAAAGCATTCCTTTCAACCCTCACCTCATGTTGGTCTTCGAAGCCATGTTCCTTCCACGAACATGCTCAACGGACTCCTTAGTAGCCTTCTTGGACATGGTCACCTCCTTCTACTCTCGGTCTCCCTTGGCCTTGGCAGAACTCAATATCATCGAATCAGGTGTTGCAACCTCGCTCTCTTCAAGCTCACCCACCTCCTTGGATAGTTTGACTCGATCTGGAAATCTCGCAACTTATGTGGCCCCTTACAATGGTAGCACTCATGTTGCTTCCTCTTCACCCTCGACTTGACGGCTTTGTTCTTCATTGTCGCACCAGGTTTTAACCTTGGCTTGACTACTTTGGCACTCGTAGTCGCACCATGGATTTCCCTTGGCTTATTGACACTCACAATTGTGCCAAGTCGCACTACTTCTCTTTCTGGCTCATATTCTCCCTTGATGAGTGCAGCAAGACGATTCTTCTCGGGACAGCTTGTAACACCCCGAAATATGGTCTAGTCGGAATTAAGTTCCGATGATCAGAAATCCTACATTGATGAAGCCTAAATATTGTATCTGCTAGTTAATTATTGACATCAAACTTTATTTGAGCTTAAAACATTGTCATTGGACCCTACTGAATAATATTGAACCTAAATGGTGACTAAAATCGAAGAAACTGCAAGTGGGAGATCAAAACAATAGTTGAATGAAAAATGAGGGACTAACCTTGCGATTAGCCCCTTTTCTTTTATAATTTTCCATGTGGAGTCATCGGGAGAGATTCCTTCAATTGAAGGAAAGCTATTTTTAATTAAAGACAAAAGGAATAACAAATTTGCTTACCCGATTTCAAAAGGAAGCTAACACCTCTCCATCTTTATCACTTACCTCTAAGCACACACCTTCATTGGAGGAATTTCAAGCTTTGCAATTTCTTCGTTTTATCGATATCGAATCAGTGCTATTGATTGGGTAAGCTATAATCCTCTATCAGTTATTGGATTTCATGGATATATTGAGTGTAATCTAAACTAGGGTTTTGACTATCCATGGATATCTCATCGTTGTCATCTTTATTGAGATCGGTTATCGATTTTGATATTGTTATATTGATTTTGATATCGAAATATCGACCCTAACAATCTTCATATTGATTTCCTAGCTCAAGACATTGATAAAGAGCATTCAGCGTCTCCATTCAAAGCTAGGAACAAGGGGATTGTTATCTGAGAGCCTTGAAAGCTTCGGATTGTCAAGGTGAGTGTAGTCGGAGTCTCAAGATTAGGCGAAAGGCCTTCCCGGATCATTATTTGATAATTTAGATTACATCGCTAACATTGTTGTTGAAGAATTTGCATTGGATGGTTAATCGGACACTTTGGTAAGTGTCGGTAAGTTGTCATTGAACATTGGTTATTGTCATTGTGTATTGTCATTGATATAGGCATTGTCATTGTATTATTGCATAGAAACCATCGGGCATTGATATTGATATCAAACTATGAGTTATTGATGACGAGATACATATATTGGTCATCGACGATATTGAATTCACCGGACATTGGTATATCATTGATTATTGAAATAAAGAGCTTCGATGGATGCGGAAACTCTTTAAGCACTAAGGTGGCTACTCCTAGCCACTCAAGAGGCAACTCGAACAAAGAGCTTTAAGAACAAGAACAACTGAAAGGGGCAATAGAGAAACTAGAGTAAATTCCAAGAGTCTTATTATTCTTCTCAAATGAGGGAATGAATAGAATGAGTGAGATGATACAAATGAGGGTGGAAGGCTCTCTATTTATAGTTGAGCTCCCACTTAATCAATGGTCTGGATCAATTTACATGGATGGCCAGAATTAGCCCAAATACTTACAAGAATATATAATTTAGGAAAGAATATCAAATCCTACCTAATTACATCAATTAGTATGTATCTTTCCTTAGATAGCTGATCACACTCGATATTGCAAGATTCCTCCACAATCTTCTTTGACTAGTTGTCTCTTGCCTTTTCTGAAAAAGCTAATGTGATCGAGCTCTCTAGCATTCTCCAAGTAATGGGCCAAGTCTTGTGGTTTTGGAAAGCTCGATGATCCGCACTCAACAACTTGGGCGGATACATGTGCCACTTTCTCAGGTTGGGCCAAGTCTAATGGTCTTGGCAAGCTCTATGACCCGCATATAACATCTTTTTCTAATACTCCTGCCATTGATTCGGGTTGGGCCAAGTCTAGTCGTCTTGGCAAGCCTGTTGTCCTGCATGAAACCTCTCCGTGGGATACCCGCGCCACTGTCTCGGACCAAAATATTTGGGCCATGATACTTGACACAATCACTTTAAGGATATGAGCTCATCGTTGTCATAATTAACTAGATCTATCAATTGACTCTACCTCTGTCACTTATTGTTACCTATCAAACTTAAGATTAACAATAGTCACTTATTAAAGGAGTATAAATGTCCAGAGAAAAAAGACGAAACCCATATTTTATCCTCAACCAATTCTCTTATTCTTTCTTTTTTTTTTGACTTTTTGATGTCACTTTCCGTTCAAATTAGAAAGAATAGAGTATCATAAACCACTACAACCCCATTCTTTCCATTAACAAATCTAAAACAATAATTTTTCTTAATTTTTTATCTAAAATAATAAGGAGATTAAGTACATCATACTAATATAGTCGGCATATTTGGGTTAAAAACCCCTTAAAATAATTATATATAAAAAATGGCTCCCTCCAATGATTATTTGGAAAAATGACCCCAAACATGCCACCTAATGGAACCTCGCGTTCTGCAGAGCGCGTGTTCCATCTACGTGGCATCTTTGTTTGAAATAACGGTTTCTCAGGAACTCGCGTTCTGTAGAACGCGAGTTCTGTGCAAATCTGGGTTGAAAAACAAGGGTGGATAGGCATGTTCGAGACCAATTTCGGGCTTTACATTTTTAGCGAACATCGAGTTTGGGTTCGTAGTACTGGAAATTCTCTATCGTATGACACCAACACGGTCAATTTTCGTCCATTCTAGACTTAAAATGGCTTCCAAAACCCTATGGTATCACCCTATAGTGGATAACCGCCATTTCAACTTCTCAAAGATCTCGTGTTCTGCAGAACGCGAGTTCCTAAGAAACCGTTATTTCAATCAACGATGTCAAGTAGTTTGACCTCGCGCTCTGCAGAACGCGAGTTCGCATCTCGCTTCCCACAGAACGCGAGGTTCCATTAGGTGACATGTTTGGGGTCATTTTTCCAAATAATCATTAGAGGGAGCCATTTTTATATATAATTATTTTTAAGGGGTTTTGACCCAAATATGCGAATATAGTCGACGGGTAAAAAGCTGTAAGAGAATTCGAGCTTATAAAGGTTCAAACAAGTGGCCTGTTAACTCGGGAGCTTGTCAATTGACAAAAGTCAGAATATATAGTTGCCCCAAGGCCTGCTATACTGATAAGAGATAAGGCTGATAACATGTACATCGTGCAGTCGGCAGATTTGGGGAAAAACCCCTTTTTAATAAATATATATATTTTTGGCTCCCTCCCACATTTATTTGGGAAAATGACCCCCCAAACTCGCCACGTCGGTTAACCTCGCGTTATGTGGGAAGTGAGGTTTGATATCGCATTCTGCATAACGCGAGTTCAGTCTACGTGGCCTCGTTGTTTGGGTTAACGATTTTCCAGAATATTGCGTTCTGCAGAACGCGAGGTTCCCGAGAATTTGAAAAGGCGACTGAATATACCGCGCAGACCTCGCGTTCTGCAGGACGCGAGTTCTGTGCAAACCTGGGTTGAAGAACTAGGAAAAACAAGCGTGGGTAGGCCTGTTCGAGCCCAATTCCGGGCTTGTAAATCGTATATTTTTAGCGAACATCGAGTTTGGGGTCGTAGTACTGGAAATTCTCTATCGTATGACACCAACACGGTCATTTTCCGTCCATTCTGAAATGGTTTAAAATGGCTTCCAAAACCCTATGCTATCATCCTTTTTTGAATAAAGTTGCCTTTGATGAACAATTGAGAATTTCAGTTTAGTAATCGCATAAAATTAATTAAAAACTGAAATTAAATAAACATTTTAAAGTTTAATTATAATAGATAAGCAAAATTAAAATACGGTATTATATAAAACAAATGTCTGGAATAAAAATATTAGAAACATAAGTACATATCAATTAAAAAAAAGACTAATGATGCCTATGTCCACCCGTTCCGCAGTCGAGTGGACGGCGATCACGATTTGGATAACTCTGAACACCATGTGCTGGGCCCTGGTCCCCATCATCATCATCATCGTCTGCGATACATGGACCTATGATGGGCCCAGGCGGGGAGTAAAACAAGCTACCCGGCGGCGTTTGCTCCACAATGCTAAAGTCAAACTCAGATGCCAACGGTGGAATATCGATAAGTGGAAGGCCACTTGTCGGAATATGGGGACGATAGGCATCGTAGAAGCCGAACTCGGATGGAGGCCTCATCTACTGGAAACTCGAAGGATCGCTAAAAGTCTGAAATGATGTGCCAGAAGATAAGGCCCCTATAGTGTCAGGTCGCGGTCTCGGACCGCGCTGCCTCGACTAGCTCTGGCTCTGCCTCTGGCTCACTCGACGTGTGGCGCGTGGGCGGTTTTGGGGAGGCTAGGGAAGCTCTTGCTCGCGCTCGTCCTCAGTAAGGATATGCTGCTTCCCATTGACCTCATGCCACTGAAAGTAATCGAAAGTGACCGAATCGCCCCAATTCATAATGGGTCGGAGAAGGGGTGGGCGGCGGGCAAATATATTATCCCAAAGCTGTATCCAGTCAGCGTGGTAAATGGACCAGTCAATCTCTGTCTTCCCCCGGCGCGTCAGATGGTAGAATTGGTCCATATTTTGCGGAGTCAGAAGTGGAATATTTTGGACGTACCTGAACTGTCGGAGAACCCTATCCGTAGGATGCAACACGAGAATTTCGTAGTTGATCAGCGGCACTACGGAAATCTATACTTGTTGCTCACGCAGAATCTCGGGTGGAGTAATCTGCTGAATATCCACTGAATCGTACGACCTCCACACGAACTAAAAAAAATGAAAACATTTCTAACGGTTATATGAAATATTATTGGAAAAATAGTATGAAAAAATTCAAATTAATTTTCGAATTACCTGGTCGTACCTCAACTTATCCAAAACAAGCATGTATTCTTTTTGGTTTGTCGGCAGGCCGTGGTGGGTCAGTGTTTCGCTCCACCTATCAGTAATGAAAAAAAAAACAATTCGTTAAATAAAATAATTTAAAAATAAAATAAATATAATAGATTACATAGTACCTCCGTAGAAGCGGAAATGAATAGGCGGCGGGCTGTCTACGCTGCGGGCTTAAAAAAGGCATCTGAAACCAAGCCCAAGACTGAAAGAGTAAACATCATCCTCCAATTGCTGATCTAGATGCGTCCACGTTTCTGCAGAGCTCTCTATAAAGAAACACCAAGACAGCTGCTCCCCAAAATTTTCCTCTAGATTCATCGAAATTTGTAAGATGAAGCCACATCACGTGCACCTTGGTGCGGGATTTGTCTGGCATTAATATCCCGCCGATAATGCTCAAGATGTGGGCACGCGCAAACCGCTGTGAAAATAATAAATGAAACAAAATTTAATAGTAAGGAAAAATCAAGAAATATGGATATTTTATTAAATAAATATTTAATAAAGACATCCTAATTTTTAAAAAAAATATTTGTAACTTCATCCTAAATTTAATAAGAGCATCCTAAATATTTAATAAAGGCATCCTAATTTTTAAATAAATGAAATATATTAAAAATATATAAAATAGCGAAAAAATCGAAAAAATATCTGAAGTGTAACTTCATTCGCATTGGGGAGGGTTTGCAAATTCAGCCTCCAAATAAGATAGTTCTATTTTCCCATCGTCCCACACATCCTCTGGGGGATCCACTCCCATTTGTTCAGCAAATACAGTTGGCCAATACCCCAACGCGACACCCGTAATAAGGTTGTCGTCTGTAGCCAACCCTAGATGATAGGCAACATCCTCCAGCGTTATTGTTGCCTCGCCTATCGGGAGATGAAACGTGTGCGTCTCTGGCCTCCACCGTTCTATTAGCGCGCTAATCAACGATGGGTTACACTTCACCCCCTATGATCCTTGCTACGTGGCCAAAATCAGCGCGCTCAATCCACGTCACAACAGCAGGATCAAGTTAGTTGTAGATACGGTTTAGGTAACATGTTAACCGACGTTCGTATGCCTTCAAAAATAATAAAAAATAAAATAGTTAGCAAAATGCATGTAAAATTAAAAAATTAAAAAAAAAGGAAAAAGTAATACCTCTGGCATTGTTCTCCAATAGTGACAGCAGTGATTCGCGTCGTTGTGTAGTAAGCTCGTCATTATATCGAATGTAAAATAAGGAAAATATAGTGTAAAAAACTAAAAAACTTGCGTTCTGTGGTTGATATGGGGGGTAGGGCCACCACTTTATAGAAGAGCTCACGTCCTTTGGGAAGCGATGTAAATGAACCTCGTGTTCTGGAAAACACGATATCCATAGATCTCGTGTTCCACAGGACGCGAGGTTCATTGAAAAGACGCATCACGAAATAGACGCGTGAACTAAACGGGCAGAAGTGACCTCGCGTCCTGTAGAACGGGAGTTTTCAAAGACCTCGCTTTCTACAGGACGCGAGGTCGTGGATTTTTTAAAAGATGACTTCCAAGGCGGGAAAGTCATTTAATAACATATGAAATATATTATTATTATTATTATTATTATTATTATTATTATTATTATTATTATTATTATTATTATTATTATTATTATTATTAGGCATAATATACTCAAGGGAACGTATATATGCAACTACAAATATCAACATATCGCAATATTCGGGAAATTCGTTTGAAAAAAAACTTCCCAAATACGCGATATGTTGCCATTAGTAGCTGCAATCGAAAATTGCTGACATGGATATGATGACGTATATATGCAACTACAAATAACAACATATCGCAATAGTCGGGAAATTAGTTTGAAAAACAACTTCCCAAATACGCGATATGTTGCCATTAGTAGCTGCAATCGAAAATTGCTGACGTGGATATGGTGACGTATATACGCAACTACAAATAACAACATATCGCAATAGTCAAGAAATTAGTTTGAAAAAAAATTCCCAAATACGCGATATGTTGCTATTACTAGCTGCGATCGAAATTTTTTAAAATTGATCGGTGGGTGGTCCTTGTAACCCCCTCGTCCCGGTCTGACCGGATGACCGGTCCAAGTGGGCTACACGGGGAAAACCGAAGTGAAACCCATTAAGGCTCCCCTTCGGTTAGCAACCCTATTTTTTTCTTTTACAATTAATCTTGTCTAGAGGAGTATTAAGGTCCTAAGTGATCAAACATGCGGGGCAACACACATGAGACAATCAAACGAACCCAAACAACTTTTTAACAGCCAAATTTTAACTTAACTGCAGGCGGTATCGATACACCTAAGGGGTGTATCGATACACCTTGACTAGGTCATAAAGTCAAGGTCAGCCTGCGGAGACCGTATCGATACACCTAAGGGGTGTATCGATACCCTCCCCAAAGGTTGACTCCTCACAGTCAACGCTAAGATGACTGTACCGATACGCCAAAGACCGGTATCGATACCAAGTTGGACAGTGGCTTCAGTGACCAAAATGGTATCGATACGCCTGAGACCGGTATCGATACCAAGTTGGACAGTAGCTCCAGTGTACAAAATGGTATCGATACGTCTCCCCGCGTATCGAAACGGAAGGCCTGGAATAAGAAGGCAGTATCGATACGGGTCTAACCGTATCGATACCCCTGCTCTGCAACTCCTCACTTCACTACTTGGTAACTTCACATACGATTCTAGATGCACTTTTGGACACTCCTAAGCGTAGACAAACATACATGCATCAAACCACAATTGAGACTTAGCATGGGAGGCATTTAATCTAACGAAAACATACAAACAAGACTCCATACAATTCCACAAAGAAGCATGTTTAGCAAGCACAAGGCATCATTCACAAAGTAGTCAAGCATAAGGCATACATGGACCAACATCATACAAGTTTAGGCACATGCAAATAAACCACATAAGAGGCATAGGACATAATCCAAGAGCAAAAGCATAACACAACATGAGTTTAACGATTTCAAGCATAACCTCCTAAGGAGTTTGACCCCAACTCCTAACACTCTACACCCCATTGTCTAGACATTATTACAAAAGCAAACCATACTTAAACTTGCTTGAGAACTCCAAAAGCTCCTCCCTCGCCCGCTCGCCTCCCGAACTCTAGCGATCTGCACGATGGAAACAAAAGAGCATAAGCAATCAAGCTTAGTGAGAGAGGCTCTACAATTCACAACATGCAGTTTTCCAAAACATGATTTATATGCAAGAAAGCAATGGATGCACAAGGGTCTATCTCAACCACAACATTTGGTTTGCACAAGCACAACCAACATACACTTACGGTGGGACTACACATCACCGTTTCGACTAGTGGGTTTCCAATGGGACTACACATCAAAGTACTACCCTACTAGTCACTACCGGTGGGACTACACATCACCGTAGTTTAGACCACCATCACGTGAGGCACGAACTCAACACGACTACAACATTAACAACTTAAAATGCATTCAAATGATCACAACGCGTCCACAATCAACATATCACAACACATGAGAGTAGAGAGACTTACACACGGGTTTAGGTGACCTCTCAAGGTTCCACCCAAACCTCAGAAGGATCCATATCGAGCTTAAAGTAAAAACCAATAAATCTACTCACCGTCGCTACCCAAGAGAAGACCGAAGACCAAGCTCAAGACTCTGAAATCCCCGAATTCGTCCCCGGAGCTTCTCCAACCGAAATTCTCGTTTCTAGTCATCCCAACACCAAGCAAACAACCCCAAATCAGTCCATATTCTAAAATAATCAACCCATATTAAATACCAATCTCAAGACATCAATTTTCCATTGAAAACTAGCTCAAAATTCCAAAATCCGAGCAGCCCTTAAGTACCCCTCAAAACCACTGATTTCAACCCTCAAATTACTCCCTAAGGTCTTCAAATCAATGCTTACATATACCCTAACCATTAGCCCTCTCATTTTACATAAAACACTGATACAAGGGTGTTGTTGAAGAAATCAACTTTCCTCGTTCATTCACGGATCTAGGATAATAGCA
Source organism: Hibiscus trionum (assembly GCA_030270665.1). Classification (NCBI taxonomy): domain Eukaryota; kingdom Viridiplantae; phylum Streptophyta; class Magnoliopsida; order Malvales; family Malvaceae; genus Hibiscus; species Hibiscus trionum. The sequence continues at coordinate 5,837,379 of BSYR01000007.1, read as the reverse complement.
CGTATTTTCTCTGCAATAGAAACAAACATAGATTTTTATATAGGTGTCAAAATAAAGAAAATAAGAAAATAATTCAGAAATGAGGAAAAGAAGAAAATTGCTGAAATAATTTAAGGATGAAAATGATATCTTCAAACATTCAACAATAGCAGCAACGTTCTTGGACTTGATACGTTGAACTCGAAAGAACCTGCATAATCTGTTATGCAAACCCGAATCGAACCTGTTCTTTGTAGTCGATAGATGAATAAACTCCAAGGAAGAACTCGAACAATCTATTGAACGAACCCGAACCTTATCTTGAATTTATTCGAATAAGTACTTGGACCCGTCAATTATCTAACAATTGGGAACCCGAAGTATCAAGGAAAATAGTTCTAAAAAGAACCATAATTGAGAGAAACTCTCACAAAGAAGTTTTTATAATCTGAAATCCTTTTTTTACAAATGAAAATGCAGTACATACTTATAGTGAATGAAAAATAAGGAAAAGAAAATAAAAGAAAAAAATAAAACAAACAAACTCCATCATTTCTCTCCAGCCGTGTACCTTGCACTTTGGGGGGGGGGAAGCAATTTAAAATTCAGCATGGCACAAATTTAGCTTCAATGGACAGCAGGTGGCAAGTGGACTCCAAAAAGGTGCTGTCATATATAATATTAAATCTTCAAGTGAAGCATGTGGACAGCAATGGGCGGCATGGGCTGCAATTGTTTTCTCCTTTCCAGCCGAGTATTTTGAGCAGAAGAATAGCACTTTAAAATGCTTGCTGGCGTCATTGTAGGTGCATCTCCACATGTTATTTAATTTGTCTTGTTGTACTTTGTGGGCAGCAATTATAATCCAGCTATTGCAAGAATGAGTTGGCCATTTTAAATTATATAATTTCATTCCCCACGTGGTGGTGATCTCTATTTCCAGCCGTGAGCTGTTGTGCTAGGGAGCAGCAATTTGAAGTGTTTTGCTGGCAGCATCTTGAGCATGGGTTTAAAGATTGAATTTAAAATTCAATGGCAAGTGATGGGTGGCAAATGGAGTATGGCAGTAGACAGCAGTGGGCGGCAAGTGGGCTCCATTTCTTGGCTGGCCGTGCATTTGAGAAGCTGTAAAGAGAGCTGCATTACATGTGAATTGAATTTTAAATTATTAAGACTTGAATGGGCAGCAGCAAATGCAAATAAACATATTAAAATGTGCTGATCAATTTAAATATTCAATGGAAAGTTGGAAGCATGGGCTGGAATTTATTTCTTCTTTCCAGCCGTGTATGTTGAGCTGGGCGGCAATTGAGCATGGGTTTTCAATTGAATTTTAAAATCCAATTATAAAGCTTCTTGCTGGCCGTGCATTTGAGAAGGTGTAAAGAGGGCTGCATTGCATGTGAATTTGAATTTTAAATTCAATTGACACATGCTTTAATTGATAAGAAATGAAATTGTCTCAGCTACACCATTCGGTTACTCTATGCATTTCATACATGCATCATTCGGTCACACACATGCACACAACACTACACACATAAAAATAAACATATTAAAAAGGAGATACAATATAAATTATATTATACTGACACAAAACACTGTTAACATTTTATATATATTATTTTAACATCCATAATAAATAATATAACTTAAATAAGTCACATATCAGCATGCAACAAATTAAAAGTCTTATTGCCTAAGGCACAAGTATTATCGAATGATTCAGAAATATTAGCACAAATAAGGAACAGAGCTTCCCTGAAACGTTGCGCCCTAGATCGCGTAATTGGTCCTAACGGTAAGACCTCCGGATCAGCAACATGTGCTGGTGATGACGTGCTCACATCATCCCCCCCTTCTTGAAAAGGATTTGTCCTCAAATCTGTAAAATCACTATAAGGGGTTAAATCAGAAACATTAAAGGTGGCACTCACATTGTATTCCCCAGGTAGATCTAACTTATAGGCGTTGTCATTCACTTTCTCCAACACCTGAAAAGGACCATCTCCTCGCGGTAACAGCTTAGACCGCCTTTGGGTTGGAAATCTTTCCTTACGGAAATGAACCCAAACCCAGTCTCCAACTTTGAAGGTGACTCGCTTTCTTCCCTTATTCGCTTGCTTTTCATATTGCTGAGTCCTTCGCTCAAGATTCTCCTTTACTTGCTGATGCAATTTCTTGATATATTCTGCTTTTGCTTGACCGTCCCTGTTCGTCACCTGTTCCTGTGGCAGAGGTAACAAGTCTAGAGGCGTAATGGGGTTAAAACCATAAACAACCTCAAATGGTGACACCTTAGTAGCAGAATGAATAGCACGATTATATGCAAATTCAACATGCGGCAAACAATCCTCCCAAGTCTTAATATTCTTTTTAATGATGGAACGAAGTAGAGTAGATAAAACCCTGTTAACAACCTCAGTTTGTCCATCAGTTTGGGGATGACAAGTAGTAGAAAACATGAGTTTCGTACCTAATTTGTTCCAAAGAGTCCTCCAGAAGTGACTCAAAAACTTCACATCCCTGTCAGAAACAATTGACCTAGGAATTCCATGTAAACGTACAATATCCCTAAAGAATAAGTTAGCCACATTAACAGCATCATCAGTCTTATGGCAAGCAATAAAATGTGCCATTTTTGAGAACCTGTCAACCACAACAAATACACTATCTCTACCATTTCTAGTTCGAGGCAATCCCAAAACAAAATCCATCGAAATATCAGTCCAAGGGGAATCAGGAATAGGTAGAGGTAAGTACATACCATGTGGGGAAACCTTCGATTTTGCCTTCCTACATGTCACACAACGTTCACAATACCTTTCAACGTCCCTGCGCATCTTTGGCCAGAATAGATGCTCTTTTAGTGTATGTAACGTTTTAGTGACACCAAAATGACCCATTAATCCACCTTCATGTGCCTCACGAATCAGGATATCACGCATCGAACCCTGTGGAATGCAAATCCTGTTTTCTTTGAAAAGATAGCCATCATGCCTGTAAAACTTTCCATCTGCACCTTTTGAACAAGCATTAAACTTATCTCCAAAATCAGGATCATCAGGGTATAAATCACGAATATATGCAAAACCAATAAGATGTGAATCAAGATAACTCAAAAGTGCATACCTACGTGATAATGCATCAGCAACAACATTTTCTTTCCCTTTCTTGTAACGAATGACATAAGGAAAAGATTCTAAGAATTCAACCCACTTAGCATGTCGTTTATTCAATTTATGCTGACCTGTGATGTAACGTAAAGCCTCGTGGTCGGTGTGGATCACAAACTCCTTAGGCAACAGATAGTGTTGCCATGTCTCCAATGCCCGAATCAGTGCATACATCTCTTTATCATAGACAGGATAATTTAATGTAGCTCCACTCAATTTCTCGCTAAAGTAAGCAACGGGCCTCTTTTCCTGCATCAAAACAGCGCCTATACCAATTCCAGAAGCATCACATTCGATTTCAAACATTTTATCAAAATCAGGTAATGCTAATACAGGTGCCCTAGTCAGAAAGTCTTTAATTTTCAGAAAGGCATCTTCTTGTTCTTCACCCCATGAGAAGACTGAATTCTTCTTTATAATCCCGGTTAAGGGGGCGGTAATAGAACTGAAGTTAGGAACAAACCGTCGATAAAAACTCGCTAAACCATGGAACGATCTAACTTGAGTAATCGATGTCGGTCGTGACCATTCCTGAATTGCCTTTATCTTCTCAGGATCAACTTCAACTCCCTGAGAACTAACAATGTAACCAAGAAATGTGAGTTTGTTAGTACAAAATACACACTTCTCCATGTTACCAAACAATCTTTCTTCTCGTAAAACCTGCAAAACAACTCGCAAATGTTCTACATGATCCTGTAAAGATTTGCTATAGACCAAGATATCGTCAAAGTATACAACACAGAATTTACCAATGAAAGATCGCAGAATATGATTCATCAAACGCATAAAAGTACTAGGTGCATTAGTTAAACCAAAAGGCATTACTAACCATTCGTACAAACCTAGCTTTGTCTTGAAGGCTGTTTTCCACTCATCGCCTTCTCGCATGCGAATCTGATGATAGCCGCTCCTCAAGTCAATTTTGGAGAAGATGACGGCTCCGCAAAGCTCGTCCAACATGTCATCAAGTCTTGGAATGGGATGACGATACTTAATAGTGATCTGGTTCACAGCTCGACAATCTACGCACATCCTCCAAGAACCATCTTTCTTCGGTACCAACAGCACCGGAACAGCACACGGACTCAAACTCTCTCGAATGTAACCCTTGTCCATCAACTCAGTAATTTGCCTTTGAAGCTCTTTCGTCTCTTCAGGGTTGGTTCGATAAGCTGGCCGGTTTGGAATAGTAGCACCTGGAATGAAATCAATCTGGTGCTCAATGCCACGAAGAGGTGGCAATCCCTTCGGTGTTTCAGCTGGAAACACATCTTCAAACTCCTGCAAAAGTGTCAAAATTGGTGACGGTAGATCAGTAGGAAAATCTGTCAATAAACAATAATCTTTAAACATTAAAATAAGAACAGATTGTTGAGAGGAAAGACATTTCCTGATTTCGCTACTGCTTGCATACACAGACATCTTCTTCTTCTCCTTTGCAGTCTCTTTACTCTTTTTCAAGCTTGCTTGATCTTCAAACACTTGACTCGGCGCCAAAGGAGCCAAAGTAATCTTCTTACCTGCATGCATAAAAGAGTAACGATTTGTATAACCATCATGCAGTACCTTCTTGTCATACTGCCAAGGGCGTCCCAAAAGAAGGTGGGTAGCATTCATTGTCACAACATCACAAAGGACCTCGTCCTTGTAGTTTCCAATTGAAAATGGTACAATAGCCTGTTTGGTCACTTTAAGCTCACCACTATCATTCAACCATTGTAGCTTATATGGATGGGGGTGCTTTGTTGTTTTCAGATCTAACCTGTCAACCATTACTGAACTGGCGACGTTAGTACAACTACCGCTATCAATAATCATAACACATACCTTGTCTTGCACTTTGCAACGTGTGTGAAAGATATTCTCACGCTGTAGATCATCCGGTACCTGTTGTACATTCAGGCTTCTTTTAATAACCAAAAGTTCCATTACCTTACCAGATTCAGGATCCTCTAGGTCGGTCTCGTCTTCCTCTTCAGTAAGGTCTTCATGCAATTCCTCTTCGGAATCTGACTCAATCTTGCCATCATCTTTCATCAATATAACCCTTCGATTAGGACATTGACTAGCAACATGTCCTCTTCCAAGGCACTTAAAACACTGGATATCTCGCGATCGCTCTTGCGTCACTACTTGCTGCTTACCACGCCCATTATCAGTAACGGGAGGCTTTGGTGTGCTGGACTCGCCTTGCTCTCGAATCCGAAGTGGCGTTTGCGGTGCTTGTTTCCTGGAATTGTTAGGGGTATATAACGGATTTGAAAAAGATTTAAAGGAAGGGTTTCCTCGATTTGAAGACTTCCTGCGCTGCTGTCGTTCAATCTTTATTGCCATCTGTACCATGTCATCAACCTCGACATAAGGCTGTAACTCAACAGCGTTGGCAATCTCTGTGTTCAACCCTGCTAGAAAACGTGCCATGGTAGCTTCTCGATCTTCCTCGATATTCGCACGCATCATAGCCATTTCCATATCCTTAAAATAATCTTCAACACTTCTGCTCCCCTGTTTCAGGTTTTGCAATTTTTGAAACAAATCACGATGATAGTGAATAGGAACAAACCTTTTACGCATTAGTCGCTTCATCTCGGTCCATGTTGCAACTGGATCATCACCAGTACGTCTACGACTAAGCAATAATTGGTCCCACCATATCAAGGCATAATCAACAAATTCTGTTGCTGCTAATCGAACCTTCTTTTGTTCCGAGTAATTATAACACTCGAAAATGTGCTCCACTTTGCTTTCCCAAGCCAAATATGCATCAGGATCTGAACGTCCCTGAAAAGAAGGAATAGCAACCTTAATGTTAGTCAAATTATCATCTACCTGTTGCACACGTCCTTGTCTAGGAGTATGCTGCCTCAGTGTCTGTTCGATTTCATTTTCGTTCAATACATCATTAACAGAGTTTGATCCTCCGTCAAACCTATCCATCCTCGACTGTATTGGTTCTAAGGCGGTAGCCACTATTCGTTGCATCATTCTCTCTAAGGCTTGCATTTGAAGATTCGGTAGTTGTTGTTCATCAGAACCTGTCATTGTTAACACAAATAAAACAAACAAACAAACGGTTTTTTTTTTTTGTTAAAAAAAAAAAAATAGTCCTCACCAATCACACAACAAAAATCCTCACTAGTCACTCCAAAGAATTTGCACTCAAGAAAATAAGGAATTAACACTCAGCACTCGTGTATCACTCGGGAGAATACTTGAATGGCTCTTTTTGTCTCCCCTTCTGTTCTCACACGCTCTGTTTGCCTTTTCCCTCGATCTCTCGTATCTTAGTTCTTTAAAGGAAATTAATTCCGATGTTCAGATTCTTCAAGTGTTATCAAATTGAAATAACGGGTAACGGGTGAATAATGTTAGAACAAAGATAAGGGTTAGGAGAAAAGAAAGAAAAAAAAAATAATAATAATAAATAAAAAAAAATGAAAGTTGAGAATTTGGGTAAAAAAAAAAATAACAATATGAAATGAAAGAAAGGATGCTAAAAGGACAAGAATTTAGCAACTTACGCAGTAGAAATGCTTACCACCATCTTATCTCCGGAACAAACAAGAAAAGTTGATTTCGGGTGATTTCAAAGCATTTCAAGGTAAGATAGATACATCCTTCAATATATCAAAACCTTTCAACAATTTTTTTTTTTCTGTTGTTTTTTTTTTTTTATTCTTCACAACTCATCACTCTTTTTCTTTTTCTTTTTTTTTTGAATTTTCGTATATATATATATAAATCTAATTTTTTTTTGACTTTTTCTTTTTTTGTCTTTTGGATAGATATATATATATATAATTTTTTTTTTTTGTCTGGTCGTGCAGAAGATGCTATAATCCGACCAAAGCTCTGATTACCATATGATACAAGGGTGTTGTTGAAGAAATCAACTTTCCTCGTTCATTCACGGATCTAGGATAATAGCACGTATTTTCTCTGCAATAGAAACAAACATAGATTTTTATATAGGTGTCAAAATAAAGAAAATAAGAAAATAATTCAGAAATGAGGAAAAGAAGAAAATTGCTGAAATAATTTAAGGATGAAAATGATATCTTCAAACATTCAACAATAGCAGCAACGTTCTTGGACTTGATACGTTGAACTCGAAAGAACCTGCATAATCTGTTATGCAAACCCGAATCGAACCTGTTCTTTGTAGTCGATAGATGAATAAACTCCAAGGAAGAACTCGAACAATCTATTGAACGAACCCGAACCTTATCTTGAATTTATTCGAATAAGTACTTGGACCCGTCAATTATCTAACAATTGGGAACCCGAAGTATCAAGGAAAATAGTTCTAAAAAGAACCATAATTGAGAGAAACTCTCACAAAGAAGTTTTTATAATCTGAAATCCTTTTTTTACAAATGAAAATGCAGTACATACTTATAGTGAATGAAAAATAAGGAAAAGAAAATAAAAGAAAAAAATAAAACAAACAAACTCCATCATTTCTCTCCAGCCGTGTACCTTGCACTTTGGGGGGGGGGAAGCAATTTAAAATTCAGCATGGCACAAATTTAGCTTCAATGGACAGCAGGTGGCAAGTGGACTCCAAAAAGGTGCTGTCATATATAATATTAAATCTTCAAGTGAAGCATGTGGACAGCAATGGGCGGCATGGGCTGCAATTGTTTTCTCCTTTCCAGCCGAGTATTTTGAGCAGAAGAATAGCACTTTAAAATGCTTGCTGGCGTCATTGTAGGTGCATCTCCACATGTTATTTAATTTGTCTTGTTGTACTTTGTGGGCAGCAATTATAATCCAGCTATTGCAAGAATGAGTTGGCCATTTTAAATTATATAATTTCATTCCCCACGTGGTGGTGATCTCTATTTCCAGCCGTGAGCTGTTGTGCTAGGGAGCAGCAATTTGAAGTGTTTTGCTGGCAGCATCTTGAGCATGGGTTTAAAGATTGAATTTAAAATTCAATGGCAAGTGATGGGTGGCAAATGGAGTATGGCAGTAGACAGCAGTGGGCGGCAAGTGGGCTCCATTTCTTGGCTGGCCGTGCATTTGAGAAGCTGTAAAGAGAGCTGCATTACATGTGAATTGAATTTTAAATTATTAAGACTTGAATGGGCAGCAGCAAATGCAAATAAACATATTAAAATGTGCTGATCAATTTAAATATTCAATGGAAAGTTGGAAGCATGGGCTGGAATTTATTTCTTCTTTCCAGCCGTGTATGTTGAGCTGGGCGGCAATTGAGCATGGGTTTTCAATTGAATTTTAAAATCCAATTATAAAGCTTCTTGCTGGCCGTGCATTTGAGAAGGTGTAAAGAGGGCTGCATTGCATGTGAATTTGAATTTTAAATTCAATTGACACATGCTTTAATTGATAAGAAATGAAATTGTCTCAGCTACACCATTCGGTTACTCTATGCATTTCATACATGCATCATTCGGTCACACACATGCACACAACACTACACACATAAAAATAAACATATTAAAAAGGAGATACAATATAAATTATATTATACTGACACAAAACACTGTTAACATTTTATATATATTATTTTAACATCCATAATAAATAATATAACTTAAATAAGTCACATATCAGCATGCAACAAATTAAAAGTCTTATTGCCTAAGGCACAAGTATTATCGAATGATTCAGAAATATTAGCACAAATAAGGAACAGAGCTTCCCTGAAACGTTGCGCCCTAGATCGCGTAATTGGTCCTAACGGTAAGACCTCCGGATCAGCAACATGTGCTGGTGATGACGTGCTCACATCAAACACCCCCATATCTCAACCCAAAATCCCCCAAAAACCTTCCAAAATCCCAAATCTGGGAAAATGCTTAAAATCCTTTAAAAATCATATATAAAGAGTCTCATGAACCACAAACAACCTCCATCCCAACAATAAACCGAAATCTTTAGTCAAAAGCCATAAAGGAAACATTTTTATCCAAAACCCTACAAATTCCAAATCTTAAAAACATGTATGAAAATGAAAGATAAAGGTGTTAGCTTGTAAGGAAAAACGAGGGCAAGTCAAAGACATGATTACCTTTGCGAAACTCTTCAAAACGAGCAAGAAAATGGATGGAATAGTAACTTAAAGAGGATGGGTGGTTTTGGACGTTGGAAGAGAAGTGGTGTGGAGAGAAGAAGATGAGCCAAAAGCAAATAGCTTATGTTTGTTTAAAATGGGGGTCAAAAGACCAAAACACCCCTAATGAATTTAGGGAACTACAATGGATGACACCATGGCAAATTTGGGCTTGTCTAGAAAATGGCCCAATTAAATTTTTCATGTCTTAAAACCCGGGGCCCAACCTTTATTTTATTATTAAAAATTTGGAACCGAAACCCGAACTATTTTTAAATCATTAATTTCACCCGACCCCCGAACCCGGGTGTTACAACTCTCCCCTACTTAAGGAATTTCGTCCTCGAAATTACCTGACGGAAACAAATACGGGAACTGCTCAAGCATATCAGCTTTCCTCTCCCACGTGGCTTCCTCCACACCTCTATGTCTCCATAAGACTTTGACTAACTCTATAGTCTTGCCACGCAATACCTTGCTATCAGAAGCAAGTATCTCGACTGGTTCCTCGTTGTAAGATAAGTCCGGATTTAGCTCTATTTCTTCCACTGGCATAATATGGGACGGATCCGATCTATACCTCCTAAGCATCGACACATGAAATACATCATGAATCTTCTCTAGCTCAACTGGGAGTCTCAATCTATAGGCAACCGGACCAATTCTCTCAACTATCTCATAAGGCCCTATGTACCTTGGGCTCAACTTGCCCTTCCTTCCAAACCTCATCACCTTCTTCCAAGGTGAGACCTTCAAGAACTCTTTATCCCCCACGGAGTATTCTACTTCTTTCCTTTTTAAGTCGGCATAGGACTTTTGCCGATCTGAAGCCGCCTTCAAGCGATCACATATCAACTTCACCTTCTCGGTGGTTCTTTTAAGCAATTCGGGCATCGGCACAAGCTTCTGTCCGGCCTCGGCCCAACAAATCAGGGTCCTACACTTCCTACCATACAAGGCCTCATAGGGAGCCATCTGAATGCTCGACTGAAAGCTGTTGTTATACGCAAACTCCACTAATGATAGGTGTTTCTCCCATGACCCCTGAAAGTCAATGATACAACACCTCAACATGTCCTCCAATATCTGAATTACCCTCTCAGACTGCCCATCTGACTGCGGATGATACGAAGTGCTGAAGTTCAACCAAGTGCCCAAGGCCCGATGCAAACACTCCCAAAATCTAGAGGTAAATCTCGGATCTCGATCTGACACAATCGACTTCGGTACCCCATGTAGTCTCACAATCTCACGAATATACAACTCGGCCAACTTGTCCAAAGTATAGGTAGTATGAACCGGTATGAAATGAGCACACTTGGTTAATCTATCTACAATCACCCACACTGAATTTTTCTTCGAAGGAGTCAATGGGAGTCCTGACACAAAGTCCATAGTGATACGCTCACACTTCCATTCTGGAATTTTCAACGGTTGCAACAACCCTGAGGGAAACTGGTGCTCAGCCTTGACTCTCTGACAAACCATGTATCTACTTACGAACTCGGCTACATCCTTTTTCAACTCAACCCAATAATACTCTTCTTTTAATCCTCGATACATCTTCGTGCTACCCGGATTCATAGCAAAAGGGCTATTGTGAGCCTCACTCAAAATAGTACGCCTCAACTCAGCATCCTCTGGAACCACTATCCTATCCTTGAAACATAGGATTCCATTCTCTCCAAAACAATACTCGGTAGGCCTATCTTCGGCTATGTCTTGCACGTGAGGTGCCAAGGACCCATCTCGCAACTGCTTCTCACGGATCAACTGAATCAATGATGGCTTAGCTTGAAGCTCGGCCACTAACCCACCATCCGTGGACACACTCAACCTTGCAAACATCGCTCGCAACTCAATGGCCACCTTCCTACTCAAGGCATCGACCACCACATTCGCCTTGCCCGGATGATACTCTATGGTAAGGTCATAATCTTTAAGGAGCTCTAACCAACTTCGTTGCCTAAGATTCAACTCCCTCTGGGACATCAAATATTTCAAACTCTTGTGGTCGGTGTACACAGTGCACTTCTCACCATAAAGATGGTGTCTCCAAATTTTCAACGCGAACACCACTGCAGCCAACACTATGTCATGTGTGGGGTAATTCTTCTCATGAACCTTCAACTGTCGGGAAGCATATGCCACTACCTTACCTTCTTGCATAAGCACACAACCTAACCCCACGTAAGATGCATCACTGAAAATCACAAACTCTCTCCCCGGATCGAGCTGAATCAAAATGGGAGCTTCGGTCAAAGCTTTCTTCAATTTCTCAAACGCTTCTTGTCTTGCATCTGACCATTCGTACGGAACATTTTTCTGTAGTAACTTGGTCAATGGAGCCGCTATCCTAGAGAACCCCTCAACAAACCTCCTATAGTATCCCGCCAAACCTAAGAAACTGCGGATTTCTGTCACTGATTTCGGTTGCTTCCAATTCACAATGGCTTCGATCTTCTTGGGATCTACACTAATCCCACTAGCTGAGATCACGTGACCTAGGAAGACCACCTCCCTAATCCAAAATTCGCACTTACTTAGCTTGGCATACAACTGATTCTCAAGTAAGGTCTGAAGCACTAACCTCAAGTGTTCATCGTGCTCCTCTTCGGTCCTAGAGTACACTAGGATGTCATCAATAAACACTACCACAAACCTGTCCAAGAACTTATGAAACACCCGGTTCATCATATCCATAAAGGCTGCTGGAGCATTGGTCAACCCAAAAGGCATCACCAAAAACTCATAATGCCCGTATCGTGTGCGAAAAGCTGTCTTCGGTATGTCCACATCCTTTACCTTTAACTGATAATACCCAGACCTCAAGTCAATCTTTGAAAACACGGATGCACCCCTCAAATGGTCTAGCAAGTCATCTATCCTTGGCAAGGGATATTTGTTTTTCACCGTCACCTTATTCAACTGTCTATAATCTATGCACATTCTCATACTATCATCCTTCTTTTTCACAAACAAAACCGGAGCACCCCACGGGGAAACACTAGGCCTAATAAAGCCTCTGCCAGTCAACTCCTGAAGCTGTGCCTTCAACTCTTTCAACTCTTTCGGTGCCATTCTATACGGAGCAATCGACACCGGTGCAGAATCAGAATAAGTCTCAATAGCAAACTCAATTGCTCTATCTGGAGGCAAGCCTGGTAGCTCTTCCGGAAAAACACTCGGAAAGTCACACACAGTCCTGATGTCCTTAGGTCTCACCTCACTCATATCCGGGTTCATTACGTAAGCCAAGTAAGCCTGACACCCTGAACTCAACAACCTCTGAGCTTCCAAAGACGAAACCACGTTGGACAAAAACTTAACATTCTCCCTAACTACCACAACCTCAAAGTCATCGGTAAGCCTCAAAGAGACCCTCTTAGTCTCGAAGTCAACCCTAGCTCTATGCTCTACAAGCCAATCCATGCCCAAAATCACATCAAAGCCATAAAAGGGTAGCTCCATCATGTCAACCGGAAATACGTGGCCCTGAACCATCAAGGGACACCTCCTATACACTTTCCTAACTACCATTGTATCACCAAAAGAGCTAGTGACATTTACACCTACATCTAGCTAATCACAAGGTAATCCTAATGACTTTGCATGCTCGCCCAAAATATACGAATGCGTTGACCCCGAATCTATTAGAGAAAGCAAACTCAAAGACTGTAATGTGAAATTACCTACAATGACATCAGTGTCATTCCCAGCCTCACGCTGAGCGTACACCCTAGCCGGTCCTCCTCCCTCGGGCTGGACTGCTACCACATGAGCCAAGTTCCTCTGACCCTCGTTCCTCGGCTGGAAGTTCCCACGGCCGCGCCCACGACCTCTCTGATGCTCAAAACCCCTCGCTGGAGCCGGTCCTCCCCTAACTGGGTGTGGACAATCACGCCTCAAATGGTCTCGGGAGCTACAGTTCCAACACGCCCCAAACATACCCATGCACTCACCTGGGTGGCGTCTCCCGCACCTAGTGCACTCCGGAATGTGCCCGACAGCCCCTTGGCCCTGACGGCCCTGACCATGGTTACCACCTCTAGGCCTCGTGTCCGGCTGGTACCTCCTATCCCTATGCCTCTTGGCATGATCTCTATCCCAGTTCGCATGTCTCTTCCCGGAGTCGGACCCACTAGCACGTGCTCTAGAGCTTAGGTTTTGCTCTACATCCTTGGCCCTAGAAACCAAGACATCGAACTCAGTGTAGTCGGCGGCCAACATGTAGGTCTTCACATCAGTAGTCAACCCATATCTGAAACGCTCACATCGCTCCTTCTCATCCGGAATCAACTCTGGCGCGTACTGGCTCAATCTCACAAACTGGATCTCATACTCGGACACGGTCCTATTGCCTTGAACCAAAGCCATGAACTCTCTCTTCTTTTCATCTAAGTACCGAACTCCGAGGTACTTCCTCTTAAAAGCATTCCTGAAAAACTCCCATGTGACATCCGCCTCGGCCATAGCAGAAATAACAGTGGTCCACCAGGTATAAGCGTCTCCCTGAAGCAATGAGACGATGCATCCCAACTTACGAGCATCCGAGCACTCCATCTGACCCAAGATGCGAGTAGTGCTCTCAAGCCACCCTTCCGAACCTTCCGGAGACAAACCACGAAACTCAACTGCCCCCAAATTACGAAGCCTCTCTAGGGGTAGTCCTGTCCCCGCACCCTGAGGTGGTGCTGCAGCTTGCATACCGGCCAAAGCTGTCTGAAAAGCTCTGGCTATAGTCTGGATCAAATGAGCCACATCTGGGCCTGCCTGTCCTTGGCCCGCTTGAGCCCAATTACCTCCCACATTAGCCTCAGCCTGAGGCCCATTACCATCACCTCCGACGTTCCCCCCATTACCACCGGGAGCATTAAGAGCAGGAGGCGCGTTCTCGGGTGCCTGGTCACCCGCCCTAGGCCGTCCCCTCGGTCTCACCATAGCAATTAAAGTAATCTAGAACAGCAAACACACAACAACAAAGAAATGTTAGGTTAGCAAGGGGCAAAGGACTCCGGTTCTCAAGCTCTTTAAACCAAAACAATTTTCCCATTTTATTTTGACAACAATGCCTAACAATGGGGACTCAAACCAACTCTCAAACAACAACAAGGTCACCATGGCATGCATACATACACCGTGCTAAAAACAAAATTTAGACATGCATGGCAAAACACTCATAATACCTTAACTTACCTCACTTACCTGCCCGAGGTCTCGGAAACCTCAGGCTCTGATACCAATAAATGTAACCCCCTCGTCCCGGTCTGGCCAGATGACCGGTCCAAGTGGGCTACACGGGGAAAACCGAAGTGAAACCCGTTAAGGCTCCCTTTCGGTTAGCAACCCTATTTTTTTCTTTTACAATTAATCTTGTCTAGAGGAGTATTAAGGTCCTAAGTGATCAAACATGCGGGGCAACACACATGAGACAATCAAACGAACCCAAACAACTTTTTAACAGCCAAATTTTAACTTAACTGCAGGCGGTATCGATACACCTAAGGGGTGTATCGATACACCTTGACTAGGTCATAAAGTCAAGGTCAGCCTGCGGAGACCGTATCGATACACCTAAGGGGTGTATCGATACCCTCCCCAAAGGTTGACTCCTCACAGTCAACGCTAAGATGACTGTACCGATACGCCAAAGACCGGTATCGATACCAAGTTGGACAGTGGCTTCAGTGACCAAAATGGTATCGATACGCCTGAGACCGGTATCGATACCAAGTTGGACAGTAGCTCCAGTGTCCAAAATGGTATCGATATGTCTCCCCGCGTATCGAAACGGAAGGCCTGGAATAAGAAGGCCATATCGATACGGGTCTAACCGTATCGATACCCCTGCTCTGCAACTCCTCACTTCACTACTTGGTAACTTCACATACGATTCTAGATGCACTTTTGGACACTCCTAAGCGTAGACAAACATACATGCATCAAACCACAATTGAGACTTAGCATGGGAGGCATTTAATCTAACGAAAACATACAAACAAGACTCCATACAATTCCACAAAGAAGCATGTTTAGCAAGCACAAGGCATCATTCACAAAGTAGTCAAGCATAAGGCATACATGGACCAACATCATACAAGTTTAGGCACATGCAAATAAACCACATAAGAGGCATAGGACATAATCCAAGAGCAAAAGCATAACACAACATGAGTTTAACGATTTCAAGTATAACCTCCTAAGGAGTTTGACCCCAACTCCTAACACTCTACACCCCATTGTCTAGACATTATTACAAAAGCAAACCATACTTAAACTTGCTTGAGAACTCCAAAAGCTCCTCCCTCGCCCGCTCGCCTCCCGAACTCTAGCGATCTGCACGTTGGAAACAAAAGAGCATAAGCAATCAAGCTTAGTGAGAGAGGCTCTACAATTCACAACATGCAGTTTTCCAAAACATGATTTATATGCAAGAAAGCAATGGATGCACAAGGGTCTATCTCAACCACAACATTTGGTTTGCACAAGCACAACCAAGATACACTTACGGTGGGACTACACGTCACCGTTTCGACTAGTGGGTTTCCAATGGGACTACACATCAAAGTACTACCCTACTAGTCACTACCGGTGGGACTACACATCACCGTAGTTTAGACCACCATCACGTGAGGCACGAACTCAACACGACTACAACATTAACAACTTAAAATGCATTCAAATGATCACAACGCGTCCACAATCAACATATCACAACACATGAGAGTAGAGAGACTTACACACGGGTTTAGGTGACCTCTCAAGGTTCCACCCAAACCTCAGAAGGATCCATATCGAGCTTAAAGTAAAAACCAATAAATCTACTCACCGTCGCTACCCAAGAGAAGACTGAAGACCAAGCTCAAGACTCCGAAATCCCCGGATTTGTCCCCGAAGCTTCTCCGACCGAAATTCTCGTTTCTAGTCATCCCAACACCAAGCAAACAACCCCAAATCAGTCCATATTCTAAAATAATCAACCCGGATTAAATACCAATCTCAAGACATCAATTTTCCATTGAAAACTAGCTCAAAACTCCAAAATCCGAGCAGCCCTTAAGTACCCCTCAAAACCACTGATTTCAACCCTCAAATTACTCCCTAAGGTCTTCAAATCAATGCTTACATATACCCTAACCATTAGCCCTCTCATTTTACATAAAACACCCCCATATCTCAACCCAAAATCCCCCAAAAACCTTCCAAAATCCCAAATCCGGGAAAATGCATAAAATCCTTTAAAAATCATATATAAAGAGTCTCATGAACTACAAACAACCCCCATCCCAACAATAAACCGAAATCTTTAGTCAAAAGCCATAAAGGAAACATTTTTATCCAAAACCCTACAAATTCCAAATCTTAAAAACATGTATGAAAATGAAAGATAAAGGTGTTAGCTTGTAGGGAAAAACGAGGGCAAGTCAAAGACATGATTACCTTTGCGAAACTCTTCAAAACGAGCAAGAAAATGGATAGAATAGTAACTTAAGAAGGATGGGTGGTTTTGGACGTTGGAAGAGAAGTGGTGTGGAGAGAAGAAGATGAGCCAAAAGCAAATAGCTTATGTTTGTTTAAAATGGGGGTCAAAAGACCAAAACACCCCTAATGAATTTAGGGAACTACAATGGATGACACCATGGCAAATTTGGGCTTGTCTAGAAAATGGCCCAATTAAATTTTTCATGTCTTAAAACCCGGGGCCCAACCTTTATTTTATTATTAAAAATTTGGAACCGAAACCCGAACTATTTTTAAATCATTAATTTCACCCGACCCCCGAACCCAGTTGTTACAGTCCTTGCCTCCTAGGAGTTTGCTATTTATAGATGGAGGTGAATATGCTGACGTGGCAAACTCACGTTCTGTAGGACGCGAGGTCTTTTAAGCCTCGCGTTGTACAGAACGCGGGGTCATTGAAAATCGCTTTATTCATTAAGCGAGGTTGGTCTATATATTTGCACGCTGATGGATTTTCGTAACCAGTGAAGTTTTTTGCAGCTGAATATAATTTCGTGTTATGCTGCGTTTTTTGCAGTTGAAGTTTTTATGTATTTTTTGTTGCTTTATGATAGTTGGAGTTCACTTAAAGATTTGTGTTCCGCTGGGTACAAACCCTCGCATGATACGTTGATTGAAGAATACTTACCGACATATCGCAATATTCGGGAGCTTGTGGGCGGCTGCCATTTACCGCGAAGAAGTGCCTCGAAAGTTTCCAGTAAAACTTTCGAGGCACTTCTTGGGGACTCTTTTGTTAAGTTCGCAGCTTGCCCGCACAATCTGCAAAAAGTCCAGAGTTAAAGAAGCGAGGGCGGATTTAGATCAATCATACTGCCGAAGCAGCCCTATTTTGCGAATGCGGCCGGTGCCGATTACATTTGCTAATGTGGATCAAAGCTGCTACCATTTCAGAAGAAATCCGATTATCGCGCTCTGCTTCTTTCACTCGGGACTTTTTGCTAAGGAAGACTTGTTGAAAGTTTTGTTGAATGAAAGTTTGTCCTTCGAATTACCTATAGGAAGACTTGTTGAAAGTTTTGTTAAATGAAATACGAATTAAATGTTTCATTCGAATTAAATTTACTTATGTTATGTTTTTCTTTTACTATAAATATCGAACAATTCCACCATCATTTACTCATTCATGTTTCTCCCGAAAACACCCAACGCAAATCTTTGCTCCTCTTATGGCAAAATTTCACGCAACATTTTATTTTCTCGGTACTTATTTTGAATCAACAATAACATAGAAAATGTCACTTAAAGATTTGTTAAAGTTGAGATCAAGCTAGGTTAGTAAACGCCTTAAATGACTCGAACGGAACTAATGTTGGAAGCTAGCGTTACATGACTTAGTAGTCTCCAATTGTCTGAAATATTCAAACATGTTTTCAATTATTCAAACATAACACGTGTATACAGTGTGAGTATTATTAACTCTGAAGAAAAAGGAACCTCGCGTTCTATAGAACGCGTGGTCTCAAGGAACTCGCGTTATACAGAACGCGAGTTCACTATGGTTTTGTGGGTCTCTCTTCATTTAGAAAGCGAGTTTGATCTATATATTTGCATGCGGGTGGATTTTCATAACCAGTGAAAGTTTTTCATGATTTCGTGTTTTGCTGGTTTTTCCAAAAACCCATTTTTATGATGGTTCTGTTCGTTCATGATAGTTGGAGTTCTGTCATGATTTTGTGTTCAGTTGGGTTGAGACCCCCACATGATACGTTGATTGAAGAATACTTACCAACATATCGCAATATTCGGGAGCGTGTGGTGTCTGTCATTTGTCGCCAAGAAGTGCCTAGAGAGTTTCCAGTAAAACTTTTCTAGAGACTCTTGGGGACTCTTTTTGTGAAATTCGTCGCTTTCCCTAACCATCTAGGAGACTCTTGGGGACTCTTTTCTGAAGTCCAGAGTGAAAGAAGCAAGGGCGGATTCAGATCGACCAGAGTGAAAAAAGCTGGTGCCGATTACATTTGCCCACCGGACTTTTTGCATATATTGTTTCGACTTTTTGTAGATATTGTATCGACTTGTCTCAATTTACTTATTAAAGAATACTTTTTGAAAGTTGAAAGTTTTGTTAAATGAAATGCGAATTAAAGTTTTCATTCGAGTTAAATTTACTTATGTGGTGTTTTTCCTTTACTATAAATACCCACGAAATTCCACCATCATTTACTCATTCCAATTTCTCCCTAAACACCCAACGCTAATCTTTGCTCCCCTTATGGCAAAATTTCAGGCAACATTTTATTTTCTCGATACTTATTTTGAATCAACAATCACCAGCAAAAAGTCACTCAAAGATTTAATACAGTTTACATCAAGCGAGGTTAGTAAATGCACCGACAAACAAATTTCTTCCTTGGAATGTCGAATCCCAACACCGTCAGCAAACGAAACGCACTATGTTATGAAGCTTACGAACGAAACAAACGTTCGTAACATGTATGACCAGCTCAATTCCGTTGGAGCTAAATATGTCGATTTAAATGTTAAGTTTGATGAGGTCAACACCGACGAAGGTAGTACGTCTGCACCCGGACAACCTGCTCTGAACATCGAACACGCTCCGTCTTCACCGGATATTGATGCGGCTACCGACGAGCTGCAGCTTTTTATGTACAGGCGTAGACAAAGAAAACAACAGCTGATCGAAGAACTAAACTTTAGTTCAGACATGTCCACTGACTATGATAATTTGGATTAACCATAAACTTCTGAAATCATCGTCCAATTATGTTATATGACGTCTTTTTTCATCCTTTATTAATGTTCAAGGGACCTCGCGTTATGTAGAACTTGTAGTATTCAATTAGATTACTAGACTACAATTGTCTCAATTATTCAAACAGAAAACGAGTACACAGTACGAGTTTTATTAATTCTGACGGAATCTCTGTCTCAATATATATAAAGGGACCTCGCGTTGTGTAGCACTTGTAGTATTCAATTACATTACTAGACTACAATTGTCTCAATTATTCAAATATGTACTCAATTATACAAACAGACAACGAGTACACAGTACGATTATTATTACTTCTGACGGAAACTCTGCGACAATAGAAATAAAAGGGACCTCGCGTTATGTAGAACGCAAT
Source organism: Hibiscus trionum (assembly GCA_030270665.1). Taxonomy (NCBI): domain Eukaryota; kingdom Viridiplantae; phylum Streptophyta; class Magnoliopsida; order Malvales; family Malvaceae; genus Hibiscus; species Hibiscus trionum. Next base: position 5,817,529 of record BSYR01000007.1, on the reverse strand, counting down.
ATTAAAAAGAACTCGCGTTGTACAGAACGCGAGGTCATGCTTATCGCGTTGTGTAGAACGCGATTTTCTAAAGGCTGCCTCCCGGTACAATAATTTCCCTTACACACCCGGATTCTTTGGGATTTCCTATGTCAATAATAAGCCATAAGTGTCTCCTTATATGAAGCAGAACCATAAACCGTAAATATATGTTTGAACTGCTTAACTGCCTCCTGATGAATGTTGTACTGCTTAACCTTCTCCAACGATTGCCGGAAGCATCTGCGAGGTTAGGAAATTGATTGAGCTCCATGGAATACTGGTTCGGAAAATTCCCCGTGCAGCAAATTTGGAGGCAGATGCTTTAGCCAAGTCTGGGATCGGATAGACCCTCCTGAAGATCGGAGGTACTAACAGTGTGATGTCCCTTGTTTTTGGAATGGAATGTAATATTCGAAACCTGGACTGAATGTAATTTGTCGGTTGTATAGCGGTAGCAAGGGCGCTCTTTTTCCTCCATTTAGGATTAGGGAGGTTTTTTAACGAGGCCCTTGTTAACGCGTTATTTTATTCGAATAAAGTCGACTTTTCAAAAAAAAAATTACAAGTCTTTGACAAAATATTCAAATGGCGAGACGAGGAGGAGTTACTACTCTAGTTTACTACGATTGGTAGATATTCAACGATCCTGAACTCGACGCCGTTTTTCACTGCGAAGATCCAGTAACGCTAAAGATTCCGAGGAGATTATCATTCAAGAAGTTGGTTAAGGAACTGGAGACCAATGTCCCGCATTTCAAAAACTACCATTTGTCTGACGTGAAGTATCGGGTGCCAATATCTATAGCCCCTTTAATGTACTCTGTATGCAGCATTGCGGAAACTGCTGATGTGGAGATAATGTTGGCTACCCACTTCGAGTATTCATTGGGGGGGCCTAGAGCTGTATGCACCGTTCTCGAAGTCTAATCCTGCTATTGAAATACCAAGCTGGGGTCGGGCGAATTTCGACTTCGATTCGAATGCCAACGTTGATAGCCCGACCGCAAGTTTACGACATGATTTTAACCTACCGTGCCAAGACAATGAGTTTGGTGAATCGTCATCTACTGTGCCAAGACATTCGTGCGTAGCTAGTATCGGGTTCGACCTGAACCAACCCCCAAACGATGAATTCGATACACCAACAAATGCATCGTACAATCTATACAATTTGTATAGTTTTGGAGGGGAGGGAACGTCGTCTACTTACGTTGCGCACGACCATGAAGCATCAAATGGCCGACACTCAACGTATGTCCCTGGCACGGACTACGTTCAACCATCTATGGGGTGACATTCTTCTTTTAGAGGGGGGAGTGTTGTCTTCTTACGCTATGCACAACCATGAAACATTGAACCCCTTCAATGATTCCTCATATGGACGACACTCAACGTATGTCCCTAGCACGGAGTACGTTCAACCATCTATGGGGAGACATTCTTCTTATGGTGCTCTTGATTTTGGTCTTGGAAATGTGGTTCGTGAGCGATCTCGTGAGAGGTCTCACGATCGTCGACCCCCATCCTCGCCTCCAAGGGTAGCGATCGACGAAGCTCTACTATTCCAGCTCCCGGAGGATGCTTCTGACGAAGAACCGATTAGAGAACCCGGGCCCGACGGAGACAAGCTGGGGCCATTCTATGATGAACCAGAAGACTTAACAGTTCCATCAGAAGACTTGGCTGTTCCACCACCATATTTTGACGAACAGTCGGCAGCCACCAACTTTCCTGTAGACGCAACACCAATTTCTATGTTCCAGCCACCATCCCACTTCACAACGGTTGATATGGATGCCATGGACGTCCCTGATTTTTCGCATGACCACACAATAGACGACAGACTCAACCGTTCTGATGGTGAACTGAGAATTGGTATGACGTTCTTGACAAAGGAAATTGCGGTGGCCGCAGTTAAGCAGTACAACATTCTTCAGGCTATTAAGACCACAGTGAAGAAAACCCAAGCCAAATACTACAAGGCGCACTGCACCCAAAAGGATCACGGCTGTAAATGGAAAATCCGTATATCACAATTGAAGAAGGTAGGCAACCGTCGGAAAATAACAAAACTTGAAGGGGCCCATACATGCACTGTTGCTAGCCTCAGCCAGGACCACAAGAACCTCGATGCAAAGTACCTCGCCGACATCTTTATGCCACTGGTGAAAGAAAATCCCAAAGTGTCGGTCCCCACATGTCAGGCTGCAGCTAAAACTGTCACCAGCTACCGTCCTGGATATTACAAAGCATGGTATGCAAGGAGGCAGGTCATATAAGAAATGTTTGGCCGATGGGAGGAATCTTACAAAGAGTTGCGCCCATGGATAAATCTGCTGCAGAAACACATCCCCATAATGGTTGTAAAACTTGATACGGTTCTGGCATACGAAAATGATCGTGTCGTTCAAGGTGTTTGTCAATTCCACCGGTTATTTTGGACTTTCCCTCAGTGCATCAATGCATTCAAGCACTGCAAACCGATGGTCCAAATCGATGGCACATGGTTGTACGGAAGATATACACAGACCCTACTTCTAGCTATTGCACAAGATGGCAATCGAAAATGCGTTCCTGTTGCATTCGCAATCTTCTAGAAGGATGATTTGGAGTCTTGGATGTTCTTCCTTCGGAACCTACGAAAATATGTCCTTGATCCTGTAATACGAGCAAGGGAATGAGGGGTATGTGTTATTTCTGACAGAGGCACAGTGCTCTTGTGGGCGCTAGAACATTTGGGTGACTATTGGAAGCCTCCATACATTTACCACCGTTTTTTCTTGCGGCACATAGCCGCAAACTACCTGCAGCAATTCAAGAACCGTGATGAACGTGAAATAGTGCTCACAATGGGTACGTCATTCATGTCATTTTCATTTACTATATTACTTGTTGTTCGCTTTCATTTACGACCTTTTTGCATGTGTTGTTCGCCCATAACTATTCAACTGTCATCCCGTAGGCAACTCACACTACAAACAAGAGGTGGATGAGGTGCTCGAGGAACTGAGAGCAAGAAACAAAGATGGCGCAGAATACCTTGAAAAAATCCAGAGGGAAAAATGGCTTCGATCGTATGACGAGGGTAAACGATATGGTCACATGACAACGAACTTGGCTGAGGCAGTGAACTCATCGCTGAAGGGAGTGCGGCAGTTGCCTATCACTTCCATTGTCAAAGCGACCTATTATCGTTTGGCTACCCTATTTGCAACATTGGGAATGCAAGCAACTGAGTACATGGAAGGTGGACACATAGTCCATCCGGATTTCCGCACAAAACTGCATACTCAATTGGGCCAATCAAGACAGATGACTGCAACTCTCTTCTCGCGAGAAGGACACAAGTTTCGTGTTTCAGAATTTTCCAGGCGGTTGGAAGGCATTCAGCAGAACGCGTACTGGTAGATCTGAGAGCAAGAACCTGCGAGTGTGGAATTTTCCAAACATTCAAATACTCGTACGCACACGCCATTGCTGCTTGTGCAAACCAACGGATACAATACATGCATCTGGTTGATCCGGTATACTTACTCAAAACAGTGTTTAAGGTTTACGAAAAAGAGTTTCCTCCAATCGAAAATGAGGTTGATCCGAATTCCGTGGACACTAAACCGACCATACGCCCAGATCCAACACTACTAAGAGCCAAAGGACGTCCACGGTCTACAAGAATACACTGTGCCGAGGATATGGTCGAACATCGAGAAAAAACCGGACAAAAGAAGCATTGTAGTGTATGTAAAAATCCTGGACACACAAAGCCTACGTGTCCTAATCGCTCAGCCCCTCGTCTTAATTAATTATTTGTAATTTGTTTATGCGAGTTCGCCCATAACAATCGAATCAATAAAGTCAGTCTAATTCGATTTATACAGTAGGTCATCTTATATTTTCAATCATTCAAAAAAATATGTTATGATAGCATTTTCGAAGCGACTTTAAGTCAGTGTAGAATGGACGGAAATTGACCGTGTTGGTGTCATATGATTGAGAATTTCCAGTACTACGACCCCAAACTCGATCTTAGCTAAAAATTTACACTTTATACGTATGAAATTCTGCTCGAACATGCCTATCGACATTTGTTCAAAGGCAACTTCATTCAAAAAAGGATGATAGCATAGGGTTTTGGAAGCCATTTTAAACCATTTCAGAATGGACGGAAATTGACCGTGTTGGTGTCATACGATAGAGAAATTCTAGTACTACGACCCTAAACTCGATGTTGGCTAAAAATATAAAATTTACAAGCCCGAAATTGGGCTCGAACAGGCCTACCCACGCTTGTTTTTCCTAGTTCTTCAACCCAGGTTTGCACAGAACTCGCGTCCTGTAGAACGCGAGGTCTGCGCGATATATTCAGCTGCCTTTTCAAATTATCGGGAACCTCGCGTTCTGCAGAATGCGATATTCTGGAAAACCGTTAACCCAAACAACGAGGCCACGTAGACTGAACTCGCGTTATGCAGAACACGATATCAAACCTCGCTTCCCACATAACGCGAGGTTAACCGACGTGGCGAGTTTGGGGGTCATTTTCCCAAATAAAAGTGGGAGGGAGCCAAAAACATATATATTTATTAAAAAGGGGTTTTTGCCCCAAATCTGCCCGTGTAGTCGATGTTGCAAACTCGAAATCAGCCACCAATCAGAAAATACACTGGATAGTCTCGACCAATCAGAAAATACACTGGATAGTCTCCGACCAATTCCAATGGTGTTAAGTATTAGAAAATGTAGACAAACCAATTCATTATTGTTTTTGTAGACAACCCAAAATTACATCTTCAGGCGTTGAATAAAAGAAAAAGGATTGAAGGAATAATGAGAGGAAGCTTAAGAGAAATTAAACAATTAAATAGGATCCAATGAGAGGTAGAGGCAGATCTGAATCTGAGGAGGGTGGCCCCCACCTCCTCAACCTGCCTGGACTCCACACAACTCCAATTAATATATCACTTTTTTTTTTTGATTAATGGGGAAAATAATACTATGGCGAGCCTCATTAAAAACCTCCCTAGCCTAAATAGAGGAAAAGAGTACTCACCATAGCATTACATCGAGAACCACATATCAGAGAACATACTCCTAACCCAACTCGGGTAACTCATTATGTAGTAAATCTAAAACCTCATCCGGTGGAGAAACCAAATACATCACCTCATAGCCGGACCAATGTCCCAATTTAGCCAGAGCATCCGCAACACCATTAGCCTCTCGAGGAATATGAAAGAAATCGCATCGTCGAAACTGACAAATCAATGCGCGTATCGCACTCACCATGGAAGGCTCGCCTCGCCTATCGTTACCATTGCGCAACATCCGGATAACCTCTAAGCAATCCGATTCCACAATGATATCCTCAATATGACAATAGAGGGCATACAACAACCCCTCGTGTATCGCCCAATATTCCGCTTCAATAGCACTACATCGTCCAATAAATTTCGTAAAGCCTCCACCCCAAGTACCTGCACCATCACGAAGCACTCCTCCACATGACGCTAAGCCTGTACCCGTGTTGCGTGCGCCATCAATATTCATCTTCCACCTTGGAAGGTCCGGAGGCATCCATCGATGCTGCCGTTGTGCCCCTGAGACCTGCCCAGTTTGCATGCCACCAGCAGGTTGCTGCCCAGCACTTGCACCCGAAATCTGCCCAGCTCGCGAGGTACCAGCATGTGCGCGAATCGTTTCCTGCACAAGACGTCTCCCACGGGCAACAATGTCATCCTCTCCCGAAACCTCATCAGCAAAGATTTTCCTATTGCGCGCAAGCCAAATATACCACACTACGGCTCCAAACAACAAATCCCAACGGTCAACACCACCCCAACCGACATCATCATGCTGTAAATTAGCTCTAACCCAGTCAATTACCAATCCCCTACAAAACCAGTCCCATTTCGCACGTGGCACTATTTTCCGCCAAACCATTTTTGCCGTAGTACAAGAACGCAGGAGGTGATCAACATCTTCGTTATTTGCTCCGCACAAAACACACGCAGCCGACTCCGCCAAATTCCTCCTCATACGCTCACCATTAGTTAAAATCCGACCTTTACATACCAACCATAAAAAGCATTTTATCCGTTGCGGCCCTTGAAACCTTTGCACCAACCGCCAAACCACATCACCATTGGAGCCATTATGCGATTGGAACGTTGCATACGCGGATCTCACCGTAAACCGCATATCACCGTTCCAACTCCATCCCACACCGTCTAGCGCACCATTGACAAGAGGAGGTCGGACAGCCATAACACTATCCACGACATCTGGGGCAAACCAACACTGAAACTGTGCCACCTTCCACTGCCCATTACTTTCACACATCGCGGGAAGAGAAACAAAATTCGTCGGGATCAAATTCGGATCCGTGACAACCCCCTCAAGAGGACCGACTCCGCGGACCCAATTATCTCGCCAAAAATCGATTGATGCACCATTCCCTACTCTCCAAACAATACCCTCTCGAACCACATTCCACACTGTCGATAGACCTCGCCATAGGTGTGAACAATTACTACGTCTAATCGATATCGGCATAATCTCCGTGCATTTATATTTAGCACGCAAGAATCGCACCCAAAGCTGCCCCCGTTTGTCTATCAGCTGAAACCCAATTTTCGTAAGAAATGCATCATTTTGGTCTTTCAATCTTTTAAATCCCAATCCACCAAGATCGATTGGTTTGCAAAGCTCATCCCAATTAACCAAGTGAATGCTCCGCTTATCCGCACAACTTCCCCATACAAAATTACGAATTAGCCTCTCAATATCTTCGCAAACACCAATAGGAATCCGTGTTGTCTGCATAGCATAATACGGAATAGCCGACAATACTGCTTTTGCAAGCGTTATCCTTCCCGCAAACGATAGATATCGAGCTTTCCAACCTGATAACCTATCCCGGACCTTTTGAATTAAATAGGAATAAGTAGCGCGAGTTACCCGTTTATGTAGCATCGGGACTCCAAGGTATCGGCCAAGATCTGAAACCTCCGAAAAACCCACTTTCGTACTCAAAGAATGACGTATCTCTCTCACAATATTTTTTGAGAAAAAAATACTAGACTTGTGGACATTAACTTTAAGCCCCGAAGCCATACAGAAATCAATCAAAACCTCCCTAATCACATTCAACTGTTCTTCAGAAGCTTCCGCAAACAGCACCATATCATCTGCAAACATAAGGTGAGAAATAATCGGACCTTGCCGAGGTGTACAAAAGCCCTTCCATTGACCTGCTGCCACTTTCTGATTAATCGCCTGACTAAGTCGCTCCATACATAACACAAACAAATACGGTGAAATAGGATCACCTTGCCGGATCCCTCTCGATGGTGTGAAGGAGTCTGTTAAAGATCCGTTCCAGCTAATCTGAGTCGAGGCACTAGAAACACATCTTATAATCAACTCGCGAAGGTTATCCGGAATTCCAACATCTCTCAAAGTATCATCAATAAAACCCCACTCCAATCTATCATAAGCTTTCTCGAGATCAATCTTTAAAGCCATCCACCCATGCTTACCAGTTTTCCGATTCATAGAATGGACAATTTCCTGAGCAATAATAATATTGTCCGAGATAGCTCGCCCAGGGACAAAACTGGTTTGGCTCTCTGAGATCCAATCTGACAAATACGGTTTGATCCGATTAACCACCACCTTGGTTACAGCCTTGTAGATAACGGTGCAGAGGCTAATAGGCCGGAATTGACTCATCGTCTCAGGAGATGAGACCTTAGGGATTAAAACCAGAATAGTTTTATTGATTTCCACCGGGAATGCCTCCCTCAAGAATATATTCCGAACACACCGACATACACTATCTCCTACAACATCCCAATTACGCTGAAAAAAGGCCGCATGCAAACCATCAATTCCCGGAGCCTTCCATGGTCCCATATCAAATATCGCATCTTTAATTTCCGCATTCGTAACCATCCTTCCTAGAGTCATCAACGCCGCATCACTTAAAGTGGGAAAGAAGCCTCGAATTCGGTATTGTCCCTGACAATCCGAATCAGTTGTAAAGAGCCGCTGATAGAAAGCAATTGCTTCCGCACGCAAAGCCGTTTGATCCGTAATCCACTGCCCATTACTTGCTTTCAGGCCTGCAATAAAATTAGCTCTACGTCGCGCCATAGTCGATGCATGAAAATACCTAGTATTTTTATCCCCTGATACGATCCATTGGCTGCGGGATTTCTGAAACCACATGGATTCCTCCTGCTCAAGAATAAGATCAAGTTCAGCCCTCAAGTCGCTTCTCAACGTAATCAAGAATTCCGCATGTGATCTTTGCAGAGATTTCTCAATTCCCCTAAGTCTCGCCAGGATTCGCTTCTTCTTTTTTCCAATATGACCAAAAACATCGACATTCCACCGCTTTACTGCATGCTGAAAATTCCGAGCATTAACAACCACCGAAAAAGAGGTATCCCAAGAAGATTCAAGACAAGCCCGAAATTCAGGATGATCCTGCCAAACCGCCAAGAACCGAAAAGGCCGCTCCGATACAGGGACCAAAGAACCATTTGGCTTAAGTAATAGAGGACAGTGATCACTACCCACCCGATCCAGATGAACCACAATCGACATCGGGTATTCCACAAACCACGCACTATTCGCCAAACATCGGTCCAATCGCTGATATAAATTACTCCTACACCATGTAAACTCATCCCCTTTGTAATCAACCTCCATTAGTTCCGTATCATCAAGAAACTTCTGAAAAAGAGAACTAACCCCTAGAACCTTACTCGAACCGCCACATCTCTCCTCCTTGCGAAGAATCACGTTAAAATCTCCTCCCAAAACCCACGGAACATCAACCCCAGGGTTAAGCTGATTCAAACTATTCCACAAGTACTTCCTAACGCAAACATTAGGACTAGCATAGACTGCAGTAAAAAAGACCCAGTGTTCAGAACTAACCTCGCGGGCTCGCCCATGGATAAATTGGTTACTAACAGAAAGTATCACAACCTCCACATCATCCCGCCATAGAAGCCAAACGCCACCACAAAATCCACGCGCCTCCACACGGAAAGAATTCTGAAACCCGAAGCTACGAATTACCCTATCAGCTTCACCAAGACTCACCCGTGGTTCAAATAATGCCACCATCTGCGGATTATTTGCTCGGACAAAATTTCGAAAGTGGCGACGGAACTCCGCACTACCCGCGCCCTGTGTATTCCAGAACATAATATTCATCATAACTAAATATAAAGACCAACAAGAAGGAAACTTACTGCGATAGCGGAGCACTTTCCTTCTCCGCATCCACTCCCTGATCAGTCTCCATAGCGCTATCCAAGCACTGTGGTTGTGCCATCATACACGTATCTGTTGGCGATACCTGCGTCTGCCCCGTATCCTGCAGATTGTCGAGTTCCGACGTAAGGTTTGATACCCATTCCGTTAACACAGGTCGCTGTGGAACTGGAGTCTCTGATTTTTTGGAGACTTTTAAACTCTTCCGTTGCACTCCTGATAAATTATTACCACCTTTGCCAACGCTACCACCATTGCGAAATCGTGATGTAGATTTAAATTCCCCCCGCTCTTCTCTTATCAAAAGCGCATTGTGAGAACCCGACGCAATTCCCGGCGAATGCACAGTCGCTTGCGGCTGACCACCTACAACAGACGGAACAACATCCACCGCATGATCCCCCATACTAATCGAAACCCCCTGTTCAGTAGCACTGTCCATCACCGAAACCCCTACATTACCCAATTCCACGGCAATTTCCTTGCTTTTATTGCCACTGTTTTTTTTATCCAATTTTGCATTCATGCTATACTTCCCACCACCCACGTCACTCACTCCTTTGGAATTGGAGCTGGAACCCACTTTCCCATGCAGAAGCCGCACGAGGCCATCTTTTGTTTGCAATTTTGGACCCTCAACAGCGGAGCGAACCGCTCCCTCCTTTGCCCCTGCTCGTGCATTACCATGCACATCCTTCTCCTTGTGGTACGTACTCATATGACCATGCACATCCTCCTCCTCGTCTCCCAAATATTGTAGAACTCCAAAACGAGAACCACCTCTAACCATCTTACTATCACCCTCTCTATTACCACTCGTCCGCGATCCCCGGCGACGATTCCTTTCCACTATCATCCATGGGCCAAACAACTCCTCCCTCGACATCTCCTTCTTGGATGAAACTTGTGATTCACTAACCACCGGAGTCGACACCGTATCCGTCTCACCACCACCGCTCGCATTCACACACAAATCCGCTAAATGCCCATACTTGCCACACTTGAAGCAAATCACATTAAGGCCCTCATATTCCAGCTTCTGCACAAAGCCATCGATTCCAATACATGACAAAAGAGGCTTGTTAAGCTCAACTACCACGGCAAGTCTTGCAAAACGGCCCCTCTCACCCATAGCCGTGCTATAATCAATCTTAATTACACGACCAATGACATTTGCAATACGTCGAAATAACGCCTTCGAATAATACTTGTAAGGAAGACCCGGAAGGCGTATCCACACAACAACTTGGGATGGGTGCTTCTCTGCAGTCGAGAAATTCCGACACCACGGCTGCACAGTCAGATAGCATCCAAACAAAGTCCACGGACCACCCGTCAACACTTTAGTGTAGTCATCCATTGATTCGAACTTCACCAAGAAGTAATTGTTATCCAAATCAATCACTTGAAAATTTTTCTCAGTCTTCCATATCGCATGCACACGATTAACTAGGGTTTTAAATCCTATCGATCTTCCCAACGGCCGAAGGATAATAGTTGTTTTCATGCTTTCATCAATTTGCTCATGTATCCTTTCCGAGAAAGATATCGTGGGGAAAAGCCCATTCCGATCAACCACAAAGTCAGCTTCCGAAACTTCGAGTCCTTCAACAGTGTCGCCTCCACCAACGCCTCTGCCTGTCGACGAATTTTCCACTACCATGGCTGCATAAGATTTTTTCTCACCAGCAGTCCCGTCCTGCGCAGCCACCTGCCCAGCCAACACCGGCTGCTCACCAGCATACTCTTCCAACGGCAACTGCTCAGCCTCGCCGTCGACCATGTCCACATCTCCTCCTTCAGGTAGACCAGCATCCTCCCTCTGTTTCTTCAGCGTCGGTTGCGTCTCCATAGACATCAGGGAACCCTGCCGTTCCAGGGTCGGCGGAAGAGCCACGTTCACCACCCCTCCCGGCTGTTGCCCACTCGAGTCGTTATACAGCGCCTCCATCTGGACGCCGACCACGGACGAACGGTGGCCTAGATCAGAGGTGGCGAACCCCAGCAGTAACCTGGGAAAAAACTGGATCTGGAATTCTTTCGGGTTGTCGTCAGCGGCTGTTTCGGTCACCGGCTGGAAAATCCCAACGGTGGGGGGTTAAGACGCATCCAGGAGATCGAGATACTAAAAAATGAGGCCGATCTAACGGCAGATCAAGCAGATCGGCGTTGAAACGAGTCCGCCGGTGTTTCGCACGCCGAACCCAGGTGCTGGCCGCTTGAAGCAGAGTGAAGACTGAGCAGGATTGACGCTGCTGCTGCCGCGAGTTTTCTTCCTGCAACTTTTTCTCCAGTAAGCCGGAGACTGCCAAAACTGACTATAGAACTTTCTTTAATATATCACTACTATATATAACAATATGCTTCATTCGTTATTAATCTCTATGTTTCAAATATCAGCCTCATGAAAACTACATTCTACTCCCTTATATTATATCTTCTTATTGCAATATTTCTGTGATAGAACCAGCGTTAAAAATGTGGGTTCGAATCTGTTTAAACATCGTTACTTTTGGTTTCGGAATCGAGGGTTATGGGCTTATAAAAGGAGTAAATTCTAAAACATAAAAAAACATTACAAAATCTCGAATTTTCAGATTTCATATTTTGAATTTATATTTTTTTAATTATAATTATGTTTAATTTATTTTTAAAATTAGAAAGATATATAAAAGATTGAAGAAAAAATCAAGAAAATCATAAAAGGCATGTACATAGATAAACAGAACCAGTTGGTCTAGTGGGATAAGACAATAGATCCCTTAAACATGGTTAGTGCTTCGAATCCTAACATTGTGAATGGAGCAAATTAGATTGGGGAGTCACCCCATAATAGGTCTTTGCAATACATGATTTAGATTAATAAGCTAAGTAGATTGGATAGCGATGATTAAAAAAATCATAATTTTATATTTATACTTTTTAAAATTATAAAATTTGACCAAACAAAATCAACAATTTATTATATAGATTGATTTCACAGTTGTACATAGATAAACATGCAAACAACTAAACTTAGACATAATTGTATTTTGTTTTTTGAATGTAAAAAACCACAAAAAAAAGCATGCCCCCTTATATACATTGAAAATGGGGTAATGGCTATGAAAGAAAACAACAACTAATGGGAGATGGTAGGGCATTTATTAGTAGAGCATATCCTTGGGTCTACCCTAGTAAGGGGGTGCAGAAACCCCACAAAAGCATGACATAAGTGTGCCACCATTTATGAGGGGATGCCCTGAAAATGAATTTTCATTTCCCTTTCATGAATCATCATAAAACAGAGAGTTGGGCAACACTAATTTTGCTACCTAAGAATATTTATTTACTGCCTGTCCTCCCAACACCATAATAAATTATTTTGAACCTAATAGGATTTGTGTAGCAGTTGACACACAATTATCTTTTTTATTCTCCGATTTTTTAAAATAAAATTTTTGTTCCCCTATCGTAGTAATTTAAATCAAATCGAACTATTATTATTATTTGACATATAAGTAAGTTTTATTTTATAAAAAACAAACATTTTTTATTTCAAATAGTGGAAGTAGCTTTAAAATAGTATTTAACAATTACTAATTATTTTTATTTATTTGGATTTTTTAGAAGTAATTATAAAATTTTGAAAATTTTCTAAATGATGTAAAAACATAAAAAAAAACATAATTTTTTTTCAAAATAAAATTTTAAAAAATAAAAACATAAAATTAATACGAAAAAAATCAAAAACTGAATAATATTATTAAGGTGGTTCAAAACTATTGATTTGAACCTGTCTCACCACTACTTCATTCTAGATTCTTTTTTCTTTATTTGTTCATCTAATGTTATTGAGAATTTTCACTTTGAAAGATACTTCAATTTAAAATTAAATATAAAATTGTATAAATAAAAAAAATAAAATACAATAAGTGATTTCCTCTCTCACATCTCACAACTTGCAACGAAATTTTATAATTATAATAAATTGTATTTGTTATGAAAAACTAATAACGTGTTATGCATGTATATTATGAACGTGAAGACATGAACTTGCATGCCACATATTTCTATGTGAGATTTTTATTTTTGTCCTTGTATTATGTATTAACTACATATTTAATTTTTATAATATAATTTAGGTTTAAAGGTCAAATTGACCCTCAACGATACTCCGTTTTGATCACCGAACTTTTAAAATTTTTATTAGGGTTACTCAACTTTTAGGCCGCTTTTATTTTGGTCTCTCCCGTTAACTTTCTTTCTTTCATTGTTATGTTTTTCTTGGATAACTTTTAGATTCTTTCTTCCTCCATTGTCTCTAATTTTTTTCACATGACTTCCCTGTTACAATAGGTTCAGCGTTGGGTTTTCACTGATTAAACCAGACAGTGAAAATCTTTTGTTGAAACTGTCATGCCAATTTCGTTTAATTTGAACCAATTGTGCAGTGCAGGCTCCCTTATGTATAGCCGTACTTGGCCATTATTTTGTGCACTGTCAAAAGCAACACATTAACTTAAGGTTGGATATTGTTAGAACCAAAATATAATAGATATGAAATCTAAAACCGAGGATCTATCATGTCAAATCATCAAGAATAATTAAACTGAATGCGGAAGCGTACCTGAATTCATTGATAGATTAAAAAAATCTTGAATCTGATGTGGAAATCCCAAAATTTTGGTATTGATCTTCCAAGAAGATAGGTTATCTCTTGAAGTAAAACTCTCTGACGGGGAAAGAGAGAAAAAACAAGTTAACCTATTTCTTGGGGACCACTACCTCTTTATATAGTTGATTTAACAATCAACTATTAAATATTTATAACTCTGCCCCTCTTTGAATTATAAATATATCTTATGGTATCTACACTTTTATTTCCATGACACTTTAATACATATGACACACCTAACATAATTGGTCACTTAATTTTGTGTCATACTTTATAATAGCAACATACATTTTACATATGTGCCCACAATTGCGGATTTTAATCCAACAATCTCTCACTTGGGCAACATATGTTTCATGATAAATGTACAACCTTATGAGCTCAAAATTTTGCTATTATATAATAGGTATTCTATAACAATCTCGTCCATTAACTATATCCATATAGGATCAAAGCGGTCTTCGTCATATCAATCATGACTGGACCCATCAATGGTCACGTATACAAACATAGTCAAATGACATAGATCAATCATGGATGTGTAGCATGGAAAATTACATGAAATGTGAACCGTACATGTCTATTTCCAACTGGTCCTCCTAAACCTTAGTGAGATCAACTTTACTGAATTCAGAGTGTACATAAACCAAAAGAACTTTATTTCTGCAGAAAATAATCTTAAATAACTTTAAACTGAAGTAACTGAAATTGTGTCTAAACCGAATGAGCATTATTTCAAAATTACAAACTCCCACTAAAACCGAATATCCTTAAATAACATTACACCCACATGAGTAGTGTGCTCATGAAAGACCTAGGGTGACGGTTTCTTAATATGCGCGCAATTATAGAGTTTGTACCAACATGCTCTATAGACACACAACCACTCTGAATTTTCTTTAACAACTAGGAACTTAATATTTATGTGCTTTAAATTTGAAGTGTTCCTATTGTTTATAGAATAAATGAATGCATATTTATTGTCACAAAATAACTGAAGTGGTCTTTCTATTCAAATCTATAAGTAGCAGTTCATGTGATAGAATTCTTTTGCATCAATATTCAAATAGAATCGAAGTCTGTAAACCAGATGATCTCTAACTTACCAGAACTCCGACATGTGAGCAAGTAATTTTTTTTTTGTTCTCTGAAGATATCTCATAACCTCATTGGCTGCTATCCAATGGTCCATAAATATGATTCCTCAAATATCTGTCTAACATTCCAACAATGTACACAATTTCCAAATGCATACATACTTAAGCATAAATTAGATTCTCAATAGCTTATGTATAGAGAATCTTTTGGATTTTCTAAATTTCAAGGTTACTTTTAGGGCATTGAGTAAGATAATACTTATCTTCTTTAGCAATATGAGTGTCACTTGGTTTACTCCCACTGAACTTGTAGTATATACAAGTGTCAACCAAATTTATCTTAAAACCGAATGAGATAATCAACATGAAATTTATAATTTTATTAATAAGAGTCTTACATAAGCTCATAGATAGATTTCTTTAATTTACATATCATTGACATTGTATCATAAGACACAACTCTATGATTGTACCATATAAATAGTTTCTTCAATGTCGTCATTGAAAAAAAAAAGCTTAACATCTATCTAATGTAGCTTAAGACTAAAACAAGCAGCAAGTGAAATAATTCTCTTGAAAGAGTCTTTCAATAAAAACTTGAGAGAAAGTCTCTACAAAATCAATGTCTTCTTTTAGAGTATATCCTTTAGATACAAGACGTACTTTATACTTATCCACATTACCATTTCTATCCCTATTAGTTTTAAATATCCATTTACAACCAATTGGTTTGCACCTTAAGGTAATGAGACAAGTTCCTAAACGTTATTGTATTGCACAAAATTATACTCTTCTTGAATGACATCAATCCACTTTTGAGAGTTAGAACTTTAATGGTCTGATAAAAAAAATGATTGAACATTTTCTATCATTCCATTGTTACCTTATTTTCTTGAAGAAATACAATATAATAATCTGGAATAGTATTTCATCTTCCTCTCGTAGACCTCTTTAATGACACTTGTTTTTTTATGGTTGTTGAGTTTGTTCTTCTGAAACAATTACCTTATCTTGAATGGGAGTTGTTCAACATTGTTTTGTTGAGGTACTTGATTCACTTCTTGATTAATGATAGGTTGAAAACCTAAACATTGTCAAAAGTGATAGTAGGAATTAAATTATAATTCAATTCCTCCTCAATAACAATGTATCTAACCTTATTTCTCCCTCCAAACTCAACATCATAAAAAAAATTATAAATCTCTCCTTAAAATAATCTTAATTGTGGGATCATAAAATTTACAGTCCATGGATCACTCAAAATAACCGAAGTAGTTGCTCGCTTTTAAAGTTTAATTTATTTACATGTGTCCTAACTTATACAAAAGAATCAACACTGAAAAACTTATTGCCGTTTCTTTTGGCTAGAACCCTTAGCAACTTTATTTAAATATTTTCTTTATTGCCCTTATTCTTAAAGACACTAACTAAATGAGCACTAACAAAATAATTATTTTTACACTTATAATGCTTCAACCTTTCTTCCTCTTGAACATGATGAGAAATGAACCCAAATAGAGTATATTTCTCCCTTTGACAGTTGTTACTTGAATTGGTTAAATTGTATAGGAAGCGATATCAAAACCATAAGAACAAACAATTGTTAGAAAGTTCGATCTTATGTGCCTTAAATTTTGAAGCAATATAAATAATTTTTTATAATCTACTCTCTCACATTTCCTTGACCCTTATACTTGATAGACATCAAAGAAGGCATAGGTGATGTCATCTTAACCTTAATATTTTGGGTAAAACATTTCTTAATTTCGTCAAGGAAACACTTAATATGAGTAATCACTTTAGATTTGTGCTCCTAAAGACATCTAGAATGTTGTGTTTTATGATCATTAGACTCATGCGATTCGAACGGTCTCACCTCTCAAAATACCTTTTATGGGTGCTTACCGCTGTGAGAGGTGCAAGTTGTTCATTCCTTAGTGTAAAGTCTATGTTCATACATCAAAATACTATATGTAAGTGTCTTTTCTATTCTTTGAAATTAATTTCACTAAACATGAGTGTAAAATGTATTTAACAGATATTGTGACAACAAAAATAAATTACCTAAATATAGAACAAAAATAAGTAAATAAAATAGAAACAAGCTCACATAAATATTCATAAGTAAACAAATAAATTCAAAATAATGACTAGTTCCCCTCAAGATACCAAGCACAACATTAATATCAAGTCTTTGGACAGTAATATTAATTGTAAGCGGTACTCTTGTTGTAGCAATCAAACATTGACAATAAACTATGTCAAACAATAGGCTAATCTTTGGACTAACGTATTGCTCACATAAAATACCTTAATAATTGTCACACATTTATCGCCACAGTTGTCGTTGTAATTCTGCCAAATATTAATTTTCCTTTGGGCCAATTAATAAACACATGAATTACAAAAACTCATAATCATCTTAATATTTTAAATAAACTAATCTACACAAAAGCGGTCACTTTGATGACATTATGTTTCAATTAATCCATTAAAATATTACACATCCGAAGCCAAAATATGAATTTAATTGTTTCAAAATGTTTGTCTTAATTTTATATTTCAATCAAATTAAAAGATAACCAAAATAATAATAAATTTAAATAAAGGTAAACATCATATCAAGATATCGGACACTCCATTAATATTTTATCTTTGGACAAAACATTAACTTGCAAGTGATATCTTGGTACAGTAATCAAACATTGATAATAAGAACATGTCAAACAGAAATCTTCCTTTGGGCCGATTTATTGCTCACATATAAAACTGAATAATTATCACATGTTTATTACCACAGTTGCACATGTAATAATGTTAATTATTAACCTTCCTTTGGGCCGATTAATACTAACATAATCCGACCTACATGCACAAAACCTTCTATATTTTAAAATAAAATAATTTTCACAATAGAGGTCACTTTGGTGACTTAATGCTTCAATTAATTTATCTCAAAATATATACAATAAATATACCGATATCCAAATTTAAAATTTTGTAACAGTCAAAACTGAAATTTCTGATAACACTTAAGTTTCCGAAATAACCCAAAATAAGGTTGTCTAAATGGGGCTATCAGAAATTGAATACTGAAATCTTTGACTGTTTCTCAAAAAATTCCTTAAGCATGCATTTGCCGAAATTAAAGTCGAATTCAAAACAACCAATTTTTTTTAACTAAAAGTCAAAATCAAAAGTATCATATAAATAAATAATTCATATAATAATCACATGAAACCTTGGTATATCTATAATAACCTAATAACCAAAATTAAAAATTTTGATCAAATTGATTCAAATAAAAATTTCACAAGATTAATGGCATTGCGACAAATAACAATATACCCAAAATGAATCCAAAGTCAAAACCGAAGTCATGCAATTTAATGCCCTAAGATATTTATAAAACTTTAACACATTGTACATCATAATTAACTGAATACTAAATATGATTCAACAAAATTCAATCATAATTTATTAGATATAAATCGAATATAAAGCTTCAAGAGCTAACCTGATTATAAAGTTTCCAAGTCACGGTAAATTTACCACGACAAAGCTCAAGTCAACTTTATTTTTCTTTTAATTATTAACCATCAAAACTAAATCTTTGATCAAACTAAATTTAAATATATATTTTAAGTGATATATATTTCATAACAGTAAACCAAAGATGAAGGGCAAATCCATATTTTAAAAAGAGTTCCTTAACTAAAAACACGGAATACAATGCATGTATCCATGAGAATTAAAAACCCTAAATTCAATTTAAATTAAAAAATGTGAGATTAGGGTTATTGCAAAGGTTGCCGCAAAGTAAACATAAGCATGCAAACAAAATTTTCCAACTGTCAATTAACAACGACCAACGAAAAAAAAGAGCCTAATTTTCAATTGCAGATTTAATTACGCAATCGAGAAATATCTATACAAATGCAAAACACAGATCGCCATAAATACACAACTCATGGATTTCAAATTCGAAAATAACGATGGAAGATTAATAACCCATAAAACAAAAAACTATCTCAAAGATTCAACATGACGATGCTCTGATGCCACTTGTTAGAACCAAAATATAATAAATATGAAATCTAAAATCGAGGATCTATCATGTCAAATCATCAAGAATAATTAAACTGAATAAACTGAATGCGGAAGCGTACCTGAATTCATTGATAGATTAAAAAAAATCTTGAATCTGATGTGGAAATCCCAAAACTTTGGTATTGATCTTCCAAGAAGATAGGTTATCTCTTGAAGTAAAACTCTCTGACGGGGAAAGAGAGAAAAAACAAGTTAACCTATTTCTTGGGGACCACTACCTCTTTATATAGTTGATTTAACAATCAACTATTAAATATTTATAACTCTGCCCTTCATTGAATTATAAATATATCTTATGGTATCTACACTTTTATTTCCATGACACTTTAATACCTATGACACACCTAACATAATTGGTCACTTAATTTTGTGTCATACTTTATAATAGCAACATACATTTTACATATGCGCCCACAATTGCGGATTTTAATCCAACAGATATAACCTTTATAGAGTCTTGGTTGCATGACAATCTATTGTCCTAACCCAAAAATGAAGGAAGGAAAGAAGAAAATGGAGGAAGAAAGAATCTGAAAGTTAGGAGGAAAACAGAGTAAGGAACGAAAAAAAAGAAAATAAAAGAATCAAGAAAGTTAACGGAGGGGCCAAAATGAAAACGGATTAAAAGTTGGGTGACCCCAATAAAAATTTTAAAAGTTTGGTGACAAAAATGAACGTGCTCTAAAAATTTGGTGACCACTGGTGTACTTTACCCTTAATTTTTTTATTTTTTGTTGAGGGTCAATCTGACCTTTAAGCCTATAATTTAATATTTTTGAGTCTTGATTTTTTTTAATTTTAAAATATGCGTCTGAAAGTAAATGGTAGACATTCAATTAGTTAAGTCAAATTCTGATGGTAGATTTTTTTACTGTATGTAAGTTGTATAAATAGTTTTTACTATCTAATTTGATCGTTTTAGTTTTTGTAATTTAGTTACACTGTCTCTGTCCAATTTGAGTTTGGTTTAAAATTTTAAATTTGAAAAACACATGACTTGAAATTAACCAAATTAACCAAATTAACCAACAATTAATTGATATATCTAGTGGGTGAGGTGTTAGGTCTCTTAAGTTAAGCAAATAGTTTGAATTATGATATTGTGAATATAAAAAATTAGGTTGAGAAAATCACTGCGATAATAAGCATTTACAAAATTGAACAAAAATTAATAAACTAATAAGTTGAATACTAGTGATTATACCAAAATGTTAACCAACTTCAAATATAAGGATTAAATCTATAGTCTAACTCTACACGTAGTACATGGACTAACGGCAAAGCCTAACGTTTTTGTTGCTATTTTATCAATTCAATTTGTATTTCTAAAATGGCTGCAAGTAGTAGTGAGTATTGGATTAAGACCTTGTTTGACAATTAGCGGATAGCGAATTACATTAGCTGATAGCTGATTGCATTAGCTGATTTGACTAGCGGATTGTATTAGCTAATTGTATAAAATTGTTTGGTGAAATTAATTGATAGCTGATAGCTGTTAGGTTATTTAAACAAGCAAAATGACATATAAGGACATGATTATATTCAATACTTGTTTGAATAATTTATTAGTTATCAATATTTTGTATCTAATTATTAGGGGTGGCAATCGGGTGGGGAATAACCGAAAATCGTGGGGATCCGAACCGATGGGCATGGGGAATAACCGAAATCCTTACCCATGGGGACGGGGATGGGAGAAGTTTTATAACCGGAGCTCAAATGGGGATGGGGACGTGGATTGCTATATCCG
Source organism: Hibiscus trionum (assembly GCA_030270665.1). Lineage (NCBI taxonomy): Eukaryota > Viridiplantae > Streptophyta > Magnoliopsida > Malvales > Malvaceae > Hibiscus > Hibiscus trionum. The sequence continues at coordinate 5,796,606 of BSYR01000007.1, read as the reverse complement.
AACCGTGGGGATAACCGAACCGTACCCGTATAAATCACCGTGGGGATCCGCAAGAATCCCTAAAAATATCCATAGGGATCCTGATATTTTACGAAGTTTGATGGCCATAAGGGTAATTTACCTATGTTTCATCAAAAATCTATTCTCACCTGAGCATGGCCGGCTAGAGTAAGTTTGAAAATTCTTTGTAAATTCTATACAAATAATTAGAATGTTATATATACATTGTTGTAAACATGATTTAGTCTAGTTTTGTTTAAAATACACGGTGATTGATTTAGATATGTATTCTAAATTATATGAATATTTGAATGTTGAAAGATCATAAAAATTTGGCAGCATATTTCTTAAAAAAGTTTTAGTAATGACTTGGAAAAATCACCAAAAATTCTACAAGTTAAATTAGGAAGTGAGCGTTATATTTATATAATCACACGAAAGTCTAGATTTGTTTAAAACAAACCGTTATTGATTTCGAGTTACATATTAGCAATTATTAATTTTGAGTGAGCAAATGTTAGAAGAAAAGACAACAGATTGTTTCTAAAAACAACAATAACAGTGACTTCAAAAATTCACCATAAATCGTACGAGTAAAATTAGAAGAAGTAATTTATATGATTGGAAAAATTATCGAATCTAATTTCTTTTAGAACAAACATACCATTATTTGAAACTATAAATTATTAATCACATATTTTCTTTTAAAGGTAGTTCAAGATGCCATGTTTCAAACGGTTAATATTTAAGTCATGTTTTATAGTTTTGAAATCATTTGTTTGTTGTTTGATAAAACTAAATTTATCTTTTATGTTTGTAATTTTGGAGATTTAATGTTGAGTATTTGTTTTATAAATTAATTTATATTTTTTGGGTATAGGGATTAACCGAAAACCGCGGGGATCCGTAAGGGACGGGTATGGGGACGAAAAAATCCCCGAAATGTTTAATGGGGATTCCCCAAAACCGTACCCGCAAGTGTTGGTGACAGAGTGAGGAATGCAAAACCGTCCCCGATCTGCCCCGTTGCCACCCCTACTAATTATTATTAATTAGATCTATAAAATTATTTTTAATATAACTTTTCTAAACATATTCAAATGATTTATATATTAATTTATTATTTATATAATTATTTTAATATAATTTATTTAATTAATAAATTTAAATACACATAAATGTGATAATAAAAAAAGTAAATAGGATTAGCTTATAAATAGGGTGAGAAAATATTTAATTTAGGTTATTTTGAGATTTTTGGTAACTGGTAAGGGTAAAAGAGTCTTTACAACTCTAATATCAAAAAGCTCATATTATGAGCTTTTTCAAAATTAGCAGTTTCACCTCAATCCGCTCTTTCAATCCGCTGTTTAACAAACAACAATATTAGCGAATTTGACTGGTCAAACCTCTAATTATGCCTCAAACCTCTAATTTTTGCCCAAACCTCTCTTTACCAAACATGGCCTAAGTTTAGTCGAACCGATCGAAAAAGTTTAAAGTTAATTGAGTTGATGGGTATTATTTTATCATTTAAATTTTTTTGAAAATTTTAGTCGAACTGAATAAATACAATTTAAATTAAAAAACGAATATGCCAAATTAACACTTTATTGGCAATATGAATAAATATCAAGTTAGAAAAAATAAAGTAGAGTGTATATACATATATGACTCTGTTTAACCTATGTATACATGTATAGATTAACAGTTTTAGAACTTGGATTAAATATAATATTTTATTAAAGAAATATATTATTCAGTGTATTACAAAATTCAAAAGATTCTATTGAGAAAAAAAACTCTCATTCAATATATTACTAAACCCTAAAATCATAGAACTCTAATGTAACACCCGAGTTTAGGGGTTAGGAGAAAATAATATTTTAATATTATTCTGGGTTCGGTTCTAAAATTTAAATAATGGTCCGGGTTGATTTTCAACTAATTAAATCGATGATGGACAAAGTTTTGGAATTAAACCCCAAATGGCCATGGAACTTATGTCCTTGTGAATAATCCATTTCATTAAGGGCAAAAGGGTCATTGGGCTTTTAACTTAAAACAAAACAAATAAAATAAAACCCAAATTTCACTCATCTTCTCCCTCTCTCCACAAAACCCACGACCAAAACCCCTCCCACCATTGAAGTTACTGTTCCATCTTATTCCTTCTTCGTTTCAGCTCCAAATTGAAAGGTAATAGCAAATTTGATTTTCTCTCATCTTCCCCTTCATAAAAGTACCATTCTTTTTCATTTCCATGAAGTTTTTGAAAAGTAGAGGTTTTGAATGTTTTGAGTAAAAATGGTGCCTTTGTGTAGCTAATCTTAATATTATGATTTATTATGGTTAGTTATGGAATGTAGGAGCCAAATGATGCTACATATGTAAATTTCAAATGATTTTAATCAATTTTCGGACTTGGGTTTCCAAGGGGTTTTAGGAGGGTTTTAAAGTAGTTTTGGGGGTGGTTTGATGTTGGTTTTCGAGGGCTGTTGTTAGTATGATGTATGAGGATCATTTTGGGTGCATTTGATGCTTGATTGGGTGCTTGAAATAAGAGTTTTCAGTGGGTCAAGTGGGCTGCTCGAAAATCCTGTTTTTGGTCTTGTTTTGAGTGTTGGTTGCTTGGTAATGTAATCCGGGTTAGTTTCGATGACAAGATATTGATTGTGGATATTTTGTTTGTGTTTGGGATTGATTAGAATCAAGTTTGGGCATCGGTGAAGCATCGGAAGTGAATCCGGGGAATTGAAGACAATTGCTTGCTTGGTCTTGAGCTCGGGAGTTTAGGTGAGTGGTTAATTGTTTTAAATGGTTTTAAATTGGTTGGTTCGAGTATATGGACTAGGTTGGGCTTGGTAGACCCACCTAGAGTTAGGATTAGGGTGGTAGCCTAATCCTAAGCTTGATCTAGAGCCCTTGGATGAACTTGAATGTATGAATGTATATGCCCCGTATGTGTTGTGATATGAATGCTTATGTATATTGTATTATACATGTGAGATGAGGCATGATTTGTATTGCTTAAAGCATGCATGATGTTGGTTCATGATTGTGTTCATGGTGAGTACGTGCTAAGCACGGAAATGATTGAAATGAGTAATGTGGAACGAGTAAAATATTGGCACTAGTATACTTAAATACAAATGATCGATCATTAGGATGTTAGTGTGTACACATGAGTCAAAAGTCGCGCGTGGCCTTGGTGGCGTTGAGTCACCAAGGAGGAGTACGGGTACGCCCGGAAATGGTATTTAAATATAGTCGGTGATGAGTGGAATCCCATCGACGGGGCGTGAGGATGAGTGGAATCCCCTCCGCGGGACCGGTGATGAGTGTAATCCCACCGTCAGGTAATGGTTGTGTTGTTGGATGTGAGTTCCAACGGTTATCCGCGTATTTGAGTCATATCTAGGTGCCAATGTTGTTTGATATATGTATCCATGTGTTGAGACTAATGATCCTTGTGAGAATGTTTGATGTGGCCATTTATGTTGTGAAAGTAGAGCTTAATGATTCATGACATGTACTTGTATATATTGTTCATGCACCTTATAATGTGGCTCTTGTGGATCCTTGGTATGTGTGTGTAATGCCTTGGCTAGATCGTGCTCGGACCCTGCAATGTTGAGGTTTGTTTTTAGAGCTTACCCTCACTAAGCATCATTGCTTACGCTCTCTTTGTTCAACATTGCAGATCCTTAAGCTCGTGGGTTGCTCGCGCAAGTGGAAGGCTCCAAGTGTGGTTTTTGGCTTGAGTTCATCAAGTATGGTTTTTAAATGTTAGACATGTAATAGTTTGAGCAATGGGACATGTATGGCTTTGATGTGTAGTTGTTGGTTGTTTGAGAGCATGTATGGACTCCCTTATATCTTTCTTTTGCATGGTTTGTGTTGCCATGATGAATTGTATGTCATGCCTAATTGCTTACTTTGGATTTTAGCCTATGCCTTAAGAGTTTTCTCATGTGTTTGAATGTTGTTTGAATGAATGCATGTTGTGGATTGTTGCCTTAGTATTAGACATGTTTGAGTCTTGTTAAAGCATGATAATGTTGTTGGTTTAAATTGGGTTCAATCGTTTTGCTGTTGTATGGTGTTTTGGTGGTGTTTTGGGGCACCCTTGTGCCTCAAAACAGCCCAGACGAGTCTGCAGACAGGGGGCGTTTCGGAACGGGTCCCCCTGTTCCGGAACGGTCCCTTTGTAAATGACCTGCCGTTTCGAAACGGATGAGGGCGTTTCGGAACGTTTTTGCTACTGGAATTTTGAGATATTGGCGAGATGAAGCCGTTCCGAAACGGGCCTTTTGTGTTTCGAAACGGTCAAATCTCGTTGACCACGAGATATTGACCGTCAAGGTCGTTCCGATACGGGTCACCCCTGTTTCGGAACGGTCACCTTATGGTTGACCCAGGGTCGTTGACCAAGTCAAGGCGTTTCGGAACACCCTAGGGGCGTTTCGAAACGGACTGCTGTAATGAAGTAAAATGGACTGTTTATGCTTTGTTTGGTCGGTGAATGTTTCGTTGTTTGTATCTTCCGCTGTTATGCTCCACTTAGGGATTAAATGTGCATCTAGACAAGATTAAAGTTAAAAGAAATTTTAGGGTCGTTAACCGAGGGGGAATCCTTAGGGGTTTTCACTCGGTTTTCCCCGTGTGGCCCACTTGGACCGGTCATCCGACCAGACCGGGACAAGGGGGTTACATCTAAACCCTAAAATCTTGAATCATAAACATTAAAATCATAACTTAAAACATTAAACCCTAAATAGTACACCATAACCCCTAAAACTTTAAAACGATAACCCTAAAACTCTAAACCATAAACTATAATACATTAGATAAAAAAATTATTCAATGAATTTTTTTAGGGTTTTATAATACATTAAACGATAGATTTTTTTAATAAAATAATATATTTAATTCAAGCTCTTAAATGACCTTTAACATATACATACATGCATAAGTTAGATAAAGTTATATCTATAATTTAAATGTTCATCTTGACTCAAATTAAAAAAAAAAACAAAAAATTAATTCCTCAACTAGATTTACTCAAATTAAAAAAAAAATATTTTAATAAAATCGAATTTTGTACATCTTTATCCATGCATAAAAAAGTGTAGTTTCTTTCACTTACATTTTTCTATTTAAGGTAGTTTGTTATTTCCTAAAAAAACTATAGGGGTTTTGTTGAACGGGATGAAATTGAAAAAAAGTAAACTATCTGGGTGACCACCCAACTATTTGGTCTGACTTATTTTGATCACTGAACTATAAAAATTTTAAATTTGACCACCCAACTATTTAATTGGACCTATTTTGACCACCGGCCGTTAAAATCTAACGGGAGGGTGACGTGGCTGTTAGTACAAAATTTCTATAACTACACATTTGGTCCCTACTAGTTACCTATTCTATCAATTTAATCTTAATTTTAATTTAATTAAATAAATTAACCATTCAATTAGGGGCCGACACGTGTCATCACCTAATTGGAGGAATTTAATTTTTTATTTTCATTTAATAATTTTATTTTTCCTCCTTCAATCAGGTGACACGGTGGTAAATTATTAAATAAAATAAATAATTAAATTCCTCCAATTAGGAGACGACACGTGTCGACACCTAATTGAATGATTAATTTATTTAATTAAATTAAAATTAGGATCAAATTGATAGAATGTGTAACTAACAGGGACCAAATATGTAGTTATACAAATTTATATTAATAGCCACGTCACCCTTCCGTTAGATTTTAACGGCCAGTGGTTAAAATAGGTCCAAATAAATAGTTGGGCGGTCGAATTTTGAATTTTTATAGTTCGGTGGTCAAAACAGTCGGACACAATAATTGGGTGGTCACCCAAGTAGTTTGCCATTGAAAAAAAGAGTAAGCAATGGGCTGAGGTAGGGTTTTTAAACATTATAAGGTTCGAGTCTTCACTTTCATATAATGTTGGTTCTTTCTTCGTTTCAAAAACCAAACTATCATCATTTTCATCACCATCACTTCACCATTATTTTTCTATTCATCTATCATTTTCCCTTCATCTTCTTTCATAAGCTTCCGCAACCATATCAATTCCATCATCACATTCCTTAACCAAACACCCCTTTTGAAATAATTTTCGTATCTTTAAAATATTTACTACGTTCACGATCGGTTAATCGTATTTTTGGTTATTTCGCAACTGGAATTGCATCAATTAAGGACTTATTTGAATAATGAATATAATTGGGGGCCTAAAGTGGGATCAAGGAAGAAGATGGAAATCAATGCGGAATATTAATGAATTAATTTATTCCTTAATTAATGAGATAATACAGATTAATGAAAAAATTAATATTAAAGTACACTTCCATAATGTATTAACAAGTTGATAAACTTAAGTGAGTGACTTAATAATTGATAGAAACTATATAGTTATTGTAATTGTGTCAATGTTGTGTGTTGTATGATACTTGTGTCAATGTTGTGTGATGAATAAACACTTTGTTGGTTGAGTCACTTTTGATTGCTGGGATCTATTCCTAGAGAGCGTGTTGCAACACCGTGAGATGAAAATGTCGAATGTACGTTCTCGAAGCTATGTGACTTCGGGCCTCATTCGAAGATACTCGAGGGGAAGATGCCGAGTATGCGTGTACGTTCTCGAGACTTTATGAAACCAAGCCTCACCCAAAGATAGTGTATGTTCCCGAGGGTGTATGACACCGGACCTCACTCAAAGTGTACGTTCCCGAAGCTGTCTGACACCAGGCCTCACTCCAGGTTTGTGGTATGAATTTGTGTGCTTTTGCTCGGATGATCTAGTGAGATCCCGATTATGGTTAGGCCTTGTGTGCCATGTTTGATGTTTTGCTTTGATGAAAACATGTGTTTAGACGACTAGTGGTAGCGGTGATTGTCAAAATACATTACTTGTGTTTAGTGGGTCGTGTATTCATGGGACCTTACATGATTGAGTCTATAACTCTTATTTTGAAATTATATTGATCAAGTTGAATGTTCAATTGTTTTAAATTAAATAGAAGCTCCTTTGTAATAATTTAATTATTTATTTATATTTTCAACTGTTTGATTTAAATGTTTTTGGAAATTATTTTGTTTGGGCTAAAACGAGTTGAGAAATTTTATAGTAACAGATTGGACTTAAGACCCAAATGTGACATCCGAGTTTAAGGTGTTACAGTAATGTAATGCAATATATTTAGGGTAAATATTTAGGATTCGAACCCACTTAAAAAGTAAAACGAATGAACTTCTATGATCACTAGACCAATAGATAATTCTACAGTAAATGACATGTACCGCGATACACCACTATTTATATGTACCACAATGTATCATTAACTATTTTAATTAATTTTAAAATCCTAAGGACAAAAGTGTTACTATCCCTTTTTAGAATAAAATCTTAAAAAATAATTTCTATATTTTTTTTTCAAGATTTTCTTTTATTTTTTTAATTCAAAAAAGTAATTAAACTTTTATTACTATAATAATTCATTCGTTCACTTTAATTTAAGGGTAAAATTCACAAATGATCACTAAACTTTGATCAATTATTCAATTTGGTAACTAAACTTTCAATTACTTTAATGTTACCCTTAAAATTTTAGTTTTGTTTCAATTTGGCCACTTACCCGTTAACAACCATTAAAAGAGTGACGTGGCTGTTAAAATATTTTGTATAATAACACATTTAGTCCTTCACTCTTACACATTCAAACAATTTAATCCTAATTCGAAAGAAATAATAAATTTAACCCTCACTATTTCAAGGGTAAAGTACAAAAAAGATCATTAAACTTACATAAATTATTCAATTTGATAATCAAACTCTCCATTGTTTTAATGTTACATTAAACTTTTAAATTTACTCTAAATCGGATGATGACCCGTTAAACACCGCTAATTTACTAACGGTGTATTGATTGGGCTATCCACAACACCAAACTTTTTTCACGTCATTCTAAAACAAAAATTACACATAGATTTTACTTAAAATAAAATTACACCGCACCCACTCATCTTCCCCAATTTCCAATCTTTCTATTTCCATTTGAAGAACCCTAAAAATCAAACCTTTCCTTACACATAGTGATGTAACCTCTAAACTCACTTTAGCCATCTCACAAACCATAAACAACTCTCATGTAAATTCTTTGATTTCATAACCCAAATATTTCCTCTCTTTATTTTCTCTAAAAAGGGGATATGTAGTCAACTGTCGAATAACTTAATCAAAGAAAAGAAAAGAAGATAGGGAAAACTATGGGCGAATAAAGCTTGATATGAATCGGGGTTTGCTTTGCTTGCAATTGCAGGGATGGGCAAACAAGATATACATAGACCAAGTGGTGGCGGAATGAAAAAAAAAAAAGTAAAGGGAAAGACGTTCACTGCCACATAAGTGGCGGCCATTTCCTATTAGACTTGTGTGATAGGCTTCGATATTTCATCTTCTGTAAACAACTCGCTGAGGAAGATGAGTGGGTGCGGTGTAATTTTATTTTATTAAATTTATAATTGAAAATGATATGTAATTTTTGTTTTAGAATGACGTGGAAATAATTTGGTGTTGTGGATAGCCCAGTCAGCACACCGATAGTACATTAGCGGTGTTTAACGGGTCCATATTCAATTTGGAGTAAAATTAAAAGTTTAATGGTAATATTGAAGCAATTGAAAGTTTGATTACTAAATTAAATAATTTATGAAAGTTCAATAACTATTTTTGTACTTTACCCTTGAAATAATGAGGGTTAAATTTATTATTTTTTTCGAATTAGGACTAAATTGTTTGAATGTGTAAGAGTGGAGGATAAAATGTTTTATTGTATAAAATAGTTTAACAACCACATCATTCTTTTAACAGTTGTTAACAGATTAGTGGACAAATTGAAATAAAACTAAAAGTTTAAGGGTAACATTGAAGCAATTGAAAGTTTAGTTATAAATTGAATAATTGATCAAACTTTAGTGACCACTTGTGAACTTTATCCTTAAATTAAAGTGAAAGTAGGAATTATTATAGTAATAAAAGTTTAATTATTTTATGAATTAAAAAATAATATAAAAAATTATTTTTTAAGATTTATTCTAAAGGAGGATAATAACACTTTTGCTCCTTAAGATTTTAAAACTAATTAAAGCAGTTAATGTAACATTGCGGTACATAAAAATAGCGGTACATAAAAATAGCGGTACATTACGATTAGGGGTGTTCAAATCCAGGTACCCGAAAAACCGGGTACTTGGACATTCGGGTATTAAGTTTGTCGACCCGTGTCCCGACCCGTGAATATCGGGTACCCGTTAAATCCGGGTATCAGGTATAAAATCGGGTACCGGATATCCGGTTCTCATTTTTTTTTTGTTTTAAAATTAAAAAACCCTTAAAAGTTTATAACACATGATCCAAACAAAAAAAAATGATTTGAAGTTTATAACCATAAGATAGACATTAAAAATATTAATCTCGACCGTGATTTTTTTCTTATCTCATAGTTTTTAAAGAAACCTACACCTTGTTGTTTGTTTCATATCGGATCTTACATATTCACAAATTAATATATTTTTTTTGAAAAATTTAAAACATGAAAGCATATAATACAAATATAGAATAAATTTAAGGATTTAAATATAGTTATAAAGTAGAAATATTAAGTAATCTAATAAAATAAAAATAATAAAAATAGGAATCGAGTACCCGAAAAAATCATATTTTTTGACCCGGGCCAGACCTAGGTAAAAAAAAATTTTCCGGATAAATACCCGGTTATTTATGTTCGGGTAGTCGGGTCGAATAATTCGGTCGAGTAATTTTGAACACCCCTAATTACGATACATGTCATTTACTGTAAAATTATCCCTATACTAATTAATGAAATCTATATTAAAAAAATTCTTAAAAAATGTTTGTGAACTTTATCAACTCGAAATTATCTGAATTTAGGGGATATAAATTATTTAAAAATTGAATTTAAAATTAATGTCAATTGATCTATCATTTCATTTGTGATCGAGTCAATTAGATTATGGAATTTGTAACGTAAATAAAAACGCCCGTACCCTAAATTAATACTTATAAACAAGGAGTAGGAGTATCCCTGGACTGCCAAGTGGAAAGCATTGCTCTTAAGAAAATGACATTTTTCAATTAAAAAAATAAAATGTGAGTTTTGGGATTTTCTTTATCTTCTAATTAAGTAATTAATCAGCCTTAAACCTAAAACTTTGTAAAGGATTAGAAAAGAAAATGGTGGTCAAATGGCCCCCACTTACCTGGATTTACAGGCCTGCAACTCCCTCCATGGACCCCACCAAAAACAGCAGGAGCGTGTTGGCAATCTTCCTTGTGAGCGAGTGGGAAACTCAGCCCCGCTTTTTCTGCAATCCTCTATTTCTTTGCTTTTTCTCGCTCAAAAGACAAAAATCTGCACTCCCCTCTTCTGCTCCCTTACGAATAGGTTTCTTCTTATATTGTATAATTCGCCTTTTCTAGGTCTTGCTGGGTCCCAAACTCTGCCATGGCCAGCAAAACAAACAGAGATGCAACTGCTTATTATTAAATCTTAACCCACCACCAATCTCCCATTACTATCTACTCTTTCAAATTCTCTCATTTTTTGAGTCCTTTCTCTGCTTGTTTTTTTTTCTTTTTCATGGCGGAGGTTTTAGGCGACGGCGCGTTTTGGCTTCCTCCTCGGTTTTTGAACGACGACGACTTGTTCATGGACGTGAGTAAAGCTAAGAGCAACCCCAAGAAGCTGGAGGACAGGTCTGGGTTGGACCTTGATGCTTCCAAGTTCCCTTACGGGTTTGGGTCTTTGGGTTTCTCTTCGGATCCAAGTTCTCCGGTTGAGTCCGTGGTGGGTTCTACTGAGAGTGATGGAGAGGATTATCTCGCTGGGTTAACTCCTCAAATGGCTCACTCTACTTTCCACGATGGTTTTCGCCGAAACGACCGCGCTTTTGCTTCTGAAAACCCTAAGGTTTGTTGACGAACTAAACCCTAAACTTATCGTTTAAGTTATTTGATTTAATGACGGTTTCTTATTTTTTTGGGGTTTGTAGGGTTGGGTCTTGTCTACCTTATGTTCGTTGAGGAGCGGATGCGGTTGCATGCAAGGGTCTAGCCGTGGAAGCCCTACTGGCAATTCTCGGGTTTCGTCGCCGCCGGGAACATGGGATCTGCTGTATGCGGCGGCAGGGGAAGTTTCTAGGATGCCAATGAATGAAGTAACATACGGTGGAATCAACAGAGGCCTACTACGATCACCGGCAACGAAGCCCTCTCAAAGCGTCGATATTTCTGGCTTTTTCCAGCCTCCCCAGAAGCCGCAGGCCGCTCAAGTAAAAAATTCTCAAAACAGAGCTGAAAATGCTTCTTTCAGTTTGTTTTTATCCTCTGTGGCATATAAATTTGGTCGGTTTTTTTGTTCGTAGTTCCAGATACTGAAGCAGCAGCTGCTAATGAAACAACAAAATGCATCAATTTGGGGAGGACAAAAGCAGCAGCACCATCACCAAGTGGTCCAAAACAGAGTGAGGAGTAACAATGGAACAAATAGGCCTATGGGTTTGTCCCCATCTGCATGGCCCCCTCTGCAGCAGCCAAATGGGTCGGGTATGCGGGCTGTTTTCTTGGGAAATCCAACTGCCAAAAGGGAATGTGCTGGAACTGGTGTTTTCTTGCCTCGCCGCATTGGTGCACCTTCTGAACCCCGCAAGAAGCCAGGTCCTCATCTCTCTTTTTCTTTCGCATGTAAAATGTATTAATTTCTCTTGTTTGTTTTTAGTATCTGATCTTGAATATTTTGGCAGCTTGTCCTACTGTTCTGCTTCCAGCCAGAGTGGTTCAGGCCTTGAACTTGAATCTTGATGAAATGGGCGCCCAACCCCAAGTTAATCCCCGGTTCAACGCAAATTTCACTGCCGATACTGGTACAAAATCTTGACAATCTAAATGGATCTGCTTTTTTATAGTTGTATGTTTGTTTTTAACTCTGATCTATACTTGCAGATGCTGCTTTGAAACTCGGAAGTGGTGGGAATGTATTAGGCAATCAAAAGCAACGCAATTTCAGGCAACATCAAGGAATAAATCACGAAGTGGGGTTACCTCAGGAATGGACATATTGACTCAACATAGCCCGGTTGACTGATTCTCTTTTTAGGAAGAAGGGGAAATACTAGTATAGAAGTAAGAATGAAAGTCTCTGGGTTATTACTCATTAGTAGGAAGATGAAAGGGTTTAGGTTATAAATAAAGTAAGAATGTGTATGTTTTGTTTGGGGGAGATGAGTTAATGAATTTTGTTAAAGGAAATGAAGGAGGGACAGTATTTTGTCTACCATCTTCTGTTACCTACTAACTTCACAGTTGCAATGGAATTAATAAAAGAGAACAGATTCGTCATTTACTAACGATTATGGTTTATTGATTTCTTTATAAGAATATTTAATGGATTAGTTAAATGATATACTTCTCTGGAAGCAGACCCTTGTTCTATGTTCATTGTAAAAAGTTAATTAACAATAAATCAGGATTTGTGTAGAGTAAAAAACAAAAGAAAGAGAAGATTTTTGTTTTTTTGGCTTACGACTTTGGAGGGATGCATACTGGAATTTGGTTGTTTTGGTGAGTACCGAAGCGTGTAAGCTCTTTTCCGAGCAGATATCTCACTTTTTTACTGTAAAAGCAGAGGCAAGCAACGGCTGCTGGTGAGTGGTGAGCCCTGAATTTATGTTTTAAGCCATACACTGCCCTCTTGAGTCAATGCCCCATTGCACTCAAATCTCTATATAAAATAAAAGGAGAATCAGTGCATTACACTGTTGGAGATTGAAAAACAAACATCGTTGGGCTTGATTTTAATTTTAATCTTCTAAACCCAGTTGGATACAAATGCAACAACCAAATTGTTAAATAATTTAGTTGACATTTCCTCCTGAAAAAACCAATTGTTTGCTACAAATTCAACCAACTAAACCTGTAATTTAGGGAGCTCCTCAATTTTAACATCTACAGAGACGCCAAAAATAATAAAATAAAAACTAGCGGGAAATGATAGAGTATGATGATGTTAGATGGACAGGTAAGTTTGTTTCAACCTTCGATACCAAGGATAAGCTTTATTGGTAACGTACGGCTTTGTTTCCTAGCACACGACATGCATTGTTTTGGACTCAGGCTTTACATATATTCCATCCCATTTCATTACATTTGTATTCCGTTACGCATATTTTATCCTATTGGCACACGAAGCTTTCCATGTTATGAAGAAAAAAGAAAGGGATCAAAATGTTTCATGGCTCTCAAGATCGATTTCGAAAAAGCTTAAGATACAGTTGAATGGAACTCTCTTCGATTCATTATAAAATTAATGGGGTTTTGCGATTGGTGGGTGGACAGGATTATGACATGCATATCTTATATCTCTTTTGCCTTGGTTATTAATGGTGGGCGACAAGATGAATTTTTCCAAGTCGAGGTTTGAGACAGAGTGACCCTTTGTCCCCTTTCTAGTTCTTTTGATTTCAAGTGTCTTTTCTTGGCTTATTGAAAAGGAATTGACTAATGGTGACTATCATGGCTTCAGATTAGGGGTAGATGCTCAGTGCTTAGTCACCTCCTCTTTGTCGACGACTGCCTTCTGTTTACTCGGACAAACGAAACAAATTGTGTGGCGATCTCTCGAACTCTTGAAAAGTATCAGCTGACTACATGGCAAGTCATAAATGCATCGAAATTATCGACCTTCTTCTCCCCAAATACAACTCAGACTATTTTCTCCAATATTCTCACTTCGATGGGATTTTGCATTATGGAGAAAGGGAGTTGTTACTTGGGCTTGCCAACAATGTGGGGTCGAAACAAAAAAGAAGCTTTAGAATTCATTATGGTCAGGATTCGAAAAAAGCTACAAGGGTGGAAAGTGAACCTTCTATCACAGGCCAGAAAAGAAATTTTAATTAAAGCAGTTGCAACAACAATTCCGACGTACATAATACAATGTTTTTGTCTTCTGGTGACTTTCTGTGATGAGATATCACCCCTTATTGACAAGTTCTGGTGGAATGGATATTAGGATAAAGATAAAGGTATTCATTGGCTTAACTGAGAAAAATCATGTCTTGCAAAAAAGTCTGGAGGAATGGACTTTAGAGACTTACGTTCCTTCAATCTTGCTCTGGTTGCTAAGAAATCATGGAGAATTCTTAGGAACCCGAATTCCCTTCTAGCACGTACCTTGAAAGGTCTTTATTTTTCGAGTGAAAACATTTTTCTTGTTCCAAAGGGATGAAACCCTTCTTGGGCTTGGTCGAGCATCCATAATGGTCTTAAACTGATTTAGGAAGGAATGGTCTGGCGTATTGGTGATGGAACTGATATTTCAATTTGGGAAGATAATTGGATTCGCTCACTCTTCACATAAAGTTTCTTCTTTACGTCCCTTTAGTTGCCAGGTTTTTAGAGTTACAGATCTGATTGAACAGAGGCAATAAATCTTACAAAGGCTCTCAACGCTCTTTTATCAATGCTATTTTGACTATTCCAATCGATGGGTCTCTTGTCAATAATGAATTGGTTTGGGCAGCCACAAAAATGGTGACTTTTCTGTTAAATCAGGTTACCACTTGGCTTTTTCTAATAAATTTCCTTCCCCTGATTTAGCATGTTCAAGTACTGATATGGGTTTGGATGAAAATATGTGGAATTCAATCTGGAGTGTCAATGCACCACCTAAAATTCAATCCTTCATTTGGAAGGCATGTCGCAATATCATTCCTACAAAAGAAAATCTTGTAAGACGTTTTCATGGTAAGTTTGGAGCTGGATCCTCTTGTCCAAGATGTGTTGATTGCCAGGAAAGTCTCGAACATCTCTTCTTTTCCTGTCCTTTTACCCAAGCAGTTTAGAGAGTATCGAGATTTGGTTAATCACCGGAAAAGATTGGTTTTTCAGGCTTTTGTAAATGGTGGAGTAAACTATCCTTGCTTAATAAGAAAGGACTTTTTTTGGATGGTCTCCACATAATTGCCTTTCTTTGTTGGAACTTATGGAAGTCAAGGAACTCTTTGGTTTTCAACGCTTGTTTGAAATTTCCCGTTAATGTTTGGAATCGTACTAATATAACATTCTAGGAATTTTTAGATGCTTCCTTTTCTGCGTCATCCTTGTCTTTGAATCCTTCTTCCTCTGATGTTCCTCCCCACCTCCAATTTGGGTTCATTTGAACCTAAATTCTATCAAGATCAATTGTGATGCTGCTTTTGACCAAGCCTCTAAGAGGGCAAGTGCTGTTTGTGTAGCCAGAAACAATTTGGGGATGATTATTGTGGGGGACTCTCTCTTTTTCTTTGCACCCTCAACATCCGTTGTAGAGGCTACTGCCTTACGCATAGGATCCATGATGGCGGTTAATCAAGGATGGGACAAAGTTGTTTTTGTTATATAAAAAAGAATTTAAAAGACAGTAAGTTCAAAATAACATAGGAAGTTTAAAATTTTTGACACAATTAAAAACTTTGGTTTTAAAATTGGCCCCTTACTCAAGCATCAAAATTAGGCTTAACAAATTATCCAAGATTTTAAAATGAAGATTAGATAACCAAAGAAGAAACAAAATAAAAGTTTTAAGCTTAAAGGTTACCCAATTTCTTCACTTGTGTGACTAGATCATTACCGTGATTTTTCTTTGCTTGCCATTTGCTCCAACACACCTACAAAAGACATTTACTTGATTTTTTGTATCCAAATTGCTTTGGATCCATTTAAGTTAGTCACAATGTCTTTAGTTCCCTTAGGAACCCATACTTGTCTAACCTTATAGGATTTTCTCTTCTTAATAGGACAAGTATGTAACGAATGACCATGATAATGGAAATGTGAGCATTTTGTCATTATGTGACAAGAAGAATTATTAAAAACAATTTCTTTTTCTTTGATTAAGATTTCAAGCTTAACCTTCATATCAGAATTTTCTTTTTCTAAAACATCTTTGCTTGTTTTTGAAAACTCTAAATCATTTTTCAAAATTTCACTTTGGTTTTCAAAATCTAATTTTGTTTTCAAAAGAAAATCATTTTCAATTTCAAGTTTCAAATTATTTTCTTAAATTTGGAATTCATGGTCTCAAATTCTAAAAATAATTCATCGGAAGCATCTTGTAACTCATCAAATGAATATGCATTTGGATCATTAGAGTTCGAAGATACCTTAGGCTCATCGAGAGCTAAAACACCATCTACCTTTGGATTGGAGAGAAGGTTTGCACAAGATTAAGCATCATCTTTCTTTTCTCCTTTCTTGTTGCCATAGAGATTCTCAAGTTTCTCCCATATATCTTTGGCACTTTTGCATGTGGAGACTTTCTTGGAAACGTCTTCATTGAGGCCACAAAGAAGAATGTGCATTGCCTTGTTGTTTAGCTTTGCCTTCGTATCGTTGGCACTCCTTTGCTTCTTCCTTTTCTTAGGATCTTCCACATACCATCTTCGATGATATTCCAAATATCAAAATCACGAGGCTTGATGAATAACTTCATGATGATGCTCCAATAGAAGTATGCTTCTCCTTCAAAGAGCGGAGGACACGAGATAGACCGACATTCTTCAAATCTTGCCATAATCTTGAACGGTGGACTGCGAACGGTGGATCTTTACTCCAGGATTTTAGTCCTTCGATGGAGACGAGGCTCTGATACCAATTGTTAGACTTGTTGCACGCTCGAATCAATTACCAAAATTCGTCAAGAGGGTTAATTTTTCTCCTTGGATGAATTGGCTAAAAACTGAAATAAGGATGGGAAATTTGCAAAAGGATTTTAGAGTGGTTCGACTACCCAACCGAGTCTACATCCACTACCTTAGCACACCACTAAGGATTTCCCAATTCACTAAGAATTTGTCCCCTTTTCAAGGCTTAGAAGGAAACCTTTACAACCCTATCTTTTATACGGCTAAGATAGAACCACTCTAGTTTTTGTCTAAGGCTAAACTAGAACCTCTCATTTTACAAGGGATTTGTTTGTTAAACTTAATACCACACAATGTGGGTATTTACACAAATTTAAGCTCACAATAGTACAATGATTTACAATAAAGCCCACTATCTAATGACTATTTACAAGAGAAATGAAGAGATAAGAATTTGACTCAATTTCTCTTGAACATGTTGCTTGGATGTTGTCTCTCTCTCTCTCTCTCTCTCTTCAAGTGTTTGAGCCTTCATAATATAGTCAGGAACAAGCTTGTGGCCGTTGGAGACCGTTGAGGATGATTTGGAGCTATTTTGGCATTTATTTTCCGCAATAAATGTAGTTCTGGTGATGTTCGTTTCGATAAGCTCGAAGCTGAATCAGAACACCCTTCTTTAGAACTAGCCGTTGGGTTTAATTCAGCATCTCGTATCGAAACACCATAGGCTGTATCGAAACGCCGTATCGAAACGTCTGGTCCTGTATCGAAACGCCTGCAATTTAAAATACCGTTGGGAAATAGCCGTTGAGGGGGGTTGACCGTTGGGGTGTCTGCCACGTAGGCGTATCGAAACACCAAAGGGTGTTTCGAAACAACCCCTATCTGTATCGAAACATGTAAGCCCTGTATCGAAACAAGTTTTGGCGGTTTCAAAACGCATCGATATAGATAATGCATGTATCGAAACGAGTACATTAAAAGCACTGGTTTGGCTACTTAAAAAAGTTTCAAACATTGCCAAAACCTTTTGAAAACACCTCAAACTTATTTTCAAGTTGTTTTTGACTAAAAGCATGTTTTAAATTCTTTTCAATTTAGTCCAAAACATTTTGAATTATTTTATCAAAACATATATTTCTACATATAGAAACTCGAGTCCGAGTACCGATGCTTGTCACTTCTGATAACATATTAGGTTGATGTTAAGTATCGAAACTTGTCTCTGAGTATCGATACTTGTCGTGAGATCACCAACCTAATATGTTCTCAAAAAGTATAATATTTTAAGTTGGTGGCAACATTTTAGGTTCCGTATTTTGTAACATTTCGGTTGGTGCCGCACCATAACCGTACCATAACCCTACTTTACATTAAACTCCCCGTTGATGTTTTCATGCTTCATTGACTTTCTCCTCCATTTTTTAATGTATCGATCAATAATAGAAAAATAAATTATTTAATAGAGTCGATAATAAAAGATTTAATTTGTTACTAATAAAAGTTTAATGATGTAAATTATAATACGATGAAATTAACAAATTGTGACTTACACGAAAAATATAGTAAATTCACCGAATAGAAATTCTCTGGCCTTTTTTAGTGCTCTTTCTAAGTCTCACACTAAAAAAATTAGATTTAAGGTTTAGTATTAAGGTTTAAGGTTAGAATTTAGAGTTAGAGCTTTAAATTAAACTTTTTAATGTTGAGAATAAAAGGGCACCGAAAATATGCATGAGATATTTGTCCAAATTCATCGTTATTTTAGGTTTCGGTCCACAAATATTGTTACCTATAAACTTAAAATATTATCAAAATGTATAGGCTCTGTTTGACAATTAGCGAATAGCTGATACCTGATAGCTGATTATATTAGTTGATAGCTGATTGCATTAGCTTATTTAACTAGTGAATTGTATTAGCTGATTGTGTAAAAGTGTTTGGTAAAATTAACTGATAGCTGATAGTTGTTTGATTATTTAAACTAGCAAAATGATATATACGGACATAATTATATTCGATACTTATTTGAATAGTTTATTAGTTATCAATATTTTGTATATATTAATATTAATTAGATTATGAAAAATAAATTTTTTAATATAACATTACTAAGCATATTTGAAAGATCTATATATTAATTTATTATTTATATAATTTTTTAATATAATTTAACTAATTATTAAATTTAAATACAAATATAAGTGTGTGAGAATTGAAAGAAAAAAATAAAAAAATATTAGTTTACAAATGTCACAATATAAATAAATAGGGTGTCGAATTAAAATAGAAAATGTTAAATTTAGGTTACTTGCAGATTTTTTTATAATTGTTAAGGGTAAAAGGGTCTTGATAACTCTTATGTCAAAACCTCTCATTTCAAAAAGCTCATATTAGAAGCTTTTTCAAAATTAGAGGTTTCACCCCAATCCGCTATTCACCAAACATCTAAATTAGCGGATTTGATCGGTCAAACCTCTAATATTAGTTCAAACCTCTAATTTTGGCTCAAACCGCTATCTACCAAACATGGCGATAATATTTTAGGATGATGGTTAAGTATAGAAACTTGTGTCCGAGTACCATACTTGTCACTTCTAATAACATTTTAGGTTGGTGTTAAGTATTGAAACTTGTCTCTGAGTATTGATACTTGTCGTGAGACCGCCAACCTAAAATATTTTACCTTTTTATAACATTTTAAGTTAGTGGCCACATTTTAAGTTTCGTGTTTTATAACATTTCGGCTGATGTCGCACCATAGCCGTACCGTAACCCTGCTTTACACTAAACTCCCCGCTGATGTTTTCATGCTTCATTGACTTTCTCCTCCATTTTTAAGGTATCAATCAATAATAGAAAAATAAATTATTTAATAAAGTCGATAATAAAAGATTTAATTTGTTACTGATAAAAGTTTAACGATGTAAATTATAATATGATGAAATTAAGGAATTGCGACGTACATGAAAAATATAGTAAATGCATCGAATAAAAGTTCTCTGGCCCTTTTTGATGCTCTTTTTAAGTTTCATGTTAAAAAAAATTAAATTTAAAATTTAATATTAAGATTTAAAGTTAAAATTTAGGGCTATAACTTTAAATTAAACTTTTTAGTATTGGGAATAAAAAGAGCACTGAAAGATGCAGGGGATTTTTGTCCAAATTCATCGTTATTTTAGGTTTCAGTCCTCAAATATTGTTGATTAGTTGATTCTTAAACTAAAGACCCAATTAAAGGTTATTTTTGTTTCTTTTAACACTGTTGAAAGCATGGATTTTTTTTCTCTAAAAAACTAACACCTTAAATACAAGCTAAAAAATGACATGTATCGAATTTCTTACAAAAATTGTAAGAAATTTTGTACAATGTACTGAAATTCTTACAAAATCGTAAGAAATTCGGTATGTACATAATTTCTTACTACTTTTATAAGAATTTCGGTACATGTATAAAATTCTTACAAAAAATCGTGAAAATTAAGGTATGTACATAATTTCTTACAACTTTTGTAAGAAATTCTGTATGTACAAAAAAGTTGTAAGAAATTATGTAAATACCAAATTTCTTACTATTTTTGTAACAAATTCTGTACATGTATAAATTTTCTTACGATTTTTTTGTAACAAATTCGGTACATGTATTTTTTAACCTGTATTTAAGGTGTTGTTTTCTAGAACCACCCACCGAAAGCATGTGACCTACGTTTTTTTTTGGGGGTTAGGTTGGTGTCCTTGTTTTGCATTTTTAATGATTAGTTTAATGTTTTGGAATTGCCAGGGTGTGGCGAGCCCAGAATTTTGCCGTCATTTTAGATCGTTTGTGCGGAAATATGATCCGAAGGTTGTGTGTCTTGTTGAGTCGAGGGTTAGTGGTTTACAGGCGGATAAGGTGATCCGTAGATTGGGCTTCGATAATTCTTATCGTGTGGAATGTCGTGGTTTTAGTGGTGGAATATGGGTTCTTTGGCGTGCGAAGGTGAATGTTGAAATTTTAGTTGTCTCGAATCAGTTTGTTCATGGGAGATTCTTTGAAGAGAGTATCAATCAGTGGGTGTTCTTTACGGCTGTGTATGCTTCACCGTCGGTTACCATGCGTAAGTTGATTTGGGATCAATTGCTCAAGGTTCAACCAAGCGTGGGGCAGGCGTGGGTGTTAGGGGGTGATTTCAATTGTTTTCTTCGCGCCGAGGAATGTTTTGGTAGCAGCTCTGGGGTGTCGGGTGTTAGCTATTTGTTTCATGAGTTTGTCTATACGACATGGTTATTTGAGGTTGAGTATAGGGGAGATGACTTTACGTGGAGACGTGGGCGTTTGTACAAGCGCCTTGATAGGTGCTTGGTGAATGGTACTTGGCAGGATTTATTCCCGCATAGCTTGGTCCTCCATTTGGATCGTTTGGGGTCGGATCATTGCCCGTTACTTCTTAGGAATGAATCATTTACCAGAGCGGATGATGATAGACCTTTTCGCTTCCTTGCGGCTTGGCAGGATCATCCGGATTTCGCTAAGCTTCTTGGTGATAATTGGAAACCGATGTAGTCATTTGAGTCGAATATAGCAAGGTTTCAGACTGCTGCTTTAGAGTGGAATGTGGAGGTATTTGGACACATTGGCACACGGAAGAAAAAGCTTTTGGCGCGCTTGAGAGGAATTGATCGGACCCTGCGTCAAAACTACTCGAAGTTTCTTGTGGATTTGGAGAGGACTTTGCGGGCGGAGTTGGATGTTGTTTTGGAGCATGAGAAGAGTTTATGGTTTCAGAAATCGAGATGTCGCTGGATCATGCAGGGAGATAGGAACACTAAATATTTCCATGCTTTTACGGTCAGCCGGAGGAAACGGAATCTGATAGCTCGATTGCGAGATGGTAGTGGCTGTTGGTTGGAGTCGCAGGAGGAGCTCAGGAATCATGCTGTGGATTTTTATAGTAGATTGTTTACTAGTGGGAATGTGGATGCCTCTACTTTCTCGGTTCGCGGTAAATTTCCTGTTCTCAGTACTTTTACAGCTGATTACTTTGATAGTTCGGTTTCTATGGACGAGGTTCGCAGGGCAGTGTTTCAGATGGATGCGCTTAAGGCTCCTGGTAGTGATGGTCTTCATGCCTTGTTTTATCAGCGTAACTGGGATACCGTGGGGGCTGATGTCTGTCACTTGGTTCAGGATATTTTTGAGGGGCTCCTTTCCCTGATAAGTTGAATGACACGTTGATGGTTTTGATTCCGAAGGTAAAATCGCCTGAGGGTATGCATCAATTCAGGCCTATCAGTCTCTGTCAGGTTTTGTATAAGATAGTTACTAAGGTCATTGTGAACATGATTAAACCTTTTCTCTCTTAGTGGGTAAAGGATAACCAGACTAGTTTTGTTCCTGGTCGGTTAATTTCGGATAACATAATTATTGCCCAGGAGGTGGTACATTCCATGCGACGAAAAACTGGTGCTAAAGGGTGGATAGCAGTGAAAATAGACCTGGAAAAGGCGTATGACCGCCTTGAGTGGTCCTTTATTGCTGATACTCTTTGCGATATTAGATTGCCGAGGAAATTACGTGATTTGATTATGCAATGCGTGTCTTCTGTGACTACTAGTATCTTATGGAATGGGGCACAGACGGTGAGGTTTCGACCATCCAGGGGGATTCGTCAAGGTGATCCGTTATCACCTTACCTTTTTGTTCTTTGTATGGAGAGGCTTGGTCAGCTTATCGAACATAATATAGCGCAAGGTACTTGGAAAGGGTTTCGGGTGTCGCGACAGTGCCCAGTTATCTCCCATCTTATGTTTACAGACGACATGGTCTTGTTTGTCGAGGCATCGATGGAACAGGTTGAGGTGGTACATTCGGTGCTTGCCGAATTCTATAGTGCTCCAGGGATGAAAGTCAGTGTTGCAAAGACTAATGTTTTCTTCTCTAAGAATGTTCCAAGCCCACTTCGTCATTCTATATGTTCGGTATGTAGATTTATGGAAGTGCAGAACCTAGGGAAATATTTGGGAGTGCCTATGCTACATCAGCGGGTGACGAATGGTACTTATGCTTTTTTAGTTCAAAAGGTTAGGGATCGATTGGATGGGTGGAAGGCGCGGTATTTATCTTTTGCTGGGTGCATTTTATTGGCAAAATCGGTACTTTCGTCTATCCCGTCTTATTGTATGCAGACGACAAGGATTCCTAAGGGTGTGTGCGAGAAGATTGAAGGTATTGTTGAGAAATATTTTGATATAACAATTATGTGAAAAATGTTTTAGGACTTGTTTAAAGACTTCAAAAATAATTCAAAGTCCTTAAAACTTGACAAAATGTTTTAAAAGAGTTCGATTGAATACCTATATCGAACTACTCTTTTAAAAGTCGAAAAATGCCCAAAATACATGTTTATTATAGTAAAGTTTCGAAACCTTAAACAAAGGTCTAGAAACTTGTCAGGGCAGTAGCCAAATTTAGAATGGCTTTAAAATGGTTTTAAAAGGTTTTTAAAATGTGTTTAAAAGACCAAATTTCACAAAAACCATAGGCCGTTTCGAAACACCATAGGGCGTTTCGAAACAGGGTGATTCCAGTGGCAAAACGTTTCGATACACGTATCGAAACGGGCCAAGCGTTCCGAAACGGTATAGGCCGTTTCGATACGCCTACGTGGCAACGACCCTAACGGCTATAAACCCCAACGGCTCTTTCCAATCTAATATTCAAAATGCAGGCGTTTCGAAACAGGTATAAGGCGTTCCGATACGCGTTCCGAAACGGGGACAGGGTGTTCCGAAACGGATACAGGGTGTTCCGAAACGGGTACCCCGACAGGCTGCAACGGCTATCTCTATAAAGAGGCGTTCCGAAACGGGCTTGAGGCGTTCCGAAACGGGTAGCAGCTGAATTGCATTTTGGAAGAGATTAAAGTCTTCAAACGGCTATATTTTGATCCCAACGGCCATAAACGGCTACAAACTCAATTGGGACTATAAATAAGGCCTCCAAGCATCAAGAAACAAAAAGAGACAAGATCCAAGATTCATGATCAAGAGAAATAGCGTTTAAGTCTTTATCTTCCTTATTTCTCTTGTAAATATTGTATAGAGAGTGTTTTGTTTTTCATTGTTCTTATTCTTTACACTCTTGTGAGCTCAACTCTCGTAAACACCCACCTTGTGAGGTATATTTGTTTACATCTTTCTACCCTTGTAAAAGGAGAGGTTCTAGTTTAGCCTTGAGAGAAAAACTAGAGTGGTTCTATCTTAGCCATTGAAAAGATAGGGTTGTAAGGTTACCCTTTGTCCTCAAAAGGAAGAATTCATTGTTGAGTGAATTGGGAAATCCTTAGTGGTGTGCTAAGGTAGTGGATGTAGACTTTGGTTAGAAAGTCGAACCACTCTAAAATCATCGTGCAAAAATTGTCTACTATTTTCGGTTTTAGCCAATTCAACCACCAAGCAATTACAACCCTCCTTGACGGTTTCGGTGATCGATTCGAGCGTGCTACAAGCCCAACAATTGGTACCAGAGCCTCGTCTCCATCGAAGGACTAACATCCAGGAGCAAAGATCCAACGCTCGTAGTCCACCGTACAAGAAAATGGCAAGCGGTTCTACAATGATTTCATTTGAAGAAGGCCGCTCTATCATGTGTCCTCCTCTCTTCAAAGGAAAAGGTTACTTCCAATGGAGCAACATTATGAAATATTTCATTCAAGGATTCAACCTTGACATTTGGAAGATTATCATAAGTGGACATTCGGAAGCTCCTAAAAAGAAGAAGAAAAGGAGTGTCGAAGACACAAAGAAGGACCATCTCAATGCAAAGGCTATGCACATTCTTCTCTGTGCCCTAAGTGAAGAAATTTCCAAGAAGGTCTCCCCATCCAAAAGTGCCAAAGAAATTTGGGAGAAGCTTGAGAAATTATATGGGAAAGAAGAGAAGAAAGATGATGCTTCATCATGTGCAATCCTCCCCTCAACACCTAAGGTGGATGGTGTTTTGGCTCTCGATGAGCCCGAGGTATCTTCTAACTCAGATGAATTAAATTCACATTCTTTTGATGAGTTACAAGATGCTTTTAATGAATTATATTTGGAATTTGAGACCATGAATTCCAAATTTAGGAAAATGATTTCAAAACTCGAAACTGAAAATGATTTTCTTTTAAAAACAAAAATGGATTTTGAAAATCAAAATGAAATTTTGAAAAATGATTTAGAATTTTCAAAAACAAGCAAAAATGTTTTAGAAAAAGAAAATTTTGATTTAAAAGTTAAGCTTGAAAGCTTAACAAAAGAAAAAGAAATCATTTCTAATAATTCATCTCATCCCGTAATGGCAAAATGCTCACATTGCCATTATCATGGTCATTCGTTGCATACTTGTCCTATAAAGAAAAGAAAAACTTATAGGATTAGACAAGTATGGGTTCCTAAGGGAACTAGAGACATCGAGATTAATGTTAATGGATCCAAAGCAATTTGGATACCAAAATCAAAGTAAATGTCTCTTGTAGGTGTGTTGGAGCAAAGGCAAGAAAAGCAAGAATCTTAAATGCTCTAGTCACACAAGTGAAGATGAAGAGATGTCCTATCTCTTCAACAAATTCACCCGATTCATGAAGAACAAAATGGAATAATCCAAACATGAATCGAGGAAGAAGATGAAGGATTCCCACAAATCCAAAAAGAAGGATCATCTTCTAAACAAGCATACGTGGCCACTTGGAGTGATGAAGACTCCACCGATAATGAAGTAGCCCACCTATGCATGATGGCCCTCAATGAGGGGGAGGTAACTTCTAACTCATCTATTTCAAATTCTTATACATTTGATGAGTTACAAGAAGCCTACGATGAATTGGTTTTTGAATTCAAGGCTTCATTTTCGAAAAATAAAAAATTGATTTCAAAGTTAAAAATCGAAAATGATTTGCTTTCTAAAACCAATTTAGAGTTTGAAGCAAAAATCAAAGATTTTGAGCTTAAAGTTTTAGATTTACAAAACTTGCTTCAAACAATGGAAAGAGATCATCAAAAAGAAATCGATGATCTCAAAAAGGAAAAAGATTTGATTTCCAAAGAGCTTGAAAAGAAAAATAATTTTTGGAAAATCAAATTTTTATGTAAGACAATCTAGTGCCCCTAGATTTTTAAATGGAAAATGTTTTAGAAGTGTTTGGGTCCCAAAAGGACTAACCACTTCAACTAAAAAGGATGAAATTGAAAAATGGATTCCTAAGGGGACTAAACTTTGTGCTACTAACGTCTATGGATCCAAATCAATTTGGATACCAAAAATTACTTGATTGTCTTTTGCTAGGTGTGATGGAGAATGATCAACAAGTCAAAAATTAAGGGGGAGCTCCATGCACACAAGGAAGAACACTTGAAGAAGGAAGGCTTCACATCCTCCCTTGAGTTCAAGTGTGGTAAAATCTAGTTGTTTTAGTGTTTATTGATTTATTTTATTTTATGTCAACTAGATAGTCATAAATGTTGGATTAACATTTCAATGATGCTTTGAGTAAGGGGGAGCCAATTTTTTTTAACCAAAATTTTAAGTGTCAAAATTTTTTTTTCTCCTATGTTATCTTGAACTTAAATGTCATTTTAAATTCTTTTTGATATAATAAAAAGGGGGAGAAATGGTTAAATGATTTGAAAAATTGAATTTTCAAATGAATAAGGGGAGCTTTATTTTATTTCATATCTTAATCTCTTATTCACAATTTTAAAGTTAAAAGGGGGAGAATCCCAAACAATTTTTCAAGTTGGTTTTATTATATCAAAAAGGGGGAGATTGAAGAACTAATGTTTTGATATAATAATTGAAAAATGTATTGGACTGATTTAAAAAGAATTTAAAACATTTCCAAAGTCCAAACAACTTGAAATTATGTTTAGGGAAGTTTTCAAACCGTTTTCGATACTCCCACATAAACCCCATTGTTATTATGTACTATAAAGATTTGAATTATTTTTGATATAACAAAAAGGGGGAGAAATAAGTGAAAAATTAAGGGGGAGCTTTTTGTCAAAAACAATTTTTCAAAATGTTTTGTTATATCAAAAAGGGGGAGATTGTTGAGAAATATTTTGATATAACAATTATGTGAAAAATGTTTTAGGACTTGTTTAAAGACTTCAAAAATAATTCAAAGTCCTTAAAACTTGACAAAATGTTTTAAAAGAGTTCGATTGAATACCTATATCGAACTACTCTTTTAAAAGTCGAAAAATGCCCAAAATACATGTTTATTATAGTAAAGTTTCGAAACCTTAAACAAAGGTCTAGAAACTTGTCAGGGCAGTAGCCAAATTTAGAATGGCTTTAAAATGGTTTTAAAAGGTTTTTAAAATGTGTTTAAAAGACCAAATTTCACAAAAACCATAGGCCGTTTCGAAACACCATAGGGCGTTTCGAAACAGGGTGATTCCAGTGGCAAAACGTTTCGATACACGTATCGAAACGGGCCAAGCGTTCCGAAACGGTATAGGCCGTTTCGATACGCCTACGTGGCAACGACCCTAACGGCTATAAACCCCAACGGCTCTTTCCAATCTAATATTCAAAATGCAGGCGTTTCGAAACAGGTATAAGGCGTTCCGATACGCGTTCCGAAACGGGGACAGGGTGTTCCGAAACGGATACAGGGTGTTCCGAAACGGGTACCCCGACAGGCTGCAACGGCTATCTCTATAAAGAGGCGTTCCGAAACGGGCTTGAGGCGTTCCGAAACGGGTAGCAGCTGAATTGCATTTTGGAAGAGATTAAAGTCTTCAAACGGCTATATTTTGATCCCAACGGCCATAAACGGCTACAAACTCAATTGGGACTATAAATAAGGCCTCCAAGCATCAAGAAACAAAAAGAGACAAGATCCAAGATTCATGATCAAGAGAAATAGCGTTTAAGTCTTTATCTTCCTTATTTCTCTTGTAAATATTGTATAGAGAGTGTTTTGTTTTTCATTGTTCTTATTCTTTACACTCTTGTGAGCTCAACTCTCGTAAACACCCACCTTGTGAGGTATATTTGTTTACATCTTTCTACCCTTGTAAAAGGAGAGGTTCTAGTTTAGCCTTGAGAGAAAAACTAGAGTGGTTCTATCTTAGCCATTGAAAAGATAGGGTTGTAAGGTTACCCTTTGTCCTCAAAAGGAAGAATTCATTGTTGAGTGAATTGGGAAATCCTTAGTGGTGTGCTAAGGTAGTGGATGTAGACTTTGGTTAGAAAGTCGAACCACTCTAAAATCATCGTGCAAAAATTGTCTACTATTTTCGGTTTTAGCCAATTCAACCACCAAGCAATTACAACCCTCCTTGACGGTTTCGGTGATCGATTCGAGCGTGCTACAAGCCCAACAGGTATTATTCGTACTTTCATATGGGGGAATTCGACATTAAAAAGGGGGGTTCATCTTGTGAAATGGGAGGAGGTTGCGGTGCCTATCGCTAACGGCGGTCTTGGTTTTAAATCTTTAGCCCAACAGAATGATGCGTTTATGATGAAAGTAGCATACAATATTGTGGCTAAGACGGATCAATTGTGGGTTCGTTTCCTACGCGCCAAGTATAAGTGCTTCGATCGCATTCCGGTTACAATTGCTAGAAGTAATAGTTCGGTTTTATGGAGGGGAGTGAGTGCAGTGTGGGGCGATGTACGTAATTGAATTGTTTGGAACATTGGTAATGGTGCATCGGTGGATTTTTGGAAGGATTGTTGGATTGCGGATGTTGGACTTGTTGATAGTTGCGCAAGGGCGTCAATGCCCGTGGTCTTCATACCCGTGTGTGATATGGTTAATGATAGATGCGAGTGGATATGGGATGCCTTTCGTGATGTGCTACCGAGGAAGGTGTTGGATTACATCGCGGCAATCAAGCCGCCTTTGGCTTCAAATGGGCCTGATTGGCCGGGTTGGCGTTGGAGTCGGGCGCGAAACTTCACGGTAAGGTCAACTTATGAGGCGCGATCTCAGCCATGGGAAGGGGTCGAGGACAAGTTATGGAAGCTAATTCAAGCTTACAAAGGACACCGCGGGTTCGAGCCTTCCTTTGGCTCCTTGGAAAGGGACAGATTTTAACTAATGCAGAAAGGGTTCGACGACACTTGTCGGACTCGGCAGCTTATGCGTTGTGTGGGGTGGTGTGTGAAGATATCGATCACATATTGCGCTTTTCCCCGATGGTGATGACGACTTGGTCGGCGCTTATTCACAAACACTGGCTCTCGGATATTTTGATGTTACCGTTGCGGGATTGGTTGCGGAAAAACCTAAAGAAGGACGGGGGCTTTGCTATGGATGAAGCTAATTGGGACGTGTTGTTTGGAGGGATTCTTTGGACCCTCTGGCGTGTTCGAAATGAACAAATTTTTGGTGGTTGGAACGTGCATGGCGATGGGGTGTTGGAACGCTGCAGGCGTTTGGTTGATGGTGCACGTCGTGGGGTGTCGATGACTTGCATGCAGTCGCCTGCAAACGATAATTTACAGCATGAGCAGCTTAAGAGATGGCAACCACCGGGTAGGGGGTTTGTGAAGGTAAACGTGGACGGTGCGAGGAACAGGTCGGACGGGGAAGCTTCTTGCGGGGGGGGGGGGTAATCCGCGATTCTCAGGGCGGTTGGATCACTGGTTTTTCCAAGTATATTGGAAAATGCTCGGCTATTGAAGCGGAGCTTTGGGCGGTGTTCTATCGGATTCAGCATCTCGATTGATCTCCTCCTCCTTGATTGACTCGATTAGAGACCTTGTGACGATACACGGTGGAGTGGTCTTTAGACATGTTTACCGCGACGCTAATCGAGTGGCGGACGCGTTGGCGAAGATGGTTTTGAGGGATACATTTGAGACTTGCGTTTCACTCACGTTCCGGTCGGGGTGATTGAGCTTTTGAGGGAGGATTGTCAATAGCTTTATGGTTGTTTCGTTAATTTCGGTTTACTCTCGAGGCTTGTATGGGTTATCTATAGGTACTCTTTTCCCTCATTAGGTTAGGAAAGTTTTTAATGAGGCCTATGATAATTCCTTTCTTCATTCATTTATAAAAAATATAAAGTTAAACAAAAATTTAAAATAATATAAAAACATTAATTCGTAGATAATATAAAAACTAAACATTAAATTTTGAAATAATACATAGAACTACACGTATTTAAACATTTTTAGGTGAATTAGGTTAACTGAAAAGTCAAAATAGCCGCCTTACATACTGCCAAGTGTCAACAGTCCACTGGTGAACAGAGCAATAATATTGCGCTAAATACGTTGGGCCAGATCAGGTATATCAACGAACAGCGCATCACCATCAGAACATTTTTAATTTTCAACAAAAGCAACGGCCGGGATTCGCTTCAATCTTCTTACTTTAAATATGTCAGAGATCATATTAGCGGCCGGATTTTGTTGCGCGGTTGTAAGCCTCAACGATCTTTAGGTTTATTTAAAAAAAACAATTTTTTGAACCCGTGGAGTGATTTTAGCGGTAAATGATGATGTATTTTATTTAGGTGACTTGAATTTGAGCATTATGTGTACAAGGTGTGTGTCTTATTAAAAGGCTAAGAAAATTGAACAAATACTACCTTGTAATCACACCAACATATTAAAAAATAAATTTAAAAAATAAAAACATTTTTAAGTAAAAAGTTTCAAGTTGATAAGCTATTTTTAAAGAATGAGTTTTTGAGTACAAAATATTGATGATAGAATAAAGAAGTCAATGAATCGATGAGAAGAAATAATTTACAAAAAAATGTGATTGAAGGATTAAATTGAATAAAATGCAAAGTTGATTGATTAAATTGTAAAAAGAGTAAATTTGTTGTTGAAAAATATGAATTGGGTTTATATAGATATTCTATAGTGGCAGTGGGTCACGTGATTCAAATTTGATAAAAAATAGACTTAAAACGAAAAAGGAATTGAAGACATGAAAAAATCATACAAAGTTGATAGACTAAATAACAAAATGACTAAATTTATTTTCAAAAATAGGAATTAAAAATACATAAGAATTATAAAACTGGTTTAGGAGCATGTGGTTTAAATGTGGTAAAAATTAGATTTACAATAAAAGAGGAAATGAGGAAATAAGGAAACCAACTAAAATACAAAATAGTTAAATTTAGTTTTTAAGTTTTTTCGAGTTGGAAAAATCTGAAATTGACTTGAACTCAAAAATTAATTTATTAATTTGAGTTGAGTTAAATAACTCGACTTGAATAACTTAAAATTTTAAAATCGACTTGAATAACTTAAAATTTTAAAAAGAAATCTATATTTTTTGAATCGAGTTTCGCACACCACTAGTTTAAATAGGAAGAATTGTGTAATTTCTTTTACACAACTTGTGTATCAAAATATAACTAAAAAGAATATAAAATATATAATTTTAAAAATTATTTGATACACAAGGGGTGTAAATTTTAGTTTACAAAAGCTTGTATATGTTAGGGCTTAAAGATTTAGTCTAGGGTTTAGAGTTTAGGAGTTTAGGCTTTAAGGTTTATAATTTAAGATCTAGGGTTTAGAATTTAGAATTTAAGGTTTTAACCTAGAGATTTAGACTCTAGATTTTATATTTAATAAGTTATGTGTCAAAATATAACTCGTATAATTTTAGAAGTTACGTGTCAAAATATTACATTTCCATTCAAAAACTATGGCTATGTTTGGCAATTATCGGATAGCTGATAGCTGACTGCATTAGCTGATTTGATTAGCAGAACATATTGACTGATTGTATAGAAGTGTTTGGTAAAATTAACTGATAACTGATATCTGTTTAATTATTTAAACAAGCAAAATGACATATAATGACTTGATTATATTCGATACTTGTTTGAATAATTTATTAATTATTAATATTTTATTTATGTTAATATTAATTAAATTATAAAAAATATTTTTTAATATAAAATTACTAAGCATATTTGAATGATCTATGTATTAATTTATTATTTATATAATTAGTTTAATACAATTTAATTAATTATAAATTTAACGAGAATAAAAAAAATAAAAATATTAGTTATATATATTATAACGCAATCTTGGATGTGTGACGTAAGCTACTACTAAAAATATCTTTACAAAGTATCTAATAATATTATCTTAATGAACAAAATTACTTAAATTTTAAAATAATAAAGTTGTATATATTATTAAAAGTTATTCTTTTCACTTCTATTTTTACTAATAATACTTTTTCTATAAAAAATATGATGTATTTTTTTGAAAAAAAATATTGTTTCATGTTTATTATTAAATAAAAATACAAATATTTCGAACTTACTAGATATAATTTCTTTGAAAATTGAATTATTTGTACAATTCAATATCTAAATAAAGATAGGAAAAAAGAAATTTAAACCGACCAAAAAATAGAAATTTTAAGACTTGAACTATGCAAATAATTCAACTTTCAGGTAAATTTATATCTCTAGTAGGCATATAATTTTTATATTTAGATTTAATAATATACGTGAAACAATGTTATTTCAAAAAAATATCATTTTATAGAAAAAAGTTTTATGAGTAAAAATAAACGTGAAAAGAATAAATTTTAATGATATACTATTTATTTTATTATTTTAAATTTGAAGTAATTTTATTAATTAAGATAAAAGTATTAGATATAACATAGAAATTTTTGGTAGTAGTTTATGTCTCACTTCCAAAAATACCTTATTATATATATATGTAAATAATTATTTTCTATAAAGTAGTATTAAAAAGTTATAATTTTTGAATGGAAATGTAATATTTCAAAAGCAATAGTTTTCAATTAAGGTGAGTTTTAGGGGCTTATTAGGCTTAAAATGAAATTTAAGGATTTAATTAAGAAAATTTTGAAATTTGAAGATTATATTCTAAGTTTTTGAAGTTCAAGAGAACACAAAGGAGGGGGCCAGCAGTGGAGGCTTCACGTGATGCAGCTTTGGCGTTGACATGGCCGATTGCTATAAAGTACTAATGAGGTGGCGTTCGCCGTTCAGTGGATGGTCATGGCTGATTGTTCGTGGCAGACGAGGTGGCACATGGCAACCGAAGGGTTGCAGCTTGAAAACTTCTAGAAGCTCAATGAGATCTCAAAGGTTGGGGAGCTGAGGCTAAATTTTTTTGATAATTAAATTCCAATTTCATAAAAATATCCACAATTACAGAAGTTTGCGCAAATCACTGAGAATGGATGAAGTCCAATCAGAAAGATATTGGTTAAGCCTAAAGACTTTGGCTACCCAATATGTAGCGCAATTACAATGTCTTTTGAAAAAGGTGAAAAAACAAGAAGAAAAAGAGGCAAAAATGCCTAAGGTATCACGATCAATAGAAGATGAAGAGCCCGTTCTTATACGAGAGGCAAGAGTTTCATTTTCTGTGTAATACCCCAAAATATGACTTAGAATTTTTGATATTAATTTGAATGTGACCCTATCGATTTAAGTGTTTCTTAGAATAATTAATTAAGAGCTTTATGATTAAATTGAAATCATAAATAAGTTGAGAGCCATATTAAAAGGACACAATTGAATCCATGTTATAACTTGATACTTGCATGTAAAATTTATTATTTTTAGAGGATATGTACACTTGTCCATCCAAGGCCAAGCAATGTGTAAAGGGAGTTGGGTGAATGCACACTTGTAGGAAAATTGTGAGATGAACAAAACTTTGTTCATCAACCTTCTTCCTTTTCATTTCTCCCATAACCAAACAATATAGAGAGAGAAAGAGAGAGTTTGAGAAAAACCTTAGAAATTACGTCATCCTAGTTCGAATATAACTTTTATTTGAAGAGAGTCTTGATAAGGAGGTAATTACTTTGATCCTTCCTCCTTTGCAAGTAGAATTTATTCAAATTTTAGGGATCTATGTGTGTGTATATATGTACCTATATAATGTGAGAATACTTGGTGATGTTAGAAAAATAAGTTTAAGCCATATGAGGTGGTGTATTTTGTAGATAAATAGTTGTAGCGTCTAAAAAATGGATAATATTTGTGAACTATTCGATTAGGCCCTTATTTGGTAGTGAAATGAATTATTGAGCATGAATTAGGAAAATTGAGAGTGAGATATATGTATTCGAATGATTTATATGTTTAGTGGTTGACATGCTATTTGTTGTTCGAATGAGTTAAATAGCTGGTGATCATGTTAATGCTTTGTTGTATATGTAAGACATTTGATAGATGTTTAAACATGTATACAATGCTCTCTGTGTGTGTGTGTGTGAGAGAGAGAGAAATGGTATGGACAATTTTGAACATGAATATGTAAGTAAACATGAAAGTTAGGACTGTTTTTTATATTAAGGAAATTATAGGGATTGTTTTGGATTAATAAAAATCAGTGGAGGCACTAAATATAAGTAAAAAGAGTTGTTAAAGATTTATATGGATTGTCTTGGTTGATATACATATGAGAATAAGTAAAATTAGGGCAGTTTTGATAAAATGAAAGATCTTGGGACTGTTTTGCATTAATAAATAGAGTAGTGGAATGTTTTGATGTAGAAAAATATGCAAACAAGTATTTTGGACTGTTTTATATATGCTGGACGTGTTTGCTGTGTACGTATATGTATATGATTATAATTTGTCCTGTTTTGTGTATACTTGAACATAGTAGACTATTTTAAGTATATATATTGTATATCTATGAATTAAGGACTGTTTGAATACATAAAGAAGTGTATTGAACTGTTTTGAATAGGTAAATGTGAGCATAAAATTTAGGGACTGTTTTGATGGATTGAAATTTGTAAACAATAATGGATTAAATTGGCATGACAATAAACATTAGAAGGCTGATTTGAATGTTTAAAGAACACTTTAAGGGTTGTTTTTACAAGAAATAGGAATTGCTAAAAGGGTTAAATAAATTGTTTTGAAAACCTGAAACTTAAGGGTTGTCCTTGTAAAGCCAGGGACTATTTTTACAACTAGAATGATTTGTGTTGAGTTCATCACACAATTGCAAATGACCAAGAGGGGTGAATTGGCGATAACAATTTTGGTAGGAGATAAAGGTGAAAAATAAAATGTGACACAAGAAGTTAGAGTGGTTCAAGTTCTCCAAATGAACTCTACATCCACTACCTTAGTTCCCACTAAGGATTTTCAACCAATTCACTACTTGAATTCTTCCCCTTTTCTTGGATGAGGAGGTAACCTTACAATTTAATTAAGCTTTCTACCCAAAGCTTAATCCACCCACTTTTACAAAGAGATGAATTTGGTAAACTCTAAAAGTTCCTTTCAAAGGATGAATGTTTACCCAATTACAATTTCACACTCCCCAAACTCACAATACAAGATTACAATAAGAACACAAGAGTTGGGTACAAGAATTTGACAATGAAAGGCATTAGGGTTTGGATTTAATGCTTTGATGTTGCTTGTAGGTTCAATAGTTGTCGCTTGTTCAATTGAGACTTGTTTTTATACCCTTGCATTGAATTCTAGCCGTTTGGGTAGTTGGGATCATCAATAGAGCCGTTGAGAGCATTTTTCCCGCAATAAATGAAGCTCTGCTGCCTACCGTATCGGTACTCGTAGGGAGCGTATCGATACCTGCATCAAAGAGGAAAGAGCCGTTGTGACTGAAAACATAGCGTATCGATATGCATAGAAGGCGTACCGGTACGGTTTTAAGGGGCGTATTGCTACGGAGGGTCGTATCGATACGGTATTTGCTCACTGAAATCCCAAGTTTGGTTTTCTTAAAGATCGTATCGATACATATCCTTAGCATATCGGTACGGTATAATAGTCATTTAAAAATTGGGATACCAACCAACTGACAAGTTTACGTTCGAGAATTAAATGCAAAGATTTTGCAAAGATAAGCTTATCGCATCGATATGGTTGTAAAGCGTATTGGTACGGTATCATTGAAAAAGTTGCCCAGATGAATATTGTATCGATACGGGGTAATACCGTATCTGTACACTATGTCCATTAAAATTCCAGTGGCTAAAACCCGTATCGATACGCCTAAGGGTATCGATACGCCTGGGCGTTTTTGTATAGTTTGGCTTGAAAACTTATAGGAAAAGACTTAGAAAAATTTATCATTTTAAGAACTTGTCTTGAGATATTATTTTATTTAAAATACTTGTCAATAGTGAGACTTTAAAGAGTACTTACAAAATTATTGTTTTGCAAAATGGTCCATAAGTTTAGATGCTATATCAAAATCAAATTTGGTTTCACAATCTCCCCCTTTTTGATATAACAAAACCACATATAAATTTTTAAGTTTTTGAAACTTTTGAAAAGCTTTCTCCCTTTAATTTAAGATGGATTTTCAAAAATAAAAAATTGACTCTATAATCCTTCTCCCCCTTTCTGTTAGATCAAATATAAACACAAGGATAATAGCAACAATTAATTTATAAAATTCAAAGCAAACATAATAGTTCAAATGAAACTTCAAAGAAAAAGCAACATAATAATCCAAACTTAGATCCTAAGACATAGATAAAAGGCATAAACTTAGATCCTAAAACAAAGGTGCAATATCAAAAGAGAAAAGACTAAATGCCATGAGATGGTATGCAAAAACTACTCGTCCGCCCCATCATCATCATCATCTTCCTCGTCGTCTTCATCTTCATCGTCTCGAGTGGGTCGATTCCTCCGATTTTGGTTAAGCCAAGCACCATGGAAGGCGGTGAGAGAGATATCCTTGGAGTTTTGTCGAAGAGCCATGGCTTCTATTTTATTCTCCATACCTCTGACGCGATCGTCAAGGAGGTGAATCTAGTGTCCATAGCGGTAAACCCGGCTTCCATGGTAGTGAACTTCTCATTGAGGAATGTCATTAGGGTGCCCATGGAAGAGGATTCAATCGGAGCTCGTTGAGAGCTTGAAGAAGCATGAGAAGCATTAACCGAAGCATCTTGTGGAGGAGCTTGAGGGACATGAACCCATTCATTGTCAACATAAGAAAAATCGGCACGAGATAGAGAACGCTCATCTATGGGTAGGCCAAGGGGTTCGGGATAGTCATGGGAACAATCAATTTCAAGGGAATGGAAAAGGTAACTCAAAGCCGTAGAGTAGTAAAAAGATTTGATTTGGTCGGTGTGACGGTGTTGGACAAGATAGGCAAGGTCGACAAACATAATTTGACAAAGGTTTGGACGTTGACCTTCCCTAAAGCACCTAAGCCAAAAATCATCGACTTGACGAATAGTAGAAACTTTTCCTCCCGATGGACGCAAAAACCAAGAAATAAGAAGATGAAGGATTCGGTCCTGAGCATTTAAGACTTTGACTGAGCCTAAAGAACCCGTACCTAAGGACTTCTCATCATCAATACCAATGTTTTCAAAACCAAAAGCCGTACATAAAGCATTTTGATCAATTTTAATGGTTTTGCCCATAACAAAGGACTCAATAGCAATGGTATGTTCTCTAGGTTCATCATGAACACATAAAGCATTTGAAAATAATATGATGACCAAATTCCTATATAGAATAGGAGGAATGCTTAAAAAATTTAGAAATTTCCATTGCTTAATTAAAGGGAGGTATTGAAATTTAAAACGGGTAGAGCTTAAAAACGGGACAGACACAACACGTTCTTCCCTAAGGGTCATGCCTTGAAATAGTTTGTAACGAGACATATCGGAATTGTCGGGAAAACTACATTGGATAATATAAGGGAGATTAGGTTTAGGGTTACCCTCAACATCCTCACTAGGATCAGAAGTAGCAAGATAACGTTTAGCTCTCTTTTTCGGTGCCATAACCCCGAAAACACATCAAAACGATTCGAATATGCATGCAATTAACATCTTATTCAAACCAATAAATTCTAATAATTCAAGGTAATTGTAAAGGAAAATTTTATTTGAAAAAGATATATACAAATCTGAGAAAGATGTTTTTTTGAAAAAAATATTTTAAAAAATACGAATAGAAAATATATTCGAATGAAAAAATTTTGATTTTTGAAAATTTTTGATGAAAAAGTTGAAAACCATAATATAAAAGTATGTTTTGTACAAAAACTAAGTTGAAACAATTATAAAAATCGAACGAAAATAAAAGAAAATAAAAGAGAAAAGTTTTATACCTTGAATTGTTAGATTGGATGAATGTGTTGATGTGAGTGCACTAGATTGTTGACAAAGCTTAGCTTTGATGTGGAGATAAAAAACCCTCAAAGAATTTTTAAGTTTGATGGAAAAAATTAAAGGATTGAGGGGGGTTTTTATAGAGGGTTGCGGCTAGGGTTTTGAAGAGAAAAGAGGGGTTTTTAATTTTAAAGTGTTTTGTAGATGCAACCCTAAAAAGCCTTTCCGTCGAGACCATATCGGTACACGTGTATAGCGTATCGATACCCTTTAACCCTAATTTTTTATTTGTCGTTACTACCGTATCGATATTCGGGACCGTATCGGTACGACTTAACCTGGATTAACTCCCTTGACTTAACCGTAT
The DNA here is from genome assembly GCA_030270665.1 of Hibiscus trionum. Lineage (NCBI taxonomy): Eukaryota > Viridiplantae > Streptophyta > Magnoliopsida > Malvales > Malvaceae > Hibiscus > Hibiscus trionum. The sequence goes on along the minus strand of BSYR01000007.1, from coordinate 5,758,439 downwards.
CTATACGCGGGGTCGTATCGATTCACGTTGAACTTCAAAGATTTCCCAGTGATGAATCCGTATCGATACGCTTCAGCCGTATCGATACGCCTTTACTAGATAAGACATTTATGACAGATTTAAGTGCAAAAATCCAACTTTAAACGTCCCTAAATGCATGTAAATGTCCTATGAACAAGTTTTAATGGCTAAACTTAATGCATACTCCCCTAGCAACATGCATAGAAGCAAAAAGGAGTCAAATTAACACAAGCATGAATCACAAACAATTTCAAGCAAATTTTTGACATTTTGAGACCTAGAAGGGGTCAGGAAAGGCTAGTTAAACCTAACTCTTTCCTAAGGGTCCAAAAACGCTCTTTATCTAAAGGCTTTGTGAATATATCCGCTAATTGGTTCAAAGTGTCAACATACTCTAAAACAACATCATTTTTCAACACATTAATGAAATGATGTCTAATTTCTATGTGTTTGGTTCTAGAGTGTTGGATGGGATTCTTAGTGAGACAAATGGCACTAGTGTTGTCACACCTAAGGGGTATAGTTTCTACTTCAACACCATAATCTAAGAGTTGTTGCTTCATCCAAAGGACTTGAGCACAACAACTCCCTAAGGATATGTACTCCGCTTAGGTGGTAGATAAGGCTACGCTATTTTGTTTCTTAGAGAACCAAGATACGAGCATACTACCTAAGAATTGGCATGTCCCGGAAGTACTTTTCCTATCTATCTTACACCCCCATAATCCGCATCTGAATAAGCATGAAGGCTAAAGGAGGAATCTTTAGGATACTAAAGGCCTAAGTTAGGTGTGTCTCTAAGGTATCTAAAAATTCTCTTAATGGCAACTAAGTGTGATTCTCTAGGACTAGCTTGAAACCTAGCACACAAGCAAACAGTAAACATGATATCCGGTCTACTTGCGGTAAGGTAAAGCAAAGAACATATCATAGATCTATAAAGCTTAGAATCAATACACTTACCTCCTTCATCTTTGTCAAACTTTATGGAAGAGCTCATAGGTGTGGCTTGAGGTTTTGCATTCTCCAAGCCGAACTTTTTGAGCATATCGTTCACGTACTTAGCTTGATTTATGAAGGTGCCATCTTTCCTTTGTTTGATTTGGAGTCCCAAAAAGAATGAGAGCTCCCCCATCATGCTCATCTCGAACTCACCTTGCATTAGCTTAGAAAATTCTTTGCAATAACATTCGTTAGTAGAACCAAAAATGATATCATCAACATAGATTTGTACTACTAAGATGTCAATACTATATCTTTTTATGAAAAGTGTAGTGTCCACCTTACCTTTTTCAAAACCCTTTTCAATTAAAATATTTGAAAGTCTCTCATACCAAGATCTAGGAGCTTGTTTTAAACCATAAAGAGCTTTAGTTAGTTTGAACACATGGTTTGAAAATTTTGAATCCTTAAAACCCGATGGTTGTTCAACATACACTTCTTCATTTATAAAACCGTTTAAAAAGGCACTTTTCACATCCATTTGAAAAAGCTTGAAATCATTATAACATGCAAATGCTAAAAGCATCCTAATGGCTTCCATCCTAGCTACGTGTGCATATGTCTCATCAAAATCAATTCCCTCTTCTTGGGTATAGCCTTGAGCAACAAGCCTAGCCTTGTTTCTCACTATATATTACCACTTTCATCTAGTTTATTCCTAAACACCCATTTAGTTCATATAGTAGATTAATTACTAGGCCTTTCAACTAATGTCCAAACTTTACTTCTCTCAAATTGATTTAATTCCTCTTGCATGGCCAAAATCCAAAAATCATCTTTTAAAGCTTCTTTAATATTTTTAGGCTCAATGCATGAAAGAAATGCAACATGGTTCATTAATTTGAGAGAGGATCTAGTAGTTACCCCCTTGGATGGATCACCCAAGATTTCACCACCTTTGACATAGTTGAACTCCCTTGGGTAAGATACCTCTTTTTCCTCAAGAGCCAAGTCCTTCAAGTCTTCAAGAGGTGGATCTTGTGCATCTTCATCTTTAGTTGGAATCTCATCCACCTTTGACGTTTGTCCTCCATCAATGGCATCAAGAATTCATACATTATTATCATCACAAGATTCTTTCCTCGGAAGGAGGTTATCATCAAAAACAACATGTATAGACTCTTCAACTACTAGGTTCTTTTATTAAATACACGATAGGCTTTAGAGTTTAAAGAGTACCCTAAGAAAATAGCTTTATCACTTTTAGCATCAACTTTACCTAAGTTTTCTTTACAATTATTCAAGACAAAACACTTGCAACCAAAAGGATGAAAATAGCTAATGTTAGGCTTCTTAGATTTTAAAATCTCATAAGGTGTTTTCTTCAAAATTGGCCTAATCATTACTCGATTTATAATATAGCAAGCGGTATTTGTGGCTTCCGCCCAAAAATATTTAGGTAAATTATTTTCGCAAAGCATGATTCTAGCCATTTCTTCTAAAGTTCGATTTTTCCTCTCAACTACCCCATTTTGTTGAGGAGTGCGAGGTGCGGAAAAATTATGGCTAATCCCATTTTCATTTAAAAACTCTTCAAAACCTAGATTTTGAAATTCAGTTCCATGATCACTTCTAATGTGAGAAATTTTAAGTTCAAGATCATTTTGAGTTATTTTAGAAAATGTGATGAATTTTTCTAAAGCCTCATCTTTTGTACTTAAGAATAGAACCCAAGTAAACCTAGAATAGTCATCTACAAGTACAAATGCATATGATTTACCACCCAAGCTCATTGTTCTAATAGGCCCAAAAAGATCCATATGAATCAATTGTAAACATCTACTAGTAGAGACATCATTAATGGATTTAAATGAAGTTCTATGTTGTTTACCCTTTGAACATGCATCACAAATTTTATCATTAGAAAACTTAAGTTTGGGTAAACCTCTAACTAGATTAAGGGAAATTAATTTCTCTAAAACACTCATGCTAGCATGTCCTAATTTTCTATGCCAAAGCCATGAGTCATGTTCATCATGTGCAACTAAGCATGTATGAGATGAATGAATGTCATCTAAATGCACCATGTAGATATTGCCTATTCTATGTCCTATGAGCATTAATTGATTTGTTTTAATGTTCACAATTTTGCAACCACTTTTATCAAATAAAACATTAAAACCCTTATCACATAATTGACTAATGCTCAATAAGTTATATTTAAGACCGTTGACATACAAAACATTTTCAATGAAAATAGAAGAGTGATTACCAATAGAGCCTATTCCTTCAATGTGGCCTTTGGAGTTGTCACCGAAAGTTACCACTCCACCACTTTTTGGCTTTAGTTCCACGAATCTACTCTTGTCACCGATCATATGTCTTGAGCATCCACTATCAAGGTACCATGAGTTTTGGCTTGAAGCTTTGGCCTTGTAGCAATGCTCCCCCTACAAACAAAGAAATTAGGCCTTGATTTTTGGTACCCAAATCATTTTGGGTCCATGTGTGTTAGCCTTCAAAACTTTGGTTCCCTTAGGAACCCAAGAAGCAACAACATTCATATTATTAGAAATAATGAGTTCCTTAGGAACCCAACCACTTCTAACCTTTTGACCTCTAGATTGCTTATGAAAATTTCTTTGTTTAGGAATAAAAGATTTTCTTCTTACATATTGGGATTTAGAAGAGTTTGCCTTTTCAAAATGGTTTTTCCCAATAGCAATTGATGTTTTAATATTATCCACTTCCTTTGTGTGATAATCTTGAAAATCGAAAAGAAGTTTTTCAAGTTCAAGGTTTTTCTTTTTAAGATCATTTGAAAGATTTACTAAGTACAAAACCTTCTTTTCCAATTCGGAGTTAGTTCTTGAAAATGTTTCATTTTGATGTTTCAAATCGGAAATGTTTTTCTTGTTTCTCAAAATGGATTCCTTATATTTTCCAACTAACTCATCATAAACCTCTTGCAATTCATCGTAAGCATCTTGAAGCTCATCAAAGGTAAAATCAAAATTAGATGAGTTAGGGTTTACCTTTGGTTCATCATCAATGGCCATGAGACAAAGATTGGCCACTTCCTCCTCCTCCCCGGATGACTCCTCGTCATTCCAAGTTGCTACTTGAGCTTTGAGCTTGTTCTTCTTCCCAAAGCTCTTCCGCTTCAATTGAGGACATTCGGAACGGATATGGCCGGATTTTTTGCATTCATAACAAGTGATTTGGTCCTTCTCCTCTTCCTTACTCTTGCTCTTGAAGTCTCCTTTTCTAATGAACTTTCTCCCACGATTGGACTTCATAAAGCGAGTGAACCGTTTGGCCAACATGGCCATCTCTTCATCTTCATCTTCTCTAGAATCGCTTTCATGGTATGAAGCTTTAAGAGCGATTCCAATCTTCTTCTTCTAAACATCCTTCTTCTCTTCCATTTTCTTTTCTTCTTCTCTTCCCTTCCTCATGATCTCATGGGTGAGTAGAGATACAACAAGAGCATCAAACTTGAGAGTCTTCAAATATCGAGCTTCAATAATAGCCGTTCTCTTGCTATCCCATGATTCTGGAAGAGAGTACAACAATTTCCTCACTATCTTGTCTTCGGGGATGATCTCACTGAAACCCTTCAATCCGTTGACAATGACCGAGAATCGATCAAACATCTTGGAAACACTCTCACTGAAACCCTTCGCTAGTTCCCTCATATGTTGTCTCGAGGGTGTCCCAAACTTTCTTGGCATTCTCGATCGAAGACACCTTGGAGTAGATATCCGGACCAAGTGCACAAAAGATGACATGAAGATCTTTATCATTTACTTGCATCATTCTTCGTTCATCTTCCGTCATTTCGGCTTTCACCTTTGGGACAAGTCTTGCTTCACCATCTCTCTTCATTGGTATGTATGGACCTTCTTCAACCACATCCCACACCATGTAGTCGGTAGACTTGATGAAGAGCCTCATCCTATTCTTTCAATACGAGTAGTTATCCCCATTGAAGAATGGTGGCTTGGTAGTAGATTGGGACTCGTAGAGGTTGGAGTTGGAGGTGGATGCCATTGCTTGACTAGTTGTTGATCAAACTCTCCTAGAATCGACTCAAGAGGGTTGTAATCCTTCCAATGAGTGTAGCTCTGATACCAATTGTTGAGTTGATCACACAATTGCAAATGGCCAAGAGGGGGGTGAATTGGTGATAAAAATTTTGGTAGGAGATAAAAGTGAAAAATAAAATGTGACACAAGAAGTTAGAGTGGTTCAAGTTCTCCAAATGAACTCTACATCCACTACCTTAGTTCCCACTAAGGATTTTCAACCAATTCGCTACTTGAATTCTTCCCCTTTTCTTGGATGAGGAGGTAACCTTACAATTTAACTAAGCTTTCTACCCAAAGCTTAATCCACTCACTTTTACAAAGAGATGAATTTGGTAAACTCTAAAAGTTCCTCTCAAAGAATGAATGTTTACCCAATTACAATTTCACACTCCCCAAACTCACAATACAAGATTACAATAAGAACACAAGAGTTGGGTACAAGAAGTTGACAATGAAAGGCACTAGGGTTTGGATTTAATGCTTTGATCTTGCTTATAGGTTCAATAGTTGTTGCTTGTTCAATTGAGACTTGTTTTTATACCCTTGCATTGAATTCTAGCCGTTTGAGTAGTTGGGATAATCAATAGAGCCGTTGAGAGCATTTTTCCCGCAATAAATGCAGCTCTGCTGCCTACCGTATCGGTACTCGTAGGGAGCACATCGATACCTGCATCAAAGAGGAAAGAGCCGTTGTGACTGAAAACATAGCGTATCGATACGCATAGAAGGCGTACCGGTACGATTTTAAGGGGCGTATTGCTACGGAGGGTTGTATCGATACGGTATTTGCTCACTGGAATCCCAAGTTTGGTTTTCTTAAAGATCGTATCGATACACATCCTTAGCGTATCGGTACGGTATAATAGTCATTTAAAAATTGGGATACCAACCAACTGACAAGTTAACGTTCAAAAATTAAATGAAAAGATTTTGCAAAGATAAGCTTATCGTATCGATACAGTTGCAAAGCGTATCGGTACGGTATCATTGAAAGAGTTGCCCAGATGAATATCGTATCGATACGGGGTAATACCGTATCGGTACGCTATGTCCATTAAAATTCCAGTGGCTAAAACTCGAATCGATACGCCTGGGCGTTTTTGTATAGTTTGGCTTGAAAACTTATAGGAAAAGATTTAGAAAAATTTATCATTTTAAGAACTTGTCTTGAGATATTATTTTGTTTAAAATACTTGTAAATAGTGAGACTTTAAAGAGTACTTAAAATTTTATTGTTTTGCAAAATGGTCCATAAGTTTAGATGTTATATCAAAATCAAATTTGGTTTCACAATTTGCTTTGTAAATCTATTTTGGAATTGTTTTTAAAGCTTAAAAAGGGCTGCATTGTAAGTTTAATTTAAAGGAGTTTACAACTCAAAACTGGATAGCTTTGATTAAATGAATACCTATTGAACTGTTTTGAAAATAGATGTATAAATATATGAGGTTACATTTGTAAAATGGATTGTTTTTGTGTAAATACCTATATATGAATACATGGACTATTATATAGGTGTATAAATACATGTATTATGCAGTTTAAGAAAGTAAATTTATATGATCTTTTGGTGCTGCCTTGAAATGCTATGTATAATTTAAGTTCCCTGAATAGTAATTGAGGAATTCAATTAGTTTGTAATATAATAAGAAATTGGTTGTGCTTTATATAATTAAGGAATAGAATGCTTAGTTAATGTGATTGACATATGATTTTTGATGACAATAGTCATCTCTAATGAATGAATGGAATTGGTTTTAACGATGTGTTATCCTATTTTAAGGTACATATTATGATAAGAAAGAGTATGAGGAATAAGTCATTTGGAAGCTAGAAGTGATTATGGATTTAGGTATCCCGTAACTTCGGGATAAGAGGTGAGTGTAGTTGCATTAGTCTCGGGTGACACGACGTCATTCTGATCTTGTTTCTAAGACATGTTTTGATTAATTCATGAGCATATACATACGACTCACATAGAGCATGGTGTGTGAATACGTTCATAACATGGCATCCTTGATAAACCTTTTGATTAGATTTGCATTATATATGTATTTTGTATCTTGCTATGCTATGCTTTGTAATGAAAGGTTATGTATACTTTGTTATAAAACTTTGAAGCTAACTTCTGAAAGATAATGCAATAAGATTCTAATAAAGAAATGCTATCTCAATGTTATAAGTTAAAGAATTCTTAAGCCTTAAGGAGATAAAAACCTCACCTCACGTACAAGATACTAAGAAAAGAAATAAGTAAGTATACTTGTGTAATAAGATACCCTCCTAACTTCAAATCATAAAATATCTAAGTTGCCTATACAATGGAAGCCCTTGGACACTTTGGCATAGTACATGGTATAATTTGAGACTATGGCCCATGAGCTACGACTCAAGGGTGACGACCCTATATATGTGACATATTGGCGAAAATAAGAGGTAACGAGGGAGATGGTAAGAAGATTGGCGACAGTTTGTGTAAAACCTAATTTGATTTTGATATAACAAATTGTCTAATGACCTATTTGTAAAAGTAAATAAATTTTTAAGTATTCTAAAGTCTCACAAATTTACAAGAAATTTGAACCAAAACTGATTTTAAGTCAAAACGTTCAAACCAAACAATTTGTTCTAAGTGTTTTCAAGCCAAGTTTAACAGTTACGCTAAGGCGTATCGATACACTCTAGTCATATCGATACAGTTTTACGTTACTAGAATTTTTATCGACAAAAGCATACTGATATAGTTATACCCGTACCGATACGATATTCATACTGGGCTTACTTTTATGCTTTAGCGTACCGATATGGCTAACCCTGTATTGATACAGTTTGGTTTGATTAAGCAAATATTTGCATTTAATAAAATAGCCGTTACTTGTCAATTATGAAATCAGCAAGTTACAAACAGTTGTTGGACCGTATCGATACGCCCTTCTAGCGTATCGATACACTTTTTGCTTAAGTTTCACTTAGGATTCCAGTAAGCAAAATCCGTATCGATACGGTTATTGCGTATCGATACACCCCTTATTTTACACTATAACCGTATCGATACGCCTTCCCGCGTATCGACATGCCCCTCTTAAATGTACACACCATTTCTTTCTTCTTTGAGACATGTATCGATACGGGCCTTCGTGTACTGATACGGTGGGTAGCTGAAGAGCATTTATTACGCCAAAAATGCAGCCCAACGACTAGATTAATGATCTCAACCACCCAAACGGCTAGAAATCAATGCAAGGGTATAAAAGCAAACCTCCAAAGTCACAAAAATAACTATTGAACCTATTTGCAACATCCAAGCATATATCCAAACACTTGAGCTTAAAGAGTCAAACTTTTGTAACCCTCACTTGTGTAACTTTCATTGTATCATTTTCTTTCAAGTTTGGGGAGTGATTACTTGTAATTGGGCAATATATCAACCTTGTGAGAGGTATTTTTCAGATTGCCATTCCTTCTTTGTATTGAGAGAGTCTTGGTTAATCTTTGGGGTAGAAAGATTAACCGGTTTGTAAATGTTACCTCCTAAGCCTAGAAAAGAGGAAGAATATCTAATGGATATTGTTCAAAATCCTTAGTGAGAGCTAAGGTAGTAGATGTAGAGCTTGTTCGAAGCTTGAATCACTATAAATTGCATTGTCTTCAATTTTTACATTTTCAATTTCCTCCCTTCCACTTTAAAAAGCCAATTCACCCCCTCTTGGCCAATTTCAATTCGATTGATTCACTCAACAATTGTTATTAAAGCCTAACTCTTTGAGGGACTTACATCCACAAGAGGTGATCCTAGAAGTGTGTAGATCAACCATCGATTCAAGCTATGCCATCTACTTCCGGGCCAAACTTGTACGAGTCACAATCCATCACCAAACCACCGTTCTTCAATGGTGATAACTACCCATTTTGAAAGAACCGAATGAGGCTCTTCATCAAGTCTAATGACTACACCCTTTGGGATGTAGTAGAAGATGGTCTGAACATTCTGATGAAAAGAGATGAGGAAGGAAGACTCGTTCCAAATACCAAGGTGGAGATGACAGATGAAGATAGAAGATAACTACAAGTAAATGACAAGGCTCTACACATCATCTTTTATGCACTTGGACCCGATATGTACGCAAAGATATCATCTTACACAAGTGCGAAAGAGGTGCGAGACAAGCTAGAGACCACCTACGAGGGCTTCAACGATGTAAAGAAGACCAAGATTGGGATCCTAAATTTGAGTTACGAGAACTTAAAGATGGAGCCGGATGAGAGCGTCTCTGTAGAGCATATGGGTGTTCTCTATTTATGAGTGCAAGTGCACACTCTTGTTAAGTTATAGTATAAAAGATATCGTCTCCCACAAGGATTGGAGCAGCTTCTATGAATGGTTTCCTGCAAAAAGATTTAGTAAATGCGCAATTAAATCTCATGATGTGGAAATATAAAAACACAAATAAAATAAAGATAGTGATGAGAAAGATGATAGGGAGAAATTTGGTCGATAGATTAGGTAAGGTAATTGCAGCTCAGTAGTGTATGGACTACATTGTAAAGTCTGAGTATGTTTTGTGCTGCCATTAATTGCTGCCTCGGCGGGTATGGTGGGCGGCAGGCTACGACCCTGTCACGCGACGCAGCGGGTCACTACCCCTGCAACTTTCGCTGTCTCGGCAGGTGGAACGGAAATAGGTCATGACAGCAAGTTTGGCAGACATTCCAAGTTCAACGGGATAGTCGACAGTGATCCTTCCTATTTCTAGGCAAGGAGGCTCGAACACTCACGTGATGTAGGCAATACCTAGCAATCTCAGCGTAAACCTAACACAGACAAGTCCATTCGATTGGTGATCCCTCTTAGCCGCTGAAACTTGTGGACTGGTGTGGAACCAAGTTAGTCACGCCCCAACATGTTGTGACCGTGCTTAACCCTTTCGTGAGCCTTGCACTTTCATACCTGACAAATAGATTCTCTTAACTGACTGGTGTAGACTAATCGAAAGAATGAAGTGCAATGGATTAAGCAAACTTCGGAATTTTATTGAAAACAACTCAAAACTAATACAACCGTTTCTCACAACCTACTTTACATACGCGTGCCTAAACCCTAGGAAAGTTGGGCCGCGACCCCTAAACAACTCTAACCTATCTAGCTACATCTCTGCTGTGCGGCTGTTCAAGAACGCATCCTCTCACACCTCGTCATGCCCCTATACCCTTACAAGCATTGGGTATATATAGGGCTTATTGCCTCAATTTGAGTCCTCTTTGAAGTAGAAGTTCTTAAAGTATATTTACATTAAATATAGACTTCTTTTTGACTTAAATATGGACTCCTTGGACGCTGCCTTCTTCCGCAAGTAAGGATAAGTGCTCCTACTTATCGATCTTAGATCAGCTCTACCGGCCGCTATAAGCTTCAGAAAATTGCAAGACTGGGCTCATTGGGCTTAGGAAATGGCCCTCTTTCAATCGCGACCCATCTTGGCTAAGTCGGTGTATCTTCTGCTTGGCGACACTTGGCAGTAATGCTGATGCGGCAACGTCCTTGGTGGCATCTGGAACTTCTTCAGTACAATCCTTTTGTTCCAGCTTTCCTGTCCTCTCCTTGCTACAACACATGAAAATATAAACTAAAATAAAACAATAACTTTTCTCAACCAAACATAAAATATTCAATAAAAGCATGGTAAAAGAGAAGATATTGTTATAATGCATGCAATGCACCTAAATATGTCTAAATGAGCTTAAGAACAACAATAATAAGGGCAGGAATGTGTACAAAATATAGAACTTGTGGACACTCTACACACCCCCAAACTCGAACTATTGCTTGTCCTCAAGCAATGCAACCTAAATAGTAAATCTGCCCTTTTGCACAAAATTAATAGAAAACATTAGCCTTCAACTTGATTTCTTACCTCAAGGTCGTGGCACCTATTTTTATGTTAGTGATAGGGAATGGCATGAAATAACTTAGGTTTACATTTTCTTAATGCCAGTGCAGTGTGTGCAGGCCTGTGTTCATGCTAAATATGCTGAAATTACTAAGTTAACAAAGAATGCCTAAAGTAATTAAATTACTAAAGAGGATACAAGTTGCTGCCTTGGTAGCACAATTGGGCATTTTTGTAATCTTTTTCTGATCATGGCTTTAAGGGCTTCAACTCATCACAACTATTCTCTAGGACTGAAGCTAAGATAGGTGCACTCTACGAAACTCCGAACCCTTTGAATAGAGTCATCCCGTGAAGGCTTTTATTCACTCTTGCTAATTTGTCCGTCACTTGGTTTAGATGCGTGGACTTTGATAGTAGCGTAGTGTCCTTGCTCATGATCCTTACTAGAGCTTGTTTCGTGCACCTATAGGGTATTTAAACTTCCTGCCTAGGGCATGTTTCGGGCACCTCTAGGGTTTTCATCATCTTTGCTGTGCTGCCGTGGCGGCCAACCTGTATTCAATCAAGGAATTTTTATTAAGTAAGGCAGGCAATGTTAAACTCAGAACTCAAGCAAAAAGTCAGCAATTATCAGAAAAGTGTAAAGATAATTGGCAGAAAGAAAAAATTTCTAAGTATTTTCACGCTTCTTCCCATAGTTAGGTTAATTTTTTTTAGTATGATGCGAATATAAGTAGTCGACTATTCTATCATAGGCACAAGTTTTTAAACTAAAAATTTCTACTTCATTAAGTGCTAGGGGCAGAATTTACATATGATCCTAAATGCTACTAAATGAACCTAAAACAAAGAGGACTATTCCCCCCAAACTCAAGATTGGCATCGTCCTCAATGCCTCTACACAAAACAAAAATTAAAAACAGAAAATAAAACATAAAAGAAAAATAAAAACATAAAAGGAAAATAGAAAAATAGAAAAATAACATAAAACATAAAAATTAAAAAGAAAAGAAAAGAAAATGGTGTTATAGACTGGCAGAGTTCCCATCTGTTGCTACTGCATCAGAGGAGGATGCTGAGGAGGCGAGCAGGACTAGGCGCCGCGTAGCAGATTGTTTGTCGGTTGGGCTCTTCTTCTTGCTACGCGGCAGTTGGATGCGGCTGGGGGTGGGTTTCTTAGATGGTCCTTCAGGTCCACCTTGAGGCTCTGCTGCTGATCGCTTTCTCTTTCTTGCTGCCTCTGCCGGTTCGTCATCAAGGGAGTCTGAGATCTCCATGTCTGAGTAGCCGGTATCTTTGGTAGCAGCCTCTTTTGCTACTGGGGAGGCAACGGTGGTCTCCTCCTCCTTTTCTAATTCTGATGAGGAGGAGAGGTCGCATGTTTGGATGAGAGTTGGAGAGGCCATTCTTTTGGGGCAGATGTGCAGCCCCTCGCTGTCGACGACGACAGTAGTAGAAGCTGGTCTGGGATGTGATATGATATGAACTGGTTTGGTTGTTGCTAACTCCATTGGGAACGCGGGCAACTGTGGCCACCGTCTTGGTACTTGTCAAGTAAGTAGGCCACAAATGCCTCTTGCACGTCCACCATATATTTGGTGAAGACCACCTATTTGTGCTTGATCCTTTGGCAGCTTTCCACTAGGCTGCGGAATAGGGGGATCACGGCAGACGAGAGGGCAGCTTTAGTACTGCCCGCTGCGGCTGGGGTGGCGGCACCTTTGGACGGTGGCTGGGCGGTGGAAGGTGTGCTTGGCTCTGAGTTCTGCATCATCAGTTGGCGTGCCCTTCTTGTCCACCCTTCATTGGCAGGAAGAATTTTGTCCTTAGGGTGCGGCAGCACGCGAAAATTGGCGCAAAGGCCTGTGATGAGTGTAGGGAAGAAGAGGGGTCCCTTGACGTTTGGCTTTTCTGCATGGGCATAGATCTCCCTTAGGATCACTTCGCCAACATTGATTTGTCACCCCTTCATAATGCTGTAGATAAGGGCGAGTCGCGGCCTGTTGACTGTCGATCCGTGCGTGGAGGGCATCAGGCGGCTTTGGACGAAGTTACTCCAAAGGGCTGCCTCCGGCAGTAATTTGCGACGGTTGACTGACCCATTGTTTTTGCCTGTAAGCCACTTGGTGTTTGGCTTACACATCTCTCTCTTGATCTTGTTGTAGTTAGCCTCCGTGAGGTAGGACTCCCATTCTTCATGTGGGTTGCCGCAGACTTCTATGCTATAGAAGCTGTTGATCATGTCTGTTGTAAATTTGACACCTTCTCCGCGGACATACACGAAAGGATTTCCCGGTGTCGGTTTGTGGGCGTAGAACTCTCGCACATGGTTGCTGTTGATTCCTTCTGGCTGTCGTGCGAACTGGTCCCAGTCCATGTTGTGTATCCTTTCGAACAAGAAGAGTTCAAGACCAAAATCCCCATCAGGTTTGGTATATTGGAATCCCATTTCCTCCCATAGTTGCAGCTCTCTATAGTATTCCTTGTAGGTTGCCTCGACAGCTGGGTTCAAGAACCTCTTGAAAAAAGGTTTGGTGGTGGCGGCGGGTTGTTGTGATGTGGCCATAGTCGTGAGGCAGTTGTTTTTCCTAAAGAAAGAAACAAGAACGTGAAAGAAAATAATACAAGGGAAATCTTGAAGGAAAAGATAGCAGAAAGAAATCAGAGTAAAGAGGAAAGCAAAGTGAAGAACGAGGAGAGAATAGTTGGCCTTATATAGCCGCTTCTCTCCGCTGCCTTGACGGGCACGCTGTCAACAGGCGACAATTATTACAGCGCAAATAACGAGATTCTAGCCAATACGCAAATATCCGTTCCGCTCGCTGCGGCAAATTATAGCCGTTGCGGCTAGCCGTTATGAAGACACTACCCGTTATGCTCATTTGCCTTGGGCTGCCTTGGCCGCTAGTTGGGCTTCTCCTTTTATTCATTTATCTTTCTTGATCTTTCCTTCATTCCTAACCTGAAATAAATTAAAAGCAAAAATTAAATAAAAATTAAATCTAATAAAAATAAAAATAAAAATTAGGTTATGTTGGATTGCGCTTTTTCCAAGCATAACCACTTCTTGAGGGCTTTGTGTTTGGCTTTTTATCTGGGAATGTCCTTCCCCTCCTCAGGTGGATGCTGCTTCCTTCCTTGCCGCCCTGGCGGGACATACACCAAAGAAAACAAAGAGGCCTTTTTTAAGCAATAAAATAAACAGAGATTTAATGTGCAAAAACTAAAATAGAAGTGCAGAAATTCAAACGTAGTTGCTGTTGCCAATCTCCGGCAACGGCGCCAAAAACTTGTAGAGTGTCTGTGTGTTCTCTATTTATGAGCGCAAGTGCACACTCTTGTCAAGTTATAGTATAAAATATATCGTCTCCTATAGGGATTGGAGCAGCTCCTATGAATGGTTTCTTGCACAAAAATTTAGTAAATGTGCAATTAAATCTCATGATGTGGAAATATAAAAACACAAATAAAATAAGGGTTAACTACTGGAATAGTCATTTATGTTTTCCCCCAGTACAGAGTTGATCACCGATTTTGTAAAACGACCAGTAAGGTCACTTACATTTTTGGGGCGTAAACTTTTGGTCACTCAGCCGTTTGTTGCCGTTAAACACTGACGGATTGCTGACATGGCAATGAAAAATAAGGGTAAATTACTGCAATGGCCATTAAAGTTTATCTCATGTACATTTTTTCTCCCCAATTTTAAAAAATAAACATTATAGTCACTAATGAAAATGTTTCTTTATAATTTCACCCTTGAATTTTTAAAAATTAATTTTTCAACCTTAAAACTTTACAATCAATTAGTATAATAATATTATAAAGGCTTAAATAAAAAATTGGTGCCCAAAGTATATCCTTTTTAAATTTAGGTACTCAAATTGCTCCTATTTAATAACTAAACTTTCAAATTGTTCATATTTTTTTTCACTATGGATTGTTTTTAATATTATTGTAACATGACATGTTATTTTTTATTATTGTTAAATTAAAATTAATTTTAAAATAAAATAAAATCATTTTTATTATTATTAAATTTAAAATATTTTTTATAAAAAATATTACTTCTTAAAATAATTTAGGTGTTTAAAGTATTTTTTTGTGTAAAAATAGGTGCCCAAATTTACCATAGTTACAATTTTAGGTGTCCAGCTGTTAAATGAGTGTTAGAAAAATTGTCAACCAATCGGTACTTGACACATGACATTAATTTTATTAATTTTTAATGGAAAATACTTAGAACTTTCAAATTATTATAAAATCTCAAAATTTGACAAGCTTCACAAAATAGTCTCTAAATCCCTAAAAATTCTCAAACTTCCATCGTCGATTGCCGCCGCTTCCGTCGCCAGTTGTCGTCGCTGACCGCACCCACTTGGTCGCCGGACCAAGGCGATCATTTTCCCAACACAACGTCGTCAGAAATGCCCCACGACGTTCAGCCAAATGTCAAACACGAAATCAACGATCGCGTTTGACGTTCGGCTGCACACCGTTGGGCGTTTCCGGCGACGCCGTGTTAGGGAAAATTGTCGCCTTGGCCTGGCGACCAAGTGGATGCGGTCAGAGACGACAACTGGCGGCGGAAGCGGCGGCAGTCGACGACGAAAGTTTGGGAATTTTTAGGGATTTAAGGATTGTTTTGTGAAGCTTGTAAAATTCTGAGATTTTATAATAATTTGAAAATTCTGAGTATTTTCTATTAAAAATTTTTAAAAAATAAAATTAATGCCACATGTCAAGCACCGATTGATTGACAATTTTTTAACACTCATTTAACAACCGGGCACCTAAAATTGTACCTATAGAAAATTTGGACACCAATTTTTACAAAAAAATACTTTAGACACCTAAGTTATTTTAAAAACTAATATTTTTAAAATATTTTAAATTTAATAATAATAAAAATAATTTTATTTTAAAATTATTTTAATTTAAAAATAATAAAAAATGACATGACATGTAATAATAATAATAATAATAATAATAATAATAATAATAATAATAATAATAATAATAATAATAATAATAATAATAATAATAATTTAGAGTGAAAAAATAGGAGCAATTTGAAAGTTTAGTTATTAAATATGAGCAATTTGGGCACCTAAGTTTAAAAAAGGTATACTTTGGGCACCTATTTTTCATCTAAGCATTTATAATATTATTGTACTAATTGATTGTAAAGTTTTAGGGTTGAAAAATGAATTTTTAAAAATTTAAGGGTGAAATTATAAAGAAACATTTTTATTAGTGACTATAATGTTTATTTTTTTAAAGGGTAAACTACTGCAGGGGTCACTTTCGTTTCCCGTTTGTACAGATTTAGTCACCACTTTTGAAAAGTGCCAATAAGTGGTCATCTACGTTTTCGATGTGTAAAGACTTGGTCACTCCGACGTTATAGTCCGTTAGTCCCCTAACGGATTGCTGATGTGGCGAAATTAATTAACGAAAAAATAAGGATAAATTACTGCAATAGCCATTAAAATTTATCTCATGTACATTTTTCTCCTTAATTTAAAAAATTAAACATTATAATCGCTAATAAAAATGTTTATTTATAATTTCACCCTTAAATTTTTAAAAATTCATTTTTCAATCCTAAAACTTTACAATCAATTAGTACAATAATATTATAAATGCTTAGATGAAATTATGAGTCGAGTATTTTCACATCAAACCAAAATATTTAATTTTTTCGAGTCAAGTCGAGTTATTGGAATTTCTATTTTATAATTCAAACTTTATTTTGAATTTTTGAGTCGAGTTTATGAAATTATGAGTCGAGTATTTTCACATCAAACCTAAAAATTTAATTTCTTCGATTTGGAGCTTCCTCTGCATGGGTGTGAGGACAACGGGAACGCTGTTAATGGCGACAAAAGATTTGAATCCAAGAGAAAGATAATCCCCATTGAGCCAAGCTCCAAGCCCCAATCTCCGATAGCTTTGTTAAAACCAGGTCCGAAATTTCGAGTCTTTACTCTGAGGAAGTCCAAGTCAATGGCAAATACCAGCAGCGCAGACATATCCGACAAACCTGGGCTGTTCGGTCTTCCTACGGAACCCCCAAAGCATGAGAAACAAGGGAAAACAGAGGACGATTCCTCGAAGAGATTGTTGAAGGATCTGATGCAAAAATACTTGAATAAATTCAAGCCATTGTACGTAAAAGCCTCCAAAAAGAACAGTTTAAAAGTCTCGGGTGACTTGCCGGAGTCATCTCCGGTGAGTTCTCCGACGTCGGTGTTTTCAGCGAAGGAGAAACAAACAGGGGGAGAGGGGTTTGCAAGCAATTGGGAAAGAGCAGATCAACCTCGGCTGCATCATCATATCCCATGAGTAGAAGAGATGATTCGCTGCTACTGCAACATGATGGGATCCAAAGCGCCATTTTGCATTGCAAGAAATATTTGAATTCATCAAGAGGTACTAATTTGTAATTACAGTTGATTAAGTCTGTTTTAGATTAATCATAAGCTTTGGGTTTAATTCGGAATTTGATCCTTAGCTTTTCCTTGTTTTTGGCAGCAGAATCTTCAAGGTTGTCAAGTGATTCTTCACAGGAGAAGTTAAGCAATGCATCTTCTACAGGTATCTTAAAAATTTCTAACCAGTATTTCCATTTTCCACTAAATTGAGTGCTGAAATTCGTAACTTGATTATTAAATCAAACTCTTTGTTTCCCTATATATAATTTTTAATTTTAATCGTGTTTTATGTGAAAATACTCGACTCATAATTTCATAAACTCGACTCAAAAATTCAAAATAAAGTTTGAATTATAAAATAGAAATTCCAATAACTCGACTTGACTCAAAAAAATTAAATTTTTTGGTTTGATGTGAAAATACTCGACTCATAATTTCATCTAAGCATTTATAATATTATTGTACTAATTGATTGTAAAGTTTTAGGATTGAAAAATGAATTTTTAAAAATTTAAGGGTGAAATTATAAAGAAGCATTTTTATTAGTGACTATAATGTTTACTTTTTTAAATTGAGGAGAAAAAATGTACATGAGATAAATTTTAATGGCTATTGCAGTAATTTATCCTTATTTTTTCGTTAATTAATTCCGCCACATCAACAATCCGTTAGGGGACTAACGGACTATAACGTCGGAGTGACCAAGTCTTTACACATCGAAAACGTAGATGACCACTTATTGGCACTTTTCAAAAGTGGTGACTAAATCTGTACAAACGGGAAACGAAAGTGACCCCTGCAGTAGTTTACCCTTTTTTAAATTGGGGAGCAAAAATGTACATGAGATAAACTTTAATGGCCATTGCAGTAATTTACCCTTATTTTTTGTTGCCAGGTCAGCAATCTGTCAGTGTTTAACGGCAACAAATGGCTGGGTGACCAAAAGTTTACGCCCCGAAAACGTAAGTGACCTTACTGGTCGTTTTTCAAAATCGGTGACCAACTCTGTACTGGGAGAAAACATAAGTGACTATTCTAGTAGTTAACCCATAAAATAAAGATAGTGATGAGAGGGATGATAGGGAAAGATTTGGTCGATTGATTGGGTAAGGTAATTGCAGCTCAGTAGTGTGTGGACTGCATTGTAAAGTCTGAGTATGTTTTGCGCTGCCATGAATTGCTACCTCAGCGGGTATGGTGGGCGGCTATGACCCTGTCACGCGGCTGCAGCGGGTCACTACCCCTGCAACTTTCGCTGTCTCAATAGGTGGAACGGAAATAGGTCCTGGCGGCAAGTCTGACAGACATTCCAAGTTTGGCGGGATAGTCGACAGTGATCCTTCCTATTTCTAGGCAAGGATGCTCGAACACTCACATGATGTAGGCAATACCTAGCAATCTTAGCATAAACCTTACATAGGAAAGTCCATTCGATTGGTGATCCCTCTTAGCCACTGAAACTTGTGGACTTGTGTGGAACCAAGTTAGTCACGCCCCAGCATGTTGTAACCTTGCACTTTCGTGCCCGACAAATGGATTCTCTCAACTGGCTGGTGTAGACTAATCAAAAGAATGAAATGCAATGGATTAAGCAAACTTCGGAATTTTATGGGTTCCTAAGGAACTTTTAGCTTCAAATAATATTCATGCTATAGCTTCTTGGATTCCTAAGGGAACCAAGTATTTTGGAGTTAACTCACATGGACCCAAAATGATTTGGGTACCAAAAATCAAGAACTAATCTTTGTTTGTAGGGGGGCATTGCTACAAGGCCAAAGCTTTAAGTCAAAACACTTGGTACCTTGATAATGGATGCTAAGACAAATGATCGACGTCAAGAGTAGATTCATGGAGCTAAGGCCAAAGAATGGTGGAGTGGTGACATTTGGTGACAACTCCAAAGGCCACATTGAGGGTATTAGTTCCATTGGTAATCTTTCTTCTATTCTCATTGAATATGTTTTATATGTCAATGGTTCAAAGCATTATTTGTTGAGCATTAGTCAATTATGTGATAAGGGTTTTAATGTTATTTTTAATGTTAATAGTTGCAAAATTGTGGACATTAAAACAAATAAAATAATACTCATTGGTCATCTCATAGGTAACATATACATGGTGCATTTAAATAACATTCATACATCCCATGCATGTTTGGCTGCTCAAAATGAAAATGATGCATGGTTATGACATAGAAAACTACGGCATGCTAGAATAAGTGTTTTAGAGAAATTGGTTTCCCAATATCTAGTTAGAGGTTACCTAAGCTAAAATTTTCCTTAGATAAAAGTTGCGATGCTTGTGCTAAGGGTAAACAAAAACGAACTTCTTTTAAATCCATTAATGATGTTTCAACTAGTAGGGTATTACAATTGATTCATATCTCTTTGGGCTTATTAGGACAACTAGCTTGGGTGGAAAATCATATGCATATGTTTTAGTTGATGACTTCTCTAGATACACTTGTGTTCTCTTTTTAAGTACAAAAGATAAGGCATTAGAAAAATTCATCACATTTTAAAAAAATACTCAAAATGACCTTGGTCAAAACATTTCTCATATTAGAAGTGACCATGGAACGAAATTTCAAAATCTAAGTTTTGGAGGATTTTTGTAACACTAATGGTATTAGCCATAATTTTTCCACACCTCGTACTCCTTAACAAAATGGGGTAGTTGAGAGGAAAAACCGTACTTTAGAAGAAATGGCTAGAACCATGCTTTGCGAAAACAATTTACCTAAGTATTTTGGGCGAAAGCCAAAAACACCGCTTGTTATATCATAAATCGAGTAATGATTAGGCCAATTTTAAAGAAAACTACTTATGAGATTTTAAAATCAAAGAAGCCTAACATTAGCTATTTTCATCCTTTTGGATGCAATTGTTTTGTTTTAAACAATGGAAAAGATCATTTAGGTAAATTTGATGCAAAAAGTAATGAAGCTATTTTCTTAGGTTATTCTTTAAACTCTAAAGCCTATCAAGTTTTTAACAAAAGAACCTTAGTTATAGAAGAGTCTATGCATGTGGTTTTTGATGATAACCTCCTTCTGAGGAAGGATTCTTGTGATGATGATGATGTAGGGATCATTGAAGCAATTGATGGTGGACAATCATTAAAGATGGATGAGGTTCCAACCAAAGAAGAATAAGCACAAGATCCCCCCCCATAAAAGCTTTGAAGGACATGTATCGTGGTGAAAAGGAAGTGATCTACCCAAGGGAACTCAACTATGTCAAAGATGGTGAAATCTTGGGTTATCCATCCAAGGGAGTAACCACTAGATCATCTCTTAAATTGCTTAATAATGTTGCATTCATTTCATGCATTGAGCCTAAAAATATCAAAGAAGCATTAAAAGATAATTTTTGGATATTGGCCATGCAAGAAGAGCTTAATCAATTTGAGAGGAGTAAAGTTTGGACATTAGTTTATAGGCCTAATAATAAGTCTACTATAGGAATTAAATGGGTCTTTAGAAACAAACTAGATGAGAGTGATAATATAGTGAGGAACAAGGCTAGACTTGTTGCTCAAGGTTATACTCAAGAAGAGGGAATCGATTTTGATGAAACCTATGCACCCGTAGCTAGAATGGAAGCAATTAGGATGCTTCTTGTATTTTCATGTTATCATGAATTCAAGTTTTTTCAAATGGATGTTAAAAGTGCATTTTAAATGGTTTTATTAATGAAGAAGTGTATGTTGAACAACCACCTGGTTTTGAAGATCCAATTTTTCTAAACCATATTTTTAAATTAACCAAAGCTTTATATGGTTTGAAGCAAGATTCTAGAGCTTGGTATGAAGGCTTTCAAACTTTTTGGTTGAAAAAGGTTTTGAAAAAGGCATGGTGGACACTACACTTTTCATTAAACGAAATGATAATGACATCTTAGTAGTACAAATTTATGTTGATGATACAATCTTTGGTTCTACTAATGAGTTTTATTGCAAAGAATTTTCTAAGCTAATGCAAGGTGAGTTTGAGATGAGCATAATAGGGGAACTCTCATTCTTCTTGGGGCTCCAAATCAAGCAAAGGAAGGATGACATCTTCATCAATCAGGATAAGTACATCAAGGATATGCTCAAGAAGTTTGGCTTGGAGAATGTGAAGCCTCAAGCCACCCCAATGAGCTTATCAATTAAGCTTGAGAAAGATGAAGGAGGTAAGTTTGTTGATTCTAAGCTTTATCGTTCAATGATCGGTTCTTTGCTTTACCTTACCGCAAGTAGACCCAACATTATGTTTAGTGTTTGCTTGTGTGCTAGGATCTGAGCTAGTCCTAGAAAATCACACCTTATAGACATTAAGAGAATCTTTAGATACCTTAGAGACACACCTTGCTTAGGCCTTTGGTATCATAGACACTCTTCCTTTAACCTACATGCTTATTCCGATGCAAATTATGGAGGTTGTAAGATAGATAGAAAAAATACCTCCGGCACTTGCCAATTCCTAGGTAGTATGCTGCTCATATCTTGGTTCTCTAAGAAACAAAATAATGTAGCTTTATCTACCATCGAAGAGGAATATATATCGGCTGGAAGTTGTTGTGCTCAAGTCCTTTGGATGAAGCAACAACTTCTAGATTATGGAATTGATGTAGGTACTATACCCCTTAAGTGTGACAACACTAGTGCCATATGTCTCACTAAGAATCCCATTCAACATTCTAGAACCAAGCACATAGAGATAAGACATCATTTCATTAGGGATCATGTCTTAAAGAATGATGTTGTTCTAGAGTATGTTGATACCTCAAACCAACTAGCAGATATCTTTACAAAACCATTAGACAAAGAGAATTTTTGGACTCTTAGGAGAGAGTTAGGTCTAAATAGTCTATCTTGACCTTTTAGAGCCCTTAAGTTTCTGAAATTTGCTTGAATTTGAATGATGATCATGTTTATGTAATTTTGCTTCTTGATGCATCTATGCTTGTTGCTAGGGGAGTATGTATATGTTTTAGTCCATAAGCATTGCTCATTCATCATACACATGCATTTAGGATCGATTAAAAATCCAATTTTTGAACTCCATTCTGCTCAAAAATGCATTTTTGGCAAAAGGGTATCGATACGGGTAACATCATTTTGATACGAGTAACATCGTATCGATACAAGTTGCTGAATGGGCTTCGATACGATTACACATATCAATACAATATGAAAACCATACCGATATGGTGGATCGATACACCACGTCAGCGTATCAATACGGTCAGCCGTTGGGGCTTTCAATGGGCATGAAAAAGAGAATCCCACTTTAATTAAAACACATCTTCCTTTCTCTCTCAAACCCTAGCCGATTTTGGGCTATAAAACCCCATTCAAACCCTTTAGATTTGCACATCAAACCTAAAATTCTTTGAGGGTTTTTCATCAACATATCAAGGCTAAGCTTTGCTATTAAATTGGTGCATTCTCATCTCCTCATTCATCCAATTTCATAACTCAAGGTATAAAACCCCTTTTCTTTTCTTTTAATTATCGTTTAATTTTATTTGCTATTTTTCAAATAATTTTTGTATACATAATATATTTATAGTATGAGTTTTTAAAGTTTTTGCAAAAACTCTTTGAAATCTAATTTTTTGATTCGAATATATAAATTATATCGTATATTTTCGTACACTGTTTTTCAAAATTCTTTTTACCAAATTTTTTTTATACTTGTATATATTTTTAACCTATAAAATATAGTGTTTTTCACAACACCTTGAATTATTGGAATATTTATCAGATCGAATGTGATGATAATTACATACATTGTTTTCGAATTGTTTTGATGTTTTCAAGTTTATCATGGGACTTAAAAAGGGACCAAAAAAGAATTACCTTCTAGTTCATCAAATCCCAATCCAAAAAATGAGGGTAATACTAAACCGAATCTTGGTTATATTATTCAACATAGTTTTCAATCACCCTCGGCTTTACCCCATTACAAACAATATCAAGCATTTTCTATCCGGGATGAGACAGTTGTTTCAATCCCTTTTCTAAACTCAGAACGTTTTAAATTCAAATATTTTGGAATGCTCTAACAATGGAAATTCATGACTTTTTTAAGTATACCCCCTGTTTTATATCGTAACCTTGTTTTAATTTTCTATGCTAATACCCGATGCATCCATGATCAAGCAAGGGAACGTGTTATTGTTATTGAATCCTATCTCATGGGTAAGAAATTTCAAATTTACCAAACCGTTTTATGTAATGTTTTTGGTTTTAAAAATTTGGGGATTGATGATGAAAACTCTTTGGGACATTCCCAACTTGGCTCCGTAACCGTTCTTGATGCCCATAACCGCATCCTCCATCTTATCATCTCTTGATAGCTTCGCCCTTCCAGTGGAAAGTTTTCTACTATCCACCAAGTGGATGCTTTTTGGCTTCATTGTTTCCGTGAGGGTAAGTGCCCAAACCTTTGTCAAATTATGTTTGCCAACTTGGTATATCTTGTTTAGCATCGTCACACCGATCAAGTCAAGTCTTTCTTCTATGACACAACCTTGAGTTACTTGTTCCATTCCTCGGAGATCGATTGTTCGTATGATGCCGCCGAGCCTCTTGGTAAACCGATCGATGAACACTCTCTTACTCGTGCACACTTTGAATTCATCAACAATGAGTGAGTTCGTGTTAATCGACGTCCTCCTCAAGAAGATCAACCTTCTCCGGTAGCTCCACAAGGTCCACAAGTCAACCAAGCTCAATCATCCATGGATGGACTCATGGCGTATCTAAATGAGCAATTCACCTCGTTAGGGACTAATATTACTTCTTTAGATACAACCATGAATGCGGGATTTGCGGCCATTGATAAACGTTTTACCTCGTTGGAAGATCGAGTCAAGGCCATTGAGCAACAATAAGGCTCCATGGATGTCTCTCTCACCACTTTCCATGGTGCTTGGCTCAACTCCCGGAATTCTTAAGCCAATCGCAATGATGATGATGAAGAGGACGAGGAAAAAGATGATGGGGACGAGTAGTCTTTGTGCATCTCATTCCATATCATACCATTTAGGATATCTATTTTATTATGCACCTATGATCTATGTCTAAGAACCCCATGCTTTGATTTATGTTTGTTTTTATGATTTAAGTTTGGAATAATTTGAACTTATGTTAACTTGGATATTATTTTGAAGTTTAATGATATTATGTTGCTTTGATTATGCTTTACTTTGTGATTTATTGCTCTATATCTTATCTATATCCCTTGTTATATGCATTGATTTTAATCTAACAAAAAGGGGGATAAGTGTAAAAACCTAAATTTTTACAAACTTTTGAAAACCAATCTTAAATAAGGGGAGTAAACTTTTCAAAGTACTTAAAAATTTACTTTGGTTTTGTTATATCAAAAAGGGGAGATTGTAAAACCTAATTTAATTCTAATATAACAAATTGTCTAAGGACCTATTTGTAAAAGTAAATAAAATTTTAAGTATTCTAAAGTCTCGCAAATTGACAAGCAATTTGAACCAAAACTAATTTCAAGTAAAACATTCAAACCAAACAATTTGTTCTAAGTGTTTTCAAGCAAAGTTTAACCGTTACGCCAAGGCGTATCGATACTCTCTAGTTGTATCAATATGGTTTTACGTTACTAGAATTTTTATCGACAAAAGCGTACCAATACGGTTATACCCGTATCGATACAATATTCATACTGGTCTTACTTTTAGGCTTTAGTGTACCAATACGGTTAACCTCAAATCGATACAGTTTGGTTTGATGTAGCAAATCTTTGAATTTAATAAAATAGCCATTGCTTGTCAGTTATGAAATCAAATAATTTTCAAACAGTCATTGGACCGTATCGATACACCCTTATAGCGTATCGTTTCCCCTTTTGTTGAGTTTGTAGCATGCTCAAATCGATCTTCTAAAACCGTCAAGAGGGTTGAATTGAACTCTCGAAAGAATTGGCTAAAACCGATAAAAATGATAGACAATTTGCACGATGATTTTAGAGTGGTTCGATTTTCTAACCAAAGTCTACATCCACTACCTTAGCACACCACTAAGAATTTTCCAATTCACTAATATGAATTCTTCCTTTTGAGGCCAAAGGGATAACCTTACAACCCTATCTTTTCAATGGCTAAGATAGAACCACTCTAGTTTTTTTCTTAGGCTAAACTAGAACCTCTCCCTTTTACAAGGTAGTTTGTGTAAACAATGAAAACCTCACAAGGTGGGTGTTTACAATAATTAAGCTCACAAGAGTGTAAAGAATAAAACAATAAAAAACACTCTCTATACAATATATACTAGAGAAATGAAGAATAAAGACTTAAATGCTATTTCTCTTGATCATGAAGCTTGGATATTGTCTCTAACCATCTTCAAGTGTCTCAACGTTTTTTTAGTGTGGAATGATATTCTAGCCGTTTATGGCCGTTGGAGATGTTTTGGAGCCGTTGGGAAGTTATAAAGTCGAGCTTTAAATTCTCACCTGCACAGAGGTTTCGAAACCTTTACCAGAGGTTTCGAAACCTTAAGGAGGAATTTGTAAAAACTAGCCGTTACAAGGCCAAGGTTTCGAAACCTTTGCTAAGGTTTCAAAAACAGTGGCATTCTGCCCAGAAAGGTTTCGAAACCTTATAGGGATGGTTTCGACACTTTCACTTAAAAACCCAATTTTGGCTAATTTTTAACTTTTAAATGTATATTTGATATAGGTGCAAAGTCAAAACATTTTAAACATATTTTTCAAGTTTTAAGGACTTTTGAATTATTTTTGAAATATTTAAACAAGTCCAAAACATTTTTCACATAATTGTTATATCAAAATATTTCTCAACAATCTCCCATTTTTTGATATAACAAAACTTCTTTGAAAAATTGTTTTTGACAAAAGCTCCCCCTTAATTTTTCACTTACTTCTTCCCTTTTTTGCTATATAACAATTATGTGAAAAATATTTTGGACTTGTTTAAATATTTCAAAAATAATTCAAAAGTCCTTAAACTTGAAAAATATGTTTAAAATGTTTTGACTTTGCACCTATATCAAATATACATTTTAAAGTTAAAAATTAGCCAATATTGGGTTTTAAGTGAAAGTTTCGAAACCATCCCTATAAGGTTCCGAAACCTTTCTGGGCATAATGCCACTATTTTTGAAACCTTAGCAAAGGTTTCGAAACCTTTCTGGGCAGAATGCCACTATTTTTGAAACCTTAGCAAAGGTTTCGAAACCTTTCTGGGCAGAATGCCACTATTTTTGAAACCTTAGCAAAGGTTTCGAAACCTTAAGGCCTTGTAACGGCTAGTTTTTACAAATTCTTCCTTAAGGTTTCGAAACCTCTGGTAAAAGTTTCAAAACCTCTGTGCAGGTGAGAATTTAAAGCTTGACTTTATGAATTCCCAACGGCTCCAAAACATCTCCAACGACCATAAATGACTAGAATATCATTCCACAATATAAAAGCAACCTTGGGACACTTGAAGATGGTTAGAGAACACATCCAAGCAAGATGATCAAGAGAATTTGAGTCCAATTCTTATTTCTTCATTTCTCTTGTATATAGTGTTTAAGTGAGTGCTTAAATTATAAATCTTTCACTCTTTCTAGTGAGCTTAAATTGTGTAAACACCCACCTTGTGAGGTACTTAGTTTACCAAACAAATCCCTTGTAAAAGGAGAGGTTCTAGTTTAGCCTTAGTGAAAAACTAGAGTGGTTCTATCTTAGCCATTGAAAACATAGGGTTGTAAGGTTATCCCTTTGGCCTCAAAAGGAAGAATTCATAGTAGTGAATTGGGAAATCATTAGTGGTGTGCTAAGGTAGTGGATGTAGGCTTTGGTTAGAAAGCCGAACCACTCTAAAATCCTTGTGCAAATTGTCTACCTTTCTTTCAGTTTTTAGCCAATTCATCCAAGGACCAAATACAACCCACTTGACGGTTTCAGAGATCGATTCGAGTGTGCTACAAGCCCAACAATTGGTATCAGAGCCTTGTCTCCATCAAAGGACTAACATCCGGGAGTAAAGATCGATTGCTCGAAGTTCATCGAGTCAAGTTTTCAAATGGCAAGCGGTTCTACAATGATTTCATTTGAAGAGGGCCACTCTATCATGTGTCCTCCTCTCTTCAAAGGAGAAGGCTACTTCCAATGGAGCAACATCATGAAATATTTCATCCAAGGCTTCAACCTCGACATTTGGATGATTATCGAAGATTGACATTTAGAAGCTCCTAAGAAGAAGAAGAAGAAGAAAAGGAGTGTCAAAGACACAAAGAAGGACCATCTCAATGCAAAGGCTATGCACATTCTTCTTTGTGCCCTAAGTGAAGAGATTTCCAAAAAGGTCTCCCCATCCAAAAGTGCCAAAGAAATTTGGGAGAAGCTTGAGAAATTCTATGGGAAAGAAGAGAAGAAATATGATGCTTCATCATCTGCAATCCTCCTCTCAACACCAAAGGTGGATGGTGTTTTGGCTCTCGATGAGCCCAAGGTATCTTCCAACTCTAATGATCCAAATGCATATTCATTTGATGAGTTACAAGATGCTTTCGATGAATTATTTTTGGAATTTGAGACCATGAATTCCAAATTTAAGAAAATGATTTCAAAACTTGAAATTGAAAATGATTTTCTTTTAAAAACAAAGTTGGATTTTGAAAACCAAAATGAAATTTTGAAAAATGATTTGGAGTTTTCAAAAACAAGCAATTGTGTTTTAGAAAAAGAAAATCTTGATTTGAAAGTTAAGGTTGAAAGCTTAACAAAGGAAAAAGAAATTGTTTTCAATAATTCATCTTGTCACATAATGGCAAAATGCTCATATTGCCATTATCATGGTCATTCTATACATACTTGTCCTATAAAGAAAAGAAAAACTTATAAGATTAGATAAGTATGGGTTCCTAAGGGAACTAAAGGCATTGTGACTAATGTAAATGGATCCAAAGCAATTTGGATACCAAAAATCAAGTAAATGTCTTTTGTAGGTGTGTTGGAGCAATGGAAAGCAATGCAAAGATACGAAAATGCTCTAGTCACACAAGTGAAGAAATTGGGTAACCTCTAAGCTTAATGCTTTTATTTCTTATATCTTTGTTTATCTAATTTTTGTTTGATTAATGTTCATGCATTTGAGCTTATATTTCAATATCTAAACAAGCATGACATTATTTAATGCATATGAGTCTAATGGTTTCATTCATATGTTTGCATAAAGATTTTTTAAGTCTTGGATAATTTGAATTTCATATGCTCTTAATTTAATTTTATCTTGAAATTCAATGTCTTTAAGTGTCAAGTTTTGTGCTAAAAATTTAATGGAATGCTTTAGTTGAAGAGCATTTATTGCGCCAAAATGTAGCACAACGGCTAGATTAATGATCTCAACCACCCAAACGGCTAGAAATCAATGTAAGGGTAGAAAAGCAAGCCTCCGAAGTCACAACAACAACTATTGAACCTATTTGCAACATCCAAGCATATATCCAAACACTTAAGCTTAAAGAGTCAAACTTTTGTAACCCCCACTTGTGTAACATTCATTGTATCATTTTTCTTTCAATTTTTGGGAGTGATTACTTGTAATTGGGCAATATATCAACCTTGTGAGAGGTATTTTTTAGATTGTCATTCCTTCTTTGTATTGAGAGAGTCTTTGTTAATCTTTGGGTAGAAAGATTAACCGGTTTGAAAAGATTACCTCCTAATCCTAGAAAAGTGGAAGAATATCTAGTGGATATTGTTCAAAATCCTTAGTGGGAGCTAAGGTAGTGGATGTAGAGCTTGTTCGAAGCTTGAACCACTATAAATTGTTTGTCTTCAATTTTTACATTTTCAATTTGCCCCATTTCACTATAAAAGCCAATTCACCCCCTCTTGGCCAATTTCGATTCAATTGATCCACTCAACAGTTTGGATGGATAGTGAAGTTAGGTTCGATGTGTTATGAACTAGCCATTACTTTGTGCTAAGTGAATCTTAGACCAATGTTACATATGTCCAAATGTGATCCAAGGAAAATGTTTTAAAAGACATGAATTTTAAAAGAATATGTTAAAAACTTTGCAAAGTTCTGATAAGGATTGTTACCCCCTAAACCCGGCATAGAAGAAAAGACCGAATTTAGGAAGTCACGTTTGAAAACTTAACCCTCAAGAAAACTTGTTTTAAAAAAACTACAATTTAAAATAAAATAAAATAAAATACAATGAATTTAATAAATATCTTATAATAAATAAAAATACAAATATCATAATAAATATTCGAATGTTTATATAAAATCTCTAAAATAAAGTTTGTAAATACATGCTGAAACATAGTCCCAAAATGTAAAATAATAACAATAATCTAATAGTTTAAAATAAGTTCATACTGAATAGTAAAATAACTGATAAAATGTGAGATCCTCCAAGTACCACGTCGCTTAAAGCCCAAAGATATCTGTAAGAGGAAACTATGAGGGAGTAAGCTAAAGAGCTTAGCGTGTCTCTAAAGTGCAAGAAAAACCGTAAACACAAAGACAATAATTTTTATAAAATCTTTAAGTTCAAAACAATGATGATTCACAACACAAACGATTTAATTTTATAAACACAATTCAATGTACCCAACTACAGCTCACCATCGCTAAGAAGAAAGTTCCCCAGAACTCCTCACGACATCCACAATCGGTAAGTGGTCGTCACCACAATCTTCTACCGTATAATCCCAATCCATGCACACAACGATTTTAAATCACAATACTCAAATCTCTACTCAATCTTGTACTGTAATCCGAGTTCATAGTCCACAAAACCATTATTTAAAAATAAATCTCTATCTCAAGTATGAATGCATAGAAAATTCTTTATGCAACAACACATATCATGTAAAACACTCATAAATTGTAAAACAACATCCCACAATAAACCATTTATATAGCACTGTAAGAAAACACACCTTAGCCAAAGCAAACTCAACCCACTGAATGATGTGATTTTCCATGATCAGAAGTATTGGATCCAATTGTATCGGTATCGAACTAAACTTGGGATTGAAAGGATTAACGAACAAGAAGGGGTATAGAGCAGGGGAGATTAAAAGATAAGAACTTAACAAATCAATAAGGAATTTTGGCGGCATGAAATTATATAAAAAGTAGGGTTCTTGGGATGATCTTATTTGAACTATGTGTATATATAGAGAGAGTTGGGCGGTGGTAGGTTATTAGTAATTGATTAGGTTTAGAATTACTATATATAATAATAATAATAATAATAATAATAATAATAATAATAATAATAATAAAACATAAAGATTGGTTCAGCTGCAACTCCATATTGAGTAATTTTCTTTTAAAACAATGGGTTAATCTCTCAACAAGTCCCCAAACTTCAACAAGTTTCAAAATTAGCCTTGAAGTATTATAAAATTACATAGTGACCCTTGAACTTTCAAATATTACCATTTGACTTTGAAATCTAGATTTCTCAATTAGGGATTCATATTTAAATTCCCAAATTATTAGGGTTTTTAAGAAATAGGGATTTAAAAAATTAGGTTTCTAAATTAGGGATTTTCAAATCTAGGGTTTACAATTTGGGGGTAATTTTTGGGTGTTACAAGGATTCTGATAATATTTGATAAGAGAATCCGAAAGCTTTGATAAGTACTTCAATAAGTTTTAAGAAGAGTTCAATAAGATAAGATATGGACTTTGATAAGTTTGACAAGAAGTTCGAAGAAACACTGTTAAAAACATTGTAAGATATTTGAATAAGATATGAAAGATTACAAATTCCAATAAAGCTCCTAATAAACAAAGTCTTGTCAAGATTAAGAATTAAAGCATAAGAATTAATTTCTAACTTGTGATTGAATCCTTAGAGCTTTTCATTCAATATCATTGGAATTTTTTGCTTTGTTATTTTAATATCACTACACCACTTAGGCTATATTAGCCTAATTCATTCATTGTTCATGCATGTGCATGATGATTAAAGCTTGTATTTTTTTTTTCAATATTGTCCATGTGTTGCAAGTCACTGCCTAAGTCCCAAGTAGAGTTAGAATTTTCTTAGTTATTAACTCCATAGATGGTGGCATAGTGATCGTAAAGAAGCATATCAAATAAATCGTTATAGTATTGTATTATTTACTGCGAAGTTTGTAAATGTCTTACTTATTATCGGTAAAGTTAAATTTGTTTTTATTAGATTGATCATTTTGGTTATTAATGAGTTAATGTCATAGATGAATGTATGAAATAGTTAAATGGTTCGAATGAGACTAGTATGCATGTATAATTGATAGCATGATCATGTGGTAATAACTTGTATGCTTAAGTTGTTATAGAAGTTCTCGACATGATTTATTCAAATTCCTAATAACATTATATTGTGAAATTGTGGCATTAGATGTCCTTATATTGCTTGAATCATTCTGATTTGTAATTAAGAAATGTAGTGAACCAATGTAGCTCATGTTTAAAATGAAGTCTATCATGATATCAAGGTATAATGAATTGTTGGTAGTTTAGGTTAAATTTTAGCACACC
Source organism: Hibiscus trionum (assembly GCA_030270665.1). Taxonomy (NCBI): domain Eukaryota; kingdom Viridiplantae; phylum Streptophyta; class Magnoliopsida; order Malvales; family Malvaceae; genus Hibiscus; species Hibiscus trionum. The sequence continues at coordinate 5,726,532 of BSYR01000007.1, read as the reverse complement.
CTCAAATGGAATATGCATTTAGTTTAGTTTGAAATTGTAGAACTAATTGTTTTGATATAATAATTGAAAAATGTTTTGGACTAAATTGAAAAGAATTTAAAATATGTTTTTAGTCAAAAACAACTTGAAAATATGTTTAAGGGTTTTACAAGGCTTTGGAGTGATTTAAAGTGTATTTAAAGTAGTCAAAACCATGTTTTAAATGTAACCGTATCGATGCGGTGTGGAACCACACCGATACCCTTTAGTGTGTTAACTATAGTGATTTTCAGTAGCCAAAACCCGTATCGATACACTTTTTCGTATCGATATGCTGTGCTTTAAAATAGCCAACAGCTAGTTCGCGTACCGATACGATTGTATCGCGTACCGATACACCCAACTACCCCTAACGGTCAATTTCCCAACAGTATTTTAAATTGCAGGACCATACCGATACGCTTACTATACGTATCGATACGCACCAGCTTGAAGTGCTCAACGACTATTTTCTCATCGAAACCATATCGATATAGATTCAAGGGTATCGATATGCAAAGCTGTAGAACTGCAATTATGGTGGGAAATAAAGGCTCCAACGGCTCTAATTCAACCTCAACAGTCCTCAACGGCTACAAACTCAATTAGGAGTATTAAAGGGACCTCCAAGCATCAAGATATGGTTAATGCTTCAATTGTCAACAACACTGTGATGAAAGATTGTCTTTAGAGCTTAATTGCACATTTCTTGTATAGACAACACTTGTGAGCTAAACATTGTTAAATTTGCTCAAGTGTTTAGGTTTTGGGTGAGGGCTTAATTGTGCAAACAAACATCTATTAGATGAATTTTATGTTTTCTTTAAATTCTCTTTGTACTAGAGTGTCTTGGTTAATCTTTGGGTAGAAAGATTAACCGGTTTGTAAAAGTTGCCTCCTTAGCCTAGAAAAGGGGAAGAATTCTTAGTGAATTGGTGAAATCCTTAGTGATGTGCTAAGGTAGTGGATGTATGCTTTGGGTTAGAAAGCCGAACCACTCTAAATCTCATGTTAATTTTTCTTTTCCTTTTTCCACCACCATAAAGACCCAAAAATCAATCTTCTCCATACTTGGCAAGCATCTCGGTTATGACCATCGAGCTCAACAATTTGTATCAGAGCTTGGCTCAATTGAAAAGGATTAACATCTTATTGAGGTGATCTAGCAAGCTCGAACAACATTTCAAACAACTAGTTCAATGGCACAATCCATCGACAAGCCACCCTTTTTCGACGGGACCAACTATGCTTATTGGAAGACGAGAATGATGTTCTTTGTCAAATCCAAAGACTACAAGATTTGGGACATTATTGAGGATGGTCCGTTCGTACCACAAAGAAGCAAGGCAGAATGGAGTGCAGACGACCGCAAGAAGATGGAACTTAATTGCATGGCTTTGCACTTCTTATTTTGTGCACTTAGCCTCAACATCTATGAGAAATGTCTTCTTGTGAGAGTGCCAATGAAGTATGTGACAAGCTTGAAGTTACATACGAGGGAACAAACAAACTAAAGGAGACCAAGATCGGCCTCCTCAACCACGAGTATGAGAACTTTAAGATGGATCTAGAAGAGGACATTGAGAAGATGTTCCATCGATTATCCACCATCACCAATGGAGTAAAAGGCTATGGAGAAATCATTCCGGAAGAAAAGCTTGTCCGAAAGCTTATCTACTCCCTTCTCGAGTCATGGGACTCGAAAAAGACCGCCATCATCGAAGCCAAAAATCTCAAGACCTTGAAGCTTGATGAACTCAAGTGGTCACTTCTCACTAACCAAATCATGAAGAAAGACAAAGAAGAAGAGAAGAAGAAGGAAGAGATAAGAAAGATGGGGAAGAAGAAGATCATGGAGCTAAGCATCAACGCGAGTGCCGTTGCTCTCAAATCCTCTACATGCCATCATGTAGAACTAAGTGAGGAGAAAAGGGAAGATGAAGAGATGGCCTATCTCTTCAAGAAATTCACCCGGTTCATAAAGAGCAAATTGAATAATTCTAAGAATGAACCAAAGAAGAAGATGAAGGATTCCCACAAGTCCGACAAAAAAGGACCATCTTCAAAGAAAGCATACGTGGCGACATGGTGTGATGAAGACTCCACCGATGATGAGGTAACCCACCTATGCTTCATGGCCCTCAATGAGGGGGAGGTAACTTCTAACTCATTTATTTCAAATTCATAAACATTTGATGAGTTACAAGAAGCCTATGATTAATTGGTTTTTGAATTCAAGGCTTCATTTTCGAAAAACAAGAAATTGATTTCAAAGTTAAAAACCGAAAATGATTTGCTTTCTAAAACCAATTTAGAATTTGAAGCAAAAATTAAAGATTTTGAACTTAAAATTGTAGATTTATAAAATTTTCTTCAAACAATGGAAAATGATCATCAAAAAGAAGTTGATGATCTTAAGAAAGAAAAGATTTTGATTTCTAAGGAACTAGAAAAGAAAAATAATTTTGGAAAATCAAAATTTTATCAAAGACAATCTAGTGCCCCTAGATTTTTGAACAGTAAATGTTTTAGAAGTATTTGGGTCTCAAAAGGACTAAGTACTTAAACCAAAAAGGAAGAAATTGAAAAAATGGATTCCTAAGGGGACTAAACTATGTACCACTAACGTCTATGGACCCAAAGCATTTTGGATACCAAAAATTACTTGATTGTCTTTTGTTAGGTGTGATGGAGAGTGATCAACAAGTCCAAATTTGAGGGGGAGCTCCATGCACACAAAGAAGAACACTTGAAGAAGGAAGGCTTCACATCCTCCCTTGAGTTCAAGTGTGGTAAAATCTAGTTGTTTTATTGTTTTATTTGATTTTTTTTATCTCAACTAGATTATCATATATGTTGGAATGATATTGTTTGATGCTTTGAGTAAGGGGGAGCCAATTTTAAAACCAAAGTTTTTAATAGTGTCAATTTTTTTAATATCTCCTATGTTATTTTGAGCCTAATGTCACTTTAAAATTCTTTTTGATATAACAAAAAGGGGGGGGGGGAATAGTTTGAAAAATTGATTTTTCAAGTTTTTCAAGAGAATAAGGGGGAGCTTTAATCTCATTCAAATTTTAAATCTCTTATTCAAAATTTTAAAATACAAAGGGGAGAGAATTCCAAACAAATTTTCAAGTTGGTTTTATTATATCAAAATGGGGGAGATTGTAGAACTAATTATTTTGATATAATAATTGAAAAATGTTTTGGACTAAATTGAAAAGAATTTAAAATATGTTTTTAGTAAAAAATAACTTGAAAATATGTGAAAGGGGTTTCACAAGGCTTTGTAATGATTTAAAGTGTATTTATAGTAGTCAAAACCATGTTTTAAATGTAACCGTGTCGATACGGTGTGGAACCGTACCGATACCCTTTAGGGTTTTAACTACAGTGATTTTTCAGTAGCCAAAACCTGTACCGATACGCTTTACCGTATCGATACGGTGTGCTTTAAAATAGCAAACGGCTAGTTTGCGTACCGATACGGTTGTATCGCGTACCGATACGCCCAACTACCCCCAACGATCAATTTCCCAACGGTCTTTTAACTTGCAGGACCGTATTTATACGCTTACTATGCGTATTGATACGCACCAGCTTGAAGTGCTCAACGACTATTTCCTCATCGGGACCATATCAATATGGATTCAAGGGTATCGATACGCCAAGTTGCAGAACTACATTTATAGTGGGAAACAAAGGCTCCAACGGCTCTAATTCAACCCCAACGGTCTTCAATGGCTACAACCTCAATTAGGAGTATAAAGGGACCTTCAAGCATCAAGAGATGGTTAATGATTCAATTGTCAACAACACTATGAAGAAAGATTGTCTTTAGAGCTTAATTGCACATTTCTTGTATAGACAACACTTGTGAGCTAAACATTATTGAATTTGCTCAAGTTTTTAGGTTTTGGGTGATCGCTTAATTGTGTAAACAAACATCTATTAGAGAGATTTTGTGTTTGCTTTGAATTCTCTTTGTACTAGAGTGTCTTGGTTAATCTTTGGGTAGAAACATTAACCGGTTTGTAAAGGTTGCCTCCTTAGCCTAGAAAAGAGGAAGAATTCTTAGTGGTGTGCTAAGGTAGTGGATGTAGGCTTTGGGTTAGAAACCCGAACCACTATAAATCTCGTGTTAATTTTTCTTTTCCCTTTTCCACCACCATAAACACCCAAAAATCAATCTTCTCCATACTTGACAAGCATCTCGGTTGTGACCATCGAGCTCAACAGAAAGTACCATGTTAACAATTAATGAATCAAGATCATGAATGCATATATATGTCAACTAAGTAGACTGTATGAAACTTACGTATGTATGAAAATGCTATTTGATTTTTGTTTGATCACTTGTATGCTAGGTAAAATGAAAATTCTTATTATGTCTAATACGATAACCACTAAGTTTAGTAGTTGGTGAAGTCAATGTAATTGCAATTTCATATATTTTATAAGAGTACTGTAAAGTATGATAAGAAATGAACTGAATCTATATAGTTGGTATTTTGGTTAAAGACTAGCTAGTTAATAAGAACAAACTCAATTATTTGATAATTGAGTTTCCTTTTTGGACCAGTTTAAAATAAATGGTACCTAGTTTAACTTAGATAAAAATATATTTTTGTAGTAATAAGATGCATAAAAGCTAAGCTTAAGTTAACATGTAAACATTGACTTTGTAACAACATTTTGATTGAGTATCCTTGCTCAATTGATCATCAAAGTTTGATAATTTCTTTGTGAGGTTCATTAAGTATGTATTTTAATTTTAAATGTTATGGATAATGTATTATTGGAACAAGAATCTTAATCTATAATTTTGTTATGATACTAATGTATTCTTAAATTGGAAGGTCCAAATTTATAAATCCGATTAAACTATTCGGACTTTTGGTAAATGATTTATGTTTGTGTCTCGTTGGTACCTTCGATTCCGATTTTCTTCTGAATCGGGTTGAAGGTGTTACAAATTGGTATCAGAGTTAGAGTTTAGTTAGTTCTAGACTAAACTGAAGCTTATTGTACGTCTGCATTCTGCATATGCCACCCATGAGTTAAAATTCTATTCAATATTTGCGACTTGCAACTAACACGATTTGTTTCTTCTTCATGTTGGTAACAATTTTGTATAAGAACAATAGACCCACCTTCTCAGTTTAAGAGAAATTTGAGGACGAATTTCTTTTAGGGGAAGAATTGTAATACCCCAAAATATGACTTAGAATTTCTGATATTAATTTGAATGTGACCCTATCGATTTAAGTGTTTCTTAGAATAATTAATTAAGAGATTTAGGATTAAATTGAAATCATAAATAAGTTGAGAGCCATATTAAAAGGAATCAATTGAATCCTTGTTATAACTTGATACTTGCATGCAAAATTTATTATTTTTTGGAGGATATGTACTCTTGTCCATCCAAGGCCAAGCAATGTGTAAGGGGTGTTGGGTGAATCGGCACTTGTAGGAAAATTGTGAGATGAACAAAACTTTGTTCATCAACCTTCTTCCTTTTTCATTTCTCCCATAATCGAACAACATAGAGAGAAATAGAGAGTTTGAGAAAAAGCTTAGAAATTGGGTCATCCTAGTTCTAATATAACTCTTGTTTGAAGAGAGTCTTGATAAGGAGGTAATGACTTTGATCCTTCCTCCTTTGCAAGTAGAATTTATTCAATTTTTAGGGATCTATGTGAATATATATACCTATTTAATGTGAGAATACTTGGTGATGTTAGAAAAATAAGTTTAAGCTCTATGAGTTGGTGTATTTTGTAGATAAGCAGTTGTAGTGCCTAAAAGAAAATGGATAATGTTTGGAACTATTCGATTAAGCCCTTATTTGGTAGTGAAATGAATGATTGAACATGAATTAGGAAAATTGAGAGTGTGATATATGTATTCGAATGATGTATATGTTTAGTGGTTGACATGCTATTTGTTGTTCAAATGAGTTAAATAGCTGGTGATCATGTTAATGCTCTATTGTATATGTTAGACAATTGATAGATGTTTAAACATGTATATATATATGGTATAAGGCTGTTTTGAACATATAGAAATTGTATGGACAGTTTTGAACACGAGTATGTAAGTAAACATGAAAGTTGGGACTGTTTTGTGTATGTAGGAAATTATAGGGACTATTTTAGATTGATAAAAATCAATGGAGGGTCTGACTATAAGTAAAAGGAGTTGTTAAAGCTTTACATGGATTGTCTTGGTTGGTATACATATGAAAATGAGTAAAATTGGGGCAGTTTTGATAAAACGAAAGATCTTAGGACTGTTTTGCATTAATAAAGAGAGTACTGTACTGTTTTGATGTATAAAAATATGCAAACATGTATTTTGGACTTTTTATTCATATATGAAAGCATGCTGGACTTTTTTGCTGTGTACGTAAATGTATATGATTATAATTTGCCCTGTTTTGTGTATACTTGAACATAGTGGGCTGTTTCATATATATATATTGTCTATCTATGAATTAAGGACTGTTTGAATACATAAAGAAGTGTATTGAACTGTTTTGAATAGGTTAATGTGAGCATAAAATTTGAGGACTATTTTGGTAGATTGAAATTTGTAAACAAGATAATGGATTAAATTGGCTATGACAATAAATATTAGAGGGCTCATTTGAATGTCTAAAGAACACTTTAAGGGCGATTTTTACTAGAAATATGGATTGTTAAAAGGGTTGAATAAACTGTTTAAAAAACCTAAAACTTAAGGGCTGCCCTTGTAAAATTAGGGACTATTTTTACAACTAGAATGATTTGCTTTGTAAATCTGTTTTGGAATTGTTTTTAAAGCTTAAAAGGGCTGCATTATAAGCTTAATTTAAAGGAGTGTTTTTACAACTCAAAACTAGATAGTTCTAATTAAATGAATGCCTATTTAACTGTTTTGAAAATAGATGTATAAATATATGAGGTTACATTTGTAAAATGGAATGTATTTGTGTATATACCTATAGATGAATACATGTACTGTTTTATAGGTGTATAAATACATGTATTATGCAATTTTAAAAAGGTAAATTTATATGATCTTTTTGTGCTGCCTTGAAATGCTATGTATAATTTGAGTTGCCTGAATAGTAAATGAGGAATTCAGTTAGTTTGTAATAGCCAGACCCTGATCGAGTTAAGCCACATGACAGCTTCTACTGATGAAAGTTGATGGAGTCTTGCTGAGCAGAGCAGACCGATGCCGAGGCAGCAAAAGCTAGGCTGCGACATCATTTTGCTATAGGACAAATCAGGCAAAGTGGTAGTCGACTTGTAGAGCTTTTAACGCCAGATTTTTCTACGCACTTTGCATGGAAACTGGAGCTCGAGAAGAGGTTGAAAACATAGAAGGAAGTATAAAGTTGGACTTTTAGACAAAAGTGTATATTGTAATAAATTAAAGAGATTTACTTCTTTAATAAAGTCTAGTCCAAGTCCAACTTAACTTCCTCTCCAAGAAGGATTTGTGCCTACACCTTCCCCTATATAAAGGCTTGTCGCCATGAGGGGAGGAGAGATTAGATCGGATCGAGAGAGAGAGATTGAGCTTAGGATTAGTTTTATTATGTTCTAAATTTCTTAGGGTTAGGATTAATTTGTTTAGTAGTTGTGCGAAAACTCTTTGTACTTAGTTTTTGTTCTTAATGTAATAAAAGTTAAGGTTTGCTTATTCTGGCTTTAATTATTTTTGCATTCTACTCGGGATAGGGTTTGTGAGATCATCCATTTGTTCAATATCAGGAGAGTTGAGCTCATGAAAGGAATAAGTACGGTTTTCGCCCCACCTAGTGTTAACTAACTAGGCCTAGGGATAGGTTAGAGTTTCATCGACTAAAAGAAGTGTATGAAAAGTTGGTGTTTGCCTTTTGATTCACGCTGGGAGGTATCATCAGAGTTCAGTCATCAACCAGTGTTCCGTGCTTAGGGATAAGGCGGAACCACCCAAGAACACTTTGCCTAGCCTTAACTGTATCTGCCCACGAGCAAGGGATTGCCGCGGCAGGACTTCAGCCATTGCGACCGCGGCAGGGATTTAGGTCACTGCCACAACAGTAGTGCGTTGCTGCATTCAAGACAGAAACGAAGTCAAGAGGATTCCACACTACGACACAATCTAATCTGACCCATTTTCTCATCTTGAGTACTTCTCTATTTTATTTACTGGATTTCATTTTTTATTTTTTTAGATTATATCAAATCATCAAATTAATTTTTGTTTTTACTTAATTATTTTGCAGTGCAAGGGAGTAGAACCGAAGGTTGAGTACCAATCCTTGTGGAGACGATACTCTTATACTTATCCCTATATTACTTGCTTCGTGTATACTTGCACAATTTGCGGAGCACTATTTACACGCAACAAGTTTTTGGCGCCATTGCTGGGGATTGACAACTTATTTTTAATTTTCTTGCACTTTCTATTTTATTTTATTTTTATTTTAGTATTAATAAAACTTGGTTTTATCTTGGTGCATGACCAGAGCTAACCCAGGAAGCCCATTGCGAGATCCAGATCCAGAAATCAAACGCACTTATCGAAGGCTTAGACGAGAGAACGAAGCCGCAATGCAGCAACCTGAGGACCAATCTTGAGGTTGCGGCCGTGGCATCAACCAAGTGCCGCCGACACATAATGTCATAGGCTAGATCCCGACAGGAGATGGAGAAAATCTGTGAGCTCTATTCGTAGCAGTTTGACACCCCATAGTCTGAGATTACCTTGAAGAGGACCTGAACGGACTAAACCCTGGAGTTATTACCCCAGAGATTGAGGCTGCCCACTTTGAGCTGAAGCCCGTGATGTTTAATATGATCAACACGATGGGACAATTTGGCGGCTCCGCAACTGAAGATGCCAGCCAACACCTCAAGTCCTTCTTCTAGATCTGTAACTCATTTAAAATTAAGGGAGTACATGAGGATATTCTGAGATTGAAGTTGTTTCCCTATTCACTGAAGGATAGGGCAAAAACATGGCTCAACAGTATCCCAGCAGGATCAATTGGATCTTGGAGTGATCTTTGTCGTGATTTTCTAGCTTGTTTTAATCCTACAAATTTAATTGACAAACTACGTAACGAGATCACTTCTTTTTGAAAGGCTGATGATGAGTCCATGCATGAGGCTTGGGAGCGATATCGAGAGCTATTACACAAATGCCCCTTGCACGGATTCCCAGTATGGACGTAGGTGACCATGTTCTACAATGCGGTCAACACGACAACTAGGATGATACTGGATGCCTCGGCAAACAACATACTCTTAGATAAAGAGCTGGAAGAAGCCATGGAGATCTTAAACATGAAGGCCAAGAATGATTATCAGTTTCCCATGGCCAGAAGGGGAGCCGTCCACCGTCAAACCTCAGTTAATGAATTAGAGTCCGAGGGCTCAATTTCATCCCAGATCACCACCTTGACGAAGCTAGTTATAAACTTACAGTCGCAAAGCAATCAACAAAAAGTCAAGGTAATTTATTTATTTTGTGAAAACTATGGGGATAACCATGCTTTTTTTGAATGCCCGCAGAACCCAGAGTCAGCCTGCTATGTTTGAAACTTCAATCGCAATAACAACCAGATGTAAACCAATTACAATCCAGCTTGGAAAAAGCACCCCAACTTCTCCTAGAGCAACCCTAACAATGCCCTCAATCCACAAAATCTGAATGCTCCAACATTAGGATTTCAGCAGCAGACGCAGTAGGCCATGCTGCAGCAGCAAGCCCAACAGCCAATGCAGTCTAGTTCTCTCGAAAACACTTTAAATACTTTTATGGCTCAACTTAGTAAATACATGGCTAACACTGACAAGTTCATTAAAAAGACAGAAACTTTTATAGACAGAACATAGATGCGGCTGCAGAAAAATGAGGCCACACTGAAATCCCTGGAAACACTAGTGGGGCAGATTGCTCAGATCCTGAACACCAGACCAGTTGGAAGATTCCCCAGCGACAATGAAGCTGCTAAGGGAACATCGTACAAACAATGCAAGGCTGTAACCACCAGGAGTGGTATTCAACTACAAGAGCCACAAGCCAAACAACCAGTAAAGGAGAAACCACATGAGCTTATTGTCCCTACACAGTCTAAGGACAAGGATGCCGTGGCACTAGTCAAGACAAATCATGCCGCCGCAGATCCTATGAAATCACCCACAAGGCCCAAAGACAGCCCACCAGCTCCACCATTGCCACAGAGGCTGAAACAACCCAAGCAAGAGTATCAGTTTAAAAAGTTTCTAGATATACTTAAACATGTACATAACAATATACCTCTGGTGGAGGCTATCAAGGAGATCCCAAACTATGCCAAGTTCCTCAAGGACATAGTGTCAAAACGAAAAAGGATTGGGGAATTTGAAACGGTGGCTGTAACGAAGGAATGCATGGCCGCATTACACAATCGAACTCCACCCAAGCTCAAGGATCCTGGAAGCTTTCTCATACCATGCGCGATCAGGAACACATATGAGGGGAGAGCGCTATGTGATTTAGGTGCAAGCATCAATATCATGCCCAAGTCAGTCTTTCAAAATTAGGGATTGGGACAGCAGAACCAACCATAATGATGCTTCAAATTGCTGATGGATCACATGTACAACCAGAAGGGAAAATCGAAGATATCCTCGTAAAAGTGAATAAATTTATTTTCCCTACTGATTTCCTCATCTTAGATTGTGATGTAGATGAAAGAGCTCCGTTGATACTTGGACGGCCATTCCTCACAATTGGGAGGACTGTAATCGACGTGGAGAAAGGAGAATTGACAATGATGATTAATGATGTGAATGTTACAATTCATGTCCTGAACAATAGGAAAAATGCCAACGATACAACAACTAGTTAGGCAATACAGGCTACTCAGCAACAAGGTAGTAGTAAGGAACTAAAAGGCCCCAACACTGAAGCGGTAGAATGCCGCGACAAACATATTGGACTATGCCAGGACACATGCCGCAACACACAAGGGGGAGAACATGGACAAAGGCTGCTACCACATACATGAGCACATGTTATGAGGGATAAGGAAGTATACACTTTAGGGGATGCATCCAAGTGCGCTCCTTTAGTGTACTAATCTTTTCTCTCTTTACTCAATTTTTATTTTTAGGTTTAGTTTTTATTTTTCAGAATAAATTTTTATTTCTAGTTATGTATATTTATTTTTTGCAATTTTTTTTCAGAATATTTTTTTCGTCTCTTGTTTTTTAGGAAGGAGATTAAGAAGGAAATAAGGGAGGAACCAACGGTTTGGAGAAGTGATCATTAGCTGCCGCAGAACCAGACGCCCAATGCGCTGCGAGAGCCGTAATGGCTAGTTTTCCAACGGGCAGAATCACAATGGGCTGCAACGACTAGTAACGGCCGCGGCCGCGAGTTGCGCTCAAACAACACAATGTGCCAAGACTCTATAAATGGACCAATATTCTCCTTTGTTTTCACTTCCTACTTTCTTTTACTTTCTTGACTCTCACTGTTATTCACGCTCAATTCTGCTCTCAACTCTTTTTACTCTCTCTCAATTACGCTCACTGCTCTTATATAATTCAGATGGAAACCAGAGGAGCATCTTCCAGTGCTGCCGCGACAACAACCTGTACTCGCTTCGCATCGGCATCGGTGGAAGAAAAGTTGAAAACGCACTACATCTCGCGGCAGGTGTGGGAAGAGCAAGTGTTCCAGGCCTCAAGTGAACAAAATTATGGCATCGAGAACTTTCTTTTCAACAAGATCATACACCAGAAGTGGCAAGTTTTCTGCCTCTAGCCGGCCTAGGCCAATCTCACGATAGTTCGAGACTTCTATGCTCATAGACCAAGTGTCGACGCACTGTTCATGCATGTGAGGTGAAAAGCCACCCGCATCGATGCAAACACCATCAATAGATTATATGGCCTGCACATCGAAAGAGATGAGATCGCCGAGGTTTTGGAGGCCCTAACAGAAGATGATTTCCTACGCATAAAGGAGGAGCTTTGCTTCACCGGTACACCATGGGAGGCCGGATCACATAGAGGCTTGGTGTAGCGGTGATATCTACGGCCGAAAGCCAAACTATGAAACAAGTTCATCTGCCACCTCCTTCTGCCGACTTCCCACATCACAGCCATTGATTGGCCCAGGATTGCATTTATCCATTCTATTATGCAAAATCGTAGAATTAATGTAGGTAATTTAATTGTGTAGGAAATCTACAAATGCGTAGTGAAGGAGAAGGGGCCGCTCTATTTTCCGTCACTCATCACCGGCCTCTGCACGGAGAATGAAGTCCCATTTGACAGAACTGACGAACTCACAAAAGAAAGACAAGGATGGGACAAGGTGACCTGCCACAGAATAATGGAGATCTCTTACGTCGAGACTCTGTATGCCACACCGATGTAGAGTATTGTCGAGGCAGCAGCCTCAACATCCATCATGATGACACCTCAACCGCATGCCCCTGCCGCCGTAGACCTCCAGCAAATTCTGAGCAAGCTGGAGGCAATGGACCAACGCCAACAGTTGTTCATAGCGTATACTAGGGACTTCCACACTGTAACAACTTAGTGGATCCAAAGGAGGTTCCCTGACCCGACGGTCCATTTCCCCATCTTCACTGTCACCGTCTTCCCTGCCGCCGCTGTAGCCATCATAGAGCCCACAAAACCCCTACCACCGCTTCTGCCAGGCACCACCAGTCCGAGCCTACTGCAACATCCGATACACTTTTTGCCGTAGCAAGGAGAGGCAAGCGCAAGGCTAGATTAGACACACCAGCATGATCCATACCTCACACCACCTTAGATAGTGACCACTCTATTAGTCGGGTGTTCGACTTGATCTACCGCAAGGGACTAAACATGGACAACGTCGACCTTGATTCCCTTGAAGAGGTAGATGCCCAACAGCAAAGCCCACCTCACCATCACCCGTCCAGCCACCCCGAGAGTCCAAACGAATCAAATGAGTAGCTTCTAAGCCAACGAAGAGGCTAATTTTGGAGTATGACAGTGACGAGGAGGATGATTCTGCCACCTCTAAATCCATTTAAATTCCTCTTCAATTTTTTTCTAATTATCTGTTTATGCCCTCATATTTTGTGATTTAATTTTTTCTATCTTATGTATGAAATGTAAGCATTGAGGGCAATGCTTGGTTCGAGTTTGGAGGTGTAGGTTGAGAGGCCGAGGAAATGCCATGCCGCGACAGTATAATATAATTGCCATGCAGATTTTGTGCTTTTACTTGTTAATTTTTTTAATTGCACTGCCTTAACTGATTTATGTTTATACTGCGGTAGTAGTTTCTATCAATTGCCTTAGTTTATTTTTAATTAAATCTTCTTTCTTGGCAATAAAACTCTCTCTTCTTACCATTGTTGAAAACTGTTTAGAGCCTTTATTTTTAGGATGCTTAAAGGAATATAACTTAGGATCATACTATGATATTAAAACTTAAACACCTTTGTGACTTGCATGATTTAAGGATTTCTAGTACACTTAGGACATATAATAGCTTAGAAATAAAATTGGGTAAAAGTTAGAGGTGCCCACCACTGGCTCTAGCTTAAGAAATCCCTAGAGGTGCCCGAAACTAGCTCTAGGCTTATCACTAGAGGTGCCCGAAACTGGCTCTAGTTTGTCTGGTTGCTTGAAAAAAGAAAAAAGAACCAAGTTAAGTAGTATAATGCTTAAGTGTTTACTTAGAATCCTTGTAATCATCTTGTCCACAATACATGCACACACTCACAAATCCTCTAGTTTGATTCCAGGGAATTATTAGGGCATCCAAAGACTTAAGGGCCAAAGCGTTTTTCGCCATGTTTGGGTGAGGGAGGGAAAAGTAAGTCCAAGGAGACGATTTATAAAAAGTTAAGGTTTGACAATTGATGGTTTGCATTGCTTGAGGACAAGCAATAGTTTGAGTTTGGGGGTGTGATAAATGCCCAAAAGTCATATATTTTGAGCCCTTATCATGGAAATTATCACTCAACCTACACCTATTTGAGGTGCATTATGGCATTTCATGCATAGATTTCATTATTTATACCTTTGATCTTATTATTCTTTTTATTCTATGAAAAAGGTACTATTTAATGCATGATTGGTATTCTTGCAAATTTGCAATGCTAGAGCAGGATAATGCTGACATAACATAGAAAGCAGGAGGGAAGATGAGGCCAAAGTAGTAGAAAATAGACCTTGATCGAGCCAAGACACATGACAGATTCTACTGATGGAAGTTGATGAAGCCTTGCTGAGCAGAGCAGATTGATGCCGAGACAGCAAAAGCCAAGCCACGACAGCATTTTTCTAGAGGAAAAATCAAGCAAAGTGGTAGTCGACTTGTAGAGCTTTTAACGCCGGATTTTTCTATGCACTTTGCGTGGCAATTGGAGCTCGAGAAGAAGAGGAAAACATGAAGGGAATTATAAAGTTGGACTCTTGGACAAAATTTTATATTGTAATAAATTAAAGAGATTTACTTTTTTAATAAAGTCTAGTCCAAGTCCAACTTAACTTCCTCTCCAAGAAGGAATTGTGCCTACACCTTCCTCTATATAAAGGCTTGCCGCCATGAGGGGAGGAGAGATTAGATCAGATCGAGAGAGAAAGATTGAGCTTAGGATTAGTTTCATTATGTTCTAAATTTCTTAAGGTTAGGATTAGTTTGTTTAGTAGTTGTGTGAAAACTCTTTGTACTTAGTTTTTGTTCTTAATGCAATAAAAGTTAAGGTTTGCTTATTCTGGCTTTAATTATTTTGCATTCTACTCGAGAGAGGGTTTGTGAGATCATCCGTTTGTTCAATATCAGGAGAGTTGAGCTCATGAAAGGAATAAGTACGGTTTTTGCCCTACCTGGTGTTAATTAACTCGGCCTAAGGATAGGTTAGAGTTTCAGCGGCTAAAATAAGTGTATGAATAGTTAGTGTTTGCCCTTTGATTCATGCTGGGAGGTATCATCAGAGTTCAGTCATCAACCAGCGTTCCATGCTTAGTGATAAGGCGGAACCACGCAAGAACACTTTGCCGAGCCTTAACTGTATCTGCCCACGAGCAAGGGATTGCCGCGGCAGGACTTCAGCCTTTGCAGCCGCGACAGGGATTTAGGTCACTGCCACGACAGTAGTGCGTTGATGCATTCAAGACAAAAACGAAGTCAAGAGGATTCCACACTACGACACAATCTAATTCGGCTCATTTTCTTATCTTGATTTCTTCTCTATTTTATTTACTGGATTTCATTAGTTTAGTTGTTTTTAGATTATATCAAATCACCCAATTAATTTGTGTTTTTACTTTATTTATTTTGCAGTGCGAGAGAGTAGAACTGAAGGTTGAGTATCAATTCTTGTGGATACGATACTCTTATACTTATCCTATATTACTTGCGTCGTGTATACTTGCACAATTTGCGGAGCACTATTTACACGCAACAAAAACTTTTGATTAGATTTGCATTACATATGTACTTTGTATCATGCTATGCTATGCTTTGTTATGAAAGGTTATGTATACTTTGTTATAAAACTTTGAAGCTAACTTCTAAAAGATAATGCAATAAGATTCTAATAAAGAAAAGCTATCTCAATGTTATAAGTTCAGGAATCCTTAAGCCTTAAGGAGCTAAAAAGCTCACCTCACATATAAGATTCTTGAAAAGAAATAAGTAAGTATACTTGTGTCATAAGATACCCTCCTAACTTCAAATCATAAAACATCTAAGTTTCCTATACAATGGAAGCCCTTGGACACTTTGCCATAGTACATGGTATAATTTGGGACTACACTCCATGAGCTACGGCTCAAGGGTGATGACCCTATATATGTGATATATTGGCGACAATAGGAGGTAACAGGGGAGATGGTAAGGAGATTGGCGACGATTTGGATGGATAGCGAAGTTATGTTTGATACGTTATGAACTAGCCATTGCTTTGTGCTAAGTGAATCTTAGACCAATGTTACATATGTCCAAATGTGATCCAAGGCAAATGTTTTAAAAGACATGGATTTTAAAAGAATCTATTAAAAACTTTGCAAAGTTCTAATAAGGATTCTGATAAGATTTGATAAGAGAATTCGAAAGCTTTGATAAGTATTTCGATAAGTTTTAAGAAGACTTCAATAAGATAAGATATGGAATTTGATAAGTTTGACAAGAAGTTCGAAGAAACATTGTTAAAAACCATGTAAGATATTTGAATAAGATATGAAAAATACAAATTCCAATAAAGCTCGTAATAAACAAAGTCTTGTTAAGATTAAAATTTAAAGCATAAGAATTAATTTCTAACTTGTGGTTATATTCTTAGAGCTTTTCATTCAATATCATTGGCATTTTTTTGATTTGTTATTTTAATATCACTACCTCACTTAGGCTATATCAGCCTAATGCATTCATTGTTCATGCATGTGCAGGTTGATTGAAGCTTGTATTTTTTCAATCGTGGTCAAGTGTTGCAAGTCACTGCCTATGTCCCAAGTAGAGTTAGATTTTTCTTAGTTATTAATTCCATAGATGGTGGCATAGTGATCGTAAAGAAGCATATCAAATAAATCGTTGTAGTATTGTATTATTTACTGCAAAGTTTTTAAATGGCTTACTTATTCTTGGTAATGTTAAAGTCGATATTAATGAGTTAATGTCATAGATGAATGTATGAAATAGTTAAATGGTTCGAATGAGACTAGTATACATGTATAAGTGATAACATGATCATGTGGTAATAACTTGTATGCTTAAGTTGTTATAGAAGTTCTTAACATGATTTATTCAAATTCCTAATAGCATTATATCGTGAAATTGTGGCATTAGATGTCCTTATGTTGCTTGAATCATTCTGATTATTAATTAAGAAATGTAGTGAACCAATATAGCTCATGTTTAAAATGAAGTCTATCATGATATCAAGGTATAATGAATTGTTGGTTGTTTAGGTTATATTTTAGCATACCCTCAAATGGAATATGCATTTAGTTTAGTTTGAAAGTACCATGTTAACAATTAATGAATCAAGATCATGAATGCATATATATGTCAACTAAGTAGAATGTATGAAACTTACGTATGTATGAAAATGCTCTTTGATTTTGGTTTGATCACTTGCATGCTAAGTACAATGAAAATTCTTATTATGTCTAATTCGAGAACCACTAAGTTTAGTAGTTGGTGAAGTCAATATAATTGGAATTTCATATATTTTATAAGAGCATTGTAAAGTATGATAAGAAATGAACGAAATCTATATAGTTGGTATTTTGGTTAAAGACTAGCTAGTTAATAAGAACAAACTCAATTATTTGATAATTGGGTTACCATTTTGGACCAGTTTTAAATAAATGGTACCTAGTTTAACTTAGATAAAAATATATTTTTGTAGCAATAAGATGCATAAAAGCTAAGCTTAAGTTAACATGTAATCATTGACTTTGGTACAACATTTTGATTGAGTATCCTTGCTCAATTGATCATCAAAGTTTGATAATTTCTTTGTGAGGTTCATTAAGTATGTATTTTAATTTTAAATGTTATGGATAATGTCTTATTGGAACTAGAATCTTAATCTATAACTTTATTATGATACTAATGTATTCTTAAGTTGGAAGGTCCAAATTTATAAATCTGATAAATTATTCGAACTTTTGGTAAACAATTTCTTTTTGTGTCTCATTGGCACCTTCGATTCCAATTTTGTTTTGAATCGGGTTAAAGGTGTTATAGTCTGTTTCAACAAACACCTCGCTAAAACCTGCAAAAAGGGTAGTAGAAGAGCTGAGAAGAACCACGAAGGATTCAGCCACACTAGCTGAAGAAGCTTTAAAGGTTTTAGTTGCACCACCAACAATAGAATCTTCTTCGTTGCGAATAGTAGCCACAACAATAGCATTTCTCGTAGAAGCATTATAGAAAGCATCGCAATTAACCTTGACGAAACCCAAGGGAGGGGGACACCATCGCTCAGGCTGTTCCCTCACCGAGATGTTCAGAGATTCAGAACGCTGGAGAGAAGTATGGAATTCTGCACAGGCAGTCTCGACAAGATGCCATACCTCGATAAGGGAACTGGAACCTCCTAAAAAACGAAATTGTTTCGAGATTTCCAAATAATCCAACACAAAATGGCAATAAGAGAGACACCCTCCTTGAAGGATCCATTCACGTTCAGAGAAATTAATTTAAACCACCATAAACAGAACCTAGGAAATCCCATATAAGAAGGACAATAGCTAAACCCTGATGCACGCCAAATTTCTTGGGCAAAAGGATAGAAGAAAAGAATATGCTCAATGTTTTCTTTTTTCGAGTCACATCGAAAACATTCCTCCAATCCCTTCTTGATCCAGGCTTTCAAGTTACTCTTTGAGGCTAAAGCATTGTAACATGCTCTCCATAAGAAATGTTTGATTTTAGGCGGAAGAGAGAGTTTCCAAATAGATTGCCACATTTTTTGTTTCTTCTTGGATTAGAACTAGATGATGGATCGAGACTAGGAGCCATGTTTGTAGAAAGAAATCGATAGCCCAATTTAACATAGTAGTCCATATTCTTTTCACTAGGCCAAACAAGATCGTCTTCAACTTCACGACCTGCAATTGGAATTTTTTCAATTCTATCACTATCCTCAGTATAGAACAATTCGCTTAACAACTCAAGATTCCATTCTCTGGAAGAATAGTCAATCAATTGGGAGACCAAGAATTTTCTGCAATGCTATGGTTTGCCCATGAAATGTTCGGATGCTGCTTCCACCCTGCATTATAAGTAATTGAATGTGGGTTGTTTTTGCGGTTGTAGTTGCCCACAAAATACACTAATTCTGGGTATGCTGAGCACTCTTCCACATTATGGTCCTCTCCATAAATAGTGCATAATAGTTTCAATGCCTTCGCTTCTCGGACTTCCGCTGGCTTTTGCATTGTCTTCACTATATTAGTAAGGTTGGCAATTTGTGCATTGATAGTAGATAATTCATCAAGCTCGAACTTTCCAACTAATTTCGTCCTGGTTCCCAATCTGACAATAGGGTATTGAAGATCATTGGTGGTAATCCTTTCAAGGATGTCATAAGCCTTAGTGTAATTCTTATCTAGATACGATTCGTTTGCTGAAGCATCCACAATAGTCCTGACATTAGTGTTGAGTCTGTTATGAAAAGTCTCTATCTGAGTGCAGGTAGGGAATCCATGCATGAGGCATCTTCTCAACAGGTTCTTAAATCGCTCCCAAGCATCATATAAGGTCTCATAATTAGCCTGCCTAAAGGTAATGATATCACTTCGCAGCTTGGCATTAAGTTTAGGCGGCTGAAATCTCAGGAGAAACTTCTGGCATAAATCTGGCCACGAAGTAACTGAACAAGGTGGCAAAGAACTTAGCCATGATTTTTCTCCATCTCTCAAAGAGAATGAGAATAGCCTTCGTTTTACTGTCTCTTCAGTCACACCGGGTTGTTGAAATAGTTGGCACACCTTCATAAATTGCTTCAGATGCTGCCTTGGGTCTCCCGTAGGTGCTCCATCAAATTGACCTACATTTAATAACATATGAATCATCACAAGTTTAAGTTCAAAATTAGCCAATTTCACCTCTGGACCAATCAGTCCTGGCAATAAATTATCCATATTTGGTGCTAAGTGTTCTCTAATAGGTTGATCTTCAGGTCTCTCAACAGCAACAACAGGAGTGGACGGCACCCCATCGTGTAATACCAGATTCTCTTGGTTGTTGGCATTATTTAGGGCACCATCTAGACCATCATTTCCTTTACGAGCCATTTTTGACTTTTTTCATAGTCTACATAAGGTTCTTTCAATTTTCGGATTGTATTGCAAATCTTCCTTCGTAGTGCGACTCCTAATCATACACCAAACAAACCGTGATAAGTAAAGGAAAACAAAAACAAGTAAAAATCAAAACAATTAATCTCATTCAATCCCCAGCAACGGCGCCAAAAATTTGTTGACGTACTAATGCTTGGCAAAATGGTGATGATTTAGTGTGATAATGCAAGTAAATAATGTCAAAAATATGTCTTTTTGCGTGCAAGTATAAACAGTCAGCAAGTAATATAGTAATGAGTTGAGTATCGTATCCACATGGATTGTCCAAGAATTAAATGCCATGATAAATACTTGTAAATTGAAACAAATATGATGAAAATTGTTTTCAAATATAATTAAGAAAATGATTAACGAAAAATAAGCAAATTTTCATGTTGATTGGCAAACAATTGTTTTAAGATGATTGATGGGGTTGGCAAGGGATGTTTGAATTTCACGCTAGCGACAACAATTAATAAAGTTAAAGTTTGGTTTTATTACCAAGTAGATTCTAAGCTAGTATTACCTCTATCGATGGCAATACTCTAAGTTAATTACTTTTAACACCTATATGTCTATAATGAGTTTTCAAACAATTAACTTGGCAAAGTTTTAATCTTTAATCATAAGGGGTAGATTTGTCGCAACCTTTTTTTATCGGGCTCAACGTTTTTAAAACAAAATAATGGAGTCGCCACCAATATTTTTAAAATGTGTGATTGGATCACCTAAAAATGAGTCATTTTAATAAAAATAATTTTATTTTATTAAAACAAAAATTTTGGTCTACAAAAACACAAAAAATGGGTTCGGGAGTCGGTTACACGTGGGGGTAGGGTTAACACCCCCACATCGCCCAAAAATTGGTACCTAGCCAATTACAAAATGTTTTAATGTCGAAATTTGCATGTTCGTATAAAATTTAACCTAATGTCCATTTTTTAATATGATTCCATTTTAACGGTCTCACCATCCGGATAGTACACTCTAATCATAGCCAATATCTCTGGCGCTAACCTGTTATCTTCTTTTGGTAGGACAAAACATTAACAGTTTATACATTCGAACAAAATTAAAGCATGATATGTATAAGTAAACATCAAATGATAAGAAAAAATAATATACATAATAAAGTACACATTATAGGAAACTAATTTACAATATATACATAAAATATAGCTATACAATAATATAGATTACATACATTAAATATTAATACTATAGAGTAAAAAAGAAATGCATATATACAAGCGTATAATATAATACATATACTATTATAAAAAGAAGTAATAAATTATATAATATAGCATGGAAATTTAAAAAGAAACATATCATACACACACACACATATATATATATAAGGCAAAAATAAAGTCTATTAAAATAAATATAAAAAAGAATATATATATATATATATTACCAAAAAATACTATCATACCCATAAATATATAATATTAAATGTATACCAAAACTAAAATTACCCTTCATAGTTCTCTTTCCAAAATATTTGGATCGAGAAAAAACTCATGTTTTACATCTAAAAGATTACTTGGATCTTCACAAACATAAAATCATTCACTCAAACACGTTTTTTTTAAGATTAAACCCCCAAATTCCTAAGAACACTCCCTTTACTTTTTTTCTTTTGAAAACAAAAAAAATTATATAAAAGAAATAGAAAACTAAACAATATACCTCAACAAAGGCTTCAAACTTTTATTGCTCATAATCTGAAAATACAACTGTTTTGTATATACTGCTATGAGTGTGGTAAATGGGGTGAGTGATTGTAAGAAGATGAGTTGTGAGTGAGTGAATGAGTGAAGATTACAATGGAATGAAGCTTATTTATAGGCTTCAAAAACTCTAAAATCTTAAAAATTCCAAAACATATTCCCTTTTTATGCTTGGTATACATGGAAATAAATCAAACCACACTCAATATAATCCTAAACAAATAGGGAAATATCTAAGCATGATTTTAATTACAAATAATCAATAAATCAATTGAAAATTCGTATTAAGATCGAAACCTCATATTGAGCCCATATATGGTTTCTACACGCATTGTCTATAGTAAAATGAACATATCTTGAGCTTCCAACGTCCGATTGAGGCGTTTCAAAATGTGTTGGGAAGGTAACTGAAAGACAATCAATACTTAAGAAGATACCTTGGCCTGAAAATGCTTGGATCCTATCGAAAAATTTCCATAAGTCCGTAGTGAGAAATCTTTTGCATATAACTTGACTTTCTATACTTGTCGAGTGAGATCTCTTGTAATCTTCCCATATCTGACATAATATAGATTTTTCGTGATCTGCAAGAATAACCCACATGCCTTAATAATAATAATAATAATAATAATAATAATAATAATAATAATAATAATAATAATAATAATAATAATAATAATAAAAGTGAGTGAAAATCTAGTGACAACAACTGTCCCTGTTTTCTCATTCCAATGAAACAAGGATACAACAAAGAACAAAATGTACTGATTTACACCGACCGTAAACTCTTTGGTCATCAAAACAAGGTTTTATTCTCTAAATGCCTGAACGGATAGACGGTTTACAGAACAAGGTTCCAGTCTCCGTATGCTTTAACAGATAGGCGGGTTCCATTCTCCTTATGCCGGAACAAATAGGCGGGTTCTATTCTCCTTATGCCTGAACGAATAGGCGAGTTCTAACACCTTAAAATTTCTCCCAATTTTAAAACCCTAAATTCCCAATCCATAATTGAAAATCCAAAATTTTGAAATTCTTAATTTATGAAACCCTAATTTTTAGAGATTTTGAATCGATTTGCTAAAAACTGAAAATCAAAGTTCTGGTCTAATTTGCAAAATTTCAAAATTTTCAAGTTTTGAACCTTAATTTCAAAGAACATTTGATCTTTAGTTTTTGAAATGTCTAAATTCAGGTCTAAATTTTGAGAAATTCAATATTCAAGTTCAACATCACACGTCTTCAAAGTTCAAGAACAATTTGATAATTTTTCTAAAAACTTTAGGAATTTTTTGTATGATTAACCCTTCAATTCCTAATTGAGTTCTAATACCTTTGGAGACTAAAAAAAATCGATGATTTATTTATATATTAATTCTCAATTAATATCTTTTATTTATTTTATTATAATAATAATATTTTTCCCTAAACCTATATATATATATATATTGCACCCTTCTTCAAAATAATAAGTCCTACGAAATCCTATGATCCCATGTCTGTTGCTTGTGCTCTTTAATTTTGTCGGCCAAATTCTGAATCTTGAGAGAACGAGAAACAATTGTCATAGCTCAATCACGAATTGTGAAAAGTCTTTGATTTTCGATGAATTTATTCGAACTGTTCAGTCCAACTGTACCATCAATTGATTTGGAGATCAATGATACAAGTTAGATAAGTTGTAACACCATCTTCCCAGCCTAGTCGAAAACCGAATCAGAGTGTGTTACCGATGACTATAGGGTGAACGGCACTATGAATCCATGTAACAAACGATATTGTTAATCCTGACCTTCAAGAATAAGCAATGCACAAGTCTAATCAATCTATTTCGAGTCTATGATTATCCAATTAAGACCAATTTAAACTTTTACAGGTTCTAGGGACTAAATCATAATTTTTTTGTATATTAGCATCCCTTCTCTGAAATTAATCTTACTAAAATGAAACTCATCATACAAACGATGTCCATGAAAATTTTCATATTATTCAAAGTTCATTTACCCTCCCAATTAGACTATGCACGATTCAGTAGCCAAATTATAAACAATATAAAACTATGATCTATGGCTTTTAACCGAATTAACGGTCACCGTATCGGTACACTTAAGGCCGTATCGGTACACTAAGCATAATTTCCATACTCCATATTCAAAGGTGACAAGACCGTATCGATACGGTTGAGAGCCGTACCGATACTGGTTGACCATGTTGACTCGGTATCGATACGCCTTAACCTCGTATCAATACCATTTTTATTTCCAAATTTCAGTAGCCAAAATCCGTATTGATACGCCTAGGCCGTATCGATACACCCCTTTTGACCAATGTTGACCTGACCAATTATGCAAGGCCGTATCGATACGCCATCAACCGTATTGATACGCCTTGCCATGTAATGACATATTTTTGCTGGTTTTTATTCGATTTGACTTACTAAACAATGTCCAAATGTAGTAAAACTTTACACACATTATTTCAAGGCTATAAACTACTTGCATGCCAAGTTTTAGGATCATTTGAGTCCGTTTACTATGATTTCACATTTTTAAGCCAAATATGCCATTTTTAGTCCATTTAAGCCATACCAAAAGTTCATTTGGAGCTTTATGCACTAACACAAATAAAGCACAATTTATACATAACAAAAGAGCCTCATAAGACTATTCTAAGTACTTTTCCACCCTACTAGGAGTTCATAGGTTCGATATACATTACTTTAGGCTTGCCTGTGACTTGTGCAACGCAACAACTTCTCCGATCTCCGATAGTCGAATTTCTTAACCTGAAATGGATGAAATGCAACGCATTAGGCATATATTGCCTAGTGAGGTAGTAAAAAATGGCAATAACAAAGCAATGCATGGAAATTCAAGCGATAACAACAACGATGCAACAACTATCATTATCAATGCAATGATCATGTTCAGTAGTGATATCTCATATTTTAAAAATAACCCTTGGAATTCCTACGCCTCGCCATGTCAATAAAATGATCTAGTCTCTCTGCCTCGCCCATGTGACCAATACCACAACACATCCCTCCGCCTTGCCAAATCATATAGGCCGTAGCCCTAGGACCGTAGTCCACCCGTACACTGAGCTCATGAATTCTATGGCATGCCAATTGTATCCAGTGTCCTTCGAATTCAAGGTCTGATGACATTATCAATAATCAATGTTTAATGGCAATTACAATGTTCATGAATATTTCTGATATCATTATTAATAAGCAATGTTCCAATACCAATGTTCTATAGCAATAACAATAGCAGTGACAATGTTCAATGATCTCAATGACAATATCAATGACCGATATTCATTTTCGTTGTTTGATAACGATAACTATGTCAATAGAAATGCACAATGAGAATGACAATATCGATATTCAATATTCAATACTATACTTACATGTGCTTACCAAGGTATCCAGTTAATGGTTTAATGTCACATCCCTTAGCAAATTGAGTTAACATTGTTAATTTTTGATAGCAATGAATTTGGGAAAGGCACATATCCTAATCTCGAGACATCGACTACACTCACCTCGATAATTTGAAGCTCCTACGGCTCTTAGATAACCACTCCTTTTTTCTAGCTTTGGATGAAGATGGTGGTTGTTCGTTCTCCAACTCTTGAGCTAAGAAAATCAATAGGCGATCATTAGAAATTATAACACGATATCGAGGTCAATATAACGATATCAAAATCAATATTTGAATTCGATATAGACAACAACGATAGATTATCCATGGACGGTCAAACCCTAGCTTGAGATTACTAACTCAATCTTCATGGATTTCATCAATTGTTTGTGGAGGATAACTTACACGATCGAAAGCAAGGTTTCGATAATAATAAACCAAAGAAAAGCTAAGCTCGAAGCTAAGCTCCAATGGAGGTGCTTGTTTGAAGGTTGAAGATGAAGAGAGAGGAGGTGACTAAATTCCTAATCGGGTAAGTTTGATTATCACAAACCCCTTCTTTACTTCCTTTTGACTGAGAGCTTTCTTTCATTTGAAGGAAAGTCTTCTGATCAGTCCACATATGAGTGATTTTAATTGAAGAGGGGATAATTGAAAGGTTAGGCCCTCAACTCTCAATGCTTCTATGATTTTACCTGAAACTTTCAATTTCTATAATTTAGTCACTAAAAAGTTCTTGATAGGTTCAATAGGGTCCTTGATCAATAATTTAACTCAAATAGAGTCCAACATCGATATAATAGATCACACAAATAGTGTCAATACAATATTTATACCTTTTCAATGTAGGGTTTCTGATCGTCAGAACCCAATTCTGACTAGACCAGATTTTGGGGTATTACAACTCTCCCCCTTAAGAAAAATTCATCCTCAAATTTTACCTAAACTGAAGAGATGTGGATATTGCTTCCTCATTGTCTCCTCCCGTTCTCAGGTGGCTTCTTCAATGGAATGGCTCCTCTAGAGCACTTTAACTAACGGTACAGATTTATTACGAAGCCTCTTGACTTCCTTTGCAAGAATCTGAACTAGTTATTCTTCATGGGACAGATTACGTTAGATTTCAACAGATTTTGGCTCGATGATATGCGAAGGGTCAGATCAGAATTTCCAGAGCAATGATAGATGGAACACATCATGAATTCTACTAAAATCCAATGGAAATAACAATTGATAGGCCACTGGGCCTATCCTTTCAACAACCTCGAAAGGTTCAATGAATCGGGGACTCAATTTTCCTGTTTTGCCAAATCTCAGAACTCCTTTCCACGGTGAAACTTTGAGAACGACTTTTTCACCAACTTCTTAGTTAATATCCCTTAGTTTAAGGTCATTATAAGCCTTTTTCCGATCAAAGGCAACTTTTAAATGATCATGGATGATGGTAACTCGTTCTTCGGTTTCCCAAAGTAAGTCAGGGCCCAACATCTTGCCTTTACCGAGTTCAGACCAACACAATGGGGTTCTACAACGTCTGCCATACAATGCTTCATATGGTGCCATTTTAATGGAAGCTTGATAACTATTGTTGTAGGCAAACTCAACAAGAGGTATGGATTTCTCCCAAGATCCACTAAAATCAATAACTCATGCTTGAAGCATGTCCTCCAAGACCTTAATGGAAGAATTAAATATCGATGTACTTTTCAAAGATTCAAATAAAGGGGTTCTCAATGATTACATGTATTACCCTTTCTGACTGGCTGTCAAATTGTGGGAGGGAATGTAGTGCTTAAGTTAACTCTGGTGCCCAGAGCTCCTTGCAATGTTCTCCAAAACCGAGAAGCAAACCGAGGATCTCGATCGGAGATGATTGATTTAGGTACTCCATGGAGTCGAATGACTTCATTAATATATAAGTTAGCTAGCTTAGAAAGACCGTAGTCCATTCTAACTGGCACAAAGTGTGCTAACTTGGTAAAACAGTCCATAATGACCCATATAACATCATGTTTAGCAAGGGTTAACGACAGACTACTAACAAAATCCACAGTGATCTTTTCCCACTTCCATAGTGGAAAATCAATTGGTTGCAACAATCCGGTAGGAGCACGATGTACAACCTTGACACGTTGACATGTGGGGTATTTGGACACGAACTTAACTATGGCTTGTTTCAAGCCTGACCACCAATAGAGTTCACGGAGGTCTTTATATATCTTTACGGATCCCAGGTGAATAGAGAAAGAACTTGTATGAGCTTCTGTAATGATATCGACACGAAGAGATTCATCATTGGGCACACAGATCCGATCATGAAAGCATAGAAGTCCTTCAGAATTAACTCTGAAGTCGGGGTTATCTTAAAGCTTATAGACAATAGATCATAGTTCAGAGTCTTAATCTTGCAATGACTTCATTCTTGAAACAATAGTAGACTGAACTTGAAGTTCATCTACGAGACAACGATGCTTTCGAAGTCGGAAGTGAGCGTTAATAGCTCGAGGGGCTACAAAAAAATTATTTGCAATGCACGAAATTGTTATTCAATGCATAAGGTTTCACATTTAATAACAACACTTACCAGGCAAAGGTTTGAGGCTGAGTGCATCAGCCACAATATTGGCTTTTCCCAGAAGGTAATCGATGACAAGATCGTAATCTTTAAGGAGTTCCATGCACCTCCGCTGCCGAAGATTTAACTCCTTTTGAGTCAAAAGATACTTAAGGCTTTTATGATCGGTAAAGTGATAGAACTTCTCTCCGTAGAGATAGTGTTTCCAGATTATCAATGCAAAAACAACCGCAACCAATTCTAGATCATGGGTAGGATAGTTCATTTCGTGTGGCTTAAGTTGTCTTGAAGCTTATGCAATGACTCTACCTTCTTGCATCAACACACATCCTAACCCGAGATGCGATGCATCACTATAAAATGTGTAGTTGTAACCCCTAAACTTAGCCCAAAAGAAATGGGCCGAATATAGGAAGTGGGGTTTGAAAACATGACCCTCAAGTAAAGTTATTAGGTTTGAAATAAGACATTCAAGGAAAGTAATAAAACAATGTCAACTCCATTAAACTGACATTATAGTAACAAAATCATATAATAAAATATTCTAAGAAATTGGTAAATTAACTAATCATAGTACATAATGCATGCTAAAATGATAAAAATCTCCGCTAAAATCACTGAGTTCGAAATCACATAATAATCCTGAAGTAATAATAAAGTAAAAATAAAATCCACAAAACTAAATCGTCCATTCTGATAAACTGAAATAAGTCTTACAAACGAGGTCCTCCAAGTACCATAGCCTAAGTCTGAGTATTTGAAATAGAAACTAAGGGGGATTCATCTATAAAGCTTAGTGTGTCTCTAAGTGCCTAAGCAAACAATCACAAGAATAATCAAACAACATGCTCAAACTCATACATGCATTCTGATACACAACATATAGAACATGCTGCACATGATACAATGCAGTGCACCCACACTACATCACCGTCCGAAGAGTAAGGTTCCCCTGAACCACTCTCTACATCGTCACCAAGTCCGAAGTGGAATTCAACCTGAAGGGTGAAACCACTGATCTTCCCCAAACATTTCCCAACCCGTATGATATGACATGATGATTCGATTTCTATATTAGATTTCATACTTTTTTATTTCTGAATATGCACTTACAATATTATGATATTAATTCATTATTTTGATTCCGATGTATGATGCATGGCATGTCATCAAACAAGCATGTCACAAAACATAAGTCAGATAGATTATGGCATATATCACAAGTCATAGTCATCACATCAAAAATCAAAACATATAATGATCACATACAAACATAAGGCACAAAATATGTAGCACCAGAAGAGAGCACACATCAGACAACTCAAAGCTCAACGTCGATGATGATGTCTCCAACGCTCAGATCTAGTAACAGGTTGAAAATAATCGACACCAACAAGGGTAACACTAAATCATATTTAACTAATATTCCACAAATATAATGTACATAAGCTAAACAATTACACGTATGCGCGGAACTCGCAGGCTGAGCTGCAAGAGGTCGACCAGGTGGAGGAGGAGGTAAGATCTCAGTATCCGAATTAACGTCGCCTTAACTCAAGAATAATTTGAATTAGATTCTGTTCTACACAACTCTCATAATACTAAATACAATTAAACATAAACAACAAAACATTCTTTCGGGTTCAAATTTGGGAAAACAGGCAGCGAATTTGGAATTAGAAAGTCGAAAAACATAAAGTTGACTTTGACTAAAAAAGTCAACGGCAATCAACGGTCAACAGTCAATGGTCAACTGTAACCCCCTATTTTGACCTAAGGGTTTGGAACATATTGAAATTGACGATTTGGAAACTTTCCCCTCAAGTAAGGTTCTTTGTGAAAAACCGTGCCGAAATTATTACTCAATTATAATAATTTAACCTTTAATGTTTCGTCTTAAAACAAGCATGCTAAAAATAGTTTATCAAATCCCAAAAATAATAAATGTCCAAAGTCCACATTTACAACCAAATCTGAAAATACTTAAATAATTAAATATAAGTCTAAAACAAAACATACTGATAAATAGTATCAAATACTGTTCGTACGAGGTCCTCCAAGTACCGATTCCTAAGTCTGGTAATCTGAAACAGATACTAAGGGGGAGTCAGCTATAAAGCTCAGTGTGTCTCTAAAGTGCATAACAGAAGTCAATCCAACAGTCAAACAACAAATCAAGAATTAACAGATATTCCGAAGTATTACAAGCAAGGCATACAAATATCATAACATGACATGCACCCAACTACATCACCGTCCGAAGAGTAAGGTTCCCCTGAACCACTCTACACCACAACACCATGTCCGAAGCAGAACTCATCTCGAAAGATGGAACTACTAATCCGAAGCGAAGTTCAACCCGAAGGATGAAGTCACCGAGCTTCCTCCGTACAATATCCCAACCCAATGATATGACATGTAATCCGATTTCAGAGTCCGAATGCAATCTTGTTAAATAACTAAGATGCATGTACATAATAATCTGATTCCCATATGTGTTACATAACATGATCACAACATCCGAGTCATACATTATTGTCAGATAGCAGAGCAGAATAGCATACAGTCGAGTCATACAATATTTATCAGATAACAGAGCAGAATAACACACAGATATATAAATCATTCATATCAAGCAATCAAACATCAAAGACATGTAGCACAGACATAGAACACACCTTAGGCAGCTAAATAGTCAACGTCGATAGTGACGTCTCCCATGCTCAGCCCTAGCGGAAGGTCGGACAGAATCAGCTCCTAAAAATAAAGAACACTATATGAGATTTCCTACTATGCCACATTCGAATAAACTACACTTAACATAAATCTTACTAGCAGATCTCGAAGACTGTGCCACCGGAGGTCTGCCTGGCGGAGGAGGAGGAGGTAAAGTCTCGGGGTCAGAGTCCACGTCACCTGAACACAAAAATATTCGAGTCAAACTCTGTTGTAATATTTAACAAAATTCTGAGTTCAACATATAAAATTGATCCAAAAAGGTATTTCGGGTTCGAATTTGAAGAAACGGACAGCGGCAATGGAACCAGAACGTCGAAAAACATAAGGGTGGACTCAGCCGAAAATGTCAACGTAAAAAGTCAACGCCGACGTCATTGCTGACGTCATCATTAACTGTGCTGACGTCATCGCTGACGTCAGCCTGTATCAACATTGCGACAGCAGATGACGTCATCGCTGACGTCATCCAACCCAGCCAACTAGACCGGTTCGGTTCAGCCTAGCCGTCCGGTTCACCATCTCAACCGGTCCGATTCTGATCCAACAGCCACCCAAATGTAAAAACCCTAATCCCCAATTTCCCAACCCTAGATCTAACCCCGGCGGCGCCCCACCACCACGGCGCAACCAGCGCCCAACAGCGGCCACGACCAACACGACGGTGATGGTAAACCCGAAGCCCAACCACCAACCACGACTAACCCAATTTGGGACGGAAGCGAAGCGCACGCAGAGGACGGCGGCGGCACTCACGGAGAACGGTAGCGGAAGCGAAAAACGATGCTTTCAAGCCTCCCGTTCTGACGTTAGAAGGCGGCAACCAATATACTCAACGGCGGGTTTTGATCGGACGACCACGAGGATCCCACTGGTGGCCGCGAAACGACGAACAGCCGACGCAATCTCTTTTGCCGGAGCTTCAACGGAAAGAATGGGGAGAGTTTTGATAAGCTTTGAATTTTTTATTATTATTTTCTTAGAGAACAGTGAAGAGCGGCGCATATAACAGATATTGGACCCAAGAGGTGTTTACCCTAGACAAATGGGTAAATTATAGAATAAGGGTCTCTATTTTTGCCCGCCTAACAAAATAACCACCAAACTTTTAATTTATTCAATTAGGTCCCAAATTAGATTAGGTTAAATTCTGAATTTCCCCCCAAATTCTAGGGTTTCCAATTGGGGATTTTCACAATTAGGGTTTTCAAATTAGGGCTAAAATGGGGTGTTACAACTCTCCCCCTGTAAAAAGAAATTTCGGCCTCGAAATTTACTTGGAGCAAACAAATACGAATACTGAGCTTTGATGACAGCTTTGGGCTCCCAGGTAGCCTCATCATGACTGCGACCACACCACAAGACTTTAACCATATTAATGGTCTTTCTTCTGAGAACTTTCTTATCCTGAGCAAGAATCTCGACAGGCTCCTCCTCAAAGCGCAAACCAGGACGAATCTCAATCTCCTCCACAGGCAAAACATGAGACGGATCAGCATGGTAGTGGCTCAACACAGAAACATGGAAAACATCATGAATACGCCGAAGCTCTGGTGGTAACTGGAGCTGATAAGCAACAGGTCCAACCCGACGAAGAATCCGATAAAGGCCAATATATCGAGGACTCAGCTTGCCCTTCCGACCAAACCGATGTACCTTCCTCCATGGAGATACTTTCAGGAAAACCTCATCACCGACCTCAGACTCAAGATCTCGACATCTCAAGTCGGCATAAGACTTATGTCTGTCAAAAGCAACCTTAAGCTGGTCTCGAATCAATTTGACTGTCTGTTCGGCCTCACGGACTAGGTTTGGTCCCAACAATCTATGCTCATTAAGTTCACTCCATCCAATTGGTGACCTGCACCTACGCCCATACAGAGCCTCGTACGGTGCCATCTTGATACTGGCCTGGTAGCTGTTATTATAAGCAAACTCTCAACATGTCCTCAAGAATCTGAATCACACGCTCGGACTGCCCGTCAGTCTGCGGATGATAAGATGTACTAAAGTTATTATACATCTTATCACCACCAGGATGCATAGAATAGGGGCTGTCATGTGCCTCGCGAAGAATAACCTGTTTCAACCCAGATTTCCTTAGAATACAGTACCGACCTCGGAAACACAAAACACCATCCTGATCAATAGTATAATCTACAGATGTACCCTCAGAAACCTCTCTGATACGATACATAAGAAAAGGATCAGTAGGCTGCTCAGCTTGAATATCAGATTTCAGCGTAGGAATGACCAGAAGTTCTGCCACCAAACTACCATCCTCAATCAAACTCAGCCGAGCAAACAAGGTCCTCAAATCTGAAATGGTGTTACGACTCAAGGCGTCGGCAACCACGTTTTCCTTCCCCGAGTGATACTCTATCTCACAATCATAATCCTTGAGAAGTTCCAGCCAGCGACGCTATCTTAGATTCAACTCCTTCTGTGTAAGGAGGTACTTTAGACTTTTGTGATCGGTGAAGATATAGCACTTCTCACCGTAGAGATAGTGTCTCCAAATTTTCAAAGCAAATATCATAGCAGCAATCTCCAAATCATGGGTAGGGTAGTTGCACTCATGCACTTTCAACTGACGAGATGCATAGGCCACTACCTTCCCCTCTTGCATCAGAACACATCCCAACCCCGTGTGGGAGGCATCACTATAAACCGTATAAGCCTTCCCAGGCTCAGGCTGAATCAGAACAAGTGCTTCAGTCAACACGATCTTAAGCTTCTCAAAACTGGTCTGCTGGGCCTCAGTTCAGGCAAAAGGAATATCCTTCCTCTGAAGTTTAGTCAAAGGGGCTGCAATAATCGAGAAACCCTCCACAAACCTCCGATAGTAGCCAGCAAAACCCAAGAAGCTTCGAATCTCAGGAACATTCTTGGGCTGCTTCCAACCCAAAATAGCCTCAATCTTCTTTGGATCAACCTGTATACCATTAGCAGAAACCACGTGTCCCAAGAAGGTAACCTCGGTCAACCAAAATTCACATTTACTGAACTTTGCATACGACTGTTTCTCACGCAAAGTCTGTAGGACAACCCGGAGATGTTCCTCATGTTCTGCCTCTGATTTAGAATAAACCAATATGTCATCAATGAAAACCACCACGAACTAGTCCATATATGGTTGAAACACCCTATTCATCATATCCATAAATGTTGCAGGGGCATTAGTCAATCCAAACGGCATTACAAGAAACTCGTAATGACCATAACGAGTCCGAAAAGCGGTCTTGAACACATCAGAATCCTTAACCTTGAGTTGGTAATAACCCGATCTCAGGTCTATCTTAGAAAATACTGTAGCTCCCAGGAACTGATCGAACAACTCATCAATACGAGGAAGTGGATACTTGTTCTTGATCGTCAGCTTGTTCAGCTTCCGATAATCAATACAAAGCCGAAGTGATCCATCCTTCTTCTTCACAAATAAAACAGGGGCTCCCCAGGGAGAAACACTAGGTCGGATGAAACCCCTATCTAGCAATTCCTGCAACTGAATCTTCAATTCTTTAAGCTCCTTCGGTGCCATCCTGTAAGGAGCCATAGAGACAGGGGTTGTACCCGGATATACATCTATGCCAAACTCAACCTCGTCACGTTTTGACGGTACCCCCGGCAATTCCTCCGGAAAAACATCTGGAAAATCCCTAACCACCCGGATCTTATCCAAACCAGAATCTGACTGCCTCGAGTCAAGAATATAAGAAAGGTAGGCAGTAGCCCCATGTCGAATCATCTTTTCCGCTTTGAAAGCCGAAACAACATTGGTCATGTAGCCTCTACGCTCACCCACCATAATCACCTCGCACCCATATGAGGTTTTCAGAGTCGCCCTTTTCTTTTGACAATCCAAATGGACTCGGTGAGCGGATAACCAATCCATTCCGAGAATAAGGTCAAACTTTCTGAAAGGTAACTCCATCAAATCATGAGAGAATATTTTCCCCAGATTAGTAACCTTGACATGGTCACCAACTGGACTATAAACTGAAACTGCATTCACAGTATTCTCAACTGGAATTTCAAGTCCCCCAGATACCGAACTCACAACATATGAATGGGTAGAACCAATATCTAATAATGCAAAATACGAGATAGAGTGGATAGAAAAGGTATCAGCAATAACATCTGGCTCATCACGATCCTCATGTCTCCTGGTAGCATAAACCAAACCAGGATGTCTCACCCCGGATCCAGCTGATCCTCCACTCTGAGCTGGCCTACCTCTACCAGCAGAAACTGTAGTATCAGGTCTACCTCGACTT
This sequence comes from Hibiscus trionum, assembly GCA_030270665.1. NCBI lineage: Eukaryota > Viridiplantae > Streptophyta > Magnoliopsida > Malvales > Malvaceae > Hibiscus > Hibiscus trionum. The sequence continues at coordinate 5,691,930 of BSYR01000007.1, read as the reverse complement.
CTACCCTTTGCAAGAGCCTGCACCGATGCCTGTGACTGACTGGTCATATGAGCTGACGGAGGTGCAAGCGGACAATCTCTGAAAAGATGGTCGAACGAACCACAACGAAAACAAGCCCCAGACTGCCTCCTACACTCTCCTGAATGCCAATTCTTGCATAAAGAACATTGCGGTGCCCCCGCGTGCTAGTCGATCCCCCAACACTAGAAGTCGGAACAGCAGTGGTCACTGGTCTGGCTCTGGAATAACTCTGATAATCACTCTCATCTCTTGCCCTCTTCCTGGTCTGATTACCCTGACTATACTGAACTGACGCGGTCGACTGCCTCTTACCTCGATCCATACCCTGAGACTCAACTTGCCTCAACTCTGCCTCATTGCGTTCAATAGTCCTAGCTCGCAAGGTAATATCCTTGTACTCTTTGTCCAAATACAAAGCAACACCAGTCTTGATCGAAGGTCGCAGACCCTTTAGAAACCAATCGCACTTCTCTTTATCTGTAGTGACTAACCCATGTACGTACTGTACCAGCCTCAAAAACTCGATCTCATACTGATTTACGATCATGTCATTTTGCTTCAGATTTATAAAGTCCTCCCGACACTTGGCTAGATACTCTGCCCCAACATATCTGTCTCGGAAAGCCTGACGAAAATGATCCCATGTGACGCGACTAGTAGAAGTAACGGTCTTCTCAGCCTCCCACCAGTTCAGGGCTTCACCCTTCAATAAAGATACAACCGCTCTTAATTTTCAGTCAGTAGGGTAGTCCATCTCATCAAATAACTGCTGTAATTTCTTCAGTCAATACTCTGCATCAGCCGAATCTGCAGCCGTCTTACCATCAAACATCGACATCCCAGCAGACAAAAACTCAGCAGATATGGGTCTCCTAGAACCCTGTCGAAGATACTCAAGTAGCTCCAAATACACTGCATCAACATCAACTCCAACAGTCTCACTGTTACCGGCTGCACGGGTTTCTCCTCAGCCATCTCATGTTGTGGGTCCTCCTGATGTTGTGGCGAATGCTCAGGAGGATTAACGTCACTCGTATTCACAGCAGTACGACCTCGTCCACGGCCTCGACCTCGGCCAGCCGTAGCTCTAGTACTCCTACGGGGTGGCATAGTAGTCTATCTACAAAAACAAGAATCCTAAAGTCAAAATTGGTTCTTGGAGACTTTAATTAAAACATATATCACTTCTTTAAAATTCGGACATTTATCTGAAAATCTCATAGTTTCCGAAAACATTTATTATGCATGCAAAATTTTGAAAACTTTAAAATCAAATTTTTATCGAGCCTCACAGGCCGAGGGCTGTAACCTAGGCTCTGATACCACTAAATGTAACCCCCTATTATGACCTAAGGGTTTGGAACATATTGAAATTGACGATTTGGAGACTTTCCCCTCAAGTAAGGTTCTTTGTGAAAAATCGTGCTGAAATTATTATTCAATTATAATAATTTAACCTTTAATGTTTCGTCTTAAAACAAGCATGCTAAAAATAGTTTATTAAATCCCAAAAATAATAAATGTCCAAAGTCCACGTTTACAACCAAATCTGAAAATACTTAAATAATTAAATATAAGTCTAAAACAAAACTTACTGATAAATAATATCAAATACTGTTCGTGCGAGGTCCTCCAAGTACCGATTCCTAAGTCTGGTAATCTGAAACAGATACTAAGGCGGAGTCAGCTATAAAGCTTAGTGTGTCTCTAAAGTGCATAATAGAAGTCAATCCAACAGTCAAACAACAAATCAAGAATTAACAGATATTCCGAAGTATTACAAGCAAGGCATACAGATATCATAACATGACATGCACCCAACTACATCACCGTCCGAAGAGTGAGGTTCCCCCGAACCAGTCTACACCACAACACCATGTCCGAAGCAGAACTCATCCCTAAAGATGGAACTACTAATCTGAAGCGAAGTTCAACCCAAAGAATGAAGTCGCTGAGCTTCCTCCGTACAATATCCCAACCCAATGATATGACATGTAATCCGATTGCAGAGTCCGAATGCAATCTTGTTAAATAACTAAGATGCATGTACATAATAATCCGATTCCGATATGTGTTGCATAACATGATCACAGCATCCGAGTCATACATTATTGTCAGATAACAGAGCAGAATAGCATACAGTCGAGTCATACAATATTTATCAGATAACAGAGCAGAATAACACACAGATATATAAATCATTCATATCAAGCAATCAAACATCAAAGACATGTAGCACAGACAGAGAACACACCTTAGGCATCTAAATAGTCAACGTCGATAGTAACGTCTCCCACGCTCAGCCCTAGCGGAAGGTCGGACAGAATCAGCTCCTAAAAATAAAGAACACTATATGAGATTTCCTACTATTCAACATTCGAATAAACTACACTTAACATAAATCTTACTAGCAGATCTCGAAGTCTGTGCCACCGGAGGTCTGCCTAGTGGAGGAGGAGGAGGTAAAGTCTCAGGGTCAGAGTCCACATCACCTGAACACAAAAATATCCGAGTCAAACTCTGTTGTAACATTTAACATAATTCTGAGTTCAACATATAAACTTGATCCAAAAAGGTATTTCGGGTTCGAATTTGAAGAAACGGACAGCGGCAACAGAACCAGAACATCAAAAAACATGAAGGTGGACTCAGCCGAAAAAGTCAACGCTGACGTCAGCCTACATCAACATTGCAACATCGGATGATGTCATCGCTGACGTCATCCAACCCAGTCAACCAGACCGGTTCGATTCAGCCCAGCCGTCCGGTTCACCATCTCAACCGGTCCGGTTCAGAACCAACAACCACCCAAATGTAAAAACCCTAATCCCCAATTTCCCAACCCTAGATCTAACCCCGACAGCGCCCCACCATCACGGCGCAACCAGCACCCAACAGCGGCCATGACCAACACGACGGTGACGGTAAACCCGAAGCCCAACCACCAACCACGACTCACCCAATTCGGGACAAAAGCGACGCGCGCAGGGGACGACCACAGCACTCACAGAGAACGGCAGCGGCAGCGAAAAATGAAGCTTTCAAGCCTCCCATTCTGACGTTAGGAGGCGGCAACCAATATACTCAACGGCGTGTTTTGATCGAACGGCCACGAGGATCCCACTGGTGGCCGCGAAACGACGAACGGCCGACGCAATCTCTTTGGCTGGAGTTTCAACGGAAAGAATGGGGAGAGTTTTGATAATCTTTGAATTTTTTATTATTATTTTCTTAGAGAACGGTGAAGAGCGGCGCATATAACAGAGATTGGACCCAAGAGGTGTTTACCCTAGACAAATGGGTAAATTACAGAATAAGGGTCTCTATTTTTGCCCGCCTAACAAAATAACCACCAAACTTTTAATTTACTCAATTAGGTCCCAAATTAGATTAGGTTAAATTCCGAATTTCCCCCCAAATTCTAGGGTTTCCAATTGGAGATTTTCACAAATAGGGTTTTCAAATTAGGGCTAAAATGGGGTGTTACATCAACGATGAACGGTCAACAGTCAACGGCGGTCAATGATGAATGGTCAATAGTCAACGACGCTTAACAATAAAACGTTGATGTCATCCGGTTCAGATCGGTTCGATTTGATATGTTGGGTCCAATTTGGTTCACTCTCACCCTTGGGCTCAGCTCGGTTTTGGGCTCTCTCTCTCTCGGCTAACTTCCTCAACCCATCAACAGGTTTGGGTTTAAGCCCAAAACCCATAATTTTACCCACATACTGAGGCCCGACTACACCTAAACCTTAGCAACCTAGAACCCTAGGGGTTACCCCTGACGGCTCGTCTCGTCGGCGGCCACTTCCCAATAACCTCAAGGGTCATTTTCCGACCAAAACACGAAGGGTAAGACGACCAAACAAAAATCAAAACTCTAAAGAACCAAAAACCTAAAGAAAACACTTACTCAAAACCCAAAAGAAAAAAGAACGAAGGGAAACAGTGGTGCACAGAGAAACCTGAAGAGTTTAAATACCATGAACAAGGCATTTAGGGCTGAAAAAGGGTTTAAATACCATGAACAAATGCGTAAATTACACATTAGATGTCTCTAAAGTAGCTCGACCTTCAAAATTTCCACCGAGATTCTAAATTATCTCAATTAAGTCCTCAAATTCAAATTGGGATTTAGGATACAAATCCCTAAATTTTTAGGGTTTTGAATTAGGGATTTATCCAATGAGGGTTTTAATTTGGGGTGTTACAACTCTCCCCCCGTTAAAAGAAATTTTGGCATCGAAATTTACCGGGATTAAAAAGATGCAGATATTGAGCTCTGAAAACAGCCTTGGGCTTCCATGTAGCCTCATCATGGCTACGACCGCGCCACAAGACTTTGACCATCTTAGTGGTCTTCCTCCTGAGAACCTTCTTATCCTGAGCAAGAATCTCAACAGGCTTCTCCTTGAAACGCAAGTCAGAACGGATCTCAATTTCCTCCATAGGAATAATATGAGATGGATGAACATGATAACGTCTCAATGTAGAGACCTGGAAGACATCATGAATACGTTGAAGCTCTGGTGGTAACTCAAGCTAATAGGCAACTGGTCCAACTCGACGAATAATCTGATAAGGGCCAATGAAATGAGGACTCAATTTGCTTTTCCGACCAAAACGAAGTACCTTCCTCCACGGAGATACATTCAAGAAAACCTCATCCCCCACATCATACTCAATATCCCGACGTCTCAAATCAGCATAAGACTTATGTCTATCAAAAGCAGCCTTAAGCCGATCCCAATTCAATATGACAGTCTGCTCAGCTTCGTGAACAATATCAAGTCCCAACAATTTGTGCTCATTAAGCTCAGTCTAGCCAATAGGTGTACGACACTTACACGCATACAGAGCCTCATATGGTGCCATCTTAATGCTAGCCTGATAACTATTATTGTAGGAGAACTCTACAAGAGGTAAGAAATCCTCCCATCTGCATCTGTAATCAAGAACACAACCTCTCAACATATCCTCAAGAATCTGAATCACGCGCTTGGACTAACCATCAGCCTGCGGATGATAAGATGTACTGAAGTTTAACCGAGTACCCAAAGCAGTATGGAGAGAATTCCAGAATTTCGCTGTAAACCTCAGATCTCTTTCAGAAATAATAGACAACAGTACCCCATGAAGTAAAAAATTCTCAAAAATATAGAGCCGTGCCAACTTGTTCAAAGAATAATTAACTCGAACATGAATGGAATGCTTGGGCTTAGTTAGATGATCAACGATAACCCAGAAGGAGTCTTTCTTTGACGAAGTCAAAGGAAGTCCATTAACAAAGTCCATAGTCACCCGCTCCCACTTCCACTGAGAAATCTCAATATGCTGAAGTAACCCAGACACACGCTGATGCTCTGCCTTGACCTTCTGACATGTCCAACACTTAGATACAAATATGACAACATCACGCTTGAGACCTTTCCACCAGTACCTCTCAGGAAGATTCTTATACATCTTGTCCCCACCAGGATGCATAGAATATGGATTGTCATGGGCCTCACGGAGAATAACTTGTTTCAACCCAAAATTCATCGGAATGCAATACCGTCCTCAGAAACATAGAACATCATCCTGATCGATAGAAAAATTGTAACCCCCTTAGTCCGGTCTAGACGGTTGGCCCTAACAAAGGTGATTACACGGGGAAAACTGAAGCCAACTCGTTAAAGCCGACTCCAATTAATGACTCTTTTTTCTTTTTATCTTTCCTAGACGTGAATTAGATTCTATGTGATCAACAAAGAGTAAAGGAGATAACGGCGCAACGATCAGATGTCGTTTATGGGTGCAATTGCACAGTTTAAGCTTTTAGGGACCAGAAAGTAATTTTCTTAAATTGCATGGACCTTTCCAATTTTTAAAGTTACCAATATGCAATTAATCATATTTCATGTTTCTCTACAAAATTTCATCTCAAACGGATCATCCAAACTCATTCAATTGCATACACAACATTCAGGGACCAAAATGTAACATTTCAGACTTGTAAAGGCTTCATTTAACTAAATTAACGGTCATGTATCATTACCCTGCTACCCCGTATCGATACGCAGGGAGGTAGTAGCCAAATTTGAGCAAGGTTATCGATACTCTTCCCCGAGTATCGATACAGATATACAATTATGTACAGGGGGTATCGATACACTTCCCCCGTGTACCGATACACCCTACAAAGTTTGCACAGGCGTATCAATACACCCGATGTCCGTATCAATACACCTACACCATTTTAGCTTAAGGGTATCGATACACTTCCCCCGTGTATTGATACATACTTCAAAGTTTGCACATGCGTATCAATACACTTGATGCCTGAATCAATACACCTACACCAATTTAGCTTAAGGGTATCGATACATTTGCCCGAGTATCGATACCTATACCAGAAATGCTCAAGAAATAGCCCCAAAAATGCATCATACATCATCCAATCACACCCAAAACTCATAGACATGCTTATATCATCATATCCAACATATTTGCATAAAAAACTTAGCCACATTGCAAGCATTAGGCACAACATCTCATATAGCATATGCAACTAGAATGAACATGCCTTTAACCATAAGCCATAGCAAAACTAAAATGCAAAATAAGGATCCAAAGACCACATAATGGTCATCTACAAGTTCCAAACCATAAACCAAACTTGTTCTAGGTAATCAACCACATCACACATCAAAGTAAAGGATTTCCCCCATTGCCCTTATTATCTATAGCTAGTATCCAAAACATAGTTTCCAAGTGGAGTCCTTCTTGAATCCCTTGCTTCTTGTTGTCCCAAATTCAACTATCTGCATTGATGGAAAAAGGAGCGTAAGCACATAATGCTTAGTGAGGAATGCTCAAAACCAAAACACCATCAATACAGCGAAACCATAAAACACCCTTTACTTGAAATCACGTTTCTATAAACCAATGTATTGTTTGAAAACTTCATTTGAAAACATCATTGCCTTAAATCATGCATCGCTCAACATATAAACCAGCATTAAAACCCAAATGCAACATGTATCTCAAACTTAAACATCATCCTTGTAATTACTTCCATTTAAACCTTCTCATGCATAAATGCTTCATGCAAAGTTTAAACCCTTTTTTTCTTGGAAACCATTTCTACATTATGCTGTTTCTTTCTCATGCTTGAAAATCATTTCAAAGCAATTCTCATCTTGAAAACCACTTGCAGCATCTATCTATCTCATGCATTCAACCAATACAATTCTCATTGTAAGGCCACACATGCTTGATGCACAAAAGCACTTCACAATATCATTAGCTCATATGCGTTTCTCATTGCATAAAATCATTCAAAACATTAGTACATGCGAAACACACTTCATTATCATATATTGACATTTTCATATTCTAATTTACACGGATATACAGATAGCTTGACTCGAGGTCAAGTCCTACCCTGATGGGATCTCGCCACCAGACTCTCATGGCGGTATCTACCTTCGCCACAAAGCTTGGGTATTTCACCAAGTCCTACCCCGGCGGTGTTTCCCTCACCGGACTCCCATGGCGATAACATTTGTTTTCATAAAGCTTGGGTCTTTCACCAAGTCCTACTCCGGCGGTATCTCCCTCACTAGTTTCTCATGGCGGTACCATTCAATGCCATTAAGCTTGGGTATTTCACCAAGTCCTATCCGATGGAATTCACATCATCGACCTCTCTCTTTGGAACGAATCGAAGAGCACGTACGAATTTTATTGTATAAAGTGCACTTTATATCGTATTGGTCGACCAATTATCCGATAACATCTCATCCATCATGCCAATATATATCACAATTTAGCCAATAATTCACTGTTTTTAAAGCATTCAACATCATCAAGGCCAAAACGTCAAACCATGCCTTTAGAACACAAGTTAAAACCACATCCTTTCAAGGATCATTAGTTTCATGCACCCTTTATCAAACCAAGTTTAATAATCAACTCTCATGCTTAAAAATCATGCTTAAACAACAAATCAAACCATATTGCTAAACCAGATACATCAAAACAAATTTTGATATTTTCAAAACCATAATAGCACAAATCGAGAGAGAAATCAACTTCACTTACTTCTGAACTTAAACCGGCGTTTCAAGCCTAAGTTTAAGTTCCCAAACCTCTTTTCAAAATCATTCCAAGGCTGGAAAACATGTTCTCACTCACCGATACACGACACTACGCTAGCCGACGAGCCAACTAAGCGTCCGAAGCCTCCAACGCTACTCAGTTTGCTTCCAGATTACAATCCCCTATTTTTAGCACATTAAAAAGCAGAGATCCAATGCATAAAAATGCATTCAAACACCAACAACTAAACAAAATCCCGCAGCCCTGCTCTAAAGCATCAAAACACCCATCCGAAACAACCGAAAACACTTCCAAACTCTCACCAAACAAAGCCCAGCCAAGATATATCAATTCTAACCTTTTTCTAAACTTCAATTAACATGAAAAATCAACATAAGCTCGACCTTATACCTCCAGCAATAGCAGAACATCAAAAACACCTCAAAATCCATAAATCTAGCATCTTAACATTAGAGACCCAAGCCTATTTGGGATTCATTTGTTAAAATCTCATTCTCAACATCAAATAACATCCAAAATATGTAGAAAATCAACCTCAACCCAGATCATAACATAGAAATACGAAAATCATCAAGATCTCATCATAACTTTAAAACAACTCTTTCTTGTTTATAACATTAAAACAACTCAAAAACCATTAACAAAGGATTGATAACTTGGGAATTTCAGTAAAGAACTGATCATTAGAGGAGAAGAACGAAGCTTACATCTAATTATTGACCTCTTTTCAATTTTGGCAAGTTTTCTTAAAAATCCAAAGGTAAATCAATGTGATTTGAAGAAACAAAGATATAAAATCTTTTGGAAGATGAAATCTCAGCAATCAAGGTTAAAATCAAATGTTCTTTGATGAGGGATAAGTGTTTGGATGAAGAGAAGTTGGGAGAAAATTAGAATAAGCAAAACTAACGTGAATTTAGTTATGAAAAGTCAACTTTAAGTTTCCTTTTTAATTTCTTTTATTTTATTATAAAATTATTTATTAAAAGCTCCGAAATTAAAGAGAAATCTGATGGAAATAGTTGGTAAAAATAGCTCCTTAAAGATTCAAAGTTTCAATCTTTTACAAAATAGTCACTAACCAATGTTTGCAAAAATTGCATTTTGGTCACTATGCCAAAATGTAATATTTCCAAAACTCATTTTGTAAAATTGTTTTTATCATCACCATTTACATAATAAATAAAGATTTTTAGACATTTTTCCATATTTTTAAAACATCCCGAACTAGGTTTTCCCTAAACCGACCTCAAGGATTAGAATCTCTAATTTGTGATCGATAAACCATTAAGCTGTTCCCAAAACCTTCTAGGCCTAAAACCAGGGCGTTACAAAAATCTTGAGATGTACCATCTTCAAACTCTCTCATACGGTGCATAAAAAGTGAAGCACTAGGTTGTTCAGCTCGAATATCAGAAATCAAAGTACGTGATCAGTGCTTAAAAGTTCTATATTTTACCCATCATTTATCCTTATTTTTGCTGCACTCAAGCATGTTTAACTACATTTTAGGTTAAGTTTTGCATAAACATCACATTTAGATAAAACTGCGCAGATACTGCTAAATTTGGTTACTTTTGCAGGTATCTGCCGTGAAAGCAGTCGTAACAGCATCCAGGGCAGCAGTCGTGACAGCATCAAGGGCAGCAGTGGTGACAGCACCCAGGGCAGCAGCTGTGACAGCACCCAGGGCAGCAGCCGTGGCAGCACCCAGGGCAGCAATCGTGGCAGGCGCTGGGCAGCGATGCAGAAAATCTGGAATGAGCAGTCAAGGAGGACGTTGCTGCCATGGTTGCCGCCGTGACAGCAAAGGACGACAGCAGTTTTGAGGAGAAAAAGCAAAGTGGATCTCGATAGATAGAGAAAATTCTGCTCGTCTGTCGTGTGAAAACCATATATTTTTCCAAGCCCCGGATCAAAAGATATGTCAAGCCCAAAGTTCAAGGAGAGAAAATCCCAAGAAACAAGGAGGACGGCTGGAAAGTAGATTCCTTGAAGATTAAGTCTTTATTAGAATCATACTTTTAATTAAAGTTGTAATCCTTGTTAACTTAGATAACTTGAGCCCAAAGCTTATATAAGGGCATATATTTTAACCTAGATCCCATATATCACATCCCATAGCCGAATACCCCATAACCGACAACCAAACTCCTCTGCCGTTTACCCGCCGTCGAGATGTTCTAAAAACCCCCTAGGGCCACGGGTTGATTTGTAAAGTAGTTGCAAGGGTTGTTTTGTTTTAGGATTTTTCAAGTTCAATAAAATAAACTTCAAGTTCTCTTATTTTGGTTATTAATATCTTGCAAGAGCATCGGGAGAGCATTGTGAGGTTATCTATTTACTTAGCATCGGGAGAGTTAAGTATACGAAAGAAATAAGAGCAAGTTCTCTAGTTTATAGTTGAACTATCTCGTGCCTAGGGATAGGGCGAGGTTAAGTGGCTAAAGAAGAATTCATACACATCGGTGTTCATCCTTCGATTCACGCCGGGAGGTATCATCAAGACGTGATCATCGACAGACTTGGACCTAGTGATAGGCCAAGGCAGATCTGAGATTCTTGCCAAACTTGAAAGTACTGAGTTGAGTGTTTGCTGCCGCGACAATCAACGGACTTCCGCCGCGACAGGTGCTGCCCGCGACGGGCGCGACGACAGAACTGGATTTCCTAAACTCTGCAATACCTGCACTACTGAGCAATTCAATACCAGCCCATTCTCTCTATCTTGATTTCTTTAACCTTATTTTCAAGTATTCTTTATTATTTTCGTGACAATATCTTAATCAATTCTTTTCCCCTTGTGCAGATAGCGAAGGAAAGGGTTAGCCTAGTCCCTGTGGAGACGATATCCGATACTCTAGTATCACTTTACTACTTGCGTCATGTACACTTGCACTACATTACGATAGACACTTTTACACGCAACAAGTTTTTGGCGCCGTTGCCGGGGACTGGCAACACACTCTTACCCTAGCTTCTGCACTTTTCTTTTCTTTTTCTTTATTTTTTTCTTTTTCTTTTTTATTTAAAAAAAACTCAGGTGAAATAAAGGTTTAAGGAGCATCAACATGCCAGGAAAAACCATTCGAGAGCTGATGTGGGAATGTTCTTGCAATTACCGTAATGGTAATCATGCATTCGAAAGTCGTCCCTATTTTTTCGATGAATATATGGACAACCAACGAGGGAACCAACAAGAACAAGATATGCCGCCACAACAGCAACAGGGGCAGCAACTGCCGATGCCGCAGCAGCAAAAATTTTTATGGTACGATCAAAACCCGCAAAATTTTTTATACCATAACCGTTTTGCTGTAGAACCCGACATGCCCTGGCAATGTGATCATCCTCAAAAGGAGTCAAAATCCTTAGAAGACACACTGCAAGCCTTCTTGGCACTCACTCAAAAAGTGTCAGCTTCTACGAACGCAAGTATCGCCAATATGGATGAACTCTTAAGCAGACCAGTCCTCATTCATGCCATAGATGAACCTAAAATCATGAGGCAAGATGACGAGGATGCCCATGTGAAGGAATACCCAACATATGATGAGTCTGAGCAACAACTTGCCATGGCAATGATCGAGGAGCCGGAATGGAGCAACACCGCGACAACGCTGAGTGAAATTCAAGAGAATGTCACGGCAGCAACCACTTCTGAGGCAGAAACCCTAGTCAAAGCGGAAACTGCCACCTCGGCAGAAACTGCCACCTCGGTAGCAACTGCCGCCACGGCAGCAACTGCCGCCTCGACAGCAACTGCCGCCTCGGCAGCAACTGATGCTGAAGCAGCAACCACATCAAAGGTATTTGAGGAACCAACGCCGGTGGACACAGAATCATCAAAGTCTCTACTGATGGAGATCTACGAGTGGTCAACAGAATTTGGTATAGAGAGTGATGGCACTTACCAATGTCCCATTGACCTGCAAAGTAACCTGACAACGGACTGTCAAAATAACTGGCTGCCGCAGCAGCAGACACGACAGCAAGGGCTACATTCAACCACAACAACATTCAACGAAAACAAGGTAAGTTTGTGGCCAAATGTCAATTTGATTTTTTCTAATCATATATTCATGCCCTCAGAAACATTACCAAGAAGGGAGGACTTCATGGACTACAAAGGGAAGAGAAAGAAAGGAGCCGCCACCATGAGAATAATCACCAGATGGAGGGTACGGATGGACTTCAAGAAGTACCGGAAATGACCCATCAAGCATCAATAGAACAGGGAGTAGTTACTTTAGGAGATGCCCATCAAGGCACTCCTAATTTAACTTATTTTATTTTATTTTTATCTTATTTTATCTTTATTATTTTAGGAATTAGAAATTTGATATTAGTTTTTAGTTTGTTTTTGTTATTAGGTAAACAAAGAAAAACCCTTGCAATGACGATACAAGCAACCCGAGGAAGCTCTGCCTCCACCCCTGCCGCGGCAGCACTCATACTCTCAGGGCAGCACCCACAGCTCCTCCGACAAAGTCCAAAAAGACTGCCCGCCGACAGCTCCTCATCCAAAGCTCCAGCAGCAGCAACGACAGCCGCACAACTTAAGTTTTCTTTTTCTTTTTCTCTGTCGCCTGCTATATATATTATCTTTTTGTGATGTTTAACTTTTCTGTCATCTTTTTCTTCTGTTTTTCATCTTTTGTGTCATGCATTGAGGACAATGCAACCCTTGAGTTTGGGGGTAGGCAGTCCTCCTAATTATTAATATAATATTGCATTTAGTTTTAATTGTGTCACATTCATTTTATGCAAAAAAATGAAAATATTGAAAATTTTGGCTTAAAACTATGAACTGAACTTGCCTGTCGTGACAGCTCTGTCGTGGCAGGAACTTTAGGATAGTTTAAGGAGAAGTTTAGAGCCTTTCTATAGTTCTGAAAACTTAAACACCATTGTGACTGTTATACTGCTTAGACTTCTTTTAGCCAAACTAGAATAGGAAGCTTAGCACTTGAATAGCCCCTAGAGCTGCCTAACACTGGCTCTAGGAAAGAAGTTTAGCAAAAGAGACTCAACAGCCCTAGAGGTGCCTGAAACCGGCTCTAGGAAGTTAGCTAGAGGTGCCCGAAACCGGCTCTAGTGAAACTTTAGCTTAAAAAAAATTTGAAATCGAGTCAAAACAGAAAATCAAAGGAGCATAAGAAGTGCCTTCAAAAGATAAACTTGGCATAAAAATTCGAGTTAAGAGCTGAAATTTTCTAGTGAAACTAAGAGAGTCTTGGCATTTAACTGTTCACAAGTATGCACACACTGCACGAGGACTATAGAGAGATTCCGGACAGATCCTAGATTATCCGACAGGGTGCTGCCGTCACAGGGAACGAACGACGGGTAAGGGAAAGTTCACTGTTTGAAAGCCAAAACAAAAATATTTCATTTTTCTTTTAGGTCTGAATTGCTTGAGGACAAGCAAAGATTCGAGTTTGGGGGTGTGATCAGTGCTTAAAAGTTCTATATTTTACCAATCATTTATCCTTATTTTTGCTGCACTCAAGCATGTTTAACTGCATTTTAGGTTAAGTTTTGCATAAACATCACATTTAGATAAAACTGCGCAGATACTGCTAAATTTGGTTACTTTTGCAGGTATCTGCCGTGAAAGCAGTCGTGACAGCATCCAGGGCAGCAGTCGTGACAACATCAAGGGCAGCAGTCGTGACAGCACCCAGGGCAGCAGCCGTGACAGCACCCAGGGCAGCAGCCGTGGCAGCACCCAGGGCAGCAATCGTGGCAGGTGCTGGGCAGCGATGCAGAAAATCTGGAATGAGCAGTCAAGGAGGACGTTGCTGCCATGGTTGCCGCCGTGACAGCAAAGGACGACAGCAGTTTTGAGGAGAAAAAGCAAAAAGGACCTCGATAGATAGAGAAAATTCTGCTCGTCTGTCGTGTGAAAACCATATATTTTTCCAAGCCCCGGATCAAAAGATATGTCAAGCCCAAAGTTCAAGGAGAGAAAATCCCAAGAAACAAGGAGGACGGCTGGAAAGTAGATTCCTTGAAGATTAAGTCTTTATTAGAATCATACTTTTAATTAAAGTTGTAATCCTTGTTAACTTAGATAAATTGAGCCCAAAGCTTATATAAGGGCATATATTTTAACCTAGATCCCATATATCACATCCCATAGCCGAATACCCCATAACCGACAACCAAACTCCTCCGCCGTTTACCCGCCGTCGAGATGTTCTAAAAACCCCCTAGGGCCACGGGTTGATTTGTAAAGTAGTTGCAAGGGTTGTTTTGTTTTAGGATTTTTCAAGTTCAATAAAATAAACTTCAAGTTCTCTTATTTTGGTTATTAATATCTTGCAAGAGCATCGAGAGAGCATTGTGAGGTTATCTATTTACTTAGCATCGGGAGGGTTAAGTATACGAAAGAAATAAGAGCAAGTTCTCTAGTTTATAGTTGAACTATCTCGTGCCTAGGGATAGGGCGAGGTTAAGTGGCTAAAGAAGAATTCATACACATCGGTGTTCATCCTTCGATTCACGCCGGGAGGTATCATCAAGACGTGATCATCGACAGACTTGGACCTAGGGATAGGCCAAGGCAGATCTGGGATTCTTGCCAAACTTGAAAGTACTGAGTTGAGTGTTTGCTGCCGCGACAATCAACGGACTGCCGGTGCGACAGGTGCTGCCCGCGACGGGCGCGACGACAGAACCGGATTTCCTAAACTCTGCAATACCTGCACTACTGAGCAATTCAATACCAGCCCATTCTCTCTATCTTGATTTCTTTAACCTTATTTTCAAGTATTCTTTATTATTTTCGTGACAATATCTTAATCTATTCTTTTCCCCTTGTGTAGATAGCGAAGGAAAGGGTTAGCCCAGTCCCTGTGGAGACGATATCCGATACTCTAGTATCACTTTACTACTTGCGTCGTGTACACTTGCACTACATTGCGATAGACACTTTTACACGCAACAATACGACTAACCCGAAATTCTGCCAAAAGACTGCCATCATCATACAAACTCATCTTGGCAAACAAAGCTCTAAAATATGAAATGGTGTTATGACTCAAGGCGTCGACAATATCATTAGCCTTGCCTGAATGATACTCAATCTCGCAGTCATAATCCTTGAGAAGGTCTAACCAACGACGTTGTCTCAGATTAAGCTCATTATGGGTGAGGAGATATTTCAGACGTTTATGGTCTGTGTAGATATAAAACTTCTCTCCGTAGAGATAGTGTCTCTAGATTTTAAAAGCAAAGATCAGAACATCTAGCTCAAGATCATGAGTAGGATAGTTACACTCATGCGGTTTCAACTGTCGGGACGCATAAGCCACTACCTTACCATCCTGCATCATAACACATCCCAATTTAATGTAGGAAGCAACACTGTAAACGGTATAAGCCTTACTAGGCTCAGGCTGAATCAAAACCGGTGCTTCAGTCAACACGGTCTTAAGCTTCTCAAAACTAGACTTTTGAGCCTCAGTCACAACAAAGGGAACATCCTTCCTCAAAAGCTTAGTCAACGGAGTTGCAATAGTAGAGAAACCCTAAACAAACCTCCAATACTAGCAGCCTAAACCCAATAAGCTTCGAACCTCAAGAGCGTTCTTGGGTTGTTTCCAGCTCATAATAGCTTCAACTTTCTTCGGATCAACCTGAATACCCTTGACAGAAACTATATGCCCCAAAAACATAACATCTGAAAGCCAGAATTCACACTTGTTGAATTTTGCATATAACTGTTTCTCTCGAAGAGTCTGTAATACAATTCGGAGATGTTCCTCATGTTCAGCCTCATACTTTGAATATACCAGAATATCATCTAAAAACACCACAAAAACTGGTCAAGATAGGGTTGAAACACCCTGTTCATCATGTCCATAAATGTGGCAGGGGAGTTAGTCAATCCGAATGGCATTACAAGAAACTCTTAATGGTCATAATGTGTCCGGAAAGCTGTTTTGAACAAATCAGAATCCATAACCTTGAGTTGGTAATAACTAGATCTCAGGTCTATCTTAGAAAATACCGTAGCTCCCTAAAACTAATCAAAGAGATCATTAATGCGAGGAAGGGGATACTTGTTCTTGATCGTCAGCTTATTCAACTTCCGATAGTCAATACAGAGTCGAAGTGTCCCATCCTTCTTCTTAACAAACACAACGGGAGCTTCCCAAGAAGAAAAACACTGGGTCGTATGAAACCCCGATCTAGCAATTCTTGCAACTATATTTTCAGCTTTTTAAGTTCTTTCGGTGCCATCCGGTAAGGAGCCATAGACACATGAGTTGTACCCTGATAAACCTTGATGCCAAACTCAACCTCATCATGTTTCGGCGGTACCCCTTGCAATTCTTTAGGAAAAACATATGGGCAGTCTCTCACAACACAGATCGTACCTAACCCAGAATCAGACGGTCTCGGATCAAGAATATAAGCAAGATATACAATGGACCCTTTTTCTGATCATTTTCTCGGCTTTGAGAGCCGATATAACTTTAGACAGAAAGCCTCTGCGCTTCTCAATCAGAATCACCTCACGATCATCAGAAGTTCTCAAAGTTGCTCTTTTCTTTTCACAATCTACATTGACTCGGTGCGCAGGTAACCAGTCCATACCAAGAATAAGATTGAACTCCCCAAAGGGTAACTCTATCAAATTAGCTGGAAAGATCTCCACTTGAATCTTAAGAGGACAATTCTTGTAAACTTTAGTGTCCTCAATAGAATTACCCACTGGACTGTGTACGGTAACAACACTAACAGTATCTTCAAAAGAAATTTCAAGTCCCCAAAAACAGAACTCGCAACATATGAGTGTGTCGAACCATTATCAAGCAGTGCAAAATAAGGGATAGAATAAATAGAGAAAGTACCAGCAATAATTTCTGGCTCATCAAGATCCTCATGCCTCATGGTAGAGTAAACTAACAATGGCTGTCTCACCCCTGATCCAGCTGATCCTCTACTCTTAGCAGGCCTACCCCTACTAGTTGAACCCGAAGTAACAAATCTACCCTGACCTCTCCTCCTAGCGGGAGTCTATACAAAAGCCTGAGACCGGCTCAAAGTATAAGCTGATGGAGGTGAAAGTGGACAGTCTCTGAAAAGATGCTCAAAAGAACCACATCTAAAACAAGCCCTAGTCTGTCTCATACACTCGCTCGGATGCCATTTTTTGCAAAAGGAACACTGTGGCACCCCACAAGTACTAGTCGAACCCCCAACACTAGCGGTCGGAACAGTAGATGTCACTAGTCTAGCTCTGGAATAACTTTGATGATCTGACTCGTGTCTAGTTCTTTTCCTAGACTGATTCCCCTGACCATGCTGAACTGTCACTATCGCTGGTCTGTTACCTCGATCAGTACCCTAAGACTCAAGTTGTTTCAGCTTTGCCTCATTCCGCTCAGCAGTCCTAGCTCGTTGAGTAATCTCCTTATACTCTTTATCCATATGTAGAGCAACACCAGATTTAATAGTAGGACGCAACCCTTTCAGAAACCAGTCACATTTATCCTTTTCAGTGGTCACTAACCCCGGAACATACTAAATCAATCTCATGAACTCAATTTCATAATCATTCACGGACATGTCATTTTGCTTCAAATTCATGAAATCTTCCCAGAACTTAGCTAAATACTCAGCCTCAACATAACGATCACAGAATGGTTGTCGGAAATGGTCCCAAGAGATCTGACTCGCTGGTATAACATGTTCCTCAGTCTCCCACCAATTTTGGGCTTCACCATGCAAGAATGATACAAAACCCCTAAGCTTCCGATCGGTAGGATAATCCATCTCAACAAACAATCGCTGAAGCTTCTTCAGCCAGTACTCTACATCTCCAGATTCGTACTCGTATTCCCGTCGAACATAGTCATTCCAACAGCTAAAAACTCAGTAGATATGGGTCTCCTAACACCCTGACGAAGATATCGTAGTAACTATCTATGCATTGTAACAGAATCCATGCCCACAGTCTCACAATCCCCTGAATCATGTGGACCACCACTCTGAGCATGTTGAACATGTGGATCCTCGCCACCAGTATGATGAGCTCCAATCTACTGAGTTCCTCTATGATCCACAAGTTGCTCCTCCACATTCACACCATGAACATCACCTTGATTTTGTATCGAATCCTCAGGAGGCAGAACATCACTCCCTACAGCCACGGTACAACCTCAATCTAGACCACGGCCTCGGCCACGACGACAACTGGCCGCTAATCTAGAGCTTCTACGAGGTGCATAGTAGTATATCTACAAAAAGGAAAGAATCTTAAGAATAGAGTAGGTACTTGGAGTTCTTATACAAAATATGTATTATTCTTTAAAGATAAAAAAATTTCTGAAATTCCCGTTTTGCCTGAAAACATTTAATAATGCATGCAAAATTCTTTTTCGGTTTAAAATTGCTTTGAGCCACCCAGTCCAAGGGTTGAACCTGGCTCAGATACCACTAAATGTAACCCCCTATACCCGGGCCAGAAGAAATAGGCCGAATATTGGAAGTTGGGTTTGAAAACTTGACCCTTAAGTAAAGTTATTAGGTTTGAAATCAGACATTTAAGCCAAATAATAAAACAATGTCAACTCCATTAAACTGATATTATAGTAACACAATCATATAATAAAATATTCCAAGAAACTGATAAATTAACTAATCATAGTACATAATGCATGCTAAAATGATAAAAATCCCCAATAGAATAATTGAGTTCGAAATTACATAATAATCCCGAAGTAGTAATAAAGTAAAAATAAAATCCATAAAACTGAATCATCCATACTGATAAACTGAAATAAGTCTGGCAAACGAGGTTCTGCAAGTACCATAGCCTAAGTCTGAGTATCTGAAATAGAAACTAAGGGGGAGTCAGCTATAAAACTTGTGTGTCTCTAAGTGCCTAAACAATCAATCACAAGAATAATCCAACAACATGCTCAAACTCATACAGGTATTCTGATACACAACATATAGAACATGATGCACATGATACAATGCAGTGCACCCCAACTACATCGCCGTCCGAAGAGTAAGGTTCCCCTGAACCATTATCTACATCGTCACCAAGTCCGAAGTGGAATTCAGCCCGAAGGGTGACCACTGATCTTCCCCATACATTTCCCACCCCATATAATATGACACGATGATCCGATTTCTATGTCTGATTGTATACTTGTTTATTTCCTAATATACATGTACAATATTCTAATATTAATTTATGATTCTGATTTCGATGTATTATGCATGGCATGTCATCATACAAGCATGTCACAAAACATAAGTCAGATAGATCATGAGATGTATCACGAGTCATAGTCATCACATCAAAAATCATAACACATAATGATCACAAACAAACATAAGGCACAGGATATGTAGCACCAGAAGAGAACACACCTCAGACAACCAAAAGCTCAACGTCGATCATGGCGTTCCCATGCTCAGATCTAGTAACGGGCTGAACAAAATCAACACCTACAAGGGTAACACTAAATCAAATTGCACTACTATGCCACAAATCTAATGTGCATAAGCTAAACAATTACACGTACACACGGAACTCACAGGCTGAGCTGCAGGAGGTCGACCAGG
This sequence comes from Hibiscus trionum, assembly GCA_030270665.1. Taxonomy (NCBI): domain Eukaryota; kingdom Viridiplantae; phylum Streptophyta; class Magnoliopsida; order Malvales; family Malvaceae; genus Hibiscus; species Hibiscus trionum. The sequence goes on along the minus strand of BSYR01000007.1, from coordinate 5,672,211 downwards.
TGGAGGAGGAGGTAAGATCTCATTGTCCGAATGAACGTCGCTTGAGCACAAGTATAATTCGAATCAGATTCCGATATACACAATTCTCAAAATACTAAATAAAAATTAAACTTAAAAAACAAAACGATCTTTCAGGTTCGAATTTGGGAAAATGGGCAGGGAATTTGTAATCAGGACTCGAAAAACATAAAGTTGACTTTGACTTTAAAAGTTAACGGTCAACGTCTGTCAACGGTCAACGGTAGTGAACAGTCAATGATGGTCAACGGTTAACAGTCAACAGTCAAACACTAAAGTCATCCGGTTCGGTCTAATCGGTTCGGTTCACTGACTCGATTCAATTCGATGGACTCGGTTCGGTTCGATTTGTTGGGTCCAGTTTGGTTCACTCTCAACCTTGGGATCAACTTGGTTTTGGGCTCTTTCTCTCTCTCGGCTAACTACCTGAACCCATCAACAGATTTGGGTTTAAGCCCAAAACCCATAATTTTACCCACATACTGTGGCTCGATTACACCCAACCCTTAGCAACCTAGAACCCTAGAGGTTACCACTAACGGCGCGACTCGTCGGCAGCCACACCTTGATGACCTCAAGGGTCATTTTCTTACCAAAACACAAAGGTTAGGATGACCAAACCACAATCAAAACTCAAAAGAACCAAAAATCTAAAGAAAATACTTACCCAAAACCCAGAACGAAGGGAAACGGCGACACACACAAAAACCCAAGGAATTTCGACCAGTTTTCGGGCAAAGGATGGCGGCGAGGGTGAAGGAGGGTGTGGGTTTCAATCGTACGTGGAAGGGGAGTCAAATGGTGGGTTTGATTTGATGAACGACTAGTGTTAGGGGCTTCGCCAGAACTCGATCAAGGAACTCGGGAGGTTGAGGATTGGATAATGTGATGAGAGGTTGAGGGAGATAGAGGGTGGCTGCAAATGGAATCTGAAAAGGCGTTTAGGGCTGAAAAAGGATTTAAATACCTTGAAAAATAGGTAAATTACACATTAGAGGTCCCTAAAGTATCCCGCCCTTCACAATTTCCATCGAGATTCTGAATTATCTCAATTAAGTCCTTAAATTCAAATTGGGATTTAGGATACAAATTCCTAAATTGTTAGGGTTTTGAATTAGGGATTTAACCTATTAGGGTTTTTAATTTGGGGGAAAATTTAGGGTGTTACAGTAGTCTTTTTCAGACTCAGGTTGGGTCAGGACTTGTGCATGAGTCAATACTTATTTCAATTGGTCAAAGCTCCATTGTTGTTCCTCGATCCACATAAATGGAGCTTCCTTCCGTAATAACTTAGTCAATGGAGCTGCTAACATAGAAAATCCTTTGACGAATCTTCTATAATAGCTAACAGGGCCAAGGAAACTTCTCACCTCGCCAATATTCTTCGGTGGATGCCAATCAAAGATGGCTTGAATTTTCTTTGGGTCTATTTGGATGCCCGAAGCTAATACAATGTGCCCAAGAAAGGCAACTTCGGTAAGCCAAAAATCACATTCGGAAAACTTGGCATACAATTGCTTCTCATGGAGAGCTTAAAGCAAAATACGAAGATGATCACGGTGTTCTACGACATTCATGGAATAGATTAGGATATCATCAATGAATACCACCATAAATTTATCAAGATAAGGTCTAAAAACTCAATTCATCAAGTCCATAAAAGTTGTCGGAGCATTGGTTAGCCCAAAAGGCATCACCAAAAATTCGTAGTGACCATATCTTGTACGAAAAGCTGTTTTGGGTACATCACAGTCCTTAAAGCTCATTTGATAGTATTGAGACCTTAAATCAGTCTAGGAAAACACAAAGGCATCCTTGATTTGATGGAACATGTCATCTATCCTCAGCAATGGGTACTTATTATTGATGATTACTTTGTTCAACTACCAGTAATCGATACATAGCCTCATGGAACCATATTTCTTTCTTACGAAGAGAATTGAGGCTCCCATAGGTGAGGAACTCGGTTGAATGAAGCCTTTGTCAAGTAAGTCTTGGATTTGGGCTGTCAATTCTTTTAACTCGACATCGGCCATTCGATAAGGTGTAATAGAATCAGGGGCAGTTCCAAGTTGCACTTTAATGCCAAATTCAACTTCACGGGTTGGAGGTAAACCCGAAAGTTCACCAAGGAGAATGTTAGGAAATTCACGCACTGTATCAATATCTTGTAATCGAGGTTCATCCTTGGCTTCCAACGTCAATGCATACAACGAAGGACTTTGAGATTTCATTAGGATGATTCTTTCCTTAGCAAGGCCTCGAAGATACAACTTTCTCTTGCTACAATCTACCCAAGCCTGATGCTTACTAATCCAATATAAGCCTAATATGACATCAAACTCGTGGATCGGTAAGGCCAATAAGTAAGCCAAAAATGGAATCCCTTGAATCATCAAAGGAAAATTCTTGCACATAAGGTTGACAGTGACAAAATCATCTAATGGATTTTTCACGGAAATTCTCGATGTTATGGGTTCACTAGACATTCCATGCTTTCGAACTAGTTCAATGCTTATAAATGAATGCAAAGAGATAGGATCAATCAATGCGTACAAATAATGAGAGTACAATTTGATAATACCTGCAATAACATCAAGCTCATCTTCCTCCTCTAGGCTCCTCACATGATACATTCTGAGCAGAGGCCTTTGATTCTTGCTTGTTGAATGGTTTTCCTAAGCCACTAGGTTTCCCCGTAGCTCCCGATGATCCTTACCTCGATCTCTTGCCTTGAAAGGACTGAGTAGGAGAGGCAACATTTATCGGTGTAATAGTGGACTTGGTAGCACCCAAAGGACAATCACGGATAAAATGGCCTTGTTCACCACAATAGAAGCATGGTCCAGTCTTCTTACCACACTGACCTGCTAGATGTCGTCTCTTGAAGTAGTTGCAAATTGGATTCTGCAAACTCTGTTTGGAACCTCTGGTACTCTCGACTGTAGCAGCCTTGAAAAAAGATTGCGTCACAGTTTGGGGCTTCTCAATATTCCCAGAACGGGAAGGTTGTGAATATGTAATATGTTTAGGGCCTTGATACTTGCCCTTCTTATTCCATTTAGGAGTTCGGGAGTCATCTCTAAACCTTTTCTCTGATATTCCGGATCCACCGGCCCTTTCAGCCCTCTGAGTAGCTTAGTAGCCATAACTTGATTCACTAAATCTTGGAAGTTGGTAATGCCCAAAGTAGTAAACGTAGGACGTAGCTCATCGCTAAGCCAGACAATAAACATCCTTCATTTATCTTCCTCTTTCTTGATGTATTCAACACCATATCAGCAATAATTACAGAAGTCATGGATGTATTGCTCGTTAGGTCGGCCACCTTGTTTCAGATGGAGGAATATGTTGCCTATTTTCACAAGATAATACTCACTAATGTACATCTTTTAGAATTCTTGTAAGAAGAACTCCCAAGTGATAGTTTCCCCAGGAACAATAAGAATAGTGGTCTCCTACCACTGCAATGCTTCATCAGTTAGCAATTCAAGGGTGCACTTCATCTTGTGCTCATCTGAGCACTGCAACTGCTTATTAAGATTTCTTAGCGTGTTGTCCAGCCAATCCTCCACAGTCTCAGGTTTATCATTGTCCTATCTGGTGAAAGTGTAGGCTTAGAGTGAAGCCAGCTTATCGATATGGCCCCGAGTGTACTGGACAACATGTAGAGATGGTTGTCAGGTGGTTCAACTCTCATCGCGGCCAAAAACTGTTTGAACATATCAGCCATGTTCTGATAACACTCTGCCTGGGCATCAGGCAATCTCGGCTCAACATTAGGAGGGGGAGGATTAGGTGGATTCGGTGTGTCTCCCCCTTACTTCCTCGCCATGAGTCGAGGAGCCGTTATCATGCTCGTCTATATGAGCTTCATTAGTCTCAAACATATCTATAATATGAAAAGATCGGATTAGTCGACAAGTCACAATATAAACAATAAACAACTCCTATGTGGCAAAGTAATACAGTAACAATGTAATAAGCTTCGAATTAGACCTAGAATCGACTAAACTCTAACCCTGATACCACAAATGTAACACCCGTTTTGACCAACGTTGACCTGACCAATTATGCAAGGCTGTATCGATACGCCATCAACCGTATCGATACGCCGTGCCATGTAATGACAAATTTTTGCTGGTTTTAATTCGATTTGACTTACCAAACAATGTTCAAATACAATAAAACTTTACACACAATATTTCAAGACTATAAACTACTTGCATTCCAAATTTTAGGATCATTTGAATCAGTTTACTATGATTTCACCTTTTTAAGTCAAATATGCCATTTTGTCCATTTAAGTCATACCAAAAGTTCATTTGGAGCTTTATGCACTAACACATCACAAGAACAGTCTATACATAACAAAAGAGCCTTATAAGACTATTCTAATTACTTTGCCACCTACTAGGAGTTCCTGTTCGACATACACTACTTTAGACTTGCTTGCGACTTGTACAACGTAACAACTTCTTTGATCTCCGATAGTCGAATCTCTTAACCTTAAATGGATGAAATACAATGTATTAGGCATATATTGCCTAGTGAGGTAGTCAAAACAATGGCAATAACAAATCAATGCATTGCAATTCAAGCGATAACAATAACGATGTAACAACTATCATTATAATGAAACGATCATGTTCAATAGTGATATCTCATATTTTAACAATAACCCTTGGATCGATTCCGGATAGTGGATACGCGAATTCCTACGCCTTGCAAAGTCAATAAAATGGTCTAGTCCCTTCGCCTTGCCAATCTGACCAAATACCAAAACACATCCTTCCGCCTCGCCAAATCATATAGGTCGTAGCCCTAGGACCATAGTCCACTCATACACTGAGCTTGTGAATTCTATGGCATGCCAATTGTATACAGTGTCCTTCAAATCCAAGGTTCGGTGACATCATCAATAATCAATGTTCAATGGCAATTTCAATGTCCATGAATATTTCTAATACCATTATTAATAAACAATGATCTAATACCAATGTTCTATAGCAATAACAATAACCTTGACAATGTTCAATGATCTCAAAAACAATATCAATGATTGATGCTTCATTTTCGATGTTCGATAACAATAACTATGTCAATAGCAATGCTCAATGACAATGACAATATCGATATCCAATATTCAATACTATACTTACCTATGCTTACCAAGGTATCCACTTAATGGTTCAATGTCACATCCCTTAGCAGATTGAGTTAACAATGTTAATTTTTGATAGCAATGAATTCGGAAAAGGCACTTAGCCTAATCCCGAGACTCTGACTGCACTCACCTTGTTAATTTGAAGCTCATTCAACTCTCAAATAACCACTCCTTTGTTACTAGCTTTGGATTGAGATGGTGGTTGTTCGTTCTCCAGCTCTTGAGCTAAGAAAATCAATAGAAGATCATTAGAATTGATAACACAACATCGAGTTCAATATAACGCTATCAAAATCAATATTCGAATTTGATATATTCAACAACGATAGATTATCCATGGATGGTCAAACCCTAGCTTGAGATTACTAACTCAATCTTCATGGATTTCATCAATTTTTTGGGGAAGATCACTTACCTGATCGAAAGCAACGTTTCGATAACAATAAACCAAAGAAAAGCTAAGCTCGAAGCTAAGCTCCAATGGAGGTGCTTGTTTGAAGGTTGAAGATGAAGAGAGAGGTGGTTACTAAATTCCTAATCGGGTAAGTTTGATTATAACAAAACCCTTGTTTACTTCCTTTTGATGGATAGTTTTCCTTCACTTAAAGGAAAGTGTTCTGATCACTCCACGTATGAGTGATTTTAATTGGAGAGGGGCTAACTGAAAGGTTAGTCCCTCAACTCTCAATGCTTCTATGATTTTACCCCCAAACTATCAATTTCTATAATTTAGTCACTAAAAATTTCTTGATAGGTTCATGATAATTCATTAATTTGCATGTATTTCATATATTAAATCCTACGTTTTAGCAGATTAATCTATATTAAAACCCTTGATTTTATTCATATTTTGTTTTGCATGTGTTTTTTGGCCTTAATGACATTTTATACGTAAAACCCGAGTTTTAGCATCATTTAGGCATTTCCTCCAGTATTCTTCTTGATTGCCTAGGCATGTCTCAATTGCCAAGGCAAGTTCTTCGTAAACTGCCTCAATTGCCACGAAAAGCTGCAGTTGTCGCGGCAATCCTGTTCCACACAAGATAAAGGCACGTGATAGATTTGGGCCTAAAGAACAAGCAGATTTTTACATGGAGGACAAGCATGTATTTGGACTTGGAAGACAAGCATGTATTTGACTTGGAGGAAAAGCAATCCTACTAAAAAGTGGACTTTTACTTTCACCATAATTAAAGTAGTCAGGGTTGTTGTATTTAATGTAAAGTCTTTCTCTTTATTCCTTATAAATAGAGATCAAAGGGTGAAGAGAAAATACCAAGTAGAAACCCTACTCTAGTCGAAGCCCTCTCCCTTCTTCTCTTGTGTAACCGTCGACCACCATGAGTGGCTAAACCCTTCTTTTCTAGTCAAGTGTAGTTATAAGGGTATTATTTCAAGCTTTTAGTGGGATTTCTTGTTGCCAAATATCTTCATCTTTATTCAAGTATTTTCATATCTTTTATGATTCATCTTCAAGTGTATGTTGGGTTATATGTGTACATGCAACCAATTCATGGGTTATTGGCGCAAGTGGTAAGGAAATTTGGGTTAGAGTTTCTAAATGTATGAATTCATGTTCTTAATAAGTTAACGGGTTAGTGCTTAATAAGAATATGTGCTTGGGTCTCTATAGTTCTTAATTCTATTTCATACGTTTTAATTCTTAGTGGATTATCTAAGGAATTTTAACCTTGATAATAAGAGTTGGTAATTTATGTGTTATTAGATTACTTTCAATCAAAGAAGAGATTTAAGTTATTTGTGGGTTATCATCTAACTTGAAACTAAGATATTTGATATTGATGTTGATTTATCTTTTGTGGGTCAATGATCTAAATCCTTGATTTAATATTCCAAGTTCTACCTTGACTAGAGTTCCGTCTTATAATAAATTCTTCCTTAGTTAAATTGCTTTCTTCAAACCAAACACAAAAACTCCCTTTTTACTTTAGATTGCTTGTGAACTTCATTTTTTAACCATTCTCTGTGGGATTGACCCTACTTGCCGCTACTACAAATCTAAAGAACAAGTAGGTATCATTTTTTGATGGATTCGACACCCATCAAAATTTGCAGCGTTGCCGGGGAGTGTTGTCAAGAAGCTAAGTTCACTTTTATTTAGTTTATTTTTCTTTCTACTTTTATGCTTCGTTCTTCCCTTGCAGAAAAGAATCTTTTATTCGATCCTGATATCGACAGAACGTAAAGACAACTAAGGAAAGAAGCGAAGGAAAGCTAACAAGCAACCACACAAGGGAACTTGGAAGAAGACTTGGAGAACATTCAAGCTAAAATTCCCCTTGAAACCGACAACATGGCTGAACAAACTCTTCGCCAACTTACAGCCCCCGAGATCGCTACACAACATCTTTGCATTAATTACCAAGATCCTGAGGTACCATTCGAATTAAAATCTGGACTAATACATCTTCTTCCTACTTTCACGGGACCCGAGAATAAGAATCCTTAAAAACACTTGAAAGAATTCAATATAGTGTGCTCAAGCATGATATCCCACAATGTCACCGTGGATGAAGTTAAGCTACGAGAGTTCCCATTCTCTCTAGCCGGTCATGCCAAAGATTGGTTGTATTACATACCATCCGGATCGATTGAAACTTTGACGAACATGGCAAAGATCTTCCTCGAAAAATATTTTCCGGCCTCAAGAGCAACCAACATTAGAAAAGAGATTTGCAGAGTTTGACAAAAAGATTCCAAGACACTTCATGACTATTGGGAACGATTCAAACAACTTTGTGCAAGTTGTCCGCAACATGGAGTGTCTAACCAACTACTCATCCAATATTTCTATGAGGGTTTATTACCCATAGGGAGAAGGATGATTGATGCCGCAAGTGGACGGCCAATCGTGAACAAGACTCCTACCCAAGCCAAAGACCTCATCCACATTATGGCCGCAAACTTTCAACAATTTGGCTCAACACATGACACCGTCTCTCGACGTGTGAATGGGGTAACTGTGTCTTACCTTGAAAATAAGATTTCGAGTCTAACTTCTCTTGGTGAAAAATTGGCATTAGGTAATGCACAACAAGTAAAGGCATGTGGACTTTGCACAAGGCAAAATCATATAACTGATATATACCCAACACTCCAAGAAGAGAACACCGAAAAAGCCAATGCCATAGGAAGATTTTACGGACATAAGAAGTAAAATCCGTACTCAAATTCATACAATCTGGGCTGGAAAGATCATCCAAATATGAGCTACGGGCAAAGGAGCAATCAACAAGAAGGTTATGTGCAACCATCTTCATCGACAAAACCACCATTGGAGGATATCATATACAAGCTTGTTCACAACCTCGAGGAATTCAAACTAGAGACAAGGTTGAGTATTAAAAATCTTGAAACCCAACTAAGTCAAATTGCCTAATCTTTTAGTCAATCTGAAACTCAAGGTAAGTTACCTTCTCAAACTATTGTGAATCTAAAACAAAACGTGAATGCAATTACTTTGAGAAGTGGCAAGAATTTGCAGGATTCTCCTAGTTGCCCAGGCAATTACCATTGCCCAAGCAATTCGACCGATCCTTTTTCCAAGTTGATTGATTCTTCACCCAAGGAGGACACCGAAAAGGAACAAGGTAAGGCTAGAAAACCAACAAAATTTTGGCAAACCCCTTTTCCCGAAAAAAAGATGGAAAATTGTACAAAGCTGAACTGGGCAAGGAAGATGTCGACACAAGCAAGGTAAATTAATTGCCAAGGTAATCGCTAATTGTTTTCCAACCACCGTTCGCTCAAAGATTCTTAAGGACCAAGAAATAAGAGCAAGAAAAAGAAATTCTTGAGACTTTCCACAAGGTCGAGGTAAATATTCCATTGATTGATGCTATAAAGCAAATCCCATATATTATGTATTATATGAAAAACACATATTACATAAAATTATGTATATTATAAAAACTAAATATTATATACAAGATATATATATTATAAATACTATGTATATTATGAAAATTGTATATATTGTAAACAAATATATCTAAACAAGACAATCACATATTCAACTAAAACACTAAGAAAAAAACATCACATTTATTCACATGGCATAAACATAAATAAGGACTGAAATTAAAGAAATTAAAATGCGAGGGTTGGAATTAAAACATGCATGACTAAAAGGGAAAAAACATGATTTTACCACTGGAGAAGGGATTAAATCGAAACAGAAAAAAAAATTCGAGGACTAAAAGGCGATTTTACAAACCAGACATCAAATTGAAGTTAAAACTAGGACGAAATTGAAAGATCGTGCAAAGTTGAAGGGACTGTAGCCGTGAGTTTGAAGAATGGAAGGGTCGCGGTTGTGAATATGGGGAGACGAAAGGTTTTAAAACGTAAATAACCCATTTTTTAATCTTTACATGAGTATAAAACCCACCTAAAATCCAAATCAGACTCTTTTTTCATTTTTAGAATCAAATCTCAAACATTTTCTCTACAATGACGTGGTTTTTTAGAGACCGGCTTTCCCCCTCTCTTTTTTTACCGTTTTCCGACGTGTCGGCTGCCGTTGACTGGCCGACAAACCCTTAAACAAACCAACACAAACACCATTTTTAAAAAAACCAGATTCAGTCTCAAGACCCCGTTAAAAACGAAAAATCCCCTACCTTTAAGTAAAAAACCGAGCCTTTTAAAAAATTTCAACACCCGTTTCTTTGTCGGTTACCATGCACGGCCTCGAAAAGTCGAGAGGCTTATCACTGACGATTAGGAGCGGCGACGCGAGAGGATCCGAACGGCCACTAAGGTAAAAAAACTAAACCCTAATTTTTTTATATGTGTATATGTATGCTTCGAAAATTGAAAAAAAGGAGAGGAGATACCTTGAAAGCCTTTTTTTTATTGATTCTGAAAAATCCATTTTTTTCATTCAGATCTGATTACATCGCTTATATCTGATTTTTTTTTTTACATTTGCAAGATGGAAAACAAATGTTAACACCGTGGATGATGATAGCACTGAGATCCTCTATTTTTATGTTTTTGGTATGATTCGTTGGTTGGAGTTGGTGGCCGGCCTGCGCAATTCCCGGTTAATTCCTGTTGCGAGATTCGAATGGTCCGGAAGATGAAATGACACCGCCGCGTGGGGCGTGTGGAGTATATGAACGGCTGGACCTTGGGTAGCACGTGCGGTAGTCGAACGGTCTTTTGATCGGGGCCATTGGATTAAATCTAATCCAACGGCTGAGATGCTTCTTGAGATGGACGGTCCGGATGGCTCCATCAAGCTTGACGTGGAAACGTTGGATGGGTGACATGTGGCATTGGGAAGTTGAAGGGTCTTTATCAATTTCGATCTTGGCCGTTGGATCGGATTAGATGCAACAACTCTCCTTTGGCTGCGCATAGAAGATGAGAGGCATTAGATTAGGGTTTTGTTATCAGAATTGAGTTTAGGGCTTTTTAATTATTTAGGGCCTGATTGGACCACGTGTATTAATATGTAATAATAATTTTCTTTGGGCTTTATTTAATATAAGTTGTAAATGGACGTAAATATTAATAATATTATTGGGCTTTTTTTAATCGGTCTTTTTGTTGTTTAGTTTAATAACAACAACAACAAAAACAACAACAACAACGACGACGACAACAACAACAACTACAACTACAATAACAACAACAGCAACAACAACAACAACAACAACAGCAACAACAACAACAACAACAACAACAACAACAACAACAATAATAATAATAGCACATAACATTATAATAATAATAATAAACATATTTAATACACAATACCAATACACAAAATGACATACACATACAAACGAATACATAAATATGGGTACATATTACACATAATACGTACATACATATACATAACAACATACACATATGGTCGTATTTTATATACAATACATAAACATATACACTAAACACAAATATAATAAACAAATATTAATATACCAAAACAACATATACAATAATAACACACACACACACACACACACACACACACATATATATATAACATATATTATATATACGCGGCCGGACAAAAATAAGTGATTACAGCTGCCCCTCTTTGCTTGTCCTTGTAGAACAAGGATAAAGCAAAGATGAATAACACTTTTTTTGTCCGGCCTTTCTGTCGACGATTTATTCCTCTAAAATGGCTATGAACAAATTCAAGTCTTTCTCGGAGCGGTCGAAAACAACTGGGTGGCATTGGTAACTTTGCTTTCCCTTCGTGATCAAAAAGCAAACCCGGTGTCCCAATACATTTGCTTTCCCTTCGTGGTCAAAAAGCAAATTGGTACGAACAAATAAAAGTTTTGTTTTCCCGAAGTGGTCGAAAACAACTGGGTGGCACTAGTAACTTTGCTTTCCCTTCGTGGTTAAAAAGCAAACCAGGTGTCCCAAATGACTTTGCTTTCCCTTCACGGTCAAAAAGTAAGTTGGTACGAACAAATACAAGTCACGTTTTCTTGGAGCAATCGAAAACATGTGGGTGGCACTGGTAACTTTGCTTTCCCTTCTTTGTCAAAAAGCAAACTGGTATGTAACCCCCTTAACCCGGCCTAGACGTTCGACCCGAATTAAGAAGATCACACGGGGAAAACCAAAGTCAACCCGAAAGTCAACCTTGATTAACGACCTTTTTTTTCTTTTTAATCTTGTCTAGATGCTCATTAACCCTAGATGTGTTCACACAAACATCATACTCAAAGATCACAACCATCAGAGAAAATTCAGGGACCTAATTGTACAAAATACAACTTTAGGGACCAAACTGTAAATTCTGAAAATTTCAGGGACTTCACCCAATTAAAAGTTACCAATATAAAATTAGTCATGTTTCATACTTCACTGCCAAATTTCAGCTCAAACGGACATCTCAAACTCATCCAATTGCATAAACATGTTTTAGGACCAAAACGCAAACATTTCGAAACATATAACTGCCCATGTCAGCCTCCAACGGTCAGGTGTTCCGAAACAGGGTAAACCTGTTTCGAAACGCGGGGCCGTTCCGCAACGGCTACCGAAACGGGGTCTGGCAGTAGCATCCTCGTTCCGGAACGGTTCCTTCCGTTTCGAAACACCCTGGCCATAACAGGCCCCTGTTCCGAAACGGTAGTGGTCGTTCCGAAACGACCTGCCCAGATTGCAGCAACAATGCTGGTTAAACACACTTTTACCCCACCAAACATGCTCCAAAAGCCACCAAAACACACCAGCAAGTCATTCAACATATAGGGAACATAAATGCATCAAAACTAGATACAAGACCACCCCTAGGTGCACAAACTCATTAAACACATTCAAGGCTCAATCATGCTTTTAAACAAGAAGCATAGTAATACAACTTAAGCATAGGGAGATTCAAACGTTGCAACATCAATCCACATGATTCAAAACCATAACCCAAACTTGTCCAACATACACAATCTCCTTTGACAACAACATAAGAGATTCTACCCCCATTGCCTTTATTAACTATAGCTATTAACCGAGACATACATCTCTAATGGAGTCCTCCTTGAATCCCTTGCTTCTCGCTGTCCAAACTTCAAAATATCTGCATTGATGGACAAAAAGGAGCGTAAGCACATAATGCTTAGTGAGGAATGCTCAAAACCAAAACACCATCAATGCAGCGAATCATAAAACCACTTTTAAAAGCAAACTCGATTCGACAAACCAAAGCAATATTTGAAAACCCTTTTTCAACAACATGCTTTAAAATCATGCCTTGCACAAACATGAAAGCCAACCCTTAGCTTAGAAAGCTAAGTAAACCTTTTCAAAACATAAACATGCAAAACCATCAAATTAGCCATTCCATGCAAAAACACCATATGCAAAGCTAATTTCAAACCTTGGAAAACACTTCCCCTTTACATCTTACCATTCTCATACTTGAATGTCATTTCAAAGCAAGAAACCCTTTTTAAACCATTTACTCAAACAATCCAACACATGCATTAAACAAATGCAACATATGAACCACATCATTAACAATTGCATCACATGCCCTTTTAAAACAAGTCTCCACAAGACTTCAATGCACTAAAGAGATTTCATGCACACATGCACCATTCTCAATAGATAATCAACACTTGTTCAAACCAACAAGTCAACATGCATTCATAATACATTTTACACTTTTCATGCAATCATGCATCATTTCAAGCATCTCATGCTTCATTATATTCAAGAACATCATATTGGCCTCCAAGTGATAACCAAATCCACTTTTCAACTCAACACCCGATCGGATACGCGGATCACAAGCGTTGTCCCCACGCTTCATACACACTACCAATCCAAGGTCTCCAAATGGACTTTTAACCACCATTTGACCTTACCATTCACAAGGTTCCCATGTATGGACTTTTAACCACCATACAACCTTAACTCTCACAAGGTTCCCATATATGGACTTTTAAACACCATATAACCTTAACATTCACAAGGTTCCCATGTATGGACTTTTAACCACCATACAACCTTAACATTCACAAGGTTCCCATGTATGGACTTTTAAACACCATACAACCTTAACATGCACAAGGTTCCCATGTATGGACTTTTAAACACCATACAACCTTTGCATCACCGATTGGTAGTTGTATAACATCACTAACGAGATCTGGGACACCCTATACAAGATTCACACATGGACTTTACACCACCATTGTGATCTTAACAAGCACAAGGTCCTCAAATGGAATTTTAACCACCATTATTACCTTTGCTTAACCAAGGTCCTCGAATGGAATTTTAACCACCATTATGACCTTAACCATCTCGTTAGGATACTTGGATGGAGTTTCCCGGTTCACTCTTAACCACTCCACATCCAAGGCGACTTATTCACGGTGCACCCAATCCTATAGCCGGCTAACTATACCCGATCAAAGAAACCAAGAACCACTTACATCACTTGCCAATATAACCATCTTACCACATTAATCCATTGATTTACATGCATAACCAAAATACATAAACCACCATTTATTTTAACCAAGAACCAACCATGGACTTTCAAACACCATGAGGTTCTTAAATAAACAAGGCTCACACAAGGACTTTCAACCACCTTTGTGACTTTAACCATCACATGCCAAAATGCATTATTAACAACAATATTCCACTGTTTTAAAGCATCACACAAAGCCATTAAACAACATGCAACACTATGCATCAATTCCACAATTTCAATGTACAAAACCAAGGATCTCTTACCTTGAGCATCCTTCACATATGGCTTTCAAAACCAGCATTAAACCATGCTAAAACATGCTTTCAAAACAGAATTTAAAACATGCAAATCACATGCATCGCATCCATCAAACACAATTGCTTTTAAAGCCAATTCACAACACAAACCAAGAGAGAAAATCCATTTACTTACTCTTGAGCTTAGAAAAGTTGTTTAGACTTAAACTAAGCTCCCAAAACCTTCAAACCTTGGTTTAAAAGCTGAAAACCCAACTTCACTCACCGATACACAAAACAAGGCTAGCCAACAAGCCTTCCAAGCATCCGAAACCTTCCACAACACCTCTAATGCTCACGGATCAACTTCCCCTGTTTCAAGCACACAACATCAGAGGATTAATGCATCATAATGCACTAAACACACCAGCAACACAACTAAACTCGCTGCTCATTGCAAATCCATCATTTCGGCTACCAAACACAACCGAAATCACCTCCAACACTTCCAAAACTTAACCCAGCCAAGATCCATCACTTCAAACCATTTTTAAACATCAATTAACATACAAAAAGGATCTAACCACGTCCTCAAACCTCCAGCTATAACAGATCACCAAGATCACTCCAAAAACAACCAAAAACTCAAGCAAAACTTAGGAAATTCAACCTATTTGGGATTGCATTGATTAAACCTCAATTACTCATCAATTTAACATTCGTTTAACATCAAATTGACACCTTAAAACACAGCCCAATCAGATCATACGAAAATCCATCAAAAATCATCAAATCTTGCATTTTAAAGCCAAAATCAAGATTACAATTGCAAAACCTTTAATAAATCACAAATCAAGGATTGAGAACTTGGGAATTTCAGTAAAGAACTGAGAGTTTAGAGGAGAAGGACGTTCTTACCTCCAAACTTGAGTTTCTCCCTTTTTGGAACCAAAAAGCTTGAAAATCCAATTAGCAAATGGTGAGGTTTTGTTGTAGAGATGATTAGCAATCAAAAGAGAATTGAAAAGGTATATTTAAGTGACAAAATCAGAGGAAAAAGCTCTGGAAAAAATGTTTGGTTTGAGAGAAAATGAGAGAAAAGGAAATAGAAGATTTGAGAGAAAAGTTAGTTAGAATTAGGAAAAATATCTTCCCTCCACTTTTCTTTAGTTTAAAAACATTTAATTAAATCATTTAATATTCTAGAAAATCTGGAGAAACTCCCATTGGGTAAATAGCTCCTTAAAGATTCAAAGTTTCAATCCTTTTTAAAACAGTCACGCAGTTTTCAAAAAAATTACATTTTGGTCACTAACCCAAAATGTCACCCTTCCAAACCTCATTTTGCAAAATTGATTTCACAGTTCACTTATATATATTAAAAGAGGATTTTAGGACATTTTTCCATATTTTTAATGCAACCCGAACTAGGCTTTCCTAAAAAGCACCTTTTATATTCGAACAACACTTTGACCGAACCGGTCAACGCCCAAAACTTCTAAGCCCAAAACCGGGGTGTTACAACTCTCCCCCTCTTAGTAAATTTCGTCCTCGAAATTTCAACTGGCGAGAAGAGTACAACCACACTTCTCAAAGCAAACCGCAAAGCAACACAGGGGATTTAAGCACCACTGAACACCCTCTTCACAAAACTCCACCGAAACTCAACACCACCACACACTGTTCCCGAAACTTGTTCACATAGTGACTCAAACCAATCAGTTCAGCCACTATGTAACCCACAACCTTCACTGCTTCTAAAAACCTTTGCAAAACTACTCAACCTTTTCCAGAGATTTCCACAACAAGCAAGCATTCCCAAGCATCAACTGCTTACCCAAACTTCTCAACGAATGCTGACATTCCTTCACATCCGCCGCTATCATTACCATAACAACTCACCAAGACTACTCACCCATAATCCAAAAATCACATCACAAAACCCCAACCTTGACTCCGCTAGCCGTTCCACACACCACCAGCTGATCTCCAAAAAGAATTCACTTACTCACAACCAGCCAACCACTTCTCACAAGAATCCGTCCAACCAACAATGACCTTCGATCTTTCATTACCTTTCCACTTCAAGCTTTGACCACAACACTTGCCTTACAAGAACACCGCCCAACTTAAACATGCATATCACCATCTCAACTCCTCGAAGGTTGCTACGAACCAACACCCATAAAAACAACCTTTCTACTACCACATCAATGCCAAAATACCTCGGCACTCTGAGAACACATCCACTACATACAACATCATCTAGCTTCCAAGGAACCACCTCTTCCACAAGCTACTCAAAACCACTTGACCGATTCTAACTTCCATCGGCAAACTCCTTACCACCACACCACTAAACTCGATAAGCATCAAACACTTTCCTTCTACCAACATACTATACCGCACTCACTATTACTAACAACTTGCTTAATACTCTCCACTACCTCTAACTTACACTCAGCACCAAAACAACTTCTAAAAACCCATCACCAACCTAACCCAACCACAACACTAACAGACTTGATTAGTTATTAGCAAGTGTGAACGTTCGTATGCATGGTCACCAACATGCCCTATCAATGCCTGATGTACATGTATGCAAAACCTCTAATGTCATGCCACATGTATGCATGGACCAGTACATATATAATATAACATATAACAAATGATTTTAACTGTGCATGTATGTCAGTTCACACCCACCAATAACATCCTCAGAGTCCGTCTAAGAACAACCTCCTATTTCACTTTCAACTTGTCTAACTCCATCATTCTAGCAACCATTAACCACAAGATACCCACTAAACCTTCTTCACGTTAAAGATGTTTTCAAAACAACAACAACATCTACTACCCCAACATGCTAGCAACAAGACCAAACTCACAACACAAGGAAACCCAAACCAAAACCAAACTAGGGCACTAAAGCAAAGATTACTTAACAAGGTTACCTGAAAACACATCACCACCCTGGAGCTTCATCAGGCGAGCTCTCTTCCTCACAGAACCACCATCCTCCAGCCGCACCGCTGTAGCATCAGCTAACACCCCGAGATCACCACCATCTCCTTGCGGTAAAGAACCTTGGCTGTTCCGAGCCAACTTCAAACAATCACGTCTCATGTGTCCAGCTGACCCACATTTCCAACAGATTCCATTTCCCAAACTCTTCACAACTTTCTGCTCTTCCTGCCACCTTCGAACCTTGTCTCGGCCGTGCCCTCGACCCTTCAGAGACCCTTTTGCTACCACTGAAGCTGATTTCACTATATCAGGACAATCTCGCTTCACATGCTCTTTAGAACCACAGTTCCAACAAGCACCTGCGCCCCAACAACCTCCAACATGGCGCCTTCCACAACGGTTACATACCGGTAGCTGAGCTTCCACTCCTTGATCAAGCAACACTCGCCCCAGATTTGCACTACCTTCACATTGCTTAACCCTTGGGAATTTCTCTCCAAGATACCTCTCATAAAAGGCAGACACAAAGAAATCCCAATCAATATCATGGATGTGCGATGACACCGCCACAGATGTCCACCAGGCACAAGCGTCCTCCAACATCAATGTGACAACACTTCCCAGCTTACATGCATAATCACAACCTTCCTGATCCAAAATCAGAACCACACTGGCCAACCAGGCCTCAAACGTCTCAGGTGTCGAACCATGATACTCCACAACACCCAAATCTTGCAAACGCTGCCTCGACAAACCCACACATCCCACAGCCTGAGATGTTCCCAACACCTCCTGAACAACAGGTGATGAACTCTTCATCACAGAACCAACCTCTTCCTCTTGCCTTACCACCTCAACTCCAGGCACAGAAAACTGAGACGAAACACCTCCATTAAAAGGTGAATTCCACGCCTTAACAACCTGCCCCAAGGCAGCAACCATCTCACCCAACTGCCATTCTTTCACCGATTTCACCATACTATTAACAACAAGCAATCACAACAAAACAAACAAAACAATTAGACCAGCTTAAGCAAGGATTCAAACTCCAACTCCAACATAACACAATAGCTATATTAATAAGGCAATGGGTATCCCGAATCCTCCCCCTTTTACATGACATAACAGTCAACAAAAGCATGGATATCACAACATCAAGCATATCAACAACATATCCGATCATGCTTACATCAAACAACATCCACTCGCAACAGCATAACATCAACATATCATACCCATTACACTTCCATCATGCATAACATCAGCTCATAACACTAGCACATCATCAGCACAAATCCACATGAGCTCAACGAAGGTTCATAACCACAAAGCATGCTTAAAAACATCAACAATTTGCTCAGAAACACATGTTTCAAACAACCTTCAACCACACATCAAGATAAACATCAAACACATATCACAACAACTTACCATTTTCCCCAAGCATTCACAACTCAGCTCTGATACCACCAAATGTAACCCCCTTAACCCGGCCTAGACGTTCGACCCGAATTAAGAAGATCACACGGGGAAAACCAAAGTCAACCGGAAAGTCAACCTTGATTAACGACCCTTTTTTTTCTTTTTAATCTTGTCTAGATGCTCATTAACCCTAGATGTGTTCACACAAACATCATACTCAAAGATCACAACCATCAGAAAACATTCAGGGACCTAATTGTACAAAACACAACTTTAGGGACCAAACTGTAAATTCTGAAAATTTCAGGGACTTCACCCAATTAAAAGTTACCAATATAAAATTAGTCATGTTTCATACTTCACTGCCAAATTTCAGCTCAAACGGACATCTCAAACTCATCCAATTGCATAAACATGTTTTAGGACCAAAACGCAAACATTTCGAAACATATAACTGCCCATGTCAGCCTCCAACGGTCAGGTGTTCCGAAACAGGGTAAACCTGTTTCAAAACGCGGGGCCGTTCCGCAACGGGTACCGAAACGGGGTCTGGCAGTAGCATCCTCGTTCCGGAACGGTTCCTTCCGTTTCGAAACACCCTGGCCATAACAGGCCCCTGTTCCGAAACGGTAGTGGTCGTTCCGAAACGACCTGCCCAGATTGCAGCAACAATGCTGGTTAAACACACTTTTACCCCACCAAACATGCTCCAAAAGCCACCAAAACACACCAGCAAGTCATTCAACATATAGGGAACATAAATGCATCAAAACTAGATACAAGACCACCCCTAGGTGCACAAACTCATTAAACACATTCAAGGCTCAATCATGCTTTTAAACAAGAAGCATAGTAATACAACTTAAGCATAGGGAGATTCAAACGTTGCAACATTAATCCACATGATTCAAAACCATAACCCAAACTTGTCCAACATACACAATCTCCTTTGACAACAACATAAGAGATTCTACCCCCATTGCCTTTATTAACTATAGCTATTAACCGAGACATACATCTCTAATGGAGTCCTCCTTGAATCCCTTGCTTCTCGCTGTCCAAACTTCAAAATATCTGCATTGATGGACAAAAAGGAGCGTAAGCACATAATGCTTAGTGAGGAATGCTCAAAACCAACACACCATCAATGCAGCGAATCATAAAACCACGTTTAAAAGCAAACTCGATTCGACAAACCAAAGCAATATTTGAAAACCCTTTTTCAACAACATGCTTTAAAATCATGCCTTGCACAAACATGAAAGCCAACCCTTAGCTTAGAAAGCTAAGTAAACCTTTTCAAAACATAAACTTGCAAAACCATCAAATTAGCCATTCCATGCAAAAACACCATATGCAAAGCTAATTTCAAACCTTGGAAAACACTTCCCCTTTACATCTTACCATTCTCATACTTGAATGTCATTTCAAAGCAAGAAACCCTTTTTAAACCATTTACTCAAACAATCCAACACATGCATTAAACAAATGCAACATATGAACCACATCATTAACAATTGCATCACATGCCCTTTTAAAACAAGTCTCCACAAGACTTCAATGCACTAAAGAGATTTCATGCACACATACACCATTCTCAATAGATAATCAACACTTGTTCAAACCAACAAGTCAACATGCATTCATAATACATTTTACACTTTTCATGCAACCATGCATCATTTCAAGCATCGCATGCTTCATTATATTCAAGAACATCATATTGGCCTCCAAGTGATAACCAAATCCACTTTTCAACTCAACACCCGATCGGATACGCGGATCACAAGCGTTGTCCCCACGCTTCATACACACTACCAATCCAAGGTCTCCAAATGGACTTTTAACCACCATTTGACCTTACCATTCACAAGGTTCCCATGTATGGACTTTTAACCACCATACAACCTTAACATTCACAAGGTTCCCATATATGGACTTTTAAACACCATATAACCTTAACATTCACAAGGTTCCCATGTATGGACTTTTAACCACCATACAACCTTAACATTCACAAGGTTCCCATGTATGGACTTTTAAACACCATACAACCTTAACATGCACAAGGTTCCCATGTATGGACTTTTAAACACCATACAACCTTTGCATCACCGATTGGTAGTTGTATAACATCACTAACGAGATCCGGGACACCCTATACAAGATTCACACATGGACTTTACACCACCATTGTGATCTTAACAAGCACAAGGTCCTCAAATGGAATTTTAACCACCATTATTACCTTTGCTTAACCAAGGTCCTCGAATGGAATTTTAACCACCATTATGACCTTAACCATCTCGTTAGAATACTTGGATGGAGTTTCCCGGTTCACTCTTAACCACTCCACATCCAAGGCGACTTATTCACGGTGCACC
Organism: Hibiscus trionum; assembly: GCA_030270665.1. Lineage (NCBI taxonomy): Eukaryota > Viridiplantae > Streptophyta > Magnoliopsida > Malvales > Malvaceae > Hibiscus > Hibiscus trionum. The sequence continues at coordinate 5,651,040 of BSYR01000007.1, read as the reverse complement.
CAATCCTATAGCCGGCTAACTATATCCGATCAAAGAAACCAAGAACCACTTACATCACTTGCCAATATAACCATCTTACCACATTAATCCATTTATTTACATGCATAACCAAAATGCATAAACCACCATTTACTTTAACCAAGAACCAACCATGGACTTTCAAACACCATGATGTTCTTAAATAAACAAGGCTCACACAAGGACTTTCAACCACCTTTGTGACTTTAACCATCACATGCCAAAATGCATTATTAACAACAATATTCCACTGTTTTAAAGCATCACACAAAGCCATTAAACAACATGCAACACTATGCATCAATTCCACAATTTCAATGTACAAAACCAAGGATCTCTTACCTTGAGCATCCTTCACATATGGCTTTCAAAACCAGCATTAAACCATGCTAAAACATGCTTTCAAAACAGAATTTAAAACATGCAAATCACATGCATCGCATCCATCAAACACAATTGCTTTTAAAGCCAATTCACAACACAAAGCAAGAGAGAAAATCCATTTACTTACTCTTGAGCTTAGCAAAGTTGTTTAGACTTAAACTAAGCTCCCAAAACCTTCAAACCTTGGTTTAAAAGCTGAAAACCCAACTTCACTCACCGATACACAAAACAAGGCTAGCCAACAAGCCTTCCAAGCATCCGAAACCTTCCACAACACCTCTAATGCTCACGAATCAACTTCCCCTGTTTCAAGCACACAACATCAGAGGATTAATGCATCATAATGCACTAAAAACACCAGCAACACAACTAAACTCGCTGCTCATTGCAAATCCATCATTTCGGCTACCAAACACAACCGAAATCACCTCCAACACTTCCAAAACTTAACCCAGCCAAGATCCATCACTTCAAACCATTTTTAAACATCAATTAACATCCAAAAAAGATCTAACCACGTCCTCAAACCTCCAGCTATAACAGATCACCAAGATCACTCCAAAAACAACCAAAAACTCAAGCAAAACTTAGGAAATTCAACCTATTCGGGATTGCATTGATTAAACCTCAATTACTCATCAATTTAACATTCGTTTAACATCAAATTGACACCTTAAAACACAGCCCAATCAGATCATACGAAAATCCATCAAAAATCATCAAATCTTGCATTTTAAAGCCAAAATCAAGATTACAATTGCAAAACCTTTAATAAATCACAAATCAAGGATTGAGAACTTGGGAATTTCAGTAAAGAACTGAGAGTTTAGAGGAGAAGGACGTTCTTACCTCCAAACTTGAGTTTCTCCCTTTTTGGAACCAAAAAGCTTGAAAATCCAATTAGCAAATGGTGAGGTTTTGTTGTAGAGATGATTAGCAATCAAAAGAGAATTGAAAAGGTATATTTAAGTGACAAAATCAGAGGAAAAAGCTCTGGAGAAAATGTTTGGTTTGAGAGAAAATGAGAGAAAAGGAAATAGAAGATTTGAGAGAAAAGTTAGTTAGAATTAGGAAAAATATCTTCCCTCCACTTTTCTTTAGTTTAAAAACATTTAATTAAATCATTTAATATTCTAGAAAATCTTGAGAAACTCCCATTGGGTAAATAGCTCCTTAAAGATTCAAAGTTTTAATCCTTTTTAAAACAGTCACGCAGTTTTCAAAAAATTACATTTTGGTCACTAACCCAAAATGTCACCCTTCCAAACCTCATTTTGCAAAATTGATTTCACAGTTCACTTATATATATTAAAAGAGGATTTTAGGACATTTTTCCATATTTTTAATGCAACCCGAACTAGGCTTTCCTAAAAATCACCTTTTATATTCGAACAACACTTTGACCGAACCGGTCAACGCCCAAAACTTCTAAGCCCAAAACCGGGGTGTTACAATGAACAAATACAACTCCTGTTTTTCCGGAACAGTCGAAAACAACTGGGTGGCACTGGTAACTTTGCTTTTCCTTTGTGGTCAAAAAGCAAACCAGGTGTCCCAATGACTTTGCTTTCCGTCTTCCCAAAGCGGTAGTGAACAAATAGCAACTCTTCGAATGGAGGTTCCATTCATCTTGGAACCTTATGGATAAGCCATAAGCCAAAATGAGGGTTTCCTTTCTTCTTGAGTTTAGATAGATAGGCTAATTTTCTTCTCTTTTCTAAAAGATTTCGTTGTCCTGCCTCTTCTGCTTTGAAGTGGCAAGTTTGAAATTCTTTGTTTGGAAATCTTTGCAGGTTCTTACTCCTCTTCTGGGAGGCACTCGATTTATCTTTCAAATCTCTGTGAAAAGAGATAAAATGCTATGACAGAATGAATTAGCATGCTTCCTACTTAGGGACACCTAACTAAGTATGATGTACGAAATCATTTTTATAAATGCTGGGGAAAACTTTCGCGGGTTCTTTTTGCTGCTTTGCCTCCATCAAAACCGGTGACGTCGTAAATCAAATAGAATTCCATCTTTTGCAACTTTTTTGAGCTCATCAAAACCTTTGTTGACTGAACTTTTATGTTATCTATCAAACCTGACAACAAGAACATTATCATCTCCTAAAACCCTTTGTAAGTGACTTCTGATCTTTTCAAAGCAAGGGACTTTGATCCTATAGCTTCTATTTTTGCTTACATGACAATGATACTCATATGTCTTGCAAGATTCCTACTCACGTGACTTAACATGATCACTTGTAGTATATTGTCTAGCTAGAAAATCCCAGACCTTTTCTTCAAACTTATCCATTGCCAAATTATTGTAGCTTTTAATTTCATCCACAATGATTACTTCTTCTAGTCTGTTTTGCCCAAGGATTAGAAAAGCTTTATGAAATTCGAGCTTCCCCTAAAGCTACCAATTGAGAGCTCGGTACTTCTCCCGAGGTCTACTTGTGAAACACTGCCCTATTTAACTCGGGCTCAATTGTCATCTTGTTGTTGGCTCTTCGCGCATGCCCTTAACTTTCCTTGGGGTCCGATCTTCAACTAAAGCCCTACCGAAACTTCTTCGTTTTCCAAGCGCTTAAACAAATCCAAGACGGTGGTGCACTATCCCCAAAGACTTCATAGAAAATGATAAAGTTGTAAATCCCCAAAGCAATCAGATTCATTTCTATAACCTCCTCTAGTTGATAAGAGGTATAAAAATATTTTGATGTCTCACAGCTCGGTGCTTGAGACCTTCTCCCCGGAATCTTAAATGTCCAGGTTAGTTTCCGTCTTTTACCCACTAGGTCTTTCTTTCTCTTTTTTTCTATCTCAACATTGGGGTGAGCTCGTCCTTAAGTCCCTGAACTTTTCTTCCTCAAGATCAATGGTCCGAAAACCTTGCACTTTTCTATCACACACTCTTGTTACCCCATAAATGGTATTCATCGTCTAATATCAATGTTGGGCATCCAGATAGGTCCTTTCTGGGCACAAAAAGTCAGTCCGCTTGTTATTTCAATGCAAGAGACAAAATGAAATTATTATACGTACATGTATACATATTTTACAAAATAGGGCAAGCATGAAAATCAAGCTTAGGTTTTGGAAAAAGAGATCAACCCAAGTGAAACTTTTTTTATAAGATCACGAATGTTGTGAGGATACATAAACATATGAAATCCTTACTAAACTATTACGCTTTCGAGAGGAACAACCCCCAGACCTAATTTCTACTCAATTTAAGGTGGCTCTCTTTAACTCGCTAACTCACCGTGCCCCACCTTTCCCTCTTTTCTGATCTTAATCAGGCGTTAGAAGTATGGCAATCCTTGAAGAAAGGTTAACCTCGATAGGCGGGATGTCATCTGAAGACAAGTTCATCTATCCATGTATGGTCGAAATGGTCTTTCAAGGCTTGTAATGTAGGCTATGGCTCATGGTTTATGAAAGAAGGATATGCAGGCCCAAGTAAGTTTTTAAGGGTGACGAAACCAAGGATCACTTCTTTTGACAGGAAAACTCGATTACGTACTGTCTGGTCTGGATATGCTCAGATGAAATACTATTTTCTCTTTTATTTTGGATCGCTCTAGACTGCTCTTTTTTTTGGGTTTTCACCCTAGAGGTTATTTCCTTTCTTTTGGTGTAGCTTCGGGTCGACTTGCATTTTTTTATTGTATTGATGCGTGCTTCCATTCAAAGGTGATCAATCTTTCAAAGCCCTTCTAAATTAGGTTTCCTACAACCCCTTCTCTGATTATCTCTCTCTCTCTCTCTTTCCTTTTTTTTGTAAAACTGCACTTTTCAGACTAGTGCTTTCACTTTCGATTTCTTGTGCCAATAACTTTTAACTTGATTTGGGTCGGCTCTTTGAGCGCAAACTTTTCCTTTGCCATTTCCTTTTTGTGTTTCTCTTGCTCAAATTGTACATTGTATTCCATGTATCTGTTCTCCTTCATTGTCCCTTAATTCATGAGGCATCTTCTTCATAGCATAATCAAAATCCAATGTCATTTATTTATACATAAGCTTCTATCTCCTTTGCCCCCGGTGTAGGGGTGATCCTTGGTTTGGGTTCAATCGAAAGAAAATTATCAGGCTCAAAAGGGGACAACAATGAATACTTTTCTTATTTTCTTTCTGTGTGAAGGGAGATGAAGGAATGCCAAATGTCATCCCATACATAGATTTCAAAAACAATCTTCAGGTGGTAGATGTTTTAGGGTTATCACTTCATTCAATGACCTTGAACAACAATGCCTGAGAGGAAAATTCACTCAATGGGATCTTCCCATTAATCCTTACACTCATTATTGTTCCTCCCTAGGCCTGATTAGAACACAAGGAGTTCACATTTGCAGCATCCTCACAACATTCGATTTTTTTAATGAAATTTATTTTTGCAAAATGTATATACATATATGTATGAAAAATTAAAAATATGCTCATAATATTAATGAATAAATGAATTGTTTTTAAGAAATCAAAGAATATAAAATGCTTGTCAAATGAAATGCATATGAAGGTCTCTTTCATTGAAATTGAAAAAAGTAAACATAACATAAGCCCTTAGTAAAATTCTTCGCTATCTTCAGACAACATTAGCAAAGTGCAACAAAAGGAAATGCCGCATGTGACATGAACTTCTAAAACTAAACCAGGAATCAACACCTCCAACAATCATGTTCACCACCTTTCTTCTCAAATCTTCAGAATCCCGCTCACAATCGGACTCTGAACATTGTTCTTTAGAGCTCTACAATTCTCAGTGGTGTGGCCCGTACTTCCCACATGGTAGCTACACACGTTATTAGCATCATAGCCATCAGGATAGGAGGGCTCTTCATTTTGGACCTAACTAGAGCCAGAAGTTTTTTTCTTGATAAGCATTAGGAGAAAATCTGTGTATATGAACTGGATGAAGAACCCTCGATGGCTAAGAAAATTGTCCCAAACCCCTCCAACGGTTAATTTTATTTGTTTTATGAATGAATGCATGCAATGTGTTGTATGCACGACAAAGATATATAATTAAAGGTATTTAATAAAAAATATACAATTAAAATGCAAAGAAGCATTGATTCGACGACCATTCTCATTAAACAACTTTTCATAACGAAAATCGAGTCTCGTTACAATGAGTGAAGAACATAACCACCACTTAGGGCATCACTGAAACTTGAGTTCCTTCTCCGCTAATAATTGGGTTGGCCTTTGCTCATTTTCTCGATCAACCTTTGAACTTCGGAATTCTTAAACTCGACGTTATGGACTCTTTCTCCCATTACAAAAGCATTCAATTTTAAACTGTTCTCGAATCAACACTTTGTATGAAAATGTCATGAATATGCACAAAAATAATCAAACAAACAAAACAAGAAAAGTAAACGAGTCAGTAACAAATAGTGAATATTGAATAAAAAGCAAATAAATAACACACAAAACAGATTAACAACAAAAAGGCCTAAAAACATGCATTCTAGCTTGCTATAGTTATCCGTATGGCTCTAATGGGGTGGGTTTCCTAGATTCTCACGCAAGGGTTCAGTTCTAATTAAGGGTACCCGAACCTATCTTATTACCTACTAAGGCGACAAGAACTCCAATTATGGCCAGTTACAAGCTTGCGAATTGGTTTCAGTTCAAGGGTAAGCACAACCTAATGACGTGGAGGGCTGCTCACGTGTCAAAAGGTGTGGATACCGAAAGTGAATTACCGACCCGTGGAGGGCTACTCACGTGGGTATGGGTGTTTCACTCCCACTTAAGGGATGAAGCTCGGGGATAGAGCTTGATGATCATGATGCAGCACATATCAGTGATTTCTTAGAAATTAAATGAAAAATTAATCCAATGACCACCAATTATTAAAGCCCGTTCAATTTGGACCAAATTCCACTTAAGTACCCTAAATTAACTTCCATTTAAATTTCAATCGTTTCTTTCGATTAAAACCACAAATATTTTTTCGGCCTAGCTCTCTTTTAATTTTGTAAAACAAAAATACGTCCCCAGCGGAGTCGCCATGTTGTGGTGACGTTTTTTAAGTCAAAATCGAAAATCGCTTACGAGTTATTTATGTTAGCTTTTTTTTTGAAAATTCATTTTCTTTCTTTATTTTGTTTTTTTATTGAAAATGACAAAGTTTATAAAAATCAGATTTTTAACAAAAAAAGTTTTGGAGTCACCACCGGCCACTTAGGTAGGCCGGACACCATAAAACTAGAGATTCATTGAAAGGGTTCGGGAATAGATTACGCGTGGGGAAGGGTTAGCACCCCCAACACACCTGAAAATTGGTACCAAAATATTTGTTGCTTTTAATCGAAGGAAATTGCTTAAATTTAAAATAGATTTAATTTAGTGTACTTAATTGAAAATTGACTTTAATTTAACGGGCTTTATCAAATTGACGAGTTCGAATTAATTAGACATTTAACTAAAAAGGATGACGATACACCGAACCATAGATTAAACCGACATCGAATAAGCCCGACAGTCGTGTTAATTTATGATTCAATATTCGTATGTCACATTTATGCATGATGCAACTATTTAAATATGATGTCATGATATCGTCAAGTTTTAACTATAATTTACCTTGGGATGGTAAGAATTAATTCAAATATTTTATCAACATCCTTTAAGCCTGGACTGTTACGACACAAATATCAGAATTTATAAATACCCCTCTTTTATGTTTTAATTTGATTAATTCAAAATAAATTGGTCATATGAATGACAATATAAAAATGAATGTCACAAAATACTTAAAATTAAGCACACAAGTCCCTATTAAAGCCCTAACCTAAAGACCTGAATTATGTAAGTTCACTTAGTAATCTAGTTATTGAATAGGTGAATACAATATTAGCCTAAATTAATTAGCCTTAAAAGACTAGAAACCTTAACAAATTATGAAGGAGGAAATTTAGTGTCAATCTAAACGTGAAATTAACTTTATCCTAAAGAGTAATGAAAAAGGTGTTGAACTAATCTAGTGAATTTAACATTTATCTCAATAAGACAAGGATAAATTTAAATTCACTAAACTAATTCAAACCTTCAATCTAACTACGGCTCTAAAAAACTAATTCTAAATCTAATTTAATTAATTTAAAAATTATGCCCCTATAAGCCGAGCGTACACTTTAAATTAATTAAATTAAATTTCTTTAATCTAATCTAAAATTAATCCTACAAACCCAAAGCCCATTAAACACCACAAAACCCAAAGCCATCTAAACTAAGCACAAATTAAAAAGACCACATATATATACTTATACAAAAAAACTACACATTAACTGTATATTCTACTATATATATATATAAGAAATATTATATACGTTTAAAACTATATTACATGTTATAAAAAGATATGTATTATATATGTTACTAAAACTTTATATATTATAAAAAACTTATTTTGTAAAAAAAACTATACATTATATTATACTATAAAAATTATACTATACATATACACCATATAGTATGTATTATATGAAAAACACATATTACATAAAACCATGTATATTATAAAAACCAAAATATTATATACAAGCTATATATATATATATTATAAACTATATATTATAAATACTATGTATATTATGAAAACTGTGTATACTGTAAACAAAAATATCTAAACAAGACAATCACAAATTGAACTAAAACACTAAGCAAAAACATCACATTTATTCACATGGCATAAACATAAATAAGGACCGAAATTAAAGAAATTAAAGAAATTAAAATGCAAGAGAGGGAATTAAAACATGCATGACTAAAAGGGGAAAACCGTGATTTTACCACTGAAGAAGGGATTAAATCGAAATAGAAACAAAAATTCGAGGACCAAAAAGGAATTTTATAAATTAGACATCAAATTGAAGTTAAAACTAGGATGAAATTGAAATATCATGCAAAGTTGAAGGGACTGTAGCCATGAGTTTGAAAAATGGAAGGGCCGCGGTTGTGAATATGGGGCAGACGGAAGGAATTAAAACGTAAATAACCGTTTTTTTAATCTTTACATGAGTATAAAACCCACCTAAAATCTAAATCACTCTTTTTTCATTTTTAGAATCAAAAACTCAAACATTTTCTCTGCAATGACGCGGTTTTTTTAGAGATCGGTTTCCCTTTTTTTTTTTTTACCTTTTTCCGTTGTTTCAGCTATCGTTGGCCGGCCGACGAACCCTTAAATAAACCAACACAAATCCCTCATTTTCAAAAAAAATAGATTCAGTCTCAAAACTCCCTTTAAAAACGAAAAATCCCCCACCTTTAAGCAAAAACCGAGCCTTTTAAAAAAATTTACACCCATTTCTTTGTCGGTTCACCATGCACGGCCTCGAAAAGCCGAGAGGCTTATCACCGACAATGAGGAGCGGCAACGCGAGAGGAGCAGAACGACCGCTAAGGTAAAAAATAAATGTTAACACTGTGGATTTTTTGTTTTGTTTATTCTGAAAAATCCGTTTTTTCATTCAGATCTGATTACATCGCTTATATTTGATTTTTTGTTTTGTTTACATTTACAAGTAAAAAATAAATGTTAACACTGTGGATGATTATAGCACTAAGATCCTCTATTTTTTTATGTTTTTGGTCTGTTTCGGTGGTTGGAGTTGGTGGCCGTCCATCGCAATTCCCCGCAAAATTTTCGGTGCGTGATTTGAATGGTCTGAAAGATGAAACGACACCGGTGCGTGGAGGATATGAACGGCTGGAGCGTGGGCAACACGCGCGGTAGTCGAACGGTCTTTCGATCTGGGTCGTTGGATCAGCTCTGATCTAACGGATGAGATGCTTCTTGAGATGGATGGTCCAGATGGCTCCATCAAGCTTGATGTGGCAACGTTGGAAGGGCGACACGTGGCATTAGGAAGTTTAAGGGTCTTTATCAGCTTCGATCTTGGCCATTAGATCGGATCAGATCAAACGACTATCCTTTGGCTGCGCATAGAAGATAAGAGGCATTAGATTATGGTTTTGTTATTAGAATTGGGTTTAGGGTTTTTTAATTATTTAGGGCCTGATTGGGCCACAAGTACTATGTAATAATAATTTGCTTTGGGCCTTATTTAATATAAGTTGTAAATGGACTTAAATATTAATAATATTACTAGGCTTTTTTAATCGGTCATTTGGTTTTTTAGTTTAATAATAATGATGATGACGACGACGACGATGATGCTGATGATGATGGCACATAAGATTAATAATAATAATAATAATAATAATAATAATAATAATAATAATAATAATAATAATAATAATAATAATAATAATAATAACAATAATAACAATAATAATAAACATATTTAATACACAATATCAATACATAAAATGACATACACATACAAAGGAATACATAAATATCGGTACATATTACACATAATATGTACATACATATACATAACAACATACACACATGGTCGTATTTTATATACAATACATAAACATAGACACTAAACACATATTATAAACACATATTAATATACCAAAACAACATATATAATAATAACACACACACACACACATATATATATATATACGCGACCGAACAAAAATAAGTGATTACAGACTGAATGCATGGCTTCCTAAAAACTTCTAGGTAGAGGCTGTGAGTATGGCACGCTATCTCATCAACAAGTCACCACGAGCATCTTTGGGTGGAAAAGTTGCAGAAGAGGTATGGACATGCAATGTAGTTGATTTTTCACACTTACGGATTTTTGGTTGTCATGCTTATGTGCATGTACCTGGTGATGAGAGATCAAAACTTGATGCAAAATCAAAGTAGTGCATCTTTTTGGGCTACAAGAAAGGTGTCAAAGGATACAAGTTTTGGGATCTAGTTGCAAGGAAAATAGTGATTAGTAGAGATGCAATTTTTGATGAGCAATTCATGTTTCAGCAGAACCGAATCAAGGTCCTGGTGGATTTCGAACAGTATGCAAGAGTAGTTGAGAAAGAAGTAAGAACTGAGAAAGGTGAAAGTTTGAATTCAACTTCTAGTGACTCTAATACAGTTCTGTTGCATAATTATAATTTAGCCAGAGATAGAGAGAGACGCACCAATGTAAAGGCTCCATGCAGATTGGGTTTTGAAGATATGGTGTCTTTTGCACTTCACATTAGTAGTGAAGATCCGGATACTTTTCAAAGGGCTATCTCTAGTCCGAAGAAAAGCAAATGGATGGTTGCAATGGTTAAGGAGATGAAATCTTTGCAAAAAAATCATACGTGGGAGCTAGCTAGGCTTCTTGAGGGAAAGAAGGCTATAGGTTGCAAATGGGTGTATAAAAGGAAACCAATAGTATCAGAAAAAGATGGGGGGGGGGAAGTTCAAGCCTCAATTGGTAGCAAAGGGTTTTTCACAGCAAAAAGAAGTTGATTATGATGAAATCTTTTCTCCTGTGGTTAGACATACTTCAATCAGGGCAGTTCTTGCACTTGTAGCTAGTTCAAATTTGCATTTAGAGCAGATGGATGTTAAAACTGCTTTTTGCACGGTGATCTAGAGGAGCAGATTTATATGCAGCAGCCAGAAGGGTTCTTTCAATCTGGAGATGAACATCTGGTTTGCAGGTTAAAGAAATCTTTGTACAAGTTGAAGCAGTCTCCACGACAATGGTACAAGCGATTCGACTCCTACATGATTCAGATTTGCTACAAGCGATGCGAGTATGATTGTTGTGTCTATGTTAAAAGGCTTGATGATGGTTCTTTTATTTTTCTGCTATTGTATATTGATGATATGTTGCTGGCTACAACGTATATGCATGATTCTGTCGGTTTGAAAGCTTTATTGAGTCAGGAACTTGGTATGAAAGACTTAGGAGCTGCAAAGAAAATTCTTGGAATGGAGATTCACAGAGATAGAGGCTCAAGGAAACTGTGGTTATCTCAGCAAGGCTATGTTCAGAAAGTGTTAGACATGTTTGAGATGAGCAAAGCAAAGCCCGTGAGCACTCCATTGGCGAATCACTTTGAGCTTTCTACAGAATAGTGCCCGAAGACAGACAAGGAAATTGAAGAGATGGCAAAGGTCCCTTATGCCAGTGCTGTCGGCTGCCTGATGTATGCGATGGTATGTACTCGTTGCTTTCCACCAATACTGTGCTTCATCAGCTAACAAAGAAAGGGCACACTCGAGCTTGTGCTCATCAGAAAATTGTAACTGCTTATTCAGAATCTGTAAAGTATTGTTTAACCAATACTCAATGATTTTAGGGTTATCATCATTTTTCCCGGTAAAAGAGAAAGCCCGATGTTGAGGCAACTTATCAATAAGAGCTAGGATACTCAGAATAACAACAATGGGAGTTTGAAAAGTTTTCTCAACCTTCATCGATGTTGTAACACCCGTGTTTTGGGGTCGGGAGTTGAGTATGTGAGTTGGGTTTGAGTTGTCAGAGTCGGTTTAATTTAATTAGACCTTGGTTTTAATTTAAATGAAATTTAAAATCCTAGTAATGGCATTTTTGTAAATAGTTCAAAAAAAGGAAAAGATGAGCCTTTTACAACAAAAAGAAAGGGGAGAGTCTTCTTCTTCATTCACATTTCCACGTGAAAAACCCAAAACCCTCCCCAAGTCACTATTACATCTCTTTTCTCCATCATTTCAAGAGCTCCTTTCAAGGTAACTTCATTTTTGGTTTCTTCTCCTTATTCCAAGCATCTCCATGGTTTTAGATTTCAAAATCATCATCTTTTTAATTTTTCAAGTTTTCAAGGTTTGAAGAAAGTATGAAACTTTAATAGTTTCTTAACTTGTTTTTGGGTTGTCTAGTTAAGTTTTGAGTTAACCTTACCTTAATACACCTTATATCTTTAAATGGATGGATTTTGTCAAAATCCCGAAATGGGTCTTGGGGACATTTTTGAAAGTGTCAAAACTTGAAATTTTGATGTGGTTTTGTGTTGGGTTGAAGGGCTGATGATGTACGGTTGTTAGGAAAGTGTTTTGGAAGTCTTTAAAGGTAATACAGGTGTTGGAAATGGTAGATTTCAGCTGGGTATAAATGGAGTACGAAAATGTGATTTTGGTGGTTAGCTTGAGCTTGAAATTATGAAGTTTTGGCTTGTGATTGTGGGTTGAGATTGTGGCTGAGTTTGGCAATGATTTGGTTGAGTAATACCTTGTCTATTGATTGGTTAGAAGCAAAGGGAAACACCGGAGAAGGTTCGGGATCGATTCCGGAATTTGTGGAGGCTTGAGTGGCTTTGCTTGGTTTGCTTAAGGAAGGGTGGTGAGTGAAAATTTCAAACTTATTTAAATTGGTTCAAGTGTGTAGTTGAGGTTTTGGGATGTGATTGGTAGGCCATTCCAAGGTAGCAGTTAAGTTGGTAGCTTAACTTCTTGTGTGTTTATAAGCTTTAAATGTTTATGCCTATTATGATCTTGTGGAGCATGAATTGTTTATGTATGAGTATACATTGATGTGTGTGGTGATGGCTATGTGAATATGCATGTTGGTCAGACATGATGTGGTTTTAATATTATGATTGGCACTAGTTAACTTACCGGGTATAAATGATCGATCATTAGGATTAGTGTGCACACGGTTGAGTCAAATTCGCGCGTGGCCTTGGTGGCGTTAAGCCATCAAGGAGGAGTACGGTGATGTAATATTCCACCGGAAATGTTTATATTATACATGATGATGAGTGGAATCCCATCCGTAAGGCATGTGATGATGAGTGTAATCCCATCCATGCGAGGTCCGGTGATGAGTGTAATCCCACCGGGGTAATGTTGTTGTTGAGTGTAATCCGCATATCCGATTAAACTAATAGTGGCCAATGTATTTGTTCATGTGGTTATGTTGTTTAGATAATTGCTTTATCTTGATGAGCTTAACATGAAGTGAGATGCCATATTATTGTCTTATTGTGTTGCAAGCTAGGTTGCTATATTGGTGCTTAAGTATGCTTGAGTGTGTAATGTTAAGGATTATATGCTTGAACCCTGCATTGTCGTTGTTTTTGGTTTTAGAGCATCCTCGCTAAGCTTCTAGCTTACGCTCTCGTTTTCGACAATGCAGATCATTAACGTGGAGTTAGCAAGGAGCAAGGAAGGGGCATTCCAAGCTTTTGTAGTTGCTCAAGTATGGTTTAGTTAAAAAAGTAGTAGTTTAGCAATGGGGCTGCTATGTGATTGTATGAGCGTTGTATGACTCATAAATGTTGAATGTTGTTTATGCTATGCTTTGGATTTGTAACCATGTTATGTCTTGGTCAAATGCTTGCGATGTAAGGTTATGCCTTTGGATGTTATAAGTTGTTTTGGTGAGTATGTAAACCTTGTGAGTGAAAACATGTGCCTTTTTGGATTTTAAGCTTTTTAAGTGTGCCTTGAAATTCAAGATCCTTCTTTGTATGAATGCCATGTTGTAAATGCTTTGTTGTTCACCTAAATTGCTCTATATGTTAGTTCTTGGTTGTTGAGTGCTGCATGAATGGTTGCTCGTGGCTAGGGGAGTCGAGAATTGCATTTAGAGTTGAGTCTCGTATCATTTTGCTGCAAATTGGAGTCTTGCAGTGCAGGGCGTATCGGTATGCCTAAGGGCCGTATCGATACGGTCCTACACTTTGGGACTCATTTTTGGCTTAGCGTACCGATACACGGGGGTGTATCGATACGCCAAAACCTCACAAGAAATCCGAGTTTTAGACGAGATTTTGGCGTATCGGTACGGGCTCTAGGCGTATCGGTACGGTTTTGTATCGTTGACCGCGAGATGTTGACCGAGGAGGGTATATCGATACGCCCAAGGGCTGTATCGATACGGTCTCCCTGGGTTGACTGGAGGCAGTTGACTTGGTCAAGGCGTATCGATACCCTTGTCTGGTGTATCGATACGGCCTGCTGTGTAAGTTAAAAATGGACTGTTTAAAGAGCTGTTTTGGGTTGGTTGCTTTTATTTTCGTGGTGTTTCCGCTGTTGTGTTCACATAGGAAATAAATACGCCTTTAGGCAAGATATAATTAAAAGAAATTTTCTAGGGTTGCTAACCGATGTGGGACCTTAACGGGTTTCACATCGGTTTTCCCCGTCTAGCCTACTCGGACCGGTCAGTCGACCAGACCGGGACGAGGGGGTTATAGATGTCATGAATACTTTCAACATGTCAGCCATGTTCCTAAAGCATTCAGTTTGAGCCGATTGTACTTCAGGCTCAGGGTTCCGTACTGGAGGGTTTTACGGATTCAAAGGATCCCACCTCCAAACTTCCTCACCATGGGTTGAGAAATCATCGATATGCTCATCTATTCGAGCTTGATTAGAGTTAGACATCTATAAATAAAGAGATCAGATTAGCTGGCAAGTCACAATATACAACAATATAACTCCTAGGTGGCAAATTAACACAATAAACAATACAGACATGCATAGGTTTAGTCCAAAACCGACTAAACTCTAGCTCTAATACCACAAATGTAACACCCCCTTCCCGGACTGGTCGAGAACCGGGTCGAAGGGTATTATCGATAAACAATACGATGATCGGTATAATAAAATTTCAATTCATAAACAATTATGAACAATTTTATACTATAAAAACATTATCAAATATACATCTTAGACCAATTTATCCATTATGAAACAATAATTAATCATTTAGGACCAATTCTGAGCTATTACAAGTTTTAGGGACTAAACTGTAAATCTGATAATTTAGAAGTCCTTCGATGCAATTGATTATACCATGGTTAAATTCAATACAATATTAAAAAGTCTATAAATTTTCATACAATTTAGAATTCATTTACTCATCCAATTGACTCGTCCTTATTCAATGATCAAACTGTGAACGTTGTAAACCATCAATTTATGCCTTTTTAACGAACTTAACTAACCGTGTATCGAAACACCTCTAGGCTATTTCGATATGGGTGCACGATAGTCAACCATGGTTGACTTTGCTCATTACCCGTATCGATATTGGTAAGCCTTGTTTGGTTACGGGTTAACTTTCATTCACTTTGACCTTGACCTGTTTCAATACAGGCTAGGCCTGTATAGAAACAAGAAATTCCTGTGGCAAAAAATCTCGATACAGTTCCAAACCGTATTGATACGCCCTGTTCTTTAGGTTCAATTATGCTTAATCGTATGGATACGCCATTACCTCGTATCGATACGGTCTGACCTGTAATGACAATTGTTTGATAGTTTTTAATCGAATTGACCTACCAAACGATGTTCAAATGCAATGAAACTTTACACACAACATGTTAATGCTATAAACTACTGGCATGCCAAATTTCATTATTATTCGAATATGTTTACTAGGTTTTCACTTTTTATGCCAAACATGCATATTAGACCATTTTTAAGCAACTTTTGACAATTCATTTAGGACATTTAACTTAGTTACAAACCACAAAACCACTTATACATCACAATAAGGCTAAAAGAAACTTATCAAACTACTTTGCCACCATTCTAGGAGTTCAAAGGTTAATGTACATTACTCTTAGCTCGGACGTGGCTTGCCAAAACACCAACTAGTCCTGATCTCGATCTGTTAGTCTTATCAGCCCGAAATGTATAAACAATGAATGTATAAAACTTATATAGTCTAAGTGAGGTAGCCATGAACAATGAATGAATATATCATGTAATGCAACATGTCTCAATACCATCAATATCACTATGTCATGAACATAACATCATTTCTATGCTCAATAATAACAATAAATGTCATGGCATTAATATTCAATGCCATGGCAACAATGGTCAATAGCAATAATCAATATTTTCCTTGGATCGATTCAACCATATTTTGATACACGAATTTCACAACAACACGAACAATAACAATAACGGTGGTGTCATATTCCCTCTGCCGCACCAATTGACTAATACACAACACATCCCTCTGCCGCACGAATGGCCGAAGCCCAATGCCCGACCAATGAGCTCATGAATTCTATGGCATGCCAATTGTATCCAATACTATCAAATCCAATGTTCAATAATCGATAGTCCAGTTACAATATTTCAATAGTAATATATCAGTAACAATAGCAATGATTCAACGTAATATCCAATGACAATAATATCAATGCTACGGATAATAATTCGATGCAATGCTTACCAAGACTTACCAATATAGCCATATATGATGTCATCATGCAATAAACTCAATACAGAATGTTAGCAATTCAATCTACGATATTCAAAGGTTCGAGAAAGACATCTAGTCTATCCCCGAGACTCCGACTACACTCACCTCAATACTCCGAAGCTCCTACGGCTCTCGGATGATAATCCATTTATTCCTAAACTTTGTTGGAGGTGCCGGATTAACTTCCTCCAATTCTTGAGCTACTAAAGACAATAGGAGATTATTAGAATCAATATGACAATATCGATACTTGGAATAGCTATTAGCTATTAGACAAATTCATAGCTTTGAAGCTTGAGGATCAAAAGCTTATCTTAAAGCTTTTAACTTGGAATTGGGCAATCAATGATCAAGAGAATTGATAATTGATTTAAGGTTTCCACTTACCCGATCGGTAGCTGTAGAACTAATGTTTTGATATAATAATTGAAAAATGTTTTGGACTGATTTAAAAAACATTTAAAACAAACTTCCAAAGTCCAAATATCTTGAAACAATTTTTAGGATGATTTTAAAAGGTTTTACATGTTTTTCAAAGCCAAACTTCACAAAACTGTCCAGGCGTTTCGAAACACCTTAGGGCGTTTCGATATGGTGCATTCTAGTAGCAAAAGTGTTTCGATACAAGTATCGAAACGGGCTTACCCTGGATAAGATTTTTACCCAGCGTTTCGAAACGGGCTATGCCGTTTCGATACGCCTACGTGGCACTAACCACAACGGTCATAAACCCCAAGGGCTATTTCCCAACTAACATTTAAAAGCTGGTCGTTTCGAAACGGGTGTTTCGAAACGGACAAAAGCGTTTCGATACAAGTCCACGTCAGACTGCAACGGCTCTTTCTACTTAAAGGGTGTTTTGAAACGGGTTCGAGCGTTTCGAAACAAGGACCTGCAGAACTGCATTTATGGTGGGATTTAAAGTCCTCAATGGCTCCAATTCAATCCCAACGGCTAGCAACGGCTATAAACTCATCAAGGAGTATAAAAGGGACCTCCAAGCATCAAGTAAAGGCTAATGCTCATATTGTCAATCAACAAATGATCAAGAATTGTCTTAGAGCTTAAATTGTCATTTATTGTATAGACAAACACTAGTGAGCCAAAATTGTCAAATTTGCTCAAGTGTTTTATGTTTTGGGTGAGTGCTTTAATTGTGCAAACAAACACATATTAGAGGGATTTATGTTTGCTTTATTTATCTCTTTGTAAAAGAGGGTTTCAATCAAGGCTTTGGGTAGAAAGCTTGATTGGTGTATAAGGGTTTCCTCCTAAGCCTAGAAAAGGGGACGAATCAATAGTGGATTGATTGGAAATCCTTAGTGGGAGCTAAGGTAGTGGATGTAGACCTTGGTTAGAAGATTGAACCACTATAAATCTTTGTGTCACATTTCATTTTAGCTTCCACAACCCTTCCACCCAAAAATCCACCTCTCCACCACTTGGTGACCCTTATCGGTTGAACGAATCGAGCCCCACACAACTCAACAATTGGTATCCGAGCTTGGCTCAATTGAGGAGGATTCACATCCTATTGAGAAGATCCGACAAGCTCGATCACTTTTTCATCAACCGGTACAAATGGCACAATCAATAGACAAACCGCCTTTCTTTGACGGAACCCACTATGCCCATTGGAAGACAAAGATGAAGTTCTTCATCAAATCTAGAGATTACAAGTTATGGGATATATTTGAAGATGGTCCGTTCGTGCCTCAAAGAAGCAAAGCGGAGTGGAGTGCCGACGATCGCAAGAAGATGGAGCTTAATTGCAAAGCCTTGCACATCTTGTTTTGTGCTTTTGGCCCAACCATCTATGAGAAGATGTCTTCTTGTGAGAGTGCCAAGGAGGTATGTGACAAGCTTGAAGTCACATACGAGGGAACCGATGAAGTCAAGGAGACCAAGATTGGGCTCCTAACCTTAGAGTATTAGAACTTCAAGATGGATCCAGAAGAGAACATCGAGAAGATGTTTGATAGGTTCTCCACTACCACCAATGGTCTCAAAGGCTATGGAGAAGCCATTCCGGAAGAAAAGCTTGTCCGAAAGCTCATCTACTCACTTCCCGAGTCTTGGGACTCAAAGAGGACCGCCATCATCAAAGCCAAAAATTTGAAGACTTTGAAGCTTGATGAACTCATGGGGTCACTCCTTACTTATCAAATCATGAAGAAGAACAAAGAGGATGAGAAGAAGAGGGAAGAAATTAGATCTATGGGAGAGAAGAAAATCAAAGGGCTAGGCATCAATGCAAGTGCCATGGCTCTCAAATCCTCCACTTGTCATCATGTCTACTCAAGTGAAGAAGAGGATGAAGATGAAGAGATAGTTCATCTCTTCAAGAAGTGTGCCCCGTTCATGAAGAAAGCCTTGAGAGAGCTAGAACGAGAATCCATGAAAAAGGAGAGGGCAAGCACTTCAAGCCATAAGAAGAAGGCACATGTGGCTACTTGGAGTGATGAGGACTCCACCGAAGATGAACAAGCCAACCTTTGCCTTATGGCCATCGAAGAAGATTTAAGGGTAACTTCTAATTCATCTATTTCATGTTCTTATTCTTTTGATGAATTACAAGATGCCTATGATGATTTGGTTTTAGACTTTAAAAATCACATTTTGAAAAACAATAAATTGATTTCAAAGTTGAAAATTCAAAATGATTTGATTTCTAAAACCAAACTTGAACTTGAAGCAAAACTCGAAGAGTTTGAATTAAAATGTTTTGATTTACAAAATTTGCTTCAAAAAGTTCAAGAAGAAAAGGATTTGATTTCCAAAGAGCTTGAAAAGAATTTTTTTTTGGAAAATCAATTTTTTATGTTAGACAATCTAGTTCCCCTAGATTTGTAAAAGGAAAATGTTTTAGAAGTATTTGAGTCCCAAAAGGACTTAGTACTTCAATTAAAAAGAATGATATTGAAAAATGGATTCCATAGAGGACTAAAATTTGTGCTACTAACGTTTATGGATCCAAAGCAATTTGGATACCAAAAATTACTTGATTGTCTTTTGTTAGGTGTGATGGAGATGTTCAACAAGTCAAACATTGAGGGGGAGCTCCATGCACACAAGGAAGAACACTTGAAGAAGGAAGGCTTCACATCCTCCCTTGAATTCAAGTGTGGTAAAATCTAGTTGCTTTTGATTTTATTTGATTTATTTTTATTTATGTCAACTAGATGATCATTTATGTTAGACTAACATTTTTTATGATACTTTGAGTAAGGGGGAGCCATTTTTAAAACCAAATTCTTACTTTTGTCAAATTTTTACCTCTATTGTTATTTTTGAACTTAATGTTTTAAATTCTTTTTGATATAACAAAAGGGGGGAGAAATGGTTTGAAAAATTGAATTTTCAAATGAATAAGGGGGAGATTTATTTGATTTATATCTTTAATTCTCTTATTCACACTTTTAAAGTTAAAGAGGGAGAATCTCAAACAATTTTTCAAGATAGTTTTATTATATGAAAAAGGGGGAGATTGTAGAACTAATGTTTTGATGTAATAATTGAAAAATGTTTTGGACTGATTTAAAAAGCATTTAAAACAAACGTCCAAAGTCCAAATATCTTGAAACAATTTTTAGGATGATTTTAAAAGGTTTTACATGTTTTTCAAAGCCAAACTTCACAAAACTGTCCAGGCATTTCGAAACACCTTAGGGCGTTTCGATACGGTGCATTCCAGTAGCAAAAGTGTTTCGATACAAGTATCGAAACGGGCTTACCCTGTATAACATTTTTACCCAGCGTTTCGAAACGGGCTATGCCGTTTCGATACGCCTACATGGCACTGACCACAACGGTCATAAACCGCAACGGCTATTTCCCAACTAACATTTAAAAGCAGGTCGTTTCGATACGGGACTAGGCGTTTCGAAACAGACAAAAGCGTTTCGATACGGGTCCACGTTAGACTGCAATGGCTCTTTCTACTTAAAGGGTGTTTCGAAACGGGTTCGAGCATTTCGAAACAGGGAGCTACAGAATTGCATTTATGGTGGGATTTAAAGTCCTCAACGGCTCCAATTCAATCCCAACGGCTAGCAATGGCTATAAACTCATCAAGGAGTATAAAAGGGACCTCCAAGCATCAAGTAAAGGCTAATGCTCATATTGTCAATCAACAAATGATCAAGAATTATCTTAGAGCTTAAATTGTCATTTATTGTATAGACAAACACTAGTGAGCCAAAATTGTCAAATTTGCTCAAGTGTTTTAGGTTTTGGGTGAGTGCTTTAATTGTGCAAACAAACACCTATTAGAGGGATTTGTGTTTGCTTTATTTATCTCTTTGTAAAAGAGGGTTTCAATCAAGGCTTTGGGTAGAAAGCTTGATTGGTGTATAAGAGTTTCCTCCTAAGCCTAGAAAAGGGGACGAAACAATAGTGGATTGATTGGAAATCCTTAGTGGGGAGCTAAGGTAGTGGATGTAGACCTTGGTTAGAAGGTTGAACCACTATAAATCTTTGTGTCACATTTCATTTTAGCTTCCACAACCCTTCCAACCAAAAATCCAGCTCTCCACCACTTGGTGAGCCTTATCGGTTGAACGAATCGAGCCACACACAACTTAACAGTAGCTATGAATTGATGTTCTTAAATCAAAGAAAGCCTAAGCTTATGGATCACAAATTGAGAGGTGTGTGCTTAGAAGTTCAAGGTTGAAGACAATAGTGGTGTGTGCTTATTCATTCAAAACAAGGAGATGTAATTAATCTCGGTGAAAGCAAAACAAGGATAAGAACCCCTTTTTCCTATTTTAAAACAACTATAGCCCTAATCATTTCCCCACCTCACCAAGGACCAATGAAAATGTTTCCCTCAACCAAGGGTAAGCTTAAAATAATAATTTTATCTTTTCTTTATTCTATCCAATATTAGACATATAGATGACCATTCGTCATCTTTTCTGATCATATTCACGTGGAGGGGTGGTAAGAAAATAGGTGAGTCATCACCACTTCATTTTCTTTTAATTTGACCTTTGAACAGATTCGAATAAGAAGAACCATTTCGAAACACGTAAAGCTGTATCAAAACGGCTAAGCAAAAGTCCAAAAGATAGTTAAAACTATTAAAACTGTATTGAAACACTCTATAGTTATTCCGAACCGCCTTACCTAGGCCATTTCGGTACAAGTCTTACTGTATCGAAATGGCCTAGCTCAAAAACATCATTTTAGCCATTAAAAAGTGTTCCAAATCAAAAGTTTGCACTCACTAAAGTCCCTCATCAATAAAAGAGATCATAAAACTTAATATAAATGCAACGCTTGAGCTTTTCGGTGTAGGATTTTAGATCGTCGGAACTTAATTCCGACTAGATTGATTTTTGGGTGTTACAACAGGGGCATAGTCCCCGTAAAAGATTAGTGGTGGGAAACAATCTTGGGTCTATCAGAGATAATTATAAATATTCATTTTTTAGCATTGATAATTATATATATTCATTTAGAACTTAATTAATCAATAAATTAATAATATGAATTATTCTTATATAGTTAGTGATAATTGAAGAATTTCAAATATATAGGTAAATTATTGAAATATATAAATTTTGAATATTTTAAAAAGATATAGCATTATACCTATGAGCAGCTGCTGCAAGAATATTAGCTCTCTTCTCACAGCCTAAGGGGTTCAAAATCCCTAGCCATTTTAATTTGGGCAATGTTTCTTTCTTGTTTTCCAAAATACCTAGCCAGGATTCGTGTTAGAGGAAGCCACGATGTTCTAATTTCAAGCACCAAACGCCTCATTTCTTGCACCACTGCCACCCTTTCTCGTCCCTACCCCCCGAAGGTCGAAACAGCCTGATATGAAGGATGATTGAGCACTCTTCCTACAACGAGAGAGCTTAGGAAGGCCGCCTGTATCAACAGATCCATCAACGACGACACCGCCCAAATCATTTTAGCCTCGAATATGAAAACCCTTCCAAAACTATGCACAAGTACCTCAACTCCATGGCCGCCAAGTCACTACAGGTCTTTCCATTTTGAAAATTACGTAATTCTATCATTATTCTCGATAATCTTGTCAGTTTTATTCTTGGTACAGGTCTTGCAATTTGTTATATGATGCAGTGCATTAAGTTTCCTATCAACACAATCTGTTTGAGGCAAGTTGCATCATCCATGGTACCGTGTTGTATTTTCGTTATAAACATGTATGTACAATAGCGTGATTGTATGAGTGCTTGTCGCCATCGCTGAACTAGTGTTGCTCAAGAACTAAAGTTTCATCGGCAATTAGTATCTTTGTATGCCTCTAAATTCATATTCAATACACGAATCTAAACCAAAAATCTAATATTATAAAGTATATTATTATGATAAGTTGTTTGTGAGTCTTTCTGATAGTAAATTAAAAAAAGAAGCATATGTTTAACATATAAATTCACCGGCAAGGTGCGTGTTTTCCAATAAACATAGCTAAAGACGATTAGCTTGGGGTTAAGGAGGGAGGACAACAAACAAATTCAGCATAAATGGTGGGTAAGTTCGTTTGTGGGAAAGAAAGGAAATTAAGTAAAATTGTTTTTATTATATTAATTTTTTTAAAGGCAATGGGTAGCAACATATTTTTGGGACACCCGTTGTCCCTCTTTGCATGACAATAAAGAAGAGATTTTAAAGAGCTAGGTCTCACACACAGGGGGAAGATTAGAAGGGAGGGGCTAATGATGGAAAGGATAGTCTAAAATGTGGCTAGTTATGTTATGAAGTTTGTCCGAATATGTAAACATTATTGGAAACGGTTTAGGACATAAGGTCTAAGTTTCAGTCCTAATATTGAGCTTAATTGTACATCATTTATGCTTTCGAAAAAGGTGTAAACCAAAAGCTAGAAAACTGCTAGTTAGCATTGTTGTGTCTGAAAAATGCACCAAACATCTACCCTGTTGCACTTGAATGTCCTTTCTGCTAGCTTCATAAATTAGTCATAAACATCATATGATAGAATAGAAATTTTTAGTTTTAAATGTAGAAATAGCAGCCAAAATGTCCTTACAGTATCTAGAATATATGAATTGAAATGTGTTATTGCATTGACACCAAAACAACTATTTTACTATCTTGATTTGATAACTCTATGTTCGATAAATTGCTAAAAATTTCAGTTGTATTATGTCTAAAAACATCATCTTATGAAGTGTGTGAAATGGTATTTTCATGTGTTAGTTTAGGAACCAAAACATTAATTAAAATGTGTAGTTTTACAATATTGAATCTGCTTTGTTTTGAATGCATTTGAATCTGTCCCAAAATAACGAATGGCTACTTAGAGCATGTTTGAATAATTAACATGCCTAATTGGTTCAATACATAAATGGATTAAGAAAATTTTAAGGTAACATGTCATGTCCCTAATTTTTATTTGAGATCAATACGGACTTGAGTATTTTGTTACGACTTCCTAAAGAATACATTTGAGTAGCTACCCTTCGGTGAATTTTAATTATAAATTACTATTGTATGATTATTGATTTTCATGTGGTTTGATGATTAATTACGTGTATTTCGAGTAATTTCTATGTAGTTCTTTACTTAGACATCCCTAATTGTTATAATGTCATAAAGGTAATATGCATATATTTCTAATTGTTATTCAGTAAAAGTGAACTTTTGGTAAATTCAAAATAACTATCATGTAATACTTTATTTGTGGAATTGGTTCTTATCATGTTTATCTTTGAGTTGATATTACGTTTATTCAGTGTAGATTAGAACAAAATGTAATTCGATAATGCGTTAAGAATGGAGGACACTTAGACAAGCTGTGAACAACAGTTAGAACAACATAGAAGTGAGATCCTTCAAGGTTAGCATTGTCTTAATGCAAGAGGCTATGCAAAGTAGAGTTCCTGCTTCTAAAACAACAATTAAGGCATTGGAGGAGGTCATTGCTACTAAGTCTTTTGTCAGGAATTTAAGGTTTGGAACCATTCTCACCTACATATGCATGCATCTCATTCCTATCCCATTAAATCGGCAACATAATGCTACCACATGGACTAGAGGCGAGGGGATGGAAGAGACGGTGCACTTTGCAATAAACTTAAAACCTGCAAGGCAAATGTGGTTTTTTGTCTTCAGTTAGGAATCCTTGAAAGCATTGCCTTTGTTTTTTAGGGAATTGAAAACATTACCTTCGGATTGTACAATTTTGGGTCCTTATTGTAATTTGTAGAAAAATATGAGTTTTTATTATAAGTCTTTATTGTAATTCTTAAAATGTTTGAGTTCTTATTGTAATTTATAAAAAGGTTTTGTATATTATTGCAATTTATAAAAAGATTTGGGCCATTATTGCAATCTATAAAAAGTTTTGGGCCAGTTTTGCAATTTATAGAAAGTTTTGGGCCATTATTTTAATTTACAAAAATATTGTACTTTTATTGTAATTTATAACAAGTTTGGGCTATTATTATTGTCATTATATCCAATGACAATATACTATGTCAATAACAATATGACGATATTTATTTTGTCACTTATATAATAAAATTATTGTATTATTAGTGACGGTGTGAATAATCAATAACACATTTTTATATTATTTGGTGATGTAATTAACTGTCACTAAATACAAATTATAAGGTGACATTATGTATTAGCATCATTATATGCTTTACAATACGTGCCGAAAAAAAACTTATATTGTCACACTACACATTTAATGACACACCTAGCGTGACGAACGACGTGACGTCAAATTTTACGTCACAAAATACAAATAGTGACGAAAATGTAAGTTTTAATGACAATATTTTAGATGTCACTGATAAGCAAATTTGTTGTAGTGTGCAATTCAAATTGCCAAGAACCTTATTCAACATGACAAGACAAAGCATTTTGAAATTGATAGAAACTTCATTGCAGAGAAGCACACTAGTAAAGTGGCAGTTTTGAACTATGTTCCTACTGAAGAGAAAGTAGCAGACATTCTATCAAAAGCTTTGCCAAAAGCGTTTTTCGAGAAATTTAGATTTAAGCTGGGAATATACAATGTATATTGTCCAACTTGAGGGGGAGTGTAAGTTATACTAGTGTAAGTATTTGTATTTAATTATTAGTAGTAGTTTTAGTTAAAGTCTACTACCTAGAAGAGTGTAAATCTACAATATAAATAGGGCTTCTAATGTAAGTAGGATTAAATATCCGAAATATATAGGACTCCTAATTGTACTCTAAGTCTTATTCTAAGCCTATAAAAGGGTCTGTAACCATTGTAATTTATTAATTGAATATAATACAGAAGAGAGAGTTTTATGTTTTTCTACATGGTATTAGTCTAATCGATCCTAATTCAACAAACTCAAATAGATCTTTCTTCGACATATATTGAGTAACAATCTACAATAACATCTAGTGGTGGTTTGAGTGTTTTTTCTAAGGATCAAATGGAGGAGCTTCACATGTTGTTTGGTAGGTTCACAACGCCTAGTGATGAGAATCTATCCCTAGTAGAAGAAGCAGGTAACTCCAGCCACTCTTTATCTACTGCACTTTTTTCTACCAAGGCTGCCTCATCCTGGATAATTGACTCCGGGCCCTCAAATCACATGACTGGTGATAGGGCATTATTTTTCAGTTTTACACCTATTATTTTTCAGTTAATGTTAATGAAGAATGTTACTTGAAAGAGTATTGTTTCTGCCTAACCTTGCATGTAATTTTCTTTATGTCAGCAAGCTTTCTAAAGATTTAAAGTGCTCCTTGATTTTTAACGACTCTAATTGTTTTTTGGAGGCACTTAACTCGAGGAAGAAGATTGGCAGTGCTAGCTTGCAAAATGGCCTTTATGTTCTTCACATCAACGACAAACCTTTACCTCCTAAGCCAATTTCTTGTTTTACTTTTTTAGAACAAACATATGATACAATGTTATGTCATTTTAGTTTAGGCCATCATAATTTTTATTATCTTGCAAAATTATTCCCTAATTTATTTGTTGACAAAATTCAAAGTTCCTTTAAATGTCATATTTGTCCTCTTGCTAAGCAAACAACATCTTCTTATTTACCATCTCTTTATAAATCTTTACAACCTTTTTCTTTGATTCACATTGATGTTTGGGCTCCTTCTAAAGTGAAGAATGTGACATGTAGTAGGTGGTTTGTTACTTTCATAGATAATCATTGTAGAACCACTTCGACTTATTTGCTCAAAGACAAATTAGAAGTTGCATCCATTTTTGAGAGATTTTACACCATGGTCAGTAGTTAATTTGGTACAAAAATTCAAATCCTAAAATCTGACAATGGGGGTGAGTATTTTTCTAAGTCCCTCAGAAATTTTTCTGCTAAACATGGAATTGTTCATATTACATCTTGTGTAGATACACCACGACAAAATAGGATTGCAGAAAGAAAAAACAGACATTTGTTAGAAGCCACTAGGGCTCTCATGTCTGCAAATAAGTTGTAAATAATGACCGGAAACTACATCAAATGGACATTAAGAATGTATTTGCTAATGGAAAGTTAGAGGATGAGGTGTACATGAACATTCCACCAGGCCTAGACGTTGCAAACTGTGAAGGGAAAGCTTGTGGACTAGAGAAATCACTCTATAGACTAAAACAATCCTCTACAGCATGGTTTGACAGGTCTAAAAAAGTTTTTCTTGAGAATTGGTGTCACCAGTCCCTAGCAGACCATACATTATTTCCAAGGTAACTTTTTATAGCAAAAGGGCTATCTTAATAGTGTATGTGGATGATATAGTTTTGTCAGGTGATGATGAAGAAGAAATAAATCATCTGAAAAACTTGTTGAGCAAGGATTTTGAGATAAAAGTCCTAGCAAAACTTAGATATTTTCTCGATATGGAAGTATCCAGATCAAGCAAATGATTGGTCATTAACCAGAGAAATTATGTGTAACGCCCCGGTTTTGGGCCTAGGTGTTTTGCGTGTCGGGTTAGGCTAGTGGAACCGAAGGTTGGCGGTTCGAAATGTTAAAAGGTGGTTCAGGGAAATCAAGGTTCGGGATGGGATAAAAATGTGGTAAAAAATTCTAAAATCGTCTAAAAATATATTTAAGAGGTTGGTTAAATCAATTTTGCAAAACAAGTTTTGGAAGGCCTACATTTTGGGCAACGAACAAAATGTAAAGTTTTAAAGTTGTGGAAAATGGTGTTTTTCAAAAAGAGTCAAGATCTAAGAATCTTTAGGGAGCTAAATGGCAATTAAGCCTTTTCTCCAATTTGGCATGTGTTTTAAATGATTTATTAAATATTAAAATAGTTTTAATTGATTTAATTAAAGAGGTAGTTATTTTGGTTGAAGGATTTTGACGATCATTTTTATTCTCTTCTTTTCACACTAACCAAACACTCTCCATTTGCTCTCAAATTCCAGATTTTCTTCATCTTCATTTCTTTTCTTGGTTTCCAATTTCATCTTTGTGATTTCTCTCAAATTTTTCAAGATTCTTGAAAGCTAAACTTGCCAAATTAGAAGATAAGCAAGGATTGGAGGTAAATTTCATGTTAACCCTCTAATCAAGGTTCTTTAATAAAATTCCAAAGATATTTGACTCTTTATTCATGTTTTTTATTGAGGTTTTATTATTGATTTGATAAAACGTTAAAATCTTTGTAGAAAAGTGGATTAATGTGATTTTCAGAATTGTGTTGATTTGCTTTGTTTTGAGATTGTTTCTAAATGGGTTTTGAAAGGTTTATGATGTTGAAATAGAGTTTTAATCATAGTAATCCCGAAATTCTTGAGATGATTGGTTTTTAAGGTGTTTATGGTTGGGTTTTTGGGGTGTAATGTGAGATCTGAGTTGTTGGAGGTATAAGGATGGTTTTATGTTGTTTTTGGTTGTTAATATATGCTTAAAATGTGTTGGATGTGTTGGTTGATGGTTGGGCTGAGTTTGGAGATCAATCGATTGAGTTTTCGGTTGTTTCGATTGGGTAAATTGATGTTATAGAGCAGGGCTACAGGTTTTCTTTTGAGTGTTGGTGTTTGAATGTGTTATGATGCATTGAATTTCTGTTTTGAATGTGTTGAAAACAAAGGATAGTGTTCTAGAATCGAACGAAGTGGTTTTGGAAGCTTCGGACGAGTGATTTGTGCGTCGGTGAGTGTGGTTTCGCAAGTTGGTGAGTGGAAACTGATTTTCCAGCGTGGAAACATTTTAAAAAAGGTTTTGAGAACTTTTAAGAGCTTAAAATGCTTTACTAAGTTCGAAAGTAAGTAAAGTGAATTACTCTCCCGGATTCTGCTAGAGTGAGCCTTTGGTTGCACCTAATTTTAATTGCATTTACCTACTGTTTTAAAGCATGTTTTGAGTATATAAAATGTTTTTGATGATGCCATGTGGTTTAATGATGCACTAGGTAAGTGATCCTTGTATGTATGTGTTGATGCATGGGTTTTAAAACTTTGTTTAATGCTTGAATTATGACTTATCATGAATGCTTTGGAAAAACATTGAGGTGTGCATGAAATGTGGATTATATTGGCAAGTGATGTTGTATAAAGTGTTTTGTAAATGACATCAGATATAGTAAGCGGGCTATAGGATTGAGTGCACTGTAAACAAGTCGCTTTGGATTTTGAGGGGTTGTGATTGTACCAAAAACTCTATCCAAGTAGCTCCCGGGTGTGAACCTTGTGTGTGTCCCGTCTCTCCTTAGTGGGCTATACATCTACCGATGAGTGGTGTTGAGGGGTTGTAATTGTACCGAATACTCCACCATGGGTGTCACAACGGTGGAGGGTTTCTCCCGTATGTGAGTCTTGCGATGTCGGTAGAGTGTATGAAGGCTTTGGGGACAACCCTTGGTAATCCATGTATCCGATACGTTTTGAGAAATGAGGTTGTTGTTAATCACTTGTACGCCAATATAATGTAATGAAATGTTATGGAAATGTTGATGATGCATATTATGAAAAAATGCATGCTTTACCTTAAGCTTAGCATAATGGTGTTTATGTTTGGAAGGCTTTACGTTTGTGTAGCAATGGTTTGATTGCTGGTAAATATATGATTTATGTTGCATGGTGTTAGCATGCTGATTTTAATGTTAAAGTACATGGCTTATCAAAGAAGGCATGATGGTTTTGAAAAGAGTAAAAATTTGTTTTGTGCATTGATGATGTTTTGGTTTAGAGCATTCCTCACTAAGCTTGTATGCTTATGCTCTTTTTGTTCATCAATGCAGATAATTAGGTGTTTGGAGGCAGAAACTTCAAGGAATTTTCCAAGAGACTTCTTTAAATTTATGTTGAGGTTTTGAACTAGTGTAATAAAGGCAATGGGGTGTCCGATGCTATGAATGTTGGTTGCTTAGTATTTTCTAATTCAGTGCAAGTTTGTTATGCATTTATTAGGATGTAAATGACCTTTAAGAGTTGATTTATGATTTGAATTTGAGAATTGACCTTTTGGATGCTTGTTTTCTTAGGAAGCATGCCTTTAGTTCTCTTTGATATTGCCAGTAATGCTTTGATGATGACCTTACCATGAATTTATGATTGTTGAAGTGCTTATGGGTTGCAAGCATGTTTAGACATATGTTGGACTAGTTTCGGCTGATTTAAATCGAATTAAACCAGCAAATTTGTACATTGCAGGCCCAGGTGTTTCAAAACACCATTGCTTGTTTTGAAACGGGGGCTTGAAATGGCCTTGGAGTATCGAAACAGGGAGGTCCGTTTCGGTACATTTTTCTACGGTGAATCCCTGTTTCGAAACGGGTCAAGAGCTATTTTGGAATGACCTTGCGTTTCGAATTAGGAGCCCCTGTTTCGATACACATGTTTCGGTACGAGGTGAGATGTTCTGAAACGTCTGGTTGTTATTTCAGTTATGGGCATTTTTGAAGTTCTGATTCTTTGCATTTTGATTCATGTGTTTCATGTATGCAATTTGATGATTTCCAAGGGTTGTCTTGAGCTGATTTTTTGTAGAGAAGCATCCAATAAACCTAATTAAAGGTTAGTAATCCAAATTTGGTAAAAACTCATTTAAATCGTCAAATTTACAAAATGGTCCCTAAACCCGAAATTGGTATTAATTGACGAATGCTTTTGATGTCTTTCAATCCACTACTGATTGATCACTTAGGAATGTAACTTTTATCTAGATAAGATAAAAAGGGAAAAGGTCGTTTATTGAGGTAAACCTTCCCGGTTTACTTCAATATTCCCCGTGTGACCTGTTTGGTTTAGTCTATCGGCTAGGCTGGGTCGAGGGGGTTACATTTAGTGGTATTAGAGCCAAGTTACGAAAGGTTGGGATGACGGTAAGTTGTTGGTAAGTGATTTTGATGTCAAGGTGTGTTATTGGTAATGTTTGCTTTGCCCGGTGAATGCTTTAAGCATGTTAATGTTAAGTATGCGATGGTGATGTTATATATGGTGATTGATTATCAATGTGAGCTGTTAGAAATGATGTTGGACTGGGCTGAATTTTAATGCTTGTGATGCATGATGGTTGAGACATGCATGTTGTATACTTTATGCTATGTTGGGGAGGAAATTAGAAATGCCCATTGCCTTATTACCTAGTGAAATGTTTTAAAATTGGATTTGAAGTCTTGGATCCTTGTTAGAAGCTGCCCTAATCTTTTGTTTGTTTATATTCATGCCTTAATGTTAGTAGCACAATGGGACCAATGAGAGAATTACGTTTTGGGTCGGTTGCTCCTGCTGATGAGCAACGTAATCAGGAGAACGAGGTTCTTCCTGGTGCAAATTTACCTCCTCCACCGCCACCACCACCTGAGGGTGAGGATCAAGGGAAACACGGACCGGCTGGTCCGGTGTTGGGAGACTTGATGCCTTTGGTATAGGCGATGACGGGTTCCAGCCTGATGTTGCTGGAGTGCAAGTACAAGCATTTGCTGCTGGGCAAACGAGTTTTCCATTAGAGCCCTTGAGAAGTTTGGGAGGAGTGGAATTTCGTGGTTTATCTCCTAAGGCATCCCAGGCTTGAATGGCCAGTACGATCCAGATATTGGATCAGATGGGATGTAATGATGCACGGAAGTTGGGTTGTGCGGGGTCGCTATTTCACAGTGATGCATATACATGGTGGACGACTGTGACTACAGCTTTGGAGCCAAAAGAGGTGGATTGGGCTTTCTTTCAATCTGGCTTCAAAAGAAAGTATCTTGGAGTCAGATACTCGGACGGTAAGAAGCGGGAGTTCATGTCCCTGGTGCAAGGGAACATGACGATGGCTAAGTACGAGGTCCAGTTCGTACGATTGAGCCAATATGTTCCGAAGGTTGTGACGAGTGATAGGAATCGTTGTGATCGATTTCGGTATGGCCTGGTGCAGGACGTGAAGACGTTCATGCTTGCGTATGATTATATGGATTTCGATGTGCTGGTGACAGGAGCTAAGGACATAGAGTAAAGCTTGGGTTTATCATCTCGCATGGGTGGATCTAGCTTAGGCAAGAGAGCTGCTGATGCTGGCCCTAGTGGTGGGCAGAACAAGAGGAACCGTGATCGTAGATATCGGCTTGCGACGAGGCGAGCTAACTTTGGGCGAGGTGCACAAGCTCAGGGCAATATGTCGAGGTTTGAGCAGAATACATGTTTGTCATGCGGTTTGTGTGAGCACTTGAGGCAAGATTTTCCTCGTGCGGCTCATGAGGTGCAGGCTCCTGTGGCTGGGGCTAATTCTTGTTGGAACGCTGGATCTGCTGATCACATGAGACGTGAATGTCCTTTGTTAGCGGGAGGTGGTCAGGGTCGTGCACTTATTGTTGCACTGCAGAGAGGTCGTGGGCGTGGCTGTTGTAACTTCTAGAGGAAAGAGGATAGGCAACGATGTGTAGCTCATGTTATTGCGATTCAACCAGAGGGAGGTGGTCATGCGAGGGTGTATGCATATCGCGAGGAACGTAACGACACCGACGGGATTGCAGGTACCTTCGCCTTGCAATCCTTGTCTTTGTTAACATTGATTGATTCTGGATCTACGCATTCATACATCTTGAGTGAGCATGCACATTTGCTTGATATTCCTTTTGAGATGCTAAACATAGGGATACAAGTAACAAGTTCTTTTGGCGAGACTGTTGTTACAAGAAAACTGTATAGGAGATGCCCTTTATCTGTTCAAGGCCATGTATTTTCAGTTGATTTGATGGAATTGCCTTTTTATGGATTTGACGTGATTCTTGGAATGGACTGGTTGGTTGAGCATCGAGCTGTGGTAGATTTTGATGTTAAGTGAGTTACCTTGAAACTTGCAAATGATTACGAAGTAGTAATCGTAGGCGAGAACATGAAGTTCTTGTCTAATGCAATTTCGGCTCTTTAAGCGAGTCGAATGATGGAGTTGGGTTGCGAAGCTTTCGTGGTGTATATGATGAATCCTGGTACAAAGGAAGTGCAAGTGCAGGTCATAGTCACAATATGTGAGTTT
Organism: Hibiscus trionum; assembly: GCA_030270665.1. Classification (NCBI taxonomy): domain Eukaryota; kingdom Viridiplantae; phylum Streptophyta; class Magnoliopsida; order Malvales; family Malvaceae; genus Hibiscus; species Hibiscus trionum. The sequence goes on along the minus strand of BSYR01000007.1, from coordinate 5,618,096 downwards.
CTGAGTGTTTTTCCGATGGAGTTGCCTGGGTTGCCACCAAACCGAGAGGTGGAGTTTGGCATTGAGTTGTATAAGAATACGACTCCCGTGTCCATTGCTCCTTATCGCATGGCACATAAGGAATTGAAGGAGTTGAAGATGCAACTTCAAGAGTTTCTTGGTCGAGGGTTCATAAGGCCAAGTGTTTCACCTTAGGGTGGGCCGATCTTGTTCGTGAAGAAGAAGGATGGTACAATGCACATGTGCATAGATTATCGGCAACTGAACAAGTTGACGATTAAGAACATGTCCTATTTGCCGAGGATTGTTGATTTGTTTGACCAGTTTCGTGGTGCTTTGGTGTTCTTGAAGATTGATTTGAGGTTAGGGTATTATCAATTAAAGGTTCAGGATGTAGATGTACCTAAGACAACTTTTAGGACAAGGTATGACCATTATGAGTTCTTGGTGATGCAGTTTGGATTGACAAATACACCGGCTGCATTCATAGATATGATGAATAGGGTGTTCCATGAGTTCCTAGATCAATTCGTGGCAGTGTTTATCGATGATATTCTCGTGTACTCGCATACCGAGGAGGATCATGATAAGCATTTGAGGATTGTATTACAAGTGTTGTTGGAGAATCAGCTTTATGCTAAGCTGAGCAAGTGTGAGTTTTGGCTCAGAGAGGTAGTTTTTCTTGGACATGTGGTGTCAGTGGAAAGTGTTCGGGTTGATCCACACAAAGTCGAGGCGGTGATAAGTTGGAAAATGCCTAAATCGGTGACATAGGTACGTAGTTTCCTTGGGTTGGCTAGATATTACCGAAGGTTTTTCTAAGATTGCTTCTCCTTTGACCATGTTGTTGCAAAAATGTTCGCTTTGAGTGGATGGATGTTATGCAACAAGCTTTCGAAAAGTTGAAGGAAGATTTGACGCAAGCTCCTGTCTTGATTCAACCAGAATCGGGTAAGGAGTTTGGGTTGCGTGTTGATACAAGGTGGGAAGGTTGTAGCTTATGCACCTAGGCAATTGAAGGTGCATGAGCGCAACTATCCTACTCATGATCTAGAGCTAGCTACGGTGGTGTTTGCTTTGAAGACTTGGAGGCACTACCGTTATGGTGAGAAGTGTGTGGTTTACATCGACCATAAGAGTTCGAAGCATCTTATGTCTCAAAGGGAGTTGAATCTTAGGCAACGAAGATGGTTGGAGGTGCTTAAGGATTATGATATGACGATCAAGTACCATCCTGGAAAGGCCAATGTTGTGGCCGATGCTTTGAGTAGGAAGGTAGCTGTTGAGCTGAGAGCGATGTTTGCTCGGTTGAGTTTATCATGTGATGGTGGGTTGATAGCCGAGTTATAGGTGAAACCTTCCTTGATTCAGCTAATCAAGGAGAAGTAATTTCTTGATGATTTGTTGGTGCCTCACGTTCAAGATATAGTTGAGGGTAATGCAACAGATTTTTGTTTCAATGATGATGGATTTCTATGTTTCAAATATCGAATAGTGGTGCCAAAAGATGTTGAGTTGAGGCGCACTATTTTGATTGAAGCCCATAACAGTCCTTTGCTATGCACCCTGGTAGTACTGAGATGTATCGTGGTTTGAAGGATGAGTACTATTGGGTGGGGCTGAAAAAGGATGTTGCTGACTTTGTAAGCAAGTGTATTGTTTGCCATAGTGTGAAAACTGAGCATCGGTTTCCTTTTGCTCTGTTACAGCCTTTGAGAATACCGTAGTGGAAATGGGAAAGGATTACGATGGATTTTGTGTCCGGTCTACCTCTGACACCATCTAAGAAGAATTTTGTATGGCTGATTGTGGATCATCTTACGAAGTGTGCACATTTCTTATCTGTGCATACTACGTATACGCTGAATAAGTTAGCGGAGTTGTATATTGCTGAGATTGTGCGTTTGCATGGCGTGCCTAAATCCATAGTGTCGGATAGGAATCCTAGGTTTACAACAAGGTTTTGGGAATGTCTACATCAGACGTTGGGTATACATTTTAATTTCAACCCTTCATATCACCCTCAGACGGGTGGACAGTAGGAACGAGTTATCCAGGTGCTGGAGGACATGTTGCGATGCTGTGTGATTGATTTCCAAGGTTCTTGGGAAAAGCATCTGCCTTTGGATGAGTTTGCCTATAATAACAGTTTTCAGGCAAATATACAAATGGCTCCGTATGAGGCCGTGTATGGGAGAAAGTGTGGAACGCCTCTTTGTTGGGCTGAAGCAGGGCAAAAGTTGATTTCCTTGCCGGATATGCTTAAGGGAACAACCGAGAAAGTGAAGCTCATATGTGAGCGGTTGAAGGCTGCATCAGATCGTCAAAAATCTTACGCAGATTTAAAGCGTAGGGAGACTGAGTTTGTTGTTGGAGATCGTGTGTTCCTTAAGGTATCGCCTTGGAAGAAGGTGATAAGGTTCGGACGTAGGGGAAAGCTTAGTCTGAGGTTTTTTGGACCTTATGAGGTTCTGGAGCGAGTTGGTCCTGTGGCTTATCGGTTGAGGTTGCCTCCCGAGTTGGAGAAGATCCATGATGTGTTTTATGTTGCTATGTTACGGAGGTATAGATCGGATCCGTCGTATGTAATGTCAGTTGAGGAGATTGAGTTGAATCCGGATTTATCCTATGATGAGGAACCGGTGAGAATTCCGGATTCGAGTATTAAAGTTCTTCATGGGAAGACGATTGAACTTGTGAAGGTGTTGTGGCGACACCGAGGAGTTGATGAGGCCACGTGGGAAAGAAAGGCGGACATGTTGAGACAGTTTTCGCATCTTTTTCCTTCAGGTAAAAGTTCGAGGACGAGATTTCCTAAGTGGGGGAGAATTGTAACGCCCCAGTTTTAGGCCTAGGTGTTTTGCGTGTCGGGTTAGGCCAGTGGAACCGTAGGTTGTCGGTTCGAATCATTAAAAGGTGGTTCAGGGAAATTAAGGTTCAGGATGGAATAAAAATGTGGTAAATATTTCTAAAATCCTCTAAATATATATTTAAGAGGTTGGTTAAATCAATTATGCAAAATAAGGTTTGGAAGGCATATATTTTGGGCAGTGACCAAAATGTAGAGTTTTAAAGTTGTGGAAAAAGGCTGTTTTTCAAAAAGAGTCAAGATTTTAGAATCTTTAGGGAGTTAAATGACAATTAAGCCTTTTCTCTAATTTGGCATGTGTTTTAAATGATTTATTAAATATTAAAATGGTTTTCATTGATTTAATTAAAGAGGTAGTTATTTTGGTTAAAGGATTTTGACTATCATTTTCAGTCTCTCCGTTTCACATCAGCCAAACACTCTCCATTTGCTCTCAAATTCCATATTTTCTTCATCTTCATTTCTTTTCTTGGTTTCCAATTTCATCTTTGTGATTTCTATCAAACTCTTCAATATTCTTGAAAGCTAAACTTGCCAAATTGGAAGAGAAGCAAGGATTGGAGGTAAATTTTGTGCCAACCCTTTAATCAATATTCTTTAATGAAATTCCAAAGATATTTGACTCTTTATTCATGTTTTTGATTAAGGTTTTGTTATTGATTTGATAAAATGATGAAATCTTGGTAGAAAAGTGGATTTATTGTGATTTTTGGAGTTGTGTTGATTTGATTTGTTTTGAGATGCTTTCTAAATGGGATTTTAAAAGTTTATTATGTTGAAATAGAGTTTTAATCATAGTAATCCCGAAATCCTTGAGATCCTTGGCTTTTAAGGTGTTTATAGTTTGGTTTTTAGGGTGTAATGTGAGATCTGAGTTGCTGGAGGTATAATGATGGTTTTAGGTTGTTTTTGGTTGTTGATATATGCTTAAAATGTGTTGGATGTGTTGGTTGGTGGCTGAACTGAGTTTGGAGATCAATCGTTTGAGTTTTCGGTTGTTTCGATTGGGTAAATTGATGTTATAGAGCAGTACTGCGGGTTTTCTTTTGAGTGTTGGTGTTTGAATGCATTATGATGCATTGAATCTCCATTTTTAATGTGTTGAAAATAGAGGATGGTGTTTCGGAATCGAATGAAGTGGTTTTGGAGGCTTCAGACGGGTGATTTGTGCGTCGGCGCGTGTGGTTTCGCAAGTTGGTGAGTGGAAACTGATTTTCCAGCGTGGAAACATTTTAGAAAAAGGTTTTGGGAACTTAGTAATAGCTTGAAACACTTTACTAAGTTCGGAAGTAAGTAAAGTGAATTTGTCTCACGGATTGTGCTAGTATGAGCCTTTGGTTGCACTTGATTTTAATTGCATTTACCCACTGTTTTAAAGCATCTTTTGAGTATATAAAATGTATTTGATGATGCCACGTGGTTTAAGGATGCACTAGGTAAGTGATCCATGTATGCATGTGTTGATGCATGTGTTTTAAAGCATGATTTAATGCTTGAATTATGGCTTATCATGAATGCTTTGGAAAAACAATGAGGTGTGCATGAAATGTGGATTATATTGGCAAGTGATGTTGTATAAAGTGTTTTGTAAATGACATCGGATATAGTTAGTCAGCTATAGGATTGAATGCACTGTAAACAAGTCACCTTGGATGATGAGGGGTTGTGATTGTACCGAAAACTTCATCCAAGTACCCTAATTATTGAGGATTGTTTAAGGTTACAACGGTTGAGGGTAGCTCCCGGGTGCGAACCTTGTGTGTGTCATGTCTGTCGTTAGTGGGCTATACATCTACCGATGAGTGGTGTAGAGGGATTGTAATTGTACCGAATACTCCACCACGGGTGTCACAACGGTGGAGGGTTGCTCCCGTATTTGAGCCTTGAGATGCCGATAGAGTGTATGAAGGGTTCGAGACAACCTTGGTAATACGTGTATCTGATACGTTTTGAGAAATGAGGTTGTTGTTAATCACTTGTAAGCCAATATAATGTAATGAAATGTTATGGAAATGTTGATGATGCATATTATGAAAAAAATGCATGTTTTACCTTAAGCTTAGCATAATGATGTTTATGCTTCAAAGGCTTGACGTTTGTGTAGCAAAGGTTTAATTGCTGGTAAATATATGATTTATGATGCATGGTGTTAGCATGTTGATTTTAATGTTAAAGTACATGGTTTATCAAAGAAGGCATGATGGTTTCGAAAAGAGTGAAAATGGTTTTGTGCATTGATGATGTTTTGGTTTAGAGCATTCCTCACTAAGCTTGTATGTTTATACTTTCTTTGCTCATCAGTGCAGATTATTAGGTGTTTGGATGCTTGTTTTCTTAGGAAGCGTGCCTTTAGTTCTCTTTGATATTGCTAGTGATGCTTTCATGATGACCTTGCCATGAATTTCTGATTGTTGAAACGCTTATGGGTTGCAAACATGTTTAGACATATGTTTGACTAGTTTTGGATGATTTAAATCGAGTTAAACCAGCAAATTTGTACATTGCAGGCCCAGGTGTTTCGAGACACCCTTCCTTGTTTCGAAACGGGTGCTTGAAATGGCCTTGGAGTATCAAAACTGGGAGGTCCATTTCGGTACACTTTGCTACTGTGAAACCATGCTTCGAAACGGGTCAAGAGTTGTTTCGGAACGACCATGTGTTACGAATCAGGAGCCCCTGTTTCGATACACCCGTTCTGATACGAGGTTAGATGTTCCGAAACGTCTGGTTCTTATTTTTGTTATGGGCATTTTTGAAATTCTGTTTCTTTGCATTTTGGTCCATGTTTGTCCGAAACGTCCCGGTTTACTTCAATATTCCCGATGTGACATGTTCGGTTCGGTCTATCAGCTAGGTCGGGTCAAAGGGAGCATTTGGTCATTAAAGCGAGAAGTTATGGCTTAGATTTACTCACTGAAACTGGAATGCTAGGCCGCAAACCAGTTGAAACACCAATAGATGCAAGTTTGAAATTCAGTCAAATTGATTCAAGTCAAAAAACATGTAAGGGGTTGTATCTAAGGTTAGTTGGAAAATTAATTTATTTATCCTTAACTAGACCTAGCATAGCTTTCTAGTTAACATTGTTAGCCAGCATATGACTAATCCTACTGAAGAACATATGGAAGATGTAAAAAAAGATCCTAAGGTATCTAAAAGGAACACCAGTCCACGACTTGATATTCAAGAAAACCTTGGACAAGACAATAAAGATCTTCACAGATTCTAATTGGGCAAGTGAGCTGATAGAAAAAAGGTCAACCAGTGGGTATTGTTCTTTTGTATGGGGGAACTTGGTTACTTGGAAAAGACAAAAGCAAACACCTGTTTCGAGGAGAAGTGCAGATGAAAAATACAGAGAATTATCCCTTGGAATGTGCGAAGGAATCTAGTTGGTAAGACTGCTAAAGGAACTAGGAGTGAGTGAAGAATAAGAGTTTGAAGTATTCAGTGACAATCAGTCTACAATTAAATTGTCAAGAACCCTATTAAACATGACAGGACAAAGCATGTTGAAATTGACAGACACTTCATTCCAGAGAAGCTCACAAGTAAAGTGGCAGTCTTGAACTATGTCTCTACTGAAGAGCAAGTAGCAGACATTCTAACAAAAGCTTTGCCAAAAGTTTTTTTTCGAGAAATTTAAATTCAAGCTGAGATTATACAATGTATATTCTCCGGCTTGAGGGAGAGTGTAAGTTATACCAGTGTAAGTATTTGTATTTAATTATTAGTAGTAGTTTTAGTTAAAGTTTACTACTTTGAAGAGTGTAAATCTACAATATAAATAGGACTTCTAATGTAAGTAGGATTAAATGTCTAACGTAAGTAGGACTCCTAATTTTACACTATGTCTTATTCTAAGCCTATAAAAGGGCCTGTAACCTTTGTAATTTATTAAATGAATAGAATACAGAACAACGAGTTTTTTATTTTTCTACATGGTATCAGTCTAATCGATCCTAACTCAACAAACTCAAATGGATCATTCTTCGACATCCATTGAGCAAGAATCTACAGCAGCAACTAGTGGTGGTTCGAGTGTTTTTTCTGAGCAACAAATGGAGGAGCTTCACATGTTGTTTGGTAGGTTCACAACACCTAGTGATGAGAATCTAGCTCTAGTAGAAGAAGCAAGTAACTCCAGCCACTTTTTCGATCTACGACACTTCTTTCCACCAAGGCTGCCTCATCTTGGATAATTGACTTAAGTCCGTCAAATCACATGACCGGTAATAGGACATTATTTTTTCAGTTTTACACCTATTAGTTATGACATCTCAATCAAGACTATTGATGGCTCTCTATCTCGTATTAAAGTGAGTGGTTCCGTTGTTGTTAATGAAGACTTGTTACTTGAGGGAGTACTATTTGTGCCTAACCTTGCATGCAATTTGCTTTCTGCCAGCAAGCTTTCTAAAGATTTAAAGTGCTCCTTGATTTTTAATGACTCTAATTGTTTTTTGCGGGCACTGGACTAGAGGAAGAAGATTGGCAGTGCTAGCTTGCAAAATGGCATTTATGTTCTTCACAACAACCACAAAACCTTTACCTCCTAAGCCAATTTCTTGTTTTACTTCTTTAGAACAAACATATGATGCAATGTTATGTCATTTTAGTTTAGGCCATCCTAATTTTTATTATCTTGCGAAATCATTCCCTGATTTATTCGTTAACAAAAGTCCAAGTTCCTTTAAATGCCATATTTGTCTTGCCAAGAAAACAACATCTTCTTTTTTACCAACTCTTTATAAATCTTCACAACCTTTTTCTTTGATCCACAATGATGTTTTGGGTCCTTCTAAAGTGAAGAATTTGATAGGTAATAGGTGGTTTGTTACTTTCATAGATGATCATAGTAAAACCACTTCAACTTATTTGCTCAAAGACAAATCAAAAGTTGCATTCATTTTTGAGAGATTTTACACCATGGTCAATAATCAATTTTGTACAAAAAATTCAAATCCTAAAACCTGACAATGGGGGTGAGTATTTTTCTAAGTCCCTCGAAGATATTTTTGCTAAATGTGGAATTGTTCATATTACATCTTGCGTAGATACACCACAACAAAATGGATTGCAGAAAGTAAAAACAGTCATTTGTTAGAAGCCACTATGGCTCTCATGTCTGCAAATAAGCTGTCAATAGTGACTGGAAACTACAACAACTGCACATTAAGAATGCCTTTCCTAATGGAAAGTTAGAGGATGAGGTGTAGATGAACATTCTACCAGGCCTAGATTTTGCAAACAATAACCTATGGACTTAAACAATCACCTAGAGCATGGTTTGACAGGTTCACAAAAGTTGTTCTTGAGAATAGATGTCACCAGTCCCTAACAGACCATACGTTGTTTTCTAAGGTAACTTCTAATAGAAAAGGGGCTATCTTAATAGTGTATGTGGATGATATAGTTTTGACAGGTGATGATGAAGAAGAAATAAATCATCTGAAAAACTTGTTGAGCAAGGAATTTGAGGTAAAAGACCTAGGAAAACTTAGATATTTCCTCGTTATGGAGGTAGCCAGATCAAGCAAAGCATTGGTCCTTAACAATAGAAATTATGTCATAGATTTACTCACGGAATCTGGAATGCTAGGCTGCAAACTAGTCGAAACACCTATAAATGCAGGTTTGAAATTCAGTCAAAGGCATTCAAGTCCAAAAACATATAAGGGGTTGTATCAAAGGTTAGTTGAAAAATTAATTTATTTATCCTTGAAAAGACCTGACATATCTTTTGTAGTTAACATTGTTAGCCACCATATGAATAATCCTACTAAAAACATATGGAAGATGTAAAAATGGATTCTAAGGTATCTAAAAGGAACATCAGGCCATGGCTTGATATTCAAGAAAACCTTGGACAAGACACTAAAGATCTTCACAGATTCTAGTTGGGCAAGTGAGCTGATAGACAAAAGGTCAACTAGTGGGTATTGTTCTTTTGTTTTGGGGAACTTGGTCACTTGGTAAAGATATAAGCAAACAATTGTTTCGAGGAGCAGTACAAAGGAAAAATACAGAGCATTAGACTTTGGAATGTGTGAAGAAATCTAGTTGGGGAACTAGAAGTGAGTGAAGAAAAAATGTTTGAAGTATTCAGTGACAATCAGTCTGAAATTCAAATTGCCAAGAACCATGTTCAACATGACAAGACAAAGCATGTTGAAATTGACAGAAACTTCATTGCAGAGAAGCTCACAAGTAAAGTGGCAGTCTTGAACTATGTTCCTACTGAAGAGCAAGTAGTTGACATTCTAACAAAAGCTTTGCCAAAAGCTTTTTTCAATAAATTTAAATTCAAGCTGGGATTATACAATGTATATTTTCCAGCTTGAGGGGGAGTGTAAGTTATACCAGTGTAAGTATTTGTATTTAATTATTAGTAGTAGTTTTAGTTAAAGTCTACTACCTAGAAGAGTGTAAATCTACAATATAAATAGGCTTCTAATGTAAGTAAGATTAAATGTCTAAAGTAAGTAGGACTCCTAATTGTAGTCTAAGTCTTATTCTAAGCCTATAAAAGGGTTTGTAACCTTTGTAATTTATTAAAGGCTTAATACCCAAATAGGTGCCCAAACTATGCTTGTGGATCACTTTTGGTGCCTAAACTATTTTTAGCTCTAGATAGGTTCCTAAACTTTCAATTTTGGTCAATTTAGGTGCCTAATAGCTAATTACCGTTATTTTTATTTAAAAAATAGGGTAAACTACACAGATGACCACTAAACTATGGTTTTGGTGTCAAAATGACCACTATATTATTTTTTGCCGCAAATGCACCACACAACTATTTAAATGGTTCCATTTTAGCCACACGCCGTTAAAAAAATGAAAAAGTTGACGGAATTGTTATAAAAATTGGTATAATTACACATTTGGTCCTCTATATTTATACAATATATCAATTTGGTCATAATTTTAATCTAATAAAATAAATTAATTATTCAATAAGATGGTGACACGTGTCACCACCTTATTGGGGGATTTTAATTATTTTTATTTAACTAAATTAATTAATTTCCACCTCCAATCAGGTGGTGACACGTGTCACCCTGATTGGAGTAGGAAAATTGAAAACCAAGGAATTGCCCTTGGTAGGAATCAAACCTAAGACCTTAGGGGTGTGGCGCGCGCAAGTTTGCCACTAAGGAAAGCATATACTTGTAATATACAATGCTAATAATAATATATGTGTTATACATATGGAGAAAGAAAAAACAAACAATATGCTCGCCCTTAGCAGGATTTGAACCTAGGAATCCTTAAGGGTTGTGGCATGGGTTTGCCACTAGGACAAAGAAGTATTTTTTATATGCAATACTAATTATAATATATATCTTATTTGATTGTAATTTAGTTTGGAATATTATATATATAATAATATTAAAATAATATATAATCATGTTAAAATAATTCAAGGAAAACTTAATTTGGAATATTAAATATATAATTATGTTAAAATAATTAAAATTTAAAAATTATTTTTTGATATTTTATGTTTGTTTTTCTTTTTATAAACAAATTATTATGGAATTAACAATTTCTTTGTCTCAAATTTGGCGTTTTAGTTCAAAATATTCTCTTTACACAACTTCTGGTTTTTTTCTCTCTCTCTGAAGTAATGGTGAAGTCAAACTCACCAGACCAGATCATTGAACATGTCAGAGTTTAAGGTTATGTTTTTTTTCTAGTTGTTAACTTGGAATTGCGTTTAACCTTGATTCCTGGTTAACTAAACATAAACCTTGATCTGTGTTGCATGTAAAAGAGTCTATCGCAATTGTAGTGCAAGTGTACACGACGCAAGTAGTAAAGTGATACGAAGTATCGGATTATCGTCTCCACAGGGATTGGGCTAATAGCTTCACCTAATTTCACTGCACAAAGTAAAGGAAATATTTCAGAGTTGTCACGAGAATAATAAAGTAAACTTAAATAAAAGAGTAGAATAATCAAGATAGAGAGAATGGGCTGGTATTGAATTGCTCAGTAGTGCAGGTATTGTATTGTTTAGGAACTCCAGTTCTGTCGTCGCGCCTGTCGCTGGCAGCACCTGTCGCGGCAGCTGTCCGTTGGTCGTCGCGGCAGCAAACACACCAACTCAGTACTTTCAAGTTTGGCAAGAATCCCATATCTTCCTTGGCCTATCCCTAGGTCCAAGTCTGTCGATGATCACGTCTTTGATGATACCTCCCGGTGTGAATCGAAGGATGAACACCGATGTGTATGAATTCTTCCTTAGCCACTTAACCTTGCCCTATCCCTAGGCACAAGATAGTTCAACTATAAACTAGAGAACTTGCTCTTATTTCTTTCGTATACTTAACTCTCCCGATGCTAAGTAAATAGATAACCTCACGATGCTCTCCCGATGCTCTTGCAAGATATTAAAACCAAAATAAGAGAACTTGAAGTTTATTTTATTGAACTTGGAAAATCCTAAAACAAAACAACCCTTGCAACTACTTTACAAAACAACCCGTGGCCCTAGGGTTTTTTTAGAACATGTCGACGACGGGTAGACGGCCGAGGGGTTTGGTTAACGGTTATGGGGTATGATGTCTCCTAGGTTAAAATCTATGCCCTTATATAAGCTTTGGGCTCAAGAATTCTAAGATAACAAGGATTACAACTTTAAATAAAAGTAAGATTCTAATAAAGACTTTAATCTTCAAGTATCCTACTTTTCAGCCGCCTCCTTGTTTCATGGGATTTCCTCTCCTTGAGCTTTGGCTTGACATATCTTTTGATCCGGGGCTTGGAAAAATATATGGTTTTCACACGTCAGACGAGCATAATTTTCTCTATCTATCGAGGTCCACTTTGCTTTTCCTCCGCTAACTTGCTGTCGTCCTCTGCTGTCACGGCAGATCCATGGCAGCATCGTCCTTCTCATCTGCTTGTCCAGTTCAGCTCTTCTGCTTCTCTGCCCTGCGCCTGCCTTCTCCATCTACTATGGCAGCAACCTGCAAAATCAACCATTTTTAGTAGAATCCGTGCCTTTAATATATTTGTGATGTTTTGCTGTAAACTAACCTAAATGCAATGCAATGATGCTTGAATGCAGCAGAAATATGGGTTAAAAAGGGTGTAAATAATAGAACTTTTACACACTCAACACACCCCCAAACTCAAGTTTTTGCTTGCCCTCAAGCAATTAAGACCTAAAAGAAAAAAGAATATTTTTGTGTTGGCCTTCAAACAGTGACTGTCCCTTACCCGTCGCTCATTCTCTGTGGTGGCAGCAACCTGTCGAAAAGATTAGGATCTGTCCGGAATCTCACTATAGTTCTCGTGCAGTGCGTGCATGCTTGTGAACAGTTATATGCCAAGACTCTCTTAGTTTCACTAGAATATTCAACTCTTAACTTGAATTTTTATGCCAAAGTTTATCTTTTTGAAGGCACATTTTCATGCTTCTTTGATTTTCTGTTTTGACTTGATTTTTATTTTTCAAGCTAAAGTTTCACTAGAGCCGGTTTCGGGCACCTCTAGCTAACTTCCTAGAGCCGGTTTCGGGCACCTCTAGGGCTATTGAGTCTATTTTGCTAAACTTCTTTCCTAGAGCCAGTGTTAGGCACCTCTAGGGGCTTTTCAAGTGCTATGCTTCCTATTCTAGTTTGGCTAAAAGAAATCTAAGCAGTATAACATTCACAATGGTGTTTAAGTTTTTCAGAACTATAGAAAGGCTCTAAACTTCTCCTTAATCTGTCCTAAAGATGCTGCCACGGCAGAGCTGTCATGACAGGCAAGTAACTTCACATTTTTAAGCCAACAGTTTAATTTTTTTTTTGAGAAATAAATAAATAACAGACACAATATTTAATTAAAGAGATGTACTAAGACTCCATTAAAATGGAGGGTTGCCACCCCCAAACTCGAGGGTTGCATTGCCCTCAATGCAAATGACAGGTAGAATGAAGGCAGATACATCACAAAATATAAATAAGCAGGCAGCAAGAAAAAGAAAACAAAAACTTAAATTTCAATTGCTGTCTTCACTGCTGCTGCTGACACAGATCTGGCGGCGGCGTCTGGGTTGTGGGGCAGGCTGGGTAGGTTGCTCCACGACCCGGATGTCTGAGCTGCTGCCACAATCCCAAGTGCTGCTGGTGGTGGTGCTGGCTTTGGGCATTAATTTTCTGTCTGCCACATGCTTCTGCCGCTTGACAGGCGTGAAGTCCTTTTCCAAATTCCTCCTGATAGGAGGGTCTGTGTCGATGTCAGGGGAGGCAGGTCGCTTTGTTCCTCGGGCAGAGGTTTCTTCCATTGGGCTGTCAGCTGCCGGCTGGGTAGGTGATGGGGTGGAAGCGGCAGAGTGTGTATGGGGGGAGACAGGTGGCGTAGGTGTGTGGACAGGGGAGGGGATGTGGAAATAGTGGGCAGGAAAGGTGGGGAAAACAACATCGGGATAATGTCAAGTGTTGGTAATGAAATTTACTGTAGAGTTAGCGAAATCCCGGATGAACGCCATTAGCCCCATTTGTCTGTCTTCCACCCGTTGGATCGCAGCAAGGATCTGGGCAGATTGGTTGGTCTGGGCGGCTGCTGTGGCAGGTTCATGGGCAGGTTCCTCGGATGATTCTGCTGGGAAGGCAGCTGGGTTGAAAGAGGAGAGGGGGTAGCAACTATCAGCTCCATGAGGCTGGTTATGTTGTTGTCAGTCCAGCCTCTGCCCTGGACTAGTTTGTCGGTGGTGGCCTCAGGGACGGCAGCACAGCGGCAAAGAGAAGTGATCATGAATGGTAGGCAAAGGCGGGAGGTGGAGCGAAATGTGCAGTCCAAGACGCTGTCCCTCATATAGCGGCCCACGTTGATAGGCCGGTCGTTCATGATAGAGTGAATGAGGGCGAGCCGCTGCTGGTCTACCGTCGTGTGATGAGAGGACGGCAGGATACGCTTTTTGATGAAAGCGTTCCACAGCTTTGCTTCTGGGAGGAGCTGCCCCCTTTTGACAGAGTTGGGGTTCTTTTTGCTTGTGTTCCATGTTGTTCCTTCCTCTGTTACTTCTGCCATGACAGCTCCGTAGGCAGCAGCGTCGAGGGTGTCCAAAAATTGTTGATGGGCATCGTCGTTTGGACCGAAATAGAGCCCATACATGTGGTTGATGCTGTCAGCTGTGAATGGTACCTTGACCCCTCGGACAGTGACGGATGTTGCCGTCTTGTTGTTGATGGCAGCATAAAACTCCCTTACCAACGTGTCGTTTAATTCTGCCGGCTGCTCGGCGAACTGCTCCCATAGTTGAGCTCGTATGGCCCTTGCGATGAATGGACGAAGCCCCATGTTCGGAGCCTTGCGGATGTAGATAAAACCTCTCTCTTCCCATAATTCCTTGGTGGCGAAGGCTGACGGTGTGGGTGCTGCTGATGAAGAGGCTGAGGCAGCACCGCGGCGGGTCTGTCTAGAAGACATTTTAGTTGCAAGGGTTGTGAAATTAAAGAAAATAAATAAAAACGAGAGGAGAAAGCAAGTAAGAATAAGCAGAAGTGATGAAAATGGAAATGAAAACGGGGTTTTATAGCGGTCGAGTTGCTGCCCGTTTAATGCTGTAACAGTAGGCGTGAATAACGGAGCGACTGTTACGATTTGGCGTGTCTGACGCGTCTGACACGCATTTATGCGTCTGTTACGCGTCTGCCACACGTTTCTGCGTCTGCCGTGTCAGTCTGTTGACAGCCTGTCTTATCCGTGTCTGCGACGGCAGCTGGAACGACATGCTTCAATAAATGGGCTCTGTTGGGCTGATGGATGGATGGTGGGCTTGGCTCACTTCTTCTTTTCTTCTTGACTCCTTTATTTGCTGAAAACAGAAAATATAAAAAACATTATTCGAATAAAATAAACCTAATTTCCTAATAAATAATAAATAAAAAAAAATTTAGGTCAAATTAGGGGTGCCTTGTGGGGCATCTCCTAAAGTAACCACTTCCTGTATTCCTGGGGCTTCAGTCCCCTGATAATGCTTGAGTCGTTGTCCGTTGACTTTGAATTGGTGCCCGTCTTTTAATGATTGGATTGTGATGGCACCATGGGGAAAAACTTGTACCACTTGGAACGGGCCAGACCATCTAGACTTTAGCTTTCCTGGGAAGAGTTTCAGTCTAGAATTGAATAACAACACAAGCTGCCCTGGGCAGAACTGTCGTGGCAGCAACTTCCTGTCATGCCACTTCTTAGTTTTCTCCTTGTAGATTCTTGCATTGTCGTAGGCCATTGTCCGTATTTCTTCAAGCTCATTCAGATCTAATAGCCTTTTCTGGCCTGCCTTGTCCAAGTCCAGATTTACTGCCTTGATTGCCCAATATGCTTTGTGCTCTATCTCGACAGGCAAGTGACATGTTTTCCCATAGATCAATCGGTACGGAGACATGCCCAACGGGGTCTTAAAAGCTGTCCTATATGCCCATAATGCATCATTAAGGAGTAAAGACCAATCTTTCCTAGTTGGCTTAACCATCTTCTCAAGAATGTTCTTAACTTCCCTATTGGATATCTCAGCTTGTCCATTGGTCTGTGGGTGGTATGCTGTCGCGATCCTGTGCTTGACACCATATTTCTTCAAGGCGGCAGCAATAACCCTATTGTCGAAATGTCTCCTTTCATCACTGATAATCGCCTTGGGGATGCCAAATCTAGAAAAAATGTTTTTGTGCAAAAACTTCTAGACTGTCTTGGCATCATTCTTTTGAGTGGCGATGGCTTCAACCCACTTAGAGACATAATCCACTGCTAAGAGGATGTATAGATTTCCACATGAAGATGGAAAAGGTCCCATGAAATCTATCCCCCAAACGTCGAAGATCTCGACTTCCAGAATGTTCTGCAGTGGCATCTCGTTTCTCCTCGAGATGTTACCTGTCCGCTGGCACCTGTCACAGTTCTTGTAGAAGTTCTGTGCATCTTTATACAGTGTCGGCCAGTAGAACCCTGATTGCAGCACCTTGGCAGCAGTTTTATTGCCCCCTAAGTGACCTCCATATTGTGAAGCATGGCAGTGATGGAGAATGTCTTCTTGTTCTTCTTGTGGTACGCACCTCCTTATAACCTGATCTGCGCATAGTTTGAAAAGAAGAGGTTCGTCCCAATAATAATGCTTAACATCATTTTGGAACCTCTTCCTGGCTTGATAATTAAGATCAGAAGGTAGTATTCCGCTAACTATAAAATTAACGAAATCAGCATACCAGGGGAGTTCAGAAGACTTACCTGCCGCCATGGCTGTCGCGACAGCGAGTGCGGCAGCAAAAAGCTGCTCATCTGGGAAGGTCTCCAGTATGTTTGTATCGTCGATTGGTAGACTCTGTCCCTTCTCCAACCTTGACTAGTGGTCTGCCACCTGATTTTCTGTCCCCTTTTTGTCCTTGATCTCAAGGTCGAACTCTTGCAATAGCAGGATCCACCGTATCAATCGAGGCTTTTCATCCTTTTTCGCGAACAGATACTTGAGAGCAGAATGGTCTGTGTGCACTATTACCTTCGTCCCAAGTATGTAAGAACGAAACTTGTCGATGGAGAATACCACATCTAATAGCTCCTTTTCTGTGGTGGTGTAGTTCACTTGGGCGTCATTCAATGTTTTACTGGCATAGTATATGACATGAAACAGCTTATCTCTGTGCTGCCCAAGTGCTGCCCCGACAGCATAGTCACTAGCATCACACATAATCTCAAATGGCTGTGTCCAGTCTGGTGGCTGTACTATGGGGGCTGTTACCAGTTTTTCCTTCAGAACCTTGAATGCTTCAGTACATTCATCGTTAAAGTCAAAGGGTCGGTTCTGCTCTAAGAGATGACATAGGGGCTTGGTGATTTTTGAGAAATTTGCAATAAACCTTCGATAAAAACCAACATGCCCTAGAAAACTCCTAATGCCCTTGACTGTGGTCGGCGGCGGCAGCTTCTCAATCACTTCTATTTTAGCCCTGTCGACTTCTATCCCACGGCAGCTAATTTTATGGCCAAGGACTATCCCCTCATCCACCATAAAGTGGCATTTTTCCTGTAATCCCCTTAACCCGGCCCAGACGGTTGAACCGAATTAAGAAGTTTACACGGGGAAAACCAAAGTCAACCCGAAAGTCAACCTTGATTAACGACCCTTTTTTTTCTTTTTAATCTTGTCTAGATGCTCATTAACCCTAGATGTGATCATACAAACATCATACTCAAAGATCATAACCATCAGAGAACATTCAGGGACCCAATTACACAAAATACAACTTTAGGGACCAAACTGTAAATTTTGAGAATTTCAGGGACTTAACCCAATTAAAAGTTACCAATATGAAATTAATCATATCTCATGCTTCACTGCCAAATTTCAGCTCAAACGGACATCCCGAACTCATACAATTGCAAAAACAAGATTCATGACCAAAACGCAAATATTTCAAAACACATAACCGCCAATGTCAGCCCCCAACGGTCAGGTGTTCCGAAACAGGGAGAACCTGTTTCGAAACGCGGGGCCGTTCCGCAACGTGTTCCGAAACGGGGACTGGCAGTAGCATACTCGTTCCGGAACGGTTCCTCCCGTTTCGAAACGCCCTGGCCATAACAGGCCCCTGTTCCGAAACGG
Organism: Hibiscus trionum; assembly: GCA_030270665.1. Taxonomy (NCBI): domain Eukaryota; kingdom Viridiplantae; phylum Streptophyta; class Magnoliopsida; order Malvales; family Malvaceae; genus Hibiscus; species Hibiscus trionum. The sequence goes on along the minus strand of BSYR01000007.1, from coordinate 5,600,637 downwards.
TAGTGATCGTTCCGAAACGACCTGCCCAGATTGCAGCAACTTTGCTGGTTAAATGCATCTTTGACCCACCAAACATGCTCCGAATGCAACCAAAACACACCAGCAAGTCTTACAACATACAAGGGACATAAATGCATCAAAACTAGATACATAACCACCCCTAGGTGCAACAACACATTAAACTCATTCAACACTCATTCATGCTTGTAAAACAAGAGGCATAGCAATACAACTTAAACATAAGAAGAAACAAATGTTGCAACATTAATCCACATGGTTCAAAGACATAACCAAAACTTGTCCAACATACACAATCTCCTTTTAACAACAACATAAGAGATTCTACCCTCATTGCCTTTATTAACTATAGCTATTAACCGAGACATACATCTCTAATGGAGTCCTCCTTGAATCCCTTGCTTCTCGCTGTCCAAACTTCAAATATCTGCATTGATGGACAAAAAAGAGCGTAAGCACATAATGCTTAGTGAGGAATGCTCAAAACCAAAACACCATTAATGCAGCGAGTCAAAAACCACTTTTAAAAACAACTCGATTTCATAAACCAAAGCATTGTTTGAAAACCCTTTTCAACAACATGCTTAAAACCATGCATTGCTCAATCATGAAAACCAATCCTTAGCTTAGAAAGCTAAGCAAGCCTTTTCAAAACATAAACTTGCAAAACCATCAATTTAACCACACCATGCATAAACACCATATGCAAAGTTAAATTCAAACCCTTGGAAATCACTTCCAATTCACAACATACCTTTCTCATACTTGATTATCACTTTAAGCAATAAACCTTTTAAACCATTTTCTCATTCATTATAACACATGCATTAACAAATGCAACATATAAACCACAACATCAATATTTGCAACTCATGCTTTTGAAAACAAGTCTCCACAAGACTTCAATGCACTAAAGAGATTTCATGCACACATGCATCATCCTCACTAGATAATCAACACTTGTTCAACTAACAAGTAAACATGCATTCATAAAATATTATACACTTCTCATGCAATCATGCATCAATGCAAGCATCTCATGCTTCATTATATTCAAGAACATTATATTGGCTTCCAAGTGACCAACAAATCCACTTTTCAACTCAACATCCGATCGGATACGCGGATCACAAGCGTTGTCCCCACGCTTCATACACACTACCAATACAAGGTCCCCAAATGGACTTTTAACCACCATTTGACCTTACCATTCACAAGGTTCCCATGTATGGAATTTTAACCACCATACAACCTTAACATTCACAAGGTTCCCATGTATGGACTTTAAATCACCATACAACCTTAACATTCACAAGGTTCCCATATATGGACTTTTAAACACCATCTAACCTTAACATTCACAAGGTTCCCATGTATGGACTTTTAATCACCATACAACCTTAACATTTACAAGGTTCCCATGTATGGACTTTTAATCACCATACAACCTTAACATGCACAAGGTTCCCATATATGGACTTTTAAACACCATATAACCTTAGCATCACCGATTAGTAGTTGTATAACATCACTAACGAGATCCGGGACACCCTATACAAGATCCACACATGGACTTTACACCACCATTGTGATCTTAACAAGCACAAGGTCCTCAAATGGAATTTTAATCACCATTATTACCTTTGCTTAACCAAGGTCCTCGAATGGGAACTCATCCACCATTATGACCTTAACCATCTTGTTAGGAAACTTGGATGGAGTTTACCGGTTCACTCTTAACCACTCCACATCCAAGGCGACTTAATTCACGGTGCACCCAATCCTATAGCCGGCTAACTATATCCGATCAAAGAAACCAAGAACCACTTACATCACTTGCCAATATAACCATCTTACCACATTAATCCATTAATTCACAAGCATAATCAAAATGCAATAACCACCATTAACTTTAACCAAGAACCAACCATGGACTTTTAAACACCATGTTGTTCTTAAATAAACAAGGCTTACACAAGGACTTTCAACCACCTTTGTAACCTTAACCATCACTTATCAATGTGCATCATTAACAACAATATTCCACTGTTTTAAAGCATCACACAAAGCCATTAAACAATATGCAACACTATGCATCAATTCAACAATTTCAATGTACAAAACCAAGGATCTCTTACCTCGAGCATCCTTCACATATGGCTTTCAAAACCAGCATTAAACCATGCTAAAATATGCTTTCAAAACAGAATTTAAAACATGCAAATCATATGCATTGCAACCATCAATCACAATTGCTTAAAAACCCAATTCGCAACACAACCAAGAGCGAAAATCCATTTACTTACTCTTGAGCTTAGCAAAGTTGTTTAGACTTAAACTAAGCTCCCAAAACCTTCAAACCTTGGTTTAAAAGCTGAAAACCCAACTTCACTCACCGACACACAAAACAAGTCTAGCCAACAAGCCTTCCAAGCATCCGAAACCTTCCACAACACCTCTAATGCCCACGGATCAACTTCCCCTGTTTCAAGCACACAACATCAGAGGATTAATGCATCATAATGCACTAAAAACACCAACAACACAACTAAACTCGCTGCTCATTGCAAATCCATCATTTCGGCTACCAAACACAACCGAAACCACCTCCAAACACTTCCAAAACTTAACCCAGCCAAGATCCATCACTTCAAACCATTTTTAAACATCAATTAACATTCAAAAAGGATCTAACCACGTCCTTAAACCTCCAGCTATAACAGATCACCAAGATCACTCCAAAAACAACCAAAAACTCAAGCAAAACTTAGGAAATTCAACCTATTCGGGATTGCATTGATTAAACCTCAATTATTCATCAACTTAACATTCAATTAACATCAATTTAACACCTCAACACACTGCCCAAACAGATCATACGAAAATTTCACCAAAATCAAGCAAATCTTGCATTTTAAAGCCAAAATCAAGATTCCAATTGTAAAACCTTTAATAAATCATAAATCAAGGATTGAGAACTTAGGAATTTCAGTAAAGAACTTAAAGTTCTGAGGAGAAGGACGTTCTTACCACCAAACTTGAATTTCTCCCTTTTTAGAACCAAAATCTTGAAAATCCAATTAGCAATTGGTGATGTTTTGTTGATGAGATGATTAGCAATCAAAAGAGAATTGAAAAGGGGTATTTAGGTGCCAAAATCAGAGGAAAAAGCTCTGGTGAGAATGTTTGGTTTGAGAGAAAATGAGAGAAAAGGAAAATTGGAAAAGTTAGTTGAAAATAGGAAAATAACTTCCCTCCACTTTTCTTTTGTTTAAAACTCAGAATTAAATCACTAAATATCTTAGAAAAATCTGGAGAAATTCCCTTTGGGTAAATAGCTCCTTAAAGATTCAAAGTTTCAATCCTTTTTAAAACAGTCACGCAGTTTTCAAAAATTACATTTTGGTCACTAACCCAAAATGTCACCCTTCCAAACCTCATTTTGCAAAATTGATTTCACAGTTCACTTATATACATTAAAAAAGGATTTTAGGACATTTTTCCATATTTTTAATGCAACCCGAACTAGGCTTTCCTAATTTCACCCCTTTTATATTCGAACAGCACTTTGACCGAACCGGTCAACGCCCAAAACTTCTAAGCCCAAAACCGGGGCGTTACAACTCTCCCCCCCTTAGGAAATTTCGTCCTCGAAATTTCAACTGGCGAAAAGAGCACAACCAACCCTCTCAAAGCAACCGCAAAGCAACACAGGAGACTTAACCACCACTGAACACCCTCTTCACAAAACTCCGCCCAAACTCAACACCACCACACACTGTTCCTGAATTCCAGAACATTCAAAGTAGCACAACTTAACCTTTCACACTTCCGAACCACACATAATCCCAACAACCATCTGAAGAACCTCACACTTTTACAGCATACAACACCAACTCCCAAAACTTGTTCACATAGTGACACCAACCAATCAATTCAGCCACTATGTAACCCACAACCTTCACTGCTTCTAAAAACCTTTGCAAAACTACTCAACCTTTTCCAGAGATTTCCACAACAAGCAAGCATTACCAAGCATCAACTGCTTACCCAAACTTCTCAACGAATGCTGGCATTCCATCACATCCGCTGGTATCATTACCATAACAACTCACCAGGACTACTCACCCAAAATCCAAAAATCACATCACAAAACCCCGACCTTGACTCCGCTAGCCGTTCCACACACCACCAGCTGATCTCCAAAAAGAATTCACTTACTCACAACCAGCCAACCACTTCTCACAAGAATCTGTCCAACCAACAATGGCCTTCGATCTTTCATTACCTTTCCACTTCAAGCTTTGACCACAACACTTTCCTTACTAGAACACCGCCCAACTTAAACATACATATCACCATCTCAACTCCTCGAAGGTTGCTACGAACCCTCACCCAAATAAACAACCTTTCTACTACCACATCAATGCCAAGATACCTCGGCACTCCGAGAACACATCCACTAACCTGCAACATCATCTAGCTTCCATGGAACCACCTCTTCCACAAGCTACTCATAACCACTTGACCGATTCTAACTTCCATCGGCAAACTTCTTACCACCACACCACTAAACTCGTTAAGCATCAAACACTTTCCTTCTACCAACTTACTATACCGCACTCACTATTACTAACAACTTGCTTAGTACTCTCCACTACCTCTAACTTACACTCAGCACCAAAACTTCCTCTAAAAACCCATCATCCAACCTAACTCAACCACAACACTAACAGACTCGATTAGTTATTAGCGAGTGTGAACGTTCGTATGCATGGTCACAATTATGCCCTATCAATGCCTGATGTACATGTATGCAAAACCTCTAATGTCATGCCACATGTATGCATGGACCAATACATATATTATATAGCATATAACAAATGATTTACACTGTGCATGTATGCCGATTCACACTCTCCAATAACATCCTCAGAGTCTGTCTAAGAACAACCTCCTAACTCACTTTCATCTTGTCTAACTCCACCATTCTAACAACCATTAACCACAAGATACCCACTAAAACCTCCTTCACGTTTAAGATGTTTCAAAACAACAACAACATCTACTACCCCAACATGCTAGCAACAAGACCAAACTCACAACACAAGGAAACCCAAACCAAAACCAAACTAGGTTACTAACACAAGGTTACCTGAAAACACATCACCACCCTGGAGCTTCATCAGGCGAGCTCTCTTCCTCACTGAACCATCATCCTCCAGCCGCACCGCTGTAGCATCAGTTGTCACCCTAAGATCACCACCATCTCCTTTCAGTAAAGAACCTTGGATGTTCCTAGCCAACTTCAAACAATCACGTCTCATGTGTCCAGCAGACCCACATTTCCAACAGATTTCATTCCCCAATTTCTTCACAACTTTCTGTTCTTCCTGCCACCTTTGAACCTTGCCTCGGTCGTGCCCACGACCCTTCAGAGACCCTTTTGCTACCACTGAAGCTGATTTCACCATATCAGGACAATCTCGCTTCACATGCTCTTTAGAACCACAGTTCCAACAAGCACCTGCGCCCCAACAACATCCAACATGGCGCCTTCCACAACGGTTACACACCGGTAACTGAGCCTCCACTCCTTGATCAAGCAGCACTTGCCCCAGGTCTGCTGCACCTTCAACTTGCTTAACCCTTGGAAATTTCTCCCCAAGATACCTTTCATAAAAGGCAGACACAAAGAAGTCCCAATCAATATCACCAATGTGCGATGCCACCGCCACAGATGTCCACCAGGCACAAGCGTCCTCAAACATCAATGTGACAACACTTCCCAGCTTACACGCATAATCACAACCTTCCTGATCCAAAATCAGAACTACACTGGCCAACCAGGCCTCAAACGTCTCAGGTGTCGAACCATGATACTCCACAACACCCAAATCATGTAAACGCTGCCTCGACAAACCCACACATCCCACAGCCTGAGATGTTCCCAACACCTCCTGAGCAACAGGTGATGAACTCTTCATCACAGAACCAACCTCTTCCTCTTGCCTTACCACCTCAACTCCAGGCACAAAAAACTGAGACGAAACACCTCCATTAAAAGGTGAATTCCACGCCTTGACAACCTGCCCCAAGGCAGCAACCATCTCCCCCAACTACCATTCTTCCACCGATTTCACCATACTATTAACAACAGGCAATCACAACAAGACAAACAAAACAATTAGACCAGCTTTAAGCAAGGATTCAAACTCCAACTCCGAAATAACACAATAGCTATAATAATAAGGCAATGGGTATCCCGAATCCTCCCCTTTTACATGACATAACAGTCAACAAAAGCATGGGTATCACAACATCAAGCATATCAAACAACATATTCGATCATGCTTTCATCAAACAACATCCACTTGCAACAGCATAACATCATCAACATATCATACCCATTACACTTTCATCATGCATAAAATCAGCTCACAACAACAGCATAAACCACATGAGCTCCATGAAGATTCATAACCACAAAGCATGCTTAAAAACATCAACAATTTGCTCAGAAACACGTGTTTCAACCGGCTTTCAACCATACATCAGGATATACATCAAACAGATATCACAACAACTTACCGTTTTCCCCAAACATTCGCAACTCAGCTCTGATACCACCAAATGTAACCCCTTAACCCGGCCCAGACGGTTGAACCGAATTAAGAAGTTTACACGGGGAAAACCAAAGTCAACCCGAAAGTCAACCTTGATTAACGACCCTTTTTTTTCTTTTTAATCTTGTCTAGATGCTCATTAACCCTAGATGTGATCATACAAACATCATACTCAAAGATCATAACCATCAGAGAACATTCAGGGACCCAATTGCACAAAATACAACTTTAGGGACCAAACTGTAAATTCTGAGAATTTCAGGGACTTAACCCAATTAAAAGTTACCAATATGAAATTAATCATATCTCATGCTTCACTGCCAAATTTCAGCTCAAACGGACATCCCGAACTCATACAATTGCAAAAACAAGATTCAGGACCAAAACGCAAACATTTCTAAACACATAACCGCCAATGTCAGCCCCCAACGGTCAGGTGTTCCGAAACAGGGAGAACCTGTTTCGAAACGCGGGGCCGTTCCGCAACGTGTTCCGAAATGGGGACTGGCAGTAGCATACTCGTTCCGGAACGGTTCCTCCCGTTTCGAAATGCCGTGGCCATAACAGGCCTCTGTTCCGAAACGGTAGTGATCGTTCCGAAACGACCTGCCCAGATTGCAGCAACTTTGCTGGTTAAATGCATCTTTGACCCACCAAACATGCTCCGAATGCAACCAAAACACACCAGCAAGTCTTACAACATACAAGGGACATAAATGCATCAAAACTAGATACATAACCACCCCTAGGTGCAACAACACATTAAACTCATTCAACACTCATTCATGCTTGTAAAACAAGAGGCATAGCAATACAACTTAAACATAAGAAGAAACAAATGTTGCAACATTAATCCACATGGTTCAAAGACATAACCAAAACTTGTCCAACATACACAATCTCCTTTTAACAACAACATAAGAGATTCTACCCCCATTGCCTTTATTAACTATAGCTATTAACCGAGACATACATCTCTAATGGAGTCCTCCTTGAATCCCTTGCTTCTCGCTGTCCAAACTTCAAATATCTGCATTGATGGACAAAAAGGAGCGTAAGCACATAATGCTTAGTGAGGAATGCTCAAAACCAAAACACCATCAATGCAGCGAGTCAAAAACCACTTTTAAAAACAACTCGATTTCATAAACCAAAGCATTGTTTGAAAACCCTTTTCAACAACATGCTTAAAACCATGCATTGCTCAATCATGAAAACCAATCCTTAGCTTAGAAAGCTAAGCAAGCCTTTTCAAAACATAAACTTGCAAAACCATCAATTTAACCACACCATGCATAAACACCACATGCAAAGTTAAATTCAAACCCTTGGAAATCACTTCCAATTCACAACATACCTTTCTCATACTTGATTATCACTTTAAGCAATAAACCTTTTAAACCATTTTCTCATTCATTATAACACATGCATTAACAAATGCAACATATAAACCACAACATCAATATTTGCAACTCATGCTTTTGAAAACAATTCTCCACAAGACTTCAATGCACTAAAGAGATTTCATGCACACATGCATCATCCTCACTAGATAATCAACACTTGTTCAACTAACAAGTAAACATGCATTCATAAAGTATTATACACTTCTCATGCAATCATGCATCAATGCAAGCATCTCATGCTTCATTATATTCAAGAACATTATATTGGCTTCCAAGTGACCAACCAATCCACTTTTCAACTCAACATCCGATCAGATACGCGGATCACAAGCGTTGTCCCCACGCTTCATACACACTACCAATCCAAGGTCCCCAAATGGACTTTTAACCACCATTTGACCTTACCATTCACAAGGTTCCCATGTATGGAATTTTAACCACCATACAACCTTAACATTCACAAGGTTCCCATGTATGGACTTTAAATCACCATACAACCTTAACATTCACAAGGTTCCCATATATGGACTTTTAAACACCATATAACCATAACATTCACAAGGTTCCCATGTATGGACTTTTAATCACCATACAACCTTAACATTCACAAGGTTCCCATGTATGGACTTTTAATCACCATACAACCTTAACATGCACAAGGTTCCCATATATGGACTTTTAAACACCATATAACCTTAGCATCACCGATTGGTAGTTGTATAACATCACTAACGAGATCCGGGACACCCTATACAAGATCCACACATGGACTTTACACCACCATTGTGATCTTAACAAGAACAAGGTCCTCAAATGGAATTTTAATCACCATTATTACCTTTGCTTAACCAAGGTCCTCGAATGGGAACTCATCCACCATTATGACCTTAACCATCTCGTTAGGAAACTTGGATGGAGTTTACCGGTTCACTCTTAACCACTCCACATCCAAGTCGACTTAATTCACGGTGCACCCAATCCTATAGTCGGCTAACTATATCCGATCAAAGAAACCAAGAACCACTTACATCACTTGCCAATATAACCATCTTACCACATTAATCCATTAATTCACAAGCATAATCAAAATGCAATAACCACCATGAACTTTAACCAAGAACCAACCATGGACTTTTAAACACCATGTTGTTCTTAAATAAACAAGGCTTACACAAGGACTTTCAGCCACCTTTGTAACCTTAACCATCACTTATCAATGTGCATCATTAACAACAATATTCCACTGTTTTAAAGTATCACACAAAGCCATTAAACAACATGCAACACTATGCATCAATTCCACAATTTCAATGTACAAAACCAAGGATCTCTTACCTCGAGCATCCTTCACATATGGCTTTCAAAACCAGCATTAAACCATGCTAAAATATGCTTTCAAAACAGAATTTAAAACATGCAAATCATATGCATTGCAACCATCAATCACAATTGCTTAAAAAGCCAATTCACAACACAACCAAGAGCGAAAATCCATTTACTTACTCTTGAGCTTAGGAAAGTTGTTTAGACTTAAACTAAGCTCCCAAAACCTTCAAACCTTGGTTTAAAAGCTGAAAACCCAACTTCACTCACCGACACACAAAACAAGGCTAGCCAACAAGCCTTCCAAGCATCCGAAACCTTCCACAACACCTCTAATGCCCACGGATCAACTTCCCCTGTTTCAAGCACACAACATCAGAGGATTAATGCATCATAATGCACTAAAAACACCAGCAACACAACTAAACTCGCTGCTCATTGCAAATCCATCATTTCGGCTACCAAACACAACCGAAACCCCCTCCAAACACTTCCAAAACTTAACCCAGCCAAGATCCATCACTTCAAACCATTTTTAAACATCAATTAACATTCAAAAAGGATCTAACCACGTCCTTAAACCTCCAGCTATAACAGATCACCAAGATCACTCCAAAAACAACCAAAAACTCAAGCAAAACTTAGGAAATTCAACCTATTCGGGATTGCATTGATTAAACCTCAATTATTCATCAATTTAACATTCAATTAACATCAATTTAACACCTCAACACACTGCCCAAACATATCATACGAAAATTTCACCAAAATCAAGCAAATCTTGCATTTTAAAGCCAAAATCAAGATTCCAATTGTAAAACCTTTAATAAATCATAAATCAAGGATTGAGAACTTAGGAATTTCAGTAAAGAACTTAAAGTTCAGAGGAGAAGGACGTTCTTACCTCCAAACTTGAATTTCTCCCTTTTTAGAACCAAAATCTTGAAAATCCAATTAGCAATTGGTGAGGTTTTGTTGATGAGATGATTAGCAATCAAAAGAGAATTGAAAAGGGGTATTTAGGTGCCAAAATCAGAGGAAAAAGCTCTGGAGAGAATGTTTGGTTTGAGAGAAAATGAGAGAAAAGGAAAATTGGAAAAGTTAGTTGAAAATAGGAAAATAACTTCCCTCCACTTTTCTTTTGTTTAAAACTCAGAATTAAATCACTAAATATCTTAGAAAAATCTGGAGAAATTCCCTTTGGGTAAATAGCTCCTTAAAGATTCAAAGTTTCAATCCTTTTCAAAACAGTCACGCAGTTTTCAAAAATTACATTTTGGTCACTAACCCAAAATGTCACCCTTCCAAACCTCATTTTGCAAAATTGATTTCACAGTTCACTTATATACATTAAAAGAGGATTTTAGGACATTTTTCCATATTTTTAATGCAACCCGAACTAGGCTTTCCTAATTTCACCCCTTTTATATTCGAACAGCACTTTGACCGAACCGGTCAACGCCCAAAACTTCTAAGCCCAAAACCGGGGCGTTACATTTCCCAATTCAAAACAAGATTTGCTTTTTCGCATCTTTCAAGTACCTTTTGTAAGTTGCCGAGGCAGCTCTCAAAATCGTCTCCAAAGACGGAAAAATCATCCATGAAAATCTCAAGGAAGTCCTCTACCATATCGGAGAATATGGCCATCATGCACCTTTGGAAGGTGGCAGGTGCATTACATAGTCCAAACGGCATCCTCCTAAAAGCGTACGTTCCGTAGGGGCAGGTGAAAGTCGTCTTTTCTTGATCCTCCGGTGCGATAGCAATTTGATTATATCCTGAATAACCATCAAGAAAACAATAGTAAGATTTACTCGCTAATCTATCAAGCATTTGATCAATAAAGGGTAAAGGAAAATGGTCCTTTCGGGTAGCTTTGTTGAGCTTCCGATAGTCCATACAAACCCTTCAACCGGTCACAGTCCTGGTTGGGATTAATTCATTGTTCTCATTGGTTATCACGGTCATTCCTCCTTTCTTTGGAACACATTGCACCGGGCTCACCCATTTGCTGTCGGAGATGGCGTAAATAATACCAGCATCTAACCATTTAATTATCTCTTTACGCACCACCTCTTTCATCGCATGGTTTAGCCGCCTTTGGGCATTTATAGTCGGCTTATGATCTTCCTCTAGAAGGATTTTGTGCATGCATAACGCCGGACTAATGCCTTGAATGTCTGCTATCGTCCATCCAATCGCCTTTTTGTGCTGCCTTAGCATGTCGATTAGCTTCCGTTCCTGTTCCTGCGGAAGCTTAGAAGAGATGATTACAGGCAACGTATCATTTGAACCAAGAAAAGCATATTTAAGCTGCCCTGGCAGGGGCTTCAGTTATAAGGCAGGTGGCTCAATAGTAGATGGCTTTTGGATTAAATGGTTATCCGAAGTGTAATTCAACGGTTCGAATAACTTACCTGGACGATAGCCTAACCAGTTTACCTCCTCCTGATCTTCAGTATCAGATGTATCGGAATCAGAGGAGTTGCTGTCGTCGGTGCTATCGTCGTTGCTGTCGTGACAGGCCTGTAGGTGGCTGTCGCAGCAGTGACCAAATTTTATATCATGACAGCCCGACCTAATGCAGGGTTGATCGAGGGTTACTTCAATGATAGCCTTGCATTCCTCGCCCACATCAGCATGTTTCATTGCTTGGAGAACATTCAACTTAATCTCTTGATCGTTCACTCGCATGGTGAGTTCTCCTTTCTCCATATCAATCAGTGATCTTCCCGTGGCTAAGAAGGGTCGCCCAAGGATGACTGGTGCGTTTTCGTCTGCCTCACAATCTAAAATAAGAAAGTCAGCAGGAAAAATAAACTTATCCACTCTTACCAGGATATCTTCAATCTTTCCCTCTGGATGAACGTAAGAGCGGTCTGCCAGCTGCAGAGTTACTGTCGTGGGCCGCGCCTTTCCAATACCTAACTTCTGAAAAGCAGACTTTGGCATTAAATTAACACTAGCACCAAGACCACAAAGTGCCTTACCCACATATTTGTCTCCGATTACACAAGGTATGATGAAGCTCCCCGGATCTTTCTTTTTCTGGGGTGGCTGCCGATAAAGAATACTCATGCAACCATCTGCCATCCTTACCGTTTCAAATTCCCCAAGTTTATATTTCTTTGACATGACATCTTTGAGAAATTTGGCGTAACCGGGCATCTCCCTAACGGCATCTAACAGCGGAATATTAATATGAACCTGCTTAAAAATATCATAAATCTTTTTAAGTTGAGATTCTTGCTTAGCTTGCTGTATCCGTTGAGGAAAAGGAGGTGGGGGACGGTAATCAGCAATACGTCCTTCCCACTGCATACGAATCTGAGGAGGTTTAGGTTCATCAATTTTCTCCTCTGTCGTGTCTGCTGTCGTGACAGGCTCATCGGCAGCAGTCTGTTTATCACCTGTCGGGGCAGCTTCCTCGGCAGGTTGGTCTAAGGCTGGTTCCTTTCCTGTTGCAACTACTTTTTCTGGCCCTGGTAGTTTCTTCCCACTCCTAGTAGTAATTGCTTTACACTGCTCATGTGTGGGTGGCCTAGCATTTTCAGTATTACTAGGGAATCCTCCATTCTGCCTCGGCTTAATATGTTGGGAAACCTGACCCATTTGTGTCTCCAGAGATTTCAAAGTAGCCTCATGATTTGTCATCCTCATCTCTGTTTTATCCATGAAATTTTCTGTCTTCTTGACAAACTGATTCATATTCTCAATATAAGTTCCTGTCTGAGACATAAAGGTGGCCAGAGTCTGTTCCAGTATACTGCTCGTGGCAGCTGGTGGCTGCTGTTGCTACTGCGGCGGCAGGTGTGTCGGCAGCTGCTATCGCGTCAACAATCTAGGTCCTCCCTGATTCTGATTGTGTGCTTGAGGATTCAGGGCGTTATTGGGGTTACTCCAGGAAAATTTGGGATCCTTCCTCCAATTGGGATTATAATTGTTGGAGTTGTAGTTCGGCTTGTTGTAATTTCCAACATATTTTCCCTCTTCTACTTGTATTGGGCACTCATCCCGACTATGATTTCCCTCACAGATATCACATACTTCCTCTACCGCAAATCCTTGTTGACCATCATCATTCAATAACCTTTTCATTGCTTTAGTAAGGAATGCTACCTGTGATTTCAACGTGCTGTCGGCTTCATAGTCCTTGACAGCAAATACCCGTTTACCCCTTCTTCTTGCGGTCGGAAACTGTTCCTCATTCTTGGCTAGATTTTTCAAAACTTGCAATGCCTCGTCTGGATCTTTATCCAATAATAGTCCATTTGCTGCAGAATCAATTTGAATACGAGTTTGTAAGTTAGCAGCATTATAGAACTTAGTTACCTGATTCCAGACGGGGAATCCATGCATTGGGCAGTTCCGAAGAAGAGTAGTAAATCTGTCCAAGGCCTCGTGCATCGGCTCGTCATCTTTCTGCTGAAAAGTACCAATTTCATTACGTAATCGCTCAGATAAATGCGAAGGATTAAAACGAGATAAAAATTCACGAGATAGATCTTCCCAATTCATGATTGAACCCGGCGTAAGTTTATTCCACCAAGTTTTAGCTCTGTCCCTCAATGAGTGGGGAAATAACCGAAGCCTCAGTATCTCCGGATTAACTCCTGGCAGTCTAAACGAACCACAGATCTCCTGGAACGTTTTGAGATGCTCCCTAGCATCTTCTGTCACAGCACCACTAAACTGTGCGTCATTGTTGATCATACTAAACATGACAGGTTTAAGCTCAAAGTTATCAACTTCGATTTCCGGCAGCATGGTCTCCAGCTCTACATGATCGTTCAGCATGTACTCACGGCATGACCGTCGTCCGGCTGCTGCGAGCGGGTCGCCGACAGGCGGTATAATATCTCCATCTCTAGCAGCAGGATTATTTCCTTGGTATGCCATTGTCTCTAACTGTTCTTCAAGGTACTCGTTCCTGGCTAGCACGTAACGAAGTCGGTTCCTAAGATTGAATGAACGTTCAACTTCCGGATCTAATGGATATTCAGGATCTTCGCCTCTTTTAGATCTGCGCATAAACAAGTAAACCTCGTGAAAAGCAAGAGTTTAAAATACTAACGAAAAAATAGAAAAAGAAAAAAATTAAAAGAAAAACAAAAACAAAAACGAAAAGTGCAATAAAAGAAAGGTGTAGTTATATTGCCAATCCCCGGCAACGACACCAAGAACTTGTTGCGTGTAAAAGAGTCTATCGCAATTGTAGTGCAAGTGTACACGACGCAAGTAGTAAAGTGATACGAAGTATCGGATTATCGTCTCCACAGGGATTGGGCTAATAGCTTCACCTAATTTCACTGCACAAAGTAAAGGAAATATTTGAGAGTTGTCACGAGAATAATAAAGTAAACTTAAATAAAAGAGTAGAATAATCAAGATAGAGAGAATGGGCTGGTATTGAATTGCTCAGTAGTGCAGGTATTGTATTGTTTAGGAACTCCAGTTCTGTCGTCGCGCCTGTCTCTGGCAGCACCTGTCGCGGCAGCTGTCCGTTGGTCGTCGCGGAAGCAAACACACCAACTCAGTACTTTCAAGTTTGGCAAGAATCCCAGATCTGCCTTGGCCTATCCCTAGGTCCAAGTCTGTCGTTGATCACGTCTTTGATGATACCACCCGGCGTGAATCGAAGGATGAACACCGATGTGTATGAATTATTCCTTAGCCACTTAACCTTGCCCTATCCCTAGGCACAAGATAGTTCAACTATAAACTAGAGAACTTGCTCTTATTTCTTTCGTATACTTAACTCTCCCGATGCTAAGTAAATAGATAACCTCACAATGCTCTCCCGATGCTCTTGCAAGATATTAAAACCAAAATAAGAGAACTTGAAGTTTATTTTATTGAACTTGGAAAATCCTAAAACAAAACAACCCTTGCAACTACTTTACAAAACAACCCGTGGCCCTAGGGGTTTTTTAGAACATGTTGACGACGGGTAGACGGCGGAGGGGTTTGGTTATCGGTTATGGGGTATGATGTCTCCTAGGTTAAAATATATGCCCTTATATAAGCTTTGGGCTCAAGAATTCTAAGATAACAAGGATTACAACTTTAAATAAAAGTAAGATTCTAATAAAGACTTTAATCTTCAAGTATCCTACTTTTCAGCCGCCTCCTTGTTTCATGGGATTTCCTCTCCTTGAGCTTTGGCTTGACATATCTTTTGATCCGGGGCTTGGAAAAATATATGGTTTTCACACGAAAGACGAGCATAATTTTCTCTATCTATCGAGGTCCACTTTGCTTTTCCTCAGCTAACTTGCTGTCGTCCTCTGCTGTCACGGCAGATCCATGGCAGCATCGTCCTTCTCATCTGCTTGTCCAGTTCAGCTCTTTTGCTTCTCTGCCCTGCGCCTGCCTTCTCCATCTACTATGGCAGCAACCTGCAAAATCAACCCTTTTTAGTAGAATCCGTGCCTTTAATATATTTGTGATGTTTTGCTGTAAACTAACCTAAATGCAATGCAATGATGCTTGAATGCAGCAGAAATATGGGTTAAAAAGGGTGTAAATAATAGAACTTTTACACACTCAACAATCTGTACTGATCTTGTGTGAAAAAACCCTTTTATTTGATCTTAACAATTTTTCTGTCATAATTATGTTATTGTCTTGGTGAAGTACACATACTCATGGGATCTAAATACCTGCAGGAGGGTTTGGATCTCAAGGATGTTTTATACTTGCACTCTGAACTAGTTTCGTCCAAGCTGTCTATGAGGAAATGATTGTTCTTTTCGAATCCTTCTAAGGGCGTGTATATTGTTTGTTTTTTCTTTCTCCATATATATCACACATATATTATTATTAGTATTGCATATTACAAGTATATGCTTGGCTCAGTAGCAAACTTGCGCGAACTACACCCCCAAGGTCCTAGGTTTAATTCCTACCAAGGGCAATTCCTTGATTTTCATTTTTCCTACTCCAATCAGGGTGACACGTGTCACCACCTGATTGGAAGGGAGAAATTAATTAATTTATTTTTTTAGATTAAAATTATGACTAAATTGATATATTGTATAAATATAGAGGACCAAATGTGTAATTATACCAATTTTTTTAAAAGTTCCGTCAACTTTTTCGTTTTTTTAACGGCGTGTGGCTAAAATGGAACCATTTAAATAGTTGTGTGGTCCATTTGCGGCAAAAAATAATATAGTGGTCATTTTGACACCAAATCCATAGTTCAGTGGTCATCTGTGTAGTTTACCCTAAAAAATAATAATTTTTTATTTTATTTCTTTTTAAATTTAATTTATTTTTAACTTAATTTTTTTGTAAAAAAAACTAATTTTCCTAAAACTCACAAAATATCCCCAAATTCGAAATCCCTAACTTCCTCAGCTGGTTTCACCGCTGATGGTTACACCGCTGCCTCTATATCCGCTTCCAGACCACCCGAGCATTTCCCCCAACCACCCATCGTCGGTAACCGGCGGTAGGTGTCTCGATCAGCTTCCTAACGTCGAAAGAAGCCAAAATCGCGTAAAGAAACTCGTCGACACAACTACCATCGGTTATTGGCGATGGGTGGTTGAGAAAAATAGTTGTTGTGGTCCGGCGGCAGTAGTGGTGGTCTTCGGTGAGGTAGTAAACGGTGACATCGACAATAATTTGGAGATTTTGAGTTTGGGGTTATGGATTTGGAACTGTTTTGAAAAGATTTAAAACTGTCAATTGTTTTTTTTAAATTGAATTTTGAATTTTATTTAAAAAATAATTAAAAAAATTAAAAATTAAAACATGCAACTTGTCACAATTTAATTGGCTAACAGTTTTTATTGACGGTTAGGCACCTAAAATGACCAAAATTGAAACTTTAGGCACCTATTTAGAGCTAAAAATAATTTAGGCACCAAAAGTAATCCACATGCATAATTTGGGCACCTATTTGGGCATTAAGCCTTTATTAAATGAATAGAATATAGAAGAGAGAATTTTTTGTTTTTCTACATGGTATCAATCTAATCGATCTTAATTCAACAAACTCAAATGGACCATTCTTCGACATCCATTGAGCAACAATCTACAGCAACAACTAGTGGTGGTTGGAGTGTTTTTTCTAAGTAACAAATGAAAGAGCTTCACAGGTTGTTTGGTAGGTTCACAACGTTTAGTGATGGGAATCTAGCCATAGTAGAAGAAGCAGTTAACTTTAGCTACTCTTTATCTACTGCACTTCTTTCCACCAAGGCTGCCTCATCCTGGATAACTGACTTTGGGCCCTCAAATCACATGCCTGGTAATAGGGCATTATTTTTCAGTTTTACACCTATTAGTTCTGACAGCTCAATCAAGATTGTTGATGGCTCTCTATCTCGTATTAAAGGGAGTGGTTCAGTTGTTGTTAATGAATACTTGTTACATGCAATTTGCTTTTTGAGCAAGCTTTCTAAAGATTTAAAGTACTCCTTGATTTTTAATGAATCTAATTGTTTTTTTGCGGGCACTGGACTAGAGGAAGAAGATTGGCAGTGCTAGCTTGCAAAATGACATTTATGTTCTTCACAACAACCACAAAACCTTTACCTCCTAAGCCGATTTCTTGTTTTACTTCTTTAGAACAAACATATGATGCAATGTTATGTCATTTTAGTTTAGGCCATCCTAATTTTCATTATCTTGCAAAATTATTCCCTGATTTATTTGTTAACAAAAGTCCAAGTTCCTTTAAATACCATATTTGTCCTATTGCTAAGCAAACAAGATCTTCTTATTTATCATCTCTTTATAAATCTTCACAACCTTTTTCTTTGATCCACAATGATGTTTTGGCTCCTTCTAAAGTGAAGAATGTGATAGGTAGTAGGTGGTTTGTTACTTTCATAGATGATCACAGTAGAGCCACTTCGACTTATTTGCTCAAAGACAAATCAGAAGTTGTGTCCATTTTTGAGAGATTTTACACCATGGTCAGTAGTCAATTTGGTATAAAAATTCAAATCCTAAAATCTGTCAATGGGGGTGAATATTTTTCTATGTCCCTCAGAGATTTTTTTTGCTAATTATGAAGTTGCTCATATTATATCTTGCGTAGATAATACATAAAAAATGGGATTGCAGAAAGAAAAAACAGTTATTTGTTAGAAGACACTAGGGCTTTCATGTTTACAAATGAGCTATGAACACTAACAGGAAACTACATCATCTCGACATTATGAATGCCTTTCCTAATGGAAAGTTAGAGGATGAGGTGTACATGAACATTACACTAGGCCTAGAGGTTGCAAACTGTGAAGGAAAAGCTTACCGATTAGAGAAATCACTCTATGGACTGAAACAATGCCCTAGATCATTGTTTGACAGGTTCACAAAAGTTGCTCTTGAGAATGGATGTCACAAGTCCCTAGCAGACCATACATTATTTTCCAAGGTAACTTCTAATAGCAAAAGGGCTATCTTAATAGTGTATGTGGATGATATAGTTTTGACATGTGATGATGAAGAAATAAATCATCTGAAAAACTTGTTGAGCAATGAATTTGAGATAAAAGACCTAGGAAAACTTAGATATTTCCTCGATATGGAGGTAGCCAGTTCAAGCAAAGGATTGGTCATTAACTAGAGAAATTATATCTTGGATTTACACACTGGAGATGGAATGCTAGGCTGCAAAACAGTCGAAACACCTATAGATGCAGGTTTGAAATTCAGTCAAAGGGATTCAAGTCGAAAAACAGATAAGGGGTTGTATCAGAGGTTAGTTGAAAAATTAATTTATTTATCTTTAACTAGACCTTACATAGCTTTTCTAGTTAACATTGTTAGCCAGTATATGACTAATCCTACTTAAGAACATATGGAAGTAGTAAAAAAGGATTCTAAGGTATCTAAAAGGAACACCAGGCCATGGCTTGATATTAAAAAAAAACCTTGAACATGACAGTAAAGATCTTCACAGATTCTAATAGGCCAAGTGAGCTGACAGACAAAAGGTCAACCAGTAGGTATTATTCTTTTGTTTGGGGGAACTTGGTCACTTAGAAAAGACAAAAGAAAACACTTGTTTCGAGGAGAAGTGCAGAGGCAGAATACAGAGAATTAGCCCTTGGAATGTGCGAAGGAATCTAGTTGGTAAGACTTGTTGAGTTGATCGAACAATTGCAAATGGCCAAGAGGGGGGTGAATTGGCAATTAAAATTTTGGTGGAAAGAAATGAGTGAAAAATAAAATTGACACAAGTAGTTAGAGTGGTTGAAGTTCTCCAAATGAACTCTACATCCACTACCTTAGTTCCACTAAGGATTTTCAACCAATTCACTACTTGAATTCTTCCCCTTTTCTTGGATGAGGAGGTAACCTTAAAAATTCGATTAAGCTTTCTACCCAAAGCTTAATCCACTCAAATTACAAAGAGAGGTTGTGGTAAACTCAAATGATTCCTCTAAAAGGATAATTGTCTACCCAATTACAATTTCAATCACCCAAACTCAGAATACAAATAGACAATTGAAAGACACTAGAGTTGGGTACAAGAATTTGACTTTGAATAGCTCAAGGGTTTGGATTTTTGCTTTGATGTTGCTTGTGGATTCAATAGTTGTTGCCTGGTCAATTGAAGCTTGTTTTTATATCCTTGCATTGATTTCTAGCCGTTTGGGTAGTTGGGATCATCAATAGAGCCGTTGGGAGCAATTTTCCTGCATTAAATGCAACTCTGCAGCCTACCGTATCGGTACTCAGGAAGGGCGTATCGATACCTGCATCAAAGAGGAAAGAGCCGTTGTGCCTGAAAACAGGGCGTATCGATACGCATAGAAGGCGTACCGGTACGGTTTTAAGGGGCGTATCGACACGGAAGGCCGTATCAATACGGTTTTTGCTCACTGGAATCCCAAGCCAAGTTTGCATAAAAAGTGTATCGATACGCATACCAAGCGTATCGGTACGGTATAATGATCTTTTGAAAATTGGGAAACCAACCAACTGACAAGTAACGATCAAATAATTAAATGCTCAGATTTTTCAAAGATGAGCTTATCGTATCGATACTGTTGCAAGGCGTATCGGTACGGTTTCATGAAAATAGTTGCCCAGATGAATATCGTATCGATACATATAAGGGTATCGATACGCCTGAGCGTTTTTGCATACTTATGCTTGAAAAACATAGGAAAAGACTTAGGGAATTATATATTTTTAAAGCCAGTCTTTAAATATTATTTTGTTCAAAAATACTTGTCAATTGTGAGACTTTAAAGAGTACTTAAAAATTTATTATTTTGCAAATTGGTCCTTAAGTTTATGTGTTATATCAAAATCAATTTTGGTTTTACAATCTCCCCCTTTTTGATATAACAAAATCATAAATAAATTTTTAAGTTTTTGAAACTTTGAAAAGCTTTCTCCCCCTTACTTTAAGATAGATTTTCAAAACAAACAAAAAAAAATATTTGACTCTATGATCCTTCTCCCCCTTTTTGTTAGATCAAAATAGAATACAAGGGTAATAGCAATATAAAGCAACAATAATTCATTAAACTTAAAGCAAGCATAAGAGTTCAAAAGCATAAACTTCAAAATAAACATCATAATCCAAACTTTTAAAATCCTGAAAACATAGATAATAGGCATAAACTTCAAATCCTAAAAACAAAAGTGCAATAACAAAGATAAAAGACTAAATGTCCTAAGATGAGATGCATGATCTACTCGTCCCCTTCTTCATCATCATCGTCCTCGTCATCTTCTTTGTCATCTTCTTGAGAGGGTTGGTTCCTTCGGGTTTGATTGATCCAAGCACCATGGAAGGCTGTAAGAGAGATATCTATGGAGTTTTGGCGAGCGTCCATGGTGTCTATCTTCTTTTCCATGCCTTGGACGCGATCCTCTAAGGATGTGAAATGATTATCCATCGCGGTGAACTTCTCATTTAGGAAGGTCATGAGAGTATCCATGGAGGAGGAATCAAGAGGAGCACGGTGAGAGCTCGAAGAAGCACGAGAGGTATCGACCGGAGCAACGTGCGGAGGATCTTGAGCATTGCAAACCCAATCATTATCAACATAAGTGAAACCGAAACGAGCTAGGGAACGCTCATCAATGGGTAGGCCAAGGGTTTCGGGAAAATCATGTGAACAATCAATACCAAGGGAATGAAATAGAAAACTCAAAGCCGTGAAGTAGTAAAAGGATGAGACTTGTTTGGTGTGACCGTGTTGAACTAAAGAGACAAGGTCGGCAAACATAATTTGACACAAATTTGGACGTTTACCTTCTCTAAAACACCTAAGCCAAAAATCATCCGTTTGACGAAAAGTTGAATATTTCCCACCCGATGGACGGATAAACCAAGAGATAAGAAGGTGAAGGATACGATCATGAGCATTTAAAACTTTTGCTGAGCCTAAAAAACCCGTACCCAAAGATTGTTCATCATCAATACCAATATCTTCAAAACCAAAGACATTGCATAAAACTTTTTGATCAATTTGAAATGTTTTGCCCATAATAGAAGATTCAATGGCAATGACATGCTCCCTAGGTTCATCATGTATGCATTCGGCATTAGAAAAGAATACAATGACTAGGTTCCTATATAGGATAGGAGGAATACTCAAAAAGGTTAAGAATTTCCATTGCTTAATTAAAGATAGGTATTGAAACTTGAAACGGGCAGAATTTAAGAAAGGGATTGACACAACTCGCTCTTCCCTAAGGTTCATTCTTTGAAAAAGTTTATATCGTTCCCTATCACCATCCTCGGGAAAACTTAATTGGATAATATAAGGAAGATTAGGTGTAGGATTACCCTCAACATCCTCAATAGGATTGGAAGTAGAACGATGACGCTTAGTTCCCTTTGTCGGTGCATAATCCTGAAAATACATCAAAAAGGATTCGAATATGTATGCAATTAACATCCTATTTAATCCAATAAATTCTAACAATTCAAGGTAATTTGTTAAAAATAATTTTAATTTTAAAGAGATATTCACAATTAAAAAAAAGTTTTTTTTTTAAAAAAATCGAATATAAAATATATTCGAATGAAGAATTTTAAATTTTTGAAAATTTTTTATGAAAAAGATGAAACTCATAACAATCAAACAAGGTTTGTACAAAAAATCAGTTGAAACAACAATTAAAAACAAACAAAAATTAAAGAAAATAGAAAAAAGAAATTTTATACCTTGAATCTTAGAATGGATGAAAGAGGGGATGTGAATGCACAAGATTTGATGCCAAAGCTTTGCCTTGATGTGTAGAGTAAAAACACTCAAGGAATTTTGAAGATTGATGGTAAAATTTGAAGGATTGAGGGGGTTTATATAGGGTTTCGCGGCTAGGGTTTTTGAGAGAAAAAGGGTTTTTGAGTTTTAAAGAGTTTTAACAATTGCAACCCTAAATAGCCTCTCCGTCGAGGCCGTATCGATACGCTATACACGCGTATCGATACCCTTTAACCCTAATTTTATATTCGCCGTTACTACCGTATCGATACGCGGGGCCGTATCGGTACACTTGGCTTTGACTATTTCCCTTGACTTGTACCGTATCGATACTCGTTCATCCTAAAAAATTCCCAGTTATCAACCCGTATCGATACGCTTTGCAGCTGTATCGATACACCTTTACCAGATTATGCAGATTTGACAGATTTAAGTGCAAAAATCCAATTTGAAATGTCCCTAAATGCATGTACATGTCATATGAACAAGTTTTAATGGCTAAACTTAATACATACTCCCCCTAGAAACATGCATAGAAGCAAAATGAACAAAATTAACACAAGCATGAATCATAAGCAATTTCAAGCAAATTTGGACATTTTGGGACCTAAAAGGGTCAAGAAAGGCTAGTTAAACCTAACTCTCTCCTAAGGGTCCAAAAGCGCTCTTTATCTAAAGGTTTTGTAAATATATTCGCTAATTGGTTCAAGGTGTCAACAAACTCTATAACAACATCATTTTTCAAAACATGATTTCTAATGAAATGATGTCTAATTTCTATGTGTTTAGTTCTAGAGTGTTGGATGGGATTCTTAGTGAGACAAGTGGCACTAGTGTTGTCACACCTAAGGGGTATGGTTTCTATTTTAACACCATAATCTAAGAGTTGTTGCTTCATCCAAAGGACTTGAGCACAACAACTCCCTAAGGATATGTACTTCGCTTCGGTGGTAGATAAGGCTACGCTATTTTGTTTCTTAGAGAACCAAGATACGAGCATACTACCTAAGAATTGGCATGTCCCGGAAGTACTTTTCCTATCTATCTTACACCCCCCATAATCCACATCCGAAAAAGCATGAAGGCTAAAGGAAGAGTCTTTAGGATACCAAAGGCCTATAGTAGGTGTGTCTCTAAGGTATCTAAAAATTCTCTTAATGGAAACTAAGTGTGATTCTTTAGGACTAGCTTGAAACCTAGCACACAAGCAAACACTAAACATAATATATGGTCTACTTGCGGTAAGGTAAAGCAAAGAACCTATCATGGATCTATAAAGCTTAGAATCAACACACTTACCTCCTTCATCTTTGTCAAGCTTTATGGAAGAACTCATAGGTGTGGCTTGAGGTTTTGCATTCTCCAAGCCGAACTTTTTGAGCATATCATTCACGTACTTAGCTTGATTTATGAAGGTGCCATCTTTCCTTTGTTTAATTTGGAGTCCCAAAAAGAATGAGAGCTCCCCCATCATGCTCATCTCGAACTCACCTTGCATTAGCTTAGAAAATTCTTTACAATAACACTCATTAGTAGAACCAAAAATGATATCATCAACATAGATTTGTACTACTAAGATATCATTGTTATATCTTTTTATGAAGAGTGTGGTATCCACCTTTCCCTTTTCAAAACCCTTTTCAATTAAGAAATTTGAAAGTCTCTCATACCAAGCTCTAGGAGCTTGTTTTAAACCATAGAGAGCTTTTGTAAGTTTAAATACATGGTTTGGAAATTTTAAATCCTCAAAACCCGGTGGTTGTTCAACATACACTTCTTCATTTATAAAACCATTTAAAAAAGCACTTTTCACATCCATTTGAAAAAGCTTGAAATTATGATAACATGCAAATGCAAGCAACATCCTAATAGCTTCCATTCTAGCTATGGGTGCATAGGTCTCATCAAAATCAATTCCCTCATCTTGAGTATAGCCTTGAGCAACAAGCCTAGCCTTGTTTCTCACTACATTACCACTTTCATCTAATTTATTCCTAAAAACCCATTTAGTTCCTATAGTAGATTGATTACTAGGCCTTTCAACTAATGTCCAAACTTTACTTCTCTCAAATTAATTTAATTCTTCTTGCATGGCCAAAATCCAAAAGTCATCTTTTAAAGCTTCTTTAATATTTTTAGGTTCAATGCATGAAAGAAATGCAACATGGTTCATTAATTTGAGAGAGGATCTAGTAGTTACCCCCTTGGATGGATCACCCAAGATTTCACCACCTTTGACATAGTTTAACTCCCTTGGGTAAGACACCTCCTTTTCCTCAAGAGCCAAGTCCTTCAAGGCTTCAAGAGGTGGATCTTGTGTATCCTCATCTTTAGTTGGAACCTCATCCACCTTTGACGTTTGTCCTCCATCAATGGCATCAAGAGTTCCTACATCATCATCATCACAAGATTCCTTCCTCAGAAGGAGGTTATCATCGAAAACAACATGTATTGACTCTTCAACTACTAGAGTTCTTTTGTTAAACACACGATAGGCTTTAGAGTTTAAAGAGTATCCTAAGAAAATAGCTTCATCACTTTTAGCATCAAATTTACCTAAGTTTTCTTTACCATTATTCAAAACAAAACACTTGCAACCAAAAGGATGAAAATAGCTAATGTTAGACTTCTTAGATTTCAAAATCTCATAAGGTGTTTTCTTCAAAATTGGCCTAATCATTACTCGATTTATAATATAGCAAGCGGTATTTGTGGCTTCCGCCCAAAAATATTTAGGTAAATTATTTTCGCAAAGCATGGTTCTAGCCATTTCTTCTAAAGTTCGATTTTTCCTCTCAACTACCCCATTTTGTTGAGGAGTGCGAGGTGCGGAAAAATTGTGGCTAATCCCATTTTCATTTAAAAACTCATCGAAACCTAGATTTTGAAATTAGGTTCCATGATCACTTCTAATGTGAGAAATTTTAAGTTCAAGATCATTTTGAGTTATTTAAGAAAATGTCATGAATTTTTCTAAAGCCTCATCTTTTGTACTTAAGAATAGAACCCAAGTAAATCTAGAATAGTCATCTACAAGCACAAAAGCAAATGATTTACCACCCAAGCTCATTGTTCTAATAGGCCCAAAAAGATTAATATGAATCAATTGTAAACATCTACTAGTGGAGACATCATTAATGGATTTAAATGAAGTTCTATGTTGTTTACCCTTTGAACATGCATCACAAATTTTATCATTAGAAAATTTAAGTTTGGGTAAACCTCTAACTAGATTAAGGGAAATTAATTTCCCTAAGACACTCATGCTAGCATGTCCTAATTTTCTATGCCAAAGCCATGAGTCATGTTCATCATGTGCAACTAAGCATGTATGAGATGAATTGATGTCATCTAAATGCACCATGTAAATGTTGCCTATTCTATGTCCTATGAGCATTAGTTGATTTGTTTTAATGTTTACAATTTTGCAACCACTTTTATCAAATAGAACATTAAAACCCTTATCACATAATTGACTAATGCTCAACAAATTATGTTTAAGACCGTTGACATACAAAAAATTTTCAATGAAGATAGAGGAGTGATTACCAATGGAGCCTATTCCTTCAATGTGGCCTTTGGAGTTGTCACCGAAAGTCACCACTCCACCACTCTTTGGCTTTAGTTCCACGAATCTACTCTTGTCACCGGTCATATGTCTTGAGCATCCACTATCAAGGTACCAAGAATTTTGGCTTGAAACTTTAGCCTTGTAGCAATGCTCCCCCTACAAACAAAGAAATTAAGCCTTGATTTTTTGGTACCCAAATTATTTTGGGTCCATGAGTGTTAGCCTTCAACATTTTGGTTCCCTTAGGAATCCAAGAAGCAATAGCATTCATATCATTAGAAATAATGAGTTCCTTAGGAACCCAAACACTCCTAACTCTTTGACCCCTAGATTGCTTATTAAAATTTCTTTGTTTAGGAATAAAAGGTTTTCTTTTTACATATTGGGATTTAGAATGATTTCCTTTTTCAAAATTGTTTTTCCCAATAGCAATAGATGTTTTAAGATTATCCACTTCCTTTGTGTGATAATCTTGAAAATCGGAAAGAAGTTTTTCAAGTTCAAGATTTTTTGTTTTAAGATCATTTGAAAGATTTACTAAAAACAAAACTTTCTTTTCCAATTCGGAGTTAGCTTTAGAAAATGTCTCATTTTGATTTTTCAAATCAGAAATAGTTTTCTTGTTTTTCAAAATGGATTCTTTGTATTTTCCTACTAACTCATCATACACCTCTTGCAATTCATCATAAGCATCTTGAAGTTCATCAAAAGTAAAATCAAAATTGGATAAGTTAGAATTTACCTTTGGTTCATCATCAATGGCCATGAGACATAGATTGGCCATTTCCTCCTCTTTCTCGGATGACTCATCGTCACTCCAAGTTGCTATTTGAGCTTTGAGCTTGTTCTTCTTCCCAAAGCTCTTCCTCTTCAATTGAGGACATTCGGAACAGATGTGACCCGGTTTCTTGCATTCATAACAAGTGATTTGGTCCTTCTCCTCTTCCTTGCTCTTACTCTTGAAGTCTCCCTTTCTAATAAACTTTCTTCCATGATTTGACTTCATTAACCGAGTAAACCGTTTGGCCAACATGGCCATCTCCTCATCTTCATCCTCACTAGAATCGCTTTCTTGATATGAAGCTTTTAGAGCAATTCTCACTTTCTTCTTCTCAACTATTTTCTTCTCTTCTTCTCTTCCCTTCCTCATAATCTCATGGGTGAGTAGAGAACCAACAAGAGCATCAAGCTTGAGAGTTTTCAAATCTCTAGCTTCAATAATAATCGTTCTCTTGCCATCCCATGACTCCGGAAGAGAGTACAACAATTTCCTCACTAGTTTGTCTTCGGGGATGATTTCACCGAACCCCTTCAAACCGTTGACAATGACCGAGAATCGATCAAACATCTTGGAGACGCTTTCATCAGGATCCATCTTGAAGTTTTCATAGCTTAGATTGAGTAGCCTAATCTTTGTCTCCTTGACATCACTAGTCACCTCATATGTTGTCTCGAGGGTGTCCCAAACCTCCTTGGCATTTTCGATTGAAGACACCTTGGAGTAGATATCCGGACCAAGTGCGCAAAATATCACATGGAGGGCTTTGTCATTCACTTGCATCCTTCTTCTTTCATCATCCGTCATCTCGGGTTTTACCTTTGGGACGAGTCTTTCTCCATCTCTCTTCATGGGAATGTATGGTCCTTCTTCAACCACATCCCACACCATGTAGTCGGTAGACTTGATGAAAAGCCTCATCCTATTCTTCCAATATGGGTAGTTGTCCCCACTAAAGAATGGTGGCTTGGTGGTGGATCGGGACTCATAGTTGGAGGTGGATGCCATTGCTTGACTTGTTGTTGATCAAACTCTCCTAGAATCGACTCAAGAGGGTTGTAATCCTTCCAATGAGTGTAGCTCTGATACCAACTGTTGAGTTGATCGAACAATTGCAAATGGCCAAGAGGGGGTGAATTGGCAATTAAAATTTTGGTGGAAAGAAATGAGTGAAAAATAAAATTTACACAAGTAGTTAGAGTGGTTAAAGTTCTCCAAATGAACTCTACATCCACTACCTTAGTTCCACTAAGGATTTTCAACCAATTCACTACTTGAATTCTTCTCCTTTTCTTGGATGAGGAGGTAACCTTACAAATTCGATTAAGCTTTCTACCCAAAGCTTAATCCACTCAAATTACAAAGAGAGGTTGTGGTAAACTCAAATGATTCCTCTCAAAGGATAATTGTCTACCCAATTACAATTTCAATCACCCCAAACTCAGAATACAAATAGACAATTGAAAGACACTAGAGTTGGGTACAAGCATTTGACTTTGAATAGCTCAAGGGTTTGGATATTTGCTTTGATGTTGCTTGTGGGTTCAATAGTTGTTGCCTGGTTAATTGAAGCTTGTTTTTATATCCTTGCATTGATTTCTAGCCGTTTGGGTAGTTGAGATCATCAATAGAGCCGTTGGGAGCAATTTTCCCGCATTAAATGCAACTCTGCAACCTACCGTATCGGTACTTGGGAAGGGTGTATCGATACCTGCATCAAAGAGGAAAGAGCCGTTGTGCCTGAAAACAGGGCGTATCGATACGCATAGAAGGCGTACCGGTACGGTTTTAAGGGGTGTATCGATACGGAAGGCCGTATCGATACGGTTTTTGCTCACTAGAATCCCAAGCCAAGTTTACATAAAAAGTGTATCGATACGCATACCAAGCGTATCAGTACGGTATAACGATCTTTTGAAAATTGGGAAACCAACCAACTGACAAGTAACGGTCAAATAATTAAATGCTCAGATTTTTCGAAGATGAGCTTATCGTATCGATACTGTTGCAAGGCATATCGGTACGGTTTCATGAAAACAATTGCCCAGATGAATATCGTATCGATACGGTTGCAAGGCGTATCGGTACGGTAACTCCATTAAAATTACAGTGGCAAAATAGGGTATCGATACGCATAAGGGTATCGATACGCCTGGGCGTTTTTGCATACTTAGGCTTGAAAAACAAAGGAAAAGACTTAGGGAATTATATATGTTTAAGAGCCAGTCTTTAAATATTATTTTGTTCAAAAATACTTGTCAATTGTGAGACTTTAAAGAGTACTTAAAAATTTATTGTTTTGCAAATTGGTCCTTAAGTTTATGTGTTATATCAAAATCAATTTTGGTTTTACAAGACTGATAAAGGAACTAGGAGTGAGTGAAGAAGAAAAGTTTGAAGTATTCTATGAGAATCAGTCTGCAATTCAAATTGCCAAGAACCCTATTCAACATGACAAGAGAAAGTATGTTCAAATTGATACACATTTCATTGCAGAGAAGCTCACAAGGAAAATGGCAGTCTTGAACTATGTTCCTACTGAAGAGCAAGTAGCAGACATTCTAACAAAAGCTTTGCCAAAAGCTCTTTTCGAGAAATTTAAATTCAAGCCGGGATTTTATAATGTATATTCTCCATCTTGAGGGGGAGTGTAAGTTATACCAGCGTAAGTATTTCTATTTTATTTTTAGTAGTAGTTTTTGTTAAAGTCTACTGCCTAGAAGAGTGTAAATCTACAATATAAATAGGACTTCTAATGTAAGTAGGGTTAAATGTCTAAAGTAAGTAGGACTCCTAATTGTAGTCTAAGTCTTATTCTAAGCCTATAAAAGGGTTTGTAACCTTTGTAATTTATTACATGAATAGAATAAATAAGAGAGAGTTTTCTGTTTTTCTACAAAAGGTCCCTTAATTTTTTCATTTCTATTGAATTCAATATCTTGATGACTTATAGGTATAATACTAAGAATTCTGATCAGAATAATGTAGCTAGAAAAGAGATAAGGTCTGCTAATTCTAAGAAATTCTTTTCTATAACTAAGAAACCATTGTGTACCTATTGCGATTTATATGGGTATAACATTAATAAGTGCTATAACAAGCATGGCTTCCCTCCTAGCAAAAAGAACAGAGGTTACAATAGCATATCGAACCAAGTTGGTTCTAGTAATGAAGGTTTGGTTACAACTAAACTGTTGGCCAAAGATGATGTTTATCATGTCCAATTTACTAAAGAGCAGTACGAGAGTTCATTGCATATGTTACATGAAAGAGGGTTGTTAGTAATTTTGTTGCTCAGAATGTTGGAGTATGCCCAAAGACCAATCATATGATGATTGAATAGACATACTATTTTACTAGATTTATCAAGTAATGGAATTGCCGTTATTATCATTTGGTATGTTTATGTGCATCAAACTAACAATTGGATAATAATGTCCATACAATAATATGATTATTGTTAAATAGGATACTTAGTCGAATATTATTACGGGTATGGATAGTGATAATATATAAAGACTAATATGTGGTTGATGACAAGCGTTGTCATTGACATAGAGATGTCAAAATCAACACATAAGTATTTGTTAGAGAACAACATACTAGATTGACCCGCTATGAGCATGTTTCTTGGGTAATTATGTGACAGTCACAACATTGCTCATGATAAACATATGTATAATCCTCAGACTTGAGATCAACATGATTTCAACATAAAGATTTACGTATTTTGACATAGTCAAACGTGTGTCGTAACTGACTACATTATAAAGACTGATGATTGGATACGTGATGACCTATGTAGTGAAATATGGTTGATCAAGAAAGGATTTGTCCCTCCTAGATAATGGGTGAAATATCTTCGGCCACTTGATTGAGTGAGATTAGAAAATGCATGGCCATGCTCGAATATTATGATATGAGATATCATAGAGATTCGTTTATCATAATCTACTCAAGACATCAAGAAACACTAGATGGACAACGCAAGTGTGACTATCACATGACTTGTGTTCAGCTAAGTTATAAAGGACAAAAGGATGAAATACATAAAGGAAGTTTATTCAGGAATTAGGAAAGTCAAACCATGACTTCATGCAACTTAAGTAGCAATGATGTATTGCTAGATGCCACTCATTGTTTGTAAAATTAGAACAGTTCTAATTTTGCCGCTAACGTTGCATGAACCTACAAGGGTCACACCCTTCGAATGAAACGAACAAAAAATTGGAAACAATACTCCCTATTTTAGGGAGGTTGCCGAAAATTCCCTATGGGATGGGGGAAATCGGCAACTCCCTTAAATGGGAATAATATTGGATAAATATTGTATTTATCAGATATTATTTAGAGTATGGAAAATATTTAGATACTTAAATATTATAGAATAAGATTCTAGAAATTTAAATATATATTTGGAATTTATATAATGTATATTTAATTTCAAGTTTATGTAGAATTAGATTCCACATAATTAAAAACATATATTTAAATATATTTAAATCCAAGTAAAGATAGAATGAGATTCTATATAATAAAAATATATATATTTGGATTAAATATAATGTATATTTAAATCCATGTTTTATGTAGAATAAGATTCTTGATAATTAAATATATATATTTCATTTAATATTATTAAATATAATGTATATTTAATATAAACCAATTTCAAGTAGAATTAGATTCTATGAATTTTGGTTGATCTTGGATTTGAGGAATTCAACTAAAATTAAGTCTCTGAATAATATTTAAAGGGACAAGGGCTAGCAACCAAATCGTCCCTCTTCCTCCTCTTGAAGATTTCGACAACACAACTAGGGATTCCCCACTGGAATTCGACATATCCCAGAAAGCTCTCTGAGAAGATGTTCGATATTTTTCTGTTGTTCTACTTGCCCCCTGGCAAATCCCTGAAGGTTCCCTTGCTCGATTGCAAGTTCCGGTTGAACTCCTGCTCGATTTCAGAATCCCTCAAGAATCCCTGTAGGGATTTCGACTTCTCCCTGGAAGGTGTTCAAACCTATCGAAATTTATCCCTAAGTGTTAGGGAGGCGAAAACTTTGTTCGTTTTGTTCGGGTGGACTCCGTAGAGGTCGTTGCGAACCTGTGACTATTCCGGTTTTACTTGACGTGGTTATTCTGACATACCGTCGATTTTCCAGTTTCCAGAGCTTTAAAAGGTAACTCTTCATCTTTTCAACCCGGATTCGTTCCTGTACATGGATCCTGGCTAGATTACGTCAGATTAATTTTTCCGCTGCGCCACGGGGCGTACCGACGTGACCCAACACAAAATTCCAAAGAATCTAAGGTGAATATGATTCTCTTTAACCTTGTTGTGTGCAAAAGTGATGCACAAATTGCGTGCAAGTATACACGGTGCCAAGTTATAGGATTTAAGATATCGTCTCCATAGGGATTGTGACAACTTCCATAATTCACTTTTCTGCATAGGTAAAAAGGAAAAAAAATAAATATTGAGAGTTGTTTTGATTAAAAGAAAGATTAAAGCAAATAAAGTATACCGAGAAATCAGAGTGAGAGAATGGGCCGATATTGGATTGCTTCATAGTGTGGAGCTTGAATGCACTGTCACGGTATAGTTTTGTAGATCAACTTAACAACTTTCAGTAGCCGCCCACGAGTATGCCTCGGTAGAAGCCCGCCTCGGCAGATACCTATGTGATTGCCTGGGTAGTTAAGCGATGATTCAAGTTTCAGAAAGGCTCCCTTCAATGACTTCCTCTTATCTCTAAGCTTGAAGTACTATTGGAGAACACGTCTTGGATAATACCTCTCGACGTGAATCTAAGGATGAACACCAACCAATTATGAAGCCTCTCTTAGCTGCTGAACTTCTAACTTATCCCTAAGCCGAAGTAGCTTTATCCTATGGTTGGATAAAACCGTTTTTACTTGTTTCATGAGTCCAACTCTCCATATATTGAACAAATAGATTGATGCTCTCTTCTCTCCCGATAAAGATTGCAACAATGAAGAACCAAGAGTAAACAAACTCAAAATTTTATTGCAAAAACTGAAACCTAAACAAATACAAGCAAATCTATCACAATTGCTAGGCAACCAACCCTTAGCCCTAGGGAAGGTTTAGAACATAATGGAGGATGACGGCACAAGGGTTTTTCGACAAGAAGGAGTTTTATCTCTAATCTACATTGTTGTTTCTCTCCTTCAAGTCGATTTACATTTATAAGGGAGGGGCCTAGATCTAAGTCGGTTTAGGACAGAAATCCTAGTTAGAATCTAATTACAAGTCATTAAAAGAACAAATCTAACATTAAATCTTCTTAGATTCCCGTTTGACTTTTCCACCTTTACTTTGAGCATGACTTTTTTTCTGTTGGGCTCCAATGCACATGCAAGTGGTCTTCAAAAATCTGGCTTGATGAACTCTTTTAGTCGTATATCACTTTGCATATTTTGGCCTTCTTGGAAGTTGTTGTCTCAGTGGCAAAAAGTTGACTGCCTGGGCGGCAAATAGTTGACTGCCTAGACAGAGGTCTGTGTTGACTTGCAGGGTTTGGCATGGCTTCTCATCCTGGGTTTCTCCTCTTTATCAATGTAACGACATTTTTTCTTGGAAACCTTAAAGCGTCTATCTTTTTGAAAGATCCGATTAAAAGGGGTTTCAAACAAACTTTAAAATTTTGGAGTCGCCATCGGCCACTGAGGTAGGTCGAACACCATGAAGAAAACAAAAACATAGATTCTTTTGAAAGGGTTTGGGAGTTGGTTACGTGTGGGGAAGGGTTAGCACCCCCATCATGCCCAGGAATCGATACCAAAATAATTGTTTCTTTTAATCGATGAAAATTAGTCAAAATTTAAGATGAGTTTAATTAGGGGTTCTTAATCGAATCAAAGACTAAACTGACAACATATAAGTCTGACTGTCGTGTTAGTTTAGAGTTCGGATTCCATACGTCACCTTTATGCATGATGCAAGCAGATAAAGTATGATGTCATGGTCTTGTTCGTTTTAATTACTTACGAATTTTAGCTTTAGACGATGCAAATTAATACGAATATTCGGGAAATATCCAATAAGCTAGGATATTTAGACTCGAATACGCGAATTAATAAGTATCTCCTTTTTATGATTAAAAATTAATTATCAAGCAAATTTGAACATTAAAAGTCATGAATGACAATTAAGGGTGCATGTCACAGATAGACATTCGAACAATATAAAAAGGCTAAGATATGCACACATTACAACTGAGCATATAAAAAAACTATATAACATGCATAAAACTATATATTATAAAAACATTAGAAGTCAAACAAGGCTAAAAGGCAATCACATGACATATATGTATCTACATATCACATATCAACATATATGAACATGGCAAAACCACATACACTAAACATAAGCATATATTTAACAAAATAACAAAAAAACATGAATATTGGAATAATATGTACAAAGATAAAAGTAGAGTGAATAATTAAAATGCATGCTAACAGGACCAAAATAGTAAATAAACCATAAAAACTAATTTAAACGCAAATTAAGGACCCAATTAGAAGAATGCAGCAACCTAAAGGGACCGATAGGGTAATTTAACCATTCGGAAATCAATTAACACCAGAACAGGGACGAAATTGAAGGCTTTCAAAAATCTGCAAGGACCTGGTGTGGAGTTTCAAAATGCGGAGACCCTCACGCGCGTAGTAACAACGACGCAAAGGGATTAAAGAGGATTAAACCAATTTTTAATCTTAAAATCAGTATAAAACACAACCTTTTGACACAAATCAGATACTTTTGCCATTTTGAAAACTCTCCCGAAAACCCTTCCCCTTTCTTGCATCACTAAAACCCCCAACGTCGTTCCAGTCACCAGTAGCCGGCGTCAGAAACCTTAAAACAAACCCAAAAACCCTTTTCTTTTTTTCGAAAACCTAAAAATAAACCCCTTTTGCTTCGTATAAAAAGAACCGAAAAAAAACTTTCAAGAAGCCCTCTTTTACCTTCGATCCTTTTCTGGCTCACCCCTATTGCATTCTCGGAAGAGAATCGCCCGGGCTTCTCACCGAAAGGAAGCAAACGACAGAGGAAGCCGAATCGGCAAAGGTAAAAAAACAAAAACCTTAAAGCTTTTTTATGCTTCGAAATGAAAATGGGAAGACAATATACCTCTGTAATCTAAGGTTTTTGCTGCTTCTCTATTGCTCTAAAATTCCCCCTTTGAAAACTTGGAGTTACATTGTGTGTTTCGGGTTTTATTACACCGAAAATTACAATTTTTGTTTACATAAAATTGGAATGGAAAAAATGCTATTGGTTCTGCTATTCTTGTTTGTATTCATCTCTGATTTCTGTTGGTATTTTCCTTTGGAATTTGTTGCACGTTTTTTTGTCCTCTCTATAATTATGTTTCCCTTTGTCTGTATGTGATGGCTCTCGTACGAAGGAGAGGGAACCAGAGGAGAAGCTAGAGATGAGCTGGAAAGGCTCGGGCGTGCCTCGTACGCACGCGTGGAGAAGATGGACGGTCGTGCGTGGATCACACGCTCGTGGGAGATCGATATTGGCCATCTAATCACAAGCCCGATCTGAAGGTTGAGAACCTGCGGCTCCAGGACTTGGGCGGGGGCTCCTAGGATTTCCATCCGGGATTGGATCTGTACCGTCAGATCTAATTTAGATCTGACGGTGGAGGATCAGCTGTGCAAGACACCAAAGCAAGCATATTAGGGTTTTTAGTTGTTTTAATTATTCGGGCCTATTGGGCCGTGTAATATATACTTATATTATTTTTTAGGGCTTTTTAATGTTTTTAGATGGACTCTTCAATATATAAACTTGTGCTTATTTTTATTTGCAATGTTTTTATATTAGTTTTCTTTTATTTTCAAATTCGTTTCAAAATACTAATAATAATATTAATAATAGTAATGTTAATAATAAAAATAATATTAATAATATAGTATGTAACGCCCTGGTTTTGGGCCTAGGTGTTTTAGACTTTGGATTGGACCGGTCGGAAACAGTTTGAATTGTGTTTGGTGATTTAAGGAAATCAAGGATTGGGATAGGATAAAAATATGGTAAAAATTGCTAAGATCCTCTAAAATCATGTTTTAGGAGTTGGTTAAATAAATTTTACAAAAGCGTTTCGGAAGTGGTACATTTTGGGTAGTGACCAAAATATAAAGTTTCAAAACTGTGGAAAAATGTAATTTTAAAAGAGGAGCCAAAAATCTTAGAATCTTTAGGGAGCTTTATGCAATTTAGCCTTTCCTTAATTTAACATGTGTTTAAAATGATTTTTAAACTAATTGATTTTAAAAGGCTTTTATTTATTTATTTAATTAGTTAGTTAATTTGTGGGATTTTAATCACGTAACTCCCTTTCTCTTCTCATTTTCAGCCAAACATCATTCTAAATCATTTCTTCAGATTTCTTTTCTTCCAAACACCCTTTTCTTGATTTCTCTTTCATTTCAAAGAATCCTTTTCATTTTCTTCAAGATTTGTGAAGCAAAAAACATGTCATTCATTGAGGAAAGCAAGGATTGGAGGTAAATCCCATTCTCAACCTCTAATCAAGGTTATTTATTAAAATTCCCAAGATCTTTGGCTTCTAATTGATGGTTTTGGATGAGTTTTTATTATAGTTTTGATTTGAGATCAAAATCTTGCAAAAATGTGATTCAAATCTTGATTTTTGGATTGGATATGATGAGCTCTATTTTGGATTGGTTTTAATCGAGTTTTGAGTTGATTGTTATGTTAAAAAAGGGTTTTGACTAAATAGATCCCGAAATCCTTGAGATCCTTGAGATTCTTGATGGTTTTAGTTGGGTTTTTGAGGTGTAATGATGGTGTTAAGCATGCTGGAGGTATAAGGATGGGTTTAGGTTGTTTTTAGATGAGTTTTGATGTTTATAAATGGTTGGAAGTGATGTATGTTGGCTGGGCTTGGTTTAGGAAGCAATCGGTTGAGTTTTCGGATGGGTAAATTGGTGTAGTTTTGGTGGGCAACGAGTTTGTGTTTGGTTGCTGGTATTGAAATGCATTTTAATGCATTTAGTTCTCTGTTTTGATGATGTGGAAACAGAGGATCTTAATCCTGAAACAAACGAAGCATTTTTGGAGGCTTCGGAAGGGTGATTTTTGTGTCGGCGAGCAAGGTTTCGCGTATAGGTGACTGGAAATGGATTTTCCAGCTTTGTAACGCTTTGAGCGTGGTCTTGGGAGCTTAGTGTAAGTTTGAAACACTTAGCTAAGCTCAAGAGTAAGTGATTTGAAAGTCTCTCTCGGAATGTGCTATGTTTTGTTGGAAAATGCACTTGAATTAAATGTGATTTTAATTACTATTTTATGCATGTTTTGAGCATTGATAATGCTGGTGTTTAATGTCATTTTGTTAAGAATGCAATTGGTAGGTGATCCTTGGTTTTATTAGATGTATGTGTTTGAGTTTAAGCATGTTTATGCTTGTGGAAATGGCATTATAATTTATGCTTGTAAAACAGTGGAATAATGTTGTTAAATGATTATATTGGCAAGTGATGGGAATGGTTTTTGGTTACTTTAATAGGATATAGTTAGCCGGCTATAGGATTGGGTGCACCGTCAATTAAGTCGCCTTGGATGTTGAGGGGCTGTGATTATGTCGTAATCTCCATACAAGTACCCTAACGATTGAGGCTAAGATCACAACGGTGGATGGTTAAATCTCGTGTGTGAGTCTTGTGGTATGTGTCTCGTACTCTTGTTAGTGGAATTATACAACTATCGATGAGTGATGTTGAGGGGTTGTGATTGTGCCATTAATCACCTTCATGAGTGTTGAGGGGTTGTGATTGTGCCATATATCTACACCTTGTGTAGTTTGGTGGTGTGTATGAAGCGTGTGGGACAACGCTTGTAATCCGCGTATCCGATTATGTCATTTGTGTTGGTTTTGATATGGATTCAGAATTGATCACTTGCGAGCCAATATAATGTTATTTATTAATAATTTAACCATGTGATGCTTGGGACTTATGCTAGAATGCATGTGATGCTTTGTTTAAGCATGAGCAAAAGATTATTTGCTGTTATTTTAATGATGCTAAGAGCATGTGGTTTAAAAAGTGCATTGATGCTTTAAAGGGGAATGATTTAAGTAAAGGCATGAGTTGACAAATGGTGATGTTTCGGTTTGTAAAATGCATTGATAAATGTTTAGTTTTAGCGATCCTCACTAAGCTTTATGCTTACGCTCATTTGTTTCATCAATGCAAAAAATTAAGCATTTGAGGCTGTGAGAAAGCAAGAGGATTGCAAGTATCTTGACTAAACAAAGTATGTGGTTTTATCTTGGTGTAATAAGAGGCAATGGGTAGGATTTCAACTCTTGGTATTATTTGGGTGATGCTAAACACCTTAAGTATATTCGGTTTGCTTATTTGGTAATGTAAATGGCCTTTGGATATTGGTTTAAGCTTGAATGTGGATTTTAGCCTTTTTGTGGTTTTGACATCTAGGAAGCATGCCTATAATTCTAAAGCTTGCATGAATGATGCTATGATATAGCTTGTGCTTCGTTTTGGTGTTCTTTGATGTTTATTCATATTGTATGTGTGTTGTGGCATATGTTGGATTGGTTTCAGAGGTGAAAAGTTGAGAAAAACCAGCAATTTGGAAAATTGTAGGGCCAGACGTTTCGGAATGCCCTTATCTGTTTCAGAACGGTGGCCTGTAATGGCCATGGTGTTCCGAAACGGGTAGGCACGTTCCGGAACATTTCGCTACTATAAATCACCGTATCGAAACGGATCATTGAGGGGTCTCGGAATGCACCCGCGTATCGAAACGGTCAACATGGTTTCAAAACGACCGTTTCGATATAGGGTCTTGTGTTCTGAAACACTTGATTGTTGGATGTTGATTTTGAATTGTTCCAGGTTTCTGTTTCTTACGTTTTGGTCCTTGAATGTTGTAGGTTTAATTGGTTGAGTTTGGATGATCCGTTTGAGTTGAAATTTGACATGTTGGCATGTTACATGATTTTGGATTGGTAACTTTAAAACATGATTAGTCTTTGTAAATCTGGAAATTTACAATTTGGTCCGTAAAAGACAAAAACATGCAATTGAACCCCTAATTGAACTCCGATCGCTATGCCGTTTTCGCATAATCACCTGGTTAACCATATAGGGTGATAATGTGCATCTAGAAAAGATAAAATGAAAAAATAAGGGTCGTTAATCGGAGTTGACTTTTGCGAGTTGACTTCAGTTTTCCCCGTTTAATCTTCTTAGTTCTGGTCGGTGGTCTAGGCCGGGCTAATGGGGTTACATTTTTTAGTATCAGAGCTAAGTTACGAAAGAATTGGGAATGATGGTAAGTGGAATTGGTATGTTTAGTGTAAGATTGTTTGAAAAAGCATGATTTTGGTTGAAAGATTGCAGAACCTTGGCAGCAGTTTTATTTCCTCACAAGTTTCCTCCATAAGAGGCAGCATGGCAGTGGTGAAACACCTCTTTCTGTTCGTCCTGTGGTATGCATTTCCTGATGATATGATT
The DNA here is from genome assembly GCA_030270665.1 of Hibiscus trionum. Classification (NCBI taxonomy): domain Eukaryota; kingdom Viridiplantae; phylum Streptophyta; class Magnoliopsida; order Malvales; family Malvaceae; genus Hibiscus; species Hibiscus trionum. The sequence continues at coordinate 5,561,176 of BSYR01000007.1, read as the reverse complement.
TGCACAGTGCTTAAAGAGAAGAGGTTTGTCCCAATAATAATGTTTTGCATCATTTTGGAACGTCTTCCTAGCTTGATAATTAAGCTCGAGAGGTAATAACCCACTTACAATGTAATTGACAATGTCAGCATACCAAGGGGTTTCAGAAAGCTTACCTGCTGCCATGGCTGTCACGGCAGTGCTGGTGGCAGTAAATAACTGCTCGTCTGGGAAAGTTTCCAGTATGTTGATCTTGTCTTTCTCATTTTAACTCCAGTCTTGACAGGTGATCTACTACTTGGTTTTCTGTCCCATTTTTGTCCTTGATGTCAATGTCAAATTCTTGCAGCAACAGCATCCAACGTATCAATCTTGGCTTGACATCCTTCTTGGTGAACAAATATTTGAGTGTTGAGTGATCTGTATGGACCACCACTTTTGTTCCAAGTATATATGGTCGAAACATGTCAATTGCAAACACCACTTCGAGTAACTCCTTTTCTATTGTGGTGTAGTTTATCTGGGCATCATTTAGAGTTTTGCTGGCATAGTAGATCACATGGAAGAGTTTCGCCCTCCTCTGCCCTAGTGTTTCCCCGACAACATAATCACTGGCGTCACACATTATCTCTAATGGTAGGCTCCAGTCTGGTGGCTGCTCTATTGGGGCTGTTACAAGCTTTTCCTTCAGTATCTCGAATGCTTCAGTACATTCACTATTAAAGTCAAAGGTACGATTCTGTTCCAACAGGAGACACAGAGGTTTAGTAATTTTCGAGAAATTGGCAATGAATCTTCGATAAAACCCTGCATGCCCTAAGAAACTTCTTATTCCCTTGACTATGGTGGGTGGTGGGAGTTTTTCAATAACTTTGATTTTAGCTATGTCTACCTCTATGCCGCGGCAGCTAACCTTTTGTCCCACCACTATGCCCTCATCCACCATCAAGTTGCATTTTTCCCAGTTTAAAACAAGGTTTGCCTCTTCACATCTTTCAAGCACCTTCTGTAAATTGCGTAGGCAACCTTCAAAACTGTCTCCAAAGACGAAAAAGTCATCCATGAAGATCTCTAGGAAATCCTCCACCATATAGGAGAATATTGACATCATGCACCGTTGAAAGGTTGCTGGTGCATTGCAAAGTCCAAATGGCATTCTTCGAAAGGCGTATGTGACGTATGGGCATGTGAAGATTGTTTTCTCTTGGTCCTCCGGTGCTATTGCGATTTGGTTATAACCTAAGTAACCATTAAGAAAACAATAGTAAGGCTTCCCCGCTAATCTATCCAACATTTGATCGATAAAGGGTAAGGGGAAGTGGTCCTTTCGGGTAGCTTTATTAAGCTTCCACTAGTACATACAAACCCTCCAACCGGTCACAGTCCTGGTTGGGATTAGTTCGTTGTCCTTGTTTGTTACCACGGTTATGCCTCCCTTTTGGGTACATATTGCACCGGGCTCACCCACTTGCTATCCTAGATGGCGTATATTATTCCAGCATCAAGCCACTTTATGATTTCTTTTCATATCACCTCTCGCATAGCTTCGTTCAGTCGTCTTTGAGCATCAATTTTCGGCTTATGGTCGTCCTCCAAGAGGATCTTATGCATGCACAATGTCGGACTGATGCCTTGGATATCAGCAATGGTCCATCCAATCGCCTTCTTATGCTGCTGTAGCATTTTGATCAGCTATTGTTCTTGTTCTTGCGTCAACTTAGAAGAGATTAATACGATCAACATATCATTTAAACCAAGAAAAAGATATTTGAGTTGCCCTGGCAGGGGTTTAAGGTCTAAAACAGGTGGTTGTTGAATGGAAGGCTTTTGGATTACATGTTCATTCGAGGTATAATTCAAAGGCTTGAAGAACTTACATGGACGTGTGCTTATCCAATTTACCTCCTCAGGACCTTCAGTATCGGATGCATCTGTGTCTGAGGGCTCACTGTCGTCGATGCTGTCGTGACAGTCTTCAAAGTGACTGCGATGGCAGTGACCAAATTTCCTGTCGTGACAATTCAATCTGATGCAGGGTTGGTCTAGGACTACTTCTGAAATTGCGTTTCATTCTTCCTCTACATTAGCTTATTTCATAGCTTGGAGAACATTGAGCTTTATTTGTTGGTCATTGACTCTCATAGTCAGTTTTCCTTTCTCTACGTCGATTATTGTTCTGCCTGTGGCTAGGAAAGGTCGCCACAGGATGATCGGTGCATTTTCATCTACTTTACAATCTAAAACAAGAAAGTCAGTAAGAAAAATAAACTTATCCACTCCTACCAAGATATCTTCAATCTTTCCTTTCGATTGTACGTAAGAGCGGTCTGCCAGTTGTAGCATGACTGTCGTGGGTCTTGCTTGTCCAATACCTAGTTTCTGAAATACAGATTTGGGCATTAGATTAATGCTAGCACCAAGATCACAAAGTGCCTTACCCACAAACTTGTCACCAATTATGCAAGGTATGACAAAGCTTCTAGGATCCTTCTTCTTTGGGGGTGGACGCTTATGTAGGATTGTCATGCATCCTCCTGTCATCATCACTATTTCAAATTCCCCAAGTTTGGATCTCTTGGACATTGCATCCTTCAAAAACTTTGCATAACCAGGCATATGCTTAATGGCTTCTAACGGCGGAATGTTGATGTGTACTTGCTGAAAGACATCATAGATTTTCTTAAGCTGGTACTCATGTTTCTGTTTCTTTAACCGCTACAGAAAAGGGGGTTGAGGACGGTAATCTTCAAGGTGTCCTTCACAATGAAGTCAGATCTAAGGAGGCTCAAGATCTTCAGTTTCTTCTTTCTACTCCTCTGTTTCTTCTGCTGTCATGGTAGGTGTGACGACAATAGTCTGTTTCCCTTCTGTCGGGGCAATGTTCACGGTAGGTGTTTGTAGGGTCGGTTCCTTACTCGGTGTTTCTTTTATTATTGGCCCTTGTAGTTGTTTCCCATTCCTCATTGTAATAGCCTTACTCTGTGTCTCCAAGGATTTTAGGGTAGCCTCATGGTTTGTCATTCCTATATCTGTCTTGTCCATGAACGATTCAGTTTTCTTGACAAAGTGATCCATGTTTGCCATATATTCTCCTGTTTGAGACATGAACGTGGCTAGGGTCTGTTCCAGTATGCTCGTTGTGGTTGTTGCTGTGGTTGCTATCGTGACAGAATCCTAGGACCGCCTTGGTTCTGGTTGTTCTAGATTGGAGGGTTCAGTGCATTGTTGGGGTTAGTCTAGGAAATTTTGGGGTCATTCCTCCAATTTGGATTGTAGTTATTGGAGTCATAGGTTTTATTCCTGTTATAGTTTCCAACATACATCCTTTCTTCCAGCTGTAAAGGACACTCTTTTGTACTGTGGTTTCCGCTACAGGTTTCACACACCTCTTCAGCAGAAAATACAGCTTTAGAATCCTTCCGCTGCAGATTTTCAACTATCTTAGTGAGGTATGCAATCTGAGTTTTGATCGAGTTGTCAGCTTCGTATTCCTTTACAGATATTCCTCGTTTACCTTCTCTTCGAGCTGTAGGAAACTGCTCATCGTTCTTTGCTAACTGTTTTCAACACCAGCATTGCATCTTCTGGTTCTTTAACAAGTAGTAACCCATTTGCTGCTGAATCGATCCTCATTCGAGCGTGTGCATTGGCAGCATTGTAGAATTTGACAACCTAATTCCATACAGCGAATCCATGCATTGGGCAGTTTCGTAAGAGAGTCGTAAATATGTCCCACACCTCATGCATTGGTTCGTCATCTTCCTGTTAAAAAGTAGCAATCTCGTTACGCAATCTTTCAGATAATTGAGAAGAGTTAAAACGAGAAAGAAATTCACGACAGAGATCCGCCCAAGTTCTTAGTGAACCCGGGGTTAACTTATTCCACCAGGTTTTTGCTCTATCCCTCAATGACTGAGGAAATAGCCGGAGCCTCAATACTTCCGGGCTTATTCCTGACTGCCTGAACGATCCACAAATCTCCTGGAAAGTTTTCAGATGTTCACGTGCATCCTCAGTAGCAGAACCACCAAATTGGCCAGCAGAATTTATCATGCTGAATATTACTAGTTTCAGTTCGAAGTGTTCAGCTTCCACATCTGGTAGCGTAGTTTCCAGTTCAACATGGTCGTTATCCATGTACTCTCGACAAGTTTGTCGTGTTGCTGGCGCAGCAGGCGGTGGCAGATCATCTCGGGCATCATTAGGAGGATCTACATTACCCCTGGGGTTGTTGTTGTTTTTGTCATCTTCCCTATTGCGTTGTCTTCCGTTCACCATTGCTTCCAGTCTCTTCTCAAGATAGTTGTTTCTTTCTATCAAGAGTCCGGCTTGGTTCCTGAGTTGATATGTGCGTTCGATTTCTGAGTCTAATTCGTACTCAGGTTTCTCACCACGTCTCGATCTGCGCATAAGAAATAAGAGAACCTTGTTAAAGGAACGAAGAAAATAAAACAATGAAAAATAAAAATAAAAACAAAGTGCAGTAATTAAAAGGTAAAGGTATGTTGCCAGTCCCCTCGGCAACGGTGCCAAAAACTTGTTGCGTGTAAATAAGACTATGGCAAGTAGTGCAAGTATACACGACGTAAGTAGTAAAGTGATACTAGAGTATCATATATCGTCTCCAGAGGGACTGGAAATAACTCTATCCTTAAATTGCCGCACAAGAAAAAGAAATAGTGTAAATGATTGTTTGGAGAAATATTGAGTAATAACTAAAGTAAAAGATAAGGTAATCAGATTGAGAGAATAGGCCGATATTGATTTGCTTAGTAGTGTAGGTGTTGCATTGTTAAGAGGAACTTCTATTATTATGTCGTCGTGCCTGTCGCGGCAGAGGTCCGTTGATGTCTCGGCAACGATTAACAACTTCGTACTTTAAGTTTGACAAGAATCCCTGTTATGACTTTCCATATCCCTAGGCCCATGTTCTGTTGATGAACATGTCTTGGATGATACCTCCCGACGTGAATCAAAGGGTGAACACCAATGTTTGTGAATTATTTTTTAGCCGCTTAATCTTGTACTTATCCCTAAGCCAAGATGGTTTAACCATAAACTGGAAAACACATATTTACTCCTTTCGAATGCTTAACTCTCCCGATATCAAGCAAATGGATAACCTCGCAATGCTCTACCGACGCTCTTATGAGATGTTGAAAACCATAGTAAATAAACTTGAAGTTTTATTACTTGAATAGAAAAATCCTAAGAACAATACAATCCTTACAACTACTTTACAAGATCAACCATTAGCCCTTGGGGGAGTTTAGAACATGATGGAGAGAGAGAAACGACTAGGGTTTTGGGGTAAGATGGCTAGGAGCTAGATATCCTTCCCTGGGTCGAATTACATGCCTTTATATAGGCCTTGGGTCCAAGTTTTCTAATATGGCAAGAATACATGTTTAAATTAAAGTACAACTCTTTTAAAGACTAAATCTTCTATGTAGATGTCTTTAATTCATCCTCTTGTCTTGCTTTGACTTTTTTCCTTGAACTTTGGGTCTGGCCTTCCTTCTGCTTCAGGACTTAAAAAATATAGGAGTGATCCACGACAAACCGACTCGAAATCCTCTATCTGTCGAGATCCACTTCACTTTTCCACCTCAGTGTCCTACTATCATCATAGCTGCCACGACAGATGTCATGACAGACAGTGCTCTTTGTCCTTCAACTCCAGCTCCGCAACTTGACTCTGCTCCTTTGCTGCCCTGGATGCTGCCGCAGCAGATACCTGCAAAAGTAACCAAATTCAGCAGCATCTGTGTAGTTTTATCTAATTGTGATGTGTGTGCAAAAATCTATCCTAAATGCAATTAATCATGCTTGAGTGCAGCAAAAATATGGGTAAATGAGGGGTAAAATATAGAACTTTTATGCACTCAACATTATGGTCTGTGTAGATATAACACTTCTCTCCATAGAGAAAATGTCTCCAGATTTTAAGAGCAAAGATCACGACAGCAAGCTCAAGATCATGGGTAGGATAGTCACACTCATGTAGTTTCAACTTTCGAGACGCATAAGCCACAACCTTCTCATCCTCCATCAGAACACATCCCAATCCAGTGTGAGAAGCATCACTGTAAACGGTGTAAGCCTTACCAGGCTCATGATGGATCAAAACCAGTGCTTCAGTCAACACGATCTTAAGCTTCTCAAAACTAGACTGTTGGGCCTCAACCCACACAAAAGGAATATCCTTCCTCAGAAGTTTAGTCAAAGGAGCTGTGATTATAGAGAAACCCTCAACAAACCTCCGATAATAGCCTGCTAAACCTAAGAAACTTTGGACCTCAAAAACATTCATGGGTTGCTTCTAGCTCATAATGGCTTCAATCTTCCTCGGATCAACCTGAATACCTACAGCTAACACTACATGTCCCAGAAATACAACCTCCAAAAACCAAAACTCATATTTGTTGAACTTCGTATACAACTGTTTCTCCCGAAAAGTTTATAAAACAATCCGAAGATACTTCTCAGGTTCAGCCTCAGATTTGGAATAGACCAGAATATCATCTATAAAGACCACAACAAACTGGTCAAGACTAGGTTGAAACACCCAATTCATCATATCCATAAACGCGGCTGGGGCGTTAGTCAATTCGAAAGGCATCACAAGGAACTCATAATGCCCATAACGTGTCCAGAAAGTTGTCTTGAACACATCAGAATCCTTAAACCTTGAGTTGGTAATAACCAGATCTCAGGTCTATCTTAGAAAACATCGTAGCTCCCTGGAACTGATCAAAAGAGATCATCAATACGATGAAGAGGATACTTATTCTTGATCGTTAGCTTATTTAGCTTCCGATAATCGATGCAAAGCCGAAGTGTCCCATCCTTCTTCTTTACAAAAAGAACAGGAGCTCCCCATGGTGAAACACTAGGCCGAATGAATCCTCTATCTAACAACTCTTGGAACTGCACCTTCAACTCTTTCAACTCCTTCGATGCCATCCGGTAAGGAGCCATAGACACAAAAGCTGAACCCATGTAAACTTTAATGTCAAACTAGACCTCATCACGCTTCAGCGGTACACGAGGCAATTTTTCAGGGAATACATCCGGAAAGTCTCTCACAACCTGAATCTTATCCATCCCAGTATCAGACTGCCTCGGATCAAAAATATAAGCAAGATAGACAATGGACCCCTTCTTCATCATCTTCTCAGCCTTGAGAGCTGATACAACATTAGATAGAAAACCTCTACGCTCTCCAACAAGAACTACCTCACGATCAGCAGAAGTCCTCAAAGTTGCCCTCTTCTTTTCACAATCTAAAGTGACTCGATGAGCGGTTAACCAGTCCATACCGAGAATAAGATCAAACTCCCCAAAAGCTAACTCCATCAAATCAGCCGGAAAGATCTCTCCTTGAAACTTGAGAGGACAATTCTTGTACACTTTGGTATCCTCAATAGGATTACCCACCAGACTATGCACGATGATAGCATTATTGGTATTCTCAACCGAAATTTCAAGACCCCCAAATGCCGAACTCGTAATATAGGAATGAGTCGAACTATTATCAAGTAGAGCAAAATATGAAATAGAATGGATAGAAAAAGTACCAGCAATAACATCTAGCTCATCACGATCCTCATGTTTCCTGGTAGAATAGACTAACCCTGGCTATCTCACCCCCAGAACCAGCTGATCCTCTACTTTGAGGAGGTCTACCCCTACCAACGGTACCCGAAGCAGTAGATCTACCGTGTCCCCTACCTCTGGCAGGAGTCTGTATAGATGCCTGAGACTGACTCGGAGCATAAGATGATGGGGGGGGGGGAATCGGACAATCCCTGAAAAGATGCTCAAATGATCAACATCGGAAACAAGCCCCAGACTGCCTCCTACAATCACCCGGATGCCACTTTTAGCAGAAGGAACATTGTGGCACCCCACGAGTACTAGTTGAACCTCCGCCACTAACAGTCGAAATAGTAGAAGTAACCGATCTAGCTCTGGAATAACCCTGATGATCAGACTCGTCTCTGGCTCTCTTGCTAGACTGATTACCCTGACTGTTCTGAACTACTGCACTCGACTGCCTCCTACCTCTATCATTACCATATGACTCAAGTAGCTTCAACCCCGCCTCATTCCGCTAAGCTATCCTAGCTCGCTTGGTGATCTCCTTATACTCTATGTCTATATGTAGGGCCACAACCACCTTAATCATTCACAGAAACCAATCACATTTCTCATTTTCTGTAGTGACCAGCCCAAGAACATATTGGATCAGTCTCATAAACTCAATCTCATAATCATTCACAAACATGTTGTTCTGCTTCAAATTCATGAAATCATCCTCTCACTTTTCTAGATACTCAGCCCCAACATATCGATCACGGAAATCCTGTCAAAAATAGTCCCAAGAAATCTGACCAGGTGGAATAACATGCTCCTCAGCCTCCCACCAATTCTGAGCCTCACCCAGCAATAGTGATACAACAGCCCTAAGCTTTCGGTCAGTAGGATAGTCCATCTCAACAAACAACCTCTAAAGCTTCTTCAACCAATACTCAACATCAGTCAGATCTGTTCCCGTCTTCCCATCAAACATAGCAATAGCGGCAGCCAGAAACTCGGTAGATATGGGCGTCTTGACTCCCCCAGACTGATTGTAGAGTGTCCAGAAGTTCTATATTTTATGAACATTCTAGCCCTTATTATTATTGTTCTTAAGCTTAGTTAGGCATAATTAGCTGCATGTCATGCATTATAACGATATTTCTTCTTTTACCATGCTTTTATTGAATATCTTATATTCGGTAGAGGAGAGGTACTGTTTTAGTTAGTTTTCTATTTCAGGTGCTAGTTGATGATCAGAGGAAGAGAGGACATGAAAGCAGGGAGCAAACGAAGCTGTATTGAAGCAGTTCCAGTTGCTGCCAAAGACGCCGCCACCAAAGACGTCGTCTCCACATAATGCCGCCCAGACGGAAATACGCCGACATAGTCAAGATGGGTCTCGTTTGATAGAGGACATTTTTCTGAGACCATTGAGCCTAATCTTGCATTTTTCTAAGGTCTGGAGCGGTGTACAGAGCTGATTGAATATCGATAAGCAAGGTGCCTTATACTTACTTGCTAAAGAAGTAAACATCTAAAGGAGACCATATTTAAGTTATAATTAAATGAAACGTTAAATATTAAATCTATTTTATCATCAAGGAAGACTTCTACTTCAAGGAGGACTTAACCTTAAGCCAAGCCATATATATACCCATGTATGTGAGGGTATAGGGGCATAGAGATCGATAGAGAGAGAGAGAGATAGAGAGAGGGAGTCGGCTATGTTCTAAACTCCTTAGGGTTTAGGTTTTTGCTTGTAAAGTAGTTGTGAGAAACGATTGTATTAGGTTAAGTTGTTTTGCAAAAAATATTCCAAGTTTGCTTAATCTATGCACTTTATTCTTTCAATTATTCTACACCACTCAGTTGAGAGAATTCATTTCTCGGGCACGTAAGTGCAAGGCTCACGAAAAAGGTTAAGTACGATCACAACGTGCTTAGGCGTGACTAACTAGGTTCCACACCAGTCCACAAGTTTTAGCGGCTAAAAGGGATTACCAACCGAGTTGACGAGCCTGTGTTAGGTTGTTGCTCAGATTTCTAGGTATTGCCTACATCACATTAGCTCTCGAGCATCCTAACCTAGAAATATGAGGGATCAATGTCAACTATCCTGCCGAACTTGGATTATCTACCAGACTTCCCGCCAGGACTTCTTTCCATTCCACCTGTCGAGACAGTACACTCTTGTAGTGGTAGTGACCCGCTGCAGCCGTGTGACAGGGTCGTAGCTGCCGCCCGCCATACCCGCCGAGGCAGCATATCATGGCAGCGCAATTTAACCTCAACCTATGAAATGCTGTCTACACACTACTGAGCAGCAATTACCTGGACCATTCTATCATTCTAATCTCCCCGACTTTAATTAATTGTGTTTTTAGTTATATTCCTTTAAACAAACCTCAAATTAATTGTGCATTTAAATTTCCTGTGCAGATATACACTCGAAGGAACTATTCTAATCATCGTGGGATTCAACATCTTTTATAGTATAACTTGACAGGAGTGTGCACTTGCGCTCATAAAAAGAGAACACCTAAACACCGTACAAGTTTTTGGCGCTGTTGTCGGGGATTGGCAATAGCGACTTCGTTTTTTTTCTGCACTCCTTATTTAATTGCATTTAAATTTCAGGTTTTTAACTTTTTTTCTTTTGTATATATAAAAAAACCAGATACGCTACAAGTCCAAGGGCATCACAATGTCGAGGAAAACTATACAGGAGCTGATGTTTGAACATTAATAGTAGATGCTGCAACAATAGTTATCGCCGAGGCAGCAGATGGGACAGCAAACGCCGCTGCCGCAACAAATTTTTTTCATGGTATGATAAAAATTGTCAAAACATATTTTACCATAACAATTTTCCTACAGAAACAAAAATGCTAGGGCAAGGTGGTCAGCTTTAAGAGCAATCAAGAGAAACCACTCGAGAGCTGATGTTGGACAATTCTTGCAATCTATGTGAGGGAAATCATGTGTTCAAAAATTGCCCCTTACTTTTCGGAGAAGACATGGACAAACAAAAATGGGACCAAGATCAGATGTCGCATCCGCAGAAAAAGGACTGCAGAATCTGCCACCGCAACATAGTTTCTCATGGTACGATCAACAACCTCGAATTTTTTTACTATGATAATTTTGCCGCAGCAGCAGTACATAAGCCCTGGCATTGCAGTCCTCCTCAAGAGCAATCAAATTCCTTAGAAGACACGTTTCAAGCTTTCCTCACGCTCACTCAAGACATGTCAACCTTTATGGAGGCAAAACTCGCCAGGATGGATGCACTTTTGGGCAACTCTGCCCCAATAAATATCGTAGATGAACATAAAACCCTTGCCGCAAAACCTATGGATCACCGGAAATTGAGACCTAGGGATACTGATATCCCATGGGAAGAGGATGCAAGGGACTATCCCACACATGATGAACCCAAGCAAGAAATTGACCAAGCATGAATTGCGGAACTTGAACAGAGCAAGGCTACGGAAACAGCTAGTGAGGCTGGCATAGAACTTGTTGATGTCACGACAATATCAGAAGCCTCAGCAACTATGCCCGCCGCGACAGCAGCTTCCGCAACAATGCCAGCCTCAGCAGCTATCATAGTAACCATGCCCGCCTCGGCAGAAACCTCGGCAACCGTGGACTACATATATTTAGAGGAGTCGATGCTGGCAGATCTATAGCCATCACAAACTCTACTAATGGAGATGTTCGAGGGACCTGAAGAACATAGTGTTATGGATGATGAAGCCCTTCAATCTACCGAGTTTTTCCTTGACCTGAACCACATTATGACAGACTACTGCCCTTACAGTTGGCCGCCTGTATAGCTGTCGCTGCAGCAAAAGCCATCCTCCACCATAACAAATCAGGACAAAGATAAGGTAAGTACATGGTTAGATAGTAGTATAATTTTTACTAATCACATGTTCATGCCTTCAGAAAAAGAAACAAGGTGGAGGATTCACATAGATTACAAGGGAATGAGGAAGAAAGACTCCCTCATAAGAATAATCACTCGATGGAGGGTGCGAGTGGACTATAAGAAGTATCGGAAACGAACCCACTATAACATAATTTTAGTTTTTCCAAATCTTTACCGTTTTCTTTAGGAATATATCTTAATAAGCATAGGACCATATTTTATTTTCAATTATATTATTTTTAGTTAGTCCGTCTCACAACTACTTATCTAGATTCAGAACCTACTATAAAAGGCATGCCACCAAGAAAGATGATGGGCAGACAAAGTACACCCGCCAAGCGAAAGAGATAGCCCAGGCCACTGATTCCCTTGACGAGGAGGTGTCTGATTCCTCCGATGATGCAGAGCCGGCCAAGGTAACAAAGAAAAGAAAAGAAAAGAGGCACGTGATAACTTGTCCCTATGATAGTTAGCTGATTCTATTTTCGCACCACATTTCAAATTGAACCTAATCTTGGGAAGAAGCATGAAAACACCTTAGAAAAAAAATTAGTTGCCAAACTTATTACACTTATGTTAAGTGTTGAATATTTTTTGAGTTATAAGCGTACATTGCCTGCTTAAACCTAATGAAAATTCTTATATTGGATGCAGGTATGCCGTCGCGGCAGCACAGGGCAGCAAAGTAAAATAAAAAGCAATGCTGCCACGGCCGCAAAACAAAGAGAAGGTTGAATGCCCTAGAGTTTCCCGAAACATGCTCTAGGAAGGATCATGAGCAAGGACACTCTGCTGCTATCAAAGTCCATGTATCTAAAATTCATTGAAGTGACGGACAAATTAGCATGAGTGAATGAAAGCCTTCATGGGATGACTCTACTCAAGGGGTTCAGAGTTTTGTAGTATGCTCCTATCTTAGCTTAAGACCTAGAGAGTAGTTGTGATGAGTTGAAGCCCTTAAAATCCATGATCAGAAAAATGAAGAAAAGAAGTGCTTAACTGTGCTGCCAAAGCAGCATCTCTATATCCTTTTTCTTTAACTTTTATAGCATTCTTTGTTTACTTAGTATACTTAGCATATTCAGCATGTACACAGACCTGCACACACTGCATTGGCACTAGAATTAAAATTCTAATTTATTTCATATTATTCCCTCTCACTAAACTAATATAGGTGCCACGACCTTAAGGTATGAAACCAAGTTAAAAACTAGAGAGAGATAGAGAGAGGGAGTCGGCTATGTTCTAAACTCCTTATGGTTTAGGTTTTTGCTTGTAAAGTGGTTGTGAGAAACGATTGTATTAGGTTAAGTTGTTTTGCAAAAAATATTCCAAGTTTTCTTAATCTATGCACTTTATTCTTTCAATTATTCTACACCAGTCAGTTGAGAGAATTGATTTGTCAGGCACGAAAGTGCTAGGCTCACGAAAAGGTTAAGTACAATCATAACGTGCTAAGGCGTGACTAACTTGGTTCCACACTAGTCCACAAGTTTCAGCGGCTAAAAGGGATTACCAACTGAGTTGACTAGCATGTGTTAGGTTGACGCTGAGATTGCTAGGTATTGCCTACATCACATTAGCTCTCGAGCATCCTAACCTAGAAATAGGAGGGATCACTGTCGACTATCCTGTCGAACTTGGAGTATCTACCAGACTTGCCCCCATGACTTCTTTCCATTCCACCTGCCAAGACAGTACACTCTTGTAGTGGCAGTGACCCGCTGCGGCCGCGTGATAGGGTCGTAGTTGCCGCCCGCCATTCCCGCCGAGGCAGCATATCGTGGTAGTGGAATCTAACCTCAACCTATGCAATGGAGTCTACACACTACTGAGCAACAATTACCTGGCCCATTCTATCACTCCAATCTCCCCAACTTTAATTAATTTTGTTTTTAGTTTTATTCCTTTAAGCAAACCTGAAATTAATTGTGCATTTAAATTTCTTGTGCAGATACACACTCGAAGGAACTATTCCAATCCTCGTGGGATTCGACATCTTTTATACTATAACTTGACAATAGTGTACACTTGCGCTCATAAAAAGAGAACACCTAAACAACCTACACCGACGAAGGTAACGAAGCAACTCTCTTTGCACTGCAACACTATCCAAGCCCGCAGTCTCACTATCCCTAGAACCATATGGTCCATCACCCTGTGCTCGCAGATCTGGCTGATCCTCACCATCAGCCCGTTGAGCCCCAGTCTGCTGGGCTCCAGGCTGCTGGTCCATGGCCTGCTCTTCCTCATTAATATCATGAACATCATCCTGATTCGGCGGCGCTCACATAGATTATGAAGCGCCACTCTCAGCTGTTGCGGTACAAGCTCGACCTCAACCACGCACTCCACCACGACCATGACCGGCCGCTAATCTAGAACTCCTACAATGTGGCATAGTAGTTTATCTACAAAATTTAAAGAGTCCTAAGATTAGTTTTGCTACTTGAAGTTCTATTCAAAATATATCAAAATTCTGAAAATATTTACTTTCCCAAAAATACCCATTTGCCCTTAAACATTAGCATGGATGCAAAAGTTCAAATTCAATTTAAAATCTTGTTTGAGCCTCACAGTTTGAGGGTTGAACTTAGCTCTGATACCACTAAATGTAACCTCCTAAACCCGACCCAAGGGTTATGGGCCGAATCTAGGAAGTCAAGTTGAAAACATGTCCCTCAAGTACAATGGTTATTAGGTTTCTAAAATTCAATATTTAAATTATTTATTAAAACGATGTCGTTTCACATTAAGTCCCATTTTTCGAAAACGTGGCCGTATAATAAAAACAACATAAAATAAATTATCAAAATATCCGATTAAAATTCCCAAACATGCTAAAACAGTTGAAAATCCCAAATCAAAATATAAGTATATGAATTACATAAAATTCCCAAATAGTAAAATAATTGATATAAAGCAGAAGTAAATCTGGAAATCTAAAATGTTCATATTGAAAACTGTAAATAATATGAGAAAATGTGTTCCTCCAAGTAATGAACTCCTATGTCTGAGAATCTTAAATAGAAGCTAAGGGAGAGTTAGCTATTAAGCTCAGTGTGTCTCTAAAGTGCATAAACAGAACAATACAAGAATCATACTATCATCATAGTCATTTCAACAGTCAATCAGATACACAAATATGCATAGCAAGATGCACCTAATTCTATGTCATGTACTTATTTACATCACCGTCCGAAGAGTAAGGTTCCCCTGAACCACTCTCTATATCGTTAACAAGTCTGAAGTGGAATTCAGTCCGAAGGGTGAAACAACTGATCTTCCCCGTACATTTTCCCAACCCGAATGATATGAGATGAAAATCTGATACTAATCTGAATGCAATCATAATTAATCTGAAAAATGCATGAGCATTTAGTCCGGAAGATTTTATTCAAATTACGATGTATGATGCAAGGCAAGTCATACACAAAGCATATCAAAGCACAGATCAGATATCACACAACATCAAACAGATAATGTAGCATAGGTAGATAACACAACTCAGACAGGTAACAGCTCAACGTCGGGAGTGACGCCTTCCACACTCAGATCTAGTAACAGACTGAAAAGGATTAGCACCTACATGGGTAACACTATGTAAGATTTCACTACTACTATTCCACAAGCTACACTACAAAAACCGATTAATTAACTTACGCATGGAACTCGAAGGGTGAGATGCAGGAGATCGACCAGGCAGAGGAGGAGGAAGAATCTCACTGTCTGAATCCATGTCACCTAAACGCAAAAGAAATCCGAT
Organism: Hibiscus trionum; assembly: GCA_030270665.1. Taxonomy (NCBI): domain Eukaryota; kingdom Viridiplantae; phylum Streptophyta; class Magnoliopsida; order Malvales; family Malvaceae; genus Hibiscus; species Hibiscus trionum. Next base: position 5,545,913 of record BSYR01000007.1, on the reverse strand, counting down.
TCAAAAACCAATTTTAACAACTCCTCAACTGAGCATTATTTAATTAAAAGGCCCAAAAACAGCTATTCGGGATTGAATTTGGAAAAACGGGCTGCAAATCTGGAACTAGGGCGTCGAAAAACATAATGTTGACATTGACCCCAAAAAGTTAACTGTCAAAGTAAACGGCAGCGGTCAACGGTTAACTGCTTACATCATCCGATCAGGTCAACGCTGACATCAGCAAGGTCAACGCTAACGTCTTCAGCTTACATCAGCTCATGCATCAACAGACGACGTCATCCTGATGTCACCTAGTTCGACCAAACATTAGTCTGGTTCAATTCGGCTACACTCCAACGGTTCGATCCAGTTCGAGTTAGGTCCAATGGATCGGTCTAGTTTAGCCTCAAAAAATCTGGTTCGGCTTGATTTCCACCCCGACTTGGGCTCGGTTCAGGCCCTCTTTCACTCGGGTCCACCTTACCGGTTTGGGCTCGATCCCAACACCCACCACACACACCAAGCCTGAACCCTATACCCCTTTTCGCACAGATCTGGTTATTAGAGTTTACAACCCTTGATGGCACGGCTCACTGGCGCCACACCCCAGTTATTAAAATCGACCATTTTGTGGTCGATTTACCCAAATCCCGAACACCACACACACAACCCACGCAACCAACAGACTTCTAATGCTTTCCCAAATGGATTCAGATGAGAGCAAGCAGAGGATACGCTGGTTCTACGATTCTAGAAGCTAACGAAGGTGGCAAAGGGCGGCAACGCAAGGACAAGAGTAGAATGGGGTTTTGATCGCGTTGTCATGGTGAACAAGTTGGCGATCTTGGATCGGTGGACGGACATCGACAACCCCTTTGCCGGTGCGTAAATGGAAAAGCGAAAGGGTTTATATTTTAGATTAACGGACGAGATTGAGGGAGAGTTGATGGGTGCGGCTGAAACAAGGGAAATGGATGATGAAAAGGCATTAAGGGTTTATACCCTAACTTTTGGGTAAATTACCACAAACGAGTCCAAGGTTCTACCCGTTTCACAGATTGACCACCAAAGACCAAAAGTTTACAATTTAGCCACTCAGATTCAATTAGGTATTCTGATTAAAATTCCTAAAAATTAGGTTTATGAGCTAGGGATTTAACAAATTAGGGTTTCTTTAATTTCGGGAAAATTGGTGTGTTACACTTTGCTCTTTGGTTGTTGATACTCTATGTGTTTCGAAACAGTAGCATCAATTTCGATACAGCTTGCAAATTTGGTCTCAACTTCTCGAAACACTATTGGACCGTTTCGAGACTTTTAGTTATAATTTGAACCCGTATCGAAACTCAGGGTCATTTTGATACGGATTTGTTTTGTCTAAATTCAGGGGAAATCAAATTGGGGATGTGGTTCTGAAATGGGTAAGGTCGTTTCGAGACCAAATGCTACAGTGATGCATGGTTTCGAAACATGGGGTGACTGTTTCAAAACAGGGTCGTTAAGTTAGTTAAAATGGCATGATCTAGCGGTTTTGAATGTTTACATATTAGTCTCTGTTTATATGATTTACAGTTGTGGATGTTTAAATGATCATATGTTGTTGATATTTCACCTGCAAGCATGTAATGAAACTAATTAAATGTTGGTAACATTAATTTGTAATTTAATCTTATATCGGGTTGTTTGCAAATGAAAGTACAATTGATGTTCGATTTAAATGAAAATACGTTCATTGCGCGAGTAAACACAATAAGACTTAATTATGCTTCTAGACAAAGTAAAAGAAAAAAGGTTGTTAATCGAGGTTGACTTTAAAGATTTGACTTCAGTTTTCCCTATGTAATTCTCTTAATTCGGGTTAAACGTCTAGACCAGGCTAAGAGGGTTACATTTGTTGTTATTAGAGCCAAGTTTCGAAAGATTGGAATGTATGTTGAATGTTGAATTATGGTTGATGACATGCTTTATTCGATGCTATACACGGTGAATGATTGTATCATGATCTGATTGATAGTATGTGATGTATGATGATTATGTGATGAATCGATATATGTGACTGGGTACCCATTGCCAATACAACCGGTAAAGAAAAGAGTTTTTGTTTTAAAAGATGGAATGAGTAATTTGGGTTCTTGCTAATTGTAAGCCTAACTATTTTTGCTATTATATTTGCATGATATAATTGTTTATCATATCATGGAACTGAGACGAGAGCTTAGAGGTAATATGCGGAATGTAGTTGAGAATGAGGTAGATGAAGATGCTGAGAACTTGCCGCCTCCTCCTCCTGGTGGTGGAGGTGGAGCTCGAACAGGAGCAGGTGTTGGGGGTGTTGGACCTCAAGTAGCGCAAGGGCAAGGGCAAGCTGCTCCTGACATGACACCTTTGATTCAGGCTATTACCAGGGCTTTTCAGGCAGCTATAGATGGCATGCACGTGGCCGCACCTCATCCTGGTGCCAATGATGGTTTACCCTTAGAGCGTCTGTGTAGTTTGGGCAGAACAGATTTTAGAGGTTTATCTCCTGAGGGTTCTGAGGCTTGGTTCGAAAGTACCAAAAGGATTTTGGGGCAGATGAGTTGCAATGATATGTAGAAGTTGGGTTGCATTGTCTCTTTGCTTCATAGAGATGCATATACATGGTGGATGACCATCACAACGGGTATGGAGAATGACGAGGTTATGTAACCCCCTTAACCCGGCCCAGACGGTTGAACCAAATTAAGAAGTTTACACGGGGAAAACCAAAGTCAACCCGAAAGTCAACCTTGATTAACGACCTTTTTTTTCTTTTTAATCTTGTCTAGATGCTTATTAACCCTAGATATGTTCACAAGAACAGCATACACCAAGATCATACCAATCAGAGAACATTCAGGGACTCAAATGCACAAATTAAGGAATTAGGGACCAAATTGTAAATTCTGAGAATTACAGGGACTTAACCCAATTAAAAGTTACCAATATGAAATTAGTCATGTTTCATGCTTCACTGCCAAATTTCAGCTCAAATGGACATCTCGAACTCATCCAATTGCATAAACAAAGTTCAGGACCAAAACGCAAGGTTTTCAAAACATTTAACCAACAATTTCAGTGCCCAACGGTCGAGTGTTCCGAAACAGGGAGGACCTGTTCCGAAACGCGGGACCGTTCCAAAACTGGTACCGAAACAGGGCCTGGCAGTAGCCAAACCGTTCCGGAACAGTTCCTTCCGTTTCGGAACGCCCAGGCCATTTCAGGCCTCCGTTCCGATACGGTAGCACCTGTTCCGAAACAGGCTGCCCAGATTGCAGAATAATTGCCGGTTTAACACACATTTGACCCATCAAACATGCTCCAAAGGCAACCAAATCACACCAGTAAGTTATTCAACATACAAGGGACATAATTGCATCAAAATCTAGATACAAGACCAACCCTAGGTGCACCAACTCATTCAAAATATCCAACACTCAAACATGCTTTTAAACAAGAAGCATAACATAACAACTTAAGCACAAGGAGATTCAAACGCTGCAACATTAATCCACATGATTCAAAATCATAAACCAAACTTGTCCAACATACACAACCTCATTAAACATCAACATAAGAGATTCTTCCCCCATTGCCTTTATTATCTATAGCTATTATCCGAGACATACATCTCAAGTGGAGTTCTCCTTGAATCCCTTGCCTCTCGTTGTTCCAACTTCAAATATCTGCATTGATGGACAAAAAGGAGCGTAAGCACATAATGCTTAGTGAGGAATGCTCAAAACCAAAACACCATCAATGCAGCGAGTCATAAAACCACTTTTAAAAGCAAACTCGATTCGATAAACCAAAGCAAAGTTTGAAAACCCTTTTCAACATCATGCTTTAAATCATGCATTGCTCCAACATGAAAACCCAACCCTTAGCTTAGAAAAGCTAAATACACCTTTTCAAAGCACAAACTTGTAAAACCATCAATTTAACCATTCCATGCATGAACATCATATGCAAAGCTAAATTCAAATCCTTGGAAAACACTTCCACTTCACATCATACCCTTCTCATACTTGAATATCATTTTAAAGCAAGAAACCTTTAAAACCATTTACTCATTCTATCTAATACGTGCATTAAACAAATGCAACATATGAACCACATCATCAATTTTTGCATCACATGCCTTTAAAAACAAGTCTTCGCAAGACTTCAATGCACTAAAGAGATTTCATGTACACATGCACCATTCTCAATAGATAATCAACATTTGATTAGACTAACAAGCAAACATGCATTCATAGTACATTACACACTTCTCATGCAACCATGCATCAATTCAAGCATCTCATGCTTCATTATATTCAAGAACATTATATTGGCTTCCAAGTGATAACCAAATCCACTTTTCAACGCAACATCCAATCGGATACGCGGATCACAAGCGTTGTCCCCACGCTTCATACACACTACCAATCCCAAGGTCCCCAAATGGAATTTTAACCACCATTTGACCTTACCATACACAAGGTCCTCATATGGAATTTTAACCACCATATGACCTTAACATTCACAAGGTTCCCATATGGAATTTTAACCACCATATAACCTTAACATTCACAAGGTTCCCATATGGAATTTTAACCACCATATAACCTTAACATTCACAAGGTTCCCATATGGAATTTTAACCACCATATAACCTTAACATTATCCATTGGTAGTTGTATAACATCACTAACGAGATCCGGGACATACTCCACAAGATCCACACATGGACTTTACACCACCATTGTGATCTTAACAAGCACAAGGTCCTCAAATGGAATTTTAACCACCATTATAACCTTTGCTTACCCAAGGTCCTCGAATGGAATTTCAACCACCATTGTGACCTTAACACAAGACCCACCCATGGAATTTTAACCACCATGGTGCTCTTAACCATCTCGTTAGTGTACTTGGATGGAGTTACCGGTTCACTCACAACCACTCCACATCCAAGGCGACTTTATTCACGGTGCACCCAATCCTATAGCCGGCTAACTATATCCGATTTAAGTAACCAAGAACCACTTACATCACTTGCTAATATAACCATCTTACCACAGTAATCCATTGATTTACAAGCATAACCAAAATGCAAGAACCACCATTTACCCTCATTAATCCACTGTTTTTGAAGCATTACACAAAGCCATTAAACAACATGCAACACTATGCATCAATTCCACAACTCCAATGTACAAAACCAAGGATCTCTTACCTTGAGCATCCTTCACACATGACTTTCAAAACCAGCATTAAACCATGCTAAAATATGCTTTCAAAACAGAATTTAAAACATGCAAATCACATGCTTTGCATCAAACAATCACAAATGCTTTAAAACCAATTCACAACACAACCAAGAGGGAAAATCCATTTACTTACTCTTGAGCTTATCAAAGTTGTTTAGACTTAAACTAAGCTCCCAAAACCTTCAAACCTTGGTTTAAAAGCTGAAAACCCAACTTCACTCACCGATACACAAAACAAGGCTAGCCAACAAGCCTTCCAAGCATCCGAAACCTTCCACACCACCTCTAATGCTCACGGATCAATCTCCCCTGTTTCAAGCACACAACAACAGAGGATTAATGCATCATTATGCATTAAAAACACCAGCCACACAACTCAACTCGTTGCTCTACACAAATCCAACATTTCGGCTACCAAACACAACCGAAATCACCTCCAAACACTTCCAAAACTTAACCCAGCCAAGATCCATCACTTCTAACCATTTTTAAACATCAATTAACATCCAAAAAGGATCTAACCACGTCCTTATACCTCCAGCTATAACAGATCACCAAGATCACTCCAAAAACAACCAAAAACTCAAGTAAAACTTAGGAAAATTAACCTATTCGGGATTGCATTGATAAAACCTCAATTTCTCATCAATTATACATTCATTCAACATCAAAAGACACCTCAAAACACTGCTCAAACAGATCATACGAATTTTTACCAAAAATCAACCAAATCTTGCATTTAAAGCCAAGATCAAGATTAAAATTGTAAAACCTTTAATAAATCACAAATCAAGGATTGAGAACTTGGGAATTTCAGTAAAGAACTGAGAGTTTAGAGGAGAAGGACGTTCTTACCTCCAAACTTGAGTTTCTCCCTTTTTGGAACCAAATTCTTGAAAATCCACTTAGCAAATGCAAAGGTTTTGTTGAAGAGATGATTGAAGATCAAAAGAGAATTGAAATGAGTTATTTAGGTGACAAAATCAGAGGGAAAAGCTCTGGAGAAATATGTTTGGTTTGAGAGAAAAGATGAGAGAAAATGAAAATGGAAAATGTGGAAAAGTTAGTTAGAAACTTAGGAAAATATCTTCCCTCTCTTTTCCCTTATTTAAAATACATTAATTAAACCTTTAATATTTTAGAAAAATCTGGAGAAACTCCCATTGGGTAAATAGCTCCTTAAAGATTCAAAGTTTCAATCCTTTTTAAAACAGTCACACAGTTTTCAAAAATTACATTTTGGTCACTAACCCAAAATGTCACTCTTCCAAACCTCATTTTACAAAATTGATTTCACCAAACTCTTATATATAATAAAAGAGGATTTTAAGACATTTTTCCATATTTTTAATGCAACCCGAACTAGGCTTTCCTAAAATCACCTTTTATATTCGAACCGCAACCCGACCGGTCCGGTCCAAAACCCAAAACTTCTAAGCCCAAAATTGGGGTGTTACAGGTTACCTGGGCATTCTTCGTAAATGCTTTTAAGAATAAGTATATGGGTGTTCATTATTTGGATGAGAAGAAGAGGGAATTCATGGCATTGATGTAGAGCAACATGACCGTTGCGGAGTATGAGGTGCAGTTCGTCCGATTGAGCCAGTACACCCCTGAGCTGGTACCGGATGAGCGGAAGAGATGTGATCGGTTTCACTACAGGTTGGTGAAGGAATTAAAGACCTATATGCTTGCGGCTGAGTATACTGATTTTGATGTGCTGGTTACTCGAGCGAAGGATATCGAGCAGAGTCTAGGTTTGACGTTGCCCTCAGGGAGTTCTAGCTCCAGGAAGAGAGATGCTGATTATGATGGTGGACGTGATCGAGGTAAGAGATCACAGGATATGATCTATCAGCGAGACCATATCTGAGGCGATGGTAGTGGATCGGGCCAAGGCCAGTATGGCCAGAATGTTGCTACACATGTTCCTACGTGTAACCGTTGTGGGAGGAATCACACAGGGGAGTGTTGGGGTAATCCTGAGACATGTTTGCACTGTGGGGATCAGAGTCATGTGAAGCATGATTGTCCACAATTGGAGAGGCAAGCACCAGCTCGTGCTATGGAGCCTCAGAGGGGCCGTGGGCATGACCGAGGTAATTTTCAACAATGGGAGGATGGTCAGAGGAATGTGGCATGTGGTCGCGGTGCATCCAGAGGGTTGTGGACCAGCTCGAGTTTATGCTCACCGTGAGGGCCAGAATGAGACGGATGTGTTCGCAAGTACCTTTTTATAGCAATCCTTGTCATTGCTTGCTTTGATAGGTTCTGGTTCTACACATTCATACAATTTGCATGAGCATGCTCGGTTTCTTGATATGTTTTTAGAGTTTTTTGATGTGGGTATACAAGTTACGAGTTCGTTAGGTGAAACCGTAGTTGTTAGGAAGTTTTATAGAAGATTTTCTTTGATGGTTCAAGGATATGTGCTTCCTATTGATGTGATGGAGTTACCTTTCTATGGTTTCGATATTATCCTTGGGATGGATTGGTTGTCGAAACATAAAGTTGTGGTTGATTGTGAGACCAAGCTTGTTTCGTTGAAGCTTACCGATGATTTTGAAGTTGTGGTGGTGGGTGAGAACTTAAGGATCTTGTCCAATGTAATTTCGACGGTGGAAGCTCACAAGTTGATGAATGGTGGTTAACAAGCTTATTTGTCGTATGTGATGAACCCAAATATGATGGAAGCACGTCCGCAGGATATTCATATAGTTTGTGATTTTTCGGGGGTGTTTCCGGAAGAGTTGTCTGGGTTGCCACCAGATAGGGAGGTCGAGTTCTGCATAGAGACGTATGCGGGTACGGCTCCGGTATCCATTGCTCCTTGTTGAATGGCACTAAAGGAGTTAAAGATGCAGCTTTAGGAGTTTCTAGATCGAGGTTTCATTAGGCCGAGTATCTCGCCTTGGGGAGCTCCAGTTTTGTTTAAGAAGAAGAAGGATGGGACGATGCGGATGTGTATATACTATCGGCAACTGAATAAGTTGACGATAAAGAACAATACCCTTTACCTCGGATTATGACCTTTTTGATCAGTTTCGTTGTGTTTCTGTGTTTTCGAAGATTGATCTAAGGTTAGGGTATTATCTGCTTAAGGTGAAGGATAAGGACGTACCGAAGACGACTTTTTGTACGAGGTACGAGCATTTTGAGTTCCTAGTGATGCCTTTTGGTTTGACCAATGCGCTGGCTGCGTTCATGGACATGATGAACCGGGTGTTCCATGAGTACCTTGATCAGTTTGTGGTGGTGTTTATCAATCATATCCTTGTGTACTCTCGTATCAAGGAGGATCACGATAAGCATTTGGGGATAGTGCTGCAGACTCTGTTGGATTATCAGCTCTATGCAAAGTTGAGTAAATGTGAGTTCTGGATCAGGGAGCCTTAGAAAATTGAGGCGGTTGTGGGCTGGAAACAACCGAAATTAGTGATGGAGGTTTGTAGTTTTCTGGGCTTGGTTGGGTATTACTGTCGGTTCATGGATGGGTTTTCTAAGATAGATGCTCTGTTGACGAAGTTGCTTTAGAAAGATGTTAAGTTTGAATGGATGGAGGCGAGGCAGCAAGCTTTTCAGAAGTTGAAGGAAGCTTTGGTACAAACTTCGATCTTGATTCAATCTGAATCAGGAAAAGAGTTTGTCGTATATAGTGATGCATCCTATGTGGGTTTAGGGTTTGTGCTGATGCAAGAGGGTAGAGTAGTTGCTTATGCGTCGAGGCAATTGAAGGTGCATGAGCGTAATTATCCTACTCACGACCTTGAGCTTGCGGCTGTAGTGTTTGCTCTAAATATATGGATGCATTATCTTTACGGCGAGAGATGTACGGTGTACTCGGATCACAAGAGTCTCAAGTATCTTATGTCTCAAAAGGAGTTGAATCTTTGGCAACGTTGATGGTTGGAGTTGCTGAAGGATTACGATCTTTCGATCGAGTATCACCCAGGGAAGGCCAATGTGGTGGTCGATGCTTTAAGTCAAAAGGTTGCAGTGAAGTTTATAGCGATGTTTGCTCGTTTGAGTTTTTCTCGTGATGGTGGCTTGGTGACCGAGCTTCAAGTTAAACCATCTTTGGTTGAGTTGATCACGAAAAAATAGTTGCTTGATGATTCCTTTGTCCCCCATGTTTCAGACATAGAAGAGGGTAATCCTACGTATTACAGTTTCAGTGACGATGGTGTCATGTGTTTTAAAGGTCGGGTAGTCGTGCCACGGGACATTAAGCTGAGGCGTACAATCTTCAAGGAAGCGCACAATAGTCCTTTTGCCATGCATCCTGGTAGTACTAAGATGTATCAGGGGTTGCGAGATGAGTATTATTGGGTGGGCTTGAAAAAGGATGTGGCAGAGTTTGTTAGCAAGTGTTTGGTGTGTCAGTGTGTGAAAGCTGAACATCAGTTTCCATCCGAGTTGTTAAAGTATTTGAGGATTCTAGAGTGGAAATGGGAGAGGATCACGATGGATTTTGTGTTGGGTTTTCCTTTGACACCATCAAAGAAGAATTTTGCGTGGGTGATCATGGATCGGTTGACGAAGTGTGCACATTTCTTGCTCGTGCATACTACATTTACCCTGGATAAGCTAGTGGAGCTTTATGTTGCAGAAGTTGTGCGGTTGCATGGTGTTCCTAAGTCTATAGTCTCAGATAGGGATCTTTGGTTCAGATTGAGGTTCTGGGAGTGTTTGCATCGAGCCTTGGGCACGAGGTTGAGCTTTAGCACGTCCTATCATCCTCAAACAGATGGTCAGTCAGAGCGGGTTATCGAGGTGTTGAAGGATATGCTCCCGTGTTGTGTGATCAATTTCTAAGGTTCGTGGGACAAGTTGTTGTCATTGGTAGAGTTTGCATATAACAATAGCTATCAGGCGACCATACAAATGGCACCGTACGAGGCTTTGTATGGTCGGAAGTGTCGTACACCCGTGTGTTGGGCAGAAAGAGGGAAAAAGTTGGTTTCTTTGCCGGATATGCTCAAGGGTACAACCGATAAGGTGAAGCTCATTTGTGATCGTCTAAAGGAGGCGTCGGATCATTAGAAATCTTACGTGGATTTGAAGCGTAAGGAAATTTAGTTTGAGGTTGCTGAGAAGGTCTTCTTGAAAGTTTCGCCTGGGAAGAAGGTGATGAGGTTTGGACAAAAGGGCAAGTTGAGCCCGAGGATTATCGGACCTTATGAGGTGCTTGAGAGGATTGATTATGTTGCGTTTAGATTGCGTTTACCGCCGGAGTTGGAGAAGATACATGATGCTTTCCATGTATCTATGCTTCAGAGGTATCGTTCGGATCCTTCGTATGTGTTGTCAATTGAGGAACTGGAGTTGAATCTGAATTTATCTTATGAGGAGGAACCGGTAGAGATCTTGGGTTCGGATAGTAAGGTGCTTAAAGGAAAGACTATTGAATTGGTGAAGGTGCTTTGGAGACACCGAGGTGTCGAGGAAGCAACGTGGGAAAGGAAGGAGTATATGAAAAAGCAGTTTCCTTATCTCTTTCCACCAGGTAATTTTCGAGGATAAAATTTCTTAAGTGGGGGAGAGTTGCAATGCCCCATTTTTTCGGTTTAGGTGTTAACCGGGTTTTGTTAGACGGTTCGATTCGAACTCGTTTAGCAGTCTAGTCTAGTTTCGAGAAATAATTAAATTGAAAGGTTATTGGTCGGATAAAAATAAGTAAAAATTTCCTAAAATCATAATTACATATATGATTCATTTTGGTAAAGGTAATTTAAAGAAAACAATTTTGGAAATCGAATATTTTGGTTTAGTGACCAAAATGTAAAAATGGTAAAGTTTGATTTAATGGCAAAAACGTAAAAGGTTAATACTTTGAATCTTTAAGGAGGATTATTACCAAAGGCCAATAAGGACTTTTCCTCTTATTTTACAATTTTATCAAAAAAAAATTATATTAAAGGATGGAGGGAATTTTTAGATACGATTATTCATTTTCATTTGACGTGGTTTATCTCCTCTCACTTTTTCTCTCAAAATTCCTTCATCCAAACAGCAAGATTTCAGAGGTAAACTCTAATTTTGATTTGGATTTTAAAGATTTACTTATTTTCTGTTGATTCTCTATTGAATATACTCTTTTCTCTTTGGTTTTCTTTTTATTTCTTTTCAAAAATGGAAGAAGAGCTCGTCATTAGAGGTAGATTCGTTCTTCTCCTCTAATGACATGTTCTTTACTGAAATTCCCAAGTAATTAGTCTTTTACATATTGTTTTTAACGGGTTTTTATATGTTAGTTGTAACGCCCGAGTTTAGGGCCCGGGAGACAACCGAGTTTGGTTAAACCGGTTCGGGTTAGGTTAAATCTTGGAAAAACATCTTTAATAAACAAATTTTGAGGCTTTTATAGAAGAAATGGTAAAAAGGGATTTTGGAAATTAAAGAAAAGGATTTTGAAATCCTCATCATCTTCCCAAAAGTTCATTTCACGTTATCTACTTAAAAAAAAACTCATTTTTACTATTCCATTGGTTCCATGTAGGGTGTGTAGGTGTTCCCTTTTTGTGAGAGCGCAAGTACACACTCATGCCAAGTTATAGAATAAAAGATGTTGAATCCCACGAGGATTGGACAGCTTGTCTCGTTTCGTAATCCCTGCACAAGATAAAATAAAAGCACAAGTGAATGGTTGGTTGAGATGAAAAGTAAATGAAAACAAAAGTAATAAAGGAGTGAAGCAGGTTGATAGAGCAGGCAGGGTTATGCTACCACTTAGTATGAAAATTGTGTTGTATAAGGATTGAGTTATCTTGTGCGCCACGATATGCTGCCTTGGCGGGTATGGCGGGCGGCAGGCTACGATCCTGTCACGAGGCTACAGCGGGTCACTGCCACTGTAGGAGTGTACTGCCTCAGTAGGTGGAATGGAAAGAAGTCCTAGCGGCAAGTCTGGCAGATACTCCAAGTTCGGCAGGATAATCGACAGTGATACCTCCTATTTCTAGGTTAGGATGCTCGAGAGCTAACGTGATGTAGGCAATGCCTACCAATCTCAGCGTCAACCTAACACAGGCTAGTCAACTCGGTTGGTAATCCCTTTTAGCCGCTGAAACTTGTGGACTGGTGTGGAACCAAGTTAGTCACGCATCTGCACGTTGTGACTGTGCTTAACCATTTCGTGAGCCTTGCACTTCTGTGCCCGAAAAATGGATTCTCTCAACTGACTGGTGTAGAATAATTGAAAGAATGAAGAGCAATGGATTAAGCAAACTTGGAATATATTATTGAAAAATAACTCAAAACCTAAAACAACTGTTTCACAACTACTTTACAACATTACCCTATCCCAAGTAGAGTTTAGAACATGGCAGCGGCAGAGAACACTAGAAAAGTCTATAGAAAACCCAAGATGATTTGAACTAGGAGTACAATGGGTATTTATAGACTATTGACTAGGTTAAGTCCTCCTTAAAGTAGAAGTCCTTGAAAGTAGCTTTCCATCTTTAATATGACATTAAACTCTGACTTCTTTGCGTAAAATATGGACTTTATCCCGTTTGCCTTAGCCCACAAGTAATGTTGAGAATTTGCTTCGGCAGCTCTAGCCGTTGCAACAGATGTCCGAAAATTAAGTGGATGTCGGTGATAGACTCAGGATTTTTAGCTTTTCAGATTGCACTCCAGTTCTCCAACTTCCATAGTCAGTTGCCGTGGGCAGCAAAGTCGGCGGCAACTCTATTCGGCAACTATTGTCTTCTTGTGGAACTGCATCAGTACAACTCCTAGGATTGTTCTTTCAGCCTTGACTTCTCAGCTCCTTGGTTCCCTCATTCAGCTGTTAGTACCTACAAAAAAAAATACACTAAAACAATATCTTTTGCTTATCAAAGAAACGATAATCTATAAAGGCAAGGTAAACAAAGAAATACTGTAAAATGCCATGCATGCACCTACTTATGCCTAATATGTGCTTAAAATAGTAATAACGAGTGTTGGAATGTGCACGAAATATAGGACTTATGGACATTTTACACACCCCCAAACTCAAACTATTGCTTGTCCTCAAGCAATGCAACCTAAAATACTTGGTCTAATAATAGTCAAAAAGAAAAACTTATTTTTAACTTGATTTTATGCCTCAAGGCCGTGTCACCTATATTAAATTAATGAATGGAGATAAGCAAGAAAATAACTCATAATTGAATTTCTCATGCTTGTGTGTGTATGTCTGTAAACAGGCTGAATATACAGGACAAATAAATAAACAAAGATGCTGCTGTGATATAAAGGTTGCTACCGAGGCAAGTCAGTTTAAGCATAATAATTATAATCATGGAAGTGAGGGCTTCAGCTTATCACAACTACTCTTCCAGGTGTGACGTTGGGATAAGAGCAAACTAAAAAACCTCAAACCCTTGGAGTAGAGTCATCCCATGAAGGCTTTCATTCACTCATGCTAATTTGTCTGTTACTTTAGGCTTTCAGATTCATGGACTTTGATAGCAGCGGAGTGTCCTCGCACATGATTCTTCCTAGAGCCTGTTGCGGGCACCTCTAGGGTAAACATCATTGTTCCTTGTTTTGATTTTGCTGTCGTGGCAATACTGCATTTTTCTGTTTCTTTTGCCTGCCTCGGCGACTACATGTAATCATTGTTAGAATTTTGTGAAGAATTCTAAAAACAAACAGGCCATGTTCATCAAATATTCTAACACATTCAGCAAGTAACATAGATGTTTAACATTTAAGGCATAAAGAAAAAAATATTCTAAGTCATAATTCATGCTTCTTCCCAAGATTAAGTTCATTTTTAGTTAGGTGCGAAAATAAATTAATCGGCTATCCTATCATAGTCACAAGTCATAACAAATTTCTCTTTTCCGATTATTACTAAGGCAAGTAAAATGCAACCTAAAAATAAAACCAAAGATGCCTAGAAAACTGATGCGAGAGCTATCCCCCCAAACTCGAGATGGACATTGCCCTCAATGCACAAAATAGGAAAGATAAAAAAAATACAAGTTAACGATAAAATAAAAGAAGATAGAAAATAAAAATAAAAAATAAAAGAAAAGATAATAAACTAAAAGTTTTCTGAGGGGTGGGAGGAGGGTGGATTCTTGTCAGCTGAGGAGGAGGAAGATGTTTGGATGATGAAGCGGCAGCTGGCAGATCCCTTGGCTGCGGTCTTGACGGGTGAGGTTTTTGCTTTCCGCGGCGGCTGGACTCTTTTTGGCGTATGTTGTGGCTCTTCTTGCGGTTTAGCAAGAGAAGCGGCCGGAGAGGCATTGCTTTCTTCTGACTCAATCTCGAAGTCCACGGGTTCTTCGGCTACTATGTGCTACTTCCTCTTCTTGGTTCCTTCATCCGTGGGTGCTGCTAGAGGGATGTATGCCATTGGGATGGCTGCTTTTGCTGCTACCACTGCTGTTTTTGGCTCTAGCGACGGCTGCTCAATCTCCTCTGATGAGGAGGTGTCTGCCACTGCGTCTGTTGTGCAAGCAGGGGAGAGATGCTGCTGGTGCCTCTCAAGAGAGTTTGCCACTGTGTTGGATGGGGTGGTGGCTGAAAAAGTCAGAAAATGCGTAGGAGAGGGCACCTGGTTATCAGTCTGGCGGGCAGTGGCGGCTGATGGAGTTTTTTGTGCTTGGGATGCTGCTGCAAGCTCCGCAGGGTATGGTGGCATGGTAAGCACATCACCGGGGAATTTCTGTAGAAAATAGGACACATGGGCTTCTTAGGGCCTCCCCCACATAGTTCATGAAGGCCAACTGCTGCTACTCGATGTGCTTTGTGCTGTCTAAAAGGGTGTGCAGTAGTGGAATGACTTCTTTGTCTGGGTAACGTCAGTACTGCCGGGGCGGTTGGGGTTTCAGGCTGTGTGGCTGAAGGCTGGCTAGGCGTTACTGGCTCTTTGTCCACATCCTGTATTATCTGAATGTGGACCTTTTTGGTCCAGCCCTCTTTAGTAGTTGTTAGCTCATCTGTGGGTTCTGTCGGGACACCGAAGTTGGTGTAGAGACTTGTGATGAGCGACGGGAAGTACAGCCTGCCCTTCTTCTTCTTGAAGCATTTATGGATTTATGTGTAGATAATTTCCCCTATGTTTATCGGCTGATTCATCAGGATACTATGAATTAAGGCGAGGCGCGGCCGATCAACGGTTTAGTTGTGGGATTTCGGCAGCAGACGCCTTTTAACAAAGGTGTTCCATAGCATGACCTCTGGCAGCAGGTAGCGGCGCTGAACAGATCCCATATGTTTGCCTCCTAGCCATGGCGTGTTGGGCTGGCAGAGTTTGGCCTTGATTTCCTCATAGTTGGCAGTCGTTAGTGACTACCTCCACTCCTCGTGAGGGTTGTCGTCCATATTAAGGTCATAGTACCTGTTGATGACAACAACATTAGGTTTGACCGGCTCCCCGCAGACATAGACAAATGGCTTCTCCGGGAAGGGCTGATGGGAGTAGAATTCTTTGACTATAGTGATGTTCGCTACCTCTGTCTGCTGAGTGAACATTTCCCATCCCTTGTAGTGGATGGTTCATAACAAGGCTGGCTCTAAACAATGGTCTCCCATTTGTCGTGTGTAATGGAAGCCTTTCTCCTTCCAAAACTGCCTTCTTAGAGAACTTATTTATATATCTATCATCGTCCTCCTTGTAGAAAAATCTGTTGTAGATGTGTTTTTTGGTTGATGTTGATGCCATGTGAACGGTTGTGTTTGGCTGAAACTGGAAAGAAAAGTTATGAGAGAGCAGTGGAATCATAAAGAATATAGCAAAAAGGTGAAAGTAAAGTAAAATGGAGTGAGTGAGTGGGGTATATATAAGAGCTTATGAGAGATATCGTGACAGCATTAAATGCCCAACGATCTGATTTCCTTGCGCACGTTATGGATTTTTCTGCCCGTTAATTTCGAAGCTGTTGACAGCTAGCCGTTGAAGGTCAACTAGTTGTTACGCGTTGTTGAGCTGGCGGCTATCTCGGCAAGATGGTGGGCGGGCTTCTTGTTGGGCCTCCTTCCTGATCATACTCTTTTATTCTTTAACCTAAAATAAAAATAGAAATAATAAAGATAATTAAATAATTTCTGAAAAATAAAATTTTGAAAATTAATCTATTCCTAAAATAAAATAAATTATAATCCTTATGCATAAAAATAAAAATAAAGTAATAAAATAGAAATTAAGTTATGTTGGAAGTGCATTTGGGTGCATCTCCCAGACATAACCACTTCATAAGGTGGTTTGACTTTTTCTTCCCTCCTGGCGGGGTCCTCTTGTTCTTTCAGATGTTGTGTTACGGAGTCCTTAAGTCTGCCCCTAGACCTGTCACGGCAACAACTGCCCTGGCCTGTTTCCATGCTAATTTTGGTAGCTATTGTATCCGGTCTTCCTTTTCCTTCCTCTGAGTGTTATAGTACGTTGATCTTTATACTTTGGTCCTCTACCCTCATTTTCAGTTCCCCGAGTTCCACATCTATAAGCGTTATGCCCGTGGCCAAGAAAGGTCGCCCAAGGATGATAGGGGCTTTATCATTGGCCTCACAATCTAGGATGAGGAAGTCGACGGGGAGAATAAGGTTTCCCACCTTTACCAAGATGTCTTCGATCTTTCCCTTCGGTTGTACAAATGAGTGATCAGCGAGTTTAAGCATGACAGAGGTGGGTTTGGCAGGCCCAATACCTAGTTTATCAAAGACAACCTTTGGCATTAGGTTGATTTTGGCTCCCAAGACACACAGGGCTCTGGTCTCATGTTTGCTGCCTAGCCTGCATGGGAAAATAAAGCTACCCGAATCTGTCTGCTTGGGCAGCAGCTTGTTATGCAACATAGCCATGCACTCTTCAATGACGACCACTGTCTCGAAATCCCCTATCCTCTTCTTCTTAGAAACCATGTCTCTGAGATGCTTGGCATAGTTTGGCATGTTTTCTATGGCTTCTATCATAGGTATATTGATAAGCACATGTTTCAGAATATCCAGGAATTTGCTGAAATGGTGCTCTTGTTGCTGTTGCTTGAGCTTTTGATGGGATGGTGCTGGCAGACGGATGTCCTCTATGTGCTCCTTTCTTGGGGGATTAGTCTGGGGAGGATCATCCCTTTCAGGGCCGCTTTCGTGTTCTGCTGCTAGGGCGGCTAGTGTTGGTGCTACTGTGGCAGGCTTGCTTATCTGGTCCGGTTGCACTTTTGGCTGTTGTACCATCCTAGGCTCATCTAACTACTTCCCACTTCTTGTTGATATAGCCTAACAATGCTCATAAGTGGGTTTGGCGGCTGCTTGCGGGCTGCTAGATGAAGCTCCCATAGTCCGGCTGTTGTAGATTTCAGTGAATTGCCCAAATTGAGTCTCCAAGTTCTTTATGGCAGCCTCCTGGTTGTTCATCTTCATCTCCGTCCTGTCCATAAAAGACTTAGTTTTTTCAATAAATTTATTTGTATGAACAATAAATTCACCAGTTTTGCTTCATAAAAGTTTGCAGAGTTGCTTCTAGTGAATTATTGTGTTGTGGTTGCTGAGTCTGCTGCCGAGACTGGTTCTGCTAGTAACCTCCTTGTAGTTGTTGTGGGTTTGCAGCTGTCTTTGGGTTGCTCCAGGAGAAGTTGGGATGTTTTTTCCATCCAGGATTATAGGTGTTCTGTCCAGGCATGCTATTCCTCTCGTATCCTCCCATATAGTTTGCAGATGTAGTGCAGGCAGAGGAATCGTGGTTGCCCCCACATTCGCCACAAAATGGCTCCACATCTTTTACTTCGTAGGCCTTCCCAGGGGATTGCACAATCTTCATGACCAGCTCCGTCAGGGTGTCGATGCAGGCGTTAACAGAGTTTGAGGCTTCTACCTCATTTGCAGTGGTTGGCCGATTGGTGCCACCTTAGCGGGCTGTGGGGTACTTGTAATCATTTTTAGCGACTATGTTCAGCAGCCGCAGTGCTTCCTCTAGAGGTCTATCTAAGATGAACCCGTTGATCGAGACATCTATCATCATCCGAGTTGGGTGGTTAACCCCGTTATAGAATATAGATACCTGAGTCCAAGTCGATAGACCATGTAGCGGACAGTTATTCAGCATATGTTGGTACCGCTCCCATGCCTCGTACATTGGCTCGTCATCCCCTTGTCTAAAGGTCGTGATCTCATTCTGCGGCCTATCAGTGACATTGGACGGGCTGAAACGGTCTAGAAAATCTTTACAGAGCTCCGTCCATGTTTTAAAGATACGGCTGGCTGGTTATTCAACCACTGTTTTTCCCTATCCCTCAGTGAATAGGGAAATATACTCAGCCGTAGTACATCATGGTGAACCCCATGTATCTTAAATGCTCGGCAAATGTCCAGGAATACTCGTAAATGCTGTCGAGCATCTTCTTTGGTAGTCCCTCCAAAGTGCCCTAGTGTGTTTATCATGTTGAACATGACGGGCTTTAATTCGATATGGTCCGCCCGTATGTCAGGTTTTGTCACTATTGAATCAAACCCTCGGAAGTCATGCTCAAGGTATTCTCTGATTGTTCGAGCAGGCTGGGGTTGTCTGGGCAAATCAGGGGGCCTACCGTGGTAGGTCTTGTGGACCTCTAGGTGGTAAGTCTTGTTGCCTGCCTCTTCCGTTTGTGGCATCATTTGGTGAGTCCTCATTTACCATTGTTTCTTCCTTTGCTTTTCCCTTGTCTTCTTGGTTTCTCTTAAGGACTTCCCTAAGCTCCCTCTTAATCCTTCTTGTTTCACGTTCGAGATCATCGTAAATGAGGAGATTTCCTTTAGGGTTGGCCATGGTCATACACTTGCAAAGGACACGGTAAAATTCATTTTTTCGATTAAAATGAAGATAAAATAAAAAGTAAATATAAAGTGCAGGAATTGAAAAACGAAATTCGCTCTTACCAATCCCCGGCAACGACGCCAAAAACATGTAGGGCGTGTAGGTGTTCCATTTTTGTGAGAGCGCAAGTGCACACTCCTGCCAAGTTATAGAATAAAAGATGTCGAATCCCACGAGGATTGGACAGCTTGTCTCGTTTCGTAATCCCTGCACAAGGTAAAATAAAAGCACAAGTGAATGGTTGGTTAAGATGAAAAGCAAATGAAAACACCGGTAATAAAGGAGTGAAGCAGGTTGATAGAGCAGGCAGGGTTATGCTGCCACTTAGTGTGAAAACTGCGTTGTAAAAGGATTGAGTTGTCTTGTGCTGCCACGATATGCTGCCTCGACGGGTATGGCGGGCGGCTGGCTACGACCATGTCACGCGGCCGCAGCGGGTCACTACCACTGCAAGAGTGTACTATCTCGGTAGGTGGAATGGAAAGAAGTCCTGGCGAAAAGTCTGGCAAATACTCTAAGTTCGGCAAGATAGTCTCCAGTGATCCCTCCTATTTCTAGGTTAGGATGCTCGAGAGCTAACGTGATGTAGTGTAACCCCCTTAGCCCGGCCTAGACGGTTGACCCGATCTACGAAGATTACACGGGGAAAACCAAAGTCAACCCGAAAGTCAACCTTGATTAACAACCCTTTTTTTCTTTTTAAACTTGTCTATATGCATATTAACCCTAAGCGTAGCCTCGAGGAAAACATACATGAAAAGCACGACGATCGGAAAGCAGTAAGGGACACAATTGCACAACTTACAACATTTAGGGACCAAAATGTAAATTCTGTAAATTAAGAGGATTAAATTGATTATTAAGTTATCATTATGAAATTAGTCATATTACATGCTTCTCTGTCAAATTTCACCTCAAACGGACATCTCAAACTCAAGCAATTGCATATACAAAATCCAGGACTAAAACGTAAAGCTCGCAAACCTTAAACCATTCAAATCAGTGCCCAACGGTCAAGTGTTTCGGAACAGGGGTTGACCGTTCTGAAACGCGGGTTCGTTTCGAGACCTGTTTCGAAACAAGGCTTGACAGTGGCAAATTCGTTCTGAAACGCCCTCTACCCGTTTCGATACACGAAGGCCATTACAGGCCCCCGTTTCGAAACGGTAGCACCCGTTCCGATACAGACTGCCCAGAAAATGCAGATTTTTTTGGTTTAACATACAATTAACCACTCACACGCATCCCTATGACCCCCTAATCATGCCAACAAATCATCATGCATACAAGGAACATATTTGCATCATCAAAACACGTTCATGGCAACAATTAGGAAGAACCACAATCTATAGGCATGCATCCTACTATGGAAAACAATCCAAGCATCAAACCATCAAAGCAAATACAAAAATGGCCAATTACAAGTCCAAAACATCATAGGCATCATACCAAACTCAGGGAGTCCAAAACATCTCCCAACAAACACAACCTAGGTTCCCATTGCCAAATACCAAAAGCTAATAATGTTGTAAAAATAGTCACCATACATGAGCTTAGCCTTCCCTTGGATTCTTAGCCTCCTTGTTGCCCTTAAAGCACTTCAATTCTCTGCATTATTGGTTCAAGAAAGAGAGCGTAAGCACAAATGCTTAGTGAGGATGCTCTAAAGAAACAACACAATAATGCACTTTTACAAAACACCTTTCATAAGGCCTTTTCATTCATAAAAAACATTTTCATGCAACAATGCATTAACAACAAGTATCTCATGCTTTATAATCATCAACAAGTCTTAAACAACAAGCATCTCATGCTTCATAAACATTAACATGTCATATTGGCTTCCAAGTGATACCATAACCATTTTCAACATAAAACACAATCGGATACACGGATTACAAGCGTTGTCCCATACGCTTCATACACACTACCAAACACACAAGGTGGAGTTTACCGGTACAATCTCAACCCCTCAACACCCGTGATGGAGTTTAACGGTACAATCACAACCCCTCCACATCACTCATTGGTAGTGGTATAACGTCACTAACGAGAACACGGGACACACAACACAAGATTCACACATGGACTTTTAACCACCATTGTGATCTTAGACATCTCGTTAGTGTACTTGAATGGAGTTTACGGTACCATTACAACCCCTCAACATCCAAGGCGACTTTATTCACGGTGCACCCAATCCTATAGCCGGCTAACTATATCCGATTCAAGTAATTTAAAACCAACACATCACTTGCCAATATACATAAAAAATCAACATCAATCCACTGTTTTAAAGCATTAATCAAAGCCATTAAACCATCATGCGTCACTATGCATCAAAACCACATTTATCAATGTCAAACCAAGGATCCCTTACCTTGAGCATCCTTCAACACATGGCTTTCAAAACCAGCATTAATCATGCTAAAACATGCTTTCAAAACAGAATTCAAAACATGCAAACATACACATTGCATCCAACCATCTCATGGTTCATCAAAGAGAGAGTTTCTCCGAAAACTTACTCTTGAGCTTAGTTAAGTTGCTTAGACTTAAACTAAGCTCCCAAAACCTTCAAACATTGGTTTCAAAGTTGAAAACCAAACTTCACTCACCGATTCCGTTTCGCACGCTTGGCGAAACGCCAATCAAGTCTACGGATCAACACCACAAGGATCCGAATGTGCCTCCCCTGTTTTAAACACATCAAAGCAGAGGATTAATGCATCATCATGCATTAAAATCTTCAGCCACAACACCTAAACTCGCTGCTCTCAACAAATCTAACATTTCGGCTACCAAACACAACCGAAATCACTACCAAACTCATCCACAACATTACCCAGCCATGATCCATCACTTCTAAACATTCTTAAACATCAATTAAAACCAAAAAGGATCTAAACTCATCCTTATACCTCCAGCAACAACAGAACACCAAGATCACCCCAAAAACCACCATTTTCACATGTAAAAACTTAGGAAAATCAACCTATTCAAGATTGCAATGATTAGATCTCAATTACACATCATTAAACATCCAAAATACTTTAAAAAGACATCTCAAAATAGAGCCCAAACATTCATTACGAATTTCTTCAAAATTTAATCCAAATCTTGAGTTTTAAGCCAAAATCAAGATCACAACATCAAAACCTTTTATAAAACTTAATTTAAGGATTGAGAACTTGGGAATTTCAATAAAGAACTGAATATTTAGAGGAGAAGAACATCCTTACCTCTAAATGTAGATTTCTCCTTGATTTGAGCAAAAATCCTTGAAAATCCAATGAGCAAATGAAGAGGATTTGATGTAGAAAGGATTAGGAATCTTTTGATGATTGAAAACTCATCATTTAGTGTGAAAATCAAAAGAAAAGCTGCTGTGGAAATGTGTTTGGCTGAGGGAATTTTGAGAGAAAATGAAATGGGAAAATTTTAGAGAAAGTTAGTTATGAAAACTAAAAATGGTTTTCCCTCACTTTTTTTTAATTAATTAAACATTAACAAAGTCATTAAAATTAAGAAAAATCTGGAGAAATCCTTCCTTGGGTAAATTAGCTCCTTAAAGATTCAAAGTTTCAATCCTTACAAAACAGTCACCACTAAACTTTTCAAAAATTACATTTTAGTCACTATTTCGAAATGTCACACTTCCAAACCTTATTTTGTAAAATTGATTTCACCACTCTCTTATATATATTAAAAGAGGATTTTTAGATATTTTTCCATATTTTTAATGCATCCCGAACTAGGCTTTCCCTAAAATCACCTTTTATATTCGGGCCAAAAATCAAATCGGTCCGGTTCAGACCCTAAACTTCCAAGCCCAAAATTGGGGTGTTACAACTCTCCCCCCTTAAGAAATTTCGTCCTCGAAATTTACCTGGAGGAAAAAGGTATGGAAACCGTTTCAACATATCATCCTTCATTTCCCACGTGGCTTCCTCAGCACCACGATGCTTCCACAACACCTTTACCAACTCAATGGTTTTACCTCGAAGCACTTTACTATTCGAATCCAGAATTTCCACCGGCTCCTCATCGTAGGTTAAATCCGGATTCAACTCCACTTCTTCCACAGGCATAACATGCGAAGGATCAGATCTATACCTTCGAATCATAGAGACATGAAACACATCATGAATCTTTTCCAACTCCTGCGGCAATCTCAACTTGTGTAACCCCCTTAACCCGGCCTAGACGGTTGACCCGAATTAAGAAGATTACACGGGGAAAACCAAAGTCAACCCGAAAGTCAACCTTGATTAACGACCCTTTTTTTCCTTATTAATCTTGTCTAGATGCTCATTAACCCTAGATGTGATCACACAAACATCATACTCAAAGACCACAAACATCAGAGATCAAACAGGGACCCAATTGAACAATTTACAACTTTAGGGACCAAATTGTAAATTCTGAAAACCTTAAGGACTTAACCAGATTTTAAGTTACCAACTTAAAATTAATCATGTTTCATGCTTCTCTGCCAAATTTCAGCTCAAACGGACAATCCAAACTCATACAATTGCACAAACAAGTTTCAGGACCAAAATGCAAACATTCTGAAACATTTAACCGCCCATGTCAGTCCCCAACGGTCACCCGTTCCGAAACAGGCAGAGCCCGTTTCGAAACACGGGGCCGTTCCGCAACGCGTACCGCAACGGGGGACTGGCAGTAGCCAACCCGTTCCGGAACGGTGGCACCCGTTTCGGACGCCTGGGTTTATGTAGGGCACCCGTTCCGAAACGGTGTCAACTGTTCCGAAACGCCTTGCCCAAATTGCTGCATTTTGCTCACTCAAACACATAATTGGCCATCCAATCATACTCCTAAAGCCTACAAACTTTACCAACATGCAACTCAACATAAATGGGACATACCTGCATCAACAATTCATCAATATAACACCATACATGAAAAGCCCCAATTCTAAAGGCATACTTCCTACACAAGCAACCATTTAGGCACAAACCTTCCAAATCAATCTCATTAAAACCGAAACATGATCCAACAACATCATCAACATAAAAACATCCTTGTCCAAACATAAACGAACACATACACAAAAACCCGAGAGATTCTACCCCATTGCCTTTATTAACTATAACTATTCACCGAGACATACATCTCAAGTGGAGTCCACCTTGAATCCCTTGCTCCTTGCTGTCCAAACTTCAAGAATCTGCATTGACGGACAAAAAGGAGCGTAAGCACATAATGCTTAGTGAGGTATGCTCAAAACCAAAACACCATCAATGCAGCGGGTCATAAATCACTTTTAAAACAAACTCGATTTGTTTACCAAAGCCATGTTTGAAAACCCCTTTTCAACAACAAGCTCAAAACCATGCATTGCACATACATGAAAACCAACCCTTAGCTTAGCAAGCTAAGAAAACCTTTTCAAAGCACAACTTACAAAATCATCCATTTAGCCAAACCATGCATAAACACCATATGCAAGCTAAAACAAAACCTTGGAAAACACTCCCATTTCACAACATACCTTTCTTAAACTTGAAAGCCAATTCAAGCAAGAATCTTTTAAAACCATTTCACAAACCAACCAACACATGCATTAAACCAAAGGCAACATATATGAACCACAACATCATCATCACATGCCTTTAAAAACAAGTCTTAACAAGACTCCAATGCACTAAAGATATTTCATGCTCACATGCATCATTTTCCAAATGATAATCAACACTTGTTCAACTTAACAAGTAAACATGCATTCACAAGCATTATACACTTTCCATGCAACCATGCATCTTTTCAAGCATCTCATGCTTCACATGCAATTATGCATCATTTCAAGCATCACATGCTTCATCACAATCAAGAACATCATATTGGCCTTCAAGTGATCAACCACATTCACTTTTCAACTCAACACCCAATCGGATACGCGGATTCCGAGCGTTGTCCCTACGCTCCATACACCCTACCAATCCAAGGTCTCCCAAATGGACTTTTAAACACCATTTGACCTCAACATCCTAAGGTTCCCATGTATGGACTTTTAAACACCATACAACCTTAGCTTTCCCGAGGTTCCCATGTATGGACTTTCAAACACCATACAACCTCAACTTTTCCCCAAGGTTCCCATGTATGGACTTTCAAACACCATACAACCTTGACATGCACAAGGTTCCCATGTATGGACTTTCAAACACCATACAACCTTTGCATTCACCGATTGGTAGTTGTATAACATCACTAACGAGATCCGGGACACCCTACACAAGATCCACACATGGACTTAACACCGCCATTGTGATCTCAACAAGCACAAGGTTCCCACATATGGACTTTTAAACACCATATAACCTTTGCTCAACCAAGGTCCTCGAATGGGCAACACCTCCATTATGACCTCAACCATCTCGTTAGGATACTTGAAGGGAGTTTACCGGTCCACTCTTGACCACTCCACCTCCAAGGCGACTTAATTCACGGTGCACCCAATCCTATAGCCGGCTAACTATATCCGATCAAAGAACCAAGAACCACTTACATCACTTGCCAATATAACCACCTTACCACATTAGTCCAATGTTTCACATGCATAACCATAATGCAAAAACCATCATTTACCAACATTAATTCACTGTTTTAAAGCATTAAACAAAGCCATTGAACAACATGCAACACCATGCATCAAAACCACATTTTCAATGTATAAAACCAAGGATCTCTTACCTTGAGAATCCTTCACATATGGCTTTCAAAAACCAGCATTAAACCATGCTAAAATATGCTTTCAAAACAGATTTAAACCATGCAAATCACATGCATTTCAATCATCAACCACAATTGCTTAAAAGCCAATTTCACAATCATAATTCAAGAGCGAAAACCCATTCACTTACTCTTGAGCTTAGCAAAGTTGTTTAGACTTACACTAAGTTCCCAAAAACCTTCAAACCTTGGTTTAAAAGCTGAAAACCCAACTTCACTCACCGATAACCAAAACAAGGCTAGCCAACAAGCCTTCCAAGCATCCGAAACCTTCCGCAACACCTCTAAAGCTCACGGATCAAACTCCCCTGTTTCAAGCACACAACAACAGAAGATCAATGCATCATTATGCATTAAAAACACCAGCAACACAACACAACTCGCTGCTCATCACAAATCCAACAATTCGGCTACCAAACACAACCGAAATCACCTCCAAACACTTCCAAAACTTAACCCAGCCAAGATCCATCACTTCTAACCACTTTTAAACATCAATTAACATCCAAAATAATCACAAACACGTCCTTATACCTCCAGGTATAACAGATCACCAAAACACTCCAAAAACAACCAAAAACTCAAGCAAAACTTAGGAAATTCAACCTATCCGGGATTGCATTAATTAAACCTCAACTTCTAATCAATTTAGCATTCATTTAACATCCTTTTGACACTTCAAAACCCTGCTTAAACAGATCATACGAAAATTCCACCAAAATCACCAAATCTTGCATTTTAGCCAAAATCAAGATTTCAATTGAAAAGCCTTTAACAAATCACAAATCAAGGATTGAGAACTTGGGAATTTCAATAAAGAACTTGAAGTTCAGAGGAGAAGGACGTTCTTACCTCCAAACTTGAGTTTCTCCTTTTTAGAGCCAAAAAGCTTGATGAAACAACTTGCAAATTGAGAGGTTTTGTTGATGAGATGATTAGGAATCAAATGAGAGTTGAAATGAGTGATTTAGATTGACAAAATCAAAGAAGAAAATCTGGAGAATGTGTTTGGGTTGAGAGAAAAGGAGAGAAAAGGAAAATTTGAGAGAAAATAGAAAAGTTAGTTATAAAATGATAAAATGATTTCCCTCCACATTTCATAAACTTTAAAATCAGAATAAAGCCTTAAAATATCTTAGAAAAATCTGGAGAAACTCTTTTTGGAATATTAGCTCCTTAAAGATTCAAAGTTTCAATCCTTTATAAAACTGTCACCGAACTTTCAAAAATTACATTTTGGTCACTAGCCAAAATGTCAACCTTACGAACCTCATTTTACAAAATTGATTTCACAGTTCACTTAATTATATTAAAAGATGATTTTAAGACATTTTTCCATATTTTTAATGCAACCCGAACTAGGCTTTCCTAAATTCACTCTTATATATTCGATCAGCACTTTGACCGAACCGGTCAACGCCCAAAACTTCTGAGCCCAAAACCAGGGCGTTACAACTTGTACGCAACAGGACCCACACATTCAATCACCTCGTATGGTCCAATGTACCTAGGGCTCAGCTTACCTGTAACGCCCCGGTTTTGGGCTTAGAAGTTTTGGGTTTGGACCGGACCGATCGAGTTGCGGTTCGAATATAAAAAGGTGAAATTAGGAAAGCCTAGTTCGGGTTGCATTAAAAATATGGAAAAATGTCCTAAAATCCTCTTTTAATATATATAAGTGAACTGTGAAATCAATTTTGCAAAATGAAGTTTGGAAGGGTGACATTTTGGGTTAGTGACCAAAATGTAATTTTTGAAAACTGCGTGACTGTTTTAAAAAGGATTGAAACTTTGAATCTTTAAGGAGCTATTTACCCAAAGGGAATTTCTCCAGATTTTTCTAAGATATTTAGTGATTTAATTCTGAGTTTTAAACAAAAGAAAAGTGGAGGGAAGTTATTTTCCTATTTTCAACTAACTTTTCCAATTTTCCTTTTCTCTCATTTTCTCTCAAACCAAACATTCTCTCCAAAGCTTTTTCCTCTGATTTTGGCACCTAAATACCTCTTTTCAATTCTCTTTTGATTGCTAATCATCTCATCAACAAAACCTCACCAATTGCTAATTGGATTTTCAAGGTTTTGGTTCTAAAAAGGGAGAAATTCAAGTTTGGAGGTAAGAACGTCCTTTTCCTCTGAACTTTAAGTTCTTTACTGAAATTCCTAAGTTCTCAATCCTTGATTTATGATTTATTAAAGGTTTTACAATTGGAATCTTGATTTTTGGCTTTAAAATTCAAGATTTGCTTGATTTTGGTGAAATTTTCGTATGATCTGTTTGGGCAGTGTGTTGAGGTGTTAAATTGATGTTAATTGAATGTTAAATTGATGAATAATTGAGGTTTAATCAATGCAATCCCGAATAGGTTGAATTTCCTAAGTTTTGCTTGAGTTTTTGGTTGTTTTTGGAGTGATCTTGGTGATCTGTTATAGCTGGAGGTATAAGGACGTGGTTAGATCCTTTTTGGATGTTAATTGATGTTTAAAAATGGTTTGAAGTGATGGATCTTGGCTGGGTTAAGTTTTGGAAGTGTTTGGAGGTGATTTCGGTTGTGTTTGGTAGCCGAAATGATGGATTTGCAATGAGCAGCGAGTTTAGTTGTGTTGCTGGTGTTTTTAGTGCATTATGATGCATTAATCCTCTGATGTTGTGTGCTTGAAACAGGGGAAGTTGATCCGTGAGCATTAGAGGTGTTGTGGAAGGTTTCGGATGCTTGGAAGGCTTGTTGGCTAGCCTTGTTTTGTGTATCGGTGAGTGAAGTTGGGTTTTCAGCTTTTAAACCAAGGTTTGAATGTTTTGGGAGCTTAGTTTAAGTCTAAACAACTTTGCTAAGCTCAAGAGTAAGTAAATGGATTTTCGCTCTTGGTTGTGTTGTGAATTGGATTTTTAAGCAATTGTGATTGATGGTTGCAATGCATATGATTTGCATGTTTTAAATTCTGTTTTGAAAGCATATTTTAGCATGGTTTAATGCTGGTTTTGATAGCCATATGTGAAGGATGCTCGAGGTAAGAGATCCTTGGTTTTGTACATTGAAATTGTGGAATTGATGCATAGTGTTGCATGTTGTTTAATGGCTTTGTGTGATGCTTTAAAACAGTGGAATATTGTTGTTAATGATGCACATTGGTAAGTGATGGTTAAGGTTACAAAGGTGGTTGAAAGTCCTTGTGTAAGCCTTGTTTATTTAAGAACAACATGGTGTTTAAAAGTCCATGGTTGGTTCTTGGTTAAAATTCATGGTGGTTATTGCATTTTGATTATGCTAGTGAATTAATGGATTAATGTGGTAAGATGGTTATATTGGCAAGTGATGTAAGTGGTTCTTGGTTTCTTTGATCGGATATAGTTAGCCGGCTATAGGATTGGGTGCACCGTGAATTAAGTCGCCTTGGATGTGGAGTGGTTGAGAGTGAACCGGTAAACTCCATCCAAGTTTCCTAACGAGATGGTTAAGGTCATAATGGTGGATGAGATCCCATTCGAGGACCTTGGTTAAGCAAAGGTAATAATGGTGATTAAAATTCCATTTGAGGACCTTGTGCTTGGTAAGATCACAATGGTGGTGTAAAGTCCATGTGTGGATCTTGTGTAGGGTGTCCCGGATCTCGTTAGTGATGCTATACAACTACCAATCGGTGATGCTAAGGTTATATGGTGATTAAAATTCCATATATGGGAACCTTGTGCATGTTAAGGTTGTATGGTGGTTAAAAGTCCATACATGGGAACCTTGTGAATGTTAAGGTTGTATGGTGGTTAAAAGTCCATACATGGGAACCTTGTGAATGTTAAGGTTGTATGGTGGTTAAAAGTCCATACATGGGAACCTTGTGAATGTTAAGGTTGTATGGTGATTAAAAGTCCATACATGGGAACCTTGTGAATGTTAAGGTTGTATGGTGGTTAAAAGTCCATACATGGGAACCTTGTGAATGGTAAGGTCAAATGGTGATTAAAAGTCCATTTGGGGACCTTGGATTGGTAGTGTGTATGAAGCGTGGGGACAACGCTTGTGATCCGCACATCCGATCGGATGTTGAGTTGAAAAGTGGATTGGTTGGTCACTTGGAAGCCAATATAATGTTCTTGAATATAATGAAGCATGAGATGCTTGCATTGATGCATGATTGCATGAGAAGTGTATAATATTTTATGAATGCATGTTTACTTGTTAGTTGAACAAGTGTTGATTATCTAGTGAGGATGATGCATGTGTGCATGAAATCTCTTTAGTGCATTGAAGTCTTGTGGAGACTTGTTTTCAAAAGCATGAGTTGCAAATATTGATGTTGTGGTTCATATGTTGCATTTGTTAATGCATGTGTTATAATGAATGAGAAATTGGTTTAAAAGGTTTATTGCTTAAAGTGATAATCAAGTATGAGAAAGGTATGTTGTGAATTGGAAGTGATTTCCAAGGGTTTGAATTTAACTTTGCATATGGTGTTTATGCATGGTGTGGTTAAATTGATGGTTTTGCAAGTTTATGTTTTGAAAAGGCTTGCTTAGCTTTCTAAGCTAAGGATTGGTTTTCATGATTGAGCAATGCATGGTTTTAAGCATGTTGTTGAAAAGGGTTTTCAAACAATGTTTTGGTTTATGAAATCGAGTTGTTTTTAAAAGTGGTTTATGACTCGCTGCATTGATGGTGTTTTGGTTTTGAGCATTCCTCACTAAGCATTATGTGCTTACGCTCCTTTTTGTCCATCAATGCAGATATTTGAAGTTTGGACAGTGAGAAGCAAGGGATTCAAGGAGGACTCCATTAGAGATGTATGTCTCGGTTAATAGCTATAGTTAATAAAGGCAATGGGGGTAGAATCTCTTATGTTGTTGTTAAAAGGAGATTGTGTATGTTGGACAAGTTTGGTTATGTCTTTGAACCATGTGGATTAATGTTGCAACATTTGTTTCATCTTATGTTTAAGTTGTATTGCTATGCCTCTTGTTTTACAAGCATGAATGAGTGTTGAATGAGTTTAATGTGTTGTTGCACCTAGGGGTGGTTATGTATCTAGTTTTGATGCATTTATGTCCCTTGTATGTTGTAAGACTTGCTGGTGTGTTTTGGTTGCATTGGGAGCATGTTTGGTGGGTCAAAGATGCATTTAACCAGCAAAGTTGCTGCAATCTGGGCAGGTCGTTTCGGAACGATCACTACCGTTTCGGAACAGGGGCCTATTATGGCTAGGGCGTTTCGAAACGGGAGGAACCGTTCCGGAACGAGTATGCTACTGCCAGTCCCCGTTTCGGAACACATTGCGGAACGGCCCCGCGTTTCGAAACAGGTTCTCCCTGTTTCGGAACACCTGACCGTTGGGGGCTGACATTGGCGGTTATTTGTTTTGAAATGTTTGCGTTTTGGTCCTGAATCTTGTTTTTGCAATTGTATGTGTTCGGGATGTCCGTTTGAGCTGAAATTTGGCAGTGAAGCATGAGATATGACTAATTTCATATTGGTAACTTTTAATTGGGTTAAGTCCCTGAAATTCTCAGAATTTACAGTTTGGTCCCTAAAGTTGTATTTTGTGCAATTGGGTCCCTGAATGTTCTCTGATGGTTATGATCTTTGAGTATGATGTTCGTATGATCACATCTAGGGTTAATGAGCATCTAGACAAGATTAAAAAGAAAAAAAAGGGTCGTTAATCAAGGTTGACTTTCGGGTTGACTTTGGTTTTCCCCGTGTAAACTTCTTAATTCGGTTCAACCGTCTGGGCCGGGTTAAGGGGGTTACATTACCCTTCCGACCAAATCTCGTCACTTTTTTCCAAGGTGAAACTTTCAAAAACACTCGGTCACCTACCGCATACTAAACCTCCTTACGCTTCAAATCCGCGTAAGACTTCTGTCGATCAGAAGCTGCCTTCAAGCGCTCACAAATGAGCTTCACCTTCTCGGTGGTTCCTTTCAACAAAGCTGGCATTGAAACCAACTTCTGACCTGTTTCAGCCCAACAAAGAGAAGTCCTACACTTCCTCCCGTACAAGGCTTCGTAAGGTGCCATTTGAATACTTGCCTGGTAGCTATTGTTATAAGCAAACTCCACCAACGGCAAATGCTTCTCCCAAGAGCCCTGAAACTCAATCACACAGCACCTCAACATATCCTCCAGCACTTGGATAACACGCTCAGACTGTCCATCCGACTGTGGATGATAAGAAGTACTGAAATTCAGCCGTGTACCCAAAGCCTGATGCAAACACTGCCAGAAACGCGATGTAAACCTCGGATCTCTATCCGACACAATCGACTTTGACACACCATGCAGCCGCACAACCTCAGCAATGTACAGCTCTGCAAGCTTGTCCAAAGTATACATAGTATGCACAGGCAAGAAATGCGCACACTTCGTCAGGCGATCCACAATCACCCACACCGAATTCTTCTTCGATGGCGACAAAGGCAAACCAGACACAAAGTCCATGGTAATCCTTTCCCACTTCCACTCAGGAATCCTCAACGGTTGCAACAACCCAGAAGGAATGTAACCCCCTTAACCCGGCCTAGACGGTTGGCCCGAATTAAGAAAGTCACACGGGGAAAACCAAAGTCAACCCGAAAGTCAACCTTGATTAACGACCCTTTTTTTTCTTTTTAAACTTGTCTAGATGCACATTAACCCTAGTTATGATCATTCAAACAACATACTCAAAGATCATAAACATCAGAGATCGAACAGGGACCCAATTGAACAAATTACAACTTTAGGGACCAAATTGTAAATTCTGATAAATATAAGGACTTCACCCAAATTAAAGTTACCAACTTGAAATTAATCATGTTTCATGCATCTCGGCCAAATTTCAGCTCAAACGGACATTCCAAACTCATACAATTGCACATACAAGTTTCAGGACCAAAATGCAAACATTTTGAAACATATAACTACCAATGTCAGCCCCCAACGGTCATCCGTTCCGAAACGGGAGACAGCCCGTTTCGAAACGCGGGGCCGTTCCGCAACGCGTACCAAAACGAGGGCTGACAGTAGCCTTTCCGTTTCGGAACGGTGTCACCCGTTTCGGACGCCTGGGCTGCTTCGAGGCACCTGTTCCGAAACGGCAGGCACTGTTCCGATACGGCCTGCACAAAATGCAGAAATTTGCTTGCCTAAACATGCAATTGACCAACCAATCATGCTCCAATTGCTATCAAACTTTACCAGCATCTCATACAACATACATGAGACATATTTGCATCAACCAAACATCATTATATCAACATATATGAAAAGCCCCAAATCTAAAGGCATGCTTCCTACACAAGCAACCATTCATGCACATAAGCCTTCAAACCAACACATAATGGCCAATTACAAAAACCAACATTAACAACAACATAAATCCAACTTAGGGAGTTCCAAACATCTCCCAAAATAACAACATAGGTCCCCCATTGCCAAATGCCAAAAGCTAAAAGTGTTTAAGAAAACCTTCTCATACATGAGCTTAACTTCCACTTGATTGCTTGCCCTCCTTGCTGCCCTCAATGCACTTTAATGCTCTGCATTATTGGTTTAAGAAAAGAGAGAGAGTGTAAGCAAAAGCTTAGTGAGGAAAGCTCCTTAGAACCACACAATAATGCATTTATAAAACTCATTTATAAATCATACTTCAAAATACATTTAGACATGCTCACAAGCAATCTTAAACAAGCATCTCATGCTTCACATCATAACATGTCATATTGGCCACAAATGATAATTACCATCTTTAAAACAAGATCAACATAAGACTCACACATGGACTTTTAAACACCATTGTGATCTTATCCCCAAGGACTTTTAAACACCTTGGCCCATGGACTTTTAAACACCATGGCAAGGACCACACAAGGACTTTTAAACACCTTTGTGTCCTTAACAAGTTTCACCTCAAGGACTTTTAAACACCTTGACCCCAAGGACTTTTAAACACCTTGGCCATGGACTTTTAAACACCATGATATAAATCACCCCAATGACTTTTAAACACCTTGGCCCAAGGACTTTTAAACACCTTGGAAAGGACCACACAAGGACTTTTAAACACCTTTGTGTCCGTAACAAGAACCATCCAAGGACTTTTAACCACCTTGATGTTCTTAAGTAAACAAGGCTCACTCAAGGACTTTTAACCACCTTAGTGACCTTAACCTTTTCAAAAACATCACTTGCCAATATACATCATATATCATCAATAATCCACTGTTTTAAAGCATTTAACCAAGCCATAAACATCATGCATCTTTAAGCATCAAACAACATTTATACAATGTTCAAAAACAAGGAACTCTAACCTTGAGCTTCCTTAAACACATGGCTTATAATCTCAGCAACACACATGCTAGATATGCTTTAAAAACAGAATTTAAACATGCAACAAACACATTGCACCCAACCATCACATGGTTCCTCAACAAGAGAGTTTTTCCGAAAACTTACTCTTGAGCTTAGCAAAGTTGTTTAGACTTAGACTAAGCTCCCAAACCTCCAAAACATTGGTTTCAAAGCCGAAAACCAAAATCCACTCACCGATTCCGTTTCGCCTCTTGCCGAAACACCAAATCAAGCTTCCGGATCACCACCACTTGGATCCAAAGATGACTCCCCTGTTTTAACACATTAAAACAGTAGATTAATGCATCATCATGCATTAATAGCTTTAATGAAAGCACCTAAACTCGCTGCTCTCATCCACACTCCATTTTCGGCCACCAAACATAACCGAAAATGTATCCAAACAACTCCTCAACAAAGCCCAGCCATAAACCATCAAAACTAAGCATCCTTAAACATCATTTAACAACTAAAAAGGACCTAACAACATCCTTATACCTCCAGCAACAACATATCCACAAGATCACCCAAAAACAACCAAGAACCACAAGCTAAACTTAGGAAATTCAACCTATCCGGGATTGCATTAGTTAAAACTCAATTCCATATCAAATTAACATTCATTTATCACCAATTATACACCTCAAATCACTGCTTTAACAGATCCAACGAAAATTCATCAAAAATCATCAAATCTTGCATTTAAAGCCAAGATCCATTACACAACCTTAAAAACCTTTTATAAATCACCAAATAAGGATTGAGAACTTAGGAATTTCATTAAAGAACTTGAAGTTCAGAGGAGAAGGACGTTCTTACCTCCAAACTTGAGTTTCTCCTCTTTTAGAACCAAAAAGCTTGAAGAATCCAATGGCAATTGGTGAGGTTTTGTTGATAAGATGATTAGCAATCAAAAGAGGATTGAAAAGAGAGATTTTAGTGTCAAAATCAGAGGTGAAATCTCTGGAGAAAAGTGTTTGGTTTGAGAGAAAATGAGAGAAAAGAAAAATGAGATTTTAGGAAAATTAGTTAGGAAATAACTTCCCTCCACTTTTCCTTTTGTTTAAAATCAGAATTAAAGCATAAAATATCTTAGAAAAATCTGGAGAAACTCCCTTTGGGTAATTAGCTCCTTAAAGATTCAAAGTTTCAATCCTTTCTAAAACAGTCACGTAGTTTTCAAAATTTACATTTTGGTCACTAGCCAAAATGTCACCCTTCCAAACCTCATTTTGTAAAATTGATTTCACAGTTCACTTATATATATTAAAAGAGGATTTTAGAACATTTTTCCATATTTTTAATGCAACCCGAACTAGGCTTTCCTAAATTCACTCTTATATATTCGAACCGCACTTTGACCAAACCGGTCAACGCCCAAAACTTCCAAGCCCAAAACCGGGGCGTTACAACTCTCCCCCCTTAAGAAATTTCGTCCTCGAAATTTACCTGAAGGAAAGAGATAAGGAAACTGCTTCAGCATGTCATCCTTCCGCTCCCACGTGGCTTCCTCAACACCGCGGTGCTTCCACAACACCTTCACCAACTCAATGGTCTTGCCACGAAGAACCTTGCTATCCGAATCCAGAACCTTCACCGGTTCCTCATCATAGGTCAAATCCGGATTCAATTGCACTTCCTCCACAGGCATCACATGCGAAGGATCAGATCTATACTTCCGGAGCATAGAAACATGAAACACATCATGAATCTTCTCCAACTCTTGAGGTAACCTCAACCTGTACGCAACAGGACCCACACGCTCAACCACCTCGTATGGTCCAATGTACCTAGGACTCAACTTACCCTTACGGCCAAACCTCATCACCTTCTTCCAAGGCGAAACCTTCAAGAACACACGGTCACCCACCGCATACTCAATCTCCTTACGCTTTAAATCCGCGTAAGACTTCTGCCGATCAGAAGCTGCCTTCAAACGCTCACAAATGAGCTTCACCTTCGCGGTGGTTCCTTTCAACAAAGCCGGCATCGAAACCAACTTCTGACCCGTTTCAGCCCAACAAAGAGGAGTCCTACACTTCCTCCCGTACAAAGCCTCATAAGGTGCCATTTGAATGCTCGCCTGATAACTATTGTTATAAGCAAACTCAACCAAGGGCAAATGCTTCTCCCAAGAGCCCTGAAACTCAATCACGCAGCACCTCAACATATCCTCCAAAATCTGGATAACACGCTCAGACTGACCATCCGACTGAGGATGATAGGATGTACTGAAATTCAACCTCGTACCTAGAGCTTGATGCAAACACTGCCAGAACCGCGATGTGAACCTCGGATCCCTATCCGACACAATCGACTTTGGCACACCATGCAGCCGCACAATCTCCGCAATGTACAGCTCCGCAAGCTTATCCAAAGAGAACGTAGTATGCACAGGCAAGAAATGCGCACACTTCGTCAGGCGATCCACAATCACCCACACCGAATTCTTCTTCGACGGTGACAAAGGTAAACCGGATACAAAATCCATGGTAACCCTTTCCCACTTCCACTCAGGGATTCTCAACGGTTGTAACAACCCTGAAGGAAACTGATGCTCAGCCTTAACTCGCTGACACACCATACACCTGCTGACAAACTCCGCAACATCCTTTTTCAAACCCACCCAATAGTACTCATCACGAAGATCTCGATACATCTTAGTACTACCTGGGTGCATAGCAAAAGGACTACTATGACCTTCAGTCAGAATAGTACGCCTCAACTCCGCATCATTAGGCACCACTATCCAACTCCCAAAACACAACACTCCATCACCATTAAAACAGAAATCCGAAGGTCTACCCTCCGCGATATCCTGAACATGCGGCACCAAGGAATCATCCAGCAACTACTTTTCCTTGATCATCTGAACCAAAGATGGTTTCACTTGCAACTCAGCCACAAGACCACCATCACGCGAAATACTCAAACTGGAAAACATAGCCCTCAGCTCAACAGCTACCTTCCTACTCAAGGCATCCGCTACAACATTAGCCTTCCCAGGGTGATACTCAATCGCCAAATCATAATCCTTGAGTAACTCCACCCAACGTCGCTGCCTGAGGTTCAACTCCTTCTGAGACATCAGATACTTCAAACTCTTGTGATCCGTGTACACAGTACACTTCTCACCATACAGGTAATGTCTCCAGATCTTCAAAGCAAAAACCACTGCAGCCAACTCTATGTCATGCGTAGGATAATTGCGCTCATGCACCTTCAACTGCCGCGATGCATAAGCCACCACCTTACCCTCTTGCATCAACACACATCCCAAACCAACATAGGATGCATCACTATACACCACAAACTCTTTCCCTGATTCAGGTTGAACCAAGATAGGAGCTTGCGTCAAAGCTGCTTTAAGCTTCTCAAAAGCCTGCTGTCTCGCTTCCGTCCATTCATACTTAACATCCTTCTACAACAACTTCGTCAAAGGTGCAACAATCTTAGAAAACCCATCCACAAACCTCCGATAGTATTCTGCCAAACCGAGGAAACTACGAACTTCATGAACAGACTTAGGAACCTTCCAATTCATCACCGCCTCAACCTTCTGAGGATCAACCCGAATCCCCTTAGCAGAAACCACATGCCCAAGAAACACCACCTCACTTAACCAGAACTCGCACTTGCTCAGCTTAGCATAAAGCTAATTCTCCAACAAAGCATGTAAAACAATCCTCAAATGCTCTTCGTGCTCCTCCTCAGTACGCGAGTACACGA
This sequence comes from Hibiscus trionum, assembly GCA_030270665.1. NCBI lineage: Eukaryota > Viridiplantae > Streptophyta > Magnoliopsida > Malvales > Malvaceae > Hibiscus > Hibiscus trionum. Next base: position 5,508,064 of record BSYR01000007.1, on the reverse strand, counting down.
GGATATCATCGATGAACACCACAACAAACTTGTCCAGGTATTCATGAAACACACGATTCATCATGTCCATGAAAGCAGCAGGAGCATTGGTTAAGCCAAACGGCATCACCAGGAACTCATAATGCCCGTACCTTGTCCTGAAAGCTGTCTTAGGCACATCCACATCTTTCACCTTCAACTGGTAATACCCTGACATCAAGTCAATCTTAGAGAACACATCAGCTCCCCGAAATTGATCAAAGAGATCATCAATTCTCGGCAAAGGATACCGATTTTTGATAATCAACTTGTTCAGCTGACGGTAATCAATGCACATCCTCATAGTGCCATCCTTCTTCTTCACGAACAAGACCGGTGCACCCCAAGGCGACACACTCGGCCGAATGAAACCACGCTCAAGCAACTCTTGCAACTGCGTCTTCAGCTCTTTCAGCTCCTTAGGTGCCATCCTATAGGGAGTAATGGACACAGGAGTTGTATTCTCATACAGCTCAATCCCAAACTCCACCTCGCGATTAGGAGGTAAACCAGGCAACTCCTCAGGAAACACACCAGGAAACTCCTTCACAACCCTGATATCTTGCACCCTCAACTCCTTAGAGCTAGGATTCATCACAAAAGCTAGGTAAGCTTCACAGCCTTGCCTCAGCATCCGGCTCGCCTCCAACGTAGACACCACATTGGCAAGAAACTTCACATTCTCACCAACCACAACAACTTCATAATCATCCGCAAGCTTCAGCGAAACTCTCTTATTCTCACAATCCACCACAGCACGATGCTCAGCAAGCCAATCCATACCAAGGATTACATCAAAACCATAGAAAGGTAACTCCATGAGGTCAACATGAAAAACATGATCTTGAACAACCAAAGGACACCTTCTATACAGCTTTCGAGTCACAACAGTCTCACCAAAAGAACTAGTGACACGCATACCAACATCCAAAGACTCAACAGGCAAACCAAGCAATTCAGCATGCTCACGCAATATGTAAGAGTGCGTAGATCCAGAATCAATCAAGGAAAGTAATGACAAGGATTGCAGAGTAAAAGTACCTGCGATCACATCCGCGTCATTCCTCCCCTCTCGCTGAGCAAACACTCTAGCCTGCCCGCCACCCTCTGGCTGCACAGCTACAACATGAGCCACACCTCGGCCACCTTCCTCTCTCCGCTGGAAATTACCACGCCCGCGCCCACGACCTCTCTGTGGTACTGCAACAACAGGAGCACGAACTTGGCCACCAGCCAACATAGGACAATCACGCCTCAAATGATTCAAAGATCCACAGCTCCAGCAACCATTACCAGCTGCCGCAACAGGAGCTTGCACCTCCCTCACAGCACGAGGACAATCACGTTTCATGTGACCATGAGAACCACAAATCCAACAAGCACTCGGATCAGCTCTAGCGTTGCCTCCCCGAGCAGGTGCTCCACCACCTCGCTTAGCCAAGGACTGATACTTCTGATCACGTCCCCTCTTGTTCCGTCCACCACCGGAACTATACTCAGCTGCTCGCTTACCAGCACCTTTAGCAGATAAACCCAAGTTCATCTCAATATCCTTAGCTCGGCCCACCAACACATCAAAATCATCATACTCGGTAGCCAGCACATACATCTTCACATCCGTCACTAAGCCATAACGGAACCTTTCACACCTCGCCCGCTCATCCGGGACAAGCTCAGGTGCATATTGACTGAGTCGAACAAACTGTACTTCATACTCAGCCACCGTCATGCTCCCTTGAGTAAGAGACATGAACTCCCTCTTTTTCTCATCTAGGTACCTCACACCCAGATACCTTCTCTTGAACACATTCTGAAAGAATGTCCAAGTCACATCAACTTCTGCCATCCCAGCAATAGTGGTTGTCCACCACGTATATGCATCCTTCTGTAGCAAGGACACAACACAGCCAAGCTTCTGCACATCAGTGCAACTCATCTGACCCAAGATCCTCTTGGTACTCTCTAACCAAGCCTCAGAACCCTCAGCAGACATACCCCTGAACTCAGTCCCTCCTAGACTGCGCAAACGCTCCAAAGGTAGTCTAACTCCAGCATCTTCCTGATGCCCAGCTCCTCGAGCTCCAGCTACCGCTGCTTGAAAAGCACCAGCTATAGCTTGAATTAACACCGTCATGTCAGGAACAGCTTGCCCCTGACCAGCCTCAGGTCCTGCAGCCTCAGCACCAGCTGCAGCTCCAGCTTCCTCAGCCCCAGCACCACCACCACCAGGTGGAGGAGGTAAAACCGCGCTCTCAACGTTCTCCTCATTTTCATTCTCATTCTGAGCCGTAGCTCGTACATTACTCCTCAACTCTCTACGAGGTGCCATACTCTAATTATGCAATCACAATGCAAAATAAACAAAGTCAGGCCCAGCAAGGTAAGCAATCCAAGTACTCAAGCTCATTTCCAATTAAAAACAACATCATTTCATTAGCTTTGATTTGGCAATGGGTACCCACAACATGCTTCATCACAGCATACATCTCAATTGCAACATACATGCAATCCACTCAACATGCTTTCACTCAACAAGCATACAAAGCATACACACTTTAAACATTCACATACACATTCCCATTTACTCGAGAACTCAGCTCTGATACCACCAAATGTAACCCCCTTAACCCGGCCTAGACGGTTGACCCGAATTAAGAAAGTCACACGGGGAAAACCAAAGTCAACCCGAAAGTCAACCTTGATTAACGACCTTTTTTTTCTTTTTAAACTTGTCTAGATGCACATTAACCCTAGTTATGATCATTCAAACAATATACTCAAAGATCATAAACATCAGAGATCGAACAGGGACCCAATTGAACAAATTACAACTTTAGGGACCAAATTGTAAATTCTGATAAATATAAGGACTTCACCCAAATTAAAGTTACCAACTTGAAATTAATCATGTTTCATGCATCTCGGCCAAATTTCAGCTCAAACGGACATTCCAAACTCATACAATTGCACATACAAGTTTCAGGACCAAAATGCAAACATTTTGAAACATATAACTACCAATGTCAGCCCCCAACGGTCATCCGTTCCGAAACGGGAGACAGCCCGTTTCGAAACGCGGGGCCGTTCCGCAACGCGTACCGAAACGAGGGCTGACAGTAGCCTTTCCGTTTCGGAACGGTGTCACCCGTTTCGGACGCCTAGGCTGCTTCGAGGCACCCGTTCCGAAACGGCAGGCACTGTTCCGATACGGCCTGCACAAAATGCAGAAATTTGCTTGCCTAAACATGCAATTGACCAACCAATCATGCTCCAATTGCTATCAAACTTTACCAGCATCTCATACAACATACAAGAGACATATTTGCATCAACCAAACATCATTATATCAACATATATGAAAAGCCCTAAATCTAAAGGCATGCTTCCTACACAAGCAACCATTCATGCACATAAGCCTTCAAACCAACACATAATGGCCAATTACAAAAACCAACATTAACAACAACATAAATCCAACTTAGGGAGTTCCAAACATCTCCCAAAATAACAACATAGGTCCCCCATTGCCAAATGCCAAAAGCTAAAAGTGTTTAAGAAAACCTTCTCATACATGAGCTTAACTTCCACTTGATTGCTTGCCCTCCTTGCTGCCCTCAATGCACTTTAATGCTCTGCATTATTGGTTTAAGAAAAGAGAGAGAGCGTAAGCAAAAGCTTAGTGAGGAAAGCTCCTTAGAACCACACAATAATGCATTTATAAAACTCATTTATAAATCATACTTCAAAATACATTTAGACATGCTCACAAGCAATCTTAAACAAGCATCTCATGCTTCACATCATAACATGTCATATTGGCCACAAGTGATAATTACCATCTTTAAAACAAGATCAACATAAGACTCACACATGGACTTTTAAACACCATTGTGATCTTATCCCCAAGGACTTTTAAACACCTTGGCCCATGGACTTTTAAACACCATGGCAAGGACCACACAAGGACTTTTAAACACCTTTGTGTCCTTAACAAGTTTCACCTCAAGGACTTTTAAACACCTTGACCCCAAGGAATTTTAAACACCTTGGCCATGGACTTTTAAACACCATGATATAAATCACCCCAAGGACTTTTAAACACCTTGGCCCAAGGACTTTTAAACACCTTGGAAAGGACCACACAAGGACTTTTAAACACCTTTGTGTCCGTAACAAGAACCATCCAAGGACTTTTAACCACCTTGATGTTCTTAAGTAAACAAGGCTCACTCAAGGACTTTTAACCACCTTAGTGACCTTAACCTTTTCAAAAACATCACTTGCCAATATACATCATATATCATCAATAATCCACTGTTTTAAAGCATTTAACCAAGCCATAAACATCATGCATCTTTAAGCATCAAACAACATTTATACAATGTTCAAAAACAAGGAACTCTAACCTTGAGCTTCCTTAAACACATGGCTTATAATCTCAGCAACACACATGCTAGATATGCTTTAAAAACAGAATTTAAACATGCAACAAACACATTGCACCCAACCATCACATGGTTCCTCAACAAGAGAGTTTTTCCGAAAACTTACTCTTGAGCTTAGCAAAGTTGTTTAGACTTAGACTAAGCTCCCAAACCTCCAAAACATTGGTTTCAAAGCCGAAAACCAAAATCCACTCACCGATTCCGTTTCGCCTCTTGCCGAAACACCAAATCAAGCTTCCGGATCACCACCACTTGGATCCAAAGATGACTCCCCTGTTTTAACACATTAAAACAGTAGATTAATGCATCATCATGCATTAATAGCTTCAATGAAAGCACCTAAACTCGCTGCTCTCATCCACACTCCATTTTTGGCCACCAAACATAACCGAAAATGTATCCAAACAACTCCTCAACAAAGCCCAACCATAAATCATCAAAACTAAGCATCCTTAAACATCATTTAACAACTAAAAAGGACCTAACAACATCCTTATACCTCCAGCAACAACATATCCACAAGATCACCCAAAAACAACCAAGAACCACAAGCTAAACTTAGGAAATTCAACCTATCCGGGATTGCATTAGTTAAAACTCAATTCCATATCAAATTAACATTCATTTATCACCAATTATACACCTCAAATCACTGCTTTAACAGATCCAACGAAAATTCATCAAAAATCATCAAATCTTGCATTTAAAGCCAAGATCCATTACACAACCTTAAAAACCTTTTATAAATCACCAAATAAGGATTGAGAACTTAGGAATTTCATTAAAGAACATGAAGTTCAGAGGAGAAGGACGTTCTTACCTCCAAACTTGAGTTTCTCCTCTTTTAGAACCAAAAAGCTTGAAGAATCCAATGGCAATTGGTGAGGTTTTGTTGATAAGATGATTAGCAATCAAAAGAGGATTGAAAAGAGAGATTTTAGTGTCAAAATCAGAGGTGAAATCTCTGGAGAAAAGTGTTTGGTTTGAGAGAAAATGAGAGAAAAGAAAAATGAGATTTTAGGAAAATTAGTTAGGAAATAACTTCCCTCCACTTTTCCTTTTGTTTAAAATCAGAATTAAAGCATAAAATATCTTAGAAAAATCTGGAGAAACTCCCTTTGGGTAATTAGCTCCTTAAAGATTCAAAGTTTCAATCCTTTCTAAAACAGTCACGCGGTTTTCAAAATTTACATTTTGGTCACTAGCCAAAATGTCACCCTTCCAAACCTCATTTTGTAAAATTGATTTCACAGTTCACTTATATATATTAAAAGAGGATTTTAGAACATTTTTCCATATTTTTAATGCAACTCGAACTAGGCTTTCCTAAATTCACTCTTATATATTCGAACCACACTTTGACCAAACCGGTCAACGCCCAAAACTTCCAAGCCCAAAACCGGGGCGTTACAAGGAAACTGATGCTCAGCTTTAACTCGCTGACAAACCATGCACTTGCTTACATACTCAGCAACATCTTTCTTTAAACCCACCCAATAGTACTCATCACGAAGATCACGATACATCTTAGTACTACCAGGGTGCATAGGAAAAGGACTACTATGAGCTTCAGTCAGAATAGTACGCCTCAATTCAACATCATTGGGCACTACTATCCGACTCCCAAAACATAAAACTCCATCATCATTAAAGCAGAAATCCGATGGCCTATCCTCAGCAATATCCTGAACATGTGGCACCAAGGAATCATCCAACAACTGCTTATCCTTTATCAACTGTACCAAGGACGGTTTCACTTGCAACTCAGCCACAAGACCACCATCATGCGAAATGCTCAAACTGGCAAACATAGCCCTCAACTCCACTGCCACCTTCCTACTCAAGGCATCCGCTACCACATTAGCTTTTCCCGGATGATATTCGATCGTCAGATCGTAATCTTTAAGCAACTCCACCCAACGTCGTTGCCTAAGATTCAACTCCTTCTGAGACATCAGATACTTCAAACTCTTGTGATCCGTGTACACAGTACATTTCTCACCATACAGGTAATGTCTCCAAATTTTCAAGGCAAAAACCACCGCGGTAACTCAATGTCATGCGTAGGATAATTGCACTCATGCACCTTCAACTGGCGCGATGCATAAGCCACCACCTTACCCTCTTGCATCAACACACATCCCAAACCAATATAGGACGCGTCACTATACACCACAAACTCTTTCCCTGATTCAGGCTGAACCAAGATAGGAGCTTGCGTCAAAGCTGCCTTCAGCTTCTCAAAAGCATGCTGTCTCGCTTCCGTCCACTCATACTTAACATCCTTCTGCAACAACTTCGTCAAAGGTGCAGCAATCTTTGAAAATCCATCCACGAACCTCCGGTAGTATCCCGCCAAACCAAGGAAACAACGAACTTCATGAACATACTTAGGAGGCTTCCAATTCATCACTGCCTCAATCTTCTAAGGATCAACACGAATCCCCTCCGCAAAAACCACATGACCAAGGAACACAACCTCCCTGAGCCAGAACTCACACTTGCTTAACTTAGCGTAAAGCTGATTCTCCAACAAAGTTTGCAACACAATCCTCAAATGCCCTTCATGCTCCTCTTTAGTACGAGAGTACACGAGGATATCATCAATGAACACCACAACAAACTTGTCCAAATATTCATGGAACACTCTATTCATCATGTCCATAAAAGCTACATGAGCATTCGTCAAACCAAACGGCATCACAAGGAACTCATAATGCCCATACCTCGTTCTGAAGGCTGTCTTTGGCACATCCACATCCTTCACTTTCAACTGGTAATACCCTGACCTTAAGTCAATCTTACAGAACACCGCCGCTCCCTGAAATTGATCAAAAAGATCATCAATCCTCGGCAATGGATACCGATTCTTAATAGTCAACTTGTTCAGCTGACGGTAATTGATGCACATTCTCATAGTGCCATCCATTTTCTTCACAAACAAGACAGGTACACCCCAAGGCGACACACTCGACCGAATAAAACCACGGTCAAGCAACTCCTGAAGTTGCGTCTTCAGCTCTTTCAACTCTTTAGGAGCCTTTCGATAAGGAGTAATGGAAACTGGAGTTGTATTCTCATACAGCTCAATTCCAAACTCTACTTCGCGATTAGGAGGCAATCCAGGCAACACCTCCGGAAACACACCAGGAAACTCTCGGGCAGTCCTGATATCTTGCACTCGCAACTCTTTAGAGCTAGGATTCATCACAAAGGCTAGGTAGGCTTCACAACCTTGCCTCAACATCCGACTCGCCTCCAAGGAAGACATCACATTGGCAAGAAACTTCACATTCTCACCAACCACCACCACCTCATAATCATCCGCAAGCTTCAACGAAACTCGCTTGTTCTCAAAATCCACCACTGCACGATGTTCAACAAGCCAATCCATACCAAGGATTACATCAAAACCATAGAAAGGCAATTCCATAAGATCAACATGAAAAACATGGTTTTGCACAGCCAAAAGGACATCTCCTATACAACTTCCGTGTCACAACGGTCTCACCAAAAGAGCTAGTTACACGCGTACCAACATCCAAAGACTCAACAGGCAAACCAAGCAATTGAGCATGTTCACGCAATATGTATGAGTGTGTAGATCCAGAATCAATCAAGGAAAGTAATGACAAGGATTGCAAAGTGAAGGTACCTGCGATGACATCCGTGTCATTCCTCCCCTCTCGCTGCGCATACACTCGAGCCTGGCCTCCACCCTCAGGTTGAACAGCCACCACATGCGCCACATTCCTTCCACCATCCTCTCTACGCTGGAAGTTACCACGGCCGCGCCCACGACCTCTCTGTGGTGCAAAAACTCCAGGAGCACGTCCCTGACCACCACTGGCAAACAAAGGACACTCCCTCCTCATGTGGTCTGTCGAACCACAATTCCAGCATGAATTACCAGTTACAACAACAGGAGCATGTACCTCCCTCGCAGCTCGAGGACAAACACGCCTCAAATGGCCACACGATCCACACGCCCAGCATGTGTTCTGATTAGCTCTCGCCCTGTCTCCCTGAACAGGCGCACCATGACCTCCACCACCACGTCTAGCAGAAGACTGATACCTCCGATCTCGTCCTCTCTTGTTCCGACCTCCACCGGAACTATACTCAGCAGCTCTCTTGCCCGAGCCAGAACCAACACTCCTGGAAGACAAACCCAGGTTTTGCTCAATATCCTTCGCTCTTCCTACCAGTACATCAAAATCAGTGTACTCAGCTGCAAGCATGTATGTCTTTACATCCGTCACTAAACCATATCGAAAACGTTCACACCTTTCCCTTTCATCAGGGACAAGCTCAGGTGCGTACTGACTGAGACAGACAAACTGAATCTCGTACTCAGCTAATGTCATGCTCCCTTGCGTAAGAGACATGAACTCCCTTTTCTTTTCATCCAGGTATCTCACACCCAGATACCTCTGCTTGAACGCGTTCAGAAAGAACGTCCAAGTCACATTAACATCCTCCATTCCGGAGATAGCGGTCGTCCACCAGGTATACGCATCATCATGTAACAGCGATACCACACATCCCAGCTTCTGCACATCATTGCAGTTCATTTGTCCCAATATCCTCTTGGTACTTTCCAACCAAGACTCGGAACCTTCAGTAGACAAACCCCTGAACTCAGTCCCACCCAGACTGCGCAGACGTTCCAAAGGTAGTCTAGCATTAGCATCTCCCTGATGCCCAGCTCCATGAGCTCCAACTACCGCCGCCTGAAAGGCTCCCGCAATAGCTTGTATTAAAACCGTCATATTAGGAGCAGCTTGCCCCTGTCCAGCTTCAGGTCCAGCGACCCCAGCACCAGCATCAACGCCAGCTCCATCACCTCCAGCACCACCACCACCAGGTGGTCCACCACCAAGAGGAGGAGGTAAATCCACTACATTATCAGCATTCTCTTCATTCTCGTTCTGAGCCATAGCTCGCGTATTAATCCTCGTCTCTCTACGAGGTCCTATTTACTAAACAATGCACTAACACAAATGCAATAAACATAATCAGGCCCGGCAAGGTAAGTAATCCAAGTACTCAAGCTCATTTTTCAAAAACAATTCATTTCATTAGCTTTGATATGGCAATGGGTCCCTCTAACATGCTTCAACATAGCATAGCATCATAATTGCAACACACTTTACAATTCACACATCACACTTTCATTCAAAAAGGCACATCATGCAATCATGCATACATCACCCACATAACCGTTCCCAATTACTCGAGAACTCATCTTTGATACCACCAAATGTAACCCCCTTAGCCCGGCCTAGACGGTTGACCCGAACTACGAAGATTACACGGGGAAAACCAAAGTCAACTGGAAAGTCAACCTTGATTAACGACCCTTTTTTTTCTTTTTAATCTTGTCTATATGCATATTAACCCTAAGCGTAGCCTCAAGGAAAACATACATGAAAAGCACGACGATCGGAAAGCAGTAAGGGACTCAATTGCACAACTTACAACATTTAGGGACCAAAATGTAAATTCTGTAAATTAAGAGGATTAAATTGATTATTAAGTTATCATTATGAAATTAGTCATATTACATGCTTCTCTGTCAAATTTCACCTCAAACGGACATCTCAAACTCAAGCAATTGCATATACAAAATCCAGGACTAAAACGTAAAGCTCGCAAACCTTAAACCATTCAAATCAGTGCCCAACGGTCAAGTGTTTCGGAACAGGGGTTGACTGTTCCGAAATGCGGGTTTGTTTCGAGACCTGTTTCGAAACAAGGCTTGACAGTGGCAAATTCGTTCCGAAACGCCCTCTACCCGTTTCGATACACAAAGGCCATTACAGGCCCCCGTTTCGAAACGGTAGCACCCGTTCCGATATGGACTGCCCAGAAAATGCAGATTTTTCTGGTTTAAGATACAATTAACCAATCACATGCATCCCTATGACCCCCTAATCATGCCAACAAATCATCATGCATACAAGGAACATATTTGCATCATCAAAACACGTTCATGGCAACAATTAGGAAGAACCACAATCTATAGGCATGCATCCTACTATGGAAAACCATCCAAGCATCAAACCATCAAAGCAAATACCAAAATGGCCAATTACAAGTCCAAAACATCATAGGCATCATACCAAACTCAGGGAGTCCAAAACATCTCCCAACAAACACAACCTAGGTTCCCATTGCCAAATACCAAATGCTAATAATGTTGTAAAAATAGTCACCATACATGAGCTTAGCCTTCCCTTGGATTCTTAGCCTCCTTGCTGCCCTTAAAGCACTTCAATTCTCTGCATTATTGGTTCAAGAAAGAGAGTGTAAGCACAAATTCTTAGTGAGGATGCTCTAAAGAAACAACACAATAATGCACTTTTACAAAACACCTTTCATAAGGCCTTTTTATTCATAAAAATCATTTTCATGCAACAATGCATTAACAACAAGCATCTCATGCTTTATAATCATCAACAAGTCTTAAACAACAAGCATCTCATTCTTCATAAACTTTAACATGTCATATTGGCTTCCAAGTGATACCATAACCATTTTCAACATAAAACACAATCGGATACGCGGATTACCAGCGTTGTCCCATACGCTTCATACACACTACCAAACACACAAGGTGGAGTTTACCGGTACAATCTCAACCCCTCAACACCCGTGATGGAGTTTAACGGTACAATCACAACCCCTCCACATCACTCATTGGTAGTGGTATAACATCACTAACGAGAACACGGGACACACAACACAAGATTCACACATGGACTTTTAACCACCATTGTGATTTTAGACATCTCGTTAGTGTACTTGAATGGAGTTTACGGTACCATTACAACCCCTCAACATCCAAGGCGACTTTATTCACGGTGCACCCAATCCTATAGCCGGCTAACTATATCCGATTCAAGTACTTTAAAACCAACACATCACTTGCCAATATACATCAAAAATCAACATCAATCCACTGTTTTAAAGCATTAATCAAAGCCGTTAAACCATCATGCGTCACTATGCACCAAAACCACATTTATCAATGTCAAACCAAGGATCCCTTACCTTGACCATCCTTCAACACATGGCTTTCAAAACCAGCATTAATCATGCTAAAACATGCTTTCAAAACAGAATTTAAAACATGCAAACATACACATTGCATCCAACCATCTCATGGTTCATCAAAGAGAGTGTTTCTCCGAAAACTTACTCTTGAGCTTAGTTAAGTTGCTTAGACTTAAACTAAGCTCCCAAAACCTTCAAACATTGGTTTCAAAGCTGAAAACCAAACTTCACTCACCGATTCCGTTTCGCATGCTTGCCGAAATGCCAATCAAGCCTTCGGATCAACACCACAAGGATCCGAATGTGCCTCCCCTGTTTTAAACACATCAAAGCAGAGGATTAATGCATCATCATGCATTAAAATCTTCAGCTACAACACCTAAACTCGCTGCTCTCAACAAATCTAAAATTTCGGCTACCAAACACAACCGAAATCATTACCAAACTCATCCACAACATTACCCAGCCATGATCCATCACTTCTAAACATTCTTAAACATCAATTAACATCCAAAAAGGATCTAAACTCGTCCTTATACCTCCAGCAACAACAGAACACCAAGATCACCCCAAAAACCACCATTTTCACATGTAAAAACTTAGGAAAATCAACCTATTCGAGATTGCATTGATTAGATCTCAATTACACATCATTAAACATCCAAAATACTTTAAAAAGACATCTCAAAACAGAGCCCAAACATTCATTACGAATTTCTTCAAAATTTAATCCAAATCTTGAGTTTTAAGCCAAAATCAAGATCACAACATCAAAACCTTTTATAAAACTTAATTTAAGGATTGAGAACTTGGGAATTTCAATAAAGAACTGAATATTTAGAGGAGAAGAACATCCTTACCTCTAAATGTAGATTTCTCCTTGATTTGAGCAAAAATCCTTGAAAATCCAATGAGCAAATGAAGAGGATTTGATGTAGAAAGGATTAGGAATCTGTTGATGATTGAAAACTCATCATTTAGTGTGAAAATCAAAAGAAAAGCTGCTGTGGAAATGTGTTTGGCTGAGGGAATTTTGAGAGAAAATGAAATGGGAAAATTTTAGAGAAAGTTAGTTATGAAAACTAAAAATGGTTTTCCCTCACTTTTTTTAATTAATTAAACATTAACAAAATCATTAAAATTAAGAAAAATCTGGAGAAATCCTTCCTTGGGTAAATTAGCTCCTTAAAGATTCAAAGTTTCAATCCTTACAAAACAGTCACCACTGAACTTTTTAAAAATTACATTTTAGTCACTATTTCGAAATGTCACACTTCCAAACCTTATTTTGTAAAATTGATTTCACCACTCTCTTATATATATTAAAAGAGGATTTTTAGATATTTTCCCATATTTTTAATGCATCCCGAACTAGGCTTTCCCTAAAATCACCTTTTATATTCGAACCAAAAATCAGACCGGTCCAGTTCAGACCCTAAACTTCCAAGCCCAAAATTGGGGTGTTACATGTAGGCAATACCTAGCAATCTCAGCGTTAACCTAACACAGGCTAGACAACTCGGTTGATAATCCCTTTTAACCGCTGAAACTTGTGGACTGGTCTGGAACCAAGTTAGTCACGCCTCAGCACGTTGTGATCGTGCTTAACCCTTTCGTAAGCCTTGCACTTTTGTGCCCGACAAATGGATCCTCTCAACTGACTGAGGTAGAATAATTGAAAGAATAAAGAGCAATGGATTAAGAAAATTAAGTAGATGCTACAGATGTCGGAAAATTAAGTAGATGCCGTTGATAGACTTAGGATTTTTAGCTCTTTAGATCGCACACCGGTTTGTTGGGTCACGTCGGCACGCCCCGTGGCGCAGCGGAAAAATTAATCCAACGTAATCCATGTACAGGAACGAATCCGGGGGTGAAAAGATGAAGAGTTGCCTTTTAAAACTCTGGAAACTGGAAAATCGACGGTATGTTTGAATAACCACGTCAAGTAAAACCGGAATCGTCACAGGTTCGCAACAACCTCTACGGAGTCCACACGAACAAAACGAACAAAGTTTCCGCCTCCCTAACACTTAGGGATAAATTTTGACAGGTTTGAACACCTTCCAGGGAGAAGTCGAAATCCCTCCACAGATTCCTGAGGGAGTCTGAAATCGACCAGGGGTTCTACCGGGACTTGGATTCGAACTAGGAAATCGCCAGGTATTTGCCAGAGGGCAAGAGGAACACCAGAAAAATATCGAACAGCTTCTCAGAAGAAATCTGGGACTTGTCGAAAATTCCAAAGGGGAATTCCCAGGGATATGTCGAAATTTGCAAAAAGGAATAGGGGTGATTTGGTTACTAGCCCTTGTCCCTTTAAATAATATTCAGAGACTTAATTCTAGTTGAATTCCTTATATCCAAGTTCAACCAAAATTCATAGAATCTAATTATACTTGAAATTAGTTTATATTAAATATACATTATATTTAATAATATTAAATGAAATATATATTTAATTATGTAGAATCTTATTCTACATAAAACATGGATTTAAATATACATTATATATAATCCAAATATATATTTTTTTATTATATAGAATCTCATTCTATCTTTACTTGGATTTAAATATATTTAAATATATGTTTTTAATTATGTGGAATCTAATTCTACATAAACTTAGAATTAAATATACATTATATAAATTCCAAATATATATTTAAATTTCTAGAATATTATTCTATAATATTTAAGTCTCTAAATATTTTCCATACTCTAAATAATATCTGATAAATACAATATTTATCCAATATTATTCCCATTTAAGGGAGTTGCCGATTTCCCCTATCCCATAGGGGATTTTCGGCAACCTCCCGAAAATAGGGAGTATGGTTTCCAATTTTTTTGTTCGTTTCATTCGAAGGGTGTGACCCTTGTAGGTTCATGCAACGTTAGCAGCAAAATTAGAACTGTTCTAATTTTACAAACAATGAGTGGCATCTAGCAATACATCATTGCTACCTAAGTTGCATGAAGTCATGGTTTGACTTTCCTAATTCCTGAATAAACTTCCTTTATGTATTTCATCCTTTTGTCCTTTATATCTTAGATGAACACAAGTCATGGGTTAGTCACACTTGCGTTGTCCATCTAGTGTTTCTTGATGTCTTGAGTAGATTATGATAAACGAATCTCTATGATATCTCATATCATAATATTTGAGCATGGCCATGCATTTTCTAATCTCACTCAATCAAGTGGCCGAAGATATTTCTCCCATTATGTAGGAGGGACAAATCCTTTCTTGATTAACCATATTTCACTACATAGGTCATCATGTATCCAATCATCAGTCTTTATAATGTAGTCAATTACGACACACGTTTGACTATGTCAAAATACGTAAATCTTTATGTTGAAATCATGTCGATCTCAAGTCTGAGGATTATACATATGTTTATCATGAGCAATGTTGTGACTGACACATAAATATCCAAGAAACATGCTCATAGTGGGTCAATCTAGTATGTTGTTCTCTAACAAATACTTATGTGTTGATTTTGACATCTCTATGTCAATGACAACGCTTGTCATCAACCACATATTAGTCTTTATATATTATCACTGTCCATACCTGTAATAATATTCGACTAAGGATCCTATTTAACAATAATCATATTATTGTATGAATGTTATTATCATTTATATAGTTTAATGCACAGAAACATATGAAAAGATAATAATGGCAATGCCTTTACTTGATAAATCTAGTAAAATAGTATGTTTATTCAATCATCATATGATTGGTCTTTGGGCATACTCCAACAATCTCCCACTAGCACTAAGACCAATCATTCTCGTATCTAATACGATATGGCTTAGTGTAACTGACATTCTTATGATGTGTCAAAAGCTTTGTCAGAGAGTTGACAAAGTTATCAACTTTGTGCGTATGTTGCATACTTTCACATCTCCAAGATGTAAGTACTTTAGAATATGTCTGGATTTATAGATGAGATCTGGGTTTTATTTGCTTACGCAAAGGTTCCATCATAACAGAGTTATGTAGCATCTAATATGCTGGGAACAACCCTTAGTTCAAAAGTGAACCCTTTAGATCCAAGCATCCTTCTTTATTGCTATGTCGACTGTAATACATTCAGCCTATGTTGTAGAGTTAGATATTGTCTCATGTTGCTAACTCGTAGTATCTTTTATTAATGTAAAATGGATTGCGATCTTTAGTTCCTTTTGATGAGTATGTCATCTACATACAATACTTAGGAAAGTAACAATGCTCCCACTAGCTCTTTTGAAAACAATACTCCCCTTTGTTTCTAGATATCTTCTGAAACGAATATCCCAACTTCGAGAAACTTGCCTTAATCTACGGATAGACCTTTGTAGGTTACATACCTTCCAAGTGTTTTACTGGAGTGACAAAACCTTCTGGATGTGTCATGTACACATCCGTTTCAAGTTTTTCCCTTAGGAAAGCGGTTTTGACATTCCTTTATTTGATTCCATAATCATGGTATGTAACTACTTGCAAGTGAGATTAAGATGGATTAAACATAGCTACAAGGAAGATGATTTATCATAGTCTATACTATGAAGTTTGTCGAAAACTTTTAGCGACGAATCATCCTTTGTATGTTTTATCATCCATGTCGGTTTTTCCTTTTTGAAAAACTCATCCATACCTCTTAGGTTTTACCCTTTTAGGTAACCAAAGTCTATACTTGGTTTTAGACATGGATTCCATCTCATATCTCATGGATCTTAGCCATTTCTCGAATTTTGGGCTCACCATTGCTTTCTGATAAGACCTAGTCTTTATCTTGATCCGAAAAGAAGAGTGTTTCCATGTACGGATAGTGAGAAATCCATATTTCTCAAGTATATGGTATTCTCTTAAGGATCAACACAATGGTTGTGTTTTGTTCCAATGTTCCTTGATCATTTGTGGAACATTCTCAATCTTTGGTTCATAAATTTGTTGTCTAAAATTTCTTCACATTCCAAATTCCATTTTTTCCTTTTGTGAGAGGTAATCTCTTTCGAGAGAAACTCTCGTTTGAGCAACAAACATTTTGTTCTCGTTGAAAAAATGAAATCCCTTAGTGATAAGTATTCTCTTTCAGGATAAACTATCGTTTGAGCAACAAATATTTTGTTCTCGTTAATGTTGAAGAAATAATATCCCTTTGTGAGAATTAATCTCTTTCAAGATAAACTCTCGTTTGAGAAACAAACGCTTTGTTCTCGTTAGGATAAACAACAAATGAAGTTTTTAAGGTTCGAACTTTGTAAACATTTTAACATGTAAGTAACCTTAAAACTTCAAAGGTATTCTAAAACAATTCTTAGTCCATATCTTATATGACGTTTCGAAAAAAACACGATTAAGTATGAGAGTTGTTTTTCTAGTGCGTAAAGAAGTCGAAAATGACTTGTTCTGAATCAAAACATGTCTAACATATTTGATTCTCTTTCAAAGACTTTTCGTTCCACTTGTGGGATTTAATTATGGGAAATCCCATATTCTTTGAAAGTTCATCAAACTTTAAGTATTCTTGAATTTGATCTCATCAAATTACCTTAATACTTTTTACGAGTTTGAGATTAGTCATTTGTTTTATTTATCTTATAAATATTATTGATTTGATTAGTTTAAAGATCATTGATTCGTTGTGCCATAAGAGATTAAAAATAACATTTATTTAAATAATCTCAAAATTAAAATATCTTGTCCTTACAAGATAACTAAAACTTAGGCACAAAATAATAATCTTAAAAAAAACTAAAACAAATCTATTTAAGCAAAAACACATGTCCTAATGGATGATGTAGCAACTCTTGCTTTATTTCCATTCGCAGGTCTATGTCTATTCTGATGCCTTCTCTTTAGAAGCCTTTGAGGTTGATGCCTCACTCGTTTTTGCTTTCTTGACTTCTTGTAGGTGTGTGGGGCAGTTTCTCTTCCAATGTTCGGTCTTGCCGTAATGGAAACATTTTCCATCCTTCTTGATTCCCTTATTAGGTTTCAATGCCTCATTTCCATCGGTTTTGGTCTTACCATCACCTTTAGACTTTGCTGCCGATTTACCTTTCTTCTTGCCCTTGCGGACCATCAGAACAGGTTTAGGTCCTACCTTCTTTAGGTTGATTTTAGCAGTTCTCAATATGCCTAGCAACTGTGGTATCGTCTTGTTAATTTCATTCATATTGAAATTATGGACGAACTGATTGAAACTATCCGGCAACGATTGCAGGATGACATCAGTAGCTAATTCGTCTTTCAGCGGAAAGCCGAGCTTCTCCGACGTTTGGATGTAGCCCATCATTTTGATGACGTGAGCTCCTACGGGAGATCCCTCACTCATCTTGCATTGAAACAAAGCTTTAGAGGTCTCGTACCTCTCTTGACGAGCTTGCCCTTCATAAATCTCCTTTAGATTTTGAATCATATCATAAGCTACCATGTCGTCATGTAGCTCCTTTAGATTTTGAATCATATCATAAGCTCCTTTAGATTTTGAATCATATCATAAGCTACCATGTTGTCCATGTGTTTCTTAAACTTGTCTTTGTCAGCTCTGGAAGCAGTGGCAACCTGTTCATCAGGAACAGGTTCTTCAATGACATATTCCTTCTTTTCCTGTTTGAGAACAATTCTCAAATAGCGGAACCAGTCAAGGAAGTTTATGCCATTGAGCTTATCCTTCTCAATGATAGATCGCAGAGATATAGTATTATTTGCCATCAATTCTACAACAATGAAAATATGCTACATAAGTTTTACTAAATTTTAAAATTTATAGATAGGTCTTTACCATAAATTTACTCCCACTATTTTCTTCAAAATTAAAAACCCTTTAGTTTTAATTTCAGAAAAACGTTTCGATAGTTTTTCTAGTGAGTGAGGATCCGTATTTCACCATTCCTAAATCAGCTTTGGCCAGTCTTTTAGGAAATGGTTATTTAGGTAAGTAACACCTTACTAATTACATGTCATGTAATTCCTCTTCTTTTGGCGAACAACTCTTGTTCTCTAAATCATCTTATGATTATCCAAAACTTTTAACCACTAGGTTTTCTAATCCTATTAGAACAACCCAGCTAAGTCCATACCAATATCTCAACCGGCGAATATCACTAGCTTATTCTTCGCGTTTAACTAAGATAGATAAATGTGACATTGCTTTGGCAAAGCTCGCATTATATCGATCGAAGCTTTAACGAGGGTAAATATTGGATGGTTAAAACAGACTTAGAATTATAGTGAGGGATTTACTTAATTATCTCATCATTTTAACATTGATCCTATCAATAGAACTATGTTTAATCATGCTTATAAAACATCCATTGCATCACATACAAGGTAAATATAAGCGGTAAATAAATATGCAATGATTATAGCCCTTCTTAACCTAAGGCGACCTGTCCCAAGCCAATGGGAGGACAATTCTACTGAAGATAGAATATGCTTCTGAAACGCCTGGTCCACCAGGGAAGGCCCACCACGCTGCTATGTTGGTTCTTGCTTTATCTCCATGAGTATTTACAATTTTCAGAAACTCGCGTTACATGCAAGGGAGTGAGATGAGAAGAGAAGTACAATAGAAGATAGAGAAAGGCACGACACGCAGGCTGTATTTATAAAAACCAAAACTATAAAGGCTATGGGTTATAACCATGCAAAACAAACACCGTGCAATCAAACATGCATTTGAAACATCATGCGAACAAAGTAACGACGTGTTTACGGAGTTTTAAACTGATTATCCCTATGTTGCGGTTAATGGGACAAAGAAGGATCACGAGGTTTCATAAACCATTTGCGTTAACGAACAAATGCACCAGGTAGGTCAACAAGAAAGAGAGGTGGCGCACTAGGCACACTTAAGTACCAGGTCTTTGATGATGCCAATCCTAGACATGCATTTTTCATAACGTCTAACCATAACTCTTATGAATTCACCGTGAAAGATAGTTTGATAACTTTTATCAAATTAGAAGCCCTTTCAGAGATTTCATAAATCTATGAAACTACGAACAACTACTTGTTCTCTAGACTAACTATTTGTAACGCCCCGGTTTTGGGCTTAGAAGTTTTGGGCGTTGACCGGTTCGGTCAAAGTGCTGTTCGAATCTAAAAAGGTGAAATTAGGAAAACCTAGTTCGGGTTGCATTAAAAATATGGAAAAATGTTCTAAAATCCTCTTTTAATATATATAAGTGAACTGTGAAATCAATTTTACAAAATGAGGTTTGGAAGGGTGACATTTTGGCTAGTGACCAAAATATAATTTTTGAAAACTATGTGACTGTTTTAAAAAGGATTGAAACTTTGAATCTTTAAGGAGCTATTTACCCAAAGGGAGTTTCTCCAGATTTTTCTAAGATATTTAATGTTTTAATTCTGATTTTAAACAAAAGGAAAAGTGGAGGGAAGTTATTTTCTAACTAATTTTCCTAAAATCTCATTTTCCTTTTCTCTCATTTTCTCTCAAACCAAACACCTCTTCTCTAGAGCTTTTCTCTCTGATTTTGTCACCTAAATTCATCTTTTCAATTACCTTTTGATTGCTAATCATCTCTACAACAAAACCTCACCATTTGCTAAGTGGATTTTCAAGAAAACTTGATTCTAAAAGGGAGAAACTCAAGTTTGGAGGTAAGAACGCCCTTCTCCTCTAAACTCTCAGTTCTTTACTGAAATTCCCAAGTTCTCAATCCTTAATTGATGATTTATAAATGGTTTTTAAAGTTGTGTAATGGATCTTGGCTTAAAATGCAAGATTTGATGATTTTTGATGAATTTTCGTTGGATCTGTTAAAGCAGTGATTTGAGGTGTATATTTGATGATAAATGAATGTTAAATTGATTGGAAATTGAGTTTTAATTAATGCAATCCCGGGTAGGTTGAATTTCCTAAGTTTAGCTTGTGATTCTTGGTTGTTTTTAGAGTGATTTTGTGGATCTGTTGTTGCTGAAGGTATAAGGATGTTGTTAGGTCCTTTTTAGATGTTAAATGATGTTTATGGATGCTTAGTTTTGATGGTTTATGGCTGGGCTTTGTTGAGGAGTTGTTTGGATGCATTTTCGGTTGTGTTTGGTGGCCGAAAATGGAGTGTGGATGAGAGCAGCGAGTTTAGGTGCTTTCGTTGGAGCTATTAATGCATGATGATGCATTAATCTACTGTTTTGATGTGTTTAAAACATGGGAGTCTTCTTTGGATCCAAGTGGTGGTGATCCGGAAGCTTGATTTTGTGTTTCGGCAAGAGGCGAAACGGAATCGGTGAGTGGATTTTGGTTTTCGGCTTTGAAACCAATGTTTTGGAGGTTTGGGAGCTTAGTCTAAGTCTAAACAACTTTGCTAAGCTCAAGAGTAAGTTTTCGGAAAAACTCTCTTGTTGAGGAACCATGTGATGGTTGGGTGCAATGTGTTTGTTGCATGTTTAAATTCTGTTTTTAAAGCGTATTTAGCATGTTTGTTTGCTGAGATTATAAGTCATGTGTTTAAGGATGCTCAAGGTTAGAGTTCCTTGTTTTTGAACATTGTTTAAATGTGGTTAATGCTTAAAGTTGCATGATGTTTATGGCTTGGTTAAATGCTTTAAAACAGTGGATTATTGATGATAAATGATGTATATTGGCAGGTGATGTTTTGAAAAGGTTAAGGTCACTAAGGTGGTTAAAAGTCCTTGAGTGAGCCTTGTTTACTTAAGAACATCAAGGTGGTTAAAAGTCCTTGGATGATTCTTGTTACGGACACAAAGGTGTTTAAAAGTCCTTGTGTGGTCCTTTCCAAGGTGTTTAAAAGTCCTTGGGGCCAAGGTGTTTAAAAGTCCTTGGGGTGATTCATGTCATGGTGTTTAAAAGTCCATGGGCCAAGGTGTTTAAAAGTCCTTGGGGTCAAGGTGTTTAAAAGTCCTTGAGGTGAAACTTGTTAAGGACACAAAGGTGTTTAAAAGTCCTTGTGTGGTCCTTGCCATGGTGTTTAAAAGTCCATGGGTCATGGTGTTTAAAAGTCCATGGGGATAAGATCACAATGGTGTTTAAAAGTCCATGTGTGGGTTTTATGTTGATCTTGTTAAAAGATGGTAATTATCACTTGTGGCCAATATGACATGTTATGTTATGAAGCATGAAATGCTTGTTTAAGATTGCTTGTGAGCATGTTTAAGTGTATTTTGAAGTATGACTTATAAAGTGTTTATAAATGCATTGTTGTGTGGTTTTAAGGAGCATTCCTCACTAAGCTTTGGCTTACGCTCTCTCTCTTTTCTTAAACCAATAATGCAGAACATTAAGGTGCTTTGAGGGCAGCAAGGAAGGCAAGCAATCAAGTGAAAGATAAGCTCAAGTATGGGAAGGTTTTCTTAAACACCTTTAGCTTTTGGTTTTTGGCAATGGGGGACCTATGTTGTTGTTTTGGGAGATGTTTTGGACTCCCTATTTTGGATTTATGTTGTTGTTAATGTTGGTACATGTAATTGGCCATTATGTGTTGGTTTGGAGGTTTTAGTGCATGGATGGTTTGCTTGTGTAGGAAGCATGCCTTTAGATTTGGGGCTTTTCATAAATGATGATATAATGATAATTGGTTGATGCAAATATGTCTTTTGTATGTTGTATGAGTTTCTGGTAAAGTTTGATAGCAATTGGAGCATGTTTGGTTGGTCAATTGTGTGTTTAAGCAAGTAATTTTCTGCAATCTGTGCAGGCCGTATCGGAACAGTAGCCACCGTTTCGGAACGGGTGCTTTATAGCAACCCAGGCGTCCGAAACGGGAGACACTGTTCCGAAACGGAAAGGCCACTGCCAGCCCTCATTTCGGTACGCGTTGCGGAACGGCCCCGCGTTTCGAAACAGGCTCTCCCTGTTTCGGAACACCTGACCGTTGGGGGCTGACATTGGGAGTTATGTGTTTCAAAATGTTTGCATTTTGGTCCCGAAACTTGTGTGTGCAATTGTATGAGTTTGGGATGTCCGTTTGAGCTGGAATTTGGCTGTGAAGCATGAAACATG
Source organism: Hibiscus trionum (assembly GCA_030270665.1). NCBI lineage: Eukaryota > Viridiplantae > Streptophyta > Magnoliopsida > Malvales > Malvaceae > Hibiscus > Hibiscus trionum. Next base: position 5,485,557 of record BSYR01000007.1, on the reverse strand, counting down.
ATTAATTTCAAGTTGGTAACTTTAATTTGGGTGAGGTCCTTGTATTTATCAGAATTTACAATTTGGTCCTTAAAGTTGTAATTTGTTCAATTGGGTCCCTATTTGATCTCTGATGTTTATGATCTTTGAGTATGTTGTTTGAATGATCATAACTAGGGTTAATGTGCATCTAGACAAGTTTAAAAAGAAAAAAAAAGGGTCGTTAATCAAGGTTGACTTTCGGGTTGACCTTGGTTTTCCCCGTGTGACTTTCTTAATTCGGGTCAACCGTCTAGGCCGGGTTAAGGGGGTTACACTATTAGTCTCAACATGTTAACATTTAACATTGTGGCAACCTAACATAGTTATGATTAACTCTTATTCATTCAGTGATAATCGAAATAAGTCTTTATTAGGTGTGATACGACAAACGATAAATATCTAAATCGAATCAAACAACATGCATCTCATACATAAATATCACCCAAGAATTTAAGTCTGAATTCGTATGATACAAGTGGCTCTGATACCACTGTTGGGTCACGTCAGCACGCCCCGTGGCGCAGCGGAAAAATTAATCCGACGTAATCCAGCCATGATCCATGTACAGTAACGAATCCGGGGTGAAAAGATGAAGAGTTACCTTTTAAGACTCTGGAAACTGGAAAACCGACGGTATGTCGGAATAACCACGTCAAGTAAAACCAGAATCGTCACAGGTTCGCAATGACCTCTACGGAGTCCACCCGAACAAAACGAACAAAGTTTCCGCCTCCCTAACACTTAGGGATAAATTTCGATAGGTTTGAACACCTTCTAGGGAGAAGTCGAAATCCCTCTAGGGATTCCTAAGGGGGTCTGAAATCAACCAGGGGTTCTACCAGGACTTGGATTCGAACTAGGAAATCGCCAGGTATTTGCCAGGGGGCAAGAGGAACACCAGAAAAATATCGAACAGCTTCTAAGAAGAAATCTGGGACTTGTCGAAAATTCGAGAGGGGAATTCCCAGGGCTATGTCAAAATTTGCAAGGAGGAATATGGATGATTTCGTTGCTAGCCCTTGTCCCTTTAAATAGTATTCAGAGACTTAATTCTAGTTGAATTCCTTATATTCAAGTTCAACCAAAATTCATAGAATCTAATTCTACTTGAAATTGGTTTATATTAAATATACATTATATTTAATAATATTAAATGAAATACATATATTTAATTATGTGGAATCTAATTCTACATAAAACATGGATTTAAATATACATTATATTTAATCCAAATATATACTTTTTATTATATAAAATCTCATTCTATCTTTACTTGGATTTAAATATATTTAAATATACATTATATAAATTCCAAATATATATTTAAATTTCTAGAATCTTATTCTATAATATTTAAGTCTCTAAATATTTTCCATACTCTAAATAATATCTGATAAATACAATATTTATCCAATATTATTCCCATTTAAGGGAGTTGTCGATTTCCCCTATCCCATGGGGGATTTTCCGCAACCTCCCTAAAATAGGGAGTATGGTTTCCAAATTTTTTGTTCGTTTCATTCGAAGGGTGTGACCCTTGTAGGTTCATGCAACGTTAGCAGCAAAATTAGAACTGTTCTAATTTTACAAACAATGAGTGGCATCTAGCAATACATCATTGCTACCTAAGTTGCATGAAGTCATGGTTTGACTTTCCTAATTCCTGAATAAACTTCCTTTATGTATTTCATCCTTTTGTCCTTTATATCTTAGATGAACACAAGTCATGGGTTAATCACACTTGCGTTGTCCATCTAGTGTTTCTTGATGTCTTGTGTGGATTATGATAAACGAATCTCTATGATATCTCATATCATAATATTCGAGCATGGCCATGCATTTTCTAATCTCACTCAATCAAGTGGCCAAAGATATTTCTCCCATTATGTAGGAGGGACAAATCCTTTCTTGATCAACCATATTTCACTACATAGGTCATCACGTATCCAATCATCAGTCTTTATAATGTAGTCAGTTACGACACACGTTTGACTATGTCAAAATACGTAAATCTTTATGTTGAAATCATGTTGATCTCAAGTCTGAGGATTATACATATGTTTATCATGAGCAATGTTGTGACTGTCACATAATTACCCAAGAAACATGCTCATAGCGGGTCAATCCAGTATGTTGTTCTCTAACAAATACTTATGTGTTGATTTTGACATCTCTATGTCAATGACAACGCTTGTCATCAACCACATATTAGTTTTTATATATTATCATTGTCCATACCAGTAATAATATTCGACTAAGGATCCTATTTAACAATAATCATATTATTGTATGGACGTTATTATCATTTATATAGCTTAATGTACATAAACATATGAAAAGATAATAATGGCAATGCCTTTACTTGATAAATCTAGTAAAATAGTATGTCTATTCAATCATCATATGATTGGACTTTGGGCATACTCCAACACGGTTCTCCAACTTCCATGGTCAGCTGTCATGGGCAGCAAAGTCGGCGATAACTCTATTCGACAGCAACGTCGGCAGCTATTGTCTTCTTGTGGAACTGCATCAGTACAACTCCTAGGTTTGTTCTTTCAGCCTTGACTTCTCAGCTCCTTGGTTCCCTCTTTCAGCTGTTAATACCTACAAACAAAAATACACTAAAACAATATCTCTTGCTTATCAAATAAACGATAATCTATAAAGGCAAGGTAAACAAAGAAATACTGTAAAATGCCATGCATGCACCTACTTATGCCTAAAATGTGCTTAAAAACAGTAATAATGAGAGTTGGAATGTGCATGAAATATAGGACTTATGGATACTTTACATTCCAACTCTTTTTCAAGCAAGCTTTCAAGGTAACTACTTCTTTACTTTGATTTTCACTTATTTGACTTGTTCTCATTGAATCTTTCTTCTAAACCCATTACAATTCATTTAGGGTTTTAGGTTGGAAAATGGGTTTTTTTCATTTGATTTTCGTGGGTTTGGTTTTTCATGGTAGTACATGTGCTTTAATCTAAGTTTTGAGTGGTTAAACATATTGGAATATTGGCTAAATAAGGGGAAACCCGAAATGGGTCAAAAATGGGATTTTTGTGTTGAAAAGGTAGAGTTTTTTGCTTGGCTTTGGGTTGATTTCAGGGCTGATGCTTCCTTAGCAGTCGGAGGATGATTTTATATGATATTTGATGTGTTTAGATGTTTGAAATCAATGGGTTCAGCCTGAGGTTTTGTTAGAACAAATTTGGTGAGATTTGGGTGAAGTTTGGGTTTGGATCAATGTGTTTTTGGTTGCAAGAAGTGGGATTCCGGGTTGTTGCTGGTTTACATGTTTAATAGAATCCTAATGTACTGTTTGAGTTGCTTAAAAACAGAGGAAGTTGGATTGGGCACTTCAGACGCGAGACCGGGTAGTTCGGAGGCTTGAAATATGTGTTTTAGCTATCGTTCGGGTTGTACCGGTGAGTGAAACTGTTTTCTAAGCCTTAACTTGGTTAAGGATGTGATTTAGGAGTTTAGATTGAGCTTGATAAGCCAATATAAGCTCAAGAGTAAGTTTTAAGTGTTTTAATCCTTATTTTCGATATTATCATCATTGCATTTGAATGATTTTCATAGTTCATGTTGCCTTGTATATCCATGTGTTATGCTTGTTGTTGCCTTATTTGGTTTCCATGTTGGTTATGGTGTGACCTTGAGAAGACAAGGTAAGTGTTGGTTTGGTGGGCATTTACATGAGAAATCTTGTTACCAGATATAGTTGGTCGACCAATAGGATGTGAGTGCACTCGAGGTTAAAGTCGCGCGTGGCCGTAGTGATGCTAGATTCCACTAAGGAGGATTACAGTGATGTGAGATTCCACTAGAAGCTATGTTTTACTAGACGAGTGAGTACGGTGATGTAAGATTCTACTGGAAGTGTCTAGTGTGTTTGAGAACTATCCACATATTCGAGTAAAAAAGATGAATGTCAATATACCCATGGTGCTTTACTTTCTCATGTTAAGCATGTTGCATTGTTCTTTCCATTTATGCTTATACATGTAGTTGGTTACTTTGCTTGTGTAATGAGAACAAGCATGAGGTAAGCTTGGGGCTTGTAGTTGCATTCGTTAAATGCACGTGATGATAAATCCATGTTGTTATGTGTTGAAGCATGGGGAATGATTTGGAAATGGTTTTGGTTTCAAGTAAACTATGTTTTAAAACTGCATTGTTGTAGCTACCGTTTTGAGCACCGCTCACTAAGCCTAAATTCTTACGCTTCTTTTTCCAACAATGTAGGCCCTTAGACCTACGGAGCAGCACGAGGAATAAGGGAGAATCCAAGGGAGTTTAGTTTGCTCAAGTATGGTTTTTAGACTTCAATAATTAATATTAAGCAATGGAATAGGACCTTTTTGTTTTAAGGGGTTATTGGCATGTATTTTGCTTAGACAAGTTTGTTTGGTTGTGTTTGGCTTGAAATGCCTCTTATTATGTTGAAGTATGCTATGGTTTGGCTTTTGACCTCTTGGGTGAATGTTAAGCATGAACGTTCCCCTTATAAACCTTATCATGTTGATTGTTGCCTCGTTAAATGTTTATCTTGCTTCATATATGTATCCATGGATGCCTTGTGTTGTATGTGTGGTTGTAAGTTGCTTAAATTCTTGTTTAGTGCATCTTGTGATGGTTCCCTTATGCTTTTATCTGCTAAAATCAGTCTTTCTGGGCAAGGCGTATCGATAAGCTCAAGGGTTGTATCGATACAGTCCCCTGCTGTAAACAGGGTGTACCGATACGCGGGGGCGTACCGGTACCCATTTTGGCCTCTGGAAATCTGAGATTTTGACGAGAAATTGGGGTATCGATACAGGCCTTAGGCGTACCAATACGGTCTTTGAAGTTGACTTTGGGAGGTTGAACATTAAGGGCGTATCGATACCAACCTTGAAGGGTATTGATACGGCCTCTTTGAGTTGACTTTGGGGAGTTGGACCATTGAAGGCATATCGATACGGGCCCTGGGTGTATCGATATAGCCTGTATTAAATCATTAAAAATCAACTTGATTGTCCCTATTTGCTTTTCCGCTGCATGTCTCCTCACATAAGATGTGAAAAGGCAATTAGACAAGATGATCTTAAAAGAAAATTTTCTAGGGTTGCTAATCCGAGTGAAACCTTAACGGGTTTCTCTTCGGTTTTCCCCGTGTAATCCGTTTGATGCGGTCTGGTGGCTAGGCCGAGTCTAGGGGGTTACATTAATTGATGAAATTATGTTTAATTTAGGTTTCTTGAAGATTTATGGTGGATCTTTGAAATTGATGTTAGTTTCTGAGTTAATGGTTGATTATTAATGTGTTGTTAATGGTTAATAATGTTAACTTGATGGATTTTGTTATGTAATCCTGAAACTAGTTAGATTGCTAGATGTTAGTGACGAAATCTTGAGTATTAGGAGCTATTGTTGTGGTTTCTTGATAGCTGGAGGTTAATAGAGGTTAGGGAAGTGCTTCGGTTGTAAATGGATGAGGATTGATGGTTGATTTTGTTGGGTAATGATTGGGAATGGTTTAGAGTGATTTTGTCGGTGTTTTCAGTTTGTATCGGTTGTTAATTGCTTGGAGAATGTTGGAGTTGATTGATGGTTTGTGTTGCTGGAGGTTTTGATGCAAGAGTGTGCATTAGTCCTCTGTTTTTCCTTGGTTAGAAGCGGGGAAAGACGTTGCTTGATCGTTGGAAGTCACATTTGGAGTTTCAAAGGCTTGGAATAGCTTTAGCAAGTGAGGCGATGTTGTATCGGTGAGTGGATGTGGCTTGAACGTTTTCGTAAGCTTGGAAACAAGGTTTTGGGAGGTTAGTGTTAGCTTGAAATGCTTAGCTAATCTCGGAAGTAAGTATGGTTACTAAAGCTCTCGTTTTTTGGTTTAAAGTCCATGTGGATTATCATGCTCATGTTTTGAATTATGTTGCTACTCATTGTTATGCATGTTTTATAAGCATAGTTTTGCTGAATTATATCCCATGAAATGATTTGATTATGTTTCAAGAGGTTATATTATTGATGATATATATTATGCTATATTTGAGGCATGTTTTGAGATGGGATATGTGATTATTTTAATAATGCTTTGAAAATAGTGAGTTAGCAAGAATTTAAATGGTATATTGGCTTAGTGATGAGATTTCTATTATCGGATATGTTGGTCGACCAATAGGATGTGAAGTGCACTATAATGTACAAAATTCGCACGAGATAAATTCTTCGGTTTCCCAATAGTGGTAGTGTTATTGTGATGCGAGTGATAGGGGTAGTGCTATCACCAACAGGCAATGCAGGTAGTGGCACCCCGGCCTAAGTGAGATAATGGTGAGGGTTGTTTCACCATGTGACTTGATGGGGGTAGTGCCATCAAGGTATCAGTATATCCGATCATGAATGGATAGTGGTAGTGCTATCCAACGATGGGGGTAGATTCCATCTGTTTCACTTGAAATGCCAATATATGAATTGAACATGTATCATGGTTTTAAAATACTTTTGTAAAAAGACTCTTATACATGATGATTATGCTTTATGAGATTAAACATGTGAAGCTTTGCCTTGTTTTGGTTTTGCATTGAGATATGCATGAGGTAATGATACATGTGGTTTATAAAAGATGTTTTATTTGTGGTTTCAAAAGCATGAGAAAGTTGAGCATGATGTGATTACGTTTTAAAGGACTCCTTGGTTTGAAAAGTGCATTGTTGTTGTTTAAATTGAGCTTTACCTCACTAAGAAAATATGCTTACGCTCTCCTTTCCAACAATGCAGATAAGTGAGCATTTGTGCAGTAAAATAGCAATTGATTTCACCCAAGACATCACTTGATTGACAAGTATGGTATTTGACACTTTTAACAAGGTAGAATTGGCAATGGGGAGGGTACCTTGGTATTTGGGAGAGGATTGTTTAACACCCTGGTTTGGCAAGTGTGTTTTTCCTTATAAGACTTGTATTGGGCCTTTAAATGTTGTTATGCTTTGCTCTTTGATTTTTGATACTCTATGTGGATTGCTTATAGGGTGCATGCCTTTAGAGTAAACATGTTTTGCAATTCATGTTGCTAGATGCCTTCGTTGATGTCTATATGTGTTGGATAAATATGATGTTGAAGTTTATCTATGATTGCCTAATGATTGGTGGCCATATGGTGTGTTATGAGATGTTTAAATGTTGTTATTTTAGTGTAGATCTGGTATGTGATTCGAAATAGTAGCATTTGTATCAATACAACTTGCAAATTTGGTCTCAACGTTTTTCAGAACACTATTGGACCGTTTCGAGACTTTTAGTTATAATTTGAACCAGTATCGAAACTCGGGGTCGTTTCGATACGGTTCTGTTTTGTCTGAATACATAGGAAATCAAATTGGGGATTTGGTTTCGAAATGGGTAAGGCCGTTCCGAGACCAAATGCTACTGTGATGCATCGTTTTGAAATAGGGGGTGACTGTTTCAAAATGGGGTCGTTAAGTTAGTTAAAATGGCATGATCTATCAGTTTTGAATGTTTACATATTCATACGTATGTATATGATTTGCATTGTGGATGTTTAAATGATCGTATGATGTTGATATTTCACCTGCAAGCATGTAATGAACCTAATTAAAGGTTGGTTACATTAATTTGTAATTTAACCTTATATCGGGTTGTTTGCAAATGAAAGTACAGTTGAGGTTCGGTTTAAATGAAAATATATTCGTTGCGCGAGTAAACACAATAAGACTTAATTATGCATCTAGAGAAGTTAAAAGAAAAAAAGGGTTGCTAATCGAGGTTGACTTTAAAGAGTTGACTTTGCTTTTCCCAGTGTAATTCTCTTAATTCGGGTTAAACGTCTAGACCGGGCTAAGGGGGTTACAGAAGGAAAAGCTTCCTCCTCTCTTCCTTATCAAACCATTGACCCATCCATCACTCATCCTAGCGAAAGTTGTAAGTGTTACGTGTGGGTTCTTGTTTTTAGGTAGCTTGGCATAAACCCAATTTTCTTTCACCTTTCGTAAATTGAAAAGGGCCAAATACTCCTCAAATGTGGGTATCATATCTTCCCCGTTGAAAGTGAAACAACAGTACCTAGGATTCCAGAACTGGACCAAGGCCTTCAAGAACTGTTCATCTACCTTCACATACACCAGGTATGCTATGTCGCCGTAAGTCTCATAGAATAACTGTTTGGTCTTAAAATCAAAGTATTCCAAGATTTTCCTCAGCTCTTGTACACTATTCTGCTTAATACTGATGTGGGCATACTCGAAGGTTTCTGTTTCATGATCAGCGGCCAGACTATCCCCATATGACATACCCTCGTATTTTAATCTTCTTTCCTAAGGATCCTTCCATCCATGATGATATTTTTTTCTATTTGAGCAAATTTTCTGCCAAACCAATCCCTTCTTGATATGGAATGATGATGCAAGATTAACATGCAAAACAACAAGTCAAAGGGAAAGGGTTAGAAATAAAAAGACAAAAAGGGTCCAAAATAATTTCATTACATAAATAATTCGGGGCAACACATTCAAACACTCCAGGACATGTCTCCATGGATTATCTTTGCGAAAATCTTTTGACCAGAATCAAAACCCTAGGCTTTCCGCATGTTTCTATTGGGGTAGGCTCTAGATTCTCAAACTTGGTTTGGTTCTAAAAGGGTACCTGAGTTGTCCTTGGAGTCCCCTACTAAGGGTAGCAATGCCCTCGATTCTCACCCATTATAGGCTTCAAACAAATCGAGTTCAACTCAGGAGGACTCACCTCCTATGCCTTCTCGAAGGATTAGTATCCTTACGAAGACAAAGGGTATGAGTCCCGAAGGTACTTGCTAGGCCTATATGTAGAATCACTATTCTGACATGAGCAAAGCGTTTTCCCTTCACTTAAACGAACGGGACAAGCTCGTGTATAGAGCTTTCTTGAAGAGTTTTAGAATGCGTAAAATAGAGTTATATTCATTAAACAGACGAATAAATTGAAAGATTTATGAACTTCTAAATTCCTATTTTTAAAAAATGTTTGAAACCAATTTGCGACCTGGCCCGCTTTTGTTTTTATTTAAAAAAACAAAAATGTCTCCAGCGGAGTCGCCAAGCTGTCGCAACCCGTTTCGAGCTCAACATTTTTGAAAATTTAAAATCAACGGAGATGCCACCAATCTTTTAAAAAAAGTGTGATTGGACCACTTTAAAATGAAGTTATTTTAATAAAAATGTTTTATATATTAAAATAACATTTTTTGGCATATGAAAACCAAAAAACATGTTCGGGGGTCAGTTACGCGTGGGGAAGGATTAGCACCCCTACAACGCCCAGAGGTTGGTACCTTATTGATTTCAAAAAGAATTTACAAAATTGGAATTTGCAAGTTCACAAAGGTTCAATTTACTTGTTCATTTAATGAATAAAAATCGATTTTAATGGCCTCACCGCCCAAAAAATGAACTTCGATCACCGCCAACACTCCTGACGCTAACCTGCCATTTCCATTTGATAAGACACCGCATTAGTTAATTTCCACTTTTTAACAAACGACAAAGAAAATTAAATGTGTTAAAGCTTTTAAAATTAAACTCTAAATGGGGATTAAACCCTTGGATCTCTACATTCGTTTTAACTAATTAGGTTTTTATTTGATTAAGTGTACTTTATTGAAATTATGAAAGAAATTTACTGCATACATGTCTCTAATCTAAGTTTATTAAGAACCTATTCTTAGGGCTTTGGACCTAAACTAATAATTTAAGAGAACAAAATAATTTAAATATGATAATAAACTATAAAATTAGAACTCAAATTACATAGATGAAATTAAATAAATAGAGAATTTTTAAATAAAAGGGAAGGGATAAGAACTTTTTAAGAAAAAAGCGAATTGGTGACTTGATTAAAGAAAATATAAATTTCAGGGCACAATTTGAATGAAAAGGACGTAATTGGAAAGATTTCAAACTGAAGTGCCGCGATAAAGGATCCATGAAAGCTAAGCGCGAGTCAAAGGATGTATACGGGTCGTGTTTCAGGTTGGTATTTGAAGGCCAAAATTGAATTTTAATTCATTTTCCCCTCCTCTTTCAGATTGTTTAAACCGACTCTTCCCCTTTTTTCTCTGATCTCGTAAAAAATGGTGAAGGTCCACCGCGCCGACCGCCATTTTTGGCTGTGGAAATCCAGGGAAAAAACGGGCTTTCAATTCCTTTTTAAAATTCCAATTTCAAAACCCCAAAAATCATTCATTCTCCTTTAAGAAAACTTTCGAAGGCAAAACTCAAATCCTTTTCTTAATAAAAAAGGGTTTCCAAAATCCGACGAGCCCTTAAAATATGCAACCGTCATCGGGGTCGCAACCTCATACGTCACGCACGGCGGCGGTTACTCGACATGAAGGTAAAGAATGCTTATCCCTTTTCCTTTAAAACTTGAACATATATAAAAAAGACAGAAGAAACAATTACCAGAAAACGCTTTGCTTTTATTCCTTCTGAAACTGGTTACAACTTGCTTGCTAGCTTCTGAATCCGAACGCTATTTTCTAGTATAATTTCAGTGTGAAATTGTGTATGAATTGTATCTAAATTTGTAAAACCAAAGAATTGATTTTTGATATAACAAAGGATTTAAGGACTAAATTGAAAATAGAAAATAAATTTTGAAGTCCTCAAAATTCCCAAAACTTTTAAGTAAATCAGTCAAGTCAAAACCAAATGATTCTACAAATTTTTCTAAGTGTTTTCCAAGTCAAAACAGTGATATTTGAGTCACCGCTTTGAAACAACCCTTAGGCGTTTCGGAACGTTTTGAAACTGTTAACATGTGTTTCGGAACAAGCCTTCCCGTTTCGATACGGGTGTATCGAAACAGGAATCTATGTTTTGAAACGGATGAAGAACAACGGAACGGGCAAATCTGTCAAACATTTCGAAACGATATTTAAACTTATATTAAAAAATATGATCGTTGCAATTTTATAACTAATTTTCAAAAATCGTTTAAGGTGTATCGAAACGATTTATCACGTTTCGATATGGGTTTTGACAGTGTCAAAATATTTCGAAACGGCTTTAAGCACGTTTTGGAACGGGCTATTAGCAGTATCGAAACGATCGTATCCATTTCTATAAGGTCTCTTAATTATACCCCAATGACTACTTCTATTTTGGTCTATTTCGAAACAAGTATAGGTTTTACGAAACGTGTAGTTGCAGAAGGGCATTTATGGTGAGAAGAGTGCATCCCAACGGCTATATTTATGATGTCAACAACCCCAATGGCTAGAATTTAATGAGAAGGTATAAAAGGGAGTCCAAAAACAACCAGCAACAACTATTGATCCTAAGAGAAACATTCCAACATTAAATCCAAGCCCAAGTGCTTAGTTTCAATATTCTTTGTAAAACCCCATTTGTCTTTCTTGTATTTTCCAATCTTTCAGTTTCAATTGGGTTGAGTGATTGTAATTTAGGCAACATTTGTATTGAGAGATACTTTGTAATTGCCTTATTCTTCTTTGTAACCTTGTGAGAGGGTATGGCCAATTTTGGGTAGAAAAATGACCATTTGTGTAAAGGTTTCCTCTTAAGCCTAGAAAAGGGGAAAATCAACTAGTGGAGTTGTTTGAAAATCCTTAGTGGGAGATAAGGTAGTGGGTGTAGAGTTCATTTGGAATTTGAACCACTATAAGTACCTTGTCTTCAATTTTTATTTTACCACTTCACTACCAAACACTTTAAAAATCCAATTCACCTCCTTTTGTCATTAATCGATTCAATGATCCACTCAACAATTGGTATCAGAGCTACCTCTTTTGAAGGATTAACAACCACAATAGGAGATCCTAGAAGTGTGTGATCAAGTTTAAAGTCAAGCTATGGCATCCACCTCAACCTCCAACCTTTACGAGTTTCAATCCACCACTAAACCACCATTCTTCAATAAGGACAACTACCAATATTGGAAGAATAGGATGTGTCTCTTCATCAAATCCACAGACTACATGGTTTGGGAAGTAGTGGAAAAAGGGCCTTTCATTCCGGTAAAAAGAAAGGATGAAGGAAGACTTGTCCTGAGGGTGAAATCGGAGATGACCGAAGAAGATAGACGATGGATGCAAGTCAACGACAAAGCCTTACACATCATATTTTGTGCACTTGGTCCGAACATCTATTCTAAGGTTTCTTCAATCGAGAGCGCCAAAGAAGTGTGGGACACTCTTGAGACAACTTATGAAGGTACTAGCGACATTAAGGAGACGAAAATCAGGCTACTAATATTGAGTTACGAAAATTTCAAGATGGACCCCGATGAGAGTGTCTCCAAGATGTTTGATCGATTTTAGATCATCGTCAATGGTCTTAAAGGATTCGGTGAAGTGATTCCTGAAGACAATCTAGTAAGGAAGCTTCTATATTCTCTCACGGAATCTTCGGATAGTAAAAGAACGGTCATTATTGAATCTAAGAATTTGAAGACCTTAAAGCTTGATGAGATAGTTGGTTCTCTCCTTACTCATGAGATTATGAAACAAGGAAGGGAGGAGGAAAAGAAGAAAAAGGAAAGAAGAATAGAGAAGCTAGAGGTGGACAAGAAAAAGAAGCTAGGTGTTGCTCTCAAAGCCTCTCTACAAGAGGAGAGCTCTTCTAGTGAGGAGGAAGACTTTGAGGAATTGGCAATGATAGCCAAACGGTTCTCACGGTTCATGAAGTCTAATCGAGGGAGGAAATTTCAAAGAAAGATAGACTTCGAGAACAAAAGCAAAGAAGAAGAAAGGGATCCCATCATTTGCTTTGAGTGCAAGAAGCCAGGTCACATTCGTTCTGATTGCCCTCAACTCAAGAAGAAGGGCTTTGAGAAGAAGAAGAAGCTCAAAGCCAAGATTGCTACTTGAAGTGATGAGGAGTCATTCGAGGATGAGGAACATGAAGTGGCCAACCTTTGCCTCATGGCTCTTGAGGAGGATTCTATGGTAACCTCTAACCCATCTTGCTTTGATTTTACATTTGATGAATTGCATGATGCATATGATGAGTTACAAGAGGTATATGATGAGTTAGTAGAGAAATATAAGGAATTCGTTTTGAAAAACAAAAAGGTCATTTCGGATTTTAAAGCTCAAAACGATTTACTCTCTAAAACTAACTCGGATTTTGAGAAAAAAGTTATAAGCTTGCAAGATGATTTAAAGTTCTTTGAACAAGAAAATATTGATTTGGACAACCTTCTTTCACAATGTAATGATGAACACCAAAAATTGGTGAATGAGCTTAATGAGCTCAAAAATTCTTTCAAAAATGTTGGTTCTTCAAAGCTTGAAAATGGTGAATCTAAAACCAACTTTATAAAAAGTAAGAATTTGAACTACAAACAACGTGGCTCCTACATGCATTCTAAAACTAAAATGATTAGAAGTGTATGGGTTCCTATGGAACTTGTAAAATCTAATAATGTTAAGGCCATATCACCTTTGATTCCTAAGGGAACCAAGCTTTTGGGAGCTAACACTCATGGACCCAAAATGATTTGGGTACCAAAAATCAAAGTTTAACTCTTTGTTTGTAGGGGTCATTGCTACAAGGCCAAAGCTTCATGTCAAAACTCATGGTACCTTGATAGTGGATGCTCAAGACACATGACCAGAGACAATTCATGGATTTAAAGCCAAAAAGTGGAGGAGTAGTGACTTTTGGTGACAACTCCAAAGGCCACATTGAAGGAATTGGCTCCATTGGTAATCACTCTTCTATTTTCATGGAAATGTCTTATATGTCAACGATCTTAAACATAATTTGTTGAGCATTAGTCAATTATGTGATAAAGGTTTTAATGATCTATTTGATAAAAGTGGTTGCAAAATAGTGAACATTAAAACAAATCAATTGATGCTCATAGGGCATAAAATAGGCAATATTTACATGGTGCATTTAGATGACATTCATACATCTCATGCATGTTTAATTGCACATGATGAATATGACTCATGGCTTAGGCATAGAAAATTAGGACATGCTAGCATGAGTGTTTTAGAAAAAAATGATTTCCCTTAATCTAGTTAGAGGTTTACTCAAACTTAAGTTTTCTAATGATAAAATATGTCATGCATGCTCTAAGGGTAAACAACATAGAACCTCATTTAAATTCAGTAATGATGTCTCTACTAGTAGATGTTTACAATTGATTCATATGGATCTTTTTGGGCCTATTAGGACTATGAGCTTGGGTGGTAAATCGTATGCTTTTGTACTTGTTGATGACTATTCTAGGTTTACTTGGGGTTCTATTCTTAAGTACAAAATATGAGGCTTTATAAAAATTCATCACATTTTCTATAAAAAAAACTCAAATGATCTTGAGCTTAAAATCTTTCATATTAGAAGTGATCATGGAACCGAGTTTCAAAATCTAGGTTTTAAAGAGTTTTTAAATGAAAATGGGATTAGACACAATTTTTATGTACCTTGCACTCCTCAACAAAATGGGGTAGTTGAGAGGAAAAATCGAACTTTAGAAGAAATGGCTAGAACCATGCTTTGTGAAAATAATTTACCTAAATATTTTTGGGCGGAAGCCACAAATACCGCTTGCTACATTATAAATCGAGTAATGATTAGGCCAATTTTAAAGAAAACACCTTATGAGATTTTAAAATCTAAGAAACCTAACATTAGCTATTTTCATCCATTTGGTTGCAAGTGTTTTGTTTTAAACAATGGAAAAGACAACTTAGGTAAATTTGATGCTAAAAGCGATGAAGCTATTTTCTTAGGGTATTCTTTAAACTCTAAAGCCTATCGTGTATATAAAAGGACTTTAGTAGTAGAAGAGTCTATACATGTTGTTTTCAATAATAACCTCCTTCTGAGGAATGATTCTTGTGATGATGATGATGTAGGAATCCTTGAAGCCATTGATGGACGACAAACGTCAAAGGTGGATGAGATTCCAACCAAAGAAGAAGATGCACAAGATCCACCTATTGAAGCCTTAAAGGACTTGACTCTCGAGGAAAAGGAGGCATCTTACCCAAGAGAGTTCAACTATGTTAAAGGTGGTGAAATCTTGGGTGATCCATCCAAGGGGGTAACTACTAGATCCTCTCTCAAATTAATGTACCATGTTGCATTTCTTTCATGCATTGAGCCTAAAAACATCAAAGAAGCATTAAAAGATGATTTTTGGATTTTGGCCATGCAAGAAGAATTAAATCAATTTGAGAGAAGTAAAGTATGGACATTAGTTGAAAGGTCTGTTAATCAATCTACTATAGGAACTAAATGGGTGTTTAGGAATAAACTAGATGAGAGTGGTAACATAGTGACAAACAAGGCTAGGCTTGTTGCTCAATGTTACACTCAAGAAGAGGGTATTGATTATGATGAAACATATGCACCCGTAGCTAGAATGGAAGCTATTAGGATGCTTCTAGCATTTTCATGTTACCATGATTTCAAGCTTTTTTAAATGGATGTAGAAAGTGCTTTTCTAAATGGTTTTATAAATTACGAAGTGTATGTTGAACAACCACCGGATTTTGAGGATTCAAAATTTCCAAATCATGTTTTTAAACTAACCAAAGCCCTTTATGGTTTAAAACAAGCTCTTCCAACTTTTTAATTGAAAAAGGTCAGGTGGACACTACACTTTTCACAAAAAGATATAGTAATGACATCCTAGTAGTATAAATTTATGTTGATGATATCATTTTTGGTTCTACTAATGAATGTTATTGCAAAGAATTTTCTAAGCTAATGAAAGGTGAGTTCGAGATGAACATGATGGAGGAGCTCTCATTCTTTTTGGGGTTCCAAATCAAACAAAGAAAGAATGGCACCTTCATAAATCAAGCTAAGTACGTGAATGATATGCTCAAAAAGTTCAGCTTGGAGAATGTAAAGCCTCAAGCCACACCTATGAGCTCTTCCATAAAGCTTGACAAAGATGAAGAAGGTGGGTGTGTTGATTCTAAGCTTTATAGATCCATGATAGGTTCTTTGTTTTACCTTACCGCAAGTAGATTGGATATCATGTTTAGTGTTTTCTTGTGTGCTAGGTTTCAAGCTAGTCCTAGAGAATCACACTTAGTTTCCATTAAGAGAATTTTTAGATACCTTAGAGACACACCTAACTTAGGCCTTTGGTATCCTAAGGATTCTTCCTTTAGCCTTCATGCTTATTCGAATGTGGATTATGGGGGATGCAAGATAGATAGGAAAAGTGCCTCTGTGACATGCCAATTCTTAGGTAGTATGCTCGTATCTTGGTTCTCTAAGAAAAAAATAGCGTAGCCTTATTGTAGGGCGTGTAGGTGTGTTGTTTTTGTGAGAGCACAAGTCTACACTCTTGCCAAGTTATAGTAGAAAAGATGTCGAATCCCACGAGGATTGGTCAACTTGGTTCGATTTGTAGTTCTTGCACAAGGTAAAGTAAAAACACAAGTAAGTTGATTGTTGAGATGAAGAGTAAAATAAAATAAAACTCAAATGATAAAAGAGGTGATTCATGTTGATAAAGCGGGCAGGGTTATGCTGCCACTTAGTGTGAAACTGCGTTGTATAGGCTAAGTTGTTTTGTGCTGCCATGATATGCTGCCTCGGCAGGTAATGGCGGATGGCAGCTACGACCCTGTCACGCGGCCGCACCAGGTCTCTTCTCTTGCAACTTTCGCTATCTTGGCAGGTGAGATACAGAGAAGTCCTGGCGGCAAGTCTGGCAGATACTCCATGTTCCGCAGAGCAATTCTAATATGATCCTTCCTTTGTCCAGGGAGCGACTCTGTCACCACGTGATGTAGGCAATACCTAGAAATCTCACTGTAAATCTAACACAGGCAGTCAACGTTTGGTT
Source organism: Hibiscus trionum (assembly GCA_030270665.1). Taxonomy (NCBI): domain Eukaryota; kingdom Viridiplantae; phylum Streptophyta; class Magnoliopsida; order Malvales; family Malvaceae; genus Hibiscus; species Hibiscus trionum. The sequence continues at coordinate 5,468,705 of BSYR01000007.1, read as the reverse complement.
GCTCCATTTAGCCGCTTAAACTCGAAATCGAAGCTGAATTAGTCAACACCTCGACATGATGAGACTGTACTTAATTCTTTCGTGAGTCTTACACTTTCGTGCCTAAAAAATGGATTTCTTCAACTGGACTTTTGGAACTAATTGAAGAAGTGAAGATCATGAATTAAGTAAACTTGGAATATTTTATTGAAACAACTCAAAAACTTAATACAACTGTCTCACAACTAATTTACAACATAACCCTTAACCCAAGAGAAGTTTAGAACATGGCGACGGCAAAGAACACTCTAGCTATGTCTATAGAAAACCTAAGATGATTTGAACTAGGAGTACAATGAGTATTTATAGAAAAATAACTATGTTAAGTCCTCCTTTAAGTAGAAGTCCTCAAAAGCAGTTGTCCACATTTAATGTGACTTTAAACTCTGACTTCTTTGCGTTGAATGTGGTTTTTATCTCATTTTGCCTTAGCCCGCAAGTAATCTTGATATCTCACGTCGGCGGCTCTTTTCACTGCTACAAACGTCAGAAAATCGAGTCGATGGCGGCGATAGACTCAAGACTTTTAGCTCTACAAATCGCACTTCGGTTCTCCAACTCCATAGTTTGCTGTCGTGGGCAGCAAGGTCGGCGACAACATTGCACGACAGCTACTCGGCAACAACTATCTTTAGCTGAAACTGCATCAGTACAGCCCCTTGGTTTTCTGCCTCAACATTGCATCCTGAGCTCCTCTTTTTCCTCTTTTAGCCTTTATTACCTAAAAACAAAAATACACTAAAATAGTATCTCTTCTTTGCCAAATAAAAGATAATCTATAAAACGAGGTAAAGCGAAGGAATACTGTAAAATGCAATGCATGAACCTAATTATGCCTAAAATGAGGTCAAAATAGTAATAATAAGAGGTGGAATGTCCATGAAATATAGGACTTATGGACACTTTACACACCCCCAAACTCGAACTATTGCTTGTCCTCAAGCAATGCAACCTAACATACTTGCTCTAATAATAATCGGAAAGATAAACGTGTATTCAACTTGATTTTATGCCTCAGGGCCATGGCACCTATATTAAATTAGTGAAGGGAAATAAAGCAAGAAAGTAACTCAAAATTAAATCTCTCATGCCAGTGTGGTGTGTGCATGTCTGCATACAGGCTGAATATTCAGAATAAAAAATTAAACAAAGATGTTGTTATGATTTAAAGGATGTTGCCGAGGCAGCACAATTAAGCACAATATTTGTAATCATGGCAATGAGGGCTTCAGCTTATCACAACTACTCTTCCAGGTCTGAAGTTGAGATAGGAGCAAACTACAAAACCCCGATCCCTTGGAGTAGAGTAAACCCGTGAAGGCTTTCATTCACTCATGCTAGTTTGTCTGTCACTTCAAGGCTTTCAGATTCATGGAATTTGATAGCAGCAGAGTGTCCTCGCCCATGATTCTTCCTAGAGCCTGTTGCGGGCACCTCTAGGGTAAAACAACATATTTTCCTTGTTTTTACCTCTGCTGTCGTGGCAATGTTGTATTGTTCTATTTCTTTTGCCTGCCTCGGTGGCTACCTGCAATCATTGTTAGAACTTTGCAAAGAATTCTAAAACTAAACTTGCAATGTTCATCAAATATTCTAACACATTCAGCTAGTAACAAAGGTGTTTGACATTTTTAGGCAAAAAGAAAATAATCTAAGTCATATTTCATGCTTTTCCCAAGGTTAAGTTCAATTTTTATTAGGTGCAAAAATAAATTAATCGGCTATCCTATCATAGGCACAAATCATAACAATTTTTTTTCTTTTCCGATTATTACTAAGGCAAGTACAATGCAACCTATATGCAACTAAGTATGCCTAGACAAAAGATGTGAGAGCTACCCCCCCCCAACTCGAAATGGGCATTGCCCTCAATGCACAAAATGAAAGAAAATAAATACAAGAGATAAAAAGAAAACAGAAAAAGAATAAAAATAAAGAAAATAAAGAAAAAAAATAACAACTAAAGGTTGGCTGAGAGCTGAGAGGGGCCTTGAGTCTTTTCTACTGAGAAGGAGGAAGAGATGTGGATGACGAAGCGGCAGCCGGTAGATGTCTTGGCGGCAGCCTTAGCCGGTGAAGTTTTTGCTTTCCGTGGTGGCTAGACTCTTTTTAGCATATGTTGTGGCTCTTCTTGAGGTTCAACAAAGGGAGCGGTAGGAGGTGCTTCGTTCTCTTCTGACTTCGTCTCGAAGTCCACAGGCTCGGCGGCGATGATGTGTCATTTCCTCTTCCTAGTTCCTTCCTCTGTGGGTATTGTTTGGGGATAAACGCCATCGGGATGGCTGCTACTACTACTACCACTACTGTTTCTAGCTCTGGTAGCTGCTGCTCAATCTCTTCTGATGAGTATGTGTATGCCACTGTCCTTGTTGTGTCTGCAGGTGCATGGTGTTGTTGGTGCCTCTTGGGGGAGTCTGCCACTTTGTTAGATGGGGTTATGGCTGAGTATGTTGGATAGTGCGTCGGAGAGGGAACCTGGTTGTCGGTTTGCCAGGTAGTGGCGGCAGTTGGCGTTCCTTGTGCTTGTGCCGCTGCTGCAGGCTCGGCAGGGTATGGCGGCAGGATGGGTCCCTCACTAGGGAATTTTTGAAGGAGATAACCGATAAGGGCTTCTTGGACTTCCCCCACAAATTTCATGAAGGCCAACTGTTGCTGCTCGATGCGTTTTGTACTGTCTAGAAAGGTGTGCAGTAGTGTGGGGACTTCATTTCTGGGGCAGCTTCAGTACTGCCGAGGGCGGCTGGAGTCTCTGGCTGAGCGGCAAAAGGCTGTTTGGGTGTTGTTTGCTCTTTCTCTGCGTCCTGCATCATCTGTATGCGAACTTTTTGGGTCCAGCCTTCTTTGGCAGTTGTTAACTCGTCTTTAGGCTCTTTCGGGACACCGAAGTTGGTGCAGAGGCCCATGATGAGGGATGGGAAGTACAACATGCCTTTCTTCTTTTTGAAGCAATTTTGGATCTTCGTGCATATGATCTCCCCAACGTTTATTGGACGGTTCATCAGAATGTTGTGAATTAGGGCGAGGCGCGGCCATTCGACGATTGAGTTATGGGAGGTGGGCAGAAGACGCCTCTTCACAAAGTTGTTTCACAGTATTGCCTCGGGTAGACATGTTTGCCTGCCAACCACAGCGTGTTGGGCTTGTAGAGTTTGGCCTTGATTTTCTCATAGTCGGCAGCCATCAGTGACTGCCTCCACTCCTCGTGAGGATTGTCGTGCATATCAAGGCCATAGTATATGTTGATGACAGCAGCGTTTATTTTGACAGGCTCCCCGTGGACATAGACAAAGGCTTCTCCTAGGCATGGGTGATGTGCGTAGAATTCCTTGACCAAGGTAACATTGGCCGTCTCTGGCTGCCAAGAAAATATCTCCCATCCCTTGTCGTGGATGGTTTCAAACAGGGCAGGCACTAATCCGAGGTCTCTCATTTGTTGTATGTAATGGAAACCTTGCTCTTCCCAGACTGCCTGCTTAGAGAACGAATCTATATATCTTTCCATGTCCGCCTTGGACTAAAATCTCTTGTAGGTGGGCTTGGGTTGTGATGTGGATGCCATGTGAAACGGTTCTATGTAACTCAAACTAGAAAAAAAATAATGAGAGAGCAGTGGGATCTAAAAGAAGACAGCAAGGAGGTGAAAGTAAAGTAAATGAATGGGGTGAGAGGGGTTTAAATAGGTGTTGCCGAGAGATGCCATGGCGACATTAAATTCCCAACGGTCCGATTATCTTATGCACGTTACGGGATTTTTTGCCCGTTATTCTTGTAGTCGTTGATAGCTAGCCGTTGGTGGTCAACTAGCCGTTACGCGTTGTTGCGATGGTCTGCCACGTGCTGTCTCGGCGGCATGGTGGGCGGGCTCCTTGCTGGGCCTCCTTCTTGATCCTACCATTTTATTCCTAAGCCTGAAAAAATAAAAATAAAAATAATTAAATAACTTCTGAAAAATAAAAATCTAAAATCTAATATGATCCTAAAATCATAAAAAACTCTAATCCTAATGCATAAAAATAAAAATAAAATTCAAACGAAAATTAGGTTATGTTGGGAGGTGCATTTCCCAAACATAACCACTTCCTGAGGGTTTTGTGTTTGGCTTTTCATCCAGGTATGTTCTTCCTCTCCTTAGGTTGGTCCTCATGTTCCTTCAAGTGCTGCGTGACTGGGTCCTTTAGTCTGCCCTTTGGTCTGTCGCAGCAGTTGCTGCCCTGACCTATCTCAATGCTGATTTTTGTAGCTCTTTTATCTGGGCATCCTTTTTCTTTTTCTAAGGGTTGTAGCACATTCATCTTGATGCTCTGGTCGTCTACCCTCATTGTCAGCTCCCCAAGTTCCACATCTATAAGCGTTCTGCTCGTGACCAAGAATGGTTGCCCAAGAATGATAGGGGCTTTTTCATCAGCCTCGCAATCTAAGATGTGGAAGTCGGCTGGAAGAATCAGGTTGCCCGCCTTTACCAGGATGTCTTCGATTTTTCCCCGGTTGTACAAATGAATGGTCAGCAAGTTTAAGCATGACAGAGGTAGGTTTTGCAGGCCAAATACCTAGTTTATTGAAGACGGCCTTGGGCATTAGGTTGATGTTGACTCCCAAGTTGCACAGGTCTCTGGTTTCATGTTTGCTGCCTAACCTGCATAGGATAACAAAGCTGCTCGGGTCTGTCAGCTTGGGTGGCAGCTTGTTGTGCAGCATTGCCATGCACTCTTCAGTGACAGCCACTGTTTCGAACTCCCCAATCCTCTTCTTTTTAGAAACCATATCTCTGAGATGTTTGGCATAGCTTGACATACTTTGAATGGCTTCTATTAGAGGTAAGTTGATGTGCACCTGTTTCAGGACGAATTTTCTGAACTGGTGCTCTTGTTTCTGTAGCTTGAGCCTTTAGGGAATGGTGCTGGCAGACGAATGTCCTCTATATGCTCCTTTCTTGGGGGCTTATTCTGGGAGGATAATCTGTTTCAGGACCGTTGTCTTGCTCAGCGGCCGGTGTTGGTGCTGGGGCGGCTAGTGTTGGTGTTGCTGTGGCGGGCTTCTTTTTCTGGTCCGGCTAGTTTTTTGGTTGTGTCTCCACCCTGGGTTCATCCAGCTGCTTCCCATTTCTTGTAGATATGGCCTTGCACTGCTCGTAAGTGGGTTTGGATGTCGCCTCTGAGCTGTTGGATGCTGCTCTCAATGTTCGGCTGTTGTATATCTCGGTAAATTGCCCAAATTGGGTCTCCAGGTTTTTTATTGCAGCCTCCTGGTTGTTCATCCGCATCTTTGTCCTGTCCATAAAAGACTCAGATTTATCAATAAATTTATTTGTACGAACAATAAAGTCACTAGTTCTAGACATGAAAGTATGAAGGGTTGCTTCTGGTGAGTTATTGTTTTGTAGCTGCTGAGTCTGGTGCCTGGATTGGTTCTGTTGGTAGCCTCCTGTAGCTGTTGTAGGTTTGCAGCTGTCTTTGGGTTGCTCCAGGAGAAGTTGGGATGGTTCTTCCATCCAGGATTATTGGTGTTCTAGGCAGGCCTGCTATTCCTCTAATATCATCCCATGTAGTTGGCCGATGTTGTGCAGTTAGAGGAATCACGGTTGCCCCCACACTCGCCACAGAACGGTTCCACAGCCTTTACCTCATGGACCTTTACAGCGGGTTTCACGATGCTCATGACTAGTTCTGTTAGCGTGTCAAGGCGAGCATTAACAAAGTCTGCGGGTTCTACCTTGTTTACAGTGGCTTGCTACCTCGACGGGCTGTCATATACTTGTAGTCAATTTTGGCGGCTTGATTCAGTAGCCGCGACACTTTCTCTAGAGGTCTGTTAAGAATGATCCCATTGGCTGAGGCATCTATCATCATCCGAATTGGGTAGTTCACCCCGTTGTAGAATATGGATACTTGCGTCCAAGCCGGAACACAATGTGGCAGGCAGTTATTCACAATCTGTTGGTAGCGTTCCCATGCCTCATACATCGGCTCATCATCCCCTTGTCTAAAGATTGTGATCTCATTCCGTATTCTATCAGTGACGTTGGACGGGCTGAATCGATCTAGGAAGTCTTTACATTGTTCTATCCATGTGTTGAAGGATCCTACCGGCTGATTATTCAACCACTATTTAGCCATATCCCTTAGTGAATAGAGAAATAACCTCAGCCTCAGTACATCTTGGTAGACCACATAAATGCTCTGCAGATGTACAGGAATCCTCTCAAATACTGTCGAGCATCTTCTGTGGTAGTCCCTCCAAAGTGCCCTAATGTGTTAATCATGTTGAACATGACGGGCTTCAGCTCGAAGTGGTCCGCCTCTATATCAGGTTCTGTTACTGTGGGATCGAACCCTCATAAGTCATGTTCGAGATAATCCCTAGTGGTTCGAATCTGAGGCGGCCGGGCGGAAGTGTGGGATCCTGCCTTGGTAGATATTGTGGACCTCTGGGCGACAAGTCTTGTTGCCCATCCCTATCGTGTGTGGCACCATTGGGTGGGTCCTCGTTTACAATGTTTACCTTTGCTTTTCCCTTGTCTTCTTTGTTTTTCGCAAGGACTTCCCTGAGCTCCTTCTTAAGTTCTCTTGCTTGAGGTTCGATATCGTTGTAAGAGAGGAATTCACCTTTTGGGTTTGCCCAGGTCATACACTAGCAAAGGACACGGTAAAAGTTTTTTCGATTAAAAATAAAGAGTAAAAAGGTGCAGAAATTAAAAACGAAATTCATTGTTACCAATCCCCGGAAACGACGCCAAAAACTTGTAGGGTGTGTAGGTGTTCCCTTTTTGTGAGAGCGCAAGTGCACACTCCTGCCAAGATATAGTATAAAAGATGTTGAATACCACGAGGATTGGTTAGCTTGGTTCGATGAAGAGTAAAATAAAATAAAACACAAATGATAAAAGAGGTGATTCAGGTTGATAAATCGGGCAGGGTTATGATGCCACTTAGTGTGAAATTGCGTTGTATATGCTAAGTTGTTTTGTGCGGCCACGATATGATGTCTCGGCGGGTGATGGCGGACGGCAGCTTCGACCCTATCACGCGGCCGCAGCAGGTCTCTGCTCTTGCAACTTTCGCTATCTCGGCGAGTGAGATAGGGAGAAGTCCTGGCGGCAAGTCTGGCAAATATTCCAAGTTCGACAGCGCAATTCAAATATGATCCTTCCTATGTCTAGGCAAGGATACTGTCACCACGTGATGTAGGCAATGCCTAGATATCTCAGCGTAAACCTAACACAGGCAGCCGTCGTTTGGTTGCTCCTTTTAGCCACTTAAACTCGAACTTATGTCTAAGCTGAATTAGTCAACACCTCGACATGATGAGACCGTACTTAACTCTTTCGTGAGTCTTACACTTTCATGCCCGAAAAATGGATTTCTTCAACTGGACTTTTGGAACTAATTGAAGAAGTGAAGATCATGAATTAAGTAAACTTGGAATATTTTATTTAAATAACTCAAAAACCTAATACAACTGTCTCACAACTAATTTACAACATAACCCTTAACCCAAGAGAAGTTTAGAATATGGCGACGGCAAATAGCACTCTAGCTATGTCTATAGAAAACCTAAGCTAATTTGAACTAAGAGTACAATGAGTATTTATAGACAAATAACTAGGTTAAGTCCTCCTTAAAGTAGAAATCTTCAAAAGTAGCTTTCCACATTTAAATTGACTTTAAACTCTAACTTCTTTGCGTTGAATGTGGTCTATATCTTATTTTGCCTTAGCCCGCAAGTAATCTTGAGATCTCACATCGGCGGCTCTGTCCGCTACTACAGATGTCGGAAAATCGAGTGGATGGCGGCAATAAGCTAAGAATTTTCAGCTCTACAAATCTCACTCCAGTTCTCCAAATCCATTGCTTGCTGCCGTGGGTAGCAAGGTCGGGGTCAACATTGCTCGGCAGCTACTATGCAGCAACTATCTTTAGCTGGAACTGCATCAGTACAGTCCCTTGGTTCGCTGCCTTAGCATTGCATCCTCGGCTCCTCTTTTCCTTTTTCATCCTTTATTACCTAAAAACAAAAGTACACTAAAATATTATCTCTTCTTTGCCAAATAAAATATAATCTATAAAAACGAGGTAAAGCGAAGGAATACTATAAAATGCAATGCATGAACCTAATTACGCCTAAAATGAGCTCAAAAACAGTAATAATAAGAGGTGGAATATGCATGAAATATTGGACTTGTGCACACTTTACACTTATCTACCACCGAAGCGGAATACATATCCTTAGGGAGTTGTTGTGATCATGTCCTTTGGATGAAGCAACAACCCTTAGATTATGGTGTTCAAGTAGAAATCATACCCCTTAGGTGTGACAACACTAGTGCCATTTGTCTCACTAAGAATATCATCCAACTCTCTAGAACCAAACATATAGAAATTAGACATCATTTCATTAGAGACCATGTGTTGAAAAATGATGTTGTTCTAGAATATGTTGATACCTGGAACCAATTAGCGGATATATTTACCAAACCTTTAGACAAAGAGCGTTTTTGGACCCTTAGGAGAGAGTTGGGTTTAACAAGCCTTTCTTGACACTTTTAGGTCCCAAATGGTCAAAAATTTGCTTGAAATTGGTTGATATTCATGCTTGTGTTAATTTGCCTCTTTTTAATTCTATGCTTGTTGCTAGGGGGAGTATGCATTAAGTTTAGCCATTAAAACTTGTTCATATGTCATTCACATGCATCTATGATCAATTAAAGTTCAAATTTTCTGCATTTTAGAGCCTCATCTGCACTTCCAAGGCAATTGGTATCGAAACAGGTCTTCCTGTTTAGATACGGGCAGCCTTTAAAGAACACCTATGGACCAAGGTGTTTTGAAACGCCCCCAAAGGGTTTCGAAACGTTTTGGTTTTGTCAAAACATGTATCGAAACGGCCCATTATGCATTTCGATGCAGGAAAACTCTTTGGCTTCGATACAATCAAACCTGTATCGAAACGGTCAACATGTTTCGGAACGTTCGAAAGCATTTTGGTATGCATGTTTCGAAACAATATCTCATGTTTCGAAACGCGTATCCGGAAAAGCCTCTTTTAAAGGGTTTTAAATGCTAAAATACACTTTTAATCAAACATAAAAACCCTTAAAACCCTAAATCAAATTCCTATATAAAAACCCTCCAAATCTCTTTGTTTTTCATCAAAACTTGAGGGCTTTTACTCCTAAACGTATATCTAAGCAAGCTTCATCAACTTGGTGCAATTTTATCCACCAATTCTTCCAAAATCCCATATTTGAGGTATTTTCTATCTTTTTCTTTTGATTTTGTTCGCATACTATGTTAATAAATTATAGTTTTGTATAGAATACTTGTTTTATATTATGGGTTTTCAAAAACTTGTAAAAAAAATTCAAAATCTCAAATTTTTTTGGTTTGAATATATTTTGTTTTGCTCATATTTTTTTAACACCGTTCTTCAAATTTGTTTTCAACAAATATTTTATTATTATTTATATACTTTCAAAGTGTTTTTAAAAACCTTAATGTGATTATTATTGGATCGAATTAGGATTTAAATGCATACACTTAATTTTATTGCATGCTTTGTTTTTAGGTGTTTTTATGGATTCTAAGAGAAGAAAGATTGAAGGGGGTGAAGGTTCGAACCCAAGTGACAATATTCGTCCAAAGCTTACCCTTCTCTATTCCAAGAGTCTTAAAAATCAAGATGCTAAGAATTGATTTAAAATTCTTCAAGATGCCATTGTTCGCCGAGAGCGTGTTGTAGACATGGCATTCCTAGTCTCTGAGCGCTTCTACTTCAAATACCTACCTCTTTTAACGCAATGGAGTTTCCTAAGCTTTATGAACATTCCTGATATCGTCTACAAGAATATGGTTTTGCTTTTCTACTCAAATGCCATTCTTATTAACAATGAGAATCGTTCCGAAGTCATAGCCATTGAGTCTTACAACTTGGGCAAGAAGTTTCGGATTGATCCATCCACCTTAGTGAACTTCCTTGGGCTTGTTGATGAGGGAATTGAGGATGAAAATCACTTTGGATCTCATACCGGATCGGTTATTACTTTGGATGCCCATGACCGTTTCTGGCACCTTATCATCTCATGGTTCTTTCGCCCATCCAGAGGTAAATTTGCCCACATCCGCCAAGTTGATACTTTTTAGCTCGAATGTTTCTGACAAGCTTAGCAACCAAACTTGGGGAAGATCATGTTTGCTGAGATGGTCCATCAAGTAAGGAATCGTCTATCCGACTCCATCACCTCCTTCACCTATGGGACAGTTTTGAGCTACATCTTTGTTCACATTGGTCTTGATGTCTTATATGATTTTTCGGAACCACAAAAGCAAAAGATTGGTGAGTCTTCTCTTGTAAGATCCGGATTTCATTACACACTTGGTGAATGGATTTGAGTTGATCGAATAGCTCAAGCACCTCAAGGAGAGCCTCAACCTCAAGCTCAAGCTCCCATTGTGGCTCCCAACAATGATGCTCTCATGGCCTTCCTTACCGAGAGGTTCAACACGATGGATACAAACATGGCTTCGAGATTTTCTGCTATCAACACTCGTTTAACATCCTTGGAGGATCGTGTTCTTGGCACAGAGAATCGTCTTACCGCCCTTGAAAACCAACAATCATCCATGGATCTCTCCTTCACCAACTTTTATGGTGATTGGAGGCGTTTTCGCAATGATCAAGCAAAGGACAATGATGATTTCTTGGATGACATTGCAGACGATGATGGTGATAAGGCACCCTAGGCTTATTGCATATCATATCATTTTGTCATATTAGAGTTGTTTATGCACCTATCTATGTTTTTGTTTTTAAGACCTATGCTTTGATTTTATGTTTTTAGGATTGAGTTTGATTTAATGTTTGATGTTGTTTCGTGAACTTAATGCTCTCTATAATATTACGTTGTTTGGTTTATGCTTTATGTCTCTTTTATTCTCATTTAGCCTTGATTATATTTTTTATCTAACAAAAAGTGGGAGAAGTAATTCCTTAGAGCCTAAGTGTTTTTAAGTCTGTTTTGAGTTTCAAGTGCTTTAAATTTCAAATTTTCAAAACTTTAAAACCTATCTTAAATTTAGGGGGAATTAAAAGTTTTTCAAATATTTCAAAACACTTAAAAATTTATACTTGGTTGTGTTATATCAAAAAGGGGGAGATTGTAAAACCAAAGAATTGATTTTGATATAACAAAGGATTTAAGGATTAAATTGAAAATAGAAAATAAATTTTTAAGTCATCAAAATCTCCCAGAACTTTTAAGTAAAATGGTCAAGTCAAAACCAAATGATTCTACAAATTTTTCTAAGTGTTTTCCAAGTCAAAACAGTTATTTTCGAGTCGCCATTTTGAAACAGCCCTAAAGCACTTTGGAACGTTTTGAAACTGTTAACATGTGTTTCAGAACAAGTCTTCTCGTTTCGATACGGGTGTATCGAAACAGGACCCTATGTTTCGAAACGGATGAATAACAACGGAACGAGTAGATATGTTTTGATACGGCAGTATCGAAACGACTTCAAACGTTTTGAAATAATATTTAAACTTGGATTCAAAAATATGATCGTTGCAATTTTATAACTGATTTTCAGAAAACGGTTAAGGTGTATCGAAACGATTTATCATGTTTCAATACGAGTTTTGATAGTTTCAAAATGTTTTGAAACGGCTTCAAGCATGTTTCCGAACGGGCTCTTAGCAGTATCGAAACGATCATATTTGTTTCAATACGGTCTCTTAATTACACCCCAACAGCTATTTCTATTTTGGTTTGTTTCGAAACAGGTAAAGGCGTTTCGAAACGAGTAGTTGCAGAAGTGCATTTATGGTGGGAAGATTGCATCCCAGCGGCTATATTTATGATGGCAACAACCCCAACGGCTAGAATTGAATGAGAAGGTATAAAAGGGAGTCCAAAAAAAACCAGCAACAACTACTGATCCTAAGAGAAACATTTCAACATCAAATCCAAGCTCAAATGCTTAATTTCAATATTCTTTATAAAACCCCAATTGTCTTTCTTGTATTTTCCAATCTTTCAGTTTCAATTGGGTTGAGTGCTTGTAATTTGGGCAACATTTGTATTGAGAGATACTTTGTAATTCCCTTATTCTTCCTTGTAACCTTGTGAGAGGGTTTGGTCAATTTTGGGTAGAAAATTGACCATTTGTGTAAAGGTTTCCTCCTAATCCTAGAAAAGGGGAAGATCAACTAGTGGAGTTGTTTGAAAATCCTTAGTGGGAGCTAAGGTAGTAGATGTAGAGTTCATTTGGAACTTGATCCACTATAAGTGTCTTGTCTTCAATTTTTATTTTACCACTTCACTACCAAACACTTTAAAAAACCAATTCACCCCCCTCTTGGCATTAATCCAATGCTTGAATTCCAAGCATGAATCCCTGATTTCTTCCCATATGATTGCTTGATCTTTGTCATGGCATCAATTTAGGGATTGGTCCTTCCCGTTTTGCTTCTGATTTGGTTCCAATTTCTAGCTAGTGCTTCAATTTAGGGATTTAACCGCTCTTGTGTCTTTTTTTGCATGTTTCTGGTGGCCATTAACAACGAAGATAAGGTGCGATCCGTGGCAAAAACGGATTGTATGCTCGTTGGAGAAGATGAAACGGCTTCTGGAAAGTGGAGCGTCAAGCACGTGGCCGCCACGCGCAAGTGGTGATCCTCGTGACGTGCACTAAAGTGATCTGGGTCGTTTGATTATTCCCGATCGAGCGACTATGAAGCTGGGGGTGCTTACCCTTTCTCTAGCTGGCATGATCTATGCCGTTGGATCTGCCCTTGATCCAACGGCTCCCTGTGGGCTGCGCACATGACAAAGGGAAGGTATTAGGGTTCCGGGTTTAAACATATTTGGGTCGAACGGGCCTCTTTTGCTATGTAATGGACTCGTTATTTATTTTAATAAAAATGGGCTTTTATTTTATATGGGTTCTTAATTTTTGTAAATGAATTTATTTTAAATACAATGGACTGCTTTTTTTTTACTTATACTAGCTGATAATATTAGCATGCATAATAATAGTAGTAGTAACTATGATAAATAATAAAACAATAATAATATAATACAAAATGTAACAAATGAATAGACTTAGGTGAAAATTCAGTGACATCAGCTGCCCCTCTTTGGTCATTCCGGTGAAACGGGAATTGAACAAAGAACAAAAGGACACTGATTTTCACCAATTACCAAACCTTCAATACTTTTGGTATCGACAGATAGGTAGGTTTCGCTCTCCTTTTACCCGAACGAATAAGCAGGTTCCATTTTCCAAATGCCCGAACGGATAAGCGTGTACCGCCCTGATTTTGGGCCTAGATATTTTAGAGTTTGAATCGGACCGGTCGAGAACGGTTCGAACCTTTAAGGGAGATTTAGGGAACACCTAGTTCGGGATGCTTTAAAAATATGGAAAAATATCTAAAAATCCTCATTTATTATATGAATGATTATGGTGAAAACAATTTTACAAAATATGGTTTGGAAATACTACATTTGGGTGTAGTGACCAAATCGCAGTTTTTGCAAAAGTTGAATAGTGACTTTTTGTAAAGGATTGAAACTTTGAATCTTTAAGGAGCTAATTTTACCAAAATGTTTTTAATCAGATTTCTCTTTATTTTGGGTGTTTTTATTAATGTTTTAATTAAGGGAAATAAGGATTATTAAAAAGAAAATCTATCTTTGACTTTTCATAACTACCTTACATTAGTTTTCTCTCATTTCATTTTCTCTCAATTTCTTTTCAGCCAAACACAATTCCTCCATCAATTAGCCTTTGATTTTTATTCCTTTTGATGAGATTTCAATCTCCTTTTGATTCCTAATCTTTTCCTCATCAAATCCTCTTGTTTTCACTTTGGATTTTCAAGAAAACTTGCCCAAATCAAGGAGAAATCAGCCATTAGAGATAAGCTTCGTCCTTCTCCTCTAATGATCAGTTCTTTACTGAAATTCCCAAGTTATTAATCCTTTGTTAATGATTTTTGAGTTGCTTTAATGTTAGAAACATGAAATTATGTCAAAACTCAAGATTCTTTGAGAGATCTTGATGATTTTCGTAACTATTGGTTACGCTCTGATTTGAGGTTGATTTCTAATGTATTTTGGATGGTAATTGATGTTATAAATGAGGTTTTATTAAACAAATCCCGAATAGGTTTGGATTCCTAAGTTTTGCATGCTAGAATGGTGGTTTTTGGGGTGGTTTTGGTGTTCTGTTATAGCTGGAGGTATAAGGACGAGTTTATGGTGATTTTTGGTGTTGATTGAGGTTGAGAAATGTTTAGAAGTGATAGATCTTGGCTGGGCTTTGTTTTGGAAGAGTTTGGAGATGATTTCGGTTGTTTTTGGTGGTCAAATGAGGCTTTTGAGTAGAGCAGTGGGTTTAGGTGTGTGACTGATGATTTCAATGCATGATGATGCATTAATCCTCTGCTCTTACGTGTTATGAACAAGGGAGGCATCTTCGGACGCTTTTGGTGTTGATCCGGAAGTGCCGGGAGCTTAGATAGCGTTTCGGCGAGCAAGCGAAACATAATCGGTGAGTGCGAATGGTTTTAAAAGTCCTTGAGGGACAGAGAAACACGGTTTGGGGATTTAGGAAAGGTTTGAAACACCTTCCTAAGTCCGGAAGTAAATATGGCTAGATTTTCTCTCAATTATGTGGTGGTTGCCCTTAAAATGCTTTTACATGCTCTTGTTTTGAGATAGACAAATTCCTACTGTTTTTATGCATGATTCGTAGCATGAGATGATGCTTTGAAGAGATTTCATGTGATAGCATGTGCATTGAAGAGTTTCAAGATTTTGATTTAATGCAAGCATGTATTATGATTTTGGAAATGAGATGAGAAAGATTTGAGAAATGTTGCATGAAAAACAGTAGGTGAGATAATGTTTTGACATAATATATTGGCATAGAAGATGAGATACTTGCCGGATATAATTGATCGATCAATAGGATGAGAGTGCACTATAATCTAAAAATCTGTACGTGCTATTTGGAGTTGGACAATGGGGGTAGTGCCATCCCAATCCAAAGTGAGAATCCGATGATGAGAGATACCATCGGGGTAGGACTTGGTGAAATACACAAGCTTTGTGGCGATGAGAGATACCGCCATGAGAATCTGGTGATGAGAGATTCCACCAGGGTAGGACTTGACCTTGAGTCAAGCTAATCCGCATATCCGAGTAATGATGAAATGTGAAATGCCAATATAATATATGAAAATGTATTTGATTCACATGTACCTAATGTTGAGATGATTTATGCTATGAGAAATGCATATGAGATTTGTTTATGAAATGCTTTAGTTTCCACAAGCATGTGTATGGCCTTGCCATGAGTTGGTTTAAATGCATGATATAGAATAGAGGTACATGTGTTTTCAAATGGAGATTTTCTTTGAAATGGTTTTCAAGCATGAGATAGAATGAGCATGTTGTTGAAAATGGCTTTTGAGAAAGTGTTTTGAATAATGCATTATTGTGTTGGTTTTCTTTAGAGCATGCCTCACTAAGCAAACATGCTTACGCTCTCTTTTACCAATAATGCAGATAATTGAAGTGTTTTGGGCAGCAAGAAGGTTAAGAACATCCAAGGAAGTGTAAAGCTCGTGTATGGTGATGTTTTTACACACTTTAGTATTGGTATTTGGCAATGGGGTTTCAAGGTTGTATTTGGGAGATGTGTTTTGGACTCCCTATGTTTGTAGTAAGTTTGTTATGGCTTTTATGGTTTGTAAATGGTCCTAAATGGTTTGGTTGGAGGTTTGAGTTCTATATTTGGTTTTGTGGTTAGGAAGCATGCATATAGTTTGAATGTTCATGTGTTTGATGTCATGCTTTAGCTTAAGCTTCTCAATTATGTTCTCTAATGTCTAAACAAGTTGCTGGTATGTTATGGAATGTTTTGGAGCTTGTTTGATAGTGTTAAGATGTGAAAAACCAGAATTTTCTGCTGTTGCAGGGCAGGGTGTATCGAAACACCCTTATCTGTTTCGAAACAGGGGCCCGAAATGGCCATAGTGTTTCGGAACGGGTGAATGTGTTTCGGAACACTTTGGCTACTGGAGAGGCATGTTCCGATACTGGTCTCGGAACGCACCCGAGTATCGAAACGGTCAACATCGTTTCGATACGGGCATTTTGGTACGAAGGTCAGCGTTCCGGAACGGTTGACCATTAGACTGTGCATTTGAATTGTTTCAAGTTCTCATGTTTTACATTTTAGTCATGTATGTTGTGGATGCAATTGCTTGAGCTTGAAATGTCCTTTTAAGTTGATTTTTGGCAGAGATGTATGAAAAGTGACTAATTACATATTGGTAAACTTAAAATCTACAAATTCCTTATATTTTCCAAAATTTACATTTTGGTCCCTAAAAGTGTAATTCTTGCATTTGAGTCCCTAATTGATTTACGATAGTTGTGCCTTTCTCTCATATGACTCTTGCATAACACATAGGCTTAATGTGCATCTAGGAAAGATAAAATGGAAAAAAAGGTCATTAATTAAGGTTGACTTTTGAGTTGACTTTGGTTTTCCCTGTGTAATCTTCGTAGTTTGGGTCAAGCGTCTAGGCCGGGCTAAGGGGGTTACAAAGCGGGTTTTATTCTCCTTATGCTTGAATAGATAAGCGGGTTCCATTCTCCAAATGCTCGAATGGATAGGCAAGTTTTATTTTCGTTATGCTCGAATAGATAAGTGGGTTCCATTCTCAAATACCCGAGCGGATAGGCAGGTTCTATTCTCCTTATTCTTGAATAGATATGCGGGTTCCGTTCTCCAAATGCTCGAACGGATAGGCAGGTTCCATTCTCCAAACGCCTGAACAGGTAGACGGTTCTTGTTGTAACCCCCTCGACCCGGCCTAGCTGATAGACCGAACCGAACAGGTCATAAGAGGAATATTGAAGTAAACTGGGAAGGTTTACCTTAATAAACGACCTTTTTTTCTTTTTTTCTTATCTAGATACAAGTTACATTCCTATGTGATCAACAAGCAGTGGATTAAAAGACATCACGAGCATTCGCCGATTAATACCAATTTCGGATTTAGAGACCATTTTGTAAATTTGATGATTTGTGAGGGTTATTACCAAATTTGGATTACCATCTTTTAATTAAGTTTATTACATGCTTCTCTGTAAAAAATCAGCTCAAGATACCCTTTAGAACTCATTTGACTTCATACAAGACAAACAGGGACCAAAACGCAAAGAAATAGAACTTCCAAAGATTCCAAAAATTGCCATAACAGCCAGCCGTTTCGGAACAGCAAGCCCTGTATCAAAACGTGGGACTGTACCTAAATGACCCTGGATCCATTTCTGAACAGGGGTTCACAGTTTCAAAACGGACCACCATGTTTCGATACCACAATGCATTTTCGAACACCCGTTTCGAAACAAGCAAGGGTGTTTCGAAACACATGGACCTGCAATCTAAATATTTGATGGTTTAACTTGAGTTAAATCATCCGAAACTAATCCGATATATACCTAAACATGCTTGCAACTCAAATACACTTCAATACTCAAGAATACATGCCAAAGGCACCATCAAAGCATCACTAGCAATATCAAAGAGAACTAAAGGCATGCTTCCTAAGATAACAAGCACAGAAAGGACGATTCTCAAATCCAAGCATAAACCAACTCTCAAAGGCCATTTACATAATCTTATATGCATATCAAACTTGCACCAAATCAGAAAATACTAAGCAACCAACATCCATAGCATTGGAAACCCCCATTGTCTTTATTACACTAGTTCAAAACCTCAACATACATTTAAAGAAGTCTCTTGGAAAATTCCTTGTAGTTGCTGCCTCCAAACACCTAATTATCTGCATTGATGAACAAAGAGAGCATAAGCATACAAGCTTAGTGAGGATTTGCTCAAAACCAAAAAACACAATCAAAGCACAAAACCATTTTTCACTCTTTTCAAGGCCATCGTGCCTTCTTTGATAAACCATGCGCTTTAACATTAAAATCAGCATGCTTAACACCATGCAACATGAATCATATATTTTCCAGCAATTAAACCATTGCTACACAAACGTCAAGCCTTCCAAGCATAGACACCAGTATGCTAAGCTTAAGATAAAACATGCATTTTTCATAATATGCATCATCAACATTTCCATAACATTTCATTACATTATATTGGCTTACAAGTGATAAAAAAACATTCTCAAAAACACATCGGATACACGGGTTACCAAGGGTTATCCCTAAACCATTCATACACTCTATCGGCATCTCAAGGCTAACACACGGGAGCAACCCTCCACCGTTGTGACGCCCGTGGTGGAGTATTCGGTACAATGACAACCCCTCAACACCACTCATCGGTAGATGCATAATTCACTAAAGAGAGATAGAACACATACAAGGTTTGCAGGCAGGAGCTAACCTCAACCGTTGTAACCTTAAACAATCCTCAATCGTTAGGGTACTTGGATGGAGTTTTCGGTACAATCACAACCCCTCAACATCGAAGGCGACTTGTTTATAGTGCACTCAATCCTATAGTCGGCTAACTATATCCAATTTCATTTACAAAACACTTATACAACATCACTTGCCAATAAAATCCACATTTCATGCATACCTCACTGTTTTTCCAAAGCATTCATGAAAAGTCTTAACTCAAGCATTAAACCATGCTTCAAAACTCACGCATCAACACATGCATACAAGGATCACTTACCTAGTGCTTCCTTAAACCACATGGCATCATCAAATACATCTTATATACTCAAAACATGCTTTAAAATAGTAGATAAATGCAATTAAAATCAAGTGCAACCAAAGGCTCATACAAGCACAATCCGGGAGAGAAATTCACTTTACTTACTTCTGAACTTAGTAAAGCGTTTCAAGCTCTTACTAAGTTCCCAAAACCTTTTTCTAAAACGTTTCCACGTTGGAAAATCAATTTCCACTCACCAACTTGCGAAACCACACTCGCCGACTCACAAATCAACCGTCTGAAGCCTTCAAAACCACTTCGTTCGATTCTGAAACACTATCCCATGTTTTCAACACATTAAAAAATAGATTCAATGCATCATAATGCATCCAAACACCAGCACTTTACTAGAAATTTGATTCCATGCTCTAAAGCATCAAAATACCCAACCAAATCAACTGAAATCTCAATTGATTGATCTCTAAACTCAGTCGATCCATCAACCAACACATCCAACACATTTTAAGCATATATCAACAACCAAAAAAAACCTAAAACTATCCTTATACCTCCAGCAACTCAGATCTCACATTACACCCCAAAAACCCAACCATAAACACTTTAAAAACCAATGATCTCAAGGATTTCGGGATTAATATGATTAAGACTCTATTTCAACATCATAAAGCTTTCAAAACCCAATTAGAAACCACCTCAAACAAACCAAATCAAAATAACTCCGAAAATTATCTTAAATCCTCTTTTCTAACAAGATTTCATCATTTTATCAAAACAATAATAAAACCTCAGTCAAATATCTTTAGAATTTCATTAAAGAACCTTGATTAGAGGGTTAGCACGAAATTTACCTCCAATCCTTGCTTCTCTTCTAATTTGGCAAGTTTGCTTTCAAGAAATTTGAGAGAAATCACAAAGGAGAAGTTGGAAATCGAGAGAGAAAATGAAAGTGATTGAAATATGGAAAATGAGAGAAAATGGAGAGTGTTTGGCTGAAGTGAAAAGGAGAGAATGAAAAGATCGTCAAATTTTGTTTAACTAAAATAACTACTTCTTTAATTAAATCATAAAAGCCACTTTAATTATTGAATAAACCATTTAAAACACATGTCAAATTACAGAAATAGCTTAATTTCCAATTAGCTCCCTAAAGATTCTAAGATTTTGACTCTTTTTGAAAAAAAAAACACTTTTTCCACAATTTTAAAACTTCACATTTTGGTCACTGCCCAAAATGTATACTTTCCAAAACTTTTTTTGCAAAATTGATTCAACCAAACTCTTTATTATAATTTTAGGAATTTTTATCATATTTTTATCCCATCCCGAACCATGATTTCTCTAAACCACCTTTAACGATTCGAACAACCAATTACCGGTTCCACCAGCCCAACCCGACACGCAAAACACCTAGGCCCAAAACCGGGGCGTTACACTTGTTGCTGAAAAAAGCCTTCATATACTTGTGAAAAGTACAATACACAATGCAGTTAAACATGCCCCTAGGGATGCCTAATACATGAATGCATGTCAAGCTTTTATGGTTTCCATTAAAATTCTTTTATTGGAATAAGTTTTTTGTTAGGCAGTAAGCACAATAAGATTTGAAACTCCAAAAAACCTAGATTGTATCATCTGAAACATTTTCTCAACTCTAGCAAAGGGTGGCAAGCATCTACTCTGGCCTACCTTATCAAACAGAAGAGCTAACTGAATTCCTTTCAGTTCTCCGCATCGAACAAGACTTCACACAAAGCTATTGGGATCACAACGAGTAGAAAAGTTAGCAACATTCCATCCCCAATTATTTTGCTAAAGGTTTTTCCCAATCTTTTGCACCTTTTGCTTCATTCTTTGCTTCTCTTAATCCAGTAATCGAGTACCTCTAGTTGAAATGATAGATTTCTTCATCTTCATCATTCTCATTCTTTGTACTTCTTTGCTTCATTGAAAACATTTGATCTTTGCATGCAAACGTCCCTAAATCTACTATCATTGTAGTTGATACATCCATATTCAGAGACAAGCCTCCTTGAGTGCCTCTAGAGAGTGAATGAGAATCCCTATATGTAACACCCTGAAATCCGGTCTAGTCAGAATTAAATTTCGATGATCGAAAATCCTATATTGATGAAGCTTAAATATTGTATCGATTAGTTAATTTTTGATTTTGAACCCTAATTGAGCTAAAAGGATCGTCATCGGACTTTATTGAATGATATTGAACCTATATAGTGACTAAATTGAAGAAAGTGCGAGTGGGAAGTCAAAACTATAGTTGAATGAGAAATGAGGTACTAATCTTGCGATTAGCCCCTTTTTCCTTTATAATTTTCCATGTGGAGTCACCGGGAGAGCTTTCTTCAATTGAAGGAAAGCTACCTTAATTAAAGACTAAAGAAATAACAAAATTGGCTTACCCGATTTCAAGAGAAAGCTAACTCCTCTCTATCCTTATCATCTTCATCACCTACCTCCAAGCGTACACCTCCATTGGAGGAATTCCAAGCTTTGCAATTTCTTCGTTTTATCGATATCGAATCATTGCTATCGATCGGGTAAGCTATAATCCTCAATCGATTATTGAATTCCATGGATTAAACATGATTAATTTTAAGCTAAGGTTTTGACTATCCATGGATATCTCATCGTTGTCATCTCTATTGAGATCGGTTATCAATTTTGATATTGTTATATTGATTTTCATATCGAAATATTGATCCTAATAGCTTTCTATTGATTTCCTAGCTCAAGACATTGATAAAGAGCATCCATCGTCTCCATCCAAAGCTAAGAACAAGGGGATTGTCATCCGAGAGCCTTGAAAGCTTTGGAGTGTCAAGGTGAGTGTAGTCGGAGTCTCGGGTTTAGGCGAAAGGCCTTCCCGGATCATCATTTGATAAATTAGATTACATCGCTAACATTGTTGCTGAAGAAATTGCATTGGATGGTTAATCGGACACTTTGGTAAGTGTCGGTAAGTTGTTATTGAGCATTGGACATAGTCATTGTTATTGTCATGGTGTATTGACATTGGTATAGTCATTGTCATCGAATTATTGTATTGAGATCATTGGACAATGTTATTGACATTGAATTATGAAATATCGATGATGAGATACAAATATTTGTCATTTGTAATATTGAAATCATTGGACATCGGAATACTATTGATTATTGAAATGGGTATGAACATTGAAACCTTAGATTGGAATGGACATTGGATACAATTGGCATGCCATAGAATTCATGAGCTCAGTGTACGAGTGGACTGCAGTCCTAAGGCTACGGCCTATATTGATTTGGCGAGGCGGAGAGATGTGTATGGATATTGGTCATTTTGGCGAGGCGGGGGGACTAGACCATTCACTGAATTGGCGAGGCGTATGAATTCACGTATCCACGATCTTTATTCAATCCAAAGATTAAGAATGAAATGAACATGTTTATATGTTGCATATTATTGAATATCATTATTATTGTTGGCATGAGATCATGATTAAGTATATTCATGGCATTGTTGTTATTCATGTTGTTTATGACTACCTCACTAGGTAAAGTATGCCTATTGTGTCTCATCTCATGCATATTTCAGGTTAAGAAGGTTTGTGTGTCGGAGGATCAGATCGGCAAGCAAGACGAGTCACTACCAGCCCCAAGTAATGTGTTTTTGTCTTATAAACTCCTAGGAAGGTGGCAAAGTAGTTGAACTAGTCATGTAACCCCCGTAGGCCGGTCTAGACGGTTGACCCGAACTACGAAGATTACACGGGGAAAACCAAAGTCAACCCGAAAGTCAACCTTGATTAACGACCCTTTTTTTTCTTTTTGGACTTGTCTAGATGCACACCAAACCTAGGCATACTCTTGAGATAAGCATACTCAAAAAAATCACAGCAATCAGAAAACAATAAGGGACCCAATTGCACAAAATACGAATTTAGGGACCAATTTGTAAATTCTGAAAATTAAGAGGACTTTACCAATTTTTAAGTTACCATTATGAAATTAGTCATGTTTCATGCCTCTCTGCCAAATTTCATCTCAAACGGACATCTCAAACTCAAGCAATTGCACATACAAGAATCGGGACTAAAACGTAAAGCTTGCAAACCTCAAAACCATTCAAATTTTATGCCCAACGGTCAAGTGTTCCGAAACAGGTCTAGGCCGTTCAGGAACACCCCTTGGCAGTAGCCAAAGTGTTCAGAAACGGGTCTAGGCCGTTCAGGAACACCCCTTGGCAGTAGCCAAAGTGTTCAGAAACGGGTCTAGGCCGTTCAGGAACACCCAGGCCAAATCAAGGGCCTGTTTCGAAACAGGCAAGGGTGTTTCGAAACACCCTGCCCAGAAACAGCAGATAGGCCTGTTTTAACACCTTTAAACCCCATCAAACATGCTCCAAACCATTCCATAATAAATCAACAACATGCCAAGCATCATACCTACCAACTTGCATCAAAATCTAGATACAAAACCACCCCTAGGTGCACCAACTCATTCAACACATCCAACACTCAATCATGCTTTTAAAACAAGAAGCATAGCATAACGACTTAAGAATAAGAAGATTCAAACGTTGCAAGCGTTAAACCACATAGTTCAAAATCATAAACCAAACTTGTCCAACATACACAATCTCATTAAACATCAACATAAGAGATTCTCCCCCCATTGCCTTTATTATCTATAGCTATTAACCGAGACATACATCTCAAGTGGAGCTCTCCTTGAATCCCTTGCTCCTCGCTGTCCCAACTTCAAATATCTGCATTGATGGATAAAAAGGAGCGTAAGCACATAATGCTTAGTGAGGAATGCTCAAAACCAAAACACCATCAATGCAGCGAGTCATAAAACCTCTTTTAAAAGTAAACACAATTCGATAAACCAAAGCAATGTTTGAAAACCCCTTTTAACAACATGCTTTAAATCATGCATTGCTCAAACATGAAAACCCAACCCTTAGCTTAGAAAAGCTAAGTAATTCACTTCAAAGCACAACCTTGCAAAACCATCAATTTAACCATTCCATGCATGAACATCATATGCAAAGTTAAATACAAGATCCTTGGAAAACACTTCCACTTCACATTATACTTTTCTTATACTTGGAAATCATTTCAAAGCAAGAAACCTTAAAAACCCACTTACACCCTCAATTCTATCTCATGCATTAAGCAAATGCAATACATGAACCACAAAATCAACATTTGCATTACATGCCTTTTTAAAACAAGCCTTCACAAGACTTCAATGCACCAAAGAGATTCCATGCACACAATGCAACATTCTCAATAGAAGATAAACACTTGTTCAAGCTAACAAGTAAAACATGCATTCATAGAACATTACACACTTCTCATGCAACCATGCATCATTTCAAGCATCTCATGCTTCATCATATTCAAGAACATTATATTGGCTTCCAAGCGATAATTCACAAACCATCATGACACAAGACACAATCGGATACGCGGATTACAAGCGTTGTCCCACTCGCTTCATACACACTTCCGAACAACACAAGGTGGAGTTTACCGGTACATTCACAACCCCTCAACACCCGTGAGGGAGTTTAACGGTACAATCACAACCCCTCAACATCACTCATCGGAAGTTGTATAATACACTAGCGAGAGCCGGGACACATCACAAGGCTTACACATGGAAGCTACCACAACCATTGTAATCACCTTAACCAAGCTCACACACGGGAGCAACCCTCCACCGTTGTGACGCTTAACAAAGTCCACTCATGAGAGCCAACCTCCATCAT
The DNA here is from genome assembly GCA_030270665.1 of Hibiscus trionum. Taxonomy (NCBI): domain Eukaryota; kingdom Viridiplantae; phylum Streptophyta; class Magnoliopsida; order Malvales; family Malvaceae; genus Hibiscus; species Hibiscus trionum. The sequence goes on along the minus strand of BSYR01000007.1, from coordinate 5,444,156 downwards.
GGTGACTTTAACAAGGTTCACCCACGAGAGCCATCCTCCATCGTGGTGGCACTAAACCAAGCCCACCCACGAGAGCCAACCTCCATCGTAGTGGCACTAAACCAAGCCCACTCACGAGAGCCAACCTCCATCGTGGTGACACCAATTTCCTCAATCGCTAGGATTCTTGGATGGAGTTTACGGTACAATCACAACCCCCTCGACATCCAAGGCGACTCAATTCACGGTGCACCCAATCCTATAGTCGGCTAACTATATCCGATTAAAGTAACCAAGAACCACTTACATCACTTGCCAATATAACCATTTTACCACATTAATCCATTGTTTTACAAGCATAACCAAAATGCCAAAACCACCAATTACCATCATCAATCCACTGTTTTTGAAGCATTACACAAAGCCATTAAACAACATGCAACACTATGCATCAATTCCACAATTCCAATGTACAAAACCAAGGATCTCTTACCTTGAGCATCCTTCACACATGGCTTTCAAAACCAGCATTAAACCATGCTAAAATATGCTTTCAAAACAGAATTTAAAACATGCAAATCACATGCATTGCATCCAACAATCACAAGTGCTTTAAAAACCAAATCATAACACAAACCAAGAGAGGAATGCCATTTACTTACTCTTGAGCTTAGCTAAGTTGTTTAGACTTAAACTAAGCTCCCAAAACCTTCAAACCTTGGTTTTAAAGCTGAAAACCCAACTTCACTCACCGATACACAAAACAAGGCTAGCCAACAAGCCTTCCAAGCATCCGAAACCTTCAACGCCACCTCTATTGCTCACGGATCATTCTCCCCCGTTTCAAGCACATAACAACAGAGGATTAATGCATCATAATGCATTAAAAACACCAGCAACACACCTAAACTCGCTGCTCTTTGCAAATCCAACATTTCGGCTACCAAACACAACCGAAATCACCTCCAAACACTTCCAAGACTTAACCCAGCCAAGAGCCATCACTTCTAACCATTTTTAAACATCAATTAACATCCAAAATGATCCCAAACACGTCCTTATACCTCCAGCATTAACAAAACACCAAGATCACCCCAAAAACCACCATTTTCACAAGTAAAAACTTAGGAAAATCAACCTATTCGAGATTGGATTGTTTAAACCTCAATTGCACATCAATTATACATCCAAAATACATCAAAAAGACATCTCAAAACAGAGCCCAATCATTTAATACGAATTTAATCAAAATTAAATCCAAATCTTGCATTTTAAGCCAAAATCAAGATCACAACATCAAAACCTTTTATAAAACACAAATCAAGGATTGAGAACTTGGGAATTTCAGTAAAGAACTGAGTATTTAGAGGAGAAGGACGTTCATACCTCTAAATGTGAGTTTCTCCTTGTTTAGAACCAAGATTCTTGAAAATCCAATAAGCAAATGAATAGAATTTGGTGTAGAAATGATTAGAGATCAATTAGAGATTGAAATCTCATCTTTAGATGTTAAAATCAGAGGAAAAATGGCTGGGGAAAAGTGTTTGGGCTGAGACAAAAATTGAGAGAAAAGAAATGGAAAATTTTGAGAAAAGTTAGTTATGACATCAAAATATCTATTTCCCCTTTTTCCTTTAAATTAAAAATCATTAATTAAATCTTTAATATTAAGAAAAATCTGGAGAAAACTCTTCTTGGGTAAATTAGCTCCTTAAAGATTCAAAGTTTCAATCCTTTTAAAACAGTCACCAACTTTTCAAAAATTACATTTTAGTCACTAACTCGAAATGTCTTATTTCCAAACCTCGTTTCGCAAAATTGATTTCACCACTCTCTTATATATAATAAAAGAGGATTTTTAGATATTTTTCCATATTTTTAATGCATCCCGAACTAGGCTTTCCTTAAAAACCACCATTTATATTCGAACTGAAAATCCGACCGGTCCAGTTCAAACCCAAAACTTCTAAGCCCAAAATTGGGGTGTTACAACTCTCCCCCCTTAAGAAATTTCGTCCTCGAAATTTCAACTGGCGAAAAGAGAACAACCAAACTTCTCAAGCAACACACAAGGCAACACAGGAGACTTAACCACCACTGAACACTCTCCTCACAAAACTCCACCAACCCAACACCACCACATATTGTTCACAGATTCCAGAACACTCAGATGTTAACCACATCTTAACCTTTCACACTTCCGGACTGCACACAGCCCCAACAACAACCTGAAGAACCTCCAAACTTTTACAGCATACACCACCTCAGCTCATAACTCCCAAAACTTGTACACACGGTGACACCAACCAATCCAGTTCAGCCACCATGTGACCCACAACCTTCACTGCTTCTAAAACCCCTTGCACAACTGCTCAACCTCTTCCAAAGGTTACCACATCAAGCAAAAATTCTTAAGCATCAACTGCTTATTCAAACTTCTCAACGTATTGATGACATTCCTTCATATTCTCCGCTATCATCACCATAACGACTCACCAAGACTACTCACCTAACATCCGAAAATCACGACACAAAACCCCAACCTTGACTCCGCCAGCCGTTCCACACACCACCAGCTGACTTCAGAAGGAATTTACTTATACACAACTAGCCAACCACTTCTCACAAGAACCCGTCCAACCAACAATGGCCCTTGAACTTACATTGCTTTTCCACTTCAAACTTTGACTACAATACTAGCCTTACCAGGACACCGCCCATTCTATACATACATATTAGATTACGAAACTTCTATTCTCCCAGGCTAACCCTTTTCTACAACCCACAACACAACCTCTTCTCAACTCTTCGAAGGTTGCTACGAACCATCACCTACAAAACAACCCTTCTATTACGACATCAATGCCAAGTTACCTCAGCACTCTGGAACACATCCACTAACTTACAACATCACTTAACACCAAGAAACTACCACTTCTACCAGCTATTCACAACCACTCTAACCGATTCTAACTTCAACCGGTAATCTCCTCACCACCATACCGCTAAACTCATTAAGCGCCAAACACTTTCCTTCTACCAACATGCTATATCGCACTCACTATTACTGACAACTCGCTTAATACCCTCCATTACTTCTAACATTCTCATAGTACCAACACAACTTTTAAAACCCCCATCCAATCTAACCCTATCACAACTCTAACGGACCCGATTAACTATCAGCGAGTGTGAACGTTCGTATGCATGGTCACCAATATGCCCTATCAATGCCTGATGTACATGCATGCAAAACCTCTAATGTCATGTCACATGTATGCATGGACCAGTACATATATAATATAGCATATAACAAATGATTTTAACTGTGCATGTATGTCGGTTCACACCCACCAATAACATCCTCAGAATCTGCCTAAAAACAACCTCCTATCTCACTTCCAACTTGACCAACTCCATCATTCTAACAACCCATTATCCACAAGATACTCACTAATGCCCTCTTCACACTAAAGTTGTTTTCAAAACAACACCAACTACTACCCCAAACATGCTAGCAACGAGACCATACCCACTACGCAAGGAAATACCAACTGAAACCAAACTAAGATACTAGAGCAAAGGTTACTTAACAAGGTTACCTGTAAACACCTCACTGCCCCGGAGCTTCAACAGACAAGCTCTCTTCCTCGCAGAACCATCATTCTCCAGCCGCACCGCTGCAGCATCAGCTAACACATTAAGGTCATCACCATCTCCCTGCGGTAAAGAATCCTGACTACCCCGAGCCAACTTCAAACAATTACGTCTCAAATGTCCAACAGACCCACAATTCCAACAGGTTTCATTCCCCAAGCTCCTCACACCTTTCTGCCCTTCCTGCCACCTTCGAACTTTGTCTCGGCTGTGCCCACTACCCTTCAGAGACTCTTTTGCTACCACTGAAGCTGATCTCACCACATGAGGACAATTCCGCTTCACATGCTCTTTAGAACCACAGTTCCAACAAACTCCTGCGCCCCAACAACCTCCAACATGACACTTTCCACATTGGTCACACATCGGCAACCGAGCTACCCCTCTTTGATCATGTAGCACTTGCCCCAAATCTACACTACCATCCAAGCTTCGATTCAAGCAAAACCTTCTATCACGTCGCCTCTTACGCTGACCACTCTCGAGGTCAGTACGCACAACTCTCTCGCTTAAACTTTTCTCACCTTCATAAACTGAAACCACACCCTCATGTTGCTTAACCCTTGGGAATTTCTCTCCAAGGTACCTCTCATAAAAGTCAGACACAAAGAAGTCCCAATCTATATCGTGGATGTGCGATGCCACCGCCACAGATGTCCACCAGGCACAAGTGTCCTCCAACATCAATGAGACAACACTTCCCAGCTTACAGGCATAGACACAACCCTCCTGATCCAAAATCAGAATTACACTGGCCAACCAGGCCTCGAACGTTTCAGACGTCGAACCATGATACTCCACAGCTCCCAAATCATGTAAACGCTGTTTCGACAAACCCGCACATCCCACAGCCGGCACGTGTACATGCCTTACTTTTGCCACCGCCTGAGATGTTCCCAACACCTCTTGAACTAAAGGTGATGAACTCTTCATCACAGAACCAGCTTCTTCCTCCTGCTCACTACCTCAACTCCAGGCACTGTAGGCTGAAACGAAACACCTCCACCAAAAGGTGAATTCCACGCCTTAACAAACTGCTCTAAAGCAGCAACCATCTCACCCAACTGCCATTCTCTCATCGATTTCACCATGCTATTAACAGCAAACAATCATAACAAAACAAACAAATCGATCAGACCAGCTTTAAGCAAGGATTCAAAACTCCAACTCCAAAATAACACAATAGCTATAATAATAAGGCAATGGGTATCCCGAATTCTCCCCTTTTACATGACATAACAGTCAATAAAAACATGGATATCACAACATTGAGCATATCAATCAACATATTTCAATCATGCTCTCATCAAACAACATTCACTTGTAACAGCATAATATCAACATATCATACCCATCACACTTTCATCACTCATAAAATCAGCTCACATCACCAACATATCACCAGCACAAATCCACATTAACTCAATGAAGATTCACAAACAAAAAGCATGCTAAAAACATCAACAATTCGCTCAAAGACACACTTTCCAACCGACTTCCAACCCCACATCAGAATAAACATTAAACACTTATTACAACAATTTACCATATCCCCTAAGCTTTCGCAACCTGGCTCTGATACCACCAAATGTAACCCTCGTAGCCCGGTCTAGACGGTTGACCCGAACTACGAAGATTACACGGGGAAAACCAAAGTCAACCCGAAAGTCAACCTTGATTAACGACCCTTTTTTTCTTTTTAGACTTGTCTAGATGCACACCAAACCTAGGCATACTCTTGAGATAAGCATACTCAAAAAAATCACAGCAATCGGAAAACAATAAGGGACCCAATTGCACAAAATACGAATTTAGGGACCAATTTGTAAATTCTGAAAATTAAGAAGACTTTACCAATTTTTAAGTTACCATTATGAAATTAGTCATGTTTCATGCCTCTCTGCCAAATTTCATCTCAAACGGACATCTCAAACTCAAGCAATTGCACATACAAGAATCGGGACAAAAACGTAAAGCTTGCAAACCTCAAAACCATTCAAATTTTATGCACAACGGTCAAGTGTTCCGAAACGGGTCTAGGCCGTTCAGGAACACCCCTTGGCAGTAGCCAAAGTGTTCAGAAACGGGTCTAGGCCGTTCAGGAACACCCAGGCCAAATCAAGGGCCTGTTTCGAAACAGGCAAGGGTGTTTCGAAACACCCTGCCCAGAAACAACAGATAGGCCTGTTTTAACACCTTTAAACCCCATCAAACATGCTCCAAACCATTCCACAATAAATCAACAACATGCCAAGCATCATACCTACCAACTTGCATCAAAATCTAGATACAAAACCACCCCTAGGTGCACCAACTCATTCAACACATCCAACACTCAATCATGCTTTTAAAACAAGAAGCATAGCATAACGACTTAAGAATAAGAAGATTCAAACATTGCAAGCGTTAAACCACATAGTTCAAAATCATAAACCAAACTTGTCCAACATACACAATCTCATTAAACATCAACATAAGAGATTCTCCCCCATTGCCTTTATTATCTATAGCTATTAACCAAGACATACATCTCAAGTGGAGCTCTCCTTGAATCCCTTGCTCCTCGCTGTCCCAACTTCAAATATCTGCATTGATGGATAAAAAGGAGCGTAAGCACATAATGCTTAGTGAGGAATGCTCAAAACCAAAACACCATCAATGCAGCGAGTCATAAAACCTCTTTTAAAAGTAAACACAATTCGATAAACCAAAGCAATGTTTGAAAACCCCTTTTAACAACATGCTTTAAATCATGCATTGCTCAAACATGAAAAACCAACCCTTAGCTTAGAAAAGCTAAGTAATTCACTTCAAAGCACAACCTTGCAAAACCATCAATTTAACCATTCCATGCATGAACATCATATGCAAAGTTAAATACAAGATCCTTGGAAAACACTTCCACTTCACATTATACTTTTCTTATACTTGAAAATCATTTCAAAGCAAGAGACCTTAAAAAACCACTTACACCCTCAATTCTATCTCATGCATTAAGCAAATGCAATACATGAACCACAAAATCAGCATTTGCATTACATGCCTTTTTAAAACAAGCCTTCACAAGACTTCAATGCACCAAAGAGATTCCATGCACACAATGCAACATTCTCAATAGAAGATAAACACTTGTTCAAGCTAACAAGTAAAACATGCATTCATAGAACATTACACACTTCTCATGCAACCATGCATCATTTCAAGCATCTCATGCTTCATCATATTCAAGAACATTATATTGGCTTCCAAGCGATAATTCACAAACCATCATGACACAAGACACAACCGGATACGCGGATTACAAGCGTTGTCCCACACGCTTCATACACACTTCCGAACAACACAAGGTGGAGTTTACCGGTACATTCACAACCCCTCAACACCCGTGATGGAGTTTAACGGTACAATCACAACCCCTCAACATCACTCATCGGAAGTTGTATAATACACTAGCGAGAGCCGGGACACATCACAAGGCTTACACATGGAAGCTACCACAACCATTGTAATCACCTTAACCAAGCTCACACACGGGAGCAACCCTCCACCGTTGTGACGCTTAACAAAGTCCACTCATGAGAGCCAACCTCCATCATGGTGACTTTAACAAGGTTCACCCACGAGAGCCATCCTCCATCGTGGTGGCACTAAACCAAGCCCACCCACGAGAGCCAACCTCCATCGTAGTGGCACTAAACCAAGCCCACTCACGAGAGCCAACCTCCATCGTGGTGACACCAATTTCCTCAATCGCTAGGATTCTTGGATGGAGTTTACGGTACAATCACAACCCCCTCGACATCCAAGGCGACTCAATTCACGGTGCACCCAATCCTATAGCTGGCTAACTATATCCGATTAAAGTAACCAAGAACCACTTACATCACTTGCCAATATAACCATTTTACCACATTAATCCATTGTTTTACAAGCATAACCAAAATGCCAAAACCACCAATTACCATCATCAATCCACTGTTTTTGAAGCATTACACAAAGCCATTAAACAACATGCAACACTATGCATCAATTCCACAATTCCAATGTACAAAACAAAGGATCTCTTACCTTGAGCATCCTTCACACATGGCTTTCAAAACCAGCATTAAACCATGCTAAAATATGCTTTCAAAACAGAATTTAAAACATGCAAATCACATGCATTGCATCCAACAATCACAAGTGCTTTAAAAACCAAATCATAACACAAACCAAGAGAGGAATGCCATTTACTTACTCTTAAGCTTAGCTAAGTTGTTTAGACTTAAACTAAGCTCCCAAAACCTTCAAACCTTGGTTTTAAAGCTGAAAACCCAACTTCACTCACCGATACACAAAACAAGGCTAGCCAACAAGCCTTCCAAGCATCCGAAACCTTCAACGCCACCTCTATTGCTCACGGATCATTCTCCCCTGTTTCAAGCACATAACAACAGAGGATTAATGCATCATAATGCATTAAAAACACCAGCAACACACCTAAACTCGCTGCTCTTTGCAAATCCAACATTTCGGCTACCAAACACAACCGAAATCACCTCCAAACACTTCCAAGACTTAACCCAGCCAAGAGCCATCACTTCTAACCATTTTTAAACATCAATTAACATCCAAAATGATCCCAAACACGTCCTTATACCTCCAGCATTAACAAAACACCAAGATCACCCCAAAAACCACCATTTTCACAAGTAAAAACTTAGGAAAATCAACCTATTCGAGATTGCATTGTTTAAACCTCAATTGCACATCAATTATACATCCAAAATACATCAAAAAGACATCTCAAAACAGAGCCCAATCATTTAATACGAATTTAATCAAAATTAAATCCAAATCTTGCATTTTAAGCCAAAATCAAGATCACAACATCAAAACCTTTTATAAAACACAAATCAAGGATTGAGAACTTGGGAATTTCAGTAAAGAACTGAGTATTTAGAGGAGAATGACGTTCATACCTCTAAATGTGAGTTTCTCCTTGTTTAGAACCAAGATTCTTGAAAATCCAATAAGCAAATGAATAGAATTTGGTGTAGAAATGATTAGAGATCAATTAGAGATTGAAATCTCATCTTTAGATGTTAAAATCAGAGGAAAAATGGCTGGGGAAAAGTGTTTGGGCTGAGAGAAAAATTGAGAGAAAAGAAATGGAAAATTTTGAAAAAAGTTAGTTATGACATCAAACTATATATTTCCCCTTTTTCCTTTAAATTAAAAATCATTAATTAAATCTTTAATATTAAGAAAAATCTGGAGAAAACTCTTCTTGGGTAAATTAGCTCCTTAAAGATTCAAAGTTTCAATCCTTTTAAAACAGTCACCAACTTTTCAAAAATTACATTTTAGTCACAAACTCGAAATGTCTTATTTCCAAACCTCATTTCGCAAAATTGATTTCACCACTCTCTTATATATAATAAAAGAGGATTTTTAGATATTTTTCCATATTTTTAATGCATCCCGAACTAGGCTTTCCTTAAAACCACCTTTTATATTCGAACCGAAAATCCGACCGGTCCAGTTCAAACCCAAAACTTCTAAGCCCAAAATTGGGGTGTTACAAGTCATTTGTGCCTATTTTGATATGTTGGTGTATTGCTTAAGTTGTAATAAGTTATATAGCTTAAAATGGCTTTTTGGTGAAGTTTAAAATGGATGGAAATTGCATACATGGCTCAAAAAGGTAAAAACATAGTAAACATATTCATATGGTCATGAAATTTGGCATGCTAGTAGTTTATTCCATTAAAATATTGCATGTAAAGTTTTGTTGCATTTGAACATCGTTCAACAGGTCAAATCGAATAAAAACCAGCAAAAATCTGTCATTACAGGCCAGGCCGTATCGGAACGGGTGATGGCGTTTCAATACAGGTGTACAATATTGAACCTAATGGTAAGGGTGTATCGAAACGGAATTGAACCGTTTCGCAACATTTTGTCTCTGGAGACCAACGTTTCGATACGAGTTCATGGCTTATCGAAACGGGTCAAAGTCAAAGGTGGTCAATCCATTTCGATACAGGTCAAGCCTGTATCGATACGATCTAAAGCAAAAAGTCAATAAAAGATGATCAATGTCCACCCGTTTCGAAACAGATAAGGGTGTTTCAATACGGGGTTAGGTAAGTTAGTTAATGACTCATTGAACAGGTTACTAATTTCACATTTTAGTCACAATATATCGTATGATTAAATTGGAAGGGTTAATGACCTTCAAACTGTATCAAATTTTATAGGCTAGTTATTAATGCATTGAATTACATTGTGTTATTGTCTGTTACATCAAAAGACCTTTTATTTGTCAGTTTTACAGTTTAGTCCCTAAAACTTGTAAAAGTTATAAATTGGACATAAATGGTTTAATATGGCCATCTTGTGAATGGATTGGATTAAATATATATTGGTAAAGTTTTGTTTGGTGTAATTTTGATTGAGGGTTGAAAACAGAATGGAATTTATCACATCGATCACCTAATCACTCATCGATAACACGCTCCGACCCGATTAACGTCTAGACTGGGAAGGGATGTTACATTTATGGTATTAGAGCTAGAGTTTAGTCGATTCTAGGACTAAACCGAAGTTTATTGCATTGCTATTGTGTTACTTTGCCACCTAGGAGTTTTATATTGTGTATATTGTGACTTGTCGACTAATTCGATCTTTCATATAGATATGTCTGAGACAAACGAAGCTCACATTGACGAGCTCTCTACTGGCTCCTCGACACATGGCGAGGAGATAAGAGGAGGAAATCCTCAGAACCCACCGCAACCATAGGACCCTCATGTTCAGGGCACTGAGCCTGCAGCACCTACCGCTCAGGCTGAATGTTATCAGAACATGGCTAACATGTTCAAACAGTTTATGGGTGCGATACAAACAGCACCATCATTTCAGCCTACCCCTCATGTTGTTCAGTATGTCTGAGCCCATGTGGACAAGTTGGCTTCACTTCGAGCCTATTCTTTCACCAGACAAGGTGATGATAATCCTGAAATTGCGAATATTGGCTGGACAACACACTACGTATCTTGAATAAACAGTTGCAGTGTTCGGATGAACACAAGTTGGAATGTGCTATTGCATTGGTGATCGATGAAGCTCTTATGTGGTAGGAAACTACTATTCTCACATCTCCTAAAGAATCGGTTACTTGGGAGTTCTTTCTTCGAGAATTCCGAAACAAGTACATCAGTGAGTATTATCTCGCAGAAAGACGGACACCTTCCTTCATCTAATGCAAGGAAGACGACCTATCGATCAATATATCCATGATTTCTGTAAATATTGTCAATACGGAGCAGAGTTTATAAAGAAAGAGGAAGATAAGTACATAATGTTCATAGCTCGCCTTAGTGATGAATTATGACCTATGTTTACGGTCCTTGGTATCACCAACTTTCAGGATTTGGTGAACCGAGTCAGAGCCACTGAAGCTGCCTAGAGAGCTCAACGAGCTGGTGGGTCTGGAAAATTTGAGAAGAGGTTTAGGGATGATTCGCGACCTCCGAGATGGAATAAGAAGGGGAGATATCAATGCCCCAAGCAAAATGTCTACCCACAGCCTTCCCGTTCTGGGAATATTGAGAGACCTCAGTCTGTGACACAGTCTTTTGCCAAAGCAGCGTCCGTTGATAGTACTGGAGGTTCAAACCGAGGCAACCAGCATCTGTTGTATAATTATTGTCAGAACAAGCATCTGGTGGGACAATGTCGTAAGAAGACTGGAGCTTGTTATTACTGTGGTGAGCAAGGTCACTTTATTCGTGACTGTCCTATGAATGCAACCAAATCTGTGGTCACACTGACTACTGCTGCTTCTTCTACTCAATGTTTCTGAGGTAAGGGAATGAAGCAGGGATCATCGGGGACTTTTGAACGATCGATTGGTCCAGAGAAGCCCTTCAATAAACAAGATTCAAAGGCTCCTACTCAAATGTACCATGTGAGGAGTAGGAAATAAGAGGATGAACCTGATGTTATTGCAGGTACCATTGAGTTATACTCGCATCCTTTATATGCATTGGTTGACCCTGGCTCTACTCATTCTTTCATAAGCACCAATGTAGTTAAAAAGTATAACATTTTTTTTGAACCAATAGCATTGAGAATTTCTGTAACCAATCCCCTAGGAGATTGTGTCACCATAAGGGTAGTATACAAGAATTTTCCCTTAATGATTCAATGGATTCCTTTTTCGGCCAATTTGTTGGCTTTACAAATCCATGAATTCGACGATATCCTAGGTTTAGATTGGCTTAGTGAACATCAAACCTGGGTAGATAGTTGTAAAAGAAAAATGTATCTTAAGGGTTTGGGTAAAGAAAGTGTTGTATTGATGAATGCGAGGAATACATCCTTGTATGCTTTGTCATTGGAAACTAAAGGTGAGCCGCAGCTACGAGACATTGACACCGTATGTGAATTTCCTGATGTATTTCCTGGTGAACTTTCGGGATTGCCCCCAACCCGTGAAGTAGAATTTGGCATTAAGGTGCAACCTGGGACTTCCCCGGTGTCCATTGCACCATATCGGATGGTTGTTGTAGAGTTGAAGGAATTAAAGGCTCAGATCCAAGAACTATCGAACAAAGGTTTCATTCAACCGAGCTCTATACCCTAGGGAGCTCCGGTTCTCTTTGTTAAGAAGAAGGATGGTTCTATGCGATTGTGCATCGACTACAGACAGTTGAATAAAGTAACAATCAAGAACAAATATCCATTGCCTAGAATAGACGACATGTTCGATCAACTAAAAGATGCCTCTGTGTTTTTAAAGATCGATTTAAGGTCGGGCTACTATCAAATCAGAGTTAAGGAGTGTGATGTGCCAAAGATTGCCTTCCGTACAAGATATGAACACTACGAATTCTTGGTGATGCCTTTTGGGCTAACCAATGCACCGGCCGCTTTTATGGATTTGATGAATCGGGTCTTTCGGCCCTATCTTGACAAATTCGTAGTGGTGTTTGTAGATGATATATTGATATATTCCAAGAATAAAGCGGAACATCAAGATCATCTTCGTATTGTACTTCAGACCTTGAGAGAGAAGCAGTTGTACGCGAAGTTCTCTAAGTGTGAGTTTTGGATCACAGAAGTTGCCTTTCTGAGGCATATAGTGTCGGCTTCGGGTATTCATGTGGACCTGAAGAAAATCCAAGCCATTGTAGAATGGCATCCACCGAAGAACATTGGTGAACTCAGAATCTTCCTTGGGCTTGCTGGCTATTACCGCAGATTCGTGAAAGGATTTTCAATGATAGCCGCTCCTTTAACTAAATTGTTGAGGAAAGAAACTCCTTTTGTTTGGACCGAGGCCCAACAACGAAGTTTTGATCAGTTGAAACAAGTTCTGACCCATGCACCTGTCTTGACCAAGACTGAGTCTGGAAAGGACTATACAATATACAGTGATGCATCACATCTTGGGTTAGGATGTGTTTTGATGCAAGAAGGCAAAGTTATTGCTTATGCTTCGAGACAACTTAAGCCACACGAAATGAATTATCCCACCCATGACCTTGAATTGGCTGCAGTTGTCTTCGCATTGAAAATCTGGAGACATTATCTCTATGGAGAGAAATGCTATATTTTCACCGACCATAAAAGCCTCAAATATTTGTTGACCCAAAAGGAGTTGAACCTTAGGCAACGGAGGTGGATGGAACTTCTCAAAGATTACGACTTGATCATTGATTACCATCCGGGCAAGGCCAATGTTGTAGCTGATGTGCTCAGCCGCAAACCTTCGCCTGGTAAGCATTGATTATAAACTTGAAGTTTTATGTATTGTGAAGTTTTGTGCATTGATAATAAACGCTCACTTCTGACTTCAGAAGCATCATTGTCTTGTAGCTGAACTCCAAGTTCAGTCTACCATCATTTCACGAATCAAGGAATTGCAAGAGCAAGATCCTGAGCTTCAAGCCATTGTCTCTAAGCTATCGGACAACCCGACTTCAGAATTAATTTCGAAAGACTCTTATGCTTCCATGATCGAGTTTGTGTACCTAATGTATAATCTCTTCGCACCGACATCCTTTTAGAGGCCCATTCGAGTTCTTTTTCGGTTCACCCCGGTTCAGTAAAGATGTATAAAGATCTATGTGAGCTCTATTGGTGGCCTGGCATGAAGCAGGCCATAGTTGATTACATCTCCAAATGCCTCACGTGCCAACGTGTTAAGGCATAACTTTGTGCTCCTACTAGACTATTACAACCTATCGATCCACCGAAATGGAAATGGGAAAAGATAACTATGGACTTTGTTAGTTGTTTACCGTTGACTCTTGCAAAGCATGATGCTATATGGGTCATTGTAGATCGTTTCACAAAGTCAGCTCATTTTGTACCGGTTAGAATGGACTACGGTCTTCCTAAGCTAGCTGACTTGTATATCAAGGAGGTCATCCAACTCCATGGAGTACCTAAGTCTATTACCTCCGATCGAGATCCCCGATTTGCATCTCGGTTTTGGAAAACCTTACAAGGAGCTCTGGGCACCAGAGTTAATCTTAGCACGGCCTTTCACCCTCAAACTGACGGTCAGTCAGAAAGGGTAATTCAGGTAAATCATTGAACAACATGTCCTTTGAAATAATAGAAATCTGCATTGTCATTGAATCTCTTTATACAGATCTTGGAAGACATGCTTCAGGCATGCATTATTGACTTTGGTGGAACTTGGGAGAAATCTCTACCCCTTGTCGAATTTGCCTACAATAATAGTTACCAAGCATCAATCCAAATGGCCATGTATGAGGAATTTTATGGTAGACAATGTAGAACTCCATTGTGTTGGTCGGAGCTTGGCGAGGGCAAGATGTTAGGCCCTGACTTGCTTCGAGAGACTGAAGAATGGGTCACCATTATCCATGATCATTTAAAAGTTGCCTTTGATCGACAAAAAGCTTATGCTAATCTTAAAAGAAGAGACGTTGAATACGAAGTTGATGAGAAGGCCTTCCTCAAAGTGTCGCCGTGGAAGAAAGTCTTAAGGTTTGGAAAAAAGGGGAAATTGAGTCCCTGATTCATTGGACCCTTTGAAATTATTGAAAGGATTGGCCCAGTGGCATATCGGCTATTGCTACCCTCAGAATTGAGTAAAATCCAAGATTTCTTTCATGTATCGATGCTTCGGAAGTATCGATCTGATCCCTCACACGTTGTGGAACCTGAACCTGTAGAACTTTGACCCAATTTATCCTACGAGGAAGAACCGGTTCAGATTCTTGGAAGGGAAGTCAAGAGGCTTCACAACAAGGAAGTATCATTGGTTAAAGTGCTCTGGAAGAGCCACACTGTTGAAGAAGCCACTTGGTAATCTGAAGAGACCATGAGACAACAATACCCGTATCAGTTCAGTTCAGGTAAAAAATTCGAGGATAAATTTTTCTTAAGGGGGAGAGTTGTAACACCCTGAAATCCGGTCTAGTCGAAATTAAATTTTTCTTCGTTTTATCGATATCGAATCGTTGCTATCGATCGGGTAAGCTACAATCCTCAATCGATTATTGAATTCCATGGATTAAACATGATTAATTTTAAGCTAGGGTTTTGACTATCCATGGATATCTCATCGTTGTCATCTCTGTTGAGATCGGTTATCAATTTTGATATTGTTATATTGATTTTGATATCAAAATATTGATTCTAATAGCTTTCTGTTGATTTCCTAGCTCAAGACATTAATAAAGAGCATCCATCGTCTCCATCTAAAGCTAGGAACAAAGAGATTATCATCCAAGAGCCATGAAAGCTTCAGAGTGTCAAGGTGAGTGTAGTCGGAGGGATGTGTATGGATATTGGTCATATTGGAGAGGCGGAGGGACTAGAGCATTCATTGCCATGGCGAGGCGTAAGAATTCGTGGATCCACGGTCTTTATTCAATCCAAGGATTAAGAATGAAATGAACATGTTTATACGTTGCATATTATTGAGTATCATTGTTATTGTTGGCATGAGATCATGATTAAGTATATTCATGGCATTGTTGTTATTTATGTTGTTTATAACCTCACTAGGCAAAGTATACCTAATGTGTCTAATCTCATGCATATTTCAGGCTAAGAAGGTTTGTGTGTCAGAGGATCGGATCGGATCGGCAAGCAAGACAAGTCACTACCAGCCCCAAGTAATGTGTTTTTTGTCTTATAAACTCGTAAGAAGGTGGAAAATTAGTTGAACTAGTCATTTGTGCCTATTTTGATATGTTGGTGTATTGCTTAAGTTGTAATAAGTTATATTGCTTAAAATTGTGTTTTGGTGAAGTTTAAAATGGATGGAAATTGCATACATGGCTCAAAAAGGTAAAAACATAGTAAACGTATTCATATGGTCATGAAATTTTGCATGCTAGTAGTTTATACCATTGAAATATTGCATGTAAAGTTTCGTTGCATTTGGACATCGTTCAACAGGTCAAATCGAATAAAAACCAGCAAAAATCTGTCATTACATGCCAGGCCGTATCAGAACGGGTGATGGCGTTTCGATACGGGTGTACAATATTGAACCTAAGGGTAAGGGTGTATCAAAATGAATTGAACCGTTTCGCAACATTTTGTCTCTGGAGACCAATGTTTCGATACGAGTTCATGGCATATCGAAATGAGTCAAAGTCAAAGTCAAAGTCAAAGGTGGTCAATCAGTTTCGATACGGGTCAAGCCTGTATCAATATGGTCTAAAGCAAAAAGTCAACAAAAGATGATCAATGTCCACTCGTTTCGAAACAGATAAGGATGTTTCAATATGGGGTTAGGTAAGTTAGTTAAAGACTCATTGAAAAAATTACTAATTTCACATTTTAGTCACAAAATATTGTATGATTAAATTGGAAGGGTTAATGACCTCCAAACTGTATGAAAATTTATAGGCTAGTTATTAAAGCATTGAATTACATTGTGTTATTGTTTGTTACATCAAAAGACGTTTTATTTGTCAGTTTTATGGTTTAGTCCCTAAAACTTGTAAAAGTTATAAATTGGACCTAAATGATTTAATGTGTCCACCTTGTGAATGGATTGGATTAAATGTATATTGGTAAAGTTTTATCGCACCGAGTGGAATTTATCGGTGCGATAATCCTAAGTTTTATCTTGTGAACGGAATGGAATTTATCGCACCGATCACCTAATCACTCATCAGTAACACGCTCCGACCCGGTTCACGTCTAGACCGGGAAGGGGTGTTACACTATAACTTAGGATTAGTCATCTCCAATGTTTGTAAAATTGTTCTCATTATCCTGGAAGAAAGATTGGAAATTAGAAAGGCACCCCTTATTTCATAACATGATGCTTTAAAGACATCAAGACACTTTTAAGGCTCTTTGAAAATTCTCAGATTCTCACATTTATGGGATTACTTGCATGAGAATCTTTGCAGCAAAACTCATTTCCACTTTGAATGTCTTCGATGTTGGTGCTACATTCCCCAAGCTCTAAACTTAACCACGAAATGCCTCATAGTCCCTGTACTTTTCAAAACTTTTTCAAAGTAATGCCCAAGAATCTTTTGTTTGTTTTAAGTGATGTAAAACCTATTAATTCTTATTTCAATGCAAGATGCCTTTGTAAAGGGATGGGAATTAACAAAGAAGGTCAATAAAATTTTTTATTCTTATTGTTGCAAACAGAAAAGAAATCACAAGTAATCAAATATCAATGACAAAAACTTCTCATGGTCAAAATGTTGTAAGATGCCTTGAATACTACTCATGCCAAGCAGACTTTGAAACAATGTGAGCGGGTCCATCTTGTTCAAATATTTTTTTGACAAGAACATCATCTGAATATTTTAACATTGTTATGCACCATGGTGGGTTCATGGTGAATTCACCAAGGTATTAGTACCCTGAAAAAACATAGACTACTTTGATATGTGTCATGTAGATAGCATGTTAATGCTTGAAATGTATGACATAGTAGATGAGTTAGGATACTCCGGTAGGTATGTTTTGTACTGGAGACATTCTAGGAATAACTTTAGTGTTAAGAATTTAAGAACATATACTGATGTGATTGCTATGTTAGAAAATGTGACTAGGAATAGACACATACATGTCTATTTAGAGGAAAAGGTTACAGAAACCGTTCCAATAACTGAAAAAGCTATTGAAGAAGCTAAAAATCCTGATGATAGTGGATCTGAAGAAGACTCAGATTATGTAGCAGATGATTATAGTGAATCTGAAAATCCTGATAGTGGGTTTGAAGATAGTAAGAATGATGGTTGTGATCAAGAAGGGTATTCACATGATGTGCCTAGAATAATAGGTTTTGAAATGGACTTAAATAATGATTTGAGAGCCTGTCATGTTAGATTGAATGATGATGATGTGACTGAATGAGTAAAGTTGCACGGTGCATCTGAGTTTGACTCAGATGATTCAAAAAAGAAGAAAAGGATAAGAGTTCCAGAGTTTAACACTGAAGTGGACATGGCAAATACATAGTTTTAAAAGGGGATGATATTTGATGGAAAGGATATTCTCAAAGATGCAGTTAGAGAATATGGTATTAAGAATAGAGTTGATATAAATTCAAAAGAATTGACAACAAAAGGGAGCATGTTATTTGCAAGGAAGGGTTTCATTGGTATATTTGGGCCTCAAGATTTGACCCAAAGGATAAAATGAACTCAACATGGTAGATTAAGTCTAACATTGGAGAGCACAAATGTATGATGGGTTTTCAAAATAAAAATACTACTTATAAGTGGTTGGTTAAGACTTATCTTGAGAAATATAGGAGTGATGGTACATGTTCAAGTAGACATCTAAAATAAGATGTAATGCATGATCATGTCTATAATGTTTCATAAAGTAAATGCTTGAGAGCTAGGAATTTATCTTTGGAAATGGGTTTTAAGAGTCACAAAGGTTATTACTCAATGATATATAATTATCTTAGGGAACTTAGGACCTCTAATCCAGGTAGCACAACCATCCTTATGCTTGATAATAGGGTGTTCATGAGGATGTACATATGTTTAGCAGCTTGCAAGGAAGGTTACAAATTAGGTTGTAGACCTATTATAAGCATTCATAGCTGCCACTTTAAGGGCTATTTTAGAGGAGCTTTTTTGGCAATTGTTGGTATAGATGCAAATGACAGGCTTTATCTAATTATTGACGTTGTTGTTGAGGCTGAAAATGAATCTGCTTGGTATTGGTTTCTGTCATTGCTAGCTAGTGACTTGGAGATTGAAAGTAACCATAATATCACCTTTATATCAGACAAGCAGAAGGTAATTGTTCGTTTACCCTAACTAATGACTTACTTTATTCATTTGCATAATGTTTACTAATCAGTTTATTATTATGAAACAAGGATTGAAGAAGGCATTGGCAGAAGTGTTTCCTAGTGCTGCACATAGAACTTGTGTTAGGCACTTGTACAACAAATTCAAAACAGAGAAAATTTCAAAGGAAAACACTTGAAGGATTTACTTTGGGTGGCAACAAGAGTTACTTATCATAAATAATTTGAAGATGCAATGGCTGGATTGAAAGGAGTATCAACTCCATCCTTTAATTGGTTGAATGGAAAGGACCCTTCACAATGGTCCAAATCTCATTTTCCCCATTTTGCAAGTTTGACATGCTGCTGAGTAATTTATCAGAGTGCTTAAAATGTCCCACATTCACTGATTATAGCACATTGAATTTATCATGTACTTGACTTTAAATGATATAAATTTGTGTTAATAGATGATCTTGGGGGATAGACATAAACCCATTCTGACATTGATGGAGATGGTGAAAGCTAAAATCATGCAAAAATTTGCAATAAAAAAGGAGGATGCAGACAAATACGCTAGAATTGTATGTCCCAAAATACAAAGGTTGAATTGACAATTCAACTATCCACTAGGTACTATTATCTAGTCTATGTGTATATGATAACATTTTTATTATTGTTCAATTATTTTTTTTTACAATTTTTAAAAGTTGTTGGCCTACACATGCTGGAGGACATAACTATCAAGTGTCTGTTGGACCATCCAACCAGCATGATGTTAACTTGAAAAATCAAACATGCTCTTGCATGAAGTAGGATATCACTTGTTGGTCATCTATTAATTTGAAAAATCATACATGTTAATTTATTTATTCCTATCAATGAGCATTCTTTAATTTTTTTTGCAACAGGAATTCCATGTATACATGTTTTAGTCATGGTGCCAAAAATAAGAGGCCTAAATCATATGTTGACCCCCTGCTATCGCATAACCACCCAATCATAGATATATAGCCACTTCATCACACCCATGAGAGGCCCTAATCAGTGGGTGCAAGACACTGCCTTTGAGCCAATTATATAACCAAAACTCAGAAGGCCATCAGATAGACCTAAGAAGAAAAAGGTCAAGGAAGTAGATGAACCATCAAATTCTACTGTTAGATTTACCGGAAAAGGGGTTGCAATGTGCTGCTCTAAGTGTCGCAGAGTATGTCACAATCAAAGGACTTGCGAGGGAGAAATTGGTGCTAATATTTCTGTGAACGCTTTAAGAAGGACAACAAACCAAAGAAGGGTTAGTCCATCTATTAGACAACTTTCTGTCAAATTACCAAAACTACAAGTAAGTACAATTAACTATGCTTTAATTATGCTTCTATCTTTATATTTCTTACTTTATTAAATTGAATGATGCAGGTTAGGAGACCCACTACATCATTAACACAAACTAGTCTTTTCTATTTTATCCCCACTTCAGGACTTGCAACTCATCCAACTAAGCAATGTTGTCCAACACATGAGCCTCCAAGTGTTATGACAATTAGATGGATGCCAAGTTCATAGGAAAGTTACAATGTTGGCCAGAGCCAGTCAAGCATTGTAACCCAAAATGTGCAGGAAGATAACAGTTATAAAGGTTTAGGGAAAAGGCCAAGGATGTTGTAGAGGCATTGTAAAGTGCCCGTAAGTTCTATATTTCATGCACATTCCATCTCATATTATTGTTATTTTTTAGTACATTTTAGGCATAATTAGGATCATGCATTGCATTTTACAGTATTCTTTACTTTGCCATGCTTTTTATTGATTATCTTTTATTTGGTAAGGAAAAGGTATTGTTTTAGCTTAGTTTTAGTTTCAGGTACTAGAGGCTGACAGAAGGAGAGAGGAGCTGAGGACATGATGCTGAGGCAGCAGACCAGGGAGTTGTACTGAAATAGTTCCACACAAAGATAGCCGTTGTAGAGGACCTGTTGCAGCCATGCCTGTCGCCTAGGACAGCAAAGTGAGTCTGCCGCCCAGGACAGCAAAGTAAGCCTGCCGCCCAGGACAACAAAGTGAGTCTGCCGCCCAGGGCAACAAAGTGCGGAGTTGGTAAATTGGAGTGCGATTGTAGAGAAGAAAATCCTGATTCTAACGATGTCATCCACTCAATTTTCTGACGCCTGGAGCAAAAGACAGAGCCGCCGGAGGAGAAGAATGAGCTTACTTGTGGAACAAGGCAACAGTAAAAGAAGTCCATATTCAACTCAAAGAAGTCAGATTTTAAAGTTGCATTTAATGCAAAAGCCTTTTGAGGACTTCTACTCCAAGAAATACTTAGACTAGACCTTCGTCTATATAAACCTCATGTATTTAGCAAATCAAGATACACAACTTAGGTTTTTCCTTAGGCATAGTTTAGGTTTTCTTGCCGTCGACATGTTCTAATTTCTCTCTTTGGGTTTGGGTTATGTTGTAATTAGTTGTGAGAACGATTGTTGAGGTTTTCAGGTTTGTTTTTGCAATAAAATACTCCTAGTTTGCTTAATTCATGTGCTTCACTTCCTTCAATCAGTTCCAAAAGTCCAGCTGAAGAATCCATTTGTCAGGCACGACAGTGTCAAACTCACGAAAGAATTAAACGCGGTCTCATCATGAAGAGGTGTTGACTAATTCAGCTTAGACATACGTTAGAATTTCAGCGGCTAAAAGGAGCAACCAAACGTTGACTGTCTGTGTTAGGTTTACGCTGAGATTGCTAGGTATTGCCTACATCACACAACAACAGAATTCTAGCCTAGACATAGGTAGGATCACTTCAGAATTGCTTCGGCGAACTTGGAGTATCTGCCAGACTTCCCGCTGGGACTTCTCTCCATCTCACCTACCGGGACAGCGAAAGTTGAGAGAGTCGAGTGCCGCTGTGGCAGCGAAAGTTGTCGCCGCCTCAATCCGCCATTACCTGCCAAGGCAGCAGATCGTGGCAACGCAAAACACACTTGACCTATTCAACCCAGTTTCACACTAAGCAACAGCATAACCCTGCCCTCTCGATCAACCTGATCACTTCCTTATTATTACTTGTGTTTTTATTTTACTTTTCTTCTCAAACAACCACCTTACTTGTGCATTTACTTTTGTTGTGCAGAAATAAGAATTCGAATCAAGCTGTCCAATCCCTGTGGGAGGTGATATCTTTTATACTATAACTTGACAAGAGTGTGCACTTGCCCTCATAAATAGAGAACACTCAAACGTTCTACAGGAATATTCTAGGTGATAGATCTTTTGTGATGGATATTTTAAGAAGATATATTGTTTATGTTGGCAAGAGCCAGTCAAGCACTTCCTTTGCTATATTTTGAGGTACATTTTAAAAAATTATTTTGTAACAGTGATTATGAGCACTATGCACCATGTTCAAATGTTATCAAATATTTTGGGATACATTTGAAGTTTTAATTATACATTTTGAAAACATTTCTTGTTTTCAACTTTATATTATCATTAATATAGTACAGATCAACAAAAACTACAAGTAGCAACCAACTTAACATTTTATTTCATTTGAAGCTTAATATTTTATTTTTTGAAACCAACTAAAAACCACTAAACTTTATGTGAGTACCAGTAACCCACCAAAATTACTACCAGCAACCCATCAAAAACCAACCAAAAACTAATGTGAGCACAACTTCACAATTACAATAT
The DNA here is from genome assembly GCA_030270665.1 of Hibiscus trionum. Lineage (NCBI taxonomy): Eukaryota > Viridiplantae > Streptophyta > Magnoliopsida > Malvales > Malvaceae > Hibiscus > Hibiscus trionum. The sequence goes on along the minus strand of BSYR01000007.1, from coordinate 5,421,568 downwards.
TCATACTACCAGCAAATATGGGTGAACAAAACTCGACTCGAAAAAATCAAAATTTTATGACTCGACACGAGGCGAAAAAATTTAACTCGTTTTATTCGACTCGAAATTACATAAACTTGACTCGACTCAAAAAATTTTAAATAAAGTTTGAGTTGTAAAATAGAAATTCGAATAACATGAATTTTTTAGTAATTAGTGGATTGATTTTTAAGTTCGAGTCAAGTTTTTCAATTTTTCCTGATATATACATACCAATATAAAAAATATGAAGAAATATATGCCACATATGAAAAAACATGATGAAATATATATGCATATCTTATATGATTAAAGAAAGTCGTTTAAATTAGAATTAAAATATTCTATAACATGATAAATAATTACAATTAAATTTGTATAGGAACTCGAAAAATCGACTCGAACTCAACTCGAATTTTATAAACTCGATTCGAAATGAAAAACTTTCAAATAAAGTTTGAGTTGTAAAATATGATGCGTCAACTCGAATAACTCGAAATTTTTTGGATCGACTCGATCAAACGCTCACCCCTACCAACAAACCACAACCATCACTAAACCTTGTGTGAGTATAATAGTCCACCAAAAACCAACACCCATACCAGTACCACAATGAACGTTTTAGTACAAGATCAATACAACACATAAAATCAAAATAAAAATTCACCAAATTCTCTCCTTCCTTCTTTGAATTTCATTTGCTTTGATTCTCTTCAACAGTTTTAGAAGAAAAACTCTTGCGTGTGGGGTCATTGGAAGATCAAACCAACGGGAAATCGACAAGCATGATGCACTAAAATGCCATAGTTTTTGCAGCCAAAAAATCCCCTTCCATGGTTATCATTAGACCATGATGTTATCAACCGCGCCGAAAATTCATACCCACATATCGAAACCACAATGGACTCTTCCATTTCACTCATGCGTGTTGTAGCCCTTCGTACCCCTCCTTCTATTTTGTTCGACAAAAATATACAGAAAAATAGCAAGGAAAGACACTAAATTACAGATTAAGAATTTTAGAATTGGGGGTTTTATAAATACTCCAGCGTATTGAGGTGGAAAATAAATTATTAAAAATAATCTACATTAGCGGGGTAACCAGATTTGAGTTACATGCCATCACGTCACTTAGGGTTTAACGACGAAGTGATATTTTCGAGTCATATATTAAAGTTTAGTGTTATATTTGAATATTTTTAAAATTCGGTGACATTTTCGAGTCAATGACTATAGTTGAGTGATATACGGTGTAGTTTACTCTAATTTAAATTTCCTTTTTAAAAAAAGTAAATGAGAAGAAAATTCTCGAAAGTCGAGAGACAGCCATGAATATATCACTCTCGCACTAGGGATGGGCACGAGGCGGCTAAACACGACCCACTCCGCCCCAGATTAAAATATTAGTTTACTCACCCCGCCCTGCCCTGATATACGAACTCTTAAACCCGACCCCTGAACCCACCCGACCTGAAAAATTGAAGAAAAAAATCTTAATCTTCGACGATGATAAAAGTTATATCGATCAATCCACCATTACGGCAACAAAATTTAGTTTCAAAAGACTTTAAACCTATATAAAAATAAAATAAAAACTAATTTTAAATTACCCAGATGAAAAATTACATATTTAAAAAATAAACTTAACCATTGACCGTCAGAATCAAATATGTAGTGCTATTTTTATATAGTGGTTAACAACCATAAAAGTGTTTATATATAGTGGTATTTCTATAAATATAATAAAAACATATATATTTATTTAAATATATACTGGGGCGGGGCAGGGAATTTCTAGCATATGCTCGAACCCGCCCCGACCAGAATAAACACTATAAATAACTCACCCCGTCCAGCCCCAATTCCCGAAATTCAAAACTAAAAACTCGACTGGATCAGATCAGGGCACACCGAGTCGGTTCGAATTCGAGTTATTTGGCCATCCCTATCTCCCACCCACCACTAAGGGTATTTAAGTAAACATAATGTTAAATAAAAAAATAAATAGAAAATAAAAGGGTAAATTACACCTAAAAGACTCAATTATGATTTTGGTGACAAATTAGTCACCTTTCTCTTAAAGTTACAAATATGTCACTTAATTAAAATATTATTACAGACATATCACTCCGTTGTTAAAATTGAGACGGACGTCTAAGGTGACTTGATATAATAATATTTTTAGTCCTAAAATTTGTACACTCTATTAATTTTGTCTTAATTCGAAACAATTAAATAAATTTAACATTTTATATTTAAAATTTTTATTAATTTAATATTTTTGCAATACTATCAAAGTAGACAAGCCTATTAAATCAAAGTAGAAAGTGAATAGTTGCATTATGTTATATCATAAAAAAATAGGGTAAAGTACACAGACGGTCACTGAAATTTAGTAAAAAAACAAAATGGTAACTAAACTTTCAAAAATCACAAAATGAAAATTAAACTTTATATTTTGAAAGAAAATGGTAACTAGGGCGTTAAACCCCGTTAACTCTTAACAGAAATATGGTTGTACATGCCACATGATCGCCTTTTTCCCACCTCATATTTAAAAACAATATACTCATTTTCACGCCATATTTAGAAAATAAATAAAAAATTAATTTGAATCACCCTTTTAAAAAATAAAAAACACAAATAATTTCAAAAACCCAATATATGTCTATTGATGAAACCAAATCTCCTCCCAGACACTCGTCGACGCGTAAAAAGAGAAGGCAGAGAAGAAACTATTTTAGATAGGGCGTTGAGAGACAGGCAGTGGTAGCTTCAACCGTCGACGTAAAACCACCGCTTGCAGACAAGGGAACACCGATTCCGGTCGCCAGGGCCGAGAAATTGAAAAACATAAGCCAAACGCTTGTCAGAAATCTCGGCGGTGTAATCCCAGTTCGCTACGATCTCATCGAAAAATTCTTCGCTAGAAAAGAAAACATAAGGTGAGGGAGGTTTCCCGGTGCAAAGCAGCGGAAAGGGATTGGCCCATTTGCAGCGGGTGAAAATATGCGCCACTGAAGGAAAGTAACTGAGAAAAACCCCATCTGTCTTTTTTTGTGGGATTGTTTTGGGTTGTCTGTAAGGTTGAATTATGTCTGGAGGATTTGATTTCCTCAATCTGTCGATACTTTTGTTATCTGGGAGGAGATTTGATTTCCTCAATCGAATACTTTAGTTTTAAAAATTATTTGTATTTTTTTATTTTTAAAGGGGTGATTAAAAATAGTTTTTTTTATTTTTTTTAATATGACGTGGAAATGAGTATATTGTTTTTTAAATATGAGGTGGGAAAAAGGCGGTGATGTAGCATATACAGTCATATTTTCGTGAAGGGTTAACGGGGTTTAATGCCCCAGTTACCATTTTGTTTCAAAATATAAAGTTTAATTGTCATTTCGTGATTTTTGAAAGTTTAATTATCATTTTATTTTTTTACCAAAGTTCAGTGACCGTGTGTGTACTTTACCCTAAAAAATAATATAATATTTTTAAGAAAAGAACCAACAATTCAGTAGAAAAAAAATTAAAAAAGATAAATTTTTAAATATGAAATATTAAAGGCATTGAATTATAGATTATATAAAATTTAAAGATTAAAATTATTATTATAGTGATTTACGTACGGCATTATTTTAGCTCAATAACTTGTTTATAATTAAAAAAATTATTATTATTAGGATTAATATCTTATACACTGGCGGTGGAAAATAAAGTTTCCACAAGCAGATTTATTTAGGGGTTTAGGGGTTTAGTTTAGGGTTTAAATGTTAGGAGTTTATGTTGTATGATTTAGAATTTAAGATTTATGGCTATAATTTAGGGTTTGGGGTTTAGGGGTTGGGGTTAGATTTTTAAGGTTTTAAGGTTAGAATTTTATGATTTAAATTTAAGCTTGAAAATAGGCATGCTTGTGTAAACTTTTTTTACACTGGCAATGTATCAAATATTAATCCTTATTATTATTGGTGTAGTTTTATATTATATTATATTATATTATATTATATTATATTATATTATATAGTTGCGATGAAGTTTCTTTATTTTATTCTTTAAAGTAAATTTCTCATTGTCCCCGTTGTTGACAATTGTGAACTCTGTGTTCGTTTATATCGAAGCCGAAGAAGTCTTTAATTTCAACCCTTTTCTCTTAATTCACATTCTTTGCCTTCCTTGTTCCCCGACCCTGATCGTAGATCGCCAGTGTTTGATCCCTGGAAGAATCGATTGAGCAGCGGCCGCGGCGGCCGGGGTTACTGTTGTGGTGGATTTGAAGTTGGTTATTGAAGGAAAGGAGAGAACATAAATAAAATTCGATAAACTTTTACAATTTATATTTTTTGGGGAGGTTAAGGTTTTGGTAAAAAGGGGATTTGCATAAGATTTTAGCGGTTCTCAATTTTAGAGATGTCGACCTTAACCGGTGGTGTTTGAATTACTATGGAACTGGCTGTTACACGACAACAAGATGACGCTTTACGTTGGTCGCGAAGCTTCAAAGGTTCCACCCCCGCTCTTCTCTGTGTTCTAGAATTGGGAATTGTAAGGGATTTTAATTTGATTTTTTTATTCATTTTTGTAGTTATGGAAGAGAATTTGTTCAGAGACAGCTACAGAGATCAACCTTCTTCTTGACAATTGGAAATACCTTCTTGCCGGGATAGTTTTCCAGGTTTTATTCCGTTTCAGATTAAACCCATATCGTTTTTCGATCTATTGCGTTTAAATGTTTTCAAAAGTTTACTTCTTTCTCAATCAATTTTAGCATTTTAAGTAGTAAATGGGGAGTGGCAAAGCTAGCATCTTTCTTAAAAACAGAGATGCTTGTTTTGATTTTTTTTAAACAAAGTAAGATCATTTTCTTACCTAAATGGATGTCATTGTCGTTTGTTTAAGCTTTCGTATGCTACATTTGATTACTTCTCAAAGAGTTTTGGGTGAGCTTGTTTAGTGTTTGCAAATTCCAAACTTATAGTATGCTTAATCAGAACATTAAGAAGGCTGTAGGTCTAATGTCTGGTTTTGTGTCTGCAGTATATTCATGGTGTAGCTGCCCGAGGAGTTCATTATTTACACCAGCCGGGGCCAACACTTCAGGATCTTGGTTTCTTTATTCTTCCAGTTAGAACAACTTTCTTTTGGTTTTGCTCTTTGTTTCTCTCTATTTCATGCCAATTATTTGGTGAAATGTCTTCTTATATCTAATTTTCGTGTAACTTTAGGAGCTTGGGCAAGATAAAGGCTATATCAGTGAGACATTGTTCAGCTGTGTCTTTTTATCATTTGTATTGGTAAAGTTATTCTTATGTTGTTGGCTTCTCTTTCATTACTTACTCTATTGATTCCATTAGTTTTGTTCAGTTCTCGCATTTTTAGTTCATGATATCGCGGTTCTTTTATTCTGCTCTATTAGCATCTTTTATATCTCCATTTCTAACTCGTGAATCGCTCTATTTGCAGTGGACTTTCCGTCCTTTCATCTTCAAGAGCAAAAAGATCTATACTGTTCTAGTTTGGTGCAGGGTGCTAGCATTTTTAGTTGTAAGTGCACCCAACACATGGCCTTGTTGTAGGATTTTTTTTTTGTAGGTCCTTCCTTCTGTCAAAGTGTGTGTGCCTATGTATGTCACTATGATTAGTGAGAATCGTTAGATTCTCCTGTTGAATATTAGAATGATTGTCCTTGTTCTGTGCCTGCTAAAAAATTCTAATCAAATGTGTCCATCAATTTGAAGTACCATTTTCATCAATAACCTGTTCAGTCAAACTGAGCTCGATGCTGAAGTTGTTCGACTAACTTTATAAAAATTATGAATCTTGATAAATGATGAAACCTTAAGCCATTCCTCAGTTTTTTATTCCCTCTGTTTATTTATGTGATGCAGGCTTCTCAATTTCTCCGAATCATTACATTCTATTCTACTCAACTACCTGGTCCAAATTATCATTGCCGAGAGGTATAGTCTTAACAGTGTACTTGCTCTTGACTTTATGATTACACTATGAAATGGTATTACTATTATTATTTTTATTATCAGGCACTCTTGTTCGGATTAAGAACATTTTAGTAATGACCTCTTCTCTTCGCAGGGTTCAAAGCTTGCCAGGTTGCCAAAACCGGATAGTGTGCTTGAAGTCCTCTTAATTAATTGTATGTATTCTCCTTTTATTTAAAATTTCAATTTATTTCCTTTTTATATATAAGTATGTTTTTTTATAACTAATTTGGCTTCTTTGCTTGTTGTTTCTCAGTTCCTCGAGGTGTAATATATGGTTGTGGTGACTTGATTTTTTCATCACACATGATCTTCACCCTGGTCTTTGTGCTCACCTATCAGAAATATGGCACACGAAGGTAAATTGCATGGCTTATTCTTTCAACTTATTTTTAGGCATTAGCCTCGATGATAAAGGGAAAATAGTGAAAGGAATATAACTATTAGGAACATCTTGAGATTATCATATCAAGTACCATTCTTGTGATACTTGTGATTTTCAAGAGCAAAATGTTTAGATCAGGCGGTACCATAAGCATGTTGGATTAGTTTTCTTGTATTCAGTCAATGGGGCAAGGAATTCTACCTTGTTATGTTGACATACATAAGAGTAGACAATTATTTGGATTTTGATGGTATTGTTGTCTAATTGCAGGTGTATAAAGCAGTTAGCTTGGTTAGTAGCTGTCACCCAAAGTCTCTTGATTGTGGCATCCCGCAAACATTACACAGTCGATGTAGTTGTTGCATGGTATGAAGTACCCTTTTGAAATTTCTATCATGTATATTTTTTTCAATTTATTGACTTTAGTATGCACTCTGCACAGGTATACTGTTAATTTAGTCGTATTCTTCATAGACAAGAAACTGCCAGGTTAGAAATTAGAATGCTTCGACTTTTTACCTCATCTAATTTTGGTATAACTCAGTAGTTCTAACACCAAGATATTACTGCAGAATTGCCTGACAGAACCAGTGGAAATTTACAAATGTTACTACCCTTGAGCAACAAAGACAAGGATAGTAAGACCAAAGAAGAGAACCAGAAGCTCTTGAATGGCAATTCCGTAGACCCTTTAGATTGGGTATAGTAATTTTATATGCTAACGTTTTCCTCTTTGAAATTTTTCACGGTGATATCCAATTTATAGCATTTATGTTTTCCTATTATTTGTTTAGAGGCCGAGAACTCAAGTTAATGGCAAGGTTCTGGAAGATGCAAATGGAATCCATGTTGATACTGCAATGAACGGTGCATAGATGATGGAAGCTGCTTTTTATCACTGTAATTGTGCTGCTCGATTCCATTTGATCTTGGATGAAAGGCTTAGCGCTTTCCACTACTGGTAATTCGATTTGTATTCTTAAGAAAACAGAAGTTTGAGTAGTGCACTAGTTCATATTGCCGCTGTGATTCTCTCTCACGTTGATGCTTGTTGGAAATCTGGTTTTTTCTTTCGAACAATGTCGAATGCTGAAAATGTGATTGTTCTCTCGGTGCCGAAGGCTATTGAGATAAACTATTTAAGCGTATTAAATATATATGTTTCGTGTCAAGGCATCGCAAGTGGGGGACTTGAATGTTTAGGAGAACTGAACAGCTGAAAGTAAAAGTGTTGGGAAATGTGGGTCCCTTGATATGTTTTCTGGTAGCCAAAAAACCCTCTGATTCATGCAACTAAAATGGAAGAGCACATGGCATTCTATTCCTTTACAGATGCATGTGGTGATGATGTAAGCTAATACGTATTGTCTAAATGTTCCATTTCTCACAAAATTTTGCCACCTTTTTTTAGTACGTTTGAATGCCACATAATGTGCGGAAAACGGCCTTTTGCCTTCAATCATATAAATAGTCCAGGCTGCTTCAATCACTCCTGATTGTTGTGCACGTTGTCTTTAATTGGATCCAACAGTAGAGCACCGTGGCCTTGTTGAGGAGCACAAATGCAAACATAAACCATGACTCTGGAACATTCCTGGTTGAGTAATTGTCGGTACAAACTATGTACAGCGGCGGAATCGTCTTGATATGGACTTATGGCATGTCCGATTGAAAGGCCGACGCCTGAGAGGTTAGAGAAGAAGCTGCAATTGCATTATCGTTGCATGTTTGGCAAACGAGTCATTTTAGGTCGGACTGATTGATTTTGGGTCTAGTTAATAAGAGATCGGTCGGATTTTCATGTCGAGTCAAGTTTTCACACCCCTATATGTATGGTTTTATAAAGCCGGCATATTTGACTTTTTTGTGAGTTGTGCAACAATCCACTTGCTTTCGGTTCGGTTGGAATTGGTTTGAATTTATTTTGGTTCAACTAAATTTCAAGTCGATTTTGATTCTGTTCAATTTATTTCGATTTTCATATCGAATTCAAATCATCACGTTCGGGTCGCTATCAGATAAATCAATTTAGGTCTCGAGTCAAATTTATCAAATTTATGTTCGAAAAACCATCACTTTCTTTAATGGAAGAAAAAGGTGGGGGGAGGGAGCCGAAATGGGATCCTCCGGCACCCCAAGTGGGTGGTTATGCTTATAACAGCACCTGTGAGACATGGACTCCCTTGATTCATTTGATTTTGTTATCTTTCTCCCCTTATTGAATGAGTGTGACAAGAGCGTTTCTTAAATTGAAAGAGGGATGGTGTTTTGGTAAAATGATTGGTGTTTGATTTATTGATAATTAATTCAGATTAAATACTAATAAAGATTAAGTTATATTTTGATAGTGTACACAACCCTTCATATTTAAACTATAAAATTTAAAACCTAACACTCTAAATTCTACATTATACAGCTTAAACTTCTAAACTCTAAAATAAAAAAATTGTGTATCAAAGTCCAGTATTCTGTAAGATTTAAACTATGAACGCTCAAAAGATTAACCGGTCAAAATAGGGATTGTTAGGGTTTACTTAAACTTCACGGGGTTCATTTGTTGATTCTATGGTTCAGTTTTAGATTAGAGATAGCAACATGTACAGATGTACTTATTCCTGGGGACTCAAATCAGCGTTATAAGAAATGATGAAGGCCTGGTATTTTGTTCCTGAAAAACATTAGGTGAAGCACTTGGCTAGCTTTTGTCCAAAAAATAAAATCTTTACAATTTTGTACTTGGCTGGTTTGCCACATTAATGCACACCATTTTCAGGTCGACCACTTGTGAATTAAAGAGCCCCACGAAATATTTTTGGTGGTTTAAAACAGCATTGGATAGACTCAAAAGAATCTCGTCTGTCTAATGTTGTTCATTGGTGGCGGGACCATGATGTCATCAAATAATCATCTATGCCATACAGGTCTCCGGAGATGCCATGCAACCGCTGTTCGTGTCCCCTTCAGTGACCCACTGCTTTATATCGATATCCGCTTGCGTGTTTAGCCTAGTGATCGAAAGTGACGCCCATGAAACTCTCAAAGAAAGATAACACCATAACTTTCTACATGCATGTAGATGGGGTGAATAACATGAGTTTCAACTATCCCAGCAACAAATTTCGCCAGGCTCATTTACCGTAATTCCGTTTCAACAGGTTCTCGTTCTTTCAACTTTGTTCGAGAATACGTGCAACTGAATTTTATGATGATGGCATGTTGAAGTGAAAGATCCATGATATGATAAATGCAAATACCATGCAAGCGAGGAGAAAATTGAGGATGCGATGGCCGTGCCAAAAGCTTCGAGTGTCCGTAAGGTGTGTTGGTCCTGAGATTGATGTGGAACTGTTGGTCTCGTTTGCTTGGTCTGTTGACTCGATCTCGTTCACTCCAACCACATTGCGTGCAATAGATTGACAAATCTCGCAAGTCCTAAAACAATAAAGCAGAGTGAGTATACAGAGAGATGATAAATTGCAAGGAAACAAGATTTCACTATTGATGAAACCCGGTATGACGAGGAGCTAACATGCCATTGGAAGCAAGGATAGCGGTTAATGATTCAGGTCATACATATTACATACAAAGAAAGGAATCTATTTATAAACATAACGAATCATACTCAACTGTCATGATAACAGTTTTATGCATAGTTTCAACAATTGCAGACTATGATATCATAGCAGACATTCTTCTCCTTGTAATTCATAGTCAAAACGAGTAAATTTAAGTAATGTGGCCTTCCATTCGGCTTTTCAAGTCGGAAAAACCAGTGCATTGGTTAAACAGTTTTCAGATCCATTCTGGTCAATTATGGGATTGGGGCCTAATCAACCACTTAAGTGGGGTGTTTCAGATGCTACAAGTGCCGGCAAACACAGCTAGGTCCACTGGGATGCGGCAGTTATCAACAATTGTTTGGACGAAGCATTAAGTGTAGAACAATAACATGGCAATGCAAAATCTTGAAACCAATTAAAAGGTTTAGAATCATTATCAGATCTACAATCAGGGAATTATCAGTAATCCCTAATAAGAATCTCGAAACCAAGTGGCATACCAACAAGCATTATCAAAAGTTGCATGAAAAGATAGTAAATCCCTAGTGTAACTACCATATTACAGTCAATCCCTAGTGTAATTACCATATTACAGTCAATCCCAAGTGTATGTGCAGACAGTAAATTGTAAAAACATTGTCAATAAACAGTACTCTCAAGTCTAAGCAATCATCAAAAGTTATAAGTGTTAGAATTGTTTTGCTTACTTATTTCCTCTGATCTTAAACCAGGCATCGGCACAGTGTTTATGAGCAGCAGCAAGATCAGCCTTACAGGAACAACCCAGTTCAATAGGAACCCCAGATTCATGGCTGTTACTTTCCAAACCCAAATGGCAAATTCTACAATCCCTCTCAACTTTGGCCAAATGCACCTTCATTTCAGGGACTCCCCTCTGAATCTCCGCTTCCACCGAACAATCCGACGCGCCGCCGATTTCTCCATCGGGGAGACTGTAGTCGTCGTCTACGGTGGAATAAAACTGGGAGTAGCAAGAACCCTCGTCGCCATCCGAGAAGCAGACGCTAGCCTCCCCGGCGCTGACGTCACTCCCGTTGCGGCGGTGAGTCCCTTGCTCTAAATCGATGTGGGACATCTCTAATAGTTTGAGGATTAAATTCAATACTGGATACGCTCAAAGTTCCAAGCTTTGGCTGAGTTTTGAACAAAGTTGGCATAAAACATGGGAATTTAAATAGGCTGCCATTAACTCATAAAATGGAAAAAAAAAGGATCATTAGAGAGAGAAAGAGAAGCTTAAAGAGACGAAGAACTCGTGCTCTGTCAGCAAATGTTGTTCAGGCAAAGAAGAACAGAAACGTGCAGTGGGCGCACAGAGAAACGGAGAAGAGATTTCATTTTTCGTTTCTACATTATTACACAAAATAAGGAGAGTAGAGATGTACCGAGCGAGTCCATACTTAAAAATTAGAAATTCCTATATAATTTTTTAAAATTTTAAATTTTTTATTAAAATTTTATTTTCAACCTTTTATAAATTTATAAAGGGTAAACTACTGCAGGGGTCACTCTCGTTTAGCGTTTGTACAGAGTTAGTCACCATTTTTGAAAAGTGCCAATTAATAGTCCTCTACGTTTTCGATGTGTAAATATTTGGTCACTACGACGTTATACTCCGTTAGTCCCCTAACGGATTGCTGATGTGGCAGAATTAAAATAAGGATAAATTATTGCAATAGCCATTAAAATTTATCTCATGTACATTTTTTCTCCTCAATTTAAAAAAGTAAACATTATAGTCACTAATAAAAATATTTCTTTATAATTTCACCCTTAAATTTTTAAAAATTCATTTTTCAATCCTAAAACTTTACAATCAATTAGTACAATAATATTATAAATGCTTAGATGAAAAATAGGTGCCCAAAGTATATCCTTTGAAACTTAGGTGCCCAAATTGCTCCTGTTTAATAACTCAAACTTAAAAATTTAGTCCACTAACTACTAAAAAATTCGAGTTATTGGAATTTCTATTTTATAATTCAAACTTTATTTTGAATTTTTGAGTCGAATTTATGAAATTATGAGTCGAGTATTTTCACATCAAACCAAAAAATTTAATTTTTTGAGTCAAGTCGAATTATTAGAATTTCTATTTTATAATTCAAACTTTATTTTGAATTTTTGAGTCGAGTTTATGAAATTATGAGTCAAGTATTTTCACATCAAACCTAAAAATTTAATTTTTTCGAATCAAACCTAAACTTACTGCAAAGAAACCTCCTGCACCATTTCCTGCATCGACAACAATGTGGAATCCCTCCAGTGGCTTCTCTAATAGTTGATAACACCAAACAGGGATTAGTGAGGTAAAGTTAAGACACTTATTAGTTGAGATAAATATAATTAAGCGACATTTAGGAAGCTATTACCTATATTACCTATATTCGAAAAAATTAAATTTTTAGGTTTGATGTGAAAATACTCGACTCATAATTTCATAAACTCGACTCAAAAATTCAAAATAAAGTTTGAGTCGAGTTTATAAAATTATGAGTCAAGTATTTTCACATCAAACCTAAAAATTTAATTTTTTTGAATCAAGTCGAGTGTTGCACTTTCCTACATATAAATTTTAATTTAAATCTGTGTTTGTCCCAAGCATAAAAAAGTAAATCACAACCAAATTTTAAGCTTGAAATATTAAATTCTAATTCTTACTAACACTGAGCAAAACATTTGGTTACCAAATGAAAAGTCGAACACGGGACACCGGTGTTAGACACGAGTACTTGAATCCAATTATACAACCTTTAGTGCATCGCCCAGGGAATTAGAATTTAAAAAGCTGACGCATAATTTTATGCTTGGGACAAACACAGATTAAAATTAAAAATTATATGTAGGGAAGTGCAACACTCGACTTGATTCGAAAAAATTAAATTTTTAGGTTTGATGTGAAAATACTCGACTCATAATTTCATAAACTCGACTCAAAAATTCAAAATAAAGTTTGAATTATAAAATAAAAATTCTAATAACTCGACTTGACTCGAAAAAATTAAATTTTTTGGTTTGATGTGAAAATACTCGACTCATAATTTCATAAACTCGACTCAAAAATTCAAAATAAAGTTTGAATTATAAAATAGAAATTCCAATAACTCGAATTTTTTAGTAGTTAGTGGATTAAATTTTTAAGTTTGAGTTATTAAATAGGAGCAATTTGGGCACCTAAGTTTCAAAGGGTATACTTTGGGCACCTATTTTTCATCTAAGCATTTATAATATTATTGTACTAATTGATTGTAAAGTTTTAGGATTGAAAAATGAATTTTTAAAAATTTAAGGGTGAAATTATAAAGAAACATTTTTATTAGTGACTATAATGTTTACTTTTTTTAAATTGAGGAGAAAAAATGTACATAAGATAAATTTTAATGGCTATTGCAGTAATTTATCCTTATTTTAATTCTGCCACATCAGCAATCCGTTAGGGGACTAACGGAGTATAACGTCGGAGTGACCAAGTATTTACACATCGAAAACGTAGAGGACTACTAATTGGCACTTTTCAAAAGTGGTGACTAACTATGTACAAACGCTAAACGATAGTGACCCCTGCAGTAGTTTACCCATTTATAAATTCATCTCTTAAAATTTTAAAAATTCGCCATCTACCCTAAAGTGTTGAGTACATCTGTGAAGCAGAGGGAAGATGAAGATTTGGTGTTGGTACTTTGTGATCATTGTTTGAACCACATTTTGTACCTCTAATGGTCTTAGTTTATTGATGTGTGGATTATTAAGATTATAAAAATTTAAATCTTATATATTATTTAAAATAGTTTTAAAAAATTTTGTGTATTTTATGTTAGAAATTTATTTTTAAGCTTTTAAAATTATGTAAATTTGCCTCTTAAAATTTATAAGTTACCCTTATTCTAAAGTCATGAGTCCGCGGTGAAGGAGAGGGGAAATGAAAATTTGGGTGTTGGTACTTTGGGATCATTTGTCTGCACCACATTCTGTACGTCCGATGGCATCAGATTACTGATATGTGAATCTTTAAGATTATGAGACGTTCCAGATTTGAGGTGCTCGTATTCCTTAGAAGAACACAACTTTTTCGAGATTAACAAATTCTTGTCGGAAAAATAGAATAGCCTCTGTCTTGTCGTTTTTTTATCTTTCTTTCTTGCCGTTTCTATTTTTTATTTGAACCTTTTTTTATCATTTATTTATATGTTAAGGAAAAAGACAGATTCATCCTGGATTCTAACCGAAGAAGAAAATTTTCTCGCATAAAAAGAGGGGCAATTTTGTCAGTAAAATATCGCAGCTGGTCCTTATTGGAGTTTGGCTTGTCTTCGACTTCGGTTGAGCGGATGTTCAATTTTGAGATTTTTTAAAAATATTTTTGTTGTGATTACGTTGTAATAGTTTTTTAATTTAAAATTTTTAAATTAATAACAATGATTTTTTATTGAACCCATTAAATGAATTAATTTTTGAGATTTTATTTATGATTTTAAGTTTATTATAAATATTTATCTATGTGGATGTCTATAATAATAAGAAGTTTATCAAGAAGATTTGACTTACTTTATCATTCAGAATATTATCTACATTAATTAGAGTTTAATGTATTATGTACTTCTTATACCTATAAATAGATGATTTATTGAAGGCATTGTATACAAGTCAATATTTGAAAATAATATAAACCTCTCTCTTTCTCTCATCTCTTTGTTCTTTTTCTATCTTTTATTCATTGTTCTTGTTCTTCGTTATTTTATTCACAACACGTTATCATCACAATTCTTTACAAAATTTTTTCTAATCTGAAGATAACCTTAAAACTTATCTTCATCTGTATAATACTAAGAAGGATTGCCTCATGAACATGTGCGCGATTGCCCATAAACATACAGAGACAACAAATATTATTTGTCTTTTACCATAAGCGTTTGCCCCTATCTTCCATATGAGGTATGTCATCTCTTATTTATATTTATTTTATAATAAAATCAAAATTGATTTTGAGATTAAAAACCCCATTCGACCTAATTTCCGAGAAGTCTCTTGCCGGTGTTTTGATTCCATAACCCTGCAATTGAGTTTTGGCTCTTGTGATGCGAGTTGGTTTGCCCCATCCTATGATCTGTCGTTGCCGGTGAGTAGTGAGAACGACGCCGGAAGTGGTTTGCTTCAAGGAAACCGATGAGTTTCGGGTGGTGGAGGGTTTTTCTTTGGAACGGCATTTCCTTTCATTTCCCGTGTGTTCACTGGTATTCTCAAGCTTCAGCTATTCCGAGCAGCCTAACGGCTTCAGTGAGCGTCGATGGCATTGTCTTCACGATTTTTCAGGTTTCTGCTTTACCTTGTTTTCCTGCCCCCGACCCGTTCTCTGGTGATTTAATCATGTTCTCCTCGCCGTCTCCCCCGCTTTCTGGTTACCTTCCCCTTTCTCATAATTGGACTGCTTGTTCTCATGTGGTTAATTATGGATGCTGGTGTTGATTGTTTGCTTTTGAATTGAGTTTTCCTTGCGTTTTCATCGGACAATGCTATAGTTGTCTCTGTTGCTTTTGATTCCTCCCTGGTTGGTTTTTGGCTTGGTTGATTGGTTGCTTGTAGTTGTCCTTGACTTTTATCGTTGTTCTGGTTGTGTTGACCTCACAGAATGTGGTTCTGCTGCGATGGGTTTTTTTGATTAGTGATCAGCGATCTGCTTAACTAATGTTTCCTTCTCAGATTTTGTTGTTGTTGCTTTAGTGTTGTGGTCTTTTAAAGGAAACGGTCAGTATTGGTTCAATGTCAATCTTAGCTTAGAACGTTCGTGGACTGGGGAATAGGGAGACAGTTCGGGCTTTACGGAACACAACTATAAAGTTCAACCCTTCTATAATATTCCTCAGTGAGATGAAACAAAAGAAACAGTATCTCGAGAAGATCAAAATGAAAATGAAAATGGATAATTCTTTTTACGTGGAACCTCAAGGGTTAGCGGGGGGTCTAGCCCTTTGGTGGACGAGGGACACTAATATCAGTATCCTGAGACACGGGAAAAACTTCATTGATACAGAGGTGGCTCTCCATGAAGGGGTAACATGGTATGGTACCTTATTTATGGTCCTCCACATAAAGAGGAACAGAGAGCCTTTTGGGAGAGTATGACGGACCTCAAAAACTCTACCAATGCCAAATGGATCATTATTGGAGATTCCAATATGGTAATTAGGCAAGAAGAGAAGGAGGGAGGGAACCCGATAAATTCTAAAGAGGCAAAATGTTTGAACGAACTCATGAACTCTGCGGGTCTCATTGAAATGCATATAAAAGGTGGTCACTTCACATGGTTTAACCAGAGGATTGGGGATAATGCTATATTCAAAAAACTTGATCGTATCCTATGCTCAGCTGAGTGGAGCCTAGCCTTCCCCAAAGCTTTGGGGATTTTGGAGTTAGCCATCGCTTCAGACCACGCCCCTATTGTTCTTCTCACAAAGGGCCTTACCAGGAAGTATAGAAAGGACTTCGAATTCGAAACCAAATGGCTTCTTGATCAGTGCTTAAAAGTTCTATATTTTACCCATCATTTATCCTTATTTTTGCTGCACTCAAGCATGTTTAACTGCATTTTAGGTTAAGTTTTGCATAAATATCACATTTAGATAAAACTGCGCAGATACTGCTAAATTTGGCTGTTTTTGCAGGTATCCGCCATAGCTGACGGTGAGGGCAGGCGCAGGGCAGAGAAGCAGAAGAGCTGAACTGGATAAGCAGACAAAAGAGGACGATGCTGCCATGGTGCTGCCGTGACAGCATGGTGACAGCAGTTTTGTGGAGAGAAAAAGCAAAGTGGACCGCGATAGATTGAGAAAATTCTGCTCGTCTGTCGTGTGAAAACCATATATTTTTCCAAGCCCCGGATCAAAAGATATGTCAAGCCCAAAGTTCAAGGAGAGAAAAACCCAAGAAACAAGGAGGACGGCTGGAAAGTAGATTCCTTGAAGATTAAGTCTTTATTAGAATCATACTTTTAATTAAAGTTGTAATCCTTGTTAACTTAGAATACTTGAGCCCAAAGCTTATATAAGGGCATATATTTTAACCTAGAGATATCATATCTCATACCCCATATACCATACCCCATAACCGATAACCAAACCCCCCCCCCCCCCCCGCCGTTTACCCGTCATCGACATGTTCTAAAAACCCCCTAGGGCCACGGGTTGATTTGTAAAGTAGTTGCAAGGGTTGCTTTGTTTTAGGTATTTTCAGTTCAATAAAATAAACTTCAAGTTCTCTTATTTTGGTTATTAATATCTTGCAAGAGCATCGGGAGAGCATTGTGAGGTTATCTATTTACTTAGCATCGGGAGAGTTAAGTATACGAAAGAAATAAGAGCAAGTTCTCTAGTTTATAGTTGAACTATCTCGTGCCTAGGGATAGGGCGAGGTTAAGTGGCTAAAGAAGAATTCATACACATCGGTGTTCATCCTTCGATTCACGCCGGGAGGTATCATCAAGACGTGATCATCGACAGACTTGGACCTAAGGATAGGCCAAGGAAGATCTGGGATTCTTGCCAAACTTGAAAGTACTGAGTTGAGTTTTTGCTGCCGCAACAATCAACGGACTGCCGCCGCGACAGGTGCTGCCCGCGACAGGCACGACGATAGAACTGGATCTCCTAAACTCTGCAATACCTGCACTACTGAGCAATTCAATACCAGCCCATTCTCTCTATCTTGATATCTATACTCTTTTATTTAAGTATTCTTTATTATTTTCGTGACAATATCTTAATCTATTCTTTTCCCCTTGTGCAGATAGTGAAGGAAAGGGTTAGCCCAGTCCCTGTGGAGACGATATCCGATACTCTAGTATCACTTTATTACTTGCGACGTGTACACTTGCACTCAATTGCGATAGACTCTTTTACACGCAACAAGTTTTTGGCGCCGTTGCCGGGGACTGGCAACACACTCTTACCCTAGCTTCTGAACTTTTCTTTTATTTTTATTTTATTTTATTTTTTATTTTTTAACAAAAACTCAGGTGAAAAAACAGGTTCAAGGGCATCAACATGCCAGGAAAAACCATTCGAGAGCTGATGTGGGAAAGTTCTTGCAATTACCGTGAAAGTAATTATGCACTCGAAAGTTGTCTCCAATTTTTCGGTGAATATATGGACAACCAACGATGGAAACAACAAGAACAAGAGATGCCACCACAGCAGCAACAGGGACAGCAAATGCCGATGCCGCAGCAGCAAAATTTTTTATGGTACGATCAAAACCCGCAAATTTTTTTATACCATAACAGTTTTGCTGCAGAACTCGACCTGCCCTGGCAATGTCATCATCCTCAAGAGCAGTCAAAATCCTTAGAAGACACACTGCAAGCCTTCATGGCACTCACTCAAGAAGTGTCGGCTTCTATGGACAAAAGTATCGCCAAGATGGATGCACTCTTGAGCAGACCGGTCCTCATTCATGCCAAGGATGAACTTGAAATCCTGAGGCAAGATGACGAGGATGCCCATGTGAAGGAATACCCAACATATGATGAGTCTGAGCAACAACTTGCCATAGCAATGATCGAGGAGCCGGAATGAAGCAACACCGCGACAACGCTGAGTGAAATTCAAGAGAATGTCATGACAGCAACCACTTCCGAGGCAGAAACCCCAGTCAAAGCGGAAACTGCCGCCTCGACAGAAACTGCCGCCTCGGCAGCAACTGATGCTGAGGCAACAACCACATCAGAGGCAAATTCTCAACCCACTACCTCGATTATGCCCGACCAAGATTGCACACATCCATCCCCGTCATGGCACTCGCACGACCACCTAGAAGAGCTACCCAATGACAGTGCCTCACAAATGGAATATGAGCAGGTAATAAACGAACCTTTTGAATTCTTTGAAAACTCACAATTTCCATTGCAGGTATTAGAGGAACCAAAGCCGGTGGACACAGAATCATCAAAGTCTCTACTGATAGAGATCTACGAGTGGTCAACAGAATTTGGTATAGAAAGTGATGTCACTTACCAATGTCCCATTGACCTGCAAAGTAACCTGACAACGGGCTGTCAAAATAACTGGCTGCCGCAGCAGCAGACACGACAACAAGGGTTACATTCAACCACAACAACATTCAACGAAAACAAGGTAAGTTTGTGGCCGAATGTCAATTTGATTTTTTCTAATCATATATTCATGCCCTCAGAAACATTACCAAGAAGAGAGGACTTCATGGACTACAAAGGGAAGAGAAAGAAAAGAGCCTCCACCATGAGAATAATCACCAGATGGAGGGTACGGATGGACTTCAAGAAGTACCGGAAACGACCCATCAAGCATCAATAGAACAGGGAGTAGTTACTTTAGGAGATGCCCCTCAAGGCACTCCTAATTTAACTTATTTTATTTTTATCTTATTTTATCTTTATTATTTTAGGAATTAGAAATTTGATATTGGTTTTAGTTTGTTTTTTTTATTAGGTAAACAAAGAAAACCCCTTGCAATGACGATACAAGCAACCCGAGGAAGCTCTGCCTCCACCCCTGCCGCGGCAGCACTCATACTCTCAGGGCAGCACCCACAGCTCCTCTGACAAAGTCCAAAGAGACTGCCGGCCGACAGCTCCTCATCCAAAGCTCCAGCAGCAGCGACGACAGCCGCACAACTTAAGTTTTCTTTTTCTTTTTCTCTGTCGCCTGCTATATATATTATCTTTTTGTGATGTTTAACTTTTCTGTCATTTTTTTTCTTTCTGTTTTCATCTTTTATGTCATGCATTGAGGACAATGCAACCTTTGAGTTTGGGGGTAGGCAGTCCTCCTAATTATTAATATAATATTGCATTTAGTTTTAATTGTGTCGCATTTATTTAAAAAAAAACTGAAAATATTGGAAAATTTGGCTGAAAACTTAAGACTGAACTTACTTGTCGTGACAGCTCTGTCGTGGCAGCAACTTTAGGATAGTTTTAGGAGAAGTTTAGAGCCTTTCTATAGTTCTGAAAACTTAAACACCATTGTGACTGTTATACTGCTTAGAACTCTTTTAGTCAACTAGAATAGGAAGCTTAGCACTTGAATAGCCCCTAGAGGTGCCTAACACTGGCTCTAGGAAAGAAGTTTAGCAAAATAGACTCAACAGCCCTAGAGGTGCCCGAAACCGGCTCTAGGAAGTTAGCTAGAGGTGCCCAAAACCGGCTCTAGTGAAACTTTAGCTTAAAAAAATGAAATCGAGTCAAAACAGAAATAAAAAGGAGCATAAGAAGTGCCCTAAAAAAAGAAGATAAACTTGGCATAAAAATTCGAGTTAAGAGCTGAATTATTCTAGTGAAACTAAGAGAGTCTTGGCATATAACTGTTCACAAGCATGCACACACTGCACGAGGACTATAGAGAGATCCCGGACAGATCCTAGATTATCCGACAGGGTGCTGCCATCACAGGGAACGAACGACGGGTAAGGGAAAGTTCACTGTTTGAAAGCCAAAACAAAAATATTTCATTTTTCTTTTAAGTCTGATTTGCTTGAGGACAAGCAAAGATTCGAGTTTGGGGGTGTGATCAGTGCTTAAAAGTTCTATATTTTACCCATCATTTATCCTTATTTTTGCTGCACTCAAGCATGTTTAACTGCATTTTAGGTTAAGTTTTGCATAAATATCACATTTAGATAAAACTGCGCAGATACTGCTAAATTTGGCTGTTTTTGCAGGTATCCGCCATAGCTGACGGTGAGGGCAGGCGCAGGGCAGAGAAGCAGAAGAGCTGAACTGGACAAGCAGACAAAAGAGGACGATGCTTCCATGGTGCTGCCGTGACAGCATGGTGACAGCAGTTTTGTGGAGAGAAAAAACAAAGTGGACCGCGATAGATTGAGAAAATTCTGCTCGTCTGTCGTGTGAAAACCATATATTTTTCCAAGCCCCGGATCAAAAGATATGTCAAGCCCAAAGTTCAAGGAGAGAAAAACCCAAGAAACAAGGAGGACGGCTGGAAAGTAGATTCCTTGAAGATTAAGTCTTTATTAGAATCATACTTTTAATTAAAGTTGTAATCCTTGTTAACTTAGAATACTTGAGCCCAAAGCTTATATAAGGGCATATATTTTAACCTAGAGATATCATATCTCATACCCCATATATCATACCCCATAACCGATAACCAACCCCCCCCCCCCCCCCCGCCGTTTACCCGTCATCGACATGTTCTAAAAACCCCCTAGGGCCACGGGTTGATTTGTAAAGTAGTTGCAAGGGTTGCTTTGTTTTAGGTATTTTCAGTTCAATAAAATAAACTTCAAGTTCTCTTATTTTGGTTATTAATATCTTGCAAGAGCATCGGGAGAGCATTGTGAGGTTATCTATTTACTTAGCATCGGGAGAGTTAAGTATACGAAAGAAATAAGAGCAAGTTCTCTAGTTTATAGTTGAACTATCTCGTGCCTAGGGATAGGGCGAGGTTAAGTGGCTAAAGAAGAATTCATACACATCGGTGTTCATCCTTCGATTCACGCCGGGAGGTATCATCAAGACGTGATCATCGACAGACTTGGACCTAAGGATAGGCCAAGGCAGATCTGGGATTCTTGCCAAACTTGAAAGTACTGAGTTGAGTGTTTGCTGCCGCAACAATCAACGGACTGCCGCCGCGACAGGTGCTGCCCGCGACAGGCGCGACGACAGAACTGGATCTCCTAAACTCTGCAATACATGCACTACTGAGCAATTCAATACCAGCTCATTCTCTCTATCTTGATATCTATACTCTTTTATTTAAGTATTCTTTATTATTTTCGTGACAATATCTTAATCTATTCTTTTCCCCTTGTGCAGATAGTGAAGGAAAGGGTTAGCCCAGTCCCTGTGGAGACGATATCCGATACTCTAGTATCACTTTATTACTTGCGACGTGTACACTTGCACTCAATTGCGATAGACTCTTTGACACGCAACACTTCTGGATGAGGATTGTTCCCAGACGATTTTTGAGGGATGGGACATCTCGCCGGGGGAGAAACTAAATTCTAGGTTTGAAAGGAAAATCCACAGTATTAGGTCTGCTCTGATTAGATGGAACAAGGAAAAGATGAAGCGCAAAAATGAGAAGAAACAGAGGTTAACGACCATGATAAAGCATCTCCCGGGAAGGAAGCTTTCATAAGTGGAGCTTGAGGAATATAGAAGACTTAAAAAAGAATTAGATGCCGAATGGGAAACTGAGGAGAGGTACTGGCACCAGCGATCTAGGGTTAATTGGTTGAAATGGGGTGATAGAAATACCAAGTTCTTTCATGCCACTACTATCCAACATCGCAGAACCAATTCCATCGTCAAGTTAAAAAGGGATGACGGAACCTGGATTGAGGAAACAGATGAAATTGCTTCCTATCTACAGCAACACTTCCAGAAGGTGTTCACCAAAGACGATTCGGTGAATTTTCGATGCCTCAGCGACTATATCCCCAGACTGGTATCCGAGGAAATGAACGCGGAGCTGAGTAAAGATGCTTCGGAAGAAGAGATTAAAGAGGCGATTTTTAATATGGGAGCAACAAAAGCACCTGGTCCAGACGGTTTTTCTGGGTGTTTCTTCCAAACTTTCTGGGAGACGGTGAAGAATGATCTTATTGTGATGGTCTCATCCTTCTTCAAGGAAAGGGTAATGTACACAGGGCTTAACAAAACGAACATAGTTCTTATCCCAAAAAGGACAACACCAACCGAAGTTTCACATTTCAGACCGATCAGCCTCTGCAACTTCTCTCTTAAAGTCATTACCAAGATTTTGGCTTCGAGATTGAAGGTATTCCTCCCGAATATCACCCCTCATTCTCAATCAGCCTTTGTAAAAGGCCAATCTATCCATGATAACATAATTCTGGCGAACAAGGCCTTCCACGGAATAAAACGATCAAGGAAAGGCAAGAAAGGGCATATGGCTCTAAAGATTGATCTCGAAAAAGCCTATGATAAAGTTGACTGGGAATTACTTCAATTTGTTCTGACTAGAATGGGGTTTGATGAGTGGTGGATCAACAGGGTTATGGAATGCATAACTTCAGCTTCCTTCTCCTTGGTCCTTAATGGATAACGTATAGGCGAATTCAAAGCCGGAAGGGGGTTACGACAGGGTGACCCCTATCTCCCTTTTTGTTCACCATAACCTCAAGCATCTTGACATGGATTATTGATCGAGAAATAGAGATGCACACGTTCACAGGCCTGAGAATCAAAAGAAGATGCCCAATGTTGAGCCATCTTCTTTTTGTTGATGATTGTTTGTTGTTCTCCGAAGCAAATGAAGAAAACTGTGCATCTGCCCTTAGAATTCTTCATTTGTTCCAATCTTCTACAAGACAGTCAGTTAATTTCCAGAAGTCATCGGTGTATTTTTCTCCTAATGTCAGCAATAATCTCAATTTACACCTATCTAATGCATTGGGGTTCAAGTCCATGGAAGAGGATGCTAAATATCTTGGTCTTCCGTCTTTCTGGAGGTGTAGTAAGAAAGAAGCTCTAGGGTTCATCAGAGA
Organism: Hibiscus trionum; assembly: GCA_030270665.1. NCBI lineage: Eukaryota > Viridiplantae > Streptophyta > Magnoliopsida > Malvales > Malvaceae > Hibiscus > Hibiscus trionum. The sequence continues at coordinate 5,398,079 of BSYR01000007.1, read as the reverse complement.
GCGAGTTCAAAACAGACTAAGAGGTTGGAAAGCTAAATTTCTGAACATGGCTGGCAAAGAAGTCCTTATCAAGGCAGTTGCACAAGTAATCCCTACCTACGTGATGCAATGCTTTCTCCTTCCCGTTACCTTTTGTGACGAACTCAGCTTGATGGTGGCAAACTTCCGGTGGAATAACTGTGCTGATAAGGATAACAATATTCATTGGATAAGGATCTCTTCTGCCCAAAAGACAAAGGAGGAATGGGCTTCCGAAATCTTAGAGCCTTTAACAAAGCTCTCATTGCAAAAGTTGCATGGAAAGTGATTAAGAATCTTGATTCCCTTCTTGCTCAGATGCTTCGGGGAATTTACTACCCAAATGGCGATATCTTCAACACACCCAATTGTACCAATCCCTCATGGGCCTGGACAGGAATCAGAGAAAAGGGTTAAGGTCATCAAAGAAGGGGACCTTTGGCGAGTTGGAAATGGAAAGTATATTTCGACCTGGAAGGACAATTGGATCCCAAAATTTCCAAATTTCAAGACTTCATCAACTCCGCCCTCTAAGTTCACCTCTCCAACTGTGTGTGGCCTTATGAATTCTGATCTCCGATCGTGGTATAAATCAAAGATTGAAGACATGTTTGAACCTGATGAAGTCAAGGCCATTCTTTCCATACCTATAGGAGGACCTCATGTTAAAGATACTTTTATCTGGGCTGGAACGAAGAATGGGGAATATTCATCCAAGTCCGTTTACAGATTTATTGAGGAACTCTAAGGGAATACACCTAGCCCATCTGCCAGTGAGGACCCGTGTGGAAAAAAAGAGTTTTGGAATTCAATTTGGAGGTTAGGGGCCCCTTCTAAAGTCAGGTCATATCTATGGAAATTGTGCCATAACATTATTCCAACCAAGGGTATTCTGGCGTCTAGATTTCACGGCAAATTTCAGGACTCTGATTGCTGCCCCCGTTGTGGAGAAAAAAGGGAGTCGATTGAGCATCTTCTTTTCTTCTCCCCATTTGCACATGCAGTTTGGAAGGCTTCTGGGTTTAATTATTCCCCATCCCCTCTTGGCTTTCTCGGTTTCCCGAAATGGTGGTATAAGATAAATGAGTTCCGCCAACTAGGGAATTTTGATGATGGATGTGCTCTTATTGCTTTCCTCCTATGGTCTCTGTGGAAATCGAGAAACGCACTGGTTTTCGAGAGAGTGAAGGACCCTTCTTGGGACGTCTGACTGCGTGTGGAACGAGCATTCCTGGAGTATCACCATAACACCACAGTTTGCCACTCGGTGCGAACTTCTCCCGCCCAGGAATCGAAGCAATGGACTCCACCCCCAACAAATTTGATTAAGATCATCTACGATGCTTCTTTTGATGCTTTTTCAAGGAAAGCTTCAACTGCAGCTATCGCACGGGATTGCTCAGGTTCCTTCATTCAAGGAATCTCTGACTCTTTCGCTGCCCCATCAGCTGAAGTAGCGGAGGTGTTGGCTATCAGACTGGGTGTCTCTCTAGATATTAGGAACGACTTCAGTAATGTCTTCATTGAAGCTGATTGTAAAGCTGTGATTAACAGGCTCAATGGAGGACTACTGTCGGATTGGTATTCTTCTGCTGTAGAGGAGGATATTAGGTCTCTTGTTAGATCTTTTACCTCATGCTCTTTTTCCTTTGTTCCTCGCACTTGTAACCAGGCTGCTGATTGGTTAGCCAAGTATGCGAAAAGTTTTCAGGGTCAAATATTGTGGGGAAGTGAATCCCTCCCGCCCCAGCTGTTGTAACCCCCTTAACCCGGCCTAGACGGTTGACCCGAATTAAGAGAGTCACACGGGGAAAAGCAAAGTCAACCCGAAAGTCAACCTTGATTAACGACCCTTTTTTTCTTTTTAAACTTGTCTAGATGCATATTAATCCTTAGATATGATCATACAACAGCATACTCAAAGATCATAAACATCAGAGATCAAACAGGGATCCAATTGAACAAATTACAACTTTAGGGACCAAATTGTAATTTCTGATATATATAAGGACTTAACCCAATTTAAAGTTACCAACTTGAAATTAATCAGGTTTCATGCTTCTCTGTGAAATTTCAGCTCAAAAGGACTTCCCAAACTCATACAATTGCACAAACAAGATTCAGGACCAAAATGCAAACAATTCAAAACATTTAACTGTCAATGTCAGCCCCTAACGGTCACCCGTTCCGAAACAGGCAGAGCCCGTTTTGAAACGCGGGGCCGTTCCGCAACGCGTACCGCAACACGGGCTGACAGTAGCCAACCGTTTCGGAACGGTCCCTCCCGTTTCGGACGCCTGGGCTTGTTTAAGGCACCCGTTCCGAAACGGTAGGTACTGTTCCGGAACACCCTGCACAGATTACCCCAAAATGCATACTTAAACATGCAATTAAACATCCAATCATGCTCCAAATGCCACCAAACTTTACCAACATGCGATTCAACATATATGAGACATACTTGCATCAACAATTCATCAAAACATCAACATATGTGAAAAACCCCAAATCTATAGGCATGCTTCCTACACAAGCAACCATTCAAGCATAAACTTCCAATTCAAGCATATAATGGCCAACCACAAAAACCAGCATTCTCAACAACATTCAATATACTTAGGGAGTTCAAAACATCTCCCAAAACATACACATAGGTCCCCCATTGCCAAATTACCAAAAGCTAAATGTACTTAAGAAAACCTTCCATACTTTGAGCTTTACTTCCACTTGAATGCTTGCCTTCCTTGCTGCCCTCAAAGTACTTTAATGTTCTGCATTATTGATTTGAGAAAACAAAGAGAGAGCGTAAGCAAAAGCTTAGTGAGGAATGCTCAATAAAACCATTCAATAATGCATTTATAAAACACTTTATAAATCATGCTTCAAATCATCATTTACACATGCTCAAAAGCATACTTAAACATGCATCTCATTCTCATATCATAACATGTCATATTGGCCACAAGTGATAAGTTCCATTTCTTTAAAAACAAGTTCATCAACTTTCACCCCAAGGACTTTTAAACACCTTGGCCCCAAGGACTTTTAAACACCTTGGCCCATGGACTTTTAACCACCATGGAAAGGACCACACAAGGACTTTTAACCACCTTTGTGTCCGTATCAAGTTTCACCCCAAGGACTTTTAAACACCTTGGCCCCAAGGACTTTTAAACACCTTGGCCCCATGGACTTTTAAACACCATGGAAAGGACCACACAAGGACTTTTAACCACCTTTGTGTCCGTATCAAGAATCATCCAAGGACTTTTAATCACCTTGATGTTCTTAAGTAAACAAGGCTCACTCAAGGACTTTTAACCACCTTAGTGACCTTAACCTTTGCAAAACATCACTTGCCAATATACATCATTATCATCAATTTATCCACTGTTTTAAAGCATTAAACCAAGCCATATTCATCATGCATTTAAAAGCATCAAACCACATTTAATCAATGCTCAAAAACAAGGAACTCTTACCTTGAGCTTCCTTCAACATATGGCTTACAAAAACAGCATTAACCATGCTAAATCATGCTTTCAAAACAGAGTTTAAAACATGCAATAAACCACATTGCACAACAATCAAATCATGGCCACCACTAGAGAGTATTTCCAAAAACTTACACTTGAGCTTAGCAAAGTTGTTTAGACTTAAACTAAGCTCCCAAGACATTGGTTTCAAAGCCGAAAACCCAATTTCACTCACCGATTCCACTTCGCCTCTTGCCGAAGCACCAAAACAAGCCTCCGGATCACCACCACTTGGATCCAAAGATGACTCCCCTGTTTTAACACATCAAAACAATAGATTAATGCATCATCATGCATTAATATCCTCAATGAAAGCACCTAAACTCGCTGCTCTCATCCCCACTCCATTTTCGGCCACCAAACACAACCGAAAATGCATCCAAACCACTTCTCAACAAAGCCCAGCCATTAACCATCAAAACCTAACATCCTTTAACATCATTTAACATCTAAAAAGAACCTAATAACATCCTTATACCTCCAGCAACACCAGATCCACAAGATCACCTCAAAAACAATCAAGAATCACAAGCTAAACTTAGGAAACCCAACCTATCCGGGATTGCATCAATCAAAACTCAATTCCTTATCAATTTAGAGTTCAAATAACATCAAAAACACATCTCAAATCACAGATTTAACAGATCAAACGAAAATCATCAAAAATCACCAAATCTTGCATTATAAGCCAAGATCCATTTCACAACTTAAAAGCCTTTAATAAAACATCAATTAAGGATTGAAAACTTAGGAATTTCAGTAAAGAACTGATAGTTTAGAGGAGAAGGACGTTCTTACCTCCAAACTTGAGTTTCTCCTCTTTTTGGATTCAAAAACCTTGATGAATCAAGTAGCAAATGATGAGGTTTTGTAGATATGATGATTAGGAATCAAAAGAGAGTTGAAAGGAGAGATTTAGGTGAGAAAATCAGAAACAATTCTCTGGAAAGAAAGTGTTTGGGTTGAGAGAAAATGAGAGAAAAGAAAATAGGAAGTTAGTTATCAAAATGGCCAAAATGGCTTTCCCTCCTCTTTTGATATGTTTTAAAATCAGAATATAGCTTAAAATATCTTAGAAAAATCTGGAGAAACTACTTTTGGAATAATAGCTCCTTAAAGATTCAAAGTTTCAACCCTTTCTAAAACAGTCACAAAACTTTCAAAGATTACATTTTGGTCACTAGCCAAAATGTCACCCTTCCAAAACTCATTTTCCAAAATTGATTTCACAGTTCACTTAATTATATTAAAAGATGATTTTAGAACATTTTCCAAAATTTTAATGCAACCCGAACTAGGCTTTCCTAAATTCACCCTTTTAGATTCGAACAACACTTTGACCAAACCGGTCAACGCCCAAAACTTCTAAGCCCAAAACCGGGGCGTTACAGCTGTTGTACTCCTTTTTATGATGTGAATGCAAGTTATCTTTAAACAAAAAAAAAATGATTTTGAAATTGAAAAAGTCACTTATTTGTTAGTTTGCTTAATAACAAACGATTGAAAACATATGGTTATTTATTTGTTATTTAAAATTTAATGGGAAAACTACACCACTGACCACCAAACAAATTGGGGATACCTATTTGGACCACCGAACTATAAAAAACGTCAATCAGACCACCAAACTTATAAAATCAACCTATTTTGACCACCGCCGTTAAAAACCTAACGGTGGAGTGACGGAACTGCCACGTGGCAATTGACGGAAAAATTTAAAAATTACACATTTGGTCCCTATTATTTACACATTCTTTCAATTTAGTCCTAATTTTAAATTAATAAAATAATAAATTATTTAAATTAAGTGGTGACACGTGTCAACACCAATTTAGAGGAGAAAATTAATCTCCCCTCCTATGCGTCCAGCAAGAATCGAACTAGGGTCTCCTGGTTATAAAGCCCATGGCTTTGCCACTGCACTAAGCACAACTTTGTGCTATAATTCTCCAGATAAGATATATATCTCTTATTAGTTTTCACGTTTATAAGCCAAAAGCTCAAACCTTAAACACTAATTTCACATATATATAAATCTCAAACCCTAAATATTTCAAATTAAACCCCAAACCCTAAACATTTCAAATAAATCCCACGCTAAATGTTTTAAATTAAACTCTAAACCCTAAAACCCTAAAAATTTCAAATTAATTTAACGCTAAATATTTCAAATTAAACCCTAAACCCTAAATATTTCAAATTAATTTCATGCTAAATATTTCAAATTAAACCCTAAACACTCAACCCAAACCTTAAACCCTAAAAATTCAAATTAATTACACATTAAATATTTTAAATTAAACCCAAAACCCTAAAAATTTCAAATTGATTTCACGCTAAATATTTCAAATTAAATCCTAAACCCAAACCTTAAACCCTAAAAATCCAAATTAATTCCATGCTAAATATTTAGGGTTTAATTTGAAATATTTAGCATGAAATTAATTTGAAATATTTAGGGTTCAATTTTAAATATTTAGCATGGAAATAATTTGAAATTTTTAGGGTTTAAGGTTTGGGTTTGGGTTTAGGGTTTAATTTGAAATATTTAGCGTGAAATTAATTTGAAAGTTTTAGGGTTTGGGGGTTTAATTTGAAATATTTAGCGTGAAATTAATTTGAAATATTTAGGGTTAGAGTTTAGGGTTTGAGATTTATATATATGTGAAATTAGTGTTTAAGGTTTGAGCTTTTGGCTTATAAATGTGGAAATTAATAAGAGGTATTTATTATATCTGGAGTATTATAGCATAGAGTTGTGCTTGGTGCAGTGGCAAAGCCATGGGCTTTACAACCAAGAGACCCTGGTTCAATTCCTGCTGGACGCATAGGAGGGGAGTTTATTTTTCTCCTCTAAATTGGTGGTGACACGTGTCACCACCTGATTGGAGGGGGAAAATAATTTATTATTTTATTAATTTAAAATTAGGACTAAATTGAAAGAATGTGTAAATAATAGGGACCAAATGTGTAATTTTTAAATTTTTCTGTCAATTGCCACGTGGCAGTTCCGTCACTCCACCGTTAGGTTTTTAACGACGGTGGTCAAAATAGGTTGATTTTATAAGTTTGATGGTCTGATTGACGTTTTTTATAGTTCGGTGGTCCAAATAGGTATCCCCAATTTGTTTGGTGGTCAGTGGTGTAGTTTTCCCAAATTTAATTGATGAGAATTGATATTTTTAACCATATTTTTGAGTTTTACATGATATGTTTAAACGACATGGAAAAGCGATGTCTATTTAAAAAATTACACCAATCAGGACGAATTTACTATCTTGGAAATTTTGGTATGTTTTTTTAATCGTTCTTAAATTAAGGTCAATATATCTTGATCTATTATTTGACTATTGTCTTGTTTTAATAATTTTGATTAAGGGTTTGACCATTTTTTATTTAAGTTAATAGTGACGACATTCGGGTATGATTCATCCATTTACGGACCATCACAGGTGGGAAATAACATGCAGTCTATTAACATGATTTTTCTAATCATAAATCCAATCATATGAATTACAATTATGGATCTTATTTTTTATATATATTATTTTATCGTTGAAAATTGATATTTTAACCGTGTTTTAAGTTTTACATGTCTTTAAACAGTTTGGAAACAGATATGACATAAATAGATTATGAGGAGCTGTCTTGGTTATTTATATCTCCATTGTCATCGATAGAAAATCAATATCGATAAATTATGATTTTATTTGTATTCTTTATATTATTATTTTAAAGTGCGATAAATCATGGTGATTTTGCTCGAAAGTAATATTTCTTCTACATCGAAAAACTCAACTGTAGACTTCTCCCAATGATAGATTACAAAAATTCATCTTGACAAGAATTTTGTAGGAGGCATTCCTTGAAGTGAATGCAAGCATGATGTATTTTCCATGCGATTATCAATGATGAGGCATTCCCTGAAGTGAATGCAAGCATGATGTTTATTCTATGCAATTATTGGATCCGTTTCATTCCCTAAAGAGAATGCAAACATGATAGATCAATATTTAATTGGTAACATAACTTCGATATAATCCAAGTATATTAGCTGGACATCCGTTCTGCGAGGCTATTGGTCTCAAAGAAGGTTTTTAAAGGACCTTGTGGACTAGTTTAACAATGCCGCGTACGAGGATTAAATCTTTGTTCTCTGTGATAAGGATATGTGAAGAAGATTTCAAAGGCCCATTGGCTCTACTCCATTCCCTGAAGTGAATGTGAGATTATATTATGGAAAGAATAAAAGCCACATTAGAAGATGTGGTCGTGATTGAAATCATGTAGATAGACATGAAAAATATGGTCATTTTAAGGATACTTCTACCCAACGGTAGTGAGGTTATAAGGATGACAAGAGTGATAAAGATCATTCTAATAAAGTAAAATCCTTTTTATTACCAATGCGATATTATAAATAATTGGTCTCGTACTTGTTGTACGTTGAAAAATAAAAAATTATTGAATGATAAAGGGAAGAAAATAGAAGCAAATTTTGTTTGTGAAAAATGACGAAGATGATATTGGTCCAACTTTATTTGGACATTATTGGTCCAAATCATTTGGACGTTGTTGATTTTCTTATAACCCTCGAAGGGAATCAATCATCTTCTAATTATTCTCATAACTTTGAAGAAAATTATTTATCTTTTAATTTATTTATCTTTATGTTTATTTACTTTACACACATTAATTATTTACATTTTATATTTATATTTATATTTATATGTTATGATATTTATTTATTTTGTTTAACATGATTACTTGTTAAATACAATCTACGGTGACGATTTATGCTCAACATAAGCATAAGATATATTTTCCCATTTAAATACAAGGGAATAATATGAGTACTATATCTCAAAGTACTGAAAATATTGATGCTCTAGAAGAGCAATAAATTCTTGATAGAAAGCACATTATGAAAATTGCAGAATTGCGCATATTGCAATAATTACCGTTAATGGTAATAATATCGTCACCACTAGAAGTGGAAATTTTAAGAGAGTAATATGAGTTCGTAAAATATCTCTTTGAGAATTATAGACATATATTATCAATTGACATTTAAAATAAGTCAATGTAAATATAAGTTCGGTAGCCAAAATGTCAGTTGAAAGCTCTAGAAGAGCTATATATTGCTACCAAAAGATAATTTCCATTGAAAGCTCTGAAAGAGCTAAAGATATTCCTATTCAAATGAACAATTTTGATGGTCGTACTTGATATGTACGAGTGAGATTGAATCACATGTTATGGTAAAACTAGAAGTTTACGAAATTCAGAAATGTATATACACACATGTATATAGTTGGTATGATCGGTTAGACCATCCTAATTAATAATGATGCGAAAGCTATTGAGATTTATATGCACATTTATTAAAAGAACTTAAAGTTCTTGTGGTGTTTGTTCTCAAAGGAATTGATTAAATTCCACTTATTGAAAGAACACGAAATTTTTGTGTTGATTGTTCTCAAAGAAAATGATTAAGATCCCACTTACCAAAAGAACATGAAGTTCTTGTACTAAAGTTGAGACTGCATGTCTCGCATATTTGAATGAAATATGGGCCCATATATCCGCAAATGTGGAAAGTTTAATATGGTTTTAGTAGATGCATCTACATTATTTTATCAACTTACAATCAGAAGTCTGTGAGATTGATTATAAAAAGATTCAGATTATGCAGTTAGACTATTCGTCTTGCAAAAGCTAGTTGGTTTATATTTTAGGCTATATTAGTTGATACGAAGCCTATTGATTATGAAAAATACAGTTTAGAAAAATTTCTATTGGATGTATCCTCTTTAATAGCTAAACTATGAGAACAAAACAATTATTATTTATATGGTATTTCCATATAGAAGAACTTATACGCATCAAGCCAACGAGTTATAATAAACTCCCCGTTATGATTGGTTTTTGGTCAGAAGCCATACATTTCTCATTTTATAATTTTTGAATGTGCGATATATTGTTGAATTGCTCCATCACAACGCACAAAATGTGTAAATAAAAAGGGTTGATAATATATATTGAGTATGAGTCTCCTTTTATGTTTAAATTCTTAAACATTAATTGGAGAATCATTTATGATATGGTTTTTCTCAACACTAAGGGGAGATAATAATCAACTGGATAAAGGAAAATGAATTATTGTTATCTAGATCCGCGCATATGAACCAGAAGTTTATAAGATAACTCATGTTATTACATGTCAACTGACAAACATATTTACTGACCCAATGAGAGTAACTAAGTCTCATATACCAGCTGAAATGCTCTAAGTTTAAATTACATGTTAGAGCGAGAGGATGTAAATCATGCATGAAGCTTGATAGTTGAAATGGTTCCAATGATCAAAATTCTCGTAAATGGAAAGTAATATGAGATGGTCATATATTAGAGGCGGGTGCTCCTGAAGAGACCCAAGACATAACTAATAAAACTCTAGAAGAGTTTCAGGTACATGAAATAAAAATTGAAATCTTGAAGAGATCTCGATGAGTTATGTCACTACGAGAATGGAACCAAAATAGAAAAGTTGTCGACAACAATTTTACAAACAATTTTACACGAACTTCTATAGAAGTTAAGAAAGATAACGAGGATCTTGTATAGAAATCTATCCAGAAGTATAGACATTGAATTGGCCAATATAGAAAGACGCTTTGAACTTCTAAAAGAGAAGTATTTGGACCAACAGTCCAAACACCTAAAGGTGTAATTTTTAATTTATGGAGAATTCTAAATACTTCATGATGGATGCAATTACTTTGGTAGTTATGAAATATTTTATATGTGTCTAATCATTTTGTGGATCCCTATAAAAAGAAAGTTATCCTTGACGGATTTAAAATGCTAGAAGCATTTAGAAATTTCTAAGGAAATTTATTTAGACATGTCTCATTGAATATTTTGGCGTATTTGGTATAATCGCCTTAGTGAGTACTAGTTGAGGAAATACTATAAGAATAATCATATTTCTTTCTACTTTTTGTAAAAAGGAGTTTGGATCAAGATTCATTATGATAATTTAAAAATTATTAGCACTCTTGAAGAGCTTTCAAAGTATTTAGTTATTTAAGGAAATGATTTGAGAAAAAGAATCTCAAGATGTGGTTTTGTCTCGACCTAAAGATCGAGCACTAAAATATGCATTTTTGTCTATGAATGGACATAAGTTGAAACAATCTTAAAGAAGATTCAATATGGATAAAACATATCTATTATAAGATTGTTGGATGTGAATAAAGATAATTATATCTTTTCTTGGTCTTGAAGCACCATATATTAGTTGATCAAGAAATATCCATGCATATACAAAGATCGTTACCTTTAGATATTCAAACATTCGTTAATGCCTCCTCAAATGTCGTAGAAATAAATGTTATACACGAGGCATGCCAAAAATGTGTTTGGCTAAGACCATTGACCCAACATATCCAAAAGATATGTGGATTTACTTTTACAAGATATGATAAAAGCTATCTTGTGTGAAGATAATGCAAGATGTATATCTCAATTTGAAAGATGGATACATCATGGAAAATATTACTTCAAAGTTTCATCCCTCGCGATCTTTAGAAAAATAGTATTCAAGATTTAATTATGAAGATTCAAAGATCTTATGTGATGTTTTCACGAGGGGGAGTAAATACGCGTTGCACTTTTTTCCCTTAATTGAGGTTTTGTCCCAATGAGTTTTCCTGGTAAGGTTTTTAATGAGGCAACATATTATGCGTATCAAAGATGTGTGTACTCTTTTTCCTTCACTAAAGAAACTTTTTTCCCACTGAGTTTTTATCTTCGTAAGGTTTTAACGAGGCACATTATCTTCATAGACATCCAATGGGGAGTTGTTGAGTGGATCAATGGATTGATCAAAGCCAAGAAGGGGTGAATTGGGTTTTTAAAATTTTGGAGAATTAGTGGAATGAATAAAATTGAAGAACAAAGCAATTTAGAGTGGTTCAAGTTCCAAATGAACTCTACATCCACTACCTTAGTTCTCACTAAGGATTTCTCAACAATTTCACTAATTGCTCTTCCCCTTTTCTAGGCTTAGGAGGTAACCTTTACAATACAGATCAATTTTCTACCCAAAATTGACCAAACCCTCACAAGGATACAAAGAAGAATTTGAAGGCAATAGAAATATCTCACAATACAAATTTGCCTCTTTTTGATACAAGCACTCAACCCAAATTGAAAGACAAGATAGGAATTAAACTCAAATACAATTTGGGATTTTACAAGAATGTGACTTTTGAGCACTAGAGCTTGGATTTTTGTATATATGTTTCTCTTGGATGCAATAGTTGTTGCTGGTCTTCAATAGGCTTGATTTTATACCTTCTCCATTAATTCTAGCCGTTTGGATGGTTAGGGAATTGATTATAGCCGTTGGAACCCTCTTTTTCCACCATAAATGCACTTTTGCAGCCTACCGTATCAGTACGCGGGGAGCCGTATCGATACTTGTCTCAAAACAGAAAGAGCAGTTGCACAAATATAAGAGAGGCATATCGATACACGTGTAGGCGTATCGGTACGAGTTAGGGAAGCGTTTCGATACATTCAAAACTGTATCGATGCAATTTTTCCTATAAAGCTCACTGGAGAAATTCGTATCGATACGAGTAAGAGCGTATTGGTACGGGTTAACCAACTCTTTAAAAATTTGTTACCTACCAACTGACGCCCAACGGTCAAAAACATTTAAGGCTTCTGAATTTAAAAATTCCTTTTAAACTGTATCGATACGGGTGAGATCATATCGGTACGCCATTCAAACTTCATCTGATTTTATAGAGAGAACGTATCAATACAGATGCAATCTGTTTCGATACCATGTTTCGATACGGTAAGAGGCGTATCAAAATGATTTTCTCTAGTAGCCAAGTTTGTAAAAATGGTATCGATACGGCAAGGAGCGTATCGATATGCATAGACGATTTTCAGTAGTTTGGCCTTGGAACACTTTGAAAATATTTTAGAGTTTGAGTTTTTCAAACTAGAATAAAGCCTTGTTGATTTGAAACCTTTTGAGGGACTTAAAAATTTATTTCAAGTTTTTAATTTAGTCCTTAAAGCACTTTGTCATATCAAAATCAAACATAGGTTTTACAATCTCCCCCTTTTTGATATAACAAAACCAAAGCTTAAAATTTTTAAGTCTTTTTGAAAACTTTTGGAAAACAACTCTCCCTTAATATAGGCTAGGTAAATTTTAAGTTCAAATTTTAAGTGAGCTTGTTCCCTCTCCCCCTTTTTGTTATATCAAAAATAATAGACATATGATAAAGGCATAGTCAATAACCAAGCAACATATAATAGATAAACATTAAGTTCATAAATAAAGAAACATCAAAATAAAATCCAAACAATAATCAAAGCATAGGTTTTAAAAGGTAAACTGAATCCTAAGAACATAATTCAAAATGCATAATTAGAAATCCTAAATGATATGAATGGAATGCAAAGATAAATCTACTACTCGTCTCCATCACCATCATCATCTTCATCCTCATTGGCATCATCATTATTCCTCCTAGATTGACGCCACTCAACATGAAAGGCCATGAGAGAGATGTTCATCGAATTATTCTCGGCCTTAATAGATGAGATACACTTCTCCATATTTGTCATACGATCTTCTAGGCTTGTGAAACGTGTGTCTATGGCGGCAAGCCCCGAATTCATCACTTGATCCATAGAAGCAATCCCTTTGCGTAGGCCCGTGAATTGTTCATTGAGGAATGTCATAAGAGCATCCATGGATGGAGGAGGAGGAGCTTGAGTAGCTTGAGGATTGGCAATCTCTTCGGGAATCGCATTACTCGGAAGTTCAGAGATGCGAAGCCAATTTCCATTGAAGTAATGAAACTTCTCCCTAGAAAGATATATCTCATCAATGGGACAAATAAGGGGTGTAGGATAGTCGTGAGAGCAATCAATCTCCTTTTGAGTGAAGAAATAGCTCAAGGCGGTGCCATAGGTGAATGAAGTGACAAGAGTTGTATGACGACGTTGCATGAGAAAGACAATCTCCGTAAATATTGTTGCGTGTAAAATAGTCTATCGCAATTATAGTGCAAGTATACACGACGCAAGTAGTAAAGTGATACGAAGTATCGGATATCGTCTCCACAGGGATTGGGCTAATAGCTTCACCTTAATTCACTGCACGAAAGTAAAGAAGATGTTTGAGACAGTTGTCACGAGAATAATAAAGAAAACGTAAATAAAAGAGTAGAGATATCAAGATAGAGAGAATAGGCTGGTACTGAATTGCTCAGTAGTGCAGGTATTGCAGAGTTTAGGAAATCCAGTTCTGTCGTCGCGCCTGTCGCAGGCAGCACCTGTCGCGGCAGCAGTCCGTTGATTTTCGCGGCAGCAAACACTCAACTCCGTACTTCAAGTTTGGCAAGAATCCCAGATCTGCCTTGGCCTATCCCTAGGTCCAAGTCTGTCGATGATCACGTCTTGATGATACCTCCCGGCGTGAATCGAAGGATGAACACCGATGTGTATGAATTCTTCTTTAGCCACTTAACCTCGCCCTATCCCTAGGCACGAGATAGTTCAACTATAAACTAGAGAACTTGCTCTTATTTCTTTCGTATACTTAACTCTCCCGATGCTAAGTAAATAGATAACCTCACAATGCTCTCCCGATGCTCTTGCAAGATATTAATAAGCAAAATAAGAGAACTTGAAGTTTATTTTATTGAACTAAAAATTCCTAAAACAAAACAACCCTTGCAACTACTTTACAAATCAACCCGTAGCCCTAGGAAGGATTTAGAACATGTCGGCGGTGGAAAAACGGCTAGGAGTTTTTGGTTATCGGTTATGGGGAATTGGGTATGGGATATGCCCTAGGTTAAAATACATGCCCTTATATAAGCTTTGGGCTCAAGTTTTCTAATTTAACAAGGATTACAACTTTAATTAAAAGTATGATTCTAATAAAGACTAAATCTTCAAGGAATCTACTTTCCAGCCGTCCTCCTTGTTTCTTGGGATTTTCTCTCCTTGAACTTTGGGCTTGACATATCTTTTGATCTGGGGCTCAGAAAAATATGAGGTTTTCACACGACAGACGGGCTGAATTTTCTCTATCTGTCGAGGTCCACTTTGCTTTTTCTCCTCAAAAACTGTTGTCGTCCTCTGCTGTCACGACAGCATCGTCCTCTTTGTCTGCTTGTCCAGTTCAGCTTTTCTGCTTCTCTGCCCAGCGCCTGCCCTCTCCGTCTGCTACGGCGGCAACCTGCAAAAACAGCCATTTTTAGTAGAATCTGTGCCTTTGAATATATTTGTGATGTTTTGCTGTAAACTGACCTAAATGCAATGAATAATGCTTGAATGCAGCAGAAATATGGGTTAAATAGGGTGTAAATAATAGAACTTTTACGCACTCAACACACCCCCAAACTCAAGTTTTTGCTTGCCCTCAAGCAACTAAGACCTAAAAGAAAAATGAAATATTTTTGTTTTGGCTTTCAAACAGTGAACTTTCCCTTATCCGTCGTTCGTTCCCTGTGACGGCAGCAACCTGTCGGATAATTTAGGATCTGTCCGGAATCTCCCTATAGTCCTCGTGCAGTGTGTGCATGCTTGTGAACAGTTATATGCCAAGACTCTCTTAGTTTCACTAGAATATTTCAGCTCTTAACTCGAATTTTTATGCCAAGTTTATCTTTTGAAGGCACTTCTTATGCTCCTTTGATTTTCTGTTTTGACTCGATTTCAATTTTTTTAAGCTAAAGTTTCACTAGAGCCGGTTTCGGGCACCTCTAGCTAACTTCCTAGAGCCGGTTTCGGGCACCTTTAGGGCTGTTGAGTTTATTTTGCTAAACTTCTTTCCTAGAGCCAGTGTTAGGCACCTCTAGGGGCTATTCAAGTGCTAAGCTTCCTATTCTAGTTTGGCTAAAAAAATCTAAGCAGTATAACAGTCACAATGGTGTTTAGGTTTTCAGAACTATAGAAAGGCTCTAAACTTCTCCTTAAACTATCCTAAAGATGCTGCCACGACAGGGCTGTCACGACAGGCAAGTTCAATTCACAGTTTTAAGCCATTTTTTTAAGAGAACATAACTAAGCAGAAGACACAACAATTAACTAAGATGTACTCAGACTCCATTAATATGGAGGGTTGCCACCCCCAAACTCGAGGGTTGCATTGCTCTCAATGCAAATGACAAAATATAAATGAAAACATATGAATGCAGTACATCACAAAATATATAAATAACAGGCAACAATAAGAAAATTAGAAACTTAAATTGTAGGCACTGTCTTCGCTGCTGCTGCTGAGGCGGATTTGGCGGCGGATTCTGGTTCTCGAGGCAGGCTGGGATGGTTGTTGTACAACCTGAATATCTGAGCTGTTGCCGCTGTTGTCATTGTTGTCACTGTTGGCCTTAGGCAGAGTCTTCTTATTTGCCATTCTTTTCTGCCTCTTTACCGGTGAAAGGTCCTTTGACAGATTCCTCGTAATAGAGGGCTCATTGTCACTGTCTGCCCACACAGAGGCGGAGGAAAACCCATCAACAAAGGCTTCAAGATCATCCGATGGCACTGGTCGCTTTGTTCCTCGAGCGGATGTTTTGACATGGGTGCTGCTGGCTGCCGTCGGGGCAGGTGATGGTATGGAAGCGGAAGATGGTGTTTGTGGTGTAGCAGCAGGTGTAGGTGTGTGGGCAGGGGTGGGGACAGTGAAGTAGTGGGCAGGGAAGGTGGGGAAAACAACATCAGGGAAATTTAAAGTATTGTGAATAAAATTTACCGTGGATGCGGCAAAGTCCTTGATGAATGTCATGAGGCCCAACTGTCTGTCCTCCATCCTTTGAATGGCAGCTAGGATTTGGTTGGAGGGTTCTGCCGGAGTAGCTGCTGTGGCGGCAGGTTCATGACTTGGCTGCTCTGTTGATTCAGCTTGGGCGGCAGCGGGGTTGAAAGATGAGAGAGGGGTTGCCACTGTCAGTTCCATGAGGCTGATGATATTCTTGTCTGTCCAACCTCGTCCTTTCACTATGGTATCGGTGTCGGCTTCTGGCACATCATGACAGCGGCAGAGGGACGTGATGAGGTAGGGGAGGCAAAGGAGGGCCGTTGGTCTATGTGCACTTTCCAAAATACTCTCTCGCATATAACTTCCTACATTAATGGGTCGTTCATTTAAAATAGAGTGTATTAAGGCTAACCTCTGCTGGTCAACGGTGGTGTGATGCGACGACGGCAGGATCCTCTTTTTGATGAAGGCATTCCACAGTTTTGCCTCCGGCAGCAGCTGCCCCCTCTTCACTGTGTGAGGATTTTTTCGACTTGTATTCCATTCAGTCCCTTCTTCCGTCAGTTCTGCCATGACAGCGTCATAGGCAGCATCATCCAAAGTGTCAAGGAACTGCTGGTGAACATCATCATTGGGGCCTAGATAGAGGCCATATAAAGAGTCAATACGCTCGGCTGTGAACTGCACCTCTTTCCCTCGGACAGTCACGGCTGTCGCCGTCTTGCTGCTGATGGCAGCATAAATTTCCCTCACCAGCGTCTCGTTCATCTCTGCTGGTTGCTCCGCAAATGATTCCCATAAAAGAGCTCTAATTGTCCTTGCGATGAACGGCTTGAGGCCCAGATTTGTTGCTCTTGAAGTGTAAATAAAACCTCTTTCTTCCCATAAATCTCTAGTAGCAAAGGATTGTGGGGTAGGTGCTGCCGGTGAAGAAGGTGAAGCAGCACTGCGGCGGGTTCTTCTGGAAGACATGTTAGTGCAAGGGTTGTTGAAAGTGAAAGAAAGCAAATGAAAACTAAAGGGGGAGAGCAAGTGAGAAAGGCAGAAGTGAATGAAAATGAAAATGAAACAGGGTTTTATAGAAGAGGAATTGCTGCCCGTTGAAGCTGTAACGGCAGGCGTGAATAACGGGGCGACTGTTGAGCTTTAGCGTGTCTGACACCTGTTTCCGTGTCTGTTACGCGTCTGGCACACGTTTCCGCATCTGTCGTGACAGTCTGGTGACAGCCTGTCTTTTCCGTGTCTGCCGCGGCAGCTGGAACGACAGGCTTCAATATTGGGCTTTGTTGGGCTGATGGAGGGATGGTGGGTTGAGTTCACTTCTCCTGTTCGTCTTGACTCCTTTATTTCCTAAAAACAAGAAAAACATTATTCGAATAATATAAACCTTATTTCCTAATAAATAATAAATAAATAAAAATAAAACTTAGGTTAAATTAGGGATGCCAGGTGGGGCATCTCCTAAGGTAACCACTTCTTGCATTCCTGGGGCTTCAGTCCCCTGATAATGCTTGAGGCGCTGTCCGTTGACTTTGAATTGGTGCCCGTCTTTTAATGATCGGATTGTGATGGCACCATGGGGAAAAACTTGTACGACTTGGAATGGGCCAGATGTTGAGTTGATCAAACAATTGCAAATGGCCAAGAGGGGGGTGAATTGGCAATTAAAATTTTTGTGAAGAGAATATTGGAAAATAAAATGACACAAGGGGTTATAGTGGTTCAAGTTCAACAACCGAACTCTACATCCACTACCTTAGCTTCCACTAAGGATTTTCCAAAACAATTCACTACTTGAATTCGTCCCCTTTTCTTGGATGAGGAGGAAACCTTACAATATCGATTAAGCTTTTCAACCCCAAGCTTAATCCACTCAAATACAAAGAAGATTTTTGGTAAACTTAAGTATTTCCTCTCAAAGGATGATTGTCTACCCACTTACAATTACAGCAACCCAAAAACTCTCAATAATATGACAAAATGAATACAAAGAGTTGGGCACAAGAATATAGCTTTGAATAGCTCTAGGATTTGAATTTTTTGCTTTGATGATGCTTGAATGTGTATTATTATTCTTCCTGGTGAAATGAAGCTTGTATTTATACCCTTGAATCAGTTTCTAGCCGTTTGGATCATTTGACTTATTGAAAGAGCCGTTGGGAACATTTTTCCAGCTATTAAGGCAGCTCCCCAGCACCGCGTATCGATACACGACAAGGCTGTATCGATACGCTAGTTTAAATTCAAACTAGTCGTTGTGCGTAAAAACAGGGCGTATCGATACACTAGGCGTATCGATACGATCCAAACTCTCTGTCAAGTTTGTTGCATCAAAGCGTATCGATACAGGGGTCGTATCGATACGGTCCAAACTCTCTGTTAAAACCATTTAATTTGTTGCATCAAAGAGTATCGATACTGTGACCAAGAGTATCGATACGTCATAACGGTCAAAACAAATTTTCAAATAATTATGCTTGGTGTATCGATACGGTTATTACGCGTATCGGTACGGTTGCCCAGATGAACACGGTATCGATACGTATGGAAGGCGTATCGATACGCTATGTTTATTCAGAATTACAGTGAGTTTCAAGTGTATCGATACGGTGTGTGTATCGATACGCAGGGCCATTTTTGCATAATTTGGCTTTGAAAAACATGAAAAAGGTTTGAGAAACTTGATGTTTTGAGATCCAATCTTCAAACAAGATTTTATACAAAACATTTTGTTAATATTTGAACCTTTAAAGAGTTCTTAAAAATTTATTTATTTTGCAATTTGGTCCTTAAATTTTTATGTTATATCAAAATCAATTTTAGTTTTACAATCTCCCCCTTTTTGATATAACAAAACCATAATAAATTTTTAAGTTTTTGAAAACTTTGAAAAAGGCTTTTCTCCCCCTTGCTTTAAGATAAATGTTTCAAAACAAATTTGTTTCTCCCCCTTACTTAAAGATAGAGAATTTTTTGAAAAAATTTTGACCTTTACACAATGAGTCCTTCTCCCCCTTTTTGTTAGATCAAAAAGAAACACAAGGATTAGAATAATCAAGCATAGGAATATCAATCATAAGAATAAACATAAAGCTCCAAATTCATAAACCAAGCAAGCAAGCATAATAATCCAAACCTTTTTAAAAATCCTAAAACATAGAAAATAGGCATAATTCAAGTTCTAATAAAAATGCAATGAAATCCTAAAATGTCCTAATATGAGATGCATCTATGCGTCTCCACCATCATCATCATGGTCATCCTCATCATCTTCTTCCTCGTCGTCATCTTCTCGAGGTGGTTGGTTCCTTCGATTTTGGTTGATCCAAGCACCATGGAAAGCGGTAAGAGAAAGATCCATTGAGTCTTGGCGAGCACTCAAGGTATCTATTTTCTTGTCCATGCCTTGGAGTCTTTCTTCCATCGATGTAAACCGATTATCTATAGCGTTGAAGCGACCGTCCATAGCATTGAACTTTTCATTGAGGAAAGTCATGAGATTTGCCATGGAGGAGGAGTCATGAGAAGCACGGCTAGAGGATGCACGAGAGGCATTGACCGGGGCAGCGGGAGGATCAGCTTGAGGGTTGCGAACCCATTCATTACCGACAAAAGAGAAACCAGAGCGAGAAAGGGAATGCTCATCTATGGGTTGACTAAGGTTTTCGGGAAGGTCATGTGTGCAATCAACACCAAGGGAATGAAATAGACAACTCAAGGCCGTAGTGTAGTAAAAAGATTGAACAAGTTTGGTGTGACGATTTTGAACCAAAAACACAAGATCGGCAAACATAATTTGACAAAGATTTGGTCGTTTACCCTCCCTAAAGCATGAAAGCCAAAAATCATCAATTTGACGAATGGTAGAATATCTACCACCCGAGGGACGAATAAACCAAGAGATAATAAGATGAAGTATACGATCATGAGCATCTAAAACTTTTGCCGGACCTATGTAACCCGAACCTAAAGAGTGTTCATCATCTATCCCAACATCCTCAAAACCAAAAACAGTGCACAAGACTTTTTGATCAATTAGAATAGGAGTTCCCATAACCGAGGATTCAATGGCAATAACATGCTCATTGGCGTCATCATTGACACAACAAGCATTTGAAAAGAAGACAATGACAAGATTCCTATATAAAATAGGAGGAATATTCAAAAAGGTTAAAAGTTTCCATTGCCTAATTAAAGGAAGATATTTAAATTTGAATTTTGCAGAGTTTAAAAACGGAATAGACACGATTCGTTCTTCCCTAAGATTGATTCCCATACAAAGCTTATAGGTTTCTCTAGCTACGGGTGTGGGAAAACTAGTTTGGATAATATGAGGAAGGTTAGGAGTGGGATTACCCTCATCCTCATTAGAAACGGAAGCGGTGCGATGTCTCTTATTCCCTTTTTTAGGTGCCATAATCCTGAAAATACATCAAAAAGGATTCGAATATGTATGCAATTAACATCCAATTTAATCCAATAGATTCTAATAATTCAAGGTAATTTTTTTTTTTAAAAATTGTTTTAAAGAATATTTACAACAAATTTTAGTTTTCGAAAAAAAATTTTATCGAATATAAAATATATTCGAACCAAAAAAAATTATTTTTGAAAAATTTTATGAACAATATGAAACCCATAGTAAGTTAATCATAATGTATATAAAAATCAGTTGAAATAATAATTGAAAATTAACGAAATTTAAAGAAATTGAAAAAAAAAAATTTACCTTGATTTCTTAGAGTGGATGAAAGAGGGTGTGTTAGTGCACAAGATTGATGCCCAAGGATAGCCTTGATGTATGAAGTAAAATCCCTCAAGAAGTTTTGAAGATTTGTGTAAAATTTTGAAGAATTTAGAGGGTTTTTATAGGGGTTTTCGGTTAGGGTTTTTGAAGAAGAGAAGAGGAGTTTTAAAATTTTTGGATTTTGATTAAAACAGCCCTAAATAGGCTCTCCGTCCGTCGAGTATCGATACGCTATGAATGCGTATCGATACGCTATAACCTAATATTATCTTTGTCGTTTTATGTGTATCGATACAGTTGACGTATCGATACGCACCGGTGTTGACTTTTCCCTTGACTCTTACCGTATCGATACACTACGCTGTATCGATACGCATTCATCTGCAAAAATCCCAGATTTGAATACCGTATCGATACGCTGATATGCAGTATCGATACACGCTTGCCTGTTTCTGCAGTTTTGGTATTTTTATGTGCAAAAATCCAATTTGAAACGCCCCTAAATGCATGTATGTGTTATATGAACAAATTTTAATGACTTAATATGATACATACTTCCCTTAGCAATATGTGTAGGAGCAAAAAGAACAAAAATAACATAAACATGAATCACAAACAATCTCAAGCAAATTTTTGTCATTTTGGGACCAAAAAAAAATTAAGAGAGACAAGTTAGACCTAACTCTCTTCTAAGTGTCCAAAAGCGCTCTTTATCTAAAGGTTTAGTAAATATGTCTGCTAATTGGTTCAAGGTGTCAACAAATTCTATAACAACATCATTTTTCGAAACATGATCTCTAATAAAATGATGTCTAATTTCTATGTGTTTAGTTCGAGAGTGTTGAATGGGATTCTTAGTGAGACAAATGGCACTAGTGTTGTCACACCTAAGGGGTATGGTTTCCATTTTAACACCATAGTCTAAGAGTTGTTGCTTCATCCAAAGGACTTGAGCACAACAACTCCCTAAGGATATATACTCCGCTTCGGTGGTAGATAAGGCTACGCTATTTTGTTTCTTAGAGAACCAAGATACGAGCATACTACCTAAGAATTGACATGTACCGGAAGTACTTTTTCTATCTATCTTACATCCCCCATAATCCGCATCCGAAAAAGCATGAAGGCTAAAAGTTGAATCCTTAGGATACCAAAGACCTAAGGTAGGTGTGTCTATTAGGTATCTAAAAATTCTTTTAATGGCAACAAGGTGTGATTCTTTAGGACTAGCTTGAAACCTTGCACACAAGCAAACACTAAACATAATATCCGGTCTACTTGCGGTAAGATAAAGCAAAGAACCTATCATGGATCTATAAAGCTTAGAATCAACACATTTACCTCCTTCATCTTTGTCAAGCTTTATGGAAGAACTCATAGGTGTGGCTTGAGGTTTTGCATTCTCTAAGCCAAACTTCTTGAGCATATCACTTACGTATTTAGCTTGATTTATGAAGGTGCCATCACTCATTTGTTTGATTTGGAGTCCCAAAAAGAATGAGAGCTCCCCCATCATGCTCATCTCAAACTCACCTTGCATTAGCTTAGAAAAATCCTTACAATAACACTCATTAGTAGAACCAAAAATAATATCATCAACATAAATTTGAACTACTAAGATGTCATTGTTATATCTTTTTATGAAGAGTGTTGTATCCACCTTTCCTTTTTCAAAACCCTTTTCAATTAAGAAAGTTGAAAGTCTCTCATACCAAGCTCTTGGAGCTTGTTTTAAACCATAGAGAGCTTTTGTAAGTTTAAACACATGGTTTGGAAATTTTGAATCCTCAAAACCTGGTGGTTGTTCAACATATACCTCTTCATTTATAAAACCATTTAAAAAGGCACTTTTTACATCCATTTGAAAAAGCTTGAAATCATGATAACATGCAAATGCAAGTAACATTCTAATAGCTTCCATTCTTGCTACGGGTGCATAAGTCTCATCAAAATCAATTCCCTCTTCTTGAGTATAGCCTTGAGCAACAAGCCTAGCCTTGTTTCTCACTATATTACCGTTTTCATCTAATTTATTCCTAAAAACCCATTTTGTACCTATAGTAGATTGATTATTAGGCCTTTCTACTAATGTCCAAACTTTACTTCTCTCAAATTGGTTTAATTCTTCTTGCATGGCCAAAATCCAAAAATCATCTTTTAAAGCTTCTTTAATGTTTTTAGGCTCAATGCATGAAAGAAACGCAACATGATTCATTAATTTGAGAGAGGATCTAGTGGTTACCCCCTTGGATGGATCACCCAAGATTTCACCATCTTTGACATAGTTTAACTCCCTTGGGTAAGATACCTCTTTTTCTTCATGAGCTAAGTCTTTTAAGCCTTCAAGAGGAGGTTCTTGTGAGTCTTCTTCTTTAGTTGGAATCTTATCCTCTTTTGATGTTTGTCCTCCATCAATAGTATCAATGATTCCTACATCATCATCATCACAAGATTCCTTTCTCGAAAGGAGGTTATCATCGAAAACAACATGTATTGACTCTTCAACAACTAGAGTTCTTTTATTAAATACACGGTAGGCTTTAGAGTTTGAAGAATACCCTAAGAAAATGGCTTCATCACTTTTAGCATCAAATTTACCTAAGTTTTCTTTACCATTATTTAAAACAAAACACTTACATCCAAAAGGATGAAAATAGCTAATGTTAGGCTTTTTGGACTTTAAAATCTCATAAGATGTCTTCTTTAAGATTGGCCTAATCATTACTCGATTTATTATATAGCAAGCGGTATTTGTAGCTTCTGCCCAAAAATATTTAGGTAAATTATTTTCGCAAAGCATGGTTCTAGCCATTTCTTCTAAAGTTCGATTTTTCCTCTCAACTACCCCATTTTGTTGAGGAGTGCGAGGTGCAGAAAAATTATGGCTAATCCCATTTTTATTTAAAAATTCATCAAAACCCAAATTTTGAAATTCACTTCCATGATCACTTCTAATATGAGAAATTTTAAGTTCAAGATCATTTTGAGTTATTTTAGAAAATGTGATGAATTTTTCTAAAGCCTCATCTTTTGTACTTAAGAATAGAACCCAAGTATATCTAGAATAGTCATCTACAAGCACAAATGCATATGATTTTCCACCCAAGCTCATTGTCCTAATTGGCCCAAAAAGATCCATATGAATCAATTGTAAACATCTACTAGTAGAGACATCATTTATGGATTTAAAAGAACTCCTATGTTGTTTACCCTTTGAACATGCATCACAAATTTTATCATTTGAAAAATTAAGTTTGGGTAAACCTCTAACTAGATTAAGGGAATTTAATTTTTCTAGAACACTCATGCTTGCATGTCCTAACTTTCTATGCCATAGCCATGAGTCATGTTCATCATGTGCAACTAAACATGCATGGGATGAATGGATGTCATCTAAATGCACCATGTAAATATTGCCTATTCTATGTCCTATGAGCATTGTTTGATTTGTTTTAATGTTTACAATTTTACAACCACTTTTATCAAATAAAACATTAAAACCTTTATCACATAACTGACTAATGCTCAACAAATTATGTTTAAGACCGTTGACATACAAAACATCTTTAATGTAGATAGAAGAGTGATTACCAATAGAGCCTATTCCTTCAATGAGTCCTTTTGAGTTATCACCGAAGGTTACTACTCCACCACTCTTAGGCTTTATTTCCACAAGTCTACTTTTGTCACCGGTCATATGTCTTGAGCATCCACTATCAAGGTACCAAGAATTTTTGCTTGAAGCTTTAGCCTTGACGCAATGCTCCCCCTACAAACAAAGAATTTAGGCCTTGGTTTTTGGTACCCAAATCATCTTGGGTCCATGAGTGTTAGCCTTTAACAATTTGGTTCCCTTGGGAATCCATGAAGCAATAGCATTTAAGTTATTAGAAGTGATAAGTTCTTTAGGAACCCAAACATTTCTAATTTTATGACTTTTAGTTTGCTTATGAAAATTTCTTTGTTTAGGTATAAAATATTTTCTTTTTGTATATTGGGGTTTAAAATAATTTTCTTTTTCAAAATTCTTTTTCCCAATATCAAAAGATGTTTTAAGATTATCTACTTCCTTTGTGTGATAATCTTGAAAATCGGAAAGAAGTTTTTCAAGTTCAAGATTTTTAGTTTTAAGATCATTTGAAAAATTAACTAAAGATAAAACTTTCTTTTCCAATTCGGAGTTATTTTTTAAAAATGTCTCATTTTGAATTTTTAAATCAGAAATTATTTTCTTGTTTTTCAAAATGGACTCCTTGTATTTTTCTACCAACTCATCATACACTTCTTGAAGTTCATCATAAGCATCTTGAAGTTCTTCAATAGAAAAATCTAAATTGTATGAATTAGAGGTTACCTTAGATTCATCATCGATGGCCATGAGACATAGGTTGGCCACTTCTTCCTCTTCCTCGGAAGACTCATCATCACTCCAAGTTGCAATTTGTGCTTTGAGCTTGTTCTTCCTCCCAAAGCTTTTCTTTTTCAATTGAGGGCACTCGGAACGAATGTGACCCGGTTTGTTGCATTCATAGCAAGTAATTGGGTCTATTTCCTCTTCCTTGTTTTTACTCTTGAAGTCCCTTCTTCTCATGAATTTTCTTCCACGATTTGACTTCATAAATTGAGTAAATCGTTTGGCCAACATAGCCATTTCCTCTTCTTCATCATCACTAGAATCGTTTTCTAATTGTGAAGCCTTTAATGCGATTCCAACTTTCTTTTTCTCAGCTTCCTTCTTTTCTAATATCTTCTTCTCTTGTTCTCTTCCCTTTCTCATAATCTCATGTGTGAGTAGAGATCCAACAAGAGCATCTAATTTAAGAGTCTTCAAATCTTTGGCTTCAATTATGGCCGTTCTCTTGCTATCCCATGATTCCGGAAGAGAGTATAACAACTTTCTCACTAGCTTGTCTTCGGGAATGATTTCTCCGAAACCCTTTAAACCGTTGACAATGACCGAGAATCGATCAAACATTTGGGAAACACTTTCATCGGGATCCATCTTGAAGTTCTCATAGTTTAGATTGAGTAGTCCAATCTTTGTCTCCTTTACATCGCTAGTCCCTTCATATGTTGTCTCGAGAGTGTCCCAAACCTCCTTGGCATTTTCGATTGAAGACACCTTAGAGTAGATATCCGGACCAAGTGCACAAAATATTACATGAAGAGCTTTGTCGTTCACTTGCATCCTTCTTCTTTCATCATCGGTCATTTCGGCTTTGATTTTTGGAACAAGCCTTTCTCCATCTCTCCTCATGGGAATGTATGGACCTTCTTCAACTACATCCCACACCATAAAATCGGTAGATTTAATGAAGAGCCTCATCCTATTCTTCCAATAAAGATAGTTATCCCCATTGAAGAATGGTGGCTTGGTGGTGGATTGAGATTCATAGTTGGAGGTGGATGCCATTGCTCGACTTGTTGTTGATCAAACTTTCAACTTTCCAAGGATCGACTCAAGAGGGTTGTAATCCTTCCAATGAGTGTAGCTCTGATGCCAATTGTTGAGTTGATCAAACAATTGCAAATGGCCAAGAGGGGGGTGAATTGGCAATTAAAATTTTTGTGAAGAGAATATTGGAAAATAAAATGACACAAGGGGTTATAGTGGTTCAAGTTCAACAACCGAACTCTACATCCACTACCTTAGCTTCCACTAAGGATTTTCCAAAACAATTCACTACTTGAATTCGTCCCCTTTTCTTGGATGAGGAGGAAACCTTACAATATCGATTAAGCTTTTCAACCCCAAGCTTAATCCACTCAAATACAAAGAAGATTTTTGGTAAACTTAAGTATTTCCTCTCAAAGGATGATTGTCTACCCACTTACAATTACAGCAACCCAAAAACTCTCAATAATATGACAAAATGAATACAAAGAGTTGGGCACAAGAATATAGCTTTGAATAGCTCTAGGATTTGAATTTTTTGCTTTGATGATGCTTGAATGTGTATTATTATTCTTCCTGGTGAAATGAAGCTTGTATTTATACCCTTGAATCAGTTTCTAGCCGTTTGGATCATTTGACTTATTGAAAGAGCCGTTGGGAACATTTTTCCAGCTATTAAGGCAGCTCCCCAGCACCGCGTATCGATACACGACAAGGCTGTATCGATACGCTAGTTTAAATTCAAACTAGCCGTTGTGCGTAAAAATAGGGCGTATCGATACACTAGGCGTATCGATACGATCCAAACTCTCTGTCAAGTTTGTTGCATCAAAGCGTATCGATACAGGGGTCGTATCGATACGGTCCAAACTCTCTGTTAAAACCATTTAATTTGTTGCATCAAAGAGTATCGATACTGTGACCAAGAGTATCGATACGTCATAACGGTCAAAACAAATTTTCAAATAATTATGCTTGGCGTATCGATACGGTTATTACGCGTATCGGTACGGTTGCCCAGATGAACACGGTATCGATACGTATGGAAGGCGTATCGATACGCTATGTTTATTCAGAATTACAGTGAGTTTCAAGTGTATCGATACGGTGTGTGTATCGATACGCAGGGCCATTTTTGCATAATTTGGCTTTGAAAAACATGAAAAAGGTTTGAGAAACTTGATGTTTTGAGATCCAATCTTCAAACAAGATTTTATACAAAACATTTTGTTAATATTTGAACCTTTAAAGAGTTCTTAAAAATTTATTTATTTTGCAATTTGGTCCTTAAATTTTTATGTTATATCAAAATCAATTTTAGTTTTACACCAGACCATCTAGATTTCAGTTTTCCTGGGAAAAGTTTCAGTCTAGAATTGAACAACAATACAAGCTGCCCTGGGCAGAACTGTCGTGGCAGCAACTTCCTGTCATGCCACTTCTTAGTTTTCTCCTTGTAAATTCTTGCATTGTCGTAGGCCATTGTCCGTATTTCTTCAATTTCGTTCAAATCTAACAGCCTTTTCTGCCCTGCCCTATCCAAGTCCATATTCACTGCCTTGATTGCCCAATATGCTCTGTGCTCTATCTCGACAGGCAGATGACAGGTTTTTCCATAAATCAATCGGTATGGAGACATGCCCAATGGAGTCTTGAAAGCTGTCCTATATGCCCATAACGCATCATTGAGGAGTAAAGACCAATCTTTCCTAGTTGGCTTAACCATCTTCTCAAGAATGTTCTTAATTTCCCTATTGGATATCTCAGCTTGTCCATTGGTCTGTGGATGATATGCTGTCGCGATCTTATGCTTGACACCATATTTCTTCAAGGCGGCATCAATAACCCTATTGTCAAAATGTCTCCCTTCATCACTGATAATCGCCTTAGGGATGCCAAACCTAGAAAAGATATTTTTGTGTAAAAACCTTTGGACTGTCTTGGCATCATTCTTTTGAGTGGCGATAGCTTCAACCCACTTAGAGACATAATCTACTGCCAGGAGGATGTATAGATTCCCACATGAAGATGGAAAAGGTCCCATAAAATCAATCCCCCAAACGTCAAAGATCTCGACTTCTAGAATGTTCTGCAGCGGCATCTCGTTTTTCCGTGAGATGTTTCCTGTCCTTTTGCACCTGTCACAGCTCTTGTAGAAAATTTGTGCATCTTTATACAGTGACGGCCAGTAGAACCCTGACTGCAGCACCTTGGCAGCAGTTTTGTTGCCTCCTAAGTGACCTCCATACTGTGAAGCATGGCAGTGATGTAATATATCTTTCTGTTCTTCTTGTGGTACACATCATTTTATAACCTGATCTGCACAAAATTTGAAAAGAAGAGGTTCGTCCCAATAATAATGCTTAACATCATTTTGGAACCTCTTCCTGGCTTGATTATTAAGATCAGATGGGATTATTCCGCTAACTAAGAAATTAACGAAATCTGCATACCAAGGAAGTTCAGAATACTTACCTGCCGCCATGGCTGTCGCGGCAGTGATTGTGGCAGCAAAGAGCTGCTTGTCTGGGAAGGTCTCTAGTATGTTTGTTTCATCTATTGGTAGACTCTTTCCCTTCTCCAATCTTGACAAGTGATCTGCCACCTGATTTTCTGTCCCTTTTTTGTCCTTGATTTCAAGGTCGAATTCTTGCAGTAGCAAGATCCATCTTATCAACCGAGGCTTTGCATCCTTTTTCGTGAATAGATACTTGAGAGCAGAATGGTCTGTGTGCACTATGACCTTCGTTCCAAGTATGTAAGAACGGAACTTGTCAATGGAGAACACCACATCTAATAACTCCTTTTCTGTGGTGGTGTAGTTTACTTGGGCTTCATTCAGTGTCTTGCTGGCATAGTATATGACATGGAACAATTTGTCTCTCCGCTGCCCAAGTGCTGCCCCGACAGCATAGTCACTAGCATTACACATGATCTCAAATGGCTGTGTCCAGTCTGGTGGCTGTACTATTGGGGCTGTTACCAGTTTTTCCTTCAGAACCTTGAATGCTTCAGTACATTCTTCATTAAAGTCAAAGGGTCGGTTCTGCTCCAAAAGATGGCATAGGGGCTTGGTGATTTTTGAGAAATTTGCAATGAATCTCCTATAAAAACCAGCATGTCCCAAGAAACTTCTAATACCCTTGACTGTGGTCGGCGGCGACAGCTTTTCGATCACTTCTATTTTAGCCCTGTCGACTTCTATCCCATGGCAGCTAATCTTGTGGCCAAGGACTATCCCTTCATCTACCATAAAGTGGCATTTTTCCCAATTTAAGACCAGGTTTGCTTTTTCACATCTTTCAAGTACCTTTTGTAGATTGCCTAGGCAGTTCTCAAAATCGTCCCCAAAGACTGAAAAATCATCCATAAAAATCTCAAGGAAGTCCTCCACCATATCGGAGAATATGGCCATCATGCACCTTTGGAAGGTGGCGGGTGCATTGCATAATCCGAATGGCATTCTCCTAAAAGCATAAGTTCCATATGGGCATGTGAAAGTCGTCTTTTCTTGATCTTCCGGTGTGATAGCTATTTGATTATAACCTGAATAACCATCAAGAAAACAGTAGTAAGGTTTCCCCGCTAATCTATCAAGCATTTGATCAATAAAGGGCAAAGGAAAGTGGTCTTTTCGGGTAACTTTGTTAAGCTTCCGATAGTCCATACAAACCCTCCAACCGGTCACAGTCCTGGTTGGGATCAACTCATTGTTTTCATTGGTCACCATGGTCATTCCTCCTTTCTTGGGAACGCATTGCACCGGGCTCACCCATTTGCTGTCAGAGATGGCGTAAATAATACTAGCATCTAACCATTTGATTATCTCTTTACGCACCACCTCTTTCATTGCATGGTTTAGCCGCCTTTAGGCATCTATAGTCGGCTTATGATCTTCTTCCAAAAGGATTTTGTGCATGCATAACACCGGACTAATGCCTTGAATATCAGCTATCGTCCATCCAATTGCCTTTTTGTGCTGCCGCAGCATCCCAATTAGCTGCCGTTCCTGTTCCTGTGGCAGCTTAGAAGAGATGATTACGGGCAACGTATCATTTGAACCAAGAAAAGCATATTTTAGCTGCCCTGGCAGGGGCTTTAGTTCTAAGGCAGGTGGTTCAACAGTAGATGGCTTTTGAATTGCATGGTTATCCGAAGTGTAATTCAAAGGTTCGAATAACTTACCTGGACGATCGCTTATCCAGTTTACCTCCTCCTGATCTTCAGTATCAGATGTATCGGAGTCAGAGGAGTTGCTGTCGTCAGTGCTGTCGTGACAGCCCTGTAGGTGGCTGCCGCGGTAGTGACCAATTTTTATGTCGTGACAGCCCGACCTGATGCAGGGTTGATCAAGGGTAACTTCAGTGATAGCCTTGCATTCCTCGTCTGCATCAGCATGCTTCATAGCTTGGAGAACATTCAACTTAATCTCTTGATCGTTCACACGCATGGTGAGTTCTCCTTTCTCTACATCAATCAGTGATCTTCCCATGGCTAAGAAGGGTCGCCCAAGGATGATTGGTGCGTTTTCGTCTGCTTCACAATCTAAAACAAGAAAGTCAGCAGGAAAAATAAATTTATCCACTCTTACCAGAATATCTTCGATTTTTCCTTCCGGATGAACTAAGAGCGGTCTGCCAGCTACAGAATTACTGTCGTGGGCCGCGCCTTTCCAATACCTAATTTCTGAAAAACAGATTTTGGCATTAAATTAATACTAGCACCAAGATCACAAAGTGCCTTACCCACATATTTATCTCCGATTACACAAGGTATGATGAAGCTCCCCGGATCCTTCTTTTTCTGGGGTGGCTGCCGATGAAGAATACTCATGCAACCTTCTGTCATCTTTACCATTTCAAATTCCCCAAGTTTAGATTTCTTTGACATGACATCCTTGAGAAATTTGGCATAACCGGGCATCTCCCTAACGACATCTAACAGCGGAATATTAATATGAACCTGCTTAAAGATATCATAAATCTTTTTAAGTTGAGATTCTTGCTTAGCTTGCTGTATCTGTTGAGGAAAAGGAGGTGGGGGACGATAATCAGCAATACGTCCTTCCCACTGCATATGAATCTGAGGAGGTTTATGTTCATCGTTTTTCTCCTCTGTCGCTTCTGCTGCCGTGACAGGCTCATCGGCAGCAGTTTGTTTGTTACCTGTCGGGGCAGCTTCCTCGGCAGGTTTGTCCAAAGCTGGTTTCCTTACTGTTTCAGCTTTCTTTTCTGGCCCTGGTAGTTTCTTCCCACTCCTAGTAGTAATGGCCTTACATTGCTCATGTGTGGGCTGCCTAGCATTCTCAGTATTACTAGGGAATCCTCCAGTCTGCCTTGGCTTAATATGCTGAGAAACCTGACCCATTTGTGTCTCCAAAGATTTCAGAGTAGCTTCATGATTCGTCATCCGCATCTCTGTTTTATCCATGAATGTCTCTGTTTTCTTGACAAACTGATTCATATTCTCAATATAAGTACCTGTCTGAGACATAAAAGTGGCCAGAGTCTGTTCCAGTATACTGTTAGTGGCAGCTGGTGGCTGCTGTTGCTGTTGCGGCGGTAGTTGCGGCGATAGTTGCTGTCGCGTCAGCAATCTAGGTCCTCCCTGGTTCTGATTGTGTCCTTGGGGATTCAGGGCATTATTAGGATTGCTCCAAGAAAATTTGGGATCCTTTCTCCAGTTGGGATTATAGTTGTTAGAGTTGTAATTCGGCTTATTGTAATTTCCAACATACTTTCCCTCTTCTATCTGTATTGGACATTCCTCCGAACTGTGATTTCCCTCACAAATGTCACATACCTCCTCGACAACAAATCCATGTTGTGCATCCTCGTTCAAGAGTTTTTTCATTGCCTTAGTAAGGTATGCCACCTGTGATTTCATCGTGCTGTCGGCCTCATAATCCTTGACAGCTAGTACCCGTTTACCCCCTCTTCTTGCTGTCGGAAACTGCTCCTCATTCTTAGCCAGATTTTTCAAAACTTGCATTGCCTCGTCTGGATCTTTATCCAATAATAGTCCGTTTGCTGCAGCATTATAAAACTTTGTTACCTGATTCCAGACGGGGAATCCATGCATTGGGCAGTTCCATAGAAGAGTAGTAAATCTGTCCCAGGCTTCGTGCATTGGCTCGTCATCTTCCTGTTGAAAAGTAGCAATTTCATTACGTAATCGCTCAGATAAATGCGAAGGATTAAAACGAGATAAAAATTCACGAGATAAATCTGCCCAAGTTCTAATTGAACCCGGCGTAAGTTTATTCCACCAAGTTTTTGCTCTGTCCCTCAATGAATGGGGGAATAACCGAAGCCTCAGTATCTCCGGATTAACTCCTGGTAGTCTAAACGAACCACAGATTTCCTGGAACGTTTTGAGATGCTCCCTAGCATCCTCTGTAACAACACCACTAAACTGCCCGGCATTGTTGATCATACTAAACATAACAGGTTTCAGCTCGAAATTGTCAACTTCTATGTCCGGCAGCGTGGTTTCCAGCTCTACATGATCGTTCAGCATGTAGTCACGACAGGATCTTTACCTCTAGCTGTTCGCCGACAGGCGGGTCGTTTCCATTGTAGGCCATCTTCTCTAGCTGTTCCTCAAGGTACTCGTTCCTAGCTAGTAAGTGACGAAGTTGTTTCTTGAGATTGAATGATCGTTCGATTTTTGGATCTAATGGATACTCAGGATCTTTACCTCGGTTCGATCTGCGCATAAACAAGAAACCTTGTGAAAAGCAAGAGTTGAATGCACCAAAGAAAAACAGAAAAATAAAAATAAAAATAAAAACAAAAACGAGAAGTGCAGTAAAAGAAAAGGTAGAGTTATGTTGCCAATCCCCGGCAACGGCGCCAAAAACTTGTTGCGTGTAAAATAGTCTATCGCAATTATAGTGCAAGTATACACGACGCAAGTAGTGAAGTGATACGAAGTATCATATATCGTCTCCACAGGGATTGGGCTAATAGCTTCACCTTAATTCACTGCACGAAAGTAAAGAAGATGTTTGAGACAGTTGTCACGAGAATAATAAAGAAAATGTAAATAAAAGAGTAGAGATATCAAGATAGAGAGAATGGGCTGGTATTGAATTGCTCAGTAGAGCAGGTATTGCAGAGTTTAGGAAATCCAGTTCTGTCGTCGCGCCTGTCACGGGCAGCACCTGTCGCGGCAGCAGTCCGTTGATTGTCGCGGCAGCAAACACTCAACTCCGTACTTCAAGTTTGGCAAGAATCCCAGATCTGCCTTGGCCTATCCCTAGGTCCAAGTCTGTCGATGATCACGTCTTGATGATACCTCCCGGCGTGAATCGAAGGATGAACACCGATGTGTATGAATTCTTCTTTAGCCACTTAACCTCGCCCTATCCCTAGGCACGAGATAGTTCAACTATAAACTAGAGAACTTGCTCTTATTTCTTTCGTATACTTAACTCTCCCGATGCTAAGTAAATAGATAACCTCACAATGCTCTCCCGATGCTCTTGCAAGATATTAATAACCAAAATAAGAGAACTTGAAGTTTATTTTATTGAACTGAAAATTCCTAAAACAAAACAACCTTTGCAACTACTTTACAAATCAACCCGTGGCCCTAGGAAGGATTTAGAACATGTCGGCGGCGGAAAAACGGCTAGGAGTTTTTGGTTATCGGTTATGGGGAATTGGGTATGGGATATGCCCTAGGTTAAAATACATGCCCTTATATAAGCTTTGGGCTCAAGTTTTCTAATTTAACAAGGATTACAACTTTAATTAAAAGTATGATTCTAATAAAGACTAAATCTTCAAGGAATCTACTTTCCAGCCGTCCTCCTTGTTTCTTAGGATTTTCTCTCCTTGAACTTTAGGCTTGACATATCTTCTGATCTGGGGCTCGGAAAAATATGAGGTTTTCACACGACAAACGGGCTGAATTTTCTCTATCTGTCGAGGTCCACTTTGCTTTTTCTCCTCAAAAACTACTGTCGTCCTCTGCTGTCACGGCAGCATCGTGGCAGCATCGTCCTCTTTGTCTGCTTGTCCAGTTCAGCTTTTCTGCTTCTCTGCCCAGCGCCTGCCCTCTCAGTCTGCTACAGCGGCAACCTGTAAAAACAACCATTTTTAGTAGAATCTGTGCCTTTGAATATATTTGTTATGTTTTGCTGTAAACTGACCTAAATGCAATGAATAATGCTTGAATGCAGCAGAAATATGGGTTAAATAGGGTGTAAATAATAGAACTTTTACGCACTCAACAAATATGATGCAAGCACGGTTAGGTTGTTGTCTCTGGCGAAAGCACCGAATCCAAAAGTCATCAACTTGGCAGATGGTTGAGTATTTTCCTTCTGAAGGCCTGAACCACCATGTGATCATCAAATGTAGGATGTAGTCTTGAGCATTTAGAACGGTTACAGAACCCCCCCAAGACATGTCCAAGAGAATTCTCATCTTCGATACCCTCATCTTCAAACTTAAAAACAACACAAAGAGATGGAACATCTACGGTAATCTTTTTGCCCATGAGATAGGAGTTAACGACAACAATATTACCCGAGGGATCGACAACACACTTGGCCTTAGCATAAAATATCAAAACCAGATTGCAAAAGAAAAATACTAGAATTTGTATAAAATCCATGAACTTCCATTCTTGGAGCAAAGGTAAATAGACAAACTTGAAGCATTTTGAATTAAGAAAAGGAACAAAAATTACCCTCTCCGGACGAATCTTATAGTTTGAAAAGATCGGAAGTAGGTGAGTTCTCCGGGAGTTCTAAAGCACCGTTGATAAATAAGAGTCAAGTTAGGACGAGTGCCATCACCGAGATTAGATCCTTCACCAACTTCGCTTGTAGTACGCGCTCTCTTTTTGGGTGCCATTGTCTAGAAAAATTGATTAAAACAATGTGTGTATGCATTAATATTCACATTAAATCCCATGTAAATCAATAATCAAGGTTTTTTTTTAAAAATTGAAATACGAAACAAAAACAAAAAGGTTTGATAAAATTTGTTTTTGAAAAACAAAACAAAGCAAAAAGTAATTTAAAGACGAAAATTATAATAAAAAGAAAAAGAAAAAGAGTTTTATACCTTGATATTGAGATAGGGAGGAATGGATGAAGATTTTGCACCAAATTGATAGAGAGCCTTAAGTCTTGACTTGATTTTTGAAAAACCCTCAAGAGATTTTATGTTTTGTGGTGAAAATATGAGGGATTGAGAGGCTTTTTATAGAGGAAAATAGGCTATGGTTTTGAACTATTAGTTTTGGTAAAAGTGAAACTCTTTAATGCCATTAAGTAGTTGTTTATGTGATCGAGTATCGATACGCCAAAGGGTGTATCGATACGGGGTAAAATAGTAATTCTCTGGAAACGCGTGTCAAGGGACCGTATCGAAATGAATGGCATCCGTATGGAAACGTTCACAACTCGTATCGAAATGTGTTTAACCGTATCGATACCTGAAAGAGAGAAAATGCAGTCTAGTCAACTAATGAAGTACTTGTATCGATACGCATAAGGTCGTATTGATACCCTCTGCCCAGAAATGCATTTTTGGCTTTTAGAACAACCAAAGGCTTGACTTTAACATATTCTAAATGTATGCAATTGATGAATGAGCAAGCCTAAGCATATACTAATAGAAGCATACTCCCCTAGCTATAAGCATGGTTTCAATCAAGATCAACAACACATAAACATGCATTTTCACAAATTCAAGCAATTTAACCTCAAAAGAGTCCTAAAGGGTCAAGATAGGCTAGTTAGACCTAACTCTCTCCTAAGGGACCAAAAATGCTTTTTTTCTAGAGGTTTGGTAAAAATTTCCTCTAGTTGGTTCAAGGTGTCAACATACTCTATTACAACATCTTGCTTAAGGATGTGATGTCTAATGAAATGATGCCTTATTTCTATATGTTTGGTTCTAGAGTGTTGGATGAGATTTTTGGTGAGACAAATTGCACTAGTGTTATCACACTTAAGGGGTATGGTTTCTACTTTAACTCCATAATCTAAGAGTTGTTGCTTCATCCAAAGGACTTGAGCACAACAACTCCCTAAGGATATGTACTCGGCTTCGGTGGTAGATAAAGCTACACTATTTTGTTTCTTAGAGAACCAAGATATGAGCATACTACCTAAGAATTGGCAAGAGCCGGAAGTACTTTTCCTATCAATTTTACAACCCCCATAATCCGCATCCGAATAAGCATGAAGGTTAAAGGTTGAGTCTCTAGGATACCAAAGACCTAAACAAGGAGTATCTCTAAGGTACCTACAAATTCTTTTAACGACTATAAGGTGAGATTCTCTAGGACTGGCTTGAAACCTAGCACACAAGCAAACACTAAACAATATATCAGTCTACTTGTGATAAGGTAAAAAAAAGATCCAATCATAGAGCGATAAAGCTTAGAGTCAACACACTTACCTCCTTCATCATTGTCAAGCTTTGTAGATGAGCTCATTGGTGTAGCTTGAGGCTTTGCTTGCTCCAAGCCAAACTTCTTGAGCATATCTTTCACGTACTTTGCTTGAATTATGAAGGTTCCATCCATTCTTTGTTTGATTTGGAGTCCCAAAAAGTATGAGAGCTCCTCCATCATGCTCATCTCGAATTCACCTTGCATTAACTTAGCAAACTCTTTGCAATGACATTCATTAGTAGATCCAAAGATAATATCATCAACATATATTTGCACTACTAAGATGTCATTTTAAATCTTTTTATGAAAAGTGTAGTGTCCACCTTACCTTTTTCAAATCCTTTTTCAATCAAAAAGTTTGAAAGACTTTCATACCAAGTTCTAGGAGCTTGTTTTAAACCATAAAGTGTTTTGGTTAGCTTAAAAACATGATTTGGAAATTTTGAATCCTCAAAACCCGGTGATTGTTCTACATACACTTCTTCATTTATAAAACCATTTAAAAATGCACTTGTCACATCCATTTGAAAAAGCTTTAAGTTATGATAACATGCATATGCAAGCAAAATCCTAATAGCTTCCATTCTAGTTATGAGTGCATATGTTTCATCAAAATCTATTCCCTCTTCTTGAGTGTAACCTTGAGCAACTAGTCTAGCTTTGTTTCTTACAATGTTACCACTCTCATCTAGTTTATTCCTAAATACTCATCTAGTTCCTATAGTAGATTGATTACCAGACCTTTCAACTAATGTCCATACATTACTTCTCTCAAATTGGTTTAACTCTTCTTGCATACCCATAATCCAAAAATCTTCTTTTAATGCTTCTTTAATGTTCTTAGGCTCAATGCATGAGATAAAAGCAACATGATTCATGAGTTTGAGAGAAGATATAGTAGTTACCCCCTTGGATGAATCATCCGAGATTTCACCACCTTTGACATAGTTGTACTCCCTTGGGTAGCTCACTTCCTTTTCCTCAAGAGCCAAGTCCTTCAAGGTTTCAAGAGGTGAATCTTGTGCATCTTCTTCTTTAGTTGGAATCTCATCCTCCTTTGAAGTTTGTCCTCCATCAAAGGCATCAAGGATTCCTACATCATCATCATCACAAGATTCCTTCCTCGGAAGGAGGTTATCATCGAAAACAACATGTATAGATTCCTCTACAACTAAAGTTCTTTTGTTAAACACACGATAAGCTTTAGACTTTAAAGAGTAACCTAGAAAATTAGCTTCATCACTTTTTGCATCAAATTTACCTAAATTGTCTTTTCCATTATTTAAAACAAAACACTTGCAACCAAAATGATGAAAATAGCTAATGTTAGGCTTTTTCGATTTTAAAATCTCATAAGGAGTTTTCTTTAAAATAGGCCTAATCATTACTCGGTTTATAATATAGCAAGCGGTGTTAGTGGCTTCCGCCCAAAAATATTTAGGTAAATTGTTTTCAAAAAGCCTGGTTCTAGCCATTTCTTGTAAAGTCCTATTTTCCTCTCAACTACCCCATCTTGTTGAGGAGTTCGAGGTGCCAAAAAATTGTGGCTAATACCATTTTCATTTAAAAACTCTTCAAAACCTAGATTTTGAAACTCGGTTCCATGTTCACTTCTAATGTGAGAAATCTTAAGCTCAAGATTATTTTGAGTTATTTTTTAAAATGTGATGAAGTTTTCTAAAGCCTCATCCTTGGTGCTTAAAAAGAGAACCCAAGTATATCTAAAGTAATCATCAACAAGCACAAAAGCATATGATTTTCCACCCAAGCTAGTTGTCCTAATTGGCCCAAATTGATTCATATGAATTAATTGCAAGCACCTACTTGTAGAAACATCTTTAATGGATTTAAAGGATGATCTATGTTGTTTACCTTTAGAGCATGCATCACATATTTTATCATTTGAGAACTTAATCTTGGGTAAAACTCTAACTAGATTTAGGGAAACTAATTTTTCTAAAACACTAATGCTAGCATGTCCTAGTTTCCTATGCCATAACCATGCATCATTTTCATCTTGAGCAACAAAACATGCATGGGATGAATGAATGTCATCTAGATGTACCACATATATGTTACCTATGCGATGACCAATGAGCATTATTTTATTTGATTTAATGTCAACAATTTTACACCCATTTTTATCAAACAAGACATTAAACCCTTTATCACACAATTGACTAATGCTCAATAAATTGTGTTTTAGACCATTGACATACAAAACATTTTCAATGAGTATAGTAGAGTGATTACCTATGGAGCCAATACCTTCAATGTGACCTTTGGAGTTGTCACCAAATGTCACCACTCCTCCACTTTTGGATTTAAATCCATGAATCGACTCTTGTCTCCGGTCATGTGCCTCGAGCATCCACTATCAAGGTACCATGAGTTTTGGCTTTGTGCTTTGGCCTTGTAGCAATGCCCCCTACAAACAAAGAGTTAAGCATTGATTTTTGGTACCCAAATCATTTTGGGTTCATGAGTGTTAGTTCTCAAATACTTGGTTCCCTTAGGAATCCAAGATGAAATGGCTACAATATTGTTAGAAACTACAAGTTCCTTAGGAACCCATACACTTCTAACTTTCTTGTTCTTATGCTACTTATGAGAGCCTCTTTGTTTGTGGTCAACAAAGTTTCTCTTCACATGTTGGGATTTTGAAGAAGATGCTTTTTCAAAATTGTTTTCCCTACATTTGTTAGAGAATTTTTGAGTTTACTCACCTCCTCTTGGTGGTAAACATGGTATTTTTCAAGAAGGTCATTTAAATCATTTGATTTCTTTTTAAACTCATTTGAGTAATTTTGTAAAACCAAGACCTTTTTTTTCTAATTCCGAGCTGGTTTTAGAAAGGGGGTCATTTTGGGTCCTTAAAATCGAAATCATTTTCTTATTTTTTAAAACCGACTCCTTGTATTTCTTAACCAACTCATCATATACCTCTTGCAACTCATCATAAACATCTAGAAGTTCATCATATGTAAAATCAAAGGTAAATGAGTTAGAGGTTACCATAGAAGAATCCTCCTCAAGAGCCATGAGGCAAAGATTAGCCACTTCATGTTCCTCATCCTCGGACGACTCCTCACCACTCCAAGTAGCAAGCTTGGCTTTGAGCTTCTTCTTATTCTCAAAGCCTTTCTTCTTGAGTTGAGGGAAATCGGAACGTATGTGACCCGACTTCTTGCACTCAAAGCAAATGATCGGATCTCTTTCTTATTCTTTGCTTTTGTTATTGAAGTCCATCTTTCTTTGAAATTTTCTCCCTCAGTTGG
Source organism: Hibiscus trionum (assembly GCA_030270665.1). NCBI lineage: Eukaryota > Viridiplantae > Streptophyta > Magnoliopsida > Malvales > Malvaceae > Hibiscus > Hibiscus trionum. The sequence goes on along the minus strand of BSYR01000007.1, from coordinate 5,357,881 downwards.
ATTTCATAAACCTTGAGAATCGTTTGGCTATCATAGCCAATTCCTCAAAATCTTCCTCATCACTAGAAGAGCTCTCCTCTTGTAGAGAGGCTTGGAGAGCAACTCCTAGCTTCTTCTTCTTCTCTACCTCATGCTTCTCTATCCTTATCTCTTCCTTCTTCTTCTCTTTCTCTCGTCCTTGCTTCATGATCTCGTGTGTAAGAAGAGACCCAACAAGCTCATCAAGCTTCAAAGTTTTCAAATTCTTTGCTTCAATGATGGTTGTCCTCTTACCATCCCAAGACTCCGAGAGAGAGTATAGAAGCTTCCTCACTAGCTTATCTTCATGAATTACTTCACCGAATCCTTTAAGGCCATTGACGATGATCGAAAACTGATCAAACATATTTGAGACGCTCTCATCGGGGTCCATTTTAAAATTCTCATAACTCAAGTTTAGCAACCCAATCTCCGTCTCTTTCACATCGCTAGTGCCTTCATAAGTCGTCTCCAAAGTGTCCCACACTTCCTTTGCACTTTCGATAGATGAAACCTTTGAGTAGATATCCGGACCGAGTGCACAAAATATGATATGTAGAGCTTTGTCGTTGACTTGCATCTTTCGTCTATCTTCCTCGGTCATCTCCGACTTTATTTTCAGAACTAGTCTTCCTTCATCGGTTCTCTTAACCGGAATGTAGGGCCTTCTTCCACTACATCCCAAACCATGTAATCCGTTGACTTGATGAAGAGACGCATCCAATTCTTCCAATATGGGTAGTTGTCCCCATTGAAGAAGGGTGGTTTAGTGGTTGATTGTGACTCATAGAGGTTGGAGGTTGAAGTAGATGTCATGGCTTGTCTTTAGAATAGGTCACACTCTCCTAGGAACTCCTATTGTAGTTGTTAATCTTTCAAAGAGGTAGTCTCTGATACCAATTTTTGAGTGGATCAATGGATTGATCAAAGCCAAGAGGGGGTGAATTGAGTTTTTAAAATTTTGGAGAATAAGTGGAATGAATAAAATTGAAGAACAAGGCAATTTAGAGTGGTTCAAGTTCCAAAGGAACTCTACATCCACTACCTTAGCTCCCACTAAGGATTTCTCAACAATTCCACTAATTGCTCTTTCCCTTTTCTAGGCTTAGGAGGTAACCTTTACAATACTGGTCATTTTTCTACCAAAAATTGACCAAACCATCACAAGGATATAAAGAAGAATTTGAAGGCAATAAAAATATCTCACAATACAAATTTGCCCATTTTTTATACAAGCACTCAACCCAAATTGAAAGACAAGATAGGAATTAAACTCAAATACAATTTGAGATTTTACAAGAATGAGACTTTTGAGCACTAGATCTTGGATTTTTGTATAGATGTTTCTCTTGGATGCAATAGTTGTTGCTGGTCTTCAATAGGCTTGATTTTATACCTTATCCAATAATTCTAGCCGTTTGGGTGGTTAGGGAATTGATTATAGCCGTTGGAACCCTCTTTTTCCACCATAAATGCACATCTGCAGCCTATCGTATCGGTACACGGGGAGCCGTATTGATACATGTCTCAAAACAGAAAGAGCTGTTGCACAAATATAAGAGGGGCGTATCGATATGAGTAAGAGCGTATCGGTACGGGTTAACCAACTCTTTAAAAATTTGTTACCTACCAACTAACACCCAACGGTAAAAAACATTTAAGGCTTCTGAATTTAAAATTCCTTTTAAACCGTATCGATACGGGTGAGAACGTATTGGTACACCATTCAAACTCCATTTAATTTTATAGAGAGCGTATCGATATAGATGCAATCTGTTTCGATACCATGTTTCGATACGGTAAGAGGTGTATCGAAACAATTTTCTCAGTAGCCAAGTTTGTAAAAACGGTATCGATACAACAAGGAGCGTATCGATACGCATAGACGATTTTCAGTAGTTTGGCCTTGGAACACTTTGAAAATATTTTGGAGTTTGAGTTTTTCAAACTAGAGTAAAGCCTTGTTATTTTGAAACCTTTTGAGGGACTTAAAAATTTATTTCAAGTTTTTAATTTAGTCCTTAAAGCACTTTGTTATATCAAAATCAAACATAGGTTTTACTGGAGTGTTATGAATTTTTATCTATGTGGATGTCTATCATGATAAGGACTTTATCATGGAGATTTGACTTACTTTATTATTAGGAATATTATCTAAATTAATTAAAGTTTAATGTATTATGTACTTCTTATGCCTATAAATAGATGATTTATTGAAGGCATTGTATACAAGTCAATATTTGAGAATAATATAAATCTCTCTCTTTCTCTCATCTCTTTGTTCTTCCCATTTCTTTTGTTCATTGTTCTTGTTCTTCGTTATTTTATTCACAACAAAGTTGTATTTGTTTATTTTTTATCTTAAACAAAGTTAACAATGATCTTATGGATAAAATTGCCTAAATACAGATTTTTTAAAAAGAGAATAATATTTTGGCATTGTTTGGTAAAGAGGGTTTGAGTTAAGATTAGATGTTTGAGCTAAAATTAGAGATTTGACCAGTCAAATCCGCTAATTGGATGTTTGGTAGAGCGGAATGAACTAGCAGATTGTGGTGAAATCTCTAATTTTGAAAAAACTGCTAATAAGAGCTTTTTGAAATTAAAAGTTTTGACATAAGAGTTATAAAAACCCTTTTACCCTTAATAATTATAAAAAAATCTCCAAATAACCTAAATTTAACCATTTCTATTTAAATGATTCAACATCACATATTTACATTGTGACATTTGTAAACTAATATTTTTTTCTTTTTATTCTTACACATTTATATTTGTATTTAAATTTAATAATTAATTAAGTTGTATTAAAAATAATTATATAAATAATAAATTAATATATAGATCATTCAATTATGCTTAGTAATGTTATATTAAAAATTATTTTTTATAATCTAATTAATATTAATAGATACAAAATATTAATAACTAATAAACTATTCAAATAAGTAGTGAATATAATCATGTCCTTATATGTCATTTTGCTTGTTTAAATAATCAAACAGCTATCATCAGTTAATCTTACCAAACATTTTTATACAATTAGCTAAAAGAATCCTCTAGTCAAATAAACTAATGCAATCAGCTATAAGCTATCAGCTATCCGCTAATTGTCAAACATGACCTTTATTTTTTATTAGAACCATTCTTTTTAAGTTCATTTATTTTAGAGATTTTTCTTAATTTTAATTTGAAATTTAATAATTTTTTTGTTTTACTTATTATTCAAAAAATATATTTTGAATTTTGATTAATTAAATGATTATAGTATAAAAAGATTGATATAGATACATAAAACTGTAAAATCAATTTTGGGTGAAGATAATATGTTTGATTATCCAATTTTGATAGAATTATTAAATTTTATCAATTATTAGTTGGTTTATAAAGATGAAATATTTATATATTTTTAAGTAACGTCAAAGTTTAATTTTATTTTAAATAAAGTATTTTTAGTTGAAATGGTCACTAAATTAATTGATATGTAGATTAAATATTAATAATTAAAAAATATATAATTATTAACTTTATTTTATACACATGATGTATCGATTAGACTTGACTTCAACTTTGATCAGTGATCACATGGGAAACGAGCAGTGAAGGTGAACTGATGTATCAAAGGGTAGAGTAGGGTCCTGTGCATGGAGACTGATAAACATGCGATACATCTGATAACATTGAGAGAAATAAAACTTTTACAGCGGTTTGACCGCTTGTGTATTTGTTTATTTATATACATGTTTAATATTAAAATAAATGTTGAAACTATATATGTCGTTATTTTTTATGTGTTTAAATTAATTTTTTGTTAAAAGTACGTGTTTAATATTTCATTTTGTTAGCTTTATGTATCTGACCATTAACTACGGTTAATTTTTTATTTTTATTTTTAAATTTTCTTTATTTTTAACTTTATTTATAAAAACCCTAAATTTCAAAAATTCACAAAACAAACCTAAGTCTCAAACTCAAAATCTCTAAAATTGTCGTTTATATTCTCTTCGGAGCCCATCGCTACCGCTACCGAATGTTGTTGTCTATTTTCCCCCAACGACCCACCGCAAGAAGTCAACGGACGGCGTACCTAACGTCGAAGGAAGTTGAACTCGCGAAAGAAAGTCGATCGTCACACGTACTGTTGATTATTGACGATGGGTGGTTGAGAGAAATGAGCGGCGACATCTGACGACAATAGTTGTGGGATCCAACGAGACTATTGAGTGCAGCAACGACTGTAATTTTGGAGATTTTAGGTTTTGGGTTTCGAGATTTAGGACTATTTTGTAAAAAAATTAAACTGTTAATTTTTCAAAAATAAAAAAATAAGTCACATTTCATGTTTTGATTGGATAATGTATTTCTTTAATTGTCGTTAGCGACCAGACACATAAAATTAACGAAATGAAACTTTAGACACTTATTTTGAGCGAAAAATATTTTAGGCGCCAAAAGTTAACAAGTATAAATTGGGCACTTATTTTGCAATTAAGCCATATATATAATATTGGATGACATTTATATCATTTAATAAATGTGTTAATAAATATGCATCACATTATATCATATTTTTAAGGAAAATTCTAGAACGGGCGACCTCCACCGTTGAACACCACTAATGTAATACACCGTTGAACACCATTAATTTTTAATGACTTTTAAATAATTATTAAAAATCTCGAATGCTCGATATGCAATTAATCATATTTTAAAATAAAATTAGAAGAAATTATTTCGTGAATCATTCTCACAATCTCATCCATGGTTTTACCTAATTAATAAACCCACATCATCTTTATTTTCCTCAATATTTTTTATAAATTAAAATTTACAAATCATCTTCTTCCTTATACCTTATATATTTATTCATGAATGAAATCGTTAAAATAAAAAATACCCAAAAAAAAACTTAACCCACAAATCTATATGGACAAAAATAAAATTATTGTGCCCACGTCCGAATTCGTTCATCAATCCTCCACTAATGTCACATCATCGTTGTTGGTAACAACATTCACTACAATAATGTAGGTTTTTAGTGACAAATTGATAGTGCCTAGGAATAATTTTGTCACAAATATTAATTTTTTGTGACAATTTTTTTCTGCGACACTATTAATATAAATAATTGTGACATATTTTTATTTGGCCACTGTAACAATAGTAATTGTGACGATTACACTTTTCACAAATGAATTCTCACTATAAGTATACAATTGTGACACAAAGTTCATTGTCACTAAAACTTTTACACATGATAGTGATGATATGTGAAGTGGTTACTATTATTTGATATTTGTTACAATGAAATTACTTGTCACTTAAAGTTTCACTTTTTGTTGTGATAAATTTTGTCACCAATAAAAAATAAAAGTAATGACAAATTAGACATTGTCACAATGATAAATTTATTTTTATAGTTATAAAAATTAAAGTTATCATAAACTAGTTTTTCAAAAGGTAAAATATTTCAATAGTCTATACTATGTGTAAATTGTTGTTTTAGTCAATCTATTTTGATCAACTTTAGTCCCTATATTTTTTAAAATTTAAAATTTTAATCCTAATTCTCATGGGACACCGACAACATGACTAAATTACAAGGACTAAAAATGATCAAATTAAAGAACAAAAAATAAATAAGCAACTTATGTATAACAAATTAGCTAAAATGAAAATTTTACTTAACATATTTAAATACTACCATTCATGTCAGGATCGAAAATTAAAAATTTAAAAAGTATAGAAATTTAAAGTGACCAAAATGGAGTACAAAGACTACTATGTGATTTTAGCATAATCTATGATAGAATTTTTTTGAAAATTTTAAATGATATATACCATTTTGATTAGTTTTTTCTTCAAAAAATCTAAATAGTTTCTTCAACATACGTACTTCATATAAGAAACCATAGGCTAGGGTATCGATACCAGACCTAATTTTGCAAAGGCGTACCGATACCCTCTCCCGAGTATCGATACCTAGGCCAAAATGCGAAAATCCCAAATTCTAGTAGCTAAAGGTCGTATCGATACTCCTCCCCGAGTGTCGATACCCCGACCAAATTCCACATACCAGTATTGTAACCCCCTCGACCCGGCCTGACTGATAGATCGAGCTGAACGGATCACACGAGGAATATTGAAGTAAACCAAAAAAGTTTTGTAACCCCCTTAGCCCGGCCTAGACGTTTGACCCGAACTATGAAGATTACACGGGGAAAACCAAAGTCAACCCGAAAGTTAACCTTGATTAACGACCTTTTTTTAATCTTTTCTAGATGCTCCATATTAACCTATATGTTTAGCAAATTTATTCAACGGAAGTGGCACAGCGAACGGAACCCGAACATGGACTCAATTGAATAGAAACATCTTTTAGAGACTAAAACGTAAATTTTCAGAATTTTAAGGACTAAACGAGTTTTAAATTTACCAGTCCAAAATTAATCATATAACATTCCATCAGGTCAAATTTCAACTCAAACGGATCATTCAAACTCATTGAATTAAGCAACCAACATTTAGGGACCAATATGCAAGAAACAGAAACCCAAAACAGTTCAAAATTTAAACCCAACGGCCAGACGTTTTGATACGGATGGCCCTGTACCGAAACAGTCGTTTCGAAAAAGGGTTGACCGTTTCGATAATCGGGTGCGTTTCGAGACCCGTATCGAAACACCCTCCCAGTAGCAAAATCGTTTCGATACGTCCTCACCCGTTCTAAAACCTCATAGCCATTACAGGCCCCTGTTCCGAAATAGGCAAGGGCGTTCCGATACGCCTTGCCCTGCAACAACAGATTTTGCTGGTTTTTCATGCTTATACACATTCAAATCATTCCCGAGACATGCCACATCATACATACAACATGGATACATATCAACAATCATCAATTCGAGGCATTAGCTATAACATGGCAACCAACATGCAAGTATATGTACTAAAGGCATGCTCCTTAATCCACCAAAGAAATAACAAGCCAAAACCATCATCCATAACCAAAATCAAACCATAAAGGCCTTTTACATCTCAAAAGTAACTATCAAACATGCCTAAAGAAAAGGGAAACCTTTCTCAATCATGCAATAACATAAACCCCACCCATTGCCTTTTATTACACCGAAGTAAAGCCACATACTTTGCAAGATTAAAAGCTTGGATTCCTCTTGCTTACTTGCTGCCTTCAAAGCCTAGTTTTCTGCATTGATGAAACAAAGGAGCGTAAGCACAAAGCATAGTGAGGGTCGCTAAATAACATTCATCAATGAATGTCTCATATTTTGTAAAACCAACACTTTACATCTCATGCCATTTTATAAAACATGTCTTCTCAAGACCTCAATGCACTTTCTAACCACATGCACATACACATCATTTTAAAACAACAAATAAACCTTTGCTCATGCTTTAACAAGCATCACATGCATACTTGCATCATACACAAATATCTCATGCATCCTTGCATCATATACAAGCATCTCATGCTTCACATTATTCATGTACATTATATTGGCTCGCAAGTGATAATCCATAAACCATTTCAACACAAGACACAATCGGCTACGCGGATTACAAGCGTTGTCCCTCACGCTTCATTCAAACCACCGGACTACACACGGTGGAGATTAATGGCACAATCACAACCCCTCAACACCTGTGATGGAGATTAATGGCACAATCACAACCCCTCAACATCACTCATCGGTAGTTGTATAATTCCACTAACGAGAGTATGGGATACATACACAAGACTCACACACGGGACTAACCATTCACCGTTGTGATCTTAACCTCAATCGTTAGGGTACTTGGATAGAGATTACGGCACAATCACAACCCTTCAACATCCAAGGAGACTTTATTCACGGTGCATCCAATCCTATAGCCGGCTAACTATATCCGATTAAAAAAAACTAAAAACCATTTCCATCACTTGCTAATATAATCATTTAACCTCATCAACTCACTGTTTTTCAAGCATAACCACAATGCCATTTCCACAAGCACACATGCTTAACATCATATGCATAGTCATATGAAATACCAAGGATCACTTACCTAGTGCATCCTTAACATTATGGCATTAAAATCCAGGATTTAAACCATGCTTAAACATGCTTAAAACAGTAAACAAAACCACATTAATGTCAAGTGCATTTTCATCAAATCATAGCACATTTCCAAGAGAGATTTCCGAACCACTTACTCTTGAGCTTAGCTAAGTGTATCAAACTTACACTAAGCTCCCAAGATCACGCTCAAAGCGTTACAAAGCAGGAAATGGCTTTTCCACTCACCGATACGCGAAGCCTTGCTCGCCGACACGAAAATTACTCTTCCGGAGCCTCCAACAACACCTCGCTTGCTTCCGGATCAAGATCCCCTGTTTTCACATCATCATAACAGAGATCTAAATACATTAAAATACATTCTAACACCAACAACAATTCACAACACGTTGCTTACCCAAACTACACCAAATACCCATCCAAAACAACCGAAAATTCAATCGATTGCTTCCTAAACCAAGCCCAGCCAACATACATCACTTCCAAAAAATCATCAACTTCAAAACACATCTAAAAAGCAACCTAACTCATCCTTATACCTCCAACAAGCAAGATTCCACCATTTCACCCCAAAATCTCACTTAAAACTACCAAGAAACTCAAGGATCTCAAGGATTTCGGGATCTACATTATTAACACTTCATTTTAACATATAAATCAACTTAGAAATCATTTGAAACCAACACAAAACAAATCCCAACACATCAAGTCCGAAAATTAAGATTTCAACCACAATTTCACAAGATTTTGTTCTCCAATCAAAACTATAATGAAAACTCAACCAAAAATAGTATTTAGAAGCCAAATATCTTGGGAATTTCAATAAAGAACTTAGATTAGAGGTTGAGAACGAGATTTACCTCCAATCCTTGCTTTTCTCAATGAATGACAAGTTTTCCTTAGTGAAATCTTGAAGAACTAAGAGAGATTTCTTGAAAATGATTTAGGAAATGTTGAGAGAGTTTTTGGAAGTAAGAATACTAGAAAAAGATGAGTGAATTTGTGTTTGGCTGAAAATGAGAAAGATTTTGGTAGTTATGTAATTGAAATCCATTAACTACCTTTTAATTATTTTAATATAAATCCAAATAAAATCATTTAATTAAAAACCCTTTTGAAACAAATGTCATATTGAGAAAAGGTCAAATTTACTTAAAGCCCCCTAAAGATTCTAAGATTTTGGCCTCCACCTTAAAAATCACATTTTCCCCAGTTTTGAAACTTTACAATTTGGTCACTACTCAAAATGTCCATTTTCCAAAACCCTTTTTGTAAAATTGATTTGACCAACCTCTTAAATATATTTTTAGAGGATTTTAGCAATTTTTATAACATTTTTATTCTATCCCGATCTTTGATTTCCAAAAATCACCATTTGCGATTTTAACCGTTCTCGACCGGTCCGATCTGATGCCTAAAACATCTAGGCCTAAAACCAGGGCTTACAACTCTCCCCACTTAGGAAATTTCGTCCTAGAAATTCTTACCTGATGGAAAGAGATGCAGAAACTGCTTCAGCATGTCCGCTTTGCTTTCCCACGTGGCCTCCTCAACTCCTCGGTGTCGCCACAACACCTTCTCAAGCTCTACCGTCTTACCACGAAGAACTTTTCTATTCACATCCAGAACCTTCACTGGTTCCTCATCATACGAAAGATCTGGATTCAACTCTATCTCCTCAACAAGCATCACATGTGAAGGATCCGATCTGTACCTCCTCAACATGGATACATGAAACACATTGTAACCCCCTTAGCCCGGCCTAGACGCTTGACCCGAACTACGGAGATTACACGGAGAAAACCAAAGTCAATCCGGAAGTCAACCTTGATTAACGACCTTTTTTTCATTTTAATCTTGTCTAAAAACATATTAAACCTAAGTGAGTACTCAAGAATCATGATTGAGAAAGGCACATCGATCAGATAACATTTAGGGACTCAATTGCACTTAATACAAGTTTAGGGACCAAAATGTAATTTTTGTAAATTAAAGGGACTTCATGGATAGTAGGATTACCATTATGGAATTAATCATGTTACATGCTTCTCTGCCAAATTTCATCTTAAAAAGACATCTCAAGCTCAAGCAATTGCAATCACAACATTTAGGACTAAAATGTAAAGCATGCAAACATCACAACATTTCAAATATGTGTCCAACGGTCACCCGTTTCGGAACACGTACCTACCTTACCAAAATGCTGTATCGAAACGGTGTTGACCATTTCGGTACGCGGGTATGTTCCGAGACCAGTTCCGAAACATGTCATTCTAGTAGCCAAAATGTATTGAAACAACCTCTTACGTTTCGAAACGCCAAAGCCATTTTAGGCCCACGTTCCGAAACACCATAGGGTGTTTCGATACACCCTACCCAGAAACAGCAGCAAATGCTGGTTTTTCACTCAATAACATACTCAAACATGCCCCAAAGACTCCCAAATCATACCATCAAGTCATCACACATATAAGGAACATATTTGGGACATCCTAACACAAACATAACATCAAACACAAATTCTCATTAGTCTAGAGGCATGCTTCCTAATCTCAAAACCAAAAATAAGCAATCCAACCTCAAATCAAATAATTAAGGCCATTTACAACTCAAACAAGCTAAAGCAAACATGCCACAACCTTAGGGAGTTCAACAAATCTCCCAAATACAACTCTTGGTTTCCCATTGCCATTATATCAAAACTAAAGTGTGCGAAAACTTCACCATACGTGAGCTTGGACTTCCTTGGATGATCTTAACTCCTTGATGCCCCAAAACACTTCAATTATCTGCATTATTGGTAAAAGAGAGAGCGTAAGCACAAATGCTTAGTGAGGCATGCTCTAAAGGAAACCAACACAATAATGCATATCTTGAAAACACTTTCTCAAAAGCTTTTGAAACACATGCTCATTCTATCTCATGCTTGAAAACCTTTCAAAGCAACTTCTCATTGAAAACACATGTACCTTCATTCTATCTCGTACATTTAAACCAATGCAAAACTCATGGCAAAGCCATACTCATGCTTGTACTCTAAAGCATTTCATAAACATGTCACATATGCATTTCTCATAGCATAAACCATTTCATCAAAGGTACATGTGAATCAAAAATCATTACATATTTTATATTGGCATTTCACATTTCTTTATTACTCGGATATGCGGACATCACACTAGACACTTCCGGTGGCATCTCTCATCACCGTACTCACTCGTCTAGCAACATAGTTTCCGGTGGAATCTCACATCACCGTACTCACATGGCGGAATCTCTCATTGCCACAAAGCTTGGGTATTTCACCAAGTTCTACCCGATGGAATGCCCATCATCGGTTCTCTCCTTTTGGCTTAACCAAAGAGCACATAAGATTTTTTAGTTTATAGTGCACTCTCATCCTATTGATCGATCAATTATATCCGGTAAGTATCTCAACATCTATGCCAATATATTATGTCAAATCATCACCTCACCTACTATTTTTCATGCATTAAATCTCAAACATTCTCATCTCATTTCAAAATCATAACATTTGCTATGCTTTAACATAAAAGCTCAAATATCAACCATGCAACATGTTACTTTATGAAATCATTTCAAGCATCATCTCATGCTATAATTCATGCATAAAAGCAGTAAGAATTTATCAATCTAAAACCATGAGCATGTAAAAGAATTTTAGGGGCAATCACCACATTCAAGAGAGCAATCTGGCCAATACTTACTTCCAGACTTAGGAAGGTGTTTCAAACCTTTCCTAAATCCCCAAACCTTGTTTCTTTGTCCCTCAAGGACTTCTAAAACCATACGCACTCACCGTTTACGTTTCGCTTGCTCGCCGAAACGCTATCTAAGCTTCCGGATCAACTCCAAAGGTGTCGGAAGATGTCTCCCCTGTTTTAAACACATAAGAGCTGAGGATTAATGCATCATCATGCATTGAAATCATCAGCCACACACCTAAGCTCGCTGATCCACACAAAAACCACATTTCGACTACCAAACACTACCGAAATCACCTCCAAACTCTTCCAAAACCAAACCCAGCCAAGATCCATCACTTCTAATCATTTCTAAACATCAATTAACATCAAAAACCAACACAACCACGTCCTTATACCTCCAACTATAGCAGAACACCAAAATCACCCCAAAACCATCATTCTAACAAGAAAAACTTAGGAAAAACAAACCTATTTGGGATTGGATTGATAAAACCTCATTTGTAACATTAATTAACATCCAAAATACATTAGAAAACCATCTCAAAACAGAGCCCAATCAATCACCACGAAAATCTTCAAGATCTCTTCCAAAATCTTGAGTTTTAAGCCAATTTCTTGTTTCTAACATTAAAACCACTTAAAAATCATTAATAAAGGATTGATAACTTGGAATTTTCAGTAAAGAACTGATCATTAGAGGAGAAGGACGAAGCTTACCTCTAATGGATGACTTCTCCTTGATTTGGGCAAGTTTTCTTGAAAATTCAATGTAGAAATCAAGTGGATTTGATGAGGAATTACTTAGGAATCAAAGAGTGATTGAAATATCATCAAATGAAGTGGAAATCAAAGTGTATTTGCTGGAGAAAATGTGTTTGATTGAAAGGAATTTGAGAGAAAATGAAATGAGGGAAAATTTGTGAAAAGTAGTTATGAAAAGTCAAAGGCGGTTTTCTAATTTAATCACCTTCATTTTCTTTAATTAAAACATTAATTAAATCACCCAAATTAAGGGAAAAATCTGATGAAAACATTTTGGTAAAATTAGCTCCTTAAAGATTCAAAGTTTCAATCCTTTACAAAACAATCACTACTTAACTTTGCAAAAACTGTGATTTGGTCACTACACCGAAATGTAGTATTTCCAAACCTTATTTTGTAAAATTGATTCCACCATTCTCTTTTATATATTAAATGAGGATTTTTAGATATTTTTCTATATTTTTAAAGCATCTCGAACTAGGTGTTCCCTAAAACTCCCTTTTAGATTCGAACCGATTTCCAGACCGATCCAGTTTAGACTCTAAACATCTAGGCCCAAATTTGGGGTGTTACAACTCTCCCCCTCTTAAGAAATTTTGTCCTCGAAATTTACTAGGAGGAAAAAGGTAAGGAAACTGCTTCTTCATGTCATCCTTTCTTTCCCACGTGGCTTCCTTAACACCACGATGCCTCAAGAACACCTTAACCAGCTCAATGGTCTTAGCCCAGAGAACCTTACCGTCCGAACCCAAAATCTCCACTGGCTCCTCATCATAAGTCAAATCTGGATTCAACTCAACTTCCTCCACAGGCATAACATGCGAAGGATCCGATCTATACCTCCGAAGCATGGATACATGAAACATATTATGTATCTTCTCTAGCACCTATGGTAGCCTCAAATTATAAGCAACAGGACCCACACGTTCTATCACTTCATATGGTCCAATATACCTAGGGCTCAACATGCCCTTACGACCAAACCTCATCACCTTCTTCCAAGGTGAAACCTTTAAGAACACACGGTCACCCACCGCAAACTCGATCTCCTTACACTTCAAATCCGCGTAAGACTTCTGCCGATCAGAGGCTGCCTTCAACTGCTCACAAATGAGCTTCACCTTCTCAATGATTCCTTTCAACAAAGCCGACATCGAGACCAACTTTTGTCCCGTTTCAGCCCAGCAAAGAGGAGTTATGCACTTCCTCCCATACAAGGCTTCATAAGGTGCCATTTGAATACTTGCCTGGGAGCTATTATTATAAGAAAACTCCACCAAAGGCAAGTGCTTCTCCCAAGAGCCTTGAAACTCAATCACACAGCACCTCAACATATCCTAAAGCACTTGGATAACACGCCTAGACTTTCCATCCGTCTGCGGATGATAAGAAGTACTGAAATTCAGCCGCGTACCCAACGCTTGATGCAAACACTCCCAAAACCTTGCCGTGAACCTCGGATCTCTATCCGGTACTATAGATTTTGGTACACCATGCAGACGTACAATCTCAGCAATGTACAACTCTTCAAGCTTATCCAAGGTATACGTAGTATGCACAGGTAAGAAATGCGCAAACTTCGTAAGGCGACCCACAATCACCCACACCGAATTCTTCTTTGATGGCGTCAAAGGCAACCCAGACACAAATTCCATGGTGATCCTCTCCCATTTCCATTCAAGGATCCTCAACGGTTGCAACAACCCCGAAGGAAACTGATGCTCAGCCTTAACCCGCTGACAAGCCATGCACTCACTCATATATTCCGCAACATCTTTCTTCAAACCCACCCAATAGTACTCACCCTTCAGATCACGGTACATCTTTGTACTACTAGGGTGCATAGAAAAATGACTACTATGAGCTTCCGTCAGAATAGTACGGCTCAACTCCACATCATTCGACACTAGTATCCGACTTCCAAAACATAGAACTCCATCATCATTAAAATAAAAATCCGATGGTCTATTCTCAACAATATCCTGAAAATGCGGAACCAAAGAATCATCCAACAACTGTTTATCCTTTGTCAACTGAACTAGAGATGGTTTCACTTGCAATTCAGCAACAAGACCTCCATCTCGCGAAATGCTCAAGCTAGCAAACATATCCCTTAACTCCACCGCCACTTTTCTGCTCAAGGTGTCTGCCACAACATTAGCTTTTCACGTGTAACGCCCCGGTTTTGGGCTTAGAAGTTTTGGGCGTTGACCGGTTTGGTCAAAGTGCTGTTCGAATCTAAGAGAGTGAATTTAGGAAAGCTTAGTTCGGGTTGCATTAAAAATATGGAAAAATGTTCTAAAATCATCTTTTAATATATTTAAGTGAACTGTGAAATCAATTTTGGAAAATGAGTTTCGGAAGGGTGACATTTTGGCTAGTGACCAAAATGTAATTTTTGAAAGTTTTGTGACTGTTTTAAAAAGGATTGAAACTTTGAATCTTTAAGGAGCTATTTACCCAAAGGGAGTTTCTCCAGATTTTCTAGAATATTAAATGATTTAATAATGGTTTAAAATAAAAGTAAAAGGAGGGAAAGATATTTTAGTCATTTTTAACTAACTTTCTAAATTTTCCATTTCCCATTTTCTCTCATCTTTTCTCTCAAACCAAACACATTCTTTCCAGATCTTTTCCTCTGATTTTTATCACCTAAATACTTCTTTTCAATCCTCTTTTGATCCCTAATCATCTCATCATCAAAACCTTTGTATATGCTACTTGATTCATCAAGCTTTTTGGTTCCAAAAGAGGAGAAACTCAAGTTTGGAGGTAAGAACGTACTTCTCCTCTGAACTTCAAGTTCTTTAATGAAATTCCTAAGTTCTCAATCCTTAATTGATGTTTTATAAATGGCTTTTAAGATTGTTTAATGGATCTTGGCTTAAAATGCAAGATTTGGTGTGTTTTTGATGAAATTTCGTTGGATCTGTTTAAGCAGTGTTTTAAGGTGTTAAAATGATGATTAATGAATGTTAATTTGATAAGGAATTGAGTTTTGATTAATGCAATCCCGGATAGGTTGAATTTCCTAAGTTTAGCTTATGATTCTTGGTTGTTTTTGAGGTGATCTTGTCGATCTGGTGTTGCTGGAGGTATAAGGATGTTGTTAGGTTCTTTTAAGATGTTAAAAGATGTTAAAGGATGTTAGGTTTTGATGGTTAATGGCTGGGCTTAGTTGAGAAGTGGTTTGGATGCATTTTCGGTTGTGTTTGGTGGCCGAAAATGGAGTGTGGATGAGAGCAGCGAGTTTAGGTGCTTTCATTGAAGCTATTAATGCATGATGATGCATTAATCTACTGTTTTAATGTGTTAAAACAGGGGAGTCATCTTTGGATCCAAGTGGTGGTGATCCGGAGGCTTGATTTGGTGCTTCGGCAAGAGGCGAAGTGGAATCGGTGAGTGAAATTGGGTTTTTCGGCTTTGAAACCAATGTCTTGGGAGCTTAGTTTAAGTCTAAACAACTTTGCTAAGCTCAAGTGTAAGTTTTCGGAAATACTTTCTAGTGGTGGCCATGATTTGATTGTTGTGCAATGTGGTTTATTGCATGTTTTAAATTCTGTTTCGAAAGCATGATTTAGCATGGTTAATGCTGTTTTTGTAAGCCATAGGTTGAAGGAAGCTCAAGGTAAGAGCTCCTTGTTTTTGATCATTGATTAAATGTGGTTTGATGCTTTTAAATGCATGATGAATATGGCTTGGTTTAATGCTTTAGAACAGTGGATAAATTGATGATAATGATGTATATTGGCAAGTGATGTTTTGAAAAGGTTGAGGTCACTAAGGTGGTTAAAAGTCCTTGAGTGAGCCTTGTTACTTAAGAACATCAAGGTGGTTAAAAGTCCTTGGATGATTCTTGTTACGGACACAAAGGTGTTTAAAAGTCCTTGTGTGGCCCTTTCTATGGTGTTTAAAAGTCCATAGGCCAAGGTGTTTAAAAGTCCTTGGGGTCAAGGTGTTTAAAAGTCCTTGAGGTGATTTAATTCATGGTGTTTAAAAGTCCATGGCCAAGGTGTTTAAAAGTCCTTGGGGTCAAGGTGTTTAAAAGTCCTTGAGGTAATTTATATCATGGTGTTTAAAAGTCCATGGCCAAGGTGTTTAAAAGTCCTTGGGGTCCAAGGTGTTTAAAAGTCCTTGGGGTGAAAGTTGATGAACTTGTTTTTAAAGAAATGAAATGTATCACTTGTGGCCAATATGACATGTAATGATATGAAGCATGAGATGCTTGTTTAAAGATGCTTTTGAGCATGTGTAAATGATGATTTGAAGCATGATTTATAAGTGTTTTATAAATGCATTATTGGATGGTTTTATTGAGCATTCCTCACTAAGCTTTTGCTTACGCTCTCTTTGTTTTCTCAAACCAATATTGCAGAGCATTAAAGTACTTTGAGGGCAGCAAGGAAGGCAAGCATTCAAGTGGTAGTAAAGCTCAAAGTATGGAAGGTTTTCTTAAGTACATTTAGCTTTTGGTAATTTGGCAATGGGGGACCTATGTGTATGTTTGGGAGATGTTTTGAACTCCCTAAGTATGTTGAATGTTGTTGAGAATGCTGGTTTTTGTGGTTGGCCTTTATATGCTTGAATTGGAAGTTTATGCTTGAATGGTTGCTTGTGTAGGAAGCATGCCTATAGATTTGGGGCTTTTCATATATGTGGATGTTTTGATGAATTGTTGATGCAAGTATGTCTCTTATATGTTGAATTGCATGTTGGTAAAGTTTGGTGGCATTTGGAGCATGATGGGTTGGTCAATTGCATATTTAAGTATGCATTTTTGGGCAATCTGTGCAGGGTGTTTCGGAACAGCACCTACCGTTTCGGAACGGGTGCCTTAAACAAGCCCAGGCGTCCGAAACGGGAGGGACCGTTCCGAAACGGAAAGGCTACTGCCCGACCCCCGTTTTGATACGCGTTGCGAAACGGCCCCGTGTTTCGAAACGGACTGTCTCCCGTTTCGGAACGGGTGACCGTTGGGGGCTGACTTTGGCAGTTAAATGTTTTGAAATGTTTGCATTTTGGTCCTGAATCTTGTTTGTGCAATTGTATGAGTTTGGGAAGTCCTTTTGAGCTGAAATTTCACAGAGAAGCATGAAACATGATTAATTTCAAGTTGGTAACTTTTATTTGGGTTAAGTCCTTACAATTATCAGAATTTACAATTTGGTCCCTAAAGTTGTAAATTGTTCAATTGGGTCCCTGTTAGATCTCTGATGTTTATGATCTTTGAGTATGCTGTTGTATGAACATATCTAAGGCTTAATATGCATCTAGACAAGTTTTAAAAGAAAAAAAAGGGTCGTTAATCAAGGTTGACTTTCGGGTTGACTTTGGTTTTCCCCGTGTGACTTTCTTAATTCGGGTCAACCGTCTAGGCCGGGTTAAGGGGGTTACATTTGGTGGTATCAGAGCTGAGTTTTCGAGTAATTGGGAATGAATGTGTGCATGATTGAAGTGTGTATGCTTTGTATGCTTGTTGAGTGGAAGCATGTTGAGTGAATTGCATGTATGTTGCATTTGGGATGTATGTTGTGATGTAGCATGTTGTGGGTACCCATTGCCAAATAAAAGCTAATGAAATGGTGTTGATTTTGAATGAAATTGAGCTTGAATACTTGGATTGCTTACCTTGCTGGGCCTGACTTTGTTTTATTTGTGTTGTGATTGCATGGTAAAAGTATGGCACCACGTAGAGAGTTACGAGGTAATGTGCGAGCTACGGCTCCTAATGAGAACGAGAATGAGGAAAACACGGGTAGTGCGGTGTTACCTCCTCCTCCACCTGGTGGTGGTGGTGTTGGGGCTGAGGAAGCTGGAGCTGCAGCTGGTGCTGGAGCTGCTGGACCTGGGGCTGGTCAGGGGCAAGCTATGCCTGGTATGACGATGTTAGTGCAAGCTATTGCTGGTGCTTTTCAAGCAGCAGTAGCTGGGGCTCGTGGAGCGGGGCATCAGGAAGATGCTGGAGTCAGACTACCTTTGGAGCGTCTGCGCAGTCTTGGTGGGATTGAGTTCAGGGGTATGTCTGCTGAGAGTTCTGAAGCTTGGCTAGAGAGTACCAAGCGAATCTTGGGCCAGATGAGTTGCACTGATGTGCAAAAGCTGGGTTGTGTTGTGTCCTTGCTGCAGAAGGATGCGTATACGTGGTGGACAACCACTATTGCTGGGATGGCAGAAGCTGATGTGACTTGGGCATTCTTTCAGAATGTGTTCAAGCGGAGATATCTTGGTGTGAGATATCTTGATGAGAAGAAGCGTGAATTCATGTCTCTTACCCAAGGGAGCATGAGTGTGGTTGAGTATGAAGTGCAGTTTGTGCGACTCAGTCAGTATGCACCTGAGCTGGTACCTGATGAGCGGGCAAGGTGCGAGAGGTTCCGTTACGGCTTAGAGACGAATGTGAAAATGTATTTGCTGGCCGCCGAGTATGATGATTTTGATGTGTTGGTGGGCCGAGCCAAGGACGTTGAGATGAACTTGAGTTTATCTGCGAAGGGTGCTGGCAAGCGAGCTGCTGAGTATAGTTCTGGAGGTGGACGGAACAAGAGGGGACGTGATCATAAGTATCAGTCTTCAGCTAAGAGAGGTGGTGGTGCACCTGCTAGAGGAGGCAATGCTAGAGCTGATCCGAGTGCTTGTTGGATCTGTGGTTCACGTGGTCACATGAAACGTGACTGTCCCCGTGCTGTGAGAGAGGTGCAAGCTCCTGTTGCGGCAGCTGGTAATGGGTGCTGGAATTGTGGATCCGCAGACCATTTGAGGCGTGATTGTCCTAGGTTGGCTGGTGATCAGGTGCGTGCTCCTGTTGTTGCTGCACCGCAGAGAGGTCGTGGGCGCGGCCGTGGTAATTTCCAGAGGAGATAGGAAGGTGGTCGTGGAGTGGCCCATGTTGTGGCTATTCAGCCTGAAGGTGGAGGCCAAGCGAGGGTGTATGCTCAGCGTGAGGGAAGGAATGATGCGGATGTGATTGCAGGTACCTTTACTTTGCAATCCTTGTCATTGCTTTCTTTGATAGATTCTGGATCTACGCATTCATACATTTTGCGTGAGCATGCTGAATTGCTTGGTTTGCCTGTTGAGTCTTTGGATGTTGGTGTTCGTGTCACTAGTTCTTTTGGTGAGACTGTTGTGACTCGTAAGCTTTATAGAAGGTGTCCCTTGGTTGTTCAAGAACATGTTTTTCATGTTGATCTTATGGAGTTGCCTTTTTATGGTTTTGATGTAATCCTTGGTATGGATTGGCTTGCTGAGCATCGCGCTGTTGTGGATTGTGAAAACAAGCGAGTTTCGCTTAAGCTTGCGGATGATTATGAAGTTGTTGTGGTTGGTGAGAATGTGAAGTTTCTTGCCAATGTGGTGTCTACCTTGGAGGCGAGCAGGATACTGAGGCAAGGTTGCGAAGCCTATCTAGCTTTTGTGATGAATCCTAGCTCTAAAGAGTTGAGGGTGCAAGATATCAGAGTTGTGAAGGAGTTTCCTGGTGTTTTTCCTGAGGAGTTGCCTGGTTTACCTCCTAACCGCGAGGTGGAGTTTGGAATTGAGCTGTATGAGAATACAACTCCTGTGTCCATTACTCCCTATAGAATGGCACATAAGGAGCTGAAGGAGCTGAAGACGCAGTTGCAAGAGTTGCTTGATCATGGTTTCATCCGGGCGAGTGTGTCACCTTGGGGAGCACCGGTCTTGTTTGTGAAGAAGAAGGATGGCACTATGAGAATGTGCATTGATTACCGTCAGCTGAACAAGTTGACTATCAAGAATCGGTATCCTTTGCCGAGGATTGATGATCTCTTTGATCAATTTCGGGGAGCTGCTGTGTTCTCTAAGATTGACTTGAGGTCAGGGTATTATCAGTTGAAGGTGAAGGATGTGGATGTGCCTAAGACAGCTTTCAGGACAAGGTATGGGCATTATGAGTTCCTTGTGATGCCGTTTGGGTTGACAAATGCTCCTGCTTCTTTCATGGACATGATGAATCGTGTGTTTCATGAATACCTGGACAAGTTTGTTGTGGTGTTCATTGATGATATCCTCGTGTACTCGCGTACTGAGGAGGAGCATGAAGAGCATTTGAGGATTGTTTTGCAAGCTTTGTTGGAGAATCAGCTTTATGCTAAGCTGAGCAAGTGTGAGTTCTGGTTAAGGGAGGTGGTGTTTCTTGGGCATGTGGTCTTAGCTGAGGGGATTCGTGTTGATCCTCAGAAGATTGAGGCGGTGATGAATTGGAAAGTTCCTAAGTCTGTTCATGAGGTCCGTAGTTTCCTTGGTTTGGCGGGATACTACCGAAGGTTTGTGGATGGTTTTTCCAAGATTGCTGCTCCTTTGACGAAGCTGTTGCAAAAGGATGTTAAGTATGAGTGGACGGAAGCGAGACAGCAGGCTTTTGAGAAGCTTAAGGCGGCTTTGACGCAAGCTCCTATCTTGATTCAGCCTGAATCAGGGAAAGAGTTTGTGGTTTACAGTGATGCATCCTATGTTGGTTTGGGGTGTGTGCTGATGCAGGAGGGTAAGGTGGTGGCTTATGCATCGCGGCAGTTGAAAGTGCATGAGCGCAATTACCCTACGCATGATATTGAGCTGGCTGCAGTGGTTTTTGCTCTGAAGATCTGGAGACATTATCTGTATGGTGAGAAGTGTACTGTGTACACAGATCACAAGAGTTTGAGGTATCTGATGTCTCAGAAGGAGTTGAATCTTAGGCAGCGGCGTTGGTTGGAGTTGCTCAAGGATTATGATCTGACGATTGAGTATCATCCTGGAAAAGCTAATGTTGTAGCGGATGCCTTGAGTAGGAAAGTAGCTGTTGAGCTGAGGGCTATGTTTGCCAGTTTGAGCATATCGCAAGATGGTGGTCTTGTTGTTGAGTTGCAAGTGAAACCCTCTTTGGTTCAGTTGATCAAGGATAAGCAGTTGCTGGATGATTCCTTGGTGCCGCATGTTCAGGATATCGCGGAGGGTAGACCTTCAGATTTCTGTTTTAATGATGATGGTGTGTTGTGTTTTGGGAGTCGGATAGTAGTGCCTGCTGATGCTGAGTTGAGGCGTGCTATTCTGACTGAAGGTCATAGTAGTCCTTTTGCTATGCACCCTGGTAGTACTAAGATGTACCGTGATCTTCGTGATGAGTACTATTGGGTGGGTTTGAAGAAAGATGTTGCGGAGTTTGTTAGCAAGTGTTTGGTATGTCAGCGAGTTAAGGCTGAGCATCAGTTTCCTTCAGGGTTGTTGCAACCGTTGAAAATCCCTGAGTGGAAGTGGGAACGGGTTACCATGGATTTTGTATCTGGTTTACCTTTGTCTCCCTCGAAGAAGAATTCGGTGCGGGTGATTGTGGATCGCCTAACGAAGTGTGCGCATTTCTTGCCTGTGCATACCACGTTTTCTTTGGATAAGTTGGCAGAGCTGTACATTGCTGAGATTGTGCGGCTGCATGGTGTGCCTAAGTCGATTGTGTCGGATAGGGATCCGAGGTTCACATCGCGGTTCTGGCAGTGTTTGCATCAAGCTCTGGGTACAAGGTTGCATTTTAGTACATCCTATCATCCTCAGTCGGATGGTCAGTCTGAGCGAGTTATCCAGATTTTGGAGGATATGTTGAGGTGCTGCGTGATTGAGTTCCAAGGTTCTTGGGAGAAGCATCTGCCTTTGGTTGAGTTTGCTTATAACAACAGTTATCAGGCAAGTATACAGATGGCACCTTATGAGGCTTTGTACGGGAGGAAGTGTAGGACTCCTCTTTGTTGGGCTGAAACTGGTCAAAAGTTGGTTTCGATGCCGGCTTTGTTGAAAGGGACCACAGAGAAGGTAAAGCTCATTTGTGAGCGGTTGAAGGCTGCTTCTGATCGGCAGAAGTCTTACGCGGATTTGAAGCGTAAGGAGATAGAGTATGCGGTGGGTGACCGTGTGTTCTTGAAGGTTTCGCCTTGGAAGAAGGTGATGCGGTTTGGCCGGAAGGGCAAGTTGAGCCCTAGGTACATTGGACCATATGAGGTGGTTGAGCGTGTGGGTCCTGTTGCGTATCGGTTGAGGTTACCTCAAGAGTTGGAGAAGATTCATGATGTGTTCCATGTCTCTATGCTCCGGAGGTATAGATCTGATCCTTCGCATGTGATGCCTGTGGAGGAAGTGGTTTTGAATCCGGATTTGACCTATGATGAGGAACTGGTGAAGGTTCTGGATTCGGATAGCAAGGTTCTTCGTGGCAAGACCATTGAGTTGGTGAAGGTGCTGTGGAAGCATCGAGGTGTTGAGGAAGCCACGTGGGAGCGCAAGGAAGACATGCTGAAGCAGTTTCCTTATCTCTTTCCTTCAGGTAAATTTCGAGGACGAAATTTCTTAAGGGGGGGAGAGTTGTAACGCCCCGGTTTTGGGCTTAGAATTTTTGGGCGTTGACCGGTTTGGTCAAAGTGCTGTTCGAATCTAAGAGAGTGAATTTAGGAAAGCTTAGTTCAGGTTGCATTAAAAATATGGAAAAATGTTCTAAAATCATCTTTTAATATATTTAAGTGAACTGTGAAATCAATTTTGGAAAATGAGTTTCGGAAGGGTGACATTTTGGCTAGTGACCAAAATGTAATTTTTGAAAGTTTTGTGACTGTTTTAAAAAGGATTGAAACTTTGAATCTTTAAGGAGCTATTTACCCAAAGGGAGTTTCTCCAGATTTTCTAGAATATTAAATGATTTAATAATGGTTTAAAATAAAAGTAAAAGGAGGGAAAGATATTTTAGTCATTTTTAACTAACTTTCTAAATTTTCCATTTCCCATTTTCTCTCATCTTTTCTCTCAAACCAAACACATTCTCTCCAGATCTTTTCCTCAGTTTTTTATCACCTAAATACTTCTTTTCAATCCTCTTTTGATCCCTAATCATCTCATCATCAAAACCTTTGTATATGCTACTTGATTCATCAAGCTTTTTGGTTCCAAAAGAGGAGAAACTCAAGTTTGGAGGTAAGAACGTACTTCTCCTCTGAACTTCAAGTTATTTAATGAAATTCCTAAGTTCTCAATCCTTAATTGATGTTTTATAAATGGCTTTTAAGATTGTTTAATGGATCTTGGCTTAAAATGCAAGATTTGGTGTGTTTTTGATGAAATTTCGTTGGATCTGTTTAAGTAGTGTTTTAAGGTGTTAAAATGATGATTAATGAATGTTAATTTGATAAGGAATTGAGTTTTGATTAATGCAATCCCGGATAGGTTGAATTTCCTAAGTTTAGCTTATGATTCTTGGTTGTTTTTGAGGTGATCTTGTGGATCTGGTGTTGCTGGAGGTATAAGGATGTTGTTAGGTTCTTTTTAGATGTTAAAAGATGTTAAAGGATGTTAGGTTTTGATGGTTAATGGCTGGGCTTAGTTGAGAAGTGGTTTGGATGCATTTTCGGTTGTGTTTGGTGGCCGAAAATGGAGTGTGGATGAGAGCAGCGAGTTTAGGTGCTTTCATTGAAGCTATTAATGCATGATGATGCATTAATCTACTGTTTTAATGTGTTAAAACAGGGGAGTCATCTTTGGATCCAAGTGGTGGTGATCCGGAGGCTTGATTTGGTGTTTCGGCAAGAGGCGAAGTGGAATCGGTGAGTGAAATTGGGTTTTTCGGCTTTGAAACCAATGTCTTGGGAGCTTAGTTTAAGTCTAAACAACTTTGCTAAGCTCAAGTGTAAGTTTTCGGAAATACTCTCTAGTGGTGGCCATGATTTGATTGTTGTGCAATGTGGTTTATTGCATGTTTTAAATTCTATTTCGAAAGCATGATTTAGCATGGTTAATGCTGTTTTTGTAAGCCATAGGTTGAAGGAAGCTCAAGGTAAGAGCTCCTTGTTTTTGATCATTGATTAAATGTGGTTTGATGCTTTTAAATGCATGATGAATATGGCTTGGTTTAATGCTTTAGAACAGTGGATAAATTGATGATAATGATGTACATTGGCAAGTGATGTTTTGAAAAGGTTGAGGTCACTAAGGTGGTTAAAAGTCCTTGAGTGAGCCTTGTTACTTAAGAACATCAAGATGGTTAAAAGTCCTTGGATGATTCTTGTTACGGACACAAAGGTGTTTAAAAGTCCTTGTGTGGTCCTTTCTATGGTGTTTAAAAGTCCATAGGCCAAGGTGTTTAAAAGTCCTTGGGGTCAAGGTGTTTAAAAGTCCTTGAGGTGATTTAATTCATGGTGTTTAAAAGTCTATGGCCAAGGTGTTTAAAAGTCCTTGGGGTCAAGGTGTTTAAAAGTCCTTGAGGTAATTTATATCATGGTGTTTAAAAGTCCATGGCCAAGGTGTTTAAAAGTCCTTGGGGTCCAAGGTGTTTAAAAGTCCTTGGGGTGAAAGTTGATGAACTTGTTTTTAAAGAAATGAAATGTATCACTTGTGGCCAATATGACATGTAATGATATGAAGCATGAGATGCTTGTTTAAAGATGCTTTTGAGCATGTGTAAATGATGATTTGAAGCATGATTTATAAGTGTTTTATAAATGCATTATTGGATGGTTTTATTGAGCATTCCTCACTAAGCTTTTGCTTACGCTCTCTTTGTTTTCTCAAACCAATATTGCAGAGCATTAAAGTACTTTGAGGGCAGCAAGGAAGGCAAGCATTCAAGTGGTAGTAAAGCTCAAAGTATGGAAGGTTTTCTTAAGTACATTTAGCTTTTGGTAATTTGGCAATGGGGGACCTATGTGTATGTTTGGGAGATGTTTTGAACTCCCTAAGTATGTTGAATGTTGTTGAGAATGCTGGTTTTTGTGGTTGGCCTTTATATGCTTGAATTGGAAGTTTATGCTTGAATGGTTGCTTGTGTAGGAAGCATGCCTATAGATTTGGGGCTTTTCATATATGTGGATGTTTTGATGAATTGTTGATGCAAGTATGTCTCTTATATGTTGAATTGCATGTTGGATAAGTTTGGTGGCATTTGGAGCATGATTGGTTGGTCAATTGCATGTTTAAGTATGCATTTTTGGGCAATCTATGCAGGGTGTTTCGGAACAGCACCTACCGTTTCGGAACGGGTGCCTTAAACAAACCCAGGCGTCCGAAACGGGAGGGACCGTTCCGAAACGGAAAGGCTACTGCCCGACCCCCGTTTCGATACGCGTTGCGGAACGGCCCCGTGTTTCGAAACGGACTGTCTCCCGTTTCGGAACGGGTGACCGTTGGGGGCTGACTTTGGCAGTTAAATGTTTTGAAATGTTTGCATTTTGGTCCTGAATCTTGTTTGTGCAATTGTATGAGTTTGGGAAGTCCTTTTGAGCTGAAATTTCACAGAGAAGGATGAAACATGATTAATTTCAAGTTGGTAACTTTAATTTGGGTTAAGTCCTTACAATTATCAGAATTTACAATTTGGTCCCTAAAGTTGTAAATTGTTCAATTGGGTCCCTGTTAGATCTCTGATGTTTATGATCTTTGAGTATGCTGTTGTATGAACATATCTAAGGCTTAATATGCATCTAGACAAGTTTTAAAAGAAAAAAAAGGGTCGTTAATCAAGGTTGACTTTCGGGTTGACTTTGGTTTTCCCCGTGTGACTTTCTTAATTCGGGTCAACCGTCTAGGCCAGGTTAAGGGGGTTACATCACGGGAGATACTCGGTCGTTAGATCGTAATCCTTAAGCAACTCCACCCATCACCGTTTCCTAAGATTCAAATCTTTCTGAGACATCAGATACTTCTCCATAAAGATAATGTCTCCAGATTTTCAAAGCAAAAACCACCGCAGCTAACTTAATATCATGCGTAGGATAATTGTGCTCATGCACCTTCAACTATCGCGATGCATAAGCCACCACCTTACCCTCTTGCAGTAGCACGCACCCCAAACCAACATAGGATGCGTCACTGTACACCACAAACTCTTTTTCTGATTCAGGTTGAACCAAGATAGGAGCTTGCGTCAAAGCTGCTTTAAGCTTTTCAAAGGCTTGCTGTCTCACTTCCGTCCACTCACACTTAACATGTAACGCCCCGGTTTTGGGCTTAGAAGTTTTGGGCGTTGACCGGTTCGGTCAAAGTGCTGTCGAATCTAAAAAGGTGAAATTAGGAAAACCTAGTTCGGGTTGCATTAAAAATATGGAAAAATGTTCTAAAATCCTCTTTTAATATATATAAGTGAACTGTGAAATCAATTTTGCAAAATGAGGTTTGGAAGGGTGACATTTTGGGCTAGTGACCAAAATGTAATTTTTGAAAACTATGAGACTGTTTTAAAAAGGATTGAAACTTTGAATCTTTAAGGAGCTATTTACCCAATGGGAGTTTCTCCAGATTTTCAAAAGATATTAAATGATTAATTAAAAGGTTTTAAATAAAAAACAAAGTGGAGGGAAGATATTTTGGTTTTAACTAACTTTTCTCTCAATTCTATTTTCTCTCATTTTCTCTCAAGCCAAACACCTTTTCTCCAGAGCTTTTCTCTCTGATTTTGTCACCTAAATTCATCTTTTCAATTACCTTTTGATTGCTAATCATCTCTACAACAAAACCTCACCATTTGCTAAGTGGATTTTCAAGAAAACTTGATTCTAAAAGGGAGAAACTCAAGTTTGGAGGTAAGAACGTCCTTCTCCTCTAAACTCTAAGTTCTTTACTGAAATTCCCAAGTTCTCAATCTTTAAATTGTGTTTTATAAATGGTTTTAAGGTTGTGTTATGGATCTTGGCTTTTAAATGCAAGATTTGATTGATTTTGGTGAATTTTCGTTGGATCTGTTAAAGCAGTGATTTGAGGTGTATAATTGATGATAAATGAATGTTAAATTAATTGGAAATTGAGTTTTAACTAATGCAATCCCGGATAGGTTGAATTTCCTAAGTTTAGCTTGTGATTCTTGGTTGTTTTTGGGTGATCTTGTGGATCTGTTGTTGCTGGAGGTATAAGGATGTTGTTAGGTCCTTTTTAGATGTTGAATGATGTTTAAGGATGCTTAGTTTTGATGGTTTATGGCTGGGTTTTGTTGAGGAGTTGTTTAGATGCATTTTCGGTTGTGTTTGGTGGCCGAAAATGGAGTGTGGATGAGAGTAGCGAGTTTAGGTGCTTTCATTGAAGCTATTAATGCATGATGATGCATTAATCTACTGTTTTGATGTGTTGAAACAGGGGAGTCATCTTTGGATCCAAGTGGTGGTGATCCGGAAGCTTGATTTGGTGTTTCGGCAAGAAGCGAAACGGAATCGGTGAGAGGATTTTGGGTTTCGGCTTTGAAACCAATATTTTGGAGGTTTGGGAGCTTAGTCTAAGTCTAAACAACTTTGCTAAGCTCAAGAGTAAGTTTTCGGAAAAACTCTCTTGATGAGGAACCATGTGATGGTTGGGTGCAATGTGTTTGTTGCATGTTTAAATTCTGTTTTTAAAGCATATCTAGCATGTTTGTTTGCTGAGATTATAAGCCATGTGTTTAAGGAAGCTCAAGGTTAGGGTTCCTTGCTTTTGAACATTGCTTAAATGTGGTTTAATGCTTAAAGATGCATGATGTTTATGGCTTGGTTAAATGCTTTAAAACAGTGGATTATTGATGATAAATGATGTATATTGGCAAGTGATGTTTTGAAAAGGTTAAGGTCACCAAGGTGGTTAAAAGTCCTTGAGTGAGCCTAGTTTACTTAAGAACATCAAGGTGGTTAAAAGTCCTTGGATGGTTCTTGTTACGGACACAAAGGTGTTTAAAAGTCCTTGTGTGGTCCTTTCCAAGGTGGTTAAAAGTCCTTGGGGCCAAGGTGTTTAAAAGTCCTTGTGTAACGCCCCGGTTTTGGGCTTAGAAGTTTTGGGCGTTGACCGGTTCAGTCAAAGTGCTGTTCGAATCTAAAAAGGTGAAATTAGGAAAACCTAGTTCGGGTTGCATTAAAAATATGGAAAAATGTTCTAAAATCCTCTTTTAATATATATAAGTGAATTGTGAAATCAATTTTGCAAAATGAGGTTTGGAAGGGTGACATTTTGGGCTAGTGACCAAAATGTAATTTTTGAAAACTGTGAGACTGTTTTAAAAAGGATTGAAACTTTGAATCTTTAAGGAGCTATTTACCCAATAGGAAAACCTAGTTTCTCCAGATTTTCTAAATATATTAAATGATTAATTAAAAGGTTTTAAATATAAACAAAGTGGAGGGAAGATATTTTAGTTTTAACTAACTTTTCTCTCAACTATTTTCTCTCATTTTCTCTCAAGCCAAACACCTTTTCTCCAGAGCTTTTCTCTCTGATTATGTCACCTAAATTCATCTTTTCAATTACCTTTTGATTGCTAATCATCTCTACAACAAAACCTCACCATTTGCTAAGTGGATTTTCAAGAAAACTTGATTCTAAAAGGGAGAAACTCAAGTTTGGAGGTAAGAACGTCCTTCTCCTCTGAACTCTAAGTTCTTTACTGAAATTCCCAAGTTCTCAATCCTTAAATTGTGTTTTATAAATGGTTTTAAGGTTGTGTTATGGATCTTGGCTTTTAAATGCAAGATTTGATTGATTTTGGTGAATTTTCGTTGGATCTGTTAAAGCAGTGATTTGAGGTGTATAATTGATGTTAAATGAATGTTAAATTGATTGGAAATTGAGTTTTAACTAATGCAATCCCGGATAGGTTGAATTTCCTAAGTTTAGCTTGTGATTCTTGGTTGTTTTTGGGTGATCTTGTGGATCTGTTGTTGCTGGAGGTATAAGGATGTTGTTAGGTCCTTTTTAGATGTTGAATGATGTTTAAGGATGCTTAGTTTTGATGGTTTATGGTTGGGCTTTGTTGAGGAGTTGTTTAGATGCATTTTCGGTTGTGTTTGGTGGCCGAAAATGGAGTGTGGATGAGAGCAGCGAGTTTAGGTGCTTTCATTGAAGCTATTAATGCATGATGATGCATTAATCTACTGTTTTGATGTGTTAAAACAGGGGAGTCATCTTTGGATCCAAGTGGTGGTGATTCGGAAGCTTGATTTGGTGTTTCGGCAAGAAGCGAAACGGAATCGGTGAGTGGATTTTGGGTTTCGGCTTTGAAACCAATGTTTTGGAGGTTTGGGAGCTTAGTCTAAGTCTAAACAACTTTGCTAAGCTCAAGAGTAAGTTTTCGGAAAAACTCTCTTGATGAGGAACCATGTGATGGTTGGGTGCAATGTGTTTGTTGCATGTTTAAATTCTGTTTTTAAAGCATATCTAGCATGTTTGTTGCTGAGATTATAAGCCACATGTTTAAGGAAGCTCAAGGTTAGAGTTCCTTGCTTTTGAACATTGTTTAAATGTGGTTTATTGCTTAAAGATGCATGTTGTTTATGGCTTGGTTAAATGCTTTAAAACAATGGATTATTGATGATAAATGATGTATATTGGCAAGTGATGTTTTGAAAAGGTTAAGGTCACCAAGGTGGTTAAAAGTCCTTGAGTGAGCCTAGTTTACTTAAGAACATCAAGGTGGTTAAAAGTCCTTGGATGGTTCTTGTTACGGACACAAAGGTGTTTAAAAGTCCTTGTGTGGTCCTTGCCATGGTGTTTAAAAGTCCATGGGCCAAGGTGTTTAAAAGTCCTTGGGGTCAAGGTGTTTAAAAGTCCTTGAAGTGAAACTTGTTAAGGACACAAAGGTGTTTAAAAGTCCTTGTGTGGTCCTTGCCATGGTGTTTAAAAGTCCATGGGCCAAGGTGTTTAAAAGTCCTTGGGGTCAAGGTGTTTAAAAGTCCTTGAAGTGAAACTTGTTAAGGACACAAAGGTGTTTAAAAGTCCTTGTGTGGTCCTTGCCATGGTGTTTAAAAGTCCATGGGCCAAGGTGCTTAAAAGTCCTTGGGGTCAAGGTGTTTAAAAGTCCTTGAGGTGAAACTTGTTAAGGACACAAAGGTGTTTAAAAGTCCTTGTGTGGTCCTTGCCATGGTGTTTAAAAGTCCATGGGCCATGGTGTTTAAAAGTCCATGGGGATAAGATCACAATGGTGTTTAAAAGTCCATGTGTGAGTCTTATGTTGATCTTGTTAAAAGATGGTAATTATCACTTGTGGCCAATATGACATGTTATGATATGGAGCATGAGATGCTTGGTTAAAATTGCTTGAGAGCATGTTTAAATGTTGCTTGAAGTATGATTTATAAAAGTGTTTTATAAATGCATTATTGTGTGGTTTTAATGAGCATTCCTCACTAAGCTTTTGCTTACGCTCTCTCTCTTTTCTTAAACCAATAATGCAGAGCATTAAGGTGCATTGAGGGCAGCAAGGAAGGCAAGCAATCAAGTGGAAGTTGAGCTCACGTATGGAAAGGTTTTCTTAAACATTTTTAGCTTTTGGCATTTGGCAATGGGGGACCTATGTTGTTGTGTTGGGAGATGTTTTGGACTCCCTAGGTTGGATTTATGTTGTTGTTAATGTTGGTTTTTGTAATTGGCCATTATGTGTTTGATTTGGAGGTTTTATGCTTGAATGGTTTGCTTGCGTAGGAAGCATGCCTTTAGATTTGGGGCTTTTCATAATTGATGCCATGATGTTGAATTGATGTTGCAATTATGTCCCTTATATGTTGTATGAGTTGCTGGTAAAGTTTGATAGCTTTTGGAGCATGTTTGGTTGATCAATTGTGCGTTTGAGTATGCATTTCGCTGCTTTCTGAGCAGGCTGTTTCGGAACAGGGGTTACCGTTTCGGAACAGGTGCCTTAAACCAGCCCAGGCGTTCGAAACGGGGGACACCGTTCCGAAACGGTTTGGTCACTGCCAGCCCGTGTTTCGGTACGCGTTGCGGAACGGCCTCGCGTTTCGAAACGGGTCCTACCCGTTTCGGAACATCTGGCCGTTGGGGACTGACAGTGGCAGTTATATGTTTTGAAATGTTTGCATTTTGGTCCTGAATCTTGTTTGTGCAATTGTATGAGTTTGGAATGTCCGTTTGAGCTGAAATTTTACAGTGAAGCATGAAACATGATTAATTTCAAGCTGGTAACTTTAATTTGGATGAAGTCCTTATAATTATCAGAATTTACAATTTGGTCCCTAAAGTTGTAATTTGTTCAATTGGGTCCCTGTTCGATCTCTGATGTTTATGATCTTTGAGTATGTTGTTTGAATGATCATAACTAGGGTTAATGTGCATCTAGACAAGTTTAAAAAGAAAAAAAAGGGTCGTTAATCAAGGTTGACTTTCGGGTTGACTTTGGTTTTCCCCGTGTGACTTTCTTAATTCGGGTCAACCGTCTAGGCCGGGTTAAGGGGGTTACATTTGGTGGTATCAGAGCTGAGTTCTCGAGTATATGGGAATGTGTATGTGAATGTTTGAAGTATGTATGCCTTGTATGCTTGTTGGGTGAAAGCATGTTGAGTAAATTGCATGTATGTTGCAATTGAGATGTATGTTGTGATGAAGCATGTTGTGGGTACCCATTGCCAAATCAAAGCTTGTAAAGTGACGTTGATTTTAAATGAAATTGAGCTTGAGTACTTGGATTGCTTACCTTGCTGGGCCTGACTTTTTTTATTTGCATTGTAATTGCATAGTTAGAGTATGACACCTCGTAGAGAGTTGAGGAGTAATGTGCGAGCTACGGCTCAGAATGAGAATGAAAAGGAGGAGAATGTTGAGAGTGCGGTTTTACCTCCTCCACCTGGTGGTGGTGGTGCTGGGGCTGAAGAAGCTGGAGTTGCAGCTGGTGCTGAGGCTGCTGGACCTGAGGCCGGTCAGGGGCAAGCTGTTCCTGACATGACGGTGTTAATTCAAGCTATAGCTGGTGCTTTTCAAGCAGCGGTAGCTGGAGCTCGTGGAGCTGGGCATCAGGAAGATGCTGGAGTTAGACTACCTTTGGAGCGGTTGCGCAGTCTGGGAGGGACTGAGTTCAGGGGTATGTCTGTTGAAGGTTCTGAGGCTTGGTTAGAGAGTACCAAGAGGATCTTGGGTCAGATGAGTTGCACTGATGTGCAGAAGCTTGGCTGTGTTGTGTCCTTGCTGCAGAAGGATGCATATACGTGGTGGACAACCACTATTGCTGGGATGGCAGAAGCTGATGTGACTTGGACATTCTTTCAGAATGTGTTCAGGAGAAGGTATCTGGGTGTGAGGTACCTAGATGAGAAAAAGAGGGAGTTCATGTCTCTTACTCAAGGGAGCATGACGGTGGCTGAGTATGAAGTACAGTTTGTTCGACTCAGTCAATATGCACCTGAGCTTGTCCTGGATGAGCGGGCGAGGTGTGAAAGGTTCCGTTATGGCTTAGTGACGGATGTGAAGATGTATGTTCTGGCTACCGAGTATGATGATTTTGATGTGTTGGTGGGCCGAGCCAAGGATATTGAGATGAACTTGGGTTTATCTGCTAGAGGTGCTGGAGCAAGTGCTGGTAAGCGGGCAGCTGAATATAGTTCCGGTGGTGGACGGAACAAGAGGGGACGTGATCAGAAGTATCAGTCCTCGGCTAAGCGAGGTGGTGGAGCACCTGCTCGGGGAGGCAACGCTAGAGCTGATCCGAGTGCTTGTTGGATATGTGGTTCGCATGGTCACATGAAACGTGATTGTCCTCGTGCTGTGAGGGAAGTGCAAGCTCCTGTTGCGGCAGCTGGTAATGGTTGCTGGAGCTGTGGATCTTTGGATCATTTGAGGCGTGACTGTCCTATGTTGGCTGGTGGCCAAGTTCGTGCTCCTGTTGTTGCAGCGGCACAGAGAGGTCGTGGGCGCGGCCGTGGTAATTTTCAGCGGAGAGAGGAAGGTGGCCGAGGTGTAGCTCATGTTGTAGCTGTACAGCCGGAGGGTGGCGGACAGGCTAGGGTGTTTGCTAAGCGTGAGGGGAGGAATGATGCGGATGTGATCGCAGGTACTTTTACTCTGCAATCCTTGTCATTACTTTCCTTGATTGATTCTGGATATACGCACTCTTACATATTGCGTGAGCATGCTGAATTGCTTGGTTTGCCTGTTGAGTCTTTGGATGTTGGTATGCGTGTCGCTAGTTCTTTTGGTGAGACTGTTGTGACTCGAAAGCTATATAGAAGGTGCCCTTTGGTTGTTCAAGATCATGTTTTTCATGTTGACCTTATGGAGTTACCTTTCTATGGTTTTGATGTAATCCTTGGTATGGATTGGCTTGCTGAGCATCATGCTGTGGTGGACTGTGAAAATAAGCGAGTTTCGCTGAAGCTTGCGGATGATTATGAAGTTGTTGTGGTTGGTGAGAATGTGAAGTTTCTTGCCAATGTGGTGTCTACGTTGGAGGCAAGCCGGATGCTGAGGCAAGGCTGTGAGGCTTACCTAGCTTTTGTGTTGAATCCTAGCTCTAAGGAGTTGAGGGTGCAAGATATCAGGGTTGTGAAGGAGTTTCCTGGTGTGTTTCCTGAGGAGTTGCCTGGTTTACCTCCTAATCGCGAGGTGGAGTTTGGAATTGAGCTGTATGAGAATACAACTCCTGTGTCCATTACTCCCTATAGAATGGCACCTAAGGAGCTGAAAGAGCTGAAGACGCAATTGCAAGAGTTGCTTGAGCGTGGTTTCATTCGGCCGAGTGTGTCGCCTTGGGGTGCACCGGTCTTGTTCGTGAAGAAGAAGGATGGCACTATGAGGATGTGCATTGATTACCGTCAGCTGAACAAGTTGACTATCAAGAATCGGTATCCTTTGCCGAGAATTGATGATCTCTTTGATCAATTTCGGGGAGCTGCTGTGTTCTCTAAGATTGACTTGAGGTCAGGGTATTACCAGTTGAAGGTGAAGGATGTGGATGTGCCTAAGACAGCTTTCAGGACAAGGTATGGGCATTATGAGTTCCTTGTGATGCCGTTTGGTTTGACAAATGCTCCTGCTGCTTTCATGGACATGATGAATCGTGTGTTTCATGAATACCTGGACAAGTTTGTTGTGGTGTTCATTGATGATATCCTCGTGTACTCGCGTACTGAGGAGGAGCACGAAGAGCATTTGAGGTTTGTTTTGCAAGCTTTGTTGGAGAATCAGCTTTACGCTAAGCTGAGCAAGTGTGAGTTCTGGCTTAAGGAGGTGGTTTTTCTTGGGCATGTGGTTTCTGCCAAGGGGATTCGGGTTGATCCTCAGAAGGTTGAGGCGGTGATGAATTGGAAGGTTCCTAAGTCTGTTCACGAGGTTCGTAGTTTCCTTGGTTTGGCGGGATATAACCGAAGGTTTGTGGATGGGTTTTCTAAGATTGCTGCACCTTTGACAAAGTTGTTGCAGAAGGATGTTAAGTATGAGTGGACGGAGGCGAGACAGCAGGCTTTTGAGAAGCTTAAGGCGGCTTTGACGCAAGCTCCTATCTTGGTTCAACCTGAATCAGGGAAAGAGTTTGTGGTGTATAGCGATGCGTCCTATGTTGGTTTGGGATGTGTGTTGATGCAAGAGGGTAAGGTGGTAGCTTATGCATCGCGGCAGTTGAAGGTGCATGAGCGCAATTATCCTACGCATGACATTGAGTTGGCTGCAGTGGTTTTTGCTCTGAAGATCTGGAGACATTACCTGTATGGTGAGAAGTGTACTGTGTACACGGATCACAAGAGTTTGAAGTATCTGATGTCTCAGAAGGAGTTGAATCTCAGGCAGCGACGTTGGGTGGAGTTGCTCAAGGATTATGATTTGACGATTGAGTATCACCCTGGGAAGGCTAATGTTGTAGCGGATGCCTTGAGTAGGAAGGTAGCT
Organism: Hibiscus trionum; assembly: GCA_030270665.1. NCBI lineage: Eukaryota > Viridiplantae > Streptophyta > Magnoliopsida > Malvales > Malvaceae > Hibiscus > Hibiscus trionum. The sequence goes on along the minus strand of BSYR01000007.1, from coordinate 5,322,717 downwards.
GTTGAGCTGAGGGCTATGTTTGCCAATTTGAGTATTTCGCGCGATGGTGGTCTTGTAGCTGAGTTGCAAGTGAAACCATCTTTGGTTCAGTTGATCAAGGAAAAGCAGTTGCTGGATGATTCCTTTGTGTCTCATGTACAGGATATCGCGGAGGGTAGACCTTCAGATTTCTGCTTTAATGATGATGGAGTGTTGTGTTTTGGGAGTCGGATAGTAGTGCCAAATGATGCTGAGTTGAGGCGTGCTATTCTGACTGAAGGTCATAGTAGTCCTTTTGCTATGCACCCTGGTAGTACTAAGATGTATCAAGATCTTCGTGATGAGTACTATTGGGTGGGTTTAAAGAAAGATGTTGCGGAGTTTGTCAGCAAGTGTATGGTGTGTCAGCGAGTTAAGGCTGAGCATCAGTTTCCTTCAGGGTTGTTGCAACCGTTGAGAATCCCTGAGTGGAAGTGGGAAAGGGTTACCATGGATTTTGTATCTGGTTTACCTTTGTCACCGTCGAAGAAGAATTCGGTGTGGGTGATTGTGGATCGCCTGACGAAGTGTGCGCATTTCTTGCCTGTGCATACTACGTTCTCTTTGGATAAGCTTGCGGAGCTGTACATTGCGGAGATTGTGCGGCTGCATGGTGTGCCAAAGTCGATTGTGTCGAATAGGGATCCGAGGTTCACATCGCGGTTCTGGCAGTGTTTGCATCATGCTCTGGGTACGAGGTTGAATTTCAGTACATCCTATCATCCTCAGTCGGATGGTCAGTCTGAGCGTGTTATCCAGATTTTGGAGGATATGTTGAGGTGCTGCGTGATTGAGTTTCAGGGCTCTTGGGAGAAGCTTTTGCCTTTGGTTGAGTTTGCTTATAACAATAGTTATCAGGCAAGTATTCAAATGGCACCTTATGAGGCTTTGTATGGGAGGAAGTGTAGGACTCCTCTTTGTTGGGCTGAAACGGGTCAGAAGTTGGTTTCGATGCCGGCTTTGTTGAAAGGAACCACCGAGAAGGTGAAGCTCATTTGTGAGCGTTTGAAGGCAGCTTCTGATCGGCAAAAGTCTTACGCGGATTTGAAACGTAAGGAGAGTGAGTATGCGGTGGGTGACCGTGTGTTTCTGAAGGTTTCGCCTTGGAAGAAGGAGATGAGGTTTGGCCGGAAGGGTAAGTTGAGCCCTAGGTACATTGGACCATACGAGGTGGTTGAGCGTGTGGGTCCTGTTGCGTACAGGTTGAGGTTACCTCAAGAGTTGGAGAAGATTCATTATGTGTTCCATGTTTCTATGCTCCGGAAGTATAGATCTGATCCTTCGCATGTGATGCCTGTGGAAGAGGTGGAATTGAATCCGGATTTGACCTATGAGGAGGAACCGGTGAGGATTCTGGATTCAGATAGCATGGTTCTTCGTGGCAAGACCATTGAGTTGGTAAAGGTGCTGTGGAAGCATCGCGGTGTTGAGGAAGCCACGTGGGAGCGAAAGGATGACATGCTGAAGCAGTTTCCTTATCTCTTTCCTTCAGGTAAATTTCGAGGACGAAATTTCTTAAGGGGGGGAGAGTTGTAACGCCCCGGTTTTGGGCTTAGAAGTTTTGGGCGTTGACCGGTTCGGTCAAAGTGCTGTTCGAATCTAAAAAGGTGAAATTAGGAAAACCTAGTTCGGGTTGCATTAAAAATATGGAAAAATGTTCTAAAATCCTCTTTTAATATATATAAGTGAACTGTGAAATCAATTTTGCAAAATGAGGTTTGGAAGGGTGACATTTTGGGCTAGTGACCAAAATGTAATTTTTGAAAACTGTGAGACTGTTTTAAAAAGGATTGAAACTTTGAATCTTTAAGGAGCTATTTACCCAATGGGAGTTTCTCCAGATTTTCTAAATATATTAAATGATTAATTAAAAGGTTTTAAATATAAACAAAGTGGAGGGAAGATATTTTAGTTTTAACTAACTTTTCTCTCAACTATTTTCTCTCATTTTCTCTCAAGCCAAACACCTTTTCTCCAGAGCTTTTCTCTCTGATTTTGTCACCTAAATTCATCTTTTCAATTACCTTTTGATTGCTAATCATCTCTACAACAAAACCTCACCATTTGCTAAGTGGATTTTCAAGAAAACTTGATTCTAAAAGGGAGAAACTCAAGTTTGGAGGTAAGAACGTCCTTCTCCTCTGAACTCTAAGTTCTTTACTGAAATTCCCAAGTTCTCAATCCTTAAATTGTGTTTTATAAATGGTTTTAAGGTTGTGTTATGGATCTTGGCTTTTAAATGCAAGATTTGATTGATTTTGGTGAATTTTCGTTGGATCTGTTAAAGCAGTGATTTGAGGTGTATAATTGATGTTAAATGAATGTTAAATTGATTGGAAATTGAGTTTTAACTAATGCAATCCCGGATAGGTTGAATTTCCTAAGTTTAGCTTGTGATTCTTGGTTGTTTTTGGGTGATCTTGTGGATCTGTTGTTGCTGGAGGTATAAGGATGTTGTTAGGTCCTTTTTAGATGTTGAATGATGTTTAAGGATGCTTAGTTTTGATGGTTTATGGCTGGGCTTTGTTGAGGAGTTGTTTAGATGCATTTTCGGTTGTGTTTGGTGGCCGAAAATGGAGTGTGGATGAGAGCAGCGAGTTTAGGTGCTTTCATTGAAGCTATTAATGCATGATGATGCATTAATCTACTGTTTTGATGTGTTAAAACAGGGGAGTCATCTTTGGATCCAAGTGGTGGTGATCCGGAAGCTTGATTTGGTGTTTCGGCAAGAAGCGAAACGGAATCGGTGAGTGGATTTTGGGTTTCGGCTTTGAAACCAATGTTTTGGAGGTTTGGGAGCTTAGTCTAAGTCTAAACAACTTTGCTAAGCTCAAGAGTAAGTTTTCGGAAAAACTCTCTTGATGTGGAACCATGTGATGGTTGGGTGCAATGTGTTTGTTGCATGTTTAAATTCTGTTTTTAAAGCATATCTAGCATGTTTGTTGCTGAGATTATAAGCCATGTGTTTAAGGAAGCTCAAGGTTAGAGTTCCTTGCTTTTGAACATTGTTTAAATGTGGTTTAATGCTTAAAGATGCATGTTGTTTATGGCTTGGTTAAATGCTTTAAAACAGTGGATTATTGATGATAAATGATGTATATTGGCAAGTGATGTTTTGAAAAGGTTAAGGTCACCAAGGTGGTTAAAAGTCCTTGAGTGAGCCTAGTTTACTTAAGAACATCAAGGTGGTTAAAAGTCCTTGGATGGTTCTTGTTACGGACACAAAGGTGTTTAAAAGTCCTTGTGTGGTCCTTGCCATGGTGTTTAAAAGTCCATGGGCCAAGGTGTTTAAAAGTCCTTGGGGTCAAGGTGTTTAAAAGTCCTTGAAGTGAAACTTGTTAAGGACACAAAGATGTTTAAAAGTCCTTGTGTGGTCCTTGCCATGGTGTTTAAAAGTCCATGGGCCAAGGTGTTTAAAAGTCCTTGGGGTCAAGGTGTTTAAAAGTCCTTGAAGTGAAACTTGTTAAGGACACAAAGGTGTTTAAAAGCCCTTGTGTGGTCCTTGCCATGGTGTTTAAAAGTCCATGGGCCAAGGTGTTTAAAAGTCCTTGGGGTCAAGGTGTTTAAAAGTCCTTGAGGTGAAACTTGTTAAGGACACAAAGGTGTTTAAAAGTCCTTGTGTGGTCCTTGCCATGGTGTTTAAAAGTCCATGGGCCATGGTGTTTAAAAGTCCATGGGGATAAGATCACAATGGTGTTTAAAAGTCCATGTGTGAGTCTTATGTTGATCTTGTTAAAAGATGGTAATTATCACTTGTGGCCAATATGACATGTTATGATATGAAGCATGAGATGCTTGGTTAAGATTGCTTGAGAGCATGTTTAAATGTTGCTTGAAGTATGATTTATAAAAGTGTTTTATAAATGCATTATTGTGTGGTTTTAATGAGCATTCCTCACTAAGCTTTTGCTTACGCTCTCTCTCTTTTCTTAAACCAATAATGCAGAGCATTAAGGTGCATTGAGGGCAGCAAGGAAGGCAAGCAATCAAGTGGAAGTTGAGCTCAAGTATGGAAAGGTTTTCTTAAACATTTTTAGCTTTTGGCATTTGGCAATGGGGGACCTATGTTGTTGTGTTGGGAGATGTTTTGGACTCCCTAGGTTGGATTTATGTTGTTGTTAATGTTGGTTTTTATAATTGGCCATTATGTGTTTGATTTGGAGGTTTTATGCTTGAATGGTTTGCTTGTGTAGGAAGCATGCCTTTAGATTTGGGGCTTTTCATAATTGATGCCATGATGTTGAATTGATGTTGCAATTATGTCCCTTATATGTTGTATGAGTTGCTGGTAAAGTTTGATAGCTTTTGGAGCATGTTTGGTTGATCAATTGTGCGTTTGAGTATGCATTTCGCTGCTTTCTGAGCAGGCTGTTTCGGAACAGGGGTTACCGTTTCGGAACGGGTGCCTTAAACCAGCCCAGGCGTTCGAAACGGGGGACACCGTTCCGAAACGGTTTGGTCACTGCCAGCCCGTGTTTCGGTACGCGTTGCGGAACGGCCCCGCGTTTCGAAACGGGTCCTACCCGTTTCGGAACATCTGGCCGTTGGGGACTGACAGTGGCAGTTATATGTTTTGAAATGTTTGCATTTTGGTCCTGAATCTTGTTTGTGCAATTGTATGAGTTTGGAATGTCCGTTTGAGCTGAAATTTTACAGTGAAGCATGAAACATGATTAATTTCAAGCTGGTAACTTTAATTTGGATGAAGTCCTTATAATTATCAGAATTTACAATTTGGTCTCTAAAGTTGTAATTTGTTCAATTGGGTCCCTGTTCGATCTCTGATGTTTATGATCTTTGAGTATGTTGTTTGAATGATCATAACTAGGGTTAATGTGCATCTAGACAAGTTTAAAAAGAAAAAAAAGGGTCGTTAATCAAGGTTGAATTTCGGGTTGACTTTGGTTTTCCCCGTGTGACTTTCTTAATTCGGGTCAACCGTCTAGGCCGGGTTAAGGGGGTTACACCTTGGGGTGATTCATGTCATGGTGTTTAAAAGTCCATGGGCCAAGGTGTTTAAAAGTCCTTGGGGTCAAGGTGTTTAAAAGTCCTTGAGGTGAAACTTGTTAAGGACACAAAGGTGTTTAAAAGTCCTTGTGTGGTCCTTGCCATGGTGTTTAAAAGTCCATGGGCCATGGTGTTTAAAAGTCCATGGGGATAAGATCACAATGGTGTTTAAAAGTCCATGTGGGAGTCTTATGTTGATCTTATTAAAAGATGGTAATTATCACTTGTGGCCAATATGACATGTTATGATATGAAGCATGAGATGCTTGGTTGAGATTGCTTGTGAGCATGTCTAAATGTATTTTGATGTATGATTTATAAAAGTGTTTTATAAATGCATTATTGAATGGTTTATTTGAGCTTTCCTCACTAAGCTTTTGCTTACGCTCTCTCTCTTTTCTTAAACCAATAATGCAGAACATTAAGGTGCATTAAGGGCAGCAAGGAAGGCAAGCAATCAAGTGGAAGATAAGCTCATGTATGGGAAGGTTTTCTTAAACACTTTTAGCTTTTGGTTTTTTGCAATGGGGGACCTATGTTGTTGTTTTGGGAGATGTTTTGGACTCCCTATTTTGGATTTATGTTGTTGTTAATGTTGGTACATGTAATTGGCCATTATGTGTTGGTTTGGAGGTTTTAGTGCATGAATGGTTTGCTTGAGTAGGAAGCATGCCTTTAGATTTGGGGCTTTTCATATATGATGATATAATGATAATTGGTTGATGCAAATATGTCTCTTGTATGTTGTATGAGTTGCTGGTAAAGTTTGGTTGCATTTGGAGCATGATTGGTTGGTCAATTGTGTGTTTAAGCATAAATTTTTCTGCAATCTGTGCAGGCCGTATCGGAACAGGAGCCTCCGTTTCGGAACGGGTGCCTTGTAGCAACCCAGGCGTCCGAAACGGAAGACACCGTTCCGAAACGGGAAGGCCTCTGCCAACCCTCGTTTCGGTACGCGTTGCGGAACGGCCCCGCGTTTCGAAACAGGCTCTCCCTGTTTCGGAACACCTGACCGTTGGGGGCTGACTTTGGTAGTTATATGTTTCAAAATGTTTGCATTTTGGTCCCGATTCTTGTTTGTGCAATTGTATGAGTTTGGGATGTCCGTTTGAGCTGAAATTTGACAGAGATGCATGAAACATGATTAATTTCAAGTTGGTAACTTTAATTTGGGTTAAGTCCTTATAATTACCAGAATTTACAAATTGGTCCCTAAAGTTGTAATTTGTTCAATTGGGTCCCTGTTTGATCTCTGATGTTTATGTTCTTTGAGTATGTTGTTTGTTTGATCACAACTAGGGTTAATGTGCATCTAGAAAAGTTAAAAAAAAGGGTCGTTAATCAAGGTTGACTTTCGGGTTGACTTTGGTTTTCCCCGTGTAATCTTCTTAATTCGGGTCAACCGTCTAGGCCGGGTTAAGGGGGTTACATAACATCTTTTTGCAACAACTTCATTAAAGGAGCATCAATCTTAGAAAATCCATCCACGAACCTGCGGTAGTATCCTGCCAAACCAAGGAAACTACGGACTTCATGAACAGACTTAGGAGGCTTCCAATTCATCACCGCCTCAACCTTCAGAGGATCAACACGAATCCCTTCAGCCGAAACCACATGACCAAGGAACACAACTTCTTTTAGCCAAAACGCGCACTTGCTCAGCTTAGCATAAAGTTGATTTTCCAAAAGCGCTTGCAAGACAACCCTCAAATGACCTTCATGCTCCTCCTCAGTACGAGAGTACACAAGGATATCTCGATGAACACCGCAACGAACTTGTCCAAGTATTCATGGAACACTCTATTCATCATGTCCATGAAAGCAGCAGGAGCATTCGTCAAGCCAAACTGCATTACAAGGAACTCATAATGCCCATACCTCGTTCTAAAGGTTGTTTTCGGCACATCCACATCTTTCACCTTAAGCTGATAGTACCCTGACCTCAAGTCAATCTTTGAAAACACAGCCGCTCCACGAAACTGATCAAAAAGGTCATCAATCCTTGGCAAAGGATACATGTTTTTGATGGTCAACTTGTTCAACTGACGATAATCGATGCACATTCTCATCGTGCCATCCTTCTTCCTCACAAACAAGACCGGTGCACCCCAAGGTGACACACTAGGCCGAATAAAGCCACGGTAAAGCAACTCCTGAAGTTGCGTCTTAACCTCCTTCAGCTCTTTAGGTGCCATACGATAGGGAGCAATGGACACCAGAGTTGTGTTCTCATACAACTCAATCCCAAACTCCACCTCTCGACTAGGCGGCAATCCAGGTAACTCCTCCGGAAACACTCCAGGAAACTCACGTACAGTTCTTATATCCTGAACTCACAACTCCTTTGAACTAGGATTCATAACAAAGGCTAGGTAAGCCTCGCAACCCTGCCGCAACATCCGATTTGATTCTAATGTAGACACAACATTGGCAAGAAACTTCACATTCTCGCCCACCACCACCACCTCATAATCATTCGCAAGTTTCAACGAAACTCGCTTGCTTTCGAAATCCACCACAGCTCTATGCTCAACCAGCCAATCCATGCCAAGGATTACATCAAAGCCATAGAATGGCAATTCCATGAGATCAACAAGAAAAACATGATTTTGCACTTTCAAGGGACATCTCCTATACAACTTCCTCGTTACAACCGTCTCACCAAAGGAACTAGTCACACGCATACCAACATCCAAAGACTCAACAGGTAAACCAAGCATTTGAGCATGTTCACGCAAAATGTACGAGTGTGTAGATCCAGAATCAATCAAAGAAAGTAATGACAAGGATTGCAAAGTAAAGGTACCTGCGATCACATCCGTATCATTCCTTCCGTCACGATGGGCATACACTCGAGCCTGACCGTCACCCTCAGGTTCAACGGCCACAACATGTGCTACGTTCCTGCCACCATCATCCCTACGCTGAAAATTACCATGGCCGCGCCCACGACCTCTCTGTGGCTCAACTGTTCTTACCGGAGCCTGTCCCTCTCTTAACGGCTGAGGACAATCTTTCTTCAAATGCCCTCGGTTACCACAATTCCAGCATGTCCCAAGGTTACCCCAACACTAACCATCATGCCTTCTACCACATCGGTTACATTCAGGAGTCCTCAGAACAGCATTAGGTCCTTGCTGACCTCTACCAGGGTTACCACCCCCACGCCTAGCATCATAATGCGGCTTCCTATCCTTATGCCTTTTGTTTCGATCTCTACCATAATCGCGTTCCGCAGCTCGTTTCTCTGAGCTAGAGCCACCAACTCGACCAACCAAACCAAGATTTGATTCAATGTCCTTGGCTCTAGTGACCAAGACATAGAAATCCGTATAGTCAGCCGCAAGCATATAAGTCTTGACATCTGCTACTAGCCCATAACAGAATCGTTCGCACCTATCCCGCTCACTAGGGATTAGCTCAGGCGCATACTGACTGAGGCGAACAAACTGGATTTCATATTCAGCTACTAACATGTTGCCTTGTACGAGAGACATAAACTCTATTTTCTTTTCATCTAGGTAATGTACTCCCAGGTACTTCCGCTTGAACGCATTCAAGAAGAACGTCCAAGTCACCTCATCATCCTCCATCCCAGAGATAGTGGTCGTCCACCACGTATAGGCATCACCATGCAGCAGTGATACAACACAACCCAGCTTCTGCACATTGTTGCAGTTCATATGACCCAGAATCCTCTTGGTGCTCTCCAACCAAGACTCGGATCCTTTCGGAGATAAGCCTATGAACTCAGTCCCTCCTAGACTGCAAAGACGTTCTAAAGACAACCTCACATTAGCATCATCCTGATGCGCAGCTCCATGAGCTCCAACTACTGCTTCCTGGAAAGCTCCAGCAATAGCCTGAATCAACATGGTCATGTCAAGAGCAGCTTGCCCTTGCACACCCTCAGGTCCAGCAACCCCAGCACCAGCACCAGCATTACCAGCTCAAGCACCACCACCACCGGGTGGTCCACCACCAGGGGGAGGAGGTAAATCCTCAACATTCTCAGTATTCTCATTATCGGCCATTGATCTAGTATTGTTTCTCAGCTCTCCACGTGACCCCATTATAAAGAAAACAATGCACTGACAAAAATACAATAACATAATTAGGCACAATAAGGTAAGTAATCCAAGTACTCAAGCTCATTTTCGAAAACAATTCTTCTCATTAGTTTTGATATGACAATGGGATCCCCAACCACACTCCAAACATAGCATAACATCAAAAAATCATCTCAATTGAATCATACACCACTAACCATACATCATTCTTTCACCAAGAAGACACATCATGCATAAACACTTACATCACCCACATATCAAACCCCAATTATTCAATAACCTGGCTCTGATACCAACAAATGTAACCCCCTTAGCCCGACCTAGACGCTTGACCCGAACTACGAAGATTACACGGGGAAAACCAAAGTCAACCCAGAAGTTAACCTTGATTAACGACCATTTTTTCATTTTAATATTGTCTAAAAACATATTAAACTTAAGTGAGTACTCACGAATCATGATTGAGAAAGGCACAGCGATCGAATAACATTTAGGGACTCAATTGCACTTAATACAAGTTTAGGGACCAAAATGTAATATTTGTAAATTAAAGGGACTTCATGGATTTTAGGATTACCATTATGGAATTAATCATGTTACATGCTTCTCTGCCAAATTTCATCTTAAAAAGACATCTCAAGCTCAAGCAATTGCAATCACAACATTTAGGACTAAAATGTAAAGCATGCAAACATCACAACATTTCAAATCTGTGTCCAACGGTCACCCGTTTCGGAACACGTACCTATCATACCGAAACACTGTATCAAAACGGTGTTGACCGTTTCTGTACGTGGGTATGTTTCGAGACTAGTTCCGAAACATGTCATTCTAGTAGCCAAAATGTATCGAAACAGCCCCTTACGTTTCGAAACGCCAAGGCCATTTCAGGCCCCCGTTCCGAAACACCATAGGGTGTTTCAATACACCCTATCCAGAAACAGCAGCAAATGCTAGTTTTTCACTCAATAACATACTCAAACATGCCCCAAAGACTCCTAAATCATACCATCAAGTCATCACACATATAAGGAAAATATTTGGGACATCCTAACACAAAAATAACATCAAACACAAATTCTCATTAGTCTAGAGGCATGCTTCCTAATCTCAAAACCAAAAATAAGCAATCCAACCTCAAATCAAACAAGTAAGGCCATTTATAACTCAAAAAAGCTAAAGCAAACATGCCACAACCTTAGGGAGTTCAACATATCTCCCAAATACAACTCTTGGTTTCCCATTGCCATTATATCAAAACTAAAGTGTGTGAAAACTTCACCATACGTGAGCTTGGACTTCCTTGGATGATCTTAACTCCTTGATGCCCCAAAACACCTCAATTATCTGCATTATTGGTAAAAGAGAGAGCGTAAGCACAAATGCTTTGTGAGGCATGCTCTAAAGGAAACCAACACAATAATGCATATCTTGAAAACACTTTCTCAAAAGCTTTTGAAACACATGCTCATTCTATCTCATGCTTGAAAACCTTTCAAAGAAACTTCTCATTGAAAACACATGTACCTTCATTCTATCTCATGCATTTAAACCAATGCAAAACTCATGGCAAAGCCATACTCATGCTTGTACTCTAAAGCATTTCATAAACATATCACATATGCATTTCTCATAGCATAAACCATTTCATCAAAGGTACATGTGAATCAAAAACCATTACATATTTTATATTGGCATTTCACATTTCTTTATTACTCGGATATGCAGACATCACACTAGACACTTCCGGTGGCATCGCTCATCACCGTACTCACTCGTCTAGCAACATAGTTTCCGGTGGAATCTCACATCACCGTACTCACATGGCAGAATCTCTCATCGCCACAAAGCTTGGGTATTTCACCAAGTCCTACACGATGGAATGCCCATCATCGGTTCTCTCCCTTTGGCTTAACCAAAGAGCACGTACGAATTTTTAGTTTATAGTGCACTCTCATCCTTTTGATCGATCAATTATATCCGGTAAGTATCTCAACATCTATGCCAACATATTATGTCAAATCATCACCTCACCTACTGTTTTTCATGCATTAAATCTCAAACATTTTCATCTCATTTCAAAATCAAAACATTTGCTATGCTTTAACATAAAAGCTCAAATCTCAACCATGCAACATGTTACTTTATGAAATCATTTCAAGCATCACCTCATGCTATAATTCATGCATAAAAACAGTAAGAATTTATCAATCTAAAACCATGAGCATGTAAAAGCATTTTAGGGCAATCACCACATTCAAGAGAGCAATCTAGCCATTACTTACTTCTGGACTTAGGAAGGTGTTACAAACCTTTCCTAAATCCCCAAACATTGTTTCTTTGTCCCTCAAGGACTTCTAAAACCTTACGCACTCACCGATTACGTTTCGCTTGCTCACCGAAACGCTATCTAAGCTTCCGGATCAACTCCAAAGGTGTCTGAAGATGTCTCCCCTGTTTTAAACACATAAGAGCAGAGGATTAATGCATCATCATGCATTAAAATCATCAGCCACACACCTAAGCTCGCTGCTCTACACAAAAACCACATTTCGGCTACCAAACACTACCGAAATCACATCCAAACTCTTCCAAAACCAAACCTAGCCAAGATCCATCACTTCTAATCATTTTTAAACATCAATTAACATAAAAAACCAACACAACCACGTCCTTATACCTCCAGCTATAGCAGAACACCAAAATCACCCCAAAACCATCATTCTAACAAGCAAAACTTAGGAAAAACAAACCTATTCGGGATTGGATTGATAAAACCTCATTTGTAACATCAATTAACATCCAAAATACATTAGAAAACCATCTCAAAATAGAGACCAATCAATCACCACGAAAATCTTCATAATCTCTTCCAAAATCTTGAGTTTTAAGCCCATTTCTTGTTTCTAACATTAAAACCACTTAAAAATCATTAATAAAGGATTGATAACTTGAGAATTTCAGTAAATAACTGATCATTAGAGGAGAAGGATGAAGCTTACCTCTAAGGGATGATTTTTCCTTGATTTGAGCAAGTTTTCTTGAAAATTCAATGTAGAAATCAAGTGGATTTGATGAGGAATTACTTAGGAATCAAAGAGTGATTGAAATCTCATCAAATGAAGTGGAAATCAAAGTGTATTTGCTGGAGAAAATGTGTTTGGTTGAAAGGAATTTGAGAGAATATGAAATGAGGGAAAATTTGTGAAAAGTAGTTATGAAAAGTCAAAGGTGGTTTTCTAATTTAATCATCTTCATTTTCTTTAATTAAAACATTAATTAAATCACCCAAATTAAGGGAAAAATCTGATGAAAACATTTTGGTAAAATTAGCTCCTTAAAGATTCAAAGTTTCAATTCTTTACAAAACAATCATTACTTAACTTTGCAAAAACTGCGATTTGGTCACTACACCGAAAAGTAGTATTTCCAAACCTTATTTTGTAAAATTGACTCCACCATTCTCTTTTATATATTAAATGACGATTTTTAGAAATTTTTCTATATTTTTAAAGCATCCCGAACTAGGTGTTCCCTAAAACTCCCTTTTAGATTCGAACCGATTTCCAGACCGATCCGGTTCAGACTCTAAACATCTAGGCCCAAATTTGGGGTGTTACACACATCATGTAAGGTCCAATGAACCTTGGGCTACGCTTACCCTTACGCCCAAATCTCACCACCTTCTTCCAAGGTGACACCTTCAAAAACACACGTTCGCCAACTGCGAACTCAATTTCCTTACGCTTCAAGTCCGCATAAGACTTTTGCCTATCTGATGCTGCCTTTAAACACTCACAAATGATCTTCACCATCTCGGTGGTTCCCTTTAGCATAGCCGACATTAAAATCAACTTTTGCCCAGCTTCTGCCCAACAAAGAGGGGTTCTACATCTTCTCCCATTCAAAGTGTTTCGTGTAAAATAGTCTATCGCAATGGTAGTGCAAGTGTACACGACGCAAGTAGTAAAGTGATACGAAGTATCGGATATCGTCTCCACAGGGATTGGGCTAATAGCTTCACCTTAATTCACTGCACGAAAGTAGAGGAAATATTTGAGAGTTGTCACGAAAATAATAAAGAAAACGTAAATAAAAGAGTAGAGATATCAAGATAGAGAGAATGGGCTGGTATTGAATTGCTCAGTAGTGCAGGTATTGAATTGCTTAGGAACTCCAGTTCTGTCGTCGCGTCTGTCGCTGGCAGCACCTGTCGCGGCAGCTGTCCGTTGGTCGTCGCGGCAGCAAACACACCAACTCAGTACGTTCAAGTTTGGCAAGAATCCCAGATCTGCCTTGGCCTATCCCTAGGTCCAAGTCTGTCGATGATCACGTCTTGATGATACCTCCCGGCGTGAATCGAAGGATGAACACCGATGTGTATGAATTCTTCCTTAGCCACTTAACCTTGCCCTATCCCTAGGCACAAGATAGTTCAACTATAAACTAGAGAACTCGCTCTTATTTCTTTCGTATACTTAACTCTCTCGATGCTAAGTAAATGGATAACCTCACAATGCTCTCCCGATGCTCTTGCAAGATATTAATAACCAAAATAAGAGAACTTGAAGTTTATTTTATTGAACTTGGAAAATCCTAAAACAAAACAACCCTTGCAACTACTTTACAAATCAACCCGTGGCCCTAGGGGGTTTTTAGAACATCTCGACGGCGGGTAAACGGCGGAGGAGTTTGGTTGTCGGTTATGGGGTATTCGGATATGGGATGTGAGATCTCTCTCCTAGGTTAAAATACATGCCCTTATATAAGCTTTGGGCTCAAGTATTCTAAGTTAACAAGGATTACAACTTTAATTAAAAGTAAGATTCTAATAAAGACTTAATCTTCAAGTATCCTACTTTTCATCACCGTCCTTGTTTCTTGGGATTTCCTCTCCTTGAGCTTTGGCTTGACATATCTTTTGATCCGGGGCTTGGAAAAATATATGGTTTTCACACGACAGACGAGTATAATTTTCTCTATCTATCGAGGTCCACTTTGCTTTTCCTCCACTGACTTGCTGTCGTCCTCTGCTGTCACGACAGATCCATGGCAGCATCGTCCTCATCGTCTACTTGTCCAGTTCAGCTCTTCTGCTTCTCTGCCCTGCGCCCGCCTTCTCCGTCTACTATGACAGCAACCTGCAAAATCAGCCCTTTTTTAGTAGAATCTGTGCCTTTACTATATTTGTGATGTTTTGCTGTAAACTGACCTAAATGCAATGCAGTGATGCTTGAATGCAGCAGAAATATGGGTTAAAAAGGGTGTAAATAATAGAACTTTTACACACTCAACACACCCCCAAACTCAAGTTTTTGCTTGCCCTCAAGCAATTAAGACCTAAAAAAATGAATATTTTTGTGTTGGCTTTCAAGCAGTGAACTGTCCCTTACCCGTCGCTCATTCTCTGTGGCGGCAGCAACCTGTCGGAAAGATTAGGATCTGTTCGGAATCTCACTATAGTCCTCGTGTAGTGTGTGCAGGCTTGTGAACAGTTGTATGCTAAGACTCTCTTAGTTTCACTAGAATATTCAACTCTTAACTTGAATTTTTATTCCAAAGTTTATCTTCTTGAAGGCACGTTTTCATGCTTCTTTGATTTTTTTTTGTTTTGACTTTAATTCTCTATTTTTCAAGCTAAAGTTTCACTAGAGCCGGTTTCGGGCACCTCTAGCTAACTTCCTAGAGCCGGTTTCGGGCACCTCTAGGGCTATTGAGTCTCTTTTGCTAAACTTCTTTCCTAGAGCCAGTGTTAGGCACCTCTAGGGGCTATTCAAGTGCTAAGCTTCCTATTCTAGTTTGGCTAAAAGAAATCTAAGCAGTATAACAGTCACAATGGTGTTTAAGTTTTCAGAACTATAGAAAGGCTCTAAACTTCTCCTTAATCTGTCCTAAAGATGCTGCCACGGCAGAGCTGTCATGACAGGAAAGCTTACTTCACAGTTTTAAGCCAACAGTTTTTTTTTGAACTTAAAAGACACAACAATTAATTAAAGATGTACTAAGACTCCATTAAAATGGAGGGTTTCCACCCCCAAACTCGAGGGTTGCATTGCCCTCAATGCAAATGACAGAATAAAAATGAAGGCAGGTACATCACAAAATATAGATAAGCAGGCAGCAAGAAAAAGAAAATAAAAGACTTAGATTTTAATCGCTGTCTTCACTACTGCTGCTGACACGAATTTGGCGGCGGCTTCTGGGTTGTGGGGCAGGCTGGGTAGGTTGCTCCACGATCTGGATGTCTGAGCTTCTGCCGCTATCCCAAGTGCTGCTGGTGATGGTGGTGGTGCTGACCTTGGGCATTAGCTTTCTGTCGGCCATGTGTTTTTGCCTCTTGACAGGTGTGAATTCTTTCTCCAAATTCCTCCTAATAGGAGGGTCTACCTCGATGTCAGCTGAGGGTGGTCGTTTCGTCCCTCGAGCGGAGGTGTCGGCCGGAGGGCTGCCAGCTACCGTCGGGGCACGTGATGGGGTGGAAGCAGCAAAATGTGTGTGTGGGGAGGCAGGTGGTGTAGGTGTGTGGACAGGGGTGGGGATGGTGAAATAGTGGGCAGGGAAGGTGGGGAAAATAACATCGGGATAATTTAAAGTATTGGTAATGAAATTTACCGTCGAGTTGGCGAAATCCCGGATGAATGTCATCAGCCCCATTTGTCTGTCTTCCACCCGCTGTATGGCGGCAAGGATCTGAGCCGAATGGTCTGTCGGAGCAGCTGCTGCGACAGGTTCATGGGCAGGTTTAGGAGCAGGTTCCTCGAATGATTCTGCTGGGGAGGCAGCCGGGTTGAAGGAGGAGAGGGGTGTTGCAACTATCAGCTCCATGAGGCTGGTAATGTTGTTATCGGTCCATCCCCTTCCTTTGACCAGTTTATCGGTGGTGGCTTCTGGTACAGCAGCGCAGCGGCAGAGAGATGTGATCATGAATGGTAGGCAGAGGCGGGCAGTTGATCGATTGGTGCAGTCCAAGATGCTTTCCCTCATATAACGGCCCACATTGATTGCCCGGTTGTTTATGATCGAATGGATGAGGGCTAGCCTCTGCTGATCCACTGTCGTGTGATGGAAGGACGGCAGGATGCGCTTCTTGATGAAAGCGTTCCATAGCTTGGCTTCTGGAAGCAGCTGCCCCTTTTTACAGAGTTGGGGTTCTTCTTGCTCGTATTCCACTTCGTCCCTTTCTCTGTCACCTCTGCCATGACAGCACCGTAGGCGGCAGAGTCGAGGGTGTCCAAAAACTGCTGATGGGCATCGTTGTTGGGACCAAAATAGAGGCCATACATATGGTTGATGCTATCGGCTGTGAATGGTACCTCTATCCCTCGAACAGTGACTGATGTCGCCGTCCTGCTGTCGATGGCAGCATAGAACTCCCTCACCAACGTGTCATTTAATTCTGCTGGTTGTTCTGCGAACTGCTCCCATAGTTGAGCCCTTATTGCCCTCGCGATGAATGGTCGGAGCCCCATGTTCGGTGCCTTTCGGATGTAGATGAAACCTCTTTCTTCCCATAAGTCCTTGGTTGCGAAGGCCGACGGTGTGGGTGCTACTGATGAAGAGGCTGAAGCAGCACTGCGGCGGGTCTGTCTGGAAGACATGTTAGTTGCAAGGGTTTTGAAAGTAAAGAAAACAAAGAAAAACGAGAGGGGAGATTAAGTAACAATAAGCAGAAGTGAGGAAAATGAAAATGAAAACGGGGTTTTATAGAGGTAGGGTTGCTGCCCGTTTAATGCTGTAACGGCAGGCGTGAATAACGGGGCGACTGTTGAGTTTTGGCGTGTCTGATGCGTCTGACACGCATTTATGCGTCTGTTACGCGTCTGTCACACGCTTCTGCGTCTGCCGTGTCAGTTTGTTGACAGCCTGTCTTATCTTTGTCTGCGGCGACAGCTGGAACGACATGCATCAATAAATGGGCTCTTTTGGGCTGATGGATGGATGGTGGGCTTGGGTCACTTCTCCTTTTCTTCTTGACTCCTTTATTTCCTAAAAACAGAAAATATAAAAACATTATTCAAATAAAATAAACCTAATTTCCTAATAAATAATAAATAAAATAAATAATTAAAAATAAATTTTAGGTTAAATTAGGGATGCCTTACGGGGCATCTCCCAAAGTAACCACTTCCTGTATTCCTGGGGCTTCAGTCCCCTGATAAAGCTTGAGGCGCTGTCCATTGACTTTGAATTGGTGCCCGTCTTTTAATGATCGGATAGTGATGGCACCATGGGGAAAAACTTGTACCACTTGAAACGGGCCAGACCA
The DNA here is from genome assembly GCA_030270665.1 of Hibiscus trionum. Lineage (NCBI taxonomy): Eukaryota > Viridiplantae > Streptophyta > Magnoliopsida > Malvales > Malvaceae > Hibiscus > Hibiscus trionum. The sequence continues at coordinate 5,305,356 of BSYR01000007.1, read as the reverse complement.
TCTAGACTTTAGCTTTCCTGGGAAGAGTTTCAGTCTAGAGTTGAACAACAACACAAGCTGCCCTGGGCAGGACAGTCGTGGCAGCAATTTCCTATCATGCCACTTCTTAGTTTTTTCCTTGTAAATTCTTGCATTGTCGTAGGCCATTGTTCTTATTTCGTCAATCTCATTCAGATCTAACAGCCTTTTCTGGCCTGCCTTGTCCAAGTCCATATTCACTGCCTTGATTGCCCAGTATGCCCTGTGCTCTATCTCGACAGGCAGATGACAGGTTTTCCCATAAATCAGTCGGTATGGAGACATGCCCAATGGAGTCTTAAAAGCTGTCCTATATGCCCATAATGCATCATTAAGGAGTAAAGACCAATCTTTCCTAGTTGGTTTAACCATCTTCTCAAGAATGTTCTTAACTTCCCTATTAGATATCTCAGCTTGTCCATTGGTCTGTGGGTGGTATGCTGTCGCAATCCTGTGCTTGACACCATATTTCTTCAATGCGGCAGCAATAACCCTATTGTCAAAATGTCTCCCTTCATCACTGATAATCGCCTTAGGGATGCCAAATCTAGAGAAAATGTTCTTGTGTAGAAATTTTTGAACTGTCTTGGCATCATTCTTTTGAGTGGCGATAGCTTCAACCCACTTAGAGACATAATCCACTGCTAGGAGGATGTATAGATTTCCACATGAAGATGGAAAAGGTCCCATAAAATCAATCCCCCAAACGTCGAAAATCTCGACTTCTAGTATGTTCTGCAGTGGCATCTCGTTTCTCCTCGAGATGTTACCTGTCCGCTGGCACCTGTCACAGTTCTTGTAGAAGTCCTGTGCATCTTTATACAGTGTCGGCCAGTAGAACCCTGACTGCAGCACCTTGGCAGCAGTTTTGTTGCCTCCTAAGTGACCTCCATATTGTGAAGCATGGCAGTGATGGAGAATGTCTTCTTGCTCTTCTTGTGGTACACACCTCCTTATAACATGATCTGCACACATTTTGAAAAGAAGAGGTTCGTCCCAATAATAATGCTTAACATCATTTTGGAACCTCTTCCTGGCTTGATAATTAAGATCAGAAGGGAGTATTCCGCTAACTATAAAATAAACGAAATCCGCATACCAGGGGAGTTCAGAAGACTTACCTGCCGCCATGGCTGTCGCGGCAGCGATTGCGGCAGCAAAGAGATGCTCATCTGGGAAGGTCTCCAGTATGTTTGTCTCATCTATTGGTAGACTCTGTCCCATCTCCAATCTTGACAAGTGATCAGCCACCTGATTTTCTGTCCCTTTTTTGTCCTTGATTTCAAGGTTGAACTCTTGCAATAGCAGGATCCATCGTATCAATCTAGGCTTTGCATCCTTCTTTGCGAACAAATACTTTAGGGCAGAATGGTCTGTGTGCACTATTACTTTCGTCCCAAGTATGTAAGAACGAAACTTGTCAATGGAGAACACCACAACTAATAATTCCTTTTCTATGGTGGTGTAGTTCACTTGGGCGTCATTCAATGTCTTGCTGGCATAATATATGACATGAAACAACTTATCTCTGCGCTGCCCAAGTGCTGCCCCGACAGCATCGTCACTAGCATCACACATGATCTCAAATGGCTGTGTCCTGTCTGGTGGCTGTACTATTGGGGCTGTTACCAGTTTTTCCTTCAGAACCTTGAATGCCTCAGTACATTCTTCATTAAAGTCAAAGGGTCGGTTCTGCTCTAAAAGATGGCATAGAGGCTTGGTGATTTTCGAGAAATTTGCGATGAATCTCCGATAAAAACCAACATGCCCTAAAAAACTCCTAATGCCCTTGACTGTGGTCGGCGGCGGCAGCTTCTCAATTACTTCTATTTTAGCCTTGTCGACTTCTATCCCACGACAACTAATCTTATGGCCAAGGACTATCCCCTCATCCACCATAAAGTGGAATTTTTCCCAATTCAAGACAAGATTTGCTTTTTCACATCTTTCAAGTACCTTTTGAAGATTGCCGAGGCAGCTCTCAAAATTGTCTCCAAAGACGGAAAAATCATCCATAAATATCTCAAGGAAGTCCTCTACCATATCGGAGAATATGGCCATCATGCACCTTTGGAAGGTGGCAGGTACATTACATAGTCCAAACGGCATCCTCCTAAAAGCGTACGTTCCGTAGGGGCATGTGAAAGTCGTCTTTTCTTGATCTTCTGGTGCAATAGCAACTTGATTGTAACCTGAGTAACCATCAAGAAAACAATAGTAAGGTTTACCCGCTAATCTATCAAGCATTTGATCAATAAAGGGTAAAGGAAAGTGGTCCTTTCGGGTAGCTTTGTTAAGCTTCCGATAGTCCATACAAACCCTCCAACCGGTCACAGTCCTGGTTGGGATTAACTCGTTGTTTTCATTGGTCACCACGGTCATTCCTCCTTTCTTGGGAACACATTGCACCGGGCTCAGCCATTTGCTGTCGGAGATGGCGTAAATAATACCAGCATCTAACCATTTGATTATCTCTTTACGCACCACCTCTTTCATCGCATGGTTTAGCCGCCTTTGGGCATCAATAGTCGGCTTATGATCTTCCTCTAGGAGGATTTTGTGCATGCATAACGCCGGACTAATGCCTTGAGTGTCTGCTATCGTCCATCCAATCGCCTTTTTGTGCTGCCTTAGCATGCCGATTAGCTGCCGTTTCTGTTCCTGCGGCAGCTTAGAAGAGATGATTACGGGCAACGTATCATTTGAACCAAGAAAAGCATATTTAAGCTGCCCTGGCAGGGGCTTCAGTTCTAAGGCAGGTGGTTCAATAGTAGATGGCTTTTGGATTAAATGGTTATCCGAAGTATAATTCAAAGGTTCGAATAACTTACCCGGACGATTGCCTAACTAGTTTACCTCCTCCTGATCTTCAGTATCAGATGTTTCGGAGTCAGAGGAGTTGCTGTCGTCGGTGCTGTCGTCAGTGTTGTCGTGACAGCTCTGTAGGTGGCTGCCGCGGCATTGCCCGATTTTTATGTCGTGACAGCCCGACCAGATGCAGGGTCATTCACTCTCATGGTGAGTTCTCCTTTTTCCACATCAATCAGTGATCTTCCCGTGGCTAAGAAGGGTCGCCCAAGGATGATTGGTGCGTTTTCGTCTGCTTCACAATCTAAAACAAGAAAGTCAGCAGGAAAAATAAATTTATCCATTCTTACCAGAATATCTTCGATTTTTCCTTCTGGATGAACGTAAGAGCGGTCGGCAAGCTGCAGAATTACTGTCGTGGGCCGCGCCTTTCCAATACCTAATTTCTGAAAAACAGATTTTGGCATTAAATTAATACTAGCACCAAGATCACAAAGTGCCTTACCCACGTATTTATCTCCGATTACGCAAGGTATGATGAAGCTCCTCGGATCCTTCTTTTTCTGGGGTGGCTGCCGATGAAGAATACTCACGCAACCATCTGCCATCCTTACCGTTTCAAATTCCCCCAGTTTATATTTTTTTGACATGACATCCTTGAGAAATTTGGCGTAACCGGGCATCTCCCTAACGGCATCTAACAGCGAAATATTAATATGAACCTGCTTAAAAATATCATAAATCTTTTTAAGTTGAGATTCTTGCTTAGCTTGCTGTATCCGTTGAGGAAAAGGAGGTGGGGGACGGTAATCAGCAATACGTCCTTCCCACTGCATACGAATCTGAGGAGGTTTAGGTTCATCAATTTTCTCCTCTGTCGCTTCTGCTGTCGTGACAGGCTCATCGGCAGCAGTCTGTTTATCACCTGTCGGGGCAGCTTCCTCGGCAGGTTTGTCCAAGGTTGGTTCCTTTACTGTTTCAGCTTCTTTTTCCGGTCATGGTAGTTTCTTCCCACTCCTAGTAGTAATTGCCTTACACTGCTCATGTGTGGGTGGCCTAGCATTTTCAGTATTACTAGGGAATCCTCCAGTCTGCCTCAGCTTAATATGTTGAGAAACCTGACCCATTTGTGTCTCCAGAGATTTCAAAGTAGCCTCATGATTTGTCATCCTCATCTCTATTTTATCCATGAAATTTTCTGTTTTCTTGACAAACTGATTCATATTCTCAATATAAGTACCTGTCTGAGACATAAAGGTGGCCAGAGTCTGTTCCAGTATACTGCTCGTGGCAGCTGGTGGCTGCTGTTGCTGCTGCTGCGGCAGGTGCGGCGGCAGTTGCTGTCGCGTCAGCAATCTAGGTCCTCCCTGATTCTGATTGTGTGCTTGAGGATTCAGGGTATTATTAGGATTACTCCAGGAAAATTTGGGATCCTTCCTCCAATTGGGATTATAATTGTTGGAGTTGTAATTCGGCTTGTTGTAATTTCCAACATACTTTCCCTCTTCTAACTGTATTGGACACTCATCCCGACTATTATTTCCCTCATAGATATCACATACCTCCTCAACAGCAAATCCTTGTAATCCATCATCATTTAATAACCTTTTCATTGCTTTAGTAAGGAATGCTACCTGTGATTTCATGGTGCTGTCAGCCTCATAATCCTTGACAGCAAGTACTCGCTTACCCCCTCTTCTTGTAGTTGGAAACTGCTCCTCATTCTTGGCCAGATTTTTCAAAACTTGTAATGCCTCGTCCGGATCTTTATCCAATAATAGTCCATTTGCTCCAGAATCAATTCGAATGCGAGTTTGTAAGTTAGCAACATTATAGAACTTTGTTACCTGATTCCAGACAGGGAATCCATGCATTGGGCAGTTCCGAAGAAGAGTAGTAAATCTGTCCCAGGCATGCATCGGCTCGTCATCTTCCTGCTGAAAAGTAGCAATTTCATTACGTAATCGCTCAGATAAATGCGAAGGATTAAAACGAGATAAAAATTCACGAGATAAATCTGCCCAAGTCATAATTGAACCCGGCGTAAGTTTATTCCACCAAGTTTTAGCTCTGTCCCTCAATGAGTGGGGAAATAACCGAAGCCTCAGTATCTCCGGATTAACTCCTGGTAGTCTAAACGAACCACAGATTTCCTGGAACGTTTTGAGATGCTCCCTAGCATCCTCTGTCACAGCACCACTAAACTGCCCGGCATTGTTGATCATACTAAACATGACAGGTTTCAGCTCAAAGTTATCAACTTCAATATCCGGCAGCGTGGTCTCCAGCTCTATATGATCGTTCAACATGTAGTCACGGCATGACCGTCGTCTGGCTGCTGCAGGCGGGTCACCGACAGGCGGTATACCATCACCAGCGGGTGGGTTACGGGCCATCTTTTCTAGCTGTTCCTCAAGGTACTCGTTCCTGGCTAAAAGGTGACGAAGTTGTTTCTTGAGATTGAATGAACGTTGAACTTCTGGATCTAGTGGATACTCAGGATCTTCACCTCTTTTAGATCTGCGCATAAACAAGAAAACCTCGTGAAAAGCAAGAGTTGAAAGCACCAAAGAAAAATAGAAAAAGAAAAATTAAAATTAAAAGAACAACAAAAAAAACAAAAACGAAAAGTGCAATAAAAGAAAGGTGTAGTTATGTTGCCAATCCCCGGCAACGGCGCCAAAAACTTGTTGCGTGTAAAATAGTCTATCGCAATGGTAGTGCAAGTGTACACGACGCAAGTAGTAAAGTGATACGAAGTATCGGATATCGTCTCCACAGGGATTGGGCTAATAGCTTCACCTTAATTCACTGCACGAAAGTAGAGGAAATATTTGAGAGTTGTCACGAAAATAATAAAGAAAACGTAAATAAAAGAGTAGAGATATCAAGATAGAGAGAATGGGGTGGTATTGAATTGCTCAGTAGTGCAGGTATTGAATTGCTTAGGAACTTCAGTTCTGTCGTCGCGTCTGTCGCTGGCAGCACCTGTCGCGGCAGCTGTCCGTTGGTCGTCGCGCCAGGAAACACACCAACTCAGTACGTTCAAGTTTGGCAAGAATCCCAGATATGCCTTGGCCTATCCCTAGGTCCAAGTCTGTCGATGATCACGTCTTGATGATACCTCCGGGCGTGAATCGAAGGATGAACACCGATGTGTATGAATTCTTCCTTAGCCACTTAACCTTGCCCTATCCCTAGGCACAAGATAGTTCAACTATAAACTAGAGAACTCGCTCTTATTTCTTTCGTATACTTAACTCTCCCGATGCTAAGTAAATGGATAACCTCACAATGCTCTCCCGATGCTCTTGCAAGATATTAATAACCAAAATAAGAGAACTTGAAGTTTATTTTATTGAACTTGGAAAATCCTAAAACAAAACAACCCTTGCAACTACTTTACAAATCAACCCGTGGCCCTAGGGGGTTTTTAGAACATCTCGACGGTGGGTAAACGGCGGAGGAGTTTGGTTGTCGGTTATGGGGTATTCAGCTATGGGATGTGAGATCTCTCTCCTAGGTTAAAATACATGCCCTTATATAAGCTTTGGGCTCAAGTATTCTAAGTTAACAAGGATTACAACTTTAATTAAAAGTAAGATTCTAATAAAGACTTAATCTTCAAGTATCCTACTTTTCAGCCGCCGTCCTTGTTTCTTGGGATTTCCTCTCCTTGAGCTTTGGCTTGACATATCTTTTGATCTGGGGCTTGGAAAAATATATGGTTTTCACACGACAGACGAGCATAATTTTCTCTATCTATCGAGGTCCACTTTGCTTTTCCTCCACTGACTTGCTGTCGTCCTCTGCTGTCACGGCAGATCCATGGCAGCATCGTCCTCATCGTCTGCTTGTCCAGTTCAGCTCTTCTGCTTCTCTGCCCTGCGCCCGCCTTCTCCGTCTACTATGGCAGCAACCTGCAAAATCAGCCCTTTTTTAGTAGAATCTGTGTCTTTACTATATTTGTGATGTTTTGCTGTAAACTGACTTAAATGCAATGCAATGATGCTTGAATGCAGCAGAAATATGGGTTAAAAAGGGCGTAAATAATAGAACTTTTACACACTCAACACAAAGCCTCATATGGAGCCATTTGAATACTCGTCTGGTAACTATTATTATATGCAAACTCAACCAACGGCAAGTGCTTCTCCCAAGAACCCTGAAAATCTATCACACAACACCTCAACATGTCTTCCAACACTTGAATCACAGGCTCCGACTGTCCATCCGTCTGAGGATGATAAGAAGTGCTGAAATTTAACCGTGTACCCAAGGCTTGATACAAACATTCCCAAAATCGTGATGTGAACCTCGAATCCCTATCCGACACAATGGACTTTGGCACACCGCGCAACCGCACAATCTCAGCTATGTACAGCTCATCCAACTTATCCAAGGTATACGTAGTATGCACAAGCAGAAAATGTGCACACTTCGTGAGCCGATCCACAATCACCCAAATAGAATTCTTCTTTGACGGTGACAAAGGTAATCCGAACACAAAATCCATGGCTATTCTCTCTCACTTCCATTCTGGGATTCTCAAAGGTTGCAATAACCCAAAAGGAACCTGATGCTCAACCTTCACTCGCTGACACACCATGCACCTACTAACAAACTCAGCCACATCCTTTTCAACCCCACCCAGTAGTACTCATCTTTCAAGTCACGATACATCTTTGTACTACCAAGATGCATAGCAAAAGGACTACTATGAGCTTCAGTCAGAATAGTGTGCCTTAGCCCAACATCATCTGACACCACTATTCGACTCCCAAAGCACAGAACACCATCATCACTAAAGCTGAAATCCGAAGGTCTACCCTCCGCAATGTCATGTACATGCGAAACGAGAGAATCATCAAGCAATTGCTCATCTTTGATCAATTGTATCATAGACGGCTTCACTTGAAATTTCGCAATAAGACCACCATCACGTGAAATATTCAAACGAGTAAACATTGCCCTCAACTCTACGACCACTCTCCGGCTCAAAGCATCGGCCAAAACATTAGCCTTGCCAGGGTGATACTCGATCGTCAGATCATAATCCTTAAGCAACTCCACCCAACGACGTTGCCTAAGATTCATCTCCTTCTAAGACATAAGGTACTTCAAGCTCTTATGATCCCTGAACACAACACATTTCTCTCCATACAGGTAATGCCTCCAAATCTTCAAGGTAAACACCACAGCTGCAAGCTCAAGATCATGAGTAGGTTAGTTGCGCTCATGCACCTTCAACTACCTAGATGCATAGGCCACTACCTTACCCTCCTGCATTAATACGCAGCCCAAACCAACAATGGACGCATCACTATAGACCACAAACTCCTTACCAGACTCAGGTTGAATCAGAACAGGAGCTTGCGTCAAAGTTTCTTTTAGCTTCTCAAAAGCTTGTTGTCTCGTATCCGTCCACTCAAAGTGAACATTCTTTTGCAACAACTTGTTCAAAAGGGCTGCTATCTTCGAGAAACCCTCGACAAACCTACGATAGTACCCAACCAATCCAAGGAAACTCCGTACCTCTATCACAGACTAAGGCACTTTCCAACTCATCACAACTTCTACCTTATGCGGATCAACGCGAATACCCTCAGCTGATACAACATGCCCAAGGAAGACCACCTCCCCAAGCCAAAACTCACACTTACTCAGCTTGGCATACAACTGATTTTCCAACAACGCTTGCAAAACAATTCTCAAGTGCCTATCATGATCCTCCCTGGTACGCGAATACACAAGGATATCATCAATGAACACCACCACAAATTGATCCAAGAATTCATGGAATACACGATTCATCATGTCCATGAAAGCAGCAGGTGCGTTGGTCAAACCAAACGACATCACCAAAAATTCATAATGCCCGTACCTCGTCCGAAAAACTGTTTTAGGTACGTCCACATCCTTCACCTTCAGTTGATAGTACCCCGATCTCAAGTCTATCTTAGAAAACACCGAGGCTCCTCGAAACTGATCAAAGAGATCATCGATTCTAGGCAAGGGGTACTTGTTCTTGATCGTCAACTTGTTCAGCTGTCGATAATCTATACACATTCTCATCGTTCCATCTTTTTTCTTCACAAACAAGACCGGTGCACCCCAAGGTGACACACTCGGCCGAATGAAGCCTCGATCCAACAACTCCTGCAATTGTGTTTTCAACTCTTTGGGTGCCATGCGATAAGGAGCAATGGACACCGGAGTCGTATTCTCATACAACTCAATACCAAACTCAACTTCTCTGTTTGGTGGCAACCCATGCATTTCTTCCGGAAAGACTCCTGGAAAATCGCACATAGTTCGGATGTCCTGCACACGCACATCCTTGGTGCCAGGATTCATCACATATGCAAGATAAGCCTCACAACCCAACCTCATCATACGGTTTGCTTCCAAAGACGAAACTACATTCGACAAGAATTTCACATTCTCGCCCACTACCACTACTTCATAATTATCAGCCAACTTTAGAGTGACTCGCTTGACATCAAAGTCAACCACTGCTCTATGTTCCGTCAACCAATCCATACCAAGGATTACATCGAATCCATAGAAAGGTAACTCCATCAAATCCACAGGAAAAACACGACCTTACACAGACAAAGGGCATCTCCTATATAACTTCCTAGTGACTATAGTCTCACCAAAAGAACTAGTCACTTGCATTCCTACTTCAAGCATCTCAACAGGTATATCAAGCAAATGCACATGCTTACTCAAGATATAAGAATGCGTGGATCCAGAATCAATCAAAGCTAGCAAATATAAAGACTGAATAGCAAAGGTACCTGCGATGAAATCAGTATCATTGCGCTCATCGCGCTGAGCATATACCCTCGCTGGTCTACCTCCCTCAGGTCGAACAGCTACAACATGAGTTATACCTTGCTACCCCTCATCTCTCCTCTGAAAATTCCCACGGCCGCGCCCACGACCTCGCTGAGGTGCAGCTACCACAGAAGCACGTCCTTGGCCTCCACCAGCCAACAAAGGACACTCCCTCCTCACGTGATCCGCTGAACCACAATTCCAACATGAATTCCATGTCACCATAACATGAGCTTGGACCTCTCTAGCTGCCCGAGGACAATCTCGCCTCAAATGGTCCCTCGAATAACATGTCCAACATGTATGCTGCTCAGATCTCATTCAGCCTCCCTGGACCTGACCACTTCGACCCAGGGCACCACGCCTTCCCTCAGGCTGATGTCTCCTATCACGACCTCTTTTGTTCCATCCACCACCAGAACTATACTCATCGGCTCTCTTCCCAGAGCTAGAAGCAACACCTCTAGGTGACAAACCCAGATTCTGCTCGATGTCTTTGGCTCGACACACAAGCACATCGAAGTCAATATAATCCGCAACCAGCATATATGTCTTAACTTCCTGCACCAGACCGTACCAGAAGCGATCACATCAGTGTCTCTAACTAGGTACTAGTTCAGGAGCATATTGGCTCAAGCGTACGAACTGGATCTCGTACTCAACCACGGAAAGGTTACCCTGAACAAGTGACCTAAATTCCTTTTTCTTTTCATCCAAGTATCTCACCCCTAGATACTTCCTCCTGAAGGCACCTCTAAAGAACTCCCAATCAACTTCATTGGGTTCCATACTAGCTGTGGTAGTCGTCCACCGGCTGTAAGCATCGCCTTGTAGCAAAGAAACTGCGCATCCCAACTTGCACACATCATTATAGCCCATCTGATCCATAATACGGATCGTACTCGCTAATCAGGCCTTAGACGCCTCCGGAGACATACCAAAGAGCTCTACAGCTCCCAAGCTCCTCAACCTCTCCAAAGGTAAGCCCACTTGCCCAGCTGCAGGGACCTGTACATGCGCTCCGGCAACAACAACATGAAATGCTCCGGAGATCTCCTGAACCAATGGCGCCAAATCTCTCAAACCAGGACCAGTTTGTCCTTGTTGCACCTGCCCCCCACCTCTAGGTGGTGGCGGAGGAGGTAGATCTCCACCAGGAGGGACATCAGCCCCTTGCTCAGCCTGGTTACCCTGCTCAGTTGTAGGCACTATCGTATTCGATCTTAACTCTCTGCTTGGACCCATAGTGCTATTTAAACAAGACATAATCAACAAAATAAATCAAACCATTTAGGCCAGCTGCAAGCAAGAATCCAAGTTTACAAAACATTTGATTAGTGTCATAAGACAATGGGCACCCAATTTTTCCCACATAGCATAGCATACATGAAACATCATGTTCACATACTTTTCATCATTCCAATTCAGCACATAACCACATAACATCATCATCACACAATCATATTCTTTCCACATGCAATTCGCATCAATCAAGCATGGCATAAGGTTCAAAATTCAACCAATAACATGCTTTTCAAACATCATACTTCAACACATATCAATTTCACATATCAGCATCCCAAATTCTTTTGTAACCTGGCTCTGATACCAACAAATGTAACCCTCTTAGCCCGACCTAGATGTTTGACCCAAACTACAAAGATTACACGGGGAAAACCAAAGTCAACTCGAAAGTTAACCTTGATTAACGACCCTTTTTTTATCTTTTCTAGATGTTCCAGATTAACCTATATGTTTAGCAAATTTATTCAGCGGAAGCGGCACATCGAACGGAACCCGAACAGGGACTCAATTGACTAGAAACATCTTTTAAGGACTAAAACGTAAATTTTCAGAATTTTAAGGACTAAACGAGTTTTAAATTTACCAGTCCAAAATTAATCATATAACATGCCATCAGGTCAAATTTTAACTCAAACGGATCATTCAAACTCATTGAATTAAGCAACCAATATTTAGGGACCAATCTGCAAGAAACAGAAACCCAAAACAATTCAAAATTTAAACCCAACGGTCAGGCGTTCCGATACGGATGGCCCTGTACCAAAACGATCGTTTCGAAATAAGGTTGACTGTTTCGATACTCGGGTGCGTTCCGAGACCCGTATCGAAACACCCCCTTCCAGTAGCAAAATCGTTTCGATACGTCCTCACCCGTTCCGAAACCTCATAGCCATTACAGGCCCCTGTTCCGAAACATGCAAGGGCGTTTTGATATGCCTTGCACTGCAACAACAGATTTTGCTGGTTTTTCATGCTTATACACATTCAAATCATTCCCAAGACATGCCACATCATACATATAATATGGATACATATCAACAATCATCAATTCGAGGCATTGGCTATAACATGGCAACCAACATGCAAGTATAGGTACTAAAGGCATGCTCCTTAATCCACCAAAGAAATAACAAGCCAAAACCATAATCCATAACCAAAATCAAACCATAAAGGCCTTTTACATCTCAAAAGTAATTATCAAACATGCCCAAAGAAAAGGGAAACCATTCTCAATCATGCAATAGCATAAACCCCAACCATTGCCTTTTATTACACCGAAGTAAAGTGTTGAGTGATTCGAATGATCGAAATGAACCAAGTGGGGGTGAATTGGATTTTTAAAGTTCTTGGTGGTGGAAATTGCAAATTAAAAAGGTAGACAAGGAATTTTAGAGTGGTTCAAGTTCCAAATGAACTCTACATCCACTACCTTAGCTTCACTAAGGATTTGCAACAATTCCACTAATTGCTCTTCCCCTTTTCTAGGCTAAGGAGGTAACCCTTACAATTTTCAGTCAAATTTTCTACCCAAAATTTGACCCAATCCTCACACAAATAAAACAAAGAATTTGTTGGCTAAGCAAGTATCTCTCAATACAAATTGTAGCCCAATTACAAGCACTCAACCCAATTGAAATGATAAGAATGAAAAATACAATTGGGGTTACAAGACAATAATGGGATTTAGGCACAAATGCTTGGATTTGATGTTTGGATGTTTTCTTTAGGATCAATCGTTGTTGGTGGAGCTTTTAGAGGTCCCTTTATACCTTCTCATTGAATTCTAGCCGTTGTGGTTGTTGCATTCATCAATAGAGCCATTGGGGGTGTTATCTCCCCTCCATAAATGCAATATGCAACCAATCGTTTCAAAATGCTCAACCCTGTTATGAAACAGACCAAAATAGAAAGAGCCGTTGGGGTGCATTAAAGAGCACGTATCGAAACGGTCAGACCTGTTTTGGATGAGAAATACCTTAAATTGGGATTTTGGATGAATAGAGGAAAATCCTTGCACAAGATTGTTAAAGCTTGCTTAGACTTGTGTTTAAGAGAAAACCCCCTCAAGATTTGGTGAAAAACAAAGAGGTTTAGAGGGTTTTTATACGGAAAAATCGATTATAGGGTTTTTAGGGTTTGGGAGAGTTTTAATTAAAGCATAACTTTATCATTAAAAGCCCTTTTTAAAGAAGTCTGCGAACCCGTTTTGGAACGGTGTCGACCGTTTCGAAACGCGGGCACGAAAGTTTGACCAATTTTTTCAACTCCAGCTGACCGTTTCGATACGAGTTTGACCGTATCGAATCCCCGTTGACTCGTATCAAAACTTGTTTCGATACACCCCTTGGCAGTAGCCAAAACGTTTCGAAACCCTTGAAAGGCGTTTCGAAACACCCTTTTCTTAAATAGAAATTTAAAGCAACTGTATCGAAACCGGTGGACCCGTTTCGATACACCTGGGCCTGGAAGTGCAGATGAGGCTCTAAAAGTGCAGAAAAATGAATTTTTCTAAGGCCTAACTTGCATGAATGACATGAATGAACAGGAAAAACATATGCAAACATAAACATACTCCCCCTAGCTATAGGCATGGATGAAATTAGGAGTAAAAACACATAAACATGGCATTTCACAAGATCAAGCAATTTTAAGCACAAAAGAGGTCCTAAAAGGTCAAGATAGGCTAGCTAGACCTAACTCTCTCCTAAGGGACCAAAAACGCTCTTTGTCTAAAGGTTTTGTAAATATGTCCGCTGATTAAGTTAAGGTGTCAACATACTCTATAACCACATCTTCTTTAAGGACATGATCTCTAATGAAATGATGCCTTATTTCTATGTGTTTGGTTCTAGAGTGTTGGATGGGATTTTTTGTCAAACATATAGCACTAGTGTTATCACATTTAAGGGGTATGGTTTCAACTTTAATACCATAATCTAAGAGTTGTTGCTTCATCCAAAGGACTTGAGCACAACAACTCCCTAAAGATATGTACTCGGCTTCGGTGGTAGATAAGGCTACACTATTTTGTTTCTTAGAGAACCAAGATATGAGCATACTACCTAGGAATTGACAAGTTCCCGAAGTACTCTTCCTATCAATTTTGCATCCCCCAGAATCCACATCCGAATAAGCATGAAGGTTGAAGGTGGAGTCTCTAGGGTACCAAAGACCTAAGCAAGGAGTATCTCTAAGGTACCTAAAGATTCTCTTAACGGCTATAAGGTGAGACTCTCTAGGACTAGCTTGAAACCTAGCACACAAACAAAAACTAAACAAGATATCTGGTCTACTTGCGGTAAGGTAAAGCAATGATCCAATCATAGAACGATAAAGCTTAGAGTCGACACACTTACCTCCTTCATCTTTGTCAAGCTTTGTAGATGAGCTCATAGGTGTGGCTTGAGGCTTTGCATTCTCCAAGCCAAACTTCTTGAGCATATCCTTTATGTACTTTGCTTGATTGATGAAGGTGTCATCCTTCTTTTCCTTGATTTGGAGTTCCAAAAAGAATGAGAGCTCCCCCATCATGCTCATCTCAAATTCACCTTGCATTAGCTTAGCAAATTCTTTGCAATGACATTCGTTAGTAGAACCAAAAATAATATCATCAACATAAATTTGTACTACTAAGATGTCATTTTAATACCTTTTTATAAAAAGTGTAGTGTCCACCTTGCCTTTTTCAAAACCCTTTTCAATTAAAAAGTTTGAAAGCCTTTCATACCAAGCTCTAGGAGCTTGTTTTAAACCATAAAGAGCTTTAGTGAGTTTGAAAACATGATTTGGAAATTTTGAGTCTTCAAAACCCAGTGGTTGTTCCACATACACTTCTTCATTTATAAAACCATTTAAAAACGCGCTTTTAACATCCATTTGAAAAAGCTTGAATGTAACACCCCAATTATGGGCTTGGAACTTTAGGGTCTGAACCGGGCCGGTCTAATTTTCAGTTCGAATATAAAAGGACGCTTTAGGGAAAACCTAGTTTGGGATGCTTTAAAAATATGGAAAAATATCTAAAAATCCTCTTTTAATATATGTAAGAGAGTGGTGAAATCAATTTTGCAAAATAAGGTTTGGAAATACAACATTTCGGAATAGTGACTAAAATGCGATTTTTGAAAAGTTCAGTGGTGACTGTTTTGTAAGGATTGAAACTTTGAATCCTTAAGGAGCTAATTTACCCAAAAATGATTTCTCCAGATTTTTCCTTAATTTAAGAGATTTAATTAATGTTTAATTAATTAAATGAAAAAGAGAAACCACTTTTTAGAATTTCATAACTAACTTTTCCTAAAATTTTCTCATTGAATCCAGACTTGGTTAAGGTTTGGTGGTATCAGAGCTGTGTTGCGAATGCTTGGGGAAAACGGTAAGTTGTTGTAAGGTGTGTTTGATGTTTACCTTGTTGTGTGGTTGAAAGCTGGTTGAAACACGTGTTTCTGAACAAGTTGCTGATGTTTTCAAGCATGCTTTGTGTTTATGAATCATCGTTGAATTAATGTGGATATGTGCTGATGTTGTGAGCTGGTGTTATGCTTGATGAAAGTGTAATGTGTATGTTATGTTGCTAATATGTTGTTGCAAGTGGATGCTGTTTGATGTAAGCATGATCAAAGTATGTTGATTGATATGCTTGATGTTGTGTTATCCATGTTTGTGTTGACTGTTATGTCATGTAAAGGGGAGGATTCGGGATACTCATTGCCTTATTATTATAGCTATTGTGTTATATTGGAGTTGGAGTTTGAATCCTTGCTTAAAGCTGGTCTAACTGGTTTGTTTGTTTTGTTGTGGTTGTTTGTTGTTGTTAGTAGTATGGCGAAGTCGTTGATAGAATGGCAGTTGGGTGAGATGGTTGCTGCCTTAGGGCAGGTTGTTAAGGCAGGGAACTCACTCTTTTGTAAAGGTGTTTCGTCTCAGTCTTCTGTGCCTGGGGTTGAGGTGTTAAGGCAGAAGGAAGAAGCTGGTTCTGTGATGAAGAGTTCATCATCTGTTGATCAGGAGGTGTTGGGAACATCTCAGGCTGTAGCGACGGTAAAGTCAGTGGATGTGCTGGCTGTGGGATGTGTGGGTTTGCCGAAACAGCGTTTGTTGGATTTGGGTGTTGTGGAATATCATGGTTCTTCACCTGAGACATTTGAGGCCTGGTTGGCCAGTGTGATTCTGATTTTGGATCAGGAAGGTTGTGATTATGCTTGTAAGCTGGGAAGTGTTGTTTCCTTGATGCTGGAGGATGCATGTGTCTGGTGGACATCTGTGGCGGTGGCGTCACATACCCATGATATTGATTGGGATTTCTTTGTATCTGCCTTTTATGAAAGGTATCTTGGGGAGAAGTTTCCAAGGGGTAAGCAATGTGAAGGTAGTGCTGTTGTGGAGCAAGTGTTGTTTGAGCAAGGAGTGGAAGCTCAGCCACCGGTATGTGACCGTTGTGAAAGACGCCATGTTGGAGGTTGTTGGGGCGCGGGTGCTTGTTGGAATTGTGGTTCTAAAATGCATGTTAAGCGTGATTGTCCCCTTGGGGTAAAGTCAGCTTTGGTGATAGCCAAAGGGTCTCTAAAAGGTCGTGGGCACGGCCGAGGCAAGGTTCAGAGGTGGCAGAAAGAGCAGAAGGTTGTGAAGAGTTTGGGAAATGAGAATTGCTGGGAATGTGGGTCTGCTGGACACATGAGACGCGATTGTTTGATGTTGGCTCGGAACAGCCAAGGTTCCTTGCCGCTAGAGGTTGGTGGTGACCCTAGTGTGTTAGCTGGTGCTGCAGCGGTGCGACAGGAGGATGATGGTTCCGCGAGGAAGAGAGCTCGTCTGATGAAGCTTCAGGGTGGTGTTGTGTTTCCAGGTAACCTTGTTTAGTAATCTTTGCTCTAGTTACCTTGGTTTGGTTTCTGTTGGTTTTCCTTGCGTGGTAAGTTTAGTCTTGTTGCTAGCATGTTGGGGTAATAGTTGTAGTTGTGGAAGCATCTTTGGTGTGAAGAGGGCTTTAGTGAGTATCTTGTGGTTAATGGTTGATGGTATGATGGAGTTAGATAAGTTAGAGGTGAGGTAGGAGGTTGTTTTTAGACAGATTTTGAGGATGTAATTGGAGGGTGTGAATTGGCATTCATGCACAGTTAAAATCATTGTTCTATGCTATATTATATATGTGCTGGTCCATGCATACATATGGCATGACATTAGAGGTTTTGCATACATGTACATCAGGCATTGATAGGGCATGTAGGTGATCATGCATACGATGTTCGCACTCGCTAATAACTAATCGAATCTGTTAGTGTGGTGGTTGGGTTAGGTTGGATGATGGGTTTTTAGAGGTTGTGTTGGTGTTGGGTGGTAGTTAGAAGTAATGGAGTTTGTTAAGCTAATTGCTAGTGATAGTGAGGGTAGTATAGCCTGTTAGTAGAAGGATAGTGGGTTGGTGGTGAAGAGTACCGGTTGAAGTTAGAATCGGTCAAGTGGTTTGGATAGTTAGTGGAAGTGGTAGTTCTTTGGTGCTAAGTGATGTTGCAGTTTAGTGGTTGTTTTTCCAAGTGCTGAGGTAGCTTAGCATTTAAGTTGTTGTGGAAGGGTTGTGTTTGTAAGTGTTGGTTCTTAGCAACCTTTGAGAAGTTGTTATGTATGTTTGGGTTAAGCGATGTTCTGGCGAGGCAAGTGTTGTGGTCAAGCTTGTGGTGGAAAAGTAATGAAGGGTTGAAGGCCATTGATGGTTGTTTGGGTTCTTGTGAGAAGTGGTTGGCTGGTTGTGGTTAAGGAAGTTCCGTTTGAAGTCAGTTGGTGGTGTGTGGAACGGCTGACGGAGTCTAGTTGGGGTTGTGATGTAATTTTGGAATCTGGGTGTGTAGTCCTGGTGAGTCGTTATGGTAATGTTAGCGGCAGATGTGAAGGATTATCAGCATTGTTGAGGAGTTTGAGTAATCAGTTGATGTTAAAGAATTTTTGCTTGTTGGGAAAATTCTTGGAAGAGGTTTGGGAGTTTTCAAGAGTTTTAGAAGCAGAGAAGGTTGCATAGTGGCTGATTTGGATTGGTTAATGTCACTGTGTAAGCAAGTCTTGGGAGTTGTGTGTTACAGTGATGTGTGCTGTAAAAAAATTGAGTTCTTCAGGTTGATGTTAGAGCTGTGGGCAGTCGGAAGTGCGAAAGGTTAAATTGTGGTTATCTTTGTGTGTGCTGGGTTTTGTGAACAGCATGTGGTGGTGTTGAGTTTGGTGGAGTTTTGTGTGGGAAGTGTTCAGTAGTGATTGAGGCTTTTGTGTTGCCTTGTGTGTTGCTCTGAGAAGTTGGGTTGTGGTTCCCTTTTTGCCAGTTGAAATTTCGAGGACGAAATTTCCTAAGGGGGGGAGAGTTGTAACGCCCCGGTTTTGGGCTCAGAAGTTTTGGGCGTTGACCGGTTCGGTCAAAGTACTGATCGAATATATAAAGGTGAAATTAGGAAAGCCTAGTTCGGGTTGCATTAAAAATATGGAAAAATGTTCTAAAATCATCTTTTAATATATAAAAGTGAACTGTGAAATCAATTTTGGAAAATGAGGTTCGGAAGGTTGACATTTTGGCTAGTGACCAAAATGTAAATTTTGAAAGTTGCGTGACTGTTTTATAAAGGGTTGAAACTTTGAATCTTTAAGGAGCTATTATTCCAAAAGTGGTTTCTCCAGATTTTTCTAAGATATTTTAAGGCTTTATTCTGATTTTAAAACATAAGGAAAGAGGAGGGAAAGCCATTTTGGCTATTTGTAACTAACTTTTCATTTTCTCCCAATTTTCATTTTCTCTCAACCCAAACACTTTCTCTCCAGAGAATTTCTTCTGATTTTGTCACCTAAATCTCTGCTTTCAACTCTCTT
Source organism: Hibiscus trionum (assembly GCA_030270665.1). Classification (NCBI taxonomy): domain Eukaryota; kingdom Viridiplantae; phylum Streptophyta; class Magnoliopsida; order Malvales; family Malvaceae; genus Hibiscus; species Hibiscus trionum. The sequence continues at coordinate 5,286,537 of BSYR01000007.1, read as the reverse complement.
TTGATTCCTAATCATCTCTACAACAAAATCTCACCATTTGCAAGTTGTTTCATCAATCTTTTTGGTTCTAAAAAGGAGAAACTCAAGTTTGGAGGTAAGAACGTCCTTCTCCTCTAAACTATCAGTTCTTTACTGAAATTCCTAAGTTCTCAATCCTTGATTTGTGATTTGTTAAAGGCTTTTCAATTGAAATCTTGATTTTTGGCTTAAAATGCAAGATTTGCTTGATTTTGGTGGAATTTTCGTGTGATCTGTTTGGGCAGTGTTTTGGTGTGTCAAATTGATGTTAAATGAATGCTAAATTGATTAGATGTTGAGGTTTAATTAATGCAATCCCGAATAGGTTGAATTTCCTAAGTTTTGCTTGAGTTTTTGGTTGTTTTTGGAGTGTTTTTGGTGATCTGTTATACCTGGAGGTATAAGGACGTGTTTGTGATCATTTTGGATGTTAATTGATGTTTAAAAATGGTTAGAAGTGATGGATCTTGGCTGGGTTAAGTTTTGGAAGTGTTTGGAGGTGATTTCGGTTGTGTTTGGTAGCCGAATTGTTGGATTTGTGATGAGCAGCGAGTTGTGTTGTGTTGCTGGTGTTTTTGATGCATAATGATGCATTGATCTTCTGTTGTTGTGTGCTTGAAACAGGGGAGTTTGATCCGTGAGCTTTAGAGGTGGTGCGGAAGGTTTCGGATGCTTGGAAGGCTTGTTGGCTAGCCTTGTTTTGTGTATCGGTGAGTGAAGTTGGGTTTTCAGCTTTTAAACCAAGGTTTGAAGGTTTTGGGAGCTTAGTTTAAGTCTAAACAACTTTGCTAAGCTCAAGAGTAAGTAAATGGATTTTCGTTCTTGGTTGTGTTGTGAATTGGCTTTTAAAGCGATTGTGGTTGATGATTGAAATGCATGTGTTTTGCATGGTTTAAATTCTGTTTTGAAAGCATATTTTAGCATGGTTAAATGCTGGTTTTGAAAGCCATATGTGAAGGATGCTCAAGGTAAGAGATCCTTGGTTTTGTACATTGAAATTGTGGTTTTGATGCATAGTGTTGTATGTTGTTTAATAGCTTTTGTGTGATGCTTTAAAACAGTGGATTATTGTTGTTAATGATGTACATTGGTAAGTGATGCTTAAGGTTACAAAGGTGGTTGAAAGTCCTTGTGTAAGCCTTGTTTATTAAAGAACAACATGGTGTTTGTAAGTCCATGGTTGGTTCTTGGTTAAGGTAAATGATGGTTTTTGCATTATGGTTATACATGTGAATTAAAGGTTAATGTGGTAAGATGGTTATATTGGCAAGTGATGCAAGTGGTTCTTGGTTCGTTGATCGGATATAATTAGTCGGCTATAGGATTGGGTGCACCGTGAATAAAGTCGCCTTGGGTGTGGAGTGGTTAAGAGTGAACCGGTAAACTCCATCCAAGTTTCCTAACGAGATGGTTAAGGTTATAATGGTTGATGGGATCCCATTCGAGGACCTTGGTTAAGCAAAGGTAATAATGGTGGTTAAAATTCCATTTGAGGACCTTGTGCTTGTTAAGATCACAATGGTGGTTTAAAGTCCATGTGTGGATCTTGTATAGGGTGTCCCGGATCTCGTTAGATGATTATACAACTACCAATCGGTGATGCTAAGGTTGTATGGTGTTTAAAAGTCCATACATGGGAACCTTGAGCATGTTAAGGTTATATGGTGTTTAAAAGTCCATATATGGGAACCTTGTGAAAGTTAAGGTTGTATGGTGTTTAAAAGTCCATACATGGGAACCTTGTGAATGGTAAGGTCAAATGGTGTTTAAAAGTCCATTTGGGAGACCTTGGATTGGTAGTGTGTATGAAGCGTGGGGACAACGCTGGTGATCCGCGTATTCGATCGGGTGTTGAGTTGAAAAGTGGATTTGGTTGGTCACTGGGAAGCCAATATAATGTTCTTGATATAATGAAGCATGAGATGCTTGAATTGATGCATGGTTGCATGAGAATTGCTTAATGAATTGAGAATGCATGTTTACTTGTTAGTTTGAACAAGTGTTGATTATCTATTGAGAATGTTGCATGTGTGCATGAAATCTCTTTAGTGCATTGGAGTCTTGCTAAGACTTGTTTTAAGGTCATGAGACGCAAATGAGAATGATGTGGTAATATGTTGCATGGTTTAATGCATGTGTTAATTGATTAAGTAAATGGTTTAAAAAGGGTTTCTTAATTTGAAACGGCATTCAAGTATGTGAATGGTATGATGTAAGTGGAAGTGTTTTTCCAAGGTTGATTTTAGCTTTGCATATGGTGTTTATGCATGGAATGGTTAAATAGATGATTTTGTAAATGATGCTTTGAAAAGGTTTTCTTAGCTTGCTAAGCTAAGGGTTGGTTTTCATGTTTGAGCAATGCATGGTTTTAAGCATGATGTTGAAAAAGAGTTTTCAAACTTTGCTTGGTAAACAAATCGAGTTGTTTTTCAAAGAGGTTTTAAGACTCGCTGCATTGGTGGTGTTTTGGTTTTGAGCATTCCTCACTAAGCATTATGTGCTTACGCTCCTTTTTGTCCATCAATGCAGATTCTTGGAGTTTGGACAGCGAGAAGCAAGGGATTCAAGGAGGACTCCATTTGAGATGTACGTCTCGGTGAATAGCTATAGTTAATAAAGGCAATGGGGGTAGAATCTCTCGGGTTATGTGTATGTGTTCGTATATGTTCGGACAAGGATGTTTTAATGTTGTTGGATCATGTTGTGGCTAATATGAGATTGATTTGGAAGTTTATGCTTGAATGGTTGCTTGTGTAGGAAGCATGCCTATAGATTTGGGGCTTCTCACTTTTGTTGACATTTTGTTGAATTGTTGATGCAAGTATGTCCCTTATATGTTGAATTGCATGTTGGTAAGGTTTGGTGGCGTTTGGAGCATGGTTGGATGATCAATTGTATGTTTGAGTAAATAAAATGCTGCAATCTGTGCAGGGTGTTTCGGAACAGATGACACCGTTTCGGAACGGGTGCTCTGAATGAACCCAGGCGTCCGAAACAGGTGACACCGTTCCGAAACGGATTGGTCACTGCCAGCCCGCGTTTCGGTACGCGTTGTGGAACGGCCCCGTGTTTCGAAACGGGATCTCCCTGTTTCGGAACAGCCGACCGTTGGGGGCTGACAGTGGCAGTTAAATGTTTCAGAATGTTTGCATTTTGGTCCTGAAACTTGTTTGTGCAATTGTATGAGTTTGGGATGTCCGTTTGAGCTGAAATTTGGCTGAGAAGCATGAAACATGATTAATTTTAAGTTGGTAACTTAAAATCTGGATAAGTCCTCAAAGTTTTCAGAATTTACAATTTGGTCCCTAAAGTTGTAAAATTGTTCAATTGAGTCCCTGTTTGATCTCTGATGTTTGTGATCTTTGAGCATGTTGTTTGTGTGATCACAATTAGAGCTAATGTGCATCTAGACAAGATTAAAAAGAAAAAAAAGGGTCGTTAATCAAGGTTGACTTTCGGGTTGACTTTGGTTTTCCCCGTGTGACATTCTTAATTCGGGTCAATCGTCTAGATCGGGTTAAGGGGGTTACATCTTCAAACCCTAAATTTTGAAACTCAGTTCCATGATCACTTCTAATATGTGAAATTCTAAGTTCAAGATCATTTTGGGTTAGTTTTGAAAATGTGATGAATTTTTCTAAAGCCTCATATTTAGTACTTAAAAATAGAACCCAAGTAAATCTAGAGAAATCATCAACAAGTACAAATGCATAAGATTTACCACCCAAGCTCATAGTCCTAATTGGCCCAAATAAATCCATATGGATAAGTTGTAAACATCTACTAGTAGAAACATCATTAATGGATTTAAAGGAAGACTTATGTTGTTTACCCTTAGAGCATGCATCACAAATTTTATCGTTTGAGAATTTAATCTTGGGTAAACCTCTAACTAGATCAAGAGAAACTAGTTTTTCTAAAACACTAATGCTAGCATGTCCTAGTTTCCTATGCCACCACCATACATCATTTTCATTTTGTGCTACTAAGCATGCATGAGATGTATGTATGTCATCTAGATGCACCATGTATATGTTACCTATGCGATGACCTATGAGCATAATATTATTAGATTTAATGTCAATAATTTTGCACCCATTTTTATCAAATAAAACATTAAATCCTTTATCACACAATTGACTTATGCTCAACAAGTTATGTTTAAGACCATCGACATACAAGACATTTTCAATAAGAATAGTAGAGTGATTACCTATGGAGCCAATACCTTTAATGTGGCCTTTGGAGTTGTCACCAAATGTCACCACTCCTCCACTTTTTGGCTTTAGATCCATGAATCTACTCTTGTCTCTGGTCATATGCCTCGAGCATCCACTATAAAGGTACCATGAGTTTTGACTTTGTGCTTTGGCCTTGTAGCAATGCTCCCCTTACAAACAAAGATATTAAGCTTTTGTTTTTGGTACCCAAATCATTTTGGGTCCATAAGTGTTAGCTCCCATTAACTTGGTTCCCTTAGGGATCCAAGGTGACATTAGCAACAATATTATTAGATTTTACAAGTTCCTTAGGAACCCATACACTTCTAAACCTTTTAGTTATACTATGTCTAGGAAGATTACCTTGTTTGTTGTTATTGGTCCTTTTCTTAGGTTGGTTTGTTTTAGAAGATTCACCTATTTCATGCCTCACACTACTAACATTTTTAAATGACTCCTTGAGCTTGTTAAGCTTATCTAACACCTTTTGGTGTTCACTATTACATTGAGATAAAAGATTATTAAGGTCAACATTTTCATCTTGGAAGAATTTTAACTCATCTTTCAACCCTAAAATCTTTTTCTCAAATTTTAAATTAGCTTGAGAAAGTGAGTCATTTTTATCATCTAATTCCGAAATAATTTTCTTATTCCTAATGACCGACTCCTTGTATTTCTCAACTAATTCATCATAGACCTCTTGCAACTCATCATATGCATCATTTAATTCATCATATGTAAAATCAAAAGATGATGAGTTAGAGGTTACCATGGAGGAATCTTCCTCAAGTGCCATGAGGAAAAGGTTGGCCACTTCTTGTTCATAATCCTCCGATGACTCCTCATCACTTCAAGTAGCAAGCTTGGCTTTGAGCTTCTTCTTCTTCTCAAAACCCTTCTTCTTGAGTTGAGGGCACTCCGAACGTATGTGGCCGGGTTTATTGCACTCGGAGCAAATGATTTGATCCCTTGCTTCTTCTTTGTTTTTACCTTTGAAGTCCATCTTTCTTTGGATTTTTCTTCCCCGGTTGGACCTCATAAAGCGTGAGAATCGTTTGGCTATCATAGCCAATTCTTCTAGCTCATCCTCCTCACTAGAAGAGCTCTCCTCAAGTAATGAATCTTTTAGAGCTATTCTCATCTTCTTCTTCTTTTCCACCTCTAGCTTTTCTACTCTCTTCTCTTCCTTCTTCTTCTTTTCTTCCCTTCCTTGCTTCATGATCTCTTGAGTAAGGAGAGAACCCACTAGCTCATCAAGCTTTAAAGTCTTCAAATTTTTAGCTTCTATGATGGCGGTTCTCTTCCCATCCCAAGATTCAGAAAGTGAGTAGAGTAGCTTCCGGACAAGCTTGTCTTCCGGTATTGTCTCTCCAAATCCTTTGAGCCCATTGACTATAGTGGAGAAACGATCAAACATCTTGGACACCGTCTCATCGGGTTTCATCTTGAAATTCTCATAACTAAGATTGAGAATTCCAATCTTAGTTTCCTTGACATCATTGGTTCCCTCATAGGTAGTCTCAAGAGTGTCCCACACTTCTTTGGCACTCTCAATGGATGATACTTTGGAGTAGATGTCCGGACCGAAAGAACAAAAGAGCATGTGGAGAGCTTTGTCATTTATTTGGATAGTTCTCATTTCTTCTTCACTCATCTCCACCTTTTTCTTCAAAACCATTTTCCCTTCACTATCTTGCTTCAATGGAATGTAGGGGTCACCTTCAATTACATCCCAAACCAAGTAGTCATTGGACTTGATGAAGAGGCGCATTCTATTCTTCCAAAACGGATAGTTGTCACCATTGATGAAGGGTGGTTTTGTAGTGGATTGAGACTCATACATGCCCGAACCGGAGGTAGGAGCCATCTATTGATATTTGGATGATCACACTCTTCCTAGGAACTTCTCTTGTGGTTGTTAATCCTCAAAGAGGTAGGTTCTGATACCAATTGTTGAGTGGATCGAATGATCGAAATGAACCAAGAGGGGGTGAATTGGATTTTTAAAGTTCTTGGTGGTGGAAATTGCAAATTTAAAAGGTAGACAAGGAATTTTAGAGTGGTTCAAGTTCCAAATGAACTCTACATCCACTACCTTAGCTTCACTAAGGATTTGCAACAATTCCACTAATTGCTCTTCCCCTTTTCTAGGCTAAGGAGGTAACCCTTACAATTTTTAGTCAAATTTTCTACCCAAAATTTGACCCAATCCTCACACAAATAAAACAAAGAATTTGTTGGCTAAGCAAGTATCTCTCAATACAAATTGTAGCTCAATTACAAGCACTCAACCCAATTGAAATGATAAGAATGAAAAATACAATTGGGGTTACAAGACAATAATGGGATTTAGGCACAAATGCTTGGATTTGATGTTTGGATGTTTTCTTTAGGATCAATCGTTGTTGCTGGAGCTTTTAGAGGTCCCTTTTATACATTCTCATTGAATTCTAGCCGTTGTGGTTGTTACTTTCATCAATAGAGTCATTGGGGGTGTTATCTCCCCTCCATAAATGCAGTCTGTAACCAACCGTTTCGAAACGCCCAACCATGCTTCGAAACAGACCAAAATAGAAAGAGCCGTTGGGGTGCATTCAAGAGCCCGTATCGAAAACGGTCAGACCTGTTTCGATACGCTAAGAGCCGTTTCGAAACTTGTTTCGAAACATTTTGCCACTGTCAAGGGTCGTATCGAAACGGCTTGAGATCATTTCGATACGCCTTAACGGTTTGTTAAAAATCAATTAAAAACATTCAACGGTCATATTTTTCAAATCAATTTAAGAACCGTTTCGAAACACTTGATGTCGTTTCGATACGGTGTCTCTTTATTCTAAAGCCGTTTCGAAACTTGTTTCGAAACACGAGTTGGCAGTGTTGAAATCGTTTCGATACCCGTTTCGAAACATGGACTCACAGTTTCAAAACTGTTTCGAAACGCCTTAGGACGTTTCGAAACGTGACTCGAAAATCACTATTTTGGCTTTAAGAACACTTAGAAAATAATTGATAAACTTAGTTTTTAACTTAGGCATATTCTTCAAAACATATAGGGATGTTTGAGGACTTAAAAATTCGTTTTCACATTTTCAATTTAGTCCTTAGGTTCTTTAGTTATATCAAAATTAAAATATCGGTTTCACATAAAGCCACATACTTTGCAAGATTAAAAGCTTGGATTCCTCTTTCTTACTTGCTACCTTCAAAGCCTAGTTTTCTGCATTGATGAAACAAATGAGCATAAGCAAAAAGCTTAGTAAGGGTCGCTAAATAACATTCATCAATGCATGTCTCATATTTTGTAAAACCAACACTTTACATCTCATGCCATTTTATAAAACATGTCTTCTCAAGACCTCAATGCACTTTCTAACCACATGCACATATGCATCATTTTAAAACAGAAAATAAACCTTTGCTCATGCTTTAACAAGCATCACATGCATACTTGCATCATTCACAAATATCTCATGCATCCTTGCATCATATAGAAGCATCTCATGCTTCACATTATTCATGTACATTATATTGGCTCGCAAGTGATAATCCATAAACCATTTCAACACAAGACACAATCGGATACGCGGATTACAAATATTGTCCCTCACACTTCATACAAACTACCGGACTACACAAGGTGGAGATTAATGGCACAATCACAACCCCTCAACACCCGTGATGGAGATTAATGGCACAATCACAACCCCTCAACATCACTCATCAGTAGTTGTATAATTCCAATAACGAGAGTATGGGACACATACACAAGTCTCACACACGGGACTAATCATTCACCGTTATGATCTTAACCTCAATCGTTAGGGTACTTGGATGGAGATTACGACACAATCACAACCCCTCAAAGTCCAAGGCGACTTTATTCAAGGTGCACCCAATCCTATAGCCGACTAACTATATCCGATTAAAGTAACCAAAAACCATTTCCATCACTTGCCAATATAATCATTTAACCTCATTAACTCACTGTTTTTCAAGCACAACCACAATGCCATTTCCTCAAGCACACATGCTTAGCATCATAAGCATAATCATATGAAATACAAAGGATCATTTACCTAGTGCATCCTTAACTTTCTGGCATTAAAATCCAGCATTTAAACCATGCTTAAACATGCTTAAAACAGTAAACAAAGCCACATTTATGTCAAGTGCATTTTCATCAAATCATAGCATATTTCCAATAGAGATTTCCGAACCACTTACTCTTGAGCTTAGCTAAGTGTATCAAACTTACACTAAGCTCCCAAGACCACGCTCAAAGCGTTACAAAGCAGGAAATTGCTTTTCCACTCACCGATACGCGAAGCCTTGCTCACCGACATGAAAATTACTCTTCCGGAGCCTCTAACAACACCTCGCTTGCTTCCGGATCAAGATCCCCTATTTTCACATCATCAAAACAGAGATCTAAATGCATTAAAATGAATTCTAACACAACCAACAATTCACAACACGTTGCTTACCCAAACTACACCAAATTACCCATCCAAAACAACCGAAAATTCAATCGATTGCTTCCTAAACCATGCCCAGCCAACATAAATCACTTCCAAACAATCATCAACATCAAAACACATCTAAAAAGCAACCTAACTCATCCTTATACCTCCAGCAAGCAAGATTCCACCATTTCACCCCAAAATCTCACTTAAAACTACGAAGAAACTCAAGGATCTCAAGGATTTCGGGATCTACATTATCAACACTTCATTTTAACATATAAATCAACTTAGAAATCATTTGAAATCAACAAAAAACAGAGCCCAACACATCAAGTCCGAAAATTAAGATTTCAACCACAATTTCACAAGATTTTGATCTCCAATCAAAACTATAATGAAAACTCAACCAAAAATAGTATTTAGAAGCCAAATATCTTCGGAATTTCAGTAAAGAACTTAGATTAGAGGTTGAGAACAAGATTTACCTCCAATCCTTGCTTTTCTCAATGAATGACAAGTTTTCCTTAGTGAAATCTTGAAGAACTAAGAGAGATTTCTTGAAAATGATTTAGGAAATGTTGAGAGAGTTTTTGGAAGTAAGAATTCTGGAAAAAGATGAGTGAATTTGTGTTTGTCTGAAAATGAGAAAGATTTAGGTAGTTACGTAATTGAAATCCATTAACTACATTTTAATTATTTTAATATAAATCCAAATAAAATCATTTAATTAAAAATCATTTTAAAACACATGTCATATTGAGAAAAGGTCAAATTGACTTAAATCCCCTAAAGATTCTATGATTTTTGCCTCCACCGTAAAAATCACATTTTTCCCAAATTTGAAACTTTACAATTTGGTCACTATTCAAAATGTCCATTTTCCAAAACCCTTTTTGTAAAATTGATTTGACCAACCTCTTAAATATATTTTTAGAGGATTTTAGCAATTTTATAACTTTTTTATCCTATCCCGATCCTTGATTTCCAAAAATCACCGAATGCGATTTGAACCGCTCTAGACCGGTCCGATCTGATGCCTAAAACATCTAGGCCTAAAACAGGGCGTTACAAGTTTACCTTAATAAACGACCTTTTTTGTATCATTTATCCTGTCTAGATGCAACTTAGGTTCCTATGTGTACACACACAAGCAACAGATAAAACATCAACACAATCGCCCATCGATTAAAGCCAATTAAGGTTTAGGGACCATTTTGTAAATTATGATAAGTTACAAGGGTTAACGGCAGATTTGGGTTTCCAATCTTTAATTAGATTCATTACATGCTTCTCGATGAAATCTTAGCTCAAAACGACATCTAGAACCCATTCAATTGCATACAAGGCAAATAGGGACAAAAACGCAAGAAACATACATTCAGAGCAATTCAAAAACAGGTTCAACGGTCAAAATTTTCAGAACAGAATGCCCCGTATCGGAACGACCATTTCGAAACACAGCTGATCGTTTTGATACGCCGGTTCGTTCCGAAACTCCTCAAGATATGTTTCGGTACGATGGTTCATAGAGGCAAAATGTTCCAAAACAGACCCCACTGTTCCGAAACACCAAGGCCATTTCAGGCCACTATTCCGAAACATGCAAGGGTGTTTCAAAACACCTAGTTCTGCAATGTTCTAAAAAGCTGGTTTAAGTCAATTTTTACCCTCCGAAACCACCCCGAAAAATGCCCTAACATATAGGTAACTTAAATACCCATCAAAGACAACTTATACAAAGCATAAGCAACAACATAGCATCATTACCGGAAGAAATGGAACTAAAGGCATGCTTCGTAAAAGTTAAAAGCAACAAAAGGATAAAATCTAAATGCAAGCATAAAACAAAACTCAAAGGCCATTTACAAGTCCAAATATGCATCTCAAACTTGCACAAAACTAGAAAATACCAAACTAAGAACTTTCAAAGCAATGGACACCCCAATTGTCCTTATTACACTAGTTCAAGATCACAACATACTTTTAGCAAATGTCTTGGAAGATACCCTTGAAGATGCTGCCTCCAAAAGCTTAATTGTATGCATTGATGAACAAAGAGAGAGCATAAGCATACAAGCTTAGTGAGGATTTCTCAAAACCACATACATCATCAGTGCTTAAATGTAACGCCCCGGTTTTGGGCTTGGAAGTTTTGGGTTTGGACCAGACCGGTCGGGTTGCGGTTCGAATATATAAACGTGAAATTAGGAAAGCCTAGTTCGGGTTGCATTAAAAATATGGAAAAATGTCCTAAAATCCTCTTTTAATATATATAAGTGAACTGTGAAATCAATTTTACAAAATGAGGTTGGGAAGGGTGACATTTTGGCTAGTGACCAAAATGTAATTTTTGAAAGTTGTGTGACTGTTTTAGAAAGGATTGAAACTTTGAATCTTTAAGGAGCTATTTACCCAATGGGAGTTTCTCCAGATTTTTCTAAAATATTAAAGGTTTATTAAATGGTTTTTAAATAAAAGAAAAGTGGAGGGAAGATATTTTGTCATTTTCTAACTAACTTTTCTCTCAATCTTCTATTTTCTTTTCCCTCATTTTCTCTCAACCCAAACATCTTTTCTCCAGAGATTTTCTTCTGATTTTGTCACCTAAACATCTCTTTTCAATTCTCTTTTGATCTCTAATCATTTCTTCAACAAAACCTCACCATTTGCTAAGGGGAATTTTCAAGATTTTGGTTCCAAAAATGGAGAAACTCAAGTTTGGAGGTAAGAACGTCCTTCTCCTCTAAACTCTAAGTTCTTTACTGAAATTCCCAAGTTCTCAATCCTTGAATTATGATTTATTAAAGGTTTTACAATGGTAATCTTGATTTTGGCTTTAAAATGCAAGATTTGGTGATTTTTGGTGAAATTTCGTGAGATCTGTTTGGGCAGTGTTTTGAGGTGTCAAATTGATGTTAAATGAATGTTAAATTGATAAGGAATTGAGGTTTTATCAATGCAATCCCGAATAGGTTGAATTTCCTAAGTTTTGCTTGATGTTTTTGGTTGTTTTTGGGGTGTTTTTGATGATCTGTTATAGCTGGAGGTATAAGGACGTGATTGTGATCATTTTGGATGTTAATTGATGTTTAAAAATGGTTAGAAGTGATGGATCTTGGCTGGGTTAAGTTTCGGAAGTGTTTGGTGGTGATTTCGGTTGTGTTTGGTAGCCGAAATGTTGGATTTGTGTTGAGCAGCGAGTTTAGTTGTGTTGCTGGTGTTTTTAATGCATAATGATGCATTAATCTTCTGTTGTTATGTGCTTGAAACAGGGGAGGAAGATCCGTGAGCATTAGAGGTGGTGTGGAAGGTTTCAGATGCTTGGAAGGCTTGTTGGCTAGCCTTGTTTTGTGTATCGGTGAGTGAAGTTGGGTTTTCAGCTTTTAAACCGAGGTTTGATGGTTTTGGGAGCTTAGTTTAAGTCTAAACAACTTTGCTAAGCTCAAGAGTAAGTAAATGGATTTCTCTCTTGGTTTGTGTTGTGAATTGGCTTTTAAAGTATTTGTGATTGTTGGATGCAATGCATGTGGTTTGCATGTCTTAAATTCTGTTTTGAAAGCATATTTTAGCATGGTTTTATGCTGGTTTTGAAAGCCGTGAGAGAAGGATGCTCAAGGTAAGAGATCCTTGGTTTTGTACATTGAAACTGTGGAATTGATGCATGGTGTTGCATGTTGTTTAATGGCTTTGTTTAATGCTTCAAAAACAGTGGATGGTTGATGGTAAATGATGGTTTTTGCATTATGTTTATGCTTGTAAATCAATGGATTTATGTGGTAAGATGGTTATATTGGCAAGTGATGTAAGTGGTTCTTGGTTCTTTGATCGGATATAGTTAGCCGGCTATAGGATTGGGTGCACCGTGAATAAAGTCGCCTTGGATGTGGAGTGGTTAAGTGTGAACCGGTAAACTCCATCCAAGTATCCTAACGAGATGGTTAAGGTTATAATGGTGATTGGAATCCCATTCGAGGACCTTGGGTAAGCAAAGGTAATAATGGTGGTTAAAATTCCATTGGTGGACCTTGTGCTTGTTAAGATCACAATGGTGGTGTAAAGTCCATGTGTGGATCTTGTATAGGGTGTCCCAGATCTCGTTAGGGATGTTATACAACTACCAATCGGTGATGCTAAGGTTATATGGTGTTTAAAAGTCCATATATGGGAACCTTGTGCATGTTAAGGTTGTATGGTGGTTAAAAGTCCATACATGGGAACCTTGTGAAAGTTAAGGTTGTATGGTGTTTAAAAGTCCATACATGGGAACCTTGTGAAAGTTAAGGTTGTATGGTGGTTAAAAGTCCATACATGGGAACCTTGTGAAAGTTAAGGTTGTATGGTGTTTAAAAGTCCATACATGGGAACCTTGTGAAAGTTAAGGTTGTATGGTGTTTAAAAGTCCATACATGGGAACCTTGTGAATGGTAAGGTCAAATGGTGTTTAAAAGTCCATTTGGGGACCTTGGATTGGTAGGGTGTATGAAGCGTGGGGACAACATTTGTGATCCGCGTATCCGATTGGATGTTGAGTTGAAAAGTGGATTTGGTTTGTCACTTGGAAGCCAATATATGTTCTTGAATATAATGAAGCATGAGATGCTTGAAATGATGCATGGTTGCATGAGACATGTATAATGTATTATGAATGCATGCTTACTTGTTAGTTTGAACAAGTGTTGGTTATCTGTTGAGAATGGTGCATGTGTGCATGAAATCTCTTTAGTGCATTGAAGTCTTGTGAAGACTTGTTTTTAAGGCATGTGATGCAAAGGTTGGTGATGTGGTTCATATGTTGCATTTGTTTAATGCATATGGTAAATTGAATGAGTAAGTGGTTTTAAGGGTTTCTTGCTTTAAAATGATATTCAAATATGAGCAAGGTATGATGTGAAGTGGAAGTGTTTTCCAAAGTTTTGAATTTAACCTTGCATGTGATGTTTATGCTTGGATTGGTGAAATTGTTGATTTTGTAAGTTGTGCTTTGAAAGGGTTTTCTTAGCTCTTCTAAGCTAAGGGTTTGTTTTTCATGTTTGAGCAATGCATGATGTTATGCATGTTGTTGAAAAGGGTTTTCAAACTTGCTTTGGTTTATTGAATCGAGTTTGCTTTTAAAAGTGGTTTTATGACTCGCTGCATTGATGGTGTTTTGGTTTTGGGCATTCCTCACTAAGCATTATGTGCTTACGCTCCTTTTTGTCCATCAATGCAGACATTTGAAGTTGGAGCAACGAGAAGCAAGGGATTCAAGGGGGAACTCCACTTGAGATGTATGTCTCGGTTGATAGCTATAGATAATAAAGGCAATGGGGGAAGAATCTCTTATATTGTTGTTTAGAGAGGATTTGTATGTTGGACAAGTTTGGTTTATGATTTTGAACTATGTGGTGTAAGCTTGCAACGTTTGAATCTTCTTATGCTTAAGTTGTTATGCTATGCTTCTTGTTTGAAAAGCATGATTGAGTGTTGGATGTGTTGAATGAGTTGGTGCATCTAGGGGTGGTTTTGTATCTAGATTTTGATGCAAATTGGTAGGTTTGATGTTTGGCATGTTGTTGATTTATTGTGGAATGGTTTGGAGCATGTTTGATGGGGTTTAAAGGTGTTAAAACAGGCCAAACTGCTGTTTCTGGGCAGGGTGTTTCGAAACACCCTTGCCTGTTTCGAAACAGGCCCTTGTTTTGGCTAGGGTGTTCCTGAACGGCCTAGCCCGTTTCTGAACACTTTGGCTACTGCCAAGGGGTGTTCCTGAACGGCCTAGACCCGTTTCTGAACACCTGATGGTTTGCAAGCTTTACGTTTTAGTCCCGTTTCTTGTTTGTGCAATTGCTTGAGTTTGAGATCTCCGTTTGAGATGAAATTTTGCAGAGAGGCATGAAACATGACTAATTTCATAATGGTAACTTAAAAATTGGTAAAGTCCTCTTAATTTTCAGAATTTACAATTTGGTCCCTAATTTCGTATTTTGTGCAATTGGGTCCCTTATCGTTTTCCGATTGCTGTGATTTTTGAGTATGCTTATCTCAAGAGTATGCCTAGGTTAAATGTGCATCTAGACAAGTTTAAAAAGAAAAAAAAGGGTCGTTAATCAAGGTTGACTTTCGGGTTGACTTTGGTTTTCCCCGTGTAATCTTCGTAGTTCGGGTCAACCGTCTAGGCCGGGCTACGGGGGTTACATTAAAACCATTTTTCATTCTTTCGAAACCATTATTCCTTTCTTGCCAAAACATGCACTTTTTCATCAATCTCATTGTATTGAACATCATGCAACATGATTCATATAAATTCAGAAATTAAACATTTGCTACTCATTTTCCAAGCTTTCCAAGCATAAACACCATTATGCTAAGCTTAAACCAAAACATGCATCTTTCAAAATATGCATTAACGTCATTTTCCACAATAATTCATTTCATTATATTGGCTCACATGTGATAAACAACAATCTCAAAAACATTACATTGAATACACGGATTACCACGGGTTGTCTCACACCCTTCGTACACTCTACCAACATTTCAAGGTTCACACACGAGAGCGACCCTCCATCGTCGTGACACCCGTTGTGGAGTATTCAGTATAATCACAACCACTTAACACCACTCATCTGTAGATGTATAATCAACTAACGAGAGGCGGGACACACACAAGTTTCGTACCCGGGAGCTACCCTCAACCGTTGCAACCTTAAACCATACTCAATCTTTAGGGTACTTGGATGGAGTATTCGGTACAATCACAACCCCTCAACATCCAAGGCGACTTGTTTATAGTGCACTCAATCCTATAGCCGGCTAACTATATCCGATTTCATTTATAAAACATTTTATTCAACATCACTTGCCAACATAACCCATATCTCATGCTTAACTCACTGTTTTTACAAAGCGTTCTTGATAAGCCATAAATCAAGCATTAAACCATGCTTCAAATCTCATGCATCAACACATGCATACAAGGATCACTTACCTAGTGCATCCTTAAACCACATGGCATCATCATACACATTTTATACATTTAAAACATGTTTTAAAACAATAGGTAAATGCAAGTAAAATCAAGTGTAACCATTGGGTCAAAACTAGCACAATCCCAGAGTAAAAATTCACCTTACTTACTTCTGAACTTAGTAAAGCATTTCAAGCTCTTACTAAGTTCCCAAAACCTTTTCTAAAACGTTTCCTTGTTGGAAAACCAAGGTCCACTTACCAACTTGGGAAACCACGCTTGCTGATGCAACTATCGTTCGTCCAAAGCCTCTAAAACCACTTCATTTGCTTTCGAAACAATATCCCATGTTTTCAACACACCAAAACAGAGGTTCAATGCATTAAAATGCATCCAAAACACCAGCACTCACAAGAAAACCCGCATCCCTGCTCTAAAGCACCAAAACACCCATCCGAAACAACCGAAAACTCAATTGATTGACCTCTAACCTCAGCCCAGCCATTACTCAACTCATCCAAAGCATTTTAGGCACTAGTCAACATCCAAAAACAACTTAAAATCATCCTTATACCCCCAACAACTCGAATACCTCAAAAACACCCCACAAACTCTTCCAAAAACACTTCAAAAACCAAGGATCTCAAGGATTTCGTGATCTATATGATTAAGACTTCACTTCACTTCAACACCAAAAACCTTTCAAAACTCACTTAGAAATAATCTCAAACCAGCCATTTAAATCAAACTCCGAAAATCACACTAAAATCCATTTTCAATCAAAATTTCAAGAGTTTATCAATATAACAACAAAACCTCAACCAAAATCAGTATTAAAGAGTCAAATATCTTTAGAATTTCATTAAAGAACCTAGATTACAGGGTCAGCATGAAAATTACTTCCAATTCTTGCTTCTCCTCTAATTTGGCAAGATTTGCTTGAAGAAACTTGAAGGAAAAATGGAAGGAATCAATAAGGAAAAGAATAGAAATCAAAAGAGGATTTGAGAGAAGAATTTCTGGAAAATTGAGAGGAAATGGAGAGTGTTTAGCTGAATGAAGAAGGGAAATGAAAAGGCTCGTCAAATTTTTCTTTAACCAATTAACTAACTCTCCTTTAATCAACTAATTAAAACCTTTTAATTATTTAATAAACATTTAAAACACATGCCAAATTAGGGAAAAGGCATAATTGGCTAGTAGCTCCCTAAAGATTCTAAGATTTTGAGTCTTCTTGAAAAACTCATTTTCCCAACTTTTAAATCTTTACATTTTGGTCACTACACAAAATGTACACTTTAGAAAACCCATTCTGTAAATTTTTTTCAACCAACATCTCAAATATAATTTTAGAGGATTTTAGGAATTTTTATCATATTTTTATCCCATCCCAAACCTTGATTTCCCTAAACCACCCTTTTAACGGATCGAACAACCGACACCGATTCCACCGGTCCAACCCGACTTGCCAAAACATCTATGCCCAAAACCGAGGCATTACAACTCTCCCCCACTTAGGAAATTTCGTCCTCGAAATTTTACCTAAAGGAAAAAGATGCGAGAACTGCCTCAGCATATCCGCCTTGCTTTCCCACGTGGCCTCCTCAACTCTTCAGTGTCGCCACAACACTTTCACAAGCTTAATCGTCTTGCCACGAATAACATAGCTACTTGAACCCAGAATTCTCACCGTTCCTCATCATAGGACAAATCTAGATTCAACTCAATTTCCTCAACCGACATCACATGCGAAGGATCCGATCTATATCTCCGCAACATAGATACATGGAACACATCATGGATCTTTTCCAACTCGAGAGGCAACCTCAACCGATAAGCCATAGGACCAACTCGCTCCACAACCTCATAAGGTCCAATAAATCTTGGACTAAGCTTTCCCTTACGTCCGAACCTCATCACCTTCTTCCAAGGCGATACCTTAAGGAACACGTGATCTCCAACCGCAAACTCAATCTCTTTACGCCTTAGATCCGCATAAGACTTCTGACGATCCGATGCAGCCTTTAACCACTCATATATGAGCTTTACCTTTTCAGTTGTTCCCTTGAGCATATCTGGCAAGGAAAGCAACTTTTTCCCCGCTTCAGCCCATCAAAGAGGCGTTCTACACTTTCTCCCATACAAGGCCTCATACGGTGCCATCTGTATACTTTCCTGAAAATTATTATTATAAGCAAACTCAACCAATAATAGATGCTTTTCCCAAGAATCTTGGAAATCCATCACACAGTAACGCAACATATCCTCCAGCACCTGGATATCATTCTGACTGTCCATCCGACTGAGGATGATATGAAGTGCTGAAATTCAACCGCGTACCCAACGCCTGATGTAAACATTCCCAAAACCTCGCTATAAACCTCGGATCTCTATCCGACACTATGGACTTGGGCACACCATGCAAACGCACAATCTCAACAATATATAACTCTGCTAACTTATCCAACGTATACGTAGTATGCACAGCTAATAAATGTGCACACATCGTAAGATGATCCACAATCACCCACACAGAATTATTATTTGATGGTGTCAAAGGAAACCCGAATACAAAATCCATTGTAATCCTTTCCCATTTCCACTCTGGTATCCTCAAAGGTTGTAACAAACCGGAAGGAAACTGATGCTCAACCTTCACCTGTTGGCAAACCATACACTTGCTTACAAAATCTGCCACATCCTTTTTCAATCCCACCCAATAGTACTCGTCCTTCAATACAAAATCCATTGTAATCTTTGTACTACTCGGGTGCATAGCAAAAGGACTGCTATAAGCCTCGGTCAAAATAGTGCGCCTCAACTCAACATCTTCCGGCACCACTATCTGACTTTTGTAACATAGAACTCCATCATCATTAAAGCAGAAATCCGTAACCTTACCATCAGCTATGTCCTGAACACGAGACACCAATGAATCATCCAATAACTGCTTCTCATTAATCAGCTGAATCAAGGAGGTTTTCACTTGCAACTCGGCTATCAAGCCACCATCACGCGATATACTCAAACGAGCAAACATAGTTCTCAACTCAACAACCACCTTCCTACTCAAAGCATCGACCACCACATTGGCCTTTCCCGGATGATACTCAATGTTCAGATCCTAATCCTTAAGCAATTCCATCCACACACCTCTCACCATAAAGGTAGTGTCTCCAAATCTTCAAAGCAAACACCACCGCCGTGAGATCTAGATCATGCGTAGGGTAGTTACGCTCATGCACCTTCAACTGTCTAGACGCATAAGCCACATCGTACCCACCTTGCATCAATATGCAACCCAAACCAACATACGATGCATCGCTATAGACTACAAACTCCTTACCTGATTCTGGCTGAATCAAGACAGGAGCTTGCGTCAAAGCCTCCTTTAACTTTTTGAAAGCTTGTTGCCTAACATCCGTCCACTCAAAACGAACATTCTTTTGCATCAACTTGGTCAAAGAAGCAGCAATCCTAGAGAAACCTTCGACAAACCTTCGGTAGTAACCAGCCAACCCAAGGAAACTATGCACTTGTATCACTGACTTAGGCGTCTTCCAACTCATCACTGCCTCAACCTTGTGTGGATCAACTCGGATACCTTCGGCCGACACCACATGTCCAAGAAAAACCATTTCTTTAAGCCAAAACTCACACTTGCTCAGCTTAGCATAAAGCTAATTCTCCAACAGCACTTGCAACACAATTCTCAAGTGCCTATCATGATCCTCCTCGTTACACGAGTACACGAGATTATCATCGATAAACACCACCACGAAACGATCCAAAAACTCATGGAACACTCTATTCATCATATCTATGAATGTAGCCGGTGCGTTGGTCAAACCAAACAGCATCACCAAGAACTCATAATGGTCGTACCACGTCCGAAAAGCTGTCTTAGGTACATCCACATCCTTAACCTTAAGCTGATAGTACCCAGACCCCAATGTGAAATACTTGGCCTTATAAACCCCCGATCAAGCAACTCCTAAAGTTGTGTCTTCAACTCCTTAGGTGGCATTGGATAAGGAGCAATAGACACCTGAGTTGTATTCTTATACAACTTGATACCAAACTCAACCTCTCGATTGGGTGGCAATCCAAGAAAACTCTTCCGGAAAGACACCCGAAAACTCACATATGGTTTGTATGTCATGCGCACGCACTTCCTTCGTATCGGGGTTCATTACATACGCCAAGAAAGCTTCGCATCCCAACTCCAACATCCGACTCGCTTCAAGAGCTAAAATTGCATTATTAAGAACTTCATGTTCTCACCTACGATTACCACTTCATAATCATTTGCAAGCTTTAGAGTAACCCGCTTAACATCAAAATCCACCACAGCTTGGTGCTCAACCAACCATTCCATTCCAAGAATCACATCAAAGCCATAAAAAGGTAATTTCATCAAATCAACAGAGAAAACATAACCTTGAACAGACAACGAGCACCTCCTATACAATTTCCTTGTAACAACAGTCTCACCAAAAGAACTTGTTACTTGCATTCCTACATCTAGCATCTCAACAAGAATATCAAGCAAATGTGCATGCTCACTCAAGATGTATGAATGCGTAGATCCAGAATCAATGAATGCTAATATAGATAGGGATTGCAAGGTGAAGGTACCTACAATCACATCAGTGTCGTTACATCCCTCGCGATGTGCATACACCCTCGTGGGACCACCTCCCTTCGACTAAACAACAACCACATGTGCCACACTTCTCTGACCATCCTCTCTCCTCTAAAAGTTGCCACGAACACGTCCACGGTCTCTCTGCTGAGCAACAACTGGTGCACGACCTTGAACACCTCCCGCTAACAAGGGACAATCATGCCTCATATGGTCAGTGATTCCACAGTTCCAACATTAATTAGCTCCAGCCACAGGAGCCTGCACCTCACGAGCCGCACGAGGGCAATCCCTCCCCAAGTGCTCCCGTAAACCACACGTCTAACATGTACCCTGCTCAAACCTCTGCTTGTTGCCCTGATTTGTACACCTTGTCCAAAGTTACCGCGCCTAGTCGTAGGTTGATATCTACGGTCCCGATTCCTCTTATTCTGCCCACCACTAGGGCCAGCATCAGCAGCTCTCTTGACCAAACAAGAACCACCCCCACGCGAGGTCAGACCCAAGCTCTGCTCTATATCTTTGGATCGAGTCACGAGCACATCAAAATCCGTATAATCAGTGGCTAGCATGTGCATCATTACGTCTTGCACTAGGCCATACCGGAGCATATTGGCTCAGTCGTACGAAATGGACCTCGTACTTAGCTACGGTCATATTCTACTGAACCAGAGAAATAAATTCTCTCCTCCTGTTGTCCAAGCATCTAACTCTAAGATACTTCCTCTTAAAAGCAGACTGAAAGAACGTCCAATCTACCTCTTTTGGCTCCAATGCTGCGGTCGTAGTTGTCCACTATGTATATGCATCACCATGCAACAACGATACTGCGCATCGCAGCTTCTGTACATCATTGCACCCCATCTGATCCAATATCCAGATCGTACTGGCAGGCCATGCCTTAGATGACTCAAGAGATAATCTGTGAAATTCTACTCCTCCCAAACTCCTCAATCGCTCCAGTGGAAATCCCACTTGCCCAGCAGTAGGAGCCTGTACATACACTCCAGCAACAGCAGCCTGAAATGCTCCCGTCATCGCCTGCACTAAAGGCGTCCAATCTCCGGACCAGCATGTCCTTGTTGACCCTGCTCATCACCCCCATGTGGTGGTGGAGGAGGAGGAGGTAAGTTTCCACCAGGCAGAACCTCGTTCTCCTGGCCACGCAGCCCCTCAGCAGAAGCTATCGCTCCAGAACGTAACTCACGTCTCGGTCCTATTGTGCTAGTTAACATTAAAACATGAACGTAAAACAACCAAATGATCAGGCCAGCTTCTAACAAGGATCCCAAGACCTTGAAAACAAATTTAAAACATTTCTCTAGGTAATAGGGCAATGGGTATCCAAATTTCCCCCCAACATAGCATAAAGTATACTACATGCATACTTCAACCATCATATGACTTAAACATCAAGATTCAGCCCAATCATCATTGTAGAACAATTCACATCCATATTCATTCATCATGTATAGCATCCCTATCACACATTTAGCTTAAGCATGCTTAAGAATTTACCAGACAAAGCAAATATTACCAAAACACATATCCACATCGCAAATCACATACCAACAACTTACCATCATCCAAACCTTTCGTAACCTTTCTCTGATACCACCAAATGTAAACCCCTCAAGATGGCCTAGCCGATAGACCGAGCCGAACGAATCACACGGGAAATAGTGAAGTAAATCAGAAAAGTTTACCTCAATAAACAACCCTTTTTTTTCTCATTTATCCTGTCTAGATGCAACTTAGGTTCCTATGTGTACGCACGCAAGCAGCGGTTAAAACATCAACACAATCGCCCATCTATTAAAGCCGATTAAGGTTTATGGACCATTTTTTAAATTCTGATAAGTTACAAGGGCTGGTGGCAAATTCGGGTTTCCAATCTTTAATTAGATCCATTATATGCTTCTCGGTGAAATCTAAGCTTAAAACGACATCTAGAACCCATTCAATTGCATACAAGGTAAACATGGACCAAAACGCAAGAAGCAGAAATTCAGAGCAATTCAAAAACAGGTTCAACGGTCAAACGTTTCGGAACAGAATGCCCCGTATTGGAACGGCCATTTCGAAACACAGTTGACCATTTTGATACACAGGTTCATTCCGAAACTCCTCAAGACATGTTTTCGGTACGATGGTTCTTAGAGGCAAAATGTTCCGTAATAGACCCCACTATTCCGAAAAACCAAGGCCATTTCAGGCCACCGTTCCGAAACAGGCAAGGGTGTTTCAAAACACCTGGGCCTGCAATGTTCTAAAAAGCTAGTTTAAATGAATTTTTACCTTCTGAAACCATCCTGACACATGCCCTAACATAGTCAATTTAAATACCCATCAAAGACAACTTATACAAAGCATAAGCAACAACATAGCATCAATCCCGGAAGAAATGGAACTAAGAACATGCTTCTTAAAAGTTAAAAGCACCAAAAGGCTAAAATCCAAATGCAAGCATAAAACAAAACCCAAAGGCCATTTACAAGTCCAAATATGCATCTTAAACTTGCACAAAACAAGAAACTACAAAACTAACAACATTCAAACCATTGGACACCCCCATTGCCCTTATTACACTAGTTCAAGATCACAACATACTTTTAGCAAATGTCTTGGAAGATACCCTTGAAGATGCTGCCTCCAAAAGCGTAATTGTTTGCGTTGATGAACAAAGAGAGAACATAATGTCACAAACCAACTTCCCATGATCGAGCAAGCCACACCAATAGGTGCTTGCCTTAGCGCACCACGTCCTTCACATGACCGAGGGACCCGAGTAGATGCTAACATGACACACCAAGGACCCATGCACAACGCCTTATGTGGTGTCCATGTCCGAGAGAGTCGATCCAGAGCACTTTCCGCGCAGCATGGGGCAGAGTCAAGCACCCCATGTGTTGCCCACGAGAGTAGGACCCGAAGGGGCACGCTGCACGCACCCAAGGGGGCCTTGCCGAGCACCCTCCATGCTGCCCAAACCATGGAGCACGAGTCTGCACCCAACGTGCATACCAAGGAGGCCGAGTCTGCACCCGACTTGCACACCGAGGGGCCTAGGGGAAGCCCATCCGAGTTGCCCACACCCCTAGGGCCCAATTTAGCACCAAGCATACTAAAGATGGGGTTTTGGACACAAGAATTGGGCCATGCCAAGCCCAATCCGCCCAAGAAACCAAGACCCTTGTTGAGTTGTCATCTTTTAACCAACACACATGGAAAGTTGTCCACCATAGAGCCATACTTGGGGAAGTCTTCTATGCCACCCAAGCCATGACGTCATAGCCTTGTATTATAGGAAACTATGCATTTGTGTGATAAGCTTTCCATAGTTAGGAGATTGTATCTTGGAGATTCATCCATAGACCTTGGATCGAATTTCCCTTAGCCGTTAGATCGAGGGGGCCAAGCCTATAAATAGAGGCCTTCCTCACCATTGTAAATCATTCCATACTTTCTGAGTTCTTGAGTAATAGTTTAGCATTTTTCTCTTCAATCTTTGTCTTGGTATTCGTTCTTGTCTTGCTTAGCCATCACCACTTTTCCCACAAAGCTTTCGTCGCATCAAGTTCTAAGTGCTTTAGCTTAGATATTCGAAGGCTGACTTAGTCCTCAACTTAATATCGACGACTAAGGCCGTACGGGTTAGCGAGTCGAGACCTAGCCCCATGACAAGTGGTATCAGAGTGAAGTTCCGCATCCTAACCGAGTCAAGAGGTGGCGCAAGGAAGAAAGATCGTTGCAACATAGATGAGCGTGAAATCACCAAGCGTCTCGTTTAAAACCGAGGTGAGCAAATCACAAATTTGTGATATTCTTGGCAATGAACCGTGGTTTTGTTGTATTTGTAAGGACTACCATGGTTTGGGAGGCTGCCCAAGAGTGAGGCATGCAAAGTGTTGGATTTGTAGAGATTCGCACAAGGCGGTCGATTGTCCCGAGAGGAGTAGCTACACATCCCACGAATTGAGAATCGAGAAGCGACTAGAGTGCCACCATTGTGGCGAAGCCCACCAGTTTTACGAATGCCCGCACCGAACCAAGCAGTCCACGGTACAGAACGAGCCCGACGAGACTGAGGCTTTGAAGCTTGATTCGAGGTGCAAAGAGCTACCAATGGGTCTGATAGATGCGTTCGAGGAGCAAGGCTTGCCCGATGAGACCGAGGCAACAAAGCTTGTTTCCTTGTTCGGGGAACCGCCAATGAGTATGGTGGTTGGGGCGTCAAACTTCGAGAGTGAAGTCTTGATGTGCGAAAGGTTGCCAAGGGGCAACGAGTCCACAAAGCCATGGGAGAAGCCCAGTTCCGTGGAGTATTCAAGTGACGATGACGAGCCAACGAGTGACGTGCTTGCTGCCAACCATGGAGACGATGGTGCAGATGTGATCGAGCATGGGTCATTTCTAGGCTCAATTAAAGTTGAGAGCAACTATGAGGAAGGGAAACCTATATTTGTAGACATAGTGTTTCCCAACATAAAGCTATATGCACTAGTGGATCCAAGTGCATCTTCATTGCTCGTTTCCGAGCAAGTTGCCGAGTGGTTAAACCTTAAGGTTGAGAAGGTAAAAGAACGAGTTGCGGCAATCAATTTCAAAGACGAGCCAATTGCGGGAATCACATGGGATGTGTACCATCAAATTGGAGATTGGCGAGGTACAACAACCATCAAGGTATTATCTTGTGATTTTCTTGATGAATATGAAATTGTTATTGGATTATCGTGTTTGGAACAAATTGATGCGCTTGCCTTGCCAGAGGTTGAGGAAGGGTGTGTTGCAGATCCACACCAACAAGGCGTTCAGTCGTTGAGCCACGATGAGGGAGACAAGGCCAAGGCATCGCCAAGCATTCACGAAGGAGTGCGTGAGTCCGAGACATCCAGTGACGATGAGGCCATGGTAGAGTCCGTGGAAGTCCCCGAGGCAACGTGACAAGTCCTTGAAGAGTTTGTGGACGTAGTGGCATTCGAAGTCCATACCTTCGCAAGTGCCAACACCATCGAAGGAATTCTCTTAGAGAAGGGAGTTCTGATTGCTCGAGAGAGTCGAGTGATAAACCAGTCCGAGAATAGGTACTCGGATCTTGAGAAAGAAGTGATTGTCGTAGTGCATTTCCTACACACATGGAGACATCGACTACTTGGGTCAAGGTTTGATGTCTATTCCAAGAATCCTTTGAATAATTATTTTCTAACCCAAGGAAAGTTGTCTCGTAAGCAGGTTCGTTGGCGAAGAATTCTTGCAAAGTTTGACTTCACTTGGAAGTGCAACCCAATGTTGTCGAATGACGTAGCCAATGCCCTAAGCCGAGGGTACGAGGTGGAGCGTGCTAAGAACCCACTAAGGAGTAAGTTGGTTCGTGAGTTTGTGCCACGTTCGAGTGTTGTGCCACCATCCAAAGGCCAACATCAGATAGCATCGTTTGAGTTTGATGAAGTGGATCGAGTTCCCAAGAAAGAGGGCTAGCACTTTTCTACGAAGAGTTGCAAGCCGAGTTTGCCGAAAGGTCTAAGTCCATGGATGAGTGGTATGAGCCCATTGAACCGAGCCAAAGCACCGTGATGGAAGTGATGCCCAAGAACATTGACGAGGGCCTAATCCATGCCAACAACACTTTCCTTGGGTATCGACAAGGCATAATGGATCGAGCCGACAAGGACCTTGCGTCTGGGGTAAGTGATTCTTTATACGAAGAATCGAGCCTAATCCATGGTCATTTGGTTGTTTGTAGGATGCCTACAAGATTGAACGAGGAGCCAAATCGAGCCATAGCGCGAGCAAGTAAGAATGCCTATCGATGGGAGAAGCCATCAAAGCCGAGGGAACACCTCACCCCAACCATCCTAGTCAAGCCGTGCGTAAAGGATAATGAGGGATCGAGTGACAAGGTGGATGGAACAAGCTGAGAGCCCAGAACCATCTACCAAGCCGAAGGAGAAGCGCTAGAGAGCACCGAAATGGGTCTATTTCACGACCCCGCCATCATCACTTGCCTTAAGTATCGACAAGGCATAGTGAAGCCACTCGACGAGGACATTGTGTCTGAGATAAGCAAGCCAAATTCTTATGATTTGGGTCTAACTTGCTCTGTTTCCATCCACAAGTTGCTTGCGAGATCAAGCAAGGAGCCGAGTCAAAGCGTAGAGCAAGTAGGCAAGAAGGCCTACAAGATCGAGTTGCCATCAAGACAGCAAGCAGACCTTGCCATCATCCACAAGCCGTTGGATGAGGATGCCGATGGCTGAGAGTGGAGCATGTTGAGCCAAGCACAAAGCAAGGCGAACGTCACCTTTGACAAGGAGGCACCATCCATCGACACGGACCGAGAGCCAAGGCATGAAGGCCTTTCACTTTGCACGAGAGTTCCCTTAGTCGAGCGTGAACTTGACGAGGAGCCGAGGCCGTTCGAGGACGAGACGACCGAGACTCATAATCGCCTATCGACGAGGGCGTCGATAGATTTAGTGAGGGAGAATGTCACGGACCAACTTCCCACGACCGCGCAAGCCACACCCATAGGTGCTTGCCTTAGCGCACCACGTCCTTCACCCGACCAAGGGACCCGAGTAGATGCCAACACGGCACACAAAGAGGCCATGCACAATGCCCTATGTGGTGTCCATGTCTGAGAGAACCGAGCTAGAGCACTTTCCGCGCACCATGGGGCCAAGTCAAGCACCCCATGTGCTGCCCACGAGAGTAGGACCCAAAGGGCACGCTGCACACACCCAAGGGGGCCTTGCCAAGCACCCTCCATGCTGCCCAAACCATAGAGCACAAGTCTGCACCCGATGTGCCCACCAAGAAGGCCGAGTCTGCACCCAACGTGCACACCGAGGGGCCTAGGGGATGCCCATCCGAGTTGCCCAAACCCTTAAGGCCCGATTTAGCACCAAGCATGCTAAAGAGGGGGTTTTGGACACAAGAATCAGGGCATGCCAAGCCCAATCCGCCCAAGAGAACAAGACCCTTGTTGAGTTGTCATCTTTTGACCAACACACATGGAAAGTTGTCCACCATGGAGCCATACTTGGGGAAAGTCTTCTATGCCACCCAAGCCATGATGTCATAGCCTTGTATTATAGGAACTATGCATTTGTCCACCATGGAGCCATACTTGGGGAAAGTCTTCTACACCCCGATTTTGGGCCTAGATGTTTTAGAGTTGGAATCAAACCGGTCGAGAACGGTTCGAACCTTTAAGGGAGATTTAGGGAACACCTAGTTCGGGATGCTTTAAAATTATGGAAAAAATTTCTAAAAATCCTCATTTATTATATGAATGATTATGGTGAAAACAATTTTACAAAATAAGGTTTGGAAATAGTACATTTCGGTGTAGTGACCAAATCGCTGTGCTTTTCTCTCCCATGTTTCTTGAGTAATCACATAGGGTTAATGTGCATCTAGGAAAGTTAAAAAGGAAAATAGGTCGTTAATCAAGGTTGACTTTTGAGTTAACTTTGGTGATCCCATTGCCATATCATTACTAATGAGAAGAATTGTTTTCAAAAATGAGCTTTAGTACTTGGATTACTTACCTTACTATGCCTAATTGGATTTATTGTATTTTGTCAGTTGCATTGTTTTATTATGGGGCCACGTAGAGAGCTTAGAATCAATACCCGTTCTACGGCTGAGAACGAGAATGTGGAGAATACTGAGGATCTACCTCCTCCTCCCCCTGGTGGACCACCTAGTGGTGGTGGAGCTGGGGTTGGTGCAGCTAGAGTTAGTGCTGGGGTTGCTGGACCTGAGGGAGTTCAGGGGCAAGCTGCTCCTGATATGTCTGTTTTGATACAAGTTATTGTTGGGGCTTTCCAGGCAGCAGTAGCTGGAGCTCATGGAGCTGCACCTTAGGATGGTGCTAGTGTGAGATTGCCTTTGGAGCGTCTCCGCAGTCTTGGACGGACTAATTTTAGAGGTTTTACCTCAGAAGGTTCCGAGTCTTGGTTGGTAAGCACCAAAAGGATACTTGGACAGCTGAATTGCAACAATGTTCAGAAGTTGGGATGCATTGTGTCACTGTTGCATGGTGATGCATATACGTGGTGGACGACCTCAATTGCGGGAATGAAGATGATGATGTGACTTGGACATTCTTTTTGAATGCGTTCTAGCGAAAATATTTGGGAGTTCGCTACCTCGATGAGAAAAAGAGGGAATTCATGTCCCTTGTGCAAGGGAGCATGATGGTAGCGGAGTATGAGGTGCAATTTGTATGCCTAAGTCAATATGCACCTGAGCTGATTCCTAGCGAGCGAGAAAGATGTGAACGATTCCGTTACGGGCTGGTTGCGGATGTGAAAACCTATATGCTCGTAGCCAATTATGCTAATTTCGATGTCTTGGTCACTCGAGCCAAGGACATTGAGCTGAATCTGGGTTTGGCGAGTTGAGTAGGAGGATCTAGCTTGGGGAAGCGAGCCACAGAGTGTGATCCTGGTAGAGATCGCTATAAGAGGCATAAGGATAGGAGACCACATGGTGATGCTAGATGTAGGGGTGGTAACCCTGGAAGAGGTCAGCAAGGACCAAATGCTTTCTTGAGGACTCCTGAGTGTAACTGGTGTGGTAGGAGACATGCTGGTGAGTGTTGGGGTAATATGAGTACATGTTGGAACTGTGGTAACCGAGGGCATGTGAAGAAAGATTGTGCTTAGCTGTTGAGAGAAGGTCAGGCTCTGGTGAGAGTAGCTGAACCACAAAGAGGTCGTGGGCGCGGCTGTGGTAACTTCCAGCGTAGAGATGAGGGTGGAAGGAATGTAGCACATGTGGTTGCCGTTTAACCTGAGGGTGGTGGCCAGGCTTGAGTGTACGCTCATTGAGAGGGGATGAATGACACATACGTGATCGCAGGTACCTTTACTTTGCAATCCTTGTCATTACTTTCTTTGATTGATTCTGGATCTACACACTCGTACATATTGCGTGAACATGCTCAAATACTTGGTTTTCCTGTTGAGTCTTTGGATGTGGGGGTGCGTGTGACTAGTTCCTTTGGTGAGACAGTTGTAACAAGAAGGGTGTATAGGAGATGCCCCTTAATGGTGCAAGATCATGTGTTTCTTGTCGATCTTATGGAATTGCCATTCTATGGTTTTGACGTAATTCTTGGCATGGATTGGCTTGCTGAGCATAGAGCCGTTGTGGATTTTGAAAGCAAGCGAGTTTCGCTGAAACTTGCGGATGATTATGAGGTTGTGGTTGTGGGAGAAAATGTGAAGTTTCTATCTAATGTGGTGTCTACGCTTGAAGCAAGCCGGATGTTGCGTCAAGGATGTGAGGCTTATCTAGCCTTTGTTTTGAATCCTAGTACAAAGGAGGTTCGCGTACAGGATATAAGGACCGTGTATGAGTTCCATGGAGTTTTTTCGGAGGAATTACCTAGTTTGTCGCCTAGTCGAGAGGTTGAATTTGGAATTGAGCTGTGCGAGAATACAACTCCGGTGTCCATTGCATCTTATCGCATGGCACCCAAAGAGTTGAAGGAGTTGAAGACACAACTTTAGGAGTTGCTTGACCGAGGCTTTATTCGGCCTAGTGTGTCACCTTGAGGTGCACTAGTCTTGTTTGTTAAAAAGAAAGATGGCACGATGAGGACATGCATTGATTATCATTAGCTAAATAAGTTGACCATTAAGAACAAGTATCCTTTGCCGAGGATCGATGATCTCTTTGATCAGTTCCGAGGAGTGGCTGTGTTCTCAAAGATAGATTTGAGGTCAGGATACTATCAGTTAAAGGTGAAAGATGTGGACGTGCCGAAAACAGCTTTTCGAACAAGGTATGTGCATTATGAATTTCTAGTGATGCCTTTGGGGCTGATGAATGCTCCTGCTGCTTTCATGGACATGATGAATAGGGTGTTCCATGAATTCTTGGACAAGTTCGTTGTGGTTTTCATCGATGATATCCTTGTGTACTCGCGTACTAAGGAGGAGCATGAAGGTCACTTGAGGATCGTTTTGCAAGTGCTGTTGGAAAATCAACTTTATGCTAAGCTAAGAAAATGTCAGTTTTGGCTAAAGGAAGTTGTTTTCCTTGGTCATGTGGTTTCGGCTGAAGGGATTCGAGTTGATCCTCAGAAGATTGAGGCGATGATGAATTGGAAGCCTCCTAGATCTGTCCATGAGGTTCGTAGTTTCCTTGGGTTGGCAGGTTACTATCGGAGATTCGTGGATGGATTTTCTAAGATTGCTACCCCTTTGACGAAGTTGTTGCAGAAGGATGTCAAGTATGAGTGGACGGAAGCTAGACAACAAGCTTTTGAGAAGCTAAAAGAAGCTCTGACACAAGCTCCTATCTTGGTTCAACCTGAATCAGGGGAAGAGTTTGTGGTGTTTAGTGACGCATCTTATGTTGGGTTGGGGTGCGTGTTAATGCAAGAGGGTAAGGTAGTGGCTTATGCATTGCGACAGTTGAAAGTGCATGAGCGCAACTATCCTACGCATGGCATTGAGCTAACAGCAGTGGTTTTTGCTTTAAAGATCTGGAGACATTATCTTTATGGTGAGAAGTGTACTGTGTACACGGATCATAAGAGTTTGAAGTATCTGATGTCTTAGAAAGAGTTGAATCTTAGGCAACGATGCTGGGTGGAGTTGCTTAAGGATTACGATCTAACGATCGAGTATCATCTGGGGAAGGCCAATGTTATGGTCGATGCTTTGAGTAGGAAGGTTGCGGTGGAGTTGAGAGCGATGTTTGCTAGCTTGAGCATATCGCGGGATGGTGGTCTTGTTGCTGAGTTGCAAGTGAAACCATTTCTAGTGCAGTTGATGAAGGACAAACAGCTGTTGGATGATTCTTTAGCGCCACATGTTCAGGATATTGCAGAGGGTAGGCCATCGGATTTCTGTTTCAATGATGATGGTGTTTTATGTTTTGGGAGTCGGATAGTGGTGCCGAATGATGTTGAGTTGAGGCACACTATTCTAACTGAAGCTCATAGTAGTCCTTTTTCTATGCACCCTGGTAGTACAGTGATGTACCGTGATTTGAAGGATGAGTACTATTGGGTGGGTTTGAAGAAAGATGTCGCTTAGTATGTCAGTAAATGCATGGTTTGTCAGCGAGTTAAGGCCGAACATCAATTTCCTTTAGGATTGTTGCAGTCATTAAGAATTCCTAAATGGAAGTGAGAGAGGATCACCGTGGACTTTGTGTCTAGTTTGCCTTTATCGTCATCAAAGAAGAAGTCTGTTTGGGTGATTGTGGATCGCCTTACGAAGTGTGCACATTTCTTGCCTGTGCATACTATGTACACCTTGGATAAGCTTGCGGAGCTGTACATTGCTGAGATTGTACAGTTGCATGGAGTGCCAAAATCTATAGTATCAGATAGAGATCCGAGGTTCACCACAAGGTTTTGGGAGTGTTTGCATCGTGCTTTGGTTACGCGGCTGAATTTCAGTACTTCTTATCATCCGCAGACGGATGGACAGTCTGAGCGTGTTATCCAAGTGCTTGAGGATATGTTGAGGTGCTGTGTTATTGAATTTCAAGGCTCTTGGGAGAAGCACTTGCCTTTGGTGGAGTTTGCTTATAATAACAGTTATCGGGCAAGTATTCAAATGGCACCTTATGAAGCTTTATACGGGAGGAAGTGCAAAACTCCTTTTTGTTGGGTTGAAACGGGACAAAAGTTGGTCTCGATGCCAGCTTTGTTAAAAGGAACCACCGAGAACATGAAGCTCATTTGTGAGCAGTTGAAGGCAGCCTCGGATCGGCAAAAGTCTTACGCGGATTTGAAGCTTAAGGAGAAAGAATTTGCTGTGGGTGATCGTGTGTTTTTGAAAGTTTCACCTTGGAAGAAGGTGATGAGGTTTGGCTGGAAGGGCAAGTTGAGCCTAAGGTACATTGGACCATATGAGGTGATAGAACGTGTGGGTCTTGTTTCCTACAAGCTGAGACTACCTCAAGAGTTAAAAAAGATACATAATGTGTTTCATGTATCCCTGCTTTGGAGATATAGATCGGATCCGTCGCATGTTATGCATGTGGAAGAGGTTGAGTTGAATCCAGACTTGACATATGATGAGGAACCGATTGAGATGCTGGATTCGGATAGTAAGGTTCTCCGAGGTAAGACCATTGAGCTGGTTAAAGTGTTGTGGAGACATCGTGGTGTAGAGGAAGCCACGTGGGAAAGGAAGGAAGACATGAAGAAGCAATTTCCTTACCTTTTTCCTGCAGGTAAATTTCGAGGAAAAAATTTCTTACGAGGGAGAGTTGTAACGCCCCGATTTTGGGCCTAGATGTTTTAGAGTTGGAATCAGACCGGTCGAAAACGGTTCGAACCTTTAAGGGAGATTTAGGGAACACCTAGTTCGGGATGCTTTAAAATTATGGAAAAATATCTAAAAATCCTCATTTATTATATGAATGATTATGGTTAAAACAATTTTACAAAATAAGGTTTGGAAATACTACATCTCGTTGTAGTGACCAAATCGCAGTTTTTGCAAAAGTGGAATAGTGACTGTTTTGTAAAGGATTGAAACTTTGTATCTTTAAGGAGCGAATTTTACCAAAATGTTTTTAATCAGATTTCTCTTTATTTTGGGTGATTTTATTAATGTTTTAATTAAGGGAAATAAGGATTATTAAAAAGAAAAACTATCTTTGACTTTTCATAACAACCTTACGTTAGTTTTCTCTTATTTCATTTTCTCTCAATTTCTTTTCAGCCAAACACATTTCCTCCATCAATTAGCCTCTGATTTTCATTCTTTTTTATGAGCCTTTTGATTCCTAATCTCTTCCTCATCAAAACCTCTTGTTTTCACTTTGGATTTTCAAGAAAACTTGCCCAAATCAAGGAGAAATTAGCTATTAGAGGTAAGCTTCGTCCTTCTCCTCTAATGATCAGTTCTTTACTGAAATTCTCAAGTTATCAATCCTTTGTTAATGATTTTTGAGTTGCTTTAATGTTAGAAACATGAAATTGTGTTAAAACTCAAGATTTTTGGAGAGATCTTAATGATTTTCGTGGTTGTTGGTTAGGCTCTGTTTTAAGGTTGTTTTCTAATGTATTTTGGATGGTAATTGATGTTATAAATGAGGTTTTATCAAACAAATCCCGAATAGGTTTGGATTCCTAAGTTTTGCATGCTAGAATGGTGGTTTTCGGGGTGGTTTTGGTGTTCTGTTATATCTGGAGGTATAAGGACGAGTTTATGGTGATTTTTGGTGTTGATTGATGTTTAGAAATGATTAGAAGTGATAGATCTTGGCTGGGCTTTGTTTTGGAAGAGTTTGGAGGTGATTTCGGTTGTTTTTGGCGGCCGAAATGAGGCTCTTGAGTAGAGCAGCGGGTTTAGATGTGTGGCTGATGATTTCAATGCATGATGATGCATTAATCCTCTGCTCTTATGTGTTATGAACAGGGGATATATCTTCGGACACCTTTGGTGTTGATTCGGGAATGCCGAGAGCTTAGATAGCGTTTCGACGAGCATGCGAAACGTAATCGGTGAGTGCGAATGGTTTTAGAAGTCCTTGAGGGACAAAGAAACAAGTTTTGGGGATTTAGGTATGGTTTAAAACACCTTCCTAAGTCCGGAAGTAAGTATGACTAGATTTGCTCTCAATTATGTGGTTGTTAACCCAAAAATGCTTTTACATGCTCTTGCTTTGAGATAGACAAATTCCTACTATTTTTATGCATGATTTGTAGCATGAGATGATGCTTGAAGATATTTCATGAGATAGCATGTTGCATTGATGAGTTCGAGATTTTGATTTAATGCAAGCATGTGTTTTGATTTTGAAATGAGATGAGAAAGATTTGAGAAATGTTGCATGAAAAACAGTAGGTGAGATGATGTTTTGACATAATATATTGGCATAGAAGATGAGATACTTACCGGATATAATTGATCGATCAATAGGATGAGAGTGCTCTATAAACTAAAAATTCGTACGTGCTCTTTGGATTCAATCCAAAGGGAGAGACCGATGATGGGCATTCCATCGGGTAGGACTTGGTGAAACACCCAAGCTTTTTGGCGATGAGAGATACCGCCATGAGAAACCAATGATGGGCATTCCATCGAGTAGGACTTGGTGAAATACCCAAGCTTTCCGGTGATGAGAGTTTCCACCGGGGTAGGACTTGACCTTGAGTCAAGCTAATCCACATATCCGAGTAATGATGAAATGTGAAATGCCAATATAAATATATGGAAATGTATTTGATTCACATGTACCAAAAGAAGTGATGTTTTATGCTATGAGTAATGCATATGAGATTATGATATGAAATGCTCTTGTTTTCATTTATCATGTGTATGACTTTGCCATAAGATTTGAATTAGTTTAATGCATGAGATATAATAGAGGTACATGTGGTTTCAAATGAAGATTTTGCTTTGAAATGGTTTTCAAGCATGAGATAGAATGAGCATGTTGTTGAAAAAGGCTTTTAAGAAAGTGTTTTGAATAATGCATTATTGTGTTGGTTTACTTTAGAGCATGCCTCACTAAGCAAACATGCTTACGCTCTCTTTTACGAATAATGCAGATAATTGAAGTTATTTTGGGCAGCAAGAAGGTTAAGAACATCCAAGGAAGTGCAAAGCTCATGTATGGTGATGTTTTTACATACTTTAGTTTTGATATTTGGCAATAGGGCTCCAAGGTTGTATTTTGAACTCCCTAAGTTTGTGGCATGTTTGTGTTGACTTTTGAAGGTTGTAATTGGTCTTTTATGGTTTCCTTGAGGATTGAAGTTTATATTTGGTTTTGTGACTAGGAAGCATGCCTTTAGTTTGAATGTTCATGTGTTTGATGTCATGCTTTAGCTTAAGCTTCTCAAACATGTTGTCTAATGTTTAATCTAATTGCTGGTATGTTAAGGAATGTATTGGAGCATGTTTGATAGAGTTAAGATGTGAAAAACTAGCAATTAATGCTGTTGCATGGCAGGGTGTATCGAAACACCCTTATCTGTTTCGAAACAGGGGCCCGAAATGGCCATATTGTTTCGGAACGGATGAAAGTGTTTCGGAACACTTTGGCTACTAGAGAGGGCTGTTCCGATACTGGTCTCGAAATGCACCTGAGTTCCGAAACAGTTAACACCGTTTCGATACGGGTGTTTCGGTACGAAGGTCAGCGTTACGGAACGGTTGACCGTTGGTCTATGCATTTGAATTGTTTCAGGTTTTCAAGTTTTACATTTTAGTCCTGAATGTTGTGCTTGCAATTGCTTGAGCTTGGGATGTCTTTTTAAGCTGAAATTTAACAAAGAGGCATGTAATTCGACTAATTACATATTGGTCAACTTAAAATCTGCAAAGTCCTTATATTTTCCTTAAATTTACATTTTGGTCCCTAAAAGTGTAATTCATGCAATTGAGTCCTTAAATGATTTCCGATCAATGTGCTTTTCCCTCCCATGTTTCTTGAGTAATCACATAGGCTTAATATGCATCTAGGAAAGTTAAAAAGAAAAAAGGTCGTTAATCAAGGTTGACTTTCGGGTTGACTTTGGTTTTCCCCGTGTAATCTTCGTAGTTCGGGTTAATCGTCTAGGCCGGGCTAAGGGGGTTACACCATAGTTAGGAGATTGTATCTTGGAGATTCATCCATAGCCCTTGGATCGAATATCCCTTAGCCGTTAGATTGAGGTGGCCAAGCCTATAAATAGAGGCCTTCCTCACCATTGTAAATCATTCCACACTTTCTGAGTTCTTGAGTAAGAGTTTAGCATTTTTTCTTCAATATTTGTCTTGCTATTTGTTCTTGTCTTGCCTAGCCATCATCACTTTTCCCACAAAGCTTTCGCCGCATCAAGTTCTAAGTGCTCTAGCTTAGCTATTCGAAGGCTTACTTAGTCCTCGACTTAAGATCAACGACTAAGGCCGCACGGGTTAGCGAGTCAAGACCTAGCCCCGTGACAATAAGCATACAAGCTTAGTGAGGATTGCTCAAAACCATTTTTCATTCTTTCGAAACCATTATGCCTTTCTTGCCAAAACATGCACTTTTTCATCAATCTCATTGTATTGAACATCATGCAACATAATTCAAATAAATTCAGCAATTAAACCATTGGTACTCATTTTCCAAGATTTCCAAGCATAAACACCATTATGCTAAGCTTAAACCAAAACATGCATCTTTCAAAATATGCATTAACATCATTTTCCACAATAATTCATTTCATTATATTGGCTCACAAGTGATAAACAATAATCTCAAAAAAATATATCGGATACACGGATTACCAAGGGTTGTCCCACACCCTTCATACACTCTACCGACATTTCAAGGTTCACACACGAGAGCGACCCTCCATCGTTGTGACACCCGTGGTGGAGTATTCGATAGAATCACAACTCCTCAACACCACTCATCGGTATATGTATAATCCACTAACGAGACACGAGGCACACACAAGGTTCGCACCCAGGAGCTACCCTCAACCGTTGCAACCTTAAACAATCCTCAATCGTTAGGGTACTTGAATGGAGTATTCGGTACAATCACAACCCCTCAACATCCAAGGTGACTTGTTTATAGTGTACTCAATCCTATAGTTGGCTAACTATATCCGATTTCATTTATAAAACATTTTATTCAACATCACTTGCCAATATAACCCATACCTCATGCATAACTCATTGTTCTTACAAAGCATTCTTGATAAGCCATAAATCAAGCATTAAACCATGCTTCAAATCTCATGCATCAACACATGCATACAAGGATCACTTACCTAGTGCATCCTTAAACCAAATGGCATCATATACACATTTTAAACATTCAAAACATGTTATAGGTCAATGCAAGTAAAATCAAGTGCAACCATTGGTTCAAAACTAGCACAATTTTAGAGTAAAAATTCACTTTACTTACTTCCGAACTTAGTAAATTGTTCAAGCTCTTACTAAGTTCCCAAAACCTTTTCTAAAACGTTTCCTTGCTGAAAAACCAAGGTCCACTCACCAACTTGCGAAACCACGCTTGCCGACGCAACAATCGAACGTTTGAAGCCTCCAAAGCCACTTTGTTTGCTTTTGGAACAATATCCCATGTTTTCAACACACCAAAACCGAGGTTCAATGCATTAAAATCATCAAAAACACCAGCACTCACAAGAAAATCCGCAGCCCTTCTCTAAAGCACCAAAACACCTATCCGAAACAACCGAAAACTCAGTCCATTGACCTCTAACCTCAGCCCAACCATTACTCAACTCATCCAAAGCATTTTAGGCACTAATCAACATCCAAAACAACTTAAAACCCTCCGTATTCCCCCAGCAACTTGAATACCTCAAGAACACCCCAAAACTCACCCAAAACACTTCAAAAACCAGGGATCTCAAGGATTTCGGGATCTATATGATTAAGACTCTACTTCAACACCAAAAACCTTTCAAAACTTACTTAGAAAACCAACCATTTAAATAAAACTCCGAAAATCATATTAAAATCCATTTTCAATCAAGATTTCAAGAGTTTATCAATCTAACAACAAAACCTCAATCAAAATCAGTATTAAAGAGTCAAATATCTTTGGAATTTCATTAAAGAACCTAGATTAGAGGGTTAGCACGAAAATTACCTCCAATCCTTGCTTCTTCTCTAATTTGGCAAGATTTGCTTGAAGAAACTTAAAGGAAAAATGGAAGAAATCAATAAGGAAAAGAATAGAAATGAAAAGAGGATTTGAGAGAAAAGAGTTTCTGAAAAATTGAGAGGAAATGGGGAGTGTTTGGTTGAATGAAGAGGAGAAATGAAAAGGCTCGTCAAATTTTTCTTTAACCGATTAACCAACTCTCCTTTAATCAATTAATTAAAACCTTTTTAATTATTTAATAAACATTTAAAACACATGCCAAATTAGGGAAAATCAATAATTCCCAAGTAGCTCCCTAAAGATTCTAATATTTTGACTCTTCTTGAAAAACTCAATTTTCCCAACTTTTAAATCTTTACCTTTCGTCACTACCCAAAATGTACACTTTAGAAAACCCATTTTGTAAAATTGTTTCAACCAACCTCTCAAATATAATTTTAGAGGATTTTAGGAATTTTTATCATATTTTTATCCCATCCCGAACCTTGATTTCCCTAAACCACCCTTTCAACAGATCGAACAACCGACATCGGTTCCACCGGCCCTACCCGACTTGCCAAAACATCTAGGCCCAAAACCGAGGCGTTACACAGCCTAGACGCTCGAACGAACCGAACGGGTCACACATGCAATATTGAAGTAAACTGGGAAGTTTACCTCAATATACGACCCTAATTTTTCATTTTATTTTGTCTAGATGCACAATGTTACCCTAAGAGTTTTGACTAGCAGCAAAAGAAATTTCAAACCAAACAGACATCGATTAAGCATTCACTTGATTATAAACATGTGATAGGGACCAAAATGAAATTTTAGGAAAATATAGGGGCTTCTTCAAATTTTAAGTTACCATCTTTAAATTAATCACATTACATGCCACTGTGTCAAATCTTAGCTGAAAACGATCATCCATGCTTATTTAATTGCTTCCATAACAATATGGACTAAAACGCAAGGAAGCGGAACCTCAAAGATACCAAATAATTACTTTAACCTCTCGTTGTATCGATACGCTAAGGCATGTATTGATACGCATTTTTCAGTAAGCTCCCAGTTTTTTGATTTCCAAATTCGTACCGAAACAAAACCCCGTGTATCGAAACAAGCAACTTTTTCCTCTTGGTCTGTATTGAAACGGGTCCCCGCGTACTGATACGCCATGTAACGCCCCAGTTTTGGGCCTAGGAGTTTTTAAAGTTGGTTCGAGGTTGATAGGACCTAGACTAGAGATCCGGGACTGTACGAGAGTGGTTCAAGGAAAACATGGTTCGAAATGTGGTAAAATTTTGGGAAAAATTCCTAAAATCTTCTAAAAATATATATAGAGGTTTGGTGAAGTCAATTTTGGAAAATGACTTTTGGAGGATTGACATTTTGGTTTAGTGACTAATTTGTAAAAAAATGTAAAATATGTTTTAAAAATTGTTTTGAAAGAGGGCCAAAACTTAGAATCTTTAGGGAGCTATTACACCAAGGTGTTATCAGCTTTTTCCCTTATTTTTGTATTTTTAAAAGATTTAATAAATTGATTTATTAAATATGTTTTAATAAAAAGGATTTTAAAAGGCTAAAACATTTTCTTGCGTAACTACTTTTCTCCTAACTTTTTCTCTCAACTTTCCCACCAGCCAAACTATTTTCTCATCACTAAAATCTCAAGAGATTTATCTCCTTTCACCCACTCTTGACTTCTAAATGGTTCTTATGGATTTCTACATCAACTAGCTATGGATTTCTTGAAGGTTTTCTTCTAAATCATTGCAATCAAGGGAAAAAGCTTGTGTTAGAGGCGATCTTTCTTTTCTCCCCTATAATCAAGGTTCTTTAATGAAATTCCCAAGTTTTTGGCTCTCTAATTGTATTTATTAATAAGGGTTTATAATCTATTTGATGAAAATGGTTAGATCAAGTTTTGAAAGGCGATTTTCAAGATTTTCGTAATGATACTGTTTTGGTTAATTTGAGATTGATTTTAATCATGTTTTGGATGCTAAATGATGTTGAAATAAAGGTTTTATCATAGTAATCCCGAAATGAGTTGGATCTCTAGTTGTTTGGCTGTTAGATTTGGGTTTTTGTGGTGATAATATGGTTATGGTGTTGCTGAAGATATAAGGATGCAATTAGGTCGTTTTTGGATGTTAATTGATGATTAAAAAATGGATTGAAGTGTTAGGTTTTGGCTGGGTTGAGTTTGTAGAGTAATCGAAGGTGTTTTCGGTTGTTTCACACATGCCTTTTGGTGTTTTTGGGCAGAGCAGCTTGGTGGTTTTGGTTGCTGGTGATTTTAATGCATTGAGATGCGTTAATCCTCTTTTCTTGTGTGGTATAAACAAAGGAGAACGTATCAAAAGCAATCAGTGAAGTTCCGGGAGCTTCATATGTCTGATTACGCTTTGGTAAAGTGAGTGAGGCGTTGTCGGTGAGTGGAATTGGTTTTAAAGCCTTTCAAAGACTTGAAAGAAAGGTTTGGGGGTTTAGATTGAGTTTGACACACTAATCTAAGCTCAGAAGTAAGTTTGAGATGTTTCGCTCTTGTTTCTCGGTTTTTATCCCATAGATTTATATGATCATGCTCATGTTTTGAAGATAAAGTTAAACCTACTATTTTATGCATGTTTTGAGAAATAATTTGATGGCTTATATGATCGCATGAGATAGAATTGTGATTTTTAAGAGATAGAACTTTTTGAGAAAATGATATGCCTTAGTTGTGCTTTTGAAATGGGATGAGATATGGTTTGTGATTATGCATTGAAAAACAGTATGTAAATGATGTTTAAAAGTGTATATTGGCATGGAATGAGACTTAATATTATTAGATATAGTTGGTCAACCAATAGAATAAGAAGTGCACTATAATATACAAAATTCGTACGTGCTCTTTGGTTCGGGCAATGGGGTCGTGCCATCCCGTTCTAAAGTGAGAGTGTGGTGATGAGAGATTCCACCACGGTAGGTCTTGATGATAAGAGATTCCATCAAGCTTTGTGGCGATGAGAGATACCACCATGAGAGTTCTGTGATGTGAGATTCCACCGAGGTAGGACTTGATGATGTGAGATTCCGTCAAGCTATCCGCATATCCGAGTAATGTTGCTAAAATGCCAATGCATGAGATTCACATGTACCTTGTTTATAAATGATTTAATGAATTGAGTTTTGTATATGAGATTATGCTTTGAGAAATGCTTTTGAGAATCAAGCATGTATGGTTTTGCTTTGAGATTATGCATATGGGTTAATGCATGAGATTGATGGTACATGTGGTTTTAATGATGTGATTTTTGCGTTGAAAATGATTTCAATCATGAGATAGATTGAGCATGATGAGATAGAGTTTTCTACTTCAGAAATGGTTTTTTAATGCTTTGTTGTTGTTGGTTTGTTTTGAGCATCCCAACAATGCAGAGAAATAACATCTTTTGGGCAACAAATGAGCAAGAAGGAAGCCAATGAGTGAGACTTAGCTCAAGTATGATTTTATGTTTACCTTTTAGTAATAATCGACAATGGGAGGATGCCTTTATGTTTTGGGAGAGTGTGTTTTGAAACTCCCTGTTTTGTGGCAAGTTTGTATTGCCCTTGATGACTTGTAAATGGCCTTTACTTGCTGATATTTGCCTTGGTTTGTGTTTTGGCTCTTGAGTGGTCATGTTGCATAGGTTGCATGCCTATAGATTTCATTAATGCATATTGACATGATATGATGTTGAGATTGCCATGTATGATTGATGTTTAATGCTTAGATAAGTTGTATGCATGTTGGAAGCATGTTTGAATGATTGAGCCCAGGTGTTATTACAAGCCCAGGTGTTTCAGTACACCTAAGGTTGTATCGAAACAATGAGCCTGAATTAGCCTTGGGGTTTCGAAACAGAGGCAAGTGTTTCGATACGGGCTACTTAAAAACTCTTAGGCCCAAAACTGGGGCACTACAACTCTCCCCCACATAGGAAATTTCATCCTCAAAATTTTACCTGGAGGAAAAAGGTGCGGAAACTGCTTCAACATGTCCGCCTTGCTTTCCCATGTGGCCTCTTCAACTCCTCGATGATGCCACAACACCTTTACAAGTTCAATCGTCTTACCAAGAAGAAATTTGATGCTAGAATCAAGAATCTTAACAGGTTCTTCATCATAAGATAAATTCGATCGCAACTCAATATCCTCAACCGGCATTACATGCGACGAATCCAACATATATCTCCGCAACATCAACACATGAAACACATCATGTATTTTATCTAACTCGGGAGGCAACCTCAACCGATATGCAACATGACCAACACGCTCCACAACTTCATATGGTCAAATTAACCTTGGACTAAGCTTACCCTTACGTCCAAACCTCATCACCTTCTTCTAAGGTGACACTTTTAGAAACACGCAATCACCAATCTCAAACTCAATCTCCCTAAGCTTCAAATCCGCATAGGATTTTTGATGATCCGAAGCAGCCTTTAGACAATCACAAATAAGCTTCACCTTC
The DNA here is from genome assembly GCA_030270665.1 of Hibiscus trionum. Taxonomy (NCBI): domain Eukaryota; kingdom Viridiplantae; phylum Streptophyta; class Magnoliopsida; order Malvales; family Malvaceae; genus Hibiscus; species Hibiscus trionum. The sequence goes on along the minus strand of BSYR01000007.1, from coordinate 5,244,149 downwards.
TATGTCGTTCCTTTAAGCAAATTAGACAAGGAAACTAACTTTTACCCCGCTTCCGCCCAACAAAGAGGCGTTCTACACTTCCTACAGTACAAGGCTTCATACAGAGCCTTTTGTATACTTGCTTGATAGCTATTATTATAAGCAACTTCCTCCAAAGGCAACTATTTCTCCCAAGAACCTTGAAAATCTATAACACAACACCTCAACATATCTTTCAAAATTTGTATCACACTTTCAGATTGACCATTCGTCTGAGGATGATACGAGGTATTGAAATTCAACCGAGTACCCAAAGCTCGATGCAAGCACTCCCAAAATCTCGCTGTGAACCATAGATCTCTATCCAAAACTATAGATTTAGGTATACCATGTAACCTCACAACTTCCGCAATGTACAACTCTGTCAACTTATCCAACATATACGTAGTATGCACAACTATGAAATGTGCAAACTTCGTAAGACGGTCTACAATCACCCAAATAGAGTTCTTCTTTGACGGAGTCAAAGGCAAACCTGATACGAAATCCATCGTAATCCTCTCCCATTTCCATTCTGGTATCTTCAAAGATTGCTACAGCCCGTAAGGAAACTGATGCTCGGCGTTCACATGCTGATGAACCATACACTTACACAAAAATTTAACAATATCCTTCTTCAACCCAATCCAATAGTACTCTTCTTTCAATCCATGATACATCTTAGTACTACCAGGATGCATAGCAAAGGGACTACTATGCGCCTCAGTTAGAATAGTACGCCCCAACCAAACATCATCCGTCACAACCATACGACTCTTAAAACACAAAACACCATCATCATTAAAATAAAAGTCCGTTGAATTACCATCCGATATATCCTGGACATGCAGTACCAAAAAATCATCAAGCAACTACTTCTCCTTAATCAACTGAACTAAGGAAGGTTTCACTTGCAACTCAGCTATCAATCCACCATCCTGCGACACACTCAACCGCGCAAACATGACTCTCAACTCTATAGCTACCTTCCTACTCAAAGCATCCGCCACGACATTGGCCTTACCAGGGTGATACTCTATCGTCAAGTCGTAATCCTTAAGCAACTCCAACCATCTATGTTGCCTAATATTGAACTCTTTTTGAGATATTAAGTACTTTAAACTTTTATGATATGTATAAACAACACACTTCTCACCGTAAAAGGTAATGCCTCCAAATTTTCAAAGCAAACACAACCACGACAAGCTCAAGATCATGAGTAGGATATTTGCGTTCGTACACCTTCAATTGCCTAGTTAAATACGCCACAACCTTCCCACCTTGCATCAACACACAACCCAAACCAACATACGATGCATCACTATAAACCACAAAATCCTTACCTAACATGGGTTGAATCAAGATAGGAGCTCGCGTCAAAGCTGCCTTGGTTAACGGAGCACAACAATCTTTGGAAAACAATCCACAAACCTACGATAATATCTTTCGTCACGGATTTAGGCATATTCCAACTCATCACTGCCTCGAACTTATATGGATCAACCCGGATACCCTCGGCTGACACCACATGTCCAAGAAAGACAACTTCCATAAGCCAAAACTCACACTTACTTAACTTGGCGTAAAGCTGATTTTCTAACAAAGCTTGCAACACAATCCACAAGTATTTATCATGATCCTCCTTAGTACGAGAGTACACGAGAATATCATCAATAAAAACGACCACAAACTGATCCAAGAATTCATGAAACACACGATTCATCATGTCCACGAATGCAACATGGGCAATAGTCAAACCAAACGGCATCACCAAAAACTCATAATGCCCGTAACTCTTACGAAAAGCAATCTTAGGCACATCCACATTCTTTACCTTCAACTGATAATACCCGGATCTCAAATCTATCTTAGAAAACACCAAAGTACCTCGAAATTGATCAATTAAATCATCAATCCTTGGCAAAGGATACTTATTCTTAATAATCAACTTGTTCAACTGTTGATAGTCTATACACATTCGCATCGTGTCATCCTTCTTCTTCACAAACAAAACCTCGATCAAGCAACTCCTGAAGTTGCGTCTTCAACTCCTTTGGAACCATCCGATAGGGATAAATAGAAACCAGAGTCAATTTTCATACAACTCAATGCCAAACTCAACCTCTCTACTCAGCGGCATCCCAAGCAATTCTTCTAGAAATACACCCAGAAACTCGCGTATCGTACATATGTACTGCACATGCACTTCCTTTGATCCTGGATTCATAACATAAGCCAAGAAAGACACGCAAACCAACTCCATCAATCGACTCGCTTCTAGAGCCGAAATAGCATTGGACAAGAATTTAACATTCTCGCCCATGATTAGCACTTCGTAATCATCAGCAAGTTTCAAGGTAACTCGCTCGGTATCAAAATCAACCACAACTCTATGTTCGGTCAACCAATCCATTCCAAGGATTACATCAAAACCATAGAAAGACAATTCCATTAAATCAATCGCAAACACATGACCTTGAATAGATAAAGGACATCTCCTATACAATCTTCTCGTAACAACCGTTTCACCAAAGGAACTAGTCACTTGCATTCCCACATTTAAAATCTAAACAGGAATATCAAGAAAATATGCATGCTCACTCAAGATATATGAATGCGTAGAACCTGAATCAATCAAAGATAACAACGACAAATATTGCAAAGTGAATGTACCTGCAATCACATCGGTGTCACTGCATCCCTCGCAATGTGCGTACACCCTTGCAGGACCACCACCCTCAGGTTGAACATCCTCCCTAAGCTGGAAGTTTCCACGACCGCGCCTATAGCCTCACTGTGGTGCAACAACAGGTGCCCTAACCTGACCACCTTCAGCCAACAATGGACAATCACGCCTCAAATGATCAGCTGATCCACAACTTCAACAAGAGTTAGCCACCATAGCCGCAGGAGCCTACGCTTCTCGAGCAAAACAAGGATAGTCTCGCCTCAAATGATCGCGCGATCCACATACCCAAAAAGAATTAAAAACCAGTCTAGCTTGAGCACCCTGACCATGTTTTCCATGTCCAAGACTTCCTCTTCCTCTCCATGCATTAGAGCGAAACTTCTTATCACGACGCCTCTTATACTTTCCACTTCTAGGACCAAAATCTACAGCTCTCTTACCCGAGCTAAACCCATCCACATGAGAAGTCAAACCCAGACTGGTCAATATCCTTAGCTCGTGTCACCAATACATCAAAATCTGTGTAATCAGAAGCCAACATAAAAGTCTTCACTTCCTGCACCAAACCATAGCAGAAACGGTCGCAACGATGCCTATCACTCGGCAGCAACTCAGGAGCATACTGGCTAAAACGTACAAACTGAACCTCATACTCAACCCTAGTCATGCTACCCTAAACCAAAGACATGAACTCATGTTTCTTATCATCCAAGTATCTAACTCGTAGACACATCCTCTTAAAGGTAGCTTGAAAGAACTCCCAGTTCACTTCATTAGGCTCCAAAGTCGCAGTTACAGTCATCCACCAACTGTAAGCATCGCCCTGCAACAGCGAAACATCTCATCCCAGTTTTCGTGCATTATTGCATTCTATTTGATCTAAAATCCAGATCGTACCGGCCATCCAAGCCTCAGATGCCTCAGGCGACAAGCCATGATACTCAACACCATCCAAACTACGCAAGCGTTCTAACAACAACCCCGTTTGCCCAGCAGCAGGTGCTTGCACTTGCACTCCGGCAAAAGCAGCCTGGAATGCTCCAGTCATCGCCTGAACTAAAGGCGTCAAAACACCCAACACAGGCCCAGCTTGCTCATGCTGTCCTTGCTTCTCACCCCCAGGCGGAGGTAATGGAGGAGTTAGATTCCTTCCAGGAGGTACCTCGTTCTCCTGATTTATCTACCCTACCGCAGCAGCAATCGTACCCGACCGTTACTCTCTCCTCGGTCCCATTGTGCTATTATAATTTAGGCATGATAATAAAACAAAACAAAATAATCAGGCCAGCTTCAAGCATGGATCCAAGATTTCCAAATCAATTTAAAACAATTTAACTATGTAACAAGGCAATGGGTATCCCAATCCCCTCCAAACATAACATAAGGCAAACAACATTCGTATCGCAAGCACCGTGCACAACAATAAAAAAGATTCAACTCACAACAACATATGCATATATATATATATATATATATCAGTTAGCACATATATTACAACCATCGTGCATGGCATCCACAACATTCATTCTTCATCAAGAAAAATATACACAATCATCGTGCAAGACAAACATCAACGCACAATTTGAAATCATGTCATATCAACTTGCCACCAACTTACCCATATCTCACTCTTTCGAAAGGTGGCTCTGTTACAACCAAATGCAGCCCCCTCGACCCATTTTAGCCGCCCGACCGAACCGAACGGGTCACACGGGGAATATTAAAGTAAACCGAGAAGTTTACCTCAATAAACGACCCTATTTTTCATTTTATCTTGTCTAGATTCACATTATTACCCTAAAATTTTTGACTCGTAGCAGAAAAAAACGTCAAACCAAACATACATCGATTAGGCAGTCAATTGATTACAAACACGTGATAGGGACAAAAATTTAATTTTAGCAAAACACAGGGGCTTCTTCAAATTTTAAGTTACCATCCTTAAATTAGTCACATTACATGCCATTGTGTCAAATCTTAGCTCAAAACGACCATCCAAGCTCATTTAATTGCATCCATAACAATAGGGACTAAAACGTAAGGAAACAGAACCTCAAAGATACCAAATAACTACTTAAATGCTGGTCATATCGATACGCCAAGGCATGTATCGATATGCATTTGTCCAGTAAGCTCCAAGTTTTTAGATTTCAAAACCCGTACCGAAACAGAACCCTGTGTATCAAAACATGGCACTTTTTCCTCTTGGTCCGTATCGAAACAGGTCCCTGCGTACCGGTACGCTAAGCCTATTTGGCTTACTCGTATCGATACGATGGCCCGTGTATCAAAACGCCTGGGCCTAAAATGCCCCAAATTGCTGAAATAACACAGTTAGATGCAATACAATCCACCTAGACATGCCTCTAACATATTTATAACATATCCAAACACTAATCTTCAGTCAATCATAGCACATTCAACAACATATCAAAACAAATTGCATCAAAGATAAACTATAGGCATGCAACCAAGTAAGCAAGCCTAGCAAGGTACCAAAATGCATAGCAAGCATAAACCAAAAACCAAAGGCCATTTACAAGTCTAAAACAACAATGAACACTCGCTTAAATATGGAGTTTACACAAATCTCTCAAATACATAACAGATTCCCCCATTGCCCTTTTTACTTATAGTCTAAACCGAGACATACTTTCTCAAATGAAGTCTCTTTTGATCCCTTGCTAACTCACTGCCTTCAAAGCCTTAATTATCTGCATTGATGGGCAAATGAGAGCGTAAGCACACAAGGCTCAGTGAGGATTGCTCAAAAACAAAACACCATCAATGCATTAAAACCATTTTCTAACTCCACATTGAAATCTCATTTCAATTAACTTCAATCATCATTTGAAAACAATCATGCCTTTAAAACCATGCACTTTCCTTAATCAAAATCAACATAATAAACCCCATACAACATGTATCATGAATCAACAACAAGTTCCATTGACAACACTCCATTTAAGCCTTCCCGTGCATAACTACCATATGCAAAGCTTAAAGAGTAAAACATGTATAAATCACAATATACAACATAAACCATCTCATGATACATCATCAATTATATTGGCTTACAAGTGATCATTAAACAAGTTCATATCTGAAAACCACATATTGAATACACAGATTTAACAAGTGTTCAAACAACACTTCAAGCCATCTCAATCGGAATGGGTACATTCACAACCAAAGGTATAATATCAACTGGGTACAATCACAACCCAGAGGGACACCAACCCCATCATCGGTTAGATTCATAACCTACTAATAAGAGATGGGATACCAACCTCCTTGATCGTTAGGGTACTTGGACACGGGACACCAACCCTTCGACATCCAAGGCGACTTTTTATAGTGCACTCAATCCTATAGCCGGCTAACTATATCTGATATCATTTATAAACCATTTTCACAACTTTACTTGCCAATATAATTCACATTTAACCACATACATCACAGTTTTCAAAGCATCACCAGCAAATCATATTCCAAAGCATTAAATCATGCTTTAAATCACAAGTAAAAAACGTATACTTACAAGGATCACTTACCATGTACATCATTCATCACCACATCATTAAAAATAGTGAACCACTTACTTTAAACATGCTTTAATAGTAGGTACCATGAATTTAAAATCAAGTGCATAAAACATTTTCATAATAGCACCACCGAGAGAGAAATTCCTCATACTTACTTGCTGAACTTAGACCGTTTTTCAAGCTTACATCTAAGTTCCGAAAACCACTTTTATATAATTCCAAAGCTGAAATCCACATTCTCACACACCGACACACAAAAACTTGATTAGTCGATGCGAAACTAAGCGTCCAAAGCTCCCAAAACTTCACAGGTGGCTTCCGAAACGTTCTCCCCTCTAATCCCTTGCTATTCCTTCAATTGACAAGATTTGATGAAAAATCTTCAAGATTCCAATGAGATAAGTTGAGAAAACTCTATAGAAATCATTTGGAAATCAAAGTAGAATGGAAAGGAAAAGATCTCTCGAAGTTTTGAAAGAAAAGAGTGATTGACTGATGAGAATAGAGAGAAAATGGAAGTTACGTCAAAAATAGATTTGTAAAGCTTAATCACTTTTTAAGCAAAAATCTTTTTAATTAAATCATAATCAAAACATGTCAATTTATGTAATAGCTGATTATTACAATATTAGCTCCCTAAAGATTCCGAGTTTCAGCTCTTTACAATTTAGTCATTAAAAATAGTTTTATACTTTTTACGTTTTAGTCACTTACCCGAAATGTCAACTTTCCAAAATCCATTTTCCAAAATTGACTTCACCAACCACTTTTACATATTTAAAAAGGATTTTAGAAATTTTCTCATATTTTTATCACTTCCCGAACCACATTTTCCCTGAACTAACTCCGAACTAACATGGATCTCTAATCTAGGTTCTAAAAACCTTAAACCAAACCTTTAAAACTCCTAGGCCCAAAACCGAGGCGTTACAAGTATCGATGCTATAAAACCAATATTTGATTTTGATATAATAAATAATCTAATGACTAAATTGCAAAGTAAGAAAGTTTTTTAAGTAATCAAAATACTTGCATTTGACAAGTAAAATTTAAACTTAAAATGTTTTGAAGTCATAACTTAAACCCCATAAATTTTTCTAAGTGTTTCAAAGCCAAAATAAACAAAATTGCCCATGTGTTTCGAAACACCCCCAAAGTGTTTCGATACGTTTTGCCACTGGAAGGATCCGTTTCGATACAGCCTTCATCTGGGCTTTTGATTTTTAAGTGTTGTTTCGAAATAGCTCATACCTGTTTCGATATAGGGGTTAATTATTTTCAAAATTGAGCATTAAATGAACTAGCCGTTACTTGTTAGAAACGAACTTTTGAAAATTTGGTTAAGTGTTTCGATACACCCCTATGATGTTTAGAAACAAAAGTTTATAGTTTCAAAACGTTTCGATACAGCCTATTCCCATTTCGATACGACCCTCTTTTTGCATTTTATTGTTTCGGTACGACATATAACTGTTTTGATACGGGCCTTTTTTACACACAAAGACTCTTTTTTTTTGGTGTCCGTTTCGATACAACGTCTCGTGTTCCGATACGGGTAGTTGCAGAACAACATTTATGGAGGGAAGAGAGAGCCCCAATGGCTCTATTGATGACCTCAACCACCCAAATGGCTAGAATTCAATGCAAGGGTATAAAAACAAGTCTCCAAAGCTACAACAACAACAATTAAACATTCAAGCAACATCAAAACATTTATTCCAAACCCTTGAGCCTATTATAGTCAAATTGTGTACCCAACTTGTAAAATTCTCAATTGTTCATCTTTCTTTCAAGTTTGGGGAATGTTGGTTTGTAATTGGGAAATATATTAGTCTTGTGAGAGATACATTTGAAATTGTCTTTTGTAATTGAGAGTCTTGTCATTTAATCTTTGGGTAGAAAGATTGAATTTGTAAAGGTTGCCTCCTTAGCCTAGAAAAAGGGGAAGAACAAATTAGTGAAAAGTTTGTTGAAAATCCTTAGTGTGAGCTAAGGTAGTGGATGTAGAACTTGTTTATAAGATTGAACCACTATAAGTGCCTTGTTATTCATTTTAATTGTTACTTTTGCTCCCTTCAATTTTTAAAGTGCCAATTCACCCCCTCTTAGCCATATCAGTTAAATCGATCCAGTCAACAAATTGTATTGGAGCCTACCTCTAGGAAGGCTTCACAACCACAAGAGGAGATCTTACAAGAGTGTTGATCAATCTCCAATTCAAGCCATGGCAACTACCTTCGGGCCAAGCATGTACGAGTCTCAATCTACCACCAAACCACCCTTCTTCAATGGGGAAAACTACTCCTATTGGAAGAACCGAATGCATCTCTTACACAAATCAAGTGATTACCTAGTATGAGATGTGGTAAAAGATGGACCAACCATTCCCATGAAGAGAGATGAAGAAGGAATGTTTGTTCCAAAGAAGAAGGTGGAGATGAGTTAAGATGATAGAGAGAAATTACAAGTGAATGACAAAGCCTTGCAAATGCTATTTTGTTCTCTCGAACTAGACATCTACTCCAAAGTGTCCTCAATCACAAGTTATAAAGAAGTGTGGCACACTCTTGAAACCAAATGTGAAGGAACAAATGATATGAAGGAGACGAAGATTGGGATCCTCAATCTTAGTTACAAGAAATTCAAGATAGAGGCTGATGAGACCGTAACGAAGATGTTTGATCTCTTCTCTGTCATGGTAAATGGTTTGAAGGTATTCGAAGAAATCATCCTTTAAGATAAGTTAGTCCAAGCTACTCTACTCTCTTCCTGAATCATAGGATGGGAAGAGAACCGCCATCATCGAAGTAAAGAATATGATGACCCTAAATCTTGATGAACTAGCTGGTTCTCTCCTCACACATGAGACCATGATGCAAGGGGGGGAAGAGGAGAAGAGAAAAGAAGAAAAAAGAGTAGTCAAGCAAGAGGTAGAGAAGAAAAAGCAAGGAGTTGCTCTCAAAGCCTCTCTACCACAAGAGGAGAGCACTTCTAGTGCGGAGATGAATTTGAAGAATTGACTATGATAGCCAAAAGAAAAGAATCTCAAGGTTCATGAAGTCTAACCGTGGTAGAAAGTTTTCAAGAAGAAAAGACTTCAAGAACAAGAACAAAGAAGAAGAAAAAGACCAACTCATTTGCTATGAGTGCAAGAAGCCGGGTCACATTCGCATCGATTGCCCTCAACTAAAGAAGAAGAGCTTCGAGAAGAAGAAGAAGAAGAAGCTCAAGGCTCAAGTATCAACTTGGAGTGATGAGGAGTCATCATTCGAGGATGCGGAGCATGAAGTGGCTAACCTTTGCCTCATGGCCCTTGAGGAGAAATCTATGGTAAACTCTAACTCATTATCTCTTACTTATGATCAATTATATGATGCATATGATGAGTTGCAAGAAGTTTACGATGAATTGGTCGAAAAATATAAAAAAAGTATATTTTGAAAAACAAGAAAATTATTTTCGATTTGAAATCTCAAAATGAGTCTCTTTCAAAAACCAATTCTGAATTGGAAAAGAAGGTTTGTAATTGATAAATCTTTCAAATGAGCTTAAAAAGAAAAATCTTGATGTTGAAAAACTTCTTTCTGATTTCCAAGATTTTCACACTAAGGATGTGGAAAATCTTAAACTTCTCTTACTATTGGGAAACATGCTCTTGAAAAGGGAAATTCTTCAAAAACCCAATATGTTAAGAAGAAACCATTTTACCCCAAACAAAGAGATTTTCAAAAGCAATCTAAAATAAAAAGAATTAGGAGTGTATGGTTTCTAAGAAACTCATTGTTTCTAATAATGTAAATGCAATTTCTTCTTGGATTCCTAAGGGGACCAAGCTTTCGGGAGCTAACTCTCATAGACCCAAATCATTTTGGGTACCAAAAATCAAAGCTTAATCTCTTTGTTTGTAGGAGGAGCAATGCTTCAAGGTGAAAGCTTCAAGTAAGAACACGTGGTACCTTGATAGTTGTTGCTCGAGACACATGACCAGAGACAAGAGTAGATTCTTGGAGCTTAAACTAAAAAGTGGAGGATGTGTGACATTTGGTGACAACTCCAAAGGTCACATTGAAGGCATAGACTCCATTGATAATCTCACACCTACATTAATTAAAAATCTTTTATATGTCAATGGTCTAAAACATAATCTTTTGAGCATTAGTCAAATTTGTGATAAAGGCTTTAATGTTCATTTCGATAAAAATGGGTGTAAAATTGTGAACATTAAAACAAATAAAAACAATGCCCATTGGTTATCGCATAGGAAATATTTATATGGTGCATTTAGATGACATACATTCACCCCATGCCTGTTTAGTTGCACACGATGAGAATGATGCATGGTTGTGGCATAGGAAATTAGGGCATGCTAGCACAAGTGTTTAAGAAAAATTAGTTTCCCAAAATCTAGTTAGAGGTTTACTGTAGAGCATTTTAGGTGTTCTCTAAATATGAGCGCAAGTGCACACTCCTGAGTAAAAGATATCGTCTCCCACAGGGATTGGACAACTTAACTCGAATCGTATTTCCTGCACAATGGAAAATTAAATGCACAAATAAATCGAATTGTTTAGGAAGAAAAGTAAATAAAACACAAGTAAATAAAAGAGAAGAGATAAAATTGATGGAATCGGTCGAATTATGCTGCTCTCTAGTGTGAAACTACGTTGAATAGGATAAGTTGTCTTGCGCTGCCAGACTTTCCTGCCTCGGCGGGAGATGGCAGATTGGCTGCTGTGATGCTTTTGTTGCCTCGGCAGTGGAATGGACGAGTTTCTCGGTGACAAACTCGACAATACTTCAAGGCTCAGCAGAACGCTTCAAAAGTGACCCCGCTTATGTCTAAGTCAGAAGGATGTTGATGCCCACTGTAGATAATATCGGTCGTGTCGTGAATCGTGCAAAGACAACAATGTTTGGTTCGTTCTCTTTTAGCCACCTTAAACCCTAACCTATGTCTAGGTTGGGTTGATCAACACTTGATTAAGGTGAAGGTCGTACTTACTCCTTTCGTGAGTTTGACTTTCTCGACACCGAACAAATGGATAGTAAAAAATTAATCCTTTGCCTTAATTGAAAACTATGAAGAACATAGAATAAGCAAACCTTGAAGCTTTATTGCAAAAACAAACTCAATTCTAAAACAACAATTCTCACAGTAGTTTACAATATAACCCAAACCCAAAAGAGAATTTAGAACATAATGGCGGCAAGAAAAGCTAAACTATGCCTAAGGGAAAACCTAAGTTGTCTTGAAGTAAGAATACATTGAGTATATATAGGCATTAGCTAGGTCAAGTCTTCCTTTTAGTAGAAGTCTTCAAAGTAGCTTTTGCATTAAATGCAACCTTAAATTATGACTTCTTTTAGTTAAACATGGACTTCTTCACATTGCCTTGCTCCACAAGTTAGCTTGTTCTCCTTCTTCGGTGGCTCTGTCCGCTGCTACATGCATAGGAAAATTATGTGGATGGCATCGTTAGAATCAGGATTTTCTGCACTCCAATTCTCCAATTCCTCAGCTAGCTTCCCTGGGTGGCAAGTATGGCGGCGACAGCTACTCGGCATGTAACCCCCTTAACCCGGCCTAGACGGTTGACCCGAATTAAGAAAGTCACACGGGGAAAACCAAAGTCAACCCGAAAGTCAACCTTGATTAACGACCCTTTTTTTTCCTTTTAAAACTTGTCTAGATGTAAATTAATCCTTAGATATGATCATACAACATCATACTCAAAGATCATAAACATCAGAGATCAAACAGGGACTCAATTGAACAAAATACAACTTTAGGGACCAAATTGTAAATTCTGATAATTATAAGGACTTAACCCAAATTGAAGTTACCATCTTGAAATTAATCATGTTTCATGCTTCTCTGTAAAATTTCAGCTCAAAAATACTTCCCAAACTCATACAATTGCACAAACAAGTTTCAGGACCAAAACGCAAACATTCCAAAACATAAAACTGCCAATGTCAGCCCCCAACGGTCACCCGTTCCGAAACAGGCATAGCCCGTTTCGAAACTCGGGGCCGTTCCGCAACGCGTACCGAAACGGCGGTCTGGCAGTGGCCTTTCCGTTTCGGAACGGCCCCTCCCGTTTCGGACGCCTGGGCACAATTAAGGCACCCGTTCCGAAACGGTAGGTGCTGTTCCGAAACACCCTGCACAGATTGCCTAAAAATGCATACTTAAACATGCAATTGACCAACCAATCATGCTCCAAATGCCACCAAACTTTGCCAACATGCAATTCAACATATATGAGACATACTTGCATCAACAATTCATCAAAACATCCACATATATGAAAAGCCCCAAATCTATAGGCATGCTTCCTACACAAGTAAGCCATTCAAGCATAAACTTCCAATTCAAGCATATAAAGGCCAACCACAAAAACCAGCATTCTCAACAACATTCAACATACTTAGGGAGTTCAAAACATCTCCCAAAACATACACATAGGTCCCCCATTGCCAAATTACCAAAAGCTAAAATGTACTTAGAAAACTTTCCATACTTAGAGCTTTGTTTCCACTTGGATGCTTGCCCTCCTTGCTGCCCTCAAGTACTCTAATGTTCTGCATTATTGAATTAAGAAAACGGAAGAGAGCGTAAGCAAAAGCTTAGTGAGGAATGCTCAATAAAACCATCCAATAATGCATTAACAAAACATTTATAAATCATGCTTCAAATCATCATTTACACATGCTCAAAAGCATACTTTTACAAGCATCTCATGCTTCATTTCATTACATGTCATATTGGCCACAAGTGATACAATTCATTTCTTTGAAAACAAGTTCATCAACTTTCACCCCAAGGACTTTTAAACACCTTGGACCCCAAGGACTTTTAAACACCTTGGCCATGGACTTTTAAACACCATGATATAAGTTTCCTCAAGGACTTTTAAACACCTTGACCCCAAGGACTTTTAAACACCTTGGCCATGGACTTTTAAACACCATGAATTGAATCACCTCAAGGACTTTTAAACACCTTGAGCCCAAGGACTTTTAAACACCTTGGCCTATGGACTTTTAAACACCATAGAAAGGACCACACAAGGACTTTTAAACACCTTTGTGTCCGTAACAAGAATCATCCAAGGACTTTTAACCACCTTGATGTTCTTAAGTAACAAGGCTCACTCAAGGACTTTTAACCACCTTAGTGACCTCAACCTTTTCAAAACATCACTTGCCAATATACATCATTTTCATCAATTAATCCACTGTTTTAAAGCATTAAACCAAGCCATATTCATCATGCACTTAAAAGCATCAAACCACATTTAATCAATGTTCAAAAACAAGGAACTCTTACCTTGAGCTTCATTTAACATATGGCTTATCAAAACAACAAATACCATGCTAAATCATGCTTTCAAAACAGTAATCAAAACATGCAAATAACCACATTGCATCACAACAAAATCATGGCCACCACTAGAGAGAATTTCCGAAAACTTACACTAGAGCTTAGCAAAGTTGTTTAGACTTAAACTAAGCTCCCAAGACATTGGTTTCAAAGCCGAAAACCCAATTTCACTCACCGATTCCACTTCGCCTCTTGCCGAAGCACCAAATCAAGCCTCCGGATCACCACCACTTGGATCCAAAGATGCCTCCCCTGATTAAACACATTAAAGCAGAGATTTAATGCATCATCATGCATCAAAAGCTTCAATGAAAGCACTCAAACTCGCTGCTCTCATTCACACTCCAATTTCGGCCACCAAACACAACCGAAATTGCATCAAAACCACTTCTCAACAAAGCCCAGCCATAAACCAGCAAAACCTAACATCCATTAACACCATTTAACATCTAAAAGCAACCTATAAACATCCTTATACCTCCAGCAACATCAGATCCACAAGATCACCACAAAAACATCCAAGAATCACAAGCTAAACTTAGGAAACACAACCTATCCGGGATTGCATTAATCAAAACTCATTTCCTTATCAATTTAGAGTTCATTTAACATCAAAAACACACCTCAAATCACAGATTAATCATATCTAACGAAAATCATCAAAAATCACCAAGTCTTGCATTATAAGCCAAGATCCATTTCACCACTTAAAATCCTTTAATAAAACTTCAATTAAGAGTTGAGAACTTGGGAATTTCAGTAAAGAACTGATAGTTTAGAGGAGAAGGACGTTCTTACCTCCAAACTTGTGTTTCTCCACTTTTTGGAATCAAAAACCTTGTTGAATCAACTAGCAAATGATGAGGTTTTGAAGATATGTAGATTAGGAATCAAAAGAATGTTGAAAGGTGGATTTTAGGTGAGAAAATCAGAAACAACTCTCTGGAAAGCAAGTGTTTGGATTGAGAGAAAATGAGAGAAAGAAAATAGAGAAGTTAGTTAAGAAAATAGCCAAATGGCCTTTCCCTCCACTTTTGATATGTTTTAAAATCAGAAAAAATCTCAAAATATCTTAGAAAAATCTGGAGAAACTACTTTTGGAATAATAGCTCCTTAAAGATTCAAAGTTTCAACTCTTTATAAAACAGTCACAAAACTTTCAAAAATTACATTTTAGTCACTAGCCAAAATGTCACTCTTCCAAAACCCATTTTTCAAAATTGATTTCACAGTTCACTTAATTATATTAAAAGATGATTTTAGAACATTTTTCCATATTTTTAATGCAACCCGAACTAGGCTTTCCTAATTTCACCTCTTTAGATTCGAACAACACTTTGACCAAACCGGTCAACGCCCAAAACTTCTAAGCCCAAAACCGGGGCGTTACAACTCTCCCCCCCTTAAGAAATTTCGTCCTCGAAATTTACCTGAAGGAAAGAGATAAGGAAACTGCTTCAGCATGTCTTCCTTCCGCTCCCACGTGGCTTCCTCAACACCGCGATGCTTCCACAGCACCTTCACCAACTCAATGGTCTTGCCACGAAGAACCTTGCTATCCGAATCCAGAACCTTCATCGGTTCCTCATCATAGGTCAAATCCGGATTCAAAACCACTTCCTCCACAGGCATCACATGCGAAGGATCAGATCTATACCTCCGGAGCATAGAGACATGGAACACATCATGAATCTTCTCCAACTCCTGAGGTAACCTCAACCGATACGCAACAGGACCCACACGCTCAACCACCTCATATGGTCCAATGTACCTAGGGCTCAACTTACCCTTTCGGCCAAACCGCATCACCTTCTTCCAAGGCGAAACCTTCAAGAACACACGGTCACCCACCGCATACTCTATCTCCTTACGCTTCAAATCCGCGTAGGACTTCTGCCGATCAGAAGCAGCCTTCAACCGCTCACAAATGAGCTTTACCTTCTTTGTGGTCCCTTTCAACAAAGCCGGCATTGAAACCAACTTTTGACCAGTCTCAGCCCAACAAAGAGGAGTCCTACACTTCCTCCCGTACAAAGCCTCATAAGGTGCCATCTGTATACTTGCCTGATAACTGTTGTTATAAGCAAACTCAACCAAAGGCAGATGCTTCTCCCAAGAACCTTGGAACTCAATCACGCAGCACCTCAACATATCCTCCAAAATCTGGATAACTCGCTCAGACTGACCATCCGACTGAGGATGATAGGATGTACTGAAATGCAACCTTGTACCCAGAGCTTGATGCAAACACTGCCAGAACCGCGATGTGAACCTCGGATCCCTATCCGACACAATCGACTTAGGCACACCATGCAGCCGCACAATCTCAGCAATGTACAGTTCTGCCAACCTATCCAAAGAAAACATGGTATGCACAGGCAAGAAATGCGCACACTTCGTCAGGCGATCCACAATCACCCAGACCGAATTCTTCTTCGATGGAGACAAAGGTAAACCAGATACAAAATCCATGGTAACCCTCTCCCACTTCCATTCAGGGATTTTCAACGGTTGCAACAACCCTGAAGGAAACTGATGCTCAGCCTTAACTCGCTGACACACCAAACACTTGCTAACAAACTCCGCAACATCCTTCTTCAAACCCACCCAATAGTACTCATCGCGAAGATCACGGTACATCTTAGTACTACCAGGGTGCATAGCAAAAGGACTACTATGACCTTCAGTCAGAATAGCACGCCTCAACTCAGCATCAGCAGGCACTACTATCCGACTCCCAAAACACAGCACACCATCATCATTGAAACAGAAATCCGAAGGTCTACCCTCCGCGATATCCTGAACATGAGACACCAAGGAATCATCCAACAACTGCTTATCCTTGATCAACTGAACCAAAGAGGGTTTCACTTGCAACTCAGCAACGAGACCACCATCTTGCGATATGCTCAAGCTAGCAAACATAGCCCTCAGCTCAACAGCTACTATCCTACTCAAGGCATCCGCTACAACATTAGCTTTTCCAGGATGATACTCAATCGTCAGATCATAATCCTTGAGCAACTCCAACCAATGCCGCTGCCTAAGATTCAACTCCTTCTGAGACATCAGATACCTCAAACTCTTGTGATCTGTGTACACAGTACACTTCTCATCATACAGATAATGTCTCCAGATCTTCAGAGCAAAAACCACTGCAGCCAGCTCAATATCATGCGTAGGGTAATTGCGCTCATGCACTTTCAACTGCCGCGATGCATAAGCCACCACCTTACCCTCCTGCATCAGCACACACCCCAAACCAACATAGGATGCATCACTGTAAACCACAAACTCTTTCCCTGATTCAGGCTGAATCAAGATAGGAGCTTGCGTCAAAGCCG
This sequence comes from Hibiscus trionum, assembly GCA_030270665.1. NCBI lineage: Eukaryota > Viridiplantae > Streptophyta > Magnoliopsida > Malvales > Malvaceae > Hibiscus > Hibiscus trionum. Next base: position 5,227,166 of record BSYR01000007.1, on the reverse strand, counting down.
CCTTAAGCTTCTCAAAAGCCTGCTGTCTCGCTTCCGTCCACTCATACTTAACATCCTTTTGCAACAGCTTCGTCAAAGGAGCAGCAATCTTGGAAAAACCATCCACAAACCTTCGGTAGTATCCCGCCAAACCAAGGAAACTACGGACCTCATGAACAGACTTAGGAACTTTCTAATTCATCAACGCCTCAATCTTCTGAGGATCAACACGAATCCCCTCCGCTGAAACCACATGCCCAAGAAACACCACCTCCCTTAACCAGAACTCACACTTACTCAGCTTAGCATAAAGCTGATTCTCCAACAAAGCTTGCAAAACAATCCTCAAATGCTCTTCATGCTCCTCCTCAGTACGCGAGTACACGAGGATATCATCAATGAACACCACAACAAACTTGTCCAGGTATCCATGAAACACACGATTCATCATGTCCATGAAAGCAGCAGGAGCATTTGTCAACCCAAACGGCATCACAAGGAACTCATAATGCCCATACCTTGTCCTGAAAGCTGTCTTAGGCACATCCACATCCTTCACCTTCAACTGATAATACCCTGACCTCAAGTCAATCTTAGAGAACACAGCAGCTCCCCGAAATTGATCAAAAAGATCATCAATCCTCGGCAAAGGATACCGATTCTTGATAGTCAACTTGTTCAGCTGACGGTAATCAATGCACATTCTCATAGTGCCATCCTTCTTCTTCACAAACAAGACCGGTGCTCCCCAAGGTGACACACTCGGCCGGATGAAACCACGATCAAGCAACTCTTGCAACTGCGTCTTCAGCTCCTTCAGCTCTTTAGGTGCCATTCTATAGGGAGTAATGGACACAGGAGTTGTATTCTCATACAGCTCAATTCCAAACTCCACCTCGCGGTTAGGAGGTAAACCAGGCAACTCCTCAGGAAAAACACCAGGAAACTCCTTCACAACTCTGATATCTTGCACCCTCAACTCTTTAGAGCTAGGATTCATCACAAAAGCTAGATAGGCTTCGCAACCTTGTCTCAGCATCCTGCTCGCCTCCAAGGTAGACACCACATTGGCAAGAAACTTCACATTCTCACCAACCACAACAACTTCGTAATCATCCGCAAGCTTAAGTGAAACCCGCTTGTTCTCACAATCCACAACAGCACGATGCTCAGCAAGCCAATCCATACCAAGGATCACATCGAAACCATAGAAGGGCAACTCCATAAGATCAACATGGAAAACATGTTCTTGAACAACCAAGGGACACCTTCTATAAAGCTTCCTAGTCACAACAGTCTCACCAAAAGAACTAGTGACTCGAACACCAACATCCAAAAACTCAACAGGCAAACCAAGCAATTCAGCATACTCACGCAAAATGTATGAATGCGTAGATCCAGAATCTATCAAAGAAAGCAATGACAAGGATTGCAAAGTAAAGGTACCTGCAATCACATCCGCATCATTCCTGCCCTCTCGCTAAGCATACACCCTCGCTTGGCCTCCACCCTCAGGCTGAATAGCCACAACATGAGCCACTCCACGACCACCTTCCTCTCTCCTCTGGAAATTACCACGGCCGCGCCCACGACCTCTCTGCGGTGCAGCAACAACAGGAGCACGCACCTGATCACCAGCCAACCTCGGACAATCTCGCCTCAAGTGGTCTGCGGATCCACAATTCCATCACCCATTACCAACCGCCGCAACAGGAGCTTGCACCACTCTCTCAGCACGAGGACAGTCACGCTTCATGTGACCACGTGAACCACAGATCCAACAAGCACTCGAATCAGCTCTAGCATTGCCTCCTCTAGCAGGTGCACCACCACCTCTCTTGGCTGAAGACTGATACTTTTGATCACGTCCCCTCTTGTTCCGTCCACTTCCGGAACTAAACTCAGCTGATCGCTTCCCAGCACCCTTAGCAGATAAACTCAAGTTCATCTCAACGTCCTTGGCTCGGCCCACCAATACATCAAAATCATCATACTCGGCGGCCAGCAAATACATCTTTACATCCGTCTCTAAACCATAACGGAACCTCTCGCACCTTGCCCGCTCATCAGGTACCAGCTCCGGTGCATACTGACTGAGTCGCACAAACTGCACCTCATACTCAGCCACACTCATGCTCCCTTGGGTAAGAGACATGAATTCACGCTTCTTCTCATCAAGATATCTCACACCAAGATATCTCCGCTTGAACACATTCTGAAAGAATGTCCAAGTCACATCAGCTTCTGCCATCCCAGCAATAGTGGTTGTCCACCACGTATACGCATCCTTCTGTAGCAAGGACACAACACAACCCAGCTTCTGCACATCAGTGCAACTCATCTGGCCCAAGATTCGCTTGGTACTCTCTAGCCAAGCTTCAGAACTCTCAGCAGACATACCCCTGAACTCAGTCCCACCAAGACTGCGCAGACGCTCCAAAGGTAGTCTGACACCAGCATCTTCCTGATGCCCCGCTCCACGAGCCCCAGCTACTACTGCTTGAAAAGCACCAGCAATAGCTTGCACTAACATCGTCATATCAGGCATAGCTTGCCCCTGACCAGCCCCAGGTCCAGCAGCTCCAGCGCCAGCTGCAGCTCCAGCTTCCTCAGCCCCAGCACCACCACCACCAGGTGGAGGAGGAGGTAACACCGCACTACCCGTGTTTTCCTCATTCTCGTTCTCATTAGGAGCCGTAGCTCGCACATTACCTCGTAACTCTCTACGTGGTGCCATACTTTTACCATGCAATCACAACACAAATAAAACAAAGTCAGGCCCAGCAAGGTAAGCAATCCAAGTATTCAAGCTCAATTTCATTTCAAAACAACATCTTTCCTTTAGATTTGATTTGGCAATGGGTACCCACAACATGCTACATCACAGCACATACTTCAATTGCATCAAAATCACAAGCCATTAAACATGCTTTCACTCAACAAGCATACAAGGCATACATACTTCAATCATGCATACATACATTCCCAATTACTCGAGAACTCAGCTCTGATACCACCAAATGTAACCCCCTTAACCCGGCCTAGACGGTTGACCCGAATTAAGAAAGTCACACGGGGAAAACCAAAGTCAACCCGAAAGTCAACCTTGATTAACGACCCTTTTTTTTCCTTTTAAAACTTGTCTAGATGTAAATTAATCCTTAGATATGATCATACAACAGCATACTCAAAGATCATAAACATCAGAGATCAAACAGGGACTCAATTGAACAAAATACAACTTTAGGGACCAAATTGTAAATTCTGATAATTATAAGGACTTAACCCAAATTGAAGTTACCATCTTGAAATTAATCATGTTTCATGCTTCTCTGTAAAATTTCAGCTCAAAAGGACTTCCCAAACTCATACAATTGCACAAACAAGTTTCAGGACCAAAACGCAAACATTCCAAAACATAAAACTGCCAATGTCAGCCCCCAACGGTCACCCGTTCCGAAACAGGCATAGCCCGTTTCGAAACTCGGGGCCGTTCCGCAACGCGTACCGAAACGGGGGTCTGGCAGTGGCCTTTGCGTTTCGGAACGGCCCCTCCCGTTTCGGACGCCTGGGCACAATTAAGGCACCCGTTCCGAAACGGTAGGTGCTGTTCCGAAACACCCTGCACAGATTGCCTAAAAATGCATACTTAAACATGCAATTGACCAACCAATCATGCTCCAAATGCCACCAAACTTTGCCAACATGCAATTCAACATATATGAGACATACTTGCATCAACAATTCATCAAAACATCCACATATATGAAAAGCCCCAAATCTATAGGCATGCTTCCTACACAAGTAAGCCATTCAAGCATAAACTTCCAATTCAAGCATATAAAGGCCAACCACAAAAACCAGCATTCTCAACAACATTCAACATACTTAGGGAGTTCAAAACATCTCCCAAAACATACACATAGGTCCCCCATTGCCAAATTACCAAAAGCTAAAATGTACTTAGAAAACTTTCCATACTTAGAGCTTTGTTTCCACTTGGATGCTTGCCCTCCTTGCTGCCCTCAAGTACTCTAATGTTCTGCATTATTGAATTAAGAAAACGGAAGAGAGCGTAAGCAAAAGCTTAGTGAGGAATGCTCAATAAAACCATCCAATAATGCATTAACAAAACATTTATAAATCATGCTTCAAATCATCATTTACACATGCTCAAAAGCATACTTTTACAAGCATCTCATGCTTCATTTCATTACATGTCATATTGGCCACAAGTGATACAATTCATTTCTTTGAAAACAAGTTCATCAACTTTTACCCCAAGGACTTTTAAACACCTTGGCCATGGACTTTTAAACACCATGATATAAGTTTCCTCAAGGACTTTTAAACACCTTGACCCCAAGGACTTTTAAACACCTTGGCCATGGACTTTTAAACACCATGAATTGAATCACCTCAAGGACTTTTAAACACCTTGAGCCCAAGGACTTTTAAACACCTTGGCCTATGGACTTTTAAACACCATAGAAAGGACCACACAAGGACTTTTAAACACCTTTGTGTCCGTAACAAGAATCATCCAAGGACTTTTAACCACCTTGATGTTCTTAAGTAACAAGGCTCACTCAAGGACTTTTAACCACCTTAGTGACCTCAACCTTTTCAAAACATCACTTGCCAATATACATCATTTTCATCAATTAATCCACTGTTTTAAAGCATTAAACCAAGCCATATTCATCATGCACTTAAAAGCATCAAACCACATTTAATCAATGTTCAAAAACAAGGAACTCTTACCTTGAGCTTCCTTTAACATATGGCTTATCAAAACAGCAAATACCATGCTAAATCATGCTTTCAAAACAGTAATCAAAACATGCAAATAACCACATTGCATCACAACAAAATCATGGCCACCACTAGAGAGAATTTCCGAAAACTTACACTAGAGCTTAGCAAAGTTGTTTAGACTTAAACTAAGCTCCCAAGACATTGGTTTCAAAGCCGAAAACCCAATTTCACTCACAAATTCCACTTCGCCTCTTGCCGAAGCACCAAATCAAGCCTCCGGATCACCACCACTTGGATCCAAAGATGCCTCCCCTGATTAAACACATTAAAGCAGAGATTTAATGCATCATCATGCATCAAAAGCTTCAATGAAAGCACTCAAACTCGCTGCTCTCATTCACACTCCAATTTCGGCCACCAAACACAACCGAAATTGCATCAAAACCACTTCTCAACGAAGCCCAGCCATAAACCAGCAAAACCTAACATCCATTAACACCATTTAACATCTAAAAGCAACCTATAAACATCCTTATACCTCCAGCAACATCAGATCCACAAGATCACCACAAAAACATCCAAGAATCACAAGCTAAACTTAGGAAACACAACCTATCCGGGATTGCATTAATCAAAACTCATTTCCTTATCAATTTAGAGTTCATTTAACATCAAAAACACACCTCAAATCACAGATTAATCATATCTAACGAAAATCATCAAAAATCACCAAATCTTGCATTATAAGCCAAGATCCATTTCACCACTTAAAATCCTTTAATAAAACTTCAATTAAGAGTTGAGAACTTGGGAATTTCAGTAAAGAACTGATAGTTTAGAGGAGAAGGACGTTCTTACCTCCAAACTTGTGTTTCTCCACTTTTTGGAATCAAAAACCTTGTTGAATCAACTAGCAAATGATGAGGTTTTGAAGATATGTAGATTAGGAATCAAAAGAATGTTGAAAGGTGGATTTTAGGTGAGAAAAGCAGAAACAACTCTCTGGAAAACAAGTGTTTGGATTGAGAGAAAATGAGAGAAAGAAAATAGAGAAGTTAGTTAAGAAAATAGCCAAATGGCCTTTCCCTCCACTTTTGATATGTTTTAAAATCAGAATAAATCTCAAAATATCTTAGAAAAATCTGGAGAAACTACTTTTGGAATAATAGCTCCTTAAAGATTCAAAGTTTCAACTCTTTATAAAACAGTCACAAAACTTTCAAAAATTACATTTTGGTCACTAGCCAAAATGTCACTCTTCCAAAACCCATTTTTCAAAATTGATTTCACAGTTCACTTAATTATATTAAAAGATGATTTTAGAACATTTTTCCATATTTTTAATGCAACCCGAACTAGGCTTTCCTAATTTCACCTCTTTAGATTCGAACAGCACTTTGACCAAACCGGTCAACGCCCAAAACTTCTAAGCCCAAAACCGGGGCGTTACACGGCAGCTGCTGTCTCTGTCGGAAATTGTGCCAGTACAACTCCTAGGCTTGCTGCCTCAGCATCCTATCCTCTAGTTTGTCCTCCTCCTGACCATTCTTCTCTCCTGCTGCCGCGGCGGGTTTCGGCGGCACCCTGCTGTCGCGGCGGGTTATGGTGGCACCTTGCTACAGTGGCAGGCTCCGACAAGCAATTTTTATGCATGCACCGAAATACATGCCAAAACAACACCTTTTCCACAAAACACTAAAATATGTAATCAAGCTTAATGGTGAAGGAAATTATGAGAATATGCATTAATGCCTAATTATGTAACTAAAAGGTGCCTAAGTCTAACAATAATATTAGTAAAAAAGGGTAAATAAAATAAGACTTTTAGACACTTTACACACCCCCAAACTCGAACTATTGCTTGTCCTCAAGCAATGCAATACTAAACATACTTGTCCTTTCACTAATCAGAAAGAAGTACCTGTTTTAAACTTGATTTAGCACCTCAAGGCCGTGACACCTATCATTAGATTAGTGAGAGGAGAATAACATGAATTACCTCAGAAGTAGACGATAATGCAATGCAGTGTGTGCAGAAACTGTGTACTAGCTGAATCTGAAGAATATTCTAAGTAAACAAAGATGTTGTCAAGGTAATGTAAGGTTGCTGCCGAGGCAACATAATTAAGCACAGTTTATCCCGAACCCATTGAGTAGAGTCATCCCGTGAATACTTTCATTCACTCAAGCTAATTTGTCCGTCACTTCAAAGATTTTCATATTCATAAACTTTGATAGCAGCGGAGTGTCCTTGCACATGATTCTTCCTAGAGTCAGTTTCGGGCACCTGTACGAAAAAACATAAAAATTTCTTTCCTGTCGTGGAAGTGCTTTTCTTTTTCAGTTTGTTGCCTGCTGCGGCGGCTTCCTGCAACCAGTGTTAGATTTTTTCAAATAATTCAAGCAGGCAATGTTTACCAGAAATTCTTAATAAATTTTGCAAGTAACAGTAGTGTTTTTAATTTTTGGCATTTATAGAAAAATTCTAAGTTTACTTCATACTTTTCTCCCAAAATTAAGTTCTTTTTATTATGGTGCAAAAAATTTAAGATCGGCTATCCTATCATAGGCACACGTTCTAACAAATTTTTTTCTTTCTTGATTAATTTTAGAGGCAAGTACATTATGTAATATGTATGCTCTAATTATGTCTTAACAATGATGAGTGCTAATCCCCCCAAACTCGAGAGGAGCATTGTCCTCAATGCATGAGAAAAATAAATGAGTTAGTCGGAAAGGTTGTCACCTTGCATGATGAATTTCCTTCGAGCCATGTTTGCTTGTGTGGCTATCGAATGTGTGTATCTGCTAGTCGAACCATGTGTACCTGTTACCTTGGCAACCCTGGGTAGTTGTATTTGAAGTTGCCATGACATCGATTTGGGTTGCCAGGGCGGGTAAGTATTTCAGCAGGAAATATGGGGAACCGGACTGCACTGTCAGGGAACATCCCTGGTGTATTGTATAAATTAGAGATGATGCCTTTCCATCCTATTGAGCTGGTTCCGGAGTTGATGGAGGAGTACTGCTGGTATTAGGGTACGTTTAGCAGCTTCAGTACTGCTGAGCAGCGGGAGCTGGGCGGCAACATCAGTATTGTCGGGCTGCGGGAGTTGGGCGACAACATCAGTCCTACCAGGCGACAAACTTTCATCAATGATGTTGCTCGACTGCCTCTGTCGAAATTCTCTAGAAGGCTGGTTGGTTGATGGTTGTGGTCATTGATAGGTTGTGAAACGGTTGAATTTTATTTGTAAGACGAAGAAAAAAAACAAAATAAAATAATAAAATGCATAAAGATATACAAATTGAAAATTAAAAAATTCTACGTCTATGAAAGCATAAAAAATGTGGAAGATAAAAATAAAAATTATGTTACTCTAGGAGTGCATTTGAATGCATCTCCTATAGTAACTACTCCCTTGTCGATTTGAGCTTAATAGGGTTGTTTCCAATACTTCTTGTAATCCACCCGCACCCCCCATCAAGTGATTATTCTCATGGTGGAGGAGTACTTCTTCCTCGTTCCCTTGTAGTCCATGTGAACCTTCCTCCTTATATCTATTCCTGAAGGCATGAACATATGGTTAGGAAAAATTATATCACTATCTAACCACGTACTTACCTCATCTTTGTCGAAGTTCGTTATGGTGGAAAGTTACTTTTGCTGTCGAGGTAGCTACTGCGACAACCAGTTGTTGCGACAGTCTTCTGTCATGATGCTATGCATGTCAAGGGAAAACTCAATTTTCAGAAAATCTTCATGACTCCCAACACTGTTTATAGTTGTTGCGACAGTCTTCTGTCATGATTGCTTTAAATCTGCCAGCATCGACTCCTCTAGATATATATAGTCTATAGTTGCGGAGGCTTCTATCGAAGCGGGCATCGTAGTCGAGGCATGTGATGTTGTCGTGGCATCATCAATTCTTTTGTCGGCCTCACTAGGTGTTGTTGTGGCATTGCTTTGTTCAGGTGTTGTCCTTTCACTGCTCAGTTCGTCTTCATGACATGGTTTTAGGTAGCTGCCAAAACAGTTTTCCATCTGGCTTTCTAGAAAGTGTTCTTCATCCTATTGGCTTGGAGGTTCTAATTCTTCCTCTTACATAAGAGATCTTTCTTCGCATTGCTCTTCGTCCTCTTGTCCTGGGACATCAGTATCCCTTAGACTTAATTGTTGGGTATCACTAGTTGCCGAGGCAGAAGTTGCTGAGATATCGAGTTCAGGTTCATCCATGGCCTTAATGAGGACTAAATTGCCTAGATGTGCATCCATCTTAGCGATGCTGGCATCTATGGCAGCTGATAATTTTTGGGTTAGTGCAAGGAAAGTTTGAAGTGTGTCCTCCAAGGATTTTGATTGCTCTTGAGGGTGATTACATTGCCAGGGCATATCGATTTCTGTAGCAAAATTGTTATGGTAAATTTTTTTGTTGAGATTTTTTATCATACCATCAAAAATCTTGCTATTCTGGCAGCAAGTGCGATAGCGACATCAGTTGTCCCTATTGCTGCTGCGGCGACATCTGCTGTTCATATTCAGGCAACCATTCCTGCATGGTTTTCCTCGACATGTCCGTTGCAAAAAGTTGAGGGCAACTTCCGAATGCATGATTGCCTTCACAAAATTCGCAAGAACTTTCCCAAATATTGCTGCCCTTAAATCGTAGGGCACCCGAATAAGCACTTTCCCACATAGTTTTTTTTCAACTGAAAATAAATGGAAATAGAATTAAGAGTGCAGAAAAATTAAAATGAATTTCGCTATTACCAATCCTCGGCAACGACGCCAAAAACTTATAGAGAGTTTTAGGTGTTAAATATGAGCGCAAGTGCACACTCCTCTCAAGTTATAGTATAAAAGATATCGTCTCCTAGAGGGATTGAACAACTTAACTCGAATCGTAATTCCTGCACAAAGGAAAATTAAATGCACAAATAAATCGAATTGTTTAGGAAGAAAAGTACGTAAAACACAAGTAAATAAAAGAGAAGAGATTAGATTGATGGAATGGGCCAGATTATGCTGCTCCCTAGTGTGAAACTACGTTGAATAATTTAAGTTGTCTTGTGCTGCCAGACTTTGCTGCCTCGGTGGGAGATGGCAGATTGGCTGTTGTGACGCTTTTGCTGCCTCGACAGTGGAACGAATGAGTGTCTCGGTGGCAAACTTGACAGTACTTTAAGGCTCGACAGAACACTTCGAAAGTGATCCTGCTTATGTCTAAGTCAGAATGTTGTTGATGCCCACTACGGATAATACCAATCGCGGCGTGAATCGTGCATAGACATCAATGTTTGGTTCGTTCTCTTTTAGCCACCTTAAACCCTAACCTATGTCTAGGCTGGGTTGATCAACAATTAATTATGGTGAAGACCGTACTTACTCCTTTCGTGACTTCGACTCTCTCGATACCGAACAAAGGGATAGTAAACAATTAATCTTTTGCCTTAAACGAAAACTATGAAGAACATGGAATAAGCAAACCTTGAAGCTTTGTTGCAAAAACAAACTCAATTCCTAAACAACAATTCTCACACTAGTTTACAACGTAACCCAAACCCAAAAGAGAATTTAGAACATAATGGCGGCATGAAAACCTAAACTATGCCTAAGGGAAAACCTAAGTTGTCTTGAAGTAAGAATACATTGAGTATACATAGGCATTAGCTAGGTCAAGTCCTCCTTGGAGTAGACGTCTTTAAAGTAGCTTTTGCATTAAATGCAACTTTAAATTCTGACTTCTTTGAGTTGAATGTGGACTTCTTCACGTTGCCTTGCTCCGCAAGTTAGCTTGTTCTCCTCCTCCGGCAGCTCTGTCCGCTGCTACAGGCATCAAAAAATTGAGTGGATGGCATCATTATAATAAGGATTTTTTGCACTTTAATTCTCCAATTCCTCAGCTAGCTAGCCTGGGCGGCCATTATGGCGGCGACAGCTACTCGGCAACTGTTGTCTCTGTCTGGAACTACGTTAGTATAGCTCCTAGGCTTCCTGCCTCAACATCCTCTCCTCTGGCCTGTCCTCCTCCTTATCATTCCTCTCTCCTACTGCCGCGGTGGGTTCCTGTGGCACCTTGCTGCCGCGGTGGGTTCCGACGAGCAATTTTCCTACATGCACCGAAATACATACCAAAATAGCACCTTTTCCACAAAATATACTAGAATATGTAATCAAGCTTAATGGTGAATGAAATTTTGAGAATATGCATTAATGCCTAATTATGCAACTAAAATGTGCCTAAGTCTAACAATAATATGAGTAAAAAGGGTAAATAAAATAAGACTTTTAGACTCTTTATATTTACCCAAACTAAAATTTTCATTAGATAAAATATGTGATGCTTGTGCTAAGGGTAAACAAAAGAGAACCTCATTTAATCTCATTAATGATGTTTCAACTAGTAGGGTGTTACAATTAATCCACATGGATTTATTTGGGCCTATTAGAACTATGAGCTTGGTGGTATGTCATATGCATTTTTATTGGTAGATGACTTTTCTAGATACATTTGGGTTATATTCTTAAGTACTATGAATGAGGCTTTAGAAAATTTTATTACGTTTACAAAAATTACCCAAAATGATCTTGATCTTAAAATCTCACATATTAGAAGTGATCATGGAACCGAATTTTAAAATATGGGTTTTGAAGATTTTTGTAATGAAAATGGTATTAGCCATAATTTTTCGACTCCTTGCACTCCTCAACAAAATAGGGTAGTTGAGGGAAAAATAGAACTTTAGAAGAGATGACTAGGAGAATGCTTTGTGAAAATAATTTACTTAAGTATTTTGGGCGGAAGCCACTAATACGGCTTGTTATATTATTAATAGAGTAATGATTAGGCCTATTTTAAAGAAAACACCATATGAGATTTTAAAATCCAAAAAGCCTAACATTAGCTATTTCCACCCTTCTGGTTGTAAATGTTTTGTCTTAAAACAATGAAAAAGACAACTTAGGTAAATTTGATGCTAAAAGTGATGAAGCAATATTTTTGGGTTATTCCCTAATCTCTAAAGCCTACCGAGTATTTAATAAAAGAAATTTGGTTGTTGAAGAGTCTATACATGTTTTTTCGATGATAACTTCCTTCCGAGGAAGGAATCTTGTGATGATGATGATGTAGGGATCATTGAAGCCATCGATGGAGGACAAACATCAAAGGTGAATGAGATTCCAACTAAAGAAGAGGAAGCACAAGATCCACCTCTTGAAGCCTTGAAGGACTTGGCTCTCAAGGAAAAGAAGGTGACATACCAAGGGAGTTCAACTATGTCAAATGTGGTGAAATCTTGGGTGATCCATCCAAGGGGGTAACTACTAGATACTCTCAAACTTATGAATCATGTTGCATTTATCTCATGTATAGAGCCTAAAAATATCAAAGAAGCATTAAAAGATGATTTTTGGATATTGATTATGCAAGAGGAACTTAATCAATTTGAGAGAAGTAAAGTATGGACATTAGTTGATAGGCCTAGAAATCAATCTACTATAGGAACTAAGTGTGTATTTAGAAACAAACTAGATGAGAGTGGTAAGATAGTTAGGAACAAGGCTAAGCTTGTTGCTCAAGGTTACACTCAAGAAGGGGAATTGATTTTGATGAAACATATGCACCCGTAGCTAGAATGGAAGCTATTAGGATGCTTCTTGCATTTGCATGCTATCATGATTTCAAGCTCTTTCAAATGGATGTGAAAAGTGCTTTTCTAAATGGTTTATAAAAGAAGAAGTGTATGCAGAACAACCACACGGTTTTGAAGATCCAAATTTTCCATACCATGTTTTTAAACTAACAAAAGCTTTATACGGTTTCAAACTAGCTCCTAGAGCTTGGTATGAAAGACTTTCAGACTTTTTAATTGAAGTAGGTTTTGAAAAAGGTAAGGTGGATACTACACTTTTCATTAAAAGATATGTCAATGACATCTTAGTAGTTCAAATATATGTTGATGATATTATTTTTGGTTCTACTAATGAATTTTATTGCCAAGAATTTTCTAAGCTAATGCAAGGTGAATTTGAGAAGAGCATGATATGAGAGCTCTCATTTTTCTTGGGGCTCCAAATCAAGCAAAGGAAAGATGACACCTTCATTAATCAAGCCAAATACATCAGGGATATGCTCAAGAAGTTTGGGTTGGAGAATGTGAAGCCTCAAGCCACTCATATGAGCTCGTCAATTAAGCTTGACAAGGATGAAGGAGGTAAGTGTGTTGATTCTAAGCTTTATCGTTCCATGATTGGATCTTTTCTTTACCTTACCGCAAGTAGACACGATATCATGTTTAGTGTTTGCTTGTGTGCTAGGTTTCAAGCTAGTCCTATAGAATCACACCTAGTTGCCATTAAGAGAATCTTTAGATACCTTAGAGTTACACCTTGTTTAGGTCTTTGGTATCCTAGAGACTCTTCCTTTGACCTTCATGCCTTATCCGATGCAGATTATGGGGGATGTAAGATAGATAAGAAAAGTACATCTGGAACATGTCAATTCTTAGGTAGTATGCTCGTATCTGGGTTCTTTAAGAAACAAAATAGCGTAGCCTTATCTACCATCGAATTGGAGTACATATACTTAGGGAGTTGTTGTGCTCAAGTTCTTTGGATGAAGCAACAACTCTTATATTATGATGTTCAAGTAGATATCATACCCTTTAAGTGTGACAACACTAGTGCCATTTGTCTCACTAAGAATCCCATCCAACACTCTAGAACCAAACATATAGAAATAAGACATCACTTCATTAGGGATCATTTCTTGAAAAAAGATGTTGTTCTAGAATATGTTGATACCTTGAGGAGAGAGTTATGTGTAATCAGCCTTCCTTGACCCTTTTATGTCCCAAATGGTCAAAAATGTGCTTGAAATTATTTGATGCTTATGCTTGGGTTAATTTGCCTCCTTTTGTATCTGTGCTTGTTGCTAGGGGAAGTATGCATCAGTTTTAGTTCATATAACATGCTCATATATCATTTACATGCATTTAAGCTCGATCTAAGTTGACTCTTTGGACATGAAACTGCCCAAAATGCAATTTCTAGCAAGGGTGTACCAAAACAGGTACATCTGTTTTGATAAGGGTTCGATCTAAGTTGATTCCAGTACTGAATCGTACCGAAATGAGCTCTTAGTGTTTCGATACGGATTCATGGTGTTGTTCCGAAACAAGGTCAACCTGTATCGAAACAAGTCTCGTACCGAAACGGCTCTAAAGCGTTTCGATACGGCCGTTCTGATACGCCAAGTGGCGTATCGAAACACGATTGTGCATATTGCTTTAAATAGCATTAAAATATTATCAAACTTTAATTAGAACACCAACTATCTTTTTCTCTCAAACCCTAACCAAAAACCCCTATATAAACTTCTCAAATTACTTGATTTTTCACATCAAAACCTAATTTTTTAGGGTTTTCAATCTACACATCAAGGCTAGAGCTTCACATCAAAAGCTGGTTTAATTCATTTTCCACCCTCCGAAACCATCTCGGCACATGTCCCAACATACATACAACTTAAATACTTATCAATGGCAACTCATACACAACATAAACAACATCAAGACATCATTCTCGGAAGCAATTGAATTAGAGGCATATTTCCTACAAGATAAAAGCGCCAAAAGGCTAAAATCCAAAAGCAAGCATGTACCAAAACTCAAGGGCCATTTACAAGACCAAAAATGCATCAGAAACTTTCTCAAAACCAGAAATCAACAAATCGATAACATTCAAAGCATCGGATACCCCCATTGCCCTTATTACACTAGTTCAATAGTACCACATACCTTTAGCAAAATGACTTGGTGTGATTCCTTGAAGATGTTGGCTCCCAAAAGGCCTAATTATCTGCATTGATGAACAAAGAGAGCATAAGCATGCAAGCTTAGTGAGGATTGCTTAAAATCACAAACATCATCAATGCACGAAACCATTTTTCACTCTTTTCAAAACCTTCATCCCTTTATTAACAAATCGTGTTATTTAACAACAAATTCATTGTTTTAAAATCATGCATCATGATCCGATCAAAACCAGCAATTAAACCATTGCTACTCATTTTTTCAAGCATTTCAAGCATAAACACCATTATGCTAAGCTTATGCCAAAACATGCATCTTTCAAACTATGCACTAACATCATTTTCCACAATAACTTATTTCATTATATTGGCTCACAAGTGATAAACAACAATCTCAAAAAATATATCGGATACACAGATTACCAAGGGTTGTCCCACACCCTTCATACACTCTACCTGTATTTCAAGGTTCACACACGAGAGCGACCCTCCATCGTTGTGACACCCGTGGTGGAGTATTCGTACAATCACAACCCCTCAACACTACTCATCGGTAGATGTATAATCCACTAACGGGAGACGGGACACACACAAGGTTCGCACCCGGGAGCTACCCTCAACCGTTGCAACCTTAAACAATCCTCAATCGTTAGGGTACTTGGATGGAGTGTTCGGTTCAATCACAACCCCTCAACATCCAAGGCGACTTGTTTATAGTGCACTCAATCCTATAGCCTGCTAACTATATCCGATGTAATTTATAAAACATTTTATTCAACATCACTTGCCAATATAACCCATACCTCATGCATAACTCGCTATTTTTACAAAGCATTCATGATAAGCCATCAACAAGCATTAAACCATGCTTGAAACCTTATGCATCAACACATGCATAGAAGGACCACTTACCTAGTGCATCCTTAAACCACACGACATCATCATACACCATTTATATTCTCAAAAACATGCTTTAAAACGGTAGGTAAATGCAATTAAAATCAAGCGCAACCAAAGGCTCAAAACTAGCACAACCGAGGGAGAAATTTCGATTTACTTACTTCTGAACTTAGTAAAGCGTTTCAAGCTCTTATTAAGTTCCTAAAACCTTTTCTAAAATGTTTCCACACTGGAAAACCAAATTCCACTCACCGACTTGCGAAACCACGCTTGCCGACGCGACTACCGATCTTGCGAAGCCTAAAAAAACACTTCGTTTGCTTCTGGAATATTATCCCATATTTTCAATACATGAAAACATAGGTGCATTAAAATGCATCCAAAACCCCAGCACACACAAGAAATCTTGCAGCCCTGCTCTAAAGCATCAAAACACCCATTCGAAACAACCGAACACTCAATCGATTGACCTCAAACCTCAGCCCAGCCATTACCCAACTCATTCAACACATTCTAAGCATTAATCAACATCCAAAAACAACCTAAAACCATCTTTATACTTCCAGCAACTCGAATTCCCCAAGAACACCTCAAAAACTCACCCAAAAGAACTTCAAAAACTTGGGATCTCAAGGATTTCGGGATCTATATGATTAAGACTCCACTTTAACACTAAAAACCTTTCAAAACTCATTTAACAACAATCTCAAACCAGCTCAATCAATCAAAATCAGAAACATCAAGGCCATTTCAGGCCACCGTTCCGAAACCCCTCCAGACATGTTACGGTACAATAGTTTACAGAGGCAAAATGTTCTGGAACGAGCCTCACCTTTCCGAAATATCAAGACCATTTCAGGCCACCGTTCCAAAACAGGTAAGGGCATTCTGAAACGCATGGGCCTGCAAATTTCTAAAAACCAGTTTAATTCATTTTTCACCCTCCGAAACCAGTTTTTTAGAAAATTTGCAAGCCCAGGCATTTCGAAATGCCCTTACCTGTTTCGAAATGGTGCCCTGAGATGGCCTTGATGTTTCGGAACAATGAGGCTCGTTCCGAAACATTCTGCCTCTGTGAACTATTGTACCAGAACGTGTCTAGATGGGTTCCGAAACGGTCCGTGTTTCGGAACGGGCATTAATATTTCAGAATGGCCATACCGATACGGGGATCCCTATTCCGGAAGACCAAACCGTTGAATGCAAATTTTGAATTCATTTGAATTTCTATTTCTGGCATTTTGGTCCCCGTTTTCCTTTTATGAATTTGTTTAAGTTCTAAATGTTATTTTGAGTTGAGATTTCACTAAGAAGCATGTAACGAACCTAATTAAAGGTTGGCAACTTGAATTTGGCAAAAGTCTTTATAATTTATCAAATTTACAAATGGTCCCTAAACCTTAATCGACTTTAATTAATTATCGGTTGAGTTGATGTTTCATTCGCTGCTTGTGTACGTACACATAGGAACCTAAGTTGCATCTAGACAAGATAAAAAGAATAAAAGGGTCGTTTATTGTGGTAAACCTTCCCGCTTTACTTCAATATTCCCCGTGTGATCCAGTTGGTTCGGTCTATCGGCCAAGCCGGGTCGAGCGGGTTACATTTTGTTTGTATCAGAGCCAAGTTACGAAAGGTTGGGATGATGGTAAGTTGTGGGTAAGTGATTTGCAATGTGGATATGTGTTTTGGTGGTATTTGCCTTGTTTGGTGAATGTTTAAGCATGCTTATGTTGAATGTGTGATAGTGATGCTATACATGATGAATGAATATGGATGTGAACTGTTCTACGATGATGTTTGGGCTGAATCTTGATGCTTGAGTCATATGATGGCTAAATTATGCATGTAGTATGCTTTATGCTATGTTGGGGGTAAATTGGGATGCCCATTGCCTTATTACCTAATGAAATGTTTTAAATTGGTTTTGAAAGTCTTGGGATCCTTGTTAAGAGCTGGCCTAATCATTTGTTTGTTTTATGTTCATGTTTAAATGTTAACTAGCACAATGGGACCGAGACGTGAGTTACGTTGTGGAGTGATAGCTCTTGTTGAGGGGCAGCGTGGCCAGGAGAACGAGGCTCCTGCTGCTGCACAAGTGGGATTGCCACTAGAGCCACTTAGGAGTTTGGGAGGATTAGAGTTTCGTGGATTATCTCTCGAGGCGTTTGAGGCATGGCTAGCCAGTACGACCCAGATATTGGATCGGATGGGGTGCAATGATGCACGGATGCTGGGCTGCGCAGTATCGTTGTTGCATGGTGATGCATATACATGGTGAGGGACTGCGGCCACAAAATTGGAGCCGGAAGAGGTAGATTGGACGTTCTTCCGGTTAGCTTTCAAAACAAACTACCTTGGAGTTTCGTACTTGGATGATAAGAAGAGGGAGTTTATGTCTCTAGTTCAGGGGAGTATGACGGTAGCTGAGTACGAGGTCCAGTTCGTACGGTTGAGCCAGTATACTCCAGAGTTGGTGCCGAGTGATAGGCATCGATGCAATCGATTTCGGTATGGCCTGGTACAAGACGTGAAGACGTACATGCTAGCCACAGATTATACGAATTTTGATGTTCTCGTGACATGAGATAAGGATATAGAACAGAGCTTGGGTTTGACTTCGCGTAAAGATGGTTCTGGTTTGGGCAAGAGAGCTGCTGATGCTGGCACTAGTGGTAGGCGAGTAAAAGGAACCGGGACCGCCGATATCAGCTTGCAGCCAGGCGTGGCAACTTTGGACAAAGTGCACATGCTCAGGGCAACATGCAGAGGTGTGAGACGAATACTTGTTGAACGTGTGGTTCACGGGAGCACATGAGAAGGGGTTGCCCTCGTACGGCTCGTGAGGTGCAGGCCATTGTGGCTGGAGCTAATACATGTTGGAACTGTGGATCCGCTGACCATATGAGGCGTGAGTGTCCCCTATTAGCGGGAGGAGGTCAGGGTCATGCGTCGGTTGTCGCACAGTAGAGAGGCAGTGGGCGCGACCGGGGCAACTTCCAGAGGAGAGAGGAAGATTAGAGAGGAGTGGCCCATGAAGGTTCTGTCCAGCCAGAGGGAGGTGGTCCCGCGAGGGTGTATGCACATCGCGACGGACATAATGACACTGATGTGATTGAATGTACCATACGTATGTGCATTGATTATCGGCAACTAAACAAGTTGATGATTAAGAACAATTACCCTTTTCCAAGGATCGATGATTTGTTCGATCAGTTTCATGGTGCTTTGGTGTTTTCAAAGATATATTTGAGGTCTGGGTACTATCAGCTTAAGGTTAAGGATGTGGATGTACCTAAGACAATTTTTCTAACGAGGTACGGCCATTATGAGTTTTTGGTGATGTTGTTTGGCTTGACAAATGCACTGATGATATTCTTATGTACTCACATATCGAGGAGGATAATGATAAGCACTTGAGGATTGTGTTACAAGTGCTGTTGGAGAATCAACTTTATGCTAAGCTGAGCAAGTGCGAGTTTTGGCTCAATAAAGTGGTTTTCCTTGGATATGTTGCGTCTGCCGAAGGCATCCGGGTTGATCCACACAAGGTTGAGGTGGTGATGAATTGGAAGATGCCTAAGTCAGTAACGAAAGTACGTAGTTTCCTTGATTTGACTGGTTACTACCGAAGGTTTGTCGAAGGTTTCTCTATGATTGTTGCTCCTTTGACCAAGTTGATGCAAAAGAATGATCGCTTCGAGTGGACGGATGTTAGGCAACAAGCGTTCGAGAAGTTGAAGGAAGTTTTGACGCAAGCTCCTGTCTTGATTTAACCAGAATCGGGTAAGGAGTTTGTAGTTTATACTGATGCATCATATGTTGGTTTGGGTTGCGTGTTGATGCAAGGTGGGAAAGTTGTGACTTATGCTTCTATACAGTTGAAAGTGCATGAGCGTAACTACCTTACGCATGATCTTGAGCTCGCAGCGGTGGTTTTTACCTTGAAGATTTGGAGACATTACCTTTATGGTGAAAGGTGTGTGGTTTATACCGACCATAAGAGTTTCAAATATCTTTTGTCTCAAAAGGAGTTGAATCTTACGCAACGAAGATGGTTGGAGTTGCTTAAGGATTACGATTTAACCATTGAGTATCATTCAGGAAAGGCCAATGTTGTGGTTGATGCTTTGAGTAGGAAGGTAGCCATTGAGCTGAGAGCTATGTTTGCTCGTTTGAGTATATCGCGTGATGGTGGCTTGATAGCCGAATTGCAGGTGAAACCTTCCATGATTCAATTGATTAAGGAAAAACAGTTGTTAGATGATTCGTTGGTGCCTCATGTTCAGGATATAGCTGATGGTAAGGCTTCAGATTTCTGCTTTAATGATAATGGTGTACTATGTTACAAAAGTCAGATAGTGGTACGGGAAGATGTTGAGTTGAGGCGTACTATTTTGACTGAGGCTCATAAAAGTCATTTTGCTATGTACCCTCGTAGTACTAAAATGTATCGTGGTTTGAAGGATGAGTACTATTGGGTGGGATTGAAAAATGATGTGGCAGATTATGTAAGCAAGTGTATGGTTTGCCAATGGGTGAAGGCTAAGCATTAGTTTCCTTCCGGATTGTTACAACCTTTGACGATACTGGAGTGGAAATGGGAAACGATTACGGTGGAATTTGTGTCCGGGTTGCCCTTGACACCGTCAAAGAAGAACTCAATGTGGGTGATTGTAGATCGTCTTACGAAGTGTGCACATTTCATAGTTGTGCATACTACATATACATTGGATAAATTGGCAGAATTGTATATTGATGAGATTGTGCGGTTGCACGGTGTGCCCAAGTCCATAGTGTTGGATAAAGATCCGAGGTTTAAAACGAGATTTTGGGAACGTTTACATCAGGCTTTGGGTACACGGTTGAATATTAGAACTTCATATCATCCTCAGTCGGATGGGCAGTCGGAACGGGTTATCCAGGGTGCTTGAGGATATGTTGTGATGTTGTGTGATTGATTTCCAGGGTTCTTGGGAAAAGCATCTGCTGTTGGATGAGTTTGCTTATAACAATAGTTTTTAGGCAAGTATACAAATGGCACCGTATGTGGCCTTGAATGGGAAGAAGTGTAGAACGCCTCTTTGTTGGGCTGAGGCGGGGCAAAAGTTACTTTCCTTGCAAGATATGCTCAATGGAACAACAGAGAAGGTGAAGCTCATATGTGAACGGTTGAAGGCTGCATCAGATCGTCAGAAGTCTTACGAGGATTTAAAGCATAATGAGGTTGAGTTCGCGGTTGATGATCGCGTGTTCCTTAAGGTATCGCCTTGGAAGAAGGTGATGAGGTTCGGACGTAAAAGAAAGCTTAATCCGAGGATTATTGGACCCTATGAGGTGGTGGAGCGAGTTGGTCCTATGGCTTATTGGTTGACATTGCCCCCCGAGTTGCAGAAGATCCATGATGTGTTTCATGTATCTACGTTGCAGAGGTATAGATCAGATCCCTCGCATTTAATGCCGGTTGAGGAGATTGAGTTGAATCCAGATTTGTGCTATGATGAGGAACTGGTGAGAGTTCTGGATATGAGCAGCAAAGTTGTTCGTGGCAAGACGATAGAGCTTGTGAAGGTGTTGTGGTGACACCGAGGAGTTGAGGAGGCCACGCGGGAAAGCAAAGCGGATATTTTTCCTTCAGGTAAAATTTCGAGGACAAAATTTCCTTAGTGGGGGAGAGTTGTTACACCCCGATTTTAGGCTTAGATGTTTCGGCGAATTGGGTTGGGCCGTTGCAACCGGTGTCGGTTGTTTGAAACGTTAAAAGATGGTTTAGGGAGATCGAGGTTGGGGATAGGATAAAAGCATGATTAAAATTCCTAAAATCCTCTAAAATTATATCTAAGGGTTGATCAAATCGATTTTATGAAACGAGTTTTCGAAAGTATACATTTTGGATAGTGACCAAAATGTAAAGATTTAAAAGTTGGAAAAAATGTTTTTCAACGAAGAGTCAAAATCTTAGAATCCTTAGGGAGTTACTTGGCAATTATGCCTTTTCCCTAATTTGGCATGTGTTTTTAAATGTTATTAAAAATTAAAAAGGCTTTTAATTTTATTTAATTAAAAAGTTAGTTAATCAATTAAGAAGTTTTCACGATCAATTTCATCTCTCTCTTTCACTTCAGCCAAACACTTCTCATTTTCTCTCAAATCTCTAGATTTTTCTTCACTCTCAAATCCTCTTTTGAGTTCTACCTTTTGCTTATTGATTTCTTCCATTTTCCTTTAAGTTTCTTCAAGCAAATCTTGCCAAACTAGAGGAGAAGCAAGGATTGGAGGTAATTTTCATGCTATCCCTCTAATTTAAGTTCTTTAATGAAATTCCAAAGATATTTGACTCTTTAACACTGATTTTGATTGAGGTTTTGTGGTTAGAGGGATAAACTCTTGAAATCTTAATGAAAAATTGGTTTAAATGTGATTTTCGGATTTTGATTGATTGGGCTAGTTTGAGATTGTTGTTAAATGAGTTTTGAAAGGTCTTTGGTGTTGAAGTGGGGTCTTAATAATATAGATCCCAAAATCCTTGAGATCATTAGTTTTTGAAGTGCTTTTAGGTGAGTTTTTTAGGTGTTCTTGGGGAATTCGAGTTGCTGGAGGTATAAGGATGGTTTTAGGTTGTTTTTGGATGTTTTTTAATGCTTAGAATGTTTGGAATGAGTTGGGTAATAGCTGGGCTGAGGTTTGAGGTCAATCGATTGAGCTTTCGGTTGTTTCAGATGGGCGTTTTGATGCTTTAGAGCAGGGCTGCGGGATTTCTTGTGTGTGCTGGGGTTTTGGATGCATTTTAATGTATTGAACCACTATTTTGATGTGTTGAAAACAAGGGATAATAATTCGGAAGCAAACGAAGTGTTTTTGGAGGATTCAAAAGATCACTAGTCGCATCGGCAAGCGTGGTTTCGCGAGTCGGTGAGTGGAATTTGGTTTTCCAGCGTAGAAATGTATTAGAAAAGGTTTTGGTAACCTAATAAGAGGTTGAAACGCTTTATTAAGTTTGGAAGTAAGTAATTCGAAATTTTTTCCTCGGTTGTGCTAGTTTTGAGTCTGTGGTTGCACTTGATTTTAATTGCATTTACCTACTGTTTTAAAGCATGTTTTTTAGAATATAAGTGGTGTATGATGAAGTTGTGTGGTTTAAGGATGCACTAGGTAAGTGGTCCTTGTATGCATGTGTTGATGCATAAGGTTTTAAGCATGGTTTAATGCTTGTTGATAACTTATCATGAATGCTTTGTAAAAACAATGAGTTATGCATGAGGTATGAGTTATATTGGCAGGTGATGTTGAATAAAATGTTTTATAAATGAAATCAGATATATGAAATCAGATATAGTTAACCGGCTATAGGATTGAGTGCACTATAAACAAGTCGGCTTGGATGTTGAGAGGTTGTGATTGTATCGAATACTCCGTCCAAGTACCTTAACAATTGAGGATTGTTTAAGGTTGCAATGGTTGAGGGTAGCTCCCAGGTGCGAACCTTGTGTGTGTGTTCCGTCTCTTTTTAGTAGATTATACATCTACCGATGAGTGGTGTTGAGGGGTTGCGATTGTACCGAATACTCCACCACGGGTGTCACAATAATAGAGGGTCGCTCTTGTGTGTGAACCTTGAAATGCCAGTAGAGTGTATGAAGGGTGTGGGACAACCCTTGGTAATCCTTGTATCTGATATATGTTTTGAGATTGTTGTTTATCACTTGTGAGCCAATATAATGAAATGAGTTATTGTGGAATATGATGTTAGTGCATAGTTTGAAAGATGCATGTTTTGACTTAAGCTTAGCATAATGGTGTTTATGCTTGAAAGGCTTCAAAAATGAGCAGCAATGATTTAATTGCTGGTTTTGATCGAATCATGTTGCATGATTTTTAAAACAGTGAATTTGTTGTTAAAGTGCACGATTTGTTAATAAAGGGATTAAGGTTTTGAAAAGAGTGAAAATGGTTTTGTGCATTTATGATGTTTGTGATTTCGAGCAATCCTCACTAAACTCGCATGCTTATGCTCTCTTTGTTCATCAATGCAGATAATTAGGCTTTTAGGAGGCATCATCTTCAAGGAATCACACCAAGACATTTTGCTAAAAGTATGTGGTACTATTGAACTGGTGTAATAAAGGCAATGTTGGTGTCTGATGCATTGAATGTTATCGATTTGTTGATTTCTAGTTTTGAGCAAGTTTCTGATGCATTTTTGGTCTTGTAAATAGCCTTTGTGTTTTGGTACATGCTTGCTTTTGGATTTTAGCCTTTTGTTGCTTTTATCTTGTAGGAAATATGCCTCTAGTTCCATTGCTTCCGAGAATGATGTCTTGATGTTGTTTATGTTGCATATGAGTTGCCATTGATAAGTATTTAAGTTGTATGTATGTTGGGACATGTGTCGAGATGGTTTCGGAGGGTGGAAAATGAATTAAACCAGTTTTTTTAGAAAATTGCAGGCCAAGTCGTTTCATAACACCCTTACCTGTTTGGGAACGGTGGCCTGACATGGCCTTGATGTTTCGAAACGGTGAGGGTCGTTCCGTAACATTTTGCCTGTGTGATCCATTATACCGGAACGTGTCTGGAGGGGTTTCGAAACGATCCCGCGTTCCGAAACGTGCATCAATGTTTCAGAACGGCCGTACCGATACGGGGCTCCCTGTTTCGAAACACCAAACCGTTGAATGCAGAATTTGAATTCATTTGAGTTTCTGTTTCTTGCATTTTGGTCCATATTTGCCTTTTATGCAATTGGATGAGTTTTAAATGTTATTTTGAGCTGAGATTTCACTGAGAAGCATGCAACGAACCTAATTAAAGGTTGGTAACTTGAATTTTGCAAGAGTCCTTATAATTTATGAAATTTACAAAATGGTCCCTAAACTTTAATCGACTTTAATTAATTGGATATTGCGTTGATGTTTCATCCGCTGCTTGTGTACGTACACATAGGAACCTAAGTTGCATCTAAACAAGATAAAAAGAAACAAAAGGTTGTTTATTGTGGTAAACCTTCCTAGTTTACTAAAAAATTCCCCGTGTGATCCGTTCAGTTTGGTCTATAAGCCATGCTGGGTCGAGGGGATTACATTTGGTGGTATCAAAGTCAGGTTACGAAAGGTTGGGATGATGGTAAGTTGTGGGTAAGTGATTTGTGATGTGGATATGTGTTTTGGTGGTATTTGCTTTGTCTGGTGAATGTTTAAGCATGCTTATGTTTAATGTGTGATAGTGATGCTATACATGATGAATGAATATGGGTGTGAACTATTCTACGATGATGTTTGGGCTGAATCTTGATGCTTGAGTCATATGATGGTTAAAGTATGCATGTAGTATGCTTTATGCTATGTTGGGGGAAATTGGGATGCCCATTGCCTTATTACCTAGTGAAATGTTTTAAATTGGTTTTAAAAGTCTTGAGATCCTTGTTAAGGGCTAGATGCTCATTTATTTGTTTTATGTTCATGTTTAAATGTTAACTAGCACAATGGTACCGAGACGTGAGTTACGTTCTGGAGCGATAGCCCCTGCTAAAGGGCAGCGCCAAGAGAACGAGGTTCTGCTTGGTGGAAATTTAACTCCTCCTCCACCGCCACCACCCGGGGGTAGGGAGCAATAACAACAAGGACATGCTTGTCCGAGGATTGGTGATTGAATGCCTTTGGTACATGCAATGACGGGAGCATTTCAAGCTGTTGTTGCCAGAGTGCATGTGCAGGCTCCTGCTGCTGGGCAAGTGGGATTGCCACTAGAGCGACTAAGGAGTTTTGGAAGAGTAGAGTTTCGTGGATTATCTCCCGAGGTGTCTGAGGAATGGCTTGCTAGTACGATCCGAACATTTGATCAGATGGAATGCAATGATGCACGAAAGTTGGGTTGCGCAAAATTGTTGTTGCATGGTGATGCATATACATGGTGGACGACTGCGACCGCAGCATTAGAGGCGGAAGAGGTACATTGGACGTTCTTCCGGACAGCTTTCAAGAGAAACTACCTTAGATTTAGGTACTTGGATGATAAGAATGGCGAGTTCATGTCTCTAGTTCAGGGGAGTATGGCGGTAGCTGAGTACGAGGTCCAGTCTGTACGGTTGAGCCAGTATGCTCCGGAGTTGGTACCGAGTGATAGGCATCGATGCGATCAATTTTGGTATGGCATGGTACAAGATGTGAAGATGTACATGCTACCCACAGATTATACGGATTTTGATGTGCTCGTGAGGGTGGTTCTGGTTTAGGCAAGAGAGATGCTGATGAGGAGCACAGGCTCAGGGACCGTCGATATCAGCCTGCAGCTAGGCGTGGCAACTTTGGATGAGGTGCACAGGCTCAGGGAAACCGGCAGAGGTTTGAGCCGAATACATGTTAGACGTGTGGTTCATTGGAGCACTTGAGAAAGGATTGCCCTCGTGCGGCTCGTGAGGTGTAGGCTCCTGTGGCTGGAGCTAATTCATGTTGGAACTGTGGATTCGCTATCCATATGAGGCGTGAGTGTCCCCTGTTAGTGGGAGGACGTCAGGGTCGTTCACCAGTTGTTGCACAGTAGAGAGGCAGTGGGCGCGACCGTGGCAACTTCCAGATGATAGAGGAAGGTCAGAGAGGAGTGGACCATGTAGTTGTTGTCCAGTTAGAGGGAGGTGGTCTCGCGAGGGACGTAATGACACCGATGTGATTGCAGGTACCTTCACCTTGCAATCCCTATCTTTGTTAGCATTGATTGATTCTTGATCTACGCATTCATACAATTTTGAGTGAGCATGCGAATTTGCTTGATATTCCTGTTGAGATGCTAGATGTAGGAATGCAAGTAACAAGTTCTTTTGGTGAGATCATGGTTACAAGGAAATTGTATAGGAGGTGCCCATTGTTTTTCAAGGTCATGTGTTCTCTGTTGATTTGATGAAATTACCTTTTTGTGGCTTTGATGTGATTCTTGGAATGGACTGGTTGGTTAAACACCGGGATGTGGTGGATTTTGATGTTAAGCGAGTTACCATGAAGCTTGAGGATGATTACAAGGTGGTAATCGTAGGTGAGAACGTGAAGTTCTTGTCTAATGCAATTTCGGCTATCAAAGCGAGTCGAATGATGGAGTTGGGATGCGAAGCTTTCTTGGTGTATGTGATGAATCATGGTTCGAAGGAAGTGCGTGTGCAAGACATACGAACCGTATGTGAGTTTCTGGGTGTCTTTTCGGAAGAGTTGCCTGGATTTCCACATAATTGAGAGGTTGAGTTTGGTATCGAGTTGTATGAGAATACGACTTCGGCGTCCATTGCTCCTTTTCGCATGGCACCTAAGGAGTTGAAGAAGCAACTTCAGGAGTTTCTTGATCGGGGGTTCATAAGGCCAAGTATTTCACCTTGGGGTGCACCAGTCTTGTTTGTAAATAAGTAGGATGGTGCCATGCGTATGTGCATTGATAATCAGCAACTGAACAAGTTCACGATTAAGAACAAATACCCTTTGCCAAGGATCGATGATTTTCTTGATCAGTTTTGTGGTGCTTCGGTGTTTTCAAAGATAGATTTGAGGTCTGGGTACTATCAGTTTAAGGTTAAGGATGTGGATGTACCTAAGATAGCTTTTCAAATGAGGTACGACCATTATGAGTTTTTGGTGATGCCGTTTGGCTTGACAAATGCATCGGCTACTTTCATGGATATGATGAATAGGGTGTTCCATGAGTTTCTAGATCAGTTTGTGGTTATCGATGATATTCTTGTGTACTCACGTACCGAGGAGGATCATGATAAGCACTTGAGGATTGTGTTACAAGTGCTGTTGGAGAATCAGCTTTATGCTAAGCTGAGGAACTGCGAGTTTTGGCTCAAGGAAGTGGTTTTCCTTGGACATGTGGTGTCTGCCTAAGGCATCCAAGATGGTCCGCATAAGGTTAAGGCGGTGATGAATTGGAAGATGCCTAAGTCAGTAACGGAAGTGCGTAGTTTCCTTGGGTTGGCTGGTTACTACCAAAGGTTTCTCTAAGATTGTTGCTCCTTTGACCAAGTTGTTGCAAAAGAATGTTAGCTTCGAGTGGACGGATGTTAGGCAGCAAGTGTTCGCGAAGTTGAAGGAAGCTTTGACACAAGCTCATGTCTTTATTCAACCAAAATCATATGTTGGTTTGGGTTGCGTCATGATGCAAGGTGAAAATGTTGTAGCTTATGCGTCTAGACAATTGAAAGTGCATGAACGCAATTACCCTACACAAGATCTTGAGCTCGCGGCGGTGGTTTTTGCTTTGAAGATTTGGAGACATTACCTTTATGGTGAAAGATGTGTGGTTTATACCGACCATATGTGTTTGAAGTATCTTATGTCTCAAAAGGAGTTGAAATTTAGGAAACGAAGATGGTTGGAGTTGCTTAAGGATTACGATCTGACCATTGAGTGTCATCCAGGAAAGGCCAATGTTGTGGTCGATGCTTTGAGTAGGAAGGTAGCCGTTGAACTGAGAGCTATGTTTGCTCGTTTGAGTATATCGCGTGATGGTGGCTTGATAGTTGAGTTGCAGGTGAAACCTTCCTTGATTCAGTTGATTAAGGAAAAGCAATTGTTAGATGATTCGTTGGTGCCTCATGTTCAGGACATAGCCGATGCTAAGGCTTCAGATTTCTGCTTTAATGATGATGGTGTACTATTATACAAAAAGTTGGATACTGGTGCCAGAAGATGTTGTGGCGCACTATTTTGACTAAGGCTCATAGCAGTCCTTTTGCTATGCACCCTGGTAGTACTAAAATGTATCGTGGTTTGAAGGATAAGTACTATTGGGTGCGATTAAAAAGGATGTGGTAGATTATGTAAGCAAGTGTATGGTTTGACAACGGGTGAAGGCTGAGCATCAGTTTCCTTCCGGAGTGGAAATGGGAAATGATTACAATGGATTTCGTGTCCAGGTTCCCTTGACACCGTCAAAGAAGAACTCAGTGTGGGTGATTGTGGATCGTCTTACGAAGTGTGCACATTTCTTAGCTGTGCTTACTACGTATACGTTGGATAAATTGGCAGAATTGTATATTGTTGATATTGTGCGGTTGCACGGTGTGCCCATGTCCTTAGTGTCGGATAGAGATCTGAGGTTTACAGCAAGGTTTTGGGAATGTTTACATCAGGAGTTGGGTACACGGTTAAATTTCAACAATTCATATCATCCTCAGTCGGATGGGCAGTTGGAACGAGTTATCCAGGTGCTTGAGGATATGTTGCGATGCTGTGTGATTGATTTCCAAGGTTCTTGGGAAAAACATTTGCCGTTGGTTAAGTTTGCTTATAACAATAGTTTTCAGGCAAGTATACAAATGGCACCGTATGAGGCCTTGTATGGGATGAAGTATAGAACGCCTCTTTGTTGGGCTGAGGTGGGGCAAAAGTTGCTTTCCTTGCCGGATATGCTCAAGGGAACAATAGAGACGGTGAAGCTCATATGTGAGCAGTTGAAGGTTGCATCAGATCGGCAAAAGTCTTACACGGATTTAAACCGTTAAGAGGTTGAGTTCGCGGTTGGTGATCGAGTGTTCCTTAAGGTATCGCCTTGGAAGAAGGTGATGAGGTTCAGATATAAAGGAAAGCTTAGTCTGAAGTTTATTGGACCCTATGAGGTGGTGGAGCGAGTTGGTCTTCTGGCTTATCGGTTGAGGTTGCCTCCCAAGTTGGAGAAGATCCATGATGTGTTTCATGTATCTATGTTGCGGAGGTATAGACCGAATCCCTCGCATGTGATGTCGGTTGAGGAGATTGAGTTGAATCCGTATTTGTCCTATAATGAGGAACCGATGAGAATTCAAGATACGAGCAGCAAAGTTCTTCGTGGCAAGACGATAGAGCTTGTGAAGGTGTTGTGGCGACACCGAGGAGTTGCGGAGGCCACGTGGGAAAGCAAGGCGGACATGTTGAGGCAGTTCTCGAATCTTTTTCCTTCATGTAAATTTCAAGGATGAAATTTCCTAAGTGGGGGAGAGTTGTAACGCCCCAGTTTTCGAATGTACATTTTGGGTAGTGACCAAAATGTAAAGATTTAAAAGTTGGAAAAAATGTTTTTCAAAGAAGAGTCAAAATCATAGAATCTTTAGGGAGCTACTTGACAATGATGCATTTTCCCTAATTTGGCATGTGTTTTAAATGTTATTAAAAATTAAAAGGGCTTTTAATTTGGTTTAATTAAAAAGTTAGTTAATCGATTAAGAAGTGTTCACGATCAATTTCATTTCTCTCTTTTACTTCAGCCAAACACTTCTCATTTTCTCTCAAATCTCCAGATTTTTCTTCACTCTCAAATCCTCTTTTGAGTTCTACCTTTTGCTCATTGATTTCTTCCATTTTCCTTCAAGTTTCTTCAAGCAAATCTTGCAAAATTAGAGGACAAGAAATGGTTGGAGGAAATTTCCGTGCTATCCCTCTAATCTAAGTTCTTTAATGAAATTCCAAAGATATTTGACTCTTTAATACTGATTTTGATTGAGGTTTTTTTGTTAGATTGTTAAACTCTTGAAATCTTGATTGAAAATATATTTTAAGGTTATTTTCAGAGTTTGATTTAAATGGCTGGTTTGAGTTTGTTTCTAAAAGAGTTTTGAAAGGTTTTTGGTGTTGAACTGGAGTCTTAATCATATAGATCCTGAAATCCTTGAGATCCATAGATTTTGAAGTGCTTTTGGGTGATTTTTTGAGGTGTTCTTGAGGAATTTGAGTAGCTGGAGGTATAAGGATGGTTTTATGTTGTTTTTGGATGGTGATTAATGCCTAAAATGTGTTGGATGAGTTGGGTAATGGCCGGGCTGAGGTTAGATGTCAATCGTTTGAGTTTTCGGTTGTTTCGAATGGGTGTTTTGGTGCTTTAAAGCATGGCTGCGGGATTTCTTGTGCGTGCTGGAGTTTTGGATGCACTTTAATGCATTGAACCTCTATTTTAATGTGTTAAAAATAGGGGATAATATTCCATAAGCAAACATAGTGTTTTTGGAGGCTTTAGAATATCGGTAGTCACATTGGCAAGCGTGGTTTCGTGAGTCGGTGAGTGGAATTTGGTTTTCCAGCGTGGAAACGTTTTAGAAAAGGCTTTGGAAACTTAATAAGAGCTTGAAACGCTTTATAATGTTCGAAAGTAAGTAAATCGAAATTTCTCCCTCGGTTGTGCTAGTTTTCAGCCATTGGTTGCACTTGATTTTAATTGCATTTACCTACTGTTTTAAAGCATGTTTTTGAGAATATAAATGGTGTATGATGATGCCGTGTGGTTTAAGGATGCACTAGGTAAGTGGTCCTTGTATGCATGTGTTGAGGCATAAGGTTTTAAGCATGGTTTAATGCTTGTTGATGGTTTATAATGAATGTTTTCTAAAAATAGTGAGTTATACATGAGGTATGGGTTATATTGGTAAGTGATGTTGAATAAAATGTTTTGTAAATGAAATCGGATATAGTTATCCGGCTATAGGATTGAGTGCACTATAAACAAGTCGCCTTGGTTGTTGATGGGTTGTGATTGTACAGAATACTCCATCCATGTACCCCTAACGATTGAGTGTAGCTCCCTGGTGCAAACCTTGTGTGTGTGTCCTGTCTATCGTTAGTGGATTATACATCTACCGATTAATGGTATTGAGGGTTTGTGATTGTACCGAATACTCCACCACAAGTGTCACAACGATGGAGGGTCGCTCTCGTATGTGAACCTTGAAATGCCGATAGAGTGTATGAAGGGTGTGGAACAACCCTTGGTAATCCGTGTATCCGATATATGTTTTGAGATTGTTGTTTATCACTTGTGAGCCAATATAATGAAATGAGTTATTGTGGAATATGATGTTAGTGCATAGTTTGAAAGATGCATGTTTTGGCTTAAGCTTAGCATAATGATGTTTATGCTTAAAAGGCTTGAAAAATGTGTAGGAATGGTTTAATTGCTGGTTTTGATCGGATCATGTTGCATGATGTTTAAGACAATGAATTTGTTGTTAAAGTGCATGATTTGTTAATAATGGGATAAAGATTTTGAAAAGAGTGAAAAATAGATTCGTGCATTGATGATATTTGTGATTTTGAGCAATCCTCACTAAGCGTGTATGGTTATGCTCTCTTTGTTCATCAATGTTGATAATTAGGCTTTTGGGAGGCAGCATCTTCAAGGAATCACACTAAGACATTTTGCTAAAAGTATGTGGTACTATTGAACTAGTGTAATAAGGGCAATGGGGGTGTCCAATGCATTGAATGCTATCGATTTGTTGATTTCTTGTTTTGAGCAAGTTTCTGGTGCATTTTTGGTTTTGTAAATGGCCTTTGAGTTTTGGTACATGCTTGCTTTTGGATTTTAGCCTTTTGGTGCTTTAATCTTTTCGAAAATATGCCTCTAGTTCCATTGCTTCCGAGAATGATTCCTTGATGTTGTTTATGCTGCATATGAGTTTCCATTGATAAGTATTTAATTTGTATGTATGTTGGGACATGTGTCGGGATGGTTTCGGAAGGTGGAAAATGAATTAAACCAGCATTTTAGAAAATTGCAGGCCCATGCATTTCGGAACACCCTTACCTGTTTTAGAATGGTGGCCTGAAATGGCTTTGATGTTTTGGAATATCATCCCCTGCTTCTTACAGAAGCAAAACATAAAATTAGTGCACCACATTGCACCAAAATTCCCAGCAACACAACATCTCAACTTCTACCCAGAATTGCCAAGCAATTGGCATGCGAAAACAACTAAAAACATCGGCGAAACTTCTCCAAATAATGTCCAACCTCTACCCAGCGAGATTAACATCTAAACAACCTCGATTTACCTCTAAAAACATCATCTCAACACCAAAGAACCTCCAACTATCAATTAAACTTACAAACATCCCATCATCCCAAAGATTTCACTCAAGAAATCAAGCAAGCTAACTAGTTTTGGGTTTCCATTACTAAAATCATTAAATCAACATTCCAACATATCATAATCATGGTTAAATCTCATTATAACCTCATAAAATCAATTTGAAACAAATATATCTTAATTAACCCCAACAACCATCAATTAAATCCATTTCCCACAAAATAATCTCAAAACCCATTACAAAACACTCATAAAAGATAAAAAAACTTGGGAAATTTAATAAATAATTTATCATTAGAGGAGAAGAACGAAATTACCTCTAATGTTGGCTTTTTCCTCCAATTGAATGGATTTTCATGAGAAAACCAAAGATATAAACATGAGATTTTGATAATAAATCAATAGGAAATCAAAGATAGATAAAATCCAAAGTTTACCTAAAATCTTTGAAGTGGAAAACAATGTTTGGCTGAAGAGAATTTGAGAGAAAATGACAGAGAGAAAAGTTAGTTACATGAAATGTGTATTTAGAAAATAAAAGCTATTTAGTCTTTATCAATTTTTTATTTAATAAACCATTTAAAAATAAATCAATTAGGGGAAAAAGGGCTGAATTAGACCTTTGGTCAATTACTCCTTAAAGATTCAAAGTTATAGTCTTTTACAATTTAGTCACTTGAAAAAAAATTTCCAAAAATTGCATTTTAGTCACTAAAATCTCAATGTCCAACTTCTAACCATCAATTTCCAAAATTGACTCCACCAACCCTTTATATATATATATATATTTAAAAAGGATTATAAAACATTTTGTATATTTTATTTGCCTCAAAAACCTTTTAAAACCATTTAATCCCGAAACGAGTCTAAATTATCCAAAACTGGTTCAACCGAACACTCTAGCCAAACTCGACTAACTTTAGGCCTAAAATCAGGAAGTTACAACTCTCCCCTACTTAAGAAATTTCGTCCTCAAAATTTTCCTTGTGGAAAAAGATAAGGAAACTCCCTCTTCATGTCACTCTTCCTTTCCCACATGGCTTCCTCTACACCACGATGTCGCCACAAAACATTAACCAACTAAATTGTCTTACCACGAAGACCCTTGCTGTCTGAATCTAAGATCTCCATTGGTTCCTCATCATAGGTCAAGTATGGATTTAACTCAATCTTCTCAACAAGCATAACATGATATCGATCCGACCATTACCTCTAAAGCATAAATATATGGAAAACATCATGTATCTTCTCTAACTCATGAGGCAACCTTAACTTATAAGCAACATGTCCAACACGATCAAGCACTTCATACGGTCCAATAAACCTCAGACTCAACTTGCCTTTCCGGCCAAACCTCGTCACCTTTTTCCAAGGTGAAACCTTCAAAAACACCTTTTCACCTACGACATACTCGATTTCTCTCCGCTTCAAATATGCATAGGAATTTTGCCGATCCGAATCCGCTTTCAACCACTCACTAATGAGCTACAGTTTTTCTATAGTGCCCATTAACACATTAGGCAAAGAGACAAACTTCTTCCCGTTTCCGCCCAACATAGAGGCATTCTACACTTCCTTCCATACAAAGCCTCATAATGAGCCATTTGAATGCTCGCTTGATAACTATTATTGTAATCAAACTCCACCAAAGTTAACTGTTTCTCCCAAGAACCATGGAAATCAATGATGCAACACCTCGACATATCCTCCAACACTTGGATAATCCGTTCAGACTGACGATCCGTCTGCGAATGATACGAAGTACTGAAACTCAACTGCGTACCCAACACTCGATGTAACCACTCCCCAAACCTCGCTGTGAAATGCGGATCTCGATCCGAAATAATGGACTTAGGCACCCCATGTAACCTCACAATCTCAGAGATGTACAAATCGGTTAATTTGTCCAACGTATACGTAGTATGCACCGCCATGAAATGTGTACACTTTGTAAAACGATCAACAATCACCTAAATGGAGTTCTTCTTGGACGGTGTCAAAGGCAACCCCGTCCCAAAATCCATGGTGATTCTTTCATATTTCCATTCCAGAATCCACAGCGGTTGCAACAATCCAGAAGGAAATTGATGCTTAACTTTAACACATTAATAAACCATGCCCTTACTAACAAAATCAGCAACATCCTTCTTTAAACCAATCCAATAGTACTCATCTTTCAACCTACGATACATCTTTGTACTAATAGGATGCATAACAAAAGGACTGCTATGAGACTCAGTCAATATAGTGCGCCTCAACTCAACATCTTCCAGCACAACTACCCGACTCATAAAACACAAAACACCATCATCATTGAAACAAAAGTCTGTTGGATTACCTTTCTCAATATGCTGCACATGCGGTACCAGCGAATCATCCAACAACTACTTCTCCTTAATCAACTCCACCAACGAAGGTTTCATTTGTAACCCAGCCACCAAACCACCGTTTTGTGATATACTCAATCGAGCGAACATCGCCCTCAACTCTACAACCACTTTCCTACTCAAGACATCGGCTACAAATTGTAATCCTTAAGCAAATCCAACCACCGTCGTTGCCTAAGATTCAACTTTTTTGTGTCATCAAGAACATCAAACTTTTATGGTCCGTGTAAACCATACACTTTTCACCATAAAGGTAATGCCTCCAAATTATCAAGGCAAACACCACCACAACTAACTCGATATCATGCGTAGGGTAATTACGCTCATGCACTTTCAATTGCCGAGATGTATAAGCTACCACCCCCTCCTACATCAACACACATCCCAGAACAACATAGGACGTATCACTATAAACCACAAACTCTTTACCCGATTCGGGTTGATTCAGGATAGGAGCTTGCGTCAACGCTTCCTTTAACTTCTCAAAAGCTTGTTGCCTAACCTCCGTCTATTCAAACTTAACATCCTTTCGTGACAACTTTGTCAAAGGAGCAGAAATTCTTGAAAAACCATCCACAAACCTACGATAGTATCCCTCCAAACCAAGGAAACTATGCACCTCGTGGACCGACTTAGGCGACTTCCAATTCATCACTGCCTCAACCTTTTGGGGATCGACCCGAATCTCATTGGCCGACACCACATGTCCAAGGAAAATGACCTACTTAAGCCAAAATTTGCATTTGCTCAACTTGACATAAAACTGATTGTCTAATAACGCTTGCAACACAATCCGCGAGTGTTGATCGTGATCTTCCTTGGTACGTGAATACACGAGAATTTCATTGATAAACATAACTACGAATTGGTCCAAAAACACATGAAAGACCTGGTTCATCATGTCCATAAACGCAGCAGAGGCATTAGTCAAACCAAATGGAATCACCAAAAACTTGTAATGCCCATACCTCGTGCGAAAAGTAGTCTTAGGAACATCTACATCATTTACCTTCAACTGATAATATCCGGATCTCAAATCAATATTGGAAATCACTGAAGCACCTCGAAACTGATCATAAAGATCATCAATCATTCGCAAAGGATACTTATTCTTAATCGTCAACTTGTTCAGTTGCTGATAATCTATACACATTCGCATTGTGCCATCTTCTTCTTCACAAACAAAACTGGCGCACCCTAAGGTGAAACACTAGGTCTAATGAATCCTCGATCAAGAAACTCTTGAAATTGCGTCTTCAATTCTTTCAACTCCTTTGGTGCCATTCGATAGGGAGCAATACACATTGGAGTCGTATTTTCATACAACTTAATGCAAAATTCAACCTCTCCGTTCGGTGGCAAGCCAGGCAACCCTTCCAGAAATACACCCGGAAACTCACATATTATACGTATGTCCTACACACGCACTTCCTTTGATCATGGATTCATAACATAAGCCAAAAGAGATTTACATCCCAAATGCATCAACCGACTCGCTTCAAGAGCCAAAACCAAATTAGACAAGAATTTCACAATCTTGCCTACAATCATCGTAGAAAGGCAAAGGACATATCCTATACAACTTCCTTGTAATCATCGGCAAGTTTCAACGAAACTCGGTTGGTTTCAAAATCAACCACAACTTGATGCTCGGACAACCAATCTATACCAATAATTACATCAAAACCGTAGAAAGGCAACTACATAAGATCAACCTTAAACACATGACCTTGAACAGACAAAGGACATCTCATATACAACTTCCTTGTAACAACCATCTCACCAAAAGAACTAGTTACATGCATACCAACATCTAACAACTCAACAGGTAATTCAAGCGCTTGTGCATGCTCACACAAAATATATGACTGGTATAACCTAAATCAATCAAAGAAAGTAATGAAAAGGATTGCAAATTAAAGGTACCTGCGATCACACGTGTGTCATTCCTTCCCTCTCGGTGTGAATACACCCTAGCCTGTCCATCTCTCTCAGGCTGAACAACAACATGAGAAAAATTTCTCTATCCATCATCTTTATGCTGAAAATTACCACGATTGCGCCCACGACCTCTCTGTGGCTCAGCAGCTCGCATCGGAGCTTGTCCATCTCTAACCAGTTGTGGAAAATCAAGCTTTATATGACCTCCTGACCCACAATTCCAGCACGTACCCAGATTACCCCAACACTCTCTCGTGTGCCTTCTACCGCACCGGTTACACTCTGGTGTACGAAGAAAAGCATTTTGGCCTTGCTGACCACGACCAGGGTTACCACTACCATGCCTTGGATCTGATTGGTACCACTTCTCCTTATGCTTCTTAAAACGATCAATTCCAGCATCAAACTCATGCGACATCTTTCCAGAGCCAGAACCACTCGAACGAGCGACTAAACCTAAATTATGTTCAATGTCCTTAGCCTGAGTGACTAAGACATCAAAATCTGTGTAATCCGAAGCCAACATATATGTCTTAACCTCCTTTACTAGCCTATAGAGAAAACGATCACATCCATTCTGTTTGTTGGGAACGAGTTCAGAGGCATACTGGCTCAACTGAACAAACTGAACCTCATACTCTAAAACATACATGTTTCCTTAGACCAAGGACATGAATTCTCGCTTCTTTTCATCAATATAGCAAACACCCAAATACTTCTTCTTAAAACAAGTTCCAAAGAACTCCGAAGTCACATCGGCAGGTTCCATACCCACAGTGATGGTCATCCACCACGTATAAGCATCTCCATGCAACAAGGATACAACGCAACCCAACTTATGCTCATCATTACAACCCATCTTACCAAGAATCCTTTGGGTGCTCTCAAACCAAGCCTCAAAACCCTTAGAAGACGGACCTCGGAACTTAGTTCCACCCAAAATACGTAGACGCTCCAAAGGTAAACCAGTATTAGCACCAGGCTATGGTGCAGCCACATGCGTACCCGCCATCGCTACCTAAAAAGCCCCAGCTATAGTTTGAATCAATAGTGTCATATCAGCAGCAGCTCCAGCACCAGTTTCTGCTCCATATCCATCACCACTAAGAGAAGGTGGAGAGGGCGACAAATCCTCAACATTCTCATTCGCGACATCACGTTTACCAATCTTAAGCTTTCTTCTCGGTCTCATCTTAATTAGAGTGCAAATCTAAAGCATGTTAATGCAATAATAAAACAGTTAGGCCAACCAAAAGAAAGAATCAAAGGAGCTCAAGTTTTTCTTTAAACTAACATCCTCTTTATAGTACTAGTAATATGGCAATGGTTACCCATAATCTCTCCCCCATCAGCACATAACAACCATAAATCATGTTATCAAACACCGTGCATCACACGCAAAGCAAACAACCATCTCATCATAGCATAAACAACCACCGAGCATAGAAATAATTAAGAAATCATCCTAACAACAATATCACACCAACATTACCTCCCAATCTTTTCGAAACTTAGCTCTGATAACACCAAATATAACCCCCTCGACCCGGTCTAGGCGAAATACCGAACCGAACGGGTCACACGGGGAATATTTAAGTAAACCGGGAAGGTTTAGCTCAATAAATTACCTTATTTTTTTATTTCTATCTTGTCTAGATGCATATCTTTAGCTTGAGTTTCAAGGCTAGCATCGAAACATTTAACATCTCAAAAAACTTCGATTAAGCATTCAATTGCATACAAATATGTTTTAGGGACCATTTTTGTAGAACTAATGCTTTGATATAATATTTGAAAAATGTTTTGGACAAAGTTAAAAACAATTCAAAACCATTTCTAAGTCCAAACAACTTGAAACTATGTTTATGGGATATTTCAAAAGGGTTTTAAGTGTTTTCAAAGCCAAATTCAACAAAACCATCCAGGCGTTTCGAAATGCCCATAGGTGTTTCGATACGAGTCTTTACAGTGGCAAAACGTTTCGAAACTCGTTTCGAAACGGGCTTTATTCTGGGAGAGATTTTTGCATAGCATTTCGATACGGATTGTACCGTTTCGATACGCCTATGTGGCATGTAACGCCCCGGTTTTGGGCTTAGGAGTTTTGGGATTCGGACCGGTTCGGTCGGATCGCGGTTCGAATATATAAGAGTGAATTTAGGAAAAACCTAGTTCGGGTTGCATTAAAAATATGGAAAAATGTCTTAAAATCCTCTTTTAATATATATAAGTGAACTGTGAAATCAA
The DNA here is from genome assembly GCA_030270665.1 of Hibiscus trionum. NCBI lineage: Eukaryota > Viridiplantae > Streptophyta > Magnoliopsida > Malvales > Malvaceae > Hibiscus > Hibiscus trionum. Next base: position 5,188,326 of record BSYR01000007.1, on the reverse strand, counting down.
TTTTGTAAAATGAGGTTTGGAAGGGTGACATTTTGGCTAGTGACCAAAATGTAATTTTTGAAAACTGCGTGACTGTTTTAAAAAGGATTGAAACTTTGAATCTTTAAGGAGCTATTTACCCAATGGGAGTTTTCTCCAGATTTTTAAAGATATTATATGATTAATTAAAGGTTTTTAAATAAAACAAAAGTGGAGGGAAGATATTTTTGGCCATAACTAACTTTTCTCTCAAATCTTCCAATTTCATTTTCTCTCATTTTCTCTCAAACCAAACACCTTTTCTCCAGAGCTTTTCTCTCTGATTTTGTCACCTAATATACCTTTTCAATTCTCTTTTGATTGCTAATCATCTCTACAATAAAACCTCACCATTTGCTAATTGGATTTTCAAGATTTTGGTTCCAAAAAGGGAGAAAACTCAAGTTTGGAGGTAAGAACGTCCTTCTCCTCTGAACTTTAAGTTCATTACTGAAATTCCCAAGTTCTCAATCCTTAAATTGTGTTTTATAAAAGGTTTTATTGATTTGTTCTTGATCTTGGCTTTTAAATGCAAGATTTGATTGATTTTGATGAAATTTTCGTATGACCTGATTGGGCTGTGTTTTGAGGTGTCAAATTGATGTTAATTGAATGCTAATTTGATGTGAAATTGAGTTTTAATCAATGCAATCCCGGATAGGTTGAATTTCCTAAGTTTAGCTTGTGTTCTTGGTTGTTTTTGGAGTGATCTTGTTGATCTGTTATAGCTGGAGGTATAAGGACGTGGTTAGATCCTTTTTGGATGTTATTTGATGTTTAAGGATGCTTAGATTTGATGGATCTTGGCTGGGTAGTGTTGAGGAGTTGTTTGGATGCATTTTCGGTTGTGTTTGGTAGCCGAAAATGGAGTGTGGATGAGAGCAACGAGTTTTGATGCTTTCATTGAGGGTATTAATGCATGATGATGCATTAATCTACTGTTTTGATGTGTTTAAAACATGGGAGTCATCTTTGGATCCTAGTGGTGTTGATCCGGAAGCTTGATTGGTGTTTCGGCAAGAGGCGAAACGGAATCGGTGAGTGGATTTTGGTTTTCGACTTTGAAACCAATGTTTCGAAGGTTTGGGAGCTTAGTCTAAGTCTAAACAACTTTGCTAAGCTCAAGAGTAAGTTTTCAGAAAAACTCTCTTGTTGAGGAACCATGTGATGGTTGGGTGTAATGTGATTGTTTGCATGTTTTAAATTCTGTTTTTAAAGCATATCTAGCATGTGTATTTGCTGAGATTATAAGCCATGTGTAGGAGGAAGCTCAAGGTGAGAGTTCCTTGTTTTTGAACATTGTTCTATTGTGGTTTGATGCTTAAAGATGCATGATGTTTATGGCTTTGTTAAATGCTTTAAAACAGTGGAATATGGTTGTTAATGATGATTATTGGCAAGTAATGGTTAAGGTCACAAAGGTGTTTAAAAGTCCTTGTGTGAGCCTTGTTTATTTAAGAACATCAAGGTGTTTAAAAGTCCTTGGATGATTCTTGTTAAGAACAACATGGTGTTTAAAAGTCCATGGTTGGTTCTTGGTTAAGGTTCAAGGTGTTTAAAAGTCCTTGTGTTAGCCTTGTTACTTAAGAACATCAAGGTGTTTAAAAGTCCTTGGATGGTTCTTGTTGAGGACACAAAGGTGTTTAAAAGTCCTTGTGTGGTCCTTGTCATGATGTTTAAAAGTCCATGGGTTAAGGACACAATGGTGTTTAAAAGTCCATGTGTGGTCCTTGGAATTTATAAGATTACAATGGTGTTTGAAAGTCCATATGTGAATCTTATGTTGAATGTATCACTTGTTGCCAATATGACTTGATGAAGATTGAAGCATGAATTGCTTGTTTTTAAATGCTTGTGAGCATGTTCAAATGTTGTTTTGAAGTATGATTTATAAAGGTGTTTTGTAAATGCATTATTGTGTGGTTTTATTGAGCATTCCTCACTAAGCTTATGCTTACGCTCTCTCTCTTTTCTTAAACCAATAATGCAGAGCATTAAAGTGCATTTGAGGGCAGCAAGTTGGTGAAGAATCCAAGTGGTGAACAAAGCTCATGTATGGTGAACATTTTCTCAAACTATTAGCTTTTGGGTATTTGGCAATGGGGAACCTATGTTGTTGTTTTGGGAGACGTTTTGGACTCCCTAAGTTGTATAAATGTTGTTAACATTGTTGTTTCTTGTAATTGGCCATTATGTGTTTGAATTGATGGTTTGATGCTTGAATGGTTTGCTAAATAGGATGCATGCCTATGGAATTGGGGATTTTCATAATTGATGCCATGTTGATATTTGGTTGAGGCAATTATGTTCCTTGAATGTTGAATGACTTGCTGGTATAATTTGGTTGCTTTTGGAGTATGTTTGTTAAGTCAATTGCATGATAAACCAGCAAATTTTACGCAATCTGGGCATCCTGTTTCGGAACAGGTGCTACCGTATCGGAACGGGGGCCTGAAATGGCCTGGGCGTTCCGAAACGGGAGGCACTGTACTGGAACGGTTTGGCCTCTGCCAGGCCATGTTTCGGTACCAGTTTCGGAACGGTCTCGCGTTTCGGAACGGGCCCTCCCTGTTCCGAAACACTCGACCGTTGGGCACTGAAATTGTTGGTTGAATGTTATGAAATGTTTGCATTTTGGTCCTGAAACTTGTTGTTGCAATTGTATGAGTTTGAGATGTCCGTTTGAGCTGAAATTTGGAAAAGAAGCATGAAAGATGATTAATTTCAAGCTGGTAACTTTAATTTGGGTTAAGTCCTTATGATTATCAGAATTTACATTTTGGTCCCTTAAGTTGAAATTTGTGCAATTGGGTCCCTGAATGTTCTCTAATTGTTATGATGTCTGAGTATGGTTATCTTGTGAACATACCTAGGGTTAAAGTGCATCTAGACACGATTAAAAAGAAAAAAAGGGTTGTTAATCAAGGTTGACTTTCGGGTTGACTTTGGTTTTCCCCGTGTGATCTTCTTAATTCGGGTCGACCGTCTAGGCCGGGTTAAGGGGATTACATTTGGTGGTATCAGAGCTGAGTTCTCGAGTAAGTGGGAATGGTTGTGTGAATGATTAAAGTATGTATGCTTTGTGTGCTTGTTGAGTGAAAGCATGATGTGTGATTTGCAAATATGTTGCAATTGAGTTGTATGCGGTGATGAAGCATGTTGTGGGTACCCATTGCCAAATCAAAGCTAATGAAATGATATTGTTTTTAATTGAAAGTGAGCTTGAGTACTTGGATTGCTTACCTTGCTGGGCCTGACTTTGTTTAATTGCATTGTGATTGCATTGTTATAGTATGGCACCTCGTAGGGAGACGCGGGGTAATGTGCGAGCTACGGCTTAGAATGATGATGAGAATGTTGAGAGTGCAGTGGATTTGCCTCCTCCACCTGGTGGTGGTGGTGTTGAGGGTGAAGGAGCTGGAGCTGCAGCTGGTGCTGGGGTCGCTGGACCTGAGGCTGGTCAGGGGCAAACTGTTCCTGACATGACAGTGTTGATACAAGCTATTGCTGGAGCTTTTCAAGCAGCAGTAGCTGGAGCTCAAGGAGCTGGGCATCAGGGAGATGCTGGAGTTAGACTACCTTTGGAGCGTTTGCGTAGTCTGGGAGGGACTGAGTTCAGGGGTATGTCTGCTGAAGGTTCTGAGGCTTGGTTAGAGAGTACCAAGATAATCTTGGGTCAGATGAGTTGCACTGATGTGCAGAAGCTTGGCTGTGTAGTATCCTTGCTACAGAAGGATGCTTATACGTGGTGGACAACCACTATCGCTGGGATGGCGGAAGCTGATGTAACTTGGACATTCTTTCAGAATGTGTTCAAGAGAAGGTATCTAGGGGTGAGGTACCTAGATGAAAAGAAGAGGGAATTCATGTCTCTTACCCAGGGCAGCATGACGGTGGCTGAGTATGAAGTGCAGTTTGTTCGACTCAGTCAATATGCACCTGAGCTGGTTCCGGATGAGCGAGCGAGGTGTGAAAGGTTCCGTTATGGTTTAGTGACGGATGTAAAGATGTATGTGCTGGCTACCGAGTATGATGATTTTGATGTGTTGGTGGGCCGAGCAAAGGATATTGAGATGAACTTGGGTTTATCTTCTAAAAGTGCTGGTTCTGGTGCTGGGAAGCGAGCTGCTGAATATAGTTCCGGTGGTGGACGGAACAAGAGGGGACGTGATCAGAAGTATCAGTCCTCAGCTAAGCGAGGTGGTGGTGCGCCTGTTCGGGGAGGCAACGCTAGAGTTGATCCGAGTGCTTGTTGGACATGTGGTTCGCATGGCCATATGAAACGTGATTGTCCTCGTGCTGTGAGGGAGGTGCAAGCTCCTGTTGTAGCTGCTGGTAATGTGTGCTGGAATTGTGGATCTGTGGATCATATGAGGAGAGAGTGTCCTATGTTGGCTGGTGGCCAAGGGCGTGCTCCTGTTGTTGCAGCACCGCAGAGAGGTCGTGGGCGCGACCGTGGTAATTTCCAGCGGAGAAAGGAAGGTGGTCGGGGTGTGGCTCATGTTGTAGCTGTACAGCCAGAGGGTGGGGGCCAGGCTAGAATGTTTGCTCAGCGGGAGGGGAGGAATGACGCGGATGTGATCGCAGGTACTTTTACTTTGCAATCCTTGTCATTACTTTCCTTGATTGATTCTGGATCTACGCACTCTTACATATTGCGTGAGCATGCTGAATTGCTTGGGTTGCCTGTTGAGTCTTTGGATGTTGGTGTGCGTGTCACTAGTTCTTTTGGTGAGACTGTTGTGACTCGAAAGCTTTATAGAAGATGTCCTTTTGTCGTGCAAGATCATGTTTTTCATGTTGACCTTATGGAGTTACCTTTCTATGGTTTTGATGTAATCCTTGGTATGGATTGGCTTGCTGAGCATCGTGCTGTGGTGGATTGTGAGAATAAGCGAGTTTCGTTGAAGCTTGCGGATGATTATGAGGTGGTTGTGGTTGGTGAGAATGTGAAGTTTCTTGCCAATGTGGTGTCTTCTTTGGAGGTGAGCCGGATGTTGAGGCAAGGTTGTGAAGCTTACCTGGCCTTTGTGATGAATCCTAGTTCTAAGGAGTTGCGTGTGCAAGATATCAGGATTGTGCGAGAGTTTCCTGGTGTGTTCCCTGAGGAGTTGCCTGGTTTACCTCCTAATCGCGAGGTGGAGTTTGGAATTGAGCTGTATGAGAATACAACTCCTGTGTCCATTACTCCCTATCGAATGGCACCTAAGGAACTGAAAGAGCTGAAGACGCAGTTGCAAGAGTTGCTTGATCGTGGTTTCATTCGGCCGAGTGTGTCGCCTTGGGGTGCGCCGGTCTTGTTTGTGAAGAAGAAGGATGGCACTATGAGAATGTGCATTGATTATCGTCAGCTGAACAAGTTGACTATCAAGAATCGGTATCCTTTGTCGAGGATTGATGATCTCTTTGATCAATTTCGGGGAGCAGCTGTGTTCTCTATTATTGACTTGAGGTCAGGGTATTACCAGTTGAAGGTAAAGGATGTGGATGTACCTAAGACCTCTTTCAGGACGAGGTATGGGCATTATGAGTTTCTTGTGATGCCGTTTGGGTTAACAAATGCTCCTGCAGCTTTCATGGACATGATGAATCGTGTGTTTCATGAATACCTGGATAAGTTTGTTGTGGTGTTCATTGATGATATCCTTGTGTACTCGCGTACTGAGGAGGAACATGAAGAGCATTTGAGGATTGTATTGCAAGCTTTGTTGGAGAATCAGCTTTATGTTAAGCTGAGCAAGTGTGAGTTCTGGTTAAGTGAAGTGGTGTTTCTTGGGCATGTGGTTTCTGCCGAGGGAATTCGTGTTGATCCTCAGAAGATTGAGGCGGTGATGAATTGGAAGGTTCCTAAGTCTGTTCATGAGGTTCGTAGTTTCCTTGGTTTGGCGAGATACTACCGGAGGTTTGTGGATGGGTTTTCTAAGATTGCTGCACCTTTGACGAAGTTGTTGCAGAAGGATGTTAAGTATGAGTGGACGGAAGTGAGACAGCAGGCTTTTGAGAAGCTTAAGGCGGCTTTGACGCAAGCTCCTATCTTGGTTCAACCTGAATCAGGGAAAGAGTTTGTGGTGTATAGTGATGCGTCCTATGTTGGTTTAGGATGTGTGTTGATGCAAGAGGGTAAGGTGGTGGCTTATGCATCGCGGCAGTTGAAAGTGCATGAGCGCAACTATCCTACGCATGATATTGAGTTGGCCGCAGTGGTTTTTGCTTTGAAGATCTGGAGACATTACCTGTATGGTGAGAAGTGTACTATGTACACGGATCACAAGAGTTTGAAGTATCTGATGTCTCAGAAGGAGTTGAATCTTAGGCAGCGACGTTGGGTGGAGTTGCTCAAGGATTATGATTTGACGATTGAGTATCACCCTGGAAAAGCTAATGTTGTAGCAGATGCCTTGAGTAGGAAGGTAGCTGTTGAGTTGAGGGCTATGTTTGCCAGTTTGAGTATTTCACGTGATGGTGGTCTTGTGGCTGAGTTGCAAGTGAAACCATCTTTGGTTCAGTTGATCAAGGAAAAGCAGTTGCTGGATGATTCCTTGGTACCTCATGTTCAGGATATCGCGGAGGGTAGGCCTTCGGATTTCTGTTTTAATGATGATGGTGTGTTATGTTTTGGGAGTCGGGTAGTGGTGCCCAATGATGTTGAGTTGAGGCGTGCTATTCTGATTGAAGGTCATAGTAGTCCTTTTGCTATGCACCCAGGTAGTACTAAGATGTATCGAGATCTTCGTGATGTGTACTATTGGGTGGGTTTGAAGAAGGATGTTGCTGAGTTTGTAAGCAAGTGCATGGTGTGTCAGCGAGTAAAGGCTGAACATCAGTTTCCATCAGGTTTGTTGCAACCGTTGAAGATTCCTGAATGGAAGTGGGAAAGGGTTACCATGGATTTTGTATCTGGTTTACCCTTGTCACCATCGAAGAAGAATTCGGTGTGGGTGATTGTGGATCGCCTGACGAATTGTGCGCATTTCTTGCCTGTACATACTACGTACTCCTTGGATAAGCTTGCGGAGCTGTACATTGCTGAGATTGTGCGGCTGCACGGTGTGCCAAAGTCGATTGTATCGGATAGGGATCCGAGGTTTACATCGCGGTTCTGGCAGTGTTTGCATCAAGCTTTGGGTACACGGTTGAATTTCAGTACATCTTATCATCCTCAGTCGGATGGTCAGTCCGAGCGTGTTATCCAGATTTTGGAGGATATGTTGAGGTGCAGTGTGATTAGGTTTCAGGGCTCTTGGGAGAAACATTTGCCTTTGATAGAGTTTGCTTATAACAATAGTTATCAGGCAAGTTTTCAAATGGCACCTTATGAGGCTTTGTAAGAGAGGAAGTGTAGGACTCCTCTTTGTTGGGCTGAAACGGGTCAGAAGTTGGTGTCGATGCCGGCTTTGTTGAAAGGAACCACCGAGAAGGTGAAGCTCATTTGTGAGCGTTTGAAGGCAGCTTCTGATCGGCAAAAGTCTTACGCAGATTTGAAGCGTAAGGAGATTGAGTATACGGTGGGTGACCGTGTGTTTTTGAAGGTTTCGCCTTGGAAAAAGGTGATGAGGTTTGGCCGTAAGGGTAAGTTGAGCCCTAGGTACATTGGACCATACGAGGTGATTGAACGTGTGGGTCCTGTTGCGTACAAGTTGAGGTTACCTCAAGAGTTGGAGAAGATTCATGATGTGTTTCATGTTTCTATGCTCCGGAAGTATAGATCAGATCCTTCGCATGTGATGCCTGTGGAGGAAGTGGAATTGAATCCGGATTTGACCTATGATGAGGAACCGGTGAAGGTTCTGGATTCGGATAGCAAGGTTCTTCGTGGCAAGACCATTGAGTTGGTGAAGGTGTTGTGGAAGCACCGTGGTGTTGAGGAAGCCACGTGGGAACGAAAGGATGACATGCTGAAGCAGTTTCTGTATCTCTTTCCTTCAGGTAAATTTTGAGGACGAAATTTCTTAAGGGGGGAGAGTTGTAACGCCCCGGTTTTGGGCTTAGGAGTTTTGGGATTCGGACCGGTTCGGTCGGATCGCGGTTCGAATATATAAGAGTGAATTTAGGAAAAACCTAGTTCGGGTTGCATTAAAAATATGGAAAAATGTCTTAAAATCCTCTTTTAATATATATAAGTGAACTGTGAAATCAATTTTGTAAAATGAGGTTTGGAATGGTGACATTTTGGCTAGTGACCAAAATGTAATTTTTGAAAACTGCGTGACTGTTTTAAAAAGGATTGAAACTTTGAATCTTTAAGGAGCTATTTACCCAATGGGAGTTTTCTCCAGATTTTTAAAGATAATATATGATTAATTAAAGGTTTTTAAATAAAACAAAAGTGGAGGGAAGATATTTTTGGCCATAACTAACTTTTGTCTCAAATCTTCCAATTTCATTTTCTCTCATTTTCTCTCAAACCAAACACCTTTTCTCCAGAGCTTTTCTCTCTGATTTTGTCACCTAATATACCTTTTCAATTCTCTTTTGATTGCTAATCATCTCTACAATAAAACCTCACCATTTGCTAATTGGATTTTCAAGATTTTGGTTCCAAAAAGGGAGAAAACTCAAGTTTGGAGGTAAGAACGTCCTTCTCCTCTGAACTTTAAGTTCTTTACTGAAAATCCCAAGTTCTCAATCCTTAAATTGTGTTTTATAAAAGGTTTTATTGATTTGTTCTTGATCTTGGCTTTTAAATGCAAGATTTGATTGATTTTGATGAAATTTTCGTATGACCTGATTGGGCTGTGTTTTGAGGTGTCAAATTGATGTTAATTAAATGCTAATTTGATGTGAAATTGAGTTTTAATCCATGCAATCCCGGATAGGTTGAATTTCCTAAGTTTAGCTTGTGTTCTTGGTTGTTTTTGGAGTGATCTTGTTGATCTGTTATAGCTGGAGGTATAAGGACGTGGTTAGATCCTTTTTGGATGTTATTTGATGTTTAAGGATGCTTAGATTTGATGGATCTTGGCAGGGTAGTGTTGAGGAGTTGTTTGGATGCATTTTCAGTTGTGTTTGGTAGCCGAAAATGGAGTGTGGATGAGAGCAGCGAGTTTTGATGCTTTCATTGAGGGTATTAATGCATGATGATGCATTAATCTACTGTTTTGATGTGTTTAAAACAGGGGAGTCATCTTTGGATCCTAGTGGTGTTGATCCGGAAGCTTGATTGGTGTTTCGGCAAGAGGCGAAACGGAATCGGTGAGTGGATTTTGGTTTTCGGCTTTGAAACCAATGTTTCGAAGGTTTGGGAGCTTAGTCTAAGTCTAAACAACTTTGCTAAGCTCAAGAGTAAGTTTTCGGAAAAACTCTCTTGTTGAGGAACCATGTGATGGTTGGGTGTAATGTGATTGTTTGCATGTTTTAAATTCTGTTTTTAAAGCATATCTAGCATGTGTATTTGCTGAGATTATAAGCCATGTGTAGGAGGAAGCTCAAGGTGAGAGTTCCTTGTTTTTGAACATTGTTCTATTGTGGTTTGAACATTGCTTTGTTAAATGCTTTAAAACAGTGGAATATGGTTGTTAATGATGATTATTGGCAAGTAATGGTTAAGGTCACAAAGGTGTTTAAAAGTCCTTGTGTGAGCCTTGTAACCCCCGTAGCCCGGCCTAGACGGTTGACCCGAACTACGAAGATTACACGGGGAAAACCAAAGTCAACCCGAAAGTCAACCTTGATTAACGACCCTTTTTTTTCTTTTTAATCTTGTCTAGATGCACATTAGTCCTACATGTGATCACACAAACAACATACTCAAAGATCACAACCATCAGAGATCATTCAGGGACCCAATTGCACAAAACACAACTTTAGGGACCAAATTGTAATTTCTGAAAACTTTGAGGCCTTAACCAGATTTTAAGTTACCAACTTAAAATTAATCATGTTTCATGCATCTCGGCCAAATTTCAGCTCAAACGGACATCTCAAACTCATACAATTGCACATACAAGATTCAGGACCAAAATGCAAACATTTTGAAACACATAACTGCCACTGACAGCCCCCAACGGTCAACCGTTCCGAAACGGGAGACAGCCCGTTTCGAAACGCGGGGCCGTTCCGCAACGGGTACCGAAACGGGGGTCTGGCAGAAGCCTTTCCGTTTCGGAACGGTGTCACCCGTTTCGGACGCCTGGGCTGCTTCGAGGCACCCGTTCCGAAACGGTTCACCCTGTTCCGAAACACCCTGCACAAAATGCAGAAAATTGCCTATTTAAACATGCAATTAACATCCAATCATGCTCCAACAGCCACCAAACTTTGCCAACATGCAATTTAACATAAAAGAGGCATACTTGCAACAACAATTCACCAACATGTCATCATACATGGAAAGCCCCAATTTCAAGACTAAGCTTCCAACACAAGCAATCCATTTAAACAACATACTTCCAATTCAAACACATAAGCCAAACCATGTTCCCACCACATCAACAATACAAAACCATACTTGTTTGAACATAAACAAACACATACATCAACCCAAGAGATTCTACCCCATTGCCTTTATTAACTATAGCTATTAACCGAGACATACATCTCAAGTGGAGTCCTTCTTGAATCCCTTGCTCCTCGCTGTCCAAACTTCAAGAATCTGCATTGATGGACAAAAAGGAGCGTAAGCACATAATGCTTAGTGAGGAATGCTCAAAACCAAAACACCATCAATGCAGCGAGCCTTAAATCACTTTTAAAACAAACTCGATTTGTTTACCAAAGCCATGTTTGAAAACCCCTTTTCAACAACAAGCTCAAAACCAAGCATCGCACATACATGAAAACCAACCCTTAGTTTAGCAAACTAAGAAAACCCTTTTCAAAGCACAACTTGCAAAATCAACCATTTAGCCAAACCATGCATAAACACCATATGCAAGCTAAAGCAAAACCTTGGAAAACACTCCCATTTCACAACATACCTTTCTTAAACTTGAAACCCAATTCAAACAAGAATCTTTTAAAACCATTTCACAAACCAACCAACACATGCATTAAACCAAAGGCAACATATATGAACCACAACATCACCATCACATGCCTTTAAAAACAAGTCTTAACAAGACTCCAATGCACTAAAGATATTTCATGCTCACATGCATCATTTTCCAAATGATAATCAACACTTGTTCAACTTAACAAGTAAACATGCATTCACAAGCATTATACACTTTCCAAGCAACTATGCATCTTTTCAAGCATCCCATGCTTCATCACAATCAAGAACATCATATTGGCCTTCAAGTGATCAACCACATTCACTTCTCAACTCAACACCCAATCGGATACGCGGATTCCGAGCGTTGTCCCTACGCTCCCTACACCCTACCAATCCAAGGTCCTCGAATGGGCAACAACCTCCATTATGACCTCAACATCCTAAGGTTCCCATGTATGGACTTTTAAACACCACACAACCTTAGCTCTTCCCCAAGGTTCTCATGTATGGACTTTTAACCACCATACAACCTTGACATGCACAAGGTTCTCACATATGGGCAACACCTCCATATAACCTTTGCATTCACCGATTGGTAGTTGTAGAACATCACTAACGAGATCCGGGACACCCTACACAAGATACACACATGGACTTAACACTGCCATTGTGATCTCAACAAGCACAAGGTTCTCACATATGGGCAACACCTCCATATAACCTTTGCTCAACCAAGGTCCTCGAATGGGCAACACCTCCATTATGACCTCAACCATCTCGTTAGGATACTTGAAGGGAGTTTCCCGGTCCACTCTTGACCACTCCACCTCCAAGGCGACTTAATTCACGGTGCACCCAATCCTATAGCCGGCTAACTATATCCGATCAAAGAACCAAGAACCACTTACACCACTTGCCAATATAACCACCTTACCACCTTAGTCCAATGTTTCACATGCATAGCCAATATGCAAAACCATTACCACATTAATCAAATGATTCACATGCATAACCAATATGCAAAAACCATCATTTACCAACATTAATTCACTGTTTTAAAGCATTAGACAAAGCCATAGAACAACATGCAACACCATGCATCAAAACCACATTTTCAATGTATAAAACCAAGGATCTCTTACCTTGAGCATCCTTCACATATGGCTTTCAAAACCAGCATTAAACCATGCTAAAATATGCTTTCAAAACAGATTTAAACCATGCAAAACACATGCATTTCAATCATCAACCACAATTTCTTAAAAAGCCAATTCATATCACAAATCAAGTAAGAAATCCATTTACTTACTCTTGAGCTTAGCAAAGTTGTTTAGACTTAAACTAAGCTCCCAAAACCTTCAAACCTTTGTTTAAAAGCCGAAAACCCAACTTCACTCACCGATAACCAAAACAAGGCTAGCCACCAAGCCTTCCAAGCATCCGAAACCTTCCGCAACACCTCTAAAGCTCACGGATCAAACTCCCCTGTTTCAAGCACACAAAAACAGCACATTAATGCATCATTATGCATTAAGAACAGCAGCCACACAACCAAACTCGCTGCTCGACACAAATCCAACAATTCGGCTACCAAACACAACCGAAATCACCTCCAAACACTACCAAAACTTAACCCAGCCAAGATCCATCACTTCTAACCATTTTTAAACATCATTTAACATCCAAAAAGATCACAAACACGTCCTTATACTCCCAGGTATAACAGATCACCAAAAACACTCCAAAAACAACAAAAAACTCAAGCGAAACTTAGGAAATTCAACCTATCCGGGATTGCATTCATTAAACCTCAACTTCTAATCAATTTAGCATTCATTTAACATCATTTTGACACTTCAAAACACTGCCCAAACAGATCACACGAAAATTCCGCCAAAATCGCCAAATCTTGCATTTTAAGCCAAAATCAAGTTTCCAATTGAAAAGCCTTTAACAAAACACAAACCAAGGATTGAGAACTTGGGAATTTCAATAAAGAACTTGAAGTTCAGAGGAGAAGGACGTTCTTACCTCCAAACTTGAGTTTCTCCTTTTTGGAGCCAAAAAGCTTGATGAAACAACTTGCAAATTGAGAGGTTTTGTTGATGAGATGATTAGGAATCAAATGAGAGTTGAAATGAGTGATTTGAGTGACAAAATCAGAGGAGGAAATCTGGAGAGAATGTGTTTGGTTTGAGAGAAAAGATGAGAGAAAATGGTTGAGAGAAAAGTTAGTTAGATTTAGGAAAATATCTTCCCTCCACTTTTCTTTTGTTTAAAAACACTTAATTAATCATTTAATATATTTAGAAAATCTGGAGAAACTCCCATTGGGTAAATAGCTCCTTAAAGATTCAAAGTTTCAATCCTTTATAAAACTGTCACCGAACTTTCAAAAATTACATTTTGGTCACTAGCCAAAATGTCAACCTTCCGAACCTCATTTTCCAAAATTGATTTCACAGTTCACTTTTATATATTAAAAGATGATTTTAGAACATTTTTCCATATTTTTAATGCAACCCGAACTAGGCTTTCCTAATTTCACCTCTTTAGATTCGAACAGCACTTTGACCAAACCGGTCAACGCCCAAAACTTCTGAGCCCAAAACCGGGGCGTTACAACTCTCCCCCCCCTTAGGAAATTTCGTCCTCGAAATTTCAACCGGCGAAAAGAGAACAACAACTTTCCCAAAACACACACAAGGCAACACAAAAACCTCAACCAACACTGAACACTTTCCACACAAAAACTCCACTGAACCCAACACCACCACATGCTGTTCACAAACCCAGAACACTCAAAGATAGCCACAACTTAACCTTCCACATATCCGGACTGTACACAGCCCCAACTTCAGTCATGAAGAACTTTAACCTTCTCAGCACACATTACTGTAACACAAAACTTCCAATACTGGTTTACACAGGGACTCTAATCAATCCAATTCAACCACCATACAAACTTCTCTGCTTCCAAAACTCTTGCAACTCTCAAACCCCCTTCCAAGAATCTTCCCAACAAGCAAAAATTCTTAAGCATCAACTGCTTACCCAAACTTCTCAACAAAAGCTGATAAACCTCCACAACTGTTGCTAACATTACCACCACGACTCACCAGGTCTACTCACCCACAAACCAAAATTACATCACAACCTCAACTCGGCTCCGCCAGCTGCTCCATACACCACCAGCTGACCTCAAAAGAAATTCACATACACACAACCAAACAACCACTTCTCATAAGAATCCTTCCAAACAACACAAGCCTTCGATCCTTCATGATCCTTCCACTTCAACTTAAATGCTAAGCTACCTCAGCACTTGGAAAAAAACCCACCAAACTGCAACCTCACTTAGCACCAAGGAACTACCACTCCCACTTAGCTATCAAACCACCTGATCGATTCTAACCTCAACCGGTACCCCTCACCACCAAACCACTAAACTCATAAAGCATCAAACACCAATCTTCTACCAACAGGCTATACCACCCTCACTATTACTAGCAACTAGCTTAACAAACTCCATTACCTCTAACTTCCACTCAGCACCAACACAACCTCTAAAAACCCACCATCCAACCTAACCCAACCACCACTCTAACAGATTCGATTAATTATTAGCGAGTGTGAACATCGTATGCATGATCACTTACATGCCCTATCAATGCCTGATGTACATGTATGCAAAACCTCTAATGTCATGCCACATGTATGCATGGACCAACATATATAATATAGCATATAACAATGATTTTAACTGTGCATGAATGCCAGTTCACACCCTCCAATAACATCCTCAGATCCGTCTAAGAACAACCTCCTACCTCACTTCTAGCTTATCTAACTCCATCATACCAACAACCATTAACCACAAGATTCTCACAAAGCCCTCTTCACACCAAAGATGTTTCCCAACTACAACCATTACCCCAAACATGCTAGCAACAAGACTAAACTTACCACGCAAGGAAAACCAACAGAAACCAAACTAAGGTAACTAAAGCAAAGATTACTAAACAAGGTTACCTGAAAACACGACACCTCTCTGAAGCTTCATCAGACGAGCTCTCTTCCTTGCGGAACCATCATCCTCCTGCCGCACCACTGCAGCACTAGCTAACACACTAGGGCCACCACCACCTCCTTGCGGTAAAGAACCTTGACTGTTCCGAGCCAACATCAAACAATCACGTCTCATGTGTCCAGCAGACCCACATTTCCAGCAATTCTCCTTTCCCACACTCTTCACAACTTTCTGCTCTTTCTGCCACTTCTGAACCTTGCCTCGGCCGTGCCCACGACCTTTCTGAGATCCTTTGGCTATCACCAAAGCCGACTTCACTCCAAGAGGACAATCACGCTTAACATGCACTTTGGAACCACAGTTCCAGCAAGCACCCGCGCCCCAACAACCTCCAACATGGCGCCTTTCACAACGGTCACACACCGGTGGCTGAATTTCCACTCCTTGCCCAAACAACACTTGCTCCACAACAGCACCACCGTCACATTGTTCAACCCTTGGGAACTTCCCTCCAAGATACCTTTCATAAAAAGCAGATACAAAGAAATCCCAATCAATATCATGAATGTGTGACGCCACAGCCACTGATGTCCACCAGACACAGGCATCCTCCAACATCAAAGAAACAACACTCCCTAGCTTACAAGCAAGATCGCAACCTTCCTGATCCAAGATCAGGACCACACTGGCCAACCAAGCCTCAAACATCTCTGGTGTAGAACCATGATATTCCACAGCACCCAAATCAAGCAAACGCTGCTTCGGCAAACCCACACATTCCACGGCCAGCTCATCCACTGACTTTACCTTTACCACAGCCTGAGATGTTCCCAACACCTCCTGAACATCAGATGATGAACTCCTCACCGCAGAACTAGCTTCATTCCCTTGCCTTATCACCTCAACCCCAGGCACAGAAAACTGAGACAAAACACCTCCACGAAAGGGTGAATTCCACGCCTTAACAACCTGCCCCAAGGCAGCAACCAACTCACCCAACTGCCATTCCTTCATCGACTTAGCCATACTACTAACAACAACAAACATACAATCACAACAAACAAACAAACCAGTTAGACCAGCATTAAGCAAGGATTCAAACTCCAACTCTAAAATAACACAATAGCTATATTAATAAGGCAATGGGTATCCCGAATCCTCCCCTTTACATGACATAACAGTCAACACGACATGGATATCACAACATCAAGCATATCAAACAACACACCTTGATCATGCTTACATCAAACAGCATCCACTTGCAACAACATATTATTACATAACATACTCACAGCACTTTCATCATGCATAAAACCAACTCACAGCATCAGCTTATCATCAGCACAAACCACATAAGCTCAACCAAGATTCATAACCATAAAACATGCTTGAAAACATCAGCAACATGCTCAGAAACATCAGCATCATGCCCAGAAACACGTGTTCCAACCAACATTCAACCACACATCAGGGTAAACAACAAGCACACATCACAACAACTTACCGTTTTCCCCAAGCATTCGCAACTCAGCTCTGATACCACCAAATGTAACCCCCGTAGCCCGGCCTAGACGGTTGACCCGAACTACGAAGATTACACGGGGAAAACCAAAGTCAACCTTGATTAACGACCCTTTTTTTTCTTTTTAATCTTGTCTAGATGCACATTAGTCCTACATGTGATCACACAAACAACATACTCAAAGATCACAACCATCAGAGATCATTCAGGGACCCAATTGCACAAAACACAACTTTAGGGACCAAATTGTAATTTCTGAAAACTTTGAGGCCTTAACATGATTTTAAGTTACCAACTTAAAATTAATCATGTTTCATGCATCTCGGCCAGATTTCAGCTCAAACGGACATCTCAAACTCATACAATTGCACATACAAGATTCAGGACCAAAATGCAAACATTTTGAAACACATAACTGCCACTGACAGCCCCCAACGGTCAACCGTTCCGAAACGGGAGACAGCCCGTTTCGAAACGCGGGGCCGTTCCGCAACGGGTACCGAAACGGGGGTCTGGCAGAAGCCTTTCCGTTTCGGAACGGTGTCACCCGTTTCGGACGCCTGGGCTGCTTCGAGGCACCCGTTCCGAAACGGTTCACCCTGTTCCGAAACACCCTGCACAAAATGCAGAAAATTGCCTATTTAAACATGCAATTAACATCCAATCATGCTCCAACAGCCACCAAACTTTGCCAACATGCAATTTAACATAAAAGAGGCATACTTGCAACAACAATTCACCAACATGTCATCATACATGGAAAGCCCCAATTTCAAGACTAAGCTTCCAACACAAGCAATCCATTTAAACAACATACTTCCAATTCAAACACATAAGCCAAACCATGTTCCCACCACATCAACAATACAAAACCATACTTGTTTGAACATAAACAAACACATACATCAACCCAAGAGATTCTACCCCATTGCCTTTATTAACTATAGCTATTAACCGAGACATACATCTCAAGTGGAGTCCTTCTTGAATCCCTTGCTCCTCGCTGTCCAAACTTCAAGAATCTGCATTGATGGACAAAAAGGAGCGTAAGCACATAATGCTTAGTGAGGAATGCTCAAAACCAAAACACCATCAATGCAGCGAGCCTTAAATCACTTTTAAAACAAACTCGATTTGTTTACCAAAGCCATGTTTGAAAACCCCTTTTCAACAACAAGCTCAAAACCAAGCATCGCACATACATGAAAACCAACCCTTAGTTTAGCAAACTAAGAAAACCCTTTTCAAAGCACAACTTGCAAAATCAACCATTTAGCCAAACCATGCATAAACACCATATGCAAGCTAAAGCAAAACCTTGGAAAACACTCCCATTTCACAACATACCTTTCTTAAACTTGAAACCCAATTCAAACAAGAATCTTTTAAAACCATTTCACAAACCAACCAACACATGCATTAAACCAAAGGCAACATATATGAACCACAACATCACCATCACATGCCTTTAAAAACAAGTCTTAACAAGACTCCAATGCACTAAAGATATTTCATGCTCACATGCATCATTTTCCAAATGATAATCAACACTTGTTCAACTTAACAAGTAAACATGCATTCACAAGCATTATACACTTTCCAAGCAACTATGCATCTTTTCAAGCATCCCATGCTTCATCACAATCAAGAACATCATATTGGCCTTCAAGTGATCAACCACATTCACTTCTCAACTCAACACCCAATCGGATACGCGGATTCCGAGCGTTGTCCCTACGCTCCCTACACCCTACCAATCCAAGGTCCTCGAATGGGCAACAACCTCCATTATGACCTCAACATCCTAAGGTTCCCATGTATGGACTTTTAAACACCACACAACCTTAGCTCTTCCCCAAGGTTCTCATGTATGGACTTTTAACCACCATACAACCTTGACATGCACAAGGTTCTCACATATGGGCAACACCTCCATATAACCTTTGCATTCACCGATTGGTAGTTGTAGAACATCACTAACGAGATCCGGGACACCCTACACAAGATACACACATGGACTTAACACTGCCATTGTGATCTCAACAAGCACAAGGTTCTCACATATGGGCAACACCTCCATATAACCTTTGCTCAACCAAGGTCCTCGAATGGGCAACACCTCCATTATGACCTCAACCATCTCGTTAGGATACTTGAAGGGAGTTTCCCAGTCCACTCTTGACCACTCCACCTCCAAGGCGACTTAATTCACGGTGCACCCAATCCTATAGCCGGCTAACTATATCCGATCAAAGAACCAAGAACCACTTACACCACTTGCCAATATAACCACCTTACCACCTTAGTCCAATGTTTCACATGCATAGCCAATATGCAAAACCATTACCACATTAATCAAATGATTCACATGCATAACCAATATGCAAAAACCATCATTTACCAACATTAATTCACTGTTTTAAAGCATTAGACAAAGCCATAGAACAACATGCAACACCATGCATCAAAACCACATTTTCAATGTATAAAACCAAGGATCTCTTACCTTGAGCATCCTTCACATATGGCTTTCAAAACCAGCATTAAACCATGCTAAAATATGCTTTCAAAACAGATTTAAACCATGCAAAACACATGCATTTCAATCATCAACCACAATTTCTTAAAAAGCCAATTCATATCACAAATCAAGTAAGAAATCCATTTACTTACTCTTGAGCTTAGCAAAGTTGTTTAGACTTAAACTAAGCTCCCA
Organism: Hibiscus trionum; assembly: GCA_030270665.1. Taxonomy (NCBI): domain Eukaryota; kingdom Viridiplantae; phylum Streptophyta; class Magnoliopsida; order Malvales; family Malvaceae; genus Hibiscus; species Hibiscus trionum. Next base: position 5,169,107 of record BSYR01000007.1, on the reverse strand, counting down.
AAACCTTCAAACCTTTGTTTAAAAGCCGAAAACCCAACTTCACTCACCGATAACCAAAACAAGGCTAGCCACCAAGCCTTCCAATCATCCGAAACCTTCCGCAACACCTCTAAAGCACACGGATCAAACTCCCCTGTTTCAAGCACACAAAAACAGCACATTAATGCATCATTATGCATTAAGAACAGCAGCCACACAACCAAACTCGCTGCTCGACACAAATCCAACAATTCGGCTACCAAACACAACCGAAATCACCTCCAAACACTACCAAAACTTAACCCAGCCAAGATCCATCACTTCTAACCATTTTTAAACATCATTTAACATCCAAAAAGATCACAAACACGTCCTTATACTCCCAGGTATAACAGATCAACAAAAACACTCCAAAAACAACCAAAAACTCAAGCGAAACTTAGGAAATTCAACCTATCCGGGATTGCATTCATTAAACCTCAACTTCTAATCAATTTAGCATTCATTTAACATCATTTTGACACTTCAAAACACTGCCCAAACAGATCACACGAAAATTCCACCAAAATCGCCAAATCTTGCATTTTAAGCCAAAATCAAGTTTCCAATTGAAAAGCCTTTAACAAAACACAAACCAAGGATTGAGAACTTGGGAATTTCAATAAAGAACTTGAAGTTCAGAGGAGAAGGACGTTCTTACCTCCAAACTTGAGTTTCTCCTTTTTGGAGCCAAAAAGCTTGATGAAACAACTTGCAAATTGAGAGGTTTTGTTGATGAGATGATTAGGAATCAAATGAGAGTTGAAATGAGTGATTTGAGTGACAAAATCAGAGGAGGAAATCTGGAGAGAATGTGTTTGGTTTGAGAGAAAAGATGAGAGAAAATGGTTGAGAGAAAAGTTAGTTAGATTTAGGAAAATATCTTCCCTCCACTTTTCTTTTGTTTAAAAACACTTAATTAATCATTTAATATATTTAGAAAATCTGGAGAAACTCCCATTGGGTAAATAGCTCCTTAAAGATTCAAAGTTTCAATCCTTTATAAAACTGTCACCGAACTTTCAAAAATTACATTTTGGTCACTAGCCAAAATGTCAACCTTCCGAACCTCATTTTCCAAAATTGATTTCACAGTTCACTTTTACATATTAAAAGATGATTTTAGAACATTTTTCCATATTTTTAATGCAACCCGAACTAGGCTTTCCCAATTTCACCTCTTTAGATTCGAACAACACTTTGACCAAACCGGTCAACGCCCAAAACTTCTGAGCCCAAAACCGGGGCGTTACAAGCCTTGTTTATTTAAGAACAACAAGGTGTTTAAAAGTCCTTGGATGATTCTTGTTAAGAACAACATGGTGTTTAAAAGTCCATGGTTGGTTATTGGTTAAGGTTCAAGGTGTTTAAAAGTCCTTGTGTAAGCCTTGTTACTTAAGAACATCAAGGTGTTTAAAAGTCCTTGGATGGTTCTTGTTGAGGACACAAAGGTGTTTAAAAGTCCTTGTGTGGTCCTTGTCATGATGTTTAAAAGTCCATGGGTTAAGGACACAATGGTGTTTAAAAGTCCATGTGTGGTCCTTGGAATTTATAAGATTACAATGGTGTTTGAAAGTCCATATGTGAATCTTATGTTGAATGTATCACTTGTTGCCAATATGACTTGATGAAGATTGAAGCATGAATTGCTTGTTTTTAAATGCTTGTGAGCATGTTCAAATGTTGTTTTGAAGTATGATTTATAAAGGTGTTTTGTAAATGCATTATTGTGTGGTTTTATTGAGCATTCCTCACTAAGCTTATGCTTACGCTCTCTCTCTTTTCTTAAACCAATAATGCAGAGCATTAAAGTGCATTTGAGGGCAGCAAGTTGGTGAAGAATCCAAGTGGTGAACAAAGCTCATGTATGGTGAACATTTTCTCAAACTATTAGCTTTTGGGTATTTGGCAATGGGGAACCTATGTTGTTGTTTTGGGAGACGTTTTGGACTCCCTAAGTTGTATAAATGTTGTTAACATTGTTGTTTCTTGTAATTGGCCATTATGTGTTTGAATTGATGGTTTGATGCTTGAATGGTTTGCTAAATAGGATGCATGCCTATGGAATTGGGGATTTTCATAATTGATGCCATGTTGATATTTGGTTGAGGCAATTATGTTCCTTGAATGTTGAATGACTTGCTGGTATAATTTGGTTGCTTTTAGAGTATGTTTGTTAAGTCAATTGCATGATAAACCAGCAAATTTTATGCAATCTGGGCATCCTGTTTCGGAACAGGTGCTACCGTATCGGAACGGGGGCCTGAAATGGCCTGGGCGTTCCGAAACGGGAGGCACTGTTCTGGAACGGTTTGGCCTCTGCCAGGCCATGTTTCGGTACCAGTTTCGGAACGGTCCCGCGTTTCGGAACGGGCCCTCCCTGTTCCGAAACACTCGACCGTTGGGCACTGAAATTGTTGGTTGAATGTTCTGAAATGTTTGCATTTTGGTCCTGAAACTTGTTGTTGCAATTGTATGAGTTTGAGATGTCCGTTTGAGCTGAAATTTGGCAAAGAAGCATGAAAGATGATTACTTTGAAGCTGGTAACTTTAATTTGGGTTAAGTCCTTATGATGATCAGAATTTACATTTTGGTCCCTTAAGTTGAAATTTGTGCAATTGGGTCCCTGAATGTTCTTTAATTGTTATGATGTCTGAGTATGGTTATCTTGTGAACATATATAGGGTTAACGTGCATCTAGACAAGATTAAAAAGAAAAAAAAGGGTCGTTAATCAAGGTTGACTTTCGGGTTGACTTTGGTTTTCCCCGTGTGATCTTCTTAATTCGGGTCGACCGTCTAGGCCGGGTTAAGGGGATTACATGGCATTGGCCTCAATGGTCATAAACCCCCAATGACTATTTCCCAACTAACTTTTAAATGCATGGCATTTCGATACGACTGTTTCGATACGGCCAAGGGCTTTTCGATACGGGTGCTGCATCACACTGCAATGACTCTTTCTATTTCAAGGTTGTTTCAAAACGGTGTCGAGCGTTTCGAAACGGGAGCTGTAGAACTACATTTATGGTGGGAAATGAAGTCTCCAACGGCTCCAATTCATCCCCAACGGCTAGTAACGGCTCCAAACTTAATGAGAAGTATAAAAGGGGCTTCCAAGCATCTAGTAATTGTTAATGCTTCAATTGTAATACAACATATGATCAAAATGTGTCTTAGTTCTTAAGTGTCAATTCTTTGTATAGAAAAACACTAGTGAGCCAAAATTGTTAGATTTGCTCAAGTGTTTTAGGATTGGGTGAGAGTTTTATTGTGCAAACAAATACCTATTAGAGGGATTTGAGTTTGCTTAACTTTATCTCTTTGTAAAGAGGGTTTGATCAAGGCTTTGGGTAGAAAGCTTGATCGGTTTGTAAAGGTTTCCTCCTAAGCCTAGAAAAGGGGACGAATCAATAGTGGATTGATTAGAAATCCTTAGTGGGAAGCTAAGGTAGTGGATGTAGTCCTTGGTTAGAAGGTTGAACCACTATAAATCATCTTTTCTTTATTCATTTTAGCTTCCACACCTCTTACACCCAAAATTCCACTTCTCCACCACTTGGCGAGCAAGAACGATTGAAGGAATCGAGCACCGAAAAACCCAACAATTGGTATCAGAGCTTGACTCATATGAAGAGGATTAACATCATATTGAGAAGATCCGGCAAGCTCGATCAACTTTTCAAACAACCGGCTCAATGGCGGAATCCATCGCCAAACCGCCCTTCTTCGACGGAACACACTATGCCCAATGAAAGACAAGGATGAGGTTCTTCATAAAGTTAAAGGACTACAAGCTTTGGGACATAGTAGAAGATGGTCCGTTCGTGCCACAACAAAGCAAGGCGGATTGGAGTGCCGACGATCGCAAGAAGATGAAGCTAAATTTCAAAGCCTTGCACATTATATTTTCTGCATTTGGGCCCAACATCTACGAGAAGATGTCTTCTTGTGAGAGTGCCAAGGAAGTTTGGGACAAGCTCGAAGTTACATACGAGGGGACAAACGAAGTAAAGGAGACCCAGATCGGGCTCCTCAACCTAGCGTATGAAAACTTCCAGATGTATCCGGAAGAGGACATTCAGAAGATGTTCGATAGGTTCTCCACCATCACCAATGGACTTAAAGGTTATGAAGAAACCATCTCGGAAGAGAAACTTGTCCGGAAGCTCATCTACTTCCTTCTCGAGTCATAGGACTAAAAAAGGACCACCATCAATGAAGCCAAGAATCCCAAGACCTTGAAGCTTGATGAACTCATGGGGTCACTTCTCACTCACCAAATTATGAAGAAAAACAAAGAAGAGGAGAAGAAGAAGGAAGATATTAGAGCTATGGGGGAGAAGAAGCTCAAAGGGCTTGGCATAAACACAAATGTCATTGCTCTCCAATCCTCCACATGCCATCATGTAGATTCAAGTGAAGAGGAGGATGGAGAAGAAGAGATAGTTCATCTCTTCAAGAAATGTGCCCCTTTCATGAAGAAATCCTTGAAAGAGCTTGAACGATAATCCATGAAAAAGAAGAGGGCAAGCACTTCAAGCCATAAGAAGAAGGCATATGTGGCTACTTGGAGTGATGAAGACTCCACTGACGATGAACAAGCCAACCTTTGCCTTATGGCCATCAAGAAGATTCAAGGGTAACTTCTAATTCATCTACTTCATGTTCATATTCTTTTGATGATTTACATGATGCCTATGATGATTTGATTTTAGAGTCTAAAAATCACATTTTGAAAAACAATAAAATGATTTGATTTCTAAAACCAAACTTGAACTTGAAGCAAAACTCGAGGAGTTTGAACAAAAATGTTTTGATTTACAAAATTTGCCTCATAAAGTTCAAGAAGAAAAAGACTTGATTTCCAATGAGCTTGAAAAGAAAAATAATTTTGGAAAATCAAACTTTTATGTAAGACAATCTAGTGCCCCTAGATTTGTAAATGGTAAATGTTTTAGAAGTGTTTGGGTCCCAAAAGGACTAGCCACTTCAACTAAAAAGGATGAAATTGAAAAATGGATTCCTAAGGGGACTAAATTTTGTGCTACTAACGTCTATGGATCCAAAGCAATTTGGATACCAAAAATTACTTGATTGTCTTTTGCTAGGTGTGATGGAGAGTGATCAACAAGTCAAACATTGAGGGGGAGCTCCATGCACACAAAGAAAGACACTTGAAGAAGGAAGGCTTCACATCCTCCCTTGTGTTCAAGTATGGTAAAAATCTAGTTGCTTTATTTGTTAAATTTGATATTTTTTATTTCAACTAGATTATGACGTATGTTGGACTAACATTGTGATGATGCTTTGAGTAAGGGGAGCCAATTTAAAACAAAAATTCTAATTTTTTGTCAACTTTTCAAACCTCCTAAGTTATTTTAAACTTAATGTCTTTTGAATTCTTTTTGATATAACAAAAAGCGGGAGAGTTTGATTTGAAAAAAATGCATTTTCAAATGAATAAGGGGGAGCTTTACTTTACTTTAAATTTTTATCTCGTATTCACATTTTTAAAACTTAAAGGGGGAGAATCCCAAACAATTTTTCAAGTTGGTTTTATTATATCAAAAAGGGGGAGATTGTAGAACTAATATTTTGATATAATATTTGAAAAATATTTTGGACGAAGTTAAAAAGAAATCAAAATCATTTCTAAGTCCAAACAACTTGAAACTATGTTCATAGGATATTTCAAAAGGGTTTTAAGTGTTTTCAAAGCCAAATTCAACAAAAACATCAAGGCGTTTCGCAACGCCCCTAGGTGTTTCGATACGGGTTTTTACAGTGGCAAAATGTTTCGAAACGGGTTTCGAAACGGGCTTTAATCTGGGTGAGATTTTTGCATAGCGTTTCGATACGGCCTCCACCGTTTCGATATTCCTATGTGGCATTGACCTCAACGGTCATAAACCCTCAACGACTATTTCCCAACTAACTTTTAAATGCAGGGTATTTCGATACGGGGACAAGCGTTTCGATACGGCCAAGGGTGTTTCGATACGGGTGCTACATCAGATTGTAACGACTCTTTTTATTTCATGGTTGTTTCGAAACGGGAGATGCATAACTGCATTTATGGTTGGAAATTAAGTCTCCAACGGCTCCAATTCATCCCCAATGGCTAGTAACGGCTACAAACTCAAAGAGGAGTATAAAAGAGACCTCCAAGCATGTAGTAATGTTTAATGCTTCAATTGTAATACAACATATGATCAAAATGTGTCTTAGTGCTTAAGTGTCAATTATTTGTATAGACAAACACTAGTGAACCAAAATTGTTAGATTTGCTCAAGTGTTTTAGGATTGGGTGAGAGCTTTATTGTGAAAACAAATACCTTTTAGAGGGATTTGAGTTTGCTTATCTTTATCTCTTTGTAAAGAGGGTTTGATCAAGGCTTTGGGTAGAAAGCTTGATCGGTTTGTAAGGGTTTCATCCTAAGCCTAGAAAAGGGGACGAATCAATAGTGGATTGATTTGAAATCCTTGGTGGGAAGCTAAGGCAGTGGCTGTTGACCTTGGTTAGAAGGTTGAACCTCTATAAATCATATTGTCTTTATTCATTTTAGCTTCCACACCTCTTACACCCAAAATTCCACTTCTCCACCGCTTGGCGAGCAAGAACGGTTGAAGGAATCGAGCACCGAAAAACCCAACAATTTTGTAATTTTGGCGATTTACGAGGACATATTCAATTTTTAAGTTACCAACCATTAGTTAATCACATTACTTGGCACTATGTCAAATCACAACTCAAAAACATCATCCAAACTCATTTAATTGCATCCACAACATTCAAGGAATAAAACATAAAGAAACAGAACCTTTAACAACTTGGTGTTTCGGTACATAGAGCACTGTTCCGAAACACCTGTATCGAAAACAAGACCAGTGTTTCGGAACATAAATTCGCATCGAAACACCCTCTAAAATATTTCGGTACACCAAATTCTAGTAGCCAAACCTCACGAGCCTATTCTGATACACCATGCCCTATTTCGAAATCCCATGCCTATTTCAGAGACCATGTTTCTATACTACCTTATGCATATCGAAACACTGGACCTGAAATGTCACACTTTTGCTGGATTTTCTCATTTTTAAGCAACCATAAACATCCTAGCATGCTTCCAACTTATATCTAACATAACCAATCATCAATCTTCAAACATTCCAAGAATGATCAACATCATTCCATGGCAATTAGTAATATAAGAAAACTATAGGCATGCAGCCTAAAAAATAAGCCAAGCAAGATACCAAAATGCAATCCAAGAATAAGCTAAATACCAAAGGCCATTTACAAGTCAACATATGCATCACAAACATGCCACAAAATAGGGAGTTTCAACACACACTCTCCCAAAACATTAAGGAATCCTCCCATTGCCAATTATTACTAATAGGTAAACGTAAAACCATACTTGAGTTATCTATCACTCCTTGAAATCCTCCTTGCTTCTTTGCTACCCAAAAAGAGTTATTTCTCTGCATTGTTGGTAAAAGAGAGCGTAAGCACAAATTCTTAGTGAGGGATGCTCAAAACAAAGCGAACCACAACAATGAATCTAAAACCATTTTCTCAATTAAAATCTCTATGTCATCATGCTCCTTCTATCTCATGTTTGAAATCATTTTCAAAGCAAAATCAACATCATTCAAACCACATGTACCTTCTATCTCAAGCATTAACCATAATGCAAAATCTCAATGCAAAGCTTACTCATGCTTGTTTCTCATAAAGCATTTCTCAAAACATGTTCTCAAATGCAAAACAAAATGCATAAAATCATTTATAATCAAGGTACATGTGAAACTCGTATATTGGCATTTTAGCAACATTACTCGGATATGTAGATAGCTTGAGAGAAACTCACATAACCGAACTCTTATGGTTGTATCTCTCATCACCACAAAGCTTGATATAATCTCACATCATCAAGACCTACCGTGGTAGAATCTCTCATCACCACACTCTCACTTCGAAACAGGATTGCACTACCCCCACTGCCCGAACCGAAGAACACGTACAAATTTGTGTATTATAGTGAACTTCTCATCCTATTGGTCGACCAATTATATCCGGTAATAATAATCTCATCTCGTGCCAATATACACTTTTAAACATCATTAACCTACTTTTTTCAATTTATAAACATAAACCATTTCTCATCCCATTTAAAAAGCATAAACAATGCATAGCATTTTCTCAACAAATTCTATCTCTTTGAAATCATAAATCTATCTCATGGGATGACATAAATCGTCAACTCATTTCTCTAAACATGCATAAAACAATTGGTTTAATTCTATCTTCAAAACACGAGCATGATCACATAAAACAATGGGATAAAACTGAGAAACGAGAGCGAAACATCTCATACTTACATCCGAGCTTAGATTAGAATTTGAAGCTTAATCTAAACCCCCAAACCTTTCTTTCAAACCTTTGAAAAGCTTTAAAACCAATTCCACTCACCGACAACACCTCACTTGCTTTGCCGAAGCATAATCAAGCTCCCGGATCAACTGCAACTCCTTCTGAAGCTAACGAAATATCATCCCCTACTTCTAAACAAAGCAAAATAGAGAATTAGGGCACCACATTGCACCAAAATTCCCAGAAACACAACATCTTAACTTCTATCCACAATCGCCAAGAAATTGGTATCCAAAAATAACTAAAAACATCGGCAAAACCTCTCCAAATAATCTCCAGCCACTACCCAGCGAGATTAACATCTAAACAACCTCAATTTACCTTTAAAAACATCATCTCAACACCAAAGAACCTCCAGCTATCAATTAAACACACAAACAACCCATCATCCAAAAGATTTCACTCAAGAAATCAAGCAATCTAACTAGTTTCGGGTTCCATTACTAAAATCATTAAATCAACAATTCCAACGCATCATAATCATGGTTAAATATCATTAGAACCTTATAAAATCAGTTTGACACAAAGATCTCTTAATTAACCCCAACAAGCATCAATTAAATCCATTTTCCACAAACACAATCTCAAAACCCATTAGAAAACACTCATAAAAGACCGAAAACTTGGGAATTTCAATAATGAATTTATCATCAGAGGAGAAGAATGAAATTACCTCAAATGTTGGCTTTTCCTCTAATTGAATGGATTTTAATGAGGAAACCAAAGATACAAACATGAGATTTTGATAATAGATCAATAGAAAATGAACGATAGATCAAATCCAAAGTTTACCTAAAATCTTTGCAGTGGAAAACAATGTTTGGCTGAAGACAATTTGAGAGAAAATGATAAAGAGAAAAGTTAGTTTTGTGAAATGTGTTTTTAGAAAATAAAAGCTATTTACTCTTTATCAATTCTTTTTATTTAATAAACCATTTTTAAAAAAATCAATTAGGAGGAACAAGGCTGAATTGGGCCTTTGGTCAATTACTCCTTAAAGATTCAAAGTTATTGTAGAACTAATGCTTTAATATAATAATTGAAAAATGTTTTGGACTAATTTGAAAAGAATTTAACACTTGTTTTTAAGTCCAAACAACCTGAATTTATGTTTGAGGTATTTTAAGAGGTTTTTGGCAAGACTTTTTATGCTTTTAAATAGCCAAACTTGTGTTTTCAAAGTACCCGTAACGATACGGTCCAACCCGTATCGATACCTTTTTTTGCCCTGTTTGGTTACTGCCAAAACCCGTATCGAAACAGGCTTGGCCGTTTCGATACAGTGAGGGATCGTTTCGATACTCCTGGTAAGCGTATTGGTCCCCATTTAACAACCTCAACGGCCATTTTCCCAACGGTCATTTAAATGTGAAATCGTACCGATACGCCCTCAAGCGTATCGATACGCCTAGGCTGGCAAGACCCCAACGGCTAGTTTCTGATGAAGGCCGTACCAACATGGGTCCAAGTGTATCGATACGGAAGGCTGCAGAACAGCATTAATGAAGTGAAATAAAGTCCTCAACGACTCCAAAACATCCCCAACGGCTAGTAACGGCTATAAACTCATCAAGGAGTAAAAAGGGACCTCCAAGCATCAAGTAAAGGTTAATGCTCATATTGTCAATCAACAAATGATCAAGAATTGTCTTAGAGCTTAAATTGTCATTTATTGTATAGACAAACACTAGTGAGCCAAAATTGTCAATTTTGCTCAAGTGTTTTAGGTTTTGGGTGAGTGCATTAATTGTGCAAACAAATACCTATTAGAGGGATTTGTGTTTGCTTTTATTATCTCTTTGTAAGAGAGGGTTTGATCAAGGCTTTGGGTAGAAAGCTTGATCGGTGTAAAGGGTTTCCTCCTAAGCCTAGAAAAGTGGACGAATCAATAGTGGATTGATTGGAAATCCTTAGTGGGGAGCTAAGGTAGTGGATGTAGACCTTGGTTAGAAGGTTGAACAACTATAAATATTTGTGTCAGTTTACATTTTAGCTTCCACACCACCACCACCCAAAAATCCACCTCTCCATCACTTGGTGAGCCATATCGGTTGAACAAATCGAGCTCCTCACAACTCAACAATTGGTATCAGAGCTTGGCTCAATTGAGGAGGATTCACATCCTATTGAGAAGATCCGGCAAGCTCGATCACTATTTCATCAACCGGCTCAAATGGCACAATCAATCGACAAACTGCCTTTCTTTGACGGAACCCGCTATGCCTATTGGAAGACAAAGATGAAGTTCTTCATCAAATCAAGAGACCACAAGCTATGGGATATAGTTGAAGATGGTCCGTTCGTGCCTCAAAGAAGCAAAGCGGAATGGAGTGCTGACGATCGTAAGAAGATGGAGCTTAATTGCAAAGCCTTGCACATCTTGTTTTGTGCTTTTGGCCCAACCATCTATGAGAAGATGTCTTCTTATGAGAGTGCCAAGGAGGTATGAGACAAGCTTGAAGTCACATACGAGGGAACCGATGATGTCAAGGAGACCAAAATTGGGCTCCTAACCTTAGAGTATGAGAACTTCAAAATGGATCTGGAAGAGAACATCGAGAAGATGTTTGATAGGTTCTCCACTATCACCAATGGTCTCAAAGGCTATGGAGAAGCCATCTCGGAGGAAAAGCTTGTTTGAAAGCTCATCTACTCACTTCCCGAGTCTTGGGACTCAAAGAGGAACGTCATCATCGAAGCCAAAAATCTGAAGACTTTGAAGCTTGATGAACTCATGGGGTCACTCCTTACTCATCAAATCATGAAGAAGAACAAAGAAGATGAGAAGAAGAGGGAAGAAATTAGATCTATGGGAGAGAAGAAAATCAAAGGGCTAGGCATCAATGCAAGTGCCATGGCTCTCAAGTCCTCCACTTGCCATCATGTCTATTCAAGTGAAGAGGAGGATGAAGATGAGGAGATAGTTCATCTCTTCAAGTAGTGTGCCCCATTCATGAAGAAATCCTTGAGAGAGCTTGAACGAGAATCCAAGAAAAAGGAGAGGGCAAGCACTTCAAGCCATAAGAAGAAGACACATGTGGCTACTTGGAGTGATGAGGACTCCACCGACGATGAACAGGCCAACCTTTGCCTTATGGCCATCGAAGAAGATTCAAGGGTAACTTCTAATTCATCTACTTCATGTTCCTATTCTTTTGAGAAATTACAAGATGCCTATGATGATTTGGTTTTAGACTTTAAAAATCACATTTTGAAAAACAATAAATTGATTTCAAAGTTGAAAATTCAAAATGATTTGATTTCTAAAACCAAACTTGAACTTGAAGCAAAACTCGAAGAGTTTGAATTAAAATGTTTTTATTTACAAAATTTGCTTCAAAAAGTTCAAGAAGAAAAAGATTTGATTTCCAAAGAACTTGAAAAGAAAAATAATTTTGTTAAATCAAATTTTTATGGAAGACAATCTAGTTCCCCTAGATTTCTAAAAGGAAAATTTTTTATAAGTATTTGGGTCCCGAAAAGACTAACCACTTCAATTATAAAGGATGACATTGAAAAATGGATTCCTAAGGGGACTAAAATTTGTACTGCTAACGTTTATCGATCCAGTGCAATTAGGATACCAAAAATTACTTGATTGTCTTTTGCTAGGTGTGATGGAGATGTTCAACAAGTCAAACTTTGAGGGGGAGCTTCATGCACACAAGGAAGAACACTTGAAGAAGGAAGGCTTCACATCCTCCCTTTGGGTTCAAGTGTAGGTAAAAATCTAGTTGTTTTTGCTTTTACTTGTTTTAATTTTTATTTAATTCAACTAGATGATCATAAATGTTGGACTAACATTTTATTGATGCTTTGAGTAAGGGGGAGCCATTTTAAAACCAAATTCTTATATTTGTCAAAATTTTCCTCTATAGTTATTTTAAGCTTAATGTTTTAAATTCTTTTTGATATAACAAAAAGAGGGAGAAATGGTTTGAAAAATTGAATTTTCAAATGAATAAGGGGAGCTTTATTTGATTTTATATCTTTAATCTCTTATTCACATTTTTAAAGATAAAGGGGGAGAATCCCAAACAATTTTTCAAGATATTTTTATTATATCAAAAATGGGGAGATTGTAGAACTAATGTTTTGATATAATAATTGAAAAATGTTTTGGACTAATTTGAAAAGAATTTAAAACTTGTTTTTAAGTCCAAACAACCTGAATTTATGTTAGAGGTATTTTAAGAGGTTTTTGGCAAGACTTTTCATGCTTTTAAATAGCCAAACTTGTGTTTTCAAAGTACTCGTACCGATACGGTCCAACCCGTATCGATACCTTTTTTTGCCCAGTTTGGTTACTGCCAAAACTCGTATCGAAACAGGCTTGGCCATTTCGATACAGTGAGGGATAGTTTCGATACGCCTGGTAAGCGTACCGATCCCCATTTAACAACCCCAACGGCTATTTTCCCAATGGTCATTTAGATGTGAAACTGTACTGATACGCCCTCAAGCATATCGATACGCCTAGGCTGGCAAGAGCCCAACGACTAGTTTCTGATGAAGGTCGTACCGATACGGGTCCAAGCGTATCGATACAGAAGGCTGCATAACAGCATTAATGAAGTGAAATAAAGTCCTCAATGGCTCCAAATCATCCTCAACGGCTAGTAACGGCTATAAACTCATCAATGAGTATAAAAGGGACCTCCAAGCATCAAGTAACGGTTAATGCTCATATTGTCAATCAACAAATGATCAAGAATTGTCTTAGAGCTTAAATTGTCATTTATTGTATAGACAAACACTAGTGAGCCAAAATTGTCAAATTTGCTCAAGTGTTTTAGGTTTTGGGTGAGTGCTTCAATTGTGCAAACGAATACCTATTAGCGGGATTTGTGTTTGCTTTTATTATCTCTTTGTAAGAGAGGGTTTGATCAAGGCTTTGGGTAGAAAGCTTATTCGGTGTAAAGGGTTTCCTCCTAAGCCTAGAAAAGGGGACGAATCAATAGTGGATTGATTGGAAATCCTTAGTGGAGAGCTAAGGTAGTGGATGTAGATCTTGGTTAGAAGGTTGAACCACTATAAATCATTGTGTCAATTTACATTTTAGCTCCCACACCACCACCACCCAAAAATCCACCTCTCCATCACTTGGTGAGTCATATCGGTTGAACGAATCAAGCTCCTCACAGCTCAACAGTTATGGCCGTTTACAATTTAGTCACTTGAAAAATAGTTTTCAAAAATCACATTTTAGTCACTAAAATCTCAATATCCAACTTCCAACCATCAATTTCCGAAATTGACTCCACCAACCCTTATATATATATATATATAATGGATTATAAAACATTTTTCTATATTTTAATTTTCTAGAAAACCTTTTAAAACCATTTTATCTCGAAACTAGTCTAGATTATCCAAAACGGTTCAACCGAACCCTGTAGCCAAACTCCGCTAACTTCTATGCCCAAAATTGGGGCGTTACAATAATTCATTAAACCACAAAAAATAAATCTCTACAACACAATAAAATACAGGTTAAAAATCCCCCAACAACATGGTAACACATTGCCTTATTAACCAAATTTAAACCATGTTTTCTATACTCAAGTGGTTGTTGTGTTCTTGGACCTTCCTTGTCGAGAGAAAGTTGTCCCAACTTTACACCTCTGCATCAATGGGAAAAGAGAGTGTATGCTCACAATGCTTAGTGAGGTCGCTCTTGGGTAAAACATTGATTCATTTCAAAACCCTTTTGAAAACCACATAACATTTGATATGAAAAGCATGCTTGATCAAACCAAAGCATTTTCCCGTTTGTATCCAAAACGTTTCATGCATAACAACCATATGAATCAAAACCCTTTTCATATGTCTCATATATCTCATATATTGGCAAATAATGTGACACTGGATGGACTTACCTCTATCCTTTCATTCAAAAACAAAATGTTACTTTAAACCTCATTGAATACATGGATTTCCCCGGTGGACTTACCTCCATCTAATCTCACTTTTTCTTGGGATAGGCTAACCCCTAGCCGTCATGATAGACTTACCTCTACCACACAACAGCAAGCTTACCCCTATTGTAAGAAACTGAAGAATACCATCAACATGAGTAGCCATACCGCTATATCTCAAGAGCCACGGAGCGACCGACTTTATATTTTAGTACACTTTAAACCCTATGGTATGTCAACTATATCAGATTCTATCTCATTTACGTCACATAGCCAATATATCATTTCAAAATACATTTACTTACTATTTTCCAATACATTTCTCAAAACCGTTTCATATGCAAAACCACATTGCCAAAGGCAACAACACATTCCCTATAGGAACAAATCTCAATGCTCATACGCATTCATATAATTTGATAAAAATTGCATATTAATTCAAAATGATGCATTTACAGTAAGTAAATCAAACCATGTTTTAAAACCAAACATGAAATCCACAAGCTCAAATCTTATCAATACTTAAGCGAAATAAGGGAAACTTTGCTTGAGCTTAATTATGCTTTTTAGGCTATAACTAAACCCCCATGATCCACCAATCAAACCTTTAAAGAGCTTTAACACGTTTATACACTCACCGAAACACTTTGCTTTGCTCACCAACGCGTATCGAGTCACCGAAAAGTGATGTACGCAACTAGGCAAACTTGCCTTGATCGTCCCCTACTTTAACAACATAAAACAAAAGGGAAAATGCATCATTCTACACTATACTAACTGCCAAACAACAATCCCCTGCATCCTTAACGATAACCTTCCGAAAATAGCTGAAACTACCAAAAAAACATCAATCTTCATTCACCCAACACCTACCATCAACCTTACAATTCTAACATTCAATCCTTATCAAAACACAACCCGAAACACTTCCTAAACACTGTTACACCTCTGACAACTCAAGAACACCTATAACACCCCCAAAAACCACTAAAAACTCACCTAAAAATTAACCAATCAAATATTTTAGGATTTACTACAACAATCTCATTTCACATTATGTTTACCTAATCAAAATGTGAATTTACCCAATCAAAATCTTATGGTTTCATCATCTTAACAACTCTTTAAGCAAATCATCAAAATCTCAATTAATCAATAAATTCTTGAAATCCATTGCAAAACTAAGTTGAATTCAATCTAATATCAATCGACTGCTGGAGAATATCAATAAAGAACCTTAGTTTTAAGAGAGGAAAAGAAATTCACCATTGAAGAAACTCCCACCAAAATTGACATAAGTATTTCCTTGAAATCAAACTTATGGAAGGATGAAGTCTTGAGAAATCCTTGTAAGATTTTTTAGGAATCAAAAGTAGAATCAAATGATAATTTCTCCATTGAAAATCATCAAAGAATTCTGGAAATCTTGTTTGGAAATTGAAATGGAAAGTGAGGAAAATAGGAAGGGAAAATGAGAGAAAATTAGAAAGAAGAGTAAATAATTTAGAAACCAATTAACCGTCAATTCAGTACTCAATTAAGGTGGTGATTTTTGATTAAAAATATTAGAAAATAATAGTTTTCTAATGATTCTTGGTATTGGCCCATTTATAAAATAGTCACTAAACCAGTTTTGCAATGTTTACATTTCAGTCACTAAATCAAAAATCCAATGAGTTACATTAAATTGGCCTTTAATTAAAACCAAAAGTGTTTAATATAATGATTCACACCTTTTAAAAATTCAACCCTTTTCCAATTAGTAAAAATTTCAATTTTTACATTTTAATTTCTCCCGAAACATATTTAATTCATTAATCTGGTTTAACCGGTACGAACCAAACACAGTCAAACCTCTAAACCTTCTTACCTTATTTTTGGGGTGTTACATTACATGCTAAATAGGTTTGACTACCATGGAGTGGTAATTGTTATTGATTGTAACATGCAATATACCTTAAGGTTAGCATGGATAAACTACTTAATTCATGACATATTACTCATTGCTTATATTGCATGCTTACTTTTATGAACATCACAATGTTTAGTAGAGTAGACATGTACCACTAAGCTTTGTAAGCTCAGTGTGCATATTTGTTGTTTATGTGCATAGATTGACAGGTCACTCGCTTGGAGGAGCACATTGCTTATAGATTTGTTGTTTTAGTAGTTGGACTATGTATCCATAGAACTGATCAATGTGAAAACGACACACATTTTAGTGCAAGGTACATTATTGATGCAAAAATAGAAACAAGATAATCTTGTTTGAATATTGATCCCACGAGGATGGTGTATTATGTTGAGTCTTATGTAACTACAATACAAAACTGTAGAAGGGATAATTGTGGGTGGAATGGTGGTTGTAACAATAGAATAAAGATGAAAATAAATGATTAGATTTGGTAGCAAAAACAGAGTGTAATAAAAGGAAGAGAAATATGAGAGATAGGCTTGAATGTAGATCGGCTTGAGTATTAGCTTCCATTTAACCTTCATTTATTGACTCAGGGATATAGATCGACTTCCACTTTCGTCGTAAGTCGAGACTAAAGCCCCTTGAACGAGTGGATCAACTTTCGTTGCTTCCAAACAGCATTCATTGTAAAACTCATTAATCTGACTCGTCACTGCATCCGTCGATGTTAGTGGCTAGTTTTAACACTCTCATGCAAAACGTAAATCAAATCCAACAATTAAAGCTTAAGAAACAGCTAACATTGTATATATATATATATATTATAAACTACACAAGTTCAACATGCTCCAGAAAATTAAACCAACATTTAGATGAGCACAAATACAAAGTAAATCTCTAAATAACATCGAATTTGAGACAAGTTTATGAAGATAAAAATATATTTCCTTGATTCAGCACTTGACTCCTCATTTCCTTGGATAAATCCGCCTCACTTCACCCCAGATCTCCAGAAAATAAGCTTAAGCCATCATGAGAGGAGGATTGGAACGCCATGGTTTTGGGCCTAGATGTTTTAGACATCGGATCGAGCCGGTCGGAAACGATTCGAATCGTATTAGGTGGTTTAGGGAGATCAAGGTTCTGGATAGGATAAAAATATGAAAAAATTGCTAAAATCCTCTAAAATCATGTTTAAGAGGTTGGTCGAATCAATTTTACAAAATGAGTTTTGGAAGTTGTACATTTTGGGTAGTGACCAAAATGAAAAGTTTTAAAACTGTGAAAAATGTAAATTTCAAAAGAGGAGTCAAAATCTTAGAATCTTTAAGAAGCTCTTGAACAATTAAACCTTTCTTTAAATTGACATGTGTTTTAAATGAGTTTTAAAATAATTAAATAAAAAGGATTTTTATTTTATTTAATTGCTAAATAGTAAATAGAGAAGTTTTTGACGTAACTAACTTTCATTTTAGCAAAACAATTTTCTCAGACCATTTCACCAGATTTCTTTTCTCCCAAACACTGTCTCTTTAGTTTCTCATCTTTTTTTCCAAGAATTCTCTTCAATTTCTTGAAGGTTTGTGGAGCAAAAACTTGTCAATCCATAAGGAAGGCAAGGATTGGAGGTAAATCTCGTTCTCAACCTCTAATATAGGTTCTTTATTGAAATTCCCAAGATTATTGACTCCTAATTGTTGTTTTAACTGAGTTTTGTTTTAATATCAAAATCTTGCAAAATAAAGGTTTAAATCTTGATTTTCGGAGTGATGTTGATGAGCTCTATTTTCGATTTATTCTATTTGAGTTTTGAGATGATTATGATGTTAAAAAAGTGTTTTGATAATATAGATCCTGAAATCCTTGAGATCATTGAGTTTTGTGATAGTTTTAGTTGAGTTTTTGAAGAGTTTGATGCTCATCTGTTTGCTGGAAGTATAAGGAAGGGTTTAGGTTGTATTTAGATGTGTTAAGATGATTATTAATGGTTGGATGTGATGTATGTTGGATGGACTTGGTTTAGGAGGCAATCGATTGAGTTTTGGTTGTTTCGGATGGGTAAATTGGTATAGTTTTGTTGAGCAACGAGTTTGTGTTTGGTTGCTGGTGTTGGAATGCATTTTAATGCATTTGGATCTCTGTTTTGATGCTCTAAAAATAGGGGACCTTGATTTGGAAGCAAGCAAAGCATTTTTTGAGGCATCAGACGAGTGATATTCGCGTCGGCAAGCGAAGTTTCATGTATCGGTGAGTGGAAAAGAGTTTTCCAGGTTTGAAACGCTTTGAGCGTGGTTTTGGGAGCTTAGTGTAAGTTTGAAACACTTAGCTAAGCTCAAGAGTAAGTGAATCGAAAGTCTCTATCGAATTGTGCTACGTTATGGTTTGAAATGCACTTGATTTAAATGTGGTTTGATTACTGTTTTAAAGCATGTTTTAAGCAACGATGTTGTTGGTTTATGCTTGTAAAACAGTGAATCAATGATGATTAATGATTATATTGGCAAGTGATGGAAAATGGTTTTGGTTACTTTAATCGGATATAGTTAGCCGACTATATGATTGAGAGCACCGTGAATAAAGTCGCCTTGGATGTTGAGGGGTTGTGATTGTGCCATAAACTTCATCCAAGTACCCTAACGATTGAGGCTAAGATCACAATGGTGGATGGTTTAATCTCGTGTGTGAATATTGTGGTTTGTGTCCAATGCACTCGTTAGTGGAATTATACAACTACCGATGAGTGATGTTTGTGGGGTTGTGATTGTGCCATTAATCTCCATCACGGGTGTTGAGGGGTTGTGATTGTGCCATTAAACTCCTCCTTGTGAATCTGGTAGTGTGTATGAAGCATGTGGGACAACGCTTGTAATCCGCGTATTTGATTGTGTCAATTGTGTTGGTTTTGATATGAGTTGTTATTAATCACTTGCAAGCCAATATAATGATGTGGATATAATGAGTTAATGTTGAGCTTTGATTTGAGAAAGCATGAGATGCTTGAGAGATATGCATGAATGCATATGATGCTTGGATTAAGCATGAGCAAAGGTTTTTGCTGTTGTAATTAATGATGCTATGAGCATGTTGATTTTGAAAGTGGAAATGATGTTTTAAAGTGCTTGTTTTAAATAAAGGCATATGTTTACAAAGATTGATGTTTTGGTTTATAAGATGCATTGATGAATGTTTTGTTGTTAGCGGTCCTCACTAAGCTTTAGGCTTACGCTCATTTGTTTCATCAATGCAGAGAATTGAGTATCTTTGGCAGCAAAAGAGCAAGGAGAAATCCAAGTGATTTATCTAAGCAAAGTATGTGTTTTCACTTTAGTGTAATAAGAGGCAATGGGAGGGATTTCTATTCATGGATTTATTTGGGGGTGTTACACACCTGGAGCATGTTTGGTTTGTATTTTGGGACTTGTAACTGGTCTCTATATGGTTTATGGTCTTACCTTTAGTGTTTTGGCTATGCTATGGTTTGTGTTTAGAAGTATGCTTGAGTAGTTATTGTCTCTTCATGAATTGCCATGCTTGATGCTATGTTGTGATTGTTTGATGATGTATGAGTGTTTGGAATTTTGATTATAACATGTATGAATGTTTTAAACATGTTTAAATATTGTTATATGAGATTTGAGGGCGGTAGAATGTGATTTTCTGGTATGTGTATCGATACTCAGTGTTGAGTATCGATACATTAAGGAAAATTCAGGCAAATTGATACAGGGGTATCGATACGAGTTGCCCGCGTATCGATATGCCTAGGAAGAAATTTAAGGCTGTACCGATACGCGGGGAAGCATACAAATACCTTTTCCCCATTTTGGTTACTGCCATCCCACGTATCTATACGAGCTTGGGTGTACCGATCCCCGTTAGTTATTTTCTGTTAAAATATCTTTTAAAGTTCTAGAAAGTTGCATTATGGTCCTTGAATGTTGTATGATTAATTGGTTGAGTTTGGATGACCCGTTTGTGATGAAATTTGACATGGAAGTATTTTACATGATTAATTAAGGTTTGGTAATCCTAAAATTGGATTAGTCTCTGTAATTTTTAGAAAATTACATTTTAGTCCTTAAAAGTAAAATGTAAGCAATTAAACCCCTAATCAAACTCCGATCGCTGTGTCATTTTCTTCTAAGTGTGTTGCTGATCACATAGGATCTTAATGTGCATCTAGAGAAGATAAAAGAAAAAAAAAGAAGGGTCGTTAATCGAAGTCAGTTTTAACTAGTTGGCTTCAGTTTTCCCCGTGTACTCTTATTAGTTCAGGTCGGGCGTCTAGGTCGGGATAAGGGGGTTACATTTGTTGGTATCAGAGCCAGGTTTCGAAAGAATTGGGGATGATGGTAAGTGGAATTGGAATGTTTTGATGTTCGATTTGATGTTAAATGGCCTGTTGTTTGAAAAATTATGTTTTGGTTGAATATTGGTAATTTATGCCATGCTTGGTTGTGGTGAATCATATGGGAGTTAAATATGATTGTGTGTTGATGATGTGAAGCAAGATGACTATGATATGCTAATGTATTCTGTGTTGTGTCTGAGGGAAATCGGGGTGCCCATTGCCTTATTACACTAATTGAATGTTTTAAGTTGGTTTTGTAAACTTGGATCCCTGCTTGAGGCTGGCCTAAATCATGGTTTGATTTTTGTTTTTGTTATGCCTTGTTGGAAATATCATAATGGGTCTGAGGAGAGAGCTTAGGGGGTCGAGAACCCAGCAGATGAGACTCTACCTCCGCCACCACCACCTAGAGGTGGAGCGCCGGACCAACGTGGACAGGCTGCTCCAGGGTTGGGTGATCTAGCGTATCTGGTTCAGGCGATCACCGGAGCATTTCAGGCAGTGGTAGCTGGAGCGCAAGTTCAGGGTCCTGCAGCTGGGCAGGCGGGTTTGCCTTTGGAAAGGCTGAGGAATTTGGGAGCTCTTGAGTTCCGTGGTATTTCTCCTGAGGCATAGGAGGCATGGTTAGCTAGTACGATTTGCATTATGGATTAGATGGGATGCAGTGATGTGTGCAAGCTGGGATGCGCAGTTTCCTTGCTCTATGGTAATGCTTGTAGTTGGTGGACGACTATCACCACTGGAATGGAACCCAATGAGGTGGATTGGGAGTTATCTCGGAGTGCCTTTAAGAAGAAGTAGCTTGGTGTGAGATAGTTGGATGAAAAGAAACGCGAGTTTATGTCGCTCGTGCAAGGAAATCGTTCTGTGGCTAAGTACGAAGTCCAGTTCGTACGTCTGAGTCAGTATGCACCTAAGTTGATGCTGAGTGAGAGGCATCGTTGCGATCGCTTCCGTTATGGGCTTGTGCATGAAGTAAAGACCTTTATGTTGGCTACAGACTACACAGATTTTGACGTGCTCGTATGTCAGGCTAAGGACATCAAGCAGAGCTTGGGTCTGACATATCAAGGAGGTGGTTCTAGCTCTGGTAAGAGGGCTATTGATTATAGTTCCGGAGGTGGACTTTAACCCCCTTAGCCTGGTCTAGATGGTTGACCCGAACTAAGGTGATTACACGGGGAAAACCGAAGCCAACTTGTTAAGGCCAACTCTGATTAACGACCCTTTTTCTTTCTTTTTTTTCTTTCCTAGATACGAATTAGATCCTATGTGATCAACAAAGAGTAAAGGAGAAAACGACGCAACAATCGGATGTCGTTTAGGGGTTCAATTGCACAATTTAAGCGTTTAGGGGACAAAACATAATTTTCATAAATTACAGGGACCTTCCCAATTTTTAAAGTTACCAATATGCAATTAATCATATTTCATGCTTCTCTGCAAAATTTCATCTCAAACGGATCATCCAAACTCATTCAATTGCATACACAACATTTAGGGACCAAAATGTAACATTTCATACTTGTAATGGCTCCATTTAACTAAATTAACAGTCATGTATCGATACCCTACTACCTCGTATCGATACGTGGGGAGGCAGTAGCCAAAGTTGAGAAATGGTATCAATACACTTCCCTTGTGTCTTATGTATCGATACACCCTACAAAATTTGCACAGGTGTAACAATACACCTGATGCTTGTATGAGTACACCTGCACCATTATGGCTTAAGGGTATCGATACACTTGCCCGAGTATCGATACCCATACCAGAAATGCTCAAGAAATAGTCCAAAAAACACTTTTAATAACTTTAATCATGTCCTAAACATCCATACATGTTATAAACATCATCCATACACATATGCATCATCAAATATTCACCATATAAGCATCAAGCATGACAATTCATAGAGAGACATTAACTATTCAAACATGCTTTTAAAACATAACCCAAAGAATAGCCAAAACACCATAAACAAGGCCACAAACCGAGTAAAGACCATTTAACATCACCAAGCAACACATGAGTGGAAATCCCTCCCATTGCCTCTTATTACACTAAAGTAAAACCACATATATTGTTTAGCCAAAATACTTGGATTTCACCTTGCTCTCTTGTTGCCTCTAATGCTCAATACTCTGCATTGATGAAACAAATGAGCGTAAGCATAAAGCTTAGTGAGGACTGCTAAAATCAAACATTCATCAATGCATTTTATAAAACCAAAACATCATCGTGTGTTAACATATGCCTTCCTTTAAAACATACACTTTAAAGCATCAATGCACTTTCAAACCCACATACTCATAGCATCATTAATTCAACAAAAAAAACCTTTGCTCATGCTTAACCCAAGCATCTCATGCATTCTAGCATAAGTCTCAAGCATCACATGCTTCCTCAAAACCAAAGCAAACCATTCTTTAACCATGTTTCACTTGTATCATTAGCCACATGTATTGCTCACAATGCAAAACCACATTAAGCCTCGCTTGCTTAATTCACATGCATAGATTTGTCCTATGCAACATCTCATCATCGATCATCTCATGCACATTAATCCATTATGCATTCATTATAATCATGATACATGAGCAACAATAAACACATATATTGGCTTACAACATTCTGGCTTATGCTCATCCTTATCTGTTGTGATAGACTGACCTCTATCACCTTTACAACAATACTGGATAAACAGACTAGTATAGGCTCACCCCTATACACAATGATGGACTCACCTCCATCTGAAAGGCTACGAATGGAATTAGGCTTACCCCTAACCCATAGGTATAGGCTCACCCCTACCACCCGCAATGGGCTTACCCCTATTACGTCACGTAGCTAGACACACGTACGACTTATAGATTATAGTGCACTCACATCCTATTGGTCGACCAACGTATTCGTATGTTAATAATAGATCACGCATTTGCCAATATAATCAACTTTCAACAACATTTCATTGTTCTATAAAGAATAATCCACAATTCCATTTCCACAAGCATAAACCATTCTTAAATCCAAGTATTAAACCACATAAACTCAAGGATCATTCACCATTTGCATCCTTAGCAAAAATTGCATTTAAAACCAGCAATATCATTGCTCAAAACATGCTTTATAACAATAACCAAACCACATTTAAATCAAGTGCATTTTTAACCAAAACATAGCACAAGCCGAGGGAGATTTTCGCTTTACTTACTCTTGAGCTTAGCTAAGTGTTTCAAACTTACGCTAAACTCCCAAAACCAAGTTCAAAACGTTTCAAAGCTAGAAAATCCTTTTCCACTCACCGATACGCGAAACCTCGCTCGCCGGCGCGAAGATCACCCTTCCGAAGCTTCCAATAATGCTTCGCTTGCTTCCGGATCAAGATCCCCTGTTTTTAGAGCATCAAAACAGAGATCCAAATGCATTAAAATGAATTTCAACACCAGCAACTAAACACAAACTCGTTGCTCACCAAAACTACACCAAATTTACCCATCTGAAACAACCGAAAACTCAATAGATTGTTTCTTAAACAAAACTCAGCCAACATACATCACTTTCAATCATTACTAAACATCAAAACACATCGAAAAACAACCTAAACCCTTCATTATACCTCCACCAAGCACATCTTCATCATTTCACCTCAAAAACCCAACAAAACCCATCATGAAACTCAAGGATCTCAAGGATTTCGGGATCTATATTATCAAAACCCTTTTCCAACATAATAATAAACTCAAAACTAAATTAAAATCAATCCAAAACAGAGCTCAGCAATACCACTCCGAAAATCAAGATTTAAATCATAATTTTGCAAGATTTTGATTTTAAATCAAAACTATAATAAAAACTCAGCCAAAAACAACAATGAGAAGTTAAAGATCTTGGTAATTTCAATAATGAACCTAAATTGAAGGTTGAGAACGGGATTTACCTCCAATCCTTGACTTCCTTAATGATTAACAAATTTTTGCTTCACAAAACTTGAAGAACTTGAAGAGATTTCTTGGAAATGATTTAAAATTCAAAGAGAGAGTGTTTGGGAGAAAAGAAATCTGGAGAAAGAGATCTCTCAAATAACCATTTAATTAATTAAAATAATTTAAAAATCAATTTTAATCAATTATATTAAATTCATTTAAAACACATGTCAATTTAAGGAAGGGGTAATTGCACCATAGCTCCCTAAAGATTCTAAAAAAATTTACTCCTCTTTGAAAATTACACTTTTTCGCAGTTTTAAAACTTTACATTTTTGTCACTATCCAAAATGTACCACTTCCAAAACTCTTTTTGTAAAATTGATTTGACCAACCTCTTAAACATGATTTTAGAGGATTTTAGCAACTTTTGTCATAGTTTTATCCTTTACTGATCCTTGATTTCCCTAAACCACCTAATATGATTCGAACCGTTTCCGACCGGTCCGATCCGATGTCTAAAACATCTAGGCCCAAAACCAGGGTGTTACAACTCTCCCCCGCTTAGGAAATTTCGTCCCCAAAATTTTACCTAAAGAAAAAGGTGAGGAAACTGCTTCAGCATGTCCGCCTTGCTTTCCCAAGTGGCCTCCTCAACTCCTCGGTGTCGCCACAACACCTTCACAAGCTCTATCGTCTTGCCACGAAGAACTTTGCTGCCCAAATCCAGGATCTTTACCGGTTCCTCGTTATAAGAAAAATCCGGATTCAAATCTATCTCCTCAACATGCATTACATTCAAAGGATCCGATCTATACCTTCGCAACATCGAAACATGAAACACATCATGAATCTTTTCCAACTCGGGAGGCAACCTCAATCGATAAGCCACAAGACCAATACGCCCCTCAACCTCATATGGTCCAATAAACTTCGGGCTAAGCTTACCCTTACACCCAAATCTCATCACCTTCTTCCAAGGCGATACCTTCAAGAACACACGTTCGCCAATCGCGAACTCATTCTCCTTACGCTTCAGATCCGCGTAAGACTTTTGCCGATCCGATGCTGCCTTCAAACGCTCACAAATGAGCTTCACCTTCTCGGTGGTTCCTTTCAACATGGCCGGCATCAGTATCAACTTTTGTCATGTTTCTGCCCAACAAATAGGGGTTCTACACCTTCTCGCATACAAAGCCTCGTATGGAGCCATTTGAAAACTTGCTTGATAACTATTATGTAAGCATATTAAACCAAAGTCAAATGCTTCCCCATGCACATTGGAAGTCTATAACACAGCATCACGACATACCCTCAACCACATAGGCAACATGCTCTGACTTTTCATCCCCCTACGGATGATAAGAAGTACTGAAAAGTAACCGTACATCCAAGGCTTGATGCAAACATTCCCAAAACCACGACATGAACCTCAGATCTCTATCCGACTCTATAGACTTTGGCATTCCATGCAACCGCACAATCTTAGCAAGAAACAACTCGGCCAACTTACCCAACGCATATGTAGTATGCACTGCCAAGAAATGTGCACCCTTCGCAAGACGGTCAACAATTACCCCAACAAAATTCCTCTTTTATAGTGTCAAAGGTAATCCAAACACGAATCTACGGTAATCTTTTCCCATTTCCCATTCTAGGATCCTCAACGGTTACTACCATTAGAAGGAAACCAAAGCTCAGCTTCTACCCGCTAACAAACCAAACACTTGCTTACAAACTTTGCAACATCCTTTTGCCGCCTCGTCAGGTATCACCCAACTCTCAAACCACGATACACCTCCGTACTACCAGGGTGCACAACAAAAGAACCACTATTCAACTCCCAAAAACACAAACGCCATCATCATTGAAACCAAAATTTGAAGGCTTTTCATCCACGATATCCTGAACACGCGATACAAGAGGAACATCAAGCAACTGCTTATCCTTGATCAACTGGTTCAGGGATGGTTTCATCCGCAGTTTGGCAACAAGACCACCATCTCGTGATATGCTCAAGCGAGCAAACATCACCCTCAACTCCACAGCCACTTCCCTGCTCAAAGCATTGGCCACAACATTGGCCTTTCCAACATGATACCTCATCATCAGACCATATTCCTTAATCAACTCCAACCACCTTCATTGCCTAAGATTCAACTCTTTTTGAAACATTAGATACTTCAAACTCTCGTGATCCGTGAACTCTACACTTCTCAACACGAAAACCCAAAATCCACCCACTCACCATCTGAAAATCCTCAACACGAGACTCTAACATTGTCTCCAATAGCTGCTCCACTTACATCAACTGTCTCACGAAGGTTTACTTACACTTAGCCAACAGACCACCCTCTCACGAAAAACCCAACCAAAACAACATGGCTCTTGAGCTTACATAACCCTGCATAAAGCTCATTCTCCAAGCACTTACATCCGTCTAAAAGCATACACTACAACCTTCCCAACCTGCTTAACAACTCATCCTACAACTCATGCAGAGCCATGAACTCTGTACTCAAATCAAGCTAAACCTCCATTGAACTATCGTCAGAACTTCCTTCCAACTCCTCCAAGGTCACCGTCAAAAGTCCATCCACCTAAAACAACCATCCTGCTATAACTATTCAAGAAAGAATACAACAATACTTTGAAACCACATCTGCAAACCTACGACAACCTTCCATCCCAGAGAAACTACAATACCCAACAACTACTTCAAAAAGCTTTTAACTACACACCAAACGTCCTCATCATATTCTAACCAAAACGGTCTCCTCTTCGCCACCAAGCCGCCAAAGGCCTTTAAAGCACCTAGAGGCTTTACCTCCGGCCAATTAAGCTAGGTCACACTTACTCCTAACGGTAAACTTATTTGCTCCTTATTCTCACATCCAACATTTACCTTGCATCAAAACAAAACTTTAAACCTACAAATTACCTTAATCATAACATCTCACTATCAGATCAAGTTAGCTATTCGTAAGTGTGAACATTCATATGCATGATCGCCTACATGCCCTTACAAATGCCTATGCACATGTATGCAAGCTTCTAATGTCATGCCAAATGTATGCATGTACCAATATATGTAATATATGCATACAAATGATTTTAAATGTGCATGTACGTCTATTCACACTTACTAATAGAGTCCTCAGACCAACCTAATCACAACCTTTTATCTTATTTCAAAACTCTTCCAGCTTCACCACTCTTACTACTCACTAACAACAACTACCCCAACTATTACACTTTCGTCACCAATGTTGTTTTCAAAACAACACCAATTACTACCCAACTTACTAAATATAGAACCTTATCCACTACACAAGAAGATGCAAAACTAGAACTAAACAAAAATAACAACGACAGGGATTGCACAGTAAAGATACTTACAATCACACCATTGTCCTGGAGCTCCAAGCGACGAGCTCTCTCTCCCACAGAACCTCTATTGTCTCCTTGCTGAAAAGAACCATGACTGCAGTCGCGATCACAAGGAGCTTCAATGGACATCCCACCTTGACCACCCCGAACTAAAACTGGACAATCTCGCCTCAAATGTCCAGCAAACCCACACTTTCAACAAGATTCAACCATTGAACACCTTGCGCCTCTATGTCCTTCTTGCCACCTCCAAACCTTGTCTCGGCCGCGCTCACGACCCCTCTGAGACTTAACTACACGCGCCGAAGCTGGTCTCGCTATCTGAGGACAATTATGCTTCACATGTCCCGTCGCACCACAGCTCCAACAAGCTCTATTATCCCAGCAAATCCCAGTGTGTCGCCTTCCACAACGACCATACTCCGGTAGACGAACCACCACTTTTTGACCTGAATACACTTGATCCACACCACCACCATTCACAAACCTCAAACTCGGATGAAACCTTCTATCACGAAGTCTCTTATGGCGCCCACTCTCGAGGCCAGAACTCGCAGCTCTTTTTCCCCCATCCAGGTCACCATCACCATCTGTAGCCACGCTCTCACGTTGTTATCCCCCGAGAACTTATCTCCCAGGTATCTCCTCTTAAAGGAAGATAAAAAGAACTCCCAATCCACATCATGGATATTCGATGCAACCGACACAGATGTCCATCAAATACAAGTATCGTCCAGCATTAACGAGACAACACTTTCCAGCTTACAGGCGCTATCGCACTCTTCTTGATCTAGGATTGGAATCGTACTGGCTAACCAAGCTTTGAACGCCTCCAGCGTCGACCCATGATACTCAACAGCTCCCAAATTATGCAAACGTTGTTTTGACAAACTAGTTTGTCCAACAGCCGGCACATGCGCGGGGTTTTCATTCACCGCGGCCTGAGATGCTCCAGACATCTTCCTGAACCACATATGATAAGACTTTCATCACAGGGCCAACCCCCTCACACTGCCCTATCACCTCAACTCCAGTTAAGAACGGCCGAACATGAACATTCTCAACAGACATAACATCGTTCCCTTGGTTACCCTGCTCACCCGCAGGTACTAACGTATTCGATCCCAACTCTCTCCTCGGACTCATTGTGCTATTCTTAAAAAGGCATAATAACAAAAACAAATCAAACCATGATTTAGGCTAGCCTCAAATAGGGATCCAGGTTTACAAATCCAATTTGAAACATTTAACTAGAGTAATAAGGCAATGGGCACCCCGATTTCCCTCAAGCATGACATAACATACAATAGCATATCATACTCATCACAACATCAGTATACGATCATACTTAACTCACATATGATTTATAACAACCAAGCATGGCATAAACACCAACATTCAACCAAAACATGATTTTTCAAACAACATGCCATTTAGCATCGAACCAAACATCAAAACATACCAATTTCACTTACCATCATCCCCAATCTTTTGTAACCTAGCTCTGATACCAACAAATGTAACCCCGTTAGCCCGGTCTAGACGGTTGATCCGAACCAAGGTGATTACACGGGGAAAACCGAAGCCAACTTGTTAAGGCCGACTCTGATTAATGACCTTTTTTCTTTTTATCTTTCCTAGATGCAAATTAGATCCTATGTGATCAACAAAGAGTAAAGGAGAAAACGGCGCAACGATCAGATGTCGTTTAGGGGTTCAATTGTGTAATTTAAGCTTTTAGGGGCCAAAACGTAATTTTCATAAATTAAAGGGACCTTCCCAATTTTTAAAGTTACCAATATACAATTAATCATATTTCATGCTTCTCTGCAAAATTTCATCTCAAACGGATCATCCAAACTCATTTAATTGCATACACAACATTCAGGGACCAAAATGCAACATTTCAGACTTGTAAAGGCGCCATTTAACTAAATTAACGGTCATGTATCAATACCCTACTACCCCGTATAGATACGTGGGGAGGCTGTAGCCAAAGTTGAACAAGGGTATCGATACACTTCCCTCGTGTATCAATACACCTGATGCCTGTATCAATACACCTGCAACATTTTAGCTTAAGGGTATCGATACACTTGCCCGAGTATCGATACCCATACCGGAAATGCTCAAGAAATAGCCCCAAAAACACATTTAAGAACATTTAATCATGTCTTAAACATCCATACATGTTATAAACATCATCTCAACAGTTATGCATCATCAAATATTCACCATATAAGCATCAAGCGTAGCAATTCATAGAGAGACATTAACTATTCAAACATGCATTTAAAACATAACCCAAAGCATAGCCAAAACACCATAAACAAGGCCACAAACAAATTAAAGACCATTTACAAGTCTTAAGACATAAACCAAACATGCATAAGGTGATTAACATCACCAAGCAACACATGAGTGGAAATCCCTCCCATTGCCTCTTATTACTCTAAAGTAAAACTACTTACATTGTTTAGCCAAAATACTTGGATTTCCCCTTGCTCTCTTGCTACATCTAATACTCAATAGTCTGCATTGATGAAACAAATGAGCGTAAGCATATATCTTAGTGAGGACCGCTAAAATAAAACATTCATCAATGCATTTTATAAAACCAAAACATCATCATGTGTTAACATATGCCTTCCTTTAAAACAAGCACTTTAAAGCATCAATGCACTTTCAAATCCACATGCTCATAGTATGATTAATTCAACAGCAAAAACCTTTGCTCATGCTTAAACCAAGCATCACATGCATTCTAGCATAAGTCTCAAGCATCACATGCTTTCTTAAAACCAAAGCAAACCATTCTTTAACCATGTTCCACATGTATCATTAGCCACATACATTGCTCACAATGCAAAACCACATTAAGCCTCACTTGCTTAATTCACATGCATAGATTTGTCCTATGCAACATCTCATCATCGAGCATCTCATGCACATTAATCCATTATGCATTCATTATAATCATGATACATAGGCAACAATAAACACATATATTGGCTAACAACATTCTTGCATAGGCTCACCCCTATCAGTTGTGATAGACTCACCTCTATCACCTTTACAACAATATTGGATACACTGACTAGTATAGGCTCACCCCTATACACAATGATGGACTCACCTCCATCTCAAAGGTTACGAATGGAATTAGGCCCACCATTAACCCATAGTGATAGGCTCACCCCTACAATCCGCAATAGGCTCACCCCTATTACGTCACGTAGCTAGAAAAACGTACGATTTATAGATTATAGTGCACTCACATCCTATTGGTCGACCAACGTATTCATATGTTAATAATAGATCACGCATTTGCCAATATAATCAACTTTCAACAACATTTCATTGTTCTATAAAGCATAATCCACAAGCATAAACCATGCTTAAATCCAAGTATTAAACCACATAAACTCAAGGATCACTCACCATGTGCATCCTTAGCAAAAATTGCATTTAAAACCAACAATATCATTGCTCAAAACATGCTTTATAACTGTAACCAAACCACATTTAAATCAAGTGCATTTTTAACCAAAACATAGCACAAGCCGGGGGAGATTTTTGCTTTACATACTCTTGAGCTTAGCTAAGTGTTTCAAGCTTACGCTAAACTCCCAAAACCATGTTCAAAACGTTTCAAAGCAGGAAAATCCTTTTCCACTCACCGATACGCGAAACCTCGCTCACCGACGCGAAGATCACCCTTCCGAAGCTTCCAAAAATGCTTCGCTTGCTTCTGGATCAAGATCCTCTGTTTTTAGAGCATCAAAATAGAGATCCAAATGCATTAAAATGCATTTCAACACCAGCAACTAAACACAAAATCGTTGCTCACCAAAACTACACCAATTTACCCATCCGAAAAAACCGAAAACTCAATCGATTGCTTCCTAAATCAAACCCATCCAACATACATCACTTTCAATAATTACTAAACATCAAAACACATCTAAAAACAACCTAAATCCTACCTTATACTTCCAGCAAGTACAACTTCATCATTTTCTCAAAGATTTCGTGATCTATATTATCAAAACACTTTTTCAATATAATAATCAACTCAAAACTCAATTAAAATCAATCCAAAACAGAGCTCATCAATACCACTCCGAAAATTAAGATTTAAATCATAATTTTGCAAGATTTTGATCTTAAATCAAAACTATAATAAAAACTCAGCCAAAAACAGCAATTAGAAGTCAAAGATCTTGGGAATTTCAATAAAGAACCTAGATTGAAGGTTGAGAACGGGATTTACCTCCAATCCTTGCCTTCCTTAAGGATTAACATGTTTTTACATCACAAAACTTGAAGAACTTGAAGAGATTTCTTCGAAATGATTTAGAAATCAAAGAGAGAGTGTTTGGAAGAAAAGAAATCTGGAGAAAGAGTTGAGAAAAATGGGTTTGCTGAAAATGAAACTTGAAAGTTAGTTATGTAAAAAGAGATCTCTAAAATAACCATTTAATTAATTAAAATAATTTAAAAATCAATTTTAATCAATTATAATAAATTCATTTAAAATACATGTCAATTTAAGGAAGGGGTAATTGCACCGTAGCTTCGTAAAGATTCTAAGATTTTTGACTCCTCCTTGAAAATTACTCATTTTCACAGTTTTAAAACTTTACATTTTGGTCACTACCCAAAATGTACCACTTCCAAAAATATTTTTGTAAAATTGATTTGACCAACCTCTTAAACATGATTTTAGAGGAATTTAGCAATGTTTGTCACATTTTTATCCTTTCTCGATCCTTTATTTCCCTAAACCACCTAATACGATTCGAACTGTTTCCGACCGGTCCGATCTGATGTCTAAAACATCTAGCCCCAAAACATGGGCATTACAAGGACGGAACAAAAGAGGCCGAGATTGGAGGCATCATCCTGATGCGAGGCGAGGTGCTCTAGGACGGGGTGGACAGGCTCAGGGTGGACGAGTGAGGTATGAGCAGCACACGTGCTGGACGTGTGGATCGAGAGACCATCTGAGGCGATATTGTCCACGTGCGGCTAGAGAGACACATGCTCCTGTTGTGGTGACAGGGAATTCTTGTTGGAAATATGGTTCATCAGATCATATAAGGCGCGAGTGTCCTCTGTTGGCTGGTGGAGGCCAGGGATGTGCACCTGTTGTGGCTGCACCTCAGAGAGGTTGTAGGCGCGGCCGAGGTAACTTTGTAACCCCCTTAACCCGGCCCAGACGGTTGAACCGAATTAAGAAGTTTACACGGGGAAAACCAAAGTCAACTCGAAAGTCAACCTTGATTAACGACCCTTTTTTTCTTTTAAATCTTATCTAGATGCACGTTAACCCTGGTTATGTTCATACAGACATCATATTCACAGATCATAACTTTCAGAGATCATTCAGGGATCCAATTGCACAAGATAGAACTTTAGGGACCAAAATGTAAATTCTGCAAAATAAAAGGACTTAACCCAAATTAATGTTACCAATATAAAATTAGTCAGGTTTCATGCTTCACTGTCGAATTCCAGCTCAAAAGGACATTCCAAGCTCATACAATTGCATAAACAAGATTTAGGACCAAAACGCAAACATTCCAAGACATATAACTGCCGATGTCAGCTCCCAACGGTCAGGTGTTCCGAAACAGGGAGGACCTGTTTCATAACGCGGGGCCGTTCCGCAACGTGTTCCGAAACACGGCTTGGCAGTAGCCAAACTGTTCCGAAATAGTGCCTACCGTTTCGGAACGCCCAGGCCATTTCAGGCCCTCGTTTCGATACGGTAGCACCTGTTCCGAAACAGGTTGCCCAGATTGCAGAAAAGTGGCTGGTTTAACATGCAATTGACTTACCAAACATGCTCCAAATGCAACCAAACTTTACCAGCAGGTCATTCAACATACATGGAACATACTTGAACCAACAAAGCATCAACATGGCATCCAAAATGAAAAGCCCCAATTCTAAAAGCATGCCTCCTATTTAGCAACCACTCATGCATCAAAATACCATAATCCAACACATAGAGGCCAATTACAAATATCAATATTAACAACAACATAAATCCAACCTAGGCAGTCCAAAACATCTCCCAAACAACAACAACATAGGTCCCCCATTGCCAAATTCCCATAAGCTAATGGTTTGAGGAAAAGTTCACCATACATGAGCTTTAACCAACACATGGATTCTTCACCACCTTGCTGCCCTCAAAAGTACTTTAATGCTCTGCATTATTGGTTTAAGAAAAGAGAGAGAGAGCGTAAGCACAAGCTTAGTGTGGAATGCTCAATAACCACGCAATAATGCATTTATAAAACATCTTTACAAAACATACTTCATAACAACACTTAGGCATGCTCAAAAGCATTTTAAACAAGCAATACATGCTTCACATCATAATCATGTCATATTGGCCTCAAGTGATAATCATCATCTTTTAAAAACAAGATCAACATAAGACTCACACATGGACTTTTAAACACCATTGTGATCTTATAATTCACAAGGACCACACAAGGACTTTTAAACACCTTTGTGTCCTTAACAAGTATCACCCCAAGGACTTTTAAACACATTGGCCCCAAGGACTTTTAAACACCTTGGCAAGGACCACACAAGGACTTTTAAACACCTTTGTGTCCTTAACAAGAACCATCCAAGGACTTTTAAACACCTTGGCCCCAAGGACTTTTAAACACCTTGGCAAGGACCACACAAGGACTTTTAAACACCTTTGTGTCCTTAACAAGAACCATCCAAGGACTTTTAAACACCTTGATGTTCTTAATTAAACAAGGCTTTCCCCAAGGAATTTTAACCACCTTGAGCCTTAACCAAGAACCAACCATGGACTTTTAAACACCATGTTGTTCTTAAAATTCACAAGATCCACACAAGGACTTTTAACCACCTTTGTGATCTTAACCAAGAACCATCCAAGGACTTTTAAACACCTTGATGTTCTTAAACCTTTTTCAAAACATCACTTGCTAATATACATCATTTATCAACAATATTCACTGTTTTAAAAGCATTTAACCAAGCCATTAACATCATGCACTTTAAGCATCAACCACATTTTAACAATGTTCAAAAACAAGGAAACTCTTACCTTGAACTTCCTACAACACATGGCTTATAATCTCAGCAAATAAACATGCTAGATATGCTTTTAAAACGGAATTCAAACATGCAAACAAACCACATTGCATACAACCAATCCATGGCCATCACCAAGAGAATTTTTCCGAAAACTTACTCTTGAGCTTAGTTAAGTTGCTTAGACTTAAACTAAGCTCCCAAACCTTCAAAACACTGGTTTCAAAGCCGAAAACCAATTTCCACTCACCGATTCCGTTTCGCCTCTTGCCGAAACACAAATCAAGCTCTCGGATCACCACCTCTTGGATCCAAAGATGACTCCCATGTTTTAAACACATCAAAACAGTAGATTAATGCATCATCATGCATTAATAACTTCAATGAAAGCACCTAAACTTGCTGCTCTCATCCACACCCCATTTCCAGCTACCAAACACAACCGAAAATGCATCCAAACAACTTCTCAACATTACCCAGCCAAGGTTCATCAAATCCAAGCTTCCTTAAACATCATTTAACATCCTTATACCTCCAACTACAACAGATCCACAATATCACTTCAAAAACAACCAAGAACACAAGCTAAACTTAGGAAATTAAACCTATCCGGGTTTGCATTGATTAAACCTCAATTCCTCATCAAACTAACATTCATTTAGCATCAAAAATACACCTCAAATCACTACTTTAACAGATCATACGAAAATTTACCAAAATCAATCAAATCTTGCATTTAAAAGCCAAGATCCATAACACAACCTTAAAACCATTTATAAAACACAATTTAAGGATTGAGAACTTGGGAATTTCAGTAAAGAACTGAGAGTTTAGAGGAGAAAGACGTTCTTACCTCCAAACTTGAGTTTCTCCCTTTTAGAATCAAGTTTTCTTGAAAATCCACTTAGCAAATGGTGAGGTTTTGTTGTAGAGATGATTAGCAATCAAAAGGTAATTGAAAAGATGAATTTAGGTGACAAAATCAGAGAGAAAAGCTCTGGAGAAGAGGTGTTTGGCTTGAGAGAAAATGAGAGAAAATAGAATTGAGAGAAAAGTTAGTTAAAACCAAAATATCTTCGCTCCACTTTGTTTTTATTTAAAACCTTTTAATTAATCATTTAATATCTTTAGAAAATCTGGAGAAACTCCCATTGGGTAAATAGCTCCTTAAAGATTCAAAGTTTCAATCCTTTTTAAAATAGTCTCACAGTTTTCAAAAATTACATTTTGGTCACTAGCCCAAAATGTCACCCTTCCAAACCTTATTTTGCAAAATTGATTTCACAGTTCACTTATATATATTAAAAGAGGATTTTAGAGCATTTTTCCATATTTTTAATGCAACCCGAACTAGGCTTTCCTAAATTCACTCTTTTATATTCGAACAGCACTTTGACCGAACCGGTCCAAGCCCAAAACTTCTAAGCCCAAAACCGGGGTGTTACAACTCTCCCCCCCCTTAAGAAATTTCGTCCTCGAAATTTACCTGAAGAAAAGAGATAAGGAAACTGCTTCAGCATGTCATCCCTCCGTTCCCACGTGGCTTCCTCAACACCACGGTGCTTCCACAACACCATCACCAACTCAATGGTCTTGCCACGAAGAACCTTGCTATCCGAATCCAGAATCTTCACCGGTTCCTCATCATAAGACAAATCCGGATTCAACTCCACTTCCTCCACAGGCATCACATGCGAAGGATCCGATCTATACTTCCGAAGCATAGAGACATGAAACACATCATGAATCTTCTCCAACTCTTGAGGTAACCTCAACTTCTACGCAACAGGACCCACACGCTCAACCACCTCGTATGGCCCAATGTACCTAGGGCTCAACTTACCCTTACGGCCAAACCTCATCACCTTTTTCCAAGGCGAAGCCTTCAAAAACACACAGTCACCCACCGCATACTCAATCTCCTTACGCTTCAAATCCGCGTAAGACTTTTGCCGATCAGAAGCTGCCTTTAAACGCTCACAAATGAGCTTCACCTTCTCGGTGGTTCCCTTCAACAAAGCCGGCATCGACACCAACTTCTGACCCGTTTCCGCCCAACAAAGAGGAGTCCTACACTTCCTCCCGTACAAAGCCTCATAAGGTGCCATTTGAATACTCGCCTGATAACTATTGTTATAGGCAAACTCCACCAAAGGCAAATGTTTCTCCCAAGAGCCCTGGAACTCAATCACGCAGCACCTCAACATATCCTCCAAAACCTGGATAACACGCTCGGACTGACCATCCGACTGAGGATGATAAGACGTACTGAAATTCAACCTTGTTCCCAAAGCTTGATGCAAACATTGCCAGAACCGCGATGAAAACCTCGGATCCCTGTCCGACACAATCAACTTTGGCACACCATGCAGCCGCACTATCTCAGCAACATCCTTCTTCAAACCCACCCAATAGTACTCATCACGAAGATCACGGTACATCTTAGTACTACCTGGGTGCATAGCAAAAGGACCACTATGACCTTCAGTCAGAATAGCAAGCCTCAACTCAGCATCATTGGGCACTACTACCCGACTCCCAAAACACAACACACCATCATCATTGAAACAGAAATCTGAAGGCCTACCCTCCGCGATATCCTGAACATGAGGTACCAAGGAATCATCCAACAACTGCTTTTCCTTGATCAACTGAACCAAAGATGGTTTCACTTGCAACTCAGCCACAAGACCACCATCACGCGAAATACTCAAACTGGCAAACATAGCCCTCAACTCAACAGCTACCTTCCTACTCAAGGCATCCGCTACAACGTTAGCCTTTCCAGGGTGATACTCAATCGTCAGATCATAATCCTTGAGCAACTCCACCCAACGTCGCTGTCTAAGATTCAACTCCTTCTGAGACATCAGATACTTCAAACTCTTGTGATCCGTGTACACAGTACACTTCTCACCATACAGGTAATGTCTCCAGATCTTCAAAGCAAAAACCACCGCAGCCAATTCTATATCATGCGTAGGATAGTTGCGCTCATGCACCTTCAACTGCCGTGATGCATAAGCCACCACCTTACCCTCTTGCATCAACACACATCCTAAACCAACATAGGACGCATCGCTATACACCACAAACTCTTTCCCTGATTCAGGTTGAACCAAGATAGGAGCTTGCGTCAAAGCTGCCTTAAGCTTCTCAAAAGCCTGTTGTCTCGCTTCCGTTCATTCATACTTAACATCCTTTTGCAACAACTTTGTCAAAGGTGCCGCAATCTTAGAAAACCCATCCACAAACCTTCGGTAGTATCCCGTCAAACCAAGGAAACTACGGACTTCATGAACAGACTTAGGAACCTTCCAATTCATCACCGCCTCAATCTTCTGAGGATCAACACGAATCCCCTCGGCAGAAACCACATGCCCAAGAAACACCACTTCACTTAACCAGAACTCACACTTGCTCAGCTTAGCATAAAGCTGATTCTCCAACAAAGCTTGCAACACAATCCTCAAATGCTCTTCATGTTCCTCCTCAGTACGCGAGTACACGAGGATATCATCAATGAACACCACAACAAACTTATCCAGGTATTCATGAAACACACGATTCATCATGTCCATGAAAGCAGCAGGAGCATTTGTTAAACGAAACGGCATCACAAGGAACTCATAATGCCCATACCTTGTCCTGAAAGCTGTCTTAGGCACATCCCCATCCTTCACCTTCAACTGATAATACCCTGACCTCAAGTCAATCTTAGAGAACACAACTGCTCTCCGAAATTGATCAAAGAGATCATCAATTCTCGGCAAAGGATACCGATTCTTGATAGTCAACTTATTCAGCTGACGGTAATCAATGCACATTCTCATAGTGCCATCCTTCTTCTTCACAAACAAGACCGATGCACCCCAAGGCGACACACTCGGCCGAATGAAACAACAATCAAGCAACTCTTGCAACTGCGTCTTCAGCTCTTTCAACTCCTTAGGTGCCATCCGATAGGGAGTAATGGACACAGGAGTTGTATTCTCATACAGCTCAATCCCAAACTCCACCTCGCGATTAGGAGGTAAACTAGGCAACTCCTCAAGAAACACACCAGGAAACTCTCGCACAATCCTGATATCTTGCACACGCAACTCCTTAGAACTAGGATTCATCACAAAAGCCAGGTAAGCTTCACAACCTTGCCTCAACATCCGGCTCGCCTCCAAAGAAGACACCACATTGGCAAGAAACTTCACATTCTCACCAACCACAACCACCTCATAATCATCCGCAAGCTTCAACGAAACTCGCTTATTCTCACAATCCACCACAGCACGATGCTCAGCAAGCCAATCCATACCAAGGATTACATCAAAACCATAGAAAGGTAACTCCACAAGGTCAACATGAAAAACATGATCTTGAACAACCAAAGGACACCTTCTATAAAGCTTTCGAGTCACAACAGTTTCTCCAAAAGAACTAGTGACACGCACACCAACATCCAAAGACTCAACAGGCAACCCAAGCAATTCAGCATGCTCACGCAATATGTAAGAGTGCGTAGATCCAGAATCAATCAAAGAAAGTAATGACAAGTATTGCAAAGTAAAAGTACCTGCGATCACATCCGCGTCATTCCTCCCCTCCCGCTGAGCAAACATTCTAGCCTGGTCACCACCCTCTGGCTGTACAGCTACAACATGAGCCACTCCACGCCCACCTTCCTCTCTCCGCTGGAAGTTACCTCAGCCGCGCCCATGACCTCTTTGTGGTGCAGCAACAACAGGAGCACGCACTTGGCCACCAGCCAACACAGGACACTCTCGCCTTATATGATCCACAGATCCACAATT
Organism: Hibiscus trionum; assembly: GCA_030270665.1. Lineage (NCBI taxonomy): Eukaryota > Viridiplantae > Streptophyta > Magnoliopsida > Malvales > Malvaceae > Hibiscus > Hibiscus trionum. Next base: position 5,129,246 of record BSYR01000007.1, on the reverse strand, counting down.
CCAGCATCCGTTACCAGCTGCCGCAACAGGAGCTTGCACCTCCCTCACAGCTCGAGGGCAATCACGTTTCATATGGCCATGCGAACCACATGTCCAACAAGCACTCGGATCAGCTCTAGCACTGCCTCCCCGAACAGGCGCACCACCACCTCGCTTAACTGAGGACTGATACTTCTAATCACGTCCCCTCTTGTTCCGTCCACCACCGGAACTATATTCAGCAGCTCGCTTCCCAGCACTTGATCCAACACTTCTAGCAGATAAACCCAAGTTCATCTCAATATCCTTTGCTCGGCCTACCAACACATCAAAATCATCATACTCGGTAGCCAGCACATACATCATCACTGTAACGCCCCAGTTTTGGGCTCAAAAGTTTTGGGCGTTGACCGGTTCGGTCAAAGTGCTGATCGAATATATAAGAGTGAATTTAGGAAAGCCTAGTTCGGGTTGCATTAAAAATATGGAAAAATGTTCTAAAATCGTCTTTTAATATATAAAAGTGAACTGTGAAATCAATTTTGGAAAATGAGGTTCGGAAGGTTGACATTTTGGCTAGTGACCAAAATGTAATTTTTGAAAGTTCGGTGACAGTTTTATAAAGGATTGAAACTTTGAATCTTTAAGGAGCTATTATTCCAAAAAGAGTTTCTCCAGATTTTTCTAAGATATTTTAAGGTTTTATTCTGATTTTAAAACATAAAGAAAGTGGAGGGAAATCATTTTTACTATTTTATAACTAACTTTCCATTTTCTCTCAATTTTCCTTTTCTCTCATTTTCTCTCAACCCAAACACATTTCTCCAGATTTCCTCCTCTGATTTTGTCACTCAAGTCACTCATTTCAACTCTCATTTGATTCCTAATCATCTCATCAACAAAACCTCTCAATTTGCAAGTTGTTTCATCAAGCTTTTTGGCTCTAAAAAGGAGAAACTCAAGTTTGGAGGTAAGAACGTCCTTCTCCTCTGAACTTCAAGTTCTTTATTGAAATTCCCAAGTTCTCAATCCTTTATTTGTATTTTGTTAAAGGCTTTTCAATTGAAATCTTGATTTTGGCTTAAAATGCAAGATTTGGCGATTTTGGTGAAATTTTCGTGTGATCTGTTTGGGCAGTGTTTTGAAGTGTCAAAATGATGTTAAATGAATGCTAAATTGATTAGAAGTTGAGGTTTAATTAATGCAATCCCGGATAGGTTGAATTTCCTAAGTTTGGCTTGAGTTTTTGGTTGTTTTTGGAGTGTTTTTGGTGTTCTGTTGTACCTGGAAGTATAAGGACGTGTTTGTGATCATTTTGGATGTTGATTGATGTTTAAAAATGGTTAGAAGTGATGGATCTTGGCTGGGTTAAGTTTCGGTAGTGTTTGGAGGTGATTTCGGTTGTGTTTGGTAGCCGAATTGTTGGTTGTGTGATGAGCAGCGAGTTTGGTTGTGTGGCTGCTGTTCTTAATGCATAATGATGCATTAATGTGCTGTTTTTGTGTGCTTGAAACAGGGGAGTTTGATCCGTGAGCTTTAGAGGTGTTGCGGAAGGTTTCGGATGCTTGGAAGGCTTGGTGGCTAGCCTTGTTTTGTGTATCGGTGAGTGAAGTTGGGTTTTCAGCTTTTAAACCAAGGTTTGAAGGTTTTGGGAGCTTAGTTTAAGTCTAAACAACTTTTCTAAGCTCAAGAGTAAGTAAATGGATTTCTTTCTTGATTTGTGATATGAATTGGCTTTTTAAGCAATTGTGGTTGTTGATTGAGATGCATATGTTTTGCATGGTTTAATTCTGTTTTGAAAGCATATTTTAGCATGGTTTAATGCTAGTTTTGAAAGCCATATGTGAAGGATGCTCAAGGTAAGAGATCCTTGGTTTTATACATTGAAAATGTGGTTTTGATGCATGGTGTTGCATGTTGTTCAATGGCTTTGTTTAATGCTTTAAAACAGTGAATTAATGTTGGTAAATGATGGTTTTTGCATTATGGTTATGCATGTGAAACATTGGACTAATGTGGTGAGGTGGTTATATTGGCAAGTGATGTAAGTGGTTCTTGGTTCTTTGATCGGATATAGTTAGCCGGCTATATGATTGGGTGCACCGTGAATTAAGTCGCCTTGGAGGTGGAGTGGTCAAGAGTGGACCGGTAAACTCCCTTCAAGTATCCTAACGAGATGGTTGAGGTCATAATGGAGGTGTTGCCCATTCGAGGACCTTGGTTGAGCAAAGGTTATATGGTGTTTAAAAGTCCATATGTGGGAACCTTGTGCTTGTTGAGATCACAATGGCGGTGTTAAGTCCATGTGTGGATCTTGTGTAGGGTGTCCCGGATCTCGTTAGTGATGTTATACAACTACCGATCGGTGAATGCAAAGGTTGTATGGTGTTTGAAAGTCCATACATGGGAACCTTGTGCATGTCAAGGTTGTATGGTGTTTGAAAGTCCATACATGGGAACCTTGGGGAAAAGTTGAGGTTGTATGGTGTTTGAAAGTCCATACAAGGGAACCTCGGGAAAGCTAAGGTTGTATGGTGTTTAAAAGTCCATACATGGGAACCTTAGGATGTTGAGGTCAAATGGTGTTTGAAAGTCCATTTGGGAGACCTTGGATTGGTAGGGTGTATGGAGCGTAGGGACAACGCTCGGAATCCGCGTATCCGATTGGGTGTTGAGTTGAAAAGTGAATGTGGTTGATCACTTGAAGGCCAATATGATGTTCTTGATTGTGATGAAGCATGGGATGCTTGAAATGATGCATAATTGCATGTGAAGCATTAGATGCTTGAAAAGATGCATGGTTGCATGGAAAGTGTATAATGCTTGTGAATGCATGTTTACTTGTTAAGTTGAACAAGTGTTGATTATCATTTGGAAAATGATGCATGTGAGCATGAAATATCTTTAGTGCATTGGAGTCTTGTTAAGACTTGTTTTAAAGGCATGTGATGTTGATGTTGTGGTACATATATGTTGCCTTGGTTTAATGCATGTGTTGGTTGGTTTGTGAAATGGTTTTAAAAGATTCTTGCTTGAATTGGCTTTCAAGTTTAAGAAAGGTATGTTGAGAAATGGGAGTGTTTTCCAAGGTTTTGTTTAGCTTGCATATGGTGTTTATGCATGGTTTGGCTAAATGGTTGATTTTGCAAGTTGTGCTTTGAAAAGGGTTTTCTTAGTTTGCTAAACTAAGGGTTGGTTTTCATGTATATGCAATGCATGGTTTTAAGCATGTTGTTGAAAAGGGTTTTTTCCAACTTTGCTTGCTAATCAAATCGGGTTGCTTTTCAAAGAGGTTTTTATGGCTCGCTGCATTGATGGTGTTTTGGTTTTGAGCATTCCTCACTAAGCATTATGTGCTTACGCTCCTTTTTGTCCATCAATGCAGATTCTTGAAGTTTGGACAGCGAGGAGCAAGGGATTCAAGAAGGACTCCACTTGAGATGTATGTCACGGTTAATAGCTATAGTTAATAAAGGCAATGGGGTAGAATCTCTTGGGTTGATGTATGTGTTTGTATATGTTCGGACAAGTATGGTTTTGTGTTGTTGATGTTGTTGGAACATGGTTTGGCTTATGAGTTTGATTTGGAAGTATGTTGTTTAAATGGTTGCTTGTGTTGGAAGCTTAACCTTGAAATTGGGGTTTTTCGTGTATGTTGACATGTTGTTGAATTGTTGATGCAAGTATGCCTCTTTTATGTTGAATTGCATGTTGGCAAAGTTTGGTGGCTTTTGGAGCATGATTGGATGTTTAATTGCATGTTTAAGAATGCATTTTGAGGCTTGTTGTGCAGGGTGTTTCGGAACAGCCAATACCGTTTCGGAACGGGTGCCTTAAACAAGCCCAGGCGTCCGAAACGGGAGGGACCGTTCCGAAACGGAAAGGCTACTGCCAGACCCCCGTTTCGGTACGCGTTGCGGAACGGCCCCGCGTTTCGGAACGGGCTAAGCCTGTTTCGGAACGGGTGACCGTTGGGGGCTGACATTGGCAGTTAAATGTTTTGAAAAGTTTGCATTTTGGTCCTAAATCTTGTTTGTGCAATTGTATGAGTTTGGGATGTCCGTTTGAGCTGAAAATTGGCAGTGAAGCATGAAACCTGACTAATTGCAATATGGTAACTTTAATTTGGGTTAAGTTCTCATATTTATCAGAAATTACAATTTGGTCCCTAAAATTGTAATTTGTTCAATTGGGTCCCCGTTTGATCTCTGATGTTTGTGATCCTTGAGTATGGCGTTTGAGTGATCACATATAGGACTAATGTGCATCTAGACAAGATTAAAAAGGAAAAAAAAGGGTCGTTAATCAAGGTTGACTTTCGGGTTGACTTTGGTTTTCCCCGTGTGACCTTCTTAATTCGGGTCAACCGTCTGGGCCGGGTTGAGGGGGTTACATTTGGTGGTATCAGAGCTGAGTTGCGAATGCTTGGGGAAAACGGTAAGTTGTTGCTGATGTTTTCAAGCATGCTTTGTGTTTATGAATCATCGTTGAATTAATGTGGATATGTGCTGATGTTGTGAGCTGGTGTTATGCTTGATGATTGTGTAATGAGTATGTTATGCTGATAATATGCTGATGCAAATGGATGCTGTTGGATGTAAGCATGATCGAGTATGTTGATTGATATGCTTGATGTTGTGATATCCATGTTGTGTTGACTGTTATGTCATGTAAAGGGGAGGATTCGGGATACCCATTGCCTTATTAATATAGCTATTGTGTTATTTTGGAGTTGGAGTTTGAATCCTTGCTTAATGCTGGTCTAACTGGTTTGTTTGTTTGTTGTGATTGTATGTTTGTTGTTGTTAGTAGTATGGCTAAGTCGATGGAAGAATGGCAGTTGGGTGAGATGGTTGCTGCCTTGGGGCAGGTTGTTAAGGCGTGGAATTCACCCTTTGGTAGAGGTGTTTTGTCTCAGCTTTTTGTGCCTGGGGTTGAGGTGATAAGGCAAGGGAAAGAGGCTGGTTCTGTGGTGAAGAGTTCATCATCTGATGTTCAGGAGGTGTTGGGAACATCTCAGGCTGTGGTAAAGGTAAAGTCAGTGGATGTGCTGGCTGTGGGATGTGTGGGTTTGCCGAAGCAGCGTTTGCTTGATTTGGGTGCTGTGGAATATCATGGTTCTACACCGGAGATGTTTGAGGCCTGGTTGGCCAGTGTGGTTCTGATCTTGGATCAGGAAGGCTGTGATCTTGCTTGTAAGCTGGGGAGTGTTGTTTCTCTGATGTTGGAGGATGCATGTGTCTGGTGGACATCTGTGGCAGTGGCGTCACATATTCATGATATTGATTGGGATTTCTTTGTATCTGCCTTTTATGAAAGGTATTTTGGAGGGAAGTTTCCAAGGGTTGAGCAATGTGATGGTGGTGTTGTTGTAGAGCAAGTTTTGCTTGGGCAAGGAGTGGAAGTTCAGCCACCGGTGTGTGACCGTTGTGAAAGGCGCCATGTTGGAGGTTGTTGGGGCGCGGGTGCTTGCTGGAACTGTGGTTCCAAAGTGCATGTTAAGCGTGATTGTCCTCTTGGAGTGAAGTCAGTTTTGGTGTTAGCCAAAGGGTCTCAGAAAGGTCGTGGGCACGGCCGAGGCAAGGTTCAGAAGTGGCAGAAAGAGCAGAAAGTTGTGAAGAGTGTGGGAAAGGAGAATTGCTGGAAATGTGGGTCTGCTGGACACATGAGACGTGATTGTTTGATGTTGGCTCGGAACAGCCAAGGTCCCTTATCGCAAGGAGTTGGTGGTGACCCTGGTGTGTTAGCTGGTGCTGCAGTGGTGCGGCAGGAGGATGATGGTTCCGCGAGGAAGAGAGTTCGTCTGATGAAGCTTCAGGGTGGTGTGGTGCTTTCAGGTAACCTTGTTTAGTAATCTTTGCTCTAGTTACCTTAGTTTGGTTTCTGTTGGTTTTCCTTGTGTGGTAAGTTTAGTCTTGTTGCTAGCATGTTTGGGGTAATAGTTGTAGTTTGGAAATATCTTTTGAGTGAAGAAAGCTTAGTGAGAATCTTGTGGTTAATGATTGTTGGTATGATGGAGTTAGATAAGTTAGAAGTAAGGTAGGAGGTTGTTCTTAGACGGATTCTGAGGATGTTATTGGAGGGTGTGAACTGGCATTCATGCACAAATAAAATCATTGTTATATGCTATATTATATATGTTGGTCCATGCATACATGTGGCATGACATTAGAGGTTTTGCATACATGTACATCAGGCATTGATAGGGCATGTTGGTGATCATGCATATGATGTTCACACTCGCTAATAATTAATCGAATCTGTTAGTGTGGTGGTTGGGTTAGGTTGGATGATGGGTTCTTAGAGGTTGTTTTGGTGCTGAATGAGGGTTAGAAGTAATATTAAGCTAGTTGCTTGTAATAGCGAAGGTGGCATAGCATGTTGGTGGAAGGATAGTGTGTGTTGCTTAAGGAGTTTAGTGGTTTGGTGGTGAGGAGTACCGGTTGAAGTAGGATCGGTCAAGTGGTTTGAATAGCTAAGTGGGAGCGGTAGTTCCTTTGTGTTAGGTGTTGTTGCAGGTTAGCGGTTGTGTTTTCAGGTGCTGAGGTAGCTTAGCATTTAAGTTGTTGTGGAAGGGTTGTGTTTGTAAGTGTTGGTTCTTAGCAACCTTGGGGAGTTGAGGAGTTGATATGTATGTTTAGGTTGGGCGATGTTCTGGCAAGGCAAGTGTTGCGGACAAGCTTGTGGTGGTTAAGCAATGAAAGATCGAGGGTCAGTGTTGTTTGAAAGGATTCTTGTGAAAGGTGGTTGGCTGGTTGTGGTTAAGGAAGTTCCGTCTGAAGTCAGTTGGTGGTGTGTGGAACGACTGACGAAGTTAAGTTGGAGTTGTAATGTAAATTTTGGTTTGTGGGTGAGTAGACCTGGAGAGTCGTTTTGGTAATGTTAGCAACAGTTGTGAGGGTTTATCAGTATTCGTTGGGGAGTTTGGGTAAGCAGTTTATGTTTAAGGATTTTTGCTTGTTGGGAAATTCTTGGAAGGGGTTTGAGAGTTGCAAGAGTTTTGGAAGCAGAGAAGTTTGCAGAGTGGTTGAATTGGATTGGTTAGAGTCCCTGTGTAAACCAGTCTTGGAAGTTGTGTGTTACAGTAATGTGTGCTGTGAGAGTTAAAGTTCTTCATGATTGAAGTTGGGGCTGTCTACAGTCCGGATATGTGGAAGCTTAAGTTGTGGCTATCTTTGAGTGTTCTGGGTTTGTGAACAGCATGTGGTGGTGTTGGGTTCAGTGGAGTTTTGTGTGGAAAGTGTTTAGTGTTGGTTGAGGTTTTTGTGTTGCCTTGTGTGTGTTTTGAGAAAGTTGTTGTTCTCTTTTCACCGGTTAAATTTCGAGGACAAAATTTCCTAAGGGGGGGAGAGTTGTAACGCCCCGGTTTTGGGCTCAGAAGTTTTGGGCGTTGACCGGTTCGGTCAAAGTGCTGATCGAATATATAAGAGTGAATTTAGGAAAGCCTAGTTCGGGTTGCATTAAAAATATGGAAAAATGTTCTAAAATCATCTTTTAATATATAAAAGTGAACTGTGAAATCAATTTTGGAAAATGAGGTTCGGAAGGTTGACATTTTGGCTAGTGACCAAAATGTAATTTTTGAAAGTTCGGTGACAGTTTTATAAAGGATTAAAACTTTGAATCTTTAAGGAGCTATTATTCCAAAAAGAGTTTCTCCAGATTTTTCTAAGATATTTTAAGGTTTTATTCTGATTTTAAAACATAAAGAAAGTGGAGGGAAATCATTTTTACTATTTTATAACTAACTTTCCATTTTCTCTCAATTTTCCTTTTCTCTCATTTTCTCTCAACCCAAACATATTTCTCCAGATTTCCTCCTCTGATTTTGTCACTCAAGTCACTCATTTCAACTCTCATTTGATTCCTAATCATCTCATCAACAAAACCTCTCAATTTGCAAGTTGTTTCATCAAGCTTTTTGGCTCTAAAAAGGAGAAACTCAAGTTTGGAGGTAAGAACGTCCTTCTCCTCTGAACTTCAAGTTCTTTATTGAAATTCCCAAGTTCTCAATCCTTGATTTGTGTTTTGTTAAAGGCTTTTCAATTGAAATCTTGATTTTGGCTTAAAATGCAAGATTTGGCGATTTTGGTGAAATTTTCGTGTGATCTGTTTGGGCAGTGTTTTGAAGTGTCAAAATGATGTTAAATGAATGCTAAATTGATTAGAAGTTGAGGTTTAATTAATGCAATCCCGGATAGGTTGAATTTCCTAAGTTTGGCTTGAGTTTTTGGTTGTTTTTGGAGTGTTTTTGGTGTTCTGTTGTACCTGGAAGTATAAGGACGTGTTTGTGATCATTTTGGATGTTGATTGATGTTTAAAAATGGTTAGAAGTGATGGATCTTGGCTGGGTTAAGTTTCGGTAGTGTTTGGAGGTGATTTCGGTTGTGTTTGGTAGCCGAATTGTTGGTTGTGTGATGAGCAGCGAGTTTAGTTGTGTGGCTGCTGTTCTTAATGCATAATGATGCATTAATGTGCTGTTTTTGTGTGCTTGAAACAGGGGAGTTTGATCCGTGAGCTTTAGAGGTGTTGCGGAAGGTTTCAGATGCTTGGAAGGCTTGGTGGCTAGCCTTGTTTTGTGTATCGGTGAGTGAAGTTGGGTTTTCAGCTTTTAAACCAAGGTTTGAAGGTTTTGGGAGCTTAGTTTAAGTCTAAACAACTTTGCTAAGCTCAAGAGTAAGTAAATGGATTTCTTTCTTGATTTGTGATATGAATTGGCTTTTTAAGCAATTGTGGTTGTTGATTGAGATGCATATGTTTTGCATGGTTTAATTCTGTTTTGAAAGCATATTTTAGCATGGTTTAATGCTGGTTTTGAAAGCCATATGTGAAGGATGCTCAAGGTAAGAGATCCTTGGTTTTATACATTGAAAATGTCGTTTTGATGCATGGTGTTGCATGTTGTTCAATGGCTTTGTTTAATGCTTTAAAACAGTGAATTAATGTTGGTAAATGATGGTTTTTGCATTATGGTTATGCATGTGAAACATTGGACTAATGTGGTGAGGTGGTTATATTGGCAAGTGATGTAAGTGGTTCTTGGTTCTTTGATCGGATATAGTTAGCCGGCTATAGGATTGGGTGCACTGTGAATTAAGTCGCCTTGGAGGTGGAGTGGTCAAGAGTGGACCGGTAAACTCCCTTCAAGTATCCTAACGAGATGGTTGAGGTCATAATGGAGGTGTTGCCCATTCGAGGACCTTGGTTGAGCAAAGGTTATATGGTGTTTAAAAGTCCATATGTGGGAACCTTGTGCTTGTTGAGATCACAATGGCGGTGTTAAGTCCATGTGTGGATCTTGTGTAGGGTGTCCCGGATCTCGTTAGTGATGTTATACAACTACCGATCGGTGAATGCAAAGGTTGTATGGTGTTTGAAAGTCCATACATGGGAACCTTGTGCATGTCAAGGTTGTATGGTGTTTGAAAGTCCATACGTGGGAACCTTGGGGAAAAGTTGAGGTTGTATGGTGTTTGAAAGTCCATACAAGGGAACCTCGGGAAAGCTAAGGTTGTATGGTGTTTAAAAGTCCATACTTGGGAACCTTAGGATGTTGAGGTCAAATGGTGTTTGAAAGTCCATTTGGGAGACCTTGGATTGGTAGGGTGTATGGAGCGTAGGGACAACGCTCGGAATCCGCGTATCCGATTGGGTGTTGAGTTGAAAAGTGAATGTGGTTGATCACTTGAAGGCCAATATGATGTTCTTGATTGTGATGAAGCATGGGATGCTTGAAATGATGCATAATTGCATGTGAAGCATTAGATGCTTGAAAAGATGCATGGTTGCATGGAAAGTGTATAATGCTTGTGAATGCATGTTTACTTGTTAAGTTGAACAAGTGTTGATTATCATTTGGAAAATGATGCATGTGAGCATGAAATATCTTTAGTGCATTGGAGTCTTGTTAAGACTTGTTTTAAAGGCATGTGATGTTGATGTTGTGGTACATATATGTTGCCTTGGTTTAATGCATGTGTTGGTTGGTTTGTGAAATGGTTTTAAAAGATTCTTGCTTGAATTGGCTTTCAAGTTTAAGAAAGGTATGTTGAGAAATGGGAGTGTTTTCCAAGGTTTTGTTTAGCTTGCATATGGTGTTTATGCATGGTTTGGCTAAATGGTTGATTTTGCAAGTTGTGCTTTGAAAAGGGTTTTCTTAGTTTGCTAAACTAAGGGTTGGTTTTCATGTATATGCAATGCATGGTTTTAAGCATGTTGTTGAAAAGGGTTTTTTCCAACTTTGCTTGCTAATCAAATCGGGTTGCTTTTCAAAGAGGTTTTTATGGCTCGCTGCATTGATGGTGTTTTGGTTTTGAGCATTCCTCACTAAGCATTATGTGCTTACGCTCCTTTTTGTCCATCAATGCAGATTCTTGAAGTTTGGACAGCGAGGAGCAAGGGATTCAAGAAGGACTCCACTTGAGATGTATGTCACGGTTAATAGCTATAGTTAATAAAGGCAATGGGGTAGAATCTCTTGGGTTGATGTATGTGTTTGTATATGTTCGGACAAGTATGGTTTTGTGTTGTTGATGTTGTTGGAACATGGTTTGGCTTATGAGTTTGATTTGGAAGTATGTTGTTTAAATGGTTGCTTGTGTTGGAAGCTTAACCTTGAAATTGGGGTTTTTCGTGTATGTTGACATGTTGTTGAATTGTTGATGCAAGTATGCCTCTTTTATGTTGAATTGCATGTTGGCAAAGTTTGGTGGCTTTTGGAGCATGATTGGATGTTTAATTGCATGTTTAAGAATGCATTTTGAGGCTTGCTGTGCAGGGTGTTTCGGAACAGCCAATACCGTTTCGGAACGGGTGCCTTAAACAAGCCCAGGCGTCCGAAACGGGAGGGACCGTTCCGAAACGGAAAGGCTACTGCCAGACCCCCGTTTCGGTACGCGTTGCGGAACGGCCCCGCGTTTCGGTACGCGTTGCGGAACGGCCCCGCGTTTCGGAACGGGCTAAGCCTGTTTCGGAACGGGTGACCGTTGGGGGCTGACATTGGCAGTTAAATGTTTTGAAAAGTTTGCATTTTGGTCCTGAATCTTGTTTGTGCAATTGTATGAGTTTGGGATGTCCGTTTGAGCTGAAATTTGGCAGTGAAGCATGAAACCTGACTAATTGCAATATGGTAACTTTAATTTGGGTTAAGTTCTCATATTTATCAGAAATTACATTTTGGTCCCTAAAATTGTAATTTGTTCAATTGGGTCCCCGTTTGATCTCTAATGTTTGTGATCCTTGAGTATGGCGTTTGAGTGATCACATATAGGACTAATGTGCATCTAGACAAGATTAAAAAGGAAAAAAAAAGGGTCGTTAATCAAGGTTGACTTTCGGGTTGACTTTGGTTTTCCCCGTGTGACCTTCTTAATTCGGGTCAACCGTCTGGGCCGGGTTGAGGGGGTTACATTCACATCCGTCACTAAACCATAACGAAACCTTTCACACCTAGCCCGCTCATCAGGGACCAGCTCAGGTGCATACTGACTGAGTCGAACAAACTGCACTTCATACTCAGCCACCGTCATGCTCCCCTGGGTAAGAGACATGAATTCCCTCTTCTTTTCATCTAGGTAACTCACACCTAGATACCTTCTCTTGAACACATTCTGAAAGAATGTGCAAGTTACATCAGCCTCCGCCATCCCAGCGATAGTGGTTGTCCACCACGTATAAGCATCCTTCTGTAGCAAAGATACTACACAGCCAAGCTTCTACACATCAGTGCACTCATCTGACCCAAGATTCTCTTGGTACTCTCTAACCAAGCCTCAGAACCTTCAGCAGACATACCCCTGAACTCAGTCCCTCCCAGACTGCGCAAACGCTCCAAGGGTAGTCTAACTCCAGCATCTTACTGATGCCCAGCTCCACGAGCTCCAGCTACCGCTGCTTGAAAAGCACCAGCTATAGCTTGAATCAGCACTGTCATGTCAGGTACAGCTTGCCCCTGACCAGTCTCAGGTCCAGCAGCCCCAGCACCAGCTGCAGCTCTAGCTTCTTCAGCCCCAGCACCACCACCGCCAGGTGGAGGAGGTAAGACCGCACTCTCAACATTCTCTTCATTTTCATTCTCATTCTAAGCCGTAGCTCGCACATTACTCCTCAACTCTCTACGAGGTGCCATACTCTAACTATGCAATCACAATGCAAATAAACAAAATCAGGCCCAGCAAGGTAAGCAATCCAAGTACTCAAGCTCATTTTCAATTAAAACAACTTCATTTCATTAGCTTTGATTTGGCAATGGGTACCCACAACATGCTTCATCACAGCACACATCTCAATTGCAACATACATGCAATTCACTCAACATGCTTTCTCCCAACAAGCATACAAAGCATACATACTTTAAACATTCACATAAACATTCCCAATTACTCGAAAACTCAGCTCTGATACCACCAAATGTAACCCCCTTAACCCGGCCCAGACGGTTGAACCGAATTAAGAAGTTTACACGGGGAAAACCAAAGTCAACTCGAAAGTCAACCTTGATTAACGACCCTTTTTTTTCTTTTAAATCTTATCTAGATGCACGTTACCCCTAGTTATGTTCATACAGACATCATATTCACAGATCATAACTTTCAGAGATCATTCAGGGATCCAATTGCACAAGATAGAACTTTAGGGACCAAAATGTAAATTCTGCAAAATAAAAGGACTTAACCCAAATTAATGTTACCAATATAAAATTCGTCAGGTTTCATGCTTCACTGCCGAATTCCAGCTCAAAAGGACATTCCAAGCTCATACAATTGCATAAACAAGATTTAGGACCAAAACGCAAACATTCCAAGACATATAACTGCCGATGTCAGCTCCCAACGGTCAGGTGTTCCGAAACAGGGAGGACCTGTTTCGAAACGCGGGGCCGTTCCGCAACGTGTTCCGAAACACGACTTGGCAGTAGCCAAACTGTTCCGAAACAGTGCCTACCGTTTCGGAACGCCCAGGCCATTTCAGGCCCTCGTTTCGATACGGTAGCACCTGTTCCGAAACAGGTTGCCCAGATTGCAGAAAAGTGGCTGGTTTAACATGCAATTGACTTACCAAACATGCTCCAAATGCAACCAAACTTTACCAGCAGGTCATTCAACATACATGGAACATACTTGAACCAACAAAGCATCAACATGGCATCCAAAATGAAAAGCCCCAATTCTAAAAGCATGCCTCCTATTTAGCAACCACTCATGCATCAAAATACCATAATCCAACACATAGAGGCCAATTACAAATATCAACATTAACAACAACATAAATCCAACCTAGGGAGTCCAAAACATCTCCCAAACAACAACAACATAGGTCCCCCATTGCCAAATTCCCATAAGCTAATGGTTTGAGGAAAAGTTCACCATACTTGAGCTTTAACCAACACTTGGATTCTTCACCACCTTGCTGCCCTCAAAAGTACTTTAATGCTCTGCATTATTGGTTTAAGAAAAGAGAGAGAGAGCGTAAGCACAAGCTTAGTGAGGAATGCTCAATAACCACGCAATAATGCATTTATAAAACATCTTTACAAAACATACTTCATAACAACACTTAGGCATGCTCAAAAGCATTTTAAACAAGCAATACATGTTTCACATCATAATCATGTCATATTGGCCTCAAGTGATAATCATCATCTTTTAAAAACAAGATCAACATAAGACTCACACATGGACTTTTAAACACCATTGTGATCTTATAATTCACAAGGACCACACAAGGACTTTTAAACACCTTTGTGTCCTTAACAAGTATCACCCAAGGACTTTTAAACACCTTGGCCCCAAGGACTTTTAAACACCTTGGCAAGGACCACACAAGGACTTTTAAACACCTTTGTGTCCTTAACAAGAACCATCCAAGGACTTTTAAACACCTTGGCCCCAATGACTTTTAAACACCTTGGCAAGGACCACACAAGGACTTTTAAACACCTTTGTGTCCTTAACAAGAACCATCCAAGGACTTTTAAACACCTTGATGTTCTTAAGTAAACAAGGCTTTCCCCAAGGAATTTTAACCACCTTGAGCCTTAACCAAGAACCAACCATGGACTTTTAAACACCATGTTGTTCTTAAAATTCACAAGATCCACACAAGGACTTTTAACCACCTTTGTGATCTTAACCAAGAACCATCCAAGGACTTTTAAACACCTTGATGTTCTTAAACCTTTTTCAAAACATCACTTGCCAATATACATCATTTATCAACAATATTCACTGTTTTAAAAGCATTTAACCAAGCCATTAACATCATGCACTTTAAGCATCAACCACATTTTAACAATGTTCGAAAACAAGGAAACTCTTACCTTGAACTTCCTACAACACATGGCTTATAATCTCAGCAAATAAACATGCTAGATATGCTTTTAAAACGGAATTGAAACATGCAAACAAACCACATTGCATACAACCAATCCATGGCCATCACCAAGAGAGTTTTTCCGAAAACTTACTCTTGAGCTTAGTTAAGTTTCTTAGACTTAAACTAAGCTCCCAAACCTTCAAAACACTGGTTTCAAAGCCGAAAACCAATTTCCACTCACCGATTCCGTTTCGCCTCTTGCCGAAACACAAATCAAGCTCCCGGATCACCACCTCTTGGATCCAAAGATGACTCCCATGTTTTAAACACATTAAAACAGTAGATTAATGCATCATCATGCATTAATAACTTCAATGAAAGCACCTAAACTCGCTGCTCTCATCCACACCCCATTTCCGGCTACCAAACACAACCGAAAATGCATCCAAACAACTTCTCAACATTACCCAGCCAAGGTTCATCAAATCCAAGCTTCCTTAAACATCATTTAACATCCAAAAAGGATCTAACAACATCCTTATACCTCCAACTACAACAGATCCACAAGATCACTTCAAAAACAACCAAGAACACAACCTAAACTTAGGAAATTAAACCTATTCGGGTTTGCATTGATTAAACCTCAATTCCTCATCAAACTAACATTCATTTAGCATCAAAAATACACCTCAAATCACTGCTTTAACAGATCATACGAAAATTTACCAAAATCAATCAAATCTTGCATTTAAAAGCCAAGATCCATAACACAACCTTAAAACCATTTATAAAACACAATTTAAGGATTGAGAACTTGGGAATTTCAGTAAAGAACTGAGAGTTTAGAGGAGAAGGACGTTCTTACCTCCAAACTTGAGTTTCTCCCTTTTAGAATCAAGTTTTCTTGAAAATCCACTTAGCAAATGGTGAGGTTTTGTTGTAGAGATGATTAGCAATCAAAAGGTAATTGAAAAGATGAATTTAGGTGATAAAATCAGAGAGAAAATCTCTGGAGAAGAGGTGTTTGGCTTGAGAGAAAATGAGAGAAAATAGAATTGAGAGAAAAGTTAGTTAAAACCAAAATATCTTCCCTCCACTTTGTTTTTATTTAAAACCTTTTAATTAATCATTTAATATCTTTAGAAAATTTGGAGAAACTCCCATTGGGTAAATAGCTCCTTAAAGATTCAAAGTTTCAATCCTTTTTAAAACAGTCTCACAGTTTTCAAAAATTACATTTTGGTCACTAGCCCAAAATGTCACCCTTCCAAACCTTATTTTGCAAAATTGATTTCACAGTTCACTTATATATATTAAAAGAGGATTTTAGAGCATTTTTCCATATTTTTAATGCAACCCGAACTAGGCTTTCCTAAATTCACTCTTTTATATTCGAACAGCACTTTGACCGAACCGGTCCAAGCCCAAAACTTCTAAGCCCAAAACCGGGGCGTTACAAACTTCCAGAGAAGGGAAGAAGGTCAGAGAGGTATCGCTCATGTTGTAGCAATTCATCCTGAGGGAGGCGGTCCTGTGAGAGTCTATGCTCAGCGCGAGGGGCGCAACGACACCGATGTTATCGCAGGTACCTTTGTTCTACAATGTTTATCATTGTTGGCTTTGATTGATTCTGGATCCACACATTCTTATATGTTGAGTGAGAATGCAGATTTGCTTGATAGACCTGTTAAGTTGTTGAGAGTATGAATGCAAGTGACTAGTTCTTTTGGTGAGACCGTAGTCGCAAGGAAGTTGTATAGGAGGTGCCATTTGTCTGTTCAGGGTCATGTCTTTCTTGTGGATTTCATGGAGTTACCCTTTTATAGATTTGATGTGATTCTTGGTATGGATTGGTTGTCTGAGCATAGAGCAGTGGTTGACTTTGATGCTAAGCGAGTCACCTTAAATCTTGCTAATGATTATGAGGTGGTGATAGTAGGCGAGAATGTGAAATTCTTGGCTAATGTTGTTTCGGCTTTGGAAGCAAGTCGTATGCTAAGGATGGGTTGTGATGCTTATCTTGCATATGTGATGAATCCCGGTGTAAAGGATGTACATGTGCAAGACATCAGAACCGCTTGCAATTTTCCGGGTGACTTTTTGGAAGAGTTGTCTGGGTTACCGCCAAACAGAGATGTTGAGCTTCATATCGAGTTATATGAGAATATGACTATGGTGTCCATTGCACCTTATCGAATGGCACCTAAAAAGTTGAAGACGCAACTTCAGGAGTTGCTTGATCGTGGGTTCATTCGGCCGAGTGTATAACCTTGGGGTGCGTCGATGTTGTTTGTTAAGAAGAATGATGGGACAATGTGGATTTGTATAGATTTTCGGCAACTGAACAAGTTGACGATCAAGAACAAATATCCCTTTCCAAGGATCGATGATCTCTTTGATCATTTCTGGGGAGCCTTGGTGTTTTCTAAGATTGACTTGAGGTCAAGGTATTACCAGTTGAAGGTGAAGGATGTAGACGTACCTAAAACGGCTTTTCGGACAAGGTACGACATTATGAGTTTTTAGTGATGCCTTTTGGTTTGACCAACGCACCTGCTGCTTTCATGGACATGATGAACCGTGTGTTCCATGAGTTTTTATATTAGTTTGTGGTGGTGTTCATTGATGACATCCTTTTGTACTCTCGTATCGAGGAGGATCACGATCGACACTTAAGGATAGTCTTGCAAGTTTTGCTTGTAACCCCCTCAACCAGGCCTAGCCACCAGATCATATCGAGTAGGTCACACGGGACTAATCGAAGAAAAATCCAAAAACTTCCCTCCAACAAGAAACCCTAAACGGGTTAATTAATATCTTTTCTAGATCCTCGAATTAACCTTATGTTTAATAACACGCAGCAGAAGAAAGAACAACAAAACGGGGATCGATTCGAACAAAAGATCAACCATGGACCAAAATGCAAAACTAGTATAATATAGGGACCTATGATGTAATTAAGGTGATTTTTGTATAATTAAACCCATTTCCTGCTTCCATGGTGAAATGCAACATAAAACATGCACAAAACATCCACAATTGAAAATAGCACAAACCAGGACCGAAACGCAAGAAAAATAACTTTAAAGATGCCTTTAACTAACTTCCAACGGCCCCTGTTTCGGAACACTAGAGGCCCATATTGGAACATGACTTTACAGTGGCAAAACACTTTAAAACGGCTTGAGACTGTTCTGGCCCTGCTTGGCCCGTTTCGATACGTGTTCTGGAACGCCAAGACTAAAATGAGGGATGTTCCGAAACGTTCGTGCCCGTTTCGAAACGCCCTGCTGCAGTAACAACAAAACTGTAGCACAAGCATCTCCAAGGTTGTTTTCCTTTGTTCCAATCCTCACACACATCAAGGAGACAACAAAATCAACATACATTCACCACAACCAGCCATTACACATGTACAAGATTAAGAGAAACAAAAGCATGCTCAACATACGATTAAAAGGAAAGCTTCAAGGTCCAACAAAAAGGTAAAACAAGGTTCAAACTCATAACCACAAGACTTAAGGTAAGAACAAGCCAACAAGGTATCCAACAACATGATCTCAACACAAGGAGTTTACAAACACTCCTAAAAACATAAACAAGGTTCACCCTTATAGCAGCACACACTATTATCTAAGCAAGGTCATACTAGAGCTAGGAGCGGACACTTGGATCACCTCCCTTGCACCGTTGCCTCCCAAATGATATACGGATCTTCATTGTTGGAAAAGAGAGCGTAAGCTATAAAGCTTAGTGAGCGGAGCTCAAAAACCAACTACAACAATGCAGTTTTTAAAACATCTATCATTTAGGAAACCAAAACTGTTTCTTCAAATCACTTTCAGAAATCATTTCCAAAACCATTTCCTTATCAACATGCTAACTTGAAACAAGTTTAAGCAATAGTAATAACATATGCCATAGGCACCAAACATGCATCAACTATGCATAAACTATATATGAACCATATATGCAAAACCAAGCCTACTGGCTCCATGAATATTTCACATTCTTCAAGCACAAATACATAACCATATGAGTTTACCAAGCTCATACGAAACCATAGCGAATGAGTATACCGTCATCATTGACACGTTGCTCGGATAAGCGGACACCTTGATGGCACAACCCCTATCAAGTCACATGGTGAAACAACCCTCACCACAAACACACGTTGGCCAGGATGCCACTACCCGCATTGCCCCTTGGTGATAGCACAACCCCTACCACTCGCATCACAATAGCACAACCTCTATTTTGAAACCGAAGAATTTCTCACGCGCGAATTTTATACTTATAGTGCACTTCACATCCTATTGATCGATCAATCTATCTGATATAACCCATGTGTCAATACACTCATCGCAACATCACAAACCACTGATTTTCACTGGGGATAAACACCTCCCTAAACACATCCCAAAATCCATAACCACAAGCTCAAGCATAGCATGAACTAAACCAACATTTTAATAAAACACATGGCATTATCATGGGACAAAACATCATGCATTAATGCATAATAACAGCATAAACATCATTTAGAAAAGAATGCTCATGATCACACAAGATCAAATGTAAAATGGTGAAAAAGCCAAAACAACACAAATCTTACCCTTGAGCTAGGATTGGCCTAACAGAACAACCCAAACCCTTAAAACACTTCTTCAACCTTGATAAAATTAAAATCATTTCCACTCACCAGCGATTACAAAAATCAAGCCGAAACCCCTTTCTAGCTTTCCGGTTCGCCCACAAATGAGTCCAACAAATTTGGATCTTCAATCCCTGCCTCTAACCAACCCAAAACAGATGATTTAGATATATTTTCAACACTCTAACTTGCTAGAAAGCAGAGATTCAAATACTCAATCAAAAACACCTATCGAACAATTCTGAGACAAGTCGTAAACATTGAAAAACTTAATTCGAACAATCTCCAGCAAAACTCAGCATTAGATAACATCAAAACACATAGATAAACATCTAAAAACATCAACCCAACATCAGATTAATACCAGCTATCAATTTACCTCAAAATCCACCCAAAAATTATTTTTTTCCACTTTAACACCAAATCCCAATTTCGAAATTCTCATCATTCACCCAACATCTCCACTCCTAAACCACATCAAAACAAAGGTAATAACATCAACAAACCCAGCAATAACAGATCCTACCCGAAAATCTTACCAAAAGCTCATTTTCATCAATTTTAGCCAAATTTCCATTAAGATTAAATCAAGAACACAAAACCTTAGCATTTAAAAGAATCAAAGCATGAGAATTTCATTAAATAAACTTACATTAGAGGAGAATATCGTTTCTCAACCCCAATGCTAGCTATTTCCCCTTGTTTGGCAACATTCATTGAGAAAAACAATGAAATAGGCTTGGGTTTTAGGAAATCAAAGTAGGAGAACCATTTAGCAATATCAGATTAATAAGAACAAACTTTTACCTTGTTAAAATCAAGCTCATAGGCTGTTTGGCTGAAGAGAGAAGATGAGAAAGCTTGAAAATAGTTTTTGACGTAAAATGAAAAAATAGGTAAAACCTTCTTTTAATTAAATCATAAAATCTATTTTAAAATATTTGAATAGTCAAAATAAAGGGGATAATAACCATATTGGCCCATCCAATTTAGCTCCATAGATGTTCAATATTTTGACTCTTTTACAAAATGGTCACCAAAATAGATTTTACAAACTTTACAATTTGGTCACTAAACCAAAATGTCACAATTCGGAAATCATTTTTCCAAAACTGTTTTTACCAAAACCTTAAACATATTTATTAAGGATTTTAGAGATTTATTTCATATTTTTCCCAACCTCTAAGAACCACTTTCCCTGAACTCACTCATAGCTCCCAACACCGGTCTTTCGGACCTCAAAATCTCACTGGATCTTCTTGACCATAAACCGGAATGTTACAACTCTCCCCCACTTAAGAAATTTCGTCCTCGAAATTTCCGGTTGGAAAAAGATGTGGAAACTGACACTTCATGTCGTCTTTCCTCTCTCAAGTGGCTTCTTCAACACCTCGATGTTGACACTTCACTTTGACCAGATCAATACATCTACCACGCAAAACCTTGTTGTCCGTAGCTAATATCTCGATTGGTTCTTCATCATACGAAAAATCTGGATTCAGTTCGATTTTGTAACCCCCTTAACCCGGCCTAGACGGTTGACCCGAATTAAGAGAGTCACACGGGGAAAACCAAAGTCAACCCGAAACTCAACCTTGATTAACGACCCTTTTTTTTCTTTTTAAACTTGTCTAGATGCATATTAATCCTTAGATATGATCATACAACAGCATACTCAAAGATCATAAACATCAGAGATCAAACAGGGATCCAATTGAACAAATTACAACTTTAGGGACCAAATTGTAATTTCTGATATATATAAGGACTTAACCCAAATTAAAGTTACCAACTTGAAATTAATCAGGTTTCATGCTTCTCTGTGAAATTTCAGCTCAAAAGGACTTCCCAAACTCATACAATTGCACAAACAAGATTCAAGACCAAAATGCAAACAATTCAAAACATTTAACTGCCAATGTCAGCCCCTAACGATCACCCGTTCCGAAACAGGCAGAGCCCGTTTCGAAACGCGGGGCCGTTCCGCAACGCGTACCGCAACACGGGCTGACAGTAGCCAACCGTTTCGGAACGGTCCCTCCCGTTTCGGACGCCTGGGCTTGTTTAAGGCACCCGTTCCGAAACGGTAGGTACTGTTCCGGAACACCCTGCACAGATTGCCCCAAAATGCATACTTAAACATGCAATTAAACATCCAATCATGCTCCAAATGCCACCAAACTTTACCAACATGCAATTCAACATATATGAGACATACTTGCATCAACAATTCATCAAAACATCAACATATGTGAAAAACCCCAAATCTATAGGCATGATTCCTACACAAGCAACCATTCAAGCATAAACTTCCAATTCAAGCATATAATGGCCAACCACAAAAACTAGCATTCTCAACAACATTCAATATACTTAGGGAGTTCAAAACATCCCCCAAAACATACACATAGGTCCCCCATTGCCAAATCACCAAAAGCTAAATGTACTTAAGAAAACCTTCCATACTTTGAGCTTTACTTCCACTTGAATGCTTGCCTTCCTTGCTGCCCTCAAAGTACTTTAATGTTCTGCATTATTGATTTGAGAAAACAAAGAGAGAGCGTAAGCAAAAGCTTAGTGAGGAATGCTCAATAAAACCATTCAATAATGCATTTATAAAACACTTTATAAATCATGCCTCAAATCATCATTTACACATGCTCAAAAGCATACTTAAACATGCATCTCATGCTTCATATCATAACATGTCATATTGGCCACAAGTGATAAGTTCCATTTCTTTAAAAACAAGTTCATCAACTTTCACCCCAAGGACTTTTAAACACCTTGGCCCATGGACTTTTAACCACCATGGAAAGGACCACACAAGGACTTTTAACCACCTTTGTGTCCGTAGCAAGAATCATCCAAGGACTTTTAACCACCTTGATGTTCTTAAGTAAACAAGGCTCACTCAAGGACTTTTAACCACCTTAGTGACCTTAACCTTTGCAAAACATCACTTGCCAATATACATCATTATCATCAATTTATACACTGTTTTAAAGCATTAAACCAAGCCATATTCATCATGCATTTAAAAGCATCAAACCACATTTAATCAATGCTCAAAAACAAGGAACTCTTACCTTGAGCTTCCTTCAACATATGGCTTACAAAAACAGCATTAACCATGCTAAATCATGCTTTCAAAACAGAGTTTAAAACATGCAATAAACCACATTGCACAACAATCAAATCATGGCCACCACTAGAGAGTATTTCCGAAAACTTACACTTGAGCTTAGCAAAGTTGTTTAGACTTAAACTAAGCTCCCAAGACATTGGTTTCAAAGCCGAAAACCCAATTTCACTCACCGATTCCACTTCGCCTCTTGCCGAAGCACCAAATCAAGCCTCCGGATCACCACCACTTGGATCCAAAGATGACTCCCCTGTTTTAACACATCAAAACAGTAGATAATGCATCATCATGCATTAATATCCTCAATGAAAGCACCTAAACTCGCTGCTCTCATCCCCACTCCATTTCCGGCCACCAAACACAACCGAAAATGCATCCAAACCACTTCTCAACAAAGCCCAGCCATTAACCATCAAAACCTAACATCCTTTAACATCATTTAACATCTAAAAAGAACCTAATAACTTCTTTATACCTCCAGCAACACCAGATCCACAAGATCACCTAAAAAACAATCAAGAATCACAAGCTAAACTTAGGAAACCCAACCTATCCGGGATTGCATCAATCAAAACTCAATTCCTTATCAATTTAGAGTTCAAATAACATCAAAAACACATCTCAAATCACAGATTTAACAGATCAAACGAAAATCATCAAAAATCACCAAATCTTGCATTATAAGCCAAGATCCATTTCACAACTTAAAAGCCTTTAATAAAACATCAATTAAGGATTGAAAACTTAGGAATTTCAGTAAAGAACTGATAGTTTAGAAGAGAAGGACGTTCTTACCTCCAAACTTGAGTTTCTCCTCTTTTTGGAATAAAAAACCTTGATGAATCAAGTAGCAAATGATGAGGTTTTGTAGATATGATGATTAGGAATCAAAAGAGAGTTGAAAGGAGAGATTTAGGTGAGAAAATCAGAAACAATTCTCTGGAAAGAAAGTGTTTGGGTTGAGAGAAAATGAGAGAAAAGAAAATAGGAAGTTAGTTATCAAAATGGCCAAAATGGCTTTCCCTCCTCTTTTGATATGTTTAAAAATCAGAATATAGCTTAAAATATCTTAGAAAAATCTGGAGAAACTACTTTTGGAATAATAGCTCCTTAAAGATTCAAAGTTTCAACCCTTTCTAAAACAGTCACAAAACTTTCAAAAATTACATTTTGGTCACTAGCCAAAATGTCACCCTTCCAAAACTCATTTTTCCAAAATTGATTTCACAGTTCACTTAATTATATTAAAAGATGATTTTAGAACATTTTTCCAAAATTTTAATGCAACCCGAACTAGGCTTTCCTAAATTCACCCTTTTAGATTCGAACAACACTTTGACCAAACCGGTCAACGCCCAAAACTTCTAAGCCCAAAACCGGGGCGTTACAACTCTCCCCCCTTAAGAAATTTCGTCCCCGAAATTTACCTGAAGGAAAGAGATAAGGAAACTGCTTCAGCATGTCTTCCTTCCGCTCCTACGTGGCTTCCTCAACACCTCGATGCTTCCACAGCACCTTCACCAACTCAATGGTCTTGCCACGAAGAACCTTGCTATCCGAATCCAGAACCTTCACCGGTTCCTCATCATAGGTCAAATCCGGATTCAAAACCACTTCCTCCACAGGCATCACATGCGAAGGATCAGATCTATACTTCCAGAGCATAGAAACATGGAACACATCATGAATCTTCTCCAACTCCTGAGGTAACCTCAGCTTGTACGCAACAAGACCCACACGCTCAACCACCTCGTATGGTCCAATGTACCTAGGGCTCAACTTACCCTTCCGGCCAAACCTCATCACCTTTTTCCAAGGCGAAACCTTCAAGAACACACAGTCACCCACCGCATACTCAATCTCTTTACGCTTCAAATCCGCGTAAGACTTTTGCCGATCAGAGGCAGCCTTCAACCGCTCACAAATGAGCTTTACCTTCTCTGTGGTCCCTTTCAACAAAGCCGGCATCGAAACCAACTTTTGACCAGTTTCAGCCCAACAAAGAGGAGTCCTACACTTCCTCCCGTACAAAGCCTCATAAGGTGCCATCTGTATACTTGCCTGATAACTATTGTTATAAGCAAACTCAACCAAAGGCAGATGCTTCTCCCAAGAACCCTGAAACTCAATCACGCAGCACCTCAACATATCCTCCAAAATCTGGATAACTCGCTCAGACTGACCATCCGACTGAGGATGATAGGATGTACTGAAATGCAACCTTGTACCCAGAGCTTGATGCAAACACTGCCAGAAACGCGATGTGAACCTCGGATCCCTATCCGACACAATCGACTTAGGCACACCATGCAGCCGCACAATCTCAGCAATGTACAGCTCTGCCAACTTATCCAAAGAAAACGTGGTATGCACAGGCAGGAAATGCGCACACTTCGTTAGGCGATCCACAATCACCCAAACAGAATTCTTCTTCGAGGGAGACAAAGGTAAACCAGATACAAAATCTATGGAAACCCTTTCCCACTTCCATTCAGGGATTTTCAACGGTTGGAACAACCCTGAAGGAACCTGATGCTCAGCCTTAACTCGCTGACACACCAAACACTTGCTCACAAACTCCGCAACATCCTTCTTCAAACCCACCCAATAGTACTCATCACGAATATCACGATACATCTTGGTACTACCAGGGTGCATAGAAAAAGGACTACTATGACCTTCAGTCAGAATAGCACGCCTCAACTCAGCATCAGCAGGCACTACTATCCGACTCCCAAAACACAACACACCATCATCATTAAAGCAGAAATCCGAAGGTCTACCCTCCGCGATATCCTGAACATGAGACACCAAGGAATCATCCAGCAACTGCTTATCCTTGATCAACTGAACCAAAGATGGTTTCACTTGCAACTCAGCAACAAGACCACCATCTTGCGATATGCTCAAGCTAGCAAACATAGCCCTCAGCTCAACAGCTACTTTCCTACTCAAGGCATCTGCAACAACATTAGCTTTTCCAGGATGATACTCAATCGTCAGATCATAATCCTTGAGCAACTCTAACCAACGACGCTGCCTAAGATTTAACTCCTTCTGAGACATCAGATACCTCAAACTCTTGTGATCTGTGTACACAGTACACTTCTCACCATACAGATAATGTCTCCAGATCTTCAGAGCATAAACCACTGCAGCCAGCTCAATATCATGCGTAGGGTAATTGCGCTCATGCACTTTCAACTGCCGCGATGCATAAGCCACCACCTTACCCTCCTGCATCAGCACACACCCCAAACCAACATAGGATGCATCACTGTAAACCACAAACTCTTTCCCTGATTCAGGCTGAATCAAGATAGGAGCTTGCGTCAAAGCCGCCTTAAGCTTCTCAAAAGCCTGCTGTCTCGCTTCCGTCCACTCATACTTAACATCCTTTTGCAACAGCTTCGTCAAAGGAGCAGCAATCTTGGAAAACCGTCCACAAACCTACGGTAGTATCCCGCCAAACCAAGGAAACTACGGACCTCATGAACAGACTTAGGAACTTTCCAATTCATCACCGCCTCAATCTTCTGAGGATCAACACGAATCCCCTCAGCTGAGACCACATGCCCAAGAAACACCACCTCCTTAAGCAAGAACTCACACTTGCTCAGCTTAGCATAGAGCTGATTCTCCAACAAAGCCTGCAGCACAATCCTCAAATGCTCTTCATGCTCCTCCTCAGTACGCGAGTACACGAGGATATCATCAATTAATACCACAACGAACTTGTCCAGGTATTCATGAAACACACGATTCATCATGTCCATGAAAGCAGCAGGAGCATTTGTCAGACCAAACGGCATCACAAGGAACTCATAATGCCCATAGCTTGTCCTGAAAGCTGTCTTAGGCACATCCACATCCTTCACCTTCAACTGATAATACCCTGACCTCAAGTCAATCTTAGAGAACACAGCAGCTCCCCGAAATTGATCAAAGAGATCATCAATCCTCGGCAAAGGATACCGATTCTTGATAGTCAACTTGTTCAGCTGACGGTAATCAATGCACATTCTCATAGTGCCATCCTTCTTCTTCACAAACAAGACCGGTGCTCCCCAAGGTGACACACTCGGCCGGATGAAACCACGATCAAGCAACTCTTGCAACTGCGTCTTCAGCTCCTTCAGCTCCTTAGGTGCCATTCTATAAGGAGTAATGGACACAGGAGTTGTATTCTCATACAGCTCAATTCCAAACTCCACCTCGCGGTTAGGAGGTAAACCAGGCAACTCCTCAGGAAACACACCAGGAAACTCCTTCACAACTCTGATATCTTGCACCCTCAAC
Organism: Hibiscus trionum; assembly: GCA_030270665.1. Lineage (NCBI taxonomy): Eukaryota > Viridiplantae > Streptophyta > Magnoliopsida > Malvales > Malvaceae > Hibiscus > Hibiscus trionum. Next base: position 5,102,856 of record BSYR01000007.1, on the reverse strand, counting down.
TCTTTAGAGCTAGGATTCATCACAAAAGCTAGATAGGCTTCGCAACCTTGCCTCAGCATCCTGCTCGCCTCCAAGGTAGACACCACATTGGCAAGAAACTTCACATTCTCACCAACCACAACAACTTCATAATCATCCGCAAGCTTAAGCGAAACTCGGTTGTTTTCACAATCCACAACAGCACGATGCTCAGCAAGCCAATCCATACCAAAGATTACATCAAAACCATAAAAGGGCAACTCCATAAGATCAACATGAAAAACATGTTCTTGAACAACCAAGGGACACCTTCTATAAAGCTTTCGAGTCACAACAGTCTCACCAAAAGAACTAGTGACACGAACACCAACATCCAAAGACTCAACAGGCAAACCAAGCAATTCAGCATGCTCGCGCAAAATGTATGAATGCGTAGATCCAGAATCTATCAAAGAAAGCAATGACAAGGATTGCAAAGTAAAGGTACCTGCAATCACATCCGCATCATTCCTTCCCTCACGCTGAGCATACACCCTCGCTTGGCCTCCACCTTCAGGCTGAATAGCCACAACATGGGCCACTCCACGACCACCTTCCTCTCTCCTCTGGAAACTACCACGGCCGCGCCCACGACCTCTCTGCGGTGCAGCAACAACAGGAGCACGCACTTGATCACCAGCCAACCTAGGACAATCTCGCCTCAAATGGTCTGCGGATCCACAATTCCAACACCCATTACCAACTGCCGCAACAGGAGCTTGCACCTCTCTCATAGCACGAGGACAGTCACGCTTCATGTGACCACGTGAACCACAGATCCAACAAGCACTCGGATCAGCTCTAGCATTGCCTCCTCTAGCAGGTGCACCACCACCTCTCTTAGCTGAAGACTGATACTTCTGATCACGTCCCCTCTTGTTCCGTCCACCTCCGGAACTATACTCAGCAGCTCTCTTACCAGAACTTGCTCCAGCACCTTTCGCAGATAAACCCAAGTTCATCTCAATGTCCTTGGCTCGGCCCACCAACACATCAAAATCATCATACTCGGTGGCCAACACATACCTTTTCACATCCGTCACTAAGCCATAACGGAACCTCTCGCACCTTGCCCGCTCATCAAGTACCAGCTCAGGTGCATACTGACTGAGTCGCACAAACTGTACTTCATACTCAGCCACATTCATGCTCCCTTGGGTAAGAGACATGAATTCACGCTTCTTCTCATCAAGGTATCTAACACCAAGATATCTCCGCTTGAACACATTCTGGAAGAATGCCCAAGTCACATCAGCTTCAACCATCCCAGCTATGGTGGTCGTCCACCACGTATACGCATCGTCCTGCAGCAAGGACACAACACAACCCAGCTTTTGCACATCCGTGCAGCTCATCTGACCCAAGATTCGCTTGGTACTCTCTAGCCAAGCTTCAGAACTCTCAGCAGACATACCCCTGAACTCAGTCCCACCAAGACTGCGTAAGCGCTCCAAAGGTAGTCTAACACCAGCATCTCCCTGATGCCCAGCTCCTTGAGCTCCGGCTACTGCTGCTCGGAAAGCACCCGCAATAGCTTGTACCAACATAGACATATCAGGCATAGCTTGCCCCTGACCAACCTCTGGTCCAGCAGCTCCAGCACCAGCTGCAGCTTCAGCTCTTTCACCCTCAGCACCACCACCAGGTGGAGGAGGAGGTATCACCGCACTACCCGTGTTTTCCTCATTCTCGTTCTCATTAGGAACCGTAGCTCGCACATTACCTCGTAACTCTCTACGTGGTGCCATACTTTTACCATGCAATCACAATGCAAATAAAACGAAGTCAGGCCCAGCAAGGTAAGCAATCCAAGTATTCAAGCTCAATTTCATTCAAAATCAACACCATTTCATTAGCTTTTATTTGGCAATGGGTACCCACAACAAGCTACATCACAGCATACATCTCAATTGCATCCAAATCACAAGCCACTAAACATGCTTTCGATCAACAAGCATACAAGGCACACATACTTCAATCATGCACACATTCATTCCCAATTACTCGAGAACTCAGCTCTGATACCACCAAATGTAACCCCCTTAACCCGGCCTAGACGGTTGACCCGAATTAAGAGAGTCACACGGGGAAAACCAAAGTCAACCCGAAAGTCAACCTTGATTAACGACCCTTTTTTTTCTTTTTAAACTTGTCTAGATGCATATTAATCCTTAGATATGATCATACAACAGCATACTCAAAGATCATAAACATCAGAGATCAAACAGGGATCCAATTGAACAAATTACAACATTAGGGACCAAATTGTAATTTCTGATATATATAAGGACTTAACCCAAATTAAAGTTACCAACTTGAAATTAATCAGGTTTCATGCTTCTCGGTGAAATTTCAGCTCAAAAGGACTTCCCAAACTCATACAATTGCACAAACAAGATTCAGGACCAAAATGCAAACAATTCAAAACATTTAACTGCCAATGTCAGCCCCTAACGGTCACCCGTTCCGAAACAGGCAGAGCCCGTTTCGAAACGCGGGGCCGTTCCGCAACGCGTACCGCAACACGGGCTGACAGTAGCCAACCGTTTCGGAACGGTCCCTCCCGTTTCGGACGCCTGGGCTTGTTTAAGGCACCCGTTCCGAAACGGTAGGTACTGTTCCGGAACACCCTGCACAGATTGCCCGAAAATGCATACTTAAACATGCAATTAAACATCCAATCATGCTCCAAATGCCACCAAACTTTACCAACATGCAATTCAACATATATGAGACATACTTGCATCAACAATTCATCAAAACATCAACATATGTGAAAAACCCCAAATCTATAGGCATGCTTCCTACACAAGCAACCATTCAAGCATAAACTTCCAATTCAAGCATATAATGGCCAACCACAAAAACCAGCATTCTCAACAACATTCAATATACTTAGGGATTTCAAAACATCCCCCAAAACATACACATAGGTCCCCCATTGCCAAATTACCAAAAGCTAAATGTACTTAAGAAAACCGTCCATACTTTGAGCTTTACTTCCACTTGAATGCTTGCCTTCCTTGCTGCCCTCAAAGTACTTTAATGTTCTGCATTATTGATTTGAGAAAACAAAGAGAGAACGTAAGCAAAAGCTTAGTGAGGAATGCTCAATAAAACCATTCAATAATGCATTTATAAAACACTTTATAAATCATGCCTCAAATCATCATTTACACATGCTCAAAAGCATACTTAAACATGCATCTCATGCTTCATATCATAACATGTCATATTGGCCACAAGTGATAAGTTCCATTTCTTTAAAAACAAGTTCATCAACTTTCACCCCAAGGACTTTTAAACACCTTGGCCCCAAGGACTTTTAAACACCTTGGCCCATGGACTTTTAACCACCATGGAAAGGACCACACAAGGACTTTTAACCACCTTTGTGTCCGTAGCAAGAATCATCCAAGGACTTTTAACCACCTTGATGTTCTTAAGTAAACAAGGCTCACTCAAGGACTTTTAACCACCTTAGTGACCTTAACCTTTGCAAAACATCACTTGCCAATATACATCATTATCATCAATTTATCCACTGTTTTAAAGCATTAAACCAAGCCATATTCATCATGCATTTAAAAGCATCAAACCACATTTAATCAATGCTCAAAAACAAGGAACTCTTACCTTGAGCTTCCTTCAACATATGGCTTACAAAAACAGCATTAACCATGCTAAATCATGCTTTCAAAACAGAGTTTATGTAACCCCCTTAACCCGGCCTAGACGGTTGACCCGAATTAAGAAAGTCACACGGGGAAAACCAAAGTCAACCCGAAAGTCAACCTTGATTAACGACCCTTTTTTTTTCCTTTTAAAACTTGTCTAGATGTAAATTAATCCTTAGATATGATCATACAACAGCATACTCAAAGATCATAAACATCAGAGATCAAACAGGGACTCAATTGAACAAAATACAACCTTAGGGACCAAATTGTAAATTCTGATAATTATAAGGACTTAACCCAAATTAAAGTTACCAACTTGAAATTAATCATATTTCATGCTTCTCTGTGAAATTTCAGCTCAAAAGGACTTCCCAAACTCATACAATTGCACAAACAAGTTTCAGGACCAAAACGCAAACATTCCAAAACATATAACTGCCAATGTCAGCCCCCAACGGTCACCCGTTCCGAAACAGGCATAGCCCGTTTCGAAACTCGGGGCCGTTCCGCAACGCGTACCGAAACGGGGGTCTGGCAGTGGCCTTTCCGTTTCGGAACGGCCCCTCCCGTTTCGGACGCCTGGGCACAAATAAGGCACCCGTTCCGAAACGGTAGGTGCTGTTCCGAAACACCCTGCACAGATTGCCCAAAAATGCATACTTAAACATGCAATTGACCAACCAATCATGCTCCAAATGCCACCAAACTTTGCCAACATGCAATTCAACATATATGAGACATACTTGCATCAACAATTCATCAAAACATCCACATATATGAAAAGCCCCAAATCTATAGGCATGCTTCCTACACAAGTAAGCCATTCAAGCATAAACTTCCAATTCAAGCATATAAAGGCCAACCACAATAACCAGCATTCTCAACAACATTTAACATACTTAGGGAGTTCAAAACATCTCCCAAAACATGTACATTGGTCCCCCATTGCCAAATTACCAAAAGCTAAAATGTATTTAGAAAACCTTCCATACTTAGAGCTTTGTTTCCACTTGGATGCCTGCCCTCCTTGCTGCCCTCAAGTACTCTAATGCTCTGCATTATTGAATTAAGAAAACGGAAGAGAGCGTAAGCAAAAGCTTAGTGAGGAATGCTCAATAAAACCATCCAATAATGCATTTATAAAACACTTATAAAACAAGCTTCAGACATCATTTACACATGCTCAAAAGCATACTTAAAACAAGCATCTCATGCTTCATTTCATTACATGTCATATTGGCCACAAGTGATACATTTCATTTCTTTGAAAACAAGTTCATCAACTTTCACCCCAAGGACTTTTAAACACCTTGGACCCCAAGGACTTTTAAACACCTTGGCCATGGACTTTTAAACACCATGAATTAGATCACCTCAAGGACTTTTAAACACCTTGACCCCAAGGACTTTTAAACACCTTGGCCTATGGACTTTTAAACACCATAGAAAGGACCACACAAGGACTTTTAAACACCTTTGTGTCCGTAACAAGAATCATCCAAGGACTTTTAACCACCTTGATGTTCTTAAGTAACAAGGCTCACTCAAGGACTTTTAACCACCTTAGTGACCTTAACCTTTTCAAAACATCACTTGCCAATATACATCATTATCATCAATTTATCCACTGTTTTAAAGCATTAAACCAAGCCATATTCATCATGCATCTAAAAGCATCAAACCACATTTAATCAATGTTCAAAAACAAGGAACTCTTACCTTGAGCTTCCTTTAACATATGGCTTATCAAAACAGCAAATACCATGCTAAATCATGCTTTCAAAACAGTAATCAAAACATGCAATAAACCACATTGCATCACAACAAAATCATGGCCACCACTAGAGAGAATTTCCGAAAAACTTACACTCGAGCTTAGCAAAGTTGTTTAGACTTAAACTAAGCTCCCAAGACATTGGTTTCAAAGCCGAAAACCCAATTTCACTCACCGATTCCACTTCACCTCAAGCCAAAGCACCAAAACAAGCCTCCGGATCAACAACTCTTGGATCCAAAGATGCCTCCCCTGATTAAACACATTAAAGCAGAGATTTAATGCATCATCATGCATCAAAAGCTTCAATGAAAGCACTCAAACTCGCTGCTCTCATTCACACTCCAATTTCGGCCACCAAACACAACCGAAATGACATCAAAACCACTTCTCAACAAAGCCCAGCCATAAACCAGCAAAACCTAACATCCATTAACACCATTTAACATTTAAAAACAACCTATAAACATCCTTATACCTCCAGCAACATCAGATCCACAAGATCACCACAAAAACATCCAAGAATCACAAGCTAAACTTAGGAAACACAACCTATCCGGGATTGCATTAATCAAAACTCATTTCCTTATCAATTTAGAGTTCATTTAACATCAAAAACACACCTCAAATCACAGATTAATCATATCTAACGAAAATCATCAAAAATCACCAAATCTTGCATTATAAGCCAAGATCCATTTCACCACTTAAAATCCTTTAATAAAACTTCAATTAAGAGTTGAGAACTTGGGAATTTCAGTAAAGAACTGATAGTTTAGAGGAGAAGGACGTTCTTACCTCCAAACTTGTGTTTCTCCACTTTTTGGAATCAAAAACCTTGTTGAATCAACTAGCAAATGATGAGGTTTTGAAGATATGTTGATTAGGAATCAAAAGAATATTGAAAGGAGGATTTTAGGTGAGAAAATCAGAAACAACTCTCTGGAAAACAAGTGTTTGGATTGAGAGAAAATGAGAGAAAGAAAATAGAGAAGTTAGTTAAGAAAATAGCCAAATGGCCTTTCCCTCCACTTTTGATATGTTTTAAAATCAGAATAAATCTCAAAATATCTTAGAAAAATCTGGAGAAACTACTTTTGGAATAATATCTCCTTAAAGATTCAAGGTTTCAACTCTTTATAAAACAGTCACAAAACTTTCAAAAATTACATTTTGGTCACTAGCCAAAATGTCACTCTTCCAAAACCCATTTTTCAAAATTGATTTCATAGTTCACTTAATTATATTAAAAGATGATTTTATAACATTTTTCCATATTTTTAATGCAACCCGAACTAGGCTTTCCTAATTTCACCTCTTTAGATTCGAACAGCACTTTGACCAAACCGGTCAATGCCCAAAACTTCTAAGCCCAAAACCGGGGCGTTACAACTCTCCCCCCCTTAAGAAATTTCGTCCTCGAAATTTACCTGAAGGAAAGAGATAAGGAAACTGCTTCAGCATGTCTTCCTTCCGCTCCCACGTGGCTTCCTCAACACCGCGATGCTTCCACAGCACCTTCACCAACTCAATGGTCTTGCCACGAAGAACCTTGCTATCCGAATCCAGAACCTTCACCGGTTCCTCATCATAGGTCAAATCCGGATTCAAAACCACTTCCTCCACAGACATCACATGCGAAGGATCAGATCTATACCTCCGGAGCATAGAGACATGGAACACATCATGAATCTTCTCCAACTCCTGAGGTAACCTCAACCGATACGCAACAGGACCCACACGCTCAACCACCTCATATGGTCCAATGTACCTAGGGCTCAACTTACCCTTTCGGCCAAACAGCATCACCTTCTTCCAAGGCGAAACCTTCAAGAACACACGGTCACCCACCGCATACTCTATCTCCTTACGCTTCAAATCCGCGTAAGACTTCTGCCGATCAGAAGCAGCCTTCAACTGCTCACAAATGAGCTTTACCTTCTCTGTGGTCCCTTTTAACAAAGCCGGCATTGAAACCAACTTTTGACCAGTCTCAGCCCAACGAAGAGGAGTCCTACACTTCCTCCCGTACAAAGCCTCATAAGGTGCCATCTGTATACTTGCCTGATAACTGTTGTTATAAGCAAACTCAACCAAAGGCAGATGCTTCTCCCAAGAACCTTGGAACTCAATCACGCAGCACCTCAACATATCCTCTAAAATCTGGATAACTCGCTCAGACTGACCATCCGACTGAGGATGATAGGATGTACTGAAATGCAACCTTGTACCCAGAGCTTGATACAAACACTGCCAGAACCGCGATGTGAACCTCGGATCCCTATCCGACACAATCGACTTAGGCACACCATGCAGCCGCACAATCTCAGCAATGTACAGCTCTGCCAGCTTATCCAAAGAAAACGTAGTATGCACAGGCAAGAAATGCGCACACTTCGTCAGGCGATCCACAATCACCCAGACCGAATTCTTCTTCGATGGAGACAAAGGTAAACCAGATACAAAATCCATGGTAACCCTCTCCCACTTCCACTCAGGGATTTTCAACGGTTGCAACAACCCTGAAGGAAACTGATGCTCAGCCTTAACTCGCTGACACACCAAACACTTGCTCACAAACTCCGCAACATCCTTCTTTAAACCCACCCAATAGTACTCATCACGAAGATCACGGTACATCTTAGTACTACCAGGGTGCATAGCAAAAGGACTACTATGACCTTCAGTCAGAATAGCACGCCTCAACTCAACATCAGCAGGCACTACTATCCGACTCCCAAAACACAGCACACCATCATCATTGAAACAGAAATCCGAAGGTCTACCCTCCGCGATATCCTGAACATGAGACACCAAGGAATCATCCAACAACTGCTTATCCTTGATCAACTGAACCAAAGAGGGTTTCACTTGCAACTCAGCAACGAGACCACCATCTTGCGATATGCTCAAGCTAGCAAACATGGCTCTCAGCTCAACAGCTACCTTCCTACTCAAGGCATCCGCAACAACATTTGCTTTTCCAGGATGATACTCAATCGTCAGATCATAATCCTTGAGCAACTCTAACCAACGCCGCTGCCTAAGATTCAACTCCTTCTGAGACATCAGATACATCAAACTCTTGTGATCTGTGTACACAGTACACTTCTCACCATACAGATAATGTCTCCAGATCTTCAGAGCAAAAACCACTGCAGCCAGCTCAATATCATGCGTAGGGTAATTGCGCTCATGCACTTTCAACTGCCGTGATGCATAAGCCACCACCTTACCCTCCTGCATCAGCACACACCCCAAACCAACATAGGATGCATCACTGTAAACCACAAACTCTTTCCCTGATTCAGGCTGAATCAAGATAGGAGCTTGCGTCAAAGCCGCCTTAAGCTTCTCAAAAGCCTGCTGTCTCGCTTCCGTCCACTCATACTTAACATCCTTTTGCAACAGCTTCGTCAAAGGAGCAGCAATCTTGGAAAAACCATCCACAAACCTTCGGTAGTATCCTGCGAAACCAAGGAAACTACGGACCTCATGAACAGACTTAGGAACTTTCCAATTCATCACCGCCTCAATCTTCTGAGGATCAACACGAATCCCCTCCGCTGAAACCACATGCCCAAGAAACACCACCTCCCTTAACCAGAACTCACACTTACTCAGCTTAGCATAAAGCTGATTCTCCAACAAAGCTTGCAAAACAATCCTCAAATGCTCTTCATGCTCCTCCTCAGTACGCGAGTACACGAGGATATCATCAATGAACACCACAACAAACTTGTCCAGGTATTCATGAAACACACGATTCATCATGTCCATGAAAGCAGCAGGAGCATTTGTCAATCCAAACGGCATCACAAGAAACTCATAATGCCCATACCTTGTCCTGAAAGCTGTCTTAGGCACATCCACATCCTTTACCTTCAACTGATAATACCCTGACCTCAAGTCAATCTTAGAGAACACAGCAACTCCCCGAAATTGATAAAAAAGATCATCAATCCTCGGCAAAGGATACCGATTCTTGATAGTCAACTTGTTCAGCTGACGGTAATCAATGCACATTCTCATAGTGCCATCCTTCTTCTTCACAAACAAGACCGGTGCTCCCCAAGGTGACACACTCGGCCGGATGAACCCACGATCAAGCAACTCTTGCAACTGCGTCTTCAGCTCCTTCAGCTCCTTAGGTGCCATTCTATAGGGAGTAATGGACACGGGAGTTGTATTCTCATACAGCTCAATTCCAAACTCCACCTCGCGGTTAGGAGGTAAACCAGGCAACTCCTCAGGAAAAACACCAGGAAACTCCTTCACAACTCTGATATCTTGTACCCTCAACTCTTTAGAGCTAGGATTCATCACAAAAGCTAGATAAGCTTCGCAACCTTGCCTCAGCATCCTGCTCGCCTCCAAGGTAGACACCACATTGGCAAGAAACTTCACATTCTCACCAACCACAACAACTTCATAATCATCCGCAAGCTTAAGCGAAACCCGCTTGTTCTCACAATCCACAACAACATGATGCTCAGCAAGCCAATCCATACCAAGGATCACATCGAAACCATAGAAGGGCAACTCCATAAGATCAACATGGAAAACATGCTCTTGAACGACCAAGGGACACCTTCTATAAAGCTTCCTAGTCACAACAGTCTCACCAAAAGAACTAGTGACTCGAACACCAACATCCAAAGACTCAACAGGCAAACCAAGCAATTCAGCATGCTCACGCAAAATGTATGAATGCGTAGATCCAGAATCAATCAAAGAAAGCAATGACAAGGACTGCAAAGTAAAGGTACCTGCAATCACATCCGCATCATTCCTGCCCTCTCGCTGAGCATACACCCTCGGTTGGCCTCCACCCTCAGGCTGAATAGCCACAACATGAGCCACTCCACGACCACCTTCCTCTCTCCTCTGGAAATTACCACGGCCGCGCCCACGACCTCTCTACGGTGCCGCAACAACAGGAGCACGCACCTGATCACCAGCCAACCTCGGACAATCCCGCCTCAAGTGGTTTGCAGAACCACAACTCCGGCACCCGTTACCAGCAGCCGCAACATGAGCTTGCACCACTCTCTCGGCACGAGGACAGTCACGTTTCATGTGACCACGTGAACCACAGATCCAACAAACACTCGGATCAGCTCTAGCATTGCCTCCTCTAGTAGGTGCACCACCACCTCTCTTAGCTGAAGACTGATACTTCTGATCACGTCCCCTCTTGTTCCGTCCACCTCCGGAACTAAACTCAGCAGATCGCTTCCCAGCACTTGCTCCAGCACCTCTCACAGATAAACCCAAGTTCATCTCAACATCCTTGGCTCGGCTCACCAACACGTCGAAATCATCATACTCGGCGGCCAGCAAATACATTTTCACATCCGTCTCTAAACCATAACGGAACCTCTCGCACCTTGCCCGCTCATTAGGTACCAGCTCCGGTGCATACTGACTGAGTCGCACAAACTGCACCTCATACTCAGCCACACTCATGCTCCCTTGGGTAAGGGACATGAATTCACGCTTCTTCTCATCTAGATATCTCACACCAAGATATCTCCGCTTGAACACATTCTGAAAGAATGTCCAAGTCACATCAGCTTCTGCCATCCCAACAATAGTGGTTGTCCACCACGTATATGCATCCTTCTGCAGCAAGGACACAACACAACCCAGCTTCTGCACATCAGTGCAACTCATCTGGCCCAAGATTCGCTTGGTACTCTCTAGCCAAGCTTCAGAACTCTCAGCAGACATACCCCTAAACTCAGTCCCACCAAGACTGCGCAAACGCTCCAAAGGTAGTCTGACACCAGCATCTTCCTGATGCCCCGCTCCACGAGCCCCAGCTACTGCTGCTTGAAAAGCACCAGCAATAGCTTGCACTAACATCGTCATATCAGGCATAGCTTGCCCCTGACCAGCCCCAGGTCCAGCAGCTCCAGCGCCAGCTGCAGCTCCAGCTTCCTCAGCCCCAGCACCACCACCACCAGGTGGAGGAGGAGGTAACACCGCACTACCCGTGTTTTCCTCATTCTCATTCTCATTAGGAGCCGTAGCTCGCACATTACCTCGTAACTCTCTACGTGGTGCCATACTTTTACCATGCAATCACAACACAAATAAAACAAAGTCAGGCCCAGCAAGGTAAGCAATCCAAGTATTCAAGCTCAATTTCATTTCAAAACAACATCTTTCCTTTAGCTTTGATTTGGCAATGGGTACCCACAACATGCTACATCACAGCACATACTTCAATTGCATCAAAATCACAAGCCATTAAACATGCTTTCACTCAACAAGCATACAAGGCATACATACTTCAATCATGCATACATACATTCCCAATTACTCGAGAACTCAGCTCTGATACCACCAAATGTAACCCCCTTAACCCGGCCTAGACGGTTGACCCGAATTAAGAAAGTCACACGGGGAAAACCAAAGTCAACCCGAAAGTCAACCTTGATTAACGACCCTTTTTTTTCCTTTTAAAACTTGTCTAGATGTAAATTAATCCTTAGATATGATCATACAACAGCATACTCAAAGATCATAAACATCAGAGATCAAACAGGGACTCAATTGAATAAAATACAACCTTAGGGACCAAATTGTAAATTCTGATAATTATAAGGACTTAACCCAAATTAAAGTTACCAACTTGAAATTAATCATATTTCATGCTTCTCTGTGAAATTTCAGCTCAAAAGGACTTCCCAAACTCATACAATTGCACAAACAAGTTTCAGGACCAAAACGCAAACATTCCAAAACATATAACTGCCAATGTCAGCCCCCAACGGTCACCCGTTCCGAAACAGGCATAGCCCGTTTCGAAACTCGGGGCCGTTCCGCAACGCGTACCGAAACGGGGGTCTGGCAGTGGCCTTTCCGTTTCGGAACGGCCCCTCCTGTTTCGGACGCCTGGGCACAAATAAGGCACTCGTTCCGAAACGGTAGGTGCTGTTCCGAAACACCCTGCACAGATTGCCCAAAAATGCATACTTAAACATGCAATTGACCAACCAATCATGCTCCAAATGCCACCAAACTTTGCCAACATGCAATTCAACATATATGAGACATACTTGCATCAACAATTCATCAAAACATCCACATATATGAAAAGCCCCAAATCTATAGGCATGCTTCCTACACAAGTAAGCCATTCAAGCATAAACTTCCAATTCAAGCATATAAAGGCCAACCACAATAACCAGCATTCTCAACAACATTTAACATACTTAGGGAGTTCAAAACATCTCCCAAAACATGTACATTGGTCCCCCATTGCCAAATTACCAAAAGCTAAAATGTATTTAGAAAACCTTCCATACTTAGAGCTTTGTTTCCACTTGGATGCCTGCCCTCCTTGCTGCCCTCAAGTACTCTAATGCTCTGCATTATTGAATTAAGAAAACGGAAGAGAGCGTAAGCAAAAGCTTAGTGAGGAATGCTCAATAAAACCATCCAATAATGCATTTATAAAACACTTATAAAACATGCTTCAGACATCATTTACACATGCTCAAAAGCATACTTAAAACAAGCATCTCATGCTTCATTTCATTACATGTCATATTGGCCACAAGTGATACATTTCATTTCTTTGAAAACAAGTTCATCAACTTTCACCCCAAGGACTTTTAAACACCTTGGACCCCAAGGACTTTTAAACACCTTGGCCATGGACTTTTAAACACCATGAATTAGATCACCTCAAGGACTTTTAAACACCTTGACCCCAAGGACTTTTAAACACCTTGGCCTATGGACTTTTAAACACCATAGAAAGGACCACACAAGGACTTTTAAACACCTTTGTGTCCGTAACAAGAATCATCCAAGGACTTTTAACCACCTTGATGTTCTTAAGTAACAAGGCTCACTCAAGGACTTTTAACCACCTTAGTGACCTTAACCTTTTCAAAACATCACTTGCCAATATACATCATTATCATCAATTTATCCACTGTTTTAAAGCATTAAACCAAGCCATATTCATCATGCATCTAAAAGCATCAAACCACATTTAATCAATGTTCAAAAACAAGGAACTCTTACCTTGAGCTTCCTTTAACATATGGCTTATCAAAACAGCAAATACCATGCTAAATCATGCTTTCAAAACAGTAATCAAAACATGCAATAAACCACATTGCATCACAACAAAATCATGGCCACCACTAGAGAGAATTTCCGAAAAACTTACACTCGAGCTTAGCAAAGTTGTTTAGACTTAAACTAAGCTCCCAAGACATTGATTTCAAAGCCGAAAACCTAATTTCACTCACCGATTCCACTTCGCCTCAAGCCAAAGCACCAAAACAAGCCTCCGGATCAACAACTCTTGGATCCAAAGATGCCTCCCCTGATTAAACACATTAAAGCAGAGATTTAATGCATCATCATGCATCAAAAGCTTCAATGAAAGCACTCAAACTCGCTGCTCTCATTCACACTCCAATTTCGGCCACCAAACACAACCGAAATGACATCAAAACCACTTCTCAACAAAGCCCAGCCATAAACCAGCAAAACCTAACATCCATTAACACCATTTAACATCTAAAAACAACCTATAAACATCCTTATACCTCCAGCAACATCAGATCCACAAGATCACCACAAAAACATCCAAGAATCACAAGCTAAACTTAGGAAACACAACCTATCCGGGATTGCATTAATCAAAACTCATTTCCTTATCAATTTAGAGTTCATTTAACATCAAAAACACACCTCAAATCACAGATTAATCATATCTAACGAAAATCATCAAAAATCACCAAATCTTGCATTATAAGCCAAGATCCATTTCACCACTTAAAATCCTTTAATAAAACTTCAATTAAGAGTTGAGAACTTGGGAATTTCAGTAAAGAACTGATAGTTTAGAGGAGAAGGACGTTCTTACCTCCAAACTTGTGTTTCTCCACTTTTTGGAATCAAAAACCTTGTTGAATCAACTAGCAAATGATGAGGTTTTGAAGATATGTTGATTAGGAATCAAAAGAATATTGAAAGGAGGATTTTAGGTGAGAAAATCAGAAACAACTCTCTGGAAAACAAGTGTTTGGATTGAGAGAAAATGAGAGAAAGAAAATAGAGAAGTTAGTTAAGAAAATAGCCAAATGGCCTTTCCCTCCACTTTTGATATGTTTTAAAATCAGAATAAATCTCAAAATATCTTAGAAAAATCTGGAGAAACTACTTTTGGAATAATAGCTCCTTAAAGATTCAAAGTTTCAACTCTTTATAAAACAGTCACAAAACTTTCAAAAATTACATTTTGGTCACTAGCCAAAATGTCACTCTTCCAAAACCCATTTTTCAAAATTGATTTCACAGTTCACTTAATTATATTAAAAGATGATTTTAGAACTTTTTTCCATATTTTTAATGCAACCCGAACTAGGCTTTCCTAATTTCACCTCTTTAGATTCGAACAACACTTTGACCAAACCGGTCAACGCCCAAAACTTCTAAGCCCAAAACCGGGGCGTTACAGTTTAAAACATGCAATAAACCACATTGCACAACAATCAAATCATGGCCACCACTAGAGAGTATTTCCGAAAACTTACACTTGAGCTTAGCAAAGTTGTTTAAACTTAAACTAAGCTCCCAAGACATTGGTTTCAAAGCCGAAAACCCAATTTCACTCACCGATTCCACTTCGCCTCTTGCCGAAGCACCAAATCAAGCCTCCGGATCACCACCACTTGGATCCAAAGATGACTCCCCTGTTTTAACACATCAAAACAGTAGATTAATGCATCATCATGCATTAATATCCTCAATGAAAGCACCTAAACTTGCTGCTCTCATCCCCACTCCATTTTCGGCCACCAAACACAACCGAAAATGCATCCAAACCACTTCTCAACAAAGCCCAGCCATTAACCATCAAAACCTAACATCCTTTAACATCATTTAACATCTAAAAAGAACCTAATAACTTCCTTATACCTCCAGCAACACCAGATCCACAAGATCACCTCAAAAACAATCAAGAATCACAAGCTAAACTTAGGAAACCCAACCTATCCGGGATTGCATCAATCAAAACTCAATTCCTTATCAATTTAGAGTTCAAATAACATCAAAAACACATCTCAAATCACAGATATAACAGCTCAAACGAAAATCATCAAAAATCACCAAATCTTGCATTATAAGCCAAGATCCATTTCACAACTTAAAAGCCTTTAATAAAACATCAATTAAGGATTGAAAACTTAAGAATTTCAGTAAAGAACTGATTGTTTAGAGGAGAAGGACGTTCTTACCTCCAAACTTGAGTTTCTCCTCTTTTTGGAATAAAAAACCTTGATGAATCAAGTAGCAAATGATGAGGTTTTGTAGATATGATGATTAGGAATCAAAAGAGAGTTGAAAGGAGAGATTTAGGTGAGAAAATCAGAAACAATTCTCTGGAAAGAAAGTGTTTGGGTTGAGAGAAAATGAGAGAAAAGAAAATAGGAAGTTAGTTATCAAAATGGCCAAAATGGATTTCCCTCCTCTTTTGATATGTTTAAAAATCAGAATATAGCTTAAAATATCTTAGAAAAATCTGGAGAAACTACTTTTGGAATAATAGCTCCTTAAAGATTCAAAGTTTCAACCCTTTCTAAAACAGTCACAAAACTTTCAAAAATTACATTTTGGTCACTAGCCAAAATGTCACCCTTCCAAAACTCATTTTTCCAAAATTGATTTCACAGTTCACTTAATTATATTAAAAGATGATTTTAGAACATTTTTCCAAAATTTTAATGCAACCCGAACTAGGCTTTCCTAAATTCACCCTTTTAGATTCGAACAGCACTTTGACCAAACCGGTCAACGCCCAAAACTTCTAAGCCCAAAACCGGGGCGTTACAGATTTCTTCAACAGGCATTACGTGCGATGGGTTTGATCTGTACTTCTAAAGCATAGAAATATTGAATATGTCATGTATCTTCTCTAATTCCGGAGGGAAACTCAATCTATAAGCCACGGGGCCAACTCGTCCAACGATCTCCTACGGACCAATGAATCTCGGACTCAGTTTACCTTTTCTACTGAATCTCATCACTTTCTTCCATGGCGATACTTTCAAAAAGACTTTCTCACCCACGTCATACTCAATCTCACGACACTTCAAATCGGCCTAAGATTTCTGTCGATCGGTTGCTGCTTTCAAGCGATCACATATCAATTTCACCTTCTCAGTAGTGCCCTTAAGCATAGCAGGTAAATATACTAATTTCTGACCAGCTTCTGCCCAAGAAACATGAATTCTAAACCTCCTACCATACAAAGCCTCAAACGATGCCATATGAATACTAGCCTGATAGCTGTTGTTGTATGCATACTCAACTAACGACAGGTGTTTCTCCCACGAGCCCTGAAAATCAATAATACAACAACGTAACATATCCTCAAGCACTTGTATTACTCGTTCTGACTGACCATCTGACTGAGGATGATACGAGGTACTGAAATTCAACCGGCTACCTAAAGCACTATGCAAGCAATCCCAAAACCTCGATGTGAACCTCGGGTCTATATTCGATACAATTTACTTTGGTACACCATGTAATCTCACTATCTCGCGGATATACAAATCAGCCAATTTATACAAGGAATTAGTCGTGTTAACAGCTAGAAAATGTGCACACTTGGTGAGTCGATCAACTATCACCCAAACTAAATTCTTTCGCGAAGGAGTCAACGGTAAACCTAATATGAAATCTATAGTTATCATCTCCCATTTCCATTCTGGAATCCACAAAGGCTGTAACAATCCTGATGAAAACTGGTGTTTGGCCTTCACTCGTTGACAAACCATACATTTACTTACGAATTCAGCCACAACCTTTTACAAACCAACCCAGAAATAATCATTCTTCAAATCTCGGTACATCTTCGTTCTACCTGGATGCATAGCAAACGGACTAGTATGTGCTTCATTCAAAATGGCGAGTCTCAAATCAACATCTTCAGGCACAACAACTCTATCTTTAAAACACAAAACATTACCATTGCTGAAACTGTACTCGGTCGGTTTACCTTCTGCAATATCTTGAACATGTGAAGCCAAAGAACTATCTTGCAACTGTTTCTGACGGATCAATTGTTCAAGAGATGGTTTCACCTGTAATTCTGCAATCAATCCACCATCATGTGACAAACTCAACCTAGCAAACATCGCTCAAAGCTCGACAACCACCTTCCTACTCAACGCATCAGCTACCACATTGGCTCTACCTGGATGGTACTCAATAGTAAGATCATAGTCCTTTAATAACTCAACCCATCTACGATGTCGGAGATTCAAATCTTTCTGAGACATCAAATACTTTAGACTCTTGTGATTGGTATACATTGTGCATTTCTCACCGTACAAATAATGCCTCCACACTTTCAAAGCAAACACAACAACCGCTAACTCAATATCATGTGTGGGGTAGTTCTTTTCATGAGTCTTCAACTGTTTCGATGCATATGCAACAACTCTCCCATCTTGCATCAATACACAACCTAAGCCTATGTACGAAGCATCAATGTAAATGACATAGTCCTTCCCTGTTACCGGTTGCACTAACACAGGTGCTTTAGTCAAAGCATCTTTCAAACGATCAAAAGCCATCTGTCTCGCTTCTATTCACTCATATCTAACATCTTTTTGTAACAATTTTGTCAACATAGCAGCTATCTTAGAAAATCCTTCTACAAACCGACGATAGTAGCTCGCTAAGCCTAGCAAACTACGAACCTTAGTCATAGACTTCGGTTGCTTCCAATTCACAACAGCTTCCACTTTCTTAGGATCAACTCTAATGCCATCTACTGATACAACATGCCCAAGAAAGACTACCTATCTAATCCAAAACTCACATTTGCTCAACTTCGCATACAACTAATTATCTAGCAAAGTCTTCAACACGAGTCGAAAATGTCTATCATGGTCTTCCTCGGTGCGCGAATAAATCAATATATCATCAATAAACACCACAACAAACAGATCTAGGAATTCATGAAACACACGGTTCATCATGTCCATAAACGCGGCTGGTGCATTAGTCAACCCAAACGTCATTACTAGAAACTCATAATGGCCATAACATGTATGGAAAGCTTTCTTCGGTATGTCTTGATCCTTCACTTTCAACTGATAGTACCAAGATCTCAAGTCTATCTTCGAAAACACTGATGCATCCCACAACTGATCAAACAAATCATTTATTCTTGGCAACGAATACTTGTTCTTCATAGTTAACTTATTCAACTGACAGAAATCAATACACATACGCATACTTTCGTCTTCTTTCTTAATAAACAACACGGGTGCACCCTAAGGTGATATACTCGGACGGATAAAGACACGATCTAATAATTCCTAAAGCTGAGTCTTCAGTTCTTTCAACTCTTTGGAAGCCGTCCGATACGGAGCAATCGATACAGGAGCCGAATCAGAATACAACTCAATAGCAAACTCCTCTTCTCTATCCAGTGGCAACCCAGGCAACTCTTCCAGAAACACCTCAGAAAAGTCAAAAACTGCTCTAAAGTCTTTTGGTCAGACCTTACTCATATCCAGATTCATCACATTAGCTAGGTATGCTTGACATCCCTGATCTAACATCTTCTGAGCCTCTAAAGCGGAAACTACGTTGGATAAGAATTTAACATTCTCACCAACCACTACTACATAATCATCTGAAAGTCTCAAACTCACTCGCTTAGTCTCAAAATCTACCTTTGTCGTGTGTTCTAATAACCAATCCATTCCCAAAATCACATCAAACCCGTAGAACGACAATTCCATCATGTCGACTGAAAATACGTGACCCTGTACCATCAACGGAAACATGCGATACATTTTTCTGATCACAACTATCTCGCCAAACGAACTAGTCACACTCATACTCACATCAAGAATTTCAAACGGTATGTCCAACCTCTTAGCATGCTCACTCAGAATATAAGAATGCGTAGAGCCAGAATCAATCAACGAAAGCAATGTCAAAGACTGTAACATATAATTACCTATGATAACGTCGGTGTCGTTCTTGCCCTCTCTGTGTGCATACACTCTCGCTGGTCCGCTTCCCTCTGGCTGAACTGCAACTACATGTCCCACATTCCTCTGACCATCATTCTGTGGCTGAAAGTTCCCTCGGCCTCGCTGGTACTCAACAGCTCGTGCCGGTGCCTTACCACCTCTAGCTAGTTGAGGACAATCTCGCTTGAGATGATCCTTCGATCCACACTGCCAACACGTACCATAGGGTCCCCAACAGTTTCCTGGATGAGACCTACCACACTTAGTGCATTCGGGTGCACAATGAGCAAAACCTTGGCCTTGATGGCGACGTCTGGGGTTTCCACCCCTACGTCTATGATCAAAATGCTGCCACTTGTCCTTGTGCCCCTTGGCACGATTGTGATTCCACTCTGCAGGTTGTTTCCCTAAACTAGACCCACCTCCCTTAGAAGACAAACCAAGACTATGCTTTATATCTTTGGCTCGAGCTACTAGCACATCAAAATGTGTATAATCAGTAGCCAACATAAAGGTCTTCACTCCCTCGGTCAAACCATACCGAAACCTCTCACAGCGTTCCCTCTCAATGGGAACTAGCTCAGCAACATACTGACTCAGTCTAACAAACTGAACCTCGTACTCCAAAACAATCATGCTCCCCTGAACCAAAGCCATAAACTCATGTTTCTTCTCATCTTGATACCTCAGCCCCAAATACTTCTTCCGGAAGGCAGAATGGAAGAAATCCCAAGTGATATCAGTAGTAACCATACTCGCGGTGATCGTAGTCCACCAAGCATACGCGTCACCCTGAAGCAAAGGTTCCACTCAACCAAGCTTATGTGCATCACTGCACTCTATTTGACCCAAAGTCATGGTAGTACTAGCTAACCATGCCTCAGCTCCCTCGAGCGATAACCCACAAAACTCTACTCCACCCAGACTGCGGAGCCACTCGAGGGGTAACCCTTCCCTCTGACCATGTTGCGGTGCAGCCACCTGCAACCCAGCCAAAGCAGACTAAAAAGCCCCAACAATTGCATGAATCAACGGGCTCATATCAGCTCCGGCCTATCCCTGGCCACCACGAGGTTCCTCACCCCGCACATTAGCCTCACCACCTGGAGGAGGAGGAGGAGGTAACTTTCCCTCTTACGGATGCCCCACACCCTCAACCGGATCCTCACGCGGCTCACCACCCGCATGACCTCTTCTAGGTCTAGCCATAACAACAAATGCAATGCTACAACAACAACAGATAAAACAAAAGGAAATGATTCTGGTCAGCAACGTCAAGGGTCCAAGGTGCTCAAGTATCATACATAGCTTTTCCCGATAATAGTATGTGACAATGGGTACCTTAAACCACAAGCAACCTCAACAAACAAGCATACACCATCACAACACACTAACCTCACTTACCTTTCAGGTTGCACGACAACCAACGCAAGCCTTTTCGAAGAAAACCTGGCTCTGATACCAACAGATGTAACCCCCTCAACCCGGCCTAGCCACCAGATAGTATCGAGTAGGTCACACGAGACTAATCGAAGAAAAATCTGAAGATTTCCCTCTAATTAGCAACCTTAAACGGGTTGATTAATATCTTTTCTAGATGCTAGAATTAACCTTATGTTTAAGAACACACAGCGGAAGAAAGAACAACAAAACGAGCATCGATTCGAACAAATGAGCAACTAGGGACCAAAATGCAAAACTAGCATAATATAGGGACCTATGATGTAATTAAGGTGATCTTTGTATAATTAAACCCATTTCATGCTTCCATGGTGAAATGCAACATAAAACATTCACAAAAACATCCACAATTGAAAACACCACAAACCAAGACCAAAACGCAAGAAAAATAACATTAAAGATGCCTTCAACTAACTTCCAATAGCCCCCGTTTCGGAACACTAGAGGCCCGTATCGAAACAGGACTTTATAGTGGCAAAATGTTCTGAAACGGCTTGAGACCGCTCCGAACCTGCTTGGCCTGTTTTGATACGTGTTCTGGAATACCAAGACAAAAATGAGGGTTGTTTCGAAATGTTCGTGCCCGTTTGGAAACGCCCTGCTGCAGTAACAACAAAACTGCAGCACAAGCATCTCCAAGGTTGTTTTCCTTGGTTCCAATCCTCACACACATCAAGGAGATAGCAAAGTCAACATACATTCACCACAACCAGCCATTACACATGTACAAGATAGATTCAATGTTTTGAATCTTTTACAAAATGGTCACCAAAATAGATTTTACAAACTTTACAATTTGGTCACTAAACTAGAATGTCACGGTTCGGAAAATGTATTTCCAAAATTGTTTTTACCAAAACCTTAAACATATTTATTAAGAATTTTAGAGATTTATTTCATATATTTCCCAACCTCAGAGAACCATTTTCCCTGAACTCTCTCGCAGCTCCCAACACCGGTCTTTCGAACCTCGAAACCTCACCGGATTTTCTAGACCCTAAACTGGGATGTTACATTGTTAGAGAACCAGCTTTATGCTAAGCTGAGCAAATTTGAGTTTTGGCTTAGGGACGTAGTCTTCCTTGGACATGTTGTATCAGCCGAGGGTATTCGTGTTGATCCACATAAGGTAGAGGCCGTGATGAGTTGGAAGGCGCCTAAGTCGGTGATAGAGGTGCGAAATTTTCTTGGCTTGGCTGGATATTACTGTAGGTTTTTTGAGGGTTTCTCTAAGATTCTTGCATCTTTGACCAAGCTGTTGCAGAAGAATATTCGCTTTGAGTGGACAGATGCGAGGCAGCTAGCTTTCGAGAGGCTGAAGGAAGCATTGACGCAAGCTCATGTCCCGATTCAACTTGAGTCTAGTAAGGAGTTTGTAGTCTATAGTGATGCATCTTATGTCGGTTTGGGATGTGTGTTGATGCAGGAGGGTAAGGTATTAGCATATGCATCTAGGCAGTTGAAGGTACATGAGCGTAACTACCCTACTCACGATCTTGAGCTCGCGGCTATTGTGTTTGCCTTGAAGATTTGGAGGCATTACCTATATGGCGAGAAGTGTGTGGTATTCACAGATCATAAGAGTTTGAAGTATCGTATGTCTCAAAAGGAGTTGAATCTTAGGCAACGTCGATGGGTTGAGTTGCTTAAGGATTATGATCTGTCGATCGAGTATCATCCTGGAAAGGCCAATCTTGTGGCTGATGCTTTGAGTAGAAAGGTGGTTGTGGAGTTGAGGGTGATGATTGTTCGCTTGAGCATATCGCGAGATGGTGGTCTTGTTGCTGAATTGCAAGTGAAACCATCCTTGATTTAGTTGATCAAGGATAGAAGGTTGCTTGATGATTCCCTTGTTCCTCATGTTCAAAATATTACGGATGGTAAACCTTCCTATTTTAGTTTCAATGATGATGGTGTTCTGTGTTTTGGGAGTCGAATAGTGGTGCCAAATGATGTTGAGTTGAGGCACATTATTCTAATTGAAGCTCATAGTAGTCCTTTTGCTATGCACCCTGGTAGTACTAAGATGTATCGTGGTTTGAAGGATGAGTACTATTGGGTGGGATTGAAGAAGGATGTTGCCAAGTTTGTATGCAAATGCATGGTTTGTCAGCGAGTGAAGGCTGAACATCAGGTTCCTTATGGGTTGTTGCAACCTTTGAAAATCCCAGAATGGAATTGGGAAAGGATTACCATGGATTTTGTGTCTGGTTTGCCTTTGTCACCATCAAAGAAGAATTATGTTTGGGTGATTGTTGATCGCCTTACGAAGTGTGAACATTTATTGCCTGTGCATACTATGTATACCTTGGATAAGCTGGCAGAGTTGTATATCGTTGAGATTGTGCGGTTGCACGGTGGGCCAAAGTCTATAGTGTCGGATAGAGATTTGAGGTTCACGTCGTGATTATGGGAATGTTTGCATCAAGCTTTAGGTACACGGTTGAATTTCAGTACTTCTTATCATCCTCAGACGGATGGCAGTCAGAGCGTGTTATCCAAGTTCTTGAGGACATGCTGAGGTGATGTGTTATTGATTTTCAGGGTTCTTGGGAGAAGCACTTGCCTTTAGTTGAGTTTGCTTACAACAATAGTTACCAGGCAAGCATTCAAATGGTGTCATACGAGGCTTTGTATAGAAGAAAGTGTAGAACACCTCTTTGTTGGGCGGAAGTTGGTAAAAAGTTGATTTCGATGCCGATTATGTTGAAAGGAACCACTGAGAAGGTGAAGCTCATTTGTGAGCACTTGAAGGCAGCATTGGATCAGCAAAAGTCTTACGCAGATCTGAAGCGTAAAGAGATTGAGTTCGCGGTTGGCGAACGTGTGTTCTTGAAAGTATCACCTTGGAAGAAGGTGGTGAGATATGAGCGTAAGAGTAAGCTTAGCCCAAGGTTTATTAGACCTTATGAGGTTGTGGAGCGAGTGGGTCTCGTGGCTTATCTGTTGAGATTGTTCCCGAGTTGGAAAAGATTCATGATGTGTTTCATGTTACGATGTTCCAGAGGTATATATCGGATTCTTCGCATGTGATGCTAGTTGAGGAGATAGAGTTGAATCCGGATTTGTCTTATGACGAGGAACCGGTGAAGATACTTGATTCGAGCAACAAAGTTCTTCATGGCAAGATGATAGAGCTTGTGAAGGCGACACCTAGGAGTTGAGGAGGCCACTTGGGAAAGCAAGGTGGACATGCTGAAGCAGTTTCCGCACCTTTTCCCTTCAGGTAAAATTTCGAGGACACAATTTCCTAAGCGGGGGAGAGTTGTAATGCCCTGGTTTTAGGCCTAGATGTTTTAGACATCGGATCGGGCCGGTCAGAAACGGTTCGAATTGTATTAGGTGGTTTAGGGAGAACAAGGTTCTGGATAGGATAAAAATATGACAAAAATTGCTAAAATCCTCTAAAATCATGTTTAAGAGGTTGGTTGAATCAATTTTACAAAATGAGTTTTAGAAGTGGTACATTTTGGGTAGTGACCAAAATCTAATGTTTTAAAACTATGGAAAATGTAAATTTCAAAAGAGGAGTCAAAATCTTAGAATCTTTAAGGAGCTCTTGTACAATTAAACCTTTGTTTAAATTGACATGTGTTTTAAATGAGTTTTAAAATAATTAAATAAAAATGATTTTTATTTTATTTAATTGCTAAATAGTAAATATAGAAGGTTTTTACGTAACTAACTTTCATTTCAGCAAAACCCATTTTCTCAAACCATTTCTCCAGATTTCTTTTCTCCAAAATACTCTCTCTTTAGTTTCTCATCTTTTTTCCAAGAATTCTCTTCAATTTCTTCAAGGTTTGTGGAGAAAAAACTTGTCAATCTTTAAGGAAGGCAAGGATTGGAGGTAAATCTCGTTCTCAACCTCTAATCTAGGTTCTTTATTGAAATTCCCAAGATTATTGACTCCTAATTGTTGTTTTTAACTGACTTTTATTTATAGTTTTGATTTGATATCAAAATCTTAGAAAATAAAAGTTTAAATCTTGATTTTCGGAGTATTGTTGATGAGCTCTATTTTAGATTGATTCTATTTGAGTTTTGAGATGATTATGACGTTGAAAAAGTGTTTTGATAATATAGATCCCGAAATCATTGAGATCCTTGAGTTTTATGATAGTTTTAGTTCAGTTTTTGAAGAGTTTAATGGTGATCTGTTTCCTGGAGGTATAACGAAGGGTTGAGTTGTTTTTAGATGTGTTTAGATGATTATTAATGGTTGGATGTGATTTATGTATGCTGGACTTGGTTTAGGAGGCAATTAATTGAGTTTTCGGTTGTTTCAGATGGGTAAATTGGTGTAGTTTTGCTGAGCAACGAGTTTGTGTTTGGTTGCTGGTGTTGGAATGCATTTTAATGCATTTAGATATCTGTTTTGATGCTCTAAAAATAGGGGACCTTGATCAGGAAGCAAGCGAAGCATTTTTAGAGGCTTCGGATGAGTGATCTTTGCATCGGCAAGCGAAGTTTCGCGTATCGGTGAGTGGAAAAGAGTTTTCTAGCTTTGAAACACTTTGAGCATGGTTTTGGGAGCTTAGTGTAAGTTTGAAACACTTAGCTAAGCTCAAGAGTAAGTGAATCGAAAGTCTCTCTCGAATTGTGCTATGTTTTGGTTTGAAATGCATTTGAATTAAATATGGTCTGATTACTGTTTTAAAGCAAGTTTTAAGCAATGATGTTGCTGGTTGTAAATGCCAAATTGTTTAGGATGCACGTGGAAAGTGATCCTTGAGTTTATATGATTTATGAATTTGGTTTTAAGCATGTTAATGCTTGTGAAAATGACATTGTGGTTTATGCTTGTAAAACAATGAATCAATGATGATTAATGATTATATTGGCAAGTGATGGAAAATGGTTTTGGTTACTTTAATCAGAAATAGTTAGACGACTATAGGATTGGGTGCACCGTGAATAAATTCACCTTTGATGTTGAGGGGTTTTGATTGTGTCGTAAACTCCATCCAAGTACCCTAACGATTGAGGCTAAGATAACAACGATTGATGGTTTAATCTCGCGTGTGAATCTTGTTGATGTTGAGGGGTTGTGATTTTGCTGTTGTAATTAATGATGCTAGGAGCATGTGGATTTTGAAAGTGGAAATAATGTTTTAAAGTGCATGTTTTAAAGAAAGGCATATTTTTACAAAGATTGATATTTTGGTTTATAAGATGTATTGATGAATGTTTTGTTGTTAGCGGTCCTCACTAAGCTTTATGTTTACGCTCATTTGTTTCATCAATGTAGAGAATTGAGTATCTTTGGCAGCAAGAGAGCAAGGGGAAATCCAAGTGATTTTAGCTATGCAAAGTATGTGTTTTCACTTTAGTGTAATAAGAGGCAATGGGAGGGATTTCTATTCATGGATTTATTTGGTGGTGTTACACACCTTGAGCATGTTTGGTTTGTATTTTGGGACTTGTAAATGGTCTCTATATGGTTTACGGTCTTACCTTTAGTGTTTTGGGCTATGCTATGGTTTGTGTTTAGAAGTATGCTTGAGTAGTTATTGTCTCTTCATGAATTGCCATGCTTGATGCATATGTTGTGATTGTTTGATGATGCATGAGTGTTTGGAATTTTGATTATAACATGTATGAATGTTTTAAACATGTTTAGATGTTGTTATATGTGATTTAAGGGCGGTGGAATGTGATTTTCTGGTATGCGTATCGATACTCGATGTTGAGTATCGATACACTAAGGCAAATTCAGGCAAATTGATACAGGGGTATCGATACGAGTTGCCCACGTATTGATACGCCTAGGAAGAAATTTGAAGGTCGTACCGATATGCGGGGAAGCGTATCGATACCTTTTTCCCCATTTTGGCTACTGCCATCCCACGTATCGATACAGGTTTGGGTGTACCGATACCCGTTAGTTATTTTCTTTTAAAAGTATCTTTTAAAGTTCTAGAAAGTTGCATTATGGTCCATGAATGTTGTATGATCAATTGGTTGAGTTTGGATGACCCGTTTGTGATGAAATTTGACATGAAAGTATGTTACATGATTAATAAGTTTTGGTAATCCTAAAATTGGATTAGTCTCTGTAATTTTTAGAAAATTACAGTTTAGTCCCTAAATGTTAAATGTATGCAATTGAACCCGTAATCGAACTCCGATCGATGTGTCATTTTCTTCTAAGTGTGTTGCTAATCACATAGGATCTTAATTTGCATCTAGAGAAGATAAAAGAAAAAAGAAGGTCGTTAATCGAAGTCGGCTTTAACGAGTTGGCTTCAGTTTTCTCCGTGTAATCTTCTTAGTTCGGGTCGGGCGTCTAGGCCGGGCTAAGGGGGGTGAAGATGATATGAAAAAATGGAAATATCGTGACTCTTTCTCCCCTCCAAAATAGTCGTTTTATAGTCCACCCAAGGAAGGACACCTGTCCTGCAGGTTATTTGCGTGCCAGGCGTAGTACAAAATTTGTTGTAACAAACTGGACAGTTGGCATATTTGTCCTTATCCTCAAGTAGACTGGACAACTGGCAGATGCATTGTCAAACAGGCTGCAGTGGTGAAAACTTCCTCTACAGGGACATTAGCAATTTAACGACAACAAGGAAAAAAATAGGCAAAAATATACAAAACAGGAGCCACTGGAACTAAGTTAGAAACTATGCAGAAATAGGCATGAAAATGCATAAATAGATGCAATGGATGCCAATATAAGGAGAATAAGACCTATAAATCGAGGGAAAATAAATTCTCTTTAAAGTACTGTCACACCCCCAAACTTAAGTATTTACTTGTCCTCAAGTAAACATCAAAACAGAAGGTCCAACAAAATATCAAAGGCATTCTAGATACTTGAATTATCTTAATCAGTCAATAAATATGATGCGTCAACAAGGGAGATAAATGCATAATAAACTTCACATCAAAAGATAAGCAAGAAATTCAAGAATACCTCGAATCATCCCTAACATCTTAGATTCATTCCTCCTATAAGCATTTATTTAGCACCACATATAATAAAATATATATATATATATACCATATATATATTTCATATTTTTCTTCTTTTTCTTTATTTTTTATGTATTGAAGGATATCAAACAATGAATGCACCCTATACCCTGAGAAGTAAGATGTTGTGCAACGAACCCCCATGAAGCACTTCATTGTGACGACACACACTCATGCAGTGACAACCTTTGACAAGATTCATTTTTCTAACACATGCAGAGGAGTGTTCCCCCTTAAAGCTACTTTATTTATTTTATTGCACTCACATTGGAATGCCTTTATAATATATATATATATATATATAAGGTCATCCAAAAATAAAAGGAATGATGCAAGATATTTTCAAATCAAACCAACATATATACCAATATTTATAATTAATAAGATATACCAATATATATATATATATATATATATATATATATATATATATATATATATATATAACACATCCTACAATTATCCATCATGTATATCCAAAAGACTTATCAAATATTAGAACAATTCAAGATTTACTCATCGAATGCAAGCTAAAGAATCTTCAAAACAAAAGGAACCTTGCATTTGTATAGAATATTTGTTTTCAAAATTTTTTAAATGGGGGTGCATTTTAACTCCTAGGCGTATACCCCCATACTTAACGGTTACATTGTCCCCAATTCAAAAGAAAACAGAATGGAATGAAGGAATGCAATGACAAAATGCAATAACAAAATGTAATTACAATAATGAATGCAATGCATTTACAACTATATCTTGTTACAATGAAAATGTAATGACAGTACCGAAATATAAAATGAAGTTACAATACATGAAATGCATGCCTACAAAAAATAATAATAGACTAACTCAATTATTGTGCTCATGGGAGGAGGAGTTGGAGCGTCTCTTATTCTTCTTGCTCCTCTTCTCTTATTTTCTCTTCTTCTTGCTCTTCTTCATGGACTTGGAGCACTTTCTTTTCTTCTCTTTCTTGGGTCGAGGAGTCTCTTCTTCAAAGTGGTCAACTTCTTCTTCTTTTTCTGGCTCCTCGACCTCAACGGCATCATCGGCCGCATCCTCAGATTTGATGAAATGTGGTGGTTTCTTGTAGAGCACCATTACTATAAGTGCAGTGTGTTCTCAGTTATATGCATTCATCACTTAATAGTCTTAGAGAAGCTTACAGGCTGCTTTCTTTTTCTGCCTCGACATATTGTTTTTTCCTTTTCAGCACATCTTTACTCCTGTTCTTTTTGAGTTTGAAAATTGTATCCCTGGGCTTCAGCTTATCACACTAACCCTTCGGTACCTGAAGATGGAGTGGAGCAAATAGCACATCCCTGAACCCTACGAACAGTTTCATCCCGTGAAGACTTTCATTCACTCTTTTCTTGTACTATCATTCCTACTAGGGAAAGTTAAATGGATCAAACACAACTCACCATGCGTACTAAGATAGCAAGATGCTAGGACTTTCAAGGGAGTTTTTAGCCTTTATTTTTCTATATTGAGCATTTAAGTTCTTTCTCTTGTGACACATGCTTAAGCATCAGAAAGTCGACCTAGAGCATCCCTAAGATTTCTTAACAGTAAAATTGCATGTAGTTTTTGGTTTTTAAGGGCTACAACAGATTTATCATTAAGTTAAAAACCTAGAAAGCTCTTAACACCTTGCAAAGCACTAACATAGAGTCGTCATAGGAAGTCATGATCAACGCAACAACAGATTTAGAATCAAAGGCATCATAGAAAAAGGAATCTATTGGACATATTAGGCTAATTACAGTTCTAATTTTTTTAATATTTTAAAATTTTAACCTAAATTTAACCTAATCTATGTGGGTATGTGCTCCCCCAAACTTGAGAAGAGCATTGTCCCCAATACAAAAAGAAAAAGAAAAGAAAAACAAAACAAATCAACGAAATGCAACTTGAAAATAAATATGCGGATGAATATATGAAAAACTAACCCAATGAGTTATTGGGGTGGTGGTTCCCAGATAATGATGCCATTGCCTTTGACCTGGGTGAACGCTTGTTTCTTGGAAGGGTCGGTGGAGGTGACAATATCAGTATCTGGCTCTTTCCTTCGACGATCGATGTGGTCTTTCTGTACCAGCTTAGGAGGGTTGTCTAGAGCGTCGGGGAGGAGCTTTTTGACAAAGGTTTCCTCCATAATAACCAATTGATTGGCATATTGGACGTATGGTTCCATTATATTGGCCATCACATCTTGGATAATTTGGCGGAGATCCTGTGATGATGTGGCGAATAGGTCGGTTGTCAAACTATACCCATTCATCAGCTGAACTTGAAAAGGGAACCAACTACTATGGCACTCAATGATATCATCCATCCCCCATTCTACAACTCTTGCCTTCAAGAATAGGGCGGTGATGAGATTAGGGAAGGGGAGGTCCTTGGGTTGCCTCGTCGACGCATCCCGTTTTATGATGGTGTTGTAAATGTACTTGTACATGTTGATGTTCCGGCAGTTAAGAATAAAGTGCATCAGAATTAGCCGGTGGCGGGAGGCCATAAATCTATTACGGGTTGGGAGGATGCAATTGTTTATGACGTGCATCCATAATTTTGACGTCGGATTTATTTGTGCCCAATGTACCGTCTGGACATAGAAATTGTCCTTGTCCCAGGTGATTCTCAGAAGATAGAGGTCCATCAGCAATTGGGCATATGTGTTTGCAGTAGGTGCGGCGAAAAAGTTCTGATGACCATCGTCGATCATGAAGATGTTGAAGTGGCCAGCGATTGCCTCAGCTGAAAGCATAATTGTTCTTACTCGCAACATGGACATTCCTATCTGTTTGTGCCCTGCATGAGTGTAAAACTCATGTACCCAATCAACGTTAATCTGTCCTGATTGTCGAACAAAGTCTTCCCATCCTTGTGTGGTTATGTATGTGTGAATGTCATATTCAAACTTGTAATGAACATTGAGAGTGAACTCCATGCCTTCCTCTAAGATCAAGTCTTGGTGTGTCATGTTTTTGTACCTTGTGAGCATGACATCGTCCAGTGGATGGATGCGGTTATTAAGTTCGTAAAGTTCTTCGTCTTTCACATCTTCTAGATGATATTGGCTATTCTCTGAAGGGGATGAAAGTGATGTAGAGGACGGAGGGCTATTATTGCTTTCTAGCCGTGTAGGCTGTGAGGACCGATGGGTGACAGTGAGTTGTCGGAACTTGGTTTAGACAGAAAAATGAACTAGTTGCAAGTTCTTAGAGCTTAGGGTGTTTGATTGCAGGATGTGAAGGATCTAATGAAGGCTTAATGCCTTGTCATTTATATAAAAGAAGGAAAATGGGAAAAAGATAGGGGTAATCATGAGGGGTCACACCAGTTATTAATATAGAGTCCTGGCTTTTTGCAAAAGTCGAATCGCGAGCAGCGTGATGAGTGGATGGGTTACGTGTGGTGGAAGGGGTTGAAGGGTTGAAAGTGCTAGAATTTAGTTTTTTGTAAGGGTTGGTGTATTACTGAATCCTGATATTCTGGCTTGTCATTTTTTAGGTTGTCCTTGAGTAACCCAACCTACTTGCTGTTCTTTAACCTTATAATTTGCCAAAAATAAAAAAAATGTAAAATAACAATTATGAAACAAACCTAAATGTTGAAAGTAAAAATGCATAAAATTAAAAGTAGGATGGGAAATGGAGATTTATTTTTTTCATTCGGGATTGGCAGGCTTGTCTCGAATTACAGGTGCCCCATTGTACATCTATAACCATTGGAGTGCCATTCCAGTGTACCTAAGATATTGAACAGGAATTGAGGTCATGTACGTTGATAGAGCTAAAAGACACTTGCCATATTCATTCACTACTCTGATGGCATCTTGATTTGGAAGGTTAGAATTTGTAGCATGCCATTTTTTGATAGGAGGAAGAATTCCAGCCACATACCATTTGATGATTTCTTGCATGAGCAGGTTTTCTATGGTTGGTGTGAGTCCCGATTTTACGGTGTTGCTGAAGGTATCAAAAATCAATGTCTTGTATCAGCATAATTGTGCATTGACGCTCTTGGATTTGGTGAAATCCCAACATATAGACTGTGCTTCCTCCTCGTTAGTTGTATGCATGTCCTCGTGAAGCTCATCTTTGTAACACCCTCAACCCGGTTTAGAAGAAAACTGAAATTGATAATTTTACTATAGAGAAAATCTGGAAACAAGCAAACAAAGTCTAAAGCTTCTTACAGTACTTTAGGTATGCTTACAAATTTTTTCTTTTTAACTTGACATTATTTAATATTATACTTTTACGTAACACACAATAGCAATCCAAACAACCATTGGCGTCTATGGCAATCAACATTTGAATACAAATCCCTTTTTACTTTGGATAATTATACTATTTTCATATAATACAAGTATAGTTACCCTCCATGATAACCTTGACTTATCTCATATGCTCAGGTCAAGAGTAATCGCAATTAGATCATAAACAATTTATTTGAACTAGTTAAAGATTAACTTCTACTTCTTGAGTAATTATCAAATAAACCATATTAACAAATTTTGATCATTTAAATACATAGCAACTGGTAAATTCGAAGTGAACCAAGAGAAGAATAATTTGGTTCATTAACATGGCAATCCCATAATTTAGAATTCTCTAAATTTATCTCTTAATAGTCGAACATGAAGTAAGCATTCATTGAATCTATTTAATATAAGCTTTGAATATCCCCAAGAAAAATCGAGCAGTTCATTCATATTTACCATTTAATCTTGATCAATCATACCAATTTTAATTAAAATTATACTAAACAGACCAATTACCAATTAAACCGGTAATGTCATAAAATGTAAAAACCCAAATCTGATTCAAGACCCATCTTAAAATAAAACCATTCAAAACATATAGTTATTCAAATAACAAATCACCAATCACATTTCATACCTAAATTTTACAAACTCTAGGAAACCTTTAGTCCATAACTACTTGTTTAACCCATTAACAAATCCAATAACAGAGTTCAATTATAACAACCTTAATTACATTTGCTTCAATTCGTGATCCTCAATTGTTATGGGGTTCATGTGATTTACCTATCAATTAAGACAACCATTCTAACTCACCATTACCAACCATGTCATTCATACATACAAGTCACACAACCAATCAGGAATATTTATTAGCCATTCAGGTCCTTTAAGTACTTTAGGCATTTATAAACAACACAAATATATAATAAATAATTCTCAATGTATCATTTACATGCTAACATGATTTAAACTGACTTTATAACAAAATACATGGTGCCACCGTCCTAGGAGTCTTTAAAAGATCTTCTAATTTCTAATAGAATCCAAAGCAACAACTTGCGACCTTTGTACAAGAATAGATTACATGAAGTACTTTAAGTGTCCCGCAATGCATGATTATGAAATGCATTATGCTTATATAGCGTAAGAGAGGTAGCAATGACAAATGATTAGCAATAATGAACCAGGCCTATAAAGAAACCAAGCAAACCAAGCAATTCTTATTTGATTATATACATTTCATATCTTTTAATAATTTGACTTGGATTACAATTGGTTATGAATTAACATTGGTCCATGTTTGACCACATAGGTCCAAGCGATACTTAGCTCAAAGCACTTGGGAATAGCTAATATTGATACATATCAACATGCAATGGCAGTTTAGTACCATCGAAGCATATGATTCATTTCAACTCATTTACGGGTACTTTAGTACCTATAAGGGGACCGTAGTCCAAATTTACCACGTCTCATACCAATGTATCCAAGGACTTCCATTGTATGCAACTTAGGTATTTTATCTTATAATAGAGATTGGGGAAGTATCTTATTGCACAAATAGTTATACTTTGTTGCTTATTTAATATCTTATAACAAACATTTCTCTTGGTACTTTAAGCTCATTATCTTAGAATTTGTTGAGTTAGAGGAGATAATCATTCTTCTTATGCTCCTTAACATTGGTATTCAATAGTTAACTTCCAATCAAGATACAAATTATACAAGCTATGCATTACAAGCATAACATAGCAAGGCATAAAAATGCATATAGTATGCAACATAGCCAAATCTTATCATGTATGCCATTCCATGAATGCAACTACCCATGATGCTTTACTTGAGCCATATTGTAACACTCGAAATTTACGCCCAAATTGTAAACCCTATATTTGAAAATCCATAATTTAAACCGTAATTTTAAAATCCCTAATTCCTAAAACCCTAATGATTTTGGAATTTAATTCAAAACCCTAATTGAGTTTGAGGGTTAAATTGAGAAAATTCAAATTTATAAGGTTTAATATAGTAATTCAGGGGTCAATTTATAAATCATAAAAAAAGCTTAGGTGCTCGTATTCCAACTCTTATTAAGTTTAGTTGCTTCCATTGTAATTACCCATTAAATTGGGTATATAAACCCTTAAACAGACCTAAAACATGTTATAGATTTCATTCAGCCGTGCATCCCATCTCCATCTCTCGACAAGTGCGAAACCTTTTTTATGCTTTTTATTTCTTTCGAGCTTTGGTTTCGATTCAGCAAGATTCGAACGTGAGAGGCATTCGTATCGACGTTAGAGCTATTGGTGCTTAAGGTGTGTTTTCTCCGGTGCTATAATTAAATTATATACTATTTTTTTACGTGTTGGTGTTTTACCTCTTGTGTGATTATTTATATGTATTATGGCTTGTATGGTTGACATCATATGCATACGACTTCAAAATTTGTTTTGATTATGTATTACAAACATTTGATTTATGAAACATCAGATTTATGGAACTATGATTTATGGATTTATGGACTATGGTTTATGAAATATGTTTATGAAATATCGGATTCATGGAACTTTGTTTATGAAATTTGATTTTTAAACATCATATATGTATGAGCATGGGTTGGGATTTGTACGGACGAAGTTCAGTGGTTTCACCCTTCGGGTTGAATTCCAATTCGGATTGGCAGACGTAGGGAGGAGGTTATGGGAACCTTCCTCATTTTTGGTGGACGTAGTTGGGTGCATTGCATTACGCTTGTGATATTGTATCATGTTTTTAAAGAATTTTAAGAAAATATTACTATGTTTTTACGACTATGATTTTCTTGCACTTTAGAGACACACTAAGCTCTTTAGCTTACTCCCCCATAGTTTTTCTTTTTCAGATATCCTGGACTCTAGGCGACTTGGTACTCGGAGGATCTCTTTATTTTATCAAATTAATTTTATCTTCAGTACGGATATACATCACTTTCGGGAATATTTTATTATTAAGATTATTTTGGGATTTTAATGTAATTTCGAATTTGAGACTTATTATTTTTACATGCGTTTTCATACTTAAATGTGAATGTTTTATTTAAATTATATGATTATTATTTTAACATTTAGATCTTATAATTATTGAGATATTTTATATTATTATTAGAAATAATTTATTTTATGCTATTTTAATATATCATAATTCGAATTGGTTTCTTGAGTGTAAAGTTTTCAAACGTGAATTTCTAAATTCGACTATTTCTTCTAAGGCAGGTTTAGGGGTTACACACATGTAAATGTTTATACAATTTAGATACATGATATAATATAATAACAATTCTGCGATGTGACACCGTGTCACCCGAGACCACACAACTATACTCACCTCATAATTCCAATGTTATGGAATACCTGAACAATAAATACCACTCACTTCTTATCTGAATCCTAGCCATCCATAACAATGTAGGTACCTCAAAGCAAATAACCGAGCATTAAAACCAAATCGAAACATTCGATAACAACTCAATTTCTCTTGAATACTTAATAACAAATTCATTTAACAAACGTATTCATACTCCAAACAGTATATATATATATATATATATCAAACAATCTCAAGCAAAATCTATAACGAACTACAAATTCACCTAGTTTCAAGCATTCATGTTTATTCAAAATCATCTATTTGAACACGTCTACACAATTTTGTACCATATCAGTCCTATGCTACCAAATTCACCCAAATCTGGGCATCTTAAACATATTCATAGATGATTTCATATCAAAACATCCTATACATAAGTTTAAATACCATCGATCAGTCCCAAGTTTATAAGTATACAATTTTAGTATGTAGAAAACAGTTCTTACATAACCATGGAGCAGTTCCTTGTTTTTATACCACTCATAATAGTTTATTAAATTTATCTATATGCAAAACAACCCCTTTTTATTCTTTATTCAAACAAAATAGTTTATTTCTCTCCAGTTATCAAAACTGCACAGATTTAAAGTTCAAAACCGTACTTTTTAAAATTGTTGTATTGCATTTTAGTGTTCTGGACAGTTCTAATTATTAAACTGCACTATTATACTGTCTATAAAATTGCACTTTATACTGCGCTTTTTAAATTCTGCACAGTTTTTAGTTTATAAGACTGCTTTGATGTAAACTTAATCTAGACTGCACTTTCCTATATTTTAAAACTGCAGATTTGTACTTCTCAAATTGTATACATTTTAGAAGGTTATTAGGACAGCTCCCAAAGTTCCATTTTTAATTCTTTACTCAAAACATTTTCTAATAAGCTCAAGAATTAATCCAAAGGCTTTCTATAAGTTCGAAACATTTCTTCCAAGTTTGTTTATAAGAGAAACAATCTTTTTTTTTATCGGCAAAAGAGTATGATTTTATTAATAAGTATCATACAGTGTCATCACACTTTACATTTGAAGTTTCCAAAGCAACCTATTCACCTCGACAACAATTAGAAACTAATTTGTTACCATTAAATTCATAAACATGCTTACAAAACAGTCCATGTTTTATCTATAAGTTTCGAGACAACCTCAAAATTACCCTTACGAACCTCTTATTAAAATCCCCTGTTTTCAAAATACATACTAATCCAATTTGACTATTCATCAATTCTATTTGTTCCATTTGAACTCAGCTTCACATGCACAACTAACATGGATTCCATCGATTCAAATTCATTCCAACGACTTCATTCAGACATGCATCAATCAAGACCACTAAATCCCCATAATCATCATTCGAAATAACACATTCAAACCTCAATATAAAATACCAAGCACTATATTCGAACAAACATAAATTCAAAGTTGATTTCTAATTATCAAGCATGTTTCATGAAAATATTTCAATCTTTGCACAATCAAACTCAAATAATGAGAATTTAATCACCTTCTAACCCGATATTAAGTTTGCCTAGCTCCAAATCCTTCGACCCCAAGGCTACACTCAATGCATCCTTTCAATTCCTCCCTCTCCAAGCTTAAGAACCTTCGGTTCTCTCTCCCCCTTGGTGAGGATGATAATAATAATCACATTTGATTATCCCATTTACATTAAAACCGATGGTCACACTTGGCCTTTCTTAAATTTTGAAACTAATCAAGACCATGGCTAATTTCTTACTTTGCATGCATGCCTTATTGTAACACCCTGCGCCTAGGTTAGGGGTGAGGAGTGTCGATGCAAGAATTCAAACAAGGACACACAGAATAACGGGCCAATTTGAATTTATCTTATAAATCAAGTTACTAAGTGTTCAAGTAAATCTTGTAACCAATTCAAAATTTTCACCTACACTTCCTAAGCCATTCGAACAATAAGGTCAAGTTACCACAATGATTTAATTGGGCCATTCGAACACTAGGATTAGGTTATCAAAATGATCATTTCCATTTAAATCTTAATACCTTATACCATTTGAACATCATCCTCATTTAAGACCTAACTCAATTGGAATTAAACAAGCATCAATATAGATTATCAAATTTATTCCATTCAAATTAAGTTCATATTGATCTTATGGCTATTAAAAAATCTACTTGTTAAACAAGATACCTAAATCTTATTCGAATACCATTTAACACAATACTAACATCAATGAATCACTAACACATTTCAAACAAGCTTTTACTTAAACATCATTCATATGTATAAAACAAAAGAGGCTAACAAGCCATTCAAGTTCATACAACCATTTGACTATTTATTTACATAACAAAAGTGACTTAAAACATTACCCTCCTTCCATCAAGCTTTTACATACATTTCATATAATCTCTAATATAAGCCAAATGCATGAAACTTGTACAACTAGACACAAAAACTAAGCCACCAACTAGGAGTGCAACAAGACAAAGACTAGCCATATTTTCAAACTTCACTTGTATAATGCTCGGCTCAATATCAAGAAGCATTGATCACTTTAGACATGTGGTTTGGGAAGAATGAAAGACGAGAGTGATAAGTACATTGTGTACTTAGAGAGGTAACAACTAGCTAACTTGTTATCAAGTTTATTAACATTAAGAATCATTATTCATTTCAACCATGTTTACCTAGCTAGTTTTCCATATTCCATTCGAGCACAACAAATCAAGAAAACAAGGTTTCATATCGAGGATAATAAACTAGTCAACCAAGTGTAAGTAATTTGAACAAGATGAGCATCCAATTCATTTCAAGATCATTTTCAAGTGACAAGTTTATTGATACATCATTCAAGATTGCAAGTCTATCTTACAAGTTCATTTAATCTTGTTTTGCCTTGGTAGTTAGTTAGGACTAGGTAATCGAGTCACAAGTACTAGATGATACACAAGGTATATGAACAAAAAGGTGTCTACTACACCACACAAGATGGTACACAAGATACCTAACAAGTTGATACCCAAGGTATCTAACAAGGAGGTGCTTACAACACCAATCAAGATGGTACATGAAGTACCTAAACAAGTCGAGCTCTAGACTCTAAGGCATGTCGTTCTACCTAAGACCAACTAGCAACCAAGGTCTTGTTGAAATCTTTTATTTTCAAGCAATGCACATCAAGTGATTAAGTATACTCAAGCATCACACAAGGACATTCAATATAGCAATCCATTTGAACATATCAGCATACATAGAAGCATTCGATCTCAACTCAATTCATAGAAAATCAATCATCACATAAGAGCAATCAATCTAGTAGGCCATTCGAACATATCAACATACATAGAAGCATTCCATAACATCTCATTTATGCATGTTTGTACATACCTTGTATCCAAGCAATCTAGCATGCCATTATATACCTTTGGCATAAGCAATGCAAATGAGAATATATATTTAGACATGCATTATCATATCACAACCAAGCATTCAATTCAAGGAGACAAGACATCATGGCATCAAACAAGTTTTCAATTAACTCATTCTTCCCTTGGTTACCAAATATATATAGGTTAATCATTTTACATGTCATAAATTCAAGAAAAGAGATTGGTTAGGACCTTAGTCCTAACCCTAAGTGGAGTTACACTCACAATACTCCAAGTTTGTCTTGTATTGCTATTCCCTTTTGTCTATCTCTTGATGATACACCCCTAATTCCTTCAGCAGCCTCTTCTAATCCTTGCTCTAGAAAGTAACACACAACATGGAAATAATTAGAATCAATACATAATAATTCAAGCTCATTTGAACTACATTATCCAAAACGGTTTCTACCCTGACAGTTTGTACACCCTGTAGTAATATGTTCATATCTTTTAATCTACACATTAGATTTTTAATTAATTTATACTCTTAGAAAAGCTAACTCAATTATCTATTCAACCATATAAGGATCATAGTTTTAGTCCTCCGACATCATCACATATTTCTATTTAAAACCATGTCCATTTTCTAGTGACTATTCTGCCAGTTTTGTAGTTTAGTGTACTTTAGTAAGTTATTTCACCTAGAACCCTAAATATTTCATTTTAGGCCTTTTTACCAATATTTACCATGTTTTCTCCCTCTTTTTTTAAGTCAATATAGACGCTTAATTAGTTCAACTAAGTCCTTAATTCAACCAAATTTATAGTTTAGTCCAGTTTTACCTATTCTGCCATTTAACCACTTTCAACCATTAATTTAGCTTTAATTCAAGAAATCCAAGTTATCTAAAATTCATTTCAATACTTCCCTTGTTTCTAAATAACATTTCCAGCATCCATTTTAGTACAATTAAGTCCCAAATCTTTCAATTTACACAAAACAATCCCTGAATGGTGATTAAGCTGGCTATGTGACTAGTTTCACTCATAATCAATTTTCCAATATTCCAAACATTATTTTCATCAATCTAATACCTCAATTTACTAGAAAATAAAACTTCCAACAACTTTCTCCTACATGAATTTTTCCAAATTCAAATATATTACAAATTTATACATCAATTTCATATATTGTATCATAAGCCCTCTCCTATGATCCATTTTAATACTCGACCATTTAAACATGATTCCTACTTGATTTATAGTCTAACTCAATTCATATATCTATTTTTTAGCAAGATAATTACCCAATTCCACCTTAGTTCATTCCAAATTCCAGTTATACTACAAATCCTCATGCTCATTCAAGCAATGATCCTATATATATGTGTGTTTGTGTGTGTGTGTGTGCTCATCCAAGCTAGTCTTCTATTTCTATTTCCTTTTGTTTATCCCTTGATGATCCACCATTAATTCCTTCAGAAACCTCTTTTAATCCTTTTTCTAGCAAGTCACACACAACATGGAAAATCATTAGAATCAATACATTAATAATTCAAGCTCATTCGAACTACATTATCCAAAACAGTTTCTGCCCTGGCAGTTTGTACACCTTATAGTAATCTGTTCATATATTTTAATCTACACATTGGATTTTCATTTAATTTACACCCTTAGAAATCTAATTCAATTATCTATGCAACCATATAAGTCTCATATTTTTAGTCTTCCTACATCAATACATATATCTATTTAAAGTCAGATCCATTTTCGAGTGACTATTCTGCCAGTTTTGTAGTTTAGTGTACCTTAGTAAGTTATTTCACCTAGGACCCTTATTATTTCATTTTATCCCTTTTTACCATTGTTTACACTGTTTTCCCCCTATTCTTTTAAGTCAAGATATACCCCTAATTAGTTCAACTATGTCCTTAATTCAGCCAACTTTATAGTTTAGTCCAGTTTTACCTATTCTGTCGTTTAACCACTTTAAACCATTCATTTAGCTTTAATTTTGTAACCCCCTTAGCCCGGCCTAGACGCTTGACCCGAACTACGAAGATTAAACGGGGAAATCCAAAGTCAACCCGAAAGTCAACCTTGATTAACGACCTTTTTTCTTTTTAACCTTTTCTAGATGCACATTAAACCTATATGAATACTCAAGAATTATATGAGAGAAGGGCACAACGATCGGAAACCATTTAGGGACTCAAATGCATGAATTACACTTTTAGGGACCAAAATGTAATTTTTAGAAAATATAAGGACTTATTATATTTTAAGCATACCAAATTGTAATTAGTCATATCACATGCCTCTCTGTCAAATTTCAGCTTAAAAGGACATTCCAAGTTCAAGAAATTGCATCCACAACAATCAGGACTAAAATGTAAAACATGAAATCTTAAAACAATTCAAACCATCATCCAAGGGTAGCACGTTTCGGAACACCAACCTTCATACCTAAACGCCCGTGTCAAAGCGGTGTTGATTGTTTCAGTACTCGGGTGCGTTCCAAGCCCGGTATCGAAACAGGCCTCTCCATTAGCCAAAATGTTCAGAAACACCTTAAGTTGTTCTGAAACGCTATGGCCATTACAGGCCCCCGTTTCGAAACAGTTAAGGGTGTTTCGATACACCCTGCACTGTGATAGCAGAAATTGCTGGTTTATCACCTCTTAACCCACTCAAACATGTTTCAAATTATACCATAACATACCAGCAACATGATTAAACATAAAGGAACATGTATAAGAAGCATAAGCTCAAACATGACATCAAGCACAAGAACACTCAAACTATATGCATGATTCCTATCCACCAAACCAAATATAAAGCTCAAACCTCCAACCAAACCATTAGGACCATTTACAACCCATAAAAGCCATCACAAACATGCCACAAACTTTGGGAGTTCAAAACACATCTCCCAAATACAACCTTGGAGTCCCATAGCCAAATATCAAAACTAAAGTGTATAAAAACATCACCATACATGAGCTTGTCACTTCCTTGGATGTTCTTAACCTTCTTGCTTCCCAAAACACCTCAATTATCTGTATTATTGGTAAAAGAGAGCGTAAGCACATTTGCTTAGTGAGGCATGCTCTAAAGAAAACCAACACAATAATGCATTATTCAAAACACTTTCTAAAAAGCCTTTTCTACAACATGCTCATTCTATCTTATGCTTGAAAACCATTTCAAAGCAAAACTCCATTGAAAACACATGTACCTTAATTCGATCTCATGAATTTAAACCAATGCAAATCTCATGGCAAGGCCATGCACATGCTTGTGAAAACCAAATCATTTCATATACAAATCTCATATGCATTTATCATAGCATAAATCATCTCATCAATAGGTACATGTGAATCAAAAACATTTTCATATATTATATTGGCATTTCACATCTCATTATTACTTGGATATGCGGAAAACATTCTCAAACCACTATACTCTTCCAGTGGAATCTCACATCACCGTACTAACATGGCGGAATCTCTCATCGCCACAAAGCTTGGGTATTTCACCAAGTCCTACCCGATGGAATGCCCATCATCGATCTCTCCCTTTGGACTGAACCCAAAGAGCACGTACGAATTTTTAGTTATAGTGCACTCTCATCCTATTGATCGATCAATTATATACAGTAAGTATCTCATCTTCCATGCCAATATATTATGTCAAAACATCATCTCACCTACTGTTTTTAATGCAACATTTCACAAAGCCTTCTCATCTCATTCAAAATCATAACATTTACCATGCTTTAAATCAAAAGCTCAAAACTCATCAATGCAACATGTTATTTCATGAAATCTTTTCAAGCATCATCTCATGCTACAACTCATGCATAAAAACAGTAGGAATTTATCTATCTCAAACCATGAGCATGTAAAAGCATTTTAGGGGAAACCACAACATATATGAGAGAAATCTAGCCAATACTTACTTCCGGACTTAGGAAGTTGTTTCAAACCTTTCCTAAATCCCCAAACCTTGTTTCTTTGTCCCTCAAGGACTTCTAAACCATTCGCACTCACCGATTATGTTTCGCTTCCTCGCCGAAACGCTATCTAAGCTCTCGGATCAACACCAAAGGCGTGTGAAGATGTCTCCCCTGTTTATAACACATAAAAGCTGAGGATTAATGCATCATCATGCATTGAAATCACCAGCCACACACCTAAACTCGCAGCTCTACACAAGAACCCCATTTCGGCTACCAAAAACAATCGAAATCATCTCCAACCTCTCCCTAAACAAAGCCCAACCAAGATCTATCACTTCTAATCATTTCTAAACATCAATCAACATCAAAAACCACCACAAACTCGTCCTTATACGTCCAACTATAACAGAACACCAAAACAACCCCAAAAACCACCATTCTAGCATGCAAAACTTAGGAATCCAAGCCTATTCGGGATTTGTTTGATAAAACCTCATTTATAACTTCAATTACCATCCAAAATACATTAGAAAACAATCTCAAAATAGAGCCTAACCAACAACCACGAAAATCAACAAGATCTGTCCAAAAACCTTGAGTTTTAATACAGTTTCTTGTTTCTAACATTAAAGCAACTCAAAAATCATTAAC
Organism: Hibiscus trionum; assembly: GCA_030270665.1. Classification (NCBI taxonomy): domain Eukaryota; kingdom Viridiplantae; phylum Streptophyta; class Magnoliopsida; order Malvales; family Malvaceae; genus Hibiscus; species Hibiscus trionum. Next base: position 5,059,266 of record BSYR01000007.1, on the reverse strand, counting down.
AAATGATTGATAACTTGGGAATTTCAGTAAAGAACTTATCATTAGAGGAGAAGGATGAAGCTTACCTCTAATGGCTGATTTCTCCTTGATTTGTGCAAGTTTTATTGAAAATCCAATGTGAAAACAAGAGGATTTGGTGAGGAAAAGATTACGAATCAAAAGGAGATTAAAATCTCATCAAAAGGAATGAAAATCAGAGGCTAATTGATGGAGGAAATGTGTTTGGCTGAAAAGAATTTGAGAGAAAATGAAATGAGAGAAAATTGACGCAAGGTAGTTATGAAAAGATTAAAATCACCCAAAATAAGGAGAAATCTGATTAAAAACATTTTGGTAAAATTACCTACTTAAAGATTCAAAGTTTCAATCCTTTACAAAGTAGTCACTATTTAACTTTTGCAAAAACTGCGATTTGGTCACTACACCGAAATGTAGTATTTCCAAACCTTATTTTGTAAAATTGTTTTCAGCATAATCATTCATATAATAAATGAGGATTTTTAGGTATTTTTCCATATTTTTAAACATCGTGAACTAGGTGTTCCCTAAATCTCCCTTTAAGGGTTCGAACCTTTCTCGAACGGTCCGGTTCGAACTCTAAAACATCTAGGCCCAAAATCGGTGTGTTACAACTCTCTCCCTCTTATGAAATTTAGTCCTTGAAATTTACCTAGAGGAAAAAGGTAAGGAAATTGCTTATTCATGTCTTCCTTCCTTTCCCACGTGGCTTCCTCAGCGCCACGATGTCTCCACAACACCTTGACCAGCTCAATGGTCTTACCACGGAGAACCTTACTATCCGAATCTAGAATCTCAACAGGTTCCTCATCATATGTCAAATCTAGATTCAACTCAACCTCCTTCACAGGCATAACATGTGAAGGGTCTGATCTATACCTCCGAAGCATGGATACATGAAACACATTATGTATCTTTTCTAACTCTTGAGGTAGTCTCAGCTTATAAGCAACGGGACCCACACGTTTTATCACCTCGTATGGTCCAATGTACCTTGGGCTCAACTTGCCCTTCCGGCCAAACCTCATCACCTTCTTCCAAGGTGAAACTTTCATAAACACGCGATCACCCACAACAAATTCTATCTCCTTACACTTCAAATCCGCGTAAGACTTTTGCCGATCCGATGTTGCCTTCAACCGCTGACAAATGAGCTTCACCTTCTCGGTTGTTCCTTTTAACAAGGCTGACATCGAAACTAACTTTTGTCCCGTTTCAGCCCAACAAAGAGGAGTTATGCACTTCCTCTCGTACTAAGCTTCATAAGGTGCCATTTGAATACTTGCCAGGTAACTGTTATTATAAGCAAACTCCACCAAAGGTAAGTGCTTCTCCCAAGAGCCTTGAAATTCAATAACACAACACCTCAACATATCCTCAAGCACTTGGATAACACGCTCCGACTGTCCATCCGTTTGTGGATGATAAGAAGTACTGAAATTTAGCCGTGTACCCAATGCTTGATGCAAACACTCCCAAAACCTCACGGTGAACCTCGGATCTCTATCCGACACTATAGATTTTGGTACGCCATGCAAACGTACAATCTCAACAATGTACAACCCCGCAAGCTTATCCAAAGTGTACGTAGTATGCACATGCAAGAAATGCGCACAATTCATAAGGATATCCACAATCACCCAAACAGAATTCTTCTTTGATGGTGATAAAGGCAAACCAGACACAAAGTCCATGGTGATCCTCTCCCATTTCCATTCAGGGATCCTTAACAGCTGCAACAACCCTGAAGGAAACTGATGTTCAGCCTTAACCCGTTGGCAAACCATACATTTGCTAACATACTCAGCGACATCCTTCTTCAATCCCACCCAATAGTACTCATCCTTCAGATCACGATACATCTTTGTACTACCAGGGTGCATACCAAAACGAACAACTATGAGCTTCGGTCAAAATAGTGCGCCTCAACTCAACATCATTCGGCACCACTATCCGACTCCCAAAACATAAAACACCATCATCATTAAAACAAAAATCTGATGGCATGCCTTCAAACAATATCCTGAACATGTGGCACCAAGGAATCATGCAACAATTGTTTATCCTTTATCAACTAGATTAGAGATGGTTTCACTTGCAATTCAGCAACAAGACCACCATCTCGTGATATGCTCAAGCTAGCAAACATTGCTCTTAACTCCACCGCCACTTTCCTGCTCAAAGCATCGACCACAACATTGGCCTTCCCTGGATGATACTCGATCGTTAGATCGTAATCGTTAAGAAACTCCACCCAGCGTCGTTGCCTAAGATTCAACTCTTTCTGAGACATCATATACTTCAAACTTTTGTGATCCGTGTACACAGTGCACTTCTCATCATAGAGATAATTTCTCCAGATCTTTAGAGCAAAAACCACTGCAGCCAACTCAATATCATGCGTAGCATAATTGTGCTCATGTACTTTCAACTGTCGCGATGCATAAGCCACCACCTTACCCTCTTGCATTAACACACACCCCAAACTAACATATGATGCATCACTATACACCACAAACTCTTTCCCTAATTCAGGTTGAACCAAGATAGGAGCTTGCGTCAAAGCTGCTTTTAGCTTCTCAAAAGCTTGCTGTCTCGCTTCCGTCCACTCATACTTAACATCCTTTTGCAACAACTTCGTCAAAGGGGCAACAATCATAGAAAATCCATCCACAAACCTCCGGTAGTATCATGCCAACCTAAGGAAACTACGGACTTCGTGAACGGACTTAGGAGGCTTCCAATTCATCACCGCCTCGACCTTCTGGGGATCAACTCAAATCCCTTCAGCCGAAACCACATAACCAAGGAAAACAACTTCCTTTAGCCAAAACTCACATTTGCTCAGCTTAGCATAAAGCTGATTTTCCAACAACGCTTGCAAAACAATCCTCAAATGACCTTCACGCTCCTTCTCATTACGAGAGTACACAAGGATATCGTCGATGAACACCACAACGAACTTGTCCAAGAATTCATGGAACACCCTATTCATCATGTCTATGAATGCAGCAGGAGCATTCGTTAATCCAAACGACATCACAAGGAACTCATAATGCCCATATCTAGTTCTAAAGGTTGTTTTCCGCACATCCAGATCCTTCACCTTTAACTCATAGTACCCTGACCTCAAATCAATCTTTGAAAACACAGCCGCTCCCCAAAACTGATAAAAAAGATTATCAATCCCCGGTAAAGGATACTTGTTCTTGACTGTCAACTTATTCAGCTGACGATAATCAATGCTTATCCTCATTGTGCCATCTTTCTTCTTCACAAACAAGACCGACGCACCCCAAGGTGACACACTAGGCCGAATAAAGCCACGGTCAAGCAACTCCTGAAGCTGCGTCTTCAACTCTTTCAACTCTTTGGGTGCCATGCGATAAGGAGCAATGGACACCAGAGTTGTGTTCTCATACAACTCAATTCCAAATTCAACCTCTCCACTAGGCGGCAAACCATGTAATTCCACCGGAACCACTCCAGGGAACTCACACACGATTCTTATATCTTGAACGTGAACCTCCTTTGAACTAGGATTCATAACGAAGGATAAAAAAGCCTCACATCCTTGCCGCAACATCCGGCTTGCTTCCAACGTAGACACCACATTAGCTAGAAACTTCACATTTTCTCCCACCACCACAACCTCATAATCATTCGCGAGTTTCAACGAAACTCGCTTGCTTTCGAAATCCACATCGGCTCTATGCTCAACAAGCCAATCCATGCCAAAAATTACATCAAAACCATAGAATGGCAATTCCATAAGATCAACAAGAAACACATGATCTTGCACCTTTAAGGGGCATCTCCTATACAACTTTCTTGTTACAACCGTCTCGCCAAAGGAACTAGTCACACGCATACCAACATCCAAAGACTCAACAGGAAAACCAAGCATTTGAGCATGTTCACGCAATATGTACGAGTGTGTAGATCAAGAATCAATCAAAGAAAGTAATGACAAGGATTGCAAAGTAAAGGTACTTGCGATCACGTTCGCGTCATTCCTTCCCTCACGATGGGCGTACACTCTAGCCTGACCACCACCCTTAGGTTGGACAGCCACCACATGCGCCACATTCCTTCCACCCTCTTCTCTGCGCTGAAATTACCACGGCTGCGCCCACGACCTCTCTGTGGCTCAGCTGCTCTCACCGGAGTCTGTCCCTCTCTCAACGGTTGAGGACAATCTTTCTTCATATGCCCCCGATTACCAGAGTTCTAACATGTACCAAGGTTACCCCAACACTCTTCAGCGTTTCTCCTACCACACCGGTTACACTCATGAGTCCTCAAGAAAGCATTTGGTCCTTGCTGTCCTCTTCCGGGGTTACCACCCCCGCGTCTAGCATCAAAATGCAGCTTTCTATCCTTATGCCACTTGTTGCGATCTCTACCATAATCACGTTCTACAACCCACTTCCCCGAGCTAGATCCTCCTGCTCGACTCGTCAAGCCAAGATTCAACTCAATGTCCTTGGCTCAAGTGACCAAGACATCGAAATCAATATAATCGGCTGCGAGCATATAAGTTTTCACACCCGCCACCAGCCCGTAACGGAATCGTTCACATCATTCTCTCTCGTTAGGAATTAGATCAGGTGCATATTGGGTAAGGCGAACAAATTGAATCTCATATTCTGCCACCGTCATGCTCCCTTGCAAAAGGGACATAAACTCCCTCTTTTTCTCGTCGAGGTAGGGAACTCTCAAATATTTCCACTTGAATGCATTCAAAAAGAATGTCCAAGTCACTTCATCATCCTCCATTCTCGCAATAGTGGTCGTCCACCACATAAATGCATCACCATGCAACAGTGACACTATGCATCCCAGCTTCTGAACATTGTTGCAGTTCAGTTTCCCAAGTACCCTCTTGGTACTCTCTAACCAAGACTCGGAAACTTTCGGGGTCAACCCCCTAAACTAAGTCCCTCCCAGAATGCGAACGCGTTCCAACAACAACCTTACATTAGCACCATCATGTGGTGCAGCTCCAAGAGCTCCCGCTACTGCTTCCTGGAAAGCTCCAGTAATAGCTTGTATCGTCACGGTCATATCAGGAGCAGCTTGCCCCTAGACTTCCCTCGGGTCCAGCAACCCCAACACCAACTCCAACAGCACCAACAACTGCTCCACCACCACCAGGTGGTCCACCATGGGGAGGAGGAGGTAGATCCTCAGCATTCTCAACATTCTCATTCTTAGTCATAGCTCGAGTATTGATTCCAAGCTCTATACGTGGCCCCATAATAAAACAATGCACTGACAAAATACAACAAACTCAATTAGGCATAATAAGGTAAGTAATCCAAGTACTCAAGCTCATTTTTGAAAACAATTCTTCTCATTAGTAATGATATGGCAATGGGATCCACAACTTTACCCCAAACACAGCATTGCATCACAAATTCATCTCAATTGAATCATACATCAATATCCACATATCACACTTTCACCGAAAAGTCACAAACATACATAACCACATACATTAACCACTTACCAAGCCCCAATTATTCGTTAACCTGCCTTTGATACCAACAAATGTAACCCTCTTAGCTCGGCCTAGACACTTGACCCGAACTATGAAGATTACACACCGAAAACCAAAGTCAACCCGAAAGTCAACCTTGATTAACGATCCTTTTTTCTTTTTAATCTTTTCTAGATGCACATTAAACCTATATGAATACTCAAGAATCATACGAGAGAAGGGCACAACGATCGGAAACCATTTAGGGACTCAATTGCATGAATTACACTTTTAGGGACCAAAATGTATTTTTTAGAAAATATAAGGACTTAATAGATTTTAAGCTTACCAAATTGTAATTAGTCATGTCACATGCCTCTCTGTCATATTTCAGCTTAAAAGGACATTCCAAGCTCAAGTAATTGCATCCACAACAATCAGGACTAAAATGTAAAACATGAAATCTTAAAACAATTCAAACCATCATCCAACGGTAACCCATTTCAGAACAACAACCTTCGTACCGAAACGCTCGTATCGAAACGGAGTTGACCATTTCGGTACTCGGGTGCATTTCGAGACCGGTATCGAAACAAGCCTCTCCAGTAGCCAAAATGTTCCGAAACACCTTCAGTTGTTCCGAAACGCTATGGCCATTACAGGCCCCCGTTTCGAAACAATTAAGGGTGTTTCGATACACCCTGCACAGTGACAACAGAAATTGCTGGTTTATCACCTCTTAACCCACTCAAACATGCTTCAAATTATACCATAACATACCAGCAACATTATTAAATATCAAGGAACATGTATAAGAAGCATAGGCTCAAACATGACATCAAACACAAGAACACTCAAACTATATGCATGCTTCCTACCCACCAATCCATAAATAAAGCTCAAACCTCCAACCAAACCATTAGGACCATTTACAACCCATAAAAGCCATAAAAAAGACACAAACTTAGGGAGTTCAAAACACATCTCCCAAATAAAACCTTGGAGTCCCATTGCCAAATATAAAAACTAAAGTGTATAAAAACATAACAATACATGAGCTTTTCACTTCCTTGGATGTTCTTAACCTTCTTGTTGCCCAAAATTCATGCTTGAAAACCATTTCAAAGCAAAACTCCATTGAAAACACATGTACCTTGAATTCTATCTCTTGCATTTAAACCAATGCAAATCTCATGGCAAGGCCATACGCATGCTTGTGAAAACCAAAATATTTCATATACAAATCTCATATGCATTTCTCATAGCATAAAGCATCTCATCAATAGGTACATGTGAATCAAAAGCATTTTCATATATTATATTGGCATTTCACATCACATTATTACTCGGATATGCAGACAACATTCTCAAACCACTATACTCTTCCGGTGGAATCTCACATCACCGTAATCACTTGTCTAGTAACATAATTTCCGGTGGAATCTCACATCATCGTACTCACATGGCGAAATCTCTCATCGCCACAAAGCTTGGGTATTTCACCAAGTCCTACCCGATGGAATGCCCATCATCGATCTCTCCCTTTGGACTGAACCCAAAGAGGACGTACGAATTTTTAGTTTATAGTGCACTCTCATCCTATTGATCGATCAATTATATACGGTAAGTATCTCATCTTCCATGCCAATATATTATGTCAAAACATCATCTCACCTACTGTTTTTAATGCAACATTTCACAAAGCTTTCTCATCTCATTCAAAATCATTACATTTGCCATGCTTTAAATCAAAAGCTCAAAACTCATCAATGCAACATGTTATTTCATGAAATCTTTTCAAGCATCATTTCATGCTACAACTCATGCATAAAAATAGTAGGAATTTATCTATCTCAAACCATGAGCATGTAAAAGCATTTTAGGGGCAACCACAACATATATGAGAGCAATCTAGCCAATACTTACTTCCGGACTTAGGAAATTGTTTCAAACCTTTCCTAAATCCCCAAACATTGTTTCTTTGTCCCTCAAGGACTTCTAAACCATTCGCACTCACTGATTACGTTTCGTTTGCTCGCCGAAATGCTATCTAAGCTCCCGGATCAACACCAAAGGCGTCCGAAGATGTCTCCCCTATTTATAACACATAAGAGCTGAGGATTAATGCATCATCATGCATTGAAATCATCAGCCACACACCTAAACTCACAGCTCTACACAAGAACCCCATTTCGGCTACCAAAAACAATCAAAATCATCTCCAACCTCTCCCTAAACAAAGCCCAACCAAGATCTATCACTTCTAATCATTTCTAAACATCAATCAACATCAAAAAAACACTACAAACTCGTCCTTATACCTCCAGCTATAACAGAACACCAAAAACACCCCAAAAACCACCATTCTAGCATGCAGAACTTAGGAATCCAAGCCTATTCGACATTTATTTGATAAAACCTCATTTATAACTTCAATTACCATCCAAAATACATTAGAAAACAATCTCAAAATAGAGCCTAACCAACAACCACGAAAATCAACAAGATCTCTCCAAAAACCTTGAGTTTTAATACAGTTTCTTGTTTCTAACATTAAAGCAACTCAAAAATCATTAACAAAGGATTGATAACTTGGGAATTTCAGTAAAGAACTTATCATTAGAGGAGAAGGATGGAGCTGACCTCTAATGGTTGATTTCTCCTTGATTTGGGCAAGTTTTCTTGAAAATCCAATGTTAAAACAAGAGGATATGGTGAGGAAAAGATTACGAATCAAAAGGAGATTGAAATATCATCAAAAGGAATGAAAATCAGAGGCTAATTGATGGAGGAAATGTGTTTGGCTGAAAAGAATTTGAGAGAAAATGAAATGAGGGAAAATTGACGTAAGGTAGTTATGAAAAGATTAAAATCACCCAAAATAAGGAGAAATCTGATTAAAAATATTTTGGTAAAATTAGCTCCTTAAAGATTCAAAGTTTCAATCCTTTACAAAGCAGTCACTATTTAACTTTTGCAAAAACTGCGGTTTGGTCACTACACCGAAATGTAGTATTTCCAAACCTTATTTTGTAAAATTGTTTTCACCATAATCATTCATATAATAAATGAGGATTTTTAGGTATTTTTCCATATTTTCAACATCCTAAACTAGGTGTTCCCTAAATCTCCCTTTAAGGGTTCGAACCGTTCTCGACCGGTCCGGTTCGAACTCTAAAACATCTAGGCCCAAAATCGGTGCGTTACAACTCTCTCCCTCTTAAGAAATTTCGTCCTCGAAATTTACCTCGAGGAAAAAGGTAAGGAAATTGCTTATTCATGTCTTCCTTCCTTTCCCACGTGGCTTCTTCAGCACCACGATGTCTCCACAACACCTTGACCAGCTCAATGGTCTTACCACGGAGAACCTTACTATCCGAATCCAGAATCTCAACAGGTTCCTCATCATATGTCAAATCTAGATTCAACTCAACCTCCTTCACAGGCATAACATGTGAAGGGTCTGATCTATACATCCGAAGCATGGATACATGAAACACATTATGTATCTTTTCTAACTCTTGAGGTAGTATCAGCTTATAAGAAACAGGACCCACACGTTCTATCACCTCGTATGATCCAATGTACCTTGGGCTCAACTTGCCCTTCCGGCCAAACCTCATCACATTCTTCCAAGGTGAAACTTTCAGAAACACGCAATCACCCACAGCAAATTCTATCTCCTTACACTTCAAATCCGCGTAACACTTTTGCCTATCCGATGCTGCCTTCAACCGCTAACAAATGAGCTTCACCTTCTCGGTGGTTCCTTTTAACAAGGCTGACATCGAAACTAACTTTTGTCCCGTTTCATCCCAACAAAGAGGAGTTATGCACTTCCTCCCGTACAAAGCTTCATAAGGTGCCATTTGAATACTCACCTGGTAACTATTATTATAAGCAAACTCCACCAAAGGTAAGTGCTTCTCCCAAGAGCCTTGAAACTCAATAACACAGCGCCTCAACATATCCTCAAGCACTTGGATAACACGCTCCGATTGTCCATCCGTTTGTGGATGATAAGAAGTACTGAAATTCGGCCGTGTACCCAATGCTTGATGCAAACACTCCCAAAACCTCGCGGTGAACCTCGGATCTCTATCCGACACTATAGATTTTGGTACGCCATGCAAACGTACAATCTCAGCAATGTACAACTCCGCAAGCTTATCCAAAGTGAATGTAGTATGCACATGCTAGAAATGCGCACACTTCATAAGGAGATCCACAATCACCCAAAAAGAATTCTTCTTTGATGGCGATAAAGGCAAACCAGACACAAATTCCATGGTGATCCTCTCCCATTTCCATTCAGGGATCCTTAACAGCTGCAACAACCCTGAAGGAAACTGATGTTCAGCCTTAACCCGCTGACAAACCATACATTTGCTAACATACTCAGCGACATCATTCTTCAATCTCACCCAATAGTACTCATCCTTCAGATCACGATACATCTTTGTACTACCATGATGCACATCAAAACGAACAACTATGAGCTTTGGTCAAAATAATGCGCCTCAACTCAACATCATTCGGCACCACTATTCGACTCCCAAAACATAAAACACCATCATCATTAAAATAGAAATCTGATGGCCTGCCTTCAAACAATATCCTGAACATGTGGCACCAAGGAATCATGCAACAGTTGTTTATCCTTTATCAACTGGATTAGAGATGGTTTCACTTGCAATTCAGCAACAAGACCACTATCTCGCGATATGCTCAAGCTAGCAAACATTGCTCTTAACTCCACCGCCACTTTCCTGCTCAAAGCATCGACCACAACATTATCCTTCCCTGGATGATACTCGATCGTTAGATCGTAATCCTTAAGCAACTCCACCTAGCGTCGTTGCCTAAGATTCAACTCTTTCTGAGACATCATATACTTCAAACTTTTGTGATTCGTGTACACAGTGCACTTCTCACCATAGAGATAATTTCTCCAGATCTTTAGAACAAAAACCACTGCAGCCAACTCAATATCATGCGTAGGATAATTTCGCTCATGCACTTTCAACTGTCGCGATGCGTAAGCCACCACCTTACCCTCTTGCATTAACACACACCCCAAACTAACATAGGATGCGTCACTATACACCACAAACTCTTTCCGTAATTCAGGTTGAACCAAGATAGGAGCTTGCGTCGAAGCTTCTTTTAGCTTCTCAAAAGCTTATTGTCTCGCTTCCGTCCACTCATACTTAACATCCTTTTGCAACAACTTCGTCAAAGGGGCGACAATCTTAGAAAATCCATCCACAAACCACCGGTAGTATCCTGCCAACCCAAGGAAACTACGGACTTCATGAACGGACTTAGGAGGCTTCCAATTCATCACCGCCTCGACCTTCTGGGGATCAACTCAAATCCCTTTAGCCGAAACCACATGACCAAGGAAAACAACTTCCTTTAGCCAAAACTCATATTTGCTCAGCTTAGCATAAAGCTGATTTTCCAACAACGCTTGCAAAACAATCCTCAAATGACCTTCATGCTCCTCCTCATTACGACAGTACACAAGGATATCGTCGATGAACACCACAACGAACTTGTCCAAGAATTAATGGAACACCCTATTCATCATGTCCATTAATACAGCAAGAGCATTCGTTAATCCAAACGGCATGACAAGGAACTCATAATGCCCATATCTAGTTCTAAAAGTTGTTTTCCGCACATCCATATCCTTCAACTTTAACTCATAGTACCCTGACCTCAAATCAATCTTTGAAAACATAGCCGCTCCCCAAAACTGATCAAAAAGATTATCAATCCCCGGCAAAGGATACTTGTTCTTGACTGTTAACTTATTCAGCTGACGATAATCAATGCACATCCTCATCGTGCCATCTTTCTTCTTCACAAACAAGACCGGTGCACCCTAAGGTGACACGCTAGGCCGAATAAAGCCACGGTCAAGCAACTCCTGAAGCTGCGTCTTAAACTCTTTCAACTCTTTGGGTGCCATACGATAGGGAGCAATGGACACCAGAGTTGTGTTCTCATACAACTCAATTCCAAATTCAACCTCTCGACTAGGCGGCAAACCAAGTAATTCCACCGGAACCACTCCAAGGAACTCACACACGATTCTTATATCTTGAACGTGAACCTCCTTTGAACTAGGATTCATAATAGAGGCTAAATAAGCCTCACATCCTTGCCGCAACATCCGGCTTGCTTCCAACGTAGACACCACATTAGCTAGAAACTTCACATTTTCTCCCACCACCACAACCTCATAATCATTCGCGAGTTTCAACGAAACTCGCTTGCTTTCGAAATCCACATCGGCTCTATGCTCAACAAGCCAATCCATGCCAATAATTACATCAAAACCATAGAATGGCAATTCCATAAGATCAACAAGAAACACATGATCTTGCACCTTTAAGGGGCATCTCCTATACAACCTTCTTGTTACAATCGTCTCGCCAAAGGAACTAGTCACATGCATACCAACATCCAAAGACTTAACAGGCAAACCAAGCATTTGAGCATGTTCACACTATATGTACGAGTGTGTAGATCAAGAATCAATCAAAGAAAGTAATGACAAGGATTGCAAAGTAAAGGTACCTGAGATCACGTCTGCGTCATTTCTTCCCTCATGATGGGCATACACTCTAGCCTGACCGCCACCCTCAGGTTGGACAGCCACCACATGCGCCACATTCCTTCCACCCTCTTCTCTGCGCCCACGACCTCTCTGTGGCTCAGCTGCTCTCACCGGAGCTTGTCCCTCTCTCAACGACTGAGGACAATCTTTCCTCATATGCCCCCAATTACCACAGTTCCAGCATGTACCAAGGTTACCCCAACACCAACCAGCGTGTCTTCTACCACACCGGTTACACTCAGGAGTCCTCAAGAAAGAATTTGGTCCTTGTTGACCTCTTCCAGGGTTACCACCCCCGCGTCTAGCATCAAAATACGGCTTTCTATGCTTATGCCACTTGTTGAGATCTCTACTATAATCACGTTCTGCAGCCCGCTTCCCCGAGCTAGATCCTCCTGCTCAACTCGTCAAGCCAAGATTCAACTCAATGTCCTTGGCTCTAGTGACCAAGACATCGAAATCAGTATAATCGGCTGCGAGCATATAAGTTTTCACGCCCGCCACCAGCCCATAACGGAATCGTTCACATCATTCTCTCTCGTTAGGAATTAGCTCAGGCGCATATAGCCTAAGGCGAACAAATTGAATCTCATATTTCACCACCGTCATGCTCCCTTACACAAGGGACATAAACTCCCTCTTTTTCTCGTCGAGGTAGGGAACTCTCAAATATTTCCACTTGAACGCATTCAAAAAGAATGTCCAAGTCACTTCATCATCCTCCATTCTTGCAATAGTGGTCGTCCACCACGTATATGCATCACCATGCAACAGTGACACTGTGCATCCCAGCTTCTAAACATTGTTGCAGTTCAGTTGTCCAAGTACCCTCTTGGTACTCCCTAACCAAGACTCAGAAACTTCCAGGGTCAACCTCCTAAACTAAGTCCCTCCTAGAATGCGAACTCGCTCCAACGACAACCTTACATTAGAACCATCCTGTGGTGCAGCTCCATGAGCTCCCGCTACTGCTGCCTGGAAAGCTCCAGCAATAGCTTGTATCAGAACGGTCATATCAGGAGCAGCTTGCCCCTGGACTCCCTCGGGTCCAGCAACCCCAGCACCAACTCTAGTAGCACCAACAACAGCTCCACCACCACCAGGTGGTCCAGTATAGGGAAGAGGAGGTAGATCCTCAACATTCTCTACATTCTCATTCTCACCCATAGCTTGAGTATTGATTCTAAGCTCTATACGTGGCCTCATAATAAAACAATGCACTGACAAAATACAACAAACTCAATTAGGCATAATAATGTAAGTAATCCAAGTACTCAAGCTCATTTTTTAAAACAATTCTTCTCATTAGTAATGATATGGCAATGGTATCCCCAACTTTACCCCAAACACAGCATAGCATCACAAATTCATCTCAATTGAATCATACATCAATATCCACATATCACACTTTCACCGAAAAGTCACAAACATACATAACCACATACATTAACCACTTACCAGGCCCCAATTATTCGTTAACATGGCTTTGATACCAATAAATGTAACCCCCTTAGCTCGGCCTAGACACTTGACCCGAACTATGAAGATTACACACCGAAAACCAAAGTCAACCTGAAAGTCAACCTTAATTAACGACCCTTTTTTCTTTTTAATCTTTTCTAGATGCACATTAAACCTATATGAATACTCAAGAATCATATGAGAGAATGGCACAACGATCGGAAACCATTTAGGGACTCAATGGCATGAATTACACTTTTAGGGACCAAAATGTAATTTTTAGAAAATATAAGGACTTAATAGATTTTAAGCTTACGAAATTGTAATTAGTCATATCACATGCCTCTCTGTCAAATTTCAGCTTAAAAGGACATTCCAAGCTCAAGTAATTGCATCCACAACAATCAGGACTAAAATGTATAACATGAAATCTTAAAACAATTCATAACATGAAATCTTAAAACAATTCAAACCATCATCCAACGGTAGCCCATTTCAGAACAACAACCTTCGTACCGAAAGGTCCGTATCGAAACGGTGTTGACAATTTCGGTACTAGGGTGCGTTCCGAGACTCGTATCGAAACAGGCCTCTCCAGTAGCCAAAATGTTCTGGAACACCTTCAGTTGTTTCGAAACGCTATGGCCATTACAGGCCCCCGTTTCAAAACATTTGAGGGTGTTTCGATACACCCTACACAGTGACAGCAGAAATTGCTGGTTTATCACCTCTTAACCCACTCAAACATGCTTCAAATTATACCATAACACACCATCAACATGATTAAACATCAAGGAACATGTATAAGAACCATAAGCTCAAACATGACATCAAGCACAAGAACACTCTAACTATACGCATGCTTCCTATCCACCAATCCAAATATAAAGCTCAAACCTCCAACCAAACCATTAGGACCATTTACAACCCATAAAATCCATAAAAAAGACACAAACTTAGGGAGTTCAAAACACATCTCCCAAATAAAACCTTGGAGTCCCATTGCCAAATATAAAAACTAAAGTGTATAAAAACATCACCATACATGAGCTTTTCACTTCCTTGGATGTTCTTAACCTTCTTGTTGCCCAAAACACCTCAATTATCTACATTATTGGTAAAAGAGAGCGTAAGAACATTTGCTTAGTGAGGCATGCTCTAAAGAAAACCAACACAATAATGCATTATTCAAAACACTTTCTCAAAAGCCTTTTCTACAACATGCTCATTCTATCTCATGCTTGAAAACCATTTCAAAGCAAAACTCCATTGAAAACACATGTACCTTGAATTCTATCTCATGCATTTAAACCAATGCAAATCTCATGGCAAGGCCATACACATGCTTGTGAAAACCAAAGCATTTCATATATACAAATCTCATATGCATTTCTCATAGCATAAATCATCTCATCAATAAGTACATGTGAACCAAAAGCATTTTCATATATTATATTGGCATTTCACATCTCATTATTACTCGGATATGCAGACAACATTCTCAAACCACTAGACTCTTCCGGTGGAATCTCACATCACCGTACTCACTTGTCTAGTAACATAATTTTCGGTGGAATCTCACATCACCGTACTCACATGGCGGAATCTCTCATCACCACAAAGCTTGGGTATTTCACCAAGTCCTACCCGATGGAATGCCCATCATCGATCTCTCCCTTTGGACTGAATCCAAAGAGCACGTACGAATTTTTAGTTCATAGTGCACTCTCATCCTATTGATCGATCAATTATATCTGGTAAGTATCTCATCTTCCATGCCAATATATTATTTCAAAACATCATCTCACCTACTGTTTTTTATGCAACATTTCACAAAGCTTTCTCATCTCATTCAAAATCATAATATTTGCCATGCTTTAAATCAAAAGCTCAAAACTCATCAATGCAACATGTTATTTCATGAAATCTTTTCAAGCATCATCTCATGCTACAACTCATGCATAAAAACTGTAGGAATTTATCTATCTCAAACCATGAGCATGTAAAAGCATTTTAGGGGCAACCACCACATATATGAGAGCAATCTAGCAAATTCTTACTTCTGAACTTAGGAAGGTGTTTCAAACCTTTCTTAAATCCCCAAACCTTGTTTCTTTGTCCCTCAAGGACTTCTAAACCATTCACACTCACCAATTACGTTTCGCTTGCTCGCCGAAGCGCTATCTAAGCTCCCGAATCAACACCAAAGGCGTCCGAAGATGTCTCCCCTGTTTTAAGACATAAGAGTAGAGGATTAATCCATCATCATGCATTGAAATCATCAGCCACACACCTAAACTCGCTGCTCTACACAAGAACCTCATTTCGGCTACCAAAAACAATCGAAATCATCTCCAAACTCTCCCTAAACAATCCCAACCAAGATCTATCACTTCTAATCATTTCTAAACATCAATCAACATCAAAAACCACCACAAAATCGTCCTTATACCTCCAGCTATAACAGAACACCAAAACCACCCAAAAAACTACCATTCTAGCATGCAAAACTTAGGAATCCAAGCCTATTCGGGTTTGTTTGATAAAACCTCATTTATAACTTCAATTACCATCCAAAATACATTAGAAAACAACCTCAAAACAGAACCTAACCAACAACCACGAAAATCATCAAGATCTCTCCAAAAACCTTGAGTTTTAACACAATTTCTTGTTTCTAACATTAAAGCAACTCAAAAATCATTAACAAAGGATAGATAACTTGGGAATTTCAGTAAAGAACTGATCATTAGAGGAGAAGGACGAATCTTACCTCTAATGGCTGATTTATCCTTGATTTGGGCAAGTTTTCTTGAAAATACAATGTGAAAACAAGAGGATTTTGTAACCCCTTTAACCCGGCCCAGACGGTTGAACCGAATTAAGAAGTTTACACGGGGAAAACCAAAGTCAACCCGAAAGTCAACGTTGATTAACGACCCTTTTTTTTCTTTTTAAACTTGTCTAGATGCTCATTAACCCTAGGTGTGTTCACAACAACGTCATACCCAAAGATCATAACCATCAGAGAACATTCAGGGACCCAATTGCACAAATTACAACTTTAGGGACCAAACTGTAAATTCTGGGAATTACAGGGACTTAACCCAATTAAAAGTTACCAATATGAAATTAGTCATGTTTCATGCTTCACTGCCAAATTTCAGCTCAAACGGACATCCAGAACTCATACAATTGCAAAAACATGTTTTAGGACCAAAACGCAAACATTTCGAAACACATAACCGCCAATGTTAGCCCCCAACGGTCAGGTGTTCCGAAACAGGGAGAACCTGTTTCGAAACGCGGGGCCGTTCCGCAACGTGTTCCGAAACGGGGACTGGCAGTAGCATATCCGTTTCGGAACGGTTCCTCCCGTTTCGAAATGCCCTGGCCATAACAGGCCCATGTTCCGAAACGGTAGCGATCGTTCCGAAACGACCTGCCCAGATTGCAGCAACCTTGCTGGTTAAACACAACATTGACCCACCAAACATGCTCCAAAAGCAACCAAATCACACCAGCAAACCATTCAACATATAAGGAACATAAATGCATCAAAACTAGATTCATGATCACCCTTAGGTGCACCAACACATTTAACACATTCAAAGCTCAATCATGCTTTTAAACAAAGAGCATAACATAGCAACTTAAGCTCAAGATGATTCAAACATTACAACATTAATCCACATGATTCAAAAACATAAACCATACATGTCCAACATACACAATCTCATGAATCATCAACATAGAGATTCTTTCCCCCATTGCCTTTATTATCTATAGCTATTAACAGAGACATACATCTCAAATGGAGTCCTCCTTGAATCCCTTGCTTCTCGCTGTCCAAACTTCAAATATCTGCATTGATGGACAAAAAGGAGCGTAAGCACATAATGCTTAGTGAGGAATGCTCAAAACCAAAACACCATCAATGCAGCGAATCATAAAACCACTTTTAAAAGCAACTCGATTTCTTAAACCAAAGCCTTGTTTGAAAACCCCTTTTCAACAACGTGCTTAAAACCATGCATTGCTCAATCATGAAAACCAATCCTTAGCTTAGAAAGCTAAGCAAGCCTTTTCAACACATAAACTTGTAAATCCATCAATTTAACCATTCCATGCATAAACATCAAATGCAAAGTTAAATTCAAAACCTTGGAAACCACTTCCACTTCGCATCATACCTTCCTTATACTTGATTATCTTTTCAAGCAAGAAGCCTTTTAAAACCTTTTAATCATTCAATCCAACACATGCATTAAATAGATGCACAAATGAACCACATCATCAACATTTACATCATATGCCTTTAAAAACAAGTCTTAGCAAGACTTCAATGCACTAAAGAGATCTCATGCACACATGCACCATCCTCAATAGATAATCAACACTTGTTCAAACTAACAAGTACACATGCATTCATAATACATTAAGCAAATCTCATGCAACCATGCATCAATTCAAGCATCTCATGCTTCATTATATTCAAGGACATTATATTGGCTTCCAAGTGATCAACCAAATCCACTTTTCAACTCAACATCCAATCGGATACGCGGATCACAAGCGTTGTCCCCACGCTTCATACACCCTACCAATCCAAGGTCCCCAAAGGGACTTTTAAACACCATTTGACCTTACCATTCACAAGGTTCCCATGTATGGACTTTTAAACACCATACAACCTTAACTTTCACAAGGTTCCCATGTATGGACTTTTAAACACCATACAACCTTAACTTTCACAAGGTTCCCATGTATGGACTTTTAAACACCATACAACCTTAACTTTCACAAGGTTCCCATGTATGGACTTTTAACCACCATACAACCTTAACTTTCACAAGGTTCCCATGTATGGACTTTTAAACACCATACAACCTTAACTTTCACAAGGTTCCCATGTATGGACTTTTAACCACCATACAACCTTAACATGCACAAGGTTCCCATATATGGACTTTTAAACACCATATAACCTTAGCATCACCGATTGGTAGTTGTATAACATCACTAACGAGATCCGGGACACCCTATACAAGATCCACACATGGACTTTACACCACCATTGTGATCTTAACAAGCACAAGGTCCACCAATGGAATTTTAACCACCATTATTACCTTTGCTTACCCAAGGTCCTCGAATGGGATTCCAATCACCATTATAACCTTAACCATCTCGTTAGGATACTTGGATGGAGTTTACCAGTTCACACTTAACCACTCCACATCCAAGGCGACTTTATTCACGGTGCACCCAATCCTATAGCCGGCTAACTATATCCGATCAAAGAACCAAGAACCACTTACATCACTTGCCAATATATCAATCTTACCACATTAATCCTTTAATTCACATGCATAACCGTAATGCAAAATTCATCATTTACCATCATCAATTCACTGTTTTTAAAGCATTACACAAAGCCATTAAACAACATGCAACACCATGCATCAAAACCACAATTTCCATGTACAAAACCAAGGATCTCTTACATTGAGCATCCTTCACATATGGCTTTCAAAACCAGCATTAAACCATGCTAAAACATGCTTCCAAACAGAATTTAAAACATGCAAATCATATGCATTGCAACCATCAATCACAATTGCTTAAAAAGCCAATTCACAACACAAACCAAGAGCGAAAATCCATTTACTTACTCTTGAGCTTAGCAAAGTTGTTTAGACTTAAACTAAGCTCCCAAACCTTCAAACCCTGGTTTAAAAGCTGAAAACCCAACTTCACTCACCGATACACAAAACAAGGCTAGCCAACAAGCCTTCCAAGCATCCGAAACCTTCCACACCACCTCAAATGCTCACGGATCTTCCTCCCCTATTTCAAGCACATAACAACAGAAGATTAATGCATCATTATGCATTAAAAACGCCAGCAACACAACTAAACTCGCTGCTCATCACAAATCCAACATTTCGGCTACCAAACACAACCGAAATCACCACCAAACACTTCCGAAACTTAACCCAGCCAAGATCCATCACTTCTAACCATTTTTAAACATCAATTAACATCCAAAATGATCACAATCACGTCCTTATACCTCCAGTTATAACAGATCATCAAAAACACCCCAAAAACAACCAAAAACATCAAGCAAAACTTAGGAAATTCAACCTATTCGGGATTGCATTGATAAAACCTCAATTCCTTATCAATTTAACATTCATTTAACATCAATTTGACACCTCAAAACACTGCCCAAACAGATCTCACGAAATTTCACCAAAAATCACCAAATCTTGCATTTTAAAGCCACAATCAAGATTACCATTGTAAAACCTTTAATAAATCATAATTCAAGGATTGAGAACTTGGGAATTTCAGTAAAGAACTGAGAGTTTAGAGGAGAATGACGTTCTTACCTCCAAACTTGAGTTTCTCCCTTTTTGGAACCAAAATCTTGAAAATTCCACTTAGCAAATGGTGAGGTTTTGTTGAAGAAATGATTAGAGATCAAAAGAGAATTGAAAAGAGATGTTTAGGTGACAAAATCAGAAGAAAATCTCTGGAGAAAAGATGTTTGGGTTGAGAGAAAATGAGGGAAAAGAAAATAGAAGATTGAGAGAAAAGTTAGTTAGAAAATGACAAAATATCTTCCCTCCACTTTTCTTTTATTTAAAAACCATTTAATAAACCTTTAATATTTTAGAAAAATCTGGAGAAACTCCCATTGGGTAAATAGCTCCTTAAAGATTCAAAGTTTCAATCCTTTCTAAAACAGTCACGCAACTTTCAAAAATTACATTTTGGTCACTAGCCAAAATGTCACCCTTCCCAACCTCATTTTGTAAAATTGATTTCACAGTTCACTTATATATATTAAAAGAGGATTTTAGGACATTTTTCCATATTTTTAATGCAACCCGAACTAGGCTTTCCTAATTTCACCTTTATATATTCGAACCGCAACCCGACTGGTCCGGTCCAAACCCAAAACTTCCAAACCCAAAACCGGGGCGTTACAGATTTAGTGAGGAAAAGATTAGGAATCAAAAGGAGATAGAAATCTCATCAAAAGGAATGAAAATCAGAGACTAATTGATGGAGGAAAAGTGTTTGGCTGAAAAGAATTTTGGTAATATTAGTTCCTTTTAATTATCTTTATATCCTTTAATTAAAACATTATTAAAATCACCCAAAACAAGGAGAAATCTGATTAAAAAAATTTTGGTAATATTAGCTCCTTAAAGATTCAAAGTTTCGATCCTTTACAAAACAATCACTATTTAACTTTTGCAAAAACTGTGATTTGGTCACTACACTGAAATGTAGTATTTCCAAACCTTATTTTGTAAAATTGTTTTGACCATAATCATTCATATAATAAATGAGGATTTTTAGGTATTTTTCCATATTTTTAAAGAATCCCGAACTAGGTGTACCCTAAATCTCCCTTTAAGTATTCGAACATTCTCGACCGGTCCGGTTCGAACTCTAAAACATCTAGGCCCAAAATCGGGGCGTTAAAAATTCATGAAATCCAAGTTATCTAAAATTCATTTCAATAATTGCCTTGTTTCTAACTAACATTTCCAGCATCCATTTTAGTACAATTAAGTTCCAAATCTTTCAATTTACACAAAACAGTCCCTAATTAATTTTCCAGTATTCCAAACATTATTTTCATCAATCTAATCCCTCGATTTACTAGAAAATGCAATTTCCAACAACTTTATCCGACATGAATTTTTCCAGATTCAAATATATTACAAATTTATACATAAATTTCATATTTTGTATCATAGGCCCTCTCCTATGATCACTTCTTAATACTAGGCCATTTAAACATGATTCCTGCATGATTTATACTCTAACAGAATTCATATATCTATTTTCCAGCAAGCTAATTACCCAATTCCACCTTAATTCATTCCAAATTTGAGTTATACTACAAATCTTCATGCTTATTCAAGCAATGATCCTATATATATACATATCATTCCGTCAATCTAATTTCCACCCTAATTCAATTATCAATTCAAAGTCTAATCAAAATTCTATTGAAAAACTATGTTAACATGATTCAAACAACAATAATTCAGCAAAGTTTACAAGCATAATCTCCATAATCTAACATGCATGTATCCGGACAAGGTAAGTGATGACTTACTTTTCTTTCTAGCTTTCAATTACTTGAGGAATCTAGCACATGCAAGCTCTAATTTCCTCTTCAATGGAGTTTTCTCTCAAACTCTCTCTCTCTCCATATTTTTTCCTAAGCATTCGGGTAATGGGAGAATAAAGAAAGATGAATATGATAATACCCTTAAGTGTATTTAGGAAATATACTTTTTAACCTTAATTAAACTTCAATTATAAGCTTAATCATGGGTAACCTATGGAATTAAATTATTTTGCATGCATTCATTATAATTTCCTTTCTATTCGAATTAGTCATCTCAATTTTATCATTTTTTATTTAAGTCTTTAACTAATTCAATTAGTCTAAATTCAAGGTTCAATTAGACTAGCAATTTAGGTAATCAGTTCTATTGCTACTAGGCTAGAATTTAGGGTATCACACTTATACTCTCAAAGGATTCAATTTAGTCATCTTATTTTAGCTATCCATTTTACTCATTGTTCCAAATTAACCCCAACTTACTTGGCTAATCTATTAAGGAATATTTCCATAGTATTTTTTTAATAAGTAGTTCACCAATGAATTGAGTATACTCTTATGCCTAATATTTAATATTTTACTCCTTTCAATAATAACGAGGCTTCTTTTCGATCTTTCATTTTAATCATTAATCTATCTGATTCCCTTCCGATCCAAATATATTTGGATCAATTTAAGTCACCTATAAAATAGTAACATGTTAATAAATGTCACACTTTAATCTAATTCCAAGTCGGCCATAATATCAATCAAATAAATCACACCAGTTTATTTTATCTCAAATGAATATTTCAAAAAAAAAAAGATTACTAAATACGGTTAACCTAGTTTTAGGGGTACTACAATTCTCCCTCGTTAAAAGAAATTCGTCCTCGAATTTCTTCACTAGTGACAAATCTTCGATGCACACATCAGAATGTTCTTTTATACTCTAAATTTTAAACAAGAAACCAAAATGTATTGGTTACAACTACAAATACGAAAAAATTATACTCATAGGTAGCACCATGACTTACGAAATCGTAGTGAGTCCATGTTTAGTCCGAGAATCGACTAAACCATGCTTTGATACCAATTTGTAACGCCCTCAATCCGGTTTAGAAGAAAACCAAAATTGAGAATGTTACTACAAAGAAAATCTGGAAACAAGAAAATGAAGTCTAAAACTTCTTACAGTACTTTAGGTATGCTTACAAAATTTTTCTTTTTAACTTGACATTCTTTAATCTTATACTTTTACATAACACACAATAGCAATCCAAACAACCGTTGGCGTCTATGGCAGTCCACATTTGAATACAAATCCCTTTTTACTTTGGACAACAATACTATTTTCATATAATACAAGCATAGTTACCCTCCATGATAACCTTCACTTATCTCATATGCTCAGGTCAAGAGTAATCATAATTAGATCATAAACAAGTTATTTGAACTAGTTAAAGATTAACTTCTACTTCTTGAGTAATTATTGAATAAACCTTATTAACCAAATTTGATCATATAAATACATAGCAACCAGGCAATTCAAAGTGAACCAAGAGAAGAATAATTTGGTTCATTAACATGTCAATCCAATAATTTATAATTCTTCAAATTTATCTCTTAATAGCCGAACATGAAGTAAGCTTTCATGGAATCTATTTAATATAAGATTTGAATATCTCCAAGAAAAATCGAGCAGTTCATTCATATTTACCATTTAATCTTGATCAATCATACCAATTTTAATTATAAATTATACTAAACAGACCAATTACGAATTGAACCAGCAATGTCATAAAATGTAAGCACCCAAATCTTATTCAAGACCAATCTTACAATACAACCAATCAAAACATATAGTTATTCAAATAAAAGATCACCAATCACATTTCATACCTAAATTTTACAAAATCTAGGAAACCTTTAGTCCATAACTACTTGTTTAACCCATTAACAAATCCAATAAAAGAGTCCAATTATAACAACCTTAATTGCATTGCTTGAATTCATGATCCTCAATTATTATGGGGTTCATGTGATTTACCTATCAATTAAGAAAAACATTCTAACTCACCATTACCACCCATGTCATTCATACATTCAAGTCACACAACCAATCATGATTATTTATTAGCCATTCGGGTTCTTTAAGCAATTTAGGCATTCATGAACCACACAAAGATATACTAAATAATTCTCAAAGTATCATTTACATGCTAACATGATTTAAACTGACTTCATAACAAAATACATGGTGCCACCGTCCTAGGAGTCTTTAAAAGATCTTCTAATTTCTAATAGAATCCAAAACAACAACTTGCGACCTTTGCACAAGAGTAGATTACATGAACTTCAAGTGTCGTGCAATGCATGATTATGAAATGCATTAGGCTTATATAGCCTAAGTGAGGTAGCAATGACAAGTAATTAGAAATAATGGACAAGGCATATAAAGAAACCAAGCAAATTAAGGATGTGATCATACAAGAGTTTTCTTGTGAGTTAAGTTAGCTTAAGCATGTCTTGTTTATTAGGAGTTCTTTAGAGATTTTGATCTTTTAAGCATCATTCGATTTTAAACTTGTATTAATCAATTGCTCTCCAAGAGCTATTTTTTTTATGCTCACCCAGAGCTATCCATTTTATGATCACCAAGAGCTATCAATTCCATAGCTTATTCGAATTTCTCTTGACTTCTTATTTGATTCTATACATTTCATATCATTTAACAATTTGCCTTGGATCACAATTGGTTATGATAAACTTTGGTCCTTGTTTCACCACATAGGTCCAAGCGATACTTAGCTCAGAGCACATAACAATAGCTAATATCGATACATATCAACGAGGAATGGCAGTTTAGCACCATCAAAGCATATGACTCATTTCAAATCATTCAGGGGTACTATAGTACCTATCAGGGGACCGTAGTCCAAATTTACCACGTCTCATACCAATGTATCCAAGGACTTCCATTGTAGGCAACTTAGGTACTTTATTTTATAATAGAGACTGGGGAAGTATCTTATTGCACAAATAGTTATACTTTGTTGCTTATTCAATATCTTATAAACATTTCTCTTGGTACTTTAAGATCATTATCTTAGAATTTGTTGAGTTAGGGGAGATAGTCATTCTTCTTAAGCTCCTTAACATTAGTATTCAATAGTTAACTTCCAATCAAGATACAAAATATACAAGCTATCCATTACAAGCATAACATAGCAAGGCATAAAAATGCATATAGTACACAACATATCCAAATCTTATCATGTATGTCATGCCATGAATGCAACTACCCATGATTCTTTACTTGAGCCATATGTAAATGTTTATACAATTTAGATCAAGATATAAAATAATAACAATTTTTCGGTGTGACACCATGTCAGCTGAGACCACAAAACTACGCTCACCTCATTATTTCAATGTTATGGAATACCTGAACCACAAATACCACATACTTCTTATCCGAATCCTAGCCATCCATAACAATGTAGGTACCTCAAAGCAAATAACCAGGCATTAAAACCAAATCAAAATATTCGATAACAACTCAATTTCTATTCAATACTTAACAACCAATTCATTTAACAAACGTATTCATGCTCATTTTTATTCTTTGTTCAAACAAAACAATTTACTTCTCTCTAGTTATAAAAATTGCACAGATTTAAAGTTCAAACTGTACTTTTTAAAATTGTTTTATTGCATTTTAGTGTTCTACACATTTCTAATTATTAAACTGCACTATTATATTATCTATAAAACTGCACTTTATACTGCTCTTTTTAAATTTTGCACAATTTTAGTTTATAAGACTGCTTTGATGTAAACTTAATCTAGAATGCACTTCCTATATATATTTTAAAACTGCACATTTGTACCTCTCAAAATTGTATACATTTTAGAAGGTTATTAGGACAGAACCCAAAGTTCCATTTTAAATTCTTTACTCAAAATAGTTTCTAATAAGCACAAGAATTAGTCCAAAGACTTTTTATAAGTCCAAAACATTTCTTCCAAGTTTGTTTATAAGAGAAAGTCTTTATTACCCATTAATTTACATTTGAACTTTCCAAAGCAACCTAATCATCTCCACAACAATTAGAAACTAATTTGTTACCATTAAATTCATAAACATGCATACAAGACAGTCCATGTTTTATCTATAAGTTTCGAGACAACCTCAAAATTACCTTTAAGAATCTCTTATTATAATCCCCTGTTTTCAAAGTACATACTAATCCAATTTGACTATTAATCAATTCTAATTGTTCCATTTGAACTGAGCTTCACATGCACAACTAACATGGATTCCATCGATTCAAGTTCATTCCAACGACTTCATTCACACATACATCAATCAAGACCACTAAATCCTGATCAGTGTATAAAAGTTCTATATTTTACCCATCATTTATCCTTATTTTTGCTGTACTCAAGCATGTTTAACTGCATTTTAGGTTAAGTTTTGCATCAACATCACATTTAGATAAAACTGCGCAGATACTGCTAAATTTGGTTACTTTTGCAGGTATCTGCCGTGGCAGCATCCAGGGCAGCAGTCGTGACAGCACCCAAGGCAGCAGTCGTGACAGCACCCAGGGCAGCAGCCGTGACAGCACCCAGGGCAGCAGCCGTGACAGCACCCAGGGCAGCAGTCGTGGCAGGTGCTGGGTAGCGATGCAGAAAAGCTGGAACTAACAGTCAAGGAGGACGATGCTGCCATGGTTGCTGCCGTGACAGCAGAGGACGACAGCAGTTTTGTGGAGAAGATGCAAAGTGGACCTCGACAGATAGAAAAAATTCAGCCCGTCTGTCGTGTGAAATCACCATATTTTTCCAAGCCCTAGATCAGAAGATATTCCAAGCCCAAAGTTCAAGGAGAGATAATCCCAAGAAACAAGGAGGACGGCTGGAAAGTAGATTCCTTGCAGATTTAGTCTTTATTAGAATCATACGTTAAATTAAAGTTGTAATCCTTGTTAAATTAGATAACTTGAGCCCAAAGCTTATATAAGGGCATATATCTTAACCTAGAGGAATAACCGATTACCCTAGCCTTCTCTCTCAACCTCTAGTCGTTTTCCTTCCCACACCATGTTCTAAATTCCCCCTAGGGCCACAGGTTGATTTGTAAAGTAGTTGCAAGGGTTGTTTTTGTTTTAGGAATTTTCAGTTCAATAAAATAAACTTCAAGTTCTCTTATTTTGGTTATTAATATCTTGCAAGAGCATCGGGAGAGCATTGTGAGGTTATCTATTTACTTAGCATCGGGAGAGTTAAGTATACGAAAGAAATAAGAGCAAGTTCTCTAGTTTATAGTTGAACTATCTCGGGCCTAGGGATAGGACGAGGTTAAGTGGCTAAAGAAGAATTCATACACATCGGTGTTCATCCTTCGATTCACGCCGGGAGGTATCATCAAAGACGTGATCATCGACAGACTTGGACCTAGGGATAGGCCAAGGCACATCTGGGATTCTTGCCAAACTTGAAGTACGGAGTTGAGTGTTTGCTGCCGCGACACTCAACGGACTGCTGCCGCGACAAGTGCTGCCGCGACGGGCGCGACGACAGAACTGGATTTCCTAAACTCTGCAATACCTGCACTACTGAGCAATTCAATACCAGCCCATTCTCTCTATCTTGATATCTCTACTCTTTTATTTACGTTTACTTTATTATTCTCGTGACAACTTTCTCAAATATTTTCTTTACTTTCGTGCAGTGAATTAAGGTGAAGCTATTAGCCCAATCCCTGTGGAGACGATATCCGATACTTCGTATCACTTTACTACTTGCGTCGTGTATACTTGCACTACAATTGCGATAGACTATTTTACACGCAACAAGTTTTTGGCGCCGTTGCCGGGGATTGGCAACATAACTCTACCTTTTCTTTTACTGCACTTCTCGTTTTTGTTTTTATTTTTATTTTTATTTTTCTGCTTTTCTTTGGTTTGTTCAACTCTTGCTTTCACAAGGTTCCTTGTTTATGCGCAGATCGAAACGAGGTGAAGATCCTGAGTATCCATTAGATCCGGAAATCGAACGTTCATTCAATCTTAGGAACCGACTTCGTCACGTACTAGCCAGGAACGAATACCTTGAGGAACAGTTAGAGACAAGGGCACACCAAGGAAACAACCCTCTTACTGGAGATGGAGCTGTTATACCGCCTGTCGGCGACCCGCCTGCCGCTGCCGGACGACGGTCCTGTCGAGACTACATGCTGAATGACCATGTAGAACTAGAAACCACGCTGCCGGATATTGAAGTTGACAACTTTGAATTGAAACCTGTTATGTTTAGCATGATCAACAATGCCGGTCAATTCAGTGGTGCTGTTACAGAGGATGCTAGGGAGCATCTAAAAACATTCCAGGAAATCTGTGGTTCGTTTAGACTACCAGGAGTTAATCCGGAGATACTGAGGCTTCGGTTATTTCCCCATTCATTGAGGGACAGGGCAAAGACTTGGTGGAATAAACTTACGCCGGGTTCAATTAGAACTTGGGCAGATTTGTCTCGTGAATTTTTATCTCGTTTTAATCCTTCACATTTATCTGAGCGATTACGTAATGAAATTGCTACTTTTCAACAGGAAGATGACGAGCCGATGCACGAGGCCTGGGATAGATTCACCACTCTTCTACGGAACTGCCCTATGCATGGATTCCCCGTCTGGAACCAGGTAACCAAGTTTTATAATGCTGCCAACTTACAAACTCGTATTCGAATTGATTCAGCAGCAAACAGATTACTATTGGACAAAGACCCGGATGAGGCAATGCAAGTATTGAAAAATCTGGCTAAGAATGAAGAGCAGTTTCTGATAGCAAGAAGAGGGGGTAAACGGGTCCTAGCTGTTAAGGATTATGAGGCCGACAGCACGATGAAATCACAGGTGGCATACCTTACTAAGGAAATCAAAAAGTTCTTGAACGATGATGCACAACATGGATTTGCTGTCGAGGAGGTATGTGACATTTGTGAGGGAAATCACAGTTCGGAGGAATGTCCAATACAGTTAGAAAAGGGAAAGTATGTTGGAAATTACAATAAGTCGAATTACAACTCCAACAACTATAATCCCAACTGGAGAAAGGATCCCAAGTTTTCTTGGAGTAATCCTAACAATGCCC
Source organism: Hibiscus trionum (assembly GCA_030270665.1). NCBI lineage: Eukaryota > Viridiplantae > Streptophyta > Magnoliopsida > Malvales > Malvaceae > Hibiscus > Hibiscus trionum. The sequence continues at coordinate 5,030,383 of BSYR01000007.1, read as the reverse complement.
TGAATCCTCAAGCACACAATAATCAGAATCAGGGAGGACCTAGATTGATGACTCGACGACAGCAACCGCAGCAGTAGCAGCAACAGCCCCCAGCTGCCACGAACAATATATTGGAACAGACTCTGGCTACGTTTATGTCTCAGACAGGAAATTATATTGAGAACATGAATCAATTTGTCAAGAAGACGGAGACATTCATGGATGAAACAAAGATGCGGATGACAAATCATGAAGCTACTCTGAAATCCTTGGAGACACAAATGGGTCAGGTTTCTCAGCTTATCAACCCGAGGCAGGCTGGAGGATTTCCTAGCAATACTGAAAATGCTAGACAGCCCACACATGAGCAGTGTAAAGCCATTACTACTAGGAGTGGGAAGATACTACCAGGGCCAGAAAAGGAAACTGGAACAGTGAAGAAACCAGCCTTGGACAGACCTGCCGAGGAAGCTGCCCCGACAGGCAACAAACAGCCTGCTACCGATAAGCCTGTCACGACAGCAGAAGCGACAGAGGAGAAAAATGATGAACCCAAACCTCCTCAGATTCGTATGCAGTGGGAAGGACGTATTGCTTTAGTATTGTCCCTCACCTCCTTTTCCTCAACAGATACAACAAGCGAAGCAAGAATCTCAGCTCAAAAAGATTTATGATATTTTTAAGCAGGTTCATATTAATATTTCGCTGTTAGATGCCGTTAGGGAGATGCCCGGTTACGCCAAATTTCTCAAGGATGTCATGTCAAAGAAATCTAAACTTGGGGAATTTGAAACGGTTAAGATGACAGAAGGATGTATGAGTATTCTTCATAGGCAGCCACCTTAGAAGAAGAAGGATCCGGGGAGCTTCATCATACCTTGTGTAATCGGAGATAAATATGTGGGTAAGGCACTGTGTGATCTTGGTGCTATTATTAATTTAATGCCAAAATCTGTTTTTCAGAAATTAGGTATTGGAAAAGCTCGGCCCACGACAGTAATTATGCAGCTGGCAGACCGCTCTTATGTTCATCCGGAAGGAAAAATCGAAGATATTATGGTAAGAGTGGATAAATTTATATTTCCTGCTGACTTTCTTGTTTTAGATTGTGAAGCAGATGAAAACGCACCAATCATCCTTGGGCGACCCTTCTTACCCACAGGAAGATCACTGATTGATGTGGAAAAAGGAGAACTCACCATGAGAGTGAACGATCAAGAGATAAAATTGAATGTTCTCCAAGCTATGAAACATGCTGATGCAGACGAGGAATGCAAAGTTATCACTGAAGTTACCTTTGATCAACCCTGCATCAGGTCGGGCTGTCACGACATCAACATTGGTCACTGCCTCGGCAGCCACTTACAGGACTGTCACGACAGCACCGCCGACAGCAACTCCTCAAAATCTGAAACATCAGATATTGAAGATCATGAAGAGGTAAACTGGATAGGCAATCGTCCAGGTAAGTTATTCGAACCTTTAAATTATACTTCGGATAACCATGCAATTCAAAAGCCATCTACTGTTGAGCCCCTGTTTTAGAACTGAAGCCCCTGCCAGGGCAGCTAAAATATGCTTTTCTTGGTTCAAATGATACGTTGCCCGTAATCATCTCTTCCAAGTTGATGCAAGAACATGAACATCAGTTAATAGGGATGCTGCAGCAGCACAAAAAGGCAATTGGATGGACGATAGCTGATATTCAAGGCATTAGTCCGGCGTTATGCATGCATAAAATCCTTTTAGAGGAAGATCATAAGCCGACTATAGATGCTCAAAGGCGGCTAAACCATGCGATGAAAGAGGTGGTGCGTAAAGAGATAAACAAATGGTTAGATGCTGGTATTATTTACGCCATCTCCGACAGCAAATGGGTGAGCCCGGTGCAATGCGTTCCCAAGAAAGGAGGAATGACCGTGGTGACAAATGAAAACAATGAGTTAATCCCAACCAGGACTGTGACCGGTTGGAGGGTTTGTATGGACTATCGGAAGCTTAACAAAGCTACCCGAAAGGACCTCTTTCCTTTACCCTTTATTGATCAAATGCTTGATAGATTAGCGGGTAAACCTTACTATTGTTTTCTTGATGGTTATTCAGGTTACAATCAAATTGCTATCGCACCGGAAGATCAAGAAAAGATGACTTTTACATGCCCCTATGGAACTTATGCTTTTAGGAGAATGCCATTCGGACTATGCAATGCACCCGCCACCTTCCAAAGGTGCATGATGGCCATATTCTCTGATATGGTGGAAGACTTCCTTGAGATTTTTATGGATGATTTTTCAGTCTTTGGGGACGATTTTGAGAGCTGCCTAGGCAATCTACAAAAGGTACTTGAAAGATGTGAAAAGGCAAATCTAGTCTTGAATTGGGAAAAATGCCACTTTATGGTGGATGAAGGGATAGTCCTTGGCCATAAGATTAGCTGCCATGGCATAGAAGTCGACAGGGCCAAAATAGAAGTGATCGAAAAGCTACCGCCGCCGACCACAGTCAAGGGTATTAGAAGTTTTTTGGGACATGCTGGTTTCTATCGGAGATTCATTGCGAATTTCTCAAAAATCACCAAGCCCCTATGCCATCTCTTGGAGCAGAACCGACCCTTTGACTTTAATGATGAATGTACTGAGGCATTCAAGGTTCTGAAGGAAAAGCTGGTAACAGCCCCAATAGTACAGCCACCAGACTGGACACAGCCGTTTGAGATCATATGTGATGCTAGTGACTATGCTGTCGGGGCAGCACTTGGGCAGCGGAGAGACAACTTGTTTCATGTCATATACTATGCCAGCAAGACACTGAATGAAGCCCAAGTGAACTACACCACCACAGAAAAGGAGTTATTAGCTGTGGTATTCTCCATTGACAAGTTTCGTTCTTACATACTTGGAACAAAGGTCATAGTGCACACAGACCATTATGCCCTCAAATATTTGTTCGCTAAAAAGGATGCAAAGCCTCGATTGATACGGTGGATCCTGCTACTGCAAGAATTCGACCTTGAAATCAAGGACAAAAAAGGGACAGAAAATCAGGTGGCAGATCACTTGTCAAGGTTGGAGAAGGGAAAGAGTCTACCAATAGATGAGACAAACATACTGGAGACCTTCCCAGACGAGCAGCTCTTTGCTGCCGCAATCACTGCCACGACAGCCATGGCGGCAGGTAAGTATTCTGAACTTCCTTGGTATGCAGATTTCGTTAATTTCTTAGTTACCAGAATAATTCCTTCTGAACTTAATTATCAAGCCAGGAAGAGGTTCCAAAATGATGTTAAGCATTATTATTGGGACGAACCTCTTCTTTTCAAAATCTGTGCAGATCAGGTTATAAGGAGATGTGTACCACAGGAGGAGCAGGAAGACATACTTCATCACTGCCATGCTTCATAGTATGGAGGTCACTTAGGAGGCAACAAAATTGCTGCCAAGGTTCTGCAGTCAGGGTTTTATTGGCCGTCATTGTATAAAGATGCTCAAATCTTCTATAAGAACTGTGACAGATGCCAAAGGACAGGAAACATCTCAAGGAGAAACGAGATGCCACTGCAGAACATTCTTGAAGTCGAAATCTTCGATGTTTGGGGGATCGATTTTATGGGACCTTTTCCATCCTCATGTGGGAACTTATACATCCTCCTGGCAGTAGATTATGTCTCTAAGTGGGTTGAAGCCATCGCCACTCAAAAGAATGATGCCAAGACAGTTCAAAGATTCTTACACAAGAACATTTTTTCTAGGTTTGGCATCCCTAAGGCGATTATCAGTGATGAAGGGAGGCATTTTGACAATAGGGTTATTGCTGCTGCCCTGAAGAAATACGGTGTTAAGCATCGGATCGCGACAACATATCACCCACAGACCAATGGACAAGCTGAAATATCTAATAGGGAAGTTAAGAACATTCTTGAGAAGATGGTTAAGCCAACTAGGAAAGAATGGTCTTTACTCCTCAATGATGCGTTATGGGCATATAGGACAGCTTTTAAGACTCCATTGGGCATGTCTCCGTACCGATTGATTTATGGGAAAACATGTCATCTACCTGTCGAGATAGAGCATAGAGCATACTGGGCAATCAAGGCAGTGAATATGGACTTGGATAGGGCATGGCAGAAAAGGTTGTTAGATCTGAACGAAATTGAAGAAATCCGGACAATGGCCTATGACAATGCAAGAATCTACAAGGAGAAAACTAAGAAGTGGCATGGCAGGAAGTTGCTGCCACGACAGTTCTGCCCAGGGCATCTTGTATTATTGTTCAACTCTAGACTGAAACTTTTCCCAGGGAAACTGAAATCTAGATGGTCTGGCCCATTCCAAGTCGTACAGGTTTTTCCCCATGGTGCCATCACAATCCGATCATTAAAAGACGGGAACCAATTCAAAGTCAACGGACAGCGCCTCAAGCATTATAAGGGACTGAAGCCCCAGGAATGCAGGAAGTGGTTACCTTAGGAGATGCCCCACCCGATATCCCTAATTTAACCTAAATTTTATTTTTATTTATTTTCATTATTTAATATTTATTAGGAAATAAGGTTCATTTTTATTTAAATAATGTTTTTATTCTCATTGTTTTTAGGAAATAAAGGAGTCAAGAAGAACAGGTGAAGTGAACTCAGCCCACCATCCATCCATCAGCCCAACAAAGCCCAATTTCTGAAGCCTGTCGTTACATCTGCCGTGACAGACGTTGAAAAGACAGGCTGTCATCACACTGTCACGACAGACGCGAAAACGTGTGTCAGACGCGTCAGACACGCCAACGTACAACAGCTGGCCCCGTTATTCGCGCCTGCCGTTACAGCTTCAACGGGCAGCAAATTTCTCTCTATATAACCCCGTTTCATTTTCATTTAAACTCACTTTTGCCTTTCTTACTTGCTCTCCCTCTTTAGTTTTAATTTGTTTTCATTTACTTTTCACAACCCTAGCACTAATATGTCTTCTAGGAAAACCCGACGCAATGCCGCCTCTACTTCTTCACCGACAGCAACTCCCCCATGTTCCTTTGCCACCAGAGAAATGTGGGAGGAGAGAGGTTTTATCTATATACCGTAGGTGGAGAATCTGGGCCTCATGCCATTCATAGCCCGGAAGGTTAGAGCTTTACTATGGCAAACATTTGCGGAGCAGCCGGAGGAAATGAACGTGACGCTGGAACGAGAATTTTATGCTGCCATCAACAGCAGGACGGCGACAGCGGTGTTTGTTCGAGGGAAAGAAGTGTCGTTTCAAGCAGAGAACATCAACTCCTTATATGGCCTCTACATAGGCCACAATGACGATGCACACCAGCAGTTCCTCAACACATTAGATACTGCTGCCTATGACGTTGTCATGGCAGAACTGACCGATGAGGGAACCCAATGGAATACCAGCCGAAAAAATCCACGGACGGTGAAGCGGACCCAGCTGCTGTCGGAGGCAAAGTTATGGAATGCCTTCAAAAAAAAGAGGATCATGCCATCATCCCACCAAAACACCGTCGACCAGCAAAGGTTAGCGTTGATACACTCTATTTTACATGAACGGCCTATTAATGTGGGCAATTATATTCGAGAGAGCATCTTAGAGTGTGCGCATAGACCGACGAGCCTCCTTTTCCTCCCATACCTCATCACTTCACTCTGCCGCGGCCATAATGTCCCCGAGGTACGCACTGATATGATAGTCAAAGGACGAGGTTGGACCGAAAGGAATATCCTCATCCTTATGGAGCTGATCGTTGCCACCCCTCTGTCTTCATTCGACCCCGCTGCCGCCACAGCTGAAGCGACAGAGCAGCAACATACTGAACCTGCTGCCGCAGCAACTGCTCCGACAGACTCCTCCACTCAGATCTTAGCTGCCATTCAAAAGATGGAGGAAAGAAAGTTGGGCATAATAACATTCATCAGGGACTTTGCCGCCTCCACGGTACATTTTATTCAGAATACTTTAAATTTCCCTGATGCTGTTTTCCCTACTTTCCCTGCCCATTACTTTACTGTCACTACCCCTGTCCACACACCTACACCTGCTGCTACCCCACAAACACCATCTGCCGCCTCCATACCATCGCCCGCCCCGACAGCAGCTGGCAGCACTCATGCCGAACCATTTGCTCGAGGAACAAAGCGACCAATGACATCGGATGACCTCGCTGCCTTTGTTGCTGGGTTCTCCTCCTCCTCGGTTTGGACAGCCAGTGATGATGAACCCTCTATTAAGAGGAATCTGTCAAAGGACATTTCACCGGTAAAGAGGCAGAAACGGATGGCAGATAAGAACACTTTGCCATAGAGCAGCAGCAGTAGTGAGAGCAGCAGCAGCTCTGATGTTCAGGTTGTGGAGCAACCACCCCACATCTCCCCAACCAGAATCCATCCACCACGGGAGGTCAAGAACACATCTGCCTCCCCTGTGCCCCAGCCAGCCCCGAGAGCCAGAGCCCGCCGCCAGATCCGCCTTAGCAGCAATAGCGAAGACAACGATTAAATTTAAGTCTCTTATCTTATATTATTGCTGCCGGCTATATTTTGTGATGTACTGCCTTTATCTGTTTTCATTTTTATTTTGTCATTTGCATTGAGGGCAATGCAACCCTCGAGTTTGGGGGTGACATCCCTCCATAGTAATGGAGTCCATCTTAGTTGTTAAAATTTGTGTCTTTTACTTAGGTTATTTTTGTCAAAAAAAAGATGAAAATATTGGAAATTTGGGCTGAAAAATTGTGAACTAAACTTACCTGTCGTGACAGCTCTGTCATGGCAGCAACTTTAGGAGAGTCTTAGGAGCAGTTTTGAGCCTTTCTATAGTTCTGAAACTTAAAACACCATTTGTGACTGTTATACTGCCTAGAACTCTGTTAGCTAACTAGAATAAGAAGCTTAGCACTTGAATAGCCCCTAGAGGTGCCTAACACTGGCTCTAGGAAAGAAGTTTAGCAAAATAGACTCAATAGCCCTAGAGGTGCCCGAAACCGGCTCTAGGAAGTTAGCTAGAGGTGCCCGAAATCGGCTCTAGTGAAACTTTAGCTTAAAAATAATAATAATAAAATCGAGTAAAAAATCAAAGGAGCATAAGAAGTGCCTTCAAAAAGATAAACTTTGGCATAAAAATTCAAGTTAGAAGCTGGAATATCCTAATGAAACTAAGGGAGTCCTGGCATATAATTGTTCACAAGCATGCACACACTGCACGAGGACTATAGCAAGATTCCGGACGAATCCTAAATTACCCGACAAGGTGCTGCTGTCAATAGAGAATGAATGAAGGGTAAGGGAAAGTTCACTGTTTTAAGCCAAAACAAAAAAAAATATTTTTCTTTTAGGTCTGATTTGCTTGAGAACAAGCAAAGATTCGAGTTTGGGGGTGTGATCAGTGTATAAAAGTTCTATATTTTACCCATCATTTATCCTTATTTTTGCTGCACTCAAGCATGTTTAACAACATTTTAGGTTAAGTTTTGCATCAACATCACATTTAGATAAAACTGCGCAGATACTGCTAAATTTGGTTACTTTTGCAGGTATCTGTCGTGGCAGCATCCAGGGCAGCAGTCGTGACAGCACCCAGGGCAGCAGCCGTGACAGCACCCAGGGCAGCAGCCGTGACAGCACCCAGGGCAGCAGTCGTGGCAGGCGCTGGGCAGCGATGCAGAAAAGCTAGAACTAACAGTCAAGGAGGACGATGCTGCCATGGTTGCCGCCGTGACAGCAGAGGACGACAACAGTTTTGTGGAGAAGATGCAAAGTGGACCTCGACAGATAGAAAAAATTCAGCCCGTCTGTCGTGTGAAATCACCATATTTTTCCAAGCCCTAGATCAGAAGATATTCCAAGCCCAAAGTTCAAGGAGAGATAATCCCAAGAAACAAGGAGGACGGCTGGAAAGTAGATTCCTTAAAGATTTAGTCTTTATTAGAATCATACTTTAAATTAAAGTTGTAATCCTTGTTAAATTAGATAACTTGAGCCCAAAGCTTATATAAGGGCATATATCTTAACCTAGAGGAATAACCGATTACCCTAGCCTTCTCTCTCAACCTCTAGTCGTTTTCCTTCCCACACCATGTTCTAAATTCCCCCTAGGGCCACGGGTTGATTTGTAAAGTAGTTGCAAGGGTTGTTTTTGTTTTAGGAATTTTCAGTTCAATAAAATAAACTTCAAGTTCTCTTATTTTGGTTATTAATATCTTGCAAGAGCATCGGTAGAGCATTGTGAGGTTATCTATTTACTTAGCATCGGGAGAGTTAAGTATAAAAAAGAAATAAGAGCAAGTTCTCTAGTTTATAGTTGAACTATCTCGGGCCTAGGGATAGGACGAGGTTAAATGGCTAAGAAGAAGAATTCATACACATCGGTGTTCATCCTTCGATTCACGCCGGGAGGTATCATCAAAGACGTGATCATCGACAGACTTGGACCTAGGGATAGGCCAAGGCACATCTGGGATTCTTGCCAAACTTGAAGTACGGAGTTGAGTGTTTGCTGCCGCGACACTCAACGGACTGCTGCCGTGACAGGTGCTGCCGCGACGGGCGCGACGACAGAACTGGATTTCCTAAACTCTGCAATACCTGCACTACTGAGCAATTCAATACCAGCCCATTCTCTCTATCTTGATATCTCTACTCTTTTATTTACGTTTACTTTATTATTCTCGTGACAACTTTCTCAAATAATTTCTTTACTTTCGTGCAGTGAATTAAGGTGAAGCTATTAGCCCAATCCCTGTGGAGACGATATCCGATACTTCGTATCACTTTACTACTTGCGTCGTGTATACTTGCACTACAATTGCGATAGACTATTTTACACGCAAGAAGTTTTTGGCGCCGTTGCCGGGGATTGGCAACATAACTCTACCTTTTCTTTTACTGCACTTCTCGTTTTTGTTTTTATTTTTATTTTTATTTTTCTATTTTTCTTTGGTTTGTTCAACTCTTGCTTTCACAAGGTTCCTTGTTTATGCGCAGATCGAAACGAGGTGAAGATCCTGAGTATCCATTAGATCCGGAAATCGAACGTTCATTCAATCTTAGGAACCGACTTCGTCACGTTCTAGCCAGGAACGAATACCTTGAGGAACAGTTAGAGACAATGGCACACCAAGGAAACAACCCTCTTACTGGAGATGGAGCTGTTATACCGCCTGTCGGCGACCCGCCTGCCGCTGCCGGACGACGGTCCTGTCGAGACTACATGCTGAATGACCATGTAGAACTAGAAACCACGCTGCCAGATATTGAAGTTGATAACTTTGAATTGAAACATGTTATGTTTAGCATGATCAACAATGCCGGTCAATTCAGTGGTGCTGTTACAGAGGATGCTAGGGAGCATCTAAAAACATTCCAGGAAATATGTGGTTCGTTTAGACTACCAGGAGTTAATCCGGAGATACTGAGGCTTCGGTTATTTCCCCATTCATTGAGGGACAGGTCAAAGACTTGGTGGAATAAACTTATGCCAGGTTCAATTAGAACTTGGGCAGATTTGTCTCGTGAATTTTTATCTCGTTTTAATCCTTCACATTTATCTGAGCGATTACGTAATGAAATTGCTACTTTTCAACAGGAAGATGACGAGCCGATGCACGAGGCCTGGGATATATTCACCACTCTTCTACGGAACTGCCCTATGCATGGATTCCCCATCTGGAACCAGGTAACCAAGTTTTATAATGCTGCCAACTTACAAACTCGTATTCGAATTGATTCAACAGCAAACGGATTACTATTGGACAAAGACCCGGATGAGGCAATGCAAGTATTGAAAAATCTGGCTAAGAATGAAGAGCAGTTTCCGACTGCAAGAAGAGGGGGTAAACGGGTCCTAGCTGTTAAGAAATTGGCTGAAAGGAAGAGTTTAGAAAAAAGGCTATAGGTAGAAAAGTAGAAAGATTAGAAAATAACAAGGCAATAGGAAATAATAATTTGCTGAATTGAGTAATACCAACAACAACCAAACTTCCTTTTTTTTCTTTTTTTTCTTTTTTATGCAAACCGAGAGAGAGAAACACTTAACTTACTGAATCAAAATAGCTCCAATACCAAATGATATGTATCCGGCTGTGTGATGACCGAATTCGTATGTGATGTTGCCCGATCGTGATTCTAGTATGAAGTTGCAAACTTGAAACTTGAGTGTGGAAGTGATGTATTTGGAATGAAGATGGTGAAAGTTGTTTTAATAGGTGCTGGAATGGTTGGTGATTATGGTTTGAAAGATAGATGTAAGGGGAAAATGGATATAAGTTGATATGGATGGAATATAATCAGTGTGGAACAAGGAAGAACCAACAAGATAGTGAATGTTGACCCGAACCTTACACATTCTTACCCTTTGTAAAGTGATGGAAGAAGGTTGGATTGTGACCCTTTAGCTATAATTGAGCTAATAACCAACAATATAATCAAATGGAAGTGATGGTGGAAGGGTGGAACATGACCCACTAGCTAGAAAGCTAGGAACCAACCCTATAAACAGAATGGAATGAAAATAGGAAATTTGCCACAAGACTAGCTTGAAAGCTGATAAAGTTCTTAAAGAACAATGAAGAGAACACTCTTATATCTTTTCATGCAAAAAAAAGGTCCTTACAAAGGCAAATGAGCATCCTATTTATAGTACATGGCAGCCTAGAATTTGAATGGACAAAACAATGCATTAAGGCTCCAATTTATGACATTTAATGGTTTGTCTTCAATCCTATCAAGTGTGGCTGGTCATTTGTGTATTTTAGAATGAATTTGGACATAATAAGGCTTGAATGAAGACTTATTCACGTCCAAGTGATGGATCCTTTGATATTCCACTTGCTTGGCTCTTAAAAGTGCATGTAGATGACTTGGAATGAATCTGCCCATATTTGCTTCTAAGTGTATGTGTCTCTTCCACTTCCTTTCTTTATTTCTCAACTTTATTGGCTGAATAAAAGCATAATAAAGTCTTCTAAATGTTTCATCCTCTATGGAATTCAAAAAGACTCTCTTTGAATGATGATAAAGATGACATGTCTCTTGAAGAAGATGAAAAGTCTTCAATTGTTTCCATCTTAATCTCAACGTGTAATGACACTAAAAACACATAAAATATTAATCAATATATGATAAAAATGTTATGCAAACTTAAAGAATTAATTGAACAAGTTCAATGAATGAACTAGTTTAATTAATGAACCTACATGCTTAAATGAAACACATACATAAGTGAAGTATTTTCATAAATGAAGTGCTTGCATAAATCCAACAACAATCATATTTATTCTCATGGAATGAATGAGCTATTATGCAACTACTCATGCAAATTCTTATGCAACTTATTTCAACTTTACAACAAACTCAAAACGTTGCAAGATCTAATTGTTACTGTCATTTCATCATTCATTTTCCAGCATTGGCAAAGCAAACTTTCCACAGCATCTTGAATCATTTTAGCTCTTGCACGAGTCATAGGACCTCTAGGGAATTCATTTGGATTCTTGCTGGTTGTGGTCACATCAGTCCCTCCCTCTTGAAAGCGATTTGCCCCCAAATCGTCACCTGCATCATAAGGAGATAGATCAGCAACATTGAAAGTATCACTGACATTATACTCACCGAGAAGGTCTATTTGATAAGCATTATCATTAATCCTCTTGACCACTTGGAAAGGACCATCTCCTCGAGGCATAAGTTTCGATTTTCCTTGGGCTGGAAATCTCTCTTTCCTCAAGTGCAACCAAGCCGAATCTCCAGGTTCAAAAGTTATTTGTTTCCTCCTTTTGTTAGCTTGCTGCTTATATTGCTTTTTTCTCCTCCCAATGTTCTCCAGCACTTGTTAGTGAAGCTTCTTCACAAATTCAACTCTATTTTGCTCATCCTTACTTTTGAATTGGTCAATAAGAAAAGGAAGCAAATCAATTGGGGTCAAAGGATTGAAACCATATACCACTTCAAATGGAGAACATTTAGTGGTGGTATGCATGGAGCGATTGAATACAAACTCAACATGTGGCACGTCCTCTTCCCAAGTCCTTAGATTCTTGCGTATAATTTCCTAAGAAGCATGCACAATACACGATTGACAACTTCAGTTTGGCCATCCGTTTGTGGATGACAAGTTGTAGAAAACAACAGCTTTGTTCCAATCTTACTCCATAGCGTTCTCCAAAAGTAACTCAAGAACTTCACATCTCGATCAGACATAATGGTTCTTGGAACTCCAGGTAATCTCACAACTTCCCTAAAAAACAGATTAGCAATATGAGAAGCATCATTAGTCTTGTTGCATGGAATGAAATGAGCCATTTTTGAGAATCTATCTACTACAAAAAAATGGAATCTTTTTTATTCCTTGTCCGTGGGAGTCCTAGCACAAAATCCATGGAAATATCCTCCCATGGTGCATTTGGAATTGGTAATGGTGTGTAAAGTCCATGGGGCATGACTTTGGACTTTGCCTTCTTACATGTGATACAATGCTCACACCACTTCTCCATATATCGTTTCATCTTTGGCGAATGCAAATGTTCATGCAGTATAGAGTGTGTTTTGGCCACTCCAAAGTGTCCCATTAGTCCTCCACAATGGGCCTCTTTGACAAGCGATTCTCTAATGGATCCTTGAGGGATGCAATGCTTTCCTTCCTTGAAAATATACCCATCAACCCTACAAAACTTTTCATATGTTCCTTTTTCACAAGCTTTGTAAATTTCACCAAAATCATAATCAGATTCATAAAGCTCCTTGATTAAGGCAAAACCTACCAATCTAGAATCCTAAAGGTTAAGAAGAGTATACCTTGTTGATAAAGCATCAAAAACAACATTTTCCTTACCCTTCTTATATTTGATAACATATGGGAATGTTTCTAGGAATTCAACCCACTTGGCATGTCTCTTATTAAGCTTGTGTTGTCCCTTCAATTATTTCAGCGCCTCATGATCCGTGTGGATGATAAACTCCTTAGGTCATAGATAGTGTTGCCACGTTTCTAATGCCCTCTTGGGAGCATACATCTCCTTGTCATAAGTTGAATAATTTAGAGTTGATCCACTTAATTTCTCGCTGAAATATGCAATAAGGCGTCATTCTTGAGATAATACAGCTCCAACTCCTAAACATGATGCATCACATTCAATTTCAAAATCTTTATCAAAATCAGGTAAAGATAATAAGGGTGCATTGGTTAAAATTTTTTAATCAAACAAAAAGACTTCTCTTGTTCGTCTCCCCAAAAGAAGCTAGAGTTCTTTTTGATAACTCCGGTCAAAGGTGCGACTATGGTGCTGAAATTGGGAACAAACCGACGATAGAAATTAGCAAGTCCATGAAAACTCCTCACTTCACTAATGTTAGTAGGTCTCGGCCATTCCTTAATTGCTTTAATCTTTTCTTGATCAACCTCCAAACCCTTTGAACTAACAACAAAACCTAAGAACACAACTTTGTTAGTGCAAAATGTACATTTTTGTAGGTTAGCATACAACTTTTCTTTTCGCAAAACATCCAATACTAACCTCAAATATTGAGCATGATCATTCAAAGTTTGGCTATACACAAGTATGTCAACAAAATACACCACACAAAAGTTACCCAAGAATGGTCGAAGTATATGATTCATTAACCTCATGAATGTACTCGGTGCATTAGTTAAGCCAAATGGCATTACCAACCACTCATACAAACCTTGCTTTGTTTTGAATGATGTCTTCCACTCATCTCCTTCTCAAATTCTTATTTGGTGGTACCCACTCTTAAGATCAATCTTAGAAAAGTAGTTAGAACCACTTAATTCATCAAGCATATCATCTAATCTACGAATAGGATGGCAATACTTTATCGTTATCTTCTTCACTGCTCGACAGTCCACACACATATGCCAAGTTCCATCCTTCTTAGGTACAAGTAAAACCGGTATGGCACGTGGACTAAGACTCTCTCTCACATAGCCTTTTTCCATTAACTCGGATACTTGTCTTTGCAACTGCTTAGTTTCTTCCGGATTGTTTCTATATGCTGGTCGATTTGGAATGATTGCTCCGGGAATGAAATCAATTTGGTGCTCTATTCCTCGAATAGGTGGAAGCCCATTCGAAATCTCCTCCAGAAACAAGTCTTCAAATTTCTGCAATAAAGAGACAATAAAAGAAGGCAAACCAGGATCAAGATCATTAGTGTTCAAAATATTTTCCTTCTACATGAGTACAAGTGCCCATTTCTCTTAAAGCAAACAATTTTTGATCTCTTTCTCTCTTGCAAAAAGAATGGTTTGTTTTCCCTCATTTTTGTCACTCTCTTTGGAATTAAACTCTTTTTCTTTCTCTTTGGCTGTTTTGAAACTCTCTCTCAAGTGGATTTTGTGTTTATGGACTTTTTTGGTGAAAGAGGGGCTAAAGTGATCTTTTTGGTTTGGTGGGTGAAAGTGTAACAGTTGGTATAACCATCATGTATAGCCCTTACATCTATCTCATAGCATAAAAACGTTTCAAGCATTGGTACATGTGATACACACTTCATTCTCATATATTGTCATTTTCATATTCTATTTTACATGGATATGCAGACAACTTGACTCGAGGTCAAGTCCTACCCCGGTGGGATCTCGCCACCGGCTCTCATGGCGGTATCTACATTCGCCACAAAGCTTGGGTATTTCACCAAGTCCTACTCCGATGGAATGCCCATCATCGGTTTCTCATGGCGATAACATCTAATGCCATAAAGCTTGGGTCTTTCACCATGTCCTACCCCGGTGGAATACCCATAATCGGTTTCTCAGGGCGGTACCATTCAATGCCATTAAGCTTGGGTATTTAACCAAGTCCTACCCCAATGGAATGCCCATCATTAGTCTCTCTCTTTGGAACGAATCCCAAGAGCACGTACGAATTTTAGTTTATAGTGCACTCTATATCCTATTGATCGATCAATTATATCCGGTAGTCTTCTCATCATCTATGCCAATAAATCATATTAAAATCATTAACACATCTACTATGTTTAAAGCATGCAACACCATCAAAGCCAAAATATTAAACCATGCCGTTAAAACACAAATTAACAACACATACTCTCAAGGAACATTAGTTTCATGCTTCCTTCACCAAACCAAGTTTGATAACCAACTATCATGCTTAAAGACCATGCTTTAACAGCAAATCAAACCATATTGCCAACCAATCACATCAAAATCCATTTTGATATCTTTCAAAACAATAATAGCACAAATCGAGAGAGAAATCTACTTCACTTACTTATGAACTTAAACCGGCGTTTCAAGCCTAGATTTAAGTTCCCAAACCTCTTTTCAAAATCATTCCAAAGCTGGAAAACACGTTCTCACTCACCGATACACAACACTACGCTAGCCGACGAGCCAACCAAGCATCTGAAACCTCCTACGCTACCTTGATTGCTTTCGGATCACTCTCCTCTGTTTTTAACACATAAGAAAAGAGGATTAATGCATCACTATGCATTAAAATCACCAGCCATTCATTCTAACCCGCTGCTCCATTCAAAACAAGCATTTCGGCTATCCGAAATAACCGAAAACATCACCAAACATTCACCAAAAAAATCCCAACCAAGATCAATCAATTCTAACCTTTTCTAAACATCAATTAACATCAAAAAGCAACATAAACATGAGAATCATCAAAAACACCCTAAAAACCACCATTATAACATACAAAACTTAGGAATCCAAGCATATTCGGTATTTGTTTGATAAAACCTCATTTATAACATCAATTACCATCCAAAATACATTAGAAAACAACCTCAAAACAGGGCATAACCAACAAGCACGAAAATCATCAAGATCTCTCAAAGAACCTTAAGTTTTCATACAATTTCTTGTTTCTACCATTAAAGCAACTCAAAAATCATTAACAAAGGATTGATAACTTGGGAATTTCAGTAAAGAACTGATCATTAGAGGAGAAGGACGAAGCTTACCTCTAATGGTTGATTTCTCCTTGATTTGGGCAAGTTTTCTTGAAAATCCAAAGCGAAAACAAGAGGATTTGATGTGGAAAAGATTAGGAATCAAAAAGAGATTGAAATCTCATCAAAAGGAATGAAAATCAAAGGCTAATTGATAGAGGAAATGTGTTTGGCTGAAAAGAAATTCATAGAAAATTGACATAAGGTAGTTATGAAAAGTCAAAGATAGTTTTTCCCTTAATCAATCTTTATTTCCTTTAATTAAAACATTATTAAAATCACCCAAAATAAGGAGAAATCTGATTAAAAAACATTTTGGTAAAATTAGCTCCTTAAAGATTCAAAGTTTCAATCCTTTAGAAAACAGTCACTATTTAACTTTTGCAAAAATTGCGATTTGGTCACTACATCGAAATGTAGTA
Organism: Hibiscus trionum; assembly: GCA_030270665.1. Lineage (NCBI taxonomy): Eukaryota > Viridiplantae > Streptophyta > Magnoliopsida > Malvales > Malvaceae > Hibiscus > Hibiscus trionum. The sequence goes on along the minus strand of BSYR01000007.1, from coordinate 5,014,051 downwards.
TTTCCAAACCTTATTTTGTAAAATTGTTTTCACCATAATTATTCATTTAATAAATGAGGATTTTTAGGTATTTTTCCATATTTTTAAAGCATCCCGAACTAGGTGTTCCTTAAATCTCCCTTTAAGACTCGAACCGTTCTCGATCGGTCCGATTTGAACTCTAAAACATCTTGGCCCAAAATAAGGGCGTTACATGATCAAAGATTCATTTCAAGACTCACAACATACAATACAAGAAAGTAGTATTTTACAAGTACTAAATGATCATGCAAGCAATGTTTTTAGCATAAATCTAACGAATCAAGCAAGGACTTCAATTTTTGAACATAAGGGGCTTTATACCTTACAAATTGTTTTTTTTATTTATCGAGCAAATCAAGTTGCCATGTTCATCATTTATCCATGTGAATTAATTAGTTTACAAGTTCATTATCAAGAAACAAGTTTGTCCATCCTTTATACATGATTATCATATCTTGCTTCAAGCTTGATTAGTCTTATTTTGCCTTGGTAGATAGTTAGGACTAGGTAATCAAGTCACAAGAGGGTACAAGAAGTACCTAACAAGAGGGTACACAAAGTACCTAACAAGAGGGTGCCTGTGAAACCAAAATTGATTTTGATATAACATCTAAACTTATGGACTAATTTGCAAAATAATAAATTTTTAAGTACTCCTTAAAGTCTCATTATTGACAAGTCTTTTAAACAAAATAATATCTCAAGACAAATTGTTCTTAAAATGATAAGTATTTCTAAGTCATTTCCAATGTGTTTTCAAGCCAAACTACACCAAAACGCTCAGGCGTATCGATACAATTTTTAGCTACTAGAATTTTAATAGACATAGCATACCGATACAGTATTACCCCGTATCGATACAATATTCATCTGGGCAACTCTTTTAATGATATCGTACTAATACGCTTTGCAACCGTATCGATACGATAAGCTTATCTTTGCAAAATCTTTGAATTTAATTTTTGACTGTTATACCGTACCGATACGCTAAGTATACGTATCAATACGCTTTTTATGAAAACCAAACTTGGGATTCCAATGAGCAAATCCAGTATCGATATGCCCTTCTGTATCGATATTCCCCTTAAAACTATACCAGTACGCCTTCCAAGAGTATCGATACACGATGTTTTTCAGTCACAACAGCTCTTTCCTCTTTAATGCAAGTACCGATACGCCCCCTAGCTGTACCAATACGGTAGGCAGCAGAGCTGCATTTATTGCGGGAAATTGCTTCTCAACGGCTCTATTGATGATCCCAACTACCCAAACGGCTAGAATTCAATACAAGGGTATAAAAACAAGTCTCAATTGAACAAGCAACAACCATTCAACCTACAAGCAACATCCAAGCATCCAATCCAAACTCTTATGCCTTTTATTGTCAAATTCTAGTACCCAACTCTTGTGTTCTTATTGTAATCTTGTATGGTGAGTTTGGAAGGATTATAACCCTCTTGAGTCGATTCTTGGAGAGTTTGATCAACAACTTGTCAAGCAATGGCATCCACCTCAAATTCCAACCTCTACGAGTCACAATCTACTACCAAGCTACCAATCTTCAATGGGGATAACTACCCATATTGGAAGAAGAGGATGAGGCTCTTCATCAAGTCTACTGACTACATGGTGTGGGATGTGGTTGAAGAAGGTCCATTCATACCAATGAAGAGAGAAGGTGAAGGAAGACTTGTCCCAAAGGTCAAAGCCAAAATGACGGAAGATGATCGAAGAAGGATGCAAGTAAATGATAAAGCTCTTCATGTCATCTTTTGTGCACTTGGTCCAAATATCTACTCCAAGGTATCTTCGATCGAGAATGCCAAGGAAGTTTGGGACACCCTCGAGACAACATATGAGGGAACTAGTAATGTCAAGGAAACAAAAATTAGGCTACTCAATCTAAGCTACAAAAATTTCAAAATGGATCCCGATGAGAGTGTTTCCAAGATGTTTGATCGATTCTCGGTCATTGTCAACGGATTGAAGGGTTTCGGTGAGATCATCCCCGAAGACAAGCTAGTGAGGAAATTGTTGTACTCTCTTCCGGAATCATGGGATAGCAAGAGAACGACTATTATTGAAGCTCGAGATTTGAAGACTCTCAAGCTAGATGCTCTTGTTGGATCTCTACTCACCCATGAGATCATGAGGAAGAAAAGAGAAGAAGAAAAGAAAATGGAGGAGAAGAAGGTTGAGAAGAAGGATTTTGAGAAGAAGAAGATTGGAATCGCTCTTAAAGCTTCATACCATGAAAGCAATTCTAGCGAAGATGGAGATGAGGAGATGGCCATGTTGGCCAAACGATTCACTCACTTTATAAAGTCCAGCCGTGGGAGAAAGTTCATTAGAAAAGGAGACTTCAAAAGCAAGAGTAAAGAAGAGGAGAATGACCAAATCATTTGCTATGAGTGCAAAAAAAATCGGCCATATCCGTTCCGAATGTCCTCAATTGAAGAGGAAGAGCTTTGGGAAGAAGAACAAGCTCAAAGCTCAAGTAGCGACTTGGAGTGACGAGGAGTCATCCGAGGAGGAGGAGGAAGTGGTCAATCTTTGTCTCATGGCCATTGATGATGAACCAAAGGTAAACCTTAACTCATCTAATTTTGATTTTACCTTCGATGAACTTCAAGATGCTTACGATGAATTGCAAGAGGTTTATGATGAGTTAGTTGGAAAATATAAGGAGTCTATTTTGAGAAACAAGAAAAACATTTCCGATTTGTAAACTCAAAATGAATCTATTTCAAAAACTAACTCCGAATTGGAAAAGAAGGTTTTGTACTTAGTAAATCTTTCAAATGGTCTTAAAAAAACCTTGAACTTGAAAAACTTCTTTCCGATTTTCAAGATTATCACACAAAGGAAGTGGATAATCTTAAAACATCTATTGCTATTGGGAAAAACCATTTTGAAAAAAGAAATTCTTCTAAATCTCAATATGTAAAAAGAAAACCTTTTATTCCTAAACAAAGAAATTTTCATAAGCAATCTAGAGGTCAAAGGGTTAGAAGTGTTTGAGTTCCTAAGGAACTCATTATTTCTAATAACATGAATGATATTGCTTCTTGGATTCCTAAGGGAACCAAAGTTTTGAGGGCTAACACACATGGACGCAAAATGATTTGGGTACCAAAAATCAAGGCTTAATTTCTTTGTTTGTAGGGGGAGTATGTCAACAAGGCCAAAGCTTCAAGCCAAAACTCATGGTACCTTGATAGTGGATGCTCAAGACATATGACCGATGAAAAGAGTAGATTCGTGGAACTAAAGCCAAAGAGTGGTGGAGTGGTAACTTTCGGTGACAACTCGAAAGGCCACATTGAAGGAATAGGCTCAATTGGTAATCACTCTTCTGTTTTCATTGAAAAAAATTTGTGTGTCAACGGTCTTAAATACAACTTATTGAGCATTAGTCAATTATGTGATAAGGGTTTTAATGTTTTATTTGATAAAAGTGGTTGCAAAATTGTGAACATTAAAACAAATCAATTGATGCTCATAGGACATAGAATAAGCAATATTTACATGGTGTATTTAGATGACATCCATACATCTCATACATGCTTAGTTGCACATGATGAACATGACTCATGGCTTTGGCATAGAAAATTATGACATGCTAGCATGAGTGTTTTAGAAAAATTCATTTCCCTTAATCTAGTTAGAGGTTTACCCAAACTTAAGTTCTCTAATGATAAAATTTGTGATGCATGTTCTAAGGGTAAACAACATAGAACTTCATTTAAATCTATTAATGATGTCTCTACTAGTAGATGTTTGCAATTGATTCATATGGATCTTTTTGGGCCCATTAGAACTATGAGCTTGGGTGGTAAATCATATGCCTTTGTACTTGTTGATGACTATTCTAGGTTTACTTGAGTTCTATTCTTAAGTACAAAAGATGAGGCTTTAGAAAAATTCATCACATTTTCTAAAATAACTCAAAATGATCTTGAACATAAAATGGGTAGTTGAGAGGAAAAATCGAACTTTAGAAGAAATGGCTAGAAGCATGCTTTGTGAAAATAATTTACTTAAATATTTTTGGGCGGAAGCTACAAATACCGCTTGCTACATTATAAATCGAGTAATGATTAGGCCAATTTTGAAGAAAACACCTTATGAGATTTTAAAATCTAAGAAGCCTAACATTAACTATTTTCATCCATTTGGTTGCAAGTGTTTTGTCTTGAATAATGGTAAAGAAAACTTAGGTAAATTTGATGCTAAAAGTGATGAAACTATTTTCTTAGGGTACTTTTTAAACTCTAAAGCCTATCGTGTATTTAATAAAAGAACTTTAGTAGTAGAAGAGTCTATTCATGTTGTTTTCGATGATAACCTCCTTCCGAGGAAGGAATCTTGTGATGATGATGATGTAGAAATTCTTGATGCCATTGATGGAGGACAAACGTCAAAGGTGGATGAGATTCCAACTAAGGATGAAGATGCATAAGATCCACCTCTTGAAGCCTTGAAGGACTTGGCTCTTGAGGAAAAGGAGGTATCTTACACAAGGGAGTTCAACTATGTCAAAGGTGGTGAAATCTTGGGTGATCAATTCAAGGGAGTAACTACTAGATCCTCTCTCAAATTAATGAAGCATGTTGCATTTCTTTCATTCATTGAGCCTAAAAATATTAAAGAAGCATTAAAAGATGATTTTTGGATTTTGGTCATGCAAGAGGAATTAAATCAATTTGAGAGAAGTAAAGTTTGGACATTAGTTGAAAGGCCTAGTAATCAATCTACTATAGGAACTAGATGGGTCTTTAGGAATAAACTAGATGAAAATGGTAATATAGTGAGAAACAAGGTTAGGCTTGTTGCTCAAGGCTATACCCAAGAAGAGGGAATTGATTTTGATGAAAAATATGCACTCGTAGCTAGGATGAAGCCATTAGGATGCTTTTGGCATTTGCATGTTACAATGATTTCAAGCTTTTTCAAATGGATGTGAAAAGTGCTTTTCTAAACAGTTTTATAAATGAAGAAGTGTATGTTGAACAACCACCGGGTTTTGATGATTCAAAATTTCCAAATCATGTGTTCAAACTAACTAAAGCTCTTTATTGTTTAAAACAAGCTCCTAGAGCTTGGTATGAAAGACTTTCAATTTTTTTAATTGAAAAGGGTTTTGAAAAAGGTAAGGTGGACACTACACTCTTCATAAAAAGATCTAGTAATGACATCTTAGTAGTACAAATTTATGCTGATGATATCATTTTTGGTTCTACTAATGAATGTTATTTCAAAGAATTATCTAAGCTAATGCAAGGTGAGTTCGAGATGAGCATGATGGGAAAGCTCTCATTCTTTTTGGGACTCCAATCAAACAAAGGAAAGATGGCACCTTCATAAATCAAGCTAAGTACGTGAACGATATGCTCAAAAAGTTCGGCTTGGAGAATGTAAAGCCTCCAGCCACACCTATGAGCTCTTCCACAAAGCTTGACAAAGATGAAGGAGGTAAGTGTGTCGATTCTAAGCTTTATAGATCCATGATAGGTTCTTTGCTTTACCTTACCGCAAGTAGACTGGATATCATGTTTAGTGTTTGCTTGTGTGCTAGGTTTCAAGCTAGTCCTAGAGAATCACACTTAGTTGCCACTAAGATAATCTTTAGATACCTTAGAGACACACCTAATTTAGGCCTTTGGTATCCTAAGGATTCCTCCTTTAGCCTTCATGCTTATTCGGACGTGGATTATGGGGGTTGTAAGATAGATAGGAAAAGTACTTCTGGGATATGCCAATTCTTAGGTAGTATGCTCGTATCTTGGTTCTCTAAGAAACAAAATAGTGTAGCCTTATCTACCACCGAAGCAGAGTACATATCGTTAGGGAGTTGTTGTGCTCAAGTCCTTTGGATGAAACAACAAATCTTAGATTATAGTGTTGAAGTAGAAACTATACCCCTTAGGTGTGACAACACTAATGCCATTTGTCTCACTAAGAATCCCATCCAACACTCTAGAACCAAATACATAGAAATTAGACATCATTTTATTAGAGACCATGTGTTGAAAAATGATGTTGTTTTACATTATGTTGATACCTTGAACCAATTAGCAGATATATTCACAAAACCTTTGGATAAAGAGCTTTTTTGGACCCTTAGGAGAGAGTTAGGTTTAACTAGCTTCTCTTGACCCCATTTAGGTCCCAAAAGGTAAAAATTTTGCTTGAAATTGGTTGTGATCCATGCTTATGCTAATTTGCCTCTTTTTGCTTCTATGCATGTTGCTAGGGGGAGTATGCATTAAGTTTAGCCATTAAAACTTGTTCATATGTCATTCACATGCATTTATGGACGTTTAAAGTTGGATTTTTGAACTTAAATCTGTCATAAATGTCTTATCTGGTAAAGGCGTATCGATACGGCTGAAGCGTATCGATACGGGTTCATCAATGGGAAATCTTTGAAGCTAAATGCGTATCGATACGACCTCGTGTATCGATACGGTTAAGTCAAGGGAAGTAATCCAGGTCAAATCGTACTGATACGATCCCGCGTATCGATACGGTAATAACGCCAAATAATAATTAGGGTAAAAGCGTATCGATACGGTCTCGACGGAAAGGTTATTTAGGGCTGCATCTACAAAAACACTTCAAAATTAAAAAAAAAACTCATCTTTTCTCTTAAAACCCTAGCCGCAACCCTCTATAAAAAACCCATCAATCCTTCAATTTTTTCCATCAAACTTAAAATTCTTTGAGGGTTTTTTATCTCCACATCAAAGCTAAGCTTTGTTCACAATCTAGTGCACTCACATCAACACATTCATCCAATCTATCAATTCAAGGTATAAAACTTTTCTCTTTTATTTCTTTTATTTTCATTTGATTTTTATAATTGTTTCAACTTAGTTTTTGTACAAAATATACTTTATAACATGGGTTTTAAACTTTTTATCAAAAATTTTCAAAAATCAAAAAAATTTCATTCGAATATATTTTTCTAATCGTATTTTTAATCTCTTTTTTTAACTCTTTCTAAAATATGTACATATCTTTTTCACAATAAATTTTTTTTAAAATTAATTACCTTGAACTATTAGAATTTATTGGTTTGGATGAGATGTTAATTGCATACATATTCAAATCGTTTTGATGTGTTTTCAGGGTTATGACACCGAAAAAGAGAGCTAGACGTCATCTTGCCACTTCTGATCCTATTGAGGATGAAGAGGGTAACCCTAAACCTAATCTCCCTTATATTATCCAATGTAGTTTTCCCGACCCATCTGATATGTCTAGTTACAAACTATTTCATGGTTTCACCCTTAGAGAAGAACACATTGTGACTATATCGTTTTTAAGCACTGCCCGTTTCAAATTTCAATACCTACATTTAATTAGGCAATGGAAATTTCTAACCTTTTTAAGTATTCCTGCCATTCTATATAGGAACTTAGTCATCATATTCTTTTCAAATGCTATATGTGTTCATGATGAGGATAGAGAACATGTCATTGCTATCGTGTCATATGGTATGAGCAAAACTATTAAAATTGATCAAGAGGTTCTTGGCAAGGCTTTTGGTTATGAAAACGTAGGAATTGATGATGAAAAGTCCTTAGGTCAAGGTCCTCTAGGCTCCGTCAAAGTCTTAAATGCTCGTGATCGTATTCTACATCTTCTCATTACTTGGTTTTTGCGTCCATCAGGAGGAAAATTATCCACTATACGTCAAGTAGATGATTTTTGGATTAGGTGCTTTAGGGAGGGTCATCGTCCAAACCTTTGTCAAATTATGTTTGCTGGCCTTGTCTATCTAGTCCAACACCATCACACCGACCAAGTCAAATCTTTTTATTATTCTACGGTGTTGAGTTACCTCTTCCATTCCCTTGAAATTGATTGTTCCTATGATTATCCCAAACCCCTTGGCCAACCCATTGATGAGCGTTCCCTATCTCGTGCTCACTTTTCTTATGTTAACAATGAATGGGTTCGTGTCCCTCATGCTCCTCAACAAGATGCTCTGGTTGATGCTCCCCATGCTTCTTCAAGCTCTCAAGGAGCTCCGATTGAGTCCTCTTCCATGGGCACCCTCATGACATTCCTCAATGAGAAATTCACTAACATGGAAGCTGGGTTTACCGCCATTGACACTCGATTCACCTCCTTGGAAGATCACATCAAAGGTATGGAGAATCAAATGAAAGCCATAGCTCTTTAACAAAACTCCATGGATATGTCTCTCACTGCCTTCCATGGTGCTTGGCTCAACCAAAATAGGAGGAATCAACCTACTCGAGACGATGAAGATGAAGAGGACGAGGAAGATGATGATGATGATGAGGCGGACGAGTAGTTTTTGCATACCATCTCATGACATTTAGTTTTTTTGCACCTATGATTAGTACTTTATACCTTTATCTATGTTGTAGGATCTAAGTTTGGATTATTATGTTTCTTTTCCTTTGAAGTTTGCTTTGAACTATTAAGTTTGTTTTAATTTGAAGTTTACTTTGAATTTTATCATATGATTGTTGCTATTATCCTTGTGTTTATGTTGTTATCTAACAAAAAGGGGGAGAAGGATTATAGAGTCAATTTTTTTTATTTTGAAAATCCATCTTATATTAAGGGCGAGGAAGTTTTTCAAAAGTTTCAAAAACATAAAAATTTATATGTAGTTTTGTTATATCAAAAAGGGGGAGATTGTGAAACCAAAATTGATTTTGATATAACATCTAAACTTATAGACTAATTTGCAAAACAATAAATTTTTATGTACTCCTTAAAGTCTCACATTTAAAAGTCTTTTAAACAAAATAATATCTCAAGACAAATTGTTCTTAAAATGATAAATATTTCTAAGTCTTTTCCTATGTGTTTTCAAGCCAAACTACACCAAAACGCCCAGGCGTATCGATACAGTTTTTAGCTACTGGAATTTTAATAGACATAGCGTACCGATACGGTATTACCATGTATCGATACGATATTCATCTGGGAAACTCTTTTAATGATACTGTACCGATACGCTTTACAATCGTATCGAAACGATAAGCTTATCTTTGCAAAATCTTTGCATTTAATTTTCGACCGTTGACTTGTCAGTTAGTTGGTATCCCAATATTTAAATGATAGTTATACCGTACCGATATGCTAAGTATACGTATCGATACGTTTTTTATGAAAACCAAACTTGGGATTCTAGTGAGAAAATCAAATATCGATACACCCTTTCGTATCGATACGCCCCTTAAAATCGTACCGGTACGCCTTCCAAGCGTATCATACGCGATGTTTTTCAGTCACAACGGCTCTTTCCTCTTTAATGCAGGTACCGATACGCCCCCTAGCCGTACCGATACGGTAGGCAGTAGAGCTGTATTTATTGCGGGAAATTTCTTCTTAACGGCTCTATTGATGATCCCAACTACCCAAACGGCTAGAATTCAATACAAGGGTATAAAAACAAGTCTCAATTGAACAAGAAACAACCATTCAACCAACAAGCAACATCCAAGCATCCAATCCAAACTCTTGTGCCTTTTATTGTCAAATTCTAGTACCCAACTCTTGTGTTCTTATTGTAATCTTGTATTGTGAGTTTGGGGAGTGTGAAATTGTAATTGTGTAAACATTCATCCTTTGAGAGGAATTTTTAGAGTTTACCAAATACATCTCTTGTAAAAGTGAGTGGATTAAGCTTTAGGTAGAAAGCTTAATCAAATTGTAAGGTTCCCTCCTTATCCAAGAAAAGGGGAAGAATTCGAGTAGTGAATTGGTTAAAAATCCTTAGTGGGAACAAAAGTAGTGGATGTAAAGTTCGTTTGGAGAACTTGAACCACTCTAATTGCTTTGTGTCACATTTTTTTCCTTATTATCACCTACCAAAATTTTTATCGCCAATTCACCCCATCTTGGCCATTTGCAATTGTGTGATCAACTCAAAAGTGCCCAAAACACCAAACATGAGGGTACACAAAGTACTTAGCAAGAGGGTACACCAAGTACCTAACAAGAGGGTACACAGAGTACCCAACAAGATGAGCTCTAGACTCTAAGGCATGTTGTTCTACCTAGGACCAACTAGCAACCAATGGCTTTATTGATTCTTTTATTATCAAGTGTTTAAGCATCAACCATATGAAGATCAAATTCATTTTAAGCCTTTAAGCCATGTCAACCTTAGTTCATTTCACAAGTAATCAATGATTTCAAGCACTAAGTAAGGCCACCTAGTCCATAAAGAAATTTGAATGATTCATCCAAAGCATAGCAAGCGAGCATTTCATTCACTTTCATTATCCAGTCACAATACAAAAAAGTTGGTTTACCAAGTCATTATTATTAACTCCGTTCTTCCCATATATTTAGTTTACCAAATATAGATTAGGTTCATTTCATAGTATCATACATCAAGCAAGAATTTAGACATGCATTTTGGTTAGGACCTAAGTCCTAACTCAAGTGTAACACCTGCAATTTTGTAAATAAAAAAAAGAAATGTGTGTGCTTGCAAGGGGATTTGAACCTTTAACACTTGGAGATATAAACCATGTCTTTACCGTTTGAGCCAAGACCAATCTTGGTCTAAGTCTGCTTTGGATCAGTTTTAAATTATCCAATTGGGTATATCAAAATAAAAAAATGATTCGAATCCCTAGCTAAACCACGTGTAGTTGACTTGATCGAATCTGAAGGAACCCGAGAGGTTCTGGTTTTCTCCCCTAGCCACCCAAAGTCTTCTCCGACCGATCTCCGTCACCACCCCTCCGTGGCCGTCACCGCCACCGTCGGCGTGTGCATCGTCCGTCTCTGATCCTTTAGCCACCAGTCACGCGTGTTACCGAGCCACCTTCGCTGGCAAGGGCTCGTTCGAAGCTTTGACCTAACAAACCCATCTCTGCCACTGATTTCTGCGATTTCTGGCCACTTCCGTCATGATTTTGGCGCGTCGACGGGACAGTCGTGACTGGCGAAGCAAGGCGAGCAAAACCCCTAAGGTTTTGCGTCCGATCAACGCCGGTAAGACTCCTAATGGAGCTTTGTAAGTTCTGGCAACCTTTTTTTCTATTCATAAGATCCCAGTCAGATTCTGGCAATTTTCGGTTATATGTAGTTTTGATTGAAATGATTAAAAGGGGATCTATCTTTTTAGGTAAAATTTGAGAATTTCGGGCCGCCGCCAACCACTCCGGCGACTGTCCAGTGACTAGATTGCCCTGGGGTGAGTAAACTGGTTTAATTACGGTCTAACTCGGTCTGAACCGGCCTAACCCAGTCTAAGCCTAAACCCGTACCTGACCCGGCCCGTGTCCGACCTGAACCCGACGCCCAATCCGTCTGCTGAATCAACTCAATGCGAGTCAACCAATGAGTCAACTAAGCTCGAGACAACATAGTGAGTGAGTCGAGTCAACTCAGTTGACCTCTGCCCGTTGACCTGCTGACGTCAGCGTTGACTCTGACCCTGTTGACCGTTGACATGCTGACGTCAGCATTGACCTGCTGATGTCAGCGTTGACTTTGACCAAAAAGTCAAAATTTTCCGAAAACTCCTATTTTATGTTTGTCGACATTCTGAGTCCGATTTTAAAGCCCGTTTCATAAAATTCCAACCCGAAAGCCTCCAAATATGACCTTGAACTCGAACTTTTGTATGTATTTAATTATCTAGTTAAGAACTTTGTGAATAAGGTCTGATCTTGGAGTTCGTGTATTTGAAGGTGTTCAATGTTCCTTGTATCTGAGATATTGAGGAACATCGAATTTGGGTTCGAGTGCGATCAAATGAAGAATCATGAATCGACCGATGTAGCTCGGAGTTGAGGAAATACATTACTACCTCTTTTATGCTTTATGAACATGTTGGTATTTTTTAATGCATGCATAAAAATGATGATGAGTACTGTTAATTCTGCTCAAGTCAAAACGTATATGAAAATGCGTATGATAATCTAGATTAGATTGCAAGGCTCGAATGAGATGATCAATAATTCAGAAGGATCCAGAGTTCATTAAGTAATTAATAAGGCAGCTAATCTCCAAATCCAATTACTAGTGTCAAATGATTAAATGTGAAAAATATTTGGATATGAAATTATGAGAATGCCCTTAAGGTAAGAAAATGACTAAAATACCCTTGGAATTGGGAGCGTTATATAAATCTACACTAGATATGGTAAAACAACCTAATTCATCTGAAATCCTCAAACTACTTGGAAAGTTACGGTAACAAGATTTAAACCTTCGAGATTGAAAGGTGTTAGGTTTCCTTGATTTTGGAATGAATCTTCGAATATAGATTTGCGGGAAACGACTAAAAGTATTGGAAATACTGTTATGGTTAAATTAATCGAAATGATCGTATTGACCAAAAAGGTTGAAGTATCCTCAGACACCGAGGTTTGTAAATTAACTGGAATGATGGATAAACCTTTGAGTTTTGAAACTGAATGAAGTGGTTGGAGGTACCGAAATTTCGTGAATGGATGAAACACCCACGGGTACTTAAATGGTTGAAATACTACATATGGTTCAATTGACAGGAATGATGGATATCCTGAGCTTCAAAATGATTGAGATACCCCCTTGTTTAGAATAAATAAATTGCCTCTAATACCCCTATGGGTTGAAGCATGACTCACATACGTCAATCACTCCTAATATTAATATAAGGTTGGAAGTTGTTCCGCACAGAATATAAGTTCAACTACTCCGTGGCAAGTCCTGTGGTGAAATATGAAACTAACCGTTCAGATATATGATACAACTAGATGCATTAGAAGGGTTAGTTAGTACTGCAAGGTTGGGATATGTTAGTTCGAATAGTTTGGAGGCTTAAAAAACTTTTGGAATTCTTAAGTATTGTAAATCGTCATTTTATCCTTATTGGGCTAAATTACAAAATTGTCCCTAATAGTTAAATGACCAAAAATGCCCTTGTTGGCTAAAGTAATCAAAATAGCCTTGAATGTATCTGATATCGTGAAAGATCTTGACATAGAAATCTCTGAATGCCTGGTTGGAAACCTGATGAGCAAATAGAATTTCCTGAGCGACTGTTTATGCCTCGTTGGTAAAAATTACCAAAATGCCCATGTATGATAAAATGACCATAATGCCCTTGTAAGCTTAAAGGACTATATTACTCATGTTATATCTAATCTTTTAAAGATCTTAATGTATCAACTCCTAAATGTAACACCCCGATTTTGGGCTTGGAAGTTTAGGGTCTGAACCGGGCCAGTCTGATTTTCGGTTCGAATATAAAAGGACGCTTTAGGGAAAACCTAGTTCGGGATGCTTTAAAAATATGGAAAATATCTAAAAATCCTCTTTTAATATATATAAGAGAGTGGTGAAATCAATTTTGCAAAATAAGGTTTGGAAATACCACATTTCGAAATAGTGACTAAAATGCGATTTTTGAAAAGTTCAGTGGTGACTGTTTTGTTAATTAAATGATTTCTCCGGATTTTTCTCCGGATTTTTCCTTAATTTAAGAGATTTAATTAATGTTTAATTAATTAAATGAAAAAGGAAAACCACTTTTTAGAATTTCATAACTAACTTTTCCTAAAATTTTCTTTTTTTCTTTTTCTCTCAAAATTCCATCATCCAAACACTTTTCTCCAGCAACTTTTTCATTGATTTCCACTTCAATTGATGAGATTTCAATCATCAATTAGTTTCTAATCAATCTTACATCAAATCCTTTTGATTTCCTCATTGGATTTTCAAGAAAATTGGCTCAAATCAATGAGAAATCACCATTTAGAGGTAAGAATGTTCTTCTCCTCTAAATACGCAGTTCTTTACTGAAATTCCCAAGTTTTCAATCCTTAATTGAAGTTTTATAAAAGGTTTTAATGTTAGAAGCTTGATTTTGGCTTAAAACTCAAGATTTTGAAGAAATCTTGAAGAATTTCGTTGTGATTGTTTGGGCTCTGTTTTGAGATGATTCTTAAATGTAATTTGGATGTCTAATGATGTGTAAATGAGGTTTTATCAATGCAATCCCGAATAGGTTGAATTTCCTAAGTTTTTGCTTATGAAAATGGTGGTTTTTGAGGTGATCTTGGTGTTCTGTTATAGCTGGAGGTATAAGGACGAGTTTAGATTTATTTTGGATGTTGATTGATGCTTAGAAATGGTTAGAAGTGATGGATCTTGGCTGGGTTAAGTTTTGGAAGAGTTTGGAGGTGATTTCGGTTGTGTTTGGTAGCCGAAATGTTGGCTTTAGGTAGAGCAGCGAGTTTAAGTGTGTTGGCTGAAGATTTCAATGTATGATGGTGCATTAATCCTCTGCTTTGATGTGTTTAAAATAGAGGAGGCATCTTCGGACACCTTTGGAGTTGATCCGGAGTCTTGATCGGCGTTTCGGCAAGCTAGCGAAACGAAATTGATGAGTGGAGTTTGGTTTCCAGCTTTGGAACAAATGTTTGAAGGTTTTGGGAGCTTAGTTTAAGCCTAAGCAACTTAACTAAGATCAAGAGTAAGTTTTCGGAGAAACTCTCTTGGATGAGCCTTGAAGTGGTTCGATGCATTGGATTTGATTTGCATGTTTAAATTCTGTTTTGAAAGCTTTTTTTGGCATGGTTAATGCTGGTTTTGAAAGCCATATGTTGAATGATGCTCAAGGTAAGAGATCCTTGGTTTTACATATTGTAAATGTGGATTTGATGCATAGTGATGCATGATGTTAAATGGCTTTGTTTACTGCTTTAAAACAGTGAATTGTTGATGTTATATGATGTATATTGGCAAGTGATATAATGGTTTTAAAGTACTTGAATCGGATATAGTTAGCCGGCTATAGGATTGGGTGCACCGTGAATAAAGTCGCCTTGGATGTTGAGGGGTTGTGAATGTACCGAAAACTCCATCCAAGTATCCTAACGAGAGAGAGTTAAGATCACAACGGTGGTTAAAAGTCCGTGTGTGGATCTTGTTAAGGTCACAACGGTGGTTAAAAGTCCGTGTGTGTAGACCTTGTGTTATGTGTCTCGTACTCTCGTTAGGAAGTTATACAACTACCGATGAGTGGTGTTGAGGGGTTGTGATTGTACCGTAAACTCCACCTTATGTTGTTCGGTAGTGTGTATGAAGCGTGTGGGACAACGCTTGTAATCCGCGTATCCGATTGTGTTTTGTGTTGTAAAAGTTTATGATTTATCACTTGAAAGCCAATATGTTGAATTGATGTAATGAAGCATGAGATGCTTGTAAAGTATGCATGGTTGCATGAAAAGAGTTAAGCTTGTGTTTTAAAGCTTGTTGAAAGTGTTTTCAAAAATGCATTATTGTGTTGTATTCTTTAGAGCATGCCTCACTAAGCTATTATGCTTACGCTCTCTCTTTGTTGTACCAATAATGCAGACAATTGAAGTGTTTGAGGGCAGCTAGGAAGCTAAGAGTCCAAGGGAAACTAAGCTCATTTATGGTGATGTTTTCATACACTATTAGTTTTGGTAATTTGGCAATGGGAACCTAAAATGTGGTTTTGGAAGATGTTTTGGACTCCCTAGTTTGTGGCATGTTGCTTTTGGTGTTTTGGATTGTAAATGGCCATTTAATGATTGTTTTGGTGATTGGTTGATTGCTTGGTTTTGGAAAAATAGGAAGCATGCCTATAGACTTGTGAAGTTCCATGTTTGATGCTATGAATGTGTTTTGAAGTTGCAAACTTGTTCCTTATATGTATGTTGACTTGTTGGTATGGTTAGAGGGTCATTAAGATGTGTTTAAATGGATTTGTGTATTAAAAACCAGCAAAATCTATAGCTTTTGGGAAAACCGTATCAGAACGGGCACTAGCGTTTCGAAACGGGGGCCTGTAATGGCCTTGGTGTTTCGAAACGGGTGGAGGCCGTTCCGGAACAATTTGGCCACTGTCAAGCCCTGTTTCGGAACAAGTCTCGAAACGAACCCGTATTTCGGAACGGTCAACACCGTTTCGAAACAGGTGACCGTTGGGCACTGTTTTGAATGGTTTTGAGGTTTGCAAGCTTTACGTTTTAGTCCCGAAATTTGTAATTGAAATTATATGAGTTTGAGATGTCTGCTTAAGGTGAAATTCGACAGAGATGCATGTAATGTGACTAATTTAATATTGGTAACTTAAAAATCAGTTAAGACCTTCTAATTTCTCAAGTGTTTCTCAAGTGTTCGTTTAGGATTAATGTGCATCTAGACAAGATTAAAAAGAAAAAAGGGTTGTTAATCAAGGTTGACTTTCGGGTTGACTTTGGTTTTCCCCGTGTAATCTTCGTAGTTCGGATCAACCGTCTAGGATGGACTAAGGGGGTTACATTTGGTGGTATCAGAGCTGAGTTCTCGTGTAAATGGGAATGGTTATGTGGGTGATGTTTGTGTTTTTGCATGATATGCCTTTTGGATGAAGGAATGTTGTTTGAATTGTGATGTATGGTTGCAATTGTGATGCTATGCTATGTTGAAGCATGTTAGGGGGACCCATTGCCATATCAAAACTAATGAAAGGAATTGTTTTTGGAAAATGAGCTTGAGTTCTTGGATTACTTACCTTGTTGTGCCTAATTATGTTTATTGCATTTGTGTCAGTGCATTGTTTTTTGTAAATGGGGCCTCGTAGAGAGACGAGGATGAATACGAGAGCTATGGCTCAGAATGAGAATGAGGAAAACGCTGATAATGTTGTGGATTTACCTCCCCCTGGTGGTGGACCACCTGGCGGTGATGGTGCTGGGGGTGGAAATGCTGGTGTTGGTTCTGGTGCTGGGGTCGCTGGACCTGAAGGTGTGCAGGGGCAAGCTGCTCCTGACATGACTGTTTTGATCCAGGCTATTGCTGGAGCCTTTCAGGCAGCAGTAGCTGGAGCTCAAGGAGCTTCGCATCAGGGTTATGCTAATTTGAGATTGCCTTTGGAACGTCTTCGCAGTCTGGGAGGGACTGAGTTCAGAGGTTTATCTCCTGAAGGTTCTGAATCTTGGTTGGAAAGCACCAAGAGGATTTTGGGGCAAATGAATTGCAACAATGTACAAAAGTTGGGTTGTGTGGTATCGCTGTTGCATGATGATGCGTATACGTGGTGGACGACCACTGTTTCCAGAATGGAGGAGAATGATGTGACTTGGACGTTCTTTCTGAACGCGTTCAAGCGAAAGTATCTAGGTGTGCGATACCTAGATGAAAAGAAAAGAGAATTCATGTCTCTTGTACAAGGAAGCATGTCGGTGGCGGAATATGAGGTTCAGTTTGTCCGCCTTAGCCAGTACGCACCTGAGTTAATCCCTGATGAGCGGGAGAGGTGTGAACGTTTCCGTTACGGTTTGGTGACGGATGTGAAGACTTACATGCTTGCTGCTGAGTATACGGATTTTGATGTGCTGGTGAGTAAAGCGAAGGATATTGAGAAGAACTTGGGTCTGTCTCCCAGAGGTGTTGGTTCTAGCTCAGGCAAAAGAGCTGCTGATTATAGTTCCAGTGGTGGACGGAACAAGAGAGGACGTGATAAGAGATATCAGTCTTCTTCTAGGCGTGCTGCAGGACATGGTGCGCTTGTTCAGGGAGACAAGTTGAAAGCTGATCAGAACACGTGCTGGATGTGTGGATCTCGTGGCCATATGAGGCGAGATTGTCCTCAAGCAGTGAGGGAGGTTCAGGCTCCGGTAGCAGTGACCGGTAATTCATGCTGGAATTATGGTTCAGCAGACCACATGAGGAGAGAGTGTCCTTTGTTGGCCGGTGGTGGTCAGGGACGTGCTCCTGGGGTAGTTGCACCACAGAGAGGTCGTGGGCGTGGTCGTGGTAATTTCCAGCGCAGAGAGGATGGTGGGAGGAATGTGGCTCATGTGGTGGCTGTTCAAACTGAGGGTGGTGGCCAGGCTCGAGTGTATGCTCAGCGTGAGGGGAGAAATGATACGGATGTGATCGCAGGTACTTTCACTTTGCAATCCTTATCATTACTTTCCTTGATTCTGGATCTACAAACTCATACATATTGCGTGAACATGCTCAATTGCTTGGTTTACCTGTTGAGTCTTTGGATGTTGGTATGCGTGTAACTAGTTCCTTTGGTGAGACCGTGGTGACACGGAAATTGTATAGAAGATGTCCCTTGGAAGTGCAAAACCATGTTTTTCTTGTTGATCTCATGGAATTGACATTCTATGGTTTTGATGTAATCCTTGGAATGGATTGGCTTGTTGAGCATCGAGCTGTAGTGGATTTTGAGAACAAGCGAGTTTCGTTGAAGCTTGCGGATGACTACGAGGTAGTGGTGGTTGGTGAGAATGTGAAGTTTCTTACCAATGTGGTGTCTTCTTTGGAAGCAAGTCGAATGCTGAGGCAAGGTTGTGAGGCTTATCTGGCCTTTGTGATGAATCCTAGCTCTAAGGAGTTGCGGGTTCAAGATATCAGGACAGTGCGAGAGTTTCCTGGAGTGTTTCCGGAGGAGTTACATGGATTGCCTCCTAGTTGAGAGGTGGAGTTTGGGATTGAGTTGTATGAAAACACAACTCCAGTGTCCATTACTCCTTATCGAATGGCACCTAAGGAGATGAAGGAGCTGAAGATGCAACTTCAGGAGTTGCTTGATCGTGGTTTCATTCAGCCGAGTGTGTCACCTTGGGGTGCACCGGTCCTGTTTCTGAAGAAGAAGGATGGCACTAGGAGAATGTGCATCGATTATCGTCAGCTGAGCAAGTTGACTATCAAGAATCGGTATCCTTTGCCGAGGATTGATGATCTTTTTGATCAGTTTTGGGGAGCGACTGTGTTCTCTAAGATTGACTTAAGGTCAGGTTATTATCAACTTAAGGTGAAGGATGTGGATGTGCCAAAAAAGCCTTTAGAACAAGGTATGGGCATTACGAGTTTCTTGTGATGTCGTTTGGCTTGGCGAATGCTCCTGCAGCTTTTATGGACATGATGAATAGAGTGTTCCATGAATACCTGGACAAGTTTGTTGTGGTGTTCATTGATGATATCCTTGTGTACTCTCGTACTGAGGAGGAGCATGATGGGCATTTGCGGATTGTGTTGCAGGCGCTGTTGCAGAATCAGCTTTATGCTAAGCTGAGCAAGTGCGAATTCTGGCTTAGGGAAGTTGTTTTCCTTGGTCATGTGGTTTTAGCTGAGGGGATCCGAGTTGATCCTCAGAAGATTGAGGCGGTGATGAATTGGAAGCCTCCTGAGTTTGTTCATGAAGTCCGTAGTTTCCTTGGGTTGGCAGGGTACTATCGGAGGTTTGTGGATGGATTTTCGAAGATTGCTGCACCCTTGATGAAGTTGTTGCAGAATGATTTCAAGTATGAGGGGACAGAGGCAAGACAACAGGCTTTTGAGAAGCTTAAGGCAGCTTTGACGCAAGCTCCTATCTTGGTTCAACCTGAATTAGGGAAAGAGTTTGTAGTGTACAGCGACGCATCCTATGTTGGTTTGGGGTATGTGTTGATGCAAGTGGGTAAGGTGGTCGCTTATGCATCGCGTCAGTTGAAGGTGCATGAGCGTAATTATCCTACGCATGATATTGAGTTAGCTGCGGTGGTCTTTGCTTTGAAAATTTGGAGACATTACCTGTATGGTGAGAAGTGTACTGTGTACACGGATCACAAGAGTTTGAAGTATTTGATGTCTCAGAAAGAGTTGAATCTTAGGCAACGACGTTGGGTGGAGTTGCTTAAGGATTACGATCTGACGATCGAGTACCATCCGGGAAAAGCTAGTGTTGTAGCGGATGCCTTAAGTAGAAAAGTGGCAGTGGAGTTGAGGGCTATGTTTTCCAGCTTGAGTATTTCGCGAGATGGGGGTCTTGTGGCTGAATTGCAAGTGAAACCATCTTTGGTTCAATTGATAAAGGATAAGCAGTTGTTGGATGATTCTTTGGTGCCACATGTTCATGATATTACTGAGGATAGACCATCAGATTTCTGTTTTAACGATGATGGGGTTCTATGTTCTAGGAGTCGGATAGTAGTGCCGAATGATGCTGAGTTGAGGCATACTATTCTGACTGGGGCTCATAGCAGTCCTTTTGCTATGCACCCTGGTAGTACTAATATGTATCGTGATCTTAAGGATGAGTACTATTGGGTGGGTTTGAAGAAAAATTTTGCAGAGTATGTGGGTAAGTGCATGGTTTGTCAGCGGGTTAAGGCTAAACATCAGTTTTCTTCTGGGTTGTTGCAACCGTTGAGGATTCCTGAGTGGAAGTGGGAAAGGATTACCATGGACTGTGTGTCTGGTTTGCCTTTGTCGCCATCGAAGAAGAATTCGGTGTGGGTGATTGTGGATCACCTTACGAAGTGTGCGCATTTCTTACCTGTGCATACTACGAATACTTTGGACAAGCTTGCGGATTTGTACATTGTTGAGATTGTGCGACTGCATGGTGTGCCAAAGTCTATAGTGTCGGATAGGGATCCGAGTTTACATCGCGTTTTTGGGAGTGTTTGTATGAAGCTTTGGGTAAACGGTTGAATTTCAGTACTTCTTATCATCCACACTCGGATGGACAGTCTGAGCGTGTTATCCAAGTGCTGGAAGATATGTTGAGGTGTTGTGTGATTGAGTTTCAAGGTTCTTGGGAGAAGAATTTGCCGTTGGTGGAGTTCGCTTATAATAATAGCTACCAGGCAAGTATTCAACTGGCACCTTATGAAGCCTTGTACAAGAGGAAGTGCAGAAGTCCTCTTTGCTGGGCTGAAACAGGTCAGAAGTTGGTTTCGATGCCGGCTTTGTTAAAAGGAACCACCGAGAAGGTGAAGCTCATTTGCGAGCGTTTGAATGCAGCTTTTGATAGACAGAAGTCTTACGCAGATTTGAAGCGTAAGGAGATTGAGTTTGCGGTTGGTGACCGTGTGTTCTTGAAGGTTTGGCCTTGGAAGAAGGTGATGAGGTTTGGTCGTAAGGGTAAGTTGAGCCCTAGGTACATTTGACCATACGAGGTGATTGAACGTGTGGGTCCTGTTGCGTACAAGCTGAGGTTACCGCAAGAGTTGGAAAAGTTACATGATGTGTTTCATGTCTCTATTCTTCGGAGGTATAGATCTGATCCTTCGCATGTTATGCATGTGGAGGAAGTGGAGTTGAATCCAGACTTGACCTATGATGAGGAGCCGGTTGAAATTCTGGATTCGGATAGTAAAGTTCTTCGAGGCAAGATCATTGAATTGGTTAAGGTGTTGTGGAGGCATCGTGTTGTTGAGGAAGCCACGTGGGAAAGAAAGGATGATATGTTGAAGCAGTTTCCGTACCTTTTTCCTCCAGGTAAATTTTGAGGACGAAATTTCTTAAGGGGGGAGAATTGTAACACCCCAATTTTGGGCTTGGAAGTTTAGGGTCTGAACTGGGTCGGTTTGATTTTCGGTTCAAATATAAAAGGATGCTTTAGGGAAAACCCAGTTCGGGATGCTTTAAAAATATGGAAAAATATCTAAAAATCCTCTTTTAATATATGTAAGAGAGTGGTGAAATCAATTTTGCAAAATAAGGTTTGGAAATACCAAATTTCGGAATAGTGACTAAAATGCGATTTTTGAAAAGTTCAGTGGTGACTGTTTTGTAAGGATTAAAACTTTGAATCTTTAAGGAGCTAATTTACCCAAAAATGATTTCTCCATATTTTTCCTTAATTTAAGAGATTTAATTAATGTTTAATTAATTAAATGAAAAAGGAAAACCACTTTTTAGAATTTCATAACTAACTTTTCCTAAAATTCTCTTTTCTTTTTCTCTCAAAATTCCATCATTCAAACACTTTTCTCCAGCAACTTTTTCATTGATTTCCACTTCAATTGAATTTTCAAAATTCCATCATTCAATCATCAATTAGTTTCTAATCAATCTTACATCAAATCCTTTTGATTTCCTCATTGAATTTTCAAGAAAATTGGCTTAAATCAAGGAGAAATCACCATTTAGAGGTAAGAATGTTCTTCTCCTCTAAATACTCAGTTCTTTACTGAAATTCACAAGTTGTCAATCCTTAATTGAAGTTTTATAAAAGGTTTTAATGTTAGAAGCTTGATTTTGGCTTAAAACTCAAGATTTGGAAGAAATCTTGAAGAATTTCGTTGTGATTGTTTGGGCTCTGTTTTAAGATGATTCTTAAATGTATTTTGGATGTCTAAAGATGTGTAAATGAGGTTTTATCAATGCAGTCCCGAATAGGTTGAATTTCTTAAGTTTTTGCTTATGAAAATGGTGGTTTTTGAGGTGATCTTGGTGTTCTGTTATAGCTGGAGGTATAAGGACGAGTTTAGGTTTATTTTGGATGTTGATTGATGTTTAGAAATGGTTAGAAGTGATGGATCTTGGCTGGGTTAAGTTTTGGAAGAGTTTGGAGGTGATTTCGGTTGTGTTTGGTAGCCGAAATGTTGGCTTTAGGTAGAGCAGCGAGTTTAAGTGTGTTGGCTGAAGATTTCAATGCATGATGATGCATTAATCCTCTATTTTGATGTGTTTAAAACAGGGGACGCATCTTCGGACACCTTTGGAGTTGATCCGGAGGCTTGATCGGCGTTTCAGCAAGCTTGCGAAACGAAATTGGTCAGTGGAGTTTGGTTTCCAGCTTTGGAACAAATGTTTGAAGGTTTTGGGAGCTTAGTTTAAGTCTAAGCAACTTAACTAAGCTTAAGAGTAATTTTTTGGAGAAACTCTCTTGGATGAGCCTTGAAGTGGTTCGATGCATTGGATTTGATTTGCATGTTTAAATTTTGTTTTGAAAGCATGTTTTAGCATGGTTAATGCTGGTTTTGAAAGCCATATGTTGAAGGATGCTCAAGGTAAGAGATCCTTGGTTTTACATATTGTAAATGTGGATTTGATGCATAGTGATGCATGATGTTAAATGGCTTTGTTTAATGCTTTAAAACAGTGAATTGTTGATGTTATATGATGTATATTGGCAAGTGATATAATAGTTTTAAAGTACTTGAATCGGATATAGTTAGCCGACTATAGGATTGGGTGCATCGTGAATAAAGTCGCCTTGGATGTTGAGGGGTTGTGATTGTACCGAAAACTCTATCCAAGTATCCTAACGAGAGAGAGTTAAGATCACAACGGTGGTTAAAAGTCCGTGTGTGGATCTTGTTAAGGTCACAACGGTGGTTAAAAGTCCGTGTGTGTAGACCTTGTGTTATGTGTCCCGTACTCTCGTTAGGAAGTTATACAACTACCGATGAGTGGTGTTGAGGGGTTGTGATTGTACCGTAAACTCCACCTTATGTTGTTCGGTAGTGTGTATGAAGCGTGTGGGACAACGCTTGTAATCCGCGTATCCGATTGTGTTTTGTGTTGTAAAAGTTTATGATTTATCACTTGAAAGCCAATATGTTGAATTGATGTAATGAAGCATGAGATGCTTGTAAAGTATGCATGGTTGCATGAAAAGAGTTAAGCTTGTGTTTTAAAACTTGTTGAAAGTGTTTTCAATAAGGCATTATTGTGTTGTTTTCTTTAGAGCATGCCTCACTAAGCTATTGTGCTTACGCTCTCTTTTTTTTGTACCAATAATGCAGACAATTGAAGTGTTTGAGGGCAGCAAGGAAGCTAAGAGTCCAAGGGAAACTAGGCTCATGTATGGTGATGTTTTCATACACTATTAGTTTTGGTAATTTGGCAATGGGAACGTAAAGTGTGGTTTTGGGAGATGTTTTGGACTCCCTAGTTTGTGGCATGTTGCTTTTGGTGTTTTGGATTGTGAATGGCCATTTAATGATTGTTTTGGTGATTGGTTGATTGCTTGGTTTTTGAAAAATAGGAAGCATGCCTATAGACTTGTGAAGTTCCATGTTTGATGCTATGAATGTGTTTTGAAGTTGCAAACTTGTTCCTTATATGTATGTTGACTTGTTGGTATGGTTAGAGGGTCATTAAGATGTGTTTAAATGGATTTGTGTATGAAAAACCAGCAAAATCTGCAGCTTCTGGCCAAACCGTATCGGAACGGGCAATAGCGTTTCGAAACGGGGGCCTGTAATGGCCTTGGTGATTCGAAACGGGTGGAGGCCGTTCTGGAATGATTTGGCCACTGTCAAGCCCTGTTTCAGAACAAGTCTCGAAACGAACCCGTGTTTTCGAACGGTCAACACCGTTCCGAAACAGGTGACCGTTGGGCACTGTTTTGAATGGTTGAGGTTTGCAAGCTTTACGTTTTAGTCCCGAAATTTGTAATTGAAATTATATGAGTTTGAGATGTCTGTTTAAGGTGAAATTCGACAGAGATGCATGTAATATGACTAATTTAATATTGGTAACTTAAAAATTAGTTAAGACCTAATTTCCAGAATTTACATTTTTGTCCCTAATATTTGTATTTCATGCAATTGAGTCCCCTATTTGAATCCGATCGCTGTGCTTTATTCGTAAATGTTTCTCAAGTGTTCGTTTAGGACTAATGTGCATCTAGACAAGATTAAAAAGAAAAAAAGGGTTGTTAATCAAGGTTGACTTTCGGGTTGACTTTGGTTTTCCCCGTGTAATCTTCGTAGTTCGGATCAACCGTCTAGGCCGGGCTAAGGGGGTTACACTAAATATCTGGTTTGAACCGTTTGTACGAACCCCCCTTTTAATAGGGATCTCATTTATGAAATTCGTTCAATTTTCAAAAGTTTAATGTGTCCCCTTCTGTAAATACTGAGTATCTTCAAGAAATAAATTGTTCTATCTAGTGTGTTCCATGTGTGATGCATTCAGTTGTATGTGTTGTATGATTATTACACATTAATAAATAATATAATGATTTAATTATGAATGATGATATGCTTGATGAAATGATGAACTAGATAGATGATATCATACTCTGCCTACTCGTTGTATGTCCGCTCGATCTATATACATGATATGTAATTGTGCTATGTGGTTATTTGATTTGTGATGATATTGTATGTCTGACTGATGTAAGTAATAATATAATTTGTTGCTTGACCTATGATGGTACACTCGGTTTGCATGATGAAAGATGATATCGTCTGCTCAATGGTATGCCCGTATATGTGTCTAAAGAGCATGAACTTCTGTTTCTGATGCCTCGAATGGAATATGCATGCCATATGTATTTTGTTACTCATGTCTGAAATCTGAATACCGATTGTTATATGGGGTATATTGTTGGGTTATGTTATGAAGTCTCTGTTGGTATAGCCCTGATACAGCTGGTAAATCCTTATGGACTCAAGGTCTCCCCTTGGGTAGGCTTCGGTGCTTTAGCATGGGTAAATCCTTATGGACCTAAGGCAGCCCCTTAGGGGGCACCTATGCCCATCGGGCCTAGGGTAAGTCCTTATGGATGCAGTTCTGAGGGACTACATATTGGTGTAAGGTTGGAGGGTAGTTACTAGTACACCCTTGTATGTACTTGAACATTTGCATTTAATTGTTATGTATTCTTATGATATGACTAATATGTATTTATGCATGTTTGATCTGCACTTATTGGAACACACTAGACATTAAACTCTTTGTTTTCATCTTCGTAATCTATCATCTTGTATAATTCTCGTTTGTTACTCGATGATTGAATAAAGAACAAGTAATGTTATCTCAAGTATAACTTTACCATGATATAGCGGAAAAGAAATGCAGACTGTTACTGCTTGGAACATCCTGAAAATGTTATGCCTTTCATACATATGTATGAGATTATAGCATCTTTTATTAGTTCTGTATTACTGAGCTTTTCCTGTAACACCCCAAATTTGGGCCTAGATGTTTAGAGTCCGAATCGGACCGGTCAAAAAACGGTTCGAATCTTAAAGGGAGTTTTAGGGAACACCTAGTTCGGGATGCTTTAAAAATATAGAAAAATATCTAAAAATCCTCGTTTAATATATGAAAAGTTATGGTGAAATCAATTTTACAAAATAAGGTTTGGAAATACTACATTTCGGTGTAGTGACCAAATCGCGGTTTTTACAAAAGTTAAATAATGATTGTTTTGTAAAGGATTGAAACTTTGAATCTTTAAGGAGCTAATTTTACCAAAATGTTTTCATCAGATTTTTCCTTAAATTGGGTGATTTAATTAATGTTTTAATTAAACGAAATGAAGGTTAATTAATTTAGAAAATACCTTTGACATCTCATAACTACTTTTCACAAATTTTTCCTCATTTTTTTTCTCTCTCAAATTCTTTTCAACCAAACAAATTCTCTCCAGCAAATATACTTTGATTTTCACTTCATTTGTTGAGATTTCAATCTTCCTTTGATTCTTAATCAATTCCTCATCAAATCCTCTTGCTTTCTACATTGAATTTTCAAGAAAACTTGCCCAATCAAGGAGAAATCATCCATTAGAGGGGAGACATCTTCGGACGCTTTTGGTGTTGATCCGAAAGCCTAGATAGCATTTCGGCGAGCAAGTGAAACGTAATCGGTGAGTGCGTATGGTTTTAGAAGTCCTTGAGGGACAAAGACTCAAGGTTTGGGGATTTAGGAAAGGATTGAAATACCTTCCTAAGTCCGGAAGTAAGTATTGGCTAGATTGCTCTCATAGATATGGTGATCGCCCCTAAAATGCTTTTACATGCTCATGGTTTGAGATTGATAAATTCCTACTATTTTTATGCATGTTTTATAGAAAGAGATGATGCTTGAAATGATTTCATGAAGTAACATGTTGCATGGTTGAGATTTGAGCTTTTGTTTAAAGCATGGAAAATGTTATGGTTTTGAAATGAGATGAGAATGTTTTGAGAATTGTTGCATGAAAAACAGCAGGTGAGATGATGATTTGACATAATATATTGGCATAGATGTTGAGATACTTACCGGATATAATTGATCCATCAATAGGATGAGAGTGCACTATAAACTAAAAATTCGTATGTGCTCTTTGGTTAAGCCAAAGGGAGAGAACCGATGATGGGCACTCCATCAGGTAGGACATGGTGAAATACCCAAGTTTTGTGGCGATGAGAGATTCCGCCATGTGAGTACGGTGATGTGAGATTCCACCGGAAATTGTGTTGCTAGACGAGTGAGTACGGTGATGGTAGATGCCACCGGAAGTGTCTAGTGAGATGTCTCCATATCCGAGTAATAATGAGATGTAAAATGCCAATATAAAATATGAAATGATTTTTGATTCACATGTACCTTTGATGAAATGATTTATGCTATGAGAAATGCATATGAGATTTGTATTGAAATGCTTTGGTGTTACAAGCATGAGTATGGCTTTGCCATGAGTTTTGCATTGGTTTAAATGCATGGATAGAATGAAGCTACACGTGTTTTCAATGAGAAGTTTGTTTGAATGGTTTTCAAGCATGAGATAGAATGATCATGTTGCAAAAAAAAGCTTTTGAGAAAGTCTTTTCAAGTTATGCATTATTGTGTTGGTTTCCTTAGAGCATGCCTCACTAAGCATTTGTGCTTACACTTTCTTTTACCAATAATGCAGATAATTGAGGTGTTTCCGGGCATCAAAGAGGATAAGATCATCCACGGAAGTACAAGCTCACGTATGGTGAAGTTTTCATACAATTTAGTTTTGATATAATGGCAATGGGAAACCAAGGTTGTATTTGGGAGATATGTTTGAACTCCCTAAGTTTGTGGCATGTTTATGTTGACATTTTTGGGTTGTAAGTGGCCTTAAATGTTTTGTTTGAGGTTGGATTGCTTATATTGGTTTTGAGATTAGGGAGCATGCCTTTAGACTATGTGAATTTGGGTTTGATGCCATGCTTGTGTTAGAAAGTCCTAAATATGTTCCTTATGTGTAAAATTGTTTGCTGGTATGATTTGGGAGTCTTTGAGGCATGTTTGATTGGGTTAAAGGATGAAAAACCAGCTATGTTTGTTGTTTCTGGGCAAGGTGTATCGAAACACTCTCAAGTGTTTCGAAACGGGGGCCTGTAATGGTCTTAGTGTTTCGAAATGACTGAGACTGGTTCGAAACAGTTTGGCCATTGGAGTGCCCTGTTTTGGTACAGGTCTCGGAACATACCCGCGTACCGAAACGGTCAATACCGTTTCGATACGTGCGTTTCGGTACGGTGGGTAGGCGTTCCGATACAGCTGACCGTTGAATGCAGATTTGAATTGCTTTGAGTTTTCTTGGTTTACATTTTAGTCCTAAATGTTGTGGATGCAATTGCTTGAGCTTGGAATGTCTATTTAAGCTGAAATTTGGCAGAGAAGAATGTAACATGATTAATTTCATATTGGTAATCCTAAAACCAGTGAAGTCCCTCTAATTTACATATATTACATTTTGATCCCTAATCTTGATTAAAGTGCAATTGAGTCCCTAAATGTGTTCCAATTGTTGTTCCTTTTTCTACCATGTCTCGTGGGTCTTCACATAGGCTTATTGTGCATCTAGACAAGATTAAAAATGAAAATAAAGAGTCGTGAATCAAGGTTGACTTTCGGGTTGACTTTGGTTTTCCCCGTGTAATCTTCGTAGTTCGGGTCAAACGTCTAGGCCGGGCTAAGGGGGTTACATTTGTTGGTATCATAGCCAGGTTATCGAATAATTGGGGTTTGGTATGTGGTTGTTGTATGTGTTTATGCATGATTGTGTCTTTTCAGTGAAAGTTTGATGTATGAACAGTGATGTGTGATTAAGTTGAGATGATTTTGTGATACTATGCTATGTTTGGAGTGTGGTTGGGGATCCCATTGCCATATCAAAACTAATGAGAAGAATTGTTTTCGAAAATGAGCTTGAGTACTTGGATTTCTTACCTTATTGAGCCTAATTGTGTTTATTGCATTCTGTCAGTGCATTGTTTTTATAATGGGGCCACGTAGAGAGCTGAGAATCAATACTAGATCGACGGCTGAGAATGAAAACGCGGAGAATGTTGAGGATTTACCTCCTCCACCCCCTGGTGGACCACCCGGTGGTGGTGGAGCTGGGGATGGTAATGCTGGTGCTGGTGCTGGGGTTGCTGGACCCGAGGGTGTGCAATGGCAAGCTGCTCCTGACATGACCATGTTGATACAGACTATTGCTGGAGCTTTCCAGGCAGCCGTAGTTGGAGCTCATGGAGTTGCACATCAGGATGATGCTAATGTGAGATTGCCTTTGGAGCGTCTTCGTAGTATAGGAGAGACTGAGTTCATAGGCTTGTCTCCAGAAGGATCTGAGTCTTGGTTGGAGAGCACCAAGAGGATTCTGGGTCAGTTTAACTGCAACAATGTGCAGAAGCTGGGTTGTATTGTGTCACTACTGCATGGTGATGCTTATACGAGGTGGACGACCACTATCTTCGGGATAGAGGATGATGAGGTGACTTGGACGTTCTTCTTGAATGCGTTCAAGCGGAAGTACCTGGAAGTGCGTTACCTCGATGAAAAGAAGAGAGAGTTTATGTCTCTCATGCAAGGGAACATGTCAGTAGCTGAATATGAAATTCAGTTTGTTCGCCTTAGTTAGTATGCACCTGAACTAATCCCTAATGAGCGAGAGAGGTGCGAACGATTTCGTTATGGGCTGGTAGCGAATGTCAAGACCTATATGCTTGCAGCTGATTACACTGATTTCGATGTCTTGGTCACAAGAGCCAATGACATTGAATCGAATCTTGGTTTGGCAAGTCGAGCTGGTGGCTCTAGCTCGGGAAAGCGAGCTACAGAATGTGATTTTGGTAGAGATCGCAACAAGACACGGAAGGATAGAAAGCCACACTATGATGCTAGACGTCGGGGTGGTAACCCTGGTAGAGGTCAGCAAGGACCTAATGCTTTCTTAAGGATTCCTGAGTGTAATCGTTGTGGTAGAAGAGATAGTGGTGAGTGTTGGGGTAACCTTGGGACATGCTGGAATTGTGGATACCGAGGGCATTTGAAGAAAGATTGTCCTCAGCCGCTGAGAGAGGGACAGGCTCCGGTGAGAGCAGTTGAGCAACAGAAAGGTCGTGGGCGCGGTCGTGGTAATTTTCAGCGTAGGGATGATGGTTGAAGGAACGTAGCACATGTTGTGGTTGTTCAACTTGAGGGTGGCGGTCAAGCTCGAGTGTATGCCCATCGTGAGGGAAGGAATGATACGAATGTGATCGCAGGTACCTTTACTTTGCAATCCTTGTCATTGCTTTCTTTGATTGATTCTAGATCTACACACTCGTACATATTGCGTGAACATGCTCAAATGCTTGGTTTACCTGTTGAGTCTCTGGATGTGGGTATGCGTGTGACTAGTTCCTTTGGTGAGACGGTTGTAACAAGGAAGTTGTATAAGAGATGTCCCTTGAAGGTGCAAAATCATGTTTTTCTTGTTGATCTCATGGAATTGCCATTCTATGGTTTTGATGTAATCCTTGGCATGGATTGGCTTTTTGAGCATAAGGCTGTTGTGGATTTTGAAAGCAAGCGAGTTTCGTTGAAACTTGCGGATGATTATGAGATGGTGGTAGTGGGTGAGAATGTGAAGTTCCTTGCCAATGTGGTGTCTACATTAGAAGCAAGTCGGATGTTGCGGCAAGGTTGCGAGGATTACCTAGCCTTTGTTATGAATCCTAGTTCAAAGGAGGTGCGCGTTCAGAATATAAGAACTGTGTGTGAGTTCCCTGGAGTGTTTCCGGAGGAATTACCTAGATTGCCGCCTAGTCGGGAAGTGGAATTTGGGATTGAGCTGTATGAGAACACAACTCCGGTGTCCATTGCTCCCTATCGCATGGCACCCAAAGAGTTGAAGGAGTTGAAGACGCAACTTCAGGAGTTGCTTGACTGTGGCTTCATTCGGCCTAGTGTGTCACCTTGAGGTGCACCGGTCTTGTTTGTGCAAAAGAAAGATGGCACGATGAGAATGTGCATCGATTATCGTCAGCTGAATAAGTTGACCGTCAAGAACAAGTATCCTTTGCCGAGGATTGATGATCTTTGATCAGTTTCGGGGAGCGGCTGTATTCTCAAAGATTGACTTGAGGTCAAGGTACTATCAGCTAAAGGTGAAATATATGGATGTGCCGGAAACTGCCTTTAGAACGAGGTATGGGCATTATGAGTTCCTTGTAATGTCGTTTGGCTTGACGAATGTTCCAGTTGCTTTCATGGACATGATGAATAGAGTGTTCCATGAATACTTGGACAAGTTCTTTATGGTGTTCATTGACGATATCCTTGTGTACTCTCGTACTGAGGAGGAGCATGAAGGTCATTTGAGAATTGTCTTGCAAGCGCTGTTGGAAAATCAGCTTTATGCTAAGCTGAGCAAGTGTGAGTTTTGGCTAAAGGAAGTTGTTTTCCTTGGTCATGTGGTTTCGGATGAAGGGATTCGAGTTGATCCCTAGAAGGTTGAGGCAGTGATGAATTGGAAGCCTCCTAAGTCTGTTCATGAAGTCCGTAGTTTCCTTGGGTTGGTAGGATACTACCAAAGGTTCGTGGATGGATTTTCTAAGATTGATGCCCCTTTAACGAAGTTGTTGCAAAACGATGTTAAGTATGAGTGGACGGAAGCGAGACAACAAGCTTTTGAGAAGCTTAAGGTAGCTCTGATGCAAGCTCCTATCTTGGTTCAACCTGAATCAGGGAAAGAGTTTGTGTTGTATAGTGATGCATCCTACGTTGGTTTAGGGTGTGTGTTAATGCAAGAGGGTAAGGTGGTGGCTTATGCATCGCGTCAGTTGAAGGTGCATGAGCGCAATTATCCTACGCGTGATTTTGAGTTAGCTGCGGTGGTTTTTGCCTTGAAGATCTGGAGACATTATTTTTATGGTGAGAAGTGTACTGTGTACACGGATCACAAGAGTTTGATGTATTTGATGTCTCTGAAAGAGTTGAATCTTAGGCAACGACGATGGGTGGAGTTACTTAAGGATTACGATATAACGATCGAGTATCACCCGGGAAAGGCCAATGTTGTGGCCGACGCCTTGAGCAGAAAAGTGGCGGTGGAGTTAAGGGCGATGTTTGCTAGCCTGAGCATATTGCGAGATAGAGGTCTTGTTGTTGAGTTGCTAGTGAAACCATCTCTAGTTCGGTTGATAAAGGATAAGCAGTTGTTGGATGATTCTTTGGTGCCACATGTTCAGGATATTGTGAGGATAGACCATCGAATTTTTGTTTTAATGATGATGGTGTTTTATGTTTTGGAAGTCGAATAGTGGTGCCGAATGATGTGGAGTTGAGGTGTACTATTCTGACCGAAGCTCATAGTAGTCCTTTTGCTATGCACCCTGGTAGTACAAAGATGTATCGTGATCTGAAGGATGAGTACTATTGGGTGGGGTTGAAGAAAGATGTTGCTGAATATGTGAGCAAGTGCATGGTTTGTCAGCGGCTTAAGGCTGAGCATCAGTTTCCTTCGGGGTTGTTGCAACCGTTGAGGATCCCTGAATGGAAATGGGAGAGGATAACCATGGACTTTGTGTCTGGTTTGCCTTTGTCGCCATCAAAGAAGAATTATGTTTGGGTGATTGTTGATCGCCTTACGAAGTGTGCGCATTTCTTACCTGGGCATACTACGTATAACTTGGATAAGCTTGCAGAGTTGTGCATTGCTGAGTTTGTACGTCTGCATGGTGTACCGAAATCTATAGTGTTGGATAGAGATTCGAGGTTCACGGCAAGGTTTTGGGAGTGTTTACATCAAGCATTGGGTACGCGGGTGAATTTCAGTACTTTTTATCATCCGCAGACGGATGGGCAGTCAGAGCGTGTTATCCAAGTGCTTGAGGATATGTTGAGGTGTTGTGTGATTGAGTTTCAAGGCTCTTGGGAGAAGCACTTGCCTTTGGTGGAGTTTGCTTATAATAATAGCTACCAGGCAAGTATTCAAATGGCACATTATGAGGCTTTGTATGGGAGGAAATGCAGAACTCCTCTTTGTTAGGCTGAAACGAGACAAAAGTGGGTCTCGATGCCAGTTTGTTGAAAGGAACTACCGAGAAGGTGAAGCTCATTTGTGAGCGGTTGAAGGCAGCATCGGATCGGAAAAAGTCATACGTGGATTTGAAGCGTAAGGAGATAGAATTTGTGGTGGGCGGCCATGTGTTCATGAAAGTTTCACCTTGGAAGAAGGTGATGAGATTTGGTCGAAAGGGCAAGCTGGGCCCTAGATACATTGGACCATACGAGGTCATAGTACGTGTGGGTCCAGTTGCTTATAAACTGAGGCTACCACAATAGCTAGAAAAGATACAAAATGTGTTTCATGTGTCCATGCTTCGGAGGTATAGATCGGATCCTTCGCATGTTATGCATGTGGAGGAAGTTGAGTTGAATCCAGATTTGACATATGATGAGGAACCAATTGAGATTTTGGATTCGGAGAGTAAGGTTCTCCGTGGTAAGACCATTGAGCTGGTTAAGGTGTTGTGGAGGCATCGTGGTGTTGAGGAAGCCACTTGGGAAAGAAAGGAAGATATGAATAAGCAGTTTCCTTACCCTTTTCCTCCAGGTAAATTCCGAGGACGAAATTTCTTAAGAGGGGGATAGTTGTAACACCCCAAATTTGGGCCTAGATGTTTAGAGTCCGAATCGGACCGGTCAGAAAACGGTTCAAATCTTAAAGGGAGTTTTAGGGAACACCTAGTTCGGGATGCTTTAAAAATATAGAAAAATATCTAAAAATCCTCATTTAATATATGAAAGGTGATGGTGAAATCAATTTTACAAAATAAGGTTTCGAAATAATACATTTCGGTGTAGTCACCAAATCGCGGTTTTTACAAAAGTTAAATAGTGATTGTTTTGTAAAGGATTGAAACTTTGAATCTTTAAGGAGCTAATTTTACCAAAATGTTTTCATCAGATTTTTCCTTAAATTAAGTGATTTAATTAATGTTTTAATTAAAGGAAATGAAGGTTAATTAATTTAGAAACTACCTTTGACATTTCATAACTACTTTTCACAAATTTTTCCTTATTTTTTTCTCTCTCAAATTCTTTTCAACCAAACACATTCTCTCCAGCAAATATACTTTGATTTTCACTTAATTTGTTGAGATTTCAATCTTCCTTTGATTTTTAATCAATTCCTCATCAAATCCTATTGATTTCTACATTGAATTTTCAAGAAAACTTGTCCAAATCAAGGAGAAATCATCAATTAGAGGGGAGACATCTTCGGACGCTTTTGGTGTTGATCCGGAAGCCTAGATAGCGTTTCGGCGAGCAAGCGAAACGTAATCGGTGAGTGTGTATTGTTTTACAAGTCCTTCAGGGACAAAGACTCAAGGTTTGGGGATTTAGGAAAGGTTTGAAACACCTTTCTAAGTCCGGAAGTAAGTATTGGCTAGATTGCTCTCATAGATATGGTGATTGCCCCTAAAATGCTTTTACATGCTCATGGTTTGAGATTGATAAATTCATACTATTTTTATGCATGTTTTAAAGCAATAGATGATGCTTGAAATGATTTCATGAAGTTACATGTTGCATGGTTGAGATTTGAACTTTTTTTAAATCATGACAAATGTTATGGTTTTGAAATGAGATGAGAATGTTTTGAGAATTGTTGCATGAAAAACAGTAGGTGAGATGATGATTTGACATAATATATTGGCATAGATGTTGAGATACTTACCGGATATAATTGATCAATCAATAGGATGAGAGTGCACTATAAACTAAAAATTCGTACGTGCTCTTTGGTTAAGCCAAAGGGAGTGAATCGATGATTGGCATTCCATCGGGTATGACTTTGTGAAATACCCAAGCTTTGTGGCGATGAGAGATTCCGCCATGTGAGTACGGTGATGTGAGATTCCACCAGAAATTGTGTTGCTAGACGAGTGAGTACGGTGATGGTAGATGCCACCAGAAGTGTCTAGTGAGATGTCCGCATATCCGTGTAATAATGAGATGTGAAATGCCAATATAAAATATGAAATGATTTTTTATTCACAAGTACCTTTGATGAAATGATTTATGTTATGAGAAATGCATATGAGATTTGTATTGAAATGCTTTGGTGTTACAAGCATGAGTAAGGCTTTGCCATGAGTTTTGCATTGGTTTAAATGCATGGGATAGAATAAAGGTACACGTATTTTCAATGAGAAGTTGCTTTGAATGGTTTTCAAGCATGAGATAGAATGAGCATGTTGCAAAAAAAGCTTTTGAGAAAGTGTTTTCAAGTTATGCATTATTTTGTTGGTTTTCTTAGAGCATGCCTCACTAAGCATTTATGCTTACGCTCTCTTTTACCAATAATGCAGATAATTGAGGTGTTTTCGGGCATCAAAGAGGATAAGATCATTCAAGGAAGTACAAGCTCACGTATGGTGAAGTTTTCATACACTTTAGTTTTGATATAATGCCAATGGGAAACCAAGGTTGTATTTGGGAGATATGTTTGAACTCCCTAAGTTTGTGGCATGTTTATGTTGACATTTTTGGGTTGTAAGTGGCCTTAAATTTTTTGTTTGAGGTTGGATTGCTTATATTGGTTTTGATGTTAGGGAGCATGCCTTTAGACTATGTGAATTTGTGTTTGATGTCATGCTCGTGTTAGAAAGTCCTAAATATGTTCCTTATGTGTAAAATGGTTTGCTGGTATGATTTGGGAGTCTTTGCGGCATCTTTGATTGGGTTAAAGGATGAAAAATCAGTTATATCTATTATTTCTGGGCAAGGTGTATCGAAACACTCTCAAGTGTGTAGAACTAATGTTTTGATATAATATTTGAAAAATGTTTTGGACTAAATTGAAAAGAATTTAAAATATGTTTTTAGTCAAAAATAACTTGAAAATATGTTTAAGGGTTTTTAAAGGCTTTGGATGATTTTAAAGTACATTTAAAGTAGTCAAAACCAGCCTTTTCAAGTGCCCGTACCGATACGGTCTTGGACCGTACCGATACGCTTTAGGGTTTCAACTATTTGAACTTTCCAGTAGCCAAAACCCGTACCGATACGCTTAGCCGTATCGATACAGTGTGTTTTGAAATAGCCCAACGGCTAGTCGCGTACCGATACGGGTGTATCGCGTACCGAAACGCCTAACTACCCCAACGGTCATTTTCCCAACGGTCTTTTAATTGTGGGACCGTACTGATACGCTAGGTAAGCGTATCGATACGCATCAGCTGAAGAAGCCAACGACTCTTTCCTCATTTAGACTGTATCGATACGGTTTGACGAGTATCGATACGCCAAGCTGCAGAACTGCATTTATGGTGGGAAATAAAGGCTCCAGCGGCTCCAATTCAATCCCAACGGCTAGAAACGGCTACAAACTCATCAAGGAGTATAAAAGGGACCTCCAAGCATCTTGTAATGGTTAATGCTTCAATTGTTACAACATTATGATGTCAAAACACTTGTGAGCTTAACATTGTTAAATTTGCTCAAGTGTTTAAGTTTTGGGTGAGAGCTTAGTATTGAAACACATACCTATTAGAGAGATTTCTAGTTTGCTAAGTATTTCTCTTGTAAGAGAGTGTTTGATCAAGCTTTGGGTAGAAAGCTTGATCGTTGTAACGGTTTCCTCCTAAGCCGAGAAAAGGGGACGAAATTCTTAGTGAATTTGTTTGGAAATCCTTAGTGGGGAGCTAAGGTAGTGGATGTAGACCTTGGTTAGAAGGTTGAACCACTATAAATCCTTGTGTCAAATTACCAAATTTTCACCTCCCACTAAAACACCCAATTATCCAACTTCTCCACACTTGGCGAGCAAGAACGGTTGATCGAATCGAGCCCCTCACATCTCAAAATTTGGTATCAGAGCTTGGCTCAATCGAAGAGGGTTAACATCCTATTGAGAAGATCCGGCAAGCTCGATCAACATTTCACCAACCGGCTCAAATGGCGCAATCCATCGACAAACCGCCTTTCTTCTACGGGAATCACTATGCCCATTGGAAGACAAAGATGAAATTCTTCTTGAAGTCAAGAGACTACAAAACTCTAGGACATAGTTGAAGATGGTCCGTTCGTGCCTCAAGGAAGCAAAGCGGAATGGAGTGCCGAAGATCGCAAGAAGATGAAGCTTAATTGCAAAGCCTTGCACATGCTCTTTTGTGCATTTGGCCCAACCATATATGAGAAGATGTCTTCTTGTGAGAGTTCCAAGGAGGTATGGGACAAGCTTGAAGTCACATACGAGGGAACCGATGAAGTCAAGGAGACCAAGATTGGGCTCCTCACCTTAGAGTATGAGAACTTCATGATGGATCCAGAAGAGAACATCGAGAAAATGTTTGATAGGTTCTCCACCATCACCAATGGTCTTAAAAGTTATGGAGAAGCCATCCCGGAAGAGAAGCTTGTCCGAAAGCTCATCTACTCCATTCCCGAGTCGTGGGACTCAAAGAGGACCGCCATCATCGAAGCCAAGACTCTCAAAACCTTGAAGCTTGATGAACTCATGGGGTCACTTCTCACTCACCAAATAATGAAGAAAAATAAAGAAGAGGAGAAGAAAAAGGAAGAGATTAGAGCGATGGGGAAGAAGAAGATCATTGAGCTAGGCATCAATGCAAGTGTCGTTGCTCTCAAATCCTCCACATGCCATCATGTAGATTCAAGTGAGGAGGAAAGTGAAGATGAAGAGATGGCCTATCACTTCAACAAATTTGCCCGGTTCATGAAGAGCAAAATGGAAAAATCCAAGCATGAATCGATGAAGAAGATGAAGGACTCCCACAAATCCAAGCAAAATGAAGGACTCTACCGATGATGAAGTACCTATGCTTGGTGGCCCTCAATGAGGGGGAGGTAACTTCTAACTCATCTATTTCAAATTCATATACATTTGATGAGCTGCAAGATGTCTATGATGATTTGCTTTTGGAATTCAAGGCATCATTTTCCAAGAACAAAAAGTTGATTTCAAAAATAAAAATTGAAAATGATTTGCTTCCAAAACAAATCTTGAACTTGAAGCAAAATTGAAAGATTTTGAACAAAAATGTTTTGATTTACAAAATTTCCTTCTTAAAGTTCAAAAAGAAAAAAATTTGATTTCCAATGAACTTGAAAAGAAAAATAATTTTGGAAAATCAATCTTTTATGTAAGACAATCTAGTGCCCCTAGATTTGTGAATGGAAAATGTTTTAGAAGTGTTTGGGTCCCAAAAGGACTAACCACTTCAACTAAAAAGGATGAAATTGAAAAATGGATTCCTAAGGGGACTAAATTTTGTGCTAATAATATCTATGGATCCAAAGCAATTTGGATACCAAAAATTACTTGATTGTCTTTTGATAGGTGTGATGGAGAGTGATCAACAAGTCAAAAATTGAGGGGGAGCTCCATGCACACAAAGGAAGAACACTTGAAGAAGGAAGGCTTCACATCCTCCCTTGGGTTCAAGTGTGGTAAAATCTAGTTGCTTTTGTTTTTATTTGATTTATTTTCATTTATGTCAACTAGATAATCATTTATGTTGAACTAACATTCTTATGATGTTTTGAGTAAGGGGGAGCCATTTTTTTAAACCAAAATTTTAAGTGTGTCAATTTTGTTTGCCTCCTAAGTTATTTTGAACTCAATGTCATTTTAAATTCTTTTTGATATAACAAAAAGGGCGAGAAATTGTTTGAAAAATTGAATTTTTAAATGAATAAGGGTGAGCTTTATTTGATTTCATATCTTTAATCTCTTATTCACAATTTTAAAGTTAAAGGGGGAGAATCCCAAACAATTTTTCAAGTTGGTTTTATTATATCAAAAAGGGGGAGATTGTAGAACTAATGTTTTGATATAATATTTGAAAACTGTTTTAGACTAAATTGAAAAAAATTTAAAATATGTTTTTAGTCAAAAACAACTTAAAAATATGTTTAAGGGTTTTTAAAGGCTTTGAAATGATTTTAAAGTACATTTAAAGTAGTCAAAACCAGCCTTTTCAAGTGCCCGTACCGATACGGTCTTGGACCGTACTGATACGCTTTAGGGTTTCAACTACCTGAACTTTCCAGTAGCCAAAACCCGTACCGATACGCTTAGCCGTATCGATACGGTGTGTTTTGAAATAGCCCAACGGCTAGTCGCGTACCGATATGGGTGTATCACGTACCGATACGCCTAACTACCCCAACGGTCATTTTCCCAACAGTCTTTTAATTGCAGGACCGTGCCGATACGCTAGGTAAGGGTATCGATACGCATCAGCTGAAGAAGCCAGCGGCTCTTTCCTCATTGAGACCGTATCGATATGGTTTGACGAGTATCGATACCCCAAGCTGCAGAACTGCATTTATGGTGGGAAACAAAGACTCCATGTAACACCCTCGTCCCGGTCTGGCCGGATGACCGGTCCGAGTAGGCTACATGGGGAAAACCAAAGCGAAACCCATTAAGGTTCCCCCTCGGTTAGCAACCCTAGAAAATTTCTTTTATTTTAATCTTGTCTAAAGGCATGTTAATTCCTAAGTGATCACGTCAGCGGAAAACATCAAGAAAGAAACACATTCGAACCTCAATCCATACATTAAACTGTTCATTTTACGTATACAGGGCAGGCCGTATCGATATGCCAATCAAGGGTATCGATACGCCTTGACTAGATCAACCCTCACAGTCAACTCAGGGAAGACCGTATCGATACAGCCCTTGAGCGTATCGATACGCCCCTCTCGGTCAACATCTCGTGGTCAACGAGATAAACTCGTACCAATACGCCTCATCACCGTACCGATACGCCAAAAACTCACCAAATTCTCAGAATTCCAGTGAGCAAAGACCGTATCGATACACCCCCGTGTATCGATACGCCAAGCCAAAACCGAGTCCTGCAGGCAAGACCGTATCGATACGGCCCTTAGGCGTATCGATATGCCCTGCACTGCAAGTCTCCAAATTCAGCAAAAACCATACAAGACTCAACTCTAAATGCATTTTAGGACTCCCCTATCGACATACAAGCATCCATACAACATACTACAACCAAGATTTAGCATATAGAGCGATTTAGATGATTAACAAGGCATCCATACATGGCATTCACACAAAGGGTAAATATTGCATAAATGGGCATACTTAAGAGTTCAAAAAGGCCAAATGGCACAAGTCATCACATATGAGGTTTACATGCCAACCAAAACAAACTTAAAACATCCAAAGGCATATCCAACCATCACAAGCATTCAAAAGACATAGCATGGTTTACAAATCCAAACGAGACATGAACATCATCAACATCTATGAGTCATACACGCTCATACAAAACACATAGTAGCCCCATTGCTAAACTACTACTTTAATTACTAAGTCATACTTGAGCAATTACAACTTGGAAAGCCCCTTCGCCTTGCTCCTTGCTAACACCACGCTAATGATCTGCATTGTTGAAATGAGAGCGTAAGCTAGGAGCTTAGTGAGGATGCTCTAAAAACCAAAACAACAACAATGCAGGGTTCAAGCATGCAATCCTTAACATCACACACAACATACATGGGCATTAACATAGAAACCTAGCTAGTGTTTCAAGAGTCATCAATATGGCATCTTACATCATATTAAGCATAACAACATAAATCATATATCACAACATCATAATCATAAGAGCAAGTACATTTGCCACTATTAGTTTACTCGGATGTGCGGATTTACTCTCAACAACAACATTACCTCGGTGGGATTACACTCATCACCGGACCTTACATGGGTGGGATTCCACTCATCACCACATGCCCTACGGATGGGATTCCACTCATCATCACGTATATATAAATAATTTACGGTGGAATATTACATCACCGTACTCCTCCTTGATGACTCAACGCCATCAAGGCCACGCGTGGATTTGACTCAAACGTGTGCACACTTATCCTAATGATCGATCATTTACACCCGGTAAGTTAACTAGTGCCAGTTACTTTAAACCACATCACAACAACCATCGTTTATATCATACAACCATCATCACACACAACAATGTATACACATACAAAGTCAACTCATGCTTCACAAGATCAATATAGGCAATGGCATTATAAAGCAACATTAATAACCAAGAAGATAAACTACCAATTTAACTTCAACCTTGGAATGGCCTACCAAGCTCATACCAACACTTCCACTACACACACTTGAACCAACTTTAAAACGAATTTAAAGTTTTACTCACCACCCTTCCTTAGCAAACCGAGCAAGCAAGTCAAGCCTCCTCAATTCCCGAATTCGATCCCGATCCTTCCCCGATGCTTCCTCTTGCTTCTAACCAACCAAAACATAAGTATTACTAATCAAGTCAATGCTAAACTCAGTCTCAAATCCAACTCACAAGCACAAGCCAAACTTCACAAATTTTCAAACCCAAACTAACCACAAAATTCTCATTTTCGTGCTCCCCAAATACCCAGCTGAAAACTACAATTTCCAACACCCAAATGGCATCTAAAGGCCTCCAAAACACTTCCCTAACAACCCTATACCATCAGCCCTTCAACCCAACACAAAAACACACTAAAAACTCAACTTTTGACACTTAGAAAATTGCCCCAAATACCCACTTAAGGATTTTTCCCAAATCCAACCATTTTAAGTTATTAGGTGTCTTTAGGTGAGATTAATTCAAAATCCAACTCAACAAATCAAAAACAAATGAAAAACCCATTAAAAATCCAAACTTTCCTTAAACTTGAAAAATGTGAACATGGATAGTTTTGAAATCTAAGACCATATAAATGATGGGGATGATGAGGAGAGTTGAGAAATGGGATTACCTTTGAAAAAACCCTTGATTTGGTGAAGAGATTGAATGGAATAGTGTTTTAGAGGTTTAGGGAGGGTTTGGGGGTTTCCAACGTTAGAATGCGAAAAAGGGAGGAAGACGACATTTTTTTTCCTTTTTGATTCAAAAAAATGGTCTTCTACTTTTCACTTTATTTACAAAATTGCCACCCCTTTTTATTTTAAATCTCAATTAATTCAAAGCTAAGGTCAATTTAATTAAAATCGATTTTAACGACTCAAACCAACTCATACGTCTAACTCCTAACCCTAAAACACGGGTGTTACAACTCTCTCCCACTTAAGGAATTTCGTCCCCGAAATTACCTGACTGAAAGAGATACGGAAACTGCCTTTCCATATCCTTCTTCCTCTCCCAAGTGGCCTCGTCCACCCCTCGACGTTGCCACCGTACTTTCACAAACTCAATCGATCTACCCTGTAACACCTTACTGTCAGAAGCTAAGATCTCAACTAGTTCTTCTTCATAAGTCAAATCCGGATTCAATTCAATCTCTTCTACAGGCATAACATGTGATGGATCTGACCTATACTTACGGAGCATCGAAACATGAAATACATCGTGTATCTTCTCTAGCTCGGACGGCAAACACAACTAATAAGCAACAGGACCAACCCTCTTCACAATCTCATACGGTCCTATGTACCTCGGACTCAACTTCCCCTTTCGGCCAAATCTCATCACCTTCTTCCACAGAGACACTTTCAACAACACCTTCTCACCCACTGAGAACTCAACTTCCTTCCTCTTCAAGTCGGCATAGGACTTCTACCTATCCGAAGCAGCCTTCAATCGATCACAAATCAGTTTCACCTTGTCGGTTGTCCTTTTAAGTAAATCCGACATAGGTAACAACTTCTGTCCCACTTCAGCCCAACAAACTGGAGTTCTACACTTCCTACCATACAAGGCCTCATACGGAGCCATCTGAATGCTCTACTGAAAACTATTATTGTAAGCAAACTCTACTAGAGGCAAATGCTTCTCCCATATACCCTAAAAATCAATGATGCAACAACGCAACATATCCTCTAAAATCTGTATAACTCTCTCTGACTGCCCATCAGTCTGAGGATGATAAGACGTGCTGAAATTCAAACGGGTACCCAAAGCTGTATGCAGACACTCCCAAAATCGAGTTGTAAACCTCGGATCTCTATCGGACACAATTGACTTCGGCACACCATGCAGTCTAACAATCTCACCAATGTACAGATCGGCCAATCTTTCTAATGTATAAGTCGTATTGACTGCTAAGAAGTGAGCACACTTCGTGAAGCGGTCTACTATAACCCAAATTGAGTTCTTCTTCGTAGGAGTCAAAGGCAAGCCCGAAACAAAATTCATGGTGATATTCTCCCATTTCCATTCCGGAATCCTCAACGGTTGCAACAAACTTGAGGGAACCTGATGTTCCGCCTTCACTCTCTGACACACTATGCACTTACTCACGAAGTCGGCCACATCTCTCTTCAAACCAACCCAAAAGTACTCATTCTTCAAATCTCGGTACATCTTCGTACTTCCAGGATGCATAGCAAACGAACTACTGTGCGCTTCAGTCAAGATCGTATGTCTCAAATCACTGTCTTCTGGCACAACTATCCTATTTTTGAAACACAAGATCTCATCGGTACTGAAATTGTAATCTGAGGATCTACCCTCGGCTACGTCTTGCACGTGAGGTTCCAAAGATCTATCTAAGAGTTGTTTCTCCCTAATCTTAATTAAAATGCAATTGAGTCCCTAAATGTGTTCCAATTGTTCTGCCTTTTTCTACCATGTCTCGTGGGTCTTCACATAGGCTTATTGTGCATCTAGACAAGATTAAAAATGAAAAAAAGGGTCATGAATCAAGGTTGACTTTCGGGTTGACTTTGGTTTTCCCCGTGTAATCTTCGTAGGTCGGGTCAAACGTCTAGGCCGGGCTAAGGGGTTACATTTCCAACCTCACGTTGTTTTTACCATCGCAGGTTAAAAGAATATATCATGGTATAATGTTGATATCAGTGTTTGGAGTTCTCTCGGCGTTGCTTTTGGAGTACGGTACTATATAGTTAGTAGGCATGTACGGCATGCATTGTTTTATGATAGAGTCTGTAAAGTACTTTATGAAATTTCTATTATGTGTTTAAATGACTTCCTGAAATGGTATTTTAAACATAAGTTGATTTTACAGTTTAATAAGTGTTTTGAAGGAAAATGTTTTTGTGTGTTTTTATTGTGGGTCGCTCTTGTGACCCTAATTTAACTTCCTAGGATCCGTTGTAATGCATAGGTGGGTCTAGGGGGTTACATCAAGTAAAAACTACACTCACAAACTTCCAAGCTTAAGCTATTGATCTTTGATGATAATCCCCTTTACTTTTCCCTTGTCTTGATCAGTTCTATCT
The DNA here is from genome assembly GCA_030270665.1 of Hibiscus trionum. Lineage (NCBI taxonomy): Eukaryota > Viridiplantae > Streptophyta > Magnoliopsida > Malvales > Malvaceae > Hibiscus > Hibiscus trionum. The sequence continues at coordinate 4,970,079 of BSYR01000007.1, read as the reverse complement.
ACCTCAACAAAGTCCTATGTTTCTTGTTCTACTAATCACACACAAAATCATAGAAATCATGTTAGCATCCAATTCATCAAACAAGCTTACACAATCAAGCACATTTTACACTACCATTACTAAACTATTTTCTACCTCTGGCAGTTTGCTTGCCCTTCACTAATTTGTCTATATTTTTAATCTATACGTCAGAATTTAAATCTGTTTATACCGTTAGAAAGCTAACATAATTATCTTTCTAACTATATATACCTCATAGTTTTAGCACTTATACATCAATACAGTTTTTAAGTTAAAGTCAGGTCAAATTACAGTTTCAAAACTGCCCAATTTGCATTTTTAATCCATTTTAGTGAGCTAATAAACCTATGACCCTCAGAAGTTCAAACCATTCCTTTAGACCTTAGTTTCCTCTGTTTTACCATGTTTTTACAGGTCAAGCTTAGTGTTTAAATAGTCCATTTCAGTCCCTGATTTAACCAATTTTTCTAGAACAGTCCATATTTCACTAATCTGCCAATTATCACTTTAAAGCTATCAATTTCTTTATTAGTCAAGCAACACAATTTATCAAACATTCATTTTAGGTTCTCCCCTGTTTTTAGCTAAATTTTCCAGCCTTTGATCTTATCCAATTCAGTCTCAAATTCACTGATTTATTCCAAACAGTCCCTATTGGTCATTTAAACCGTCTAGGTGACTAGTTTCGTTACTAGTTCCATTTTTTCAATTCTACTATCAATCTAAATCCAGACCTCAATTATCAATTTTACACAATTTTCTATTAGGTGATTTCTTGTTAATACTTTCCCTTATTCAATTGACATACCAATTTCATCAATTTGATCATTTACATTCGATTAACCTACTAGGTGTACCAATTCGATTAGTAATGGTTCTAACATGATCATCTAATTGTTTTCTACTCAAGTTCACATAATCCTATCATATTTCAACCTTCTAACAAACATATACATTAGCTAGATTCATTTACAAACATCAAACAATCAAATTCAACCAAATTTCTCTTTTATTCGAATAACAAGAGTAAGAGTATACTTACTTTGCTTTCTAGCTTAATTTCCATGCAAGATCCTATCCATGCAAGCTTTAATCCTTCTTTAACTATGGCTTTCTCTCAATTTCACTCTCTCTCACTAATTTCTCTAAGAGTATTCGGCTAAGGAAGGGAAATGAGGAAGATGAAGATGATAATGAACTTAATGGATTTGTGAAAGGTCTAAAATGTCCCATAATTAACCACTTATCCTAAGTTTAATCAAGGGCATGTAGGAATGTTGATATTTTGCATGCATTCCTTCCATTTATCATTCCTTTCGATTTAGTCATTTTGATTATGTCACTCATTTCTCATGTTCTTTCATGTAGGTCCTTAAATAACCTAATTAGCTTAGAATTAGGCTTAATCGAATTAGCAATTTAATTTGTTAGGTTCAATACTTCTAGGTAGGATTTAGGGCATTACACACCATATATTAGTTGGTCCACAATTACCATCTAAACGCTATAAAGATCATTACCTTTAGATCTTCAAACATTAATCAATGTCTTCTCAAATCATGTATAAATAATTGTTATGCATAAAGTAAGCTAAAAATGTGTTTGGCTAAGAATATTGATCCAACATATTCAAAAGATATGTGATTTACTTTCACAAGATAAGATACAAGCTATCTTATGTGGAGATAATGAAAACATTATATCTCAATCGAAATGAGGATACATCAAAGATGGTAAAAATGAAACGTATTACTCCAAAGTTTCATCCCTCACGATCTTCAGAAAAATAGTATTCAAGATTGAATTGTGAAGATTCAAAGATCTTATGTGATGTTTTCATGAGGGGGAGTAAATATGTGTTGCACTCTTTTTCCCTTAACTGAGATTTTGTCCTAATGGGTTTTCCTGATAAGGTTTTTAATGAGGCAACATGTTATGCGTATCAAAGATGTGTGTACTCTTTTTCCTTCACTAAAGAAATTTTTTTCCCATTGGATTTTTATCTTCGTAAGGTTTTAACGAGACACATTAACTTCATAGACATCCAAAGGGGAGTGTTATGAATATTTATCTATATGGATGTCTATCATGATAAGAACTTTATCTAGGAGATTTAATTTATTTTATCAGGAGAAATATTATCTTCGTTAATTAGAGTTTCATGTATTATGTACTTCTTATGCCTATAAATAGGTAATTTGGTGAAGGCATTGAACAAACTTGAATATTATGAATAAATACAGATCTCCCTCTTTCTCTCACATTTTAATCTTATTCTTGCTCTTCACGATTTTATTCACAACAATTTTAAAACAATTTTGTTAGAAGAAGTAATATTATATCTATATTTTTAAAAATATATAAAATAGTAAAAACGGATATAAAATAGATTTTCAATAACCAACATGTGTTGGGTGCATTGGTAATGCACATTGCACTCCCAAGGAGGGGACGCAAGTTTAAACCTTGGAGACGACATTGTTGGGAGAGGCAGCTTCGCACTTCGAACATGGACCGTAAGACGAACATGCATGTTACCAAAAAAAATAGATAATAATAGAAAATAAATAAAAACATTTAAACAATATTTGTTTTACATCCGTTTTTACTGTTTTTATATTTTATGATTTTTTTATTTTATCAGAAGAAGTAATAAAAAATAGTTTATTATTTAGAAAAAATAAAAAATATTTTAAAATATAAAACCATAAGAATTATAGAAAATCATAAAACAATCACTTAAAATTATTAAAAACATTAAAGTATTTCAAAAATTAGAAATATAGTAAAATATTTACATAATAATATAAAAATTATTTAAAATATAAAAAATAATACAACCTTTTTAAAAAATGTCAATTGCTTGAAATAGATACATAAAAAACATAAACAGTTAAAGAATACAAATAATTCAACAATTATTGAGCTTAAATGTACAAAGAAAATGCCTAGCATTCGAGATCCACTAATGGGTTGAGTGACCAAAAATACTTATGATGTCCCATCTTGTATGAGTTTAGATCCCAACATTTACCTTAAAAATATAATACCTCTCTAATTAATCAAAATCATATATCTAGCGTTCATTAGAAACATAATTACTCCCAATTTATTTTACCTCCCCCAACAAGTCTATCATTCTTTGTACATTTGACAATAGTTATGTTTCTTTAACCAAAAAAATTAGGTGCACATAGGTGGGAGTTCTGAACATGTTTAAGTGGAACAACGACAATAACCTTAAAAAGGAAGATTTCAAAAACACTATACATAAATTAAATACTTATAATTTTTTTTATAAATTTTTATATTTGATAATTAACAACTTACTATGTCTTTTAAATTAACTAAAAATATTAAAATAAATTTCTAGCACCTATTATAATTCTGATATATCAAAAAAATAGTAAAGATAATACTTAAATTTCAAATAGCAATTACCTAAAGAACTTTAGTAATCTAAAGTTAACAGATTGACAATGGCCCGAATAAAAATAAAAACATTTTAAGTTGCAGTAATTGACAATGGCCTGAATAAAAATAAAAACATTTTAACTTGGGTCTTCAAAGTTGCAGACTGCCGCGCTATTTGGTACACATGTTGAATAGAGCCAAGAATGGTAGTAATGTTATAATCCTTTTTGATCTTTAAGATGAGACTGTCTCGGTGAAGGGGGCAAAAAAACAAGTGGGATCAAACCATTAAAAAAGTAGGATTCCCGAAGAAGAGAATCCTTCATTAGACGCAACTTGCAAGACGCCATTCGCCTTCGAACTATGATATAACAAGGAATCATGTCCTTACTAAATCCGCAAGGAAAATGAGGATGACGTGGTCAAAGAGCAAAACAAAGGTTAGACTCTGTTGCTTGGCGGATTGGGTAATTATAGGTTGCAATGAGTTCATACTGGAGGTTAAGTTCTTTAAATTGGGGTTGCTATTTTCTTACAAGTTGATAAGTGTATTAGATGGTTAAGGACGTGAGTGTCGATGGGTTGTGTTTCTTTTGAGCATTGGGAGTTGGGGATAGTCTCAGTTTGTGTTTTCAAGTTGATATTGAAAATGTTGTTGATGATTTACATCAAAATATGAAAAAGAGTGGTGTTCTTTTAAGTGAAAAAAAAAGCTATTTTTGAAGAACAATAAATTAAGGCCCCTATTTTAATAAAAGGTAATCTTTACTTGTGATTCTTTTTGTTTGAGGTTTATTCTATTTTAGTCACTCGAATTAAAAAAAAACGTTTTGCCATTTACGTTTTGAATCGTATCTATTTTAGTCCTTTGGCCGTTAACATTCGTTCATAAAAATAATAATTTCTAATTTAACCCCCAAACTTTCAAAACTTTTTTTTCACCATCTTCCCCCAAAACTTAAAAATTTTATTTCTCCGCTCACCACCCGATCCCTACCCTCTTTCCACCGCCATAGGTCCGCCACTCTCCTCTGCCCCAAAGTGTTAAACTTCTTAAATAAGAGGCTCGTGTTCCGGACCAGTCTCACCAGAAAGACCTTCAATCCTAATAAACCAAAGATATAATTAACAACTCCAAGATTAACCTATGCAGCTAAAAGGGAAGGCCATTGGTTAGTTACAGAGAAATCAGGCTCCTCTAAAATGATATATTGACAAATTAAAGGCACAATAATGTCTTCAAAAACTCATAGAATTGAATCAATTCTATTACTCTAAAAGTATTTAGAAGAAAGGTATTAAGCTTTTGCTTTTCTAGGTTTTTTAAATTAGTTTCCAGCTCTTGATAAGCAAACACCAAGATAATTTTTTTTAAATAAAATAAAAAATCTTTGTTCAGGAGCCAAAAATAAGTTCACGGGCAAAGATTTCAGCTAACACCCAATGCATTTCCTTCATTTTCTTACACGTTAAAGCATTTTCTTGGCAAGCAAACAGACTAAAAAGGAAACCCAGATTGAGCAATGAATATACAAAACAATGAAATTTTTAAGTTTTTGGGAAAGATGGTGAAAAATAAGGTTTTGAAAGTTTGGGGGTTAAATTAAAAATTAAATTATTTTATTAATGGAGGTTACGGCCAAGGGACCAAAATATACACAATTCAAAACGTAGGTGGCAAGAATAATCTTTTTGAATTCAGGTGAACAAAATAGAACAAACCTCAAACAAAAGAGACCACGGGAGAAGATTACCCTTTAATAAATTGCACAGAGCTCTATAAATTTTTGAACTTCGCCCAGTGCGGATAATTCGAACACTATTTCTTTAGCATTCTAATTAATTTAATTACAATGTAGTGTGATAGTATATTAGTTCAGTTTCAAATTTGAATAAACTCACGAAACCTTACAAACTACGCTGCTCGAACCTGAGTTACTTATGAAAAAATAAAAAAATAATGACTCAACTTTTGCCTCTCTCCTATTTTACTCACTCATCTTTAAATTGAGTCGATTTAATGACTCAACTTTTAACATTGGGTTTTTATCATCACCCAACCGTTATATTATGGATGTCGTTAATGATGTGGCATTTTTTATTGATTTGGCCGCCACGTAAGCACACATATCACTAACTTCTTTCCTCCCTTTCTCGTCGCCGCAGCGAGCCAGGTTCAGAAGAGCCGTCACTGCATGTAACACCCCAATTTTGTGCTTAGAAGTTTTGGGTTTGGACCGGACCGGTCGGGTTGCGGTTCGAATATAAAAGGGTGAAATTAGAAAAGCCTAGTTCGGGTTGCATTAAAAATATGGAAAAATGTCTTAAAATCCTCTTTTATTATATATAAGAGAAAGGTGAAATCAATTTTACAAAATGAGTTTTGGAAGAGTGACATTTTGGGTTAGTGACCAAAATGTAATTTTTGAAAACTGGGTGACTATTTTAAAAAGGATTGAAACTTTGAATCTTTAAGGAGCTATTTACCCAAAAGAGTTTCTCCAGATTTTTCTGAATATTAATCAATTTAATTAGTGGTTTTTAATTAAGTGCAAAAGGAGGGAAAAGATATTTTGGCATTTTAACTAACTTTTCTCTAAATTTTCATTTTCTTTTCTCTCAACTTTTCTCTCAACCCAAACACATTTCTCCAGCAAAATTCTCTCTGATTTTGACAACTAAAGATTAGATTTCAATCCTCATTTGATCTCTAATCAATTCTACAACAAAACCTTAGCATTTGCTTATTGGATTTTCAAGAATTGTGGTTCCAAAAAGGGAGAAACTCAAGTTTAGAGGTATGAACGTCCTTCTCCTCTAAATTCTCAGTTCTTTACTGAAATTCCCAAGTTCTCAATCCTTGATTTGTGTTTTATTAAAGGTTTTACAATTGTGTTCTTGATCTTGGCTTTAAAATGCAAGATTTGGTTAATTTGTGATGAAATTCGTATGAAATGGTTGGGTACTGTTTTGAGATGTGTTCTTAATGTAAAATGGATGTATATTTGATGAGAAATTGAGGTTTAATCAATGCAATCCCGAATAGGTTGATTTTCCTAAGTTTCTACTTGTGAAAATGGTGGTTTTTGGGGTGATCTTGGTGTTTTGTTAATGCTGGAGGTATAAGGACGTGTTTGGGATCATTTTGGATGTTAATTGATGTTTAAAAATGGTTAGAAGTGATGGATCTTGGCTGGGTTAGGTTTTGGAAGTGTTTGGATGTGGTTTCGGTTGTGTTTGGTAGCCGAAATGTTGGATTTGCAAAGAGCAACGAGTTTAGGTGTGTTGTTGGTGTTTTTAATGCATTATGATGCATTAATCCTCTGTTGTTATGTGCTTGAAACAGGGGAGAATGATCCGTGAGCAATAGAGGAGGCGTTGAAGGTTTCGGATGCTTGGAAGGCTTGTTGGCTAGCCTTGTTTTGTGTATCGGTGAGTGAAGTTGGGTTTTCAGCTTTAAAACCAAGGTTTGAAGGTTTTGGGAGCTTAGTTTAAGTCTAAACAACTTAGCTAAGCTCAAGAGTAAGTAAATAGAATTTCTCTCTTGGTTGTGTTATGAATTGGTTTTTAAAGCACTTGTGATTGTTGGATGCAATGCATGTGATTTGCATGTTTTAAATTCTGTTTTGAAAGCATATTTTAGCATGGTTTAATGCTGGATTTGAAAGCCATGTGTGAAGGTTGCTCAAGGTAAGAGATCCTTGGTTTTGGTACATTGAAATTGTGGAGTTGATGCATAGTGTTGCATGTTGTTTAATGGCTTTGTTTAATGCTTCAAAAACAGTGGATTGATGATGGTAATTGGTGGTTTTGGCATTTTGGTTATGCTTGTAAAACAATGGATTAATATGGTAAATTGGTTATATTGGCAAGTGATGTAAGTGGTTCTTGGTTACTTGAATGGGATATAGTTAGCCGGCTATAGGATTGGGTGCACCGTGAATAAAGTCGCCTTGGATGTGGAGTGGTTGTGATTGTATCGGTAACTCCATCCAAGTACACTAACGAGATGGTTAAGAACACCATGGTGTTTAAAAGTCCATGGGTGGGTCTTGTGTTAGGGTCATATGGTGGTTAAAATTCCATATGAGGACCTTGTGTACATTAAGGTCATAATGGTGGTTAAAATTCCATTTGAAGACCTTGTGTATGGTAAGATCACAATGGTGGTGTAAAGTCCATGTGTGGATCTTGTATGTCCCGTGATCTCGTTAGTGATGTTATACAACTACCAATGAGTGATGGTAAGGTCATAATGGTGGTTAAAATTCCATTTGAGGACCTTGTGAATGTTAAGGTCATATGGTGTTTAAAAGTCCATATGAGGACCTTGTGTATGGTAAGGTCATAATGGTGGTTAAAATTCCATTTGAGGACCTTGTGAATGTTAAGGTCATATGGTGTTTAGAAGTCCATATGAGGACCTTGTGATTGGTAGTGTGTATGAAGCGTGGGGACAACGCTTGTAATCTGCGTATCCGATTGTGTCTTGCATTATGATGGTTTGTGAATTATCACTTAGAAGCCAATATAATGTTCTTGAATATGATGAAGCTTGAGATGCTTGAAATGATGCATGATTGCATGAGAAGTGTGTAATGTTCTATGAATGCATGTTTACTTGTTAGCTTGAACAAGAGTTTATTTTCTAATGAGAATGGTGCATGTGTGCATGAAATCTCTTTAGTGCATTGAAGTCTTGCGAAGACTTGTTTTTGAAGGCATGAAATGCAAACATTGATTTTGTGGTTCATATGTTGCGTTTGTTTAATGCATGATATATATTGAATGAGTAAGTGGTTTTTAAAGGTTTCTTGCTTTGAAATGATTTTCAATGTATGGGAAAGGTATGAGGTGAAGTGGAAGTGTTTTCCAAGGATTTGTAATTAACTTGCATACGATGTTCATGCATGGAATGGTTAAATTGTTGGTTTTGCAAGGTTGTGCTTTGAAGTGAATTACTTAGCTTTTCTAAGCTAAGGGTTGGTTTTCCATGTTGAGCAATGCATGATTTAAAGCATGTTGTTAAAATGGGTTTTCAAACATAGCTTTGGTTTATCGAATTGTGTTTACTTTTAAAAGAGGTTTTATGACTCGCTGCATTGATGGTGTTTTGGTTTTGAGCATTCCTCACTAAGCATTATGTGCTTACGCTCCTTTTTGTCCATCAATGCAGATATTTGAAGTTGGGACAGCGAGAAGCAAGGGATTCAAGGAGAGCTCCACTTGAGATGTATGTCTCGGTTAATAGCTATAGATAATAAAGGCAATGGGGGGAGAATCTCTTATGTTGATGTTTAATGAGATTGTGTGTGTTGGACAAGTTTGGTTTATGTTTTTGAACTATGTGGTTTAACGCTTGCAACGTTTGAATCTTCTTATTCTTAAGTTGTTATGCTATGCTTCTTGTTTTAAAAGCATGATTGAGTGTTGGATGTGTTGAATGAGTGGTGCACCTAGGGGTGGTTTTATATCTAGATTTTGTTGCAATTATGTTCCTTGAGTGTTGAATGTCTTGCTGGTATGATTTGGTTGCCTTGGGAGCATGTTTGATGGGTCATTTGTGTGATAAACCAGCAAGATTTCTGCAATTTGGGCAGCCTGTTTCGGAACAGGTGCTACCGTATCGGAACGGAGGGCCTGAAATGGCCTAGGCGTTCCGAAACGGGTAGAACCGTTCCGGAACGGTTTTGCTACTGCCAAGCCCTGTTTCGGAACTCGTTTCGGAACGGTCCCGCGTTTCGGAACAGGTCCTCCCTGTTTCGAAACACCCGACCGTTGGGCACTGAAATTGACGGTTATATGTTTTGGAATCTTCGCGTTTTAGTCCTGAACTTTGTATATGCAATTGAATGAGTTTGAGATGTCCGTTTGAGTTGAAATTTGACAGAGAAGCATGAAATATGACTAATTTCATAATGATAACTTAAAAGTTGATTAAGTCCTTATAATTTTCAGAATTTACGTTTTGGTCCCTAAATTCATGATTTGTGCAATCGAGTCCCTAAATGTGTTCTGATTGCTGTGATCTTTGAACATGCTGTTGTTATGAACATATCTAGGGTTAATGTGCATTTAGATAAGATTAAAAAGAAAAAAAGGGTCGTTAATCAAGGTTGACTTTGGTTTTCCCCGTGTAAACTTCTTAATTCGGGTCAATCGTCTAGGCCGGGTTAAGGGGGTTTCATTTGGTGGTATCAGAGCTGAGTTGTGGAAGCTTGGGGAAAATGGTAAATTGTTGTAATATGTGTTTGATGTTTATTCTGATGTGTGGTTGAAAGTCGGTTGAAATGTGTGTCTGTGAACGAGTTGTTGATGTTTTTAGCATGCTTTTTGGATTGAGAATCTTCATTGAGCTGATGTGATTTTTGTGCTGATGATATGCTGGTGATGTGAGCTGATTTTGTGAGTGATGAAAGTGTAATGGATATGATATGTTGATGATATGCTGTTGCGAGTGAATGTTGTCTGATGAGAGCATGATCGAAATATGTTGATTGATATGCTCAATGTTGTGATATCCATGTTTTTATTGACTGTTATGTCATGTAAAAGGGGAGAATTCGGGATACCCATTGCCTTATTATTATAGCTATTGTGTTATTTTGGAGTTGGAATTTTGAATCCTTGCTTAAAGCTGGTCTGAACGATTTGTTTGTTTTGTTATGATTGCTTATTGTTTTTAGCATGGTGAAATCGATGAGAGAATGGAAGTTGGGTGAGATGGTTGCTGCTTTAGAGAAGGTTGTTAAGGAGTGGAATTCACCTTTTGGTGGAGGTGTTTCGTTTCAGCCTACAGTGCCTGGAGTTGAGGTAGTGAGGCGGGAGGAAGAAGCTGGTTCTGTGATGAAGAGTTCATCACCTTTAGTTCAAGAGGTGTTGGGAACATCTCAGGCTGTGGCAAAAGTAAGGCATGTAGACGTGCCGGCTGTGGGATGTGCGAGTTTATCGAAACAGTGTTTGCATGATTTGGGAGCTGTGGAGTATCATGGTTCGACGCCTGAAACGTTCGAGGCCTGGTTGGCCAGTGTAATTCTGATTTTGGGTCAGGAGGGTTGTGACTATGCCTGTAAGCTGGGAAGTGTTGTCTCATTGATGTTGGAGGACGCTTGTGCCTGGTGGACATCTATGGCGGTGGCATCGCACATCCACGATATAGATTGGGACTTCTTTGTGTCTGCCTTTTATGAAAGGTATCTTGGAGAGAAATTCCCAAGGGTTAAGCAATGTGAGGGTGTGGTTTCAGGTTATGAAGGTGAGAAAAGTTTAAGCAAGAGAGTTGTGGGTACTGACCTCGAGAGCGGTCAGCGTAAGAGGCTACGTGATAGAAGATTTTGCTTGAATCGGAGTCTGAGTGGTAGTGCAAATCTGGGGCAAGTGCTGCATGATCAAGGAGTGGAAGCTCAGCTACCAGTGTGTGACCGTTGTGGAAGGCGCCATGTTGGAGGTTGTTGGGGCGCGGAAGCTTGTTGGAACTGTGGTTCTAAAGAACATGTGAAGCGGGATTGTCCTCAAGTGGTGAGATCAGCTTCAGTGGTAGCAGAAGGGTCTCTGAAGGGTCGTGGACACGACCAAGACAAGGTTCGAAGATGGCAGGAAGGGCAGAAAGGTGTGAGGAGCTTGCAGAATGAATCTTGTTGGAATTGTGGGTCTGTTGGACATATGAGACGTAATTGTTTGAAGTTGGCTCGGGGTAGTCAAGGTTCTTTACCGCAGGGAGATGCTGATGACCTTAATGTGTTAGCAGATGCTGCAGCGGTGCGGCTGGAGAATGATGGATCTGCGAGGAAGAGAGCTCGTCTGTTGAAGCTCCGGGGTAGTGAGGTGTTTACAGGTAACCTTGTTAAGTAATCTTTGCCTTAGTTATCTTAGTTTGGTTTCGGTTTGGTTTTACCTTGCGTAGTGGGTATGGTCTCGTTGCTAGCATGTTTGGGGTAGTAGTTGGTGTTGTTTTGAAAACAACTTTAGTGTGAAGAAGGCATTAGTGAGTATCTTGTGGATAATGGGTTGTTAGGATGATGGAGTTGGTTGAGTTAGAAGTGAGATAGGAGGTTGTTTTAGGTGGATTCTGAGGATGTTATTGGTGGGTGTGAACCGACATACATGCACAGTTAAAATCATTTATTATATGCTATATTATATATGTACTGGTCCATGCATACAAGTGACATGACATTAGAGGTTTTGCATGCATGTACATCAGGCATTGATAGGGCATATTGGTGACCATGCATACAAACGTTCACACTCGCTGATAGTTAATCGGGTCCGTTAGTGTTGGGATAGGGTTAGGTTGGATGATGGGTTTTAAAAGTTGTTTCGGTACTAGGAGAATGTTTGGAGTAATGGAGGGTATTAAGCGGGCTGACCGTAATAGTGAGTGCGGTATAGCATGTTGGTGGAAGGAAGGTGTTTAGCGCTTAATGAGTTTAGCGGTGTGGTGGTGAGGAGATTATCGGTTGAGTTAGAATCAGTCCAAGTGGTTGTGAATAGCTGGTAGAAGTGGTAGTTCCTTGGTATTAAGTGATGTAGTAAGTTAGTGGATGTGTTCCAGAGTGCTGAGGTAACTTGGCATTGATGTAGTAGTAGAAGGGTTGTTTTGTAGGTGATGGTTCGTAGCAACCTTCGAAGAGTTGAGAAGAGGTTGTGTTGTGGGTTGTAGAAAGGGGTTAGCTTGGGAGAATAGAAGTTTCGTAACCTAAATATGTATGTATAGGTTGGGCGATGTTCCAGTAAGGCAAATGTTGTAGTCAAAACTTGAAGTGGAAAGGCAATGTAAGACCAAAGGCCATTGTTGGTTGGACGGGTTCTTGTGAGAAGTGGTTGGCTAGTTGTGTGTGAGTAAATTCCGTCTGAAGACTGCTGGTGGTGTATGGAACGGCTGGCGGAGTCAAGGTTGGGGTTTTGTGATGTGATTTTCGGATGTTAGGTGAGTAGTTCTGGTGAATCGTTATGGTAATGATAGCGGTGGATGTGAAGGAATGTCACCAATACATTGAGAAGTTTGAGTAAGCAGTTGATGCTTAAGAATTTTTGCTTGTTGTGATAGTCTTTGAAAGAGGTTGAGTAGTTTTGCAAGGAGTTTTAGAAGCAGTGGAGGTTGTGGGTCACCTGGTGGCTGAACTGGATTGGTTGGTGTCACTGTGTGAACAAGTTTTGAGAGTTGTGAGCTAGGGGGTGTATGCTGTAAAAGTTGGAGGTTCTTCAGGTTGTTGTTGGGGCTATGTGTAGTCCGGAAGTGTGAAAGGTTAAGATGTGGTTAACATTTGAGTGATCTGGAATTCATGAACAGTATATGGTGGTGTTGAGTTTGGGTGGAGTTTTGTGATAAGAGTGTTCAGTGGTGGTTAAGTCTCTTGTGTTGCCTTGTGTGTTGTTTTGAGAAGTTTGGTTGTTCTCTTTTCGCCGGTTGAAATTTCGAGGACGAAATTTCTTAAGGGGGGAGAGTTGTAACACCCCAATTTTGGGCTTAGAAGTTTTGGGTTTGGACCGGACCGGTCGGGTTGCGGTTCGAATATAAAAGGGTGAAATTAGGAAAGCCTAGTTCGGGTTGCATTAAAAATATGGAAAATGTCTTAAAATCCTCTTTTATTATATATAAGAGAAAGGTGAAATCAATTTTACAAAATGAGTTTTGGAAGAGTGACATTTTGGGTTAGTGACCAAAATGTAATTTTTGAAAACTGGGTGACTGTTTTAAAAAGGATTGAAACTTTGAATCTTTAAGGAGCTATTTACCCAAAAGAGTTTCACCAGATTTTTCTGAATATTAATCAATTTAATTAGTGGTTTTTAATTAAGTGCAAAAGGAGGGAAAAGATATTTTGGCATTTTAACTAACTTTTCTCTAAATTTCCATTTTCTTTTCTCTCAACTTTTCTCTCAACCCAAACACATTTCTCCAGCAAAATTCTCTCTGATTTTGACAACTAAAGATTAGATTTCAATCCTCATTTGATCTCTAATCAATTCTACAATAAAACCTTAGCATTTGCTTATTGGATTTTCAAGAATTGTGGTTCCAAAAAGGGAGAAACTCAAGTTTAGAGGTATGAACGTCCTTCTCCTCTAAATTCTCAGTTCTTTACTGAAATTCCCAAGTTCTCAATCCTTGATTTGTGTTTTATTAAAGGTTTTACAATTGTGTTCTTGATCTTGGCTTTAAAATGCAAGATTTGGTTAATTTGTGATGAAATTCGTATGAAATGGTTGGGTACTGTTTTGAGATGTGTTCTTAATGTAAAATGGATGTATATTTGATGAGAAATCTAGGTTTAATCAATGCAATCCCGAATAGGTTGATTTTCCTAAGTTTCTACTTGTGAAAATGGTGGTTTTTGGGGTGATCTTGGTGTTTTGTTAATGCTGGAGGTATGAGGACGTGTTTGGGATCATTTTGGATGTTAATTGGTGTTTAAAAATGGTTAGAAGTGATGGATCTTGGCTGGGTTAGGTTTTGGAAGTGTTTGGATGTGGTTTCGGTTGTGTTTGGTAGCCGAAATGTTGGATTTGCCAAGAGCAGCGAGTTTAGGTGTGTTGCTGGTGTTTTTAATGCATTATGATGCATTAATCCTCTGTTGTTATGTGCTTGAAACAAGGGAGAATGATCCGTGAGCAATAGAGGAGGCGTTGAAGGTTTCGGATGCTTGGAAGGCTTGTTGGCTAGCCTTGTTTTGTGTATCGGTGAGTGAAGTTGGGTTTTCAGCTTTAAAACCAAGGTTTGAAGGTTTTGGGAGCTTAGTTTAAGTCTAAACAACTTAGCTAAGCTCAAGAGTAAGTAAATAGAATTTCTCTCTTGGTTGTGTTATGAATTGGTTTTTAAAGCACTTGTGATTGTTGGATGCAATGCATGTGATTTGCATGTTTTAAATTCTGTTTTGAAAGCATATTTTAGCATGGTTTAATGCTGGATTTGAAAGCCATGTGTGAAGGTTGCTCAAGGTAAGAGATCCTTGGTTTTGGTACATTGAAATTGTGGAGTTGATGCATAGTGTTGCATGTTGTTTAATGGCTTTGTTTAATGCTTCAAAAACAGTGGATTGATGATGGTAATTGGTGGTTTTGGCATTTTGGTTATGCTTGTAAAACAATGGATTAATATGGTAAATTGGTTATATTGGCAAGTGATGTAAGTGGTTCTTGGTTACTTGAATCGGATATAGTTAGCCGGCTATAGGATTGGGTGCACCGTGAATAAAGTCACCTTGGATGTGGAGTGGTTGTGATTGTACCGGTAACTCCATCCAATTACACTAACGAGATGGTTAAGAACACCATTGTGTTTAAAAGTCCATGGGTGGGTCTTGTGTTAGGGTCATATGGTGGTTAAAATTCCATATGAGGACCTTGTGTACATTAAGGTCATAATGGTGGTTAAAATTCCATTTGAAGACCTTGTGTATGGTAAGATCACAATGGTGGTGTAAAGTCCATGTGTGGATCTTGTATGTCCCGTGATCTCGTTAGTGATGTTATACAACTACCAATGAGTGATGGTAAGGTCATAATGGTGGTTAAAATTCCATTTGAGGACCTTGTGAATGTTAAGGTCATATGGTGTTTAAAAGTACATATGAGGACCTTGTGTATGGTAAGGTCATAATGGTGGTTAAAATTCCATTTGAGGACCTTGTGAATGTTAAGGTCATATGGTGTTTAAAAGTCCATATGAGGACCTTGTGATTGGTAGTGTGTATGAAGCGTGGGGACAACGCTTGTAATCCGCGTATCCGATTGTGTCTTGCATTATGATGGTTTGTGAATTATCACTTGGAAGCCAATATAATGTTCTTGAATATGATGAAGCTTGAGATGCTTGAAATGATGCATGATTGCATGAGAAGTGTGTAATGTTCTATGAATGCATGTTTACTTGTTAGTTTGAACAAGAGTTTATTTTCTAATGAGAATGGTGCATGTGTGCATGAAATCTCTTTAGTGCATTGAAGTCTTGCGAAGACTTGTTTTTGAAGGCAAGAAATGCAAACATTAATTTTGTGGTTCATATGTTGCGTTTGTTTAATGCATGATATATATTGAATGAGTAAGTGGTTTTTAAAGGTTTCTTGCTTTGAAATGATTTTCAATGTATGGGAAAGGTATGAGGTGAAGTGGAAGTGTTTTCCAAGGATTTGTAATTAACTTGCATACGATGTTCATGCATGGAATGGTTAAATTGTTGGTTTTGCAAGGTTGTGCTTTGAAGTGAATTACTTAGCTTTTCTAAGCTAAGGGTTGGTTTTCCATGTTGAGCAATGCATGATTTAAAGCATGTTGTTAAAATGGGTTTTCAAACATAGCTTTGGTTTATCGAATTGTGTTTACTTTTAAAAGAGGTTTTATGACTCGCTGCATTGATGGTGTTTTGGTTTTGAGCATTCCTCACTAAGCATTATGTGCTTACGCTCCTTTTTGTCCATTAATGCAGATATTTGAAGTTGGGACAGCGAGAAGAAAGGGATTCAAGGAGAGCTCCACTTGAGATGTATGTCTCGGTTAATAGCTATAGATAGCAATGGGGGGAGAATCTCTTATGTTGATGTTTAATGAGATTGTGTATGTTGGACAAGTTTGGTTTATGTTTTTGAACTATGTGGTTTAACGCTTGCAACGTTTGAATCTTCTTATTCTTAAGTTGTTATGCTATGCTTCTTGTTTTAAAAGCATGATTGAGTGTTGGATGTGTTGAATGAGTGGTGCACCTAGGGGTGGTTTTGTATCTAGATTTTGTTGCAATTATGTTCCTTGAGTGTTGAATGTCTTGCTGGTATGATTTGGTTGCTTTGGGAGCATGTTTGATGGGTCATTTGTGTGATATACCAGCAAGATTTCTGCAATATGGGCAGCCTGTTTCGGAACAGGTGCTACCGTATCGGAACGGAGGGCCTGAAATGGCCTAGGCGTTCCGAAACGGGTAGAACCGTTCCGGAACGGTTTTGCTACTGCCAAGCCCTGTTTCAGAACTCGTTTCGGAACGGTCCCGCGTTTCGGAACAGGTCCTCCCTGTTTCGAAACACCCGACCGTTGGGCACTGAAATTGACGATTATATGTTTTGGAATCTTCGCGTTTTAGTCCTGAACTTTGTATATGCAATTGAATGAGTTTGAGATGTCCGTTTGAGTTGAAATTTGACAGAGAAGCATGAAATATGACTAACTTCATAATGATAACTTAAAAGTGGATTAAGTCCTTATAATTTTCAGAATTTACGTTTTGGTCCCTAAATTCATGATTTGTGCAATCGAGTCCCTAAATGTGTTCTGATTGCTGTGATCTTTGAACATGCTGTTGTTATGAACATATATAGGGTTAATGTGCATTTAGATAAGATTAAAAAGAAAAAAAAGGGTCGTTAATCAAGGTTGACTTTCGGGTTGACTTTGGTTTTCCCCGTGTAAACTTCTTAATTCGGGTCAATCGTCTAGGCCGGGTTAAGGGGGTTACACTGCGTTTTCTCTTGTTCTTTCACTGGCTCCGGTCCCTTCATCCAACAAATCACCCAAAATCCTGATCCCACCCGCCTTCCTCATCGCTTCTTCACTCTCTTCACACCCCGCAGTCAGCTTCCTTTGAAACATGCCTGATAAAGAGAATCAAAACCCTTGAAGCCTTGCTCCTCACAAGCCTCGTACATATGGTTTTTGTTCCTGCAGTTATAGCATTGGCTGAAGATGGCAACAGCCTAGATAGGAACTCACGACGAAAGTGAAGAATGCAGTTTTGTAATTCCTCCATGTAAGGTGAAGCATTGTTGTCCATGGCAGCATCCATGCCAAGTGCGGAAAAGTTTTGGTCATGGATTTGCAAGATGCAAGCTTCAAGACGATCGATCATAGCCTGGAACAAGGATGTTATAGAGTCACAAGCAACACCATATATTGCACCAAGTGAAGGTGACAATACATCTGCAGCAATAGAGAAGAGCTTTACCCTTGAGCTGCAACCATTTGAGCTTTACCCTCTGAAGTTATAGCCGGTAACACCCTCTTGACATCAGTGTCACGTGAAATTCCTTCAAGAAGGTTTTCCGTCATAGAGAAGAGCTTCGGATACCCATTTATGAATATCTCTTTGACAAAACTTGATGCAGTAAAAGCCGACTTCATTTGGGTAGCAAAAGCATGTTGAACCCCGGTATTAGTGAAGCGCAGCCTAGACCCATTTGCATTGCCACAGCCATGGGAGAATAACCACCCAAAGGTACTCGTGCATGTATATGTTGCATCGACGGAGCCGGTAACATCATCAGAGGCATATAAACACCGCTACTTCTCATCGACATCATCTGTCTGAACCAAGATCCCATTGTTAAGGTCTAATTCGACACTTAAAACAAGCGATGCTTGAACCGAATTCGATATCGAAAGTCTGTACCTGAACTTGGAGCTGAAGGTTTTTCAAGTACTCAATTGCATCATCAAGCACCGAAACTTTATCCACCTTAGTACAGTTGGGAATGAGCTCTTGCAATGCACACATCTTCTTGTTGATTTTTTCTCTTCGTCTCTGCCACCCAAATATCAGATTTCAATATACTACAAGTACAAAAGCCTGCATTATTCTGGTTTTCTCTTGGTTAAACTTACCTTTTTAGACAGGCTGTGAACTCCTGGTTTTCTCTTTCTCTTCGAACCATGGTGAACCCTAGAGGAAGAAGGAAATCTCGTATTTGAAGCCTTATCGTTAAAGCCAACGGCTTCGGATTGCTTATCAGGAACAGGAACAGGAACCCACTCTTTTTGAGGTGGATTGCTTCTTGTTGGACAAGATCCGGGCTTGCCTTGTAAACCATGGTCTTCGGTTGGTATGGTTGCACCAAAGCTTGGAATCTGGTTAGATTTAGGAAGCGCTGGAGATATTAAGAAGAAAGAAAAGTTAAGTGTTTCTCTTTTTTCCTCTAATCTGATGAATCCAACACGATTACTTTCAGGTTGCTGGAAGCAAGATTGGGGTACCTACATATCGTTATTCATGGTTTGCTGAGGAATAATAATCTCTTCTTCAAGCTGGGGCACGTTGAATTTGTTTGCAGAAACAATGTTTAAATCCACGAGTTGCTTATCGTAGCATACATCAGGATCACACCTGCAATATTAGAAAAAAAACACTCTATGAATCTAAACAAGAAATATCAGAATTCAACTATATACACACACGTACATGTAGGGAAAATGAGGCATGTGGCGTTGGACTGGTTCAGGGGTATGTTCTTCTACCATTGATGATCTAAAAGATAACACTCAAACACCGAGAAAGAGCATCAAAATCAAATCAAGCACATGAAACTTGGATGTCGTTTTCTGTTGGTGATGATGATGAAAATTAAGGAGTTAGTGATATGTGTGCTTACGTGGCGGCCAAATCAATAAAAAATGCCACATCATTAATGTCATCCATAATATAACGGTTGGGTGATGATAAAAACCCAATGTTAAAAGTTGAGTCATTAAATCGACTCAATTTAAAGATGAGTGAGTAAAATAGGAGAGAGGCAAAAGTTGAGTCATTATTTTTGTATTTTACCAAAAAAAAACTATATCCATTATCACTAAGATCACTCAATGAGTTCAAAACTATTTAGTTTAAATATACTAAGAAGTACTTGTGATTTTCTTTTAAAAAATGCATAACTACGATCAAATGTACGAAAAATGATAGAGTTGTTTTTTATTAGTCTAAAAGAATTGAACTCGAATGTCATAAGATGAATATCATCCATTTTTCATTAGATCACTTGTTGGGTTCAAAATGATAGAGATGTTGGAGAGGTAAAATAATCAGACAATAATTATTTTCTTAATGAATGCTGAGTGTATTTTTTTTTGTACATTGAAGCTCAATAACTTCTGAATTATTTGTATTCTTTAACTGTTTATATTTCGTTCTATTTCAAGTCGTTGGTACATTTTTATAAATTTTAAAAAATTGTATTATTTTTATTTTTATAACTTTTATATTTTTATGATATTTAATAAATTATAAATATTTTATATCCTTTAAAATATTTTTTTTACAATTTTAAATGATAAAAATATCATCGTAAAATAATATTTTTTTTGGTATTATACATGTTCATCTTACAATTCATATTTGGGGTGCGAGGTTGTCCCTCCTAACAATATCGTCTTTAAGGTTTGAACTTGTGTTTTCTCCTTAAGAGTGCAATATGCCTTACCAATGCACTCAATATTCTTTAATTAAAAAAAAGCAAGCCCAAAATTTAAACATGTTTTACTAGAAACTTAACCCTAATCCTCAACTACCTACCCCAAATCAAAGGCCCCTTCATTTGTCCTTTGTCATGCTGGCACCATGAACTAGGGTGTGCAAAACTCGACTAAACTCAAAAAATTGAATTATTTAACTTGATTCAATATGAAAATACTCAACTCGGAATTTTATAAATGTAACCCCCCAGCTCGGTCTAGTCGCAAGACCGAATCAAGAGAGTTACATGGAGATAACCGGAGGAAAATCCAAGAATTTCCCTCCAATTAACAACCCTAGATTTCGATTTATCTTGTCTAAATGCATTTAAGAGATCATATGGCGTTAAGGGGCACAACATAAGAAACAACGTCTCAATCGAACATCAATCGGATGTCCAATTGGAACTAAAACAGTCACGATGGACCATTTTATGAAAACACACTAAACATAGACAAAAGGGTAAACTTAACCTTACGAAATAGTCATTAGTCCAATCTCAAGCACACGAGGCATAACCAACTCAAACAAGACATAAAAGCGCATTTAAATAGCCTACAAGCATTAGGAACCAAAACACCCCATTCAAAAACCTTTAAAGATGCCATTTTCCCGCTTAAACTACATGTGTTTCGAAACAGGGGTTGCCTGTTTCGAAACACGGGCTCTCAACAAAAAGCAAAACTAGGTTGTTCCGAAACGGCCTCACGTGGTTTCGAAACAAAAGTCTCCAAAGGCAAAAAGTATCGAAATGACACCTCTTGGTTTCGAAACGAGGGTCTTCATAGGCAAAACGTACCGAAACGGCTCAACCCCCGTTCCGATATGGGTGCCCCAAAGGCCTGGTCGTTTCGAAACCATACCAGGTGTTTCGAAACACCTGGGCACAAATGGATCCCAAAATGTCATTTTGGCATCCCTAAATGTTTCCGAACTCACCCCAACATGAATCAAACAACATGACAACACGATAAACAAGGAAACTAGAGGCAAAGCACCCTAAAACCAACATCACACATGCATATATACACAACATAGAGCACCTCACAATGGATAAACAAAAACTGGAAAACTTGTATTTACTCCTTTCGTATACTTAACTCTCCCGATATTAAGTAAATGGATAACCTCACAATGCTCTCCCGAAACTCTTACGAGATGTTGAAACAAGATTAAATAAACTCGAAGCTTTTATTAATTGAACAGAAAAATCCTAAGAAACAGTACATTCCTTTCAACTACGTTACAAGATCAACCTTTTGCCCTAGGGGAAGTTTAGAACATAGTGGAGAGAGAGAAACGACTAGGGTTTTGGGGGAAGACGACTAGGAGCTAGATATCCCTTGCCTTATCGAATTACAAGCATATATATAGGCCTTGGTCTTGAGTTTTCTTAATGGCCAAGAATACAAGTTTGAATTAAAGTACAACTTTATTAAAGACAAAATCTCTCAGTAGATGTCTTTTAATTCGCCATATCTTCTTGCATTGAATTTTTCCTCAAACTTTGGGCAAGGCCTTCCTTGTGCTTCTGGGCTCTGACAGTTATGTAAGTGGTCCACAAAAATCAGGCTTTGAAAGCTCTATCGATCGAACTCCACTTTGCATTTTCCATCACCATAGCCTTCATTGTCGCCTCTTCTGCCACGGTAGTCGTCACGACAGTGTTGTAACCGACAGAATTCTTCAACCCTTCAATCCATCTCTACAACTATCTTATGTTCCTCTGCTGCGCTAGATGCTGCCACGACAGGTATCTGCAAGAATAACCATAATCAGCAGCATCTGTGCAATATTATCCAGTTGTGATGTTCATGCAAAATCTATCCTAAAATGCAACTAAACATGCTTGAGTGCATCAATAATATGGGTAAATAAGGGCTAAAATATAGAACATTTATGCACTCAACACACCCCCTAAACTCAAGTTATTGCTTGTCCTCGAGCAAATGCAACCTAACTAAGAATAAAACTTTTTGGCTTTGGCTTAACTCAGTGAACAACTATTACCTACAACACCTTCACTATCAAGAGTAGTACCTTTTCAGGTGTTTATGGACTTATCCGGAGCAATGCTATAGTTCTCGTGCAAGTGTGTGCAAGTTTTGTGAACATATATATATGTCTAGACTCCTTAGTAACTAGAATGGTTATGCTACTCACTTGAGTTTTATTTCAACTAATTTTAACTGGAGGCAATTCTTAGGCTCCTTTAGTTTTTTCTAACTTAGACCAAAGTTTTTTTTACTAGAGCCAGTTTTTGGGCACCTCTAGCTATCTTCCTAGAGCTGGTGTTAGGCACCTCTAGGGACAACTGAGTCTAAGTTTTTTTTTTCTAAATCAAGTGGTTAGGCTTTCTATTCTAAATTTACTAACAGTAGTCTAGACAGCATATAAGTCACAAAGGTGTTTTTGAAGTTCAGAACTATAGTAAGGCTCTAAATAATTTCTAACACCCTAAAGATACTGTCACGACAGAGAATGCCGCGGCATGTAAGTGCAGTTCAAAGACTTAAGCCATTTTTTGACACAAAAAGTAACTAGAAATGAGACACAAAAT
Source organism: Hibiscus trionum (assembly GCA_030270665.1). NCBI lineage: Eukaryota > Viridiplantae > Streptophyta > Magnoliopsida > Malvales > Malvaceae > Hibiscus > Hibiscus trionum. The sequence goes on along the minus strand of BSYR01000007.1, from coordinate 4,947,877 downwards.
AAATTAAGTTCATTAATTAAAGGAGGATTGCTTACCCCCAAACTCGAGGGTTGCATTGTCCTCAATGCATGACACAAACAGAAAAATAAAAACATCACAAATATCAAATAAAACACAGACGATAGAAAGAGTAAAAGAACTTAAGTTGAACAGTTGTCGTCACTACTGCTGTCGATGTAGAGCTGTCTGCGGGCAGTTGCTTTGGTGGCAGGGGCTGGTTTTGGATTTGGAGAGGGTGAGGCTACCTTCTTCTTGGCCTCTCGAGGTGGCTGGACTCTAGAAGGTGAGATTTTTGGGGCCTTGTCCAGGACCTCAAGTTCACCGTCGTTGTTGCTGTTGTCTGCTCTATCACGACAGGGTCCCTCAACATCGATGTCAAGCCTTTTCTTCTTCATCGGAGGGAAGTCCTTGTCTATCTCTCGGACGACAGAGGGCTCAGAGTCAGAGTCATCTTGCCAGACTGAGGAGGAGGAGAAACCTTCAAAATATTTAGGATCTATTTATGGCAGTGGTTCCTTTCATTTGGTTCCTCGAGGGGTGGCAGATCGTCTGTCGCCATCTTCAGCTGTGGCAGAGAGTGAAGTAGAGGCAGCTGTCGGTGTGGGCGTCTTAGGGCTGGCAGCAGGTTTTATAAAGTTTACTGTGGCAGTGGTGAAGTCCCTCATGTATTCCATAAATCCCAGCTGCTGTGCTTCTATCTTCTTCAGTAGTTGAATTATCTGGTTGGAGGTGGTGGCTTCTAGTTGTACAGGTTCTGTCGGCCCGGGCTCTGCCGCGATAGGTTCTATGGAATCTGGTTCTGTCGTCGATTCTGTCGCAGCAGATGGATCAACATAAGCCATTGCGGTGGCTGCCTTCAGTTCCATCAAGCTGTAGATGTTCTACTGCGTTCACCCCTTGCCCTGGATCTTCACGTCTTCATCAATTTCGGGTACATTGTTGGCTCGGTAGAGGGATGTGATGAGGTAGGGGAAGAAAGGGGGACCCATTCCTCTTAGTGCACACTCATGGATGCTGTCAATGATGTATTTACCTACGTTGATCTATCGCTCGTTAATGATGAAGTGTACAAGGGCAAGCCTCTATCGGTCCACTATTGTGTTGTGCGATGTTGGCATAAGACACTTCTTTACAAAGTGGTTACAGAGCTTTGCAGCAGGTGTGAGTTGGGTTCTTCGCACCGTCCATCTATGTTTTGGATCATCGTTCTAGTTGGTACCCTCTTCAGTCAGATCTGCCATGATGCCGTCATAGTTTGCTGGCGACAGATTGCTGATAAACCTGTTGTGTGCATCCTCCTTCCTGCCCACATATATGCCATAGAGTGTATTGATGTAAACTGGCTCGAGAGAGATTTCCTTGCCCCTAACAGTTACTGTCGTGGCATCCTTGGATGTGACGGCAGCATAAAACTCGCGTACTAATGTAACGTTCATCTCCTCTGGTTGTGCTGCGAACATCTGCCAGTTTAATGCCACGATCCATTTAGAAATGAATCCTTTAAGCCCTAGATCTCCTGTTTTCTTCGTGTAGGTGAAACCTCTTTCCTCCCACATCTCCTGTTTTTGAAAAGAATCATAGTATATTTTCTCTGAATCTGCCGAGGCAAACCTTCTGTGGATTTTGCTGTGGCTCAGAGTGGAGACTGCCACGGCAGAGGTGGAGGCAGCACTTCTTCTGGTCGATCTTGTCGTCATTGTAAGAAACTGTAGAAATGAAAGAAAATACTTGAAAGGCTAAAATGCTTGGAAACAAAGTAGAGAGAAGAGAATGATGTGAAAAATGAAATAGAGATGGTGGTTTGTATAGAACGGGGTTTTGCCCGTTGAAGCTGTAACTGGTGGCGTAAAAAATAGAGCTAACTATCACGCGGTTTCCGGACGCATCTGTTACGTGTTTTCGTGTCTGCTGCGCGTCTGTTACTCGTTTCCGTGTCTGTCGCGATAGCATGGTGACAGGTTGTCACGACAACCTTGTTACCATTGGGCTTCTTGGGGTGTTGTGAGTGTGGTGGGCTGGTTCACTCTTTCTCTTTACTCTACTTCCATTATTTACCTGAATACTAGAATAAACAAAATATTAAATTTTTATTTCCTAAAACAATAAAAATATAAATAAGATAAAATAAGATAAAATAAAATAAAATAAAACTAAGTTAAATTAGGTATGCCTTGAGGGGAATCTCCTAAAGTAACTATTTCTTGCTCTCTTGGGGCTTCAGTCCCCTGATAATGCTTTAGCCTTTGTCCATTCACTTGAATTGGTGCCCGTCCTTGATTAATCTGATTGTGATGGCACCATGAGGAAAAACTTGGACTACTTGGAAGGGTCCAGACCACCTAGACTTTAACTTTCCCGGGAAAAGCTTCAACCTAGAGTTGAACAACAACACCTTCTGCCCTGGGGTGAACTGTCGTGGCAGCAGTTTTCTGTCGTGCCAGTTCTTTGTTTTGTCTTTATAAATTCTGGCATTGTCGTAGGCCATGGCTCGGATTTCTTCAATTTCATTTAAGTCCAGTAGCCTTTTCTGCCCTGCTTTGTCCCAGTCCATGTTAACTGTCTTGATAGCCCAATATGCTTTATGTTCTATCTCGACAGGTAGGTGGCAGGTTTTTCCGTAGATGAGGCGGTAGGGCGACATTCCCAATGGTGTCTTAAATGCAGTTCTGTAGGCCAATAATGCATCATTCAGGTGAAGAGACCAGTCTTTTCTAGTTGGTTTAACCATTTTCCCAGGATGTTCTCCACTTCTATGTTTGAGATTTCAGCCTGCCTATTGGTTTGCGGGTGATATGTTGTTGCGATCTTGTGCTTAACTCCATACTTTTTCAACGCACTAGCAATCACCCTGTTGTCGAAGTGCCTACCCTCATCACTAATGATCGCCCTTAGGATGCCAAACCTTGTGAAGATATGTTTGTGGAGAAATCTTTGCACGGTCTTAGCATCATTCTTTTGCGTGGTGATAGCCTCTACCCACTTGGACACGTAGTTTACTGCCAACATTATGTATAAATTCCCACAAGAGGCTAGGAATGGTCCCATGAAGTCTATTCCCCAAACATCAAAAATTTTGACTTCGAGAGTGTTCTGCAGGGGCATCTCATGCCTTCTAGAGATGTTTCCAGTCCTTTGGCATTTTTCACAATGCTTGTAAAATGGTTGTGCATCCTTAAATAATGTAGGCCAAAAGAAACCAGATTGTAGAACTTTGGCATCAGTTTTGTTTCCTCCAAAGTGTCCTCCATAAGGAACAGCGTGGCAGTGGTGGAGTACTTCTTCCTGTTCCTCCTGTAGTATGCATCTCTTGGTGATCTGATCTGCACCGTGCTTAAATAGAAGAGGTTGTCCCAATAATAATGTTTTGCATCATTTTGGAACTTCTTCCTTTCTTGGTAATTAAGTTCAGGAGGTAATAAACCACTCACAATGTAATTTACTATGTCAACATTCCAAGGGAATTCAGGAAGCTTACATGCCGCCATGGCTGTCGCGGCAGTGCTGGTGGCAGTGAATAACTTCTCGTCTGGGAAGGTCTCTTGTATGTTAATCTTATCTTTAGCTTGGTCCTTTTCCATCTCCAGTCTTGACAAGTGATCTGCTATTTGGTTTTCTGTTCCCTTCTTGTCCTTGATGTCTATATCGAATTCTTGCAATAGCAGAATCCAACGTATCATCCGTGGTTTTGTATCATTCTTGGTGAACAGATATTTTAGTGCTGAATGATCTGTATGGTCCGCCACTTTTGTTCCAAGTATGTATGGTCGGAACTTGTCAAAAGCGAACACCACCGCTAGCAACTCCTTTTCTGTTGTAGTGTAGTTTATCTGGGCATCATTTAAGGTTTTGCTGGCATAATATATAACGTGGAAGAGTTTCTCCTTTGCTGCCTTAGTGCTTCCCCGACAGCATAGTCACTGGCGTCACACATGATCTCGAATGGTAAACTCCAGTCTGGTGGCTATACTATTGGGGCTGTTACCAGCTTCTTCTTCAGTGTCTTGAATGCTTCAGTACATTCAGTATTGAAGTCAAAGGCCCTATTCTATTCCAACAAGAGACACAGGGGTTTAGTGATTTTAGAAAAATTGCAATGAATCTGCGATAAAACCCTACGTGTCCCAAGAAATTTCTAATGCCCTTGACTATGGTGGGTGACGGCAGTTTGTCGATGACTTCGATTTTTTCTCTGTCCACTTCTATGACGCGGCAGAAGACCTTGTGTCCCAGCACTATGCCCTCATCCACCATAAAGTGGCATTTCTCCCAGTTCAGTACAAGGTTGGCCTCCTCACATCTTTCAAGCACCTTCTTCAAATTGCCTAGGCAATCGTTGAAACTGTCTCCAAAGATGGAAAAGTCATCCATAAAGATCTCCAGGAAATCTTCCACCATATTCGAGAATATTGCCATCATACACCGCTGGAAAGTTGCTGGTGCATTGCATAGTCCAAATGGCATTCTTCGAAAGGCGTATGTTCCATATGGGCATGTGAAGGTTGTTTTCTCCTGGTCCTCCAGTTCAATTGCAATTTGATTGTAACCTGAGTAACTGTCAAGGAAACAATAGTAAGGCTTCCCCGCTAATCTATCCAACATTTGATCAATAAAGGGTAAAGGGAAGTGGTCCTTCCGGGTAGCTTTATTAAGCTTCTGATAGTCTATACAAACCCTCCAACCGATCACAGTCCTGGTTGGGATTAGCTCATTGTCCTTGTTTGTCAACATAGTTATGCCTCCCTTCTTGGGTACACATTGCATTGGGCTCACCCATTTGCTATCCGAGATGGCGTAGATAACTCCAGCATCAAGCCACTTGATGATCTCTTTTCATACCACCTCTCACATAGTTTCGTTTAGCCTTCTCTAGGCATCAATTGTCGGCTTATGGTCACCATCCAAGAGGATTTTATGCATACAAATTGCTGGACTGGTGCCTTAGATGTCGGCAATGGTCTATCCAATCGCCTTCTTATGCTGTTGTAGCATCCTGGTCAGCCGTTTTTCTTGTTCCTGCATCAACTTAGAAGAGATGATTACTTGCAACGTATCATTAAGACCAAGAAAAACATATTTGAGCTGCCCTGGACGCTTTTGAATCACATGTTCATTAGAGGTATAGTTCAATGGTTCAAAGAACTTACCTAGACGCGTGCCTATTCAATTTACCTCCTTAGGACCTTCAGTGCCATATGCGCCATTGTCTGAAGAGTCGTTGTCGTCAACGATGTCGTGGAAGTCTTCTAGGTAACTGCGATGACAGTGTCCAAGTTGTCCGTCGTGACAGCTTGTTCTGATGCAGGGTTGGTCTAAAATTGCTTCTGCTATTGCCTTACATTCTTCCTCTACATCAGCTTGTTTTATGGCTTGGAGAACATTGAGCTTTATCTGCTGGTCATTGACTCTCATAGTTAGTTCTCCTTTCTCGACATCGATCACTATTCTTCCTGTGGCTAGGAAGGGTTGCCCTAGGATGATCGGTGCGTTCTCATCTACTTCACAGTCTAAAACAAGAAAGTCAGTAGGAAATATAAATTTATCGACTCTTACCAGAATATCCTCAATCTTTACTTCCGGCTATACGTAAGAGCGGTCTGCCAGTTGCAGCATGACTGTTGTGGGTCTTGCTTGCCCAAAACCTAGCTTCTGAAAAACAGATTTGAGCATTAGATTAATACTAGCACCAAGATCACAAAGTGCCTTACCCACAAACTTATCACCAATTATGCATGGTATGATTAAACTCCCAGGATCCTTCTTCTTCGAGGGTGGTCGCTTATGAAGGATTGCCATGCATCCTTCCGTCATCATTACGGTTTCAAATTCCCCTAGTTTGGATTTCCTGGACATTGCATCTTTCAGGAATTTTGCATAACCGAGCATCTACTTAATGGCCTCCAACAGCGGAATATTGATGTGTACTTGCTTAAAAACATAATAGATTTTCGTAAGCTGGTACTCCTATTTCTGTTTCTGTAACCGCTATGGAAAAAGAGGTGGAGGACGGTAGTCTTCGAGGCGTTCTTCACATGGGAATCGAATCTGAGGAGGCTTACAATCTATAGCTTCTTTTGTCACCTCCTCTACTTCTTCTGCCATCGTGGCAGGGGTGAGGACAGCAGGTTTCTTCCCTTCTGTCGGGGTAGTGTTCTCGGCAGGTGATTGTAGGGTCAATTCCTTAGCAGATGTTTCTTTAATTATTGGCCCTTGTAGCTGTTTCCCACTTCTCGTTGTAATGGCTTTGCACTGCTCATGTGTGGGTTTTCTAGTGACCTCAGTATCACTAGGGAATCCTCCATTCTGCCTTGGGTTAATGAACTGCGAAACTTGACCCATCTATGTCTCTAGAGATTTTAAGATAGCTTCATGGTTTTTCATTCTCATATCTGTCACATCCATGAAGGATTCCGTTTTCTTGACAAAGTGGTCCATGTTGGCCATATATGCTCATGTTTGAGACATGAAGGTTGCTAGGGTCTGTTCCAGTATGCTTGTTGTGGCTGCCGGCTGCTGTTGTGGTTGTTGTCGTGACAGGATTCTGGGACCTCCTTGGTTCTAGTTATTCTGGATTGGAGGATTCAATGCATTGTTTGGGTTACTCCAGGAAAATTTGGGGTCCTTCCTCCAATTTGGGTTGTAGCTGTTGGAATCATAGCTTCTGTTCTTGTTGTAATTTCCAACATACATTCCCTCTTCCAGTTGTATGGGGCACTCTTATGTACTATGGTTTCCACTGCAATTTTCACAAACCTCCTCGGTACAAAATACTACATTGGATTCCTTCCTCTGCAGGTTTTCAACTACCTTGGTGAGGTATGCAATTTGAGTTTTTACCGAGTTGTCAGATTCGTACTCCTTGACAGATGCTCCTCGTCTCCCTCTTCTTCGAGCTGTGGGGAACTGTTCATCGTTCTTTGCTAACTTTTTTAACACTAGCATTGCATCTTTTGGTTCCTTGTCTAGTAGCAAGCTGTTTGCTGCTGAGTCTATCCGCATCCGAGTGTGTGCATTGGCATTATAGAATTTGACAACCTGGTTCCATACAGGGAATCCATGCATCGGGCAGTTTCGTAAGAGAGTGTGAAGCGGTCCCATGCCTCGTACATTGGTTCATTGTCTTCCTGTTGAAAAGTAGCAATCTTGTTACGCAATCTTTCAGTTAAAAGAGAGTGATTAAAATGAGAGAGAATTCACGACAGAGATCCGCCCAAGTTCTTATTGAACCCGGCGTTAACTTGTTCCACCAGGTTTTCGCTCTATCCCTCAATGAATGAGGAAATAGCCGGAGTCTCGGTACTTCGGGCTTATTCCTGGTTGTCTGAATGATCCACAGATCTCCTGGAAGGTTTTTAGATGTTCACGCGCATCCTCTGTCGCAGAGCCACCAAATTTTTCGGCAGAGTTTATCATGCTGAACATCAAAGGTTTTAATTCGAAGTGTTCAGCTTCCACATCTGGTAGCGTAGTTCGCAGCTTAACGTGATCGTTGTTCATATAATCTCGGCATGTTTGGCGTGCTGCTGGGCAGCAGGCGGTTGCCGATTGTTTTGGGCATCAATAGGAGGATCATCATCAACCCTAGGGTTGTTGTTATATGCCCCATTGTGTTGTCTTTCGTTCACCATTGCTTCGAGTCTTTCCTCGAGATAGTTGTTTCTTTCTATCAAGATTCGGGCTTGGTTCCTGATATGGTATGTCCGATCAATTTCTGGGTCTAATTCATACTCAGGTTCTTTACCACGTCTCGACCTGCGCAGAAGCAATAGAAGAACCTTGTGAAAAGCACAGGGAAAATAAAACAACTAAAAACAGAAAAGAAATAAAAAGTGTAGTAGTTAAAGGTAAATAAATGTTGCCAGTCCCCGGCAACGGCGTCAAAAACTTGTTGCGTGTAAAATATTCTATCGCAATTGGGTGCAAGTATACAGGTCGCAAGTAATAAAGTGATACTAAGTATCGGATATCGTCTCCACGGGGACTGTAAATACTTCTATCCTTAACTTCCTACACAAGAAGAGAAATAAGTTCAATAAAATGTTTTGACTAATCTTGAGAATAAACTAAAATAAAAGAGGAATTTAGTTTAATAAAATAGGTTGGTATTGATTTGCTTAGTAGTGCAGGTATTGCACTGTTCAAAGGCTTTCTATTGCAGCTGTCGTCGAGCCTATCGCGGCAGCACCTGTCGTAGCAGAGATCTGTTGTTGTCACGGCAGCGATCAACAACTTTGTACTTCAAGTTCAGCAAGAATCCCTGTTGTGACTCGTCCTATCCCTAGGTCCAAGTTTTATCGATGATCACGTCTTAGATGATACCTCCCATCGTGAATCGAATGATGAACATCGATGTTTGTAAATTCTTCCTTAGCTGCTTAAGCTTGTACCTATCCCTAGGCCAAGATGGTTTAACCATAAACTGGAAAACTCGTATTTACTCCTTTCGTATACTTAACTCTCCCGATATTAAGTAAATGGATAACCTCACAATGCTCTCCTAAAACTCTTATGAGATGTTGAAACCAAAGTAAATAAACTCAAAGCTTTTATTAATTGAACAGAAAAATCCTAAGAAACAGTACAATCCTTACAACTACGTTACAAGATCAACCCTTTGCCCTAGGGGAAGTTTAGAACATGGTGGAGAGAATGAAATGACTAGGGTTTGGGGGAAGACGGCTAGGAGCTAGATATCCTTTGCCTTGTCGAATTACAAGCATATATATAGGCCTTGGTCCTTAGTTTTCTTAATGGCCAAGAATACTAGTTTGAATTAAAGTACAACTTTATTAAAGACTAAATCTCAGAGTAGATGTCTTTTAATTCGCCCTATCTTCTTGCTTTGACTTTTTCCTCAAACTTTGGGCAAGGCCTTCCTTGTGCTTCTGGGCTCCGACAGTTATGCAAGTGGTCCACAAAAATCAGGCTTTGAAAGCTCTATCGATCGAACTCCACTTTGAATTTTCAATCACCGTAGCCTTCATTGTCGCCTCTTCTGCCACGACAGTCGTCACGACAGTGTTGTAACCGACTGAATTCTTCAACCCTTCAATCCAGCTCTGCAACTACCTTTTGTTCCTCTGCTACCTTGGATGCTGCCATGACAGGTATCTGCAAAAATAACCAAAATCAGCAACATATGTGCAATATTAACCAATTGTGATGTTCATGCAAAATCTATCCTAAAATGCAACTAAACATGCTTGACTGCATCAATAATATGGGTAAATGAGGGCTAAAATATAGAACATTTATGAACTCAACATTCTACATTTCCTACCATACAGAGCTTCATACGGTGTCATCTGAATACTAGCCTGATAACTATTATTGTACACAAACTCTACTAGCGGTAGATGTTTTTCCCACGAACCCTGAAAGTTGAAGATACAACACCTCAACATGTCCTCTAACACCTGAATAACTTTCTCTAACTGACCATCTGATTGTGGGTGATACGAAGTACTGAAGTTTAACCAAGTTCCCAAAGCACGATGCAAACACTCCCAAAATCTAGTTATAAATCTCGGATCTATGTTTGATACAATAGACTTCGGTACACCGTGCAACCTCACAATCTCACTAATATACAACTCGGTCAACATGTCTAAGGTGTAGGTAGTATGAACAAGTATGAAATGGACACACTTAGTGAATCTGTCAACCATCACCCATATTGAATTCTTCTTCGAAGGAGTCAACGGCAAACCTGACACAAAATCCATGGTAATCCGTTCCCACTTCCATTCTGGAATCTTCAACGGCTATAACAAGCCTGAAGGAAACTGATGCTCGGCCTTAACACGTGTGCAAACCATACATCTACTCACATACTCGACCACGTCTTTCTTTAACCCAAATCCAGAAGTACTCATTTTTCAACCCACGGTTAATCTTTGTACTACTCGAATGCATAGCAAAAGGACTGTTATGAGCTTCAATCAAAATAGTACTTCTCAACTCGGTATCTTCTGGAACAACGACTCTATTCTTGAAACATAAGATCCCATTCTCACCAAAGCAGAAATTTGTGGGTTTACCCTCAGCTATATCTTGCACGTGAGGTGCCAAAGATCTGTCTTGCAATTGTTTCTCTCGAATCAACTAAACTAATGAAGGTTTAACCTGTAGCTCGGCTATCAAATCGCCATCATGTGACACACTCAACCTCGCAAACATAGCTCGTAGCTCAACTGCCACCTTCCTACTCAAAGCATCGACCACTACATTTGCTTTACCCGGATGGTACTCTATTGTGAGGTCATAGTCTTTATGAAGCTCTAACCTACGATGTCTAAGATTCAACTCTCTCTGAGTCATAAAATATTTCAAACTCTTGTGGTCGGTGTAGATTGTGCATTTCTCACCATAAAGGTGATGTCTCCAAATCTTCAAAGCAAAGACCACAGCCATTAACTCTATGTTGTAGGTGGGGTAATTCTTCTCATGAACCTTCAACTATCTTGAAGCATAGGCTACAACTCTTCCTTTCTTGCATAAGCACACAACCTAAACCCACATACAATGCATTACTAAAGATTACGAACTTTTTCCCCGGTTCAGGCTGAATCAATATAGGAGCTTCTGTCAATACTTTCTTCAACTTTTCAAATGCTTGTTGCCTTGCATCTATCCACTCCTACAGAACATTTTTCTAAAGCAATTTAGTCAAAGGTGTCGCAATCTTTGAGAATCCATCAACAAACCTTTAATAATACCCCGCCAAGCCTAGGAAACTACGAATTTCGGTCACTAACTTCGGTTGTTTGCAATTAAGTATTGCTTCTATCTTCTTGGGATTCATACTAATCCTACCGGCCGAGATCACATGACCTAGAGAGACTACTTCCCTAATCCAAAACCCGCATTTACTCAACTTGGCATATAACTGATTTTAAAGCAAGGTCTGTAGCACTAATCACAAATGCTCATCATGCTCTTCCTCGGTCCTAGAGTACACTAAAATGCCATCTATGAACCATACTACAAATCTATCTGAATACTCATGAAACATTTTGTACATCATGTCCATAAATGTAGTCAGAGCATTAGTCAAACTGAAAGGCATTACCAAGAACTCGTAGTGCCCATATCGTGTACGTAAAGCTGTTTTCGGTATATCCACATCTTTTACCTTCAACTGATAATAGCCGGATCTCAAATCAATCTTCGAAAATACTGTAGCACCTCTCAACTGATCAAGAAAATTGTCGATCCGCGACAAAGGATACTTGTTCTTTATTGTTACCTTGTTCAACTGCCTATAATCTATGCACATCCTCATATTGTCATCCTTTTTCTTCACAAACAAGACTTGGGCACCCCACGGAGAAATACTAGGCCTAATGAAACCTCTATCTGACAGTTCCTGAAGCTATGTCATCAACTCTTTCAACTCTTTAGGTGCCATTCTATACTGAGCAATGGATACAGGAGCAGAATCTGAATATGTCTCAATAGCAAACTCAACATCTCTATCTAGAGGCAGACCCGACAAATCTTCTGGGAAGACACTCGGAAAACCACAAACTTTTCAGATATCTTACGGTCTAACTTCACTCATGTTTGGATGTATCACGTAGGCCAAATATGCTTGACAACCCAAATCCATCAATCTCTGAGCTTCTAAAGAAGAAACAACATTGGACAAGAACTTAATGTTCTCGCCAACTACTACAACCTCATAATCATTTGTAAGTCTCAAGGAAACTCTCTTGGTCTCAAAGTCTACCTTAGCTCTATGCTCTACGAGGCAATCCATGCCCAAAATCACATCAAAACCATAGAACGACAATTCCATCATATCGACCAGAAACACATGACCATGAATCATCAAAGGACACCTCTTGTACATTTTCCTAGCTACCACGGTCTCACCATAAGAACTAGTAATATTCACACCTATAGCTAACCACTCATACGGTAAATCTAAAGATCTTTCATGCTCACCCAAAATGTATGAATGTGTCGAACCCGAATCTATCAGTGAAAGAAAGGATAAAGACCGTAACAAGAAATTACCTGCAATGACATCTGTGTCATTTCTGCCCTCTCGCTGCGCATACAACCTAGCCGGTCCTCCACCCTCAGGTTGAACTGCTACCACATGAGCTACATTTCTCTGACCATCATTCATTGGCTGAAAATTACCTCGACCACGCCCACGGCCTCTCTGATGCTCAAAACCTCGAACTGGTGCATGTCCGCCCCCAGCCGGGTGAGGATAATTACACCTCAAATGATCTCGGGATCCACAGTTCCAACATATCCCAAAGGTACCCATACACTCGCCCGGATGGCATCTTCCACACCTAGTGCACTCGGGAGTGTGAACAACAGCTCCTTGGCCTTGATGGCCACGTCCATGGTTACCGCCTCGACGTCTCAAGTCAGTTTGATATCTCTTATCTTTGTGCCTCTTAGCATGCTCTCTGTCCCAATCCGCATGTCGCTTCCCTGAATCGGACCCACTAGCACGAGCTTTCAAGCCCAAACTCTGCTCAATATCTTTGGCTCTAGAGACCAAAACATCAAACTCGGAGTAAACAGAAGCAAGCATATATGTCTTCAAATCCCTAGTCAAACCATAACGGAAGCGCTCACACCGTTCTCTCTCGTTGGGAACCAACTCGGGAGAATATTGGCTCAACCTCACAAATTGTACCTCATACTCTGACCCGTCTTACCACCCTGAACCAAAGCCATAAATTCCCTCTTCTTATCATCCTGATATCAGGCTCCAAGGTACTTCTTTCTAAAGGTTGTTCTGAATAATTCCCAAGTGACATCCGCCTTTGGCACACTAGAAATAATTGTAGTCCACCAAGCATATGCATCTTCCTGAAGCAAGGAGACAACACAACCCAACTTATGAGTGTTTGAGCACTCCATCTGACCTAAGATTCGTGTAGTACTCTCGAGTCAAGCCTCTGAACCCTCGGGAATCAAACCACGGAACTCGACCCCGCCCAAACTACAAAGTCTCTCAAGGGGTAAACCAATCCCCGCACCCTGAGGTGGTGCTGCAGCATGTATGCCAGCTAAAGCTGTCTGAAAAGTTCCGGCTATGGTCTGAATCAAATGAGTCAGTTCGCACCAGCCTAACCCAGGTCAACCTAAGGTCCATTACCATCACCTCCAACATTCGCACCAGCCTGAGGTACATTACCTCCAACATTCGCCTCATTATCATCGGGAGCAGGAGGAACATGAGGCACATCCTCAGGTGCCTGGTCACCCGCTTTAGGTCGTCCTCTCAGTCTCACCATAAAGAAGATAAAATCTAAAACAACAAACATAACACACAAGAAAACATTGGGTCAGCAAGAGTAAGTTTCCAAGTGCTCGAGCTCTTTTAACCAAAACCATTTTCCAATAACAATACTTAGCAATGGGGACGCTCGACTACTCTTCAATCAACAACAAGAACGAGAAATCATGCTTTCACACACCATGCGATGGGAAACAAATCAAACAAATCAACTTACCTGACTTACCTTCCCGAGAGACCTCGAAACCGAGACTCTGATACCACCAAATATAACCCCTCTCAGCACGGTCTAGTCGTAAGACCAAATCGGGAGAGTTACACAGGGATAACCAGAGAAAAATCTGAGAATTTCCCTTCGATTAACAACCCTGGATTTCGATTTATCTTGTCTAAATGCATTTAAGAGATCCTATGGCATCAAGGGACACAGCGAAAGAAACAACGTCTCAATCAGACATCAATCAGATGTCCAATTGGAATCAAAACATTCACGAAGGACCATTTTATGAAAACACACTAAAAAGGGACAAAAGGTTAAACTTAACCTTACAAAATAGTCATTAGTCCAATCTCAAGCACACGAGGCATAACCAACTCAAACGAGACATAAGAGCGCATTTAAGAAGCCTACAAGCATTGAGAAGCAAAACACCACATTCGGAAACTTTCAAAGATGCCCTTTGACTGCATAACTACCTGTGTTTCGAAACAGGGGTTGCCCATTTCGAAACACAGGCTCTCAACAAAAAGCAAAACTAGGTCGTTCCCAAAAGGCCTCATGTGGTTTCGAAACGAGAATCTCCAGAGGCAAAATGTACCGAAACGGCACCTTTTAGTTTCAAAATGATGGTCTTTATAGGTAAAACGTACAAAAATAGCTCTACCCATGTTCCGATACGGGTGCCCCAAAGGCATGGTCGTTCCGAAACCATACCAGGTGTTTCGAAACACCTGGACACATATAGGTCCCAAAATGTCATTTTAGCATCCCCAAACGTTCCCGAACTCACCCCAACATGAATCAAACAACATGGCAACACGATAAACAAGGAAACTAGAGGCAAAGCACCCTAAAACCAACATCAAACATGCATACATACACAAAATGGATATAAGGCCAAAAAGGCTAAAGGAAACATTTCATCATAAGACATATGGCATGCATACATAAAGCATAACAACCTCCCACATAACATGGTCTCAATATTTAAAACATGTTAGCAACAATAACAACCACATGGGAGTTTGGACACCAACTCCCCAACACAATGTCTAGCATTTTCATTGCCTAAGTATTATTACAACCATGAAAAGCCATACTTGAGCTAGAAAATGAACTCCAAGGTTCCTCATTTTCCCCACTTGCCTCCCGTAGCCACTAACAATCTGCATTGTTGGAAAAGAGAGCGTAAGCATGAGAGCTTAGTGAGCGGAGCTCAAAATCACAACAACAATAATGTGGTTTCAAAACATATATTTATTTTGAAGACAAAACCATAAGGAGTGGAAAATACTAAATCGAAAACATAAGACGGGTTCATGGTGTGCACATGCACAACCATACCCGGTGGGACTACACATCACCGTTCACAAACAACTAGCATATTTCCGGTGGGACTACACATCACCGTTCACAAACAACTAGCATATTTCTGATGGGTCTACACATCACCGTACTCATCTACAGTCAACTTCTGGTTAGACTACACATCACCGTGTTTAACAACACTCTTCCCATAACCATCACGTGAGGCTTTGACAACAACAACAACAACATAATAACATTCAAAAGGACGCAAAAGCAAATAGTACTTCACTCAAAATTATATATAACCACATGCACCAACACTTAACAAAACAAGGCGATGTTAGTTAAACTTACACTTGGGTTTAGGTTGGCCCCTAAAGCTCAACCCAAAGCCCAAGAAAACCTCTTTGAAACATTTCAAAGCTTTAAAAAATTACCACTCACCAGCACAACCCGAACAATAGCTGAAACACCATTTCAAGCCTCTATAACATCGGGTATCGTGTCCGAAGTACACAAATCAATCTCCTCTGCTTTAAGGCAACCCAAAACAAAACATTATTATACTAATATACTTGTAAACCAGCAACAACCCGGAAATCCAACTTCTTGCAACTAAAACACATTGATTCAAACCCAAATTTCACCCAAAACCTCACCAATTTCGTTCTAAACAAACCCCAAACTGAATCCATCGATTTCAACCATCAAAACACATCAAATATCATCTAGAAACATCCCCCAACCACTATAGAACCAACAACCACAAAATCAACCCAAAGCCAAGCCAAAAACTTCATATTTTCAACCCAAAAATCTCATTTTTGACCCATTTCGGGTTTCCCATTATTAAGCCAACATTTCAATATGTCTAACCACTCAAAACTTAGTTTAAAGCACATGTAAAATCATAGATAATCAAACCCACGAAAATCAAGTGAAAATACTCATTTTTCCAACTCAAAACCAAAACGAAATATAATGGATTTAGAAAAAAGATTTCATTGATAACAAGTCAAATAAGTAAAACCCAAAGTAAATGAGAAGTTAACTTGTAAATTCTTGATAAAGGAATGATTTTTTGATTGGAGGGAAGAAACTAACGTGAAATCCCTTTTGCTCAAAGATGAAGATGATAGTTTTTTAGTGAAATGACTTTTTTTTTCAAAAATACCCTTTTTAATTTCTTTAAAAATACTCTTTTGCCACTCAAAACTTCCTTTTTGCCCAAATGTAATTTATAAACCATTTTATTAGAAAGGGGTCCGCGAAATTAGCCCTAACAAACAAACTAACTCGAACCGGATCCGATTACCTTCCGGACCCTAAACTCGGAGCGTTACAATAAACTTGACTTAATTGGTTTCAAAAATTTTCAAATAAAGTTTGAATTATAAAATGGAAATTTGAATAACTCGAAATTTTTAGTAATTAGTGGATCAATTTTCAAGTTCGAGTTGAGTCTCTCAATTATGCATGATATATATATATATATATGTATTGTCTATGGTTATAGAAAACTATTTTGATATGATAATATGATGGTAAAAATAATCATTTTTGACAAGAAATTAAAGTTGTTTTTGAAGGCTAGAACATCACTTGACTTGCGACGACTTTTCAGATGAGATACGAGTATTTTTAATTAGGATAATTTTCTACAGTTATTTGAACTTAATCTTATCTTTTTTAATTAGGATAATATTCTTATCTCCTTTCATTAGGATATTATTATTATTTTTAAATTAGGATAATAAAATGATAGGGAAACGTGGAAGCTTGGATCAAATATTTCTTTTAATTTATATTTCCCATATGACTCAATAGAAAAGGCACGAAATTTAAAAAAAAAAGTTAATAAAAAAATAAAAGAACAATGAAAGTAAATAAGATATGACAACACCCCTTCTAAGATCCTATCTTAGGCAAATGCGCGCCTGAATTTGGTAACATCTATTCCTCTAAGGATCATGCCCTTAGCAATTTGGACGATGAAGAAGAATGTCAAATACTCGTTCGTACGCAATTGACACTCGTGTTCCGAAACAAGAACTAGATAAAAATTTTAAACAAATAAAGAAAGAAATCACAAAGAGAACTTTAAAAAAAGAATGTTTATCGATTTTTAAATTATTCAATTTCTCAAAGGAAAGAAGCCTATTTATAGGCTAGTAAAACCCTAAATTACAAAATAAGAAGTTTGATTAATCTAAAAGACTAATTAGATAAATAATAGTAAAATAAAATATTGTCCTAATTAAAATAGGTATGAATATTATCTTAATTTTAAAAGAATATAATAATATTATCCTAATTAAAAATAATAATAATATCTTAATTAAAGGAGATAAGAATATTATCATAATTAAAAAAGATATAATAGAGTTCAAATAACTATAGAAAATTATCATAATTAAAAATTTATGGATCCCATCTAAAAAGTCTTCGCAAGTCAATTGATGTTCTAGCTTTCAAAAACAACTTTGATTTCTTGTCAAAAATGATTATTTTTACCCCTCCTATTATCATATCATCCCCCCACTTCTCAAAAAAATTCGTCCTCGAATCTAAACTGTGAAAAGGAGAACGATCATCAATGGCCGTGAAAAATGAATCCTTGTCAAAGATGGAGTGACCCAATTTAGCTCATCATAATGGATCGACAATTTCAAGTTCTTTTTCTTATGATTGTTCATCATCACTTTCATCTTGTGCAGAAAATGATTCATCTTCAACATCTTTAAATTCGATCGGCCTTGGATGATCTGATTGATTAGGCCTAGTAGATTTGTCATTGGAAGAAGTAGGGTTGCGATAACAAGATGCAGAACATGTATTTCTCTAATAATTTTTCAGTTGTCGTTTTGCTCGCAAAGCTTAGAAATATAAGGTCTGTGGGTCAAAAGATTCATTATGTTCAACTATTTTACGAATCTCATCATTCAAGTTACGAAAAAAATGATACATAGTATCATTGTCATCTTCATCAATTTTGGCTACTAATTTGAACAGATGCATCCTCATGTAGTATTCATTGATTATCTTACTACCCTGGGTGAGTGTGAAGTGTTTAAATCGACAATATTTGTCCGGTAAAAATAATTTTCTCATGATGCACTCCAAGTCACACCAAGATCATATGTGTTTGTGTTTCCACTCCAAATCAAGATGTATCCACCAATGAAGAGCTAAATCGGTAAATGAACTAGTAACGAGAGCACCTCATCTTCAATGTCGTTGTAGAAAAAGAACTCATCAATTTTTATCTCCCACTCTACGTATTCATCAGGATTAGTGGAACTACTGAACACTACGATGTTTACCTCATTATTATTCCTGATAAGCACAAAAAAGATTTTGTCTGCTCCTCACCGTTATTTTCTCAAAATCATTCAAAAAGAAAAAAAAGCCAAACAACTTAACTCGACTTTAAAAATATTCAAGTCACATTTAAATTGAAACTAATTAGTATCGTAACATTATAAATGTTTACAATTAAATTTGAACAGAAACCCAAACAACTCGACCCGACTTGAATAAAATTCAAATACATTTTGAGTTATAAAATGACTCTTCAACTCTACTAACTTGAAATTTTCTTACTCATTTCAATCGGATACTTGTTCCTGTATATAGGAAACAATTTTATTATTAGTAATATTATTTTGATGTTTGTTTCTTCCTCTATATCATATTGATTTGAGTTAATCTAAATAAGAAGAGAATTTTTTATAGGACTCTTTAATCAAAATTGTTAAATCGGTGTTTTGATTTTTGATATAACAAGGACTAATTTAGAAATAAATAAATTTTTAAGGTATTTGAAATTACTCACAAATGGACAAGCATTCGAACAAACTTAACTTATTTTGAAGAAAATATTTTTGTATAAGTGAAAATGTTCAAAGGAAAATATTTTCTAAGTGTTGTGGTACTCAAAAAGACCATTTTGGTCAGCAAGTACCGGTACGGCCATATGCATACCGGTACAGACCTTCTAACACTAGAATTCATAGAATTGAAATTGTTCAGTGAGTACCAATACGGCTCTATGCATACTTGTATGAGCACCTCGCCACTAGAAATTAAAATGGTAAACGAGCACCAGTACAACTCTATGATACGAGTTTTTAAAACTTCTTTTTTTAAATGTTTGTCAGTACCGGTACGGTATTCACCGTGTCGATACATTTTTGGAGCGAAAATAGTTTTGAAAACATTGAGTACTAGTACGGCCATGAGTGTATTGATATCCAAGCTCCATCAGATTTTTCAGTGAGCAATTTTAAGTACCGGTAAGGTACGAAGCGTACTTGTATCCCTTACTCTGTACTGGTATGCAAGCACCCGTACCGGTACCCCTTTCTTGTAACGGCTATTTCTTCTTCGACCAGGTACTGTTATGGAGACTCATGTACCCATACTCACAGTTGCCATATGAGAGCTTTTATTGTAATATCTTGTACACACTTGAGTGAACTTCTTGTATTTCGTTTTTCATCAAGTGTTGGGGTTTTAGTGAGCTGAAATTTGTGCAAACAATTGCCTAAGGAGGATTTTCAAAGTTTGGTTCTTTGTAGTCAATATTAGGAAAGGAGTCTCTAGACTTTGGGGGATAAGTCTAGGTGATTTGTGAGATTATCTTTTTTAGCCTAAAAGAAAAGACAAATTAGTGAAATTGTGAATTTTTAGTGTAGTATCTAAGGTAGTGGTTGTAAACATTGTTTAGAAGGTTGAACCACTATAAGTCTCTTGTGTAAAAAAAAATTCTTTTTGCAATTTACTCCCACCAAAATTATAATTGCTAGTTTACCCTTTTTGGTCGTTTTCATCAATTGATCGACTCAACAAAAATAATTTTAATAATAATATTTTTAATAAAATGAGCAATATGCTTTTGGATCAGACTGGTCAGAATAAATGTTATTTTTGAAGTTGTATTGTTCTTCTCACTACAAAAAAATATACATATACTGACGCCAATTTATACCGACGGACATAAAGCGTCGGTATACATGTCATATACTGACGGAAAATTGAACTGTCACTAAAAGCACTAGGTTTTACCGACAGATATATTATTTGTTGGTACAAATAGACTTATACCAACGGTAAATAAGAAATCGTCGGTATAGGTTTAAAATATACCGACAAAATTTATTAACCGTCGGTAGAAGTTAACCATATAGCGACGGAGATACTTTGTACGTTGGTATAGATTATAGGTAAATTCTATACCGACGAAATTTGTAGCCGTCGGTATAGGTATATTTTAAATTTTGGCTTACTTAAAAAAATAAAAAAAACAAAAAAATAAAATACCTGAACAAAATTAAAATCCCTAATCCTCAATTCTCTTCACCCTTGCTCGTTCGTTTCTTCTCTGCTTCTTCACCGTCGCTCAAGTCTCCGTTGCACCAGCCACCAGGTAATCCTCTTATCTCTTTCTTTTCTTCACTCCTTCTCTTTTCTGGTTTCCCTCTACTTCTTCTTTGCTTTTTTGGTTTCTGTAATTTGTTTCTTCTACATTGCTCAAGCCACCGTTTCTCATTTTTTTTAAAGTTGTTGTTTCGAATTTAAGGTTTAATATTAGATTCATTGTGAATTTAAGGGTTCAAAAACTTCATAAATTTTCCTTAAGCATCATTTGTTAAGAGCGACAGACATGGGTTTTGATTAATTAATTGGGGTGAAGTTTTTATGTTCATAATTATCGTTTATTGATTGATTCGTGCTTGGTGAAGGGGATTGGAAGGCTATCTTTGGTAGCTGCATCTGCTGCTCAATCTGCCGCAACTGTTGTCCAAGCGGGAAAAAAGGAACTCACCACAAAGGTTAAGAGACTTTAGCGTTTACTCCATTTCACCAGCTTTTTCGTTTTAAACTGCAAGACTACTGTGTTATATGAGATACTGATTTAGGGGTACTGCTGCGTAAGAAATAAAGCAGAGAAATTTGAATTCTTTGAATCGTTAATCCCCCATATGCTAACATTTAATTCTTATTCTGCAAAGGATACTGGTTTTTGACTTGGGGGCTTTTAGAGTCTAACATTCAAATCAAACTCTCATGCCTGGGTTGCTACCTTCGGATGAAAAACATGCTACAACGTTGATACTACAGTGATATATCTGCTAAGATTGTTGGGGCTCAAACAAAACTTAAGAAAGCATAAAAATTAGTTTTGGTTCTATTGCTAAAAGCTAAAGAGAAATATCTGAGGTAAAAATCCAGGGTACAATTTACTAAAGAAGGTGATCATAACACTGCATATTACTTTAAGCAAGTAATTGCAAAGCAAAAGTTTAATGCAATGCAGGTTCTACAGAATAATCAGGGGCATAAGCTGGATTCTTTTGAGGGAATTTTTACTGAGTTAGTTCAACTTTTTTCTGATACTTTAAGTACTGTGGATGAAAATGTTCAGCCTGTTTCAGATGAGTTGCTTAGAGAGATTATGGGGTGGAACTTTCTGCTGAGATGAGAGAAATTTTGATTGCTCCAGTGTCCTAAGAAGATTAAGTATTTCATCTCGACATCCTCTTTACATGTTGGGTTTAATTCGACCATTATTATTTTTGTGCCATAAGTTATTGTCCCTTTGTTTGCTACAGATTTTAGACATATATCATGCTGCTCCTCGGTCTATAAGTGTGTTACTAAAATCCTTGCTAATAGAATGAAGGTATGGCTGCCTGATTTGATTTAATCAAAGTGCCTTTCTATCATGTCGTTATTTGGTGGAGAATGTTTTATTATCTCAGGAATTGGTTAATGATTATAGTAGGAGTCGCATTTCACCTTGTAGTGCCCTAAAGGTTGATCTAAGGAAGACCTTTGATTCCTTAAACTGAAACTTTATTTTTTAAGCGTTAAAGATCTTAGTTTCTCTGATGAGTTTAGGAACTGGATACATGCATGTATAACTCACTAGAAGTTTTCTATTGGATTGAATGATGGACTTGTAGGGTTTTTTCAGGGGCCAAAGAAGTTAGGCAATGGGACACATTTTTCTTGTGTGAATTCTGAACGAAAACGAGAAACAATTTTACCTTGGGGATGCTCTCATGCTCATACCTTTTTGGTGGTGTTATTAAACATTTGAAGAACCGACAAGAACATTCTCTCTTTGTTTGTACTTTCTGCTGCAATGAACTTGATCTAACAGCATTCTGTTTAGTTGAGCAGTTCTATTATTATCGACTCAGTCGACGGTGTGATCAAAAGCTGCATTATGTCTATTTCTGTTTCCGTGTCTTAACTGTAAACAATTGATGTGTTTAAGTATCATTGTGAGATGAGAATTGAAGTTAATATGTTCATTGTGCAGGGGCTCATTCCGCGGGCTAAACTGTTGCTAACACTCGGAGGAACTTTCTTCCTCAACTTTTGGCCTTTGATTCTCGCAACTACCGCATTCTTTTCCGCTCTCATTCGTCCACTTTTCGATTTTAACTCTAGGAAGTACACTTACAACAAAGCTCCCTGTTTTGTTGATTTCCTTAAAATGACAGGATAGAGTTTCAGAATCCTAGTGCTTGTCTCTCCTATGTACAGCATTCTTAGATCTTAGAATAGAATTGGTAGGGCATTCAACACAATTGTCGTATCCAGAGGAGAGGCTTAAGATTTCAGTCTTCAAATTTGTCTGTGTAAATCCAAATAATATAGGTATAGGAATAGGACTATTGTTTGGTCAGTTTATATTGATTTATTCTTAAAGCATTGTTATTCTTGTCAGGGAAAAGAAAAAATAAAAGAGATGAATTCTATTCTCATTGTAGGTATAGATAATTCACTGAAATGGTGAATTTGTCCTTTTGGTTCTCATTTAATTAGTGTAGGTTTAGGCCATTGGTCCCGTTTCCACAGATGTGGGCTTATTCTCCATACTCTCTTTTTTATTGTTATTGTAAAATTGTTCCAACTGGCACAAATTGTTTCTGAAAAATAATAATGATTTCACGTCTTTAAGCTCAATGTACATGCACTATGATTCCATTTACTAATGTTAGAATTTTGAACGTACAATTAAGGGAATCTTTTTATAATTGAGGAAGGAGTCGGCAAAAGAGATGTGAATGTATTTCCAATATCAATATTGTTGATGTAATTATTATGACTAAAAATAGATACCTCCTAACTCCTACACAAGGTCATTACATTATCACCCATCTCGTTTGTATGTGGGAGGATCATTTCCAGCTTAAACAAAAGAATCTTAAAACACGCATATATAGATCAAGAAAATAAAACAAAAATTAAAACACATGTAATTGTCACCCTAATTATTATTATTATTATTATTATTATTATTAGGGTAAACTATACCATTGACCACCGAACTAATTGGGGATTTCTATTTTGACCACCGAACTAACGAACTCGTCAATCAGACCACCGAACTTATTAAATTAACATATTTTGACCACCGCCGTTAAAAAAATAACAGAGGACTGACGGAGTGATGATGTGGCAGTTAACTAACTTTTATAAAATTACACATTTAATCCTTGTTATTTACACATTTTTTCAATTTAGTCCTAATTTTAAATTAATAAAATAAATTAATTATTTAATTAAGTGATGACACGTGTCAACACCTTATTGGAGAAATTTAATTATTTATATTTGATTTTGTAAATTTATTTTCCTCGTCCAATCAAGTGGTGACATGTGACACCCTTACCACTGCACCACACCTCTCTCAATGACATGATATGTTCCATTTAATATATAACTTATAATGCAGTAAATGTTAGGGGAAAAAAGTAAAAATGATTGAAAGGGGATTCGAACCTAGACCACTTGGGATGTGTATAATCACACAAACATTCGATTTAAAATATTCGAATATTTTTCTTTTTCATATTAAAATGCATTGCAGAAGACATCGAATCAATCACCTGCAGGTTTACAGATGAAGGCACCATTGTCTCCTCCATTTTAGCTGCAATAGATAAACATGTAACAGCCAACAGTTGGATTGTCCATGTTTGATCTCTCTGTCAATTTAACCAATGACTCCATTATGATTTAAGAACTCAAAGAACCGAAATTCGATGCAAATTTGAGAACACTTACAGGTAAGCCATACATTGATAGGAATATATCCAAATAGTTAATTGACAGACAAAGAGTCATAGGTCCAAAACTGAAATAAGCAGAAGCATGTTCATACAAAATGAAGGATTAAAAAAATCATTCATAGCACCTAAAACTAGTTAAATGGATCAAACAAGCAAAAATGCAATAGTTTAATTTGAATAAAACTGATAAAAAAGGCAAAAATAAACAGACCTTACAAATCCATTCAATTGCCTCTCTCCTAGCAATCAAGTCCAAATCCCCAGTTCTCAATCTCTTGAGATAATCATCTTCAGGAAAATGCACCATCTCTTTTCCAACCATTTCCTTAATTACATCATCACTTTGTAATGCAAAAACAGGACAAACCACCAAAGAAGTTGATCCATTGTTTATAAAAAAGGGGTCATTTTGATTAAAGGTTTGGTTTTTAAAGGCAGGGGAAACCCCAAACTCATCCACAGCATCAAAATCAAAATCACCATCAAAGCAACAGCTTGTGTTCTCTGTACAGAGAAGATCCTATTTTAAAGTATTTAAATTAAATCGAATATTTAAAAAATATTTTTAAAATATTCGATTTAAAATATTTAAATCAAGTATTCGAATTAATTTAAATATGAAAAAGAAAAATATTCGAATATTTTAAATCGAATGTTTGTGTGATTATACACATCCCAAGTGGTCTAGGTTCGAATCCCCTTTTAATCATTTTTACTTTTTCCCCTAACATTTACTGCATTATAGGTTATATATTGAATGGAACAAATCATCTCATTGAGAGAGGTGTGGAGTTGTGGTAAAGGTGTGGGTTTAGAACCCACATGTTGCAGGTTTGATCCACCCCAGCCCCTTCCTATTATATTTGCTTAATTTTCCTTCAAATAAGTGGTGACACGTGTCACCACTTGATTGGACGAGGAAAATAAATTTACAAAATCAAATATAAATAATTAAATTCCTCCAATAAGGTGTTGACACGTGTCATCACTTAATTAAATAATTAATTTATTTTATTAATTTAAAATTAGGACTAAATTGAAAAAATGTGTAAATAACAAGGATTAAATGTGTAATTTTATAAAAGTTAGTTAACTGCCACGTCATCACTCCGTCAGTCCTTTGTTATTTTTTTAACAGCGGTGGTCAAAATAGGTTAATTTAATAAGTTCGGTGGTCTGATTGACGAGTTCGTTAGTTCGGTGGTCAAAATAAGAATCCCCAATTAGTTTAGTGGTCAATGGTATAGTTTACCCTTATTATTATTATTATTATTATTATTATTATTATTATTATTATTATTATATTGGTGAGCGTCTGTTTTAAATATAGTGGACACTTCTAGTTAACATCAAAATTGTAGTACTTGTTTTGTTTGTACTTTCACTTCACTCGCTCTTAAACACAAACGAAAGATAGTCATAAATGATAAATATGAACTTAATATTATAATTTTAAATGTAAGTTAATTTTTTATTTATTGGTGAGTGACTGATTTCCTTGATATTTTTTCATAGATGTGTTGTTGATTTGTCATCTCTTCTTGGATGCAAAAGCTATTAGAGTTTTGACCTATCTGCTCATCTTCTTCTGATACGGGACGACAAGGTGAGTAAGTCGATTATTTTATTTATTTATTTATTTATTTTAAATTATTAACGTATGTTAATCTAAGTTTAAGCTATTAGAGTTGGACGCAGAAGCTATTAGAGTTTTGACCCATTTTGTCGTTTACTTTAATATACTAGATTAAGCTATGTTATGTTTATGTGAATCTAAAATCAAATTTAAAATGTCTAAATACTATATAACCTCAAATAATTTATTTTAAGACTAAGAACTGCACATGATGGACAGTAGATAGTTTGAAACAACTGCAAAAATAAATCAAATTTAAAATGTCATTAGTTCATTGGTAATACAGGTATCATTGATGGATAAGACATGGATCAATCTCACATCAAGGGCAAGTGAAGAGTACATTAGAGGGGTTACTAGTTTTTTAAACTTCGCCTTTGAGAGAACTGAAGATGGAAAATTTGGTGTCTTTGTGTGAATTGTGTAAACACTTATAGAGTATCTAGAAGAGATGCATTTGATCACTTAATATGTGACGGCTTTCTTAAGGGTTATGTCTGTTGGATTTTTCATGGGAAGCGATGTGATGGATATACGCCACCAATTTCAACTAATGTAGAAGAAAGAGAGTTTGAACACGACATTCATAACCTCTTGAATGATATAATGGCAGAGCGAGTTATGAATAATGATGAACGTAACAATAATTCGGTAGATGGAACTACAAGGCTTGGCGATCATAATTATAGACTTCAAGGAGACAAATTCTTTGATTTACTCAAAGATGCAGAGGTGACACTTTATCCAAATTGCAAAAACTTTTCAAAGTTGTCCTTTATCATTTATTTGTTCCACATTAAATGTTTTAATGGGTGGACAAATAAGTCTTTCAATTCCTTGTTGGAGGTGTTAAAACTTGCATTGCCTGCTGATAATACTTTGCTAAGGTCTTATCATGAATTGAAAAAGATCATTTGTGAATTGGGTTTAGGATATGAAAAGATTCATGCTTGCCCAAATGACTGCATGTTGTTTTGGAAGGAAAATGAAAAAAGAGAAATTTGTTTGAAATGTGGAGCCTCTCGATAGAAAGGAACCTCCAATAGTGTCGAAGATGAGGATGTTGACACTTCTTCAAAAAAAAAGAAACAAGCCGCAAAGATTTTGCGTTGGTTTCCCCTCATTCCAAGATTGAAAAGACTATTTATGTCTTCAAATGTTGCTCCTTTGATGACTTGGCATGAAGAAAATCATAAGAACGATGGACGTGTAAGGCATCCGGCGGATTCCTTGGCTTGGAAATCATTTAATTCTCGGTATCCTGAATTTTCTTCAGATCCTCGTAACATCCGTTTAGGATTGGCTTCTGATGCTTTTAATCCATTTAGAACTCTGAGTGTGACGCACAGTACTTGGCCCGTTATCGTGATACCTTATAATTTGCCACCGTGGATATGTATGAAGCAGTCCAATTTTATACTCTCTTTGCTCATTTTTGGTCCAAAAGGTCCAGAAAATAATATAGATGTATACTTGTAACCTTTAGCTGCAAAATTACATGAGCTATGGGAAGTTGGTGTTGAAACTTTTGATGTTGCAACGAGTCAAACATTTCAACTTCGTGCAGCATTGATGTGGACTATAAATGACTTCCCAGCATATGCTAACTTATCTGGATGGAGTACTAGAGGAGAGTATGCTTGTCCTTGTTGTGAGTATAATATCGCTTCTAAGTGGTTGAAACATAGTCGAAAGTTTTGCTATATGTGTCATCGTAGGTTGTTAGATCCTAACCACAGGTTTCGAACCGACAAGCATTCTTTTGATGGCACTGAAGAACATAGAAGTGCTCCTTCACCACCAACAGGTAGCGATGTATTGAGGCAATTGGAAGGTTTAAATGGAACCGAAGATGGCCCTTGGAAGAAAAAATCTATTTCCTTTTCTTTACCATATTGGGAGCATCAACTATTGCGTCACAATCTTGATGTGATGCATATAGAGAAGAATATCTGTGATAATATTCTTGGAACATTGATTGGACAAGAAGGGAAGAATAAGGACACCTATAAATCACGACTAGACCTTGTCGAGATGGGTATAAGGAGTGTTCTTCATCCACAAACACGAATTGGCTATTGTTGCGTGTAAAAGAGTCTATCGCAATTGTAGTGCAAGTGTACACGGCGCAAGTAGTAAAGTGATACGAAGTATCGGATATCGTCTCCACAGGGATTGGGCTAATAGCTTCACCTTATTTCACTGCACAAAGTAAAGAAAATAGTTTAGGAAGTTGTCACGAAAATATTGAATAAAACGTAAATAAAAGAGTAGGAATATCAAGATAGAGAGAATGGGCTGGTATTGAATTGCTCAGTAGTGCAGGTATTGTATTGCTTAGGAACTCCAGTTCTGTCGTCGCGCCTGTCGCTGGCAGCACCTGTCGCGGCAGCAAACACACCAACTCAGTACTTTCAAGTTTGGCAAGAATCCCAGATCTGCCTTGGCCTATCCCTAGGTCCAAGTCTGTCGATGATCACGTCTTGATGATACCTCCCGGCGTGAATCGAAGGATGAACACCGATGTGTATGAATTCTTCCTTAGCCACTTAACCTTGCCCTATCCCTAGGCACAAGATAGCTCAACTATAAACTAGAGAACTCGCTCTTATTTCTTTCGTATACTTAACTCTCCCGATGCTAAGTAAATAGATAACCTCACAATGCTCTCCCGATGCTCTTGCAAGATATTAAAACCAAAATAAGAGAACTTGAAGTTTATTTTATTGAACTTGGAAAATCCTAAAACAAAACAACCCTTGCAACTACTTTACAAATCAACCCGTGGCCCTAGGGGGTTTTTAGAACATGTCGACGACGGGTAAACGGCGGAGGGGTTGGGTTATCGGTTATGGGGTATCTTCCCTCCTAGGTTAAAATCTATGCCCTTATATAAGCTTTGGGCTCAAGTATTCTAAGATAACAAGGATTACAACTTTACTTAAAAGTAAGATTCTAATAAAGACTTAATCTTCAAGTATCCTACTTTTCAGCCGCCTCCTTGTTTCATGGGATTTCCTCTCCTTGAGCTTTGGCTTGACATATCTTTTGATCCGGGGCTTGGAAAAATATATGGTTTTCACACGACAGACGAGCATAATTTTCTCTATCTATCGATGTCCACTTTGCTTTTCCTCCGCTAACTTGATGTCGTCCTCTGCTGTCACGGCAGATCCATGGCAGCATCGTCCTCATCATCTGCTTGTCCAGTTCAGCTCTTCTACTTCTCTGCCCTGCGCCCGCCTTCTTCGTCAGCTATGGCAGCAACCTGCAAAATCAACCATATTTCAGTAGAATCCGTGCTTTTACTAATTTTGTGATGTTTTGCTGTAAACTAACCTAAATGCAATGCAATGATGCTTGAATGCAGCAGAAATATGGGTTAAAAAGGGTGTAAATAATAGAACTTTTACACACTCAACACACCCCCAAACTCAAGTTCTTGCTTGCCCTCAAGCAATTAAGACCTAAATGAAAAATGAATATTTTTTGTGTTGGCCTTCAAACAGTAAACTGTCCCTTACCCGTCGCTCATTCTCTGTGGCGGCAGCAACCTGTCGGAAAGATTAGGATCTGTCCGGAATCTCACTATAGTTCTCGTGCAGTGTGTGCATACTTGTGAACAGTTATATGCTACGATTCTCTTAGTTTCACTAGAATATTCAACTTTTTAACTCGAATTTTTATGCCAAAGTTTATCTTTTTGAAGGCACATTTTCATGCTTCTTTGATTTTCTGTTTTGACTTGATTTTTATTTTTCAAGCTAAAGTTTCACTAGAGCCGGTTTCGGGCACCTCTAGGTAACTTCCTAGAGCCGGTTTCGGGCACCTCTAGGGCTGTTGAGTCTATTTTGCTAAACTTCTTTCCTAGAGCCAGTGTTAGGCACCTCTAGGGGCTATTCAAGTGCTAAGCTTCCTATTCTAGTTTGGCTAAAAGAAATCTAAGCAGTATAACAGTCACAATGGTGTTTAAGATTTTCAGAACTATGGAAAGGCTCTAAACTTCTCCTTAATCTGTCCTAAAGATGCTGCCACGGCAGAGCTGTCATGACAGGTAAGCTTACTTCACAGTTTTCAGGCAACAGTTTTTTTTAAATAAAAGACACGACAATTAATTAAATATGTACTAAGACTCCATTAAAATGGAGGGTTGCCACCCCCAAACTCGAGGGTTGCATTGCCCTTAATGCAAATGACAGATAAAATGAAGGCAGGTACATCACAAAATATAGATAAGCAGGCAGCAAGAAAAAGAAAATAAAAGACTTAGATTTTAATCGTTGTCTTCACTGCTGCTGCTGACACGGATTTGGTGGCGGCGTCTGGGTGGTGGGGCAGGCTGGGCAGGCTGCTCCACGACCTGGATGTCTGAGCTGCTGCCGCTATCCCAAGTGCTGCTGGTGGTGGTGCTGGCCTTAGGCATTAGCTTTCTGTTGGCCACATGTTTCTGCCTCTTGACAGGCGTGAAGCTCTTCTGCTTCTCTGCCCTGCGCCCGCCTTCTTCGTCAGCTATGGCAGCAACCTGCAAAATCAACCATATTTCAGTAGAATCCGTGCTTTTACTAATTTTGTGATGGTTTTCTGTAAACTAACCTAAATGCAATGCAATGATGCTTGAATGCAGCAGAAATATGGGTTAAAAAGGGTGTAAATAATAGAACTTTTACACACTCAACAGCCGTAGCTCTTTGTACTTGCCTCAAGCTTCTTATCAAATGACATTGAGTGAGAAAATTTCTTTCTTGAAAGTTCTCAAGGAAATGAAAACTCCTGATGAATATTCTTCCAATGTCTCACGTTGTGTGCATCTTAAACAACGGAAACTACTTGGGCTCAAAAGTTATGATTGTCATCTCCTAATGCAAGAGATTCTTCCTATATCCATTCGGGGAAATTTGCCTGAAAAGGTTTGCATAGTTCTTATTGAAGTGTGCAATTTTTTTAGAGATATTTGCTCTAAGGTCCTTGAAGAAAGTGAACTTGATGGACTTGAGTTAAAAGCTGCATCAATTTTATGTGATCTTGAAAAGATTTTTCCTCCATCATTTTTCACAATCATGATGCACTTGCTAATTCATTTAGCGAATGAAGCTAAAATTGCCGGTCCTGTTACTTATCGGTGGATGTATCCAGTGGAAAGGTACAATTTAAGAATATATTATTAGGAGTGAAAATATAAAAATATTTAATAAGATGTTTACTAAAATATAATCTTTTTCTTCCAATGAAATAGGTATCTGTCGGTACTAAAGTCTTTTGTACGCAATAGAGCTCATCCAGAAGGATCTATTGCGGAAGGTTACTTATCACATGAGTGTTTGACCTTTTGCTCTCGATATTTGGAGGGGGTTGAGACTATATTCAATCGACTTGGTCGTAATGATGATGGTCAAAATCCTTATCCTGGTTCTGAAATTACAATCTTTTCTACATCTGGAAGACCATTAGGAAGGAAGAAACAATCAACTTTTCATGTCAAGAAGCGTAAAATGGTTTCAAGACTCGTGCTTGATGAACAAGGATTAGCGCAAGCTCATCGATATGTACTATTCAATTCAGATGAAGTATCTCCATATATAAAGTAAGTTTCCTTCAATTGTTTATAGATTTGACTCCACGCGAATTATAATCGTTCTGTTTTTTCACTTAGGAAACAAGAACAAGAGATTAAGAGGCGTAACCAAAAGAAGCGATTTTCACCATTTGAGATGCAGAAGTTGCAAAGTGAAACTTTTCATAAATGGTTTCGTGATCATGTAAGTATAGAATAATTAAAATGTGAAACTTATATGATATTATTTAAACAATTAGTATTGACACTTTAACTATTTCATAGGTTGCACATTTGGATCAACAAGTACATTCAAGTGTTGTCGATGTAGTTATGTAGCTTGCTCGAGGTCCAACCGAAGTTGTTAAGAGATACAGTGGTTACATGATAAATGGCTTTAGATTTCATACAACAAGAATAGATAAAAATTTGAAAACTCAAAATAGTGGAGTTGTTGTTACAAGTAAGACATGGAGTTATGCAACTACAAGAGACAAGCAACCAGTCAAATGAGAAGTTAACTATTATGGGACTTTGAAAGATATCATTGAATTGAATTATTCAGGTCGATTTAAAGTTGTATTGTTTCATTGTGATTGAGTTGATATCAATAGAGGTTGCAAGAAAGATAAATTTGGTTTCACGCTTGTGAATTTCTCGCATTTGGCGCACAAAGGGAACAATTTAATTATTGATCCATTTGTGTTAGCATCACAAGTTAAGAAAGTTTACTTTTGTAACACCCGGGTTTGGGGGCCGAAAGAAAATAATATTAAAATAATAGTCCGGTTTTGGTTTTAAAATTTAAAATAATAAAGTATTATTTTGGTCTTCATACTTTCGAACAAACATTTTATGTTGGATTAAAGTTGTTTTGAGAATCAAATCTCATGGATTTTAGAATAGATGAGAATGCCATCTCATTAATGGCAAAGTTGTAATATTGGGGATTTTTGAAATAGCCCAATAAATTAAAACAAAAACAAAACCCCATTTCACCATCTTCTTCCCACTTTCTTTTCTTTCAAACGTGAACCTTCCCCCCTCCTCCCCTTTGTGCTTTTCCATCAAATATTGCCTTCATTTTTGGAGCTTTTTGAAAGGTAATTACATTTCTGATTTGCTCTCATCTTCCTCTCTTTAAAAGTACAACTAGATTTCATTTTGGTTCAAGTTTTAGAATTTGGGTTTTTGGAAGATTTGAATAAAAATGATATCTTTATTGTTTTTAACTTAAGGTTTTGATTTAATATTGTTAGATATGATGTTTATGAATCAAATGGTCCAACATATATAATTTTAAGAGTGTTTTATAAGAATTCCCGAAATTGGGTTTTGGTGGGGTTTTAGGAGGGTTGTTAGTTGAGTTTTGGGTGTGGTTTGTGTTGGAATTTGAGGGTTGATGTTAGGGTAATAGTTGGGGGCTATTTTGGAAGCATTTGAGTGTGCTAAAAAGGTTGAAATCATGATTTTTGGTTGGGGTTTGAGGGCTGCTCGGGTTTGGTGTTTTTGGGGGTTGTTCTTGGCTTGGGATCTTGTGTTATTTGCTTAAATAGTGTTCCGGTTTGCTACATTAATTGGTGAATTGATTTGAGGTTGTTTTGATTGTGTTGAGGTGATTAGAAGCGAGATTTTGTGTTGGTGAAGCTTCGGGAGTGAATCCGGAAACTTGAAGACCTTGGTTGCTTGGTAGTTGAGCTTAGAGGTAGAGGCGAATGGTTAAATGTTTTTAAATGGTTTTCAAGTGTTGGTTCAAGCATGTGGACTAGGTTGGGATTTGTAGATCCACCTAGAGTTGGGATTAGGGTGGTGGCCTAATCCCAAGCTTTAGTTAGAGACCTTGGTTGATCTTTAAGGTGTTGATTTATGCCTCATGTTTGGTCGTGTTTATGGTGGTTGTGTATATGTTGTTATACATGTATGTTGAGGCATGGCTTAAAGCATGGTTATATGCATGTTGATGATAAACAAGATGGAGATATACATATGTATGAAATATGTTGTGATAATTGTGTTAATGATATACATATGGTGTTGGCATGTGAAATGATGTTATGAGGTGGTTGCATGATCCGAGGATCATGGTGGGTACATTCTAGGCATGGAAATGTGGTTTGTACATGACGGTAAGTCATGGTGAGTACGTGCTAAGCACGGAAGTTGTTATGAAATGATATTGTGAAAGATTAATGAAATGTGTAGTATTGGCACTAGTATGCTTGGGTACAAATGATCGACCATTAGGATGTTTAGTGTGCACACGTGAGTCAAAATGCGCGCGTGGTCTTGATGATGGTAGTCATTAAGATGGAGTACGGGTTCGCCCGGAAATCTTCTTATATATATATTCATCGGTGATGAGTGGAATCCCATCGACGGGCGTGAGGATGAGTGGAATCCCCTCCGCGTGAAACGAGGCGTGAGGATGAGTGGAATCCCCTCCGTGTGAACGGTGATGAGTGTAATCCCACCGTCAGGTAATGGTTGTGTTGTTGGATGTGAGTTCCAACGGTTATCCGCGTATTCGAGTCATAGCTAGGTGCCAATACGGATTGTGAACTATGTTACTCATATGTTGAATATATGTGTTTTCCCTATGTGTGGTTGGACTCATTGAGCATGACATGGCATTGATATTATGTTCATGCATCATTTGTATTTTTGGCTCTTGCGGTTCGAAGGTAAGAACTCATGCATTCTACCTTTGTTGTATGCTCGTGCTTGGACCCTGCATTGTTGAGGTTTGTTTTATGAGCTACCCTCACTAAGATTTTATGCTTAGGCTCCTTTTTGTTCGACAATGCAGAGCAGTAGCTTGTGGGTGGCAAGGGCAAGGAAAGGCTTCCAAGTGTCGCTTTTGGTTAGCTCAAGTATGAACTTTAAATTGTAGATTGTAATAGTCAAGCAATGGGATAGGTGTTGTTGATTTGTGCTATTGTTGGTTGTTTAGGAGCATGTTTAGACTCCTTAATTATGTTGTTTTTTATTAGCTTGCTGATGCCATGTTTGGATTGTAAAACCATGTCTTAATTGCTTACCATGTGTGTTGGCCATGTGCCTTTTGAGAATGCCTAAGTGTAGGGTTGTTGAAGCATGAAACCTTAAATGCTTTTATGCCATCTTTTGATCAAATGCATGAATTCCTTGGTTGAATGTTGTTTGTTCATGTTGAGTGCCTCGTATAATTAGATTTGGTTGATAAGTGTTGTATGTATGTTTGAGGGTGATTAGGGAAGTCTCAAAATGCATTTAGAGTTGAGTTTCGTGTCATTTTGTTGCAGTTTTGTGTCTATCAGTGCAGGGCGTATCGGTACGCCTAAGGGCCGTATCGATACAGTCCTACACTTTGGGACACAGAATCGGCAAGGGGTATCGATACTCGGGGGTGTATCGATACGCTCTTTGCTCACTAGAATTCTGAGAATTTGATGAGTGATTGGCGTATCGGTACGGTGTTAAGGCGTATCAGTACGGGTTCATCTCGTTGACCACGAGATGTTGACCGAGAAGGGTGTATCGATACGCTCAAGGGCTGTATCGATACGGTCTTCCCGTGTTGACTGTTGGACGTTGACCTTGGTCAAGGCGTATCGATACCCTTGGCAGGTGTATCGATACGGCCTGCTTAAAAAGAAGAAATGGGTTGTTTTAAAAGTGTTGTTTTTTATGGTCATTTTTATGTTGCTTGTATTTCCGCTGTCGTGATCCACATAGGATATAATGTTGTATTTAGACAAGATAAATAAAAGAAATTTTCTAGGGTTGCTAACCAAGGTGGGACCTTAACGGGTTTCGCGTCGGTTTTCCCCGTGTAACCTACTCAGACCGATCATCCGTCCAGACCGGGACGAGGGGGGTTACAACTTTGTTAAGGATGAAAGACAACCCGATTGGCAAATCGTCAAACATGCTAACTTAGAGATGTGTTCGATATGGGTGATGCGTCGTGCTTTAACAAAGATGAGGAACTTGAACAATTGATTTTAGATGATTCTACCGACACTACTGTCTCAAGTTGGATCAGAAATGATGGTGCTAATGGATTGGATGTCACTCCTGATATGGAAAAAGAAAATATAGAGGAATATCCAATTAATGAAGAAAATGGAGAAGACATGTTTTAGAGTTATATGTCATCTTTTGTACATGTTCTATTGTAATCATGGGCTAATGGATTGGATGTTATCTTTTATTGATCCTTTTCTGCAATTACAATATGAGAACTTAGTAATTGAATGTGTTACTTTATTGTTAATTTTTTTTATAAATTTAGTTTAAGTAAAAAATATGAATCTAAAATTGGTACTTTTGTGTTATTTAATACTAGATTAAGTAAGTGAATGTGGTACTTTATTGTTAGTTTTTTCCTGCAATTGCAATGTAAGTTTTTAATACTAAATTTGTTGAGAATAAGATGTTGCTACAATATAAGTTTACTCATATTTTATATTGAATTTAGCAGGAGTTTGAACAATATGGTGAAACGGAAACGTCTTAACATTGTTTCAACAATCAGAAACTCTGAATCTCGTGCTCAAAGTGAAGAACAACGAGCCACATCTGCGCAGGATCATGAACAATCTCAAGCACAACAATCACAACAATCTGAAGAAGTTCAAGGAGTAGTTGGAGAACAATCCAGTGAAGAACAATCACAACCTTCATCATGTATGATATTTTCACCTCAAATATACGGTTCAAATGCAATTATTTGTTTGAGTTTCATTTGTACTTACTCATATTCATGTAGAGGACATTAATCATAAGAAAGTTCGAGGAGCAACACTTATGCCGGATATTTGGGAGCTACCAGAGGGACAACGCGTTAATGTCAAAATTAACAATTTATATCAACTTGTGGGTGAAGAATCGACTTGCTTATGTCGCTTTATTGGAACGATGGTGCGAAAGGCTGAGTTTGCGCCAATTAGTTATTTGAATTGGCATGAGATGCCGAAAAATAAGAAGGAAGAAATGTGGTCCACGATTGAGGTATGTGCACTAATTGAATACTTGTCAAAAGTAAATGTCTGTTGCTGTTATAGACCTTCCTACATGCATCTATGTCAAAAGTAAATGTCCAGAAAAATAAGTACTGCTTTTATAGAAACATTTGAAATTTAGTTATTTTTAACTGAAGTTAATTCTTAGAAACAATGTTATACTTATACAAAAACAATATGCTTCTATTCTTTAAGTTCTCTCTTAGAATTACATGATTTGTTTTGGATTATCATTTTACTTTGAGAAAACAAGCATTGCTTTTATAGAAACAATATTTTATTTTTATTCCCACTTTAGATTTAGGAATAGCAGGAATATATATACAATTATTTATTTGTGGCATGCTGAAAGCAGTATGGTATAATAATTGCCCACCGTGTGTCTGTCAATTAAAAAAGCACTACAATCTTACCATTGCATTTGATTTTGATTTTGATTCTGATGACTATTTCGGATTACACTCTAAAAATGTTATTTTTTGTATTTGTGAGCATCTTGCTTGCTTACCTTTGGATAATAAAACACTAGCTTTATCTAAATAATAATTGTTTTTGGATTGTGATACCCTCTTATTTTGTTAATGCAGTTAAAGTTTTAATTCCAATCATTTGATTCGGAGGAAGGCGTTGATGAAGCAACATTAAAACATGTTAAGAAATGGGTTCTCTCAGATATGAATACCAAATGGAGGCAGTGGAAAAATGAATTAAAATCTCAAATATTTGATGAGAACCAAACTGTAGAGTAGATCGTCGAAAATTGCAAGGATCCACGAGTGAATTTGGACCAATTGAAGACACTTGTTGAATATTGGTTGTCCTCAAAGGCGATGGTAAAATACTACCGTTTTATAATTTCTATAACTTTAATATTTAAACCTTTATTAACAATTTATTACTTATAATTCGAATAGGAACAAAGTGCCACAAATAGATCAAATAGGTCAAAGCTAAGTGAACCACATTGCACAGGAACAAGATATTTCCCTAAGATTGTTGAAGACTTGGTGCGTATAATTTTCTTTATTATTACCATTTATTTAAAAAATTATTTCTAATATCTCTCGTTGTTTTCTTAATGTCAGACTGCAGAATCTGATGGAATCCCACCAACACGAGCTGATGTCTATGTTCGATCCCGTACACGGAAAGATGGAAGCATCGTGAATTCCAGGGCCGCGGTTGTTATGGTAATTTATTATTATTAAGTCTTGTATATGTGTTTGGTATAAATATAATATAGTTATTATATTATATGTTTAACTTGCTTATATTTTTAGGAACGTATTCAAGAGAGAAGAAATGAAAGCTCGTCTTTTGAGAATTTATCACAAAATTCATGGTCAAATGATGTGTTTGCTCAAGTTAAGGGACCAGAAAGAAGAGAACGTGTTCGTTGTGTAGGGGCGGTTCACACTCTTTCTTCTTAGGAATCTGGACCTTCACAGTCAGTTCAAAATGCTGAAGAAGTGGAGGAGTTGAAATCTAAGGTTGCGAAATTAGAAAAACTTTTTGAAACTTACTTTCTACCCTACTTTCAACAACAACGTTCAGATCTACATGTGCTTGATATGGATGCTTTTCTTCGTATGGTTGATACAGAGGTATTCAAAATATTTTTCTTTCTTATTACTCAATTCATTTTTATTTAAATTCATTATTTTAATTACTTTTAATAGGTCACACCTGATGCTGGTAGTGCTTCAGCACCAATCAATTGTACCAGTCCATCATTGCCTTCAATAAATCAACAAAATACAAGTGGAAATGATGCTGGCAGACAATAGAGGGTGATCTTCAATTATTTCTAGCTTTTATTATGTAAGTTATTAAGAAACAAAAATATTTGCTTGCATATTACTTTTGTATGTACTAAACTCGTAGGTACATGTTTTATTGAATATGTATTGCATACTTTTTTATTCGAACATTAAATCTAATATTTTCCCTTTAAAATGAAATAATTTTTGTTATAGTAGTTTTAGTAATTTTAATATTAAAGAAAAAATATTAAATAAAAATAATAGAATATATTAATAATTATTTAATATTTAAAAAAAACAAATAAATATCAATTATACCTATACCGACGGACAAAACTGTCAGTATAAATATTTTATACAGATCAAACATGATACATATACTGACGGACAAACCTGTCAGTAAAAGATAAACGCTAGGAGCTATACCGACGGCCAAACCGTCATTATAGATAACAGCTTTACCAACGGACAGAACCGTTGGTATAGATTATGACCCTATACCGACGGACAATTCGTCCGTATAGATAACAGCTATACCGACGGACACAACCGTTGGTATAGATATTCTGAGCCTATACCGACGGACAATTCGTCATTATAGATAACAACTATACCGACGAACACAACCGTTGGTATAGATATTCTGAGCCTATACCGACGGACAAAATGCGTCAGAATATATACCTTAATTTGTCGGGGTAGTCCATACCTATGCCTACGGTTGTGTCCGTCGGTATAGGCTCAGAATATCTATACCAACAGTTGTGTCCGTCGGTATAACGTTATACAGACAAGCGTATTACCAACGGCGTTTTGTCTATCAAAATTTCCTTTTTGTCCGTCGGTAAAAGGGTTTAGGGTATATACCGTCGGTATATGTCACTTTTTTGTAGTGTCTATTGTTTATATGGTGTTGACTCTTTAGGTAAACTATATCCAAAGTTACTTAATTATATGCTTTATAACAAACATGTCATTTTTCTAATAGTTATAAAAATGTCACTCAATTAATAATTTCTTACAAATATATCACTCGATTAATATAGTGTTACAAACATGTCATTTTGTTGATAAACGTGTTACTTTTATTTGGTATAATAACATTTTTAGTTTCAAAACTTATACATTCTACTAATTTATCTTGATTTGAAACAATTTAATAAATTTAATCATTCATATTTTAAAATTTCAACAATTTAATCTTTTTATATTATCAAAATAAGAGAGCCTATTATATCAAATTAGTAGTTTAATAACAGCATACTTAAACATCAATAAGTTTACTTTTTTATTTTCAGATCGTAAATTCGTGGTAATCTACAAGCTTTGAACTTGAACAAAACCTACGCATAATAAAATTTCGAATTTAAAGAAACTTTTGATGAAATTGACGACTAGAAAGATAGAATAGATTCTCTACTTTTTAGCTAACAACGACTTTGTAGAACTAATATTTTGATATAATAATTAAAAAATGTTTTTGGACTGATTTAAAAAGTATTTAAAACAATTTCCAAAGTCTAAATAACTTGAAACTACATTTAGGGATATTTTCTAAGGGGTTTTGCATGTTTTCAAAAGCCAGAATACACAAAACCTTCCAAGCGTTCCGTAACACCTTAGGGCGTTTCGATACGATGCATTCTAGTAGCAAAAGTGTTTCGATACAAGTATCGAAACGAGCATTCCCTGGATGAGATTTTTGCCCAGCGTTTCGAAACGGGCTATGCCGTTTCGATACGCCTACGTGGCATTGACCACAACGGTCATAAACCCCAACGTCTATTTCCCAACTAACTTTTAAATGCAGGTCGTTTCGATACGGGGACAGGCGTTTCGAAACGGGTGTTTCGAAACGGACTAGAGCGTTTCGATACGGGTCCTACGTCAGACTGCAACGGCTCTTTCTACTTAAAGGGTGTTTCGAAACGGAGAGCTGCAGAACTGTATTTATGTGGGAATTAAAGTCCTCAACGGCGCATATTCAATCCCAACGGCTCCAATTCAATCCCAACGGCTAGTAACTGTTACAAACTCATCAAGGAGTATAAAAGGGACTTCCAAGCATCAAGTAAAGACTAATGCTCGTATTGTCAATCAAAAAATGATCAAGAATTGTCTTAGAGCTTAAATTGTCATTTATTGTATAGACAAACACTAGTGAGCCAAAATTGTCAAATTTGCTCAAGTGTTTTAGGTTTTGGGTGAGTGCTTTAATTGTGCAAACAAACACCTATTAGAGGGATTTGTGTTTGTTTTATTTATCTCTTTGTAAAAGATGGTTTGATCAAGGCTTTGGGTAGAAAGCTTGACCGGTGTAAAGGGTTTCCTCCTAAGCCTAGAAAAGGGGACGAATCAATAGTGGGTTGATTGGAAATCCTTAGTGGGGAGCTAAGGTAGTGGATGTAGACCTTGGTTAGAAGGTTGAACCACTATAAATCATTGTGTCAATCATTGTTTTAGCTTCCACACCACCTCCACCCAAAAATCCACCTCTCCACCACTTGGTGGGCCACATCGATTGAATGGATCGAGCTCCTCACAACTCAACAGACTTGATCAATATTACTACTATTAACCCATCCTTTATGAATATAAATATTTAAATGTGAATATATGTTGCCTTTACCCCAATAAAATTTGTAACCCCCTCGTCCCGGTCTGGCCGGATGACCGGTCCGAGTGGGCCACACGGGGAAAACCGAGTGAAAACCCGTTAAGGTTCCCCCTCGGTTAGCAACCCTATTTTTTTCCTTTTTATTTTAATATTGTCTAGAGGGATATTAAGTCCTATGCGATTCACAACAGCGGAAAACATTCAAGGAAGTCACATTCGAACCACGGCCATACACAAACAGTCCAATTTTAGCTTACAGGGCAGGCTGTATCGGTACCCTAACTAGGGGTATCGATACCCCCTGACCGGGTCAACCCAAAGAGTCAACTCCAGGAAGACCGTATCGATACAGCCCTTGAGCGTATCGATACGCCCTTCTCGGTCAACTATTCTTGGTCAACGGAGTAGACACGTATCGATACGCGTGAACCCCGTATCGGTACGCCCTACTCTTCCCAAAACTCACAAATTCCAGTGAGCTCGGAGGGTATCGGTACGCCAGGCAAAAACTGTGGCATTTGGGCAAGGCCGTATCGATACGGCCCTCGGGCGTATCGATACGCCCTGCTCTGCAATTCCACCAATTTCAACTTGGTGACCTCAAACAAGACTCTAGATG
This sequence comes from Hibiscus trionum, assembly GCA_030270665.1. Classification (NCBI taxonomy): domain Eukaryota; kingdom Viridiplantae; phylum Streptophyta; class Magnoliopsida; order Malvales; family Malvaceae; genus Hibiscus; species Hibiscus trionum. Next base: position 4,906,804 of record BSYR01000007.1, on the reverse strand, counting down.
CATTTTTAGACTCTCCTATGCACATACAAACATTTAAGCAATCATACTTGAGCCAAACGAAACATTCAAACATGAAACAAGGCTTCTAATCATGTCATTCATGCATGAGGGCAATTTAGCATAAATGGGCATACATGAAAGCTCAAAAGGCCTTAAAAGGCACAAGTCAACATATAAGAGGTTTGCACTTACTAACAAGGCAACCTAAACATCTAAAGGCATGCCACCACACACAAACATTCAACATAGCATATCATGCTTTACAAACCATAATCAATCCGAAACATCAACATATAGTGAGTCATACATAGCTCATACAAATACCCTTGCCACATTGCTAACTAATACAAAATTAACAACCGTACTTGAGCCACAAACTTGGAAAGCCCTTCTTGCCTTGCTCCGAGATAACGCCACGCTAATGATCTGCATTGTTGAACATTGAGAGCGTAAGCTATAAGCTTAGTGAGGATGCTCTAAAATCGAAAACATCAACAATGCAGGGTTCAAGCATGTATTCCCTAAATCTCATATCTAACATACATAGGCAATTTCACAAGTAGACCTAGCTAGTCTTTCCAGTGGCATAATATGGTTTCTCATATCCTACCAAGCTCAATCATCATATAACAACACCATATATCAACATCATATATCACAATATATGAACAAGTTTAATTGGCCACTATTAATTACCCGGATGTGCGGATTTAACCTCAACAATCACTTTACCTCGGTGGGATTACACTCATCACCGGACCTTGCATGTGCGGGATTCCACTCATCGCCACATGCCCTACGGATGGGATTCCACTCATCATCCCGTAGAAATATATAAAAGCTTCCGGTGGAATATTACATCACCGTACTCCTCCTTGATGACTTAACGCCATCAAGGCCACGTACGTTTTGACTCAATTTGTGTGCACACTAATCCTAATGATCGATCATTTACAACCGATAATTTATTTAGTGCCAATTTTCATAACCACATCACATATCATCAACCACATCCCATGCTCATCACATATATACATATCATGATATACATGCACCAATTAACCACATTTCACAAGAGCATAGATAGGCAAACACATTCCACACACACACTCTACACATACTCGAACCAAACTTTAAAACAAGATTGAAACCACTCTCCGCCCTTCCTTAGCAACCAATGCAAATCTCCTACGAACCCGGATTCGGTCCCAATGCTCCTTCGACGACTCCTCTTGCTTCTAGCCAACCAAAAACACAACCAACAACCTCAATCAATGCTAACATTCAATCAACACATAATCTTTGAGTTCAAACCAACTTCACCCACATTTCACAAGAGCATAGATAGGCAAACACAATAGCATTTAATGGAATCAATGGCTAGAATTAACAACTTAAAATCAAGAAATGGCCTACCAAGCACATTCCACACACACACTCTACACATACTCGAACCAAACTTTAAAACAAGATTGAAACCACTCACCGCCCTTCCTTAGCAACCAATGCAAATCTCCTACGAACCCGGATTCGGTCCCAATGCTCCTTCGACGACTCCTCTTGCTTCTAGCCAACCAAAAACACAACCAACAACCTCAATCAATGCTAACATTCAATCAACACATAATCTTTGAGTTCAAACCAACTTCACCCAAATTTCCAAATCCAACTAATCCCCAAATGTATCAAATTCGTACTCCCTCAAACCTTAGCTGAAATTCTCATTTTCAATCACCCAAATGACTTCCAAAAGGTCCCAAAACAACCTCCTAACCTATGTAGACCATCAGCCCTTCAATTTCACTCTAAAACCCACCAAAAACTCAAGTTTTGACATCCCAAAAATGGCTTCAAGAACCCACTTCGGGTTTTCAACAAAACTCAACCAAATTGACATATGTTGAACATTTTAACATGAATAAACAAAAACCCAACTCATCATTTCAAAACAAAACGAAAATCACCATAAAAACCCAAACTTTAAACCAAACCCTAATTTTCAAAGGTTCATAGTTTTAAAATCTATGACTATGTATGGATAGGGAATGAAGAGGAGAGTTAGAAAACATTTTTACCTTTGAAAAACACCTTGGATTGAAGAAGATACTCAATGGAATAGTAACATGAGCTTGGGAGGGTTTTGAAGATGGGGTTTGGGTATTTGACGTTGGAAAGGGGAGATGGGAAAGAGAAGACAACTTTTTCTTTAAAGTTGTCTTGCTTTTTAAAAGTTTTGGGTCAAATTACTCTTTTAGTCCCTCCTCTTTTTTACTAAAGCCCAATTAGATCCTAATTTAGGTTGAATTGATTTAATTTAATTTTATTGACTCGGACTATAAACCCGACTAACTCCTAACCCCAAAACACGGGCGTTACAAAATTAGGGAAAATTATATATTTAGTACCTCAACTATGCCCGTATTATTTTTTTGGTACTTTAATTATTATTATTTTTACAAAATGGTACCTAATGTTACATTTTTTATTCTGTTTTGATACCCCGGTCGTTAAAAGCTAACGGAAATGGTAACGTGGCTTGAGTTAATAATAGTTTTAGTCCAAAAACTTATACAATCTATCAATTTAGTCTAAAGTTCTATCCATTTAAACATTATTTCAATTTTTGGATCAAAATTGTAAACTCCTCACTTTTCTTCTTCCAGTAGTACGTAATTTGCAATTTTAACCCCAAAATTAAGATGATGTTTTAAATTGATGGATTTTGGACTAAATGGATCATCTATATAAGTGTTTTGGACTAAAAATGTGATTATACCAAGTCACGCCATCATCTTCTTAGTTTTTAATGACCGAGGTACCAAAACAGAATAAAAACGTAACATTAAGTATCATTTTGTCAATAATAATAGTTGGAATACCAAAACAGTTACGCGAGCAAAGCTAGATACTAAATAAGTAGTTTTCATAAAAATTATCACAATTGACTTTTTCTTAGTCAAAGCTTTTAGACTTCAACCTTAATTAAATTATATAATTAATATATTTTTAAAACCACTTCATTAAAAGATTTTAGAATATAGTCTTACGATTTTTATCATTAACAAATTCAAAATTACAAGGAAATTAAATTTAAAAATTGATCACTAAAAGTCAAAATATGAAAAATTTTAATCATTCCTTTTTAATAATTTTAAAAAGCGAAACTTATGTTTCAATAAATTTTTCATTTTTAATAAACTTATCGAAACTTGAAAAAATATTTTTTCAGTAAATTTATCATTTTAAAGGTTAAAATTTTTAAAAATGAACGATTATATTCTAAGACAAATTTATTAAAATTAAATTTAAATGACTTTTTCTTAATATTTTAAAGGTTAAAAAGGAATGATTAAAAAAAATTAGCATATCATCATTCCTTTTTAACCTTAAAAATGACTAAGAAAAAGTCAATTGAAAAATAAAGAAAAAGTTTCACTTTTAAGTTTCGATCTTCGTCCATTAATTATTCAGGGTATGACATAATTTTAATTAGAGGTGGTAAACAGGTCAATCGGTTCGGGTCATTTCGGTTTCGGTTATTTCGGGTCTGATATTTTCGGTTCAGATTCGGTTTCGGTTCGGTTTTAGTTCGAGTCTATTGTGTTTCGGGTCATTTCGGTTCGGTTGATTTCGGTTCGGTTATTTTCGGTTCGGTTAATTTCAGTTCGGTTCATTTTGGTTCGGTTCAATGAGAGATCAGTCGTTTTTAATCAATTTTTTAGGTTGGTCAGATTTTTACACCCTATATATGACTTTATAAACTCAATATATTTGACATTTTAGTGATTTGTGCGGCTGTTCATATTTTATCTTTCTTTATTTCTATTAATCGGGTCCATTCGGTTCGGGTCTATTCGGTTCGGGTCCATTCGGTTCGGGTCTATTCGGTTCGGGTCCATTCGGTTCAGGTCCATTCGGTTCAACTAAATTCGGTTCAGTTTCGGTTCGATTTATTTCGGATTTCGGATCAAATTTCGGATTAGATTTCGGGTCAATTTCGGGTTGATTTTCGGTTTCGGTTCGGGTCTGGGTTCGGGTAATTCGGTTCGGGTTTCGGTTCTCGGGTCAAGTTTGCCAGGTCTAATTTTAATCGACATATCTTATTAACATAAAAATAGGTTAAAGGGTTTACCTATTCAAAGTACTTATCTACTTTATTTTTTTATATTTTAAATGCAATGAACACATAATTAGTTGAAATTGATTTCATTGTTTGATAAATTGAAAAACTAAGCGTTTAAAAATTAAATATAGACAAATTTAAAATATAATTATTTTTTATCTTTAATTTTATTGGTTTAGTCATTTTAACATATAAACTTCTATTGTGTTATTTTTGGCTCCCAACCTTTTAGTTTTTTTCAAATCGACCCAAATATGATGAAACAAAAATGCTATATTTTTTTCTTTATTGAAAATGTTCACGTCGACTACTTTTTATTTTTCTATTATGTCATCCAAAATTTCAAAAAATTTAAAAATTCTAAAAAAAAGGTGATATCAACTTTTTAGTATGGACAAATTAGCTATTTTAAAAAAATTGATGACATGGAAGAAAAGGAATAGTTGACGTCAGCTTAAAGGCGTTGTTACTATTTTATCACATTTGGGTCAATTTGAAAATAAAAATAAATTTTTAGGACCAAAAGGAACACAATAAAAGTTAAAGGGCTAAAATGAAAAAAAACTGATAAAATTAGGGCCCAAAAAGTCATTCTTCCAAGTTTTAATACTGAATATTGTAAGTATTGAATTTATATTAATTAGAACTTTTGTTATATTAGTGAAATTTAATTACTAAATATAATTATATGTTTTTCATAATAGTAAATCTTAATTTTTGAAAAATCTTAAATTTAAAATGTACAATATATTATTTTATATGATTTTGGAGAAATTATACCATGAGTCCTTCCCACCACATTATCTATGGGACTAACCAATAAAATGCATCAATTTTATTAATTTTTTATCTCATTTTTTTATTAAGTGAATCTTCACTCATATTATACGTGAGAGAGAATATATATTAATCAACGGTGCCACCTAATACATAAGGAGGAGTTGCCTGCTACAAAACAATTGAAATTCAAATCAGAGTTTTGGTGCTTTGAAGATGACTTGGTTTCCTTATGATTTATCCTTCTTAGATGATTTATATATATATATATATATATATATATATATATATATATATATATATATATATACAATATATGTTAATTTTATGATTCATGTTCAAGATTCATGATTCATCAATATATGTACAATATATATATTCTTCTAACAATGTCATCTATAAGATTTGAACTCGAGTTTTCTCATTCGAAAAGCAATGAACCTTGTTATTACACCCAACATTTGTTGGTTTTAAATAATGATTATATGTTTACTGGAGTAATTAAACGGGCAAAATATTTTTCTTTTTGTTATATATAACTTGTTAAACATGAATTTTTAATCTATCTCGAAACATATTTTAATTTAATAAAATAAATTTTAAATTTCTATTTTATATAGTAATTAAGTTTCTCTTCTTATATTAAAAAGGGTAAAATATTGAAATCATCACTCAACTTTGGTCATTTGACCTATTTTAGTCACTCAACTTTAAAAACGCTCAATTTACTCATTAAACTTTACTTTTTGACCTATTTTGGTCACTTTGGATTATTTTATTAATATTTAGGTATGACATGACATATTTTATTATTATTATTATATATAAATAATTTAAAATAAAAATAAATAATATTTTTATTAATAAATAAAAAAGTAATTTAAAATAAAACCCTAATTCCAAACACCCTAAATATCTCAAATATCCCAAATCTCAAACACCCAAAATTTCAAACCCCTTACCGGTGTCACTCTCACCAGCGGCCACCACTCCCTCTACCGCCGCCGACAACATCACATGCCGCCGACGGTGCCACTTTATATTTAATTTGTTTTAATTTTAGGGTTTCCATTTTTTTCGATTGGTGTTGGTTCGAGCCTAACAGTATCATAGATTAGGGCTTACTTGAGATTTGTTGGTTTAGATTTTGCTTGATGTAACCCCCTTGTCCCGGTCTGGCCGGAAGACCGGTCCGAGTGGGTCACACGGGGAAAACCGAAGCGAAACCCGTTAAGGTTCCCCCTCGGTTAGCAACCCTATTTTTTTCATTAATTAATCTTGTCTAAATGCCTTATTAAGCCCTATGTGAAACACGACAGCGGAAACACAAACACCGTAGCAACGGCCAACCAAAACAGCACATTAAAACAACACATTTTCCCCTTTTAAACAGGTCGTATCGATACGCCTTCAGAGGGTATCGATACGCCTTGACCAAGGTCAACACCCTATGGTCAACATAAGAAGACCGTATCGATACTGCCCTCGAGCGTATCGATACGCCCTTCTCGGTCAACACCACTTGGTCAATTAGGTTGAACCGTATCGATACGCTTGGACACCGTATCGATACGCCATACACTCCACAACTCCCCAAGATTCCAGAGAGTTGGGACCGTATCGATACACCCCATGTATCGATACGCCCAGCCAAATCTGTGTTCTCTGAGCAAGGCCGTATCGATACAGCCCTTAGGCGTATCGATACGCCTTGCACTGTAAAACCACAAATGTTAGCTAAACGACCTCAGACACGACTCTAGATGCAATTTTCGACTCACCTAAGCATATACAAACATGTAAGCACACATAATTAAGCCAAGGGAGTCACTCAAACATGGATTAATGCATTCATACATGACATTCTAGTTAAAGAGCAATTCATGCAATATTGGCATGCACAAGAACTCAAAGGACCTTAAAAGGGACAAGACATCTTGAAAGGCTTGCACACATACACAAGGCAACCTAAACATTCTAAAACATACCATCACACATCGAAACATTCAACATAGGAACACATCCATACAAAAGCAAGATATTAAGGAGTCTAAACATGCTCCTAACAACCAACAACAACCACAAGGCATTACACGTCCCATTGCTTAAACTATTACACGTTTAACATTGAAATCCATACTTGATGAAATCAAGCCAAAACCACACTTGGAGGCCCTCCGCTTGCCCGAACAACCCACGAACTAAGAATCTGCAATGTTGAACAAAGAGAGCGTAAGCAATGATGCTTAGTGAGGGTAAGCTCTAAAAACAAACCTCAACATTGCAGGGTCCGAGCACGATCTAGCCAAGGTAACCACAATCATATCAAGGGTCCACAAGATAAAATGCATGAACAACATATCACATATATGCCATAACCATGAGCTCAACACTACCATACATGTAATCACATTTAAACATCCAAGCAGCTCATATATCTCAACACATTGATACACATATCAATCAACATTGGCACCTAGTTAAGACTCAAATACACGGATAACCGTTGGACTCACATCCAACCACACAACCATTACCTGGCGGTGGGATTACACTCATCACCGGTCTCGCGGAGGGGATTCCACTCATCCTCACGCCCCGTCGATGGGATTCCACTCATCACCGACTGTATTTAAATACCATTTCCGGGCGTACCCGTACTCCTCCTTGGTGACTCAACGCCACCAAGGCCACGCGCGACTTTTGACTCATGTGTACACACTAACATCCTAATGATCGATCATTTGTATTTAAGTTTACTAGTGCCAATATTTTACTCGTTCCACATTACTCATTTCAATCATTTCCGTGCTTAGCACGTACTCACCATGAACACAATCATGAACCATCACCATGCATGCTTTAAGCAATACAAATTATGCCTCAACTCACATGTATAATACAATATACATAAGCATTCATATTACAACACATACGAGGCATATACATTCATACCATGAGTTCAACCAAGGGCTCTAGGTCAAGTTTAGGATTAGGCTACCACCCCAATCCTAACTATAGGTGGGTCTACCAAGCCCAACCTAGTCCGCATACTCGAACCAATCATTTTAAAACCGAGTAAAACAATTAACCACTCACCTAACTCCCGAGCTCAAGACCAAGCAAGCAATTGTCTTCAATTTCCCGGATTCACTTCCGATGCTTCACCGACGCCCAAACTTGACTCTAATCAATCCCAAACACAAACAAAACATCCACAATCAATATCTTGTCATCGAAATTAACCCGGATTACCATTTCCAAGCATTCAACACCCAAAATTAGACCAAAAACAGGATTTTCGAGCAGCCCACTTGACCCACTGAAAACTCTCATTTCAAGCACCCAAACAATCATCAATTGCACCCAAAATGATCCTCATATGTCATACTACCTACAGCCCCCAAAACCCAACATCAAACAGCCCCAAAACATACTTTAAAACCCTCCAAAAACCCCCTTGAAACACAATTCCGAAAATTGCCCCAAATCATTTGAAATTTATATATGTTATACCATTTGGTCCCTATATACTATAACTAAGCATATTAAATCAGATTACTCCACTTAACTACATAAAGTTCTCATTTTTTATTGAAAACATTCAAAACCTCCATTTCTAAAAACTCCATGAAAATGAAAAAGAAGAGTACTTTCATGAAGGGGAGGATGAGGGGAAGTCGAAAATGCTATTACCTTTCAAAACGGAGTTGAAACGAAGAAGGGAGGTGATGGAACAGTGGATTTGGGTAGAGAGCTTAGGTTCCCGTTGGTGAAGAAGGGAATGAATAGTGGATGATGGGTTTTTTTTTGTTTTCTTTTAGTTTAAAAGCCAAATGACCCTTTTGCCCTTAATGAAATGAAACATTCACAAAGACATAAAACCCATGGCTATTTGGGGTTTAATTTCAAAGTATAGTCTAACTTCAAATTAATTAATTTGAAAACCAAACCCGAACCATTATTTAAATCATAAAACCGAACCCGATTTATATTAAAATATTATTTTCACCTAACCCCTAAACTCGGGTGTTACAACTCTCCCCCACTTAAGGAATTTCGTCCCCGAAATTACCTGGTGGAAACAGATACGGAAACTGCTCAACCATTTCCACTTTCCTCTCCCACGTGGCCTCTTCCACACCTCTATGTCTCCACAACACCTTGACCAACTCTATGGTCTTGCCACGTAACACTTTGCTATCAGAAGCAAGTATCTCAACGGGCTCTTCATTATAAGACAAATCCGGATTCAACTCTATTTCCTCAACGGGCATCACATGAGAAGGATCCGATCTATATCTCCTAAGCATAGACACATGAAAGACATCATGGATCTTTTCTAACTCAGAAGGTAACCTCAACCGATAAGCTACAGGCCCAATCCGCTCAACTATCTCATACGGGCCAATGAACCTCGGACTCAACTTGCCCTTTCGGCCAAATCTCATTACCTTCTTCCACGGAGATACCTTCAGAAACACTTTCTCACCTACTTAGTACTCAACTTCTTTCCTCTTCAAGTCTGCATAAGACTTATGACGATCGGAAGCTGCTTTCAGTCGGTCACATATCAACTTTACTTTTTCTGTGGTTCCCTTAAGCAAGTCCGGCATAGGTAACAACCTCTGACCTGTCTCAGCCCAACAAATCGGAGTCCTACACCGTCTACCATACAAAGCCTCATAAGGTGCCATCTGAATACTAGACTGATAACTGTTGTTGTAAGCAAACTCAACTAACGGTAAGTGTTTCTCCCAAGAACCCTGAAAATCAATCACACAACAACGAAGCATATCTTCTAGAATCTGTATCACTCGCTCTGACTGCCCATCGGACTGCGGATGATAAGACGTGCTGAAATGCAGACGACTACCCAAAGCACTATGCAAGCAATTCCAGAACCTCGAGGTGAATCTAGGATCCCTATCCGAAACTATAGACTTCGGAACTCCATGAAGTCTCACAATCTCACGAATGTACAAGTTTGCCAACTTGTCTAAGGAATCCGTAGTGTTCACTGCTAAGAAGTGAGCACACTTGGTGAACCTGTCAACAATCACCCAAACTGAATTCTTCTTCGAAGGAGACAAAGGCAACCCCGATACAAAATCCATGGTGATCCTCTCCCATTTCCATTCCGGAATCTTCAAAGGCTGTAGCAACCCTGAAGGAACCTGATGTTCTGCCTTCACTCTCTGACAAACCATACAACGGCTCACGTACTCGGCTACATCTCTCTTCAAACCAACCCAGAAGTAATCATTCTTCAAATCTCGGTACATCTTGGTACTACCCGGATGCATAGAAAAGGGACTCGAATGTGCTTCACTCAAAATCTGACGTCTCAGCTCAACATCTTCCGGTACAACAATTCTATCTCTAAAGCACAACAAACTCTCACCACTGAAACTATACTCAGTCGGTCTTCTTTCGGCTATGTCTTGAACATGAGGAACTAGGCTCGCATCTTGCAATTGTTTCTCTCTAATCAACTGAATCAAAGAAGGCTTCACTTGCAACTCGGTGATCAGACCACCATCATCGGACACACTCAATTTAGAAAACATAGCTCTCAACTCAACGGCCACTTTTCTACTCAAGGCATCGGCTACTACATTTGCTTTACCCGGATGGTACTCAATGGTCAAATCATAGTCTTTCAACAGCTCTAGCCACCTTCTCTGTCTCAAATTCAACTCTTTCTGTGTCATCAAGTACTTCAAGCTCTTGTGATCGGTGTAAACAATACACTTCTCACCGTACAAATAATGACGCCAAATCTTCAATGCAAACACAACTGCGGCTAGCTCTATGTCATGGGTAGGATAGTTCTTCTCATGAATCTTCAACTGTCTAGAAGCATAAGCAACAACTCTCCCATCTTGCATCAAAACACATCCTAAGCCTACGTAGGAAGCATCACTATATATCACAAACTCCTTACCTGAAACAGGTTGTACTAACACCGGAGCATTCGTCAAAGCTTCTTTCAATTTCTCAAAGGCCTTTTGTCTTGCATCTGACCATTCAAACTTGACTCCCTTTTGCAACAACTTAGTCAGGGGAGCAGCTACCCTAGAGAAGCCATCAACAAACCTCCTATAGTAACCAGCTAATCCTAGGAAACTCCTAATCTCAGTCACGGACTTAGGTTGTTTCCACTCAACAATAGCCTCAATCTTCGATGGGTCAACACGGATACCTTCGGCCGAAACAACATGGCCAAGAAACACAACCTCTCGAATCCAGAACTCACACTTACTAAGCTTCGCATACAACTGATTGCTCAACAATCTCTGTAAAACAAACCTCAAGTGCTCATCATGCTCTTCTTCTGTCTTCGAGTACACAAGTATATCATCAATGAAGACAACCACAAACCGGTCTAGATAGTCTTTGAAAATTCTGTTCATCATGTCCATGAAGGCTGCTGGTGCATTCGTGAGCCCAAATGGCATCACAAGAAACTCATAGTGACCATACCTAGTCCTAAAAGCTGTCTTCGGAACATCACACTCTTTCACCTTCAACTGATAGTACCCGGATCTCAGATCTATCTTCGAGAACACTGAAGCACCTCTCAACTGATCAAACAAATCATCTATACGAGGCAACGGATATTTGTTCTTCACAGTCAACTGATTCAGCTGCCTATAGTCAATGCACATGCGCATACTACCATCTTTCTTTTTCACAAACAACACTGGAGCACCCCACGGAGAACTACTAGGCCTAATGAAACCACGGTCTAATAATTCTTGCAACTGACTCTTCAATTCTTTCAACTCCTTCGGAGCCATACGATACGGAGCTATCGAAACTGGGTTAGACCCTGAAACTGTCTCAATCACAAACTCAACATCTCTGTCAGGAGGCAAACCAGGCAACTCTTCAGGAAACACATCTGGAAAATCACACACTGTCCTGATATCTTTCGGTCTAGCTTCACTCATATCCGGATTCATAACATAAGCTAAATAGGCCCCACATCCAGAGTCCATCAATTTATGGGCCTCTAAAGCTGACACCACATTAGACAAGAACTTAATGTTCTCGCCCACTACCTCGTAGTCATCAGAAAGTTTTAGGGAAATTCTCTTTGTCTCAAAATCCACACTAGCCTGATGCTCGACCAACCAGTCCATACCCAGAATAATATCAAAACCGTAGAAAGGAAGTTCCATCATATCAACTGAGAATACATGACCCTGAATCTTCAGTGGACACCTCCTATACATACGTCTAACCACAACTGTCTCACCAAAGGAACTAGTAACATGCATACCTACATCTAAGATCTCTACAGGAATATCTAACTTCTGTGCATGCTCACTCAGAATGTAGGAATGCGTAGAACCCGAATCAACCAAAGAAAGCAAAGACATAGACTGTAACTCGAAATTACCTGCTATCACATCGGTGTCGTTACCGGCCTCTCTCTGAGCATAAACTCTCGCTGGCCCTCCCGCCTCTGGCTGCACAGCCACAACATGAGCAAGGTTCCTCTGAGCATCTCCCCTAGGTGCATCAGCCCTAGGCTGGAAGTAGCCACGACCGCGCCCACGGCCTCTCTGAAAATCGTTACCTCTCACAGGAGCCTGAGCAATGTTCGGTGCCTGAGCTGCCTGACGTGGACAGTCCCTCCTAAAGTGGTCCCTCGAACCACAGTTCCAACAAGCATGGAAGTTACCCCAACACTCACCAGTGTGCTGCCTCCCACACTGTGCACACTCGGGCAAACGCTCTCCTCCTCTATGGCCCTGATGGCCTCTACCATGGTGGCCACTGCCACGTCTCTGATCAAACTGATGTCCGCCACCTCTGTGCCTCTTAGCATCTCTACCATCAAAGTTGTTGTGCCTCTTACCAGAACTACATCCCCCAGAACGCTTGGTCAGCCCCAAGCTATGCTCAATGTCCTTGGCTCTAGCAACCAAGACATCAAAGTCAGAATAATCAGAAGCCAAGGTATACCTCTTAACTTCCTCATGAAGTCCGTATCTGAAACGATCACATCGAGCCCTCTCAGTAGGCACTAACTCTGGAGCATACTGACTCAGACGAACGAAACGAATCTCATAATCAGTCACAGAAGCATCTCCCTGAGTGAGAGCCACTCTCTCTTTTTCTCATCTAGGTACCTCGGTCCTAAGTACCTCTTCCGGAAAGCAAACTCAAAGAATTCCCAATCTATCTCGGCCTCTGGAACCCCGGCAGTAATGGTGACCCACCAGGTGTAGGCATCACCCTGAAGCAGTGAGATCACACAACCCAATCTACGTGCGCCCGCACAACCCATCTGAGCTAAGATACGAACCGTCTTCTCCAACCATAACTCCGATCTCTCCGGTGTAGATCCTCTAAACTCCTCGGCTCCCAAACTACGGAGCCTCTCCAACGGTAGACTAGCATCATCACACCTAGGCTGAGCTACAGCCTGAGCTCCCGCAACTGCGGCCTGAAACGCTCCCGCTATCGCTTGCACTAGCGGAGTCATGTCAATTCCAGCTGGACCTTGGCCACCTTGGCCACCTTGAGGTCCATCTCCTCCGGCTCCATCCTCACCTCCAGCTCCAGGTGGAGGAGGTGGTGGTGGTGGAGGTGGTGGTGGAGCGCCAACTCCCGCAGCCACCGGCCCTTCCAGATGAGCCTGCACTCCGACAGCCGGCACAACAGGAGCCGCAACCCGTTGTTCCTGACGAACCACTCTCGGTCTACCTCTCGGTCTAGACATTGCTCTCACAAATATTAACTACAACCACAACAACAAAACATACAAGTTGGGTTAGCAAGGCAAGGCTTCCAAGTGTTCAAGTACGTTCCCTCACTAAAACAAAACCATTTTTCAATGTAATAGTAGCAATGGGACTCACACACACATGCTTTGAATAAAACAAGCAACATACTCGTCAAACAGGCAACCATTCTTACAAGCAAGCAAACACCGTGCATATCAAGAAAAAACTTAAACTTACCTCACTTACCTGCCCAAGGTCTCGGTAACCTTAGGCTCTGATACCAACAAGTGTAACCCCCTTGTCCCGGTCTGGTCGGAAGACCGGTCCGAGTGGGTCACACGGGGAAAACCGAAGCGAAACCCGTTAAGGTTCCCCCTCGGTTAGCAACCCTATTTTTTTTCATTAATTAATCTTGTCTAAATGCCTTATTAAGCCCTATGTGAAACACGACAGCGGAAACACAAACACCGTAGCAACGGCCAACCAAAATAGCACATTAAAACAACACATTTTCCCCTTTTAAACAGGTCGTATCGATACGCCTTCAGAGGGTATCGATACGCCTTGACCAAGGCCAACACCCTATGGTCAACATAAGAAGACCGTATCGATACTGCCCTCGAGCGTATCGATACGCCCTTCTCGGTCAACACCACTTGGTCAATTAGGTTGAACTGTATCGATACGCTTGGACACCGTATCGATACGCCATACACTCCACAACTCCCCAAGATTCCAGAGAGTTGGGACCGTATCGATACACCCCATGTATCGATACGCCCAGCCAAATCTGTATTCTCTGAGCAAGGCCGTATCGATACAGCCCTTAGGCGTATCGATACGCCCTGCACTGTAAAACCACAAATGTTAGCTAAACGACCTCAGACACGACTCTAGATGCAATTTTCGACTCACCTAAGCATATACAAACATGTAAGCACACATAATTAAGCCAAGGGAGTCACTCAAACATGGATTAATGCATTCATACATGACATTCTAGTTAAAGAGCAATTCATGCAATATTGGCATGCACAAGAACTCAAAGGACCTTAAAAGGGACAAGACATCTTGAAAGGCTTGCACACATACACAAGGCAACCTAAACATTCTAAAACATACCATCACACATCGAAACATTCAACATAGGAACACATCCATACAAAAGCAAGATATTAAGGAGTCTAAACATGCTCCTAACAACCAACAACAACCACAAGGCATTACACGTCCCATTGCTTAAACTATTACACGTTTAACATTGAAATCCATACTTGATGAAATCAAGCCAAAACCACACTTGGAGGCCCTCTGCTTGCCCGAGCAACCCACGAACTAAGAATCTGCAATGTTGAACAAAGAGAGCGTAAGCAATGATGCTTAGTGAGGGTAAGCTCTAAAAACAAACCTCAACATTGCAGGGTCCGAGCACGATCTAGCCAAGGTAACCACAATCATATCAAGGGTCCACAAGATAAAATGCATAAACAACATATCACATATATGCCATAACCATGAGCTCAACACTACCATACATGTAATCACATTTAAACATCCAAGCAGCTCATATATCTCAACACATTGATACACATATCAATCAACATTGGCACCTAGTTAAGACTCAAATACACGGATAACCGTTGGACTCACATCCAACCACACAACCATTACCTGGCGGTGGGATTACACTCATCACCGGTCTCGCGGAGGGGATTCCACTCATCCTCACGCCCCGTCGATGGGATTCCACTCATCACCGACTGTATTTAAATACCATTTTCGGGCGTACCCGTACTCCTCCTTGGTGACTCAACGCCACCAAGGCCACGCGCGACTTTTGACTCATGTGTACACACTAACATCCTAATGATCGATCATTTGTATTTAAGTTTACTAGTGCCAATATTTTACTCGTTCCACATTACTCATTTCAATCATTTCCTTGCTTAGCACGTACTCACCATGAACACAATCATGAACCATCACCATGCATGCTTTAAGCAATACAAATTATGCCTCAACTCACATGTATAATACAATATACATAAGCATTCATATTACAACACATACGAGGCATATACATTCATACCATGAGTTCAACCAAGGGCTCTAGGTCAAGTTTAGGATTAGGCTACCACCCCAATCCTAACTATAGGTGGGTCTACCAAGCCCAACCTAGTCCGCATACTCGAACCAATCATTTTAAAACCGAGTAAAACAATTAACCACTCACCTAACTCCCGAGCTCAAGACCAAGCAAGCAATTGTCTTCAATTTCCCGGATTCACTTCCGATGCTTCACCGACGCCCAAACTTGACTCTAATCAATCCCAAACACAAACAAAACATCCACAATCAATATCTTGTCATCGAAATTAACCCGGATTACCATTTCCAAGCATTCAACACCCAAAATTAGACTAAAAACAGGATTTTCGAGCAGCCCACTTGACCCACTGAAAACTCTCATTTCAAGCACCCAAACAATCATCAATTGCACCCAAAATGATCCTCATATGTCATACTACCTACAGCCCCCAAAACCCAACATCAAACAGCCCCAAAACATACTTTAAAACCCTCCAAAAACCCCCTTGAAACACAATTCCGAAAATTGCCCCAAATCATTTGAAATTTATATATGTTATACCATTTGGTCCCTATATACTATAACTAAGCATATTAAATCAGATTACTCCACTTAACTACATAAAGTTCTCATTTTTTATTCAAAACATTCAAAACCTCCATTTCTAAAAACTCCATGAAAATGAAAAAGAAGAGTACTTTCATGAAGGGGAGGATGAGGGGAAGTCGAAAATGATATTACCTTTCAAAACGGAGTTGAAACGAAGAAGGGAGGTGATGGAACAGTGGATTTGGGTAGAGAGCTTAGGTTCCCGTTGGTGAAGAAGGGAATGAATAGTGGATGATGGGTTTTTTTTTGTTTTCTTTTAGTTTAAAAGCCAAATGACCCTTTTGCCCTTAATGAAATGAAACATTCACAAAGACATAAAACCCATGGCTATTTGGGGTTTAATTTCAAAGTATAGTCTAACTTCAAATTAATTAATTTGAAAACCAAACCCGAACCATTATTTAAATCATAAAACCGAACCCGATTTATATTAAAATATTATTTTCACCTAACCCCTAAACCCGGGTGTTACACTTGTGCTCAAGTTTAGGTTTTTTGTAATACTCCTGTATTTTTCAACAGAAGTTTGTGCCACTGGACTTTGGGTGCAGCAAACAAAACCCCCGAGATCACTGAGCTCCATAGTTAACCAATAAAAAAAGATCCCTTTTATTGTATCAACAAACAAAACTCATGTTTTGAAAGCTCGTGATACGCCTTAAAAGTGCACAAAAACAAGGGGGAAAGGTGAAAAAACCTCAATATGTCAGGGTTTGGGAAGCATTCAGGTTCAACAAGTGCCCCAAAGTTTGCAAATCCTTTCCAGTTTCAACGCCCTCCTCCTCCTTCTACCACTCCCCCAATCAGACCCACGAGGTATTTTGCTTTAAAGCTTGTTATTTTGAGGGTTTTGATTCGAATTTTTAGTGTTTTCGAAGTTAAAGTTAGTTATTTTTTTTAATGATTCGTTGGCGGCAGGTGATGTTGTCGTCGGCGGTAGAGGGAGTGGTGGCCGCCGGTGAGAGTGACACCGGTAAGGGGGGTTTGAGAATTTGGGTGTTTGAGATTTGGGATATTTGGGGTATTTGGGATTTGGGCTTTTATTTTAAATTACTTTTTTATTTATTAATAAAAAAATATTATTTATTTTTATTTTAAATTATTTTTTATATATAATAATAATAAAATATGTCATGTCATACCTAAATATTAATAAAATAATCTAAAATGACCAAAATAGGTCAAAAAGTAAAGTTTAATAAGTAAATTGAGTATTTTTAAAGTTGAGTGACTAAAATAGGTCAAATGACCAAAGTTGAGTGATGATTTCAGTATTTTACCCTATTAAAAAATAAGTTTCTCTCCTTCATTGACTAAATTATAAGTGTAAGGATAAAGTATTCGTTTCAGCCTTCAGTCGTGAAATAAAACGAACTGAATGATCAAAGTTCTAAGGTTTTAGACCAATCAAACAATCACCAATTTAATTACTTGGGTATTGTTGTTTTTTTTTATTATTATTATTATTTACAAAAGACCGTGGAATGGGGAAACGTATACTATTGACTTACTCCGAGTAGAGTATAAATTAATATAGCATTACTTTTATATTGATGAGCATTATTAATTTGATTTATAAAAATTAAAAATTTAAAAGACTTACCATATAATTATAAATTATTTAAAAATCAAAAGATAAATTAATTAAAATATATTATTTTATTTTTAATTTTTTTTTAAAATTAATTAAAATACCTATCTACCTCTAAATTACAAAACTTTAATTTTTGTTTATTTGAAATTTAGTTATCACCGTTGACGTCGCCGTCACCGTTGCTACCATAGCAGCTGCTGCGGCGCTGCCTCCTGCGGCCGCTGCTCTTCTGCCGAAAAAGAGCAGATGAATAATTAATCGGTGATTCCTGCATCGATGAATAATTAATTTAGTTGTAATAATTCGAAACTAGGGCATTGTTCATCAGATTTTTATATGATTATGACTTTATCTTTTTATTTTATTTTCTCTAATTGAATAATTAATTGGTGATTCCCTGCATTTAGGCAACAACCTCACCGTCTCATCTTCTTGGAACTCATTCAAACACACTAAACATTTCATCCCTTCGATCAATCCCGTTTTTTTATTTGGTGCTTTAGATTCACCATTTGATTAATTAGTTTCTAAGTTCATGTACCAATTATAATCTTAACAAAACGTGAAGAAAATTAAAAGAAAATAATGAAAAACATAGGGTTTGGATTTTGGAATTCTTCACGTTTGAATTCTGAAATTCTTCACATTTGCATGGCAACGACGGTGTCAGCAGTACCGGTGGCGGCTTGAATTTCAAATGAAAAAAAAATTAAGTTTTGTAATTTATGGGTATAGTAGGTATTTTGATCTATGTTTAAAAGAAAATTAAAAATAAAATAATATATTTTAATTAATTTACCTTTTAATTTTTAAATAATTTATAATTATACGGTGAATTCTTTAGATTTTAAATTTTTATAAATTTAATTAATGGTGTTCATCGGTGCTCGTCGTTAGTGGTGCTCGTTGGTGCTCGTCGAGCGTGGCAGACTCATCCTTATATATAGGGTTAGGATCCACTTACACAATATAAAACTCTTTAAGTTTTACACGTTTTTTGGATCGTTGGATGGGGAAATGAATGGTTGAGATTAACTCCTTACTTTTTTCCCAAGTGATAAACTTCACATATTTTACTGTTAATCTCAGGCATCCGTTTCACACATCCAATGATCTAAAAAACGTGTAAAACTTAGAGAGTTTTACACTGTGTAGCTGAAACTTATCCCATATATATTGCCTTCATCCGGATGTGTCGCCAAACAAATCGGAAATGACTGTACTCATGCTCCGATAAACATCAATCCATGAAGAGATATCGGTGCTATCAGTCCTGAATAACCAAATTCATTTCCGCCTTCTTAATCAAAGGCGATCCAAAAGCAAAGTAAATAGAACATTACCCCAAACTTATCCAAAATTATGAATCTTATGCATTTAGGACTAAATTGATGATTTTTGAATATGTTAGGACCAGATTGTTAAAGTTTAGGACCCTTTTGACATAATATTCAAAAACATATTTTAGGACCCAGATTGGGTGGGGGGGGGGGGATTGTGTTTTTAATATGTCAAGTCTCTAAAATATTATGTAAGGACTACATTGAGGATTTTTAACAAAACCCTAAACTTTTCATATCATATGTGAAATTTTTATTTGTTTGACTTGATTGATTTTGAACTTTGTGCTCGATATTTTTCAATAGCATCTTCGATATTGTTCTCAACTAGATCGGATTAGGGATGTTATACATTTTTATAAAATACAATTAAATCCTACGACCACATGTGGACCTGTTCCGAACATGACACTTGTACAATAGTTAGGGTAAATGTAATTTCTAAACCCTTAATCATTGTTTCCTTTTAAATTAGTCACTTGTTTATATTTTTTATAATGTTTGTTTAGTTATTTAATTTTGGCACTGTTATTTTATTTTGTTTCGATTCAGTCACTAACATCTGTTTAATATGCTTATTTATTGCTTTTAATTTCTTCCTTGATATTTGTTTTATTTCATTTCAGTCATTTTTAATGTTAATTGGTACATATGCATGTTTCTTTACCAGCATCTATATATTTATTATTCATACGATTATATTATACATACGAATAGCTAATATATTATTTTTATACATTATATAGGCATATATGTATAAAAATAATGAAATATTTTCATAGGTGATTGTCATGCATACATGTATTTTAGGGATTAATCATTAAGTTAGATTCGAATTTTCAATTCTTCCTTGCAAATATAACACGAATCCAATTAAGTACCAATTTTAAACGTCGTGAGGTGCTAATCCTTCTCACGCATAACCTCTGGTTGTTTTGAGGTGTCTAATCTATCTAACCCAACTAATGTTTCATTAAAACACATTTTTTTAATTTTTTTCAAAAAACCCTAATCCCAAAAATATCATCAAGCTAAATACTTGTTATTACAACATATGCATTAGGGGTGGCAATCGGGTGGGGAATAATTGAAAATCGTGGGGATCCGAACCGACATGTATAAGGAAAAACTGAAATCTTCATCCACAGGGACGAGGATGGGGAAATTTTTTCACCGAAGCTCAAATGGGATGGGGACGATGATTGATATATCCGAACCGTGGGATAATCGAATCGTACCCGTATAAATTACCGTAGAAATCCCCAAAAATATCCGTAGAGATCTCCGATATTTTACAAAGTTGGATGGCCATAAGAGTAATTTACCCATTTTTCAACAATAGTCTAATCTCATAACCTAAATATGGTCAGCTGGAGTAAGTTTGAAAATTCTTTGTAAATCACATAAAAATAAGGGTAAAATACTGAAATCATCACTCAACTTTGGTCATTTGACCTATTTTGGTCACTGAACTTTAAAAATGCTCAATTTACTCACTAAACTTTACTTTTTGACCTATTTTGGTCACTTTGAATTATTTTATTAATATTTAGGTATAACATGGCATATTTTATTATTATTAAATATAAAAAATAATTTAAAATAAAAATAAATTATATTTTATTTATTATCAAATATAAAAATTATAAAATAAAATCCAAACACCACAAACTTCTCCCATTCTCACCGCCGTCACTTGTCGGCCACCCTCACTCGCGTCATTTTCGCCGACAACACCACCCATTCATATTTTCAGTTTATCCGTGAATACACTGGCAAAGTTGATGAACTTATCAAGGACAAGATCGAGTCTCAAAAGGAAGTAAAGGCAAAAGAGCATGAAGAGAAGGATGTGATTGCACAACAGGTATTAAAGCTTGCAAAGTCGAAACAACGAATCTTGTTTCTAGAAAATTATTCTTTACTCAGACCCATTGGTGCAAAATTTTTCAGAAACCCTTTCTGGGTTTTCTTCAATTTTCCTGTAAATAACCCAGACCCTTGTTTGTTTACAATTTTCAGCCATGAAAATGAAGATCCATTGCCGTCAAACTACACTTATTTTTCTACGATTCTTGCGGTGCAAACAGGAGGCGTCGTTGCGAAAGTTACCGAAAAATTTGACGGTGAAGGAGAAAAAGAGGAGCTTGTTCTTCAGGACACCTTCGCTTAATAAACTGTTGTCCTTGTCGAGGATCCAAACATGTACGCTTTTTCTTTTTACCATTTGCCTTTTTGTGTGTGTTCCTGGATTGTCTAAATACACTATTTGTTCATCTTTTCTGTAATGGTTTTGTAAATTTAGGATAAAATATGTAGAGCAAGAATTGGTGAAGAAGAGAGAAAGGAACATGAATGTGAAAAAATCTTATGTTGGATCTCCGATCATGAGATCCTATTTTGACAGTGATGACGAGGGAAGAAGAACGCCGGCGGCGGCTCGGTCAATAAGGTTGATAAAGAATAAGAAAAAATGGGTTTGAGGATTTTTGGGTTTTATTTTTGTACTTTTTTATTTAATAATAATGATAAAATATATTGTATTTTTATTTTAAATTATTTTTTATATTTAATAATAATAAAATATTCCATGTCATACTTAAATATTAATAAAATAATTCAAAGTGACCAAAATAGGTCAAAAAGTAAAGTTTAGTGAGAAAATTGAGCGTTTTTAAAGTTCAGTGACCAAAATAGGTCAAATGACCAAAATAGGTCAAGTGACCAAAATAGGTCAAAAAGTAAAGTTTAGTGAGTATTTTACCCTAAAAATAATTAGAAACTGGTTTATACATCTTCGTAAACGTGATTCAATATAGTTTTGTTTAAATTACACGACGGTCGATTTCAATATGTATTATTAAAAAATATATGGGAGAAGTTTGTGGTGTTTGGATTTTATTTTATAATTTTTATATTTGATAATAAATAAAATATAATTTATTTTTATTTTAAATTATTTTTTATATTTAATAATAATAAAATATGCCATGTCATACTTAAATATTAATAAAATAATTCAAAGTGACCAAAATAGGTCAAAAAGTAAAGTTTAGTGAGTAAATTGAGCGTTTTTAAAGTTCAGTGACCAAAATAGGTCAAATGACCAAAGTTGAGTGATGATTTTAGTATTTTACCCTAAAAATAATTGAAAGGTCATAAAAATGGCAACAAATTTCTTAAAAAATAGTTTTATCAGTGACTTTAAAAATTTTAAAAAATCTACAAGATAAATCAGGAAGTGGGCCTTATATCTCTATAACCATACGAAAGTATAGATTCGTTTAAAACAAATTGTTCCTCATTTCGTGTTATATATTAGACGTTATTGATTTTTGAGTGAGCAAAAGTCAGAAAAAATGACCGCAGATTGTTTCCAAAAACAAGTTGTTTTTTCCTAATATAAAAAATTCTACAAGATAAATCAAGAAGTGTGTCTTATATTTCTATAACCATATGTGTTGACTTGTGAGGAGCTCGATTCGTTCAACCGATGTTGCTCACCAAGTGGTGGAGAGGTGGAATTTTTGGTGGATGTGGTAAGGAAGCTAAAATGTAAATGGCACAATGATTTTAGAGTGGTTCAACCTTCTAACTAAGGTCTACATCCACTACCTTAGCTTCCCACTAAGGATTTCCAATCAATCCACTATTGATTTGTCCTCTTTTCTAGGCTTAGGAGGAAACTCTTATACACCGATCAAGCTTTCTACCCAAAGCCTTGATCAAACCCTCTTTACAAGAGAAAGGAAAAATGCAAACTTAAATCCTTCTAATAGGTATTTGTTTGCTCAATAATGCACTCACCCAAAACCTAAAACACTTGAGCAAATTTGACAATTTTGGCTCACTAGTGTTTGTCTATACAAGAATTGACAATTTAAGTACAAAGACACTTTTTGATCATTTGTTGATTGACAATTGAAGCATTTTTTATATCGTGATGCTTGGAGGTCCCTTTTACACTCCTTGATGAGTTTATAGCCGTTACTAGCCGTTGGGGTTGAATTGGAGCCGTTGAGGACTTTATTTCCCACCATAAATGCAGTTCTGCTGCTATTCGTATCGAAACGCTCGAACTCGTTTCGATGCGCTCTTTAAGTAGAAAGAGTTGTTGCAGTCTGATGAGCATTCGTATCGAAACGCCATGGGCTGTATCGAAACGCCCGTATCGAAACGCTCTGTATTTAAACGTTAGTTGGAAAATAGCCGTTGGGGTTTATGACCGTTGTGGTCGATGCCATATAGACGTATCGAAACGGCATAGCCCGTATCGAAACGCTGGGTAAAATCCTCATCCAGGGAAGACCCGTTTTGATACCAGTATCGAAACGTTTTTGCTACTGGAATACCCCGTATCGAAACACCTAAGGGTGTTTCGAAACACCTGGATGGTTTTGTGTAGTTTGGATTTTGAAAACATGTAAAAACCTTTTGTAAACATCCCTAAACATAGTTTCAAGTTATTTTGACTTTGGAAATAGTTTTGAATTCTTTTTAAATTAGTCCAAAACATTTTTCAATTATTATATCAAAACATTAGTTCTACAATCTCCCCCTTTTTGATATAATAAAACTATCTTGAAAAATTGTTTGGGATTCTCCCCCTTTAAGTTTAAAAATATGAATAAGAGATTAAAGATATGAAATCAAATAAAGCTTTCCCTTATTCATTTGAAAATTCAAATTTTCAAACCATTTTCCCCCTTTTTGTTATATCAAAAAGAATTTAAAACATTAAGTTCAAAATAACTATAGAGGAAAATTTTGACAAAAATGAGAGTTTGGTTTTAAAATGGCTCCCCTTTACTCAAAGCATCAATAAAATGTTAGTCCAACATTTATGATCATCTAGTTGAAATAAAAAGAAATAAATCAAATAAAATCAAAAACAACTAGATTTTTACCAACACTTGAACCCAAGGGAGGATGTGAAGTCTTTCTTCTTCAAGTGTTCTTCCTTTGTGTGCATGGAGCTCCCCCTCAAAGATTGGATTTGTTGATCACTCTCTATCACACCTAGCAAAAGACAATCAAGTGATTTTTGGTATCCAAATTGCTTTGGATCCATAAACATTAGTAGCACAAATTTTATTCCCCTTAGGAATCCATTTTTCAATGTCATCCTTTTTAATTGAAGTACCAAGTCCTTTTGGGACCCAAATACTTCTAAAACATTTTCCTTTTACAAATATAGGGGCACTAGATTGCCTTACATAAAAATTTGATTTTCCAAATTTGATTTTCTTTTCAAGCTCTTTGGAAATCAAATCTTTTTCTTCTTGAACTTTTTGAAGCAAATTTTGTAAATCAAAACATTTTAATTCAAACTCTTCGAGTTTTGCTTCAAGTTCAAGTTTGGTTTTAGAAATCAAATCATTTTGAATTTTTAACTTTAAAATCAATTTATTGTTTTTCAAAATGTGATTTTTAAACTCTAAAACCAAATCATCATAGGCATCTTGTAATTCATCAAAAGAGTAAGAACATGAAGTAGATGAATTAGAAGTTACCATTGAATCTTCTTCGATGGCCATAAGACAAAGGTTGGCTTGTTCATCGTCGGTGGAGTCCTCATCACTCTAAGTAGCCACATGTGCCTTCTTCTTATGGCTTGAAGTGCTTGCCCTCTCCTTTTTCATAGATTCTCGTTCAAGCTCTCTCAAGGCTTTCTTCATGAATGGGGCACACTTCTTGAAGAGATGAACTATCTCTTCTTCTTCATCCTCCTCTTCACTTGAATAGACATGATGGCAAGTAGAGGACTTGAGATCAATGGCATTGGTGTTGATGCCAAGCCCCTTGAGCTTCTTCTCTCCCATAGCTCTATTTTCTTCCCTCTTCTTCTTTGTTCTTCTTCATGATTTGATGAGTAAGGAGTGACCCCATGAGTTCATCAAGCTTCAAGATCTTCAAATTCTTTACTTCGATGATGGCGGTCCTCTTTGAGTCCCAAGACTCGGGAAGAGAGTAGATGAGCTTTCGGACAAGCTTTTCTTCCGGGGTGGCTTCTCCATAGCCTTTAAGACCATTGGTGATAGTGGAGAACCTATCAAACATCTTCTCGATGTTCTCTTCCGGATCCATCTTGAAGTTCTCATACTCTAAGGTGAGGAGCCCAATCTTGGTCTCCTTAACTTCATCGGTTCCCTCGTATGTGACTTCAAGCTTGTCACATACCTCATTGGCACTCTCACAAGAATACATCTTCTCATAGATGGTTGGGCCAAATGCACAAAAGAGGATATGCAAGGCTTTGCAATTTAGCTCCATCTTCTTGCGATCGTCGGCACTCCACTCCGCTTTGCTTCGTTGAGGTACGAACGGGCCATCTTCAACTATGTCACATAGTTTGTAGTCTCTTGACTTTATGAAAAACTTTATCTTGATCTTCCAATGGGCATGGTGGGCTCCGTCAAAGAAAGACGGTTTGTCGATGGATTACGCCATTTGAGTCGGTTGGTGAAATGATGATCGAGCTTGTCGGATCTTCTCAATAGGATGTTAATCCTCTTCGATTGAGCCAAGCTCTGATACCAATTGTTGAGTTGTGAGGAGCTCGATTCGTTCAACCGATGTTGCTCACCAAGTGGTGGAGAGGTGGAATTTCGGGTGGATGTGGTAATGAAGCTAAAATGTAAATGACACAATGATTTTAGAGTGGTTCAACCTTCTAACCAAGGTCTACATCCACTACCTTAGCTTCCCACTAAGGATTTCCAATCAATCCACTATTGATTCATCCCCTTTTCTAGGCTTAGGAGTAAACCCTTATACACCGATCAAGCTTTCTACCCAAAGCCTTGATCAAACCCTCTTTACAAGAGAAAGGAAAAATGCAAACTTAAATCCCTCTAATAGGAATTTGTTTGCTCAATAATGCACTCACCCAAAACCTAAAACACTTGAGCAAATTTGACAATTTTGGCTCACTAGTGTTTGTCTATACACGAATTGACAATTTAAGTACAAAGACACTTTTTGATCATTTGTTGATTGACAATTGAAGAATTTTTTATATCTTGATGCTTGGAGGTCCCTTTTATACTCCTTGATGAGTTTATCGCCGTTACTAACCGTTGGGGTTGAATTGGAGCCGTTGAGGACTTTATTTCCCACCATAAATGCAGTTCTGCTGCTATTCGTATCGAAACGCTCGGATCCGTTTCGATACGCTCTTTAAGTAGAAAGAGTCGTTGCAGTCTGATGAGCATACGTATCGAAACGCCATGGGCCGTATCGAAACGCTAGGTACCCTATCGAAACGCTCTGCATTTAAAAGTTAGTTGGAAAATAGCCGTTGGGGTTTATGATCGTTGTGGTCGATGCCACGTAGGCGTATCAAAACGGCATAGCCCGTATCGAAACGCTGGGCAAAATCCTCATCTAGGGAAGACATGTTTCGATACCAGTACCGAAATGTTTTTGCTACTGAAATACATCGTATCGAAACACCTAAGGGTGTTTCGAAACACTTGGATGGTTTTGTATAGTTTGGCTTTTGAAAACATGTAAAACCCTTTTGAAAACATCCCTAAACATAGTTTCAAGTTATTTGGACTTTGGAAATAGTTTTGAATTCTTTTTAAATTAGTCCAAAATATTTTTCAATTATTATATCAAAACATTAGTTCTACAATATGAAAATATAGATTCGTTTAAAACAAATTGTTTTTTTTCAAAAACTGTAACACCCTGAAAACCGGTCTAGTCAGAAATAGGTTCTAATGATCAGAATTTCGTTATTAAAATATTGAAAAATTGAAATCTTGCTATAAAAAAATGTCCCAAGATTTTAAGAAGCCAAGTCCTTAGCTAAGATTGTTTTGAATGCCCAAGTTAATGTTTTGAACTAGGCGTTTCGATACGCTTAGGCTCGTATCGAAACGGCCTAGATGAAGCGTACGGAAATGAGAATAGGCATTCCGATATGATTCAACAGTAATAACTGACTTTTTGGAATTATGCATGACCGTATCGAAATGGCCTCGGGCATTTCGAAACAAGACTCTGCAAAAAACAGGGTAAGTGCCCCAAAGTCAAAGATTTCAGCCCTTAAGTGAGTCACCAGCTTGTTTGGCATCATCTCACATGTTTCTAGCTGAATAAATAGCTGAGTGTCAACTATTGTGTTGTGAAATGATGTTAATTGATAAGAATAACTATTAAAGAAACCTTAAGGGGGAGGAAAGCTTGTGATTGGTTTATAGGGAGGCAAACCCTTGGGTGTAGTAAATCTTTTTATTGGTTGTTGAGGTAGGTGAAAGTAAATTAATAATTATTTAAGTTCTCTATATATAAGAGAGAGTTAAAGAAGAGTAGGATTTTTGAGTTTCCTACAAAGCCTAAATTTTCTCTAGTAAAAGCAAGTAAACTCCACCATTCTCATCTTCTACCTCAAGCTCTAAGAAAGCACCACCATTGAAGTTAAACCAAAGCTTTGTCTTCCTTTGTTTCAGAGTCTCTTTTAATCCGAGCAATCACGAGAAAGAAGATTCAAGCATCGAACGAGGTATTAGCGACTCTAGAAGCCTTAATCGAGCAAGGTGAGTGTAATAGCGTATCGAGTTTGACAAGGGCCTACTCAAATTTGTTGTTATATTGTTATTACTAACCCTTGAGTTAGAAGCTTTACATTATCGATCGTATGTTGGTAAGTGCACGGTAAGAATGGCATTGATTCCATAATTCATATTATGTTTATTGTTGTCATGAACATCATTGAAAGCATTGCCATATGATAAGTATGACATGAATCATTGATATTGTTATTGCTATGAAATATTGTTATGAATCATGAATAAGGGACCTTGGATTCGAAGTATTGGATACAATTGGCATGCCATAGAATTCATGAGCTCTGTGTACGAGTGGACTACGATCCTAGGGCTACGACTTATATAATTTGGTGAGGCGGGGGGATGTATTGTGTTTGGTCTTTGGCGATGTCGGTGGGATGACCATTTATGGAATTGGCGAGGAGGTAAAATTCGTGTATCCATATACCATGAATCGATCCAAGGGAAATAAGAACTCAAGATATTGTTTTGTTATGAAATAATGATATTGACATATTCTTTGTTATGTATATGAAACAAGCCATGTCATTGCATATTTAGTACTATGATTCTTGAAGCATGTTACAAGACATGATATGTATTTTCATTGTTATGTGACTACCTCACTAGGCAAAGTATGCCTAATGCATTCCATGCATCCATTTCAGGATAAACAGGTATCGGGATCGAGATCGAAGAAGTTAGAGCGTTGCACAAGTCACAATTAAGTCTTAAGTAATGTATTTTTTATCCTCTCGAACTCCTAGTATGGTGGCAAGGTCTATGTACAAGTTTATTTTGTTTCCTTTGGTATGCCTATGATATGTTTAATTACTTTGAATGGCTGCTATGAATAGAGCCTTTATGCAGTATGTTTGGCCATAAAATGCAAGTCTTTGTCCTAAAATGGTAAAACCGAGTAAATGAATTCGAATGGCTTTAAAATTTGGCTTGACAGTAGTTTATACTCTTAAAATGTTGTGGGTAAAGTTTTATTGCATTTGAACCATGTTTGCTAAGTTAGATTAATTAAAAACTAGCTAGAATCTGTCATCACAGGCCTAGCCGTACCGAAACGGGTGATGGAGTTTCGATACGGGTAAGTGTAAATTGAACATGGGTAACAGGGTGTACCGAAATAGATCAAGGTCGTTTCGGAACATTTTTGCTTCTGGAGGCCTCTGTTTCGAAACAGGTCAAGTCAAAATCAAGGGCAGTCAACCCGTACCGATATAGGTCAAGCCGTATTGATACGATTATGAAAGAAAGTCAATTAAGTTGACCATATTCAAGCCGTACCGAAACAGTACAAAGCGTTTTGATACAGGGTAGATTTACCAAGATTTCTATAAGAATAAATGAATTAATACGTATACTCGGTAACCTTTTTGATCGTGTAAAATTTGATGATGTTCTGATAATTAGTTTAATAAGTTTATTTGATGAAATATTGATTAAAAGTTTAAGATTTGTGTCTTCGATCTGCGTATTGTTTTTCGGTAACGCTTTCCGACCCGGTTCTCTACCAGGCCGGGAAGGAGGTGTTACAAAAACAACTAGGGGTGGGCAAAACTAGACTCGACTAAAAAAAGTTAATTGTTTTTGACTCGGCTCGAGGCGAAAAACTCGACTCGTTTTGACTCGATTCGAAATTGCATAAACTCAACACGACTCGAAAAAATTTCAAATAAAGTTTGTGCTATAAAATGGAAATTCGAATAGCTCGAATAACTCGAAATTTTTAGTAATTAGTGGATTGGTTTTTAAGTTCGAGTCGAGTCCCTCAATTTTTTCTAATATATATACCAATATAAAAATATATGAAAAAATATATGTCACATATGAAGAAATATGTATGCATATCTTATAGGATTGGAGAAAGTCGTTTAAATTAGAATCAAATTATACTATAACATGAAAAATAATTACAATTAAATTTGCATAGGAACTCGAAAACTCGACTCGAATTTTATAATCTCGACTCGAATCGAAAAAATTTCAAATAAAGTTTGAGTTGTAAAATATGACGTCAACTCGAATAACTCGGAATTTTTTGACTCGACTCAATCGAACGTTCACCCCTAAAAACAACAATGTCAGTGACTTCAAAAATTTGCCATAAATCGTACGAGTCAAATTAGAAGAGGTAATTTATATGGTCGGAAAGGTTATCGAATCTAGTTCCTTTTAGAAAAAATGGATCATGATTTAAAACTGTAGATTATTAGTTACATATTTTTCTTTTAAAGATACTGCATGCTATCATGTTTCAATAGTTGATATTTTAGTCATGTTTTATAGTTTTGAAATTGTTTGTTTGTTGTTGGTAAAATTAAAATTATCATTTATGTTTGTAATTTTGGAGATTTAATATTAAATATTTGTTTTAATGTATTAAATTTTGTTTATTTTTTGAATACGAAGATTAACCGAAAACCGCGGAGATTCATAAGGGATGATATAAGGACGAAAAAACCCTGAAACATTTAATAAAAATTCTCTAAAATTGTACCCATAAATGTTAGGGATGGAATGAAGAATGCAAAATTGTTCCTGTCCCGCCTAATATGCATTGCACGACACTTTGTAACGCTACTTTTACCAGCAACAAAGAGTGCTGGCTTACCACCACGCCAAAGGTTGTTCTACTATCTTTCAATTTAGTTCAATTATTTTTAATGCATATTTTATCCCCTTCCTTTACATCTTCACCTATCTTTACAACGTTTCCTTGGCTTTTCAGCTTCTTTAAACAGCATCCCAGCTACCCACGATGACCAAAGCACTGAAGAACAATACCCAGAAACCGAAAGTGGAGACCTTGAAGAACAACAACAATAAGAGGAAGTTGAAGAAAAGGTTTTAGAGTCTGGTAGTGAAGAAGGAAAGTTGTATGTTGGGAATTTACCTTATTCAATTACTTCTTCTGGGTTATCTGAGTTTTTTTCAATATTTTTTTGACATGGAACATTGGAAATCATTTCCATCAAAACCGTTGGTCAACAATCCACAAAATATGTTTATTTCCTGGGTTTCTTCTATTCAAGCAAGCAAACCACTCAAAAACACTTCATATCAACACATTTTGTAAAGAAAAAATGGAAAAGAAAACACATTTTCTCATAATACTGAATAAATTAACGCTAATGGCATCATTTGAATCAGGTTCCTTCGTTGAATTTCTGGGTAGACATTAGGCTCTTTGTTAATCAAATTGATGTTTCTCTAGACGAGGCAACTTCATCCCCGAAGGGTTGTAGTACACCGGAAAGCTCATGAATTTTGTCTTGCTTAAGAAGCCTAGCACATAGCTCTAGAAGAAATTCCAATGCTTCGGCTCTTTTCAATATATTATAAGTACATAAAAATATTGTAGGAATTAGATCATAGAACAACATTTGGTGGGGTGGTAAGCCAATACTCTTTGTTGTTGGGTGACATGAGTTTGATTCCCCCTAATCGCATATGTGATTTTCTCTATTTTCTTCCTTTAATCAGGCGGTGACACGTGACACGTGTTACTATCTAATTAAATAATTTATTTATTTTATTAAATTAAAATTAGGACTAAATTAAAAGAATGTGTAAATAGTAAGGACCAAATGTGTAATTATACCCTTATTTTTTTAACTGCCACGTCACCCTGCCGTTAACCTCTAACGGCTGGTGATCAAATTGCACCCAATTTAATAGTATAATGGTTTAATTACTTCGAAAAAAATAACGTAATCAAATTGCGACTTTTGCAATAATATGTTGGTCATTTATGTAGTTTACCCTTAAAAAAAAGACAAGAATTATGATTTACTAAGGTGAGTAAGAATTTATAGACGTTGAAACACAAACCCTATTTCTTTAATGTAGACTGACTTGACCGCCTAGATAAAGAAGGCTCTGACCAACATATATATTTCCCGGTTCAAACTTCAAACCTGCAAAAACAGAAAATAATTCCACTCGTTTGGGCTTAGTCTTAATTAAGCAATTGGCATCCTTGTTAATATTTAATTTCCCATGTTGTAAGGGTGGAGTTGACATCTTTAGCACGAAGAAAAAAAACCATTTATTTTAAGTTGGCGCTTCTAATATAAATTGAAGCTCTATCTTGCACATTTTCCACTCACACCTAGCAAAGCTTTTTATTAAGTTACTTTCCCTCCCTATCTTTCAATCGAAATGGGGCGCCTTGTTTACTTGTTGGCTTGCACTTTTCTTCTTCTGGTGGCTGCTTCTGCTGCAAGAATTGTGGAGCACACATTCAATGTAAACTTATAAGCTTTTTAGCCATTACAGTTTGAGATTGTAGGCAGATGATGTAATTTGACTTTGCTTGCAGGTGCAAAATCTGACTATTAACAGGCTATGCAACAGCCACGTTATTACTGCAGTAAATGATAGCCTCCCCGGCCCGACAATCCTGGCTCGAGAGGGTGACACGGTGATTATTCATGTTCTTAATAAGTCACCTTACAACTTGACTATTCACTGGTAAACCTTCATGGGAGATACAATCGAATCTACATATTTCTTTTCCAAATGTTTTTAACTATCTTCTCACGCTTCTGCTGCTTGATCAGGCACGGAATTTTTCAGATGCTGAGTGGCTGGGCAGATGGGCCTGACATGGTGGCTCAGTGTCCGATTCGCCCCGGAAGTAAATACACCTACAAACAGGGACGGAGCCAGGATTTGAAGTTAGGGGGGGCAAAACATAAATTTTGAAAGGTGGGGGGGGCAAATTCACAATTATCCCAATTTTTTCTGGAAAAATATAAGTAATCAAAGGGTAAAAAAAAAATTTCCCCCCTACCGGGGGGGGCCACAGCCCCTCCCATGGCCCATGTGGCTCCGTCCCTGCCTACAAATTCAAAATCATTAAACAGGAGGGAACCGTGTGGTGGCACGCTCATATCTCCAAGCTCCGAGCCACCGTGTACGGTGCCTTCATCATCCACCCCCGTGCCGGCAACTCTTACCCATTCCCAAAGCCCTACAGGGAAGTTCCCATCCTATTAGGTACATATACCCACCGGAGTCCTTAAATTTTACATTCAAATAATTAATTATCACATGGTATATAGTTTCATCAGGTCTAACAAATAGTACTGTGGTTGCAGGTGAGTGGTGGAATGCTAATGTCGTTGATGTTGACAATGAGGCTATAGCCCTTGGTACTGGTCCGAACATCTCTGATGCTTTTACAATAAATGGATTGCCCGGTGATCTCTATCCATGCTCTAGAAACCGTAAGCTTACGAATTTATTCATTATCGGTGTATTAATATAAATCCTTAATTTATTTCTATAATTTGTTTCAATGATCAGAAATGTACAAGCTTAAGGTGAAGCAAGGGAAGACCTATCTCTTACGTATTATCAACGGTGCAGTCGAGAACCACCTATTTTACAAGATAGCCAATCATAAGATGACTGTTGTGGCCATTGATGCTAGTTACACCAACCCGTATGTCACCGACGTGGTGGCTATCGCCCCCGGCCAGATGGTTGACGTTTTGCTAACAGCCAACCAGCCGGTCGGGTCGTATTACATGGCCGCTAGACCATATTTAGCAGTAGTTGGTTTACCGTTTGATAATACTACGACAAGGGGTGTCATTGTCTACGACCGTGCACCATCTTCAAGTGTGCCGCTGATGCCAGTCCTCCCGTTGTTCAACGACACCCCCACGGCTCATAAGTTCTTCACTAACCTTACGAGTTTGGTCAGTTCGCGTTTCTGGGACCCCGTCCCGCCTAAAGTGGACCGTGAAATGTTCGTGACCGTTGGCATGGGGGTCGAACCTTGCCCACCAAACACAACATGTCTGGGTCCGTTCAATGGAACAAGATTCTCGGCCAGCTTGAACAATGAATCCTTGGTGTTACCGACAGGCTTGTCAATGTTGCAAGCCTTTTACTTCAACGTCGGAGGAGTTTACACCACTGATTTCCCTGCCAAGCCCCCGATTGAATTGGACTACACCAACTTAGCCATTAACAACAATCTGCCTCTCCTATTTGCTCAAAAAGGAACCAAGGTCACCAAGCTCAAGTTCAACTCCACTGTGGAGATGGTGTTGCAGAACATTGCTATTCTTGGAAAGGACAATCATCCCATGCACCTGCATGGCTTTAATTTCTACGTGTTGGCTCAAGGGTTTGGAAACTATAACGCTGCCACAGATAAAAAGAAGTTCAATCTCATTAACCCACAAATGCGCAACACTATTGCCGTTCCTTTTGGAGGATGGGCTGTCATCAGATTCGTTGCAAATAATCCAGGTAAATTTTCTAACACCATTTGCAAATAATCCAGGTAAAAATGGTTCATTAATATTGTTTGGGTTCATGTCAAATGTGCAGGTGTATGGTTTATGCATTGCCACATTGAGGCGCACGTGCCGATGGGCATGGCCACAGCCTTCGTGGTTGATAACGGACCAACTCAGGAAACAACATTGCCTCCACCGCCTGCAGATCTTCCGACATGCTGATTAAAGTATCAAGCATTTAACGATTTTGATATGACAATTCATGTACCAGTTAAATTGTATTTTACGATAAAACAACATTATTTGTCATATACGTTAAATCAGCAAATAATCTTAAAACTCTGTTGTTGAATGATCAAAAGATCGTTTTAGACCTTTTTGTACTATATAAAAATAAAATAAGCCTTTTCTCTTATCATTTTCCTTTAATTAATTGTTTCTTCTCGTTTTATACTTTTCATTACTACCATTTTTTTTTTTTGCATGTACGATGAAACACATCATTTTTCGGATAAAGAATCGCCTAGGGGCGTAATGAATTGAGCCGAGTCCCAATATTAGTAAATTTAAGCTCGATCGAATATCAAAATATAAGTTAAAGTTCGAGTTGGATTAAACTCGATTAATAATTTTTTACTCAAACTCGACGACTCGAGTGAAAAGTTTGATTGGACTTTAAAGCCATTTGTGTCAACGTATTATGATTTTGGAATTCGACTTTGTCAAACACTCGAACTCAATTATTATCCAATAGATTTTTTTTTTCAAATTTTACTAGAATAACCTACAATACTAATTTTCATTTACACCCTTTAATCTCATCGCCATAGAAAAGTCAACTAATGTATTCGTCACGTTTGTCTTAGTAAGATTTTCGAATAAAAATTCTTTATATGATGTTTTTGTGTATGCTCTAATATTAAAAAGAATAAGTTTAGAGTTTGGAGAGTTTAGGGTGTAGGGTTTAATTTCTCAAATTTAAAGTTTATGGTTTAGTTTTTTAGTGTTGAGACATACATAGATACACTAAAAAAAGACACAAATTTTGTTTAGATTTCCATCATGGTTCGGGATTTGAAAATAAACGCAGCAACAATTAATGACTCAATGAATATTTTCTAACAAAATTTAAACTTTTAGAATAATTTTATAATGTTAAAAAATTAAATTACAAAAAATAAACCTTTTATCATAATTTAAGAACCATTTATGAATTTTACCAATTTATTTTCATTTGGCGGATCTTATATAGGGATGGGCATTTTACTCGATCCGATCGGGTCGGATTTTTTAATAAAAAAATTGGGTTCGGGTCGGGTTGGGTCAGATTTTTAAAAAGATTGGGGTCGGGTTCTGATTTAGGGTGAAAATATCCTACCCGACCCAGGATTAATTGTGTATTTTTTCCCTAATTTTTGTAGGGATATTTCAAATAATAGTTCCTCTCTCTCTCTCTCTATATATATATTTATAATTAGGTCCTTAAAATTAAATTTTTATTTATAAATTAGTCATTATATTTGAAATTTTTTACAATTAAGTCCCTTAAATTATTATTTTTACAATTAGGTCCCTAAAAATTATTATTTTTCTATAGATCAGGTCGGGTGCGGGTATAGAGTATTTATTTTCGGGTCGGGTCAGATTTTTTAAAAGATATGTTCGGTCGAGTCATATGCAAATATAGAATATGTATTTTTCGGGTCGGAGTCGGGTGGGCCAAAAACCCGACCCGACCGAATATTTTCAGGTCGGGTCGAATTTTTTAAAGATATGTTTGGTCGAGTCATATGCGAATATAGGATATGTATTTTCGGGTCGGAATCGAGTGAGCCAAAAACCCGACCCGACCCGTGCCCATCTCTAAATTCTTATACATCAAATCATATGATTCCATTAAGTGGCTGATGTGTTTTAGTGGTGAGAGTTGCTATTATGTATCCATAAAGATTACATCACCAGTCTTGATATTACCTTCCAAGATTAGACTATTTCAATACGACTTAACTTGTATTTAAGCGTCTATATTATTATTTTTAATATAGCCATGGAATTTTTATTATAATCATAAAATATATTATAATTACAACATATTCAAGAAAAAAAATAATATGACTACTCTACTCTTATAACCCTAAAAACAAAGAAAAGTGAAAGACTTTTATAGAGATAAGCATACCATCAAAATTCAGAAGCTTCCTAAATTCTATTGTCTCTATCCAATCGCGACTTATAACTGATGAAAAATGAGTGGTGAGCGATCCAAACTATCGGGCAGAACGTTCTGCTACCCAGGACTGATTACATCGGCAAACAACCATCAAGGGGATCTAACTTTGTGTGACCACCGACAAATCATAATCAGGGACTACCGCCGATTAAAAATTCTATGCGAGCAACGATCGACCGCTAGGGTATGCTGAATCATGCCACAAGAATAGATGAAACAAAACTACAAAAACAAAGAAAACATGTCACAATGACAAAAAAACGCGTGTCACAAGGACAAAGAAACCGCGTGGCATAAAGGTAGAGATTCTTATTAGAAAAAAAATACAAGAAAATAATAAACACCAGCGATCGACAACAAATAGCTAGGTGATTGCCGATCGCCGACTAACACAAAAAGATTGAAGAAACTTGCAGGCGGCGCATGGTTATTAGAAGAAAAAAAAATAAGTTTTTTTAGAGTAGGCGACACCTTCACTTAACAAATCCTTAGCGTTTATATTATTTTATTTATTTATATTGTCTTTAGACTATGACTTTGTAATAAAATTTGACGTAATTATTTTATAAATCGGCATAAGGGCAAAATTAGGATCTAAAAATTTTAGGCTTAACTGTCAAATAAGTGCCCAAACTATACATTTATTTTCAGTTAGGTGTCCAAACTATTTTTCGGGCCAATAAGGTTCCTAACGTTTCATTTTGTAACCCATTCAAGGTTTTAACCGTGACAAACGTTAAATTTTTCAGTTTCCAATCATAAGCCGACACGTGGCACTTATTTCCTTTTTTCTAAAATTAAACCCAAATAAAAAAATAAAAAATTAACATTAACCCAATGTCATTCTTCCCGGTTGATAATGGCCTTCTTCTTCTTCAGGCGCCCATACAAAAACCGCAAAAACAGGGCATGCTTTAACACCAGCCAAAAGTGTTGGATTATCTTCGATTCTATGATCCCTTTTAAATCAGACTATGCTAGACGTATCTCTCGACAACAACAAAAACTCAGATTTTATATTTTCTCAAGTGTGTAAAAATTTTATTTTCCTGTACTTTTTGTCAACGAAAGAAAACTCTGAGAATAATTAATGGAGGATCATGACGAAGATAAGTATTTATTTTATGATTATTCTCTTTATTTTATGGAACCTGAGTGAAGAGGATACACAACAAAATTGATGGGCAATTTGCAGCCATAACTTCTTTTATTTTTATTTTTTAAATTTACAATTTCCTGTTTATCCTTTGCAGGAAAAACAAAATTCCACCCACCTCCACCACTCTAAATCCTTCTGTTTTTGTAGTTTTTGTATGGGCGCTTGAAGAAGAAGGCCATTATCAACTAAGAAGAAGAGTATGGGTTAAAGAGATTTAATCCTGGATAATAACATCAGGTTAATGTTAATTTATTTTATTTTTTTATTTTCTAATTTTGAGTTTAATTTTAGAAAAAGAAAAATAAGTGTCACGTGTCGGCCTGTGATTGGATAACGAAAAAAATTTAACGTCTGTCACGGTTAAAACCTTAAATGAGTTACGGAATGAAACGTTAGACACCTAGGTGGCCCAAAAAATAGTTTGGGCACCTAACTGAAAATAAAAAATATTGTTTGAGCACCTATTTGACGATTAAGCCAAAATTTTAATATGACCAACGCACTACTCGAAATTATAAATTCCCAAAAAATAATATTCTTACAGTAAACTCTCCACATCATCATGGTGAGTTTCAAAAAAATATTTTTTATTTAAACTCGCCGTAGGAGCACAGCGAGTTTCAAAATTTTTATTTTTTATTTTTAAATATCGGGTTTAAATCTGATTTCACGTGGTTAAAACAATCCAAATCCAAACTCTGTCATAAAGACAGGACGAGTTTCATTATATAATTCCAATTTTGAACTCGCCGTAGAAGTTCAGTTTTCTTCTTTAAACTTGGAAATGCTCACATTTTTCCCATCTTGATCATTCAACGTGAATGATAGAGGAACTGAACCTTTATTCACCTACAAAAAAACACCCAGAAAAATTATAAACAAATAATTTAGAAGAACAACAAAAAACCCAGCAATAGAAAGCAATGTACATTGGCAGAAATGAAGGTTTTGAAGGAGGAAAAAGAAGGGATTGAAAGAGAAGAAGAGTGGGACAAGGGAGAAGAGAAGCCACAATGTGGGTTGGGAGACCGAGAGAAGAAACTATTAAAGATAAAGACGGGAATGGAAGGTTTAAGCCATTAAAGACAGGAGGAGGAGGTTTGGGAGATTGAACGGTGGTGGAGAGGTGATAAAGGGAGACTGGCTAGATTAGATATGATATGGGAGATTGAATGTGAAACAAGTGTGAAATTAAAAGTGAAAAGGAAAAGAGTGTTCTGTTGCAAAATTGCAAGGGGTGAGTGAGTGTAGAAAACTGAAGGAAAAACTGAACTTCTACGGCGACTTCCAAATTGAAATTATATTAAGATTTAAAGAATATTTTTTAAAACTCATCATGGTGGTGCGACGAATTTACTATAAAAATCTTATTTATGAAAATTTAAAATTTCGGATGGTACGTTGGTCATATGAAAATTTTAAGACCCTAATTTTGCCCTTATGCCTTATAAATCAATAAAATGAAATACATTTGGGAAAAAAATAGCATTTAAATATACCAATTAGATTAGATACACTTTTATATTACTTACACTTACACACCGCATAAAAAATGTACAATAAATAAACATTCAATGATTTTAATTAAGCATTCAATGGTTTTAATCTTTTACGATCAATGATTCAATCATTTAAATTAAACATTCAATAACTTGTATGCTAAAAATTATTAATTGGACGTCACAGATATGAACTACGTACTAACTCTTAAATTAATTAATTGGAATATTTTGAAAAAATAATAAGGAATAGGGAAACTATCGTCTGACTTTTAAGAAGTCAAACGAGCCAAAGAAAATGTGTGTTGCAAAATAGTTTACATTTGACTAATAAAAAAATTCTTTTTTTTGAGACACTAAAAAATTAAATTTAAAATTTAAAATCAGGTTTAAAAATTATGTGTAGGGTGTATTTGTAGAGTTTAGAATTTAAAATATAAAATTTAAAATTATAATTTAAAATTTAAATTTTTAATGTTGAGTAATAAAAAAACACAAAAAAAAAGCAATTTTTATTCTAATTTGACCCCGTAAATATGAAGACTGATTTTTTTTATTTAAATAACCAAAATTCATTTCAAATACTCTGTTTGTGTAATAATTTATATCAAAAAATTTGTACAATAAATTATTTTAATGTTAAAAAAATGGATTGGACTCGGTCAATCGTAAGTTGAGTATGTTAATATTTGATATGAGTAGTCTATGAGTGCAATCATTTATTATATATATTTTTATGATTAGTTAATTAATTAATTATATTTCACAGACGGTGAAATTGAAAGCTCTATAAGCAAGATTACGAAACAATCATGTGTTTGTTTCTTATATTAGTTTTTATTTTTTAAATATAGTTTAGAGAAATATGGTTAGAGATGAGTATTTCATCCGATCCGATTTGATCGTGTCTAGATGTGATAATCAGGTCATTCTGTTCGATTTCGAATCTGGTCAATTCAGTTCGAGTCATTTCGGGTATGTCTGTATTCAGTTCAGATTTGGGTCGAGTCGGGTCGTGTCTGATTCATGTTTAGTTCGGGTCTATGATAAATTAGGTCTAGTTCAAGTTTTGGATCGGGTCAAAATCGGATCAGTTATTTTCGGGTCGGGTCAAAATTTGATCAGTTGTTTTTAGTTTGGGTTAATATCAGATCGTTCAGATCAGGTCAGCCTTTAAATTTTCTGATCAATTTGGTTTGAGTTGGGTATAATTCACAAAGACGTCATTGATGCAGAAGATTGTGACGACAGAAGATGCAGAAGATTGTGTCGGTAGAGGATGAAGAAGACTTAAAGGCGGAAGTATAGCAAATTAATTTTAAAAGTGTTTGAAGCCCTTAAACTTTTGAAAAAAAATCAATTAAACTTTTGAACTTTTTTGTACTTGGTTAAAACACATAATCAATAAATTAAATCAATTAACCCCTTTATCAATTTTGACTATCAATTTACAATTTTTTTCTTACGATATTATTGTCACATTATACACTATAATTATGCCATGCAAAATTTACAGATTTTTTAGAAAATTATTTTTATAAGCTTTATGTTTTTTATAGAATTAAAAAAAATAAGAAAAAAATCTGAAAAGGTCAACTGATAATATTCTACCACGACATGTTGCACTAACTGATAAAAAAACTGTTACATTTGAGTCAAAGGGATGAATTGATGAAATTTTGGAGTATAAAGGCTTAATTGGGTGCAAAAAAGGTTCATGTCATAATTAATTTTTTAAAAGTTCAAAGGCTTCTGATACCCTTAAGCCAACAAATTACAATTATGTGTCATCTTATATATATATGGGATATGATCCAGTTACATAGTGTAAAACTCTCTAAGTTTTACACGTTTTTTAGATCGTTGGATGGGTAAGACGGATGAATGTGATTAACAGTAGAATATGTGAAGATTATCACTTGGAAAAAAGTAAGGAGTTAATCTCAGCCATCTATTTCCTCAATCCAACGATCCAAAAAACGTGTAAAACTTAAAGAATTTTACACAATGTAAGTTGATATTCTCTCTCTCCCCATCTCTCTCTCTCTCATATATATATATATATATATGATCAAGTTACATGATGTAAAACTCATTGAGTTTTACGCTAATTCATAGCCATTGGATTAGTGAAATGGAAGGATGAGATTAACAATAAAATGTGAAGATTATCATTTAGAAAAAAAGATAAGGAAATAATCTGAGCCATTAATTACTATCATCTAACAGTCTCAAAACTGTATAAAAATAATTGAGTTTTACACAGTGTAAGTTGATCATAACCCATATATATAATTTTAATACTCCTATACCTCCTCGACCAAATTTATTATGTATTAACAAGATCAAATTTTTAATATATATTTGCTTGTCTTCTTTTCCAATAGTAAAAGTTAGACAATTCAATTTTTACATTTTGATTGAAAATTTAAAAACATTATTCAAATGTATACTTTTTTCTCTCAACAAATTATTTGTTTATTTTTTACTTATAAGTCCCGACTTTAAAAGTATTTTTAGCTTGGAATCATTCTTTAAAAACAATACTTTTTTTGAACAAAAGCCTTCATTCATTCATAACAAAACTGAGGAAACATACAAAGACATGCAAAACATTACAATGGAGGAAAAAGAGAAACAAACACAACTTACAGATATGAAGCAGAGGGGTGTTAACCTTGCAAAAGGTTAACATTTTACGCCTCTTTACTTAGGTTATTGTAAGAAATTAAGCCCATTTCATCTCATTTCATAGCATATAGGTGCATTTAGTTCACGTAGTTGCATTTGGTGTTGCTTGTTTAATTTTCTTTGTTTATTTGCTTGAATGATGCTACTTGGGAATGTTTGGGTTGTTATGGTGATGTGCAGGGAAGTGAGAAGCAGAGTAGGGCAAAGGCAGAATGCTACAACATGTTGGATAGCATTTTTGGGCGCACTAGAGGACAAGGAAACGAGGACATTGTGCAGCCTGACACGTGAACCAATTAGCCAGTTGTGAGCCCACATGTGTAGGAAATATTCCCTTGGAATTTAGGGAACAAAACCCTAGGAGCCCCCACTATATAAAAGACAAGACACCCACATTAAAGTGGGAGCTGAAAAAGAGATGATATTTTGGTGAGTTAAAAAAGAGAAAGGCGACTCTGTTCCTTCATCTTTTTCTTCGTGTGGTGTTCTCCATTGTTGAAGCTCTATGGAGAGTTCTTATTGGCCTTTGAGAGAAGCAACAAGCTTGAAGCGGTTCACGGCAGTCCAAGGCGGCTTGGGAGTTTCTTTTACTCTAGTTGCTTTTGCTATTTCATTTCTTATTTTTTTGATGGTTTGTTTTAAACGAATGAATGTGGATGATATTTGCCCAGCCATGAACTAATTTTAAGTAGCTTGGGCTTATTATGGATGTTTATGTTTATGTTTGAATGAATGTTTGGTTTGCTTTCTTATCATTTACATGTTTTGTCCATTGTTTGCTTGCCCTAAATTTGTATGAGCATTCGAGAGTTAGCCTTAGTTTGAGTGTTAGATAGCTTAATATTCAAAAGAGTTAGGCTTAGATCTACGTGGACAATGGGGGTTTGATGCTGAGAGGCAAAACCCTAACTCACCTTAGAGATTAGGATAAAGTTTCAACAACTAAAAGGAGTAGAACTTCATCGATAAGTAGCTTGCTAGGGTTCACGCTGAGAGGTATTGCCTTAGCATTCTAGTTGTCAGGTTTCTTGCTAGAGATAGTTTAGAAATACCTAAGTAAACTCTGTCGAGCATGTTGTGGGTAAGGTAGTTCTAGGCATTCTTTAGGGTTAGACATAGAAGCCCTTAGCAATCCTAGCCTATCATTCCATTAGAGAGTTTCGTAAGTGTGAGAAGACCCTCGAAATATCCTTGTTTTGGTTCAACTTACTTCTATTAATTGCTATCGTATTTCTTACCCTGTTTCCATTTGCTATCACATTTATTCACAGTTTCCATTTGCTATTTCATTTATACATTTTAGTCTTTACTTGTGTGCTTAAACTTGACTTGAAATACCTCCAATCCATGTGGAGACGATACTCACTCATCACTTTACTACTTGCCTCGACGTGTATACTTGCACTATTTACGTATCAATTATAGTACACCCTTACACGTAACAAGTTTTTGGCGTCGTTGCCGGGATTGGCAATTGGTTGTTTTAAGTTTAGATTAATACCATTTTTCTTCTTTTTGTATAGGCTAACTAGCTGTTTTTGTTTATCTTTTTAAGGTGTTGTGTTGTTGCATGACCCGAGAAAGACCTAACGAATCAATACTACCGTTAGTACCTGAGATTAAACATCTTTTCCAAGAAAGAAGACATATACAACAAGCTCTAGAAGTCATGTATAGAGGTCTTAACTAAAGAGGTCAACAAGGTGATAATCTTGAAGACCCAAATGTTGTAGCAAATGGAGGAGTTGTAGTCCATCCACGAGCTATTAGAGATCATTTGAACCCCATCTTGGAAGATCTAAACCCTGGGATTGTAGCTCTCGAAATTCAGGCAGCCCATTTCGAACTCCAATCGGTGATGTTCAACATGTTGAATTTGATTGGTCAATTCGGTGGATAGCCTCATGAAGATGCAAGGAAACACAATCGGGCATTCTTGGAAGTATGTGACTCCTTTAAACAACAAGGCGTGCACGAATATGTGTTGAAGCTCAAGCTATTTCCTTACTCATTGCGTGATCGAGGAAGAGAGTGGTAGTGGAGTACCCGCTGGGTCCATGGAGACATGGGTAGATCTATGCAAAAGCTTTTTGCATCGGTATAATCCACCCAACATGAGCACTAAGTTAAGGAATGACATTGCTTCCTTTCGCAAGCTGATGACGAGTCGATGTACGAGTGTTGGGATAGATATAAGGGACTGCTTCGCAAGTGTACGAATCATGGTTATCAAGATTGGACGCAAGTTTTGGTGTTCTACAATGGTGTCAATGCTCCCACTAGAGTGATGCTAGATGCTTCAACAAATGGAACTTTGTTGGACAAGTCACCCAAAGAAGCATTTGTTATCCTTGATAGAATAGTGAACAATGACTACCAATTTCCTACTGCTAGAATTGGAATGAAGAGGAAACTTCATGGGACGCTTGAGCTTGAGGCCAATGACGCCATTTCAGCTCAGTTGTCGGCCATTACAAACATGTTGAAGAATCTCCAACGTCAAAGTGAGGTGAAGGAAATGAAGGTAGCAGCAACTACTTGTGTTCATTGTGATGGAAGTCACCATGTGAGGAAGTGCCCGAAAAACCACGAGACTACCAACTCTGTGGGGAACTACAATCGAAACAACAACAACCCCTACTCGAACATCTATAACCCAAGATGACGTCAACATCCAAATCTTTTGTAGGGGAATCAAGGAAACAACAATACCAGAAGCTTTAATTGGCAACAAAACCAGACTGAACCCTA
The DNA here is from genome assembly GCA_030270665.1 of Hibiscus trionum. Taxonomy (NCBI): domain Eukaryota; kingdom Viridiplantae; phylum Streptophyta; class Magnoliopsida; order Malvales; family Malvaceae; genus Hibiscus; species Hibiscus trionum. The sequence continues at coordinate 4,862,371 of BSYR01000007.1, read as the reverse complement.
AGGTTTCTAGAAGAATATGCTATGGCAAAATGACAACAAGGGTTCGCCTTCTTCAGCGAACAACAACTCTTTGGAAGATACTCTCCGAGACTTTATATCTGTTGGAGTATGCCCAAAGACCAATCATATGATGATTGAATAGACATACTATTTTACTAGATTTATCAAGTAATGGCATTGCCGTTATTATCATTTGGTATGTTTCTGTGCATCAAACTAACCATTGGATAATAATGTCCATACAATAATACGATTATTGTTAAATAGGATCCTTAGTCGAATATTATTACGGGTATGGACAATGATAATATATAAAGACTAATATGTGGTTGATGACAAGTGTTGTCATTGACATAGAGATGTCAAAATCAACACATAAGTATTTGTTAGAGAAAAACATACTGGATTGACCCGCTATGAGCATGTTTCTTGGGTAACTATGTGACAGTCACAACATTGCTCATGATAAACATATATATAATCCTCAGACTTGAGATCAACATGATTTCAACAAAAAAGATTTACGTATTTTGACATAGTCAAACGTGTGTCGTAACTGACTACATTATAAAGACTAATGATTGGATACGTGATGACCTATGTAGTGAAATATGGTTGATCAAGAAAGGATTTGTCCCTCCTACATAATAGGAGAAATATCTTTGGCCACTTGATTGAGTGAGATTAGAAAATGCATGACCATGCTCGAATATTATGATATGAGATATCATAGAGATTCGTTTATCATAATCTACTCAAGACATCAAGAAACACTAGATGGACAACGCAAGTGTGACTAACCCATGACTTTTGTTCATCTAAGATATAAAGGACAAAAGGATGAAATACATAAAGGAAGTTTATTCAGGAATTAGGAAAGTCAAACCATGACTTCATGCAACTTAGGTAGCAATGATGTATTGCTAGATGCCACTCATTGTTTGTAAAATTAGAACAGTTCTAATTTCGCTGCTAACGTTGCATGAACCTACAAGGGTCATACCCTTCGAATGAAACGAACAAAAATTGGAAACCATACTCCCTATTTTAGGGAGGTTGCCGAAAATCCCCTATGGGATAAGGGAAATCGACAACTCCCTTAAATGAGAATAATATTGGATAAATATTGTATTTATCAAATATTATTTAGAGTATGTAAAATATTTAGAGACTTAAATATTATAGAATAAGATTCTAGAAATTTAAATATATATTTGGAATTTATATAATGTATATTTAATTCCAAGTTTATGTAGGATTAGATTCCACATAATTAAAAAACATATATTTAAATATATTTAAATCCAAGTAAAGATAGAATAAGATTCTATATAATGAATATATATATATATATATATATATTTGGATTAAATATAATGTATATTTAAATCCATGCTTTATGTAGAATAAGATTCTACATAATTAAATATATATATATATATATATTTCATTTAATGTTATTAAATATAATGTATATTTAATATAAACCAATTTCAAGTAGAATTAGATTCCATGAATTTTGGTTGAACTTGGATTTAAGGAATTGAACTAGAATTAAGTCTCTGAATACTATTTAAAGGGACAAGGGCTAGCAACCAAATGATCACTCTTCCTCCTCTTGAAGATTTCAACAACACCCTTAGGGATTCCCCACTGGAATTCGACATATCCTAGAAAGCTCTCTGAGAAGCTGTTCGATATTTTTCTGGTGTTCTACTTGCCCCCAGGCAAATCCCTGAAGGTTCCCTTGCTCGATTGCAAGTGCCGGTTGAACTCCTGGTCGATTTCAGACTCCCTCAGGAATCCCTGGAGGGATTTCGACTTCTCCCTGGAAGGTGTTCAAACCTGTCGAAATTTATCCCTAAGTGTTGGGGAGGCGGAAACTTTGTTCGTTTTGTTCGGGTGGACTCCGTAGAGGTCGTTGCGAACTTGTGACGATTCCGGTTTTACTCGACGTGGTTATTCCAACATACCGTCGGTTTTCCAATTTCTAGAGTTTTAAAAGGTAACTCTTCATCTTTTCACCCCGGATTCGTTCCTGTACATGGATCCTGGCTGGATTACGTCGGATTAATTTTTTCGCTGTGCCACGGGGCATGCCGACGTGACCCAACAGTGGTATCAGAGCCACTTGTATCATACAAGTTCAGACTTAAATTCTTGGGTGATGTTTATGTATGAGATGCATGTTGTTTGATTCGATTTAGATATTTATCGTTTATCGTATCACACCTAATAAAGACTTATTTCGATTATCACTGATTGATTAAGAGTTAATCATAACTATGTTAGGTTGCTTCAATGTTAAATGTAACATGTTGAGACTAATAGTTAATCTAGAGAAAAAGTAGTTGTTCGTAGTTTCATAGATTTATAAAATCTCCGAAAGGGCTTCTAATTTGATAAAAGTTATCAAACTATCTTTCACGGTGAATCCATAAGAGTTATGGTTAGACGTTATGAAAAATGCATGTCTAGGATTGGCATCATCAAAGACCTGGTACTTAAGTGTGCCTAGTGCGCCACCTCTCTTTCATGTTGACCTACTTGGTGCATTTGTTCGTTAACGCAATTGGTTTATGAAACCTCGTGATCCTTCTTTGGCCCATTAACCGCAACATAGGGATAATCAGTTTAAAACTCTGTAAACATGTTGTTACTTTGTTCGCACGATGTTTGAAATGCATGTTAGATTGCACGGTGTTTGTTTTTCATGGTTATAGCCCATAGCCTTTATAGTTTTGGTTTTTATAAATACGGCCTGTGTGTCGTGCCTTTCTCTATCTTCTAATGTACTTCTCTTCTCATCTCACTCCCTCGCATGTAACGCGAGTTTCTGAAAATTGTAAATACTCATGGAGATAAAGCAAGAACCAAGGTAGCAGCGTGGTGGGCCTTCCCTGGTGGACCGGGCGTTTCAGAAGCAGATTCTATCTTCAGTAGAATGGTCCTCCCATTGGCTTGGGACGGATCGCCTTAGGTTAAGAAGGGCTATATCATTGCATATTTATTTACCGCTTATATTTACCTTGTATGTGATGCAATGGATGTTTTATAAGCATGATTAAACATAGTTCTATTGATAGGATCAATGTTAAAATGATGAGATAATTAAGTAAATCCCTCACTATAATTCTAAGTCTGTTTTAACCATCCAATATTTACCCTCGTTAAAGCTTCGATCGATATAATGCGAGCTTTGCCAAAGCAATGTCACATTTATCTATCTTAGTTAAACGCAAAGAATAAGCTAGTGATATTCGCCGGTTGAGATCTTGGTATTGACTTAGCTGGGTTGTTCTAATAGGATTAGAAAACCTAGTGGTTAAAAGTTTTGGATAATCATAAGATGATTTAAAGAACAAGAGTTGTTCGCCAAAAGATGAGGAATTACATGAGATGTAATTAGTAAGGTGTTACTTACCTAAATAACCATTTCCTACAAGACTGGCCAAAGCTGATTTAGGAATGGTGAAATACAGATCCTCACTCACTAGAAAAACTATCGAAACATTTTTTCCGAAATTAAAACTAGAGGGTTTTTAATTTTGAAGAAAATAGTGGGAGTAAATTTATAGTAAAGACATATCTATAAATTTTAAAATTTAGTAAAACTTATGTAGCATATTTTCTTTGTTGTAGAATTAATGGCAAATAATACTCTATCTCTGCGATCTATCCTTGTGAAAGATAAGCTCAATGGCATAAACTTCCTTGACTGGTTCCGCAATTTGAGAATTGTTCTCAACCAGGAAAAGAAGGAATATGTCATTGAAGAACTTGTTCCTGATGAACCGGTTGCCACTGCTTCCAGAGCTGACAAAGAAAAGTTTAAGAAACACATGGACGACATGCTGGATGTCGGTTGTCTTATGCTTGCCTCCATGACCCCTGAGCTTCAGAAGCAACATGAGGACATGGTAGCTTATGATATGATTCAAAATCTCAAGGAGATTTATAAAGGGCAAGCTCGTCAAGAGAGGTACGAGACCTCTAAAGCTCTGTTTCAATGCAAGATGAGTGAGGGATCTCCCGTAGGAGCTCACGTCATCAAAATGATGGGCTACATCCAAACGTTGGAGAAGCTCGGCTTTTCGCTGAAAGACGAATTAGCTACTGATGTTATCCTACAATCGTTGCCGGATAGTTTCAATCAGTTCGTCCTTAATTTCAATATGAATGAAATTAACAAGACGCTGCCACAGTTGCTCAGCATGTTGAGAACTGCTGAAATCAACCTGAAGAAGGTAGGACCTAAACTTGTTCTGATGGTCCGCAAGGACAATAAGAAAGGTAAATCGGCAGCAAAGTCTAAAGGTGATGGTAAGACCAAAACCGATGGAAAGGAGGCATTGAAACCTAAGAAGGGAATCAAGAAGGATGGAAAATGTTTCCATTGCGGCAAGACCGGACATTGGAAGAGAAACTGCCCCACACACCTACAAGAAGTCAAGAAAGCAAAAACGAGTGAGGCATCAACCTCAGAGGCTTCTAAAGAGAAGGCATCAGAATAGACATGGACCTGCGAATGGAAATAAAGCAAGAGTTGCTACATCATCCATTAGGACATGTGTTTTTGCTTAAATAGATTTGTTTTAGTTTTTAAGATTATTATTTTGTGCCTAAGTTTTAGTTATCTTGTAAGGACAAGATATTTTAATTTTGAGATTCTTTAAATAAATGTTATTCTTTTAATCTCTTATGGCACAACGAATCAATGATCTTTAAACTAATCAAATCAATAATATTTATAAGATAAATAAAACAAATGACTAATCTCAAACTCATAAAAAGTATTAAGGTAATTTGATGAGATAAAATTCAAGAATATTTAAAGTTTGATGAACTTTCAAAGAATATGGGATTGTCCCATAATTAAATCCCACAAGTGGAACGAAAAGTCTTTGAAAGAGAATCAAATATGTTAGATATGTTTTTATTCAGAACAAGTCATTTTCGACTTCTTTACACACTAGAAAAACAACTCTCATACTTAATCGTTTTTTTTCAAAACGTCATATAAGATAGGGACTAAGAATTGTTCTAGAATACCTTTGAAGTTTTAAGGTTACTTACATGTTAAAATGTTTACAAAGTTCGAACCTTAAAAACTCCATTTGTTGTTTATCCTAACGAGAACAAAGCGTTGTTTCTCAAATGAGAGTTTATCTTGAAAGAGATTAATTCTCACAAAGGGATATTATTTCTTCAACTTTAACGAGAACAAAATATTTGTTGCTCAAATGATAGTTTATCTCGAAAAAGAATACTTATCACTAAGGGATTTCATTTTTCAACGAGAACAAAATGTTTGTTGCTCAAACGAGAATTTCTCTCGAAAGAGATTACCTCTCACAAAAGGAAAAAAATGGAATTTGGAATGTGAAGAAATTTTAGAAAACAAATTTATGAACCAAAGATTGAGAATGTTCCACAAATGATCAAGGAATATTGGAACAAAATACAACCATTGTGTTGATCCTTAAGAGAATACCATATACTTGAGAAATATGGATTTCTCACTATCTGTACATGGAAACACTCTTCTTTTCGGATCAAGATAAAGACTATGTCTTATCAGAAAGCAACGGTGAGCCCAAAATTCGAGAAATGGCTAAGAGCCATGAGATATGAGATGGAATCCATGTCTAAAACCAAGTATATACTTTGGTTACCTAAAAGGGTAAAACCTAAGAGGTATGGATGAGTTTTTCAAAAAGGAAAAACCGACATGGATGATAAAACATACAAAAGATGATTCATCGCTAAAAGTTTTCGACAAACTTCATAGTATAGACTATGATAAAGCATCTTCCTTGTAGCTATGTTTAATCCATCTTAATCTCACTTGCAAGTAGTTACATACGATGATTATGGAATCAAATAAAGGAATGTCAAAACCACTTTCCTAAGGGAAAACTTGAAACAGATGTGTACATGACACATCCAGAAGGTTTTATCACTCCAGTAAACACTTGGAAGGTATGTAAGCTACAAAGGTCTATCCGTAGACTAAGGCAAGCTTCTCGAAGTTGAGATATTCGTTTCAGAAGATACAATTAGAAGGTTTGGTTTATCTAGAAAAAAAAGGGGAGTCTTGTTTTCAAAAGAGCTAGTGGGAGCATTGTTACTTTCCTAAGTATTGTATGTAGATAACATACTCATCAAAAGGAACTAAAGATCGCATTCCGTTTTGCATTAATAAAAGATACTGCGAGTTAGCAACATGAGACATTATCTAACTCTACAACATAGGCTGAATGTATTACAGTCGACATAGCAATAAAGAAGGATGTTTGGATCTAAAGGGTTCACTTCTGAACTAAGGGTTGTTCCCAGCATATTAGATGCTACATAACTCTGTTATGATGGAACCTTTGAGTAAGCAAATAAAACCCATATCTCATCAATAAATACAAACATATTCTAAAGTACTTACATCTTGGAGATGTGAAAGTATGCAACATACGCACAAAGTTGATAACTTTGTCAACTCTCTGACAAAGCTTTTGACATAGCATAAGCATGTCAGTTACACTAAGCCATGTCGTATTAGATACGAGAATTATTGGTCTTAGTGCTAGTGGGAGATTGTTGGAGTATGCTCAAAGACCAATCATATGATGATTGAATAGACATACTATTTTACTAGATTTATCAAGTAATGGCATTGCCGTTATTATCATTTGGTATGTTTCTGTGCATCAAACTAACCATTGGATAATAATGTCCATACAATAATACGAATATTGTTAAATAGGATCCTTAGTCGAATATTATTACAGGTATGGACAGTGATAATATATAAAGACTAATATGTGGTTGATGACAAGCATTGTCATTGACATAGAGATGTCAAAATCAACACATAAGTATTTGTTAGAGAACAACATACTGGATTGACCCGCTATGAGCATGTTTCTTGGGTAATTATGTGACAGTCACAACATTGCTCATGATAAACATATGTATAATCCTCAGACTTGATATCAACATGATTTCCACATAAAGATTTACGTATTTTGACATAGTCAAACGTGTGCCGTTGATGAGTGTTTAAAAGTTCTATTATTTACACCCTTTTTAACCCATATTTCTGCTGCATTCAAGCATTATTCATTGCATTTAGGTCAGTTTACAGCAAAACATCACAAATATATTAAAAGGCACAGATTCTACTCAAAATGGCTGTTTTTGTAGGTATCTGCCATAGAAGACGGAGAAGGCAGGCCCAGGGCAGATAAGCAGAAGAGCTAAACTGGACAAGCAGCCGAAGAAGAACGAACCTGTCATGGACCTGTCGTGACAGCAAGGTGACAGCAGACTTATGAAGAGGAAAAGTAAAGTGGATCTCGATAGATAGAGAAAAATCTGCTCGTCTGTCGTGTGGAAGCCAAATATTTTTCCAAGCCCCGGATCAAAAGATATGTCAAGCCAAAGCTCAAGGAGAAGAAATTCCTAGAAACAAGGATGCGGCTGGAAAGTAGGAGACTTTAGAGATTTAGTCTTTATTAGAATCTTACTTTTAATTAAAGTTGTAATCCTTGTTACCTTAGATAACTTGAGCCCAAAGCTTATATAAGAGCATAGATTAAACCTAGGGCATAGCGGATTACCCCATAACCGAAACCAAACCCCTGCCGTCCACCCGTCACCGACATGTTCTAAATTCCCCCTAGGGCTACGGGTTGTTTTGTAAAGTAGTTGCAAGGGTTGCTTTGTTTTAGGATTTTTCAAGTTCAATAAAATAAACTTCAAGTTCTTTTATCTTGGTTTTAATATCTTGCAAGAGCATCGGGAGAGCATTGTGAGGTTATCCATTTACTTAGCATCGGGAGAGTTAAGTATACGAAAGAGATAAGAGCGCGTTCTCTAGTTTATAGTTGAACCATCTCGTGCCTAGGGATAGGGCGAGGTTAAGTGGCTAAGGAAGAATTCATACACATCGGTGTTCATCCTTCGATTCACGCCGGGAGGTATCATCAAAGACGTGATCATCGACAGACTTGTGCCTAGGGATAGGGCAAGGCAGATCTGGGATTCTTGCCAAGCTTGAAGTACGGAGTTAGTGTTCGCTGCCGCGACAGCTAACGAACAGCTGCCGCGACAGGTGCTGTCGGCGACGGGCGCGACGACAGAACTGGAGATCCTAAGCAATTCAATACCTGCACTACTGAGCAACTCAATACCAGCCCATTCTTTCTATCTTGATTTCTCTACTCTTTTATTTAAGTTTACTTTATATTTCTCGTGACAAAATCTTAAATCATTCTTTTCCCCTTGTGCAGATAGCGAAGGAAAGGGTTAGCCCAGTCCCTATGGAGACGATATCCGATACTCTAGTATCACTTTATTACTTGCGACGTGTACACTTGCACTCAATTTGGATAGACTATTTTACACGCAACAAGTTTTTGGCGCCGTTGCCGGGGACTGGCAACACACTTTTACCCTAGCTTCTACACTTTTCTTTTATTATTATTATTTTTTTATTTTTTTATTTTTTTTAACAAAAAAAAAACTCAGGTGAAAATACAGGTTCAAGGGCATCAACATGCCAGGAAAAACCATTCGAGAGTTGATGTGGGAAAGTTCTTGCAATTACCGTAAAGATATGCTGCCAGGGCAGCAGCCGTGGCAGCAACAGGGGCAGCAAATGCCGATGCCGCAGCAGCAAAATTTTTTATGGTACGATCAAAACCCACAAAATTTTTTATACCATAACAGTTTTGCTGTAGAACCCGACCTGCCCTGGCAATGTCATCATCCTCAAGAGCAGTCAAAATCCTTAGAAGACACACTGCAAGCCTTCTTGGCAATCTCTCAAAAAGTGTCAGCCTCTACGAAAGCAAGTATCGCCAAGATGGATGAACTCTTGAGCAGACCAGTCCTCATTCATGCCACAGATGAACCTGAAATCCTGAGGCAAGACGACGAGGATGCCCATGTGAAGGAATACCCAACATATGATGAGTCTGAGCAACAACATGCCATGGCAATGACCGAGGAGCCGGAATGGAGCAACACCGCGACAATGCTTAGTGAAATTCAAGAGAATGTCACGGCAGCAACAACTTTTGAGGCAGAAACTCCAGTCAAAGCGGAAACTGCCGTCTCGACAGAAACAGCCGCCTCGACAGAAACTGTCGCCTCGACAGCAACTGCCGCCTCGACAGCAACTGCCGCCTCGACAGCAACTGCCGCCTCGACAGAAACTGCCGCCTCGACAGAAACTGCCGCATCGACAGAAACTGCCGCCTCGACAGCAACTGCCGCCTCGACAACAACTGATGATGCAGCAGCAACCACATCAGAGGCAAACTCTCAACCCACGACCTCGATTATGCCTAACCAAGATTGCACACATCCATCCCTGTCATGGCACTCGCACGACCACCTAGAAGAGCTACCCAATGACAATGCCTCGCCGATGGAATATGAGCAGGTAATAAACGAACCTTTTGAATTATATGAAAACTCACCAATTCCATTGCAGGTATTAGAGGAACCAAAGCCGGTGGACATAGAATCATCAAAGTCTCTACTGATGGAGATTTACGAGTGGTCAATAGAATTTAGTATAGAGAGCGATGGCAATTACCAATGTCCCATTGACCTGCAAAGTAACCTAACAACAGGCTGTCAAAATAACTGCCTGTCACAGCAGCAGACACGACAGCAAGGGCTATATTCAACCACAACAACATTCAACGAAAACAAGGTAAGTTTGTGGCCGAATGTCAATTTGATTATTTCTAATCATATATTCATGCCCTCAGAAACATTACCAAGAAGGGAGGACTTCATGGACTACAAAGGGAAGAGAAAGAAAGGAGCCCCCACCATGAGAAAAATCACCAGATGGAGGGTACAGATGGACTTCAAGAAGTACCGGAAACGACGCCTCAAGCATTATCAGGGGACTGAAGCCCCAGGAAGTCAGGAAGTGGTTACTTTAGGAGATGCCCCACAAGGCATTCCTAATTTAACCTAATTTTTTTATTTATTTTATTATTATTATTATTTATTAGGAATTAGGTTTATTTTATTCAAATAATGTTTTTCTATTTTTATGTTTTTAGGAAATAAAGGAGTCAAGAAGAAAAGGAGAAGTGACCCAAGCCCACCGCCGATCCATCAGCCCATTGAAGCCCATTTATGGAAACCTGTCGTTTCGGCTGCCGCCGCGGACGGATATGACAGGCTGTCAACAGACTGACACGGCAGACGCAGAAGCGTGCGGCAGACGCGTAACAGACGAATAAATGCGTGTCAGACACGTCAGACACGCTAAATCCAATATGCCGCTCCGTTATTCACGCCTGCCGTTACAGCATTAACGGGCAGCACCTCGACCACTATAAAACCCCGTTTCATTTTCATTTTCACTCACTTCTGTCTTTCTTACTTGTTCTCCCTTTTTAGTTTTCATTTGCTTTCATTTACTTTTCACAACCCTTGCACTAATATGTCTTATAGGAAAACCCGACGCAATGCTGCTTCCACTTTCTCAGAGGCAGCAGCTCCGACATCCAGGTCGTGGAGCAACCTGCCCCTGAACCTGCCCAGCCTCCTCCACAGCCCAGACGCCGCCATCAGATCCGTGTCAGCAGCAGCATCGAGGCAGCGACTAAAATTTAAGTTTTTACCTCTTATTGCTGCATGCCTTTATATTTTGTGATGTACTTTTTCTTTATTTTATTTTTCATGTCATTTTGCATTGAGGGCAATGCAACCCTCGAGTTTGGGGGTGGCAACCCTCCATCATTAATGGAGTCTTAAGTCTTTTTATTAATTGTTGTGTCTTTTATTTATTTAAGTTCTCTAAAAAAAATCAGAAAATATAAAACTGTTGGCTTAAAACTGTGAAGTTAACTTACCTGTCATGACGGCTCTGTCGTGGCAGCATCTTTAGGACAGGTTAAAGAGAAGTTTAGAGCCTTTCTATTGTTCTGAAAACTTAAACACTTTTGTGACTGTTATACTGCTTAGATGTCTTTTAGCCAAACTAGAACAGGATGCTTAGTACTTGAATAGCCCCTAGAGGTGCCTAACACTGGCTCTAGGAAAGAAGTTTAGCAAAAGAAAATCAATAGCCCTAGAGGTGCCCGAAACCGGCTCTAGTGAAACTTTAGCTTAAAAAAAAAATTTTGAAATCGAGTCAAAACAGAAAATCAAAGGAGCATAAGAAGTGCCTTCAAAAGATAAACTTGGCATAAAAATTCGAGTTAAGAGCTGAAATTTTCTAGTGAAACTAAGAGAGTCTTGGCATATAACTGTTCACAAGCATGCACATACTGCACGAGGACTATAGGGAGATTCCGGACAGATCCAATCTTTCCGACAGGTTGCTGCCGCCATAGAGAATGAGCGACGGGTAAGGGACAGTTCACTGTTTGAAGGCCAACACAAAAATTTTCATTTTTCTTTTAAGTCTTAATTGCTTGAGGACAAGCAAAAACTTGAGTTTGGGGGTGTGATGAGTGTTTAAAAGTTCTATTATTTACACCCTTTTTAACCCATATTTCTGCTGCATTCAAGCATTATTCATTGCATTTAGGTCAGTTTACAGCAAAACATCACAAATATATTAAAAGGCACAGATTCTACTCAAAATGGCTGTTTTTGTAGGTATCTGCCATAGAAGACGGAGAAGGCAGGCCCAGGGCAGATAAGCAGAAGAGCTGAACTGGACAAGCAGCCGAAGAAGAACGAACCTGTCATGGACCTGTCGTGACAGCAAGGTGACAGCAGACTTATGAAGAGGAAAAGTAAAGTGGATCTCGATAGATAGAGAAAAATCTGCTCGTCTGTCGTGTGGAAGCCAAATATTTTTCCAAGCCCCGGATCAAAAGATATGTCAAGCCAAAGCTCAAGGAGAAGAAATTCCTAGAAACAAGGATGCGGCTGGAAAGTAGGAGACTTTAGAGATTTAGTCTTTATTAGAATCTTACTTTTAATTAAAGTTGTAATCCTTGTTACCTTAGATAACTTGAGCCCAAAGCTTATATAAGAGCATAGATTAAACCTAGGGCATAACGGATTACCCCATAACCGAAACCAAACCCCTGCCGTCCACCCGTCACTGACATGTTCTAAATTCCCCCTAGGGCTACGGGTTGTTTTGTAAAGTAGTTGCAAGGGTTGCTTTGTTTTAGGATTTTTCAAGTTCAATAAAATAAACTTCAAGTTCTTTTATCTTGGTTTTAATATCTTGCAAGAGCATCGGGAGAGCATTGTGAGGTTATCCATTTACTTAGCATCGGGAGAGTTAAGTATACGAAAGAGATAAGAGCGCGTTCTCTAGTTTATAGTTGAACCATCTCGTGCCTAGGGATAGGGCGAGGTTAAGTGGCTAAGGAAGAATTCATACACATCGGTGTTCATCCTTCGATTCACGCCGGGAGGTATCATCAAAGACGTGATCATCGACAGACTTGTGCCTAGGGATAGGGCAAGGCAGATCTGGGATTCTTGCCAAGCTTGAAGTACGGAGTTAGTGTTCGCTGCCGCGACAGCTAACGGACAGCCGCCGCGACAGGTGCTGTCGGCGACGGGCGCGACGACAGAACTGGAGATCCTAAGCAATTCAATACCTGCACTACTGAGCAACTCAATACCAGCCCATTCTTTCTATCTTGATTTCTCTACTCTTTTATTTAAGTTTACTTTATATTTCTCGTGACAAAATCTTAAATCATTCTTTTCCCCTTGTGCAGATAGCGAAGGAAAGGGTTAGCCCAGTCCCTGTGGAGACGATATCCGATACTCTAGTATCACTTTATTACTTGCGACGTGTACACTTGCACTCAATTGCGATAGACTATTTTACACGCAACAGCCGTAACTGACTACATTATAAAGACTGATGATTGGATACGTGATGGCCTATGTAGTGAAATATGGTTGATCAAGAAAGGATTTGTCCCTCCTACATAATGGGAGAAATATATTCAGCCACTTGATTGAGTGAGATTAGAAAATGCATGGCCATGCTCGAATATTATGATATGAGATATCATAGAGATTCGTTTATCATAATCTACTCAAGACATCTAGAAACACTAGATGGACAACGCAAGTGTGACTAACCTATGACTTGTGTTCATCTAAGATATAAAGGACAAAAGGATGAAATACATAAAGGAAGTTTATTCAGGAATTAGGAAAGTCAAACCATGACTTCATGCAACTTAGGTAGCAATGATGTATTGCTAGATGCCACTCATTGTTTGTAAAATTAGAACAGTTCTAATTTTGCTGCTAACGTTGTATGAACCTACAAGGGTCACACCCTTCGAATGAAACGAACAAAAATTGGAAACCATACTCCCTATTTTAGGGAGGTTTCCGAAAGTCCCTTATGGGATAAGGGAAATCAGCAACTCCCTTAAATGAGAATAATATTGGATAAATATTGTATTTATCAAATATTATTTAGAGTATGGAAAATATTTAGAGACTTAAATATTATAGAATAAGATTTTAGAAATTTAAATATATATTTGGAATTTATATAATGTATATTTAATTCCAAGTTTATGTAGAATTAGATTCCACATAATTAAAAAAAAACATATATTTAAATATATTTAAATCCAAGTAAAGATAGAATGAGATTCTATATAATAAAAATATATATATATTTGGATTAAATATAATGTATATTTAAATCCATGTTTTATGTAGAATAAGATTCTACATAATTAAATATATATATTCCATTTAATATTATTAAATATAATATATATTTAATATAAACCAATTTCAAGTAGAATTAGATTCTATGAATTTTGGTTGAACTTGGATTTAAGGAATTCAACTAGAATTAAGTCTTTGAATACTATTTAAAGTGACAAGGGCTAGCAACCAAATGATCCCTCTTCCTCCTCTTGAAGATTTCGACAACACCCCTAGGGATTCCCCACTGGAATTCGACATATCCTAGAAAGCTCTCTGAGAAGCTGTTCGATATTTTTCCGGTGTTCTACTTGCCCCCTGGAAAATCCCTGAAGGTTCCCTTGCTCGATTGCAAGTCCCAGTTGAACTCTTGGTCGATTTCAGACTCCCTCAGGAATCCCTGGAGGGATTTCGACTTCTCCCTGGAAGGTGTTCAAACCTGTCGAAATTTATCCCTAAGTGTTAGGGAGGCGGAAACTTTTTTCGTTTTGTTCGGGTGGACTCCGTAGAGGTCGTTGCGAACCTGTGACGATTTCGGTTTTACTTGACGTGGTTATTCTGACATACCGTCGATTTTCCAGTTTCTAGAGTTTTAAAAGGTAACTCTTCATCTTTTCACCCCGGATTCGTTCCTGTACATGGATCTTGGCTGGATTACGTCGGATTAATTTTTCCACTGTGCCACGGGGCGTGCCGACGTGACCAAACAATATCGTCCACCAAGACTTTACTTCATGATCATACAACATCAATCAAGAGCCATGGCGCATTGTTGCAAAGTCATAGCTCGTCCTTGAGAGCTTTGGAAACTCAAATAGGTCAAATAGCACAAGCTCTACAAGTTGGACCTCATGGTAGTTTGCCTAGTGATATTGAAGTCACTAAACCTCACGACAAGGAACAATGTAGTGCACTCACTTTAAGGAGTGGAACCCAACGTAACAAGGAAGATAAGTTTGGGGGGAAGAAGAAGGCTAAAGATTCCAGCCCAAAAATTTTCCAAGAAGAACCCAAAGCGCAAGACGATTCATCTCTTGAGAAGGATAAGAGTGAGGGCTCAACTAGTGAACCTGTTGATGGATGACAAAGCTTTTCCACAAAAAAAGATAGACCTCCACTAGAAGAGGAAGAAGTTAGACACCCACCACCCTTCCCTCAAAGATTAAAGAAGCATAATGAAGACCTTCAGTTCAAGAAATTTGTAGATATCCTTGACCAACTACATACTAATGTCTAATTTTTGGAAGCCATTGATCAAATGCCCACTTATGCGAAGTTCCTTAAGGATATTGTCACCAAGAAGAGAAAGGTTGAGAAGTTGGAGACTTCTGCTACATCAAAATAATGCTATTCTGTGCTAAGCAATCTGCCACCTAAGAGGAATGATTCAGACAACTTCATCATCCCATGTTTAATAGGTGACAATTATGTGGGAAAATCCCTATGTGATCTTGGATCTAGTGTGAATTTATTGCCCAAGTCAGTGTTTATGAGGCTTGTTATAGGAAATGCAAGGCCTACCACCGTCATTTTGCAAATAGTGGACATATCCCACGTTCAAACGGAAGGAAGAATAGAAGATGTTGTGGTAAATGTGGGCAAATTTGTTTTCCCCACCGACTTCCTCATTCTTGATTGTAAAGTCGATGAGAATGCACCAATTATTTTGGGTAGACCATTCTTAGCTACCGACCAAATCTTGATAGACTGTGAAAAGGGTGAATTCACCATGAGAGTGGCTAGTCAAAAGGTGACCATAATGTGTTCAACACCATCAAATATGTGGATGAACATGAGGAGTGTCAATAAATGGATGCTACAGTAGAGGAGGAAGCTCCAGAGTTTTGCTGCAACAATTTTCTATAAGTTGAGGATTATATGAAGCTCAATGAAAATGACAATGAGGTGTTCAAAGAGCCTGAAGAGTTCGAAGAGCTTGAAGATTTTGTGGAACTCGAGGGGTCCCCAATAGAGGTGTAGCAATCCAGCCTGCTCATAGCCAGACGATGTACGCAATTCGAACCTCTCGATTTTTTTTGAATTTACACCTCCAAAACTCTTACTTGAGCATACACCCACATTAGAATTAAAACCCTTACCATCACACCTTAAATATGCTTATTTAGGGTGCAATGAGGCTTTTTCTGTGATAATCTCTTCTAGTCTTACACCTATGCAAGAGTCTAGCTTGATAAATGTGTTAGCTCAATATAAAAAAGCTTTAGGTTGGACTATGGCTGACTTGAAGGGTATAAGCCCTACTATTTGTATGCACAAAATTCTGCTTGATGGTTGCCACATAAATTCTATTGAACCCCAAAGAAGGCTTAATCCAATCATGAAGAAGGTGGTGATGAAGGAGATAATCAAGTCGCTCGACGCTGGAGTTATTTAACCAATATCCAACAGTTCGTGGGTTAGCCCGGTGCAATGTGTACCAAAGAAAGGATGTATGACCATAGTAAGCAATGAGGACAATGAGCTCTTACCAACAAGACCCGTTACAGGTGGATGATTTGCATGGACTATCAGAAGCTTAACAAGGCAACCAAGAAAGACCATTTCCCCCTCCTATTTATCGATCATATACTGGATTGATTGGCGGGCAAGGCTTTTTATTGTTTCCTTGATGGATATTCAGGGTACAACCAAATTGCTATATCATTAGAGGATCAAGAGAAGACAATCTTCATATGCCCTTATGGTACTTACGCATTTCGGAGGATGTTCTTTGGTCTTTGCAATGCTCCAACCACCTTTCAAAGATGCATGCTAGCCATCTTCTCGGATATGGTTGAAGAGTTTTTGGAGATCTTCATGGATGATTTTTTAGTTTCCAGAGATGACTTCGAGTCATGCTTGGGTAATTTAGAAAAGGTGCTCAAGAGATGTGAAAAAGCAAACTTGGTACTCAATTGGGAAAAATGTCATTTTATGGTGGCTGAAGGGACTGTTCTTGGCCACAAGATCTCACAAAAAGGAATAGAGGTGGACAAGTCAAAGATTGAGGCGATCAAGAAGCTACCTCCTCCAACCACCGTGAAAGGCATTCGAAGTTTCTTGGGCCATGCTGGCATCTATAGAAGGTTCATCAAGGACTTATCCAAAGCTTCAAAGCCATTGTGCACTTTGCTACAGAAAAACCACCCATTCGTGTTTGATGATGCTTACCACAACACATTCAAGGAACTCAAGGAGAAACTTATCTCAGCCCCCATAGTTGTTCCCCAAGATTGGATCTCACCATTCGAGCTTATGTGTGATGCAAGTGACTATGCAGTGGGGGCGACACTTGGACAACGCCGAGGTAAACTCTTCCATGTTATTTATTATGCTAGCCGCACTCTAAATGATGCACAAATCAATTACACAACCATCGAAAAGGAATTGCTTGTTGTTGTGTTTGCCTTTGATAAGTTTAGAACATACACTATAGGCACTAAGGTCATTGTACATACCGATCATTCTGCTATTAAGTACTTAGTGACTAAAAAGGATGCTAAACCTTGACTTATTAGGTGGATACTTCTCTTGCAAGAATTCGACTTAGAGTTTAGGGATAGAAAGGGTTGTGAAAATCAAGTTGCTGATCATCTTTTTAGGCTAGAAAACAAGGTTGAAAGTAAGGGTAACCTAGAAATTAAGGAGGAATTCCCTGATGAGAAAATCCTATATACTACAGCAATTCCATGGTATGCTGACATTGTTAACTTTCTTACTAGTGGTATTTTTCCTCATGATTTGAATAGCCAGGGCAAAATGAAATTCAAGCATGATGTGCGATTCTATTTTTGGGACGAGCCTTATTTGTTCAAGCAATGTGCAGACCAAATGATTCGAAGATGTGTCCCCGAAGAAGAGCAAAGGGAGATCTTATTCCATTGCAATTCATCTTCGTGTGGAGGCCATTTTGGAGGAGCTATGACGGCTACAAAGGTCCTACAATCAGGATTCTATTGGCCCACACTCTTCAAAGATGCACATGAATTTTGCAAGGCGTGTGATAGATGCCAAAGAACGGGGAACATATCCGAAGGCATGAAATGCCATTGCAATGTATTTTGGAGGTGGAGCTCTTCGATTTATGGGGAATAGATTTCATAGGACCCTTCCCATCATCTTTTGGAGACCTATACATACTATTACCCGTGGATTATGTGTCTAAATGGGTTGAAGCAATAGCTACACCAAGGAATGACTCCAAGACTATTTTGAAGTTCCTTCACCAGAACATCTTCACAAGGTTTGGAGCCCCAAGAGCAATCATAAGTGATGAAGGCACCCACTTTGACAACAAACTAATTGCTAAAGTATTGCACCAATATGAAGTGGGGCATAAAATTGCTACGACATACCACCCTCAGACTAATGGCCAAGCTGAGATCTCCAACCGAGAGATAAAACAAATTCTAGAGAAGGTGGTCAATTAAAAGAGGAAGAACTTGTCCCCACGACTCGATGAAGCATTATGGGCTTATCAGACAACTTTCATGACACCCTTTGTAACCCCCTTAGCCCGGTCTAGACGTTAAACCTGAACTACGAAGATTACACGGGGAAAACCAAAGTCAACCCGAAAGTTAACCTTGATTTACGACCCTTTTTTTCTTTTTATCTTTTCTAGATGCATATTATTAACCTATGAGTTCAGCAAAGCAATTAGGAGAAAACGGCACAATGATCAGAGTTCGATTAGGGGTTCAATCGCATACATTTGACTTATAGGGACTAAACTGAAATACCATAAAATACATGGACTTTCATGATTTTAAAGTTACCAATCCTCAATTAGTCATATAACATACCAACATGTCAAAATTAAACTCAAACGGATCATTCAAACTCATTAATTTAAGCAGCCAACATTTAAGGACCAAAATGTAAGAAACAGAAACTCAGAACAATTCAAAATTCAAATCCAATGGTCATGCGTTTCAGTACGGATGGCCTTGTACCGAAACGGTCGTTTCGAAATAGGATTGACCGTTTTGATACTCGGGTACGTTCCGAGACCCGTAACGAAACACCCCCTTCCAGTAGCCAAAACGTTTCGATACGCCTTCACCCGTTCCGAAACCTTAAGGCCATTTCAGGCCCCTATTCCGAAACATGCAAGGGCGTTCCGATATGCCTTGTCCTGTAACAGCAGACTTTGCTAGTTTTTCATGCTTTTACACATTCAAATCATTCCCGGGACATGCCACAACATGCATACAACATAGGTACATATCAACAATCAACATATCGAGGCAATAGGTTAAACATGGCATCCAACATGTAAGTAAAGGCACTAAGGCATGCTCTCTAGTTCACAAAAACCATAACAAGCTATAACAACATACAAACCAAAATCCAAACACCAAAAGCCATTTACAACTCAGATATAAGCAATCTAACATGCTCAAAGTAAAGGGAATCATCCTCAAACATTCCAAAGTATAAATCCCACCCATTGCCACTTATTACACTAAAGATGAACCACATACATCTCTTTAACAAAGCCTTGGATTCCTCTTGCTTTTGGGCTGCCTTGAAATGTTCAATTCTCTGCATTGATGAAACAAAAGAGCGTAAGCATAAAACTTAGTGAGGACCGCTAAAACAACACTCATCAATGCATTTAACATGGCTTGCAAAGCCACCACTTTTATCATATGCCTTTTCATAAATCATGTCTTCTCAAGACATCAATGCATTTTATAAATATGTGCTCATATGCAACAACATAAACAACAATTAAACCATTGCTCATGCTTTACCAAGCATCTCATGCACTCTTGCATCATTCACAAGCATCTCATGCTTCACATCATTCATTTACATTATATTGGCTCTCAAGTGATAATCCATAAACTATTTCAACACAAAACACAATCGGATACACGAATTACAAGCGTTGTCCCTCACGCTTCATACAATCTACCGGACTACACAAGGTGGAGATTAATGGCACAATCACAACTCCTCAACACCCGTGATGGAGATTAATGGCACAATCACAACCCCTCAATATCGCTCATCGGTAGTTGTATAATACCACTAACGAGAGTATGTGACATATACACAAGACTCACACACGGGACTAACCATTCACCGTTGTGATCTTAAACTCAATCGTTAGGGTACTTGGATGGAGATTACGGCACAATCACAACCCCTCGGCATCCAAGGCGACTTTATTCACTGTGAACCCAATCCTATAGCCGGCTAACTTTATCCGATTAAAGTAACCAAAAACAATTTTCATCACTTGCCAATATAATAATTTTACCACATTAATCCACAGTTTTACAAGCATAACCACAATGCCATTTCCACAAGCATCACATGCTTAATATCATATGCATTCAACACATGAAAGCCAAGGATCACTTACCTAGTGCACCCTTACCATATTGGCATTAAAATCCAGCATTAAACCATGCTTAAACATGCTTAAAAAATGTAAACAAATCCACACTCACTTCAAGTGCAATTTCATCAAATATAACACATTTCCAAGAGAGGGATTACCGAAACACTTACACTTGAGCTTAGCTAAGTGTATCAAACTTACACTAAGCTCCCAAGACCTCGCTCAGGGCGTTACAAAGCAGGAAATTGCATTTCCACTCACCGATACACGAAGCCTCATTCGCCGACACAAAAATTACACCTCCGGAGCCTCTAAAATCACCTCGTTTGCTCTCGGATCAAGATCCCCTATTTTCACATCATCAAAACAGAGATCTAAGTGCATTAAAATGCATTCTAACACCAGCAACAATTCATAAACTCGTTGCCCACTCAAACTACACCAAAATACCCATCCAAAGCAACCAAAAGCTCAATCGATTGCCTCTTAAACCAAGCCCAGCCATCATACATCACTTCCAAAGCATAATAAAAATCAAAACACATCTAATAAACATCCTAACTCATCCTTATACCTCCAGCAAGCAAGATTCCACCATTTCACCCCAAAATCTCACTTAAAACTACCAAGAAACTCAAGGATCTCAAGGATTTCGGGATCTACATTATCAACACCTCATTTTAACATACAAATCAACTTAAAATTCAATTAAAATCAACACAAAACACAGCCCAACTCATCAAGTCCGAAAATCAAGATTTCATCCACAATTTCATAAGATTTTGATCTCAAATCAAAACTATATTGAAAACTCACTCAAAAATAGTATTTAGAAGCCAATCTTGGGAATTTCAATAAAGAACTTAGATTAGATGTTGAGAACGGGATTTACCTCCAATCCTTGCTTCCTTCAATAGATGACAAGTTTTCCTTGCAAAAATCTTGAAGAATTAAGGAAGATCTCTTGAAAATGATTTAGGAAATGTTGAGAGAGTTTTTGGGAGGAAGAATTCTGGAAAAAGATGAGAGAAAATGGTGTTTGGCTGAAAATGAGAGGGAATTGGTAGTTACGTAAATGAAAAGCCCATTAACTACCTTTTAATTAATTAATATAAAAATCCAATTAAAAACAATTTAATTAAAAACCCTTTTAAATCACATGCCATATTGAAGAAATGTCAAATTGACTTAAAGCTACCTAAAGATTCTAAGATTTTGGCTTCCACCTTAAAAATCACATTTTCCCAGTTTTGAAACTTTACAATTTGGTCACTACTATAATGTCCATTTTACAAATCCCCTTTTGTAAAATTGATTTTACCAACCTTTTAAATATATTTTTAAAGGATTTTAGCAATTTTTATCACAATTTTATCCTATCCCGATCCTTGATTTCCTAAAATCACCTTACGCGATTTGAATTGTTCTCGAATGGTCTGATCTGCTGTCTAAAACATCTAGGCCCAAAACCAGGGCGTTACACACTTGGGAATGTCTCCATTCAAGCTCGTCTATGACAAATCATGTCATCTTCCCGTGGAACTAGAACATAAGGAGTATTGGGCCATTAACAAGCTCAATATGGATGCCCAACTAGCTGGAGAAAGAAGGTTGTTAGAGCTGAACAAGATGGATAAGGTTCGAGCACAAGCTTATGAGAATGCTCGCTTGTACAAGGAGAAAACAAAGAAGTGGCATGACAAGAATCTTTTGTCACGACATTTCTTTGAATGGCAACAAGTGCTTCTTTACAACTCAAGGCTCAAGCTCTTCCTAGGCAAGCTGAAATCGCGATGGTCAGGGCCTTTCCTAGTGTACAAGGCTTATCCTCATGGTGCGATGGACATCAATATGCTTGATGATGACACAGTCTTCAAGGTTAACGACCAAAGGCTGAAGGTCTACAATAGAGCTCCTATCTTGCGAGACAAATCAACCATGCTTCTTCAGGATCCTTAAAGAGTTTGCATCTCTTTACCCTCACTATTTATGCTATAGCATTTTCATGTTTTTATGTATATAAATAATTTAGTCTTTTTAGTACCTTAGTAATTTATCTTATTTCATTTTATCCTCTTGGTTTTAAACTATGCTTGTCTTTATCGCCCAACATCTGAATTGTCCATAGGTTGCAGGTGGCACGCTAGGGCCTTATGCATGAAAGCCAACCTTTTCCTTTTAAGGTTAGAGTTGTTTTTATCTCAATAAGGGAAGTGCAAAGAAACAAAAAAGTCCTAGGTTTTAGGGGAAGCGACAATAAAAAAATCAAAAGGGAGGAAAGTTACCTTTAATAATTTTAAAACCCTAATTAATCATTACCCTCAACATTCTCTCTCCACCTTTTCACCTGTCATTAAATACCTCTCACCTCTCTCATCATCCCACGTCGCATAACCGTCCCCCATCACCCTCTCTCTTTCAAATCGCGTGTGACAGTTACCAAACACTTCAACACCCTTCCCCATGACTTCCTTCTTCCACTTTTCTTTTTCTTCAACTTCATCTTCTCCACAAGTTTTCTTTCTTTTTTCTCACAACACCATTATACTTTTCTTTGTTAACTGAAACCTCCAAAACTCCTCCAAACAATTCTTATCTTCTCCCCCTTACAACCATGGTCCGTTGCAAGAACGTCACCGATGCTTCGAGTAGTGAACAAGCCCTATCTCCCATCGAGATAAAGAAGTTCTTTGACAATACCGCCAAGGAACGATTCTAGTTGATTAAAGAAAGAAGGCCTTTTGCTAAACAAGGTTTCAAGTTCCCTACTGAATGGGAAAAACGTGCTTCGATGATAAAGTGATGAATGTCACAACTAAGCACAACTGGGAGTCCTTTGTCAAACACCCAGATGATATATGCGTGCCCCTCGTGAGGGAGTTCTACGCGGACCTAACGAGCCCTACCCAGTATGGCGTGTATGTGCGAGGCAACCAGGTGAAGTTCACTATTGCAACAATCAACAAATTCTATGGTCTGAAGAACGTAGTGGATCAACACACTCTGTTTGTTAAAGTACCCGACACCCAAACATACAAAGAAGTCCTTGAAGACTTGTATTTTAGTGGGACGGAGTTAGACCCAACCACTAGATCGGTGGAGCGCGGACACTTGAAGCCTGAGGCCAAGGTTTGGAATCACTACCTCAAAACACGCTTAATGCCCACTTCCCATACGACCACTGTACATATCACTAGGCTGCTCCTTTTGCATTCCATTCTCAACGGCTGACTGATAGATGTGGGCAAAACCATCATCAATAAAGTGAATTCATGCTTGAAGAGGAAATGAAGCCCTCTCATCTTCCCCAACCTCATCATGGCACTATGCCGCAAGAAGTAGGTCTTCCAAGACCCTCAAGAACACGAGATCGACAAGGGCAAGAGTCCTATAACCCCAAACCAAATTCCAGGGTTGAGGGGATTCAATGAGGATGCTCTAGCAGAAACATTGGAGGGAAGAGCCAAAACTATTGCTGCAGCAAGAATAGCAACCCTTGTTGCCTCTGCTAAGCGTATGCAAGACGATATGGATGAGATGAAGGCAAGCTTGGCAACTTATTTCAAGTATGTCAAGGAACGGGATGTGGTTCTAAATTCTTACTTCAAGGAGATGCTTTTGCACATGGAAATCAATTTCCCACCCTTCCCCGATGATTTGTTTCTACCCAAGAAGGACAAGCTAGGCACGCAAGCTACACCAGCCCCAAAAGGAACTACAATAAAATGCCCACCACTTGCCTCGTGTTGAGAAGCCTCTCTGCACAAAACACCTGCTCCTGAAACAAAATCTACCAATGTGAGACAAAGCCCTCGGACAACGAGGCAAAGGAAAGAAAAAGCTCCCTTGAGTACCCCGCCACCACAAGAACCCCCAGTCGAAGCGTCTGTCCATGCTGACGGTGACGAAGAAGATATAGCTGAAGATGCTCCAGCATCGCAACTTGCCCCGACTCCAAATGCTACAACACAACCACGGAGTCGCCTGAAGCGCACGACAGGGCGTGCATGGACTGCCCCATCTGATGACGATTCTTACGATGCTATTGTTGACCAGCCGAGTGAGGAGGATCCACCCAACCAGTCAAACCTACAAGATGAGGACGATGAGCCCATTGTAGCGCTTGGGAAGAAACCAAAAATTAACCACAAAGCCACCAGGACGGCAACACCAAAGTAGATTTTTAGGAGGTAACTTGCATTTGCATTTTATATTTGTTCATTTTTTATGCATCGAGGACACTGCATCTTTCAAGTTTGTGGGTGTTAGTGCCCATAATTATACATTTGCATTAACATTTAGTAATGAACATATTTTTGCTATAGCATTTAGTTAGGTCAATGACAGTTCTATAAATAAATTGATATGTCCGATGATGAGAACTTAATGTTTATGGCTGTAAAATGATTGAATGTTTATGAATATTGAGATTGGTAGAACTGCCTATAGGACTCGATTCTCTACTATGTAAGTCTTACATGATTGCGTGCTCTTTATGCTTATAGAGGATAGATGATTTTTGGTGAAAGAACACTCGTATGCCTTAGATTAAAAATATATAGAATGCACTTCAAAGAAAAATGAAAGCTTAAAGGCTTAAGTAGTTCTTTTTATGTTAAAGTATGAATAAATGCTAAAGCATAGCTAAAAGGGATACTCCGCTTTGAGTTGTTTTGCCTGGATTCTGTACTTAAATAAATGGCAACAACATCAAATGAGTGAATGAAAGTTGTCACGAGATTACTCTATTTACCGGCTCAGGGGTGAGATGTTTTCTCCATACTCATCTAGAGTTAGAGACAATAGTTGTGATGACCTGACACCCCTCAAGGCACACAAAAAACTTGAAAAGCTAGGACAGGCTTGAGAACTTAACCAATTATTTTCTAACTTTATTAAGCTTGAAGAAGATGTAATCATCACACTTGCAAACCTTAGGATCTTCCCCTATAGTTCTTAAAATCTTAAGATGTCTTACATGTTGAAGCCTATATGTTTCGAGGATTGAAATTTTGCCATACCTCTGTCGTGATCTGATTTTATGCTATAGCATTTGTTTGTTTGCTTCTATTCATTGCTTGAGGACAAGCAATAGCTTAAGTTTGGATGTGTGTTAACCTTCCAAAGGTTAACATTTTACGCCTCTTTACTTAGGTTATTGTAAGAAATCAAGCCCATTTAATCTCATTTCATAGCATATAGGTGCATTTAGTTCATGTAGTTGCATTTGGTGTTGCTTGTTTAGTTTTCTTTGTTTATTTGCTTGAATAATGCTACTTGGGAAGGTTTAGGTTGTGGTGATGTGCAGGGAAATGAGGAGTAGAGGAGGGCAAAGGTAGAATGCTACAACATGTTGGATAGCATTTCTGGGGGCACTAGAGGACAAGGAAACGAGGACATTGTGCAGCTTGACACGTGAACAAATTAGCCAGCTGTGAGCCCACTTGTGAAGGAAATATTCTCTTGGAATTTAGGGCATTAAACCCTAGGAGCCCCTACTATATAAAGGACAAGAGACCCACATTAAAGTGGGAGCCGAAAAAGAGAGGATATTTTGGTGAGCTAAGAAAGAGAGAAATGCAGCACCATTCCTTCATCTTCTTCATGTGGTGTTCTCCATTGTTGAAGCTCCAAGGAGTGTTCTTGCTGGCCTTTGAGAGAAGCAACAAGCTTGAAGCGGTTTACGACAGTCCAAGGCGGCTTGGGAGTTTCTTTTGCTCTAGTTGCTTTTGCTATTTCATTTTTTATTTTATGATTGGTTGTTTTAAATGGATGAATGTGGATGATATTTGCCCAGCCATGAACTGATTTTAAGTGGCTTGCGCTTGTTATGGATGTTTATGTTTAATTTTGAATGAATGTTTGTTTACTTTCTTATCCTTTACATGTTTTGTCCATTGTTTGCTTGACCTAAACTTGTAAGAGCTTTTGAGAGTTAGCCTTAGGTTAGGTGTTAGATAGCTTAATATTCGAGAGAGTTAGGCTTAGATCCATGTGGGCAATGGGGGTTTGATGCTAAGAGGCAAAACCCTAACTCACCTTAGAGATAAGGATATAGTTTCAACGACTAAAAAGAGTAGAATTTCATCGATAAGTAGCTTGCTAGGGTTCATGCTGAGAGGTATTGCCTTAGTATTCTGACTATTAGGTTTCTTGCTATATATAGTTTAGAAACACCTAAGTAAACTCCGTCGAGCATATTGTGGGTAAGGTAGTTCTAGGTATTCTTTAGGGTTAGACATAGAAGTCCTTTGCAAGCCCATCCCACCATTCCATTAGAGAGTTTCGTAAGTGTGAGAAGACCCTCGAAATATCCTTGTTTTGGTTCAACTTACTTCTGTTACTTGCTATCGCATTTCTTACCCTATTCCCATTTGCTATCACATTTATTCACCGTTTCCATTTGCTATTTCATTTTTACATTTTAGTCTTTACTTGTGTGCTTAAACTTGACAAGAAATACCTCCAATCCCCATGGAGATGATACTCACTCATCACTTTACTAATTGCCTCAACGTGTATACTTGCACTATTTGCGTATTAATTATAGTACACCCTTACACGCAACAAGGGGAAAACACAAAGAACAACAACACACAAACAGACAGCCTAAAGCAACCAGAAACAAGCATACAACAACAAAACAAGAAAGCACAACATGGAGGAGGATTGCAAACACCCCATATTTACGGGGAAGCCCATATCCGATGAGGGAGAGACCATGAGACAACTTGCCAGCAACCACTCTTCAACTTGCATGAACACATATGCAGTCACAAATGGATAAGGGAGTTGATGGAGATGTAGTGAGAAACCAACATGAATCATCGCATTTAGGTGAGAAATCGTCAATGACTGAAGGAAATGGTGAAACAAGACAGAGGTGGGTCATCCACCTAAGGGAGGATCAGAGGACCAGACTGCCATTGAGGAGACACTGAAAAAGTCGAAGTTCAGGGTCGAAACTTATAATACCCTAAGGATTAGCTTACTAGAATGCTATTATTTTAATACTTTCTAAAGTTCATGTTTCAATTTTTAGATCTAAATTAATTAAGTGATTTAGGACCAAATTATACTAAAGAAGAGGTGGAGGGCTATTTAGTTGAGGAATAAATTGAATACTAAAGCAAATAAAAGGATTACATGTAAATTCTAAACTAACATAGAGTTTCACACACATGTCAAACACTTGGGAGCCATGTGTGCAAAGGAAGAAGTCGACCTTAGGGAAAGATAAAGAATTTCTCATCTTCTTTCTCCCAAACACCCGAATCATCATTGTTGTGAGAAGATTGCTAGGAGCTTTAGCCATGAGAGCTTAAATCTAATCCAATTTAGGATTTTCATTCAAATAACTTGGAGAAAGGGGTAAGAAATCTTTTCCTCTCTTTTGATTCAATGTTTAAGTGGTGAATTGGATTATAATTTGTCTACATGTTATCTTGATATTATATTTGGTTTGAAAAGCAAATTCATGTTAGAGAGTTCTTGATCCTTGAATAGTATATATGTTAACATAGCATATATTGTTGAATCGTATGATAGCTTAGGATGTTAAATTGGTTGGTACTGAGTTCTAAGATAGTTAGGTAGATCGAATTGTTTAAATGAATCATCACTAGAAGTAAATTCTAAGGTTGAGTTAGTGGGAGGGAACATTCGAACTATATCCTTATTGAATGAATAATTCATGCTTGAACTTAAATTGTAGTCACATGGATCGATATATATATATATATATATATACATACATAAGTATGAATTTGTTGGTTCAATAATTAAGGACTGTTTTGATGTGTATAAGTGTGTATACAATTATAATGGACTATTATGAATGTATGTAAATAGATTAAGGACTGTTTTGAGTATATATTAAAGGTATGATGATCGTTTTGAGTAATTTAAAAACAAGGGCTTGTTATGTGAATCATATAGGGACTGTTTTACTATAGATTTAAATGTTAATGGACAGTTTGAACATGTATAAACAAGAATATATGTGAATTGGGACTGTATGGACTTATAGAAAATTTTGTGGACTGTTTTGGAATGATACAAAATAGGGGAGGGGCTGTTAATGCTCCATAGGGACTGTTTTGAATGTATACAAATATATTAAGGGATGTTTTGATATGTTTAAGTATGTATGCAAATGTAGGGAATGTAGTACATTGATATGGAAGCTAGTGGATTGTTTTGTGGTTATATATGTGAAAATACATATGTTGGGACTATTTTATATTGATATGAAAATTAATGTGCTGCTTTGTAAGCATATAGATAAAAATATATATGATAGAGACTGTTTTGTGTTGGTATAGATATTAGTGGGCTGTTTTGTATGAAAATATGTGTATATATGAGAAACTGAATAGTTTTGTAAGTGAATAGTTATTAAGAGTCGTTCTAATGTGTGAAACCTATGTTTGATTTTGATATAATTAAGTTGTTAAGGATCTAATTCAAAAACTTGAAATTGTTTTCTAAGTCCCCTTAATAAGTTTTAAATCACAAACACTTTAAAACTGATTTGAAAAACTCAAACTCCAAATATTTTCTAAGTGTTCCAAGGCCAAACTATTGAAAACCGTCCAGGTGTATCGATACGCTTCCAGCCGTATCGATACCTTTTTTACAAAGTTGGCTACTGGAAGGACGCGTTTCAATATGCCCTTAACCGTATCGAAACAATGTCTCGAAACAGATTACATCTGTATCGATACGCCCCTCTGTAAAAAGTGAAGAAGTTTGAATGGTGTACCGATACGGCTTCACCCGTATAGATACGGTTTTAATTGAATTTTTAATTCGAATTGTTTTAAATGCTTTCAACCGTTGGTGTCAGTTTTTAGGTAACCAATATTTAAAATGACAGTTGACCCGTATCGATACGGTAAACCCTCGTATCGAAACGGAAACATCCAGTGAGCTAAGTTGAGAAAAAGGTATCGATACGGTCTTACCCGTTTCGATACACTCCATGTCCCATATCGATACGCCTACGTGCGTTTCGATACCCCCTCTTTATTATGTACAACAGCTCTTTCTTTTTTGAGATAGGTATCGATACGTCTCTTCGTGTACCGATACGGATAGCTGCAGAAGTGCATTTATGGTGGAAAGAGAGGGCCCCAACGGCTCTATTCAATTCCCCAACCACCCAAACGGCTTGAATTGATAGAGGAGGTATAAATTGAAGCTCTTTGAAGACCATCAACAACTATTGAATTAAAGACAAACATTCAAGCAAAAATCCAACCTCGAGTATGCCTAATTTCCAATCTCTTGTAATTCCCAAATTTTGTTGTATCCAATTCTTATTCTATCTTCAAATTTGGGTTGAGTGTTGTACTTCAAGGGACAAATTTGTATTTGAGAGATATACTTCTTGTCCAATTTCTTCTTTGATTATTTGTGAGGGTTTGGTCAAATTTTGGGTAGAAAATTTGACCGGTTGTGTAAAGGTTACCTCCTAAGCCTTGAAAAGGGGAAGAACAAATAGTGAATTGTTGAAATCCTTAGTGGTAGCTAAGGTAGTGGATGTAGAGTTCATTTGGAACTTGAACCGCTCTAAAATCCTTTGTTCTTCATTTTTAAATTGTCCTTTCACTCCACAAAGTTTTTAAATCCCAATTCACCCCCCTCTTGGTCTTGATCATTCAATCGATCCACTCAACAATTGGTATCAGAGCCTACCTCTTTGAAGGATTCACAACCACAAGAGGAGTTCCTAGGAAGAGTGAGATCAACAAAAAATAAAGCCTTGGCTTCTACCTCCGGTTTAAGTATGTATGAGTCACAATCTACTACAAAGCCACCATTCTTTAATGGTGACAACTATCCTTTTTGGAAGAATATGATGCGCCTCTTCATCAAGTCCAATGATTATTTGGTGTGGGATGTCATTGAAGATGGTCCTTACATTCCATTGAAGCAAGACAATGAAGGAAATATGGTCTTGAAGAAAAAAGATAGAGATGAGTGAAGATGAAAGAAAAAAGATTCAAATAAATGACAAAGCTCTTCACATGCTCTTTTGCTCCTTTGGACCCGACATCTATTCCAAAGTCTCATCCATTGAGAGTGCCAAGGAAGTATAGGATACTCATGAGACCACCTATGAAGGAACCAATGATGTGAAGGAAACCAAGATTGGAATTCTCAATCTTAGCTATGAGAATTTCAAGATGGAGTCCGACGAAACGGTGTCCAAGATGTTTGATCGCTTCTCAACCATTGTCAATGGGCTCAAAGGATTTGGAGAGACGATTCCGGAAGACAAGCTTGTCCGGAAGCTACTTTACTCACTTCCTGAATCTTGGGATGGGAAGAGAACCGCCATCATAGAGGCAAAAAATTTGAAGACTCTAAAGCTTGATGAGCTAGTGGGTTCTCTCCTCACTCATGAGATTATGAAGCAAGGAAGGGAAGAAGAGAAGAAGAAGGAAGAGAAGAGAGTAGAGAAGCTAGAGGTGGAAAAGAAGAAGAAAATGGGAATAGCCCTCAAAGCTTCATTACTTGAGGAAAGCTCTTCTAGTGAGGAGGATGACCTTGAAGAATTGGCTATGATAGCCAAGAAGTTCTCTCGATTCATGAGGTCCAATAGTGGAAGAAAAATTCAAAGGAAGATGGACTTCAAAGGTAAAAACAAAGAAGAAGCGAGGGTTCAAATCATTTGCTTTGAGTGTAATAAACCCGGCCATATTCGTTCGGAGTGCTCTCAACTCAAGAAGAAGGGCTTTGAGAAGAAGAAGAAGCTCAAAGCCAAGCTTGCTACTTGGAGTGATGAGGAGTCATCCGAGGATGACGAACAAGAAGTGGCCAACCTTTACCTCATGGCACTTGAGGAAGATTCCTCCATGGTAACCTCTAACTCATCATCTTTAGATTTTATATATGATGAATTAAATGACGCATATGATGAGTTGCAAGAGGTCTATGATGAATTAGTTTAGAAATACAAAGAGTCGGTCATTAGGAATAAGAAAATCATTTCGGAATTAAAAGATAAAAATGACTCTCTTTATCAAGCTAATTTAAAATTTGAGAAAAAGATTTTAAGGTTGAAAGATGAACTAAAATTCTTCCAAGATGAAAATGTTGACCTTAATAATCTTATTTCTCAATGCAATAGTGAACACCAAAAGGTGTTGGGTGAGCTTAACAAGCTCAAAGAGTCTTTTAAAAATGTTGGTAGTATGAAGCATGAAATAGGTGAATCTTCTAAAACAAACCAACATAAGAAAAAGACTAATAGCTACAAACAAAGTAGCTCTCCTAGATATAGCAGAACTAAAAGGATTAGAAGTGTATGAGTTCCTAAGGAACTTGTAAAATCTAATAATATTGTTGCTATGTCACCTTGGATTCCTAAGGGAACCAAGTTATTAGGAGCTAACACTCGTGGACCCAAAATGATTTGGGTACCAAAAACAAAAGCTTAATATCTTTGTTTGTAGGG
Organism: Hibiscus trionum; assembly: GCA_030270665.1. Taxonomy (NCBI): domain Eukaryota; kingdom Viridiplantae; phylum Streptophyta; class Magnoliopsida; order Malvales; family Malvaceae; genus Hibiscus; species Hibiscus trionum. Next base: position 4,830,872 of record BSYR01000007.1, on the reverse strand, counting down.
GGAGCATTGCTACAAGGCCAAAGCACAAAGTCAAAACTCATGGTACCTTGATAGTGGATGCTCGAGGCATATGACTGGAGACAAGAGTAGATTCATGGATCTAAAGCCAAAAAGTGGAGGAGTGGTGACATTTGGTGACAACTCCAAAGGCCACATTAAAGGTATTGGCTCCATAGGTAATCACTCTACTATTCTTATTGAAAATGTCTTGTATGTCGATGGTCTTAAACACAATTTGTTGAGCATAAGTCAATTGTGTGATAAAGGATTTAATGTTTTATTTGATAAATATTGGTGCAAAATTGTTGACATTAAATCTAATAATATGATGCATGGTTGTGGCATAGGAAACTAGGACATGCTAGCATTAGTGTTTTAGAAAAAAAAAACTAGTTTCCCTTGATCTAGTTAGAGGTTTACCCAAGATTAAGTTCTCAAACGATAAAATTTGTGATGCATGCTCTAAGGGTAAACAACATAAGTCTTCCTTTAAATCCATTAATGATGTTTCTACAAGTAGATGTTTACAACTTATCCATATGATTTATTTGGGCCAGTTAGGACTATGAGCTTGGGTGGTAAATCTTATGCATTTGTTCTTGTAGATGATTTTTCCAGATTTACTTGGGTTCTATTTTTAAGTACTAAAGATTATGCTTTAGAAAAATTCATCACATTTTCAAAACTAACCCAAAATGATCTTGAACTCAAAATTTCCCATATTAGGAGTGATCATTCAAAATTTAGGGTTTGAAGAGTTTTTAAATGAAAATGGTATTAGCCACAATTTTTCGGCTCCTCGAACTCCTTAACAAAATTGGGGTAGTTGAGAGGAAAAATAGAACTTTACAAGAAATGGCTAGAACCATGCTTTGTGAAAATAATTTACCTAAATATTTTTGGGCGGAAGCCACAAACACCGCTTGCTATATTGTTAACCGAGTAATGATTAGGCCGATTTTAAAGAAAACACCTTATGAGATTTTAAAATCTAAAAAGCCTAACATTAGCTATTTTCATCCTTTTGGTTGCAAGTGTTTTGTTTTGAATAATGGAAAAGGCAACTTAGGTAAATTTGATGCAAAAAGTGATGAAGCTATTTTCATAGGATATTCTTTAACCTCTAAAGCCTATCGTGTATTTAACAAGAGAACTTTAGTAGTAGAAGAATCTATACATGTTGTATTCGATGATAACCTCCTTCCAAGGAAGGATTTTTGTGATTATGATGATGTAGGAATCATAAGTGCCTTTGATGGAGGACAAACTTCAAAGGAGGATGAGATTCCAACAAAAGAAGAGGGCACACAAGATCCACCTCTTGAAGCCTTGAAGGACTTGGCTCTTGAGGAAAAGGAAGTGAGCTACCCAAGGGAGTTCAACTATGTCAAAGATGGTGAAATCTTGGGTGATCCATCCAAGGGGGTAACCACTCGATCTTCTCTTAGACTAATGAATCATGTTGCATTTATCTCATGCATAGAGCCTAAGAATATAAAAGAAGCATTGAAAGATGATTTTTGGAATATGACTATGCAAGAAGAGTTAAATCAATTTGAGAGAAGTAACGTTTGGACATTAGTTGATAGGCCTAGTAATCAATCTACCATAGGATCTAAATGGGTATTTAGGAACAAACAATTTGAGAGTGGTAACATTGTGAGAAATAATGTAACGCCCCGGTTTTGGGCTTAGAAGTTTTGGGCGTTGACCGGTTTGGTCAAAGTGCTGTTCGAATCTAAAGAGGTGAAATTAGGAAAGCCTAGTTCGGGTTGCATTAAAAATATGGAAAAATGTTCTAAAATCATCTTTTAATATAATTAAGTGAACTGTGAAATCAATTTTGAAAAATAGGTTTTGGAAGAGTGACATTTTGGTTAGTGACCAAAATGTAATTTTTGAAAGTTTTGTGACTGTTTTATAAAGAGTTGAAACTTTGAATCTTTAAGGAGCTATTATTCCAAAAGTAGTTTCTTCAGATTTTTTTTCTAAGATATTTTGAGATTTATTCTGATTTTAAAACATATCAAAAGTGGAGGGAAAGGCCATTTGACTATTTTCTTAACTAACTTCTCTATTTTCTTTCTCTCATTTTCTCTCAATCCAAACACTTGTTTTCCAGAGAGTTGTTTCTGATTTTCTCACCTAAAATCCTCCTTTCAACATTCTTTTGATTCCTAATCTACATATCTTCAAAACCTCATCATTTGCTAGTTGATTCAACAAGGTTTTTGATTCCAAAAAGTGGAGAAACACAAGTTTGGAGGTAAGAACGTCCTTCTCCTCTAAACTATCAGTTCTTTACTGAAATTCCCAAGTTCTCAACTCTTAATTGAAGTTTTATTAAAGGATTTTAAGTGGTGAAATGGATCTTGGCTTATAATGCAAGATTTGGTGATTTTTGATGATTTTCGTTAGATATGATTAATCTGTGATTTGAGGTGTGTTTTTGATGTTAAATGAACTCTAAATTGATAAGGAAGTGAGTTTTGATTAATGCAATCCCGAATAGGTTGTGTTTCCTAAGTTTAGCTTGTGATTCTTGGATGTTTTTGTGGTGATCTTGTGGATCTGATGTTGCTGGAGGTATAAGGATGTTTATAGGTTGTTTTTAGATGTTAGATGGTGTTAATGGATGTTAGGTTTTGCTGGTTTATGGCTGGGCTTTGTTGAGAAGTGGTTTTGATGCCATTTCGGTTGTGTTTGGTGGCCAAAATTGGAGTGTGAATGAGAGCAGCGAATTTGAGTGCTTTCATTGAAGCTTTTGATGCATGATGATGCATTAAATCTCTACTTTAATGTGTTTAATCAGGGGAGGCATCTTTGGATCCAAGTGGTGGTGATCCGGAGGCTTGTTTTGGTGCTTTGGCTTGAGGCGAAGTGGAATCGGTGAGTGAAATTGGGTTTTCGGCTTTGAAACCAATGTCTTGGGAGCTTAGATTAAGTCTAAACAACTTTGCTAAGCTCGAGTGTAAGTTTTCGGAAATTCTCTCTAGTGGTGGCCATGATTTTGTTGTGATGCAATGTGGTTTATTGCATGTTTTGATTACTGTTTTGAAAGCATGATTTAGCATGGTATTTGCTGTTTTGATAAGCCATATGTTAAAGGAAGCTCAAGGTAAGAGTTCCTTGTTTTTGAACATTGATTAAATGTGGTTTGATGCTTTTAAGTGCATGATGAATATGGCTTGGTTTAATGCTTTAAAATAGAGGATTAATTGATGAAAATGATGTATATTGGCAAGTGATGTTTTGAAAAGGTTGAGGTCACTAAGGTGGTTAAAAGTCCTTGAGTGAGCCTTGTTACTTAAGAACATCAAGGTGGTTAAAAGTCCTTGGATGATTCTTGTTACGGACACAAAGGTGTTTAAAAGTCCTTGTGTGGTCCTTTCTATGGTGTTTAAAAGTCCATAGGCCAAGGTGTTTAAAAGTCCTTGGGGTTCAAGGTGTTTAAAAGTCCTTGAGGTGATCTAATTCTATGGTGTTTAAAAGTCCATAGGCCAAGGTGTTTAAAAGTCCTTGGGGTTCAAGGTGTTTAAAAGTCCTTGAGGTGATCTAATTCATGGTGTTTAAAAGTCCATGGCCAATGTGTTTAAAAGTCCTTGGGGTCCAAGGTGTTTAAAAGTCCTTGGGGTGAAAGTTGATGAACTTGTTTTCAAAGAAATGAAATGTATCACTTGTGGCCAATATGACATGTAATGAAATGAAGCATGAGATGGTTGTAAAAGTATGCTTTTGAGCATGTGTAAATGATGATTTGAAGCATGATTTATAAATGTTTTGTTAATGCATTATTGGATGGTTTTATTGAGCATTCCTCACTAAGCTTTTGCTTACGCTCTCTTCCGTTTTCTTAATTCAATAATGCAGAACATTAGACTACTTGAGGGCAGCAAGGAGGGCAAGCATCCAAGTGGAAGCAAAGCTCTAAGTATGGAAAGTTTTCTAAGTACATTTTAGCTTTTGGTAATTTGGCAATGGGGGACCTATGTGTATGATTTGGGAGATGTTTTGAACTCCCTAAGTATGTTGAATGTTGTTGAGAATACTGGTTTTTGTGGTTGGCCTTTATATGCTTGAATTGGAAGTTTATGCTTGAATGGCTTACTTGTGTAGGAAGCATGCCTATAGATTTGGGGCTTTTCATATATGTGGATGTTTTGATGAATTGTTGATGCAAGTATGTCTCATACATGTTGAATTGCATGTTGGCAAAGTTTGGTGGCTTTTGGAGCATGATTGGTTGGTCAATTGCATGTTTAAGTATGCATTTTTGGGCAATTTGTGCAGGGTGTTTCGGAACAGCACCTACCGTTTCGGAACGGGTGCCTTAAATGTGCCCAGGCGTCCGAAACGGGAGGGGCCGTTCCGAAACGGAAAGGCCACTGCCAGACCCCCGTTTCGGTACGCGTTGCAAAACGGCCCCGAGTTTCGAAACGGGCTATGCCTGTTTCGGAACGGGTGACCGTTGGGGGCTGACATTGGCAGTTTTATGTTTTGGAATGTTTGCGTTTTGGTCCTGAAACTTGTTTGTGCAATTGTATGAGTTTGGGAAGTCCTTTTGAGCTGAAATTTCACAGAGAAGCATGAAATATGATTAATTTCAAGTTGGTAACTTTAATTTGGGTTAAGTCCCCATATTTATCAGAATTTACATTTTGGTCCATAAAGTTGTAATTTGTTCAATTGGGTCCCTGTTTGATCTCTGATGTTTGTGATCTTTTGGTATGATGGTTGTGTGATCACAATTAGGTCTAAAGTGCATCTAGACAAGATTAAAAGAAAAAAAAGGGTCGTTAATCAAGGTTGACTTTCGGGTTGACTTTGGTTTTCCCCGTGTGACTTTCTTAATTCGGGTCAACCGTCTAGGCCGGGTTAAGGGGGTTACATTTGGTGGTATCAGAGCCAGGTTCTCAAGTAATTGGGAATGTATGTATGCATGATTGAAGTATGTATGCCTTGTATGCTTGTTGAGTGAAAGCATGTTTAATGGCTTGTGATTTTGATGCAATTGAAGTATGTGCTGTGATGTAGCATGTTGTGGGTACCCATTGCCAAATCAAAGCTAAAGGAAAGATGTTGTTTTGAAATGAAATTGAGCTTGAATACTTGGATTGCTTACCTTGCTGGGCCTGACTTTGTTTTATTTGTGTTGTGATTGCATGGTAAAAGTATGGCACCACGTAGAGAGTTACGAGGTAATGTGCGAGCTACGGCTCCTAATGAGAACGAGAATGAGGAAAACACGGGTAGTGCGGTGTTACCTCCTCCTCCACCTGGTGGTGGTGGTGCTGGGGCTGAGGAAGCTGGAGCTGCAGCTGGCGCTAGAGCTGCTGGACCTGGGGCTGGTCAGGGGCAAGCTATGCCTGATATGACGATGTTAGTGCAAGCTATTGCTGGTGCTTTTCAAGCAGCAGTAGCTGGGGCTCGTGGAGCGGGGCATCAGGAAGATGCTGGTGTTAGACTACCTTTGGAGCGTTTGCGCAGTCTTGGTGGGACTGAGTTCAGGGGTATGTCTGCTGAGAGTTCTGAAGCTTGGCTAGAGAGTACCAAGCGAATCTTGGGCCAGATGAGTTGCACTGATGTGCAGAAGCTGGGTTGTGTTGTGTCCTTGCTGCAGAAGGATGCGTATACGTGGTGGACAACCACTGTTGCTGGGATGGCAGAAGCTGATGTGACTTGGACATTCTTTCAGAATGTGTTCAAGCGGAGATATCTTGGTGTGAGATATCTAGATGAGAAGAAGCGTGAATTCATGTCTCTTACTCAGGGGAGCATGAGTGTGGCTGAGTATGAGGTGCAGTTTGTGCGACTCAGTCAGTATGCACCGGAGCTGGTACCTGATGAGCGGGCAAGGTGCGAGAGGTTCCGTTATGGTTTAGAGACGGATGTAAAGATGTATTTGCTGGCCGCCGAGTATGATGATTTTGATGTATTGGTGGGCCGAGCCAAGGATGTTGAGATGAACTTGAGTTTATCTGCTAAGGGTGCTGGCAAGCGATCAGCTGAGTTTAGTTCCGGAGGTGGACGGAACAAGAGGGGACGTGATCAGAAGTATCAGTCTTCAGCTAAGAGAGGTGGTGGTGCACCTGCTAGAGGAGGCAATGCTAGAGCTGATCCGAGTGCTTGTTGGATCTGTGGTTCACGTGGTCACATGAAACGTGACTGTCCTCGTGCCGAGAGAGTGGAGCAAGCTCCTGTTGCGGCTGCTGGTAACGGGTGCTGGAGTTGTGGTTCTGCAGACCACTTGAGGCGAGATTGTCCGAGGTTGGCTGGTGATCAGGTGCGTGCTCCTGTTGTTGCTGCACCGCAGAGAGGTCGTGGGCGCGGCCGTGGTAATTTCCAGAGGAGAGAGGAAGGTGGTCGTGGAGTGGCCCATGTTGTGGCTATTCAGCCTGAGGGTGGAGGCCAAGCGAGGGTGTATGCTCAGCGAGAGGGCAGGAATGATGCGGATGTGATTGCAGGTACCTTTACTTTGCAGTCCTTGTCATTGCTTTCTTTGATAGATTCTGGATCTACGCATTCATACATTTTGCGTGAGCATGCTGAATTGCTTGGTTTGCCTGTTGAGTCTTTGGATGTTGGTGTTCGAGTCACTAGTTCTTTTGGTGAGACTGTTGTGACTAGGAAGCTTTATAGAAGGTGTCCCTTGGTTGTTCAAGAACATGTTTTCCATGTTGATCTTATGGAGTTGCCCTTCTATGGTTTTGATGTGATCCTTGGTATGGATTGGCTTGCGGAGCATCGTGCGGTTGTGGATTGTGAAAACAAGCGGGTTTCGCTTAAGCTTGCGGATGATTATGAAGTTGTTGTGGTTGGTGAGAATGTGAAGTTTCTTGCCAATGTGGTGTCTACCTTGGAGGCGAGCAGGATGCTGAGGCAAGGTTGCGAAGCATATCTAGCTTTTGTGATGAATCCTAGCTCTAAAGAGTTGAGGGTGCAAGATATCAGAGTTGTGAAGGTGTTTCCTGGTGTTTTTCCTGAGGAGTTGCCTGGTTTACCTCCTAACCGCGAGGTGGAGTTTGGAATTGAGCTGTATGAGAATACAACTCCTGTGTCCATTACTCCCTATAGAATGGCACCTAAGGAGCTGAAGGAGCTGAAGACGCAGTTGCAAGAGTTGCTTGACCGTGGTTTCATCCGGCCGAGTGTGTCACCTTGGGGAGCACCGGTCTTGTTTGTGAAGAAGAAGGATGGCACTATGAGAATGTGCATTGATTACCGTCAGCTGAACAAGTTGACTATCAAGAATCGGTATCCTTTGCCGAGGATTGATGATCTTTTTGATCAATTTCGGGGAGCTGCTGTGTTCTCTAAGATTGACTTGAGGTCAGGGTATTATCAGTTGAAGGTGAAGGATGTGGATGTGCCTAAGACAGCTTTCAGGACAAGGTATGGGCATTATGAGTTTCTTGTGATGCCGTTTGGATTGACAAATGCTCCTGCTGCTTTCATGGACATGATGAATCGTGTGTTTCATGAATACCTGGACAAGTTTGTTGTGGTGTTCATTGATGATATCCTCGTGTACTCGCGTACTGAGGAGGAGCATGAAGAGCATTTGAGGATTGTTTTGCAAGCTTTGTTGGAGAATCAGCTTTATGCTAAGCTGAGTAAGTGTGAGTTCTGGTTAAGGGAGGTGGTGTTTCTTGGGCATGTGGTTTCAGCGGAGGGGATTCGTGTTGATCCTCAGAAGATTGAGGCGGTGATGAATTGGAAAGTTCCTTAGTCCGTTCATGAGATTCGTAGTTTCCTTGGTTTGGCGGGATACTACCGAAGGTTTGTGGATGGTTTTTCCAAGATTGCTGCTCCTTTGACGAAGCTGTTGCAAAAGGATGTTAAGTATGAGTGGACGGAAGCGAGACAGCAGGCTTTTGAGAAGCTTAAGGCGGCTTTGACGCAAGCTCCTATCTTGATTCAGCCTGAATCAGGGAAAGAGTTTGTGGTTTACAGTGATGCATCCTATGTTGGTTTGGGGTGTGTGCTGATGCAGGAGGGTAAGGTGGTGGCTTATGCATCACGGCAGTTGAAAGTGCATGAGCGCAATTACCCTACGCATGATATTGAGCTGGCTGCAGTGGTTTTTGCTCTGAAGATCTGGAGACATTATCTGTATGGTGAGAAGTGTACTGTGTACACAGATCACAAGAGTTTGAGGTATCTGATGTCTCAGAAGGAGTTGAATCTTAGGCAGCGGCGTTGGTTGGAGTTGCTCAAGGATTATGATCTGACGATTGAGTATCATCCTGGAAAAGCTAATGTTGTTACGGATGCCTTGAGTAGGAAGGTAGCTGTTGAGCTGAGAGCCATGTTTGCTAGCTTGAGCATATCGCAAGATGGTGGTCTCGTTGCTGAGTTGCAAGTGAAACCCTCTTTGGTTCAGTTGATCAAGGATAAGCAGTTGTTGGATGATTCCTTGGTGTCTCATGTTCAGGATATCGCGAAGGGTAGACCTTCGGATTTCTGTTTCAATGATGATGGTGTGCTGTGTTTTGGGAGTCGGATAGTAGTGCCTGCTGATGCTGAGTTGAGGCGTGCAATTCTGACTGAAGGTCATAGTAGTCCTTTTGCTATGCACCCTGGTAGTACTAAGATGTACCGTGATCTTCGTGATGAGTACTATTGGGTGGGTTTGAAGAAGGATGTTGCGGAGTTTGTTAGCAAGTGTTTGGTGAGTCAGCGAGTTAAGGCTGAGCATCAGTTTCCTTCAGGGTTGTTGCAACCGTTGAAAATCCCTGAATGGAAGTGGGAGAGGGTTACCATGGATTTTGTATCTGGTTTACCTTTGTCTCCATCGAAGAAGAATTCGGTCTGGGTGATTGTGGATCGCCTGACGAAGTGTGCGCATTTCTTGCCTGTGCATACTACGTTTTCTTTGGATAAGCTGGCAGAGCTGTACATTGCTGAGATTGTGCGGCTGCATGGTGTGCCTAAGTCGATTGTGTCGGATAGGGATCCGAGGTTCACATCGCGGTTCTGGCAGTGTTTGCATCAAGCTCTGGGTACAAGGTTGCATTTCAGTACGTCCTATCATCCTCAGTCGGATGGTCAGTCTGAGCGAGTTATCCAGATTTTGGAGGATATGTTGAGGTGCTGCGTGATTGAGTTCCAAGGTTCTTGGGAGAAGCATCTGCCTTTGGTTGAGTTTGCTTATAACAACAGTTATCAGGCAAGTATACAGATGGCACCTTATGAGGCTTTGTACGGGAGGAAGTGTAGGACTCCTCTTTGTTGGGCTGAGACTGGTCAAAAGTTGGTTTCGATGCCGGCTTTGTTGAAAGGGACCATAGAGAAGGTAAAGCTCATTTGTGAGCGGTTAAAGGCTGCTTCTGATCGGCAGAAGTCTTACGCGGATTTGAAGCGTAAGGAGATAGAGTATGCGGTGGGTGACCGTGTGTTCTTGAAGGTTTCGCCTTGGAAGAAGGTGATGCGGTTTGGCCGAAAGGGTAAGTTGAGCCCTAGGTACATTGGACCATATGAGGTGGTTGAGCGTGTGGGTCCTGTTGCGTATCGGTTGAGGTTACCTCAGGAGTTGGAGAAGATTCATGATGTGTTCCATGTCTCTATGCTCCGGAGGTATAGATCTGATCCTTCGCATGTGATGCCTGTGGAGGAAGTGGTTTTGAATCCGGATTTGACCTATGATGAGGAACCGGTGAAGGTTCTGGATTCGGATAGCAAGGTTCTTCGTGGCAAGACCATTGAGTTGGTGAAGGTGCTGTGGAAGCATCGCGGTGTTGAGGAAGCCACGTGGGAGCGGAAGGAAGACATGCTGAAGCAGTTTCCTTATCTCTTTCCTTCAGGTAAATTTCGAGGACGAAATTTCTTAAGGGGGGGAGAGTTGTAACGCCCCGGTTTTGGGCTTAGAAGTTTTGGGCGTTGACCGGTTTGGTCAAAGTGCTGTTCGAATCTAAAGAGGTGAAATTAGGAAAGCCTAGTTCGGGTTGCATTAAAAATATGGAAAAATGTTCTAAAATCATCTTTTAATATAATTAAGTGAACTGTGAAATCAATTTTGAAAAATGGGTTTTGGAAGAGTGACATTTTGGTTAGTGACCAAAATGTAATTTTTGAAAGTTTTGTGACTGTTTTATAAAGAGTTGAAACTTTGAATCTTTAAGGAGCTATTATTCCAAAAGTAGTTTCTCCAGATTTTTTCTAAGATATTTTGAGATTTATTCTGATTTTAAAACATATCAAAAGTGGAGGGAAAGGCCATTTGGCTATTTTCTTAACTAACTTCTCTATTTTCTTTCTCTCATTTTCTCTCAATCCAAACACTTGTTTTCCAGAGAGTTGTTTCTGATTTTCTCACCTAAAATCCTCCTTTCAACATTCTTTTGATTCCTAATCTACATATCTTCAAAACCTCATCATTTGCTAGTTGATTCAACAAGGTTTTTGATTCCAAAAAGTGGAGAAACACAAGTTTGGAGGTAAGAACGTCCTTCTCCTCTAAACTATCAGTTCTTTACTGAAATTCCCAAGTTCTCAACTCTTAATTGAAGTTTTATTAAAGGATTTTAAGTGGTGAAATGGATCTTGGCTTATAATGCAAGATTTGGTGATTTTTGATGATTTTCGTTAGATATGATTAATCTGTGATTTGAGGTGTGTTTTTGATGTTAAATGAACTCTAAATTGATAAGGAAGTGAGTTTTGATTAATGCAATCCCGAATAGGTTGTGTTTCCTAAGTTTAGCTTGTGATTCTTGGATGTTTTTGTGGTGATCTTGTGGATCTGATGTTGCTGGAGGTATAAGGATGTTTATAGGTTGTTTTTAGATGTTAGATGGTGTTAATGGATGTTAGGTTTTGCTGGTTTATGGCTGGGCTTTGTTGAGAAGTGGTTTTGATGCCATTTCGGTTGTGTTTGGTGGCCAAAATTGGAGTGTGAATGAGAGCAGCGAATTTGAGTGCTTTCATTGAAGCTTTTGATGCATGATGATGCATTAAATCTCTGCTTTAATGTGTTTAATCAGGGGAGGCATCTTTGGATCCAAGTGGTGGTGATCCGGAGGCTTGTTTTGGTGCTTTGGCTTGAGGCGAAGTGGAATCGGTGAGTGAAATTGGGTTTTCGGCTTTGAAACCAATGTCTTGGGAGCTTAGTTTAAGTCTAAACAACTTTACTAAGCTCGAGTGTAAGTTTTCGGAAATTCTCTCTAGTGGTGGCCATGATTTTGTTGTGATGCAATTTGGTTTATTGCATGTTTTGATTACTGTTTTGAAAGCATGATTTAGCATGGTATTTGCTGTTTTGATAAGCCATATGTTAAAGGAAGCTCAAGGTAAGAGTTCCTTGTTTTTGAACATTGATTAAATGTGGTTTGATGCTTTTAAGTGCATGATGAATATGGCTTGGTTTAATGCTTTAAAACAGTGGATTAATTGATGAAAATGATGTATATTGGCAAGTGATGTTTTGAAAAGGTTGAGGTCACTAAGGTGGTTAAAAGTCCTTGAGTGAACCTTGTTACTTAAGAACATCAAGGTGGTTAAAAGTCCTTGGATGATTCTTGTTACAGACACAAAGGTGTTTAAAAGTCCTTGTGTGGTCCTTTCTATGGTGTTTAAAAGTCCATAGGCCAAGGTGTTTAAAAGTCCTTGGGGTTCAAGGTGTTTAAAAGTCCTTGAGGTGATCTAATTCTATGGTGTTTAAAAGTCCATAGGCCAAGGTGTTTAAAAGTCCTTGGGGTTCAAGGTGTTTAAAAGTCCTTGAGGTGATCTAATTCATGGTGTTTAAAAGTCCATGGCCAAGGTGTTTAAAAGTCCTTGGGGTCCAAGGTGTTTAAAAGTCCTTGGGGTGAAAGTTGATGAACTTGTTTTCAAAGAAATGAAATGTATCACTTGTGGCCAATATGACATGTAATGAAATGAAGCATGAGATGGTTGTAAAAGTATGCTTTTGAGCATGTGTAAATGATGATTTGAAGCATGATTTATAAATGTTTTGTTAATGCATTATTGGATGGTTTTATTGAGCATTCCTCACTAAGCTTTTGCTTACGCTCTCTTCCGTTTTCTTAATTCAATAATGCAGAACATTAGAGTACTTGAGGGCAGCAAGGAGGGCAAGCATCCAAGTGGAAGCAAAGCTCTAAGTATGGAAAGTTTTCTAAGTACATTTTAGCTTTTGGTAATTTGGCAATGGGGGACCTATGTGTATGATTTGGGAGATGTTTTGAACTCCCTAAGTATGTTGAATGTTGTTGAGAATACTGGTTTTTGTGGTTGGCCTTTATATGCTTGAATTGGAAGTTTATGCTTGAATGGCTTACTTGTGTAGGAAGCATGCCTATAGATTTGGGGCTTTTCATATATGTGGATGTTTTGATGAATTGTTGATGCAAGTATGTCTCATACATGTTGAATTGCATGTTGGCAAAGTTTGGTGGCTTTTGGAGCATGATTGGTTGGTCAATTGCATGTTTAAGTATGCATTTTTGGGCAATTTGTGCAGGGTGTTTCGGAACAGCACCTACCGTTTCGGAACGGGTGCCTTAAATGTGCCCAGGCGTCCGAAACGGGAGGGGCCGTTCCGAAACGGAAAGGCCACTGCCAGACCCCCGTTTCGGTACGCGTTGCGAAACGGCCCCGAGTTTCGAAACGGGCTATGCCTGTTTCGGAACGGGTGACCGTTGGGGGCTGACATTGGCAGTTTTATGTTTTGGAATGTTTGCGTTTTGGTCCTGAAACTTGTTTGTGCAATTGTATGAGTTTGGGAAGTCCTTTTGAGCTGAAATTTCACAGAGAAGCATGAAATATGATTAATTTCAAGTTGGTAACTTTAATTTGGGTTAAGTCCCCATATTTATCAGAATTTACATTTTGGTCCATAAAGTTGTAATTTGTTCAATTGGGTCCCTGTTTGATCTCTGATGTTTGTGATCTTTTGGTATGATGGTTGTGTGATCACAATTAGGTCTAAAGTGCATCTAGACAAGATTAAAAGAAAAAAAAGGGTCGTTAATCAAGGTTGACTTTCGGGTTGACTTTGGTTTTCCGCGTGTGACTTTCTTAATTCGGGTCAACCGTCTAGGCCGGGTTAAGGGGGTTACAAATAAAGCTAGACTAGTAGCACAAAGTTACACTCAAGAAGAGGGAATAGATTTTGATGAAACCTATGCACCCGTAGCTAGAATGGAAGCCATTAGGATGTTGCTTGCATATGCATGTTATCATGATTTCAAGTTTTTTCAAATGGATGTTAAAAGCGCGTTTCTAAATGGCTTTATAAACGAGGAAGTGTATGTGGAACAACCATCGGGTTTTGAAGACTCAAAATTTCCAAATCATGTTTTCAAACTCACTAAAGCTCTTTATGGTTTAAAACAAGCTCCTAGAGCTTGCTATGAAAGACTTTCAAACTTTTTGATTGAAAAAGGTTTTGAAAAAGGCAAGGTGGACACTACACTTTTTATAAAAAGGTATAAAAATGACAACTTAGTAGTGCAAATTTATGTTGATGATATTATTTTTGGTTCTACTAACGAATGTCATTGCAAAGAGTTTGCTAAGCTAATGCAAGGTGAATTCGAGATGAGCATGATGGGGGAGCTCTCATTCTTTTTGGGACTCCAAATCAAGCGAAATAAGGATGACACCTTCATCAATCAAGCAAAGTACATAATGGATATGCTCAAGAAGTTTGGCTTGGAGAATGAAAAGCCTCAAGCCACACCTATGAGCTCATCTACAAAGCTTGACAAAGATGAAGGAGGTAAGTGTGTTGACTCTAAGCTTTACCGTTCTATGATTGGATCATTGCTTTACCTTACTGCAAGTAGACCGGATATCTTGTTTAGTGTTTGCTTGTGTGCTAGGTTTGAAGCTTGTCCTAGAGAGTCACACCTTATAGTCGTTATGAGAATCTTTAGGTACCTTAGAGGTACTCCTTGCTTAGGTCTTTGGTACCCTAGAGACTCCACCTTCAACCTTCATGCTTATTCAGATGCGGATTATGGGGGGTGTAAAATCGATAGGAAAAGTACTTCGGGAACTTGTCAATTCCTAGGTAGTATGCTCATATCTTGGTTCTCTAAGAAACAAAATAGTGTAGTCTTATCTACCACCGAAGCCGAGTACATATCCTTAGGGAGTTATTGTGCTCAAGTCCTTTGGATGAAGCAACAACTTTTAGATTATGGTATTAAAGTTGAAACCATACCCCTTAAGTGTGATAACACTAGTGCCATATGTTTGACAAAAAATCCCATCCAACACTCTAGAACCAAACACATAGAAATAAGGCATCATTTCATTGGAGATCATGTCCTTAAAGAAGATGTTATAGAGAATGTTGACACCTTAAATCAATTAGCGAACATATTTACAAAACCTTTAGACAAAGAGAGTTTTTGGTCCCTTAGGAGAGAGTTAGGTCTAACTAGCCTATCTTGACCTTTTAGGACCTCTTTTGTGCTTAAAATTGCTTGATCTTGTGAAATTGCATGTTTGTGTGTTGTAACTCTTGAAAACATCCATGCCTATAGCTAGGGTGAGTATGATTCTATTAAAATATGCTTAAGAACTACTCATTCATCATTTTCATTCCTTTAGGAGGTGTTAGAATCGAGCTTATGGTTGTTCTTTAGGCCTAAAATGTATTTCTAGGTTTAGGGTATCGATACGGTCCTACGCGTATCGATACGAGTACTATATTAGCTTCCCAGACCTCATTTTGCCATAACGGGTATCGATAAGGTTAAATCCGTTTCGATACGATCCTTCAACGAACATTTTTATGGGAATTACGTCTTTACCCCCATATCGATACACCCTCAGGCGTATCGATACGCGATTGCGCAGACTACTTTAATTTGGCATTTAAAGTCTTCAACTTTTACCAAAACTTAAATTCTCAAAACCCTAAAAACCCTAACCGTCTTCAGCCTATAAATAGCCTCTTCCTCCCTCATATTTTCACACCACAACTCAAAAACATCAAGAGGGTTTCAAATCAAGCAAAGCTCTAAGGCTTTTTCATCAATTTGGTGCTAGGCTTTTCTTCCATACTTCTCTAATCACTATCAAGGTAAAACCCTTTCTTTTTTTTTTCGTTTTCAAATCTTTTGTTTTGTTTTTATGTTTGTCTTCTTAACAAAACTTGTTTTTCAAAATTTCTTTTGTAAAAATTTTCTTTTACCTTGATTTTTGATTTTTCAATGAGTTGAATGAAGAAATATTAATGCATACATCTGTTTTCTAGTTCATGCCCCCTTCTAGGAAGAGATCACGTCTTAATGAAACCGGTGAATCTTCCAATACAGGAGAGGGTGCTCGTCCGAATCTTACTCAAATCTATCAACACTCTTTCCAAACTCAAGGAGCTCTCACCTATTTTCGTCAATTCCAAAACTACAAGATCCGTCCAGAAAGGGTAATCTCTATTCCTTTTCTTGACTCGGAGCGATTCAAGTTTGAATATCTACCTTTGCTCCAACTTTGGAAGTTTATGGATTTTCTCCCCATTCCCAGGTTTTATTTTCGCATTTTGGTTTTAATCTTTTATGCTAATGCCAAATGTTGTGCTAATCGTGATGGGGTTGTTACCGCGGTTAATTCCTATCTCATGGGTAAGAAAATCACTATAGATGTCAACTCTATTTGTGAGGTTTATAAGTTGGAGGATGAAGGCCTTGACGATGAGAATGCTCTTGGCCATGTTCTTAGTGGTTCCGTCACCGCCTTAAATGCTCAAGATCGGATCCTCCATTTGATGGTTTCTTGGTGGCTTAGGCCTTCCGAAGGAAAGTACTCTACTATCCGTCAAGTGAATGACTTTTGGATTCGATGCTTCTGTGAGAGAAAACGTCCAAACCTTGCTCGTATCATATTTGCGGAGATCGTTTATCTTGTGCAACATTGCCACACCACTCTTGTCACTTCCTTCACCTATGGTACGACCCTAAGCTATTTCTTTATACAAATGGATATTGATTGCTCGCATGACTTCCCAACTCCCCTCACCGATCCTATTGATGAACGCACTCTTGCAAGGGGTAAGTTCCATTATTTTAATGGTAGTTGGTTACGTCTATCTGAGCTTCCTACCGAGGCCGCGACACAATTGGAAAATCGTCAAGGTGAACAAGTTCCTCAGGCTCCTCCACCTCCTCCTCAACCTTCCATGGATGCTTTAATGACTTTCCTTAATGAGCAATTCACGGGATTGCGTACGGAGATGGCTTCGGGGTTTACAACGATTGATACTCATTTGACGAATGTGGAGAACCGCCTCACAACTCTTGAAAGCGATCAAAATTCTATGAATATCTGTCTCACCGCTTTCCATGATGAGTGGCGTAATAGCATGATGAATGATGATCCAATTGTGGATGAAGATGAAGATGATGAAGAAGGCGATGATGATGCCTAGTAGTTTCTCCTTGCATTCCATGCATATCATCTAGGATATTTTATTTATGCACCTTTGTTTCATGTTTTTAGGATTAAGTTTGCTTTATTTTGAACCTATGCTTTGATTTTCTATTATGTTGGATTTTTTAAGTTGGTGTTATGCTTTATTTTGAACTTAATGATAATTATGTTGCTTATCTATTTATACTTTTGCCTAAGTTATGCACTTTACTTTGTCTCAATTATTTTTGATCTAACAAAAAGGGGGAGAGGGAAGCTCACAACACTTAAATTTTTTTTTGATTTTTAACTTAAAAGTTACCTAGCTCATATTAAGGGGGAGTTAATTTTACAAAGTTTTTCAAAGTGTCAAAAATTTCAAGTTTTGGTTTTGTTATATCAAAAAGGGGGAGATTGTGAAACCTATGTTTGATTTTGATATAATTAAGTTGTTAAGGATCAAATTGAAAAACTTGAAATTGTTTTCTAAGTCCCCTTAATAAGTTTTAAATCACCAACACTTTAAAACTGATTTGAAAAACTCAAACTCCAAATATTTTCTAAGTGTTCCAAGGCCAAACTATTGAAAACCGTCCAGGTGTATCGATACGGTATCGATACGCTTCCAGCCGTATCGATACCTTTTTTACAAAGGTGGCTACTTGAAGGACGCGTTTCGATACGCCCTTAACCGTATCGAAACAGATTACATCTGTATCGATACGCCCCTCTGTAAAAAGTGAAGGAGTTTGAATGGTGTACTGATACGGCTTCACCCGTATCGATACGGTTTTAATTGAATTTTTAATTCAAATTGTTTTAAATGCTTTCGACCGCTGGTGTCAGTTGTTAGGTAACCAATATTTAAAATGACAGTTGACCCGTATCGATACGGTAAACCCTCGTATCGAAACGAAAACTTCCAGTGAGCTAAGTTGAGAAAAAGGTATCGATAAGGTCTTACCCGTTTTGATACACTCCATGTCCCGTACCGATACACCTACGTGTGTTTCGATACCCCCTCTTTATTATGTACAACGACTCTTTCTTTTTTGAGGCAGGTACCGATACGGCTCCCCATGTACTGATACAGATAGCTACATAAGTGCATTTATGGTGGAAAGAGAGGGTCCCAACGGCTCTATTCAATTCCCCAACCACCCAAACGGCTAGAATTGATAGAGGAGGTATAAATTGAAGCTCTTTGAAGACCAACAACTATTGCATAAAAGACAAACATTCAAGCAAAAATCCAACCTCAAGTGTGCCTAATTTCCAATCTCTTGTAATTCCCAAATTGTGTTGTATCTAATTATTATTCTATCTTCAAATTTGGGTTGAGTGTTGTACTTGTTGGAGTATGCCCAAAGACCAATCATATGATGATTGAATAGACATACTATTTTACTAGATTTATCAAGTAATGGAATCGCCGTTATTATCATTTGGTATGTTTCTGTGCATCAAACTAACCATTGGATAATAATGTCCATACAATAATACGATTATTGTTAAATAGGATCCTTAGTCAAATATTATTACGGGTATGGACAGTGATAATATATCAAGACTAATATGTGGTTGATGGCAGGCGTTGTCATTGACATAGAGATGTCAAAATCAACACATAAGTATTTGTTAGAGAACAACATACTGGATTGACCCGCTAATAGCATGTTTCTTGGGTAATTATGTGACAGTCACAACATTGCTCATGATAAACATATGTATAATCCTCAGACTTGAGATCAACATGATTTCAACATAAAGATTTACGTATTTTGACATAGTCAAACGTGTGTCGTAACTGACTACATTATAAAGGCTGATGATTGGATACGTGATGACCTATGTAGTGAAATATGGTTGATCAAGAAAGGATTTGTCCCTCCTACATAATGGGAGAAATATCTTCGGCCACTTGATTGAGTGAGATTAGAAAATGCATGACCGTGCTCGAATATTATGATATGAGATATCATAGAGATTTGTTTATCATAATCTACTCAAGACATCAAGAAACACTAGATGGACAACGCAAGTGTGACTAACCAATGACTTGTGTTCATCTAAGATATAAAGAACAAAAGGATGAAATACATAAAGGAAGTTTATTTAGGAATTAGGAAAGTCAAACCATGACTTCATGCAACTTAGATAGCAATGATGTATTGCTAGATGCCACTCATTGTTTGAAAAATTAGAACAATTCTAATTTGCTGCTAATGTTGCATGAACCTACAAGGGTCACACCCTTCGAATGAAACGAACAACAAAAATTGGAAACCATACTCCCTATTTTAGGGAGGTTGCCGAAGATCCCATATGGAATAGGGGAAATCGGCAACTCCCTTAAATGGGAATAATATTGGATAAATATTGTATTTATCAGATATTATTTAGAGTATGGAAAATATTTAGAGACTTAAATATTATAGAATAAGATTCTAGAAATTTAAATATATATTTGGAATTTATATAATGTATATAATTCCAAGTTTATGAAGAATTAGATTCTACATAATTAAAAATATATATTTAAATATATTTAAATCCAAGTAAAGATAGAATGAGATTCTATATAATATATATATATATATATATATATATATATATATATATATTTGGATTAAATATAATGTATATTTAAATCCATGTTTTATGTAGAATAAGATTCTACATAATTAAATATATACATTTCATTTAATATTATTAAATATAATGTATATTTAATATAAACCAATTTCAAGTAGAATTAGATTCTATGAAATTTGGTTGAACTTGGATTTAAGGAATTCAACTAGAATTAAGTCTCTGAATACTATTTAAAGGGACAAGGGCTAGCAACCAAATCATCCATCTTCCTCCTCTTGAAGATTTCGACAACACCCCTAGGGATTCCCCACTGGAATTCGACATATCCCAGAAAGCTCTCTGAGAAGCTGTTCGATATTTTTCTGGTGTTCTATTTGCCCCTGGCAAATCCCTGAAGGTTCCCTTGCTCGATTGCAAGTCCCGGTTGAACTCCTGGTCGATTTCAGACTCCCTTAGGAATCCTTGGAGGGATTTCGACTTCTCCTTGGAAGGTGTTCAAACCTGTCGAAATTTATCCCTAAGTGTTAGGGAGGCAGAAACATTGTTCGTTTTGTTCGGGTGGACTTCGTAGAGGTCGTTGCGAACCTGTGACGATTCCGGTTTTACTTGACGTGGTTATTCCGACATACCGTCGGTTTTCCAGTTTCCAGAGTTTTAAAATGTAACTCTTCATCTTTTCACCCCGGATTCGTTCCTGTACGTGGATCCTGGCTGGATTACGTCAGATTATTTTTCCGTTGCGCCACGGGGCGTGTCGACATGACCCAACAGTGGTATCAGAGCCACTTGTATCATACGAATTCGGACTTAAATTCTTGGGTGATGTTTATGTATGAGATGCATGCTGTTTGATTCGATTTAGATATTTATCGTTTATCGTATCACACCTAATAAAGACTTATTTCGATTATCACTGAATGATTAAGAGTTAATCATAACTATATTAGGTTGCTTCAATGTTAAATGTTAACATGTTGAGACTAATAGTTAGTCTAGAAAACAAGTAGTTGTTCGTAGTTTCACAGATTTATGAAATCTCTGAAAGGGCTTCTAATTTGATAAAAGTTATCAAACTATCTTTCACGGTGAATCCATAAGAGTTATGGTTAGACGTTATGAAAAATGCATGTTTAGGATTGGCATCATCAAAGACCTGGTACTTAAGTGTGCCTAGTGCCTCTCTTTCATGTTGACCTACCTAGTGCATTTGTTCGTTAACGCAAATGGTTTATGAAACCTCGTGATCCATCTTTGGCCCATTAACCGCAACATAGGGATAATCAGTTTAAAACTCCGTAAACACGTCGTTACTTTGTTCGCACGATGTTTGAAATGCATGTTAGATTGCACGGTGTTTGTTTTGCATGGTTATAGCCCATAGCCTTTATAGTTTTGGTTTTTATAAATACGGCTTGCGTGTCGTGCCTTTCTCTATCTTCTATTGTACTTCTCTTCTCATCTCACTCTCTCGCATGTAACGCGAGTTTCTGAAAATTGTAAATACTCATGGAGATAAAGCAAGAACCAAGGTTGCAGCATGGTGGGCCTTCCCTGGTAGACCGGACGTTTCAGAAGCAGATTCTATCTTCAATAGAATGGTCCTCCCATTGGCTTGGGACGGTTCACCTTAGGTTAAGAAGGGCTATAATCATTGCATATTTATTTACCGCTTATATTTACCTTGTATGTGATGCAATGGATGTTTTATAAGCATGATTGAACATAGTTCTATTGATAGGATCAATGTTAAAATGATGAGATAATTAAGTAAATCCCTCACTATAATTCTAAGTCTGTTTTAACCATCCAATATTTACCCTCGTTAAAGCTTCGATCGATATAATGCGAGCTTTGCCAAAGCAATGTCACATTTATCTATCTTAGTCAAACGCGAAGAATAAGCTAGTGATATTCGCCGGTTGAGATATTGGTATTGACTTAGCTGGGTTGGTCTAATAGGATTAGAAAACCTAGTGGTTAAAAGTTTTGGATAATCATAAGATGATTTAAAGAACAAGAGTTGTTCGCCAAAAGATGAGGAATTACATGAGATGTAATTAGTAAGGTGTTACTTACCTAAATAACCATTTCCTAAAAGACTGGCCAAAGCTGATTTAGGAATGGTGAAATACGGATCCTTACTCACTAGAAAAACTATCGAAACATTTTTCCGAAATTAAAACTAGAGGGTTTTTAATTTTGAAGAAAATAGTGGGAGTAAATTTATAGTAAAGACCTATCTATAAATTTTAAAATTTAGTAAAACTTATGTAGCATATTTTCTTTGTTGTAGAATTAATGGCAAATAATACTCTATCTCTGCGATCTATCCTTGTGAAAGATAAGCTCAATGGCATAAACTTCCTTGACTGGTTCCGCAATTTGAGAATTGTTCTCAACCAGGAAAAGAAGGAATATGTCATTGAAGAA
Organism: Hibiscus trionum; assembly: GCA_030270665.1. Classification (NCBI taxonomy): domain Eukaryota; kingdom Viridiplantae; phylum Streptophyta; class Magnoliopsida; order Malvales; family Malvaceae; genus Hibiscus; species Hibiscus trionum. The sequence continues at coordinate 4,809,488 of BSYR01000007.1, read as the reverse complement.
CATGTTCCTGATGAACCGGTTGCCACTGCTTCCAGAGCTGACAAAGAAAAGTTTAAGAAACACATGGACGACATGCTGGATGTCGGTTGTCTTATGCTTGCCTCCATGACCCCTGAGCTTCAGAAGCAACATGAGGACATGGTAGCTTATGATATGATTCAAAATCTCAAGGAGATTTATGAAGGGCAAGCTCGTCAAGAGAGGTACGAGACCTCTAAAGCTCTGTTTCAATGCAAGATGAGTGAGGGATCTCCCGTAGGAGCTCACGTCATCAAAATGATGGGCTACATCCAAACGTTGGAGAAGCTCGGCTTTCCGCTGGAAGACGACTTAGCTACTGATGTAATCCTGCAATCGTTGCCGGATAGTTTCAATCAGTTCGTCCTTAATTTCAATATGAATGAAATTAACAAGACGTTGCCACAGTTGCTCGGCATGTTAAGAGCTGACGAAATCAACCTGAAGAAGGTAGGACCTAAACATGTTCTGATGGTCCGTAAGGGCAAGAAGAAAGGTAAATCGGCAACAAAGTCTAAAGGTGATGGTAAGACCAAAACCGATGGAAAGGAGGCATTGAAACCTAAGAAGGGAATCAAGAAGGATGGAAAATGTTTCCATTGCAGCTAGACCAGACATTGGAAGAGAAACTGTCCCACACACCTACAAGAAGTCAAGAAAGCAAAAACGAGTGAGACATCAACCTCATAGGCTTCTAAAGAGAAGGCATCAGAATAGACATGGACTTGCGAATGGAAATAAAGCAAGAGTTGCTACATCATCCATTAGGACATGTGTTTTTGCTTAAATAGATTTGTTTTAGTTTTTAAGATTATTATTTTGTGCCTAAGTTTTAGTTATCTTGTAAGGACAAGATATTTTAATTTTGAGATTATTTAAATAAATGTTATTCTTTTAATCTCTTATGGCACAACGAATCAATGATCTTTAAACTAATCAAATCAATAATATTTATAAGATAAATAAAACAAATGACTAATCTCAAACTCATAAAAAGTATTAAGGTAATTTGATGAGGTCAAATTCAAGAATATTTAAAGTTTGATGAACTTTCAAAGAATATGGGATTGTCCCTTAATTAAATCCCACAAGTGGAACGAAAAGTCTTTGAAAGAGAATCAAATATGTTAGACATGTTTTGATTCAGAACAAGTCATTTTCGACTTCTTTACACACTAGAAAAACAACTCTCATACTTAATCGTGTTTTTTTTTCTCGAAACGTCATATAGATATGGACTAAGAATTGTTCTAGAATACCTTTGAAGTTTTAATGTTACTTACATGTTAAAATGTTTACAAAGTTCGAACCTTAAAAACTCCATTTGTTGTTTATCCTAACGAGAACAAAGCCTTTGTTTCTCAAACGAGAGTTTATCTTGAAAGAGATTAATTCTTACAAAGGGATATTATTTCTTCAACTTTAACAAGAGCAAAATATTTGTTGCTCAAACGATAGTTCATCTCGAAAGAGAATACTTATCACTAAGGGATTTCATTTTTCAACGAGAACAAAATTTTTGTTGTCAAACGAGAGTTTCTCTCGAAAGAGTTTACCTCTCACAAAAGGAAAAAATGGAATTTGGAATGTGAAGAAATTTTAGACAACAAATTTATGAACCAAAGATTGAGAATGTTCCACAAATGCTCAAGGAACATTGGAACAAAACACAACCATTGTGTTGATCCTTAAGAGAATACCATATACTAGAGAAATATGGATTTATCACTATCCGTACATGGAAACACTCTTCTTTTCGGATCAAGATAAAGACTAGGTCTTATCAGAAAGCAATGATGAGCCCAAAATTCAAGAAATGGCTAAGAGCCATAAGATATGAGATGGAATCCATGTCTAAAACCAAGTATAGACTTTGGTTACCTAAAAGGGTAAAACCTAAGAGGTATGGATAAGTTTTTTCAAAAAGGAAAAACCGACATGGATGATAAAACATATAAAGGATGATTCGTCGCTAAAAGTTTTCGACAAACTTCATAGTATAGACTATGACAAAGCATCTTCCTTGTAGCTATGTTGAATCCATCTTAATCTCACTTGCAAGTAGTTACATACGATGATTATAGAATCAAATAAAGGAATGTCAAAACCACTTTCCTAAGGGAAAACTTGAAACAGATGTGTACATGACACATCCAGAAGGTTTTGTCACTCCAGTAAACACTTGGAAGGTATGTAAGCTACAAAGGTCTATCCGTAGACTAAGGCAAGCTTCTCGAAGTTGGGATATTCGTTTCAGAAGATACAATCAGAAGGTTTGGTTTATCTAGAAACAAAGGGGAGTCTTGTTTTCAAAAGAGCTAGTGGGAGCATTGTTACTTTCCTAAGTATTGTATGTAGATAACATACTCATCAAAAGGAACTAAAGATCAAAATCCGTTTTGCATTAATAAAAGATACTGCGAGTTAGCAACATGAGACAATATCTAACTCTACAACATAGGTTGAATGTATTACAGTCGACATAGTAATAAAGAAGGATGTTTGGATCTAAAGGGTTCACTTCTGAACTAAGGGTTGTTCCCAGCATAATAGATGCTACATAACTCTGTTATGATGGAACCTTTGCGTAAGAAAATAAAACCCAGATCTCATCAATAAATCCAAACATATTCTAAAGTACATACATCTTGGAGATGTGAAAGTATGCAACATACACACAAAGTTGATAACTTTGTCAACTCCCTGACAAAGCTTTTGACACAACATAAGCATGTCAGTTACACTAAGTCATGTCGTATAAGATACGAGAATGATTGGTCTTAGTGCTAGTTGGAGATTGTTGGAGTATGCCCAAAGACCAATCATATGATGATTGAATAGACATGCTATTTTACTAGATTTATCAAGTAATGGCATCGTCGTTATTATCATTTGGTATGTTTCTGTGCATCAAACTAACCATTGGATAATAATGTCCATACAATAATACGACTATTGTTAAATAGGATCCTTAGTCGAATATTATTACGGGTATGGACAATGATAATATATAAAGACTAATATGTGGTTGATGACAAGCGTTGTCATTGTCATAGAGATGTCAAAATCAACACATAAGTATTTGTTAGAGAACAACATACTGGATTGACCTGCTATGAGCATGTTTCTTGGGTAATTATGTGACAGTCACAACATTGCTCATGATAAACATATGTATAATCCTCAGACTTGAGATCAACATGATTTCAACATAAAGATTTACGTATTTTGACTTAGTCAAACATGTGTCGTAACTGACTACATTATAAAGACTGATGATTGGATACATGATGACCTATGTAGTGAAATATGGTTGATCAAGAAAGGATTTGTCCCTCCTACATAATGGGAGAAATATCTTCGGCCACTTGATTGAGTGAGATTAGAAAATGCATGGCCATGCTCGAATATTTTGATATGAGATATCATAGAGATTCGTTTATCATAATCTACTCAAGACATCAAGAAACACTAGATGGACAACGCAAGTGTGACAAACCCATGACTTGTGTTCATCTAAGATATAAAGGACAAAAGGATGAAATACATAAAGGAAGTTTATTCAGGAATTAAGAAAGTCAAACCTTGACTTCATGCAACTTAGGTAGCAATGATGTATTGCTAGATGCCACTCATTGTTTGTAAAATTAGAACAGTTCTAATTTTGCTGCTAACGTTGCATGAACCTACAAGGGTCACACCCTTCGAATGAAACGAGCAACAAAAATTGGAAACCATACTCCCTATTTTAGGGAGGTTGCCGAAAATCCCCTATGGGATAGGGGAAATCGACAACTCCCTTAAATGGGAATAATATTGGATAAATATTGTATTTATCAGATATTATTTAGAGTGTGGAAAATATTTAGAGACTTAAATATTATAGAATAAGACTCTAGAAATTTAAATATATATTTGGAATTTATATAATGTATATAATTCCAAGTTTATAAAGAATTAGATTCTACATAATTTAAAATATATATTTAAATATATTTAAATCCAAGTAAAGATGGAATGAGATTCTATATAATAAAAATATATATATTTGGATTAAATATATTGTATATTTAAATCCATGCTTTATGTAGAATAAGATTTTACATAATTAAATATATATATTTTATTTAATATTATTAAATATAATGTATATTTAATATAAACCAATTTCAAGTAGAATTAGATTCTATGAATTTTGGTTGAACTTGGATTTAAGGAATTCAGCTAGAATTAAGTCTTTGAATACTATTTAAAGGGGCAAGGGCTAGCAACCAAATCATCCCTCTTCCTCCTCTTGAAGATTTCGACAACACCCCTAGGGATTCCCCACTGGAATTCGATATATCCCAAAAAGCTCTCTAAGAAGCTGCTCGATGTTTTTCTGGTGTTCTACTTGCCCCTGGCAAATCCCCGAAGGTTCCCTTGCTCGATTGCAAGTCCCGGTTGAACTTCTGGTCGATTTCAGACTCCCTCAGGAATCCCTGGAGGGATTTCGACTTCTCCCTGGAAGGTGTTCAAACCTGTCGAAATTTATCCCTAAGTGTTAGGGAGGCAGAAACTTTGTTCGTTTTGTTCGGGTGGACTCCGTAAAGGTTGTTGCGAACCCGTGATGATTCCGGTTTTACTTGACGTGGTTATTCCAACATACCGTCGATTTTCCAGTTTCTAGAGTTTTAAAAGGTAACTCTTTATCTTTTCACCCCGGATTCGTTCATGTACGTGGATCCTGGCTGGATTATGTCAGATTATTTTTCCGCTGCGCCACGAGGCGTGCCGACATGACCCAACAGTACTTCAAGGGACAAATTTGTATTTGAGAGACATACTTCTTGTCCAATTTCTTCTTTGATTATTTGTGAGGGTTTGGTCAAATTTTGGGTAGAAAATTTGACCGGTTGTGTAAAGGTTACCTTCTAAGCCTTGAAAAGAGGAAGAACAAATAGTGAATTGTTGAAATCTTTAGTGGTAGCTAAGGTAGTGGATGTAGAGTTCATTTGGAACTTGAACCACGCTAAAATCCTTTGTTCTTCATTTTTTTAAATTGCCCTTTCACTTCACAAAGTTTTTAAATCCCAATTCACCCCCTCTTGGTCTTGATCATTCAATCGACCCACTCAACATAATGTATGAATATACTTTTGTAATGTTAGACCAAGGAGTTAAAGGACTAAATACTAAAGTGGATCAAGTAGTAGATAGACAAAAGAAGATCATGATTCGGGAACAAAACTAGCTCGAAACGAACTATGGGCGTAGTTTAAAGTCTTGAGATAGGCTAGTAACCTTCCTGAGCATTTCTTACTGATTTTAATTACATTAATTTATCTTGAAACATGCTATGCACAACTAAGCTTGGAACTAAGGTAAGTACTTGAATGATAAGTATGATACGTTATGTAATATTTGAGTTAATGATATGCTCATAAAATGACCTATGTTTGTTCATACATATATGTTTAATAAGAAACCTATGCTATGCTATCTTTCGAATAAGAAATGAGTATGAATCGAGAACCATATATGAACTATGTATGTGGTTGATATGGTAAGATATAAGCCTTGTTTGTTAGTTTATGAACTTGAAGCTATGCTCATCTTTGATATAAATAAAATATTCTATTCGAATACCTTGATAAGGAGCTATGCTCATTTCTGATTCTGTTTTAATATGATGTAAATGAAATGCCTTGGTTTCGAGTCAGTCATAGGTATAGTTGGCATGCCATAGAGTCCATAGAGCTCGTGTTTGGGGTGGATTATGATCCTTATGAGGCGACAGTAGGAGGGATTTGTTGTGGTCACTTGGCGACAGTAGGAGGGATTGACCAGTACTTCGAGTACCTTTTGTTGGCGACAATTGGTTGGGGATTCGTGCACCTAGACTACTTGATTCTCAAGGCTATGTTAAAAGAGAAACCATGAGCATTTATAAAATAAACTAATGAACTCCTCAATAACATGCATAACAAGTAAAATGTATCTAATTGAGGATTGTATATTCTTTTGGGGAAATAGATTTGCTTTGATAGAGTGCATAACTAAATATATGAGTTTCGTTCGAATGCTTATATGTACACACACACACATGTTTTGTCCAAGTACCTATGACTATTTGAGTATATGCTTGTTTCGAATGTCTTATTCTGCAATAGCCAACTTTTTGTTCAAGCTTTGTTGTATGCTTTTTTGGATTATGGTATTTGTATTTGTTCAAATACTTTAGTTTATGATAACATAGACTAATGAGATTTACATGCTAATTAATAAAATATATCGTTATTTGAATGACAAGAATTGCTTACTTAACTAGATACTTGTTTTATATTTGGTGAAAATGGCATGCTATGTTAAAGAGAAATAATGAAAGTTATAAGTTAAATTGATGAATCCTTGTAACAACTTGCATAACAAGTAAAATGTACCTATGTGATTTTTTGAACATTCTCTTGGTTTAAGTAATATGTTTTGATAGAATGCCTATTTACACGTGTGTTTTGTTTAAATACTTGTATAATAAGAAATGAGCTTACAATTGAATCTTGTGTATTCTTTTGGATAAGGCATACTTGGCTCGAATACTTTAATCTATGATAGCTTGTGTACCTTACGTGATAAGTAACTTATATTTACGTTGACACCCTATGTGACATATGGTTCATGTCTATGATATGTTGTGTCGGATATCTTTGGTGACAAGTAAAACATGTTTCTAAGTTACCATGTTAGATAATTGGTAAAACAAGTTTGTGAAACTATATATTTGAAACCTTATGGTTATATTACTTTTTCATTCTATTAAGTTGATATTTACTTGGACCTTGATAAACTTTGGTGAAAGAATAGGAATAGATCATATGATGTTGAATGCATTGCTTTCGATTATTAGTACTACCGCACTAAGCGTTTGCTTACCCTATTCTTTCATCACCTTTCAAGGTAACATTGCTTTAATTTAACTTTCGAGCTTGGAAGAGATCACAAGAGTCAAGAAGTATGTTTTGTAATCTCTCTTAAGAACTCCTAGTTTGTGACACATAGATGATATGTATGCATAGTGCATTTAGGTTACCCTTTTTGGTCACACATGTATCTAAGCTTTATGAGTATTTAATACTTTTTTGTAATGGGCCTTAATATGCTTCATGGTTGCTTGTAGTTTGAATTATGGTAGTTATGATGTTTGATTGGTTGATGGTTATAAAGATCAATTAGTAATATGTCAATGAATGCGTATATGGTATTGTTAGGCAAATGAGACTGGAAAATAATTGAATGGTTCGAGTACTGGTTAGGATTAATTAGCTAATAATTGGTTGAATGTGTGATAACCGATGATTTAAGATCATGGATACATGAGTGTGGTATCTAAATAGTTTGAACAAAACTCGTGTCTATGTTTAAATGTATGCTTGATTTTGATGTATTCACTTGTATGATATGTACATAGAAGATTCTTATCATGCTAAATTCGAAAGTCACTAGGTTGAGTAGCTTGATCTAATTGTTATATTTGAAATTTTGTATGTTGCTTAAATGAAATTTGAAATGTGTTAAGGAATGAATTACACCATTTTAGATGATGTTCGAATAGCAACTAGCATGCTAGCAAAGTCTATTGGATTGCTTCATATTTAGGTCACATTCTTTGCTAACTTTCGAATGGTATGTACCACGAACTAGCTTATATTTAACATATTATTGATATAATAAAAATGTCTATAAGCTAAGTTATAGTTAACTTGATAATATATCAAACTTTAGTATACAAATTGTAAGAAATGGTCTTAATCTTTCTTGATCTGTATATAAGTTCATCTCTGTGCATTGGTTGTATGTTTTGGTAATGGATATTGGTATTGAATTGTATCGTAATCTTCCTTGGATATTATGTACTCATTCTTTGAATATTTTTGATGTTATGCTTAGTTTTCTTGTAATGATTCTTAGCACGACTTCTCTCCTAAGCCGGTTAAAGGTGTTACAAAACCTTATCGTCCGTAATCCTAACAAACCCTCACAAAATGAGGGATCGAATAGGACCATGGACATCGGGGAGAAGCCTCCGCAACGAGAAAACCAAAGGATGGCTGGGACACCTCAGATCGAAGGGGAGGAGAAAGGAAAAAAGAACATAGAAAGGAAAGGGAAAGCAAAAATAGTAGGGGTGCGACGGAGGGGGATGGCTATCGCTTAGAATCAAGGAGCAACATTACCCAAACAAACCTAAAAAACCCTAGATTATAGAGAGAAACGAGAGAAAATTTTCTTGAGGAGAGAGAAGCCCTTGAAAAGATGTTTTGATTGTTTCTTAAAAACAATACTAAGCGAACATTGAATCGAATATTCAAATGACCATTTCCATTTTCTTAAGATAAGAGTAGTTGAGTCAATTGTTAATGCATTTGAAGGTTAAATAAAATTGAAAGCTAGAAGAAGAGCTAATAATAGGGGTTTGGTGCAATAAATGAAAGCCTGACAATTGACAATGACAACTTACAACTTGCAAGCTGCAAATATAAGGGAGCAGCCGCAGAGTTGCAGTAAAGATGTAATACTTGAATATTATCCGGGTACATATAAGTATACATATTTTTTTTCTCTTAAATAAAAATAAATACTATAAATATAAAAAATTCATAAATATTCCCAAAGATCCAATATAGTTCAAATTTAATGCCTCAGTTTTGGGCCTAGGTGTTTTGCGTGTCGGGTTAGGCTAGTGGAACCGATAATCGGTCGTTCGAGAAGTTAAGAGATGGTTTAGAGAAATCAAGGTTCAGGATGGGATAAAAATGTGGTAAAAATTTCTAAAATCCTCTAAAATTATATTTAAGAGGTTGGTTAAATCAATTTTTCAATACGAGTTTTAGGAAGTATACATTTTGGGTAGTGACCAAAATGTAAAGTTTTAAAACTATGAAAATAAGAGTTATTCAAAAAGAGTCAAAATCTTAGAATCTTTAGAGAGCTAATTGGCAATTAAGCCTTTTCTCTAATTTGACATGTGTTTTAAATGATTTATTAAATAATTAAAGTGGCTTTTATTGATTTAATTAAAAGTTAGTTATTTTGGTTAAACAATTTGACGATCATTTCATTTTCCTCATTTTACATCAGCCAAACACTCTATTTCAATTCTTTCATTTTCCAGATTTCATTCACTTTCATTTTCTCTCTTGATTTCCAACTTCTCTCTTGTGATTTCTCTCAATCTTTTCAAGATTCTCGAAAGCAAAACTTGTCAAATTAGAAGAGAAACAAGGATTGGAGGTAAATTTCGTGCTAACCCTCTAATCAAGGTTCTTTAATGAAATTCCCAAGATATTTGACTCTTTATTTATGTTTTTGATTGGAGTTTCTTTGTGGTTTTGATAAAATTATGAAATCTTGTTGAAAAAATATGATTTAATGTGATTTTCGAAGTTGTTTTGATTTGATTTGTTTGAGGTGGTTTCTAATTGAGTTTTGAAAAGTTTATGATGTTGAAATAGAGTTTTAATCATATTAATCCCGAAATCCTTGAAATCTTTGTTTTTAAAGGCGTTTTTTATTAGGTTTTTGGAGTGTAATTTGAGATCTGAGTTGCTGGAGGTATAATGATGATTTTAGATTGTTTTTGGATGTTGATTTATGGTTAAAATGTGTTGGATGTGTTGGTTGGTGGCTGGGCTGAGTTTAGAGATCAATCGATTGAGTTTTTAGTTGTTTTGAATGGGTAATTTGATGCTTTAGAGCATGGCAGTGGGTTTCCTATTGTGCGCTGGTGTTTGGATGCATTATGATGAATTGAATCTCTGTTTTTAATGTGTTGAAAACACGAGATAGTGTTCCATAATTGACCGAAGGGGTTTTGGAGGCTTCGAACGGTTGATTGTTGCGTCGGCAAGTGTGGTTTCGCAAGTCGGCGAGTGGAAACTGATTTTCCAACATGGAAACGTTTTTAGAAAAGGTTTTGGGAACTTAGTAAGAGCTTGAAACGCTTTACTAAGTTCAAAAGTAAGTAAAGTGAATTTCTCTCTGAGTTTGTGCTATTATGAGCCTTTGGATGCACTTGTTTTTATTGTATTTACCTATTGTTTTAAAGTATGTTTTGAGTTTATAAAATGTGGTGGATGATGCCATATGGTTTAAGGATGCACTAGGTAAGTGATACTTGTATGCATGTGTTGATGCAGGAGTTTTAAAGCATGGCTTACTGCTTGAAATATGTCTAATTATAAATGTTTTGGAAAACAATGAGGTATGCATGAAATGTGGATTATATTGGCAAGTGATGTTGTGTAAAGTGTTTTATAAATGAAATCGGATATAGTTAGCCGACTATAGGATTGAGTGCACTATAAACAAGTTGCCTTGGATGTTGAGGGGTTATGATTTTACCGAAAACTCCATCCAAGTACCATAACGATTGAGGAATGTTTAAGGTTGCAACGGTAGAGGGTAGCTCCCGGGTGCGAACCTTGTATGTGTTCTGTCTCTTGTTAGTGGGCTATACATCTACCGATGAGTGGTGTTATGGGGTTGTAATTGTACCGAATACTCCATCATGGGTGTCACAACAGTGGAGGGTTATTCCCGTGTGTGAGCCTTGAGATGCTGGTAGAGTGTATAAAGTGTTTGGGACAACACTTGGTAATCTGTGTATCCGATATGCTTTTTGAGAAATGAGAATGTTGTTAAGCACTTGTAAGCCAATATAATCGATTAAATTCCTATGGAAATGTTGATGATACATATTCTGGAAAATGCATGTTTTATCTTTAGCTTTGCATATAGGTAAATATGCTTGAAAGGCTTGATTTTTTTAGCAATGGTTTAATTGTTGAGAAGTATGTGATACTTGTTGCACGGTGTTTAGCATGCTGATTTTAATGAGGAAATGCATGGATTTTAAAAGAAGGCATGATGGTTTTCAAAAGAGTGAAAATGGTTTTGTGCATTAATGGTGTTTTTGGTTTTGAGCGTTTCTCACTAAGCTTGTATGCTTATGCTCTCCTTTTCTCATTAATGTAGATAATTAAGTGATTGGAGGTAGCAACTATCAAAGGATTTCCAAGAGACTTCATTGAATGTATGTCTCGGTTTTGATGTTGTGTAATAAAGGTAATGAGGTTGTCCAATACTATGAATGTTACTCATTTTGTTGTTTTCTGGTTTGGTACAAGTTTGGCATGCATACTTTGGTATGAAATTGTTCTTTAATTGTTGGATTATGCTTGGATTGGAGATTTGGCTTTTGATGCTTGAATTTCCTAGGAACCAATATTGATGTTAGTGTTGCTTTGGTGATGTTATTGCCATGTGAACTTGGTAGTTGAAGTGTACTTTGGTTGTAAGCATGTTGGAATGGTTTGAGATGGTTTTTGAAGTGTTAAACCAGCAAAATTATACTTTGCATGCCTTGGTGTTTCGAAACACCCTTGTCCGTTTCAAAACGGGTGTTTGGAAATGCCTTGGGGTATCGAAACGGGAAGGTCCATTTCGGTACGTTTTGCCACTGTGAATCCCTGTTCCAAAATGAGTCAAGAGTATTTTCGGTATGAGCTACACCCGTTCTGAAATGGGGCTTGATGTTCCAAAACGATAGGCTGTTATGACAATTATTGGAATATTTTGGAGTTCTGTTTCTTTGCGTTTTGGTCCCTTTTTTATCATGCATGCAATTAAGTGAGTTCCAATGGTTATTTTGAGCTGAGTTTTTATAGAGATGCATGAAATGAGTTTAATTAAAGGTTGGTAAACCAAATTTGTTAAAATACCCTTGCAACATGATAAGTTTACAAAATGTTCCTTAAAACTAAATTTGGTAATAATCAATGTGCGCTTGAGTTATTGTTTGATCCGTTGATTTGTTGAACACATAGGAACCTATCTTGCATCTAGACAAGATAACAAGAAAAAAAAGGATTGTTTATTGAGGTAAACCTTCCCGGTTTACTTTAATATTCCTCGTGTGTCCCGTTTGGTTTAGTCTATCGTCTAGGCTGGGTCGAGGGGGTTACATTTGGTGGTATCAGAGCCAGGTTACGAAAGGTTAGGATGAGGGTAATTTGTTGGTAAGTAATGGAGATGGGAATGTGTATTTTTGGGTGATGTTTGTTTTTTCGGTGAATGTCTTAAGCATGTAAATGTTGAGTATGTGATGGTGATTGTAATATGAGTGAGAGTTGTTATATATGATGATAGATTGGGCTGAATCTTAATGCTTATGATGCATGATGGTTTTGACATGCATGTGGTGTGCTTTATGCTATGTTGGGGGGGAAATTGGAATGCCTATTGCCTTATTACTATAGTGAAATGTTTTAAATTGAATTTGAAGTCTTGGATCCTTTCTAGAAGCTAGCTTGATCTTTTGTTTGTTTTATATTCATGCCTTAATGATAATAGTACAATGGGACCGAGTAGAGAGTTACGTTCTGGGTCAGTTGCTCCTGCTGATGAGCAATGAAATCAAGAGAACGAGGTTCGGCTTGGTGCGAATTTACCTCCTCCACCGCCTCCACCACTTGGGGTGAGGAGCAAGAGCAACACGGACAGGCTGGTCCGACGTTGGGTGATCTGATACCTTTGGTACAGGCGATGACTGGAGCATTCCAGGCTGTTGTTGCTTGAGTGCAAGCTCCAGCTGCTGGGCAAACGGGTTTGCCGTTAGAGTGCTTGCGAAGTTTGGGAGGCGTGGTATACCTTGGTTTTTCTCCTGAGGCATCCGAGGCTTGGATGGCCAGTACGATCTGGATTTTGGATCAGATGGGGTGGAATGATACACGAAAGCTGGGTTGTGCAGTGTCGTTGTTCCATGGTGATGCGTATGCATGGTGGACAACTGTGAACGCGGCCCTAGAGCCTAACGAGGTGGATTGTGATTTCTTTCAAGTTGCCTTCAAGAGAAAGTATCTAAGAGTCAGATACTTGGATGATAAAAAGCGGGAGTTCATGTCTCTGGTGCAAGGGAACATGACAGTAGCAGAGTACGAGGTCCAGTTCGTACGATTGAGCCAGTATGCTTAGGAGTTGGTACCGAGTGATAGGCAACATTGTGATCGCTTCTGGTATGGTTTGGTACAGGACGTAAAGACGTTCATGCTCGCGTCTGATTACACAGATTTTGATGTGCTGGTAACACGAGCCAAGGACATAGAGCAAAGTTTGGGTCTGAAATCTCGCATGGGTTGATCTGGCTCGAATAAGTTAGCTGCATATGCTGGCCCTAATGGTGGGCAGAATAAGAGGAATCGTGACCGTAGATATCAGCTTGTGGCGAGGCGAGGTGCGCCAGCTCAGGATAACTGGATGAGGTTTGAACAGAATACTTACTGGTCATGTGGATCGCGTGAGCACTTAAGGCGAGGTTTTCCTCGCATGGCTCGTGAGGCGCAGGCTTCTGTGGCTGGGGCTAATTCTTGTTGAAGCTGTGGATCTACTGATCACATGAGACATGAGTGTCCCTTGTTAGCGGGAGGTGGTCAAGGTCGTGCACTTGTTGTTGCATCACAAAGAGGTCGTGGGCGCGGTCGTGGTAACTTTCAAAGGATGGAGGATGGGCAAAGAGGTGTGGCTCATGCTGTTGCTGTTCAACCGGAGGGTGGTGGTCCTGCGAGGGTGTATGCAAATCGCGAGGGACGTAACGACACCGACGTGATTGCATGTACCTTCGCCTTGCAATCCTTGTCTTTGTTAGCATTTATTGATTCTGGATCTACGCATTCATACATCTTGAGTGAGCATGCACATTTGCTTGATATTCCTGTTGAGATGCTAGACGATAGGAATGAAAGTAACAAGCTCTTTTGGTGAAACTGTTGTTACAAGAAAACTATATAGGAGATGCCTTTTATCTGTTCAAGGCCATGTGTTTTCAGTTGATTTGATGAAATTGCCTTTTATGGTTTTGATGTGATTCTTGGAATGGATTGGTTGGTTGAGCATCAAGCTGTAGTTGATTTTGATGTTAAACGAGTTATCATGAAACTTGTAGATGATTACGGAGTGGTAATTGTAGGCGAGAACGTGAAGTTCTTGTCTAATGCAATTTCGGCTCTTGAAGCGAGTCGGATGATGGAGTTGGATTGCAAAGCTTTCTTAGCTTATATAATGAATCCTAGTGCAAAGGAAGTGCACGTACAAGACATGCAAACTGTATGTGAATTTCCAAGTGTTTTTTCGAAAGAGTTGTCTGGGTTGCCACCGAATAGAGAAGTTGAGTTTGGCATTGAGTTGTATGAGAATACGACTCCAGTGTCCATTGCTCCTTATCAAATGGCACCTAAAGAGTTGAAGGAGTTGAAGACGCAACTTTAGGAGTTTCTTGATCGAGGGTTCATAAGGCCAAGTGTTTCACCTTGGGGTGCGCCGGTCTTGTTTGTGAAGAAGAAGGATGGTACGATGCGTATGTGCATAGATTATCGGCAACTGAACAAGTTGACGATTAAGAACAAGTACCCTTTGCCAAGGATTGATGATTTATTTGATCAGTTTTGGGGTGCTTGAATGTTTTCAAAGATTGATTTGAGGTATGGGTATTATCAGCTAAAGGTTAAGGATGTGGATGTACCTAAGAACACTTTTCGGACAAGGTATAACAATTATGAGTTCTTGGTGATGTCGTTTGGGTTGACAAATGCACTGGCTGCATTTATGGATATGATGAATCATGTGTTCCATGAGTTTCTAAATCAGTTCGTAGTAGTGTTTATTAATGATATTCTCGTGTACTAGCATACCGGGGAGGATCATGATAAGCATTTGAGGATTGTGTTGCAAGTGTTGTTGGAGAATCAAATTTATGCTAAGCTGAGCAAGTGTGAGTTTTGGCTCATGGAAGTGGTTTTTCTTGGACATGTGGTGTCAGCCGAGGGTATTCAGGTTGATCACACACAAGGTCGAGACGATGATAAGATGGAAAACGCCCAAATCAGTGATGGAGGTGCGTAGTTTCCTTGGGTTGGCTGGTTATTATCGAAGTTTTGTTGAAGATTTTTCTAAAATTGCTGCACCTTTGACCAAGTTGTTGCAAAAGAATGTTCGCTTTGAATGGACAGATGTTAGGCATCAAGCTTTCGAGAAGTTGAGGGAAGCTTTGACGCAAGATACTGTCTTGATTCAACCAGAATCAGGTAAGGAGTTTGTAGTTTATAGTGATGCCTCATATGTTGGTTTGGGTTGCGTGCTGATGCAAGGTGGAAAGGTTGTAGCTTATGCGTCTAGACAATTGAAGGTGCATGAGCGTAGCTATCCTACTCATGATCTAGAGCTCGCTGCAGTGGTGTTTGCTTTGATGATTTGGAGACACTACCTTTATGGTGAAAAGTGTGTGGTTTACACCGATCATAAAAGTTTGAAGTATCTCATGTCTCAAAGGGAGTTGAATCTTAGGCAACAAAGGTGGTTGGAGTTGCTTAAGGATTATGATCTGATGATTGAGTACCAGCTTGGGAAGGCCAATGTTGTGGCTGATGCTTTGAGTAGGAAGGTAGGTGTTGAGCTGAGGGTGATGTTTGCTCGGTTGAGTTTATCGTGTGATGGGGGGTTAATAGCCGAGTTGTAGATGAAACCTTCTTTGATTCAGCTAATCAAGGAGAAGCAGTTGCTTGATGATTCGTTGGTGCCTCATGTTCAACATATAGCTGATGGTAATGCAATGGACTTATGTTTCAATGATGATGGAGTTTTATGTTTCAAAAGTCGAATAGTTGTGCTGGAAGATGTTGAGTTGAGGCGCACTATTTTAACTAAAGCTCATAGCAGTCCTTTTGCTATGCATCCTGGTAGTACTAAGATGTACTTTGGTTTCAAGGATGAGTACTATTGGATGGGGTTGAAAAAGGATGTTGTTGATTTTGTAAGAAAGTGTATGGTTTGGCAGCGTGTGAAGGTTGAGCATCAGTTTCCTTCTGTTTGTTACAACCTTTGAGGATACCGAAATGGAAGTGGGAAAGAATTACGATGGAGTTTGTGTCCGGTCTGCCTTTGACACCATCTAAGAAGAACTCCATATGGGTGATTGTGGATCGTCTTACGAAGTGTGCACATTTCTTGGTTGTGCATACTACATACACGTTAGATAAGTTAGCGGAGTTGTATATTTCTGAGATTGTGCGTTTGCATGGTGTGCCTAAGTCCATAGTGACATATAGAGATCGAGGTTTTGGGAATGTTTACACCAGGCATTGGGTAAGCATTTGAATTTCAGCACTTCATATCATCCTCAGAAAGATGGGCAATTAGAGCGAGTTATCCAAGTGCTGGAGGACATGTTGTGATGTTGTGTGATAGATTTCCAAGGTTATTGGGCAAAATAGTTGCCTTTGGTTGAGTTTGCCTATAATAACAGTTTTCAGGCAAGTATACAAATAGCTCTGTATGAGGCCTTGTATGGGAGAAAGTGTAGGACGCCTCTTTGTTGGGCTGAGGCGGGGCAAAAGTTGGTTTTCTTACCGGATATGCTCAAGGGAACATCTGAGAAAGTGAAACTCATATGTGAACAGTTGAAGGCTACTTCGGATCGTCATAAGTCTTACGCGAATTTAAAGCATAGGGAGATTGAGTTTGCGGTAGGAGATCGCGTGTTCCTAAAACTATCGCCTTGGAAGAAGGTGATGAGGTTCAGACGTAAGGGAAAGCTTAGTCCGAGGTTTATTGACCTCATGAGGTTGTGGAGCGAATTGGTCATGTGGCTTATCGATTGAGGTTGCCTCCCGAGTTGGAGAAGATGCGTGATGTGTTTCATTTTTCTATGTTGCGGAGGTATAGATCGAATCCATCTTATGTGATGCCAATTGAGGAGATTGATTTGAATCCAGATTTATCCTATGATTAGGAACCAATGGGTATTCTTGATTCGAGTAGCAAAGTTCTTCGTGGTAAGACAAATGAACTGGCAAAAGTGTTGTGAAGACATCAGGGAGTTGAGGAGGCCACATGAGAAAGCAAGGCGGACATGTTGAGGCAGTTTCCGCACCTTTTTCCTTAATGTAAAATTTTAAGGACGAAATTTCCTAAGTGGGGGAGAGTTGTAATGCCCCGGTTTTGGGCCTAGGTGTTTTGCGTGTCAGGTTAGGCTAATGGAACATGTAATCGGTTGTTCGAGAAGTTAAAAGGTGGTTAGGGAAATCAAGGTTTGGGATGAGATTAAAATGTGGTAAAAATTTCTAAAATTATATTTAAGAGGTTGGTTAAATCAATTTTGCAAAACAAGTTTTGGGAAGTATACATTTTGGGTAGTGACCAAAATGTAAAGTTTTAAAACTATGAAAAAAGAGTGTTTTTCAAAAGGAGTCAAAATCTTATAATCTTTAGGGAGCTAATTGGCAATTAAGCCTTTTCTCTAATTTGACATGTGTTTTAAATGGTTTATTAAATAATTAAAGCGACTTTTATTGATTTAATTAAAAGTTAGTTATTTTGGTTAAACGATTTGACGATCATTTCATTTTCCTCATTTTACATCAGCCAAACACTCTCTCTCAATTCTCTCATTTTGTAGATTTCATTCACTTTCATTTTCTCTCATGATTTCCAACTTCTCTCTTGTGATTTCTCTCAATCCTTTAAAAATTCTTAAAACCAAAACTTGCCAAATTAGAAGAGAAACAAAGATTGGAGGTAAATTTCGTGCTAACCCTCTGATCAAGGTTCTTTAATGGAATTCCCAAGATATTTGACTCTTTATTTATGTTTTTGATTGGAGTTTCTTTGTGGTTTTGATAAAATGATGCAATATTGTTGACAAAAGATGATTTAATGTGATTTTCGGAGTTGTATTGATTTGATTTGTTTGAGATGGTTTCTAATTGAGTTTTGAAAAGTTTGTGATGGTAAAATAGAGTTTTAATCATATTAATCCCGAAATCCTTGAGATCTTTGTTTTTAAAGGTGTTTTTGGTTGGGTTTGTGGGGTGTAATGTGAAATCTGAGTTGCTTGAGGTATAAGGATGGTTTTAGATTGTTTTTGGATGTTGATTTATGGTAAAAATGTGTTGGATGTGTTGGTTGGTGGCTGGGCTGAGTTTAGAGATCAATCGATTGAGTTTTTAGTTGTTTCTGATGGGTAATTTGATGCTTTGGAGCAGGGCAGCGGGTTTCCTATTGAGTGCTGGTGTTTGGATGCATTATGATGCATTGAATCTCTGATTTTAATGTGTTGAAAGCACGAGATGATGTTCCAGAATCGACTGAAGGAGTTTTGGAGGCTTCAGACGGTTAATTGTTGTATCGGCAAGTGTGGTTTCGCAAGTCGGTGAGTGGAAACTAATTTTCCAGTATGGAAACGTTTTTAGAAA
This sequence comes from Hibiscus trionum, assembly GCA_030270665.1. Lineage (NCBI taxonomy): Eukaryota > Viridiplantae > Streptophyta > Magnoliopsida > Malvales > Malvaceae > Hibiscus > Hibiscus trionum. The sequence continues at coordinate 4,791,189 of BSYR01000007.1, read as the reverse complement.
AGGTTTTGGGAACTTAGTAAGAGCTTGAAACGCTTTACTAAGTTTAGAAGTAAGTAAAGTGAGTTTCTCTCTCGGTTTGAGCTATTATGAGCCTTTGGATGCACTTGTTTTATTGCATTTACCTACTGTTTTAAAGCATGTTTTGAGTTTATAAAATGTGGTGGATGATGCCATATGGTTTAAGGATGGACTAGGTAAGTGATCCTTGTATGCATGTGTTGATGCATGAGTTTTAAAGCATGGTTTAATGCCTGAAATATGGCTTATTATAAATGCTTTGGATAACAGTGAGGTATGCATGAAATGTGGATTATATTGGCAAGTGATGTTGTGTAAAATATTTTATAAATGAAATTGGATATAGTTAGCCGACTATAGGATTGAGTGCACTATAAACAAGTCGCCTTGGATGTTGAGGGGTTGTGATTGTACCGAAAACTCCATCCAAGTACCCTAATGATTAAGGAATGTTTAAGGTTGCAACGATAGAGGGTAGCTCCCGGGTGCGAACCTTGCATGTGTTTTGTCTCTTGTTAGTGGGCTATACATCTACCGATGAGTGGTGTTGAGGGGTTGTAATTTTACCGGATACTCCACCATGGGTGTCACAACGGTGGAGGGTTACTCCCGTGTGTGAGCCTTGAAATGCTGGTAGAGTGTATGAAGTGTTTGGGACAACACTTGGTAATCCATGTATTCGATATGCCTTTTTAGAAATGAGAATGTTGTTACTCACTTGTAAGCCAATATAATGGATTGAAATGCTATGGAAATGTTGATGATGCATATTGTGGAAAATGCATGTTTTATCTTTAGCTTTGCATATTGGTGAATATGCTTGAAAGGCTTGATTTTTGTTTAGCAATGGTTTAATTGTTGAGAAGTATGTGATACTTGTTGCATGGTGTTTAGCATGCTGATTTTAATGAGGAAATGCATGGATTTTCAAAGAAGGCATGATGGTTTTTAAAAGAGTGAAAATGGTTTTGTGCATTGATGGTGTTTTTGGTTTTGAGCGTTCCTCACTAATGTTGTATGCTTATGCTCTCTTTTGCTCATCAATGTAGATAATTAAGTGATTAGAGGCAACAACTATAAAAGGATTTCCAAGAGACTTCATTGAATGCATGTCTCGGTTTTGAACTTATGTAATAAAGGCAATGAGGGAGTCCAATACTATGAATGTTACTCGTTTTGGTGTTTTCTTATTTGGTACAAGTTTGGTATGCATATTTTGGTATGAAATTGGCCTTTAAATGTTGGATTATGCTTGGATTAGAGATGTGGCTTTTGATGCTTAAATTTCCTAGGAAGCATGCATCTAGAACCCAATATTGATGTTAATGTTACTTTGGTGATGTTATTGCCATGTGAACTTTGTAGTTGAAGTGTACTTTGGTTGTAAGCATGTTGGAATGGTTTGTGATGGTTTTTGAAGTGTTAAACCAGAAAAATCATACTTTGCAGTCCTAGGTGTTTCGAAACACCCTTGCCCGTTTCGAAACAAGTGTTTGAAAATGCCTTGTGGTATCGAAAAGGGGAGGTCCATTTCGGTACGTTTTTCCACTGTGAATCCCTGTTCCGAAACGAGTCAAGAGTAGTTTCGGTACGAGCCTGCATTTCGAAACAGGTACCTCTGTTTCGATACACCCATTCTGAAACGAGGCTTGATGTTCCGAAACGGCAAGTTGTTATGACAGTTATTGGAATATTTTGGAGTTCTGTTTCTTTGCGTTTTGGTCCGTGTTTGTCATGCACGCAACTAAGTGAGTTCCCATGGTTATTTTGACCTGAGTTTTTGTAGAGATGCATGAAATGAGTTTATTAAAAGTTGGTAAATCAAATTTGGTAAAATACCCTTGCAACATGATAAGTTTACAAAATGGTCCCTAAAACTAAATTTGAAAATAATCGATGTGCGTTCAAGTTATCGTTGGATCCGCTGCTTTGTTGAACGAACACATAGATACCTAACTTACATCTAGACAAGATAAAAAAATGAATAGGGTACTTCAATATTCCTCGTGTGATCCGTTCGGTTCGGTCTATCGACTAGGCCGGGTCGACAGGGTTACACCAAATCTTTTATAATGTCCATTTTACAAATACAAAGCTCAAACTACATCCTAAAGCGCATTTCTTTATAATCTGCCAACTCATTTACAACTAATATCCAACCCAACAAACATAATAATCTGAAAATCCTTTTCCTGCCCAAATAGTGCCACGTGGCAGCCCCTTATTGGCCCGAACATGTATCACATGGATTGTGCCGTATTTGGATACAACTGTCGCTGATGTCAACGAGTCAGACCCCTATAAATAGAGGAGAGAGTGTGTCAATTCATTCATTACGGATAATAACATTAACATTAACATTAACATTAACATTAACATTAACATTAATAATAATAATAATAATAATAATAATAATAATAATAATAATAATAATAATAATAAAAAGAGAAGAGAAAAAGCCTTACCCATCGAAAGTCGAACCGTCGTGGGAGTTGGAGAGCCACCGACGAAGCTCGTTTATCATCAGAAAAAGAAGTTAGAGTGGAGACCAGAACGCCGTTTTCGTCATTCAAGGTATATTTCCTTCATCATTTTCGATTTCCTATAAAAAAGCAAAGTAAAACCATTAGTTTGCGAAAACAGAAACAAAAATGAAAATAAAACCAAATCTGAAAATGAGTTTCAGTTAAAGATCTTATCTTCATAGTGGTCGGAGTTCTTTTCCAAGAGTTGGTTGAGTTGAATAGGGGTGGTTTCAAGTATATCTAGCCCTAGATTTGGGGAAGAATGGGTGTTTCTGATGAAACGAGTTCGATTTTATGCTTTAGATCGAAAAAATGATTTTTAGAGTTTTTACGGGCTTTGGGAACGGTGGTCGGAATTCACCGTACGATGATCGGAGTTGGATCAGGGATGATCGGAGGTTATTGGTTGTGGCCGAAAAACACTGGAGTTTGATCGGAGTTTTGCCGGAACGAATTTGGGTAGTGGTTGGGACGACGAACCATTTTCCTGTTCATCGAGTTCTCGATGAACACTCGAAGAACACATAAGAAATATGCGTGTTTGATTCATTTTGGGCTAAGATTTTTGGACATTTAGTGTTATGAGGAGAGAAGATAGAGAGAATGGTGAAGGAGCTCCGTTAGAGAGAGTGAAATTTTAAAAAATGAGGAGAAATGCAACATTTTTGGGCAAAAAGGGGTTTAAACCCGCGAGTGTTATCCGATTCGGATTATTATACCCTCACCCTTCTTTTCGAATTTTCCTAATTTTGACCATGAGTTTGCTTTATATTCAATTTAGTCCTTTTCTATAATGAAATCAAAATTCTGCTTTAAATTCTTTGTAATTTAGTCATTTCTTTTAATATAATTGTTGTTATTAATTGCTTGATTTAATTAAAGCATGTGGTATCATTTAGGTGACTTTAATTACCTAAATTTAATGCATATAATTATATAGAGCCTTAGCTTTAGGTTCTTATTAGGCTTTAATAATTCGAATAAGGTAGATCATTATAGAAAATTAATGGGTATTGATTGGGTAATTTTGAAGTTTAAATTTGAATGGTGTCATAAAGTAATAGGATGTTATTCAACATGAACTCTTAAATAGAATATTCGATATTAATTAAAACCCTAGAAAATTAATAAATAACTTAGATTAATAATTATAGCATTAATTACAATTAGAACTTTAAATAATTAGAATAATTAATTAATAGGAGAATATTAACTATAATTTTGAGATTTAAATATGGATGGTTCTCAAAAGTAATTGAGAGTTATCTCATATAAACTTTGAAACTAAATAATATTCATATATTAAAAAACATATAAATTAAATTAGAGCATTTTTAGATTAGTACTTAAAATGAACTAGACCATAATTAATCATGCATAAAAAACCTTTTATATGTGAGATATATTTTTGAAATATGGATAGAGGTACTGTAACACCATGGTTTTGGCCCTAGATGTTTTAAAGGTTGAATCGGGCCGGTCGAGAACGGTTCAAATATTTAAGGTAGGTTTAGGGAACACCTAGTTCGGGATGCTTTAAAAATATGGAAAAATACCTAAAAATCCTCACTTATTATATAAATGGTTATGGTGAAAACAATTTTACAAAATGTGATTTGGAAATATTACATTTTGGTGTAGTGACCAAATTGCAGTTTTTGCAAAAGTTGACTAGTGACTGTTTTGTAAAGGATTGAAACTTTAAATCTTTAAGGAGCTAATTTTACCAAATTGTTTTTCATCAGATTTCTCTTTAATTTGGGAGTGTTAATAATGATTTAATTAAAGGAATTAAGAGAGAAATTCTATTTTGACTTTTCATAACTACTTTATGATACTTTTTCCCTCTTTTCATTTTCTCTCAACTTCCACTCAGACAAACACATTTCCCCCACCAAATAATCTCTGGTTTTATTTCTTTTGCTGAGATTTCATTCTCCTAAGGATTTCCAATCTTTACTTCATTAAAACCTTTTGTTTTCACCTTGGATTTTTAAGAAATCTTGTCCAAATTGAGGAGAAATCAGTCATTAGAGGTAAGCTTCGTTCTTCTACTCTAATGATCAGTTCTTTACTGAAATTCTCAAGTTATCAATCCTTTGTTGATGGTTTTTAAGTTGTTTTTATGTTATCAATGTGAAATGATTGTTAATTTCAAGATTCTTGATGAGATCTTGGTGATTTTCGTATTTCTATGTTAAGCTCTATTTTAAGGTTGATTTCTAATGTATTTGGATGATATGTGGTGTTGAAAATGAGGTTTTAACAAATAAATCCCGAAAAGATTTGGATTCCTAAGTTTTACATGTTAGATTTGTGGGTTTTGGGGTGATTTTGGTAATCTGTTATTGCTGGAGGTATAAGGACGTGTTTGTGATGATTTTTGGTGTTGATTGAGGTTTAGAAATGATTAGAATAGATAGATCTTGGCTGGGTTTTGATTTGAGAAAGTTTGGAGGTGATTTTGGATAGCCGAAATGGTGTTTTTGAGTAGTGCAGCGAGTTTGAATGAGTGGCTGGTGATTTTAATGCATGATGATGCAATAATCCTCTGCTCTTATGTGTAATGAATAAGGGAGACATCTTCGGACGCTTTTGGTGTTGATCCGGAAGTGCCGGAAGCCTATGAATCATTTCGGCAAGCAAGCGAAATGTAATCGGTGAGTGTGAATGGTTTTAGAAGTCTTTGAGGGACAAAGAAACAAGGTTTGGGGATTTAGGTTTGGTTTGAAACATCATCCTAAGTCCGAAAGTAAGTATGGCTAGATTTGCTTTCGATATGTGGTTGATGCCCCTAAATGATTTTAACATGCTTTTGATTTGTGTTGGACAAAATCCTACTATTTTATGCATGATTTATAACATGAAAAGATGTTATGTGTTGATCACATGTGATGGCATGTCTATGAAAAGAGTTTTGAGATTTTGTCTAGATAAAATGCATGAATTGTGGTTTTGAAATGGGATGAGAATTGTAACCCCCTTAACCCGGCCTAGACAGTTGACCCGAATTAAGAAAGTCACACGGGGAAAACCAAAGTCAACCCGAAAGTCAACCTTGACTAACGACCCTTTTTTTTCTTTTTAAAACTTGTCTAGATGCACATTAAGCCTAATGGTTATCACACAAACATCATACCAAAAGATCACAAACATCAGAGATCAAACAGGGACTCAATTGAACAATTTACAACTTTAGGGACCAAATTGTAAATTCTGATAATTATAAGGACTTAATCCAAATTGAAGTTACCAACTTGAAATTAATCAGGTTTCATGCTTCTCTGTGAAATTTCAGCTCAAAAGGACTTCCCAAACTCATACAATTGCACAAACAAGTTTCAGGACCAAAACGCAAACAATTCAAAACATATAACTGCCAATGTCAGCCCCCAACGGTCACCCGTTCCGAAACGGGAGACAGCCCGTTCCGAAACGCGGGGCCGTTCCGAAACAGGCATAGCATGTTTCGAAACGGGGGTCTGGCAGAGGCTTTTCCGTTTCGGAACGGCCCTTCCCGTTTCGGACGCCTGGGCACGATTAAGGCACCCGTTCCGAAACGGTAGGTGCTGTTCCGAAACACCCTGCCCAGATTACTCCAAAACTCAACTTTAAACATGCAATTACACAACCAATCATGCTCCAAATGCTACCAAACTTTGCCAACATGCAATTCAACATATAAACAACATATTAGCATCACCAATTCAACCAAACATCTTCATATGCAAAAAGCCCCAATTCTATAGGCATGCTTCCTACACAAGCTAGCTATTCAACACCAAACTTCCAAATCAAGCATATAAGGTTCCAATTCAAAAGCCAGCAAACACATCAACATTTAACATACTTAGGGAGTCTCCAACACCTCCCAAAACATACACATTGGTCCCCCATTGCCAAATCACACAAAAGCTAAAATGTACTTATAAAACCTTCATACATTGAGCTTCACTTGAACTTGATTGCTTGCCCTTTCTTGCTGCCCTCAAGGTACTCTAATGCTCTGCATTATTGAATTAAGAAAACGTAGAGAGCGTAAGCAAAAGCTTAGTGAGGCATGCTCAATAAAAACAATTCAATAATGCAATTAAAACCATTTATAAATCATGCTTAGAGTCAACCTATGCACATGCTCAAAGCATACTTTAAAACAAGCAATCTCATGCTTCATATCATATATCAAAACAAGCATCTCATGCTTCTTATATACTTAACATGTCATATTAGCTCAAGTGATACATTTCATTTCTTAAAACAAGTTCATCAACTTCCCAAGGACTTTTAAACACCTTGGCCATGGACTTTTAAACACCATGAAGTATCACATCAAGGACTTTTAAACACCTTGATCCCAAGGACTTTTAAACACCTTGGCCATGGACTTTTAAACACCATGAAGTATCACATCAAGGACTTTTAAACACCTTGATCCCAAGGACTTTTAAACACCTTGGCCTATGGACTTTTAAACACCATAGAAAAGGATCACCTAAGGACTTTTAACCACCTTAGTGTCCACAACATGAACCATCCAAGGACTTTTAACCACCTTGATGTTCATAAGTAACAAGGCTCACTCAAGGACTTTTAACCACCTTAGTGACCTTAACATTTTAAAAACATCACTTGCCAATATACATCATTTTCATCACTTACATCACTATTTTAGAGCATAAAACCAAGCCATATTCATCATGCATTTAAAAGCATTAAACCACATCATTTCAATGTACAAAAGCAAGGAACTCCTACCTAGAGTTACCTTCAACATATGGCTTACATCATCAGCAAAAACCATGCTAAAACATGCTTCCAAAACAATATGTAAAACATGCAAATTATCATTTCGCATCACAACAAAATCATGGCCACCACTAGAGAGAAATTCCGAAAACTTACACTCGAGCTTAGCAAAGTTGTTCAGACTTAAACTAAGCTCCCAAGACATTGGTTACAAAGCCGAAAACCCATTTTCACTCACCGATTCCACTTCGCCACTTGCCGAAGCACGAATTCAAGCTTCCGGATCAACAACTCTTGGATCCAAAGATGCCTCCCCTGCTTAAACACATTAAAGCAGAGGTTTAATGCATCATCAAGCATCAAAAGCTTCAATGAAAGCACTCAAACTCGCTGCTCTCACTCATACACCAATTTCGGCCACCAAACATAATCGAAATTGCATCAAAACCACTTCTCAACAAAGCCTAGCCATAAACCAGCAAAACCTAACATCCATCATCACCATAAAACATCTAAAAACAACCTACAAACATCCTTATACCTCCAGCAACAACAGATCCACAAGATCACCACAAAAACATCCAAGAAACATAAGCTAAACTTAGGAAACACAACCTATCCGGGATTGCATCAATCAAAACTCATTTCCTTATCAATTTAGAGTTCATTTAACATCAAAAACTCATCTCAAATCACAGATCAATCAGATCTAACGAAAATCATGAAAAATCATCAAATCTTGCATTTTAAGCCAAGATACAATTCCAAACTCAAAAGCCTTTAATTAAACATCAATCAAGAGTTGATAACTTGGGAATTTCAGTAAAGAACTGATAGTTTAGAGGAGAAGGACGTTCTTACCTCCAAACTTGTGATTCTCCACTTTTTGGAATGAAAATCCTTGTTGAAACACTTAGAAATTGAAGAGGTTTGAAGATACAATGATTTGGAATCAAATGAGAGTTGAATGGAGGGATTTAGGTGAAGAAATCAGATCCAATTCTCTGGAAAAGTAGTGTTTGGTTTGAGAGAAAATGAGAGAAAGAAAGTTTAGCAAAGTTGGTTACAAAATCCAAGAATAGCCAAAATGGCTTCCCTCCAATTTTAATAACCTTTAAAATCAGATTTTAGACTTAAAATATCTTAGAAAAATCTGGAGAAATCATCTTTGGATTAATAGCTCCTTAAAGATTCAAAGTTTCAACTCTTTATAAAATAGTCACCAAACTTTCGAAAATTACATTTTGGTCACTAGCCAAAATGTCATACTTCCAAAACCCATTTTTCAAAATTGATTTCACAGTTCACTTAATTATATTAAAAGATGATTTTAGAACATTTTTCCATATTTTTAATGCAACCCGAACTAGGCTTTCCTAATTTTACCTCTTAAGATTCGAACAGGACTTTGACCAAACCGGTCAACGCCCAAAACTTCTAAGCCCAAAACCGGGGCGTTACAACTCTCCCCCCCTTAAGAAATTTCGTCCTCGAAATTTACCTGAAGGAAAGAGATAAGGAAACTGCTTCAGCATGTCTTCCTTCCGCTCCCACGTGGCTTCCTCAACACCGCGATGCTTCCACAGCACCTTCACCAACTCAATGGTCTTGCCACGAAGAACCTTGCTATCCGAATCCAGAACCTTCACCGGTTCCTCATCATAGGTCAAATCCGGATTCAAAACCACTTCCTCCACAGGCATCACATGCGAAGGATCAGATCTATACTTCCGGAGCATAGAAACATGAAACACATCATGAATCTTCTCCAACTCCTGAGGTAACCTCAACCGATACGCAACAGGACCCACACGCTCAACCACCTCATATGGTCCAATGTATCTAGGGCTCAACTTGCCTTTCCGGCCAAACCGCATCACCTTCTTCCAAGGCGAAACCTTCAAGAACACACGGTCACCCACCGCATACTCTATCTCCTTACGCTTCAAATCCGCGTAAGACTTCTGCCGATCAGAAGCAGCCTTTAACCGTTCACAAATGAGCTTCACCTTCTCTGTGGTCCCTTTCAACAAAGCCGGCATCGAAACCAACTTTTGACCAGTTTCAGCCCAACAAAGAGGAGTCCTACACTTCCTCCCGTACAAAGCCTCATAAGGTGCCATCTGTATGCTCGCCTGATAACTGTTGTTATAAGCAAACTCAACCAAAGGCAGATGCTTCTCCCAAGAACCTTGGAACTCAATCATGCAGCACCTCAACATATCCTCCAAAACCTGGATAACTCGCTCAGACTGACCATCCGACTGAGGATGATAGGATGTACTGAAATGCAACCTTGTACCCAGAGCTTAATGCAAACACTGCCAAAACCGCGATGTGAACCTCGGATCCCTATCCGACACAATCGACTTAGGCACACCATGCAGCCGCACAATCTCAGCAATGTACAGCTCTGCCAGCTTATCCAAAGAAAACGTGGTATGCACAGGCAAGAAATGTGCACACTTCGTCAGGCGATCCACAATCACCCAGACCGAATTCTTTTTTGATGGAGACAAAGGTAAACCAGATACAAAATCCATGGTAACCCTCTCCCACTTCCATTCAGGGATTTTCAACGGTTGCAACAAACCAGAAGGAAACTGATGCTCAGCCTTAACTCGCTGACACACCAAACACTTGCTCACGAACTCCGCAACATCCTTCTTCAAACCCACCCAATAGTACTCATCACGAAGATCACGATACATCTTAGTACTACCAGGGTGCATAGCAAAAGGACTACTATGACCTTCAGTCAGAATAGCACGCCTCAACTCAGCATCGTTGGGCACTACTATCCGACTCCCAAAACACAGCACACCATCATCATTGAAACAGAAATCCGAAGGTCTACCCTCCGCGATATCCTGAACATGAGACACCAAGGAATCATCCAACAACTGCTTATCCTTGATCAACTGAACCAAAGATGGCTTCACTTGTAACTCAGCCACAAGACCACCATCTTGCGATATGCTCAAGCTAGCAAACATGGCTCTCAGCTCAACAACTACCTTCCTACTCAAGGCATCAGCAACAACATTAGCTTTTCCAGGATGATACTCAATCGTCAGATCATAATCCTTGAGCAACTCCAACCAACGCCGCTGCCTAAGATTCAACTCCTTCTGAGACATCAGATACCTCAAACTCTTGTGATCTGTGTACACAGTACACTTCTCACCATACAGATAATGCCTCCAGATCTTCAGAGCAAAAACCACTGCAGCCAGCTCAATATCGTGCGTAGGGTAATTGCGCTCATGCACTTTCAACTGCCGCGATGCATAAGCCACCACCTTACCCTCCTGCATTAGCACACACCCCAAACCAACATAGGATGCATCACTGTAAACCACAAACTCTTTCCCTGATTCAGGCTGAATCAAGATAGGAGCTTGCGTCAAAGCCGCCTTCAGCTTCTCAAAAGCCTGCTGTCTTGCTTCCGTCCACTCATACCTAACATCCTTCTGCAACAGCTTTGTCAAAGGAGCAGCAATCTTGGAAAACCCATCCACAAACCTTCGGTAGTATCCCGCCAAACCAAGGAAACTACGAACCTCATGAACAGACTTAGGAACCTTCCAGCTCATCACCGCCTCAATCTTCTGAGGATCAACACGAATCCCCTCAGCTGAGACAACATGCCCAAGAAAAACCACCTCTCTTAGCCAGAACTCACACTTGCTCAGCTTAGCATAAAGCTGATTCTCCAACAAAGCTTGCAAAACAATCCTCAAATGCTCTTCATGCTCCTCCTCAGTACGCGAGTACACGAGGATATCATCAATGAACACCACAACAAACTTGTCCAAGTATTCATGAAACACACGATTCATCATGTCCATGAAAGCAGCAGGAGCATTTGTCAACCCAAACGACATCACAAGAAACTCATAATGCCCATACCTTGTCCTGAAAGCTGTCTTAGGCACATCCACATCCTTCACCTTCAACTGATAATACCCTAACCTCAAGTCAATCTTAGAGAACACAGTAGCTCCCCGAAATTGATCAAAGAGATCATCAATCCTCGGCAAAGGATACCGATTCTTGATAGTCAACTTGTTCAGCTGACGGTAATCAATGCACATTCTCATAGTGCCATCCTTCTTCTTCACAAACAAGACCGGTGCTCCCCAAGGTGACACACTCGGCCGGATGAAACCACGATCAAGCAACTCTTGCAACTGCGTCTTCAGCTCCTTCAGCTCCTTAGGTGCCATTCTATAGGGAGTAATGGACACAGGAGTTGTATTCTCATACAGCTCAATTCCAAACTCCACCTCGCGGTTAGGAGGTAACCCAGGCAACTCCTCAGGAAAAACACCAGGAAACTCCTTCACAACCCTGATATCTTGCACCCTCAACTCCTTAGAGCTAGGATTCATCACAAAAGCTAGATAGGCTTCGCAACCTTGCCTCAGCATCCTGCTCGCCTCCAAAGAAGATACCACATTGGCAAGAAACTTCACATTCTCACCAACCACCACAACTTCATAATCATCCGCAAGCTTAAGCGAAACACGCTTATTCTCACAATCCACAACAGCACGATGCTCAGCAAGCCAATCCATACCAAGGATCACATCAAAACCATAGAAGGGCAACTCCATAAGATCAACATGAAAGACATGCTCTTGAACAACTAAAGGGCACCTTCTATACAACTTTCGAGTCACAACAGTCTCACCAAAAGAACTAGTGACCCGAACACAACATCCAAAGACTCAACAGGCAAACCAAGCAATTCAGCATGCTCACGAAGAATATATGAATGCGTAGATCCAGAATCAATCAAAGAAAGCAATGACAAGGACTGCAAAGTAAAGGTACCTGCAATCACATCTGCATCATTCCTGCCCTCTCTCTGAGCATACACCCTCGCTTGGCCTCCACCTTCAGGCTGAATAGCTACAACATGAGCTACCCCTCGGCCACCTTCCTCTCTCCTTTGGAAATTACCACGGCCGCGCCCACGACCTCTCTGTGGTGCAGCAACAACAGGAGCACGCACCTGCTCACCAGCCATCCTCGGACAATCTCGCCTGATGTGGTCTGCAGAACCACAATTCCAGCACCCGTTACCAGCAGCCGCAACAGGAGCTTGTGCCACTCTCTCAGCACGAGGACAGTCACGCTTCAAGTGACCACGGGAACCACAGATCCAACAAGCACTCGGATCAGCTCTAGCATTGCCTCCTCTAGCAGGCACACCACCACCTCTCCTGGCTGAGGACTGATACTTCTGATCTCGTCCCCTCTTGTTCCGTCCACCTCCGGAACTATACTCAGCAGCTCGCTTGCCAGCACCCTTAGCAGACAAACTCATGTTCATTTCAACGTCCTTAGCTCGGCCCACCAACACATCAAAATCAACATACTCGGTGGCCAGCAAATACATCTTAACATCCGTCACAAGACCGTAACGAAACCTCTCGCACCTAGCCCTCTCATCAGGTATCAGCTCCGGTGCATACTGACTGAGCCGTACAAACTGTACCTCGTACTCAGCTACACTCATGCTCCCTTGGGTAAGAGACATGAATTCCCGCTTTTTCTCATCCAGATATCTCACTCCCAGATATCTTCTTTTAAACACATTCTGAAAGAATGTCCAGGTAACATCAGCTTCAGCCATACCAGAAATGGTAGTCGTCCACCATGTATAAGCATCGTCCTGCAGCAAGGACACAACACAGCCCAGCTTTTGCACATCCGTGCAACTCATCTGACCCAAGATACCCTTGGTACTTTCCAGCCAAGCCTCAGAACTCTCAGCTGACAAACCTCTAAACTCAGTCCCTCCAAGACTGCGCAGACGCTCCAAAGGCAATCTGACTCCAGCATCTCCCTGATGCCCAGCTCCCTGAGCTCCAGCTACTGCTGCTCGAAAAGCACCCGCAATAGCTTGTACCAAAACAGACATGTCAGGCATAGCTTGCCCCTGACCAACCTCTGGTCCAGCAGCTCCAGCACCACCATCAGCTGCAGCTTCAGCTCTCGCACCTCCAGCACCACCACCAGGCGGAGGAGGGGGTAACACAGCACTACCAGTGTGCTCTTCATTTTCATTCTCGTTAGGAGCCGTAGCTCTCGCATTACCTCTTAACTCTCTACGTGGTGCCATACTTTTACCATGCAATCACAACACAAATAAAACAAAATCAGGCCCAGCAAGGTAAGCAATCCAAGTATTCAAGCTCAATTTCATTTCAAAACAACATCTTTCCTTTAGCTTTTGTTTGGCAATGGGTACCCTCAACATGCAACAACAGAGCATACACTCAACTGCATCAACATTTCAAACCACTGAACATGCTTTCAAACAACAAGCATTCATAGCATACATACTTCAATCATGCATACAAACATTCCCAATTACTCGAGAACTCAGCTCTGATACCACCAAATGTAACCCCCTTAACCCGGCCTAGACGGTTGACCCGAATTAAGAAAGTCACACGGGGAAAACCAAAGTCAACCCGAAAGTTAACCTTGACTAACGACCCTTTTTTTTCTTTTTAAAACTTGTCTAGATGCACATTAAGCCTAATGGTGATCACACAAACATCATACCAAAAGATCACAAACATCAGAGATCAAACAGGGACTCAATTGAACAATTTACAACTTTAGGGACCAAATTGTAAATTCTGATAATTATAAGGACTTAATCCAAATTGAAGTTACCAACTTGAAATTAATCAGGTTTCATGCTTCTCTGTGAAATTTCAGCTCAAAAGGACTTCCCAAACTCATACAATTGCACAAACAAGTTTCAGGACCAAAACGCAAACAATTCAAAACATATAACTGCCAATGTCAGCCCCCAACGGTCACCCGTTCCGAAACGGGAGACAGCCCGTTCCGAAACGCGGGGCCGTTCCGAAACAGGCATAGCATGTTTCGAAACGGGGGTCTGGCAGAGGCTTTTCCGTTTCGGAACGGCCCTTCCCGTTTCGGACGCCTGGGCACGATTAAGGCACCCGTTCCGAAACGGTAGGTGCTGTTCCGAAACACCCTGCCCAGATTACTCCAAAACTCAACTTTAAACATGCAATTACACAACCAATCATGCTCCAAATGCTACCAAACTTTGCCAACATGCAATTCAACATATAAACAACATATTAGCATCACCAATTCAACCAAACATCTTCATATGCAAAAAGCCCCAATTCTATAGGCATGCTTCCTACACAAGCTAGCTATTCAACACCAAACTTCCAAATCAAGCATATAAGGTTCCAATTCAAAAGCCAGCAAACACATCAACATTTAACATACTTAGGGAGTCTCCAACACCTCCCAAAACATACACATTGGTCCCCCATTGCCAAATCACACAAAAGCTAAAATGTACTTATAAAACCTTCATACATTGAGCTTCACTTGAACTTGATTGCTTGCCCTTTCTTGCTGCCCTCAAGGTACTCTAATGCTCTGCATTATTGAATTAAGAAAACGTAGAGAGCGTAAGCAAAAGCTTAGTGAGGCATGCTCAATAAAAACAATTCAATAATGCAATTAAAACCATTTATAAATCATGCTTAGAGTCAACCTATGCACATGCTCAAAGCATACTTTAAAACAAGCAATCTCATGCTTCATATCATATATCAAAACAAGCATCTCATGCTTCTTATATACTTAACATGTCATATTAGCTCAAGTGATACATTTCATTTCTTAAAACAAGTTCATCAACTTCCCAAGGACTTTTAAACACCTTGGCCATGGACTTTTAAACATCATGAAGTATCACATCAAGGACTTTTAAACACCTTGATCCCAAGGACTTTTAAACACCTTGGCCATGGACTTTTAAACACCATGAAGTATCTCATCAAGGACTTTTAAACACCTTGATCCCAAGGACTTTTAAACACCTTGGCCTATGGACTTTTAAACACCATAGAAAAGGATCACCTAAGGACTTTTAACCACCTTAGTGTCCACAACATGAACCATCCAAGGACTTTTAACCACCTTGATGTTCATAAGTAACAAGGCTCACTCAAGGACTTTTAACCACCTTAGTGACCTTAACATTTTAAAAACATCACTTGCCAATATACATCATTTTCATCACTTACATCACTATTTTAGAGCATAAAACCAAGCCATATTCATCATGCATTTAAAAGCATTAAACCACATCATTTCAATATACAAAAGCAAGGAACTCCTACCTAGAGTTACCTTCAACATATGGCTTACATCATCAGCAAAAACCATGCTAAAACATGCTTCCAAAACAGTATGTAAAACATGCAAATTATCATTTCGCATCACAACAAAATCATGGCCACCACTAGAGAGAAATTCCGAAAACTTACACTCGAGCTTAGCAAAGTTTTTCAGACTTAAACTAAGCTCCCAAGACATTGGTTACAAAGCCGAAAACCCATTTTCACTCACCGATTCCACTTCGCCACTTGCCGAAGCACGAATTCAAGCTTCCGGATCAACAACTCTTGGATCCAAAGATGCCTCCCCTGCTTAAACACATTAAAGCAGAGGTTTAATGCATCATCAAGCATCAAAAGCTTCAATGAAAGCACTCAAACTCGCTGCTCTCACTCATACACCAATTTCGGCCACCAAACACAACCGAAATTGCATCAAAACCACTTCTCAACAAAGCCCAGCCATAAACCAGCAAAACCTAACATCCATCATCACCATAAAACATCTAAAAACAACCTACAAACATCCTTATACCTCCAGCAACAACAGATCCACAAGATCACCACAAAAACATCCAAGAAACATAAGCTAAACTTAGGAAACACAACCTATCCGGGATTGCATCAATCAAAACTCATTTCCTTATCAATTTAGAGTTCATTTAACATCAAAAACTCATCTCAAATCACAGATCAATCAGATCTAACGAAAATCATGAAAAATCATCAAATCTTGCATTTTAAGCCAAGATACAATTCCAAACTCAAAAGCCTTTAATTAAACATCAATCAAGAGTTGATAACTTGGGAATTTCAGTAAAGAACTGATAGTTTAGAGGAGAAGGACGTTCTTACCTCCAAACTTGTGATTCTCCACTTTTTGGAATGAAAATCCTTGTTGAAACACTTAGAAATTGAAGAGGTTTGAAGATACAATGATTTGGAATCAAATGAGAGTTGAATGGAGGGATTTAGGTGAAGAAATCAGATCCAATTCTCTGGAAAAGTAGTGTTTGGTTTGAGAGAAAATGAGAGAAAGAAAGTTTAGCAAAGTTGGTTACAAAATCCAAGAATAGCCAAAATGGCTTCCCTCCAATTTTAATAACCTTTAAAATCAGATTTTAGACTTAAAATATCTTAGAAAAATCTGGAGAAATCATCTTTGGATTAATAGCTCCTTAAAGATTCAAAGTTTCAACTCTTTATAAAATAGTCACCAAACTTTCGAAAATTACATTTTGGTTACTAGCCAAAATGTCATACTTCCAAAACCCATTTTTCAAAATTGATTTCACAGTTCACTTAATTATATTAAAAGATGATTTTAGAACATTTTTCCATATTTTTAATGCAACCCGAACTAGGCTTTCCTAATTTTACCTCTTAAGATTCGAACAGGACTTTGACCAAACCGGTCAACGCCCAAAACTTCTAAGCCCAAAACTGGGGCGTTACAACTCTCCCCCCCTTAAGAAATTTCGTCCTCGAAATTTACCTGAAGGAAAGAGATAAGGAAACTGCTTCAGCATGTCTTCCTTCCGCTCCCACGTGGCTTCCTCAACACCGCGATGCTTCCACAGCACCTTCACCAACTCAATGGTCTTGCCACGAAGAACCTTGCTATCCGAATCCAGAACCTTCACCGGTTCCTCATCATAGGTCAAATCCGGATTCAAAACCACTTCCTCCACAGGCATCACATGCGAAGGATCAGATCTATACTTCCGGAGCATAGAAACATGAAACACATCATGAATCTTCTCCAACTCCTGAGGTAACCTCAACCGATACGCAACAGGACCCACACGCTCAACCACCTCATATGGTCCAATGTATCTAGGGCTCAACTTGCCTTTCCGGCCAAACCGCATCACCTTCTTCCAAGGCGAAACCTTCAAGAACACACGGTCACCCACCGCATACTCTATCACCTTACGCTTCAAATCCGCGTAAGACTTGTGCCGATCAGAAGCAGCCTTTAACCGTTCACAAATGAGCTTCACCTTCTCTGTGGTCCCTTTCAACAAAGCCGGCATCGAAACCAACTTTTGACCAGTTTCAGCCCAACAAAGAGGAGTCCTACACTTCCTCCCGTACAAAGCCTCATAAGGTGCCATCTGTATGCTCGCCTGATAACTGTTGTTATAAGCAAACTCAACCAAAGGCAGATGCTTCTCCCAAGAACCTTGGAACTCAATCATGCAGCACCTCAACATATCCTCCAAAACCTGGATAACTCGCTCAGACTGACCATCCGACTGAGGATGATAGGATGTACTGAAATGCAACCTTGTACCCAGAGCTTGATGCAAACACTGCCAAAACCGCGATGTGAACCTCGGATCCCTATCCGACACAATCGACTTAGGCACACCATGCAGCCGCACAATCTCAGCAATGTACAGCTCTGCCAGCTTATCCAAAGAAAACGTGGTATGCACAGGCAAGAAATGTGCACACTTCGTCAGGCGATCCACAATCACCCAGACCGAATTCTTTTTTGATGGAGACAAAGGTAAACCAGATACAAAATCCATGGTAACCCTCTCCCACTTCCATTCAGGGATTTTCAACGGTTGCAACAAACCAGAAGGAAACTGATGCTCAGCCTTAACTCGCTGACACACCAAACACTTGCTCACGAACTCCGCAACATCCTTCTTCAAACCCACCCAATAGTACTCATCACGAAGATCACGATACATCTTAGTACTACCAGGGTGCATAGCAAAAGGACTACTATGACCTTCAGTCAGAATAGCACGCCTCAACTCAGCATCGTTGGGCACTACTATCCGACTCCCAAAACACAGCACACCATCATCATTGAAACAGAAATCCGAAGGTCTACCCTCCGCGATATCCTGAACATGAGACACCAAGGAATCATCCAACAACTGCTTATCCTTGATCAACTGAACCAAAGATGGCTTCACTTGTAACTCAGCCACAAGACCACCATCTTGCGATATGCTCAAGCTAGAAAACATGGCTCTCAGCTCAACAACTACCTTCCTACTCAAGGCATCAGCAACAACATTAGCTTTTCCAGGATGATACTCAATCGTCAGATCATAATCCTTGAGCAACTCCAACCAACGCCGCTGCCTAAGATTCAACTCCTTCTGAGACATCAGATACCTCAAACTCTTCTGATCTGTGTACACAGTACACTTCTCACCATACAGATAATGCCTCCAGATCTTCAAAGCAAAAACCACTGCAGCCAGCTCAATATCGTGCGTAGGGTAATTGCGCTCATGCACTTTCAACTGCCGCGATGCATAAGCCACCACCTTACCCTCCTGCATTAGCACACACCCCAAACCAACATAGGATGCATCACTGTAAACCACAAACTCTTTCCCTGATTCAGGCTGAATCAAGATAGGAGCTTGCGTCAAAGCCGCCTTCAGCTTCTCAAAAGCCTGCTGTCTTGCTTCCGTCCACTCATACCTAACATCCTTCTGCAACAGCTTTGTCAAAGGAGCAGCAATCTTGGAAAACCCATCCACAAACCTTCGGTAGTATCCCGCCAAACCAAGGAAACTACGAACCTCATGAACAGACTTAGGAACCTTCCAGCTCATCACCGCCTCAATCTTCTGAGGATCAACACGAATCCCCTCAGCTGAGACAACATGCCCAAGAAAAACCACCTCTCTTAGCCAGAACTCACACTTGCTCAGCTTAGCATAAAGCTGATTCTCCAACAAAGCTTGCAAAACAATCCTCAAATGCTCTTCATGCTCCTCCTCAGTACGCGAGTACACGAGGATATCATCAATGAACACCACAACAAACTTGTCCAAGTATTCATGAAACACACGATTCATCATGTCCATGAAAGCAGCAGGAGCATTTGTCAACCCAAACGGCATCACAAGAAACTCATAATGCCCATACCTTGTCCTGAAAGCTGTCTTAGGCACATCCACATCCTTCACCTTCAACTGATAATACCCTGACCTCAAGTCAATCTTAGAGAACACAGCAGCTCCCCGAAATTGATCAAAGAGATCATCAATCCTCGGCAAAGGATACCGATTCTTGATAGTCAACTTGTTCAGCTGACGGTAATCAATGCACATTCTCATAGTGCCATCCTTCTTCTTCACAAACAAGACCGGTGCTCCCCAAGGTGACACACTCGGCCGGATGAAACCACGATCAAGCAACTCTTGCAACTGCGTCTTCAGCTCCTTCAGCTCCTTAGGTGCCATTCTATAGGGAGTAATGGACACAGGAGTTGTATTCTCATACAGCTCAATTCCAAACTCCACCTCGCGGTTAGGAGGTAACCCAGGCAACTCCTCAGGAAAAACACCAGGAAACTCCTTCACAACCCTGATATCTTGCACCCTCAACTCCTTAGAGCTAGGATTCATCACAAAAGCTAGATAGGCTTCGCAACCTTGCCTCAGCATCCTGCTCGCCTCCAAAGAAGATACCACATTGGCAAGAAACTTCACATTCTCACCAACCACCACAACTTCATAATCATCCGCAAGCTTAAGCGAAACACGCTTATTCTCACAATCCACAACAGCACGATGCTCAGCAAGCCAATCCATACCAAGGATCACATCAAAACCATAGAAGGGCAACTCCATAAGATCAACATGAAAGACATGCTCTTGAACAACTAAAGGGCACCTTCTATACAACTTTCGAGTCACAACAGTCTCACCAAAAGAACTAGTGACCCGAACACAACATCCAAAGACTCAACAGGCAAACCAAGCAATTCAGCATGCTCACGAAGAATATATGAATGCGTAGATCCAGAATCAATCAAAGAAAGCAATGACAAGGACTGCAATCACATCTGCATCATTCCTGCCCTCTCTCTGAGCATACACCCTCGCTTGGCCTCCACCTTCAGGCTGAATAGCTACAACATGAGCTACCCCTCGGCCACCTTCCTCTCTCCTTTGGAAATTACCACGGCCGCGCCCACGACCTCTCTGTGGTGCAGCAACAACAGGAGCACGCACCTGCTCACCAGCCATCCTCGGACAATCTCGCCTGATGTGGTCTGCAGAACCACAATTCCAGCACCCGTTACCAGCAGCCGCAACAGGAGCTTGTGCCACTCTCTCAGCACGAGGACAGTCACGCTTCAAGTGACCACGGGAACCACAGATCCAACAAGCACTCGGATCAGCTCTAGCATTGCCTCCTCTAGCAGGCACACCACCACCTCTCCTGGCTGAGGACTGATACTTCTGATCTCGTCCCCTCTTGTTCCGTCCACCTCCGGAACTATACTCAGCAGCTCGCTTGCCAGCACCCTTAGCAGACAAACTCATGTTCATTTCAACGTCCTTAGCTCGGCCCACCAACACATCAAAATCAACATACTCGGTGGCCAGCAAATACATCTTAACATCCGTCACAAGACCGTAACGAAACCTCTCGCACCTAGCCCTCTCATCAGGTATCAGCTCCGGTGCATACTGACTGAGCCGTACAAACTGTACCTCGTACTCAGCTACACTCATGCTCCCTTGGGTAAGAGACATGAATTCCCGCTTTTTCTCATCCAGATATCTCACTCCCAAATATCTTCTTTTAAACACATTCTGAAAGAATGTCCAGGTAACATCAGCTTCAGCCATACCAGAAATGGTAGTCGTCCACCATGTATAAGCATCGTCCTGCAGCAAGGACACAACACAGCCCAGCTTTTGCACATCCGTGCAACTCATCTGACCCAAGATACGCTTGGTACTTTCCAGCCAAGCCTCAGAACTCTCAGCTGACAAACCTCTAAACTCAGTCCCTCCAAGACTGCGCAGACGCTCCAAAGGCAATCTGACTCCAGCATCTCCCTGATGCCCAGCTCCCTGAGCTCCAGCTACTGCTGCTCGAAAAGCACCCGCAATAGCTTGTACCAAAACAGACATGTCAGGCATAGCTTGCCCCTGACCAACCTCTGGTCCAGCAGCTCCAGCACCAGCATCAGCTGCAGCTTCAGCTCTCGCACCTCCAGCACCACCACCAGGCGGAGGAGGGGGTAACACAGCACTACCAGTGTGCTCTTCATTTTCATTCTCGTTAGGAGCCGTAGCTCTCGCATTACCTCTTAACTCTCTACGTGGTGCCATACTTTTACCATGCAATCACAACACAAATAAAACAAAATCAGGCCCAGCAAGGTAAGCAATCCAAGTATTCAAGCTCAATTTCATTTCAAAACAACATCTTTCCTTTAGCTTTTGTTTGGCAATGGGTACCCTCAACATGCAACAACAGAGCATACACTCAACTGCATCAACATTTCAAACCACTGAACATGCTTTCAAACAACAAGCATTCATAGCATACATACTTCAATCATGCATACAAACATTCCCAATTACTCGAGAACTCAGCTCTGATACCACCAAATGTAACCCCCTTAACCCGGCCTAGACGGTTGACCCGAATTAAGAAAGTCACACGGGGAAAACCAAAGTCAACCCGAAAGTCAACCTTGACTAACGACCCTTTTTTTTTTCTTTTTAAAACTTGTCTAGATGCACATTAAGCCTAATGGTGATCACACAAACATCATACCAAAAGATCACAAACATCGGAGATCAAACAGGGACTCAATTGAACAATTTACAACTTTAGGGACCAAATTGTAAATTCTGATAATTATAAGGACTTAATCCAAATTGAAGTTACCAACTTGAAATTAATCAGGTTTCATGCTTCTCTGTGAAATTTCAGCTCAAAAGGACTTCCCAAACTCATACAATTGCACAAACAAGTTTCAGGACCAAAACGCAAACAATTCAAAACATATAACTGCCAATGTCAGCCCCCAACGGTCACCCGTTCCGAAACGGGAGACAGCCCGTTCCGAAACGCAGGGCCGTTCCGAAACAGGCATAGCATGTTTCGAAACGGGGGTCTGGCAGAGGCTTTTCCGTTTCGGAACGGCCCTTCCCGTTTCGGACGCCTGGGCACGATTAAGGCACCCGTTCCGAAACGGTAGGTGCTGTTCCGAAACACCCTGCCCAGATTACTCCAAAACTCAACTTTAAACATGCAATTACACAACCAATCATGCTCCAAATGCTACCAAACTTTGCCAACATGCAATTCAACATATAAACAACATATTAGCATCACCAATTCAACCAAACATCTTCATATGCAAAAAGCCCCAATTCTATAGGCATGCTTCCTACACAAGCTAGCTATTCAACACCAAACTTCCAAATCAAGCATATAAGGTTCCAATTCAAAAGCCAGCAAACACATCAACATTTAACATACTTAGGGAGTCTCCAACACCTCCCAAAACATACACATTGGTCCCCCATTGCCAAATCACACAAAAGCTAAAATGTACTTATAAAACCTTCATACATTGAGCTTCACTTGAACTTGATTGCTTGCCCTTTCTTGCTGCCCTCAAGGTACTCTAATGCTCTGCATTATTGAATTAAGAAAACGTAGAGAGCGTAAGCAAAAGCTTAGTGAGGCATGCTCAATAAAAACAATTCAATAATGCAATTAAAACCATTTATAAATCATGCTTAGAGTCAACCTATGCACATGCTCAAAGCATACTTTAAAACAAGCAATCTCATGCTTCATATCATATATCAAAACAAGCATCTCATGCTTCTTATATACTTAACATGTCATATTAGCTCAAGTGATACATTTCATTTCTTAAAACAAGTTCATCAACTTCCCAAGGACTTTTAAACACCTTGGCCATGGACTTTTAAACACCATGAAGTATCACATCAAGGACTTTTAAACACCTTGATCCCAAGGACTTTTAAACACCTTGGCCATGGACTTTTAAACACCATGAAGTATCTCATCAAGGACTTTTAAACACCTTGATCCCAAGGACTTTTAAACACCTTGGCCTATGGACTTTTAAACACCATAGAAAAGGATCACCTAAGGACTTTTAACCACCTTAGTGTCCACAACATGAACCATCCAAGGACTTTTAACCACCTTGATGTTCATAAGTAACAAGGCTCACTCAAGGACTTTTAACCACCTTAGTGACCTTAACATTTTAAAAACATCACTTGCCAATATACATCATTTTCATCACTTACATCACTATTTTAGAGCATAAAACCAAGCCATATTCATCATGCATTTAAAAGCATTAAACCACATCATTTCAATGTACAAAAGCAAGGAACTCCTACCTAGAGTTACCTTCAACATATGGCTTACATCATCAGCAAAAACCATGCTAAAACATGCTTCCAAAACAGTATGTAAAACATGCAAATTATCATTTCGCATCACAACAAAATCATGGCCACCACTAGAGAGAAATTCCGAAAACTTACACTCGAGCTTAGCAAAGTTGTTCAGACTTAAACTAAGCTCCCAAGACATTGGTTACAAAGCTGAAAACCCATTTTCACTCACCGATTCCACTTCGCCACTTGCCGAAGCACGAATTCAAGCTTCCGGATCAACAACTCTTGGATCCAAAGATGCCTCCCCTGCTTAAACACATTAAAGCAGAGGTTTAATGCATCATCAAGCATCAAAAGCTTAAATGAAAGCACTCAAACTCGCTGCTCTCACTCATACACCAATTTCGGCCACCAAACACAACCGAAATTGCATCAAAACCACTTCTCAACAAAGCCCAGCCATAAACCAGCAAAACCTAACATCCATCATCACCATAAAACATCTAAAAACAACCTACAAACATCCTTATACCTCCAGCAACAACAGATCCACAAGATCACCACAAAAACATCCAAGAAACATAAGCTAAACTTAGGAAACACAACCTATCCGGGATTGCATCAATCAAAACTCATTTCCTTATCAATTTAGAGTTCATTTAACATCAAAAACTCATCTCAAATCATAGATCAATCAGATCTAACGAAAATCATGAAAAATCATCAAATCTTGCATTTTAAGCCAAAATACAATTCCAAACTCAAAAGCCTTTAATTAAACATCAATCAAGAGTTGATAACTTGGGAATTTCAGTAAAGAACTGATAGTTTAGAGGAGAAGGACGTTCTTACCTCCAAACTTGTGATTCTCCACTTTTTGGAATGAAAATCCTTGTTGAAACACTTAGAAATTGAAGAGGTTTGAAGATACAATGATTTGGAATCAAATGAGAGTTGAATGGAGGGATTTAGGTGAAGAAATTAGATCCAATTCTCTGGAAAAGTAGTGTTTGGTTTGAGAGAAAATGAGAGAAAGAAAGTTTAGCAAAGTTGGTTACAAAATCCAAGAATAGCCAAAATGGCTTCCCTTCAATTTTAATAACCTTTAAAATCAGATTTTAGACTTAAAATATCTTAGAAAAATCTGGAGAAATCATCTTTGGATTAATAGCTCCTTAAAGATTCAAAGTTTCAACTCTTTATAAAATAGTCACCAAACTTTCGAAAATTACATTTTGGTCACTAGCCAAAATGTCATACTTCCAAAACCCATTTTTCAAAATTGATTTCACAGTTCACTTAATTATATTAAAATATGATTTTAGAACATTTTTCCATATTTTTAATGCAACCCGAACTAGGCTTTCCTAATTTTACCTCTTAAGATTCGAACAGGACTTTGACCAAACCGGTCAACGCCCAAAACTTCTAAGCCCAAAACCGGGGCGTTACAAGAATGATTTGAGAAATGTTGCATCAAAACAGTAGGTGAGATGATGTTTTTAATATAATATATTGGCATAAATGATGAGATGATTACCAGATATAATTGGTCGACCAATAGGATGAAAGTGCACTATGAACTAAAAATTCGTATGTGCTCTTTGGAGTCGGGCAATGAGGGTAGTGCCATACCGATCCAAAGTGAGAATCCGATGATGAGAGATACCATCAGGGTAGGTCTTGGTGAAACACCCAAGCTTTGTGGCGAAGAGAGATACCACCATGAGAGTCTGGTGATGTGAGATTCCACCGGGGTAGGACTTGGCTTTATGTCAAGCTAATCTGCATATCCGAGTAAAGATGTAATATGAAATGCCAATGTATGAGATTGCATTTGATTCACATGTACCAAATGTTGAGATGTTTTATTCTATGAGAAATGCATATGAGATATGTGGTTTATGAAATGCTTTTGTTTTCATTAAGCATGAGTATGGTTTTGCCATGAGATTTGCATTGGTTAAATGCATGAGTTAGATTGAAGGTACATGTGATTTTCAAATGACGAATTGCTTTGAAATAGTTTTCAAGCATGAGATAGAAAGAGCATGTTGTAGAAAATGGTTTTTGAGATAAAGTTTTAAAGTTTCATTGTTGCGTTGGTTTTTCTTAGAGCTTTTCTCACTAAGCAAATGTGCTTACGCTCTCTTTTACCAACACTGCAGAGAATTAAGACACTTTAGGGCATCAAGGAGGCTAAGGATATTCAAGGAATTGAAAAGCTCAAGTATGGCAATGTTTACGTATACTTTAGTAATGATAATTGGCAATGGGGATCTATGGTTAGTTTGGGAGATGCAATTTGGAACTCCCTGTGGTTGTTGCAAGTTTATTATGTTATATGTGGTTTGTAAATGTCCTTTATGGTTGGTTTGTGGTTTGTGGCTTTCGTATGATTTTCATGACTAGGAAGCATGTCTTTAGAACTCATGCATGGATGTTTGATGCTAAGTTTTGGTTCTTACTTCGTAATATTTGACATTGATGCTTAAACATGTTGTTAGTATGTTGTGGTATGATTTGGAACATTTCCGAATGTGTTTGGATGAGAAAAATTAGCAATGTATGTAGTTGCAGGGCTGGGCGTATCAAATCGTTTTAGGGTTTTTAGGGTTTGAGGGAATTTTAATTAAAGTGAAACTTTAACATTAAAAACCCTCTTTAAAGTTGTCCGCTAACCCGTTTTGGAACAGGTTTCGACCGTTCCGAAACGCGGGCACCGAGAGTTGACTGACTTTTCAAGTCCAGCTGACCGTTTCGATACGGCTTTGACCATATCCAATCTCACGTTGACTCGTATCGAAACACGTTTCGATACACCCCTTGGCAGTAGCTAAAATGTTTCGAAACCCTTTGAAGGCGTTTCGAAACACCCTTCTCTCAGATGGAATTTTAAGGCTCCCGTATCGAAACAGTTGGACCCGTTTCGATACACCTAGCCTGGAAGTGCAGATGAGGCTCTAAAAGTGCAGAAAAATGAAATTTTTGAAGGCCTAATTTGCATGAATGACATGAATGAGCAGGAATAACATGTGCAAACATAAACATACTCCCCTAACTATAAGCATGAATATTTTCAAGAGTTACAACACACAAACATGCAATTTCACAAAATCAAGCAATATTAAGTAGAAAAGAGGTCCTAAAAGGTCAAGATAGGCTAGTTAGACCTAACTCTCTCTTAAGGGACCAAAAACGCTCTTTATCTAAAGGTTTTGTAAAGATGTCCGCTAATTGATTTAAGATGTCAACATACTCTATAACAACATCTTCCTTAAGGACATGATCTCTAATGAAATGATGCCTTATTTCTATATGTTTGGTTCTAGTGTGTTGGATGGGATTTTTTGTCAAACGTATGGCACTAGTGTTATCACACTTAAGGGGTATGGTTTCAACTTTAATACCATAATCTAAGAGTTGTTGCTTCATCCAAAGGACTTGAGCACAACAACTCCCTAAGGATATGTACTCGGCTTCGGTGGTAGATAAGGCTACACTATTTTGTTTCTTAGAGAACCAAGATATGAGCATACCTAGGAATTGACAAGTTCCCGAAGTACTCTTCCTATCGATTTTACACCCCCCATAATCCGCATCCGAATAAGCATGAAGGTTGAAGGTTGAGTCTCTAGGGTACCAAAGACCTAGACAAGGGGTATTTCTAAGGTACCTAAAGATTATCTTAACGACTATAAGGTGAGACTCTCTATGACTAGCTTGAAACCTAGCACACAAGCAAACACTAAACAAGATATCTGGTCTACTTGCGGTAAGGTAAAGCAATGATCCAATCATAGAACGGTAAAGCTTAAAGTCAACACACTTACCTCCTTCATCTTTGTCAAGCTTTGTAGATGAGCTCATAGGTGTGGCTTGAGGCTTTGCATTCTCCAAGCCAAACTTCTTGAGCATATCCTTGATGTACTTTGCTTGATTGATGAAGGTGTCATCCTTATTTCGCTTGATTTGGAGTCCCAAAAAGAATGAGAGCTCCCTCATAGTCATCATGCTCATCTCGAATTCACCTTGCATTAGTTTAGCAAACTATTTGCAATGACATTCGTTAGTAGAACCAAAAATAATATCATCAACATAAATTTGTACTACTAAGATGTCATTTTTATACCTTTTTATGAAAAGTGTAGTGTCCACCTTACCTTTTTCAAAACCTTTTTCAATTAAAAAGTTTGAAAGTCTTTCATACCAAGCTCTAGGAGCTTGTTTTAAACCATAAAGAGCTTTAGTGAGTTTGAAAACATGATTTGGAAATTTTGAGTCTTCAAAACCCGGTGGTTGTTCCACATACACTTCCTCATTTATAAAACCATTTAAAAATGTGCTTTTAACATCCATTTGAAAAAGCTTGAAATCATGATAACATGCATATGCAAGCAACATCCTAATGGCTTCCATTCTAGCTACGGGTGCATAGGTTTCATCAAAATCTATTCCCTCTTCTTGAGTGTAACCTTGTGCTACTAGTCTAGCTTTGTTTCTCACAATGTTACCACTCTCATCTAGTTTGTTCCTAAAGACCCATTTAGTTCCTATAGTAGATTGATTACTAGGCCTATCAACTAATGTCCAAACATTACTTCTCTCAAATTGATTTAACTCTTCTTGCATAGTCATAATCCAAAAACCACCTTTCAATGCTTCTTTTATATTCTTAGGCTCTATGCATGAGATAAATGCAACATGGTTCATAAGTTTAAGAAAAGATCTAATGGTTACCCCCTCGGATGGATCACCCAAGATTTCACCATCTTTGACATAGTTGAACTCCCTTGGGTAGCTCACTTCCTTTTCCTCAAGAGCGAAGTCCTTCAAGGCTTCAAGAGGTGGATCTTGTGTATTCTCTTCTTTTGTTGGAATCTCATCCTCCTTTGAAGTTTGTCTTCCATCAAAGGCATTAATGATTCCTACATCATCAGCATCACAAGAATCCTTCCTTGGAAGGAGGTTATCATCGAATACAATATGTATAGATTCTTCTACTACTAAAGTTCTCTTGTTAAATACACGATAGGCTTTAGAGGTTAAAGAATATCCTATGAAAATAGCTTCATCACTTTTTGCATCAAATTTACCTAAGTTGTCTTTTCCATTATTTAAAACAAAACACTTGCAACCAAATGGATGAAAATAGCTAATTTTAGATTTTAAAATCTCATATGGTGTTTTCTTTAAAATTGGCTTAATCATTACTCGATTTACAATGTAGCAAGCGGTGTTTGTGGCTTCCGCCCAAAAATATTTAGGTAAATTGTTTTCACAAAGCATGGTTCTATCCATTTCTTGTAAAGTTCTATTTTTCCTCTCAACTACCTCATTTTGTCGAGGAGTTCGAGGAGCCGAAAAATTGTGGCTAATACCATTTTCATTTAAAAATTCTTCAAACCCTAGATTTTGAAATTCGGTTCCATGATCACTTCTAATATGGGAAATTCTAAGTTCAAGATAATTTTGGGTTAATTATGAAAATGTGATGAATTTTTCTAAAGCCTCATCTTTAGTACTTAAAAATAGAACCCAAGTAAATCTAGAAAAATCATCTACAAGAACAAATGCATAAGATTTACCACCCAAGCTCATAGTCTTAATTGGCCCAAATAAATCTATATGGATAAGTTGTAAACACCTACTTGTAGAAACATCATTAATGGATTTAAAGGATGACTTATGTCGTTTACCCTTAGAGCATGCATCACAAATTTTATCGTTTGAGAACTTAATCTTGGGTAAACCTCTAACTAGATCAAGGGAAACTAATTTTTCTAAAACACTAATGCTAGCATGTCATAGTTTCCTATGCCATAACCATGCATCATTTTCATTTTGAGCTACTAAACATGCATGGGATGTATGTATGTCATCTTGATGCACCATGTAAATAATACCTATGCGATGACCTATGAGCATAATATTATTAGATTTAATGTCAACAATTTTGCATCCATTTTTATCAAATAAAACATTAAATCCTTTATCACAAATTGGCTTATGCTCAACAAATTATGTTTAAGACCATCGACATACAAGACATTTTCAATAAGAATGGTAGAGTGATTACCTATGGAGCCAATACCTTTAATGTGGCTTTTGGAGCTGTCACCAAATGTCACCACTCCTCCACTTTTTGGCTTTAAGTCCATGAATCTACTCTTGTCTCCGGTCATATGCCTCGAGCATCCACTATCAAGGTACCAAGAATTTTGACTTTGTGCTTTGGCCTTGTAGCAATGCTCCACCTACAAACAAAGATATTGAACTTTTGTTTTTGGTACCCAAATCATTTTGGCTCCACGAGTGTTAGCTCCCAATAGCTTGGTTCCCTTAGGAATCCAAGGTGACATAGCAACAATATTATTAGATTTTACAAGTTCTTTAGGAACCCATACACTTCTAATCTTTTTAGTTCTACTATTTCTAGGAGAGCTACTTTGTTTGTAGTTATTAGCCTTTCTCCTTGGTTGGTTTGTTTTAGATGATTCACATTTTTCATGCTTCACACTACCAACATATTAAAAGACTCTTTGAGCTTGTTAAGCTCATCTAACACCTTTTGGTGTTCACTATTGCATTGAGAAAGAAGGTTATTTAGGTCAACATTTTCATCTTGGAAGAATTTAAGTTCATCTTTCAAACCTAAAATGTTTTTCTCAAATTTTAAGTTAGCTTAAGAGAGTGAGTCATTCTTATCATTTAATTTCGAAATAATTTTCTTATTCCTAATGACCGACTCCTTATATTTCTCAACTAACTCATCATAAACCTCTTGCAACTCATCATATGCATCATTTAATTCATCAAATGTAAAATCAAAAGATGATGAGTTAGAGGTTACCATGGAGGAATCCTCCTCAAGTGCCATGAGGCAAAGGTTGGCCATTTCTTGTTCTTCATCCTCAGATGACTCCTCATCACTCCAAGTAGCAAGCTTGGCTTTGAGCTTCTTCTTCTTCTCAAAGCCCTTCTTCTTGAGTTGAGGGCACTCCGAACGAATGTGACCGGACTTATTGCACTCAAAGCAAATGATTTGATCCCTCACTTCTTCTTTGTTTTTACCTTTGAAGTCCATCTTCCTTTGAATTTTCCTTCCTCGGTTGGACCTCATGAAGTGTGAGAATCTTTTGGCTATCATAGCCAATTCTTCTAACTCATCCTCCTCACTAGAGGTGCTCTCCTCAAGTAATGAAGCTTTGAGAGCCACTCCCATTTTCTTCTTCTTTTCCACCTCTAGCTTCTCCACTCTTTTCTCTCCCTTCTTCTTTTCTTCTTCCCTTCCTTGCTTCATAATCTCATGAGTAAGGAGAGAACCCACTAGCTCATCAAGTTTTAAGGTCTTCAAGTTTTTGGCCTCGATGATGGCGGTTCTCTTCCCATCCCAAGATTCGTAAAGTGAGTAGAGTAGCTTCCGGACAAGCTTGTCTTCCGAAATAGTCTCTCCAAAGCCTTTAAGCCCGTTGACGATGGTTGAGAAGCGATCAAACATTTTGGACACTGTTTCGTCGGGCTCCATCTTGAAATTCTCATAACTAAGATTGAGAATTCCAATCTTGGTTTCCTTCACATCATTGGTCCCTTCATAGGTGGTCTCTAGAGTATCCCACACTTCCTTGGCTCTCTCAATGGAGGAGACTTTGGAGTAGATGTCCGGACCGAAAGAACAAAAAAACATGTGAAGAGCTTTGTCATTTATTTGGATCTTCTTCCTCTCTTCTTCACTCATCTCCATCTTTTTCTTTAGAACCATCCTTTCTTCATTATCTTGCTTCAGTGGAATGTAGGGACCATCTTCAATGACATCCCAAACCAAGTAATCATTGGACTTGATGAAGAGGCGCATCCGATTCTTCCAAAACGGATAGTTGTCACCATTGAAGAAAGGCAGTTTTGTAGTGGATTGAGACTCGTACATGCTAGATCCGGAGGTAGATGTCATATCTTGATTTTTGGATGATCACACTCTTCCTAGGAACTCCTCTTGTGGTTGTTAATCCTTCAAAGAGGTAGGCTCTGATACCAATTGTTGAGTGGATCGAAAGATTGATATAAACAAAGAGGGGAGGTGAATTGGGTTTTTAAACATTTTGGAGTGGAATTTGACAAATAAAAATTGGTGGACAAGGAATTTTAGAGTGGTTCAAGTTCCAATTGAACTCTACATCCACTACCTTAGCTTCACTAAGAATTTTCAACAATTCCACTAATTTCTCTTCCCATTTTCTAGGCTAAGGAGGTAACCGTTACAATTTCAGTCAAATTTTCTACCCAAAATTTGACCCAATCCTCACACAATAGAAACAAAGAAGTTGTTGGCTAAAACAAGTATATCTCAATACACAATGTAGCCCAATTACAAGCATTCAACCCAATTGAAATGATAAGAATGAAAAATACAACTAGGGTTACAAGACAATAATGGGATTTAGGCAAATGCTTGGATCTGATGTTTGGATGTTTGCTTTTGGATCAATAGTTGTTGCTGAAGCTTTTATAGGTCCCTTTTATACTTTCTCATTGAATTCTAGCCGTTTTGGTTGTTGCATTCATCAATAGAGCCGTTGGGATGTTGTCTTCCCTCTATAAATGTAGTATGCAACCAACCATTTCGAAACGTACGACCCTATTTCGAAACAGACCAAAATAGAAAGAGCCGTTGGGGTGCATTAAAGAGCCCGTATCGAAACGGATAAGCTTGTTTTGATACGCTAAGAGCCGTTTCAAAACTCATTTCGAAACATTTTTGCCACTATCAAGGCCTGTATCGAAACGACTTGAAATCGTTTCGATACGCCTTAACGACTTGTGAAAAATCGGTTAAAAACATCAACCATCATATTTTTTAAATATGACTTGAAAGCCGTTTCGAAATGTTTGTGATCGTTTCGATACGGTGTCTCGACGTTCTTAAGCCGTTTCGAAACAAGGGTTTACATTGTCGAAACCGTTTCGATACCCGTTTTGAAACACATGTTCACAATTTCAAACGTGTTTCGAAAAGCTAAAGGCCGTTCCGAAACGGTGACTCGAAAATCACTGTTTTGGCTTCAAGAACACTTAGAAAAGTTTTGATAAAAACAGTTTTTAACTTAGGCATTTTCTTTTAAACATTTTGAGAGGTTTGAGGACTTAAAAATTCGTTTTCACATTTTCAATTTAGTCCTTAAATTCTTTAGTTATATCAAAATCAAATTATCGGTTTCACACTTGTAATTTAAAAAATTTACATTTTGATCCCTAAATGTCTAATTTGTGCAATTAAACCCCTAATTGATTTCCGATCGCTTTGCCTTTTCTTCCTATGTTCTTGGGTGGTCACATAGGATTAATATTGCACTTAGAAAAGATAAAAGAAAAAAAGGGTCATCAATCGGAGTTAACTTAAATGAGTTCGCTTCGGTTTTCCCCGTGTAATCACCTCGGTTCGGGTCTACCATCTAGACCGGGCTAAGGGGGTTACAGGTACCCTGAGCGTATAGGGGTGTTTCCAGTTTATATTCGAAGAAAAAAATATATTTCCTTATAATAGAAATATTTCCATTTAGAACATGAAACCAATTAATAATTATTGATTAAATAAACTTCGAATTGTTATTCTAAAATGTTAACATGCCACAAAAAATTAAAGGTATCGATATCGGGCGTTTGTGGGGGTGCTAATCTTTCCCCACACATAATCAACTTCCCAACTCCAATTTCTTAAAAAGAATCTATGATTGTCTTTTTATGGTGTCCGATCTACCAAAGTGACCGGTGGCAACAACAAATCATTTCAAAAATCAAATTTAACCGAAAATTGCTAATTTCCAAAATTAATCATCCAATCTATTTTATCGGTTAAAAATGGTTTCGACAACTTGGAAACTCCACCGTGGACCACTTCGTGAGTCAGACGTTAATTAATTTTGTATGGCATTTTGTCATTGCATAATGACAATTTGAATTTAATTTCTTCATTAATTATTGGATGGGTTTATAGGAAAAATAGAAATATGTTTTTTATTTACGTGATATAACTGTCATTCATGTATAAGCCTCCTACCTGAGCTCTCTCCTTTATGTGGGAGCGAGACATGATCCTACATGGGGTTTTCCACTTTCGTGCGGGAATTTTGTCTTTCTTCATGTATACCAACCTTATACATCGTGGGGTGTTCAACTCCACTATAAGGGGACGTATACTCTTGATTCGATGTCTTGCTATCGTTATAGACAATACCGAAAGTTCCGGTACCCAGAGTCTAGAACAAAACCACATTTTGTAAATCTAAGAGCCCATCCCTACTAGAGACAAACATGAAACCTTAGAATTAGACAGTGTGCTGTTAGAGTATTGTTATTTTAAATACGCTTCTATGGTAATTTCTTTGCATGATATGAATTGTTTTAAGTTTTAGCAATTTAATTTCTTTTTATACAATTATTTCACCGTACTAACTTATTTTCTTTTTTTTCGTTTCTGTCTCTCCATTCATGCATTACATTGCTTAAACATTGCATTTAAAAAACATTGCATTGTTTTTAAATAACATTGCATTTGCTGAAAACCAACATCCTGAGAAACATGGGTAATAGACTTGTTAGGGTCAAGCAATCTTAGAAGGTTGTTGAGGATCTCTTGGGTAGCATGGAGCAAATGATTAATCATACCTAAAACGAGATGGTAACTCGAGCTACCACATTACTTGGAATTAGGAAGGCCGAGAAATAAAAGGTTCCAAATGGAAATACCGATATTGGTGATCAAAGTAAAAACTTATCTCACACAAGGGTTTAACCCGAAGGATCAATTCCGAAGAAGGTTCATACTAGTACAGTCAGAGTATTGGCCAACGATTTAGAGAATTTGGAAACAAGATTTGGACATGACGTTCTTAACTGACAAGTAGTCGTTTAACCAGTCAAAAATAAATAAATAAATTAACCTCTTTCAATAAATAATAGAATAAAGAAATTAAATAGATATAGGGAAAGAGGGTCGACCCACAGGGAGATTAGTCGGAATTCTTGACTTGAACTTTGTCGGATTTGAATTCCCAGGAATATCTGTAAAAATAAGGAAATAAAAAAGGGGTGATCTGATATTGAGTGTAGTAACAAAATAAAATGCAAGAATTAAAGAAAATAATAGGAAAAACCAAATATGCAAATTAGCCTCGAGCTAGCCTTGTTAATTCCTTCGATCATTGAAATAGATTTTTACTCCGGGGATCATGTCGGTTACAGTCTGCGAGGCCCAACCCGTCGCAACTTGCTTCTCTCTCGAGTAACCAATCCTCCCAAGACTATCTTCGAAGGTTGATTCTTAAACAAATTAACCACGTCTATCGCCGTTAAAGTATTTAGTTTCGAAAGCAGGAAAAGCCCGACTCAGAAATTGTCTTAAAAAGAATCGCTTCTGATTTTATCTTTCCTTAGCGGACCGCCGCTAAGAGTGTTCACAGGAAGTCGAAATTGCCACAGGCCGATCCTTCCTCCCAACTATGTCTTTAAACGATTCCAGACCAACGAGCTGTTTTTGATTTGAAAAACGATTAAAAACTTTAGTAAGGCCGATTGCCAAACTATCTAAACAGAAAGATAAAAATGTATTCCCGAAGGAATTTAGGCAATGTTCAATTCTCACGATTAGAATTGATTTGGCTAGCTCTTGGCTCAAGAAATTTAGCTAAGCATGATATTGATTATCATACTTAACTTGATTTTAGAAAAGTAATTAAATAGCATAAAATAAATGAAACAAGAAAAATAAAAGAAAAGAACTTGGATTAAAACTGAAAATGTTTACAAAGATAAAAATACTCAAAGCTAGAAGATGATTTGATTGATGCCTAAGCCTTTACCAAGGAGTGGTATTTATAGGCTTGGAATTACAAAGATAAAAGATAAGAAAATTTAAAATAATAAAGTAAAGATAATACAATTCAAATGTTTTGAAATTTAAATGCAGAAAATCTAAACGGATAAGCTGATAAGATCTCTCCGAACGTTCCAGAAGCTTCTAGAAGTTGCCACGTCAGACGCGTCGTGCCCAGTGTCGTGCCCATGATGCCGGTCATGACAGAATAATGATAAAAACTGTAGAAATGCCCCCCTTTCACTGCTATTTCCAGAATTGGATCCCTGCACAAAATATAGCAAAAGCAGCATGTATTAAGCAGCAAGAAGTCCTAATAACTAGAAAAGTAGCATATGAAATATGTCACATTTGAGAACTCATCAAATTCTCCCTCACTTGTCTCATACTTGTCCTCAAGTATGTCCGAAAAAACATAAACCCAAGAATGCATTTCTCAAGCCATTACAAGCATCAAACATAATCATAAGAGTTTTAGCGTAAAAGGAGTGTCATGAAAGAAACATAATCAAACCAAATGGATGTAAGCAAAGAACAACCCTTATCTCTTCCAATTACCTATCAAGCATTAATCAAATCCTAACCCAGTCTTAATCCTCACCAAGATACACTCAAGAGCACTCAAAGTGTTTAAAGGTAAATGTGAAGCAAAGACACTCTAAGTCATGCATGAACAAAGGTTTTCCATTGGCTTGTAACAAGTTCAATTCTCCACTACTTATTAGAATCGAGGTGCAAAAATCATTAGGTCTTTTATTCACGGTGTAATGTGGGTTTAGAAAAGGGTAAAAAGATGGAAATAAAATAAACAAAGGAAGATGATCAATGCAAGATATATCAAACAATAAACAAAGAAGGCAAATGAGGAGCTTAAAAATGGGCAAACAAACATTTTTTTCTTCTTTTCGAAACTGTTTTTTTTCGAAGCAATTGCTTCTTTTATTCTGTTTTTTCTTTGTTTTTTCATCATTTTTTTCTGGAAAAATTATGCCCTTATTTGAAAAGTATCTTCTTCATGTCTAATAAGGATTCTAGCATTTGATCAATTGAAATGGTTAAGCCAAGGAAATGGGATGCAAGGCTAACAAAGGTTCACTAGGCGATGAGAAAGGGTAAATTAAAATGAAAGGAATGGAAGAGGTTAAAGCCTAATGCCTAAATCATTTTAAAGCACCTCGTTCTTAGTGTAGTCTCGAATTGTAAGCAAGCCACAAGTTCTAGATTCCTAAAATTCAGGATGACACTCTCAAGCAAAAGAAACGAGCATAATATGAAGAATGCATGCTTAAGGCTCAAATCTTACCAAAATTGGGCTAATTTGACTAAGCTAGGCGAGAAATCCAATTAACACAATCAAGAGTAATTAAAAGAGATGTCAAACTGCAGATTACCCATATCCTTTGATTATCAAAATGCTCCAATTCAATCATTCCTAAGCACTAGAACAAGTACAACATGCTGGGTAACAAGTAATGGCAAGAAAAAATTCATCTCAAGTTTAATCAAAGTCAAACATATTATCAAACAAGCATAGGACAAGTGGTGTTTTTGCACCCTCCCCCTCACTTAAATGAATTGCCCCAATTCAGAGAAAATAATTAAAAAGTAAGGCAAAGAGGGGTAAAGGGAACTCCCCGTGATCAACGATGATTGCGGCCACGTCTGTGGCCGCGCCCAGGACGTAGATAAGAGAGGATTTCGGAAATGTTGTCTTCTAGTGTGTGGAGGCGCGCAGTGAAATCCAGAACATCGTGTGAAGGATGCTCTTGGGGAGGAGAGGATCGAGGGGTCCGTGGGGTATTTCTGCGAGCGAAAACCCTCCTCGTTCTTGGTGTTAAAATTCTCGGTGGATTGAAGAAGGGCGCATCCGGTGGTCCATCAAGTAGTCCCATGGAATCCAAGCAACGCTCATCTAAAGCATCCATAGAAAAGGCGTAAGTAAAATTCTCAATATCAAAGTGAGCTATTCTAGATGCAAGGTGAGTAATTAAAGGACCAAGGATTAAGGGGCGATTATACCGGATGACGACTTTGAATTGGCGAGCTAACCAAAATCCTAAGTTTACCTTTCTTCCCGAATGCATACACCAAACGAAAAACAGTTCGGTCTTACTCAAAGTAGCAGAGGCATCGTTACGTCCAGAAAAATTGTAGGCAAGGAAGCGATGAACGTAACGTAGCCCTGGATCTTGAAGCGTAATAGCTTTGGTGGAACGAGGGTCGAAGGCTATGTCTGTTTGTCCGGAGAGCTCAAAATAAGCTGCATTTTCATCAAAATCTGCAGGAATCTCAAACAATGCTGTCAGATAATCAGGGTCTGTGACGTTAGTCACAAAACCCGTAGCTAAATTAAATTCATTGACAGACATAGCAAAGCTTTCACCACATAGCCGAAATTTGATAATAGCAGGGGAATCATGCGTAATGTAACTAGTTTCGGCAAAAGAGAAAGTAGAGTAGAATTCAAAAACTAACTCATAAAATGTTCCACAGTTTATTTCAGAATAAGCAGTCCAACCGATAGCATTAAAATAGTTTGTGACAGATTCAGAGATATTCAGATTAACAATAGTAAGCTGGGGAATGAATTTGCAAACCCGAAAAACGTCGATGTCTGATATTCTGAAATTGGTCAAGCTGATCAGAAGGAAAGATGAGGAAACCTTTGAGTTCTTCTTCGGCCGGAACTGCGTATTTACGCCCACGCCTATTTCTTTCTGAATTTCCTGCGTCGCCTCTGGGCGGAGAGGGAAAAGATGATGCGCTATGCTGTTGGGCAGAGTGCTCGTCATGGTGATAGTTTGCAGAGGACTGGTGATCGTGGTGGAAACCGTAATCGGCCGAGAAATCTTCTGTGTAACCAAAAGAGGGGTGATACATTAGCAATGGGCGTGTTAAAATCGGAGTAGAATTTACCTCGGGGTGTTGCTCCGATTCGGCAGAATGCATGGGAAATGAAGGGATTGTGGAATCCCTCTGTTGGTGTGTGATGGATGCTACCGAGAGGGTGGGGAGGAGTCCACAGTGGGCATCGAGTAAAATGATGGTGACGAAGACCGTGGGGATGGCGGATGGCGGCTGGTGCTTGGACCGGCGGCGCTGTTGGAACGGCGCGAACGGTGGCTGACGTTCGGGGAAGGAGGCAGAGGAGCTGCAGTAGTCGGAGGGATAGGATTTTCGGCCGGCGGAGTGGTGGCTTGCCATTGACGACATCCGCGGCGAGGAGGAGGTGTGGCGGAGGGTTCGGACTCGCTGCTAATCACCATGAATTGGGGCGGTTGGAAACGACGCTGTCCGCCGATAACCAACGGTGGTTCTTGAGGGAGCCGGCGGGCTTGTTGTCTTGTGCGTGGCATTGTGGGCTGATTTCGGAGGTGGAAATCCGGCTGGGTGTGTTTTGCGGCGGGGTGAGCTTTGCTAGGGTTTGGTGGTGTTTGCGGGAAAGAAAAAAGGGAAAAGGGGGAAAGGTTTTTTGACGATATGTTTAAGGGAAAGGTCCTGGGGCTATCGTGCACCGTTCATTTAGCGTGCTAAAATGCACCGCGGTTAATGAAACGATGCACTTTGGCTGGAAAAAAAAGGAATCCTGCTGCATTCGAAAGAAATCCTGCAGTGGAAAAAAAGAAAAGTTATTTAAGGCAAAAAGAAAAAAAAATAAACTGAAGCAAAGAGTAGAAGAAAAATAAAATAAAATAATAAATAAATAAAATGAACCAATGGGTTGCCTCCCATTTAGCGCTTTGTTTATTGTCGTTAAGCTCGACCAATTCATTGCTCAGATTTTTGGTTCTTCGAGGATAATTTCTTTAATTTTTTCGATCGGTGTGCTTTCGAATAACAGTTTGAGTCGTTGTCCATTCACTTTAAACTGTGCACCCGAGCTGTCTTCAATCTCCACGGCTCCATGAGGGAAGGTATTGACTACGGTAAATGGTCCGCTCCACTTAGACTTAAGTTTTCCTGCAAAAATTTTCAACTTCGAATTAAATAGGAGAACTTTTTGTCTAATTGAAAAGGATTTAAACGAAATGTGCTTGTCATGAAACGCTTTAGTTTGTTCTTTATAACGTTGTGCGCTATCGTAAGCATTTCGGCGAATTTCCTCAAGTTCTTGGATGTGGAGTTTCCGTGTTTCGCCAACGGCATTCATCTCCATATTACATTCTTTCACTGCCCAAAATGCTCTATGTTCAAGTTCGACTTGAAGATGACAAGGTTTATCGAAGACAAGGCGGTAAGGTGACATGCCGATAGGTCCTTTGTAAACGGTTCTATATGCCCATAACGCATCGACTAATTTCAAGATCCAATCCTTTCGATTGGGTTTTACGATTTTCTCTAGGATTGATTTTATTTCCCTATTTGAAACCTCCGCTTGTCCGTTTGTTTGCGGATGATAAGCTGTTGATATGCGTTGCGTCACGCCATATTTCCTCATCAAAGCTTCGACAATTCGATTGACGAAATGTGTTTCTCTATCACAAATGATCGCCCTTGGAGTCCCAAACCTGGAAAAAATAAAGTCACGCAAAAAATTAGTCGTGGTTCTTGCATCATTTTCACGGGTGGCTTAAATTCCCAACCCGCTGGCATCTGTCACATGATTTGCAGAAATCGTAAGTATCATTAAATAAAGTAGGCCAAAAGAAACCGCACTCAAGGATTTTGTGCGCAGTTTGTTTAGGGCCAAAATGTCTGCCACAAGCATAAGAATGACAAAATTTAAGTGTAGATATTACCTCACTATTACCTACGCAACGACGAATTATTTGATCAGAACACAATTTCCACAAATATGGATCATCCCATATATAATATCTAGCATCGCTTTTAATGCGTTTAACCGCGGATTGAGACAAATTGTTAGGGACCTTA
The DNA here is from genome assembly GCA_030270665.1 of Hibiscus trionum. Classification (NCBI taxonomy): domain Eukaryota; kingdom Viridiplantae; phylum Streptophyta; class Magnoliopsida; order Malvales; family Malvaceae; genus Hibiscus; species Hibiscus trionum. The sequence continues at coordinate 4,750,784 of BSYR01000007.1, read as the reverse complement.
CCAGTGGCTAAGAAATTCGCCAAATCGGCAAACCAAGGGAATGTTACCTTAACTTCCATTAGCGATTCATCCGGGAATTCATCTCGTAAAGGGAGTTCGATCGGCGATGTTGCTAAACGGCTTAGGTGATCCGCCACCAAGTTCTCGCTGCCCTTCTTGTCTTTGATCTGTATGTCAAACTCTTGTAACAAGAGTATCCATCTAATCAAACGAGGTTTCGCATCCTTTTTGTTGATCAAGTATTTCAATGCTGCATGATCAGAAAAAATAAGAATTTTAGTTCCTAACAAATAAGGGCGAAACTTATCTAATGCAAAAATGACAGCAAAAAGCTCATTTTCTGTTGTAGAATAATTTTGCTGTGCCGAATCAAGAGTTCTAGAGGCATAAGCGATAACATGTGGTCCGTCTTTGGATCTTTGCCCAAGCACTGCGCCTACACTTAGATCGGAGGCATCGCACATGATTTCGAAGGGTAACGACCAATCCGGGGGCTGCACAATTAGGGCGGAAATAAGTCGTGCTTTTAGCTCATCAAATGACTCTCTACAAGCTTTGTCTACATCGAACGGCACATCTTTTTGTAATAGGCGACAAAGTGGTTGCGCAAGCTTAGAGAAGTCCTTTATGAAGCGTCGATAGAATCCTGCATGGCCAAGAAAACTACGAATTTCCCTCACCGAAGTGGGGTATGGAAGTGAGCGAATAACGTCTACTTTAGCCTTATCGACGGCTATACCTTGGGCAGAAACCACATGACCGAGAACTAAACCCTTACTTACCATAAAATGAAACTTCTCATAATTTAAAACTAAATTATACTCAATGCATCGGTTAAGCACATATGAAAGATTAGAGAGACATTTAGAAAATGAATCGCCGTAAATGGTAAAATCATCCATAAATACCTCTATACCTCGCTCGATGTGGTCGGAAAAAATGCTTAGCATGCAACGTTGGAAAGTGACTGGAGCGTTGCATAGCCCGAAAGGCATTCGCCTATATGCAAAGGTGCCAAATGGACAAGTAAATGTAGTCTTTTCTTGATCTCCGGGTGCTACAGGTGCCTGAAAAAATCCAGAGAATCCATCAAGACAACAATAATGAGTTTTTCCAGCAAGTCTTTCGATCATTTGATCAATGAACGGTAAAGGGAAATGGTCTTTTCGAGTTTGAGAATTAAGTTTCCTATAATCGATACACATTCACCATCTGTTTTGAACTCTCTTTGGAATCTTTTCCCCTTCGTCATTTTCGACAACAATTATTCCCGTTTTCTTAGGCACAACATGAATTGGACTAACCCACTTACTGTCAGAAATTGCGTAGATGATATCAGCATCTAGCAATTTTTGTATTTATTGTCTTACCACATCCATCATTGGTGGGTTCAATCGCCGTTGTCCCTCTCGGATAGGTTTCGCGCCATCCTCCATTTTTATTTTGTGCATGCACGTGGAAGGACTTAAGCCTTTGATATCGGCTAATGTCCATCCGATCGCCTCTTTATGGATACTCAACGTAGTTATCAATTCCTCCTCCTGTTGTGACGACAATTCGCTTGATATGATGACGAGTAGAGTTTCCTTGTCGCCCAAATACACATATTTCAAGTGTGGTGGGAGTTGTTTCAATTCTAGTTGAGGTGACTGCAAAATTGAGGGAAGAGGTTTAGATTGTGATTGAGTTAATTGAAGTTGAGAAATTAAAGAGAGAGTAGAAATTGTTTCGCCTAAGTTGTCATCGTTGAGATCTTCCAATTCCCTACAAAAATCATGAAATAAATCAGTTCCAATAAAGTCATTAGCCAAAGGATCTATAATATCAATAAAATTAAGGCTTGCGACAGAATCATGATATTTCATAGCTTTATACACATCAAACTTCACTACCTCTCCGTCGAATTCCATGGTTAAAATTACATTACGAACATCGATTTTTGTGTGTGCGGTTGATAGAAAGGGACGTGCAAGCAAAATTTCAGACCCATTGTTGCTATGATCATTCTCCATATCAATAATGTAAAAAGCAAGCAACACATGTGAGATCTTCCATTCAAATGTATCTCTATCTAAAGCAGTAATGGAGGATTGATCACTTTTGAATTCAAGGAAAGGAAATGAACTCTAGGGTGAAAACCTAGAAATTGGCAGTCTAGAGCGATCCACAAAAAAGAAAGGGAAAAGAGAAAAGAGAGAGTATTTCATCCGAGCATATTCAGATTAAGGAGTGCAAAAGTAACATTCCACTTGGAAGAAATGATCATTTGTTTCATTGTTCTTAAACACTTATTTGAGCCTATATGTCATTTCTTTCATAGTTGTGAGCCATAGCCTTCATTACAAGCCTCAAAATACCATTTTGATCATTTACGAGTATTGGAGTAAGAAAAGTAAATCCTCAGAATACATATCGCTTATTAGGGTTAACCTTTCTTCAAGGATTTCTAGACTTCTAGTGCCTGATTTAGATCAGAAAAGAGGGAAAGATTGGACATGGTGAGTTAGTGAGGTAAAGAGTGCCACTTAAATGTGATTGAATTAGGTGTATGGGGAATGTTTCTCTCGGAAGTCTAATAATTTTGAGGGTCACATTTGAGTTGATCTTTTCCAATTTGTTTCAAATTCTCTATTGTACTTAATGTTTTGGGGCCTAATTTTGTTTTTTTCTCATGTTTGTCAATAATTATCAAATTGTTCCATTTTCTCAAAATTTAGTAAAATTGTATTTCAAGCCTTTCACTTACCATTTCAACAAGCATCTTGCAGATAAATTGATTAAATACAAGAAAAACATAGGATTTCGTGGGTATTATTATGATGTACTGAAACTTTAAGTGCAAGCATAACATGAGGTAGCATCGGTACTTGTTTAATGATGAAAAGTATGAAGAGGAAAAGACAGAACTTTGAGTGTCAGAAACATTTAAAAAAAAGCTGTAAGAAAATGACACCAACAACCCTAGGGCAAAGAGAGAACATGTACCATCTTTTTGGGGCAAAGGTCACAACAGGATCAACCCGTTAAAGGTTCATACTATCTAAAAGCAGAGATTATTAATTCTGAGATATTGTAAGACAAAAAAGCTTTGTGAATGTTGGAGTGAGAAAAGATGATAGTTGAATTCAAGGTTGAGCGGCGCAATGCTACAAAAAAGAACATTATAGAAGAATATGTTTTATGTCAGTGAATAGAGTTCGCCAACTAGAACAACAAAAGTTAATGGTTTCTTTTTGAATCATGAAAGAAATGCTAGCAAAGAACCTGAACGAATAAATATCAAGAGTGGATTTCTAAGTAAGGAGTTATCACCAATATTAAAGTTTTTAGGAAATGTATGGTGAGATATGGAAAGAATAGGATTTATGTGTTGAATCATGAAAAGACAAGTACGAGTTCCATCAGAATTGAAATTAGTCTTGTTTGGAACAAGGAAAAACATCATTCTAAGGAAATAAGGAAAAAGAAGAAAAGAAAGAAACGAGGTGAAAACCCGCAATGGTACTTCAAAAAAAAAAAAAGAAAAACGGAAAAAAAGAAAAGGCGAAAAAAGAGAAAAAACCGAAGTGAAAACCCGAAAGGGCACTTTCAGAAAAGAAATCTAAAGTGAAAACCTGAAAAAGGCGCTTTAGAGTAAAAGATGCAGAGATCCTGAAGATTGATACCGAGTGTGAGATGGGTTACTTTGTCAGCAAAAAGGAGTTTTAATGAAAAATGAAGCAAGGAAATTTTGAGCCTCCCTGAAGATGAAAGCTTACCCTAGTGGTCCTCAATTGACATTATTCATGCATCATATAGTTAGGCATCCATAAGTAGGGGCATGCTAACTCATACATTCAAAGCATTTTTTATGTTTCAGCAAGAATTTACGAATCATCAAGAAACAAGAAAAAGATTTCAATCTAAAACTTGAAGATTGGAGGAGTAGACCCAGTCATATACGTTCCAAGCATAGAAGGAGATCGATCAACAAAGGAAGAGAAAAAAAAAGATCCCATGAGAGCTTTAGACTGAAATATTGAGACATTTTAGGTAGAAAGAGCAGTGACCCTAAAGATCCCAACACTTCAAGTTGAAAATTGAGGATATTTCATATTAATTCACATTGAATTATTATTAATTGATGATATTTCTTTTTGTAGGTTTTGTTTTTCCCGAAGGAAGAGGTGACTCACTATTCCTAGCAAAGATTAAAAGAGCTTCTAATAAGAAGAGTCCGCACAACAAAGAATGGAGAGCTCCTAACGAGAAGATTTCACTCAGTAAAGAATATAGAGCTCATAATGAGAAGGGTTTGTCTAGCAAAGAATACAGAACTCGTAATGAGAAGAGTTCGCTTAGCAAAGAATACAAAGCTCCTAATGAGAAGAGTTTGCCTACCAAAGAATACAGACCTCTTAATGAGAAGAACTTGGCCAACAAAGAATACATAGCTCCTAATGAGAAGAGCTCACTTGACAAGGAGTGAAGAGTTCATAATGAGAAGAATTTGCTTAGCATAGAGTACAAAGTTCATAATAAGAACTCCCCCAACAAAGAATGAAAAACTCATAATGAGAAGAGTTCGCTCGTCAAAGAATGAGAAGTTCCTAATAGGAAGAATTCTCTTGTTCAACACATTTGCAAAGAGGTGGATCAAAATTTCCAAGAGGAATGAATGAGTTCATAATGAGAAGAACTAGTTCAGACTTTGCGGTTAGCCTTTTGTAGAGCGTGTAGGTGTTCCCTTTTTGTGAGAGTGCAAGTGCACACTCCTGTCAAGTTATAGTATAAAAGATGTCGAATCCCACGAGGATTGGATAGCGTGGTTCATTTCTTAGTCCCTGCACAATGGTAAAATAAAAACACAAGTGAATAGTTTGTTGAGATGAAAAGTAAATGAAAACACAAATAAATGAGGTGAATCAGGTTGATAAAGTAGGCACTTGCGGGTATGGTGGGCGGCAGGCTACGACCCTATCACGCGGCCGCAACGTGTCACTATCCCTGCAACTTTCGTTGTCTCGGTAGGTGGAACGGAAATTAGTCTCGGCGGCAGATCTGGCAGATACTCCAAGTTCGGCGGGATAGTCGGTAGTGATCCTTCCTATTTCTAGGAAATGATGCTCGAGAGCTAACGTGATGTAGGAAATACCTAGCAATCTCAGCGTAAACCTAACACATGCTAGTCAACTCGGTTGGTGATCCCTTTTAGCCGCTGAAACTTGTGAACTGGTTAGAAACCAAGTTAGTCACGCCTCAACATGTTGTGACCGTGCTTAACCCTTTCGCGAGCCTTACACTTTCATGCCCGACAAATGGATTCTCTCAACTGACTGGTGTAGACTAGTCGAAAGAATGAAGTGCAAAGATTAAGCAAACTTGGAATATTTTATTAAAGAAATCAACTCAAAAGCTAAAACAACCGTTTCACAACTAAATTATAGCATAACCCTAACCCAAATGGAGTTTAGAACACGGTGGCGATAAAGAACACTAGCAAAGTCTATAGAAAACCTAAGATGATTTGAACTAGGAGTACAATGGGTATTTATAGACTGATGACTAGGTTAAGTCCTCCGTAAAGTAGAAGTCCTTGAAAATAGCTTTCCATCTTTAATATGACTTTAAACTCTAACTTCTTTGCATGGAATATGGACTTTATCTCGTTTACCTTAGCCCGTACGTAACCTTGAGATTTTTGCTTTAGCGGCTCTGGCTGCTGCTACAGACGTTGGAAAATAAAATGGATGCCGATGATAGATTCAAGGGTTTTAGCTCTACAAATCGCACTCCGGTTCTCCAACTTCTATAGTCAGCTGTCGTGGGCAGCAAGGTCGGCGACAACTTTTCTCGACAGCAATTGTCTTCTGCTGGAACTGCATCAGTACAATTCCTAGGCTTGTTTCCTCAACCCTGAATCCTCAGCTCCTTGGTTCTCCCTTTCAGCCTTTAGTACCTAAATAAAAAAATACACTAAAGCAATATCTCTTATTTACCAAATAAACGTTAATCTATAAAAGCATGGTAAAACAAAGAAATACTGAAAAATGCCATGCATGCACCTACTTATGCCTAAAATGTGCTTAAAACAATAAGAATAAGAGGTGAAATGTGTATGAAATATAGGACTTGTGGACACTTTACACACCCCTAAACTCGAACTATTGCTTGTCCTCAAGCAATGCAACTAAAATACTTGCTCTAATAATAATCAGAAGGAAAAACTTGTTCTTAACTTGATTTTATGCCATAGGGTCGTGGTACCTATATTAAATTAGTGAAGGGAAATAAACATGAAGATAACTCAGAATTAAATTTCTCATGCCTGTGTGGTGTGTGCATGTCTGTAAACAGGCTGAATATGTAGAATAAATAATTAAACAAAGATGCTGCTGTGATTTAAAGGTTGTTGCCGAGGCAGCACAGTTTAAGCACAATATTTTTAATCATGACAGTGAGGGCTTCAACTTATCACAACTACTCTTCTAGGTCTGACGTTGAGATAGGAGCAAACTACAAAACCCCAACCCTTGGAGTAGAGTCATCCCGTGAAGACTTTCATTCACTCATGCTAATTTGTCCGTCACTTTAAGGCTTTCATATTCATGGACTTTGATAGTAGCGGAGTGTCCTCGCACATGATTCTTCCTAGAGTTTATTGCGGGCACCTCTAGGGTAACACATCATTGTTCCTTGTTTTTGATTCTACTATCGTGGCCGTACTACATTTTTCTGTTTCTTTTGCCTACCTTGTCGGCTACCTGCAATCATCGTTAGAATTTTGCAAAGAATTCTAAAAACAAACATGCAATGTTCATCAAATATTCTAACACAATCCGCAAGTAACAGAGGTGTTTAACATTTTTAGGCAAAAAGAAAAAAAAATTCTAAGTCATATTTCATGCTTTTCCCCCAAGATTAAGTTCATTTTTAGTTAGGTGCGAAAATAAATTGATCGGCTATTCTATCATAGGCACAAGTCATAACAAATTTTTCTTTTCTGATTATTACTAAGGCAAGTACATTGCAACCTAAAAATGCAACTAAAATGCCTAGACAAATAATGCGAGAGCTATTCCCCCCAAACTCGAGATGGGCATTGCCCTCAATGCACAAAACATAAAAAATGAACTAAAGTAAGAAAAAGGGAAGACGTCTGAGGTTGCTGCTATTGGCAGGTGACGACAGTGAGCTTGGCATTGCTGCCTTGTGCTTTGCGGTTCTTGGGTTTAGACCTGCATAATTGATTGTGAGTCGGGAATAAAGAAAAATTAAAACAAATGAAACCTAATCCTAAATTCTACTCCTACTAAAACAGTAAATAGCGGACAAGAGAAGGTTATGTTATAGTGGGGTGGGCATCCCTCAATGTGAATACTTTCTGTTCTTTCATGGCAGAGTCCCATGTATAGTGCTTTAGTCGCTGCCCATTGACCTTAAACTCTGTCCCTCATTTTGCGGATTTTATCATTACAGCGCCATGTGGGAAGGCTTGGACTACTTCGTAGGGTCCTGACCATTTGGATTTTAGCTTTCCAGGAAACAGTCTGAGGCGGGAATTGAACAGCAGCACTTGCTTCCCTTACAGGAACTACCGCTGCTGAATCTTGCTGTCGTGCCAATTTTTTATTTTTTCCTTATACAGCTTGGCATTCTCGTATGCCTCCCGCCGGAATTCTTCCATTTCTGTCAGATTTAGCAGTCTCTTTTCCCCAGCCTATTTCCAGTCCATGTTAACTACCTTGACAACCCAATATGCCACGTGTTCTATTTCGACAGGGAGATGGTAGGCCTTTCCATATACTAGACGATATGGCGACATTCCTAGTGGTTTTTTGTATTCTGTTCGATACGCCCAAAGAGTGTTGTCTAGTTTCAATGACCAATCTTTTCTATTAGGGTTTACAACTTTCTCGAAGATGGTCTTGACTTCCCCATTCGAAATTTCTGTTTGCGCATTTGTTTGTGGATGATAGGCTGCAACAATCTTGTGCTTGACCCCCACATTCTAGAGTGCCTTTGCAATTAATCTGTTATCAAAATGGGTGCCTTCATCACTAATGATTGCTCTTGGTACTCCGAACCTCGTGAAGATGTTCTTCCGTAAGAACCTATGAACAATCTTTGCATCATTGTGAGGGGTGGCAATGGCTTCTACCCACTTAGAAATATAATCAACTGCTAGGAGGATGTACATGTTTCCGCACGAAGATGGGAATGGTCCCATAAAATCTATCCCCCAAACATCGAATAACTCGACCTCCAAGATTATTTGAAGGGCATCACATTCCCTCTCGATATATTTCCTATTCTTTGGCAGTTCTCACACTGTTTGTAGAATGTATGAGCGCCTTTATGGAGTGTCGGCCAAAATAACCCTGATTGCAGCACCTTTGCTGCTGTGCGCTGCCCACCGAAATGGCCTCCTAATGGTGCTGAGTGGCATTGTGAGAGTATGGCATGCTGTTCATCCTCCGGTACACACCGTCTGATAACCTGGTCTGCACAGTTTTTAGACAAGAAAGGCTCGTCCCAAAAGTAATGCTTCGCATCATGTTGGAATCGTTTCTTTCCTTGAAAGTTAAGTTCATAAGGCAAAACACCATATACTAAATAATTTACAATATCCGCGTACCAAGGTGTATCTATTGATGTTGCTACCACGACTTCTGCATGGGTGGTAGGTAATAGTCCTTCAGCTTCTAGGGTGGCTACTAGAGCAGAGGCTAGTAGCAGGTGTTCGTCAGGGAATTCATCCTGAATTTCGCTGTCGGAGGTGTTCTCTTGTGTACTCTCCAGCCGAGAGAGATGCTTTGCCACTTGATTTTCTGTGCCCTTTCTGTCTCGAATTTCTACGTCAAACTCTTGCACCAATAGGATCCACCGGATCAGGCTGAGCTTTGCATCTTTCTTTGTGAATAGGTACCTTAAGGCATAACGGTCTGTGTGAACTATCACCTTTGTGCCAATCAGGTAGGGCCAGAACTTATCGAAAGCAAATACTACTGCCAGCAATTCTTTTTCTGTAGTGGTGTAGTTGGTCTGGGCAGTATTGAGTTTTTTTTCTACCATAGTATATGACGTGAAAAATCCTATCTCTGCGCTACCCTAGGGCGGCGCCAAAGGTAGTGTCACTAGCATCACACATGAGTTCGATGGGTTGACTCCAGTTATGGGGGACTACCACATGTGTTGTGACTAACTTTTCCTTTAATATTTTGAATGCCTCCTGGCATGCCTCGTCGAAGATGAATGGCTTGTCCTGTTTCAGTAAGGTACACAGTGGTTTAGAAATTTTAGAAATTTTTTCAATGAATCTATGATAGAAACCTGCGTGTCCCAGAAAACTCCGTATGCCCTTGACAGCGGTCAGCGGCGGCAAGTTGGCTATGACTTCTATCTTCGCTTTGTCTACTTCTATTCCTTAAGCGAAATTTTATACCCCAAGACTATGCCTTCGTCGACCATAAAGTGGCATTTTTCCCAGTTAAGCTCTAGGTCTGTTTCCTCACATCTGGTCAGTACTTTCTCAAGGTTGTCGAGGCAGCTGTCGAAGCTGCTGCCAAAGACAGAGAAGTCGTCCATGAAGATTTCCATGAAATATTCTATCATGTCGGAGAAGATAGCCATCATGCATCGCTGGAATGTGGCTGGGGCATTGCACAAACTGAATGACATTCTTCGAAAAGCATAGATGCCATATTGGCAAGTGAAGGTTGTTTTGGCCTTGTCCTCCAGTGCGATGGCGATTTTGTTGTACCCTGAATACCTATCCAAAAAGCAATAGAAGGGTTTTCCAGCAAGGTGGTCAAGCATTTGATCAATAAAAGGTAACGGAAAATGATCCTTTTTGTTTCTTTATTCAACTTGCGGCAATCCAAGCATATTCGACAACAAGTTACTGTTCGAGTTGGGATTAATTCATTATTATCATTGCTTACCACAATTATTCCACCTTTCATTGGTACACACTGTACCGGGCTTACCCATCCGTTGTCTGAGATTGGATATATGATTCCAACATCTAGCCACTTGATGATTTCCTTTTTGACAACTTCTCTCATGGCTTCATTTAATCTGCTTTGGGCGTCCACAATTGGTTTTTGGTCTTGCGCATGCTAGATTTTATGCATGCAAATGGAAGAGCTCATTCCCTTTATATCTGCAATGGTCCAGCATATTGCCTTCTTATGTTGCCGCAGCAGCGCAGTCAATTGTTGTTCCTATTTACGCTGCAACTTGGAAGAAATTATAACTGGCAGTGTATTATTAGGTCCCAGGAAAGCATATTTAAGCTATGCAGGTAAGGCTTTTAACTCGAGAGTAGGAGGTTGTTCGGTGGATGGTTTGAACATCTTGCCCTATTTTCTGTGTAATTCAGAGGTTCAAAGTATTTACCTGGTCTATTTGTTATCTAGTATGCCTCTTCACGTTCCTTCGTATCCTGCTCTGTCCATTCATTGCATTGCTCATCTTCTGGGCGGCTTTCTAAATGGCTGTCATGGCAGCTGCCGAGTTTGCTGCCTAAGCTGTCTTGCTGCAGGCAGGGTCTGTTGTCTTCAAGGTTGAACTCTAAGACAACATTCAATAGCTGGCATTCTTCCGAATCTTCAGCCTATCTCATGGATTGGTAAACGTTCAGTTTTACTTGTTGATCGTCTATCCTCATCGTGAGTTCGCCTTTTTCCACATCGATCAATGTTCTGCTCGTAGCAAGGAAAGGCCGCCCCAGTATTATTGGTGCGTTTTCACCTGCTTCACAATCCAGCACCAAGAAATCGACAGAAAAAATAAATTTATCCACCTGTACTAGGATGTCCTCAAAATTTCCTTCCGGTTGTACATAAGTTCTGTCAGCCAGCTGGAGCATCACCATTGTCGGGCGAGTGTCTCCTGTCACCTGTACTAGGATGTCCTCAAATTTTCCTTTGGGCATTAAAATTATGCTTGCCCGTAGGTCACATAAGGCTCGTACTGAGTGGTTGCTGCCTATTTTGCATGGGATTATAAAGCTGTCTGGGTCATTCTGTTTGGGCAGTGCTTTATTATGCAGCATAGCCATGCATCCTTCCATTACTGCCACCGTTTCAAATTCCCCAATCCTTGTTTTTGGATACCATATATTTCAGGAACTTGGCATAGCTGGGCATTTGTTCAATCAACTCTATTAGTGGAAGATTGATTTCTGTAAAGTGTCCATAAGTCCTATATTTCATGCACATTCCAACTCTTATTATTACTATTTTTAAGCACATTTTAGGCATATGTAGGTGTCTGCATGGTATTTTACAGTATTTCTTTGTTTTACCTTGCTTTTATAGATTATCATTTATTTGATAAACAAGATATATTGTTTTAGTGTATTTTTGTTTGTTGGTACTAACGGCTGAAAGAGGGAACCGAGAAGCTGAGGAGTCAAGGCTAAAAGAACAAACCTAGGATCTGTACTGATGTAGTTCCAGCAGACAATTGCTGTCGACCTTGCTGCCCACAGTAGCTGACTATGGAAGTTGGAGAACTAGAGTGCAATCTGAAGAGCTAAAAATATTGAGTCTATCGCCGGCATCCACTTAATTTTCTGACGTCTGTAGCAGCGGCCAGGGCTGCCGAAGCCAAAATCTCAAGATCACTTGCGGGCTAAGGCAAACGGGATAAAGTCCATATTCCACACAAAGAAGTCAGAGTTTAAAGTCATATTAAAGATGGAAAGATACTGTAACGCCCCGGTTTTGGGCTTAGAAGTTTTGGGCGTTGACCGGTTTGGTCATAGTGCTGTTCGAATCTATAAGGGTGACATTAGGAAAGCCTAGTTCGGGTTGCATTAAAAATATGGAAAAATGTTCTAAAATCATCTTTTAATATATATAAGTGAACTGTGAAATCAATTTTGAAAAATGAGGTTTGGAAGGGCGACATTTTGGCTAGTGACCAAAATGTAATTTTTGAAAGTTGCGTGACTGTTTTATAAAGGATTGAAACTTTGAATCTTTAAGGAGCTATTATACCAAAAGTAGTTTCTCCAGATTTTTCTAAGATATTTTAAGCTATATTCTGATTTTAAAACATATCAAAAGAGGAGGGAAAGCCATTTTGGCCATTTTGATAACTAATTTCCTATTTTCTTTTCTCTCAATTTCTCTCAACCCAAACACTTTCTTTCCAGAGAATTGTTTCTGATTTTCTCACCTAAATCTCTCCTTTCAACTCTCTTTTGATTCCTAATCATCATATCTACAAAACCTCATCATTTGCTACTTGATTCATCAAGGTTTTTGATTCCAAAAAGAGGAGAAACTCAAGTTTGGAGGTAAGAACGTCCTTCTCCTTTAAACTCTCAGTTCTTTACTGAAATTCCTAAGTTTTCAATCCTTAATTGATGTTTTATAAATGGCTTTTAAGATTGTTTAATGGATCTTGGCTTAAAATGCAAGATTTGGTGTGTTTTTGATGAAATTTCGTTGGATCTGTTTAAGCAGTGTTTTAAGGTGTTAAAATGATGATTAATGAATGTTAATTTGATAAGGAATTGGGTTTTGATTAATGCAATCCCGGATAGGTTGAATTTCCTAAGTTTAGCTTATGATTCTTGGTTGTTTTTGGAGTGATCTTGTGGATCTGTTGTTGCTGGAGGTATAAGGATGTTGTTAAGTTCTTTTTAGATGTTAAATGGTGTTAAAGGATGTTAGGTTTTGATGGTTTATGGCTGGGCTTTGTTGAGAAGTGGTTTGGATGCATTTTCGGTTGTGTTTGGTGGCCGAAAATGGGGTGTGGATGAGAGCAGCGAGTTTAGGTGCTTTCATTGAAGCTATTAATGCATGATGATGCATTAATCTACTGTTTTAATGTGTTAAAACAGGGGAGTCACCTTTGGATCCAAGTGGTGGTGATCCGGAAGCTTGATTTGGTGCTTCGGCAAGAGGCGAAGTGGAATCGGTGAGTGAAATTGGGTTTTCGGCTTGAAACCAATGTCTTGGGAGCTTAGTTTAAGTCTAAACAACTTTGCTAAGCTCAAGTGTAAGTTTCGGAAATACTCTCTAGTGGTGGCCATGATTTGATTGTTGTGCAATGTGGTTTATTGCATGTTTTAAACTATGTTTTGAAAGCATGATTTAGCATGGTTAATGCTGTTTTTGTAAGCCATATGTTGAAGGAAGCTCAAGGTAAGAGTTCCTTGTTTTTGAACATTGATTAAATGTGGTTTGATGCTTTTGAATGCATGATGAATATGGCTTGGTTTAATGCTTTAAAACAGTGGATAAATTGATGATAATGATGTATATTGGCAAGTGATGTTTTGAAAAGGTTAAGGTCACTAAGGTGGTTAAAAGTCCTTGAGTGAGCCTTGTTTACTTAAGAACATCAAGGTGGTTAAAAGTCCTTGGATGATTCTTGCTACGGACACAAAGGTGGTTAAAAGTCCTTGTGTGGTCCTTTCCATGGTGTTTAAAAGTCCATGGGCCAAGGTGTTTAAAAGTCCTTGGGGCCAAGGTGTTTAAAAGTCCTTGGGGTGATTATTATCATGGTGTTTAAAAGTCCATGGCCAAGGTGTTTAAAAGTCCTTGGGGTCAAGGTGTTTAAAAGTCCTTGAGGTGAACTTGTTAAGGACACAAAGGTGTTTAAAAGTCCTTGTGTGGTCCTTGCCAAGGTGTTTAAAAGTCCTTGGGGCCAAGGTGTTTAAAAGTCCTTGGGGTGAAAGTTGATGAACTTGTTTTTAAAGAAATGAAATGTATCACTTGTGGCCAATATGACATGTAATGATATGAAGCATGAGATGCTTGTTTAAAGATTGCTTTTGAGCATGTGTAAATGATGATTTGAAGCATGATTTATAAAGTGTTTATAAATGCATTATTGAATGGTTTTATTGAGCATTCCTCACTAAGATTTTGCTTACGCTCTCTTTGTTTTCTCAAATCAATAATGCAGAACATTAAAGTACTTTGAGGGCAGCAAGGAAGGCAAGCATTCAAGTGGAAGTAAAGCTCAAAGTATGGAAGGGTTTCTTAAGTACATTTAGCTTTTGGTAATTTGGCAATGGGGGACCTATGTGTATGTTTTGGGAGATGTTTTGAACTCCCTAGGTATTTTGAATGTTGTTGAGGTTGCTGGTTTTTGTGGTTGGCCATTATATGCTTGAATTGAAAGTTTATGCTTGAATGGTTGCTTGTGTAGGAAGCATGCCTATAGATTTGGGGTTTTCCATATATGTTGATGTTTTGATGAATTGTTGATGCAAGTATGTCTCTTATATGTTGAATTGCATGTTGGTAAAGTTTGGTGGCATTTGGAGCATGATTGGATGTTTAATTGCATGTTAAAGTATGCATTTTGGAGTAATCTGTGCAGGGTGTTTCGGAACAGCACCTACCGTTTCGGAACGGGTGCCTTAAACAAGCCTAGGCGTCCGAAACGGGAGGGACCGTTCCGAAACGGTTTGGCTACTGCCAGCCCGTGTTGCGGTACGCGTTGCGGAACGGCCCCGCGTTTCGAAACGGGCTCTGCTTGTTTCGGAACGGGTGACCGTTAGGGGCTGACATTGGCAGTTAAATGTTTTGAATTGTTTGCGTTTTGGTCCTGAATCTTGTTTGTGCAATTGTATGAGTTTGGGAAGTCCTTTTGAGCTGAAATTTCACAGAGAAGCATGAAACCTGATTAATTTCAAGTTGGTAACTTTAATTTGGGTTAAGTCCTCATATATATCAGAAATTACAATTTGGTCCCTAAAGTTGTAATTTGTTCAATTGGGTCCCTGTTTGATCTCTGATGTTTATGATCTTTGAGTATGCTGTTGTATGGTCATATCTAAGGATTAATATGCATCTAGACAAGTTTAAAAAGAAAAAAAAAGGGTCGTTAATCAAGGTTGACTTTCGGGTTGACTTTGGTTTTCCCCGTGTGACTTTCTTAATTCGGGTCAATCGTCTAGGCCAGGTTAAGGGGGTTACATTTGGTGGTATCAGAGCTGAGTTCTCGAGTAATTGGGAATGAATGTGTGCATGATTGAAGTATGTGTGCCTTGTATGCTTGTTGATCGAAAGCATGTTTAGTGGCTTGTGATTTGGATGCAATTGAGATGTATGCTGTGATGTAGCATGTTGTGGGTACCCATTGCCAAATAAAAGCTAATGAAATGGTGTTGATTTTGAATGAAATTGAGCTTGAATACTTGGATTGCTTACCTTGCTGGGCCTGACTTCGTTTTATTTGTATTGTGATTGCATGGTAAAAGTATGGCACCACGTAGAGAGTTACGAGGTAATGTGCGAGCTACGGCTCCTAATGAGAACGAGAATGAGGAAAACACGGGTAGTGCGGTGTTACCTCCTCCACCTGGTGGTGGTGGTGCTGGGGCTGAGGAAGCTGGAGCTGCAGCTGGTGCTGGAGCTGCTGGACCAGAGGTTGGTCAGGGGCAAGCTATGCCTGATATGTCTATGTTAGTGCAAGCTATTGCTGGTGCTTTTCAAGCAGCAGTAGCTGGGGCTCGTGGAGCGGGGCATCAGGAAGATGCTGGAGTTAGACTACCTTTGGAGCGTCTACGCAGTCTTGGTGGGACTGAGTTCAGGGGTATGTCTGCTGAGAGTTCTGAAGCTTGGCTAGAGAGTACCAAGCGAATCTTGGGTCAGATGAGTTGCACTGATGTGCAGAAGCTTGGGTGTGTTGTATCCTTGCTGCAGGATGATGCGTATACGTGGTGGACGACCACTATAGCTGGGATGGTTGAAGCTGATGTGACTTGGACATTCTTTCAGAATGTGTTCAAGCGGAGATATCTTGGTGTTAGATATCTTGATGAGAAGAAGCGTGAATTCATGTCTCTTACCCAAGGGAGCATGAGTGTGGCTGAGTATGAAGTGCAGTTTGTGCGACTTAGTCAGTATGCACCTGAGCTGGTACCTGATGAGCGGGCAAGGTGTGAGAGGTTCCGTTATGGCTTAGTGATGGATGTAAAGATGTATGTGCTGGCCACCGAGTATGATGATTTTGATGTGTTGGTGGGCTGAGCCAAGGATATTGAGATGAACCTCAGTTTATCTGCGAAAGGTGCTGGAGCAAGTTCTGGTAAGAGAGCCGCTGAGTATAGTTCCGGAGGTGGACGGAACAAGAGGGGACGTGATCAGAAGTATCAGTCTTCAGCTAAGAGAGGTGGTGGTGCACCTGCTAGAGGAGGCAATGCTAGAGCTGATCCGAGTGCTTGTTGGATCTGTGGTTCACGTGGTCACATGAAGCGTGACTGTCCTCGTGCTGTGAGAGAGGTGCAAGCTCCTGTTGCGGCAGCTGGTCATGGGTGTTGGAATTGTGGATCCGCAGACCATTTGAGGCGAGATTGTCCTAGGTTGGCTGGTGATCAGGTGCGTGCTCCTGTTGTTGCTGCACCGCAGAGAGGTCGTGGGCGCGGCCGTGGTAATTTCCAGAGGAGAGAGGAAGGTGGTCGTGGAGTGGCCCATGTTGTGGCTATTCAGCCTGAAGGTGGAGGCCAAGCGAGGGTGTATGCTCAGCGTGAGGGAAGGAATGATGCGGATGTGATTGCAGGTACCTTTACTTTGCAATCCTTGTCATTGTTTTCTTTGATAGATTCTGGATCTACACATTCATACATTTTGCGTGAGCATGCTGAATTGCTTGGTTTGCCTGTTGAGTCTTTGGATGTTGGTGTTCGTGTCACTAGTTCTTTTGGTGAGACTGTTGTGACTCAAAAGCTTTATAGAAGGTGTCCCTTGGTTGTTCAAGAACATGTTTTTCATGTTGATCTTATGGAGTTGCCCTTTTATGGTTTTGATGTAATCCTTGGTATGGATTGGCTTGCTGAGCATCGTGCTGTTGTGGATTGTGAAAACAAGCGAGTTTCGCTTAAGCTTGCGGATGATTATGAAGTTGTTGTGGTTGGTGAGAATGTGAAGTTTCTTGCCAATGTGGTGTCTACCTTGGAGGCGAGCAGGATGCTGAGGTAAGGTTGCGAAGCCTATCTAGCTTTTGTGATGAATCCTAGCTCTAAAGAGTTGAGGGTGCAAGATATCAGAGTTGTGAAGGAGTTTCCTGGTGTTTTTCCTGAGGAGTTGCCTGGTTTACCTCCTAACTACGAGGTGGAGTTTGGAATTGAGCTGTATGAGAATACAACTCCTGTGTCCATTACCCCTTATAGAATGGCACCTAAGGAGCTGAAAGAGTTGAAGACGCAGTTACAAGAGTTGCTTGATCGTGGTTTCATCCGACCGAGTGTGTCACCTTGGGGAGCACCGGTCTTGTTTGTGAAAAAGAAGGATGGCACTATGAGAATGTGCATTGATTACCGTCAGCTGAACAAGTTGACTATCAAGAATCGGTATCCTTTGCCGAGAATTGATGATCTCTTTGATCAATTTCGGGGAGCTGCTGTGTTCTCTAAGATTGACTTGAGGTCAGGGTATTATCAGTTGAAGGTGAAGGATGTGGATGTGCCTAAGACAGCTTTCAGGACAAGGTATGGGCATTATGAGTTCCTTGTGATGCCGTTTGGTTTGACAAATGCTCCTGCTGCTTTCATGGACATGATGAATCGTGTGTTTCATGAATACCTGGACAAGTTCGTTGTGGTGTTCATCGATGATGTCCTCGTGTACTCGCGTACTGAGGAGGAGCATGAAGAGCATTTGAGGATTGTTTTGCAAGCTTTGTTGGAGAATCAACTTTATGCTAAGCTGAGCAAGTGTGAGTTCTGGCTTAAGGAGGTGGTGTTTCTTGGGCATGTGGTCTCAGCTGAGGGGATTCATGTTGATCCTCAGAAGATTGAGGCGGTGATGAACTGGAAGGTTCCTAAGTCTGTTCATGAGGTCCGTAGTTTCCTTGGTTTGGCAGGATACTACCGAAGGTTTGTGGATGGTTTTTCCAAGATTGATGCTCCTTTGACGAAGCTGTTGCAAAAGGATGTTAAGTATGAGTGGACGGAAGTGAGACAGTAGGCTTTTGAGAAGCTTAAGGCGGCTTTGACGCAAGCTCCTATCTTGATTCAGCCTGAATCAGGGAAAGAGTTTGTGGTTTACAGTGATGCATCCTATGTTGGTTTGGGATGTGTGCTGATGCAGGAGGGTAAGGTTGTGGCTTATGTATCACGACAGTTGAAGGTGCATGAGCGCAATTATTCTATTCATGGTATTGAGCTGGCTGCAGTGGTTTTTGCTCTGAAGATCTGGAGACATTATCTGTATGGTGAGAAGTGTACTGTGTACACAGATCACAAGAGTTTGAGGTATCTGATGTCTCAGAAGGAGTTGAATCTTAGGCAGCGGCGTTGGTTGGAGTTGCTCAAGGATTATGATCTGACGATTGAGTACCATCCTGGAAAGGCTAATGTTGTTGCGGATGCCTTGAGTAGGAAGGTAGCTGTTGAGCTGAGGGCTATGTTTGCCTGCTTGAGCATTTCGTGTGATGGTGGTCTTGTTGCTGAGTTGCAAGTGAAGCCAGCGTTGGTTCAGTTGATCAAGGATAAGCAGTTGCTGGATGATTCCTTGGTGTCTCATGTTCAGGATATCGCGGAGGGTAGACCTTCGGATTTCTGCTTTAATGATGATGGAGTGTTGTGTCTTGGGAGTCGGATAGTAGTGCCTGCTGATGCTGAGTTGAGGCGTGCTATTCTGACTGAAGGTCATAGTAGTCCTTTTGCTATGCACCCTGGTAGTACCAAGATGTATCGTGATCTTCGTGATGAGTACTATTGGGTGGGTTTGAAGAAGGATGTTGCGGAGTTTGTGAGCAAGTGTTTGGTGTGTCAGCGAGTTAAGGCTGAGCATCAGTTTCCTTCAGGGTTGTTGCAACCGTTGAAAATCCCTGAATGGAAGTGGGAAAGGGTTACCATGGATTTTGTATCTGGTTTACCTTTGTCTCCCTCGAAGAAGAATTCTGTTTGGGTGATTGTGGATCGCCTAACGAAGTGTGCGCATTTCTTGCCTGTGCATACCACCTTTTCTTTGGATAAGTTGGCAGAGCTGTACATTGCTGAGATTGTGCGGCTGCATGGTGTGCCTAAGTCGATTGTGTCGGATAGGGATCCGAGGTTCACATCGCGTTTCTGGCAGTGTTTGCATCAAGCTCTGGGTACAAGGTTGCATTTCAGTACATCCTATCATCCTCAGTCGGATGGTCAGTCTGAGCGAGTTATCCAGATTTTGGAGGATATGTTGAGGTGCTGCGTGATTGAGTTTCAAGGTTCTTGGGAGAAGCATCTGCCTTTGGTTGAGTTTGCTTATAACAACAGTTATCAGGCAAGTATACAGATGACACCTTATGAGGCTTTGTACGAGAGGAAGTGTAGGACTCCTCTTTGTTGGGCTGAAACTGGCCAAAAGTTGGTTTCGATGCCGGCTTTGTTGAAAGGGACCACAGAGAAGGTAAAGCTCATTTGTGAGCGTTTGAAGGCAGCTTCTGATCGGCAGAAGTCTTACGCGGATTTTAAGCGTAAGGAGATAGAGTATGCGGTGGGTGATCGTGTGTTCTTGAAGGTTTCGCCTTGGAAAAAGGTGATGAGGTTTGGCCGAAAGGGTAAGTTGAGCCCTAGGTACATTGGACCATATGAGGTGGTTGAGCGTGTGGGTCCTGTTGCGTATCGGTTGAGGTTACCTCAAGAGTTGGAGAAGATTCATGATGTGTTCCATGTTTCTATGCTCCGGAAGTATAGATCTGATCCTTCGCATGTGATGCCTGTGGAGGAAGTGGTTTTGAATCCGGATTTGACCTATGATGAGGAACCGGTGAAGGTTCTGGATTCGGATAGCAAGGTTCTTCGTGGCAAGACCATTGAGTTGGTGAAGGTGCTGTGGAAGCATCGAGGTGTTGAGGAAGCCACGTGGGAGTGGAAGGAAGACATGCTGAAGCAGTTTCCTTATCTCTTTCCTTCAGGTAAATTTCGAGGACGAAATTTCTTAAGGGGGGAGAGTTGTAACGCCCCAGTTTTGGGCTTAGAAGTTTTGGGCGTTGACCGGTTTGGTCATAGTGCTGTTCGAATCTATAAGGGTGACATTAGGAAAGCCTAGTTCGGGTTGCATTAAAAATATGGAAAAATGTTCTAAAATCATCTTTTAATATATATAAGTGAACTGTGAAATCAATTTTGAAAAATGAGGTTTGGAAGGGTGACATTTTGGCTAGTGACCAAAATGTAATTTTTGAAAGTTGCGTGACTGTTTTATAAAGGATTGAAACTTTGAATCTTTAAGGAGCTATTATACCAAAAGTAGTTTCTCCAGATTTTTCTAAGATATTTTAAGCTATATTCTGATTTTAAAACATATCAAAAGAGGAGGGAAAGCCATTTTGGCCATTTTGATAACTAATTTCCTATTTTCTTTTCTCTCATTTTCTCTCAACCCAAACACTTTCTTTCCAGAGAATTGTTTCTGATTTTCTCACCTAAATCTCTGCTTTCAACTCTCTTTTGATTCCTAATCATCATATCTACAAAACCTCATCATTTGCTACTTGATTCATCAAGGTTTTTGATTCCAAAAAGAGGAGAAACTCAAGTTTGGAGGTAAGAACGTCCTTCTCCTCTAAACTCTCAGTTCTTTACTGAAATTCCTAAGTTTTCAATCCTTAATTGATGTTTTATAAATGGCTTTTAAGATTGTTTAATGGATCTTGGCTTAAAATGCAAGATTTGGTGTGTTTTTGATGAAATTTCGTTGGATCTGTTTAAGCAGTGTTTTAAGGTGTTAAAATGATGATTAATGAATGTTAATTTGATAAGGAATTGGGTTTTGATTAATGCAATCCCGGATAGGTTGAATTTCCTAAGTTTAGCTTATGATTCTTGGTTGTTTTTGGAGTGATCTTGTGGATCTGTTGTTGCTGGAGGTATAAGGATGTTGTTAAGTTCTTTTTAGATGTTAAATGGTGTTAAAGGATGTTAGGTTTTGATGGTTTATGGCTGGGCTTTGTTGAGAAGTGGTTTGGATGCATTTTCGGTTGTGTTTGGTGGCCGAAAATGGGGTGTGGATGAGAGCAGCGAGTTTAGGTGCTTTCATTGAAGCTATTAATGCATGATGATGCATTAATCTACTGTTTTAATGTGTTAAAACAGGGGAGTCATCTTTGGATCCAAGTGGTGGTGATCCGAAAGCTTGATTTGGTGCTTCGGCAAGAGGCGAAGTGGAATCGGTGAGTGAAATTGGGTTTTCGGCTTGAAACCAATGTCTTGGGAGCTTAGTTTAAGTCTAAACAACTTTGCTAAGCTCAAGTGTAAGTTTCGGAAATACTCTCTAGTGGTGGCAATGATTTGATTGTTGTGCAATGTGGTTTATTGCATGTTTTAAACTCTGTTTTGAAAGCATGATTTAGCATGGTTAATGCTGTTTTTGTAAGCCATATGTTGAAGGAAGCTCAAGGTAAGAGTTCCTTGTTTTTGAACATTGATTAAATGTGGTTTGATGCTTTTGAATGCATGATGAATATGGCTTGGTTTAATGCTTTAAAACAGTGGATAAATTGATGATAATGATGTATATTGGCAAGTGATGTTTTGAAAAGGTTAAGGTCACTAAGGTGGTTAAAAGTCCTTGAGTGAGCCTTGTTTACTTAAGAACATCAAGGTGGTTAAAAGTCCTTGGATGATTCTTGCTACGGACACAAAGGTGGTTAAAAGTCCTTGTGTGGTCCTTTCCATGGTGTTTAAAAGTCCATGGGCCAAGGTGTTTAAAAGTCCTTGGGGCCAAGGTGTTTAAAAGTCCTTGGGGTGATTATTATCATGGTGTTTAAAAGTCCATGGCCAAGGTGTTTAAAAGTCCTTGGGGTCAAGGTGTTTAAAAGTCCTTGAGGTGAACTTGTTAAGGACACAAAGGTGTTTAAAAGTCCTTGTGTGGTCCTTGCCAAGGTGTTTAAAAGTCCTTGGGGCCAAGGTGTTTAAAAGTCCTTGGGGTGAAAGTTGATGAACTTGTTTTTAAAGAAATGAAATGTATCACTTGTGGCCAATATGACATGTAATGATATGAAGCATGAGATGCTTGTTTAAAGATTGCTTTTGAGCATGTGTAAATGATGATTTGAAGCATGATTTATAAAGTGTTTATAAATGCATTATTGAATGGTTTATTGAGCATTCATCACTAAGCTTTTGCTTACGCTCTCTTTGTTTTCTCAAATCAATAATGCAGAACATTAAAGTACTTTGAGGGCAGCAAGGAAGGCAAGCATTCAAGTGGAAGTAAAGCTCAAAGTATGGAAGGGTTTCTTAAGTACATTTAGCTTTTGGTAATTTGGCAATGGGGGACCTATGTGTATGTTTTGGGAGATGTTTTGAACTCCCTAGGTATTTTGAATGTTGTTGAGGTTGCTGGTTTTTGTGGTTGGCCATTATATGCTTGAATTGAAAGTTTATGCTTGAATGGTTGCTTGTGTAGGAAGCATGCCTATAGATTTGGGGTTTTCCATATATGTTGATGTTTTGATGAATTGTTGATGCAAGTATGTCTCTTATATGTTGAATTGCATGTTGGTAAAGTTTGGTGGCATTTGAAGCATGATTGGATGTTTAATTGCATGTTAAAGTATGCATTTTGGAGTAATCTGTGCAGGGTGTTTCGGAACAGCACCTACCGTTTCGGAACGGGTGCCTTAAACAAGCCCAGGCGTCCGAAACGGGAGGGACCGTTCCGAAACGGTTTGGCTACTGCCAGCCCGTGTTGCGGTACGCGTTGCGGAACGGCCCCGCGTTTCGAAACGGGCTCTACCTGTTTCGGAACGGGTGACCGTTAGGGGCTGACATTGGCAGTTAAATTTTTTGAATTGTTTGCGTTTTGGTCCTGAATCTTGTTTGTGCAATTGTATGAGTTTGGGAAGTCCTTTTGAGCTGAAATTTCACAGAGAAGCATAAAACCTGATTAATTTCAAGTTGGTAACTTTAATTTGGGTTAAGTCCTCATATATATCAGAAATTACAATTTGGTCCCTAAAGTTGTAATTTGTGCAATTGGGTCCCTGTTTGATCTCTGATGTTTATGATCTTTGAGTATGCTGTTGTATGGTCATATCTAAGGATTAATATGCATCTAGACAAGTTTAAAAAGAAAAAAAAGGGTCGTTAATCAAGGTTGACTTTCAGGTTGACTTTGGTTTTCCCCGTATGACTTTCTTAATTCGGGTCAACCGTCTAGGCCGGGTTAAAGGGGTTACAGATACTTTCGAGGACTTCTACTTTAAGGAGGACTTAACCTAGTCTTGAGTCTATAAATACCCATTGTACTCCTAGTTCAAATCATCTTAGGTTTTATATAGACTTTTCTAGTGTTCTCTTCCGCCACCATGTTCTAAATTGAACTTGGGTTAGGGTTATGTTGTAAACTTGTTGTGAAACGGTTGTTTTAGGTTTTGCGTTATTTTTCAATAAAATATTCCAAGTTTGCTTAATTTGTGCACTTCATTATTTCAATTATTCTACACCACTCAATTGAGAGAATCTATTTGTCGGGCACGAAAGTGCAAGGCTCACGAAAGGGTTAAGTACGGTCACAACATGCTGAGGCATGACTAACTTGGTTCTACACTAGTCCACAAGTTTCAGCGGCTAAGAGGGATTACAAACCGAGTTGACTAGCATGTGTTAGGTTGACGCTGAGATTGCTAGGTATTGCCTACGTCACGTTAGCTCTTGAGCATCCTTACCTAGAAATAGGAGGGATCACTTTTGACTATCCCGTCAAACTTGGAGTATCTGCCAGACTTGCCTCCAGGATCTCTTTCCATCCCACCTGCCGAGACAGCGAAAGTTGCAGTGGTAGTGACCCGCTGCGGCCGCGTGACAGGGTCGTAGCCTGCCGCCCGACATACCCGCCGAGGCAGCATATCGTGGCAGCACAAAGTAACTCAACCTTTACAACGCAATTTCACACTAAGTGGCAGCATAACCCTGCTTGCTCTATCAACCTGATTCACCTCTTCTATTACTTGTGTTTTCATTTACTTTCTATCTCAACAAACAATTCACTTGTGCTTTTATTTTACCTTGTGCAGGGACTACGAAACGAGACAAGTTGTCCAATCCTCGTGGGATTCAACATCTTTTATACTATAACTTGGCAGGAGTGTGTACTTGCGCTCTCACAAAAAGGGAACACCTACACGCCCTACAAGTTTTTGGCGCCGTTGCCGGGGATTGGTAACAACGAATTTCATTTTTCAATTTTTGCACTTTTCAATTACTTTTTATTTTATTTTTAATCGAAAAAAGCAAAAAATTTACCGTGTCCTTTGCAAGTGTATGACCAGGGCCAACCCTAAAGGAAATCTCCTCATTTACGACGATCTCGAACATGAAACAAGAAGGATTAAGAAGGAGTTTAGGGAAGTCCTTAAGAGAAACAAAGAAGACAAGGGAAAAGCAAAGGAAGAAACAATGGTAAAATAGGACCCACCAAATGATGACGCAAATGGCAGGGGCATGCAACAAGACTTGCCACCGATAGGTCCGCAAGACATACCACGGCATGATCCCCCTGATCTGCCCAGGCAACCCCAGCCAGCTCGAACTACCAGAGAATACCTTGAGCATGACTTTCGAGGGTTCGACCAAATAGTGACGAAACCTGACATAGGGTTGGACCACTTTGAATTAAATATTGTCATGTTCAACATGATAAACACACTAGGGCACTTTGGAGGGACTGCCACAGAAGATGCTCGACAGCATTTACGAGGAATCCTTGACACTTGCCGAGCATTTAAGATACATGGGCTTCTCCAGGATGTACTACGGCTGAGGCTATTTCCCTATTCACTTAGGGATAGGGTGAAACAATGGTTGAATAACCAGCCAGTCGGATCTTTTAATACTTGGACGGAGCTCTGCAAAGATTTTCTAGACCGTTTCAGTCCGTCCAATGTCACTGATAGGTTGCGGAATGAGATCACAGCCTATAGACAAGGGGATGACGAGCCGATGTATGAGGCATGGGAGCGATACCAACATATGCTGAATAACTGTCCGCTACATGGCCTACTAGCTTAGAATCATGTATCTATATTCTATAACGGGGTTAACTACCCAACTCAGATGATGATATATGCCTTGGCCAACGGGATCATCCAAGATAGACCTCTAGAGGAAGCACTGCGGCTGCTGAACATAGTCGCTAAAAATGATTACAAGTACCCGACAGCCCGCCGTGGTGGCACAAGGCGGCCAACCACTACAAATGAGGTAGAAGCCTCAGAATCTATTAACACCCGCCTCGATACCCTGACAGAGCTGGTTATGAAGATTGTGCAATCCCCTGGGAAGGCCTACGAAGTAAAAGCTGTGGAGCCATTTTGTGGCGAATGTGGGGGCAACCACAATTCTTCTGCCTGCACTGTACTGCAAACTATATGGGAGGATACGAGAGGAATAGCAGGCCTGCCCAGAACACCTATAATCCTGGATGGAAAAACCATCTCAACTTCTCTTGGAGCAACTCAAAGACAGCTGCAAACCCACAACAACTACATGGAGGCTACCAGCAGAACCAGTCCCGGCAGCAGACTTAGCAGCCACAACATACTAATTTACTAGAAGCAACTCTGCAAACTTTTATGAAGCAAACTGGTGAATTTATTGTTCATACCAATAAATTTATTAAAAAACTGAGTCTTTCATGGACAGGACGGAGATGAAAATGAACAACTAGGAGGCTGCCATTAAGAACCTGAAGAACCAATTTGGACAGTTCACTGAAATCTACAACAGCCAGACTATGGGTGCATCTCCAGCAGCTCGCAAACAACAACCAAATCCACTTATGAACATTGCAAGGCTATATCTACAAGGAGTGGGAAGCAGTTGGATGAACCCAAGATGGTGGAACAACCAGCAGTACAACCTGACCAGAAAAGCAAGGCTGCCTCAGCAGCACCAACACTAACATGAATGCGGCCCTGAAAAGGATGATCCTCCTCAAACTAAGCCCCCAAGCAAGGAGCACATAGTGAACATCCGTCTGCCAACACCATTCCCCCAAAAGCTCAAGCAACAACAGCAAGAGCACCATTTCAGAAAATTCCTAGATATATTCTGAAACATGTGCATATGAATATACCTCTTATAGAAGCCATTTAAACATGCCAAGCTATGCCAAACATCTCAAGGACATGATATCTAAGAAGAAGAGGATTGGGGAGTTCGAGAGAGTGGCTGTCACTGAAGACTGCATGGCTATGCTGCATAACAAACAATTGCCAAAGCAGACAGATCCAAGTAGCTTTGTTATCCCATGCAGGCTAGGTAGCAAACATGAGACCAGAGCCCTGTGTAACTTGGGAGCCAACATCAATCTGATGCCAAAAGCCGTCTTCGATAAACTAGGTATTGGGCCTGCCAAACCCACCTTCGTCATGCTTAAACTCACTGACCACTCATTTGTACAACCGGAGGGAAAGATCGTAGACATCATGGTAAAGGTGGGCAACCTAATTCTCCCCGCCGACTTCCTCATCTTATATTGTGAGGCCGACGAAAAAGCCCTTATCATCCTTGGGTGACAATTCTTGGCCACAAGCAGAACGCTTATAGATGTGGAACTCGGGGAGCTGACAATGAGGGTAGAGGACCAGAGCATAAAGATGAACATGCTACAACCCTTAGAGGAAGGAAAAGGAAGCTCGGATGCAAGAGCTACCAAAATCAACATGGAAACATGCCAGGGCAGTTGCTGCTGCGACAGGCATAGGGGCAGACTAAAGGACCTCGCACCACATCATCTGAATGAACAGGAGGACCCCCCAGGAGGGAAGAAAATGTCAAACCACCTCAGGAAGTGGTTATATCTGGGAGATGCACCCAAATGCATTCCCAACATAACTTAATTTTTATTTTATTATTTTATTTTTATTTTTATGCATTAGGATTAGAATTTATTTTATTTTAGGAATATATTAATTTTCAGAATTTTATTTTCTCGAAATTATTAAATTATCTTTATTATTTCTATTTTTATTTTAGGTTTAAGAATAAAAGAGCAGGATCAGGAAGGAGGCCCACCAAGAAGCCCGCCAACCCTCCTGCCGAGACAGCCACCAGCGCAGCAACACGTAACAGCTAGTTGGCCTTCAACGACTAGCTGCCGACGGCTCCGAAATTAATGGGCAGAAAAATCTGTAACGTGCGCAAGGAAATCGGATCGTTGGGCATTTAATGCTTCCACGACATCTCTCGGTAACTCCTATATATACCCCACTCACTCACTTCATTTCACTTTACTTTCACTTTTTTGTATATTCTTTCTGATTCCACTGCTCTCTCATAACTTTTCTTTCTAGTTTCAGCCAAGCGCAACCGTTCACATGGCATCAACATCAACCAAAAAAGCCATCTACAACAGATTTTGCAACAAGGAGGACGAAGAGAGATACAAAAATAAGTTCTCTAAGCAGGCAGTATGGGAGGAGCAAAGCTTCCATTACACACGACAAACGGGAAACCGCAGTTTAGAACCCGTGTAGAGTGTCCAGAAGTTCTATATTTTATGCATATTCATGCCCTTATTAGTGCTGTTCTTAAGCTTAGTTAGGCATAATTAGCTGCATGTCATGCATTATAATAGTATTTCTTCTTTTACCATGCTTTTATTGAATATCTTATATTTGGCAGAGAAAAGGTACTGTTTTAGTTAGTTTTCTATTTCAGGTGCTGGTTGCTGATCAGAGGAAGAAAGGACAAGAAAGTAGGGAGCAGAAGGAGCTGTACTGAAGCAGATCCAGTTGCCGCCAAAGACGCCGCCGCTGCAGAATGCCACCGCTGCCAAGGACGCTGCCACCGCAGAATGCTGCCCAGACGACAATACGCCGACATAGTCAAGATGGGTCTCGTTTGATAGAGGACATTTTTATGAGTCCATTGAGCCCAATCTTGCATTTTTCTGAGGCCTGGAGCGGAGCATAGAGCTGATCAAGGATCGATAAGTAAAGTAACTTATCTTTACTTGCAGAACAATGATTTGTACTCCAAGAAGAATTTCTACTCCAAGAAGGACGTAGACTAGATCTTTGCCTATATAAACCTCATGTGTTTAGCATATCAAGCACAAAGACAGAGATAGAGAAAAATACAGTTAGAGAGAGGGAGTCGACTATGTTCTAAACTCCCTAGGGTTTAGGTTTTTGCCTGTAAAGTAGTTGTGAGAAATGGTTGTTTTAGGTTTTTGAGTTATTTCTTCAATAAACTATTCCAAGTTTACTTAATCCATTTCTCTTCATTCTTTCAATCTTTCTACACCAATCGTTTGAGAGAATCTATTTGACGGGCATGAAAGTGCAAGGCTCAGGACCGGGTTAAGTACGGTCACAACAGGAGGCGTGACTAACTTGGTTCCACACTAGTCCACATGTTTCAGCGGCTAAAAAGGATCACTAACCGAGTTGACTGACTTGGTTCCACACTAGTCCTCAACTTATCAATCTCGAGCATCCTAACCTAGAAATAGGAGGGATAACTGTTGACTATCCTGCCGAACTTGGTGTATTTGCCAGACTTGCAGCCAGGACATCTTTCCATCCCACCTGTCGAGACAGTACACACCCCAGCAGTGGCAGTGATCTACTGCGGCTGCGTGACATGATCGTAGTTTATCGCCTGCCATGCCCGCCGAGGTAGCATATCGTGGCAGCACGATCCAACCTTAACCTATGCAATGCAGTCGACACACTACCGAGCAGCAATTACCTAGCCTATTTTATTACTCTGATGTCCCCTACTTTAATTAATTGTGTTTTTAGTTTTATTCCTTTAACCAAAACTGAAAATTAATTGTGCATTTAAATTTTTATGCAGATACACACTCGAAGAAACTATTCCAATCTTCGTGGGATTCAACAACTTTTATACTATAACTTGGCAGAAGTGTGCACTTGCGCTCTTACATAAAGGGAACGTCTACACGCCCTACAAGTTTTTGGCGCCGTTGCCAGGGATTGGCAATAGCAACTTCGTTTTGTTTTATGTACTCTTTATTTAATTGTAATTAAATTTTAGGTTTTTAACTTTTTCTTTTGTATATATGAAAATAATTCAGGTATGCTACAAGTCTAATGGCATCACAATGTCGAGGAAAACTATACGAGAGCTGATGTTTGAACATGAACAGCAGATGCTGCAACAGCAGTTGCCACCGTGGCAGCAGATAAGACAGCAAACGCCGCTGCCGCAACAGCAAAATTTTTCATGGTATGATCAAAATTGTCAAAAAAAACATTTTACCATAACAATTTTGCTGCAGAAACAAACATTCTAGGGCAAGGTGATCAACTTCAAGAGCAATCAAGAGAAACCACTTGAGAGCTGATGTTAGACAATTCTTGCAATCTATGTGAGGGAAATCATGTGTTCGAAAATTTCCCCTTACTTTTCGGAGAAGACGTGGACGGACCAAAATGGGACCAAGAGCAGATGTCGCATCCGCAGCAAAAAGGACTGCAGAATCTGCCGCCGCAACATAAATTCTCATGGTACAATCAACAACCTCAAAAAAAATTTACTATGATAATTTTGTCGCTACAGTAGTACACAAGTCCCGGCAATGCAGTGCTCCTCAAGAGCAATCAAATTCCTTAGAAGACACGTTTCAAGTTTTCCTCGCGCTCACTCAAGATGTGTCAACCTTTATGGAGGCAAAACTCACCAGGATGGATGCACTTTTGAGCAACTCTGTCCCAATAAATGTCGTGGATGAACATAAAACCTCTACCGCAGAACCCATGGATCACCGACAATTGAGACCTAGGGATAATGAGAACCCAAGGGAAAAGGATGCAAGGGACTACCCCACACATGATGAACCCATGCAAAAAATTGACCAAGCAGGATATGAGGAACTTGAACAGAGCAAGGCGACGGAAACACCTAGAGAGGCCAACATAGAATGTAACCCCCTTAGCCCGGCCTAGACACTTGACCTGAACTACGAAGATTATACGGGGAAAACCAAAGTCAACCTGAAAGTCAACCTTGATTAACGACCTTTTTTATTTTAATCTTTTCTAGATGCACATTAAGCCTATGTGAATACTCACGAATCATAGAAGAGAAAGGCACAACGATCGGAAAACATTCAGGGACTCAATTGCACAAATTACGTGTTTAGGGACCAAAATGTAATTTTTGGAAATTAGAAGGACTTAGCTGATTTTAGGTTTACCAATTAGAAATTAATCATGTTACATGCTTCTCTGTCAAGTTTCAGCTTAAAAAGACATCCCAAGCTCAAGCAATTGCATCCACAACATTTAAGACTAAAATGTAAAGCATGGAAACTTAAAACAATTCAAAATAGCATCCAACGGTCAACTGTATCGGAATGCCCACCCTTCGTATCGAAACAGGCTTCACCAGTACTCAGGTATGTTCCGAGACCAGTATCGAAACAGGCTTCACTAGTAGCCAAGCTGTTTCGAAACAGCTTCATCCGTTCCGAACCACCTTGGCCATTACAGGCCCCCATTACGGAACATGTGAGGGTGTTTCGATACACCTTGCCCAGTGACAGCAGAAATTGCTGGTTTTTGACATTTCAAGCCATTCAAACATACATCAATGAGCATCAAATCATACCATCAACTTATCTAGCCACTAAGGAACGTATTTAAGACCCTTAAACTAGAGCATGGCAACAAACACAAAAGCACACAATCTAAAGGCATGCTCCCTAGTCTCAAAACCAATATAAGCAACCAAACCTCAAACCAAACATTTAGGACCATTTACAACCCTTAAATACCATCATAAACATGGCACAAACTTAGGGAGTTCAAAACATATCTCCCAAATACAACCTTGGTTTCCCATTGCCATATATCAAAACTAAAGTGTATAAAAACATCACCATACATGAGCTTTGTAATTCCTTGGATGTTCTTAACCTTCTCGCTGCCCAAAAACACCTCAATTATCTGCATTATTGGTAAAAGAGAGCGTAAGAACAATTGCTTAGTGAGGCATGCTCTAAAGAAAACCAACACAATAATGCATTTTTCAAAACACTTTCTCAAAAGCCTTTTTCTACAACATGCTCATTCTATCTCATGCTTGAAAACCATTTAAAGCAACATCTCATTGAAAACACATGTACCTCAATTCTATCTCTTGCATTTAAACCAATGCAAAACTCATGGCAAAGCCATACTCATGCTTGTAACACCAAAGCATTTCATATACAAATATCATATGCATTTCTCATAGCATAAATCATCTCATCAAAGGTACATGTGAATCAAAAGCATTTTCATATATTATATTGGCATTTCACATCTCATTATTACTCGGATATGCGGACAACATTCTCTAACCACTATACGCTTCCGGTGGAATCTCACATCACCGTACTCACTTGTCTAGTAACATAATTTCCGATGGAATCTCACATCACCGTACTCACATGGTGGAATCTCTCATCATCACAAAGCTTGGGTATTTCAAGCATCATCGCATGCTACAAATCATGCATAAAAACAGTAGTAATTTATCTATCTCAACCCATGAGCATGTAAAAGCATTTTAGGGGCAACCACTATATTTAAAAGAGCAATCTAGCCAATACTGACTTCCGGACTTAGGAAGGTGTTTCAAACCTTTCCTAAATCCCCAAACCTTGTTTCATGTCCCTCAAGGACTTCTAAACCATTCGCACTCATCGATTACGTTTCGCTTGCTCGCCGAAACGCTATCTAGGCTCCCGGATCAACACCAAAGGCGTTTGAAGATGTCTCCCCTGTTTATAACACATAAGAGTAGAGGATTAATGCATCATCATGCATTGAAATCATCAGCCACACACCTAAACTCGCTGCTCTACTCACAACCCACATTTCGGCTACCAAAAACAACCGAAATCATCTCCAAACTCTTCCAAAACAAAACCCAGCCAAGATTTACCACTTCTAACCATTTCTAAACATCAATCAACATAAAAAATCACCACAAACTCGTCCTTACACCTCCAGCTATGGCAGAACACCAAAACCACCCCAAAAATCATCATTCTAACATGCAAAACTTAGGAACCCAAGCCTATTCGGGATTTGTTTGATAAAACCTCATTTATAACATCAATTAACATCCAAAATACATTAGAAAACAACCTCAAAACAGAGCCTAACCATCAACAACGAAAATCATCAAGATCTCTCCAAAAACCTTGAGTTTTAAGACAATTTCTTGTTTCTAACATTAAAGCAACTCAAAAATCATTAACAAAGGATTGATAACTTGGGAATTTCTGTAAAGAACTGATCATTAGAGGAGAAGAACGAAGGTTACCTCTAATGGCTGATTTCTCCTTGAATTGGGAAAGTTTTCTTGAAAATCCAATGTAAAATCAAGAGGTTTTGATGAGGAAAAGATTAGGAATCAAAAGGAGATTGAAATCTCATCAAAAGGAATGAAAATCAAAGGTGATTTGCTGGAGGAAATGTGTTTGGCTGAAAAGAAATTGAGAGAAAATGAAATGAGAGAAAATTGATGAAAGGTAGTTATGAAAAGTCAAAGGTAGTTTCCTTTTAATTAATCTTTATTTTCCTTAAAGATTTTGGTAAAATTAGCTCCTTAAAGATTCAAAGTTTCAATCCTTTACAAAACAGTCACTATTAAACTTTTGCAAAAAACTGTGATTTGGTTACTACACCGAAATGTAGTATTTCCAAAACTTATTTTGTAAAATTGATTTCACCATAATCATTCATATATTTAATGAGGATTTTTAGATATTTTTCCATATTTTTAAAGCATCCCGAACTAGGTGTTCTCTAAATCTCCCTTTAAGATTCGAACCGTTTATGACCGGTCCGATTCAGACTCTAAAACATCTAGGCCCAAATTTGGGGTGTTACATAGAACTTGATGATGTCACGACAATATCAAAAGCCTCAGCAACTATGCCCACTGCAATAGCAGCTTCGACAACAATGCCGGCCTGGGCAGCAATCACAGTAACCATGCCTGCCTCGGCAGAAACCTTGGCAACCATGGACTACATATATTTAGGGGAGCCGATGCTGGCAGATCTGAATCCATCACAATCTCTACTGATGGAGATGTACGAGGGACCTGAAGAACACAATGTTATGGATGATGAAGCCCTTCAATATGCCGAGTTTTTCCTTGACCTAAACTACATTATGACAGACTATTGCCCCAACAGTTGGCCGCCTAAACAGCTGCCTTGGCAGCAAAAGCCATCCTCCACCATAACAAATCATGAAAAAGATAAGGTATGTACATGGTTTGATAGTGGTATAATTTTTACTAATCACATGTTCATGCCTTCAGAAAAAGAAACAAGGTGGAAGATTCGCATGGATTACAAGGGAACGAGGAAGAAGGACTCCCTAATGAGAATAGTCACTCGATGGAGGGTGCGTGTGGACTATAAAATGTATCAGAAACAAACTCGCTGTAACATAATTTTAGTTTTCCACATATTTACCTTTTCTTTAGGAATAGATCTTAATAAGCTTAGAACTAGATTTTATTTTCAGTTATATTATATTTATTTAGTCTGTCTCACAACTACTTATCTAGATTCAGACCATACTATAAAATTCAAGCCGCTAAGAAATATGAGGAGTAAAAAAGTACAGCCGCCCAAGCGGCAAAGGCTTCAGTAGAGGAGACAACATAGGCCACCAATTCCCTTGGTGAGGAGGTGTCTGATTCCTTCGATAATGCAGAGTCAACCGAGGCAACAAAGAAAAAAAGAGGCACATGATAGCGGCCAAACCAGAGGATGAAAGGCCAAAGACCGAGCTGGAGCAGCAACCAAAGAGACCCAATCTAATTAGAGTACAGCCAGCTTGCGGCCAGAAGTAGAGCCTCGCCACCAAATCACCCACCACCCGCCGCCTAGTCCTCTCATCTTCCTCCAAGTCCACTGAGTTAAAAGAGAAACTCAGGTATCTTCTAACACCATTATTTTCTTTATTATTCGTTTTTTCCTACTTTATTTTATGTTTTTCTGTTTAATTTTTTTGTCTAAGCCATTGAGGGCAATGTCTGCCTTGAGTTTGTGGGGGGGGGGGTTAGTCCTCATGTTATTTTAAGCATGTACTCGCATATAGTTGCATTGTAAATCCTGCCTAGTACTTATTGAAAATTGGAAATCTGGGTTAAGTAACTTGTGCCTATGATAGTTAGCCGATTCTATTTTCGCACCAGACTTAAAATTGAACTTAATCTTGGGAAGAAGCATGAAAAACACCTTAGATTTTTTTAGTTTCCAAATCGTTTCCTGCCCTTATTATTGTTGTTCTTAAGCTTAGTTAGGCATAATTAGCTGCATGTCATGCATTATAACAGTATTTCTTCTTTTACCATGCTTTTATTGAATATCTTATATTTGGTAGAGAAAAGGTACTGTTTTAGTTAGTTTTCTATTTCAGGTGCTGGTTGCTGATAAGAGGAAGAGAGGACATGAAAGCAGGGAGGAGAAGGAGCTGTACTGAAGCAGTTCTAGTTGCCACCAAAGACACCGCCGTTGTAGAATGCCGCCCAGACGACAATACGACGACATAGTCAAGATGGGTCTCGTTTGATAGAGGACATTTTTCTGAGTCCATTGAGCCCAATCTTGCAATTTTCTGAGGCCTGGAGCGGAGCACAGAGCTGATCAAGGATCGAAAAGTAAAGTAACTTATCTTTACTTGCTGAACAAGGATTTCTACTCCAAGAAGGATTTCTACTCCAAGAAGGACTTCTACTCCAAGAAGGACTTAGACTAGATCTTTGCCTATATAAACCTCATGTATTTGCAAAATCAAGAACATAGACAGAGATAGAGAAAAATAAAGATAGAGAGAGTTAGAGAGAGGGAGTCGACTATGTTCTAAACTCTCTAGGGTTTAGGTTTTTTCTTGTAAAGTAGTTGTGAGAAACGGTTGTTTTAGGTTTTTGAGTTATTTCTTCAATAAATTATTCCAAGTTTGCTTAATCCATTGTTCTTCATTCTTTCAATCTTTCTACACCAGGCGTTTGAGAGAATCTATTTGCCGGACATGAAAGTGCAAGGCTCACGAAAGGGTTAAGTACGGTCACAACGGGAGGCGTGAGTAACTTGGTTCCACACCAGTCCACAAGTTTTAGCGGCTACAAAGGATCACTAACCGAGTTGACTGAATTGGTTCCACACTAGTCCTCAAGTTATCAATATCGAGCATCCTATCCAAGAAATAGGAGGGATTACTGTTGACTATCCTGCCGAACTTAGAGTATCTGCCAGACTTGCAGCCAGGACATCTTTCCATCCCACATGCCGAGATAGTACACACCCCTACAGTGGCAGTGATCTATTGTGGCTGCGTGACAGGGTCGTAGTTTGCCACCCGATGTAACACCCGGGTTTGAGGGTCGGATGAAATTAAAATAATAAAATAATATTTTAGCCCTCGTGTTTACAAAATAAATGATTTTATGTTGGGCTTGTTTTGATTTAAAACCCAATTCCATGGATTTTAGGATTTTTGAGATAGTAATCTCATTAATGTCAAATTGGTAAATATTTTGACTTGTAAAATAAAAACACTCTTATTTCAAAACACCCAAACTATTCATCATCTCCTACCTTCAAGCCTTTCTAACATGAAAAACCCCTTCACCATTGTGTTCAATGTTCCATCTTCCTTCTTGCTTGTTGTTGGAGATTTTTCAAGGTAAACCCACTTTTGACTTGCCCTTATCATTCTCTACAAGCCTATAGTCTTATTTTTCATTAAAACGCATGATTTCCCATTTTAGAGTTTTGAAAGTTTGGATTAAAATGTGAACTTTATTAGCTTCAACATAAGTTTTCGGTTTGTTGATGTTAGATAAGATGTTTACAATCTAAAAGGTCCAACATACCTGATTTTTACAAGGTTTTATGATGTTTCCCGAAATTGGGTTTTATGGAGGTTTTTGAAGGGTTTTAGGTTGAGTTTTGGGGGTGTTTAATGTGGAAATTTGTTGGCTGATGGTTAGGCTATGTATAAGGGTTGTTTTGGAAGCTTTTGGGAGTAATCTAAGTGTTGCAATCATTGGTTTTGGACTATGCTTTAGGGCTGCTCGGGAATGAGGATTTTGGAGTTGTCCTTAGCTTGAAAATCATGTGTTTTGTGATTGGTTTGTGTTACGGGTTTGCTACTTTGATTGTAAACTGATTTGTGGTCATTTTGATTGTGTTGAGATGTTTAGAAGCAAGGAATTGTGTTGGTGAAGCCTTGAGAACGAATCCAGAATCGTTGGGAGCTTGATCGGCTAGTGTGGTTGAGCTTGGAATAGTCGGTGAGTGGTTAATGTTTTTAAATTGGTTTCAAACGTTGGTTCAAGCATGTGGACTAAGTTGGGCTTGGTAGACCCATCTAGAGTTGGGATTAGATTGGTAGTCTAATCCCAAGCATTAGTTAGAGAATTTGGTTGAACTTTAAATGTTGTGTATGTCTCATGTTTAATTATGATTATGGTGGTTATGTGTATTGTGTTATACATGTATATTGAGGCATGATATTGATGCATTGTTATATGCATGTGGCTTGTGTATGACGGTAAGTCATGGTGAGTACGTGCTAAGCACGAAAGTTGATATGAATGGTGTTGTGAAAGGTTATGGATTGTGTTAGTATTGGCACTAGTATGCTTGGGTGCAATGATCGATCATTAGGATGTTTAGTGTGCACAAGTGAGTCAAATGCATGCGTGGTCTTGGTGATGGTAGTCATCAAGATGGAGTACGGGTTCGCCCAAAAATCTTCTTATATATATATGTTAGTCGGTGATGAGTGTAATCCCATCAACGGGGCGTGAGGATGAGTGGAATCCCCTCCGCGTGAAATAGTGATAAGTGTAATCCCACCGTAAGGTAATGGTTATGGTTGGATATGCGTTCCAATGGTTATCCGCGTATTCAAGTCATAGCTAGGTGCCAATACGGAATTGTGGAATGTGTTTGATAATACATTTATATATGTATTTCCATGTGTTAAGCTTATGAGTTGTTGAGCATGGCATGATGTTGATAATTGTGTTCATGCATCATTTATAATTTGGCTCATGTGGTTCGAAGGTAAGATCATGCATTCTACCTTTGTTGTGTGCTCGTGCTTGGACCCTGCACTGTCGAGGTTTGTTTTATGAGCTTACCATCACTAAGCTTTATGCTTACGCTCTCTTTTGTTCGACAATGCAGATCCGTAGTTCGTGGGTTGCTTCTGCAAGGAGAGGGCCTCCAAGTGCGCTAGTTGAGCTCTTGGTTTTATCAAGTATGGATTTTAAGTTATGAGAATGTAATAGTCAAGAAATGAGATTTGAGCTTTTGATGTATGTTGATGTTGGTTTGGCTTGTGGATGCCATGTCTTGTTTTGTAAACCATGTTTGTGTTGCTTACCTTGAATGTTTATGATGTTGGCTCTAAGGATGAAATCCTCTATATGCTATGTATGAATCTTTTGTTGAATTGATGCTTCCTATCAATGTATGGCTTTTGTATGTATGAAGTGTGTTAAGCATGCTTGTTGTGTGTGGTTTTGCCTTAGAGTGATGCATGTTTGGTTGTGGGAGGTTTTAGTTGGTGTTGGAGGCAGCCTTGTGCCATAAACCAACTAAAACTTGTCTGTTCGCAGCAGGTGTATCGAAACGGTTGGTCCCGTTTCGATTCGATCTCTTGTTCTAGGCCAGGCATTTCAATACGCAAAGGGGGCGTTTCGATACGATTTTGCTACTGGAAATATGAGATTTTGACGAGAAATTTAGAGTATCGAAATGGTCCTAGGCGTTTCGGAAAGGGCTTCGTAGCGTTGACCACAAGATGTTGACCGATGAGGGCGTATCGATACGGTCAACAACTGTTTCGATACGGTCTCCTCGGGTTGACTTTGGCCAGTTGACCTAGTCAAGGCGTATCGAAACACCCTCTGGGCGTTCTGATACGGCCTGCAGTTTAAGTTTGAATGGGCTATTTTTTATTTGGATGGTTGGTTATTCACCTCGCTGTTGCTTCCGCTGTTGCCTTTTTCACATAGGAAATGTTAATGCATCTAGACAAGATAATAATTAAATGAAAGTTTTTCCCGGGTTGTTAACTGAAGTGAAGCTTTAATGGGTTTCGCCTCGGTTATCCCCGTGTTGCCCACTCGAACCGGTCTGTCGCCCGGACGGGGACGAGGGGGTTACACTTGTGGGTATCAGAGCCTGAGGTTTCTGAGACCTCGAGCAGGTAAGTGAGGTAAGTTAATTTCGTGTATTGCAATTGAACGGTGTTTTCTTGCCATGTAAGCATGCTTGCTTGTTTATCAAGTATGCTTCGATGTTTGCTTATTTGATTGTCTATGTATGTTGTTTGAAGCATGTTATTAGAGTCCCATTTCTTCTATTACATCGGAAAAAAGATTTTTAAGTGAGGAAACATACTTGAGCCACTTGGACCCTTGCCCTTACTAACCCTATCTTGTAAGTTGTTATTGTTGTAGTTGTTATTTGTGAGCGCGTGTGTCGAGGCCTAGAGGTAGACCGAGGATGGTTCGTTAGGAACCTCTTGTTGCGGCTCATGTTAATGAGCTGGTGGCTGGAGTAGAGGCTCGTGTGGAAGAGCCTGTTGTTGGAGTCGGAGCTCTTCCACCACCACCACCACCTCCTCAACCTGAAGTGGGAGGCGAGGCTGGAGTTGAGGGAGCGGGACTTCAGGTTGGTAAGGGTGGCCAAGGTCCTGCGGGAATAGATATGGCTCCACTAGTTCAAGCTATAGCGAGAGCGTTTCAGGCCGCAGTTGTCGGAGCTCAGGCTGTAGCTCAGACGAGAGGTGATGATACTAGCTTAGCGTTAGAGAGCCTCTGTAGCCTTGGAGCAGAGGAGTTCAGGGGATCTAAACCGGAGAGGTCAGAGTTATGGTTGGAGAAGACAGTCCGTATTCTAGCTCAGATGGGATGTGTTGGAGCTCGTAAGTTGGGCTGTGTGGTTTTGTTACTTCAGGGTGATGCCTACACCTGGCGGGTCACCATTACTACCGGCGTGCCTAAGGCAGAGATTGGTTGGGATTTCTTTGAGACTGCGTTCAGAAAGAGGTATTTGGGGCCAAGTTATCTGGATGAGAAGAAGCGGGAGTTCATGGCTCTTGTTCAGGGAGATGCTTCAGTCACAGATTATGAGATCCATTTTGTCCGTCTGAGTCAGTATGCTCTGGAGTTGGTTCCTACTGAGAGGGACCGTTGTAACCGGTTCAGATATGGACTTCATGAGGAAGTTAAGAGGTACACCTTAGTTTCGGATTATTCTGATTTTGATGTCTTGGTCGCTAGGGCCAAGGACATCGAGCATAGCTTCAGGCTGACCAAGCGTTTGGGAGGATCCAGTTCAGGGAAGAGGCACAACAACTTTGATCGGGGTGATGCCAAGAGGCATCGGGGCGATGCCAAGAGGCATCGGGGCGATGGACATCAGTTTGACCATAGGCGTGGTGGTGGCCACCATGGTAGAGGCCATCATGACCATAGAGCTGGAGGACGTCTGCCCGAGTGCACTCGTTGTGGGAGACAACATTTAGGAGAGTGTTGGGGTAATTTTCATGCTTGCTGGAACTGTGGATCGAGAGACCACTTCAGGAGTGAGTGTCCGCATCAGGCGGCACAAGCACCGAATTTGGCACAGGCTCCTGCGAGAGCGATTGACTATGAGAGAGGCCGTGGGCGCGGTCGTGGTTACTTCCAGCTAAGGGTTGATGAACCTAAGATAGAGGCACCGAGGAATCTTGCTCATGTTGTGACAGTACAGCCAGAGGCCGGTGGACCAGCTAGAGTCTATGCACAGAGAGAGAGGCAGGGAATGACACATATGTGATAGCATATAATTTTGAGTTATAGTCCATGTATTTGCTTTCCTTAGTTGATTCGGGTTCCATGCATTCTTACATTTTGAGTGAGCATGCAAAGAAGTTAGACATACCTGTTAGGATTTTAGACGTAGGGATGCATGTGACTAGTTCCTTCGGTGAGATAGTCGTAGTTAGACAGATGTATAGGAGGTGTCCGCTAAAGATTCATGGTCATGTGTTTCCTGTTGATATGACGGAGCTTCTATTTTATGGTTTTGATATTATTCTGGGTATGGATTGGTTGGTCGAGCATAGAGCTAATGTAGATTTTGAGACAAAGAGAATTTCATTGAAGCTTTCTGATGACTACGAGGTAGTGGTAGTAGGTGAGAATGTTAAGTTCTTGTCGAATGTTGTGTCAGCTTTAGAGGCTCATAGGTTGATGGATTCTGGTTGTGGGGCTTACTTAGCGTATGTGATGAATCCGAATATGAGCGAGGTTAGACCGAAAGATATCAGAATAGTTTGTGATTTTCGAGATGTGTTTCTAGAAGAGTTATCGGGTTTGCCTCCTGACAGAGATGTAGAGTTTGTGATTGAGACTGTTTCAGGGTCTACTCTAGTTTCTATTGCTCTGTACCGTATGGCTCTTAAAGAGTTGAAAAGTCAGCTTCAGGAGTTGTTAGACCGAGGTTTTATTAGGCCTAGTAGTTCGCCTTGGGGTGCTCCCGTGTTGTTTGTGAAGAAGAAGGATGGTAGTATGATGATGTGTATTGACTACAGGCAGTTGAACCAGTTGACAGTAAAGAACAAGTATATGTTGCCTCGTATAGATGACTTGTTTGATCATTTGAGGGGTGCCTTAGTGTTCTCGAAGATATATTTGAGATCAGGGTACTATCAGTTGAAAGTAAAAGAATGTGATGTTCCGAAGATAGCCTTTAGGACTAGATATGGTCACTATGAGTTTCTTGTGATGCCGTTT
Organism: Hibiscus trionum; assembly: GCA_030270665.1. Lineage (NCBI taxonomy): Eukaryota > Viridiplantae > Streptophyta > Magnoliopsida > Malvales > Malvaceae > Hibiscus > Hibiscus trionum. The sequence goes on along the minus strand of BSYR01000007.1, from coordinate 4,710,064 downwards.
GGGCTCACGAATGCACCAGCAGCTTTCATGGATATGATGAACAAAGTCTTCCGAGACTATCTAGACCGGTTTGTAGTTGTCTTCATAGGCGACATCCTTGTGTACTCGAGATCAGAAAAAGAACATGATGAGCACTTGAGACTTGTTTTGCAAAGATTGATGAGTAATCAGTTGTATGCGAAGTTGAGCAAATGTGAGTTCTGGATTCGAGAGGTTGTGTTTCTTGGCCATGTAGTATCCGCTGAAGGTATCTGTGTTGATCCGACGAAGATTGAGGCTATTGTGGAGTGGAAACAACCTAAGTTAGTGACTGAGATTAAGAGTTTCCTAGGATTAGTTGGTTACTATAGGAGATTCGTTGATGGTTTCTCTAGAGTAGCTGCTCCGTTGACTAAATTGTTGCAAAAAAGAGTGAAGTTTGAGTGGTCAGATGCGAGACAGAAGGCTTTTGAGATGTTGAAAGAGGCTTTGACGAATGCTCCAGTGTTAGTACAACCAGTTTCAGGGAAAGAGTTTGTGATCTATAGTGATGCTTCCTACGTAGGTTTAGGTTGTGTTATGATGCAAGAAAGGAGAGTTGTTGCTTATGCTTCGAGACAGTTGAAGGCACACGAGAAGAACTACCCTAGGTACGACATTGATTTAGCCACAGTTGTGTTTGCGTTGAAGATTTGGCGTCACTACTTGTATGGTGAGAAGTGCACGGTTTACACTGATCATAAGAGATTGAAGTATTTGATGACTCAGAGAGAGTTAAACTTGAGACAAAAAAGATGGCTTGAGCTATTGAAATATTATGATTTAACTATAGAGTACCATCCGGGTAAGGCAAATTTAGTAGCCGATGCGTTGAGCAGAAAAGTTGTAGTTGAGTTGCGAGCTATGTTTGCTAGGTTGAGTGTATCAGGGGATGGTGGTTTGATTACAGAGTTGCAAGTGAAGCCTTCGTTGATTCAAATGATTAGAGAGAAACAGTTGCAAGATGTGTCTTTAGTTTCTCATGTTCAGGATATAGCCGAAGGTAGACTGACCGAGTTTAGTTTTAGTGATGAGAATGTGTTGTGTTTTAGAGATAGAGTTGTATTACCTGAAGATGTTGAGTTGAGACGTATGATTCTGAGCGAAGCACATTTGAGTCCTTTTTCTATGCATCCGAGCAGTACTAAGATGTACCGAGATTTGAAGAACGATTATTTCCGGGTTGGTTCGAAGAAGGATGTAGCCGAGTATGTGAGCCGTTGCATGGTTTGTCAAAGAGTGAAGGCAGAACATCAGGTTCCTTCAGGTTTGTTACAGCCTTTGAAGATTCCGAAATGGAAATGGGAGAGAATCACCATGGACTTTGTGTCAGGATTGCCGTTGTCTCCTTCGAAGAAGAATTCTGTTTGGGTGATAGTTGATAGATTCACTAAGTGTGCTCATTTCTTAGTAGTGAACACCATAGATTCTTTAGATAAGTTGGCGAATTTGTACATTCGTGAGATTGTGAGACTTCATGGAGTACCGAAGTCTATTGTGTCAGACAGAGATTCGAGATTCACTGTAACCCCCTTAACCCGGCCTAGACGCTCGACCCGAATTAAGAAGATCACACGGGGAAAACCAAAGTCAACCCGAAAGTCAACCTTGATTAACGACCTTTTTTTTTCTTTTTAATCTTGTCTAGATGCTCATTAACCCTAGATGTGTTCACACAAACATCATACTCAAAGATCACAACCATCAGAGAACATTCAGGGACCTAATTGTACAAAACACAACTTTAGGGACCAAACTGTAAATTCTGAAAATTACAGGGACTTCACCCAATTAAAAGTTACCAATATAAAATTAGTCATGTTTCATACTTCACTGCCAAATTTCAGCTCAAACGGACATCTCAAACTCATCCAATTGCATAAACATGTTTTAGGACCAAAACGCAAACATTTCGAAACATAAAACTGCCCATGTCAGCCTCCAACGGTCAGGTGTTCCGAAACAGGGTAAACCTGTTTCGAAACGCGGGGCCGTTCCGCAACGTGTACCGAAACGAGGCTTGGCAGTAGCCAAACTGTTCCGAAACAGTGCCACCCGTTTCGGAACGCCCAGGCCATTTCAGGCACCCGTTCCGATACGGTAGCACCTGTTCCGAAACAGGTTGCCCAGACTGCAGCAACTTTGCTGGTTAAACATACTTTTGACCCACCAAACATGCTCCAAAAGCCACCAAATCACACCAGCAAGTCATTTAACATATAGGGAACATAAATGCATCAAAACTAGATACAAGACCACCCCTAGGTGCACAAACTCATTAAACACATTCAAGGCTCAATCATGCTTTTAAACAAGAAGCATAGCAATACAACTTAAGCATAGGGAGATTCAAACGTTGCAACATTAATCCACATGATTCAAAACCATAACCCAAACTTGTCCAACATACACAATCTCCTTTGACAACAACATAAGAGATTCTACCCCCATTGCCTTTATTAACTATAGCTATTAATCGAGACATACATCTCTAATGGAGTCCTCCTTGAATCCCTTGCTTCTCGCTGTCCAAACTTCAAATATCTGCATTGATGGACAAAAAGGAGCGTAAGCACATAATGCTTAGTGAGGAAAGCTCAAAACCAGAACACCATCAATGCAGCGAATCATAAAACCACTTTTAAAAGCAAACTCGATTCGACAAACCAAAGCAATATTTGAAAACCCTTTTTCAACAACATGCTTTAAAATCATGCCTTGCACAAACATGAAAACCAACCCTTAGCTTAGAAAGCTAAGTAAACCTTTTCAAAACATAAACTTGCAAAACCATCAAATTAGCCATTCCATGCAAAAACACCATATGCAAAGCTAATTTCAAACCTTGGAAAACACTTCCACTTTTCATCTTACCATTCTCATACTTGAATGTCATTTCAAAGCAAGAAACCCTTTTTAAACCATTTACTCAAACAATCCAACACATGCATTAAACAAATGCAACATATGAACCACATCATTAACAATTGCATCACATGCCCTTTTAAAACAAGTCTCCACAAGCCTTCAATGCACTAAAGAGATTTCATGCACACATGCACCATTCTCAATAGATAATCAACACTTGTTCAAACCAACAAGTCAACATGCATTCATAATACATTTTACACCTTTCATGCAACCATGCATCATTTCAAGCATCTCATGCTTCATTATATTCAAGAACATCATATTGGCCTCCAAGTGATAACCAAATCCACTTTTCAACTCAACACCCGATCGGATACGCGGATCACAAGCGTTGTCCCCACGCTTCATACACACTACCAATCCAAGGTCTCCAAATGGACTTTTAACCACCATTTGACCTTACCATTCACAAGGTTCCCATGTATGGACTTTTAACCACCATACAACCTTAACTTTCACAAGGTTCCCATATATGGACTTTTAAACACCATATAACCTTAACATTCACAAGGTTCCCATGTATGGACTTTTAACCACCATACAACCTTAACATTCACAAGGTTCCCATGTATGGACTTTTAAACACCATACAACCTTAACATGCACAAGGTTCCCATGTATGGACTTTTAAACACCATACAACCTTTGCATCACCGATTGGTAGTTGTATAACATCACTAACGAGATCCGGGACACCCTATACAAGATTCACACATGGACTTTACACCACCATTGTGATCTTAACAAGCACAAGGTCCTCAAATGGAATTTTAACCACCATTATTACCTTTGCTTAACCAAGGTCCTCGAATGGAATTTTAACCACCATTATGACCTTAACCATCTCGTTAGGATACTTGGATGGAGTTTCCCGGTTCACTCTTAACCACTCCACATCCAAGGCGACTTATTCACGGTGCACCCAATCATATAGCCGGCTAACTATATCCGATCAAAGAAACCAAGAACCACTTACATCACTTGCCAATATAACCATCTTACCACATTAATCCATTGATTTACATGCATAACCAAAATGCATAAACCACCATTTACTTTAACTAAGAACCAACCATGGACTTTCAAACACCATGATGTTCTTAAATAAACAAGGCTCACACAAGGACTTTCTACCACCTTTGTGACTTTAACCATCACATGCCAAAATGCATTATTAACAACAATATTCCACTGTTTTAAAGCATCACACAAAGCCATTAAACAACATGCAACACTATGCATCAATTCCACAATTTCAATGTACAAAACCAAGGATCTCTTACCTTCAGCATCCTTCACATATGGCTTTCAAAACCAGCATTAAACCATGCTAAAACATGCTTTCAAAACAGAATTTAAAACATGCAAATCACATGCATCGCATCCATCAAACACAATTGCTTTTAAAGCCAATTCACAACACAAACCAAGAGAGAAAATCCATTTACTTACTCTTGAGCTTAGCAAAGTTGTTTAGACTTAAACTAAGCTCCCAAAACCTTCAAACCTTGGTTTAAAAGCTGAAAACCCAACTTCACTCACCGATACACAAAACAAGGCTAGCCAACAAGCCTTCCAAGCATCCGAAACCTTCCACAACACCTCTAATGCTCACGAATCAACTTCCCCTGTTTCAAGCACACAACATCAGAGGATTAATGCATCATAATGCACTAAAAACACCAGCAACACAACTAAACTCGCTGCTCATTGCAAATCCATCATTTCGGCTACCAAACACAACCGAAACCACCTCCAAACACTTCCAAAACTTAACCCAGCCAAGATCCATCACTTCAAACCATTTTTAAACATCAATTAACATTCAAAAAGGATCTAACCACGTCCTTAAACCTCCAGCTATAACAGATCACCAAGATCACTCCAAAAACAACCAAAAACTCAAGCAAAACTTAGGAAATTCAACCTATTCGGGATTGCATTGATTAAACCTCAATTATTCATCAATTTAACATTCAATTAACATCAATTGAACACCTCAACACACTGCCCAAACAGATCATACGAAAATTTCACCAAAATCAAGCAAATCTTGCATTTTAAAGCCAAAATCAAGATTACAATTGCAAAACCTTTAATAAATCACAAATCAAGGATTGAGAACTTGGGAATTTCAGTAAAGAACTGAGATTTTAGAGGAGAAGGACGTTCTTACCTCCAAACTTGAGTTTCTCCCTTTTTGGAACCAAAAAGCTTGAAAATCCAATTAGCAAATGGTGAGGTTTTGTTGTAGAGATGATTAGCAATCAAAAGAGAATTGAAAAGGTATATTTAAGTGACAAAATCAGAGGAAAAAACTCTGGAGAAAATGTTTGGTTTGAGAGAAAATGAGAGAAAAGGAAAATAGAAGATTTGAGAGAAAAGTTAGTTAGAATTAGGAAAATATCTTCCCTCCACTTTTCTTTAGTTTAAAAACATTTAATTAAATCATTTAATATTCTAGAAAATCTGGAGAAACTCCCATTGGGTAAATAGCTCCTTAAAGATTCAAAGTTTCAATCCTTATTAAAACAGTCACGCAGTTTTCAAAAATTACATTTTGGTCACTAACCCAAAATGTCACCCTTCCAAACCTCATTTTGCAAAATTGATTTCACAGTTCACTTATATATATTAAAAGAGTATTTTAGGACATTTTTCCATATTTTTAATGCAACCCGAACTAGGCTTTCCTAAAAATCACCTTTTATATTTGAACAACACTTTGACCGAACCGGTCAACGCCCAAAACCGGGGCGTTACATTCACAACGAGGTTCTGTAGTTGTTTGCATAGTGCCCTAGGTAGCCGTTTCCATTTTAGTACTTCTTATCATCCGCAGTTAGATGGACAGTCAAAGCGAGTGATACAAATTTTAGAGGATATGCTCCGTTGTTGTGTGATTGACTTTCAGGGTTCTTGGGAGAAGCACTTACCCTTAGTTGAGTTTGCTTACAACAACAGTTACCAGGCTAGTATACAGATGGCTCCTTATGAGGCAGTGTATGGTAGACGATGTAGGACTCCTATCTGTTTGGCTGAAACATGTTAGAAATTGTTACCTATGCCGGATTTTCTTAAGGGAACTACTGAAAAAGTGAAGTTGATTTGTGACCGTTTGAAAGCAGCTTCCGATCGTCAGACATCTTATGCAGATTTGAAGAGAAAAGAGATTGAGTTCTCAGTGGGTGAGAAAATGTCTCTAAAAGTATCTCCGTGGAAGAAAGTAATGCATTTTGGCCGGAAAGGCAAGTTGAGTCTGAGGTTTATTGGTCCGTATGAGATAGTTGAGCGGATTGGGCCAGTAGCTTACCGTTTGAGACTACCTTCAGAGTTAGAGAAGATCCATGATGTCTTTTATGTGTCGTTGCTTAGGAGATATAGATCAGATCCGTCTCGTGTTATGCCCGTGAAAGAGATAGAAATGAATCCAGATTTTTCTTACAACGAAGAACCAATTGAGATACTTGCTTCTGATAGCAAGGTGTTGTGTGGAAAGACCATAGAGTTGGTCAAGGTGTTGTGGAGACATAGAGGCGTGGAAGAGGCCACGTGGGAAAGGAAAGCTGATATGCTTGAGCAGTTTCCGTATCTGTTTCTGTCAGGTAATTTCGGGGACGAAATTCCTTAAGTGGGGAGAGTTGTAACACCCGGGTTTGGGGGTCGGGTGAAATTAAAATAATAAAATAATATTTTGAGCCTCGTGTTTTCAAAACAAATGATTTTATGTTGGGCTGGTTTTGATTTAAAACCCAATTCCATGGATTTTAGGATTTTTGAGATAGCCATCTCATTAATGGCAAATTGGTAAATATATTGACTTGTAAAATAAAAGCACTTTTATTTCAAAACACCCAAACTATTCATCATCTCCTACCTTCAAGCCTTTCTAACGTGAAAAACCCCTTCACCATTGTGTTCACTGTTCCATCTTCCTTCTTACTTATTGTTGGGTAAACCCACTTTTGACTTGCCCTTATCATTCTCTACAAGCCTATAGTTTTATTTTTCATTAAAACCCATGATTTCCCATTTTAGAGTTTTGAAAGTTTGGATTAAAATTGTGAACTTTATTAGCTTTAACTTAAGTTTTCGGTTTGTTGATGTTAGATAAGATGTTTACAATCTAAAAGGTCCAACATACTTGATTTTTACAAGGTTTTATGATGTTTCCCGAAATTGGGTTTTAGGGATGTTGTTGAAGGGTTTTAGGTTGAGTTTTGAGGGTGTTTAATGTGGAAATTTGTTGGCTGATGGTTAGGCTATGTATAAGGGTTGTTTTGGAAGCTCTTGGGAGTAATCTAAGTGTTGGAATCATTGGTTTTGGACTGTGCTTTAGGGCTGCTCAGGAATGAGGATTTTGGAGTTGTCCTTAGCTTGAAAATCATGTGTTTTGTGATTGGTTTGTGTTTCGAGTTTGCTACTTTGATTGTGAATTGATTTGTGGTCATTTTGATTATGTCGAGATGTTTAGAAGCAAGGAATTGTGTTGGTGAAGCCTCGGGAACGAATCCAGAATTGTTGGGAGCTTGATCGGCTAGGGTGGTTGAGCTTGGAATAGTGGGTGAGTGGTTAATGTTTTTAAATTGGTTTCAAACGTTGGTTCAAGCAATTGAACTAGGTTGGGCTTGGTAGACCCACCTAGAGTTGGGATTAGATTGGTAGTCTAATCCCAAGCTTTGGTTGTAGACTTTGGTTGAACTTTAAACGTTGTTTATGCCTCATGTTTATTTGTGATTATGGTGGTTATGTGTATTGTGTTATACATGTATGTTGAGGCATGGTTATGATGCATTGTTATATGTATGTGGCTTGTGTATGACGGTAAGTCATGGTAAGTACGGGCTAAGCACGGAAGTTGATATGAAATGGTGTTGTGAAAGGTTATGGATTGTGTTAGTATTGGCACTAGTATGCTTGGGTGCAATGATCGATCATTAGGATGTTTAGTGTGCACACGTGAGTCAAATGCGCACGTGGTCTTGGTGATGGTACTCATCAAGATGGAGTATGGGTTCGCCCGAAAATCTTCTTATATATATATGTTAGTCGGTGATGAGTGTAATCCCATCGACGGGGCGTGAGGATGAGTGAAATTCCCTCCACGTGAAATGGTGATGAGTGTAATCCCACTGTAAGGTAATGGTTGTGGTTGGATGTGAGTTCCAACGGTTATCCGCGTATTCGGGTCATAGCTAGGTGCCAATACGGAATTGTGGAATGTGTTTGATAATACATTGATATATGTATTTCTATGTGTTAAGCTTATGAGTTGTTGAGCATGGCATGATGTTGATAATTGTGTTCATGCATCATTTATAATTTGGCTCATGTGGTTCGAAGGTAAGATCATGCATTCTACCTTTGTTGTGTGCTCGTGCTTGGACCCTGCATTGTCGAGGTTTGTTTTATGAGCTTACCCTCACTAAGCTTTATGCTTAAGCTCTCTTTTGTTCGACAATGCAGATCCATAGTTCGTGGGTTGCTTGTGCAAGGAGAGGGCCTCCAAGTTCGCTAGTTGAGCTTTTGGTTTTATCAAGTATGGATTTTAAGTTGTGATAATGTAATAGTCAAGCAATGGGATTTGAGCTTTTGATGTGTGTTGATGTTGGTTTGGCTTGTGGATGCCATGTCTTGTTTTGTAAACCATGTTTGTGTTGCTTACCTTGAATGTTTATGATGTTGGCTCTAAGCATGAAATCCTCTATATGCTATGTATGAATCTTTTGTTGAATTGATGCTTCCTATCAATGTATGGCTCTAAGCATGTTTGGTTGTGTCAACAACCGTTTCGATACGGTCTCCTCGGGTTTTCTTTGGCCAGTTGACCTAGTCAAGGCGTATCAAAACACCCTCTGAGCGTTCCGATACGGCCTGCAGTTTAAGTTTAATTGGGCTATTTTTGATTTGGCTGTTTGGTTATTCCCCTCGCTGTTGCTTCCGTTGTTGCCTTTTTCACATAGGAAATGTTATTGCATCTAGACAAGATAATAATTAAATGAAGGTTTTTCCCGGGTTGTTAAACGAAGTGAAGCCTTAATTGTTTTCGCCTTGGTTATCCCCGTGTAGCCCACTCGAACCGGGACGAGGGGGTTACACCCTCCATGCCCGCCGAGGCAGCATATCGTGGCAGCTCAATCCAACCTTAACCTATGCAATGCAATCTACACACCACTGAGCAGCAATTACATGACCCTTTTTATTACTCTGATCTCTTCTAGTTTAATTAATTGTGTTTTTAGTTTTATTCCTTTAACCAAAACTGAAAATTAATTGTGCATTGAAATTTCTTATGCAGATACACACTCGAAGAAACTATTCCAATCCTCGTGGGATTCAACATCTTTTATACTATAACTTGGCAGGAGTGCGCACTTGCGCTCTTACATAAAGGGAACGCCTACACGCCTACAAGTTTTTGGCGTCGTTGCCAGGGATTGGCAATAGCGACTTCGTTTTGTTTTCTGCACTCTTTATTTAGTTGCAATTAAATTTCAGGTTTTTAACTTTTTCTTTTGTATATATAAAAATAATTCAGGCACGCTACAAGTCCAAGGGCCTCACAATGTCGAGGAAAACTATACGGGAGCTGATGTTTGAACATGAATAGCAGATGCTGCAACAACAGTTGCCGCCGTGGCAGCAAACAAGACAGCAAACGCCACTGCCGCAACAACAAAAGTTTTCATGGTATGATCAAAATTGTCAAAAAAAAAATTTACCATTACAGTTTTGCTGTAGAAGCAAACATGCTAGGGTAAGGTGGTCAGCTTCAAGAGCAATCCAGAGAAACCACTCGGGAGCTGATGTTGGACAATTATTGCAATCTATGTGAGGGAAATCATGTGTTCGAAAATTGCCCCTTACTTTTCAGAGAAGACATGGACGAACCAAAATGGGACCAAGAGCAGATGTTGTATCCGCATCAAAAAAGACTACAGAATCTGTCGCTGCAACATAATTTCTCATGGTGCAATCAACAACCTCAAAACTTTTTTACTATGATAATTTTGTCGCTACAGCAGTACACAAGCCCCGACAATGCAGTCCTCCTCAGGAGCAATCAAATTCCTTAGAAGAAACGTTTCAAGTTTTCCTCGCACTCACTCAAGATGTGTCAACCTTTATGGAGGCAAAACTCACTAGAATGGATGCACTTTTGAGCAACTCTGTCACAATAAATGTTGTGGATGAACATAAAACCCCTGCCGCAGAACCCATGGATCACCGACAATTGAGAGCTAGGGATAATGAGAACCCAAGGGAAAAGGATGAAAGGGACTACCCCACACACGATGAACCCATGCAAGAAATTGACCAAGCTGGAATTGCGGAACTTGAACAGAGCAAGGCTACGGAAACACCTAGAGAGGCTGACATAGAAATTGATGATGTCACGACATTATCAAAAGCCTCAGCAACTATGCCCACCGCAATAGCAGCTTCGACAACAATGTTGGCCTCAGCAACAATCACAGTAACCATGCCTGCCTCGGCAGAACCTTGGCAACCATGGACTACACATATTTAGAGGAGCCGATGCTGGCAGATCTAAAGCCATCACAATCTCTACTGATGGAGATGTACGAGGGACCTGAAGAACACAATGTTATGGATGATGAAGCCCTTCAATGTGCCGAGTTTTTCCTTGACCTGAACCGCATTATGACAGACTACTGCCCCGACAGTTGGCCGCCTGAACAGCTGCCTTGGCAGCAAAAGCCAATCCTCCACCATAACAAATCATGACAAAGATAAGGTATGTACATGGTTTGATAGTGGTATAATTTTTACTAATCACATGTTCATGCCTTCAGAAAAAGAAACAGGGTGGAGGATTCGTATGGATTACAAGGGAACGAGGAGGAAGGACTCCCTAATTAGAATAGTCACTCGATGGAGGGTGCGGGTGGACTATAAGAAATATCAGAAACAAACCCGCTGTAACATAATTTTAGTTTTTCCATATATTTACCGTTTTCTTTAGGACTAAATCTTAGTAAGCTTAGAACCAGATTTTATTTTCAGTTATATTATTTTTATTTAGTTTGGCTCACAACTACTTATCTAGATTCAGACCCTACTATAAAATTCAAGCCGCCAAGAAATATGAGGAGTAAACAAGTACAGCCACCCAAGGGGCAAAGACGGCAGTAGAGGAGACAGCCCAGGCCACCAATTCCCTTGGCGAGGAGGTGTTTGATTCCTCCGATAATGCAGAGCCGGTCGAGGCAACAAAGAAAAGAAAAAAGGCACGTGATAGCGGCCAAACCAGATGATGAAAGGCCAAAGACCGAGCTGGAGCAACAACCAAAGAGACCAATCCAATCAGAGTCTAGCCAGCTCACGGCCAGAAGTAGAGCCTCGCCGCCAAATCACCCACCACCCGCCGCTGAGTCCTCTCATCTTCCTCTAAGTCCACCGAGTTAAAAAGACACACTCGGGCATCTTCTAGCACCATTATTTTCTTTATTCTTCTTTTTTTTCCAGCTTTATTTTATGTTTTTCTGTTTAATTTTTTTTGTCTAAGGCATTAAGGGCAATGCCTACCTTCAGTTTAGGGGGGTTAGTCCTCATGTTATTTTAAGCATGTAGTCTCATATAGTTGCATTGTAAATCACGCCTTGTACTTAATGAAAAATGGAAATCTGTGTTGAATAACTCGTGCCTATGATAGTTAGCCGATTCTATTTTCGCACCAGACTTAAAATTGAACTTAATCTTGGGAAGAAGCATGAAAAACACCTTAGAATTTTTTTAGTTGCAAAACTGTTTTCTGCCCTTATTATTGTTGTTCTTAAGCTTAGTTAGGCATAATTAGCTGCATGTCATGCATTATAACAGTATTTCTTCTTTTACCATGCTTTTATTGAATATATTATATTTGGTAGAGAAAAGGTATTGTTTTAGTTAGTTTTCTATTTCAAGTGCTGGTTGCTTATCAGAGTAATAGATGACATGAAAGCAGGGTGCAGAAGGAGTTGTACTGAAGCAGTTCTAGTTTACGCCAAAGACGCCGCCGCTACAGAATGCCGCCCAGACGGCAATACGACGACATAGTCAAGATGTGTCTCGTTTGATAGAGGACATTTTTCTGAGTCCATTGATCCAATCTTGCATTTTTTTAGGCCTGGAACGGAGCATAGAGTTGATCAATGATCGATAAGTAAAGTAACTTATCTTTACTTGCTAAACAAGGATTTCTACTCCAAGAAGGACTTAGACTAGATCTTTGCCTATATAAATGTCATGTATTTAGCAAATAAAGCACATAGACAGAGATAAAGAAAAATAGAGATAGAGAGAGTTAGAGAGGGAGTCGACTATGTTCTAAACTCCTTAGGGTTTAGGTTTTTGCTTGTAAAGTAGTTGTGAGAAACGGTTGTTTTAGGTTTTTGAGTTATTTCTTCAATAAAATATTCCAAGTTTACTTAATCCATTGTTCTTCATTCTTTCAATCTTTCTACACTAGTCGTTTGAGAGATTCTATTTAGCGGGCATGAAAGTGCAAGGCTCACGAAATGGTTAAGTACGGTCACAATGGGAGGCGTGACTAACTTGGTTCCACACTAGTCCACAAGTTTCAGCGGCTAAAAGGGATCACTAACTGAGTTGACTGACTTGGTTCCACACTAGTCCTCAAGTTATCAATCTCGAGCATCCTAACCTAGAAATAGGAGGGATCATTGTCGACTATCCTGCCAAACTTGGAGTATCTGCCAGACTTGCAGCCAGGACATCTTTCCATCCCACCTACCGAGACAGTACACACCCCTGCAGTGGCAGTGATCTACTGCGGCCGCGTAACATGGTCGTAGTTTACCGCCCGCCGTACCCGCCAAGGCAGCATATCGTGGCAGCACAATCCAACCTTAACCTATGCAATGCAGTCTACACACTACTTAGCAGCAACTACCTGGCCCATTTTATTACTCTAATCTCCCCTACTTTAATTAATTGTGTTTTTAGTTTTATTCCTTTAACCAAAACTGAAAATTAATTGTGCATTTAAATTTCTTGTGTAGATACACACTCGAAGAAACTATTCCAATCCTCGTGGGATTCGACATCTTTTATACTATAACTTGGCAGTAGTGTGCACTTGCGCTTTAATATAAAGGGAACACCTACACGCCCTACAGCCCACCTTGTTTCGAACCATCCACTATAAGGGATGGGAAATGTTTGCTCAACAACCAGAGATAGCGAACATCACTATAGTCAAGGAATTCTACTCCCATCAGCCCTGTCTGGAGAAGCCATTCATCTATGTCCGTGGGGAGCCGGTCAAACTAAATGATGTTGTCATCAACAGGTACTTCGGCCTTGATATGGACGACAACCCTCACAATGAATGGAGGCAGTCACTAACGGCTGCCGACTATAAGGATATCAAGGCCAAACTCTGGAAGCCCAACACTGGCTGGGAGGCAAACATGTGGGATATGTTCATCACCGCCACCTGCTTCCAGAGGCCATGCTATGGAACACCTTTGTAAAAAGGCGTCTGCTGCCCACATCCCACAACTCAACCGTTGATCGGCCGTGCCTCGCCTTAATTTATAGTATCCAGATGAACCAGCCGATAAACGTAGGGGAAATTTTCTGCACATAAATCCACAACTTCTTCAAAAAGAAGAAAGGCAGGCTTTACTTCCTGTCGCTCATAACAAGTCTCTACACCAACTTCAGTGTCCCGACAGAACCCACAAGTGAGCTAACAAAGAGGGCTGGACTAAGAAGGTCCGCATTCAGATGATGCAGAATGCAGAGAAAGAGCCAGCAACGCCCATCCAGCCTTCAGCCACACAGCCTGAAACTCTAGCAGCCCCAGCAGTACCGACGTTGCCTAGACAAAGAAGTCCTCCCACTGCTGCACACCCTTATAGACAGGACAAAGTGCATCGAGCAGCAGCAGTCGGCCTTCATGAACTATGTGGGGGAGGCTCAAGAAGCCCTTTGGCATATTTTTTGTTGAAATTTCCCGGTGATGTGCCTACCATGCCACCATACCCTGCAGAGCTTGCAGCAGCAGCCCAAGCACAAAGAACTCCACCAGCCGCCGTTGCCCGCCAGACTGACCACCAGGTGCCCTCTCCTCTACATTCTTTGACTTATTCAGTCGCCACCCCATCCAACACAGTGGGAGACTCGCCTTAGAGGCACGAGCAACATCTCTCCCCTGCTTGCACAGCAAACACAATGGCAGACACCTCATCATCAGAGGAGATTGAGCAGCCACCGCTGGAGCCAGAAACAACAGTGGTAGCAGCAACAGCAGCCATCCCAATGGCATTCATCCCTCCAGCAGCACCCACAAATGAAGGAACCAGGAAGAGAAAGCGGCACATAATAGCCGAAGAACTTGTGGACTATGAGACAAAGTCGAAAGAGAACGATGCATCTCCGGCTGTTTCTCCTGCCAAACCGCAAGAAGAGCCACAACATACGCCAAAAAGAGTCCAGCCGCCGCGGAAAGCAAAAACCTCGCCTGCCAAGACCGCAGCCAAGGCATCTGCCAACTGCCGCTTCATCATCCAAACATCTTCCTCCTCCTCAACTGACAAGAATCCAGCCTCCGCCCACCACTCAGCAAACTTTTAGTTTTTTTTTCTCCTTTTTTTCTCTTTTCTTTTATTTTTATTCTCTATTTTCTTCTATTCTTATCTTTAACTTGTATTTTTTATTTGTATCTTATTTGTTTTGTGCATTCAGGGCAATGCCCATCTCAAGTTTCGGGGGATAGCTCTCGCATCATTTTTTCTAGGCATCTTTAGTTTCATTTTTAGGTTGCATTGTACTTGCCTTAGTAATAATCGGAAAAGAAATAATTGTTATGACTTGTGCCTATGATAGGATAGCCGATTAACTTATTTTTGCACCTAACTAAAAATGAACTTAATCTTGGAAAAAAAGCATGAATTATGACTTAGATTTTTTTCTTTATGACTGAAAATGTTAACCACCTATGTTACTTGATGAATGTGTTAGAATATTTGATAAACTTTGCCTGTTTGTTTTTAGAATTCTTTGCAAAATTCTAACGATGATTACAGGTAGCCGTTGAGGTAGGCAAAATAAACAGAAAAATGCAGTACTGCCACGACAGCAGAATAAAAAACAAGGAACACTGATGTTTACCCTAGAGGTGCCCGCAACATGCTCTAGGAAGAAGCAAGTGCGAAGAAACTCCGATGCTATCAAAGTCCATGAATATGAAAGCCTTAAAGTGACAGACAAATTAACATGAATGAATGAAAGCCTTCACGGGATGACTCTACTCCACGGGTTTAGGGTTTTGTAGTTTGCTCCTATCTCAACGTCAGACCTAGAAGAGTAGTTGTGATAAGCTGAAGCCCTCACCGCCATGATTAAAAATGTTATGCTTAAACTGTGTTGCCTCGGCAACAACCTTCATATCACAGTAACATCTTTGTTTAATTATTTATTTTGCATATTCAGCCTGTTTAAAGATATGCACACACCACACAGGCATGAGAAATTTAATTCTGAGTTATTTTCTTGCATATTTCCCTTCATTGATTTAATATAGGTGCCACAGCCTTGAGGCATAAAATCAGGTTAAAAACAAGTTTTTCTTTCTGACTATTATTAGAGCAAGTATTTTAGGTTGCATTGCTTGAGAACAAGCAATAGTTCGAGTTTGGGGTGTGTAAAGTGTCGATAAGTCCTATATTTCATGGACATTCCAACTTTTATTATTATTATTATTTTAAGCACATTTTAGGCATAAGAAGGTCCATGCATGGCATTTTACAGTATTTCTTTGTTTTACCTTGTAACACTCGGGTTTAGGGGTCGGGTGTTAGGTGAGTTAATTGGGTTCGGGTCGTTGGGCTTGGTTTAAATAAAATGGGCTTGGTTTTGAGTTAAAAAGGCCATGTGTTTTCATTAAGGGTAAAAGGGGGATTTTCTAATAAATGAAATAAAACAAGTAAAAGAATGTTTTGAAAACTATGATCTTCTTCCTCTTGAAACAAAAAACCCACGACAAAAACCTCTCCCCAACCCCAAACATTGTTCCATCATCTTCCTCAGCATTTTCAAGAGATTTTATCAAGGTAATGATGTTTTTGACTTCACCTCTCCATCCTTAACATTTCCATGATGTTAGATTTTCGTAAACATCATTTTTGAGTTGTTCATGTGTTCAAATTTTTAAATCAAAGGTGGAAACTTTGTTGGTTTTTATTGAGCTTTTGATTCGTAAAGTTTATATATCTTATAGTCTTGCTTTTAAGTCTAACATATGTTAAAATGGTGAGCTTTTAATGAAATCCCGAAATGGGTATTTGTGGGTGAGTTTAGGGGTGGAAATCTTGAGTTTTTGAGGTATTTAGGTGAGGGAAAGTTGGGCTGATGGTATGGTTATGCTTGAGGGCTTTTTGAACATTTTTAGTGATGATTTGGATGATGAAATTGATGGGTAATTATTGGGTTGTGTTCAAGTCCGAAAATGAAGAGTTTGGGTTAGTTCTTCGCTTAGAAATGTAGTGAAATCGTCTTGAGTTGTAATATGATTTGTGGCAGTGATTTTCTGGATGTTTTGATGTGTAATGCACTGTTTTTTGTTGATTAGATGCAAGGGAAAACGTTGGAGAAGCTTCAGGCTCAATTCCGGGGAACTTGGAGGCTTGATCCACATTCTCGGCTTGTATTGGGGTGTTTGGTGAGTGGACTGTTTTCAATGGTTTTAAATTGGTTCAAAGTATGTTGTTGAGGTATTAGATTGTGCTTGGTAGGCCAATCTAATGTGGGGTTAAGTTGGTAGCTTAATCTCATGTTCGACTTTATGTATTTCTTGCTAAATGTGCATAATTGTGGTCTTCTGTGATAAGTGTTTGTTTATGCATGTTGCGATATATTTATGTTGCATGATGGTGAATTGTATGTTGTGTTGCACGATTTGTGGAATCATGGTAAGTACTCGCTTAGTATGTTGGCACTAGTTATGTTACCAGATATAAATGATCGATCATGGTGAGTACTCGCTTAGTATGTTGGCACACGGTAAGAGTCAAATTCGCGCGTAGCCTTGATGGTGTGAAGTCACTAAGGTGGAGTACGGTGAAGTAACATTCCACCAGAAAGTATATATGTGTGATGATGTGTGGAATCCCATCCGTAAAAGAAAACGGTGATGAGTGAAATCCCACCGGAAGGTAATATTGTTATTGAGTACGTTGGGAAAAAATCCCAACGGAAGTTATCTGCATATCCGAGTAAGCTATATAGTTGCCAATATACCTTGTTTCTGTGTGGTTGATGTGGTAAGATGTTCTATTACATCCATGCTTAGCATAACATGAGGTAAGATGCCATGTTCATGCATTCTTGTAGCGGTTGGCTATGTTGTTATGTTAGTGTTAATGCATATCTTTTTGATGATTTATGGATACCATGCTTTGGACCCTGCATTGTCGATATTTTTTCGAGCTACCTCACTAAGATTTCAAGCTTACGCTCTCATTTCTGACAATTCATCTCAATAGTGTGGAAGTTAGCAAGGAGCAAGGAAGGGGCACCCAAGAGTGTGTGTTGCTGCTCAAGTATGGTTTTTCTTGAATAATGTATTAGTTAGCAATGGGGATGATAAGTGTTGTAGGAGCGTATGTTAGACTCCTATGTGTGGTTTTCATGTTGTTGAATGTTCATGTTTTTGTGTTGAAGGGTTGTAAACCTTGTTCTATGTGATTCTCAAGTTGCTACATGTTTCTTATCGTTAAATAGTCTCGTATGCATGCTTATATGTTTAATCATGCTCAGTTGTAGGATGTGTTGTCTCTAGATTTGGTTGTATGATTGTTGCTTTGTGATCCTTGATGTTTGGGGCAAGTTTGTGGACAATTGAGGATGTTGAAACTTGTTTTTGGGCCACTCTGTGCGCATGCATTTCTAAATGCTCGAGGTAGTTTCGGAACGAAAGTAGCTCCAGGGATACTCGTTTTGGAATGAGGGTGGTGATGTTTCGATACGATTTGACACTATGGGCCCCCATTTCGGAAACTACTTGTTGCTATGTATGCTTGTTATGTATGCTTTTTCTATGTATGCTTGTTGTTCGCTTGCTTGCATGGTTTTTGAATGCATGTGTTAGTATGGTTGTTTGTTTAAGCGTATTTTTCGAGTTCCCATTGCTACTATTACTTTATTGGAAAAGATTTTAAGTAAAGGAATACTTGAGCACCTTGGACCCTTGTCTTTGCTAACTCAATCCTTGTGTGTTTATTTTGTTTGTAGTTGATATCTTGCTTGACGTAAGATGAGACCTAGAGGCAGGCCTAGGGTGGTTCATCCGGAACCACGGGCAGCAGCTCCTGAAGTTGAGCCAGTTGTAGAGGCGGAGGCTCCTCCTCCTCCTCCTCCTTCTCCTCGAGAGGGAGGTGAGGCGAGAGCAGATGGCGTAGGACCTCAGGCTGGCGATGGTCCAGCCGGTATAGATCAAGCTTCGTTGGTTCAGGCTATAGCTGGGGCTTTTCAGGCAGCCGTGGCCAGGGGACAAGTTGCGGTACCACCTCAGGGTGAGGGCACCGGCTTGCCACTTGAGAGGCTTCGTAGCTTGGGAGGAGAAGAATTATGAGGGTTGGCACCCGAGAGATCAAAGGCTTGGTTTGATAAGACTGTTCGTATCTTGTCTCATATGGTTTGTACTGGAGCACGCAAACTGGGATGTGTTGTTTCCTTGCTTCAGGGTGATGCCTACACTTGGTGGGTCAACATTACTAAAGCATGCCAGATGCTGAGATTACTTGGGAGTTCTTTGAGTCTACTTTCCGCGAGAAGTATCTGGACCCCGCTATCTCGATGAAAAGAAGAGAGAGTTCATGGCTTTGCTTAGGTTGACATGATAGTGACCGAGTATGAGGTACGGTTTGTCAGATTGAGTTAGTACACATCCGAGCTGGTTCCTACTGAGAGGGAACGATGCGACCGTTTTCGTTACGGGTAGAGTGAGGAAGTGAAGATGTATACTTTGGCTACGGATTACACGGACTTCGATGTCTTGGTCCCTAGGGCCAATGACATAGAGCACAGTTTGGGTCTGGCCAAACGATCAGGTGGGTCTGGTTCAGGGAAGAGGTCTGTTGGCTTTGATAGAGGTGATGCCAAGAGGCATCGGGACAATAGGCATCATTTTGATCACAGACGTAGGGGTGGTAACCACAGAAGAGGCCATCAGGGCCAGAGAGCTGGTGGGTGTTTACCCGAGTGTGCTAGGTGTGGGAGGCATCACACTGGATAGTGTTGGGGAAATTTTCCATGTGTGTTGGAACTGTGGAGCTAGAGATCGCCTTAGGCGTAATTGTCCACATCAGGTCGGGCTTGCATCGGTTCAGGTTCAGGCTCCTACTAGAGCTAATGAGTACCCGAGAGGCCGTGGGCACGGTCGAAGTAACTTTCAGCCAAGGAACGATGGTCAGAGAAATATAGCTCATGTGGTTGCGGTTCAGCCGGAGGATGGAGGTAAGGCTAGAGTTTATGCTCAGCGAGAGGGACAAAATGACACGGGCGTGATTGCAGGTAATTTCTCGATACAGTCTCTGAGTTTGGTTTCCTTGATTGACTCTGGGTCTACACATTCATACATATTGAGTGACCATGCATATATGTTAAATATGCCTTGTGAGGTACTAGAGGTAGGTGTTTGTGTTACTAGTTCCTTCGGGGATACAGTAATGGTTAGGAAAATGTACAGAAGGTGTCCGTTAATGGTTTAGTAGAATATATTTCCAGTGGAAATGATGAAGTTATCGTTCTATGGCTTCGATGTGATTTTGGGTATGGACTGGCTTACAGAGCATAGGGCTAGGATAGATTTTGAAACAAAGATAGTATACTTGAAGCTTGCAGATGACTACGAGATTGTGGTAGTAAGGGAGAATGTAAAATTCTTATCGAATGTTGTTTCGGCCTTAGAGGCTCAGCGATTAGTTGGGTTGGGTTGTGAGGCGTACTTGGCCTACGTGATGAATCCGAACATGAATGAGGTCAGACCGCAGGATATCAGAACAATGTGTGACTTTCCGAGTGTGTTTCTAGAAGAATTGTCTGGTTTGCCGCCTGACAGAGAAGTAGAGTTTGCCATAGAGACATACTCAGATTCTGCTCCCGTTTCAATTGCTCCATACCGTATGGCATCGAAAGAACTGAAAGAGTTGAAGACTCAGTTGCAAGAGTTATCAGATAGAGGTTTTATCCGTCCGAGTTCTTTGCCTTGGGGCGCTCCGGTATTATTTGTGAAGAAGAAAGACAATAGTATGAGGATGTGCATCGATTATAGACAGTTGAATTAGCTAACAGTAAAAAACAAGTATCCCTTGCCGCGTATCGATGATATGTTTGATTAGTTGAGAGGGGCATCAGTCTTTTCGAAGATTGATTTGAGATTCAGTTATTACTAGTTGAAGGTAATAGAGGTCGATGTACCGAAGACATCTTTCAAGACTAGGTATGGTCACTACGAGTTCTTGGTTATGCCGTTTGGGCTGACAAATACACCAAATGCTTTCATGGACATGATCAACAGAATCTTCTGTGAGTACTTAGATCAGTTTGTAATTGTATTCATAGATGATATTTTGGTGTATTCGCGTACCGAGGAAGATCATGACAGACATTTGAGGATAGTTTTGCAGACTTTGCTAGACAACCATATGTACGCTAAGTTGAGTAAGTGTGAGTTCTGGATCAGAGAAGTAGTCTTTCTAGGACATGTAGTATCAGCCGAGGGGATTAGAGTTGATCCAAAGATGATAGATGCCATTGTTGAGTGGAAGCATCCGAAGTCTGTGACGGAGATTCGTAGTTTCCTAGGCTTAGCAGGTTATTATAGGAGGTTTGTGAATGGGTTCTCGAAGATAGCCGTTCCTTTGACAAAATTGCTTCGAAAGAATGTTCAATTTGAATTGTCTAATGCGAGACAGCAAGCCTTTGAGAAACTGAAAGAAGCTTTGATAGATGCACCGTTTGATTCAGCCAGAGTCGGGGAAGGAGTACGTGATCTACAGTGATGCTTCATATATATGATTAGGTTGTGTGCTCATACAGAACGGAAGTGTTGTAGCTTATGCCTCGAGGCATTTAAAGAATCATGAGTGCAATTATCCGACACACGACATAGAGCTAGCTGTAGTTGTGTTTGCCTTGAAGATCTGGAGACATTATTTGTATGGTGAGAAATACACAGTGTATACGGATTACAAGAGTCTGAATTATATAATGACACAAAGAGAGTTAAACCTTAGACATCGTAGGTGGCTAGAGTTACTTAAGGACTACGATCTCACGATTGAGTACCATCCGGGTAAAGCCAATGTAGTGGCAGATGCTTTGAGTAGGAAAGCAGTTGTTGAGTTGAGAGCCATGTTTGCTAGTTTGAGCTTGTCCGGTGATGGTGGTCTAGTGGTCGAGCTTCAGGTTAGACCTACCTTAGGCCATTTTATTAGAGAAAAACAATTGTTAGATAGATCTTTGGCACCTCACGTGCAAGATATAGCCGAGGGTAGACCATCGAAATACAGTTTCAGTGTTGATGGGGTCTTGTGTTTCAGAGACAGAATAGATGTGCCGGATGGCAGTGATTTGAGACGTACTATCTTGACCGAAGCACACAGTAGCCCGTTCGCTATGCATCCTGGTAGTACAAAGATGTATCGTGATATAAAGAATGAATACTACTAGGTTGGTTTGAAGAAAGACGTAGCCGATTTCGTGAGTAAGTGTATGGTATGCCAGAGAGTTAAGGCATAACATCAGGTTCCATCAGGGTTGTTGCAACCGTTGAGAATTCTAGAATGGAAGTGGGAAAATATCACCATGGACTTCATTTCAGGTTTGCCTTTGACTCCTTCGAAGAAGAACTCAGTTTGGGTTATAGTTGACTGCTTCACAAAGTGTGCTCACTTTATAGCTGTTCATACGACTTACTCCTTAGACAGGTTGACCGATTTATAAATTAGTGAGATTGTGAGACTGCATGGTGTGCCGAAGTCGATTGTGTCTGACAGAGGTTCGGGATTTACAGCCAGTTTTTGGGAGTGTTTGTATAGTGCTTTGGGTACCCGATTGAATTTCAATATGTCGTATCATCCTCACTTAGATGGTCAATTAGAGATGGTTATACAGATTTTGGAGGACATGTTGCGTTATTGCATTATTGACTTTCAGAGTACTTGGGAGAAACACTTGTCGTTGGTCAAGTTTGTATATAATAATAGTTATCAGTCGAGCATTCAGATGGCTCCGTATGAGGCTCTATATGGTAGAAAATGTAGAACTTCGATTTGTTGGGCCGAAGCAGGTCAGAAGTTGTTACCGATGCCGGATGTGCTTAAGAAGACTACCGATAAGGTGAAGTTAATATGTGATCGTTTGAAGGCATCTTCGGATAGACATAAATCCTATGTCGATTTGAAGAGGAAAGAAGTTGAGTATGCCGTGGGAGATAGAGTGTTTTTGAAAGTCTCTTTGTGGAAGAAAGTTATGAGGTTTGGCAGAAAAGGGAAATTGAGTCCGAGATACATTGGGTCGTATAAGAATGTGAAGTGAATCGGTCTGGTTGCTTATCAGTTACGTTTGCCATCCGAGTTAGAGAAGATTCACAATGTGTTCCATGTTTCGATGCTTCGAAAGTATAGATCAGATCCGTCACACGTTATGCCTGTGGAAGAGATTGAGTTGAACCCAGACTTGACCTACGATGAAGAACTAGTTGAGATCTTGGCATTAGATACAAAAGTGTTGCGTGGTTGATAGATTGAGTTGGTAAAAGTGAAGTGGCAACGTCGAGGTGTGGAAGAGGCCACTTGGGAGAGAAATGAGGATATGGAGAGGCAATTTCCTTATCTCTTCTCGTCAGGTAAATTCGGGGACGAAATTTCCGTAAGTGGGGGAGAGTTGTAACACCCAGGTTTAGGGGTCGGGTGTTAGGTGAGTTAATTAGGTTCGGGTCGTTGGGCTTGGTTTAAATAAAATAGGCTTGGTTTTGAGTTAAAAAGGCCATGTGTTTTCATTAAGGGTAAAAGGGGGATTTTCTAATAAATAAAATAAAACAAGTAAAAGAATGTTTTGAAAACTATCATCTTCTTCCTCTTGAAACACAAAACCCACGAAAAGAACCCCTCCCCAACCCCAAACACTCTTCCATCATCTTCCTCAGCGTTTTCAAGAGTTTTTATCAAGGTAATGATGTTTTTTACTTCTCCTCTTCATCCTTAACATTTCCATGGTTTTAGATTTTCATAAACTTCATTTTTGAGTTGTTCATGTGTTCAAATTTTTATATCAAAGGTGGAAACTTTGTTGGGTTTTTATTGAGCTTTTGATCTGTAAAGTTTATATATGTTATGGTCTTGCTTTTAAGTCTAACATGTGTTAAAATGGTGAGGTTTTATTGAAATCCCGAAATGGGTATTTGTGGGTGAGTTTAGGGGTGAAAATATTGAGTTTTTGAGGTATTTAGGTGAGGGAAAGTTGGGCTGATGGTATGGTTATGCTTAGGGGCTGTTTTGAACATGTTTAGTGATGATTTGGATGATGAAATTGATGGGTAATTGCTGGGTTGTGTTCAAGTCCGAAAATGAAGAGTTTGTGTTAGTTCTTGGCTTGGAAATGTAGTGAAATTGTCTTGAGTTGTAATCTGATTTGTGGCAGTGATTTTGTGGATGTTTTGATGTGTAATGCACTATTTTTGGTTGATTAGAAGCAAGGGAAAACGTTGGAGAAGCTCCGGGCTCAATTTCGGGGAACTTGGAGGCTTGATCGACATTCTCGGCTTGTATTGGGGATGTTTGGTGAGTGGACTGTTTTCAATGGTTTTAAATTGGTTCAAAGTATGTTTTTGAGTTATTAGATCGTGCTTGGTAGGCCAAACTAATGTGGGTTTAATTTGGTAGCTTAATCTCTTATTTGACTTTATGTATTTCTTGCTAAATGTGCATAATTGTGATCTTGTGTGATAAGCGTCTGTTTATGCATGTTGCGGTATATTTATGTTGCATGATGGTGAATTGTATGTTGTGTTGCATGATTTGTGGAATCATTGTAACGCCCCGGTTTTGGGCTCAGAAGTTTTGGGCGTTGACCGGTTCGGTCAAAGTGCTGATCAAATATATAAAGGTGAAATTAGGAAAGCCTAGTTCGGGTTGCATTAAAAATATGGAAAAAATGTTCTAAAATCATCTTTTAATATATAAAAGTGAACTGTGAAATCAATTTTGGAAAATGAGGTTCGGAAGGTTGACATTTTGGCTAGTGACCAAAATGTAATTTTTGAAAGTTGCGTGACTGTTTTATAAAGGGTTGAAACTTTGAATCTTTAAGGAGCTATTATTCCAAAAGTGGTTTCTCCAGATTTTTCTAAGATATTTTAAGGCTTTATTCTGATTTTAAAACATAAGTAAAGAGGAGGGAAAGCCATTTTGGCTATTTGTAACTAACTTTTCATTTTCTCCCAATTTTCATTTTCTCTCAACCCAAACACTTTCTCTCCAGAGAATTTCTTCTGATTTTGTCACCTAAATCTCTCCTTTCAACTCTCTTTTGATTCCTAATCATCTCTACAACAAAACCTCGCCATTTGCAAGTTGTTTCATCAAGCTTTTTGGTTCTAAAAAGGAGAAACTCAAGTTTGGAGGTAAGAACGTCCTTCTCCTCTAAACTATCAGTTCTTTACTGAAATTCCTAAGTTCTCAATCCTTGATTTGTGATTTGTTAAAGGCTTTTCAATTGAAATCTTGATTTTTGGCTTAAAATGCAAGATTTGCTTGATTTTGGTGGAATTTTCGTGTGATCTGTTTGGGCAGTGTTTTGGAGTGTCAAATTGATGTTAAATGAATGCTAAATTGATTAGATGTTGAGGTTTAATTAATGCAATCCCGAATAGGTTTAATTTCCTAAGTTTTGCTTGAGTTTTTGGTTGTTTTTGGAGTGTTTTTGGTGATCTGTTATACCTGGAGGTATAAGGACGTGTTTGTGATCATTTTGGATGTTAATTGATGTTTAAAAATGGTTAGAAGTGATGGATCTTGGCTGGGTTAAGTTTTGGAAGTGTTTGGAGGTGATTTCGGTTGTGTTTGGTAGCCGAATTGTTGGATTTGTGATGAGCAGCGAGTTGTGTTGCTGGTGTTTTTGATGCATAATGATGCATTGATCTTCTGTTGTTGTGTGCTTGAAACAGGGGAGTTTGATCCGTGAGCTTTAGAGGTGGTGCGGAAGGTTTCGGATGCTTGGAAGGCTTGTTGGCTAGCCTTGTTTTGTGTATCGGTGAGTGAAGTTGGGTTTTCAGCTTTTAAACCAAGGTTTGAAGGTTTTGGGAGCTTAGTTTAAGTCTAAACAACTTTTCTAAGCTCAAGAGTAAGTAAATGGATTTTCGTTCTTGGTTGTGTTGTGAATTGGCTTTTAAAGCAATTGTGGTTGATGATTGAAATGCATGTGTTTTGCATGGTTTAAATTCTGTTTTGAAAGCATATTTTAGCATGGTTAAATGCTGGTTTTGAAAGCCATATGTGAAGGATGCTCAAGGTAAGAGATCCTTGGTTTTGTACATTGAAATTGTGGTTTTGATGCATAGTGTTGCATGTTGTTTAATGGCTTTTGTGTGATGCTTTAAAACAGTGGATTATTGTTGTTAATGATGTACATTGGTAAGTGATGCTTAAGGTTACAAAGGTGGTTGAAAGTCCTTATGTAAGCCTTGTTTATTAAAGAACAACATGGTGTTTGTAAGTCCATGGTTGGTTCTTGGTTAAGGTAAATGATGGTTTTTGCATTATGGTTATGCATGTGAATTAAAGGTTAATGTGGTAAGATGGTTATATTGGCAAGTGATGCAAGTGGTTCTTGGTTCGTTGATCGGATATAGTTAGCCGGCTATAGGATTGGGTGCACCGTGAATAAAGTCGCCTTGGGTGTGGAGTGGTTAAGAGTGAACCGGTAAACTCCATCCAAGTTTCCTAACGAGATGGTTAAGGTCATAATGGTTGATGGGATCCCATTCGAGGACCTTGGTTAAGCAAAGGTAATAATGGTGGTTAAAATTCCATTTGAGGACCTTGTGCTTGTTAAGATCACAATGGTGGTTTAAAGTCCATGTGTGGATCTTGTATAGGGTGTCCCGGATCTCGTTAGATGATTATACAACTACCAATCGGTGATGCTAAGGTTGTATGGTGTTTAAAAGTCCATACATGGGAACCTTGAGCATGTTAAGGTTATATGGTGTTTAAAAGTACATATATGGGAACCTTGTGAAAGTTAAGGTTGTATGGTGTTTAAAAGTCCATACATGGGAACCTTGTGAATGGTAAGGTCAAATGGTGTTTAAAAGTCCATTTGGGAGACCTTGGATTGGTAGTGTGTATGAAGCGTGGGGACAACGCTTGTGATCCGCGTATCCGATCGGGTGTTGAGTTGAAAAGTGGATTTGGTTGGTCACTTGGAAGCCAATATAATGTTCTTGATATAATGAAGCATGAGATGCTTGAATTGATGCATGGTTGCATGAGAATTGCTTAATGAATTGAGAATGCATGTTTACTTGTTAGTTTGAACAAGTGTTGATTATCTATTGAGAATGTTGCATGTGTGCATGAAATCTCTTTAGTGCATTGGAGTCTTGCTAAGACTTGTTTTAAGGTCATGAGACGCAAATGAGAATGATGTGGTAATATGTTGCATGGTTTAATGCATGTGTTAATTGATTAAGTAAATGGTTTAAAAAGGGTTTCTTAATTTGAAACGGCATTCAAGTATGTGAATGGTATGATGTAAGTGGAAGTGTTTTTCCAATGTTGATTTTAGCTTTGCATATGGTGTTTATGCATGGAATGGTTAAATGGATGATTTTGTAAATGATGCTTTGAAAAGGTTTTCTTAGCTTGCTAAGCTAAGGGTTGGTTTTCATGTTTGAGCAATGCATGGTTTTAAGCATGATGTTGAAAAAGAGTTTTCAAACTTTGTTTGGTAAACAAATCGAGTTGCTTTTCAAAGAGGTTTTAAGACTCGCTGCATTGGTGGTGTTTTGGTTTTGAGCATTCCTCACTAAGCATTATGTGCTTACGCTCCTTTTTGTCCATCAATGCAGATTCTTGAAGTTTGGACAGCGAGAAGCAAGGGATTCAAGGAGGACTCCATTTGAGATGTATGTCTCGGTGAATAGCTATAGTTAATAAAGGCAATGGGGGTAGAATCTCTCGGGTTATGTGTATGTGTTCGTATATGTTCGGAAAAGGATGTTTTAATGTTGTTGTTAATGTTGTTGGATCATGTTGTGGCTAATATGAGATTGATTTGGAAGTTTATGCTTGAATGGTTGCTTGTGTAGGAAGCATGCCTATAGATTTGGGGCTTTTCACATATGTTGACATTTTGTTGAATTGTTGATGCAAGTATGTCCCTTATATGTTGAATTGCATGTTGGTAAGGTTTGGTGGCTTTTGGAGCATGGTTGGATGTTCAATTGTATGTTTGAGTAAGCAAAATGCTGCAATCTGTGCAGGGTGTTTCGGAACAGATGACACCGTTTCGGAACGGGTGCCCTGAATGAACCCAGGCGTCCGAAACAAGTGACATCGTTCCGAAACGGATTGGTCACTGCCAGCCCGCGTTTCGGTACGCGTTGTGGAACGGCCCCGTGTTTCGAAACGGGATCTCCCTGTTTCGGAACAGCCGACCGTTGGGGGCTGACAGTGGCAGTTAAATGTTTCAGAATGTTTGCATTTTGGTCCTGAAACTTGTTTGTGCAATTGTATGAGTTTGGGATGTCCGTTTGAGCTGAAATTTGGCTGAGAAGCATGAAACATGATTAATTTTAAGTTGGTAACTTAAAATCTGGATAAGTCCTCAAAGTTTTCAGAATTTACAATTTGGTCCCTAAAGTTGTAAAATTGTTCAATTGAGTCCCTGTTTGATCTCTGATGTTTGTGATCTTTGAGCATGTTGTTTGTGTGATCACAATTAGAGCTAATGTGCATCTAGACAAGATTAAAAAGAAAAAAAAAGGGTCGTTAATCAAGGTTGACTTTTAGGTTGACTTTGGTTTTCCCCGTGTGACTTTCTTAATTCGGGTCAATCGTCTAGATCGGGTTAAGGGGGTTACAATCATGGTGAGTACTCGCTTAGTATGTTGGCACCAGTTATGTTACCGCATATAAATGATCGATCATTAGGATGAGTGTGCACACGGTAAGAGTCTATTTCGCGCGTGGCCTTGGTGGTGTTAAGTCACCAAGGTGGAGTACGGTGAAGTAACATTCCACCGGAAAGTATATATGTGTGATGATGAGTGGAATCCCATCCGTAAAAGAAAACGGTGATGAGTGAAATCCCACCGGAAGGTAATATTGTTATTGAGTACGTTGGGCGAAAATCCCAACGGAAGCTTTCCGCATATCCAAGTAAGCTATATAGTTGCCAATATACCTTGTTTCTTTGTGGTTGATGTGGTAAGATGTTCTGTTACATCCATTCTTAGCATAACATGAGGTAAGATGCCAAGTTCATGCATTCTTGTAGCGATTAGCTATGTTGTTATGTTGGTGTTAATGCATGTCTTGTTGATGATTTATGGATACCATGCTCTGGACCCTGCATTGTCAATATTTGTTTTTGAGCTCCCTTGCTAAGCAAGCTTTCAAGCTTACGGTCTTATTTCCGACAATGCAGATCATTAGTGTGGAAGTTAGCAAGGAGAAAGGAAGGTGCACTCAAGAGTGTGTGTTGCTGCTCAAGTATGGTTTTTCTTGAATAATGTATTAGTTAGCAATGGGGATGCTAAGTGTTGTAGGAGCGTATGTTAGACTCCTATGTGTGGCTTTCATGTTGTTGAATGTTCATGTTTTTGTGTTGAAGGGTTGTAAACCTTGTTCTATGTTATGCTCAAGTTGCTACATGTTTCTTATCGTTAAATAGTCTCGTATGCTTGCTTGTATGTTTAATCATGCTCAGTTGTAGGATGTGTTGTCTCTAGATTTGGTTGTATGATTGTAGCTTTGCGATCCTTGATGTTTGGGGCAAGTTTGGGGACAATTGAGGATGCTGAAACCTATTTCCGGGCCGCTCTGTGTGCAGGCGTTTCGAAACGCTCAAGGTAGTTTTGGAATGGAAGTAGCTCTAAGGATACTCGTATCGTAACGGGGGTGGTGTCGTTTCGATATGATTTGACATTGTGAACCCCCGTTTCGGAACCCGTTTCGATACGGTTTGCCACTGTGAGTGCCTGTTTCGGAACAAGTTCTGAAATGTTTTGTAATTGTAGACCCCCGTTCTGGAACAAGGTGGATCGTATCAAAACTACATGGTGTTTCTTTTAAAATAGAGCCCGCGTTTTGAAGCTTTTCGGAACGGGCAAGCATGTTTCGAAACGCAGGCAGGTAAATTGGCTAATTGGCATCTTCAAAGGTTCTTGGACGTTACGTTTTAGTCCCAAATGCTTGTTGCTTCCTTGTTGAGTTCATATGTATCTTTTATGAAGGGTTTTGTTTCGTACGCATGAAATTGGACTAACAAGTTACTTGGTAAATTAAGTTGCCTTATGTTCTTCTTGGATTGTTTCGTTATCGTCTTTCGTTGCCGCCTTCGTATATAGGATTAAATGTGATATTTAGACAAGATAATTAAATGAAAAATTTTAAGGGTTGCTAATCGGAGTGAGGCCTTAGCGGGTTTCGCCCCGATTTTCCCCGTGTAACCCGTTCGGACCGGTCTGTCGGCTAAACCGGGACGAGGGGGTTATATTTGTTGGTACCAGAGCCTGAGGTTTCCGCAACATCGGGAAGGTAAGTAAGGTATGTTTGAAGTGTGATGTTGCAATATCCTGGTGTATGTCGTGCGGTGAATGCTTTTGCTATGTATGCTTGTTGTTCGATTCCTTGCATGGTGTTTGAAAGCATGTGTTAGTATGGTTGTTGTGTTGAAGCGTAGTTGTCGAGTTCCCATTGCTACTATTACTTTATTGGAAAATAATTTAAGTAAAGGAATAATTGAGCACCTTGGACCCTTGTCTTTGCTAACTCAATCCTTGTGTGTTTATTTTGTTTGTAGTTGATATCTTGCTTGACGTACGATGAGACCTAGAAGCTGGCCTAGGGTGGCTCACCCGGAACCACGGGCAGCAGCTCCTGAAGTTGAGCCGGTTGTAGAGGCGGAGGCTCTTCCACCTCATCCTTCCTCTCCTCGAGAGGGATGTGAGGCGAGAGCAGAGGGCGTAGGACCTCAGGTTGGCTAAGGTCCGGCCGGTATAGATCTAGCTCCATTGGTTCAGGCAATAGCTGGGGCTTTTTAGGCAGCCGTGGTCGGGGGACAAGATGTGGCACCACCTCCGGTTGAGGGCACCGGTTAGCCACTTGAGAGGCTTCGTAGCTTGGGAGGAAAAGAATTTCGAGGGTTGGCACCCGAGAGATAAGATGCTTGGTTTGATAAGACTGTTCATATCTTGTCTCATATTGGTTGTACTGGAGCACGCAGACTGGATGTGCTGTTTCCTTGCTTCAGGGTGATGCCTACACTTGGTGGGTCACCATTACTACAGGCATGCAAGGTGCTGAGATTACTTGGGAGTTCTTTTAATTTTCTTTCCGCAAGAAGTATCTGGGACCCTGCTATCTCGATGAAAAGAAGACAGAGTTCATGGCTTTGCTTCAGGGTGACATGACAGTGACCGAGTATGAGGGACGGTTTGTCAGATTGAGTCAGTACATGTCCGAGCTGGTTCCTACTGAGAGGGAACGATGCGACTGTTTTTCTTTACGGGTTGAATGAGGAAGTGAAGAGGTATACTGTGGCTATGAATTACACTGACTTCGATGTCTTTGTCGCTAGGGCCAAGGACATAGAGCATAGTTTGGGTCTGGCCAAACGATCAGGTGGGTCTAGTTCAAGGAAGATGTTTGTTGGCATTGATAGAGGTGATGCAAAGAGGCACTAGGACAATAGGCATCATTTTGATTACATACGTGGGAGTGATAACCACAGAAGAGGCCATCAGGGCCAGAGAGCTGGTGGGCGTTTACCCGAGTGTGCTAGGTGTGGGAGGCATCACACCGGAGCGTGCTGGAGAAATTTTCATGTGTGTTGGAACTGTGGAGCTAGAGATCACCTTAGGCGTGATTGTCCATATCAGGCCGGGCTTGCACCGATTTAAGTTCAGGCTCCTGCTAGAGCTAATGAGTACCCGAGAGGTCGTGGGCACGGTCGACGTAACTTTTAGACAAGGAACGATGGTCAGAGGAATATAGCTCATGTGGTTACGGTTCAGCCGGAGGACGAAGGTCAGGCTAGAGTTTATGCTCAGCGAGAGGGACATAACGACACATGCTTGATTGCAGGTAATTTCTCGATACAATATCTGTTTTTGCTTTCCTTGATTGACTTCGGGTCTACGCATTCATACATATTGAGTGAGCATGCAAAGATGTTAAATATACCTTGTGAGGTACTAGAGGTAGGTGTTAGTGTTACTAGTTCCTTCGAGGATACAATAGTGGTTAGGAAGATGAACAGAAGGTGTTCGTTAATGGTTCAGGGGCATATATTTCCCGTGGACATGATGGAGTTATCGTTCTATGGCTTCAATGTGATTTTGGGTATGGAATGGCTTACACAGCATAGGCCTAGGATAGATTTCGAAACAAAGAGAGTCTACTTGAAGCTTGTACATGACTACAAGATTGTGGTAGTAGGGAGAATGTAAAATTATTATCGAATGTTTTTTCGGCCTTAGAGGCTCAAAGATTAGTTGAGTTGGGTTGTGAGGCGTACTTGGCCTACGTGATGAATCCGAACATGAATGAGGTCAGACCGCAGGATATCAGAACAGTGTGTGATTTTCTGAGTGTGGTTCTGAAAGAATTGCTTGGTTTGCCGCCTGACAGAGAAGTAGAGTTTGTCATAGAGACATACTCAGATTCTGCTCCCATTTCGATTGCTCCATATCGTATGGCAATGAAACAACTGAAAGAGTTGAAGACTCAGTTTCAAGCGAATCCATTTGTCGGGCACGAAAGTGCAAGACTAACGAAAGGGTTAAGTACGATCACAACGTGTTGAGGCATAACTAACTTGGTTCTAAACCAGTCCACAAGTTTCAGCGGCTAAGAGGGATTACAAACCGAGTTGACTAGCCTATTGTAGAGCGGTTGGGTGTTCTCCATTTATGAGCGCAAGTGTGCACTATGTCAAGTTATAGTATAAAAGATATCGTCTCCCACAGGGATTGGAATAGCTCCTATGAATGGTTTCTTGCACAAAGATTTAATAAATGCACCATTAAATCTCAAGATGCGGGAATATAAAAACACAAGTAAAGATAGAGATAGTGATGAGCGGAATGATAGGGAGAGATTGGGCGATAAGCTGGGTAAGACAAGTGCAGCTTAGTAGCTTGTGGACTGCATTGCAAAGTCTTGAGTATGTTTTGTTCTGCCATGAATTGCTGCCTCGTCGGGTAAGGTGGGCGGCAAACTACGACCTTGTCACACGATCGCAGCAAATCACTGCCATTGCAGGGGTGTGTACTGCCTCGGCAGGTGGAACAAAAAGTAGACCTGGCGGCAAGTCTGGCAGACATTCCAAGTTCGGCATGTCCTTTATGCTTTAAATACAAACTTTTTGGACTATGCCTTCTTCCGCAAGTAAGGATAAGTGCTCTTACTTATCAATCTTTAATCAGCTCTACCGGCCGCTACAGGCTTCAGAAAATTGCAAGACTGGGCTCATTGGGCTTAGGAAATTGTCCTCTTAAAATCGCAACCCATCTTGGCTAAGTCGGTGTAAGTTCTGCCCAGGCGGCACTTAGCGGCAATGCTGCTTCGGCAGCGTCATTGGCGGCATTTTGAGCTGCTTCAGTACAACTCCTTTGGTTCTAGCTCTTTTTTCTAGTCCCGTCCTTTCCTCTCCTCTCCTAGCTATAGCACCTAAAAATATAAACTAAACTAAAACAATAACTTTTCTCAACCAAATATGAAATATTCAATAAAAGTATGGTATACAATAAGATGTTGTTATAATGCATGAAATACGCCTAAATGGACTTAAGAATAGCAATAATAAGGGCATGAATGTGTACAAAATATAGAACTCATGGACACTCTACACACCCTCAAACTTGAACTATTGCTTGTCCTCAAGCAATGCAACCTAACTAGTAAATCTGCCATTTAGCACAAAACTAATAGAATGTTAGCCTTTAACTTGATTTCTTGCCTCAAGGTCGTGGCACCTATATAATGTTAGTGACAGGGAATGACATGAAATAACTTAGATTAATTCCTCTTAATGTCAGTTCAGTGTGTGTAGGTCTGTGTTCATGCTAAACATGCTGAAGTTACCAGGTTAACAAAGTACGTCTAAAATAATTAAGTTACAGGAAAGGATACGAGTTGCTGCCTTGGCAGCACAACTGGGCACTTTTATTCTTTTTCTGATCATGGCTTGGGCAAGGAGTGGAAGTTCAGCCACCGGTGTGTGACCTTTGTGTAAGGCGCCATGTTGGAGGTTGTTGGGGCGCGGGTGCTTGCTGGAACTGTGGTTCCAAAGTGCATGTTAAGCGTGATTGTCCTTTTGGAGTGAAGTCAGTTTTGGTGTTAGCCAAAGGGTCTCAGAAAGGTCGTGGGCACGGCCGAGGGAAGGTTCAGAAGTGGCAGAAAGAGCAGAAAGTTGTGAAGAGTGTGGGAAAGGAGAATTGCTGGAAATGTGGGTCTGCTGGACACATGAGACGTGATTGTTTGATGTTGGCTCGGAACAGCCAAGGTCCCTTATCGCAAGGAGTTGGTGGTGACCCTGGTGTGTTAGCTGGTGCTGCAGTGGTGCGGCAGGAGGGTGGTGTGGTGCTTTCAGGTAACCTTGTTTAGTAATCTTTGCTCTAGTTACCTTAGTTTGGTTTCTGTTGGTTTTCCTTGCGTGGTAAGTTTAGTCTTGTTGCTAGCATGTTTGGGGTAATAGTTGTAGTTTGGAAACATCTTTTGAGTGAAGAAGGCTTAGTGAGAATCTTGTGGTTAATGATTGTTGGTATGATGGAGTTAGATAAGTTAGAAGTGAGGTAGGAGGTTGTTCTTAGACGGATTCTGAGGATGTTATTGGAGGGTGTGAACTGGCATTCATGCACAGATAAAATCATTGTTATATGCTATATTATATATGTTGGTCCATGCATACATGTGGCATGACATTAGAGGTTTTGCATACATGTACATCAGGCATTGATAGGGCATGTTGGTGATCATGCATATGATGTTCACACTCGCTAATAATTAATCGAATCTGTTAGTGTGGTGGTTGGGTTAGGTTGGATGATGGGTTCTTAGAGGTTGTTTTGGTGCTGAGTGATGGTTAGAAGTAATATTAAACTAGTTGCTTGTAATAGCGAGGGTGGCATAGCATGTTGGTGGAAGGATAGTGTTTGTTGTTTAAGGAGTTTAGTGGTTTGGTGGTGAGGAGTACCGGTTGAAGTAGGATCGGTCAAGTGGTTTGAATAGCTAAGTGGGAGCGGTAGTTCCTTTGTGTTAAGTGTTGTTGCAGGTTAGCGGTTGTGTTTTCAGGTGCTGAGGTAGCTTAGCATTTAAGTTGTTGTGGAAGGGTTGTGTTTGTAAGTGTTGGTTCTTAGCAACCTTGGGGAGTTGAGGAGTTGATATGTATGTTTAGGTTGGGCGATGTTCTGGCAAGGCAAGTGTTGCGGTCAAGCTTGTGGTGGTTAAGCAATGAAAGATCGAGGGTCAGTGTTGTTTGAAAGGATTCTTGTGAAAGGTGGTTGGCTGGTTGTGGTTAAGGAAGTTCCGTCTGAAGTCAGTTGGTGGTGTGTGGAACGACTGACGAAGTTAAGTTGGAGTTGTAATGTAAATTTTGGTTTGTGGGTGAGTAGACCTGGAGAGTCGTTTTGGTAATGTTAGCAACAGTTGTGAGGGTTTATCAGCATTCGTTGGGGAGTTTGGGTATGCAGTTTATGTTTAAGGATTTTTGCTTGTTGGGAAATTCTTGGAAGGGGTTTGATAGTTGCAAGAGTTTTGGAAGCAGAGAAGTTTGCAGAGTGGTTGAATTGGATTGGTTAGAGTCCCTGTGTAAACTAGTCTTGGAAGTTGTGTGTTACAGTAATGTGTGCTGTGAGAGTTAAAGTTCTTCATGATTGAAGTTGGGGCTGTGTACAGTCCGGATATGTGGAAGGTTAAGTTGTGGCTATCTTTGAGTGTTCTGGGTTTGTGAACAGCATGTGGTGGTGTTGGGTTCAGTGGAGTTTTGTGTGGAAAGTGTTCAGTGTTGGTTGAGGTTTTTGTGTTGCCTTGTGTGTGTTTTGAGAAAGTTGTTGTTCTCTTTTCGCCGGTTAAATTTCGAGGACGAAATTTCCTAAGGGGGGGAGAGTTGTAACGCCCCGGTTTTGGGCTCAGAAGTTTTGGGCGTTGACCGGTTCGGTCAAAGTGCTGATCGAATATATAAGAGTGAATTTAGGAAAGCCTAGTTCGGGTTGCATTAAAAATATGGAAAAATGTTCTAAAATCATCTTTTAATATATAAAAGTGAACTGTGAAATCAATTTTGGAAAATGAGGTTCGGAAGGTTGACATTTTGGCTAGTGACCAAAATGTAATTTTTGGAAGTTCGGTGACAGTTTTATAAAGGATTGAAACTTTGAATCTTTAAGGAGCTATTATTCCAAAAAGAGTTTCTCCAGATTTTTCTAAGATATTTTAAGGTTTTATTCTGATTTTAAAACATAAAGAAAGTGGAGGGAAATCATTTTTACTATTTTATAACTAACTTTCCATTTTCTCTCAATTTTCCTTTTCTCTCATTTTCTCTCAACCCAAACACATTTCTCCAGATTTCCTCCTCTGATTTTGTCACTCAAATCACTCATTTCAACTCTCATTTGATTCCTAATCATCTCATCAACAAAACCTCTCAATTTGCAAGTTGTTTCATCAAGCTTTTTGGCTCTAAAAAGGAGAAACTCAAGTTTGGAGGTAAGAACGTCCTTCTCCTCTGAACTTCAAGTTCTTTATTGAAATTCCCAAGTTCTCAATCCTTGATTTGTGTTTTGTTAAAGGCTTTTCAATTGAAATCTTGATTTTGGCTTAAAATGCAAGGTTTGGCGATTTTGGTGAATTTTTCGTGTGATCTGTTTGGGCAGTGTTTTGAAGTGTCAAAATGATGTTAAATGAATGCTAAATTGATTAGAAGTTGAGGTTTAATTAATGCAATCCCGGATAGGTTGAATTTTCTAAGTTTGGCTTGAGTTTTTGGTTGTTTTTGGAGTGTTTTTGGTGATCTGTTGTACCTGGAAGTATAAGGACGTGTTTGTGATCATTTTGGATGTTGATTGATGTTTAAAAATGGTTAGAAGTGATGGATCTTGGCTGGGTTAAGTTTTGGTAGTGTTTGGAGGTGATTTCGGTTGTGTTTGGTAGCCGAATTGTTGGTTGTGTGATGAGCAGCGAGTTTGGTTGTGTGGCTGCTGTTCTTAATGCATAATGATGCATTAATGTGCTGTTTTTGTGTGCTTGAAACAGGGGAGTTTGATCCGTGAGCTTTGGAGGTGTTGCGGAAGGTTTCGGATGCTTGGAAGGCTTGGTGGCTAGCCTTGTTTTGTGTATCGGTGAGTGAAGTTGGGTTTTCAGCTTTTAAACCAAGGTTTGAAGGTTTTGGGAGCTTAGTTTAAGTCTAAACAACTTTGCTAAGCTCAAGAGTAAGTAAATGGATTTCTTTCTTGATTTGTGATATGAATTGGCTTTTTAAGCAATTGTGGTTGTTGATTGAGATGCATATGTTTTGCATGGTTTAATTCTGTTTTGAAAGCATATTCTAGCATGGTTTAATGCTGGTTTTGAAAGCCATATGTGAAGGATGCTCAAGGTAAGAGATCCTTGGTTTTATACATTGAAAATGTGGTTTTGATGCATGGTGTTGCATGTTGTTCAATGGCTTTGTTTAATGCTTTAAAACAGTGAATTAATGTTGGTAAATGATGGTTTTTGCATTATGGTTATGCATGTGAAACATTGGACTAATGTGGTGAGGTGGTTATATTGGCAAGTGATGTAAGTGGTTCTTGGTTCTTTGATCGGATATAGTTAGCCGGCTATAGGATTGGGTGCACCGTGAATTAAGTCGCCTTGGAGGTGGAGTGGTCAAGAGTGGACCGGTAAACTCCCTTCAAGTATCCTAACGAGATGGTTGAGGTCATAATGGAGGTGTTGCCCATTCGAGGACCTTGGTTGAGCAAAGGTTATATGGTGTTTAAAAGTCCATATGTGGGAACCTTGTGCTTGTTGAGATCACAATGGCGGTGTTAAGTCCATGTGTGGATCTTGTGTAGGGTGTGCCGGATCTCGTTAGTGATGTTATACAACTACCGATCGGTGAATGCAAAGGTTGTATGGTGTTTGAAAGTCCATACATGGGAACCTTGTGCATGTCAAGGTTGTATGGTGTTTGAAAGTCCATACATGGGAACCTTGGGGAAAAGTTGAGGTTGTATGGTGTTTGAAAGTCCATACAAGGGAACCTCGGGAAAGCTAAGGTTGTATGGTGTTTAAAAGTCCATACATGGGAACCTTAGGATGTTGAGGTCAAATGGTGTTTGAAAGTCCATTTGGGAGACCTTGGATTGGTAGGGTGTATGGAGCGTAGGGACAACGCTCGGAATCCGCGTATCCGATTGGGTGTTGAGTTGAATAGTGAATGTGGTTGATCACTTGAAGGCCAATATGATGTTCTTGATTGTGATGAAGCATGGGATGCTTGAAATGATGCATAATTGCATGTGAAGCATTAGATGCTTGAAAAGATGCATGGTTGCATGGAAAGTGTATAATGCTTGTGAATGCATGTTTACTTGTTAAGTTGAACAAGTGTTGATTATCATTTGGAAAATGATGCATGTGAGCATGAAATATCTTTAGTGCGTTGGAGTCTTGTTAAGACTTGTTTTTAAAGGCATGTGATGTTGATGTTGTGGTACATATATGTTGCCTTGGTTTAATGCATGTGTTGGTTGGTTTGTGAAATGGTTTTAAAAGATTCTTGCTTGAATTGGCTTTCAAGTTTAAGAAAGGTATGTTGTGAAATGGGAGTGTTTTCCAAGGTTTTGTTTTAGCTTGCATATGGTGTTTATGCATGGTTTGGCTAAATGGTTGATTTTGCAAGTTGTGCTTTGAAAAGGGTTTTCTTAGTTTGCTAAACTAAGGGTTGGTTTTCATGTTTATGCAATGCATGGTTTTAAGCATGTTGTTGAAAAGGGTTTTTTCCAACTTTGCTTGCTAATCAAATCGGGTTGTTTTTCAAAGAGGTTTTTATGGCTCGCTGCATTGATGGTGTTTTGGTTTTGAGCATTCCTCACTAAGCATTATGTGCTTACGCTCCTTTTTGTCCATCAATGCAGATTCTTGAAGTTTGGACAGCGAGGAGCAAGGGATTCAAGAAGGACTCCACTTGAGATGTATGTCTCGGTTAATAGCTATAGTTAATAAAGGCAATGGGGTAGAATCTCTTGGGTTGATGTATGTGTTTGTATATGTTCGGACAAGTATGGTTTTGCGTTGTTGATGTTTTTGGAACATGGTTTGGCTTATGAGTTTGAATTGGAAGTATGTTGTTTAAATGGTTGCTTGTGTTGGAAGCTTAACCTTGAAATTGGGGTTTTTCGTGTATGTTGACATGTTGTTGAATTGTTGATGCAAGTATGCCTCTTTTATGTTGAATTGCATGTTGGCAAAGTTTGGTGGCTTTTGGAGCATGATTGGATGTTTAATTGCATGTTTAAGAATGCATTTTGAGGCTTGCTGTGCAGGGTGTTTCGGAACAGCCAATACCGTTTCGGAACGGGTGCCTTAAACAAGCCCAGGCGTCCGAAACGGGAGGGACCGTTCCGAAACGGAAAGGCTACTGCCAGACCCCCGTTTCGGTACGCGTTGCGGAACGGCCCCGCGTTTCGGAACGGGCTAAGCCTGTTTCGGAACGGGTGACCGTTGGGGGCTGACATTGGCAGTTAAATGTTTTGAAAAGTTTGCATTTTGGTCCTGAATCTTGTTTGTGCAATTGTATGAGTTTGGGATGTCCGTTTGAGCTGAAATTTGGCAGTGAAGCATGAAACCTGACTAATTGCAATATGATAACTTTAATTTGGGTTAAGTCCTCATATTTATCAGAAATTACA
Organism: Hibiscus trionum; assembly: GCA_030270665.1. Taxonomy (NCBI): domain Eukaryota; kingdom Viridiplantae; phylum Streptophyta; class Magnoliopsida; order Malvales; family Malvaceae; genus Hibiscus; species Hibiscus trionum. The sequence continues at coordinate 4,670,955 of BSYR01000007.1, read as the reverse complement.
ATTTGGTCCCTAAAATTGTAATTTGTTCAATTGGGTCCCCGTTTGATCTCTGATGTTTGTGATCTTTGAGTATGGCGTTTGAGTGATCACATATAGGACTAATGTACATCTAGACAAGATTAAAAAGGAAAAAAAAGGTCATTAATCAAGGTTGACATTCGGGTTGACTTTGGTTTTCCCCGTGTGACCTTCTTAATTCGGGTCAATCGTCTGGGCCGGGTTGAGGGGGTTACATTTGGTGGTATCAGAGCTGAGTTGCGAATGCTTGGGGAAAACGGTAAGTTGTTGTGATGTGTGTTGATGTTTACCTTGTTGTGTGGATGAAAGTTGGTTGAATGTTGGTTGAAACACGTGTTTCTGGGCATGATGCTGATGTTTCTGAGCAAATTGTTGTTGTTTTCTGAACAAGTTGCTGATGTTTTCAAGCATGCTTTGTGTTTATGAATCATCGTTGAATTAATGTGGATATGTGCTGATGTTATGAGCTGGTGTTATGCTTGATGATTGTGTAATGAGTATGTTATGTTGATAATATGCTGATGCAAATGGATGCTGTTGGATGTAAGCATGATCGAGTATGTTGATTGATATGCTTGATGTTGTGATATCCATGTTGTGTTGACTGTTATGTCATGTAAAGGGGAGGATTCGGGATACCCATTGCCTTATTAATATAGCTATTGTGTTATTTTGGAGTTGGAATTTGAATCCTTGCTTAATGCTGGTCTAACTGGTTTGTTTGTTTGTTGTGATTGTATGTTTGTTGTTGTTAGTAGTATGGCTAAGTCGATGGAAGAATGGCAGTTGGGTGAGATGGTTGCTGCCTTGGGGCAGGTTGTTAAGGCGTGGAATTCACCCTTTGGTAGAGGTGTTTTGTCTCAGCTTTCTGTGCCTGGGGTTGAGGTGATAAGGCAAGGGAAAGAAGCTGGTTCTGTGGTGAAGAGTTCATAATCTAATGTTCAGGAGGTGTTGGGAACATCTCAGGCTGTGGTAAAGGTAAAGTCAGTGGATCTGCTGGCTGTGGGATGTGTGGATTTGCCGAAGCAGCGTTTGCTTGATTTGGGTGCTGTGGAATATCATGGTTCTACACCGGAGATGTTTGAGGCCTGGTTGGCCAGTGTGGTTCTGATCTAGGATCAGGAAGGCTGTGATCTTGCTTGTAAGCTGGGGAGTGTTGTTTCTCTGATGTTGGAGGATGCATGCGTCTGGTGGACATCTGTGGCAGTGGCGTCACATATTCATGATATTGATTGGGATTTCTTTGTATCTGCCTTTTATGAAAGGTATCTTGGAGGGAAGTTTCCAAGGGTTGAGCAATGTGACGGTGGTGTTGTTGTAGAGCAAGTGTTGCTTGGGCAAGGAGTGGAAGTTCAGCCACCGGTGTGTGACCTTTGTGTAAGGCGCCATGTTGGAGGTTGTTGGGGCGCGGGTGCTTGCTGGAACTGTGGTTCCAAAGTGCATGTTAAGCGTGATTGTCCTTTTGGAGTGACGTCAGTTTTGGTGTTAGCCAAAGGGTCTCAGAAAGGTCGTGGGCACGGCCGAGGCAAGGTTCAGAAGTGGCAGAAAGAGCAGAAAGTTGTGAAGAGTGTGGGAAAGGAGAATTGCTGGAAATGTGGGTCTGCTGGACACATGAGACGTGATTGTTTGATGTTGGCTCGGAACAGCCAAGGTCCCTTATCGCAAGGAGTTGGTGGTGACCCTGGTGTGTTAGCTGGTGCTGCAGTGGTGCGGCAGGAGGATGATGGTTCCGCGAGGAAGAGAGTTCGTCTGATGAAGCTTCAGGGTGGTGTGGTGCTTTCAGGTAACCTTGTTTAGTAATCTTTGCTCTAGTTACCTTAGTTTGGTTTCTGTTGGTTTTCCTTGCGTGGTAAGTTTAGTCTTGTTGCTAGCATGTTTGGGGTAATAGTTGTAGTTTGGAAACATCTTTTGAGTGAAGAAGGCTTAGTGAGAATCTTGTGGTTAATGATTGTTGGTATGATGGAGTTAGATAAGTTAGAAGTGAGGTAGGAGGTTGTTCTTAGACGGATTCTGAGGATGTTATTGGAGGGTGTGAACTGGCATTCATGCACAGATAAAATCATTGTTATATGCTATATTATATATGTTGGTCCATGCATACATGTGGCATGACATTAGAGGTTTTGCATACATGTACATCAGGCATTGATAGGGCATGTTGGTGATCATGCATATGATGTTCACACTCGCTAATAATTAATCGAATCTGTTAGTGTGGTGGTTGGGTTAGGTTGGATGATGGGTTCTTAGAGGTTGTTTTGGTGCTGAGTGATGGTTAGAAGTAATATTAAACTAGTTGCTTGTAATAGCGAGGGTGGCATAGCATGTTGGTGGAAGGATAGTGTTTGTTGTTTAAGGAGTTTAGTGGTTTGGTGGTGAGGAGTACCGGTTGAAGTAGGATCGGTCAAGTGGTTTGAATAGCTAAGTGGGAGCGGTAGTTCCTTTGTGTTAAGTGTTGTTGCAGGTTAGCGGTTGTGTTTTCAGGTGCTGAGGTAGCTTAGCATTTAAGTTGTTGTGGAAGGGTTGTGTTTGTAAGTGTTGGTTCTTAGCAACCTTGGGGAGTTGAGGAGTTGATATGTATGTTTAGGTTGGGCGATGTTCTGGCAAGGCAAGTGTTGCGGTCAAGCTTGTGGTGGTTAAGCAATGAAAGATCGAGGGTCAGTGTTGTTTGAAAGGATTCTTGTGAAAGGTGGTTGGCTGGTTGTGGTTAAGGAAGTTCCGTCTGAAGTCAGTTGGTGGTGTGTGGAACGACTGACGAAGTTAAGTTGGAGTTGTAATGTAAATTTTGGTTTGTGGGTGAGTAGACCTGGAGAGTCGTTTTGGTAATGTTAGGAACAGTTGTGAGGGTTTATCAGCATTCGTTGGGGAGTTTGGGTAAGCAGTTTATGTTTAAGGATTTTTGCTTGTTGGGAAATTCTTGGAAGGGGTTTGAGAGTTGCAAGAGTTTTGGAAGCAGAGAAGTTTGCAGAGTGGTTGAATTGGATTGGTTAGAGTCCCTGTGTAAACCAGTCTTGGAAGTTTTGTGTGGAAAGTGTTCAGTGTTGGTTGAGGTTTTTGTGTTGCCTTGTGTGTGTTTTGAGAAAGTTGTTGTTCTCTTTTCGCCGGTTAAATTTCGAGGACGAAATTTCCTAAGGGGGGGAGAGTTGTAACGCCCCGGTTTTGGGCTCAGAAGTTTTGGGCGTTGACCGGTTCGGTCAAAGTGCTGATCGAATATATAAGAGTGAATTTAGGAAAGCCTAGTTCGGGTTGCATTAAAAATATGGAAAAATGTTCTAAAATCATCTTTTAATATATAAAAGTGAACTGTGAAATCAATTTTGGAAAATGAGGTTCGGAAGGTTGACATTTTGGTTAGTGACCAAAATGTAATTTTTGGAAGTTCGGTGACAGTTTTATAAAGGATTGAAACTTTGAATCTTTAAGGAGCTATTATTCCAAAAAGAGTTTCTCCAGATTTTTCTAAGATATTTTAAGGTTTTATTCTGATTTTAAAACATAAAGAAAGTGGAGGGAAATCATTTTTACTATTTTATAACTAACTTTCCATTTTCTCTCAATTTTCCTTTTCTCTCATTTTCTCTCAACCCAAACACATTTCTCCAGATTTCCTCCTCTGATTTTGTCACTCAAATCACTCATTTCAACTCTCATTTGATTCCTAATCATCTCATCAACAAAACCTCTCAATTTGCAAGTTGTTTCATCAAGCTTTTTGGCTCTAAAAAGGAGAAACTCAAGTTTGGAGGTAAGAACGTCCTTCTCCTCTGAACTTCAAGTTCTTTATTGAAATTCCCAAGTTCTCAATCCTTGATTTGTGTTTTGTTAAAGGCTTTTCAATTGAAATCTTGATTTTGGCTTAAAATGCAAGGTTTGGCGATTTTGGTGAAATTTTCGTGTGATCTGTTTGGGCAGTGTTTTGAAGTGTCAAAATGATGTTAAATGAATGCTAAATTGATTAGAAGTTGAGGTTTAATTAATGCAATCCCGGATAGGTTGAATTTCCTAAGTTTGGCTTGAGTTTTTGGTTGTTTTTGGAGTGTTTTTGGTGATCTGTTGTACCTGGAAGTATAAGGACGTGTTTGTGATCATTTTGGATGTTGATTGATGTTTAAAAATGGTTAGAAGTGATGAATCTTGGCTGGGTTAAGTTTTGGTAGTGTTTGGAGGTGATTTCGGTTGTGTTTGGTAGCCGAATTGTTGGTTGTGTGATGAGCAGCGAGTTTGGTTGTGTGGCTGCTGTTCTTAATGCATAATGATGCATTAATGTGCTGTTTTTGTGTGCTTGAAACAGGGGAGTTTGATCCGTGAGCTTTGGAGGTGTTGCGGAAGGTTTCGGATGCTTGGAAGGCTTGGTGGCTAGCCTTGTTTTGTGTATCGGTGAGTGAAGTTGGGTTTTCAGCTTTTAAACCAAGGTTTGAAGGTTTTGGGAGCTTAGTTTAAGTCTAAACAACTTTGCTAAGCTCAAGAGTAAGTAAATGGATTTCTTTCTTGATTTGTGATATGAATTGGCTTTTTAAGCAATTGTGGTTGTTGATTGAGATGCATATGTTTTGCATGGTTTAATTCTGTTTTGAAAGCATATTCTAGCATGGTTTAATGCTGGTTTTGAAAGCCATATGTGAAGGATGCTCAAGGTAAGAGATCCTTGGTTTTATACATTGAAAATGTGGTTTTGATGCATGGTGTTGCATGTTGTTCAATGGCTTTGTTTAATGCTTTAAAACAGTGAATTAATGTTGGTAAATGATGGTTTTTGCATTATGGTTATGCATGTGAAACATTGGACTAATGTGGTGAGGTGGTTATATTGGCAAGTGATGTAAGTGGTTCTTGGTTCGTTGATCGGATATAGTTAGCCGGCTATAGGATTGGGTGCACCGTGAATTAAGTCGCCTTGGAGGTGGAGTGGTCAAGAGTGGACCGGTAAACTCCCTTCAAGTATCCTAACGAGATGGTTGAGGTCATAATGGAGGTGTTGCCCATTCGAGGACCTTGGTTGAGCAAAGGTTATATGGTGTTTAAAAGTCCATATGTGGGAACCTTGTGCTTGTTGAGATCACAATGGCGGTGTTAAGTCCATGTGTGGATCTTGTGTAGGGTGTCCCGGATCTCGTTAGTGATGTTATACAACTACCGATCGGTGAATGCAAAGGTTGTATGGTGTTTGAAAGTCCATGCATGGGAACCTTGTGCATGTCAAGGTTGTATGGTGTTTGAAAGTCCATACATGGGAACCTTGGGGAAAAGTTGAGGTTGTATGGTGTTTGAAAGTCCATACAAGGGAACCTCGGGAAAGCTAAGGTTGTATGGTGTTTAAAAGTCCATACATGGGAACCTTAGGATGTTGAGGTCAAATGGTGTTTGAAAGTCCATTTGGGAGACCTTGGATTGGTAGGGTGTATGGAGCGTAGGGACAACGCTCGGAATCCGCGTATCCGGTTGGGTGTTGAGTTGAATAGTGAATGTGGTTGATCACTTGAAGGCCAATATGATGTTCTTGATTGTGATGAAGCATGGGATGCTTGAAATGATGCATAATTGCATGTGAAGCATTAGATGCTTGAAAAGATGCATGGTTGCATGGAAAGTGTATAATGCTTGTGAATGCATGTTTACTTGTTAAGTTGAACAAGTGTTGATTATCATTTGGAAAATGATGCATGTGAGCATGAAATATCTTTAGTGCGTTGGAGTCTTGTTAAGACTTGTTTTTAAAGGCATGTGATGTTGATGTTGTGGTACATATATGTTGCCTTGGTTTAATGCATGTGTTGGTTGGTTTGTGAAATGGTTTTAAAAGATTCTTGCTTGAATTGGCTTTCAAGTTTAAGAAAGGTATGTTGTGAAATGGGAGTGTTTTCCAAGGTTTTGTTTTAGCTTGCATATGGTGTTTATGCATGGTTTGGCTAAATGGTTGATTTTGCAAGTTGTGCTTTGAAAAGGGTTTTCTTAGTTTGCTAAACTAAGGGTTGATTTTCATGTTTATGCAATGCATGGTTTTAAGCATGTTGTTGAAAAGGGTTTTTTCCAACTTTGCTTGCTAATCAAATCGGGTTGCTTTTCAAAGAGGTTTTTATGGCTCGCTGCATTGATGGTGTTTTGGTTTTGAGCATTCCTCACTAAGCATTATGTGCTTACGCTCCTTTTTGTCCATCAATGCAGATTCTTGAAGTTTGGACAGCGAGGAGCAAGGGATTCAAGAAGGACTCCACTTGAGATGTATGTCTCGGTTAATAGCTATAGTTAATAAAGGCAATGGGGTAGAATCTCTTGGGTTGATGTATGTGTTTGTATATGTTCGGACAAGTATGGTTTTGCGTTGTTGATGTTTTTGGAACATGGTTTGGCTTATGAGTTTGAATTGGAAGTATGTTGTTTAAATGGTTGCTTGTGTTGGAAGCTTAACCTTGAAATTGGGGTTTTTCGTGTATGTTGACATGTTGTTGAATTGTTGATGCAAGTATGCCTCTTTTATGTTGAATTGCATGTTGGCAAAGTTTGGTGGCTTTTGGAGCATGATTGTATGTTTAATTGCATGTTTAAGAATGCATTTTGAGGCTTGCTGTGCAGGGTGTTTCGGAACAGCCAATACCGTTTCGGAACGGGTGCCTTAAACAAGCCCAGGCGTCCGAAACGGGAGGGACCGTTCCGAAACGGAAAGGCTACTGCCAGACCCCCGTTTCGGTACGCGTTGCGGAACGGCCCCGCGTTTCGAAACGGGCTAAGCCTGTTTCGGAACGGGTGACCGTTGGGGGCTGACATTGGCAGTTAAATGTTTTGAAAAGTTTGCATTTTGGTCCTGAATCTTGTTTGTGCAATTGTATGAGTTTGGGATGTCCGTTTGAGCTGAAATTTGGCAGTGAAGCATGAAACCTGACTAATTGCAATATGATAACTTTAATTTGGGTTAAGTCCTCATATTTATCAGAAATTACAATTTGGTCCCTAAAATTGTAATTTGTTCAATTGGGTCCCCGTTTGATCTCTGATGTTTGTGATCTTTGAGTATGGCGTTTGAGTGATCACATATAGGACTAATGTACATCTAGACAAGATTAAAAAGGAAAAAAAAGGGGTCGTTAATCAAGGTTGACTTTCGGGTTGACTTTGGTTTTCCCCGTGTGACCTTCTTAATTCGGGTCAACCGTCTGGGCCGGGTTGAGGGGGTTACATTGAGTATGTTTTGTGCTGCCATGAATTGATGCCTCATCGGGTAAGGTGGGCGGCAAACTACGACCTTGTCACACGATCGCAGCAAATCACTTCCATTGCAGGGGTGTGTACTGCCTGGGCAGGTGGAACGGAAAGAAGTTTTGGCGGCAAGTCTGGCAGGCATTCCAAGCTCGGTAGGATGGTCGATAGTGATCCATCCTATTTCTAGGTTAGGATGCTCAAGAATGCTTAACTTGAGGACTAGTGTAGAACCAAATTAGACAGCTAAGTTGGTAATCCCTTTTAGCCTCTAAAACTTGTGGACTAGTGTAGAACCAAGTTAGTTACGCCTTTGTGAGTTGTGATCATGCTTAACCTTTTCGTGAGTCTTGCACTTTCGTGCCCTACAAATGGATTTTCTCTTCAACTGACTGGTGTAGACTAATTGAACGAACAAGAATCATAGATTAAGCAAACTCAAAACTTTATTGAAAACAACTCAAAACTATACAACCGTTCCCACAAATAACTTTACATACACACGTCTAAACCCTAGAAGAGTTGGTCTGCGACCCCCAACACTCCAACTTATCTACCTATCCCCCTATCTACACTCTCATCTGTAGATGTCGTTGATCTCTCACGACATGCCCCTATACCCTTACATTCATTGGGTATATATAGGGCTCATGACCTAAGTTGAGTCCTCTTTGAAGTAGGAGTTCTAAAAGTATATTGCATTAAATACATACTCTTTTATGTTTTAAATACAGACTCTTTGGACTTTCCCTTCTTCTGCAAGAAAGGATAAGTGCTCCTACTTATTGATCTTCAGTCAGCTCTACCGGCCGCTACAGGCTTCAGGAAATTGCAAGACTAGGCTCATTGGGCTTAGGAAATTGTCATCTTGAAATCGCATCCCATCTTGGCTAAGTCGGTGTAACTTCTACCCAGGCGACACTTGGCAGCAATGCTGCTTCGGCAGCGTCCTTGGCGGCATTTTGAGCTGCTTCAGTACAGCTCCCTTAGTTCCAACTCTTTTGTCCGGTTCTGTCCTCTCATCTCCTAACTATAGAACATGAAAATATAAACTAAAATAAAACAATAACTTTTCTCAGCTAAATATGAAATATTCAATAAAAGTATGGTATACGAGAAGATACTGTTATAATGCATGAAATGCACCTAAATATGCCTAAATGGACTTAAGAACAACAATAACAAGGGTAGGAATGTGTACAAAATATATAACTCATGGACACTCTACACCTGTGTTAGGTTGTCGCTGAGATTGCTAGGTATTCCCTACGTCATATTAGCTCTCGAGAATCCTTACCTAGAAATAGGAGGGATCACTGTCGACTATCCCGGCAAATTTAGAGTATCTGCCAAACTTGCCGCCAGGACTTCTTTCCATCCCACCTGCCGAGACAGTGAAAGTTGCAGTGGTAGTGACCCGCTGCGGCCGCATGACAGGGTCATAACCTGCCGCCTGCCATACCCGCCAAGGCATCATATCGTGGCAGCTCAAAATAACTCAACCTTTGCAACGCAGTTTCACCCTAAGTAGCATCATAACCCTACATACTCTATCAACATGATTCACCTCTTCTATTATATTTTCATTTACTTTCTATCTCAACAAACAATTCACTTGTGCTTTTATTTTACCTTGTGCAAAGACTACGAAACGAGACAAGTTTTCCAATCCTCGTGGGATTCGACATCTTTTATACTATAACTTGGCAGAAGTGTGTGGTTGCGCTATAACAAAAAGGGAATACCTACATGCCCTACAATTTTGACTTGCTTTTGCACATCCAGGAACCTTTTATGATGCATCTCTTGTTTTTGTTTCTTCAGTCTCTGGGGAAATGGATGTGGAGGTACATGGTTGACAGTTTTTTCTTTGCTGGGTATCCTATTCTGGGTAGCTGGTTCAGGTTCTATCTGTTCATTCCTGGTGTTATCTGCTAATTCCTATTCTGGTACTATTGTGGCGGAATTTTCGGCAAGTCGGTCTGGTTCGGTAGGTGTTTTTTCTTTTGCAGAAGGCATGGATGGATCCTGTAATGTTATCCCGCTTCTGGTTGTTACCACCTTGCACTGTTCATGGGATTTTCTTTTTGCTATTTCAGTGTCACTAGGTAGTCCACCTATTGGCCTAGTGCTAATGATCTAAGCAAACTTCCCAAATTGTGTCTCCAGAATTTTTAATGTTGCCTCTTGGTTGTTCATCATGCTTTTTGTCCTGTACATGAAAGATTCGGTTTTATTAATGAATTTATTTGTATTAAGTATGAAATCATTAGTCCGGGACATGAAAGTATGTAGGGTAGATTCTAAGGAGGAAGTGTTTGTATCCTGATGTGGTGGCAGCTGTCGTGGCATGTTCTACTGATAATCTCCCCGTTTCTGTGATGGAATTGTAGAAGAATGAGAAGTTCATAATGAGAAGAACTAGCTCATACTTCGGTTCAGCCTTGGTAGAAGGATTGGAAGGTTTATAATGAGAAAAAGTTGTTCAAGCTTTCTAAAGGGGAAGGAGTAGAAGTTCATAATGAGAAGAACTTGTGGCTCAAAGTGATAGTTGGTTGACTCGGAACAAATTCATGTCTTTTTAGTCTTTGCACAATTCTCGTTCCACAACAATGAGCAAAGAGGGGCAGCTATAATACCTGAATTTTATCTGGTACATATAAGTATACATATTTTTCTCTTAAATGAAAATAAATACTATAAATATAAATAAATACAAATAATTCATAAAAAGTCCAAAATATCCAAAAATATTCCAAATCTTTTATAATGTCCATTTTACATATACAAAGCCTAAACTACATCCTAAAGCCCATTTCTTTACTATATACAAACCCATTTACAACTAATATCCAACCCAATAAACACAAAATAATTTGAAAATCCTATTCTCGCACAAATAGTCTCCTTATTGGCCTAAACATGTATCACATGGATTGTGCCTTATCTAGATACAATTGTCGCTAACGTCATGAACATGATGTCAGCATGACGTCAGCGAGTTAGACCCTTATAAATAGAGAAGAGAGTGTTATTTAATTAATTAATAAGAACAACAACAACAACAATAATAATAATAACAATAAATATATTAATAAAGATGAGAGAGAAATCCTTACCCCTCGGAAGCTGAACTACCGTGGGAGCTGGAGATTCGCCGGTGAAGCCCGTTTGTAACCGGAGAAGGAGGTCGAAGTGGAGGTCGGATTTCATTTCCATCATTGAAGGAATATTTCCTTTATCCTTTTCGATTTCCTGTAAAAAAAACAAAGTAAGACCATTGGTTTACAAAAACCGAAACTAAAAGGAAAATAAAACCAAATATGAAAAAGAGTTTCAGTTGAAGAACTTATCTTCGTGGTGGTCAGAGTTGTTTTCTGAGAGTTGGTGGAGTTGAAAAGGGGGTGTTATGGGTAGATTTAGGCCTAGATTTGGGGAAGATTGTGTGTTTCTAATGAAACGAGTTAGGTTTTAGGGTTTAGATCGGAAAAAATGATTTTTAGGATTTTTACAGGCTTCGAGAACGGTGGTCGGATGTTGTCATACGGTGGTCGTAGTTGGATCGTGGTGGCCAGAGGTTACTAGTAGTGGCTGGAAAAAAACTAGAGTTTTATCGGAGTTTGGCTGGGATGATCTGGGTGGTGGTTGGGACGGTAAACCATGGTCGTGTTTATCGAGTTCTCAATGAACACTTGAAGAACACACAAGAAATGTGTGTGTTTGATTCATTTTGGGATAATATTTCTGGGTTTTTAGTGTTATGAGGAGAAAAGGTTGTTAACTCTTCAAAAGATGTACTTTTCATGCTTATTTTGCTAGTAGTTTCATGCATTTGCAACTAGGAGTTAAGGAATGCACAAATTTTATTGCCAGTGTATTTTCTTGCTTTGGTGTGCAAGTTTGGCAGGACTAGAGCAGGTGAAAGCATGAGAGAAATGCTGAACACAATTGGAAAAATGCATGAGAAGAATGCCAAGCTTGGTTGACAAAAGAAGGAAGTCCAATGTCCGGTCAAATAACCATGATTCAGAGATAAGTCAGCCCTAATTCAATGAGAAGATAACGTGTTGAGAACAGTGGTAATAAGCTCTCAAAACCATATGAATAAGAAAAAGAGTGTTGCGTCATGAGGAAGAGAGAGCGGGTAGAGGCGAACTGAGGTTCAACCAGGTAGTTTTGTCGATGATGGGTTATTGGTTTTTCCAGCCATAAACTAATCTTTTAAGTTGGCTTAGGGTGTGTGCGATGAATGCTTCGTTTTAGGTTTTTAATAATTGAAAGTCGAGGCAGTATTGTCTATTTCGCATGTGCTTTCTGTTGCGTGCAAAAGTGATGTGCAAGTATACACGGTGCCAAGTTATAGTATTTAATATATCGTCTCCACATGGATTGTGACAACCTTTCGGAGTTGACCTTTCTACACAAGTAAAAATAAAAACACAAATATTAGGAGTTGGGTTGATTAAAGCTAAACCTAAAGCAAGTAAAGTAAATTGAGAAATCAGAGTGAGAGAGTGGGTTGGTATTGGATGCTTCGTAGTGTGGAGATTTGATGCACTGTCTCGGCACAGTTTTGCAGATCAACTTTACAACTTTCATCAACCGCCCACGACTATGCCTCGGTAGGCGCCCGACTCGGCAGAGACCAAAGTAACTGCTTGGGCAGTAAAGCGATGATTCAAGGTTCGGTAAGGCTCCCTTCAACGACTTCCTCTTCTCCCGAAGCTTGAAGTACTATTGGCGAACACGTCTCGGATTATACCTCCCGGCGTGAATCTAAGGATGAACACCAACCAATTATGAAGCCTCTCTTAGCCGTTGAACTTCTAAACTTATCCCTATGCCAAAGTAGCTTACCCTATGGTTGGATAAAACCGTGTGTACTCGTTTCATGAGTCCAACTCTCCCGATATTGAACAAATAGATTGCCACCCTCTTCTCTCGCAATAAAGATTGCAAAAACGAAGAACCAAGAGTAAACAAACCTTGAATTTTATTACAAAAACTGAAAACCTAAACAAATACAAGCAAGACTCTCACAACTACTCCACAACCAACCCTTAGCCCTAGTGAAGGTTTTGAACATAATGGAGGATGGCGGCCCAAGGGTTTTTCGACAAGAAAGAGTTTTCTCTCTAATCTCTCGTGTTCGTTTTTTCCTTCAAGTCGATTACTTATATATATGGGAGGAGCCTAGGTTTAAGTTGGTTTAGGGCAGATATCCTAGATAGAATCTAATTACAACTCATTAAAAGAACAAATCTAACATTAAATCTTCCTAGATTCCTGTTTGACTTTTTCCAACTTGACTTTGACCATGGCTTTTCTTTGTCTGCTGGGCTCCAATGCACGTGCATGTTGTCTCCAAAAATCAGGCTTGATGAGCTCTTTCAATCGCATATCACTTTGCATTTTTTCCACCCTTCCTTGAATTGCTGCCTTGGCGGCACACTATTGACTGCCTCGGTAGAGGTGTGGACTGGTGTTCATGGGTTGGCACAGCTCTGCATTTTGGGCTTCTCCTCTTTGTCAGTTGTCGATCAGCTCTCCAGATGGTCCATCAGTTTCCTCCATTAGTTTCCAGCTTCTCCTCTTCTGCCCTCTTTGCTGCCTCGGGGCATCTACCTGGGCGGGTACCTGCGCACAGAAAGAAAACACACATGAGCAGTATCTTGTATATAAACAATTAAATTCATCAAATAAGGCAGAATATCTAATCTATGTAGTTTTGTGTATGTTTTCCTAATAAATGGAACTAAACTATACTTAAGAACAACAATAATTTCGCTAAACTAGGGCATAAATATAAGACTTTTGCACACTTAACACACCCCTAAACTCGAACTATTGCTTGTCCTCAAGTAATGCAATCTAATAATAACATGCCAAAACTTAAAATCATATGTAAACTAAGTCGAGAAAGCATCTTGAGCAACCTTTACATATCGTGCAGACTTACGCCTAATTAGCAACCTTTTGAATTACAATGGACTTACCCGGAACCGATCTATGTATCTTGTGATTGTGGGTGGTCCTTGTGATAAGAATGATTCTCCGGCTTCTAAGTAAAATTTTGATAAACACCTTAATTCCCTTGGGTTTCTCTCTAGTTTCTTTTGCAATTTATAAACACTAGAGCATGCGATAGGCACTACTAATGATTTCATCATTTTTTTTCTTCTCTAGAGCCAGTTTCGTTCACACCTAGCTTATCCTAGAGCCAGTTTCGGGCACCTCTAGGACGTATTTTTTATTAATAAAAACTTCAAGTTCTACCCAAGTTTACTAGGTGAAATACCTAAATTTCTTGGAAGTCCTAAAATCAAACTAGTCACAAAGAGTGTTTTCTTTAAGTTCAGACCATAGTAAGATTCTAAGTCAATCCAAAGTCATGCTAAGGTTGCCGCCGAGGCGGGCCATCTGCCGCGGCGTGTAAAAGGAACTCAAGCATTTTTCCTTAATACTCAGAATGCATTAGACTTTAAATAAAGGCATGTTAGATTAGAACCTAAATGGAATTACTTAAAAAAACAAAACACAAAATAAAATATGAAAAAATAGAAAAAAAAAAACAAAAGAAAAAAATTAGAGGACTAATTTCCCCCCCCCCAAACCCGAGAGGAGCATTGTCCTCAATGCATGCCTACATACACAAAAATTTGCATAAATTAGATAAAAATAGAATAGAAGAAGGAGAGAGAAGCTTAGATTGATGGTGTCTCGGATGAAGCGTCATTGTCGTCACCGGCTATGATCACTCACTTCCGAGCTACCCGTTTGAAGCGCTTGGCCACCCTCGGTGGCTGCTGGCGGAAAGGTGGGTTGGGTTGTGCCTTCTGCGTGAATTCTCGTTCGCCACCTTCTTCGCTGTATGAGCATACTTTTGTGGCAGAGTGTGTTCTCTTTGCACCTGAGGAGGATGACGGTTCAAGCTTCCTTGTGACGGATCGTAACATGTCTTTCCATATTGAATCGTCTGATAAGAAGTTGTTGAGGTAGGCTGAGTCGAATGGTTCTGGTGCGTCGGCTGCTGCCCGTGATGTCTGCCCTTGTTCTTTGATTGGGGCTACCACTATGTCTCCACGATTGTCAGAGACGGAGAGGACTTCGGTGGCTGTGGCTGTTGGGGAGGCTTAAGGTTCGGTTGAGATAGGGGAGGTTAAAGTTGCGGAGGAAGCCGGATGGGTTGTCGAGGCAGAAGGTGCGGTGGGCTTTTCTGGTGCGGCCGAGGCAAATATCTCTGCAGGGAACACTAGAAATTGGGCCGCTGAGAACTTCTCCTTGATGGTGGTAACAGTTGCATTGTTGAAGTCCCTAATGTAGGCCATGAAGGTCAGCTGGCGTCTTTCCATTCTGTCCAGCTGGGCTGCCAAGCTACCTATGGTGGTTGCCAGGGAGGGCTGTTGGAATTGTTGTTGGCTGCCTATTTTCGATGCTAGGCATAGTTTTCTGGGGTGGCAGATGTCATTTTCATTTTCCGCAAGATGATGTCCCTCGTCCACCTGGTTCTTTCCGACGTCATGGTGTCGATTGGAGCTGCCGCAACGTATGCCTTTTCGCATACCATCGTGATGAGGGAAGTAGAGTTGCCCCTTCGTTTTCTGCCCACACTCATAAATTTCGTCAACAGTAATCGCACCCGCATTGATTTACCTTTTGTTGATGATTGAGTGGATGGGTTCCAATTGTCGATGGTGGAGTTGTGGGACGTGGGCAGCAACCATCTATTCACGAATGTGTTCCATAATTTTTCCTCGAGCAGCAAGTTTCACTAATTGACGGTGCCTCTGTTTTTGCCTTCATTCCAAACTGTTTCTAGAATACAAAGTGCTTACTTTATTGCCTTGTAACTTTCTGTCATGAGAGAGGCGAGGAACTCTACGTGTTGATCTTCGGGAATGTGAAGGATGTAGTAGAGGTTGATCTTGTCTTCGTTAATAGTCACCGGCCGCTTGCGGACATTCACCGTCGGCACTTCCTCTGTCGGCCCATGGGCATAGTACTCGCGTACAATCGTCTGATTTGTCGGCTTTGGTTGCTGGCCAAAGTTCTGCCATTTTGGGTGTGCGATCTTTGAGTAGACTAAGTGTTCGAGCCCGAAATTACTCTTCCTCGTCTCGTAATAAAATCCTTGCTCTTCTCACACCGATCTTTCTTTGAATTTTTCATTGTGACGGGCTTTAACACCGGTGTGGCAAAGCGGTTGAGAGATTCATCGGACTCTGCCTGGGTAGCGCGGCAGCGTGGGGTTCTTGTCATTCTTGATTTGGGTTTTAGGGTTTTTGTGCGAAGCGGGTTGTGGGAGTTTGAGAATCTGTAGAAAAGGAAAGAATTTTGAAAGCAAAGGAAATTTGTTAAACAATACGCAAGAGAGAGTAAAGAAAGAGTGAATAGTAAAAAATGAGGGGGTTTAAATAGGCATGAAAGGGTCTACCATTTCATCTGCCGAAGCAGCCGTTGCCTGGGCAGAGAGCCATTAGAACGGGACGGGTGTTTGCAAATGGTTAGTCTGCAACGGCTAGTTTTGGCAGGACGCAACGTCTGTCTACCGTAGTAGATTTGGCGGGCGGGCTGGAATAGGTGATGGATATGGACTTGCTTCTTTTCTCTTCTCTTGGGCTATTGTTTCTCATAAAATAAGAAAAAATAAAAATTATTAGTAAATAAATGCTGAAATTAAATATACTTCCTAATAAGTGAATAAAAATGCAAGAAATTAAAATCTAAATCCTAAAGCATAAAAATAAAAGAAGAATAGTTTAAGTTATGTCGGTAATACATATGGATGCATTTCCTAGCATAACCACTTCATGGGTTGCTGCAACATCTATTTACCCTCTATCAGGGCGGGTCTTTGTGTTTCTCTTGATCAGTGTCACTGCCAGGTTGCCCGCCCAGGCAGCTGTGGCTGGGGTTCTAGCTTTGTGCTGGGTTTGGTGTCTACTGAGGTATGAATGTCCTAACATTCTTCTTTTTCTTCAACTTTTTTCAAAGGTTGCAAGACATCCAGCTTGATTTTTTGACCGTCCACCCTCATAGTAAGCCCCTCGTTCTCCACATCTATCAGAGTTCTGCTTGTGGCTAGGAATGGTCTTCCAAGGATGATAGGTGCTTTGCCATCTGCCTCACAGTCCAGAATTAAGAAATCAGCTGGAAAAATAAGATTGTCTACTCTTACTATGATGTCTTCAATTTTTCCTTCCAGTTGCAGGTAAGAGTGGTCAGCTAACTGGAGCATGACAGTGGTGGGTCTAGCTTTTCCAATTCCCAGTTTTTCAAACACTGATTTGGGCATCAAATTAACGCTTGCCCCAATATCACATAAAGCTTTCCCTTTGTAATGGTTCCCAATGGCGCATGGAATGAGGAAGCTGCATGGGTCTCTTTGCTTGGACAGTGTTTTATTGTGCAGCATGGCCATGCATTCTTCTGTCATGGCTATCGTTTCAAATTCCCTGATTCTTCTCCATTTGGAAACCGTGTCTTTAAAAAATTTGGCATAGTTCGGCATTTGTTGTATGTCTTCTACTAGGGGTATGTTGATATGCACTTGCTTGAGAATATCCATAAACTTTTTGAACTGATGGTCCTGCTTCTAGTGTTTCAGCTGCTTTGGAACAGGTGGGCATACCTCACGTTTTTCGGAAGCATCATTAG
This sequence comes from Hibiscus trionum, assembly GCA_030270665.1. Taxonomy (NCBI): domain Eukaryota; kingdom Viridiplantae; phylum Streptophyta; class Magnoliopsida; order Malvales; family Malvaceae; genus Hibiscus; species Hibiscus trionum. The sequence continues at coordinate 4,654,089 of BSYR01000007.1, read as the reverse complement.
TGTTTGCCACGGTAAAAGGTCCTGGATCTGCCGAGGCTGGCTTGCTTGCATATGTTTGGGCAACCGAATTGATGGCCTTGCACTGCTCGTTAGTGGGTTTCCTCGCGAATTCAGTGTCGCAAGACAATCCTCTCATAGGTCTGGTGTTCAGGACTTGTGTAAATTGTCCCACTTGAGTTTCCAATGACTTTAAAGTTGCCTCGTGATTCTGCATTCTCATCTCGGTCCTGTCTATGAAAGCCTCAGTTTTCTTAACAAACAGATCCATGTTGGACATATAGGTACCTGTATGAGTAATGAAGGCATTTAATGTCTGCTATAAAGCACTGGTGTTGATTGTTGCTACTGCGGCGGTTGTTGCCATGGCATAGATTGTTGGAATCCTTGCGATTGGTTCGTCGGATTTAGAGCGTTGTTGGGGTTACTCTACGAGAAATTAGGATGCTTCTTCCATTCAGGATTGTAGTTGTTCGATGTAGGGTTGTTCATGTTGTAGTTCCCCACAAAACAACTGGTTTCGGTTCCCTGCTGGCACTCAGATGAGTTATGGTCTCCTCTACATTGGTTGCAAAAGGCATCAATAGCTTTAACATGTTGTGTATTGTTCTGCCCTTGCGTAGCTTCTACCATCTGTGTCAACCGAGCAATTTGTGCTTCAACTGCATCTGATTCTCCTAGCTCGTTCGTTGTGGCCTGCCTCTTTATGCCGCCTCGGCGGGCATTAGGGAACTGGTAGTCGTTTTTTTCCATTTTGTTCAAGATTTGAATTGCTTCGGCCGTCTGTTTATCGAGTAATGTACCATTAGAATAGGAATCCAACATCATCCTTGTTGGCATGTTTACACCATTGTAGAATACAGATACTAGTGTCCACTCTAGAAATCCATAGGAGTGGCATTTATTAAGCATCTCGCAATATCTCTCCCATGCCTCGTACATTGGTTCATCATCTGCATGTCGAAAAGTAGTGATGTCAGTCCGTAATTTATTAGTCAAATTGATAGAATTAAATCGAGCTAAGAAATATCAGCATAGTTCTGTCCAAGATTCAATGGACTCGTAATATCTTAACAGACTTAGAAGATAAGGATTAATTGCCAAATACTAAGGATTAATTTCGCTAAACTAGGGCATAAATATAGGACTTTTGCTAAACTAGGGCATAAATATAGGACTTTTGCACACTTAACACTTTCATTTCATATATTTTATGACATACGAAGTTGGCATTGAATGCTCATTATCTCCTAATATCTTAACAGACTTAAAAGATAAGGATTAATTGCCAAATACTAAGGAGAGAAGCTTCGACAGAAGATGTTCAAGTAGATGAACTTACTTTTGAAGTGAATCTACCCTTATGAGTAAAGATTAAAACTTTTCCAAGTTAATTGTTTGAAAACTCACTATCGACATATAGGTGTTAAAAGTAATCAACTTAGGGTATTGTCATCGACGGAGGTAATACTAGCTTAAAATCTGCTTGACAATAGTTTAACTTTATTCATTGTTGTCATCGCTAGCGTGAAGTTCAAACATCCCTTGCCAAGCCATCAATCATCATGACACAAGTGTTTTGCCAATCTGCCTGAATCTTTGTTTCATTTTCCTTTAATCATTTTCTTAATCAAATATGAAAACAATTGCCATCTTATTTGTTTCTATTCACAAGTAGTTATCATGACATTTAATTCATGGATAATCCTTGTGGATACGTTACTCAACTCACTACTATATTACTTGTTGACTATGTATACTTGCACGCATAAATACATATTCTAGGCATTATTTACTTGCATTATTACATTGAATCATCAAACTTTTGCCAAGCAATAGTCGGTCGACAAAGGCAGAGAGAATGGTGAGGGACCTCGGTTAAAGAGAGGGTGAAATTTTAAAAATATAAGAAATAGTGAATTTTTGGGCAAAAATAGGTTTAAATAGGGAATGTAAAACGCCACCGTTTTGGACCCCGAGTTAAAAGACCCGTGAGTGTTATTCGGGTCGGATTACTAGTCTCGCGCCCTTATTTTCGATCTCTTCTAATTTTGACCTTGAGATTGCTTTGTATTCAATTTAATTTTTTTTAATGAAATTAAAATTAAGCTTTATATTCTTTGCAATTTAGTTATTTCTTTTAATATAATTGTTTAATTAATTGTTGTTATTAATTGTTTGATTTAATTAAAGCATGTAATATCATTTAGGTGACTTTAATTACTTAAATTTAATGCATATAAGTATTTTAGAGCCTTAGCTTTAGGTTCTTAATAGGCTTTAATAATTCGAATAAGGTAGATAATTATAAAAAATTAATGGGTATTGATTGGGAAATTTTGAAGTTTAAATTTGAATGGTGTACTAAAGAAATGAGATGTTGTTCAACATGAACTCTTAAATAAAATATTCAATATTTATTAAAACCCTAAAAAATTAATAAGTAACTTAGATTAATAATTAGAGCCTTAATTAAGATTAGAACTTTAAATAATTAATTAGTAAGAGAATATTATCTATAATTTTAAGGTTTAAATATGGATAGTGCTCAAAAGTAATTGAGTGTTATCTCATTTAAACTTTGAAATTAAATAATATTCATAGATTAAATACATATAAATTAAATTAGAGCCTTTGTAGATTAGTACTTAAAATGAACTAGATCATAATTAATCATGCATAAAAACATTTAATATGCATGGTATATTTTGGAATATGAATAGAGGTACCTTGAGCATATAGGGGTGTTTCTAATTTATATTCGAAGAAAAAATATTTTTTTTATAAAAAGAATATTTCCATTTAGAACATGAACCCAATTAATAATTAATGATTAAATTAAATTCGAATTGTTATTCTAAAATGCCAACATGCCACACAAAATTAAAGGTACCGATATCGGGCGTTTGTGGGGCTAATCATTCCCCACACGTAATCGACTTCCGAACCTCAATTTCTTAAAAAAATCTCTAGTTGTCTTTTTATGATTTTCGGTCTTTCAAAGTGATCGGTCGCGACTCCATATCATTTCATATCGAATTTAAACGAGAACCTCTAATTTCCCAAATTAATCGTCCAAGCAATTGTATCGGTTAAAATTGGTTTCGACAAAAGACAATAATGGTGATCCGTTCAATGGTTGTGGCTCTAAGCACGAGAACCAACATCCACCTATTCTTTATCATTTCTTTAGATAAGAAAAATAATATTAATTTTATAATTATAAAATAATTAGCAATATACTAAAATATTAATTTTTATAGCAGTTTAGTAATATAATAAACAATAAATGATAATTTCGTTGATTCAAATATTTAATCTAAATTTATTCTTTTATAATAATTAAAGGGTACTTATTCAATAAACAGACGATGAGAAAGAAAAGTGTTACGTGTTCAAAAGTATTATTTTTATTACCCTTTTTACTTATATTATTGTTAGACTTAGGCTCATATTAGTTGCATAACCAATCATTCATGCATTAATTCATGATTTCCTTCACCGTCATGCTTGATTTCATAATTTGGTCGATTTTTGTGGAAAAAGGTACTGCGTGTATGTGTGTTTTTGTGCATCTGTGCATGATTTAAAAATTCCTGAAGCAAATCTACGATAAAAAGAGGAGCTGCCGATTTTGACGATAGGATAAATCTATTTCATTCGAGATAATTGCGAAAAGCAAGGATAAATCCTATAAGAGTTTGAGTTCCACGAAGAGATCAAAAGAAGATTAAATTCTAAGAGTTTTATGAGGAGTTTTTGAAGGAATAAAAATATAATAATAAAAGAAATTTATTTCTTTTATTCTATTTAATTTCAATTTAACTTCCTCCTCAAGAAATACTTTGACCTAGCCATCTCATATAAATAAGAAGACTAGTTGCAAACTATAGGGGAGGGTGATTTGGGAGAGAATTCGACTAGGGGCTGCACCAACATCTTCATCTTTTCCTCTTTGTTTAATTAGATTCATGTTAACAATGAACTAAACTTATTTGGCTTGGGTTATTGTTGTAACCCCCTTAGCCCTACTTCGACCTTTGACCCGAACTACGAAGATTACATGGGGAAAACCAAAGTCAACCTGAAAGTCAACCTTGATCCGGCTTAGACGTTTGACCCGAACTACGAAGATTACACGGGGAAAACCAAAGTCAACCCAAAAGTCAACCTTTATTAACGACCCTTTTTTCTTTTTTTTCTTTTCTAGATTCTCTATATTAACCTATTTGATTAGCTAAGCGATATGGTGAAAACAGCACAGCGATCGGAGTTCAATCAAGGGTTCAATTGCATACATTTGACTTTTAGGGACTAAACTGTAAATTTCATAAATTACACGGACTTTCATGATTTTAAAATTACCAAACCTCAATTAATCATATAACATGCCATCATGTCAAAAATCAACTCAAACGGATCATTCAAACTCGTTAATTTAAGCAGCCAACATTTAAGGACCAAAATGTAAGAAACAGAAACTTAGAACAGCTCAAAATTCAAATCCAACGGCCAAGTGTTTCGATACGGATGGCCTTGTACCGAAACGGTCATTTCGAAACAAGATTTACCGTTTCGATACTCGGATGCGTTCCGAGACCCGTATCGAAACACCCCCTTCCGGTAGCCAAAGCGTTTCGATACGCCATCAACCGTTAAGAAACCTTAAGGCCATTTCGGGTCCCTGTTCCGAAACAGGCAAGGGCGTTCCGATACTCCTTTCCCTACAATAGCAGACTTTGCTGGTTTTTCATGATTTTTCACATTCGAAACCTACCCGGAACATACAACAACATACATGTATCTCATATACATATCAACAATCATCATATCGAGACTATAGCTTAAACATGGCAACCAACATGTAAGTAAAGGCACTAAAGGCATGCTCCCTAGTTCATCAAAGCCATAACAAGCTATAACATCATACAAACCAAAATACAAACACCAAAGGCCATTTACAACTCAAGTATAGGCAATCTAACATCCTCAAACATTCCAAAGAATAAATCCCACCTATTGCCACTTATTACACTAAGGGTGAACCACATACATCTCTTTAACAAAGCCTTGGATTCCTCTTGCTTTTGGGTTGCCTTCAAATGTTCAATATTCTGCATTTATGAAACAAAAAAGCGTAAGTATAAAGCTTAGTGAGGCTCGCTAAACAACATTCATCAATGCATTTAACATGACTTGCAAAGCCACCCCTTTTTATCACATGCCTTTTCATAAATTATGTCTTCTCAGGACATCAATGCATTTTATAAACACATGCTCATATGCAACATCATAAACAACAATTAAACCATTGCTCATGTTTTACCAAGCATCTCATGCATTCTTGCATCATACACAACTATCTCATGCAACCTTGCATCAAATACAAGCATCTCATGCTTCACTTTATTCATTTACATTATATTGGCTTTCAAGTGATAATCCATAAACCATTTCAACACAAGACACAATCGGATACGCGGATTCCAAGCGTTGTCCCTCACGCTTCATACAAACTATCGGACTACACAAGGTGGAGACAAATGGCACATTCACAACCCCTCAACACCCGTGATGGAGATTAATGGCACAATCACAACCCCTCAACATCACTCATCGGTAGTTGTATAATTCCACTAACGAGAGTATGGGACACATACACAAGACTCACACACGGGACTAACCATTCATCGTTGTGATCTTATCCTCAATCGTTAGGGAACTTGGATGGAGATTACGGCACAATCACAACCACTCGACACCCAAGGCGACTTTATTCACGGTGCACCCAGTCCTATAGCCGGCTAACTATATCCGATTAAAGTAACCAAAAACCATTTTCATCACTTGCCAATATAATCATTTATCATCAATAATCCACTATTTTACAAGCATAACCACAATGCCATTTCCACAAGCATAACATGATGTACATCATATGCATAGTCATATGAAAAACCAAGGATCACTTACCTAGTGCATCCTTAACATCATGGCATTAAAATCCAGCATTTAAATCATGCTTAAAACAGTAAGCAAAACCACATTTTCATCAAGAGCATTTTGATCAAAACATATCACATTTCCAAGAGAGATTTCCGAACTACTTACTCTTGAGCTTAGCTAAGTGTATCAAACTTACACTAAGCTCCCAAGATCACGCTCAAAGCGTTACAATGCAGGAAATTGCATTTCCACTCACCGATACGCGAAGCCTCGTTCGCCGACACGGAAATTACACCTCTAGAGCCTCCAAAATCACCTCGTTCGCTTCCGGATCAAGATCCTCAGGTTTCACATCATCAAAACAGAGATCTAAATGAATTAAAATGCATTCTAACACCAGCAACAATTCATAAACTCGTTGCCCACTCAAACTACACAAAAATACCCTTCCAAAACAACTGAAAACTCAATCGATTGCCTCTTAAACCAAGCCTAGTCATCACACATCACTTCCAAACAATTATCAACTTTAAAACACATCTAATAAACATCCTAACTCATCCTTATACCTCCAGCAATCAAGATTCCACCATTTCACATCAAAATCTCACTTAAAACTACCAAGAAACTCAAGGATCTCAAGGATTTCGGGATCTATGTTATTAACACATCATTTTAACATATAAACCAACTTATAAATCAATTAAAATCAACACAAAACAGAGCCCAACTCATCAAGTCTGAAAATCAAGATTTCATCCACAATTTCACAAGATTTTGATCTCAAATCAAAACTATATTGAAAACTCACTCAAGAATAGTATTTAGAAGCCAAATATCTTGGGAATTTCAATAAAGAACTTAGATTAGAGGTTGAGAACGGGATTTACCTTCAATCCTTGCTTCCTTCAATAGATGACAAGTTTTCCTTGCAAAAATCTTGAAGAATTAAGGAAGATCTCTTGAAAATGATTTAGGAAATGTTGAGAGAGTTTTTGAGAGGAAGAATTCTGGAAAAAGATGAGAGAAAATGGTGTTTGGCTGAAAATGAGAGGGAATTGGTAGTTACGTAAATGAAAATCCCATTAACTACCTTTTAGTTAATTAATATAAATATCCAATTAAAAATCATGTAATTAAAAACCATTTTAAATCACATGTCATATTGAAGAAAGGTCAAATTGACTTAAAGCCCCCTAAATATTCTAAGATTTTGGCTTCCACCTTAAAAATCACATTTTTCCCAGTTTTGAAATTTTACAATTTGGTCACTACTCAAAATGTTCATTTTCCAAAACCCTTTTTGTAAAATTGACTTGACCAACCTCTTAATTATATTTTTAGAGGATTTTAGCAAATTTTATCACAATTTTATCCTATCTCGATCCTTGATTTACAAAAATCACCTTACGCGATTGGAACCATTCTCGACCGGTCCGATCCGATGTCTAAAACATCTAGTCCCAAAACCAGGGCGTTACAACTCTCCCCCACTTAGGAAATTTCGTCCTCGAAATTCTTACCTAATGGAAAGAGATGCGAAAACTGCCTCAGCATGTCCTCCTTGCTTTCCCACGTGGCCTCCTCAACTCCTCGGTGTAGCCACAACACCTTCACAAGTTCTATCGTCTTGCGACGAAGAACTTTGCTACTCACGTCTAGAACCTTCACTGGTTCCTAATCATATGAAAGATCCGGATTCAACTCTATCTCCTCAACAGGCATCACATGCGAAGGATCTGATCTGTACTTTCGTAACACGAAGACATGAAACACATCATGTATCTTCTCCAACTCTACAGGCAATCTCAAACGATATGCCACAGGACCAATACGCTCAACAATCTCGTAAGTTCCAATAAACCTTGGGCTAAGCTTGCCCTTATGCCCAAATCTCATCACTTTCTTCCAAGGCGATACTTTCAAGAACACACGTTCGCCAACCGCGAACTCAATTTCCTTACGCTTCAAGTCCGTGTAAGACTTTTTCCTATTCGATGTTGCTTTTAATCGCTCACAAATGAGCTTCACCTTCTCGGTGGTTCCCTTAAGCATAGCTTGCATTGAAATCAACTTTTGCTCAGCTTCTGCCCAATAGAGAGGGGTTCTACATCTTCTCCCATACAAAGCCTCATATGGAGCCATTTGAATACTTGCCTGGTAACTGTTGTTATACGTAAACTCAACCAACGGCAAGTGCTTCTCCCATGAACCTTGAAAATCTATCACACAACATCTCAACATGTCCTCAAGCACTTGAATCACACGTTCTGACTGTCCACCCGTCTACGGATGATAAGAAGTACCGAAATTCAACCGTGTACCCAAGGCTTGATGTAAACATTCCCAAAATCGCACTGTAAACCTCGGATCTCTATCCGACACAATGGACTTTGGCACACCGTGCAACTGCACAATCTCAGCTATGTACAACTCAGCCAACTTATCCAAGGTATACGTAGTATGCACAGGTAGAAAATGCGCACACTTCGTAAGCCGATCCACAATCACCCAAACTGAATTCTTCTTTGTCGGTGACAAAGGCAAACCAGACACAAAATCCATGGTGATTCTCTCCCACTTCCATTCTAGAATTCTCGAAGGCTGCAACAATCTAAAAAGAACCTGATGCTCAGCCTTCACTTGCTGACACACCATGCACTTACTAACGAACTCAGCCACATCCTTTTTCAACCCTACCCAGTAGTACTCATCCTTCAAGTCACGATACATCTTGGTACTACCAGGGTGCATAGCAAAAGGACTACTATGAGCTTCAGTCAGAATAGTGTGCCTTAACCCAGCATCATCTGGCACCACTATTCGACTCCCAAAGCACAGAACACCATTATCACTAAAGCTGAAATCCGAAGGTCTGCCCTCAGCAATGTCCTGAACATGTGAAACAAGAGAATCATCGAGCAACTGCTTATCTTTAATCAACTGTATCAAGGATGGTTTCACTTGCAACTCCGCCACAAGACCACCATCATGTGATATGCTCAAACGAGCAAACATCGCTCTCAATTTCACAGCCACTTTCCAGCTCAAAGCATCGACTACAACATTAGCCTTACCCGGGTGATACTCGATCGTCAAATCGTAATCCTTAAGCAACTCCACCCAACGTCGTTGCCTAAGATTCAACTCCTTCTGAGACATAAGGTATTTCAAGCTCTTATGATCCGTGAACACAACACACTTTTCACCGTACAAATAATGCCTCCAGATTTTCAAGGCAAACACCACATCCAAAAGCTCAAGATCATGAGTAGGGTAGTTGCGCTCATGTACCTTCAACTGTCTAGATGCATAGGACACCGCCTTACCCTCCTGCATCAACACACAGCCCAAACCAACAATGGACGCATCACTATAGACCATAAACTCCTTACCAGACTCAGGTTGAATCAAAATAGAAGCTTGCGTCAAAGCTTCTTTTAGCTTTTCAAAAGCTTGTTGCCTCGCCTCCGTCCACTCAAAGCGAACATTCTTTTGCAACATGTCCAAGGAAGATCACTTCCTGAAGCCAAAACTCACATTTACTCAGCTTAGCATACAACTGATTCTCCAGGAACGCTTGCAAAACAATCCTCAAGTGCCTATCATGATCCTCCTTGGTACGCGAATACACAAGGATATCATCGATGAACACCCTCACAAACTATTCCAAGAATTCATGGAATACATGATTCATTATGTCCATGAAAGCAGCAGGCGCGTTGGTTAAACCAAACGGCATCACAAAAAATTCATAATGCCCGTACCTCGTCCGAAAAGCAGTTTTAGGTATGTCCACATCCTTCACCTTCAACTGATAATACCCCGATCTCAAGTATATCTTAGGAAACACCGAGGCTCCCCAGAACTGATCAAAGAGATCATCAATTCTAGGCAAGGGATACTTGTTCTTAATCGTCAACTTGTTCAGTTGTCGATAATCTATACACATTCTCATCGTCCCATCTTCCTTCTTCACAAACAAGACTGGTGCACCCCAAGGTGACACACTCGGCCGAATGAAACCTCGATCCAACAACTCCTGCAATTGTGTTTTCAACTCTTTTAACTCTTTAGGTGCCATGCGATAGGGAGCAATGGACACCGGGGTTATGTTATCGTACAACTCTATACCAAACTCAACTTCTCTGTTTGGTGGCAACCCAGGCAATTCCTCCGGAAAGACACCCGGAAAATCATGAACAGTTCAAATATCCTGCACACGTACATCCTTGGTGCCAGGATTCATCACGTAAGCAAGGTAAGCCTCGCAATCCAACCTCATCATACGGTTTACTTCCAAAGCCAAAATCACATTCGACAAGAATTTTACATTCTCGCCTACTACTACACCTCGTAATCATCGGCCAACTTTAAGGTGACTCGCTTAACATCAAAGTCAACAACTGCCCTATGCTTCGTCAACCAATCCATACCAAGGATTACATCAAATCCATAAAAAGGCACTCCATCAGATCCAAAAGGAAAACACGACCTTGCACAGACAAAGGGCATCTCCTATACAACTTCCTAATGACTACAGTCTCACAAAAAGAACTAGTCACTTGCATTCCTACCTCAAGCAACTCAACAGGTATATCAAGCAAATGTGCATGCTCACTCACGATATAAGAATGCGTGGATCCATAATCAATCAAAGCCAACAAAGATAAAGACTAAAGAGAAAAGGTACCTACAATCACATCGGTATCGTTGCGCTCCTCACGCTGAGCATACACCCTCACTGGTCCACCTCCCTCAGGTCGTACGGCTACAACATGAGCAATACCTTGCTGCCCCTCATCCCTACTCTGAAAGTTCCCATAGCCGCGCCCACGTCCTCTCTAAGGTGTAACCACCACAGGAGCACATCCTTGGCCACCGCCAGCCAACAAAGGACACTCCCTCCTCATATGATCTGTCGAACCACAATTCCAACAAGAGTTCCCTGTCACCACAATAGGAACCTGAACCTCTCAAGCTGCTCGAGGACAATCTCGCCTCAAATGGTCCCTCGAACCACATGTCCAGCATGTATGATGCTCAGATCTCACACGACCTCCCTGAGCCTATCCACCTCGACCCGGAACACCACGCCTTCCCTCAGGCTGATGTCTCCTATCACGACCTCTTTTGTTCCGTCCACCACCGGAACTATACTCAGCAGCTCTCTTCCCGGAGCTAGCACCAACACCTCTAGATGACAAACCCATATTCTGCTCGATGTCTTTGGCTCGACACACGAGCACATCAAAGTCAGTATAATCAGCAGCCAGCATGTACGTCTTAACTTCCTCTACCAAACCGTACCGAAAGCGATCACATCGATGCCTCTCACTAGGTACCAACTCATGAGCATATTGGCTCAAGCGTACGAACTGGACCTCGTACTCAGCCACCGAAAGGTTGCCCTGAACAAGCGACATAAACTCTCGTTTCTTCTCATCCAAGTATCTCACACCTAGATACTTTCTCCTGAAGGCACCTCTAAAGAACTACCAATCAACATCATTGGGTTCCATACCAGCAGTGGTAGTCGTCCACCAGCTATAGGCATCGCCTTGTAGCAAAGATACTGTGTATTCCAGCTTGCACACATCATTACAACCCATCTGATCCATAATGCGGATCGTGCTAGCTAACCAGGCCTCGGACACCTCATGTGACATACCATAAAACTCCACGGCTCCCAAGCTCCTCAACCTTTCCAAAGGTAAGCCCACATGCCCAGCTACAGGGGCCTGCACATGCGCTCCGGCAACAGCAGCCTGAAACGCTCCGGTGATCGCCTCAACTAGTGGCGCCAAATCACCCAAACCAGAACCAGCTTGTCGTTTTGCACCTTTCTGAGCCTGGTTACCCTGCTCAGCTTTAGGCACTATTGTATTGGACCTCAACTCCCTTCTAGGTCCCATTGTGCTATTTAACCAAGCACAACAACAAAAACAAATCAAACCATTTAGGCCAGCTGCAAGAAAGAATCTAAGTTTACGAAACATTTGATTAGTTTAATAAGGCAAAGGGCCCCCAATTTTCCCCATAGAGCATAGCATACATGAAACATCATGCTCACATATTTTTCATCATCCCAAAATCAGCACATATCCACATAACATCATCATCATACAATCATATTCACTCCATATGCAAATCACATAAATCAAGCATGGCATAAGGTTCAAAATTCAACCAATAGCATGCTTTTCAAACATCATACTTCAATAAATATCAATTTCACATACCAACATTCCCAATTCTTTCGCCTAAAACCAACAAATGTAACCCCCTAAGCCCAGCTTAGACGTTTGACCCGAACTACGAAGATTACACGGGGAAAACCAAAGTCAACTATGAAGATTAACGACCTTTTTTTTCTTTTTTTCTTTTTTAGATGCTCTATATTAACCTATATGATTAGCTAAGCGATATGGTGAAAACAGCACAGCGATCGAAGTTCAATCATGGGTTCAATTGCATACATTTGACTTTTAGGGACTAAACTGTAAATTTCATAAATTACACGGACTTTTATGATTTTAAAATTACAAAACCTCAATTAATCACATAACATGTCATCGTGTCAAAAATCAACTCAAACGGATCATTCAAACTCGTTAATTTAAGCAGCCAACATTTAAGGACGAAAATGTAAGAAACAGAAACTCAGAACAGCTCAAAATTCAAATCCAACGGCCAAGTGTTTCGATACGGATGGCCCTGTACCGAAACGGTCATTTCAAAACAGGGTTGACCGTTTCGATACTCGAGTGCGTTCTGAGACCCGTATCGAAACACCCCTTTCCAGTAGCCAAAGCGTTTCGATACGCCATCAACCGTTCCGAAACCTTAAGGCCATTTCGGGCCCCTGTTCTGAAACAAGCAAGGGCGTCCCGATACGCCTTGCCCTGCAACAGCAGACTTTGCTGGTTTTTCACATTCGAAACCTACCCAGAACATACCACAACATACATACATCTCATATACATATCAACAATCATCATATCGAGGCTATAGCTTAAACATGGCAACCAACATGTAAGTAAAGGCACTAAAGGCGTGCTCCCTAGTTCATCAAAGCCATAACTAGCTATAACATCATACAAACAAAAATCCAAACACCAAAGGCCATTTACAAGTCAAGTATAGGCAATCTAACATGCTCAAAGTGAAGGAAAATATCCTCAAACATTCCAAAGTATAAATTTCACCCATTACCACTTATTACACTAAGGGTGAACCACATACATCTCTTTAACAAATCCTTGGATTCCTCTTGCTTTTGGGCTGCCTTCAAATGTTCAATTCTCTGCATTGATGAAACAAAAGAGAGTAAGCATAAAGCTTAGTGAGGCTCGCTAAACAACATTCATCAATCCATTTAACATGACTTGCAAAGCCACCCTTTTTATCACATGCCTTTTCCTAAATCATGTCTTCTCAAGATATCAATGCATTTTATAAACACATGCTCATATGCAACATCATAAACATCAATTAAAGCATTGCTCATGCTTTACCAAGCATCTCATGCATTCTTGCATCATACACAACTATCTCATGCAACCTTGCATCAAAATACAAGCATCTCATGCTTCACTTTATTCATTTACATTATATTGGCTTTCAAGTGATAATCCATAAACCATTTCAACACAATACACAATCGGATACGTAGATTACAAGCGTTGTTCCTCACGCTTCATACAAACTACCGGACTACACAAGGTGGAGACAAATGGCACAATCACAACCCCTCAACACCCGTGATGGAGATTAATGGAACAATCACATCCCTCAACATCACTCATCGGTAGTTGTATAATTCCTCTAACGAGAGTATGGGACACATACACAAGACTCACACACGGGACTAACCATTCATCGTTGTGATCTTAATCTCAATCGTTAGGGTACTTGGATGGAGATTACGACACAATCACAACCCCTCGGCATCCAAGGCGACTTTATTCACAGTGCACCCAATCCTATAGCCGGCTAATTATATCCGATTAAAGTAACCAAAGACCATTTTAATCACTTGCCAATATAATCATTTATCATCAATAATCCACTGTTTTACAAGCATAACCACAATGCCATTTCCACAAGCATAACATGTTAAACATCATATGCATACTCATATGAAAAACCAAGGATCGCTTACCTAGTGCATCCTTAACATCATGGCATTAAAATCCAGCATTTAAATCATGCTTAAAACAGTAAACAAAACCACATTTTCATCAAGTGCATTTTCATCAAAACATAGCACATTTCCAAGAGAGATTTCCGAACTAATTACTCTTGATCTTAGCTAAGTGTATCAAACTTACACTAAGCTCCCAAGATCACGCTCAAAGCATTACAATGCAGGAAATTGCATTTCCACTCACCGATACGCGAAGCCTCGTTCGCCGACACGGAAATTACACCTCTGGAGCCTCCAAAATCACCTTGTTTGCTTCCGAATCAAGATCCTTTGTTTTCACATCATCAAAACAGAGATCTAAATGCATTAAAATGCAATCTAACACCAGCAACAATTCATAAACTCGTTGCCCACTCAAACTACACAAAAATACCCTTTCAAAACAACCAAAAACTCAATCGATTGCCTCTTAAACCAAGCCCAGCCATCACGTATCACTTCCAGAAAATTATCAACATCAAAACACATCTAATAAACATCCTAACTCATCCTTATACCTCCAGCAATCAAGATTCCACCATTTCACCCCAAAATCTCACTTAAAACTACCAAGAAACTCAAGGATCTCAAGGATTTCGGGATCTATGTTATTAACACATCATTTTAACATATAAACCAACATATAAATCAATTAAAAACAACACAAAATAGAGCCCAACTCATCAAGTCCGAAAATCAAGATTTCATCCACAATTTCACAAGATTTTGATCTCAAATCAAAACTATATTGAACACTCACTCAAGAATAGTATTTGGAAGCCAAATATCTTGGGAATTTCAATAAAGAACTTAGATTAGAGGTTGAGAACGGGATTTACCTCCAATCCTTGCTTCCTTCAATAGATGACAAGTTTTCCTTGCAAAAATCTTGAAGAATTAAGGAAGATCTCTTGAAAATGATTTTGGAAATGTTCAGAGAGTTTTTGAGAGGAAGAATTCTGGAAAAAGATGAGAGAAAATGGTGTTTGGCTGAAAATGAGAGGGAATTGGTAGTTACGTAAATGAAAATCCCATTAACTACCTTTTAGTTAATTAATATAAAAATCCAATTAAAAATCATTTAATTAAAAAACCTTTTAAATCACATATCATATTGAAGAAAGGTCAAATTGACTTAAAGCCCCCTAAAGATTCTATGATTTTGGCTTCCACCTTAAAAATCACATTTTTCCTAGTTTTGAAACTTTACAATTTGGTCACTACTCAAAATGTCCATTTTCCAAAACCCTTTTTGTAAAATTGACTTGACCGTTCTCGACCGGTCCGATCCGATGTCTAAAACATCTAGGCCCAAAACCAGGCGTTACAATTGTGTTTTTGTGGTTGTGAGAACAATTGGATTTGTTTAGGTATTTGAGTCTGCAATTTTAATTCAAAGTTTGTTCATTCTTGGTTCTTAATTTTGATTGCGAGTGAATTGAGAAAAGATCTCGTAAATTCATCCATTCATCTAATATCGGGAGAGTTAGATTCAAGAAATTAATGAGCATGTCTTCATTCAATCAATCGATAGTGAAGATTAATTCGACTTAGGGATAAGTTGCGAATTTCAACGGCTAAAAGAAGTAAAAGATCGGTTGTTGTCCACTCTTGGTTCACGCAGGGATGTATTATCAAGGCATGCACAATTAATAGTGTTTCGAGTTAGGGATAACGAGAAACCATTAAAGAACGCTTCTCCGAACTTTGAAGGAAGTCGCCTAGTTTCCCAGGCAATCGCTCCATTCCCAATTGCCCAGGCAATCCGACTGGATCCAATTGATGAAATGATTGAGCTACTCTAGCACTTAATTACCATGACGGTCCATTCAACTATCACTCCATGACTCACGAAAACTCGGCCTACTCTCTTAAATCGATCACTTCTTTCTATTTTCTTTATTTTGTTTAGTTTATTTTACTTATTATTCATCCATATCTATCAATTTCTTTTTCAATACGGTAACTTAAGCAAAGTGGCCCAAACCAATCCCTATGGAGACAATACTCGGTACTTATCATATCACTTTATTACTTGCGACGTGTATACTTGCAGTGTTTGCATTGCACTCAATACGAAAAAAGAGTTGGAGTTCCACGAATAGATCAAAAGGAGATGAAATTCCAAGAGTTTTATGAGGAGTTTTTGGACGAATAAAAATATAATAATAAAAGAAATAATTATCTTTTATTCTATTTAATTCCAACTTAACTTCATCCTCAAGAAAGACTTTGACCTAGCAATCTCCTATAAATAAGAAGACTAGTTGCCAACTTCAGGGGATTGCGATTTGGGAGAGAATTCGACTAGGGGTTGCACCATCATCTTTATATTTTCCTCTTTGTTCAATTAGATTCATGTTAACCATGAACTAAACTTATTTGGCTTGGGTTATTGTGTTTTTGTGGTTGTGAGAACAATTGGATTTATTTAGGTATTTGAGTTTGCAAATTTAATTCAAAGTTTGTTTATTCTTTTTTCTTAATTTTGATTGCGAGTGAATTGGGAGAGGATCTCGTAAATTCATCCATTTATCTAATATCGGGAGAGTTTGATTCAAGAAATGAATGAGCATGGTATTTATTCAATCAATTGATGGTGAAGACTAATTCAACTTAAGGATAAGTTGCGAATTTCAATGGCTAAGATCGGTTGTTGTCCACCCTTGGTTCACGCAGGGATGTATTATCACGGAATGCACAATTAATAGTGTTTCGAGTTAGGGGTAACGAGAAACCATTAAAGAACATTTCATCGAACTTTGAAGGAATTCGCCCAGTTGCCCATGCTATCCGACTGGATCCAATTGATGAAACGAGTGAGCTACTCTAGCACTCAATTACCACGACGGTCCATTCAACTATCACTCCACGACTCACGAAAACTCGGCCTACTCTCTTAAATCAACAGTTCCTTTCTATTATCTTTATTTTGTTTACTTTATTTTACTTATTATTCATCTCTATAATAATAAATTCAGAGCTAAACCTCTTAATAAAAATGCTCGGGGAAATTGAATCATTCTTATAGTATTTCGCTAATAAGTATTCACTGAGGCGATTATACAACATGCGCCCAAATTGTTTAATCCATAAATAGATATGTTCAATTTGATTGAATAATGTTCTCGAGAACTTGAATTAACTGCTTCTGTAGTCTAAATCCTTCTGGAAGTTTCATGTATATGTTATTATCACGAGGTTCATACAAATAGGATGTAACAACATCCATTAGGAGGAAACTAAGTATTTTATTGCCAGACTTATAAAAATCTTTTGCATCCACCGCCGACGAGTATGCTTCCTCATAATCGATTCTAGGTGTAACACCCTAATTTTTTTTTGTGAAAAAAAGTGAGAATGATAAAAAAACAAACAAAAAGAAGAGAGTTTGCGATAAGGGGGATTCAAACCCTTAACCTTAGTTTGGTGAACCAAAGCCTCAACCACTTGGGCTAAGACAACTCTTGGTTATATTCTGCGTCAACTTAATTTTAGCCATGTTTTAATTGATCTGACCAAATAATAATAAAAGTTTGAAACACCCACCTACCGGTTCTAAAACCCACCTAGAAATCGAGACTTTCTCTCTCCCATGACCTCTCACCTATCCCCGGCTCTCACCGGCTCGATCTCGGCCACCGTTCTTCTGTGGCACGAACCGTATGTCGTACTTGAACCGCCGTCACATGCCGATCACGCCCTTAGGTTTCATTCGCGCCATCAACTGCCCAAAAGAACGGCTCAAAGGTTCGACGAATCACCCACCTAAGTCGTCGTTGTTCTCTTTGATTTCCTTCATCATGGTTTCAGCGCGTCGTCGGACCAGGCGAGATCAGCCCGGTGAGGTGAGTAAAACCCTTTCAGCCAAATGTCTGTCCGATTACAGCAAAGCCTTCATCGGAGCTGTGTGAATTTTCGGTCGTCCCTTGCATTTCAAGTAAAAATCGGCATCTTTCTTACCTGCTTTTGATATTTGAGTGTTGTGGCTGATTTATTTGTGTGTTGTACTTTTGAAATCTGGCATAATCGAGCGTTTTGGAGGTCACCAACGGCATTTCGGCGAAGATCTCGACGAGATCTGTTTAGGGTAAGTGGATCGGTTTAATAACGGTCTAAGAGTTTGAACCAACTCAACCCGGTCTGAGCCCAAACCTGTCTGCCCGACCCGTCTATTCGACCCGACGCCCGACCCGTTAACTGAGTTAACCTGTCTGAGTCAACTTAGTGAGTCCGTCTGAGTAAACTCAGTGGGTCAACTCACTCGAGTTGACTCTACAAATTCAACCCAGTAGACTAGTGACATCATCATGATGTCAGCGTTGACTACTGACGTGAGCATGACGTCAACATTAACTTTGGCCCAAAAATTCAAATTTTTCGGAAAGATTTATTTCATGTTTTTCGACGTCCTGAGCCTGTTTTTGAAGCCCGTTTTGTGAAATTCTAACCCAAAAGCCCCATAATTGGACCTTGAACCTGATATTGTATATGTATTTAGTATTCAGTTAAGAGTACTTTGAATAAGGACTCAAATGGGATATTGTATGATTAAAGGTGTTCCCGGTCTCTTGAATACGAGATGTTGAAGGATGTCAAATTTGGGTTCAAGAGAGTTTGAATACTGTTTGAGGGTCGACCGATATAGCAATGATTCAAGGTAATACGTTACTACCCTCTACATAGTTTTGAAACATGTTGGTATTCGGTTAATGTTTGCACGACCATGTTTGATCATATGATTATTTCTGCCTATGTCGATCAATAATGAAATAAGAATAATAATGGCCAAGGCAAAGATATTCGAATAAGAGGTTTGATATATCAAAAGAACTCCAAGTTCAGCACATGATTAATGAGATGGTTAATCTCTATGTTTGATGATCCATATTAATATAAAGATAAATGTCAGAAATGTTTGATTAACGAATGACGAAAATACCCTCTAACTATAAAAAACAACCCAAGAAAACTGTACTTGATCCGGTAAGACATTTGATGCATTGAAAACCTCATATTACTTGAAATGTTGTGATAATAAGACTTAAATCCTCGAGTTTGTAAAGCAATTGAGTTTGTTAGTATTCTGAAAAAATCTTCCGAAGACAAATTTACGAAAAAATATTCGTATGTATGAATTGAGCAATAGAGCAAAAAAGATTGAATTGATTGAAATGACTAAAAAGGATTCAATATACCGATAAGGTTGAAATAGGTCAGAATGGCCCTAAAGATTGATATTTTCTTCAGGCATTAATTGCCAATCGGCCGACATATGGGATATATCCTCGAGGTCTGAAACGAATGAATAGATGGAAGAACCGAGAAACTCTGAATAATTGAAATATTTTTCAAGCATCGTGATGTCTGAAATACCCTCGAATACTAGAATGATGGAGAATACTTCTAAGACATAGAATTAGAAATACCAATAAGCCAAACAAATGTAATGACTCCAAAAGTGATAAAATACGACTCGTGTCAGTTGGTTGATTCAGATACTATGATGATAGTGGAAGAATACTATGTGAATGTGCGTGCAATTTATTTGGAGAAAGTACATAATTAATGGTATAAAAGACCTATTCTTCAAAGGCACTTTCGATGTTTTGGAATGAGTTCAAGTTCAATGCACATGTTCGAATACTTGAAAAATACTGCTTGTATATATATATATGCCCGGTTGCTCGTAGAAGGTTCAGTGGATGATTGTTGAAGGCGAACTATTTTGATGTTACTCAGTAGTCAGTTCTGAAAATGAATGCTTAAGGTGTACTTATCCGGTTATATTACAAACTTTGTGTTAATGGTTTCGATTAGTTCAGATGGACTCGAAAACCTGATGAGCAACTAGAATTCCTGAATTCTGTACATCACCGTCATTTACCTCGTTCGATTAAATAACCAAATTACCACTGAAGGATAAATGACCATTTTACCCTCGTAAGCTTTAATGTTTGAATCATTCACGATATATCTGAAATCTCGCCAATCCAGTGTATCAACTTTTGATGTTTGGTTCGAGTCGTTATTACCGAACTTCCCTTTTTGTAGGGACCCCATTCTGCAATCAGTCCAAATTTGTCACATGTTCTCCTTCTGATAATTATCAAGTGTCTTAGAGGAATTAATTGAATCATGTGGAATGTTTCTTGCACAATTATATTCTCCCCGATCTAAAACTAATCTTCTCTCTTATACGAATCATGAATTCTGTCTAGCTAAATTATATACATCTGTATCTGATCTGGAATACATGCTATCTGATTTCTAGTACTCTGAAAATACATGTACGATTACTATTTTACCCCTCAGTTTGTGTTCACTAAGTTATTCTAATTAGGGTACTTTTGGGTTATGTTGTGAAGTCTCTGCAGGTTCAGCGCTGGTAATTCCTTATGGACCCGAGGTCTCCCCTTGGATAGGTTCCAATGCTTCGGCACAGGTAATTCCTTATGAACCTAAGGCAACCCCTTAGGTTGGCTCCTATGCTCAGTGGGCCTAGGGTAAGTCCTTATGGATGAATTTCTGGGGAACTACATATCGGTGTATGGATGGAGGGTAGTTATGTTGATACTTAGTTTTCCCTGTTCCCTCTCTAGCCTTAGTCAAACTCTATTGTTGTCTGAATTATTCTGTCTATCATTCTTGATCTGTAACTGATGGAACACCCTAAACTCTCTGGCTGGATTTTCATAATCTATTTCCCTTCTGATTACCTTATTTAGACATCGTGTCTGGTGATCGGGTAATTAATCAGAGATGAATATGTTACTTTCAAGCGTAAAAACTAAACGAAACATATTATATATCTGAAACTTGATAATGCTTGCTCATCCCTTTCGTTCTGATACTTACATGTGGCATGAAGCTTCTTTTGGTAGTTTCGTATTACTGAGATTTCCTAAGGTCATGTTGTTCTTACCACTGCAAGTTAGGAGATATATCATGGTAATGATCGACATCGGTGTTAGGAGTTCTCTCGACATCACTTGGAGTACGACACTAGTTCAGTTAGCGGGCATGCATGTCATGTATTATTTTACAAAAGTTTCTATAAAATGTTTTCTGAAATTACTAATGTACGTTTAAATGATTTTTTGGATGTATATTTTTAAGCAATATTCAACGTTGCAGTTTAATTAAATGTTTAAATGAAAATTGTCTTTATGTTGATTTTTACTGTGGGTCGCTCTTGTGAACCTAATGTGACTTCTTAGGATTCGTGGTAACGCATAGGCGGGTCTAGGGGGTTACACTAGGTCTTTTGAGAATACTTATGCAATCAAACGGGTTCTATATCTCGCAATTTCCCTTTTTTCATTTCTCTTTCTCACAAAGAATCATTTATATCCACAGGTTTTACACATTCCAGTGTATGAACTATAGGCCCAAATACTTCTCTTTTCGAAAGAGATTTAAGTTTCTCCTCAATTTCCTTTTCCCATTTTGGCCAATAATTTCTTTGTTTACATTGTCCAATTGACAATCGTTCATGATCCACATCAAAATCTCTAGTGATATATTGCATGCAAATGTATTATCGATGTTAATATGATTTCGGTTCCACTTATTACCAAACATGACATAATCTATTGAGATTTCTTTATTATCCAGGTCCCTGAGTCATGCCAATGTCTCTGTTGGAGACCTTTTAATCTCTTATAGAGATTTTCATAATATGTTGATTCCTCGATTAGACCATCATAAAATATAGCTCTTTTTATTTTCGAGGATTTTTATCTTTGGAACCTACTTGTCTACCAAGCTACAATCGTAAGTTAGACTCATTAGCAACTAGTGTAACCCCCTTAACCCGGCCTAGACGGTTGACTCGAATTAAGAAGTTTACACGGGGAAAATCAAAGTCAACCCGAAAGTCAACCTTGATTAACGACCCTTTTTTTCTTTTAAATCTTGTCTAAATGCACATTAACCCTAGATATGTTCACAAGATAATCATACTCAAAGATCAAAACAATCAGAGAACATTCAGGACTCAATTGAACAAATTACAACTTTAGGGACCAAAATGTAAATTCTGAAAATTATAGGGACATAACCCAATTAGAAGTTACCAACTTGAAATTAATCATCTTTCATGCTTCTCTGCCAAATTTCAGCTCAAACGGACATTCCAAACTCATTCATTTGCAATAACAAATTTCGGGACCAAAACGCAAGCATTTCAAAACATATAACCATCAATTTCAGAGCCCAACGGTCGAGTGTTCCGAAACAGGGAGGACCTGTTCCGAAACGCGGGACCGTTCTGAAACTGGTTCCGAAACGAGGCTTGGTAGTAGCATTTCCGTTCCGGAACGGTTCCTCCCGTTTCGGAACGCCTAGACCATTTCAGGCCCCTGTTCCGAAACGGTAGCACCCGTTCCGATACGGCCTGCCCAGATTTGCAGATTTTTGCTGAATTAACACATATTTGACCCATCAAACATGCTCCAAAAGCCACCAAAATATACCAGCAAGTCATTCAACAATCAAGGAACATAATTGCTTCAATCATACTCAAACATGGCATCAATTAAGCAAATCCCCAATTCTATAGGCAAGCTTCCTAATTCATAAACCATTCAAGCATCAAAATACCAAATCAACCACATAAAGGCCATTTACATGTTCCAACAACATTAACAACATAAAACCAACTTAAGGAGTCCAAAACATCTCCTAATACATCAACATAGGTTCCCCATTGCCAAATGCCAAAAGCTAATAGTGTTTAAGAAACCTTCACCATACATGAGCTTAGTTCACCACTTGGATTCTTCACCTCCTTGCTGCCCTCAATGCACTTTAATGCTCTGCATTATTGGTTTAAGAAAAGAGAGAGAGA
This sequence comes from Hibiscus trionum, assembly GCA_030270665.1. Lineage (NCBI taxonomy): Eukaryota > Viridiplantae > Streptophyta > Magnoliopsida > Malvales > Malvaceae > Hibiscus > Hibiscus trionum. Next base: position 4,631,107 of record BSYR01000007.1, on the reverse strand, counting down.
GCGTAAGCGAAAAGCTTAGTGAGGAATGCTCATTTAAAACCACACAATAATGCATTTATGAAACACCTTTAAAAACCTTAAATCATACATCATTTGCACATGCACTAAAGCATTTAAAACAAGCAATTCATGCTTCAAGTTCATAACATGACACATTGGCAACAAGTGATACATTCAACATAAGATCCACACATGGACTTTTAAACACCATTGTGATCTTATAATTTCCAAGGACCACACATGGACTTTTAAACACCATTGTGTCCTTAACAAGAATCATCCATGGACTTTTAAACACCATGACAAGGACCACACAAGGACTTTTAAACACCTTTGTGTCCTTAACAAGAAACACCCAAGGACTTTTAAACATCTTGGTGTTCTTAAATAACAAGGCTTACACAAGGAATTTTAACCACCTTTGTAACCTTAACCAAGAACCAACCATGGACTTTTAAACACCATGTTGTTCTCAAAATACACAAGATTCACACAAGGACTTTTAACCACCTTTGTGATCTTAACCAAGAACCAACCATGGACTTTTAACCACCATGTTGTTCTTAAATAAACAAGGCTCACACAAGGACTTTTAAACACCTTTGTGACCTTAACCATCACTTGCCAATATGCATCATTAACAACAATATTCCACTGTTTTTAAGCATTTAACAAAGCCATAAACATCATGCATCCTTAGGCATCAAACCACATTTAAACAATGTTCAAAAACAAGGATCTCTTACCTTGAGCATCCTTCAACACATGGCTTATAATCTCAGCAAATAAACATGCTAAATATGCTTCCAAAACAGGATTTAAAACATGCAAACAAACCACATTGCACACAACCAATCCATGGTTCATAATCAAGAGAGTTTTTCCGAAAACTTACTCTTGAGCTTAGCTAAGTTGCTTAGACTTAAACTAAGCTCCCAAACCTTCAAAACATTGGTTTCAAAGCTGAAAACCAAAATCCACTCACCGATTCCGTTTCGCCTCTTGCCGAAACACCAATCAAGCTTCCGGATCTCCACCACTAGGATCCAAAGATGACTCCCTTGTTTTAAACACATCAAAACAGTAGATTAATGCATCATCATGCATTAATATCTACAATGAAAGCACCTAAACTCGCTGCTCTCATCCACACTCCATTTTCGGCTACCAAACACAACCGAAAACACAACCAAACAACTCCACAACACCACCCAGCCAAGATTCATCAACTCTAAACATCTTTAAACATTAATTAACATCCAAAATGGATCTCAACACATCCTTATACCTCCAGCCATAACAGATCATCAAGATCACTCCACAAACCATCACTATTACAAGTAAAACTTAGGAAATTCAACCTATCCGGGATTGCATTAATTAAATCTCAATTTCTCATCAATTAAACATTCATTTAACATCAAATTGACACCTCAAAACACTGCCCAATCAGATTATACGAAATTTCATCAAAATCAAACAAATCTTGCATTTTAAAGCCAAAATCAAGAATACAATTGTAAAACCTTTAATTAAACACAAATCAAGGATTGAGAACTTGGGAATTTCAGTAAAGAACTGAGAATTTAGAGGAGAAGGACGTTCATACCTCTAAACTTGAGTTTCTCCCTTTTTAGAATCAAAATTCTTGAAGATCCAAGTAGCAAATGGTGAGGTTTTGTTGAAGAAATGATTAGAGATCAAAAGAGAATTGAAATCTCAGGTTTGGATGTCAAAAATCAGAGGAAAAAGCTCTGGAGAAATGTGTTTGGTTTGAGAGAAAAGATGAGAGAAAATGAAAATAGAATTTTAGGAAAAGTTAGTTGGAAATGCCAAAATATCTTCCCTCTCTTTTTCTTTTATTTAAAAACCATTTATTAAACCTTTAATATTTAGGAAAAAATCTGGAGAAACTCCTATTGGGTAAATAGCTCCTTAAAGATTCAAAGTTTCAATCCTTTTTAAAACAGTCTCACAGTTTTTGAAAATTACATTTTGGTCACTAACCCAAAATGTCACACTTCCAAACCTCATTTTGTAAAATTGATTTCACTTTTCTCTTATACATAATAAAAGATGATTTAAGACATTTTTCCACATTTTTAACGCAACCCGAACTAGGGTTTCCTAAATTCACTCTTTTATATTCGAACCGCGAACCGACCGGTCTGGTCCAAACCCAAAACTTCTAAGCCCAAAATTGGGGTGTTACAACTAGAGTTTTTCATTCCAGGATATAAAATTTAATCGGAGCATTCATAGCTAGTATATGTGACTTAGTCACTCTTTTAGGGTCAGCAAAATCACCTGGCAATTGATTTGCTCAGTTTTATAAATGAATTATCCTTTGAACTTATAGTTCACATTATTGAGTGCGTGGATCTTAATGGTAATTCATTCCAACTTATTTCTTTACCCATCTATTTATTTTCTCCCTCTAATGTTGGAAAAACTAACTCATTAAAATGACAACCAACAAATCCAACTGTAAATGAATTGCCTATCAAAAGCTCATATATTTAATTATCGATGGGGATTCAAATATGACATGTATTCTAAGATGAAAAATATTTGGTTCATGACCAAAAAACCATATGTAATGGGGAGAACTTATGATAATTTGTTGGCTTGATGCGAATTAGTGATGTTGCATGTAAAATGACATGTCACCAACATTATCAAGATTGATTGTCTTTATAATGTAATCTGAAAAATGAACTCGTAATTTTATCAACTGAACAAGTAACCTCGCAAACGCCAAGTTGCGGGTTGATAACAAGGATACAAATGACCATCTAGTCGATGCATCGATTAAAACCGTAAAATATATAGATGATCTATAAGAAGGGTGTATGGGCCCACATATATCACCCTGTATCCGTTCCAGAAAATTAATAGATTTATAATCTATCTTAGCCGGTGATGGTTGAATAATCAATTTGCCTTGAGAGCAAGTATCACATGAAAAACATTACTTTGAAGAATCTATCAGTATTTCAGTGAATAACCACATGACGTATCAATAGCTTTTCGCATCATAATTGAACCGAGATGGCCTAACCAGTCATGCCAAATAAAATTATCAGTAAACTTCTGGTTTACAACAACATGAGCTTCAATTTGTACTAATTCTTGTGTAGTACAAATCCGGATGACAGTGCATGTAATTTTGTCAAGATTTTCTTATTGCCTTGAGTTATACTCGTAATATGGGTCAGCATCCCCTTGACTATTAATCTCAATATGATATTCATTATGTGAATATCTTTAAAATTCAATAAGTCTATTTGCAACTTTGACGACTATAACGCATTGTAAATATGGAATTAAGTTTCATTTGGCAATAACATATTTTCTCTTTCAGAACCTTCTATGATATTAATACTTTCGGATATAGTACTCACATTATTCTCTTGCATTGTTAAATGGGAAAATATGCATAATTATGCACCTTTCCATACATGTTTTGTTCCATTCACTTCGGGAAATGAAAAGTATGTGCTTTGTACCATTCACTTCACGGAATAAAAAAAATATTAAATATAGCACATGAAATCAATTATCTATCAAATATAATGTCACAAGAATTTCTTACTCTTCCGGAGCATTGATATTTCAGTACTTTGATATATAGTACTCATATTTTCCCCTTGCATTTAAATGGGAAAAATTATTATGCTTAAGTATAGTATGAGTACTTGCACTGTCTGCTAAGCATAAATCATCACAATTCATTGTATATTTTATTTCGAAAGTAAACATATTCCTCAGAGGAGAATATGTAAAACAAATTAACATAAAGCAAAATAAATAAATGTTTTAATATATTTGAATATATAATACATAAACATAAATAAATAATATGTAAAATGAATTAACATAAAGCAAAATAAATTAAAATATCAATAATTCTCTTTAGAGATTATAAGGAAATAATATAAAAAGTGAATTATTCCCTTCATGAATTTTGAGGAAATCAACAATATCCAATTCAATTGGACCAACAATGTCATAATTATTTTCGTCATTTTCATAAACAAAATTAGTTTATATTTTATTTCCTTTATCATTCATGATTGTGGATAAAGGTTCATAATGATTGGCGTATAACAAGTACGAGACCAATGGTTTGTACCATTGCATAAAAGAATCATTTTCTTAATATATTCTTGTCATCTTTATAAACCCAATTCTAGTGGTTATAAACATTCTTAAAATGATTATCTTGTCAATGTCTATGTTCATAGCTTCAATTGTTACCACAATTGCTAATGTGGCATTTATTCTTTCTACTATAAAATGTCACATTCACTTCAGGGAATGGAGCGGAGCCAATAGGTCTTTAAAACCTTTTCATGATATTGTGTCTACAAGAAAACATTAATTGTGTGAAATATTCACATAACTGAGTTTTATTCACTAACCATATAGTGAATTAACATGTTTGCATTCACTTCAATGAATGAAACAAATTCAATAATAGCCTCGAATAACACATCATGCTTGCATTCACTTTAGGGAATGAAATAAGTCTAATAATCGTATGGAATAAATATCATGCCTGCATTCACTTTAGGGAATGCCTCCCATAAAAATTCTTGGATCAAGACGAAGTTTCTTAACTTGAACTTGGGAAAAGTCTATAGTTGAGTTTTTAGACACAAGAATTATTGCTTTCAAGAAAATATAGACTTTATAACAGTCATACTATTAAAGAGTAATTGATCAACCAATATATATACAATACTTACAAAGAACAAAGATTTAATCCTCATATGCGGCATTGTTAAACCAGTCCACAAGGCCTTAAAAACCTCCTTTGAGACCAGTAGCCTCGCAGAATGGGATGTCCAGCCAATATACTCGAATTAAACCATCAAAATAAAGAACACGAATCACCATAATTTATTACACCTTAAAATCATAATTTAAAGAATAAAAATATAGTTCACCGATATTGATTTTCCTCTCAAGGACAACTTCTCATAATCTCTTTATGTCCTATCTCTTTCCAAGCCATTTAAAGATATCATGTAAAACTTAAAACACGGTTAAAACACAAAATCTCATTAAATAAATATAAATTAGCAAATAACTAACCACAAACTATCGATCATGTATCGTTAAGCAGACTAATACAAAAATACATAAACGCATGTGATTTGTGGTTCCTTAGCAACAAATCTCAATAATATAGTCGAAATAGTCAAATGGTTAAAGTACGTTTATGATTCAAATCCCATTAATATTATTTTCCTTATATATAAGAAAAAATAATTAAAAATGAAAAATTACCTCTTAATAGTACTCAATTGTGCAAGGGCTCAAATAAAAAATAAATAAAATACAATTCCACTCAAATAGGCATGATGAAATAATACAAGGACAGAAATACCTCACAACATCAAATTCCTGTTACTTTGTCATCAAAATCTTCTATAGAATTAAGGGTACTTACAACCATCAAGACCATGTAAAAAGAACCATGTGCAAGGGCTCAAACAACTACCAAGAGCCAACGAACTGTGCGGTTGGGATTGATATTTTGAATTATGCTCGAACATTAAATGTTTCAATCTTGCGCCCAAAGTAGAAAAATTAAAAAACCAAGTTAATATATAAAGAGAAAGACAATCAATAACTTAGAAAAAATAGAGTGAAAAAACTTATCTTTGGTTCTTCTTATAATTGAATTCTTTCCAGTAACTTCTTTTGGATTCGAACGATGAAGCCGCAGTTGATTAGAGTCTCGTGCTGATAACGTGTTGTGAATAAAGTAAAGAGCAAGAACAAAATAGATGAACAAGAACAAGATGAGAGACAAAGAGAGAGACTTGTATTATATTCTCAAACTAGGGTTGTGTACAATGCTTTCTCCAAACTCTATATTTATAGGCATAAGGTGAAAACCCTAATTCCAATGGGTATTAAACCCTAATAATAAATTACATTAAAGTCTAATATAATATATGGATATCCACCATAAATAAAGATATTCAGAACATTAAGAGAGTTTTATTTAATTCTTACAATTAAGGTAAATGAAGTATTTACTTTTATTGAAAATTTACCTAAGAGAATTTTATTTAATTCTTACAATTAAGGGAAATGAATTATTTACTTTTAAAAAAAAATTGCCAAGTTAGTTATTAAAGAACAATTTTTTTAAGGAATCTAAGCCTAAGGCATTTGTAGTTAAATTATGTTATTAGTAAACTAACCTACAAGGGAAACTAGCCTAAAGGTAAATTTTTATAATTATTTTACTTAAAAGTCTTCTTTTTGTCATTTTTATGGAAACTTTATTATCACGTAACATATATTTACCCTAAAAGTTAAATTTTATTATATGACATGATTACCAATCAAATTTTTTTAAAAGAAAGGTATGAATTAAATAACACAATGATTAAATTGCATCAAGTAAAAAATAAAGGACTAAAATTTAAATAAAAAGGACTAATGTGAAGAGATTGCAAACAGTGGGGCCAAACTGTGAACTCGTCAAAGATGGGGTACGGGTCGAGCCACGAACTACACTGCACCGCTGCACTTGCCATCGCGCATGACGCTCGACGCTGCTCACCGGCAGCATGCCAATGCTGCTCCTGCTCCCGATTTCGGGGATGATGCCGGGTCCACCTCCCGGAGATAGCGACTCCTCCTCAAGCTTGACTTGGTGAGAACATGTACCTCTTTTCCTCCTTATTCGAAAAAAGTAACAAAAAGAATATAAAGAAAAGAAACATAGTTTGGTTTTGGAAAATACCTCAAAAATCAACTATAACTTGTATTGCTCTTGAATAAGGTGTGTGCATGTGTTGTGTTGTGTGTTGTGTTTGATGTTTGATGTGTGAAATACAAAATAATGAAGCCTATTTATAGGCTTTAAGAAACCCTAAAAATCCTAAATTAATTTACACATTAATGCTAAATCTTTTTTTTCGAAAAGAGAATAATGCCTTTACTTGGTCATCAAGCCACTTCCCTTACACAAAAAATGGTACCAAATTAATTAGAACAAGTAGGGAAAACCTAAATCTGGATTTTATTACAAATAATCAATAAATTAATTGAAAGTTCGTAATAAAATCAAATTCCCGTATTGGACCCGTATCAAGTTTTCTGCACGAGCTATCTTCAGTAAAATGGTCATATATTGAGCTCCTGGTGTCCGATTGAGGTGATCCAAGATGTTCTTGAAAGGTAACTGAAAGATGGCCAATTCTTAAGAAGACATCTTGGCCCAAGTATGCTCAGAACTTAAAAAAAAATTCGCCATGAGTCCACAGTCAGAATTCCTTGCACATCACTTGAATTTCCTTATTTGTTGGACAAAATCTCTTGCAATCTTCCCATATATGACATGATTAGGATCATGTGTGATCTGCAAGAAATACATTAATAATGATATAATTAAAAATAAAAATATATATGTACAAAATCAAAATGGGTTGAATAGGCTTTTATTTATGTATAAGTACTCTCTCTTTTTTATTTTTTAATGGATTCTTTTTATATTTTTTTCTTATTTGTTTAATAATAATAATAATAATAATAAATATATATACATGAAAATAATAAAAAAATCAAGGGTCGAATAAAATTAGGTGACTGCAGCTGCCCCTCTTTGCTCATTCTGATGAAACGAGAATAGGGCAAAGAACAAAAGGCATCGATTTTATCCGACCGAGCTGCATATTGAACACCACCCCTTCTAACCCGAAGTGATGTGAAAATATGACTTTGATCCTTCGAACCTGAGTTCACCAAGTCGGTAAGATGATCTGCTCATTCGAGCCCGAGGAGAACAAATTGAAACTTACTCTTTCAAACCTGAGGAAATGCGAAAATATGACTTTCATCCTTCAAACCCGAGGACACCAAGTTGGCAATATGATCAGCTCCTTCGAACCCGAGGAGAACAAATTGAACAACGCTCCTTCAAACTTGAGGATATGCAAAAATATGACTCTCATCCTTCGAACCCGAGGACACCAAGTGAGGAAGATGATCTGCTCCTTCGAACTCGAGGAGAACAAATCAATCAACGCTCCTTCAAACCTGAGGAAATGCAAAAATTTGACTTTGATCCTTCGAACCCGAGGACACCAAGTAGGGAAGGTGATTTTCTCCTTCGAACCTGAGGAGAACAAATCGAACAACGCTCCTTCAAACCTGAGGGTATGTGGAAATATGACTCTCATCCTTCGAACCCGAGGGCACCAAGTTAGTAAGATGATCTGCTCTTTCGAACACGAGAAGAACAAATCGAGCAACGCTCCTTCAAACCCGAGGACACCAAGTCAGTAAGATGATCTACTACTTAAAACCCGAGGATAACAAATCGAAACGAAGCTCCTTCAAATATGAGGTAATTACTCTGATCCTTCGAACTCAATGACACCAAGTCGGAAAGATGATCTGCTCCTTCGAACCCGAGGAGAACAAATTGAATGATGCTTCTTCAAACCTGAGATAATACAAAAGTATGACTCTGATCCTGAGAACCCGGGGACACCAAGTCGGAAAGGTGATCTGCTCCTTTGAACCCCGGGAGAATAGGCCAAAGGATAACTTTACCTTGCAACCGCTATGGGTGAAAAATCGTTTGGGATATCTCTATCCCCTAACCGCTTATGGGTGAAAAAGTTTGCACCCGCTCTGGGTGAGATATTTGTTTAGGATATCTCTATCCTTTTTTTTCAAATTTGTTTGCACATTTTGGTAAAACCAAAAATAATGGAAAAGGACAAAGAACAACGATCTCATCTGGTAAGACTGTAAATTCATGTAGGGAACATACTAAAACTCCACTCCTTCAAACCTGAGGTAGTGGGTGGTGACTTTGATCCTAATAGTTCTAAACTTGTCAAAATCAATAAATGTTATGATTGTGATGAGTTAGTGATCATGAGAGAGCGTTGATCCACTGCCCCAACACTTTACTACTTCCTAGTTTCCTGCACAAACACAACTAAAATGCCCTACCTTTCCCATCAATAGCATCAAAATATATATTACTTAAGCAAAAAGTTAAACTCCCAAAATTAATGCAAACTAAACCTAAATGCAACTATATGAGCTTGATTTCATACAACAACTCAAATAAAAGGGCATAAAATATAGGTTTTCTACAGAGTTATTGCACCCTAAACTCAAGCTATGGCTTGTCATCTAGCAATGACATGAAAAACTAAAAAAAGTGCAGGTGCTCAGCTGGGGCTTGATCGTGGCTGAAGAGCTGTGATTTTGAAATCTAACTATGCCGTTGTGATCCATAAGCTTCAGCGCCAAGATCCAGACGCTTCTCTTTTGAGTCCAAACATTGAACGAGCGAGGCCCCTATTGGACTCCTTCCCTAGTTTATGTCTTATGTACACCCTTAGATTGGCTAACTCTGTTGTCCATTCTTGGTCGCTTGGGCTTTACGCCCGTGCTCTTTTGTTTTCTTTGAGTCGGGTTTGCCTGACTTCATACACTCTGCTATAATGGATGATTTTCATCCTCCTTAGCTTTAATGATATTTAGGGCACTCTTTTCCCCTTAGGTGGTCAACACCAAACCTGGTGTCTGACTTTAGAGGGGTTTTTAATGAGGCCCACCTTTTTCAAAAAAAAAAACTAAAAAAAGAAACTTTACTATGACATCAATAATCTGAAAACGCCGCTACATTTTTTAATCGTAAAAAAATCAAAGATATATGTAATATAACAAATCTGAACAGATTCGTTCCTAGGATCGATTCCACTCTAAGTGTAGTGTGTGATGTGTTGCATGCAATCAATACTCAATGACCTTAAAGAATTTTTTAGGATTTCTCTCTATTCTTCCTTAACATTTTCTTTCATTTTAGCACATTATTTTACTCCCCTAGTTTTTTAGTTCATTAAATTGTATCCTTTGGGCTTCAACTTATCACAACAACTTTTCATGCTTGAAAATGAAGTGGAGCAAAAACCACATCCCTGAGCCTTACGAGCAGAGTCATCTTGTGAAGACTTACATTCACTCTTATGCTAGTACTACTGTTCCTACCAGGGAAAGTTAAATGGAGCAAACACAACTCACCTAGTGTACTAAGCTAGCAAAGCATATTAGAGTGTCCCTCAATAGTTTGCCTTTGGCATCAAGTTTACATTTAAATTCATATTTTTCATTCTTCTTCCCGATTTTTCTGGGAGTTTCAATTTTTAGCCTTTATGCTAACATTGAGCATTCAGATCATTATTATCAATTTATGCTAAGGTATCAGAGAGTCGACCTAAAATTTCCTAAGACTTCTTAAGTGTTTGAAAGCATGCAACGTGTCAAGTATAATTTTCATCATAATCAACCCTAAGTTCAAATCATTAGAGCTTTTAACAAATTGCTATTAATTAAGCACAAATCATCAACATATGACATCATCAAAAATTTAAACAATATACTCAAACTACCAATGTCATAGCAACCTTCAATAATTACAAGACCAAATAAAATAAAACTAACTGTTAACTATGGACAAACTTGCCCCAAACTTGAGAAAAACACTTAACTCAATGTAACTACATGAAAGAAATGCAAAAGAAAAAATAAAAAAAGTAAGGAAAATTAACAGGAAGTTTACTGTGGATGGGATGGTTCATGCTTCCTCGCTGCACGCTTGAAGTGGGGCACGGGGCTAGGAGCATGTGTTGGATGCTCGGTGGTTTTGCTCTAAGAAGAGACTTTGGATCTTCGTTTGAAAGTACGAAGATGCTTTTATGTCCCCCATTTGAAAGTGTGAAGGGCGTCTTGATATCTCTATTTGAAAGTGCGGAAGAGACTTTATGTCTTCAGGAGGTATCCATGTTTGAAACTGCAGAGGATGTTCCGATAGCTTTGCTCTAAGAAGATACTTTGGATCTTTATTTGAAAGTGTTGAGTGTGTAAAAGTTCTATTATTTACACCCTTTTTAACCCATATTTCTGCTGCATTCAAGCATCATTGCATTGCATTTAGGTTAGTTTACAGTAAAACATCACAAATGGATTAAAGGCACGGATTCTACTAAAAGATGGCTTATTTTGCAGGTTGCTGCCATCGTAGACGGTGAAGGCAGGCGCTGGGCAGAGAAGCAGAAGAGCTGAACTGGACAAGCAGACGACGAGGACGAAGCTGTCGTGACAGCAAGGTGACAGCGGCCTTATAAAGAGGAAAAGTAAAGTGGACCTCGATAGATAGAGAAAAATCTGCTCGTCTGTCGTGTGAAAGCCAAATATTTTTCCAAGCCCCGGATCAAAAGATATGTCAAGCCAAAGCTCAAGGAGAGGAATTCCCATGAAACAAGGAGGACGGCTAAAAAGTAGGAATCCTTAGAGATTAAGCATTCATTAGAATCTTACTTTTCATTAAAGTTGTAATCCTTTTTAACTTAGAATACTTGAGCCCAAAGCTTATGTAAGGGCATAGATTTAACCTAGGAGGCATCATACCCCATAACCGATAACCTAAACCCCTCTGTCGTTTACCCGTCGTCGACATGTTCTAAAACCCCCCTAGGGCCACGGGTTGTTTTGTAAAGTAGTTGCAAGGGTTGTTTTGTTTTAGGATTTTCCAAGTTCAATAAAATAAACTTCAAGTTCTCTTATTTTGGTTTTAATATCTTGCAAGAGCATCGGGAGAGCATTGTGAGGTTATCCATTTACTTAGCATCGGGAGAGTTAAGTATACGAAAGAAATAAGAGCGAGTTCTCTAGTTTATAGTTGAACTATCTTGTGCCTAGGGATAGGGCAAGGTTAAGTGGCTAAGGAAGAATTCATACACATCGGTGTTCATCCCTCGATTCACGCCGGGAGGTATCGTCAAAGACGTGATCATCGACAGACTTGGACCTAGGGATAGGCCAAGGCAGATCTGGGATTCTTGCCAAACTTGAACGTACTGAGTTGGTGTGTTTGCTGCCGCGACGACTAACGGACAGCTGCCGCGACAGGTGCTGTCGGCGACAGGCGTGACGACAGAACTGGAATTCCTAAGCAATACAATACCTGCACTACTGAGCAATTCAATACCATCCCATTCTCTCTATCTTGATTACTCTATTCTTTTATTTATGTTTTCCTTTATTATTCTCGTGACAACTCTTAATTATTTCCTTTACTTCGTGCAGTGAAATTAGGTGAAGCTATTGGCCCAATCCCTATGGAGACGATAATCAGATACTTCGTATCACTTTACTACTTGCGTCGTGTACACTTGCACTACAATTGCGATAGACTCTTTTACACACAACAAGTTTTTGGCGCCGTTGCCAGGGATTGGCAACATAACTACACCTTTCTTTTATTGCACTTTTCGTTTTTGTTTTTTTTCTTTTAATTTTTTTTCTATTTTTCGTTAGTACTTTAAACTCTTGCTTTTCACAAGGCTATCTTGTTTATGCACAGATCTAAAAGAGGCGAAGATCCTGAGTATAAATTAGATCCGGAAATCGAACGTTCCTTCAATCTCAAGAAACAACTTCGCCACCTTTTAGACAGGAACGAGTACCTTGTGGAACAGCTAGAGAAGATGGCCCGTAATCCGCCCGCTGGTGATGGTGTACCGCCTGTCGGCGACCCGCCCGCAGCAGCTGGACGACGGTCATGTCGTGACTACATGCTGAACGATCATGTAGAGCTGGAGACCACACTGCCGGATATTGATGTTGATAACTTCGAACTCAAGCCTGTCATGTTTAGTATGATCAACAACGCCGGGCAGTTTAGTGGTGCTGTGACAGAAGATGCTAGGGAGCATCTCAAAACGTTCCAGGAGATCTGTGGTTCGTTTAGACTGCCAGGAGTTAATCCGGAGATACTGAGGCTTCGGTTATTTCCCCATTCATTGAGGGACAAAGCTAAGACTTGGTGGAATAAACTAACACCGGGTTCAATCGTAACTTGGGCAGATTTGTCTCGTGAATTCTTATCTCGTTTTAATCCTTCGCATTTATCTGAGCGACGAAATTGCTACTTTTCAACAGGAAGATGACGAGCCAATGCACGAGGCCTGGGACAGATTTACTACTCTTCTTCGAAACTGCCCCATGCATGGATTCCCCGTCTGGAATCAGGTAACTAAGTTCTATAATGCTGCTAACTTACAAACTCGCATTAGAATTGATTCTGCAGCAAATGGACTATTATTGGATAAAGATCCAGACGAGGCATTGCAAGTTTTGAAAAATCTGGCTAAGAATGAGGAGCAGTTTCCGACTGCAAGAAGAGGGGGTAAACGGGTACTTGCTGTCAAGGATTATGAAGCCGACATCACTATGAAATCACAGGTAGCATTCCTTACTAAAGCAATGAAAAGGTTGTTGAATGATGATGGATTACAAGGATTTGCTGTTGAGAAAGTATGTGATATCTGTGAGGGAAATCATAGTAGGGATGAGTGCCCCATACAAGTAGAAGAAGGAAAATATGTTGGAAATTACAAGCCAAATTACAATTCCAACAATTATAACCCCAATTGGAGGAAGGATCCCAAATTTTCCTGGAGTAATCCTAACAACGCCCTGAATCCGCAAGCACACAATCAGAATCAGGGAGGTCCTAGACTGCTGACGCGACAGCAGCTGCCGCAGAACCTGCCGCCGCAGCAGCAACAGCAGCCACCACCTGCCACGAGCAGTATATTGGAACAGACGTTGGCCACCTTTATGTCTCAGACCGGTACTTATATTGAGAATATGAATCAGTTTGTTAAGAAGACAGAGAATTTCATGGATAAGACAGAGATGAGAATGACAAATCATGAAGCTACTTTGAAATCTCTGGAGACACAAATGGGTCAAGTTTCTCAACATATTAAGCCGAGGCAGAATGGAGGATTCCCTAGCAATACTGAAAGTGCTAGACCACCCACACATGAGCAATGCAAGGCAATTACTACTAGGAGTGGGAAGAAACTACCAGGGCCGAAAAAAGAAGCTGAAACAGAAAAGGAACCAGCCGTAGATAAACCTGCCGAGGAAGCTGCCCCGACAGGTGATAAACAGACTGCTGCCGATGAGCCTATCACGACAGCAGAAGCGACAGAGGAGAAAAATGAAGAACATCGTCCTCAGATTCGTATGCAGTGGGAAGGACGTATTGCTGATTACCGTCCCCCACCACCTTTTCCTCAACGGATACAGCAAACTAAAAAGGAATCTCAACTTAAAAAGATTTATGATATTTTTAAGCAGGTTCAAATTAATATTCCGCTGTTAGATGCCGTTAGGGAGATGCCTGGTTACGCCAAATTTCTCAAGAATGTCATGTCAAAGAAATATAAATTTGGGGAATTTGAAACGGTAAGGATGTCAGATGGTTGCATGAGTATTCTTCATCGGCAGCCACCCCAGAAAAAGAAGGATCCGGGGAGCTTCATCATACCTTGTGTAATCGGGGACAAATTTGTGGGTAAGGCACTTTGTGATCTTGGTGCTAGTGTTAATTTAATGCCAAAATCTGTTTTTCAGAAGTTAGGTATTGGAAAGGCGCGGCCCACGACAGTAACTCTGCAGCTGGCAGACCGCTCTTACGTTCATCCAGAGGGAAAAATTGAAGATATTCTGGTAAGAGTGGATAAGTTTATTTTTCCTGCTGACTTTCTTGTTTTAGATTGTGAGGCAGATGAAAATGCACCAGTCATCCTTGGGCGACCCTTCTTAGCCACGGGAAGATCACTGATTGATGTGGAGAAAGGAGAACTCACTATGCGCGTGAACGATCAAGAGATTAAATTAAATGTTCTCCAAGCAATGAAACATGCTGATGTGGATGAAGAATGCAAGGCTATCATTGAAGTAACCCTTGATCATCCATACATTAGGTCGGGCTGTCATGATATAAACTTCGGTCACTGCTGCGACAACCACTTACAAGCCTGTCACGACAGCAACGAAGACAGCACCGACGACAGCAACTCCTCTGAATCCGATACATCTGATACTGAAGATCAGGAGGAGGTAAACTGGTTAGGCTATCGTCCAGGCAAGTTATTCGAACCTTTGAATTATACTTCGGATAACCATTTAATCCAAAAGCCATCAACTATTGAACCACCTGCCTTAGAACTGAAGCCTCTGCCAGGGCAGCTTAAATATGCTTTTCTTGGTTCAAATGACACACTGCTCGTAATCATCTCTGCTAAGCTGCCGCAGGAACAGGAACGACAGCTAGTCAGCATGCTAAGGCAGCACAAGAAGGCGATTGGATGGACGATAGCAGACATTCAAGGCATCAGTCCAGCGTTATGCATGCACAAAATCCTCCTGGAGGAAGATCATAAGCCGACTATTGATGCCCAAAGGTGGCTAAACCATGCGATGAAAGAGGTGGTGCGTAAAGAGATAATTAAGTGGTTAGATGCTGGCATTATTTACGCCATCTCAGACAGCAAATGGGTGAGCCCGGTGCAATGTGTTCCCAAGAAAGGAGGAATGACCGTGATAACCAATGAGAACAATGAGTTAATCCCAACCAGGACTGTAACCGGTTGGAGGGTTTGTATGGACTATCGGAAGCTTAACAAAGCTACCCGAAAGGACCACTTTCCTTTACCCTTTATTGATCAAATGCTTGATAGATTAGCGGGTAAACCTTACTATTGTTTTCATGATGGTTATTCAGGTTATAACCAAATTGCTATTGCACCTGAGGATCAAGAAAAGACGACCTTCACATGCCCCTACGGAACGTACGCTTTTAGGAGAATGCCATTTGGACTCTGTAATGCACCTGCCACCTTCCAAAGGTGCATGATGGCCATATTCTCCGACATGGTAGAGAACTTCCTAGAGATTTTTATGGATGACTTTTCCGTCTTTGGAGACGATTTTGAAAGCTACCTTGGCAATCTTCAAAAGGTACTTGAAAGATGTGAAAAAGCTAATATTGTTTTGAATTGGGAAAAATGCCACTTTATGGTGGATGAGGGGATAGTTCTCGGCCATAAGATTAGCTGTCATGGGATAGAAGTCGACAGGGCTAAGATTGAAGTAATTGAAAAGCTGCCGCCACCAACTACAGTCAAGGGCATAAGGAGTTTTTTAGGGCATGCTGGTTTTTATCGAAGATTTATCGCAAATTTCTCAAAAATCACCAAGCCCCTATGCCATCTCTTAGAGCAGAACCGACCCTTTGACTTTAATGATGAATGTACTGAAGCATTCATGGTTCTGAAGGAAAAACTAGTGACAGCCCCCATAGTACAGCTACCAGACTGGACACAGCCATTTGAGATTATGTGTGATGCTAGTGACTATGCTGTCGGGGTAGCACTTGGGCAGCACAGAAATAAGCTGTTTCATGTCATATACTACGCCAGCAAGACATTAAATGACGCCCAAGTGAACTACACCACCATAGAAAAGGAGCTATTAGCTGTGGTGTTCTCCATTGACAAGTTTCGTTCTTACATACTTGGGACGAAGGTGATAGTGCACACAGACCATTCTGCCCTGAAATATTTGTTCGCAAAGAAGGATGCAAAGCCTAGATTGATACGGTGGATCTTGCTATTACAAGAATTCGACCTAGAGATCAAGGACAAAAAGGGGACAGAAAATCAGGTGGCAGACCGCTTGTCAAGATTGGAGAAGGGACAGAGTCTACCAATTGATGAGACAAACATACTGGAGACCTTCCCATATGAGCAGCTCTTTGCTGCCGCAATCGCTGCCGCGACAGCCATGGCGGCAGGTAAGTCTTCTGAACTCCCCTGGTATGCTGATTTCGTTAATTTTATAGTTAGCGGAATATTCCCTTCTGATCTTAATTATCAAGCCAGGAAGAGGTTCCAAAATGATGTCAAGCATTATTATTGGGACAAACCTCTTCTTTTCAAATTATGTGCAGATCAGGTTATAAGGAGGTGTGTACCACAAGAAGAGCAAGAAGACATTCTCCATCACTGCCATGCTTCTCAATATGGAGGTCACTTAGGAGGCAACAAAACTGCTGCCAAGGTGCTGCAGTCAGGGTTCTACTGGCCGACACTGTATAAAGATGCACAGGACTTTTACAAGAACTGTGACAGGTGCCAGCGAACAGGTAACATCTCGAGGAGAAACGAGATGCCACTGCAGAACATTCTGGAAGTCGAGATCTTCGACGTTTGGGGGATTGATTTCATGGGACCTTTCCCATCTTCATATGGAAATTTATACATCCTCCTAGCAGTAGATTATGTCTCTAAGTGGGTTGAAGCTATCACCACACAAAAGAATGATGCCAAGACGGTCCAAAAGTTTTTACACAAAAACATTTTTTCGAGGTTTGGCATCCCTAAGGCGATTATCAGTGATGAAGGGAGACATTTTGATAACAGGGTAATTGCTGCCGCCTTGAAGAAATATGGTGTCAAGCACAGGATCGCGACAGCATACCACCCACAGACCAATGGATAGGCTGAGATATCCAATAGGGAAGTGAAGAACATTCTTGAGAAGATGGTTAAACCAACTAGGAAAGATTGGTCTCTACTTCTGAATGATGCACTATGGGCATATAGGACAGCTTTTAAGACTCCGTTGGGCATGTCTCCATACCGACTGATTTATGGAAAAACCTGCCACTTGCCTGTCGAGATCGAGCACAAAGCATATTGGGCAATCAAGGCAGTGAATATGGATTTGGACAAAGCAGGCCAGAAAAGGATGTTAGATCTGAACGAGCTTGAAGAAATACGGACAATGGCCTATGACAATGCAAGAATCTACAAGGAGAAAACAAAGAAGTGGCATGACAAGAAGTTGCTGCCACGACAGTTCTGCCCAGGGCAGCTTGTGTTGTTGTTCAATTCTAGGTTGAAACTCTTCCCAGGGAAGCTTAAATCTAGATGGTCAGGCCCATTCCAAGTGGTACAAGTTTTTCCCCATGGAGCCATCACAATTCAATCATTAAAAGACGGGCACCAATTCAAAGTCAATGGACAGCGCCTCAAGCATTATCAAGGGACTGAAGCCCCAGGAATACAGGAAGTGGTTACTTTGGGAGATGCCCCACAAGGCATCCCTAATTTAACCTAAATTTTATTTTTATTATTTATTTTTATTATTTTATTATTTATTAGGTAAGTAGGTTTATTTTATTTGAATAATGTTTTTTCTATTTTATGTTTTTAGGAAATAAAGGAGTCAAGAAGAAAAGGAGAAGTGACCCAAGCCCACCATCCATCCATCACCCCAACAGAGCCCATTTATTGAAGCCTGTCGTTTCGGCTGCCGCCGCAGACGGATAAGACAGGCTGTCAACAGACTGACACGGCAGACGTAGAAGCGTGTGACAGACGCGTAGCAGACGCATAAATACGTGTCAGACGCGTCAGACACGCTAAATCCCAACAATCGCTCCGTTATCCACGCCTGCCGTTACAGCATTAAACGGGCAGCCCCTCGACCGCTATAAAACCCCGTTTTCATTTTCATTTTCCTCACTTCTGCTTACTCTTCCTTGCTTTCTCCTCTAGTTTTTATTTGCTTTCTTCATTTCCACAACCTTTGCAACTAATATGTCGTCTAGACAGACCCGCAGCAGCGCTGCCTCAGCCTCTTCTTCAGCAGCAGCAACGCCGTTCGCCAACAAGGAATTATGGGAAGAGAGGGGCTTCGTCTACATCCGCAAAGCACCAAACATGGGGCTTCGACCATTCATTGCGAGGGCCATACGAGCTCAACTATGGGAGCAATTCGCAGAACAGCCAGCAGAACTAAACGACACCCTGGTTAGAGAGTTCTACGCTGCCATTGACAGCAGAACGGCAACCTCTGTCACCATCCGAGGAGTGGAGGTGCCATTCACAGCTGACAGCATCAACCACATGTTTGGCCTCTTCTTTGGCCCCGATGATGATGCCCACCAGAAATTTCTCGACACCCTCGATGCTGCCGCCTATGATGCTGTCATGGCGGAGGTGACAGAGGAAGGAACAACATGGACAACCTGCAAAAAGAACCCCCACTCCGTCAAAAGGGGGCAGCTGCTCCCAGAAGCTAAACTTTGGAACGCTTTCATCAAAAAGCGTATCATGCCGTCCTCCCATCACACGACGGTGAACCAGCAGCGTCTCGCCCTCATCCACTCCATTATGCACGACAGGCCTATCAACGTGGGCCGATATATGAGGGACAGCATTTTGGATTGTGCCCATCGAACAGACTCTCGCCTCTGCCTGCCGTTCACGATAACTTCTCTCTGCTGCTGTGCTGCTGTCCCCGAGGTATCCACCGACAAATTAGTCAATGGTCGTGGCTGGTCTGACAACAACATCTCAAGCCTCATGGAGGTCATAGCTGCAACACCCATTCACTCCTTCAACCCAGCTGCCTCCCCTGCAGACTCAGATGAGGAGCCTGCCACAGAACCTGCCGCCGCCACCGCCCCGACAGACCATTCTGCCACCATCCTTGCTGCAATCCAACGGGTAGAAGAACGACAAATGGGAATGATGACCTTCATCCGGGACTTCACCAACGCAACGGTAAATTTCATTACCGACACTTTACATTATACGGATGTCATCTTCCCCACCTTCCCTGCCCATTATTTTCATATCCCCTCCCCTACACCCACACCACCTGTCTCCCCCATGCACATTCTGCTGCCTCCACCCCTTCACCTGCCCGGACGGCAGCTGCGAATCCTCCGGTCGACAGCCCTGCACGTGGAACGAAGCGGCCAGCCACAGCCGTCAGCGAAGAAGAACCTTTGATTAGGAGGAATTTGGAGAGGGAGTTTACGCCTGTCAAGCGACAGAAGCACGTGGCAGACAGGAAGCTGATGCCCAAGGCTAGCACCTCCACCAGCTGCACGTGGGACAGTGGCAGCAGTTCAGACGTCCATCTCGTTGAGCAAACTGTCCAGCCTCCACCGCAGCCCAGACGCCGCCATCAGATCCGTGTCAGCAGCAGCAGCGAGGACAGCGACTGAAAATTTAAGTCTTTTATTTTTCTTTTCCTGCTGCCTGCTCTATTTTATTTTGCGATGTACCTGCCTCTATCTTTTCTGTCATTTTGCATTGAGGGCAATGCAACCCTCGAGTTTGGGGGTGGCAACCCTCCATCATTAATGGAGTCTTAGTACATCGTTTTATTAATCTGTTGTGTCTTTTATTTATTTAAGTTCTCTAAAAAAATAGAAGATTAAACTGTTGGCTTAAAACTGTGAAGTTAACTTACCTGTCATGACAGCTCTGTCGTGGCAGCATCTTTAGGACAGATTAAGGAGAAGTTTAGAGCCTTTCTATAGTTCTGAAAACTTAAACACCTTTGTGACTGTTATACTGCTTAGATTTCTTTTAGCCAAACTAGAATAGGAAGCTTATCACTTGAATAGCCCCTAGAGGTGCCTAACACTGGCTCTAGGAAAGAAGTTTAGCAAAATAGCCCTAGAGGTGCCCGAAACCGGCTCTAGGAAGTTAGCTAGAGGTGCCCGAAACCGGCTCTAGTGAAACTTTAGCTTGAAAAATAAAAATCAAGTTAAAACAGAAAATCAAAGAAGCATGAAAATGTGCCTTCAAAAAGATAAACTTTGGCATAAAAATTCAAGTAAGAGTTGATTATTCTAGTGAAACTAAGAGAGTCTTAGCATATAACTGTTCACAAGCATGCACACACTGCACGAGGACTATAGGGAGATTCCGGACAGATCCTAATCTTTCCGACAGGTTGCTGCCACTATAGAGAATGAGCGACGGGTAAGTGACAGTTCACTGTTTGAAGGCCAACACAAAAAAAAATTCTTTTATTCATCTTTCTTTTAAGTCTAATTGCTTGAGGGCAAGCAAAAACTTGAGTTTGGGGGTGTGTTGAGTGTGTAAAAGTTCTATTATTTACACCCTTTTTAACCCATATTTCTGCTGCATTCAAGCATCATTGCATTGCATTTAGGTTAGTTTACAGTAAAACATCACAAATGGATTAAAGGCACGGATTCTACTAAAAGATGGCTTATTTTGCAGGTTGCTGCCATCGTAGACGGTGAAGGCAGGCGCTGGGCAGAGAAGCAGAAGAGCTGAACTGGACAAGCAGACGACGAGGACGAAGCTGCCATGGAGCTGTCGTGACAGCAAGGTGACAGCGGCCTTATGAAGAGGAAAAGTAAAGTGGACCTCGATAGATAGAGAAAAATCTGCTCGTCTGTCGTGTGAAAGCCAAATATTTTTCCAAGCCCCGGATCAAAAGATATGTCAAGCCAAAGCTCAAGGAGAGGAATTCCCATGAAACAAGGAGGACGGCTGAAAAGTAGGAATCCTTAGAGATTAAGCATTCATTAGAATCTTACTTTTCATTAAAGTTGTAATCCTTGTTAACTTAGAATACTTGAGCCCAAAGCTTATGTAAGGGCATAGATTTAACCTAGGAGGCATCATACCCCATAACCGATAACCTAAACCCCTCTGCCGTTTACCCGTCGTCGACATGTTCTAAAACCCCCCTATGGCCACGGGTTGTTTTGTAAAGTAGTTGCAAGGGTTGTTTTGTTTTAGGATTTTCCAAGTTCAATAAAATAAACTTCAAGTTCTCTTATTTTGGTTTTAATATCTTGCAAGAGCATCGGGAGAGCATTGTGAGGTTATCCATTTACTTAGCATCGGGAGAGTTAAGTATACGAAAGAAATAAGAGCGACTTCTCTAGTTTATAGTCTAACTATCTTGTGCCTAGGGATAGGGCAAGGTTAAGTGGCTAAGGAAGAATTCATACACATCGGTGTTCATCCTTCGATTCACGCCGGGAGGTATCGTCAAAGACGTGATCATCGACAGACTTGGACCTAGGGATAGGCCAAGGCAGATCTGGGATTCTTGCCAAACTTGAACGTACTGAGTTGGTGTGTTTGTTGTCGCGACGACTAACGGACAGCTGTCGCGACAGGTGCTGTCGGCGACAGGCGTGACGACAGAACTGGAATTCCTAAGCAATACAATACCTGCACTACTGAGCAATTCAATACCAGCCCATTCTCTCTATCTTGATTACTCTATTCTTTTATTTGCGTTTTCCTTTATTATTCTCGTGACAACTCTTAATTATTTCCTTTACTTCGTGTGTACACTTGCACTACAATTGCGATAGACTCTTTTACACGCAACAGAAAGTGTGAAGATGTTTTTATATCCTCATTTGAAAGTGCGGAGGACATCTTGATTCTCCATTTGAAATTGCATGAGATGTTTTGCTCTTTGTTTGAAAGTAAGAAAGTGACTTTATGTCTTCGAAAGGTATCCTTGTTTGAAAGTGCAGAGGATAAAAACCTTCATCGCGCAAGGTGATGCCTTCTTCAATCTTAAAATATGACTTCACCACTGATGGGCCAAACCTCTTTTGAATAGAGGGTTGCTAACTAAAAATGAGCGTCTAATACTCGATCATATCTTTTCCATGTTAGGTCGATCATTTGAATCAATGCCCCGATTTTTTGTTGCCCCAACAAGACCTCTTTCGGGAATCACTTTCTTCTATCTTGGATTTTTTTTCATGTTCGTCATGGCCTTGAAGCTTTTGTCTGAATTCAATCTTTTAATTTCCACAGTGCCATGAAAAAATACATTAGTAACTATAAATGGTCCAAGCCAACGAGAATGAAGCTTACCTAGTATTAGCTATAATCAGACGTCATTTAACAAAAACTTCTAATCAAACTCCAAATGTTTCGAACCATCAATAAGATGCGAAAATTTGATGCAAATGAGGATGATGCAAGACCATTAGTATTCCAAATTCAAAAGCATGTTTCATTGATCATGAAGTTCATGTACACATTGTTGAACACATAACAAAGATGTCATTCTGGTCATTGTTCTTTTCCTTTGATGCGTTTCAGTGTCGGTTGCTTGAACTCTTTAACTGGTGCGACCTCTCTAGGCCGAAGAACTGGCTAAAATGCCGGTATTGGTCCACTGCCTCATCTAGGAAGTCTAATAGCTATCCTTCATCTTCCCCTGTTGGGAGGAACCTCTCCTCAAATCTTTAGCCCGGTTCTTCATCTCACGGGCCTTGGAGACCGCTTTTAGAAGTTGCTGATTCAATTGGTAAATCTATAGGTGTTTACCTACGCATGCCACATTAACGGCCCGCTTGGAGTTGGCCCAATGAATCTTCTCATAATCCTAGTCATCGAGGATGGTACGGATATGGTCCTTGTGTGCTTTCAAATGCGCCTTCAAGTCCTCAAGACCGTAACGGAGCAACTCACCCCGAGGACCCTTTATTTCTTCTTCCTTCAATTTCTCTTGGAGTTCTTGATGACGTTAACAGTATTTTCTGAGGCTACTACTTGCTTCCGAGTATTGCCCCTCCAAGTGTTGTTTTTCTCCGGCTAGTCAGTCTATCTTCTCTTTATGTTTATTGGCCTCTCATTGCCAAAGCTTCAACTTCTTCTTCATCTCATAGAGTTGTGCCTTTTCTTCCTTCGAGGTTCAGGAGCCACTGGCCCATGCCCCTTAGGCATTCAAGTGGTTATTTTCTTGATTCAGCTCTCGTACCTCTTTCAATTGGATCTCTTGCTTTGTCAAAGGGACTTTCACCTCTTTCTGGAAGCCCTCTCTTTAGTATTCCTCTGTGATGAGCTTGCCCTTGAGTTGAGTGATTCTACCCCACAATACCTTATTTTCTTTCTTGAATTCTTACTTATAGATCTCTAGATCAATCATAAGGATGCCAAATTAAGGGTTATATGATGGACCCACAAAGATTAGAACACTTATATTATCGATCATATGCTTTCTCTGACTTGCATACTAGGGTACAACACCAGAAAATAGGGTCACCTTCATTCGGTAGGTTCGTTTCCACTCACTAGCCAACTCCATGACTCGTTTTGAGGAATTTTCCTCTTTGTAGGAGAACTCCTCTTCTCGCGGCCCATGAGTAACATGAATGAACTGCTTGGATCCGTACTAACATTGTAAAAAAAGAGGTACAAAACTGATGGCTCCCCATAGACCTATGAGAGGGATCAACTCCATCGTTCCACACTTTTATAGGATCGACACCAAATACATCCATAGGGCTCTCCACGTCATATCATCGATAGAAAGGTTTTGGAAGAAGGCCACCCATTGTTCTTGTTTCCCATTTCGTTGCCATCGTTTCCTGGTAACCTCTTTTATCAGGATTAAGTCTTTGGACATTAGGTGTGCGCTTATCTTCTTATTATCCCAGAAATGGCATTGCAACCATAAGTAATGGAATTGTGAGAATCCGATGAAGCAACCTCTTTTGTGGGTTTGCCAATAGTTTAGGGACCTGAAGGTTTCCACCAAGATTGTCAAAAAGATTCACATTCTTCTAGGCTAGAAAGTCTACCAAGTTTATCTCCACATGTCCCACGACTTTGAGGAAGATCACTAACCCATAGATGGCCAAGGCGAGTAAATCGAGGACCCTTTCATACTTTACGTCCTTCATGATCTGGGCATAGATGAACTCCCATGTGAAGCAAGGGATCTTGTTCTTTTATGCAAGATGGGCCTCCACCTCTTTCACGTCTAGACTAGTAAGCTTGGCAAATTTCTTCTGATAACTAGAATTCTTCTCCTTCTAATATATCTTGTCAAGCTTCTCTAGCTATAGGCATAGTAGGACCATGTATTCTTCTAAGGTGGGAGTAATGTCTTCCTGATTGAAGACGAAGCAACGATAATGTAACCCCCTTAACCCGGCCTAGACGGTCGACCCGAATTAAGAAGATCACACGGGGAAAACCAAAGTCAACCCGAAAGTCAACCTTGATTAACGACCCTTTTTTTTTTCTTTTTAATCTTGTCTAGATGCACGTTAACCCTAGATATGTTCACAAGATAAACATATTCAGACATCATAACAATTAGAGAACATTCAGGGACCCAAATGCACAAATTACAACTTAAGGGACCAAATTGTAAATTCTGATAATAATAAGGACTTAACCCAAATTAAAGTTACCAACTTGAAATTAATCATCTTTCATGCTTCTTTGCCAAATTTCAGCTCAAACGGACATCTCAAACTCATACAATTGCAATAACAAGTTTCAGGACCAAAACGCAAACATTTCAGAACATTTAACCAACAATTTCAGTGCCCAACGGTCGAGTGTTTCGGAACAGGGAAGGCTCGTTCCGAAACGCGGGACCGTTCCGAAACTGGTACCGAAACATGGCCTGGCAGAGGCCAAACTGTTCCGGAACAGTGCCTCCCGTTTCGGAACGCCCAGGCCATTTCAGGCCCCCGTTCCGATACGGTAGCACCTGTTCCGAAACAGGATGCCCAGATTGCAGAAAAATTTGCTGGTTTATCATGCAATTGACTTAACAAACATGCTCCAAAAGCAACCAAATTATACCAGCAAGTCATTCAACATACAAGGAACTTAATTGTAACAACCAAACATCAACATGGCAACAATTATGAAAATCCCCAAATCTATAGGCATGCTTCCTACTTAGCAAACCATTCAAGCATCAAAATACCAAAACCATCTCATAAAGGCCAATTACAAGCTCCAACATTATTAACATCATCAAACCAACTTAGGGAGTCCAAAACATCTCCCAAAACAACAACATAGGTTCCCATTGCCAAATGCCAAAAGCTAATAGTGTTTAAGAAATCTTCACCATACTTGAGCTTAGTTCACCACTTGGATTCTTCACCACCTTGCTGTCCTCAATGCACTTTAATGCTCTGCATTATTGGTTTAAGAAAAGAGAGAGAGCGTAAGCAAAAGCTTAGTGAGGAATGCTCATTTAAAACCATACAATAATGCATTTACAAAACACATTTATAATCCTTAAATCTAATCATCATTTGTACATGCTCATAAGCATTTAAAACAAGCAATACGTGCTTCAAGTCCATAACATGTCATATTGGCAACAAGTGATACACTCAACATAAGATCCACATATGGACTTTTAAACACCATTGTGATCTTACACTTTCCAAGGACCACACATGGACTTTTAAACACCATTGTGTCCTTAACCCCATGGACTTTTAAACACCATGGCAAGGACCAAACAAGGACTTTTAAACACCTTTGTGTCCTTAACAAGAATCTCCCAAGGACTTTTAAACACCTTAGAGTTCTTAGATAACAAGGCTTACACAAGGAATTTTAACCACCTTGAACCTTAACCAAGAACCAACCATGGACTTTTAAACACCATGTTGTTCTTAAATAAACAAGGCTTACACAAGGAATTTTAACCACCTTGAACCTTAACCAAGAACCAACCATGGACTTTTAAACACCATGTTGTTCTTAAATAAACAAGGCTCACACAAGGACTTTAAACCACCTTTGTGACCTTAACCATCACTTGCCAATGTGCATCATTACAACAATATTCCACTGTTTTAAAGCATTTAACAAAGCCATAAACATCATGCATCATTATGCATCAAAACCACATTTAACAATGTTCAAACACAAGAATCTCTTACCTTGAGCATTCTTCAATACATGGCTTATAAAATCAGCAACTAACATGCTAAAATATGCTTTCAAAACAGAATTTAAAACATGCAAACAACCACATTGCATACAACCAATCCATGGTTCATCATCAAGAGAGTTTTTCCGAAAACTTACTTTTGAGCTTAGCTAAGTTGCTTAGACTTAAACTAAGCTCCCAAACCTTCAAAACATTGGTTTCAAAGCCGAAATCCAAAATCCACTCACCGATTCCGTTTCGCCTCTTGCCGAAACACCAATCAAGCTTCCGGATCAACACCACTAGGATCCAAAGATGACTCCCATGTTTTAAACACATCAAAACAGTAGATTAATGCATCATCATGCATTAATATCCTCAATGAAAGCACCTAAACCCGCTGCTCTCAACCACACTCCATTTTCGGCTACCAAACACAACCGAAAATGCCTCCAACCAACTCCACAACACTACCCAGCCAAGATCCATCAAATCTAATCATCCTTAAACATCAATTAACATCCAAAAAGGATCTAATCAAACCCTTATACCTCCAGCTATAACAGATCATCAAGATCACTCCAAAAACAACCAAGAACACAAGCTAAATTTAGGAAATTCAACCTATCCGGGATTGCATTAATTAAACCTCAATTTCACATCAATTCAACATTCATTTAACATCAAATTGACACCTCAAAACACTGCCCAATCAGATCATACGAAATTTCATCAAAATCAATTAAATCTTGCATTTAAAAGCCAAAATCAAGAATACATCTATAAAACCTTTTATAAAACATAAATCAAGGATTGAGAACTTAGGAATTTCAGTAAAGAACTGAGAGTTCAGAGGAGAAGGACGTTCTTACCTCCAAACTTGAGTTTCTCCCTTTTTAGAACCAAAATCTTGAAAATCCAATTAGCAAATGGTGAGGTTTTGTTGAAGAGATGATTAGAGATCAAAAGAGGATTATAATCTCATGTTTGGACATCAAAATCCGAAGGAAAAGCTCTGGAGAAAAGTGTTTGGTTTGAGAGAAAAGATGAGAGAAAATGGAAATGAAATTTTAGGAAGTTAGTTGGAAAATGCCAAAATATCTTCCCTCCTTTTTAGTTTTATTTAAAACCTTTAATTAATCATTTAATATCTTAGAAAAATCTGGAGAAACTCCCATTGGGTAAATAGCTCCTTAAAGATTCAAAGTTTCAATCCTTTTTAAAACAGTCCCACAGTTTTCGAAATTTACATTTTGGTCACTAACCAAAATGTCACACTTCCAAACCTCATTTTGTAAAATTGATTTCACCAAACTCTTATATATAATAAAAGAGGATTTTAAGACATTTTTCCATATTTTTAATGCAACCCGAACTAGGTTTTCCTAAATTCACTCTTATATATTCGAACCGCGATCCGACCGAAACGGTCCAAATCCCAAAACTCCTAAGCCCAAAATCGGGGCGTTACAACTCTCCCCCCCTTAAGAAATTTCGTCCTCGAAATTTACCTGAAGGAAATAGATACAGAAACTGCTTCAGCATGTCATCCTTCCGTTCCCACGTGGCTTCCTCAACACCACGGTGCTTCCACAACACCTTCACCAACTCAATGGTCTTGCCACGAAGAACCTTGCTATCCGAATCCAGAACCTTCACCGGTTCCTCATCATAGGTCAAATCCGGATTCAATTCCACTTCTTCCACAGGCATTACATGCGAAGGATCTGATCTATACTTCCGGAGCATAGAAACATGAAACACATCATGAATCTTCTCCAACTCTTGAGGTAACCTCAACTTGTACGCAACAGGACCCACACGCTCAATCACCTCGTATGGTCCAATGTACCTAGGGCTCAACTTACCCTTACGGCCAAACCTCATCACCTTTTTCCAAGGCGAAACCTTCAAAAACACACGGTCACCCACCGTATACTCAATCTCCCTACGCTTCAAATCCGCGTAAGACTTTTGCCGATCAGAAGCTGCCTTCAAACGCTCACAAATGAGCTTCACCTTCTCGGTGGTTCCTTTCAACAAAGCCGGCATCGAAACCAACTTCTGACCCGTTTCAGCCCAACACAAAGGAGTCCTACACTTCCTCCCGTACAAGGCCTCATAAGGTGCCATCTGAATACTTGCCTGATAACTATTGTTATAAGCAAACTCTACCAAAGGCAAATGTTTCTCCCAAGAGCCCTGAAACTCAATCACACAGCACCTCAACATATCCTCAAAAAATCTGGATAACACGCTCGGACTGACCATCCGACTGAGGATGATAAGATGTACTGAAATTCAACCGTGTACCCAAAGCTTGATGCAAACACTGCCAGAACCGCGATGTAAACCTCGGATCCCTATCCGACACAATCGACTTTGGCACACCGTGCAACCGCACAATCTCAGCAATGTACAGCTCCGCAAGCTTATCCAAGGGGTACGTAGTATGCACAGGCAAGAAATGCGCACACTTCGTCAGGCGATCAACAATCACCCACACCGAATTCTTCTTCGTTGGTGACAAGGGTAAACCAGATACAAAATCCATGGTAATCCTTTCCCACTTCCATTCAGGGATTCTCAACGGTTGCAACAACCCTGAAGGAACCTGATGCTCAGCCTTTACTCGCTGACACACCATGCACTTGCTTACAAACTCAGCAACATCCTTCTTCAAACCCACCCAATAGTACTCATCACGAAGATCTCGATACATCTTAGTACTACCTGGGTTCATAGCAAAAGGACTACTATGACCTTCAGTCAGAATAGCACGCCTCAACTCAACATCATTGGGCACTACTATCCGACTCCCAAAACACAACACACCATCATCATTAAAACGGAAATCCGAAGGCCTACCCTCCGCGATATCCTGAACATGAGATACCAAGGAATCATCCAGCAACTGCTTTTCCTTGATCAACTGAACCAAAGATGGTTTCACTTGCAACTCAGCCACAAGACCACCATCACGCAAAATACTCAAACTGGCAAACATAGCCCTCAACTCAACAGCTACCTTCCTACTCAAGGCATCCGCTACAACATTAGCTTTTCCAGGGTGATACTCAATCGTCAAATCATAATCCTTGAGCAACTCCACCCAACGCCGCTGCCTAAGATTCAACTCCTTCTGAGACATCAGATACTTCAAACTCTTGTGATCCGTGTACACAGTACACTTCTCACCATACAGGTAATGTCTCCAGATTTTCAAAGCAAAAACCACCGCAGCCAACTCTATATCATGCGTAGGATAGTTGCGCTCATGCACCTTCAACTGCCGCGATGCATAAGCCACCACCTTACCCTCTTGCATCAACACACATCCTAAACCAACATAGGACACATCGCTATACACCACAAACTCTTTCCCCGATTCAGGTTGAACCAAGATAGGAGCTTGCGTCAAAGCTGCCTTAAGCTTCTCAAAAGCCTGCTGTCTCGCTTCCGTCCACTCATACCTAACATCCTTCTGCAACAACTTCGTCAAAGGTGCAGCAATCTTAGAAAACCCATCCACAAACCTCCGGTAGTATCCCGCCAAACCAAGGAAACTACGAACCTCATGAACAGACTTAGGAACCTTCCAATTCATCACCACCTCAATCTTCTGAGGATCAACACGAATTCCCTCGGCAGAAACCACATGCCCAAGAAACACCACTTCACTTAACCAGAACTCACACTTGCTCAGCTTAGCATAAAGCTGATTCTCCAACAAAGCTTGCAATACAATCCTCAAATGCTCTTCATGTTCCTCCTCAGTACGCGAGTACACAAGGATATCATCAATGAACACCACAACAAACTTATCCAGGTATTCATGAAACACACGATTCATCATGTCCATGAAAGCTGCATGAGCATTTGTCAAACCAAACGGCATCACAAGGAACTCATAATGCCCATACCTTGTCCTGAAAGCTGTCTTAGGCACATCCACATCCTTTACCTTCAACTAGTAATACCCTGACCTCAAGTCAATCTTAGAGAACACAGCTGCTCCCCGAAATTGATCAAAGAGATCATCAATCCTCGGCAAAGGATACCGATTCTTGATAGTCAACTTGTTCAGCTGACGATAATCAATGCACATTCTCATAGTGCCATCCTTCTTCTTCACAAACAAGACCGGTGCACCCCAAGGTGACACACTTGGCCGAATGAACCCACGATCAAGCAACTCTTGCAACTGCATCTTCAGCTCCTTCAACTCTTTAGGTGCCATTCTATAAGGGGTAATGGACACAGGAGTTGTATTCTCATACAGCTCAATCCCAAACTCCACCTCGCGACTAGGAGGTAAACCAGGCAACTCCTCAGGAAACACACCAGGAAACTCTCGCACAATCCTGATATCTTGCACACGCAACTCCTTAGAACTAGGATTCATCACAAAAGCTAGATAAGCTTCACAACCCTGCCTCAGCATCCGGCTCGCCTCCAAAGAAGACACCACATTAGCAAGAAACTTCACATTCTCACCAACCACAACAACCTCATAATCATCCGCAAGCTTCAACGAAACTCGCTTATTCTCACAATCCACAGCAGCTCGATGCTCAGCAAGCCAATCCATACCAAGGATTACATCAAAACCATAGAAAGGTAACTCCATAAGGTCAACATGAAAAACATGATCTTGCACGACCAAAGGACATCTTCTATAAAGCTTTCGAGTCACAACAGTCTCACCAAAAGAACTAGTGACACGCACACCAACATCCAAAGACTCAACAAGCAAACCAAGCAATTCAGCATGCTCACGCAATATGTATGAGTGCGTAGATCCAGAATCAATCAAGGAAAGTAATGACAAGGATTGCAAAGTAAAAGTACCTGCGATCACATCCACGTCATTCCTTCCCTCTCGCTGAGCATACACCCTGGCTTGGCCGCCACCCTCAGGCTGAATAGCCACAACGTGAGCCACACCCCGACCACCTTCCTCTCTCCGCTGGAAGTTACCACGGCCGCGCCCACGACCTCTCTGTGGTGCAGCAACAACAGGAGCACGCACTTGGCCACCAGCCAACATAGGACACTCTTTCCTCATATGATCCTTAGATCAACAATTCTAGCACGCATTACCAGCTGCCACAACAGGGGCTTGCACCTCCCTCTCAGCACGAGGACAATCACGTTTCATATGGCCACGCGAACCACATGTCCAACAAGCACTCGGATCAACTCTAGCATTGCCTCCCCGAGCAGGCGCACCACCACCTCGCCTAGCTGAGGACTGATACTTCTGATCACGTCCCCTCTTGCTCCGTCCACCACCGGAACTATATTCAGCAGCTCGCTTACCAGCACTTGACCCAGCACTTCTAGCAGATAAACCCAAGTTCATCTCAATATCCTTTGCTCGGCCCACCAACACATCAAAATCATCATACTCGGTAGCCAGCACATACATCTTTACATCCGTCACTAAACCATAACGGAACCTTTCACACCTTTCTCGCTCATCCGGAACAAGCTCAGGTGCGTATTGACTGAGTCGAACAAATTGTACTTCATACTCAGCCACAGTCATGCTCCCCTGGGTAAGAGACATGAACTCCCTCTTCTTTTCATCTAGGTACCTCACACCTAGATACCTTCTCTTGAACGCGTTCTGAAAGAACGTCCAAGTTACGTCAGCTTCCGCCATCCCAGCGATAGAGGTAGTCCACCAAGTGTAAGCATCATCTTGCAACAATGATACTACACAGCCCAGCTTTTGCACATCAGTGCAACTCATCTGACCCAAGATTCTCTTGGTACCCTCTAACCAAGATTCCGAACCTTTAGCAGACAAACCCCTGAACTCAGTCCCTCCTAGACTGCGCAAACGCTCCAAGGGTAGTCTAACTCCAGCATCTCTCTGATGCCCAGCTCCTTGAGCTCCAGCTACTGCTGCTTGAAAAGCTCCAGCAATAGCTTGTATCAACACTGTCATGTCAGGAACAGCTTGCCCCTGACCAGCCTCAGGTCCAGCGACCCCAGCACCAGCTGCAGCTCCAGCTCCTTCACCCTCAGCACCACCACCACCAGGTGGAGGAGGTAAATCCACCGCACTCTCAACATTCTCATCATTCTCGTTCTCGTTCTGAGCCGTAGCTCGCACATTACTCCTCAACTCTCTACGAGGTGCCATACTCTAACAATGCAATCACAATGCAATTAAACAAAGTCAGGCCCAGCAAGGTAAGCAATCCAAGTACTCAAGCTCATTTTCAATTAAAAACAATATCATTTCATTAGCTTTGATTTGGCAATGGGTACCCACAACATGCTTCATCACAGCATACAACTCAATTGCAGAATATTCGCAAATCACACATCATGCTTTCACTCAACAAGCATACAAAGCATACATACTTTAATCACACACACAACCATTCCCAATTACTCGAGAACTCAGCTCTGATACCACCAAATGTAACCCCCTTAACCCGGCCTAGACGGTCGACCCGAATTAAGAAGATCACACGGGGAAACCAAAGTCAACCCGAAAGTCAACCTTGATTAACGACCCTTTTTTTCTTTTTAATCTTGTCTAGATGCACGTTAACCCTAGATATGTTCACAAGATAAACACATTCAGACATCATAACAATTAGAGAACATTCAGGGACCCAAATGCACAAATTACAACTTAAGGGACCAAATTGTAAATTCTGATAATAATAAGGACTTAACCCAAATTAAAGTTACCAACTTGAAATTAATCATCTTTCATGCTTCTTTGCCAAATTTCAGCTCAAACGGACATCTCAAACTCATACAATTGCAATAACAAGTTTCAGGACCAAAACGCAAACATTTCAGAACATTTAACCAACAATTTCAGTGCCCAACGGTCGAGTGTTTCGGAACAGGGAAGGCCCGTTCCGAAACGCGGGACCGTTCCGAAACTGGTACCGAAACATGGCCTGGCAGAGGCCAAACTGTTCCGGAACAGTGCCTCCCGTTTCGGAACGCCCAGGCCATTTCAGGCCCCCGTTCCGATACGGTAGCACCTGTTCCGAAACAGGATGCCCAGATTGCAGAAAAATTTGCTGGTTTATCATGCAATTGACTTAACAAACATGCTCCAAAAGCAACCAAATTATACCAGCAAGTCATTCAACATACAAGGAACTTAATTGTAACAACCAAACATCAACATGGCAACAATTATGAAAATCCCCAAATCTATAGGCATGCTTCCTACTTAGCAAACCATTCAAGCATCAAAATACCAAAACCATCTCATAAAGGCCAATTACAAGCTCCAACATTATTAACATCATCAAACCAACTTAGGGAGTCCAAAACATCTCCCAAAACAACAACATAGGTTCCCATTGCCAAATGCCAAAAGCTAATAGTGTTTAAGAAAACTTCACCATACTTGAGCTTAGTTCACCACTTGGATTCTTCACCACCTTGCTTCCCTCAATGCACTTTAATGCTCTGCATTATTGGTTTAAGAAAAGAGAGAGAGCGTAAGCAAAAGCTTAGTGAGGAATGCTCATTTAAAACCACACAATAATGCATTTACAAAACACATTTATAATCCTTAAATCCAATCATCATTTGTACATGCTCATAAGCATTTAAAACAAGCAATACATGCTTCAAGTCCATAACATGTCATATTGGCAACAAGTGATACACTCAACATAAGATCCACATATGGACTTTTAAACACCATTGTGATCTTACACTTTCCAAGGACCACACATGGACTTTTAAACACCATTGTGTCCTTAACCCCATGGACTTTTAAACACCATGGCAAGGACCACACAAGGACTTTTAAACACCTTTGTGTCCTTAACAAGAATCTCCCAAGGACTTTTAAACACCTTAGAGTTCTTAGATAACAAGGCTTACACAAGGAATTTTAACCACCTTGAACCTTAACCAAGAACCAACCATGGACTTTTAAACACCATGTTGTTCTTAAATAAACAAGGCTTACACAAGGAATTTTAACCACCTTGAACCTTAACCAAGAACCAACCATGGACTTTTAAACACCATGTTGTTCTTAAATAAACAAGGCTCACACAAGGACTTTTAACCAC
Organism: Hibiscus trionum; assembly: GCA_030270665.1. Taxonomy (NCBI): domain Eukaryota; kingdom Viridiplantae; phylum Streptophyta; class Magnoliopsida; order Malvales; family Malvaceae; genus Hibiscus; species Hibiscus trionum. Next base: position 4,596,620 of record BSYR01000007.1, on the reverse strand, counting down.
CTTTGTGACCTTAACCATCACTTGCCAATGTGCATCATTACAACAATATTCCACTGTTTTAAAGCATTTAACAAAGCCATAAACATCATGCATCATTATGCATCAAAACCACATTTAACAATGTTCAAACACAAGAATCTCTTACCTTGAGCATTCTTCAATACATGGCTTATAAAATCAGCAACTAACATGCTAAAATATGCTTTCAAAACAGAATTTAAAACATGCAAACAACCACATTGCATACAACCAATCCATGGTTCATCATCAAGAGAGTTTTTCCGAAAACTTACTCTTGAGCTTAGCTAAGTTGCTTAGACTTAAACTAAGCTCCCAAACCTTCAAAACATTGGTTTCAAAGCCGAAATCCAAAATCCACTCACCGATTCCGTTTCGCCTCTTGCCGAAACACCAATCAAGCTTCCGGATCAACACCACTAGGATCCAAAGATGACTCCCATGTTTTAAACACATCAAAACAGTAGATTAATGCATCATCATGCATTAATATCCTCAATGAAAGCACCTAAACCCGCTGCTCTCAACCACACTCCATTTTCGGCTACCAAACACAACCGAAAATGCCTCCAACCAACTCCACAACACTACCCAGCCAAGATCCATCAAATCTAATCATCCTTAAACATCAATTAACATCCAAAAAGGATCTAATCAAACCCTTATACCTCCAGCTATAACAGATCATCAAGATCACTCCAAAAACAACCAAGAACACAAGCTAAATTTAGGAAATTCAACCTATCCGGGATTGCATTAATTAAACCTCAATTTCACATCAATTCAACATTCATTTAACATCAAATTGACACCTCAAAACACTGCCCAATCAGATCATACGAAATTTCATCAAAATCAATTAAATCTTGCATTTAAAAGCCAAAATCAAGAATACATCTATAAAACCTTTTATAAAACATAAATCAAGGATTGAGAACTTAGGAATTTCAGTAAAGAACTGAGAGTTCAGAGGAGAAGGACATTCTAACCTCCAAACTTGAGTTTCTCCCTTTTTAGAACCAAAATCTTGAAAATCCAATTAGCAAATGGTGAGGTTTTGTTGAATAGATGATTAGAGATCAAAAGAGGATTATAATCTCATGTTTGGACATCAAAATCAGAAGGAAAAGCTCTGGAGAAAAGTTTTTGGTTTGAGAGAAAAGATGAGAGAAAATGGAAACGAAATTTTAGGAAGTTAGTTGGAAAATGCCAAAATATCTTCCCTCCTTTTTAGTTTTATTTAAAACCTTTAATTAATCATTTAATATCTTAGAAAAATCTGGAGAAACTCCCATTAGGTAAATAGCTCCTTAAAGATTCAAAGTTTCAATCCTTTTTAAAACAGTCCCACAGTTTTCGAAATTTACATTTTGGTCACTAACCAAAATGTCACACTTCCAAACCTCATTTTGTAAAATTGATTTCACCAAACTCTTATATATAATAAAAGAGGATTTTAAGACATTTTTCCATATTTTTAATGCAACCCAAACTAGGTTTTCCTAAATTCACTCTTATATATTCGAACCGCGATCCGACCGAACCGGTCCGAATCCCAAAACTCCTAAGCCCAAAACCGGGGCGTTACAGATAAGCTGGATCCCAGAACTCAACAACTGCTAGAACTATGGGCTCGTCTATCTCCACACCAAGAAGAAGGGGTATCTCACCATACTTCTTAGTGAATATGGCTCGGTCTTGAGCTTCTAAGCTCTCCAAAATGGTAACCAGTCCTAACATATGATTGTGAGGCAAACTGATATGCGCTTGATTCAACAGATCTGCGATGGTTTTGTATCCCCCTCGACCCGGCCTGGCCAATAGACCAAACAGAACGGATCACACGGGGAATATTGAAGTAAACCGGGAAGGTTTACCACAATAAACGACCCTTTTTTTCTTTTATCTTGTCTAGATGCATGTTAGGTTCCTAAGTGTATGTACACAAGCAGCAGATAAAACATCAACACATTTACCGATTTATTTAAAATCGATTAAAGATTAAGGACCATTTTGTAAAATTGATAAATTACAAGGTATTTCACCAAATTCAAGTTACCAATATTTTATTAGATTCATTACATACTCCACGGTGAAATTTTAGCTCAAAAAGACATCTCCAGCTCATTCAATTGCATGCAAGGAAAACAGGGACCAAAATGCAAGAAGCAGAACTCAGGACAATTCAAATGCAGATCCAACGATCGAGTGTTTCGGAACAGAAAGCCCCATATCGGAACGGTCGTTTCGATACGCGGGTGCGTTTCGGAACCCCAAGAGATACGTTTCGGTATGATGGTTCACAAAGGCAAAATGTTCCGGAACGAGCCTCACCGTTCCGAAACTCCAAGGCCATTACAGGCCAATGTTTTGAAACAGGTAAGAGCGTTCTGAAACGCTTGGGCCTGCAACTTTCCAAAAAGTTGGTTTAAATCACTTTTCGCCCTCCGAAACCATCCTGACACATGTCCTAACATGCATACAACTTAAATACACATCAATGACCACATATACGAAGCACAAGTATCATCATAGCATCATTCACTCAAGCTATGGAACTAAAGGCATGCTTCCTAGTTGTCAAAAGCACCAAAAGGCTAAAAGCCAAAGGCAAGCATATATACAACCTCAAAGGCGATTTACAAGTCCAAAATGCATCACAAACTTGCTCAAAACCAGAAATCAACAAATCATTAACAATCAATGCATCAGACACACCCATTGCCCTTTTTACACTAGTTCAAAAGCTCAACATACTTTTAGCAAAATGTCTTGGTGTGATTCCTCAAAGATGCTGCCTCCAAAAGTCTAATTATCTGCATTGATGAAACAAAGAGAGCATAAGCATACAAGCTTATAGATTGTTGCTCAAAACCACAAACATCATCAATGCACAAAACCGTTTTTCACTCTTTTCAAAACCAACGTGCCTTTCTTGATAAACCATGCACTTTTACAGCAAACTCACTATTTTAAACATCATGCAACATGATCCAATCAAAATCAGCAACTAAACCATTGCTACTCATTTACCAAGCCTTTCAAGCATAAACACCATTATGCTAAGCTTAAACCAAAACATGCATCTTTCAAACCATGCATTAGCAACATTTTCCACAATATACATTTCCATTATATTGTCTCACAAGTGATAACAACAATCTCAAAAAAAAGTATCGGATACACGGATTACCAAGGGTTGTCCCACACCCTTCATACACTCTACCGGCATTACAAGGCTCACACACGAAAGCGACCCTCCATCGTTGTGAAACCCATGGTGGAGTATTCGGTACAATCACAACCCCTAAACACCACTCATTGGTAGATGTATAATCCACTAACGAGAGACGAGACAAAACACAAGGTTCGCACCCGGATGCTACCCTCAACCGTTGCAACCTTAAACAATCCTCAATCGTTAGGGTACTTGGATGGAATATTCGGTACAATCACAACCCCTCAACATCCAAGGCGACCTGTTTATAGTCAATCAATTCTATAGCCGGCTAACTATATCCGATTTCACTTATAAAACATTTTATTCAACATCACTTGCCAATATAACCCATAACTCATGTATAACTCACTGTTTTTACAAATCATTCATGATAAGCCATCAACAAGCATTAAACCATGCTTAAAACCTCATCCATCAACACATGCATAAAAGGACCACTTACCTAGTGCATCCTTAAACCACATGGCATCATCATACACAATTTATATTCTCAAAACATGCTTTAAAACAATAGGTAAATGCATTTAAAATCAAGTGCAACCAAAGGCTCATAACTAGCACAACCGAGGGAGAAATTTCGATTTACTTACTTCCGAACTTAATAAAGCGTTTCAAGCTCTTATTTTGTTCCCAAAACCTTTTCTAAAATGTTTCCACGTTGGAAAACCAAATTTCACTCACCGACTCGCGAAACCATGCTTGTTGACGAGACTACCGATAGTCCAGAGCCTCCAAAACCACCTTGTTTTGCTTCCGAATTACTATGCCCTGTTTTCAACACATCAAAATAGAGGTTCAATGCATAAAAATGCATCCAAAGCACCATCACACACAAGAAAACCCGCAGCCCTGCTCTAAAGCTTCAAAACACCCATCCGAAACAATCGAAAACTCAATCGATTGACCTTAAACCTCAGCCCAGCCATTAGCCAACTTATCCAATACATTCTAAGCAATAATCAACATCCAAAAACAACTTAAAACCATCCTTATACCTCCAGCAACTCGGAATCCTCAAGAACACCTCAAAAACTCACCCAAAAACACTCCAAAAACTAAAGATCTCAAGGATTTCGGGATCTATATGATTAATACTCCACTTCAACACTAAAAACCTTTCAAAACTTATTTAGAAACAATCTCTAACCAGCCAAATCAATTAAAGTCCGAAAATCACCTTTTAAATCAATTTTTCATCAAGATTTCAAGAGTTTATCAATCTAAACACAAAACCTCAATCAAATTCAGTATTAAAGAGTCAAATATCTTTGAAATTTCATTAAAGAACTTAGATTAGAGGGATAGCACGAAAATTACCTCCAATCCTTGCTTCTCCTCTAATTTGGCAAGATTTGCTTGAAGAAAATTGAAGGAAAATGGAAGAAATCAATGGAGAAAAGTTAGAAATCAATAGAGGGTTTGAGAGAAAATATTTTCTGGAAAATTGAGAGAAAATGAGAAGTGTTTGGCTGATGTGAAAGTGAGAAATGAAAAGCTCATCAAAAGTTTCATTAACCGTTTAACTACCTCCCTTAATTAATTACGGAAAACCTTTATTATTATTTTATAAACATTTAAAACACATGCCAAATTAGGGAAAAGGCATAATTGCCAAGTAGCTCCCTAAAGATTCTAAGATTTTGACTCTTCTTGAAAAACACATTTTTCTAACCTTTAAATATTTACATTTTGGTCACATCTCAAAATGTACACTTTAGAAAACCGGTTTGTAAAATTGATTTGACCAATCTCTTAAACATCATTTTAGAGGATTTTAGGAATTTTTACCATATTTTTATCCTATTCCGAACTTCGGTCTCCCTAAACCTCCTTTTAACGGTTCGAACAACCAACACTAGTTCCATCGGCACGACCCGACTTGCCAAACATCTAAGCCCAAAACCGGGGCATTACAACTCTTCCCCACTTAGGAAATTTCTTCCTCGAAATTTTACCTGAAGGAAAAAGATGCAGGAACTGCCTCAGCATGTCCGCCTCGCTTTCTCACGTGGCCTCCTCAACTCCTCGGTGTCGCCACAACACCTTCACAAGCTCAATGGTCTTTCCACAAAGAACTTTGCTACTCGTATCCAGAATTCTCACCGGTTCCTCATCATAGGTCAAATTCGGATTCAACTCAATTTCTTAAACTGGCATCACATGTGATGGGTCCGATTTATATCTCCGCAACATAGATTATTGAAACACATCATGGATCTTTTCCAACTCGGGAGGCAACCTCAACCGATAAGCCACAGGACCAACTCTCTCTACAACCTCATAGGGTCCAATAAACCTCGGACTAAGCTTCCCCTTACGCCTGAATCTCATCACCTTCTTCCAAGGTGATACCTTAAGGAACATGCGATCACCAACAGCAAACTCAACTTCTTTACGCTTTAAATCCGCGTAAGACTTCTGACAATCCGATGCAGCCGTCAACCGCTCACATATGAGTTTTACCTTCTCTATTGTTCCCTTGAGCATATCCGGCAAGGAAATCAACTTTTGCCCCACTTCAGCCCAACAATGAGGTGTTCTACACTTTCTCCCATACAAGGCCTCGTATGGTGCCATTTGAATACTTGCTTGAAAATTGTTATTATAGGAAAACTCAACCAGCGGCAGATGCTTCTCCCAAGAGCCTTGGGAATCAACCACACGGCATCGCAACATATCCTCAAGAACCTGGATAACTCGTTCCGACTGCCCATCCGACTGAGGATGATATGAAGTGCCGAAATTCAACCGCGTACCCAACGTCTGATGTAAACATTCCAAGAACCTCGCTGTAAACCTTGGATCTCTATCCGACACTATAGACTTGGGCACACTGTAAAAACGCACAATCTCAGCAATTTACAACTCAACTAACTTATCCAATGTATACGTAGTATGCACAGCCAAGAAATGTGCACACTTCGAAAGACGATCCACAATCACTCACACTGAGTTCTTCTTTGATGGTGTCAAAGGCAACCCATATACGAAATCCATCATAATCATCTCCTATTTCCACTCTGGTATCCTCAAAGGCTGTAAAAAACCGAAAGGAAACTAATGCTCAGCCTTCACTCATTGGAAAACCATACACTTGCTTACAAAATTAGCCAAATCCTTCTTTAAACCCACCCAGTAGTACTCATCCTTCAAGCCTAGATAAATCTTAGTACTACCAGGATGCATAGCAAAAGGAATGCCATGAGCCTCAGTCAAAATAGTGCGCCTCATCTCAACATCTTCTGGCACCACTACTCGACTTTTGAAACATAGAACCCCATCATCATTAAAGCAGAAATACGTAGCCTTACCATCACCTATGTCCTGAACATGAGGCACCAACAAATCATCCATCAACTATTTCTCCTTGATCAACTGAATCAAGGAAGGTTTCACCTGTAACTCGGATAACAAGCCACCATAACGCGATATACTCAAACGAGCAAACATAGCTCTCAACTCAACAACCACCTTTCTACTCAAAGCATCGGCCATAATATTGGCCTTTCCAGGATTATACTCAATGGTCAGATCATAATCCTTAAGCAACTCCAACCATATTCGTTGCCTAAGATTCAACTCCCTCTGAGACATAAGGTACTTCAAACTCTTATTGTCGGTGTAAACCACACACTTTTCACCATAAAGGTAATGTCTCCAAATCTTCAGGGCAAACACCACCGTTGCAAGCTCTAGAACATGCGTAGGATAGTTGCGCTCATGCACCTTCAAATGTCTGGACGCATAAGCCACGACCTTCCCACCTTGCATAAACACGCAACCCGAACCAACGTATGATGCATCACTACAAACTCATTACCCGATTCTGGTTGAATCAAGACAAGAGCTTGCGTTAAAGCTTCCTTCAACTTCTCGAAAGCTTGTTGCCTAACATTCGTCCACTCAAAACGAACATTCTTTTGTAACAACTTGGTCAAAGGAACAACAATCTTAGAAAAACCTTCGACAAACCTTCGGTAGTAACCAGCCAACCCAAGGAAACTACGCACTTCCGTCACTAACTTAGGCGTCTTCCAACTCATCACCGCCTCAACCTTGTGTGGATTAACGCGGATACCTTCGGCCGGCAGCACATGTCCAAGAAAAACCACTTTCTTGAGCCAAAACTCACACTTGCTCAGCTTAGCATAAAGCTGATTCTCCAGCAACACTTGTAACACAATTCTCAAGTGTCTATTATGATCCTCCTCGGTACGTAAGTACACAAGAATATCATCGATAAACACAACAACAAACTGATCCAGAAACTCATGAAATGCTCTATTCATCATGTCTATAAAAGCAGTTGGTGCATTTGTCAAACCAAACGTCATCACCAATAACTCATAATGGCCGTACCTCATCTGAAAAGTTGTCTTAATTCACTTCCTTAACCTTAAGCTGATATTACCCAGACCTCAAGTCTATCTTCGAAAACACCGTAGCACCGTGAAACTGATCAAACAAATCATCGATCCTCGGCAAAGGGTACTTGTTCTTAATCCTCAACTTGTTCAGTTGCCGATAATCAATGCACATACGCATGGTACCATCCTTTTTCTTCACAAACAAAACTGACGCACCCCAAGGTGAAATACTAGGCCTTATGAACCCTCGGTCAAGCAACTCCTGAAGCTGCATCTTCAACTCCTTCAACTCATTAGGTGCCATGCGATAAGGAGCAATGGACACCGGAGTTGTATTCTCATACAACTCTATACCAAACTCAACCTTCCAGTTGGGTGGTAACCCCGGCAACTATTCCAGAAAGACACCCGAAAACTCACACATAGTTCATATATCTTGCACACGCACTTCCTTCGTGCCAGGATTCATCAAATACGCCAAGAAAGCTTCGCATCCCGACTCCAACATTTGTCCCGCTTTGAGAGCCAAAATTGTGTTAGATAAGAACTTCACGTTCTCACCCACGATTACTACCTCGTAATCATCTGCAAGCTTCAAGGTAACACGCTTAACATCAAAATCCACCACAGCTCGGTGTTCAACCAACCAGTCCATCCCAAGAATCACATCAAATCCATAAAAGGTAGTTCCATCAAGTCAATAGGGAAAACATGACCTTGAACAGACAATGGGCATCTTCTATAAAATTTCCTCATAACCACCGTCACACCAAAAGAACTCGTTACTTGCATTTCTACATCTAGCCTCTCAACAAGAATATCAAGCAAATGTGCATGCTCACTTAAGATGTATGAATGCGTAGATCCAGAATCAATCAACGTTAACAAAGACAAGGATTGCAAGGTGAAGGTACCTGCAATCAGATCGGTGTCGTTGCGTCCCTCGCGATGTGCATACACCCTCGCGGGACCACCTCCATCTGGTTGAATGCAACCACATGGGTCACACCTCTCTGGCCAAACTCTCTCCTCTAAAAATTACCACAGCCACGCCTACGACCTCTCTGCTGAGCAACAACTAGTACATGACCCTGACCACCTCTTGCTAACAGGGGACACTCTCGTCTCATATGGTCAGTGGATCCACAGTGCCAACAAGAATAAGCTCCAGCCACAACAGCCTGTACCTCACGAGCCACTCGAGGGCAATCCCTTCCCAAATGCTCTTGTGAACCACACGTCCAACATGTGTCCTGCTCAAACCTCTGTCTTCCACCCTAAGCCGGTGCACCTCACCCAAAGTTACCATGCCTAGTCACGGGCTGATATCTATGGTCTCGGTTCCTCTTGCTCTGCCCACCACTCGTGCCAGCATCAGCAGCTCTCTTGCCCAAACCAGAACCACCCCTACGCGAGGTCAGGCCCAACTCTTTTCTATATCTTTGGCTCGAGTCACAAGCACATCAAAGTCCGTGTAATTAGTGGCCAGCATGTACGTCTTTAAATCTTGTACCAAGTCGTACTGAAAACGATCACATCGATGCCTATAACTCGGCATCAGCTTTGGAGCATATTGACTTAATCGTATGAATTGGACCTCGTACTCAGCTACAGTCATACTCCCCTGAACTAGAGACATAAATCATCTCTTCTAATCATCCAGGTACCTAACTCCAAGGTACTTCCTCTTCAAAGTAGATCGGAAGAACGTCCAATCTATCTCTTCCAGCTCAAAGGTTGCGGTCGCAGTCGTCCACCATGTGTAGGCATCACCGTGCAACAACGATACCGTGCAACCCAGCTTCTAGGCATCATTGCACCTCATCTGATCCAATATATGGATCGTACTGGCTAGCCATGCCTCAGACGCCTCGGGAGATAATCTGCGAAACTCTACTCCTCTCAAACTCTTCAATTGCTCCAATGGCAAACCTGCTTGCCCATTAGCAGGAGCCTGTACATGCACTCCAACAACAAAAGTCTGGAATTCCCCAGTCATCGCCTACACCAGAGGCGTCAAATCTCCCAACACCGGAACAGCTTTTCCGTGTTGGCCTTGCTCATCACCCCCAGGTGGTGGTGGCGGAGGAGGAGGCAGATTTCCACCAGGTGGAATTTCATTCTCCTAGCCTCGCTGCCCCTCAACAGGAGCTATCGCTCCAGAACGTAACTCATGCCTCAGTCCCATTGTGCTAGTTAACATTTAAACATAAACATAAAACAAGAAAATGATCAAGCCAGCTCTTAACAAGTATCCCAAGACTTTCAAAACCAATTTAAAACATTTCACTAGGTAATAAGGCAATGGGCGTTCCAATTCCCCCCCCCCCAACCTACATCATGCATATATCAACCATCATACGACATCAAGCATCAAGATTCAGCCCAATCATCATCGTGGAACGATTCACATCCACATGCACTTATCAATTACAACATCGTTATCACACAGTCAATCATAAGCATGCTTAGACATCCACCAGAAAAAGCAAATATCATCAAAATACATATCCATATCGCAAATCACTTTTCAACAACTTACCATCATCCCAACCTTTCGTAACCTGGCTCTGGTACCACCAAATTTAACCCCTCGACCCGGCCTGGCCGATAGACCGATCCGAACGGATCACATGGGGAATATTGAAGTAAATCGGGAAGTTTACCACAATAAACGACCTTTTTTTCTTTTATCTTGTCTAGATGCATCTTAGATTCCTAATTGTATGTATACAAGCAGTGGATAAAACATCAACACATTTGCCGATTTATTTAAAATCGATTAAAGATTAAGAACCATTTTGTAAAACTGATAAATTACAAGGGCTTTCACCAAATTCAAGTTACCAATCTTTGATTAGATTCATTACATAATTCATGGTGAAATTTTAGCTTAAAAAGACATCTCCAGCTCATTCAATTGCATGCAAGGAAAACAGGGACCAAAATGCAAGAACAGAACTCAGGACAATTCAAATGCAGATCCAACAGTCGAGTGTTTCGGAACAGAAAGCCCCATATCGGAACGGCCGTTTTGATACGTGGGTGCGTTTCGAAACCCCACACGACATGTTTCGGTACGATGGTTCACAGAGGCAAAATGTTCCGGAACGAGCCTCACCGTTCTGAAACTCCAAGGCCATTACAGGCCACTGTTTTGAAACAGGTAAGAGCGTTCCGAAACGCCTGGGCCTGCAACTTTCCAAAAAGCTGGTTTAAATCACTTTTTGCCCTCCGAAACCATACCGACACATGTCCTAACATGCATACAACTTAAATACACATCAATGACCACATATACGAAGCACAAGTATCATCGTAGCATCATTCACTCAAGCTATGGAACTAAAGGCATGCTTCCTAGTTGTCAAAAGCACTAAAAGGCTAAAATCCAAAGACAAGCATTTATCAGGCCTCAAAGGCCATTTACAAGTCCAAAATTGCATTACAAACTTGCTCAAAACCAGAAATCAACAAATTATTAACATTCAATGCATCGGACACCCTCATTGCCCTTTTTACATTAGTTCAAAAGCTCAATATACTTTTAGCAAAATATCTTGGTGTGATTCCTCGAAGATGCTACCTCCAAAAGTCTAATTACCTTCATTGATGAAACGAAGTGAGCATAAGCATACAAGCTTAGTGAGGGTTGCTCAAAACCACAAACATCATCAATTCACAAAACTGTTTTTCACTCTTTTCAAAACCAACATGTCTTTCTTGATAAACCATGCACTTTTTCATCAAACACACTGTTCTAAACATCATGCAACATGATCCAATCAAAATCAGCAACTAAATCATTGCTACTCATTTACCAAGCCTTTCAAGCATAAAGACAATTATGCTAAGCTTAAAACAAAACATGCATCTTTCAAACCATGCATTAGCAAAATTTTCCACAATATACATTTCCATTAAATTGGCTCACAAGTGATAACAACAATCTCAAAAACAAAGTATCGGGTACACGGGTTACCAAGGGTTGTCCCACACCCTTCATACATTCTACCAGCATTACAGGGCTCACACACGAGAGCGGCCCTCCATCCTTGTGACACCCGTGGTCGAGTATTCGGTGCAATCACAACCCCTCAACACCACTCATCGGTAGATGTATAATCCACTAATGAGAGACGGGACAAAACACACGGTTTGCTCCCGGGAGCTACCCTCAATCGTTGCAACCTTAAACAATCCTGAATCGTTAGGATACTTGGATGGAGTATTCGGTACAATCACAACCCCTCAACATCCAAGGTGACTTGTTTATAGTCACTCAATTCTATAGCCGACTAACTATATCCGATTTCACTTATAAAACATTTTATTCAACATCTCTTGCCAATATAACCCATAACTTATGCATAACTAACTGTTTTTACAAAGCATTCATGATAAGCCATCAACAAGCATTAAACCATGCTTAAAACCTCATGCATCAACACATGCATACAAGGACCACTTACCTAGTGCATCCTTAAACCACATGGCATCATCATACACAATTTATATTCTCAAAACATGCTTTAAAATAGTAGGTAAATACATTTAAAATCAAGTGCAACCAAAGGCTCATAACTAGCACAACCGAGGGAGAAAATTCGATTTACTTACTTTCGAACTTAATAAAGCATTTCAAGCTCTTATTAAGTTCTCAAAACCTTTTCTAAAGTGTTTCCACGCTAGAAACAAAATTCCACTCACCGACTCGCGAAACCACGCTTGCCGACGCGACTACCAATCGTTTGGAGCCTCCAAAACAACCTCGTTTGCTTCTGGATTACTATCCCTTGTTTTCAACACATCAAAACTGAGGTTCAATGCATAAAAATGCATCCAAAGCTCCAGCACCGACAAGAAAACCCGCAGCCCTGCTCTAAAGCTTCAAAACACCCATTCGAAACAACCGAAAACTCAATCGATTGACCTTAAACCTCAGCCCATCCATTACCCAACTCATCCAACACATTCTAAGCTTTAATAAACATCCAAAAACAACCTAAAACCATCCTTATACCTCCAACAACTCGAAATCCTCAAGAACATCTCAAAAACACACCCAAAACACTCCAAAAACTAATGATCTCAAGGATTTCAGGATCTGTATGGTTAAGACTCCACTTCAACACTAAAAACCTTTCAAAACTCATTTAGAAACAATCTCAAACCAACCAAATCAATTGAAGTCTGAAAATCACCTTTTAAATCAATTTTTCATCAAGATTTCAAGAGTTTATCAATCTAAACACAAAACCTCAGTCAAATTCAGTATTAAAGAGTCAAATATCTTTGGAATTTCATTAAAGAACTTAGATTAGAGGGATATCATGAAAATTACCTCAAATCATTGCTTCTCCTCTAATTTGGCAAGATTTGCTTGAAGAAACTTGAAGGATATTGGAAAAAATTAAGGGAGAAAAGATAGAAATGAAGAGAGGGTTTGAGAGAAAAGATTTTCTTGAAAATTGAGACAAAATGAGAAGTGTTTGGCTGATGTGAAAGGGAGAAATGAAAAGCTCGTCAAAAGTTTCATTAACCGTTTAACTACCTCCCTTAATTTATTAAGCAAAACCTTTTTAATTATTTTATAAACATTTAAAACACATGCCAAATTAGGGAAAATGCATAATTTCCAAGTACCTCCGTAAAGATTCTAAGATTTTGACTCTTCTTGAAAAACACATTTTTCCAACTTTTAAATCTTTACATTTTGGTCACTTCCCAAAATGTACACTTTAGAAAACTCGTTTTGTAAAATTGATTTGGAAAACCTCTTAAACATCATTTTAGAGGATTTTATGAATTTTTATCATATTTTTATCCTATCCCGAACCTTGAACTCCCTAAACCTGTAACACCCCAATTTTGGGCTTGGAAGTTTAGGGTCTGAACCGGACCGGTTTAAATTACGGTTCGAATATAAAAGGTGGTTTTTAGGGAAAGCCTAGTTCGGGATGCACTAAAATTATGGAAAAATATCTAAAAATCCTCTTTTATTATATATAAGAGAGTGGTGAAATCAATTTTACAAAATGGGGTTTGGAAATATGACATTTCAAGTTAGTGACTAAAATGTAATTTTTGAAAAGTTGGTGACTATTTTAAAAGGATTGAAACTTTGAATCTTTAAGGAGCTAATTTACCCAAGGGAGGGTTTCTCTAGATTTTTCTTAAATTTTAAAGACTCATTTAATGTAATTTAATAAAAAGAAAAGAGGGAAAAGAGATATTTTAGTTTCATAACTAACTTTTGCCAAAATTTTCCCATTTCATTTTCTCTCAATTTTCCCTCAGCCAAACACATTTCCACAGCCATTTTTCCTTTGATTTTCACACCTAAAGTTGAGATTTCAATCTCTAAATGATTTCTAATCATTTCTACACCAAATCCTCATCATTTGCTTATTGAATTTTCAAGGATTTTGGCTCTAAACAAGGAGAAACTCACATTTAGAGGTATGAACGTCCTTCTCCTCTAAATACTCAGTTCTTTACTGAAATTCCCAAGTTATCAATCCTTAAATTGAGTTTTATTAAAGGTTTTAATATTGTGTTCTTGATTTTGGCTTAAAATGCAAGATTTGGATTTAATTTTGAAGAAATTCGTAATAGATGATTGGGCTCTGTTTTGAGATGTCTTTTTGATGTATTTTGGATGTTTAAATGATGTGTAATTGAGGTTTAATCAATGCAATCCCGAATAGGTTGATTTTCCTAAGTTTTACTTGAGAAAATGGTGGTTTTTGGGGTGATTTTGATGTTCTGCTATAGCTGGAGGTATAAGGACGTGATTAGGTCCTTTTTGGATGTTAATTGATGTTTAAGAATGATTGGATTTGATGGATCTTGGCTGGGTAATGTTGTAGAGGTGTTTGGATGTGATTTCGGTTGTGTTTGGTAGCCGAAATGTTAGTTTTGATGAGAGCAGCGAGTTTAGGTGTTTTGGTTGAAGATTTTAATGCATGATGATGCATTAAATCCTCTGCTTTGATGTGTTTAAAACATGGGAGACATCTTCGGATCCTTGTGGTGTTGATCCGGAGGCTTGATCGGCGTTTCGGCAAGCTTGCGAAACGGAATCGGTGAGTGAAGTTTGGTTTTCAGCTTTGAAACCAATCTTGGAAGGTTATGGGAGCTTAGTTTAAGTCTAAACAACTTAGCTAAGCTCAAGAGTAAGTTTTTCGGAGAAACTCTCTTTTTGATGAACCATGAGATGGTTGAATGCAATGTGTTTATTTTGCATGTTTAAATTCTGTTTTGAAAGCATATTTTAGCATGTTTAATGCTGGTTTTGTAAGCCATGTGTTGAAGGATGCTCAAGGTAAGAGATCCTTGTTTTGGACATTGATAAATGTGGTTTGATGCATAGTGATGCATGATTATGTAATGGCTTTGATTAATGCTTTAAAATAGTGGATTGTTGATGATAATTGATGTATATTGGCAAGTGATGTGTTTGTTTTAAAGTACTTGAATCGGATATAGTTAGCCGGCTATAGGATTGGGTGCACCGTGAATAAAGTCGCCTTGGATGTTGAGGGGTTGTGATTGTACCGTAAACTCCATCCAAGTACACTAACGAGATGTCTAAGATCATAATGGTGGTTAAAATGCCATGTGAGGATCTTGTGTTGTGTGTCCCGTGTTCTCGTTAGTGATGTTATACAACTACCAATGAATGATGTGGAGGGGTTGTAATTATACCGTAGACTCCATCACGGGTGTTGAGGGGTTGTGATTGTACCGGTAAACTCCACCTTGAGTGTTTGGTAGTGTGTATGAAGCGTATGGGACAACGCTTGTAATCCGCGTATCCGATTGTGTTTTGAGTTGAAAATGGTTATAGATTATCACTTGAAAGCCAATATGACATGTTGATGTATTGCAGCATGAGATGCTTGATTTGTATGCATAGATGCATGATAAGTGTTGTTTTGAAATTAAAGGCCTTGGAAAGGTGTTTTTACAAAGTGCATTATTGTGTTGTTTCATTAGAGCATTTCTCACTAAGCATGTGTGCTTACGCTCTCTCTTTCTTGAACCAATAATGCAGAGCATTGAAGTTCTTTAAGGGCAGCAAGGATGTCAAGGATCCAAGTGAAAGTCTAAGCTCATGTATGGTGACTATTTTCACAAAACTATTAGCTTTTGGTATTTGGCAATGGGAACCTAGATTGAGTTTTTGGGAGATGTTTTGGACTCCCTAAGTTTGGTTTAATGCCTATGATGATGTTTGGAACATGTAAATGGCCATTTGGTATTTGTTTCGGAGATTTGATGATTGCTTGCTTTTCATTATAGGATGCATGCCTTTAGACTTGTGATTTTTCTTATTTGAGGCCGTGATTGAGCTTTGATGATGCAAATATGTTCCTTTAATGCTTGATGATTTGTTGGCATGACATGGAGGTCATATGAGCGTGTTTGGTGGGTCGAAAGAGTGTAAAAACAGACTTTTCTGCTGTTTCTGGGCAGGGTGTTTCGAAACACCCTTGCCTGTTTCGAAACAGGTGCATATTTTGGCCTGGGTGTTTCGAAACGGGCAGAGGTGTTTCGAAACACTTTGGCTACTGCTAGCCCGTGTTTCTGAACGGTCTAGACCCGTTTCGAAACACTTGACCGTTGGGCACTGATTTGAATGGTTTTGAGGTTTGCAAGCTTTACGTTTTAGTCCTAATTTTTGTATGTGCAATTGGTTGAGTTTGAGATGTCCGTTTGAGATGAAATTTGGCAGAGAGGTATGAAACATGACTAATTTCATAATGGTAACTTAAAAATTGGTAAAGTCCTCTTAATTTCCAAATTTTTCATTTTGGTCCCTAAATTTGTATGTTGTGCAATTGAGTCCTTTATTGTTTTCCGATTGCTGTGATTTTTGAGTATGTTTATCTCAAGAGTACACCTAAGTTTAATTTGCATTTAGACAAGGTTAAAAGGAAAAAAAAGGGTCGTTAATCAAGGTTGACTTTCGGGTTGACTTTGGTTTTCCCCGTGTAATCTTCGTAGTTCGGGTCAACCGTCTAGGCCGGGCTAAGGGGGTTACAAAACCACATTTTTAACAGTTCGAACAACCGACACTAATTCCATCAGCTCAACCCGACTTGCCAAACATCTAAGCCCAAAAACGGGCCGTTACAGGTTTCCTTCCGCACACTATCATTGCACTGTCGCTAGAGCTCTAAGGACTTGCTTTGGACATCAGCATTTGAGTAGGGGACCCTGAAACTGGATGATGCAACCTGAACACTCATGATCACTAACTTATTGATGTTTCGGAATATTAACGGAATGCAATGTGATGTATGCTATAAACCTACAAGCAAGGTAGGAAAAATGTCAGTACATGATAATAATGAAATAAAATACAATGAATGATGCATATAAAGAAAAAACACAATAAATAATGTAAAAAATAAACCATATGGCTTTTCATATGGCTCTAATGGGGTAGGCTTTCTAAAATCAAACTTACAAGTGGGCTTGGATCTAAAAAGGTTCTTGAACTGCCCTTACCCTTACTAAGGCGGATAAGATGTTCGATCTTGGCCCATCACAGGCTTTTAGATCGAACACAGTTCGAGGGGATGCAATTGCATTATGCCTATGTAGAGGGTTATTCACAAAGGCATAAGTACTATAGGACCCCAAAAGTTTTTCACTAGCCCATACAGAGGGTTACTCACGATGGCATAACTATTGTTCTCCCACTTAAGTTAGATCCGGGTAGAGGCCTTATGTTATGGTGCAAATAGTTATATACACAAAAATGCACACACAAAATTCAATGAACCACCAAGGAAAATAACTCATAATCAAGTAAAAGTTGTGCCCTCTAAAAAATGTCCCCGGCCGAGTCGCCAAGTTGTGATAACGAAGTCGCCACCGGTTACGTGTGGGGAAGGATATTATGATCTCAAGGGTTCGGGGCACGGTTACGTGTGGGGAAGGATTAGCACCCTATTCACGCTCGCAGAACAACGCTTATTTGATCACTAATATTTTTCTTGGTAACTCGAATGAATGCGTGCAAAGATTAATGTAAAGATCCGCAAAGTTCTAAAAGTGACCCAAATTCACTCACGGCTGAGGAACCCCAGGTCAAATTTAGACGCAAAAGGATTAAGGCATTAATTCCTAAAATCCGAAAATATAGTCTCGCATAGGAGTTTCGACCGTTACCCAACTACTAGGGGAAAACCGAATTAACCCTACTTGAGAAAATATTCCGTTTTTTCGTGATACAATAATTTTTTAAATGGTATTTTATGTTCTTTTAATTTTTTGGGCGATTTAATTTTCAAAGTTAATTAATATTTTTGAAGCATGTGTTTAAATAAACTAATCCTAAAGGGCTTTATTTAATTATTTACATTTAAGTGAACAATATTTATCTTTCTAAAAGATTACCTAAAAAGGTTTTATTTAATTGCTTATAATGTTTATTTACTTTTTAAAAAAATTACTTAAGAGAATTTTATCTAATTCTTACAATTAAGGGAAATGAATTATTTACTTATCTAAATAATTTACCGAGTTAATTATTTAATTCTTACAGTTAAGGGAAATGAATTATTTACTTTTTTAAAAAATTTACCTAAGAGAGTTTTATTTAATTCTTACAATTAAGGGAAATGAATTATTTACTTTTCTAAAAAAATTGTCAAGATAGTTATTAAGGGACAAATCATTTAAGAAATCTAAATTTAAGGCATTTAGTTAAATTATAATATTAGTAAATTAACCTACAAGGAAAAAATCTAATTAGGCCATCTAAAACTCATTAATTATTACAAGGGAAACTAGCCTAAAGGTAAATTTTTATAATTATTTTACTTAAAAGTCTTCTTTTTGTCATTTTTATGGAAATTTTATTATCACATAACCTATATTTACCTAAAAGTTAAATTTAATTATATGAAATAATTACCAATTAGTTTTTTAAAAGAAAGATATGAATTAAATAACACAAGGATTAAATTGCATCAAGTAAAAAATAAAGGACAAAAATTTAAATAAAAAGGACTAAAGTGAAGAGATTGCAAACAGTGGGGCTGAAGTGTAAACTCATCAAAGATGGGGGTACAAGTCGAGCCACGAACTACACTGCACCGATGCACTTGCCGCCACACATGACGTCGGACGTTGCTCACCGGCAGCGTGCCGCTACTACTCCTACTCTCGGTTCCAATGATGATGTCGGTTCCACCTCCCGACGATAGCGGCTCCTCCTCGAGCTTTGACTTGGTGAGAACATTTACCTCTTTTCCTCCTTATTTGAAACAAAGTAACAAAAAAATATATAAAAAAAGAAACGTTGTTTCGGTATGGAACATACCTCAAAAATCAACTATAACTTGTATTGCTCTTTAATAAGGTGTGTACATGTGTTGTGTGGTGTGGTGTGTTTGATGTGTGAATTACAAAAGAATGAAGACTATTTATAGGTTTCAAGAAACCCTAAAATAATTTATATATTAATGCTAAATTCTTTTTCGAAAGAGAATAATGCCTTTACTTGGGCATCAAACTACTTTCCTTTCACAAAAAATGGTCCCAAATTAATTAGAAAAAAATATGGAAAATTTTAAATTTGGCTTTGATTACAAATAATCAATAAATTAATTGAAAGTTCTTAATAAAATCAAATTCTCGTATTGGACCCGTATTCAGTTTTCTGCACGCGATATTTTTAGTAAAACGATCATATCTTTAGCTCCTAGTGTCCGATTGAGGCATTTCAAGATGAGATGGAGAGGTAACTGAAAGACGGTCATTTATTAAGAAGACATCATGGCCCAAATATGCTTGGAACCTAACAAAATTCTCCATGAGTCCACAATCAGAGTTCCTTGCACATCATTTGACTTCCCATATTTGTTGGAAGAAATCTCTTGCAATCTTCCCATGTCTGACATGATTAGAATCTTGTGTGATCTGCAAGATATACATTAATAATGATATAATTAAAAATAAAATTAATATATATATATATAACAAAATGGGCTAAATGGGCCTTTATTTATGTATATGGACTCTTTTTTATTTTTAATAGACTCTTTTTATAATTTTTTATTATTGGATTTAATAATAATAATAATAATAATAATAATAATAATAATAATAATAATAATAATAATAATACATATGTATACATGAAGATAATAAAAATAAAACGGGGGTCGAATAAAATTAGGTGACTACACATAGAATCAAATACTAATGCAAGAGATGTTCAAGTTGATACTAACTCATTTATTGTACCAAAACCAAAATATTTTTCGAAGAGGCAAAGCATGGTTTGGAAACACTTTCTCAGTCTTGACTCGACAGAGACTATAGATGAAAAAGAAAGAACACTTTACAAATATTACAAATCAGCTTCCTTTTTTAACTTACATTATAGAACCTCCAGTATGCAGGAGTATTTTGAAAAATGTAAGCACTATTTTGCATATAATAATAGTCTGGGAGCTGATGAAAAAGTACCAGAAGATAATGTTTATAACCAAAAGGTTTACATAGAGTTGGTAGCTACAACAATTATAAAGCATGGATATGCTTTTTTCTTGGGTTGAACACGAAGGTAATATGAGAATTCATGCTTATTTGAACAATCAAGTTAAAAGTATATGTAGAAATACTGCAAAAGATGATTGTTTGAAATTACATAAAATTTTAAAACATAACTTAAAGGAAACTCTTCGTAATGTTTATGGTCGTATTTCTTCGACATGTGATATGTGGACATCTTCTAAGACAGAGAGATATTTGTGTTTGACTGCCCATTATATAGATGTTAATTGAAAGTTAAATAATAAAGTATTGAACTTTTGTCACATTGATTCACCTTACACCGAAGTACTATGTATAATGTTTTGCAAGACTTGTTTCAGGATTGGGTATTAAATATAATGTTTTTTCCATCACGTTAGACAACACATCTTGCAATGATAAAATGCAAGACTATTTGAATGACACTTTTAATGCATGAGGGGTTTTATTATATGGAAGAGCATATTTTCATGTTCGATGTGTTTTACATGTGTTGAATCTCATTGTTAAGGATGGACTTAAAGTTATTGAACATATTGTTGTCAAGGTAAGAGACTGTGTGAAATATACCAAGTGATCAGAATCAAGAAAAAATACTTTTCGACGTAGTGTGAAATTAGCTAAAATAGAAGAAACTAAAGCATTGTGACTTGATGTTCCAACAAGATGAAACTCTACATATATGATGCTTGATAGAGCTATTTTATATTCTGAAGCTTTAAAGCAAATGGTTGTTGTTGATTCTTCCTTCCACCATTGTCTAAGCACTAAAGTGTTGTTTTCATGACGTTATTATCCTACTGCAAATTTATATTTTTGGAGAATTTTTATGCTTTTGAGAGAGTTGACAAAAAGAAATGATGCGATTTTGTAAAAACAACAACAAAAATGAAAAAAAATGATAAGTATTGGTTTAATTCAAGTGGGGATGACTATAGCATGTTATTTGTTTTTGTAGTGGTTTTCTATTCTCATTACAAGTTTTTTTCTCAAATATTGTTATGAAATCATATTTGAAGATGAAATAAAAGCTAGTTTGAAGGTTGGTGATATTCGTTTTAAATTAGGGATGCTATTTAAAAAATATGCTCTAGAAACGTGTGTCTCACATGAAACATCACTAACAACGAGCTCAAACTCCAATATCATGAGCACTTCATCTAGCAATCACAAACGAAAATTCAACCTTTTGCAGTAAGTTTCTTGTTTATGTATTTTTATTTTTTATGTATTTTATATTTCATTGCATGTATTTTTTATAATCTAATTTTTGTACTCTGTACTTTTTCTAAGTTTTAGCCTTTAGTATTTTTATTTTCTATTTGTTTATTTTCATTTTATTTTTATATTATCTCTTTTATGTATTTTTAGGACTATGACAGGATAGAAACTACTTCACATACAAAAATAAAATTGGATGTTTACTTAGTCGATCCCAAAATGGATAGGAAAGTAGAACTTGACATCCTTAATTTCTAGAAGGAATGTGAGCATCAATATGGACAGCTTTCTCTTGTTGCTATGGATATTTTAATGTCTATGTATGACATGATGTTTGTCGTTTCCAACCAAAGATCATTGTCATGCTGGGGGCAAGAGATATGAAAAGCTTCTTCAAGTGGAAGATGATTAATCTTGATCATGCCGCGAAGACTTGTCCATCAAGGAGCATGCAATGAAATGATCTACATCAAATGTAAGAGGTAATCTGTGATCGAAGAGCCTATCAAGTCAAATTGAGAATCCTGAACATGGAAGCGAAAAAGAGACAAAAAAGAAAAGAAAGAATAAACCAAGGCGAAAACTCGAAAGGGCATTTTTAAAAAAAAAACTTTTGAAAATATCTATAGTGAAAACCCAAAAAGGGTGTTTTAGGTTAAAAATGGAAGAAAAAATAAAAATGAAGACGCCAAATCAAAAGTAGAGCTTTCAAGGGAGAAGCAAGTGCAGAACCTTTCATCCCTACTTAAAAGAGATTTGGAGGATTGCTCATCTACAAAACCAAAGAATGCACCAATGTTCGGTCAGAGTACAAGTTTGCTTGAGCTGAAGAAAGGAAATAAACTTTAGGTTGAAAACCCAAAAATGTGCAGTCTAGAAATTTAAAGTACATGGACCTAAGGAAAATGCCTACTCAGATCAAAATTCTAAAACCTTTCATCTTAGCCTAAAAAAACGTGGGGCATCAAAGCAGAGCCTAAGAAAATTTGACCAACGATAAAGTCAACCTCCTTTGAGAAGAAGAAAAGAGATAGCATCGGCATAGATCATTTAGTTCTAAAGATCAAAATAAAAAAATGATAAAGACAACGAAATTTGGGGGGAAAACTTTTGTTGGGGCAAATTTTTAATGAAAATTGATTCAGAAGATTAAGCTGAGCTAGAATAGGAGAACTTCTGCAAGTATTCTATGCATCATGTGGGCATACATGAAAGCATATGCATCATTGCATCATCAAACATGTTCATACCTCATAACATCTAGTTTTCATAAATCATTCATAATTCGGGGATTCCGACAAGAATTTCATGCATCTTTACATCATCACGGAAACATACACATGCATGTCATTTGCATAAATACATTACCAAAAACCAAAAACTAACTTTGCACTTGTTACCCAAAGAAATTTTCTAAAAACCAATTCTTTCACAAGGATACTTTTTCTCAAAACATGAATTTCTTAATTCCATCCTTCCATAAGGATACTTTTTCTCAAAATTAGAATTTCTTAATTCCATCTTTCCATAAGGATATTTTTTTCTCAAAACTAGAATTTCTTAATTCCATCCTTCTATAAGGATACTTTTTTCTCAAAATCGAAATTTCTTGATTTCATCCTTTCATAAGAATATTTTTTCTCAAATCAGGATTTCTTATTTTCATCCTTTCATAAGGACCTTTTTTTCTCAAAACATGAATTTATTAATTCAATCCTACCACAAGGATATTCAATACTTCAACACGGATGTTTTTCTTAAAACAAAATTTATTGATTGGATCTTTTCTTAAATAAATTTTCTTAAATCATCTCTATCCTTTTTTAAAGATATTTGATCCTTTCTTAAAAGGACACAAAATTTACATGTCTAACATCCTCAAATAAGGAGGGCAGATAGTTATCATCAAATCAAATATTTGATGACTCATTTAACAGATAATCATGAACAAGATCCAATATCCTTGATACGAAGGAGTAAATCAACCAAATCAAATATTCAGATCAGACCTTTTAGTTTCATTATTTAAAATAAAAGCAGCTAATTTAATGACTCATTTAACAAGGCACTCCTTTAACTTTTGCAGGTTCTATCTCACTCGTAACATGGTGTAACGGATCAACAAACTCTTAGATCATGCCTCTTAGTCTGTGTTGTAGCTTGATCAAAATTAAACTCTCAGATCATGCCTCTTCGACAGTGTTGTAGCTTGATCAAAAACCAAACTCTCAGATCATGTATATTCGTCAGAGTAGTAGCTTGATCAAAATTCTTCTCCAGATCCTTCCTCCTCGTCAGCGTTGTAACGGATCAAACTCTCTTCTCCATGTCTTTAGCTAGATTAACAGGTCTTATCATCCTAAAAGAAGACAAAATAGATCAGTCGAACGAAGTCTATCTCCCTCAAAGAAGCAGGGTAATGGACCGATCAAAGAATTCTACACCATTTAAGAAGAGAAGATACGAAGATCAAGTAAAGGAAAAGGAAGAAGCTCAACAAGACCAGACAAAATGGGTTCTTCTTTTGTCTTTGCTTCATTGCAGTTATACAACAATGAGCAAAGAGGGGCAGATGTAATAACTCATTTCAGTCTGGGCCTTTAAGCCCAATAATATACAATCAATTACCTAATAACCCACCAGACCCATTTTACATATGAAACCCATTACCTAATAGGCCCAACGCCCTTTAACCTAATTTAACCCTAACCTTAATTTTCTAATCTAAACCCTAGCCGCCAGCTACCACCATTCCAATCGTCGCCATCTCCAGCTTTAGCCGCCGCCACCACTCATCCGTCCACTTTATCGACTCCGATAACCCTAAACTAAAACTCCAAAATAATCACAATATTAAAACAATAAAAACCCTAAATTTAGCATAACTAAAACCCTAAAATAAAAAACTCCTTTTTGTCGCCCTTATCCCTTACACCACCACCGCTCATTCATCATAGCACCTTCTCCCACCACCCATATTTGTCCTTGTCACCCTTTTTGACGTGGTCAGATGAGAGCCACTCTTCGCCCCTTTAAATCGACACCTACAACCAAATAAGAGGGGGATTTTTCAGTGATAAAATAGAGAGAGGCTGAAAATTGAAGCAAAAAATACAAAAAGGGGAGATCGAACTGTAAAAAAAAGGTAAAAGTAATAATAAAAAAACTTTTCGGTTTCGCCAAGATCTGTGAAAATAGGGAGTGATTTAGGAAAAACTAACCGTAGATTTAACCTTTAGAGCCAAAACCAAACTAAGCCGGACTATTTGCATGTATTCCAGCCGCTGTTCGCGGCGATTCTCTGTCGCCAAAATGAAATTTTTGATTTTTTTATTATCAAATGCCAAAATGAATTTTTTGGGCATAAACATGAATTAAAGGGGATACAAAACGACATCGTTTTGCCCCTATTGTAACCCGTGCGGTAACTCGATCCACAGAAGGATCCGCGTGTTTCTAATGAATGAGATAATTGCATTTCGAGTCCTTCAACTTCTGTATCCTTTACATTTCTGCCTTTCAACTTGCATTTCCTTATTATTATTAGTGTTATATTATATTATATTATTATATCATTAATTAGTATTGTTATGTTATTATTTTTTATATTATTATTAATATTACATAGAAATTATTTTACATTTATATTACTAATAGTATTATATTATTGCACTAATATTACTATGTTATTACTTGTTACTTACTATTTTTATTAGTACTCTTTTATTATTATACCATTATATTATTATATTACCATTATTACTATACTGTTATACATTATACTATTTTACTATTACGTTGTTGTTGTTGTTGTTGTTGTTGTTGTTGTTGTTGTTGTTGTTGTTGTTGTTGTTGTTGTTATTATTATTATTATTATTATTATTATTATTAGTCTTAAGTTGATTTCAATGTAGTATATGTTCATATTTTTCTTAACCCTTTGATGTGCCACACAACTTACAGACAAAACGGATTGAACTCAGGTCTATGAGGATGAATAATATCTTCTTTTCCAATGGACCACTCACTGAGTTCAACTATTACGTTATTATAATTATTATGTATTCATTAGTATTATTATATTACTACTATATTACGATATTATAATTATTATTTAGTTTAATTTTTATACTAATATTTAATTAGTATATTATTAATAATAGTGTTATTCCTTTATTATTCATAGTATGATGACATAATATATATATATATATATATATATATATATATATATATATATATATATATATATATATATAGCCTTCATATTATTTGTTTTAATTAGCCTTTTTGTCACGAGGCAATACTCTTTATTATGAATTATCGTGAAAATGTACCTCAAATTTTCCTTGCTAATCCTTAACAACAACAAAAATATTGTTTTAACCAAAATATTTTATTTGTTATTCTCGAGAAAAACGTTCTATGAACTTAAAGGGGTGCCGCTTTCTTGTTAATTCCTAATATAAAAATATTTTTTTAATCTTACATTATAATAATATTTTTTTCCGGGATCTCGCGAAATTATGTCTCGAACTTAAAAGGCGTAAATTCCTCATTAATCTCATGTAAAGGAGTATTCATTTTAAATACATTTTATAATTAAATTCATGCATTCATGGATAACAATTTTTAAATTAAATTCGAATTCATAATTTCCATCGTTTAAACAATATGTAAACGACTAGGTACCAATTTTGGGCGTTGTAGGGGTGCTCACCCTTCCACACACGTAACCGACTCCCCAACCTATTTTTCTAGTTTCGTAGATCAAAACTCGTTGTTTTAATAAAAATGACAAAAACAAGTTTTATTAAAATGACCGAATTTTTAGGTGATTCAATTTTACCTAAATCAAGAGATTGGTGGCGGCTCCCATTAAATCTGAAATAATATTTTTGTAAAAAAATGCGTCAAGCCTACGCGGAGACTGTTATTACACACCCCAGTTTCCATCCCTAGGTTTAACAATAACTAAAAGTATAAAACAGATACTACCGCATTATTTATAAAGAGAAAAAACGAGGACCAAAATGACAAATTATAAATCTTTAGAATTAAAATTATCTTTATGCCTAAATTTGTTTCGGTTGTCCTCCCAGTTTCCCATGACTTTGCCCTGACTAGTCAGACCGACCAGCGTCGTACGCATGGTTTTGATAGATGAGTCTTCCAGCAAGAATTTTTTGAATACGCAAGGCCTCGAACTCAAGATCTATTTAATCGATAACATGTTGCTTACCACTTGGACTAATCCGTTGGTTACCTGTGCATAATTTAAACTTCAATTCCAACCCAAAAAGAGTTTTCCAGCTTCTCCCCCATTTACAAGTTAGGTATTATATCCGTAGGTTATTCTTTTATGGAATCATATTAAATTATAGATATTTGAAGGGCTTTTTAGGAACACAAATATATGCAAAGGTAACAGATATGGAATTTAATTTAGTTGCCTAATCTGCTTGTTTCATACACGAATGCTAGATCTGCCATATTTACATAGCAATGCTAGAAAATTTATCCTGTGCTTGGCTGTAGCATATATATATTCTTCATTTTCATAATTCAAGATTGAGATTTCAAGGCCAAGAGTTGAAATGGGGAGCCCTGTGTTCTTGACTGTCGGTCTGTTAAGTCTTTTGGTGGCTACAACAGCAGTTTTAGCAGCAGTAGTGGAACACACATTCATTGTAATAACCTCAACAGTCAACACCATTAGCAGCCTGTTTTGGCTCTCAGGTGGATGTAATGTATAGACAAGGTTTCTTACTCGATGTTTGAATTTGATGGCAGGTGCAAAACGTGACAGTCAGTAGGCTATGCAATCGCCAGGTGATTACTGCAGTAAACGGCAGCCTCCCAGGCCCGACGATCCGAGTTCGAGAGGGCGACACACTGATTGTTCATGTCTTTAATAAGTCACCTTACAACTTCACTCTTCACTGGTTCGTCCTCAATTCCTTCATCATCATGAGAAAACCATAATTTAATCGAAATAGTTAAAAGTAATAACTTTGGACTAATTGATGATAATACAAAAGTAGAGCAATCAAATCACGATAAATTAAAGTATATGGACTAAATTCTAATTTTAAGCATAATGATGGGATCTTATTATTTTTTTGTATAGGCATGGAGTATTTCAAAAAGGGAGCTGCTGGGCGGATGGGACTAGCATGGTCACTCAATGTCCGATACGTGCTGGAGATAAATATACACACAAGTTCAGAATCATCGACCAAGAAGGAACCCTGTGGTGGCACGCTCATGTCCTGGCACTCCGAGCCACCGTCTACGGCGCACTCGTTATTCGTCCCAAATCTGGCCACTCCTATCCCTTCCCTAAGCCCCACAGGGAAGTCCCTATCTTATTAGGTATACTCTTAGTTAACCGTCTATCTTAAACACTCTTTATTAATTAAGTATTAGTGATTTATTGATGTTGATGAGTAAAACAGTGTGAAGGTGATTTATTACTACAAAATAATAAACATGTTTTTGTAATCGCAGGCGAGTGGTGGAATGCCAATGTCGTTGATGTTCTGAACCAAGCCTTTGCATCTGGAGGTTTACCAAATGTTTCTGATGCTTTCACAATAAATGGATTGCCCGGAGATCTCTATCAATGCTCTCAGAACCGTAATTGATTATCCATAATCATTAATACATTTCATTAATCTTACTCAACTTTTAATATTTTATGTTCTGATTTGGTTTTCATTAGAAATGTACAAGCTTAACGTCGAGGCCGGAAAGACCTATCTCTTACGCATAGTCAACACAGCACTCACCACCCAATTTTTCTACAAGATAGCCAATCATAACCTAACGATCGTCGCCGTCGATGCTAGCTACACGAAACCTTACACTACCGATGTCATAGTGATAGCCCCTGGCCAAACCGTCGACGCTTTGCTAGCCGCCGATCAGGAGATCAGATCGTATTACATGGCAGCCGGTCCATATTATACCGCAGGTATTATACCGTTTGATAATACTACAACAAGGGGGGTCATCGAATACGGCGGGGCACCTCCGACAGCAACGCCGCTAATGCCAACCCTCCCGGCCCCAAATGACACCCCTACGGCCCACAAGTTTTCTGGCAATTTAAACGGGTTGAAGGATGGACCTCACTGGGTTCAGGTCCCACGACATGTGGACTACGAAATGTTTGTGACAATAGGGTTAGGGCTCGAACCATGTGCAGCCAACAAGACATGCCTTGGTCCGCTAGGAGCCAAGCTCTCAGCCAGCATGAACAACCAATCCTTGGTGCTTCCGACGACACTGTCTTTGCTGCAAGCATTCTATTCGAACGTCGATGGGGTTTACAACACGGATTTCCCCGCCAAGCCCCCGACGGAATTCGACTACACCAATGCTTCTATCAACGCCAATAATCCGGCCTTCTTCTTTGCTCCGAAAGATACCAAAGTGACAAAGCTAAAGTTCAACTCGACGGTGGAGATGGTGTTGCAGAACACTGCGATTATTGGAGTGGAGAATCATCCCATGCACATCCATGGCGTAAACTTTCACGTATTGGCTCAAGGGTTTGGGAACTATAACGCTGACGAGCATAGGAACATGTTTAACCTTGTGGATCCACAGATACGTAACACCATTGGCGTCCCGGTTGGAGGATGGGCTGTTGTCAGATTCACAGCCAATAATCCAGGTTCATTAATTCATAATTTATAATGGATAATTATTCTATGCACCAAAACTTTTTTCTACAAACACCTTAATTTTAGGGTTTGGGCATTTCGTTAAGAGGTTTAGTGTATGAGTTTTGAATTTAGAGAGTGTGCTTAGAATTTAGGGTTTGTAGGTTAAAACTTAAATTTTTAAATTTTAAACCCATGCACTTAAACCTCTAAACCCTAAACCTTAAAATTAAGGCGCTTATGAAAAATTTCCGTTTCCAAAACGCTGCACGGAATATTTTCTCATATATATATATATTCCCAGTTTTTTTTTCTTGATTCACTAGGTGACAAGTGTTTGAATATGAATGTGTATAGGTGTATGGTTGATGCATTGTCATTTGGACTCGCACTTGGATTATGGCTTTGCCACTGTTTTCGTGGTTGAGAATGGAGCAACATCGGAAACAAGTTTGCCTCCACCGCCGGCAGATCTACCAAAATGCTAGAAGTTCAGATACTGCATATTTACCTTTTAATATCGTTTTGTAATTTAATTTGACAGATTTTCTCTTGAATTATGAAACCAAGTTTTGGAATTGTTGTAGACGTTATCTGGATACCCTTTACCGAGAAATGTGTTTTCAAGATAGTTTTGGTGTAATAATTAAAGTTTCTTTCTATTCCCCCTTCAACCTCTGTCCTTTTCCTAGGAAAACCCTCGTACGTATACGTCCAATGATATATACTGCTAGCTTTCTTCTCGTTTGAAATTTTACGTAAAAGATATGAAATGAGTTGGTATAATATTAATATTTTATCAGATAATTGTTATTGATAATATGAGATTAGTTAATAATATCAAACATTAGAATTTGATTACATTTAATATATATTTTTAACTCATATGAAGATAATTAAATATTCTGACAAAGCCATAATTGAACAATGAGAGAGGCAATTTAAGATTAGAAATCCTTTTTTTTTTTTGCCCCTATTTATATCCCAACATTAAAAAAAAATTAAATTTAAAGTTTAGAATTTAGGGTTATTAGAATTTTTTTTGTGTGTTCAGCATAGAAAGAAGCACCGAAAAAAGACAAAAGATTTTTAGTTCGCAAGTTAATTAACTTTAAAATGAATAAAGTTCTAAAAATAATTAAATCGTAAAAATTAAAGAAATTAAATTTTAATTTAACTATTTTAAAATTGCAATATCTTAAAAAATAATTAAACCATAAAAATAAGAAGTTAAAGTTTAATTTCATTACTTTATTCTGCACAATGTCTTAAAATAATAAACCAAAAAAATACTTAATTACAATTGTTTTAAAACTAAATGCAATTAAACCATTTAAAGTTGTGGGACACCTTCCATGTGAATCTGTCCTTGATTAATGAAAAATGTTGAACCAAAATAAAATGATTGAATCACTCTGAGAGAATTGATGAATATTCATTTTACGAAAAACAGATTACAGCCCATGGCTTTTCCTTTTGGGTTAAAGTTGATTTAAACCCAGGAACCATAGCTTTTGCAGCCCATATCAAATATTCCCAAGTAAAGGGTATTTTAATTGGAAGTGGGTGGCTACTTCCTACTTATATGGTTCACACATTTGTGAGCAACAAGGGGATAATCAAAGACCTGGCCAATTGCCAATTGGAACCTTCAAACACTCAAAGCAAAGAAGAATAAAACATAGAAATGGTTCAAGCAATTTCAACCTCGTCTTGTTGCAGTATCCTCTTCTCAAAGTCCCATCGCTCCACCTCTCCTCTTTCTCCTCACAATCTGCTTCGTTTCAACCACTACTCCCAAGGTTTCACCCCCAGGATTCCCACCGGTGTCCAATGCAAAGCGGTGGAAATTCCATTGCCAGCAACCACGGCGACACCAGTCCAAAGGAAGAACCAGTTTGCACTCGAAAATTTAACCTCTTGGCTGTTGAAACAAGAGCTAGCAGGCAACATCGACGCCGAGCTCACCGTTGTTCTGTCAAGCATCTCCTTGGCTTGTAAACAGATAGCTTCTTTGCTCCAAAGATCAAGCATCATCAATCTCACCGGTGGCCAGGGCACTATCAATGTCCAAGGTGAGGACCAGAAGAAGCTGGACGTTATATCCAATGAGGTTAGTCTTTAGTTTTTATCATTACCCTTTGTCTGGTTTAGTAACATGAGACAGAAGACAGTTTTTATGATGATTTGTTCACTAATCAAATGTATATAAGTTTAGTTGTTCTGCAACTGCCTAAGATCAACTGGACGAACAGGGATTATAGCATCAGAAGAAGAAGATGTACCTGTTGCAGTTGAAGAAACTTATTCTGGAAACTACATTGTTGTCTTTGATCCTATTGACGGATCTGCCAATATCGATACCGCATTGACAACCGGATCCATCTTCGGCATATATGGCCCTGACCAGCAATGCCTTATCGATCTCGATGATACCTCTACGGTAATCCCTTCATCTGTAATGCATAAACTCAGTTAACAACATAAGTAATCAAATGGTTTCAACTCATTTGCGATACAGCTTGATCAAGCAAGAGAAAAATGCATCATCAATGTTTGCCAGCCAGGGAAGAACTTATTGGTTGCTGGCTATTGTCTATATTCGAGCTCTGTAGTCTTCACTATCTCCTTAGGCAAAGGGGTGTTTGCATTCACCCTAGATCCCACTTATGGAGAATTTGTGTTAACACATGAGAATATCAAAATACCTGAGGCTGGAAAAATTTACTCTTTCAATGAAGGAAATTATGACCTCTGGGATGAAAAACTGAAGAGCTATCTCGACCACCTTAGGCAACCAGGATCCAATGGAAAACCTTATACGGGCCGCTATATCGGTTGCCTTGTTGGTGAAATTCATCGAATGCTTCTTCGCGGAGGTATCTATGGCAACCCTAAGAACAAGAACAGCAAAAATGGAAATCTGAGACTACTATATGAGTGTGCACCTATGAGCTTTTTAATAGAACAAGCGGGCGGCATTGCAATAGATGGAGAACAGAGGATTCTTGACATCATACCTGAGCAGGTAATAACTTAACCAAGATCCATATTGACTTATCCTATTTTTGTTTCAAGAACTTCAATGTCTCTTGACAAGCAAACCAATAATAATGCAACTCAGACAGTGGCCAATAATGGTTTTGGCATGTTACATTGGCAGGTACACCAGCGTACGCCAATTTTCCTCGGAAGCCCAAATGAAGTTCAAAAACTACAGAAGTACTTGACTTGAGCCCCCAAGTACGAGTTTCAACTATTTTTCTTGTTAGGAGCATACTTCAAAAACACAAGGAATTACATGATTAGACTATCAAACTGCTATCAGCAGCCTCCATGGTATCATTAGTATCCTACATGATTAAATAAAAAAGAATACAACATTTGGTTAACAGTTCTTTAAGTTTGTGGAGAGCATCATATATAGCTCAATTTCCAAACAAAAATCATGTTGGCTCGTCATTGGGAGGCATTTCAAACATAACTTGATCTTTACACAGAAATTAGCCTACTGCCATGTTAAAACACTTGGAGGTTTTAGAAATTGTTCACTAAAACAAAAAGTGTGTTGTTAAGCATTGCTTGCGGTGAGAGCTGTGGTTTATGTCAGACAACTTTGTCATCTTGATGGTAAAACCACTCAGTTCGTAGCAGAATAATTCTGTTGCTCCAAAGAACTCCTTTGACCTTTTGCTGCAAATTCAGATAAAAGTAAACATGAATATGGAGAAACAATAACTCTCAAAATGAAGACATTAGAAGGATGTAGTATTTTACCAGGGCTCAATATCTTTATGCATTTTGTTATAGACTTCACTGATGTCAGGTTGTTGGGTCCTGCAACCATAGCACATGCAGAGTAAGCATACAAATATCGGTTTGGAAACAATAAAATTATGCGGCAGTGAGCTTTACCACCATGTGCATTCATGTTATTCTCCGAAAACACTTCTGTGACAGTAGATGAAAACTCTGACACAACTTGATTAGCCCCCAGATTGTCATCCCCCGATTCATTAGATGAACTGTGAGGCATGAATGAATATAAACATCAGAAAAAAATATAACTACCAGAAACTAGTGGAGAAATTAATGGTCAAAATATGCAATTTGATTGAAGTAGAACCAATACCCTGACAGAGCAGCTCCAGAAGTACCCAGCGTTGGTTGGCAAGGGTAGCCAAATCCTTCAGATCCAAGATCAAGATCCACTAATAGTTCAGAGAATGAGAAATTTTCTCCTAAAGCATCTAAATTTGGCAAATCCAGGTCAAAAAGATCTGTATCCATTTCAGACTCAGATGTTGAAATCTCATTAACTATTGGTTTGTCCACATGCACTGTTGCATCAGAACCATCAAAGTCCAGCCTGCTCTTTACATGATCCCTCTTACCAAGCCTCTTCAAGCACGTCTTAACGGGTGAACAAGAGGAAATGCAATGATTCCTCTCGATGGTGTAACATGTCATCTGTTTTAAAGGACTAACCGTAACTCTCTCGGTTGAAATCATGGTACAGTTAGTAGGAGTGATTTCTTGAGGTGTATTGTTGTGACCACAATTAGCAGTTGAAGAAACACCCGGTGGAGTCATTGATTTATCACTCTGAGGGGAAACTGCCTGTGGAGGTGTCTTAGGACCTGAAGAATTAGTTGGAGGGGATTGCTGCGGCCGATTGAACAAACACTTGGCAACACCAGATATGTGCATTGTCAATTCATCGGGCGTACAGCTGGGAGGTGTTGATTGATTTAAAGAGCTTGACCGACCAGCTACTTGTCTATTCATTACATTATCAGACTCTGGTAGCTTTTCAGTTCCTGCAACAAGCATGCCAAGGATGTTATGGCTGCATCAAGGCATGAAATGAATATGACAAGGCAAAAAATGAATAAAGTCTACCCTGGGTTGTTAACTTCCTAGAAGTCGATTTGCTTCGAGTTTTCTTTGCAGCTGCTGAAGCTTCGGTGACAGCCTCCAAGGTCCTCTTGTTCCTTGGTAATGGCTGACTTGTAACTGATGAAGAGTAATTATTTCTCTCCGTTCTGGAATTAGAAGGACCGGATACTGGAATAACTGTTGGTGTACTATACACAGGAGGGCCTAATACAAGAACATCGAGAAAATACGAGAATAGTTTAGCAAGGAGAACATAAGAGGTGTGCAACTGTGCATATCAATCTTTAGATCATATAAGAGGCGTGCAACTGTAATATCTCCCAGAGCACTCTAAGGCCTAATAATATCGGTTCGAAACTTAAATATTCATCAAAAACAAATTGACACAGACAACCAATTCCAAAATAATCCACATACTAATTCTACATACATCATCTAAATCAAACTATAATTCAGAGCCAAAGTTATGACATCCACATTTGATAAACGTTTCAATCTTCAAAGGTTAAAGTAAGAGTTAACATAAGATGATAATTTCCAGTGCAATTAACACCCAGAGCTCATATTTGTACCTGGAGGAGATCCGGCACGTGGATCTGATTGAGGAACCACGGCTACTGTTTTAGTTGCATCAGAATGAGGAATCATGGGCACTGATGCAGTGGCACTCACATTGTAAGCGTTCATTACACTTTGCATACCTTGCAAAAGGGACTGAACCCTGCATTTTTCCTGCTCCAAACGTGCTCTTTCCTGCTCTACTAGCACCTTTTGCTCTTTCAAACAAATATACTCGTCTAGCATCGCCCCTAAACTTAACAAACTCTTCGGCGCCTATAGAAAAAAAAAACAATAAATAATAATTCAAAATTTAGTATATAGATAAAAAAAAGAGTAAAAAATAATAACGAATTGGATTAATTGGATATATATCTACCTCTCGAACGGGGGATTTCGAGATGAGAGAAGAAGCTTCGTTTCTGAAACTGGAACGAGTCTGGGAGTAGTTGTTATCGGAAAGGTAACGATCGACAATGAAGGCGACTTGGACCGGAGTGACTTTCCCTTTGCCCAGATTCTCTGGCTTCTTAGATCTGCTTTGCCTCCCCATTTCGTTTCTTTGGAAGTGAACAGCAAGATGGAGATAGAAGGAGAGGGGGGAAAGGGGATTTCAGAATGTATTAAAAGAGGGATTGGGGTTATGAGAGGGAAAGTGTGAAATGGCGCCATGGCGGAGGTGAAATGAAAAACGCGGCAGCGTTTGAAATCTTTTGGTTTCGTTTCTTTACAATTCAATTTGGTCGGGTTTTGCGTTTCCCGGGAAAATCACGTGCGCGGTGCGCCCAATGGCTTTTGTTGCATTTTTTTTAGGAAAAGGGTTCTATTATAACACAATTAGAAGTTATAATCGCAAGATTTTAACTTGTGAGGGTTTAATTTTGGGACAGCTAAGCAAAGCAAAGAAAAAAAATATAATTGGAAGGGTATTGAATTTTAGGAATCTTTTTTTGCGCTTTTAATTTTTCGAGACTTTGTTCTAACTAATTTGAATTGATTCACGTCGTACATCAGAATCTGGTGTGTGAGTTTCTTGACATAGATTTAACCTCATAAACTTTATGCAAACTAAACTTTATACTAAACTCTAACCATACAATCTAAAGCTCTAAACTTTATACCCCAAATTAACCTCATAAACCCTAAATTTAACAAGATTATGCAAACTAAAGTTTAAACAAATTGTGTATCAAAGTTTTTTCGATCGAGATCCATCAATTGATCGAGTGATCAAAGATACTCATGTACTCTCTAGCTACTTAATTAAAAAAAGTTTTTATCGGTCCTGCTCTATCTGGACCTTTTGCGGGGGGTGCAGATATGGCATCAGTTAACAAAACGGTTCTTGTCCTCATTCCCAAAGTTTCGGACCCTACCACGGTTCGTCAACTTCGGCCCATAAGCCTTTGCACTGTGCACTACAAGATTGTCGCTATGGTCAGTGTTAATCATATGAAGCAGGTTCTTCCATTTTATATTAGTGACTCACAGGTTGCCTTTATCAAAGGCAGGAACATTACTGATAATATCCTAATCGCGCATAAGCTAGTGCACTCTCTTCATTCTAATGGTTCGGGCCCCTTTAAAGGTGCCGCTCTTAAACTGGATATGGAAAAGGCCTTCGATCGGGTTGAGTGGTCGTTCCTTCAATGCATTATGTTAAAGATGGGCTTTGCTGCCCCTTGGGTGGATCTTATCATGCGTTGTATATCTATCGTTTCGTTCACCGCCAAGGTTAATGGATCGCTTTCTCTAGTTTTTTACCCGCATCAGGGCATCTGGCAGTGGGGCCTCTCTCCCCCTTCTTATTTCTTATATGTTCTCAGGGTCTTTCTGCCTCCCTCGAAGCAGAGCAACGAGCTGGCCGTATGCAGGGTCTTTGTGCTAGTAGACATGGACCCAAGGTCAATCACCTTCTTTTTGCTGATGACCCTAATCTTCCCTCGGAATGACATTGGTGAGGTGCGACGCTTGAAAGAAGTTCTTAACTTCTATGCATCCTTTTCTGGTCAAGCGGTCAAATTTGAAAAATCGACCATCTTCTTTGGCCCACGCTTGTCTCCTGATTATAAGCATGTGGTTCATGATATTCTCCGAGTGCGTGATGTGGAGACCCTGGTATTTACCTTGGGATATCGCTTCTCGTTGGGAAGAATAGGATGGCAGCTTTGGGGTTTACTCATGACAAGGTTAACACCGTATGACTAATCGGAACAATCATCTGCTTTCCTTTAACGGACTTGAAGTCTTTATTAAGTCTGTCGCCTAGTCTCTGCCACAATATGTTAAGTCTTGCTACATGCTTCCCCAAAACATTATAAATGACATGACCGGGCCTATTCGTCGTTTTTGGTGGTCTCGCCGTAATAATAATTGCGACTGGCCGCTTGTCACTTGGGAATCCGTTTGCACCCCCAAGTTTGTGGGTGGTGTCGGTTTCCGTGACATGCACCACTTTAATGTCGCTCTCTTAGGGAAACAACTTTGACGTCTTATCTCGGATCGGAACTCCTTGTTTTCTTGTGTCTTTCGTGCATGCTACTTCCTTTCCGGGAATATTTTTGATGTTGTGGCCAACCGTCGGGATTCTTTTGCATGAAAGGGTCTCTACCAAGCTTTGCACTTGCTCTCTCTTGGCTTCTTTTGGCGCCCTGGAATGGATAGTATGGTTCGTGTGCACTACGGCAATTGGGGTGGGGCCTCGGCACTCACCATTTATGGGGAGTATTCTGATAATGATGAGACTCCTACTCGCTGCCGTGACTTTATGGTTCGTGGCCGTGCCCAATGGGATGAACGTAAAGTTCACGACTACTTTGATTGGGAGGATGTTGACAATATTCTTCGTATTCCCATCACCAGTGAACGTCGTGATATCGTGCTTTGGAGTAACCATGACTCTGGGCTATATACCGTCAAGTTTGGCCATCTCTTCTTGCGATGGCCGTCGCGGCCTCTACCTCGTCCCTTACCCATTTGGAAGATCATCAACGCTTACCTACACTCCCCAATGTGCGAACCATCGGTTGGCGTGTAGGACGTGATGCCCTTCCTACTAGGGATTGGCTAGTGGCTACAGACTTATCGACTATGTTTTGTCCCTTTTGTCAAGTTACTCCAGAGACGGCCTTGCATACTCTCCGCGATTGTGATGGGGGCGGCGAAGGCCCTTCATCTTGCTAGGTTTTCCTCCAAACTACGCACGAGTTCTGCATCGTCCATGTCTACGTGGTTTGAGGATGGAGCCTTGCTTCTCTCCTGTTTGGACTTTGCTTTCTTTCTTATTGTGTTGTGGAACTTATAGAATCGCAGGAATGATCTTATCCATAATGGTCGTCTTCAACCCCCGTAGCTCACGGTCATGAACGCTCAAGGTCTCCTTCGCGACTATGCTGCTGCCAATCCGCCGCTCACCGATCCGCCATCTGCTGCCCCTACCCTCTTGGACCCACGATGAACTCCTCCACCTGAAGGGATGATCAAGATCAACGTCGATGGTGCCTTCTAGTCAACGACATGTGCTGCAGCCATTGGAGTCATCGCCCGCGACAATAAGGGTCCAGTCCTTGGTGACTTGGCTCTTCACTCGGTAGGCTGCCAGGATGCTACTCTAGCCGAATTCCATGCGATTGTTGTCGGGGTTCAGCTTGGGCTTGATCGAGGTTGGAATGCCCTAGTATTTGAATCTGATGCAGTTGTGGTGGTCCACAAGATCCAGCGACAGTCACCGGATGCTTTTTTGTTGAGTCCTCATATTGAACGATAGCGTCCCCTATTTGCCTCTATACCTAGTTTACGGTTTATGTTTGCCCTTAGATTGGCTAACTTTGTTGCTCATTCTTTAGCTTCTTGGGCTCTACATTCAGGCTCTTCTGTTTTCTTTGATTCGGGTGTGCTCGATTTTATCCGCTCTGTTGTAATAGATGATTATCGTCCCCCTTGATTATTAATGCATTTCAGGGCACTCTTTTCCCTTTAGGTGGTCACCACTAGACTATCATAGTGATTGACTTTAGAGGGGTTTTTAATGAGGTCTGCCTTAAAAAAAACTTTAAAATTTAATCAATTTATTATTTTAGACTAAAAAGTTGCATAGATAATTAAAAGATGGGTAAACTACCGTAATGGTTACTTCAGTTTCATAAATGTTCATTTTTGTTCATTGAATTTAAAAAGTAACGTTTTGATAACTTATATTATTGTTTTATAACGTTTTAGTTATTTATGTTGTTGTTTATAACATTTTGGTCACTGTAACGTTAAACATCGTTAGTTTGGTGATATGACACGTTAGTAAAAGAGATTATTTTTAACTTTGATCCCTGAACTTTAGATAAAATACTAATTTGACCCATAAAATTTAGAAAAAACTATCAATTTGACCATTGAACTTTAATTAAAATAACAGTTTGACCACTAAATCCAACCCAAGTCTCTTGTTGCCAGCCATCGTTCTCCACCGTCACTGATCATCGTTGATCGTCATCGACCGTCTTAGTTGACGACTATTGGATCCTAAAATTTTCAGTCCACTCCTTTTTGACCTCTTGAACATGAATCTGATGTTTGTTTCGTAGAAAATGCATTGAACTCTACAAATCTAGCTTAGAACCCCGTGAGTTTCTTTAAAATTAAACCATAAAAATAAATTTATCATTAATATTCTTTTAAAAATAATGACACTAGAGTCTAGAAATCTAAATATATATTGTAACTAAATCTATAACTTTATTCGAATGGGTTTTTAATATAATTTACATAAAATTTTCAAAAAAAAAATATTAATGATTAAATAACAAAATGGTTTCTTATAGAAATTGGAAATTAACATGTAGCTTTTTCATTGAAAGAAACATTGGCCTCATTAACCAGCACATTGGATATAAAATAAATCTCATTGACTTTGTTGTTCTTATCATACCTAAACTACACGCCAATACTTTAAGAATACAAATCCTCTATCCTTTTTTGGTGCCCTTATTCAAGAATAAAAATCCTTTATCATTTTTGGTGCCCCTATTTATGCTCCCACAATAAAATTTAGGCTTAGGGTTTAAGGTTAGGGATTAGGGAATTTGGGGTAGGCTGTATTTTTTAAGGTGTAGGGTGTAGGGTTTAGGATTTAGAATTTATGGTTAGTGCTTAGAATTTATTTTTAGTGTTTGAGCATAGAAAGGGACTCCGAAAAGGGATAGAGGATTTTTATACGTGAAAGTAAAGAGGAAACAATGTTCAACTTAAAGGGCACTGCAAAACTCAATCCAAATTAATCGGCCAATAAGTTGGATACCGATGACTAAAAAAAGATGAAATCGTGTTCAACTTAAAGGGCTGCTCTGACATCTTAACAGATAGCTCAGTGTTGCGTGATTTAAGTGCAACGCAAACGGTGCAAGTGAACACATCGCAAGTAATATTATAGATTAAGATCGTCTCCACGGGGATTGGTGAAACTTTGATTCTTAGCTTCTCCCATTGAAATGAAATAGTATTGAAGGTGATAAATGGTTATAAATAACAAGTGAAATAAACTAAGTAAACAAAGTAAACAAAGTAAACAAAAAGAAGTAATCGATATGAGGGAATAGGCAGGGTTATCATGAATAGTGATGTGATTGTCGGATGGATTGATGTGGCTAGTAATTGCTGAGGCAAGTAAATTGCTATGGCAAGTAACTTATTTGGCAAGTAATTTGCTGCGAAAAGTAGATTGCCCTTTCAATGTTCGGTGGAGTGTTCTTCAATGCCTTCTCGTTATTCCCTAACCAAAGAACTGATGATTGTGCAAGCCCGGTGATACATTCCTACGTTAACCTTGAGTGGACAACATCGATATTTTCACTCTTCTTAGCCGCTAAAATTCATTCCTTATTCCTAAGACGAATTAGTTTCCACCAATGGTTGTTTAGATGGAAACCGTATCCAATCATTTCGTGAATCTAGCTCTCTCGAGCCTAGATAAATGAATGCATCCAAGTTCCTTTCCCAAGTTTCCTTGAAGCGAAATTAAGAACCAAGAATGGATAAACACTGAATTTTATAGAATTAAAAACCAAAACCAACTATTCGTTTCTACACACCATAAAACCTGATAACCCAAGCCAATTTAATCTAGTTCATGGCTGGGTAAAAAGGAAACACAAATGAATAAAACTCAGACATGGGTGGATCGCACGATAAAAGATAAAAAAAGAAATGAAGAAGATGAACACCTCCAATCTATGCAAAGGTCTGTGTGTGAATACCCCCTTTTGATTCGATCTCACTCTCCCAATCACTTCCATTGATGTGTTGTTGTGATCTCCTTAAATAGATGAGAGGAAAGAGTTCGAATGCGCATGGAATCCATGAGGATTTGATCTCTATCTTATTCAAATTTAAATTTGAATCTAGGATAATTATCCTCTGTGTTTAAATTAATTCCTGGAGATAAGGTTTTATCGCAACTTGCCAAGGCATCCTTCGACAAGTGGTTCAGCAAGTCATCAGCTTGCCATGACATACTTCGGTAAGTGATTTGGCAAGTCATCCTGCACAAAATAAAGCAAAAATAACAGTGATTTCTCCACAAAACTATCAAAACATAAGGCCAAACCCAATAGACAGAGAAACTACGCAAGAATGACTAAGAATGTAACTAAAATGGGCCTAAGTCTAACAATAATATGAGTAAAAAGGGTAGAAATATTGTAATAAATAGACTCTCTTTTACAAAGAATAATTTGGAAAATGAAAATATCTCTCTTAAGACTAAAAATTTTCCTAATTACAAACAAAAACTCTCCCAAACTTGAACTAAAGATTGACAATTGAAATTACAACAAGATGTGTACACACGATTTGACTCTATTTAGCACAAGGGTTTGGAATATAGCTTGGATGTTGCAAGAAGATTCAATAGTTGTTGCTGGTGCTTTAGAGGCTTGCTTTTATACCCTTGCATTGATTTCTAGCCGTTAGAGTGGTTGAGGTCATCAATAGAGACGTTGGAGCTTTTATTTCCTACCATAAATGCACTTCTGCACCTGCCCGTATCGAAACACTAAGGCCCGTACTGATCCCTGTCTCAAAACAAAAAGAGTCGTTGTATGTAATAAATAGAGGCGTATCGAAACGCGGGAACACGTATCGAAACGGTATAAAGGGTCGTATCGAAACGGCTATGGTCGTACCGATGCAATTTTTCTCACTTGAGCTACTGCCAATATCCGCATCGAAACGACCCTAAGGCGTACCGATATGACTAACTGCTTTTTAAAAATTGCTCATTCCCAATAACTAACAAGTAACAGTAAAAAATAATAAATGCTAAGATTTTACAAATCTTTCAGATCGTACCGAAATAGCAAGGCCGTATCGATACAAGATGCCTAAAATTCTTAAACCCAAAAGAAGGTTGTATCGAAACGATTTTTTCTAGTAACCAAATAAGGTTTGGCCGTATCAAAACACCCTTGGGTGTATCGAAACGCCAGTACGTTTTTGTATTGTTTGGCTTAAAAATACTTAGAAAATTTTATAAGGTTTAACTTTTGACTTTGGAAAACAATTTGGGCTTAAAATTACTTATCAAATTTGAGTCAATTGTTCGACTTTAAAGTACTTAAAAATTTATTTACTTTGCAAATAAGTCCTTAAAACAAATTGTTATATCAAAATCAAACATATGTTTTACAATCTCCCCCTTTTTGATATAACAAAATCAAAGTAAATTTTTAAGTACTCCCACTTTCTTTAAGCTATGTTTTGAAAAGATTTTTAAAAATTTTAGCTTAACCCTTCTCCCATTTTTGTTAGATCAAAATCAATGAAGAACCAAAGGATATAACCAAGATATAAAGCAATAAAGCATAAGACAAAACAAAATTAAAGCAACATAATATCATTAGGCATAATAAACCAAAGCAAAGGTTCCGAAATATCCAAACATAATATCCAAACTTAAATCCTAAGAACAAGAAATCAAAGCATATGTCCTAAAAGGAAAAACATAGATAGGTGCATAAAAAAGAAATCCTAAAAGATGAGATGCAAAATTCAAGGTTCGTCTTCATCGTCATCGTCATCTTCATCTTCACCATCATTCATCGTTCTTCCTAGATTGCCTCCTCTCATGATGAAAGGCTGCAAGAGACATGTCGAAAGAAATTTGTTTAGAAGCAATCGAAGCAACACAATCATCAATGGACTTGTGGTGATTCTCGAGGACAATGACTCACTCTTCCGAAGATGTAAAGCGAGTATCAATAGCGGCAAATCCGACATTCATGTTGGTGTCCATCGAGCCAATAGATGTGTGCAAGCTTGTGAATTGCTTGGTGAGAAAGGCCATGAGTGCAACATTGTCTAGTTGAGCTCTTTGAGGTGGAGCCGCTTGACGAAGTTCGTCGAGAATAGCATCGGGTGGAAGCTCGGTGAGACTGTAAAGTGCTCATAAGTCTTATATTTTGTATGCATTCCATATCATATTATTGCTATTCTCAAGTGCATTTTAGGTATATTTAGGTACATGCATGCATTATATACAATATTCTCTACTTTACCATGTTTCTATTGAATATCTTTGATTTGGTAAGAAAAGATACTTTTTAGTTTAGTTTTAGTTTCAGATGCTAGAAGCTGTCAGAAGGAGGAGAAATCAGAGGAGCGGATGCTGAGGTAGCACACCAAGGAGCTGTACTGAAGCAGTTCAACACAGAGAAAGATGATGTCGAGTAGCCGCCGCCGCCATACCTGCCGCCCAGGGCAGCAACTTGAGGATTTGAGGAAGTGGAGTGCGATCGGTAGGGCATAATTTGATGAGTCCATTGAGCCCATCCACTCAATTTACTAAAGCTGGAAACAACGGACAGAGCCGCCAAAAGAGAAGATCGAGGCTTACTTGCGGTACAAGGCAACGACAAGAGAAGTCCAAATTAAAGTCAAAGAAGTTAGATTTAAAGATTGCATTTAATGCAAAAGCTACTTTATCATGAGAAAGACTTCTACTCCAAGGAGGACTTGACCTAGGCCATGCCCTATATATACTTGATCATATTTTGTAATTTAGACATCTTAGAATCCTCCTAATCGATATAGCTTAGTCTCTCTTTTGTTTTCTTGCCGTCATTATGTTCTAAATTCTCTAGGGTTTGGGTTATGTTGTAAAGTAGTTGTGAGAACGGTTTTTTAGGTTCAAGTTTGTTAGTTCAATAAATTCAAGGTTTGCTTATTTCATGTTCTTCATTGTTTTCAATTGAGTTCAAAAGATCGATTGTGAGCAATCCATTTGTTTGACATCGAGAGAGTCAAACTCACGAAAGAAGTAAGCACGATCTCATCCATACTAGGTGTTGATCAATCCAACCTAGACATAGGTTATGGTTTAAAGCGGCTAAAAGAGGACAAACCAAAGGTTGCTATTCATTGTACGATTCACACCAACGAGTATTATCTGCAGCGGGCATCAACAATATTCTAGCTT
Organism: Hibiscus trionum; assembly: GCA_030270665.1. NCBI lineage: Eukaryota > Viridiplantae > Streptophyta > Magnoliopsida > Malvales > Malvaceae > Hibiscus > Hibiscus trionum. Next base: position 4,552,625 of record BSYR01000007.1, on the reverse strand, counting down.
AGACATAAGTAGAATCATTCTCGAAGATTCTACCGAGCCTTGGAGGTTTGCTGAGTTTGCCGCCGAGCCAATTATCCGTTCCACTTGCCGATGCAACGAAAGTTGTTGAAGCACCAATCTGCCATCTTCCGCCGAGGCATCAAAGTCTGGCAGCGCAATACAACTTGATTATTCAAATCAGTTTCACACTATGGAGCAGCATAACCTGACCCATTCTATCAACCTGATCTCTTCCTTAAATTACTTGTGTCTATTTACTTTTCTTTTAAACAAACTGAAATTTAATTGTACATTTAAATATTCTCTCTGCAAGGATTTACATTCGAATATGGTTGTCCAATCCTTGTGGGAGACGATATCTTTTATACTATAACTTGACAAGAGTATTCACTTACGCTCATAATTGGAGAACACCTAAACGCTCTACAAGTTTTTGGCGCCGTTGCTGGGAATTGACAATAGTAAATTCGTCTTTATTTTTATGCACTATTATTTTATTAAATTTAATTTTAGTTTTTATTTTTTTCCTTTTTTATTTGAAAAAAAATAATTTTACAGTTTCTTGTCTAGTGTATGACCAGAGCCAACCAGTCATCCGAAATTGTTTACATAGATGAGATCGAACAAAGAGCAAGAAAACTAATGAAAGAAGCAAGAGAAGACCTCGGAAAAACTAAGGAAAAAGGAAAAAGCTGAGGCAGCTATGCATAACGGCCAAGACGACAAAACTGCCAACAATGCCCGAGACGGCATGGACAGGCAGCAAGATTCGCTGCATGGGAAGCAACCCCCAATCCAGCCCGGGCAGCAACAATATGTGCGCACCACTAGGGACTACTTGGAGCACGACTTCAGAGGATTTGATCCCACTGTGACAGAACCTAAAATTGAAGCAGATCACTTCGAGATGAAACTAGTGATGTTCAACATGATAAACACATTAGGGCAATTTGGAGGAACTGCTACGAAAATACTCGGCAGCAGTGGGGGGGGGGTCCTTGACATTTGCAGAGCTTTTAAGATACATGGAGTCCATCAAGATGTGCTTAAGCTGAGACTATTTCCCTATTCACTAAGAGATAGGGCAAAACAGTGGCTGAATAACCAACCGACAGGATCGTTTAACACTTGGACGGAGTTGTGCAAGGACTTCCTTAACTGTTTCAACCATCAAACGTAACAGATAGGTTAAGAAACGAGATCACTGCTTTCCGCCAAGGGGATGATGAACCGATGTATGAAGCGTGGGAACGATACGAATAGATGCTAAACAACTGCCCGCTTCACGATTTCCCCACCTGGACTCAAGTGTCGATGTTCTACAATGGAGTCAATCAACCGACAAGAATGATGCTTGATGCTTCAGCCAATGAAATCATCCTAGACAGACCACCCGAGTATGCACTACAGATTTTGAATAGAATTGCAAAGAATGACTACAAGTTCCCTACAGCCCGCCGCGACGGCATAAGGCGGCCAACTGTTGTGAATGATGTAGAAGCCACCGAATCTGTTACTGCCCGCCTAGATAAACTGACACAGCTGGTTATGAACATGGCCAAGCCTACCGAGAAAACATATGAGGTCAAAGCTGTGGAGCCCTTTTGTGATGAGTGTGGGGGCAACCATGATTCCTCCGAATGCAACGAATCTGCCAATTTCATGGGGACATATGAGAGGAACATCAGGCCCAACACCAACACATACAATCCGGGCTGGAGAAAGCATCCAAATTTCTCCTGGAGTAACCCTAACACGGCTGCAAATCCAACCCAGCAACAAGGAAGATATTAGCATAACCTGTCCCGGCAGCAGCAACAAAATATGAACAATAATTCACTTGAATCTACTTTACATACTTTTATATCTCGCAGTAGTGATTTTATTGTTCATACTAATAAATTTATTAACAAGACTGAGTCCTTCATGGACAGGACTAAGATGCAGTTGCAAAATCAGGAGGCAGCAATCAAGAACCTAGAGACCCAGTTCTGGCAGTTCACTCAGATCATAAACAACATGTCAATGGGTGCATCATCCAACAACACAAAGGCCACAGAAAAACCCCTTATGAGTAATGTAAAGTAATAACGACAAGAAGTGGGAAACAATTGGATGATCCCAAAGTTGAGCAACCAAAGGAACAACAACTAGAACATCCCACCACGGCAACACCACAAACTGAGGCCTAGGGAGATGACAACAGCCCTGGGACATATGATCATGAACCCCCACAGATTAGATTTCCCTATAAGGAACGTATCTAGGACATCCGTCTGCCGCCTCCCTTCCCCCAAAGACTCAAACAGCGAAAGAAAGAGCACTAGTTCAAGAAATTTCAAGATATACTTAAGTAGGTGCACATCAACATCCCACTCGCGGAAGCCATACAAAACATGCCAAATTATGCGAAATATTTGAAAGATATGGTTTCTAAAAGAAGGAGAGTTGGAGAATTCGAGATGGTATTGTCACTAAAGAATGTATGACAATGCTACATAACAAGGTGCCGCCCAAGAGGAGAGATCCATACAACATTATCATTCCATGCAAGATGGGCAGCAACCATGATATGAGAGCTCTATGTGACCTAGGAGCAAGCATTAATCTGATGCCCAAGGATGTCTTTAACAAATTATGAATTGGAAAAGCAAAACCAACCTCTATCATGCTCCAATTAGCTTACCATTCCTTTGTGCAACCAGAAGGAAAAGTTGAAGATATCCTTGTACGAGTGGGAAACTTCATTTTCCAGCTGATTTCCTTATCTTGGACTGTGAGGCAGACGAGAACGCCCCCATCATTCTTGGGCGACCATTCTTAGCCACGGGCAGGACATTAATAGATGTAGAGAATGAGGAACTCATAATGAGGGATGGCAATCAGAACATAAAGATACATGTTTTACATCCCATGAAACCGGCCATGGAAAAAAAGGTATGCCAAGACACGCATCCCTCAAAGGTCATAACAGAAACAGAGCAAGGCCGTAGCTGCCAGAGCAGACAACAGAGCAACAACAAAGACCCCAAGGAGCAAGATGACCTACCTGGACGAAAAGCAAAACACAACCAACTCAGGAAGTGGTTATGTTTGGGAGATGCATCTCAATGCATTCCCAACATAACTTAATTTATTTTTAATATATTTCTTTTTATTTTTTATGTTTTAGGATTAGATTTTAATTTATTTTCCATATTTTTTAGATCTTAAGTTTTCTTTATTTATTTAATTATTTTTATTTCAGGTTTATGAATAAATAAGCAGGACCAAGAAGAAGGCCCAACAAGGAGCCCACCCACCATGTCGCCGAAACAGCCGAGAGCAGCCCAACGACCAAAACTCGTAACGGCTAGAATATCGATAACATCTAGCCACCAACGATTACAGTGTAACGGGCATTTAATCCCGTAACGTGCATCGAAAAATCTGCCCGTTAGGAATTTAATGTCGCCACGACATCTCTCGACAACCCCTATATATACCTCACTATTTCATTCATTTTCTTCACTTCATCTCCTTATTTAACCTCTTCTTCGTCAACCTACTTTCTTACTATTTTCTATTTTCAGTTTAGAATCAGAATATAAACCGTCTCACCACTATGACATCATCACAATCCAGACCCCCTTTCTAGTGATTATTCTCCGAAATAGATCAAAAGAAACACAGAACGCAATTTGCCAATCGATCAGTATGGGAGGAGCAAGGGTTTTGCTACTCGCAACAAACAGGAGATTTAGGTCTCGAGCCCGCCCTCTATGAGAAGGTACACAGTCAAGGATGTGAGATTTTTGTCAAACAACCCGAGGTGGCAAATATCACACTCCTTAGAGAGTTCTACGCCCACCAACCCGCCCATAAATACCGTTTGTCTTCATCCGAGGGGAGGCAGTAAAACTCAACGCCGCCACCATTAACAGATTCTACGGGCTGGAGATGGGCGATAATCCCCATGAGGAATGGATGTAGACATTGACAGTAGGGGACTACAACAGAATGAAGGAGCGACTATGTGAACCAAACACCCCATGGTTGGTTGGGAAACACGGTGGGTCTGTGCAGCGCCGCCGTCTACATCCGGAGGCAATGTTGTGTAACACCTTCGTCAAAAGACACCTACTTCCCACCTCCCACAACTCAACAATTGATCGACCTCGTCTCGCCCTGATCCACTCGATTATGAATAACCGGCCGATCAACGTGGGATATATAATTTGCACAGAAATCTACAGCTACTACGGAAAGTCGAAGGGCATGTTCTATTTTCCCTCCCTCATCATAGGATTGTGCGCGAACTTCAACGTCCCCACTGACTCCAAGGATGTGATGACACCATCAAGGGAGGGCTAGACTAGAAAAGTCAAGCTTTAGATGATGCAAGCACACCATCCAACCATCTGCCGCCCATACAACCACACCGGCAGAAGAGGCAGCACTGAGGCTGCCCAAAACCCTGAGGTCATCCAGCTGCTCCACACACTGATCGAAAGCAACAAGAGAATTGAGCAGAAGCAGCTGACCTTCATGAAGTACGTGGGGGAAGTTCAAGAGGCCTTTGTGGCCTATCTTTTACAAAAGTTTCCTAACGACGGCCCATCACTTCCCAAATACCCAGAGGAATTGGCCACCGCAGCTGAACCAGGAGAGGCTACACCCTCAGATGCCGCTGCCTACCACGCCGCCTTTCGCCGCCAATTGCCTTCTCCCGCACGATACCTGTCATACTCAGCCACCTCCTCTTCCCACACGGTGACATACACTCCTGAAAGGCATCACCAACAATTCTCTCCAACAACCACAGCAGAAACGGAAGAGTGGCACCCTTCCAAGGATTCTATGCAGCATATAGCAGAAATTAGGGAACCAATGGCCACAGCAGAACCATCGGCAGAACCCATGGCGGAACCAAGCAGGAAAAGGAAGCGACATATAATCTTGGCCGAGCCGGAGGATGAGAACTCAAAAACTGAAGCGGTCCACACTGAAGCTCCTCGCCCTACGAGAGTCAAGCCACTGCGCAAAACAAAGAATTCACCCTCCATGCCTGCTGCCAGGACCTCTTCCAACCGCCGCCTAATCATCCAATCATCATCTTCCTCCTCTACCTCAGAAACTCCAGCATCATCTCCACCATCGGACAACTTTTAGCACTATGTTTTCTTTTTGCTTTTTATTTATGGTTTTTCTGTTTTACTTATTTTTGTTTTTTCATTTATTTTGTTTTTCTATTTTTTTATTTTGTGCATCGAGGGCGATGCCATCTCGAGTTTGGGGGGGGGGGGGGGGTTAGCACTCATTTATTGTTTAGGCGTGCTTAGATCATTTAGTTGCATATGTACATGCCTTTAAGTTAATCAAACTTGTGCCTATGATAGAATAGCCGATTTTAATTTTTTTGCACCATAAAAAATAAACTTAATTTTGGGGAAAGCATGAAGAAAACTTAGAATTTTTCTATAATTGCCAAAATCATAAACAAAAATGTTACTTGCTGAATTTGAGTTATTTTCTGATAAACACTGCCTGCTTGAATTATTTGTAAAATTCTAACATGGCTGCAAAAAGCTGTTGCGGCAGACAAAAAAAAGCATTGCCACAGCAGGAACAAAGAAATATATGATGTTTTACCCAAGAGGTGCCCGAAACAGGCTCTAGGAAGAATCATGTGCCAAGGACACTCCGCTGCTATCAAAGTCCATGTATCTGAAATTTTTTGAAGTGACCGACAAATTAGCATGAGTGAATGACAGTCTTCACGAGATGACTCTACTCAATGGGTTTGTCGTTTTGTAGTTTGCTCCTATCTTAATTTCAGACCTAAAGAGTAGTAGTGATGAGCTAAAGCCCTTACTGCCATGATTATAAATTGTGCTGCCTCGGCAGCAACATTATATTACCTTAACAATATCTTTGTTTACTTAGAATATTCTTCAGATTCAGCTTGTACACAGTTTATGCACACACTGCACTGGCATTATAGTTTAATTTTGAGGTAATTCATGTTATTTTCCTTTCACTAATCTAATGATAGGTGCCACGACCTTGAGGTGTGGAATCAAGTTTAATTTTTTTCTTTCTTTCTGATTAGTGCAAGGGCAAGTATGTTTAGGATTGCATTGCTTGAGGACAAGCAATAGTTCAAGTTTGGGGGTGTGTAAAGTACTCATAAGTCTTATATTTTGTATGCATTCCATCTCATATTATTGCTATTCTCAAGTGCATTTTAGGCATATTTAGGTACATGCATGCATTATTTACAGTATTCTTTACTTTACCATGTTTCTATTGAATATCTTTGATTTGGTAAGAAAACATACTATTTTAGTTTAGTTTTAGTTTCAGATGCTAGAAGCTGTCAGAAGAAGGAGAAATCAGAGGAGCAGATGCTGAGGCAGCACACCAAGGAGTTGTACTGAAGCAGTTCAACATAGAGAGAGATGCTGCCGAGTAGCCGCCGCCGCCATACCTTCCACCCAGGGCAACAACTTGAGGAATTGGTGAAGTGGAGTGCGATCGGTAGAGCATAATTTTCTGAGTCCATTGAGCCCATCCACTCAATTTACTGAAGCCGAAAACAATGGACAAAGTCGCCAAAGGAGAAGATCGAGGCTTGCTTGCAGCACAAGGCAACAACAAGGGAAGTCCAAATTAAAGTCAAAGAAGTCAGTTTTTAAGATTGCATTTAATGTAAAAGCTACTTTATCATGAGGAAGACTTCTACTCCAAGGAGGACTTGACCTATGCCATGCCCTATATATACTTGATCATATTTTGTATTTTAGACATCTTAGAATCCTCCTAGTCGGCATAGCTTAGTCTCTCTTGTGTTTTCTTGCCGTCATTATGTTCTAAATTCTCTAAGGTTTGGGTTATGTTGTAAAGTAGTTGTGAGAACAATTGCTTAGGTTCAAGTTTATTATTGCAATAAATTCAAGGTTTGCTTATTTCATGTTCTTCATTATTTTCAATTGAGTTCGAAAGATCGATTGTGAGCAATCCATTTGTTTGGCATCGAGAGAGTCAAACTCACGAAAGAAGTAAGCACGATCTCATCCATACCAGGTGTTGATCAATCCAGCCTAGATATAGGTTAGGGTTTAAAGCGGCTAAAAGAGGGTGAACCAAAGGTTGTTGTTCATTATACGATTCACGCTGACGAGTATTATCTGCAGCGGGCATCAACTATATTCTAGCTTAGACATAAGTAGAATCATTCTTGAAGCATTCTTCCAAGCCTTGAAGGTCTGCATAGTTTGCCGCCGAGCCAATTATCTGTTCCACCTGCCGAGGCAGCGAAAGTTGTTGAAGCACCAATCTGCCATCTTCCGCCAAGGCAGCAAAGTCTGGCAGCGCAATACAACTTGACTTATTCAACGCAGTTTCACACTACGGAGCAGCATAACCTGGCCCATTCTATCAACCCGATCTCTTCCTTAAATTACTTGTGTCTATTTACTTTTCTTTTAAACAAACTAAAATTTAATTGTGCATTTAAATATTCTCAGTGCAAGGATTTACATTCGAATATGGTTGTCCAATCTTTGTGGGAGACGATATCTTTTATACTATAACTTGACAAGAGTGTGCACTTGCGCTCATAATTGGAGAACACCCAAACGCTCTACAGATACAAACCCACTCATTGTTGAGGTAGTGAAACTTAGCACGAATGAGGGAGGTCTCATTGATTTGATCATTGAGACGCGATGGTTCATCATTAGAGCAATCTATCTCTAATTGAGTAAATAAGTAACTCAAAGCGGCGCTGTAGGTGAAAGAAGTAACCTGATCGTTGTGACTATATTGACGAGGTAAACCATCTTGGCAAACATGATTTGAGCAAGACTTGGGCGTTTCTCTTCATGGAAGCATCGAAGGCAAAAATCATTAACTTGGTGGATGGATGAAAATTTTCCACCATAAGGGCGGAACCACCAAGTGATCATCATGTGAAGAATGTGATCATGAGCATTGAGAACGGTAACAAAGCCACTCAAAATATGTACTAATGAGTCCTCATCGGTTATACCCTCATCCTCAAGACCAAAAGTATTGGTTAAAGTCCGAATGGTAACCCGAAACTTCTTCCCCATCAAATAAGATTCAATAGCAACCACAGTCTTTTTGTCGGGACCAACAATACACTTGGCATTGACATAGAAAATCAAAACAAGATTTTTGTCGACAATAGGTTGTAAGGCAAAAAATTTCATAAACCTCCAACGCCTTAAAAGATGAAGATATCGAAATTTAAAGCACTCAAAATCTAAAAAGGGAAGAGATACAACCCGATCGTGACGGATATCATGAGTTTGAAATTGTCAAAAACAATCCATCTCGTCCGTGGTGTGAAAACACATTGGGTAAATAACCACAAGATTAGGGCGAGTAATCCCATTATTCTCAACATTTGAGGATTCTCCAACTTCCGTAGTTCTTGCTCTTTTTTTATGACCCATAGGAAAATCTAAACATAAATCAAGGCACAAGAAAACAATGTATGCATAACCATCACATTCGATCAAAAAATAATCCAATTGATCAAGGTAGGAAAAGAAAAAGACTATAAAATATAAGTTAAAAACATATACATATATAAAACAAAATTTGGTAAAAAAATTGTTTTGAAAAATAGTAAAATTAAATATAGGGTATAATTTTATATTCGAAACAAAAATTTCAAATTTTGAAAGAAATTTTGCAGAATCTTGAAAACCCATACTATAGATGTACTTTATGTACAAAAATTAGCATAAAATAGTATAGAAAAATAAACGAAATTGAAAAGAAAAGATTTTTACCTTAATAAGGGATCAGGGATGAATGCTTGAAGATGATGCACAATTTGATGAAATATACTTGAATTTTGAGTTGTGGAGTAAAAACCCTCAAAGCTTTGTGTGAAAAACAAAGGGTTTTGATGGGTATTTATAGAATGAAAACCTAGGGTTTTGGGGGGGTGAGGGGAAGGAGATTGAGTTTTAATGAAAGTAGGTTTGAAGATGGAAACTAATTAATGACTAAAATTAATAATTTGTGGCTGCACGTATCGATACGCCAAAAGGCGTATTGAAACAAGTGTATCGGAACGTGTTTACGCGTACCAAAACACCTTACTGTACTGGTACATGTTTAACTGTACCAAAACCCTATTAAGCTTCCCCGTATCGAAACCTGTTTAACTGTTTCGATACCATTTACCTAAGATTTAAGCTTAGGGATTTTCTCAAGCATGTCGTATCGAAACAACCTTGCATGTTTCGATACACCTTGCCTATAAGATACATTTTGGGCACAAAGGTGTCCAAAAATTGGATTTCAAATGATCCTAAATGCATGTACATGAGATATAAGCAAGATATATGGACTAAAACAGATACATACTCCCCTAGCAACAAGCATAGAAGCATCAAGAAGCAAAATTGCATAAACAACATCATCATTCAAAATCAAACAAAATTTTGACATTTAAGGGCTCTAAAAGGTCAAGATAGGCTAGTTTGACCTAACTCTCTCCTAAGAGTTCAAAAATGCTCTTTGTCTAAAGGATTTGTAAAGATATCTGCTAGTTGGTTTGAGGTATCAACATATTCTAGAACAACATCAATTTTGAGGACATGGTCCCTAATGAAATGGTGTCTTATCTCTATGTGCTTGGTTCTAGAATGTTGGATGGAATTCTTAGTGAGACATATGGCACTAGTGTTGTCACACTTAAGGGGTATGGTACCTACATCAATTCCATAATCTAGAAGTTGTTGCTTCATCCAAAGGACTTGAGCACAACAAATTCCAGCCGTTATATATTCCGCTTCGGTGGTAGATAAGGCTAAACTATTTTGTTTCTTAGAGAACCAAGATATGAGCATACTACCTAGGAATTGGCAAGCGTGGAAGGTACTTTTTCTATCTATCTTACAACTCCCATAATTTGTATCAGAATATGCATGTAAGCTAAAGGAAGAGTCTTTAGGATACCAAAGGCCTAAACAAGGTGTGTCTCTAAGGTATCTAAACATTCTCTTAATGGCTACAAGGTGTGATTCTCTAGGACTAGCTTGAAACCTAGCAAACACTAAACATGATATCAGGTCTACTTGTGATAAGGTAAAGAAAAGATCCAATCATAGAACGATAAATCTTAGAATTAACACACTTACCTCCTTCATCCTTGTCTAGCTCAATCGATGAGCTCATTGGAGTGGCTTGAGGCTTTACGTTCTCCAAGCCAAACTTCTTGAGCACGTCCTTGATTTACTTAGCTTGATTGATGAAGATGTCATCCTTCATTTTCTTGATTTAGAGCCCAAAGAAAAATTAAAGCTCACACATCATGCTCATCTCAAACTCACCTTGCATCCTCTTAGAAAATTCTTGGCAATAAAATTCATTAGTAGAACCAAATATAATATCATCAATATAAATTTGAACTACTAATATGTCATTGCCATTTCTATTAATGAAAAGTGTAGTATCCACCTTGCCTTTTTCAAAACCTTTTTCAACCAAAAAGTTTGAAAGCCTTTCATACTAAGCTCTAGGAGCTTGTTTCAAACCACATAAAGCTTTTGTTAATTTGAAAACATGGTTTGGAAAACTTAGATCTTAAAAACTCGGTGGTTTTTTCTACATACACTTCTTCATTAATAAAACCATTTAAAAATACACTTTTCACATCCATTTGAAAAAGCTTGAAACCATGATAACATGCAAATGCAAGAAGCATCCTAATTGCTTCCTTTCTAGCTACGGGTGCATACGTTTCATCAAAATCAATTCCCTCTTCTTGAGTGTAACCTTGAGCAACAAGTCTAGCCTTATTTCTCACTATGTTGCCACTCTCATCTAGTTTTTTAAAAAAACCCATTTAGTTCCTATAGTGGATTTATTACTAGGCCTATCAACTAAAGTCCATATTTTACTTCTCTCAAATTTATTAAGCTCTTCTTGCATGGCCAATATCCAAAAATCATCTTTTAATGCTTCTTTGATATTTTTAGGCTCAATCCATGAAATAAATGCAACATTGCTCATTTATTTATGAGAATATCGAGTCGTTACCCCCTTGGATGGATCACCCAAGATTTCACCATCCTTAACATAGTTGAGTTCCCTTGGGTAGCTCACTTCCTTTTCCTCAATTGTCATGTCTATTAGGCTTGATAGGCTCGATTATCACCTTCAACCGATGCTTGCCAAGTGGTGGAGAAGTTGGATTTTGGGATGTTTAAGTTGGTGGCAAAAATAAAGAATTAAACACAACGATTTAGAGTGGTTCGACTCTCTAACCCAAAGCCTACATCCGCTACCTTGGAACACCACCAAGGATTTCCCAAATTCACTAAGAATTTCGTCCCCTTTTCTCAACTTAGGAGGAAACTGTTACAACGATTAAGCTATCTACCCTTAGCTTAATCAAACACTCTCTTACAAGTGAAATTCAAAGCAAACAAGAAATCCCTCTAATAGATATGTGTTTGCAACTCGAAGCACTCACCCAAAACCTATACACTTGAGCAAATTTGACAATTAAGCTCACAAGTGTTGTCTATACATGAAATATACAATTTAGGCCCTAAAGACAATTTGACATCATAGTGTTGTTGCCAATTGAAGCATTAGTCTTCCCTTGATGCTTGAAGGTCCCTTTTACACTCCCAATTGAGTTTGTAGTCGTTGAGGACCGTTGGGATTGATTTGGAACCGTTTGAGCCTTTATTTCCCTCATTAAATGCTATTCTGGAGCTGTTTGTAGCAGAACACATGAGCCCGTATCGGAACGACCTTCTTTAGAACTAGCCGTTGAAGCCTGATGCAGCAAGCCATATCGAAACGCCTCTGGCCGTATCGAAACGATATTGAGCTGTATCAAAACAGTTACAAACCGTTTCGGTACGAGTGACTGTTAAGCTACATTTAAAAGACCGTTGGGGAGGTTTTAACCGTTGGACATATCAAAACACCAAAGGGGTATTTCGAAACCAAAACTCTCTGTATCAAAACGGGTAAACCCTGTTTCGGTACGTGTTTTGGCAGTTTTAAAATGTATCGATACAGTTTAGCATGTATCAAAACGGGTACCTTGAAAACCCTAGTTTGACTACTTAAAAACATTTCAAACCTTTCCAAAACCATTTAAAATATCCTCAAACTTATTTTCAAGTAATTGGACTTAGAGTATGTTTTAAATTCTTTTTAGTTTAGTCCAAAGCATTTTTCAATTATTATATCAAAACATGTAGTTCTACAATGTCCTTTAAGGCTTCAATGGGATGATCTTGTGGTTCTTCCTTGGTTGGAGCCTCATCCACATTTGATAATTGCTCACAACCAATGGCTTCAATGATCCCTACATCATCATCATCACAAGAATCTTTCCTCAGAATGAGGTTATCATCGAAAATCACATGAATAGACTCTTTTACAACTAAGGTTTTTTTGTTAAACACTCGATAGACTTTAGAGTTTAAAGAGTGTCCTAAGAAAATAACTTCATCACTTTTTTCATCAAATTTACCTAAATGATATTTTCCATTGTTTAAAACAAAAACTAGATTTTGAAATTCCGTTATATGGACACTCCTAATGTGAGTTATGTTTTGACCAAGGTCATTTTGAGTAACTTTTGAAAATGTGATGAATTTTCCTAAACCCTTATCTTTTGTACTTAAAAAGAGAATCTAAGTGTATCTAGAGAAGTCATCAACTAAAACATAAGCATATGATTTTCCACCCAAGCTAGTAGTCCTAATAGGCCCAAAGAGATCCATATGGATTAATTGTAAAACCCTACTAGTAGAAACATCATTAATGGATTTAAATGAGGCACATTTTTGTTTACCCTTAGCACAAGCATCACAAATTTTGTCTAATGAGAATTTTAGCTTAGGAAAACCTCTAACTAGATTTTGTGAAACTAATTTCTTTAAAACACTTATGCTAGCATGCCCTAGTTTTCTTTGCCACAACCATGCATCATTTTCATCACTAGCAACCAAACATGCATGAGATGTATGTATATCTTCTAGATGCACCATATAAATGTTACCTATCGGATGACCAATGAGCATTATTTCATTTGTTTTAATGTTCACAATTTTACACCCATTAACACTGTAAAGTGTCCACAAGTTCTATATTTCATGCACATTCCATATCATATTATTGCTGTTTTGAGTACATTCTAGGCATAATTAGGATCATGCATTGCAATTTGCAGTATTTCTTTACTTTGCCATGCTTTTATAGATTATCTGTTATTTGGTGAAGAAAAGGTAATGTTTTAGTGTAGTTTTAGTTTCAGGTACTAGAGGCTGACAGAGGGAAAGAGGAGCTGAGGATATGATGCTGAGGCAGCAGACCAAGGAGTTGTACTGATGCAGTTCCAAATAGAAATAACAGCTGTCAGGTAGCTGTCGCCGCCCAACCTACCGCCCAAGACAGCAGACTATGGAGTTGGAGAACCAGAGTGCGATCTGTAGAGTAGAAAATCCTAATTCTATCGATGTTCTCCACTCAATTTTTGACGTTTGTAGCAGCTGGCAGAGCCGCCGAAGGAGAATCTCGAGATTACTTGCATAGCAAGGCAACATGATAAAGTCCACATTCAACTCAAAGAAGTCAGATTTTAAAGCCGCATTTAATGTAAAATGCTACTGTGAAGACTTCTACTTCAAGAAGGACTAGACCTAGCTAATTCCTATATATACCCATTGTAATTCTATCTCAAAACAAGTTAGGATTTCCTTAGGCATGGTTTAGGTTTTCTTGCAGCCAACATGTTCTAAAATTCTTCTTTGGTTTGGGTTTTGTTGTAATTAGTGTGAGAACGGTTGTTTAGGATTTTAAGTTCGTTTTTGCAAATAAATTATAAGGTCTACTTATTCCATGTTCTTCATAATTTTCAATTAAGGCGAACGATTAGTTGAATTCTACCCATTTGTTTGGTATCGAGAGAGTCAAACTCACGAAAAGAGTAAGTACGATTTCATCTATAGACAGTACGATCAATCTGGCCTAGACATAGGTTAAGCGTTTAAGGCGGCTAAAAGAGGACGAATCCACATTGCTGTCTTGGCACGATTCACAACGCGACTGGTATTATCTACACTGGGCATCAACAGCACTCCGACTTAGACATAAGCGGAGTCACTTTCGAAGCGTTCTGTCGAGCCTTGTAGTTCTACCGAGATTGCCACCGAGACACAATTCCATTCCCTACTGAGGCAGCGAGAGGGTCTCTGCAGTTTACCTGCCATCCCTCACCGAGGCAGCAGAGTCTGGCAGCACAAAACAAGTTGTCCTATTCAACGCAGTTTTACACTAAGCGGCAACATAACCCTGCCCATTCTTTCAACCTGATTTCTTCTTCTTCAATTACTTGTGTTTTTATTTTACTTTTCTTCTCAACAATCAAATTAATTGTGCATTTACTTTTCCTTGTGCATGAACAACAATTCGAATCAAGTTGTCCAATCCCTGTGCGAGACGATATCTTTTATACTGTTGAGTGCATAAAAGTTCTATACTTTACCCCTCATTTACCCATATTTTTGCTGCACTCAAGCATGATTAATTGCATTTAGGATAGATTTTTGCATACACATCACAATTAGATAAAACTGCACAGATGCTGTTGAAATTGTTCACATTTGCAGGCATCTGTTGCGGTAGCAATTCAGGGCAGCAAAGGAGCAGAGGCGAGTTGAGGAGCTGGAATTGAAGGATAAAAAGCACTGCCTGTCGTGGTACCTACCATGACGACAGAGAGACACTGAGGTGGAAAAGTGGAGAGGAGCTCGACAGATAGAGGATTTCAAGTCGGTCTGTCGTGGGTCACTCCCATATTTTCTGAACCCTGAAGCAGAAGGAAGGCCAGGCCCAAAGTTCAAGGAAGAAAGTCAAAGCAAGAAAAGAGGACGGATTAAAGGCATCTACTCAGAAGATTTAGTCTTTAATAGAGTTGTACTTTAATTTAAACTTGTATTCTGGCCAGATTAGAAAACTTGGACCCAAGGCCTATATAAAGGCATGTAATTCGACCAAGGGGGATATCTCACTCCTAGTCGTCTTCCCCCAAAACCCTAGTCGTTTCTCTCTCTTCACCATGTTCTAAATTTCCCCAAGGGCTAAG
Organism: Hibiscus trionum; assembly: GCA_030270665.1. Classification (NCBI taxonomy): domain Eukaryota; kingdom Viridiplantae; phylum Streptophyta; class Magnoliopsida; order Malvales; family Malvaceae; genus Hibiscus; species Hibiscus trionum. Next base: position 4,537,489 of record BSYR01000007.1, on the reverse strand, counting down.
GGTTGATCTTGTAAAGTAGTTGTGAGGATTGTATTGTTCTTCGGATTTTTCTGTTCAAATAATAAAACTTCAAGTTTATTTACTCTGGTTTTCAATATCTCATAAGAGCATCGGGAGAGCATTGTGAGGTTATCCATTTGCTTGATATGGAGAGTGTTAAGCATACGAAAGGAGTAAATACGCGTTTTCCATTTTATGGTTAAACAATCTTGGCTTATGGATAAGTACAAGGTTAAGTGGCTAAAGAAGAATTCACAAACATTGGTGTTCACCCTCTGATTCACGCCGGGATGTATCATCCAAGACGTGTTCATCAACAGAACTTGGACATAGGGGTAGGACAAGTGACAACACAGATTCTTGCCAAGCTTGAAGTACAGAGTTGTTGATCGCTGCCGCGACATTAACGGACCTCTGTCGCGACAGGTGTTGCCGCGACAGGAACGACGACATAACGACAGAAGTTCCTCTGAATAGTGCAACACCCGCACTACTGAGCAAATCAATACCTACCTATTCTCTCAATCTGGTTTCCTTATCTTTTATTTCAGTTATTTCTCAAGATTACTTCAAACAATCATTTAAACTATTCCTTTTTTTGGTGCAGCAATTTAAAGATAGAGTTATTTCCAGTCCCTGTGGAGACGATATCCGATACTCTAGTATCACTTTACTACTTGCGTCGCGTACACTTGCACTATTTGTGATAGTCTTATTTACACGCAACAAGTTTTTGGCGCCGTTGCCGGGGACTGGCAACATATCTTTACCTTTTAATTACTGCACTTTGCTTTTATTTTTAATTTTTGTTTCAGCTGTTTTATTTTCCCCGTGCTTTTCACAATGTGCTCTTGTTGCTTATGCGCAGATCAAGACGTGGTAAGGAACCTGAGTATGAACTAGATCCAGAAATCGAATGCACATATCAACTCAGGAACCAAGCCCGACTCTTGATAGAAAGAAACAACTATCTTGAGGAGATACTAGAGGCAATGGTGAACGGAAGGCAAGGCCATAGGGAAGATGAAAACAACAACCACCCCAGGGGTAATGTGGATCCTCCTAATGACCCTCGAAACGAAATGCCGCCGCCCGATGCCCCAGCAGCACGACAGACTTGTCGAGACTACATGGATAACGACCATGTTGAATTGGAAACTACTCTGCCAGATGTGGAAGCTGAACACTTCGAACTGAAACATGTCATGTTCAGCATGAAAAACTCTGCTGGCCAATTTGGTGGTTCTGCTACTGAGGATGCACGTGAACATCTTAAAACTTTCCAGGAGATATGTAGATCGTTTAGATTGCCAGGAATAAGTCCAAAAGTACTGAGCCTCCGGCTATTCCCTCATTCATTGAGAGATAGAGCTAAAACTTGGTGGAATAAATTAACGCCGGGTTCAATAAGAACTTGGGAAGATCTCTCTCGTGAATTCATTTCTGGTTTTAATCCTTCTCATTTATCTGAAAGATTGCGTAACGAGATTGCTACTTTTCAACAGGAAGATGACGAACCAATGCAAGAAGCGTGGGACAGATTTACGACTCTCTTACGAAACTACCCAATGCATGGATTCCCTGTATGGAATCAGGTTGTCAAATTCTATAACGCTGCTAATGCACATATTCGACTGAGGATGGATTCAACAACAAATGGGTTATTACTGGATAAAGAACCAGACGAAGCAATGCTGGTGTTGAAAAAGTTAGCAAAGAATGATTAGCAGTTTTCTACAGCTCGAAGGGGAGGTAAACGAGGAATATCTGTAAAGGAGTACGAAGCTGACAACTCGGTCAAAACTTAGATTGCATACCTCACTAAGATAGTTGAGTATCTAAAGCGGAAGGATTCTAAAGCTGTATTTTCTGTCGAAGAGGTGTGTGAAACCTGTAGCGGAAACCACAGTATAGAGGAGTGCCCTTTATAGCTGGAAGAAGGGATGTATGTTGGGAAATATAACATGAATAAAACCTATGACTCCAACCACTACAATCCAAATTGGAGGAAGGACCCCAAATTTTCATGGAGTAACCCCAACAACGCACTGAACCCTCCACTCCAGAACAACTAGAATCAAGGAGGTCCTAGGATTCTGTCACGACAGCAACCATAGCAGCAGCCGACGATCACAACAAGTATACTAGAGCAGACCCTGGCCACATTCATGTCTCAAACCGGAGCATATATGGCAAACATGGATCACTTTGTCAAGAAAACTGAATCCTTTATAGACAAGACAGAAATGAGAATGACAAACCATGAGGCTATCCAAAAATACCTAGAGACACAGATGGGTCAGGTTTCACAGTTCATAAACCCAAGGCAGAATGGAGGATTCCCTACTGATACTAAGGTCACTGGAAAACCCACACATGAGTAGTGCAAAGCGATTACAACGAGGAGTGGGAAACAACTACATGGGTCGATAATATAAGAAACACCGAGTAAGGAATCGACCCAACAGACAACTACCGTGAACACTGCCTCGATAGAAGAGAAACAGTCTGCTGTCGTCACACCTGCCACGATAGCAGAAGGAACTGAGGAGCAGAAAAAAGAAACTTAAGATCTTGAGCCTCCTCAAATCCGACTTCTATGTGAAGGACGCCTTGAAGATTACCGTCCATCACCCCCTTTTCCACAGTGGTTAAAGAAACAGAAACATGTGTACTAGTTTAAGAAGATCTATGATGTCTTTAAGCAAGTACACATCAACATCCCGTTGTTAGAAGCCATTAAGCAGATGCCATGTTATGTAAAGTTTCTAAAGGATGCAATGTCCAGGAGGTCCAGACTTGGGGAATTTGAAATGGTAATGATGACAGAAGGATGCATGGCAATCCTACATAAGAGACCACCCCAAATAAGAAGGATCCTGGCAGCTTCATCATACCATGCATAATTGGAGACAAGTTTGTGGGTAAGGCACTTAGTGATCTTGGTGCTAGCATTAATCTAATGCCCAAATCTGTATTTTAGAAACTAGGTATTGGACAAGAAAGGCCCACGACAGTCATGCTGCAGCTGGCAGACCGCTCTTACGTACATCCGGAAGGAAAGATCGAAGATATCTTTGTAAGAGTGGATAAGTTTATTTTTCCTGCTGACTTTCTTGTTTTAGATTGTGAAGCAGATGAAAACGCACCGATAATCCTGGGGCGACCCTTCCTAGCCACAGACAGAACAGTGATCGACGTAGAAAAAGGAGAATTGACGATGAGAGTCAATGACCAACAAATCAAGCTCAATGTTCTTCAAGCAATGAAACAAGCTGATGCAGAAAAAGAGTGCAAGGAATTTCAGAAATAATCCTAGACCAACCCTGCATTAGGTCGAACTGCCACGACAGGAAATTTGGTCAATGCCACCGCAGTCACCTTGAAGACTGTCACGATAGCATGGACAATAGTGACCCGTTAGACACAGATGCATCAGATACTAAAGGTCCTTAGGAGGTAAATTGGATAGGCACTCGTCCAAGTAAGTTCTTCGAGCCTTTGAATTATACCTCGAATGAACATGTAATCCAAAAGCCTTCCATTGAACAACCGCTTGTTTTAGACCTTAAACCCCTGCCAGGGCAACTTAAATACGTTTTTCTTGGTTTCAATGATACGTTGCCCATGATCATCTCTTCCAAATTGAAGCAGGAACAGGAACAACAGCTGATCAAAATGCTACAACAACATAAAAAGGCAATTGGATGGACCATTGCTGATATCCAAGGCATCAGTCCGAAGTTATGCATGCATAAGATCCTCTTGGAGGACGACCATAAGCCGACAATCGATGCCCAAAGACGACTGAACGAGGCTATACGAGAAGTGGTACGAAAAGAAATCATCAAGTGGCTTGATGCTGGAATAATATACGCCATCTCGGATAGAAAGTGGGTGAGCCCGGTGCAATGTGTACCCAAAAAGGGAGGCATAACCGTGGTGATGAACAAGGACAACGAACTAATCCCAACCAGGACTGTGACCGGTTGGAGGGTTTGTATGGACTACCGGAAGCATAATAAAGCTACCTGGAAGGACCACTTCTCCCTACTCTTTATCGATCAAATGTTAGATAGATTAGCGGGGAAGCCTTACTATTGTTTTCTTGATGGTTACTCAGGTTATAACCAAATTGCAATCGCACCGGAGGACCAAGAGAAAACAACATTCACATGCCCATACAACACATATGCCTTTCGAAGAATGCCATTTGGGCTTTGCAATGCACCATCAACCTTTCAACGGTGCATGATGGCAATATTCTCCAACATGGTGGAGGATTTCCTAGAAATTTTCATTGATGACTTTTCCGTCTTTGGAGACAGTTTCGACGGTTGCTTAGGCAATTTACAGAAGGTTCTTGAAAGATGTGAAGAGGCAAACCTTGTTCTAAACTGGGAAAAATGCCACTTTATGGTGGATGAAGGCATAGTGTTGGGCCACAAGGTTAGCAGCCGCGGCATAGAGGTAGAAAGAGCTAAAATCGAGGTTATTGAAAAACTGCTGCCACCCACCACAATAAAAAAGGAATAAGAAGTTTCTTAGGGCATGTAGGGTTTTATCGAAGATTCATTGCCAATTTCTCAAAAATCACTAAACCCATGTGTCTCCTGCTGGAACATAATCGTGCCTTTGACTTTAACACTAAATGTACTGAAGCATTCAGAATACTGAAGGAAAAACTGGTAACAGCCCCAATAGTGCAACCACCAGACTGGAGCCTACCATTCGAGATAATGTGTGACGCTAGTGATTATGTTGTCGGGGCAACACTAGGGCAGAGGAAGGAGAAACTCTTCCATGTGATCTACTATGCCAGCAAAACTCTAAACGATGCTCAGATAAACTACACCACAACAGAAAAGGAGCTACTCGCAGTGGTGTTTGCAATTGACAAGTTCCGACCTTATATAGTTGGAACAAAAGTGGTGGTCCATAAAGATCACTCAGCACTTAAATATATGTTCACCAAAAAGGATGCCAAACCAAGATTGATACGTTGGATTCTGCTAGTACAAGAAATTGACATTGACATCAAGGATAAAAAGGGGACATAAAACCAAGTAGCAGATCACTTGTCAAGGCTGGAGATGGGAAGAAATCAAGAGAAAGGCAAGACCAACATACTAGAAACCTTCCCAGATGAAGGAAAAACTGGTAACAGCCCCAATAGTGCAACCACCAGACTGGAGCCTACCATTCGAGATAATGTGTGACGCCAGTGATTATGCTCTCGGGGCAACACTAGGGCAGAGGAAGGAGAAACTCTTCCATGTGATCTACTATGTCAGCAAAACTCTAAACGATGCTCAGATAAACTACACCACAACAGAAAAGAAGCTACTCGCAGTGGTGTTTGCAATTGACAAGTTCCGACCTTATATACTTGGAACAAAAGTGGTGGTCCATACAGATCACTCAGCACTTAAATATCTGTTCACCAAAAAGGATGCCAAACCAAGATTGATACGTTGGATTATGCTGGTACAAGAAATTGACATTGACATCAAGGATAAAAAGGGGACATAAAACCAAGTAGCAGATCACTTGTCAAGGCTGGAGATGGGAAGAAATCAAGAGAAAGGCAAGACCAACATACTGGAAACCTTCCTAGATGAGCAGTTGTTTGCTGCAACTAGCACTGCCGTGACAGCCATGGCGGCAGGTAAGCTTTTTGAAACCCCTTGGTATGCTGACATTGTCAATTATATTGTATGTGGGTTATTACCTCATGAGCTTAATTACCAAGCAAGGAAGAGGTTCCCAAATGATGCAAAACATTATTATTGGGACGAACCTCTTCTCTTTAAGCATTACTCATATCAAATAATCAGTAGATGCATACCATAAGAGGAACAAAAAGAAGTGCTTCACCACTGCCATGCTGCCCCTTATGGAGGACACTTGGGAGGAAATAAAATTGCTGCCAAGGTTCTGCAATCTGGTTTCTTTTGGCCTACACTGTTCAAGGATGCACAAGCTTTTTACAAGAGCTGTGATAAATGCCAAAGGACTGGAAACATATCTAGAAGGCATGAGATGCCACTTCAGGACATACTTGCGGTCGAAATATTTGATGTTTGGGGAATCGACTTCATGGGGCCATTCCCAGCCTCTTGTGGGAATTTATACATCCTGCCGGCAGTAGACTATGCGTCTAAGTGGGTAGAAGCTATCGCCACTCAAAAGAACGATGCCAAGACTGTGCAAAGATTTCTTCACAAGCACATCTTCGCAAGGTTTGGCATCCCAAGGGCGATCATTAGCGATGAGGGGAGGCATTTCGACAATAGGGTAATTGCTAGTGCACTAAAGAAATACGAAGTAAAGCACCGAATTGCAACAGCATATCACCCTCAAACCAATGGGCAAACCGAAATATCAATTAGAGAAGTAAAGAACATCTTAGATAAGATGGTCAAACCAACTCGAAAGGACTGGTCTCTACACCTAAATGATGCACTATGGGCCTACAGGACAACATTCAAGATGCCATTGGGAATGTCACCCTATCGCCTCATTTACGGGAAAACATGCTATTTACTTGTCGAGATAGAACACAAAGCATATTGGGCTATAAAGACAGTTAATATGGATTGGGACAAGGTAGGGCAGAAAAGGCTACTGGACTTGAATGAAATTGAAGAAATTCGAGCAATGGCCTACGACAACGCCAATATCTACCAGGACAAAACAAAGAAGTGGGACGACAGTTCTGCCCAGGGCAGCAGGTGTTGTTGTTTAACTCTAGGTTGAAACTCTTCCCAGGAAAGCTTAAATCTAGGTGGTCTGGCCCTTTTCATGTAGTCCAAGTTTCCCCCATGGTGCTATTACAATCAGATCAATCATGGATGGGCACCAATTCAAGGTCAATGGACAAAGGCTCAAGCATTATCAGGGGACTGAAGCCCCAAAGATGCAGGAAGTAGTTACTTTAGGAGATGCCCCACAAGGAATCCCTAATTTAACTTAATTTTAATTTATTTATTTATTTTTAGGAAATAAGATTTTAATTTATTGTTTATTTTAGTTTTCAGGAAATAAAGGAAGCAAAGAAAAGAGGAGGAATGAACCAGCCCACGACATTCACAACAGTCCATAAAGCCCAATGGACATGCCTGTCGTGACAGCCTGTTACCAGATGTCACGACAGACGCAGAAAATACAGCTTGTCACGGAGCTGTCGCAACAGACACGGAAACACGTAACAGACGCGTAGCAGACACGGAAATGCGTGACAGACGCATCAGGAAACCGCGTGCCAGTTGGCTTCGTTATTCGCGCCAACTGTTACAGTCCTAACGAGCAGAAAATCTCGTTCTATATAAACCCCCACTCCCATTTCATTTTCACCTTATTCTCATACTCTCTACTTTGCTTTCCAGAATTTAGCTCTCAGGAATTTTCTTTTATGTTGCTACAATTTTCCTCGCAATGACTACTAGACCAACTCGATGGAGTGCTGCCTCCACCTCTGCCACAACAGTATCCACACCCAGCCACAACTGAATCCCAAGACGCTTCGCATCAGCAGTTAAATGTTTCAGAATGTTTGCATTTTGGTCCTGAAACTTGTTTGTGCAATTGTATGAGTTTGGGATGTCCGTTTGAGCTGAAATTTGGCTGAGAAGCATGAAACATGATTAATTTTAAGTTGGTAACTTAAAATCTGGATAAGTCCTCAAAGTTTTCAGAATTTACAATTTGGTCCCTAAAGTTGTAAAATTGTTCAAGTGAGTCCCTGTTTGATCTCTGATGTTTGTGATCTTTGAGCATGTTGTTTGTGTGATCACAATTAGAGCTAATGTGCATCTAGACAAGATTAAAAAGAAAAAAAGGGTCGTTAATCAAGGTTGACTTTCGGGTTGACTTTGGTTTTCCCCGTGTGACTTTCTTAATTCGGGTCAATCGTCTAGACCGGGTTAAGGGGGTTACATTTGGTGGTATCAGAGCTGTGTTGCGAATGCTTGGGGAAAACGGTAAGTTGTTGTAAGGTGTGTTTGATGTTTACCTTGTTGTGTGGTTGAAAGCTGGTTGAAACACGTGTTTCTGAACAAGTTGCTGATGTTTTCAAGCATGCTTTGTGTTTATGAATCATCGTTGAATTAATGTGGATATGTGCTGATGTTATGAGCTGGTGTTATGCTTGATGAAAGTGTAATGTGTATGTTATGTTGCTAATATGTTGTTGCAAGTGGATGCTGTTTGATGTAAGCATGATCAAAGTATGTTGATTGATATGCTTGATGTTGTGTTATCCATGTTTGTGTTGACTGTTATGTCATGTAAAGGGGAGGATTCGGGATACCCATTGCCTTATTATTATAGCTATTGTGTTATATTGGAGTTGGAGTTTGAATCCTTGCTTAAAGCTGGTCTAACTGGTTTGTTTGTTTTGTTGTGGTTGTTTGTTGTTGTTAGTAGTATGGCGAAGTCGTTGATAGAATGGCAGTTGGGTGAGATGGTTGCTGCCTTAGGGCAGGTTGTTAAGGCAGGGAACTCACTCTTTTGTAAAGGTGTTTCGTCTCAGTCTTCTGTGCCTGGGGTTGAGGTGTTAAGGTAGAAGGAAGAAGCTGGTTCTGTGATGAAGAGTTCATCATCTGTTGATCAGGAGGTGTTGGGAACATCTCAGGCTGTAGCGACGGTAAAGTCAGTGGATGTGCTGGCTGTGGGATGTGTGGGTTTGCCGAAGCAGCGTTTGTTGGATTTGGGTGTTGTGGAATATCATGGTTCTTCACCTGAGACATTTGAGGCCTGGTTGGCCAGTGTTATTCTGATTTTGGATCAGGAAGGTTGTGATTATGCTTGTAAGTTGGGAAGTGTTGTTTCCTTGATGCTGGAGGATGCATGTGTCTGGTGGACATCTGTGGCGGTGGCGTCACATACCCATGATATTGATTGGGATTTCTTTGTATCTGCCTTTTATGAAAGGTATCTTGGGGAGAAGTTTCCAAGGGGTAAGCAATGTGAAGGTAGTGCTGTTGTGGAGCAAGTGTTGTTTGAGCAAGGAGTGGAAGCTCAGCCACCGGTATGTGACCGTTGTGAAAGACGCCATGTTGGAGGTTGTTGGGGCGCGGGTGCTTGTTGGAATTGTGGTTCTAAAATGCATGTTAAGCGTGATTGTCCCCTTGGGGTAAAGTCAGCTTTGGTGATAGCCAAAGGGTCTCTGAAAGGTCGTGGGCACGGCCGAGGCAAGGTTCAGAGGTGGCAGAAAGAGCAGAAGGTTGTGAAGAGTTTGGGAAATGAGAATTGCTGGGAATGTGGGTCTGCTGGACACATGAGACGCGATTGTTTGATGTTGGCTCGGAACAGCCAAGGTTCCTTGCCGCTAGAGGTTGGTGGTGACCCTAGTGTGTTAGCTGGTGCTGCAGCGGTGCGGCAGGAGGATGATGGTTCCGCGAGGAAGAGAGCTCGTCTGATGAAGCTTCAGGGTGGTGTTGTGTTTCCAGGTAACCTTGTTTAGTAATCTTTGCTCTAGTTACCTTGGTTTGGTTTCTGTTGGTTTTCCTTGCGTGGTAAGTTTAGTCTTGTTGCTAGCATGTTGGGGTAATAGTTGTAGTTGTGGAAGCATCTTTGGTGTGAAGAGGGCTTTAGTGAGTATCTTGTGGTTAATGGTTGATGGTATGATGGAGTTAGATAAGTTAGAGGTGAGGTAGGAGGTTGTTTTTAGACAGATTTTGAGGATGTAATTGGAGGGTGTGAATTGGCATTCATGCACAGTTAAAATCATTGTTATATGCTATATTATATATGTGCTGGTCCATGCATACATGTGGCATGACATTAGAGGTTTTGCATACATGTACATCAGGCATTGATAGGGCATGTAGGTGATCATGCATACGATGTTCGCACTCGCTAATAACTAATCGAATCTGTTAGTGTGGTGGTTGGGTTAGGTTGGATGATGGGTTTTTAGAGGTTGTGTTGGTGTTGGGTGGAAGTTAGAAGTAATGGAGTTTGTTAAGCTAATTGCTAGTGATAGTGAGGGTAGTATAGCCTGTTAGTAGAAGTATAGTGGGTTGGTGGTGAAGAGTACCGGTTGAAGTTAGAATCGGTCAAGTGGTTTGGATAGTTAGTGGAAGTGGTAGTTCCTTGGTGCTAAGTGATGTTGCAGTTTAGTGGTTGTTTTTCCAAGTGCTGAGGTAGCTTAGCATTTAAGTTGTTGTGGAAGGGTTGTGTTTGTAAGTGTTGGTTCTTAGCAACCTTTGAGAAGTTGTTATGTATGTTTGGGTTAAGCGATGTTCTGGCGAGGCAAGTGTTGTGGTCAAGCTTGTGGTGGAAAAGTAATGAAGGGTTGAAGGCCATTGTTGGTTGTTTGGGTTCTTGTGAGAAGTGGTTGGCTGGTTGTAGTTAAGAAAGTTCCGTTTGAAGTCAGTTGGTGGTGTGTGGAACGGCTGACGGAGTCTAGTTGGGGTTGTGATGTAATTTTGGAATCTGGGTGTGTAGTCCTGGTGAGTCGTTATGGTAATGTTAGCGGCAGATGTGAAGGATTAACATCATTGTTGAGGAGTTTGAGTAATCAGTTGATGCTAAAGAATTTTTACTTGTTGGGAAAATTCTTGGAAGAGGTTTGGGAGTTTGCAAGGGTTTTAGAAGCAGAGAAGTTTGCATAGTGGCTGATTTGGATTGGTTAATGTCACTGTGTAAGCAAGTCTTGGGAGTTGTGTGTTACAGTGATGTGTGCTGTAAAAAAATTGAGTTCTTCAGGTTGATGTTAGAGCTGTGGGCAGTCGGAAGTGCGAAAGGTTAAATTGTGGTTATCTTTGTGTGTGCTGGGTTTTGTGAACAGCATGTGGTGGTGTTGAGTTTGGTGCAGTTTTGTTTGGGAAGTGTTCAGTAGTGATTGAGGCTTTTGTGTTGCCTTGTGTGTTGCTCTGAGAAGTTGGGTTGTGGTTCCCTTTTTGCCAGTTGAAATTTCGAGGACGAAATTTCCTAAGGGGGGAGAGTTGTAACGCCCCGGTTTTGGGCTCAGAAGTTTTGGGCGTTGACCGGTTCGGTCAAAGTGCTGATCGAATATATAAAGGTGAAATTAGGAAAGCCTAGTTCGGGTTGCATTAAAAATATGGAAAAATGTTCTAAAATCATCTTTTAATATATAAAAGTGAACTGTGAAATCAATTTTGGAAAATGAGGTTCGGAAGGTTGACATTTTGGCTAGTGACCAAAATGTAATTTTTGAAAGTTGCGTGACTGTTTTATAAAGGGTTGAAACTTTGAATCTTTAAGGAGCTATTATTCCAAAAGTGGTTTCTCCAGATTTTTCTAAGATATTTTAAGGCTTTATTCTGATTTTAAAACATAAGGAAAGAGGAGGGAAAGCCATTTTGGCTATTTGTAACTAACTTTTCATTTTCTCCCAATTTTCATTTTCTCTCAACCCAAACACTTTCTCTCCAGAGAATTTCTTCTGATTTTGTCACCTAAATCTCTCCTTTCAACTCTCTTTTGATTCCTAATCATCTCTACAACAAAACCTCACCATTTGCAAGTTGTTTCATCAAGCTTTTTGGTTCTAAAAAGGAGAAACTCAAGTTTGGAGGTAAGAACGTCCTTCTCCTCTAAACTATCAGTTCTTTACTGAAATTCCTAAGTTCTCAATCCTTGATTTGTGATTTGTTAAAGGCTTTTCAATTGAAATCTTGATTTTTGGCTTAAAATGCAAGATTTGCTTGATTTTGGTGGAATTTTCGTGTGATCTGTTTGGGCAGTGTTTTGGAGTGTCAAATTGATGTTAAATGAATGCTAAATTGATTAGATGTTGAGGTTTAATTAATGCAATCCCGAATAGGTTGAATTTCCTAAGTTTTGCTTGAGTTTTTGGTTGTTTTTGGAGTGTTTTTGGTGATCTGTTATACCTGGAGGTATAAGGACGTGTTTGTGATCATTTTGGATGTTAATTGATGTTTAAAAATGGTTAGAAGTGATTGATCTTGGCTGGGTTAAGTTTTGGAAGTGTTTGGAGGTGATTTCGGTTGTGTTTGGTAGCCGAATTGTTGGATTTGTGATGAGCAGCGAGTTGTGTTGCTGGTGTTTTTGATGCATAATGATGCATTGATCTTCTGTTGTTGTGTGCTTGAAACAGGGGAGTTTGATCCGTGAGCTTTAGAGGTGGTGCGGAAGGTTTCGGATGCTTGGAAGGCTTGTTGGCTAGCCTTGTTTTGTGTATCGGTGAGTGAAGTTGGGTTTTCAGCTTTTAAACCAAGGTTTGAAGGTTTTGGGAGCTTAGTTTAAGTCTAAACAACTTTGCTAAGCTCAAGAGTAAGTAAATGGATTTTCGTTCTTGGTTGTGTTGTGAATTGGCTTTTAAAGCAATTGTGGTTGATGATTGAAATGTATGTGTTTTGCATGGTTTAAATTCTGTTTTGAAAGCATATTTTAGCATGGTTAAATGCTGGTTTTGAAAGCCATATGTGAAGGATGCTCAAGGTAAGAGATCCTTGGTTTTGTACATTGAAATTGTGGTTTTGATGCATAGTGTTGCATGTTGTTTAATGGCTTTTGTGTGATGCTTTAAAACAGTGGATTATTGTTGTTAATGATGTACATTGGTAAGTGATGCTTAAGGTTACAAAGGTGGTTGAAAGTCCTTGTGTAAGCCTTGTTTATTAAAGAACAACATGGTGTTTGTAAGTCCATGATTGGTTCTTGGTTAAGGTAAATGATGGTTTTTGCATTATGGTTATGCATGTGAATTAAAGGTTTGTAACCCCCTCGTCCCGGTCTGGCCGAATGACCGGTCCGAGAGAGCCACACGGGGAAAACCGAAGCGAAACCCGTTAAGGTTCCCCCTCGGTTAGCAACCCTATTTTTTTTCATTAATTAATCTTGCCTAAATGCCTTATTAAGTCCTATGTGAAACATGACAGCGGGAACACAAACACCATAGCAACGACCAACCCAAACAGCCCCTTAAAACAGCCCATTTACCCTTTTTAAACAGGGCGTATCGATACACCTTCAGAGGGTATCGATACGCCTTGACCGGGGTCAACACCCTATGGTCAACACCGTTGGACCGTATCGATACGCTTGGACACCGTATCGATATGCCAAGCACTCTACAACTCCCCAAGATTTCAGAGAGTTAAGAGGGTATCGATATACCCTTGTGTATCGATACGCCCAGCCTAACCTGAATTTCAGAGAGTTGGGACCGTATCGATACACCCCACGTATCGATACGCCCAGACAAAACTGTTTCCTCAGAGCAAGGCCGAATTGATACAGCCCTTGGGCGTATCGATACGCCCTGCACTGTAAAACCACAAAACTTAGTTAAACGACCTCAAACACGACTCTAGATGCAACTCTCGACTCACCTAAGCATATACAAACACGTAGGCACACATATTTAAGCCAAGGGAAACATTTAAACATGGACTAAAACACTCATGCATAGCATTCAAGTCAAAGAGCAATTTATGCAATATTGACATACACAAGAGCTCAAAAGACCTTAAAAGGAACAAGACAACTTGAAAGGTTTGCATTCATACACAAGGCAACCTAAGCATTCTAAAACATGCCATCAAACATCGAAACATTCATCATAGTGTAACATGCTTACAATCCAAACATCAATCCAAAACAACATCAATTAAATGAGTCACACATGCTCATACAAGACCTTTGCCACATTGCTAGCTAATACAAAATCGATAACCATACTTGAGCTACAAACTTGGAAGCCCTTCTTGCCTTGCCTTGTGCTAACGCCACGCTAATGATCTGCATTGTTGAACATAGAGAGCGTAAGCTATAAGCTTAGTGAGGGTGCTCTAAAGTGAAAAACAACAACAATGCAGGGTCCAAGCATGTTAATCCTAGTCTACATACATCAAACATAGGCATAATATCAAGTAGACTTAGCTAGTCTTTCAAGTGGCATATATGGTCTCTCATTCCTAATAAGATTAAACATCAATATCATCAACATACAACAATACCATATATCACACTCACACATCACCATCATATATCACAATACATGATTTAAGTTTAATTGGCCACTTTAATTACCCCGATTGTGCGGATATAAACCTCAACAATACTTTACCTCGGTGGGATTACACTCATCATCGGCCCTTGCATGTGCGGGATTCCACTCATCGCCACATGCCCTACGGATGGGATTCCACTCATCATCCCGTAGAAATATATGAATAGCTTTCGGTGGAATGTTACATCACCGTACTCCTCCTTGATGACTTAACGCCATCAAGGCCACGTACGTTTTGACTCAATTTGTGTGCACACTATCCTAATGATCGATCATTTACAACCGATAATTTTTAGTGCCAATTATCATAACCACATCACATACATATCATCAACCACAATACATGCTCATCACATATCTACTCAACATGATATATATACATGTATCAATTAACCACAATCCAAGAGTATAGCTAGTAAGCACAAGGCATTTTAGGATATCGAAAGCTAAGCTATCAACTTGAATTACATGGAAGTGGCCTACCAAGCACACTTTACACACACACACACTACCAAGCTCGAACCAAACTTAAAAACAAGTTGAACCACTCACCGCCCTTCCTTAGCAATTCGAACCGAACTCCCTACGAACCCGGATTCGGTCCCAAAGCCTCTTCCGCGCTTCCACTTGCTTCTAACCAAACAAAACATACATATTACTTCCCAATTCAATGCTAAACTCAAACATCAACATACTTGCTAACACAACCCAAATTCCACGATTTCCAAACCACATAACATCTCTAAAAATCCCATTTTCGTGCTCCCCTAAAGACTTGCTGAAAAACCAATTTCCAAACATCCAAATGACTTTCAAAACATCCCAAAACACCCCCATATCATAGGTATATCAACAACCCTTCAATTTCAACACAAAACCCACCAAAAACCCAAGTTTTACAACCTTAAAACTAGCCTTAAGACCATACTACGAAAATTTACCCAAAATCAACCAAATTAAGATATGTTGTGTATTTCATAGTACTTAAACAAACCCCCAAAACAATTTATCAAAACAAGTTGAAAAACCCCATCAAAACCCCAAATTTCCATATGAACCCTAATTTCCAAAACTCACTATTTTTGAAATCTAAAACAAGGGATAGATAGGGAATAGAGAGGAGGTTAAGAAAATGTAGTTACCTCTTAAAATGGTGTTGAAATCGGGTGCTAAAATAGATGGAATAGTAACAAGGGTTTAGGAGTGTTTGAGAATGGGGGAGGGTTTTGAAATTGGGAAAGGAGAGAGTGAAGAGAAAGATGACAACTTTTCCATAAAAGTTGTCTTCCTTTTATTTAAAATGGGGTAAATCAAAACTTTGGTCCCTCCTTCTTTATTAAGATTTAAATAGGCCATTTTTCAAAGTTGGTTTATTTTAATTAGATTTTAATTGACCCGAACAACAACCCGGCTAACTCCTAGGCCCAAGACACGGGTGTTACAACTCTCTCCCACTTAAGGAATTTCGTCCCCGAAATTACCTGTCTGAAAGAGATACGGAAACTGCCTTTCCATATCCTCCTTCCTCTCCCAAGTGGCCTCGTCCACACCTCTACGTCGCCACCGCACCTTTACTAACTCAATCGATCTACCCCTCAACACCTTTCTGTCAGAAGCTAAAATCTCTACTGGCTCTTCTTCATAAGTCAAATCCGGATTCAATTCAATTTCTTCTACGGGCATAACATATGATGGATCAGACCTATACTTGCGAAGCATCGACACATGGAATACATCATGTATCTTCTCAAGCTCGGACGGCAAACGCAACTGATAAGCAACGTGACCAACCCTCTTCACAATCTCATACGGTCCTATGTACCTCGGATTCAACTTCCCCTTTCGGCCAAACCTCATCACTTTCTTCCACGGAGATACCTTCAAGAATACCTTCTCACCCACTGAGAACTCAACTTCCTTCCTCTTCAAATCGGCATAGGACTTCTGCCTATCCGAAGCAGCCTTCAAGCGATCACAAATCAATTTTACCTTGTCGGTTGTCCCCTTGAGCAAATCTGGCATAGGTAACAATTTCTGTCCCACCTCGGCCCAACACACTGGAGTTCTACACTTCCGGCCATACAAGGCCTCATACGGAGCCATCTGAATGCTCGACCGAAAACTGTTATTGTACGCGAACTCTACTAGAGGCAAATGTTTCTCCCAAGTACCCTGAAAGTCTATGATACAACATCGCAACATGTCCTCTAAGATCTGAATAACCCTCTCCGACTGACCATCTGACTGAGGATGATAAGAAGTGCTGAAGTTCAAACGGGTACCCAAAGCGGTATGCAGACTCTCCCAAAATCTAGAAGTAAACCGCGGATCTCTATCTGATACAATGGACTTCGGCACACCATGTAACCTCACAATCTCACCAATGTACAAATCGGCCAATCTATCTAAAGTGTAAGTAGTGTTGACTGCCAAGAAGTGAGCACATTTTGTAAATCGATCCACTATCACCCAAACTGAGTTCTTCTTTGTAGGAGTCAAAGGCAAACCCGAAACAAAATCCATGGTGATGTTCTCCCACTTCCATTCCGGTATTCGCAACGGCTGTAACAAACCTGAGGGAACCTGATGTTCCGCCTTCACTCTCTGACACACTAAACACTTACTCGCAAAGTCGGCTACATCTCTCTTCAAGCCAACCCAAAAGTACTCATTCTTCAAATCGCGGTACATCTTTGTACTTCCCGGATGCATAGCAAACGGACTACTGTGAGCTTCAGTCAAAATTGTACGTCTCAGATCACTATCTTCTGACACAACTATTCTGTCTTTGAAACACAAAACCACATCGGAACTAAAGCGGTAGTCTGAAGATCTACCCTCGGCTATATCTTGCACGTGAGGTGCCAAAGATCTGTCTAAGAGCTGTTTCTCCCTAATCATCTGACCTAGAGTAGGTCTAACCTGAAGCTCGGCTATCAAGCCACCATCTCCAGACAAACTCAATCTAGCAAACATAGCTCTCAAGTCTACGGCCATCTTCCTACTCAAAGCATCGGCCACTACATTGGCCTTACCCGGATGGTACTCAATGGTAAGATCATAGTCCTTTAGTAGCTCTAACCACCTACGCTGTCTGAGATTCAAATCTCGCTGAGTCATAATGTACTTCAAACTCTTGTGGTCGGTGTATACTGTGCATTTCTCACCATACAAATAGTGCCTCCAAATCTTCAGAGCAAACACAACTGCAGCTAACTCTATGTCATGGGTCGGATAGTTGCGCTCATGGGTCTTCAACTGTCTTGAGGCATAAGCCACAACGCGTTTGTCTTGCATCAGAACACATCCTAACCCTACATAAGAAGCATCACTATAAACCACATAGTCCTTCCCGGACTCAGGCTGAATCAAGATCGGAGCTTGGGTCAAAGCTTCTTTCAATTTCTCAAAAGCTCTCTGTCTTGCATCTGTCCACTCAAACTGAACACTCTTCTGAAGTAACTGTGTCAATGGAGCAGCTAATTTAGAGAAACCCTCTACAAACCTCCTATAGTATCCGGCTAAACCTAGGAAGCTACGTACCTCCGTCACAGACTTCGGTTGCTTCCACTCAACAATGGCTTCAATCTTCTTCGGATAAACTCTAATGCCTTCAGCTGACACTATATGTCCTAAGAAGACTACCTCTCGGATCCAGAATTCACACTTGCTGAGCTTCGCATACAACTGATGATCTAGCAAAGTCTTCAAAACAAGTCTCAAATGTCGGTCATGGTCTTCTTCAGTTCGCGAGTATACCAAAATGTCATCAATAAACACAACTACAAACTGATCTAGATACTGGTGGAAGATTCTATTCATCATGTCCATGAAAGCTGCCGGTGCATTAGTTAACCCAAATGGCATGACTAAAAACTCATAATGACCGTATCTAGTCCTAAAGGCCGTCTTCGGTACATCAATCTCTCTAACCTTTAGCTGGTAGTAACCTGATCTCAAATCAATCTTCGAAAAGACCGATGCTCCTCTCAACTGATCAAACAAGTCATCGATTCTAGGCAACGGATATTTGTTCTTCACTGTCAACTGATTTAACTGCCTATAATCTATGCACATTCTCATACTTCCATCCTTCTTCACAAACAATACTGGTGCACCCCAAGGTGAAGAACTAGGCCTAATAAAACCTCTATCTGTCAATTCTTGCAACTGAGCCTTCAACTCTTTCAATTCTTTTGGTGCCATACAATACGGAGCAATCGAAACAGGAGCTGAATCAGAATAAGTCTCAATGCTGAACTCTACCTCTCTGTCCGGTGGTAACCCTGGCAATTCTTCCGGAAACACACTAGGAAAATCACATACTGTCTGGATGTCCTGAGGTCTAACCTCACTCATGTTAGGGTTCATCACATACGCTAAGTATGCTTCACACCCTAACTCAACTAATCTCTTAGCCTCTAACACTGAAACCACATTGGATAAGAACTTCACGTTCTCACCCACCACAACAATCTCATAATCATCTGTGAGCTTCAAAGAAATCCGCTTAGTTTCAAAATCTATCCTAGCCCTATGCTCCGTGAGCCAATCCATACCCAGAATCACATCGAAACCGTAGAAAGGAAGTTCCATCATATCCACTGGAAACACATGCCCCTGAACCATCAACAGACACCTTCGATACATCTTCCTAACCACTACCGTGTCCCCAAAAGAACTAGTAACACTAACTCCTACCTCTAACAACTCACAAGGCAATTTCAAAGACTGTGCATGCTCACTCAATATGTACGAATGTGTAGACCTAGAGTCAATCAAAGAAAGCAAACCCAAAGACTGTATCGAGAAGTTACCTGCGATCACATCGGTGTCATGCTACTCCCCGCGCTGAGCGTAAACCCTAGCCTGTCCTCCGCCCTCCGGCTGGACTGCAACTACATGAGCTAAGTTTCTCTGACCATCGTTCCTCGGCTGGAAATTACCTCTACCGCGCCCGCGGCCTCTCTGAAAGTCGTTGGCTCTAGCAGGAGCCTGAGCTGGTGCCTGTCCCACCTGATGTGGACAGTCACGTCTAATGTGGTCTCTAGCACCACAACTCCAACAAGAATGGTAGTTCCCCCAACACTCACCGGTGTGGTTCCTCCCGCAAGTAGCACATGTGGGCAACTTCCCTCCAGCTCTCTGACCCTGATGGCCCCTACCGTGGTTACCGCCACCACGCCTATGATCAAACTGATGCCGGTTGTCCCGATGCCTCTTGGCATCACCTCTATCGAAGTTGCTGGACCTCTTACCCGAACTAGATCCACCTGACCGCCTGGTCAAACTCAAACTGTGCTCCAAGTCCTTGGCCCTCGAGACCAAGACATCAAAATCAGTGTAGTCTGAAGCTAGAGTATAAGTCTTGATTTCTTCATTCAGCCCATAACGGAAACGGTTACAACGCTCCACCTCAGTAGGTACAAGCTCGGGTGCATACTGACTCAGTCTAACAAATCTGATCTCATAGTCGGTCACCGACATACTCCCCTGAAGTAGTGCCATAAACTCTCTCTTCCTCTCGTCGAGGTATCGCAGACCCAAATACTTCTTCCGGAAAGCTGTCTCAAAGAACTCCCATGTAATCTCGGCCTCATACATCCCTGAAGTAACGGTGACCCACCAGGTGTAGGCATCACCCTGAAGCAAAGACTCAACGCATCCCAACTTGCGCTCACCAGTACATCCCATCTGAGCAAGAATATGGACGGTCTTCTCAAACCACATCTCTGACCTCTCCGGAGTAGCACCTCTAAACTCTTCGGCCCCAAGGCCCCGAAGTCTCTCTAATGGCAATCTGGTGCCCTCACCCTGATGATGAGCTGCCTAACCTCCAGCTACTGCAGCCTGGAATGCCCCGGCTATTGCCTGAACCAACGGAGTTAAGTCGATTCCGGCCGGTCCTTGGCCACCCTGGCCTCCTTGTGGTCCCATTCCTTCGGGCCCGGCCTCGCCTCCCACTCCCGGCGGAGGAGGTGGTGGTGGTGGAGGTGGTGGAGGAGCTCCAACTCCAACCACTGGCTCTCCCACTTGAGCCTCAACTCTCACAACTGGCTCGACTCTAGGAGCCTCTGCCCGTGGTTCCGGTCGAACCATCCTAGGCCTCCCACGTGGTCTCATGGTTCAACTAGCAAGGTAAACTACAACAAGAAACAGATAAGGATTACGTTAGTCAAAGCAAGGGTCCAACAGTGCTCAAGTATTCCTCTTTTCAAAAATCCTTTTAAATTAAGTAATAGTAGCAATGGGCACACACTCACACCAGACACGACAATTCATGCTTCAAAACAGCATACTATCAAGCAAACATCAAGGATTCATGGCAAAGCATGCATCGAACATCATAAGCACTTAACACATTAAGCTTACCTCACTTACCTGCCCGAGGTCTCGGTAACCTCAGGCTCTGATACCAACAAATGTAACCCCCTCGTCCCGGTCTGGCCGGATGACCGGTCCGAGAGAGCCACACGGGGAAAACCGAAGCGAAACCCGTTAAGGTTCCCCCTCGGTTAGCAACCCTATTTTTTTTTTCATTAATTAATCTTGCCTAAATGCCTTATTAAGTCCTATGTGAAACATGACAGCGGGAACACAAACACCATAGCAACGACCAACCCAAACAGCCCCTTAAAACAGCCTATTTACCCTTTTTAAACAGGGCGTATCGATACACCTTCAGAGGGTATCGATACGCCTTGACCGGGGTCAACACCCTATGGTCAACACCGTTGGACCGTATCGATACGCTTGGACACCGTATCGATACGCCAAGCACTCTACAACTCCCCAAGATTTCAGAGAGTTAAGAGGGTATCGATATACCCTTGTGTATCGATACGCCCAGCCTAACCTGAATTTCAGAGAGTTGGGACCGTATCGATACACCCCACGTATCGATACGCCCAGACAAAACTGTTTCCTCAGAGCAAGGCCGTATCGATACAGCCCTTGGGCGTATCGATACGCCCTGCACTGTAAAACCACAAAACTTAGTTAAACGACCTCAAACACGACTCTAGATGCAACTCTCGACTCACCTAAGCATATACAAACACGTAGGCACACATATTTAAGCCAAGGGAAACATTTAAACATGGACTAAAACACTCATGCATAGCATTCAAGTCAAAGAGCAATTTATGCAATATTGACATACACAAGAGCTCAAAAGACCTTAAAAGGAACAAGACAACTTGAAAGGTTTGCATTCATACACAAGGCAACCTAAGCATTCTAAAACATGCCATCAAACATCGAAACATTCATCATAGTGTAACATGCTTACAATCCAAACATCAATCCAAAACAACATCAATTAAATGAGTCACACATGCTCATACAAGACCTTTGCCACATTGCTAGCTAATACAAAATCGATAACCATACTTGAACTACAAACTTGGAAGCCCTTCTTGCCTTGCCTTGTGCTAACGCCACGCTAATGATCTGCATTGTTGAACATAGAGAGCGTAAGCTATAAGCTTAGTGAGGGTGCTCTAAAGTGAAAAACAACAACAATGCAGGGTCCAAGCATGTTAATCCTAGTCTACATACATCAAACATAGGCATAATATCAAGTAGACTTAGCTAGTCTTTCAAGTGGCATATATGGTCTCTCATTCCTAATAAGATTAAACATCAATATCATCAACATACAACAATACCATATATCACACTCACACATCACCATCATATATCACAATACATGATTTAAGTTTAATTGGCCACTTTAATTACCCCGATTGTGCGGATATAAACCTCAACAATACTTTACCTCGGTGGGATTACACTCATCACCGGCCCTTGCATGTGCGGGATTCCACTCATCGCCACATGCCCTACGGATGGGATTCCACTCATCATCACGTAGAAATATATGAATAGCTTCCGGTGGAATGTTACATCACCGTACTCCTCCTTGATGACTTAACGCCATCAAGGCCACGTACGTTTTGACTCAATTTGTGTGCACACTATCCTAATGATCGATCATTTACAACTGGTAATTTTTAGTGCCAATTATCATAACCACATCACATACATATCATCAACCACAATACATGCTCATCACATATCTACTCAACATGATATATATACATGTATCAATTAACCACAATCCAAGAGTATAGCTAGTAAGCACAAGGCATTTTAGGATATCGAAAGCTAAGCTATCAACTTGAATTACATGGAAGTGGCCTACCAAGCACACTTTACACACACACACACTACCAAGCTCGAACCAAACTTAAAAACAAGTTGAACCACTCACCGCCCTTCCTTAGCAATTCGAACCGAACTCCCTACGAACCCGGATTCGGTCCCAAAGCCTCTTCCGCGCTTCCACTTGCTTCTAACCAAACAAAACATACATATTACTTCCCAATTCAATGCTAAACTCAAACATCAACATACTTGCTAACACAACCCAAATTCCACGATTTCCAAACCACATAACATCTCTAAAAATCCCATTTTCGTGCCCCCCTAAAGACTTGCTGAAAAACCAATTTCCAAACATCCAAATGACTTCCAAAACATCCCAAAACACCCCCATATCATAGGTATATCAACAGCCCTTCAATTTCAACACAAACCCACCAAAAATCCAAGTTTTACAACCTTAAAACTAGCCTTAAGACCATACTACGAAAATTTACCCAAAATCAACCAAATTAAGATATGTTGTGTATTTCATAGTACTTAAACAAACCCCCAAAACAATTTATCAAAACAAGTTGAAAAACCCCATCAAAACCCCAAATTTCCATATGAACCCTAATTTCCAAAACTCACTATTTTTGAAATCTAAAACAAGGGATAGATAGGGAATAGAGAGGAGGTTAAGAAAATGTAGTTACCTCTTAAAATGGTGTTGAAATCGGGTGCTAAAATAGATGGAATAGTAACAAGGGTTTAGGAGTGTTTGAGAATGGGGGAGGGTTTTGAAATTGGGAAAGGAGAGAGTGAAGAGAAAGATGACAACTTTTCCATAAAAGTTGTCTTCCTTTTATTTAAAATGGGGTAAATCAAAACTTTGGTCCCTCCTTCTTTATTAAGATTTAAATAGGCCATTTTTCAAAGTTGGTTTATTTTAATTAGATTTTAATTGACCCGAACAACAACCCGGCTAACTCCTAGGCCCAAGACACGGGTGTTACAAGGTTAATGTGGTAAGATGGTTATATTGGCAAGTGATGCAAGTGGTTCTTGGTTCGTTGATCGGATATAGTTAGCCGGCTATAGGATTGGGTGCACCGTGAATAAAGTCGCCTTGGGTGTGGAGTGGTTAAGAGTGAACCGGTAAACTCCATCCAAGTTTCCTAACGAGATGGTTAAGGTCATAATGGTTGATGGGATCCCATTCGAGGACCTTGGTTAAGCAAAGGTAATAATGGTGGTTAAAATTCCATTTGAGGACCTTGTGCTTGTTAAGATCACAATGGTGGTTTAAAGTCCATGTGTGGATCTTGTATAGGGTGTCCCGGATCTCGTTAGATGATTATACAACTACCAATCGGTGATGCTAAGGTTGTATGGTGTTTAAAAGTCCATACATGGGAACCTTGAGCATGTTAAGGTTATATGGTGTTTAAAAGTCCATACATGGGAACCTTGAGCATGTTAAGGTTATATGGTGTTTAAAAGTCCATATATGGGAACCTTGTGAAAGTTAAGGTTGTATGGTGTTTAAAAGTCCATACATGGGAACCTTGTGAATGGTAAGGTCAAATGGTGTTTAAAAGTCCATTTGGGAGACCTTGGATTGGTAGTGTGTATGAAGCGTGGGGACAACGCTTGTGATCCGCGTATTCGATCGGGTGTTGAGTTGAAAAGTGGATTTGGTTGGTCACTTGGAAGCCAATATAATGTTCTTGATATAATGAAGCATGAGATGCTTGAATTGATGCATGGTTGCATGAGAATTGCTTAATGAATTGAGAATGCATGTTTACTTGTTAGTTTGAACAAGTGTTGATTATCTATTGAGAATGTTGCATGTGTGCATGAAATCTCTTTAGTGCATTGGAGTCTTGCTACGACTTGTTTTAAGGTCATGAGACGCAAATGAGAATGATGTGGTAATATGTTGCATGGTTTAATGCATGTGTTAATTGATTAAGTAAATGGTTTAAAAAGGGTTTCTTAATTTGAAACGGCATCCAAGTATGTGAATGGTATGATGTAAGTGGAAGTGTTTTTCCAAGGTTGATTTTAGCTTTGCATATGGTGTTTATGCATGGAATGGTTAAATGGATGATTTTGTAAATGATGCTTTGAAAAGGTTTTCTTAGCTTGCTAAGCTAAGGGTTGGTTTTCATGTTTGAGCAATGCATGGTTTTAAGCATGATGTTGAAAAAGAGTTTTCAAACTTTGTTTGGTAAACAAATCGAGTTGCTTTTCAAAGAGGTTTTAAGACTCGCTGCATTGGTGGTGTTTTGGTTTTGAGCATTCCTCACTAAGCATTATGTGCTTACGCTCCTTTTTGTCCATCAATGCAGATTCTTGAAGTTTGGACAGCGAGAAGCAAGGGATTCAAGGAGGACTCCATTTGAGATGTATGTCTCGGTGAATAGCTATAGTTAATAAAGGCAATGGGGGTAGAATCTCTCGGGTTATGTGTATGTGTTCGTATATGTTCGGACAAAGATGTTTTAATGTTGTTGTTAATGTTGTTGGATCATGTTGTGGCTAATATGAGATTGATTTGGAAGTTTATGCTTGAATGGTTGCTTGTGTAGGAAGCATGCCTATAGATTTGGGGCTTCTCACATATGTTGACATTTTGTTGAATTGTTGATGCAAGTATGTCCCTTATATGTTGAATTGCATGTTGGTAAGGTTTGGTGGCTTTTGGAGCATGATTGGATGATCAATTGTATGTTTGAGTAAGCAAAATGCTGCAATCTGTGCAGGGTGTTTCGGAACAGATGACACCGTTTCGGAACGGGTGCCCTGAATGAACCCAGGCGTCCAAAACAGGTGACACCGTTCCGAAACGGATTGGTCACTGCCAGCCCGTGTTTCGGTACGCGTTGCGGAACGGACCCGTGTTTCGAAACGGGATCTCCCTATTTCGGAACAGCCGACCGTTGGGGGCTGACAGTGGCAGTTAAATGTTTCAGAATGTTTGCATTTTGGTCCTGAAACTTGTTTGTGCAATTGCATGAAACATGATTAATTTTAAGTTGGTAACTTAAAATCTGGATAAGTCCTCAAAGTTTTCAGAATTTACAATTTGGTCCCTAAAGTTGTAAAATTGTTCAAGTGAGTCCCTGTTTGATCTCTGATGTTTGTGATCTTTGAGCATGTTGTTTGTGTGATCACAATTAGAGCTAATGTGCATCTAGACAAGATTAAAAAGAAAAAAAAGGGTCGTTAATCAAGGTTGACTTTCGGGTTGACTTTGGTTTTCCCCGTGTGACTTTCTTAATTCGGGTCAATCGTCTAGACCGAGTTAAGGGGGTTTCATTTGGTGGTATCAGAGCTGTGTTGCGAATGCTTGGGGAAAACGGTAAGTTGTTGTAAGGTGTGTTTAATGTTTACCTTGTTGTGTGGTTGAAAGCTGGTTGAAACACGTGTTTCTGAACAAGTTGCTGATGTTTTCAAGCATGCTTTGTGTTTATGAATCATCGTTGAATTAATGTGGATATGTGCTGATGTTGTGAGCTGGTGTTATGCTTGATGAAAGTGTAATGTGTATGTTATGTTGCTAATATGTTGTTGCAAGTGGATGCTGTTTGTTGTAAGCATGATCAAAGTATGTTGATTGATATGCTTGATGTTGTGTTATCCATGTTTGTGTTGACTGTTATGTCATGTAAAGGGGAGGATTCGGGATACCCATTGCCTTATTATTATAGCTATTGTGTTATATTGGAGTTGGAGTTTGAATCCTTGCTTAAAGCTGGTCTAACTGGTTTGTTTGTTTTGTTGTGGTTGTTTGTTGTTGTTAGTAGTATGGCGAAGTCGTTGATAGAATGGCAGTTGGGTGAGATGGTTGCTGCCTTAGGGCAGGTTGTTAAGGCAGGGAACTCACTCTTTTGTAAAGGTGTTTCGTCTCAGTCTTCTGTGCCTGGGGTTGAGGTGTTAAGGTAGAAGGAAGAAGCTGGTTCTGTGATGAAGAGTTCATCATCTGTTGATCAGGAGGTGTTGGGAACATCTCAGGCTGTAGCGACGGTAAAGTCAGTGGATGTGCTGGCTGTGGGATGTGTGGGTTTGCCGAAGCAGCGTTTGTTGGATTTGGGTGTTGTGGAATATCATGGTTCTTCACCTGAGACATTTGAGGCCTGGTTGGCCAGTGTTATTCTGATTTTGGATCAGGAAGGTTGTGATTATGCTTGTAAGCTGGGAAGTGTTGTTTCCTTGATGCTGGAGGATGCATGTGTCTGGTGGACATCTGTGGCGGTGGCGTCACATACCCATGATATTGATTGGGATTTCTTTGTATCTGCCTTTTATGAAAGGTATCTTGGGGAGAAGTTTCCAAGGGGTAAGCAATGTGAAGGTAGTGCTGTTGTGGAGCAAGTGTTGTTTGAGCAAGGAGTGGAAGCTCAGCCACCGGTATGTGACCGTTGTGAAAGACGCCATGTTGGAGGTTGTTGGGGCGCGGGTGCTTGTTGGAATTGTGGTTCTAAAATGCATGTTAAGCGTGATTGTCCCCTTGGGGTAAAGTCAGCTTTGGTGATAGCCAAAGTATCTCTGAAAGGTCGTGGGCACGGCCGAGGCAAGGTTCAGAGGTGGCAGAAAGAGCAGAAGGTTGTGAAGAGTTTGGGAAATGAGAATTGCTGGGAATGTGGGTCTGCTGGACACATGAGACGCGATTGTTTGATGTTGGCTCGGAACAGCCAAGGTTCCTTGCCGCTAGAGGTTGGTGGTGACCCTAGTGTGTTAGCTGGTGCTGCAGCGGTGCGGCAGGAGGATGATGGTTCCGCGAGGAAGAGAGCTCGTCTGATGAAGCTTCAGGGTGGTGTTGTGTTTCCAGGTAACCTTGTTTAGTAATCTTTGCTCTAGTTACCTTGGTTTGGTTTCTGTTGGTTTTCCTTGCGTGGTAAGTTTAGTCTTGTTGCTAGCATGTTGGGGTAATAGTTGTAGTTGTGGAAGCATCTTTGGTGTGATGAGGGCTTTAGTGAGTATCTTGTGGTTAATGGTTGATGGTATGATGGAGTTAGATAAGTTAGAGGTGAGGTAGGAGGTTGTTTTTAGACAGATTTTGAGGATGTAATTGGAGGGTGTGAATTGGCATTCATGCACAGTTAAAATCATTGTTATATGCTATATTATATATGTGCTGGTCCATGCATACATGTGGCATGACATTAGAGGTTTTGCATACATGTACATCAGGCATTGATAGGGCATGTAGGTGATCATGCATACGATGTTCGCACTCGCTAATAACTAATCGAATCTGTTAGTGTGGTGGTTGGGTTAGGTTGGATGATGGGTTTTTAGAGGTTGTGTTGGTGTTGGGTGGAAGTTAGAAGTAATGGAGTTTGTTAAGCTAATTGCTAGTGATAGTGAGGGTAGTATAGCCTGTTAGTAGAAGTATAGTGGGTTGGTGGTGAAGAGTACCGGTTGAAGTTAGAATCGGTCAAGTGGTTTGGATAGTTAGTGGAAGTGGTAGTTCCTTGGTGCTAAGTGATGTTGCAGTTTAGTGGTTGTTTTTCCAAGTGCTGAGGTAGCTTAGCATTTAAGTTGTTGTGGAAGGGTTGTGTTTGTAAGTGTTGGTTCTTAGCAACCTTTGAGAAGTTGTTATGTATGTTTGGGTTAAGCGATGTTCTGGCGAGGCAAGTGTTGTGGTCAAGCTTGTGGTGGAAAAGTAATGAAGGGTTGAAGGCCATTGTTGGTTGTTTGGGTTCTTGTGAGAAGTGGTTGGCTGGTTGTAGTTAAGAAAGTTCCGTTTGAAGTCAGTTGGTGGTGTGTGGAACGGCTGACGGAGTCTAGTTGGGGTTGTGATGTAATTTTGGAATCTGGGTGTGTAGTCCTAGTGAGTCGTTATGGTAATGTTAGCGGCAGATGTGAAGGATTAACAGCATTGTTGAGGAGTTTGAGTAATCAGTTGATGCTAAAGAATTTTTGCTTGTTGGGAAAATTCTTGGAAGAGGTTTGGGAGTTTGCAAGAGTTTTAGAAGCAGAGAAGTTTGCATAGTGGCTGATTTGGATTGGTTAATGTCACTGTGTAAGCAAGTCTTGGGAGTTGTGTGTTACAGTGATGTGTGCTGTAAAAAAATTGAGTTCTTCAGGTTGATGTTAGAGCTGTGGGCAGTCGGAAGTGCGAAAGGTTAAATTGTGGTTATCTTTGTGTGTGCTGGGTTTTGTGAACAGCATGTGGTGGTGTTGAGTTTGGTGCAGTTTTGTGTGGGAAGTGTTCAGTAGTGATTGAGGCTTTTGTGTTGCCTTGTGTGTTGCTCTGAGAAGTTGGGTTGTGGTTCCCTTTTTGCCAGTTGAAATTTCGAGGACGAAATTTCCTAAGGGGGGGAGAGTTGTAACGCCCCGGTTTTGGGCTCAGAAGTTTTGGGCGTTGACCGGTTCGGTCAAAGTGCTGATCGAATATATAAAGGTGAAATTAGGAAAGCCTAGTTCGGGTTGCATTAAAAATATGGAAAAATGTTCTAAAATCATCTTTTAATATATAAAAGTGAACTGTGAAATCAATTTTGGAAAATGAGGTTCGGAAGGTTGACATTTTGGCTAGTGACCAAAATGTAATTTTTGAAAGTTTCGTGACTGTTTTATAAAGGGTTGAAACTTTGAATCTTTAAGGAGCTATTATTCCAAAAGTGGTTTCTCCAGATTTTTCTAAGATATTTTAAGGCTTTATTCTGATTTTAAAACATAAGAAAAGAGGAGGGAAAGCCATTTTGGCTATTTGTAACTAACTTTTCATTTTCTCCCAATTTTCATTTTCTCTCAACCCAAACACTTTCTCTCCAGAGAATTTCTTCTGATTTTGTCACCTAAATCTCTCCTTTCAACTCTCTTTAGATTCCTAATCATCTCTACAACAAAACCTCACCATTTGCAAGTTGTTTCATCAAGCTTTTTGGTTCTAAAAAGGAGAAACTCAAGTTTGGAGGTAAGAACGTCCTTCTCCTCTAAACTATCAGTTCTTTACTGAAATTACTAAGTTCTCAATCCTTGATTTGTGATTTGTTAAAGGCTTTTCAATTGAAATCTTGATTTTTGGCTTAAAATGCAAGATTTGCTTGATTTTGGTGGAATTTTCGTGTGATCTGTTTGGGCAGTGTTTTGGAGTGTCAAATTGATGTTAAATGAATGCTAAATTGATTAGATGTTGAGGTTTAATTAATGCAATCCCGAATAGGTTGAATTTCCTAAGTTTTGCTTGAGTTTTTGGTTGTTTTTGGAGTGTTTTTGGTGATCTGTTATACCTGGAGGTATAAGGACGTGTTTGTGATCATTTTGGATGTTACTTGATGTTTAAAAATGGTTAGAAGTGATGGATCTTGGCTGGGTTAAGGTTTGGAAGTGTTTGGAGGTGATTTCGGTTGTGTTTGGTAGCCGAATTGTTGGATTTGTGATGAGAAGCGAGTTGTGTTGCTGGTGTTTTTGATGCATAATGATGCATTGATCTTCTGTTATTGTGTGCTTGAAACAGGGGAGTTTGATCCGTGAGCTTTAGAGGTGGTGCGGAAGGTTTCGGATGCTTGGAAGGCTTGTTGGCTAGCCTTGTTTTGTGTATCGGTGAGTGAAGTTGGGTTTTCAGCTTTTAAACCAAGGTTTGAAGGTTTTGGGAGCTTAGTTTAAGTCTAAACAACTTTGCTAAGCTCAAGAGTAAGTAAATGGATTTTCGTTCTTGGTTATGTTGTGAATTGGCTTTTAAAGCAATTGTGGTTGATGATTGAAATGCATGTGTTTTGCATGGTTTAAATTATGTTTTGAAAGAATATTTTAGCATGGTTAAATGCTGGTTTTGAAAGCCATATGTGAAGGATGCTCAAGGTAAGAGATCCTTGGTTTTGTACATTGAAATTGTGGTTTTGATGCATAGTGTTGCATGTTGTTTAATGGCTTTTGTGTGATGCTTTAAAACAGTGGATTATTGTTGTTAATGATGTACATTGGTAAGTGATGCTTAAGGTTACAAAGGTGGTTGAAAGTCCTTGTGTAAGCCTTGTTTATTAAAGAACAACATGGTGTTTGTAAGTCCATGATTGGTTCTTGGTTAAGGTAAATGATGGTTTTTGCATTATGGTTATGCATGTGAATTAAAGGTTAATGTGGTAAGATGGTTATATTGGCAAGTGATGCAAGTGGTTCTTGGTTCGTTGATCGGATATAGTTAGCCGGCTATAGGATTGGGTGCACCGTGAATAAAGTCGCCTTGGGTGTGGAGTGGTTAAGAGTGAACCGGTAAACTCCATCCAAGTTTCCTAACGAGATGGTTAAGGTCATAATGGTTGATGGGATCCCATTCGAGGACCTTGGTTAAGCAAAGGTAATAATGGTGGTTAAAATTCCATTTGAGGACCTTGTGCTTGTTAAGATCACAATGGTGGTTTAAAGTCCATGTGTGGATCTTGTATAGGGTGTCCCGGATCTCGTTAGATGATTATACAACTACCAATCGGTGATGCTAAGGTTGTATGGTGTTTAAAAGTCCATACATGGGAACCTTGAGCATGTTAAGGTTATATGGTGTTTAAAAGTCCATACATGGGAACCTTGAGCATGTTAAGGTTATATGGTGTTTAAAAGTCCATATATGGGAACCTTGTGAAAGTTAAGGTTGTATGGTGTTTAAAAGTCCATACATGGGAACCTTGTGAATGGTAAGGTCAAATGGTGTTTAAAAGTCCATTTGGGAGACCTTGGATTGGTAGTGTGTATGAAGCGTGGGGAAAACGCTTGTGATCCGCGTATCCGATCGGGTGTTGAGTTGAAAAGTGGATTTGGTTGGTCACTTGGAAGCCAATATAATGTTCTTGATATAATGAAGCATGAGATGCTTGAATTGATGCATGGTTGCATGAGAATTGCTTAATGAATTGAGAATGCATGTTTACTTGTTAGTTTGAACAAGTGTTGATTATCTATTGAGAATGTTGCATGTGTGCATGAAATCTCTTTAGTGCATTGGAGTCTTGCTAAGACTTGTTTTAAGGTCATGAGACGCAAATGAGAATGATGTGGTAATATGTTGCATGGTTTAATGCATGTGTTAATTGATTAAGTAAATGGTTTAAAAAGGGTTTCTTAATTTGAAACGGCATCCAAGTATGTGAATGGTATGATGTAAGTGGAAGTGTTTTTCCAAGGTTGATTTTAGCTTTGCATATGGTGTTTATGCATGGAATGGTTAAATGGATGATTTTGTAAATGATGCTTTGAAAAGGTTTTTCTTAGCTTGCTAAGCTAAGGGTTGGTTTTCATGTTTGAGCAATGCATGGTTTTAAGCATGATGTTGAAAAAGAGTTTTCAAACTTTGTTTGGTAAACAAATCGAGTTGCTTTTCAAAGAGGTTTTAAGACTCGCTGCATTGGTGGTGTTTTGGTTTTGAGCATTCCTCACTAAGCATTATGTGCTTACGCTCCTTTTTGTCCATCAATGCAGATTCTTGAAGTTTGGACAGCGAGAAGCAAGGGATTCAAGGAGGACTTCATTTGAGATGTATGTCTCGGTGAATAGCTATAGTTAATAAAGGCAATGGGGGTAGAATCTCTCGGGTTATGTGTATGTGTTCGTATATGTTCGAACAAGGATGTTTTAATGTTGTTGTTAATGTTGTTGGATCATGTTGTGGCTAATATGAGATTGATTTGGAAGTTTATGCTTGAATGGTTGCTTGTGTAGGAAGCATGCCTATAGATTTGGGGCTTCTCACATATGTTGACATTTTGTTGAATTGTTGATGCAAGTATGTCCCTTATATGTTGAATTGCATGTTGGTAAGGTTTGGTGGCTTTTGGAGCATGATTGGATGATCAATTGTATGTTTGAGTAAGCAAAATGCTGCAATCTGTGCAGGGTGTTTCGGAACAGATGACACCGTTTCGGAACGGGTGCCCTGAATGAACCCAGGCGTCCGAAACAGGTGACACCGTTCCGAAACGGATTGGTCACTGCCAGCCCGCGTTTCGGTACGCGTTGCGGAACGGCCCCGTGTTTCGAAACGGGATCTCCCTGTTTCGGAACAGCCGACCGTTGGGGGCTGACAGTGGCAGTTAAATGTTTCAGAATGTTTGCATTTTGGTCCTGAAACTTGTTTGTGCAATTGTATGAGTTTGGGATGTCCGTTTGAGTTGAAATTTGGCTGAGAAGCATGAAACATGATTAATTTTAAGTTGGTAACTTAAAATCTGGATAAGTCCTCAAAGTTTTCAGAATTTACAATTTGGTCCCTAAAGTTGTAAAATTGTTCAAGTGAGTCCCTGTTTGATCTCTGATGTTTGTGATCTTTGAGCATGTTGTTTGTGTGATCACAATTAGAGCTAATGTGCATCTAGACAAGATTAAAAAGAAAAAAAAAGGGTCGTTAATCAAGGTTGACTTTCGGGTTGACTTTGGTTTTCCCCGTGTGACTTTCTTAATTCGGGTCAATCGTCTAGACCGGGTTAAGGGGGTTACACCTTATAAGGCATATATGTGAGCAAAAAGGAAGATGCCCATAGGAGGTTCATCAACAGTCTGTCGCCGGCAGACTATGATGCTGTCATGGCAGAACTGACGAAGGAAGGCACCCAGTGGAACGAGGATCCCAAGCACAGATTGACAGTGCGAAGGACCCATCTCACCCCGCAAGCAAAACTTTGGAACCATTTTGTGAAGAAACGCCTCATGCCCACATAGCATAACACTACCGTGGACCGGCAGAGACTAGCCCTCGTGCACTCAATCCTCAACAAGCGGTAGATCAACGTTAGCAGGTACATCATTGACGGTATTTTCAAGTGTGCACTCAGACCGATGTGGCCCCTTTTCTTCCCTTATCTCATCACCACCCTCTACCGGTCAAAAAAGGTTCCAGAAATTGATGAGGACGTCAAAGTCCAAGGCAAGGGATGAACGTAACAAAACATATACAGTTTGATGGAGCTGATGCCTGCCACCCCCATGTCCTTTGTGGACCCATCTGCCACGACAGAACCAGCATTAGAGCCTGAATCCACTGAACATGTCACGTCATAGCCGAAGCAGACCACGGCCGAACCTCCGACAGACACCTTCAACCAAATCCTGCAGATGTTGAAGAAGATGGAGGAACGCCAGCTAGGCCTCATGGGATTCATGAGGGATTTCACTACTGCCACGGTAAATTTTATTAAGACTGATTTAAATTTTCCCAACGTGCAGTTTCCCTCTTTCTCAGAATCTCCTTTTGCCACCCCCACACCTTCTGCTAGCCCCAGAATGCCCACTACTGCCGCCACCTCATCACTTGCCACGACCAGAGATGGCGACAGAAGATCTGCCACTCCCCGAGGAGAAAAATGGAAGGAACCACTACTGGAGATCGACCCAAAATACTTTGAAGGGTTCTCCTCCTCCTCTGTCTGGTAGGACAGTTCTGACTCGGAGCCATCTATCGTCCGGGACATATCGAATGACTTCCCTCCGATGAAGCGAAAGTGTTGAAGGGCCCTGCCACGACAGATCGAACGACAGCAACAACAGTGATGATGACCTCGAGGTCCTGGACAAGGCCTCAAAGATTTCACCTACCTGAGTCCAGCCACCTCGAGAGGCCAAAAAGAAGATAGCCTCACCATCTCCCAGCCCCAAACAAACCTCTATCGTCAAGGTCACTGCCCGCCGGCAGCTTCAAATCAGCAGCAACAGCGACGATAGCTCATCAACTTAAGTGTTTTTCTATTATGCTTGCTGTTTCTGCTATTTATTTTATCTTTTTGTGATGTTTTCTTGTTTTTATTTTGTTGTCATGCATTGAGGACAATGCAACCCTTGAGTTTGGGGGTAGGCAGTCCTCAATTAATTAATGAACTTTTTAAATTGTGTCTTTAATTTGTTTCTCTTCTTAGCTCATTTTTTGTGTAAAAAAATGGCTTAAGTCTTTGAACTGCACTTACCTGCCGCGACAATCTCTATCGTGGCAGCACCTTTAGAATGTTCTAGGAATTATTTAGAGCCTTGCTATAGTTCTAAACTTCAAAAACACTTTTTGTGACTTATATGATGTCTAAATTTCTGTTAGTAAACTAGAGTAGAAAAGCTTAATCACTTGAGTTGCCCCTAGAGGTGCCTAACACTGGCTCTAGGAAAGGAATAAAAGAAAAGAAAAACTTAGACTCAATACCCATAGAGGTGCCTAACACCGCCTCTAGGAAGATAGCTAGAGGTGCCCAAAAACAGGCTCTAGTAAAATCGAAATAAGAAGAACATTGAGTCTAAATTCGAAAAAACTAAATGAGCCTAAGAATTGCCTCCAAGAAAAAAAAGTTAGTTTGGCATAAAAATCGAGTGAGTAGCATAACTATTCTAGTTGCTAAAAGAGTCTAGACACATATTTGTTCACAAAGCCTGCACACATTTGCACAAGAATTATAGCATTGCTCCGGATAAATCCATAAACAATTAAAAAGGTACTGCCCTTGATAGAGAAAGGGTTGTAGGTAATGGTAGTTCAATGAATTAAGCCAAGTCAAAAAAAATTCATTCTTAGTTAGATTGCGTCTGCTTGAGGACAAGCATCAACTTGAGTTTGGGGGTGTGTTGAGTGCATAAAATTTCTATATTTTACCCCTCATTTACCTATATTTTTGCTACACTCAAGCATGATTAATTGCATTTAGGATAGATTTTTGCATACACATCAGAATTAGATAAAACTGCACAGATGCTGCTGAAATTGTTCACTTTTGCAGGCATCTGTCGCGGTAACAATTCAGGGCAGAAAAGGAGCAGATGCGAGTTGAGGAGTTGGAACTGAAGGATAAAAAGCACTGCCTGTCGTGATTTCTGCCATGGCAGCCATGACGACAGAGAGACACTGAGGTGGAAAAGTGAAGTGGAGCTCAGCAGATAGAGGAATTCAAGCCGATTTGTCGTGGGTCACTCTCATATTTTTCTGAGCCCTGAAGCAGAAGGAAGGCCAGACCCAAAGTTCAAGGAAGAAAGTCAAAGCAAGAAGAGAGGACGAATTAAAGGCATCTACTCAGAAGATTTAGTCTTTAATAGAGTTGTACTTTAATTTAAACTTGTATTCTTGCCATATTAGAAAACTTGGACCCAAGGCCTATATAAAGGCATGTAATTCGACCTAGGGGGATATCTCACTCCTAGCCATCTTTCCCCAAAGCCCTAGTCGTTTCTCTCTCTTCACCATGTTCTAAATTTCCCCAAGGGCTAAGGGTTGATCTTGTAAAGTAGTTGTGATGATTGTATTGTTCTTAAGATTTTTCTGTTCAAATAATAAAACTTCAAGTTTATTTACTCTGGTTTTCAATATCTCATAAAAGCATCGGGAGAGAATTGTGAGGTTATCCATTTGCTTGATATCGTGAGAGTTAAGCATACGAAAGGAGTAAATACGCGTTTTCCAGTTTATGGTTAAACCATCTTGGCTTAGGGATAAGTACAGGGTTAAGTTGCTAAAGAAGAATTCACAAACGTTGGTGTTCACCCTCTGATTCACGCCGAGAGGTATCATCCAAGACGTGTTTATCCACAGAACTTGGACCTAGGGATAAGACAAGTCACAACAGGGATTCTTGCCAAGCTTGAAGTACGGAGTTGTTGGTCGCTACCGCGACATCAATGGACCTCTACCGCGACAGGAACGATGACAAAAGTTCCTCTGAACAGTGCAACACCTGCACTACTGAGCAAATCAATACCGGCCTATTCTCTCAATCTGATTTCCTTATCTTTTAATTCAGTTATTTCTCAAGATTACTTCAAACAATCATTTGGAGGATATGTTGAGGTGCTGCGTGATTGAGTTCCAAGGTTCTTGGGAGAAGCATCTGCCTTTGGTTGAGTTTGCTTATAACAACAGTTATCAGGCAAGTATACAGATGGCACCTTATGAGGCTTTGTACAGGAGGAAGTGTAGGACTCCTCTTTGTTGGGCTGAAACTGGTCAAAAGTTGGTTTCGATGCCGGCTTTGTTGAAAGGGACCACAGAGAAGGTAAAGCTCATTTGTGAGCGGTTGAAGGCTGCTTCTGATCGGCAGAAGTCTTACGCGGATTTGAAGCGTAAGGAGATAGAGTATGCGGTGGGTGACCGTGTGTTCTTGAAGGTTTCGCCTTGGAAGAAGGTGATGCGGTTTGGCCGGAAGGGCAAGTTGAGCCCTAGGTACATTGGACCATATGAGGTGGTTGAGCGTATGGGTCCTGTTGCGTATCGGTTGAGGTTACCTCAGGAGTTGGAGAAGATTCATGATGTGTTCCATGTCTCTATGCTCCGGAGGTATAGATCTGATCCTTCGCATGTGATGCCTGTGGAGGAAGTGGTTTTGAATCCGGATTTGACCTATGATGAGGAACCGGTGAAGGTTCTGGATTCGGATAGCAAGGTTCTTCGTGGCAAGACCATTGAGTTGGTGAAGGTGCTGTGGAAGCATCGAGGTGTTGAGGAAGCCACGTGGGAGCGGAAGGAAGACATGCTGAAGCAGTTTCCTTATCTCTTTCCTTCAGGTAAATTTCGGGGACGAAATTTCTTAAGGGGGGGAGAGTTGTAACGCCCCGGTTTTGGGCTTAGAAGTTTTGGGCGTTGACCGGTTTGGTCAAAGTGCTGTTCGAATCTAAGAGAGTGAATTTAGGAAAGCTTAGTTCGGGTTGCATTAAAAATATGGAAAAATATTCTAAAATCATCTTTTAATATATTTAAGTGAACTGTGAAATCAATTTTGGAAAATGAGTTTCGGAAGGGTGACATTTTGGCTAGTGACCAAAATGTAATTTTTGAAAGTTTTGTGACTGTTTTAGAAAGGATTGAAACTTTGAATCTTTAAGGAGCTATTTACCCAAAGGGAGTTTCTCCAGATTTTCTAGAATATTAAATGATTTAATAATGGTTTAAAATAAAAGTAAAATGAGGGAAAGATATTTTAGTCATTTTTAACTAACTTTCTAAATTTTCCATTTCCCATTTTCTCTCATCTTTTCTCTCAAACCAAACACATTCTCT
Organism: Hibiscus trionum; assembly: GCA_030270665.1. Lineage (NCBI taxonomy): Eukaryota > Viridiplantae > Streptophyta > Magnoliopsida > Malvales > Malvaceae > Hibiscus > Hibiscus trionum. The sequence continues at coordinate 4,500,368 of BSYR01000007.1, read as the reverse complement.
CCAGATCTTTTCCTCTGATTTTTATCACCTAAATACTTCTTTTCAATCCTCTTTTGATTCCTAATCATCTCATCATCAAAACCTTTGTATATGCTACTTGATTCATCAAGCTTTTTGGTTCCAAAAGAGGAGAAACTCAAGTTTGGAGGTAAGAAAATCCTTCTCCTCTGAACTTCAAGTTCTTTAATGAAATTCCTAAGTTCTCAATCCTTAATTGATGTTTTATAAATGGCTTTTAAGATTGTTTAATGGATCTTGGCTTAAAATGCAAGATTTGGTGTGTTTTTGATGAAATTTCGTTGGATCTGTTTAAGCAGTGTTTTAAGGTGTTAAAATGATGATTAATGAATGTTAATTTGATAAGGAATTGAGTTTTGATTAATGCAATCCCGGATAGGTTGAATTTCCTAAGTTTAGCTTATGATTCTTGGTTGTTTTTGAGGTGATCTTGTGGATCTGGTGTTGCTGGAGGTATAATGATGTTGTTAGGTTCTTTTTAGATGTTAAATGATGTTAAAGGATGTTAGGTTTTGATGGTTAATGGCTGGGCTTAGTTGAGAAGTGGTTTGGATGCATTTTCGGTTGTGTTTGGTGGCCGAAAATGGGGTGTGGATGAGAGTAGCGAGTTTAGGTGCTTTCATTGAAGCTATTAATGCATGATGATGCATTAATCTACTGTTTTAATGTGTTAAAACAGGGGAGTCATCTTTGGATCCAAGTGGTGGTGATACGGAGGCTTGATTTGGTTTTTCGGCAAGAGGCGAAGTGACAGAACCTGAGATTGAGGTGGATCACTTCGAGCTGAAGCCCGTTATGTTTAACATGATCAATACGTTAGGGCAATTTGGAGGGACTGCTACAGAAGATGCTCGGTAGCACTTAAGAGGATTTCTGGACATCTGCATGGCATTCAAAATACACAAAGTCCATCAAGACATGTTGAGGCTGAGATTATTTCCCTATTCACTGAGGGATAGGGCAAAACAATGGTTAAACAACCAGCTAGCAGGGTCGTTCAACACATGGATAGAGCTGTGCAAGGATTTTCTGGACCGTTTCAGCCCGTCCAATGTCACAGTCGGACTGCGAAACGAAATAACAACCTTCCAACAAGGGGATGATGAGTCGATGTATGAAGCATGGGAGCGGTACCAACAGATGTTGAACAACTGCCCGCTACATGGTTTCCCAGCTTGGACACATGTATCAATGTTCTATAACGGGGTGAACTACCCAACACAGATGATGATTGATGCCTCAGCCAACAGAATCATCCTCGATAGACCAATAAAGTAGGCACTGCATATCCTGAACCAAGCCGTCAAGAACGACTACAAATACCCAACAGCCTACCGAGGCGGCGTTAGGCGGCCAGCCACTGTGAATGAAGTAGAAGCCTCAGAATCTGTCAATGCCCGCCTCGACAAGCTGACAGAGCTGGTCATGAGCATAATGAAACCTGCGGGGAAAGTATATGAGGCCAAGGCTGTGGAGCCATTCTGTGACGAGTGTAGGGGCAACCATGATTCATCTGAATGCTCCGCATCTGCCAACTTTAGGGGAGGATACGAGAGGAAAAGCAGGCCTGCGCAGAACACATACAATCCTGGATGGAAGAACCATCCCAACTTCTCCTGGAGCAACCCAAAGACTGTTGCCAACCCACAACAGCAGCATGGAGGCTACCAACAAAACTTGTTACGACAGCGGCCTCAATAGAAACAAAATATGAACACTAATGCATTGGAATCTACCTTACACACTTTTATATCTCGTACTAATGATTTCATTCTTCATACAAATAAGTTTATTGACAAAACTGAATCTTTCATGGACATAACTGAAATCAGGGTGAATAACTAGGAGGCAGCTATAAAGAATCTTGGGACCCAGTTAGGGAAGTTCGCCCAGGTTGTAAACACTAGGCCAATGGGTGGATTACCTAATGATACGGAGACCACAAAAGGGAAATCACATGAACAGTGCAAAGCTATAACAACCAGAAGTGGGATAACACTACAAGAGCCATCCATGCCTACCACGAAAGAAACAACACCTATCGAACCAATTCAAGCCGCCAAGCAACCTACTGCGGCAGCACGGGAAGAAAGCACCGAGGAACCAGAACAAGAACCAAGAGATGACTTTAAGAATAAATAGCCAGATTCTAGACCAGTCGCTTCCTCCCAAGATAGGATACCCCTCAAAGAAAAAACTGTTGCCCCGGAACCTCCACCACCCTTCCCACAAAGATTGAAAAAACAAAAACATGATATACAATATAAAAAATTCCTTGATGTTCTGAAGCAAGTAAAATCAATCTTCCATTGGTAGAGTTGATCGAACAGATGCCCAACTATGCCAAGTTCCTAAATGATATGGTATCCAAAAGAACAAGGATTGGGGAATTTAAAACAGTGGCAGTGAAAGAAGGATGCATGGCTATGCTACACAATAAGACACCACCCAAACAAAAAGATTTAGGTATCTTCATAATTCCTTGCAAAATAGGCAACAACCACTCCGTACGAGCCCTATGTGACTTAGGGGCAAGCATCAACTTAATGCCTAAATTTGTCTTTCAGAAAGTAGGAATAGGAGATGCCCGCCCAACAACAGTGACGCTACAGCTGACCGAAAAACATATGTACAACTGGAAGGAAAAATTGAGGACATCCTAGTCAAGGTGGAAAAATTTATTTTCCTTGCCCATTTCCTGGTATTAGACTGTGAAGTAGATGAAAAGGCACCAATAATCTTGGGACGACCATTCCTCGCTACGGGCAAGACACTGATTGATGTGGGAAAAGGTGAACTTACGATGAGGGTAAATGATCAGCAAGTAAAATTGAATGTCTTCCAAACCATGAGGCATGCTGATGATCCTGAAGAATGCCAGCTAATGGAAGCCATCTCAGAGTTCAACTTTGTAGCCAACATACCCTGCTTACAACAAGACTTCCCGGGCAATGACCTCAACAATTGTTTCGGCAGCCATTTAGAAGCTTGCCCAGAAGATGAGCAATGTAGTGAGTGGACAGAACAGAAACTAGAGGAACAAGAAGAAGCATACTGGATAGCAAACATGCCATGTAAGTACTTCGAACCATTGAGTTACACAAAAAGGGGGGATGTTCAAACCATCTGTCGAACAACCTTCCACTCTTGAATTAAAAGCCTTTCCTGGACAACTTAAGTATGTTTACTTGGGACCTAATGAAACACTACCAGTAATAATTTCTTCCAAGTTGCAACCTAGACCGGAACAACAACTGATAACAGTGCTGCGACAGTACAAGTGTAACGCCCCGGTTTTGGGCTTAGAAGTTTTGGGCGTTGACCGGTTTGGTCAAAGTGCTGTTCGAATCTAAGAGAGTGAATTTAGGAAAGCTTAGTTCGGGTTGCATTAAAAATATGGAAAAATGTTCTAAAATCATCTTTTAATATATTTAAGTGAACTCTGAAATCAATTTTGGAAAATGAGTTTCGGAAGGGTGACATTTTGGCTAGTGACCAAAATGTAATTTTTGAAAGTTTTGTGACTGTTTTAGAAAGGATTGAAACTTTGAATCTTTAAGGAGCTATTTACCCAAAGGGAGTTTCTCCAGATTTTCTAGAATATTAAATGATTTAATAATGGTTTAAAATAAATGTAAAAGGAGGGAAAGATATTTTAGTCATTTTTAACTAACTTTCTAAATTTTCCATTTCCCATTTTCTCTCATCTTTTCTCTCAAACCAAACACATTCTCTCAAGATCTTTTCCTCTGATTTTTATCACCTAAATACTTCTTTTCAATCCTCTTTTGATTCCTAATCATCTCATCATCAAAACCTTTGTATATGCTACTTGATTCATCAAGCTTTTTGGTTCCAAAAGAGAAGAAACTCAAGTTTGGAGGTAAGAACGTCCTTCTCCTCTGAACTTCAAGTTCTTTAATGAAATTCCTAAGTTCTCAATCCTTAATTGATGTTTTATAAATGGCTTTTAAGATTGTTTAATGGATCTTGGCTTAAAATGCAAGATTTGGTGTGTTTTTGATGAAATTTCGTTGGATCTATTTAAGCAGTGTTTTAAGGTGTTAAAATGATGATTAATGAATGTTAATTTGATAAGGAATTGAGTTTTGATTAATGCAATCCCGGATAGGTTGAATTTCCTAAGTTTAGCTTATGATTCTTGGTTGTTTTTGAGGTGATCTTGTGGATCTGGTGTTGCTGGAGGTATAAGGATGTTGTTAGGTTCTTTTTAGATGTTAAATGATGTTAAAGGATGTTACGTTTTGATGGTTAATGGCTGGGCTTAGTTGAGAAGTGGTTTGGATGCATTTTCGGTTGTGTTTGGTGGCCGAAAATGGGGTGTGGATGAGAGCAGCGAGTTTAGGTGCTTTCATTGAAGCTATTAATGCATGATGATGCATTAATCTACTGTTTTAATGTGTTAAAACAGGGGAGTCATCTTTGGATCCAAGTGGTGGTGATACGGAGGCTTGATTTGGTGCTTCGGCAAGAGGCGAAGTGGAATCGGTGAGTGAAATTGGGTTTTCGGCTTTGAAACCAATGTCTTGGGAGCTTAGTTTAAGTCTAAACAACTTTGCTAAGCTCAAGTGTAAGTTTTCGGAAATACTCTCTAGTGGTGGCCATGATTTGATTGTTGTGCAATGTAGTTTATTGCATGTTTTAAATTCTGTTTTGAAAGCATGATTTAGCATGGTTAATGCTGTTTTTGTAAGCCATATGTTGAAGGAAGCTCAAGGTAAGAGCTCCTTGTTTTTGAACATTGATTAAATGTGGTTTGATGCTTTTAAATGCATGATGAATATGGCTTGGTTTAATGCTTTAGAACAGTGGATAAATTGATGATAATGATGTATATTGGCAAGTGATGTTTTGAAAAGGTTGAGGTCACTAAGGTGGTTAAAAGTCCTTGAGTGAGCCTTGTTACTTAAGAACATCAAGGTGGTTAAAAGTCCTTGGATGATTCTTGTTACGGACACAAAGGTGTTTAAAAGTCCTTGTGTGGTCCTTTCTATGGTGTTTAAAAGTCCATAGGCCAAGGTGTTTAAAAGTCCTTGAGGTGATTTAATTCATGGTGTTTAAAAGTCCATGGCCAAGGTGTTTAAAAGTCCTTGGGGTCAAGGTGTTTAAAAGTCCTTGAGGTAATTTATATCATGGTGTTTAAAAGTCCATGGCCAAGGTGTTTAAAAGTCCTTGGGGTCCAAGGTGTTTAAAAGTCCTTGGGGTGAAAGTTGATGAACTTGTTTTCAAGGAAATGAAATGTATCACTTGTGGCCAATATGACATGTAATGATATGAAGCATGAGATGCTTGTTTAAAGATGCTTTTGAGCATGTGTAAATGATGATTTGAAGCATGATTTATAAGTGTTTTATAAATGCATTATTGGATGGTTTTATTGAGCATTCCTCACTAAGCTTTTGCTTACGCTCTATTTGTTTTCTCAAACCAATATTGCAGAGCATTAAAGTACTTTGAGGGCAGCAAGGAAGGCAAGCATTCAAGTGGTAGTAAAGCTCAAAGTATGGAAGGTTTTCTTAAGTACATTTAGCTTTTGGTAATTTGGCAATGGGGGACCTATGTGTATGTTTTGGGAGATGTTTTGAACTCCCTAAGTATGTTGAATGTTGTTGAGAATGCTGGTTTTTGTGGTTGACCTTTATATGCTTAAATTGGAAGTTTATGCTTGAATGGTTGCTTGTGTAGGAAGCATGCCTATAGATTTGGGGCTTTTCATATATGTGGATGTTTTGATGAATTGTTGATGCAAGTATGTCTCATATACGTTGAATTGCATGTTGGCAAAGTTTGGTGGCATTTGGAGCATGATTGGTTGGTCAATTGCATGTTTAAGTATGCATTTTTGGGCAATCTGTGCAGGGTGTTTCGGAACAGCACCTACCGTTTCGGAACGGGTGCCTTAAACAAGCCCAGGCGTCCGAAACGGGAGGGACCGTTCCGAAACGGAAAGGCTACTGCCCGACCCCCGTTTCGGTACGCGTTGCGGAACGGCCCCGTGTTTCGAAACGGGCTGTCTCCCGTTTCGGAACGGGTGACCGTTGGGGGCTGACATTGGTAGTTAAATGTTTTGAAATGTTTGCATTTTGGTCCTGAATCTTGTTTGTGCAATTGTATGAGTTTGGGAAGTCCTTTTGAGCTGAAATTTCACAGAGAAGCATGAAACATGATTAATTTCAAGTTGGTAACTTCAATTTGGGTTTAGTCCTTTTAATTATCAGAATTTACAATTTGGTCCCTAAAGTTGTAAATTGTTCAATTGGGTCCCTGTTAGATCTCTGATGTTTATGATCTTTGAGTATGCTGTTGTATGATCATATCTAAGGCTTAATATGCATCTAGACAAGTTTTTAAAGAAAAAAAAAGGGTCGTTAATCAAGGTTGACTTTCGGGTTGACTTTGGTTTTCCCCGTGTGACTTTCTTAATTCGGGTCAACCGTCTAGGCCGGGTTAAGGGGGTTACATTTGGTGGTATCAGAGCTGAGTTCTCGAGTAATTGGGAATGAATGTGTGCAAGATTGAAGTGTGTATGCTATGTATGCTTGTTGAGTGGAAGCATGTTGAGTGAATTGCATGTATGTTGCATTTGAGATGTATGTTGTGATGTAGCATGTTGGGGGTACCCATTGCCAAATAAAAGCTAATGAAATGGTGTTGATTTTGAATGAAATTGAGCTTGAATACTTGGATTGCTTACCTTGCTGGGCCTGACTTTGTTTTATTTGTGTTGAGATTGCATGGTAAAAGTATGGCACCACGTAGAGAGTTACGAGGTAATGTGCGAGCTACGGCTCCTAATGAGAACGAGAATGAGGAAAACACAGGTAGTGCGGTGTTACCTCCTCCTCCACCTGGTGGTGGTGGTGCTGGGGCTGAGGAAGCTGGAGCTGCAGCTGGTGCTTGAGCTGCTGGACCTGGGGCTGGTCAGGGGCAAGCTATGCCTGATATGACGATGTTAGTGCAAGCTATTGCTGGTGCTTTTCAAGCAGCAGTAGCTGGGGCTCGTGGAGCGGGGCATCAGAAAGATGCTGGAGTCAGACTACCTTTGGAGCGTCTGCGCAGTCTTGGTGGGATTGAGTTCAGGGGTATGTCTGCTGATAGTTCTGAAGCTTGGCTAGAGAGTACCAAGCGAATCTTGGGCCAGATGAGTTGCACTGATGTGCAGAAGCTGGGTTGTGTTGTGTCCTTGCTGCAGAAGGATGCGTATACGTGGTGGACAACCACTATTGCTGGGATGGCAGAAGCTGATGTGACTTGGACATTCTTTCAGAATGTGTTCAAGCGGAGATATCTTGGTGTGAGATATCTTGATGAGAAGAAGCGTGAATTCATGTCTCTTACCCAAGGGAGCATGAGTGTGGCTGAGTATGAAGTGCAGTTTGTGCGACTCAGTCAGTATGCACCTGAGCTGGTACCTGATGAGCGGGCAAGGTGCGAGAGGTTCCGTTATGGTTTAGAGACGGATGTGAAAATGTATTTGCTGGCCGCCGAGTATGATGATTTTGATGTGTTGGTGGGCCGAGCCAAGGACGTTGAGATGAACTTGAGTTTATCTGCTAAGGGTGCTGGCAAGCGAGCTGCTGAGTATAGTTCTGGAGGTGGACGGAACAAGAGGGGACGTGATCAGAAGTATCAGTCTTCAGTTAAGAGAGGTGGTGGTGCACCTGCTAGAGGAGGCAATGCTAGAGCTGATCCGAGTGCTTGTTGGATCTGTGGTTCACGTGGTCACATGAAATGTGACTGTCCTCGTGCTGTGAGAGAGGTGCAAGCTCCTGTTGCGGCAGCTGGTAATGGGTGCTGGAATTGTGGATCCGCAGACCATTTGAGGCGTGATTGTCCTAGGTTGGCTGGTGATCAGGTGCGTGCTCCTGTTGTTGCTGCACCGCAGAGAGGTTGTGGGCGCGGCCGTGGTAATTTCCAGAGGAGAGAGGAAGGTGGTCGTGGAGTGGCCCATGTTGTGGCTATTCAGCCTGAAGGTGGAGGCCAAGCGAGGGTGTATGCTCAGCGTTAGGGAAGGAATGATGCGGATGTGATTGCAGGTACCTTTACTTTGCAATCCTTGTCATTGCTTTCTTTGATAGATTCTGGATCTACGCATTCATACATTTTGCGTGAGCATGCTGAATTGCTTGGTTTGCCTGTTGAGTCTTTGGATGTTGGTGTTCGTGTCACTAGTTCTTTTGGTGAGACTGTTGTGACTCGTAAGCTTTATAGAAGGTGTCCCTTGGTTGTTCAAGAACATGTTTTTCATGTTGATCTTATGGAGTTGCCCTTTTATGGTTTTGATGTAATCCTTGGTATGGATTGGCTTGCTGAGCATCGCGCTGTTGTGGATTGTGAAAACAAGCGAGTTTCGCTTAAGCTTGCGGATGATTATGAAGTTGTTGTGGTTGGTGAGAATGTGAAGTTTCTTGCCAATGTGGTGTCTACCTTGGAGGCGAGCAGGATGCTGAGGCAAGGTTGCGAAGCCTATCTAGCTTTTGTGATGAATCCTAGCTCTAAAGAGTTGAGGGTGCAAGATATCAGAGTTGTGAAGGAGTTTCCTGGTGTTTTTCCTGAGGAGTTGCCTGGCTTACCTCCTAACCGCGAGGTGGAGTTTGGAATTGAGCTGTATGAGAATACAACTCCTGTGTCCATTACTCCCTATAGAATGGCACCTAAGGAGCTGAAGGAGCTGAAGACGCAGTTGCAAGAGTTGCTTGATCGTGGTTTCATCCGATCGAGTGTGTCACCCTGGGGAGCACCGGTCTTGTTTGTGAAGAAGAAGGATGGCACTATGAGAATGTGCATTGATTACCGTCAGCTGAACAAGTTGACTATCAAGAATCGGTATCCTTTGCCGAGGATTGATGATCTCTTTGATCAATTTCGGGGAGCTGCTGTGTTCTCTAAGATTGACTTGAGGTCAGGGTATTATCAGTTGAAGGTGAAGGATGTGGATGTGCCTAAGACAGCTTTCAGGACAAGGTATGGGCATTATGAGTTCCTTGTGATGCCGTTTGGGTTGACAAATGCTCCTGCTGCTTTCATGGACATGATGAATCGCGTGTTTCATGAATACCTGGACAAGTTTGTTGTGGTGTTCATTGATGATATCCTCGTGTACTCGCGTACTGAGGAGGAGCATGAAGAGCATTTGAGGATTGTTTTGCAAGCTTTGTTGGAGAATCAGCTTTATGCTAAGCTGAGCAAGTGTGAGTTCTGGTTAAGGGAGGTGGTGTTTCTTGGGCATGTGGTCTCAGCTGAGGGGATTCGTGTTGATCCTCAGAAGATTGAGGCGGTGATGAATTGGAAAGTTCCTAAGTCTGTTCATGAGGTCCGTAGTTTCCTTGGTTTGGCGGGATACTACCGGAGGTTTGTGGATGGTTTTTCCAAGATTGCTGCTCCTTTGACGAAGTTGTTGCAAAAGGATGTTAAGTATGAGTGGACGGAAGCGAGACAGCAGGCTTTTGAGAAGCTTAAGGCGGCTTTGACGCAAGCTCCTATCTTGATTCAGCCTGAATCAGGGAAAGAGTTTGTGGTTTACAGTGATGCATCCTATGTTGGTTTAGGGTGTGTGCTGATGCAGGAGGGTAAGGTGGTGGCTTATGCATCGCGGCAGTTGAAAGTGCATGAGCGCAATTACCCTACGCATGATATTGAGCTGGCTGCAGTGGTTTTGCTCTGAAGATCTGGAGACATTATCTGTATGGTGAGAAGTGTACTGTGTACACAGATCACAAGAGTTTGAGGTATCTGATGTCTCAGAAGGAGTTGAATCTTAGGCAGCGGCGTTGGTTGGAGTTGCTCAAGGATTATGATCTGACGATTGAGTATCATCCTGGAAAAGCTAATGTTGTAGCGGATGCCTTGAGTAGGAAAGTAGTTGTTGAGCTGAGGGCTATGTTTGCTAGCTTGAGCATATCGCAAGATGGTGGTCTCGTTGCTGAGTTGCAAGTGAAACCCTCTTTGGTTCAGTTGATCAAGGATAAGCAGTTGCTGGATGATTCCTTGGTGCCGCCTGTTCAGGATATCGCGGAGGGTAGACCTTCGGATTTCTGTTTTAATGATGATGGTGTGTTGTGTTTTGGGAGTCGGATAGTAGTGCCTGCTGATGCTGAGTTGAGGCATGCTATTCTGACTGAAGGTCATAGTAGTCCTTTTGCTATGCACCCTGGTAGTACTAAGATGTACCGTGATCTTCGTGATGAGTACTATTGGGTGGGTTTGAAGAAAGATGTTGCGGAGTTTGTTAGCAAGTGTTTGGTATGTCAGCGAGCTAAGGCTGAGCATCAGTTTCCTTTAGGGTTGTTGCAACCGTTGAAAATCCCTGAGTGGAAGTGGGAACGGGTTACCATGGATTTTGTATCTGGTTTACCTTTGTCTCACTCGAGGAAGAATTCGGTGTGGGTGATTGTGGATCGCCTAACGAAGTGTGCGCATTTCTTGCCTGTGCATACCACGTTTTCTTTGGATAAGTTGGCAGAGCTGTACATTGCTGAGATTGTGCGGCTGCATGGTGTGCCAAAGTCGATCGTGTCGGATAGGGATCCGAGGTTCACATCGCGGTTCTGGCAGTGTTTGCATCAAGCTCTGGGTACAAGGTTGCATTTCAGTACATCCTATCATCCTCAGTCGGATGGTCAGTCTGAGCGAGTTATCCAGATTTTGGAGGATATGTTGAGGTGCTGCGTGATTGAGTTCCAAGGTTCTTGGGAGAAGCATCTGCCTTTGGTTGAGTTTGCTTATAACAACAGTTATCAGGCAAGTATACAGATGGCACCTTATGAGGCTTTGTACAGGAGGAAGTGTAGGACTCCTCTTTGTTGGGCTGAAACTGGTCAAAAGTTGGTTTCGATGCCGGATTTGTTGAAAGGGACCACAGAGAAGGTAAAGCTCATTTGTGAGCGGTTGAAGGCTGCTTCTGATCGGCAGAAGTCTTACGCGGATTTGAAGCGTAAGGAGATAGAGTATGCGGTGGGTGACCGTGTGTTCTTGAAGGTTTCGCCTTGGAAGAAGGTGATGCGGTTTGGCCGGAAGGGCAAGTTGAGCCCTAGGTACATTGGACCATATGAGGTGGTTGAGCGTGTGGGTCCTGTTGCGTATCGGTTGAGGTTACCTCAGGAGTTGGAGAAGATTCATGATGTGTTCCATGTCTCTATGCTCCGGAGGTATAGATCTGATCCTTCGCATGTGATGCCTGTGGAGGAAGTGGTTTTGAATCCGGATTTGACCTATGATGAGGAACCGGTGAAGGTTCTGGATTCTGATAGCAAGGTTCTTCGTGGCAAGACCATTGAGTTGGTGAAGGTGCTGTGGAAGCATCGAGGTGTTGAGGAAGCCACGTGGGAGCGGAAGGAAGACATGCTGAAGCAGTTTCCTTATCTCTTTCATTCAGGTAAATTTCGGGGATGAAATTTCTTAAGGGGGGAGAGTTGTAACGCCCCGGTTTTGGGCTTAGAAGTTTTGGGCGTTGACCGGTTTGGTCAAAGTGCTGTTCGAATCTAAGAGAGTGAATTTAGGAAAGCTTAGTTCGGGTTGCATTAAAAATATGGAAAAATATTCTAAAATCATCTTTTAATATATTTAAGTGAACTGTGAAATCAATTTTGGAAAATGAGTTTCGGAAGGGTGACATTTTGGCTAGTGACCAAAATGTAATTTTTGAAAGTTTTGTGACTGTTTTAGAAAGGATTGAAACTTTGAATCTTTAAGGAGCTATTTACCCAAAGGGAGTTTCTCCAGATTTTCTAGAATATTAAATGATTTAATAATGGTTTAAAATAAAAGTAAAATGAGGGAAAGATATTTTAGTCATTTTTAACTAACTTTCTAAATTTTCCATTTCCCATTTTCTCTCATCTTTTCTCTCAAACCAAACACATTCTCTCCAGATCTTTTCCTCTGATTTTTATCACCTAAATACTTCTTTTCAATCCTCTTTTGATTCCTAATCATCTCATCATCAAAACCTTTGTATATGCTACTTGATTCATCAAGCTTTTTGGTTCCAAAAGAGGAGAAACTCAAGTTTGGAGGTAAGAACATCCTTCTCTGAACTTCAAGTTCTTTAATGAAATTCCTAAGTTCTCAATCCTTAATTGATGTTTTATAAATGGCTTTTAAGATTGTTTAATGGATCTTGGCTTAAAATGCAAGATTTGGTGTGTTTTTGATGAAATTTCGTTGGATCTGTTTAAGCAGTGTTTTAAGGTGTTAAAATGATGATTAATGAATGTTAATTTGATAAGGAATTGAGTTTTGATTAATGCAATCCCGGATAGGTTGAATTTCCTAAGTTTAGCTTATGATTCTTGGTTGTTTTTGAGGTGATCTTGTGGATCTGGTGTTGCTGGAGGTATAATGATGTTGTTAGGTTCTTTTTAGATGTTAAATGATGTTAAAGGATGTTAGGTTTTGATGGTTAATGGCTGGGCTTAGTTGAGAAGTGGTTTGGATGCATTTTCGGTTGTGTTTGGTGGCCGAAAATGGGGTGTGGATGAGAGTAGCGAGTTTAGGTGCTTTCATTGAAGCTATTAATGCATGATGATGCATTAATCTACTGTTTTAATGTGTTAAAACAGGGGAGTCATCTTTGGATCCAAGTGGTGGTGATACGGAGGCTTGATTTGGTGCTTCGGCAAGAGGCGAAGTGACAGAACCTGAGATTGAGGTGGATCACTTCGAGCTGAAGCCCGTTATGTTTAACATGATCAATACGTTAGGGCAATTTGGAGGGACTGCTACAGAAGATGCTCGGTAGCACTTAAGAGGATTTCTGGACATCTGCATGGCATTCAAAATACACAGAGTCCATCAAGACATGTTGAGGCTGAGATTATTTCCCTATTCACTGAGGGATAGGGCAAAACAATGGTTAAACAACCAGCTAGCAGGGTCGTTCAACACATGGATAGAGCTGTGCAAGGATTTTCTGGACCGTTTCAGCCCGTCCAATGTCACAGTCGGACTGCGAAACGAAATAACAACCTTCCAACAAGGGGATGATGAGTCGATGTATGAAGCATGGGAGCGGTACCAACAGATGTTGAACAACTGCTCGCTACATGGTTTCCCAGCTTGGACACATGTATCAATGTTCTATAACGGGGTGAACTACCCAACACAGATGATGATTGATGCCTCAGCCAACAGAATCATCCTCGACAGACCAATAGAGTAGGCACTAAATATCCTGAACCAAGCCGTCAAGAACGACTACAAATACCCAACAACCCACCGAGGCGGCGTTAGGCGGCCAGCCACTATGAATGAAGTAGAAGCCTCAGAATCTGTCAATGCCCGCCTCGACAAGCTGACAGAGCTGGTCATGAGCATAATGAAACCTGCGGGGAAAGTATATGAGGCCAAGGCTGTGGAGCCATTCTATGACGAGTGTAGGGGCAACCATGATTCATCTGAATGCACCGCATCTGCCAACTTTAGGGGAGGATACGAGAGGAAAAGCAGGCCTGCGCAGAACACATACAATCCTGGATGGAAGAACCATCCCAACTTCTCCTGGAGCAACCCAAAGACTGTTGCCAACCCACAACAGCAGCATGGAGGCTACCAACAAAACTTGTTACGACAGCGGCCTCAATAGAAACAAAATATGAACACTAATGCATTGGAATCTACCTTACACACTTTTATATCTCGTACTAATGATTTCATTCTTCATACAAATAAGTTTATTGACAAAACTGAATCTTTCATGGACATAAATGAAATCATGATGAATAACTAGGAGGCAGCTATAAAGAATCTTGGGACCCAGTTAGGGAAGTTCGCCCAGGTTGTAAACACTAGGCCAATGGGTGGATTACCTAATGATACGGAGACCACAAAAGGGAAATCACATGAACAGTGCAAAGCTATAACAACCAGAAGTGGGATAACACTACAAGAGCCATCCATGCCTACCACGAAAGAAACAACACCTATCGAACCAATTCAAGCCGCCAAGCAACCTACTGCGGCAGCACGGGAAGAAAGCACCGAGGAACCAGAACAAGAACCAACAGATGACTTTAAGAATAAATAGCCAGATTCTAGACCAGTCGCTTCCTCCCAAGATAGGATACCCCTCAAAGAAAAAACTGTTGCCCCGGAACCTCCACCACCCTTCCCACAAAGATTGAAAAAACAAAAACATGATATACAATATAAAAAATTCCTTGATGTTCTGAAGCAAGTCAAAATCAATCTTCCATTGGTAGAGTTGATCGAACAGATGCCCAACTATGCCAAGTTCCTAAATGATATGGTATCCAAAAGAACAAGGATCGGGGAATTTAAAACAGTGGCAGTGAAAGAAGGATGCATGGCTATGCTACACAATAAGACACCACCCAAACAAAAAGATTTAGGTATCTTCATAATTCCTTGCAAAATAGGCAACAACCACTCCGTACGAGCCCTATGTGACTTAGGGGCAAGCATCAACTTAATGCCTAAATCTGTCTTTCAGAAAGTAGGAATAGGAGATGCCCGCCCAACAACAGTGACGCTACAGCTGACCGAAAAACATATGTACAACTGGAAGGAAAAATTGAGGACATCCTAGTCAAGGTGGAAAAATTTATTTTCCTTGCCCATTTCCTGGTATTAGACTGTGAAGTAGATGAAAAGGCACCAATAATCCTGGGACGACCATTCCTCGCTACGGGCAAGACACTGATTGATGTGGGAAAAGGTGAACTTACGATGAGGGTAAATGATCAGCAAGTAAAATTGAATGTCTTCCAAACCATGAGGCATGCTGATGATCCTGAAGAATGCCAGCTAATGGAAGCCATCTCAGAGTTCAACTTTGTAGCCAACATACCCTGCTTACAACAAGACTTCCCGGGCAATGACCTCAACAATTGTTTCGGCAGCCATTTAGAAGCTTGCCCAGAAGATGAGCAATGTAGTGAGTGGACAGAACAGGAACTAGAGGAACAAGAAGAAGCATACTGGATAGCAAACAGGCCATGTAAGTACTTCAAACCATTGAGTTACACAAAAAGGGGGGATGTTCAAACCATCTGTCGAACAACCTTCCACTCTTGAATTAAAAGCCTTTCCTGGACAACTTAAGTATGTTTACTTGGGACCTAATGAAACACTACCAGTAATAATTTCTTCCAAGTTGCAACCTAGACCGGAACAACAACTGATAACAGTGCTGCGACAGTACAAGTGTAACGCCCCGGTTTTGGGCTTAGAAGTTTTGGGCGTTGACCGGTTTGGTCAAAGTGCTGTTCGAATCTAAGAGAGTGAATTTAGGAAAGCTTAGTTCGGGTTGCATTAAAAATATGGAAAAATGTTCTAAAATCATCTTTTAATATATTTAAGTGAACTGTGAAATCAATTTTGGAAAATGAGTTTCGGAAGGGTGACATTTTGGCTAGTGACCAAAATGTAATTTTTGAAAGTTTTGTGACTGTTTTAGAAAGGATTGAAACTTTAAATCTTTAAGGAGCTATTTACCCAAAGGGAGTTTCTCCAGATTTTCTAGAATATTAAATGATTTAATAATGGTTTAAAATAAAAGTAAAAGGAGGGAAAGATATTTTAGTCATTTTTAACTAACTTTCTAAATTTTCATTTCCCATTTTCTCTCATCTTTTCTCTCAAACCAAACACATTCTCTCCAGATCTTTTCCTCTGATTTTTATCACCTAAATACTTCTTTTCAATCCTCTTTTGATTCCTAATCATCTCATCATCAAAACCTTTGTATATGCTACTTGATTCATCAAGCTTTTTGGTTCCAAAAGAGAAGAAACTCAAGTTTGGAGGTAAGAACGTCCTTCTCCTCTGAACTTCAAGTTCTTTAATGAAATTCCTAAGTTCTCAATCCTTAATTGATGTTTTATAAATGGCTTTTAAGATTGTTTAATGGATCTTGGCTTAAAATGCAAGATTTGGTGTGTTTTTGATGAAATTTCGTTGGATCTGTTTAAGCAGTGTTTTAAGGTGTTAAAATGATGATTAATGAATGTTAATTTGATAAGGAATTGAGTTTTGATTAATGCAATCCCGGATAGGTTGAATTTCCTAAGTTTAGCTTATGATTCTTGGTTGTTTTTGAGGTGATCTTGTGGATCTGGTGTTCCTGGAGGTATAAGGATGTTGTTAGGTTCTTTTTAGATGTTAAATGATGTTAAAGGATGTTAGGTTTTGATGGTTAATGGCTGGGCTTAGTTGAGAAGTGGTTTGGATGCATTTTCGGTTGTGTTTGGTGGCCGAAAATGGGGTGTGGATGAGAGCAGCGAGTTTAGGTGCTTTCATTGAAGCTATTAATGCATGATGATGCATTAATCTACTGTTTTAATGTGTTAAAACAGGGGAGTCATCTTTGGATCCAAGTGGTGGTGATATGGAGGCTTGATTTGGTGCTTCGGCAAGAGGCGAAGTGGAATCGGTAAGTGAAATTGGGTTTTCGGCTTTGAAACCAATGTCTTGGGAGCTTAGTTTAAGTCTAAACAACTTTGCTAAGCTCAAGTGTAAGTTTTCGGAAATACTCTCTAGTGGTGGCCATGATTTGATTGTTGTGCAATGTAGTTTATTGCATGTTTTAAATTCTATTTTGAAAGCATGATTTAGCATGGTTAATGCTGTTTTTGTAAGCCATATGTTGAAGGAAGCTCAAGGTAAGAGCTCCTTGTTTTTGAACATTGATTAAATGTGGTTTGATGCTTTTAAATGCATGATGAATATGGCTTGGTTTAATGCTTTAGAACAGTGGATAAATTGATGATAATGATGTATATTGGCAAGTGATGTTTTGAAAAGGTTGAGGTCACTAAGGTGGTTAAAAGTCCTTGAGTGAGCCTTGTTACTTAAGAACATCAAGGTGGTTAAAAGTCCTTGGATGATTCTTGTTACGGACACAAAGGTGTTTAAAAGTCCTTGTGTGGTCCTTTCTATGGTGTTTAAAAGTCCATAGGCCAAGGTGTTTAAAAGTCCTTGGGGTCAAGGTGTTTAAAAGTCCTTGAGGTGATTTAATTCATGGTGTTTAAAAGTCCATGGCCAAGGTGTTTAAAAGTCCTTGGGGTCAAGGTGTTTAAAAGTCCTTGAGGTAATTTATATCATGGTGTTTAAAAGTCCATGGCCAAGGTGTTTAAAAGTCCTTGGGGTCCAAGGTGTTTAAAAGTCCTTGGGGTGAAAGTTGATGAACTTGTTTTCAAGGAAATGAAATGTATCACTTGTGGCCAATATGACATGTAATGATATGAAGCATGAGATGCTTGTTTAAAGATGCTTTTGAGCATGTGTAAATGATGATTTGAAGCATGATTTATAAGTGTTTTATAAATGCATTATTGGATGGTTTTATTGAGCATTCCTCACTAAGCTTTTGCTTACGCTCTCTTTGTTTTCTCAAACCAATATTGCAGAGCATTAAAGTACTTTGAGGGCAGCAAGGAAGGCAAGCATTCAAGTGGTAGTAAAGCTCAAAGTATGAAAGGTTTTCTTAAGTACATTTAGCTTTTGGTAATTTGGCAATGGGGGACCTATGTGTATGTTTTGGGAGATGTTTTGAACTCCCTAAGTATGTTGAATGTTGTTGAGAATGCTGGTTTTTGTGGTTGACCTTTATATGCTTGAATTGGAAGTTTATGCTTGAATGGTTGCTTGTGTAGGAAGCATGCCTATAGATTTGGGGCTTTTCATATATGTGGATGTTTTGATGAATTGTTGATGCAAGTATGTCTCATATACGTTGAATTGCATGTTGGCAAAGTTTGGTGGCATTTGGAGCATGATTGGTTGGTCAATTGCATGTTTAAGTATGCATTTTTGGGCAATCTGTGCAGGGTGTTTCGGAACAGCACCTACCGTTTCGGAACGGGTGCCTTAAACAAGCCCAGGCGTCCGAAACGGGAGGGACCGTTCCGAAACGGAAAGGCTACTGCCCGACCCCCGTTTCGGTACGCATTGCGGAACGGCCCCGTGTTTCGAAACGGGCTGTCTCCCGTTTCGGAATGGGTGACCGTTGGGGGCTGACATTGGCAGTTAAATGTTTTGAAATGTTTGCATTTTGGTCCTGAATCTTGTTTGTGCAATTGTATGAGTTTGGGAAGTCCTTTTGAGCTGAAATTTCACAGAGAAGCATGAAACATGATTAATTTCAAGTTGGTAACTTCAATTTGGGTTTAGTCCTTTTAATTATCAGAATTTACAATTTGGTCCCTAAAGTTGTAAATTGTTCAATTGGGTCCCTGTTAGATCTCTGATGTTTATGATCTTTGAGTATGCTGTTGTATGATCATATCTAAGGCTTAATATGCATCTAGACAAGTTTTTAAAGAAAAAAAAGGGTCGTTAATCAAGGTTGACTTTCGGGTTGACTTTGGTTTTCCCCGTGTGACTTTCTTAATTCGGGTCAACCGTCTAGGCCGGGTTAAGGGGGTTACAACAAGAAGGCAATAGGCTGGACCATTGCAAATATAAAGGGACTAAGCTCGACAATTTGCATGCACAAAATCTAGCTCGAGCAGGACCATAAGCCAACTATAGATGCCCAGAGGAGACTAAACGATGCCATGAGAGAAGTTGTCAAAGAGGAGATCATCAAATGGTTAGACGCTGATATCATATATTTTATCTCTGACAGCGAATGGGTAAGCCCGGTACAATGTGTACCAAATAAAGGTGGCATAAATGTGGTAAGCAATGACAATAACAATCTAATACCCACTAGAATAGTAACTGTTCGGAGAATATGGATGGATTACCGCAAGTTAAATAAAGTAACAAAAAAGATCATTTTCGTTACCTTTTATTGATCAAATGCTTGACCGCCTTGCTGGAAAACCTTTCTACTATTTTTTGGATTGATACTCAGGTTAAAACTAGATCGCCATCGCACCGGATGACCAGGCCAAAACAACATTCACTTGCCCATATGGAATTTATGCATTTTAAAGAATGACATTCGGATTATGCAACTCCCCTGCCACATTCCAGCACTACATGATGGCTATTTTCTTCGACATGATAGAAGACTTCATGGAAATTTTCATGGATGACTTCTCTATCTTCGGCAACAGCTTTGACAGCTGCCTCGACAAACTTGAAAAAGTACTCACCATATGTGTGGAAACAAACCTGGTACTTAATTAGGAAAATTGCCACTTTATGGTCGATGAAGGCATAGTCTTGGGGCATAAAATTTCCGCACAGGGAATAGAAGTAGACAAAGCCAAGATCGAAGTGATTGCCAACTTGCCACCGCTGACCGCCGTCAAGGGCATTTGGAGTTTCCTAAGAAACGCGATTTTTATCGCAGATTCATTGAGAACTTTTCTAAAATCTTTAAACCGCTGTGTACCTTGCTAGAACAGGACAAACCATTCAACTTCGATGAGGCATGCTTGGAGGCATTCAAAACCTTAAAGGAAAAGCTAGTAACAACATCGGTGATAGTTCCCCCTGATTGGAGTCAACCCTTTGAGCTAATGTGTGATGCTAGTGATACCGCCGTCGGCGCCGCCCTAGGACATCGCAAAGATAAAATCTTCCATGTAATCTACTACGCCAGCAAAACACTGAATCCTGCCCAAACCAACTACACCACTAGAGAGAAAGAGTTACTGGTAGTAGTGTTCACCTTCGATAAGTTTCGGCCCTACCTTATTGGTACAAAGGTGATAGTCCACACAGATCATTTTGCCTTGAGGCATCTGTTCACAAATAAGGATGCAAAGCCTCGCCTGATCCGTTGGATCCTGCTACTGCAAGAGTTTGATATGGAAATTCGAGACATGAAGGGCACTAAAAATCAAGAGGCATGGGAGAGGTATCGACAAATGCTGAATAACTGTCCGCTTCACGGCCTACCGGCTTGGACTCAAGTATCTATATTTTACAATGGGGTTAACTACCCAATGCGAATGATGATAGATGCCTCGGTCAACAGGATCATCCTAGACATACCTCTAGAGGAAGCACTATGGCTACTGAGCATAGCCGCTAAAAATGATTACAAGTACCCAACAGCCCGCCAAGGCGGCACAAGGCGGCCAACAACTGTAAATGAGGTAGAAGCCTCAGATTCCGTAAATGCCCGCCTCGACACTCTAACAGAGCTGGAGATGAAGATGGTGCAATCCCCTGGGAAGGTCCATGAAGTAAAAACTGTTGAGCCATTATGTGGCGAATGTGTGGGCGACCACGAGTCCTCTTCCTGCAATGCATCTGCAAACTATATGGGAGGATACGAGAGGAATAGTAGGCCCGCCCAGAACACCTATAATCATGGCTGGAGGAACCATCCCAACTTCTCTTGGAGCAACCCAAAGACAACTGCCAACCCCCAACAGCTCCAGGGAGGCTACCGGAAGAATCAGTCCCGACAGTAGACTCAACAGCCACAACACAACAATTAACTAGAAGCTACTCTACAAACTTTTATGAAACAAATTGGTGAATTTATTGCTCATACAAATAAATTTATGGAAAAACTAAGTCTTTTATGGACAGGACCAATATGAAGATGAACAACCAGGAGCCTGCCATAAAGAACCTGGAGACCCAATTTAGGCAGTTCACTAAAATCTACAACAATCAGACTATGGGTGCATCATCTAGCAGCTCACAAGCAGCCGCCAAACCCACTTATGAGCATTGCAAGGCTATATCAACAAGAAGTGGGAAGTAGTTAGATAGACCCAGGATGGTAGAACAGCCAGAAGTGCCACCAGACCAGACAAGCAAGACTGCCACAACAGCACCAACACTTGTCACCCCAGCAACAACATTAGCCGCCCCAGTAGCAGAACATGACAGCGGCTCTGAAAATGATGATCCTCCCCGGACTAAGCCCCCAATAAAGGAGCACATAGAGGACATCCGTCTACCAGCACCATTGCCTCAAAAGCTAAAGCAACTGCTACAGGAGCACCAGTTCAGAAAATTTCTGGATATTCTAAAATAGGTGCATATCAATATAACTCTAATAGAAGCCATACAAAGCATGTAAAACTATGCCAAGCATCTCAGAGACATGGCTTCTAAGAAGAAGAGGATAGGGGAATTCGATACAGTGGCTGTCACTGAAGAGTGTATGGCTCTGCTGCATAACAAGCTGCCGCCCAAGCAGACAAATTCGGGCAGCTTTGTTATACCATGCAGGCTAGGTAGCACGCACGAGACCAGATCCCTGTGTGACTTGGGAGCCAACATCAACCTGATGCTAAAGGTCGTCTTCGACAAACTAGGTATTGGACATGCTAAACCGACCTCCATAATGCTTAAACTTGCTGATCACTCAATTGTGCAACCAGAGGGAAAGATCGAAGATATCTTGGTTAAGGTGGGCAACGTTAATCCTCCCCACCGACTTCCTCATCTTAGATTGTGAGGAAAATGAAAAAGCCTCTGTCATTCTTGGGCGACCCTTCTTGGACACGGGCATAAACCTTATAGATGTGGAACTCGGGGAGCTGACAATGAGGGTGGAGGACCAGAGCATAAGAATGAACATGCTAAAACCCTCAGAGGAAGGAAAAGGACGCCCAGATGCAAGAGCTGCCAAGATCAGTGTAGAAACAGGCCAGGGCAGCAACTGCGGCGACAGGCCTAGGGGCAGACTTAAGGACCCCATAACACAGCATCTGAAAGAACAGGAGGACCCCTCATGGAGGGAAGAAAAAGCTAAACCACCTCAGGAAGTGGTTATGTCTGGAGATGCACCAAAATGCACTCCCAACATAACTTAAATTTTTATTTTATTTTTATGCATTAGGAATAGAATTTATGTTACTTTAGGATTAGATAAATTTTCATAATTTTATTTTTCAAAAATTATTTAATTATTTATATTTTTATTTTAGGTTTAAGAATAAGAGAGCGGGATTAGGAAGAAGACCCATGTAACCCCCTTAACCCGGCCTAGACGGTTGACCCGAATTAAGAAAGTCACACGGGGAAAACCAAAGTCAACCCGAAAGTCAACCTTGATTAACGACCCTTTTTTTTCCTTTTAAACTTGTCTAGATGCATATTAATCCTTAGATATGACCATACAACAACATACTCAAAGATCATAAACACCAGAGATCAAACAGGGACCCAATTGAACAAATTACAACTTTAGGGACCAAATTGTAATTTCTGATATATATGAGGACTTAA
This sequence comes from Hibiscus trionum, assembly GCA_030270665.1. Taxonomy (NCBI): domain Eukaryota; kingdom Viridiplantae; phylum Streptophyta; class Magnoliopsida; order Malvales; family Malvaceae; genus Hibiscus; species Hibiscus trionum. The sequence continues at coordinate 4,478,222 of BSYR01000007.1, read as the reverse complement.
CCCAAATTAAAGTTATCAACTTGAAATTAATCAGGTTTCATGCTTCTCTGTGAAATTTCAGCTCAAAAGGACTTCCCAAACTCATACAATTGCACAAACAAGATTCAGGACCAAAACGCAAACAATTCAAAACATTTAACTGCCAATGTCAGCCCCTAACGGTCACCCGTTCCGAAACAGGCAGAGCCCGTTTCGAAACGCGGGGCCGTTCCGCAACGCGTACCGCAACACGGGCTGGCAGTAGCCAAACCTTTTCGGAACGGTCCCTCCCGTTTCGGACGTCTGGGCTTGTTTAAGGCACCCGTTCCGAAACGGTAGGTGCTGTTCCGAAACACCCTGCACAGATTACCCCAAAATGCATACTTTAACATGCAATTAAACATCCAATTATGCTCCAAATGCCACCAAACTTTACCAACATGCAATTCAACATATAAGAGACATACTTGCATCAACAATTCATCAAAACATCCACATATATGGAAAGCCCCAAATCTATAGGCATGCTTCCTACTCAAGCAACCACTCAAGCATAAACTTTCAATTCAAGCATATAATGGCCAACCACAAAAACCAGCAACCTCAACAACATTCAAAATACCTAGGGAGTTCAAAACATCTCCCAAAACATACACATAGGTCCCCCATTGCCAAATTACCAAAAGCTAAATGTACTTAAGAAAACCTTCCATACTTTGAGCTTTACTTCCACTTGAAAGCTTGCCTTCCTTGCTGCCCTCAAAGTACTTTAATGTTCTGCATTATTGATTTGAGAAAACAAAGAGAGTGTAAGCAAAAGCTTAGTGAGGAATGCTCTATAAAACCATTCAATAATGCATTTATAAACACTTTATAAATCATGCTTCAAATCATCATTTACACATGCTCAAAAGCATACTTAAACATGCATCTCATGCATCATATCACAACATGTCATATTGGCCACAAGTGATAAGTTCCATTTCTTTAAAAACAAGTTCATCAACTTTCACCCCAAGGACTTTTAAACACCTTGGCCCCAAGGACTTTTAAACACCTTGGCAAGGACCACACAAGGACTTTTAAACACCTTTGTGTCCTTAACAAGTTCACCTCAAGGACTTTTAAACACCTTGACCCCAAGGACTTTTAAACACCTTGGCCATGGACTTTTAAACACCATGATAATAATCACCCCAAGGACTTTTAAACACCTTGGCCCCAAGGACTTTTAAACACCTTGGCCCATGGACTTTTAAACACCATGGAAAGGACCACACAAGGACTTTTAACTACCTTTGTGTCCGTAGCAAGAATCATCCAAGGACTTTTAACCACCTTGATGTTCTTAAGTAAACAAGGCTCACTCAAGGACTTTTAACCACCTTAGTGACCTTAACCTTTTCAAAACATCACTTGCCAATATACATCATTATCATCAATTTATCCACTATTTTAAAGCATTAAACCAAGCCATATTCATCATGCATTCAAAAGCATCAAACCACATTTAATCAATGTTCAAAAACAAGGAACTCTTACCTTGAGCTTCCTTCAACATATGGCTTACAAAAACAGCATTAACCATGCTAAATCATGCTTTCAAAACAGAGTTTAAAACATGCAATAAACCACATTGCACAACAATCAAATCATGCCACCACTAGAGAGTATTTCCGAAACTTACACTTGAGCTTAGCAAAGTTGTTTAGACTTAAACTAAGCTCCCAAGACATTGGTTTCAAGCCGAAAACCCAATTTCACTCACCGATTCCTTTTCGCCTCTTGCCGAAACACCAAATCAAGCTTCCGGATCACCACCACTTGGATCCAAAGATGACTCCCCTGTTTTAACACATTAAAACAGTAGATTAATGCATCATCATGCATTAATAGCTTCAATGAAAGCACCTAAACTCGCTGCTCTCACCCACACTCCATTTTCGGCCACCAAACACAACCGAAAATGCATCCAAACCACTTCTCAACAAAGCCCAGCCATAAACCATCAAAACCTAACATCCTTTAACACCATTTAACATCTAAAAAGAACTTAACAACATCCTTATACCTCCAGCAACAACAGATCCACAAGATCACTCAAAAAACAACCAAGAATCATAAGCTAAACTTAGGAAATTCAACCTATCCAGGATTGCATTAATCAAAACCCAATTCCTTATCAAATTAACATTCATTAATCATCATTTTAACACCTTAAAACACTGCTTAAACAGATCCAACGAAATTTCATCAAAAACACACCAAATCTTGCATTTTAAGCCAAGATCCATTAAACAATCTTAAAAGCCATTTATAAAACATCAATTAAGGATTGAGAACTTAGGAATTTCAGTAAAGAACTGAGAGTTTAGAGGAGAAGGACGTTCTTACCTCCAAACTTGAGTTTCTCCTCTTTTAGAGCCAAAAAGCTTGAAGAATCAACTTGCAAATTGAGAGGTTTTGTAGATATGATGATTAGAAATCAAAAGAGAGTTGAAAGGAGAGATTTAGGTAACTAAATCAGAAGAAACTCTCTGGAGAGAAAGTGTTTGGGTTGAGAGAAAATGAGAGAAAAGAAAATGAGAAGTTAGTTACAAAATAGCCAAAATGACTTTCCCTCCTCTTTTCTTATGTTTAAAAATCAGAATAAAACCTTAAAATATCTTAGAAAAATCTGGAGAAACTACTTTTGGAATAATAGCTCCTTAAAGATTCAAAGTTTCAATCCTTTATAAAACAGTCACGCAACTTTCAAAAATTACATTTTGGTCACTAGCCAAAATGTCACCCTTCCAAACCTCATTTTTCAAAATTGATTTCACAGTTCACTTATATATATTAAAAGATGATTTTAGAACATTTTTCCATATTTTTAATGCAACCCGAACTAGGCTTTCCTAATGTCACCCTTATAGATTCGAACAGCACTTTGACCGAACCGATCAACGCCCAAAACTTCTAAGCCCAAAACCGGGGCGTTACAACCCAGCAAGAAGTCTGCCCACCATTCTGTCGAGACAGCCGCCAGCGCAGCAACACATAACGGCTAGTTTCCAATGGCTCCAAAATTAACGGGCAGAAAAATCCGTAATGTGCGCTAGAAAATCAGACCGTTGAGCATTTAATGCTGCCCCGGAACTTCTCGACAGTCCCTATATATACACGTCTCACTCACTTCATTTTACTTTACTTTCACCTTTTTGCTATCTTCTATCTGATTCCCCTGCTCTCTCACAACTTTTATTTCTAGTTTCAGTTATGTACAACCACTCACATGGCCTCAACATCAACCTAAAAACCCATCTATAAGAAGTTTTGCTTCAAGGAGGACAAAGAGAAATACAGAGAAAAATTCTCCAAGCAGGCAATATGGAGGAACAAGTTTTTCATCACATGCGGCAAACGGGAGACCGTGGTCTAGAGCCCGCCTTGTTCAAAACCATCCATTACAAGGGATGAGAGATGTTCGCTCAGCAGCCTGAGATAGCAGACATCACTATCGTTAGGGAATTCTACTCCCATCAGCCATGCCTGGAGAAACCATTCGTCTATGTCCGCGGAGAGCCAGTCAAACTCAATGCTGCTATCATCAGCAGCTACTACGGCCTCAATATGAACGACAAACCTCACAAAGATTGGAGGTAGTCACTGACGGTTGCCAACTATAAGGAAATCAAGGCCAAACTATGCAAGCCCAACACACCATGGCTGTGGGAAAAACATGTGGGATCTGTTCAGCGCCGCCACCTGTTGCCTGGAGTTATGTTATGGAACACATTTGTGAAAAGGAGTCTACTTCCCACATCCCACAATTCAACATTTGATCGGTCGCGCCTCGCCTTAATTCATAGAATACTGATGAACCGGTCGATCAACGTAGGGGAAATTATCTACACAGAAATCTACAATTGCTTCAAGAAGCAGAAGGGTAGGTTGTACTTCCCATCCCTCAGCACAAGTCTCTACACAAAATTTCGCGTCCCGGCAGAACCCACCGATGACCTTACAACCGCCAAAGAGGACTGGACCAAAAAGGTTCACATTCAGATGATGCAGGATGCGAAAAAAGAGCCAATAACACCGGCAGTACTAACGCTCCCTTTCAGCCACACTGTAAAACCCCAATTTTGGGCTTGGAAGTTTAGGGTATGATCTAGACCGGTCTGATTTTCGGTTCGAATATAAAATGAGGTTTTAGGGAAAGCCTAGTTCGGGATGCTTTAAAAATATGGAAAAATATCTAAAAATCCTCTTTGAATATATATAAGAGAGTGGTGAAATCAATTTTACAAAATAAGGTTTGGAAATACTACATTTTGGTGTAGTGACTAAAATGCGATTTTTGAAAAGTTTAGTGGTGACTGTTTTGTAAGGATTGGAACTTTGAATATTTAAGGAGCTAATATACCTAAAAATGATTTCTCCAGATTTTTCCTTAATTTGAGTGAATTAATTAATGTTTTAATTAATTAAATGAAAAGAGAAACTACTTTTTGGAATTTCTTAACTACCTTTTCTTAAATTTTTCCCATTCCTTTTTTCTCTCAAAATTCTATCATCCAAACACTATTTCTCCAGCAACTTTTGCATTGATATTCACTTCAATTGATGAGATTTCTATCATCAATTAATTCCTAATCAATCTTGCATCAAATCCTTTTGATTTCCTCAATGAATTTTCAAGGAAATTGGCTCAAATCAAGGAGAAATCACCATTTAGAGGTAATATTATTCTTCTCCTCTAAATACTAAGTTCTTTACTGAAATTACCATGTTGTCAATCCTTAATTTAAGTTTTATAAATGGTTTTAATGATAGAAACTTGATTTTGGCTTAAAACTCAAGATTTGGAAGAAATCTTGAAGAATTTCGTTGTGATTGTTTGGGCTCTATTTTGAGATGAATCTTTAATGTAATTTGGATGTCTAATGATGTGGAAATGAGGTTTTATCAATGCAATCCCGAATAGGTTGTATTTCCTAAGTTTTTGCTTATGAAAATGGTGGTTTTTGAGGTGTTTTTGGTGTTCTATTATAGGTGGAGGTATAAGGACGAGTTGAGGTGTATTTTGGATGTTGATTGATGTTTAGAAATGGTTAGAAGTGATGGATCTTGGCTGGGTTAAGTTGTGAAAGAGTTTGGAGGTGTTTTCGGTTGTGTTTGGTAGCCGAAATGTTGGTTTTGGGTAGATCAGCGAGTTTAGGTGTGTTGGATGAAGATTTCAATGCATGATGATGCATTAATCCTCTACTTTGATGTGTTTAAAACAGGGGAAACAACTTCAGACACTATTTGAGTTGATCCGGATGCTTGATTGGCATTTCGGCAAGCGTGCGAAACGTAATCGGTGAGTGGAGTTGGATTTCCAGCTTTGAAACAATTATTTGAAGGTTATGGGAGCTTAGTTTAAGTCTAATCAACTTAGCTAAGCTCAAGAGTAAGTTTTCGGAAAAAATCCCTCGAATGTGCCATGAAGTGGTTGATGCATTGGCTATAAATTACATGTTTAAAATTTGTTTTGAAAGCATGTTTTAGCATGGTTAATGCTGGTTTTGAAAGCCATGTGTTGAAGGATGCTCAAGGTAAGAGATCCTTGTTTTGGCATGTTGTTAAATTGGTAATGATGCATGGTGATGCATGGTGTTTAATGGCTTTGTTTAATGCTTTAAAACAGTGAATTGATGATGGCATTTGATGTATATTGGCAAGTGATGAATTGGTTTTAAAGTACTTGAATCGGATATAGTTAGCCGGCTATAGGATTGGGTGCACCGTGAATAAAGTCGCCTTGGATGTTGAGGGGTCGTGATTGTACCTTAAACTCCATCCAAGTACCCTAACGAGTGAGGTAAGATCACAACGGTGGTTAAAAGTCCGTGTGTGGATCTTGTGTTTTGTGTCCCTTGCACTCGTTAGTGGAATTATACAACTACCGATGAGTGATGTGGAGGGGTTGTGATTGTACCGTTAAACTCCATCACGGGTGTTGAGGGGTTGTGATTGTACCGATAAACTCCACCTTATGTTGTTCGGTAGTGTGTATGAAGCGTGTGGGACAACGCTTGTAATCCGCGTATCCGATTGTGTTTTGTGTTGTAAATGGTTATGAACTATCACTTGAAAGCCAATATGATGAGTTGAATGTAATGAAGCATGAGATGCTTGTAAAGTATGCAAGGTTGCATGAAAAGAGATGAGCTTATGTTTAAAAGCTTTGTTGAAAGTGTTTTCTAAAATGCATTATTGTGCTGTTTACTTTAGAGCATGCCTCACTAAGCATTTGTGCTTACTCTCTCTCTCTTGTACCAATAATGCAGATAATTGAAGTGTTCAAGGGCAACAAAGAGGCTAGAGTGTCCAAGGGAAACCAAGCTCATGTATGGTGATGTTTTCATACACTATTAGTTTTGGTACTTTGGCAATGGGAACCTAAGATGTGTTTTGGGAGATGTGTTGAACTCCCTAAGTTGTGGCATGTTGTTTTTGATGGTTTGAATTTGTAAATGGCCTTTTAATGCTTGTTTTGGAGATTAGTTGATTGCTTGGTTTTGGATAATAGGAAGCATGCCTATAGATATGTGAAATTCCATGATTGATGCTATGAATGTGTTTAGGTGGTGCAATCATGCTCTATATATGTATGATGACTTGTTGGCATGATTAGAAAGTCATTAGAATTTGTTTGAGTGGATTTATGTATGAAAAACCAGCAAAATCTGCAGCTTCTAGGCAAACCGTATCGGAACAGGCTCTAGCGTTTCGAAACGGGGGCTTGTAATGGCCTTCGTGTTTCGAAACGGCTGGAGGTTATTCCGAAACAATTTGGCTACCAGAAGGCCCTGTTTCGAAACCAGTCTCGGAACGAACCCGTGTTTCGGAACGGTTAAAGCCGTTTCGAAACAGGTGACCGTTGGGCATTGATTTGAATGGTGTTGAAGTTTGCAAGCTTTACATTTTAGTCCCGAAAGTTGTAATTGCAATTGCTTGAGTTTGAGATGTCCAAATAAGGTGAAATTTGACAGGGAAGCATGTAATATGACTAATTTAATATTGGTAATTTAAAAATCAGTTATGTCCTTCCAATTTATAGAATTTACGTTTTGGTCCCTAATATTTGTATAATGGGCAATTGAGTCCCTCTCTGAAATCCGATCGCTGTGCTTTCCACATATATGTTCTCAAGTTTTCTCTTAGGGTTAACGTGCATCTAGACAAGTTTAAAAAGAAAAAAAAGGGTCGTTAATCAAGGTTGACTTTCGGGTTGACTTTGGTTTTCCCCGTGTAATCTTCGTAGTTCGGGTCAACCGTCTAGGCCAGGCTAAGGGGGTTACATTTAGTGGTATCAGAGCTTGGTTCTCGTGTAATTAGGAATTGTTATGTGGGTGATGTATGTGTTTTTGCATGATGGACCTTTTAAGTGAAGGAATGTTTCATGAATTGTGATGTATGGTTGCAATTGTGATGTTATGCTATGTTGAAGCATGTTAGGGGAACCCATTGCCATATCAAAACTAATGAAAGGAATTGTTTTTGGAAATGAGCTTGAGTACTTGGATTACTTACCTTGTTGAGCCTAATTATGTTTACTGCATTTGTGTCAGTGCATTGTTTTTTATAAATGGGGCCTCGTAGAGAGACGAGGATGAATACGAGAGCTATGGCTCAGAATGAGAACGAGGAAAATGTTGAGAATGTTGTGGATTTACCTCCTCCCCTGGTGGTGGACCACCCGACGGTGATGGTGCTGGAGGTGATAATGCTGGTGTTGGTGCTGGTGCTGGGGTCGCTGGACCTGAAGGTGTGCAGGGGCAAGCTGCTCCTGACATGACTGTGCTGATTCAGGCTATTGCTGGAGTCTTTCAGGCAGCAATAGCTGGAGCTCACGGAGCTGCGCATCAGGGTGATGCTAACGTGAGATTACCTTTGGAACGTCTTCGCAGTCTGGGAGGGATTGAGTTCAGAGGTTTATCTCTTGAATAATCTGAATCTTGGTTGGAAAGCACCAAGAGGATTTTGGGGCAATTGAATTGCAGTAATGCGCAGAAGTTGGGTTGTGTGGTGTCGCTGTTGCATGATGATGCGTATACGTGGTGGACGACCACTTTCTTCGGAATGGAGGAAAATGATGTGACTTGGACGTTCTTCTTGAACGCGTTCAAGCGAAAGTATCTAGGTGTGTGGTACCTAGATGAGAAGAAAAGAGAATTCATGTCTCTTGTGCAAGGAAGCATGACGGTGGCTGAGTATGAGATCCAGTTTGTCCGCCTTAGCCAGTACGCACCTGAGCTAATCCCTGATGAGCGGGAGAGGTGTGAACGTTTCCGTTATGGTTTGGTGACGGACGTGAAGACTTTCATGCTTGCTGCTGAGTATACGGATTTTGATGTGCTGGTGAGTAGAGCGAAGGACATTGAGCAGAACTTGGGTATGTCTTCCAGAGGCAATTGTTCTATCTCGGGCAAAAGAGCTGCTGATTATAGTTCCGGTGGTGGACGGAACAAGAGAGGACGTGATAAGAGGTATCAATCTTCTGCTAGGCGTGGTGGTGGAGGACATGGTGCGCCTTTTCAGGGAGATAGGATAAGAGCTGATCAGAACACGTGCTGGACGTGTGGATCTCGTGGCCATATGAGGCGAGATTGTCCTCGAGCAGCGAGGGAGGTTCAGGCTCCAGTAGTGGTGACCGGTAATTCATGCTGGAATTGTGGTTCGGCAGACCACATGAGGAGGGAGTGTCCTTTATTGGCCGGTGGTGGTCAGGGACGTGCTCCTGGAGTAGTTTCACCACAGAGAGGTCGTGGGCACGGCCGTGGTAACTTCCAGCACAGAGATGATGGTGGGAGGAATGTGGCGCATGTGGTGGCTGTTCAACCTGAGGGTGGTGGCCAGGCTCGAGTGTATGCTCAGCAAGAGGGAAGGAATGATACGGATGTGATCGCAGGTACCTTTACTTTGCAATCCTTGTCATTACTTTCCTTGATTGATTCTGGATCTACACACTCATACATATTGCGTGAACATGCTCAGTTGCTTGGTTTACCTGTTGAGACTTTGGATGTTGGTATGCGTGTAACTAGTTCCTTCGGTGAGACCGTTGTGACACGGAAGTTGTATAGAAGATGTCCCTTGAATGTGCAAAATCATGTTTTTCTTGTTGACCTCATGTAATTGCCATTTTATGGTTTCGATGTAATCCTTGGAATGGATTAGCTTGTTGAACATCGAGCTGTAGTGGATTTTGAGAACAAGCGAGTTTCGTTGAAGCTTGCGGATGATTACGAGGTAGTGGTGGTTGGTGAGAATGTGAAGTTTCTTGCCAATGTGGTGTCTTCGTTGGAAGCAAGCCGAATGCTGAGGCAAGGTTGTGAGGCTTATCTCGCCTTTGTTATGAATCCTAGCTCTAAGGAGTTGCGAGTTCAAGATATAAGGACTGTGCGAGAGTTTCCTGGAGTGTTTCCGGAGGAGTTACCTAGATTGCCTCCTAGTCGAGAGGTGAAGTTTGGGATTGAGTTGTATGAAAACACAACTCCAGTGTCCATTACTCCTTACTGAATGGCACCTAAGGAGTTGAAGGAGCTGAAGATGCAACTTCAGGAGTTGCTGGATCGTGGTTTCATTCGGCCGAGTGTGTCACCTTAGGGTGCACCGGTCTTGTTTGTGAAGAAGAAGGATGGCACTATGAGAATGTGCATCGATTATCGCCAGCTGAACAAGTTGACTATCAAGAATCGGTATCCTTTGCCGAGGATTGATGATCTTTTTGACCAGTTTCGGGGAGCGGCTGTGTTCTCTAAGATTGACTTAAGGTCAGGTTATTACCAGCTCAAGGTGAAGGATGTGGATGTGCCAAAAACAGCTTTTAGGACGAGGTATGGGCATTATGAGTTCCTTGTGATGCCGTTTGGCTTGACGAATGCTCCTACAGCTTTTATAGACATGATGAATAGAGTGTTCCATGAATACTTGGACAAGTTTGTTGTGGTGTTCATTGATGATATCCTTGTGTACTCTCGTACTAAGGAGGAGCATGAGGGGCATTTACGGATTGTGTTGCAGGCGTTGTTGGAGAATCAACATTATGCTAAGCTGAGCAAGTGCGAATTCTTGCTTAGGGAAGTTGTTTTCCTTGGTCATGTGGTTTCTACTGAGGGGATTCGTGTTGATCCTCAGAAGATTGAGGCGGTGATGAATTGGAAGCCTCCTAAGTCGGTTCATGAAGTCCGTAGTTTCCTTGGGTTGGCAGGATACTATCGGAGGTTTGTGGATGGATTTTCAAAGATTGCTGCTCCTTTGGCGAAGTTGTTGCAGAAGGATGTCAAGTATGAGTGGACAGAAGCAAGACAACAAGCTTTTGAGAAGCTTAAGGCAGCTTTGACGCAAGCTCCTATCTTGGTTCAACCTGAATCAGGGAAAGAGTTTGTGGTGTACAGCGACACATCCTATGTTGGTTTGGGGTGTGTGTTGATGCAAGAGGGTAAGGTGGTGGCTTATGTGTTGAGTGGATCGAAAGATCGATATGAACCAAGAGGGGGGTGAATTGGAAATTTAAAGTTTGTGTGGTGGAAATTTGCAAATAAAAAGATTGACAAGAGATTTTAGAGTGGTTCAAGTTCTCCAAATGAACTCTACATCCACTACCTTAGCTTCACTAAGGATTTGCAACAATTCCACTAATTGCTCTTCCCCTTTTCTAGGCTAAGGAGGTAACCCTTACAATTTCGGTTAAATTATCAACCCAAAATTCAACCCAATCCTCACAACAAGATAACAAAGAAATTTGTTGGCTAAAAGAGTATTTCTCAATACAAATGATAGCCCAATTTCAAGCACTCAACCCAATTGAACAAGATAAGAATGAAAGATACAATTTGGGTTTCTAGACAATAGGGATTTTTGCACAATTGCTTGGATTTGATGAATAGATGTTTTCTTGAAGATCAATAGTTGTTGCTGATGCTTTTAGATGTCTCTTTTATACCTCCTCATTGATTTCTAGCTGTTTGGGTGGTTGGGAACATAAATGGAGCCGTTGGAACCCTCTCTTACCACCATAAATGCACTTCTGCAGCTATGCGTATCGGTACGCGGGAAGGAGTATCGATACCTGTCTTAGAAAAGAAAGAGCCGTTGTGTGCAATAAATAGGGGGTATCGATACGCACGTAAGCGTATCGGTACTGGGTATCGAAATGGGGGTTTGCCGTATCGATACCTTTTTCTCAACTTAGCTCACTGTCGAATTCCGTATCGGTACGGGGGTTAGGCGTATCGATACTGGTCAACGACCTTTTAAAGTTTGGTTACCAACCAACTGACACCAACGGTCATATTTTTTAAACCGACTTATACTTTAAAATTTATTAAGGCCGTATCGATACGAGGGTTTGCCGTATCGGTACGCCATTCAAACTCTTTAGATTTTAACACAGGGGCGTATCGATACGAAGGTTTGCCGTATCGAGACGTGTTCCGACAGTAACTAAGTTTGGCAAATAGGTATCGATACACTTGGGAGTGTATCGAGACACCTGAACGATTTTCAATGATTTTGCCTTGGATCACTTAGAAAATATTTTGAGTTTGAGTTTTACAAATCAGTTTTAAAGCGTTGGTGTTTTGAAACTTATTAAGGGACTTATAAAAACAATTTTAAGTTTTACAAATTGATCCTTAAAGATCTAATTATATCAAAATCAAACATAGGTTTTACAATCTCCCCCTTTTTGATATAACAAAACTAAAACTTAAAATTTTTGACATTTTTGAAAAACTTTACAAAGTTAACTCCCCCTTAATATAAGCTTGGTAACCTTTGAATTAAAATCAAAATAATTGAAGTGTGAACTAGTTTCTTCTCCCCCTTTTTGTTAGATCAAAAATTCTTTGAGACAATTAAGTGCATAAAGAAATCAAAGGTATAATAAGCAACATAAATTTTATTCATCAAAGCAACATACTTGAAATCCAAACAAAAGCAAAAAAGAAATCAAAGCATAGGTTTTAATCCTAAAACAAACTTAATCCTAAGAACATAAAGCATAGGTGCATAAAATAGAAAATCCTAAATGATATGCATGATAAACAAGAAGAAACGTCTAGGCATCGTCTTCTTCGTTTTCATCATCTTCATCATCATCTCCCATAGGCTCATTAGCCCGCATACTATTACGCCACTCATCATGGAAAGCGGCAATGGAAATGTTCAAAGAATTGTGCCCGCTTTCAAGGGATATGAGGCGATTCTCCATACCCGTCATCCTTGTATCAAAGGTAGTTTCCATTGAAGTAAGACGAGTATTCATGTCCGTGCGCAACCCGATAAATTGCTCATTGAGATAGGTCATGAGAGCATCCATGGAGGGTTGTGGGACTTGAGGAGCTTGAGCCTCTTCAAATACGGCGGCGGCTTCGGGAGGTAGCTCGGCAAGACGTACCCATTCACCATTAAAATATGAAAACTTTGCCCGAGCAAGAGATCGCTCATCAATGGGATCGGTGAGAGGAGTTGGGTAATCATAAGAGCAATCAATATCCTTTTTAATAAAGAAATAACTCAAAGTCGTACCATATGTAAAGGAGGTGACGAGAGTTGTGTGACGATTTTGCACGAGGTAGACGATCTCTTGGAACATAAGTCGAGCTAGATTTGGTCGCTTTTTCTCACGGAAGCACCGAATCTAAAAATCATCCACTTGACGGATGGTGGAATATTTTCCTCCGGAGGGACGAAACCACCACGACACCATCAAATGTATGATCCGGTCTTAAGCATTTAGGGCGGTGACGGATCCACTAAGAACATGCCCTAAAGCATGCTCATTATCAAGGCCTTCATCCTCTAAGTTGAAAACCTCACAAATGGATTTGACATCAAGAATAATTTTCTTCCCCATGAGGTAGGAGCTAATTGCAACAACTTCCCCATCACGACTAATACATTTGGCATTAGCATAGAAAATCAAAACCAAAAGGCGATAGAAAACACCGGGAATAGAGATGAACTCCATGAAGTTCTAACGATGAAACAAAGGAAGATATTCAAACTTAAAACGCTCCGAATTGAGAAAAGGAACAGATATTACCCTTTCGGCACGGATCTTATAATTCTCATATTGACGAAAGTGAGTTAGACTCGAATTGCCATCAAAGCATTGCTCATAGATGATTGAGTAGTTCGGACGAGCAATAGCTCCAAGGGTAGAGGATTCACCGGCTTGATTAACCCTTGTACGCTTCCTCGATGGTTCTTTTGGTGCCATGATCTAAAAGAGAATTAAGCAAAAGGATTTCTTCAATTTGAGTAAAAATCAAGGTAAAAAAAAATTTGAGAAAAATTTGAAGAAAAGTTTTGAAAGACAAAAACTTTAAAAGAAAAGATGAAACAAAACAACAACAAAAAAGGAAAAAGAAAAAAGAAGAAAAAAATTACCTTGATAGAACTTGGGAGATTGAAGAAAAACTAGCACAATAGATGAGAGAGAGAGAGCACAAAGCCTTGCTTGATTCAAAAACTCTTTTAGATTTGAGTTGAGGTGTGAAAAATATGAAGGAGGAAGGGCCATTTTATAGGCAAAAACGGCTAGGATTAATTAGGTTTTGAAGAGTTTGAATTTAGGTAAAAGTTGAACTCATTAAAAGCCAAATTTAATGCCATCTGCGCAGTCGAATATCGATACGCATGAGGGTGTATCGATACGGGGATAGAATTGTCTTTTCCGCAAAAATGCTCGTTGGAAAGTCATATCGAAACGGAGGGGTCCGTATCGAAACGACCTGTATCGATACGAGTTTAATCGTATTGATACCCGTGAAGCAAAGTGAATTCTGGGAAACAGAATGAAGAACAGGTATCGATACGCGTAGAGCCGTATCGATACTGTATGCCCAGAAATGCATATTTGGTTCAAAGAACAACCAAAGGCTCGAACTTAACATCTCCTAAAGGTATACAAATGATGAATGAGCAGTTCTAAGCATATTTTAATAGAAGCATACTCCCCCTAACTATAGGCATGGATGAAATTAGAAGTCTACGCATACAAACAAGGCATTTCACAAGATCAAGCATATTTAAGCACAAAAGAAGTCCTAAAAGGTCAAGATAGGCTAGCTAGACGTAACTCTCTCCTAAGGGACCAAAAACGCTCTTTGTCTAAGGGTTTTGTAAATATGTCCGCTAATTGATTCAAGGTGTCTACATACTCTATAACCCCATCATCCTTAAGGACACGATCTCTAATGAAATGATGCCTTATTTCTATGTGTTTGGTTCTAGAGTGTTGGATGGGATTTTTTGTTAAACATATTGCACTAGTGTTGTCACATTTTAGGGGTATGGTTTCAACTTTAATTCCAAAATCTAAGAGTTGTTGCTTCATCCAAAGGACTTGAGCACAACAACTCCCTAAGGATATGTACTCGGCTTCGGTGGTAGATAAGGCTACACTATTTTGTTTCTTAGAGAACCAAGATATGAGCATACTACCTAAGAATTGACAAGTTCCCGAAGTACTTTTCCTATCGATTTTGCAACCCCCATAATCCGCATCCGAGTAAGCATGAAGGTTGAAGGTAGAGTCTCTAGGGTACCAAAGACCTAAACAAAGAGTGTCTCTAAGGTATCTAAAGATTCTCTTAACGGCTATAAGATGAGACTCTCTAGGACTAGCTTGAAACCTAGCACACAAGAAAACACTAAACAAGATATCCAGTCTACTTGCGGTAAGGTAAAGCAAAGATCCAATCATAGAACGATAAAGCTTAGAGTCAACACACTTACCTCCTTCATCTTTGTCAAGCTTTGTAGATGAGCTCATAGGAGTGGCTTGAGGCTTTGCATTCTCCAAGCCAAACTTCTTGAGCATATCCTTTATGTATTTTGCTTTGTTGGTGAAGGTGCCATCCTTCTTTTGCTTGATTTGGAGTCCCAAAAAGAATGAGAGCTCCCACATCATGCTCATCTCAAATTCACCTTGCATTAACTTAGCAAACTCTTGACAATGACATTCATTAGTAGAACAAAAAATAATATCATCAACATAAATTTGAACTACTAAGATGTCATTTTTAAACATTTTTATAAAAAGTGTAGTGTCCACCTTACCTTTTTCAAATCATTTTTCAATTAAAAAGTTTGAAAGTCTTTTATACCAAGCTCTAGGAGCTTGTTTTAAACCATAAAGAGCTTTGGTAAGTTTGAAAACATGATTTGGAAATTTTGAGTCTTCAAAACCCGGTGGTTGTTCCACATACACTTCTTCATTTATAAAACCATTTAAAAATGCGCTTTTAACATCCATTTGAAAAAGCTTGAAATTATGATAACATGCATATGCAAGCAACATCCTAATAGCTTCCATTCTAGCTACGGGTGCATAGGTTTCATCAAAATCTATTCCCTCTTCTTGAGTGTAACCTTGTGCTACAAGTCTAGCTTTATTTCTTACAATGTTACCACTCTCATCTAGCTTGTTCCTAAAGACCCACTTAGTTCCTATTGTAGATTGATTACTAGGCCTATAAACTAATGTCCAAACATTACTTCTCTCAAATTGATTTAACTCTTCTTGCATAGCCATAATCCAAAAGTCATCTTTCAATGCTTCTTTAATATTTTTAGGCTCTATGCATGAGATAAATGCAACATGATTCATTAATCTAAGAGAAGAACGAGTGGTTACCCCTTGGATGGATCACCCAAGATTTCACCATCTTTGACATAGTTCAACTCCCTTGGGTAGCTCACTTCCTTTTCCTCAATAGCCAAGTCCTTCAAGGCTTCAAGAGGTGGATCTTGTGTGTCCTCTTCTTTTGTTGGAATCTCATCCTCCTTTGAAGTTTGACCTCCATCAAAAGCATTTATGATTCATACATCATCATCATCATCATCACAAGAATCCTTCCTAGGAAGGAGGTTATCATCGAATACAACATGAATGGATTCTTCTACTACTAAAGTTCTTTTGTTAAATACTCGATAGGCTTTAGAGGTTAAAGAGTAACCTATAAAAACAGCTTCATCACTTTTTGCATCAAATTTACCTAAGTTGTCTTTTCCATTATTTAAAACAAAACACTTGCAACCAAAAGGGTGAAAATAGCTAATGTTAGGCTTTTTAGATTTTAAAATCTCATAAGGTGTTTTCTTTAAAATTGGCCTAATCATTACTCGATTTACAATGTAGCAAGCGGTGTTTGTGTGTAACCCCCTTAACCCGGCCTAGACGATTGACCCGAATTAAGAAAGTCACACGGGGAAAACCAAAGTCAACCCGAAAGTCAACCTTGATTAACGACCCTTTTTTTTTTCTTTTTAATCTTATCTAGATGCACATTACACCTATGTGTGATCATACAAACAACATACTCAAAGATCACAAACATCAGAGGTCAAACAGGGACCCAATTGAACAAATTACAACTTTAGGGACCAAATTGTAATTTCTGATAAATATAAGGACTTAACCAAATTTGAAGTTACCATCTTGAAATTAAATAGGTTTCATGCTTCTCTGAGAAATTTCAGCTCAAAAGGACTTCCCAAACTCATACAATTGCACAAACAAGTTTCAGGACCAAAACGCAAACAATTCAAAACACATAACCGCCAATGTCAGCCCCCAACGGTCAACCGTTCCGAAACGGGGGACAGCCCGTTCCGAAACGCGGGGCCGTTCCGAAACAGGCATAGCCCGTTTCGAAACGGGGGTCTGGCAGAGGCTTACTCGTTCCGAAACGGCCCTCCCCGTTTCGGACGCCTGGGTTCATGCAAGGCACCCGTTCCGAAACGCGGGGCACCCAGTTCCGAAACGCCTGCACCAGATTGCTCCAAAATTCAACTTTAATCATGCAATTACACAACCAAACATGCTCCAAACATCACCAAACTTTACCAGCATGCAAGTAAGCATATAAACAACATACTAGCATCATCAATTCATCCAATTAACATCATATGCAAAAAGCCCCAATACTATAGGCATGCTTCCTACACAAGCTAGCTATTCAACACCAAGATTCCAAAACAAGCATATAAGGTTTCAATTCAAAAACCAGCAACCACATCAACATTTAACAAACTTAGGGAGCCTCAAACACCTCCCAAAACACATACGTTGGTCCCCCATTGCCAAATCATACAAAAGCTAAAATGTTTAACAAAACCTTCCATACATTGAGCTTCACTTGAACTAGATTGCTTGACCCTTCTTGCTGCCCTCAAGGTACTTTAATGCTCTGCATTATTGAATTCAGAAAACGAAGAGAGCGTAAGCAAAAGCTTAGTGAGGAAAGCTCTTAAAAACCATTCAATAATGCAATTCAAAACATTTACAAAACATGCTTTAAATCAACCATTTTCACATGCTCAAAAGCATTCTTAACAAGCAATCTCATGCTTAAACATAAACATAAAAACAATCATCTCATGCTTCTCAATATCCTCAACATGTTATATTGGCTCAAGTGATACATTTCCATTTAATAAAACAAGTTCATCAACTTCCCAAGGACTTTTAAACACCTTGGCCCCAAGGACTTTTAAACACCTTGGCCTATGGACTTTTAAACACCATAGAAGTAACCCATCAAGGACTTTTAAACACCTTGATCCCAAGGACTTTTAAACACCTTGGCCATGGACTTTTAAACACCATGAATGAAACACATCAAGGACTTTTAAACACCTTGATCCCAAGGACTTTTAAACACCTTGGCCTATGGACTTTTAAACACCATAGAAAGGATCACCTAAGGACTTTTAAACACCTTAGTGTCCGCAACATGAACCATCCAAGGACTTTTAACCACCTTGATGTTCATAAGTAACAAGGCTCACTCAAGGACTTATAACCACCTTAGTGACCTTAACATTTTCAAAACATCACTTGCCAATATACATCATTTTCATCATTTACAACACTGTTTTAAAGCATAAAACCAAGCCATATTCATCATGCATTTCAAAGCATTAAACCACATCATTTCAATGTATAAAAGCAAGGCACTCCTACCTAGAGCTACCTTCAACATATGGCTTACAACAACAGCAAAAACCATGCTAAAACATGCTTCCAAAACAGTATGTAAAACATGCAAATCATCATTTTGCAATACATCAAAATCATGGCCACCACGAGAGAGAAAATCCGAAAACTTACACTCGAGCTTAGCAAAGTTGTTTAGACTTAGACTAAGCTCCCAAGACATTGGTTTCAAAGCCGAAAACCCATTCTCACTCACCGATTCCACTTCGCCTCTTGCCGAAGCACGAAATCAAGCTTCCGGATCAACCAAACTTGGATCCAAAGATGCCTCCCCTGTTTCAACACATCAAAGCAGTAAATTAATGCATCACCATGCATCAATTACTTCAATGAACGCACCTAAACTCGCTGCTCTCATCCAACCTCCATTTTCGGCCACCAAACACAACCGAAAATGCATCAAAACCACTTCTAAACAAAGCCCAGCCATAACCCAGCAAAACCTAACATCCATCATCACCATTTAACATCTAAAAACAACCTACAACCATCCTTATACCTCCAGCAACATCAGATCACCAAGATCACCTCAAAAACCACCTTAAAACACAAGCTAAACTTAGGAAACTCAACCTATCCGGGATTGCATTGATCAAAACTCATTTCCTTATCAATTTAGAGTTCATTTAACATCAAAAACACCTCTTAAAACCCAGATTACTCAGATCTAACGAAAATCAAGTGAAAACATCAAAATCTTGCATAATTAGCCAAGATCCACAAATCTACTTGAAAACCTTTAATTAAACATAATTTTAGGATTGAAAACTTTAGGAATTTCATTAAAGAACTTAAAGTTCAGAGGAGAAATCGTTCATACCTCCAAACTTGTGATTCTCCACTTTTTGGAATGAAAACCTTGTTGAAACTTGTAGCAATTGAGTAGGTTTTGATGACACAATGATTTGCTATCAATTGTGAATTGAAAGGATGATTTTAGATGAAGAAATCAGATCAAAATCTCTGGAAAAAGAAATGTTTGGTTGGAGAGAAAATGAGAGAAGAAAATAGGAAGTTAGGAAAGAAAATAGTAAAAATGAGTTTCCCTCCTTTTATGAAACCTTTAAAATCAGAATTTAGGATTAAAATATCTTAGAAAAATCTGGAGAATTCACTTTTGGGCAAATAGCTCCTTAAAGATTCAAAGTTTCAATCCTTTTTAAAACAGCCACCAAATTTGCGAAAATTACATTTTGGTCACTAGCCAAAATGTCAACCTTCCAAACCTCATTTTCCAAAATTGTTTTCACAGTTCATCTAATTATATTAAAAGATGATTTTAGAACATTTTTCCATATTTTTAATGCAACCCGAACTAGGCTTTCCTAATTTAACCTCTTTAGATTCGAACAGGACTTTGACCAAACCGGTCAACGCCCAAAACTTCTAAGCCCAAAACCGGGGCGTTACAACTCTCCCCCCCTTAAGAAATTTCGTCCTCGAAATTTACCTGAAGGAAAGAGATAAGGAAACTGCTTCAGCATGTCTTCCTTTCGCTCCCTCGTGGCTTCCTCAACACCTCGATGCTTCCACAGCACCTTCACCAACTCAATGGTCTTGCCACGAAGAACCTTGCTATCTGAATCCAGAACCTTCACCGGTTCCTCATCATAGGTCAAATCCGGATTCAAAACCACATCCTCAACAGGCATCACATGTGAAGGATCAGATCTATACTTCCGGAGCATAGAAACATGGAACACATCATGAATCTTCTCCAACTCCTGAGGTAACCTCAACCGATACGCAACAGGACCCACACGCTCAACCACCTCATACGGTCCAATGTATCTAGGGCTCAGCTTACCCTTCCGGCCAAACCTCATCACCTTCTTCCAAGGCGAAACCTTCAAGAACACACGGTCACCTACCGCATACTCTATCTCCTTACGCTTCAAATCCGCGTAAGACTTCTGCCGATCAGAGGCAGCCTTCAACCGCTCACAGATGAGCTTCACCTTCTCGGTGGTCCCTTTCAACAAAGCAGGCATAGAAACCAACTTTTGACCAGTTTCAGCCCAACAAAGAGGAGTCCTACACTTCCTCCCGTACAGAGCCTCATAAGGTGCCATCTGTATACTCGCCTGATAACTATTGTTATAAGCGAACTCAACCAAAGGCAGATGCTTCTCCCAAGAACCTTGGAACTCGATCACACAGCATCTCAACATATCCTCCAAAATCTGAATAACTCGCTCAGACTGACCATCCGACTGAGGATGATAGGATGTACTGAAATGCAACCTTGTACCCAAAGCTTGATGCAAACACTGCCAAAAACGCGATGTGAACCTCGGATCCCTATCCGACACAATCGACTTAGGCACACCATGCAACCTCACAACCTCAGCAATGTACAACTCTGCCAGCTTATCCAAAGAAAACGTAGTATGCACAGGCAAGAAATGCGCACACTTCGTCAGGCGATCCACAATCACCCAAACCGAATTCTTCTTTGATGGAGACAAAGGTAAACCAGATACAAAATCCATGGTAACCCTCTCCCACTTCCATTCAGGGATTTTCAACGGTTGCAACAACCCAGAAGGAAACTGATGCTCAGCCTTAACTCGCTGACACACCAAACACTTGCTCACAAACTCTGCAACATCCTTCTTCAAACCAACCCAATAGTACTCATCACGAAGATCACGATACATCTTAATACTACCAGGGTGCATAGCAAAAGGACTACTATGACCTTCAGTCAGAATAGCACGCCTCAACTCAGCATCATTGGGCACAACTAACCGACTACCAAAACACAGCACACCATCATCATTGAAACAGAACTCCGAAGGTCTACCCTCCGCGATATCCTGAACATGAGACACCAAGGAATCATCCAACAACTGCTTATCCTTGATCAACTGAACCAAAGATGGCTTCACTTGCAACTCAGCCACAAGACCACCATCTCGCGATATGCTCAAGCTAGCAAACATCGCCCTCAGCTCAACAGCTACCTTCCTACTCAAGGCATCCGCAACAACATTGGCCTTTCCAGGATGATACTCAATCGTCAGATCATAATCCTTGAGCAACTCCAACCAACGACGCTGCCTTAGATTCAACTCCTTCTGAGACATCAGATACCTCAAACTCTTGTGATCTGTGTACACAGTACACTTCTCACCATACAGATAATGTCTCCAGATCTTCAGAGCAAAAACCACTGCAGCCAGCTCAATATCATGCGTAGGATAATTGCGCTCATGCACCTTCAACTGCCGCGACGCATAAGCCACAACCTTACCCTCTTGCATCAGCACACACCCCAAACCAACATAGGACGCATCACTGTAGACCACAAACTCTTTCCCTGATTCAGGCTGAATCAAGATAGGAGCTTGCGTCAAAGCCAACTTCAGCTTCTCAAAAGCTTGCTGCCTCGCTTCTGTCCACTCATACTTAACATCCTTTTGCAACAACTTCGTCAAAGGAGCAGCAATCTTGGAAAAACCATCCACAAACCTCCGGTAGTATCCCGCCAAACCAAGGAAACTACGGACCTCATGAACAGACTTAGGAACCTTCCAGCTCATCACCGCCTCAATCTTCTGAGGATCAACACGAATCCCCTCAGCTGAGACAACATGCCCAAGAAACACCACCTCCCTAAGCCAGAACTCACACTTACTCAACTTAGCATAAAGCTGATTTTCCAACAAAGCTTGCAAAACAATCCTCAGATGCTCTTCATGTTCCTCCTCAGTACGCGAGTACACGAGGATATCATCAATGAACACCACAACGAACTTGTCCAGGTATTCATGAAAAACACGATTCATCATGTCCATGAAAGCAGCAGGAGCATTTGTCAACCCAAACGGCATCACAAGGAACTCATAATGCCCATACCTTGTCCTGAAAGCTGTCTTAGGCACATCCACATCTTTCACCTTCAACTGATAATACCCTGACCTCAAGTCAATCTTAGAGAACACAGCTGCTCCCCGAAATTGATCAAAGAGATCATCAATCCTCGGCAAAGGATACCGATTCTTGATAGTCAACTTGTTCAGCTGACGGTAATCAATGCACATTCTCATAGTGCCATCCTTCTTCTTCACAAACAAGACAGGAGCACCCCAAGGCGACACACTCGGCCGGATAAAACCACGATCAAGCAGCTCTTGCAACTGCGTCTTCAGCTCCTTCAGCTCCTTAGGTGCCATTCTATATGGAGTAATGGACACAGGAGTTGTATTCTCATACAGCTCAATTCCAAACTCCACCTCGCGGTTAGGAGGTAAACCAGGCAACTCCTCAGGAAAAACACCAGGAAACTCCTTTACAACCCTGATATCTTGCACCCTCAACTCCTTTGAGCTAGGATTCATCACAAAAGCTAGATAAGCTTCGCAACCCTGCCTCAGCATCCTACTCGCCTCCAAAGAAGACACAACATTGGCAAGAAACTTCACATTCTCACCAACCACCATAACTTCATAATCATCCGCAAGCTTAAGCGAAACACGCTTATTCTCACAATCCACAACAGCACGATGCTCAGCAAGCCAATCCATACCAAGGATCACATCAAAACCATAGAAGGGCAACTCCATAAGATCAACATGAAAGACATGTTCTTGAACAACCAAAGGGCACCTTCTAAACAACTTTCGAGTCACAACAGTCTCACCAAAAGAACTAGTGACCCGAACACCAACATCCAAAGACTCAACAGGCAAACCAAGCAATTCAGCATGCTCACGAAGAATATATGAATGCGTAGATCCAGAATCAATCAAAGAAAGCAATGACAAGGACTGCAAAGTAAAGGTACCTGCAATCACATCTGCATCATTCCTGCCCTCTCTCTGAGCATACACCCTCGCTTGGCCTCCACCTTCAGGCTGAATAGATACAACATGAGCTACCCCACGGCCACCTTCCTCTCTCCTCTGGAAATTACCACGGCCGCGCCCACGACCTCTCTGCGGTGCAGCAACAACAGGAGCACGCACCTGCTCACCAGCCAATCTCGGACAATCTCGTCTGATGTGGTCCGCAGAGCCACAATTCCAGCATCCATTTCCACCAGCATTACCAGCTGCCACAGCAGGAGCTTGTGCTACTCTCTCAGCACGAGGACAGTCACGCTTCAAGTGACCACGTGAACCACAGATCCAACAAGCACTAGGATCAGCTCTAGCATAACCTCCTCTAGCAGGTGCACCGCCACCTCTCTTGGCTGAGGACTGATTCTTCTGATCGCGTCCCCTCTTGTTCCGTCCACCTCCGGAACTATACTTAGCTGGTCTCTTTCCAGCACTTGCTCCAGCACCTCTAGCAGACAAACTCAGGTTCATCTCAATGTCCTTGGATCGACTCACCAACACATCAAAATCCTCATACTCAGCAGCCAACATGTATGTCTTTACATCCGTCACAAGACCGTAACGAAACCTCTCACACCTCGCCCGCTCATCGGGTATCAGCTCCGGTGCATACTGACTGAGCCGTACAAACTGTACCTCGTACTCAGCTACACTCATGCTCCCTTGAGTAAGAGACATGAATTCCCGCTTTTTCTCATCCAGATATCTCACTCCCAGATATCTTCTCTTAAACACATTCTGAAAGAATGTCCAGGTAACATCAGCTTCAGCCATTCCAACTATGGTGGTCGTCCACCATGTATAAGCATCGTCCTGCAGCAAGGACACAACACAGCCCAGCTTTTGCACATCCGTGCAACTCATCTGACCCAAGATACGCTTGGTACTTTCCAGCCAAGCCTCAGAACTCTCAGCTGATAAACCTCTAAACTCAGTCCCTCCAAGACTGCGCAGACGCTCCAAAGGCAATCTGACTCCAGCATCTCCCTGATGCCCAGCTCCCTGAGCTCCAGCTACTGCTGCTCGAAAAGCACCCGCAATAGCTTGTACCAAAGCAGACATATCAGGCATCGCTTGCCCCTGACCAACCTCTGGTCCAGCAGCTCCAGCACCAGCATCAGCTGCAGCTTCAGCTCTCGCACCTCCATCACCACCACCAGGCGGAGGAGGGGGTAACACAGCACTACCAGTGTGCTCTTCATTCTCATTCTCGTTAGGAGCCGCAGCTCTCGCATTACCTCTTAACTCTCTACGTGGTGCCATACTTTTACCATGCAACAACAATGCAAAATAAAACAAGTCAGGCCCAGCAAGGTAAGCAATCCAAGTATTCAAGCTCCATTTCAATCAAAATCAATTTCATTTCATTAGCTTTTGTTTGGCAATGGGTACCCTCAGCATGCAACATCACAACATACAACTCAGTTGCATCAACATCTCAAGCCACCGAACATGCTTTCAAACAACAAGCATACAAAGCAACATGCTTCAATCATGCATACATACATTCCCAATTACTCGAGAACTCAGCTCTGATACCACCAAATGTAACCCCCTTAACCCGGCCTAGACGATTGACCCGAATTAAGAAAGTCACACGGGGAAAACCAAAGTCAACCCGAAAGTCAACCTTGATTAACGACCCTTTTTTTTTCTTTTTAATCTTATCTAGATGCACATTACACCTATGTGTGATCATACAAACAACATACTCAAAGATCACAAACATCAGAGGTCAAACAGGGACCCAATTGAACAAATTACAACTTTAGGGACCAAATTGTAATTTCTGATAAATATAAGGACTTAACCAAATTTGAAGTTACCATCTTGAAATTAAATAGGTTTCATGCTTCTCTGAGAAATTTCAGCTCAAAAGGACTTCCCAAACTCATACAATTGCACAAACAAGTTTCAGGACCAAAACGCAAACAATTCAAAACACATAACCGCCAATGTCAGCCCCCAACGGTCAACCGTTCCGAAACGGGGGACAGCCCGTTCCGAAACGCGGGGCCGTTCCGAAACAGGCATAGCCCGTTTCGAAACAGGGGTCTGGCAGAGGCTTACTCGTTCCGAAACGGCCCTCCCCGTTTCGGACGCCTGGGTTCATGCAAGGCACCCGTTCCGAAACGCGGGGCACCCAGTTCCGAAACGCCTGCACCAGATTGCTCCAAAATTCAACTTTAATCATGCAATTACACAACCAAACATGCTCCAAACATCACCAAACTTTACCAGCATGCAAGTAAGCATATAAACAACATACTAGCATCATCAATTCATCCAATTAACATCATATGCAAAAAGCCCCAATACTATAGGCATGCTTCCTACACAAGCTAGCTATTCAACACCAAGATTCCAAAACAAGCATATAAGGTTTCAATTCAAAAACCAGCAACCACATCAACATTTAACAAACTTAGGGAGCCTCAAACACCTCCCAAAACACATACGTTGGTCCCCCATTGCCAAATCATACAAAAGCTAAAATGTTTAACAAAACCTTCCATACATTGAGCTTCACTTGAACTAGATTGCTTGACCCTTCTTGCTGCCCTCAAGGTACTTTAATGCTCTGCATTATTGAATTCAGAAAACGAAGAGAGCGTAAGCAAAAGCTTAGTGAGGAAAGCTCTTAAAAACCATTCAATAATGCAATTCAAAACATTTACAAAACATGCTTTAAATCAACCATTTTCACATGCTCAAAAGCATTCTTAACAAGCAATCTCATGCTTAAACATAAACATAAAAACAATCATCTCATGCTTCTCAATATCCTCAACATGTTATATTGGCTCAAGTGATACATTTCCATTTAATAAAACAAGTTCATCAACTTCCCAAGGACTTTTAAACACCTTGGCCCCAAGGACTTTTAAACACCTTGGCCTATGGACTTTTAAACACCATAGAAGTAACCCATCAAGGACTTTTAAACACCTTGATCCCAAGGACTTTTAAACACCTTGGCCATGGACTTTTAAACACCATGAATGAAACACATCAAGGACTTTTAAACACCTTGATCCCAAGGACTTTTAAACACCTTGGCCTATGGACTTTTAAACACCATAGAAAGGATCACCTAAGGACTTTTAAACACCTTAGTGTCCGCAACATGAACCATCCAAGGACTTTTAACCACCTTGATGTTCATAAGTAACAAGGCTCACTCAAGGACTTATAACCACCTTAGTGACCTTAACATTTTCAAAACATCACTTGCCAATATACATCATTTTCATCATTTACAACACTGTTTTAAAGCATAAAACCAAGCCATATTCATCATGCATTTCAAAGCATTAAACCACATCATTTCAATGTATAAAAGCAAGGCACTCCTACCTAGAGCTACCTTCAACATATGGCTTACAACAACAGCAAAAACCATGCTAAAACATGCTTCCAAAACAGTATGTAAAACATGCAAATCATCATTTTGCAATACATCAAAATCATGGCCACCACGAGAGAGAAAATCCGAAAACTTACACTCGAGCTTAGCAAAGTTGTTTAGACTTAGACTAAGCTCCCAAGACATTGGTTTCAAAGCCGAAAACCCATTCTCACTCACCGATTCCACTTCGCCTCTTGCCGAAGCACGAAATCAAGCTTCCGGATCAACCAAACTTGGATCCAAAGATGCCTCCCCTGTTTCAACACATCAAAGCAGTAAATTAATGCATCACCATGCATCAATTACTTCAATGAACGCACCTAAACTCGCTGCTCTCATCCAACCTCCATTTTCGGCCACCAAACACAACCGAAAATGCATCAAAACCACTTCTAAACAAAGCCCAGCCATAACCCAGCAAAACCTAACATCCATCATCACCATTTAACATCTAAAAACAACCTACAACCATCCTTATACCTCCAGCAACATCAGATCACCAAGATCACCTCAAAAACCACCTTAAAACACAAGCTAAACTTAGGAAACTCAACCTATCCGGGATTGCATTGATCAAAACTCATTTCCTTATCAATTTAGAGTTCATTTAACATCAAAAACACCTCTTAAAACCCAGATTACTCAGATCTAACGAAAATCAAGTGAAAACATCAAAATCTTGCATAATTAGCCAAGATCCACAAATCTACTTGAAAACCTTTAATTAAACATAATTTTAGGATTGAAAACTTTAGGAATTTCATTAAAGAACTTAAAGTTCAGAGGAGAAATCGTTCATACCTCCAAACTTGTGATTCTCCACTTTTTGGAATGAAAACCTTGTTGAAACTTGTAGCAATTGAGTAGGTTTTGATGACACAATGATTTGCTATCAATTGTGAATTGAAAGGATGATTTTAGATGAAGAAATCAGATCAAAATCTCTGGAAAAAGAAATGTTTGGTTGGAGAGAAAATGAGAGAAGAAAATAGGAAGTTAGGAAAGAAAATAGTAAAAATGAGTTTCCCTCCTTTTATGAAACCTTTAAAATCAGAATTTAGGATTAAAATATCTTAGAAAAATCTGGAGAATTCACTTTTGGGCAAATAGCTCCTTAAAGATTCAAAGTTTCAATCCTTTTTAAAACAGCCACCAAATTTGCGAAAATTACATTTTGGTCACTAGCCAAAATGTCAACCTTCCAAACCTCATTTTCCAAAATTGTTTTCACAGTTCATCTAATTATATTAAAAGATGATTTTAGAACATTTTTCCATATTTTTAATGCAACCCGAACTAGGCTTTCCTAATTTAACCTCTTTAGATTCGAACAGGACTTTGACCAAACCGGTCAACGCCCAAAACTTCTAAGCCCAAAACCGGGGCGTTACATTGTGGCTTCCGCCCAAAAATATTTAGGTAAATTGTTTTCACAAAGCATAGTTCTAGCCATTTCTTGCAAAGTTCTATTTTTCCTCTCAACTACCCCATTTTGTTGAGGAGTTCGAGGAGCCGAAAAATTATGGCTAATACCATTTTCATTTTAAAAATCTTCAAACCCTAAATTTTGAAACTCGGTTCCATGATCACTTCTAATATGTGAAATACTAAGTTCAAGATCATTTTGGGTTAGTTTTGAAAATGTGATGAATTTTTCCAAAGCCTCATCTTTAGTACTTAAAAATAGAACCCAAGTAAATCTAGAAAAATCATCAACAAGTACAAAAGCATAAGACTTGCCACCCAAGCTCATAGTCCTAATTGGCCCAAATAAATACATATGGATAAGTTGTAAACATCTACTAGTAGAAACATCATTAATGGATCTAAAGAAAGACCTATGTTGTTTACCCTTAGAGCATGCAATACAAATTTTATCATTTGTAAATTTTATCTTGGGTAAACCTCTAACTAGGTTAAGAGAGACTAGTTTTTCTAAAAAAACTTATGCTAGCATGTCCTAGTTTCCTATGCCACAACCATGCATCATTTTGTGCAACTAAGCATGCATAAGATGTATATATGTCATCTAGATGCACCATATATATGTTCCCTATGCGATGACCTATGAGCATAATATTATTAGATTTAATGTCTACAATTTTGCATCCATTTTTATCAAATAAAACATTAAATCCTTTATCACACAATTGAATTATGCTCAATAAATTGTGTTTAAGACCATCGACATATAAGACATTTTCAATAAGAATAGTAGAGTGATTACCTATGGAGCCAATACCTTTAATGTGGCCTTTGGAGTTGTCACCAAATGTTACTACTCCTCCACTTTTTGGCTTTAGATCCATGAATCTACTCTTGTCTCTGGTCATATGCCTTGAGCATCCACTATCAAGGTACCATGAGTTTTGACTTTGTGCTTTGGCCTTGTAGCAATGCTTACAAGTTCCTTAGGAACCCATACACTTCTAATTCTTTTAGCTCTACTATGTCTAGGAAAGCTACCTTGTTTGTAGTAGTTAGTCCTTTTCTTAGGTTGGTTTGTTCTAGAGGATTCACCTATCTCATGCTTTACACTACCAACATTTTAAAGGACTTTTTGAGCTCATTTAGCTCATTCAACACCTTTTTGTGTTCACTATTACATTGAGACAAAAGATTATTGAGATCAACATTTTCATCTTGAAAGAATTTTAGTTCATCTTTTAATCCTAAAATCTTTTTCTCAAATTTTGAATTAGCTTGAGTAAGTGAGTCATTTTTCTCATTTAGTTCCAAAATAATCTTCTTATTCCTAATGACCGACTCTTTATATTTCTCAACTAATTCATCATAGACCTCTTGTAACTCATCATATGCATCATTTAATTCTTCATATGAAAAATCTAAAGTAGATGAGTTAGAGGTTACCATGGAGGAATCTTCCTCAAGTGCCATGAGGCAAAGGTTAGCCACTTCTTGTTCGTCATCCTCCGATGACTCCTCATCACTCCAAGTAGCAAGCTTGGCTTTGAGCTTCTTCCTCTTCTCAAAGCCCTTCTTCTTGAGTTGAGGGCACTACGAACGTATGTGGACGGGTTGTTTGCACTCAAAGCAAATGATTGGATCCTTTCCTTCTTCTTTGTTCTTGCTTTTGAAGTCCATCTTCCTTTGGAATTTTCTTCCCCGGTTGGACCTCATAAAACGTGAGAATCGTTTGGCTATCATAGCCAATTCTTCGAGTTCATCCTCCTCACTAGATGAGCTCTCTTCATGTTGTGAAGCTTTAGCCTTGAGAGCTATTCCCATCTTTTTCTTCTTCTCAACCTCAAGCTTCTCTACCCTTTTCTCTTCTTTCTTCTTCTCATCTTCCCTTCCTTGCTTCATGATCTCATGAGTAAGGAGAGAACCCACAAGCTCATCAAGCTTCAAAGTTTTCAAATTCTTTGCTTCAATGATAGCGGTTCTCTTCTCATCCCAAGACTCGGGAAGTGAATAGAGTAGCTTCTGGACAAGCTTGTCTTCCGGTATGATTTCTCCAAAACCCTTTAGCCCATTGACAATGGTGGAGAAACGATCAAACATCTTTGACACCGTCTCATCGGGCTCCACCTTGAAATTTTCATAACTAAGATTGAGAATGCCAATCTTAGTTTCTTTAACATCGTTGGTGCCCTCATAAGTAGTCTCAAAAGTGTCCCACACTTCTTTGGCACTCTCAATGGATGAGACCTTTGAATAGATGTCCGGACCGAAAGAACAAAATAGCATGTGGAGAGCTTTATCATTGACTTGAATCTTTTTCCTCTCATCTCCACTTTCTTCTTCAAAACCATCTTGCCTTCATCATCTTGCTTCAATGGAATATATGGCCCATCTTCAATGATATCCCACACTAGATAGTCATTTGACTTGATGAAGAGACGCATTCTATTCTTCCAAAAAGAATAGTTATCACCGTTGAAGAAAGGAGGCTTTGTAGTGGATTGTGAGTCGTACATGCCCGAACCGGAGGTTGAAGCCATCTCTTGATATTTGATGATCACATTCTTCCAAGGAACTCCTCTTGTGGTTGTTAATCCTCAAAGAGGTAGGCTCTGATACCAATTGTTGAGTGGATCGAAAGATCGATATGAACCAAGAGGGGGTGAATTGGAAATTTAAAGTTTGTGTGGTGGAAATTTGCAAATAAAAATATTGACAAGAGATTTTAGAGTGGTTCAAGTTCTCCAAATGAACTCTACATCCACTACCTTAGCTTCACTAAGGATTTGCAATAATTCCACTAATTGCTCTTCCCCTTTTCTCGGCTAAGGAGGTAACCCTTACAATTTCGGTTGAATTTTCTACCCAAAATTCAACCCAATCCTCACAACAAGATAACAAAGAAATTTGTTGGCTAAAAGAGTATTTCTCAATACAAATGATAGCCCAATTACAAGCATTCAACCCAATTGAACAAGATAAGAATGAAAGATACAATTTGGGTTTCTAGAATATGAATTTTTGCACAATTGCTTGGATTTGATGAATAGATGTTTTCTTGAAGATCAATAGTTGTTGCTGATGCTTTTAGATGTCTCTTTTATACCTCCTCATTGATTTCTAGCCGTTTGGGTGGTTGGGAACATAAATGGAGCTGTTGGAACCCTCTCTTACCACCATAAATGCACTTCTGCAGCTATGCGTATCGGTACGCGGGAAGGAGTATCGATACCTGTCTCAGAAAAGAAAGAGTCGTTGTGTGCAATAAATAGGGGGTATCGATACGCACGTAAGCGTATCGGTACTGGGTATCGAAATGGGGGTTTGCCGTATCGATACCTTTTTCTCAACTTAGCTCACTGTCGAATTCCGTATCGGTACGGGGGTTAGGCGTATCGATACTGGTCAACGACCTTTTAAAGTTTGGTTACCAACCAACTGACACCAACGGTCATATTTTTTAAACCGACTTATACTTTAAAATTTATTAAGGCCGTATCGATACGAGGGTTTGCCGTATCGGTACGCCATTCAAACTCTTTAGATTTTAACACATGGGCGTATCGATATGAGGGTTTGCTGTATCGATACGTGTTCCGACAGTAACTAAGTTTGGCAAATAGGTATCGATACGC
The DNA here is from genome assembly GCA_030270665.1 of Hibiscus trionum. Taxonomy (NCBI): domain Eukaryota; kingdom Viridiplantae; phylum Streptophyta; class Magnoliopsida; order Malvales; family Malvaceae; genus Hibiscus; species Hibiscus trionum. Next base: position 4,446,884 of record BSYR01000007.1, on the reverse strand, counting down.
TTGGGAGGTATCGATACACCTGAACGATTTTCAATGGTTTTTCCTTGGAACACTTAAAAAATATTTTGAGTTTGAGTTTTACAAATCAGTTTTAAAGTGTTGGTGTTTTGAAACTTATTAAGGGACTTATAAAAACAATTTTAAGTTTTACAAATTGATCCTTAAAGTTCTAACTATATCAAAATCAAACATAGGTTTTACATTATGCATCGCGCCAGTTGAAGGTGCATGAGCGCAATTATCCTACGCATGATATTGAGTTAGCTGCGGTGGTTTTTGCTTTGAAGATTTGTGGACATTACCTGTATGGTGAGAAGTGTACTGTGTACACGGATCACAAAAGTTTGAAGTATCTGATGTCTCAGAAAGAGTTGAATCTTAGGCAACGACGTTGGGTGGAGTTTCTTAAAGATTACGATCTGACGATCGAGTACCATCCAGGAAAAGCTAATGTTGTAGTTGATGCCTTGAGTAGGAAGGTGGCAGTGGAGTAAAGGGCTATGTTTGCCAGCTTGAGTATTTCGCGAGATGGGGGTCTTGTGGCTGAGTTGCAAGTGAAACCATCCTTGGTTCAGTTGATAAAGGATAAGCAGTTGTTGGATGATTCTTTGGTGCCACATGTTCAGGATATAGCTGAGGATAGACCATCGGATTTCTGTTTTAATGATGATGGAGTTCTATGTTTTGGGAGTCGGATAGTAGTGCCGAATGATGCAGAGTTGAGGCCTACTATTCTGACTGAGGCTCATAGCAGTCCTTTTGCTATGCAGCCTGGTAGTACAAAGATGTATCGTGATCTTAAGGATGAGTACTATTGGGTGGGTTTGAAGAAGGATGTTGCGGAGTACGTGGGTAAGTGCATGGTTTGTCAGCAGGTTAAGGCTGAGCATCAGTTTCCTTCTGGGTTATTGCAACCGTTGAGGATTCCTGAGTGGAAGTGGGAAAGAATTACCATGGACTTTGTGTCTGGTTTGCCTTTGTCGCCATCGGAGAAGAATTCGGTGTGGGTGATTGTGGATCGCCTTACGAAGTGTGCGCATTTCTTACCTGTGCATACTACGTATACCTTGGACAAGCTTGCAGAGTTGTACATTGCTGAGATTGTGCGACTGCATGGTGTGCCAAAGTCAATAGTATCGGATAGGGATCCGAGGTTTACATCGCATTTTTGGGAGTGTTTGCATCAAGCTTTGGGTACGCGGTTGAATTTCAGTACTTCTTATCATCCATGGTCGGATGGACAGTCTGAGCGTGTTATCCAAGTGCTGGAAGATATGTTGAGGTGCTGTGTGATTGGGTTTCAGGGTTCGTGGGAGAAGCATTTGCCTTTGGTGGAATTTGCTTATAACAATAGTTACCAGGCAAGTATTCAAATGGCACCTTATGAAGCTTCGTACGGGAGGAAGTGCAGAACTCCTCTTCGCTGGGCTGAAACAAGTCAGAAGTTGGTTTCAATGCCAGCTTTGTTGAAAGGAACCACCGAGAAGGTGAAGCTCATTTGTGAGCGTTTGAAAGCAGCTTCTGATCGGCAGAAGTCTTACGCGGATTTGAAGCGTAAGGAGATTGAGTTTGCGGTACGTGACCGTGTGTTCTTGAAGGTTTCGCCTTGGAAGAAGGTGATGAGGTTTGGCCGGAAGGGTAAGTTAAGCCCTAGGTATATTGGACCATACGAGGTGATTGAACGTGTGGGTCCTGTTGCGTACAAGCTGAGGTTACCGAAAGAGTTGGAAAAGATACATGATGTGTTTCATGTCTCTATGCTTCGGAGGTATAGATCGGATCCTTCGCATGTTATGCCTGTGGAGGAAGTAGATTTGAATCCAGACTTGACCTATGATGAGGAGCCGGTTGAAATTCTGGATTTGGACAGTAAAGTTCTTCGAGGCAAGACCATTGAATTGGTTAAGGTGTTGTGGAAGCATCGTGGTGTTGAGGAATCCACGTGGGAAAGAAAGGATGATATGAAGAAGCAGTTTTCGTATCTCTTTTCTCCAGGTAAATTTCGAGGACGAAATTTCTTAAGGGAGGGGGGAGTTGTAACACCCCAATTTTGGGCTTGGAAGTTTAGGGTCTGATCTAGATCGGTCTGATTTTTAGTTCAAATATAAAAGGAGGTTTTAGGGAAAGCCTAGTTCGGGATGCTTTAAAAATATGGAAAAATATCTAAAAATCCTCTTTTAATATATATATAAGAGAGTGGTGAAATCAATTTTACAAAATAAGGTTTGGAAATACTACATTTTGGTGTGGTGACTAATGCGATTTTTGAAAAGTTTAGTGATGACTGTTTTGTAAGGATTGAAACTTTGAATCTTTAAGAAGCTAATATACCTAAAAATGATTTCTCCAGATTTTTCCTTAATTTGAGTGAATTAATTAATGTTTTAATTAATTAAATGAAAAGATAAACTACTTTTTTGGAATTTCTTAACTACCTTTTCTTAAATTTTTCTCATTCCTTTTTCTCTCAAAATTCCATCATCCAAACACTATTTCTCCAGCAACTTTTGCATTGATCTTCACTTCAATTGATGAGATTTCTATCATCAATTAATTCCTAATCAATCTTGCATCAAATCCTTTTGATTTCCTCATTGAATTTTCAAGGAAATTGGCTCAAATCAAGGAGAAATCACCATTTAGAGGTAAGATTGTTCTTCTCCTCTAAATACTCAGTTCTTTACTGAAATTCCCAAGTTGTCAATCCTTAATTTAAGTTTTATAAATGGTTTTAATGATAGAAACTTGATTTTGGCTTAAAACTCAAGATTTGGAAGAAATCTTGACGAATTTCGTTGTGATTGTTTGGGCTTTGTTTTGAGATGAATCTTTAATGTATTTTGGATGTCTAATGATGTGGAAATGAGGTTTTATCAATGCAATCCCGAATAGGTTGTATTTCCTAAGTTTTTTCTTATGAAAATGGTGGTTTTTGAGGTGTTTTTGGTGTTCTGTTATAGGTGGAGGTATAAGGACGAGTTGAGGTGTATTTTGGATGTTGATTGATGTTTAGAAATGGTTAGAAGTGATGGATCTTGGGTGGGTTAAGTTGTGAAAGAGTTTGGAGGTGTTTTCAGTTGTGTTTGGTAGCCGAAATGTTGGTTTTGGGTAGATCAGTGAGTTTAGGTGTGTTGGCTGAAGATTTCAATGCATGATGATGCATTAATCCTCTGCTTTGATGTGTTTAAAACAGGGGAAAAAACTTCAGACACTATTGGAGTTGATCCGGAGGCTTGATTGGCGTTTCGGCAATCGTGCGAAACGTAATCGGTGAGTGGAGTTGGGTTTCCAGCTTTGAAACAATTATTTGAAGGTTATGAGAGCTTAGTTTAAGTCTAATCAACTTAGCTAAGCTCAAGAGTAAGTTTTCAGAAAAACTCCCTCGAATGTGCCATGAAGTGGTTGATGCATTGGTTATAAATTGCATGTTTAAATTCTATTTTGAAAGCATGTTTTAGCATGGTTAATGCTGGTTTTGAAAGCCATGTGTTGAAGGATGCTCAAGGTAAGAGATCCTTGTTTTGGCATGTTGTTAAATTGGTAATTATTCATGGTGATGCATGGTGTTTAATGCTTTAAAACAATGAATTGATGATGGTATTTGATGTATATTGGCAAGTGATGAATTGGTTTTAAAGTACTTGAATCGGATATAGTTAGCCGACTATAGGATTGGGTGCACCGTGAATAAAGTCGCCTTGGATGTTGAGGGGTTGTGATTGTACCGTAAACTCCATCCAAGTACCCTAACGAGTGAGGTAAGATTCCAACGGTGGTTAAATGTCCGTGTGTGGATCTTGTGTTTTGTGTCCCTTGCACTGGTTAGTGGAATTATACAACTACCGATGAGCGATGTGGAGGGGTTGTGATTGTACCGTTAAAATCCATCACGGGTGTTGAGGGGTTGTGATTGTACCGATAAACTCCACCTTATGTTGTTCGGTAGTGTGTATGAAGTGTGTGGGACAACGCTTGTAATCCGCGTATCCGATTGTGTTTTGTGTTGTAAATGGTTATGAACTATCACTTGAAAGCCAATATGATGAGTTGAATGTAATGAAGCATGAGATGCTTGTAAAGTATGCAAGGTTGCATGAAAAGAGATGAGCTTGTGTTTAAAAGCTTTGTTGAAACTGTTTTCTAAAATGCATTATTGTGTTGTTTACTTTAGAGCATGCCTCACTAAGCATTTGTGCTTACGCTCTCTCTCTTGTACCAATAATGTAGATAATTGAAGTGTTCAAGGGCAACAAGGAGGTTAGAGTGTCCAAGGGAAACCAAGCTCATGTATGGTGACGTTTTCATACACTATTAGTTTTGGTACTTTGGCAATGGGAACCTAAGATGTGTTTTGGGAGATGTGTTGAACTCCCTAAGTTGTGGCATGTTGTTTTTGATGGTTTGAATTTGTAAATGGCCTTTTAATGCTTGTTTTGGAGATTGGTTGATTGCTTGGTTTTGGATAATAGGAAGCATGCCTATAGATATGTGAAATTCCATGATTGATGTTATGAATGTGTTTAGGTGGTGCAATCATGCTCTATATATGTATGATGACTTGTTGGCATGATTAGGAAGTCATTAGATTGTGTTTGAGTGGATTTATGTATGAAAAACCAGCAAAATCTACAGCTTCTAGACAAACCGTATCGGAACAGGCACTGGCGTTTCGAAACGGGGGCCTGTAATGGCCTTCGTGTTTCGAAACGACTGGAGGCTGTTCCGAAACGATTTGGCTACTGGAAGGCCCTGTTTCGGAACCAGTCTCGGAACGAACCCGTGTTTCGGAACGGTTAAAGCCGTTTCGAAACAGGTGACCGTTGGGCACTGATTTGAATGGTGTTGAAGTTTGCAAGCTTTACATTTTAGTCCCGAAAAATGTAATTGCAATTGTTTGAGTTCGAGATGTCCAAATAAGGTGAAATTTGACAGGGAAGCATGTAATATGACTAATTTAATATTGGTAATTTAAAAATAGTTATGTCCTTCCAATTTACAGAATTTACGTTTTGGTCCCTAATATTTGTATAATGGGCAATTGAGTCCCTCTCTGAAATCCGATCGCTGTGCTTTCCACCATGCCACCCTATCCTGAGGAACTTGCAACAGCAGCCCGAGCACAAAGAACTCCACCAGCTGTCGTTATCCGCCAGACTTACCATCGGTTGCCCTCTTCTACACATTCACCGACTTACTCAGCCGCCACCCCATCCAATACAGTGGCAGACTCCCCTAAGAGGCATTAACAAAATCTCTCCTTTGCCTGCACAATAAACACATTGGCAGACACCTCATCATCAGAGGAGATTGAGTAGCCGCCGCTGGAACCAAAAATAGTAGTGGTAACAACAACAACAACCTTTTCTATGGCATTCATCCCTCTGGCAGCACCCACGGAGGAAGGGACCAAGAAGAGGAAGCAGCACATAATAGCCGAAGAACCTATGGACTTCGAGACGGAGTCAGAAGAGAGCGACACATCTCCCGCCGTCCCCCCTGTCGAGCCTCAAGAAGAGCCACAACATACGCCGAAGAGAGTCCAGCCGCCGCGGAAAGCAAAAACCTCACATGCTAGAACCGCCGCCAAGGCATCTGCCGGCCGCCGCTTCGTCATCCAAACATCCTCCTCCTCCTAGACTGACTAGAATCCAACCTCCTCTTAACCCTCAACAAACTTTTATTTTATTTTATTTTATTTTTATTTATTCTATTTTCATATTGTTATTTTTAACATGTATATTTTATTAGCTTTATTGTTTTATGCATTGAGGGCAATGCCCATCTTGAGTTTGGGGGGAGGGATAGCTCTCGCATCATTTGTCTAGGCATCTTTAGTTGCATGTAGGTTGCATTTTACTTGCCTTAGTAATAATCGGAAAAGAAAAGTTTGCTATGACTTGTGCCTATAATAGGATAGCCGACTAAATTATTTTCGCACCTAATAAAAATTGAACTTAATCTTGGGAAAAAGTATGAAATATGTCTTAGAAAATTTTTTCTTTATGCCTGAAAATGTAAGCATATCTGTTACTTACTGGTAGCCGCCGAAGTAGGCAAAAGAAACAAAAAAATGAAGTACTGCCACGACAACAAGATTAAAAACAAAGAACAAAGTTGAGATACCCTAGAGGTGCCCGCAACAGGCTCTAGGAAGAATCATGTGCGAGGACACTCTGCTGCTATCAAAGTCTATGAATCCGAATGCCTAAAAGTAACGGACAACTTAGAATGAGTGAATGAAAGCCTTCACAGGATGACTCTACTCTAAGGGTTCAGGATTTTGTAGTTTTCTCCTATCTCAACTTTAGAGCTGGAAGAGTAATTGTGATCAGCTGAAGCCCTCAATGTCATGATTACAAATAATGTGCTTAACTGTACTACCTCGGCAGCAACCTTTACATCACAACAACATCTTTGTTTAATTATATATTTTGCGTATTCAACTCGTTTACAAATATGCACACACAACACAGGCATGAGAAATTTAAATTCTGAGTTCTTTTTCTGCTTATTTCCCCTCACTAACTTAATATACGTGCCATGGCCTTGAGGCATAAAATCAGGTTAAAAGCTAATTTTCTTTCTGATTATTATTAGAGCAAGTATTTTAGGTTGCATTGCTTGAGGACAAGCAATAGTTCGAGTTTGGGGGTGTGTAAAGTGTCCATAAGTCCTATATTTTATGCATATTCCAACTCTTATTATTATTGTTTTTAAGAACATTTTAGGCATAAGTAGGTGCATGCATAGCATTTTATAGTATTTCATTGTTCTGCCTTGCTTTTATGAGTAATCATTTATTTGGTAGTGTATTCTTGTATGTAGGTCCTACAGCTGAAAGAGGGGACCGAGGAGCGGAGGACACAGTGCTGAGGAGCAAACCCATGAGCTGTACTGAAGCAGTTCCAGCTGAAGACAAGTTACTACCGAATATCTGCCGAGTAGAGTTGCCACCGACCTTGCTGCCCACGGCAGCTAACAATATGAGTTGGAAGAACTAGAGCACGATCTATAGAGCTAAAACTCCTGAATCTATCACCGGCGTTAATGTGATTTTCTGACGTCTGTAGCACCGGTCAGGGCTGCTAAAGCGAATTTCTCAAGCTTACTTGCAGACTAAGGCAAACGAGAGAGAATCCATATTCCACACAAAGAAGTCGGCATTTAAAGCCATATTAAAGATGGAAAGCTACTTTCGAGGACTTCTACTTTAAGGAGGACTTAACCTAGTCTCGAGTCTATAAATACCCATTGTACTCCTAGTTCAAATCATCCTAGGTTTTCTATAGACTTTTCTTGTGTTCTTCACTGCCGTCATGTTCTAAATTCTATTTGGGTTAGGGTTATGTTGTAACTAGTGCGAAACGGTTGTTTTAGGTTTTGAGTTATTTTTCAATAAAATATTTCGAGTTTACTTAATCCATTGTTCTTCATTCTTTTAATCATTCTACACCAGTCGTTTGAGAGAATCCATTTGTCGGGCACAAAAGTGCAAGGCTCACGAAAGGGTTAAGTACGATCACAACGTGCTGAGGCGTGACTAACTTGGTTCCACACCAGTCCCCAAGTTCCAGCGGCTAAAAGGGATTACCAACCGATATGACTAGCCTGTGTTAGGTTAACACTAAGATTGCTAGGTATTGCCTATGTCACGTTAGCTCTCGAACATCCTAACCTAGAAATAAGAGGGATCATTGTCGACAATCCTGCCGAACTTGCAGTATCTGCCAGACTTGCCGCCACGACTTTTTTCCATTCCACCTGCCGAGACAATACACCACTGCAGTGGCAGTAACCTGTTGCGGCCGCGTGAGAGGGTCGTAGTTTGCCGCCTGCTGTAACGCCCTGGTTTTGGGCCTAGATGTTTTAGACATCGGATCGGACCGGTCGAGAACGATTCGAATCGCGTAAGGTGATTTTAGGAAATCAAGGATCGGGATAGGATAAAATTGTGATAAAAATTGCTAAAATCCTCTAAAAATATAATCAAGAGGTTGGTCAAGTCAAATTTACAAAAAGGGATTTAGAAAATGGACATTTTGAGTAGTGACTAAATTGTAAATTTTCAAAACTGGGAAAATGTGATTTTTAAGGTGGAAGCCAAAATCTTAAAATATTTAGATGGCTTTAAGTCAATTTGACCTTTCTTCAATATGACATGTGATTTAAATGGGTTATAATTAAATGATTTTAATTAGAATTTTGTATTAACTAATTGGTAGTTAATGGATTTTCATTTTACGTAACTACCAATTCCCTCTCATTTTAGCCAAACACCATTTTCTCTCATCTTTTCCAGAATTCTTTCTCCCAAAAATCCTCTCAACATTTCTTAAATCATTTTCAAGAGATCTTCCTTGATTCTTCAAGATTTTTGCAAAGAAAACTTGTCATCTATTGAAGGAAGCAAGGATTGGAGGTAAATCCCATTCTCAACCTCTAATCTAAGTTATTTATTGAAATTCCTAAGATATTTGGCTTCTAATAACTATTTTTGATTGAGTTTTCAATATAGTTTTGATTTGAGATCAAAATCTTGTGAAAATGTAGAGGAAATCTTGATTTTCGGACTTAATGAGTTGGGCTCTGTTTTGTGTTGATTTTAATTGATTTCTAGGTTGGTTTATATGTTAAAATGATGTGTTAATAACATAGATCCCCAAATCCATGAGATCCTTCAGTTTCTTGGTAGTTTTAAGTGTGATTTTGGGGTGTAATGGTGGAATCTCGATTGTTGGAGGTATAAGGATGTGTTAGGAAGTTTATTAGATGTGTTTTGATGTTGATAATTGTTTAGAAGTGATGTATGATGGCTGGGCTTGATTTAGGAAGCAATCGATTGAGTTTTCGGTTGTTTGAAAGGGTGTTTTGGTGTAGTTTGAGTGGGCAACGGGTTTATGAATTGTTGCTCGTGTTAGAATGCATTTTAATGCATTTAGATCTCTGTTTTGATGATGTGAAAACAAGGGATCTTGATCAAGAAGCTAACGAGGTGATTTTGGAGGCTCTGGAGGTGCAATTTCCGTGTCGGCGAACGAGGCTTCGCGTATCGGTGAGTGGAAATGCAATTTTCTGCTTTGTAACGCCTTGAGCGTGCTCTTTGGAGCTTAGTGTAAGTTTGATACACTTAACTAAGCTCAAGTGTAAGTGTTTCGGTAATCCCTCTCTTGGAAATGTGCTAAGTTTGATGAAAATGCATTTGATGTAAGAGAGGATTTGTTTACTGTTTTTAAGCATGTTTAAGCACGGTTTAATGCTGGATTTTAATGTCATTATGTTAAGGATGCACTAGGTAAGTGATCCTTGGTTTTCATATGAAAATGCATATGATGTTAAGCATGTGTGCTTGTGGAAATGACATTGTGGTTATGCTTGAAAAACTGTGGATTAATGTGGATAAACGATTATATTGGCAAGTGATGAAAATGGTTTTCGGTTGCTTTAATCGGATATAGTTAGCCGGCTATAGGATTAGTTGCACCGTGAATAAAGTCGCCTTGGATGTTGAGGGGTTGTGATTGTACCGTAATCTCCATCCAAGTACCTTAACAATTGAGGTTAAGATCATAACGGTGAATGGTTAGTCCCGTGTGTGAGTCTTGTGTATGTGTCCCATACTCTCGCTAGTGGAATTATACTACTACCGATGAGTGATGTTGAGGGGTTGTGATTGTGCCATTAATCTCAATCACGGGTGTTGAGGGGTTGTGATTGTGCAATTTGTCTCCACCTTGTGTAGTCCGGTAGTTTGTATGAAGCATGAGGGACAACGCTTGTAATCCGCATATTCGATCCGATTGTGTCTTGTGTTTAAATGGTTTATGGATTATCACTTGTGAGCCAATATAATGTAAACGACAATGTGAAGCATGAGATGCTTGTATATGATGCAAGGGTGCATGAGATATATGTGTATGATGCAAGAATGCATGTGATGCTTGATAAAGCATGAGCAAAGGTCTATTTGCTGTTGTAAATTGATGCATATGTGCATGAGGTTTCAAAAGTGCATTGAAGTCTTGAGAAGACATGTTTTATAAATGGCTTGTGATGTAAAGTGTTGATTTTGCAAAACATGAGATATGCATTGATGAGTGTTGTTTATGATCCTCACTAAGCTTGTTGTTTACGCTCTTTGTTTCATCAATGTAGAGAATTGAACCTTTGAAGGCAGCCCAAAACCAAGAGGAATCCATAGCTTTGTTAAAGAGATGTATGTGGTTCATCCTTAGTGTAATAAGAGGCAATGGGTGAGATTTATACTTTGGAATGTTTGTGAATGTTTCCCTTTACTTTGAGCATGTTGGTTTGCCTAGACTTGAGTTGTAAATGGCCTTTGGTGATTGGATTTTGGTTTATATGATGTTATAGCTTATTATGGTTTTGGTGAACTAGGGAGCATGCCTTTAGTGCCTCTACTTATGTGTTGGTTGCTTTGTTTAAGCTATTGCCTCGGTATGATGATTGTTGATATGTATCCATGTTGTATGCATGTTGCGAGATGTCTGGGGGTTGATTCGAGTGTGAAAAAGCATGAAAAACCAGCATTTTCTATTGTCACATGGCAGGGTGTATCGAAACACCCTTAACTGTTCCGAAACGGGGGCCTGTAATGACCATAGTGTTTCGGTACGGTTGAAGGTGTTTCGAAACATTTTGGCTACTAGAGAGGCCTGTTTCGATACCGGTCTCGGAACGCACCCGAGTACCGAAACAGTCAACACCATTTCAATACGGGCGTTTCGGTACGAAGGTTGGTGTTTTGAAACGGATGATCGTTGGATGATGATTTGAATTGTTTTAAGTTTTCAAGTTTTACATTTTAGTCCTGAATGTTGTGGATGCAATTGCTTGAGCTGGGAATGTCCTTTTAAGTTGAAATTTGGCAGGGAGGCAAGTAATATGATTAATCACATATTGGCAAACTTAAAATCTGTAATGTCTTTAAATTTTCTAAAAATTACATTTTGGTCCCTAAAAGTGTAATTCATGCAGTTGAGTCCCTAAATCGTTTCCGATCGCTGTGCCTTTTTCTCATATGATTCTTGAGTGTTCACATAGGCTTAATGTGTATCTATAAAAGATTGAAAAGAAAAAAAGGGTCATTAATCAAGGTTGACTTTGGTTTTCCCCTTGTAATCTTCGTAGTTCGGGTCAAGCGTCTAGGTCGGGCTAAGGGGGTTATATTTGTTGGTATCCGAGCGTGGTTACGAAAGAATTGGGAATGCTAGTATGTTTAATTGTTATGAGTTGAAGTATGATTTTTGAAAAGTATGCTAATGGTTGAATTTTGAACTTTATGCCATGTTGATTAATGTGAATTGCATAGGAATGAATATGATTGTGTGGTGGTGATCTTATGTGGATATGTGCTGATTTGGAAGGATGAAAAGTATGTGAGCATGATGTTTCATGTATGCTATGCTTTGTGGGGAAATTGGGTGCCCATTGCCTTATTACAATAACCAAATGTTTTGTAAACTTGGATTCTTGCTTGCAGCTAGCCTAAATGGTTTGATTTGTTTTCGTTGTTGTGTTTGTTTAAAATAGCACATGGGACCTAGAAGGGAGTTGAGGTCCAATACCATAGTGCCTGCAGCTGAGCAGGACAACCAGGGTGAGAAGGGAGCTGATGTCCCTCCTTGTGGAGATCTACCTCCTCCGCCACCACTTGGAGGTGGGGAGCACGTGTAACAAGGACAAGCTGGTCCTGGATTGGGTAATTTGGCGCCACTAGTTGAGGCGATCACCAGAGCATTTTAGGCTGCTATTGCCGGAGTGCAAGTGCAGGCCCCTGCAGCTGGGCAGGTGGGTCTACCTTTAGAGAGGTTGAGGAGTTTGGGAGCGGTAGAGTTCTACGATATGTCACCTGAGGCGTCTAAAGCCTGGTTAGCCAGTACGATCCGTATTATGGATCAGATGGGTTGTAATGATGAGCGCAAGCTAGGATGTGCAGTTTCCTTGCTACAAGGTGATGCTTACAGCTGGTATGGAACCCAATGAAGTTGATTGGGAGTTCTCTAGAGGTGCCTTAAGGAGAAAGTATCTAGGTGTGAGATACTTGGATGAGAAGAAATGAGAGTTTATGTCGCTTGTTCAGGGCAATCTTTCGGTGGCTGAGTACGAGGTCCAGTTCGTACGTTTGAGCCAATATGCTCCTGAGCTGGTACCCAGTGAGAGGCATCGGTGTGATTGCTTCCGGTACGGTTTGGTACAAGAGGTTAAGACGTACATGCTGGCTGCTGATTACACTGATTTTGACGTGCTTGTATGTCAGGCAAAGGACATCGAGCTGAACCTGGGTTTGTCTTCTAGAGGTGTTGGTTCTAGCTCTGGAAAGAGAGCTGTTGAGTATAGTTCCAGTGGTGGACGGAACAAAAAAGGCCGTGATAGGAGACATCAGCCTGAGGGGAGGCATGGTGTTCCGGGTTGAGATGGACAGACTCTGGGAGGTCGTATGAGATCTGAGCAGCATTCATGCTGGACATGTGGTTTGAGGGACCATTTGAGGCGAGATTGTCCTCGAGCAGCTAGAGAGGTTCAGGCTCCTATTGTGGTGAAAGGGAACTCCTGCTGGAATTGTGGTTCGGCAGATCATATGAGGAGGGAGTGTCCTTTGTTCGCTGGTGGAGGCCAAGGACGTGCTCCTGTGGTAGCTGCACCTCAGAGAGGCCGTGGGCGTGGTCCTGGGAACTTTCAGAAGAGAGATGAGGGGCAGCGAGGTATTGCTCACGTTGTAGCCGTTCGACCTGAGGGAGGTGGACCAGCGAGGGTGTATGCTCAGTGCGAGGAGCACAACGATACCGATTTGATCGCAGGTACCTTTGCTCTCCAGTCTTTATCTTTGCTGGCTTTGATTGATTCTGGATCCACGCATTCTTATATCTTGAGTGAACATGCACATTTTCTTGATATACCTGTTGAGATGCTTGAAGTAGGAATACAAGTGACTAGTTTTTTTGGTGAGACTGTAGTAACTAGGAAGTTGTATAGGAGATGCCCTTTGTCTGTGCAAGGACATGTTTTCCTTGTGGATTTGATGGAATTGCCTTTCTACGGATTTGATGTAATCCTTGACATGGATTTGTTGAAAGAGCATAGGGCGGTGGTTGACTTTGATGTTAAGCGAGTCACCGTAAGATTGGTCGATGATTATGAGGTTGTTGTAGTAGGCGAGAATGTGAAATTCTTGTTGAATGTGATTTTGGCTTTGGAAGCAAACCGCATGATGAGGTTGGGTTGTGAGGCTTACCTTGCCTTTGTGATGAATCATGGCACTAAGGATGTGCGTGTGCAGGACATCCAAACTGTTCACGATTTTTCGAGTGTCTTTCCGGAGGAATTGCCTGGGTTGCCACCAAACCGGGATGTTGAGTTTGGTATAGAGTTGTATGAGAACACAACTCCGATGTCTATTGCTCCTTATCGCATGACACCCAAAGAGTTAAAAGAGTTCAAAACACAATTGCAGGAATTGTTGGATCGAGGTTTCATCCGGCCAAGTTTGTTACCTTGGGGTGCACCGATCTTGTTTGTGAAGAAGAAAGATGGGACGATGAGAATGTGTATAGATTATCGGCAACTGAACAAGTTGACGATCAAGAACAAGTAACCCTTGCCTAGAATTGATGATCTCTTTGATCAATTCCGGGGAGCCTCAGTGTTTTCTAAGATAGACTTGAGATCGGGGTACTATCAGCTGAAAGTGAGGGATGTGGACGTACCTAAAACTGCTTTTCGGACGAGGTACGAGAATTATGAATTTTTGGTGATGCCGTTTGGTTTGACCAACGTGCCTGCTGCTTTCATGGACATGATGAATCGTGTATTCCATGAATTCTTGGATCAGTTTGTGGTGGTGTTCATCGATGATATCCATGTGTATTCGCGTACTTAGGAAGGTCATGATAGGCACTTGAGGATTGTTTTGCAAGCGTTGCTGGAGAATCAGTTGTATGCCAAGCTAAGTAAATGTGAGTTTTGGCTTAGGGAAGTGGTCTTCCTTGGGCATGTTGTATCGGCTGAGGGTATTTGCGTTAATCCGCAAAAAGTAGAGGCTGTAATGAGTTGGAAAGTGCCTAAGTCAGTGACGGAGGTGCGGAGTTTCCTTTGGTTGGCTGGGTACTACCGTAGGTTTGTCGAGGGTTTCTCAAAGATAGCAACACCTTTGACCAAGTTGTTGCAAAAGAATGTTCGCTTTGAGTGGACGGAGGCGAGGCAACAAGCTTTTGAGAAGCTGAAGGAAGCTTTGACGCAAGCTCCTGTTTTGATTCAACCTGAATCTGGTAAGGAGTTTGTGGTCTATAGTGATGCGTCCATTGTTGGTTTGGGCTGCGTGTTGATGCAGGAGGGTAAGGTGGTGGCTTATGCATCTAGGTAGTTGAAGGTGCATGAGCGCAACTACCCTACTCATGACCTTGAGCTTGCAGCTGTGGTGTTTGCCTTAAAGATTTGGAGGCATTACTTGTATGGTGAGAAATGTGTTGTGTTCACATACCACAAGAGCTTGAAATACCTTATGTCTCAGAAGAAGTTGAACCTTAGGCAACGACGTTGGGTGGAGTTGCTTAAGGATTATGATCTGACGATCGAGTATCACCCGGGAAAGGCTAATGTTCTATCTGATGCTTTGAGCTGGAAAGTGGCTGTGGAATTGAGAGCAATGTTTGCTCGATTGAGCATATCGCGTGATGGTGGCCTTGTGGCAGAGTTGCAGGTGAAACCATCCTTGATACAATTAATTAAAAACAAACAGTTGCTTGATGATTCTCTTGTTTCGCATATTCAAGACATTGCGGAAGATAGACCTTCGAATTTCAGCTTTAGTGATGATGGTGTTCTTTGTTTTGGGAGTCGAATAGTGGTGCCAGATGATGCTGAGTTAAGGCACACTATTCTGACTGAAGCTCATTGTAGTCCTTTTGCTATGCACCTGGGTAGTACAAAGATGTATCATGACCTAAAGGATGAGTACTACTAGGTAGGGTTGAAAAAGGATGTAGCTGAGTTCGTTAGTAAGTGCATGGTGTGTCAGCGAGTGAAGGCCGAGCATCAGGTTCCTTCTGGATTGTTGCAGCTTTTGAGAATTCCAGAATGGAAGTGGGAGAGAATCACCATGGATTTTGTGTCTGGTCTGCCTTTGTCACCGACAAAGAAGAATTCAGTTTGGATGATTGTGGATCGGCTTACGAATTGTGCACATTTTCTGCATGTGCATACTACGTGTACCTTAGATAAGTTAGCTGAGTTGTACATTGCTGAGATTGTACGGTTGCACGGTGTGCCAAAGTCTATTGTGTCGGATAGGGATCCGATGTTTACAGCGCAATTTTGGGAATGTTTGCATCAAGCCTTGGGTTCAAGGTTGAACTTCAGCACTTCTTATCATCCGCAGACGGATGGGCAGTCAGAACGTGTGATTCAGGTGCTTGAGGACATGCTGAGATGCTGTGTGATAGATTTTCAAGGTTCTTGGGAAAAGCACTTGTCGTTGGTTGAGTTTGCGTATAACAATAGTTACCAGGCAAGTATCCAAATGGCTCCATACGAGGCTTTGTATGGGAGGAGATGTAGAACCCCTCTCTGTTGAGCAGAAGCTGGGCAAAAGTTGATTTCAATGCCAGCTATGCTTAAGAGGACCACCGAGAAGGTGAAGCTCATTTGTGAGCGGTTGAAAGCTGCATCTGATAGGCAAAAGTGTGTTCTTGAAAGTATCGCCTTGGAAGAAGGTGATGAGATTTGGGCGTAAGGGTAAGCTTAGCCCAAGGTTTATTGGACCTTACGAGATTGTGGAGCGTATTGGTCCTGTGGCATATCGGTTGAGATTGCCTGTAGAGTTGGAGAAGATACATGATGTGTTTCATGTCTCCATGTTACGAAAGTATAGATCGGACCCTTCGCATGTAATGCCTGTTGAGGAGATAGAGTTGAATCCGGATATGTCATATGATGAGGAACCAGTGAGGGTTCTGGACGTGAGTCGCAAAGTTCTTCGTGGCAAGACGATAGAACTTGTGAAGGTGTTGTGGCGACACCGAGGAGTTGAGGAAGCCACGTGAGAAAGCAAGGCAGACATGCTGAGGCAGTTTCCGCATCTCTTTCCATCAGGTAAGAATTTCGAGGACAAAATTTCCTAAGTGGGGGAGAGTTGTAACGCCCTGGATTTGGGCCTAGATGTTTTAGACATCGGATCAGATCGGTCGAGAATGGTTCGAATCGCGTACGGTGATTTTAGGAAATCAAGGATCGGGATAGGATTAAATTGTGATAAAAATTGCTAAAATCCTCTAAAAATATAATCAAGAGGTTGATCAAGTCAATTTTACAAAAAGGGATTTGGAAAATGGACATTTTGAGTAGTGACCAAATTGTAAAGTTTCAAAACTGGGAAAATGTGATTTTTAAGGTGGAAGCCAAAATCTTAAAATCTTTAGGGGGCTTTAAGTCAATTTGACCTTTCTTAAATATGACATGTGATTTAAATGAGTTTTAATTAAATGATTTTAATTAGAATTTTGTATTAACTAATTGGTAGTTAATGGATTTTCATTTTACGTAACTACCAACTCCCTCTCATTTTAGCCAAACACCATTTTCTCTCATCTTTCCCAGAATTCTTTCTCCCAAAAATCCTCTCAACATTTCTTAAATCATTTTCAAGAGATCTTCATTGATTCTTCAAGATTTTTGCAAAGAAAACTTGTCATCTATTGAAGGAAGCAAGGATTGGAGGTAAATCCTGTTCTCAACCTCTAATCTAAGTTCTTTATTGAAATTCCTAAGATATTTGGCTTCTAATAACTATTTTTTATTGAGTTTTTAATATAGTTTGGATTTGAGATCAAAATCTTGTGAAAATGTGGAGGAAATCTTGATTTTCGAACTTGATGAGTTCGGCTCTGTTTTGTGTTGATTTTAATTGATTTCTAGGTTGGTTTATATGTTAAAATGATGTGTTAATAACATAGATCCCGAAACCCTTGAGATCCTTGAGTTTCTTGGTAGTTTTAAGTGTGATTTTGGGGTGTAATGGTGGAATCTCGATTGCTGGAGGTATAAGGATGTGTTAGGATGTTTATTAGATGTGTTTTGATGTTGATAATTGTTTGGAAGTGATGTATGATGGCTGGGCTTGGTTTAGGAAACACTCGATTGAGTTTTCGGTTGTTTTGGAAGGGTGTTTTGGTGTAGTTTGAATGGGCAACGGGTTTATGAATTGTTGCTCGTGTTAGAATGCATTTTAATGCATTTAGATCTCTGTTTTGATAATGTGAAAATAGGGGATCCTGATCCGGAAGCTAACGAGGTGATTTTGGAGGCTCCGGAGGTGTAATTTCTGTGTCGGCAAACGAGGCTTCACGTATCGGTGAGTGGAAATGCAATTTCCTGCTTTGTAACACCTTGAGCGTGCTCTTGGGAGCTTAGTGTAAGTTTGATACACTTAACTAAGCTCAAGTGTAAGTGTTTTGGTAATCCCTCTCTTGGAAATGTGCTAAGTTTGATGAAAATTCATTTGATGTAAGAGTGGATTTGTTTATTGTTTTTAAGCATGGTTTAATGTTGGATTTTAATGTCATTATGTTAAGGATGCACTAGGTAAGTGATCCTTGGTTTTCATATGAAAATGCATATGATGTTAAGCATGTGTGCTTGTGGAAATGACATTGTGGTTATGCTTGAAAAATAGTGGATTAATGTGGATAAACAATTATATTGGCAAGTGATGAAAATGGTTTTTGGTTACTTTAATTGGATATAGTTAGCCAGCTATAGGATTGGGTGCACCGTGAATAAAGTTGCCTTGAATGTTGAGGGGTTGTGATTGTGTCGTAATCTCCATCCAAGTACCCTAACAATTGAGGTTAAGAACACAACGGTGAATGGTTAGTCTCGTGTGTGAGTCTTGTGTATGTGTCCCATACTCTCGTTAGTGGAATTATACAACGACCGATGAGCGATGTTGAGGGGTTGTGATTGTGCCTTTAATCTCCATCACGGGTGTTGAGGGGTTGTGATTGTGCCATTTGTCTCCACCTTGTGTAATCCGGTAGTTTGTATGAAGCGTGAGGGACAACGCTTGTAATCCGCGTATCCGATTGTGTCTTGTGTTGAAATGGTTTATGGATTATCACTTGTGAGCCAATATAATGTAAATGACAATGTGAAGCATGAGATGCTTGTATATGATGCATGGGTGCATGAGATATATGTGTATGATGCAAGAATGCATGTGATGCTTGATAAAGCATGAGAAAAGGTCTATTTGATGTTGTAAATTGATGCATATGTGCATGAGGTATCAAAAGTGCATTGAACTCTTGAGAAGACGTGTTTTATAAATGGCTTGTAATGTAAAGTGTTGATTTTGCAAACCATGAGATATGCATTGATGAGTGTTGTTTAGCGATCCTCACTAAGCTTGTTGCTTACGCTCTTTGTTTCATCAATGCAGACAATTCAACCTTTGAAGGTAGCCCAAAAGCAAGAGGAATCCATAGCTTTGTTAAAGAGATGTATGTGGTTCATCCTTAGTGTAATAAGAGGCAATGGGTGGGATTTATACTTTGGAATGTTTGTGAATGTTTCCCTTTACTTTGAGCATGTTGGTTTGCCTATACTTGAGTTGTAAATGGCCTTTGGTGATTGGATTTTGGTTTATATGATGTTATAGCTTGTTATGGTTTTGGTGAACTAGGGAGCATGCCTTTAGTGCCTCTACTTATGTGTTGGTTGTTATGTTTAAGCTATTGCCTCGGTGAGTGGAAATGCAATTTCCTTCTGCGAGATGTCTCAGGGTTGATTCGAGTGTGAAAAAGTATGAAAAACCAGCATTTTCTTCTGCCACAGGGCAGGGTGTATCAAAACACCCTTAACTGGTCCGAAACGGGGGCCTGTAATGGCCATAGCGTTTCGGTACGGTTGAAGGTGTTTCGAAACATTTTGGCTACTAGAGAGGCCTGTTTCGATACCGGTCTCGGAACGCACCCGAGTACCGAAACGATAAACACTGTTTCGATACGGGCGTTTCAGTACGAAGGTTGGTGTTTCGAAATGGATGACCGTTGGATGATGATTTGAATTGTTTTAAGTTTTCATGTTTTACATTTTAGTCCTGAATGTTGTGGATGCAATTGCTTGAGCTAGGAATGTCCTTTTAAGCTGAAATTTGGCAGGGAGGCATGTAATATGATTAATTACATATTGGTAAACTTAAAATCTGTAATGTTCTTATATTTTCTAAAAATTACATTTTGGTCCCTAAAAGTGTAATTCATGCAGTTGAGTCCCTAAATGGTTTCTGATCGCTATGCCCTTCTCTCATATGATTCTTGAGTGTTCACATAGGCTAAATGTGTATCTAGAAAATATTAAAAAGAAAAAAGGGTCGTTAATCAAGGTTGACTTCCGGGTTGACTTTGGTTTTCCCCGTGTAATCTTTGTAGTTTGGGTCAAGCGTCTAGGCCGGGCTAAGGGGGCTACACCCTTCTTACCCGCCGATGCAGCATATCGTTGCAGCACAAAATAACTCATACCTTTTACAACATAGTTTTCACACTAAGTGGCAACATAACCCTGCCTGCCTTATCAACTTGATTCAGCTCTTCTCTATTACTTGTGTTTTTAATTACTTTTCTATCTCAACCAATTATTCACTTGTGCATTTACTTTACCTTGTGTAGGAACTACGAAACGAGACAAGTTGTCTAATCCTCGTGGTGTTCGACATCTTTTATACTATAACTTGGCAGGAGTATGCACTTGCGCTCTCACAAAAAGGGAACACCTACACACCCTACACGGTGTGTCCCAGAGGATGAACGGCAAGCCATATTATCACAGTGCCATGCAACACCATTTGGAGGGCAGCGCACGACAACAAAAGTACTCCATTCAGGTTTCTTTTGGATGACATTGTATAAAGACGCTCAAGCATTCTACAAATAGTACAATAGCTGCCAAAGAGCAGGAAACATATCGAGAAGGAACAAAATGCCCCTACAAACCATTTTGGAGGTTGAGTTATTCGATGTTTGGGGGATAGATTTATGGGACCATTTCCATCTTCTTGTGGCAACATGTACATTCTTCTAGCAGTCGACTATGTTTCCAAGTGGGTAGAAGCCATTTCCACCCCTTACAATGATGCAAAGACCGTCCATAGATTCCTACGCAAAAACATATTCACAAGGTTTGGGATTCCAAGAGCCATCATTAGTGACGAGGGCACCCATTTTGATAACAAGTTCATTGCCAAAGCACTCCAAAAAGTTTGTATCAAGCACAAGATTTCCACGACATATCATCCACAAACAAATGGGCATGGAGAGATTTTGAACAGGGAAGTCAATACCATTTTGGAGAAAGTTATAAACCCAAGCGGGAAAGATTGGTCGTTGAAATTAGATGATGCTTTTTGGGCATACCGGACATCATACAAAACGCCACTCGGAATGTCCCCATATCATCTAGTATACGGAAAGGCCTGCCACCTCCCTGACAAAATAGAACACAAGGCATATTGGGCAGTCAAGGAAGTAAAAATGGACTTGAAACAGGCTGGCAAAATGAGATTACTAAATCTGACAGAAATGGAGGAATTCCGGCGGGAGGCATACGAGAACGCCAAACTGTACAAGGAGAAAGTCAAAAAATGGCATGACAGCAGGATCCAATAGAGGAAGTTCCTTCTCAGGCAACCAGTATTGTTGTTTAATTCCCGCCTTAAACTGTTTCCTGGGAAGTTAAAATCCAGATGGTCAGGACTGTTTGAAGTAGTCCATGCATTCCCACATGGTGTCGTGACAGTAAAACCAGTAAATGGGGGGGGGGGGGGTAGAACATGAAGTATTCACATTGGAGATTCTGTCCCGAAAGAACATGAAGTAATCCATGCATTCCCACAGGCAGCGATTAAAGCACTCTACAGGAGATTCTGTCCCGAAAGAACATGAAGTATTCACATTGGAGAATACCCACCCCAATGTGACATAATTCTATCTTTCCACATCTTTACCGCTTTATTAGGAGTAGATTTTTAGGACTAGATTTTATCCTTTTCATTTTCTTTATCATTTATCCCCGACTCACAATTAATTGTACAGGTTCAAACCCTTAAGAATCAAGACCGCTAAGCACAGCAGAGGGCATCATTACCTAGCCCACTGCCGTAACTCGCAGATGACGACAGAGCAGATAACTCTTCCAAATCCTCTACACCATCTGACTAAGCCTAAGCCTTCTTACCTTTTTCTTGCATTTATTTTTCTGTTTTTTTATTTTCTGCATTGAAGGCAATGCCCATCTCGAGTTTGGGGGGATAGCTCTCGAATCTTTTTGTCTAGGCATACTTAGTAGCATATAGGTTGCATTGTACTTGCCTTAATATTAATCGGAACATAAAAAATTGTTATAACTTGTGCCTATGATAGTTAGCCAATTAATTATTTTTGCACCAATAAATAACTTGAACTTAATTTGGGAAAAGCATGAAAAATGGTTTAGAATTTTTTTTAATTTCCACAACTGTCAAACACTTCTGTTACTTGCTGAATTTGCTAGAATATCTAATGAACACGACCTGCTTGTTTTTAGAATTCTTTGCAAAGTTCTAACAAAGGTTGCAAGTAGCCGCCGAGGTAGAAAATAGAAACAGAAAAATACAGCAATACCACGACACCCTAAAGAAAAACAAAGAAAAATGGTTGTTTTACCCTAGAGGTGCCCGCAACAGGCTCAAGGAAGTATCATGTGCGAGGAAACTCCGCTGCTATCAAAGTCCATGAATCTGAAATTTTTTGAAGTGACAGAAAAATTAGCATGAGTGAATGAAAGTCTTCACGAAATGACTCTACTCCATGGGTTCTGGTTAATATAAGGGAAAGTATGTTTAGGTTGCATTGCTTGAGTACAAGTAATAGTTCGAGTTTGGGGGTGTGTAAAGTGTCTACAAGTTCTATATTTCATGCACATTCCATCTCATATTATTGCTGTTTTGAGTACATTCTAGGCAAAATTAGGATTATGCATTGTATTTTACAGTATTTCTTTACTTTGCCATGCTTTTATAGATTATCTATTATTTGGTGAAGAAAATGTACTGTTTTAGTGTAATTTTAGTTTTAGGTACTAGAGGCTGACAGAGGGAAAGAGGAGCTGAGGATATGATGATGAGGCAGCAAACCAAGGAGCTGTACTGATGCAGTTCCAAACAGAAATAGCAGCTGTTGGGTAGCTACCACCGCCCAACCTACCGCCCAAGACAGGATACTATGGAGTTGGAGAACCAGAGTGCGATATGTAGAGCAGAAAATCCTGATTCTATCGATGTTGTCCACTCAATTTTTCGACGTCTATAGTAGTTGGCAGAGCCACCGAAGGAGAATCTTAAGATTACTTGCGGAGCAAGGCAACGTGATAAAGTCCACATTCAACTCAAAGAAGTCAGAGTTTAAAGCCACATTTAATGTAAAAATTTATTTTGAAGACTTCTACTTCTAGAAGGACTAGACCTAGCTAATGCCTATATATACCCATTGCAATTCTATCTCAAAACAAGTTAGGTTTTCCTTAGGCATTGTTTAGGTTTTCTTGCCGCCAACATGTTCTAAAATTCTTCTTTGGTTTGGGTTATGTTGTAATTAGTGTGAGAACGGTTGTTTAGGATTTCAACTTTGTTTTTGCAAATAAATTACAACGTATATTTATTCCATGTTCTTCATAGTTTTCAATTAAGGAGAAAGATTAGTTGAATTCTATCCATTTGTTCGGTATCGAGAGAGTTAAACTCATGAAAGAAGTAAGTACGATTTCATCTATAGACGATGTGATCAATCTGGCCTTGACATAGGTTGAGGGTTTAAGGTGGTTAAAAGAGGACGAATCCATATTGCTGTCTTTGCACGATTCATGCCGCGACTGGTATTATCTGCAGTGCGCATCAACATCACTCTGACTTAGACATAAGCAAAGTCACTTTCGAAGCGTTCTATCGAGCCTTGTAGTTCTGCCAAGTTTTCTGCCGAGACACAATTCCATTCCCTTGCCGAGGCTGCGAGAGGGTCTCTGCAGTCTACTTGCCATCCCCCACCGAGGCAGCAGAGTCTGGCAGCGCAAAACAACTTGTCCTATTCAACGCAGTTTCACACTAAGCAGCAGCATAACCCTGCCCATTCTTTCAACCTGATTTCTTCTTCTTCAATTACTTGTGTTTTTATTTATTTTTCTTCTCAACAATCAAATTAATTGTGCATTTACTTTTCCTTGTGCAGGAACAACAATTCGAATCAACTTGTCCAATCCCTGTGGGAGACGATATATTTTATACTATAATTTGACATGAGTGTGCACTTGCGCTAATAAAGAGAACACCCAAAAGCTCTACAAACATCAAAATGAACATTAAACCCTTTATCACACAATTGACTAATGTTCAACAAATTATGCTTAAGACGATTGACAAGTAAGACATCTTCAAAAAGAATAGATGAAAGATTACCAATAGAGCCAATACCCTCGATGTGGCCTTTGAAGTTGTCACCAAATGTTACTATTACTCAACCACTATTTGGTTTGAGCTCCATGAATCTACTCTTGTCGCCGGTCATATGTCTTTAGCATCCACTATCAAGGTACCAAGTGTTTTGACTTGAAGCTTTGGCCTTGTAGCAATGCTCCCCCTACAAACAAAGATTAGTTCTTGATTTTTGGTACCCAAACCATCTTGGGTCCATGTGAGTTAGCTCCCAAATACTTGGTTCCCTTAGGAATCCAAGAAGAAATAACATGAATATTATTATAAGCTACAAATTCCTTAAGAACTCATACACTCTTAATAATTTTAGCTCTATGATGCTTTTGAGAACTTTTTTGTTTGCAGCCCTTAAAGTTCCTCTTCAAATAGCTGGGTTTTGAAGAACATCCTTTTTCAAAATTTGGTTTCCGAACTACATCTAGAGAAGCTTTAAGTTCATTCACCACCTTTTGGTGATCATCATGAACTTTGGAGAGAAGGTTGATTAAATCAACATTTTCATCTTGAAAATATTTTAAATCATCTTTTAAAACCGAAATCTTCGGTTCAATTTCCGAATTGGTTTTGGATAAAGAATCATTTTGGGATTTTAAATCAGAAATCAACTTTTTGTTTTTCAAAACCAATTCTTTATATTTTTCAACCAATTCATCATAAACTTCTTGTAGCTCATCATAAGCTTCTTGAAGCTCATCAAATGTAAAATCAAAGCTAGATGAGTTTAGGTTTACCTTAGGATCGTCATCAATGGCCATGAGGCAAAGATTTGCTACTTCATGCTCATATCCATCGGATGATGATTCCTCATCGCTCCAAGTAGCAACATGGGCATTTTGCTTCTTATTCTTTTCGAACCCCTTCTTCTTGAGTTGAAGGCATTTCGATCAGATGTGGACCGGTTTCTTGCACTCATAGCAAATGAGTTGATCTTTTTCTTCTTTGCTCTTGTTCTTGAAGTCTCTTCTTCTTTGGAACTTCTTTCCCCAGTTTGACTTCATGAACCAAGAGAATATTTTGGCTATCATAGCCAATTCTTCAAATTCATCTTCTTCACTAGAATTGCTCTCCTCTTGTGGTAGTGAGGCTTTGAGAGCAATTCCTTGTTTCTTCTTCTTCACCTCTTGCTTCTCTACTCTTCTTCCCTTCCTTTCTTCATGATCTCATGAGTAAGGAGATATCCTACCAACTCATCGAGCTTCAACATCTTCAAGTTCTTTGTCTTGATGATTGCAGTTCTCTTCCCATCCCATGATTCAGGAAGAGAGTATAGTAGCTTTCGGACAAGCTTGACTTCGGGAATAATCTCACCAAAGCCCTTAAGACCATTTACGATCATCGGGACCCGATCAAACATTTTGGAGATGCTCTCATCAGATTCCATCTTGAAGTTCTGATAGCTTAAGTTGAGGATCCCAATATTGGTCTTCTTCACGTCGTTGGTCCCTTCGTATGTGGTCTCTAACTTGTCCCACACCTCTTTTGCACTTGTGCATGATGACATTTTGTCATACATGTCGGGTCTGAGTGCACAAAATATAATGTGAAGAGCCTTGTCATTGACTTGGAGTCTTCTTTGATCTTCATCGGTCATCTCCACCTTAGACTTTGGAACAAGTGCCCCTTCATCATTTCTTTTCATTTGAATTGCCAGTACTTCTTCCACTACATCCTAAAGGACAAATTCGGTAGACTTGATGAAAAGCCTCATTCGGTTCTTCCAATAGGGATAGTTATCCCCATTGAAGAATGATGGTTTAGTGATGGATTGAGACTCGAACAATTTTGGCCAAGAGGTAGATGTCATGGCTTTGATTGGATGTTGATCAACACTCTCCTAGGATCTCCTCCTGTGGATGTGAAGCCTTCAAAGAAGTAAGCTCTGATACCAATTGTTGAGTGAATCAATTTGATGTGATTTGGCCAAGAGGGGGGTGAATTGGCTATTTAAAAATTGAGGGAGCAAAATAGAAATTGAAAATAGAGGACAAGGAAATTTAGAGTGGTTCAAACTTCTAACAAGCTCTACATCCACTACCTTAGCTCCCACTAAAGATTTTCAACAACTTTCATTAGATATTCTTCCTCTTTTCTAGGCTTAGGAGGTAACATTTACAATCAATCTTTCTACCCAAAGATTGACTCAAAAGACTCTTTTTTACAAAGAAGAATTTGGAAAATGAAGCTATCTCTCTTAAGACTAAAAATTTGCCCAATTACAAACAAACACTCTCTCAAACTTGAACTAAAGATTGACAATTGAAATTACAAGAAGTTGGGTACAAGATTTGACTCTATTTAGCAAAAGGGTTTGGAATATAGCTTGGATGTTGCAAGAAGATTCAATAGTTGTTGTTGGTGCTTTAGAGACTTGCTTTTATACCCTTGCATTGATTTCTAGTCGTTAGGGTGGTTGATCCCATCAATAGAGACGTTGGAGCCTTTATTTTCCACCATAAATGCACTTCTGCACCTGCCCGTATCAAAACACGAAGGCCCGTACTGATCCTTGTCTCAAAACAAAAAGAGCCATTTCCGGTAATAAATAGGGGTGTATCGAAACGCGGGAACACGTATCAAAACGGTATAAGGGGTCGTATCGAAACGACTTTGGTCGTACTGATGCAATTTTTCTCAGTTGAGCTACTACCAATATCCATATCGAAACGACCCTAAGGTGTACCAATATGAGTTAATTGCTTTTTAAAAATTGCTCGTTCCCAATAACTGACAAGTAACAGTCAAAAATAATAAATGCTAAGATTTTACAAATCTTTCAGACCGTATCGAAATAGCAAGGCCGTATCGATACAAGATGCCTAAAATTCTTAAGCCTAAAAGAAGGTTGTATCGAAACAGTATAAATTGTTTCGAAATGATTTCTTTTAGTAACTAAATAAGGTTTGGCCGTATCGAAACACCCTAGGGTATATCGAAACGCTTGTACATTTTTGTATTGTTTGGCTTAAAAATACTTAGAAAATTTTATAGGGTTTAAGTTTTGACTTTGGAAAACAATTTGAGCTTAAAATTACTTGTCAATTTTGAGTCAATTGTGTGACTTTAAAGTACCTAAAAAATTATTTACTTTGCAAATAAGCCCCTAACACAATTTGTTATATCAAAAATCAAACATAGGTTTTACACATTTTCTTCGGCTAGAGCCAGATAGGCATGTCTAGCACAACTTTTTTCCATTTTTAAGCAACCTAATGTTTACTAGGTCTCCCTAGATCGAAATGTCACAAAAATGTGAATATTAAAAGCATTATAGCAAATTTTCAAGTTAATCCTATGCCAATCCTAAAGTCTAAGGTTCTCTCATCTAAATGTCGTGGCAATTAGTACATCACAGAATATCACAATAGGTTTTAGGAGTTTAACAGGCAATTGTCTTGGCAAGTAATATATGCCAACTATAATGAGATAAACAAAATAAAAACAAGAAAGCCCTCAAACTCAAGTGAACCATTATCCTCAATACATGCAAAAATAAATAAACGAAAAAGAAAAATGAAATGCAAATGAGTTAATTGGAGAGGTCGTCACCTCGGATTCTTAAAGTCATTTGGGCCATTTGCTTGAGGCGTTTTCTGCCTCGCCTTGTTGGTGGTGGTGGGGTTAGTGCAGGGTCACTTTCAATTTCCTCAACCTCTTCAATCGACTCATCCACTTCCTAGGCCTCTTCGGTTGGGGAAACTTATCGCTTCGACGCTTGCTTCGATTTCGTAGCTAGAGGTGGATACTGCAACTTTGCGTAGGTGGTATCTTTGGAATCTAAAAAATTGTGACAAGAGGTTAGTGCATTGCTAGTTAAAGTTTTGTTTCTTACCTTGGTTTGGTTTAGGCAATGTAGAGGCATTGTTGCTCGCAGCTGGCGTAGAATTGCCAGCTATAGTTTCCGTGGCAATTAACTCGGCAGAAAAAATGGGAAAAGACACATTGCATGTCAGAATAATCTCTGATATGACTCTCTCTAGAGCGATATCTCGGTCCTTCATGTATTACCAAAACATCTGATGCCTCGCCTTCAATCGATCAAATTGATTTAATAAGGAACGAATTAAATCTACTAGCACATGGGGGATTGTCGCGGCAAGTGCACTTATGGGGGTAGGGCTGGTAACAATGGTCTTCTTTATTATCGCGGGTGCTTTTGGAGGACCTTCTTGCATGAACTTCAAGTCGTTGCTCCTTGAAAAGCTTTGCTTTTTGCAGTTTTTCTTTCCCTTAGTAATTCTTACTAAAAATGAGGATACTAACAAACCAATCAAATCTAAAAATGCTAATGCAAAATTAACTGCAAAATAACAAAAATAAAAGAATTAAAAAGATTAGGGTTGCCTCCCTAGAACACTTAATTTATAGTCTCAGCCTGACTATGGTACCTCCCTTAGAATTGCTATGGCATTCATTCCTTGAATAACCAATGTAGGAAATGGAAGAACTTATTTCCTTTAAGTGTGCCGAACTTATGATTGTATAACAAGGAAGCATATTTTTCCATGGTGGCTTTGAACAACCATCTTAGGAAATCGAAGTTCCTCTTCCCTGTAAATCTAGTGAGCTTCTGAATGAACTCAGCACCCCAATAATGCTTCGGATTGGTTGCCCGTCTTTCATGTCTGACTACAACTGAGAAGAAATTCCTTTCCCATGTAAGTATATTGCAATTGATCTGGCAATGAATTCAACTCAAGAGACATTAGTTGTTTATAGAAGGTTTATGGGGTGTAAATTCCTTATTTAAGTAATCAAGAGATTCGAAATTTTTAACCAATCGATTCACAATCCAATTTGCATCTTGTTGTCTGAATTTGGCTCCTCAACTTCTTTAACTTCAAGTTCAACAGTCATACTATTTCCGTGGAAATATTCTTCCACATCGAAATTAAATTTTGTGATAACTCTAATAGCCTGTCATTCTTCTAGATCATTTGAAAACTCGTGTGTTTTGAAGACATTGTGTGTAACTTGCTGCCTTATTTACTCGTATGGTGAGTTCTCCTCTCTCGACATCGATCAACATCCTTTCCGTTGCTAAACGCGGTCTTCCAAGAATGATGGAAGCGAACTTATCTACTTCACAATCCAAAATAATAAAGTCATGTGAAAAATAAATGTAACCCCCTTAGCCCGGTCTAGATGTTTAACCCGAACTACGAAGATTACACAGGGAAAACCAAAGTCAACCCGAAAGTCAACCTTGATTTACGACCCTTTTCCCTTTTTATCTTCTCTAGATGCATAGTATTGACCTATAAGTTCAGCAAAGCGATATGGTGAAAACAACACAGCTATCGGAGTTCAATTTGGGGTTCAATTGCATACATCTGACTTTTAGGGACTAAACTGTAAATTTCATAAATTACAGAGACTTCCATGATTTTAAAGTTACCAAACCTTAATTAATCACATAACATGCCATCATGTCAAAAATCAACTCAAAGGGATCATTCAAACTCATTAATTTAAGCAACCAATATTTAAGGACCAAAATGTAAGAAACAGAAACTCAATACAGCTCAAAATTCAAATCCAACGGCCAAGTGTTTCGATACAGAGGCCCTATACCGAATAGGTCGTTTCAAAACAGGGTTGACCGTTTCGATACTCGGGTGCATTCCGAAACACCCCTTATAGTAGCCAAAGCGTTTCGATACGCCTTCATCCGTTCCGAAACCTTAATGCCATTCCAGGCCCCTGTTCCGAAACAGGCAAGGGCGATCCGATACGCCTTGCCCTGCAGCATCATACTTTGCTGGTTTTGTAACCCCCTTAGCCCGGTCTAGGCGTTAGACCCGAACTACGAAGATCACACGGGGAAAACCAAAGTCAACCCGAAAGTCAACCTTGATTAACGACCCTTATTTATTTTATCATCTCTAGACGCACATTACGCCTATGTGAATGCTCAAGAACCTTGAGAGAGAAAAGCACAGCGATCGGAAAACGTTTAAGGACTTAATTGTAAGAAATACACTATTAGGGACCAAAATGTAATTTTTTTAAATTGGAGGGTCTTCATAGGTTTTAGGATTACCATTATGAAATTAATCATGTTAAATGCTTCTCTGCCAAGTTTCAGCTTAAAAAGACATCTCAAGATCAAGAAATTGCAATCACAACATTCAGGACTAAAATGCAAGACTTGCAAACTTGAACAATTCAAAACACAGCCCAACGGTCCACCGTTCCGGAACACTAACACTCGAACCGAAACACTCGTATCGAACGCCCGTATCGAAACGGTGTTGAGCGTTTCGGTACGCGAGTATGTTCCGAGACCCGTATCGGAACAGACACTTCCAGTAGCCAAAGTGTTTCGAAACACTTCTAGCCGTTTCGAAACGCCCAGGCCATTCCAGGCACCCGTTTTGAAATAGCTAAGGGTGTTTCGATACACCCTGCCCAGAAACAGCAGAAACATCTGTTTTTTCACTTCAAAACACCATCAAACATACTTTAAAACATTCCACAACATATCAACAACATGCTAAGAATTATGACCATCATTTTGCATCAAAAGCTAGATAAATTACAAGCATTAAACACACCAACTCATTTATCTCATTCAACACAAGTTCTTACTTTTAACCAAAGAGCATAGCTATATCCAACTATGAAGAAGAAGATCCAAATATCGTAAAATGATCATCAATAAGTATCAAACAATAAAACAAACTTGCTCAAGATAAACAATCTCATTACACAACAACGTAACAGATTCCCCCCCCCCCATTGCCTTTATTATCAGTAGCTATAAACCAAAACATACTTCTCAAGTGGAGCTCTTCTTGAATCCCTTGCTTCTTGCTGTCCCAAATTCATTTATCTGCATTGATGGACAAAAAGGAGCGTAAGCACACAATGCTTAGTGAGGAATGCTCAAAACCAAAACACCATCAATGTAGCAAACCATAAAACCTTTTTTAAATGCAATCACACCTCTATAAACCAAAGTATTGTTTGAAAACCTCACTTAAAACATCAACACCTTAAATTATGCGTTACTCAACATAAAGATCAACATTAAACTCAAATGCATTAAGCAATCCAACCCCAAACAACATTCTTGCAATAACTTCCATTTAAACCATTTCATGCAATAGTGCTTCATGCAAAGTTTAAACCAATTTCCTTGGAAACCATTTCCACTCCACACTCTTCCTTTCTCATACATGAAAACCATTTCAAAGCAAAACACCATTTGAAATCTCATGTATCAAATATTCATCTTTTGCATTTTACTAATGCAAAACCCATGGCAAAGCCACACATGCTTGTTACTCAAAATCATTTCATTAACTCAATACTCCTTTGCATAAGCAAATCTCCATTTGAAAACCACTTGTACCATCTAGCTATCTCATGCATACAACCTATTCAAAACCCATGGCAAAGCCACCCATGCTTGTTTACACAAAAGCATTTCATAATCTCATTATCTCATATGCAAATCTCATAGCATAAACATTTCAAGCATTGGTATATGTGACACACATTCTCATATATTGGCATTTACATACTCTGTTGTACATGGATATGCGGACAACTCACTAGACACTTCCGGTGGCATCTACCATCACCGTACTCACCCGTCTAGAACATAATTTTTCGGTGGCTTCTACCACACCGTACTCTCATCGCGGTTCTACTTTCACCAAAAGCTTGAGTATTTCATCAAGTCCTACCCCGATGGTATGCCCCTCATCGGTCTCATGGCAATAACTCTTGTTTCCAAAAAGCCTGTATGTTTCAACAAGTCCTACTCCAACGGAATGCCCATCATTGGTCTCTCTTTGGGACGAATCCCAAGAGCACGTACGAATTTTAGTTTATGGTGCACTCTACATCCTATTGATCGATCAATATATCCGGTAATCTTTACATCATCTATGCCGATATATATCATGTTAAAATCATCAACACACTCGTTGTTTTTAAAGAACGCAACACCTTCAAGGCCAAAAAGTCAAACATTACCTTTAAGACGCAAATTAACAACACATACTCTCAAGACTTATCAATTTTATGCATCTTTCTTCAAACCAAGTTTGACAACCAACTCACATGCTTAAAAACCATGCTCAAACAATAATTTTAACTACATTGCCAAATCAATCACATCACAACCCATTTTGATAGTTTTCAAAACAATAATAGCACAATTGAGAGAGAAAAATCCACTTCACTTACTTCCGAACTTAAACCGGCGTTTCAAGCCTAAGTTTAGGTTCCCAAACATCTCTTCATAATCATTCCAAAGCTGGAAAACACGATCTCACTCACCGATACACAAGACTATGCTAGCCGACAAGCCTCCCAAGCGTCTGAAACCTCCAACGCTACCTCAATCGCTGCTCTACTCAAGAACCTCATTTCGGCTACAAAAAACAACTGAAATCATCTCCAAACTCTCCCAAAACAAAACCCAGCCAAGATCTATCACTTCTAACCTTTTCTAAACATCAATTAACATCAAAAAGCAACATAAACTCGTCCTTATACCTCCAGCTATAAAAAAACACAAAAACCACCCCAAAAACCACCATTCTAGCAAGCAAAACTTAGGAAAAACAAACATATTCGGGTTTTGATTAATAAAACCTCATTTGTAACATCAACTAACATCCAAAATACATTAGAAAACCATCTCAAAATAGAGCTCAATCATTCACCATGAAAATCTTCAAGATCTCTTCTAAAATCTTGAGTTTTAAGACAATTTCTTGTTTCTAACATTAAAACCACGTAAAAATCATTAATAAATGATTGATAACTTGGGAATTTCAGTAAAGAACTGATCATTAGAGGACAAGGACGAAGCTTACCTCTAATGGATGATTTCTCCTTGATTTAGGCAAGTTTTCTTAAAAATTCAATGTAGAAATCAAGTGGATTTGATGAGGAATTGATTAGGAATCAAAGAGTGATTTTAATCTCATCAAATGAAGTAGAAATCAAAGTGTATTTGCTGGAGAAAAAGTGTTTGGTTGAAAGGAATTTGAGAGAAAATGAAATGAGGGAAAATTTGTGAAAAGTAGTTATGAAAAGTCAAAGGTGGTTTTCTATTTTAATCACCTTTATTTTCTTTAATTAAAACATTAATTAAATCACCCAAATTAAGGAAAAATCTGATGAAAACATTGTGATAAAATTAGCTCCTTAAAGATTCAAAGTTTCAATCCTTTACAAAACAGTCACTACTAAACTTTGCAAAAACTGTGATTTGGTCACTACACTGAAATGTAGTATTTCCAAACCTTATTTTGTAAAATTGATTCCACCATTCTCTTATATATATTAAATGAGGATTTTAAGTGTTTTTCCATATTTTTAAAGCATCTCGAGCTAGGTGTTCCCTAAATCTCCCTTAAAAGTTCGAATCGTTCTCAATTGATTCGATTCAACCTCTAAACTTCCAGACCCAAATTTGGGGCGTTACAACTCTCCCCCTCCTAGGAAATTTCGTCCTCGAAATTTCAACTAGCGAAGAGAGCGCGGTACCAAACTTCCCAAAGTAATACACAAAGCAACACAAGAGACTTAACCACCACAGAAACATCCTCAACCCAAAACACAACGAAACCAACACATCCTCAAATCAAACTTACTCTATACCCAATTCCAACACCACTACTTACGGTGCAAGACTTCCAGAACACTCGGTTACTAATCTCAACTTAACTTTTCACACTTTCGAACTGTGCAAGACCTTCAACAACCCGAAGAACTCTTAACCCTTCACATCTTACTCCGCCTTCCCTCATAACTCCCTCAACAAAACTCACACACCAACTCATTCCTACCACAATGCTATTGGGCCCAACTAGCTATTAGCAAGTGTGAACGTTCGTATGCATGGTCATCAACATGCCCTATCAATGCATGTGCACATGTATGCAAAACCTCTAATGTCATGTCACATGTATGCATGTACCAACTTATTTATAATATATAAACAAATGATTTAACTGTGCATGTATGTCGGCTCATACTTACCAATAACATCCTCATAATCCGCCTAAGATGTAACGCCCCGATTTTGGGCTTAGGAGTTTTGAGTTTCGGACCGGTTCGGTCGGATCGCGGTTCGAATATATGAGAGTGAATTTAGGGAAACCTAGTTCGGGTTGCATTAAAAATATGGATAAATGTTCTAAAATCCTCTTTTAATATATATAAGTGAACTGTGAAATCAATTTTGTAAAATGAGGTTTGGGAGGGTGACATTTTGGCTAGTGACCAAAATGTAATTTTCGAAAACTGTGAGACTGTTTTAAAAAGGATTGAAACTTTGAATCTTTAAGGAGCTATTTACCCAATGGGAGTTTCTCCAGATTTTTCTAAGATATTAAATGATTTATTAAAGGTTTTTAAATAAAAGAAAAGTGGAGGGAAGATATTTTATCATTTCCCAACTAACTTTTCCATTTTCCATTTTCTCTCATCTTTTCTCTCAAACCAAACACATTTTCTCCAGAGCTTTTCCTCAGATTTTGTCATCTAAATATCACATTTCAACTCTCTTTTGATCTCTAATCATTTCTTCAACAAAACCTCACCATTTGCTAAGTGGATTTTCAAGATTTTGGTTCCAAAAAGGGAGAAAACTCAAGTTTGGAGGTAAGAACGTCCTTCTCCTCTGAACTTTAAGTTCTTTACTGAAATTCCCAAGTTCTCAATCCTTAAATTGTGTTTTATAAAAGGTTTTACTGATTTGTTCTTGATCTTGGCTTTCAAATGCAAGATTTGATTGATTTTGATGAAATTTTCGTATGATCTGATTGGGCTGTCTTTTGAGGTGTCAAATTTATGTTAATTGAATGCTAATTTGATGTGAAATTGAGTTTTTAATCAATGCAATCCCGGATAGGTTGAATTTCCTAAGTTTAGCTTGTGTTCTTGGTTGTTTTTGGAGTGATCTTGTTGATCTGTTATAGCTGGAGGTATAAGGACGTGGTTAGATCCTTTTTGGATGTTATTTGATGTTTAAGGATGCTTAGATTTGATGGATCTTGGCTGGGTAGTGTTGAGGAGTTGTTTGGATGCATTTTCGGTTGTGTTTGGTAGCCGAAAATGGAGTGTGGATGAGAGCAGCGAGTTTTGATGCTTTCATTGAGGGTATTAATGCATGATGATGCATTAATCTACTGTTTTGATGTGTTTAAAACAGGGGAGTCATCTTTGGATCCTAGTGGTGTTGATCCGGAAGCTTGATTGGTGTTTCGGCAAGAGGCGAAACGGAATCGGTGAGTGGATTTTGGTTTTCGGCTTTGAAACCAATGTTTCGAAGGTTTGGGAGCTTAGTCTAAGTCTAAACAAATTTGCTAAGCTCAAGAGTAAGTTTTCGGAAAAACTCTCTTATTGAGGAACCATGTGATGGTTGGGTGCAATGTGATTGTTTGCATGTTTTAAATTCTGTTTTTAAAGCATATCTAGCATGTGTATTTGCTGAGATTATAAGCCATGTGTAGGAGGAAGCTCAAGGTGAGAGTTCCTTGTTTTTGAACATTGTTCTATTGTGGTTTGATGCTTAAAGATGCATGATGTTTATTGCTTTGTTAAATGCTTTAAAACAGTGGAATATGGTTGTTAATGATGATTATTGGCAAGTGATGGTTAAGGTCACAAAGGTGTTTAAAAGTCCTTGTGTGAGCCTTGTTTATTTAAGAACATCAAGGTGTTTAAAAATCCTTGGATGATTCTCGTTAAGAACAGCATGGTGTTTAAAAGTCCATGGTTGGTTCTTGGTTAAGGTTCAAGGTGTTTAAAAGTCCTTGTGTAAGCCTTGTTAATTAAGAACATCAAGGTGTTTAAAAGTCCGTGGATGATTCTTGTTAAGAACAACATGGTGTTTAAAAGTCCATGGTTGGTTCTTGGTTAAGGTTCAAGGTGTTTAAAAGTCCTTGTGTAAGCCTTGTTACTTAAGAACATCAAGGTGTTTAAAAGTCCTTGGATGGTTCTTGTTGAGGACACAAAGGTGTTTAAAAGTCCTTGTGTGGTCCTTGTCATGGTGTTTAAAAGTCCATGGGTTAAGGACACAATGGTGTTTAAAAGTCCATGTGTGGTCCTTGGAATTTATAAGATTACAATGGTGTTTGAAAGTCCATATGTGAATCTTATGATGAATGTATCACTTGTTGCCAATATGACTTGATAAAGATTGAAGCATGAATTACTTGTCTTTGAATGCTTGTGAGCATGTTCAAATGTTGTTTTGAAGTATGATTTATAAAGGTGTTTTGTAAATGCATTATTGTGTGGTTTTATTGAGCATTCCTCACTAAGCTTATGCTTACGCTCTCTCTCTCTCTTTTCTTAAACCAATAATGCAGAGCATTAAAGTGCATTTGAGGGCAGCAAGTTGGTGAAGAATCCAAGTGGTGAACAAAGCTCATGTATGGTGAACATTTTCTCAAACTATTAGCTTTTGGGTATTTGGCAATGGGGAACCTATGTTGCTGTTTTGGGAGACGTTTTGGACTCCCTAAGTTGTATAAATGTTGTTAACATTGTTGTTTCTTGTAATTGGCCATTATGTGTTTAAATTGATGGTTTGATGCTTGAATGTTTTGCTAAATAGGATGCATGCCTATAGAATTGGGGATTTTCATAATTGATGCCATGTTGATATTTGGTTGAGGCAATTATGTTCCTTGAATGTTGTATGACTTGTTGGTAAAGTTTGGTTATCTTTGGAGCATGTTTGATAGATTAATTGTGCAATAAACCAGCTATTTTTCTGCAACCTGGGCAGCCTGTTTCAGAACAGGTGCTACCGTATCGGAACAGGGGCCTGAAATGGCCTGGGCGTTCCGAAACGGATGCAGCCGTTCCGGAACGGAAGTGCCACTGCCAGGCACTGTTTCGGAACCTGTTGCGAAACGGTCCCGCGTTTCGGAACGAGTCTCCCTGTTTCGGAACACTCGACCGTTGGGCACTGAAATTGTTGGTTATATGTTTTGTTTTGTTGGCGTTTTGGTCCTGAATCATGTTTACGCAATTGATTGAGTTTGTGATGTCCGTTTGAGCTGAAATTTGACAGACAAGCATGAAATATGACTAATTCCATATTGGTAACTTAAAAGTGGGTTAAGTCCTTGTATTTTCCAAAATTTACATTTTGGTCCCTAAAATCTTAATTTGTTCAAATTAAGTCCCTGAACGTTTTATGTCTGCGATGATTTTTGAGTATGATGTTTGTATGAACATAACTAGGGTTAATGTGCATCTAGATAAGATTAAAAAGAAAAAAAAAGGGTCGTTAATCAAGGTTGACTTTCGAGTTGACTTTTGTTTTCCCCGTGTAAACTTCTTAATTCGGTTCAACCGTCTGGGCCGGGTTAAGGGGGTTACATTTGGTGGTATCAGAGCTGAGTTCTCGAGTAAATGGGGAATGTTTATGTGAATGTTTAAAGTATGTATGCTTTGTATGCTTGTTGGGTGAAAGCATGTTGAGTGAATTGCATGTATGTTGCAATTGAGATGTGTGCTGTGATGAAGCATGTTGTGGGTACCCATTGCCAAATCAAAGCTAATGAAATGAAGTTGTTTTAATTGTAAATGAGCTTGAGTACTTGGATTGCTTACCTTGCTGGGCCTGATTTTGTTTATTTGCATTGTGATTGCATAGTTAGAGTATGGCACCTCGTAGAGAGTTGAGGAGTAATGTGCGAGCTACGGCTCAGAATGAGAATGAAAATGAAGAGAATGTTGAGAGTGCGGTCTTACCTCCTCCACCTGGCGGTGGTGGTGCTGGGGCTGAAGAAGCTAGAGCTGCAGCTGGTGCTGGGGCTGTTGGACCTGAGGCTGGTCAGGGGCAAGCTGTTCCTGACATGACGGTGCTGATTCAAGCTATAGCTGGTGCTTTTCAAGCAGCGGTAGCTGGAGCTCGTGGAGCTGGGCATCAGGAAGATGCTGGAGTTAGACTACCCTTGGAGCGTTTGTGCAGCCTGGGAGGGACTGAGTTCAGGGGTATGTCTACTGAAGGTTCTGAGGCTTGGTTAGAGAGTACCAAGAGAATCTTGGGTCAGATGAGTTGCACTGATGTGCAGAAGCTTGGCTGTGTAGTATCCTTGCTACAGAAGGATGCTTATACGTGGTGGACAACCACTATCGCTGGGATGGCGGAAGCTGATGTAACTTGGACATTCTTTCAGAATGTGTTCAAGAGAAGGTATCTAGGGGTGAGGTACCTAGATGAAAAGAAGAGGGAATTCATGTCTCTTACCCAGGGGAGCATGACGGTGGCTGAGTATGAAGTGCAGTTTGTTCGACTCAGTCAATATGCACCTGAGCTGGTTCCGGATGAGCGAGCGAGGTGTGAAAGGTTCCGTTATGGTTTAGTGACGGATGTAAAGATGTATGTGTTGGCTACCGAGTATGATGATTTCGATGTGTTGGTGGGCCGAGCAAAGGATATTGAGATAAACTTGGGTTTATCTTCTAAAAGTGCTGGTTCTGGTGCTGGGAAGCGAGCTGCTGAGTATAGTTCCGGTGGTGGACGGAACAAGAGGGGACGTGATCAGAAGTATCAGTCCTCAGCTAAGCGAGGTGGTGGTGCGCCTGTTCGGGGAGGCAACGCTAGAGTTGATCCGAGTGCTTGTTGGACATGTGGTTCGCATGGCCATATGAAACGTGATTGTCCTCGTGCTGTGAGGGAGGTGCAAGCTCCTGTTGTAGCTGCTGGTAATGTGTGCTGGAATTGTGGATCTGCGGATCATATGAGGAGAGAGTGTCCTATGTTGGCTGGTGGCCAAGGGCGTGCTCCTGTTGTTGCAGCACCACAGAGAGGCCGTGGGCGCGGCCGTGGTAATTTCCAGCGGAGAGAGGAAGGTGGTCGGGGTGTGGCTCATGTTGTAGCTGTACAGCCATAGGGTGGTGGCCAGGCTAGAATGTTTGCTCAGCGGGAGGGGAGGAATGACGCGGATGTGATCGCAGGTACTTTTACTTAGCAATCCTTGTCATTACTTTCCTTGATTGATTCTGGATCTACGCACTCTTACATATTGCGTGAGCATGCTGAATTGCTTGGGTTGCCTGTTGAGTCTTTGGATGTTGGTGTGCGTGTCACTAGTTCTTTTGGAGAGACTGTTGTGACTCGAAAGCTTTATAGAAGGTGTCCTTTGGTTGTTCAAGATCATGTTTTTCATGTTGACCTTATGGAGTTACCTTTCTATGGTTTTGATGTAATCCTTGGTATGGATTGGCTTGGTGAGCATCGAGCTGTTGTGGATTGTGAGAATAAGCGAGTTTCGTTGAAGCTTGCGGATGATTATGAGGTGGTTGTGGTTGGTGAGAATGTGAAGTTTCTTGCCAATGTGGTGTCTTCTTTGGAGGCGAGCCGGATGCTGAGGCAGGGTTGTGAAGCTTATCTAGCTTTTGTGATGAACCCTAGCTCTAAGGAGTTGCGTGTGCAAGATATCAGGATTGTGAAGGAGTTTCCTGGTGTGTTCCCTGAGGAGTTGCCTGGTTTACCTCCTAATCGCGAGGTGGAGTTTGGGATTGAGCTGTATGAGAATACAACTCCTGTGTCCATTACCCCTAATAGAATGGCACCTAAGGAGCTAAAAGAGCTGAAGACGCAGTTGCAAGAGTTGCTTGATCGTGGTTTTATTCGGCCAAGTGTGTCACCTTGGGGTGCACCGGTCTTGTTTGTGAAGAAGAAGGATGGCACTATGAGAATGTGCATTGATTATCGCCAGCTAAACAAGTTGACTGTCAAGAATCGGTATCCTTTACCGAGGATTGATGATCTCTTTGATCAATTTCGGGGAGCAGCTGTGTTCTCTAAGATTGACTTGAGGTCAGGGTATTACCAGTTGAAGGTGAAAGATGTGGATGTGCCTAAGACAGCTTTCAGGATGAGGTATGGGCATTATGAGTTTCTTGTGAGGCCGTTTGGGTTAACAAATGCTCCTGCAGCTTTCATGGACATGATGAATCGTGTGTTTCATGAATACCTGGATAAGTTTGTTGTGGTGTTCATTGATGATATCCTTGTGTACTCGCGTACTGAGGAGGAACATGAAGAGCATTTGAGGATTGTGTTGCAAGCTTTGTTGGAGAATCAGCTTTATGCTAAGCTGAGCAAGTGTGAGTTCTGGTTAAGTGAAGTGGTGTTTCTTGGGCATGTGGTTTCTGCCGAGGGAATTCGTGTTGATCCTCAGAAGATTGAGGCGGTGATGAATTGGAAGGTTCTTAAGTCTGTTCATGAAGTTCGTAGTTTCCTTGGTTTGGCGGGATACTACCGGATGTTTGTGGATGGGTTTTCTAAGATTGCTGCACCTTTGACGAAGTTGTGGGCGTTGACCGGTTTGGTCAAAGTCCTGTTCGAATCTTAAGAGGTTAAATTAGGAAAGCCTAGTTCGGGTTGCATTAAAAATATGGAAAAATGTTCTAAAATCATCTTTTAATATAATTAGATGAACTGTGAAAACAATTTTGGAAAATGAGGTTTGGAAGGTTGACATTTTGGCTAGTGACCAAAATGTAATTTTCGCAAATTTGGTGGCTGTTTTAAAAAGGATTGAAACTTTGAATCTTTAAGGAGCTATTTGCCCAAAAGTGAATTCTCCAGATTTTTCTAAGATATTTTAATCCTAAATTCTGATTTTAAAGGTTTCATAAAAGGAGGGAAACTCATTTTTACTATTTTCTTTCCTAACTTCCTATTTTCTTCTCTCATTTTCTCTCCAACCAAACATTTCTTTTTCCAGAGATTTTGATCTGATTTCTTCATCTAAAATCATCCTTTCAACTCACAATTGATAGCAAATCATTGTGTCATCAAAACCTACTCAATTGCTACAAGTTTCAACAAGGTTTTCATTCCAAAAAGTGGAGAATCACAAGTTTGGAGGTATGAACGATTTCTCCTCTGAACTTTAAGTTCTTTAATGAAATTCCTAAAGTTTTCAATCCTAAATTTATGTTTA
The DNA here is from genome assembly GCA_030270665.1 of Hibiscus trionum. Lineage (NCBI taxonomy): Eukaryota > Viridiplantae > Streptophyta > Magnoliopsida > Malvales > Malvaceae > Hibiscus > Hibiscus trionum. The sequence continues at coordinate 4,406,414 of BSYR01000007.1, read as the reverse complement.
ATTAAAGGTTTTCAAGTAGATTTGTGGATCTTGGCTAATTATGCAAGATTTTGATGTTTTCACTTGATTTTCGTTAGATCTGAGTAATCTGGGTTTTAAGAGGTGTTTTTGATGTTAAATGAACTCTAAATTGATAAGGAAATGAGTTTTGATCAATGCAATCCCGGATAGGTTGAGTTTCCTAAGTTTAGCTTGTGTTTTAAGGTGGTTTTTGAGGTGATCTTGGTGATCTGATGTTGCTGGAGGTATAAGGATGGTTGTAGGTTGTTTTTAGATGTTAAATGGTGATGATGGATGTTAGGTTTTGCTGGGTTATGGCTGGGCTTTGTTTAGAAGTGGTTTTGATGCATTTTCGGTTGTGTTTGGTGGCCGAAAATGGAGGTTGGATGAGAGCAGCGAGTTTAGGTGCTTTCATTGAAGTAATTGATGCATGGTGATGCATTAATTTACTGCTTTGATGTGTTGAAACAGGGGAGGCATCTTTGGATCCAAGTTTGGTTGATCCGGAAGCTTGATTTCGTGCTTCGGCAAGTGGCGAAGTGGAAATCGGTGAGTGCAATTGTGGAAATTGGATTTTCAGCTTTTTAAACCAAGGTTTGAAGGTTGTGGGAGCTTAGTTTAAGTCTAAACAACTTTGCTAAGCTCAAGTGTAAGTTTTCGGATTTTCTCTCTAGTGGTGGCCATGATTTTGATGTGATGCAAAATGATGATTTGCATGTTTTAATTACTGTTTTGAAAGCATGTTTTAGCATGGTTTTTGCTGATGATGTAAGCCATATGTTGAAGGTAACTCTAGGTAGGAGTTCCTTGATTTTGTACATTGAAATGATGTGGTTTGATGCTTTGAAATGCATGATGAAATGGCTTGATTTAATGCTTTAAAACAGTGGATTAAATGATGAAAATGATGTATATTGGCAAGTGATGTTTTTAAAATGTTAAGGTCACTAAGGTGGTTAAAAGTCCTTGAGTGAGCCTTGTTACTTATGAACATCAAGGTGGTTAAAAGTCCTTGGATGGTTCATGTTGCGGACACTAAGGTGTTTAAAAGTCCTTAGGTGATCCTTTCTATGGTGTTTAAAAGTCCATAGGCCAAGGTGTTTAAAAGTCCTTGGGATCAAGGTGTTTAAAAGTCCTTGATGTGATTCAATTCATGGTGTTTAAAAGTCCATGGCCAAGGTGTTTAAAAGTCCTTGGGATCAAGGTGTTTAAAAGTCCTTGATGAGATACTTTCTATGGTGTTTAAAAGTCCATAGGCCAAGGTGTTTAAAAGTCCTTGGGGCCAAGGTGTTTAAAAGTCCTTGGGAAGTTGTTGAACTTGTTTTATGAAATGGAATTTGTCACTTGAGCCAATATGACATGTTAAGTATGTAAGAAGCATGAGATGCTTGTTTTGATATATGATATGAAGCATGAGATTGCTTGTTTTAAAGTGTGCTTTGAGCATGTGCAAAGGTTGACTTTAAGCATGATTTATAAATGGTTTTAATTGCATTATTGAATTGTTTTTAATGAGCATGCCTCACTAAGCTTTTGCTTACGCTCTCTACGTTTTCTTAAATCAATAATGCAGATCATTAGAGTACCTTAAGGGCAGCAAGAAAGGGCAAGCAATCAAGTTCAAGTGAAGCTCAAAGTATGAAGGTTTTATAAGTGCAATTTAGCTTTTGTATGTTTTGGCAATGGGGGACCAATGTGTATGTTTTTGGGAGGTGTTTGAGGCTCCCTAAGTATGTTGAATGTTGATGTGTTTGCTGGTTTTTGCATTGGAACCATATATGCTTGTTTTGGAAGTTTGGTGTTGAATAGCTAGCTTGTTAGGAAGCATGCCATTAGAATTTAGGGCTTTTCATATGTGTTGGTTATATGTTGAATTGGTGCTGCATTTATGGTCCTTGCATGTTGGTAGACTTTGTGGTATGATTTGGTGTTGTTTAATTGAAGTTTGAAGCATGATTGTTGCTGTTTTAAGTCGATTTCTGGCAGGAGTATCGATACTCGAGCTTGCGTATCGATACGCAAGAGCCAAATCTGCAGATTTCTGGCCATGCGTATCGATACGGGTTGGGTATCGATACTCGTCCAAGTTTCTGTTTTCCCCGTGTATCGATACGACTCCAGGCGTATCGATACACGACCGTTAATCTGGTTAAAAGAATCTTTAAATGTTTTGTTTGGTTTACGTTTTGGTCCTGAATCTTGTTTGTTCAATTGTATGAGTTTGGGAAGTCCTTTTGAGCTGAAATTTCACAGAGAAGCATGAAACCTATTTAATTTCAAGATGGTAACTTCAAATTTGGTTAAGTCCTTATATTTATCAGAAATTACAATTTGGTCCCTAAAGTTGTAATTTGTTCAATTGGGTCCCTGTTTGACCTCTGATGTTTGTGATCTTTGAGTATGTTGTTTGTATGATCACACATAGGTGTAATGTGCATCTAGATAAGATTAAAAAGAAAAAAAAGGGTCGTTAATCAAGGTTGACTTTCGGGTTGACTTTGGTTTTCCCCGTGTGACTTTCTTAATTCGGGTCAACCGTCTAGGCCGGGTTAAGGGGGTTACATTTGGTGGTATCAGAGCTGAGTCAGGTTCTCGAGTAATTGGGAATGTATGTATGCATGATTGAAGCATGTTGCTTTGTATGCTTGTTGTTTGAAAGCATGTTCGGTGGCTTGAGATGTTGATGCAACTGAGTTGTATGTTGTGATGTTGCATGCTGAGGGTACCCATTGCCAAACAAAAGCTAATGAAATGAAATTGATTTTGATTGAAATGGAGCTTGAATACTTGGATTGCTTACCTTGCTGGGCCTGACTTGTTTTATTTTGCATTGTTGTTGCATGGTAAAAGTATGGCACCACGTAGAGAGTTAAGAGGTAATGCGAGAGCTGCGGCTCCTAACGAGAATGAGAATGAAGAGCACACTGGTAGTGCTGTGTTACCCCCTCCTCCGCCTGGTGGTGGTGATGGAGGTGCGAGAGCTGAAGCTGCAGCTGATGCTGGTGCTGGAGCTGCAGGACCAGAGGTTGGTCAGGGGCAAGCGATGCCTGATATGTCTGCTTTGGTACAAGCTATTGCGGGTGCTTTTCGAGCAGCAGTAGCTGGAGCTCAGGGAGCTGGGCATCAAGGGGATGCTGGAGTCAGATTGCCTTTGGAGCGTCTGCGCAGTCTTGGAGGGACTGAGTTTAGAGGTTTATCAGCTGAGAGTTCTGAGGCTTGGCTTGAGAGTACCAAGCGTATCTTGGGTCAGATGAGTTGCACGGATGTGCAAAAGCTGGGCTGTGTTGTGTCCTTGCTGCAGGACGATGCTTATACATGGTGGACGACCACCATAGTTGGAATGGCTGAAGCTGATGTTACCTGGACATTCTTTCAGAATGTGTTTAAGAGAAGATATCTGGGAGTGAGATATCTGGATGAGAAAAAGCGGGAATTCATGTCTCTTACTCAAGGGAGCATGAGTGTAGCTGAGTACGAGGTACAGTTTGTACGGCTCAGTCAGTATGCACCGGAGCTGATACCCGATGAGCGGGCGAGGTGTGAGAGGTTTCGTTACGGTCTTGTGACGGATGTAAAAACATATATGTTGGCTGCTGAGTATGAGGATTTTGATGTGTTGGTGAGTCGATCCAAGGACATTGAGATGAACCTGAGTTTGTTTGCTAGAGGTGCTGGAGCAAGTGCTGGAAAGAGACCAGCTGAGTATAGTTCCGGAGGTGGACGGAACAAGAGGGGACGCGATCAGAAGTATCAGTCCTCAGCCAAGAGAGGTGGCGGTGCACCTGCTAGAGGAGGTTATGCTAGAGCTGATCCTAGTGCTTGTTGGATCTGTGGTTCACGTGGTCACTTGAAGCGTGACTGTCCTCGTGCTGAGAGAGTAGCACAAGCTCCTGTTGTGGCAGCTGGTAATGCTGGTGGAAATGGATGCTGGAATTGTGGTTCTGCAGACCACATAAGGCGAGATTGTCCGAGGTTGGCTGGTGGCCAAGAGCGTGCTCCTGTTGTTGCAGCAGCGCAGAGAGGTCGTGGGCGCGGCCGTGGTAATTTCCAGAGGAGAGAGGAAGGTGGCCGAGGGGTAGCTCACGTTGTAGCTATTCAGCCTGAAGGTGGAGGCCAAGCGAGGGTGTATGCTCAGAGAGAGGGCAGGAATGATGCAGATGTGATTGCAGGTACCTTTACTTTGCAGTCCTTGTCATTGCTTTCTTTGATTGATTCTGGATCTACGCATTCATATATTCTTCGTGAGCATGCTGAATTGCTTGGTTTGCCTGTTGAGTCTTTGGATGTTGGTGTTCGGGTCACTAGTTCTTTTGGTGAGACTGTTGTGACTCGAAAGTTGTTTAGAAGGTGCCCTTTGGTTGTTCAAGAACATGTCTTTCATGTTGATCTTATGGAGTTGCCCTTCTATGGTTTTGATGTGATCCTTGGTATGGATTGGCTTGCTGAGCATCGTGCTGTTGTGGATTGTGAGAATAAGCGTGTTTCGCTTAAGCTTGCGGATGATTATGAAGTTGTGGTGGTTGGTGAGAATGTGAAGTTTCTTGCCAATGTTGTGTCTTCTTTGGAGGCGAGTAGGATGCTGAGGCAGGGTTGCGAAGCTTATCTAGCTTTTGTGATGAATCCTAGCTCAAAGGAGTTGAGGGTGCAAGATATCAGGGTTGTAAAGGAGTTTCCTGGTGTTTTTCCTGAAGAGTTGCCTGGTTTACCTCCTAACCGCGAGGTGGAGTTTGGAATTGAGCTGTATGAGAATACAACTCCTGTGTCCATTACTCCCTATAGAATGGCACCTAAGGAGCTGAAGGAGCTGAAGACGCAGTTGCAAGAGCTGCTTGATCGTGGTTTTATCCGGCCGAGTGTATCGCCTTGGGGTGCTCCTGTCTTGTTTGTGAAGAAGAAGGATGGCACTATGAGAATGTGCATTGATTACCGTCAGCTGAACAAGTTGACTATCAAGAATCGGTATCCTTTGCCGAGGATTGATGATCTCTTTGATCAATTTCGGGGAGCAGCTGTGTTCTCTAAGATTGACTTGAGGTCAGGGTATTACCAGTTGAAGGTGAAAGATGTGGATGTGCCTAAGACAGCTTTCAGGACAAGGTATGGGCATTATGAGTTCCTTGTGATGCCGTTTGGGTTGACAAATGCTCCTGCTGCTTTCATGGACATGATGAATCGTGTTTTTCATGAATACCTGGACAAGTTCGTTGTGGTGTTCATTGATGATATCCTCGTGTACTCGCGTACTGAGGAGGAACATGAAGAGCATCTGAGGATTGTTTTGCAAGCTTTGTTGGAAAATCAGCTTTATGCTAAGTTGAGTAAGTGTGAGTTCTGGCTTAGGGAGGTGGTGTTTCTTGGGCATGTTGTCTCAGCTGAGGGGATTCGTGTTGATCCTCAGAAGATTGAGGCGGTGATGAGCTGGAAGGTTCCTAAGTCTGTTCATGAGGTCCGTAGTTTCCTTGGTTTGGCGGGATACTACCGGAGGTTTGTGGATGGTTTTTCCAAGATTGCTGCTCCTTTGACAAAGTTGTTGCAGAAGGATGTTATGTATGAATGGACAGAAGCGAGGCAGCAAGCTTTTGAGAAGCTGAAGTTGGCTTTGACGCAAGCTCCTATCTTGATTCAGCCTGAATCAGGGAAAGAGTTTGTGGTTTACAGTGATGCGTCCTATGTTGGTTTGGGGTGTGTGCTGATTCAAGAGGGTAAGGTTGTGGCTTATGCGTCGCGGCAGTTGAAGGTGCATGAGCGCAATTATCCTACGCATGATATTGAGCTGGCTGCAGTGGTTTTTGCTCTGAAGATCTGGAGACATTATCTGTATGGTGAGAAGTGTACTGTGTACACAGATCACAAGAGTTTGAGGTATCTGATGTCTCAGAAGGAGTTGAATCTAAGGCAGCGTCGTTGGTTGGAGTTGCTCAAGGATTATGATCTGACGATTGAGTATCATCCTGGAAAGGCCAATGTTGTTGCGGATGCCTTGAGTAGGAAGGTAGCTGTTGAGCTGAGGGCGATGTTTGCTAGCTTGAGCATATCGCGAGATGGTGGTCTTGTGGCTGAGTTGCAAGTGAAGCCATCTTTGGTTCAGTTGATCAAGGATAAGCAGTTGTTGGATGATTCCTTGGTGTCTCATGTTCAGGATATCGCGGAGGGTAGACCTTCGGATTTCTGTTTCAATGATGATGGTGTGCTGTGTTTTGGGAGTCGAATAGTAGTGCCTGCTGATGCTGAGTTGAGGCGTGCTATTCTGACTGAAGGTCATAGTAGTCCTTTTGCTATGCACCCTGGTAGTACTAAGATGTATCGTGATCTTCGTGATGAGTACTATTGGGTTGGTTTGAAGAAGGACGTTGCAGAGTTTGTGAGCAAGTGTTTGGTGTGTCAGCGAGTTAAGGCTGAGCATCAGTTTCCTTCTGGGTTGTTGCAACCGTTGAAAATCCCTGAATGGAAGTGGGAGAGGGTTACCATGGATTTTGTATCTGGTTTACCTTTGTCTCCATCAAAGAAGAATTCGGTCTGGGTGATTGTGGATCGCCTGACGAAGTGTGCGCATTTCTTGCCTGTGCATACTACGTTTTCTTTGGATAAGCTGGCAGAGCTGTACCTTGCTGAGGTGGTGAGGCTGCATGGTGTGCCTAAGTCGATTGTGTCGGATCGGGATCCGAGGTTCACATCGCGTTTTTGGCAGTGTTTGCATCAAGCTCTGGGTACAAGGTTGCATTTCAGTACATCCTATCATCCTCAGTCGGATGGTCAGTCTGAGCGAGTTATTCAGATTTTGGAGGATATGTTGAGATGCTGTGTGATCGAGTTCCAAGGTTCTTGGGAGAAGCATCTGCCTTTGGTTGAGTTCGCTTATAACAATAGTTATCAGGCGAGTATACAGATGGCACCTTATGAGGCTCTGTACGGGAGGAAGTGTAGGACTCCTCTTTGTTGGGCTGAAACTGGTCAAAGGTTGGTTTCGATGCCTGCTTTGTTGAAAGGGACCACCGAAAAGGTGAAGCTCATTTGTGAGCGGTTGAAGGCTGCCTCTGATCGGCAGAAGTCTTACGCGGATTTGAAGCGTAAGGAGATAGAATATGCGGTGGGTGACCGTGTGTTCTTGAAGGTTTCGCCTTGGAAGAAGGTGATGCGGTTTGGTCGGAAGGGCAAGCTGAGCCCTAGATACATTGGACCGTATGAGGTGGTTGAGCGTGTGGGTCCTGTTGCGTATCGGTTGAGGTTACCTCAGGAGTTGGAGAAGATTCATGATGTGTTCCATGTTTCTATGCTCCGGAAGTATAGATCTGATCCTTCACATGTGATGCCTGTTGAGGATGTGGTTTTGAATCCGGATTTGACCTATGATGAGGAACCGGTGAAGGTTCTGGATTCAGATAGCAAGGTTCTTCGTGGCAAGACCATTGAGTTGGTGAAGGTGCTGTGGAAGCATCGAGGTGTTGAGGAAGCCACGTGGGAGCGAAAGGAAGACATGCTGAAGCAGTTTCCTTATCTCTTTCCTTCAGGTAAATTTCGAGGACGAAATTTCTTAAGGGGGGGAGAGTTGTAACGCCCCGGTTTTGGGCTTAGAAGTTGTGGGCGTTGACCGGTTTGGTCAAAGTCCTGTTCGAATCTTAAGAGGTTAAATTAGGAAAGCCTAGTTCGGGTTGCATTAAAAATATGGAAAAATGTTCTAAAATCATCTTTTAATATAATTAGATGAACTGTGAAAACAATTTTGGAAAATGAGGTTTGGAAGGTTGACATTTTGGCTAGTGACCAAAATGTAATTTTCGCAAATTTGGTGGCTGTTTTAAAAAGGATTGAAACTTTGAATCTTTAAGGAGCTATTTGCCCAAAAGTGAATTCTCCAGATTTTTCTAAGATATTTTAATCCTAAATTCTGATTTTAAAGGTTTCATAAAAGGAGGGAAACTCATTTTTACTATTTTCTTTCCTAACTTCCTATTTTCTTCTCTCATTTTCTCTCCAACCAAACATTTCTTTTTCCAGAGATTTTGATCTGATTTCTTCATCTAAAATCATCCTTTCAACTCACAATTGATAGCAAATCATTGTGTCATCAAAACCTACTCAATTGCTACAAGTTTCAACAAGGTTTTCATTCCAAAAAGTGGAGAATCACAAGTTTGGAGGTATGAACGATTTCTCCTCTGAACTTTAAGTTCTTTAATGAAATTCCTAAAGTTTTCAATCCTAAATTTATGTTTAATTAAAGGTTTTCAAGTAGATTTGTGGATCTTGGCTAATTATGCAAGATTTTGATGTTTTCACTTGATTTTCGTTAGATCTGAGTAATCTGGGTTTTAAGAGGTGTTTTTGATGTTAAATGAACTCTAAATTGATAAGGAAATGAGTTTTGATCAATGCAATCCCGGATAGGTTGAGTTTCCTAAGTTTAGCTTGTGTTTTAAGGTGGTTTTTGAGGTGATCTTGGTGATCTGATGTTGCTGGAGGTATAAGGATGGTTGTAGGTTGTTTTTAGATGTTAAATGGTGATGATGGATGTTAGGTTTTGCTGGGTTATGGCTGGGCTTTGTTTAGAAGTGGTTTTGATGCATTTTCGGTTGTGTTTGGTGGCCGAAAATGGAGGTTGGATGAGAGCAGCGAGTTTAGGTGCTTTCATTGAAGTAATTGATGCATGGTGATGCATTAATTTACTGCTTTGATGTGTTGAAACAGGGGAGGCATCTTTGGATCCAAGTTTGGTTGATCCGGAAGCTTGATTTCGTGCTTCGGCAAGTGGCGAAGTGGAAATCGGTGAGTGCAATTGTGGAAATTGGATTTTCAGCTTTTTAAACCAAGGTTTGAAGGTTGTGGGAGCTTAGTTTAAGTCTAAACAACTTTGCTAAGCTCAAGTGTAAGTTTTCGGATTTTCTCTCTAGTGGTGGCCATGATTTTGATGTGATGCAAAATGATGATTTGCATGTTTTAATTACTGTTTTGAAAGCATGTTTTAGCATGGTTTTTGCTGATGATGTAAGCCATATGTTGAAGGTAACTCTAGGTAGGAGTTCCTTGATTTTGTACATTGAAATGATGTGGTTTGATGCTTTGAAATGCATGATGAAATGGCTTGATTTAATGCTTTAAAACAGTGGATTAAATGATGAAAATGATGTATATTGGCAAGTGATGTTTTTAAAATGTTAAGGTCACTAAGGTGGTTAAAAGTCCTTGAGTGAGCCTTGTTACTTATGAACATCAAGGTGGTTAAAAGTCCTTGGATGGTTCATGTTGCGGACACTAAGGTGTTTAAAAGTCCTTAGGTGATCCTTTCTATGGTGTTTAAAAGTCCATAGGCCAAGGTGTTTAAAAGTCCTTGGGATCAAGGTGTTTAAAAGTCCTTGATGTGATTCAATTCATGGTGTTTAAAAGTCCATGGCCAAGGTGTTTAAAAGTCCTTGGGATCAAGGTGTTTAAAAGTCCTTGATGAGATACTTTCTATGGTGTTTAAAAGTCCATAGGCCAAGGTGTTTAAAAGTCCTTGGGGCCAAGGTGTTTAAAAGTCCTTGGGAAGTTGTTGAACTTGTTTTATGAAATGGAATTTGTCACTTGAGCCAATATGACATGTTAAGTATGTAAGAAGCATGAGATGCTTGTTTTGATATATGATATGAAGCATGAGATTGCTTGTTTTAAAGTGTGCTTTGAGCATGTGCAAAGGTTGACTTTAAGCATGATTTATAAATGGTTTTAATTGCATTATTGAATTGTTTTTAATGAGCATGCCTCACTAAGCTTTTGCTTACGCTCTCTACGTTTTCTTAAATCAATAATGCAGATCATTAGAGTACCTTAAGGGCAGCAAGAAAGGGCAAGCAATCAAGTTCAAGTGAAGCTCAAAGTATGAAGGTTTTATAAGTGCAATTTAGCTTTTGTATGTTTTGGCAATGGGGGACCAATGTGTATGTTTTTGGGAGGTGTTTGAGGCTCCCTAAGTATGTTGAATGTTGATGTGTTTGCTGGTTTTTGCATTGGAACCATATATGCTTGTTTTGGAAGTTTGGTGTTGAATAGCTAGCTTGTTAGGAAGCATGCCATTAGAATTTGGGGCTTTTCATATGTGTTGGTTATATGTTGAATTGGTGCTGCATTTATGGTCCTTGCATGTTGGTAGACTTTGTGGTATGATTTGGTGTTGTTTAATTGAAGTTTGAAGCATGATTGTTGCTGTTTTAAGTCGATTTCTGGCAGGAGTATCGATACTCGAGCTTGCGTATCGATACGCAAGAGCCAAATCTGCAGATTTCTGGCCATGCGTATCGATACGGGTTGGGTATCGATACTCGTCCAAGTTTCTGTTTTCCCCGTGTATCGATACGACTCCAGGCGTATCGATACACGACCGTTAATCTGGTTAAAAGAATCTTTAAATGTTTTGTTTGGTTTACGTTTTGGTCCTGAATCTTGTTTGTTCAATTGTATGAGTTTGGGAAGTCCTTTTGAGCTGAAATTTCACAGAGAAGCATGAAACCTATTTAATTTCAAGATGGTAACTTCAAATTTGGTTAAGTCCTTATATTTATCAGAAATTACAATTTGGTCCCTAAAGTTGTAATTTGTTCAATTGGGTCCCTGTTTGACCTCTGATGTTTGTGATCTTTGAGTATGTTGTTTGTATGATCACACATAGGTGTAATGTGCATCTAGATAAGATTAAAAAGAAAAAAAAAGGGTCGTTAATCAAGGTTGACTTTCGGGTTGACTTTGGTTTTCCCCGTGTGACTTTCTTAATTCGGGTCAACCGTCTAGGCCGGGTTAAGGGGGTTACATCCTATGTTGGTTTAGGATGTGTGTTGATGCAAGAGGGTAAGGTGGTGGCTTATGCATCGCGGCAGTTGAAGGTGCATGAGCGCAATTATCCTACGCATGACATAGAGTTGGCTGTGGTGGTTTTTGCTTTGAAAATCTGGAGACATTACTTGTATGGTGAGAAGTGTACTGTGTACACGGATCACAAGAGTTTGAGGTATCTGATGTCTCAGAAGGAGTTGAATCTTAGGCAGCGACGTTGGGTGGAGTTGCTCAAGGATTATGATTTGACGATTGAGTATCACCCTGGAAAGGCTAATGTTGTAGCGGATGCCTTGAGTAGGAAGGTAGCTGTTGAGTTGTGGGCTATGTTTGCCAGTTTGAGTATTTCGCGTGATGGTGGTCTTGTGGCTGAGTTGCAAGTGAAACCATCTTTGGTTCAGTTGATCAAGGAAAAGCAGTTGTTGGATGATTCCTTGGTGTCTCATGTTCAGGATATTGCGGAGGGTAGGCCTTCGGGTTTCTGTTTCAATGATGATGGTGTATTGTGTTTTGGGAGTCGGATAGTAGTGCCCAATGATGCTGAGTTGAGGCGTACTATTCTGACTGAAGGTCATAGTGGTCCTTTTGCTATGCACCCAGGTAGTACTAAGATGTACCGTGATCTTCGTGATGAGTACTATTGGGTGGGTTTGAAGAAGGATGTTGCTGAGTTTGTGAGCAAGTGCATGGTGTGTCAGCGAGTTAAGGCTGAGCATCAGGTTCCTTCAGGGTTGTTGCAACCGTTGAGAATCCCTGAGTGGAAGTGGGAAAGGGTTACCATGGATTTTGTATCTGGTTTACCCTTGTCACCGTCGAAGAAGAATTCGGTGTGGGTGATTGTGGATCGCCTGACGAAGTGTGCGCATTTCTTGCCTGTGCATACTACGTTTTCTTTGGATAAGCTTGCGGAGCTGTACATTGCTGAGATTGTGCGGCTGCATGGTGTGCCAAAGTCGATTGTGTCGGATAGGGATCCGAGGTTCACATCGCGGTTCTGGCAATGTTTGCATCAAGCTTTGGGTACAAGGTTGAATTTCAGTACGTCTTATCATCCTCAGTCGGATGGTCAGTCCGAGCGTGTTATCCAGGTTTTGGAGGATATGTTGAGGTGCTGCGTGATTGAGTTCCAGGGCTCTTGGGAGAAACATTTGCCTTTGGTGGAGTTTGCTTATAACAATAGTTATCAGGCGAGTATTCAAATGGCACCTTATGAGGCTTTGTACGGGAGGAAGTGTAGGACTCCTCTTTGTTGGGCTGAAACGGGTCAGAAGTTGGTGTCGATGTCGGCTTTGTTGAAAGGAACCACCGAGAAGGTGAAGCTCATTTGTGAGCGTTTGAAGGCAGCTTCTGATCGGCAAAAGTCTTACACGGATTTGAACCGTAAGGAGATTGAGTATGCGGTGGGTGACCGTGTGTTTTTGAGGGTTTCGCCTTGGAAAAAGGTGATGAGGTTTGGACGTAAGGGCAAGTTGAGCCCTAGGTACATTGGACCATACGAGGTTGTTGAGCGTGTGGGTCCTGTTGCGTATAGGTTGAGGTTGCCTAAGGAGTTGGAGAAGATTCATGATGTGTTTCATGTTTCTATGCTTCGGAAGTATAGATCAGATCCTTCGCATGTGATGCCTGTGGAAGAAGTGGAATTGAATCCGGATTTGACCTATGATGAGGAACCGGTGAAGGTTCTGGATTCGGATAGCAAGGTTCTTCGTGGCAAGACCATTGAGTTGGTGAAGGTGTTGTGGAAGCACCGTGGTGTTGAGGAAGCCACGTGGGAACGGAAGGATGACATGCTGAAGCAGTTTCCGTACCTCTTTCCTTCAGGTAAATTTCGAGGACGAAATTTTTTAAGGGGGGAGAGTTGTAACGCCCCGATTTTGGGCTTAGGAGTTTTGAGTTTCAGACCGGTTCGGTCGGATCGCGATTCGAATATATGAGAGTGAATTTAGGAAAACCTAGTTCGGGTTGCATTAAAAATATGGAAAAATGTTCTAAAATCCTCTTTTAATATATATAAGTGAACTGTGAAATCAATTTTGTAAAATGAGGTTTGGGAGGGTGACATTTTGGCTAGTGACCAAAATGTAATTTTCGAAAACTGTGAGACTGTTTTAAAAAGGATTGAAACTTTTAATCTTTAAGGAGCTATTTACCCAATGGGAGTTTCTCCAGATTTTTCTAAGATATTAAATGATTTATTAAAGGTTTTTAAATAAAAGAAAAGTGGAGGGAAGATATTTTATCATTTTCCAACTAACTTTTCCATTTTCCATTTTCTCTCATCTTTTCTCTCAAACCAAACACATTTTCTCCAGAGCTTTTCCACAGATTTTGTCATCTAAATATCACATTTCAACTCTCTTTTGATCTCTAATCATTTCTTCAACAAAACCTCACCATTTGCTAAGTGGATTTTCAAGATTTTGGTTCCAAAAAGGGAGAAAACTCAAGTTTGGAGGTAAGAACGTCCTTCTCCTCTGAACTTTAAGTTCTTTACTGAAATTCCCAAGTTCTCAATCCTTAAATTGTGTTTTATAAAAGGTTTTATTGATTTGTTCTTGATCTTGGCTTTTAAATGCAAGATTTGATTGATTTTGATGAAATTTTCGTATGATCTGATTGGGCTCTGTTTTGAGGTGTCAAATTGATATTAATTGAATGCTAATTTGATGTGAAATTGAGTTTTTAATCAATGCAATCCCGGATAGGTTGAATTTCCTAAGTTTAGCTTGTGTTCTTGCTTGTTTTTGGAGTGATCTTGTTGATCTGTTATAGCTGGAGGTATAAGGACGTGGTTAGATCCTTTTTGGATGTTATTTGATGTTTAAGGATGCTTAGATTTGATGGATCTTGGTTGGGTAGTGTTGAGGAGTTGTTTGGATGCATTTTCGGTTGTGTTTGGTAGCCGAAAATGGAGTGTGGATGAGAGCAGCGAGTTTTGATGCTTTCATTGAGGGTATTAATGCATGATGATGGATTAATCTACTGTTTTGATGTGTTTAAAACAGGGGAGTCATCTTTGGATCCTAGTGGTGTTGATCCGGAAGCTTGATTGGTGTTTCGGCAAGAGGCGAAACGGAATCGGTGAGTGGATTTTGGTTTTCGGCTTTGAAACCAATGTTTCGAAGGTTTGGGAGCTTAGTCTAAGTCTAAACAACTTTGCTAAGCTCAAGAGTAAGTTTTCGGAAAAACTCTCTTGTTGAGGAACCATGTGATGGTTGGGTGCAATGTGATTGTTTGCATGTTTTAAATTCCGTTTTTAAAGCATATCTAGCATGTGTATTTGCTGAGATTATAAGCCATGTGTAGGAGGAAGCTCAAGGTGAGAGTTCCTTGTTTTTGAACATTGTTCTATTGTGGTTTGATGCTTAAAGATGCATGATGTTTATGGCTTTGTTAAATGCTTTAAAACAGTGGAATATGGTTGTTAATGATGATTATTGGCAAGTGATGGTTAAGGTCACAAAGGTGTTTAAAAGTCCTTGTGTGAGCCTTGTTTATTTAAGAACATCAAGGTGTTTAAAAGTCCTTGGATGATTCTCGTTAAGAACAGCATGGTGTTTAAAAGTCCATGGTTGGTTCTTGGTTAAGGTTCAAGGTGTTTAAAAGTCCTTGTGTAAGCCTTGTTAATTAAGAACATCAAGGTGTTTAAAAGTCCTTGGATGATTCTTGTTAAGAACAACATGGTGTTTAAAAGTCCATGGTTGGTTCTTGGTTAAGGTTCAAGGTGTTTAAAAGTCCTTGTGTAAGCCTTGTTACTTAAGAACATCAAGGTGTTTAAAAGTCCTTGGATGGTTCTTGTTGAGGACACAAAGGTGTTTAAAAGTCCTTGTGTGGTCCTTGTCATGGTGTTTAAAAGTCCATGGGTTAAGGACACAATGGTGTTTAAAAGTCCATGTGTGGTCCTTGGAATTTATAAGATTACAATGGTGTTTGAAAGTCCATATGTGAATCTTATGATGAATGTATCACTTGTTGCCAATATGACTTGATAAAGATTGAAGCATGAATTACTTGTCTTTGAATGCTTGTGAGCATGTTCAAATGTTGTTTTGAAGTATGATTTATAAAGGTGTTTTGTAAATGCATTATTGTGTGGTTTTATTTAGCATTCCTCACTAAGCTTATGCTTACGCTCTCTCTCTCTTTTCTTAAACCAATAATGCAGAGCATTAAAGTGCATTTGAGGGCAGCAAGTTGGTGAAGAATCCAAGTGGTGAACAAAGCTCATGTATGGTGAACATTTTCTCAAACTATTAGCTTTTGGGTATTTGGCAATGGGGAACCTATGTTGTTGTTTTGGGAGACGTTTTGGACTCCCTAAGTTGTTTAAATGTTGTTAACATTGTTGTTTCTTGTAATTGGCCATTATGTGTTTGAATTGATGGTTTGATGCTTGAATGTTTTGCTAAATAGGATGCATGCCTATAGAATTGGGGATTTTCATAATTGATGTCATGTTGATATTTGGTTGAGGCAATTATGTTCCTTGAATGTTGTATGACTTGTTGGTAAAGTTTGGTTATCTTTGGAGCATGTTTGATAGGTTAATTGTGCAATAAACCAGCTATTTTTCTGCAACCTGGGCAGCCTGTTTCGGAACAGGTGCTATCGTATCGGAACAGGGGCCTGAAATGGCCTGGGCGTTCCGAAACGGATGCAGTCGTTCCGGAACGGAAGTGCCACTGCCAGGAATTGTTTCGGAACCTGTTGCGGAACGGTCCCGCGTTTCGGAATGGGTCTCCCTGTTTCGGAACACTCGACCGTTGGGCACTGAAATTGTTGGTTATATGTTTTGTTTTGTTGGCGTTTTGGTCCTGAATCATGTTTACGCAATTGATTGAGTTTGTGATGTCCGTTTGAGCTGAAATTTGACAGACAAGCATGAAATATGACTAATTCCATATTGGTAACTTAAAAGTGGGTTAAGTCCTTGTATTTTCCAAAATTTACATTTTGGTCCCTAAAATCTTAATTTGTTCAAATTAAGTCCCTGAACGTTTTCCGTCTGCGATGATCTTTGAGTATGATGTTTGTATGAACATAACTAGGGTTAACGTGCATCTAGATAAGATTAAAAAGAAAAAAAAAAGGTCGTTAATCAAGGTTGACTTTCGAGTTGACTTTGGTTTTCCCCGTGTAAACTTCTTAATTCGGTTCAACCGTCTGGGCCGGGTTAAGGGGGTTACATAAGAACAACCTCTTACCTTATTTCCAACTTTTCCAACCCTACCACTCTAACAATTTGCTAACTACAAAATACACCACTGATACCTCTTCACACTAAAGTGGTCTCCAAGGACAAAATACCCTCTTCACACTACCCAAACTTGCTAGCTATAAGACCTTACCCACTACACAAGGGAAAACCAAAACCGGAACCAAACAAAGATAACTAGGGCAAAGATTACTTAGCAAAGTTACATGTAATCACCTCATTGCCCCGGAGTTCCAACAGACAAACTCCCTTCCCCGTAGAACCACTATTCTTTGGCCGTACCGCTGCAGCACCAACCAACACCTTAAGGTCATCACCGTCTCCCTGCTGCAAAGAACCCTGACCGCCCCGAGCTAACTCCAAACAATTCCGTCTCACATGTCCAATGGACCCACAATTCCAACAAGATCAACCCTCCAAACACCTCACACCTCTCTGCCCTTCTTGCCACCTCCGCACTCTGTCTCGGCCGCGCTCACAACCCTTCTGAGACCCTTTTTCACGCACTGAAGCTGATCTCACTACTTGAGGACAATCCCGCTTCACATGCTCCATAGAACCACAGTTCCAACAAAGTCCAACACCCCAACAAACTCCAACATGATGCCTTCTGCAATGGTCACACTTCGGCAACCGGACTACCCCTCCTTGGTCATATTGCATTTGACCCACCTCAACACCACCACCAAAACCTTGGTTCAGATGAACCCTTCTGTCGTGTAACCTCTTACGCTGACCACTCTCAAGGTCAAGACTTACAACTCTTTTGCTTGTATTTTTCTCACCATCACAAACTGAAACCACACTCTCATGTTGCTTAACCCCTGGGAACCTATCTCCAAGGTATCTTCTATTAAAGGCAGACACAAAGAATCCCCAATCTATATCACGGATATTCGTTACCACCGACACCGATGTCAACCAAGCACATGCATCCCCCAACATTAGCGAGACAACACTTCCCAGCTTACAGACGTTGTCACACCCTTCCTGATCCAGAATCGGAATTACACTGGCTAACCAAGCCAAGAACGCCTCAGGCATCGAACCATGATACTCCACAGCCCCCAAATCATGTAAAGGCTGCTTTGACAAACTCGCATGTCCCACAGTCAGCTCGTACACAGGCCTCACCTTCACCGCGGCCTGGGGCGTTCTCGACATTTCCTGAACCACAGATGATGAATCCTTCATCATAGAACCAGCTCTATCATTCTGCCTTACCACCTCAACTCTAAGCACAGACGACTGAAACGATACACTCCCACCAAAAGGTGAATTCCACCCCTTAACAACCTGCTCTAAAGCAGCAACCATCGTACCCAATTGCCACTTTCTCAATGATTCCATTGTGCTATTATTAACAAAGCAATGATAACAAAACAAACAAAACGATCAGACCAACTTCGAGCAAGGATTCAAGACTCCAACTCCAAATTAACACAATAGCTATAATAATAAGGCAACAGGTATCCCGAATTTTCCCCTTTTATATGACATAACAATCCATAAAACATTGATATCATAGACATCGGCACATCAATCAGCAAAACTTCAATCATGCTCTCATCAAACAACATTCACCCTCAACAGCATAATATCAACATATCATACCCATCACATTTTCATTATTCAAAAATCAACTCACAACATCAGCATATCACCAATACATGTTCACATTAGCTCAAAGAAGATTCATAACCACAAAGCATGATAAAACATCAACAATCCACTCAAAAACATACTTTTCAACCAACTTTCAACCACACATCAGAATAAACATCCAACACTTACCATAACAACTTACCACAAACTTACCGTTGCCCCAAAAGTTCGTAACTTAGCTCTGATACCAACAAATGTAACCCCCTTAGCCCAGTCTAGGCGTTAGACCCGAACTACGAAGATCACACGGGGAAAACCAAAGTCAACCCGAAAATCAACCTTGATTAACGACACTTTTTTATTTTATTATCTCTAGATGCACATTAAGCCTACGTGAATGCTCAAGAACCTTGAGAGAGAAAAGCACAGCGATCGGAAAACGTTTAAGGACTTAATTGTAAGAAATACACTTTTAGGGACCAAAATGTAATTTTTGTAAATTGGAGGGACTTCATAGGTTTTAGGATTACCATTATGAAATTAATCATGTTACATGCTTCTCCGCCAAATTTCAGCTTAAAATGACATCTCAAGATCAAGCAATTGCAATCACAAAATTCAGGACTAAAATGCAAGACTTGCAAACTTGAACAATTCAAAAAATAGCCCAACGGTCTACCGTTCCGGAACACTAACAACCGTACCGAAACACCCGTATCGAACGCCTGTATCGAAATGGTGTTGACCGTTTCAGTACGCGGGTATGTTCCGAGACCCGTATCGGAACAGACACTCGCAGTAGCCAAAGTGTTTTGTAACACTTCTAGCCGTTCCGAAACGCCCATGCCATTCTAGGCACTCGTTTCGAAACAACTAAGGGTGTTTCGATACACCCTGCCCAGAAACAACAGAAACATCTGGGTTTTCACTTCAAAACACCATCAAACATACTTTAAAACATTCCACAACATATCAACAACATGCTAAGAATTAAGACAATCATTTTGCATCAAAAGCTAGATACATTACAAGCATTAAACACACCAACTCATTTATCTCATTCAACACAAGTTCTTACTTTTAACCAAAGAGCATAGCTATATCCAACTATGAAGAAGAAGATCCAAATATCACAAAACGATCATCAATAAGTATCAAACCATAAAGCAAACTTGCTCAAGATAAACAATCTCATTACAGAACTACGTAACAGATTCCCCCCCCCATTGCCTTTATTATCTATAGATATAAACCAAAACATACTTCTCAAGTGGTGCTCTTCTTGAATCGCTTGCTTCTTGCTGTCCCAAATTCATTTATCTGCATTGATGGACAAAAAGAAGCGTAAGCACATAATGCTTAGTGAGGAATGTTCAAAACCAAAACACCATCAATGTAGCAAACCATAAAACCTTTTTTAAATGCAATCACACCTCTATAAACCAAAATTGTTTGAAAACCTATATTAAAACATCAACACCTTAAATTATGCGTTACTCAATATAAAGATCAACATTAAACTCAAATGCATTAAGCAACTCAACCCCAAACAACATTCTTGCAATAACTTCCTTTTAAACCATTTCATGCAATAGTGCTTCATGCAAAGTTTAAACCAATTTCCTTGGAAACCATTTCCACACCACACTCTTCCTTTCTCATACACGAAAACCATTTCAAAGAAAAACACCATTTGAAATCTCATGTATCAAATTTTCATCTTATGCATTTTACCAATGCAAAACCCATGGATAAGCCACACATTCTTGTTACTCAAAAGCATTTCATTAACTCAATACTCCTTTGCATAAGAAAATCTCCATTTGAAAACCACTTGTACCATCTAGCTATCTCATGCATACAACCTATGCAAAACCCATGGCAAAGCCACCCATGCTTGTTTACACAAAAGCATTTCATAATCTCATTATCTCATATGCAAATCTCATAGCATAAACATTTCAAGCATTGGTACATGTGACACACATTCTCATATATTTCCATTTACATACTCTATTGTAAACGGATATGCGGACAACTCACTAGACACTTCCGGTGGCATCTATCATCACCGTACTCACCCGTCTAGAACATAATTTTCCAGTGGCTTCTACCATACTGTACTCTCATGGCGGTTGTACTTTCGCCAAAAGCTTGAGTATTTCATCAAGTCCTACCCCGCTGGTATGCCCCTCATCGGTCTCATGGCAATAACTCATGTTGCCAAGAAGCCTGGATGTTTCACCAAGTCCTACTCCAACGGAATGCCCATCATTGGTCTCTCTCTTTGGGACGAATCCCAAGAGCACATACGAATTTTAGTTTATAGTGCACTCTACATCCTATTGATCGATCAATATATCCGGTAATCTTTACATTATATATGCCAATATATATCATGTTAAAATCATCAACACACTCGCTGTTTTTAAAGCATGCAACACCTTCAAGGCCAAAAAGCCGAACATTACCTTTAAGACGCAAATTAACAACACATACTCTCAAGACTTATCAATTTTATGCATCTTTCTTCAAACCAAGTTTGAAAACCAACTCACATTCTTAAAAACCATTCTCAAACAACAATTTTAACTACATTGCCAAATCAATCACATCACAACCCATTTTGATAGTTTTCAAAACAATAATAGCACAATTGAGAGAGAAAAATCCACTTCACTTACTTCCGAACTTAAACCGGCGTTTCAAGCCTAAGTTTAGGTTCCCAAACCTCTTTTCATAATCATTCCAAAGCTGGAAAACACGATCTCACTCACCGATACACAACACTATGCTAGCCGACAAGCCTCCCAAGCGTTTGAAACCTCCAACGCTACCTCAATCACTTCCGGATCACTCTCCCTTGTTTCTAACACATAAGAGCAGAGGATTAATGCACCATCATGCATTAAAATCACCAGCCATACAACCCAACTCGCCGCTCTACTCAAGAACCTCATTTCGGCTACCAAAAACAACCGAAATCATCTCCAAACTCTCCCAAAACAAAACCCAGCCAAGATCTATCACTTCTAACATTTTCTAAACATCAATTAACATCAAAAAGCAACATAAACTCGTCTTTATGCCTCTAGCTTTAACAAAACACCAAAACCACCCCCAAAAACCACCATTCTAGCAAGCAAAACTTAGGAAAAACAAGCCTATTCGGGTTTTTATTGATAAAACCTCATTTGTAACATCAATTAACATCGAAAATACATTAGAAAACCATCTCAAAACATTACCCAATCATTCACCACGAAAATCTTCAAGATCTCTTCCAAAATCTTGAGTTTTAAGACAATTTCTTGTTTCTAAGATTAAAACCACTTAAAAATCATTAATAAAGGATTGATAATTTGGGAATTTCAATAAAGAACTGATCATAAGAGGGTAAGGACGAAGCTTACCTCTAATGGATGATTTATCCTTGATTTGGGCATGTTTTCTTGAAAATTCAATGTAGAAATCAAGTGGATTTGATGAGGAATTGATTAGGAATCAAAGAGTGATTTTAATCTCATCAGATGAAGTAGAAATCAAAGTGCATTTGCTGGAGAAAAAGTGTTTGGTTGAAAGGAATTTGAGAGAAAATGAAATGAGGGAAAATTTGTGAAAAGTAGTTACGAAAAGTCAAAGGTGGTTTTCTATTTTAATCACCTTTATTTTCTTTAATTAGAACATTAATTAAATCACCCAAATTAAGGAAAAATCTGATAAAAACATTCTGGTAAAATTAGCTCCTTAAAGATTCAAAGTTTCAATCCTTTACAAAACAATCACTGCTAAACTTTGCAAAAACTGTGATTTGGTCACTACACCGAAATGTAGTATTTCCAAACCTTATTTTGTAAAATTGATTCCACCATTCTCTTATATATATTAAATGAGGATTTTTAAGTATTTTTCCATATTTTTAAAGCATCCCGAACTAGGTGTTCCCTAAATCTCCCTAAAAGGTTCGAACTGTTCTCAACCGATTCGATTCAACCTCTAAACTTCCAGACCCTAATTTAGGGCGTTACAACTCTCCCCCTCTTAGGAAATTTTGTCCTCGAAATTTCAACTAGCGAAGAGAGCGCAGTACCAAACTTCCCAAAGCAATACACAAAGCAACACAAGAGACTTAACCACCACAGAAACATCCTCAACCCAAAACACAACGAAACCAACACATCCTCAAATCAAACTTACTCTATACCCAATTCCAACACCACTACTTACGGTGCAAGACTTCCAGAACATTCGGTTACTAATCTCAACTTAACATTTCACACTTTCGAACTGTGCAAGAGCTTCAACAACCCGAAGAACTATTAACCCTTCACATCTTACTTCGCCTTCCCTCATAACTCCCTCAACAAAACTCACACACCAACTCATTCCTACCACAACGCCATCGGACCCAACTAGCTATTAGCAAGAGTGAACGTTCGTATGCATGGTCATTAACATGCTCTATCAACGCATGTGCACATGTATGAAAAACCTCTAATGTCATGTCACATGTATGCATGTACCAACTTATGTATAATATATAAACAAATAATTTAACTGTGCATGTATGTCGGCTCACACTTACCAATAACATCCTCAGAATCCGCCTAAGAACGACCTCTTACCTCATTTCCAACTTTTCCAGCCCTACCACTCTAACAATTTGCTAACTACAAATTACTCCACTGATACCCTCTTCACACTAAAGTGGTCTCCAACGACAAAATACCCTCTTCACACTACCCAAACTTGCTAGCTATAAGACCTTACCCACTACACAAGGGAAAACCAAAACCAGAACTAAACAAAGATAACTAGGGAAAAGATTACTTAGCAAAGTTACCTGTAATCACCTCATTGCCCCGGAGTTCCAACAGACAAACTCCCTTCCCCGCAGCACCACTATTCTCTGGCCGTACCGCCGCAGCACCAACCAACACCTTAAGGTCATCACCGTCTCCCTGCTGCAAAGAACCCTGACCGCCCCGAGCTAACTCTAGACAATTCCGTCTCACATGTCCAACGGACCCACAATTCCAACAAGATCTACCCTCCAAATACCTCACACCTCTCTGCCCTTCTTGCCACCTTCGCACTCTGTCTCGGCCGCGGTCACAACCCTTCTGAGACCCTTTTTCACGCACTGAAGCTGATCTCACTACTTGAGGACAATCCCGCTTCACATGCTCCATAGAACCACAGTTCCAACAAACTCCAACATGATGCCTTCTGCAATGGTCACACTTCGGCAACCGGACTACCCCTCCTTGGTCATATTGCACTTGACCCACCTCAGCACCACCACCAAAACCTTAGTTCAGATGAACCCTTCTGTCGCGTAACCTCTTACGCTGACCACTCTCAAGGTCGGTACTTACAGCTCTTTTGCTTGTATTTTTCTTACCATCACAAACTGAAACCACACTCCCATGTTGTTTAACCCCTGGGAACCTATCTCCAAGGTATCTTCTATTAAAGGCAGACACAGAGAATCCTCAATCTATATCGCGAATATTCGTTGCCACCAACACCGATGTCCACCAAGCACAGACATCCTCCAACATTAGCGAGACAACACTTCCCAGCTTACAGACGTTGTCATACCCTTCCTGATCCAGAATCTGAATTACACTAGCTAACCAAGCCTCGAACGCCTCAGGCGTCGAACCATGATACTCCACAGCCCCCAAATCATGTAAACGCTGCTTTGATAAACTCGCATGTCCCACAGTCGGCTCGTACACAACCCTCACCTTCAGCGCGGCCTGGGACGTTCCCGACATTTCATGAACCACAGATGATGAATCCTTCATCATAGAACCAGATCTCTCATTCTGCCTTACCACCTCAACTCCAAGCACAGACGAATGAAACGATACACTCCCACCAAAAGATGAATTCCACCCCTTAACAACCTGCTCTAAAGCAGCAACCATCGTACCCAATTGCCACTTTCTCAATGATTCCATTGTGCTATTATTAACAAAGCAAAGATAACAAAACAAAAGAAACGATCAAACCAGCTTCGAGCAAGGATTCAAGACTCCAACTCCAAATTAACACAATAGCTATAATAATAAGGCAACGGGTATCCCGATTTTTCCCCTTTTATATGACATAACAATCCATAAAACATTGATATCATAGACATTGGCACATCAATCAGCAAAACTTCAATCATGCTCTCATCAAACAACATTCACCCTCAATAGCATAATATCAACATATCATACCCATCACATTTTCATTATTCAAAAATCAACTCACAACATCAGCATATCACCAATACATGTTCACATATAGGTCAAAGAAGATTCATAACCACAAAGCATGATAAAACATCAACAATCCACTCAAAAACATACTTTTCAACCAACTTTCAACCACACATCAGAATAAACATCCAACAGTTACCATAACAACTTACAACAAACTTACCGTTGCCCCAAAAGTTCGCAACTTAGCTCTGTTACCAACAAATGTAACCCCCTTAGCCCGGTCTATGCGTTAGACCCGAACTACGAAAATCACACGGGGAAAACCAAAGTCAACCTTGATTAATGACCCTTTTTATTTTATCATCTCTAGATGCACATTAAGCCTATTTGAATGCTCAAGAACCTTGAGAGAGAAAAGCACAGCGATCGGAAAACGTTTAAGTACTTAATTGTAAGAAATACACTTTTAGGGACCAAAATGTAATTTTGTAAATTGGAGGGACTTCATAGGTTTTAGGATTACCATTATGAAATTAATCATGTTACATGCTTCTCTGCCTAATTTCAGCTTAAAAGGACATCTCAAGATCAAGCAATTGCAATCACAACATTCAGGACTAAAATGCAAGACTTGCAAACTTGAACAATTCAAAACACAGCCCAACGGTCCACCGTTCCGGAACACTAACACACGTACCGAAATACCCGTATCGAAACGGTGTTGACCGTTTCGGTACGCGAGTATGTTCCGAGACCCGTATCGGAACAAACACTTTTAGTAGCCAAAGTGTTTCAAAACACTTCTAGCCGTTCCGAAACGCCCAGGCCATTCCAGGCACCCGTTTCGAAACAGCTAAGGGTGTTTCGATACACCCTGCCCAGAAACAGCAGAAACATTTGTTTTTTCACTTCAAAACACCATCAAACAGACTTTAAAACATTCCACAACATATCAACAACATGCTAAGAATTAAGATCATCATTTTGCATCAAAAGCTATATACATTGCAAGCATTAAACACACCAACTCATTTATCTCATTCAACACAAGTTCTTACTTTTAATCAAAGAGCATAGCTATATCCAACTATGAAGAAGAAGATCCAAATATCACAAAACGATAATCAATAAGTATCAAACCATAAAGCAAACTTGCTCAAGATAAACAATCTCATTACACAACAACGTAACAGATTCCCCCCCCCCATTGCCTTTATTATCTATAGCTATAAACCAAAACATACTTCTCAAGTGGAGCTCTTCTTGAATCCCTTGCTTCTTGCTGTCCCAAATTCATTTATCTGCATTGATGGACAAAAAGGAGCGTAAGCACATAATGCTTAGTGAGGAATGCTCAAAACCAAAACACCATCAATGCAACAATTAAACCATTGGTCATGCTTTACCAAGCATCTCATGCACTCTTGCATCATTCACAAGCATCTCATGCTTCTCATTATTCATTTACATTATATTGGCTCTCAAGTGATAATCCATAAACCATTTCAACACAAGACACAATCAGATACGCGGATTACAAGCGTTGTCCCCCACGCTTCATACAACCTACCGGACTACACAAGGTGGAGACAAATGGCACAATCACAACCCCCCCCAACACCCGTGATAGAGATTAATGGCACAATCACAACCCCTCAACATCACTCATCGGTAGTTGTATAATTCCACTAACGAGAGTATGGGACACATATACAAGACTCACACACGGGACAAACCATTCACCGTTGTGATCTTAACCTCAATCGTTAGGGTACTTGGATGGAGATTATGACACAATCACAACCCTTCGACATCCAAGGCGAATTTATTCACGGTGCACCCATTTCTATAGCCGGCTAACTATATCTGATTAAAGTAACCAAAAACCATTTTTATCATTTGCCAATATAATCATTTTACAACATTAATCCATTGTTTTAACAAGCATAACCACAATGCCATTTCCACAAGCATCACATGCTTAATATCATATGCATTCAGCACATGCAAACCAAGGATCACTTACCTAATGCATCCTTAACATATGGCATTAAGAATCCATCATTAACCATGCTTAAACATGCTTAAAAACAGTAAACAAATCCACACTCACTTCAAGTGCAATTTCATCAAATATAGCACATTTCCAAGAGAGGGATTACCGAAACACTTACACTTGAGCTTAGCTAAGTGTATTCAACGTACACTAAGCTCCCAAGACCACGCTCAAGGCGTTACAAAGCAAGAAATTGGATTTTCACTCATCGATACGTGAAACCTCGTTCGCCGACATGGAAAATAAACCTCTAGAGCCTCCAAAATCACCTTGTTTGCTTCCGGATCAAGATCCCCTATTTTCACATCATCAAAACAGATATCTAAATGCATTAAAATGCATTCAAACACCAGCAACAATTCACAAACTCGTCGCCCACTCAAACTACACCAAAATACCCTTCCAAAACAATCGAAAACTCAATCGATTGCCTCTTAAACCAAGCCCAGCCATAATACATTACTTCCAAAGCATTATAAACATCAAAACACATCTAATAAACATCCTAACCCAACCTTATATCTCCAGCAAGCAAGATTCCACCAAAACACCCCAAAACCTCTCCTAAAATAACCAAGAAACTTAAGGATCTCAAGGATTTCAGGATCTATGATATCAACACATCATTTTAACATATAAATCAACTTATAACTCAATTAAAATCAATACAAAACAGAGCCCAACAAATCAAGTCCGAAAATCAAGATTTCATCCACAATTTCCCAAGATTTTGATCTCAAATCAAAACTATATTAAAATCTCACTAAAAAATAGTATTTAGAAGCCAAATATCTTGGGAATTTCAATAAAAAACTTAGATTAGAGGTTGAGAACGGGATTTACCTCCAACCCTTGCTTCCTTCAATAGATGACAAGTTTTCCTTGCAAAAATCTTGAAGAATTAAGGAAGATCTCCTGAAAATGATTTAGGAAATGTTGAGAGAGTTTTTGAGAGGAACAATTCTGGAAAAAGATGAGAGAAAATGGTGTTTGGCTGAAAATTAGAGGGAATTGGTAGTTACGTAAATGAAAATCCCATAAACTACCTTTTACTTAATATAAAAATCCAATTAAAAATCATTTAATTAAAAACCCTTTTAAATCACATGTCATACTGAAGAAATGTCAAATTGACTTAAAGCCCCCTCAAGATTCTAAGATTTTGGCTTCCACCTTAAAAAAATCACATTTTCCCAGTTTTGAAACTTTACAATTTGGTCACTACTCAAAATGTCCATTTTTCCAAAACCCTTTTTGTAAAATTGACTTGATCAACCTCTTAATTATATTTTTAGAGGATTTTGGAAATTTTTATCACAATTTTATCCTATCCCGATCCTTGATTTCCTAAAATCATCTTACGCGATTCGAACCATTCTTGACCTGTCCGATTTGATGTCTAAAACATCTAGGCCCAAAACCATGGCGTTACAATAAACTTATCCACTCTTACCAAAATGTCTTCGATTTTCCTTCTGGTTGAACGTAAGATCTGTCGGCAAGTTGCAGCGTGATTGTGGTGGGTCTCACTTTTTTCTATACCTAATTGTTGGGATAAAGATTTTTGGCATGAGATTTATGCCTACTCCAAGGTTGCATAGTGCTTTTCCGACATAAGGGTTGCCAATAGCAAATGGTATTGTGAGACTACCTAGATATTTCAGTTTAAGTGGCAATTGATTATGCAACATTGTCAAGCATCCTTTTGTCAAGGCAATAATTTCAAACTCGTTCAACCTTGTTCTCTTAGAGACAATGTCTTTAAGGAACTTAGCATAATTGGGCATCTTCTCAATTACCTCAACCAATGGCAAGTTAATGTGAACTTGTTTAAGGATGTCAAGGAACTTCTTGAATTGATACTCACTCTTTTACTTCCGCAGCCTCTGTGGGAATGGTGGTGGAAATCTAATCACTTTACCTTTACTCGTCTTATCAAAGTGAGCAACATTGGATGAAATTTTCGTGGCAGGTGGAACTGTCGTGGCAATTTCTAAAGGGTTGTAATCTATAATTGTCGTAGCCTCATTGTTAGGCTCATCTCTCTCAACGGAGGACTGCTCTAATGGCTGATTACTCTTCTTGGATTGAACTAGATCACTGCTTGCCTTTAGTCCAGTTCGGTGGGTAATTACTTTACTCTATTCATGCCCCGTGCCTCGTGCCATCTCAGTGTCATTGGGAAAACTTCCTTTTGGCCACGTGCGTAGGACTTGGGAAAATTGCCCAACCCGCGTCTCCAATGATTTCAACATTGCTCATTGACTCTGCATTGTAATCTCAACCCTGTTTATAAAAGAGTCAATCTTTTTCATAAAATTACTAGTCACGGCCATATAAGACTCGGTCTTAAGCATAAAAGCATTCAAAGTTGTTTTTAAATGACTTATTGATGATGATTGTTGCTGTAGAAACTGAGTTTGTTGTCGTGGCAATTTCTGTTGAAAGCCTAAAGATTATGTGTTATGGTGGGGTAGATTGTTGAGTTGTTCTGTCTACTACAAAAAAATTGGCTGATGCTGCCATTTTGGGTTATATGTGTTGGAATATGGATTGTCGTTCCAATTGAAATTCTTAACATAATAATTTGACTCCGAATTCTGAGGATATTCAAAAGAATCATGACTAGTATTACTTAAAACACAAAATGAATCAACTATCTTGAATTCCTGTATATCATTGGATCGCTGCAAATTCTTTACCATGTTGGTTAATGTAGTATGTTTTGCTGAAAAAGGGTCTGATGAAACAAGATCCATTTTCATGGCAGTTTTTCTTGTCGATCCCTTCCTGGTGGTTAGGAACTAGTAATCACTAATGGCAAGTCTGTCCAAGATCTCTAAGGCTTCCTCAGGTGATTTGTGTTGTGTGGATCAATAGATGAACAAATGGCCAAGATGGGGTGAATTGGCTTTTAAAAATGAAATTGAGCAAAGTTGTAAAATAAAAATTGAAGACAAGAGAATTTATAGTGGTTCTAGCTTGGAACAAGCTCCACATCCACTACCTTAGCTCCCACTAAGGATTTTCAACCAATTTCACTAGAAATTATTCCCCATTTCTTGGATTATGAGGAAACCTTACAAACCGATTAAACTTTCTACCTAAAGCTTAATCAAGACCCACTCTTTACAAAAACGTTTTGGCAACAAAGAAAATACCTCACAATAGGTGAATAATTACCCAATTACAAGTTCACTCTAACTGTAACACCCTTAGCCCGGTCTAGACGGTTGACCCGAACCGAGGTGATTACACGGGGAAAACCGAAGCCAACTCGTTAAAGCCGACTCCGATTGATGACCTTTTTTTTCTTTTTTTTCTTTTCTAAATGCCAATTAAATCAAATGTGATCACCAAAGAGCAAGATAAAACATCAAAACCAACACAAAGGCCTTTTACAAACTAAATAAGCCACATATAACATGCATCAACTTCAAGGAGTCCAAAACACATCTCCCAAACAACCATTTAATCCCATTGCCATATATCATTACTAAAGTAAAAGTATAACCCCATACTTGAGCTTAACAATCCTTGAATTCCTTTAAGCCTCCTTGCTGCCCAAAATGTGTCAATTATTTGCATTATTGGTAAAACAGAGCGTAAGCACAATAGCTTAGTGAGGCAAGCTCTAGAAACACCAACACAACAATGCAATCATTAAAACTCTATCTTGAAAACCATTTCTAAAACCATGCTCTTTCTATCTCATGCTTGAAAACCATTTCAAAGCAAAACATCATTTGAACATCACATGTACCATCTATCTATCTATCTCATGCATTCAACCAATGCAGATCTCATGGCAAAGCCACACATGCTTGTTATTCAAAAGCATTTCGTAATATCAAAATCTCAATTATTAAAAATAAAAACTAATATAAAAATTAAAATGTATTAGGAATTCTAAAATGATAAAAAAATATAAATACAAAAAATTTAAAAGTGCTAATAAAGTATTAAAATTAACAATTTCATCAAAGGATAAAACATAAATATAAAGTTACAAATATATATAAAAACAAATCAAACTTGATGTAGAAAAATGAAAGAAATTTTGGTAAAATTATTCAATTTTTTAATAATAAGGTCTTGTTTGGTAATTAGTGGATAGCTGATAGCTGATAGTTGATTACATTAGCTTATAGCTGATTCTATTAGTTGATTTGACTAGTAGATTGTATTAGTTGATTGTATAAAAGTGCTTGGTAAATTAACTGATGGTTGTTTGATTAAACAAGCAAAATGACATATAAGGACATGATTATATCGATGATTGTTTGAATAGTTTATTAGTTATTGATATTTTGTATCAATTACCGTTCAAAAAAATATTTTGTATCTATTAATATTAAGTAGATTATGAAAAATAAATTTTTTAATATAAGGATTTATATATTAATTTATTATTTATATAATTATTTTAATACAAATTAATTTATTATTAAATTTAAATAAAAATATCAATATGCGAGAATAAAAAGAAAAAATTAAAAAGTATTACTTTTCAAATGTCGCAATATAAATACGTGAGGGTGAAATTAAAATAGAAAAGGTTAAATTTAGGTTATTTGGAGATTTTTGATAATTGTTAAGAGTAAAAGGGTATTTATAACTATTATGTCAAACCGCTAATTTCAAAAAGCTCATATTAGCAACTTTTTCAAAATCAGAAGTTTCACCTCAATCCGCTATTTACCAAACATCCAAATTAGCATATTTGACCGGTCAAACCTCTAATATTAGCTCAAACCTCTAATTTTGGTTCAAACTGCTATTTACCAAACAGAGCCTAAAAATTTGTAATTTTTATATTTATATTTTATCATTTTATAATTTCTAGTACATTTTAATTTTTATATTGGTTTTTTTTCAATAAAAAAAATTTAAATATCTTCTTTATTTTTATTAAGTTTATGGATTTTTTTTTAAAAAAATTGAAGAATGTTTTGATTTGTTGTGATAGTTCTCACTTTGCTTATTTTTATAATTACAAGGGACCCAAAGGATATTTACACCAATTTGTTAATCGATTTTTTATATATTCTGTTTGTAAAATTCAACTAGAAAAACTAAATTACTAATCCAAATTTATTTCAAAACTAAATAAACCGAGGGCAAAATTACTGCAATTGAATGACTTTGAGAGCAAAATTGCATAATTGACTTTACCGTTAACTGCCATGTCAGCACTTTAAGGGTCAACGTCGGTGAAAAGGTAACATTGCTAATTTCATATTAGTACAGGGGCAAATTTGACCCTTTAGCCATAATTATATATATATAAATATATAAAATGTTGTCAGCTTTAATTTAATTATTATATTTCTATAGTGATTTAAATGTTTTTTTATGTGTGTCAAGTATGTCATGTTCGAGTCTCCTTAATCTATATTTATTTTATTTTCCTTGCATTAACAACAAACTAAAACATATATTGTATTTTGTACTTTATGTCACAAAATAGTCACTTGGTTTAGTGGCAAACTAATGTCACGTACACTTAGGGACCTTGGGTTTGATTCCTAGTTAAGGAAAAATAGTTTTTTGTTTTATTTTTCACCACATGATTGGAGGAGGAAAATAAATTTATTAAATAAAAATAATTAATTAAATTCATCCAATAAGGTGATAACACATGTTAGCACTTAATTGAATGATTAATTTATTTAATTAAATTAAAATTATTATAAAATTAATATAATAGGTAACTAATATTAAATGACCTTATCGAATTGTAGTAGGGAAACATAAGTGACCCTTAGGGTGCGTTTGGTTCACGGAATGTAAGATTACCTCTGGAATAGGATTACCGGAATGTAACATTACCTGACACATTACTAGGAATGTTACATTACCTTGTTTGGTTCATTTGATAGGAATATAAGATTGTAGTGTTTGGTTGGAGAAATATAAGATTAATTGGAAGCAAAATTACTAACTTGTCCTTATGATATATATATATATATTTTTAACAAGTTTAATTTTTAATTATTAAATTAAAAATAGTTACATAAAAATTTATAAAACTATTTTCGTTACATTACCTAAAATTTGCAAAATAATGTTTATAATATAATTAATATTATTAAATTATTTTTTAAAAAATGTTTTATATTTATATACATTTATTCTTTTTAATTTTTTTGAACATCAAAATATTAAACGTTTAATATGCTTAGATTTTTATTTTTTTTATTACTTTCGACCATTTATCAAACAAATTAAAGTAATTAATAAAACAAATCTAAAAGTAGTAAAAAATGAAAAAAATAAATTAACCTACTGAATTTTTTAAGATAAAAATATCTTATAAATTAAATAATAAAATTAATAACATCAAGTCTTAACGCATTCAGTCTCAAGCAACATACAATCTCATCCTATAACCCTAGAAACATCGTAAATACAATATTAATAAAATGTACTATTAAATATTACAACATTATCTAAATACATACAACACCATTTATATATTAAACTAATATTAAATATAAATATTTAATAAATTTACATCATAAATAATTAGTTACCTAATTAAAAATGCAATAAAGGATCATCATGAACATAATTCATAATCATAAGGGTAATATTGTCCAAAGGGGAAGGAATTGTTTAATACCTAAGAAAATGAGGGGAATAGCATTCCCACCATTTAGGGGGAAAAGAGCCACTCTTGGGAAAAGAATAATACCTCCTAGTGGGAATCTTCTTAAACCAAACATGGGAATGTAAGTCTGGAAAAGATTATTACCCCTGGTAATCATCTTTTCCGCGAACCAAACACACCCAATGTATATGTCAAGATACTGGATACTTGCATTACTAGTAGTTGGGAAAAGAAGACGAGTAAAAATTGCGTCAACAGCAGGGTTCGAACCTGCGCGGGCGTAACCCAACAGATTTCAAGTCTGTCTCCTTAACCACTCGGACATATTGACAAGTTGGTTCAATGAAGCATTATATTATATATCTCAAATATTTGATTTATGAAGTTAAGATCTCACATCCAGGTAAACCGTAGAGAGACTAAACTGGTAGAATCCCTATGATAGAGGGACCTGCCGTGTACTTTCATCACAAAAATAAAGTGATTTTTATCGATGGATGAATATGGTGGTCGAGTGATGATGAAGACGGAGACGAATTCCAATTTCCAGCAATGGCTTTTACAAGTGTTGCTAAGGGCGCAAGGCTTAGCTAGGTGCTAAACACTTTTATTGCTTAAAGCTTAAGAATTATTTATTTATTATATATTTTTTATAAATAATAACAATAACAATGCTTATTTGATTTTTTTTTGTCACGTGTTACTTCATTATTAGTTAACATCAGTAGTTAAATGTATCAAAATGTGCAACAACAAAATAATTTAAATATATGGGTAAACTTTACACTTATGACTTTCCAAAATATCAATCGATTCGCAGCTGAAGCTTCAAACAATAAATTTTTAAAATCCCTAGCCGTTCTTCGTACCAAAATTCCTTCAATTCTATTTGTTTTCTACATTGATTAATCCCTTTGGTCGGTGATCGATAATTAATTTTAATATTGGTTGTCGACAACCGGATCTATTAGTTTTTTTTGTTTTCTTAATAAGAATCTATCTCTCTGTCTTTGTGACACGTTTTTTCCTCTGTCCTTGTGACATGTTTTTGTTTTTGTTTTTGTTTTTGTTTTGTGGTTTGATTCATCTGTCTTTGTGGCATGTTTCAGCATATACTAGCGATCGATTGTTGTTCGCACAAAGATTCAATCGATGCTAGTTTCTGATTTATATTTTTGTCGGTGGTCACTTGGAAAGTTATATCCCCACTCGGTTGATGGTTGTTTGCCGATGAAATCAGTCCTGGGTAGCGTTACTTTTTGCTTGACAGCTTGGATCGCGCACCACTCCTTCTTCCTTCTTTATGCGTCTCGTTTGGATAGAGACAAGGAGATTCAGGAGGCTGCTAAATTTTGTTGGTATGCTTATCTCCGTAGAAATTTTCATTTTTCTTTGTTTTTAGGTTGTAAGGATTTTTTTTGTTGTTTAATCCAAATATTTTTCTTCTTGAATGCATTGTAATTGAAATATTTCTATAGATTTAATAAAAATTTAGCGGCTTTTATCAAAAAAAATTTAAATAAGAAAAAGTCAACTAATATTGGAACAACACCCCCCGGATGTTAGTAGTATGCCCTCTACATTTTTAGACTTTTCGGTCAAACAAAAGGAATGGTAATAATATTATTTTTAAAAATTTTACAACGTACGACAAACACTGCTGAACACCGCTGAATATCATTAAATTAATTAATAAAGATTAAAAATTTTAAAGGTTCAGCATACAATTAATAATTACTTACAAATTTTAATTAAATTATTATATATATATATATATATATATTAAATTTTTTATTTTTTAATAAGGGTAAACTATATATTTAGTACCTCATCTATTTCTGTATTTTTATTTTGATACCCAAACTAACTTTTTTTAACAAAATGGTACCAAATCTGAAATTTAGAGACATATCGAGAATCAATATAGATATATATGTTGCTTAAAATGATTGTAAAATAAATAGAGACAGAGCAGAGTGCACTTACTCTAACCTGTCGATAAATTGCTCACCTCGTTCCAAAAACTCGTCGATAAATTACTGTAACATGGTTTGATTGGCGAGGAATATAGTTAATCATGAGGCTATATATATAAAATGTTATTGTCTTTTACCTCATTAACCCTTCTTTAATTCCTCGGGGATTAACGTTAGAGTAGAATGCATCCCATGTGCACCAACCGAACCAATCTCGCATCCCAGGCATCTGTACTTCAAAAACCATAAAATGCTCCAGTTTTCTCATTCTTTTTAATTTCATTTCATTTTAATTTCGAAGAAGTCCATCACAATTAGAGTATCGGTTATGATAACACGGTGTATATTATTTTTTGCGCTTTTTGCTTTTGTAGATTTTAGTTAATTTTTTTTTCATACTTTATTTTTTTGTTATTAAATTCGATATTGTTTTTTGGAGGAATTTAAAAAAAGTAATTAATAAAAATTTTCAGAAAATTGTAGTGACAATGAAGAATATATTCGATACTTAGTTTTTCATATTCGAATGGAAGAAAAAGAAAGAATAAATTTATATTTTTAATCCAAAAATTAAAAATGATGTTTAAATTGATAACATTTTGGACTAAATTGATAGATTGCATAAGTTTTAGGGAATAAAACTGTTGTTTGACCAAGCAACGTCACTGTTTCCGTTTATTTTTAACAGTCAGAATACCAAAATAAAAACAATATGTAACGTTAGGTACTCTTTTACTAAAAAAATAGTTTTGGTACCAAAATAGAAATACGGAAACATAAATAGGTGAGGTACTAAATATGTAGTTTACCCTTATTAAAAATCCAAAATTTTAATATATATAGAAAATAATTTAATTAAATTTTTAAATAATTATTAATTGTACGTCGAGTCCTTAAAATTTTTAATTTTTATTAATTAATTTAATAATATTTAGTAGTGTTTAACATTAGTAGTGTTCAGCGGTGTTCGTCGCACGTGATAGACTCATCTTATTATTTTAGAATGAATATTATCAGTTTTAACGCCTTTCATATATGGAATTAATTTTAGTTCCAATAAGATGAATATTTTAGTACGAAATTAATAGGACACACACATATATATATATGTATACACAAATTTTGTGCCAGCTGGTCTAGCAGCCGTGTAACACTATTTCTATAAAATTTTCTGGGAAAATTCTACAACGTGCGATGAACACCGCTGAACACTACTAATGATGAACACCGCTCAACACCATTAAATTAATTAATAAAGATTTAAAATTTTAAGGACCTATCAAATAATTAATAATTACTTTAAAATTTTAATTAAATTATTTTTTATATATATTAAAATTTTATTTTTTAATAAGGGTAAATTATATATTTAGTACCTCACCTATTTTCGTATTTCTATTGAACCCTCATTATTTAAATATTATTTTAATTTGACCTTATTTTTTTATAGAAAAATAATTTAACCCTTAACCCTCAACCTAAAACCTAAAACCTTAAACTGTTATACCTTAAACTCTTAAACCTATACCCTAAACCATATATAATATACCCTTAAAAAGTATTGAAATTTGTACAGTATTGAACTACAAGGCACAAAAAGGAGGGAGACAACCTGAACATTGGTCACATGAAAGTGGGATGGGTTTTGCTTTGTTTAGTACAGTTTTAAGATTTTCAATTCCACAATCATGTTTTGAAATTTGTATAAAATTGGTCCGAAGCCCCGACAGAATGTTGGAAACATAAAGCACTGGTTTTGAAATTATTTACAGCTTTTTATGTCGCAAAAAGCTTAGATGTAAGTCCCCAAAAGCAGCTTAAAACTTCTAGACATACATCTATGAAGTGACGAGAACACAACAGAGAACCTCGTTGCCTCTATGTTTCCTTTATAGACAATTGGATAGGACAATATTTTTCGGAAAATTATGCAGTACACATGTTTTGCGACTTTTTTGTTTTAGGGTATAGATTTAAGAGTTTAAGGGTTAATAATTTAAAGTTTTAGGTTGAGGGTTGAATTATTTTTTATATAAAGAATAGGATCAAATTAAAATAATATTTAAATAATGAGGATTCAATAAAAATACGTAAATAGGTGAGGTACTAAATATATAGTTTACCCTTATTAAAAAATATAAAATTTTAATATATAAAAAATAATTTAATTAAATTTTTTCAAGTAATTATTAATTATTTGATGGGTCCTTGAAATTTTAAATCTCTATTAATTAATTTAATAGTGTTTAACAATATTTATCATTAGTGGTGTTCAGCGGTGTTCGTCGTACGTGATAGACTCATCCAATTTTTTAAAAAATTCATCATTTATTTTAATTCGGGTTGATTGTGTAGAGGCCGAGACACTTATTGTGGCTAGATCAACGTCACGTGTCAAGGAGATTCAAAACACAACAACTCACCAACCTTTTCAGACGTGAAATGTAATTCTTCTATCTTATATTCACCCCATTTCGTTTTTCATACATGGATACTTGATGAGAATAGCTAGATTAATTTTTTCGCTGCGTCATGGGGCGTACCGATAATTCTAACACTATTGATAGAATCAAAATTAAGTTATTCGATGTAATTGTTCGGCACTTGATAATCTGAGGCATGCTCCATATTTGAGAAGAAATTTGATTTCACTAGGTACTTAATAGCGGTTGTCGAATCCGTCAAAAATAAATACGTGCTCGAACTCAAATTTATTATTGTGATAAGTAGGGTCGAATCTACATAGAATGGTAAGAAATTAAATTCAATAAAAAATAAATAAACAAGTAAAGTAAAAGGAGGTTTTGTGTTTGAGTTGAATTAAAAAACTAAATAAAGAAAATAATTAAAAGTAAAGAAGAATTTAATATGAAGATGAATTCTAGTCAATGTAGAACTCGATGTATTAGTTCAATATCTAGATAATCTATTTTCACAAAGGATAAATCTACATGAATTTCAAATAGTTCAATTATAGGTTACCAGAGAAAATCACATGTAAAAGTATAACTCAATCTCTCGTATTTAGTAGGAAATCACTAAGAACTGCATGAATGATTACTATTTATTATCAAGATTAAAACCCTTAAAGAACTGTACATAAAATTAAAATCAATTAAATAGCTTTACCGATGTAGAGACCCAAACGCATAATCATAAAAAACACATCAGTCATTAACTTACTACGATTTTAAATCTATACATTCAAAATCATTTTCTAGGCTACTTACCACTTGTATAAAAAACTCTTCCTGATTACGAATGAGAAGGTTTTTGAGGAGAAAAGACGAGTGCAATTTTGTGTAACAAATTTGAAAAAAAAAATAGTTTCGTGAGTATAGCATATTTGAGAAGAAATTTTAGTTCGCCATTAGGATTAATAAAGCCAAGGATAAAATTGTTTCTTTACAATGTTCTACTACCGAAAATAAACATAGAAAAGAAACTAGACCGCTGGAAAGATTCAATAAGACTAACGCGTTATGGGTGGCTAAAGATAAATTGCCATTGGTGATCAATATCGTGTTATGTGTAATATTTCTCGTGGTGATATAATTAAGAGAAAAGTTATGGTGATATGAAGTGTAACCCCTTTGACCCGGCCTAGCCGATAGACTAAACCAAACGGGTCACACAGGGAATATTGAAGTAAACCGGGAAGATTTACCTTAATAAAGGACATTTTTTTTTCTTTTTATCTTGTCTAGATACAAGTTAGGTTCCTATGTGTTTACACAAGCAGCGGATAAAACAACATCACAAACGCTCATCGATTATTACCAATTCCAGTTTTAGGGACTATTTTGTAAATTTGAAAATTTGCAAGGGTTATTATCAAATTCGGATTACCAACCTTTTATTAGGTTCATTACATGCATCTCTATCGAAACTCATCTCAAAATAACCATTGGAACTCATTTAATTGCATACATGACGAACATGAGCCAAAACACAAAGAATCAGAACTTCAAAAATGCACACAACTAAAATAACAACTAGACGTTTCGGAACAGCTAGCCCCGTATCGGAACGGGTGTATTGAAACAAGGGCTCATGTTTCGAAACGCGGGATCGTTCTGAAACAGCTCCTGACCCGTTTTGAAACAGGGTTTCACAGTAGCAAAGTGTACCAAAACGGACCTCCCCGTTTCGATACACTAAGGCCATTTCAAGCACCCGTTTCGAACACAAGAAATGGTGTTTCGAAACACATGGGTCTGCAATGCTTAATTTTGCTTATTTAACTCGATTTTAACCATCCGAAACTAATCCAAGGTATATGCAAACATGCTTGCAACTCAATTACACTTCTATAATCAAGGATTCATGGCAGAAATATCATCAAAGCATCATTAGCATTATCAAACGATATAAAGGCATGCATCCTAAGAAAACAAGCACCAAATGACCAATTCTCAAATCCAAGCAATTACCAACACTTAAAGGCCATTTACATACCCAAATATGCATACCAAACTTGTACCAAAACTAGAAATCATCAAGCAACCAACATTCATAGCATTGGACACCCCCATTACCTTTATTACTCTACTTCATAACTAAAC
This sequence comes from Hibiscus trionum, assembly GCA_030270665.1. Taxonomy (NCBI): domain Eukaryota; kingdom Viridiplantae; phylum Streptophyta; class Magnoliopsida; order Malvales; family Malvaceae; genus Hibiscus; species Hibiscus trionum. The sequence continues at coordinate 4,367,366 of BSYR01000007.1, read as the reverse complement.
ATACCTTCAATCAAAGTCTTTCACCGATCCCTTGCAAGTGCTGCCTCTAAAGCTTAAATTGAATGCATTGATGGACAAAGAGAGCGTAAGCACAACATGCTTAGCGAGGAAAGCTCAAAACCAAAAACACCATCAATGCACAAAACCATTTTTCACTCTTTTCAAAACCATCATGCCTCCTTTGAAAAACCATGCACTTTATCATTAAAATCAGCATGCTAAACACCATGCAACATGAATCACATAATTTCCAGCAATTAAACCATTGCTACACGAACATCAAGCCTTCCAAGCGTAAACACCATTACGCTAAGCTTAAGGTAAAACATGCATTTTTCACCATATGCATCAACATCATTTCCATAGCATTACAATCCATTATATTGGCTTTCAAGTGATTAACAACAATCTAATTTCTCAAAAACATATCGGATACACGGATTACCAAGGGTTGTCCCACACCCTTCACACACTCTACCGACATCTCAAGGCTCACACACGGGACCAACCATCCACCGTTGTGCCACCCGTGGTGGAGTATTCGAAATAATTACAACCCCTCAACACCACTCATCGGTAGATGTATAGCCCACTAACGAGAGACGAGACACACACAAGGTTCGCACCTGGGAGCTACCCTCAACCGTTACAACCTTAAACAATTCTCAATCGTTAGGGTACTTGGATGGAGTTTTCGGTACAATCACAACCCCTCAACATCCAATGCAACTTGTTTACAGTGCACTCAATCCTATAGTCGGCTAACTATATCCGATTTCATTTATAAAATACTTTATACAACATCACTTGCCAGTATAATCCACATTCCATGTATACCTCACTGTTTTTCCAAAACATTCATGATAAGCCATAACTCAAGCATTAAACCATGCTTCAAAACTCATGCATCAACACATGCATACAAGGATCACTTACCTAGTGCATCCTTAAACCTCATGGCATCATAAACCACATTTCATATACTCAAAACATGCTTTAAAACAGTAGGTTAACACAATTAAAAACAAGTGCATTCAAAATCTCACAATAGCACAATCCGAGAGACAAATTCACTTTACTTACTTCCGAACTTAGTAAAGCGTTTCAAGCTCTTACAAAGATCCCAAAACCTCTTTTATGATGTTTTAAAGCAGAAAATATCATTTCCACTCACCGACTTGCGAAACCACACTCGCCGATGCAACAATCAACCGTCTGAAGCCTCCAAAACCACTTTGTTCGATTCCAGAACACAATCCCCTGTTTTCAACACATCAAAATAGATGTTCAATGCATTACAATGCATCCAAAACACCAGCCCTCAAAAGAAAACCCGCAGCCCTACTCTAAAGCATCAAATTACCCATTTGAAACAACCGAAAACTCAATCGATTGATCTCCAACCTTAGCCCAACCATCAACCAACACATCCAACACATTTTAAGCATAAATCATCATCCAAAAACAACCTAATACCATCCTTATACCTCCAACAACTCAGATCTCACATTACACCCCAAAAACCTAATAAAAACACTTTAAAAACCAATGATCTCAAGAATTTCGGGATTAATATGATTAAGTGTCTATTTCAACATCATAAACCTTCCAAAACTTGTTTATAAATCATCTCAAACAGATCAAATCAAGACTCCTCCGAAAATCACATTAAAACCATCTTTTCTAACAAGATTCCATCATTTTATCAAACCAATAACAAAACCTCAATAAAAAACATAGATAAAGAGTCAAATATCTTGGAAATTTCATTAAATAACCTTAGTTAGAGGGTTAGCACGAATTTTACCTACAATCCTTGCTTCTCTTCCAATTTGGCAAGTTTAGTTTTCAAGAATCTTGAAGAAATTTGAGAGAAATCACCAAGGATAAGTTGGAAATCAAGAGAGGAAAAGAAAGTGAATGAAATCTGGAAATTGAGAGAAAATGGATAGTGTTTGGCTGAAGTGAAAAGAAGAGAGTGAAAATGATCGTCAAAATCTTTTAACCAAAATAACTACCTCTTTAATTAAATCAATTAAAGCCATTTTAATATTTAATAAATCATTTAAAACACATGCCAAATTAGAGAAAGGACTTAATTGCCATTTAGCTCCCTAAAGATTCTAAGATTTTGACTCTTTTTGAAAAATACACTCTTTTCCACACTTTTAAAACTTTACATTTTGGTCACTGCCCAAATCTACACTTTCCAAAACTCATTTTGCAAAATTGATTCAACCCACCTCTAAAATATAATTTTAGAGGATTTTAGGAATTTTTATCATATTTTTATCCCATCCCGAAACTCGATTTCCCTAAACCACCTTTTAACGACTCAAACCGCCAAGCTCCGGTTCCACCGGCCTAACCCGGTACACAAAACACCTAGGCCCAAAACCGGGGCGTTACAACTCTCCCCCACTTAGGAAAATTTTTCCTAAAAATTTTACCTAAAGGAAAAAGGTGCGGAATTGTCTCATCATGTCCACCTTACTTCCCCACGCAACCTCCTCAACTCCTCAATGTCACCACAATACCTTAACAAGTTCAATCATCTTACCACGAAGAACTCTACTGCAAGAATCAAGAACACCATCTGGGTCCTCACCATAGGACAAATCTGGATTCAGCTCTACCTCCTCAACATGCATAACATGAGATAAAAACAATATATACCTTCGCAACATAGAAACATGAAACGCATCATGGATCTTCTCCAACTCAGGAAGAAACCTCAACTGATAAGATACAGGACCAACCCGCTCCACAACCTCAGAAGGTTCTACAAACCTCAGACTAAGCTTACCCTTATGTCCACACCTCATCACCTTCTTCCAAGATGATACCTTAAGGAACACGCGATCCCCAACCGCAAACTCAATCTCTCTACGCTTTAAATCCGTGTAAGACTTCTAACGGTCCAAAGCAGCCTTCAAGCGCTCACATATGAGTTTAACTTTCTTAGTTGTTTCCTTAAGCATATCCGACAAGGAAACCAACTTTTACCCCGCCTCAGCCCAACCAAAAGGCGTTCCACACTTTCTCCCATACAAGGCCTCATACAGAGCCACTTGTATACCCACCTGAAAAATATTATTATAGGCAAACTCAACCAAAGGCAGATGCTTTTCACCAGAACCTTGGAAATCTATCACAAAACATCGCAACATGTCCTCCCACACCTGGATAACTCGCTCCGAATGTCCATCCGTCTAAGGATGATATGAAGTGCTGAAATTCAAATGCGCACCCAACGCTTGGTGTAAACATTCCCAAAACTTCGCTCTAAACCTCGAATCTCTATCCGACACTATGGACTTAGGTACACAATGCGAACACACAATTTCAACAATATACAACTCCGCTAACTTGCCCAACGTATACGTAGTATGCACAATGAAGAAATGTGCACACTTCGTAAGACGATCCACAATCACCCATACAGAGTTCTTCTTAGATGGTGTCAAAGGCAGACCGAACACAAAATCCATAGTAATCCTTTCCTATTTCCACTTTAGTATTCTCCAAGGCTGTAACAGACTAGAAGGAAACTGATGCACAGCTTTCACACGTTGGCAAACCATACACTTGCTTACAAAGTCAACAACATCATTTTTCAACCCCATCCTATAGTACTCATCCTTCAAACCACGATACATCTTAGTACTATCAGGGTGCATAGCAAAAGGACTGCTATGAGCTTCAGTCAAAATAGTGCACCTCAACTCAACATCCTCCGACACCACTATTCGACTTTTGAAACATAGAACTCCATCATCATTGAAACAAAAATCTGTTGCATTACCATCAGCTACATCTTGAACATGAGGCACCAATAAATTATCAAGAAAATGATTCTCCTTGATCAACTAAATCAAGGAAGGTCTCACCTGCAACTCGGCTATCAACCCACCATCACGCGATAAACTTAACCGAGCAAACATCGCTCTCAGCTCCATAACTACCTTCATACTCAAAGCATCGGCCACAACATTGGCCTTTCCAGGACGGTACTCAAACGTTAGATCATAATCTTTAAGCAACTCCAACCATCTCCGTTGCCTAAGATTCAACTCCTTTTGAGTCATAAGATACTTCAACTTTTAAGATTAGTGTAGACCACACACTTTACACCATAAAGGTAGTGTCTCTAAATCTTCAAAGCAAACATCACCGCAGCGAGCTCTAGATTATGAGTAGGATAGTTGTGCTCATGCACCTTCGATTTTCTAAATGCATAAGCTACAACCTTCCCACCTCGCGTGAACACGTAACCTAAACCAACATGATGCATCACTATAAACTACAAACTCCCTACCTGATTCTGGCTGAATCAAGACATGAGCTTGCGTCACAACTTCCTTCAAATTCTCGAAAGCTTGTTTCCTAACATCCGTCCACTCAAAGCAAACACTCTTTTGCAACAACTTGCTCAAAGAAGCAACAATCTTAGAAAAACCTTCAACAAACCTTCGATAATATCCAACCAACACATGGAAACTTCACACCTCTGTCATCGATTTAGGCATTTTCAAACTCATCATCGCCTCGACCTTGTGTGGATCAATCTGAATACCTTCGGCTGACACCACATGTCCAAGAAAAACCACTTCCCTGAGCCAACTCACACTTGCTCAGCTTAGCATAAAGCTGATTCTCCAACAGCACTTGTAACACAATCCTCAAATGCTTATCATGATCCTCCTCGGTACGCGAGTATACGAGAATATCATCGATAAACACTACCACAAATTGATCTAAGAACTCATAGAACACCCAATTCATCATATCCATGAATGCAGCCAATGTATTTGTCAACCCAAACGGCATCACCAAAACTCATAATGGCCATACCTTGTCCGAAAAGCTGTTTGGGTACATCTACATCCTTAACCTTTAACTGATAGTACTCTGACCTCAAATCAATCTTCAAAAACACTGAAGAACCACGAAACTGGTCAAACAAATCATCAATCCCTGACAAAGGCTTGTTCTTAATCGTCAACTTGTTCAGTTGCCGATAATCTATGAACATACGCATCGTACCATCCTTCTTCTTTACAAACAAGACCGGTGCACCCCAACGTGAAATACTTGGCCTTACGAACCCTCGATCGAGCTACTCCTGAAGTGGCGTCTTCAACTCCTTCAACTCTTTAGGTGCCATACGATAAGGAGCAATGGACACGGGAGTCGTATTCTCATATAACTCAATGCCAAACTCAACTTTCATGCTCGGTGGCAACCCAAACAACTCTTTTGGAAAAACACCCGAAGCCTCACATACTGTTCGTATGTCTTGCACTCGCACTTCCTTCGTACCAGGATTCATCACATACACCAAGAAAACTTCACAACCCAACTCCATCATCCGACTCGCTTCAAGAGTCGAAATTGCACTGTACAAGAACTTTACGTTCTCGCCTACGATTACCACCTCGTAATCTTCCGCAAGTTTCAAGGTAACTCGCTTAACATCAAAATCAAAAATAGCTTGATGCTCAACCAACCAGTCCATTCCAAGAATCACATCAAAATCATAAAAAGGTAATTCCATCAAATCCACTGAAAACACTCGGCCTCGAACAGATAACAAACATCTTCTATACAATTTTCTTGTAACAACAGTTTCACCAAATAAACTAACCACTCCCACTCCCACATCTAACACTTCCAAAACGAACGTTCAAGCCACAACTTCCAAAGAAATTTGCAACAACAAGAGAAAAAAGTTATGTCTCACTAATCAAACGTAAACATTTATATGGCCTTTCTTCCTTTTAAAGAATTTTGCAACAAGGCTTTACCTCTACTTCAAGCATTTTAACTTCATATAGCCCAATTGGTAATTATGGAACACTTCATAGTTCCTATACTTTCCAAAACATTCTCAAAGTAATGCTAAAAAATCTTTTGCATATATAAATGATTGTCAAACCATTGATCCTCATTTCTAAGCAAGATGCTAATGATGATAGGGAAGGAAACAAGAAAGAAAGAAAAATCCATGAAACTTAATTTTATTAATGTTGTGGCAAACACAAAAAACTTTATAAAAAGAAAGGGAAACAAGTATTCAAATATCAATAGTCCAAACTCCTCCTATCAAACGCCAGATGTAATCTTGAATGCCACCATTGTCGAGGAAGCCTTGAGTACAATGCATAATCTGTGGATCCCCGAAAACTGTCTTACAAATTATCTGAGCTGCCCTTTATGGGTATTCAACTCTGACCCTCATTTGGTTTCAAAACGCCCTTTGCGGGTTTTCATTTTGAACCCTCCTTTTCTTTTTTCTTTTTCTTTTTCCCTTTTTTTCTTTTCTTTTCTTTTTTTCTCTTTTTTTCTTCAAGCATAATAATTCTTAACAGTATCCGAGTTCACTAGGTTTTGAAACTCATTCCCGTCCATCTCAGCTAAAATCAATGCTCCTTTAGAAAGAGATTTTGTCACAATGTACGGTCCTTCCCAATTAGGTGCCCATTTTCCTCGGGGATCACTTTGAATTGGCCACTTCTTTTTTAATACCAGATCTCCTTCTTGGAATTCTCTAGGGTGAACCTTCTTTTCATAAGCCCTAATCATTCTCCTGGTACATTTGACCATGACATACGACTTTCAGTCTCTTTTCCTCAATTAAATTCAGTTGGTCATACCTTGCCTAAACTCATTCTGCTTCATCTAACTTGTTCTCCAACAAAATACACAACGATGGTATCTCAACCTCGATTGGTAGCACAACTTCAACTCCATATACTATCGAGAATGGAGTTGCCCCAGTAGATGTTCGTATCGCTGTACGATATGCATACAAAGCAAATGGTAACTTTTCATGCCAATCTTTATAAGTGTCAGTCATTTTTGCAACTATCTTCTTGATATTCTTATTGGCCGCTTCTACTCCTCCATTCATCTTTGGGCGATATACTACTGAGTTACGATGCTTAATGTTAAATTGCTCATAGATCCCAACAATCATTCGATTGTTCAAGTTACAGGCATTGCCGATGATTATGCTTTCTAGTAGACCATATCGACAAATGATATCCTTATTTAAGAAGTTGTAAACAGCGGACCTAGTTACATTTGCACATGAGGCTGCTTCCACCCACTTTGTGAAATAATCAATAGCTACCAGAATAAAGCAATGACCATTTGACGTTTTCAGATGAATCTGCCCAATAACATCTATGCCCCACATAGAGAAAGGCCATGGAGACGACATGACATGAAGAGGCTGGGGTTGCGCATGAACCTTATCGGTGTAAACCTGGAACTTGTGACATTTGTAGGAATAATTAATGGAATCCCCTTCCATCGTTGACCAGTAATATCCGAAACGCATAATTCTTCTTGCCATAGTGAAACCACTAGGATGGGTTCCACAAACTCCCTCACGGACTTCTTCCAAAATCATTTGCGCTTCTTTTGCATCCATACATCTTAGTAACACCTGGTCTCGACTTCGCTGATAAAGGATCTCTCCATCAAGGATGTATCCTGATTCTATTTTCCTGATCATTTTCTTTTCATTTTCCGAAGCCTGTGCTGGGTATTGTTGAAGCTTTATGTACTGCAAGAGATCATGGTACCACGGTAAACCATATGTCTCTTCTTAATGGGGACTCTATCATTTGTAACTTAATGGGCATCATCTTAGAACCCTCGCTTGCTTTAAACATGGCAGCCAAAGTAGCTAACGCATCAGCCATTTGGTTATCTTCTCTTGGGAGATGCCTAAAAGTGACCACATCAAATTCTTTAGTTAACTCAAGGAACAACTTGTGATACTCTATCAATTTTGCATCCTTTGTTTCCCATTTGCCACGTATTTCGTAGATGATCAACGCTGAATCTCCATAGACTTTCAGATTTTGATTTTTTCTGTCGATGGCTTCCCTTAGGCCCAATATGCATGCCTCGTATTCTGCCATATTATTGATGCAGAAGAATTTCAAACGACAAGTAAAAGGATAATGATCTCCCTCCGGTGAAGCCAAAACTGCTCTAATACCTCGTCATAGAGCATTTACAACACAGTCAAAATGCATGACCCAGGATTCTGTTGGTGACTCTTCATCTTCCTTAATACACATCAAATCCTCATCGGGGAAACTGAAACCTAATGCCTCATAATCATCTTGTGCACGACTTGCAAGAAAATCCGCTATGGCGCTTCGTTTTACTACTTTCTGATTCACATACTGAATGTTGTATTCTGAGAGCAACATCTGCCATCGCGCTATTCTTCTTGATAGGGCTGAAGCTTCCATCATAAACTTTAACGGATGTAACCGTGAGATTAACCATGTGGTATGATACAACATATACTACCTAAGCCTTTTAGTGGCCCATACCAAAGCGCAACATACCTTTTCAATCAGAGTATATCTTGCTTCACTGTCAGTAAACTTCTTGCTTACATATTATATCGCCTTTTCCTTCCTTCCTGTTTCGTCATGCTGCCCTAGTACGCAGCCCATTGAATTTCCAAACACCGTTAGATAGAGTATTAACGGTTTCCCTAAAACTGGTGGCATTAACACTAGAGGATTAGTTAACTGCTCCTTGATCTTTTCTAAAGATGCTTGGCATTCTTCATTCCATGTCCCCGAGTTGTTCTTTCTAAGCTACATGAATATTGGATCACATTTATTCGTTAATTGGGAGATGAAACATGCTATGTAATTCAACCTTCCCAAGAATCCTCAAACTTGCTTCTGTGTTTGGGGTGGTGGAAGCTCCTGTATTGCTTTTATCTTGTCTGGATCAATTTCAATTCCACTTCTACTTACTACAAAGCCTAAAAACTTCCCAGAAGTAACCCCAAATGTGCACTTGACTGGATTAAGCTTTAACTGAAAATTTCTCAATCTTTGAAAAAGCTTACTTCAATTTCCTTGTGCATCATGTCATGGAAAATAGTGACCATAGCTCTCTAATAAGTTGCCCCTGCGTTTTTTAATCCAAAAGTCATTACCTTATAACAAAAGGTTCCCCAAAGCATTACAAAAGTAGTCTTTTCCATGTCTTCTGGGCACATCTTAATTTTATTGTATCGGGGAAAGGGAATGGCCGGCTGTAATGTCTACCAAGGTGTCGATATGTGGAAGCGGAAAATTTTCCTTGGGGCTTGCTTTATTAAGATCAATGTAGTCAACGCACATTCTTATTTTTCCATCTTTCTTAGGCACTGGACAATGTTTGCCACCCATTCTGGATATTTAGCTACCTCAAGGAATCCTGCATTATACTGCTTCTTGACCTCGTCTCTGATTTTCAAAAGTGTACAAGCCTTTATTCTTCTGTTCTTTTGCTTTACTAGCTCCCATCCTTCTCTTATAGAAAACCTATGCATGACAATATCTGTATTGAGACCAGGCATATCCTGATATGACCAAGCAAAGATGTCTTTATATTCTTGTAGAATCTCAACAAAACTTTGTCATGTCTTAACTGAGATGGTGGTATCAATCTTCACTTCACGCCTCTCTTCTTTGGTTCCAAGTTTCAAAACCTCTAACTCTTCTTTGTGGGGGAAAATTTGCTTTTCCTCTCCTTCTACCATTCTAGGAAGATCATCAGACAAGTCATACTCTTCTTCATCATTGATACTCTCAACTTCCTCTAACCATAGTGGTAACTCGAAATTGACTTCGGAATCCGATTCAGAGTCATTTGGACCATTAATATCTAAAAACCTACAAATAAAAAGAGACAAAAATATATACCAGGAAAGAAAGAAAGAATGAAATGATATGATTTGTTATGTTTTAAAAGGCTTGTTTTTTTTGCTTTTGGGTTTTTATTATATTTTTGGTTTTTTTGGTTTTGTGCTACGAAAGAAAGTTTGTCACAAGATATTACTGGGAAAATATGCATCTTTTATTGAAATCAGAATAATGGTTTTGACATAGAACCTTTTTACATAAGATCTCTAATCACCCCAGGGCCTAAGGGTAAAAGAGTTGGTTTTGAGAATTACTCTGAGTCAGTCTTAAAAACTTCAGGGACTACTTCATCGGTCCAGTTCTTCATTTCAGCGCGGGGGCAAATCTTGGACATAATTTTTTTCTCCTCCCTCATCGTCTGTGATGGCGTTAATGCTCAAATTCTCAAAAACCTCACACAATTCATCTTTTCCTTTCTCCTCCTTGTCGAAGCGGGAATTAGGGTCTAGGAGCCCTCCAGCCCTGAATGTGACGCTTAAGGGTGGGTACGTCATAGGCTCCCACTCAACTTCTTCTTTTCTCTGCTTCATCTTCATGCTTTCATGCTGCTTCTTAGTCTCAGCTTTCTTTTGCCATTTATCGGGCCTAAAGCCCAAACCGAATTGGTCACTCTTCACTGGGATCACCACAGGATATGGCTTTCATTGTCTTCCTTCATTAACTTCTTCTCCTTGCTTGCCAAAGGACATTTCCTCCGTTACACATACATCCAATTCGTTCTCAACATCTCATTTCTCGAAGAACATGAGCTCCTTGCAATCCATCTTGGCTTGAACCATACGTTTAAACTCTAAGCAACTCTGGATCTTATGTCCTCCAACTTCATGGTACTCGCAATATGGTTTTTCAACGACCTTCATCTTCGGGTTCACTTCCTTTAATATCCTCCCCGCTACTAATTGAGCCCATACCCAAATCATGGGCGCCATAATTTCTTCAACATACTCCTTGACCACTCTCCTCTCTTCCTCGAGCAAAACACTCACCTCTGTCTGCTGGTGGTTTGACAAAGGATTTCCTTTTTCCTCGGAAGTTTCGAATGACAACATGCTTGATTTTCTTAAATCATCCACCACCCTTTTGAATGCGGTGCAATTTTCAATGGTTTTCCCCCCTCACTCCTGCATGATATTCACATTGAGCCTTCTCATCGTACCACGGTGGATTAGGAGGTGAGAACGGAGGGACATGTCTTGGCAACATCATTTGTGATTTGACCAACTCGGCAAACAACTCTGCATAAGTTATTAGGATGGGAGGAAAGTAGTGTCTCGAGTTTCCTTGATATCTTCGCTCTCCTTTTGAGGCATTTGCAACCGTTGGAGCTAAGGTGTTGGGTTTGTTGAACATCACACCTGTTGAATAACTGGGGTTGTAGACATTCGTAGCATTTACTTCATTGTTATCTCTCTTCTTATATGTCTTCTTCGTTTCCCCACTGTCCAACTTTCCGCTCTTCATGGCTGCTAGGATTAGTTCGCCATACATTAGCATTTCCGTGAAGTTCTTCGTAGCATGATTGAGCATGCGATCGTAAAAAAGACCCTTTAGAGTTTCCACAAACATCATGGTGATTTCATTTTCTAGCAATGGTGGCTGCACTTGTGCCGCTACATCTCTCCACCTTTGCGCATATTGTCAGAAGCTCTCGTGATGATTTTGTTCCATCCTTTGCAAGACCAAACGAGTTGGGACCATGTCTGAAATATGCTTGTATTGCTCACTAAAGGCTTTGGACAGATCCTTCCATGATTTGATGTTCACCTGACTTAGTTGCGAATACCAACGTGCAGCATAACCTACTAAGCTGTCCTGAAAGTAGTGAATGAGCAGCTTCTCATTGTCGAGGTACATTGACATCTTTCTACAATACATAGTAAGATGTGCTGATGGGCATGTGGTCCCATTATATTTCTCAAAGTCTGGAATCTTGAATTTTGGTGGCGCAACTAAATTAATTACCAAGCTCAGATCCTTGGCATCCATTCCACCATGAGCAACTCCATCTTGGAAGGATTTGATCATTCCTTCTAACTTCTCGTACTTATCCTCCCACTTCTTCTCGATTCGAACCTTATCAGCAATTTCATCGAGGTCAGGCACCTCTTAATTATTAGCCTCTTCATTTGGAACATGAGTGGAAGATTCAGCAACATGGATGGGTGTTTTAGCTCTAACAGTAGTCTCCTTCCTAAAAGTTATTCCTGGGAATCGTGGAATGGCAGTAGTGTTTCCTCCTTCTTCAACCGCATCTGGATCCTTGAACTCTAACATAGCAGCTGTTGAACTGACTGTCTTTTGATGAACTGCCTCAACTTGTTTCAGGTCTATCTCTATTTTCTCTAACTTATCTTGAATGTTCTTTTGGTTCTCCTCCAAAGTCGTCAACCTTTCCTCAGAGTTCATGGCTCGGGTTTGGGCTCGTGTACCGTATTTATGAGTTGTCTTAGCAATTTTAGATATTCTGTCGTTTTTTATATTAAGCTAATTCATGCCATGAATGTATGCGTGAATGAATTCACAAAAGCAAACAACAAAGCAAACAAAGCAGTGCAAATGCATGAATGCAGTCATATTCCATTGAAAATCTTCTCATGAAAGGAAACTCTTTATTGAATACGAAAGCTTTTACTACATCTTTTTCTTTCTCCTTTTTTGCATTAAAAATATTTTTCTACTTGAACACCTAACTCCTTGATTTCTTCAACTAGCCACATGAGCCTTAGTCCAACTTCTCCAATGGGCTTGATATACCGACAAAGAGCTGCAGCTTCAGTTGCCAACATTGTCACGTGCTTGGTTCTCCTCCTTTTTAAGAGCTTTCCATTCATAATTGAACACTTTTCTAGAATCAACCCCTTCTAAATATAGAATAATGCACATAAAAAATAAACAAGATAAGGAATAAAGATTAAAACAAGAAAAGAAAGCAAATAAAAAACGAATTAAATGCACGATAATTCTGGGCCGACATTCCAAAGTTTCAAGATATGTCTCCACGAATTATTCCTACGACTCAACATCTTAGTCTTTCTGCATGGCTTTATTAGGGGTAGGCTCTAGATTCTCAAACTTGGTTTTGTTCTAAAAGGGTACCCGGGCTGTCCTTGCTGTACCCTACTAAGGGTACCAAGGCCCTCGATTCTCACCCATTATAGGCTTCAAACGAATCAAGTTTAACTCAGGAGGACTCACCACTGATGCCTTCTCAAAGAATCAATATTCTTACGAAGACAAGTGAATGAGTCTCGAAGGTACTTGCTAGGCTCATACAAAGAATCAATATTCTTATATGAGCAAACCGTATTTACCCCCACTTAGACGAACGAGACAAAGCTCGAGAATAGAGCTTGAAATTAAGTCTTAAATGTGTAAAATAGAGTTATATTCATTTAAACGGACAAATAAATTGAACCTATTATGAACTTGCAAATTCCATTTTTTTAAAAAAACTTTTTTTTGAAAACCATTTAAGACCAATTTGTGGCCTGACCCTCTTTTTGTTTTTATTTTAAAAAAACACTTCCCAGCGGAGTCGCCAAGTTGTCGTAACCCTTTTTAGGAGGCTTCGACTTTTTGAAAACTTAAAAAAAAACACGGAGTTGCCACCAATCTTTTTGAAAAGTGTGATTGGATCACTTTAAATTAGGGTTATTTTAATAAAACATTTTGTTTTAATAAAACAACGGTTTTGGTCTGCGAAAATAAAAAAAAAAGGTTCGGGGGTCAGTTACGCGTGGGGAAGAGTTAGCACCCCTACAACGCCCAAAATTGGTACCTAATTGGTTTTAAAATCATTTTCAAAAGCTAAAATTTGCAAGTTTATGAAGGTTCGACTTTATTTTTCCGTTTAATGAATATCAAACTATTTTAACGGCCTTATCGCCTAGGAGATGAACTTTAATCACCGCCAACATTTCTGGCGCTAACCCGTCATTCCCGTTTTATAAGACACCACATTAAATTAATTTCACTTTTCAAGCAACATGGAAAATTAATGTGTTGAGCATTTTTATTTGTTCTAAGTTCGATTATTTAAAAATCCTAAAAAATGTCTAAGTCTTTTATTCCTAATTAAAGGTTTTAGTTTGCTTAAGTGTGTTTTATTTTTGTGAAGTAATTTTTCAACAAACGCGTCTCTATCTAAGCTTTAGAACCTAGTCTTAAGTTTTAAACATATTTCTAAAAAAAGCAAGCAACTCGAATTTTCTTTTGTGTTTTTTTCTTTTTATTATTTCTTTTGAAAATCCTTTAATTCTTTTTTACCTTTTTAATTTTTAAAAAAACCAAGACCTTTTTTACATTTTTTAGCTTTTTTTCATTTTTATGTTTTTTCATTTCAAAAAGAATTTCTCTTTTAAAATTTCTTTTTTTTTTTCATTTTTAAGTTTTTATTCTTAAAAATGATCTTTTTAAAAATAAACCTTACTTTTAAAAGATTTCCTTTTAAGATTTTATTTTTCTCCTAAACTCTAAACTTTTACTTTAAAAACATTTTTATTTTCTTTTTCTTTTAAAAAGCTTTATGACTTGTTTCTTTTTTTCTTCTAAAAAACATTTTATTTAATTTTCTTTTTAAAATCACTTAATCATTTTATTATTAAAACTAATATTAAAAAAAACCTTTTTTTAGATTTTTTTATTAAAAAACAAGTCCCTTTATTATTTCCACCCATGCATTATTATTTTTTCCTAATTAAATCTCTAACTTTAAGTTTTTTTTTTCAATTAAACCACATTAACTCATTTTATTCTTGCATTTTAATTTAAACACTTTCAAAAATTCATTTCTTCATTTTTAAAGATAAAAACACTCTTAACAACATTTTTTAAAGCATTCAAAATTTTCAAGATCAAACCATAATTTAAACGGAAATTTAAAATGAAAACATTACCGAAATCGCGAAACGATTTTCCGACTTCAAGAACACAATCTAAAATCCATAAAAAAAACACAAACACAAACACAAAAATTCAACCAACAACAATCATGAAAAAAATATAAATAAAAATTAAAAGGAAAGATAGAATTTTTATCGAAACGATGAACGAAGAACTCAAATATGAACGTCTCGAAATGCTTCTATTTGCCTCCGGAAAATTGCCTCCAAACTAGAACTTCAACTCCGAAATTTCCAGCAACTCTTGAAAAATTATCGAGAATTTTTCGATTTTTTTCCTAAGCCTTTTGTTTTTGTTTCAAGTGTATTTTCACTTGAAATTGGTGTGTTGAACAATGGAGAAGGGGGAGGGGGTTATATAAATATGCTTGAGCTTGCAAAACAAGCAAATATCCACGTTTAATCCCTAAATTGGAGCCAAAATTAGACCAAGAACTTGATTCTCGGTAAAACCCCTCAAACCCTATCCGATTTGGTTTAGATTCGAAGCTGAATTTTCCTCTTGATTTGAGCCTAGGGTTTGACCTCTTTTTTCAGTTTTTTGTTGATTCCGGCGAGCATAGGCGGCGACGGAGAGCGGGGTTGGTGCCGTTGGGTCGGCGACGGCGAGACGCGTCGATTGACACCAATGGCAACGACAACCGTGGCTGGTAGACGCCGGACGACTCTCCTTGGCTTTCGATGGGAGGGTTTGCTGGGGAACCAGCCCGCGCGCGTGCGGCTCACGCGTTGGCGCATGATGCGCGCTGGTTTCCCATTTCCCTTTTTTATATATTATTTTCTTTCTTTTTTGTTGTTTTTTGGCTATTTTCTTTGCTGTTTTTTATTACATTTATTTTTTGTCTTCATTTTATTTCTTTTTTTCAACATTTATTTCCACCTTTATCATTAAAATTATTTTCTCTTTTTTTTTCCTTCTTCTTTTTTTTCTTTTTAAAAGATGTGCTAGTATTTCTAAATTAGCTTTGTTTTTTTCTCTTTTGAAATGGGCTTCAAAATGAGTTTTTGTTGTATTTTTTGTTTAATTTAGAAAAGGGTGGGCCTTTTATTAATTTAAGGGAAAATGATTTTATTTTTATTTTTTTTGATTATTTAAAATTGGGGTGAAAATCTAGTGATAACATGACATATATACAAACATGCTTGCAACTCAATTACACTTCTACAATCAAGGATTCATGGCAGAAATATCATCAAATCATCATTAGCATTATCAAAAGATCTAAAGGCATGAATCCTAAGAAAACAAGCACCAAATGACCAATTCTAAAATCCAAGCAATTACCACAACTTAAAGGCCATTTACATACCCAAATATGCATACCAAACTTGTACCAAACCAGAAATCATCAAGCAACCAACATTCATAGCATTGGACACCCCCATTACATTTATTACTCTAGTTCATAACCAAACATACCTTCAATCAAAGTCTTTCACCGATTCCTTGCAAGTGCCACCTCCAAAGCTTAAATTGATTGCATTGATGGACAAAGAGAGCGTAAGCAGAACATGCTTAGTGAGGAAAGCTCAAAACTAAAAACACCATCAATGCACAAAACCATTTTCACTCTTTTCAAAACCATCATGCCTCCTTTGATAAACCATGCACTTTATCATTAAAATCAACATTCTAAATACCATGCAACATGAATCACATAATTTCCAGCAATTAAACCATTGCTACACGAACATCAAGCCTTCCAAGCATAAACACCATTACGCTAAGCTTAAGTTAAAACATGCATTTTTCACAATATGCATCAACGTCATTTCCATAGCATTACAATCCATTATATTGGCTTTCAAGTGATTAACAACAATCTCATTTCTCAAAAAATATCAGATACACAGATTACCAAGGGTTGTCCCAAACCCTTTATACACTCTACCGGCATCTCAAGGCTCACACATGGGAGCAACCCTCCACCGTTGTGACACTCGTGTTGGAGTACTCGGTACAATTACAACCCCTCAACACCACTCATCGGTAGATGTATATCTGTAACGCCCCGGTTTTGGGCTTAGAAGTTTTGGGCGTTGACCGGTTCGGTCAAAGTGCTGTTCGAATATAAAAGGGGTGAAATTAGGAAAGCCTAGTTCGGGTTGCATTAAAAATATGGAAAAATGTCCTAAAATCCTCTTTTAATGTATATAAGTGAACTGTGAAATCAATTTTGCAAAATGAGGTTTGGAAGGGTGACATTTTGGGTTAGTGACCAAAATGTAATTTTTGAAAACTGCGTGACTGTTTTAAAAAGGATTGAAACTTTGAATCTTTAAGGAGCTATTTACCCAAAGGGAATTTCTCTAGATTTTTCTAAGATATTTAGTGATTTAATTCTGAGTTTTAAACAAAAGAAAAGTGGAGGGAAGTTATTTTCCTATTTTCAACTAACTTTTCCAATTTTCCTTTTCTCTCATTTTCTCTCAAACCAAACATTCTCTCCAGAGCTTTTTCCTCTGATTTTGGCACCTAAATACCTCTTTTCAATTCTCTTTTGATTGCTAATCATCTCATCAACAAAACCTCACCAATTGCTAATTGGATTTTCAAGATTTTGGTTCTAAAAAGGGAGAAATTCAAGTTTGGAGGTAAGAACGTCCTTCTCCTCTGAAATTTAAGTTCTTTACTGAAATTCCTAAGTTCTCAATCCTTGATTTATGATTTATTAAAGGTTTTACAATTGGAATCTTGATTTTGGCTTTAAAATGCAAGATTTGCTTGATTTTGGTGAAATTTTCGTATGATCTGTTTGGGCAGTGTGTTGAGGTGTTAAATTGATGTTAATTGAATGTTAAATTGATGAATAATTGAGGTTTAATGAATGCAATCCCGAATAGGTTGAATTTCCTAAGTTTTACTTGAGTTTTTGGTTGTTTTTGGAGTGATCTAGGTGATCTGTTATAGCTGGAGGTTTAAGGACGTGGTTAGATCCTTTTTGAATGTTAATTGATGTTTAAAAATGGTTTGAAGTGATGGATCTTGGTTGGGTTAAGTTTTGGAAGTGTTTGGAGGTGGTTTCGGTTGTGTTTGGTAGCCGAAATGATGGATTTGCAATGAGCAGCGAGTTTAGTTGTGTTGCTGGTGTTTTTAGTGCATTATGATGCATTAATCCTCTGATGTTGTGTGCTTGAAACAGGGGAAGTTGATCCGTGGGCATTAGAGGTGTTGTGGAAGGTTTCGGATGCTTGGAAGGCTTGTTGGTTAGCCTTGTTTTGTGTGTCGGTGAGTGAAGTTGGGTTTTCAGCTTTTAAACCAAGGTTTGAAGGTTTTGGGAGCTTAGTTTAAGTCTAAACAACTTTGCTAAGCTCAAGAGTAAGTAAATGGATTTTCTCTCTTGGTTGTGTTGTGAATTGGCTTAAAAAGCAATTGTGTTTGATAGATGCAATGCATGTGATTTGCATGTTTTAAATACTGTTTTGAAAGCATATTTTAACATGGTTTAGTGCTGGTTTTGAAAGCCATATGTGAAGGATGCTAAGGTAAAAGATCCTTGGTTTTGTACATTGAATTGTGGAAATTGATGCATAGTGTTGCATGTTGATTAATGGCTTTGTGTGATGCTTTAAAACAGTGGAATATTGTTGTTAATAATGCATTTTGGCAAGTAATGGTTAAGGTCACAAAGGTGGTTGAAAGTCCTTGTGTGAGCCTTGTTTATTTAAGAACATCATGGTGTTTGAAAGTCCATGGTTGGTTCTTCGATAAGGTAAATGGTGGTTTTTGCATTTTGGTTATGCATGTAAATCAATGGATTAATGTGGTAAGATGGTTATGTTGGCAAGTGATGGAAGTGGTTCTTGGTTATTTGAATCGGATATAGTTAGCCGGCTATAGGATTGGGTGCACCGTGAATAAGTCGCCTTGGATGTGGAGTGGTTAAGAGTGAACCGGTAAACTCCATCCAAGTTTCCTAACGAGATGGTTAAGGTCATAATGGTGGATGAGTTCCCATTCGAGGACCTTGGTTAAGCAAAGGTAATAATGGTGATTAAAATTCCATTTGAGGACCTTGTGCTTGTTAAGATCACAATGGTGGTGTAAAGTCCATGTGTGGATCTTGTATAGGGTGTCTCGGATCTCGTTAGTGATGTTATACAACTACCAATCGGTGATGCTAAGGTTATATGGTGTTTAAAAGTCCATATATGGGAACCTTGTGCATGTTAAGGTTGTATGGTGATTAAAAGTCCATACCTGGGAACCTTGTGATTGTTAAGGTTATATGGTGTTTAAAAGTCCATATATGGGAACCTTGTGAATGTTAAGGTTGTATGGTGATTTAAAGTCCATACATGGGAACCTTGTGAATGTTAAGGTTGTATGGTGGTTAAAATTCCATACATGGGAACCTTGTGAATGGTAAGGTCAAATGGTGGTTAAAAGTCCATTTGGGAGACCTTGGATTGGTAGTGTGTATGAAGCGTGGGGACAACGCTTGTGATCCGCGTATCCGATTGGGTGTTGAGTTGGAAAGTGGTTTTGGTTATCACTTGGAGGCCAATATAATGTTCTTGAGTATAATGAAGCATGAGATGCTTGGAATGATGCTTGGTTGCATGAAAAGTGTAAAATGTATTATAATTGCATGTTGACTTGTTGGTTTGAACAAGTGTTGATTATCTATTGAGAATGGTGTATGTGTGCATGAAATCTCTTTAGTGCATTGAAGTCTTGTGGAGACTTGTTTTAAAAGGGCATATGTTGCAATTGTTAATGATGTGGTTCATATGTTGCATTTGTTTAATGCATGTGTTGGATTGAGTGAGTAAATGGTTTAAAAAGGGTTTCTTGCTTTGAAATGACATTCAAGTATGAGAATGGTAAGATGTAAAGTGGAAGTGTTTTCCAAGGTTTGAATTTAGCTTTGCATATGGTGTTTATGCATGGAAAGGCTAAATTGATGGTTTTGCAAGTTTATGTTTTGAAAAGGTTTACTTAGGTTTTTAAGCTAAGGGTTGATTTTCATGTTTGTGCAAGGCATGATTTTAAAGCATGTTGTTGGAAAAAGGGTTTTTCAAATATTGCTTTGGTTGGTCGAATCGAGTCGCTTTTAAAAGTGGTTTTATGATTCGCTGCATTGATGGTGTTTTGGTTTTGAGCATTCCTCACTAAGCATTATGTGCTTACGCTCCTTTTTGTCCATCAATGCAGATATTTGAAGTTTGGACAGCGAGAAGCAAGGGATTCAAGGAGGACTCCATTAGAGATGTATGTCTCGGTTAATAGCTATAGTTAATAAAGGCAATGGGGGTAGAATCTCTTATGTTGTTGTTAAAAGGAGATTGTGTATGTTGGACAAGTTTGGTTTATGTTTTTGAATCATGTGGATTAATGTTACAACGTTTGAATCTCCTTTTGCTTGAATTGTATTGCTATGCTTCTTGTTTAAAAGCATGTTTGAGTTTTGAACGTGTTTTAATGAGTTGGAGCACCTAGGGGTGGTCTTGTATCTATTTTGATGCATTTATGTTCCCTATATGTTGAATGACTTGCTGGTGTGATTTGGTGGCTTTTGGAGCATGTTTGTTGGGGTAAAAGTGTGTTTAACCAGCATTGTTGCTGCAATCTGGGCAGGTCGTTTCGGAACGACCACTACCGTTTCGGAACAGGGGCCTGTTATGGCCAGGGTGTTTCGAAACGGAAGGAACCATTCCGGAACGAAGATGCTACTGCCAGACCCCGTTTCGGTACCCGTTGCGGAACGGCCCCGCGTTTCGAAACAGGTTTACCCTGTTTCGGAACACCTGACCGTTGGAGGCTGACATGGGCAGTTATATGTTTCGAAATGTTTGCGTTTTGGTCCTAAAACATGTTTATGCAATTGGATGAGTTTGAGATGTCCGTTTGAGCTGAAATTTGGCAGTGAAGCATGAAACATGACTAATTTCATATTGGTAACTTTTAATTGGGTGAAGTTCCTTAAATTCTCAGATTTTACAGTTTGGTCCCTAAAGTTGTAATTTGTGCAATTGGGTCCCTGATTGTTCTCTGATGGTTATGATCTTTGAGTATGATGTTTGTATGAATACATCTAGGGTTAAAGAGCATCTACACAAGTTTAAAAAGAAAAAAAGGGTCGTTGATCAAGGTTGACTTTCGGGTTGACTTTGGTTTTCCCCGTGTAAACTTCTTAATTCGGTTCAACTGTCTGGGCCGGGTTAAGGGGGTTACATTTGGTGGTATCAGAGCTGAGTTGCGAATGTTTGGGGAAAACGGTAAATTGTTGTAAAATGTGGTTGGTGTTTATCCTAGTGTGTGGATGAAAGCCGGTTGAAACACGTGTTTCTGAGTGAATTGTTGATGTTTTTAAGCATGCTTTTTGGTTATGAACCTTCGTTGAGCTCATGTGGATTTGTGCTGATGATGTGCTAGTGTTATGAGCTGATGTTATGCATGATGGAAGTGTAATGGGTATGATATGTTGATGTTATGCTGTTGTGAGTGGATGTTGTTTGATGTAAGCATGATCGGATGTGTTGTTGATATGCTTGATGTTGTGATATCCATGCTTTTGTTGACTGTTATGTCATGTAAAAGGGGGGGATTCGGGATACCCATTGCCTTATTATTATAGCTATTGTGTTATTTTGGAGTTGGAGTTTGAATCCTTGCTTAAAGCTGGTCTAATTGTTTTGTTTGTTTTGTTGTGATTGCTTGTTGTTAATAGTATGGTGAAATCGGTGGAAGAATGGCAGTTGGGGGAGATGGTTGCTGCCTTGGGGCAGGTTGTTAAGGCGTGGAATTCACCTTTTAATGGAGGTTTTTCGTCTCAGTTTTCTGTGCCTGGAGTTGAGGTGGTAAGGCAAGAGGAAGAGGTTGGTTCTGTGATGAAGAGTTCATCACCTGTTGCTCAGGAGGTGTTGGGAACATCTCAGGCTGTGGGATGTGTGGGTTTGTCGAGGCAGCGTTTACATGATTTGGGTGTTGTGGAGTATCATGGTTCGACACCTGAGACGTTTGAGGCCTGGTTGGCCAGTGTAGTTCTGATTTTGGATCAGGAAGGTTGTGATTATGCATGTAAGCTGGGAAGTGTTGTCACATTGATGTTGGAGGACGCTTGTGCCTGGTGGACATCTGTGGCGGTGGCATCGCACATTGGTGATGTTGATTGGGACTTCTTTGTGTCTGCCTTTTATGAAAGGTATCTTGGGGAGAAATTTCCAAGGGTTAAGCAAGTTGAAGGTGTAGCAGACCTGGGGCAAGTGCTGCTTGATCAAGGAGTGAAGGCTCAGTTACCGGTGTGTAACCGTTGTGGAAGGAGCCATGTTGGAGGTTGTTGGGGCGCAGGTGCTTGTTGGAACTGTGGTTCTAAAGAGCATGTGAAGCGAGATTGTCCTGATATGGTGAAATCAGCTTCAGTGGTAGCAAAAGGGTCTCTGAAGGGTCGTGGGCACGGCCGAGGCAAGGTTCAAAGGTGGCAGGAAGAGCAGAAAGTTGTGAAGAAATTGGGGAATGAAATCTGTTGGAAATGTGGGTCTGCTGGACACATGAGACGTGATTGTTTGAAGTTGGCTCGGAACAGCCAAGGTTCTTTACTGCAAGGAGATGGTGGTGATCTTAGGGTGACATCTGATGCTACAGCGGTGCGGCTGGAGGATGATGGTTCAGTGAGGAAGAGAGCTCGCCTGATGAAGCTCCAGGGTGGTGATGTGTTTTCAGGTAACCTTGTTTTAGTAACCTAGTTTGGTTTTGGTTTGGGTTTCCTTGTGTTGTGAGTTTGGTCTTGTTGCTAGCATGTTGGGGTAGTAGATGTTGTTGTTGTTTTGAAACATCTTAAACGTGAAGGAGGTTTTAGTGGGTATCTTGTGGTTAATGGTTGTTAGAATGGTGGAGTTAGACAAGATGAAAGTGAGTTAGGAGGTTGTTCTTAGACAGACTCTGAGGATGTTATTGGAGAGTGTGAATCGGCATACATGCACAGTGTAAATCATTTGTTATATGCTATATTATATATGTATTGGTCCATGCATACATGTGGCATGACATTAGAGGTTTTGCATACATGTACATCAGGCATTGATAGGGCATAATTGTGACCATGCATACGAACGTTCGCACTCGCTAATAACTAATCGAGTCTGTTAGTGTTGTGGTTGGGTTAGGTTGGATGATGGGTTTTTAGAGGAAGTTTTGGTGCTGAGTGTAAGTTAGAGGTAGTGGAGAGTACTAAGCAAGTTGTTAGTAATAGTGAGTGCGGTATAGTATGTTGGTAGAAGGAAAGTGTTTGATGCTTAACGAGTTTAGTGGTGTGGTGGTAAGAAGTTTGCCGATGGAAGTTAGAATCGGTCAAGTGGTTATGAGTAGCTTGTGGAAGAGGTGGTTCCATGGAAGCTAGATGATGTTGCAGGTTAGTGGATGTGTTCTCGGAGTGCCGAGGTATCTTGGCATTGATGTGGTAGTAGAAAGGTTGTTTATTTGGGTGAGGGTTCGTAGCAACCTTCGAGGAGTTGAGATGGTGATATGTATGTTTAAGTTGGGCGGTGTTCTAGTAAGGCAAGTGTTGTGGTCAAAGCTTGAAGTGGAAAGGTAATGAAAGATCGAAGGTCATTGTTGGTTGGACGGATTCTTGTGAGAAGTGGTTGGCTGGTTGTGAGTAAGTGAATTCTTTTTGGAGATCAGCTGGTGGTGTGTGGAACGGCTAGCGGAGTCAAGGTCGGGGTTTTGTGATGTGATTTTTGGATTTTGGGTGAGTAGTCCTGGTGAGTTGTTATGGTAATGATAGCGGCGGATGTGATGGAATGCCATCATTCGTTGAGAAGTTTGGGTAAGCAGTTGATGCTTGGGAATGCTTGCTTGTTGTGGAAATCTCTGGAAAAGGTTGAGTAGTTTTGCAAAGGTTTTTAGAAGCAGTGAAGGTTGTGGGTTACATAGTGGCTGAATTGATTGGTTGGTGTCACTATGTGAACAAGTTTTGGGAGTTGTATGCTGTAAAAGTGTGAGGTTCTTCAGATGGTTGTTGGGATTATGTGTGGTTCGGAAGTGTGAAAGGTTAAGTTGTGCTACTTTGAATGTTCTGGAATTCGGGAACAGTGTGTGGTGGTGTTGAGTTTGGGCGGAGTTTTGTGAAGAGGGTGTTCAGTGGTGGTTAAGTCTCCTGTGTTGCTTTGCGGTTGCTTTGAGAGGGTTGGTTGTGCTCTTTTCGCCAGTTGAAATTTCGAGGACGAAATTTCCTAAGGGGGGGAGAGTTGTAACGCCCCGGTTTTGGGCTTAGAAGTTTTGGGCGTTGACCGGTTCGGTCAAAGTGCTGTTCGAATATAAAAGGGGTGAAATTAGGAAAGCCTAGTTCGGGTTGCATTAAAAATATGGAAAAATGTCCTAAAATCCTCTTTTAATGTATATAAGTGAACTGTGAAATCAATTTTGCAAAATGAGGTTTGGAAGGGTGACATTTTGGGTTAGTGACCAAAATGTAATTTTTGAAAACTGCGTGACTGTTTTAAAAAGGATTGAAACTTTGAATCTTTAAGGAGCTATTTACCCAAAGGGAATTTCTCCAGATTTTTCTAAGATATTTAGTGATTTAATTCTGAGTTTTAAACAAAAGAAAAGTGGAGGGAAGTTATTTTCCTATTTTCAACTAACTTTTCCAATTTTCCTTTTCTCTCATTTTCTCTCAAACCAAACATTCTCTCCAGAGCTTTTTCCTCTGATTTTGGCACCTAAATACCTCTTTTCAATTCTCTTTTGATTGCTAATCATCTCATCAACAAAACCTCACCAGTTGCTAATTGGATTTTCAAGATTTTGGTTCTAAAAAGGGAGAAATTCAAGTTTGGAGGTAAGAACGTCCTTCTCCTCTGAAATTTAAGTTCTTTACTGAAATTCCTAAGTTCTCAATCCTTGATTTATGATTTATTAAAGGTTTTACAATTGGAATCTTGATTTTGGCTTTAAAATGCAAGATTTGCTTGATTTTGGTGAAATTTTCGTATGATCTGTTTGGGCAGTGTGTTGAGGTGTTAAATTGATGTTAATTGAATGTTAAATTGATGAATAATTGAGGTTTAATGAATGCAATCCCGAATAGGTTGAATTTCCTAAGTTTTGCTTGAGTTTTTGGTTGTTTTTGGAGTGATCTAGGTGATCTATTATAGCTGGAGGTTTAAGGACGTGGTTAGATCCTTTTTGAATGTTAATTGATGTTTAAAAATGGTTTGAAGTGATGGATCTTGGCAGGGTTAAGTTTTTGAAGTATTTGGAGGTGGTTTCGGTTGTGTTTGGTAGCCGAAATGATGGATTTGCAATGAGCAGCGAGTTTAGTTGTGTTGCTGGTGTTTTTAGTGCATTATGATGCATTAATCCTCTGATGTTGTGTGCTTGAAACAGGGGAAGTTGATCCGTGGGCATTAGAGGTGTTGTGGAAGGTTTCGGATGCTTGGAAGGCTTGTTGGTTAGCCTTGTTTTGTGTGTCGGTGAGTGAAGTTGGGTTTTCAGCTTTTAAACCAAGGTTTGAAGGTTTTGGGAGCTTAGTTTAAGTCTAAACAACTTTGCTAAGCTCAAGAGTAAGTAAATGGATTTTCTCTCTTGGTTGTGTTGTGAATTGGCTTAAAAAGCAATTGTGTTTGATAGATGCAATGCATGTGATTTGCATGTTTTAAATACTGTTTTGAAAGCATATTTTAACATGGTTTAGTGCTGGTTTTGAAAGCCATATGTGAAGGATGCTAAGGTAAAAGATCCTTGGTTTTGTACATTGAATTGTGGAAATTGATGCATAGTGTTGCATGTTGATTAATGGCTTTGTGTGATGCTTTAAAACAGTGGAATATTGTTGTTAATAATGCATTTTGGCAAGTAATGGTTAAGGTCACAAAGGTGGTTGAAAGTCCTTGTGTGAGCCTTGTTTATTTAAGAACATCATGGTGTTTGAAAGTCCATGGTTGGTTCTTCGATAAGGTAAATGGTGGTTTTTGCATTTTGGTTATGCATGTAAATCAATGGATTAATGTGGTAAGATGGTTATGTTGGCAAGTGATGGAAGTGGTTCTTGGTTATTTGAATCGGATATAGTTAGCCGGCTATAGGATTGGGTGCACCGTGAATAAGTCGCCTTGGATGTGGAGTGGTTAAGAGTGAACCGGTTATGGTGTTTAAAAGTCCATATATGGGAACCTTGTGCATGTTAAGGTTGTATGGTTATTAAAAGTCCATACATGGGAACCTTGTGAATGTTAAGGTTATATGGTGTTTAAAAGTCCATATATGGGAACCTTGTGAATGTTAAGGTTGTATGGTGATTTAAAGTCCATACATGGGAACCTTGTGAATGTTAAGGTTGTATGGTGGTTAAAATTCCATACATGGGAACCTTGTGAATGGTAAGGTCAAATGGTGGTTAAAAGTCCATTTGGGAGACCTTGGATTGGTAGTGTGTATGAAGCGTGGGGACAACGCTTGTGATCCGCGTATCCGATTGGGTGTTGAGTTGGAAAGTGGTTTTGGTTATCACTTGGAGGCCAATATAATGTTCTTGAGTATAATGAAGCATGAAATGCTTGGAATGATGCTTGGTTGCATGAAAAGTGTAAAATGTATTATAATTGCATGTTGACTTGTTGGTTTGAACAAGTGTTGATTATATATTGAGAATGGTGTATGTGTGCATGAAATCTCTTTAGTGCATTGAAGTCTTGTGGAGACTTGTTTTAAAAGGGCATATGTTGCAATTGTTAATGATGTGGTTCATATGTTGCATTTGTTTAATGCATGTGTTGGATTGAGTGAGTAAATGGTTTAAAAAGGGTTTCTTGCTTTGAAATGACATTCAAGTATGAGAAT
Source organism: Hibiscus trionum (assembly GCA_030270665.1). Lineage (NCBI taxonomy): Eukaryota > Viridiplantae > Streptophyta > Magnoliopsida > Malvales > Malvaceae > Hibiscus > Hibiscus trionum. Next base: position 4,340,949 of record BSYR01000007.1, on the reverse strand, counting down.
GGTAAGATGTAAAGTGGAAGTGTTTTCCAAGGTTTGAATTTAGCTTTGCATATGGTGTTTATGCATGGAAAGGCTAAATTGATGGTTTTGCAAGTTTATGTTTTGAAAAGGTTTACTTAGGTTTTTAAGCTAAGGGTTGATTTTCATGTTTGTGCAAGGCATGATTTTAAAGCATGTTGTTGGAAAAAGGGTTTTTCAAATATTGCTTTGGTTGGTCGAATCGAGTCGCTTTTAAAAGTGGTTTTATGATTCGCTACATTGATGGTGTTTTGGTTTTGAGCATTCCTCACTAAGCATTATGTGCTTACGCTCCTTTTTGTCCATCAATGCAGATATTTGAAGTTTGGATAGCGAGAAGCAAGGGATTCAAGGAGGACTCCATTAGAGATGTATGTCTCGGTTAATAGCTATAGTTAATAAAGGCAATGGGGGTAGAATCTCTTATGTTGTTGTTAAAAGGAGATTGTGTATGTTGGACAAGTTTGGTTTATGTTTTTGAATCATATGGATTAATGTTACAACGTTTGAATCTCCTTTTGCTTGAATTGTATTGCTATGCTTCTTGTTTAAAAGCATGTTTGAGTTTTGAATGTGTTTTAATGAGTTGGAGCACCTAGGGGTGGTCTTGTATCTATTTTGATGCATTTATGTTCCCTATATGTTGAATGACTTGCTGGTGTGATTTGGTGGCTTTTGGAGCATGTTTGGTGGGGTAAAAGTGTGTTTAACCAGCATTGTTGCTGCAATCTGGGCAGGTCGTTTCGGAACGACCACTACCGTTTCGGAACAGGGGCCTGTTATGGCCAGGGTGTTTCGAAACGGAAGGAACCGTTCCGGAACGAAGATGCTACTGCCAGACCCCGTTTCGGTACCCGTTGCGGAACGACCCCGCGTTTCGAAACAGGTTTACCCTGTTTCGGAACACCTGACCGTTGGAGGCTGACATGGACAGTTATATGTTTCGAAATGTTTGCGTTTTGGTCCTAAAACATGTTTATGCAATTGGATGAGTTTGAGATGTCCGTTTGAGCTGAAATTTGGCAGTGAAGCATGAAACATGACTAATTTCATATTGGTAACTTTTAATTGGGTGAAGTTCCTGAAATTCTCAGATTTTACAGTTTGGTCCCTAAAGTTGTAATTTGTGCAATTGGGTCCCTGATTGTTCTCTGATGGTTATGATCTTTGAGTATGATGTTTGTATGAATACATCTAGGGTTAAAGAGCATCTACACAAGTTTAAAAAGAAAAAAAGGGTCGTTGATCAAGGTTGACTTTCGGGTTGACTTTGGTTTTCCCCGTGTAAACTTCTTAATTTGGTTCAACCGTCTGGGCCGGGTTAAGGGGGTTACAATATCCCACTAACGAGAGACTGTACACACACAAGGTTCGCACCTGGGAGCTACCCTCAACCATTGCAACCTTAAACAATTCTCAATCGTTAGGGTATTTGGATGGAGTTTTCCGTAAAATCACAACCCCTCAACATCCAAGGCAACTTGTTTACAGTGCACTCAATCCTATAGCTGGCTAACTATATTCGATTTAATTTATAAAGCACTTTATACAACATCACTTGCCAATATAATCCACATTCCATGCATACCTCACTGTTTTTCCAAAGCATTCATGATAAGCCATAACTCAAGCATTAAACCATGCTTCAAAACTCATACATCAACACATGCATACAAGGATCACATACCTAGTGCATCCTTAAATCTCATGGCATCATCAACCACATTTCATATACTCAAAACATGCTTTAAAACAATAGGTTAACACAGTTAAAAACAAGTGCATTCAAAATATCATAATAGCACAATCCGAGAGAGAAATTCACTTTACTTACTTCCGAACTTAGTAAAGCGTTTCAAGCTCTTACTAAGTTCCCAAAACCTCTTTTATGAAGTTTCAAAGCAAGAAATCTCATTTCCACTCACCGACTTGCGAAACCACACCCATCGATGCAACAATCAACCGTTTGAAGCGTCCAAAACCACTTCGTTCAACTCCAGAACACAATCCCCTATTTTCAACACATTAAAATAGAGATTCAATGCATTAAAATGCATCCAAAATACCAGCACTCAAAAGGAAACCCGCAGCCCTGCTCTAAAGCATCAAATTACCCATCCGAAACAATCGAAAACTCAATCTTTGACCTCCAACCTCAGCCCAGCCATCAGCCAACACATCCAACACATCTTAAGCATAAATGATCATCTAAAAACAACATAAAACCATCCTTATACCTCCAGCAACTCAGATCTCACATTACACCCCAAAACCCAATAAAAAACACTTTAAAAACCAATGATCTCAAGGATTTCGGGATTAGTATGATCAATAGTCTATTTCAAAAACATAAACCTTCGAAAACTTGTTTAGAAAGCATCTGAAATAGATCAAATCAAGACTCCTCCGAAAATCACATTAAAACCATCTTTTCTAACAGGATTTCACCATTTTATCAAACCAATAACAAAACCTCAATAAAAAAACATAGATAAAGAGTCAAATATCTTGTAAATTTCATTAAAGAACATTGATTAGAGGGTTAGCATGAATTTTACGTGCAATCCTTGCTTCTCTTAAAATTTGGCAAGTTTAGTTTTCAAGAATCTTGAAGAAATTTGAGAGAAATCACCAAGGATAAGTTGGAAATCAAGAGAGGAAAAGAAAGTGAATGAAATCTGGAAATTGAGAGAAAATGGATAGTGTTTGGCTGAAGTGAAAAGAAGAGAATGAAAATGATCGTCAAAATCTTTTAACCAAAATAACTACCTTTTTAATCAAATCAATTAAAGCCATTTTAATATTTAATAAAGCATTTCAAACACATGCCAAATTAGAGAAAATGCGTAATTGCCATTTAGCACCCTAAATATTCTAAGATTTTGAATCTATTCGAAAAACACACTTTTTCCACAGTTTTAAAAACTTTACATTTTGGTCACCACCCAAAATCTACACTTTCCAAAACTCATTTTGCAAAATTGATTAAACCCACCTCTTAAATATAATTTTAGAGGATTTTAGGATTTTTTTAATCATATTTTTATCCCATCCTGAACCTTGATTTCCCTAAACCACCTTTTAACGACTCGAACCGCCAACCTCTGGTACACAAAACACCTAGGCCCAAAACCGGGGCGTTACATGAAGATCGGGTCACTTTCTATAACTAAGTTTGAATTGTTGGAAAAATGATAATTTTGGAGCTTTGAATGAGAAATTGATCCAAACATTGTTGAGGGAAAATGTGGAACCAATTGTTTTTTATTAAATGTGCAACAATGCACAACGTGGGTAACGTGAATGTCTGAACCGGTCTGTCCCTTCGTGGACTTGCAGATATTTTAACCCAAATATTTTCTCAAAAAAGAGCATATCATTTTCAATAATGTTTTGGAATTAAAATGATAAATATTAAAATCTTCATTTAATTCAGACAATAATTTTAAAAATTGCTCTTTAAAGGCTCATTAATTCTCAAATCATAAATGCTCCATTAGGTTAAAAGTTTCCTTATACCCATCGTGAAACTCCTATAAATAACGTGTAAACCTTCTAGGTTTTACACAACTAAAAATACATAGAATTTTTTATTGTTTTACTATGTGACTTTCAAGTTTGTTGTTTTTCAGTTTTTTTGCATTTTTATAGCTTTTTATATAGCTTTAAATTACAATGGAAACTGAAGGGAAAATGGCATTCGTATCCGGTGGAAATATTGAGTGGGTATGGAAACGAGTAGAGGTGATAATTGGGTGGGAAATATTCAAAAACTGTGGGGATCTGAACCGATGGGGATGGGGAATAACCCAAATCTTCACATATGGGGACGAGGACGAGAGAAGTTTTATCACCGAAGCTCAAATGAGGATAGGGACGAAGATTTCTATATCCGAAACATAATCGTATAAATAACCGTGGGGATCCCAAAAAGTATCCACAAGGAACCCCTGATATTTACAAGATTTTTAAAAAATATATACTTTTATCAAATAGCCCTAATATATATCTTAATAAAAATCCTAACTATATTATATCACTTCAACTTTCTCTCAAACCTAGTCAAACTCAAGTTTTTCAACATATTTCTATCTTAGTTTTTAGATATAAGTTAAAATCATCGTCTAAATCTTCCCCAACACAACACTCTTTCAATCTTTATCATCTCTTAACTGCTTTCAATCGAAATATCCAAACTTTATGTTTTGAATTGAATTGACCATTTATTTTGGTAAGTAAAATAGTAATTTTGTTTATTTTTTGGGCATGGGGATTCCATGAAAATCGTGTGGATCCGCGCGAGAAGGGTATGGGGATGAAAAAATCCCCGAAGCGTTTAATGGGGATTCCCCAAAGCCGTAACCGTAAGTTTTGGGGATGGAATGGGGAATGCAAAATTGTCCCCACCCCACATGATTCCAACCCTAAAAATAAGTGCTTCAACCCTGAACTTTTCAAGATTCATCATTGACGGCTACACGCTCCGAAAGCTAGGAGACACGAATTCAATCTGAAAGCTAGGACCCGTGAAAGCAGGTTTCGAAACAAGACAAGAGAAGGGACTCAAATTTTATTAATTTCCTAGAGTTATGTTGGAATCTTGCGTTGATTCTAACTTTGCAAGGGAAATAAATCGTTCAATTTATTTTCTTGAGAATCTTATTTGATTCTATTTTGGAAAAGAAAGGATATAAAGTATTTATTTTCTTGGAAATCCAGTATGATTTTATCTTATAAAAAGAAATAAATCGTTGAATTTATTTATTGAGAATCCTGTTTGCAAATTGATATCTTGTAAATAAATTTGTTTTCGAGAATTTAATTCATGTCGTTATAATGAGTTTACTTGATCTCATTTCAAACAAAGTGGACAAATCTGCTTAAACAAAATTTATTAGGGTAAACAACATAAATGGTCCCTCGATTATGACTCAATTCTTTGTTGAGTCCCCCAACTATTCAAAGTTACAAACTAGTCACCGACTTAAAAAAAACTATCAAACTGGTATGGTGTTATTCAAAGTTACAAATATAGTCCTTAACCTTTACACTTTGTCATAATTTGAGCCTAATTTTAAAACTTTAGCCCTCAACATTTAAATTTACATCAATTTAATCCTTAACCTCACCTCTCCCACTGTGTCTATTTCTTTTTCTCCCGAAGCTTGAATTAATTTCTAGTTATACTCCATGGTTTTCACTTTGGGGATTCTAAAAATTCTTTTTCTTACTCCAAATTCAAAATAAAATAAAAAATACCCAACAAATATTTTTAATATATATGTGTGCCTAAAATTAGTTTTCCATTATCTATCTTCTTTATATCTGTCTAATATTAACTATGGTTTATTATGTAAAGTACCAAGAATACAAGTTAGAAGAGCAAACACAAAAGAACGAGAACAAGAAGAGCAACCATATTCTTGCTCTAAAATCTATTGATTTTACTCTGTTTGTATTGATTTTATTTATACTAATAAATTTACTCTCACTCTCATTTTGTAGATTTTGATGGGTTTAATTGACTCTTATTGTTTTTATTTTTGTTTTAGATTGAACTGAGTTAAGCTTGAATTGTCCAAAGTTATTCATATTTTTTCATTTTAGTTTTTTTTTTCACCCGATTCATGTCCCATTTGAGCCCTTCTCTATATCGTTATTTTTTGTCAATGAAAAATTAAAATAGGAACAATGACATAGGAAGAAGCATAACATGTGAGCAATAAAAGAAAGAGTGATGGGTCGCATGATAATGGTGGAGAACGATTTTGGTTTCATTTTCATTTGTAGAATGGAGATAGTTGAAGGTAGGGATGAAGGAACAATGGGCGACGTGGGGTGAAGGGGAAATTTAGAATAGAGACTAAATTGATGTAATTTTAAAACATTGAGGGTTATTTTTTATAATTGGGACTAAATTATAATAATGTATAAATATTGAGGGTTAATTTTTTAGAGTTAGGGTCAAATTAAAATAAGTGTAGAACTTGAGGGCTAAATATGTAATTATACCAATTTATATTAATTGTCACGTCATCATCCATTTAATTTTTAGCAACATTATGTCAAGTTGTTAGTTTCTTTAAGTCGAGGGACTAGTTTGTAACTTTGAGTAGTTAAGGGACTCAACAAAGAATTGGGTCATAGTCGAGGGACCATTTATGTAGTTTGTAACTTTATTTCTCTATGTCGAAAATACATTCTTAAAGTCTTATTTGATGCACGTTACAAAGTGTATTATGTTTAAAAATGGCTAAAGAATTGTGAGGTTTGTTGGACCATAAATACAAAATGGAAGATGTCGGTGCTAAGAAATTCTTAAATACCAAATTGTTGTAATTCAAAGGCAGTGACCTCAATTGACCACTCACAATATTCTCGCAAAATGAAAAAATATAAGTGAATCCGTTTAGAAAGACAATATGAGACTGCATGTTTAGGATTGGTTCTTTGAAAGACTTGATATTTAAGTGTGCCTATTGCACCACCTCTCTCTTCATAAGTTACCTACCTAGTGCACTGTTCATTATTGTTTTTCCTATTAGACCGTATGAACTTTTGTTTCAGACTTTTAGTTTACTAAAATCATGTCGTCTAACAAAAGATAGAAATTGTGTTTGTTTCTGATTTTAATTTCGAACTAAATTCCTGATGATTAACAAGTTCACAATTTTTTGGTTCTGGTTTATGACTATGAGTCACAATGAAAAATTAGTGAAATTCATTGTAGAGAATTTCAAAACATGAAAACAAAAGAAGTTGTCGATTTGATCATGATGAACACTGTTAAGTGTGTAAAAGTACTATATTTTCTACCCTTTTTACTCATATTATTGTTAGACTTAGACTCATTTTAGCTGCATTGTTATGCATTCATGCATAGTTTCATAGTTTCCTTGTCTATGGAGCTTGGTGTTACGTTTTGTTGGTTTTGTGGAGAAATCGCTGCTGGTTTGCCTTATTTTGTGCATGACGAATTGCCGAACCAATTGTTGTGGTGAAAGAGGATAAGGATGAAGGAATTACCCAGCTACTTGTTGTGGCAAGTCAGGATAAAAACCTTATTATTTACAGATTTATGCGAAACATAAATGATAATTATCCCATATTCAAAATTCAAATCTCCAATCAGATAGAGATTAGATCCCCACGTATTTCACATGCACTCAAACTCTTTTCCTCATCTATTTAAAGGGATTGCATCAACAACATCGGGAGAGTCAATTTTTGGGAAATCGATTCACAAGGAATTCATGCACGAACTTCTTCGTCTTTGCATTGTGTGATCCATGTCTGGGTTTATTTGCTTTTTATTTTGTTTTTACCCAGCCATGAACTAGTTTAATTTGGCTTGAGTTATCGGGTTTTGTTGGTGTAAAAGGTGAATGAATGGTTTTTTTTTTGTTTTTGATTCAATAAATTTCATTATTTGTTCATTCTTGGATCATGATTTTTTACCTTGAGAGAATTGGGAAAGGAACTCAAGTCTATCCATTTATCTAGGCTCGAGAGAGCTAGATTCATGAAACGAGTGAACATGGTTTCCATTTGAACGAACGTTGGTGGAAACTAATCTGCCTTAGGAATAAGGATCGAATTTCAGCTGCTAAAGAAGTGCAAGATTGGTGTTGCTCACCCAAGGTTAACGCAGGGATGTATCACCAAGGCATGCACAAACACCAGTTCTTTAGTTAGGGAAAACACGAAGGCATTGAAGAACACTTCGCCGAACATTGAAGGAGAAAACCCAATTGCTACGACATTCATCCAAACCCAGTTTCCACGGCAAAAACGTGACCTAGTTTCTACGACATTTATTCAAAACTAGTTTCCACAACAATCAAATTGCATCAGAAATCAGAAGCCACAAATATTCTTTTGGTATTCACACTACTGCTCACGATAACCCGATCTAATCTCTCATATCGATTACTCTTTTTTATTTATCTTACTTTGCTTAGTTTATTTTACTTGTTATTTATCACCACCTATCACTTACAATATTATTCTCTTTCAGTTCAAGAAGCTAAAAGTAAAAGTTTCACCAATCCATGTGGAGATGATCTTTATCTATAGTAGTACTTGTGACATGTTCACTTGTACCGTTTGCGTTGCACTTAAATCACAGTACAAGTTTTTGGCACCGTTTCTGGAGATTGGCAATAACGACTTTGTTTTTAATTTCCTGCACCTTTATTTCTTTTTGTTTTATTTTTGTATTTGGATTCCAGAGGCTAACAAGTTGGATTTTGTGTTGGTGTATGACTAGAGCATGACCGACAACACCAGAATACCCACTTGAACTAGAGATCGAGAGAGTTTTTCATAGAAGAAGAAGGGAGATAAGAGCAGCAATGGAAGATCCACCTGTTGATCTAGTTGGCAATAAGAATGCTGCTGCAGTAGGAGGAGGAGTTCTAACCGAACCTATTTGTGTACGGAAAAGACCCATCCGAGATCACTTAGTTCCAGACCTTGATGATCTCAATCCAGAAATTGTCAATCTTGAGATTCAAGACGCACATTTCAAAGGAAAGCCAATGATGTTAAATATGTTTAATTCAATTGGCCAGTTTGGCAGCTTAGCAACTGAAGATGCCATACACCATCTTAAATCGTTCTTAGAAGTTTGCGATTCATTTAGACAATATGGGGTCTATGAGGATGTCCTAAGGCTGAAGTTATTCCCCTATTCACTAAGGGATAGGGTGAAATCATGGTTAAACAGTATCCCATCTGGATCTTTAGAATCATGGACAGATCTATGTCGGAGTTTCCTTGTTAGATTTAATTTTACAAATATGACTGATAAATTTAATAATGACATTACTTCCTTTCATCAAACAGATGAGTCCATATACGAGGCTTGTGATCGGTATAAAGAGCTTCTACGCAAATGTTCCATGCACGGATTTAGAGATTGGATGGAAGTAGTGATGTTCTACAATGGAGTAAACACACCAACGAGGATGATGCTACATGCCTCGGAAAATGGCACACTCCTAGACAAGTCACCTGAGGAAGATTTGGAGATTTTGGACATACTTGCCAACAATTGATTATTAGTTCCCAACCACAAGGAGGGTAGCAGTGAGGCAAAATGCCTCGGCAATTGAGCTTGATTCATCAGAAGCTATCTCATCACAGTTGGTTGCATTAACCAATATGGTTAAGAATATGCAGCGGCCCAGAACACTTAGGAGGTCAAGGTAGTAGATTCATTTTGTGATTCTTGTAATGATAACCATGATTCTTTTGAGTGTCCACAGAACCCAGGGTCTAGTTTTTGTGTTGGAAACTACAACCAGAACAACAATACACATTCTAACACATACAATCCAACAAGGCAGCTGTTGACGCTCCAAAAGTACTATTTTCCATGCCTATTTCACAGGCTTTTTCTTGTCTTTTAAGTAAATTTAGTTGCATTTAGGTCAAAAAAATCATGCATTTGCATAAAGAGTTAGGAACTAGTGTTATGCCATAGTGAAGGAATGTTTTTGTTGATATTTTTGCAGATTTGGCATAGTATTTGGCTAAAAAATGCGCAGAGTAGAGCAGACCAGCGTAGGCAGGAAACGATGCCAAGGAGGATGTCGAGTAGCTGTTGGTAGAGAAGAGAACTTGATGCTATGCCAAGTAGCTGTTAAACTCGAAAAAATAAGACCAGATCAGGCTGCGAGAAAATATGGATTGGATCAATCTTTGAAAAAATAGTGGATAAGAAGTTCCAAGCGCAGTTGGTAGAACCATGCCCAATAGAGATGCTAGAGCTGTGTCGGCATGATGGCGTCATCCCTAGCTTGATCAGCTTATCACTTTATCTGCCTATCACTTCAAATCTGGATAAAGGTGATCACAAGCTTTATCCCTTGAACGTTCAATTTTCTAATATAAAGGCATATCCCAGCCTCCTTTACACGCCTATTTAAAGACTAATTGTGAAGAGAAAAGTGTGGAGATTTTTCGAGAGGATTGATCATAACCGGTTACACTAAGGAGAGGTGGTTTGACCAGCTTGACGGAGAGCCTTGATCGTGAAGGGCTGCATCGAGAGACCTCCTTCTCGCCATTCTCTTTGGTTTAGTTGTTTTATTTTGTTTTAATGATGATGTTCTTGCAAAACGATGAAAGTTTTATGGTTGATACCCTCACCATGAACTAATTTAATAGTTGGTGAGGGATGTTTGTGTTTGAACGCTAATTTTAATGTTTAGTTTTTAATAAATCAGAACTGTCTCGGTAGTGATTTTCTATCTGGCATGCTTTACTATTTTCTAAATGTTCTGCCAAGCGAGATCTAGCATTACCATTTTCTAAATACTTTTCCAAGCGAAAGCTGGCATGGTTGGCCTATTGCTTCTCAATATCTTAATAGACTTGGATGGCAACGATCAATTGCTGGATACTACGGAGAGATGCTTCGAAAAAAGATGTTCAAGTAGATGAACTTACTTCGGGAGTGAAATTTACCCCTTAGGAGTAAAGATTGGTACTTAATCAAATTAGTTTATGAAAAAACATTCACTATAGACATATAGAGTTTTTTTTTGCATAATTAATTTAGGGCAATTCCATCGACAGAGGCATTGCAGTCTTTAAATATGCTCGGCAAACAATGCCAAGATGAGATTTGTTAAAGGCTGGCATGGCATTAATAACGTGAAAATCATGCATCTCTTGCCAACACACATCATTCATTTAAACACTCTCATTGCCAACGTCTTTACTTTTTTTTTTATTTCTTTTCTTGTTAGTCATTTTCAAAAACCACTTCCAATCAAAACAATCTTTTTTCCAAGACAAGTAATCAAACAAAGCAATCAAATTCTAGGGAAATCTCTATGGGATTGATACTCAGCTTAATTGTTGTATTACTTGCAGACCGTGTATACTTGCACGCAATATATTTTCTTGGAACTGTTTTAACACTTTTCCAATATCTTTTACGCCCTACTGCCAGCAAATAATCATTCACGCCGAGAGTCTACAAGTTTTTGGCGCCGTTGCCGGGGATTGCAACAAAGTTTTTTTTGTTTTGATTTTTACTTGTCTTTTGTTTTAGTTTATGATTATTTTCTTTTTATTATTTATTTTTCTAATATTATCATTTAATTTAGGTACTTTTAGGAACATGAAGGATCCGATAATGAACATTAGAGACCATATTAGAGCTTACGAGCGATGGCATTACCAGCAAAATTTTCTGTGGTATGATCAAGGAGCTGACGTTTTTGCTTACGATAATGGCATTGCTGCTGCTACACATATGCCATGGCAAAATGGTCCTCAACATTTGCCGAGCTACTCGTACGATGATCAAATAGACTTCTATGATGATTACAACTTTCCTGATACAACGCACATGTCTTGGCAAGGGAACTTACACTTCAAGGAGGATGCTCAACGTCAAGAGATTTTGAAGTAGTTCAAGGGGAATCTGAAATTCCAAACCAAGAAGACAAATGCAAGAAGCCGATTATTTGCCAGGAAGAGAAATTATTGCTAGCGGGTGAATCCAATGAAGTAGAGAAAAAAGAGGCAAAGGTTGATGATGCCAGCCCACTATCTGATGTCAGACCGCTATCCGATGCCAAACAGCAGACAGATGCCGGCACCATTGTGTCAAGACTAGTGGAGCCACCATTTTCTAACCCCGCGTCGGTAAGACAAACATGTATTACTGTTGACAATTTCAAAGTTTTTAAATGTACAGATGAAATTGAATGTCATGCAGTTGAACTAATTGAATCCATTTTGGATGAGAACCTGGCATTGAATTGCCAATGAATGGATGCTGATGCCATAAAACAAAAGTGCGATGGCAAAATAATTGAGCGACAGAGAATATCGATTCTTGTCGAGATTGATGTCATGAAGCAAGGTATGCTCAAATGGCATGTTTCTGGAAGGAAAAAAGGATCCTAAATGACTGAGAATGATGAACTGAAGCAGGAAAAAATTGCCGTAACAATAATATCAGAGATGTTGCGGCTCAAGGCTGAAGATTTTATGATGATTCTGGAACAAGATGAGGATGACTATGCCTCGACAACAATGAGATTCTTCGATTTTCTAAGGTTGTTGTTCAAAGCCACCATGGAAAATATTCCCTTACATTGTGCAAACGAGAATTTGACATGATCAAAGGAAGGCAATTCTTTGGCTTTCTATGTTGGCTATTAAAAAAGGATTGCCACACCCTACCACCTACCAACCAAGGGCCAACGTTTGAAGGAATACTTGGAAGGTGATCAGAACAAAGCCAATGAGGTTTTCCTCTTGGCAGTGGTACCGTAAACCATCATCATTAGGTTTGAATTAGGTTAGATGTTTTTTTTCTTTATTTTTAGGATTCATGATTTTCAGTACTTTTTCTTTCTTTTAATTTTCATTTTATTTCCTTTGTTGTGTTGAAAGTTTTGCTTTGAGAATGTGCAGATTTCGTATGCCAGGGACACTGCTAAGGAGGGACTGACATGAGACGATCAGGTGATTCAGGCATCTGCAGATTTCTGTGCCAGACACCGTTCCAGAGTTGTGAATTGGCATGAGGAGTTGGCAGAATGAAAGAATCCATTGTGCCAGGAGCAATCCCAGCGCAGAAGCTTGATATGCGGCAAATTGCATATTTGGGAGAAGAATTTACCCTAGCTTGATTAAATTCAGTTCATTGAAGAGAGAGATTACTTTTCTTTCAATTTTAACTCTAGTCGTCCCATATTTAAGTTGAATTTAAATTCAATTTAAATATCTTACCCTATATCAGTTTAACCTTATCCTATCACTTACAACCTTATCGCATAACCCTTATCACTTTAACCTCATCCTATCGCTTACAACTTTATCAAATAACCCTTATCACTTAACCCCTTATCAAATCAAATCATTTTATTTTCCATCATTAACCACAATTAATTTAGTTACTTTAATTAAACCATATTAACACTTAACTCTTTACTCTTCAGCTACCCTAGCCGTTTAATGAAACAAAAACTCTTTCACTTCTGTATCAAGCAAGAAACTAAGATCCATATTTTCTATTCTCCTTCCTTTGACCAAACCTTCCAAATCCTCATCTCGTTAATATCATGTTTAAGTTAGAGGATTGGAGGATGAACACATGGAGTATGCCAACTCAATGATTGTTTCCAAGAGAAAGAAGTTGCTGGAAGAAATATGCAAGCCTAGCATGACATGGATGGTGTCTTCTAAGGGACATCGAACGGTCAAGAGATTGGCACTAAAATCTCAACTGAGGGGGTGGAACAATTGAAGGCAAATCTGATGCCAACCACCCACAATGAAATGGTGTCAGAAGAACAACTGACATTACTATACTCGATCATTGTTTGCCGAAAATCCAATGTCAGCAAAATCATCATTGAGGAGACTTTTAAATGAGCTAGTAAGAGTAATGGTAGTCTATTCTTTCCATTATTGATTTCTAACATTTGTATGAAACATGGTGTGCCCAAGCTTGATTCGAACAAAGGCCAAGAGATCAAGGGCACCACCATCTCGCTAGCTATATGGAAGAACCTCACTGCCACAGAGATCAAGGACAAAGGGAAAAGCAAAAGAGGCGACGCTAAAGCCCAAAATGTCAAAGGCAAAGCCTGACATCTTTATACCAGCCAGTTTCGTGGCATTGCTTCCATAGATCTACCACCGCCATGAGGTTATTCTCCTTAAATTAGAGAAAGTTGAGGAGCTTAATGTCAAGCTGCGACATTACACACATAAGTCTTTTCCAACGACGATGTTATGCCAGCTAATCCTGCAAGTCCAGCCCACACACCATCTGATGCCATTGTCCCAATGTCTCCAATACATGTTGAATCTGCCAGCACTGATTCTCAATTTGAAGCAAAGAAAACCAAAAGACATGTCTGCCAAGAAGTCTATTGCCACACCAAATGCACCTACATCATCCGGTGCCACTAAACCTGCCGCCTCAGAGCTGGTGCATATTGTCAAGGAAGTTTGAGTTTCCAATGCCACAAAACATGTCATGACGAGATCTAAACGCAAGGCCCAAGATCATTGGAAATTATCCCAAAGAAATACCCGAGCCAAGCTAGCTATAGAAGCACGTGCCAACTGTGGAGAAGTCTCTTCTGAGGGGGAGTCTTCTTCTTCCTAAACTCTTTACATCTCATTTTTACTGCATTTTCTTGATCATGCATTTTTATTGTATATATGTGTTGTTCCATGCATTGATGACTATGCACATCTTGGGTTTGAGGGTGCGCATTTCCTCACATTTATGTCATGTCATTCATGTTTATTTTCTGTATTGCATTCTGTTTTCATGACATGCCATATAGGTTAGATTAGGATTAATGTCATGCATACCAAACCACTAAAAAAGTGAAAAAGAAAATTTTGTCTCGGCCGAATTTTAAAGCATGTTAACATTTGTTAGACAAGCTTAACTTGACCTAGGTTTCTGTCCAATGTAGAAATTTTAAATCTTTAGATGTCTATGCCATCAGAATAGTAATGCCAAAATTGCTTGCCAATTGACCTCTAGTTTTGGGAATTGAATTACACTTAAACATGTAGTATGCATCTAGTTCCCTAGCAAACTTAGAATTTTTTGACACTATGCTCAGAATTGAGAAAAAAAAAAGAAAAAATGATGTCAGGGTAAAAATTGAAAATTAATAAGGCAACAAAGTTTTGCCATGACAATAAAAAATTGAAACTCTCCTCTACCTAGAGATAATAAGTTACTTGGGGCTTTGTGGTATGCTCCCTCTTAGTTCTCAAATCTAAAACTTTAGGTATGAGTTGAAGAGAAAACGTAGTGATGTCTGGATTAAGGTGGAGATTCGTGGTACGCTCCCTCTTATTACTCACACTAAACAGTATCACGAGGTTATCTTAAGTTAATGCCGGAAAAAAACCCTAGGCAAGAAAAGAGAAAAAAAATTATAATTAAGAGTTTTGGTAGTAGATGCATATTGCATACACTACATGCACTTTCATGTCCTAAGACTAGAGTTATATTGCCGCTCTTGAATTTTCTATCTACTTGGCATTAATGCACTAAGTTAACTGAGGACAAACCAATGCCAACTTCTGCTTTCCAACATCTATTGGCATGCCAGCCAAAATTTTGTCGAGGTACTATTTTCACCATTTTTATTTTTATTTTACATTACTTGAGGACAAGCAATGAGCTAGGTGTGGGGGAGTGTTGACGCTGCAAAAGTACTATTTTTCATGCCTATTTCACATGCTTTTTCTTATCTTTTAAGTACATTTTGTTGCATTTAGGTCACAAAATCATGCATTTGCATAAAGAGTTGGGAACTAGTGGTATGCCAGAGTGAATGGATGTTTTTGTTGCTATTTTGTAGATTTGGCATATTATTTAGCACAGAAATGAACAGAGCAGAGCAGACCATCGTAGGTAGGAAACGATGCCAAGGAGGATGTCGAGTAGCTGTTGGCAGAGAAGAGAACTTGATGTCATGCCAAGTAGCTGTTGAACCCCAAAAAATAGGACCAGATCAGGCTGCGAGAAAATAGGGATTGGATTAATCTCCAAAAAAATAACGAATAACCAGTGCCGAGCGAGGTTGGCAGAACCATGCCAAGCTGGGATGCCAAAGCTGTGTCGGCACGATGTCGTCAGCCCTAACCTGATCAACTTATCACCTTATCTGCCTATCACTTCAAATCTGGATAAAGGTTATCACAAGCCTTATCCTTGAGCGTTCAAATTTCAAATACAAATGCTTATCCTAGCTTCCTTTACACGCCTATTTAATGACCGATTGTGAAAAGCAAAGTGTGGAGATTTTCTGAGAGGATTGATCACAACCGGCTGCACCAAGGAGAGGTGGTTCGATCAGCTTGACCAAGAGCCTAAACAGTGAAGGGCTGCATCGAGAGGCCTACCTCTCGCCATTCTCTTTGGTTTATTTTTTTTATTTTTTTAATGATGATGTTCTTGCAGAACGATGAAAGTTTTATGGTTGATACCCTCACCATGAACTAATTTAATAGTTGGTGAGGGGTGTTTGCGTTTGAACGCTATTTTAATGTTTAGCTTTTAATAAATCGGAACTGTCTCGGTAGTGTTTTTCTATCTGGCATGCTTTATTGTTTTCTAAATGTTCTGCCAAGCGAGAGCTGGCATTACCATTTTCTAAATAATTTGCCAAGCGAAAGCTGGCATGGTTGGCCTATTGCTTCTCAATATCTTAATAGACTTGGGTGGCAACGATCAGTTGCTGGATACTAAGGAGAGATGCTTCGAAACAAGATGTTCAAGTAGATGAACTTACTTCGGGAGTGAAATCTACCCCTTAGGAGTAAGGATTGATACTTAATCAATTTAGTTTATGAAAAAACATTCACTATAGACATATATGGGTTTTTTTTGCATAATTAATTTAGGACAATGCCATCGACTGAGTCATTGGCATCTTTAAATATGCTCTCTAAACAATGCCAAGACGAGATTTGTTAAAGGCTGGCATGGCATGAATAACGTAAAAAAGCAGACATCCCTTGCCAACGCTCATCATTATTTTAAACACTCTCCTTGCCAACCTCTTTACTTTGTTTTATTTCTTTTCTTGTTAGTCATTTTCAAAACCACTTCCAATCAAAACAATCTTTTTTTCCAAGACAAGTAATCAAACAAAGCAATCGAATTCTAGCGCAATCTCTGTGGGATCGATACTCAGCTTAATTGTTGTATTACTTGCAGACCGTGTATACTTGCACGCAATAGATTTTTTTGCACTGTATGATTAGTGCTTATTCTATGCTTTGTTTTGTGTTTAATTACTCCTTGATTGGTTGTTTTAAGTTGCTAATTTTGGCACTCTTGTTCATTTTTAATGCAGAACAATAGATTCCATAATTGTTGCTAAAACTGATGAAATTGTGCAATTTTGGTTTTTCTGGATTCGTGGCTGGATTGGTGGGCATGAAAGTGTTGACTGGGCGACACGTCAACGGATTTTAGAAGATGATGTCAGCAACACATGATAGCTTAACAACTGCATTCTCGATAACTTATCAGCCGATATTTGGATTAATACTTGGGAATTATCTTTTGTATTTAATTTAAACACTTTAGGATTTATTTCTTATCACTTTAGGAATTATATTTTTTATTTTAAATATTTTAGGATTTATCTCTTATCATTTTAGAGTTATTTTAGGGTTTTGAGATACTATAAATACCCCTTTGGGGTGAACTCAAAAACCATCTATTGTTCTTGGTTTTATTTTACTTTGAGTTTATAATATTTCTTCTCTTTAATTCTTTATTTTCTTTTAGTCTTCTTTACTTCTTCAAAAATTATGCTAAGTATGATTTCTTCCATAATCATGCTTATAAAAGTTTTCCATAGCCAAGGGCTAAAGCAATGACTCAATTCCAACGTGAGGATTGAAAAGCACTTCATCAACTTCGGGTATCTCTCACAGTTTTCTAAGCTTAATTTCAAAATCAAAATGATTTCAAAACTAAAGATTGATGTTGGTTAGGATGTTTTCTTGGTTAAACGTGTGGGAGGAAGGATCGACTATTGAAGCACATTCGACTTTCTACGAACACATTTAGCAAAATTGTTTGCGAAGAGGAAACTGAGATCGGATCAGTTATTATTGAAACAACATAATTCGAGTCGATCTTTTACGAACTTAAACGTTTTTTACAACATTGCATTTTTTAGATTGTTGAGTGCATAAAAGTTCTATATTTTACCCCTCATTTACCCATATTTTTGCTGCACTCAAGCATGATTCATTGCATTTAGGATAGGTTTTTGCATACACATCACAAGTAGATAAAAGTACACAGTTGCTGCAGATTTTGGTTACTTTTGCAAGTATCTTCTGCGGCAGACCCAGGGCAGCAAAAGAGCAAAGGCGAGTTGCGGAGCTGGAGTCGAAAAGCATAGTCTATCGTGACATCTGTCATGGCAGCGAAGACGACATTGGAATGCTGAGGTGGAAAAGTGAAGTGGAGCTCGACAGATAAAGGATTTCAAGCTGATCTGTCGTGGACCACACCTATATTTTTCTAAGCCCTGGAAGCAAAATGAATGACAGGCCCAAAGTTCAAGGAAGAAACTCAAGGCAAGAAAAGAGGACAAATTCAAGGCATCTACTCAGAAGATTTAGTCTTCAATAGAGTTGTACTTTAATTTAAACTTGTATTCTTGTCATATTAGAAAACTTGAACTCAAGGCCTATATAAAGGCACGTAATTCGACCTAGGGGAGGATATCTCATTCCTAGCCGTCTTCCCCCAAAAACTCTAGTCGTTTCTCTCTCTTCACCATGTTCTAAACCTTCCCAAGGGCTAAGGGTTGATTTGTAAAGTAGTTGTGAGGATTGTAATTGTTTTTAGGATTTTTCTGTTCAAGTAATAAAAACTTCAAGTTTATTTACTATGGTTTTCAATATCTAATAAGAGCATCGAGAGAGCATTGTGAGGTTATCCATTTGCTTAATATCGGGAGCGTTAAGCATACGAAAGAGGTAAATACGTGTTTTCCAGTTTATGGTTAAACCATCTTGGCTTAGGGATAGGTACAAGGCTAAGTGGCTAAGGATGAATTCGATAACATCGGTGTTCACCCTTTGATTTACGCCGGGAGGTATCATCCAAGAAGTTTTCATCAACAAAACTTGGACCTAGGGATAGGACAAGTCATAACAGGAATTCTTGCCAAGCTTGAAGTACATAGTTGTTGGTCGCTGCAGTGACATCAACGGACCTCTGCCGCGACAGGTGCTGCCGCGACAAGAACGACGACATAACGACAGAAGTTCCTCTGAACAGTGCAACACTTGCACTACTGAGCAATTCAATACCAGCCCATTCTCTCAATCTGTTTATCCTATCTTTTATTTCAGTTATTTCTCAAGATTACTTCAAACAAACATTTAAACTATTTCTTTTTCTTGTGAAGCAATTCAAGGATAGAGTTATTTCCAGTCCATGTGGAGACGATATCCGATACTCTAATATCACTTTACTACTTGCGTCGTGTACACTTGCACTATTTGTGATAGTCTTATTTACACGCAACAAGTTTTTGGCGCTGTTGCTTGGGACTGGCAACATACCTTTACCTTTTAATTAATGCACTTTGTTTTTGTTTTTATTTTTATTTTCTGTTTTTAGTTGTTTTATTTTCCCTATGCTTTTCACAAGGTTCTCTAGTTGCTTATGCGCAGATCGAGATGTGGTAAAAAACCTGAGTACGAATTAGATCCAGAAATCAAACGCACATATCAACTCAAGAACCAAGCTCGACTCTTGATATAACAAAACAACTATCTTGAGGAGAAACTGGAAGCAATGGTGAACGGAAGGGAAGGCCACAGGGAAGATGACAACCACCCCAGAGGTGATGGGGATCCTCCTAATGACCCCAGAAACAATCTGCCGCCGCCCGCTGCCCCAGCAACACGACAGACCTGTCGAGACTACATGGATAATGACCATGTTGAACTGGAAACTACCCTGCCAGATGTGGAAGCTGAACACTTCGAACTGAAACATGTCATGTTCAGCATGATAAATTATGTGGGCCAATTTGGTGGTTCTGCTACTGAGGGCGCTCGTGAACATCTCAAAATGTTCCAGGAAATCTGTGGATCGTTAAAGCTACCAGGGATAAGTCTGGAAGTACTGAGACTCCGGATATTCCCTCATTCATTGAGAGATATAGCTAAAACTTGGTGGAATAAATTAATGTCGGGTTCAATAAGAATTTGGGCAGATCTCTCTCGTGAATTCCTTTCTCGTTTTAATCCTTCTCATTTATCTGAAAGATTGCGTAACGAGATTGCTACTTTTCAACAGGAAGATGACGAGCCAATGCATGAGGCGTTGGATAGATTTACGACTCTTTTACGGAACTGCCCAATGCATGGATTCTCTGTGTGGAATCAGGTTGTCAAATTCTACAACGCTGCCAATGCACACACTTGACTGAGGATAGATTCAGCAGCGAATGGGTTATTGCTGGATAAAGAACCAGATGAGGCAATGCTAGTGTTGAAAAAGTTAGCAAAGAACGATGAGCAATTTCCTACAGCTCGAAGGGGAGGTAAACGAGGAATATCTGTAAAGGAGTACAAAGCTGAGAACTCGGTAAAAACTCAAATTGCATACCTCACTAAGATAGTAAAAAATCTACAGCGAAAGGATTATAAAGCTATATTTTCTACAGAAGAGGTGTGTGAAACCTGTAGTAGGAACCACAGTACAGAGGAGTGTCCTTTACAGCTGGAAGAAGGGATGCATGTTGAGAACTACAATCGAAATAAAACCTATGACTCCAACCACTACAACCCAAACTGGAGGAAGGAACCAAAATTTTCATGGAGTAACCCCAAAAAAGCACTAAACCCTCCAGTCCAGAACAACCAGAATCAAGGAGGTCCTAGGATTCTGTTACGATAGCAACCACAGCAACAACCACAACAACAGCCGGCAGCCACCACGAGTATACTAGAGCAGACCCTGTCCACATTTATGTCACAAACAGGAGCATACATGGCAAACATGGATCACTTTGTCAAGAAAACTGAGTCCTTCATGGACAAGAAAAAGATGAAAATGATAAACCATGAGGCCACCCTGAAATCCTTAGAGACACAGATAGGCCAGGTGTCACAGTTTATCAACCCAAGGCAGAACGGAGGATTCCCTAGTGATCCTGAGGTCACTAGAAAACCCACACATGAGCAGTGCAAAGCGATTACAACGAGGAGTGGGAAACAACTACAAAGGTCGGTAATAAAAGAAACACCAAGTAAGGAACCGACCTTACAGACACCTGCAGAGGAGAAACAAACTGTTGTCGTCACACCTGCCACGACAGTAGAAGGAACAGAGGAGCAGAAAGAAACTAAAGATCTTGAGCCTACTCATATCCGACTTCCATGTGAAGGACGCCTTGAAGATTACCATCCTCCACCCCCTTTTCCAAAGCGGCTAAAGAAACAGAAACATGAGTACCAGCTTAAAAAGATCTATGATGTTTTTAAGCAAGTACACATCAACATCCCGCTGTTAGAAGCAATTAAGCATATGCCTAGTTATGCAAAGTTTCTGAAGGATGCAATGTCCAGGAGGTCCAGACTTGGGGAATTTGAAACAGTAATGATGACAGAAGGATGCATGGCAATCCTCCATAAGAGACCACCCCCAAAGAAGAAGGATCTTGGCAGCTTCATCATACCATGCATAATTGGAGACAAGTTTGTGGGTAAGGCACATTGTGATCTTGGTGCTAGCATTAATCTAATGCCCAAATCTGTATTTCAGAAACTAGGTATTGGACAAGAAAGGCCCACGATAGTCATGTTGCAGCTTGCAGACCGCTCTTACGTACAACCGAAAGGAAAGATCAAAGATATCTTGGTAAGAGTGTATAAGTTTATTTTTCTTGCCGAATTTTTTGTTTTAGATTGTGAAACAAATGAAAACGCACCGATCATCCTGGGGCGACCCTTCCTAGCCACAGGCAGAACATTGATCGATGTAGAAAAAGGAGAACTGACGATGAGAGTAAATGATCATCAAATCAAGCTCAATGTTCTCCAAGCAATGAAACAAGTTGATGCAGAGGAAGAGTGCAACGCAATTTCGGAAGTCATCCTAGACCAACCCTGCATCAGGTTGAACTGCCACGATAGGAAATTTGGTCAATACCACCGCAGTCACCCTGAAGACTGTCACGGCAGTAACAACGACTGTGACCCCTCAGACACAGAATCATCCGACACTAAAGGTCCTGAGGAGGTAAATTGGATAGGCACGCGTCCAGGTAAGTTCTTCGAGCCTTTGAATTATACCTCGAATGAACATGTAATCCAAAAGCCTTCCATTGAACAGCCACCTGCTCTAGACCTTAAACCCCTGCCAGGGCAACTTAAATACGTTTTTCTTGGTTTAAATGATATGTTGCCCGTAATCATCTCTTCCAAGTTGATGCAGGAACAAGAACAACAGCTGATCAAAATGCTACAGCAGCATAAAAAGGCAATTGGATGGACCATTGCTGATATCCAAGGCATCAGTCCGGCATTATGCATGCATAAGATCCTTTTGGAGGATGACCATAAGTTGACAATTGATGCCGAAAGACGACTAAACGAGGCTATGCGAGAGGTGGTGCGAAATGAAATCATCAAGTGGCTTGATGCCAGAATAATATATGCCATCTCGGATAGCAAGTGGGTGAGCCCGGTGCAATACATACCCAAAAGGGGAGGCATAACCGTAGTAACGAACAAGGACAACGAACTAATCCCAACCAGGACTATGACCGGTTGGAGGGTTTGTATGGACTACCGGAAGCTTAATAAAGCTACCCGGAAGGACCACTTCCCCCTACCTTTTATCGATCAAATGTTAGATAGATTAGCGGGGAAGCCTTACTACTGTTTTCTTGATGGTTACTCAGGTTATAACAAAATCGCAATTGCGCCGGAGAATCAAGAGAAAACCACCTTCACATGCTCGTACGACACATATGCCTTTCAAAGAATGCCATTTGGGCTCTGCAACGCACCAACATCTTTTCAACGGTGCATGATGGCAATATTCTCCGACATGGTAGAGGATTTCCTAGAAATCTTCATGGATGACTTTTCCATCTTTGGAGACAGCTTTGGCGATTGTTTATGCAATTTACAAAAGGTTCTTGAAAGTTGCGAAGAGGCAAACTTGGTTTTAAACTAGGAAAATGCCACTTTATGGTGGACGAGGGCATAGTGCTGGGCCACAAGGTTAGCTGCCGCGGCATAGAGGTAGACAGAGCCAAAATCAAGGTTATTGAAAAGCTATCGCCACCCACCACAGTCAAAGGAATAAGAAGTTTCTTAGGGCATGCAGGGTTTTATCGAAGGTTCATTGCCAACTTCTCAAAAATCACTAAACCCATGTGCCTCTTGATGGAACGAAATCGTGCCTTTGACTTTAACACTGAATGTACTGAAGCATTCAGAATATGGAAGGAGAAGCTGGTAACAGCCCCAATAGTGCAACCACCAGACCGGAGCCTACCATTCGAGATAATGTGAGACGCCAGTGATTATACTGCCGGGGCAGTACTAGGGCAAAGGAAGGAGAAACTCTTCCATGTGATCTACTATGCCAACAAAACTCTCAATGATACTCAGATAAAATACACTGCAACAGAAAAGGAGCTACTCGCAGTGGAGTTTGCAATTGACAAGTTTTGACCCTACATACATGGGACAAAAGTGGTGGTCCATACAGATCACTCAACACTTAAATATCTGTTCATAAAAAAAGATGCCAAACCAAGATTTATACGTTGGATTATGCTACTGCAAGAACTTGACATTGACATCAAAGACAAGAAGGGGACAGAGAACCAAGTAGCAGATCACTTGTCAAGGCTGGAGATGGGAAGGAATCAAGAGAAAGACAATACCAACATATTGGAAACCTTCCCAGATGAGCAGTTGTTTGCTGCCACCAACACTGCCGCAACAGCCATGGCGGCAGGTAAGCTTTCTAAAACCCCTTGGTATGCTGACATTGTCAATTATATTGTAAGTGGGTTATTACCTTCTGAGCTTAATTACCAAGCAAGGAAGAGGTTCCAAAATGATGCAAAACATTATTATTGGGACGAACCTCTCCTCTTTAAGCACTGTGCAGATTAGATCAACAGGAGATGCATACCACATGAGGAACATAAATAAGTGCTTCACCACTTTCATGCTGCCCCTTATAGAGGACACTTGGGAGGAAATAAAACTGCTGCCAAGGTTCTACAATCAGGTTTCTATTGGCCTACACTGTTCAAGGATGCACAAGCTTTTTACAAGAGCTGTGACAAATGCCAAAGGACTGGGAATATATCTAGAAGGCATGAGATGCCACTGTAAAACATACTTGAGGTCGAAATCTTCGATGTTTGGGGAATCGACTTCATGGGACCATTCTCAGCCTCTTGTGGGAATTTATACATCCTACTGGAAGTACATTATGTGTCCAAGTAGGTAGAAGCGATCGCCACTCAAAAGAACGATGCCAAGACTGTGCAGAGATTCCTTCACAAGCACATCCTCTCAAGGTTCGGCATCCCAAGGGCGATAATTAGCGATGAGGGAAGGCATTTCGACAATAGGGTAATTGCTAGTGTACTAAGAAAATACGGAGTAAGGCACCGAATTGCATCAGCATATCACCCTCAAACCAATGGGCAGGCCGAGATATCAAATAGAGAAGTAAAGAACATCCTAGAGAAGATGGTCAAACCAACTCGAAAGGACTGGTCTCTACACCTTAATGATGCACTATGGGCCTACAGGACAACATTCAAGACCCCATTGGGAATGTCACCTTATCGCCTCATTTGTGGGAAAACTTGCCATTTACCTGTCGAGATACAACACAAGGCATATTGGGCTATCAAGACAGTTAATGTGGATTAGGACAAGGCAGGGCAGAAAAGGCTACTGGACTTGAATGAAATCGAAGAAATTCGAGCAACGACCTACGACAACGCCAAGATCTACAAGGACAAAACAAAGAAGTGGCACGACAGAAAACTGTTGCCACGATAGTTCTGCCCAGGGCAGCAGGTGCTGTCGTTCAATTCTAGGTTGAAGCTTTTCCCATGAAAGCTTAAATCTAGATGGTCTGGCCCATTCCAACTTGTCCACGTTTTTCCCCAGGGTGCCATTACAATTAGATCAATGAAGGATGGGCACCAATTCAAGGTCAATGGACAAAGGCTCAAGCATTATCAGGGGATTGAAGCCCCAAGGATGCATGAAGTAGTACTTTAGGAGATGCCCCTCAAGGCATCCCTAATTTAACTTAATTTTATTTTATTTTATTTATTTATTATTTTTAGGAAATAAGATTTTAATTTAGTTTATTTATTTATTTTTAGGAAATAAAGGAAGCAAAGCAAAGAGGAGGAAAACCAGCCCACCACATTCACAACAGCCCAACGGAAAACTCTATCGTGACAGCCTGTCACCAGCTGTCGTGGCAGACGCAGAAAATACAGCCTGTCACGGAGCTGTCGCGACATACACGCAAACACGTAACAGACGCGGAAACGCGAGACAAATGCGTCAAGAAACCGTGTGACATCTGGCCCCGTTATTCACACCTGCCGTTACATTCCTCACGGGCAGAAAACCCCGTTCTATATAAACCCCCACTCCCATTTCATTTTTCATCTCATTCTCATTCTCTCTACTTGCTTCCCAGAATTTAGACCTCAGAAAACTTTCTTTTATTTTGCTACAGTTTTCCTCACAATGGCTACCAGATCAACCCGACGGAGTGCTGCCTCTACCTTTTCCACGGCAGTGTCCACACCCAGCCACAACAGAATACCCAGTCGTTTCTCATCAGTAGACTCGGGGCAGAGGTACTATGGCTCGTTCCAAAAGAGAGAGATTGGGGAAGAAAGAGGGTTCACCTACACCCAAAAGACGGGAGAATTAGGGCTTCAAAGTTTCATCGCCAAGAAAATCATCGCACTCAAGTGGCAGATGTTCGCTGTCCAGCCAGAGGAGATGAATGTCACCCTAGTTCAAGAGTTCTACGCTGCTATCCTCGAAAAAGATGCCACGACAGTAACTGTCAGTGGCAAGGAGGTCTCCCTTGAACCAGCATACATCAACACATTGTATGGCCTCTATGTGAGCAAGAAGGAAGATGCTCTTAGGAGGTTCGTAAACCGTCTATCATCGGCAGACGACGATGCTGTCATGGCAGAGCTGACAGAAGAGGGCATGCAATGGAACGATGATCCCAAGCACCGATGGACAGTGCGAAGGACTCAGCTCACACCGCAAGCAAAGCTTTGGAACTACTTCGTGAAGAAACGCCTCATGCCCAAATCACACAACACCACGGTTGACCGGCAGAGATTAGCCCTAGTATATTCCATCCTCAACGAGAGGCAAATCAACGTTGGCAGATACATCCGAGATGACATTCTTGAGTGTGCACTCCGACCAACAGCCCCCTATACTTCCCCTACCTGATCACCACACTCTGCCGAGCCAACAACATGCTGGAGATCAATGAAGATTTAAAAATCCGAGAAAAAGGATGGACGCAGTAGAACCTCTATAGTTTGATGGAATTGAAGGCTGCCACTCGTCTTACATGGACCCCACTGTCGCGGCAGAAGCAACAACAGAACCTGACTCCACTGAACCTGTCACGGCATAATCGAAACAGATGATGGCCGCACCACCGGCAGACACCTCCAGCCAAATCCTGCAGATGCTGAAGAGGGTGGAGGAATGCCAGCTAGGCTTCATGGGATTTATGAGGGATTTTACTACTGCCACGGTAAATTTCATAAAGGTTTGCCGCCCCAACACCTGCTGCTAGCCCCAAAACACCCACTGCTGCCTCCACATCACCACCTGGCACGACAGAAGATGGCGACAGGAGATTTGCCACTCCCCGAGGAGAGAAAAGGAAGGAACCACTACCGGAAATCGACCCAAAATACTTTGAAGGGTTCTCATCCTCCTCCGTCTGGTAGGATGATTCTGATTCAGAACCATCTGTCGTCCGAGACATATCGAAGGACTTCCCTCCGATGAAGAGGAAGAAGCTGAGAGAAACTATTGAAGGGCCCTGCCACGACAGATCGAACAACAGCAGCAGTAGCAGCAGTGATGATGACATCGAGGTCCTGGGCAAGGCCCCTAAGATTTCACCTACCCGAGTCTAGCCACCTCGAGAGGCCAAAAAGAAGATCGCCTCACCATCTCCCAGATCCAGATCAGTAGCAGCAGCAATGACAGCTCATCAACATCAATGCTTTTCTATTTTGCTTGATGTATCTACTGTTATTTTATCTTTTTGTGATGTTATTTTTAATTTTTTTCATGCATTAAGGGCAATGCAACCCTTGAGTTTGGGGGTAGGCATCCCTCTATTAATGAACTTTTTAGTTGTGTCTTTAATTTGTGTCTTGTGTCTCATTTTAGTTAAAGTTTATTTTAAAAAAACAAAAATTTGGCTTTAGTCTTTGAACTGAACTTACCTG
Source organism: Hibiscus trionum (assembly GCA_030270665.1). Lineage (NCBI taxonomy): Eukaryota > Viridiplantae > Streptophyta > Magnoliopsida > Malvales > Malvaceae > Hibiscus > Hibiscus trionum. The sequence continues at coordinate 4,313,869 of BSYR01000007.1, read as the reverse complement.
CCGCGACATTCTCTGTCGTGATTGTGACTTTAGGATGTTTTAGGAATTATTTAGAGCCTTGCTATAGTTCTGAACTTTAAAACACCCTTGTGACTTATATTCTGTCTAGAATTCTGTTAGTGAACTAGAGTAGGAAGGCTTAACCATTATAATTGCCCCTAGAGGTGCCTAACACTGGCTCTAGGGAAAGAATAAAAGAAAAACTTAGACTCAATGCCCCTAGAGGTGCCTAACATCGGCTCTAGGAAGATAGCTAGAGGTTTCGAAATACAGGCTCTAGTAAAATCAAAATAAGAAAATAAGAAAAAGACCGAGTCTAATTCAGAAAAAACTAAAGGAGCCTAAGAATTGCCTCCAAAAAAATGAAATTTGGCATAAAATTCAAGTGAGTAGCATAACTATTCTGGTAACTAAGGGAGTCTAGGCACATATTTGTTCACAAAACCTGCACACACTTACACAATGATTATAGCATTGTTCCGGATAAATCCATAAACACCAGACAAGATACTACTCTTGATAGTGAATGTGTTGTTGGTAATGAATGTTCTCTGAATTAAGCCAAGCCAAAAAGTTTTTATTTTTAGATAGGTTGTATTTGCTTGAGGACAAGCAAGAAATTGAGTTTGGGGTGTGTTGAGTGCATAAAAGTTCTATATTTTACCCCCCATTTACCCATATTTTTGTTGTACTCAAGCATGATTCATTGCATTTAGGATAGGTTTTTGCATACACAATACAATTAGTAAAAGTACACAGTTGCTGCTGATTTTGGTTACTTTTGAAGGTATCTGCTGCGGCAGACCCAGGGAAGTAAAAGAGCAGAGGCGAGTTGCAGAGCTGGAGTCGAAAAGCATAGTATGTCGTGACATATGCCGTGGCAGCCAAGACGACAGTGGAATGCTTAGGTGGAAAAGTGAAGTGGAGCTCGACAGATAGAGGATTTCAAGCCGATCTTTCGTGGACCACTCCCATATTTTTCTAAGCCCTGGAAGCATAATGAAGGCCAGACCCAAAGTTCAAGGAAGTAACTCAAGGCAAGAAAAGAGGATGAATTCAAGGCATCTACTCAGAAGATTTAGTCTTCAATAGAGTTGTACTTTAATTTAAACTTGTATTCTTTCCATATTAGAAAACTTGAACCCAAGGCCTATATAAAGGCATGTAATTCAGCCTAGGGGAGGATATCCCATCCCTAGCCGTCTTCCCCCAAAAACTCTAGTCGTTTCTCTCTCTTCACCATGCTCTAAACTTCCCATGGGCTAAGGGTTGATTTGTAAAGTAGTTGTGAGGATTGTAATTATTCTTAGGATTTTTCTATTCAAGTAATAAAAACTTCAAGTTTATTTACTCTGGTTTTCAATATCTCATAAGAGCATCGGGAGAGCATTGTGAGGTTATGCATTTGCTTAATATTGGGAGCGTTAAGCATACGGAAGGGGTAAATACGTGTTTTCCAGTTTATGGTTAAACCATCTTGGCTTCGGGATAATTACAAGGCTAAGTGGCTAAGGAAGAATTCGATAACATTGGTGTTCACCCTTTGATTTACGCTGAGAGGTATCATCCAAGAAGTCTTCATCAACAGAACTTGGACCTAGGGATAGGACATGTCATAACAGGGATTCTTGCCAAGCTTGAAGTGCAGAGTTGTTGGTCGCTGCCGCGACATCAACAGACCTCTGCCGCGACAGGAACGACGACATAACGACAGAAGTTCCTCTGAACAGTGCAACACTTGCACTACTGAGTAATTCAATACCAGCCCATTCTCTCAATCTGTTTATCTTATCTTTTATTTCACACATTTCTCAAGATTACTTCAAACAAACATTTAAATTATTTCTTTTTCTTATGCAGCAATTAAAGGATAGAGTTATTTCCAGTCCCTATGGAGACGATATCCGATACTCTAGTATCACTTTATTACTTGCGTCGTGTACACTTGCACTATTTGCGATAGTCTTATTTACACGCAACATATATCAATTTACAAAATCGATATCAAAGATGGCACTTGGGTATTCGGTTACAAAGCTTAGTCGCAAGGATTAGTCCTTGTAGACAAGTAACCGACGTGAATCCCGAAGTGAAAAATCCATTTTCCGATTATCCGAGGAAATTGAGTCAAGGCAAGAGTCTGAGGCTAATCTTTATCATACTAAATAACTTCTTTTTAATATTCTCTACAATCTCTTATTTTTACTTAATTCCACAAACCCCCCTTTTTACTTAAACATTATTCAAGTCTCTTATTGGCTCACCGATTGAGCAAACATAAATCAGGAAGATTCTTAGTCCCTTTGGGATCGACCCTTACTTCTCCCTTACTATGCTTAATTTCCTTCATTTATTATTTGAGAAGAAGAAATTGTTTTGACGCGAAAACGACATGTGTCAAATTAGCGCCGTTACCGTGGACTTTGGCAAATTTACTGAATTATTTTGTTTGATTTATGACCAGGAAAAATCTGAGAGAACGAGCAAACTAAATCCCAGAAATCGAAGCATACGCCCGAAGACTACACGCACAGACACTTCGGGAAAAGAAGCAAAGACAACGACAAGAACAACTAGAACGTGATCTAGAGTTAGCATCTGAAGCCGAATCACACTTTGAGTACACAAACAAAGAACCAAATCCGATGGGAGATAACGACCAAACTATCCAACAACTGACTAGGGCACCAGATAATAATAAGCCAATGTGTATAACATTCTGACTGGTACAACGCCACTCGCGCTAAAGACTGGTTTGATACACCTTTTACCAACATTCCATGGCTTGCCGAGTGAAAATCCTCACAAGCACCTCAAGGAGTTCCATATGGTGTGTTTGAGTACAAAACCGCAGGGAGTTTCTGAAGACCAAATAAAACTTCGCGCCTTTCCCTTTTCTCTAGCTGATATAGCAAAAGATTAGTTATTTGATTTACCTTCTAACTCGGTTACAACTTTGACTGATATGGCTCGCCTTTTTCTTGACAGATTTTCCTAGCAACTAAGGCAAGCGAGCTTAGGCGAAGTATCTTAGGCATACGACAAAAGGATACCGAATCATTGCATGAATATTGGGAGCGCTTCAAAAAGCTATGCACAAACTATCCAAAACATGGTTTAACCGAACAAACACTTCTCCAATATTTATACGAAGGGTTAACACCTATGGATATGAAGGTGATCAATGAAGTAAGTGGAGGAGCACTTGTTAACATGACTCCAACTGCAACGAGAACGTTAATATCTACTATGAACACTAAATTGCAACGATTTCACTCTTCATATGAACCATCTCGATGGGTTCACGAGGTAAGTACAATTTTGCTGGAAAACAAAATTGATAAATTAGCTAATATTTTACAATCTCTCGTTGTAGATAAAATAATTGTAGTCAGGCTTTGCGAGATATGTATGAGCCCAGAGCATTTAACGAACTATTGTCTGATGGTGCAAGAAGAGGACACTGTGCAAGTGAGTGCCATAGAGAATTTCCTGGGACCTCCACAAAGACAATACAATCCCAACGCAAACTCGTATAATCTAGGTTGGAAAGATCACCCGAACATTAATTATGCTCAAAACCAAAAACCAAATAAAGCATACCAACAAAGACAATCTTATCAGCAACCAAAGTCATCTTTAGAATCCATTGTTGAACGTTTGGCGATAGCTCAAGAAAAAGTTCAAAACCGCACTGAGGCCCATTTACAAGAGTTGGAGAAGAAAATGAGCCAATTAGCTTAGACCGTACGGTGACTCGAGAGTCAAGGTAAACTGCCATCTCAAATAGAGCCTAACCCAAGGGAGAACGTCAACGTTATCACACTCCAAAGTGGCACTTTCGTTGAACCTAAAGCCGCGACAAAGGACGAACAAAAGAAAGGCAAAGCGAAAGCGTAATCCACCTCCGAGAAAGGTATTTCCGTCTCATCTCCTAAACCATCCCCTTACACCGTACCACCTCCTTTCCTATCAAGGTTAGTAAAACGAGACAAACAAGCTGAAGAGAAAGAGATCATTGATGTGTTACGTAAAGTAGGAATTAATATTCCGCCACTTGAGGTAATCCGGAAGATACCAAGCTAATTGTTTAAAAGATTTATGTACTAACAAATGATGTCTTACCGGAATCGAAAAGGTAAATCTTGGAGAACACGTCTCAGCAGTTTTTCAGCGAAAGCTACCATCAAAATTGAAGGACAAATGTATGTTTGCCATTCCCTGCAAAATTTGTAATGTTGGTATAAAGCGTGCAATGTGCGATTTAGAGGCTTCTATTAACCTTATGTCCCTTTCTCTATATAACTCACTATCTGTTAAGCCCTTGAAGGATACAAAGGTGACAATATAGCTGGCTGACTGATCCGTAATATACCCGGAAGGACTTCTCAAGAATGTTTTAGTAAAGGTAAATGACCTCTTCTTTCCGGCAGATTTCCATGTAATAGACATGGAAAACGACCGGTCCAACACTTCTTCAGAAATTCTTCTCGGTCGACCCTTCATTAGTACGACGAATAAAAAAATTGACGTTAGGAGTGGCGTTCTTACTAGGAAATTTGACAGTGAGATCGTTAAGTTTGAAGTTTTTGAAGCAATGAAACATTCAGATTCTATGGTAAACGCTAACTTCATTGGTATTTATGAACCTTTGGTTGCAGAATTTGTGGAAACTAACATATCGAATGATTTGTACATGGAATTAAAGGGTCACAATGAAAAAATTAAGGAGTTGGAAAATATTTTTTCGGGAAGGGTAAATATTTGAAGTGTAAATTTTTTAGTAAAAGAGATATATTGTCGGTAATTATTTTAGACAAGTTTTCAAGGCTGATACATTTTCGAAGAAATTATCAAATCTACAAGGACAAAATGAATGAACTCCATAATCTTAAAATTTGTAACCCCCTTAGCCCGGTCTAGACGTTTAACCCGAACTACGAAGATTACACGGGGAAAACCAAAGTCAACCTAAAAGTCAACCTTGATTTACGACCCTTTTTTTCTTATCTTATCTAGAGGCATAATATTAACCTATAAGTTCAACAAAGCGGTTAGGTGAAAATGGCACAGCAATCGGAGTTCGATTAGGGGTTCAATTGCATACATTTGACTTTTAGGAACAAAGCTGTAATTACCATAAATTACAGAGACTTTCATGATTTTAAAGTTACCAATCCTTAATTAGTCATGTAACATGCCAGCATGTCAAAACTTAGCTCAAACGGATCATTCAAACTTATTAATTTAAGCAGCCAACATTTAAGGACCAAAATGTAAGAAACAAAAACTCAGAACAGCTCAAAATTCAAATCCAACGGTCAGGCGTTTCGATACAGATGACCACATACAAAAACGGTCGTTTCCAAACAGGGTTGACCGTTTCGATACTCGGGTGCATTCTGTGACCCGTATCGAAACACCCCCTTCTAGTAGCTAAAACGTTTCGATACGCCTTCACCCATTCCGAAACCTTATGGCCATTTCAGGCCCCTATTCCGAAACAGGAAAGGGCGTTTCGATACGCCTTGCCCTGCAACATCATATTTTTCTGGTTTTTAATGCATTTCCACACTCGACTCATTCCCGACACATGCCATATCAAACATACACCACGAATACAAATTAGCAATCATCATTATGAAGTAATAGCTATGACATGGCAACCATCATACATGTATAAATTCTAAAGGCATACTCCCTAATCCACAAAACCATAACAAGTCAAATCTACCATCCACGACCAAAATCAAACCATAATGGCCATTTACATCTCGAAAGTAACTAACAAACATGCTCAAAGTAAAAGGGAAAGCATTCTCAACCATGCATTAGAATAAACCCCACCCATTTCCTTTTATTACACCGAAACAAAACCACATACTTTGCAAGATTAAAAGCTTGGATTCCTCTTGCCTACTTGCTGCCTTCAAAGCCTAGTTTTCTGCATTGATGAAACAAAACAGCGCAAGCACAAAGCTTAGTGAGGGTCGCTAAACAACATTCATCAATGCATGTCTCATATTTTGCAAAACCAACGCTTTACATCTCATGTCTTTTTATAAAACATGTCTTCTCAAGACCTCAATGCACTTTTTAACCATATGCTTATATGCATCATTTTAAATCAGCAAATAAACCTTTGCTCGTGCTTTAACAAGTATCACATGCATTCTTGCATCATACACATATGTCTCATGCATCCTTGCATCATATACAAGCATCTCATGCTTCACATTATTCATTTACATTATATTGGCTCACAAGTGATAATTCATAAACCAATTCAACACAAGACACAATCGGATACGCGGATTACAAGCGTTGTCCCTCACGCTTCATACAAACTACCAGACTACACAAGGTGGAAATTAATGGCACAATCACAACCCCTTAACACCCGTGATGGAGATTAATGGAACAATCACAACCCCTCAACATCACTGATCGGTAGTTGTATAATTCCACTAACGAAAGTATGGGACTCATACACAAGACTAACACACGAGACTAACCATTCACCGTTGTGATCTTAACCTCAATCGCTAGGGTACTTGGATGGAGATTACGACACAATCACAACCCCTCGACATCCAAGGCGACTTTATTCACGATGCACCCAATCCTATAGCCGACTAACTATATCTGATTAAAGTAACCAAAAACCATTTTCATCACTTGCCAATATAATCATTTATCATCAATAAACCATTGTTTTACAAGCATAACCACAATGCCATACAAGCATAACATGCTTAACATCACATGCATTCAACACATGAAAACCAAGGATCACTTACCTAGTGCATCCTAAACATAATGGCATTAATAACCATCATTAAACCATGCATAAACATGCTTTAAAAGAGTAACAAAACCACATTTGCGTTAAGTGCATTTCCATCAAACATGGCACATTTCCAAGAGGGATTTCCGAACCACTTACTCTTAAGCTTAGCTAAGTGTATCACACTTACACTAAGCTCCACAGATCATCCTCAAAGCATTACAAAGTAGGAAATTGTATTTCCACTCATCGATATGCGAAGCCTTGTTCGCCGACACGGAAATTACACCTCCGAAGCCTCCAAAATCACCTCGTTTGCTCCTAGATCAAGATCCCCTGTTTTCACATCATTAAAATAAAGATCTAAATGCATTAAAATGCATTCTAACACCAGCAACAATTCATAAACTCGTTGCCCACTCAAACTACACCAAAATACCATTCCAAAACAACCGAAAACTCAATCGATTACTTCCTAAACCATGCCCAACAATCATACATCACTTCCAAACAATTATCAACATCAAAACACATCTAATAAACATCCTAACTCATCCTTATACCTCCAGCAAGCAAGATTCCACAATTTCACCCCAAAATCACACCTAAAACAACCAAGAAACTCAAGGATCTCAAGGATTTCGGGATCTATGATATCAACAAATCATTTTAACATATAAACCAACTTAGAACTCAATTAAAATCAATACAAAATAGAGCCCAACTAATCAAGTCCGAAAATCAAGATTTCATCCACAATTTCACAAGATTTTGATCTCAAATCAAAACTATATTGAAAACTCAATAAAAATAGTGTTTAGAAGCCAAATATCTTGGGAATTTCAATAAAGAACTTAGATTAGATGTTGATAACGGGATTTACCTCCAATTCTTGCTTCTCTCAATGTATGACAAGTTTTCCTTAGTGAAATCTTGAAGAACTAGGAGAGTTTTCTTGAAAATGATTTAGGAAAAGTTGAGAGAGTTTTTGGGAGAAAGAATTCTGGAAAAAGATGAGTGAAATTGTGTTTGGCTGAAATGAGAAAGGATTTTGGTAGTTACGTAATTGAAAAACCAATAACTACCTTTTAATTATTTTAATATAAATCCTAATTAAAAATCATTTAATTAAAAACTCTTTTAAACCACATGTCATATTGAGAAAAGGTCAAATTGACTTAAATCCCCCTAAATATTCTAAGATTTTTGCTTCCACCTTAAAAATCACATTTTCCTAGTTTTGAAACTTTACAATTTGGTCACTACTCAAAATGTCCACTTTCCAAAACCCTTTTTGTAAAATTGATTTGACCAACCTCTTAAATATATTTTTAAAGGATTTTAGCAATTTTTATAACATTTTTATCCTACCCCGATCCTAGATTTCCTAAAATATCCTTACGCGATTCGAACCATTCTCGACCGGTCTGATCCGATGTCTAAAACATCTAGGCCCAAAACCAGGGCGTTACAACTCTCCCCCACCTAGGAAATTTTGTCCTCAAAATTCTTACCTGATCGAAAGAGATGCGGAAACTGCCTCAGCATGTCCGCTTTGCTTTCCCACGTGGGCTCCTCAACTCCTCGATGTCGCCACAACACCTTCACAAGTTCTATCGTCTTGCCACGAAGAACTTTGCTACTCACGTCCAGAACCTTCACTGGTTCCTCATCATATGACAGATCCGGATTCAACTTTATCTCCTCAACATGCATCACATACGAAGGATCCGATCTGTATTTCCGTAACGTGGAGACATGAAACACATCATGTATCTTCTCCAACTCTGCAGGCAATCTCAACCGATATGCCACAGGACCAATACGCTCCACAATCTCATAAGGTCAAATGAACCTTGGGCTATGCTTACCCTTACGCCCAAATCTCATCACCTTTTTCCAAGGCGATACTTTCAAGAACACACGTTCGCCAACCGCGAACTCAATTTCCTTACGCTTCAAGTCCGCGTAAGACTTTTGCCTATCTGATTCTGCCTTTAACCGCTCACAAATGAGCTTCACCTTCTCGATGGTTCCCTTAAGCATAGATGGCATTGAAATCAACTTTTGCCCAACTTTTGCCCAACAGAGAGGGGTTCTACATCTTCTCCCATACAAAGCCTCGTATGGAGCCATTTGGATACTTTCCTGGTAACTATTAGTATACGCAAACTCAACCAATGGCAAGTGTTTGTAACCCCCTTAGCCCGGCCTAGACGGTTGACCCGAACTACGAAGATTACACGGGGAAAACCAAAGTCAACCTGAAAGTCAACCTTGATTCATGACCCTTTTTTTTCTTTTTAATCTTGTCTAGATACATATTAACCCTAAGTGAGTGCTCATGAAACATATTTGAGAACGGCACAGCAATCAGATATCATACAGGGACTCAATTGCACTAGTTATAAGTTTAGGGACCATTTTGTAATATCTGTAAAATAGTGGGTCTTTATTGATTTTAAAGTTACCAATACGAAATTAGTCATGTTACATGCTTCACTGCCAAATTTCGTCTTAAATGAACGTCTCGAACTCAAGCAATTGCAACTTCAACATTTGGGACTAAAAAGTAAAGATGGCAAACTTCAGCACCATTCAAATCAGTGCCCAACGGTCACTTGTTTCGAAACGTCCACCAGCTGTATCAAAACGGAGTTGACCATTTCGAAACGCGGGTTGGTTCCGAGACCAGTTCCGAAACGAGGCCTTTCAGTGGACAAATCGTTTCGAAACATCCCTTAGCGTTTCGAAACACGAAGGCCATTTCAGGCCCCCGTTTCGAAACACTAGGGGGTGTTTCGATACGGTTTGCCCAGAAACAGCAGCAAATGCTGGTTTTTCATGTACAAACTCGATCAAACACATCCAAATGACTCCCCTAGCATATCAACAAGTCATCAAACATATAAGGTGCATGTTTAGAACTCCTAAACACATTCAAGGCATCAAACATGAAAATTCATAAGTCTAGAGGCATGCACCCTAATATCCAATCCAAAAAGGGAAATCAAACCTCTAAACAAGAAATTAAGGCCATTTACAATCCAAATCAACCAAGGCACACATGCCTCAACTACAGGGAGTTTAACACATCTCTCAAAACAAATCTTAGGTTCCCATTGCCAATTTATCAAAACTAAAAGTGTACGAAAACTTCACCATACATGAGCTTGGATTCCCTTGGACAAACTTAACTTCCTTGATGTCCTTTAACACTTCAATTATCTGCATTATTGATAAAAGAGAGCGTAAGCACAAATGCTTAGTGAGGCATGCTCTAAAGAAAACCAACACAATAATGCATTTTTAGAAAACACTTCCATCAAAGCTTTTAAACCACATGCTCATCTCTTTCTCATGCTTAGAAAACTTCAAAGAAAACTCATTGAAAACACATGTACCTTCATTCTATCTCATGCATTAAAACCAATGCAAATCTAATGGCAAGGCCATTCACATGCTTGTATTGTCAAAGCATTTCACCAAGGTACATGTGTAACAAAAACCATTTCATCATTTATATTGGCATTTGGCATCTCATCAATACTCGGATATGCGGACACATTTCTACACTAGACTCTTCCGGTGGAATCTCACATCACCGTACTGACTTGTCTAGCAATAACTTCCGGTGGAATCTCTCGTCACCGTACTCACATGGCGGAATCTCTCATCGCCACAAAGCTTGGGTATTTCACCAAATCCTACCCGATGGAATGCCCATCATCGGAAAATCTCCCTTTGGTTAACCAAAGAGCACGTACGAATTTTTAGTTTATAGTGCACTCTCATCTTATTGATCGGTCAATTATATCCGGTAAGTTTCTCAACATCTCTGCCAATATAATGTGTTTAAATATCATCACACCTACTGTTTTTCATGCAAAATAACTCAAATGTTTTCTCATCACTTTTCAAATCAATAATCATACTTTGCTTTAAACCAAAAGCTCAAATCTATTCAATGCATCATGCCATCACATGACAACTCTACAAGCATAATCTCATGCTTCAAAACATGCATAAAAACAGTAGGAATTTAACAACAATAAACCATGAGCATTTAAAAGTAATTTGGGGCCAAACACCACTTTAGAGAGATCAAATCAAGCCATACTTACTTCCGGATTTAGGAAGGTGTTTCAAACCTCTCCTAAATCCCCAAACCTTGTGTTTTTGTCCTCATAGACTTCAAAACCAAACGCACTCACCGATTTCGTTTCGCTTACTTGCTGAAACGCCGATTAAGCCTCCGGATCAACTCCAAAAGTGTCCGAAGATGTCTCCCTTGTTTTAGACACATCAAAGTAGAGGATTAATGCATCATCATGCATTGAAATCTTCAGCCAACACTCCTAAACTCGCTGGTCTACCTAAAACCAACATTTTGGCTACCAAACACAACCGAAATCACCTCCAAACTCTTCCAAAACTTAACCCAACCAAGATCCATCACTTCTAATCATTTCTAAACATCAATTAACATCAAAAACAACTCTCAACTCGTCCTTATTCCTCCAGCTACAACAGAACACCAAAAACACCTAAAAAACCACCATTTTCATAAGCAAAAACTTAGGAAACACAACCTATTCGGGATTGGATTGATAAAACCTCATTTCTAACATCATTTAACATCCAAAATACATTAAGGAACTATCTCAAAACAGAGCTCAATTAATTACAACGAAAATCTTCAAGATCTCTTCTAAAATCTTGAGTTTTAAGCCAAAATCTTGTTTCTAACATTAAAACCATTTATAAAACTTTAATAAAGGATTGACAACTTGGGAATTTCAGTAAAGAACTGAGTATTTAGAGGAGAAGAACAATCTTACCTCTAAATGGTGATTTCTCCTTGATTTGGGAAAAATTCCATGAAAAAGCAATGTAGAAATCAAAAGGATTTGTTGCAAGATTGATTAGAAACCAATAGGTGATAGAAATCTCATCAATTGAAGTGAAGATCAAAGTGGATTTTGCTGGAGAAAATGTGTTTGGATGATAGGATTTTGAGAGAAAATGGAATGAGGGAAAAATTAGAGAAAGGTAGTTATGAAAATCAAAAGGTAGTTTTCTCCTTTCTTTTATTTAATTAAACATTAATTAAATCACCCAAATTAAGGAAAAATCTGGAGAAAAACATTTTGGGTAATTAGCTCCTTAAAGATTCAAAGTTTCAATCCTTTACAAAACAATCACTACAAAACTTTGCAAAAATCGTATTTTGGTCACTACACTGAAATGTAGTATTTCCCAACCTTATTTTGTAAAATTGATTTCACCATTCTCTTAAATATATTAAATGAGAATGTTTAGATATTTTTCTATATTTTTAAAGCATCCTGAACTAGGCTCTCCCTAAAACCTCCTTTTATATTCAAACTGTTTCTCAGACCGGTCCGGTTCAAACCCTAAACTTCTAAGCCCAAAATTGGGGTGTTACAGTGTTTCTCCCAAGAACCCTGAAAATCTATCACACATCATCTCAACATGTCCTCAAGCACTTGGATCACACGTTCTGACTATCCATCCATCTGATGATGATAAGAAGTACTGAAATTCAACCATGTACCAAAAGATTGATGCAAACCTTCCCAAAATCGTGATGTAAACCTCGGATCTCTATCCGAAACAATGGACTTTGGCACACCGTGCAACCGCACAATCTCAGCTATATATAGCTCAACCAACTTATCCAAAGTATACGATGTATGCACAGGCAGAAAATTCCCACACTTCTTAAGCCGATCCACAATCACCCAAATTGAATTCTTCTTTGTTGGTGACAAAGGCAAACCAGACACAAAATCCATGGTGATTCTCTTCCACTTTCATTCTGGGATTCTCAAAGGTAGCAATAAACCAGAAGGAACCTGATGCTCAGCCTTCACTCACTGAGACACCATGCACTTACTAACAAACTCAGCCACATCCTTTTTTAACCCTACCCATTAGTACTCATCTTTCAGGTCACGGTACATCTTGGTACTACCAGAGTGCATAGCAAAAGGACTACTATGAGCTTCATTCAGAATAGTGTGCTTTAACTCAGCATCATCTGGCACCACTATTCGACTCCCAAAGCACAGAACACCATCAACACTAAAGCTGAAATCCGAAGGTCTACCCTCAGCAATGTCCTAAACACGCGTAACAAGGGAATCATCAAGCAACTGCTTATCTTTGATCAACTGAATCAGAGATGGTTTCACTTGTAATTCCGCAATGAGACCACCATCACGCGATATACTCAAACGAGCAAACATCACTCTCAACTCCACAGCTACTTTCTTGCTCAAAGCATCGACTACCACATTAGCCTTACCCGGGTGATACTCGATCGTCAGATCATAATCCTTAAGCAACTCCACCCAACGTTGTTGCCTAAGATTCAACTCCTTCTGAGACATAAGGTACTTCATGCTCTTATGATCCGTGAACACCACACACTTTTCACGTTACATGTAATGCCTCCAAATCTTCAAGGAGAACACCAGAGCTGCAAGCTCAAGATCATGAGTAGGTAATTGCGCTCATGCACCTTCAACTGCCTAGATGCATAGACAGTACCTTACCCTCCTGCATCAACACGCAGCCCAAACCAACAATGGACACATCACTATAGACCACAAACTCCTTACCAAACTCAGGTTGAATCAGAACAGGAGCTTGCGTCAAAGCTTCTTCAGCTTCTCAAAAGCTTGTTGCCTCGCCTCTATCCACTCAAAGCGAACACTCTTTTGCAACAACTTGGTCAAAGGCGTTGCTGTCTTCGTGAAACCCTCGACAAACCTATGATAGTACCCAGCCAATCCAAGGAAACTTCGTACCTCTGTCACTGACTTAGGCACTTTCCAACTCATCACAGCCTCTACCTTGTGCGGATCAACGCAGATACCCTCAGCCGACACAACATGCCCAAGGAAGACCACCTCCCTAAGCCAAAACTCGCACTTACTCAGCTTGGCATACAACTGATTCTCCAGCAACGCTTGCAAAACAATCCTCAAGTGCCTATCATGATCCTCCTCGGTACACGAATACACAAGGATATCATCGATGAACACCACCACAAACTGATCTAAGAATTCATGGAATACGTGATTCATCATGTGCATGAAAGCAACAGGCGCATTGGTTAAACCAAACGACATCACCAAAAATTCATAATGTACATACCTCATGCGAAAAGTTGTCTTAGGTACGTCCACATCTTTCACCTTCAGCTAATAGTACCCCGATCTCAAGTCTATCTTGGAAAACACTGAGGCTCCCTGAAACTGATCAAAGAGATCATCGATTCTAGGCAAGGGATACTTGTTCTTGATCGTCAACTTGATCAGTTGCCGATAATCCATGCACATTCTCATCGTCCCATCTTTCTTCTTCACAAACAAGACCGGTGCACCCCAAGGTGACACACTCGGCCGAATGAAACCTCGATCCAACAACTCCTGCAATTGTGTTTTCAACTCTTTTAACTCTTTGTGTTCCATATGATAAGGAGCAATGGACACCGGAGTTGTATTCTAGTACAACTCTATACCAAACTCAACTTATCTGTTTGGTGGCAATCCTGGCAATTCCTCCGGAAAGACTCCTGGAAAATCGCGAACCGTTCAGATGTCCTGCACACGTACATCCTTGGTGCCAGGATTCATCATATAGGCAAGATAAGCCTCGCAACCCAACCTCATCATACGATTTGCTTCCAAAGCCGAAATCACATTCGACAAGAATTTTACATTCTTGCCTACTACTACAGCCTCATAATCATCGGCCAACTTTAAGGTGACTCGTTTAACATCAAAGTCAACCACTGCCCTATGCTCCGTCAACCAATCCATACCAAGGATTACATCAAATCCGTATAAGGGCAATTCCATCAAATCCACAAGAAAAACATGACCTTGCACAGACAAAGGGCATCTCCTATATAACTTCCTAGTGACTATAGTCTCACCAAAAGAACTAGTCACTTGCATTCCTATTTCAAGCATCTCAACAGGTATATCAAGCAAATGTGCATGCTCACTCAAGATATAAGAATACGTGGATCCAGAATCAATCAAAGCCAGCAAAGATAAAGACTGAAGAGCAAAGGTACATGCGATGACATCGGTATCATTGCGCTCCTCGCGCTGAGGATATACCCTGGCTGGTCCACCTCCCTAAGGTCGAACAGCTACAACATGAGCGATACCTCGCTGCCCTTCATCTCTCCTCTGAAAATTTCCACGGCCGCGCCCACTGCCTCTCTGAGGTGTAGCTACCACAGGAGCACGTCCTTGGCCACCACCAGCCAACAAAGGGCATTCCCTTATTATGTGGTCAGTCGAACCACAATTCCAACAAGAGTTCCCTTCACCACAACATGAGACTGAACCTCTCTAGCTACTCGAGGACAATCTCACCTCAAATGGTCCCTCGACCCACATGTCCAACTCAGTACCGGAAACGATCACATTGATGCCTCTCACTAGGTACCAACTCAGTAGCATACTGGCTCAAGCGTACGAACTGGACCTCGTACTCAGCCACAGATAGATTACCCTGAACAAGCGACATAAACTCTAGTTTCATTTCATCCAAGTATCTCACCCCAAGATACTTCCTTCTGAAGGCACCTCTGAAAAACTCCCAATCAACCTCATTGGGTTCCATACCAGCTGTGGTAGTCGTCCACCAGCTATAGGCATCGCCTTGCAGCAAAGATATTGCGCATCCTAGTTTGCGCACATCACTACAGCCCATCTGATCCACTATGCGAATCGTACTCGCTAACTAGGCCTCAGACGCCTTAGGAGACATACTGAAGAACTCTACAGCTCCCAAGCTCCTCAACCTCTCCAAAAGTTAAAACCCACCTGCCCAGCTGCAGGGGTCTGCACATGCGCTCCGGCAACAACAACCTGAAACGCTCCGGTGATCACCTGAACTAGTGGCGCCAAATCACCCAAACCAGGACCAGCTTGTCCTTGCTGCACCTGCTCCCCACCTCCAGGTGGTGGCGAAGGAGGTAGATCTCCACCAGAACGGACATCAGCCCCTTGCTCAGCCTGGTTGTCCTCCTCAGCTGCAGGCACTATCGTATTCGATCTTAACTCCCTTCTTGGACCCATTGTGCCATTTAACAAGACAGAACAACAAAACAAGTCAAACCATTTAGGCCAGCTGCAAGCAAGAATCCAAGTTTACAAAACTTTTGATTAGTGTAATAAGGCAATGGGAACCCAATTTTCCCCACAGAGCATAGTATACATGAAACATCATGCTCACATACTTTTCATCATCCCAAAATCAGCACATATCCACATAACATCATCATCGTACAATCATATTCATTATACATGCAATTCACATCAATTAAGCATGGCATAAGGTTCAAAATTCAACCAATAACATGCTTATCAAACATCATACTTCATCACATATCAATTCACATACCAACATCCCCAAATCTAACGAAACCTTGCTCTGATACCAACAAATGTATCTCCCTTAGCCCGGTCTAGGCGTTTAACCCGAACTACAAAGATTACACGGGGAAAACCAAAGTCAACCTTGATTTATGACCCTTTTTTCTTATCTTCTCTAAAGGCATAATATTACCCTATGAGTTCAACAAAGCGATTAGGTGAAAACGATACAGCGATCGAAGTTCGATTAGGTGTTTAATTGCACACATTTGACTTTTAGGGACTAAGCTGTAATTACCATAAATTACATGGACTTTCATGATTTTAAAGTTACCAATCCTCAGTTAGTCATGTAACATGCCAGCATGTCAAAACTCAGCTCAAACGGATCGTTCAAACTTATTAATTTAAGCAGCCAACATTTAAGGACCAAAATGTAAGAAACAGAAACTCAGAACAGCTCAAAATTCAAATCCAACGGTCAGGCGTTTCGATACGGATGGCCCTGTACTGAAACGATCGTTTCGAAACAGGGTTGACCATTTCGAAACAGGGTTGTCCGTTTCGATACTCGGGTGCGTTCCGAGACCCGTATCGAAACACCCATTCCAGTAGCTAAAACGTTTCGATACGCCTTCACTCGTTCCGAAACCTTATGGCCATTTCAGGCCCCTATTTCGAAAGAAGCAAGGGCGTTCCGATACGCCTTGCCCTGCAACAGCAGATTTTTCTGGGTTTTCATGCATTTCCACACTCGACTCAGTCCCGACACATGCCATATCAAACATACACCACATATACAAATTAGCAATCATCATTATGAAGCAATAGCTACGACATGGCAACCATCATACATGTATAAATTCTAAAGGAATACTCCCTAATCCACAAAACCATAACAAGTCAAATCTACCATCCACAACCAAAATCAAAACCATAATGGACATTTACATATCAAAAGTAACTAACAAACATGCTCAAAGTAAAAGGGAAAACATTCTCAACCATGCATTAGCATAAACCCCACCCATTTCCTTTTATTACACCAAAACAAAACAACATACTTTGCAAGATTAAAAAATTGGATTCCTCTTGCCTACTTGTTGCCTTCAAAGCCTAGTTTTATGCAATGATGAAACAAAATAGCGTAAGCACAAAGCTTAGTGAAGGTCGCTAAACAACATTCATCAATGCATGTCTCATATTTTGCTAAACCAACGCTTTACATCTTATGTACTTTTATAAAACATGTCTTCTCAAGACCTCAATGCACTTTTTAACCACATGCTTATATGCATCATTTTAAATAAGCAAATAAACCTTTTCTCATGCTTTAACAAGC
This sequence comes from Hibiscus trionum, assembly GCA_030270665.1. Lineage (NCBI taxonomy): Eukaryota > Viridiplantae > Streptophyta > Magnoliopsida > Malvales > Malvaceae > Hibiscus > Hibiscus trionum. Next base: position 4,296,315 of record BSYR01000007.1, on the reverse strand, counting down.
ATCACGTGCATTCTTGCATCATACACATATGTCTCATGCATCCTTGCATCATTTACAAGCATCTCATGCTTCACATTATTCATTTACATTATATTGGCTCACAAGTGATAATTCATAAACCAATTCAACACAAGACACAATCGGATACGCGGATTACAAACGTTGTCCCTCACGTTTCATACAAACTACCATACTACACAAAGTGGAGATTAATGGCACAATCACAACCCCTCAACACCCGTGATGGAGATTAATGGCACAATCACAACCCCTCAACATCACTCATCGATAGTTGTATAATTCCACTAACGAGAGTATGAGACTCATACACAAGACTCACACATGAGACTAACCATTCACCGTTGTGATCTTATCCTCAATCGTTAGGGTACTTGGATGGAGATTACGGCACAATCACAACCCCTCGAAATCCAAGGCGACTTTATTCACGGTACACCCAATCCTATAGTCCGCTAACTATATCCGATTAAAGTAACCAAAAACCATTTTCACCACTTGCCAATATAATCATTTATCACCAATAAACCACTGTTTCACAAGCATAACCACAATGCCATTTCCACAAGCATAACATGCTTAACATCGCATGCATTCAACACATGAAAACCAAGGATCACTTACCTAGTGCATCCTTAACATAATGGCATTAATAACCATCATTAAACCATGCTTAAACATGCTTTAAAACAGTAACAAAACCACATTTGCGTTAAGTGCATTTCCATCAAACATAGCACATTTCCTAGAGGGATTTCTGAAACACTTACTCTTGAGCTTAGCTAAGTGTATCAAACTTACACTAAGCTCCCAAGATCACGCTCAAAGCGTCACAAAGTAGGAAATTGTATTTCCACTCACCGATACGCAAAGCCTTGTTCACCAACACGGAAATTGCACCTCAAGAGCCTCCAAAATCACCTCATTTGCTCCCAGATCATGATCCCCTATTTTCACATCATCAAAACAGAGATCTAAATGCATTAAAATGCATTCTAACACCAGCAACAATTCATAAACTCGTTGCCCACTCAAACTACACCAAAATACCCTTCTAAAACAACCAAAAACTCAATCGATTGCTTCCTAAACCAAGCCCAACCATCATACATCACTTCCAAACAATTATCAACATCAAAACACATCTAAGAAACATCCTAACTCATCCTTATAGCTCCAGCAAGCAAGATTCCACCATTTCACCCCAAAATCACACCTAAAACAACCAAGAAACTCAAGGATCTCAAGGATTTCGGGATCTATGATATCAACACATCATTTTAACATATAAACCAACTTAGAACTCAATTAAAATCAATACAAAACAGAGCCCAACTCATCAAGTCCGAAAATCAAAATTTTATCCACAATTTCACAAGATTTTGATCTCAAATGAAAACTATATTGAAAACTGAATCAAAAATAGTCTTTAGAAGCCAAATATCTTGGAAATTTCAATAAAGAACTTAGATTAGAGGTTGAGAATGTGATTTACCTCCAATCCTTGCTTCTCTCAATGTATGACAAGTTTTCCTTAGTGAAATCTTGAAGAACTAGAAGAGTTTTCTTGAAAATGATTTAGGAAAAATTGAGAGAGTTTTTGGGAAAAAGAATTCTGGAAAAAGATGAGTGAAATTGTTTTTGGCTGAAATGAGAAAGGATTTTGGTAGTTACGTAATTGAAAAACCAATAACTACCTTTTAATTATTTTAATATAAATCCGAATTAAAAATTATTTAATTAAAAACTCTTTTAAACCACGTGTCATATTGAGAAAAGGTCAAATTGACTTAAAGCCCCCTAAAGATTCTAAGATTTTGGATTCCACCTTAAAAATCATATTTTTCCCAGTTTTGAAACTTTACAATTTGGTCACTACTCAAAATGTCCACTTTCCAAAACCCATCAACACATCATTTTAACATATAAACCAACTTAGAACTCAATTAAAATCAATACAAAATAGAGCCCAACTCATCAAGTCCGAAAATCAAGATTTTATCCACAATTTCACAAGATTTTAATCTCAAATCAAAACTATATTGAAAACTGAATCAAAAATAAGGATGTGTAAATACTTGGTCACTTACGTTTAGCGTCTGTACAGAGTTAGTCACCACTTTTGAAAAGTGCCAATTAGTAGTCCTCTACGTTTTCGATGTGTAAATACTTGGTCACTCTGACGTTATACTCCGTTAGTCCCCTAACGGATTGCTGATGTGGCGAAATTAAAATAAGGATAAATTACTGCAATAGCCATTAAAATTTATCTTATGTACATTTTTTCTCCTCAATTTAAAAAAGTAAACATTATAGTCACTAATAAAAATGTTTCTTTATAATTTCACCCTTAAATTTTTAAAAATTCATTTTTCAATCCTAAAACTTTACAATCAATTAACACAATAATATTATAAATTCTTAGATGAAATATAGGTGCCCAAAGTATACCCTTTGAAACTTAGGTGCCCAAATTGCTCCTATTTAATAACTCAAACTTAAAAATTTAGTCCACTAACTACTAAAAAATTCGAGTTATTGGAATTTCTATTTTATAATTCAAACTTTATTTTGAATTTTTGAGTCGAGTTTATGAAATTATGAGTCGAGTATTTTCACATCAAACCAAAAAAATTAATTTTTTCGAGTCAAGTCGAGTTATTGGAATTTCTATTTTATAATTCAAACTTTATTTTGAATTTTTGAGTCGAGTTTATGAAATTATGAGTCGAGTATTTTCACATCAAACCAAAAAATTTAATTTTTTCGAGTCAAGTCGAGTTATTGGAAGTTTTCTTTTATAATTCAAACTTTATTTTGAATTTTTGAGTCAAGTTTATGAAATTATGAGTCGAGTATTTTCACATCAAACCTAAAAATTTAATTTTTTCGAATCAAGTCGAGCGTTGCACTTCCCTACATATAATTTTTAATTTTAATCCGTGTTTGTCCCAAAAAAAACTTTGGCCGTCGTCGTCGTCGTCGGAACTTACGTAGCTCTGATAGAGGCTCCGCCGACGTCGGTTTGACTCGGAACCTTAGGGGTTTTGCTCGCCGCCACGTTAGGAGCCCGGATCTGGTGTCCGTCTCGCGAATGGACGGCAACCGATGCCGGAAAATGCGAGAAACAGTGGCGTCGATTGGTTTCTTGCCAGAGCTTCAATCGAGATTTGCTGACGGAAGGCGGCCCGACGACGCGCGTGGTGGCCATGGATGAGATCGCGACGACGTGGCGCCTCTAGCGATGTAGGTGGTGACCACCACCGCCCGACGGTGACGGAGATCGACGACGGCCGATCGGGAAGGTGAACAAGCAACAGTAGACTTGACTTGATTCGAAGTTTTTCTTGGGACAAACACGGATTAAAATTAAAAATTATATGTAGGGAAGTGCAACACTCTACTTGATTCAAAAAAATTAAATTTTTAGGTTTGATGTGAAAATACTCGACTCATGATTTCATAAACTCGACTCAAAAATTCAAAATAAAGTTTGAATTATAAAATAGAAATTCCAATAACTCGACTTGACTTGAAAAAATTAATTTTTTTTTGGTTTGATGTGAAAATACTCGACTCATAATTTCATAAACTCGACTCAAAAATTCAAAATAAAGTTTGAATTATAAAATAGAAATTCCAATAACTCGAATTTTTTAGTAGTTAGTGGACTAAATTTTTAAGTTTGAGTTATTAAATAGGAGCAATTTGGGCACCTAAGTTTCAAAGGGTATACTTTGGGCGCCTATTTTTCATCTAAGCATTTATAATATTATTGTGTTAATTGATTGTAAAGTTTTAGGATTGAAAATTGAATTTTTAAAAATTTAAGGGTGAAATTATAAAGAAACATTTTTATTAGTGACTATAATGTTTACTTTTTTAAATTGAGGAGAAAAAATGTACATGAGATAAATTTTAATGGCTATTGCAGTAATTTATCTTTATTTTAATTTCGCCACATCAGCAATCCGTTAGGGGACTAACGGAGTATAACGTCGGAGTGACCAAGTATTTACACATCGAAAATGTAGAGGACTACTAATTGGCACTTTTCAAAAGTGGTGACTAACTCTGTACAGACGCTAAACGTAAGTGACCCCTGCAGTAGTTTACCCTTTTTTATTTTACTCATGTGGCTCGATAATCCATTTTCCCTCCCTTCTTCGATTTTCTTTTACTTTCACAAACATCCTGCAATACCCCTCTCATCCTCGTCGTTCAATGCTGTTTATTCTCGTCGTCACTCCATTCAATGTTCGCTGCTCGTACAAATCACTCTCGCACTGCTGCTCCATCATCACCGCTTACCTGTCTTATCTAATGCCCATTGCCAAATCAGAAAAAAAAATTGAGGTAAATAACGAGCTTAGTTTTATAACCCATTACTAATGTACTACCCTTCGAATTTGCAAGGAACTTTCACGACGACTTCTCGTCCAAACTTTCCCCATAGAAATTATTTAATTTAAGCAAGTTCGTGGTCGTAGCCGCAACTAGCTCAGAGAGTTTCCTATTCTATCTCTTTTACTTTCTATTGCATAATGGGACATCATGCTTAAAGTGAGGGGGAGTGAGAATTCATATCAAATTCTTTTTCTTGCTTCTCTGATTAATTTCCTTGTGTTCTCTTAATTTTTCTCCATTTAAAGTTTCTTGTTGACATCCTTTATTTCACCTTGTCCCTTTGTTTTCCGTATGACGTCGATATCTTATTTGTTAGAAACTTTAGGTTGCATGATAGATAATGGCTTGACTAGCATTTTCATATAAACCTTTTTATGACATTCTTTGCCTTGTTAGTTGAAATGTTACTTACCTACGTACACATGACATTTCATGAGAGTTTTGAGCCTAATGGGCATATTTATTTATTTTTGCTCTTTGTTTCTTTGAGTGTGCAAAACTTTCCCCATTCTCTTCCCAAAAATGACATACCCTTTGTTATTTATCCCTTAGATAACCAATTTTGAGCATTGACTTTTCTTTGATTCACCGCATTATTAGCCCAAACAAATTTTCTTTTATTTCCACTCTTTTTATCACCATTTTCAAGACAAAATTATTTCAAGGAAAAAAGTGAAAAAAACATATTCGAATTAGAACAGAGCAGTGCAGAAAAATACACTGTAAAAAAATTAATAGAATTTACAGAAAAAAGAGAAAAATAAGTGCAGAAAAATGATTCGAATCTGCGAAAAAAAACCAATAGTGCAGTTTGGGAAATACTACAGATTAGTCCTGTTCGAATAAAAAATGAAAAAAAATCAGTTTCGAATAAATCTTTGGGATAATCTTTGTCTTGAATTTTAACCCCGTTTTTTTCGGCCTTTATTCTACCTGAACCTTAGCCCCGTTACAACCCTTTTCAAAGACCTCTTGATTTTTTCATCATATTCATACTTAGTAGTGGAGATTGGATTTAGCTACAAGCCTATGGTGATGATTGAATTAGTTTTTGGCTTGAGTGATTTTCTACCCTAAACATTTTGAGCGACATGAGTGATTCCTTATGAGGGTACTTGGTTTGCTTCATTGATATTAACAGGTTATTGGAATGTCTAAATTTTTGCTAAAATTATTTTTAAGTTTTGCCGTTTTTTTCCGATTGCTTCCTTAACTTTCTTACAAGTTTAAATACTAAGTCACACCTGAAACTTAGAGACTTCGTGAAATTAAGGAGATGACTTGAGCTTTAATTGGTTTAATTAAGAAATGCTTGAGGACAAGCATTGGATAAGTGAAGGGGAATTAGATTAATGCATATTTTATGCTATATTTTGTGTTTAATTACTCCTTGATTGGTTGTTTTAAGTTGCTAATTTGGGCACTCTTGTTCATTTTCAATGCAGAACAGTAGATTCTAGAAATTTTGCTAAAACTGATGAAATTGTGCAATTTTGGCTTTTCTGGATTCATGGCTAAATTAGTGGGTATGGATTGGAGCATGAAAGTGCTGACTAGGTGACACGTTAGTAGCTTCTAGAAGATGACGTCAGCAACGCTTGATAGCTTATCAACCGCATTGTAGATAACTTATCAGCCGAGATTTGAATTAATACTTGGGAATTATCTTTTGTATTTAATTTAAACACTTTAAGATTTATTTCTTATCACTTTAGGAATTATCTTTTGTATTTTAAATATTTTAGGATTTATCTCATATCATTTTAGAGTTATTTTAGTGTTTTGAGATACTATAAATACCCTTTTGGGGTGAACTCAAAAATCATCTCTTGTTCTTGGTTTTATTTTACTTTGAGTTTGTAAAATTTCTTCTCTCAAGTTCTTCAGTTTCTTTTAGTTTTCTTTACTTCTTTAAAAATGATGCTAAGTATGATTTCTTCCATAATCAAGCTTAGCTAAGTTTTCCATAGCCAATGGCTAAGGCAATGACTCAATTCCAACGTGAGGATTGAAAAGTACTCCATCAACTTCGGGTATCTCTCTTAGTTTTCGAAGCTTAATTTCAAAATCAAAATGATTTCAAAACCAAAGATTGACGTTGGTTAGGATATTGTTTTGGTTAAACGTGTGGGAGGAAGGATCAACTACTAAAGCACATTCGACTTCCTGGGAACACACTTAGCAAAATTGTTTACTAAGAGGAAACTGAGATCGGATCAGTTATTATTGAAACAACATAATCTGAGTCGGTCTTTTACGAACTTAAACATTTTTACAACATTGCGTTGATTAGATCAATTTACAAAATCGATATCAAAGATGGCACTTGGGTATTCAGTTACAAAGCTTAGTCGCAAGGATTGGTCCTTGTAGACAAGTAACCGAAGTGAATCCCGAAGTGAAAAATCCTTTTTCCGATGATCCGATGAAATTGAGTTAAAGCAAGAGTCTGAGGATAATCTTTATCATACTAAATCACTTCTTTTTAATATTCTCTACAATCTCTTATTTTTACTTAATTCTACAAACCCCCTTTTTACTTAAACATTATTCAACTCTTTTCTTGGCTCACCGATTGAACAAACATAAATCAGGAAGTTTCTTAGTCCCCGTGGGATCGACCCTTACTTCTCCTTTACTACGCTTAATTTCCTTCATTTATTATTTGAGAAGAAGGAATTATTTTGACGCGAAAAAGATGTGTGTCACTGTGTTAACACATTTCCAATATCTTTTACACCTTATTGCCAGCAAATAATCATTCACGCTAAGAATATCACCACAACTTTTCGTGGAGTAACCAAAACAACTCCAACAATCAGAACCGCTAGAATACAGAAGCATCAAGATTCCGACAGAACATGTCGCAAAAACAGTCGTCACCAACTAGTTCTTTGGAGACTTCTGTAAATGCTTTTATGCTTAAAACTGAGTCTTATAGGGCTGAGACAAGTAATTTCAAGGAGTAGCTTTGAAAGCCTTAGAGACGCAAGTCGGACAATTTACCCAAGTCCTCAGTACAAGGCCACAAGGCGGTCTACCCAGGGACACTGAGGTCTTACAAGGATCTAGCCATGAATAGTGTAAAGCGATCACCACCTGGAGTGGACTAAAGGCAAATGATGAACCTATCCAACCTGAGGATAGTAACCAGCCTTCAGGGCAGTCTCTTATTCAGAAAGACGTACCTAGCAGCAATGCCACGACAGTCATAAACAATTAGGCTTCAGTAGTTTCCATGGCAAGTTCGTCTAACAATGTCGAGTCAGATAAGATGAGTAAAGGTAAGGAGATCAGATTGCCACCACCATTCCCACAGAGGCTAAAGAGGCATAAGCATGAATACCAGTTCAAAAAGTTTCTAGACATCTTAAAGCAAGTTCACATCAATTTACCACTGGTCGAGGCAATAGAGTAGATGCTGAATTATGCCAAGTTCCTTAAAGACATTGTCTCTAAGCGAACTAGGCTGAACGAGTTTGAGACAGTTGCCTTGATAAAGGGATGCATGACAATGTTGCACAACCGATTGCCACCCAAACTAAAAGATGCAGGCAGCTTTACAATACCTTGTACCATCGACAATCACTATGTCGGGAAGGAATTATGCGACCTTTGAGAAAGCATAAACCTTATGTCCAAATAAGTTTTTCAAAGATTAGTCATAGGGAAGGCGAGACCCACTATAGTCATGCTACAGCTTGGAGATAGATCCTATGTTCATCCAGAGGGAAAGATCGAAGATATTTGTGTAAGAGTGGATAATTTTTTTTTTCCAGTTGATTTTATTGTTTTGGATTGTGAAGCAGTTGAGTTCGCGCCCATTATTCTTGGGAGACCATTCTTACCAACGAGGAGAACTTTGATCGATGTTGAGAGAGATGAGAGCTCACTCTGCGGGTTAATGACCAACAAGTTACGCTCAATATTTTCAAGATCATAAAGTATGCTGATAATCCAAAAGTGATGTGATCCGATTCAAGGACTTTCCACCACCTTAATGAAGGATTTCTACAAGGATCAATTGACCTTTAATTCAGGGAGTTCCTTCACCACCTTACTTTAATATTAGTTTTATGATGATAGAATTTAACATATGAGTTCACAATTTTAACGTAATTAATTTTCATTATTTTAAGTTATAGTTCCTTAGATCAATTCATACGGGAGATGGATATATGAAGATGAGAACCAAGCTTTTGGATGGACAAAATACCAGCCATGCACATAGAATAAAATCATAGAAGATGCCTACTCGGATTCGGCTACAACAAGGAAGAAAGCAAAATTTTCAAAGTGAAGCATTGTGTTATTTGGACTCCAACGTTCAAATTAATGAAGGCAACATGAAATTGATCAACAATATAATTATATCATATGATATAATTATAAAATAAGCATGAATTCAAGCCCAATTATGAGGCAACTATTTGCTAGCCTAAGGAGACTCTTCATTCTAGCCGAACCAGTACAACCATTCAAGAGCCACTGATTCATTTTCAAATTGGAACCCTTCATGGCCGAATAATTTCATGTCTTTTCGGCCAAAGGATCATTCTAGCATTATAAATAGCCTTGTAACTTTAATTGAAAAACATCTTTTGTCATACTCTTGAATTATTGAAAACAAATTTTATTTGTGAGGTTTTTCCTTCACTTTGTTCTTTGTGAACATATCACTTTCAAGGCAGCATTGTTTACTTTGGTGTCTTCGATTCCATCCATTGATACTTGTTGTTCCTAGATTTCTATCTAGAGGGTCCAAGTCCACCCCAACTGGCCAGATAAGTGTCACAAGATTCGGGTCTTAAGTCTCTAATACTTAAGGTTCATCTTACCTTTCAAAGCCACCTTTCTTTCCTTCTACTTTCATCGATTTAATTCTCCATCTACCATCATCTCTTCTTCTATTTCTTTAATTCATTTTCAACTTCTGTATTTCAATTTGAGATCTGGAAATTTTCATCTCATTCTATCCTTTCTAGCCCCTTCAATTTCACCCATCTTTCGCCCTACTTCATCACCAAAACACGAAAACAGCTCATTCTTCCTATCCTTCAGAATCTTTCAATTCTCAACCAAATTCTTCAATTCTTTCGATCAATCTCTTCATTTATATTCCAATTGAAAACAGTTTCATAATTTTCCAATTTCATTTGGTCGTTCAATTGAAGACTTCTTTCAAACCCACCCTTAAAGATTACCTTTCCAGCCTGTTTTGACCACCATACTTTCCAGCCCTATAAATTTCTCATTTCTAAACAATTTTCCAAAACTCTTAACCCTAAACCGTAACCCTACATCCCATCTACAACATACCAAAATTTAGCTCTTTCCAAAACTGTTTACCCTTCCAATCGAGCCCTCAAAGTACCCTACCCGAAAACTGTTCAACCAACCTTATTCGACCCTACCACCCATCCTAGCGAAAATTCTCTCAATTGCTTCATCTATTCTCTATACTAACCTATACCGGTATTGTCCTTTGTTGTATCAAGTATTTGTTTGTGCATGAATACTTGCATTCGGAGGGAGATTTTCTTGCCTTCTAGGTCCGAGAACAATCATAGATCGAGTTGTCCCTTCAAGTGAAGACATCACCAATTCGGTCCTTGATTGCAACAATTGGACATCCCAAAGGGGTTCCTATCAGGAAGAATGCCAGACTACGTAGGCCACCATAGAATTTAACTTTGATGTAGAGGAATATTGCCACTGTAATTTCATTGCTGAGCTGGAAGAACTTGAGGAGCCGAACAATGAGGCAAAACAGGAAGCAAATGGATTGTAAGTCGACCGGGTAAAAATTTCGAATCTCTTGATTACTCAAGTAAGGAACGTAAACCCGACAAATCTTCCATTGAGCAAATTGTTGTTTTAGAATTAAAACCATTGCCAGTGCAATTGAAATATGTTTACTTGGGAAAGAATAACACCTTGCTCGTAATCATTTATTCTAAGTTGCAGCATGAACATGAAAAGAGATTGGTTGACATGTTGCCATGGCACAAGAAGGCAACCGGTTGGACAATTGCGGATCTAAAGGGCATCAGCCCGACAATATGTATGCACATGGTACATTTAGAGAAAGGACACATCAATTCTATTGAGGCTCAAATGAAACATAACCCTGCCATGAAGCAAGTTGTGATGAAGGAGATCATAAAGTGGCTTGATGTCGGTATCATATATCCAATTTTCGGCAGTTTATGGGTAAGTCTGGTACAATGTGTACCGAAAAATTGAGGTATGACTGTGGTAAGTAATGAAAACAATGAACTCATTCCAACTAAAATTGTCATCGGTTAGAGAGTTTGTATGGATTACCGTAAATTTAATAAGGCTACTAGGAAAGATCATTTTTCTTTACCCTTTACTGAACAAATGCTTGACCGTCTTGCAGAAAATCCTTTTATTGTTTTCTTGATGGATACTTAGGATATAAAAAATTTCCATAGCCCCGGAAGACCAGGAAAAGACCACCTTCACGTGCCCTTTTGGTATTTATGCATTCCAAAGGATGTCGTTCAGATTGTGCACTGCTCCGACAACTTTCTAGAGGTGTATGATGGCAATTTTTCCGATATGGTGGAATATTTCCTTGAAATCCTCATGGACGACTTCTCAGTATTCGGAGACAGTTTTGACAATTGCCTCGGCAATTTGGAGAAGGTGTTAGCATGCTGTGAAGAATCTGACCTAGTTTTAAACTAGGAGAAGTGCCACTTTATGGTGGATGAAGGTATCTTGCTAGGACACAAGATCTCATCCAAGGTAATCGAAGTAGACAAGGCTAAGGTGGATGTGATTGAAAAGTTGCCGCCACCAAATTCAGTCAAAGGGATCCGAAGTTTTCTCGGGCATACATGTTTTTTACAGAAGATTTATTCATAATTTTTCTAAGATTTTTCAAAACCATTATGTAATTTGCTTGAACGGGATAAAGCCTTCAATTTTGATGAATCTTGTCCCATAGAATTTGAAGCCCTAAAGAAGAAACTTGCCACGACACCTATTGTCGTTCCCCCTGATTGGTCCCTACCTTTCGAGCTCATGGGCGATGTGAGCAATTTTGCGGTAGGAGCTGTCTTAGGCCAGTAGAAAGTTAAACTCTTCCACATGATTTATTATGCTAACAAAACCCTTAATGGTGCTCAATTGAACTACGCCACGACTGAAAAAGAATTGCTAGTAGTAGTATTCACATTTTACAAGTTTCGTCCTTAATTGATTTGTCCTAAGGTAATTTGTTCATATTGACCATTCGACAATTAAGTATTTAACTGATAAGAAAGATTCCAAACCTCGTTTAATTCGTAGGATATTACTTTTACAAGATTTTGACATAGAAATTATGGACATGAAAGGATCGGAGAACATGGTTGCTGATCAATTGTCAAGGCTGGAAGGGGACAATAAAAATAATTATCATTTGGAGATCCACGACGTATTCCCAGACGAGCAGTTTTTGGTTGCCACAAGAACTCCCTAGTATGCAGATTTAGTAAATTTTCTTGTAAACAATATTATACCTTATGAACTTACTCACCAGGGAAAGAAGTGATTCCTACATGATGTTAAGCGTTATTATTGGGACGAGCCTCTTTTGTTTAAACAATGCGCAGATCATGTCATACGGCGATGTGTTCCCGAGGGGGAACAACAAAATGTGCTTATACAATGTCATTCATCACCCTATGGAGGCCACTTTGGAGGTACCCGCAAAGCTGCCAAAGTCTTACAATTAGTCTTATATTGGCCCACTCTTTATAAAGATGCCCATAAATTCTACAAGAGGTGTGATCGATGCAACCGAACGGGGAATATATTAAGACGGCTTGAGATGCCGTTGTAGAACATCCTCGAGGTAGAATTGTTCGATGTATGGGGCATATATTTTATGGGGCCCTTTCCATCATCATTCAGCAATCTATACATCTTACTTGTCGTGGACTATATGTCCAAATGGGCTGAGGCGGTTGCAGTTCCCAGAAATGATTCCAAGACTATGCAACGATTCTTGCAGAAAAACATATTCACATGGTTCGGAATGTCAAGGGCAATTATCAGAGATGAATTTAGACATTTTGACAATAAACTAATTGTCGAGATGTTACAACACTTTGGAGTGACTCACAAAGTTGCCACGGCATATCACCCACAGACAAATGGGCATGCTGAAATTTCTAACCATGAGTTGAAGGTTATCCTTGAGAAGGTTGTTAATAGACCTGACAAACTTGACTCGAGACCCAAGAATCAAACCGATTTACCTAAACCGAGACTCGAAACTGACCCAAAATTTGATCCGAAACCGAAATTGAACCGATTTTTAGTTGAACCAAAATAGACCCGAACTGAATGGACCTGAACCGAAGTCAAACCGAAATAAAAAAAATATCCATATAAATAAAGAAATATGAGATATGAACAACCGCACAACTCACCAAAAGTCAAATATGTTGGCTTTACAAAGCCATATGTAGGGTGTAAAAAACTAACCAACCTAAAAACTTGATTAAAGCCGACCGATCTCCCATTGACCCAAAATTGAACCGAACAAAAAATAATCAAACCGAAATGACTCGAAGCACAATAGAACCGAACTAGAACTGAAACCGAATTTGAACTGAATGATATCAGACCCGAAATAACCAAAACTGAAATGACCTGAACCGAACCGATTGATCCGTTTGGCACCTCTAGTTGTCAATCCTTCCTGAAAGGATTGGTCTATGAGAATTGATGATACACTTTGGGTCTACCGAGCAGTATTCAAGATGCTCCTAGGCATGTCTCCTTACAGAATTGTCTACAGCAAGACTTGCCACCTGCCAGTGGAGATCGAGCATAAGGCCTATTGGGCAATCAAGACCATGAATATGGACTAGGAGAAAGAAAGACAAAAGCACTTATTGACTTGAACGAGATGGAAGAATTCCATGCATTAGCTTACGACAATGCTAGACACTATAAAGAGAAAACAAAACGATGGCATGACAAGTAGCTATTGCCACGACAATTCTTGCTAGGGCAACAAATGCTTATATATAATTCTCGCCTTAGACTTTTACCGGGCAAACTGAAGTCAATATGGCTCGGGCCATTCAAGGTAGTGAACCCTATTCTCATAGGGTTGTCATGATCAAATCAACTACAGATGGACATGAGTTTAAGGTCAGTGTATAGAGATTGAAGCACTACGTTGGTACTCATATTGACAATGATAAGGAACCAGTATCCTTAGAAGATGCATGGAAATTCTCTTTCTAATTGTTTTTAATTTTTAGTTCTTTTATTTTCATTTTTTATTTTCATTTTTGTTTTTGTTAATTTTGTTTTAATTTTCTTTGAATATTCATAATTTTATCGTTTTCCTTTTTACATTAGTTTTTATCTTTATTTTTAATTAATATTTATCCTTTTTTTTGTTGAATTTTAGGATAAGCGTTTCAAGAAAGAAGGAGTTGGGTTATGTGATATAATTTCATTTGAATGAAAATCCATCCCTAGGAAGATGGATAGTCATCGATTTCTTAGGGAATTTAATCACCCCTTTGAAATTTTTCATCCAAAATTTTCTTTCTCTCGTTTTCTAAGCCTAGCCGCACACTCCACCCCTCACCATCATTGTCTTTCTTTCCCCCATTGGTGATACATCACTCCATCATCTCTACCAAATTTTCACTCCACCTTTAAACCCATATTATCACCCATCCACTTCATCTTCTTCATTTTTTTTCTCCCAATTTATTGAAACTCCTTAGCTTTTCTTGATTTTATTTTCTTTTCAAGTTCGTTCAAGAACCCAAAACCACGACCAAGAATTTGTAAACCATGCCCGGAGCAAGTTCTTTACAAGCAATCGAGCCATCTTTCTGTCAATTTACTTCACCAAAAATTGAGAAACGTTTCAAGAAGAAGTTTGCCACTTGAATGGTTTGGGAAGAGCAAGGGTTCACCTATGATCTCTCCAAGAAAAAGTATGGTCTTGAAGATTTTGTATGTACCATTATTGAGGACCATAAGTGGCCAATTTTTTGTGAACAACCAGAATCGGGGGACATATCGTGGGTAAGGGAATTTTATTCGCATGTTTCTAATCCGAATAATCCTTGTGTTTTTGTGTATGGTAGGACTATTCTTCTTCATGCATCTTCCATAAACGCATATTATGGGTTGTACATTGCCAAAAATGAGCATACCGAGTTTGTGGACAATATCACTACTGAAGGCGTGGAGTAAGTCTTCAAAGATCTCACCGTCGAGGGAGCCGAGTGGAATGATGGAGCTTTGAAAGGCATGATAAACCGATTCTTGTTGAAACCCACGACCAATTGTGGAACAATTTCCTAAAACCTCGTTCGATGGCTACAACCCATAAGCGTACTATTAATATTGGAAAGATTATTGTTGATGAGATTTATGCTTGTAGCAAGAAGGATGTGGGGGGGGGGGGGGGCTATACTTCCCCGGTTTGATTTCCATCTTATGTGAGAAGGAGCATGTGTCGACCGAGGCTACAGACGAGAGGTTGCCCAAGAGAAGTGGGTGGACACAAAGTCAGTATATGCGAATGATGCAGGACGGGCTTCCAAAAGCACCAGCAGTTGCACATAAATATTCTATTTCAAACACTGCCCCGGCAAGGGTACATACCACGACAAGTGCACATGCCACGACAAGTATCCTTGGGGTGGCTGATATCCTTCACCCATTGATCCAACGATTGGATCAGATAGAGGCATGATAATTGTTTCTTAGGTGATATATGAAGGACCGAGCCCTCACAAGAGTTATCCTATAGAATTTTCCCAATATCAACCACTCCCCCGCGCAAAGGCAAGGAACCTATTACTGAACTAGAATGTACTAAATCTTTACATGGTTTTTCAGATTCCGACGGCACCACTTCTACACCGTTGAAGTCCCCACCTCTGGCTGCACCATCAAAGTTGACATTGAAGAGTAGATCTTATAAACTCGAAGAGGCTGAGAAGGAGGGTGAGCCGGTTGAAGTGGTCGAGGAAACTACGGTTCATGACCCTGCACTACAAGCGCTGCGTCAACAACCACCATGAGCTGAAAAACGAACCAAGCAAATGGCTCGAAGGAAACTAGTGATTCGAGGTGACGACCTCTCCGATTGACTCATTTTCATTTTCATTTTATTTTCTATGTTTTTATTTGTTTCGTATAGCATGCATTGAGGACAATGCTTCTCTCGAGTTTGGGGGGGATTTGTTTTTGTTTTTCTCATGATTAGTTGCATTCATTTTATTTGTCTCATGTTAGTTTGCATATGTTACTTGCCATGACAATTACCTGATTAAACTGCTGAAACCTGTTGTGACATCCTATGATGTGTTTTGACACTACACTTAGATGAGAAAATCTTATATTTTAGGATTAGCATTAAGTTTGCTTGAAATTTTGCTATGATGATGCTTATAATGACACTATTGTGACTTGTTGATTGAGGGAGACCTAGTAAACTTTAGGTTATTAAAATTGGTAAAATGTGCTAGAGGTGCCTAACTGGCTCTAGCCCAAAATGAAATAAAATTTCAATTAAGATAATTTCTTAATAGAGGTGCCCATTTGGCTCTAGCTATCACGCTTTCAAAATCGCTAGAGGTGCCTATCCAACTCTAGTTGATTTATTTAAAAAGAAATTGCTTTGCTAAAGGTGCCTTAAAACTGGCTCTAGCGGACTTAATTGTCTTGGAAAGTAAGTAATAAAACCTACCGTTTTCATGGAATCCTATTGATTGACTTGTACACAACTCCACACACACGTTCTCACTAGCTTTATAGTTTAATTTTGAGTAAGTCTTTGTGTTGTCCAAAGATAGAAATGTGATCAATTCTTCGTACCACGGTTTTGAGGATTGAATTCGGGTAAGAAGCATGTTTTTGGTGGTAAATGCCTTGGCAAGTAATTGTTAGTGTTTTGCATTGCTTGAGGACAAGCAATAGTTCGAGTTTGGGGTGTGTTAAGTGTGTAAAAATACAATATTTTCTACCCTTTTTACTCATATTATTGTTAGAATTGGGCTAATTTTAGCTGCATTGTTAGACATACATGCATAGTTTTATAGTTTCCTTGTCTATCGAGCTTGGTGTTACGTTTTGTAGGTTTTTATGGAGAAATCGTTGTTGGTTTGCCTTATTTTTTGTAGGATGAATTGCCGAACCAATTGCCATGGCAAAAAAGGATAAGGATGAAGAAATTGTCGAGCTACTTGTCGTGGCAAGTCAGGATAAAAACCCCCACTATCTGCAGATTTATCCAAAACGCAAAGGATAATTATCCAAGATTTAAAATGAAAATCTCCAATCAAATAGAGATCAGATCCCCACGGATTTCACACGCACTCAAACTCTTTCCCTCATTTATTTAAAGGGATCACATCAACATCGAGAGAGTCGATTTTTTGGGAATTGGTTCGCAAGGAATTCATGCACAAATGAATTGGGTTTATTTTCTTTCGTATTTTCTTTTTACCCAGCCATGAACTAGTTTAATTTGGCTTGGGTTATCGAGTTTTGTTGGTGTAAAAGACGAATTAATGGTTTTTGGTTTTTGATTCAATAAATTTCATTCTTTGTTCATTCTTCAATCTTGACTTTTACCATGAGGGGAATGGGAAAAGAACTCGAGTGTATCCATTTATCTAGGCTCGAGAGTGCTAGATTCATGAAACGAGTGAACATTGTTTCCATTTGAACAAATGTTGGTGGAAACTAATCCGCCTTAGGAATAAGGATCAGATTTTAATGTCTAAAAGGAGTGGAAGATCGGTGTTGCCACCTAAGGTTAACACAGGGATGTATCACTAAGGCATGTGCAAACACCACTTCTTCGGTTATGGATAACAAGAAGGCATTGAAGAACACATCGCCAAACATTGAATGAGGAAACCCAGTTGCTACAACATTCATCCAAATCCAGTTGCTCCGGCAAAAACGTGACCTAGTTGCCACTACATTTATTCAAACCTAGTCACCACAGCAATCAAATTGCCTCAACAATAGAAGCTACGACAATTCTTTCGGCATTTGCACCACTACTCACGATAACCCGACCTAATCTCTCATATCGGTTACTCTTTTCTATTTATCTTACTTTGCTTAGTTTATTTTACTTCTTATTTATCACCACCTATCACTTCCAATATTATTCTCTTTCGGTGCAAGAATCTAAAAGTCATTGTTTCACCATCCCTATGGAGACGATCTTTATCTTTACTATTACTTGTGACATGTTCACTTGCTTCATTTGCGTTGCACTTAAATCACACAACAAACATGATAAAATATCTGAAGGATTATCCTCTTATTATTAGAGAGGACATGATAAAAGTTTTTACCCCCTTCAAATATTGTTAAGGCAAATATTGCTATGACAAATATTTTCAGAACAAACAAAATAGAAGTCAAAAAAGGACTTCAAACCGCAAACTAGGTCGTATCACCAAGAAGCAAAATTTTATAGGAAATGCTTCAAATGCCCTAAGATGGAGAATAAGTCTTCGGACTAGAGACTTTTAAATGAGGTCAATGTTATAACAAAATATTGGCGTAACAATTGACATGACAAACGATTGATTGAAGGAATACATTTATTACCTTCATTGATGATAGCACAAAATAGTGCTATATGTATTTGCTTAAAAGCAAAGATAAAACTATAGAAAAATTATTCTCTATAAGCATGATATTGAAACCCAAACTTAATATAAGGAATGAGATAGGGAGAAACTTTATATGAGTAAAGTTGGTACTATAATTTTGAAGATGACTTTTGAAAAATAAGTAAAACTTCAAAATGTGCTTAACATGGGTGGTGAAGTTATTCTATCATCTAATTACCTTTTAAATAAGGTTTCCCACAGTAAAAGAGACAAGACACCACATGAGTTATGGAAGGAAATAAACCTTCCTACAACTACTTAAAAATGTGGTGTCTTGCAAAGGTAATGTATCCATTACCGAAGTAAATGAAAATAAGTCTCAAAATGGTGGACTGCATTTTCAGTGACTATGTAAAACATAGCAACACATATCAATTTGTTGTGTACAAATCAATGAACCTTAGATTCACAAGAATATCTTAATGGAATCAAAGAATACCCCATTCTTTGAAAATATACTTTCTTGTATAAGTAGGGAAGTTGATCCAAGTTTAATGAAACGAACTTTGGAGACTATCAATGAAGATAGTCCATACATTCAACAAAAGGTTAAAACTAGGATATTGTCATGATGACAAATAAGTGTGAAAAATGAGTGTATGTCAAACCTATCGACGTTAGGATATATGATCTTATGTTGATGACATACTCATTGTTATAAGTAACAATGAAATGGTAAACGTGCCAAAGGCATGAAAAATATGAGAATGACATATTTGATTTTGGGCATCCACATCTAACGACTCTCTGATGGTCTCATATTGACGCAGTCACACTACATGGACAAAAGAAGCTTAGCAAGGATTTATTTGGCATAGCCAAAACTCTAATTAATATTAGCCAACAATTGTCCAAAACCAAAAGGTTAACCAAGTGGAATCTACAAGAGTCATATACAGTCTAATTGAAATGTACTATACCAGATTTTGCTTAAACTGTAAGCAATTTAAGCATATTCACAATCAATCCAAGGTCAAACCTTTGGAAAGCGATTGTCAAAGAATTGAGATATCTCATGACTATGAACTGCATATTTTAGAGATTCTACTATTAATGATTCTTCGATGCCAGCTGGATACTTGATATTCAAGTTACCAAAGGCACAAGTGAATATGTTTCATATTGAAAAAATTGAGCCATGTCATGCAATTCTTCAAGAAAAATGTCCACAACCAGATCCACAATAAAATACGAGCTTGTAACTATATAAAAGTCTAGATAAAAAGCCAAATGGTTTCAGAATTTCTTGGAGGATATTGTTGAATGGCTAAAGTACGTGCCCACAATATTCATAAATTGGTAGAGCACAAAGCTTTATGTATAATGGTAAGTCGAGGCATATGCGTCCTCAATACAATATCCTTAAAAAAACTTATCTCAAACTGAGTTATCTCTATTGATTTTGTAAGATCAAAAGATAACATTGTGGATCCGTTAAACAAAGGGTTAAATCGAGATTAAGTTGAGAAACATCGAAATGAGTGTGACTACAGCCCAGGAAAATTTAATGCGCCATGTGAAGGAAAACCCTACATAGTTGACTGGAGATCCCAAGATATAGGTTCAAAGGGACAACCTAATTTCATAAACCTTGTTCGATCATTATGGGGTTACATATCCCCAAGTCCATTCCTATGATGTAAACAATGATAAAAGTGGAATAGGCTTAGCAAAGATATTAATTACCATTGTGTGCTTCGGTGAGCCGAGCAACATAAGTCACCTATGTGAGAGTGAAGTGAGACCGCTTCAAGGAGACTAATGGGCATAGCTCTTTAAAACTATTAAAGAACCAGGCGATGTTCGCCACCATATGGACATACCCATGAGAAGTAATACTCTTGTCAAAGAGGTAGTTGTGTGAAGTATATCATCGTTTATACAAACGACAGAATAGTCAATGACATCACGTCTACTGGTCAGCCAGTAAAGTAAATATACTTTCACAATGGAAGGTTCAAAGGACGAAGCCTACTTATCCTATGTAGCTATAAATCATAGTTTCTATCACCACATTGAGTCAAAATGTTTTTGATTAAATGATCAATTTCATTGATGTGGTGTATTGTTGGAAAAATGATAATTTTAGATCTTTGAATGAGAAATTGATCCAAATGTTGTTGAGGAAAAATGTGGAACCCATTGTTGGTTAGTAAATGTACAACGATGCACAACGTGGGTAATGTGAATGTACGGATCGGTCTGTCCCTTCGTGGACTTGCAGATATTTTAACCCAATTATTTCCTTAAAAAATAGCATATCTTTTTCTAATTATGTTTTGGAATTAAAAGGATAAATATTAAAAGCTTCCTTTAATTCTGACAATAATTTTGGAAACTACCCTTCAAGGGCTCATTGATTCTCAAATCATAAATGCTCCATTAGCTCAAAAGTTTCCTTATACCCCTCGTGAAACTCCTATAAATAACTTGTAAACCTTATAGGTTTTACATAACTAAAACCACAAAGTATTTTCAATTGTTTTTCTTAGTGACTTTCAAAAGTAGTTTTTGGTGATAGGAGAAGGCAAGGTTGTAGTTCGTGACTCTACAGTTGTAACACTCCATTTTAGCCCCAATATGAAAACCCTAATTATGAGAATTCCCAATTGGAAATCCTAGAATTTGGGGGGAAATTCGGAATTTAACCTAAATTAAATTTGGTACCTAATTGAATAAATTAAAAGTTTGGTGGTTATTTTGTTAGGCGGGCAAAAGTAGAGACCCTCCTTTCGTATTTTTCCCATTTATCTAGGGTAAACACTCTTTGTTTCTATTTGAGTATCTGTGCGCCGTTCTTCATCTTTCTCTGATATAATAATAAAAAAAATTCAAAGCTTACCGAGTACCTTTCCCCACTCTTTCCGTTGAAGCTCCGTCCAAGGGGCTTTCATCGCCGTTCAAGCGGTTCGAGACCCTCGGAGCGCTCGCCGTCACCGCGCGAACAAAACTCGGCTGTTGTCACTCGTCGCGCGCCGTTGTCGCGTTCTGTCACTGTCGTTGCCATCAGAAATGATTGAGTTTCCTTCGGGAACTCCCGTCGCCGCCGTCCTCTGTGAGCGCTGCTGCCGTCTCGAGTTGGGTGAGTGACGTGGTTGGGACTATTTGGCTTCGGGGTTACTGTTGGCCGTTGTGTTGGCCGCTGTCGGTCCGTGGCCGTTGTCGTGTTGGCCGCGTCGTGGTGGTTGGCTGCCGTCGGGGGCTAGATTTAGGGTTTGATAAATTAGGGATTAGGGTTTTGCCCTAATTTGGGAGGCTGTTGGATCTGAACCTGATTGTGGGAACTGAACCAAATGGACCAGTACACTGAACCGAACCGACCTGGTTGACCGAGATGGATGACGTCAGCAGTGACGTCATCTGCTGTTGCAAGGCTGATGCAGGCTGACGTCAGTGATGACGTCATCACAGTCAATGATGACGCCAGCGTTGACTTTCGGGTTTACTTTTTCGGCCGATTTCACCTTCATGTTTTTCGACGTTCTGGTTCCTTTGCCGCTGTCCGTTTCTTCAAATTCGAACTCGAAATACCTTTTTGGATAAAGTTTATATGTTGAACTAAGAATTTTGTTAAATGTTGCATCGGAGTTTGACTCGGATATTTTTGTGTTCAGGTGACGTGGACTCTGACCCCGAGACTTTACCTCCTCCTCCGCTAGGAAGACCTCCGGTGGCACACTCTTCGAGATCTGCTAGTAAGATTTCTGTTAAGCGTAGTTTATTCAATTTTGGCATAGTAGGAAATCTCATATAGTGTTATTTATTTTTAGGAGCTGATTCTGTCCGACCTTCCGCTAGGGCTGAGCATGGGAGACATCACTATCGACATTGACTATTAAGCTGCCTAAGGTGTGTTCTCTGTCTGTGCTACATGTCTTTGCTGTTTGATTGCATGATCTGTATGTTATATGTATATATGTATCTGTATGTTATTCTGTTATGTTATCTGATAAACATTGTATGACTCGGATGCTGTGATCATGTTATGTAACACATATCAGAATCAGATTATTATGTACATGCATCTTAGTTATTTAACAAGATTGCAGTCGGACTCTGAAATCGGATTACATGTCATATCATTGGGTTGGGATATTGTACGGAGGAAGCTCAGCGACTTCATCCTTCGGGTTGAACTTCGCTTCGGATTAGTAGTTCCATCTTTCGGAATGAGTTCTGCTTCGGACACGATGTTGAGGTGTAGAGTGGTTCAGGGGAACCTCACTCTTCGGACGGTGATGTAGATGGGTGCATGTCATGTTATGATATATGTATGCATTGCTTGTAATACTTCAGAATATCTGTTAACTTTTTATTGTGATATTACTGTTGGATTGACTTCTGTTATGCACTTTAGAGACACACTGAGCTTTATAGCTGACTCCCCCTTAGTATCTGTTTCAGATTTCCAGACATAGGTTTTGGTACTTGGAGGACCTCGTATGAACAGTATTTGATACTATTTATCAGTATGTTTTGTTCTAGACTTATATTTAATTATTTAAGTATTTTCAGATTTGGTTGTAAAAGTGGACTTTGGACATTTATTATTTTTGGGATTTGATAAACTATTTTTAGCATGCTTGTTTTAAGATGAAACATTAAAGATTATCATTTATATTGAATAATAATTTCGGCACGATTTTTCCTAAATAATCTTACTTGAGGGAAAAGTTTCCAAATTGTCAATTTCAATTTGTTACAAACCCTTACGTCAAAATAGAGGGTTACATTTAGTGGTATCAGAGCCTAGGTTACACCCCTCGACCTGTGAGACTCGATAAAAAATTGATTTTAACGTTTTAAAAATTTTGCATGCATAATAAATGTTTTCGGAAACTACGAGATTTTCATATAAATGTCCGAATTTTAAAGAAGTAATATATGTTTTAATTAAAGTCTCCAAGTACCAATTTTGACTTTAGGATTCTTCTTTTTGTAGATAGACTACTATGCCACCCCGTAGGAGTACTAGAACTACGGCTGGCCGAGGTCGAGGCAATGGACGAGGTCGTACCGCTGGGAATACGAGTGACGTTAATCCTCCTGAGCATTCGCCACAACATCAGGAGGACCCACAACATGAGCATGCTGAGGAGCAACCTGAGGTTCATACGAGTGGTCAACAGACCGATCACCCTGATCAGCAGACTCAGAGTGAAGTTCCTCGTGCAGACGGTAACAGTGAGACCGCTGGAGTTGATGTGGCTGCAGTGCATTTGGAGCTACTTTAGTATCTTCGACAGGGTTCTAGGAGACCCATATCTGTTGAGTTTTTATCTGCTAGGATGTCAATGTTTGATGGTAAGACGACTGCAGATCCGGCTGACGCAGAGTATTGGCTGAAGAAATTACAATAGTTATTTGATGAGATGGACTACCCTACTGACAGAAAATTAAGAGCGATTGTATCTTTATTGAAGGGTGAAGCCCTGAACTGGTGGGAGGCTGAGAAGACCGTTATTTCTGCTAGTCGGGTCACATGGGATCATTTTTGTCAGGCTTTCCGAGACAGATATGTCGGGGCAGAGTATCTAGCCAAGTGTCGAGAGGACTTTATAAATCTAAAGCAAAATGACATGACCGTGAATCAGTATGAGATCGAGTTTTTGAGGCTGGTTCAGTACGTCCCTGGGTTAGTTACTACAGAGAAAGAGAAGTGCGACTGGTTTCTGAAGGGTCTGCGACCTTCGATCAAGACTGGTGTTGCTTTGCATTTGGACAAAGAGTACAAGGATATTACCTTGCGATCTAGGACTGCTGAACGCAATGAGGCAGAGTTGAGGCAAGCTGAGTCTCATGGTATGGATCGGGGTAAGAGGCAGTCGACCGCGTCAGTTCAGTATAGTCAGGGTAACCAGACCAGGAAGAGGGCAAGAGATGAGAGTGATTATCGGAGTTATTCTAGAGCCAGACCAGTGACCACTGCTGTTCCGAGTTTTAGTGTTGGAGGTTCTACTAGCACGCGGGGGGCACCGCAGTGTTCTTTCTGCAAGAAATGGCATTCTGGGGAGTGTAGGAGACAGTCTGGGGCATGTTTTCGTTGTGGTTCGTTCGACCATTTTTTCAGAGATTGTCCGCTTGCACCTCCGTCAGCTCATATGACCAGTCAGTCACAGGCATCGGTGCAGGCTCCTGCTAGGGGTAGAGGTCGTGGTAGACCTGATACTACAGTTTCTGCTAGTAGAGGTAGGCCAACTCAGAGTGGAGGATCAGCTGGATCTGGGGTGAGACAGCCAGGTTTGGTTTATGCTACCAGGAGACATGCGGACCGTGATGAGCCAGATGTTATTGCTGGTACCTTTTCTATTCACTCTATTTCGTATTTTGCATTGTTGGATATTGGTTCTACCCATTCGTATGTTGCGAGTTCGGTATATGGGGGAATTGAAATTTCGGTTGAGAATACTGTGAATGTGGTTTCAGTTTATAGTCCAGTTGGTGACCATGTCAAGGTTACTAAAGTGTACAAGAATTGCCCTTTGGAAATTCAAGGGAAAATATTCTCCGCTGATTTGATGGAGTTACCTTTCAGAGAGTTCGACCTTATTCTCGGAATGGAATGGTTATCCGCTCATTGAGTCCGTTTGGATTGTGAAAAGAAAAGGGCGGCTCTGAAAACCTCAGATGGGTGCGAGGTGATTATGGTGGGAGAGCGTAGAGGTTACATGTCTAATGTTGTTTCGGCTCTCAAAGCAGAAAAGATGATTCGACATGAGGCTACTGCCTATCTTGCTTATATTCTTGACTCGAGGTAGTCAGATTCTGGTTTGGATAAGATCCGGGTGGTTAAGGATTTTCCATATGTTTTTCCAAAGGAATTACCAAGAGTACCGCCAAAACGTGACGAGGTTGAGTTTGGCATAGATGTATATCCGGGTACAGCTCCTGTCTCTATTGCTCCTTACAGGATGGGTCCGAAAGAGCTTAAAGAATTGAAGATTTAGTTACAGGAATTGCTGGATAGGGGTTTCATCCGACCTAGTGTTTCTCCCTGGGGATCCCCTGTTTTGTTTGTGAAGAAGAAGGACAAATCACTTCGGCTTTGTATTGACTATCAGAAGCTGAACAAGCTAACGATAAAGAACAAGTATCCCCTTCCTCATATTGATGACTTGTTCGATCAGTTCTGAGGATCTACAATATTTTCTAAGATAGACCTGAGATCGGATTATTACCATCTCAAGGTTAAGGATTTTGATGTGTTCAAGACTGCTTTTCGGACTCATTATGGTCATTACGAGTTTCTGGTGATGTCGTTTGGATTGACTAATGCCCCTGCAGCATTTATGGATATGATGAATAGGGTGTTTCAACCCTACCTGGACCAGTTTATGGTGGTTTTCATTGACGACATACTGGTTTATTCTAAATCCGAGGCAGAACATGAGAAACATCTCCGGGTTGTCCCACAGCTACAGACTTTGCGTGAGAAGCAGTTGTATGCAAAGTTCAGTAAATGTGAATTCTGGTTGGCCAAGGTTACCTTCTTGGGACACGTGGTTTCTGCTAATGGTATTCAGGTTGATCCAAGGAAGATTGAGGCTATTTTAGGTTGGAAGCAGCCCAAGAATATTCCTGAGATTCGAAGTTTCTTGGGTTTAGCTGGCTATTATCGGAGGTTTGTGGAAGGTTTCTCGATTATTGCAGCTCCTCTGACTAAACTTCTGAGGAAGGATATTCCTTTTGTCTGGACTGAGGCTCAGCAGACCAGTTTTGAGAAGCTTAAGACCGTGTTGACTGAAGCACCGGTTTTGATTCAGCCTAAGCCTGGGAAGGCTTATACGGTATACAGTGATGCCTCCCACACGGGTTTGGGATGTGTTCTGATGCAGAATGGGAAGGTAGTGGCCTATGCATCTCGTTAGTTGAAAGTGCATGAGTGCAACTACCCCACCCATGATTTGGAGCTTGCTGCTGTGATCTTTGCTCTGAAAATCTGGAGACACTATCTCTATGGAGAGAAGTGCTATATCTTCACCGATCACAAGAGTCTTAAGTATCTACTTACGCAGAAAGAGTTGAATCTGAGACAGTGTCGCTGGTTGGAACTTCTCAAGGATTATGATTGCGAGATAGAATATCACTCGGGAAAGGCGAACATGGTTGCCGACGCCTTGAGTCGCAACGTCATCTCGGATTTGAGGACCTTGTTTGCTCGGATGAGTTTGTTTGAGGATGGTAGTTTGGTGGCAGAACTTCGGGTTATTCCGACGCTGATATCTGATATTCGAGCTGAGCAGCCTACTAATCCTTTTCTTATGCATCGTATTAGAGAGGTTTCTGAGGGTACATCTGTGGATTATACTATTGATCAAGATGGTGTTTTGTGTTTCCGAGGCCGGTACTGTATTCTGAGGAAATCTGGGTTGAAACAGGTTATTCCACGCGAGGCACATGACAGCCCCTATTCTATGCATCCTGGTGGTGATAAGATGTATAAGAACCTTCGTCAGAGGTACTGGTGGAAAGGTCTTAAGCGGGATGTTGTCGGATTTGTGTCTAAGTGTATGACTTGTCAGAGACTCAAGGCAGAGCATCAGCGTCCATCTGGATTACTTCAGCACATCGAGATTCCTCAGTGGAAATAGGAGCGTGTGACTATGGATTTTGTCAGTGGTCTTCCGATGACTCCGTCTAAGAAGGACTCTGTATGGGTTATAGTGGACCGTTTGACCAAGTCCGCGCATTTCATTCTGGTTCGAGTCAACTATCCTTTGAATAAGTTGGCTCTGCTCTATATTTCGGAAATTGTTTGACTTCATGGGGTACCGATATCGATTATTTCTGATCGTGATCCGAGATTTAGAGCGAAGTTCTGGAAGGCACTTCACTCTGCTTTGGGTACCCGGTTGAACTTCAGTACATCTTATCATCCGCAGACAGACGGACAGTCCGAGCGTGTAATTCAGATTCTTGAGGATATATTGAGAGGTTGTGTTCTCGACTACAGTGGTAGTTGGGAGGATTTCTTGCCGCTCGCAGAGTTTGCATATAATAACAGCTACCAGGCCAGTATCAAGATGGCACCATACGAGGCTCTGTATGGGCGTAGGTGTAGGTCACCGATTGGATGGACTGAACTTAATGAGCATAGATTGTTGGGACCAAACCTAGTCCGTGAGGTCGAGCAGACAGTCAGATTAATTCGAGATCGGCTTAAGGTTGCTTTTGACAAACAGAAGTCCTATGCCGACTTGAGACGTCGAGATCTTGAGTTTGAGGTCGGTGAAGAGGTTTTCTTGAAAGTATCTCCTTGGAGGAAGGTACTTCGGTTTGGTTGGAAGGGCAAGCTAAGTCCTCGATATATTGGTCCTTACAGGATTCTTCGTCGGGTTGGACCTGTTGCCTATCAGCTCGAGTTACCACCAGAGCTTCAGCGTATTCATGATGTTTTCCATGTTTCTGTGTTGAGACGTTACCATGCTGATCCGTCTCATGTTTTGCCTGTGGAGGAGATTGAGATTCGTCATGATTTGAGCTTTGAGGAGGAACATATCGAGATTCTTGCTCAAGATAAGAAAGTTCTCGGAAGGAAGACCATTAAGATGGTCAAAGTTTTGTGGCGTGGTCGCAGTTTTGATGAGTCTACCTGGGAGCCCAAAGTTCTCAGTATCCGCATTTGTTTGCTCTAGGTAAATTTCGAGGCCGAAATTTCTTTTTACGGGGGGAGAGTTGTAACACCCCATTTTAGCCCCAATTTGAAAACCCTAATTATTAGAATTCCTAATTAGAAACCCTAGAATTTGGGGGAAAATTCGGAATTTAACCTAAATTAAATTTGGGACCTAATTGAATAAATTAAAAGTTTGGTGGTTATTTTCTTAGGCAGACAAAAGTAGAGACCCTCCTTTCGTAATTTTCCCATTTATCTAGGGTAAACACTCTTTGTTTCTATTTGAGTATCTATGCGCCGTTCTTCCTCTTTCTCTGATAAAATAATAATAAAAAAATTCAAAGCTTACCGAGAACCTTTCCCCAATCTTTCCGTTGAAGCTCCGTCCAAGGGGCTATCATCGCCGTTCAAGCGGTTCGAGACACTTGGTGTAACGCCCCGATTTTGGGCTTAGGAGTTTTGAGTTTCGGACCGGTTCGGTCGGATCGCGGTTCGAATATATGAGAGTGAATTTAGAAAAACCTAGTTCGGGTTGAATTTAAAAAATGGAAAAATGTTCTAAAATCCTCTTTTAATATATATAAGTGAACTGTGAAATCATATTTGTAAAATGAGGTTTGGAAGGGTGACATTTTGGCTAGTGACCAAAATGTAATTTTCGAAAACTGTGAGACTGTTTTAAAAAGGATTGAAACTTTGAAATTTTAAGGAGCTATTTACCCAATGGGAGTTTTCTCCAAATTTTTAAAGATATTATATGATTAATTAAAGGTTTTTAAATAAAACAAAAGTGGAGGGAAGATATTTTTGGCCATAACTAACTTTTCTCTCAAATCTTCCAATTTCATTTTCTCTCATTTTCTCTCAAACCAAACACCTTTTCTCCAGAGCTTTTCTCTATGATTTTGTCACCTAATATACCTTTTCAATTCTCTTTTGATTGCTAATCATCTCTACAACAAAACCTCACCATTTGCTAAGTGGATTTTCAAGATTTTGGTTCCAAAAAGGGAGAAAACTAAAGTTTGGAGGTAAGAACGTCCTTCTCCTCTGAACTTTAAGTTCTTTACTGAAATTCCCAAGTTCTCAATCCTTAAATTGTGTTTTATAAAAGGTTTTATTGATTTGTTCTTGATCTTGGCTTTTAAATGCAAGATTTGATTGATTTTGATGAAATTTTCGTATGATCTGATTGGGCTGTGTTTTGAGGTGTCAAATTGATGTTAATTGAATGCTAATTTGATGTGAAATTGAGTTTTAATCAATGCAATCCCGGATAGGTTGAATTTCCTAAGTTTAGCTTGTGTTCTTGGTTGTTTTTGGAGTGATCTTGTTGATCTGTTATAGCTGGAGGTATAAGGACGTGGTTAGATCCTTTTTGGATGTTATTTGATGTTTAAGGATGCTTAGATTTGATGGATCTTGGCTGGGTAGTGTTGAGGAGTTGTTTGGATGCATTTTCGGTTGTGTTTGGTAGCCGAAAATGGAGTGTGGATGAGAGCAGCGAGTTTTGATGCTTTCATTGAGGGTATTAATGCATGATGATGCATTAATCTACTGTTTTGATGTGTTTAAAACAGGGGAGTCATCTTTGGATCCTAGTGGTGTTGATCCGGAAGCTTGATTGGTGTTTCGGCAAGAGGCGAAACGGAATCGGTGAGTGGATTTTGGTTTTCGGCTTTGAAACCAATGTTTCGAAGGGTTGGGAGCTTAGTCTAAGTCTAAACAACTTTGCTAAGCTCAAGAGTAAGTTTTCGGAAAAACTCTCTTGTTGAGGAACCATGTGATGGTTGGGTGTAATGTGATTGTTTGCATGTTTTAAATTCTGTTTTTAAAGCATATCTAGCATGTGTATTTGCTGAGATTATAAGCCATGTGTAGGAGGAAGCTCAAGGTGAGAGTTCCTTGTGTTTGAACATTGTTCTATTGTGGTTTGATGCTTAAAGATGCATGGTGTTTATGGCTTTGTTAAATGCTTTAAAACAGTGGAATATGGTTGTTAATGATGATTATTGGCAAGTGATGGTTAAGGTCACAAAGGTGTTTAAAAGTCCTTGTGTGAGCCTTGTTTATTTAAGAACATCAAGGTGTTTAAAAGTCCTTGGATGATTCTTGTTAAGAACAACATGGTGTTTAAAAGTCCATGGTTGGTTCTTGGTTAAGGTTCAAGGTGTTTAAAAGTCCTTGTGTAAGCCTTGTTACTTAAGAACATCAAGGTGTTTAAAAGTCCTTGGATGGTTCTTGTTGAGGACACAAAGGTGTTTAAAAGTCCTTGTGTGGTCCTTGTCATGGTGTTTAAAAGTCCATGGGTTAAGGACACAATGGTGTTTAAAAGTCCATGTGTGGTCCTTGGAATTTATAAGATTACAATGGTGTTTGAAAGTCCATATGTGAATCTTATGTTGAATGTATCACTTGTTGTCAATATGACTTGATAAAGATTGAAGCATGAATTGCTTGTTTTTGAATGCTTGTGAGCATGTTCAAATGTTGTTTTGAAGTATGATTTATAAAGGTGTTTTGTAAATGCATTATTGTGTGATTTTATTGAGCATTCCTCACTAAGCTTATGCTTACGCTCTCTCTCTTTTCTTAAACCAATAATGCAGAGCATTAAAGTGCATTTGAGGGCAGCAAGTTGGTGAACAATCCAAGTGGTGAACAAAGCTCATGTATGGTGAACATTTTCTCAAACTATTAGCTTTTGGGTATTTGGCAATGGGGAACCTATGTTGTTGTTTTGGGAGACGTTTTGGACTCCCTAAGTTGTATAAATGTTGTTAACATTGTTGTTTCTTGTAATTGGCCATTATGTGTTTGAATTGAGGGTTTGATGCTTGAATGTTTTGCTAAATAGGATGCATGCCTATAGAATTGGGGATTTTCATAATTGATGCCATGTTGATATTTGGTTGAGGCAATTATGTTCCTTGAATGCTGTATGACTTGTCGGTAAAGTTTGGTCGTCTTTGGAGCATGTTTGATAGGTTAATTGTGTATTAAACCAGCTATTTTTCTGCAACCTGGGCAGCCTGTTTCGGAACAGGTGCTACCGTATCGGAACAGGGCCCTGAAATGGCCTGGGCGTTCCGAAACGGATGCAGCCGTTCCGGAACGGAAGTGCCACTGCCAGGCACTGTTTCGAAACCTGTTGCGGAACGGTCCCGCGTTTCGGAACGGGTCTCCCTGTTTCGGAACACTCGACCGTTGGGCACTGAAATTGTTGGTTAAATGTTTTGTTTTGTTGGCGTTTTGGTCCTGAATCATGTCTACGCAATTGATTGAGTTTGTGATGTCCGTTTGAGCTGAAATTTGACAGAAAAGCATGAAATATGACTAATTCCATATTGGTAACTTAAAAGTGGGTTAAGTCCTTGTATTTTCCAAAATTTACATTTTGGTCCCTAAAATCTTATTTTGTCCAAATTAAGTCCTTGAACGTTTTCCGTCTGCGATGATCTTTGAGTATGATGTTTGTATGAACATAACTAGGGTTAACGTGCATCTAGATAAGATTAAAAAGAAAAAAAAGGGTCGTTAATCAAGGTTGACTTTCGAGTTGACTTTGGTTTTCCCCGTGTAAACTTCTTAATTCGGTTCAACCGTCTGGGCCGGGTTAAGGGGGTTACATTTGGTGGTATCAGAGCCAGGTTCTCGAGTAAATGGGGAATGTTTATGTGAATGTTTAAAGTATGTATGCTTTGTATGCTTGTTGGGTGAAAGCATGTTGAGTGAATTGCATGTATGTTGCAATTGAGATGTGTGCTGTGATGAAGCATGTTGTGGGTACCCATTGCCAAATCAAAGCTAATGAAATGAAGTTGTTTTAATTGGAAATGAGCTTGAGTACTTGGATTGCTTACCTTGCTGGGCCTGATTTTGTTTATTTGCATTGTGATTGCATAGTTAGAGTATGGCACCTCGTAGAGAGTTGAGGAGTAATGTGCGAGCTACGGCTCAGAATGAGAATGAAAATGAAGAGAATGTTGAGAGTGTGGTCTTACCTCCTCCACCTGGCGGTGGTGGTGCTGGGGCTGAAGAAGCTGGAGCTGCAGCTGGTGCTGGGGCTGCTGGACCTGAGGCTGGTCAGGGGCAAGCTGTTCCTGACATGACGGTGCTGATTTTAGCTATAGCTGGTGCTTTTCAAGCAGCGGTAGCTGGAGCTCGTGGAGCTGGGCATCAGGAAGATGCTGGAGTTAGACTACCCTTGGAGCGTTTGCGCAGCCTGGGAGGGACTGAGTTCAGGGGTATGTCTGCTGAAGGTTCTGAGGCTTGGTTAGAGAGTACCAAGAGAATCTTGGGTCAGATGAGTTGCACTGATGTGCAGAAGCTTGGCTGTGTAGTATCCTTGCTACAGAAGGATGCTTATACTTGGTGGACAACCACTATCGCTGGGATGGCGGAAGCTGATGTAACTTGGACATTCTTTCAGAATGTGTTCAAGAGAAGGTATCTAGGGGTGAGGTATCTAGATGAAAAGAAGAGGGAATTCATGTCTCTTACCCAGGGGAGCATGATGGTGGCTGAGTATGAAGTGCAGTTTGTTCGACTCAGTCAATATGCACCTGAGTTGGTTCCAGATGAGCGAGCGAGGTGTGAAAGGTTTCGTTATGGTTTAGTGACGGATGTAAAGATGTATGTGCTGGCTACCGAGTATGATGATTTCGATGTGTTGGTGGGCCGAGCAAAGGATATTGAGATAAACTTGGGTTTATCTTCTAAAAGTGCTGGTTCTGGTGCTGGGAAGCGAGCTGCTGAGTATAGTTCCGGTGGTGGACAGAACAAGAGGGGACGTGATCAGAAGTATCAGTCCTCAGCTAAGCGAGGTGGTGGTGCGCCTGTTCGGGGAGGCAACGCTAGAGTTGATCCGAGTGCTTGTTGGACATGTGGTTTGCATGGCCATATGAAACGTGATTGTCCTCGTGCTGTAAGGGAGGTGCAAGCTCCTGTTGTAGCTGCTGGTAATGTGTGCTGGAATTGTGGATCTGCGGATCATATGAGGAGAGAGTGTCCTATGTTGGCTGGTGGCCAAGGGCGTGCTCCTGTTTTTGCAGCACCGCAGAGAGGTCGTGGGCGCGGCCGTGGTAATTTCCAGCGGAGAGAGGAAGGTGGTCGGGGTGTGGCTCATGTTGTAGCTGTACAGCCAGAGGGTGGTGGCCAGGCTAGAATGTTTGCTCAGCGGGAGGGGAGGAATGACGCGGATGTGATCACATGTACATTTACTTTGCAATCCTTGTCATTAATTTCCTTGATTGATTCTGGATCTACGCACTCTTACATATTGCGTGAGCATACTGAATTGCTTGGGTTGCCTGTTGAGTCTTTGGATGTTGGTGTGCGTGTCACTAGTTCTTTTGGAGAGACTGTTGTGACTCGAAAGCTTTATAGAAGGTGTCCTTTGGTTGTTCAAGATCATGTTTTTCATGTTGACCTTATGGAGTTACCTTTCTATGGTTTTGATGTAATCCTTGGTATGGATTGGCTTGCTGAGCATCGAGCTGTTGTGGATTGTGAGAATAAGCGAGTTTCGTTGAAGCTTGCGGATGATTATGAGGTGGTTGTGGTTGGTGAGAATGTGAAGTTTCTTGCCAATGTGGTGTCTTCTTTGGAGGCGAGCCGGATGCTGAGGCAGGGTTGTGAAGCTTATCTAGCTTTTGTGATGAACCCTAGCTCTAAGGAGTTGCGTGTGCAAGATATCAGGATTGTGAAGGAGTTTCCTGGTGTGTTCCCTGAGGAGTTGCCTGGTTTACCTCCTAATCGCGAGGTGGAGTTTGGGATTGAGCTGTATGAGAATACAACTCCTGTGTCCATTACCCCTTATCGAATGGCACCTAAGGAGCTGAAAGAGCTGAAGACGCAGTTGCAAGAGTTGCTTGATCGTGGTTTCATTCGGCCGAGTGTGTCGCCTTGGGGTGCACCGGTCTTGTTTGTGAAGAAGAAGGATGGCACTATGAGAATGTGCATTGATTATCGTCAGCTGAACAAGTTGACTGTCAAGAATCGGTATCCTTTACCGAGGATTGATGATCTCTTTGATCAATTTCGGGGAGCAGCTGTGTTCTCTAAGATTGACTTGAGGTCAGGGTATTACCAGTTGAAGGTGAAAGATGTGGATGTGCCTAAGACAGCTTTCAGGACGAGGTATGGGCATTATGAGTTTCTTGTGATGTCGTTTGGGTTAACAAATGCTCCTGCAGCTTTCATGGACATGATGAATCGTGTGTTTCATGAATACCTGGATAAGTTTGTTGTGGTGTTCATTGATGATATCCTTGTGTACTCGCGTACTGAGGAGGAACATGAAGAGCATTTGAGGATTGTGTTGCAAGCTTTGTTGGAGAATCAGCTTTATGCTAAGCTGAGCAAGTGTGAGTTCTGGTTAAGTGAAGTGGTGTTTCTTGGGCATGTGGTTTCTGCCGAGGGAATTCGTGTTGATCCTCAGAAGATTGAGGCGGTGATGAATTGGAAGGTTCCTAAGTCTGTTCATGAAGTTCGTAGTTTCCTTGGTTTGGCGGGATACTACCGGAGGTTTGTGGATGGGTTTTCTAAGATTGTTGCACCTTTGACGAAGTTGTTGCAAAAGGATGTTAGGTATGAGTGGACGGAAGTGAGACAGCAGGCTTTTGAGAAGCTTAAGGCGGCTTTGACGCAAGCTCCTATCTTGGTTCAACCTGAATCAGGGAAAGAGTTTGTGGTGTATAGCGATGCGTCCTATGTTGGTTTAGGATGTGTGTTGATGCAAGAGGGTAAGGTGGTGGCTTATGCATCGCGGCAGTTGAAGGTGCATGAGCGCAATTATCCTACGCATGACATAGAGTTGGCTGCGGTGGTTTTTGCTTTGAAGATCTGGAGACATTACTTGTATGGTGAGAAGTGTACTGTGTACACGGATCACAAGAGTTTGAAGTATCTGATGTCTCAGAAGGAGTTGAATCTTAGGCAGCGACGTTGGGTGGAGTTGCTCAAGGATTATGATTTGACGATTGAGTATCACCCTGGAAAGGCTAATGTTGTAGCGGATGCCTTGAGTAGGAAGGTAGCTGTTGAGTTGAGGGCTATGTTTGCCAGTTTGAGTATTTCGCGTGATGGTGGTCTTGTGGCTGAGTTGCAAGTGAAACCATCTTTGGTTCAGTTGATCAAGGAAAGGCAGTTGTTGGATGATTCCTTGGTACCTCATGTTCAGGATATCGCGGAGGGTAGGCCTTCGGATTTCTGTTTTAATGATGATGGTGTGTTGTGTTTTGGGAGTCGGATAGTGGTGCCCAATGATGTTGAGTTGAGGCGTGCTATTCTGACTGAAGGTCATAGTAGTCCTTTTGCTATGCACCCAGGTAGTACTAAGATGTACCGTGATCTTCGTGATGAGTACTATTGGGTGGGTTTGAAGAAGGATGTTGCTGAGTTTGTGAGCAAGTGCATGGTGTGTCAGCGAGTTAATGCTGAGCATCAGGTTCCTTCAGGGTTGTTGCAACCGTTGAGAATTCCTGAGTGGAAGTGGGAAAGGGTTACCATGGATTTTGTATCTAGTTTACCCTTGTCACCGTCGAAGAAGAACTCGGTGTGGGTGATTGTGGATCGCCTGACGAAGTGTGCGCATTTCTTGCCTGTGCATACTACGTTTTCTTTGGATAAGCTTGCGGAGCTGTACATTGCTGAGATTGTGCGGCTGCATGGTGTGCCAAAGTCGATTGTGTCGGATAGGGATCCGAGGTTCACATCGCGGTTCTGGCAATGTTTGCATCAAGCTTTGGGTACAAGGTTGAATTTCAGTACGTCTTATCATCCTCAGTCGGATGGTCAGTCCGAGCGGGTTATCCAGGTTTTGGAGGATATGTTGAGGTGCTGCGTGATTGAGTTCCAGGGCTCTTGGGTGAAACATTTGCCTTTGGTGGAGTTTGCTTATAACAATAGTTATCAGGCAAGTATTCAAATGGCACCTTATGAGGCTTTGTGCGGGAGGAAGTGTAGGACTCCTCTTTGTTGGGCTGAAACGGGTCAGAAGTTGGTGTCGATGCCGGCTTTGTTGAAAGGAACCACCGAGAAGGTGAAGCTCATTTGTGAGCGTTTGAAGGCAGCTTCTGATCGGCAAAAGTCTTACGCGGATTTGAAGCGTAAGGAGATTGAGTATGCGGTGGGTGACCGTGTGTTTTTGAGGGTTTCGCCTTGGAAAAAGGTGATGAGGTTTGGACGTAAGGGCAAGTTGAGCCCTAGGTACATTGGACCATACGAGGTTGTTGAGCGTGTGGGTCCTGTTGCGTATAGGTTGAGGTTGCCTAAGGAGTTGGAGAAGATTCATGATGTGTTTCATGTTTCTATGCTTCGGAAGTATAGATCGGATCCTTCGCATGTGATGCCTGTGGAAGAGGTGGAATTGAATCCGGATTTGACCTATGATGAGGAACTGGTGAAGGTTCTGGATTCAGATAGCAAGGTTCTTCGTGGCAAGACCATTGAGTTGGTAAAGGTGTTGTGGAAACATCGTGGTGTTGAGGAAGCCACGTGGGAACGGAAGGATGACATGCTGAAGCAGTTTCTGTACCTCTTTTCTTCAGGTAAATTTCGAGGACGAAATTTCTTAAGGGGGGGGGGGAGAGTTGTAACGCCCCGATTTTGGGCTTAGGAGTTTTGAGTTTCGGACCGGTTCGGTCGGATCGCGGTTCGAATATATGAGAGTGAATTTAGGAAAACCTAGTTCGGGTTGCATTTAAAATATGGAAAAATGTTTTAAAATCCTCTTTTAATATATATAAGTGAACTGTGAAATCAATTTTGTAAAATGAGGTTTGGAAGGGTGACATTTTGGCTAGTAACCAAAATGTAATTTTCGAAAACTGTGAGACTGTTTTAAAAAGAATTGAAACTTTGAATCATTAAGGAGCTATTTACCCAATGGGAGTTTTCTCCAGATTTTTAAAGATATTATATGATTAATTAAAGGTTTTTAAATAAAACAAAAGTGGAGGGAAGATATTTTTGGCCATAACTAACTTTTCTCTCAAATCTTCCAATTTCATTTTCTCTCATTTTCTCTCAAACCAAACACCTTTTCTCCAGAGCTTTTCTCTCTGATTTTGTCACCTAATATACATTTTCATTTCTCTTTTGATTGCTAATCATCTCTACAACAAAACCTCACCATTTGCTAAGTGGATTTTCAAGATTTTGGTTCCAAAAAGGGAGAAAACTCAAGTTTGGAGGTAAGAACGTCCTTCTCCTCTAAACTTTAAGTTCTTTACTGAAATTCCCAAGTTCTCAATCCTTAAATTGTGTTTTATAAAAGGTTTTATTGATTTGTTCTTGATCTTGGCTTTTAAATGCAAGATTTGATTGATTTTGATGAAATTTTCGTATGATCTGATTGGGCTGTGTTTTGAGGTGTCAAATTGATGTTAATTGAATGCTAATTTGATGTGAAATTGAGTTTTAATCAATGCAATCCCGGATAGGTTGAATTTCCTAAGTTTAGCTTGTGTTCTTGGTTGTTTTTGGAGTGATCTTGTTGATCTGTTATAGCTGGAGGTATAAGGACGTGGTTAGATCCTTTTTGGATGTTATTTGATGTTTAAGGATGCTTAGATTTGATGGATCTTGGCTGGGTAGTGTTGAGGAGTTGTTTGGATGCATTTTCGGTTGTGTTTGGTAGCCGAAAATGGAGTGTGGATGAGAGCAGTGAGTTTTGATGCTTTCATTGAGGGTATTAATGCATGATGATGCATTAATCTACTGTTTTGATGTGTTTAAAACAGGGGAGTCATCTTTGGATCCTAGTGGTGTTGATCCGGAAGCTTGATTGGTGTTTCGGCAAGAGGTGAAATGGAATCGGTGAGTGGATTTTGGTTTTCGGCTTTGAAACCAATGTTTCGAAGGGTTGGGAGCTTAGTCTAAGTCTAAACAACTTTGCTAAGCTCAAGAGTAAGTTTTCGGAAAAACTCTCTTGTTGAGGAACCATGTGATGGTTGGGTGTAATGTGATTGTTTGCATGTTTTAAATTCTGTTTTTAAAGCATATTTAGCATGTGTATTTGCTGAGATTATAAGCCATGTGTAGGAGGAAGCTCAAGGTGAGAGTTCCTTGTGTTTGAACATTGTTCTATTGTGGTTTGATGCTTAAAGATGCATGGTGTTTATGGCTTTGTTAAATGCTTTAAAACAGTGGAATATGGTTGTTAATGATGATTATTGGCAAGTGATGGTTAAGGTCACAAAGGTGTTTAAAAGTCCTTGTGTGAGCCTTGTTTATTTAAGAACATCAAGGTGTTTAAAAGTCCTTGGATGATTCTTGTTAAGAACAACATGGTGTTTAAAAGTCCATGGTTGGTTCTTGGTTAAGGTTCAAGGTGTTTAAAAGTCCTTGTGTAAGCCTTGTTACTTAAGAACATCAAGGTGTTTAAAAGTCCTTGGATGGTTCTTGTTGAGGACACAAAGGTGTTTAAAAGTCCTTGTGTGGTCCTTGTCATGGTGTTTAAAAGTCCATGGGTTAAGGACACAATGGTGTTTAAAAGTCCATGTGTGGTCCTTGGAATTTATAAGATTACAATGGTGTTTGAAATTCCATATGTGAATCTTATGTTGAATGTATCACTTGTTGCCAATATGACTTGATAAAGATTGAAGCATGAATTGCTTGTTTTTGAATGCTTGTGAGCATGTTCAAATGTTGTTTTGAAGTATGATTTATAAAGGTGTTTTGTAAATGCATTATTGTGTGGTTTTATTGAGCATTCCTCACTAAGCTTATGCTTACGCTCTCTATCTTTTCTTAAACCAATAATGCAGAGCATTAAAGTGCATTTGAGGGCAGCAAGTTGGTGAAGAATCCAAGTGGTGAACAAAGCTCATGTATGGTGAACATTTTCTCAAACTATTAGCTTTTGGGTATTTGGCAATGGGGAACCTATGTTGTTGTTTTGGGAGACGTTTTGGACTCCCTAAGTTGTATAAATGTTGTTAACATTGTTGTTTCTTGTAATTGGCCATTATGTGTTTGAATTGATGGTTTGATGCTTGAATGGTTTGCTAAATAGGATGCATGCCTATAGAATTGGGGATTTTCATAATTGATGCCATGTTGATATTTGGTTGAGGCAATTATGTTCCTTGAATGCTGTATGACTTGTCGGTAAAGTTTGGTTGTCTTTGGAGCATGTTTGATAGGTTAATTGTGCAATAAACCAGCTATTTTTCTGCAACCTGGGCAGCCTGTTTCGGAACAGGTGCTACCGTATCGGAACAGGGGCCTGAAATGGCCTGGGCGTTCCGAAACGGATGCAGCCGTTCCGGAACGGAATTGCCACTGCCAGGCACTGTTTCGGAACCTGTTGCGAAACGGTCCCGCGTTTCGGAACGGGTCTCCCTGTTTCGGAACACTCGACCGTTGGGCACTGAAATTGTTGGTTAAATGTTTTGTTTTGTTGGCGTTTTGGTCCTGAATCATGTTTACGCAATTGATTGAGTTTGTGATGTCCGTTTGAGCTGAAATTTGACAGACAAGCATGAAATATGACTAATTCCATATTGGTAACTTAAAAGTGGGTTAAGTCCTTGTATTTTCCAAAATTTACATTTTGGTCCCTAAAATCTTATTTTGTCCAAATTAAGTCCCTGAACGTTTTCCGTCTGCGATGATCTTTGAGTATGATGTTTGTATGAACATAACTAGGGTTAACGTGCATCTAGATAAGATTAAAAAGAAAAAAAAAGGGTCCTTAATCAAGGTTGACTTTCGAGTTGACTTTGGTTTTCCCCGTGTAAACTTCTTAATTCGGTTCAACCGTCTGGGCCGGGTTAAGGGGGTTACACTTGGAGCGCTCGTCGTCAACGCGCGAACAAAACCCGGCTACCGTCACTCGTCGCACACTGTTGTCGCATTTTGTCGCCGTCGTTGCCATCGAAAACGATTGAGTTTCCTTCGGGAACTCTCGTCACCGACGTCCTCTGTGAGCGCCGCTGCCGTCTCGAGTTGGGTGAGTGACGTGGTTGGGACTGTTTGGCTTCGGGGTTACTGTTGGCCGTTGTGTTGGCCGCTGTCGGGCCATGGCTTTTGTCGTGTTGGCCGCGCCGTGGTGGTTGGCCGCCGCCGGGGGCTAGATCTAGGGTTTGATAAATTGGGGATTAGGGTTTTGCCCTAATTTGGGAGGCTGTTGGATCTGAACCAGATTGTGGGAACTGAACCGAACAGACCAGTGCACTGAACCGAACCGGCCTGGTTGACCGAGATGGATGACGTCAGCAGTGACGTCATCTGCTGTTGCAAGGCTGATGCAGGCTGGCGTCATCACAGTCAATGATGACGTCAGCGTTGACTTTCGCGTTTACTTTTTCGGCCGAGTTCACTTTTATGTTTTTCGACGTTTTGGTTCCATTACCGCTGTCCGTTTCTTCAAATTCGAACCCGAAATACCTTTTTGGATCAAGTTTATATGTTGAACTCAGAATTTTGTTAAATGTTGCATCGGAGTTTGACTCGGATATTTTTGTGTTCAGGTGACGTGGACTCTGACCCCGAGACTTTACCTCCTCCTCCGCCAGGCAGACCTCCGGTGGCACAGTCTTCGAGATCTGCTAGTAAGATTTCTGTTAAGCGTAGTTTATTCGATTGTGGCATAGTAGGAAATCTCATATAGTGTTCTTTATTTTTAGGAGCTGATTCTGTCCGACCTTCCGCTAGGGCTGAGCGTGGGAGACATCACCATCGACGTTGACTATTTAGCTGCCTAAGGTGCGTTCTCTGTCTGTGCTACATGTCTTTGCTGTCTGATTGCATGATCTGTATGTTATATGTATATATGTATCTGTATGTTATTTTGTTCTGTTATCTGATAAACATTGTATGACTCCGATGCTGTGATCATGTTATGTAACACATATCGGAATCAGATTATTATGTACATGCATCTTAGTTATTTAACAAGATTGCATTCGGACTCTGAAATCAGATTACATGTCATATCATTGGGTTGGGATATTGTACGGAGGAAGCTCAGCGACTTCATCCTTCGGGTTGAACTTCGCTTCGGATTAGTAGTTCCATCTTTCATGATGAGTTCTGCTTCGGACACGGTGTTGAGGTGTAGAGTGGTTCAGGGGAACCTCACTCTTCGGACGGTGATGTAGATGGGTGCATGTCATGTAATGATATCTGTATGCATTGCTTGTAATACTTAGGAATATCTGTTAACTCTTGATTGTGATGTTACTATTGGATTGACATCTGTTATGCACTTTAGAGACACACTAAGATTTATAGCTGACTCCCCCTTAGTATCTGTTTCAAATTTCCAGACTTAGGTTTCGTTACTTGGAGGACCTCGTATGAATAGTATTTGATACTATTTATCAGTATGTTTTGTTCTAGACTTATATTTAATTATTTAAGTATTTTCAGATTTGGTTGTAAAAGTGGACTTTGAACATTTATTATTTTGGATTTGATAAACTATTTTTAGCATGCTTGTTTTAAGATGAAATATTAAAGATTATCATTTATATTGAATAATAATTTCAGCATGGTTTTTCATAAATAATCTAGTTGTTGTATCATGGGAGACAAATGACAAAAAGTCTCAAGCACCAAGGAGTGGCCGAAAATCTGTCTTGAGAAACGGTGTAGCTACAGGCCACAACTCGTGTTGAGTGTGTAAAAGTTCTATAATTTACCCCCTATTTAACCCATATTTTTGCTGTATTCAAGCATAATTCATTGCATTTAGGTTAGATTTCAGTTTTACATTACAAACATATCAAATGGCACAGTTTCTGCTGAAATTGGTTACTTTTGCAGGTAGCTGCTGTAGAAGATGAAAGGCAATAGAGAAGCAGACGCTGGGCAGTGATGCAACAGAGGTGGAACTGGATATGCAGACGAGGAGGACGATGCTCCCATTGCCGCTGCCATGGCAGCCAAGGACGACAGCAGTATTGAGGAGAAGAAGCAAAGTGGGCCTCGACAGAAAGAGAAAATTAAGCCCATTTTTCGTGGAGTACCCTTATATTTTTCCAAGCCCTAGATCAGAATGAAGGCCAATCCCAAGGTTCAAGGAAGAAACTCCAAGCAAGAAGGAAGGACGAATTAAAGACTTATGCTCTGAAGATTTAGTCTTTATTAGAGTTGTACTTTAATTTAAACTTGTATTCTTGCCATATTAGAAAACTTGAACCCAAGGCCTATATAAAGGCATTTAATTCGACCTAGGAAAGAACATCACCATATTCCCTAGCCTTCTTCCCAAAACCCTAGCCATTTTCCCTTCCTCAACATGTTCTAAACTTCCCCTAGGGCTAAGGGTTGATTTGTAAAGTAGTTGCAAGGATTGCATTTGTTTTAGGAATTTTTCTGTTCAATAAAATTACTTCAAGTTTGCTTATTCTCATTTTCAAACATCTTGCAAGAGTATCGGGAGAGCATTGTGAGATTATCTATTTACTTAATATCGGGAGAGTTAAGTATACGAAAGGAATAAGTGCGGGTTCTCTAGTTTAAAGTTGAACTATCTCGGACCTAGGGATAGGACGAGGTTAAGTGGCTAAGGAAGAATTCAACAACATCGGTGTTCATCCTTCGATTCATGCCGGGAGGTATCATCAAAGACGTGTTCATCGATAGACTTGGACCTAGGGATAGGTAAAGGCACAACAGGGATTTTTGCCAAGCTTGAAGTACATAGTTGAGTAATCGCTGCCGCGATAACCAACAGACTGCTGCCGTGACAGGTGCTGCCGCGACAGGGACGACGACAGAACAAATTTTCCTAGACTTCGCAACACCTACACTACCGAGCAATTCAATATCGGCCCATTCTCTCTATCTTGATTACTTTAATCTTAAATTCCAGTTCTCTTTATTATTTTCGTGACAACAATTTAAACTCTTTATTTTTCTCTCTCGTGCAGTAATCCAAGGTGAAGCTATTAGCCCAGTCCCTGTGGAGACGATATCCGATACTTGCGTATCACTTTACTACTTGCGTCGTGTACACTTGCACTACATTGCAATAGACACTTTTACACACAACAAGCTTTTGGCGCCGTTGTCGGGGACTAGCAACATATCTTTACCCTATCTTTTACTGTACTTCCTTTACTTTTCTGTTTTACTTGGATCGTTCAACCTATACCTTTCACAAGGTCTTTTGTTTGCTTTTGCGCAGATCTCAACGAGGGAAAGAACCTGAGCACCAGTTAGATCCTGAAGTCGAACGTACGTGCAATCTCAGAAAAAGTGTTCGGTACCTTGTAGAGAGAAACGAATACATAGAAGGACAGTTAGAAGAAATGGTGAACGGGAGGCACAAAGAAAGAAGTAACGACCAAGACAATCCTCAGGATAATAATAATGTTGTTGGGAATGGAGTGAACGGCCAACCTGTCGATCCTCCTGTCGCTGCCGCACGTCGGTCATGCCGAGACTACATGCTCAATGATCATGTAGAACTAGAAACAACCCTGCCAGACGTAGATGTTGACAACTTTGAGCTGAAACCTGTTATGTTCAACATGATCAACAACGCTGGCC
Source organism: Hibiscus trionum (assembly GCA_030270665.1). Taxonomy (NCBI): domain Eukaryota; kingdom Viridiplantae; phylum Streptophyta; class Magnoliopsida; order Malvales; family Malvaceae; genus Hibiscus; species Hibiscus trionum. Next base: position 4,253,067 of record BSYR01000007.1, on the reverse strand, counting down.
AATTTAGTGGTGCTGCTACTGAAGATGCAAGGGAGCATCTGAAAACGTTCCAGGAATTCTGTGGTTCGTTTAGACTACCAGGAGTTAATCCGGAGATACTGAGGCTTCGGTTATTTCCTCATTCATTGAGGGACAGGGCGAAAACTTGGTGGAATAAACTAACGCCGGGTTCAATACGAACTTGGGCAGATTTAACTCGTGAATTTTTGTCTCGTTTTAATCCTTCACACTTATCTGAGCGATTACGTAACGAAATTGCTACTTTTCAACAGGAAGATGACAAGCCAATGCACGAGGCCTGTGACAAATTTACCACTCTTCTAAGGAACTACCCGATGCATGGATTCCCCGTTTGGAACCAGGTAACTAAATTCTATAATGCTGCCAATTTACAAACTCGTATCAGAATTGATTCAGCAGCAAATGGATTACTGCTGGACAAAGACCCAGATGAGGCAATGGCAGTATTGAAAAACCTGGCAAAGAATGAGGAACAGTTTCCTACGGCAAGAAGAGGGGGTAAACGAGTTCTAGCTGTAAAAGATTATGAGGCCGAAAGTTCATTAAAATCACAGGTGACATATCTCACTAAGGCAATGAAAAAGCTCTTGAAAGAAGATTTACAGCCTGTCTACTCTACTGAAGAGGTATGCGAGACTTGCGATGGAAATCACAGTTCGGAGGAATGTCCATTACAGTTAGAAGAAGAGATGTATATTGGGAACTACAATAAGCAGAACTATAACTCCAACAACTACAATCCCAACTAGAGAAAGGATCCCAAGTTCTCTTGGAGCAACCCTAATAATGCTCTAAATCCTCAAGCACATAACACACAGAATCAGGGGGGCTAGATTACTGACTCGGCAGCAACCGCAGCAGCAACAGCAACAGCCACCACCTGCCACGACTAGTATACTGGAGCAGACCCTGGCTAAGTTTATGTCTCAAACAGGAACTTACATTTGAGAACATGAATCACTTCGTCAAGAAGACTGAGACATTCATGGATACAACAGAGATGCGTATTACCAACCATGAAGCTACTCTGAAATCATTGGAGACACAGATGGGTCAGGTTTCCCAGCATATTAAACCGAGGCAGAATGAAGGATTTCCTAGCGATACTGAAAACGCTAGACAACCCACACATGAGCAGTATAAAGCCATCACTACTAGAAGTGGGAAGATATTACCAGGGCCAGAGAAGGAAGCTGAATCAGTTAAGGAACAAGCCCTGGAGTCTACTACCGAGAAAGCTGCCCCAGCAGTGGACAAACAGCCTGCTGCCGATGAACGTGTCACGACAGCAGAAGGGACTGAGGAGAAAGATAAAGAACCTAAACCTCCTCAGATCTGAATGTTGTGGGAAGGATGTATTGCTGATTATCGTCCCCCACCTCCTTTCCCTCAGCAGTTACAGAAATTGAAACAGGAATCACAGCTTAAGAAAATCTACGATATTTTTAAGCAGGTCCATATAAACATTCCATTGTTAGATGGCGTTAGGGAAATGCCTGGTTATGCCAAATTTCTCAAGGATGCCATGTCGAAGAAATCCAGACTTGGGGAATTTGAAACGGTTAAAATGACACAGGGATGCATGAGTATTCTGCACAAGCATCCACCCAGAAGAAGAAGGATACTGGGAGCTTCATCATACCATGCATAATCGGAGACAAATTTATGGGTAAGGCACTTTGTGATCTTGGTGCTAGTATAAATTTAATGCCCAAATCTGTTTTTTAGAAATTAGGTATTGGAACAGCTAGGCCCACAAAAATAGTACTGCAGCTGGCAGACCGCTCTTACGTTCACCTAGAAGGAAAAATTGAAGACATTCTGGTAAGAGTGGATAAGTTTATTTTTCCTGCTGACTTTCTTGTCTTAGATTGTGAAGCAGATGAAAACGCACCAATCATCCTGGGGTGACCCTTCTTAGCCACGGGAAGATCACTTATTGATGTTGAAAAAGGAGAACTTACTATGAGAGTGAACGATCAAGATATCAAGCTAAACGTTCTCCAGGCAATAAAACATGCTGATGCAGAAGGAGAATGCAAGGCTATCACTGAAGTTACCCTTGACCAACCCTGCATCAGGTCGGGCTGCCACGACATCAAAATTGGCCACTGCCTCAGCGGCCATTTAGAAGAGTGTCACGACAGCACCGACGACAGCAGCTCATCAGAATCTGATACATCTGATACTGAAGATCAAGAGGAGGTAAATTGGATAGGCAATCGTCCAGGTAAGTTGTTCGAGCCTTTAAACTACTATACCTCGGATAACCATATAATTCAAAAGTCATCAACTGTTGAGCTCCATGTTTTAGATCTTAAGCCACTGCTAGGGCAGTTAAAATATGTTTTCCTTGGTTTAAATGATACGTTGCCCGTAATCATCTCTTCCAAGTTGATGCAGGAACAGGAACAACAGCTAATAGTGATGATGCAACAGCACAAGAAGGCTATTGGATGGACGATAGCTGATATCCAAGGCATCATTCCGGCATTATGCATGCATAAAATCCTCTTAGACGATGATCATAAGCCAACCATTGATGCACAAAGACGACTGAACGATGCTATACGAGAGGTGGTGCGTAAGGAAATCATAAAATGGCTAGATGTTGGAATAATCTATGCCATCTCAGATAGTAAGTGGGTGAGCCCGGTGCAGTGCGTTCCCAAGAAAGGAGGAATGACCGTGGTAACCAACGAAGAAAACGAACTAATCCTAACCAGGACTATGACCGGTTGGAGGGTTTGTATGGACTACCGGAAGCTTAACAAAGCTACCCGGAAGGACCACTTCCCATTACCCTTTATTGATCAAATGCTTGATAGATTAGCGGGTAAGCCTTACTATTGTTTTCTTGATGGTTACTCAGGTTATAATCAAATAGCCATCGCACCGGACGATCAAGAAAAGACGACATTCACATGCCCATACGGTACTTATGCTTTTCAGAGGATGCCATTTGGACTTTATAATGCACCAGCCACCTTTCAAAGGTGCATGATGGCAATATTCTCCGGTATGGTGGAGGATTTCCTAGAAATATTTATGGATGATTTTTCAGTCTTTGGAGACAACTTTGAAAGCTGCCTAGGCAACCTACAAAAGGTGCTCGAAAGATGTGAAAAGGAAAACTTGGTATTGAACTGGGAAAAGTGTCACTTCATGGTGGATGAAGGGACAGTCCTTGGCCATAAAATTAGCTGTCGCGACATAGAAGTCGACAGAGCTAAGATAGAAGTAATCGAAAAGCTGCCACCACCCACCACAGTCAAGGGAATCAGGAGTTTCTTAGGGCATGCTGGTTTTTATCGGAGGTTTACTGCAAACTTTTCGAAGATCACTAAGCCTTTATGCCATCTTCTGGAGCAGAACCATCCCTTTGACTTCAACGCTGAATGTACTGAAGCATTCAAGGTTTTGAAAGAAAAGCTGGTAACATCCCCAATAGTACAGCCACCAGACTGGAAACTGCTGTTTGAGATCATGTGTGATGCTAGTGACTATGCTGTCGGGGCAGCGCTTGGGCAGAGAAAAGACAAGTTCTTTCATGTCATATATTATGCCAGCAAAACACTGAACGACGCCCAAGTGAACTACACCACCACATAGAAGGAACTATTAGCTGTGGTATTCTCTATTGACAAGTTCCGTTCTTATATACTTGGAACGAAGGTCATAATCCACACAGACCATTCTGCATTGAAGTATCTGTTCACCAAAAAGGATGCAAAGCCTAGACTGATACGTTGGATTCTGCTACTGCAAGAATTCGACCTTGAAATCAAGGAAAAAAAGTGGATAGAGAATCAAGTTGCAGATCACTTGTCAAGGTTAGAGAAGGGAAAAATTCTCCCAATAGACGAGACACACATACTGGAGAGCTTCCCTGATGAGCAGTTGTTCGCTGCCACAATCACCGCCGCGACAGCCATGGCGGCAGGTAAGTTTTCTGAACTCCCCTGGTATGCTGATTTCGTTAATTTTTTAGTTAGCGGAATAACCCCTCCTGACCTTAATTATCAAGCTAGGAAGAGGTTCCAAAATGATGTTAAGCATTATTATTGGGACGAACCTCTTCTTTCAAATACTGTGCAGATCAGGTGATTAGGAGATGTGTACCACAGGATGAACAGGAAGCTATACTACATCACTGTTTTGCTTCACAGTATGGAGGACACTTAGGAGGCAACAAAACTACTGCCAAGGTTTTGCAGTCGGGATTTTACTGGCCGTCACTGTTCAAGGATGCCCAAACATTCTACAAAAACTGTGACAAGTGTCAAAGGACTGGAAACATCTCAAGGAGATACGAGATGCCACTGCAAAATATTCTTGAAGTCGATATTTTCGACGTGTGGGGGATAGATTTTATGGGACCATTCCCAACTTCATGTGGGAACTTATATATCCTCCTGGCAGTGGACTATGTGTCCAAATGGGTTGAAGCGATCGCCACTCAGAAAAATGATGCCAAGATGGTTCAAAGGTTTTTTGTTGGGTTTTTCGACGCTCGATTCGGTCAACCGATTATGCTCGCCAAGTGGTGGAGAGGTGAATTTTTGGGTGGAAGGGTTTAGGAAGCTAAAAGAATAAAGACACGATGATTTATAGTGGTTCAACCTTCTAACCAAGGTCTACATCCACTACCTTAGCTTCCTACTAAGGATTTCACAATCAATCCACTAATTGATTCGTCCCCTTTTCTAGGATCAGGAGGAAACCCTTTACAACGATCAAGCTTCTACCCAAAGCCTTGATCAAAACCCTCGAAGCTTTCTACCCAAAGCTTGAAGGAACCCCTCTCTTACAAAGAGATAAACAAAGAAGCAAACTTGAACCCTCTAATAGGTGTTTTGTTTGCACAATGAAGCACTCACCCAAAACCTAAGACACTTGAGCAATTTTAACAATGTAAGCTCACAAGTGTTGTCTAAGCAAGAAATAAACGATTTAAGCTCTAGACAAGTTTTTCACTCATAATGTTGTAACAGTTGAAGCTCTTATAATTCTTGATGCTTGGAGGTCTTATTTATACTCCAAATTGAGTATGTAGCCGTTTATGGCCGTTGGGATCAAAATATAGCCGTTTGAAGACTTTAATTTCCTCCAAAATGCAATTCAGCTGCTACCCGTTTCGGAACGCTTGAAGCCCGTTTCGGAACGCCTTCTTTATAGATATAGCCGTTGCAACCTGTCGGGGTACCCGTTTCGGAACACCCTATAGCCGTTTCGGAACGCGTATCGGAACGCCTTAACCCTGTTTCGAAACGCCTGCATTTTGAATATTAGTTGGGAAAGAGCCGTTGGGGTTTATAGCCGTTAGGGTCGTTGCCACGTAGGCGTATCGAAACGGCCTATACCGTTTCGGAACGCTTGGCCCGTTTCGATACGAGTATCGAAACGTTTTGCCACTGGAATCCCCCTGTTTCGAAACGCCCTATGGTGTTTCGAAACGCCCTTTGGTTTTTGAGAAATTTGGCCTTTGAAATATATTAAAAACCATTTAAAAAACTTCCTAAACATAATTTCAAGATGTTTGGACTTTAGAAATGTTTTTAAATTCTTTTTAAATTAGTCCAGAATATTTTTCAAATATTATATCAAAACATTAGTTCTACATTTTTGCATAAAAACATTTTTTCCAGATTCGGCATCCCTAAGGCGATCATCAGTGATGAAGGGAGACATTTCGAAAATAGGGTTATAGCTGTTGCCTTGAAAAAGTATAGTGTCAAACATCGGATCGCAACAACATATCACCTTCAGACCAAAGGACAGGCTGAAATATCCAACAGAGAGGTTAAGAACATTCTGGAAAAGATGGTAAAGCCAACTAGGAAGGACTGGTCTCTACACCTCAATGATGCATTATGGGCCTACAAAACAACGTTCAAAACTCTATTGGGAATGTCACCCTATCGGCTGATTTATGGGAAAACATGCCATTTACCTGTTGAGATTGAGCACAGAGCATACTGGTCCATCAAGGCAGTTAATATGGACTTGGAAAAAGCAGGGCAGAAAAGGCTACTTCATCTGAATGAAATTGAAGAAATTCGAACAATGGCCTATGATAACGCAAGAATCTACAAGGACAAAACCAAGAAGTGGCATGACAAGAAGTTGCTGCCACGACAGTTCTGCCCAGGGCAGCTTGTGTTGTTGTTCAACTCTAGGTTGAAACTCTTCCCAGTGAAGCTGAAATATAGATGGTCTGGCCCTTTCCAAGTGGTGTAGGTTTTTCCCCATGGTGCCATCACGATCAGATCTTTAAAAGACGGGCACCAATTCAAAGTCAATGGACAACGATTGAACCATTATCAGGGGACTGAAGCCCCAAGAATGCAGGAAGTGGTTACTTTAGGAGATGCCCCTCCCGGCATCCCTAATTTAACCTAAGTTTTATTTTTATTTTTAGTTTTATTATTTATTATTTATATATTAGGTAATTAGGATTATTTTATTTTGAGGAAATAATGCTTTAATTATTTTTAGGAAACAAGAAGAAGAGGAGAAGTGAATTCAGCCTACCATCTTTCCATCAGCCCAAATAGCCCAACTTTGGAGCCTGCCGTTACAACTACCGCGACAGACGCGGAAAATCCAGCCTGACGACACGCTGTCGCGGCAGACACGCAAATGCGTGACAAACGCGTCAGAAACCGTGTAACAGCTGGCCCCGTTATTTGCGCCTACCGTTACAGCTCCAACGGGCAGCAAACTCTTCCCTATATAAACCCCGTTTTACTATTCATTTTTCACTCACTTTTACTCCTTCTACTTGTTTTCTCTAGAATTTCTACTTGTTTTCATTTTCTTACACAATCCTTGCAACATGTCTTCTAGAAACACCCACCGAAGTGCTGCTTCAGGCTCTGCCCCGGCAGCATCAACTCCACGATCCTTCCAGATCTGTGACATGTGGGAGGAGAAGGGTTTCATTTACACTTCAGTGGCCGATGTTCGCGGAACAGCCGGAGGAGATGAATGTAACTCTTGTTCGAGACTTTTATGCTGCCATCGGCAGCAGGAACGCGACAGCAGTCACCGTAAGAGGAAAAGAGGTACCGATCGAGCCCGAGTATATCAACACTCTCTTCGGATTCTATGTGGGCAGAAACGACGATGGCCACCAACATTTTCTCGAGAGTCTAGCGCCTGCCGACTACGACGCTGTGATGGCAGAGCTCACAGACGAGGGTACTGTATGGAACACAAATCCAAAAAAACTCGAGGACGGTGAAGAGAGTCCGGCTAACCCCGGAAGCCAAGCTTTGGAACGCTTTCATCAAAAAGCGAATTATGCCCTACTCTCATAATACAACAGTCGACCAACCCAGGTTAGCCCTCATCCATTCCATATTGCATGAGAGGCCAATTAACGTTGGCAGATATGTCCGAGAGGGCATCTTGGATTGCGCATACCGATCGACCGGACCACTCTTCTACCCCTACCTCATCACTGCCCTCTGTCGCGGCCATAACGTACCGGAGGCAGCCACCGATCTACGAGTTCGAGGGAAAGGATGGACAGGTCGTAACATCCTCAGCCTAATGGAACTCACTACTGCCACGCCCCTGTCGTCTTTCGACCCTACTGCCATAGCAGCAGAGCCAACAGAACCCACCGACACTGAGACTACTGCCACAGATCCCAGGCAGCCTACAGCAGAAGCACCTCCAGCCGACACCTCCTCCCAGATCCTTGCTGCCATACAAAAATTGGAGGAGAGACAGCTCGGCCTCATGAGTTTCGTCTGTAACTTCACCACTACCACGGTACATTTCATATGTACTTCTTTAAATTTCCCTGATACCGTGTTCCCTACTTTCCCCGATCAATACTTTACTGCCCCCACCCCCTGCCCATACCCCTACACCTGCTGCCACGCCCAAAACGCCATCTGCTGCGTCCACACCGACCCCTGCCACAACAGCTGCAGGCGGCAGCTGCACAGCCGACACTTCTGCCAGGGGAACCAAGAGAAGGATGTCGTCAGATGAACTCGACGCTTATATAGCAGGTTTCTCCTCTTCCTAAATCTGGGAGGAATCCGATGGCGAACCCTCCGTCAAGAGGAATTTTTCCAAAGAGTTCACACTAGTAAAGCGGCAGAAAACGGTAGCAGACAAAGGAAAAGAAGTAGCGGCAGTGGCAGTAGCAGCAGCAGCAGCAGCTCCGAGGTTCAGGTAGTGGAGAAACCTCCCCATATCTCCCTTACCCGCATTCAACCGCCAAGGGAGGCCAAAACGAAGAATACCTCTGCCTTTCCCATCCACCAACCCGCACCAGCCAAGAAGGTCCCTGCCCGTCGGCAGATCCAACTCAGCAGCAGCAGCGGCAATGACAGCGCCTAAAATTTGAGTTTCTTATCTTATATTGTTGTCTGCCCTTTTATATATTTTGTGACGTACTTTTCATTTTCTTTTAACTATCATTTGCATTGAGGGCAATGCAACCCTCGAGTTTGGGGGTGGCATCCCTCCATTAATGGAGTCTTTCAAGTTTAAAAATTGTGTCTTTTACTTAGTTTATTTTTGCTTTAAAAAAAGAAGAATAAAATTTGGCTTAAGTCTTTGAACTGAACTTACCTGCTGTGACAGCCTCTGTCGTGGCAGTGCCTTTAGGATAGTTTTAGGAGCAGTTTAGAGCCTTGCTATAGTTCTGAACCTTAAACACCATTTGTGACTTTTATACTGTCTACAACTTTACTAGTAAGCTAGAACAAGGAAAAGCTTAATACTTGAATAGCCCCTAGAGGTGCCTAACACTGGCTATAGGAAAATAAGTTAAGAAAAATAGACTCTTACACCTAGAGGTGCCCGAAACCGGCTCTAGGAAGTTAGCTAGAGGTGCCCGAAATCGACTCTAGTCAAACTTAAACTTGAGAAATATAATCGAGTCTGCATAAAAACTAAAGGAGCCTAAGAATTGCCTCCAAAAAGATGAAAATTGGTATAAAAATTCAAGTTAGAAGTTTCAGCTATTCTAGTAAGCTAAGTGAGTCTAGGCATATAATTGTTCACAAAGCATGCACACACTACACGAGAATTGTAGCATGGTTCCGAATGAATCCTGAAATTACCCGACAAGGTGTTGCTTACAATAGGGAATGAAATGGTAGGAAAGAGAATGTTCATTGTTTTAAGCCAAACAAAAAAATTTTCTTTTTCTTTTTTAGGTCTGAATTGCTTGAGGGCAAGCAATAACTTGTGTTTGGGGGTGTGTTGAGTGTGTAAAAGTTCTATAATTTACCCCTATTTAGCCCATATTTCTGCTGCATTCAAGCATAATTCATTGCATTTAGGTTAGATTTCAATTTTACATCACAAACATATCAAATGGCACAGTTTCTGCTGAAATTGGTTACTTTTTGCAAGTAGCTGCTGTAGCAGATGGAGGGCAGTAGAGAAGCAGACGCTGGGCAGTGATGCAGCAGAGCTGGAATTGGATATGTAGACGAGGAGGACGATGCTGCCATGGCCGCTGCCGTGGCAGCCAAAGACGACAGTAGTATTGAGGAGAAGAAGCAAAGTGGGCCTCGATAGAAAGAGAAAATTAAGCCCATCTGTCGTGGAGTACCCTTATATTTTTCCAAGCCCTAGATCAAAATGAAGGCTAAGCCCAAGGTTCAAGGAAGAAACTCCAAGCAAGATGGAAGGACGAATTAAAGACTTATGCTCTGAAGATTTAGTCTTTATTAGAGTTGTACTTTAATTTAAACTTGTATTCTTGCCATATTAGAAAATTTGAACCCAAGGCCTATATAAAGGCATGTAATTTGACCTAGGAAAGAACATCACCATATTCTCTAGCCTTCTTCCCAAAACCCTAGCCGTTTTCCCTTCCTCAACATGTTCTAAACTTCCCCTAGGGCTAAGGGTTGATTTTTAAAGTAGTTGCAAGGATTGCATTTGTTTTAGGAATTTTTCTGTTCAATAAAATTACTTCAAGTTTGCTTATTCTCGTTTTCAAACATCTTGCAAGAGTATCGGGAGAGCATTGTGAGATTATCTATTTACTTAATATCGGGAGAGTTAAGTATACGAAAGGAATAAGTGTGGGTTCTCTAGTTTATAGTTGAACTATCTCGGACCTAGGGATAGGACGAGGTTAAGTGGCTAAGGAAGAATTCAACAACATCGATGTTCATCCTTCGATTCACGCCGGGAGATATCATCAAAGACGTGTTCATCGACAGACTTGGACCTAGGGATATGCCAAGGCACAACAGAAATTCTTGCCAAGCTTGAAGTACAGAGTTGAGTAATCGCTGCCGCGATAACCAACAGACTGCTGCTGCGATAGGTGCTACCGCGACAGGGACGACGACAGAACAAATTTTCCTAGACTTCGCAACACCTACACTACCGAGCAATTCAATACCAGCCCATTCTCTCTATCTTGATTACTTTAATCTTAAATTCCAGTTCTCTTTATTATTTTCGTGACAACAATTTAAACTCTTTATTTTCTTCTCTCGTGCAGTAATCCAAGGTGAAGCTATTAGACAAGTCCCTATGGAGACGATATCCGATACTTGCGTATCACTTTACTACTTGCGTCATGTACACTTGCACTGCATTGCGATAGACACTTTTACACGCAACAACTCATTCCCAATTGGTTTGGTTTTAGATATGTTGTATATATTTCCTATTCTATTCATTCAATATTTCAATATAATATTTGTATTTCTCTTCACAGTCCATCGGTGTTTATGGTTATTTTTCCATTCCGTCCCTTCCTCGGTGACCTCTGCCATGACTACATTGTGGTCTGCCGTCGACATACTATTCACGAATCTTTTGTGGGAGTCCTCCTTCTTACTCACATATAATCCGTAGAGTGTGTTGAAGTATGCATGCCCGATGGAGAGTTGTTTACCTCGAACTGTTACTGTCTTGGTATCATTGCTGTCGACGGAAGCGTAGAACTCTCTGACGAGGGTGATGTTCATCTCCTCGGGTTGGGCAGCAAATTGCTGCCATTTGAGGGCTTGGATTTTCTTTGCTATGAAGTTCTCGAGCCCTAGATCTCCCGTGGGTTGTGTGTAGATGAACCCTCGTTCCTCCCACATGTCCCTCTTCTGGAAGGAGCTGTAGTATCTCGTGGCAGAGTCGGTGGAGGCGATGCGATCAAGAATGGCGTTATGACTTGGGGTGGATACTGATGCGGCAGAAGTGAAGGCAGCACTACGGCGGGTTTGTCTGCTATCCATTTGCAAGGATTGTAGAAAATTGAAAAGAAAATTTTTGAGATCTAAAACAGAGAAAACAAGTTGAGAGAGTAAGAATGAGATGAAACATGAATAGTGAGTAGGGGTTTATATAGGAGGATGATTTTATGCCCGTTGGAGCTATAACGGCAGGTGCGAAGAACGGAGCCAGCTGTTACTCGGTTTCTGACGCGTCTATCACTCGTTTTCGTGTCTGCTGCGCGTCTGTTACGCGTTTGCGTGTTTGTCGCGACAGCTCCGTGACAGGCTGTCTTCTTCGCGTCTGTCGCGACAGCTGATGACAGGCTGTGACGACAGACTCGTTCGTTGGGCTTTTTAGGCTGTTGTGGATATGATGGGCTGGTTCATTCCTACTCTTCGCCTTGCTTCCTTTATTTCCTAAAAATAATTAAATAAATAAATTAAAATAAAATCTTAGTTCCTAAAATAAATAAATCTTAATTCCTAATAAATAAATAAAATAAAGTAAAATAAAAACTAAGTTAAATTAGGGATGCCTTGAGGGGCATCTTCTAAAGTAACTACTTCCTGCATCCTTGGGGCTTCAGTCCCTAGATAATGCTTTAGTCTCTGTCTGTTGACTTTGAACTGGTGCCCGCCCTTTAGGGATTTGATTGTAATGGCACCATGGGGGAAAACCTATACAACTTGGAAAGGACCGGACCATCTAAATTTAAGCTTTCATGGGAAAAGCTTTAACCTACAATTAAACAACAACACATGTTGCCCTGGGCAGAACTATCGTGGCAGCAGCTTCCTGTCGTGCCACCTTTTAGTTTTTTCCTTGTAGATCTTGCATTGTCGTAGGCCATTGCTCGAATTTCTTCAATTTCATTCAAGTCCAGTAGCCTCTTTTGTCCTGCCTTATCCCAGTCTATATTTACTGCTTTGATAGCCCAATAAGCTCTGTGTTCTATCTCAACAGGTAATTGACATGTGTTCCCGTAGATGAGTCTATAATTTGACATTCCCAATGGTGTTTTGAATGTTGTTCTATAGGCCCAGAGTGCATCGTTCAGATGTAGAGACCAATCCTTTCGAGTGGGTTTAACCATCTTCTCAAGTATGTTATTTACTTCTCGGTTGGATATCTCGGCATGCCCATTGGTTTAAGGGTGGTATGATGTTGCAATCCGGTGCTTTACTCCATATTTTCTCAAGGCAGCAGCGATTACCCTGTTATCGAAGTGTCTCCCCTCATCACTAATGATCGCCCTGGGAATGCCAAATCTGGGGAAGATATTCTTGTGCAGAAATCTTTGAACAATTTTAGCGTCATTTTTTTGAATGGTGATCACTTCTACCCATTTGGACACATAATCCACTGCCAGTAGGATGTAAAGGTTCCCACAAGATGCTGATAATGGTCCCATGAAGTCGATTCCCCATACATCAAAGATTTCGACCTCTAAAATGTTCTGCATTGGAATCTCATGCCTTCTCGAGATGTTCCCAGTCCTTTGGCATTTGTCACAGCTTTTGTAGAAGGCTTGTGCATCCTTGAACAGTGTGGGCCAATAGAGACCAGATTGCAGAACCTTGGCAGCGGTTTTGTTTCCACCTAGGTGTCCTCCATATGGGGAAGCATGGCAATGGTGAATCACAGCTTCATGTTCATCCTGTGGTACGCATCTCCTGATAATCTGATCTGCACAATGTTTGAAAAGAAGAGGTTCGTCCCAATAATAATGTTTTGCATCATTTTGGAACCTCTTCCTTGCTTGGTAATTAAGTTCAGGAGGTAGTACCCCACTAACAATGTAATTAACAAAATCAGCGTACCAAGGGGTTTCAGAAAGCTTACCTGCCGCCATGGCTGTCGCGACAGTGCTGGTGACAGCAAATAGCTGCTCATCTGGGAAGGTCTCCAATATGTTGGTCCTATCTGTGGATTGACTCCTTCCCGTCTCTAACCTCGACAAGTGGTCTGCTACTTGGTTCTCTGTTCCCTTCTTATCCTTGATATCAATGTCAAATTCTTGTAGTAGCAGAATCCAACGTATCAATCTCGGTTTTGCATCTTTTTTTGTAAACAGATACTTCAGTGCTGAATGGTCTGTATGGACCACCACCTTTGTTCAAAGTATGTACGGACGGAACTTGTCGATTGAGAACACCACTGCTAACAGTTCCTTCTCTGTCGTGGTGTAGTTCACTTGGGTATCATTCAGTGTTTTACTGGCATAGTAGATCACATGGAAGAGCTTATCATTCCTCTGCCCTAGTGCTGCCCCAACATCATAGTCACTGCATCACACATTATCTCAAATGGCAAACTCCAGTCTGGTGGCTGTACGATCGGGGTTGTAACCAACTTCTCCATCAGAATTCTGAATGCCTCAGTACATTCAGTATTGAAATCAAAGGAACGATTCTACTCCTGTAGGTGGCACAAGGATTTAGTAATCTTCGAGAAATTTGCAATAAATCGTCGATAAAACCCGGCATGCCCTAAGAAACTCTGAATCCCCTTAACTATGGTGGGTGGCGGCAACTTTTCAATGATTTCTATTTTGGCTATGTCCACCTCTATGCTGCGGCAGCTCACTTTGTGACCTAGTACTATCCCTTCATCCACCATGAAGTGGCATTTTTCCTAGTTCAAGACCAAGTTCGCCTCTTCGCATCTTTCAAGCACATTCTGTAAGTTGCCTAAACAACCTTTAAAACTGTCTCCAAAGACGGAAAATTCGTCCATAAAAATCTCTAAGAAATCCTCCACCATGTCGGAGAATATTGCCATCTTGCACCTTTGGAAAGTTGCTGGTGCATTGCAGAGCCCAAATGGCATTCTCTGAAAAGCATAAGTGTCATACGAGCATGTGAAGGTAGTTTTCTCTTGATCCTCCTATGCAATTGCTATCTGATTATAACCTGAGTAACCATCAAGAAAACAATAGTAAGGTTTTCTCGCTAATCTATCAAGCATTTGATCAATAAAAGGTAGGGGAAAATGGTCCTTTCGGGTAGCTTTGTTAAGCTTCCGGTAATCCATACAAACCCTCCAACCGGTCACAGTCCTGGTTGGGATTAGCTCGTTTTCTTCGTTGGTTACCACAGTTATTCGTCCCTTTTTAGGTACGCACTGCACCGGGCTCACCCACTTACTATCCGAGATGGCATAAATGATTCCAGCGTCAAGCCATTTGATAATCTCTTTTCTCCCACTTCTTGCATAGCCTCGTTTAAACGTCTCTGAGCATCAATAGTCGGCTTATGATCATCCTCCAAGAGAATCTTGTGGATACATAATGCCGGACTGATGCCTTGGATATCAGCTATTGTCCATCCAATGGCCTTCTTATGCTGCTGTAGCATTCTGATTAGCTGTTGCTCCTGTTTCTGCATTAACTTGGAAGAGATGATTATGGGCAACGTATCATTTAAACCAAGAAAGACGTACTTAAGCTGCCCTGGTAGGGGCTTAAGATCTAAAATAGGTGGCATTTCAATTGAAGGCTTCTGGATTATATGTTCATTCGAGGTATAATTTAGGGGCTCGAAGAACTTACCTGGACGATAGCTTATCCAATTTACCTCCTCATAACCTTCAGTGTTAGATATTTCTGAATCGGAGGAGTCACTGTCGTCGTTGCTGCCATGACAGTCTTCCAGATGACTGTTATGGCAGTGACCAAACTTTATGTCATGGCAGCTCGACCTGATGCAGGGTTGGTCAAGGATTACATCCACGATGGCTTTGCACTCTTCTTCTGCATCAGCGTGTTTAATTGCTTGGAGAACATTGAGTTTGATTTCTTGATCATTTACTCTCATGGTCAGTACTCCTTTCTACACATCGATCACAGTTCTGCCTGTGGCTAGGAAGGGTCACCCCAAGATGATCGGTGCGTTTTAATCTGCTTCACAATCTAAAACAAGAAAGTCAGCAGGAAAAATAAATTTATCCACTTATACCAGAATATCTTCGATCTTTCCTTCTGGTTGTACGTAAGAGCGGTCTGCCAGCTGCAGCATGACTATCGTGGGTCGTACTCGTCCAATACCTAATTTCTGAAACACAGATTTGGGCATTAGATTTATGCTAGCACCAAGATCACAAAGTGCCTTACCCACGAATTTGTCACCAATTATGCACGGTATGATGAAGCTCCTAGGATCCTTCTTCTTTTGGGGTGGATGCCTGTACAAAATAGTCATACATCCTTCTGTCATTTTTACCGTTTCGAATTCTCCAAGTCTGGACCTTTTTGACATGACATCCTTGAAAAATTTCGCATAACCGGGCATCTGCTTGATGGCCTCTAACAGCGGTATGTTAATGTGTACCTGCTTAAAAATATCATAAATCTTTTTGAGCTGGTACTCCTGTTTCTGTTTTTGTAACCGCTGTGGAAAAGGAGGTGGAGGATGGTAATCTTCAAGACTTCCTTCACATGGTATTCGGATCTGAGGAGGGTTAGGTTCTTCAGCATCCTCTATTTTCTCCTCTGTCCCTTCTACTGTCGCGACATGTGTGTCGGCAGCAGGTTGTTCTTCCTCTGTCGGGGCAGTGTTCACGACAACTGTATCTAGGATCAGTTCCTTACTTGGTATGCTCTTCGTCACCGGCCCTTGTAACTGATTCCCACTCCTTGTTGTGATTGCTTTACACTGCTCATGTGTGGGTTTTCTAGTGACCTCAGTATCACTAGGGAATCCTCCGTTTTCCCTTGGCTTGATATGTTGGGAAACCTGGCCCATCTGTGTCTCCAGCGATTTCAGGGTGGCCTCATGGTTTGTCATCCTCATCTCTGTCTTGTCCATGAACGACTCAGTTTTCTTGACAAAGCGATCCATGTTCGCCATGTAAGCTCCTGTCTGTGACATGAATGTGGCCAATGTCTGCTCCAATATACTAGGTGCGGCTACCGACTGCTGTTTCGGCTGTTGCTGTGGCTGTTGTCACGACAAGATTCTGGGTGCCCATTGGTTTTGGGTGTTTTGCATTTGAGGATTCAGTGCATTGTTTAGGTTTCTCCAGGAAAACTTAAGATCTTTCCTCTAGTAGGGATTGTAATTGTTGGAATCATAGTTTCTCGGCTTGTTATAATTCCCAACATACATCCTTTCTTAATTGTAATGGACAGTCTTCCGAATCGTGGTTCCCACTGCAAGTCTCACATGCCTCTTCTGCAGAATATACAGGTTTAGAGTCTTTTCGCTGCAGATTTTCCACCACCTTTGTGAGGTATGCAACCTGTAATTTCAGGGAATTGCCAGCTTCATAATCCTTTACAGTTACCCCTCGTTTGCCCCCTGTCCTAGCTGTAGGAAATTGCTCATCATTCTTTGCTAGGTTTTTCAACACTATCATTGCCTCGTCTGGTTCTTTATCCAGTAATAGCCCATTTGCTACTGAATCTATTATCATACGAGTCTGTGTATTGGCAGCATTGTAGAATTTAATAAACTGATTCCACACGGGGAATCCATCCATCGGGCGGTTCCTTAGAAGAGTTGTAAATCTGTCCCATGCCTCGTGCATTGGTTCGTTATCTTCCTGTTGAAAAGTAGCAATTTCGTTACGCTATCTCTCAGATAAATGAGAAGGATTAAAACGAGATAAGAATTCATGAGAGAGATCTGCCCAAGTTTGTATTGAACCCAACGTTAGTTTATTCCACCAAGTTTTAGCTCTGTATCTTAGTGAATGGGGAAATAACCGGAGCCTCTGTACTTCCGGATTTATTCCTGGCAATCAAAACGATCCACAGATTTCTTGGAACATTTTTAGATGTTCTCGGGCATCCTCTATTGCACCATCACTAAACTGGCCAGGGAATTCATCATGCTGAACATAACAGGTTTCAGCTCGAAATTCTCAGCTTCCACGTCTGGCAAGGTGGTCTCCAGTTCAACATGGTCATTGATCATGTAGTCGCGACAGGACTGTCGTGCGGCAGGCCATTCATTACGGGCATCGAGAGGAGGATCTTCAGCAACCCTCTGGTTATCATTTACCCCGTTGTTCTGCATTGCTTCTAGCTGTTCCTCAAGATAGTCGTTTCTTGCTATCAAGAGTCAGACTCGGTTCCTAAGGTTGCACGTGCATTCGATTTCAGGGTCTAGTTCGTACTCAGGTTCTTTGCCTCATCTAGATCTACGCATAAGCAAACAAAAACCCTTGTGAAAAGCACCGGGTAAATAATACCAATAAAAGCAAAAAAAAATTAAAAGAAAATGTGCAGTAAGAATAAGGGTAAAGATATGTTGCCAGTCCCCGGCAACGGCGCCAAAAACTTGTTGCGTGTCAAAAGTCCTATTGCAAATAGTGCAAGTGTACACAATGCAAGTAGTAAAGTGATACTTGGAGTATCGGATATCGTCTCCACAGGGACTGGAAATAGCTTTATCCTAGAATTTCTGCACGAGAGAGAGAAAGAGTTTAGATTGATTGTAAAGTGATATTGGGAAACAAGTAATATAGAAGATAAAAGAATTAGGTTTAAGAAATAGGTCGATATTGAATTGCTCAGTAGTGTAGGTGTTGCACTGAATAGAAACTTCTGTTCTATTGTCGTTCTTGTCGCGACAACACCTATCGCGGTAGTAGTCTGTTGATGTCGCGGTAGCGATCACACAACTCTGTACTTCAAGCTTGGCAAGAATCCCTGCTATGACTTGTCCTATCCTTAGGCCCAAGTGCTGTTGATGAACACTTCTTAGATGATACCTCTCGGCGTAAATCGAAGGGTGAATACCAATGTTGTAGATTTCTTCCTTAGCCAGTTAACCTCGTACTTATCCCTAAGTCGAGATGGTTTAACCATAAACTGGAAAACATGTATTTATTTCATTCGTATGCTTGACTCTCCCGATATCAAACAAATGGATAACCTCACAATGCTCTCCCGATACTCCTGCGAGATGTAAAAACCAGAATAAATAAACTTGAAGTTTTATTGCTTGAACAGAAAATCCCTAAAACAGTACAATCAGTGCAACTACTTTACAGAATCAACCCTTAGCCCTAGGGGAAGTTTAGAACATGACGAGAAGGGGAAAACGACAAGGGTTTTAGGGAAGATGGCTAGGAATGAGTTATTTTTCCCTAGGTCGAATTGCATGCCTTTATATAGGCATTGGTTCCAAGTTTTCTAATATGGCAAGAATAGAAGTTTAAACTAAAGTACAACTCTACTAAAGACTAAATCTTTTGAGTAGATGCCTTTAATTCGTCCTCTTTTCTTGCTTTGGGTTTATTCCTTGAACTTTGGGCTTGACCTTCATTCTTCCTCCGGGCTCAGAAAAATATAGGAGTGGTCCACGACATATCGACTTGAATTCCTCTATTTGTCGAGCTCCACTTCACTTTTCCCCTTCACAAATGTTGTTGTCATGGCTGCCACGGCAGTAGCCACGACATCGTTTTCTCCTTGACTCCAGTCCTGTGATCCAGCTCTACTCCCTTGCTGCCATGAGTCTGCCACAGCAGATACCTGCAAAAGTGACCAAAATCAGTAGCAACTGTGCCATTTTATCTAATTGTGATGTATATGCAAAAATCTACCTAAGTGCAATGAATTATGCATGAATGCAGCAGAAATATGGGTTAAGTAAGGGGTAAAATATAGAACTTTTGCACACTCAACAATTTATCAAACCTAAATTAAAGATACAATAAAATAATTGAAAAATAAAAATAATTAAGATCAATCTTACCGAACTTTCAATCCAAAGGTGTAATTTTCATACAACCGTAACTTTGATCACAGGCTTCAAGATTAATTTCTCATGTCCAAGAAATTAGTGTACTTGGGGAACACCACTACAAGCAATTATTCTCCTTTTATAATCAATTAGTCTACTTGGGGAACACCACAATAAGCATTCAAACTGAAACTTACCATTAAATAAAATCAATGACAACATTAAGATTCATGGGAATGACTAAAAAAAATCAATCAAATTAATCGTGTACCTTTATTTCCCCATGGACTATCATGCGTGATGTGTATCTTAACAAACAAAAATCATGAGACTTACCCCTTGCTACTTGCGTTAGCAATAGAAAAATCAATATCAAATTAAGGCGTTAATTTAATCAATATCAAACATTTGTGAAATAAGAACAAGAAATAGAGATTAATTGGATTAAAGGAGAAATACTAGTGTAGTACAAGCCTCACAAAATTACACCGAAATCGCTTCACTCTTGAATCGGAAGTAAAAGCTTAACCACACATGGTGGAATAAGAATATAAGATAGAATAGCGATCGAAAGATTGATTCTTTTCTAAAGGGTCTAATGAGCTCTTTATAGAGAGAGCTAAACCTTAACACTAAAACGATATTCTCCTTATTTAAGTTGTAATACAATAAGGAAAGATAGTATAAAGCGAAATCTAAATAAACAAAGTCCTAATTAATAAAAGAGGTTGATTATTGGTCCAATACTTCCAAAATAATGGAAATAATTACAAAAGCGAGTTCTATCACGGATTTGCATCCAAAATTTTGGATTTCTCACGTCAGACACCAGCCTCGTGTTAGTCATAAGGTGTGGTCACGCCTTATCGAAGATGACTTTATGCATGTTTCTACTTTCTTCCAAAAGACTTGATTTTCACATGGGAAGCTAAGAACATGCTTTTGAGATGATTTTCACCATTGCACTCATATTTCATCTCATAAATCAAAACAAACATAATTTCAACAATTAAGAACATAATATAACTAGAATATGAAGGAATTAATCATAACAATGTGTACATAATTAGGGTAAACTACCTGGGTGACCACCCAACTATTGGGTCCGTCCTATTTTGACCACCCAACTAAAAAAACCTGAAAATATGACCATCGAACTATTTAATTGGTCTTAATCAAACCATCATCCGTTAAAATCTAACATATGAGTGATGTGTAAGTTAATGTAAATTTGTATAACTACACATTTGCCTTTGTTAGTTACCTAATATATTAGTTTGGTCTTAATTTTAATTTCATTAAATAAATTAATCACTCAATTAGGTGCCGACACGTGCAGTTATACAAATTTTCACTAACTCCAATGTCACCCATTCATTGGATTTTAACTGTTGTGGTTTGATTAGGACCAATTAAGTAGATTGGTGGTTAGATTTTTAGTGTTTTTTAGTTGGGTGGTCAAAATAGGACAGACTCAATAGTTGGGTGGTCACCCTAGTAGTTTACCCATATAAAATTATAACTTATCAACCCCCTATGCGAGCTCTTGAAACCTTTCGAATAGAAAGGTTTTGGAATCAGAACCTTGACAAAGGTTTTGATACAATTTGTTTCAGGTTTCGATATCTATGCTGTAACAACTAGTTTTTATGAAATTTTCACTTAAAGGTTTCGAGATCATTATGAAGGCTTTAATACTTTTGTGCAAGTGAGCATTGAATGCTCGACATTTATGGCTTTCAATGCCTCCAAAGTCCCACAACAATTAACAGATGAAGAGATATAAAATGGACCTTCAAACAGTGGAGAAGCATCAAGAAAGTCAATCCAAACATTAGAGTGATCAAAGTCCAATTTGTATTAAAATTTTACCTGTCTTGTGAGCACTAGCATTGTTCATTCATTTGTAATTCATTCACTGGTGTTCTTGGATGTGTGAGAGCTTAATATTTGCAAACATTTTTTGTGTGGATTTTCTCAGTTTTCTGTTTTGTGATCTTCTTTAGTAAAGGATTCACACGATTTTGGGTATAAATATTTGTGAGTTGTGTAAGGTTACTCATTGTCCTAAAAGGATAAACAAATTAGTGAATTTGTGAAATCCTTAGTGTAGATGCCAAGTAGCGGATATAGACTTCATTGAGGAAGTTTAACCATTTTAAAATCTTTGTGTAAAATTTCTCATTCTTAGCATTTATTTCCTATAAAAAAATTATTACCAATTCACTCCTCTTGGCCTATCTTAGTGATTGATCAACTCAACAGTATAAATCTAGATTTCTAGTATCTTGATTTTTAAAATAATGTTATCGATAATTTTATTATGATGATTTAATTTTAAAGGAAGTCAAGTTTTATAGGTTAGATTTGTATATTTTAGTGAACAAAATCAATGACACTTGTATATTGAGGTGGTTCAAAGATTTAAGGGACTTCGTGCTATTTATTAAAATATGACCATTAATTTATAATATGAAAGAGGTATAAGGTTTATTTTTCAAATAAAGCCCACTTAATACAAAAAAATGTTAGATTACTCTCTTGAGCAACATAAAAATAACTTACAAACGTCTAAAATCTAATATTTTCACTTAATAGATGTTGTTCTTCTTGCATGTTTTGAAGCAAAATCATTTACAACACTTTCAATATCAACTTCTTTCAAAAGATCACTCTTTTTTTTGAAAATAGTTATATATATTATAATATTTTCCCATAATATATATACATATATATTATATTAGAGAACTCATTTTAGGCCCTTTTTCCGGGCCCTTGTGTAGACACACTTATTGCACATGTTCAGATCCACCTCTGCTTGTATACATATTCGACAAAAATAATCCTAAATTCTTAGCATCTTAATGAATGCTTCCTTTTCAGTTCTTTCATTTAGTATAATGAAGTGCTCCTCCACAGTTTTCAGTTATTTCATTTAGTATAATCAAGTGCTCCTCCATGGTTTTCCAAGGAAGAACATGAAAAATTTGATCATGCATTTGAGAAGGACAACAAGAAAAAAAAAACGTTCTCAAGCTCAATAAGATGAATTCAGAATGTATTGTAGATTCCAATGGCAGGGACGGTGCAAAAATTTAAGGGGTCTAGTGCAATTTATTAAAATAGGGCCCTTAATTTATAATATGAACAAATATATAAGTTTTTTTTTCAAATAAAAGTCCCTTAAGACCAAAAAATGTTGGATTAATCTTTTGATCAACATAAAAATGACATACAAACATCTAAAAGTCTAACATTTTCACTTTAAAAGTGATGTTCTTCTTGGATATTTTGAAGTAAAATCATCTACAATACTTTTGATATCAACTTCTTCTAAAAGATTGGTCTTGATTACCATCAAAGCAAGTCCATTTAGTCTTTCTTGTGACTTAGTTTGTCTGTAAGTACGACTTTACAAACTTCATCTTTTGAAAAGCTTCGTTCTGCAGAAGCAACAATATCAGGAATAGTCAATAAAACTCTATATACAATTGTTGCATTTGGGAAACATTTAAAACATTTTAAAAACTTTAACAATTTCAATGCTCCTATTTTTTCTTGAGTAAAACTCTCTAAGTAATATCGGCCCAACAATTTAAAATCTTATTGTCTTAACACTTTCAACACGTCTTTCCCATCGTGTGACCGTGTCGCACCCCTTTTTCAAGTGGCCCTACTTTTTAAAAACTAAAACACAGAGTCGCTACCAATCTTTTAAAAAGGTGTTGGGTATAAAGCTCAATTTTAAAATAAACACCTTTTCTTTTTTAAAAGACAAAATGGATCAAATTCCAAACGAAACAAAATTTCTTATTGTTCTTGGTGCTCTTTGAAAACAACTCTAAAAACAAAAAACAAAAATCAGTTTTAAATTTTAAAGCGAGGATCCAAGTTCAAAAACAATTTTTCCTTTCAATAAAAATTAAGAACAAGACCCAAACTAATATTAAAATTCGAAATAAAATTAATAACAGAAATGAAGAAAATAATACCAAAGTGAGGAAGAAATTGCTTGCTTTGATTACAACAGAATTCGAATACAATTGCTGCAAACTCGAGCCACTACTCTATGAATTTTTTTGGTGTTTTTTCTCTTCAGTTCCCAATGAAAAATACAATGGGAGTGGGGGTTTATATAGGGTTCAAGAACTCGAATCTACAAGGAAAATTGGATTTCAATCCCTAAAATCGAGCAAAATCATACCAAAACGTGATTCTTGGTTGGATTTCAAAATCAACCCGATTTGGCTCTGATTTGGGACCAATTTTCCTTATTTCCATATTCGATTCGCGGATTGGGTTTTTGAACGCGTTGTCTTCAGTAAAACAAGCATATCTAGAGCTCGTGATGTCTGATTGAGGTGTTTCAAGATGCTTGGAAAGGTAACTAGAAGACAGTCAAAATCTAAGAAGAACCCTTGGCCTGGAAATGCTTAGATCCTATCAGAAATTTTCCATAGGTCCGTAGTGAGGAATCCTTGACTTTCCATGTTTGTTATGATTATGTTCGATCTCTTGCCGTACTTGAATGATTAAGATTTCACTTTGACTTTGGTCTAATTTGGGATTTTGTTTCCTTTTTCCATATTTGATACGATATCTTCCCTTGTTTTTATGTCAGGCTAAAAATCAGTGACAATAGCTGCCCCTCTTTGCTCATTCCTGTGAAACATGGATAGAGCAAAGAACAAAAGACACTGATTTTAGCCAATCACACTGCAAAATTGGTTGATGGACATCAAAGCTTGGTTCAATCTCCTCGCGCCTAAACAGATAGGCAATTGTTGAAAATAATGGTTCCATTCTCCTTGCTCCCGAACAGATAGGCGTTGTGCTGAAAAGAGGTTCTATTCTCTTCAAGCCTGAACATATATACATTTGTTGAAAAATAAGGTCTCCATTCTCCTCGTGCCCGAACGGATAGGCAGTTTGTAAAAAGCATTGTTCTTGTACCTGAATAGATAGGCGGGTTCTATTCTCCCAATGCTTGAATAAATAAGTAGGTTCTGGAAAAAAATTTCATCCTCCTTATGCTCGAATGGATAAGCAGGTTTTGAAAAAAAGGTTCCATCGTCCTCATGCTCGAATGGATAAGCAGGCTGAAAAATAAAGGTTCCATCCTCCTCATGCTCGGATGAATAAGCATGTTTCATTCTCCATATGCCCGAACGGATAAACGTGTTCTATTCTTCTCATGCTTGAATAGATAAGAAGATTAAAAAGGGTTCCATCCTCCTCATGCTCGGATGGATAAGTAGGTTCTGAAAAGTAAAGGTTTTGCCCTCCTTATGCTCGGATGGATAAGCATATTCTATTCTCCTCAAGCCTGAATAGATAGGCGGATTCCATTCTCCTTACGCTCGAACGGATAAGCGGGTTCTATTCTCCTCAAGCCCGAATAGATGGGCAAATTCTAAACCTGTCAAAAATAAATAGATGCTATGATTATGATGAGCATGCCTTTAAGGATGCCTATCTCATGTATGCATGTTTCATTTTCTCAAAATTAATTTTTCCTTTGGTTTTTTTAATCAACACGTTTGCTCGCTCAATCCAGATAGTCAGTTATACTTTTTCATTGTATTTCTTCGCTTCTTGGAAAACATCTAATATTGCATATTTTTCACTCAATCCAGTGATCTTGTACTCCTAGTTGGAAGGACAGACTTCTTCAACTATCTCTGTTTCGCCATTCTTATTCTTTATACCTCTTTGCTTTATCAAAAACATCTGATCTTTGTAGTCAAATTTCTTGATCTACTCATTGTAGTTGACACATCAATATCAAGTTTAAGGCCTCATTAAATAGTCTTGAAAACTTCAAGTCTTCGTATGCCCCTTAAAATAACATTAAGCACCTACAACGCTTCTTGTAAATTCTCAAATTCTTGCCCCCACAAGGCATCTTGAAGCTTATTTCCACGTTAAACATCTTTGATGTTGGTGCTTTAATCACTTCTTCTTGTGTCTATCAAAGTCAAGGATCATGAATCTTTGGTCGACATAACTTGCCTCAATTTGATGGAACAGTTTGCCCACTGGGTATGGCTCTATCCTTTTTTATGCTTTAGGGATCTTACATCTTATGTGTGGATCTTGCTTGACAACATAGTCCACTTAAAACTCTTCAACACGTGTGCTTCTTCTTTTTTTACCTTCTTACACAAGGCGATGCCCCCGTTCAAACTGAGGTTCAATTGTTTCCTGAAGCAACAGAAAATATTCGTTCATGGTTCCTTACGGTTGGGATCAATACCTAGAAATCCTTTATTTCTATGCCAGCCTACTTGTAAGATGCAACAAAAGGCTAAAAATGATAGTTTAAATGTAGAAGTAATGACATATACAAGAAAAGGCCTAAAATGAGGATTTTAAGAAAATAGTCATGGCAAACATAGAAAAGATGAAAGTCAGATGCCCCAAAATTCATAGTATGAATGATTCATGAATCCATCAACCGGATAGTACCCCACTTTTAAGTGGCTCTCTTTAATTCAACCACTCCCTAAATTTTAAATTTCCAACTTTTCTAATCTCAATCATACATTAGAAGTTTTGAGGTCCCTAAAGAAAGGTTAACTCAATCAGGTGGAATGTGTTCTGAACACAAACTCATTTTCTTAGATATTCATGTATGGTCCAAATGGTCTTTTAAGGCTTGTAATGTAGGCTAGGCTCGAGTTTCAAAAAAAGATATATAGGCTCAAATACATGTTTTAAGGGTAATTAAACCAAGGATCAACTTTTCCTGATGAAATCTTCATTCTTTTTCCTTGGATCACTCTAGACTGCCCATTTTGGGTTTTCAGCCTAGAGTTCATTTCCTTTTCTGGCATATGCTTTTTCTCTTTTTTTCTTTTTTTTTTTCTTTTTCTTCTTTTTCTCTTTTCTTCTATTCTTTTTCTCTTTTCGCGTCCCTTTCATTTTTAGTTTAGGACATTCAACTCGATCTGAATAGCTTTTCATCCTCTTTGCCGCCTAGTGTGGGGAGTGATCCTTGGTTAGGGTTAAATCACAAGAAAAATATCAGGCTCAAAGGGGGGCAACAATATATTTCATTTCTAAAAAACATATCGGATACACGGATTACCAAGGGTTGTCCCAAACCCTTCATACACTCTATCGACATCTCAAGGCTCACACACGGAAGCAACCTTCCACCCTTGTGACACCCGTGGTGGATTATTCGGTACAATTACAACCCCTCAACACCACTCATCGGTAGATATATAGCCCACTAACGAGAGATGGGACACATACAAGGTTTGTGTAACGCCCTGGTTTTGGGACTAGATGTTTTAGATGTTGAATCGAGCCAGTCGGGAACGGTTTGAACCCTTGAGGTTGGTTTAGGGAACACCTAGTTTGAGAAGTTTTAAAAATATAGAAAATATCTAAAAATCCTCATTTATTATATAAATGATTATGGTGAAATCAATTTTACAAAAAGAGATTTGGAAATATTACATTTTGGTATAGTGACCAAAATGCAGTTTTTGCAAAATTTGACTAGTGACTGTTTTGTAAAGGATTGAAACTTTGAATCTTTAATGAGATAATTTTACCATTTTTTCATGAGATTTTTCTTTAATTTGGGGGCTTTTAATAACGATTTAATTAAAAAATAAAAGAGAATTAAAAAGGAAAATTAAAGTTAGATAGATAGATAGATAGATAGATAGATAGATAGATAGATAGATAGATAGATAGATAGATAGATAGATAGATAGATAGATAGATAGATAGATAGATAGATAGATAGATAGATAGATAGATAGATAGATAGATAGATAGATAGATAGATAGATAGATAGATAGATAGATAGATAGATAGATAGATAGATAGATAGATAGATAGATAGATAGATAGATAGATAGATAGATAGATAGATAGATAGATAGATAGATAGATAGATAGATAGATAGATAGATAGATAGATAGATAGATAGATAGATAGATAGATAGATAGATAGATAGATAGATAGATAGATAGATAGATAGATAGATAGATAGATAGATAGATAGATAGATAGATAGATAGATAGATAGATAGATAGATAGATAGATAGATAGATAGATAGATAGATAGATAGATAGATAGATAGATAGATAGATAGATAGATAGATAGATAGATAGATAGATAGATAGATAGATAGATAGATAGATAGATAGATAGATAGATAGATAGATAGATAGATAGATAGATAGATAGATAGATAGATAGATAGATAGATAGATAGATAGATAGATAGATAGATAGATAGATAGATAGATAGATAGATAGATAGATAGATAGATAGATAGATAGATAGATAGATAGATAGATAGATAGATAGATAGATAGATAGATAGATAGATAGATAGATAGATAGATAGATAGATAGATAGATAGATAGATAGATAGATAGATAGATAGATAGATAGATAGATAGATAGATAGATAGATAGATAGATAGATAGATAGATAGATAGATAGATAGATAGATAGATAGATAGATAGATAGATAGATAGATAGATAGATAGATAGATAGATAGATAGATAGATAGATAGATAGATAGATAGATAGATAGATAGATAGATAGATAGATAGATAGATAGATAGATAGATAGATAGATAGATAGATAGATAGATAGATAGATAGATAGATAGATAGATAGATAGATAGATAGATAGATAGATAGATAGATAGATAGATAGATAGATAGATAGATAGATAGATAGATAGATAGATAGATAGATAGATAGATAGATAGATAGATAGATAGATAGATAGATAGATAGATAGATAGATAGATAGATAGATAGATAGATAGATAGATAGATAGATAGATAGATAGATAGATAGATAGATAGATAGATAGATAGATAGATAGATAGATAGATAGATAGATAGATAGATAGATAGATAGATAGATAGATAGATAGATAGATAGATAGATAGATAGATAGATAGATAGATAGATAGATAGATAGATAGATAGATAGATAGATAGATAGATAGATAGATAGATAGATAGATAGATAGATAGATAGATAGATAGATAGATAGATAGATAGATAGATAGATAGATAGATAGATAGATAGATAGATAGATAGATAGATAGATAGATAGATAGATAGATAGATAGATAGATAGATAGATAGATAGATAGATAGATAGATAGATAGATAGATAGATAGATAGATAGATAGATAGATAGATAGATAGATAGATAGATAGATAGATAGATAGATAGATAGATAGATAGATAGATAGATAGATAGATAGATAGATAGATAGATAGATAGATAGATAGATAGATAGATAGATAGATAGATAGATAGATAGATAGATAGATAGATAGATAGATAGATAGATAGATAGATAGATAGATAGATAGATAGATAGATAGATAGATAGATAGATAGATAGATAGATAGATAGATAGATAGATAGATAGATAGATAGATAGATAGATAGATAGATAGATAGATAGATAGATAGATAGATAGATAGATAGATAGATAGATAGATAGATAGATAGATAGATAGATAGATAGATAGATAGATAGATAGATAGATAGATAGATAGATAGATAGATAGATAGATAGATAGATAGATAGATAGATAGATAGATAGATAGATAGATAGATAGATAGATAGATAGATAGATAGATAGATAGATAGATAGATAGATAGATAGATAGATAGATAGATAGATAGATAGATAGATAGATAGATAGATAGATAGATAGATAGATAGATAGATAGATAGATAGATAGATAGATAGATAGATAGATAGATAGATAGATAGATAGATAGATAGATAGATAGATAGATAGATAGATAGATAGATAGATAGATAGATAGATAGATAGATAGATAGATAGATAGATAGATAGATAGATAGATAGATAGATAGATAGATAGATAGATAGATAGATAGATAGATAGATAGATAGATAGATAGATAGATAGATAGATAGATAGATAGATAGATAGATAGATAGATAGATAGATAGATAGATAGATAGATAGATAGATAGATAGATAGATAGATAGATAGATAGATAGATAGATAGATAGATAGATAGATAGATAGATAGATAGATAGATAGATAGATAGATAGATAGATAGATAGATAGATAGATAGATAGATAGATAGATAGATAGATAGATAGATAGATAGATAGATAGATAGATAGATAGATAGATAGATAGATAGATAGATAGATAGATAGATAGATAGATAGATAGATAGATAGATAGATAGATAGATAGATAGATAGATAGATAGATAGATAGATAGATAGATAGATAGATAGATAGATAGATAGATAGATAGATAGATAGATAGATAGATAGATAGATAGATAGATAGATAGATAGATAGATAGATAGATAGATAGATAGATAGATAGATAGATAGATAGATAGATAGATAGATAGATAGATAGATAGATAGATAGATAGATAGATAGATAGATAGATAGATAGATAGATAGATAGATAGATAGATAGATAGATAGATAGATAGATAGATAGATAGATAGATAGATAGATAGATAGATAGATAGATAGATAGATAGATAGATAGATAGATAGATAGATAGATAGATAGATAGATAGATAGATAGATAGATAGATAGATAGATAGATAGATAGATAGATAGATAGATAGATAGATAGATAGATAGATAGATAGATAGATAGATAGATAGATAGATAGATAGATAGATAGATAGATAGATAGATAGATAGATAGATAGATAGATAGATAGATAGATAGATAGATAGATAGATAGATAGATAGATAGATAGATAGATAGATAGATAGATAGATAGATAGATAGATAGATAGATAGATAGATAGATAGATAGATAGATAGATAGATAGATAGATAGATAGATAGATAGATAGATAGATAGATAGATAGATAGATAGATAGATAGATAGATAGATAGATAGATAGATAGATAGATAGATAGATAGATAGATAGATAGATAGATAGATAGATAGATAGATAGATAGATAGATAGATAGATAGATAGATAGATAGATAGATAGATAGATAGATAGATAGATAGATAGATAGATAGATAGATAGATAGATAGATAGATAGATAGATAGATAGATAGATAGATAGATAGATAGATAGATAGATAGATAGATAGATAGATAGATAGATAGATAGATAGATAGATAGATAGATAGATAGATAGATAGATAGATAGATAGATAGATAGATAGATAGATAGATAGATAGATAGATAGATAGATAGATAGATAGATAGATAGATAGATAGATAGATAGATAGATAGATAGATAGATAGATAGATAGATAGATAGATAGATAGATAGATAGATAGATAGATAGATAGATAGATAGATAGATAGATAGATAGATAGATAGATAGATAGATAGATAGATAGATAGATAGATAGATAGATAGATAGATAGATAGATAGATAGATAGATAGATAGATAGATAGATAGATAGATAGATAGATAGATAGATAGATAGATAGATAGATAGATAGATAGATAGATAGATAGATAGATAGATAGATAGATAGATAGATAGATAGATAGATAGATAGATAGATAGATAGATAGATAGATAGATAGATAGATAGATAGATAGATAGATAGATAGATAGATAGATAGATAGATAGATAGATAGATAGATAGATAGATAGATAGATAGATAGATAGATAGATAGATAGATAGATAGATAGATAGATAGATAGATAGATAGATAGATAGATAGATAGATAGATAGATAGATAGATAGATAGATAGATAGATAGATAGATAGATAGATAGATAGATAGATAGATAGATAGATAGATAGATAGATAGATAGATAGATAGATAGATAGATAGATAGATAGATAGATAGATAGATAGATAGATAGATAGATAGATAGATAGATAGATAGATAGATAGATAGATAGATAGATAGATAGATAGATAGATAGATAGATAGATAGATAGATAGATAGATAGATAGATAGATAGATAGATAGATAGATAGATAGATAGATAGATAGATAGATAGATAGATAGATAGATAGATAGATAGATAGATAGATAGATAGATAGATAGATAGATAGATAGATAGATAGATAGATAGATAGATAGATAGATAGATAGATAGATAGATAGATAGATAGATAGATAGATAGATAGATAGATAGATAGATAGATAGATAGATAGATAGATAGATAGATAGATAGATAGATAGATAGATAGATAGATAGATAGATAGATAGATAGATAGATAGATAGATAGATAGATAGATAGATAGATAGATAGATAGATAGATAGATAGATAGATAGATAGATAGATAGATAGATAGATAGATAGATAGATAGATAGATAGATAGATAGATAGATAGATAGATAGATAGATAGATAGATAGATAGATAGATAGATAGATAGATAGATAGATAGATAGATAGATAGATAGATAGATAGATAGATAGATAGATAGATAGATAGATAGATAGATAGATAGATAGATAGATAGATAGATAGATAGATAGATAGATAGATAGATAGATAGATAGATAGATAGATAGATAGATAGATAGATAGATAGATAGATAGATAGATAGATAGATAGATAGATAGATAGATAGATAGATAGATAGATAGATAGATAGATAGATAGATAGATAGATAGATAGATAGATAGATAGATAGATAGATAGATAGATAGATAGATAGATAGATAGATAGATAGATAGATAGATAGATAGATAGATAGATAGATAGATAGATAGATAGATAGATAGATAGATAGATAGATAGATAGATAGATAGATAGATAGATAGATAGATAGATAGATAGATAGATAGATAGATAGATAGATAGATAGATAGATAGATAGATAGATAGATAGATAGATAGATAGATAGATAGATAGATAGATAGATAGATAGATAGATAGATAGATAGATAGATAGATAGATAGATAGATAGATAGATAGATAGATAGATAGATAGATAGATAGATAGATAGATAGATAGATAGATAGATAGATAGATAGATAGATAGATAGATAGATAGATAGATAGATAGATAGATAGATAGATAGATAGATAGATAGATAGATAGATAGATAGATAGATAGATAGATAGATAGATAGATAGATAGATAGATAGATAGATAGATAGATAGATAGATAGATAGATAGATAGATAGATAGATAGATAGATAGATAGATAGATAGATAGATAGATAGATAGATAGATAGATAGATAGATAGATAGATAGATAGATAGATAGATAGATAGATAGATAGATAGATAGATAGATAGATAGATAGATAGATAGATAGATAGATAGATAGATAGATAGATAGATAGATAGATAGATAGATAGATAGATAGATAGATAGATAGATAGATAGATAGATAGATAGATAGATAGATAGATAGATAGATAGATAGATAGATAGATAGATAGATAGATAGATAGATAGATAGATAGATAGATAGATAGATAGATAGATAGATAGATAGATAGATAGATAGATAGATAGATAGATAGATAGATAGATAGATAGATAGATAGATAGATAGATAGATAGATAGATAGATAGATAGATAGATAGATAGATAGATAGATAGATAGATAGATAGATAGATAGATAGATAGATAGATAGATAGATAGATAGATAGATAGATAGATAGATAGATAGATAGATAGATAGATAGATAGATAGATAGATAGATAGATAGATAGATAGATAGATAGATAGATAGATAGATAGATAGATAGATAGATAGATAGATAGATAGATAGATAGATAGATAGATAGATAGATAGATAGATAGATAGATAGATAGATAGATAGATAGATAGATAGATAGATAGATAGATAGATAGATAGATAGATAGATAGATAGATAGATAGATAGATAGATAGATAGATAGATAGATAGATAGATAGATAGATAGATAGATAGATAGATAGATAGATAGATAGATAGATAGATAGATAGATAGATAGATAGATAGATAGATAGATAGATAGATAGATAGATAGATAGATAGATAGATAGATAGATAGATAGATAGATAGATAGATAGATAGATAGATAGATAGATAGATAGATAGATAGATAGATAGATAGATAGATAGATAGATAGATAGATAGATAGATAGATAGATAGATAGATAGATAGATAGATAGATAGATAGATAGATAGATAGATAGATAGATAGATAGATAGATAGATAGATAGATAGATAGATAGATAGATAGATAGATAGATAGATAGATAGATAGATAGATAGATAGATAGATAGATAGATAGATAGATAGATAGATAGATAGATAGATAGATAGATAGATAGATAGATAGATAGATAGATAGATAGATAGATAGATAGATAGATAGATAGATAGATAGATAGATAGATAGATAGATAGATAGATAGATAGATAGATAGATAGATAGATAGATAGATAGATAGATAGATAGATAGATAGATAGATAGATAGATAGATAGATAGATAGATAGATAGATAGATAGATAGATAGATAGATAGATAGATAGATAGATAGATAGATAGATAGATAGATAGATAGATAGATAGATAGATAGATAGATAGATAGATAGATAGATAGATAGATAGATAGATAGATAGATAGATAGATAGATAGATTTCAAGCATGAGATAGAAAGAGCATGGTTTTAGAAATGGTTTTCAAGAAGGAGTTTTAATGCTTGCATTATTGTGTTGGTATTTTTAGAGCATGCCTCACCAAGCTTTTGTTCTTACACTCTCTTTTACCAACAACGCAGATAATTGAGACATTTTGGGCCGCGAGGAGGCTTAAAGGAATCCAAGGAATAGTTAAACTCAAGTATGGTGATTTTTTACATTTACTTTAGTAATGATATTTGGCAATGGGATTTAATGGTTTGCTTTGGGAGATGAGTTTTGCACTCCCTTGTGTTGTTGCAAGTTATATGTGCTCCATTTGGTTTGTAAAAGGCCATTATAATGGTTTTGAGGATTTACCTTGCCTTTTGGGATGCTTATGGTCTTTTGGTGTTTTTAACTTTTAGGGAGCATGCTTTAGAAGTCAATTTTGATGATGATGATGATGTTAGACGTTTTTCCTTACCCCCAATCGTTGAAACCTTAAACAATCCTCAATCGTTAGGGTACTTGGATGGAGTTTTCGGTACAATCACAACCCTTCAACATCCAAGGCGACTTGCTTATAGTGCACTCAATCCTATAGCTGGCTAACTATATCCGATTTCATTTACAAAACACTTTACACAACATCACTTGCCAATGTAACCCATATTTCATGCATACCTCTCTGTTTTAACAAAGCATTCATGATAAGCCATAACACAAGCATTAAACCATGCTTCAAAACCCATGCATCAACATATGCATACAAGGATCACTTACCTAGTGCATCCTTAAACCACATGGCATCATCAAATACATTTTATATACTCGAAACATGCTTTAAAACAATATGTAAATATAATTAAAATCAAGTGCAACCGAAGGCTCATACTAGCACAATCCGGGAGAGAAATTCACTTTACTTACTTCTGAACTTAGTAAAGCGTTTCAAGCTCTTACTAAGTTCCCACAACCTTTTCTAAACCGTTTCCACGCTGAAAAATCAGATTCCACTCACCGACTTCCAAAACCACACTTGTCGATGCAACAATCAATCGTCCGAAGCCTCCAAAACCACTTCGTTCAATTCTGGAATACTATCCCATGTTTTCAACACATTAAAAATAGAGATTCAATGCATCATAATGCATTCAAACACCAGCACTCAAAAGAAAACTCGTAGCCCTGCTCTTAAGCATCAAATTATCCATCTGAAACAATTGAAAACTCAATCGATTGATCTCTAAACTCAACCCAGCCATCCACCAACACATCCAACACATTTTAAGCATATATCGACATCCAAAAACAACCTAAAACCATTCTTATACCTCCATCAACTCAGATCTCACATAACACCCCAAATACCCAACCAAAAACACTTTAAAACCAATGATCTCAATGATTTCGGGATTAATATGATCAAGACTCTATTTCAACATCATAAACCTTTCAAAACCAAGTTAGAAACCATCTCAAACAAATCAAATGAGAACAATTCCAAAAATCACATTAAATCCTCTTTTCTATCAAGATTTCATCATTTTATCAAAACAATAATAAAATCTCAATCAAAAGCATAGATAAAGAGTCAAATATCTTTAGAATTTCATTAAAGAACCTTGATTAGAGGGTTAGCACGAAATTTACCTCCAATCCTTGCTTCTCTTCTAATTTGACAAGTTTGCTTCCATGAAACTTGAAGAAATTTGAGAGAAATCACAAAGGAGAAGCTGGAAATCAAGAGAGAAAATAAGAGTGAATGAAATCTGGAAAATGAGAGAAAATGGAGAGTGTTTGGCTGAAGTGAAAAGAATATAATGAAAACATCGTCCAATTTCACTTAACCAACTTAACCACTTTTTAATTAAATGATTAAAAACCATTTTAATTATTTAATAAACCTTTTAAAACACATGCCAAATTAGAGAAAAGGCTTAATTGCCAATTAGCTCCCTATAGATTATAAGATTTTGACTCTTTTTGAAAAACACACTTTTCCACAGTTTTTAAAACATTACATTTTGGTCACTACCCAAAATGTTATCCCATCCCGAACCTTGATTTCCCTAAACTACCTTTTAACGATTCAAACAACCGATCACCGGTTCCACTAGCAAAACCTGACTCGCAAAACACCTAAGCCCAAAATCGGGGCGTTACAAACCAACTTATGTCATGCTTCCGTCCAACAAAGAGGCGTTCTACACTTGCTTCTATACAAGGCCTCGTAGGGAGCCATTTGAATACTCGCTTGATAAATGTTATTGTAAGCAAACTCTACTAAGGGCAACTGTTTCTCCCAAGAACCTTGGAAATGAATGATGCAACATCTCAACATGTCTTCCAACACCTGTATAACTCATTTTGACTGACTGTCAGTCTGAGGATTATACGATGTACAAAAATTCAAACGCGTACCCAACGCTTGATGTAGACACTCCCAAAACCTCGTTGTGAAACACGAATCTCGATCTGAAACAATGGACTTAGCCACCCCATGTAACCTCACAATATCAAAGATATAGAAATCCACAAACTTGTCTAACTTATACATTGTTACACCCCGATTTTAGGTCTAGAAGATTTGGTAAGGCTTCGAGGTCCGAAAGACCAGTGTTGGGAGTTGTGGATAAGTTTAGGGAAAGTGGTCTTCAGATGGTCGGAAAAATATGATACAAATTTCTAAAATCCTTAATAATAATATATAAGGCTTTGGTAAAATCAATTTTGGAAAAATGTTTTATGAACCATGACATTTCGGTTTAGTGACCAAAATGTAAAGATTGCAAAATCTGTTTTTAGTGACCATTTCGTAAAAGAGTCAAAACATAGAATCTTTAAGGAGCTAAATTGGCTGGGTCAATATAGTTGTTTTCCCCTTTATTTTTGATTATTCAAATATTTTAAAAAGGGTTTTATAATTAAAACTAAAATGGTTTATCATATTTTTTCTCATTTTACGTCAAAAGCACATTTTGAAGCTCTTCTCATTTTCTTTTCAGCCAAACAGCCATCTAGACTTAATTTGTCAAAGGTAAATGATGTTTCTTATTGATCTAATGTTTCAAAAGGTTTTCATATCTTCTATCTCAAAAACACATGTTTTATTCTTAGTTTTCTCAAGTGTTCTTTGCTAATCAAGGGGGAAACACTATCATTGGAGGTTAGTGACGAAATTCTCCTTTGATGTAAGGATCTTTATTGATATTCCCATGTTTTTTATTCTTTGAATTATTAAGGTTAAGATTTTATGAAAGGTTTCTAATGAAATTTGGGTAAAATACGGTAAAATGAACTATTTGGGGTGATTTTCGTTGAGATGTGTTAAAGTTGGCTTTAATATTGTTTTTGGCTTTGATTTTGATGAGGAATAATGTTGGGATGATGGGTGAATGATATAAATCCCGAATTTGGGTTTTGTGTTGAAGTTTGATGGGTGAAAAGTGAGTTTTTGGGTGAGTTTTGTGATCAATCAATAGCTGATGGTATACTGATGATGGGTTGATGTTTAAATATGTCTATTCATGTGTTTTGATGATGTATAATGCTGGGTTTATGCTAGAGGTTGTCCGATTTATGTTTTCTTATGTTTTCGGTTTGTTTCAGCAATGTTTCGGTAGGCGATTTGAATGAGTTGTTGAATCTCTATTTTCCAGCAACTTATAGTGTTGAAAATATCTATAATCCTCTGTTTTGGGTTGGTTAGAAATAGGGGTTGAAGATTCGGAATCGTTGGATACATTTTTGGGCGAACTAGGAAGCTAGAAAAGTGTTTCAGGTTGATTTTGGTAATCGCTGGTGAGTTGAAATGTTTTTAACGCCTTAAGAAGGTTAAAGAAGCATTTTGGGAGTTTGGGTTGTGTCGTTAGTCCAATCCAAGCTCAAGAGTAAGTTTTGAGTTATTTTGGTATTTTCGTCATTTTATATGTTGGTTATGTTTTGATCATGAGCATATCTTTTTTAATGATGTTTTTCCACTGTTGTTGTGCATCAATGCATGTTGATTTTGTCCCATGAGAATACCATGTGATTTATGAAAATGTTGCTTGAGTTCATGCTATGCATGGGCTTGTGTTTATGGTATTTGGGATGTATTTGAGGAGGTGTTTAACCCCGGTGTAAAACAGTGTAATGTGATGTTGCGATGAATATATTGACACATGAGGATCTTTATATCGGATAAATTGATCGATCAATAGGATGTGAACTGCACTATATATATATATAATTCACGCGTGAGATAAATTCTTCGGTTTTAGAATAGGGGTTGTGCTATTGTGATACGAGTGATAGGGGTTGTGCTATCACCAACGGGCAATGCGGGTTGTGTCATCCCGACCGAAGTGAGATTGTGGTGAGGGTTGTTTCACCATGTTGCTTGATAGGGGTTGTTCCATCAAGGTGTCTGCTTATCCGAGCAACGTGTCAATGATATCTGTATACTCATGGTTCTAATATGAGCTTGGTAAACTCATATGGTTATGTTCATATGCTTGAAGCATGTGAGGTGAAATGGAGCCGATAGGCTTGGTTTGCATATGTGGTTAACATATGATTTATGCGTGGTTGATGCATGTGTTATGCTATAGCATGTGTTGTTGCAATTTCTTATACTTGATTTAAGTATGGTATGTGTGAAAGGAAATGATTTACGAAAATGATTTCAAGAAATTGTTTTGGTTTCCAAAATGAAGTTGGTTTTCAAAACTGCATTGTTGTAGCTTGATTTTGAGCCCGCTCACTAAGCTTCATAGCTTACGCTCTCTTTTCCAACAATGCAGATCCGTAGACTACCTTGGAAGGCAACGGTGCAAAGGAAGTGATCCAAGTGTCCGCTTCAAGGTTGAGTATGGTTTAGTTTAGATAGTAGTGTGTGTGGCAATAGGGATAGACCTTGTTTATGTTTTGGGAGTGTTTTATAGACTCCTTGTGATGCGAGCTTGTTTGTTATGCCTTGGTTGGCTTGTTTATACGTTGAGCATAATGTTTTTGGCTTTCTATCTTGTTTTGCTTAGTTCATAGATCTTGATGTTCTTATATTGTCGTTGGTTTATCGTGAGTTAGTTCTCTTGCTAAAATGTAAGTTTGGTTGTTCTTTCTTGGTGTTTGTATGCTTATCATGTTGTTATCTCGTTGCATCTGTTTATTGGAACCAAGGGAAATAGCCTTGGAGATGCTTGGTCTGCAGATTTTCCTGTTCTGCTATAGGGTGTATTGAAACAGGCTCGAACGTTTCGGAACAACCCTTATTTTGGCCTTTTTTTCTTAACGGGTATCGAAATGGGCTATGCAGGGCCGAAACGGGTCTTACCATTTCAGAATGAAAGCTCTCTAAAATTTTAAACGTCACACCCGTATTGATAACTTCGTGGGTGTTTCGAAATGGGGGTCGTTGGAAGTTAGTTAAAAGCATCTTTGAAGTTGTTTTTCTTGCGTTTTGGTCCAAGCTTGATGTGTTATCAATTGAGTTTGATTGAGGGCTTGTTTTGAGATCCATTTAAGCACCTTAATTTCATCTTAGGTCCCCGTTTTATGCTAGTTTTGCATTTTGCTCCCTGGTTGCTCTGTTGTTCGTTCAGTGCTCGTCTTGTCGTGTTTTCTCCCACTGTGCGTTCTTAAATATAGGGTTTAACTCGAGCATAAAAAAAAATCTCCGGATTTTTCTTCGGTTAGTCCCGTATGACCTGCTCGATACAGTCTGGTGGCTAGGCCGGGTCGGGGGGGTTACATCTATTGGTATCAGATACAAGTTTGAAAAGTTTTGCGTTGGTTGTCATGCAACCGGAAAGGTAAGTGCGGTAGGTGTGATTGTTTTGGTGTTTGCTTGCTTTTTTGAAGTAGCTTGCCGTGTAAGGTACCCATTGACGCAAACTATTATCAGGAAAATCTTTGTAAGATACTTGAGCACCTTGGACCCTTGACGTTGCTGACCTGAATCATTTCCTTTTATTTTATATGTTGTTGTTGTTGTAGCATTTATTATGTATATCATGGCTAGACCTAGAAGGGGTCAAGTGGGTAGTGAGCCACGGGATGATCAGGTTGAGGATGCCAAGTATCCGCAAGAGGGAGATTTGCCTCCTCCTCTTCCTCCTCCTCCGGGTGGTGGAGTAGATGTGCGAGGTGAGGAGCCTCGTGGTGGCCAGGGATAGGCCGGAGCTGATATGAGCTCGTTGATTTAGGCTATTGATGGGCTTTTCAATCTACTATGGATGGGTTGCAGTTGGCTGCACCAGAGCATGGACAGAGGGATGGGTTGCCCCTCGAGAGACTCAGTAGTTTGGGCGAAGTAGAGTTCTATGGGTTATCACCCGAGGGAGATGAGGCATGGCTAGCGAGCACTACCAGGATTTTGGGTCAGATGGAGTGCAATGATGCACAGAAGCTTAGTTGTGTGGTATCTTTGCTTCAGGGTGACGCGTATGTTTGGTGGACTACGATCACTGCGGGTATGGTCACCGCATATATCACTTGGGATTTGTTTTGTTCTGCCTTCCGGAAGAAGCATATAGGGTCGAGATATCAAGATGAGAAGAAACATGAGTTCATGGCTTTGGTTCAGGAAAGCATGACCCTTTCTGAGTATGAGATCCGGTTCTTTAGACTAAGTCAGTATACGACCGAGCTGGTTCCCACTGAGAGGGAACAATGCAAGAGGTTTCGGTATGGATTGACCGAAAGAGTAAAGACTTACATGTTGGCTGTTGATTATACAAATTTTGATGTATTGGTCGCCCGAGCAAAAGATATAAAGCATAGTCTTGGTTTTTCTGCTAGAGGAGGCGGGACCAGTTCAGGGAAACGACCTATAGAGTGGAATCATGATCGTGCCAAGGGGCACAAGGACAAGAGGCAGCGTCTTGACCATAGACGTGGGGGTGGAAACCCCGGGTGTGGCCATTAAGGCCAAGGTTTTTCTCACCGTGCACCCGAGTGCACAAAGTGTGGTAGATCTCATACGGGAGAATGTTTGGGAAATTATGGTACGTGCTGGCACTGTGGATCGAAGGATCATTGTAAAGTGTCCAGAAGTTTTATATTTCATGCACATTCCATCTCATATTATTTCTGTTTTAAGTACATTTTAGGCATAATTAGGCTATGCATTGCATAAATATAATATTCTTTGTTTTGCCATGCTTTTATTGAATATTTGTCATTTGGTGAAGTAAAGATGTGGTTTTAGTGTATATTTAGTTTTCCAGGGCTAGAAGCTGATAGGAGGAGGACAGGCCAGAAAAGAGGATGCTGAGGCAGTAGATGAGTGTCGCCCAGTGCCGCCTAGGGTAGCAAACTGAGGAGTTGGAGAATTGGAGTGCGATCGAGAGAGCAAAAAATCATGATTCTAATGGTGCCGATCACGCAATTTTCCGACGTCTATAGCAGTGGGCAGAGCAGCCGAAGTGAAATATCGAGATTGCTTACGGAACAAGGCAACGTGATAAAGTCCACATTCAACTCAAAGAAGTCAGAGTTTAAAGTCACATTTAATGTGGAAAAGCTGCTTGGAAGACTTCTACTTCAAGAAGGACTAGACCTAGTTATTGTCTATAAATACTCATTGTAATTCTAATTTAAAACAGTCTTAGGTTTTCTCCAGACATAGTTTAGGTTTTCTGTCGCCGTCATGTTCTAAATTTCTCTTGGGTTTGGGGTTATGTTGTAAATTAGTTATGAGAACGGTTGTTTAGGTTTCACGTTTGTTTTCAATAAAATATTCCAAGTTTACTTAATTCATGTTCTTCAGTTCTTCAATTAGTTCCGAAAGTCTAGTTGAAGAAATCCATTTGTCGGGCACGAGAGTGTCAAACTCACGAAAGAATAATTACGGTCTCATCATGTTGAGGTGTTGACTAATTCGGCTTAGACATAAGTTAGAATTTCATAGGCTAAAAGGAGCAACCAAACGTCGACTGCCTGTGTTAAGTTTACACTAAGATTGCTAGGCATTGCCTACATCACGCGGTGATAGAATCCTTGCCTAGACATAGGAAGGATCACTTCAAAATTGCTCTGCCGAACTTGGAGTATCTGCCAGATTTACCGCCAGGACTTCTCTTCGTTCCACCTACTGAGGCAACAAAAGTTGCAAGAGCAGAGATCCGTCGTTGCAGCAAAATTTTCCGCAGCCTCAATCCGCCTTTACCCACCGAGGCAGCATATCGTGGCAGCACAAAACGACTTGACCTATTCAACGCAGTT
The DNA here is from genome assembly GCA_030270665.1 of Hibiscus trionum. Taxonomy (NCBI): domain Eukaryota; kingdom Viridiplantae; phylum Streptophyta; class Magnoliopsida; order Malvales; family Malvaceae; genus Hibiscus; species Hibiscus trionum. Next base: position 4,211,272 of record BSYR01000007.1, on the reverse strand, counting down.
TCACACTAAGGAGCAGCATAACCTTGCCCTCTCTATCAACCTGATCACTTCCTCTATTACTTGTGTTTTATTTTACTTTACTTCTCAAACAACTATCTCACTTGTGCATTTACTTTTCCTTGTGTAGGAACAACAATTCGAACCAAGATGTCTAATCCATGCGGAGACGGTATCTTGTATAATATAACTTGACAAGATTATGCACTTGCGCTCGCAAATAGAGTACACCCAAACGCTTTACAATCATCTCAAGCGAGATTGCCCCCAGCTAGCTAGAGGTGGTCAGGAATCGGCATGAGCTGTCGAGTACCAGCGAGGTCGTGGGAGCGGCCGAGGGAACTTTTAGCCACAGAACGATGGTCAGAGGAATGTGGCGCATGTAGTCGCAGTTCAGTCCGAGGGAGGTGGACCTGCGAGGTGTATGCACATTGAGAGGGTATGAACGACATTGATGTTATCGCATGTAATTTCATGTTACAGTCTCTGACATTGCTTTCGTTGATTGATTCTGGCTCTAGACATTATTATATTTTGAGTGAGCATGCTAAGATGTTGGACATACCGTGTGAGATTCTTGATGTGGGTATGAGTGTGACTAGTTCATTCGGCGAGACAGTTGTGGTCAAAAAAATGTATCGGAGGTGTCTGTTGATGGTTCAGGGTCACGTGTTTCCGTTCGACATGATAGAGTTGCCGTTTTACGGGTTTGATGTGATTTTGGGAATGGATTGGTTGATAGAACACAAGGCAAAGATAGATTTCGAGACTAAACGAGTGAGGTTGAGGTTATCAGATGATTACGAGGTGGTAGTGGTTGGCGAGAACGTTAAGTTCTTATCCAACGTTGTTTCTGCTTTGGATGCTTAGAAGATGATGGATCACAGATGTGAAGCCTATGTGATGAATCCGGATATGAGTAAAGTTCGACCAAAAGATAATAGAACAGTTTGTGACTTTCCCGAGGTATTTCCGGAAGAGTTGCCTGGTTTACTATCGGATAGAGAAGTCGAGTTTGCTATTGAGTTGTATTCTGATTCTGCTCCCATATCGACTGCTCCGTATCGGATGGCTCCGAAAGAGTTGAAAGAACTGAAGACTCAGCTTCAGAAGTTATTAGATCGTGGTTTTATCCGTCCGAGTATATCACCTTGGGGTGCACCGGTACTGTTTGTTAAGAAGAAAGACGGAAGTATGCGTATGTGTATCGATTACCGTCAATTGAATAAATTAACTATGAAGAACAAGTATCCTTTGCCGAGAATAGATGATTTGTTTGATTAATTAGGAGATGCGTCAGAGTTCTTAAAGATAGACTTGAGATTCGGGTACTATCAGTTGAAAGTGAAGGAACAAGACATACCGAAGACAGCTTTTTGTACATATTACGGGCATTATGAGTTTTTGGTAATGCCGTTAGGATTGACTAATGCATCAGCCGCGTTCATGGACATGATGAACCGTGTGTTTCATGAGTTCCTAGATCAGTTTGTTGTGGTGTTCATTGATGATAAATTGATTTATTCGCGCACAGAGGAAGACCATGATAGACATTTGCGAATTGTGTTGAAGACTTTACTAGACAATCAGTTGTACACCAAGTTGAGCAAATACGAGTTTTGGATTAGAGAAGTAGTCTTTCTAGGTCATGTTGCATCAGCGGGTGGCATTAGAATTGATCCTAAGAGAGTGGAAGTTGTTGTGAACTGGAAGCAACCGAAGTCCGTGACCGAGGTTCGTAGTTTCTTAGGCTTAGCGGGCTACTGCCATCGGTTTGTAGAAGGATTTTAAAAGATAGCTGCTCCGTTGACGAAATTGTTACAAAAGGATGTCAGATATGAGTGGACAGAAGCGAGACAAATGGCTTTTGATCGATTGAAAGATGCTTTGACTAGAACACTCGTGTTAGTGCAACCGGTAACAGGGAAAGATTATGTGATTTACAATGATGCATTGTATGTAGGTTTAGGGTGTATGCTGATGCAAGATGGGAGAGTTGTTGCATATGCATCGAGGCAACTGAAGATTCAAGAAAAGAATTACCCCACGCATGATATTCATTTAGTCGTTGGTGTGTTTGCTTTGAAGGTGTGCAGACACTATTTGTATGGTGAGAAATGCACAGTGTATACCGATCACAAGAGTCTGAAATATTTGATGTCTTAGAAAGATTTGAATCTCCGATAGTGTAGATGGCTTTTAATTATTGAAGGACTATGATCTTACTATTGAGAACAATCCAGGTAAAGGCAATGTGATAGCCGATGCTTTGAGTAGGAATGTGGCAGTTGAGATTCGGGCGATGTTTTCCAGATTGAGTTTATCACATGATGGTGGATTGATCGCTGAATTTCAGGTGAAACCTTCGCTACTACAATTGATTCGAGAGAAACAGTTGCGAGACAGCTCTCTAGCTTCATATGTTCAGGACATTGCGGAAGGTAAACCGACCGAGTACAGTTTCAGTAATGATAATGTTTTGTGTTTCAGAGATAGAGTTGTTGTGCCTGATGATACCGATTTGAGACGCACCATCTTGAGTGAAGAATATACTAGTCTATTTGCTATGCATCCAGGTAGCACGAAGATGTACCGAGACTTGAAGAATGATTATTTTTGGGTTGGTTTAAAAAAGGATGTGGTTGAATTCTTGAGTAAATGTATGGTTTGTCAGCGAGTGAAGGTCGAACATCAATTTTCGTCAAGATTGCTACTGCCTTTGCGGATTCTGGAATGGAAATGAGAGAGAATAACTATGGATTTTGTATCGAGTTTGCCATTGACTCCTTCGCGAAAGAATTCAGTTTGGGTGATAGAGGATCGACTCACCAAGAGTGTAGTTTTCCTAGCTGTCAACACGACTGATTCTTTGGATAAATTGGCTGATTTGTATATACGTGAGGTAGTGAGACTGTATGGTGTGCCGAAGTTGATTGTATCGGATAGAGATCTGAGGTTCACATCGAGGTTTTGGGATTGTTTGCATAGTGCATTGGGTAGCCGGTTGAATTTCAGTACTTTGTATCATCCTCAGTCAGATGGTCGGTCAGAGTGGGTAATACAAGTGCTTGAGGATATGTTGCGCTGTTGTGTTATTGATTTTCAAGGTTCGTGGGAGAAACACATGTCGTTCGTTGAGTTTGCCTACAACAACAGCTACCGAGCTAGTATTCAGATGGTACCGTATGAGGCTTTGTATGGAGGAGGTGTAGAACTCTTGTTTGTTGGGCAGAACCCGGACAGAAATTATTATCATTACCTGCTATGCTTAAAGGTACTACCGAGAAGGTGAAGTTGAAATGTGATCGCTTGAAAGCAACAACTGATCAATATAAATCTTATGCTGATTTAAAGCGTCGAGAAATCGAGTATGTTGTGAATGAGAAAGTCATTTTGAAAGTATCTCCATGGAAGAAAGTGATGAGATTCGATAGAAAAGGTAAACTGAGTCCGAGATTCATTGGTCCGTATGAGATCGTTGTACGAGTTCGTCCTATTGCATATAGATTGAGTTTGCCCTGGAATTAGAGAAGATTCATGATGTATTCCACGTTTCGATGCTTCGAAAGTATAGATCAGATCTGTCGCATGTAACCTGTTGAAGAAATTGAATTGAATCCAATTTTTTCGTATGATGAAGAGCCGATCGAGATATTAGCTTCGGACAACAAAGTTTTGTGTGGTAGATCCATTGAGTAGGTTAAAGTGAAGTGGCGACACCGAGGTGTTGAAGAAGCCACTTAGGAGAGGAAAGACCACATGAAGCGTCAGTTTCCTCATCTTTTCCCATCAGGTAAATTTCGAGGATGAAATTTCTTAAGTGGGGGAGATTTGTAACACCCCGGTTTTGGGTGTAGAAGATTCGGTAAGGTTTCGAGTTCCGAAAGACCGATGTTGGGAGTTGTGGATGAGTTCAGGGAAAGTGGTCTTCGGATGGTCAGAAAAATATGATATAAATTACTTAAATCCTTAATTATTATATATAAGGCTTTGGTAAAATCAATTTTGGAAAAATGTTTTCTGAACCATGACATTTCGATTTAGTGACCAAAATGTAAAAATTGCAAAATTTGTTTTTAGTGACCATTTCGTAAAAGTGTCAAAACATGGAATCTTTTAGGAGCTAACTTGGCTGGGTCAATATAGTTATTTTCCCCTTTTATTTTTGACTATTCAAATATTTTAAAAAGGGTTTTATAATTAAAACTAAAAGGGTTGGTAATCTTTTTTCTCATTTTACGTCAAAAGCACATTTTGAACCTCTTCTAATTTTCTTTTCAGCCAAACAACCATCTAGGCTTAATTTATCAAAGGTAAATAATGTTTCTTATTGATCTAATGTTTTCAAAAGGTTTTCCTATCTTCTATCTCTAAAACCCATGTTTTATTCTTAGTTTTCTCAAGTGTTCTTTGCTAATCAAGGGGGAAATACTATCATTTGAGGTGAGCGACGAAATTCTCCTCTGATGTAAGGTTCTTTATTGATATTCTCATGTTTTTGATTCTTTTATTTATTAAGGTTAAGATTTTATGAAAGGTTTCTAATGAAATTTGGGTAAAATATGGTAAAATGAGCTCTTTGGGGTGATTTTCGTTGAGATCTATTAAAGTTGGGTTTAATGTTGTTTTGGGCTTTGTTTTTTATGTTGAATAATGTTGGGATGATGGGTGAATGATATAAATCCTGAATTTTGGTTTTGTGTTGAAGTTTGATGGGTGAAAAAGTGAGTTTTTGGGTGAGTTTTATGATCAATCAATAGCTGATGGTTTACTGATGACGGGTTCATGTTTTTAGATGTTTATTCATGTATTTTGATGATGTATAATACTGGGTTTATGCTGGAGGTTGTCCGATTTGAGTTTTCTAATTTTTCGGTTTCTTTCGACAATGTTTCGATGGGCGATTTGAATGAGTTATTGAATATCTGTTTTCTAGCAAGTTAGAGTATTGAAAATATCTCTAATCCTCTGTTTTAGGTTGGTTAGAAATAGGGGTTGAAGATCTAGAATTGTTTCTATACGTTTGTGGGCGAACTAGGAAGCTAGAAAAGTGTTTCGACTTGATTTTGGTAATCGTTGGTGAGTGGAAATGTTTTTAATGCCTTAACAAGGTTAAAGAAGCATTTTGGGAGTTTGGGTTGTGTCGTTAGGCCAATACAAGCTCAAGAGTAAGTTTTGAGTTATTTTGATATTTTCGCCGTTTTATATGTTGATCATGTTTTGATCATGAGCATATCTTTTTTAATGATGTTTCCCACTATTGTTGTGCATCAATGCATGTTGATTTTGTCCCATGAGAATACCATGTGATTTATGAAAATGTTGCTTGAGTTCATGCTATGCATGGTCTTGTGTTTATGGTATTTGGGATGTGTTTGGGGAGGTGTTTAACCCTGGTGTAAAACAGTGGAATGAGATGTTGCGATGAGTATATTGACACATGTGGATCTTTATATCGGATAGATTGATCGATCAATAGGATGTGAAGTGCACTATATATATAAAATTCGCGTGTGAGATAAATTCTTCGGTTTCACAATAGGGGTTGTGCTATTGTGATGTGAGTGATAGGGGTTGTGCTATCACCAACGGGTAATGCGGGTTGTGGCATCCCGGCCGAAGTGAGATTGTGGTGAGGGCTGTTTCACCATGTAGCTTGATGGGGGTTGTCCCATAGAGGTTTCCGCTTATCCGACCAACGTGTCAATGATGTCGGTATATTCATTCGCTTATGGTTTTAATATGAGCTTGGTAAACTCATATGGTTATGCTTATATGCTTGAAGCATGTGAGTTGAAATGGAGCCGATAGGCTTGGTTTGCATATGTGGTTAACATATGGTTTATGCATGGTTAATGCATGTGTTATGCCTATAGCATGTGTTGTTGCAATTGCTTATACTTGATTTAAGTATGGTATGTGTGAAAGGAAATGATTTGCGGAAATGATTTTAAGAAATTGTTTTGGTTTCCAAAATGAAGTTGGTTTTCAAAATTGCATTGTTGTAGCTTGGTTTTGAGCCCGCTCACTAAGCTTCGTAGCTTACGCTCTATTTTCCAACAATGCAGATCCGTAGACTACCTTGGAAGGCAACGGTGCAAGGGAAGTGATCCAAGTGTCCGCTTCAAGCTTGAGTATGGTTTAGTTTAGATAGTAGTGTGTGTGGCAATTGGGATAGACCTTGTTTATGATTTGGGAGTGTTTTATAGACTCCTTGTGATGCGAGCTTGTTTGTTATGCCTTGGTTGGCTTGTTTATACGTTGAGCATAATGTTTTTGGCTTTCTATCTCGTTTTTCTTAGTACATAGATCTTGATGTTCTTATCTTGTCGTTGGTTTATTGTGAGTTAGTTCTCTTGCTTAAATGTAAGTTTGGTTGTTTTTTCTTTGTGTTTGTATGCTTATCTTGTTGTTATCTCGTTGCATGTGTTGATTGGAACCAAGGGAAATAGCCTTGGAGATGCTTGGTCTGCAGATTTTCCTATTCTGCTGCAGGGTGTTTCGAAACAGGCTCGAACGTTTCAAAACGACCCTTATTTTGGCCATTGTGTTTCGGAATGGGTATCGAAACGGGCTATGCAGGGCCGGAACGGGTCTAACAGTTCCGGAACGAAAGCTCTCTAAAATTTTAAACGTCAGACCCATATCGATACCATTGTGGGTGTTTCAAAACGGGGGTCGTTTGAAGTTAGTTAAGAGCATCTTTGAAGTTGTTTTTCTTTCATTTTTGTCCAAGCTTGATATGTTATCAATTGAGTTTGATTGAGGGCTTGTTTTGAGATGCATTTCAGCATGGAAGTATGAAATGAGACAAATTTCAAAATGATCACCTTAATTTCATCATAGATCCCTGTTTTATGCTAGTTTTGCTTTTTGGTCCCTGGTTGCTCGGTTGTTCGATCGATGCTCGTCTTGTCGTGTTTTCTTCAGCTGCATGTTCTTAAATATAGGGTTTAACTCGAGCTTCTAGAAAATATATTAATCATCATGTTTAGGGTCGCTAATCGGATGGAAATCTCTCGACTTTTCTTCGGTTAATCCTGTATGATCTGCTCGATACGGTCTGGTGGCTAGGCCGGGTCGAGAGGGTTACATATGTAGTATGCACCGCGAAGAAATGTGCACTCTTCGTAAAACAATAAACAATCACCCAAATGGAATTCTTCTTGGACGGTGCAAAAGGCAAACCTGTCACGAAATCTGTAACCCCCTTAACCCGGCCTAGACGGTTGGCCCGAATTAAGAAGATTACACGGGGAAAACCAAAGTCAACCCGAAAGTCAACCTTGATTAACGACCCTTTTTTTTCTTTTTAATCTTGTCTAAATGCTCATTAACCCTAGATGTGATCACACAAACATCATACTCAAAGATCACAACCATCAGAGATCAATCAAGGACCCAATTGCACAAAACACAACTTTAGGGACCAAATTGTAAATTCTGAAAACTTTGAGGCCTTCACCATATTTTAAGTTACCAACTTAAAATTAATCATGTTTCATGCATCTCGGCCAAATTTCAGCTCAAACGGACATCTCAAACTCATACAATTGCACAAACAAGATTCAGGACCAAAATGCAAACTTTTCAAAACATTTAACTGCCAATGTCAGCCCCCAACGGTCACCCGTTCCGAAACAGGCTTAGCCCGTTCCGAAACGCGGGGCCGTTTCGCAACGCGTACCGAAACGGGGGTCTGGCAGTAGCCTTTCCGTTTCGGAACGGTCCCTCCCGTTTTGGACGCCTGGGCTTGTTTAAGGCACCCGTTCCGAAACGGTATTGGCTGTTCCGAAACACCCTGCACAGCAAGCCTCAAAATGCATTCTTAAACATGCAATTAAACATCCAATCATGCTCCAAAAGCCACCAAACTTTGCCAACATGCAATTCAACATAAAAGAGGCATACTTGCATCAACAATTCAACAACATAACAACATATATGAAAAGCCCCAATTTCAAGGCTAAGCTTCCAACACAAGCAACCATTTAAACAACATACTTCCAATTCAAACTCATAAGCCAAACCATGTTCCAACAACATCAACAACACAAAACCATACTTGTCCGAACATAAACAAACACATACATCAACCCAAGAGATTCTACCCCATTGCCTTTATTAACTATAGCTATTAACCGAGACATACATCTCAAGTGGAGTCCTTCTTGAATCCCTTGCTCCTCGCTGTCCGAACTTCAAGAATCTGCATTGATGGACAAAAAGGAGCGTAAGCACATAATGCTTAGTGAGGAATGCTCAAAACCAAAACACCATCAATGCAGCGAGCCATAAATCACTTTTAAAACAAACTCGATTTGTTACCAAAGCCATGTTTGAAAACCCCTTTTCAACAACAAGCTCAAACCATGCATTACACATACATGAAAACCAACCCTTAGCTTAGCATGCTCAGAAAACCTTTTCAAAGCACAACTTACAAAATCATCCATTTAGCCAAACCATGCATAAACACCATATGCAAGCTAAAACAAAATCTTGGAAAACACTCCCATTTCACAACATACCTTTCTTAAACTTGATAGCCAATTCAAGCAAGAATCTTTTAAAACCATTTCACAAACCAACCAACACATGCATTAAACCAAAGGCAACATATATGAACCACAACATCATCATCACATGCCTTTAAAAACAAGTCTTAACAAGACTCCAATGCACTAAAGATATTTCATGCTCACATGCATCATTTTCCAAATGATAATCAACACTTGTTCAACTTAACAAGTAAACATGCATTCACAAGCATTATACACTTTCCATGCAACCATGCATCTTTTCAAGCATCTCATGCTTCACATGCAATTATGCATCAATTCAAGCATCCCATGCTTCATCACAATCAAGACCATCATATTGGCCTTCAAGTGATCAACCACACTCACTTTTCAACTCAACACCCAATCGGATACGCGGATTCCGAGCGTTGTCCCTACGCTCCATACACCCTACCAATCCAAGGTCTCCCAAATGGACTTTTAAACACCATTTGACCTCAACATCCTAAGGTTCCCATGTATGGACTTTTAAACACCATACAACCTTAGCTTTCCCGAGGTTCCCATATATGGACTTTCAAACACCATACAACCTCAACTTTCCCGAGGTTCCCATGTATGGACTTTCAAACACCATACAACCTCAACTTTTCCCCAAGGTTCCCATGTATGGACTTTCAAACACCATACAACCTTGACATGCACAAGGTTCCCATGTATGGACTTCCAAACACCATACAACCTTTGCATTCACCGATTGGTAGTTGTATAACATCACTAACGAGATCCGGGACACCCTACACAAGATCCACACATGGACTTAACCCCGCCATTGTGATCACAACAAGCACAAGGTTCTCACATATGGACTTTTAAACACCATATAACCTTTGCTCAACCAAGGTCCTCGAATGGGCAACACCTCCATTATGACCTCAACCATCTCGTTAGGATACTTGAAGGGAGTTTACCGGTCCACTCTTGACCACTCCACCTCCAAGGCGACTTAATTCACGGTGCACCCAATCCTATAGCCGGCTAACTATATCCGATCAAAGAACCAAGAACCACTTACATCACTTGCCAATATAACCACCTTACCACATTAGTCCAATGTTTCACATGCATAACCAATATGCAAAACCATTACCACATTAATCAAATGATTCACATGCATAACCAATATGCAAAACCATCATTTACCAACATTAATTCATTGTTTTAAAGCATTAAACAAAGCCATTGAACAACATGCAACACCATGCATCAAAACCACATTTTCAATGTATAAAACCAAGGATCTCTTACCTTGAGCATCCTTCACATATGGCTTTCAAAACCAGCATTAAACCATGCTAAATATGCTTTCAAAACAGATTTAAACCATGCAAAACACATGCATTTCAATCATCAACCACAATTGCTTAAAAGCTAATTCCACAATCATAATTCAAGAGCGAAAAACCATTCACTTACTCTTGAGCTTAGCAAAGTTGTTTAGACTTACACTAAGCTCCCAAAAACCTTCAAACCTTGGTTCAAAAGCTGAAAACCCAACTTCACTCACCGATACACAAAACAAGGCTAGCCACCAAGCCTTCCAAGCATCCGAAACCTTCCGCAACACCTCAAAAGCTCACGGATCAAACTCCCTTGTTTCAAGCACACAAAAACAGCACATTAATGCATCATTATGCATTAAGAACAGCAGCCACACAACCAAACTCGCTGCTCATCACACAACCAACAATTCGGCTACCAAACACAACCGAAATCACCTCCAAACATTTCCAAAACTTAACCCAGCCAAGATCCTTCACTTCTAACCATTTTTAAACATCAATTAACATCCAAAATGATCACAACACGTCCTTATACTTCCAGGTATAACAGATCACCAAAAACACTCCAAAAACAACCAAAAACTCAAGCAAAAACTTAGGAAATTCAACCTATCCGGGATTGCATTAATTAAAACTCAACTTCTAATCAATTTAGCATTCATTTAACATCATTTTGACACTTCAAAACACTGCCCAAACAGATCACACGAAAATTTCACCAAAATCGCCAAATCTTGCATTTTAAGCCAAAATCAAGATTTCAATTGAAAAGCCTTTAACAAAACACAAATCAAGGATTGAGAACTTGGGAATTTCAGTAAAGAACTTGAAGTTCAGAGGAGAAGGACGTTCTTACCTCCAAACTTGAATTTCTCCTTTTTAGAGCCAAAAAGCTTGATGAAACAACTTGCAAATTGAGAGGTTTTGTTGATGAGATGATTAGGAATCAAATGAGAGTTGAAATGAGTGATTTGAGTGACAAAATCAGAGGAGAAAAGATCTGGAGAGAATGTGTTTGGTTTGAGAGAAAAGATGAGAGAAAATGGTTGAGAGAAAAGTTAGTTAGAATTAGGAAAATATCTTCCCTCCACTTTTCTTTAGTTTAAAAACATTTAATTAATCATTTAATATATTTAGAAAATCTCGAGAAACTCCCATTGGGTAAATAGCTCCTTAAAGATTCAAAGTTTCAATCCTTTTTAAAACAGTCACGCAGTTTTCAAAAATTACATTTTGGTCACTAACCCAAAATGTCACCCTTCCAAACCTCATTTTCCAAAATTGATTTCACAGTTCACTTTTATATATTAAAAGATGATTTTAGAACATTTTTCCATATTTTTAATGCAACCCGAACTAGGCTTTCCTAAATTCACTCTTATACATTCGATCAGCACTTTGACCGAACCGGTCAACGCCCAAAACTTCTGAGCCCAAAACCGGGGCGTTACAACTCTCCCCCCCTTAGGAAATTTCGTCCTCGAAATTTAACCGGCGAAAAGAGAACAACAACTTTCTCAAAACACACACAAGGCAACACAAAAACCTCAACCAACACTGAACACTTTCCACACAAAACTCCACTGAACCCAACACCACCACATGCTGTTCACAAACCCAGAACACTCAAAGATAGCCACAACTTAACCTTTCACATATCCGGACTGTACACAGCCCCAACTTCAATCATGAAGAACTTTAACTTTCACAGCACACATTACTGTAACACACAACTTCCAAGAATGGTTTCCACAGGGACTCTAACCAATCCAATTCAACCACTCTGCAAACTTCTCTGCTTCCAAAACTCTTGCAAACTCCCAAACCTCTTCCAAGAATTTCCCAACAAGTAAAAATCCTTAAACATCAACTGCTTACCCAAACTCCCCAACAATGCTGATAATCCTTCACAACTGCCGCTAACATTACCAAAACGACTCTCCAGGTCTACTCACCCACAAACCAAAATTTACATCACAACCCCAACTCGACTCCGCCAGCTGTTCCACACACCACCAACTGACTTCAGACGGAACTTCCTTAACCACAACCAGCCAACCACCTTTCACAAGAATCCTTTCAAACAACACTGACCCTCGACCTTTCATTGCTTAACCACCACAAGCTTGACCGCAACACTTGCCTTGCCAGAACATTGCCCAACCTAAACATACATATCAACTCCTCAAAGGTTGCTAAGAACCAGCACTTGCAAACACAACCCTTCCACAACAACTTAAATGCTAAGCTACCTCAGCACCTGAAAACACAACCACTAACCTGCAACAACACTTAACACAAAGGAACTACCGCTCCCACTTAGCTATTCAAACCACTTGACCGATCCTACTTCAACCGGTACTCCTCACCACCAAACCACTAAACTCCTTAAACAACAAACACTATCCTTCCACCAACATGCTATGCCACCCTCGCCATTACAAGCAACTAGCTTAATATTACTTCTAACCCTCACTCAGCACCAAAACAACCTCTAAGAACCCATCATCCAACCTAACCCAACCACCACACTAACAGATTCGATTAATTATTAGCGAGTGTGAACATCATATGCATGATCACCAACATGCCCTATCAATGCCTGATGTACATGTATGCAAAAACCTCTAATGTTATGCCACATGTATGCATGGACCAACATATATAATATAGCATATAACAATGATTTTATCTGTGCATGAATGCCAGTTCACACCTTCCAATAACATCCTCAGAATCCGTCTAAGAACAACCTCCTACCTCACTTCTAACTTAACTACTCCACCATACCAACAATCATTAACCACAAGATTCTCACCTAAGCCTTCTTCACACCAAATATGTTTCTGAACTACAACTATTACCCCAACAACTAGCAACAAGACTAAACTTACCACGCAAGGAAAACCAACAGAAACCAAACTAAGGTAACTAGAGCAAAGATTACTAAACAAGGTTACCTGAAAACACAACACCACCCTGAAGCTTCATCAGACGAACTCTCTTCCTCGCGGAACCATCATCCTCCTACCGCACCACTGCAGCACCAGCTAACACACCAGGGTCACCACCAACTCCTTGCAGTAAGGGACCTTGGCTATTCCGAGCCAACATCAAACAATCACGTCTCATGTGTCCAGCAGACCCACATTTCCAGCAATTCTCCTTTCCCACACTCTTCACAACTTTCTGCTCTTTCTGCCACTTCTGAACCTTGCCTCGGCCGTGCCCACGACCTTTCTGAGATCCTTTGGCTATCACCAAAGCTGACTTCACTCCAAGAGGACAATCACGCTTAACATGCACTTTGGAACCACAGTTCCAGCAAGCACCCGCACCCTAACAACCTCCAACATGGCGCCTTTCGCAACGGTCACACACCGGTGGCTGAACTTCCACTCCTTGCCCAAGCAACACTTGCTCCACAACAGCACCACCGTCACATTGCTCAACCCTTGGAAACTTCCCTCCAAGATACCTTTCATAAAAGGCAGATACAAAGAAATCCCAATCAATATCATGAATGTGTGATGCCACTGCCACAGATGTCCACCAGACACATGCATCCTCCAACATCAGAGAAACAACACTCCCCAGCTTACAAGCAAGATCACAGCCTTCCTGATCCAAGATCAGAACCACACTGGCCAACCAGGCCTCAAACATCTCCGGTGTAGAACCACGATATTCCACAGCACCCAAATCAAGCAAACGCTGCTTCGGCAAACCCACACATCCCACAGCCAGCACATCCACAGACTTTACCTTTACCACAGCCTGAGATGTTCCCAACACCTCCTGAACATCAGATGATGAACTCTTCACCACAGAACCAGCTTCTTTCCCTTGCCTTATCACCTCAACCCCAGGCACAGAAAGCTGAGACAAAACACCTCCACCAAAGGGTGAATTCCACGCCTTAACAACCTGCCCCAAGGCAGCAACCATCTCACCCAACTGCCATTCTTTCATCGACTTAGCCATACTACTAACAACAACAAACATACAATCACAACAAACAAACAAACCAGTTAGACCAGCATTAAGCAAGGATTCAAACTCCAACTCCAAAATAACACAATAGCTATATTAATAAGGCAATGGGTATCCCGAATCCTCCCCTTTACATGACATAACAGTCAACACAACATGGATATCACAACATCAAGCATATCAATCTACATACTCGATCATGCTTACATCCAACAGCATCCATTTGCATCAGCATACTATCAACATAACATACTCATTACACAATCATCAAGCATAACACCAGCTCACAACATCAGCACATATCCACATTAATTCAACAATGATTCATAAACACAAAACATGCTCGAAAACATCAGCAACTTGATCAGAAACATCAACAATTTGCTCAGAAACATCAGCATCATGCCCAGAAACACGTGTTTCAACCAACATTCAACCAACTTTCATCCACACAACAAGGTAAACATCAACACACATCACAACAACTTACCGTTTTCCCCAAGCATTCGCAACTCAGCTCTGATACCACCAAATGTAACCCCCTTAACCCGGCCTAGACGGTTGGCCCGAATTAAGAAGATTACACGGGGAAAACCAAAGTCAACCCGAAAGTCAACCTTGATTAACGACCCTTTTTTTTTCTTTTTAATCTTGTCTAAATGCTCATTAACCCTAGATGTGATCACACAAACATCATACTCAAAGATCACAACCATCAGAGATCAATCAAGGACCCAATTGCACAAAACACAACTTTAGGGACCAAATTGTAAATTCTGAGAACTTTGAGGCCTTCACCAGATTTTAAGTTACCAACTTAAAATTAATCATGTTTCATGCATCTCGGCCAAATTTCAGCTCAAACGGACATCTCAAACTCATACAATTGCACATACAAGATTCAGGACCAAAATGCAAACTTTTCAAAACATTTAACTGCCAATGTCAGCCCCCAACGGTCACCCGTTCCGAAACAGGCTTAGCCCGTTCCGAAACGCGGGGCCGTTTCGCAACGCGTACCGAAACGGGGGTCTGGCAGTAGCCTTTCCGTTTCGGAACGGTCCCTCCCGTTTCGGACGCCTGGGCTTGTTTAAGGCACCCGTTCCGAAACGGTATTGGCTGTTCCGAAACACCCTGCACAGCAAGCCTCAAAATGCATTCTTAAACATGCAATTAAACATCCAATCATGCTCCAAAAGCCACCAAACTTTGCCAACATGCAATTCAACATAAAAGAGGCATACTTGCATCAACAATTCAACAACATAACAACATATATGAAAAGCCCCAATTTCAAGGCTAAGCTTCCAACACAAGCAACCATTTAAACAACATACTTCCAATTCAAACTCATAATCCAAACCATGTTCCAACAACATCAACAACACAAAACCATACTTGTCCGAACATAAACAAACACATACATCAACCCAAGAGATTCTACCCCATTGCCTTTATTAACTATAGCTATTAACCGAGACATACATCTCAAGTGGAGTCCTTCTTGAATCCCTTGCTCCTCGCTGTCTGAACTTCAAGAATCTGCATTGATGGACAAAAAGGAGCGTAAGCACATAATGCTTAGTGAGGAATGCTCAAAACCAAAACACCATCAATGCAGCGAGCCATAAATCACTTTTAAAACAAACTCGATTTGTTACCAAAGCCATGTTTGAAAACCCCTTTTCAACAACAAGCTCAAACCATGCATTACACATACATGAAAACCAACCCTTAGCTTAGCATGCTAAGAAAACCTTTTCAAAGCACAACTTACAAAATCATCCATTTAGCCAAACCATGCATAAACACCATATGCAAGCTAAAACAAAATCTTGGAAAACACTCCCATTTCACAACATACCTTTCTTAAACTTGATAGCCAATTCAAGCAAGAATCTTTTAAAACCATTTCACAAACCAACCAACACATGCATTAAACCAAAGGCAACATATATGAACCACAACATCATCATCACATGCCTTTAAAAACAAGTCTTAACAAGACTCCAATGCACTAAAGATATTTCATGCTCACATGCATCATTTTCCAAATGATAATCAACACTTGTTCAACTTAACAAGTAAACATGCATTCACAAGCATTATACACTTTCCATGCAACCATGCATCTTTTCAAGCATCTCATGCTTCACATGCAATTATGCATCAATTCAAGCATCCCATGCTTCATCACAATCAAGAACATCATATTGGCCTTCAAGTGATCAACCACATTCACTTTTCAACTCAACACCCAATCGGATACGCGGATTCCGAGCGTTGTCCCTACGCTCCATACACCCTACCAATCCAAGGTCTCCCAAATGGACTTTTAAACACCATTTGACCTCAACATCCTAAGGTTCCCATGTATGGACTTTTAAACACCATACAACCTTTGCTTTCCCGAGGTTCCCATGTATGGACTTTCAAACACCATACAACCTCAACTTTCCCGAGGTTCCCATGTATGGACTTTCAAACACCATACAACCTCAACTTTTCCCCAAGGTTCCCATGTATGGACTTTCAAACACCATACAACCTTGACATGCACAAGGTTCCCATGTATGGACTTTCAAACACCATACAACCTTTGCATTCACCGATTGGTAGTTGTATAACATCACTAACGAGATCCGGGACACCCTACACAAGATCCACACATGGACTTAACCCCGCCATTGTGATCTCAACAAGCACAAGGTTCTCACATATGGACTTTTAAACACCATATAACCTTTGCTCAACCAAGGTCCTCGAATGGGCAACACCTCCATTATGACCTCAACCATCCCGTTAGGATACTTGAAGGGAGTTTACCGGTCCACTCTTGACCACTCCACCTCCAAGGCGACTTAATTCACGGTGCACCCAATCCTATAGCCGGCTAACTATATCCGATCAAAGAACCAAGAACCACTTACATCACTTGCCAATATAACCACCTTACCACATTAGTCCAATGTTTCACATGCATAACCAATATGCAAAACCATTACCACATTAATCAAATGATTCACATGCATAACCAATATGCAAAACCATCATTTACCAACATTAATTCACTGTTTTAAAGCATTAAACAAAGCCATTGAACAACATGCAACACCATGCATCAAAACCACATTTTCAATGTATAAAACCAAGGATCTCTTACCTTGAGCATCCTTCACATATGGCTTTCAAAACCAGCATTAAACCATGCTAAATATGCTTTCAAAACAGATTTAAACCATGCAAAACACATGCATTTCAATCATCAACCACAATTGCTTAAAAGCCAATTCCACAATCATAATTCAAGAGCGAAAAACCATTCACTTACTCTTGAGCTTAGCAAAGTTGTTTAGACTTACACTAAGCTCCCAAAAACCTTCAAACCTTGGTTCAAAAGCTGAAAACCCAACTTCACTCACCGATACACAAAACAAGGCTAGCCACCAAGCCTTCCAAGCATCCGAAACCTTCCGCAACACCTCAAAAGCTCACGGATCAAACTCCCCTGTTTCAAGCACACAAAAACAGCACATTAATGCATCATTATGCATTAAGAACAGCAGCCACACAACCAAACTCGCTGCTCATCACACAACCAACAATTCGGCTACCAAACACAACCGAAATCACCTCCAAACATTTCCAAAACTTAACCCAGCCAAGATCCTTCACTTCTAACCATTTTTAAACATCAATTAACATCCAAAATGATCACAACACGTCCTTATACTTCCAGGTATAACAGATCACCAAAAACACTCCAAAAACAACCAAAAACTCAAGCAAAAACTTAGGAAATTCAACCTATCCGGGATTGCATTAATTAAACCTCAACTTCTAATCAATTTAGCATTCATTTAACATCATTTTGACACTTCAAAACACTGCCCAAACAGATCACACGAAAATTTCACCAAAATCGCCAAATCTTGCATTTTAAGCCAAAATCAAGATTTCAATTGAAAAGCCTTTAACAAAACACAAATCAAGGATTGAGAACTTGGGAATTTCAGTAAAGAACTTGAAGTTCAGAGGAGAAGGACATTCTTACCTCCAAACTTGAATTTCTCCTTTTTAGAGCCAAAAAGCTTGATGAAACAACTTGCAAATTGAGAGGTTTTGTTGATGAGATGATTAGGAATCAAATGAGAGTTGAAATGAGTGATTTGAGTGACAAAATCAGAGGAGAAAAGATCTGGAGAGAATGTGTTTGGTTTGAGAGAAAAGATGAGAGAAAATGGTTGAGAGAAAAGTTAGTTAGAATTAGGAAAATATCTTCCCTCCACTTTTCTTTAGTTTAAAAACATTTAATTAATCATTTAATATATTTAGAAAATCTGGAGAAACTCCCATTGGGTAAATAGCTCCTTAAAGATTCAAAGTTTCAATCCTTTTTAAAACAGTCACGCAGTTTTCAAAAATTACATTTTGGTCACTAACCCAAAATGTCACCCTTCCAAACCTCATTTTCCAAAATTGATTTCACAGTTCACTTTTATATATTAAAAGATGATTTTAGAACATTTTCCCATATTTTTAATGCAACCCGAACTAGGCTTTCCTAAATTCACTCTTATACATTCGATCAGCACTTTGACCGAACCGGTCAACGCCCAAAACTTCTGAGCCCAAAACCGGGGCGTTACAAAATCCATAGTGATTCTCTCCCATTTCCATTCTGGAATCTTCAAAGGTTGCAACAATCCAGAAGTAAATTGATGTTCAGCTTTTACTCGTTGACAACCATGCACTTACTAACAAAATCATCAACGTGTCTTTTCAAACCAACCCAATAGTACTTGTTAAGTGTCTAAAAGTCTTATTTTATTTACCCTTTTTACTCATATTATTGTTAGACTTAGGCATATTTTAGTTGCATTATTAGGCATTCATGCATATTCTCATAATTTCCTTCACCATTAAGCTTTATTACATATTTTAGTGTATTTTGTGGAAAAGGTGATGTTTTGGTATATATTTTGGTGCATGCAGAAAAACTGCCACCGAGTCTGAGGCCCAGATAGACCATGTCGAGGCAGCAAGGAGGGCAGAAGGAAGGAGCTGAACAATTAATGGAGGATGATGTGAGACCCGCTGAAGAGCTGATAAAGAGGAGAAACCTAGGATGAGGAGCCATGCCAACCCCTGCACACCATCCCACACCTTTGCCGAGGCAGCAACTCGAGGAAGAGTGGAAAATTTTAAAATGGTATGCGATAGAAAGAGCTCATCAAGCCCAATTTTTAAAGACCACTTGCAAGTGCATTGGAGCTCAGGAGACAAAGAAAAGCCATGGTCGAAGTCAAGTTGGAAAAAGTCAAACGAGAATCTAGGAAGATTTAATGTTAGAGACAATAATTTAATGAGTTGTAATTGTATTCTAACTAGTATTCCTACCCTAAAACGACTTAGGCCTAGGCTCCTCCCCTATATATATGTAATCGACTTGAAGGAGAGAAGACAATTGATATTAGAGAGAAACTCCTTCTTGTCGAAACCCTAGTGTTGTCTACACCCATCATGTTCTAAACCTTCCCTAGGGCTAAGGGTTGGTTGTGTAGTAGTTGTGAGAGTTTGCTTTTATTTGTTTAGGTTTCAGTTTTTGCAATAAAATTCAAGGTTTGATTACTCTTGGTTCTTTATTGTTGCAATCTTTATCGGGAGAAAAGAGGACAACAATCTATTTGTTCAATATCGGGAGAGTTGAACTCACGAAACGAGTAAACATGGTTTTATCCAACCATAAGGTAAATGTACTTCGGATTAGGGATAAGTTTAGAAGTTCAGCGGCTAAGAGAGGTTTCATAATCGGTTGGTGTTCACCCTTAGATTCACGTCGGAAGATATCATCCAAGACGTGTTTGCCAATAGTACTTCAAGCTTCGGGAGAAGAGGGAGTCATAGAAGGGAGCCTTGCCGAACCTTGAATCATCGCTTAACTACCCAGGCAGTCAATTGGTCTCTGCCGAGGTGGGCGCCTGCCGAGGCATAGTCGTGGGCGGCTGTTGAAAGTTGTTAAGTTGATCTGCAAAATTGTGCCGAGACAATGCATTCAATCTCCACACTATGAAGCATCGAATACCAACCCATTCTCTCACTCTGATTTCTCATTCTATTTTACTTTCTTTAGTCTTAGTCTTAATCAAAACCAACTCCTATTATATGTGTTTTTACTTTTAATTGTACAAAAAAGTGAACTCCGAAAGGTTGTCACAATCCCTGTGGAGACGATATCTTAAATACTATAACTTGGCACCGTGTATACTTGCACGTAATTTGCGCATCACTTTTGCAATCAAAAAAGTTTTTGGCGCCGTTGCCGAGGATTTGCGTACAACTTTTTGTTTTTATTTTTCTGCACTTATCTTTATTTTCTTGCATTATTCAGTTTTTTCTTTTGTTTGAAAAAAATATTTCAGGTGCAATACTAGTTTAAGGGCATCAACATGTCAAGAAAAACTGCTCGAGAGTTGATTGGGGAAAATTCTTGCAATTTTTGTGAAGAAAGTCATGAGTTCGAAAGTTGCCCACGTCTTTTCGGTGAATACATGGACAAACCGAGATGGGACCAATAGCAAGATTATTCATGGGACGATCAACAAGCTCAAAATTTTTCCTACTATGACAATTTTGATGACGTAGCAGCAGACATGCCCTGGCAATGTAGTCCTCCTCAAGAGCAATCAAAATTCTTGGAAGACATGCTTCAAGCTTTCATTGCATTAACTCAAGAATTGTCAGCTTCTATGGACGCAAGAATCGCCAAGGTGGACGCACTTTTGAGCAATTTGGTCCCCATTAATACCATGGATGAACATGATGCCTCAGCAACCTCTGCCTCGGCAACCATTGATCACCAACAACTACCTCTCATGGACATTGACATCCCGAGGCAAGAAGACGCGGAGCAATACAAAGAACCCATTGATGAGCCTGTGCAACAGAATGCCCTATCAAGGACTGAGGAACCTAAACAGAGCTATGCCTCGGTAGCTGAGGAATCTGTAGATTGCACTCATCTACCTTTGCTTGGGCAATTGAACGACCACATAGAGGAGCAACCCGATGGAAATACTTTGCTAAAGGAATATGAGCCGGTAATAGCTGAACCTTTTGAATTCATTGAAAAATCAAATTTTCCCTTGCAAGTATTTCTTGAGGAACCAACACCGATAGAGTTGATGCCAACAAAATCTCTACTGATGGAGATGGTTGAGAGACCTAAAGAAAATGGTGTTCACAAAGCTCTTCATAAAATTGGGTTTTCCCTTGACCTGCACCGCATTATGACAGAAGATTGCCACAACAACTGGTTGTCGCAGCAGTTGCCGCAGCAGCAAAGGCTACTTTCCACCATAACAAACTTCAACGAGAATAAGGTAAGTACATGGTTGGATATTAATATGATTTTTCCTAATCACATATTCATGCCTCCAGTAAAAACAACAAGGTGGAAGGTACATTTGGACTACAAGGGAACAAGGAAGAAAGGAACATCTACCATGATAATGCAAAACCAAGTAGTTTCAAACACAGTGGTCCACCCTTTTATGGGCAAAATAATCACTCGATGGAGGGTGTAGGTGGATTACAAGAAGTATCGGAAATGACCCTTTCAAGATAGAACAAACAATGGAGTAGTTACTTTAGGAAATGCATGCCAATGCACTCCTAGAGTAACATAATTTTTTTTATCTTCCACATTTTTTATGCTTTCGTAGACTTAGAATTTTTTAATTTTCAGCTTTTATTTCTTTTTGCATTTTATTATTTTATTTTGTTTTTGTTTCATGAAGGAGTTCAAGGAGTGAACCCATCTACCCAAGCCCAACAATAGCCTAACATTTACCCGCCCACCGACCCGCCAATAGGAAGAAACCCACCAACAGGCAAAATTTAATGTTGAGACGACAACCTCTCCTAATAGTTTTTTAAACTCTCCAATTTCATCCATCCACAATCACTTTCACCTTCTTGCTATTTCTTGAATTCTCTTTGATCTTGCAATATTTCCAATTTTTTGGCCTTTTATTTTTCTTCTTCTTGCAAATAAAATTCAACCGTCTCACAACCTATCAATGGCCACAACCAGCAACCAACCAGCCTTCCAATAAATTTCGGCAGAGGCAGTCGAGCAACATCATCGACGGAAGTTTGCCAGCTGGCAGTACTGATGATGCTGCCCAACTCTCGCCGCTCGGCAGTACTGAAGCTACCAAACAGACCCCAATACCAACAATACTCCTTCATAATCTCTGGAACCAGCTCAATAGAATGGAAAGGCAACATCTCTGATTTATGCAATACACTAGGGCCCTCCCCACTTCCATCATGGAAATCCACCTAGAGATGTTCCCTGACAGTGCAGTCCGGTTCCCCATATTTCCTGCTGAAAGACTTACCTACCATCACCCGCCCTGGCAACCCAGATCGACGCCACGACAACTGCAACTACAACTGCCCAGGGATGCCAAGGTAACGACTACACGTGGTTCGATTAGCAGAAACACGCATTCAATAACCACACAAGAAAACATGGCTCGAAGGAAATTCATCCTGCAAGGCGACGACCTTTTCGGCTAACGTATTTGTATTTTTTTATCATGCATTGAGGACAATGCACCTCTCGAGTTTGGAGGGGAAATAGTATTTAGTTTTAATTGTCTTAGTTTGTTAGATGCATTCCTCTTAGATTTTGCATATGTAAAGCTTAAGTTCTTTATCCTTAATTGCATATATAAGCCTCTGTTTATTTATCTTTGATTTAAACCGATGTAAAAATTTCTTTAGACTTGGTTAGTCTTTACCCGCCGCGGCAACTGCTTGCCATGACATCGACTTTAGCATGAATTTAGAAGTACTTACAGCTTTACTATGATGCTAAACTTAAAAACATCATTTGTAGCTTGAATGATTGAAAGAATTCAACGTTGAACCTAGGTTTTATCCAAAAAAAAAAAATTGATTGATTATGTACTAGAGGTGCCCGAAACTGGCTCTAGTATACTTGCTTGAATTCTTCAAATTTGCTAGAGAAGACTAAAACTTGGCCCTAGTAATCTTGTGAAAAAAGAAAGAAAAAAAGAAGAATGAAGAAAAGGAAAGAAGAATTCACTAGAGGTGCCCGAAACTGGCTCTAGTTTAAAAAAAGAATGAAAAAGTTACTAAAGCCTAGTTGATCACAAGGAATTCCGGAAAATCATTTAAGTTTACAAAGCATGCACACGGTCACTAGCATTATAGTTTAGTTCCGAGAAAGTCTTTTGTCATTCGAAGGATTGATGATCATACTTGCAAGTGCACAGTGGTTAAGGGTTATGTAACGCCCCGGTTTTGGGCTTAGAAGTTTTGGGCGTTGACCGGTTTGGTCAAAGTGCTGTTCGAATCTAAAATGGTGAATTTAGGAAAGCCTAGTTCGGGATGCATTAAAATTTTGGAAAAATGTTCTAAAATCATCTTTTAATATAATTAAGTGAACTGTGAAATCAATTTTGGAAAAATGAGTTTTGGAAGGGTGACATTTTGGCTAGTGACCAAAATGTAATTTTTGAAAGTTTTGTGACTGTTTTAGAAAGGGTTGAAACTTTGAATCTTTAAGGAGCTATTATTCCAAAAGTAGTTTCTCCAGATTTTTCTAAGATATTTTAAGCTATATTCTGATTTTTAAACATATCAAAAGAGGAGGGAAAGCCATTTTGGCCATTTTGATAACTAACTTCCTATTTTCTTTTCTCTCATTTTCTCTCAACCCAAACACTTTCTTTCCAGAGAATTGTTTCTGATTTTCTCACCTAAATCTCTCCTTTCAACTCTCTTTTGATTCCTAATCATCATATCTACAAAACCTCATCATTTGCTACTTGATTCATCAAGGTTTTTGATTCCAAAAAGAGGAGAAACTCAAGTTTGGAGGTAAGAACGTCCTTCTCCTCTAAACTATCAGTTCTTTACTGAAATTCCTAAGTTTTCAATCCGTAATTGATGTTTTATTAAAGGCTTTTAAGTTGTGAAATGGATCTTGGCTTATAATGCAAGATTTGGTATTTTTGATGATTTTCGTTTGATCTGTTAAATCTGTGATTTGAGATGTGTTTTTGATGTTATTTGAACTCTAAATTGATGAGGAATTGAGTTTTGATTGATGCAATCCCGGATAGGTTGGGTTTCCTAAGTTTAGCTTGTGATTCTTGATTGTTTTTGAGGTGATCTTGTGGATCTGGTGTTGCTGGAGGTATAAGGAAGTTATTAGGTTCTTTTTAGATGTTAAATGCTGTTAAAGGATGTTAGGTTTTGATGGTTAATGGCTGGGCTTTGTTGAGAAGTGGTTTGGATGCATTTTCGGTTGTGTTTGGTGGCCGAAAATGGAGTGGGGATGAGAGCAGCGAGTTTAGGTGCTTTCATTGAGGATATTAATGCATGATGATGCATTAATCTACTGTTTTGATGTGTTAAAACAGGGGAGTCATCTTTGGATCCAAGTGGTGGTGATCCGGAGGCTTGATTTGGTGCTTCGGCAAGAGGCGAAGTGGAATCGGTTAGTGAAATTGGGTTTTCAGCTTTGAAACCAATGTCTTGGGAGCTTAGTTTAAGTCTAAACGACTTTGCTAAGCTCAAGTGTAAGTTTTCGGAAATACTCTCTAGTGGTGGCCATGATTTGATTGTTGTGCAATGTGGTTTATTGCATGTTTTAAACTCTGTTTTGAAAGCATGATTTAGCATGGTTAATGCTGTTTTTGTAAGCCATATGTTGAAGGAAGCTCAAGGTAAGAGTTCCTTGTTTTTGAGCATTGATTAAATGTGGTTTGATGCTTTTAAATGCATGATGAATATGGCTTGGTTTAATGCTTTAAAACAGTGGATAAATTGATGATAATGATGTATATTGGCAAGTGATGTTTTGCAAAGGTTAAGGTCACTAAGGTGGTTAAAAGTCCTTGAGTGAGCCTTGTTTACTTAAGAACATCAAGGTGGTTAAAAGTCCTTGGATGATTCTTGCTACGGACACAAAGGTGGTTAAAAGTCCTTGTGTGGTCCTTTCCATGGTGTTTAAAAGTCCATGGGGCCAAGGTGTTTAAAAGTCCTTGGGGCCAAGGTGTTTAAAAGTCCTTGGGGTGAAACTTGATACGGACACAAAGGTGGTTAAAAGTCCTTGTGTGGTCCTTTCCATGGTGGTTAAAAGTCCATGGGCCAAGGTGTTTAAAAGTCCTTGGGGCCAAGGTGTTTAAAAGTCCTTGGGGTGAAAGTTGATGAACTTGTTTTTAAAGAAATGGAACTTATCACTTGTGGCCAATATGACATGTTATGATATGAAGCATGAGATGCATGTTTAAGTATGCTTTTGAGCATGTGTAAATGATGATTTGAGGCATGATTTATAAAGTGTTTTATAAATGCATTATTGAATGGTTTTATTGAGCATTCCTCACTAAGCTTTTGCTTACGCTCTCTCTTTGTTTTCTCAAATCAATAATGCAGAACATTAAAGTACTTTGAGGGCAGCAAGGAAGGCAGGCATTCAAGTGGAAGTAAAGCTCAAAGTATGGAAGGTTTTCTTAAGTACTTTTAGCTTTTGGTAATTTGGCAATGGGGGACCTATGTGTATGTTTTGGGAGATGTTTTGAACTCCCTAAGTATATTGAATGTTGTTGAGAATGCTGGTTTTTGTGGTTGGCCATTATATGCTTGAATTGGAAGTTTATGCTTGAATGGTTGCTTGTGTAGGAAGCATGCCTATAGATTTGGGGTTTTTCACATATGTTGATGTTTTGATGAATTGTTGATGCAAGTATGTCTCATATATGTTGAATTGCATGTTGGTAAAGTTTGGTGGCATTTGGAGCATGATTGGATGTTTAATTGCATGTTTAAGTATGCATTTTGGGGTAAACTGTGCAGGGTGTTCCGGAACAGTACCTACCGTTTCGGAACGGGTGCCTTAAACAAGCCCAGGCGTCCGAAACGGGAGGGACCGTTCCGAAACAGTTGGCTACTGTCAGCCCGTGTTGCGGTACGCGTTGCGGAACGGCCCCGCGTTTCGAAACGGGCTCTGCCTGTTTCGGAACGGGTGACCGTTAGGGGCTGACATTAGCAATTAAATGTTTTGAATTGTTTGCATTTTGGTCCTGAATCTTGTTTGTGCAATTGTATGAGTTTGGGAAGTCCTTTTGAGCTGAAATTTCACAGAGAAGCATGAAACCTGATTAATTTCAAGTTGGTAACTTTAATTTGGGTTAAATCCTTATATATATCAGAAATTACAATTTGGTCCCTAAAGTTGTAATTTGTTCAATTGGATCCATGTTTGATCTCTGATGTTTATGATCTTTGAGTATGTTGTTGTATGATCATATCTAAGGATTAATATGCATCTAGACAAGTTTAAAAAGAAAAAAAGGGTCGTTAATCAAGGTTGACTTTCGGGTTGACTTTGGTTTTCCCCGTGTGACTCTCTTAATTCGGGTCAACCGTCTAGGCCGGGTTAAGGGGGTTACATTTGGTGGTATCAGAGCTGAGTTCTCGAGTAATTGGGAATGAATGTGTGCATGATTGAAGTATGTGTGCCTTGTATGCTTGTTGATCGAAAGCATGTTTAGTGGCTTGTGATTTGGATGCAATTGAGATGTATGCTGTGATGTGGCATGTTGTGGGTACCCATTGCCAAATAAAAGCTAATGAAATGGTGTTGATTTTGAATGAAATTGAGCTTGAATACTTGGATTGCTTACCTTGCTGGGCCTGACTTCGTTTTATTTGCATTGTGATTGCATGGTAAAAGTATGGCACCACGTAGAGAGTTACGAGGTAATGTGCGAGCTACGGATCCTAATCAGAACGAGAATGAGGAAAATACGGGTAGTGCGGTGATACCTCCTCCTCCACCTGGTGATGGTGCTGAGGGTGAAAGAGCTGAAGCTGCAGCTGGTGCTGGAGCTGCTGGACCAGAGGTTGGTTAGGGGAAAGCTATGCCTGATATGTCTATGTTGGTACAAGCTATTGCGGGTGCTTTCCGAGCAGCAGTAGCTGGAGCCCAAGGAGCTGGGCATCAGGGAGATGCTGGTGTTAGACTACCTTTGGAGCGCTTACGCAGTCTTGGTGGGACTGAGTTCAGGGGTATGTCTGCTGAGAGTTCTGAAGCTTGGCTAGAGAGTACCAAGCGAATCTTGGGTCAGATGAGTTGCACTGATGTGCAGAAGCTGGGTTGTGTTGTGTCCTTGCTGCAGGACGATGCGTATACGTGGTGGACGACCACCATAGCTGGGATGGTTGAAGCTGATGTGACTTGGACATTCTTCCAGAATGTGTTCAAGCGGAGATATCTTGGTGTTAGATACCTTGATGAGAAGAAGCGTGAATTCATGTCTCTTACCCAAGGGAGCATGAGTGTGGCTGAGTATGAAGTGCAGTTTGTGCGACTCAGTCAGTATGCACCTGAGCTGGTACCTGATGAGCGGGCAAGGTGCGAGAGGTTCCGCTATGGCTTAGTGACGGATGTGAAAATGTATGTGCTGGCCACCGAGTATGATGATTTTGATGTGTTGGTGGGCCGAGCCAAGGACATTGAGATGAACTTGGGTTTATCTGCGAAAGGTGCTGGAGCAAGTTCTGGTAAGAGAGCTGCTGAGTGTAGTTCCGGAGGTGGACGGAACAAGAGGGGACGTGATCAGAAGTATCAGTCTTCAGCTAAGAGAGGTGGTGGTGCACCTGTTAGAGGAGGCAATGCTAGAGCTGATCCGAGTGCTTGTTGGATCTGTGGTTCACGTGGTCACATGAAGCGTGACTGTCCTCGTGCTGTGAGAGAGGTGCAAGCTCCTGTTGCGGCAGCTGGTAATGGGTGTTGGAATTGTGGATCCGCAGACCATTTGAGGCGAGATTGTCCTAGGTTGGCTGGTGATCAAGTGCGTGCTCCTGTTGTTGCTGCACCGCAGAGAGGTCGTGGGCGCGGCCGTGGTAATTTCCAGAGGAGAGAGGAAGGTGGTCGTGGAGTGGCCCATGTTATGGCTATTCAGCCTGAAGGTGGAGGCCAAGCGAGGGTGTATGCTCAGCGTGAGGGAAGGAATGATGCGGATGTGATTGCAGGTACCTTTACTTTGCAATCCTTGTCATTGCTTTCTTTGATAGATTCTGGATCTACGCATTCATACATTTTGCGTGAGCATGCTGAATTGCTTGGTTTGCCTGTTGAGTCTTTGGATGTTGGTGTTCGTGTCACTAGTTCTTTTGGTGAGACTGTTGTGACTCGAAAGCTTTATAGAAGGTGTCCCTTGGTTGTTCAAGAATATGTTTTTCATGTTGATCTTATGGAGTTGCCCTTTTATGGTTTTGATGTAATCCTTGGTATGGATTGGCTTGCTGAGCATCGTGCTGTTGTGGATTGTGAAAACAAGCGAGTTTCGCTTAAGCTTGCGGATGATTATGAAGTTGTTGTGGTTGGTGAGAATGTGAAGTTTCTTGCCAATGTGGTGTCTACCTTGGAGGCGAGCAGGATGCTGAGGCAAGGTTGCGAAGCCTATCTAGCTTTTGTGATGAATTCTAGCTCTAAAGAGTTGAGGGTGCAAGATATCAGAGTTGTGAAGGAGTTTCCTGGTGTGTTTCCTGAGGAGTTGCCTGGTTTACCTCCTAACCGCGAGGTGGAGTTTGGAATTGAGTTGTATGAGAATACAACTCCTGTGTCCATTACTCCTTATAGAATGGCACCTAAGGAGCTGAAGGAGCTGAAGAGACAGTTGCAAGAGTTGCTTGATCGTGGTTTCATCCGGCCGAGTGTGTCACCTTGGGGAGCACCGGTCTTGTTTGTGAAGAAGAAGGATGGCACTATGAGAATGTGCATTGATTACCGTCAGCTGAACAAGTTGACTATCAAGAATCGGTATCCTTTGCCGAGGATTGATGATCTCTTTGATCAATTTCGGGGAGCTGCTGTGTTCTCTAAGATTGACTTGAGGTCAGGGTATTATCAGTTGAAGGTGAAGGATGTGGATGTGCCTAAGACAGCTTTCAGGACAAGGTATGGGCATTATGAGTTCCTTGTGATGCCGTTTGGTCTGACAAATGCTCCTGCTGCTTTCATGGACATGATGAATCGTGTGTTTCATGAATACCTGGACAAGTTCGTTGTGGTATTCATTGATGATATCCTCGTGTACTCGCGTACTGAGGAGGAGCATGAAGAGCATTTGAGGATTGTGCTGCAGGCTTTGTTGGAGAATCAGCTCTATGCTAAGCTGAGCAAGTGTGAGTTCTGGCTTAAGGAGGTGGTGTTTCTTGGGCATGTGGTCTCAGCTGAGGGGATTCGTGTTGATCCTCAGAAGATTGAGGCGGTGATGAATTGGAAAGTTCCTAAGTCTGTTCATGAGGTCCGTAGTTTCCTTGGTTTGGCGGGATACTACCGTAGGTTTGTGGACGTTTTTTTCCAAGATTGCTGCTCCTTTGACGAAGCTGTTGCAAAAGGATGTTAAGTATGAGTGGACGGAAGTGAGACAGCAGGCTTTTGAGAAGTTTAAGGCGGCTTTGACGCAAGCTCCTATCTTGATTCAACCTGAATCAGGGAAAGAGTTTCTGGTTTACAGTGATGCATCCTATGTTGGTTTGGGGTGTGTGCTGATGCAGGAGGGTAAGGTGGTGGCTTATGCATCGCGGCAGTTGAAAGTGCATGAGCGCAATTACCCTGCGCATGATATTGAGCTGGCTGCAGTGGTTTTTGCTCTGAAGATCTGGAGACATTATCTGTATGGTGAGAAGTGTACTGTGTACACAGATCACAAGAGTTTGAGGTATCTGATGTCTCAGAAGGAGTTGAATCTTAGGCAGCAGCGTTGGTTAGAGTTGCTCAAGGATTATGATCTGACGATTGAGTATCATCCTGGAAAAGTTAATGTTGTTGCGGATGCCTTGAGTAGGAAAGTAGCTGTTGAGCTGAGGGCTATGTTTGCTAGCTTGAGCATATCGCAAGATGGTGGTCTTGTTGCTGAGTTGCAAGTGAAACCATCTTTGGTTCAGTTGATCAAGGATAAGCAGTTGCTGGATGATTCCTTGGTGTCTCATGTTCAGGATATCGCGGAGGGTAGACCTTCGGATTTCTGCTTTAATGATGATGGTGTGTTGTGTTTTGGGAGTCGGATAGTAGTGCCTGCTGATGCTGAGTTGAGGCGTGCTATTCTGACTAAAGGTCATAGTAGTCCTTTTGCTATGCACCCTGGTAGTACCAAGATGTATCGTGATCTTCGTGATGAGTACTATTGGGTGGGTTTGAAGAAGGATGTTGCGGAGTTTGTGAGCAAGTGTTTGGTGTGTCAGCGAGTTAAGGCTGAGCATCAGGTTCCTTCAGGGTTGTTGCTACCGTTGAAAATCCCTGAATGGAAGTGGGAAAGGGTTACCATGGATTTTGTATCTGGTTTACCTTTGTCTCCCTCGAAGAAGAATTCTGTTTGGGTGATTGTGGATCACCTAACGAAGTGTGCGCATTTCCTGCCTGTGCATACCACGTTTTCTTTGGATAAGTTGGCAGAGCTGTACATTGCTGAGATTGTGCGGCTGCATGGTGTGCCTAAGTCGATTGTGTCGGATAGGGATCCGAGGTTCACATTGCGTTTCTGGCAGTGTTTGCATCAAGCTCTGGGTACAAGATTGCATTTCAGTACATCCTATCATCCTCAGTCGGATGGTCAGTCTGAGCGAGTTATCCAGATTTTGGAGGATATGTTGAGGTGCTGCGTGATTGAGTTTCAGGGTTCTTGGGAGAAGCATCTGCCTTTGGTTGAGTTTGCTTATAACAATAGTTATCAGGCAAGTATACAGATGGCACCTTATGAGGCTTTGTACGGGAGGAAGTGTAGGACTCCTCTTTGTTGGGCTGAAACTGGTCAAAAGTTGGTTTCGATGCCGGCTTTGTTGAAAGGGACCACAGAGAAGGTAAAGCTCATTTGTGAGCGGTTGAAGGCTGCCTCTGATCGGCAAAAGTCTTACGCGGATTTAAAGCGTAAAGAGATTGAGTATGCGGTGGGTGACCGCGTGTTCTTGAAGGTTTCGCCTTGGAAAAAGGTGATGAGGTATGGCCGGAAGGGTAAGTTGAGCCCTAGGTACATTGGACCATACGAGGTGGTTGAGCGTGTGGGTCCTGTTGCGTACAAGCTGAGGTTACCTCAGGAGTTGGATAAGATTCATGATGTGTTCCATGTTTCTATGCTCCGGAAGTATAGATCTGATCCTTCGCATGTGATGCCTGTGGAGGAAGTGGTTTTGAATCCGGATTTGACCTATGATGAGGAACCGGTGAAGGTTCTGGATTCGGATAGCAAGGTTCTTCGTGGCAAGACCATTGAGTTGGTGAAGGTGCTGTGGAAGCATCGAGGTGTTGAGGAAGCCACGTGGGAGCGGAAGGAAGACATGCTGAAGCAGTTTCCTTATCTCTTTCCTTCAGGTAAATTTCGGGGACGAAATTTCTTAAGGGGGGAGAGTTGTAACGCCCCGGTTTTGGGCTTAGAAGTTTTGGGCGTTGACCGGTTTGGTCAAAGTGCTGTTCGAATCTAAAAGGGTGAATTTAGGAAAGCCTAGTTCGGGTTGCATTAAAATTTTGGAAAAATGTTCTAAAATCATCTTTTAATATAATTAAGTGAACTGTGAAATCAATTTTGGAAAAATGAGTTTTGGAAGGGTGACATTTTGGCTAGTGACCAAAATGTAATTTTTGAAAGTTTTGTGACTATTTTAGAAAGGGTTGAAACTTTGAATCTTTAAGGAGCTATTATTCCAAAAGTAGTTTCTCCAGATTTTTCTAAGATATTTTAAGCTATATTCTGATTTTTAAACATATCAAAAGAGGAGGGAAAGCCATTTTGGCCATTTTGATAACTAACTTCCTATTTTCTTTTCTCTCATTTTCTCTCAACCCAAACACTTTCTTTCCAGAGAATTGTTTCTGATTTTCTCACCTAAATCTCTCCTTTCAACTCTCTTTTGATTCCTAATCATCATATCTACAAAACCTCATCATTCGCTACTTGATTCATCAAGGTTTTTGATTCCAAAAAGAGGAGAAACTCAAGTTTGGAGGTAAGAACGTCCTTCTCCTCTAAACTATCAGTTCTTTACTGAAATTCCTAAGTTTTCAATCCTTAATTGATGTTTTATTAAAGGCTTTTAAGTTGTGAAATGGATCTTGGCTTATAATGCAAGATTTGGTGATTTTTGATGATTTTCGTTTGATCTGTTAAATCTGTGATTTGAGATGTGTTTTTGATGTTATTTGAACTCTAAATTGATAAGGAATTGAGTTTTGATTGATGCAATCCCGGATAGGTTGGGTTTCCTAAGTTTAGCTTGTGATTCTTGATTGTTTTTGAGGTGATCTTGTGGATCTGGTGTTGCTAGAGGTATAAGGAAGTTATTAGGTTCTTTTTAGATGTTAAATGATGTTAAAGGATGTTAGGTTTTGATGGTTAATGGCTGGGCTTTGTTGAGAAGTGGTTTGGATGCATTTTCGGTTTTGTTTGGTGGCCGAAAATGGAGTGGGGATGAGAGCAGCGAGTTTAGGTGCTTTCATTGAGGATATTAATGCATGATGATGCATTAATCTACTGTTTTGATGTGTTAAAACAGGGGAGTCATCTTTGGATCCAAGTGGTGGTGATCCGGAGGCTTGATTTGGTGCTTCGGCAAGAGGCGAAGTGGAATCGGTGAGTGAAATTGGGTTTTCGGCTTTGAAACCAATGTATTGGGAGCTTAGTTTAAGTCTAAACAACTTTGCTAAGCTCAAGTGTAAGTTTTCGGAAATACTCTCTAGTGGTGGCCATGATTTGATTGTTGTGCAATGTGGTTTATTGCATGTTTTAAACTCTGTTTTGAAAGCATGATTTAGCATGGTTAATGCTGTTTTTGTAAGCCATATGTTGAAGGAAGCTCAAGGTAAGAGTTCCTTGTTTTTGAGCATTGATTAAATGTGGTTTGATGCTTTTAAATGCATGATGAATATGGCTTGGTTTAATGCTTTAAAACAGTGGATAAATTGATGATAATGATGTATATTGGCAAGTGATGTTTTGCAAAGGTTAAGGTCACTAAGGTGGTTAAAAGTCCTTGAGTGAGCCTTGTTTACTTAAGAACATCAAGGTGGTTAAAAGTCCTTGGATGATTCTTGCTACGGACACAAAGGTGGTTAAAAGTCCTTGTGTGGTCCTTTCCATGGTGTTTAAAAGTCCATGGGGCCAAGGTGTTTAAAAGTCCTTGGGGCCAAGGTGTTTAAAAGTCCTTGGGGTGAAACTTGATACGGACACAAAGGTGGTTAAAAGTCCTTGTGTGGTCCTTTCCATGGTGGTTAAAAGTCCATGGGCCAAGGTGTTTAAAAGTCCTTGGGGCCAAGGTGTTTAAAAGTCCTTGGGGTGAAAGTTGATGAACTTGTTTTTAAAGAAATGGAACTTATCACTTGTGGCCAATATGACATGTTATGATATGAAGCATGAGATGCATGTTTAAGTATGCTTTTGAGCATGTGTAAATGATGATTTGAGGCATGATTTATAAAGTGTTTTATAAATGCATTATTGAATGGTTTTATTGAGCATTCCTCACTAAGCTTTTGCTTACGCTCTCTCTTTGTTTTCTCAAATCAATAATGCAGAACATTAAAGTACTTTGAGGGCAGCAAGGAAGGCAAGCATTCAAGTGGAAGTAAAGCTCAAAGTATGGAAGGTTTTCTTAAGTACATTTAGCTTTTGGTAATTTGGCAATGGGGGACCTATGTGTATGTTTTGGGAGATGTTTTGAACTCCCTAAGTATATTGAATGTTGTTGAGAATGCTAGTTTTTGTGGTTGGCCATTATATGCTTGAATTGGAAGTTTATGCTTGAATGGTTGCTTGTGTAGGAAGCATGCCTATAGATTTGGGGTTTTTCACATATGTTGATGTTTTGATGAATTGTTGATGCAAGTATGTCTCATATATGTTGAATTGCATGTTGGTAAAGTTTGGTGGCATTTGGAGCATGATTGGATGTTTAATTGCATGTTTAAGTATGCATTTTGGGGTAAACTGTGCAGGGTGTTCCGGAACAGTACCTACCGTTTCGGAACGGGTGCCTTAAACAAGCCCAAGCGTCCGAAACGGGAGGGACCGTTCCGAAACGGTTGGCTACTGTCAGCCCGTGTTGCGGTACGCGTTGCGGAACGGCCCCGCGTTTCAAAACGGGCTCTGCCTGTTTCGGAACGGGTGACCGTTAGGGCTGACATTGGCAGTTAAATGTTTTGAATTGTTTGCATTTTGGTCCTGAATCTTGTTTGTGCAATTGTATGAGTTTGGGAAGTCCTTTTGAGCTGAAATTTCGCAGAGAAGCATGAAACCTGATTAATTTCAAGTCGGTAACTTTAATTTGGGTTAAGTCCTTATATATATCAGAAATTACAATTTGGTCCCTAAAGTTGTAATTTGTTCAATTGGATCCCTGTTTGATCTCTGATGTTTATGATCTTTGAGTATGCTGTTGTATGATCATATCTAAGGATTAATATGCATCTAGACAAGTTTAAAAAGAAAAAAAGGTCGTTAATCAAGGTTGACTTTCGGGTTGACTTTGGTTTTCCCCGTGTGACTCTCTTAATTCGGGTCAACCGTCTAGGCCGGGTTAAGGGGGTTACAGGTTAACTAAGTCATAAAGTTTTTTTATGAGATTTAGAGATTTGGTGAATAATTATGAGTTTGCATTGCTTGAGGACAAGAAATATTTCGAGTTTGGGGGTGTGTTAAGTGTCTAAAAGTATTATTTTATTTACCCTTTTTACTCATATTATTATTAGACTTAGGCACATTTTAGTTGCATAATTAGGCATTCATGCATATTCTCGTAATTTCCTTCACCATTAAACTTGATTACATATTTTAGTGTATTTTGTGGAAAAAGTGCTATTTTGGTATGTATTTTGGTGCATGTAGAAAAACTTCCGCCGAGCCTAGCGCCGAGCCTGATGCCTAGACCGACCATGCCGATGCAGTAAGGAGGGCAGAAGGAAGGAGCTGAACAATTATTGGAGGATGTTGTGGGACCCACTGAAGAGCTGATAAAGAGGAGAAACCCAAGATAAGGAGCCATCCCAACCCTTGCACACCATCCCATACCTTTTTCGAGGCAGTCAACAGAGTGCCGCAGAGGCAACAACTCGAGGAAGAGTGGAAAAATGCAAAGTTGTAACCCCCTTAGCACGGCTTAGACGATTGACCTGAACTACGAAGATTACACGGGGAAAACCAAAGTCAACCTTGATTAACGACCCTTTTTTCTTTTTAACTTTTCTAGATTCTCAATATTAACCTATATGATTAGCGGAGCGATATGGTGAAAACGGCACAACGATCGGAGTTCAATTAGGGGTTCAATTGCATACATTTGACTTTTAAGGACTAAACTGTAAATTTCATAAATTACATGAACTTTCATGATTTTAAAATTTCCAAACCTCAATTAATAACATAACATGCCAACATGTCAAAAATCAACTCAAACGGATCATTCAAACTCATTAATTTAAGCAGCCAACATTTAAGGACCAAAATGTAAGAAACAGAAACTCAGAACAGCTCAAAATTCAAATCCAACGGCCAAGTGTTTTGATACGGATGGCCCTGTACCGAAACGGTCGTCTCGAAACAGGATTGACCGTTTCGATACTCGGGTGCGTTCCGAGACCCGTATCGAAATACCCCCTTCCAATAGCCAAAGTGTTTCGATACGCCTTCACTCGTTCCGAAACCTTAAGGCCTTTTCAGGCTTCTGTTCTGAAACAGGCAAGGGCGTTCCGATAAGCCTTGCCCTGCAACAGCAGATTTTGCTTGTTTTTCATGCTTTTTCACATTCGAAACCTACCCGGAACATACCACAATATACATACATCTCATATACATACCATAGACCATAATAATGAAGCTTGAACTAGATCATGGAATCATTTATGCAATCATGGTACTAAAGGCATGCTCCCTAATTTACCAAAACCATAACAAGCTATAACATCATACAAACCAAAATCCAGACACCAAAGGCCATTTACAACTCAAGAGTAAGCAATCTAACATGCTCAAAGCAAAGGGAAACATCCTCAAACATTCCAAAGTATAAATCCCACCCATTGACACTGATTACACTAAGGGTGAACCACATACATCTCTTTAATAAAGCCTTGGATTCCTCTTGCTTTTGGGCTGTAACCCCCTTAACCCGGCCTAGACGGTTGACCCGAATTAAGAAAGTCACACAGGGAAAACCAAAGTTAACCCGAAAGTCAACCTTGATTAACGACCCTTTTTTTTTCTTTTAAAACTTGTCTAGATGCATATTAAGCCTTAGATATGATCATACAACTGCATACTCAAAGATCATAAACATCAGAGATCAAACAGGGACCCAATTGAACAATTTACAACTTTAAGGACCAAATTGTAAATTCTGATAATTGTAAGGACTTAACCCAAATTAAAGTTACCAACTTGAAATTAATCATGTTTCATGCTTCTCTGTGAAATTTCAGCTCAAAAGGACTTCCCAAACTCATACAATTGCACAAACAAGATTCAGGACCAAAATGCAAACATTTCAAAACATTTAACTGCCAATGTCAGCCCCCAACGGTCACCCGTTC
The DNA here is from genome assembly GCA_030270665.1 of Hibiscus trionum. Taxonomy (NCBI): domain Eukaryota; kingdom Viridiplantae; phylum Streptophyta; class Magnoliopsida; order Malvales; family Malvaceae; genus Hibiscus; species Hibiscus trionum. The sequence goes on along the minus strand of BSYR01000007.1, from coordinate 4,174,793 downwards.
CGAAACGGGAGACAGCCCGTTTCGAAACACGGGGCCGTTCCGCAACACATACCGAAACGGGGGTCAGGCAGTAGCCTTTCCGTTTCGGAACGGTCCCTCCCGTTTCGGACGCCTGGGCTTGTTTAAGGCACCCGTTCCGAAACGGTAGGTGCTGTTCCGAAACACCCTGCACAGTTTGCCCAAAAATGCATACTTAAACATGCAATTGACCAACCAATCCTGCTCCAAATGCCACCAAACTTTGCCAACATGCCATTCAACATATATGAGACATATTTGCATCAACAATTCATCAAAACATCCACATATATGAAAAGCCCCAAATCTATAGGCATGCTCCCTACACAAGCAACCATTCAAGCATAAACTTCCAATTCAAGTATATAAAGGTCAACCACAAAAACCAGCATTCTCAACAACATTCAACATACTTAGGGAGTTCAAAACATCTCCCAAAACATACACATAGGTCCCCCATTGCCAAATTACCAAAAGCTAAATGTACTCAAGAAAACCTTCCATACTTTGAGCTTTACTACCACTTGAATGCTTGCCTTCCTTGCTGCCCTCAAAGTACTTTAATGCTCTGCAATATTGGTTTGAGAAAACAAAGAGAGGGTAAGCAAAAGCTTAGTGAGGAATGCTCAATAAAACCATCCAATAATGGATTTATAAAACACTTTAAAAATCATGCTTCAAGTCATCATTTACACATGCTCAAAAGCATACTTTAACAAGCATCTCATGCTTCATTTCATTACATGTCATATTGGCCACAAGTGATACATTTCATTTCTTTAAAAACAAGTTCATCAACTTTCACCCCAAGGACTTTTAAACACCTTGGACCCCAAGGACTTTTAAACACCTTGGCCATGGACTTTTAAACACCATGATATAAATTACCTCAAGGACTTTTAAACACCTTGACCCCAAGGACTTTTAAACACCATGATATAAATTACCTCAAGGACTTTTAAACACCTTGACCCCAAGGACTTTTAAACACCTTGGCCATGGACTTTTAAACACCATGAATTAAATCACCTCAAAGACTTTTAAACACCTTGACCCCAAGGACTTTTAAACACCTTGGCCTATGGACTTTTAAACACCATAGAAAGGACCACACAAGGACTTTTAAACACCTTTGTGTCCGTAACAAGAATCATCCAAGGACTTTTAACCACCTTGATGTTCTTAAGTAACAAGGCTCACTCAAGGACTTTTAACCACCTTAGTGACCTCAACCTTTTCAAAACATCACTTGCCAATATACATCATTATCATCAATTTATCCACTGTTCTAAAGCATTAAACCAAGCCATATTCATCATGCATTTAAAAGCATCAAACCACATTTAATCAATGTTCAAAAACAAGGAGCTCTTACCTTGAGCTTCCTTCAACATATGGCTTACAAAAACAGCATTAACCATGCTAAATCATGCTTTCAAAACAGAATTTAAAACATGCAATAAACCACATTGCACAACAATCAAATCATGACCACCACTAGAGAGTATTTCTGAAAACTTACACTTGAGCTTAGCAAAGTTGTTTAGACTTAAACTAAGCTCCCAAGACATTGGTTTCAAAGCCGAAAACCTAATTTCACTCACCGATTCCACTTCGCCTCTTGCCGAAGCGCCAAATCAAGCCTCCGGATCACCACCACTTGGATCCAAAGATGACTCCCCTGTTTTAACACATTAAAACAGTAGATTAATGCATCATCATGCATTAATAGCTTCAATGAAAGCACCTAAACTCGCTGCTCTCATCCACACTCCATTTTCGGCCACCAAACACAACCGAAAATGCATCCAAACCACTTCTCAACTAATCCCAGCCATTAACCATCAAAACCTAACATCCTTTAACATCTTTTAACATCTAAAAAGAACCTAACAACATCCCTATACCTCCAGCAACACCAGATCCACAAGATCACCTCAAAAACAACCAAGAATCATAAGCTAAACGTAGGAAATTCAACCTATCCGGGATTGCATTAATCAAAACTCAATTCCTTATCAAATTAACATTCATTAATCATCATTTTAACACCTTAAAACACTGCTTAAACAGATCATACGAACTTTCATCAAAAACACACCAAATCTTGCATTTTAAGCCAAGATCCATTAAACAATCTTAAAAGCCATTTATAAAACATCAATTAAGGATTGAGAACTTAGGAATTTCATTAAAGAACTTGAAGTTCAGAGGAGAAGGACGTTCTTACCTCCAAACTTGAGTTTCTCCTCTTTTGGAACCAAAAAGCTTGATGAATCAAGTAGCATATACAAAGGTTTTGATGATGAGATGATTAGGAATCAAAAGAGGATTGAAAAGAAGTATTTAGGTGATAAAAATCAGAGGAAAAGATCTGGAGAGAATGTGTTTGGTTTGAGAGAAAAGATGAGAGAAAATGGGAAATGGAAAATTTAGAAAGTTAGTTAAAAATGACTAAAATATCTTTCCCTCCTTTTACTTTTATTTTAAACCATTATTAAATCATTTAATATTCTAAAAAATCTGGAGAAACTCCCTTTGGGTAAATAGCTCCTTAAAGATTCAAAGTTTCAATCCTTTTAAAAACAGTCACAAAACTTTCAAAAATTACATTTTGGTCACTAGCCAAAATGTCACCCTTCCGAAACTCATTTTCCAAAATTGATTTCACAGTTCACTTAAATATATTAAAAGATGATTTTAGAACATTTTTCCATATTTTTAATGCAACCCGAACTAAGCTTTCCTAAATTCACTCTCTTAGATTCGAACAGCACTTTGACCAAACCGGTCAACGCCCAAAACTTCTCTCCCAAAACCGGGGCGTTACATGGGCTGCCTTCAAATGTTCAATTCTCTGCATTGATGAAACAAAAGAGCGTAAGCATAAGGCTTAGTGAGGCTCGCTAAACAACATTCATCAATGCCTTTAACATGACTTGCAAAGCCACCCCTTTTATCACATGCCTTTTCATAAATCATGTCTTCTCAAGACATCAATGCATTTTATAAACACATGCTCATATGCAACATCATAAACAGCATTAAGCCATTGCTCATGCTTTACCAAGCATCTCATGCATTCTTGCATCATACACAACTATCTCAAGCAACCTTGCATCAAATACAAGCATCTCATGCTTCACTTTATTTATTTACATTATATTGGCTTTCAAGTGATAATCCATAAACAATTTCAACACAAGACACAATCGGATATGCGGATTACAAGCGTTGTCCCTCACGCTTCATACAAACTACCGGACTACACAAGGTGGAGACAAATGGCACAATCACAACCCCTCAACATCACTCATCGGTAGTTGTGTAATTCCACTAACGAGAGTATGGGGCACATACACAAGACTCATACATGGGACTAATCATTTACCATTGTGATCTTAACCTCAATTGTTAGGGTACTTGGATGGAGATTACGACACAATCAGAACCCCTCGACATCCAAGGCGACTTTATTCACGGTGCACCCAATCCTATAGCCAGCTAACTATATCCGATTAAAGTAACCAAAACCATTTCCATCACTTGCCAATATAATCATTTATCATCAATAATCCATTGTTTTACAAGCACAACCACAATGCCATTTTCACAAGCATCACATGCTTAACATCATATGCATAATAATATGAAAAACCAAGGATCACTTACCTAGTGCATCCTTAACATCATGGCATTAAAATTCAACATTTAAATCATTCTTAAACATGCTTAAACAATAAACAAATCCACACTCACTTCAAATGCAATTTCATCAAGTATCACATATTTCCAAGAGAGGGATTACTGAAACACTTACACTTGAGCTTAGTTAAGTGTATTAAACTTACACTAAGCTCCCAAGACCACGCTCAAAGTGTTACAATGCAGGAAATTGCATTTCCACTCACCGATACGCGAAGCCTCATTCGCCGACACGGAAATTACACCTCCGGAGCCTCCAAAATCACCTCGTTCGCTTCCGGATCAAGATCCCCTATTTTCACATCATCAAAACAGAGATCTAAATGCATCAAAATGCATTCTAACGCCAGCAACAATTCATAAACTCGTTACCCACTCAAACTACACTAAAATACCCTTCCAAAACAACCGAAAACTCAATTGATTGCCTCTTAAACCAAGCCCAGTCATCACACATCACTTCCAAACAATTATCAACATCAAAACACATCTAATAAACATCCTAACTCATCCTTATACTGTAACCCCCTTAACCCGGCCTAGACGGTTGACCCGAATTAAGAAAGTCACACGGGGAAAACCAAAGTCAACCCGAAAGTCAACCTTGATTAACGACCCTTTTTTTTTCTTTTTAAATCTTGTCTATATGCACTTTAGACCTAGTTGTGATCACACAAACATCATACCAAAAGATCACAAACATCAGAGATCAAACAGGGACTCAATTGAACAGTTTACAACTTTAGGGACCAAATTGTAAATTCTGATAATTATAAGGACTTAATCCAAATTGAAGTTACCAACTTGAAATTAATCAGGTTTCATGCTTCCCTGTGAAATTTCAGCTCAAAAGGACTTCCCAAACTCATACAATTGCACAAACAAGTTTCAGGACCAAAACGCAAACAATCCAAAACACATAACTGCCAATGTCAGCCCCCAACGGTCGACCGTTCCGAAACGGGAGACAGCCCGTTCCGAAATGCGGGGCCGTTCCGAAACAGGCATAGCATGTTTCGAAACGGGGGTCTGACAGAGGCTTTTCCGTTTCGGAACGGCCCTTCCCGTTTCGGACGCCTGGGCACGATTAAGGCACCCGTTCCGAAACGGTAGGTGCTGTTCCGAAACACCCTGCCCAGATTACTCCAAAACTCAACTTTAAACATGCAATTACACAACCAATCATGCTCCAAATGCTACCAAACTTTACCAGCATGCAATTCAACATATATACAACATATTAGCATCATCAATTCAGCCAATCATCAACATATGCAAAAAGCCCCAATTCTATAGGCATGCTTCCTACACAAGCTAGCTATTCAACACCAAACTTCCAAAACAAGCATATAAGGTTCCAATTCAAAAGCCAGCAAACACATCAACATTTAACATACTTAGGGAGTCTCCAACACCTCCCAAAACATACACATTGGTCCCCCATTGCCAAATCACACAAAAGCTAAAATGTACTTATAAAACCTTCATACATTGAGCTTCACTTGAACTTGATTGCTTGCCCTTTCTTGCTGCCCTCAAGGTACTCTAATGCTCTGCATTATTGAATTAAGAAAACGTAGAGAGCGTAAGCAAAAGCTTAGTGAGGCATGCTCAATAAAAACAATTCAATAATGCAATTAAAACCATTTATAAATCATGCTTAGAGTCAACCTTTGCACATGCTCAAAGCATACTTTAAAACAAGCAATCTCATGCTTCATATCATATATCAAAACAAGCATCTCATGCTTCTTATATACTTAACATGTCATATTGGCTCAAGTGATACATTTCATTTCTTAAAATAAGTTCATCAACTTCCCAAGGACTTTTAAACACCTTGGCCATGGACTTTTAAACACCATGAAGTATCACATCAAGGACTTTTAAACACCTTGATCCCAAGGACTTTTAAACACCTTGGCCATGGACTTTTAAACACCATGAAGTATCTCATCAAGGACTTTTAAACACCTTGATCCCAAGGACTTTTAAACACCTTGGCCTATGGGCTTTTAAACACCATAGAAAAGGATCATCTAAGGACTTTTAACCACCTTAGTGTCCACAACATGAACCATCCAAGGACTTTTAACCACCTTGATGTTCATAAGTAACAAGGCTCACTCAAGGACTTTTAACCACCTTAGTGACCTTAACATTTAAAAACATCACTTGCCAATATACATCATTTTCATCACTTACATCACTGTTTTAAAGCATAAAACCAAGCCATATTCATCATGCATTTAAAAGCATTAAACCACATCATTTCAATGTACAAAAGCAAGGAACTCCTACCTAGAGTTACCTTCAACATATGGCTTACATCATCAGCAAAAACCATGCTAAAACATGCTTCCAAAACAGTATGTAAAACATGCAAATTATCATTTCGCATCACAACAAAATCATGGCCACCACTAGAGAGAAATTCCGAAAACTTACACTCGAGCTTAGCGAAGTTGTTTAGACTTAAACTAAGCTCCCAAGACATTGGTTTCAAAGCCGAAAACCCAATTTCACTCACCGATTCCACTTCGCCACTTGCCGAAGCACGAATTCAAGCTTCCGGATCAACAACTCTTGGATCCAAAGATGCCTCCCCTGATTAAACACATTAAAGCAGAGGTTTAATGCATCATCAAGCATCAAAAGCTTCAATGAAAGCACTCAAACTCGCTGCTCTCATTCATACACCAATTTCGGCCACCAAACACAACCGAAATTGCATCAAAACCACTTCTCAACAAAGCCCAGCCATAAACCAGCAAAACCTAACATCCATCATCACCATAAAACATCTAAAAACAACTTACAAACATCCTTATACCTCCAGCAACAACAGATCCACAAGATCACCACAAAAACATCCAAGAAACATAAGCTAAACTTAGGAAACTCAACCTATCTGGGATTGCATCAATCAAAACTCATTTCCTTATCAATTTAGAGTTCATTTAACATCAAAAACACATCTCAAATCACAGATCAATCAGATCTAACGAAAATCATGAAAAATCATCAAATCTTGCATTTTAAGCCAAGATACAATTCCAAACTCAAAAGCCTTTAATTAAACATCAATCAAGAGTTGATAACTTGGGAATTTCAGTAAAGAACTGATAGTTTAGAGGAGAAGGACGTTCTTACCTCCAAACTTGTGATTCTCCACTTTTTGGAATGAAAATCCTTGTTGAAACACTTAGAAATTGAAGAGGTTTGAAGATACAATGATTTGGAATCAAATGAGAGTTGAATGGAGGGATTTAGGTGAAGAAATCAGATCCAATTCTCTGGAAAAGTAGTGTTTGGTTTGAGAGAAAATGAGAGAAAGAAAGTTTAGCAAAGTTGGTTACAAAATCCAAAAATAGCCAAAATGGCTTCCCTCCAATTTTAATAACCTTTAAAATCAGATTTTAGACTTAAAATATCTTAGAAAAATCTGGAGAAATCATCTTTGGATTAATAGCTCCTTAAAGATTCAAAGTTTCAACTCTTTATAAAACAGTCACCAAACTTTCGAAATTTACATTTTGGTCACTAACCAAAATGTCATACTTCCAAAACCCATTTTTCAAAATTGATTTCACAGTTCACTTAATTATATTAAAAGATGATTTTAGAACATTTTTCCATATTTTTAATGCAACCCGAACTAGGCTTTCCTAATTTTACCTCTTAAGATTCGAACAGGACTTTGACCAAACCGGTCAACGCCCAAAACTTCTAAGCCCAAAACCGGGGCGTTACAACTCTCCCCCCCTTAAGAAATTTCGTCCTCGAAATTTACCTGAAGGAAAGAGATAAGGAAACTGCTTCAGCATATCTTCCTTCCGCTCCCACGTGGCTTCCTCAACACCGCGATGCTTCCACAGCACCTTCACCAACTCAATGGTCTTGCCACGAAGAACCTTGTTATCCGAATCCAGAACCTTCACCGGTTCCTCATCATAGGTCAAATCCGGATTCAAAACCACTTCCTCCACAGGCATCACATGCGAAGGATCAGATCTATACTTCCGGAGCATAGAAACATGAAACACATCATGAATCTTCTCCAACTCCTGAGGTAACCTCAACCGATACGCAACAGGACCCACACGCTCAACCACCTCATATGGTCCAATGTATCTAGGGCTCAACTTGCCCTTCCGGCCAAACCGCATCACCTTCTTCCAAGTCGAAACCTTCAAGAACACACGGTCACCCACCGCATACTCTATCTCCTTACGCTTCAAATCCGCGTAAGACTTCTGCCGATCAGAAGCAACCTTTAACCGTTCACAAATGAGCTTCACCTTCTCTGTGGTCCCTTTCAACAAAGCCGGCATTGAAACCAACTTTTGACCAGTTTCAGCCCAACAAAGAGGAGTCCTACACTTCCTCCCGTACAAAGCCTCATAAGGTGCCATCTGAATGCTCGCCTGATAACTGTTGTTATAAGCAAACTCAACCAAAGGCAGATGCTTCTCCCAAGAACCTTGGAACTCAATCACGCAGCACCTCAACATATCCTCCAAAACCTGGATAACTCGCTCAGACTGACCATCCGACTGAGGATGATAGGATGTACTGAAATGCAACCTTGTACCCAGAGCTTGATGCAAACACTGCCAGAAACGCGATGTGAACCTCGGATCCCTATCCGACACAATCGACTTAGGCACACCATGCAGCCGCACAATCTCAGCAATGTACAGTTCTGCCAGCTTATCCAAAGAAAACGTGGTACGCACAGGCAAGAAATGCGCACACTTCGTCAGGCGATCCACAATCACCCAGACCGAATTCTTTTTCGATGGAGACAAAGGTAAACCAGATACAAAATCCATGATAACCCTCTCCCACTTCCATTCAGGGATTTTCAACGGTTGCAACAAACCAGAAGGAAACTGATGCTCAGCCTTAACTCGCTGACACACCAAACACTTGCTCACGAACTCCGCAACATCCTTCTTCAAACCAACCCAATAGTACTCATCACGAAGATCACGATACATCTTAGTACTACCAGGATGCATAGCAAAAGGACTACTATGACCTTCAGTCAGAATAGCACGCCTCAACTCAGCATCATTGGGCACTACTATCCGACTCCCAAAACACAGCACACCATCATCATTGAAACAGAAATCCGAAGGTCTACCCTCCGCGATATCCTGAACATGAGATACCAAGGAATCATCCAACAACTGCTTATCCTTGATCAACTGAACCAAAGATGGCTTCACTTGTAACTCAGCCACAAGACCACCATCTCGCGATATGCTCAAGCTAGCAAACATGGCTCTCAACTCAACAGCTACCTTCCTACTCAAGGCATCAGCAACAACATTAGCTTTTCCAGGATGATACTCAATCGTCAGATCATAATCCTTGAGCAACTCCAACCAACGCCGCTGCCTAAGATTCAACTCCTTCTGAGACATCAGATACCTCAAACTCTTGTGATCCGTGTACACAATACACTTCTCACCATACAGATAATGTCTCCAAATCTTCAGAGCAAAAACCACTGTAGCCAGCTCAATATCATGCGTAGGGTAATTGCGCTCATGCACTTTCAACTGCCGCGATGCATAAGCCACCACCTTACCCTCCTGCATTAGCACACACCCCAAACCAACATAGGATGCATCACTGTAAACCACAAACTCTTTCCCTGATTCAGGCTGAATCAAGATAGGAGCCTGCGTCAAAGCCGCCTTCAGCTTCTCAAAAGCCTGCTGTCTCGCTTCTGTCCACTCATACTTAACATCCTTCTGCAACAGCTTCGTCAAAGGAGCAGCAATCTTGGAAAACCCATCCACAAACCTTCGGTAGTATCCCGCCAAACCAAGGAAACTACAGACCTCATGAACAGACTTAGGAACCTTCCAGCTCATCACCGCCTCAATCTTCTGAGGATCAACACGAATCCCCTCAGCTGAGACCACATGTCCAAGAAAAACCACCTCTCTTAACCAGAACTCACACTTGCTCAGCTTAGCATAAAGCTGATTCTCCAACAAAGCTTGCAAAACAATCCTCAAATGCTCTTCATGCTCCTCCTCAGTACGCGAGTACACGAGGATATCATCAATGAACACCACAACAAACTTGTCCAGGTATTCATGAAACACACGATTCATCATGTCCATGAAAGCAGCAGGAGCATTTGTCAACCCAAACGGCATCATAAGAAACTCATAATGCCCATACCTTGTCCTGAAAGCTGTCTTAGGCACATCCACATCCTTCACCTTCAACTGATAATACCCTGACCTCAAGTCAATCTTAGAGAACACAGCAGCTCCCCGAAATTGATCAAAGAGATCATCAATCCTCGTCAAAGGATACCGATTCTTGATAGTCAACTTGTTCAGCTGACGGTAATCAATGCACATCCTCATAGTGCCATCCTTCTTCTTCACAAACAAGACCGGTGCTCCCCAAGGTGACACACTCGGCCGGATGAAACCACGATCAAGCAACTCTTGCAACTGCGTCTTCAGCTCCTTCAGCTCCTTAGGTGCCATTCTATAGGGAGTAATGGACACAGGAGTTGTATTCTCATACAGCTCAATTCCAAACTCCACCTCCCGGTTAGGAGGTAAACCAGGCAACTCCTCAGGAAAAACACCAGGAAACTCCTTTACAACCCTGATATCTTGCACCCTCAACTCCTTAGAGCTAGGATTCATCACAAAAGCTAGATAGGCTTCGCAACCTTGCCTCAGCATCCTGCTCGCCTCCAAAGAAGATACCACATTGGCAAGAAACTTCACATTCTCACCAACCACCACAACTTCATAATCATCCGCAAGCTTAAGCGAAACACGCTTATTCTCACAATCCACAACAGCACGATGCTCAGCAAGCCAATCCATACCAAGGATCACATCAAAACCATAGAAGGGCAACTCCATAAGATCAACATGAAAGACATGCTCTTGAACAACCAAAGGACACCTTCTATACAACTTTCGAGTCACAACAGTCTCACCAAAAGAACTGGTGACCCGAACACCAACATCCAAAGACTCAACAGGCAAACCAAGCAATTCAGCATGCTCACGAAGAATATATGAATGCGTAGATCCAGAATCAATCAAAGAAAGCAATGACAAGGACTGCAAAGTAAAGGTACCTGCAATCACATCTGCATCATTCCTGCCCTCTCTCTGAGCATACACCCTCACTTGGCCTCCACCTTCAGGCTGAATAGCTACAACATGAGCTACCCCTCGGCCACCTTCCTCTCTCCTCTGGAAATTACCACGGCCGCGCCCACGACCTCTCTGTGGTGCAGCAACAACAGGAGCACGCACCTGCTCACCAGCCATCCTCGGACAATCTCGCCTGATGTGGTCTGCAGAACCACAATTCCAGCACCCGTTACCAGCAGCCGCAACAGGAGCTTGTGCCACTCTCTCAGCACGAGGACAGTCACGCTTCAAGTGACCACGTGAACCACAGATCCAACAAGCACTGGGATCCGCTCTAGCATTGCCTCCTCTAGCAGGCACACCACCACCTCTCCTGGCTGAGGACTGATACTTCTGATCTCGTCCCCTCTTGTTCCGTCCACCTCCGGAACTATACTCAGCAGCTCGCTTGCCAGCACCCTTAGCAAACAAACTCAGGTTCATCTCAACGTCCTTAGCTCGGCCCACCAACACATCAAAATCAACATACTCGGTGGCCAACAAATACATCTTAACATCCGTCACAAGACCGTAACGAAACCTCTCGCACCTAGCCCTCTCATCAGGTATCAGCTCCGGTGCATACTGACTGAGCCGTACAAACTGTACCTCATACTCAGCTACACTAATGCTCCCTTGGGTAAGAGACATGAATTCCCGCTTTTTCTCATCCAGATATCTCACTCCCAGATATCTTCTTTTAAACACATTCTGAAAGAATGTCCAGGTAACATCAGCTTCAGCCATTCCAGAAATGGTAGTCGTCCACCATGTATAAGCATCGTCCTGCAGCAAGGACACAACACAGCCCAGCTTTTGCACATCCGTGCAACTCATCTGACCCAAGATACGCTTGGTACTTTCCAGCCAAGCCTCAGAACTCTCAGCTGATAAACCTCTAAACTCAGTCCCTCCAAGACTGCGCAGACGCTCCAAAGGCAATCTGACTCCAGCATCTCCCTGATGCCCAGCTCCCTGAGCTCCAGCTACCGCTGCTCGAAAAGCACCCGCAATAGCTTGTACCAAAACAGACATATCAGGCATAGCTTGCCCCTGACCAACCTCTGGTCCAGCAGCTCCAGCACCAGCATCAGCTGCAGCTTCAGCTCTCGCACCTCCAGCACCACCACCAGGCGGAGGAGGGGGTAACACAGCACTACCAGTGTGCTCTTCATTCTCATTCTCATTAGGAGCCGTAGCTCTCGCATTACCTCTTAACTCTCAACGTGGTGCCATACTTTTACCATGCAATCACAACACAAATAAAACAAAATCAGGCCCAGCAAGGTAAGCAATCCAAGTATTCAAGCTCAATTTCATTTCAAAACAACATCTTTCCTTTAGCTTTTGTTTGGCAATGGGTACCCTCAACATGCAACAACAGAGCATACACTCAACTGCATCAACATTTCAAACCACTGAACATGCTTTCAAACAACAAGCATTCATAGCATACATACTTCAATCATGCATACAAACATTCCCAATTACTCGATAACTCAACTCTGATACCACCAAATGTAACCCCCTTAACTCGGCCTAGACGGTTGACCCGAATTAAGAAAGTCACACGGGGAAAACCAAAGTCAACCCGAAAGTCAACCTTGATTAACGACCCTTTTTTTTCTTTTTAAATCTTGTCTAGATGAACTTTAGACCTAGTTGTGATCACACAAACATCATACCAAAAGATCACAAACATCAGAGATCAAACAGGGACTCAATTGAACAATTTACAACTTTAGGGACCAAATTGTAAATTCTGATAATTATAAGGACTTAATCCAAATTGAAGTTACCAACTTGAAATTAATCAGGTTTCATGCTTCCCTGTGAAATTTCAGCTCAAAAGGACTTCCCAAACTCATACAATTGCAAAAACAAGTTTCAGGACCAAAACGCAAACAATCCAAAACACATAACTGCCAATGTCAGCCCCCAACGGTCGACCGTTCCGAAACGGGAGACAGCCCGTTCCGAAACGCGGGGCCGTTCCGAAACAGGCATAGCATGTTTCGAAACGGGGGTCTGGCAGAGGCTTTTCTGTTTCGGAACGGCCCTTCCCGTTTCGGACGCCTGGGCACGATTAAGGCACCCGTTCCGAAACGGTAGGTGCTGTTCCGAAACACCCTGCCCAGATTACTCCAAAACTCAACTTTAAACATGCAATTACACAACCAATCATGCTCCAAATGCTACCAAACTTTACCAGCATGCAATTCAACATATATACAACATATTAGCATCATCAATTCAGCCAATCATCAACATATGCAAAAAGCCCCAATTCTATAGGCATGCTTCCTACACAAGCTAGCTATTCAACACCAAACTTCCAAAACAAGCATATAAGGTTCCAATTCAAAAGCCAGCAAACACATCAACATTTAACATACTTAGGGAGTCTCCAACACCTCCCAAAACATACACATTGGTCCCCCATTGCCAAATCACACAAAAGCTAAAATGTACTTATAAAACCTTCATACATTGAGCTTCACTTGAACTTGATTGCTTGCCCTTTCTTGCTGCCCTCAATGTACTCTAATGCTCTGCATTATTGAATTAAGAAAACGTAGAGAGCGTAAGCAAAAGCTTAGTGAGGCATGCTCAATAAAAACAATTCAATAATGCAATTAAAACCATTTATAAATCATGCTTAGAGTCAACCTTTGCACATGCTCAAAGCATACTTTAAAACAAGCAATCTCATGCTTCATCAAATGTAACCCCCTTAACCCGGCCTAGACGGTTGACCCGAATTAAGAAAGTCACACGGGGAAAACCAAAGTCAACCCGAAAGTCAACCTTGATTAACGACCTTTTTTTTTTCTTTTTAAATCTTGTCTAGATGCACTTTAGACCTAGTTGTGATCACACAAACATCATACCAAAAGATCACAAACATCAGAGATCAAACAGGGACTCAATTGAACAATTTACAACTTTAGGGACCAAATTGTAAATTCTGATAATTATAAGGACTTAATCCAAATTGAAGTTACCAACTTGAAATTAATCAGGTTTCATGCTTCCCTGTGAAATTTCAGCTCAAAAGGACTTCCCAAACTCATACAATTGCACAAACAAGTTTCAGGACCAAAACGCAAACAATCCAAAACACATAACTGCCAATGTCAGCCCCCAACGGTCGACCGTTCCGAAACGGGAGACAGCCCGTTCCGAAACGCGGGGCCGTTCCGAAACAGGCATAGCATGTTTCGAAACGGGGGTCTGGCAGAGGCTTTTCCGTTTCGGAACGGCCCTTCCCGTTTCGGACGCCTGGGCACGATTAAGGCACCCGTTCCGAAACGGTAGGTGCTGTTCCGAAACACCCTGCCCAGATTACTCCAAAACTCAACTTTAAACATGCAATTACACAACCAATCATGCTCCAAATGCTACCAAACTTTACCAGCATGCAATTCAACATATATACAACATATTAGCATCATCAATTCAGCCAATCATCAACATATGCAAAAAGCCCCAATTCTATAGGCATGCTTCCTACACAAGCTAGCTATTCAACACCAAACTTCCAAAACAAGCATATAAGGTTCCAATTCAAAAGCCAGCAAACACATCAACATTTAACATACTTAGGGAGTCTCCAACACCTCCCAAAACATACACATTGGTCCCCCATTGCCAAATCACACAAAAGCTAAAATGTACTTATAAAACCTTCATACATTGAGCTTCACTTGAACTTGATTGCTTGCCCTTTCTTGCTGCCCTCAAGGTACTCTAATGCTCTGCATTATTGAATTAAGAAAACGTAGAGAGCGTAAGCAAAAGCTTAGTGAGGCATCCTCAATAAAAACAATTCAATAATGCAATTAAAACCATTTATAAATCATGCTTAGAGTCAACCTTTGCACATGCTCAAAGCATACTTTAAAACAAGCAATCTCATGCTTCATATCATATATCAAAACAAGCATCTCATGCTTCTTATATACTTAACATGTCATATTGGCTCAAGTGATACATTTCATTTCTTAAAACAAGTTCATCAACTTCCCAAGGACTTTTAAACACCTTGGCCATGGACTTTTAAACACCATGAAGTATCACATCAAGGACTTTTAAACACCTTGATCCCAAGGACTTTTAAACACCTTGGCCATGGACTTTTAAACACCATGAAGTATCTCATCAAGGACTTTTAAACACCTTGATCCCAAGGACTTTTAAACACCTTGGCCTATGGACTTTTAAACACCATAGAAAAGGATCACCTAAGGACTTTTAACCACCTTAGTGTCCACAACATGAACCATCCAAGGACTTTTAACCAACTTGATGTTCATAAGTAACAAGGCTCACTCAAGGACTTTTAACCACCTTAGTGACCTTAACATTTAAAAACATCACTTGCCAATATACATCATTTTCATCACTTACATCACTGTTTTAAAGCATAAAACCAAGCCATATTCATCATGCATTTAAAAGCATTAAACCACATCATTTCAATGTACAAAAGCAAGGAACTCCTACCTAGAGTTACCTTCAACATATGGCTTACATCATCAGCAAAAACCATGCTAAAACATGCTTCCAAAACAGTATGTAAAACATGCAAATTATCATTTCGCATCACAACAAAATCATGGCCACCACTAGAGAGAAATTCCGAAAACTTACACTCGAGCTTAGCGAAGTTGTTTAGACTTAAACTAAGCTCCCAAGACATTGGTTTCAAAGCCGAAAACCCAATTTCACTCACCGATTCCACTTCGCCACTTGCCGAAGCACGAATTCAAGCTTCCGGATCAACAACTCTTGGATCCAAAGATGCCTCCCCTGATTAAACACATTAAAGCAGAGGTTTAATGCATCATCAAGCATCAAAAGCTTCAATGAAAGCACTCAAACTCGCTGCTCTCATTCATACACCAATTTCGGCCACCAAACACAACCGAAATTGCATCAAAACCACTTCTCAACAAAGCCCAGCCATAAACCAGCAAAACCTAACATCCATCATCACCATAAAACATCTAAAAACAACTTACAAACATCCTTATACCTCCAGCAACAACAGATCCACAAGATCACCACAAAAACATCCAAGAAACATAAGCTAAACTTAGGAAACTCAACCTATCCGGGATTGCATCAATCAAAACTCATTTCCTTATCAATTTAGAGTTCATTTAACATCAAAAACACATCTCAAATCACAGATCAATCAGATCTAACGAAAATCATGAAAAATCATCAAATCTTGCATTTTAAGCCAAGATACAATTCCAAACTCAAAAGCCTTTAATTAAACATCAATCAAGAGTTGATAACTTGGGAATTTCAGTAAAGAACTGATAGTTTAGAGGAGAAGGACGTTCTTACCTCCAAACTTGTGATTCTCCACTTTTTGGAATGAAAATCCTTGTTGAAACACTTAGAAATTGAAGAGGTTTGAAGATACAATGATTTGGAATCAAATGAGAGTTGAATGGAGGGATTTAGGTGAAGAAATCAGATCCAATTCTCTGGAAAAGTAGTGTTTGGTTTGAGAGAAAATGAGAGAAAGAAAGTTTAGCAAAGTTGGTTACAAAATCCAAAAATAGCCAAAATGGCTTCCCTCCAATTTTAATAACCTTTAAAATCAGATTTTAGACTTAAAATATCTTAGAAAAATCTGGAGAAATCATCTTTGGATTAATAGCTCCTTAAAGATTCAAAGTTTCAACTCTTTATAAAACAGTCACCAAACTTTCGAAATTTACATTTTGGTCACTAACCAAAATGTCATACTTCCAAAACCCATTTTTCAAAATTGATTTCACAGTTCACTTAATTATATTAAAAGATGATTTTAGAACATTTTTCCATATTTTTAATGCAACCCGAACTAGGCTTTCCTAATTTTACCTCTTAAGATTCGAACAGGACTTTGACCAAACCGGTCAACGCCCAAAACTTCTAAGCCCAAAACCGGGGCGTTACATATACCTCCAGCAATCAAGATTCCACCATTTCACCCCCAAAATCTCACTTAAAACTACCAAGAAACTCAAGGATCTCAAGGATTTCGGGATCTATGTTATTAACACATCATTTTAACATATAAACCAACTTAAAAATCAATTAAAATCGACACAAAACAGAGCCCAACTCATAAAGTCCGAAAATCAAGATTTCATCCATAATTTCACAAGATTTTGATCTCAAATCAAAACTATATTGAAAACTCACTCAAGAATAGTATTTAGAAGCAAAATATCTTGGGAATTTCAATAAAGAACTTAGATTAGAGGTTGAGAACGGGATTTACCTCCAATCCTTGCTTCCTTCAATTGATGACAAGTTTTCCTTACAAAAATCTTGAAGAATTATGGAAGATCTCTTGAAAATGATTTAGGAAATGTTGAGAGAATTTTTGAGAGGAAGAATTCTGGAAAAGATGAGAAAAAATGGTGTTTGGCTAAAAATGAGAGGGAATTGGTGGTTACGTAAATGAAAATCCCATTAACTACCTTTTAGATAATTAATATAAAAATCCAATTAAAAATCATTTAATTAAAACCCTTTCAAATCACATGTCATATTGAAGAAAGGTCAAATTGACTTAAAGTCCCCTAAAGATTCTAAGATTTTGGCTTCCACCTTAAAAATCACATTTTTCCCAGTTTTGAAACTTTACAATTTGGTCACTACTCAAAATGTCCATTTTCCAAAACTTTTTTTGTAAAATTCACTTGCCAACCTCTTAAATATATTTTTAGAGGATTTTAGCAATTTTTATCACAATTTTATCCTATCCCGATCCTTGATTTCCTAAAATCACCATACGCGATTCGAACCGTTCTCGACCGGTCCGATCCGATGTCTAAAACATCTAGGCCCAAAACCAGGGCGTTAAAAAAGTGGTATGCGATAGAAAGAGCTCATCAAGCCCGATTTTTAGAGACCACTTGCACGTGCATTGGAGCTTAGCAGACAAAGAAAAGCCATGGTCAAAGTCAAGTTGGAGAAAGTCAAACGGGAATCTAGGAAGATTTAATGTTAGACATAATCTTTTAATGAGTTGTAATTGTATTCTAACTAGTATTCCTACCCTAAACCAACTTAGACCTAGACCCCTCCCCTATATATATGTAATCGACTTGAAGGAGAGATGACAAGTGAGATTAGAGAAAAACTCCTTCTTGTCGAAACCCTAGTGTCGTCTACACCCATCATGTTCTAAACCTTCCCTAGGGCTAAGGGTTGGTTGTGTAGTAGTTGTGAGAGTTTGCTTGTATTTGTTTAGGTTTCAGTTTTTGCAATAAAATTCAAGGTTTGTTTACTCTTGGTTCTTCATTGTTGCAATCTTTATCGGGAGAGAAGAGGGCAGCAATCTATTTGTTCAATATCGGGAGAGTTGAACTCACGAAACGAGTAAACATGGTTTTATCTAACCATATGGTAAAGCTACTTCGGATTAGGGATAAGTTTAGAAGTTCAACGGCTAAGAGAGGTTTCATAATCAGTTTGTGTTCACCCTTAGATTCACGTTGGGAGGTATCATCCAAGACGTGTTCGCCAATAGTACTTCAAGCTTCGGGAGAAGAGGGAGTCATAGAAGGGAGCCTTGCCGAACCTTGAATCATCGCTTAACTAACCAGGCAGTGACTTGGTCTCTGCCGAGGCGGGCGTCTGCCGAGGCATAGTCATGGGCGGTTGTTGACAGTTTTTAAGTTGATCTGCAAAATTGTGCCGAGACAGTGCATTCAATCTCCACACTACAAAGCATCCAATATCAGCTCATTCTCTAACTCTGATTTCTCAATTTATTTTACTTTCTTTAGTCTTAGTCTTAATCAAAACCAACTCATACTATTTGTGTTTTTACTTTTACTTGTGCAGAAAAGTGAACTCCGAAAGGTTGTCACAATCACTGTGGAGACGATATCTTAAATATTATAACTTGGCACCGTGTATACTTCATCGCAATTTGTGCATCTCTTTTGCACACAACAGTACTCATCCTTCAACCCACGATACATCTTTGTACTACCAGGATGCAAAGAAAAAGGACTGTTATGAGCCTCAGTATGAATAGTGCGCCTTAGGTCAACGTCCTCCGGTACAACTATTCGACTCTTAAAACAAAAAACACCATCATCATTGAAACAAAAGTTCGTTGGATTTCCTTCCGCAAGGTCCTGGACATGTGGTACCAACGAATCATCTAACAATTGTTTCTCCTTAATCAACTCCACCAACGAGGGTTTCACTTGCAATTCAGCCACTAAACCACCATCTCGCGATATACTCAGCTGAGAAAACATCACCCTTAACTCTATAGCCACCTTCCTACTCAAGGCATCAGCTAACACATTAGCCTTCCCTGCATGGTACTCGATCGTCAAGTCATAATCTTTAAGCAACTCAAGCCAGCTTCGTTGCTTAAGATTCAACTCTTTTTGGGACATCAGGTACTTCAAACTTTTGTGGTCTGTGTACACCGTGCACTTTTCACCATAAAGGTAATGCCTCTAGATTTTCAAGGCTCATGCACCTTCAATAGCCGAGATGTATAAGCTAGCACCATACCCTCTTGCATCAACACACACCCTAACCGAACATTGGATGCATCACTATAAACCACAAACTCTTTTCCTAATTCAGATGAATCAAGATAAGAGCTTGCGTCAACGCTTCCTTCAACTTCTCGAAAGCTTGTTGTCGAACCTTTGTCCTCTCAAACCTAACATTCTTTTGTAACAACTTTGTCAATGGAGCAGCAATATTTGAAAAACCATCCACGAACCTACAGTAGTATCCCACCAAACCAAGGAAACTACGCACCTCATGAACCGACTTAGGTGACTTCCAATTCATCACCGCTTCAACTTTTTGAGGATCAACTCTAATCCCTTCGGCCGACACCACAGGACCAAGGAAAACAACTTCCTTAAGCCAAACCTCACACTTGCTCAACTTAGCATAAAGCTGATTTTCCATCAAAACTTGCAACACAATTCGCAAATAGTTATCATCATCCTCCTCGGTACGAGAGTACACGAGAATATCATCGATAAACCCAACCACAAACCTATCCAAGAACTCATGAAACACGTGATTCATCATGTCCATGAACGCAGCATGGGAATTAGTCAAACCAAAAGGCATCACCAAAAACTAATAATGCTCGTACCTTGTGCGAAAAGCAGCCTTAGGCACATCCACATATTTTACCTTCAACTAGTAGTATCCGGATCTCAGATTAATCTTAGAAAAAACTGAAGCACCTCGAAATTGATCAAACAAATCATCAATCCTTGGAAAATGATACTTTTTCTTGATTGTTAACTTGTTCAACTGACGATAATCTATACACATTCGCATCGTGCCATCTTTCTTCTTTACAAACAAAACCGGTGCACCCCAAGGCGAAACACTAGGCCTAATGAAACTTCTATCGAGCAACTCCTGAAGTGGTGTCTTCAAATCCTTTAACTCTTTTGGAGCCATTCGATGGGGAGCAATAGACACTGGAGTCGTATTCTTGTACAACTCAATGCCAAACTCGACCTCTCGGTTTTGGTGGAAAACTAGGCAACTCTTCTAGAAAGACACCCGGAAACTCACATATTGTACGAATTTCCTACATTTGCACCTCATTTGTGCTTGGATTCATCACATAAGCTAGGAAAGCTTCACATCCTAACCGCATCAACCGACTCACTTCAAGAGCTGAAACCACATTAGATAAGAATTTTACAATCTCACATACAACCACCACTTCATAATCATCGGCAAGTTTCAACGAAACTCGTTTGGTCACAAAATTAACCACAACCTTATGCTCCGTTAACCAATCCATACCAAGAATTACATCAAAACCATAGAAAGACAATTCCATAAGATCAACCTCAAACACATGACCTTGAACCATCAAAGGACATCTCTTATATAACTTTCTTGTAACAATTGTTTCACCAAAAGAACTGGTTACACGTATACCAACATCTAACAACTCAACAGGCAAACCAAGCACTTGTGCATGCTCACACAAAATGTAGGAATGAGTAGAACAAGAATCAATCAAAGAAAGTAATGACAATGATTGCAAAGTAAAGATACCTACGATCACATTCGTGTCATTCCTTCCCTCATGATGCGCATACACTTTGTGGCTCAGCAGCTCTAATTGATTCTTGTCTATCTCTAACGGGCTATGGATGTAACCCCCTCGTCTCGGGCTAGACGACAGACTGGTCCAAGCAGGTTACACGGGGAAAACCGAAGCGAAACCCGTTAAGGCTCCACTTCGATTAGCAACCCTATAAAAAATTTCTTTAATTATCTTGTCTAAATGTATCATTTAGTCCTACGTGTGAAAACAACAGCGGAAAACGAGAATGACAAGATACAAACGGCGCGTAAGGTAATATAAATTTACCAAGTGTCAAGTTAGTCTGATTGCATGCTTATGAAACCAAGATCATACATAAACGATGCATATAAACTTAACAAGGAAACATACAACCAACGGGACTAAAACCCGACATCCGAGAACCTATGAAGATGTTAAAAAGCCCATATACAAGCATGTGTTTCGAAACATGCTTGCCCGTTTTGATACGCGGGCTCCGGTTTAAAAGCCAGACCAGACCGTACCGATACGATCCACTCCGTTCCGTTACATGGGTCTCCAGTAACAAAACGTTCCGGAACTGGTTCCGTAACAGGCTCTCTCAGAGGCAAACCATACCGAAACGGAGGCTCACAGTGTCAAATCATATCGAAACGGCACCACCCCGTTCCGATACAAGTATCCCTGGAGCTACACCCGTTCTGAAACAACCACGAGCGTTTCGAAATGCCTGCACTCTGTGTGACCCTAAAAACAGTTTTCTCCATCTCCAAGTGTTCCCAAACATACCCCAAAACAACAAGATTCATGAAACATCAACAAGCATACGGTCTATGGGCATTTCACCCTGCTTCAAGCATGATCAAACATATACACATGCATAACAAGGCCATTCATTCAAAGGAGACATACATCCATATGAGCTTGGCATAAACAAGATTACATGCCTTCATTTCAAAACATAAACATTCATGAAGCAAGGTTTACATGCTTTCAAAGCAACACATAAGCATTCATAAGACATGATTATAAGCATTCAATACAAACACTTAGGCATCAACATAAACATTTTTTACAAGTCCTCAACACAAAGCATTAAAAAAATAAAAGCCAACACATAGGAGTCTAGATACACGCTCCTACAACACATAGCATCACCATTGCTAAACCATTACATTATTTACTAAAACCATACTTGAGAAATCACAAACGCGCTTGGATGCCCTTTCCTTGCTCTTTGCTAACTCCGCACTAATGATCTGCATTGTCGAAATGAGAGCGTAAGCTAGAAGCTTAGTGAGGGAGCTCTAAAACAAAACAACCTTAATGCAGGGTTCAAAGCATGGTATCCTTAAGACATTCACAAGGCATACATATGCACCAACATAGCAACATAGCTAAACGTCACAAGAATGCATGAACATGGCATCTTACCTCATGTTATTCTAAACAAGGTATAACAAATATCTTACACAACAACCACACATGAACAAGTATATTGGAAACTATTAGCTTACTCGGATATGCGGATAACTTCCGTTGGAATTTTCACCCCCAACGTACTTAACAACAATTACCTTCCGGTGGGATTACACTCATCACCGTTTTCACTCATGGATGGGATTGCACTCATCATCACATGCTAACATTTTCCGGTGGAATATTGTTGAGTGTGTAAAAGTTCTATATTTTACCCCCTATTTAACCCATATTTCTGCTGCATTCAAGCATAATTCATTAAATTTAGGTTAGATTTCAGCTTCACATCACAAATATATTAAATGGCACAGTTTCTACTGAAATTGGTTATTTTTGCAGGTTGCTGTTGTAGCAGATGGAGAAGCAGGAGCTGGGCAGTGATGCAGAAAATCTGGAACTGGATGAGCAGTCGAGGAGGACGATGCTGCCATGGTTGTCGCCGTGGCAGCCAAGGACGACAGCAGTTTTGAGGAGAAGAAGCAAAGTGGGCCTCGACAAAAAGAGAAAATTAAGCCCATCTGTCGTGGAGTACCCCTATATTTTTCTGAGCCCTAGATCAGAATGAAGGCCAAGCCCAAGGTTCAAGGAAGAAATCCCAAGCAAGAAGCAAGGACGAATTAAAGACTGCTGTTCTGAAGATTTAATCTTTATTAGAGTTGTACTTTAATTTAAAGTTGTATTCTTG
The DNA here is from genome assembly GCA_030270665.1 of Hibiscus trionum. NCBI lineage: Eukaryota > Viridiplantae > Streptophyta > Magnoliopsida > Malvales > Malvaceae > Hibiscus > Hibiscus trionum. The sequence continues at coordinate 4,151,620 of BSYR01000007.1, read as the reverse complement.
CCATATTAGAAAACTTGAACCCAAGGCCTATATAAAGGCATGTAATTCGACCTAGGAGGGGACATCACCATTCTCTAGCCTTCTTCCCAAAACCCTAGTCGTTTACCTTCCTCACCATGTTCTAAACTTCCCCTAGGGCTAAGGGTTGCTTTGTAAAGTAGTTGCAAGGATTGCTATGTTTTAGGATTTTTCTTTGTTCAATAAATTTACTTCAAGTTCTCTTATTCTGGTTTTAAAATCTTGCAAGAGTATCGGGAGAGCATTGTGAGATTATCTATTTACTTAATATCTGGAGAGTTAAGTATACGAAAGGAATAAATGCGAGTTCTCTAGTTTATAGTTGAACTATCTCGGACCTAGGGATAGGACGAGGTTAAGTGGCTAAGGATGAATTCAACAAACATCGATGTTCATCCTTCGATTCACGTCGGGAGGTATCATCAAAGACGTGTTCATCGACAGACTTGGACCTAGGGATAGGACAAGGCACAGCAGGGATTCTTGCCAAGCTTGAAGTACAGAGTTGAGTAATCGCTGCCGCGATAACCAACAGACTGCTGCCGCGACAGGTGTTGCCGCGATAGGGACGACGACAGAACAAAGTTTCCTAGACTTTGCAACACCTACACTACTGAGCAATTCAATACCGACCCATTCTCTCTATCTTGATTTCAATACTCTTTATTTCCAGTATTCTTTATATTTTCGTGACAAACATTTAAACTCTTTATTTTCCTCTCTCGTGCAGTAATTCAAGGTGAAGCTATTAGCCTAGTATCTGTGGAGACGATATCTGATACTTCCGTATCACTTTACTACTTGCATCTTGTACAATTTCACTATATTGCGATAGACACTTTTACACGCAACAAGTTTTTGGCGCCATTGCCGGGGACTGGCAACATATCTTTACCCTACCTTTTACTGCATTCGTTTTATTTTTCTCTTTTACTTGGATTGTTCAACCTATACCTTTCACAAGGTCTTTTTGTTTTCGTATGCGCAGATCTCAACGGGGAAAGGAACCGGAGTACCAGTTAGATCCTGAACCCGAACGAACGTTCAATTTCAAGAAAAGAGTTCGTTACCTCGTTGAAAGGAACGAATACCTAAAGGAACAAATCGAAGCAATGGTGAACGAAAGACATGAAGAAATAAGGGACAACCAAGGGAATCTCCAGGATAATAACAATCCTGTCAGAGATGGGGGATCGATCCACCTGTCGTCGATCCTCCTGCCGCTGCCGCACGTCGGTCATGCCGAGACTACATGCTTAATGATCATGTAGAACTGGAAACAACCCTGCCGGACGTAGATGTTGACAACTTTGAGCTGAAACCTGTCATGTTCAGCATGATCAACAACATTGGTCAATTTAGTGGTGCTGCTACTGAGGATGCTAGGGAGCATCTGAAAACGTTCCAGGAAATTTGTGGTTCGTTTAGACTACCAGGAGTTAATCCGGAGATACTGAGGCTTCGGTTATTTCCTCATTCATTGAAGGACAGAGCAAAGACTTGGTGGAATAAACTAACGTCGGGTTCAATAAGAACTTGGGCAGATTGAACTCGTGAATTTTTATCTCGTTTTAATCCTTCACACTTATCTGAGCGATTACATAACGAAATTGCTATTTTTCAACAGGAAGAAGACGAGCCGATGCACGAGGCCTGGGACAGAATTACCACTCTCTTGAGGAACTGCCCAATGCATGGATTCCCCGTTTGGAACCAGGTAACAAAATTCTATAATGCTGCCAATCTACAAACTCGTATTAGAATTGATTCAGCAACAAACGGATTACTGCTGGACAAAGACCCAGATGAAGCAATGGCAGTGTTGAAACATCTGGCAAAGAATGAGGAACAGTTTCCTACGGCAAGAAGAGGAGGTAAAAGAGTTCTAGCTGTAAAGGATTATGAGGCCGACAATACATTAAAATCACAGGTGGCATACCTCACAAAGGCGATGAAAAAGCTCTTAAAAGAAGATTCACAGCCTGTCTATTTTGCTGAAGAAGTATGCAAAACTTGCGATGGAAATCACAGTCCGGAGAAGTGCCTGTTACAGTTAGAAGAAGGGATGTATGTTGGAAACTACAACAAGCAGAATTATAACTCCAACAATTACAATCCCAACTGGAGAAAGGATCCCAAGTTCTCTTGGAGCAATCCTAATAATGCCCTGAATTCTCAAGCACAGAATACACTGAATCAGGGAGGACCTAGACTAATGACTCGGCAGCAACCACAACAACAGCCACCAACTGCCTCAAATAGTATACTGGAACAGTCTCTGGCTACATTTATGTCTCAAACAGGAACCTACATTGAGAACATGAATCACTTTGTCAAGAAGACAAAAACATTCATGGATAAAACAGAGATGTGGATGACCAATCATGAAGCTACTCTGAAATCATTGGAGACACAGATGGGTCAGATTTCCCAGCATGTTAAACCAAGGCAGAATGGCGGATTTCCTAGCAATACTGAAAATGCTAGACAGCCCACACATGAGCAGTGTAAAGCCATCACTACTAGGAGTGGGAAGAAATTATCAGGGCCAGAGAAGGGAGCTGAAATAGTTAAGAAACCAGCCCTGGAGTCACCTGTCGAGGAAGTTGTCCCGGCAGAAGACAAGCAGCCTGCTGTCGAAGAACCTGTCACGACAGTAGAAGGGACAGAGGAGAAAGATGATGAACCTAAACCTCCTCAAATCCGTATGCAGTGGGAAGGACGCATTGCTGATTATCGTCCCCCACCTCCTTTCCCTCAGCGGTTACAGAAATTGAAACATGAATCACAACTTAAGAAAATTTATGATATTTTTAAGCAGGTTCATATCAACATTCCGCTACTAGATGCCGTTAGGGAAATACCTGGTTATGCCAAATTCCTCAAAGATGCCATGTCGAAGAAATCCAGACTTGGGGAATTTGAAACGGTTAAGATGACACATGGATGCATGAGTATTCTGCACAAGTATCCACCCCAGAAGAAGAAGGATCCTGGGAGCTTCATCATACCATGCATAATCGGAGACAAATTTGTGGGTAAGGCACTTTGTGATCTTGGTGCTAGTATAAATTTAATGCCCAAATCTGTTTTTCAGAAATTAGGTATTGGAAAAGCTCGGCCCACAATAGTAGTACTGCAGCTGGCAGACCGCTCTTACGTTCACCTAGAAGGGAAAATTGAAGATATTCTGGTAAGAGTGGATAAGTTTATTTTTCCTGCTGACTTTCTTGTCTTAGATTGTGAAGGAGATGAGAATGCACCGATCATCTTGAGGCGACCCTTCTTAGCCACAGGAAGATCACTGATTGATGTGGAAAAAGGAGAACTCACTATGAGAGTGAACGATCAAGAGATCAAGCTGAACGTTCTCCAAGCAATGAAACATGCTGATGCAGAAGAAGAGTGCAAGGCCATCACAGTAATTACCTTTGACCAACCCTGCATCAGGTCAGGCTGCCACGACATCAAAATTAGTCACTGCTTCGGCATCCATTTAGAAGACTGTCACGACAGCACCGACGACAACAGCTCCTCAGAATCTGATACATCTGATACTGAAGATTAAGAGGAGGTAAACTGGATAGGCAATCGTCCAGGTAAGTTGTTTGAGCCTTTAAATTATACCTCGGATAACCATATAATTCAAAAGCCATCAACTGTTGAGCCCCCTGTTCTAGATCTGAAGCCCCTGCCAGGGCAGTTAAAATATGTTTTCCTTGGTTTAAATGATACGTTGCCTGTAATCATCTCTTCCAAGTTGATGCAGGAACAGGAACAGCAGCTAATAGGGATGCTGCAGCAGCACAAAAATGTGATTGGATGGACGATAGCTTATATCCAAGGCATCAGTCCGGCACTATGCATGCATAAAATCCCCCTAGAGGATGATCATAAGTCGACCATTGATGCACAGAGACGTCTGAATGATGCTATGAGAGAGGTGGTGCGTAAAGAGATCATAAAGTGGCTAGATGCTGGAATAATCTATGCCATCTCGGATAGCAAGTGGGTGAGCCCGGTGCAATGCGTTCCCAAGAAAGGAGGAATAATCGTGGTAACCAACGAAGACAACGAGCTAATCCCAACCAGGACTGTGACCGGTTGGAGGGTTTGTATGGACTATCGAAAGCTTAACAAAGCTACCCGAAAGGACCACTTCCCCTTACTCTTTATAGATCAAATGCTTGATAGATTAGCGGGTAAGCCTTACTATTGTTTTCTTGATGGTTACTCAGGTTAGAATCAAATAGCCATTGCACCGGAAGATCAAGAAAAGACGACATTCACATGCCCGTACGACACATATGCTTTTCGGAGGATGCCATTTGGACTTTGTAATGCAGCAGCCACTTTCCAAAGGTGCATGATGGCAATATTCTCCGATATGGTGGAGGATTTCCTAGAAATATTCATGGATGACTTTTCAGTCTTTGGAGACAACTTTGAAAGCTGCCTAAGCAACCTACAGAAAGTGCTCGAGAGATGTGAAAAGGCAAACTTAGTATTGAACTGGGAAAAATGTCACTTCATGGTGAATGAAGGGATAGTTCTTGGCCATAAAATTAGCTGACGTGGCATAGAAGTCGACAGAGCTAAGATAGAAGTGATCGAAAAGTTGCCGCCACCCACCACAGTCAAGGGAATCAGAAGATTCTTAGGACATACGGGTTTTTATCGGAGGATCATTGCAAATTTTTCAAAAATCACCAAGCCCCTATGCCATCTTCTGGAGCAGAACCGACCCTTCGATTTTAACGCTTAATGTACTGAGGCATTCAAGGTTCTGAAAGAAAAGCTGGTAACAGCCCCAATAGTACAGCCACCAGACTGGAAACTGTCGTTTGAGATCATGTGTGATGCTAGTGACTGTGATGTCGGGGCAGCACTTGGGCAGAGGAAAGACAAGCTTTTTCATGTCATATACTATGCCAGCAAAAAACATTGAATGACGCCCAAGTGAACTACACCACCACAGAGAAGGAAATATTAGCTGTGGTATTCTCTATTGACAAGTTCCGTTCTTATATACTTGGAACGAAGGTCATAGTGCACACAGACCACTCTGCATTGAAGTATTTGTTCACCAAAAAGGATGCAAAGCCTAGACTGATACGTTTGATTCTGCTACTACAAGAATTCGACCTGGAAATTAAGGACAAAAAAGGGACAGAGAATCAGGTTGCAGATCACTTGTCAAAATAAGAGAAGGGAAAAAGTCTCCCAGCAGACGGGACACACATACTGGAGACCTTCCCTGATGAGCAGCTGTTTGCTGCCACAATCACTGTCGCGACAGCCATGGCGGCAAGTAAGTCTTTTGAACTCCCCTAGTATGCTGATTTCGTTAATTTTTTAGTTAGCGGAATAACCCCTCCTGACCTTAATTATCAAGCTAGGAAGAGGTTCCAAAATGATGTTAAGCATTATTATTGGGACGAACCTCTTCTTTTCAAAATTTGTGCAGATCAGGTTATAAGGAGATGCGTACCACAGGATGAACAGGAAGATATACTTCATCACTGTCATGCTTCACAGTATGGAGGACATTTAGGAGGTAACAAAGCTGATGCCAAAGTTTTGCAGTCGGGATTCTATTGGCCGTCACTGTATAAAGATGCTCAAATCTTCTACAAGAGCTGTGACAAGTGTCAACGGACGGGAAACATCTCAAGGAGACACGATATGCCGCTGCAAAATATTCTTGAAGTCGAGATCTTTGACGTTTGGGGGATAGATTTTATGGGATCATTCTCATCTTCATGTGGGAACTTATACATCCTCCTAGTAGTAGATTATGTGTCCAAGTGGGTTGAAGCAATCGCCACTCAGAAAAATGATGCCAAGATGGTTCAAAGGTTTTTGCATAAAAACATTTTTTCCAGATTCGGCATACCTAAGGCGATCATCAGTGATGAAGGGAGGCATTTTGACAATAGGGTTATAGCTGCTGCCTTAAAAAAGTATGGTGTCAAACATCGGATTGCAACAGCATACCACAATCAGACCAATGGACAGGCTGAAATATCCAACAGAGAGGTTAAGAACATTCTGGAAAAGATGGTTAAACCAACTAGGAAGGACTAGTCTTTACACCTCAATGATGCATTATGGGCCTACAGAACAGCTTTCAAAACTACATTGGGAATGTCTCCCTATCGGCTGATTTATGGGAAAACGTGTCACTTACCTGTCGAGATTGAGCACAGAGCATATTGGGCCATCAAGGAAGTTAATATGGACTTGGAAAAGGCAGGACAGAAAAGGCTGCTCGACTTGAACGAGATCGAAGAAATTCGAACAATGGCCTATGACAACGCAAGAATATACAAGGACAAGACCAAGAAGTGGCATGACAAGAAGTTGCTGCCACGACAGTTCTGCCCAGGGCAGCTTGTGTTGTTGTTCAACTCTAGGTTGAAACTATTCCCAGGGAAGCTGAAATCTAGATGGTCTAGCCCATTCCAAGTGGTGCAGGTTTTTCCCCATGGTCCCATCACGATCAGGTCTTTAAAAGACGGGCACCAATTCAAAGTGAATGGACAACGATTGAAGCATTATCAGGGGACTGAAGCCCCAAGAATGCAGGAAGTGGTTACCTTAGGAGATGCCCCTCTCGGTAACCCTAATTTAACCTAATTTTATTATTATTTTTTTATTATTTATATATTTATTAGGTAATTAGAGTTATTTTATTTTTAGGAATTAAAGTTTTTAATTTTATTATTTTCATGAAATAAAGGAAACAAGAAGAAGAGGAGAAGTGAATTCAGCCCACCATTTTCCATCAGCCCAAAAAGCCCAACTTTTGGCCGCTCCCGTTACAGCTGCCGCAACAGACACGGAAAATACAGCCTGTCAACATGTTGTCGTGACAGACACACAAACGCATAACAGACGCGCAGCAGACACGGAAACGCGTGACAGACGCGTCAAAAACCGCGTAACAACTGGCCCCGTTATTCGCGCCTGCCGTTACAGCTCCAACGGGCAGCAAACTCTTCCCTATATATACCCCGTTCATTTTTCATTTTTCACTCACTTCTACTCCTTCTACTTGCTTCCTCTAGAGTTTTTACTTGTTTTCATTTTCTTACACAATCCTTGCAACCATGTTTTCTAGAACAACCCGCAGGAGTGCTGCCTCAGGCTTCACCCCGACAGCATCAACCCCATGATCCTTCTAGATACGAGACATGTGGGAGGAGAAGGGCTTTATCTGCACTTCCAAGGAAGGGAATTTAGGTCTACAGTCGTTCATCGCCAGGAAAATCAAGGCCCTGTAGTGGCAGCTATTCGCAGAACAACCAGAGGAGATGAATGTGTCTCTGGTCCGAGATTTCTACGTTGCCATCGACAGCAGACACACGACAGTAGTCACGGTAAGAGGAAGAGAGGTGCCCTTCGAACCAGAATACATCAACACTTTATATGGCTTCTATGTGGGCATCAATGAAGATGGTCACCAGCAATTTCTGGAGAGCCTCGACCCTGCTGCCTACGATGCTGTCATGGTAGAGCTCACGGAAGAAGGAACCCAGTGCAATATGAACCCAAAGAATCCGAGAACGGTGAAGAAAGTTCAACTAACCTCGGAGGCCAAGTTGTGGAACGCCTTCATTAAAAAGAGAATCATGCCCTTCTCGCACAATACAACCGTAGACCAACCCAGGTTAGCTCTCATTCATTCTATACTACATGAGCGGCTGATTAACGTGGGTAAATACATTCAGGAGAGCATATTAGAATGCGCACACCGGCCGACCGGACCACTTTACTTCCCCTACCTCATCACCGCTCTCTACTGCGGCCATCATGTACCAGAAGCTGTCATCGATCTACGAGTCCAAGGGAAGTGCTGGACTGAGCGGAATCTACTCAGCTTGATGGAACTCACTGCTGCCACCCCGCTGTCATCTTTCGACCCCACTGCCACGGCAGCAGAGACGACAGAACCGACAGACACTGAACCTGCTGCCACGGAAGCCAGGCAGCCCACAGCAGCAGCAGCTCTGGTCGATACCTCCTCCCAGATTCTTACTGCCATACAGAAAATAGAGGAACGACAGCTCGTCCTTATGAGCTTCATCAGGGATTTCACTACAGCTACGGTACAATTCATTCAAACTTCTCTTAATTTCCCTGATGTTGTATTTCATGCCTTCCCTTCCCATTATTTTGCTGCAACCACCCCTGCCCATACCCCGACACTTGCTGCAACACCCAAGGCACCGTCTGCAGCATCCACACCGACCCCTGCCACGACAGCTGCATGCAGCAACCGCGCAGCTGATACATCTGCCCGTGGAACCAAGAGAAGAATGACCTCGTAAGAACTTGATGCATTCATAGCCGGTTTCTCCTCCTCCTCCATCTGGGAGGAAAGCGACAATGAACCCTCTGTTAAGAGGAATCTATCCAAAGAGTTCACACCGGTCAAGCGGCAGAAGACAATGGCAGATAAGAACAAGAAGGATAGCGGCAGCAGCAGTGACAGCAGCAGCAGCAGCTCAGATGTATAGGTAGTGGAGAAACCCACTCACATCTCCCCTACCAGAATTCAACCTCCGAGGGAGGCCAAAACGAAGAACACATCTGCCTCCCCCATCCGCCAGCCAGTCAAGAAGGCTCCTGCCTGGCGACAGATCCGTCTCAGCAGCGACGACGACATCACATAAAATTTAAGTTCTTTAACTTATTATGATGTCTGCCATTCTATATTTTGTGATGTACTTTTCTTTTCTTTTTATTTTGTCATTTGCATTGAGGGCAATGCAACCCTCGAGTTTGGGGTGGCATCCCTCCATTAATGGAGTCTTATTTTAGTTTAAAATTCGTGTCTTTTACTTAGTTATTTTTGTCTTAAAAAAATGATGATGAATTTTTTTGTCTTAAGTCTTTTGAACTGAACTTACCTGCCGTGACAGCCTCTGTCGTGGCAGCACTTTTAGGATAGTTTTAGGAACAGTTTAGAGCCTTGCTATAGTTCTGAAACTTAAACACCATTTGTGACTCTTATACTGTCTAGAACTTTATTGGTAAACTAGAATAGGGAAAAGCTTAGTACTTGAATAGCCCCTAGAGGTGCCTAACAATGGCTCTAGGAAAAGAAGTTAAGAAAAATAGACTCTTACACCTAGAGGTGCCCGAAACCGGCTCTAGGAAGTTAGCTAGAGGTGCCTGAAACCGGCTCGAGTCAAACTTAAGCTTGAAAAATAGAATCGAGTCTGAACTAAAGGAACCTAAAAATTTCCTCCAAAAAGATGAACTTTGGCATAAAAATTCAAGTTAGAAGTTTCAGCTATTCTAGTAAGCTAAGTGAGTCTAGGCATATAATTGTTCACAAAGCATGCACACACTACACGAGAATTATAGCATGGTTCCGAATAAATCTTGAATTATCCGACAAAGTGTTGCTTGCAATAGGGAATGAAATGGTAGGTAAGGGAAAGTTCATTGTTTTAAGCCAAATAAAAATTTTATTTTTCTTTGTTAGGTCTGAATTGCTTGAGGGCAAGCAAAAACTTGAGTTTGGGGGTGTGTTGAGTATGTAAAATTTCTATATTTTACCCCCTATTTAACCCATATTTCTGCTGCATTCAAGCATAATTCATTGCATTTAGGTTAGATTTCAGTTTCACATCACAAATATATTAAATGGCACAGTTTCTACTGAAATTGGTTATTTTTGCAGGTTGCTGTTGTAGCAGATGGAGAAGCAGGAGTTGGGCAGTGATGCGGAAAAGCTGGAACTGGATGAGCAGTCGAGGAGGACGATGCTGCCATGGTTGCCGCCGTGGCAGCCAAGGACGACAGCAGTTTTGAGGAGAAGAAGCAAAGTGGGCCTCGACAGAAAGAGAAAATTAAGCCCATCTGTCGTGGAGTCCCCCTATATTTTTCCGAGCCCTAGATCAGAATGAAGGCCAAGCCCAAGGTTCAAGGAAGAAATCCCAAGCAAGAAGCAAGGACGAATTAAAGACTGTTGTTCTAAAGATTTAGTCTTTATTAGAGTTGTACTTTAATTTAAAGTTGTATTCTTGCCATATTAGAAAACTTGAACCCAAGGCCTATATAAAGGCATGTAATTCGACCTAGGAGGGGACATCACCATTCTCTAGCCTTCTTCCCAAAACCCTAGCCGTTTACCTTCCTCGCCATGTTCTAAACTTCCCCTAGGGCTAACGGTTGCTTTGTAAATTAGCTGGAAGGATTGCTATGTTTTAGGATTTTTCTTTGTTCAATAAATTTACTTCAATTTCTCTTATTCTGGTTTTAACATCTTGCAAGAGTATCGGGAGAGCATTGTGAGATTATCTATTTACTTAATATCGGGAGAGTTAAGTATACGAAAGAAATAAGTGCGAGTTCTCTAGTTTATAGTTGAACTATCTCGGACCTAGGGATAGGACGAGGTTAAGTGGCTAAGGAAGAATTCAACAAACATCGGTGTTCATCCTTCGATTCACGCCGGGAGGTATCATCAAAGATGTGTTCATCGACAGACTTGAACCTAGGGATAGGCCAAGGCACAGCAGGGATTCTTTCCAAGCTTGAAGTACAGAGTTGAGTAATCGCAGCCGCGATAACCAACAGACTGTTGCCGCGACAGGGACGACGACAGAACAAAGTTTCCTAGACTTTGCAACACCTACACTACTGAGCAATTCAATACCGGCCCATTCTCTCTATCTTGATTTCAATACTCTTTATTTCCAGTATTCTTTATATTTTCTTGACAAACATTTAAACTCTTTATTTTCCTCTCTCGTGTAGTAATTCAAGGTGAAGCTATTAGCCGAGTCCATGCGGAGACGATATCCGATACTTCCGTATCACTTTACTACTTGCGTCGTGTACACTTGCACTACATTGCGATAGACACTTTTACACGCAACAAATATTACCTCACTGTACTCCTCCTTGATGACTACACGTCACCAAGCCCACGCGCGAATTTGACTCTTACCGTGTGCACACTCATCCTAATGATCGATCATTTATACCCGACAATTAACTAGTGCCAACATACTAACAAGTCTCACCATGATTTCGCAATCATACATCACAACATATCATAGCCACATACATCATCAATATATGTATATATATCATCATGCATAAACGAACACATAATACACAAGTCCACATTATGCACATTAAGCAAGAACTCATAAAGCAAACAATAGATTAAGCTACCAACTTAATCTCCACCTTGGATTGGCCTACCAAGCACAATCCAACACCTCGACTACACACTTGAACTAATTTAAAACCGATTTAAATAGTCCACTCACCGAACACCCTTAAGCAAACCGAGAAGGCCGAATCAAGCCTCCAACCTTCCCAGAATCGAGCCCGAAGCTTCTCCAACGATTTCCCTTGATTTTAATCAATAAAAAACAACACATTACTACACAAATCATCCACAAACCACTGTCACAAATCAGGTTACAACACAAAGCCATTTCTCTACATTTCCAAGCCAAAGCTAACACAAAAATCCCTATTTTCGAGCTCACACACAACCCATCAGAAAACTATCGAATCCAACACCCAAACCATCATCAAACACCTTCAAAACAGCCCTCAAGCATCACTATATCATCAGCCCCATCTCCTACATCAAACTACCTCAAAAACCCATGTTTTCAACCTTTTATAATACCCACAAAAACCCATTTCGGGATTTTCATCAAAACCCCACCATTTTCACATATAATACTCTTTAGGACAAGGTTAAAACATAAGTAAACTTTACAAATCAAAAGCTAAACGAAAAAATCCTAAAAGCTCCCACCTTTTACTTGAAATTTTGAAAACAAGAACAACCCAAAAATGAAGCTTAAGAAATTCTAAAACCATGTAAACGTTTGGAATGTTGAGGAGAAGTCAAAAACGCTCTTACCTTGATGAAATCGCTTGAAAACGTGGAGAACATTGATGGAATAGTGTTTTGGGTTGAAGAGGGATTTCGTGTCGTGGAAAATGTTTAAGGAAGAAGATGAAGACACTTTAAAATAAAAGCCCCCCTTTTTAATCATATTTTTCCTTTATTTTAAAAGTACCTTTTTGCCCTTAATGATAGTCTCAAGCCCTTTTAGTTAAAACCAAAGCCCATTTTAAATTAAAACGAGCCCACGACTCGAACTCGATTCACACACGCAACTCCTGACCCCTAAACCCGGGTGTTACAAGTCTCCCCCACTTAAGGAATTTCGTCCTCGAAATTACCTGACTGAAAGAGATACGAAAACTGCCTTTCCATATCCTCCTTTCATTCCCAAGTGGCCTCGTCCACACCTCGACATTTCCACCTCACTTTGACCAACTCAATCGATCTACCACGCAACACCTTGCTAAGATCTCAATTGGTTCCTCATCATACGTCAAATCTTGATTCAACTCAATCTCTTCCACAGGCATAACATGCGACGGATCTGATCTATACTTACGAAGCATCGAAGCATGGAACACATTGTGAATCTTCACTAACTCGGATGGCAAACGTAACTGATAAGCAACCGGACCAACTCGCTTCACAATATCATACGGCCCAATATACCTCATACACAATTTCCCTTTTCTGCCAAACCTTATAACCTTCTTCCACGGAGAGACTTTCAAGAACACTCTATCTCCCACATCATACTCAACTTCTTTCCTCTTCAAATCGGCATAGGACTTCTGCCTATCCGAAGCTACCTTCAAACGATCACAGATCAACTTCACTTTATCGGTAGTCCCCTTAAGCAAATTCGGCATCGGTAACAACTTCTGACCTGCTTCGGCCCAACAAACCGAAGTTCTACATTTTCTACCATACAGTGCCTCATACGGAGCCATCTGAATGCTCGACTGAAAACTGTTTTTGTATGCAAACTCGACCAACGGCAAGTGTTTCTCCCAAGTACCCTGAAAATTAATGATGCAACAACGCAACATGTCCTCCAAAATTTGTATAACCCTCTCTGACTGACCATCTGACTGATGATGATACAATGTACTGAAATTCAATCGGGTACCCAAAGCTGTATGCAAACACTCCCAAAATCTGTCTGTAAATCTCGGATCTCTGTCAGACACAATCGACTTCGGCACACCATACAGTCTCACAATCTCACCGATGTACAAGTTGGCCAACCTATCTAAGGATTAAGTCGTATTAACAGCTAAAAAGTGAGCACACTTCGTAAAGCGGTCAACTATAACCCAAACTTTGTTCTTCTTCGGAGAAGTCAAAGGCAAACCCGAAACGAAATCCATAGTGATATTTTCCCACTTCTATTTCGAAATTCTAAACGGTTGCAACAAACATGATGGAACCTGATGTTCTGCCTTCACTCTCTGACATACCATACACTTACTCACGTAGTCGGCTACGTCTTTCTTCAATCCAACCCAATAGTATTCATTCTTCAGATCACGATAAATCTTTTGTACTACCTGGATGCATAGCAAACGGGCTACTGTGTGCTTCGGTCAAGATAGTTCGTCTCAAATCACTATCATCCAGTACAACTGTTCTATCTCTGAAACACAAGACCCCATCAACACTGAAACTGTAGTTCGATGGTCTACCCTCGGCTACATCTTGCACGTGAGGTGCCAAAGATCTATCTAACAGTTGTTTCTCTCTAATCAACTGGCCTAGGGTAGGTCTAACCTGAAGCTCAGCCACTAGACCACCATCACCGGACAAACTCAAACTAGTAAACATGGCTCTCAACTCAACGGCTACCTTCCTACTCAAAGCATCTACCACTACATTGGCTTTACCCGGATGGTACTCAATCGTAAGATCATAGTCCTTGAGCAACTCTAGCCACCTACGTTATCTAAGGTTCAACTCTCGTTGTGTCATGATATACTTCGAACTCTTGTGATCCGTATACATTGTGCATTTCTCACAGTACAAATAATGTCTCCAAATCATCAAGGCAAAAACAATTGTGGCTAACTCTATGCCGTGTGTCGGATAGTTACGCTCGTGCGTCTTCAACTGTCTCGAGCCATAAGCCATAACCCTTTCGTCTTGCATGAGCACACAACCTAACCCTACATATGAAGCATCATTATAGATCACATAATCTTTCCCTAACTCTGGCTGAAACAAATTTGGTGCATTGGTCAAAGCTTCTTTCAATTTCGCAAAGGCTTGCTATCTCGCATCTGACCACTCAAACTGAACATTCTTCTGAAGCAATTATGTCAAAGGAGCGGCTATCTTCGAGAAACCATCCACAAACCTCTTATAGTAACCCGCTAAGCCTAGGAAACTATGAATCTCCGTCACAGGCTTCGGTCACTTCCACTCAACAACGGCTTATATCTTCTTCGGATCGACTCTATTCCCCTCGGGTGACACTACATGTCCTAGGAAGACTACCTCTCTGATCCAGAACTCGCACTTACTCAACTTAGCGTACAACTGATTGTCTAGCAAAGTCTGCAAAACTAACCTCAAATGTCTGTCATGATCTTCCTTGATACGCGAATACACCAAAATATCATCTATGAATACAACCACAAACGGATCTAAGTACTGATGGAATACTATGTTCATCATATCCATGAAAGCAGCCGGTGCATTTGTCAACCCAAACGGCATAACTAAGAAATCGTAGTGACCATATCTACTCCTAAAGGCTTTCTTCGGTACATCAATCTCTTTTACTTTCAACTGGTAATAATCGGATCTTAAATCAATCTTCGAAAAGACTGATGCCCCTCTCAACTGATCAAACAAATCATCGATATGTGGCAAGGGATACTTGTTTTTCACTGTCAACTGATTCATTTGTCTATAATCTATACACATTCTCATACTACTGTCTTTCTTCTTCACGAACAAAACCAGAGCGCCCCAAGGCGAAGAACTCAGACGGATAAAACCTCTATCTGATAACTCTTATAACTGAGTCTTCAACTCTTTCAGTTCTTTTGGTGCCATGCGGTACGGGGCAATCGAAATAGGAGCAGAATTTGAGTAAGTCTCTATAGCAAACTCTATCTCTCTATCAAGCGGTAAACCCGACAACTCTTCCGAAAACACACTCAGAAAATCACACATTGTTCTGATATCCTGAGGTCTAACTTCATTCATTTTCGGATTCATCACGTAGGCCAAGTACGCCTCACAACCCAACTCAACTAATCTCTGACCCTCTAAGACTGAAACAACATTCGACAAGAATTTCACATTCTCACCTACTACCACAATCTCATAGTCATCCGCAAGCTTCAAGAAGACTCTCTTAGTTTCGAAATCTATCCTAGCTCTAAGTTCTGTGAGCCAGTCCATACCAAAAATCACATCGAAACCATAAAACGGTAACTCCATCATATCCACTAGAAATACATATCCCTGAACCATTAACAGACACCTTCTGTACATCTTCCTAACCACTACTGTATCCCCGAAAGAAATAGTAATACTAACACCTACCTCTAGTACCTCACAAGGTAAATTCAACATCTTTGCATGCTCACTCAAAATATAAGAATGTGACCCGGAGTCAATCAAGGAAGGAAAACTCAGAGACTGTATCGAGAAATTACCTGCAGTCACATTTGTGTTGTTTTGTCCCTCTCGCTGAGCATAAACTCTAGCCTGACCTCCTCCCTCTGTCTGAACCGCAACTACATGTGTTGTATTCCTCTGGCCACCATTTCTCGGCTGGAAGTTACCTCGACCGCACCCACGGCCTCTCGGATAATCAATCGCTCTAGCAGGAGCCTGAACCTGAATCGGTGCATACCCAGTCTGATGTGGACAATCACGCCTAAGGTGATCTCTAGCTCCACAGTTCCAACACGAATGGAAGTTTCCCCAACACTCTCCGGTGTGATTCCTCCAACATTTAGAACACTCGGGCAAACGCCCACAAGCTCTCTAACCCTGATGGCCTCTACCGTGGTTACCACCACCACGTCTATGATCAAAATGATGCATATTATCTCGATGCCTCTTGGCATCACCTCTATTAAAGTCGCCAGACCTCTTCCTGGAACTAGAACCACCATAACGTTTTGTCAGACCCAAACTGTGCTCTATGTCCTTGGCCCTAGCGACCAAGACATCAAAGTCCGTGTAGTCCGTAGCCAAAGTGTACCTCTTTATCTCCTCAGTCAACCCGTAACGGAAACGGTCGCAATGTTCCCTCTCAATAGGAACTAGCTCGGACGCATACTGACTCAATCTAACGAACTGTATCTCATACTCGGTCACCATCAAGTTACCGTGAAGCAATGCCATGAACTCTCTCTTCTTCTCGTCGAGATAATGGGGACCCAAATACTTTTAACGGGAAGCTGACTTAAAGAACTCCCAAGTGATCTCGGCATCTGGCATGCTCGTAGTAATGGTGACCCACCAAGTGTAGGCATCACCCTGAGCAGAGAAACAACACACCCTAGTGTGTGTGCTCCAGTACAACCCATCTGAGACAAAATACAGACAGTCTTGTCAAACCAAGCCTCGGATCTCTCGGGTGCCAACCCTCGGAACTCTTAACCTCCCAAACTACGGAGCCTCTCTAGTGGCAACCCGGTGCCCTCACCCTGAGGTTGTGCCACTGCCTATCCCCCAGCCACTGCTGCCTGAAAAGTCTGGCTATCGCCTGAACTAACGGAGCCAAATCTATACAGTCCGAACCTTGGCCAACCTGAGGTCCTACACCCTCGGCTCAACAACCTGAGGTGGAAGAGCCTGCACCTCAACAACCGGCTCAACTTTTGGAGCTGCTGCCCATGGTTCCGGATGAACCATCCTAGGCCTGCCTCTAGGTCTCATCTTACGGCTAGCAAGATAACAACCACAAACAAACACATAAGGATTAAGTTAGCATAGGCAAGGGTCCAACGTGCTCAAGTATATTCCTTTACAAAATCTTTTCAAATAAGTAATAGTAGCAATGGGAACTCAACATTACGCCTCAACACGACAACCATGCTAACACAAGTTGTCAAACGTCAAGCAAGTAAGCAACAAGCATACTTAGCAAATCATTCACCGTACAACATACACCTCAAACTTACCTCACTTACCTACCCGAGGTCGCGGAAACCTCAGGCTCTAATACCAACAAATGTA
The DNA here is from genome assembly GCA_030270665.1 of Hibiscus trionum. Taxonomy (NCBI): domain Eukaryota; kingdom Viridiplantae; phylum Streptophyta; class Magnoliopsida; order Malvales; family Malvaceae; genus Hibiscus; species Hibiscus trionum. The sequence continues at coordinate 4,134,510 of BSYR01000007.1, read as the reverse complement.
ACTCCTCGTCCCGGGCTAGATGATAGACCGGTCGGAGAAGGTTACATGGGGAAAACCGAAGAGAAACCTGTTAAGGCTCCACTTCGATTAGCAACCCTAGAAAAACTTTCTTTAATTATCTTGTCTAAATGTATCATTTAGTCCTATGTGTGAAAACAACAGCGGAAAACGAGAACGACAAGATACAGACATCGCATAAGGTAATATAAATTTACCAAGTGTCAAGTTAGTCCGATAGCATGCTTACGAAACCAAGATCATACATAAACGATGCATATAAACTTAACAAGGAAGCATACAACCAACAAGACTAAAACTCGACATCCGAGAACCTTTGAAGATGTTAAAAAGCCCAAATAAAAGCCTGCGTTTCGAAATTGGCTTGCCCGTTTCGATATGCGGGCTCCAGTTTAAAAGCCAGACCAAACCGTACTGATACGGTCCACTCCGTTCCTGTACGGGGGGTCTCTAGTAACAAAACGTTCCGGAACTGGTTCTGAAACAAGCTCTCACAGAAGCAAACCGTACCGAAACGCATACCGAAACAGAGGCTGACAGTGTCAAATCGTATCGAAACGGCACCACCCCTATTCCGATACGAGTATCCCTGGAGCTACACTCGTTCTGAAACAACCACGAGCGTTTTGAAACGCCTGCACTCTGTGTGACCCTAAAAATAGTTTTCTGCATCTCCAAGTGTTCCAAACATACCCCAAAACAACAAGATTCATGAAACATCAACAAGAATACGGTCTATAGGCATTTCACCCTGCTTCAAGCATGATCAAACATATCCACATGCATAACAAGGCCATTAATTCAAAGGAGACATACATCCACATGAGCATGGCATAAACAAGATTACATGCCTTCATTTCAAAACATAAACATTCATTAAGCAAGGTTTACATGCTTTCGAAACAACACATAAGCATTCATAAGACATGGTTATAAGCCTTCAATACACACTTAGGCATCAAAATAAACATGGTTTACAAGTCCTCAACACAAAGCATTTACAAAATAAAGCCAACACATAGGAGTCTAGATACACGCTCCTACAACACGTAGCATTCCCATTGCTAAACCACTACATTATTTACTAAAAACATACTTGAGCAACCACAAACGTGCTTGGATGCCCTTTCCTTGCTCCTTGCTAACTCCGCACTAATGATCTGCATTGTCGAAAACGAGAGCGTAAGATAGAAGCTTAGTGAGGGAGCTTTAAAACAAAACAACGACAATGCAGGATTCAAAGCATGGTATCCTTAAGACTTTTACAAGGCATACATATGCACCAACATAGAAACATAGCTAATCGTCATAAGAATGCATGAACATGGCATCTTACCTCATGTTATGCTACACAAGATATAACAAATATCTTACGCAACAAACACACATGAACAAGTATATTGGCAACTATTAGCTTACTCGGATATGCGGATAACTTCCGTTGGGATTTTCACCCCCAACGTACTCAACAACAATTACCTTCCGGTGAGATTACACTTATCAACGTTTTCACTCATGGATGGGATTGCACTCATCATCACATGCTAACATTTTCCAGTGGAATATTACCTCGCCGTACTCCTCCTTGATGACTACACGTCACCAAGGCCACGCGCGTATTTGACTCTTACCGTGTGCACACTCATCCTAATGATCGATCATTTATACCCGGTAATTAACTAGTGCCATCATACTAACAAATCTCACCATGATTTCAAAATAATGCATCACAATATATCTTCACCACATACATCATCAATATATATATATATATATCATGCATAAACAAACACATACTACACAAGTCCACATTATGCACATTAAGAAGGAACTCATAAAGCAAACAAGAGATTAAGCTACCAACTTAATCTCCACCTTGGATTGGCCTAACAAGCACAATCCAACACCTCGACTACACACTTGAACCAATTTAGAACCGATTTAAATAATCCACTCACCGAATACCCTTAAGCAAACCGAGAAGGCCAAATCAAGCCTCCAAAATTCCCGGAATCGAGCCCGAAGCTTCTCCAACAATTTCCCTTGATTCTAATCAATCAAAAACAACATATTACTACACAAATCATCCGCAAACCACTGTCACAAATCAGGTTACAACACAAAGCCATTTCTCTACATTTCCAAGCCAAAGCTAACACAAAAATCCCCATTTTCGAGCTCACACACAACCCATCAAAAAACTATCGATTCCAACACCCAAACCATCATAAAACACCTTCAAAACAACTCTCAAGCATCACTATTTCATCAGCCCCACTCTCCTACACCAAACTACCTCAAAAACCCAAGTTTTCAACCTTTTAAAATACCCACAAAAACCTATTTCGGGATTTTCATCAAAACCCCACCATTTTCACATATAATACTCTTTAGGACAAGGTTAAAACATAAGTAAACTTTACAAATCAAAAGCTAAACGAAAAACCCTTAAAGCTCCCACCTTTTACTTGAAATTTTGAAAACAAGAACAACCCAAAAATGAAGCTTAAGAAATTCTAAAACCATGTAAACGTTTGGAATGATGAGGAGAAGTCAAAAACGCTCTTACCTTGATGAAAGCACTTGAAAACGTGAAGAACTTTGATGAGATAGTGTTTTGGGTTGAAGAGGGGTTTAGTGTCGTGGAAAAAGTTTAAGGAAGAAGATGAAGACACTTTAAAATAAAAGCCCCCTTTTTACTCATCTATTTCCTTTATTTTAAAAGTACCTTTTAGCCCTTTTAATTAAAACCAAAGCCCATTTTAAATTAAAACGAGCCCACGACTCGAACCTGATTCACACACTCAACTCCTAAACCCTAAACTCGGGTGTTACAGTGGACAATCATGCTTCATGTGTCCTCATGATCTATAGTTCCAGCACGTACCCAAGTTACCCCAACACTCTCCCATGTGCCTCCTACCGCACCGGTTACAATCTCGAGTACGAATGAAAGCATTATGGCCTTGGTGACCACGACCAGGGTTACCACCACCCTGCCTAGGATCCGGTTGATACTTCTGATTCTTTTGCTTCTTATAACGATCCTTTCCACCATCATACTCAGCTGCCCTCTTTCTAGAGCTAGAACCACGTGAATGAGTAGCCATACCCAAATTCTATTAGATGTCCTTAGCTCGAGTGACTAAGACATCAAAGTCAGTATAGTCCGAAGCCAACATATAGGTCTTAACATCCTTCACTATACCATAGCGAAAACAATTGAATCTCTTCTGTTCATTGGGAACCAACTCATGAGCATATTGGCACAACAGAACAAACTGAACTTCGTACTCGGAAACATTCATGTTTCCTTGCACCAAGGACATAAATTTTCTCTTCTTCTCATCTAGATAATGAACACACAAATGCTTCTTCTTGAAATTATTTACAAAGAATGCCCAAGTAACCTCGTCAGGTTCGATACTCGCAGTGATGGTCATCCACCACGTATAAGCATCTCCATGAAGCAAGGAGACAACACAACCCAAATTCTGCATATCATTGCAACTCATCTGACCCAGAATTCTTTTGGTACTATCAAACCAAGCCTCATAACTCTCAGGAGATCGGCCTCTAAACTCAGTTCCACCCAAACTGTGCAAACGTTCCAAAGGTAACCCAGCATTAGCACCAGGCTGAGGTGTGGTCACATGCATCCCCGTTATCGCTGCCTGAAAAGCCCCAGATATAGCCTGAATCAATGGTGTCATATCAGTAGCAGCTTGCCCTTGTGCCGCTTGAAGTCCAACACCAGCTCCCGCTCCAGCTCCACCACCACCAAGAGGAGGAGGAGGCGGAAAATTCTCAATGTTCTCATCTATATCATTCTCGACAACATTACGCATATTGCCTCTCAGCTCTCATCTCGGTCCCATTATCAAAATAGTATAGCTAAAAAGAATGCAACAATAAAAACAATCAGGCGAGCCAAAGCAAGAATCAAAGGTGCTCAAGTTTTACTTTTTAAACCAAAAGTCTACTTACATTAGTAATAATATGGCAATGGGTACCCTTAATTTCTTGCCCAACAGCATATAACAATCACAATTCATGTTATCAAACATTGTGCATCGCACACAGATCAAACAATGATCAAAACATAACATAATCAATCACTGTGCATAGCATTCATCAAAGATTCAACCAAACAACAATATCACATCATCCTTACCTCCCAATTCTTTCGTAACTTGGCTCCGATACCACCAAATGTATCCCCCTCAACCCGGTCTAGACGGTAGACCGAACCGAATGAGTCATATGGGGAATATTGAAGTAAATTAAGAGGTTTACCTTAATAAACAACCCTAATTTTTTTTTCATTTTATCTTGTTTAGATGCTCATTATGGTCCTAAGTGATTAACATCGCAGCAGAATAGTTTATAATTCAATCAGACAACGATTTGGGACTCAATTGCATACAATTACATTTTAGGGATCATTTTGTAAATTTAGCAAAATATAGGAACTTCTTCACTTTTTAAGTTACCAACCTTTAATTAGTCATATTACATGCCTCTCTGTCAAATCTCAGCTCAAAACAATCATCCATGCTCATTTAATCGCAATCACAACATTAAGGGGTCAAGACGTAAAGAAACATAACTTCAGAATATTCCATTAACTAACATAACAGCCAGTTGTTTCGGTACAGATTGCCCTATATCAAAACATGCTCCATTGGCTCGGGAAACGGGCCCGTATCGAAACACCCTTTGAGGTGTTTCAGAATAAAAGCTTCCAGTAACAAATTGTACCGGAACAGGCTTCCCTTGTTTCGAAACCCTTAGGCCATTTCAGGCTCACTGTTTCGGTACAGGCTCGAGTGTACCGAAACACATGGGCATGTAATAAAACTTTTGCTGGTTTTCACACTTTAATCCATACTAAACCATTCCATCATGCTTTCAACATGCATACAACATATTTAGAACATCAAACCATAATATACATGGCAGAAACAACTTCACATCAAGTCCATGGGCATTAAGGGAATCTATATGCAATCAACATGTGAAAAAATAGCCACTTAGAAGACACAACACAAACTAAGGCATAAACCAAATATTAAAGGCTATTTACAATTCATTAAGGGCATTACAAACATGCCACAAAATAGGGAGTTCTAAAACACAATCTCCCAAACATAAAGCATTCTCCCATTGCTAACTATTATTACTAATAAGTAAATACGAAACCATACTTGAGCTTAATCAAAAACCATGGAAACCTTCTTGCCTCTTTGTTACCCACACAAGCTAATTCTCTGCATTGTTGGAAAAAGAGAGCGTAAGCACGATTGCTTAGTGAGGGATGCTATAAACAAACCAACACAACAATGTGTTTTAAAACCATTTCTCATTTAAAAATCTCTATCTCATCATGTTCTTTCTATCACATGCTTGAAATCATTTTCAAAGCAAAACTCCACCATTTAAATCACATGTATCATCTATCCCATGCATTCAACAAATGCACAAATTCATTTATAATCAAGGTACATGTGAGTCTCATAATCAATATCATATATTAGCATTTTAGCAACATTACTCGGATATGCGGATAGCTTGACTAAATGTCAAGTCCTACCCCGGTGGAATCTCACATCACCGGACTCTCATGGCGGCATCTCTCATCGCCACAAAGCTTGGGTGTTTCACTAAGACCTACACCAATTGAATCTCACATCATCAGCCTCTCACTTTGGAACGGGATGGCACTACACTCATTGCCCGAACCAAAGAGCACATACGAATTTTGTATTTTATAGTGCACTTCTCATCCTATTGGTCAACCAATTATATCTGGTAACAATAATCTCATCATATGCCAATATATTCATTTTAAACATCATTACCTATTGTTTTTCAATGCATCAATCTAAAACATTCTCATCTCATTTCAAAAGCATGTACAATGCATAGCATTTTTTCAAATAGTTCAAACTCATTGAAACATCAATTATATATCATGGGATCTTTAAAGACATCATTTCATTTCTCAAAACATGCATAAAACAATAGGTATAAATCTATCTTCAAACAAGAGCATGATCATAAATTAATGTGACAATAACCGAGAAACGAGAGCGAAATATCTCAAACATACTTCCAAGCTTAGATTACTGTTTCAAACTCAATCTAAAGCCCCCAAACCTTGCTTTCAATTTCTTAAAACACTTTTAAAACCAATTCCACTCACCGATCACGCCTCGCTTGCTTTGTTCAAGCGAAATCAAGCTTCTGAAACTTCAACAAACGTGTCTGATACAAACTCCATTGTTTATACCTCAAAAAATAGAGAATTAATGCATCTCAATACATTAAAAACACTAGCAACCACTGTTATATCGCTGCTCTACCCAAAAACACCAAATCGCCTATCTGAAACAACCGAAAACACCTTCGATTACTCTCCAAAATTTACCCAGACAAAATATAACACTTCTAACAACTTTTAATCATCAATTAACATTTATTTTAACATCAAAACCAAAACCTCAAATATATTTAGAGAGCCAAAGACTTGGGAATTTCATTAAAGAACCTTGATTAGAGGAGTTAAATGAAATTTACCTCTAACCTTTGCCTATTCCTTCAATTGACAAGTTTAGATGAGAAATCTTCAAGAATCCTTTGAGTTGAAGCGTAGAATCATCAAGAAAATCATTTGTAAATCGAAGTGAAGTAAGAAGAGGAAAATCTCTGGAAATTTGAGAGAAAAGAAGTGTTTGGCTGATGACAAAATGAGAGAAAATGAAGTTACCTCAAAATAGATTTTAGATGATTAAATCCCTTTTAATAAAATCTATTTTTAATTCCTTTTTAATAAAACCCTTTTTAAAATGGTCAATTAAAGGAAAAGGCCCATTAAATATATATTATATCCCTAAAGATTCTAAGTTTTGGCCCTCTTTCAAAACAATTTTTAAAAACAAATTTTTACATTTTTTACAAAATAGTCACTAAACTGAAATCTCAATCTTCCAAAAGCCATTTTCCAAAATTGAATTTACCAAACCTTTCTACACATTTTTATAAGATTTTAGGAATTTTTCTCATAATTTTATCATACCCCTAACTAAGTTTTCCCTGAACTGATCCCAAAAACTCAAATATCTAGTTTAGGTTCTACTAACTCCAAACCAACGCTAAAAGCTTCTATGCCCAAAATTGGGGCGTTACAACATGGTTTAGCATATGGTCGTAGAAGGGACCATTTAAAGTATCCACAAACATTGGAGTAACCTCGTTTTCCAACAATGGAGGTTGTACTAGGCTGCCACATCTCGCCACCTCTGGGCATACTGGAGAAATCTCTCGCCAAACCCTTATTCCATATCTTGCAGTTCGACCCTGCTTCTGACAATATCTGTCACATACTCGTACTGTTTGAGAAAAGCTCTTGACGTATCTTTCCAAGTACATTTGTTGACCCGACTCAGTTGAGTATACCATCGGGCAGAAGTCCCCGATAGACTATATTGGACACAATAGATGAGTAACTTCTCATTTTCCGAATGTTTTGAAATTCTTCGGCAGTACATGATCAAGTGCGACAAAGGGAAAGTGGTCCCGTCATACTTCTCAAAGTCAAGAGCTTTGAATTTTTGAGGAACTACCAAGTCAGACAGTAGACTTAGATCCCTTGCATCTACGCCACCATAGACACATGTTCCTTGTAAGGCTTTGATGATCTCGTCAAGCATGTCACATTGATCTTCTAGCTCCTTATTCATTTTGGACCTATCGGTTGCCTTATGGAGATCCTGCACCTCAATTCCTTGATTTTCCCCATGATTTATCCTAGACCTTGCCAGAGTATGGGTTGAAGTTTCTGTTGTACGGATCTAGAACCTCATATTTAGTGGAAATGTATGACTAGTCATCCTAGGCTGGGGTGACGAAATATCAACGGCTTTAACCGCCTTTCCTCCTTCTAGGTCTTTAAAACCCAACATGGTTGCTATCTGGCTGACGGTGTTTCTTTGGGCTCATGCAATTTCTTCCTTCAATTCTTTCTCCATTTTATACAGTCTATCTTGGGTACCCTTTTGGCTATTCTCCAAAGTTGTCAATTTGTCTTCCATGGCCATTGCTCTGAACTGAGAACAAGTACCATATTTGTGAGATGTTTTTTCTATTTTTAAAATTCTATCATGTGATTGGTTTCTTATCATGTGTGAATGTATGCAACGATCACAACATAAATGCAAGAAACAATAAAAATGCAAATACATGAATGAAAGCGATGGGCCATCAATTCCATTAAGGTATTGCTCTAGAAGTAGCCTTCATTGGATGACAGAGGTCCTACAAATACATCTTAGTCTGAGCCAGTTCCTCAATTTCTTCAATCAGTCTTTGAAACCTTGGTCTCACTTTCCCTATTGGTCTAACGTATGTGCGAAGAGTTGTAGCCTCTCTGACTAGCAGCATCTCATTCCTAGCTACATCTTCAATTTAAGAAGTGATACTTCTGTTGAACTTGTCTCGCTCCTTGGTCCTTCTAACATTGCCCCTAATTCAAGTGGACCAATAATCATCTTCAAATTCTTCATTTTGTAATAACTGCTTGGTTGCACCATCGAAGTAATCCCATAGCACTTGCAACTTATGCTTGATGTGAGCATACTTTAATGTTTCCTCCGCGTGATCACCCAAAAAAATTTCTTTAGGTACCTTCCATCCATGATAAAAGCTTTTTCTTATTGAACAACATGCTTCAGAATGGACCTCTTCTAAATATGAGATGCAAATTCAAGGAAAAAAACGCAAAACAAAATTAAGACAAGAAAAGGAAAGGATTAGTGTTCTTAAAGAACGACAATAAAACATAAAAGCTCTAAAATAATTTCATTGTACGAATAATTCTAGGCAGCGCAGTCTAACAGTCCAGGACATGTCTCCACGGATTATCCTTACGAAATAATTTTGGTTCTATTGGCGTGGGTTTTCTAGATTCTCACACAAAATTTTGGTTCTAAAAAGGTTCCCAAGTTGTCCTCGATGTCCCCTACTAAAGGTAGCAAGGCCCCTAATTCTCACTCATTGTAGGCTACAAACGAATCAAGTTCAACTCAGGGGGACTCATTTCCTACGCCTTTGCAAAGGATTAGTATCCTTACAAAGATAGGACATATGAGTTTCGAAGGTACTTGCTAGGCTCATACGGAGAATCAATATTATAACATGAGCAAAGTGTCCCCCCCCCATTTAAGCAATCGGGTCAAAGCTCAGGCATAGAGCTTCATTAAGCTTTAAATGGGTAAAACAGAATCATATTCATATATGGGAAACTAAATTGAATTTTATGTGAACTTGCAATTTTCGACATTAAAAAACTTTTGTAATCGGCTTGTGGCCTGACTCTCTTTTTTGTAAAAACAAAAAATGTCCACAGCGGAGAAGCCAAGCTGTCGCAACCCTTTTCAAGTGGCCCTACTTTTTGAAAACTAAAACACGAAGTCACCACCAATCTTTTAAAAAGGTGTGATAGGATCACCTAAAAACGAGTTGTTTTAATAAAATCAATGTTGTTTTATTAAAAAACTTTTTTTGGTCTGCGAAACCACAAAAACGGGTTTGAGAGTCCGTTACGCGTGGCGAAGGGTTAGCACCCCCTCAGTGTCCAAAAGATGGTACCTAGCTGATTACAAAAGGTTTTAAAGTCGGAATTCGCAAGTTCATATAAAGTTTAATTTAATTATCTATTTATGAATGTGATTCTATTTTAAAGGTCTTATCATTCGGGAAATAAACTCTAATCACCGCCAACACTCATGTCGCTAACCTGTCATTTTTATTTGATAAAACACCGTATTTATTATTTAAACAAGCAAGCAAAGAAGTGATTAAAATATAAAATAAGAAAGCAAGAAATTAAATTGCAAAATTAAATGTATACAAGAAAGTAATAAAAAAGGCAAATCATGGATCTTAAAAAATATCTTGAACTAAAATTTTTTTAAGGAGTTTAAAAATTAACTTAAAAGGGTGTATACTTCCTAAAATTGAGTCAACATCCTAATTTATTTTTTATTTGAAAAGGTTTTAAAAGATGGGGAATTTAATGGAGGGGATAAACCAAAAGGTTTTGTGTATAAAGCTCAATTTTAAAATAAACGCCTTTTCTTTTCTAAAAGACAAAATGGATCAAATTCCAAACAAAACAAAATTTCTTATTGTTCTTGGTGTTATTTGAAAATAACTCTAAAAACAAAAACAAAAAATCAGTTTTAAATTTTAATGCGAGGATCCAAGTTCAAAAACATTTTTTTCCTTTCAATCAAAAGTAAGAACAAGACCCAAACTAATATTAAAATTCGAAATAAAATTAATAAAGGAAAAGAAGAAAATAATATCGAAGTGAGGAAGAAATTGCCTGCTTTGGTTCCAACAAAATTCGAATACAATTGCTGCAAACTCAAGCCACTACTCTATAAATTTCTTAGGTGTTTTTTCTATTCATTTCCCAATGAAAAATACAATGGGGTGGGGGTTTATATAGGGTTCAAGAACTTGAATCTACAAGAAAAATTAGGATTTCAATCCCTAAAATCGAGCAAAATCAGACCCAAATGTGATTCTTGGTTAAATTTCAAAATCAACCCGATTTGGCTCTGATTTGGGACTGATTTTCTTTATTTTCATATTCGATTCGCGGATCCGGTTTCTCCACACGTTGTCTTCAGCAAAACAAGCATATCTTGAGCTCCCGATGTCTGATTGGTGCGTTTAAAGATGCATTGGAAAGGTAACTGAAAGACGGTCAATACCTAAGAAGACACCTTAGCCCGAAAATGATTGGATCCTATCAGAAATTTGCCATAAGTATGTAGTGAGGAATCCTTGACTTTCCATAGTTGTTATGATTATGCTCGAATCCTTGCCTTACTTGAACGATTCAGATTTCACTTTGACTTTGGTTTGATTTGCATTGATTTGGGATTTTGTTTCCCCTATTTCTATATTTGATGCGATCTCTTCCATTGTTTTATGTCAAACTAAAAATCAGTGACAACAAATCGACAATGGTTTAAGAGTTAAACCCTTCACATTTCCTCTTAATATATGTTACTTCTTTGTGGAATTAGCAAATAAAGTATATGTTAGGCTTGATTTCCTTCAACTGTTATGGATCCAAGTGGTGGAGAAGTTGGATATTTGGGTGATTTTGTGGGAGGTGAAAAATAGACAATAGACTCAAGGATTTATAGTGGTTCAGCCTTCTAACAAGCACCTACATCCACTACCTTAGCTTCCCACTAAGAATTTTACCAAATTCACTCTTGAATTTCTTCCCCTTTTCTAGCCTAAGGAGGTAACATTTACACACTCAAAAGCTTTCTATCCCAAATCTTGAGTAAACCCTCTTTACAAGAGAAATTAGAGCAAACTTGAAATCCCAATCCTAAAACACTTGAGCAAAAATGACAATTTTGGCTCACACGTGTTGTCTATACAAAGAATTAAACAATTAAGCACCTAAGACAATTTTCTCATCATAATTTTGTTGACAATTGAAGCATTAACCTATCCTTGATGCTTGGAGGTCCCTTTTATACTCCCACTTGAGTTTGTAGCCTTTAAGGACCATTGGGGTTGAATTGGAGCCGTTGGAGACTTTATTTCCCATCATAAATGCAATTCTTGTGATGTTCGTATCAGAACACACGACCCGGTATCGAAACGCCCTTCTTCAGAACTAGCTTCATTTAAAAGACCGTTGGGAAAATATGACCGTTAGGGAGGTTTTGACCGTTACCCATATCGAAACACAAAAGGTTATTTCGAAATAGCACTACAACGTATCGAAATAGGCAAGCCTTGTTTTGGTACGCATTTTGGCAGTTTCAAATCGTATCGATACAAATTGGCCCTGCATCGAAACGGGTACCTTAAGGACACTGGTTTGGCAACTTAAAAACATTTCAAACATTGCCAAAACCTTTTTAAAACATCCTCAAACATAATTTCAAGTTGGTTGGATTTAAAAGCATTTTTGAGATCTTTTCAATTTACTCCAAAACTATTTTTCAATTATTATATTAAAACATTAGTTCTACAATCTCCCTTTTGTTGATATAATAAAACCAATCTTAAAAAATTGTTTGGGATTCTCCCCCTTATTCATTTGAAAATCCATTTTTTTCAAAACATTCTCCCTCTTTTTGTTATATCAATAATGCTTCAAAACTATGCTTGAAAACTTTGAAGTCCATAACAATGGAGAGAGAGAGAGAGAAATCTAACAAAAATAATATTTTTTTAAATGGCTCCCCCTTACTCAAAGCATCAAATATTGTTAGTTCAACACATGATAATCTAGTTGAATTAAAAATAAATCAAATTAAACAAATAAAACTAGATTTTACAAACACTTGAACTTCAAGGGAGGATATGAAGCCTTCCTTCTTCAACTGTTCTTCCTTGTGTGTATGGAGCTCCCCCTCAAATCTGGACTTGTTGATCACTCTCCATCACACCTAAACAAGACAATCAAGTAATTTTTGGTATCCAAATTGCTTTAGATCCATAGAAATTAGTAGCACAAAGTTTAGTCCCCTTAGGAATCTTTTTTTCAATTTCATCATTTTTAGTTGAAGTAATTAGTCCTTTTGGGACCCCAAATACTTCTAAAAACTTTTCCATTCAAAAATCTAGGGGCACTAAATTGTCTCACATAAAAATTTGATTTTCTCAAATTGTTTTTCTTTTGAAGTTCATTGGAAATCAAATATTTTTCCTTCTTAAGATCATCAAATTCCTTTTGATGATCTTTTTCCATCGTTTAAAGCAAATTTTGTAAATCTAAAACTATAAGTTCAAAATCTTTAATTTTTGCTTCAAACTCTAGATTTGTTTTGGAAAGCAAATCATTTTCCATTTTCAAATTTGAAAGCAATTTTTTGTTTTTAGAAAATGATGCCTTAAATTCCAAAAGCAAATCATCATAGGCATCTTGTAACTCATCAAAAGTATATGAATTTGAACTAGATGAGTTAGAAGTTACCTCCCCCACATTGAGGGCCATAAAGCACAGGTGGGCTACCTCATCATCGGTGGAGTCTTCATCACTCCATATCACCACGTATGCTTTCTTTGAAGATGATCCATTTTTGTTGGACTTGTGGGAATCCTTCATCTTCTTCAATTCATGTAAATCGGGTGAATTTCTTGAAGAGATGAACCATCTCTTCATCTACACTTTCTTCCTCACTTGATTCAACATGATTGCACTTTGAGGACTTGAGAGCAATGGCATTAGTGTTGATGTCAAGCTCCACGATTTTCTTCTTCCCCATCTTCTTTATCTCTTCCTTCTTCTTCTCCTCTTCTTTTCCTTTCTTCATGATTTCATGAGTCAGAAGAGACCTCATGAGTTCATCAAGCTTTAAAGTCTTGAGATTCCTGGCTTCGATGATGGCGGTCTTCTTTGAGTCCTATGACTCGGGAAGAGAATAGAGAAGCTTTCAGACAAACTTGTCTTCCAAAATGATTTCTCCATAGCCTTTGAGTTCATTTGTGATGGTGGAGAATCTATCGAACATCTTTGTGATGTCTTCATCTGGTTCCATCTTGAAGTTCTCATACTCGTGGTTGAGAAGGTCGATCTTTGTCTCATTTACTTCGTTTGTTCCCTCGTATGTAACTTCAAGCTTGTCCTAAACTTCCTTGGCATCTTCGCAAGAGGACATCTTCTCATAGATGTTGAGGCCAAATGCACAAAAGAGGATGTGCAATGCATTGTAATTAAGCTCAATCTTCTTGAGATCATCTGCAATCCACTCTACCTTACTTCGTTGTGGCACGTAAGGACCCTCTTTAACAATATCCCAAAACTTGTAGTATTTGAATTTGATGAAGAACTTCATTCTAATCTTCCAATGAGTGTAGTTGGTCCCATCTAAGAATGGTGGCTTGTCGATGGATTACACCATTTGACCGGTTGATAGAATTGTTGTATCAAGCTTCCGGATTGCCTCAATAGGATGTTAATTCTTTTCGATTGAGTCTTTCTCTAATACCAATTGTTAGGCTTGATAGGCTCGATTTTCTCTGATACCAATTGTTACGCTTGATAGGCTCGATTTTGACAAGGATTTATAGTGGTTCGACCTTCTAACAAGCACCTACATTCACTACCTTAGCTTCCCACTAAGGATTTCACCAAATTCACTCTTGAATTTCTTCCCCTTTTCTAGGCTAAGGAGGCAACCTTTACACACTCAAAAGCTTTCTAACCCAAAGCTTGAGTAAACCCTCTTTACAAGAGAAATTTGAGCAAACTTAAAATCCCTCACTAGGTAGATAGTTTGCACTCTTAAGCTCTCTCACCCAAAACTAAAACACTTGAGAAATATGAAAATTTTGGCTCACGAGTGTTGTCTAAACAAAGAATTAACAATTAAGCACCTAAGACAATTTTCTCATCATAATGTTGTTGACAATTGAAGCATTAACCTATCTTTGATGCTTGGAGGTCCCTTTTATACTACTACTTGAGTTTGTAGCCATTAATAACCGTTGGGGTTGAATTGGAGTTGTTGGAGACTTTATTTCCCACCATAACTGCAGTTATGGTGATGTCCGTATCAGAACACACGACCTTGTATCGAAACGCCCTTCTTTAGAACTAGCTGTTGAAGCCTGATGCAGCAAGCCGTATCGAAACGCCTCTGGTTGTATCGAAACAGTATGAGCTGTATCAAAAGGGTTACAAACCGTTTCGGTACGAGTGACAGTTGAGCTGCATTTAAAAGACTGTTGGGAAAATATGACAGTTGGGGAGGTATTGATCGTTACCCGTATCGAAACACAAAAGGTTGTTTCAAAACAGCACTACACCGTATCGAAACAGGCAAGCATTGTTTTGGTACGCGTTTTGGCAGTTTCAAATCGTATCGATACACATTGGCCCTGTATCAAAATGGGTACCTTAAGGACACTGGTTTGGCAACTTAAAAACATTTCAAACATTGTCAAACCCTTTTTAAAACATCCTTAAACATAATTTCAAGTTGTTTGGACATAAAAGCATTTTTGAGATCTTTTCAATTTATTCCAAAACTATTTTTCAATTATTATATCAAAACATTAGTTCTACAGTATAAATGAGTTGAACTATACCAAAAAAGTCTCGCTTTTATTGAAGTGCTTGCAATGACGGACATAACTAAGTTAAGACTATAACAACCACATAGAATATAAAAAGTTCTAAGGTTCAAGTCTAAAAGTCTTTTTTGCACGTCTTAATTTTTCCCTTTCAAGTTAGACCCATTATCATACCCTTACCACCATATATACTGACAGACATCTTATTCATCTTACTAATTTTCCAAGATACATAATGTTGTTAAAATAACATTTGCTAGTAAATCCTTTTAGAAAATGATAATAATTTATTTCGGGGCTTTGTATGGTCGCACATGTTGCACATGGCTAGAACCACCCCTTTCCAATTGTGTTACAAGCTCCGTTTTGGACTCTAAGGTAAAACGACAAACTAAAAAGTGGTTTGATACCAATGGGCAGTGGTAAATTCTAAAAAAATTTTAAGGCGGTCACACATATATTACACAAATTTCAAGATGAGCACAACTAGTAAAATAGATAACTAAAATAAAATAAAAAACATACTTCATGGTGCATTAAATCAATAAAATAAATATTTAAACGAGAAAATTTCAGATTCCAAGGTGAGCATGTGCCCATCCTAGATCGCACATGGATCCGCCGATGTTCGATACCGTAGCAAATGGAGCAAAGTGTTCAAAGCTACTTGTCTTAGGTTCAAAGGTTTTAACTTGTAGCTTCTTTCTTCTTTTAACTTATCTGAGACGTATCCTTTGTAGAGCCAAGGTTCCCCTTAGCTCTCAAAATTTTTAAAAAAAATTTATATATATAATGGCTCCCCAAATTTTAGAAATTTTGTTTTATGACCCTTCAAAAATCTAAAATTTTCTCTTTGAATATAAAATGGCTCCCAAAAAATTGAAATTCATCTTAATGGCTCTCAAAATTAATTTTAATTTTATAGTTGGCTCCCTCTGTTTAATGTCAAGATCCTTCCCTACTGGCTATTATAATTCCTCACAACTAATAGTATGTACATAATTTATACATTATTCTTTAACCGACAATTACATAACCCCTAGCAAATGAGGTAAAGTTTTAATGGAATCTAGATGTTAAAGCCATCAATGTAGAATGTAGGAAAGAGCCCAACTCCACAATTAGATTTGCTTATAAGATATAAAGGCAAATATATACTTGATATTTAGATAGTGATCAATGTTAATGAAAGCTCTCGAAATAGCTGATCTGGCAACGACTAAAGTGTCTAGGTTTAGTTACACGGCCCATTATGGCTTAATGGTGATCCTCCAGTACCCTCCAGTTCATAGAAATATGAAGGTTTCAGCCTGTGCGAAAGGAGCCATGGTGGTCGTAGATGGTGACCGACGGTGGAGTGTTGATGAAGGCGATGAATGACAGATAGTGTTGGAGTATTCTAGAGAAAGATTAAATGGAAAGTAATCTGAAAGTTTATTAAAAATGGAATTCTTCAATGTATCCAACTCATTACAAAGGTAGGCTTATATAACCCATTGTTTAACAGCCTATGAACGACCCAACAACTATTTAACAAACTAATTAAACCAACTAACAAACTAATTACTAACTTCTAACATTCACCCTACTTCTTCAAGCTTTTGAATTCTCTTTTGATTGATGATTCTCGTGCAAAAGGTGAAAGATGCAAGGTGCAAATGTGAACTACATTTTCAGGCTTGAAATTTTGACATCGGCACTTGAACTTAAATTGGTTTATTGAAAACGAATCGAAACTTGAGCTAGCTCATTGAAAATGAATCGAAAGTATCATTCATCTTCCTTTTCTTTCATCCAGAATTCCTTCAAAACAAAAGAACTTGTATTTTTCACTTGGTGGTTTACCGAGAATCGAAAGTGTTCTTCATCTTTTCATTCTTCTTAACTCACCTTTTTCACTTGGTGGTTTACCAATAATCGAAGGTGTTCTTCATCCATTCGTTCTTCTTAATTCACCTTTTTCACTTGGTGGTTTACCGAGAACTGAAGGTGTTCTTCATCCTTTCGTTCTTTTTAACTCACCCTATTTTTTTGACCTACAATTTTCTTCCCATTTAGAATTCCTTTGTAGAACTATTGACCACAAAAAATAGCAATAACCTTCAAGAAGCATCGATGAATTGAGCAATCCCAGCATCAGATGCACTATAACAGTAATCTATATCGACAGCAAAAGAAACCATCATCAATTCACAACACTAAATCATCTTCAATCAACAACCAAGTTTGATATAGCTAGGTGAAAAAAAACAGTTTGCATGAATGAACCTAACAGGTGTGGCCTCTCAACCAAATACCATGTAAAGCA
The DNA here is from genome assembly GCA_030270665.1 of Hibiscus trionum. Classification (NCBI taxonomy): domain Eukaryota; kingdom Viridiplantae; phylum Streptophyta; class Magnoliopsida; order Malvales; family Malvaceae; genus Hibiscus; species Hibiscus trionum. The sequence continues at coordinate 4,117,064 of BSYR01000007.1, read as the reverse complement.
TCAGCGGTACACATGCTAAAATTAGGGAACACATAGTCTATCATCAGAAGAATTCAGATCAAATATTATCAACACCTCAATAACCTTCAATCCCCAATTCAGAAAATGTAATCAATCAGTTATACCCTCCAATTCAGAAAACAATATCATTAACCATCTACTATGTTTGATTGACAACAACCAGTAAAATTTCAGTTAACCATAAGAACCAATAGCAACACCAATTAGGGATAAGAACATTGTCCAGCAACAGATATCACTAAACATACAAATAAGAAGGTGAATGGCAGCTGAACATCGAATCATCATAGACTAGATAACAACCAACAACAAAAGACTACCATATCTAAAAAATAAGGATCAAATAACCAGAACTACTGGGCAAAAATGGAAAAAAGTGCATATGAGATCCCGCCACATTTATTGTTAATATCAAGAAACAAAATTTCAGATCTCGCTGAAATCAAGTAAACCGACCCAGCGTTCTTTAGAAAACAACATGAGCATGCCGACAGTAATATTGTAGTCAGATTGAAAAGTGACAGTAGATCTGAAGCATCTAGTTCGTTAACGATCGATTTTGAAAAAATTTCGGATCTAAAAAATAGATGCGTATATATCGACCAGCTAAGAGGAACCAGAAAATTTAGATCTGAGATATAAAACAAAGAAGAAACTAATGGCGTTGAGATCTGAAAATAACAGCAACAACGAACGAAATGGTAGAATAAGAAGAACCAGATTCGGAAGGCGACAGAAGAAAAACGGTTTCAAAACTGAAAGCGGCGATAGCGAAAGAGAACTAGCGTCAGGATCGTCGGTGGTGAATGATACCATTTGAGAAAGGAGCCATGGTGGCCGGAGAAGGTGACCGGCCGTAGAGTGTTGATGAAGGCAATGAACGATAGATAGCGTTGGACTATTCTAGAGTGAGATTAAATGAAAAGTAATCTGAAAGTTTATTAAAAATGGAATTCTTCAATGTATCCAACTCATTGCAAAAGTAGGCTTATATAACCCAATGTTTAACAGCCTATGAACGGCCCAACAACTATTTAATAAACTAATTAAACCAACTAACAAACTAATTACTAACTTCTAACATAAACTAAATGTGCCAGCTTCTTTGAAATGATCTGTCCTCCGATCTATGGCTTTCACGCTGCAGTTGGTATCCAATTTATGCCCATCTTTAATTTATTTAACTGATAAGTAGCTATCTCCTTTTGTCTCACTTTCTCTACCAGGCCATTATCAAGCCCCACAACCACCATTCTCTCAGCAGCTCTTTACATGCATAATCTGCAGTTGGTATCCATTTTTGCTTATTCTAGGAAGTAGATATTGGCTTGAGAAATTCTAGCTATCTTCATGTATTTGTTTGTCTTTAATCCATTTGTTGATTCTTTTGTCTTATTGCCAACCAAATCTGATAGAGTTTCAAACTTAACAAAACCAATCAAGCCATTGGTCCCCTTCCTTGTCGGTGGTTTAAATTTAATGCACAAACCAGTGCCAGTGCTGATGGCTCTATACTCAAAGTTCATTTCATAACTGCCACTTATCTTTGTTACCTGGATTTAAGTATATGCCATGTGCTTAATTAATGGTAGTAGATGACCCATTTTCTATTAGTGAAAGGGCATTTCACAGTAAAGCAGCTTAATTTAAGATTAAAAATAATAAATTTTAAGGCTTGTTCAAACAATATAAAATATTATATTTTTTGAAGTTGGGGTATTTGCTCGATATGAATATGATATTCGTCTTTTGTATTTCACAGTATTTGGATTTATGGTAAACTACTGTAATGCTCACTTACGTTTGGGTGGTGTACACTTTTGCTCACTGATTTTAAAAATTGAACTTTATGCTCATTTACGTATTAGGAGTGTAAACTTATCCTCACTGAAATGTTTTTCACCGTTAACATTTAACAGGAAGCTGATTTGGCAGATTAAAGGTTAATTAATAAAAGGCTTAATACCCAAATAGGTGCCCAAACTATGCTTGTGGATCTCTTTTGGTGCCTAAACTATTTTTAGCTCTAAATAGGTGCCTAAAGTTTCGATTTTGGTCATTTTAGGTGTCTAAATGTTAACTATCGTTATATTTATTAAAAAACATTTTTTTATTTTATTTATTTTTTTAATTTAATTTATTTTTTAACTTAATTTTTTATAAAAAATGTAAATTTCCCAAAACTCACAAAAAGTCACCAAATTCGAAATCCCTAACTTCCCCAGCCGAATCTGTCGTTGATGGTTTCGCCGCTGCCCCCATATTCGCCGCTGGACTACCAAAAACGTTTCCCCAACCACCCATCGCTGGCAAACGACAGTAGGTGTGTCGATCGGCTTCCTAACATCGAAAGAAGCCAAATTCACGAAAGGAAGTCGTCGGTACACCTACCGTCGGTTATCGGCGATGCGTGGTTGGGGGAAACGGCCGTGGTAGTCCAGTGGCGGTAGTGGTGGTCTCCAGTGAGGTAGTAAACGGCGAGAACAATAGTAATTTAGGGATTTGGGGTTTTGGGACTGTTTTGTAAAGATTTAAGACTGTTAATTTTTTTAGAAAATTGTATTTTGAATTTTATTTAATAAAAAAATTAAAAATTAAAAACATGCCACTTGTCACAATTTAATTGGCTAACGATTTTTTATTAACGGTTAAGCACCTAAAATGACCAAAATTAAAACTTTAGACACATATTTAGAGCTAAAATAGTATAAGCACGAAAAGTGATCCACAAGCATAGTTTGGGCACCTATTTGGATATTAAGCCTTTTATTGTTAATATCAAGAAACAAAATTTCAGATCTCATCGAAATCAAGTAAACCAACCTAGTGTTCTTCAGCAACAACAACATGAGCATGCCGACAATAAAATAGAACAAAGTGCATATCAGATCCCGCCACATTTATTGTTAATATCAAGAAACAAAATTTCAGATCTCACCGATATCAAGTAAACCAACCCAGCATTCTTCAGCAACAACAACATGAGCATGCCGACAGTAAAATTGTAGTCAGATTGAAAAATGACAGGAGATCTGAAGCATCTAGTTCGTTAACGAACGATTTTGAAGATTTTCCAGATCTAAAAAAATGATGTGCATATATCGACCAGCTAAGAGTGTAACACCCCAATTTTGGGCTTGGAAGTTTAGGGTCTGAACCGGACCGGTCTGATTTTCGGTTCGAATATAAAAGGTGGTTTTAGGGAAAGCCTAGTTCGGGATGCATTAAAAATATGGAAAAATATATAAAAATCCTCTTTTAATATATATAAGAGAGTGGTGAAATCAATTTTAGAAAATAAGGCTTGGAAGTGTGACATTTCGAAATGGTGACTAAAATGTAATTTTTGAAAAGTTCAGTGGTGACTGTTTTGTAAGGATTGAAACTTTGAATCTTTAAGGAGCTAATTTACCCAAGGAAGGATTTCTCCAAATTTTTCATAATTTTAATGATTCATTTAGTGTTTAATTAATTAAAAGAAAAGTGGGAAACCATATTTTAGATTTTCATAACTAACTTTTGTTAAAACTTTCTCATCTCATTTTCTCTCAAAATTCCCTCAGCCAAACACATTTCCACGGCAACATTTCTTTTGATTTTCACACTAAATGATGAGGTTTCAACCATCAATTGATTCCTAATCCTTTCTACATCAAATCCTCTTCATTTGCTTATTGAATTTTCAAGGATTTTGGCTCTAAACAAGGAGAAATCTACATTTAGAGGTAAGGATGTTCTTCTCCTCTAAATACTCAGTTCTTTACTGAAATTCCCAAGTTCTCAATCCTTAAATTAAGTTTTGTAAAAGGATCTCTTAGCTTGAGCATCCTTCAACACATGACTTTCAAAACCAGCATTAAGCCATGCTAAAACATGCTTTCAAAACAGAATTTAAACATGCAAATTAAATACATTGCATCCAACCATCTCATGGTTCATCCAAGAGTGAGAGTTTTCCCGAAAACTTACTCTTAAGCTTAGTTAAGTTGATTAGACTTAAACTATGCTCCCATAACCTTCAAACATTGGTTTCAAAGCTGAAAACCCAACTTCACTCACCGATACACAAAACTAAGCTAGCCGACAAGCCTTCCACGCATCCGAAACCTCCAACGCCACCTCTATTGCTTTTGGATCATTCTCCCCTGTTTTAAACACATAACAACAGAGGATTAATGCATCATCATGCATTAAAAATACCAGCAACACCACTCAACTCGCTGCTCTACATAAATCTAACATTTCGGCTACCAAACACAACCGAAATTACCTCCTAACTTTTCCAAAACATAACCCAGCCAAGATCCATCACTTCTAACCATTTCTAGACATCAATTAACATCCAAAATGAACCCAACCTCGTCCGTATACCTCCAGCATTAACAGAACACCAAAATCACCCCAAAAACTACCATTTTCATAAGCAAAAACTTAGGAAACATAACCTATTCGTTGAGCATCCTTGGGATGGTATGATGGAAATGTGGAATTGATGCATAGTGTTGCATGTTGTTTAATGACTTTGTTTAATGCTTTAAAACAGTGAATTGATGATGTTAATTGATGTGTATTGGCAAGTGATGTAAGTGGTTTTTGGTTACTTTAATCGGATATAGTTAGCCGGCTATAGGATTGGGTGCACCGTGAATTGAGTCGCCTTGGATGTTGAGGGATTGTGATTGTACCGTAAACTCAATCCAAGTACCCTAGTGATTGAGGAAATTGGTGTCACCACGATGGAGGATGGCTCTCGTGGGTGGACTTTGTTAAGTGTCGCCACGATGGAGGATGGCTCTCGTGGGTGGACTTTGTTAAGCGTCACAACGGTGGAGGGTTGCTCCCGTGTGTGAGCTTGGTTAAGGTGATTACAATGGTGGAGGTAGCTCCCATGTGTAAGCCTTGTGGTGTGTCCCGGCTCTCGCTAGTGAGTTATACAACTTCCGATGAGTGATGTTGAGGGGTTGTGATTGTACCGTTAAACTCCATCACGAGTGTTGAGGGGTTGTGATTGTACCGGTAAACTCCACCTTGTGTTGTTCGGTAGTGTGTATGAAGCGTGTGGGACAACGCTTGTAATCCGCGTATCCGATTGTGTCTTGAGTTGAAATGGGTTGTGAATTATCACTTGAAAGCCAATATAATGTTTTTGAATGTAGTGAAGCGAGAGATTCTTGAAATGATGTAAGGTTTCATGGGAGATGTGTAATGGTTTAAGAGTGCGTGTATTACTTGTTAAGCTTGAACAAGTGTTTATCTTCTATTGTGAATGGTGCATATGTGCATGGAATCTCTTTAGTGCATTGTAGTCTTGTGACGGCTTGTTTTAAAAGGCATGTAGTGCAAATGTTGCTTTTGTAGTTTATGTGTTTTGCATTTGTGGAATGCATGAGATTGTTAGAAGGAACAAATGGGTTTCGAAAGGTTTTGCCTTGAAATGATCATCAAGCATGACGAAAGTATGTTGTGAAGTGGGAGTGTTTTCCAAGGAATTTGAGTTTAACTTTGCATGTGGTGTTCATGCATGGAAAGGTTTCAATAATAGTTTTTGCAAGAATGTGTTTTGGGTTGAGTTGTTTAGCTTTTCTAAGCTAAAGGTTGGATTTCATGTGGAGTAATGCCTGGTTTAAAGCATGTTGTTTCAAAAGGGGTTTTTCAAACAATGCTTTGGTTTATTGAAGTGCATCTACTTCTAAAAAGGGTTTTATGATTCGCTGCATTGATGGTGTTTTGGTTTTGAGCATTCCTCACTAAGCATTATGTGCTTACGCTCCTTTTTGTCCATCAATGTAGATATTTGAAGTTGGGACAGCAAGAAGCAAGGGATTCAAGAAGAACTCCACTTGAGAAGTATGTCTTGGTTTATAGCTATAGATAATAAAGGCAATGGGGTGAAAGTCTTTTACATTGATGTGTAATGAGATTGTGTATGTTGAACAAGTTCGGTTTATGGTTTGAACTTGGTTGTTGATCGCTTTGCCATATTTGAATCTTCTTCATAAGTTGTTATGCTATGCTTCTTGTTTTAAAAGCATGATCAAGTGTTGGATGTGTTGATTGAGTTGGTGCACCTAAGGTTTGATTGTACCTAGTTGTTAATGCAATTTGGTAGCTATGATGCTTGTCATGTTGTTGATATATTGAGGAATGGTTTAAAGTATGTTTGTTGGTGTTTTGAGAGTTGGTTTGTTTTGTATATTAGGGTGCATGCCTATAGACTTGTGGATCTTCCTAATTGATGCCATGAATGTGTTTTGATGATGCAATTATGTACCTCATATGTATGATGACTTGTTGGCATCATTAGGAGGTCATTAGAATGTGTTTGAGTGGATGATTGTGTGTTAAACTAGCAAATTCTGCACTTTCTGGGCAGTCCGTATCGGAACGGGCACTAGCGTTTCGAAACGGGGGCCTGAAATGGCCTTCGTGTATCGAAACGGGTAGAGGCCGTTTCAAAACGAATTGGCCACTGCCAAGCCCTGTTTCGATACAGGTCTCAAAACGAACCCGCGTTTCGGAGCGGTCAACCCCCGTTCTAAAATAGATGACCGTTGGGCACTGATTTGAATGGTTTAAAAGTTTGCATGCTTTACGTTTTAGTCCTAAAAATCGTTTTAGCAATTGCTTGAGTTTGGAATGCCCGTTTGAGGTGAAATTTGACAGGGAAGCATGTAATATGATTAATTTGGTATCGATAACTCAAAGATCAGTTAAGTCCTCTTAATTTCCAAAATTTACAATTTGGTCCCTAGCTTTTGAATGTTGTGCAATTGAGTCCTTTAATGTTTTCCGATCGTTGTGCTTTTCAAGTATGTTTTTCTCAAGGGTACGCTTAAGGTTAATGTACATCTAGATAAGATTAAAATGAAAAAAGGGTCGTTAATCAAGGTTTACTTTCGGGTTGACTTTGGTTTTCCCCGTGTAATCTTCGTAGTTCGGGTCAACCGTCTAGGCCGGGCTAAGGGGGTTACATTTGGTGGTATCAGATCTAAGTTGCGAATATCTGGGGCAAGGGTAAGTTATTATAATAAGTGTTTGATGTTTGTTCTAATGTGTGGTTGAAAGTTGGTTGAAAAATGTGTTTTTGAGCGAGTGGTTGATGTTTTTATCATGCTAATTGGTTATGAATCATCCGTGAGCTAGTGTGAACTTGTATTAATGATATGCTGGTGTTGTGAGTTAATTTTCTGAGTGATGAAAATGTGTTGGGTATGATATGTTGATATTGTGTTGTTGAGGGTGAATGTTGTATGATGAAAGCATGATTGAAGTTTGATGATTGATATGCTCGGTGTTTGTGATATCAATGTTTTTATCGATTGCGATTTCGTATAAAAGGGGAGAATTTGGGATACCCATTGCCTTATTATTATAGCTATTGTGTTATGTTGGAGTTGGAGTCTTGAATCCTTGCTTGAAGCTGGCCTGATCGTTTTGTTTGTTTTGTTATCATTGCTTTGTTATTAATAGCACGATGAGATCGATGAAAGAATGGCAGTTGGGTGAGATGGTTGCTGCTTTAGAGCAGGTTGTTAAGGCGTGGAATTCACCGTTTGGTGGAGGTGTTTTGTTTCAGTCTACAGTGCCTAGAGTTGAGGTAGTAAGGCTGGAGGAGGAAGCTGGTTCTGTGATGAAGGGTTCATCACCTGTAGTTCAAGAGGTGTCGGGAACATCTCAGGCCGTGGTGAAAGTGAGGCCTGAGGACGTGTCGACTGTGGGACACGCGAGTTTGTCAAAACAGCGTTTATATGATTTGGGAGCTGTGGAGTATCATGGTTCGACACCTGAGGCATTCGAGGCTTGGTTGGCCAGTGTAATTCTGATTTTGGATCAGGAAGGGTGTGACTACGCCTGTAAGCTGGGAAGTGTCGTCTCGTTGATGTTGGAGGACGCTTGTGCCTGGTGGACATCTGTGGCGGTGGCAACGCATATCCACGATATAGATTGGGAGTTCTTTGTGTCTGCCTTTAATGAAAGATACCTTGGAGAGAAGTTCTCAAGGGTTAAGCAATGTGGGGGTGTGGCTTCAGACTATGAAGGTGAGAAAAGTTTAAGCAAAAGAGCTGTGGGTACTGACCTCGGGAGCGGTCAGCGTAAGAGGCTACGTGATAGACGGATTTGCTTGAATCAAAGTCTAGGTGGTAGTGCAGATGTGGGTCAAGTGCTACATGATCAAGGAGTGGTAGCTCGGTTGCCGATGTGTGACCGTTGTGGAAGATGTCATGTGGCAGGTTGTTGGGGCGCGGGAGTTTGTTGGAACTGTGGTTCTAAGGAGCATGTGAAGCGAAATTGTCCTCAAGTGGTGAGATCGGTTTCAGTGGGTGCAAAAGGGTCTCAGAAGGGTCATGGGCTTGGCCGAGACAAAGTTCGGAGGTGGCAGGAAAGGCAGAAAGGTGTGAAGAGCTTGGGGGATGAATCTTGTTGGAATTGTGGGTCTGTTGGACATTTGAGACGAAATTGTTTGGAGTTGGCTCGGGGAAGTCAGGGTTCTTTATCGCAGGGAGATGGTGATGACCCTAAATTTTTGGTTGATGTTGCGACGGTGCGGCTAAAGAATGGTGGTTCTGCGAGGAAGAGAGCTCGTCTGTTGAAGCTCCGGGGCAGTGAGGTTATTACAGGTAACTTTGTTAAGTAATCTTTGCCCTAGTTATCTTTGTTTGGTTTCGGTTGGGTTTCTCTTGCGTAGTGGGTTTGGTCTTATAGCTAGCAAGTTTGGGGTAGTAGCTGGTGTTGTTTTGAAAACAACTTTAGTGTGAAGAGGGCATTAGTGGAGTATTTTGTGATTAGCGGATTATTAGAATGGTGGAGTTGGACAAGTTAGAAGTGAGAAAGAGGTTGTTCTTAGGCGGATTCTGAGGATGTTATTGGTGGGTGTGAACTGACATACATGCACAGTTAAAACCATTTGTTATATACTATATTATATATATGTGTTGGTACATGCATACATGTGACATGACATTAGAGGTTTTGCATACATGTACACAGGCATTGATAGGGCATATTGGTGACCATGCATACGAACGTTCACACTTGCTAATAGCTAGTTGGGTCCGTTAGTTTTGTGGTAGGATTAGGTTGGATAGTGGGTTTTAAGAGTTGTTTTGGTGCTAGAAGAATGTTAGAAGTAGTGGAGGGTAGTAAGCGAGTTGTCAGTAATAGAGAGTGCGATCTTGCATGATTGGCAGGAGGAAAGTGTTTTGGTGCTTAAAGAGTTTAGCGGTGTGGTGGTGAGGAGATTACCGGTTGGAGTTAGAATCGGTCAAGTGGTTGTGAATAGCTAGTAGATATGGTAGTTTCTTTGTGTTAGGTGATGTTGTAGGTTAGTAGATGTGTCTCCAGAGTTCTGAGGTGTCTTGGCATTGATGTTTGCAATAGGAGGGTTGTTTATGTTGGTGATGGTTTGTAGCAACCTTTGAGGAGTTGAGTAGAGGTTTTGTAATCTTAACCTGTTTGTATAGATTGGGCGGTATCCGGGTAAGGCTAGTGTTTTGGTCAAAGCTTGAAGTGGAAAGGCAATGTAAGTTCAAGGGCCATTGTAGGTAGGTCGGGTTCTTGTGAGAAGAGGTTTGCTAGTCGTGTATAAGTGAATCTTTTCTAAAGTCAGCTAGGGGTAAGTGGAACAGCTGGCGGAGTTAAGGTTGGAGTTTTGTGATGTGGATTTTGGATGTTGAGTGAGTAGTTTTGGTGAGTCGTTATGGCAGAGATAGTGACGGGTGTGAAGGAATGTCGTCCATACGCTGAGAAGTTGAGTAAGCAGTTGAAGCTTAAGAATTTTTGGCTTGTTGTGGTAATCTTTGAAAGAAGCTGAGCAGTTTTGCAAGGGGTTTTTGGAAGCAGTAAAGGTTGTGGGTCACATGGTGGATGAAACTGGGTGGGTTGGTGTCACTGTGTGTGCAAGTTTTGGGAGTTATGAGATAAGATGGAGTATGTTGTAAAAATTTGGAAGTTCTTCGGGTTGCTGAGGCTAAGCGCAGTTCGGAGGTGTGAAAGGTTACACTGAGATTAACATCTGAGTGTTCTGGAAGTTTGGAACTGTATGTAGTGGTGTTGGGTTTTGTTATAGTGTAAGTTTGATTTGTGGAGGAGTTGATTTTTGTGGTGTTGTGTGTGGAGTATGTTCAGGGGTGCTTAGTTCACTTGCGTTACTTTGTGTGTTGCTTTGAGAAGTTTGGTTTTGTGCTCTTTTCGCCGGTTGAAATTTCGAGGATGAAACTTCCTAAGAGGGGGAGAGTTGTAACACCCTAATTTTGTGCTTGGAAGTTTAGGGTCTGAACCGGACCGGTCTGATTTTCGGTTAGAATATAAAAGGTGGTTTTAGGGAAAGCCTAGTTCGGGATGCATTAAAAATATGGGAAAATGTCTAAAAATCCTCTTTTAATATATATAAGAGAGTGGTGAAATCAATTTTATAAAATAAGGTTTGGAAGTGTGACATTTCGAAATGGTGACTAAAATGTAACTTTTGAAAAGTTCAGTGGTGACTGTTTTGTAAGGATTGAAACTTTGAATCTTTAAGGAGCTAATTTACCCAAGGAAGGATTTCTCCAGATTTTTCATAATTTTAATGATTCATTTAATGTTTAATTAATTAAAGGAAAACTGGGAAACCATATTTTAGATTTTCATAACTAACTTTTGTTAAAACTTTCTCATCTCATTTTCTCTCAAAATTCCCTCAGCCAAACACATTTCCACAGCAACATTTCTTTTTATTTTCACACTAAATGATGAGGTTTCAATCATCAATTGATTCCTAATCCTTTCTACATCAAATCCTCTTCATTTGCTTATTGAATTTTCAAGGATTTTGGCTCTAAACAAGGAGAAATCTACATTTAGAGGTAAGGATGTTCTTCTCCTCTAAATACTCAGTTCTTTACTGAAATTCCCAAGTTCTCAATCCTTAAATTAAGTTTTGTAAAAGGTTTTGATGTTGTGATCTTGATTTTGGCTTAAAACCCAAGATTTGGATTAAATCTTGAAGAAATTTGTGGTGATTGTTTGGGCTCTGTTGTGAGATGGCTTTTTAATGTATTTTGGATGTTTAATGATGTGTAATTGAGTTTTGATCAATGCAATACCGAATAGGTTATGTTTCCTAAGTTTTTGCTTATGAAAATGGTGGTTTTTAGGGTGATTTTGGTGTTCTGTTAATGCTGGAGGTATAAGGACAAGGTTGGGTTCATGTTGGATGTTAATTTATGTTTAGAAATGGTTAGAAGTGATGGATCTTGGCTGGGTTATGTTTTGGAAAAGTTTGGAGGTGATTTCGGTTGTGTTTGGTAGCCGAAATGTTAGATTTATGTAGAGCAGCGAGTTGACTGGTGTTGCTGGTATTTTTAATGCATGAAGATGCATTAATCCTCTGTTGTTATGTGTTTAAAACAGGGGAGAATGATCCGAAAGCAATAGAGGTGGCGTTGGAGGTTTCGGATGCGTGGAAGGCTTGTCGGCTAGCTTAGTTTTGCGTATCGGTGAGTGAAGTTGGGTTTTCAGCTTTGAAACCAATGTTTGAAGGTTATGGGAGCTTAGTTTAAGTCTAAGAAACTTAACTAAGCTCAAGAGTAAGTTTTCGGGAAAACTCTCACTCTTGGATGAACCATGAGATGGTTGGATGCAATGTATTTAATTTGCATGTTTAAATTCTGTTTTGAAAGCATGTTTTAGCATGGCTTAATGCTGGTTTTGAAAGTCATGTGTTGAAGGATGCTCAAGGTAAGAGATCCTTGGGTTGGTATGATGGAAATGTGGAATTGATGCATAGTGTTGCATGTTGTTTAATGACTTTGTTTAATGCTTTAAAACAGTGAATTGATGATGTTAATTGATGTGTATTGGCAAGTGATGTAAGTGGTTTTTGGTTACTTTAATCGGATATAGTTAGCCGGCTATAGGATTGGGTGCACCGTGAATTGAGTCGCCTTGGATGTTGAGGGGTTGTGATTGTACCGTAAGCTCCATCCAAGTACCCTAGCAATTGAGGAAATTGGTGTCACCACGATGGAGGATGGCTCTCGTGGGTGGACTTTGTTAAGTGTCACCACGATGGAGGATGGCTCTCGTGGGTGGACTTTGTTAAGCGTCACAACGGTGGAGGGTTGCTCCCGTGTGTGAGCTTGGTTAAGGTGATTACAATGGTGGAGGTAGCTCCCATGTGTAAGCCTTGTGGTGTGTCCCGGCTCTCGCTAGTGAGTTATACAACTTCCGATGAGTGATGTTGAGGGGTTGTGATTGTACCGTTAAACTCCATCACGGGTGTTGAGGGGTTGTGATTGTACCGGTAAACTCCACCTTGTGTTGTTCGATAGTGCGTATGAAGCTTGTGGGATAACGCTTGTAATCCGCGTATCCGATTGTGTCTTGAGTTGAAACAGGTTGTGAATTATCACTTGAAAGCCAATATAATGTTTTTGAATGTAGTGAAGCGAGAGATGCTTGAAATGATGCAAGGTTGCATGGGAGATGTGTAATGGTTTAAGAGTGTGTGTATTACTTGTTAAGCTTGAACAAGTGTTTATCTTCTATTGTGAATGGTGCATATGTGCATCGAATCTCTTTAGTGCATTGTAGTCTTGTGAAGGCTTGTTTTAAAAAGCATGTAATGCAAATGTTGCTTTTGTAGTTTATGTGTTTTGCATTTGTGAAATGCATGAGATTGTTAGAAGGAACAAATGAGTTTCGAAAGGTTTTGCTTTGAAATGATCATCAAGCATGAGGAAAGTATGTTGTGAAGTGGAAGTGTTTTCCAAGGAATTTGAGTTTAACTTTGCATGTGGTGTTCATGCATGGAAAGGTTTCAATAATAGTTTTTGCAAGAATGTGTTTTGGGGTGAGTTGTTTAGCTTTTCTATGCTAAAGGTTGGATTTCATGTGGAGTAATGCATGGTTTAAAGCATGTTGTTTCAAAAGGGGTTTTTCAAACAATGCTTTGGTTTATTGAAGTGCATCTACTTCTAAAGAGGGTTTTGTGATTCGCTGCATTGATGGTGTTTTGGTTTTGAGCATTCCTCACTAAGCATTATGTGCTTACGCTCCTTTTTGTCCATCAATGCAGATATTTGAAGTTGGGACAGCAAGAAGCAAGGGATTCAAGAAGAGCTCCACTTGAGAAGTATGTCTTGGTTTATAGCTATAGATAATAAAGGCAATGGGGGGAAAGTCTTTTACATTGATGTGTAATGAGATTGTGTATGTTGAACAAGTTCGGTTTATGGTTTGAACTTGGTTGTTGATCGCTTTGCCATATTTGAATCTTCTTCATAAGTTGTTATGTTATGCTTCTTGTTTTAAAAGCATGATCAAGTGTTGGATGTGTTGATTGAGTTGGTGCACCTAAGGTTTGATTGTACCTAGTTGTTAATGCAATTTGGTAGCTATGATGCTTGGCATGTTGCTGATATATTGAGGAATGCTTTAAAGTATGTTTGTTGGTGTTTTGAGAGTTGGTTGGTTTTGGATATTAGGGTGCATGCCTATAGACTTGTGGATCTTCCTAATTGATGCCATGAATGTGTTTTGATGATGCAATTATGTACCTCATATGTATGATGACTTGTTGGCAAGATTAGGAGGTCATTAGAATGTGTTTGAGTGGATGATTGTGTGTTAAACCAGCAAATTCTTCACTTTCTGGGCAGTCCGTATCGGAACGGGCACTAACGTTTCGAAACGGGGGCCTGAAATGGCCTTCGTGTATCGAAACGGGTAGAGGCCGTTTCGAAATGAATTGGCCACTGCCAAGCCCTGTTTCGATACAGGTCTCGAAACGAACCCGCGTTTCGGAACGGTCAACCCCCGTTCCGAAACAGATGACCGTTGGGCACTGATTTGAATGGTTTAAAAGTTTGCAAGCTTTACGTTTTAGTCCTGAAAATCGTTTTAGCAATTACTTGAGTTTGGAATGCCCGTTTGAGGTGAAATTTGACAGGGAAGAATGTAATATGATTAATTTGGTATCGGTAACTCAAAGATCAGTTAGGTCCTCTTAATTTCTAGAATTTACAATTTGGTCCCTAGCTTTTGAATGTTGTGCAATTGAGTCCCTTAATGTTTTTCGATCGCTGTGCTTTTCAAGTATGTTTTTCTCAAGGGTACGGTTAAGGTTAATGTACATCTAGATAAGATTAAAATGAAAAAAGGGTCGTTAATCAAGGTTGACTTTCGGGTTGACTTTGGTTTTCCCCGTGTAATCTTCGTAGTTCGGGTCAACCGTCTAGGCCGGGCTAAGGGGGTTACAAAGAGGAACTAGAAAATTTAGATTTGAGATATAAAATGAAGAAGAAACTAATGGCGTTGAGATTTGAAAATAACATCAACAACGAACGAACGATAGAATAGGAAGAACCAGATTTGGTAGGCGGCAGAAGAAAAACGCTTTTAAAATTGAAAGCGGCGACAGCGAAAAAGAATCGGCGTCAGAATCGTCGATGGCGAATGATACCATGTGAGAAAGAAACCATGGTGGCTGGAGATGGTGACCGGCGGTAAAGTGTTGATGAAGGCGATGAGCGACAGATAGTGTTGGAGTATTCTAGAAAAAGATTAAATGAAAAGTAATTTGAAAGTTTATTAAAATGGAATTCTTCAATGTATCAAACTCATTACAAAAGTAGGCTTATATAACCCAATGTTTAATCGCCTATGAACAGCCCAACAACTATTTAACAAACTAATTAAACCAACTAACGAACTAATTATTAACTTCTAACAGAAACTAAATGTGCCAGCTTCTTCGAAATGATCTGTCCTCCGATCTATGACTTTCGCACTATAGTTCGTATCCAATTTATGCTCATCTTTAATTTCTTTAACTGATAAGTAGCTATCTTCATTTGTCTTACTTTCTCTGCCAGGCCATTATCAAGCCCCACAACCAGCATCCTCTCAACAGTTGATAGAAACCCTAGCCCTTTACATGCATAGTCTCCAGTTGGTATACGTTTTTGCTTATTCTAGGAAGTAGATATTGGCTTGAGAAATGCTAGCTATCTTCATGTATTTGTTTGTCTTTAATCCATTTGTTGATTCCTTTGTCTTATTGCCAACCAAATCTGATATGGTTTTAAACTTGATAAAATAAATCAAGCCAGTGGTCCCCTTTCTTGCCGATGGTTCAAATTTAATGCACAAACCAGTGTCAGTGCTGATGGCTCTATACTCAAAGTTCATTTCATGACTGCCACCTATCTTTGTTATCTGGCTTTAAGTATATGCCATGTGCTTAATTAATGATAGTAGATGACCCATTTTCTATTAGTGAAAGGGCACATTTCACAGTAAAGCAGCCTAATTTAAGATTAAAAAATAATAAATTCTAAAGCTTGTTCAAACATTATAAAATATTATATTTTTTGAAGTTGGGGTATTTGTTCGATATGAATATGATATTCGTCTTTTGTATTTCACAGTATTTGGATTTAGGGTAAACTACTTAGGTGGTGTACACTTTTGTTCACTAATTTTAAAAATTGAACTTTATGCTCATTTACGTTTTTGGGGTGTAAATTTATCTCACTGAAATGTTTTTCACCATTAACATTAAAGGTTAATTAATAAAAGGCTTAATACCCAAATAGGTGCCCAAACTATGCTTGTGGATCACTTTTGGTGCCTAAACTATTTTCAGCTCTAAATAGGTGCCTAAAGTTTCAATTTTGGTCATTTTAGGTGCCTAAACGTTAACTACCGTTATTTTTATTAAAAACAATTTTTTATTTTATTATTTATTTTTAATTTTATTTATTTTTTAACTTATTTTTTTATAAAAAAACCTAAATTTCCCAAAACTCACAAAAAGGTCCCCAAATTCAAAATTCCTAACTTCCCCAGCCGAATCCGCTGTCGATGGTTTCGCTGCAGCCCCCATATCCGCCGCTAGACTACCAAGAACGTTTCCCCAACCACCCATCGCCGGTAAACGACGGTAGGTGTGTCGATCGGCTTCCTAACATCGAAAGAAGCCAAAATCGCGAAAGGAAGTCGCCGACACACCTACCGTCGGTTATCGGCGATGCGTTGTTGGGGGAAACGGTTGTGGTGGTCCAGCAGCGGTAGTGGTGGTCTTCGGTGAGGTAGTAAATGGCGAGAGCGACTGTAATTTGGGGATTTGGAGTTTTGGGTTATGAATTTGGGACTGTTTTGTAAAGATTTAAAACTGTTACTTTTTTTAGAAAATTGTATTTTGAATTTTATTTAATAAAAGAAATTAAAAATTAAAAACATGCCACTTGTCACAATTTAATTGGCTAACGATTTTTTATTAACGGTTAAGCACCTAAAATGACCTTAATTAAAACTTTAGGCACTTATTTAGAGCTAAAATAGTTTAAGCACCAAAAGTGATCCACAAGCATAGTTTGGGCACCTATTTGGGTATTAAGTCTTTTATTAATTAATTTTTAATCTGTCAAATCAGCTTCCCGTTAAATGTTAACGGTGAAAACGTTTTTGTGAGGACAAGTTTACACCCCAAAAACGTAAATAAGCATAAAGTTCAATTTTTAAAATTAGTGAGTAAAAGTGTACACAACCTAAACATAAGTGAGCATTACGAAAATTTACCCTTGGATTTAATTAGTTATGACGTCTTTTGACCCACCAAAAATGTTGAAGCTCACGATTCATAGCAAACTGGAGGAAATATGAAAAAGGCATGCAGGTATGAAAAGTGTTTTTTTTTACTGCAACAACTGACTACATTTAAAGCCAACAACTTTTGCTCACAATTCCTAATAAAAATGGTAAATTACACTATTCATCACTCAGCTATCTTCTCATTTCTATTTTGGTCACTCAACTTTTAAAATTTTCAATTTACTAACTGAATTTTTGAATTACTCATGTTTTAATCACTTTGTATTATTTTCTTATGACATGGTATTTTTTATTATTATTGAATATAAAATAATTTAAATTAAAAATAAAATCATATTTTATTATTATTAAGGATAAAATATTGTAATTGTCACTTATGTTTAGTAAATGTACACTTTTGGTCACCGATTTACAAAATTGACCGTTATGGTCACTTACGTTTTCGTTGTGTAAACTTATGGCCGTTCGAACGCTAATTTCTGTTAAGTGTCGTTAAATAGGTGACATGGTATTGATAGTTACGAAAATTTGTATAATAGCACATTTAACCCTTTATATTTAGAAATTCTATTAATTTGATCCTATTTTATATTAAAAATAATTTAATATTTTTTCTCCAACTAGATATTGACATGTGTCACCATCTGGTTGAAAGAAAATAAATTAAATTGGGGTTATGGTGAATTGAACTTGGGTGTGATTGAATAATGCACAATTAAAGCCTATTATATATGATTCATTTAAATTTTTAAGCTGGACAGCTTCTTACAAAAATAATGCTAATACAGATACCTTACTACTAAGGAAAAGCAGCTCTTCCCCCACGTACATTCTTCCAAGAAGTGACTTGACCTCCGTACAAATATACCTGCTTAAGTGAAAAGAATATAGAATGAATCCGATAAATTTTGCCTGTTTCCAAAGTCTATATTTAGTTTTTCAAGTTAAAAAGAAAAGAAAAAAAAAAGGAGGAAAGGAAGAACCAAAGGCATTACATTAAGCAGCATTCATGGCTTCCTAAGTTCATGAAACCAGACGTCAAGAACTTTAATTCCACTTTTACGGAACATCATTTTTATTGATGTAAGGAAAACTCAAACCGGGAAACCCCACGATTCTTCCCAACCTCGTGGGTCCAGAAGCAAGGGGATCTCGATTGTTTTAAAATCGAATCGAACCGGACCCTAAAGAAAAAATAATTTATTCGAACACTTGTTTTCTTTACGGACAAGATTCAAAACATATACCCTGAAATAAACCAAATAAATGTGCTTTCGTTATCCCGTAACGAGGAATTGGTTTCAAAGCAGCAGTTGGGCACTGTCCAAGAGAAGATCAACAACGGGTAAATGTGCATTCAAATAATTGTCAAATATAAGTTGTACCTTATAAACCATGATGGTGACCCAAGCTTATTAAACGTTATTACCAGAATCGTGTAGCGGTTAAATCCGATCGTTACGAATTTTAGGGATGAGCACGGGTCGGGTCGGTTTTTGGTCCACCTAAACTCGACCAAAATAAATACACTAAACCTGAACCCTACTCGAAAATAAATACCCTAAACTCGACTCCGACCCAACCTGACCTATAGAAAAAAATTAATTTTAGAGACCTAATTGTAAAAAAATAATTTTAGGGGACTTATTGTAAAAAATAATAATTTTAAAGACTAAATTGTAAATAAAAATTCAAATTTAAGGACCTAATTATATATATATATATATAAAGAGGGGTATTATTATAAATATCCCTAAAAATTTAGGGGAAAATTACACAATTAGTCTCGAGTTGGGTATAATATTTCTCACCTTAAACACAACCAAACCCGACTTCATCCTTAATAAAAACTAGACCCGACACGAACATAATTTTTTTAAATTAAAAATCAGATTCAAATGGGCTGGGTCGAATCAGAACCTAACCGGGTAGGGTAAAATGCCCATCCCTAGTTACGATGGCTCAATTTGAGATTTTTTTTAAATAAAAATGACGTTCAGTAAATTGCCATAAGAAACAAAATATAGAGTTTGGAAATGAAACCATAGAAGAAGAGAAGGGCAATGTCTAGGAATCATATATAGTAGTATAGGATATATAATATATTGACTTTGTTTGGTAAAGAACGATTTGAGCAAAAATTAGTGGTTTGAGCTATAATTAGAGGTTTGACTAGTTAAATCTGCTAATATTGTTGTTTTGTGAACAACGGATTGAAAGAGCGGATTGAGGTGAAATCACTAATTTTGAAAAAGCTCCTAATATGAGCTTTTTGAGATTAGAAGTTTGATATTAAAGTTGTAAAGACTCTTTTACCCTTACCAATTACCAAAAATCTCCAAATAAACTTAAATTAAATATTTTTTCACCCTATTTATAGGCTAATGCTATTTATTTTTTCTTTTATTACCAAAATTTTATATGTGTATTTAAATTTATTAATTGATTATATTATATTAAAATAATTATATAAATAATAAATTAGTATATAAATCATTTGAATATGTTTAGAAAAGTTATATTAAAAATAATTTTTATAAATCTAAATTAATATTAATTAGATACAAAATATTGATAACTAATAAACTATTCAAACAAGTATTAAATATAACATGTCATTATATGTCATTTTGCTTGTTTAAATAATTTAATAGCTATCAGCTATCAGTTAATTTTACCAAACACTTTTATACAATCAGCTAATACAATTCGCTAGTCAAATCAACTAATGCAATCAGTTATCCGCTAATTGCCAAACAGAGCCGTTGTTGCCAATTAAATCATATAATAGCTTTAGCTTAGTGGTTAAGCGTTTGTGCATTATTCAACCAGACCCAGGTTCAATGTTACCATCTAGTTGAATGTGTAAATATGGAGGGTTAAATGTGCTATTATACAAATTTTCGTAATTGTGACGTCACCTATTTAACGACACTTAATAGAAACGTTGCGTTCGAGTGATCATAAGTTTATACAATAAAAACGTAAGTGACTATAACTGTCAATTTTAAAAATCAGCGACCAAAAATGTACATTTACTAAACATAAGTGACTATTACAGTAGCTTACACTATTATTAAAATAAAATAACTTAAAATTATTTCTCAAACCCTAAACGTTAATTCTCAAATTATAATCTCAATCCAAATACCCAAAACCTCCCTTCTTTTTCAACTACACCCTCACCGGATGAACTTCCAATTTGCTCAAAAACCGCACATCAACTTTCAAAGCTTTTCAACTTTTATTAAACCAAGGTGTCATCAAATTTTAATTTTGTTTTTCAATGTTGGGTTTGAAGTAAGTTGGTTTTAGTGAACTGGGCTTTTGTCTTTGTTGTTGTATATACATATATATTCATTTGTTAAGTTGAGATTTTACTGGTATTTTACAGGGACAAGTTTCAGATTTTACCAGACGCATACTCTAAAGTTCGGCCGATGAAGGTCCGACCGGTGAAGGTGTGGCTGGAGAAGAAGAAGAGAGTTTTACGTTTATGGATTGAGATTATAATTTGGAGGTTAGGGTTTGGGTGGATTTGAGATATAATTTTAGATTTTTTATTTTAAATTATTTTAATAATAAAATAATATGATTTTATTTTTATATTTAACAATAATAATAAAACCATGTCATATGAAAGTAATAATAAAATAATTTGGAATGACTAAAATAGGATTAATTTGAAAAATTAGTTAATAAATTAAAAATTTTGAAAATAGAGTGACCAAAATGAGCGTGAGAAGATAATTGAGTGATGATATATGTATTTTACTCTGATAAGAATTCAATTCTCGAACCAAAACAAGAATTGAATGCTGCAGAACTTGCCAATTAAGGCAAGTCTTGGGTGGCAATCGGGTCATTCGGTTCGGGTTCGGTTCTGGTCGTTTCGGTTCGGTTCGGGTCATTTCGGGTCTATCTAGAATCGGTTTAGATTCGGTTCGGTTCGGTTCGGGTCTATTTCGGGTCTGTGATGAGTCGGATTCGGTTCGGGTATTGGATCGGGTCAAAATCGGATCGGTTGTTTTCGGGTCGGGTTAATATCGGTTCGGTCGCTTTCGGTTCGGGTCAAAATCGGGTCGTTCGGGTCGCTTTCGGTTCGGGTTGAAATCAGGTCAATTTCGGGTCGGGTCAACATTTAAATTTTCGGGTCAATTCGATTTGAGTTGGGTTAAAGGTTTGAGGTTTAGTATTTATGGTTTAGTTTAGAGTTATTGGTGTATGAGATTAATTCTGATTCAACTTGTTAATCTATGCATTTGAATTTGATTAAATATTTAAATCAAAGCTTCATGTATCCATATAATTTTTTTTGTATAATTATATTAAATCAAAGTTTATAATAATAATAATAATAATAATGTCTGAAATGAATTAATTTATTAAACTTAGGATCTAACTGGACTAACTAAAATCTAAAAGCATAAATCACGGACATAATTAAAATAATTTTAAAACTAAATGTGAAATTTCAATTAAATTAATCTAAATTGAAACTCAATTAAATTAAGAAAAAGAGAAAGACAATTGGTAAAAATAGAGAGGGAAAAAACAAAATTTTGGAGGGAAATAAGCTACCAATTTTTTAAGCTAGATTAAAAAAAAAAGAAAAAGACAATTGGAAAAAATAGAGAGAGAAAAGACAAAATTTTGGAGGGAAATAAGCTACCAATTTTTTAAGCTAGAGATTAATTACTTTTTAGGTCATGTTGCATTTAAAATGTTACATTTTAGTCAACTTTAAGTTTTAGTTTAATTTAATTTAGTCACAAGTATTCCCACGGTTTAGACTTCGGATATAGAAATCCCCTCCCCGTAGTGATATTTAGTCTCTAAAAATTTACTTTTAGTTGAAATTAACTAATCTTTGTAATTTAGTCTATTAATTTAATATATTGATATTTTTGTTCATTTTAATTTCAAAGATTTAATTTTTAGCCAAAATTGACCCCTATTTATTTATATGGTATAATTACAAAATTGGTCATTGGACTCTCAAATTTCTCCACTTCCAAATTGTCAATTTAGTTTACAATTTCAATTTTATGCTATATTTTATGATGAAATTATAAAATTGGTCACCAAGATCTCAAATTTCTATACTTCATTTTATTATTTATTATATTGTTAAAAATAGATATTCAGGTCAAAATCGGGTCAAAATCGGGTTAAAATCGGGTCGATATTCGGTTCAGCTTTCGGTTAGGGTAGCATTCGGTTCGGGTCCATTCGGTTCGGGTCCATTCGGTTCGGGTCCATTTCGGTTCGGGTCCATTTCGGTTCAACAAAAAATTTCGGTTCGGTTCGGTTCGATTCAGTTTGGGTTTCGGGTCAACTTCGAATCATCATGTTCGGGTCAAAATCGGGTTTCGGTTCGGGTAATTCTGTTCGGGTTTCGGGTCTCGGGTCAAGTTTGTCAGGTCTAGTCTTGGGTCCTTAAAAAAGGGGAGATCTTGGGGTATTGTTAGTTTTGATTCAAGTTTCGAGCATATATGGGTTGGATTAGAAAGCATCTGTTTTTTTATATGCACTTATTTATGCTTAACACTAAAAAATAGTTTTAAGGTTTAAGGTTTAAGATATTAGGGATATTATATATTTTTAGGGTTTAAGCTTTAGAATTTATAATTTATAATTTAGGGTTATGGCTTAAAATTTAATTTTTTTGATATTGACATTTTTTTATATTGACAAATTATTGACATGAAGAGAGACACCAAAAAGAGACAAATTATTATTTTTTGAATGGAAGAGACAAATAGATTTTATTTATGTGGGTTGTTCATGTAACACCCCTACCTGGTCTAGTAGAGAACTGGATCGGAGATGCTATCGGAAACAATATCGATACTATGATCGTGTGATAGCTCAATAATCTGTGTCACAATGCATGATATCATACTTTAATTCATATGACTCATGTCACTAATTTCAATGTAACAATAATAATGTAATTATTAATTCCAGTGACCAATTTACAAAAATTATAAAGTTGGGGACCATTTCATTAAAGTATACAATAAATGCTTAAATTTGACTTGCAATATTATAGGTTGGTAGCTTATTTTCTATAAGTCATGCATGTCAAATCTCATTACATTTAGATCACATTAATAGCCTTGTCAAATCAAGCTTATATTTTTTGAGATCTAATTCATAATCATTAGGTTCAACATGTCTTTGAATCAAAACAAGATGTATGACATAAAGTTCAATACATGACAAACATATATGCAAATTTTCAGAATAATCAGAGGTCGATAACATGTTCAATTAAGTCCTTTTATCTTTAGTGACTAAAATATAAATCTCTTAAAATATCAGTCCTTATTCAAACTTAAGGTCATATTCATGAAATATCAACCATATTATACATATTTGTAAGTTTTTATACTTATCAGAGATCTATAACACCTTCGATTAGACTCCAATCGTTTCAAAGACTTGCATCAGTCAAATAACAAAGACTTACACCAGTCAATAACAAAGATTTACACCAGTCAATAACAAAGACTTACACCACTTAAATATCAAAGACCAGTCAAATAACAAAAACTTACACCAATTAAATATCAAAGACTTACACCAGTCAAATAACAAAGACTTACAACACTTAAATATCAAAGACTTACACCAGTCAAATAACAAAGACTTACACCACTTAAATATCAAAAACTTACACCAGTCAAATAACAAAGACTTACATCATTTAAATATCAAGGACTTACACTAGTCAAATGTAGAGAATACTTATACCATACTACATACACCACATAAGCATCATCTCACCGTGTTTGCATGCAAAACATATAAAAATCAACATATATCAGGTTCACAAACTCCATCACAACATTACTTGCATAATCATCATAGAAACCGTATCAAATTCATGACAAAGCATGTAACATCATCAAAATACTATTTCATGCTTAGTTCATATGCCACCATTTAAGGAGTTTATAAACGAAAGGAACACTACATGGACTTGTGAAGTGACTTGCAAAACTTGTTCCCTCCCCGATCCTTGAAGCTTATATTTGTTAACCTGAAATGTATGAAAATGAAATGTATTAGGCTTATTTAGCCTAGTGAGGTAGTCAATAAAAATGCAATGAACCCTACAATGAGTGACAATGGTATCCACTATAATAATTCAATATAAATGCATCTCAAGACATGCTATAACAATGATTCCAATAATTTTAGCCCTTGGATCGATATGAGATAGTGGATACGCGAATTCTCAACCAACATCGCTAAACATTGAACGGTCAAATCCTCCAACATCGCTAAAAGACCAAAATCTCACTCATCCCGCCAACATCGCCAATAAGAGCCTTAGCTCAAGGACCATAGTCCACTCCGTACCAATGAGCTCATGAATTCTATGGCATTTCATTTGTATCCAATGTCCATTCGAATACAAGGTCCGATGAATTAAGCCAAAAACAATAACAATGCCAATGGAAATGATTTCAATGATTCTATATCAATTATTAAATATAACCTTGCAATGATTCAATGATGTCCATGTCAATGCAATGTTTCGATAGTCAATAATTCAATGCAATGAACTTACCGATGCTTACCAATACTACCTTCTATGAGGTTTTGACTTAATGGTACCTTGTAACATATTAGCAATGTACAACGCAATAGATAATGAAACCGGGAAGGTACCTAACCTTTCTCGAGACTCCAACTACACTCATCGAACTTTCGGAGGCTTTCAATGCTCCCGGATAAGGATTCCTTCGTTCCTTGACTTGCTAGATTCTAGTGGATTAGGCAATTTTTCACCTTGAAGCCCTTGAACTAACAGAACGATATGTGACAAGTGTTACAAGATTTCAATAACTTCAATAACAATAGCCTTATTCTAGATTTCATTTAACTATGGAAACAACAGGAATTAAGCTAGGGAATCCATGAGAACTACTTAGGGTTCATGACTTTTAGACATGGATTTGGACATGATTTAGTCATGAAATCAATGGATTAATAGAGGATTCAAACTTACCCGATCGGTGACAATATTTTAGGATCGAAAAATCGGAGAAAAAGAAGCTTGAAATTATTTAACAATGGAGGTGTGTGCTTACTTCGGTGAAAGGTTGAAGATAAAGATGATGATGGTTTTTGCCCGATTAAGGAACCGAGTAAGTTTCCTCCTGCTTGTTTACTTTATTATTATTAATTCCCAAGCATTCCTTCGTGTGAAGGAATTGAATTCCCATACTGCACGTGGATGGTGACCAAGCTAGGGAGAGGCTAATCGCAAGGTTAGTCTCTAAACCTTTCATTCGTTGCAATTTTGTTCCCGTACTTCATTCTTTACAAATTTAGTTACCAAACTATATTTTAATACTTTCAATATAGTCCTTGTTCAATAAAAATACTAAATTAAGGTTTAATAGTTGACCATTTGGTTAAAAGTCAATGCAATGATTTGACTTTCTGATGTTAGATTTCTGATCGTCGGAATCTAATTTCAATTAGGCTGGTTTTTAGGGTGTTACAGTTCAAATACATATTGATTATTAGTCTATTCTTTTACTTATTATAATGGTTGACTCAAGTCGTAGTTATAAGGATATATTTATTGTACTTATATTTCTATTTGTGTATTGTATTATTTGAATGAATTATATTTATACACATGTGTGCTCAAGTCGTAGTTATAAGGATATATAATTCACTCTCCGGACTTTCCTCTGCTTAATCGCACGACTTTCCTTTACTTAATCGCACGATTTTCTTTTCACTCTCGGTTTCATTTTGGTCTGCTATATTGCACGCTCTCCCACCTCCTTGCCTTGTTTCCTTTCTCCATGTCTACAGTAGAGAAAACTATGGTTGATCTTTCCTTGGGTACTGGTGAAGACGATTTCTTGGAAATGGATTAGGTGATTCAAGATGAGCCTGTGTCATTGGAGTTCTGTTTTGTTGGTGCTTTCCTCATGATGAGTGTGATCCACTTTGACTCGATGAAATCAACCCTTGCAAATGTTTGGCATCCTGTTGGTGGCATTTCTATCTCGAAACTTGGTGA
Source organism: Hibiscus trionum (assembly GCA_030270665.1). Taxonomy (NCBI): domain Eukaryota; kingdom Viridiplantae; phylum Streptophyta; class Magnoliopsida; order Malvales; family Malvaceae; genus Hibiscus; species Hibiscus trionum. The sequence continues at coordinate 4,091,392 of BSYR01000007.1, read as the reverse complement.
AGGTAGATTTTTGTTACGTTTATATAATGGTGTGGACGCTGACAGGATCGAGATGGGTGGTCCCTAGAATTTCAATTCTCATCTTCTTGTTTTACATCATCTCCAGCAAGATGAAGACTCTAATATAATTCCTCTCACGTGCGTATGCTTCTGGATTTTGATTCATAACATCCCACACGGCTTTATGTCTGAAAGAGTGGCTCGGCCTCTTGGTAATTTTATTGGTACTTATGAGGAGTATGATTCTAATGCAACTGCTCTAGGTTACAAGAGTATTATGAGAATCCGTGTGCGACTGGATATTCATCAACCATTGAAGAGAAGGAAGAAGCTATTACTTGCAAATGGTAAAGAACACTATGTTAGATTTGAATATGAGAAATTAACGTTATTTTGTTTCATGTGTGGCAGATTAAGGCATGGTGAAAGTTTTTGCCTGATCAAAGTGAATAATAATGCTGAAAATATCCTGTTTGGTTGGGATCTGTCTCTCCGAGCTCCTCACCGGCGGAATACAATTCTGACTAGCATCTGGTTGCATGAGCCACTTGGCTTCTCCTCGGTTAATGATGATCGTAATTTAGGCGATAATAGTGGTAGGAATGACTCAAGAAAGAAATCAGCAGAATCTTCAAATGCTAAATTTCAGGAGATAAATCAGTCAACAAGATATTATTCTAGCGCCACCTTCCCTAAGGCATTGATGACTCCCCCTGGTTTTAATAGCTATTTTGGAACTTCTAGTGGGCCCAGCCCAGCTATGGACACAATTATGGGTAATGCCATGGAAGAGAATCCTTTGGGCCATGTTGAAGCTACTAAACGCCCACTTGTTATCCAATCTCTCGATTTTTCTATACCCAATGATTCATCCGAGAATTCTAAATTACCATCGACCGACCTTATTAATCAGGCCCGCCGCTCACAATGAAAATCACGAGCTAGAACGTCTGTGGTCTAGGGAAACTACAGGCTATTAGAAGCATCAGTAGTAAACTGAGGGAAGTTAGACTCCAAATTATGTTTCTTATGGAAAGTAAAATTTCTTCTACTAAGATACAGAAAATTAGAAAAAGGTGCGGTTTTTTCTCTGGGTTTGATGTTTCAGCAGATGGGTCTAGAGGTGGCCCCTCTCTAGGATGGAACCAGAATTTGACAGTTACTATTCGATCTTTTTCTCTATCTCATGTTGATGTGGATTTTTTTGATAATGACTGTAATGTTACATGGAGATTCACTGGGTTCTACAGAAATTCGAGTGATTCTCTCCGTCATTTATCTTGGCAACTTCTTCGTTCTCTTGGTTCTGATCAATCACTCACGTGGCTTGTTATAGGGGACTTTAATGAAATCTTATTGGTTGATGAGAAGAAAGGGGGTAGAATTCGCTCTGATCGCAACATGCAGGCTTTTCGTGATGCTTTTCAAGATTGTGACTTAACTGATATGGGTTACGATGGGAATTGGCACACGCGGGAAAAAGGTAGGATTCCTGCCACTAATATTCGTGAATGTCTTGATAGGGGGTTTCGAACACGGCTTGGTTGGATCTCTTTCCTCACTTTTCTGTGAATCACCTTAATCACACTATTTCGGATCATTTTCCGTCTTGATAGGGGGTTTCGAACACGGTTTGGTTGGATCTCTTTCCTCACTTTTCTGTGAATCACCTTAATCACACTATTTCGGATCACTGTCCGGTGCCTTTTAATACTTCTCCGTTGCTGCCTAATGCACCTCTTCAATCCTCTTTCTTCAAGTTTGATGCGAGTTGGGTTCTTGAGGAGGATTTTGAAACACTTATTCGATCCAACTAGGAATCCATTAATGACGAGCTACCTAGAAAACTCTTTAAGCTTTCGAACTGCATTAAAAGCTGGAGCTGAGACTTAAAGAAAAGCAGAACCATTCGGAAAAAATCTCTTAATGCAAATCTTACTGAGCTTTCTATGCAAGACTTGAATGAAGATAATTTGGCTTCCTTCTTCCACAATTGGGCTAAATTTAGGAAAAAGCACAATATGATCCGTAAACTTGAAAATGTGACTGGAATTGGGTAACTAATGATGCGGAAATGGCCAATATTGCAAATTCTTACTTCCATAATTTATTTGCTAGCATTCCTACTACTGATGTTGATACTATTCTTGATTCTGTTCCGCCTTCTATTTCCTCCCATATGAATAATCTCATGCTCTCCCGCTTTACAAAAGATGAAGTTTATGACGTTGTCAAAGGTATGGCTCCATTAAAAGCATCTGACATAGATGGTTTCCCAGCCTTATTTTATTAGAAATTCTGGTCTATAGTGGGTGATGATGTGGCTAAGTACTACATCTCGGTTCTTACTGGTTCTAAGAGTTTGATAGGTGCTAATATGACATATATTGTCTTGATCCCGAAAGTGTCTGACCCTACATGTGTGGCACATTTTAGGCCGATCAGCCTTTGTAATGTACTTTATAAAATTCTTGCTAAGGTACTTGCGAACAGACTCAGACTTGTGCTAGATCATTGCATCGATCAGAGTAAAAGTGCCTTTGTGCCATGCAGATTAATCACAGACAACATCTTAATTGCCTGTGAACTCCTTCATTATATGAAATTAAAAAGGTTAGGCTTAAAAGGCAATTTTGCCCTAAAGCTTGATAAGGCCAAAGCGTATGACCGTATGGATTGGGGTTTTTTATGACAAATGCTCCTCAAAGTAGGCCAAGATATGAGATTTGTCACGATGATTATGAACTGTGTTATCTCTGTGTCTTATTCTGTTAATTTTAATGGGGTAAATGGTGACTAGTTTTTACCTACACAGGGCCTTAGACAAGGGGATCCGTTAAGTCCGTACTTGTTCCATATATGTGCTGAAGGTCTTTCATCCTTGATAAATGCTGATAAATCTGATGGTCTTTTACATGGCACCAAAGCGGGTAGGTGTGGTGTTCCTATCACCCACCTTTTCTTTGCTGATGACAGCATTGTTTTTGGGAAAAGCAGCCTAGAGGAAGCTCACAGAATCAAGCTTATTCTCTCTACTTATGAAAGTGCTTCGGGTCAGCGGGTTAATTATTCTAAGTCCCTAATCTACTTTAGTAGCAATGTGCCTGATCAAACAAGAGAGGATATTAGCAATATCTTCAGGGTTCGAATTTATACTAATCTTGAGAAATACCTTGGCCTCCCAAAAATGGTAGGTAGACACAAAAGGCAGCTTTTGTGAACCTCAGAGACAAGATGAATAAGCTCACTAATAATTGGAACAATAGGCACCTCTCTATGGGTGGTAAGGAGATTTTTGTGAAATCAGTTCTACAAGCAACCCAAATTTATGCCATGCAATGTTTACTTTTTCTTAAAACTCTTTGCCATGACTGGAAGCCATTTTGTGTCGGTTTTGGTGGCGCAATAGTGGATCTAAGAAAGGAATTCATTGGTCTATGTTGATTACATAAATGTTCTATATTCTAGCCCTCATTTATCCATATTATTGATGCACTCAAGCATGTTTAGTTGCATTTTAGGATATAATTTTCATAAACATCACAGATGGATAATTTCGCACAGATGATGCTGATTTCGATCAACTCTTGCATATACCTGTTGTGGCAGCATCCAGGGCAGCAGAGGAACAGAAGATAACCGCAGAGCTGGAGTGAAGGTTTGAAGAAAACTGCCTCATACATCACTGTCGTGACAGTTTCCGTGACAGAAGTGGCGACAATGAAGAAGAAAACTGCCTCATACATCACTGTCGTGACAGTTTCCGTGACAGAAGTGGCGACACTGAAGAAGAAAACTGCCTCATACATCACTATCGTGACAGTTGCCGTGAAAAAAGTGGCAACAATGAAGACAACAGAGATGGAAAATGCGAAGTGGAGTTCGACTGATAGAGGATTTCAAGCCTGATTTTTGTAGACCACTCGCATAATTTTTGGAGCCCAAAAGAACAAGGAAGGCCTTGCCCAAAGTTTGAGGAGAAAGTCAAAGCAAGAAGATAGGGCAAACTAAGGGACGGTTATTTAGAGATTTAATCTTTAAATATATTGTACTTTAATTCAAACTAGTATTCTTGGCCATTAAGAAAGCTTACACCCAAGGCCTATATATATGCTTGTATTTCGACAAGGGAAGCAAACCTAGCTCCTAGCCGTCTTCCATCATAAACCCTAGCTTTTCTCTTCTTCATTATGTTCTAAATCTTCCCCAGGGCTAAGGGTTGATCTTGTAAAGTAGTTGTAAGGGTTAATCTGTTTCTTAGGTTTTTCTGTTCAATCAATAAAACTTCAAGTTTATTTACTCTGGTTTCAACATCTCATAAAAGTATCGGGAGAGCATTGTGAGGTTGTCTATTTACTTAATATCGGGGGAGTTAAGTATAAGAAAGGAGTAAATATAGTTTTCCAGTTTATGGTTAAACTATCTTGGCCTAGGGATAGGTACAAGGTTAAGCGGCTAAAGAAGAATTCATAAGCATCAATGTTCATCCTTCGATTCATGCCGGGAGGTATCATCCAAGACGTGTTCGCCGACAGAACTTGGACCTAGGGATAGGACAAGTCACAACAGGGGTTCTTGCCGAACTTGAAGTAACAGAGTTGTTGATCGCTGCCGCGACAATAACAGGCCTCTGCCGTGACAGGTGCTGCCGCAACAGGCTCGATGACATAAGCAACAGAAGTCCTCTAAACAGTGCAACACCTGCACTACGGAACAAATCAATACCAGCCTACTTTATCAAGCTGATTTACTCCTTTATTTCACTTGTCTACTTTAGTTTTACTTCAATCCAACCAATTATCAATTATCCGTGTATTTATTTTTCTTGTGTAGGAAAATTAATTCTGAAGTTGTCCCAATCCCTGTGGAGACGATATCTTTTATATTATAACTTGACACGGGTGTACACTTGCGCTCCAATTTAATAGGACTTTTTCACACGCATCAAGTTTTTGGCGCCGTTGCTGGGGATTGGCGCACAACTTTGTGTTTTTTTCCTGCACTTATATTTATTTTCTTGCCTTATTTTATTCGTTTAAAAACTCAAGTACAATACAGGTTCAAGGGCATCAACATGTTAGGAAAAACCATTCGAGAACTGATGTGAGAAAATTCTTGCAATTACCGTAAAGGTAATCATGCACTTGAAAGTTGTCCCCATCTTTTCGATGAATCTATGGACAACCAACGATGGAACCAACAAGAACAAGATATGCCGCCACAACAGCAACAGGGACAACAGATGCCGCAACAGCAAAATTTTTTATGGTATGATCAAAACCCGCAAAATTTTTGGTACCATAACAGTTTTGCTGCAGAACCCAACATGCCCTGGCAATGTCATCATCCTCAAGAGCAGTCAAAATCCTTAGAAGACACACTGCAAGCCTTTATGGAACTTACTCAAGAATTGTCAGCTTCTATGGACAAAAGAATCACCAAGGTGGATGTAATCTTGAGCACACTGGTCCTCATTCATGCCACGGATGAACCTGAAATCCCGAGGCAAGACGAAAAGGATGCCAATGAAAGAGATTTCCAAACACTTGATGATCCTGAGCAGCAACTTGCCTTGGTAATGATCGAGGAGCCTGAACGGAACAACGCCACAACAACACTTAGTGAAGTTGAGAAGAATGTCACGACGGCAACCACTTCCGAGGCAGAAACCCCGGTCGAAGCGGCAACTGCCGCCTCGGCAGCGACAGATGCTGAAGCAGTAACCACTGCCGAGGCAAAACTGTTGAGATTTTAGGGGCTCGATTCGTTCAACCGTTCTTGCTCGCCAAGTGTGGAGAAGTTGGATAATTTGGGTGTAAATGTGGGAAGGAAAAAATAGACAATTTACACAAGGATTTATAATGGTTCAACCTTCTAACCAAGGTCTACATCCACTACCTTAGCTTCCCACTAAGGATTTCCAAACAAATTCACTAAGAATTTCGTCCCCTTTTCTAGGCTAAGGAGGCAACCTTTACAACCCTCAAAGCTTTCTACCCAAAGCTTGAGGAAACACTCTCTTTTACAAGAAAAACTTAGCAAACTAGAAATCCCTCTAAAAGGTGTTTGTTTGCAATTCTAAGCACTCACCCAAAACCTAAACACTTGAGCAAATATAACAATGTAAGCTCACAAGTGTAGTTTAAGCAAGGAATTTACAATTTAAGCTCTAGACATATTTTGACATCATAATGTTGTAACAATTGAAGCATTAACCATTACAAGATGCTTGGAGGTCCCTTTTATACTCCTTAATGAGTTTGTAGCCGTTACTAGTCGTTGGGATTGAATTAGAGCCGTTGGGGTCTTTATTTCCATCCATAAATGCAGTTCTGCAGCTTGGTGTATCGATACCCTTCAAACCATATCGATACGGTCTCGATAAGGAATTAGCCGTTGGGCTTCTTCAGCTAATGCGTATCGATACACTTACCTAGCATATCGGTACGGTCCTGCAAATTAAAGAACGTTGGGAAAATGATCGTTGGGGTAGTTAGGCATATCGGTACGCGATACTCCCGTATCGGTACGCGACTAGCCGTTGGGCTGTTTTAAAATACACCGTTTCGATACGGCTAAGTGTATCGGTATGAGTTTTGGCTACTGGAAAAATCAGGTAGTTGAAACCCTAAGGCGTATCGGTACGGTCCAAGACCGTATCGGTACGGGTACTTGAAAAGGCTGGTTTTGACTACTTTAAATGTACTTTAAATTGTTCCAAAGCCTTTGTAAACCCTTAAACATATTTTCAAGTTGTTTTTGACTAAAACATATTTTAAATTCTTTTCAATTTAGTCCAAAACATTTTTCAAATATTATATCAAAACACTTAGTTTTACAATCTCCCCCTTTTTGATATAATAAAACCAACTTGAAAAATTGTTTGGGATTCTCTCCCCCTTTGTATTTTAAAAATTGAATAAGAGACCTTAAAAATTAAATTTGATTTAGGCTCCCTCTTATTCTCTTGAAGAACTTGAAAAATCAATTTTTCAAACCATTTCTCCCCCTTTTTGTTATATCAAAAAGAATTTAAATGACATTGAGCTCAAAATAACTTAGGAGGTAAAAAGAAAATTTGACACACTTAAAATTTTGGTTTAAAAATTGGCTCCCCTTACTCAAAGCATCATAAGAATGTTAGTTCAACATATATGATTATCTAGTTGATATAAATGAAAATAAATCAAATAAGAACAAAAGCAACTAGATTTTACCACACTTGAACTCAAGGGAGGATGTGAAGCCTTCCTTCTTCAAGTGTTGTTCCTTTGTGTGCATGGAGTTCCCCCTCAATTTTTGACTTGTTGATCACTCTCCATCACACCTAGCAAAAGACAATCAAGTAATTTTTGGTAGCCAAATTGCTTTGGATCCATAGACATTAGTAGCACAAAATTTAGTCCCCTTAGGAATCCATTTTTCAATTTCATTCTTTTTAGTTGAAGTGGTTAGTCCTTTTGGAACCCAAACACTTCTAAAACATTTTCCATTCACAAATCTAGGGGCACTAGATTGTCTTACATAAAAATTTGATTTTCCAAAACTATTTTTCTTTTCAAGTTCATTGGAAATCAAATCTTTTTCTTTTTGAACTTTAAGAAGCAAATTTTGTAAATCAAAACATTTTTGTTCAAAATCTTTCAACTTTGCTTCAAGTTCAAGATTTGTTTTGGAAAGCAAGTCATTTTTAATTTTGAAATCAACTTTTTGTTCTTGGAAAATGATGCCTTGAATTCCAAAAGCAAATCATCATAGGCATCTTGCAACTCATCAAATGTATAAGAATTTGAAATAGATGAGTTAGAAGTTACCTCCCCCTCATTGAGGGCCATCAAGCATAGGTGGGCTACTTCATCATCGGTGGAGTCTTCATCACTCCAAGTGGCCACATATTATTGTTTTGAAGATGATCCCTTCATTTTGGATTTGTGGGAGTCCCTCATCTTCTTCCTCGATTCATGCTTGGATTTATTCATTTCGCTCTTCATGAACCAAGTGAATTTGTTGAAGAGATAGGCCATCTCTTCATCTTCACTTTCCTCCTCACTTGAATCAACATGATGGCATGTGGAGGATTTGAGAGCAACGACACTTACATTGATGCCTAGCTCCATGATCTTCTTCTTCCCCATCGCTCTAATCTCTTCCTTCTTCTTCTCCTCTTCTTTGTTTTTCTTCATTATTTGGTGAGTGAGAAGTGACCACATGAGTTCATCAAGCTTCAAGGTTTTGAGATTCTTAGCTTCGATGATGGTGGTCTTCTTTGAGTCCCATGACTCGGGAATGGAGTAGATGAGCTTTCGGACAAGCTTCTCTTCCGGGATGGCTTCTCCATAACCTTTTAGACCATTGGTGATAGTGGAGAACCTATCAAACATCTTCTCGATGTTTTCTTCCAGATCCATCTTGAAGTTCTCATACTCTAAGGTGAGGAGCCCAATCTTGGTCTCCATGACTTCATTTGTTCCCTCGTATGTGACTTCAAGCTTGTCTCATACCTCCTTGGCACTCTCACAAGAAGACATCTTCTCATAGATGGTTGGGCCAAATGCACAAAAGAGCATGTGCAAGGCTTTGCAATTAAGCTCTATCTTCTTGCGATCGTCGGCACTCCATTCCGCTTTGCTTTCTTGAGGCACGAACAGACCATCTTCAACTATGTCTTATAGCTTGTAGTCTCTTGATTTCAAGAAGAATGTCATTATTGTCTTCCAATGGGCATAGTGATTTCCGTCGAAGAAGGGCAGTTTGTCGATTGATTGTGTCATTTAAGGCGGTTGTTGAAATAGTGATCGAGCTTGCCGGATCTTCTCAATAGGATGTGAATCCCCTTCGATTGAGCCAAGCTCTGATACCAATTGTTGAGATTTTAGGGGCTCGATTCGTTCAACCGTTCTTGCTCGCCAAGTGTGGAGAAGTTGGATAATTTGGGTGTAAATGTGGGAAGGAAAAAATACACAATTTACACAAGGATTTTTAGTTGTTCAACCTTCTAGCCAAGATCTACATCCACTACCTTAACTTCCCACTAAGGATTTCCAAACAAATTCACTAAGAATTCCGTCCCCTTTTCTAGGCTAAGGAGGCAACCTTTACAACCTTCAAAGCTTTCTACCCAAAGCTTGAGGAAACACTCTCTTTTACAAGAAAAACTTAGCAAACTAGAAATCCCTCTAAAAGGTGTTTGTTTGCAATTCTAAGCACTCACCCAAAACCTAAACACTTGAGAAAATATAACAATGTAAGCTCACAAGTGTAGTCTAAGCAAGGAATTTACAATTTAAGCTCTAAACATATTTTGACATCATAATGTTGTAACAATTGAAGCATTAACCATTACAAGATGCTTGAAGGTCCCTTTTATACTCCTTGATGAGTTTGTAGTCGTTACTAGCCGTTGGGATTGAATTAGAGCCGTTGGGGTCTTTATTTCCCTCTATAAATGCAGTTCTGCAGCTTGGCGTATCGATACCCTTCAAACTGTATCGATACGATCCCGATAAGGAATTAGCCATTGGGCTTCTTCAGCTGATGCGTATCGATACGCTTACCTAGCGTATCGGTACGGTCTTGCAAATTAAAGACCGTTGGGAAAATGACCGTTGGGGTAGTTAGGCCTATCTGTACGCGATACACCCGTATCGGTACGTGACTAGCCGTTGGGCTGTTTTAAAACACACCGTAGCAATACGGCTAAGCGTATCGGTACGGGTTTTGGCTACTGGAAAAATCAGGTAGTTGAAACCCTAAGGCGTATCGGTACGGTCCAAGACCGTATCGGTACAGGTACTTGAAAAGGCTGGTTTTGACTACTTTAAATGTACTTTAAATTGTTCCAAAGCCTTTGTAAAACCCTTAAACATATTTTCAAGTTCTTTTTGACTAAAACATATTTTAAATTCTTTTCAATTTAGTCCAAAACATTTTTCAAATATTATATCAAAACACTTAGTTCTACAAAAACCTCAACCCACTACCTCGGCTATGCCCGACAAAGATTGCATACATCCACCTTCGCAATGGCACTCGCACATCCACATGCAAGAGCAACCCAATGACAATGCCTCGCCAATGGAATATGAGAAGGTAATAAACGAACCTTTTGAATTCTTTAAAACTTACAAATTCCATTGCAGGTATTTGAGGAACCAACACCGGTGGATTTAGAATCATCGAGATCTCTACTGATGGAGACCTACGAGTGGCCAACAGAAATTGATATGTGGAGTCATGGCACTTTCCAATGTCCCTTTGACCTGCAAAGCAACCTAACAAAGGACTGTCAATATAACTTGCTGCCGCAGCAGCAGACACGACAGCAAAGGCTACTTTCCACCATAACGAACTTCGACGAGAATGAGGTAAGTACATGGTTGGATATAGATATAAATTTCCTAAACATATGTTCGTGTATTCAAGAACAAGGCCAAGATGGGAGGACTTTATGGACTACAAAGGAACCAGAAAGAAAGTCACATCCACCATGATAAAACAAAAAGGAGTAGCCACGAGCACATTGGCCCAACCCTTTTTGGGCAAAATTGTAACTCGATGGAGGGTGCGGATGGACCATAAGAAATATCGGAAATGACGCTCCTTAAATTTTATTTAGTTTCAATTTTTAATTTCGTTATTTTAGGATAAGAGTTTCAAGGATTAATTCCCTCTTGAACTCTTAAGTGTTTATTTTATTTGTTTTTCTTGTCTTTTCAAATAAAGAACTCACAGCAACCTAAAAACTCAAGGCCATCAAGACATGGTGTTCTCTGCCTCGGTAGTATCTAGTTTCGCTGCCCTGGCAGCAGAGGAGGAATCCTTTGAAAGTTTGGCAACCCAGGTACTCGCCACCCGGCAGTACTGTTACTGCCGCCCTGCGCCCGCCGCCCAGCATCACATGCCCATCCCGCCGCCCCAGCATCACCAGCTGCATCTACCGCTGCAACACCCTCGGCCGCCCAAACCGCCTCAGCATCCGCCAAGGGAAGCAAAGATACTTTCCAGAGCAGGATGAGGCAGCAGCAGCTGAAAGGAAGAAAGCAGAGCAAATGGACAAAGCTCGAGGTTCTGGACAAAGCTCCAAAAATTTCAACTATCAGAATCCAGCCGGCTCGAGAGGCAAAGAAAAAGGCAGCCTCATCCTCTCCAACCACGAAGGCAGCACCCAAACTTCCCCAGAAGAAATCCAAAGTGACTGGCCGCCGACAGCTCTGACAGTAGTGATGACAGTAATGTTTGCACTTCAAATTAAGTTTCTTGCTCCTTATGTCTTCTTTTTTTTTCTATTTTCTATTTGTGATGTTTTTTATCTTTCTGTTTTTGTTTGTCATGCATTAAGGACAATGCAACCCTCGAGTTTGGGGGTAGGCAGTCCTCTTATTATGAATAGACTAATTATATTTTTTGTTCATGACTATTTATTTTTGTCTCCATGCAACAAAAAAAATTGGCTTAAGTTTTTGAGCTTCTCTTACCTGCCGCGGCCTTCACTGTCATGACAGTAGCTTTAGAATGTTTTAGGAAGTATTTAGAGCCTTACTATAGTTCTGAACTCTTAAAACACCTTTGTGACTTATATGTTGTTAAGACTTCTGTTAGTAAACTTAGAATAAGAAGCTTAGCCACTTGAGTAAAAAAAAACTTAGACTCAGTTTACTCCTAGAAGTGCCTAACACTACCTCTAGGAAGATAACTAGAGGTACTCCTAGAGGTGCTCGAAACCGGCTCTAGTAGAAATAGAAGAACTTCAATCTAAGTTAGGAAGAAAACTAGAGGTGCCCGAAATTGGCTCTAGTTAAGAATTATTTATTTTGAAGTAAAACTCAAGAGAATTGAGTAACTATTCTGGTTGCTAAAGAGTCTAGGCTCAAATTTGTTCACAAAACCTGCACACACTCACACGAGAGTTATAGTATTGCTCTGGACAAGTCCGTAAACATCCGAGAAGGTATTGATCTTGATGGTGAAGGTGTTGTAGGTAATGGTTGTTCATTGAGTTAAGCCAAAGCCAACAAGTTTCATTCTTAGTTAGATTGCATTTGCTTGAGGACAAGTAATAATTCGAGTTTGGGGGTGTGTTGAGTGCATAAATGTTCTATATTATAGCCCTCATTTATCCATATTATTGATGCACTCAAGCATGTTTAGTTGCATTTTAGGATAGAATTTGCATAAACATCACAGATGGATAATTTCGCATAGATGCTGCTGATTTCGATCAACTCTTGCAGGTACCTGTCGTGGCAGCATCCAGGGCAGCAGAGGAACAGAAGATAACCGCAGAGCTGGAGTGAAGGTTTGAAGAAAACTACCTCATACATCACTGTCGTGACAGTTGCCGTGACAGAAGTGGCGACAGTGTAGAAGAAAACTGCCCCATACATCACTGTCGTGACAGAAGTGGTGACAGTGAAGACAACAGAGATGGAAAATGCGAAGTGGAGTTCGACTGATAGAGGATTTCAAGCCTGATTTTTGTAGACCACTCGCATAATTTTTGGAGCCCAGAAGCGCAAGGAAGGCCTTGTCCAAAGTTTGAGGAGAAAATCAAAGCCAGAAGATAGGGCGAACTAAGGGACGTTTATTCAAAGATTTAGTCTTTAAATAAATTGTACTTTAATTCAAACTAGTATTCTTGGCCATTAAGAAAGCTTACACCCAAGGCCTTTATATATGCTTGTATTTCGACAAGGGAAGCCAACCTAGCTCCTAGTCGTCTTCCATCATAAACCCTAGCTTTTTCTCTTCTTCATCATGTTCTAAATCTTCCCCAGGGCTAAGGGTTGATATTGTAAAGTAGTTGTAAGGGTTAATCTGTTTCTTACGTTTTTCTGTTCAATCAATGAAACTTCAAGTTTATTTACTCTGGTTTCAACATCTCATAAGAGTATCGGGAGAGCATTGTGAGGTTATCTATTTACTTAATATCGGGAGAGTTAAATATAAGAAAAGAGTAAATACAGTTTTCCAGTTTATGGTTAAACTATCTTGGCCTAGGGATAGGTACAAGGTAAGCGGCGGTGTTCATCCTTCGATTCAAGCCGGGAGGTATCATCCAAGACGTGTTCGCCGACAGAACTTGGACCTAGGGATAGGACAAGTCACAACAGGGGATCTTGTCGAACTTGAAGTAATAGAGTTTTTGATCGCTGCCGCGACAATAACAGACCTCTGCCGCGACAGGCTCGACGACATAAGCAACAGAAGTCCTCTGAACAGTGCAACACCTGCACTACGGAACAAATCAATACCAGCCTACTTTATCAATCTGATTTCCTCCTCTATTTCCCTTGTCTACTTTAGTTTTACTTCAATCCAACCTGTAACGCCCCGGTTTTGGGCTTAGAAGTTTTGGGCGTTGACCGGTTCGGTCAAAGTGCGGTTCGAATATATAAGAGTGATTTTAGGAAAACCTAGTTCGGGTTGCATTAAAAATATGGAAAAATGTTCTAAAATCCTCTTTTAATATATATAAGTGAACTGTGAAATCAATTTTGCAAAATGAGGTTTGGAAGGGTGACATTTTGGGCTAGTGACCAAAATGTAATTTTTGAAAACTGTGAGACTGTTTTAAAAAGGATTGAAACTTTGAATCTTTAAGGAGCTAATTACCCAAAGGGAGTTTCTCCAGATTTTTCTAAGATATTTTATGTTTTAATTCTGATTTTAAACAAAAGGAAAAGTGGAGGGAAGTTATTTCTAACTAATTTTCCTAAAATCTCATTTTCTTTTCTCTCATTTTCTCTCAAGCCAAACACCTTTTCTCCAGAGCTTTTCTCTCTGATTTTGTCACCTAAATTCATCTTTTCAATTACCTTTTGATTGCTAATCATCTCTACAACAAAACCTCACCATTTGCTAAGTGGATTTTCAAGAAAACTTGATTCTAAAAGGGAGAAACTCAAGTTTGGAGGTAAGAACGTCCTTCTCCTCTGAACTCTAAGTTCTTTACTGAAATTCCCAAGTTCTCAATCCTTAAATTGTGTTTTATAAATGGTTTTAAGGTTGTGTTATGGATCTTGGCTTTTAAATGCAAGATTTGATTGATTTTGGTGAATTTTCGTTGGATCTGTTAAAGCAGTGATTTGAGGTGTATTTTTGATGCTAAATGAATGTTAAATTGATTGGAAATTGAGTTTTAACTAATGCAATCCCGGATAGGTTGAATTTCCTAAGTTTAGCTTGTGATTCTTGGTTGTTTTTGGGTGATCTTGTGGATCTGTTGTTGCTGGAGGTATAAGGATGTTGTTAGGTCCTTTTTAGATGTTGAATGATGTTTAAGGATGCTTAGTTTTGATGGTTTATGGCTGGGCTTTGTTGAGGAGTTGTTTAGATGCATTTTCGGTTGTGTTTGGTGGCCGAAAATGGAGTGTGGATGAGAGCAGCGAGTTTAGGTGCTTTCATTGAAGCTATTAATGCATGATGATGCATTAATCTACTGTTTTGATGTGTTAAAACAGGGGAGTCATCTTTGGATCCAAGTGGTGGTGATCCGGAAGCTTGATTTGGTGTTTCGGCAAGAAGCGAAACGGAATCGGTGAGTGGATTTTGGTTTTCGGCTTTGAAACCAATGTTTTGGAGGTTTGGGAGCTTAGTCTAAGTCTAAACAACTTTGCTAAGCTCAAGAGTAAGTTTTCGGAAAAACTCTCTTGATGAGGAACCATGTGATGGTTGGGTGCAATGTGTTTGTTGCATGTTTAAATTCTGTTTTTAAAGCATATCTAGCATGTTTGTTTGCTGAGATTTTAAGCCATGTGTTTAAGGAAGCTCAAGGTTAGAGTTCCTTGCTTTTGAACATTGTTTAAATGTGGTTTAATGCTTAAAGATGCATGATGTTTATGGCTTGGTCAAATGCTTTAAAACAGTGGATTATTGATGATAAATGATGTATATTGGCAAGTGATGTTTTGAAAAGGTTAAGGTCACCAAGGTGGTTAAAAGTCCTTGAGTGAGCCTAGTTTACTTAAGAACATCAAGGTGGTTAAAAGTCCTTGGATGGTTCTTGTTACGGACACAAAGGTGTTTAAAAGTCCTTGTGTGGTCCTTGCCATGGTGTTTAAAAGTCCATGGGCCATGGTGTTTAAAAGTCCATGGGGATAAGATCACAATGGTGTTTAAAAGTCCATGTGTGAGTCTTATGTTGATCTTGTTAAAAGATGGTAATTATCACTTGTGGCCAATATG
The DNA here is from genome assembly GCA_030270665.1 of Hibiscus trionum. Lineage (NCBI taxonomy): Eukaryota > Viridiplantae > Streptophyta > Magnoliopsida > Malvales > Malvaceae > Hibiscus > Hibiscus trionum. The sequence continues at coordinate 4,076,209 of BSYR01000007.1, read as the reverse complement.
ACATGTTATGATATGAAGCATGAGATGCTTGTTTGAGATTGCTTATGAGCATGTCTAAATGTATTTTGAAGTATGACTTGAAAAGTGTTTTATAATTGCATTATTGGATGGTTTAAATGAGCATTCCTCACTAAGCTTTTGCTTACGCTCTCTTCCTTTTTCTTAAATCAATAATGCAGAGCATTAAGGTGCATCGAGGGCAGCAAGGAAGGCAAGCAATCAAGTGGAAGTTGAGCTCAAGTATGGAAAGGTTTTCTTAAACATTTTTAGCTTTTGGCATTTGGCAATGGGGGACCTATGTTGTTGTGTTGGGAGATGTTTTGGACTCCCTAAGTTGGATTTATGTTGTTGTTAATGTTGGTTTTTGTAATTGGCCATTATGTGTTTGATTTGGAGGTTTATGCTTGAATGGTTTGCTTGTGTAGGAAGCATGCCTTTAGATTTGGGGCTTTTCATAATTGATGCCATGATGTCGAATTGATGTTGCAATTATGTCCCTTATATGTTGTATGAGTTGCTGGTAAAGTTTGATAGCTTTTGGAGCATGTTTGGTTGGTCAATTGTGTGTTTAAGCATGAATTTTTCTGCAATCTGTGCAGGCCGTATCGGAACAGGAGCCTCCGTTTCGGAACGGGTGCCTTGTAGCAACCCAGGCGTCCGAAACGGGAGACACCGTTCCGAAACGGAAAGGCCTCTGCCAACCCCCATTTCGGTACGCGTTGCGGAACGGCCCCGCGTTTCGAAACAGGCTCTCCCTGTTTCGGAACGCATGACCGTTGGGGGCTGACATTGGTAGTTATATGTTTCAGAATGTTTGCATTTTGGTCCCGATTCTTGTTTGTGCAATGGTATGAGTTTGGGATGTCCGTTTGAGCTGAAATTTGACAGAGATGCATGAAACATGATTAATTTCAAGTTGGTAACTTTAATTTGGGTTAAGTCCTTATAATTACCAGAATTTACAAATTGGTCCCTAAAGTTGTAATTTGTTCAATTGGGTCCCTGTTTGATCTCTGATGTTTATGTTCTTTGAGTATGTTGTTTGTTTGATCACAACTAGGGTTAATGTGCATCTAGACAAGTTTAAAAGGAAAAAAAAAGGTCGTTAATCAAGGTTGACTTTCGGGTTGACTTTGGTTTTCCCCGTGTAATCTTCTTAATTCGGGTCAACCGTCTAGGCCGGGTTAAGGGGGTTACACAACCAATTATCAATTATCTGTGCTTTTATTTTTCTTGTGCAGAAAAATTAATTCTGAAGTTGTCCTAATCCCTGTGGAGACGATATCTTATACTATAACTTGACACAGGTGTACATTTGCGCTCCAATTTAATAGGACTCTTTTACATGCATCAGTCTAATTGGTGTTCTCTTTGTCTTCCAAAAAGTTCAGGAAGTATGGGTTTCAGAGACCTTGCTGAGTTTAATATTGCACTTCTCGCCAAGCAAGGTTGGCAACTTCTTACTAAGCCTAACAGTCTTCTAGCTCGTGTCCTTAAAGATAGATACTATCCACATACAAGTTTTCTTCATGCGGATCTAGGTTCACAACCTTCATACACTTGGAAGAGTATTCGAAGTGCAAGAGGTCTGCTTGAACTTGGCCTTGGTAAACGAGTAGCTAATGGTTTTTCTACTAATATTTGGTCTGATGCTTGGATCGCAGGAAAGGGGAATGGGAGAATTAATCAGTCAGTTATTGATCCTAGATATACTTATGTTTCTGATTTAATTGATCATAACTCAAATAGATGGAGGGTTGATATCATCCGGAACATTTTTCCACACACAGTTGCCAATCAGATCTTAAGTATGTCTCTTCCCTTAATCCCTAGTCACGATTCTATCTATTGGAGGGGAGACAAGTCTGGGATTTATTCAGTTAAAAGTGGGTATAGATGGCTTATCAAAACAACCCCTGATCATTCTGATGAATCGAATCTTTTACATGATGATTGGCTCTCTCAATTCTTTGCTTCTATTTAGGCCATTAATCTTCATTCTAAAGTGAAGATTCATTTCTGGAGGTTAGTTAAAAAATTTCTTCCTACTTATACTAATCTAAGCATCAGGAGAATCAATGTTGATACTAAGTGCTTATTATGTAACTCGAGAGATGAATTAGTTTTTCACCTTAGTTCTGACTGCTCCTTTGTTAGTCAAGTGCTTTCTCATTTTGGCATTGTTCTCCATGTCTCGTATGTTGAGCAAAGCTTTTTAAGACAGTTGGCCACTATCTTTGAGTCCCTGAATTTAACACATCGACGAGTCTTAGTCATTATACTCTGGGCAATCTGGGCTACTCGTAACAAAATTATTCATGAAGGCTCTTACCAGACTCGTGTGGATGTTGCCCATTTCGTGTCCATGTATCTCCTGGAGATGGATGCTACCTCAACACGTCCAGCTCCACTTCCTCCTACAAACATAGGGAACTGGTTACCTCCTCCTGTTGATTTCATCAAAATAAATTTTGATGCCCATTTTAACATAGCTACATTGTCATCTTTTTTCGGGTTTTATTTATAGAAACAACGAAGGGATTATCATGGCCGCAGGAACTTATCCAAACCCGTTTGTGCCGAACTCGGAACTTGCGGAAGCTTTGTCTTGTTTCCAATCTATTTCCGCAGCAATTAAGCTAGGTTTCCAGCGGGTAATCGTGGAAGGAGGTGCGCTAATAGTCATCAACAAAATCAACTCTCCAACGGAGGATTTATCAGACACTACTGCGATTATTTCAAATATTAGAAGTAAAAGATGTAATTTTGAGCATATTACCTTCCAGCATGTCAATCAGAGATTGAATCATCCGGTGCATGTTCTGGCCCGGCTGGGTAACTCCTTTTCTGTGCAAATGATTTGGATCGAAGAAGCTTCACCTTCAGTTACAATGGTTGCTGCTCTTGATAAAAGATGGGTGAACCCGCTGGGCTAAGTCATTCCTTTCTTATCCTTGTTTAACGGGAATCTCATGTCTTCTCCCCGTTTACCTCAAGGCTCCCCCATTTCTTTTAATTTTCCTCATCCACTGTGTATCAGTGTTGGTTTAGGAATGGATTTGTTTAGCTGTACTAGTTTCTGGGATTAAACTCATTTGTGTCTCCCTAGTTTCCTACGTGTCTGTTGGTTTTTTTTCCTCTTTGTGTTTTGGCTATCTCTTGGCTTTGTTGTATTGGTTATCAGTAGTACTCTTTTCCTCCACCTAAGATTAGGGAGGTTTTTAACGATGCTACTGATTACCTTTATTTTTCTTCACCTGAATAAAAGTGAAGTTAAACCGTTCAAAAAAATCACCCAAAACCATGAATAGAAATCATATCTTTTTTGGTGCCCATGTTTTTACCTCATATTAAAAAATTAGGTTTAGAATTTAAGTTTATGGTTGGGGTTTAGGATTAGAGTTTAGAGAAGTTGAGGTAGGGTGTATTTTTTTAGGATTTAAAGTTTAAGATTTTGTATTTAGAGTTATGGATTAAAATTTAATTTTTTTAGTGTTGAGATATAGAAAAGAGTATCAAAATGGGTCGAAGATTTTTATCCCAAAACCATTGCTATAAACAACAACAGAGGGTCAATTTCAATCAAAAGCTTCATTGTGTGCTTTTCCTGTTCATGTAGAACTTAAATTTAAGCATTTTTTGTGGTAGTATTTCGAGACCGTAAAAGAACAGGTTTAATTTTGCCTCCAGTTCCTGTACTCTAAGTTTTGAAATTCAATTTCTCTACTCTCAAGTCCAGAAATTTCGATCTTCAATTTGTCTGGTTTAAAATTTACATTCCAACTAATACAACTAAAAATTGATTTATGTTAAATTGGATATGTGTTATCAATTAAATTTTAATTTTAATTAGACTTACTAATGAGGTCTTAGCACAATTAATAAATATTAAGGTCTTGAGTACCTATACTCTAGTCTTATTTGTGTAAATCATCTGTAAGTTTATTAAGTAGAGAGATATTTACATTATCAAAGTAAATATCGTAATTCAACTCATACAAGATGAGACAATATAAGCATCATTAACCACTTAATCGATTTGTTGATCTCAATGTTATCAATTGGATTTTAATTTGACCTAATAACATTTTTGTAATAACATTTTTGACCATCGAACCCTTAATTTTCTTTTTGTTTGTTTTGACCCTCAAACTTTTAATATTTTTGTCAAATTGAATCAACTAACAAAAAGTAACAAACTTGTTAAGTTGACATTCACTATTTTAGTCAATTTTTATTTTTTTACATTTTTAATAATTTAAATACATTTTAATATATATATATATATATAATTCTTAATATTTAATCCTTTTCAGATAACTATATTATTTTTTTGATTTTTTTATACAAAAGGACAAAAATATAATTTCATCATTTGACAAATAAAGCTTATATAAGTTTAATATGTTTGTTACTTTTTTATCCGTTGGTTCAATTTAAAACAAATAAAAATTCGAGAGCCAAAAGAGGTGAAGGGTTAAAATGATTTTTTTGAAAAGGTTGAGGGCAAAAAATGTTATTAGTCCTTTGAATTTTTTTAAACAAAAGAAAACCGCCATCCATTGAAACAAAGATAAATACAAGAGAAAACAGAGATACAAGGGAAAGAAAAAGAAGCAGCAACAACACCGTAGAAACACAAACAAAACGAAAGCAAAAAGCAAGAAACACAAACGTAAAATCAACAAACAAACAGAAGCAAACTATTATATGTAACTACTGCAATTAGTATTGTTAGAATGTAGGTTAGTTAGTTAATTCAAAAGTTGGTTAGTTTTGGCAGTATATTCTCTAGCTATTTAATAGCTATTTCTTCATGTATCAAATACAATGTGAACGAATAAAACATTCTTGATTCTATTCACTGTTATATGGTATCAGATGATTTCTTAAGCTTTCCTGAGCTTTTTCTTTTCTTCTCAAAGCTTTTCTCTAGCTTTCTTGCATCTTTGTTTCAGTTTTTCACAGAGCTTTTCTTAAGCTTTTCTTTCTTTCTTCCATGGCTGATAATCCTAATGATGACTTCAAAAATGGTAATAATCCTTATTACCTTCATCAATCCGATAATCCTGGCATGAATTTGGTAACGCAGCCTCTGTCCAATGACAACTACAATTCTTGGAAGCGTTCTATGGCGATGGCGCTTTTTGCCAAAAACAAACTTGGGTTTGTGGATGGCTCATTCACTGCTCCTGTAGTTACAGATCAGGTACGCTACGGTTCTTGGAAGCGGGCTAACAATCTTGTTAATTCCTGGCTTCTTAATTCAGTTTCGAAAGACATTGCTACGAGTTTAATCTTTCATTCTTGTGTTGTTGATATCTGGAAAGATCTTGAAGACAGATTTCAACAAAATAATGCACCTCGTGTTTTTCATTTGAAAAAGAAATTACACGAGGTAACTCAAGGTTCTTTAACTGTGAGTGCTTATTATACTCAACTCAAAATAGTTTGGGATGAACTTGCTTCACTGAAATCTGTTTGTACTTGCTCGACCTGTACATGTGAGGGTGTACGCAAGATGATCGAAGAACAGCAAAAAGAATTGACGATGCAGTTTCTTATGGGACTGAATGAATCTTTTGCCCATGCTCGTGGCCAGATTTTTCTTCTTGATCCAATGCCTTCAATTACAAAGGTTTTTTCTCTAGTGGCACAGGAAGAGAATCAAAGGTCAATTCGATTATCTAACCCAATTGCTGAAGCAACCTTTGCTGTCAAGACTTATAATGGTGTTAAGAAAGGTCGCCCTCAGTGTAGTCATTGTGGTTTATTAGGGCATATCAAGGACAAGTGTTATCAATTGCACGGTTTTCCTCCTGGTTATACAGTTCGTTCTAAACAATCTCATGTGAATGTTGCTCCTGTTGTTTCTGAGGTTTTATCCTCTGATTCTCGTCCTTGTTCTGCATTTGTCAATGATTCATTGACCACGCAGCAGTGTCAACAGCTTATCTCCATGTTAACCAATCAGTTGCAGGCAGCCTCGGTAGCTGACATTCCTTCTTCTTCTATCAATCTCGCAATGCAAGGCAAGATTCCTTCCTTTGTTAATCATTTTAGTTCTTTTAATGATGCACATTGTTGGGTGATTGATTCTGGAGCTTCCAGACATGTTTGCTCTTCTAAGAACATGTTTGAGTCTTTGAAGTATATCGATGCAAGTGATATTTTGCTACCTAATAACTTTGTTGTCAAGGTGCAATTTTCTGGAACCGTTTGTCTTTCTTCTCACATAGTTCTCAAGGATGTTCTCTATGTGCCAGAATTTCACTTTAACCTTTTGACTGTTAGCTGTTTGGTTCGAGATTCAAGGTTTAATGTTTCGTTTTCTCCTGATGCTTAATCCAGGACCACTGCAGTGTGATTGGGAAGGGTAAATTGCATAAGGGATTGTACTTGTTGAGTCTGCCAGATCTTTCAAATGTCAATGATGATAGGTCTCTTGTTCAGAATCATGTAAATAGTATCTCTTGGCACAATAGGCTTGGCCACCCTAGTGTTCCTGTGTTGAATTCTTTAAAAGATGTATTGCCTTCTTTGCAAATTAATAAAGATGATGTTTGTTCTATTTGTCCATTAGCAAAGCAGCAGCGTCTTCCTTTTGTTTCATCTTCGACACGAGCTGATCTTTCTTTTGCTTTGATTCATTGTGATGTCTGGGGTCCATTCAAAGAACCTACCTATGGGAACCAACGCTATTTCTTAACTTTGGTAGATGATCATACGCGATCCACATGGACCTATCTCATGCAACATAAATCTGATGTGTCCACTATCATTCCTCAATTCATTTCAATGGTCAAGAGACAATTTGAGTTTGATATTAAGATGTTTAGGTCAGACAATGCTCCAGATTTGAAGTTTACTGAGCTGTTTGGTAGGTTGGGCATAGTGCACTAATTTTCCTGTGTTGAGACACCTCAACAAAACTCAGTGGTTGAGCGCAAACACCAACATTTACTCAGTGTTGCTCGGGCTTTATTTTTTCAATCCAGGGTTCCTCTTCGTTTTTGGGGTGAGTGTGTACTCACTGCTACATATTTGATTAATTGATTGCCTTCTCCGGTCTTAGGGAATCAGTCTTCTTATGAAATGTTACATAAGTCTGCTCCCAATTACTTGTCTCTCAAGGTTTTTGGATGTCTTTGCTTTGTTTCAACTTTGCAAGCACACGGGGACAAATTTTCAGAGCGTGCATTGCCTGATATTTTCCTTGGATATTCTCCGGGAGTTAAGGGATACAAGGTTTATGTTTTAAAGTCTCGTTCCATTGTTGTCTCAAGGAATGTTGTTTTTCATGAGAATATCTTCCCGTTTCATTCGATTTCTTCTTCGAGCATTGATGTTGATTTATTTCCTGACACTGTTTTACCACGTGTCATACCTGAGGTTGTGCATGGCCATGATCAACCTGTGTCGACTCCTGCTTTTTCAGCAAGTCAGCCCATGGTTCCTCTTCGACGGTCATCTCGTAATACCCAGAGACCTAATTACCTTCAGGAGTATCATTTGAATAGCATTGCTTCATGCTCTTACCACATTGAAGATTATATGTCTAACGTGAGATTATCCCCAGATTATTTTGCCAATATTTCTACTATTAAGGAGCCTGTGTTTTATCACCAGGCTGTAACATCTTCTGATTGGAGACATGCCATGCATGAAGAGCTGCAAGCAATGCATTCTAACAACACTTGGACGGTTGTTTCTTTACCTGATGGCAAGCATCCTATTGATTGTAAGTGGGTGTATCGTGTAAAATACAACGCCGATGGTTCTGTTGATCGTTACAAGGCCCGTTTGGTGGCAAAGGGCTTCACCCAGATTGAAGGGATTGACTACGTAGACACCTTCTCTCCTATGGCAAAGATGAATTCTTTTAAAGTTCTTTTAGCCCTCGCTGATGTTCATGGTTGGCACCTCTTACAGCTCGATATCAATAAAGCTTTCCTCAATGGGTCTCTCGATGAGGAGGTTTACATGCGTCTTCCTCTTGGTTACACTCCTCTCGTTCAAGGTCAGAATTTAGTTTGCAAATTGAATAAATCCATTTACGGGCTTCACGCCAATGGTTTGCTGCTTTTTCCAGTGTTGTTCTTCAATTTGGTTTCACACAGTCACCTTTTGATCATTCATTATTTGTTAAGGGCTGTGGTGATAGCATGGTGGTTCTTTTGGTCCACGTCGATGACATCATCCTCGCAGGAAAATGTTTAGTGAATTTGGCGGATGTGAAAAATTTTCTTCAGAAACATTTCAAGCTCAAGGATCTTGGCACCTTGCGATATTTCCTTGGGTTTGAGATTGCTCGAAATTCTTCTGGTATTTCTGTATCTCAGAGGAGATATGCTTTGCAACTTTTAGAGGACACGTGGTCCTTGGCCAAGAAGCCTGCTGACTTGCCCATGGTGCCTTCTCGTAAACTGAATGCAACTGAAGGTGACTTGCTTCCTGACCCTCAGGTTTATCGAAGGCTCATTGGACGATTGTTGTATATCACTCACAGCCGACCCGATATTGCATATTCTGTTCATCACTTGAGCCAGTTTGTTGCTTCTCCACGTTGTCCTCATCTCGCAGCTGTGCATCATCTTCTTGCATATATCAAACGCAATCCTGCTCTTGGTTTGTTCTTTTCATCAGCATCCACCCTGCAGCTCAGTGGCTTTGTTGATGCTGATTACGGGGCTTGTCCGGATACTAGACGATCGGTCATGAGTTTTTGCATCTTTCTTGGTGATAACTTGGTCTCTTGGAAAGCCAAAAAGCAGCAAATTGTTAGTCGATCTTCCTGCGAGGCTGAGTATCGTGCCATGGCTGCAGCTGTTTGTGAATTGGTCTGGCTTCGATCGTTGTTGTCTTCATTCCAGATTGAAGTTTCCACTGCTTCATTATATTGTGTTAATCAATCAGCCATACATCTTGCATCCAACCAAGTGTTTCACGAACGCACCAAACACGTTGAAGTCGACTGTCACTTCATTCGTGACAAGGTTCGAGATGGTTTCATCAAGCTCTTCCACGTTCGATCTGCCAACCAACTTGTTGGCATTTTCACGAAAGCTCTTCACTCACCAGCTTTCAATTCTCTTGTTCTCAAGATGGGTCTCCTGAACATTCACTCGTCTCCATCTTGAGGGGGGGCTATTATATGTAACTACTGCAGTTAGTATTGTTAGAATGTAGGTTAGTTAGTTAATTCAAAAGTTGGTTAGTTTTGGCGGTATATTCTCTAGCTATTTAATAGCTATTTCTTCCTGTATCAAATACAGTGTGAATGAATAAAACATTCTTGATTCTATTCATTGTTATACAAACCACAAACAAAGCACATCCGCAGAAAAGAAGCAGAGTCCCGCACCCAGCGTGAGAGGGAGGAGAGAATCGACGAACGGAGGAGGAGGACACCAAGCCGACTGCTGATCTCGGACCTGCATGTTCATCTTTGACGGCGCATAGAGATAACGACGGGGAGTAGGCGATGCAACAAGAAACTCCACCGAATTCAAACGCTCAAAAAGCAGAAGACGCATTGACGGGAGGAGGGTGAGAGCCGCGGCTCAAGAAAGAGCCGGCCACCGAGCAAGGAGGTCCAAAACGGAACCTCCAACAAGAACACCCAGCAGACACCAAAGCAAGGGTCAAACCCTACCGCTCATCTGTGAGCCTATGCTTCCCCTCACGGGAGACAACCCGGCCAGAGCCCTGATCACCAAGAGAGGCACTCCACAGTAAAATGATCATCGTATGGTCGGAAAATCAAAAGTCAAAAAAAATCACAAAAAAAGGAGAGGGAAGAAAAAAATTAAGAAAAGAAGAGTGACGGAGATGGGGTGGCCACTGCTGCAATAGCACCAGCGGCACCACCCACAGTAGAGACTACGATTTTGCTTTTAGAGAGAGGGCAGAGAGTTTTGTTAGGGAGTGTTTTTTTAAGAAGTTTGAAAATATACAGGGATGTGGGCAAAAATAAACCAAAGGAAAATTAGAGGAAGAGTTGGCGTGAAGATAAGAGCACGCTTACGTTATTTTTGAGGTGGAGCTTTGGGCATTAATTGGGGGAGTGGAGCCACGTCGCACTTGCCTTACCAATTACTCTCTTCAAAAATGCAATTCAATCCCCATTTTCTTTTCTTTTTGTTTTTCTGCTCCCCTCAACCCAACCTCCCCCTTCTTATAAAACACAACTCAAATCGAGTTTAATTAAGTTTGAATAATTTAATCATATGTCAAGTTAAACTCAAACTTGTATCTTAATGTCTCGTCGAATTAAGATTTATCATTATTCATATTCTCGATAATATTTTTAATAAACTATAATACATTAAAAATAATTAAAATGTGACATGTTATATACACAAATATATTTAAATTTACATAACATAGATGCTTAAAATTAAAAATACAAAAAATAATACAACTGTGTGTATTTGGTTATTTGTTTCAAAAGCGTAGAACATTGTGTCGCCCAAAGGGGCAAAGAGTAGCCAACGCATCTCCGTCCTTTCTTCTATCCAATAACTTGCAATCTATCAAATTTTTTGAACCAGGCAAACTCGAAATCGAATTCACCAAAACTAAAATTGATTCGAATTTAAAACAATCCAAGTTTCAAATGATCTTAACAAGAAAATATCAGAAGCTAGAGTATTTAAAACTCAAAATGAAAGTTTGTAATTACTCGACTTGAAAAAAAACAAATATCAAATTCAAATATTCTGAAAGGATGAGTATACCACGTGCGACGAACATTGTTGAACATCACTAACGCTGAACACTGCTGAACACCATTAAATTAATTAATAAAAATTAAAAATTTCAAGTACTCAATATACAATTAATAATTATTTTTAAAAAATCAATTAAATTATTATATATATTAAATTTTTGATTTTTTTTAATAAGGGTAAACTACATATTTAGTACATCACCTATTTTCGTATTTCTATTGAACCCTCATTATTTAAATATTATTTCAATTTGACCCTATTTTTTATAAAAAAATAATTTAACACTTAACCCTCAACCTAAAATCTTAAATTATAAACCTTAAACTCTGAGACCTATACCTTAAACCATATTTTAGTACTAAAAATTATTTACGATCAAAATTATTTAGGACAATGAATGTTTATTAGGGACGAGGTTGCGACGAATTGTTTTTTAGTATTGTCGTTGCAACTTGAAGGTTAGAGTCCTCGCGTTGGTCGCTGATGAGGGTGGTTGTTGTGCTGCTGCTGCAAATTTTTCATGGAGTTTATTCTTGTATACTAATAAGATGATTATGGCAATTGTTTGCCGCTTTGACCCTTGTGCAGGTGTGGTTAGTAAGTTTGTCATTTGAAAGCAGAAAAATCTATGGAGTTAAAACAATTCTAATGGTCTTTTTATAGTTAATATATAAGGCGAGACTTTTGTAGAATCTGAGTCGTGAGTAGTTTCTAGCTGGACTGTGTGTGTTTAACCCGAGGGATAGTAAGGGGATGGATGACCTTCTAGCTATGGAAGGAATGGTTTAACAAAAGATGCTCTTGCCGGCGGTTTCAGGTGTCGACTAGTCAAGGAGTTTGAATTCTATTAATCTATAGGTTTGAGTATTTTGCTACCAGCTTTTTTCTTCTTTGAATGGTTGTTTATGGGTTGTTTGTTGTTTCTACACCTAGTTGTATATTACTATTTTTTTTTTCTATTTAGAACTAGCGAAGTTTTTAAGGAGGCTCACAACTTAGACCTAAGGTTTTTTCCGAACCTTATAATCAATAAAATCTTATTTGTCGAGAAAAAAATGAATCCCTATTTCTCACAACTTTTGTTCCCGAATACGACTTGGTTTTTTTACCCCTAAGCAACACATCTTTCTATTAGCAATGTTTGATATATTTTGATAAGTTATTGTATAAATTGGCTTTGGGCCCATTTTACTCTAGTAGTATGTTGAACTATTTTCATTTTTTCATTGATTTGGGTTCCTCATGTCTTGGAATTTGTTTATTAATGATCACTTTTATGTTTAAGTAAATATTTATCTCATGAGGGTATATGGTTTAGGGTATAGGTTTAAAAGTTTAAGGGTTTAAGGTTTATAGTTTAGGATTTTAGGTTGAGGGTTAAGGGTTAAATTATTTTTTATAAAAAATAAAGTCAAATTGAAATAATATCTAAATAATAAAGGTTCAATAGAAATACGAAAATAGGTGAGGTACTAAATATGTAGTTTACCCTTATTAAAAAATAAAAAAATTAATATATAAATTAATTGAATTGAATTTTTTTAAAATAATTGTATGTTGAGTCCTTGAAATTTTTAATCTTTATCAATTAATTTAATGGTGTTCATCGATGTTCAACATTAGTGGTGTTCAACAGTGTTCGTCGCACGTTGTAGAATTTTCTATTATAAAATAAAAAAAAATTCCCTTAAAATTATCAGATCTAAAATCACAACACCTTTTATTCTCTTTGTTGGATTTTAAAACAAAAATCATATTTTTGTAACTTCAATAAATGAAACAAATCGAGAGAAAGCACCTCATAAGAACAATCGAATCCACTTTTGATTTTTTATGGATGGGAATGTAAATGAAGAAGAACATAGAGTAGACTTGAGAATTTAGAAAAAGTAGAAGTGCAAAACTGGAAATGCTCCATTTTAATATTCCCTTAGTGCAGAACTTGTTAAGACTTTTGCAGAAACGAGTAAACGTATTTAATTTTGAGTAAACTATACTAATGACCACCGAACTATGGGGTTGGTGTCGATTTGACCATTATATTTTCACTTGTGTTAAATATACCACATAACTATTTAATTGGTTCCAATGTAGCCACCTGCCGTTAAAAAAAACGAAAAAGTTAACGGGACTGTTAAAATAATTGGTATAATTACACATTTAGTCACCTTTATTTATATAATCATTCAATTTAGTCCTAATTTTAATCTAATAAAATAAATTAATTATTCAATTAGGTGGTGACACGTGTCACCACCTTATTTGAGAGATTTATCTATTTTTATTAGATTTATTAAATTTATTTTCCTTCCCCAATCAGGTGGTGACACGTGTCACCACCCATTGGAGTAAGAAAAATCAAATAGTGGAAAATGGCCCCAAGGAAAATCGAACATGGGTCTTTAGAAAAGAGAGCAACGCTCTTGCCACTGGGCCAAGCTTACTTCTGGTATATGGAATACCAAATATAATATATGTAGTATATGTGATTTGCAAAAGTTTTTTTATTTATGCATGTAAAATAGATTACTTTATGCTGCTTCAGCAATGGACGGACCTCTGCCATGTAATAGCTAACCTAAATCAAAGAACACAATAATTAGTTGCTACTAATCTCAGAACAAAAGAATAATGATAGGCTTTTAAACACCAGCAAAATGACATGGTAAACTAATTTTTAAATCCATGCTGTGAGAACAAAAGAGCAATAAACCAGAATGAAGGTCAAATCAGTGAGACTTCTAAGTTGTAATCATCACTCAAACCAAATGAACTGAAAGGTTCAATTGAAATACAAATTAAAGATTACTTTCTATGATTTAAATACTAAATTAAGCATAAATTATGGTAAATAGTTAAACTAAGACTATTCGAATAGAAAAAAATTTCTACCCAGCACCCCAAACTGTCAAATTCACAAGAAAGTGTAGTACACACAATTCTTGTGCCATGGCTATATAATGATACCAATCCATACTACTGATTGCAGAAAAGCTACCTACCTAACCTTAACCTGAAATCAGGACACGCACCAAGTTACATCTAATTTTAGAACATTGACATCCAGAAAAGCACCCAAGTTACATACTAAAAATGTAAAAGCAAACTAATTACCTGCCACTCCTTCACGGAACCACTGCTGCATCTTACCATCGGCAGCAGTTGACTTGAAATGGTCCTTCAAAGCATCAGCAGAACCTGAAGAGAGAGCCATGTCCCTTTCTGCATGGTTTCTGTATTCACGTGAATGCTTTCCACCATGCTCTCTGAAATCAGAAACGGCAAGTGCCTGAGGAAAATTCTTAGGGTTTTTGGTATTCCTTCTGAGATTAGTAGCAACTAATTATTGTGTTCTTTGATTTAGGTTAGCTATTACATGGCAGAGGTCCATCCATTGCTGAAGCAGCATAAAGTAATATATTTTACATGCGTAAATGCAAAAACTTTTGCAAATCACATATACTACAAATATTATATTTGGTATTCTATATACCAGAAGTAAGCTTGGCCCAGTGGCAAGAGTGTTGCTCTCTTTCCCTAAAGACCTAGGTTTGATTCTTCTTGGGGCCATTTTTCACTATTTGATTTTTCTTACTCCAATTGGTGGTGACGCGTGTCACCACCTGATTGGGGAAGGAAAATAAATTTAATAAATCTAATAAAAATAGATAAATCTCTCAAATAAACCTAATTGAATAATTAATTTATTTTATTAGATTAAAATTAGGACTAAATTGAATGATTATATAAATAAAGGGGACTAAATGTGTAATTATACCAATTATTTTAACAGTCCCGTTAACTTTTTTGTTTTTTTTAACGGCAGGTGGCTACATTGGAACCAATTAAATAGTTATGTGGTATATTTAACACAATTGAAAATATAGTGGTCAAATCGACACCAACCCCATAGTTCGGTGGTCATTAGTATAGTTTACCCTTTAATTTTCACAACCTCCAACCCAACCTTCTTATTCTTTACTTTATTTCCTCTGGTTCTTCTCCCACAAGCCTAGGAATAAAAAATTAAGCAAAAAAGAAAAAGAAACCAGCTTGTTTGTAAATGGAATCATCACTTGCCATATCTTTGTAGACCAACAAAAGAGAAAATAAAAGAACCAAACTCAGATTTCAGCTCTAACCCATTTCAACAATGGTCACTTTCTTCATTTCCAGCTATATCACAGCCCTGACTTGTCTTGTTTTCTTCAAACTCTTGGTTGCAGAACAAAGTTCCTCTTTTTCTTTCAAAAGTTTTGGTAAAGATCCAAAATTTGAGGCCAATATCGCTTTATATGGGGATGCACATGTTGGTAGTGATGGCTCTTGGATTCAACTTACCGACTCAGTGAGTTGGAGTGCTGGGGCAGTCGTGTATAAGAAACCCATCAAGCTTGTTGAAGGTAAAGTCAGGAAATTTGCTTCTTTTTCAACTTACTTTTCCTTCTCAATGTCTCATGGAAATGGTGATGGTTTGGCTTTTTTTATGGTTCCTAGTAGTTTTAAAGTTGATGTATTGGGGAATAGTTCATTTGGGGTTTCTCTTGGATTGGAGAAGAACAAAAGTGGCATTGTTGCTGTGGAATTTGATGCTTTGAGGGATGCCAAGCATGGTGATTTGAATGAAAACCATGTGGGCATTGATGTTGGTAGCCTTACATCAGTTAAAGCCTGGAATTTATCATCTCTCAATTTGGTGCTAAACAATGGGGGGAAATTACATTGTTGGATTGATTATGAGGCAACTTGAAAGAGACTAGAGATTAGATTGAGTCAATCTAGTAGTTCCAGGCCAGATGATCCGTTGCTTTCGTATTGGATCTTGTCGAAGCTATGGAATGATGAAGTGTTTGTGGGCTTAAGCTCTTCAAATGGCAAGTCTTTGCAGACATGCTTTATTCACTTCTGGAGTTTTAAGCTAAGGCAGGTTCCCAATTGGATGCATTCCCAACCACTTGATCCCGAGGCTATTGCAAAGAACCCCAAACCTTTGACAGCAGTGCCCAAGAGCAACAAATGTTTCTGGAAAGCGCTCTTCGGCGGTGCTTGCGGAGCCTTGACGGCTTCTTGCGTGTTGTACCTATGGAACGTCTTTGGTGATAGGCGACCTGTGGTGCGGATCCAGTGGATTTTGAATACAAGAAGGTCAAAGTAGTAATAGTGGTAAACGATGCTGTCAAAGATGGCAAGAAGTAGATCTTTGTGTTGGGGTTCCTGATTGAATGTTTAATGTTGTAAATTGGTGATCTTTTGTAGTTTTGCTTGTGCTTGTAGCTAATGACCAATTGTGGTAGACGATGCTGTCAAAGATGGCAAGACGATGCTCTGTTTTAATGTTGGGAATCATTATGGGTTTAACGTATAATATAAACTGAATATTGCTTGAGCATAATTCTTGTATAAGTTATTTACCGTGTTACCTGCTCATTTTCTTCATTTCCCCCTTCTTTCTCTGATTAAGATCTGTGCTAAAGCATATACTTAGATACATACACTCATCTCCAGTTTAGGTAACATAGGTTTTGCAGAAAGAAATCTGTAACTTTGACCCGATTCAAGCAAAAATACATTGATTAAAGCAAAAATACACTCATCTCTTATCCTATTATGCCCAACGCACCGCCCAAAATTCTAAATTCCTAAAAATAAGACCCTTAAGTAAACTCGCCGCACCACCACGGTGAGTTCTAAAATTATATTTTTTTATTCAAATTTGCCTTGCTCGTATGGCGAGTTCCTTTTTTTTCTTTAAATCTCAGTTTAAAAATTAATCACGAGATTAACCTAATCTTAAACCGAACTCACCGTAGGCCCACGACAAATTTCTTCTGGCTTAACGGCCGTCACGGACTATACGAGGAAAAAATATGGGCTTTTTAGGAGTTTTTTTTAGAGTTTTTTCATATTATAGTTTATTTATCTTATAAATAGATAGTTTTGGTTAGGGTTTAGAACATACAAAAATTTGTCTTTCAAGCAAAGTAAAATAGTTTGTCAAACCGTGAGACTTTCTTAGACAACATTGAAAGAAGCAAGCTCACACATACTTCGAAAGGTTAAAGGTAACGTTTGTAAATATTTTTATAGTACGATTAGTTTTGTTTAGTATGATTTATTTTCTTTATTTGAATTCTTTTTATCTATGCCTTTTTTTAATTGTAATAGTAAAATATGTGTAAGATAAGTTAATCGAAAATATTTTAAAGATATTTAATTGCGCGTAACTGTTGAGGAAAAAATGACGTTGTTAATACTTCAAAATTCCCACATCTCGAAAAACATGGGAATGTTGGTAAGAATTTATGGGTTTTTTTTCTTCAAGTTTTAATTATTTTTTTAAATGATTAAGTGCTACTTTAATTTAAATATTGTCTTTGTAGGAAGAAGATTCAAAATTTCGGCCTCGCTTGATATGGTGTGATCCGTTAAAGCAATATATAATGGGATTTCTGGAGAATTCTCGGTTTAGGTACGCGTCAATGATTCGTGAGTTTAAAATCGTGCCACAGTTGATTAATGGGTTGGTGGAGCGTTGGAAATCGGAGACACATATCTTCCACATGCCGTGCGGGGAGTGCACAATCACCTTCGAAGATGTTGCTATGAATCTCGGTGTTCCCATTTCGAGAAATCCAGTCATAGGTATGAATAATTATTTTGTTTATGATTACTACCAGAAGTATTTGGGAAAGAGACCACCGGTGCATGTTGTTGATGGTAAACGAGTGAAGCTGACATGGCTGAAGAGTCAATTTCAAGTAGATGCAATTTCACAGCGGAAGAAATTGATTATGTTGCTCGAGCCTATATATTGGTCCTTATCAGTGGTATGTTATTTTCGGACAAATCGAGTTCTCACGTGCACACGCAGTACCTTCCGTTCTTGGAGACGTCGTGAGGGGCAAAAAAATTCAGTTCTGCAATCTTAGGTTTCCTGTACCGCAAGTTGTGCAAAGCAGCAAGCCTAGCAGATGACAAGGATTGATTCGTGCACGCCGATATTATTAGGTGTGTGGTGCTTATACAATCATGGGCCTGGTACAGGATTTCATTCCTCGCTCCTATTGATAATCATTCGTTTCAATTCCCCTAATTATTTTAATTTTTATTTACAGAAACCATGATCTATCTATGTATTTGTATTATGCAAATGGGCCCAAAAATTTAAAAAAAAAATAGGTTGGATGTATAATTAATTCTCGCAGTGAGAAACAAGATTGACATGTATTGCAAAGAGCAGATACTGAAATATTGCTTTTAGATCGAAATTATATGCTTTGTATTTATTTTTATCCAATTTATCAGTTATGTATGTATTATCTCAATTCCGATGGATGCCATATGATGAGGATTATGATATCCGTAATGTGATTCTTAACAATGCCTACAAGGATGTTAAAAATTGGTGTTCGATAATGCTATTGCTAAATTTTGTCATTGTCGAGGTTTTTTACGGCAATCGGGTTCTTAGGCAGTTTGGATACCACCAGCCTGTGCTGGAGTCCCTGACCAATATGGATGAGTTCGAAAAGGTAAACTTATGGGGTAAGAGCAAAGAGAATTGGCCAAAGAGATATTCGTCATGCATAGCATGGTGGCATAACAGGTCAAACATGTTTCTAACTTGTCATCTCATTCTGCATGATTTCAATTTCTTAAATTTTGAGTATCATCGGTGGTTTGTGACAAACGGAAAATCGAAGTTGATGACCAAAGTCGAACGACAATCTTATGTTACTTTGTTTCAAATCTCATAAGACCAGGAGTAGGCACCTGATTCAGAACCCGAAGCATAACCATGGATGGGATTAAGGTTTGCAGAGTCTAGAGATGTTTAATTATTTATTTAATTTGAGTTCACAAAATTTGTTAAGTTTTTAAATTTTAGATATTTGTCTTTTAATAAAGTTTGGACCCAATGCATGTTTTCTTTTAATAATAAAATATTGAGTTTAATTTACCAAAAACTATTATGTTTTTTTTTCACGTAACGAACTATGTAGAGTGTTGCAATCAACCAGAAATAATGAACTTCTACATTTAAAACATTAAGGTATATTTAGAATACAAAAAAGAAATTGACAACTTATTATACATTACCCCCAACTTTAATACATTTTTTGAGTACATGTAAATATTTTTTTATAATATACAATAGATTTACTCATGACGACAACTCATTTATATGACTACCCAATTATTTTTTGCTGTCGCAAGGTTCTTCATGCAAAAAACGTGGTCAACCAATTCAACAATTTAACATGCAATACCTCGTATATGTCATTATGGACGCATAGGGGCCATGCATGGAATAAAAATGGGATCGACATTATACCCTTAAGGCTCGGCGGCAACATTTGTGTTGCATTCCAAATAACGAAATATTGTGTGGTTTCTCGAAAAACTCATGTTGTAAGCAGAACTTTATAATATGTTTATAAGCATAACCTCTGCAAAAACGAAGGGGGGAGAAAATGACGGGCAGAACTCGCTGTGACGATCCGGCGAGTTCCACCTGTCATTTCCTCCACCACCATCCTCGCAAAGGTCTTTAATATGTTTTCAGCGCATATTTCGGAGCAGTTTTTAAATGTTGGTCCGAACGGCGGACGCATAGTCGTATAGATAAACACTTGTACTTGATGTTCATGTCAAAAAGTCGTGCGAAAAAATATACATAGGCAGCGTAAACTGCGAGTAAACACCCATATGGACGTGCTCTTGGTAGGATTTTTAGCGCATGTTCTGGAGCGATTTTTGAATGTTGGACCGAACGGTGGATGCGTAGTCATATAGATAAACACTTTTACTTGATGTCATGTAAAAAAATCGTGTGAAAAAATATTCTGAGGTAGCGTAAACTGTGCGTAAACACCCCTATGGACGTGCTATTGGTAGGGTTTTCAGCTCATGTTTCGAAGCGGGTTTTGAATGTCCTACCGAATGGTGGACGCATAGTCGTACAAATAAACACTTGTACTTGATGTTAACATAAAAAATCATGAAAAAAATACATAGGCATCGTAAAACGCACCTAAACACCCATATAGACGTGTTTTTGGTAAAGTTTCAACGCATCTTTCAGAGCAGTTTTTGAATGTTCTACCAAACGACGGACACATAGTCATACAGATAAACACTTGTACTTGATGTTAACGTAAAAACATCATGCGGAAAAATATATGTTAAGATGTTTGTTTTGATATAATAATAAAAAATTTGTTTTGGACTAAATTGAAAAGGTTTCAAAATGTTAATAAGTCCAAACAACTTGAAAATATATTTGATGAATTTTACAAGGCTTTGGAATGATTTAAAATGTCTTTAAAGTAGCCAAACCTTTGTTTTTTCAAGCTACCGTATCGATACGCTTTAGGGTTTCAACTACAGGAAAATTCCAGTAGCCAAAACCCGTACTGATATGACTTGGTCGTACCTATATGGAGAGGACCTGTATCGATACGCTACGTGGTGTTTCAATACGGTTGTTTTACAAACCCCCAACGGCTAGTATCCCATACCGATACGATTGTATCAAGTACCAATACGCCTAACTGCTCCTAACATTCATTTTCCCAACGACTATTTGAATTGCAAGCCGTACCGATACGCTCCAACGCGTATCGATACGCATCAGCTGAGGAAAGCATAACGGCTAGTTCCTAAAGAACTTGTATCGATACGGCTACCCGTGTATCGATACAGTTAGCCCAGAATTGCATTTATTGCTGGAAAGAAAGGCCCCAACGGCTCCTATTCAACCCAACGGTCTTCAACGGCTAGAAGCTCATTTGAGAATATAAAAAGGACCTCCAAGCATCTATAGAAGACTAATGATCCACAAGTCAACAACATTATGATGTCAAATGTGTCTTATTGCTTAAATTCCCACTCTTTGTATAGACTACACTAGTTGAGCTTAATTGTCAATGTGTGCTCAAGTGTATTAGGTTTTGGGTGAGGGCTTATTAGTGCAATCATATACCTTTTAGAGTGATTTCTAGTTTTCTAGATTTTCTCTTGTTTAAGAGTGTTCTCAAACCTCGGTTTGTGAGCTTTGGTTGCTAGACTTGGTGAGTGAGTCTAGGTTGTAAAGGTTTCCTCCTAAGCCTTGAAAAGAGGAAGAATTTCTAGCGAAATTGGTTTGAAAATCCTTAGTGGGAGCTAAGGTAGTGGATGTAGAGCTTGTTCGAAGCTTGAATCACTATAAATCCTTTGTCTATTTGTCTATCTTTTGCTTCCACCAAAAACACCCAAAAATCAATCTTCTCCACACTTGGCAAGCAATTCGGTTGAAGGATATCGAGCCTAACAATTGGTATCAGAGCAAGGATCAACCGAGAAGGTTTAACCACCTATTGAGGCAATCCAAGCATGCTCGATCAACCACAAAATCAACCGGTGCTCATGGCGCAATCCATCGATATACCACCTTTTTTCGACGGGACCAACTACGCATATTAGAAGAATAAGATGATGTACTCCATAAGAGCCAAGGATTATCATCTTTGGGACATTGTTGAGGATGGCCCATTCGTGCCCCAACGAAGCAAGGCGGAATGGAATGTGGATGATCACAAGAAGATGGAGCTAAATTGCAAGGCTTTGCACATTCTCTTTTGTGCCTTTAGCCCGGACATTTATGCAAAAATGTTTTCTTGTGAGAGTGCCAAGGAAGTATGGGACAAACTTGAAATCACATACGAGGGAACCAACGAAGTAAATGAGACCATGATTAGTCTTCTCAACCTGAAGTATGAGAACTTCAAGATGGAACCGGATGAAGACATCAAGAGGATGTTCGATCGTTTCTCCACAATCGTCAATCAACTCAAAGGTCTTGGAGAGGAGATTTCGGAAGACAAACTCGTTCGGAAGACAAACTCCTTTATTTCTATTTACTTAGTTTATTTTACTTATTATTCATCCATATCAATCTATTTCTTTTCAACGCAGTAACTTAAGCAAAGTGGCCCAAACCAATCCATGTGGAGACGATACTTGATACTTATCATATTACTTTATTACTTGCGATGTGTAAACTTCTTTTTAAAAATTAATATCGTTTGATACGTAAACCCTAAATCCCAAACCCTAAAAATTAAAAAAAATATAAATTTTCATTGTATTTTTTAAAATTCTTTCTAAAAACTAATATCGTTTGATACATAAACCCTAAACCCTAAACATTAAAATTTTAAATCTAATATAATAATCTCAACATATTTACAACATTATATTTTCTCAAACTTAATTACAATTTAAATCGGTCTAAATCTATTATTTTACCAATATATATCACAAAGATAATTTGGTAAAATATATATTTAAGTAATATTTTATTCCTTCAACCAAACATTATCATCTTACATTCCTGCCAAATAAATCAAACAAAGGAATATAACATTCCCAGTAATATGCCAGGTAATGTTACATTCCAGTAATCTTATTCCCAGAGGTAATCATCTTTTTCGTGAACCAAACGCACCCTTAATGTATACGAAATGGAATTCCCACAAACCGGAAGCGAAACTAAATGGAATGCTATGTAGACATGGGCCACAATTTTACATGACCCAGCTCTACGAAGGGAAAAACAGGACATCCCAGATCCACTAGGATTCAGAATGATATGGACGTCATACATCACCGCGAACACGAATCTACCAGACAACCTAGACTTTGCGGGAATTGTAAACTACCAGGTCATAGAATTCTCAAGTGTCCATCTCGAAAATAAATATGTTGCTTTATTTTTTATTAAGTAGGCTTGTTTTAACATAAATATTAGGGAAAACTACACCACTGACCACCAAATAAATTGGGGATACCTATTTGAACCACCGAACTATAAAAATCGTCAATCAGATCACTGAATTTATAAAATCAACCTATTTTGACCACCACCGTTAAAAACCTAACGGTGGAGTGACAGAACTGCCACGTGACAATAAACGGAAAATTTTAAAAATTACATATTTGGTCCCTGTTATTTACACATTTTTTCAATTTAGTCTTAATTTTAAATTAATAAAATAATAAATTATTTAATTAAGTGGTGACACGTGTCAACACCTTATTGGAGGACTTTAATTATTTATATTTTATTTTATTAATTTATTTTTCCCTCCAATCAAGTGGTGACACGTGTCACCACCAATTTAAAGGAGAAAAATAAAAGTCTCTCTACTTGCACTAGCTAAGATTCGAACCTAGGTCTATTAGGTATAGAGCCAATGGCTTTACGACTAGGCCAAGCACAACTTTGTGCTATAATTCTCCAGATATAATATATAACTCTTATTAGTTTCTACATTTATAAGCCAAAAGCTCAAACCCTAAACACTAATTCCACATATATAAATCCTAAACCCTAAACTATAACCCTAAATAATTCAAATTAATTTCACACTAAATATTTTAAATTAAACCCCAAACCCTAAACATTTCAAATTAATTCAATGCTAAATATTTTAAATTAAACCCTAAACTCTAAAAATTTCAAATTAATTCCACACTAAATATTTTAAATTAAACTTTAAACCCTAAACCCAAACTTTAAACCCTAAATATTTCAAATTAATTCCACGCTAAATATTTTAAATTAAACTCTAAACCCTAAATATTTCAAATTAATTTCACACTAAATATTTCAAATTAAACCCTAAACCCTAAAAATTTCAAATTAATTCCACGTTAAATATTTCAAATTAAACCCTAAAATAGGATTTAAGGTTTAATTTAAAATATTTATCGTGAAATTAATTTGAATTTTTTAGAGTTTAGGGTTTAGGGTTTAATTTGAAATATTTAGTATGAAATTAATTTGAAATATTTAGGGTTTATGGTTTAATTTAAAATATTTAGCGTGGAACTAATTTGAAATTTTATGGTTTAAGGTTTAGGGTTTAATTTGAAATATTTAGCATGAAATTAATTCGAAATCTTTAGGGTTTAATGTTTAATTTAAAATATTTAGCGTGTAATTAATTTGAAATGTTTAGGGTTTAGGGTTTAATTTGAAATATTTAGCATGAAATTAATTTAAATTATTTAGGGTTAGAGTTTAGGGTTTATATATGTGAAATTAGTGTTTAAGGTTTGAGCTTTTGGCTTATAAATGTAGAAACTTTTAAGAGATATATTATATCTAGAGAATTATAACACAAAGTTGTGCTTGGTTTAGTGGCAAAGCCATTTGCTTTATACCTAATAGACCCATGTTCGAATCTTGGCTAGAGCAAGTGGGGAGAATTTTATTTTTCTCCTCTAAATTGGTGTTGACACGTGTCACCACTTAATTAAATAATTTATTATTTTATTAATTTAAAATTAAGACTAAATTGAAAGAATGTGTAAATAACAGGGACCAAATATGTAATTTTTAAATTTTCCGTCTATTGCCACGTGGCAGTTCCGTCACCCCACCGTTAGGTTTTTAACGACGGTGGTCAAAATAGGTTGATTTTATAAGTTCGGTGGTCTGATTGACGATTTCTATAGTTCGGTAGTTCAAATAGGTATCCCCAATTTGTTTGGTGGCCAGCGATGTAGTTTTCCCTAAATATTAACATGAAACTTCACTAGAATTAATTTCGATCTAAGTTTTTACCATTGCATACATCACCTAAAAGCGGTAAAATTTTAAAATTGAAAAATTCATTTCAACTTCTACATTTTCTTTAAAAAATTCAACAAGTTATATTACTTGTGCATTCAAATAGAATTACAAAATGTTAGATACTTTACAACTTAATCAAACACTTTTTTCTAAATAATAACCAAGCCAAACTCGTCATGTATACACGACGAGTTCCATCATTTCAAACACCGTTTTTCTAGAGCCCGTGACGGCCGTTAAGCCAGAGGGAACTCGCCGTGAGCCTACGGCAAGTTCAGTTTAGGATTAGGTTAATCTCGTAATTAATGTTTAAATCGGGATTTAAAGAAAAATAAATAAAACTCGCCATACGAGCAAGATGAGTTGGAATAAAAAAGAATATAATTTTAGAACTCACCGTAGCGGTGCGGCGAGTTTACTATTAGGGTCCTACTTCTAAGAATTTAAGATTTAAGGTGGTGCGTTGGGCAAAATAGGATTCAAAGATCCTATTTTTGCCCAATTCCCTTGATTAAAAGGGACCTTGCATGGACACAGCAAATATCAATCCTGTGCTAAGTACAATATGCCTTCAGGTTTCATGCTCGGTGAATTGGTGTAAATAATTGTTGTAGCTCTTTTGTGCTAAAGATAGATGACTTAAGAGCTGTGTGAATGAGTCCTTAACAATGGATCAATTTGAGCACACTTCAAGATAAGAGCAGAAAATGAATTCACAATAATATTTAACATTGGTAATGCCATACAAGATTTCCAGATCAAATATTCCTGGAACTTCAACTTTCTTGGCATTGTTTTATATTCCATGATAAAAACCTAGAACTAAAACGTTTGATTCTCTAATTGCTTCAAATCCATGCCACAAAATAGGTTGAATTCTTGTTCGGGACATTCTAGACTCTGTTCTTGACATATTAGCTAGACAAATCTTGTCCTTAGGAGCTCAAGAACAGTTAAGATTCCAGTGCCAATTCCTATGAACAAAGATAATATTATCCACGAAAACTCAAAAACGATAAGTGAGCCAAACATTAGAGATGATGTTACAAGGTTCGAATCTCCAATGAAGATAATATTATCCAGCATAAAGTACATTACACACTGTTCAATCAACTAGTGCAAGAGAACTATAGCTTTCCTATGAAGGATGAAAGGAGTCAAATTTATTACTTCAAACCCCACACTCAATCAGGTCCCTAAGCTAACAAAAACAAAAAAATAACTTGTGAGTTGTGACCACTTTATCCCACTCCAAAGCATAAATCACAACGGCTAACATAAAATTAAACGCTGCAATCAACAATTCAAGAAAAATATAAAAATTCATATAGTTAACTAATCCATCCTCTATGACAACTGAAAACTTAACCTTTAATGGACATGTTACCAAAACAGTAGAACTGGATCTCAGTAGAGAAAATCATCTTCAATTCCTTTAAAAGGAAGTTCAGATAGATAACGCAGTTTGTAAAAGTAACATCATGGATCCAATGAGAGCATCTCACAAGCTCATTCAACATCGATTAACAACTAGAGGGGTTCGATTTTTTTAGCAAAATAAAAGTTGAACTGGATCTCAGTATGAATTCAGTGTCATCTTCAGTTCATTTCAAAGAAGGGACGATCAGATAGATAACGCAGTATAAAATTAACATCTTTGATCCAAAAACAACAAACCCAGAAACGAAAAGAGTTGAAAACGAAGCATCTCAGATATAAAATGCCCTCTTTGTTTCTTCACTGACAATCAAAGTGCAAGGATAACAATTTAACAATCTCATCATTGATGCACTTTTTTCTAATATATGAAAAACAAGAGAGTTTCAAAGATTAAAAAACAACACGTCAATCATCTGAATATAAAAACCCAGGTTGCTTTAGAAAGAAAATGGCACCTTGAAATATTGGTTGCCCTAGGTACAAATGATGCTGTGTTTGCAGACGCTTATATTGAAGAAAACCCTAAGATTTTGAAACAAGGAATTTGCAAAAATGCCCTATAAATAGATGGGCTTTATCCCCTTGTGGGCCTACCTTCTTCATGGTTTGAAATGTAAACAAGTCCAAGGTTTCTGGTTCTAAAGTTTAAGACTAAAGAGATTTATTGTAAGATGGTAATTCTCTTTCCGTCCTTTATTAGTTTTTAAAGTTAAGTTTTTTAAATTTTGATCACACATATTTTAAAAAATTAAAATTTATAAAATATATTTTTCAAAACTATTTGATTGAGAGTTTTTAAAATATTTTTTTTCATATTTTTATTAATAATAAATTTTAAATAATAAATGGTTAAAATTAAAAAAAATTACCCAAAAAATTCAATAAGAGACAATTTAAGTGGGATGGACTATAATTTATTTCATTCACAGTGTTAGGATATTAATTCAGAATATGTTTAAGGAGTAAATGTCTCATATTATCAAACCAATTGATAATTAGTTAAGTTCAATAAATGTTGATTTAGTAGATTTTAAATTAGAAAACGATTATTAAGTGTAATCTATGTAATTCATGGAGGTAAGAGTATTGTCTAGGTTCACGTATCATAGTGAGGAATGCATTGCGTTCTCTATATTTTAAAAATTAAGTACCATGGGTAGAAATTTATTTTAATAAATATTAAAAAATATTAATATTATGATGTGAACTTAATTAAATGTTTGTAACATTGGTGTAAAATATGCAATATTTTTAAGTAATGCTATATATTCATGTGACTTATAACTAGGGATGGCATATAAATACAATTCAATGGTTTCTGCACTGCATCTACTCTAGTTGAGGTAGGTATAAGTATGAATATAGTGGGTAGTTGACGACTGTAGATAGGGGTGATAATGAGCCTGACCGGCTCGCAAGCTACTCGGGCTTGTAACAAGCTGAGCCGACTTAAGCTCGGCTCGAAATAATTATGTGTGTGTGTGTGTGTTAACTTGTGTTGTTAACTTGTTATCATGGTTAAATACTTTAAATCCCATTCTCCTTGTGGACTTGTATAATTTAGAAAATGTACTATGATTACTTGTGAACTTCAAAAATAACTATTATCTTTTCTCAGATAGGTTTTCACATGTTATTTTCAAAACTTCAATAAAAATATTTAAAAGCAATTTGAGGAAAGCAACGAGCCGAGCTCAAATTGTCCAATTCGAGCTCGACGAGCTTCGAGCATAGAATTTCGAGCTCTACGAGCTTCCCCTAGATGTGGATGTCAAAAAGTCATATTCATCGTGAGTAGTGAGTAAGTGGTTGATTTTCGACCTTACTTCTAACGACCCAGATTTCGGGTTAATAATTTGGGTATTGGATCCAAGTTTTAAGTTGGGCCTAAATTTAAAATGGGAGAATGCCATATGTTCATTTTATGGGGGTGTGATTTTTGAATTTTAAATATGTGTTGTTGGTAGAAAAAGAGAAAGAAGATACTATGAGGAGAGAGGAGATGGAAGAAAGTGAAAAAGGGGATAGTGGGAGAGAGAGAAGAAGAAATCAGAGAAAAATTAAGGGAAGAGGGTTTAATCTCCAATTTAAAGAGATTCGAGCATTCGTTCGCGGCACCTCTAGCACCGTTGAAAAGATGTTACCGAGACGAGACCGCCGGTAGTCACCAAGTCGCCGTTCGCCGGGGGTGAGAGGAAACAAGTTTCATGTTTCTTAAAAAGGGCATTTCCAACGGCCAAATCATGAAATGAAGGGCACCACCGCGTTCATCGGCATCGAGACAGAGGGATTGGAGCTCGCCTCCTCCGTCCAACCACCAGAGCACCCCTCACGCGCCGCCCTTGTGCGTGGGCAAGGTGCAGCTGCAATGGGTAGCTTATCCCGCTATTGGGCTTGGGTTGAGCCGGCCTGTTGAGCCGATCCATGCCGCGAACCAAGCCGAGTCGAGCCGTCGTTGATCGAGCCATGTTGGCCATTGACCGTTGACCGAGCCGTTGACTTTTTCTAGGGGGCTCTACTTGGGGGGTCTCTCGACGTTCTGAGTCCGTTGGCATAGTCCGTTTCTCCAAATTCAAACTTAGTAAGCTATTTTTACGCGTTTAATCTTGTGTTTTGATTAGCTAGTGTCAGAAATTAATGTATTTTTGTATTCATGTTTATAAGATGATTATTCGGATTTGGATATCGGACCAAGTGGAATAATCGGGAAGCTCAGAAGAGGATTTGTTGCTTTGTCTTGAGGTTAGTACACCTCGAACTCCTATTGCTTCATGAGCATCATAAATGTGATTGCCTTGCGTGTTAGTGTCTGCAAAATAGGTAGATGATAAATAAGCAATGCCTAGAGACATGTATTGTGAGACTTGATATCTATGAGATGCATGATGATGTTGCAAATATGATGAGACTCATGGAGGCTTTAGAGACCATTTAGGGTCGTTTTGAGATGCACGCATGATTATTTGATGATTGATTGATTGGTTGATAATTGTGATGCTTTGTATGCTTGTCCGAATAGATTGACGTGATTGATGGGAATTATGTTTAAAGGATAAATACTCGATGAAATGATTATGAAGCAAGTAATTAATAATAATTGAATGAATGGGTTAGTAAAAAAACCTTAATGACTTTCATAAGCTTTATGGATCAAATAAAGCGTGGCAATATCGTGATTCGAGGAAATTGTACGAACACATGAATAGGTTGTCGGTACAAGCTTTAGCCGTACTGATACTTGTGTAAATTAAGGATTTCCATTAAGCTATTTTAGTATCGGTACGTGTGTGACTATCAGTGCCTAGGGGTACCGTATTGATACTCGTGTTCGAGTATCGATACCCACTTAATGAGATAAATTATAATGCTAATAAAAAGATAGAAATTGACGTGAACTATTAATAAGGGAATATAGATTAATAGAGATAATTAATGAGGACGATTAATGTACACATTCATAATAGTTGTGTAACCCCCTCGTCCCGGTCCGGACGCTTGACCGATCCGAGTGGGCTACACGTGGATAACCGAGGCGAATCCCGTTAAGGCTCCACTTCGGTTACCGACCCAAGGAAAACATTTCATTTTATTATCTTAACTAGATGAATGTTAAGTCCTATGTGTGGAAAGCAACAACGGAAGAAACAAACGAGGCACACAACCAATCAGCCCAACCAAAACAACCCATTTTTATCTTAAACAGCAGGTCGTATCGATACACTCAGAGAGGGTATCGATACGCCTTTACCAGGTCAACACTCCAAGCTCAACCCAGGAAGACCGTATCGGTACACAGCTTGACCGTACTGATACGCCCCTACTGGTCAACTTCTCACGGTCAACGATACAAGATCGTATCGATACACCCTAGACCCGTACCGATACGCCAAAGTCTCGTCAAAATCTCAGATTTCCAGAGAGCCTTGGGTGTATCGATACACTCCCGCGTATCAATACGATAGGCCAAACTTGAGTCCCAAAGTGTAGGACCGTATCGATACGGCCCTTAGGCGTACCGATACGCCCTGCACTGCAACACTCAATTTTGCACCCTAAGACTTTCAAGCACAACTCTAGATGCATTTTGGGACTTCCCTAGCCACATACAAACATATATACAACATTCAACAACCATGGCATAGCATACAAGACAACCAAAACGATCGAGGAACATACATTCAAGAGAATCATGCATTTGCATAAAAAGGAGACATTCTTAACATATATAAGGTGTAGTAACCCATTTTAATATTTAAACCCAAATAAATAAAAAACCCTTATTATCATGACCCATAACCCATTTACAACCCATGACCCAAACCCTTTTGAACCCAATACCCCTTTTATACATTAAACCCATTTACCCGGCCCAACAATAGAACCCATTACCCAAAACCTAAACTAAACCTAACATTCTACCCTAACCCTAGCCGCCGCCACTACTAACTGATCTGTCGCCGCTGCCGCCACGAAGCCGAGCCGCCGCCACGAAGCCGGGCACGTCACCACCTTCATCCGCGTCACCCCTATACGTGGCACTCTGCAAGATCAAAAGAAAAGGGATAAAATCCAGAATGTATTATTTTATGTTTAAAAAATCTGGGTATAAAACCGGATTCGGTTGTACGAAAAAGGAGGAGGGGATTCGAAATAAAAAAAAGAAAGTATTCGAAGCAAACAAAGCAAAAAATATTCGAAGCAAAAGAAAACATTCGAACCAAAAGAAAACATTCGAACCAAAAGAAAACATTCGAAGCAAAATCCAGAGATCAAAAACAAAAATAAAAGGTAAAATATTTTTTAAGAATCTGAAAGTTTTTTTAGATCTAGAAAAATAGAGAGGGAGTTCGGAAAATCTCACCTCGGATCTGGACTCAACGCGTGAAAATGAGCCGGAACCTATGTTTGCATGTCGGATTCTCGCCGGCGGCGGGAATTCCGGCGACCAACGGCGAGTCCCCTGACCGTCGGTGACCGGGCCGAACGGGAGAGGGGAGAGGGCTCTCAACTGCCTTCTTTTTTTTAGTTCAAATGAAGTATCAAAGCTGGACTTAGGGGAAAACTCTAGGTATATATAGGCAGGCCAAAACGACGTCGTTTCAAGCATCTACCCAGATACGCGACCCGACCCACCGAGAGACCCTCGCATTTTTTTAGCCGAAAGGGAAAATTACGGTCCAAGCCATCCATCTTCCTGTATCCTTGCGGTTTAGCATTTTAGTTTTGTTTTAGTTTCATTTTAGTCACCGTTTTCCTTTAATTTCTGCCCTCCAATTTCTGTTTTCTTTCAATTGGATCACTACATTCATTATAATTATTATTTTTCATTTTATATTATTATTATTATTATCATTATTATTATTATTATTATTATACCAACAATAATTTTTGTTAAAGTTCATTTACAGATTTTTAGGAGTTATCGTGAAAATCACACTCCGGGCGTTGGAGGGTCATTTTCCGTTAATTCTTTTATTATATTATTATTTAATATCACCTTTTTGAATAATGATTTTTTAGGGGAGACCATGCTCCGGGCGTTGGAGTGTATATCCCTTTCTTTGAATTTTTATTTTAGCTTTTTTGGGATCACCTTATTAAATTAAATTCGAATTTTTAAGTTCCGTCATTAAAACAATTTGTAACCGACTAGGTACCAATTTTTAGGAGTTGTGGGGGTGCTCACCCTTCCCCACACGTAACCGACTCCCGAACCTGTTTTTTTCTAGTTTCGCAGACCAAAATTCGTTGTTTTAATAAAAACAAGTTTTATTAAAATAACCGGGTTTTTCAGGTGTTCCAATCGCACCTAAAGTAGAACAAAATATTGGTGGCGACTCCCTCGTTGTTACAGCTTGGCGACTCCGCTGGGGACTTTTTTCGAGAGTCAAGCCACAAGTCGGTTACTCTTTGTTTTATTGAGTAGAAAATATTAATTCGGTTTAATTTAATTTTGTGATCCCATTTTTAGATATATATATATATATATATATATTTATAATTTTTTTATAAGTTGATCTCTTTTAGGGTTTCATATCATGAGCTCTCGGCCCGGGCTCCGTCCTTTGAGTGGGAGCGAGAAACCACGCCTTCGTGAGGTATCGCCTCCGTGTAGGATGTTGAATCGCTTCCGGGATATTGGTCCCTTTGTCTTCGTGAGACTCTCGTCTCCGTGCAGACCTAGAGACTCGTATCCCCCTGAATTGATGATTCGGGTACCCTTCGTAGAATCGAACCCCATATAGTGAACCGTAAAAGCCTACCTTGTAAAAAAAACCATGCCAGATCTCTGCCCGTCTAGAGAGTCACCTTGTAGGTGCATGCTAGAGAAAGTGGGGGGTTATTTCTAGTAACGCACTTTAATTTTCAGTTTTATTTATCCATTTATTTATTTATTCTCCTTGTGATATATTATGCTAACGACATGTCTATATTTATGCAAAATAAACATGCAGGTAGATATTATGTTTGGGTAGGATTTGTTTTTCTTCTCAAAGCATGTTGGGTAGAAAAGTATGCTTGGGTAGGCTGTATATATTCATTTTCTTTATTTTCCTTGATTATTTTCGTGTATTAATTATTTTTCTTTTTTGTTTTTTTGTTTTTTGTTGTTTATATTTTCTTCCACTATGCATTGCACATGCATGACATAAAAGGTATTGATTCAAGAATGAACTTCAATTTAGAAAACTTTCACCATGGATAAAGGGACACGTGATCAGATCAGAAATGTTACGGATATGAGCCCGCCCTAAAGATATTTCCTAGCAAAGGCCTTCAAGAAGGACCAACAAGTGGGCTTCTACGGCTCAATATTATCTGTAAACTTTGACACATGATGTAACAAGCCCCTTACCTAATAAAGTTGTCTTTTGATGATCATTTCCGAACCAATAACTCATTGCATTCATGTCTATATTTAAAGTCACGCATAAGCATTATTTTGCATACATTCACATTACATTGCTTAATCATTTTTTGGTCAAGCTTCTGATTTCAAGAGAACTTCGATCACAGTGATTTTAGGGCATTCGAGTCAGTCAAGTCAGCATCAACTTCTCGCAAAGATAATGGATGATCATTTAGAGAGAGTTGAGAAGGCACGCGAAGATATAAAGAACGACATGGAGCAGAACTTGGAAAAAGCACAACAAGCAACACACGACCACATTTCACAGGCACAAGCGAATTTACTGGCCAAGTTGGCTTCGATGTTGACAAGTAAAGAGGGAAAAGGATTAGTCATAGACCCCAATGCTTTACAAAATTTAGGAGCTTCTCCGCAAGTATCGTCTTCGATCCAAAAGAAAGAAGGTCATCTGGCCGGGTCTTCGTTGCATCAAGAAATAAATAATGCTAGCAAGCATGCATCCCCCAGCTCTGATGAAGTGGATAAAGTTGTGGTTGAACTACCCAAACAACTTGAAGACTGGTGCCAGCGGCTTGAGAATCGACTTAAAGTTGCAGAAGGGGCAAATTCATTCTAAGAGGTAGATGCAAGAAAATTAAGCTTAGTCCCTGACCTGGTGTTACCTCCCAAATTCAAAATGCCCGAGTTTGAAAAGTTCGATGGAACGACCTCCCTTATCGCCCACGTCACTATGTTCTACCGAAAGATGACGGGGCACGTTGATAATGATGACCTTTTAATTCAGTGCTTTCAAGACAGTCTAAAAGGGTCTGCTGCTAGGTGGTACAATCAACTTAGCCGAGACAGGATAAAATCATGGAAGGATCTGGCTAAAGCCTTTACAGAGCAATACAAACACGTAGCAGACATAGAGCCAGTCCATTTAACGCTACAAAATATGAAGAAAAGGTCTAACGACAGCTTTAGACAATATGCACAAAGGTGGAGGGATGTTGCTGCGCAAGTACAACCACCACTACTTGAAAGGGAGATAACATCTATTTTCATTGGAACTCTAGAAGGCTCGTTCTTAGAGCATATGTTGGGAAATGCAACCAAGAATTTTGAGGACCTTGTAATGTCAGGCGAGCTCTTAGAAGAAGCCATTAAACAAGGAAAAATCATAGATTCTAATAATACGATCACCGGAGAAGAAGGAAGATCAGAAGTTCATATGGTGGGATTTTATCCATCCAATCAATTCCCGGGTCAATCGTACTCACGTCGACCTATCGTGTCTCAGAGAGTGGTCTACCCAATTCCAATGACTTATACAGAGTTGCTTTCGATGCTTGTTGAGAAAAACATGTTGGCTCTTGTCCAGTCAAAGCCGAAAAAGCCTCCTTACCCAGAGAGTTATGATATTGATGTTGTATGCGATTATCATTTGGGAAGCACAGGCCACACTACCGAGAATTGCGGAGCACTGAGGAAAAAGGTTCAAAATCTGATTGAAAATGGCACTTTGAAATTCAACAACGGAATCCTAGAGATGAACCGATGAGAGAATAATGTTATATCTGTTTGGGGTATAGACACCTTTTCAAGGCATCTTTGTAGTTTAAATCTCTTTTTGAGTAATGCTTAGAACATACCTTTTGCCTAAGCCCAAAGGGAAAAAAGGAATCTTTTGTAAGGGCATGTTTTAATAAACCACGCACTTTGGAAAATATTTTCTTCAAAATTTTTTCATGCATTTTTGCATACATGTATATACATTTTTCAGGAGCAACATTGATTCTAATCCGATGGTTGATTCTGAGGAAACCTGTGTCTAGACGAAATCGAAAGTGTGAAGATGGAAGAGATGTGACATATCTTCCAATCCATTTAGGCCTACGGAAGGA
Organism: Hibiscus trionum; assembly: GCA_030270665.1. NCBI lineage: Eukaryota > Viridiplantae > Streptophyta > Magnoliopsida > Malvales > Malvaceae > Hibiscus > Hibiscus trionum. The sequence goes on along the minus strand of BSYR01000007.1, from coordinate 4,041,658 downwards.
CATTTAAGTGAGCCATGGAAAGATCTTGAACACAAATTTTGAATGATTTTTTTTCCTCTCAAACATCGTTGTCTATGTATAACATGATAACTCTTCACTGCCAAAAACCAAGCACGAAAGAAACAACACCTCTTCCGTGATTATAAGCCCTGGCCCACATCACGTCTTTAAAGATATTCCACCTTATGGGGTTATCCTTTATTCAAAGATTTGAAAAATCCTAATACTTGACTGAGATCTGAAAAAGGGAATGATAAAATTGGCGGAGTTTGTGAGTCAATGAGAGACACCCAAATTGGGTAGAAATTAGGCATATGGGAAATGTCCTTCTCGAAAGCTTAATGGTTTGGAAGATACTTCACATCTTCAGACATCAACATCTGAGGTCCGCTAGACACAAGTTATGCTCAAGATGACCCTCGGCAAATGAGTTCAAAGACGCTCCTGCACATGGGGCCCCACCTTTTGAAAAATCATTCGTTCAGATATTACTCTTTTAGAGATTTAAACTACCGAGAATCGAGACAGGTGTCTATTTAGATCCAAGGGTGGAACCTTCAAAGATAGTCAATGACGATGATATCCAAGCCTGAAAATGAGTGGGGCATTCAAAGGACATGACCAATGACATAATATTCTTCTTGAAAAGAAGAAAAGAAATGATTTCAAGTTCGCAAGAGAACGAGGTCAACAAAATTTGATAGGCAAATTTTTGTTGGGGCAAATTTTTTGAACAAGATCAGAAAATTGAATTCAGCCAAAAGAGGACTTCTGTAAGTATTCCATGCATCTATAAAAGCATATACGTCATTATATCATCAAATTTCATACATAATAGTTGTCATTAAAAGGTTATAACTCGAAGGTTCCAATAAAGGTTTCATGCATCTTTGCATCATCACAAAAGCAAGCACATGAACATCATCTGCATAAATATTATCATGAGCTAACTTGGAACTTGTTACTTAAAGATTTTCCTAAACACCGTCCTTTCTTAAGGACACATTTTTTTTTTCTTTCAGAATTTGAGTTTCTTAACTCCGTCCTTTCTTAAGGACACATTTTCCCAAAATTGGAGTTTCTTAACTCCGTTCTTTCTCGAGGATAACTTTTCTCAAACCAAGAATTTCTTAACTTCGTCCTTTCTTAAGGAAACATTTTCTCAAAACAAGAGTTTTTTTTACTCTGCCCTTTCTTAAGGACACATTTTCTTAAATTTCGTCATTTCTTAAGGATACTTTTTTCTCAAAAATTGGGTTTTCTTAATTCCGTCCTTTCTTAAGGATAGTCTTAAAAATGTGAATTTCTCAACTTCGTCCTCTCGTGAGGATCAAAGCTATTTTGGAAAGTCTAACAGAAAAATCGGCACAACGTGCTTAAACACGGTCAAGTTTAAGACAATGGATAATTCAAATATCCATCGAAAATCCATTTTCGCGAATGGTCGAAGGAAAATAAATCCTTTGGAAAAATCCAATCTCATGATTGGTAGAAACTGATTGTACCCAGGGGAATGGTACAACTAGCCCGGAGCAAACGGCTACCGGTAAAGGCAAATCAAAACCGTTGATCCCTGTGCATTTGGAAAAAATGCAAATTCGAAAGCCGACAGAAATGTAGGCATAACGTGCTTAAACACGGTTAAGTTTAAGAGAATGGACAATTCAAATGTCCATCGAAAATCCATTGTCACGAATGGTCCAAGGAAAATAAATCCTTGGGAAAAATCCAATCTCATGATTGGTCCAAACTGATTGTACCCAGGGGAATGGTACAACTAGCCCGGAGCAAACGGCTACCGGTAAAGGCAAATCAAATCTGTTCATCCCTGTGCATTTGGGAAAAATGCAAAAGAAGTGTAAACCAAGGACACTCTTTCTTGTCTCGTTGAAGGGATTCTAGTACTAATCAGATCTTCTCGCATCAATGGAGTTGCAGATGATCGACCCTTCTTTAGATCTTCTCGCATCAATGGAGTTGCATTAGATCGCCCATTTTCAGATCTTCTCGCATCAATGGAGTTGCAGTAGATTGACCCTTCTTTAGATCTTCTCGCATCAATGGAGTTGCAGTAGATCGCCCCTTTTCAGATCTTCTCGCATCAATGGAGTTGCAGTAGATCGACCCTTCTTTAGATCTTCTCGCATCAATGGAGTTGCAGTAGATCGCCCCTTTTCAGATCTTCGCGCATCAATGGAGTTGCAGTAGATCGCCCCTTCTTTAGATCTTCTCGCATCATTGGAGTTGCAGTAGATCACCCCTTTTTAGATCTTCTCGCATCAATGGAGTTGCAGTAGATCGACCCTTCTTTAGATCTTCTCGCATCAATGAAGTTGCAGATGATCGACCCTTCCTCAGATCTTCTCGCATCAATGGAGTTGCAGATGATCGAGCCTTCTTCAGATCTTCTCGCATCTATAGAGTTGCAGTGGATCAATCTTTCTCCTCCAGATCAAGCTACCTTGTTAAGTGTTCTATGTTACAAATGGATCAAGTTTTGTAGACCTTGCCGCTCTGTTAGTGTTGTAGCTAGGTCAAGTTTTCTGCAAGTGTTGCTTCACCATTAGAGTCGTGGCAAGCCAAAGTTATGAGCTCCTACAACGGATCTCCTCCTCGTGAAGATTTTGTTTATTAGGGCGGCTGAGCGGATCAGTGAAGTAGAAAAGAATGTGCCAAGAAGAAAAGAGCTAAACCAGACCAAATTAAAATGGGTTCCTTTTTGTCTTTGCTTCATTGTCGTTATACAACAATAAGCAAAGAGGGGCAACTGTAGTAACCCATTTTAATATTTAAACCCAAATAAATAAAAAACCCTTATTATCATGACCCATAACCCATTTACAACCCATGACCCAAACCCTTTTGAACCCAATACCCCTTTTATACATTAAACCCATTTACCCGGCCCAACAATAGAACCCATTACCCAAAACCTAAACTAAACCTAATATTCTACCCTAACCCTAGCCGCCGCCACTACTAACTGATCTGTCGCCGCCGCCGCCACGAAGCCGAGCCGCCGCCACGAAGTCGGGCACGTCACCACCTTCATCCGCGTCACCCCTATACGTGGCACTCTGCAAGATCAAAAGAAAAGGGATAATATCCCGAATGTATTATTTTATGTTTAAAAAATCCGAGTATAAAACCAGATTCAGTTGTACGAAAAAGGAGGAGGGGATTCGAAATAAAAAAAAGAAAGTATTCGAAGCAAACAAAGCAAAAAATATTCGAAGCAAAAGAAAACATTCGAAGCAAAATCCAGAGATCAAAAACAAAAATAAAAGGTAAAATATTTTTTAAGAATCCGAAAGTTTTTTTTAGATCTAGAAAAATAGAGAGGGAGTTCGGAAAATCTCACCTCAGATCTGGACTCAATGCGTGAAAACGAGCCGGAACCTATGTTTGCATGTCGGATTCTCGCCGGCGGTGGGAATTCCGGCGACCGACGGCGAGTCCCCTGACCGCTGGTGACCGGGCCGAACGGGAGAGGGGAGAGGGCTCTCAACTGCCTTCTTTTTTTTTGGTTCAAATGAAGTATCAAAGCTGGACTTAGGGGAAAACTTTAGGTATATATAGGCAGGCTAAAACGACGTCGTTTCAAGCATCTACCCAGATACGCGACCTGACCCGCAGAGGGACCCGCGCGTTTTTTTAGCCGAAAGGGAAAATTACGGTCCAAGCCATCCATCTTCCTGTATCCTTGCGGTTTAGCATTTTAGTTTTGTTTTAGTTTCATTTTAGTCATCGTTTTCCTTTAATTTCTGCCCTCCAATTTCTGTTTTCTTTCAATTGGATCACTGCTTTCATTATAATTATTATTTTTCACTTTATATTATTATTATTATTATCATCATCATCATTATTATTATTATTATTATTATTATTATACCAACAATAATTTTTGTTAAAGTTCATTTACAGATTTTTAGGAGTTATCGTGAAAATCACACTCTGGGCGTTGCAGTGTCATTTTCTGTTAATTCTTTTATTATTATATTATTTAATATCACCTTTTTGAATAATGATTTTTTAGGGGAGACCATGCTCCGGGCGTTGGAGTGTATATCCCTTTCTTTGAATTTTTATTTTTAAATTTTATTTTAGCTTTTTTGGGATCACCTTATTAAATTAAATTCGAATTTTTAAGTTCCGTCATTAAAACAATTTGTAACCGACTAGGTACCAATTTTTGGGCGTTGTGGGGGTGCTCACCCTTCCCCACAGGTAACCGACTCCCGAACCTGTTTTTTCTGGTTTCGCAGACCAAAATTCGTTGTTTTAATAAAAACAAGTTTTATTAAAATAACCGGGTTTTTCAGGTGTTCCAATCGCACCTAAAGTAAAACTAAGGATTGGTGGCGACTCACCCGTTGTTACCTAAGGTTTCATGCCTCAACAAAACACACATAAAGCGTTCAAGGTGGCAACTTATACATGTCATACAAACCAAACAGCGCATCAACAAGCCATACCAACATCAACATAAAGAGGAGTCTAAACATACTCCTAAACAACCAACAATATCCATCAAAAGCACAAATCCCATTGCTTAACTATTACATGTTCATAACTTAAAATCCAGACTTGATAAATTCAAAAGCCAACAAGCACACTTGGAGGCCCTCCTCTTGCACTAGCAACCCACGAACTACGGATCTGCATTGTCGAACAAAAGAGAGCGTAAGCATAAAGCTTAGTGAGGGTAAGCTCATTAAATCAAACCTCGACAATGCATGATCCAAGCACTAGCACAACCAAGGTAGAATGCATGATCTTACCTTCGAACCACATGAGCAAAAATACACATGATGCATGAACATATATTCAATACTATGCCATGCTCAACAAGTCCAAGCTCAACACATGAGAGCACATAAATCAATGTATTAACCACCACATATAACAATCCATAATGGCCCACATATAATCTCATATTGGCACCTAGCTATGACTCGAATACACAGATAACACGTTGGAACTCACATCTAACAACAACCATTACCTTACGGTGGGATTACACTCATCACTGTTCACGCGGAGGGGATTCCACTCATCCTCACGCCCCGTCGATGAGATTACACTCATCACCGATTATCATACATATAAGAAGAATTTCCGGGAGAACCCGTACTCCATCTTGATGACTACCATCACCAAGACCACGCGCGCATTTGACTCACATGTGCACACTAACATCCTAATGATCGATCATTTGTACCCAATCATACTAGTGCCAATATTAAACACAATCCACAACATCATTTCATATCAACTTCCGTGCTTAGCACGTACTCACCATGATTACCATCATGCACAATCCACATGCATATCACAATGCATCACAACCATGCCTCAACATACATGTATAACACATTACACATAGCTATCATAAGCACAAGTAAACAAGAGGCATATACGTCAACTAAAGGTCAACCAAAGTCTCTAATTAAAGCTTGGGATTAGGCTACCACTCTAATCCCAACTCTAGGTGGGTCTACCAAGCCCAACCTAGTCCACATGCTTGAACCAAACACTCGAAAACCATTTAAAAACAATTAACCACTCACCTTCACTTCCAAGCTCAACAACCAAGCAACCAAGACCTTCAAGCTTCCGGATTCACTTCCGATGTCTCACCGATGCCAAACCTTGATTCTAACCAAATCCAAACACAAACAAAATGATGTGAGCACGTTTATGCCACCCAACGATGCAACTTCACGATTTCAGGGAAGTTTGCATTTTCATTTGTTACATATTGATCTGTAACATTTCTTATACTCATATTATTTATATTAGTATGTTTTGTGTGTTTTAACTTAGTTTGATATAACTTATGGTGTGTCTATATTTGTTTGTGAGTTAATAAATAAGGTTGCAAGTGTTTACGACTTGTATTATTGTTTCCATTAAGTTTACAATACTTTGATGGAAGTTTGTTGCCTTTTGACATAGGTACGTAGGAGGACACTAGCTCAAGTGAGCATATGCAGCTCAATTCCAGCTCATGTGAGCATTTGTAGCTCATCTCCAGCTCACCAGAGTATATGCAGCTCGGTCCCAGCTCAGGAGAGTGTAACCAGCTCACTTTCAACTCATCACACTTTCAGCTAGTTCGTTTCAGCTCAGCTCATTTCCAGTCAGCTCAATTTTAGCTCCACTAGCTCAACTTCAGCTGACAAGTCCAGAAGTAACTGAATTGCGTCCTACAAATCAAAAAGTGTACCAGTGCACGCGGGGCAACCAAGGTGGCATCCGAGTATGTAACCAGCGTCTATTTGCATGTACCATGCAAGAATGCACACGCATATGCCGAGTTTGGAATGTGGAAATGCACTACAGTAGCCGGTGTAATTTGGTGTTAATTCTCCACACATGTGCATCAACATCATTTGGAGTGTGGAATTAAAACAACACGTGGATACACAAAACCCATGTGCAGCCGAGACAATTTCATTTCTCACCAATTAAAGCATGTGTCAATTGAATTTAAAATTCAATTCACATGCAACCGAGTGATTTCCTCTTTACACATGTGCAGCGTGTGAGGATAAGTCTCAAAGTGGGCAGATTGGATAAGAAGAAGTGGTTTCCACTTTGAAATTCAAAGTTAAAATCCATGTTAAATGTGATTCAGCCTTTCCGCCACTTTTTATTCAAATGCACGGCCAAGGTGCATTACTGCCACTTTAGGTAGTTTTGTTTTTTATTTTAATTTTTACTTTTTGAATTTAATTTTCAAATGGGCAAATTTCTGCCACACATTTGAAAACGGCAGCCCCTCATTTGTAATATTTATTGGCCGAATTTTATTTGTAAAAGATAGACATTGGATGAATGAAATTATTTGTGAGATTTTCTCTCAAATTTAGTTCTTTTTTAGAACTTTTTCTTTGATACTTCAGGTTCTCAATTGTTCGATAATTGAAGGGTCCAAGTCCGTATTTGAACAAATTCAAGATAAGGTTCGGGTTCGTTCAATAGATTGTTCGAGTTCTTCCTTGGAGTTTGTTCATCTTTTCCGACTACGAAGAACAGATTCGATTCGGGTTTGCATAACAGATTATACAGGTTCTTTCGAGTTCATCGTGTCAAGTCCCAAGAGTGTTGCTGCCATTGTTGAATGGTTGAAGATATCATCTTCAACCTTTCACCTAGTCCTTAAATTATTTCAGCAACTTTCTTCTTTTCCCATTTCTGATTCTTCTTTCATTTTTTTCTTCTTTTCTTCATTTTTGACATCTAAATACAAAATCATGTTTGTTTCTGTTGCAGAGAAATACTTGCTATTATCCTAGATCCATGAATGAACGAGGAATGTTGTTTTCACCATCAACACCATTGTTTCACAAAACACCACAATCAAATACTAGTCGTCGGAACAACCCAGATTAACATTCCAAGCAATTTAACAACCAAGATTCAAGCTCAAAACCAAATTCCCGAGCAGCCCTCTATACCCACTGAAATCTTCCATTTCAAGCAACCAAACGATCATCAAACACACACAAAACGATCCTCATATACCATACTATCATAACCTAACATTTCCCCACTTAAATTAGCCCTCAAACCAACCCTAAAACCTCTCTAAAACCCCAACAAAACCCATTTCCGAAAATCTTTATAAAACACCTCAAAATTCACATATGTTGGACCTTTTTTGTTTCTAAGATCATATCAGACATTAACAAATCAAAAACTCAAATCAAAACCCATAAAGTAGCAACCTTTAACATTTTCCATGGAAAACCAAATTTCTAAAACAATGATGAAAATGAAATCTAATGGTACTTTTGAAGAGAGGAAGATGAGAGCAAAATGGGGATATAATTACCTTTCAAAACCGACCAAAAATGAAGAAGAAAGGAGATGAAATAGTAACTTGGTGAGAGAGCTCTTCATTTGTTGTAGAAAAACAAAATGAGGTGAGGAGGAAGATCACAAAGGCTCCTTTTAATTAAAAGGGGGTTTTAAATGAAAGTTCCTTTATTTACAGATTTTCCATTAATGTGATGGCAAATCTTAATATTTTCAAATTCCATGGAAATGAGTTTTATTTCTATTTAAGTCCAACATAAAATGTTTGCTTTGAAAATATGAATACCAAAATAATACTTTATTATTTTAATTATAAAATCGAAACTTAAATATTATTTTCACCCGACCCCTAAACCCGAGTGTTACAACTCTCCCCCACTTAAGGAATTTCGTCACCGAAATTACCTGACGGAAACAAATACGGAAACTGCTCAAGCATATCAGCTTTCCTCTCCCACGTGGCCTCTTCAACACCTCTATGTCTCCACAACACCTTGACCAATTCTATGGTCTTGCCACGCAACACCTTGCTATCAGAAGCAAGTATCTCAACAGGTTCTTCGTTGTAAGACAAATCCGGATTCAACTCTATCTCCTCAACAGGAATAACATGAAACAGATTTGATCTATATCTCCTAAGCATCGACACATGAAAAACATCATGGATCTTTTCTAACTTAGAAGGCAATCTCAAACGGTAAGCTACCGGCCCAATCCGCTCGACTATCTCATACGGACCAATAAACCTCGGACTCAAATTGCCTTTCCGGCCAAATCTCATTACCTTCTTCCACGGAGATACTTTCAGAAACACTTTCTCACCCACTGAGAACTCAATCTCTTTTCTCTTCAAATCTGCATAGGACTTCTGACGATCGGAAGCTGCTCTCAAACGGTCACAAATCAACTTCACTTTTTCTGTAGTGCCCTTGAGCAAATCCGGCATAGGTAACAATTTCTGACCCGTTTCAGCCCAACAGATCGGAGTCCTACATCGTCTACCATACAAAGCCTCAAAAGGAGCCATCTGTATACTAGCCTGGTAACTGTTGTTGTAAGCAAACTCAACTAAGGGCAAGTGTTTCTCCCAAGAACCCTGGAAGTCAATCACACAACAACGAAGCATATCCTCTAAAATCTGTATCACTCGCTCTGACTGTCCATTTGACTGCGGATGATAAGAAGTACTGAAATGCAAACGGCTACCTAGGGCACTATGCAAACAACTCCAGAACCTAGCTGTGAATCTCGGATCTCTGTCTGATACAATGGACTTCGGAACCCCATGAAGTCTCACAATCTCACGAATATACAAATTTGCCAACTTGTCTAAAGAGTCTGTAGTGTTCACTGCTAAGAAGTGAGCACACTTAATGAATCTATCAACTATCACCCAAACAGAATTCTTCTTCGAAGGAGACAACGACAACCCCGACACAAAGTCCATAGTGATCCTCTCCCATTTCCATTCCAGAATCTTCAAAGGTTGTAACAAACTTGAATGAACCTGATGTTCTGCCTTTACTCTCTGACAAACCATACAACGGCTCACATACTCGGCTACATCCTTCTTCAAACCAACCCAGAAATAGTCATTCTTTAAGTCACGGTACATCTTGGTACTACCCGGATGCATCGAAAAAGGACTCGAATGTGCTTCACTTAGAATCAGACATCTCAACGCAACATCTTCTGGCACAACCACTCTGTCTCTGAAACACAACACATTCTCACCACTGAAGCTATACTCGGTCGGTCTACTTTCGGCTATGTCCTGAACATGCGGAACTAGTGACACATCTTGCAACTGCTCCTTGTTGCGTGTAAAAGTGTCTATCACAATTGTAGTGCAAGTGTACACGACGTAAGTAGTAAAGTGATACGGAAGTATCAGATATCGTCTCCACAGGGACTGAGCCAATAGTTTCACCTTGAATTATTGCACGAAAGTAAAAAGAATATTTAAGATGTTTGTCATGAGAATAATAAAGAATACTGGAAAATAAGATTAAAAGAATCAAGATAGAGAGAATGGGCTGGTATTGAATTGCTCAGTAGTGTAGGTATTGCTAAGTTTAGGAATATCTGTGCTGTCGTCGTCCCCGTCGCGGCAGCACCTGTCGTGGCAGCAGTCTGTTGCTTGTCGCGGCAGCGAACACACAACTCTGTACTTCAAGTTTGGCAAGAATCCCTGCTGTGCCTTGGCCTATCCCTAGGTCCAAGTCTGTCGATGATCACGTCTTTAATGATACCTCCTGGCGTGAATCGAAGGATGAACACCGATGTTGTTGAATTCTTCTTTATCCACTTAACCTCGTCCTATCCCTAGGTCCGAGATAGTTCAACTATAAACTAGAGAACTCGCACTTATTCCTTTCGTATACTTAACTCTCCCGATATTAAGTAAATAGATAACCTCACAATGCTCTCCCGATGCTCTTGCAAGATGTTAATAACCAGAATAAGAGAACTTGAAGTTTATTTTATTGAACTGAAAATTCCTAAAACAAAAGCAACCCTTGCAACTACTTTACAACTCAACCCGTGGCCCTAAGGGGAATTTAGAACATGATGAGAAGGGGAAAACGGCTAGGGTTTGGGAAGAAGGCTAGAGATAGGTCATGCCCTCTCCTAGGTCGAATTACATGCCTTTTTATAGGCCTTGGGTTCAAGTTTTCTAATATGGAAAGAATACAACTTTAAATTAAAGTACAATTCTAATAAAGACTAAATCTTCAGAAAAACAGTCTTTAATTCGTTCTTCCTTCTTTCTTGGGATATCTTCCTTGAACCTTGGGCTTGGCCTTCATTCTGATCTAGGGCTCGAAAAAATATAGGAGTACTCCACGACAGATGGGCTTAATTTCCTCCTTCTGTCGAGACCCACTTTGCTTCTTCTCCTCAAAACTGCTGTCGTCCTCTGCTGTCACGGCGACAACCATGGCAGCATCGTCCTCCTTAAATGCTCATCCAGTTCCAGCTCTTCTGCTTCACTGCCCAGCGCCTGCCTCTCCATCTACTACATCAGCAACCTGCAAAAGCAACCAATTTCGGTAGAAACTGTGCCTTTTAATATATTTGTGATGTCTAACTGTAATCTAGCCTAAATGCAATGAATTATGCTTGAATGCAGCAGAAATATGGGTTAAATAGGGGGTAAATAATAGAACTTTTACACACTCAACACACCCCCAAACTCAAGTTTTTGCTTGCCCTCAAGCAATTCAAACCTAAAAGAAAAATAAATCTTTTTGTTTTGGCTTAAAACAGTGAACTTTCCCTTACCCTCCATTCCTTCTCTGTCGACGATAGCACCTTGTTGGATAACTTAGGATTTGTTCGGAATCTCACTATAGTCCTCGTGCAGTGTGTGCATGCTTGTGAACAATTATATGCCAAGACTCCCTTAGTTTCACTAGAATATTTTAGCCTCTAACTTGAATTTTTATGCCAAAATTTATCTTTTTGAAGGCACTTCTTATGCTCTTTTGATTTTTTTTGACTCGATTTCATTATTTTTTAAGCTAAAGTTTCACTAGAGCCGGTTTCGGGCACCTCTAGGGCTATTGAGTCTATTTTGCTAAACTTCTTTCCTAGAGCCAGTGTTAGGCACCCCTAGGGGCTATTCAAGTGCTAAGCTTCCTATTCTAGTTAACTAAAAGAGTTCTAGGCATCATAACAATCACAAATAGTGTTTAAGTTTCAGAACTATAGAAATGCTCTAAACTGCTCCTAAAGCTATCCTAAAGGCACTGCCATGACAGAGCTGTCACGACAGGTAAGTTTAGCTCAAAGACTTAAGCCAAAATTTTCAATTTTTTTTGAGAAAAAATAACTTAAGTAAAAGACACAAAGTTTAACTAAATTAGACTCCATTAATGGAGGGATGCCACCCCCAAACTCGAGGGTTGCATTGACCTCAATGCAAATGACAAAATAGAAAGAAAAGGAAAGTACATCACAAAATATAGCATGTCAGACAACATATTAAGGTAGGAAACTTAAATTTTATGCGCTCTCGTCGTCGCTGCTGAGGCGGATCTGTCGGCGAGCATGACTTTTATTGACTGGCTGGCGGATGGGTGAGGTGGATGTGTTCTTCGTTTTGGCCTCCCTCGGAGGTTGAATTCTGGTGGGGGAGATATGAGGGGGTTTCTCCACAACCTAGACCTCTGAGCTGCTGCTGCTGTCACTGCTGCTGCCGCTGCCGTTATCCGGCTTGTTTTTGTCTGCCATTCCCTTCTGCCGTTTCACCAGTGTAAACTCTTTGGAGAGATTCCTCTTAACAGAGGGTTCATTGTCGCTTTCCTGCCAAACAGAGGATGAAGAGAAACCGGCGATGAATGCATCGAGTTCTTCCGAGGTCATTCTTCGTTTTGTTCCACGGGAAGAAGTCTCAGCACGGTTGCTGCCAGCGGCTGTCGTGGCATGGGTTGGTGTGGGTGTTGCAGAAGGTGTCCGTGGTGTGGCAGTAGGAGTTGTGGTGTGGGAAGGGGTTGGTACAGCAAAATAATGGGCAGGGAATGTAGGAAATATGACATCAGGGAAATTCAAAGAAGTTTGTATGAATTGTACCGTAGCTGCGGTGAAATCCCTGACGAAGCTCATAAGTCCGAGTTGCCGTTCCTCCATCTTCTGTATAGCAGCAAGGATCTGGGAGGAGGAGTCGGACGGGGCTGCTGCTGCTAGTTGTTGCCTGGCTTCCGTGGCAGCAGGTTCATTTTCCGTCGGCTCTGTCGTGTCTGCTGTCGTGGCAGCGGGGTCAAATGAGGACAATGGGGTGGTAACATTCAGCTCCATTAAGCTGAGTGTGTTTTTGTCCGTCCATCCCTTCCCTTGGACTCTAAAATCGGTGGTAGCTTCAGGTACCCCATGGCTGCGGCAGAGGGCTGTGATGAGGTAAGGAAGGTAGAGCGGTCCTGTCGGCCAGTGTGCGCACTCCAGAATGCTTTCACGGATGAAGCTGTGTACCCCCTTAGCCCGGCCTAGACGGTTGACCCGAACTACGAAGATTACACGGGGAAAACCAAAGTCAACCCGAAAGTCAACCTTGATTAACGAACCTTTTTTTTTCTTTTTAACTTTTTCTAAATGCATATTAACCTTAGGTGTACTCTTGAGATAAGCATACTCAAAAATCACAGCAATCGGAAAACAATAAAGGACTCAATTGCACAACATACAAATTTAGGGACCAAAATGTAAAATCTGGAAATTTTGAGGACTTTACCAATTTTTAAGTTACCATTATGAAATTAGTCATGTTTCATACCTCTCTGCCAAATTTCATCTCAAACGGACAACTCAAACTCAACCAATTGCACATACAAAAATCAGGACTAAAACATAAAGCTTGCAAACCTCAAAACCATTCAAATCTGTGCCCAACGGTCAAGTGTTTCGAAACGGGTCTAGACCGTTCAGAAACACGGGCTGGCAGTAGCCAAAGTGTTTCGAAACACCTCTGCCCGTTTCGAAACACCCAGGCCAAAATATGCACCTGTTTCGAAACAGGCGAGGGTGTTTCGAAACACCCTGCCTAGAAACAGCAGAAAAGTCTGTTTTTACACTCTTTCGACCCACCAAACACTCTCATATGACCTCCATGTCATGCCAACAAGTCATCAAACATTAAAGGAACATATTTGCATCATCAAAGCTCAATCACGGCCTCAAATAAGAAAAACCACAAGTCTAAAGGCATGCATCCTATAATGAAAAGCAAGCAATCATCAAATCTCCAAAACAAATACCAAATGGCCCTTTACATGTTTCAAACATCATCATAGACATTAAACCAAACTTAGGGAGTCCAAAACATCTCCCAAAAACACAATCTAGGTTCCCATTGCCAAATACCAAAAGCTAATAGTGTTGTGAAAATAGTCACCATACATGAGCTTAGACTTTCACTTGGATCCTTGACCTCCTTGCTGCCCTTAAAGCACTTCAATGCTCTGCATTATTGGTTCAAGAAAGAGAGAGCGTAAGCACACATGCTTAGTGAGAAATGCTCTAATGGAACAACACAATAATGCACTTTGTAAAAACACCTTTCCAAGGCCTTTAATTTCAAAACAACACTTATCATGCATCTATGCATACAAATCAAGCATCTCTTGCTTCAATACATCAACATGTCATATTGGCTTTCAAGTGATAATCCATAACCATTTTCAACTCAAAACAGAATCGGATACACGGATTACAAGCGTTGTCCCATACGCTCCATACACACTACCAAACACTCAAGGTGGAGTTTACCGGTACAATCAAAACCCCTCAACACCCGTGATGGAGTCTACGGTACAATTACAACCCCTCCACATCACTCATTGGTAGTTGTATAACATCACTAACGAGAACACGGGACACACAACACAAGATCCTCACATGGCCTTTTAACCACCATTATGATCTTAGACATCTCGTTAGTGTACTTGGATGGAGTTTACGGTACAATCACAACCCCTCAACATCCAAGGCGACTTTATTCACGGTGCACCCAATCCTATAGCCGGCTAACTATATCCGATTCAAGTACTTTAATACCAACACATCACTTGCCAATATACATCAATTATCATCAACAATCCACTGTTTTAAAGCATTAATCAAAGCCATTACATAAACATGCATCACTATGCATCAAACCACATTTATCAATGTCCAAATCAAGGATCTCTTACCTTGAGCATCCTTCAACACATGGCTTACAAAACCAGCATTAAACATGCTAAAATATGCTTTCAAAATAGAATTTAAACATGCAAAATAAACACATTGCACTCAACCATCTCATGGTTCATCAAAAGAGAGTTTCTCCGAAAAACTTACTCTTGAGCTTAGCTAAGTTGTTTAGACCTAAACTAAGCTCCCATAACCTTCCAAGATTGGTTTCAAAGCTGAAAACCAAACTTCACTCACCGATTCCGTTTCGCAAGCTTGCCGAAACGCCGATCAAGCCTCCGGATCAACACCACAAGGATCCGAAGATGTCTCCCCTGTTTTAAACACATCAAAGCAGAGGATTAATGCATCATCATGCATTAAAATCTTCAACCAAAACACCTAAACTCGCTGCTCTCATCAATACTCACATTTCGGCTACCAAACACAACCGAAATCACATCCAAATACCTCTACAACATTACCCAGCCAAGATCCATCAAATCCAATCATTCTTAAACATCAATTAACATCAAAAAAGGACCTAATCACGTCCTTATACTTCCAGCTATAGCAGAACATCAAAATCACCCCAAAAACCACCATTTTCTCAAGTAAAAACTTAGGAAAATCAACCTATTCGGGATTGCATTGATTAACCTCAATTACACATCATTTAGACATCCAAAACACATCAAAAAGACATCTCAAAACAGAGCCCAATCATCTATTACGAATTTCTTCAAAATTAAATCCAAATCTTGCATTTTAAGCCAAAATCAAGAACACAACATTAAAACCTTTAATAAAACTCAATTTAAGGATTGAGAACTTGGGAATTTCAGTAAAGATCTGAGTATTTAGAGGAGAAGGACGTTCATACCTCTAAATGTGAGTTTCTCCTTGTTTAGAGCCAAAATCCTTGAAAATTCAATAAGCAAATGATGAGGATTTGGTGTAGAAATGATTAGAAATCATTTAGAGATTGAAATCTCAACTTTAGGTGTGAAAATCAAAGGAAAAATGGCTGTGGAAATGTGTTTGGCTGAGGGAAAATTGAGAGAAAATGAAATGGGAAAATTTTGGCAAAAGTTAGTTATGAAACTAAAATATATCTTTTCCCTCTTTTTCTTTTTATTAAATAACATTAAATGAGTCTTTAAAATTTAAGAAAAATCTGGAGAAACCCTCCCTTGGGTAAATTAGCTCCTTAAAGATTCAAAGTTTCAATCCTTTTAAAACAATCACCAACTTTTCAAAAATTACATTTTAGTCACTAACTTGAAATGTCATATTTCCAAACCCCATTTTGTAAAATTGATTTCACCACTCTCTTATATATAATAAAAGAGGATTTTTAGATATTTTCCATATTTTTAATGCATCCCGAACTAGGCTTTCCCTAAAAAGCACCTTTTATATTCGAACCGTAATTTAAACCGGTCCGGTTCAGACCCTAAACTTCCAAGCCCAAAATTGGGGTGTTACAACTCTCCCCCCTTAAGAAATTTCGTCCTCGAAATTTACCTGGAGGAAAAATATACGGAAACTGCTTCAACATGTCATCCTTCCGCTCCCACGTGGCTTCCTCAGCACCACGATGCTTCCACAACACCTTTACCAACTCAATGGTCTTGCCTCGAAGAACTTTACTATCCGAATCCAGAACCTCCACCGGTTCCTCATCATAGGTCAAATCCGGATTCAACTCCACTTCCTTCACAGGCATCACGTGAGAGGGATTCGATCTATACTTCCGAAGCATAGAAACATGAAACACATCATGAATCTTTTCTAACTCTTGCGGTAACCTCAACTTGTACGCAACAAGACCCACACGCTCAATCACCTCGTATGGTCCAATGTACCTAGGGCTCAACTTACCCTTTCGGCCAAACCTCATCACCTTTTTCCAAGGCAAAACTTTCAAAAACACACGGTCACCCACCGCATACTCAATCTCCTTACGCTTCAAATCCGCGTAAGACTTTTGCCGATCAGAAGCTGCCTTCAATCGCTCACAAATGAGCTTCACCTTCTCGGTGGTTCCTTTCAACAAAGCGGGCATCGAAACCAACTTCTGACCTGTTTCAGCCCAACAAAGAGGAGTCCTACACTTCCTCCCGTACAAAGCTTCATAAGGTGCCATTTGAATACTTGCCTGATAACTATTATTATAGGCAAACTCCACCAAAGGCAAATGTTTCTCCCAAGAACCCTGAAACTCAATCACGCAACACCTCAACATATCCTTCAACACCTGGATAACACACTCAGACTGTCCATCCGACTGCGGATGATAAGATGTACTGAAATTCAACCGTGTACCCAAAGCCTGATGCAAACACTGACAGAAACGCGATGTAAACCTCGGATCACTATCCGACACAACCGACTTTGGCACACCATGCAGCCGCACAATCTCAGCAATGTACAGCTCTGCAAGCTTATCCAAAGTGTACGTAGTATGCACAGGCAAGAAATGCGCACACTTCGTCAGGCGATCCACAATCACCCACACCGAATTCTTCTTCGATGGCGACAAAGGCAAACCAGACACGAAGTCCATGGTAATCCTCTCCCACTTCCACTCAGGAAGCCTCAACGGTTGCAACAACCCTGAAGGAAACTGATGCTCAGCCTTAACTCGCTGACAAACCATGCACTTGCTTACAAACTCAGCAACATCTTTCTTTAAACCCACCCAATAGTACTCATCACGAAGATCACGGTACATCTTAGTACTACTAGGGTGCATAGAAAAAGGACTACTATGAGCTTCAGTCAGAATAGCACGCCTCAACTCAGCATCATTGGGCACTACTATCCGACTTCCAAAGCATAAAACTCCATCATCATTAAAGCAGAAATCCGATGGCCTATCCTCTGCAATATCCTGAACATGTGGCACCAAGGAATCATCCAACAACTGCTTTTCCTTAATCAACTGAATCAAGGATGGTTTCACTTGCAACTCATCCACAAGACCACCATCACACGAAATACTCAAACTGGCAAACATAGCCCTCAACTCCACTGCTACCTTCCTACTCAAGGCATCCGCTACAACATTAGCTTTACCCGGATGGTACTCGATCGTCAAATTGTAATCCTTAAGCAACTCCACCCAACGTCGTTGCCTAAGATTCAACTCTTTCTGAGACATCAGATACTTCAAACTCTTGTGGCCCGTGTACACAATACACTTCTCACCATACAGGTAATGTCTCCAAATTTTCAAAGCGAAAACCACCGCAGCTAACTCAATGTCATGCGTAGGATAATTGCGCTCATGCACCTTCAACTGACGCGATGCATAAGCCACCACCTTACCCTCTTGCATCAACACACATCCCAAACCAACGTAGGACGCGTCACTATACACCACAAACTCTTTCCCTGATTCAGGTTGCACCAAGATAGGAGCTTGCGTCAAAGCTGCCTTAAGCTTCTCAAAAGTCTGTTGTCTCGCTTCCGTCCACTCATACTTAACATCCTTCTGCAACAACTTCGTCAAAGGTGCAGCAATCTTTGAAAACCCATCCACGAACCTCTGGTAGTACCCCGCCAAACCAAGGAAACTACGAACTTCATGAACAGACTTAGGAGGCTTCCAATTCATCACTGCCTCAATCTTCTGAGGATCAACACGAATTCCTTCAGCAGAGACCACATGACCAAGAAACACAACTTCTCTAAGCCAAAACTCACACTTGTTCAGCTTGGCATAAAGCTGATTCTCCAACAAAGCCTGCAACACAATTCTCAAATGCCCCTCATGCTCCTCCTCAGTACGAGAGTACACGAGAATATCATCAATGAACACCACAACAAATGTATCCAAGTATTCATGGAACACTCTATTCATCATGTCCATGAAAGCTGCAGGAGCATTCGTCAAACCAAACGGCATCACAAGAAACTCATAATGCCCATACCTCGTTCTGAAGGCTGTCTTTGGCACATCCACATCCTTCACCTTCAGCTGATAATACCCTGACCTTAAGTCAATTTTAGAGAACACAGCTGCTCCCCGAAATTGATCAAAAAGATCATCAATTCTCGGTAATGGATACCGATTCTTGATAGTCAACTTGTTAAGCTGACGGTAATTAATGCACATTCTCATAGTGCCATCCTTTTTCTTTACAAACAACACCAGTGCACCCTAAGGTGACACACTCGGCCGAATGAAACCACGATCAAGCAACTCCTGAAGTTGCGTCTTCAGCTCTTTCAACTCTTTAGGTGCCATTCGATAAGGAGTAATGGACACTGGAGTTGTGTTTTCATACAGCTCAATCCCAAACTCCACTTCGCGATTAGGAGGCAATCCAGGCAACTCCTTCGGAAACACACCAGGAAACTCTCACACAGTCCTGATATCTTGCACACGCAACTCTTTAGAGCTAGGATTCATCACAAAGGCTAGGTAGGCTTCACAACCTTGCCTCAGCATCCGGCTCGCTTCCAAAGTAGACACCACATTGGCAAGAAACTTCACATTCTCACCAACCACCACTACCTCATAATCATCTGCAAGCTTCAACGAAACTCGCTTATTCTCAAAATCCACAATAGCTCGATGCTCAACAAGCCAATCCATACCAAGGATTACATCAAAACCATAGAAAGGCAATTCCATAAGATCAACATGAAAAACATGGTCTTGCACAACCAAGGGACATCTTCTATAAAGCCTTCGAGTCACAACAGTCTCACCAAAAGAACTAGTTACACGCATACCAACATCCAAAAACTCAACAGGTAAACCAAGCAATTGAGCATGCTCACGCAATATGTATGAGTGTGTAGATCCAGAATCGATCAAGGAAAGTAATGACAAGGATTGCAAAGTGAAAGTACCTGCGATCACATCCGTGTCATTCCTCCCCTCCCTCTGAGCATACACTCTGGCCTGGCCACCACCCTCAGGCTGAACAGCTACCACATGAGCCACATTCCTTCCACCATCCTCTCTACGCTGGAAATTTCCACGGCCGCGCCCACGACCTCTCTGTGGTGCAACAACTCCATGAGCACGTCCCTGACCACCACCGGCCAACAGAGGACACTCTCTCTTCATGTGATCCGCCGAACCACAGTTCCAACACGAATTACCGGTCACCACAGCAGGAGCCTGTACCTCCCTCGCTGCTCGAGGACAATCACGCCTCAGATGACCACGCGATCCACATGCCCAACATGTGTTCTGATTAGCTCTCGCCCTGTCTCCCTGTACAGGCGCACCTTGCCCTCCACCACCACGCCTAGCTGAAGACTGATACTTCCGATCACGTCCTCTCTTGTTCCGTCCACCACCGGAACTATACTCAGCAGCTCGCTTGCCCGCACTAGGACCAGCTCCTCTAGAAGATAAACTCAAATTCAAGTCAATGTCTTTTGCTCTACCAACCAGCACATCAAAGTCAGTGTACTCAGCAGCCAGCATATAGGTCTTTACATCCGTCACCAAACCATAATGGAAACGTTCACACCTCTCCCGCTCATCAGGGATAAGCTCAGGTGCGTACTGACTGAGTCAGACAAACTGAACCTCGTACTCAGCCACTGACATGTTCCCTTGAGTAAGAGACATGAATTCCCTTTTCTTTTCATCCAGGTACCGCACACCCAGATACCTCCTCTTGAACGCGTTCAGAAGGAACGTCCAAGTCACATCAGCATCCTCCATTCCGGAGATAGCGGTTGTCCACCAGGTATACGCATCGCCATGCAACAATGATATTACACAGCCCAGCTTCTGCACTTCATTGCAGTTAATTTGTCCCAAAATTCTCTTGGTACTTTCCAACCAAGACTGGGAACCCTCAGCAGACAAACCCCTGAACTCAGTCCCTCCCAGACTGCGCAAACGTTCCAGAGGTAGTCTAACATTAGCATCTCCCTGATGCCCAGCTCCATGAGCTCCAGCTACCGCCGCCTGAAAGGCTCCAACAATAGCTTGAATCAGCACTGTCATGTCAGGAGCAGCTTGCCCCTGCCCAGCTTCAGGTCCAGCGACCCCAGCACCAGCACCAGCACCAGCTCCCTCACCCCCAGCACCACCACCACCGGGTGGAGGAGGTAAATCCACTACATTTTATGCGTTCTCTTCGTTCTCATTTTGAGCCATAGCTCGCGTATTAATCCTCGTCTCTCTACGAGGTCCCATTCACTATACGATGCAATCACAAATGCAATAAACATAGTCAGGCTCAGCAAGGTAAGCAATCCAAGTACTCAAGCTCATTTCCAATTAAAACAAATCATTTCATTAGCTTTGATATGGCAATGGGTCCCTCTAACATGCTTCACCACATCATACACCAAAATTGCAACATTCTTACAATTCATACATCATACTTTCACTCAACAAGTATACATGCAATCATACACATATCACCCACATAACCATTCCCAAATACTCGAGAACTCAGCTCTGATACCACCAAATGTAACCCCCTTAGCCCGGCCTAGACGGTTGACCCGAACTACGAAGATTACACGGGGAAAACCAAAGTCAACCCGAAAGTCAACCTTGATTAACGACCCTTTTTTTTCTTTTCTTTTTAACTTTTTCTAAATGCATATTAACCTTAGGTGTACTCTTGAGATAAGCATACTCAAAAATCACAGCAATCGGAAAACAATAAAGGACTCAATTGCACAACATACAAATTTAGGGACCAAAATGTAAAATCTGGAAATTTTGAGGACTTTACCAATTTTTAAGTTACCATTATGAAATTAGTCATGTTTCATACCTCTCTGCCAAATTTCACCTCAAACGGACAACTCAAACTCAACCAATTGCACATACAAAAATCAGGACTAAAACATAAAGCTTGCAAACCTCAAAACCATTCAAATCTGTGCCCAACGGTCAAGTGTTTCGAAACGGGTCTAGACCGTTCAGAAACACGGGCTGGCAGTAGCCAAAGTGTTTCGAAACACCTCTGCCCGTTTCGAAACACCCAGGCCAAAATATGCACCTGTTTCGAAACAGGCAAGGGTGTTTCGAAACACCCTGCCTAGAAACAGCAGAAAAGTCTGTTTTTACACTCTTTCGACCCACCAAACACTCTCATATGACCTCCATGTCATGCCAACAAGTCATCAAACATTAAAGGAACATATTTGCATCATCAAAGCTCAATCACGGCCTCAAATAAGAAAAACCACAAGTCTAAAGGCATGCATCCTATAATGAAAAGCAAGCAATCATCAAATCTCCAAAACAAATACCAAATGGCCCTTTACATGTTTCAAACATCATCATAGACATTAAACCAAACTTAGGGAGTCCAAAACATCTCCCAAAAACACAATCTAGGTTCCCATTGCCAAATACCAAAAGCTAATAGTGTTGTGAAAATAGTCACCATACATGAGCTTAGACTTTCACTTGGATCCTTGACCTCCTTGCTGCCCTTAAAGCACTTCAATGCTCTGCATTATTGGTTCAAGAAAGAGAGAGCGTAAGCACACATGCTTAGTGAGAAATGCTCTAATGGAACAACACAATAATGCACTTTGTAAAAACACCTTTCCAAGGCCTTTAATTTCAAAACAACACTTATCATGCATCTATGCATACAAATCAAGCATCTCATGCTTCAATACATCAACATGTCATATTGGCTTTCAAGTGATAATCCATAACCATTTTCAACTCAAAACACAATCGGATACGCGGATTACAAGCATTGTCCCATATGCTCCATACACACTACCAAACACTCAAGGTGGAGTTTACCGGTACAATCACAACCCCTCAACACCCGTGATGGATTCTACGGTACAATTACAACCCCTCCACATCACTCATTGGTAGTTGTATAACATCACTAACGAGAACACGGGACACACAACACAAGATCCTCACATGGCCTTTTAACCACCATTATGATCTTAGACATCTCGTTAGTGTACTTGGATGGAGTTTACGGTACAATCACAACCCCTCAACATCCAAGGCGACTTTATTCACGGTGCACCCAATCCTATAGCCGTCTAACTATATCCGATTCAAGTAATTTAAAACCATCACATCACTTGCCAATATACATCAATTATCATCAACAATCCACTGTTTTAAAGCATTAATCAAAGCCATTACATAAACATGCATCACTATGCATCAAACCACATTTATCAATGTCCAAATCAAGGATCTCTTACCTTGAGCATCCTTCAACACATGGTTTACAAAACCAGCATTAAACATGCTAAAATATGCTTTCAAAACTGAATTTAAACATGCAAAATAAACACATTGCACTCAACCATCTCATGGTTCATCAAAAGAGAGTTTCTCCGAAAAACTTACTCTTGAGCTTAGCTAAGTTGTTTAGACCTAAACTAAGCTCCCATAACCTTCCAAGATTGGTTTCAAAGCTGAAAACCAAACTTCACTCACCGATTCCGTTTCGCAAGCTTGCCGAAACGCCGATCAAGCCTCCGGATCAACACCACAAGGATCCGAAGATGTCTCCCCTGTTTTAAACACATCAAAGCATAGGATTAATGCATCATCATGCATTAAAATCTTCAACCAAAACACCTAAACTCGCTGCTCTCATCAATACTCACATTTCGGCTACCAAACACAACCGAAATCACATCCAAACACCTCTACAACATTACCCAGCCAAGATCCATCAAATCCAATCATTCTTAAACATCAATTAACATCCAAAAAGGACCTAATCACGTCCTTATACCTCCAGCTATAGCAGAACATCAAAATCACCCCAAAAACCACCATTTTCTCAAGTAAAAACTTAGGAAAATCAACCTTTTCGGGATTGCATTGATTAAACCTCAATTACACATCATTTAGACATCCAAAACACATCAAAAAGACATCTCAAAACAGAGCTCAATCATCTATTACGAATTTCTTCAAAATTAAATCCAAATCTTGCATTTTAAGCCAAAATCAAGAACACAACATTAAAACCTTTAATAAAACTCAATTTAAGGATTGAGAACTTGGGAATTTCAGTAAATAACTGAGTATTTAGAGGAGAAGGACGTTCATACCTCTAAATGTGAGTTTCTCCTTGTTTAGAGCCAAAATCCTTGAAAATTCAATAAGCAAATGATGAGGATTTGGTGTAGAAATGATTAGAAATCATTTAAAGATTGAAATCTCAACTTTAGGTGTGAAAATCAAAGGAAAAATGGCTGTGGAAATGTGTTTGGCTGAGGGAAAATTGAGAGAAAATGAAATGGGGAAATTTTGGCAAAAGTTAGTTATGAAACTAAAATATCTCTTTTCCCTCCTTTTCTTTTTATTAAATAACATTAAATGAGTCTTTAAAATTTAAGAAAAATCTGGAGAAACCCTCCCTTGGGTAAATTAGCTCCTTAAAGATTCAAAGTTTCAATCCTTTTAAAACAGTCACCAACTTTTCAAAAATTACATTTTAGTCACTAACTTGAAATGTCATATTTCCAAACCCCATTTTGTAAAATTGATTTCACCACTCTCTTATATATAATAAAAGAGGATTTTTAGATATTTTTCCATATTTTTAATGCATCCCGAACTAGGCTTTCCCTACAAAGCACCTTTTATATTCGAACCGTAATTTAAACCGGTCCGGTTCAGACCCTAAACTTCCAAGCCCAAAATTGGGGTGTTACAAGCTACCCACGTTAATGGGCCTCTCATGCAAAATAGAGTGGATTAAGGCTAACCTGGGCTGGTCGACAGTGGTGTTGTGCGAGGACGACATGATGCGCTTTTTGATAAACGCATTCCACAATTTGGCTTCCGGTAAGAGTTGAGTCCTCTTCACCGTCCTCGGGTTCTTACGACTCGTGTTCCACTGAGTTCCTTCATCAGTTAGCTCTGCCACCACAGCATCATAGGCAGCAGGGTCGAGGCTGTTCAGAAACTGCTGATGACCGTCGTTGTTGCTGCCCACGTAAAATTCGTACAAGGTGTTGATGTATTCAGCTTCGAAAGGCACTTCCCGCCCTCGTACGGTAACTGTTGTCGCCGTTCTGCTGTTGATGGCAGCGTAGAAATCTCGAACTAGAGAGACGTTCATCTCATCAGGTTGTTCGGCAAAGATCTGCCACTGTAGAGCCCTTATTTTGTGAGCAATGAACGGTTTTAGGCCGAAATTTCCCTCATTCGAAGTGTAGATGAATCCCCTTTCCTCTCACATGTCTCTGATCTGGAAAGATCGTGGGATGGATGCTGTCGGGGTCGAGCCGGAGGCAGCACTCCTACGGGTATTTCTGGAAGACATTGTTGCAAGGGTTGAGATAATAAAAATGAAAGCAAATAAATTATAGAGGAAGCAAGTGAGAAGAGTAGAAGTGAGTGAAAATGAAAAATGAAACGGGGTTTATATAGAGAAGAATTTGCTGCCTGTTGGAGCTGTAACGACAGGTGCGAATAATGGGGCCAGCTGTTACGTGTTTACGTGTCTGACGCGTCTGTCACGCGTTTCCGTGTCTGCTGCGCGTCTGTTACGTGTTTGCGTGTCTGTCGCGACAACGTGTCGACAGCTTGTATTTTCCGCGTCTGTCGCGGCAGCTGTAACGACATGCTCCAAATTTTTGGCTTTTTGGGCTGATGGAATTATGTTGGGCTGAGTTCACTTCTCCTTTTCTTCTTGTCTCCTCTATTTCCTAAAAAAACAATAAAAATAAAAAAATTATTTAAAAATAAAATAAAACTAATTTCCTAATATAAATAATAAATAATAATAAAACTAAAAATAAAATTTAGGTTAAATTAGGGATGTCAGGTGGGGCATCTCCTAAGGTAACCACTTCCTGCATTTTTGGGGCTTCAGTCCCCTGATAATGCTTGAAGCGCTGTCCGTTGACTTTGAATTGGTGCCCGTCCTTTAAAGATCTGATCGTGATGGCACCATGTGGAAAAACCTGTACAACTTGGAATGGGCCAGACCATCTAGATTTCAGCTTCCCTGGGAAGAGTTTCAATCTAGAGTTAAATAACAATACAAGCTGCCCTGGGCAGAACTGTCGTGGCAGCAACCTTCTGTCATGCCACTTCTTAGTTTTATCTTTGTAGATTCTTGCATTGTCACAGGCCATTGTCCGGATTTCTTCAATTTCATTCAGATCCAGTAGCCTTTTCTGCCCTGCCTTTTCCAAGTCCATATTTACTGCCTTGATTGCCCAGTATGCTCTGTGCTCTATCTCGACAGGTAAATGGCATGTTTTCCCGTAAATCAGCCGGTAAGGAGACATTCCCAATGGAGTTTTGAAAGCTGTCCTATAAGCCCATAATGCATCATTAAGGTGTAAAGACCAATCTTTCCGAGTTGGCTTAACCATCTTTTCGACAATGTTCTTAACTTCCCTGTTGGATATTTCAGCTGGTCCATTGGTCTGTGGGTGATATGCTGTTGCAATCCGATGCTTGACACCATACTTCGTCAAGGCAGCAGCTATAACCCTGTTGTCGAAATGCCTCCCTTCATCACTGATAATCGCATTAGGGATGCTGAATCTGGAGAAGATGTTTTTGTGTAAAAACCTTTGAACCGTTTTGGCATCATTCTTTTGAGTGGCGATAGCTTCAACCCACTTGGACACGTAATCTACTGCCAGGAGGATGTACAAATTCCCACATGAAGATGGGAATGGCCCCATAAAATCGATCCCCCAAACGTCGAAGATCTCGACTTCAAGAATGTTCTGCAGGGGCATCTCGTGTCTCCTTGAGATGTTTCCTGTCCGTTGGCACTTGTCACAGCTCTTGTAGAAGATTTGAGCATCTTTATACAATGACGGCCAATAAAATCCTGACTGCAGAACCTTGGTAGCAGTTTTGTTGCCTCCTAAGTGTCCTCCATACTGTGAAGCATGACAGTGATGAAGTATATCTTCCTGTTCATCCTGTGGTACGCATCTCCTTATAACCTGATCTGCACAAATTTTGAAAAGAAGAGGTTCGTCCCAATAATAATGCTTAACATCATTTTGGAACCTCTTCCGAGCTTGATAATTAAGGTCAGGAGGAATTATTCAGCTAACTAAAAAATTAACGAATTCAGCGTACCAGGGGAGTTCAGAAAACTTACCTGCCGCCATGGCTGTCGCGGCAGTGATTTTGGCAGCAAACAGCTGCTCATCAGGGAAGGTCTCCAATATGTTTGTCTCATCTGCCGGTAGACTCTTTCCCTTCTCCAACCTTGACAAGTGATCTGCCACTTGATTCTATGTCCCCTTTTTGTCCTTGATTTCAAGGTCGAATTCTTGCAGTAGCAGAATCCAAAATATCAGTCAAGGCTTTGCATCATTCTTCGTGAACAGATACTTCAATGCAGAGTGGTCTGTATGGACTATGACCTTCGTCCCGAGTATGTAAGAACGAAACTTGTCAATGGAGAATACCACAGCTAATAATTCCTTATCTGTGGTGGTGTAGTTCACTTGGGCGTCATTCAATGTTTTGCTGGCATAGTATATGACATGAAAAAGTTTGTCTCTCCGCTGCCCAAGTGCTGCCCCGATAGCATAGTCACTAGCATCACACATGATCTCAAACGGCAGTGTCCAATCTGGTGGCTGTACTATTGGGGCTGTTACCAGCTTTTCTTTCAGAACCTTGAATGCCTCAGTACATTCAACGTTAAAGTCGAAGGGTCAGTTATGCTCCAGAAGATGGCATAGGGGCTTGGTTATCTTTGAAAAATTCGCAATGAACCTCCGATAAAAACCAGCATGTCCTAAGAAACTTCTGATTCCCTTGACTGTGGTGGGCGGTGGCAGCTTTTTGATAACTTCGATCTTAGCTCTGTCGACTACTATGCCACGGCAGCGAATCTTATGGCCAAGGACTATCCCTTCATCCACCATGAAGTGACACTTTTCTCAGTTCAATACTAGGTTTGCTTTTTCACATCTCTCGAGCACTTTCTGTAGGTTGCCTAGGCAGCTCTCAAAATTGTCTCCAAAGACTGAAAAATCATCCATAAAGATTTCTAGGAAATCCTCCACCATATCGGAGAATATTGCCATCATGCACCTTTGAAAGTTGGCTGGTGCATTACAGAGTCCGAAAGGCATTCTCCTAAAAGCATATGTTCCATACGGGCATGTGAACGTCGTCTTTTCTTGATCTTCCGGTGCGATGGCTATTTGATTGTAACCTGAGTAACCATCAAGAAAACAATAGTAAGGTTTACCCGCTAGTCTATCAAGCATTTGATCAATAAAGGGTAAAGGAAAGTGGTCCTTCCTGGTAGCTTTGTTAAGCTTCCGGTAGTCCATACAAACCCTTCAAACGGTCACAGTCCTGGTTGGGATTAGCTCATTGTTTTCGTTGGTTACCACAGTCATTCCTCCTTTCTTGGGAACACATTGCACCGGGCTCACCCATTTGCTGTATGAGATAGCGTAGATTATTCCAGCATCTAACCATTTGATTATCTCTTTTCGCACCACCTCTTTCATAGCATGGTTCAGACGCCTTTGTGCATCAATAGTCGGCTTATGATCATCCTCTAGAAGAATTTTATGCATACATAATGCCGGACTAATGCCTTGAATGTCAGCTATCGTCCATCCAATAGCCTTTTTGTGCTGCTGCAGCATCCCTATTAACTGTTGTTCCTGTTCCTGCATCAACTTGGAAGAGATGATTACGGGCAACGTATCATTTAAACTAAGAAAAGCATATTTTAACTGCCCTGGCAGGGGCTTAAGATCTAAAACAGGGGGCTCAACAGTTGATGGCTTTTGAATTGCATGGTTATCTGAGGTATAATTTAAAGGCTCAAATAACTTACCTGGACGATTGCCTATCCATTTTACCTCCTCCTGATCTTTAGTATCAGATGTATCGCATTTTGAGGAGCTGCTGTCGTCGGTGCTGTCGTGACAGTCTTCTAAATGGCTGCCGAGGCATTACCAATTTTTATGTCGTGGCAGCCCGACCTGATGCAGAGTTGGTCAAAGGTGATTGCAGTGATGGCCTTGCACTCTTCTCCTGCATCAACATGTTTCATTGCTTGGAGAACGTTTAGCTTGATCTCTTGATCGTTCACTCTCATAATAAGTTCTCCTCTTTCCACATCAATCAGTGATCTTCCTGTGGCTAAGAAGGGTCGCCCCAGGATGATTGGTGCGTTCTCATCTGCTTCACAATCTAAGATAAGAAAGTCAGCAGGAAAAATAAACTTATCCACTCTTACCAGAATATCTTCAATTTTTCCTTCTGGGTGAACGTAAGAGCGGTCTGCCAGCTGCAGTACTACTGTTGTTGGCCGAGCTTTTCCAATACCTAATTTCTGAAAAACATATTTGGGCATCAAATTTATACTAGCACCAAGATCACAAAGTGCCTTACCCACAAATTTGTCTCCGATTACGCATGGTATGATAAAGCTCCCAGGATCCTTCTTCTTCTGGGGTGGATACCCATGCAAAATACTCATGCATCCATGTGTCATGTTTACCGTTTCAAACTCCCCAAGTCTGGACTTCTTTGACATGGCATCCTTGAGAAATTTGGCATAACCGGGTATTTCCCTCACAACATCTAACAGTGGAATGTTGATATGAACCTGCTTAAAAATATCATAAATTTTCTTAAGCTGTGATTCTTGTTTTAATTTCTGTAGCCGCTGAGGGAAAGAAGGTGGGGGACGATAATCAGCAATACGTCCTTCCCACTGCATACGAATCTGAGGAGGGTTGGGCTCATCATCTTTCTCCTCTGTCCCTTCCGCTGTCGTGACAGGCTCATCGGCAGCAGGTTGCTTGTTACCTGTCGGGGCAGCTTCCTCGGCAGGTGTCTCCAGGGCTGGTTTCTTAACTGTTTCAGCTTCCTTCTCTGGCCCTGGTAATTTCTTCCCACTTCTAGTAGTGATGGCTTTACACTGCTCATGTGTGGCCTGTCTAGCATTTTCAGTATTGCTAGGAAATCCGCCATTCTGCCTTGGTTTAACATCCTGGGAAATCTGACCCATCTGTGTCTCCAACGATTTCAGAGTAGCTTCATGATTGGTCATCCGCATCTCTGTTTTATCCATGAAAGTTTCTGTCTTCTTGACAAATTGATTCATGTTCTCAATGTAGGTTCCTGTTTGAGACATAAATGTAGCCAGAGTCTGTTCCAGTATACTATTTGAGGCAGCTAGTGGCTGTTGCTACTGCTGCTGCTGCGGTTGCTGCCGAGTCAGCAATCTAGGTCCTCTATGGTTCTGATTATTCTGTGCTTGAGGATTCAGAGCATTATTAGGATTGCTCCAAGAAAACTTGGGATCCTTTCTCCAGTTGGGATTATAGTTGTTGGAATTATAATTCTGCTTATTGTAGTTTCCAACATACTTTCCCTCTTCTAACTGTATTAGACATTCCTCCAAACTGTTATTTCCTTCACAAATGTCGCATACCTCTTCAGCAGCGTATACATGCTGTGAATCTTCGTTCAAGAGCTTTTTCATTGCCTTAGTGAGATATGCCACCTGTGATTTCATTGTGCTGTCGGCCTCATAATCCTTGACAGCCAGAACCCGTTTACCCCCTCTTCTTGCTGTCGGAAACTGTTATTATCTTGGGGATTCCCTTGGTTTTCCCTTCTTTCTTCACGTCCTTCGTTCTCCATTGCTCTGAGTTGTTGCTCTAGGTATTCGTTTCTTTCAACGAGGTAACAGACTCTTTTCTTGAGATTGAATGTTCGTTTGGGTTCAGGATCTAACTGGTACTCCGGTTCCTTCCCCCGTTGAGATCTGCGCATACGAAAACAATAAAGACCTTGTGAAAGGTATAGGTTGGACAATCTAAGTAAAATAGAAAAATAAAACAAATGCAGTAAAAGGTAGGGTAAAGATATGTTGCCAGTCCCCGGCAGCGGCGCCAAAAACTTGTTGCGTAAAAAAGTGTCTATCACAATTGTAGTGCAAGTGTACACGACACAAGTAGTAAAGTGATACGAAAGTATCGGATATCGTCTCCACAGGGACTGAGCAAATAGCTTCACCTTGAATTACTGCACGGAAGTAAAAAGAATATTTAAGATGTTTGTCACGAGAATAATAAAGAATACTGGAAAATAAGATTAAAAGAATCAAAATAGAGAGAATGGGCTGGTATTGAATTGCTCAGTAGTGTAGGTATTGCTAAGTTTAGGAATATCTGTGCTGTCGTTGTCCCCGTCGAGGCAGCACCTGTCACGGCGGCAGTCTGTTGCTTGTCGCGGCAGCGAACACACAACTCTGTACTTCAAGTTTGGCAAGAATCCCTCCTGTGCCTTGGCCTATCCCTAGGTCCAAGTCTGTCGATGATCACGTCTTTGATGATACCTCCCGGCGTGAATTGAAGGATGAACACCGATGTTGTTGAATTCTTCTTTAGCCACTTAACCTCGTCCTATCCCTAGGTCCGAGATAGTTCAACTATAAACTAGAGAACTCGCACTAATTCCTTTCGTATACTTAACTCTCCCGATATTAAGTAAATAGATAACATCACAATGCTCTCCCGATGCTCTTGCAAGATGTTAATAACTAGAATAAGAGAACTTGAAGTTTATTTTATTGAACTGAAAATTCCTAAAACAAAAGCAACCCTTGCAACTACTTTACAACTCAACCCGTGGCCCCAAGGGGAATTTAGAACATGATGAGAAGGGGAAAACGACTAGGGTTTGGGAAGAAGGCTAGAGATAGGTCATGTCCTCTCCTAGGTCGAATTACATGCCTTTATATAGGCCTTGGGTTCATGTTTTCTAATATGGAAAGAATACAACTTTAAATTAAAGTACATTTCTAATAAAGACTAAATCTTCAGAAAAACAGTCTTTAATTCGTCCTTCCTTCTTTCTTGGGATATCTTCCTTGAACCTTGGGCTTGGCCTTCATTCTGATCTAGGGCTCGGAAAAATATAGGAGTACTCCACGACAGATGGGCTTAATTTCCTCTTTCTGTCGAGGCCCACTTTGCTTCTTCTCCTCAAAACTGCTGTCGTCCTCAGCTGTCACGGCGGCAACCATGGCAGCATCGTCCTCCTTAAATGCTCATCCAGTTCCAGCTCTTCTGTTTCACTGCCCAGCGCCTACCTCTCCATCTACTACAGCAGCAACCTGCAAAAGCAACCAATTTCAGTAGAAACTGTGCCTTTTAATATATTTGTGATGTCTAACTGTAATCTAGCCTAAATGCAATGAATTATGCTTGAATGCAACAGAAATATGGGCTAAATAGGGGGTAAATAATAGAACATTTACACACTCAACACTCCTCTCCAATCAACTGAATCAAGGAGGGCTTTACTTGCAACTCAGTGATCAAACCACCATCATCGGATACACTCAATCTAGCAAACATAGCTCGCAACTCAACTGCAACTTTTCGGCTCAAAGCATCGGCTACTACATTTGCCTTACCCGGATGGTACTCGATGGTCAAATCATAGTCTTTCAATAGCTCAAGCCATCTTCTCTGTCTCAAGTTCAACTCTCTCTAAGTCATCAAATACTTCAAGCTCTTATGATCAGTGTAAACTATGCACTTCTCACCATACAAGTAATGACGCCAAATCTTCAATGCAAACACAACTGCGCTAACTCTACATCGTGAGTAGGATAGTTCTTCTCATGAACTTTCAACTATCTCAAAGCATAGGCAACAACTCTTCTTTCTTGCATTAGGACACACCCTAAACCTATGTAGGAAGCATCACTATAGATCACAAATTCTTTACCTGAAACTGGTTGTACCAACACTAGAGCATTCGTCAAAGTGTTGCGTGTAAAAGTGTCTATCGCAATGTAGTGCAAGTGTACACGACGCAAGTAGTAAAGTGATACTAGAGTATCGGATATCGTCTCCACAGGGACTGGGCTAACCCTTTCCTTCGCTATCTGCACAAGGGGAAAAGAATAGATTAAGATATTGTCACGAAAATAATAAAGAATACTGGAAAATAAAAGTAGAGAAATCAAGATAGAGAGAATGGGCTGGTATTGAATTGCTCAGTAGTGCAGGTATTGCAGAGTTTAGGAAATCCAGTTCTGTCGTCGCGCCTGTCGCGGGCAGCACCTATCGCGGCAGCAGTCCGTTGATTGTCGCGGCAGGAAACATACCAACTCAGTACTTTCAAGTTTGGCAAGAATCCCAGATCTGCCTTGGCCTATCCCTAGGTCCAAGTCTGTCGATGATCACGTCTTTGATGATACCTCCCGGCGTGAATCGAAGGATGAACACCGATGTGTATGAATTCTTCCTTAGCC
Source organism: Hibiscus trionum (assembly GCA_030270665.1). NCBI lineage: Eukaryota > Viridiplantae > Streptophyta > Magnoliopsida > Malvales > Malvaceae > Hibiscus > Hibiscus trionum. The sequence goes on along the minus strand of BSYR01000007.1, from coordinate 4,008,932 downwards.
ACTTAACCTTGCCCTATCCCTAGGCACAAGATAGCTCAACTATAAACTAGAGAACTCGCTCTTATTTCTTTCGTATACTTAACTCTCCCGATGCTAAGTAAATAGATAACCTCACAATACTCTCCCGATGCTCTTGCAAGATATTAATAACCAAAATAAGAGAACTTGAAGTTTATTTTATTGAACTGAAAATTCCTAAAACAAAAGCAACCCTTGCAACTACTTTACAAAACAACCCGTGGCCCTAGGGGGTTTTAGAACATATCGACGGCGGGTAGACGACGGGTAGACGGCGGAGGGTTTTTGGTTGTCGGTTTAAAGGGAAATCGGCTATGGGTTATGGGATGTGGAGGTTGAGATCTGCCCTAGGTTAAAATACATGCCCTTATATAAGCTTTGGGCTCAAGTTATCTAATTTAACAAGGATTACAACTTTAATTAAAAGTATGATTCTAATAAAGACTAAATCTTCAAGGAATATACTTTCCAGCCGTCCTCCTTGTTTCTTGGGATTTTCTCTCCTTGAACTTTGGGCTTGATATATCTTTTGATCTGGGGCTCGGAAAAATATGAGGTTTTCACACGACAGACGAGCTAAATTTTCTCTATCTATCGAGGTCCACTTTGCTTTTTCTCTCCACAAAACTGCTGTCACCATGCTGTCACGGCAGCACCATGGCAGCAACGTCCTCCTTGACTGCTCATTCCAGATTTTCTGCATTGCTGCCTAGCGCCTGCCACGATTGCTGCCCTGGGTGCTGTCACGACTGCTGCCACGACAGATACCTGCAAAAGTAACCAAATTTAGCAGTATTTGCGCAATTTTATCTAAATGTGATGTTTATGCAAAACTTAACCTAAAATGCAGTTAAACATGCTTGAGTGCAGCAAAAATAAGGATAAATGATGGGTAAAATATAGAACTTTTAAGTACTGATCACAAAGCTTATTTCAATTTCTCAAAAGCCTTCTGTCTTGCATCTGACCACTCAAACTTAACTCCTTTTTGCAACAATTTAGTCAAAGGAGCAGCTACTCTAGAGAAACCATCAACAAATCTCCTATAGTAACCAGCTAATCCTAGGAAACTCCTAATCTCTGTCACGGACTTAGGTTGTTTCCACTCAACAATAACCTTAATCTTTGTCGGATCAACACGGATACCTTCAGCTGATACAACATGGCCAAGAAACACAACTTCTCGAATCCAGAACTCACACTTACTAAGCTTGGCATACAACTAATTGCTCATCAACCTCTATAGAACAAGTCTAAAGTGCTCATCATGCTCTTCTTCCGATCTCGAGTACACAAGGATGTCATCTATGAAAACAACTACAAAACGGTCTCGATAGTCTCTGAAAATCCTGTTCATCATATCCATGAATGCTGCAGGTGCATTCGTGAGCCCAAACGGCATCACAAGGAACTCATAGTGACCATATCTAGTCCTAAAAGCTGTTTTCGGAACATCACACTCTTTCACTTTCAACTGATAGTACCCCGATCTCAGATCTATCTTCGAGAACACTGAAGCACCCATCAACTGATCAAACAGATCATCTATAGGAGGCAACGGATACTTGTTCTTCACGGTCAACTGATTCAACTGCCTGTAGTCAATACACATTCTCATGCTGCCATCTTTCTTCTTTACAAACAATAAGGGAGCAACCCAAGGCGAACTACTAGGCCTAATGAAACCACGGTCTAACAACTCCTGAAGCTGACTCTTCAATTCTTTCAACTCTTTCGGAGCCATACGATACGGAGCTATTGATACTGGAGCAGACCCTGAAACAGTCTCAATCACAAACTCTACATCTCTGTCAAGAGGCAAGCCTGGTAACTCTTCTGGAAACACATCCAGAAAGTCACAAACTGTCCTGATATCCTTCGGTCTGACCTCACTCATATTCGGATTCATCACATATGCTAAGTAAGCCCCACAACCAGAATCCATCAGCCAATGAGCCTCTAAAGCTGACACCACATTAGACAAGAACTTAATGTTCTCGCCTACTACTACTACCTCATAGTCATCAGAAAGTTTCAAAGAAATCCTCTTCGTCTCAAAATCCACACTAGCTCGGTGCTCAACTAACCAGTCCATACCCAAAATAATATCAAAACCCATAAAACGGAAGCTCCATCATGTCAACGGGAAACACATGACCCTGAATCTTCAGCGGACACCTCCTATACATCCGTCTAACTACAACTATCTCACCAAAGAAACTAGTCACATGCATATCTACATCTAATATCTCAACAGGTATATCTAACTTCTGAGCATGCTCACTCAAAATGTAGGAATGCGTAGAACCCGAATCAACCAAAGAAAGCAAAGACATAAACTGTAACTCAAAATTACCTGCTATCACATCAGTGTCGTTCCCGGCCTCTCTCTGAGCATAGACTCTCGCTGGCCCACCTGCCTTTGGCTGCACTTCCACAACATGAGCAAGGTTCCTAGGTGCATAGCCCTAGGCTGGAAGTAGCCACGACCGCGCCAACGACCTCTCTGGTAATCAGTCGCTCTCACAAAAGCCTGAGCTATATTCGGTGCATGTGCCGCCTGATGCGTACACTCCCTCCTAAAGTGGTCCCTCGAACCACAATTCCAACATGCATGGAAGTTACCCCAACACTCTCCAGAATGTTGTCTCCCATAACGTGTGCACTCGGGCAAACGCCCTCCATCTTTATGGCCCTGATGGCCCCTACCCTGGTGGCCACCGCCACGCCTATGGTCAAACTGCTGTCCACTGCCTCTATGCCTCTTGGCATCCCCACAGTCAAAGTTATTATTCCTCTTTCCAGAACTAGATCCTCCAGAACGCTTGGTCAGCCCCAAGCTATGCTCAATGTCCTTGGCCCTAGCAACCAAGACATAAAAATCTGAATAATCAGAAGCTAAAGTGTACCTCTTAACTTCCTCATGAAGCCCATATCTGAAATAGTTACAACGGTCCCTCTCAGTAGGAACCAACTCTGTAGCGTATTGACTCAAACGAACAAAACGAATCTCATAGTCAGTCACAGAAGCATCTCCCTGAACTAGAGCCATAAACTCTCGTTTCTTCTCATCAAGATATCTCGGCCCCAAGTACCTTTTCCGAAAAGCAGAATCAAAGAAATCCCAACCAATCTCAGCCTCTAGAACCCCAGTAGTAATGGTGACCCACCAAGTGTAGGCATCACCCTGTAGCAAAGAAATCACACAGCCCAATTTGCGAGCACCCACACAAACCATTTGAGCTAAGATGCAGACGGTCTTCTCCAACCACAACTCGGATCTCTTGGGTGTAGACCCTCTGAACTCTTCAGCCCCTAGGCTACGGAGCCTCTCTAATGGTAAACTAGTGTCATCACCTCTAGGTTGAGCTGCAGCCTGAGCTCCGGCAACTACGGCCTGAAATGCTCCCGCTATAGCTTGTACCAGCGGAGCCATATCTATTCTGGCAGGACCCTGGCCACCCTGACCAACCTGAGGCCCTGCTCCCTCAGCTCCAGCCTCGCCTCCCGCTTCAGGATGAGGAGGTGGTGGTGGAGCTCCAACTCCAGCAGTAGGGTCTTCCACATGAGCCTCTACTCTAGCTACCGACTCATTAATGGGAGCCGTAACCCGAGGTTCCTGACGAACCATCCTCGGCCTACCTCTCGGCCTCGACATACGTGCTCACAGATAACAACAACAACAACAACAACAAAGCACAAAAAGATAGGGTTAGCAAGGCAAGGGTTCCAAGTGGCTCAAGTATGTTCCCTCACTTTAAAAATCCTTTTTATGATGTAATAGTAGCAATGAGACTCTACACAACATGCCTCAAACAGAACAACACACATACATGCTCAAACAAGCATACAACAAGGCATACTTGATAAACAAGCAAACATGCTTACATGGCAAGCAAACACCGTGCATTTCAATATGAGAACTTAACTTACCTCACTTACCTGCCCAAGGTCTCGGAAACCTTAGGCTCTAATACCAACAAGTGTAACCCCCTCGTCCCGGCCCAGACGCTTGACCGATCCGAGTGGGCTACACAAGGATAACCGAGGCGAAACCCGTTAAGGCTCCACTTCGGTTACCGACCCAAGGAAAACTTTTCATTTTATTATCTTATCTAGATGAATGTTAAGTCCTATGTGTGGAAAGCAACAACGGAAGAAACAAACGAGGCACACAACCAATCAGCCCAACCAAAACAGCCCATTTTTATCTTAAACAACAGGCCGTATCGATACACTCAGAGAGGGTATCGATACGCCTTGACTAGGTCAACACTCCAAGGTCAACCCAGGAAGACCGTATTGGTACACGACTTGACCGTACCGATACGCTCCTACTGGTCAACTTCTCACGGTGAACGATACAAGATCGTATCGATACACCATATACTCGTACCGATACGTCAAAGTCTCATCAAAATCTCAGAATTCTAGAGAGCCTTGGGCGTATCGATACACCCCCGCGTATCGATACGATAGGCCAAACTTGAATCCCAAAGTGTAGGACAGTATCAATACGGCCCTTAGGCGTACCGATACGCCCTGCACTGCAACACTCAAGTTTGCAGCCTAAGACTTTCAAGCACAACTCTAGATGCATTTTGGGACTTCCTTAGCCACATACAAACATATATACAACATTCAACAACCATGGCATAGCATACAAGACAACCAAAATGATCGAGGAACATACATTCAAGAGAATCATGAATTTGCATAAAAAGGAGACATTCTTAGCATATATAAGGTTTCATGCCTCAACAAAACACATATAAAGCGTTCAAGGAGGAAACTTAAACATGTCATACAAACCAAACAGGGCATCAACAAGCCATACCAACATCAACATAAAGAGGAGTCTAAACATGCTCCTAAACAACCAGCAATACCCATCAAAAGCACAAATCCCATTCCTCAACTATTACATGTTCATAACTTAAAATCCATACTTGATAAATTCAAAAGCCAACAAGCACACTTGGAGGCCCTCCTCTTGCACTAGCAACCCACGAACTACGGATCTGCATTGTCGAACAAAAGAGAGCTTAAGTATAAAGCTTAGTGAGGGTAAGCTCATTAAATCAAACCTCGACAATGCAAGGTCCAAGCACGAGCACAACCAAGGTAGAATGCATGATCTTACCTTCGATCCACATGACCCAAAATACACATGATGCATGAACATATATTCAATATTATGCCATGCTCAACAAGTCCAAGCTCAACACATGATAGCACATAAATCAATGTATTAACCACCACATATAACAATCCATAATGGCCCACATATAATCTCATATTGGCACCTAGCTATGACTCGAATACACGGATAACACGTTGGAACTCACATCCAACAACAACCATTACCTTACGGTGGGATTACACTCATCACCGTTCACGCGGAGGGGATTCCACTCATCCTCACGCACCGTCGATGGGATTACACTCATCACCGACTATCACACATATAAGAAGAATTTCCGGGCGAACCCGTACTCCATCTTGATGACTACCATCACCAAGACCACGCGCGCATTTGACTCACGTGTGCACACTAACATCCTAATGATCGATCATTTGTACCCAAGCATACTAGTGCCAATATTAAACACAATCCACAACATAATTTCATATCAACTTTCGTGCTTAGCACGTACTCACCATGAATACCATCATGCATAATCCACATGCATATCACAATGCATCGCAACCATGCCTCAACATACATGTATAACACATTACACATAGCTATCATAAGCACAAGTAAACAAGAGGCATATACGTCAACTAAAGGTCAACCAAAGTCTCTAATTAAAGCTTGGGATTAGGCTACCACTCCAATCCCAACTCTAGGTGGGTCTACCAAGCTCAAACTAGTCCACATGCTTGAACCAAACACTCGAAAACCATTTAAAAACAATTAACCACTCACCTTCACTTCCAAGCTCAACAACCAAGCAACCAAGACCTTCAAGCTTCCGGATTCACTTTCGATGTCTCACCGATGCCAAACCTTGATTCTAACCAAATCCAAACACAAACAAAATACCACAATCAAATACTAGTCGTCGGAACAACCCGGATTAACATTCCAAGCAATTTAACAACCAAGATTCAAGCTCAAAACCAAATTCCCGAGCAGCCCTCTATACCCACTGAAATCTTCCATTTCAAGCAGCCAAACGATCATCAAGCACACCCAAAACGATCCTCATATACCATACTATCATAACCAAACACTTTCCCACTTAAAATAGCCCTTAAACCAACCCTAAAACCTCTCTAAAACCCCAACAAAACCCATTTATGAAAATCTTTATAAAACACCTCAAAATTCACATATGTTGAACCTTTTTGGTTTCTAAGATCATATCAGACATTAACAAATCAAAAACTTAAATCAAAACCCATAAAGTAGTAACCTTTAACATTTTCCATGGAAAACCAAATTTCTAAAACAATGATGAAAATGAAATCTAATGGTACTTTTGAAGAGAGGAAGATCAGAGCAAAATGGGGATATAATTACCTTTCAAAACCGACCAAAAATGAAGAAGAAAGGAGATGAAATAGTAACTTGGTGAGAGAGCTCTTCCTTTTTCGTTGAAAAACAAAATGGGGTGAGGAGGAAGATGACAAAGGCTCATTTTAATTAAAAAGGGGTTTTAAATGAAAGTTCCTTTATTTACAGATTTGCCATTAATGAGATCGCAAATCTCAATATTTGCAAATTCCATGGAAATGAGTTTTATTTCTATTTAAGTCCAACATAAAATGTTTGCTTTGAAAATATGAAGACCAAAATAATACTTTATTATTTTAATTATAAAATCGAAACTCAAATATTATTTAAATATTATTTTCACCCGACCCCTAAACCCGGGTGTTACAAAGTTGAGAACTTGGTAAATGTTGGGTGCCTTGATGGTAATAACAACTGTAGGGATCCTTGGTGGATCGTGTGATTCTGTGTGTTGTGTGGTAGACGTGTCCTTGCTATGTGCTGATATGGACACCTAGATGGTTGAGTTACCATTGTTTGGTGGGATCCGAATACCTAGTGTGAGAAACAGTGTGTTGCAATACCATGGTTAGAGTTTCCCGAATGTATAAACCCGAGGCTTAGTGGGACAGAGACTCATTCGAAGATGCTTGATGAGAGATTCTGAGCATGGGTGTATGTATCCCGATGCTTAGTGGTGGCGGGCCTCACTCATATATTGTGGAATAATGCTTATATGCTAGTGGTAGAGTCACATGTTTATTTATCTCTCGATATTGCTCGTACTAGCTTGCATGCTTATGTTTAGCATGAAGTATAGTAGAGTAGATGTGTACCACTGAACTTTGTAAGCTCAACGCTCGAAATCGTTGTTTCCGTGCGTAGGTTGATCTTTGGATCGTGGGATCGAGGAGCACTATTGGTACGAGATTCTAGCATGTGGTAATCTTCGAAGTATGGTACTTGTGTTTAGTGGGCTATGTAGGAAATTAATGTATTTTTGTATTCGTGTTTATGTTTTAGTGGTTATTGGGTTGAGCATATTGTTTCTTGAGTGTGGTTATTGGGTTGAGCATGTTGGTTATTGGGTTGAGCATGTTGGTTATTGGGCACCTGGGAGGAAATGAAAGGCATAATGGGGAAGAGATTTATACCAGTCTACTATCATCGAGAATTAATACAGAAACTCCAAAACCTCAAACAAGGCAACATGAGTGTGGAAGATTATTTTAATGATGTTGAGATGGCAATGATACGAGCAAATGTGGAGGAAGACACTGAATCTGCCATGGCAGGTTTCATTTTGGGTCTAAATCAAGACATAGTCGACACCGTTGATTTGCAATACTATGTAGACTTAGAAGAATTGGTTCACTTGGCTGTGAAGGTGGAACAATAATTTAAACGTAAAGGTACATCCCGAAACAACCCTTTTACTTCTAAATGGAGCCAGAATTCTAAATTGGGACAGATTGCTCCCAAAGAGCCATATAAACCAAATCAGTTCAAGGAAAACGTTGGGACTTCAAAACCCAACAAGATTGTTGATTTGAACAGAGGAAAGCCACAAGCTACACCAAATCGATCTAGAGATATCCAATGCTTCAAATGTCTTGGAAGGGGAAATGCAGCTAGTTAGTGCCCGAATAAAAAAGAGAGAGAAGTAGATGCCATAAGTGAAGATGATGAAGACTTAGACTATCCCGTTGAAGAAGAAGTGCTGGTTGTGAAGAGAAGTCTAAATACACATATTGTGCAAGGCTACCAGCAACTAGAGAATATCTTTCATACATTCTGCCATATCAATGGAAATGTATGTTTTGTGATTATCGATGAAGAAAGTTGTACTGATGTTGCCAGCACGTTAATGGTGGATAGACTTGGATTGGTTACAACAAAACACCCACACCTGTATAAGCTTTAATGGCTTAATGATGGTGCAAAATTGAAGGTGACCAAGCAGGTACTCGTACCATTTTCCATCATTAGATAGAAGGACGTGGTCCTATGTGATGTTGTACCCATGCACGCTAGCCACTTACTTTTGGGGAGGCCTTGGTAGTTTGATCGAATAATGAATCATGGTGTATATAGCAATCGATACTTATCCACTTTTGAAGGAAGCACACGCTAACCTCTTTATCACCACAAAAAGTACACGATGATCAATTGCACCTGAAAAAGAGTTTCCCAGGATTAAAAGAAAAAGAAACAGAAAGTGAGAGGAAAATGAGCGAGAGAACGAGAGAAAAATAGTAGGTACTAGTAAAAGAGGGAAGGGAAAGAGTGAAATTGAAATAGGGGAGAGAAGCTTAAAATGAGCTTATATGCGAGGGGTAGTGAAGTTAGAAAATGTGTTTTGGCGAGGCAAACACTTATTGTGCTTTTGTACAAGCATAATTTTCTTAACACTAATGAACACTAATTATTTAATATTTTATAATTTGATCCATTTAGGTTAAAATTTTAGATTTGTTACAATTATGTCCCTTAATTGTGGTTATTTCTTTCAATGCTCTTACATGATATTCATAATTAAATTGCCATTCATTTAACCATTAATTAATTAAGTTATTATGATTTAATTATTTCTATTTAAGTGTTTACATTTTTACTGTAATCACTTTAAGGGGGCGTGTAGTTCTTGAAATAGATTATTACTAGTGGTAATAATCTTTTCTGGAATGACATTTTCATGTTTGGTTTGAGAGCATTTCTCGTATGGGGTAATAATATTTTCCCAATAGTGCCACTTTTCCCCTAAATGGTGGGAATGTCATTCCCACCAATTTCGTAGGTATTTGTCAATTCTCACCCCTCTGGACTAGGTTGTCCTTAAGTTAATGAATTTTGTTCATATATATCCTTTATTTGAATTTTTAATTAGATGATTAATTATTTGCGGTGTAAATTAATTAAATATTTTTGCTCAATATTAATTTAATATTTAAATGATGTTACACATATTTAAATATTGTTTTAGTATTTAATGTATTTTTATTAATATTATATTTATGATGTTTATAGGTTATATGTTGGATTGCATATTGCTTGAGAATTAATAAGATAGTAGTTGGTATTTTTAATTTTATTTTTAATTTATAAGATGTTTATCATATTATAAAACATTTTAGTAGGTTAAATTTATGTTCTAAAATTTTTATCACTATTTTACAACTTTTAGATTTATGTTATTATTTACTTTAATTTAATTGACAATCTGCCATACATAATAAAAAATTAAGAAATAGAACATATTAAACGTTTACCATTTGAAAATTCACAAAATCATTTTAATAGAGAGTAACTGTGAAACCGATATTTTAATTTTGATATAACTAAAGAACCTAAGGACTAAATTGAAAATGTGAAAACGAATTTTTAAGTCCTCAAACCTCTCTATATGTTTTAAACAAAATATGCCTAAGTTAAAAACTGAATTTATCAAATGTTTTCTAAGTGTTCTTAAAGCCGAAACAGTGATTTTCGAGTCACCGTTTCGAAACAGCCTTAGATGTTTCCAAACAATTTTGAAACTGTGAGTCCTTGTTTCGGAATGGGTATCGAAACGATTTCAACATTGCCAACCCGTGTTTCGAAACAGGTTTCGAAACGGCTTAAGAACATTGAGACACTGTATCGAAACGACATCAAGCGTTTCGAAACGATATTCAATCTGATTTGAAAAATATGACCGTTGAATGTTTTTAACTAATTTTAAACAAATCGTTAAGGTGTATCGAAACGATCTCATCTCGTTTCGATACGATACTTGACAGTAGCAAAATGTTTCGAAACGGCTCTTAGCGTATCGAAACACTTCTAACTATTTCGATACGGGCTCTTTAATGCACCCCAACGGCTCTTTCTATTTTGGTCTGTTTCGAAACAGGGTCGGGCGTTTCGAAACGGTTGGTTGTAGACTGCATTTATGGAGGCAAGATAACATCTCCAACGGCTCTATTGATGTGTGCAACAACCACAACGGCTAGAATTCAATGAGACGGTATAAAAGGGACCTCTAAAAGCTTCAGCAACAACTATTGATCCTAAAGCAAACATCCAAACATCAAATCCAAGCATTTGTGCCTGAATCCCATTATTGTCTTGTAGCTCCAATTGTATTTTTCATTCTTATCATTTCAATTGGGTTGAGTGCTTGTAATTGGGCTACATTGTGTATTTAGAGATACTTATTTTAGCCAAAAACTTCATTGTTTCAATTGTGTGAGGATTGGGTCAAATTTTGGGTAGAAAATTTGACCGAAAATTGTAAGGGTTACCTCCTTAGCCTAGAAAAGGGGAAGAGCAATTAGTGGAATTGTTGCAAATCCTTAGTGAAGCTAAGGTAGTGGATGTAGAGTTCATTTGGAACTTGAACCACTCTAAAATTCCTTGTCTACCATTTTTATTTGCAAATTCCACCACCAAGAACTTTAAAAATCCAATTCACCCCCTCTTGGTTTATTTCGATCATTCGATCCACTCAACAGTAACGAAGATATCGAAGAGTGAATCATTTTTAATATGTGAATATAAATACCCAAGGAATATCCATGACTTATTTGGATGTTGCCTTCAATTTAATTAAATTAACAAAAGTTTACCTTTAAATTGAATTTATTAAATTTTAATTCTTAATTTGACATTTCTATAACTAATTAAGTCAATAATAAAAGGAGGTAGTTATTAATGCAATTATTCAACTAGTATTGTCCAAACTTAATCGAAAGCGATTGAATATTCGTATTAATTTGTACTGTATGAAGGTAATCTTTAATTGGTTACAACTTTTGACAATTCATGACATCATAATTAATTGTTTGCGTCTGAAAGTAAAATAAAAAATAAGAGGTTGAAGGTCTTTACTGGAACAATGATGAGAAAGACGATGGTGGCGTGATAATGGCAGTGGTCACAAAAAAAGATCAAGGGCGCTTAGGTTGGATGGCGGCTAAGAAACAATGGTGGCGTTGCTTGCTCGAAGGAGAGTAAGATTTTGAGTAACATGAACGGCAAAAAGTGGGAGATATAGAGATTATATACTCTTAATTAACAAAAAAAGGTACATTACTAGAGATGCCACCCAAACTTAATAAGGTTTAAACAAAAGGCACAAATATCTGGATGGACTTGAATATTGATAATAAGATATGTATACAAGCAAATGAGAGTTAAGTATATGTTTTTAAATTTTTTGAAAACTATCTTGGATCCTTGCTGATATTTAGATATTTTTTGGGGATCGCCACAATTATTTATACGGTTATGGCTCGGTTATCCCACGATTCTGATATAGCAATTCTCATCCCCATCCCCATTTGAGCTTTGGTGATAAAACTCTCCCGTCCCCATCGGTGAAGATTTCGATTATTCTTTATCCACATCGGTTCGGATCTCACAGTTTTCGGATATTCCCCACCTGATTTCCACTACTAATAGATTTTTTTTATAGAAAAAGTAAGATAATTTATAAACAAGTCTACTGAGTATATTTCAAATTTTCTTATTAAAAATTGGTCATTAACAATAAAATATTGCAATAAAATATTAAATAATTGGCAACATAACTTTCAATTCTATAATATATTTGTAAAAATCACATAAACAAATAATAAAAATAAAATAACATTAACATTAACATTTATATCTATAATTTTTTTAGCAAAAGGTTATACTTTAAGTTTTGAATTTATTTCAACTTACACATTAACTAACGATCACGATGTGAAATAATTGAGATCCGCTAATTGATCAAACGATCAAGAATGTTTATGTTGCCTTTGTAACACCCCTTTTCTGGTCTGGTAGGACACCGGGTCGGAAAACGTTACCAGTGATCAATGCTGTGATTCAGGTACAATAATTCATTTAATAAACAATATGATGTTGTAACCCCCTAAACTCGACCTAGAAGAAAAGACCGAATTTAAGAAGTCACGGTTGAAAACTTTTCCCTCAAGTAATAAATTTTAGGTGTAAATAATTTATAAAACAAATTAATTATTAATTAACAATAAGTATCATAAAATGCCACAATTGTTTTCAAGACCCAAATTATATAAAAATATTCTAATCATTTAATAAAATATCTAAAATAAAGTATGTAAATATATGGCGAAACATAATCCCAAAATATAAAGTTCCACTATCTGAAATACGTAAATATCCCAAAACATAGAATAATAATAATCTGATTGTTTAAATTTAGTTTATACTGAATAATAAAATAATCGGATAAAATTGAGAACCTCCAAGTACCATGTCGCCTAAATTCCAAAGATATTTGTAAGAGGAAACTATGGGGGAGTAAGCTAAAGAGCTTAGTATGTCTCTAAAGTGCAAGAAAAACCATAATCATAAAACATAGTATTATTTTCTTGAAATTCTTTAAAACATAAAACAAACGATACAATATCACAAGCGTAATGCAATGCACCCAACTACGTCCTCCAAAAATGAGGAAGGTTCCTATAACCTCTTCCCTACGTCCGCCATCCGAAGTGAAATTCAGCCCGAAGGGTGAAACCACTAAACTTCCTCCTTAAAAATCTCAACCCATGCTCATACATATATGATGTTTAAAATTCAAGTTTCATAAAAACCAATTCCATCAATCTGATATTCCATAAACATAATTCATAAATCATAGTCCATAAATCCATAAATCATAGTTTCGTAAATCTGATGTTTCAAAAATCAAATATTTCATAAGTCATAATTAAAACACATTTTGAAATCGTATGCACATGATGTCAACCATACAAGCCATAATACATATAAATAATCACATAAGGGGTAAAAGACCAACACATAGAAAAATAACATATAATTTATTTTTAGCACCAGAAGAAACACACCTTAAGCAGCAATAGCTCTAACGTCGGGACGAACGTCTCTCACGTTCGAATCTACCTGAATCGGAACTTACGATATCAAACTCTACATAAAAAATCTATCACTACACCACCAAACTAAACACTAATACTAATATAAAAGAATACTCATGTGTAGTTCTCGTGGTACGTGCACAGTTGGATCAAATAGGCGAATGAGGTGGTAACTCGTCTCCCTCAAAGTCGATATCATCTACAAGACGAAGGGGAAGAAAATAGTGGTTATGGTTGTGCGATATTAGAGACTCACCGAGGTTCGATCGAAATAAAAAAATAGGTTCGCACATATACTTGTCGAACGATGGGAAAGAGAAACTGCAGCTGCCAAACTTGAATGAAATTTGTTTAACGGTTGAAGGGGATTTAAATACACAAATATTTTGGGTAAATTACAAAGCAAGTCCTTTACTTTCTATGGTTCACATAGTAGGCAGCTAATGTTAATCTGTTTATAATAAGGTCACTAAATTCATTTAAAAATTCAATTAATTCTCAATTTTCTTAATTAGGGTTTCATATATAAATTCCCAATTCTTAGGGTTTTGAATTAGGGATTTTTCGAATCTAGGTTTACAATTTGGGCGTAATTTTTGGGGTGTTACAACTCTCCCACCCTTAAAAGAAAGTTCATCCTTGAAATTTTCAGACTTAGCGATAGATCCCTAAAAATTAACTAACACAACCTATAATTTTTTTTGTTTTAAATTCCTCATCCTTCAACATAAAAGTAAAAAAAAAACTTAGAACATTAGAAATGTACCCGCTATGTCCTCTGGCTCATCATCATAAGCCTCATGAGCTCTAGTTGAATAAACCAACCCTAGTCGTCTAGCATCTGATCTATTACTTTTTGTAGGTCTAGCTCTACTAGCATTACCCGAAGAAACATGCCTATTATGGCCACTACCTCTAGGTGGTGCTTGTAATGACCTTTGAGACTGTGTTGGAGCATGATTAGCTGTAACAACCCTCGTGTTGGAGTATGCCCAAAGACCAATCATATGATGATTGAATAAACATACTATTTTACTAGATTTATCAAGTAATGGCATTGCCGTTATTATCATTTGGTATGTTTCTGTGCATCAAACTAACCATTGGATAATAATGTCCATACAATAATACGATTATTGTTAAATAAGATCCTTAGTCGAATATTATTACGGGTATGGACAGTGATAATATATAAAGACTAATATGTGGTTGATGACAAGCGTTGTCATTGACATAGAGATGTCAAAATCAACACATAAGTATTTGTTAGAGAACAACATACTGGATTGACCCGCTATGAGCATGTTTCTTGGGTAATTATGTGACAGTCACAACATTGCTCATGATAAACATATGTATAATCCTCAGACTTGAGATCAACATGATTTCAACATAAAGATTTTCGTATTTTGACATAGTCAAACGTGTGTCGTAACTGACTACATTATAAAGACTGATGATTGGATACGTGATGACCTATATAATGAAATATGGTTGATCAAGAAAGGATTTGTCCCTCCTACATAATGGGGGAAATATCTTCGGCCACTTGATTGAGAGAGATTAGAAAATGCATGGCCATGCTCGAATATTATGATATGAGATATCATAGAGATTCATTTATCATAATCTACTCAAGACATCAAGAAACACTAGATGGACAACGCAAGTGTGACTAACCCATGACTTGTGTTCATCTAAGATATAAAGGACAAAAGGATGAAATACATAAAGGAAGTTTATTCAGGAATTAGGAAAGTCAAACCATGACTTCATGCAACTTAGGCAGCAATGATGTATTGCTAGATGCCACTCATTGTTTGTAAAATTAGAACAGTTCTAATTCTGCATCTAACGTTGCATGAACCTACAAGGGTCACATCCTTCGAATGAAACGAACAAAAATTGGAAACCATACTCCCTATTTTAGGGAGGTTGCCGAAAATCCCCTATGAGATAGGGGAAATCGGCAACTCCCTTAAATGGGAATAATATTGGATAAATATTGTATTTATCAAATATTATTTAGAGTATGGAAAATATTTAGAGACTTAAATATTATAGAATAAGATTCTAGAAATTTAAATATATATTTGGAATTTATATAATGTATATTTAATTCCAAGTTTATGTAGAACTAGATTCCACATAATTATAAAAATATATATTTAAATATATTTAAATCCAAGTAAAGATAGAATGAGATTCTATATAATAAAAATATATATATTTGGATTAAATATAATGTATATTTAAATCCATGTTTTATGTAGAATAATATTCTACATAATTAAATATATTTATTTCATTTAATATTATTAAATATAATGTATATTTAATATAAATCAATTTCAAGTGGAATTAGATTCTATAAATTTTGGTTGAACTTGGATTTAAGGAATTCAACTAGAATTAAGTCTCTGAATACTATTTAAAGGGACAAGGACTAGCAACCAAATCATCCCTATTCCTCCTTGCAAATTTCGACATATCCCTGGGAATTCCCCTCTGGAATTTTCGACAAGTCCCAGATTTCTTCTGAGAAGCTGTTCGATATTTTTCTGGTGTTCCTCTTGCCCCCTGGCAAATTCCTAGCGATTTCCTAGTTCCAATCCAAGTCCCGGTAGAACCCCTGGTCGATTTCAGACCCCCTCAGGAATCCCTGGAGGGATTTTGACTTCTCCCTGGAAGGTGTTCAAACCTGTCGAAATTTATCCCTAAGTGTTAGGGAGGCGGAAACTTTATTCGTTTTGTTCGGGTGGACTACGTAGAGGTCGTTGCGAACCTGTGACGATTCCGGTTTTACTTGACGTGGTTATTCCGACATACTGTCGGTTTTCCAGTTTCCAGAGTTTTAAAAGGTAACTCTTCATCTTTTCACCCCGGATTCGTTCCTGTACATGGATCTTGGATGGATTACGTCGGATTAATTTTTCCGCTGCGCCACGGGGCGTACCGACGTGACCCAAAACCTTGCCCGGGTTAGGATCGAGGAGCGTTACGACGTGCAACGGACTTATAATCATATAACATATAAACTCAAATCGAACATACTTAACATAAAGGAAGTTTATTCAGGAATTAGGAAAGTGACCCATGACTTGTGTTCATCTAAGATATAAAGGACAAAAGGATGAAATACATAAAGGAAGTTTATTCAGGAATTAGGAAAGTCAAACCATGACTTCATGCAACTTAGGTAGCAATGATGTATTGCTAGATACGAGTTTTGATTAATCATAAGATGATTTAAAGAACATGAGTTGTTTGCCAAAAGATGAAGAATTACATGAGATGTAATTAGTAAGGTGTTACTTACCTAAATAACCATTTCCTAAAAGACTGGCCAAAGCTGATTTAGGAATGGTGAAATACAGATCCTCACTCACTAGAAAATCTATCGAAACGTTTTTCCTAAATTAAAACTAGAGGGTTTTTAATTTTGAAGAAAATAGTGGGAGTAAATTTATAGTAAAGACCTATCTATAAATTTTAAAATTTAGTAAAACTTATGTAGCATATTTTATTTGTTGTAGAATTAATGGCAAATAATACTCTATCTCTGCGATCTATCCTTGAGAAGGATAAGCTCAATGGCATAAACTTCCTTGACTGGTTCCGCAATTTGAGAATTGTTCTCAAACAGGAAAAGAAGGAATATGTCATTGAAGAACCTGTTCCTGATGAACCAGTTGCCACTGCTTTCAGAGCTGACAAAGACAAGTTTAAGAAACACATGGACGACATGCTGGATGTCGGTTGTCTTATGCTTGCCTCCATGACCCCTGAGCTTCAGAAGCAACATGAGGACATGGTAGCTTATGATATGATTCAAAATCTCAAGGAGATTTATGAAGGGCAAGCTCGTCAAGAGAGGTACGAGACCTCTAAAGCTCTGTTTCAATGCAAGATGAGTGAGGGATCTCCCGTAGGAGCTCACGTCATCAAAATGATGGGCTACATCCAAACGTTGGAGAAGCTCGGCTTTCTGCTGAAAGACGAATTAGCTACTGGTGTCATCCTGCAATCGTTTTCGGATAGTTTCAATCAGTTCGTCCTTAATTTCTATATGAATGAAATTAACAAGACGCCGCCACAGTTGCTCGGCATGTTGAGAACTGCTGAAATCAACCTGATGAAGGTAGGACCTAAACCTGTTCTGATGGTCCGCAAGGGCAAGAAGAAAGGTAAATCGGCAGCAAAGTCTAAAGGTGATGGTAAGATCAAAACCGATGGAAAGGAGGGATTGAAACCTAAGAAGGGAATCAAGAAGGATGGAAAATGTTTCCATTGCGGCAAGACCGGACATTGGAAGAGAAACTGCCTCACACACCTACAAGAAGTCAAGAAAGCAAAAACGAGTGAGGCATCAACCTCAGAGGCTTCTAAAGAGAAGGCATCAGAATAGACATGGACCTGCAAATGAAAATAAAGCAAGAGTTGCTACATCATCCATTAGGACATGTGTTTTTTGCTTAAATAGATTTGTTTTAGTTTTTAAGATTATTATTTTGTGCCTAAGTTTTAGTTATCTTGTAAGGACAAGATATTTTTAATTTTGAGATTATTTAAATAAATGTTATTCTTTTAATCTCTTATGGCCCAACGAATCAATGATCTTTAAACTAATCAAATCAATAATATTTATAAAACAAATGACTAATCTCAAACTCATAAAAAGTATTAAGGTAATTTGATGAGATCAAATTCAAGAATATTTAAAGTTTGATGAACTTTCAAAGAATATGGGATTGTCCCATAATTAAATCCCACAAGTGGAACGAAAAGTCTTTGAAAGAGAATCAAATATTTTAGACATGTTTTGATTCAGAACAAGTCATTTTCGACTTCTTTACACACTAGAAAAACAACTCTCATACTTAATCGAGTTTTTTTTCGAAACGTCATATAAGATATGGACTAAGAATTGTTCTAGAATACCTTTGAAGTTTTAAGGTTACTTACATGTTAAAATGTTTACAAAGTTCGAACCTTAAAAACTCCATTTGTTGTTTATCCTAACGAGAACAAAACGTTTGTTTCTCAAACGAGAGTTTATCTTGAAAGAGATTAATTCTCACAAAGGGATATTACTTCTTCAACTTTAACGAGAACAAAATATTTGTTGCTCAAACGATAGTTTATCTCGAAAGAGAATACTTATCACTAAGGGATTTCATTTTTCAACGAGAACAAAATGTTTGTTGCTCAAACGAGAGTTTCCAGCGAAAGAGATTACCTCTCACAAAAGAAAAAATTGGAATTTGGAATGTGAAGAAATTTTAGACAACAAATTTATGAACCAAAGATTGAGAATGTTCCACAAATGATCAAGGAACATTGGAACAAAACACAACCATTGTGTTGATCCTTAAGAGGATACCATATACTTGAGAAATATGGATTTCTCACTATCCGTACATGGAAACACTCTTCTTTTCGGATCAAGATAAAGACTAGGTCTTATCAGAAAGCAATGGTGAGCCCAAAATTCAAGAAATGACAAAGAGCCATGAGATATGAGATGGAATCCATGTCTAAAACCAAGTATAGACTTTGGTTACCTAAAAGGGTAAAACCTAAGAGGTATGGATGAGTTTTTCAAAAAGGAAAAACCAACATGGATGATAAAACATACAAAGGATGATTCGTCGCTAAATGTAACCCCCTCGTCCTGGTCCGGACGCTTGACCGGTCCGAGTGGGCCACACGGGGAAAACCGAAGCGAAACCCGTTAAGGTTCCTCCTCGGTTAACGACCCAGAAAATTTCTTTTTAATTAAATCTTTTCTAAAGGCTCATTAGAATCCTACGTGATCATAACAGCGGAAAGACGAGCATTCATAAAACAATAACTCGATCAACCTATGCAAAATAGTCCATTTTTAAATGATTAAGCAGGCCGTTTCGAAACACCCTCAAGGTGTATCGAAACGCCTTGACCTGGTCAACGGTTCTAAGCCTACACTAAGAGGCCGTATTGGAATGGAGGTCAACCGTTCCGAAACACCCTCCATGGTCAACTTCTCGTGGACAATGAGATCTTGACCGTTTCAAAAACCTTAGACCCGTTTCGGAACACCTTCATCTCGTCATTTTCTCAGAATTCCAGTAGCGAAAATGTACCGAAACGACCTCTACGCATTTTGAAACGCCCGGCCAAAAACAAAGGGACCGTATCGAAATAGGGTAGCCCGTTTTGAAACGCCCTCTGTCTGCAGACTGGTTTTAGCTGGTTTATGACACAAGGATGTCCCTAAACCCCTCTAAAAATTCCAACATCATACTAACATCGATCCTAAGGCAAACCAACATATCAAGCATGCTTGAAACATTAATACAACAAAACTAAACACTAAAGGCAACAACATCACAAGCCATACATCCATACATAACATTAAAGGTATTAAGCTTCAACATGGCCAACACTTAGGCAAAATAAGATATGTAAAGGCCAATATGGTTTACAAGCAACATGGCATTTAAATCCCAACCAACAAAGCATATAAAAGGAGTCTAGCATGCTCCTAGCAACAACAACAACACCATAATCCAAAAGCATCATAACACGGTTACATGTCCCATTGCTTGACCATTACATCTTAATTAAAAAGTTCATACTTGGTAGCTAAACAAGCACCACAAAGCACACTTGGAGGCCCCCTTCTTGCACTTAGCAACCCACGAACTAAGGATCTGCATTGTCGAACATAGAGAGAGCGTAAGCAATAAAGCTTAGTGAGGGTAAGCTCTTTAAAAACAAACCTCGACAATGCAGGGTCCAAGCACGATCTCAACCAAGGTAAATGCATGATTACCAAAGATCCTCAAGAGCCAAATGTCAAAGATGCATGAATAATATTCAATTATATGCCATGCTCAACAAGCTCTATTTCACAACATATGTACACACATATAAACATCCAAGTAGAAATCACATTCTACAACACATTGATACACATATCAATCAACATTGGTACCTAGCTATGACCCGAATACGCGGATAAACCCGTTGGAACTCACGTCCAACAACCACTTTACCTCACGGTGGGATTACACTCATCACCGGTCTCACGGAGGGGATTCCACTTATCCTCACGCCCCGTCGATGGGATTCCACTCATCATCGACTATATAAATAACAATTTCCGGGCGAACCCGTACTCCTCCTTGGTGACTCAACGCCACCAAGGCCACGCGCGAATTTTGACTCTTGTGTGCACACTAACATCCTAATGATCGATCATTTGTACTCAAGCATACTAGTGCCAACATTTAACTCAATCCACATTACTCATTACAACCAATTCCGTGCTTAGCACGTACTCACCATGATCACAATCATGAACCATTCACATGCATATCACAATGCATCACACATCATGTCTCATCTCACATGTATAACACATCATACATAAGCAATCATATCACAAGTCGTACGAGGCATAAACATCTATTACAAGTTCAACCAATGGCTCTAGTTTAAGTTTAGGATTAGGCTACCACCCTAATCCTAACTCTAGGTGGGTCTACCAAGCCCGACCTAGTCCACATGCTCGAACCAAACATTTAAACCACTCACCTAAGCTTCCAAGCTCAATTACCAAGCAAGCAACCACCCTCAAGCATCCAGATTTCCTCCCAATGCTTCACCGACCCAAGTTCTCGCTTCTAAACAACCTCAATACAATTCAAACAACTTCAAATCAGCCCAAGCATCAAAGTACTAACCCGGAATACAATTCAAACACAAATCACAATATTTCAAGCCATGAACAACCCCACATTTAACCAAACTCGGGCAGCCTCATAACCTCATCCAAAACTCATGTTTCCAACACCTTTTATACCCACAAATGATCCCAAATCAACCCCTAACCATAGCACTAACATTAGCCCATCAATTCTCACCTAAAACAACCCCCCCAAAACTCACCCAAAACCCTTCAAAAACCCCCTTTAAACCCAAATTCGGGAATTTGTTCAAAACCAAGAAAAATTCATATATGTTGAACCATTTAGCTCCTAGATTCCATAACTAACAACATTAAATCAAAATATTAAGTTTAACATCATAAAGGCATCATTTTTAATCAAAACTTTTGAAATCTCCATTTCTAAAACTTTAACGAAAATAAAAACTAATTGTACTTTTACAGAGAGGGAGTTGAGGAGAAGTCAAAAATGGTGTTACCTTTCAAAAACGAGTTGAAACGGAGGAGAAATGAGATGGAATAGTGTTTGGGTGAAGAGAGCTCTTCCAACGTTAGTTGATTTTTGAAGAAGACAATGAATAGTAAAAATTGGGTGTTTTGTTTTGTTTTAATTTAAAGGCCCAAAGACCATTTTGCCCTTAATGAAATGAGATATTCACAAGGAAGGGAAATCCATGGCTATTTGGGTTTAAATCAAAATATGTTCAACACAATTTATTTTGAAAATAAAACCCGAACATTATTTTAATTATGAAACCGAACCCGAAATAATATTAAAATATTATTTTCACCCGACCCCTAAACCCGGGTGTTACAACTCTCCCCCACTTAAGGAATTTCGTCCCCAAAATTACCTGTCGGAAACAAATACGGAAACTGCTCAAGCATATCAGCTTTCCTCTCCCACGTGGCCTCTTCCACACCTCTATGTCTCCACAACACCTTGACCAACTCTATGGTCTTACCACGCAACACCTTGCTATTAGAAGCAAGTATCTCAACGGGCTCTTCATTGTAAGACAAATCCAGATTCAACTCTATCTCCTCAACGGGCATACCATGAGAAGGATCTGACCTATATCTCCTAAGCATAGACACATGAAAGACATCGTGGATCTTCTCTAACTCAGAAGGTAACCTCAAACGGTAAGCTACAGGCCCAATCCGCTCAACTATCTCATACAGACCACTGAACCTCTGACTCAACTTGCCCTTCCGGCCAAATCTCATTACCTTCTTCCACGGAGATACTTTCAGAAACACTTTCTCACCCACGGAGAACTCAATCTCTTTCCTCTTCAAACCCGCATAAGACTTCTGACGATCGAAAGCTGCTTTCAAACGGTCACAAATCAACTTCACCTTGTCGGTAGTCCACTTAAGAAAATCCGGCATAGGTAACAATCTCTGACCTGTTTCAGCCCAACAAATCGGAGTCCTACATCGTCTACCATACAAGGCCTCATAGGGAGCCATCTGAATACTAGACTGATAATTGTTTTTGTAAGCAAACTCAACTAAAGGTAAGTGCTTCTCCCAAGAACCCCGAAAGTCAATCACACAACAACGAAGCATATCCTCTAGAATCTGTATCACTCGCTCTGACTGCCCATCGGACTGCGGATGATAAGACGTACTGAATTGCAAACGTCTACCTAGAGCACTATGCAAACAACCCCAGAACCTCGAAGTAAATCTAGGATCCCTATCTGAAACAATAGACTTCGGAACTCCATGAAGTCTCACAATCTCACGGATGTACAAGTTTGCCAACTTGTCTAAGGAATCGGTAGTGTTCACTGCTAAGGAGTGAGCACACTTAGTGAACCTATCGACAATCACCCAAACGGAATACTTCTTCGAAGGAGACAAACCTGAAGGAACCTGATGTTCTGCCTTCACTCTCTGACAAACCATACAACGGCTCACGTACTCGGCTACATCCTTCTTCAACCCAACCCAGAAGTAATCATTCTTCAAGTCACGATACATCTTGGTACTACCCGGATGCATAGAAAAAGGACTCGAATGTGCTTCACTCAGAATCTGACGTCTCAACTCAACATCTTCTGGTACAACAATTCTATCTCTAAAGCACAACAAGCTCTCACCACTGAAACTATACTCGGTCGGTCTTCCTTCGGCTATGTCCTGAACATGAGGAACTAAAGTCACATCTTGCAACTGCTTCTCTCTAATCAACTGAATCAAAGAAGGCTTCACTTGCAACTCGGTGATCAACCCACCATCATCGGACATGCTTAATCTAGCAAACATAGCTCTCAACTCAACGACCACTTTTCTACTCAAAGCATCGGCTACTACATTTGCCTTACCCGGATGGTACTCAATGGTCAAATCATAATCTTTTAGCAACTCAAGCCATCTTCTCCGTCTCAAGTTCAACTCTTTATGTGTCATCAAATACTTCAAGCTCTTGTGATCGGTGTAAACTATACACTTCTCACCATACAAGTAGTGACGCCAAATCTTCAATGCAAACACAACTGCGGCTAACTCTATATCGTGAGTAGGATAGTTCTTCTCATGAACCTTCAACTGTCTAGAAGCATAAGCAACAACTCTTCTTTCTTGCATCAAAACACATCCTAAACTTATGTAGGAAGCATCACTGTAAATCACAAATTCTTTACCTGAAACAGGTTGCACTAACACTGGAGCATTTGTCAAAGCTTCTTTCAATTTCTCAAAGGCCTTCTGTCTTGCATCCGACCACTCAAACTTAACTCCTTTTTGCAACAATTTAGTCAAGGGAGCGGCTACCCTAGAGAAACCATCAACAAACCTCCTATAGTAACCGGCTAATCCTAGGAAACTCCTAATCTCGGTCACAGACTTAGGTTGTTTCCACTCAACAATAGCCTCAATCTTCGATGGATGAACACGGATACCTTCGGCCGAAACAACATAGCCAAGAAATACAACCTCTCGAATCCAGAACTCACATTTGCTAAGCTTCGCATACAACTGATTGCTCAACAATCTCTGCAAAACAAATCTCAAGTGCTCATCATGCTCTTCTTATGTCTTCGAGTACACAAGTATATCATCAATAAAAACAACTACAAAACGGTCTAGATAGTCTCTAAAAATCCTGTTCATCATATCCATGAATGCTGCAGGTGCATTCGTGAGCCCAAACGGCATCACAAGGAACTCATAGTGACCATATCTAGTCTTAAAAGCTGTCTTCGAAACATCACACTCTTTCACTTTCAACTGATAGTACCCGAATCTCAAATCTATCTTCGAGAACACTGAAGCACCTCTCAACTGATCAAACAAATCATCTATGCGAGGCAACGGATACTTGTTCTT
Organism: Hibiscus trionum; assembly: GCA_030270665.1. Lineage (NCBI taxonomy): Eukaryota > Viridiplantae > Streptophyta > Magnoliopsida > Malvales > Malvaceae > Hibiscus > Hibiscus trionum. The sequence goes on along the minus strand of BSYR01000007.1, from coordinate 3,984,469 downwards.
CACAGTCAACTGATTTAACTGCCTGTAATCAATGCACATGCGCATACTACCATCTTTCTTTTTCACAAACAACACAGGGGCACCCCAAGGAGAACTACTAGGCCTAATGAAACCACGGTCTAATAATTTTTGCAACTGACTCTTCAACCTTTTCAACTCTTTCGGAGCCATACGATACGGAGCTATCGAAACTGGATTAGACCCTGAAACAGTCTCAATCACAAACTCAACATCTCTATCAGGAGGCAAACCCGACAACTCTTCAGGAAACACATCCGGAAAGTCACACACTGTCCTAATATCTTTCGGTCTAGCTTCACTCATATTCGGATTCATAACATAAGCTAAGTAAGCCCCACATCCGGAATCCATCAACCTATGAGCCTCTAAAGCTGACACAACATTAGACAAGAACTTAATGTTCTCGCCCACTACCACTACCTCGTAGTCATCAGAAAGTTTCAAGGAAATCCACTTCGTCTCAAAATCCACACTAGCCCGGTGCTCAACTAACCAGTCCATACCCAAAATAATATCAAAACCATAGAAAGGAAGTTCCATCATATCAACAGAGAACACATGACCCTGAATCTTCAGTGGACATCTCCTATACATACGTCTAACCACAATTGTCTCACCAAAAGAACTAGTCACATGCATACCTACATCTAAGATCTCAACAGGTATATCTAACTTCCGTGCATGCTCACTCAAAATGTAGGAATGTGTAGAACCCGAATCAACCACAGAAAGCAAAGACATAGACTGTAACTCAAAATTACCTGCTATCACATCAGTGTCGTTCTCGGCCTCTCTCTAAGCATAAACTCTCACTGGTCCTCATGCCTCTGGCTGCACTGCCACAACATGAGCAAGGTTCCTCTGAGCATCTACCCTAGGTGCATCAGCCCTAGGCTGGAAGTAGCCACGACCGCGCCCACGGCCTCTCTGAAAATCATTCGCTCTCGCAGGAGCCTGAGCAATGTTCGGTGCCTGTGCAGCCTGATGCGGACAATCCCTCCTAAAGTGGTCCTTTGAACCATAGTTCCAACAAGCATGGAAGTTACCCCAACACTCACCAGTGTGCTGTCTCCCACAACGTGTGCACTCGGGCAAACGCCCTCCACCTCTGTGGCCCTGATGGCCCCTACCATGGTGGCCACCGCCACGTCTATGGTCAAACTTATGTCTGCCACCTCTATTCCTCTTGGCATCTCTACGATCAAAGTGGTTGTGCCTCTTGCCAGAACTAGAACCACAAGATCGTTTGGCCTAACCCAAACTGTGCTCTAAGTCCTTGGCCCTCGCGACCAATACATCAAAGTCTGAGTAGTCAGAAGCTAACGTGTACCTCTTGATCTCCTCGCTCAACCCATAGCGGAAACGGTTACAACGCTCCACTTCAGTAGGAACCAACTCTGGAGCGTACTGACTCAAGCGAACAAAACGGATCTCATAGTCAATCACAGAAGCATCTCCCTGAGTAAGGGCCATAAACTCTCGCTTCTTCTCATCAAGATACCTCGGTCCCAAGTACCTCTTTCTGAATGCAGACTCAAAGAAATCCCAATCAACCTCTGCCTCTGGAACCCCGGTAGTAATGGTGACCCACCAGGTGTAGGCATCACCCTGAAGTAAGGAGATCACACAACCCAATCTACGAGCACCCACACAACCCATCTGAGCTAAGATGCGAACTGTCTTCTCCAACCATAACTCAGACCTCTCTGGCGTAGATCCCCTGAACTCTTTGGCCCCCAAGCTACGGAGCCTCTCCAAAGGTAGACTAGCATCGTCACACCTAGGCTGAGCTGCAGCCTGAGCTCCCGCAACTGCGGCCTGAAATGCTAGAGCTATAGCTTGCTCTAGCGGAGTCATATCAATTCCGGCCGGACCTTGGCCACCTTGGCCACCCTGAGGTCCCTCTCCTTCAGCTCCATCCTCGCCTCCAGCTCCAGGTGGAGGAGGTGGTGGTGGAGGTGGTGGAGGAGCTCCAACTCCAGCAGCCGCAGGCCCTTCTATATGAGCCTCCACACCAATCACCGGCTCAACAGGAGCCGCAACACGTGGTTCCTGATGAACCACCCTCGGCCTACCCCTCGGCCTAGAAATTGCTCACAAACGATAACTACAACCACAACAAACAAAATACACAAGATTGGGTTAGCAAGGCAAGACTTCCAAGTGCTCAAGTACGTTTCCCTCACTTAAAAATTCTTTTCCAATGTAATAGTAGCAATGGGACTCTCAGACAACATGCTTTTAAACAAAACAATCAACATACTTGTCACACAAGCAATCATACTTACAAGGCAAGCAAACACCGTGCATGTCAACACAAAACTTGAACTTACCTCACTTACCTGCCCAAGGTCTCGGTAACCTTAGGCTCTGATACCAACAAGTGTAACCCCTTCGTCCCGGTATGGACGCTTGACCGGTCCGAGTGGGCCACATGCTCGAACCAAACATTTAAACCACTTTAAAACATTAACCACTCACCTAAGCTTCCAAGCTCAATTACCAAGCAAGCAACCACCCTCAAGCTTCCGGATTTCCTCCCGATGCTTCACGGGACCCAAGTTCTCGCTTCTAAACAACCTCGATACAATTCAAACAACTTCAAATCAGCCCAAGCATCAAAGTACTAACCCAAAATACAATTCAAACACAAATCACAATATTTCAAGCCATGAACAACCCCAGATTTAACCAAACTCAGGCAGCCCCATAACCTCATCCAAAACTCATGTTTCCAACACCTTTTATACCCACAAATGATCCCAAATCAACCCCTAACCATAGCACTAACATTAGCCCATCAATTCTCACCTAAAACAACCCCCAAAACTCACCCAAAACCCTTCAAAACCCCCCTTTAAACCCAAATTCGGGAATTTGTTCAAAACCAAGAAAAATTCATATATGTTGAACCATTTAGCTCCTAGATTCCATAACTAACAACATAAAATCAAAATATTAAGTTTAACATCATAAAGGCATCATTTTTAATCAAAACTTTTGAAATCTCCATTTCTAAAACTTTAACGAAAATAAAAACTAATTGTACTTTTAAAGAGAGGGAGTTGAGGAGAAGTCAAAAATGGTGTTACCTTTCAAAAACGAGTTGAAACGGAAGAGAAATGAGATGGAATAGTTTTTGGGTGAAGAGAGCTCTCCCAACGTTAGTTGATTTTTGAAGAAGACAATGAATAGTAAAAATTGGGTGTTTTGTTTTGTTTTAATTTAAAGGCCCAAAGACCATTTTGCCCTTAATGAAATGAGATATTCACAAGGAAGGGAAATCCATGGCTATTTGGGTTTAAATCAAAATATGTTCAACACAATTTATTTTGAAAATAAAACCCGAACATTATTTTAATTATGAAACCGAACCCGAAATAATATTAAAATATTATTTTCACCCGACCCCTAAACCCGGGTGTTACACTAAAAGTATTCGATAAACTTCATAGTATAGACTATGATAAAGCCTCTTCCTTGTAGCTATGTTTAATCCATCTTAATCTCACTTGCAAGTAGTTACATACGATGATTATGGAATCAAATAAAGGAATGTCAAAAACCACTTTCCTAAGGGAAAACTTGAAACATATGTGTACATGACACATCCAGATGGTTTTGTCACTCCAGTAAACACTTGGAAGGTATGTAAGCTACAAAGGTCTATCCGTAGACTAAGGCAAGATTCTCGAAGTTGGGATATTCGTTTCAGAAGATACAGTCAAAAGGTTTGGTTTATCTAGAAACAAAGGGGAGTCTTGTTTTCAAAAAAGCTAGTGGGAGCATTGTTACTTTCCTAAGTATTGTATGTAGATGACATACTCATCAAAAGGAACTAAAGATCGCAATCCGTTTTGCATTAATAAAAGATACTGCGAGTTAGCAACATGAGACAATATTTAACTCTACAACATAGGCTGAATGTATTACAGTCGACATAGCAATAAAGAAGGATGTTTGGATCTAAAGGGTTCACTTCTGAACTAAGGGTTGTTCCCAGCATATTAGATGCTACATAACTCTGTTATAATAGAACCTTTGCGTAAGCAAATAAAACCAGATCTCATCAATAAATCAAAACATATTCTAAAGTGTTTACATCTTAGTGCAACATACGCACAAAGTTGATAACTTTGTCAACTCCCTGACAAAGCTTTTGACACAGCATAAGCATGTCAGTTACACTAAGCCATATCGTATTAGATACGAGAATGATTGGTCTTAGTGCTAGTGAGAGATTGTTGGAGTATGCCCAAAGACCAATCATATGATGATTGAATAGACATACTATTTTACTAGATTCATCAAGTAATGGCATTGCCGTTATTATCATTTGGTATGTTTCTGTGCATCAAACTAACCATTGGATAATAATGTCCATACAATAATACGATTATTGTTAAATAGGATCCTTAGTCGAATATTATTACGGGTATGGACAGTGATAATATATAAAGACTAATATGTGGTTGATGACAAGCGTTGTCATTGACATAGAGATGTCAAAATCAATACATAAGTATTTGTTAGAGAGAACAACATACTGGATTGACCCGCTATGAGCATGTTTCTTGGGTAATTATGTGACAGTCACAACATTGCTCATGATAAACATATGTATAATCCTCAGACTTGAGATCAACATGATTTCAACATAAAGATTTACGTATTTTGACATAGTCAAACGTGTGTCGTAACTGACTACATTATAAAGACTGATGATTGGATACGTGATGACCTATGTAGTGAAATATGGTTGATCAAGAAAGGATTTGTCTCTCCTACATAATGGAAGAAATATCTTCGGCCACTTGATTGAGTGAGATTAGAAAATGCATAGCCATGCTCGAATATTATGATATGAGATATCATAGAGATTCGTTTATCATAATCTACTCAAGACATCAAGAAACACTAGATGGACAACGCAAGTGTGACTAACCCATGACTTGTGTTCATCTAAGATATAAAGGAAAAAATGATGAAATACATAAAGGAAGTTTATTCAGGAATTAGGAAAGTCAAACCATGACTTCATGTAACTTAGGTAGCAATGATGTATTGCTAGATGCCACTCATTGTTCGTAAAATTAGAACAGTTCTAATTTTGCTGCTAACGTTGCATGAACCTACAAGGGTCACACCCTTCGAATGAAACGAACAAAAATTGGAAACCATACTCCCTATTTTAGGGAGGTTGCCGAAAATCCCCTATGGGATAGGGGAAATCGACAACTCCCTTAAATGAGAATAATATTGGATAAATATTGTATTTGTCAAATATTATTTAGAGTATGGAAAATATTTAGAGACTTAAATATTATAGAATAAGATTCTAGAAATTTAAATATATATTTGGAATTTATATAATGTATATTTAATTCCAAGTTTATGTAGAATTAGATTCCACATAATTATAAAATATATATTTAAATATATTTAAATCCAAGTAAAGATAGAATGAGATTCTATATAATAAATATATATATATTTGGATTAAATATAATGTATATTTAAATCCATGTTTTATGTAGAATAAGATTCTACATAATTAAATATATATATTTCATTTAATATTATTAAATATAATGTATATTTAATATAAACCAATTTCAAGTAGAATTAGATTCTATGAATTTTGGTTGAACTTGGAATTAAGGAATTCAACTAGAATTAAGTCTCTGAATACTATTTAAAGGGACAAGGGCTAGCAACCAAATCATCCCTATTCCTCCTTGCAAATTTTGACATATCCTTGGGAATTCCCCTCTGGAATTTTTGACAAGTCCCAGATTTCTTCTGAGAAGCTGTTCGATATTTTTTCTGGTGTTCCTCTTGCACCCGGAAAATTCCTGGCGATTTCCTAGATCGAATCCAAGTCCCGGTAGAACCCCTGGTCGATTTCAGACTCCCTCAGGAATCCCTGGAGGGATTTCGACTTCTCCCTGGAAGGTGTTCAAACCTGTCAAAATTTATCCCTAAGTGTTAGGGAGGCCGAAACTTTGTTCGTTTTGTTCGGGTGGACTCCGTAGAGGTCGTTGCGAACCTGTGACGATTCCGGTTTTACTTGACGTGGTTATTCCGACATACCGTCGGTTTTCCAGTTTCCAGAGTTTTAAAAGGTAACTCTTCATCTTTTCACCCTGGATTCGTTCCTGTACATGGATCCTGGCTGGATTACATCGGATTAATTTTTCCGCTGCGCCACGGGGCGTGCCGACGTGACCTAACACCTCGCCCGGGTTAGGAGCGAGGAGCGTTACGACGTGCAACGTACTTATAATCATATAACATATAAACTCAAACCGAACAGACTTAACATATGATATTCAAGCAATCCATTTTAAGTAACATATCCAATACACACTTAAATACGCTTAACATGGATTAATCATACATGTAACTAGTCATTTAGGGGGATAATTAAAACTTTTAACATATCATTATCTTGATACAACCTTATTGTGTCTAAACATGTAAACATTTGCAATCAAACAAACACATCTATACATTCAAGAACCATGTAATCCAACAAACTAGATTAGTCTTATCATGAGGCATTCGAACCAACATGGATCACTCAAGGTACAATGGAATCATACATAGCTCAAGATAGTGCATTTCGAACAAGCATGGATCAAGATGGAAGCATTCGAACTATATGCATGTCCTTGAATTCAAACTATACCAATTGCAACATATGAACATGCTTGAATTCTAACCTTGGGCATATGAATTCGTACATAAGGACATTGGGTCCAATTTGGTTCAATCAAAGGCAACAAGACTATACTATCATATATCATGACATTCAAAGGTCCATTGAACATATCCAAACACATGTGATCATATAATAGGTCTTAATTTAAACAAACATCATATATATATACAAACTTAGCAAAAGTGTCATACAAGACTTTATACAAACATAACTTAGCCATTACAAACCATTAGCTTAAACTTGATATACATAACAAGTCATGTGTTCACATTTATTATGTATATCAACAAAAATGCATGTGACACCACTATAATACACATGTATATACCACCCTCTAGAATTCTAAACAAAAGATCACATCATACATGATTCTTGCTTGTAACTTGGTGCTCCAGAAACGGATTGGGCAGCTTTCAATCAACATAACTTGTTGGTTTGGAAAGGAGGAAATAAAGAGTGATAAGTAAAAAAGATGTACTTAGTGAGGTAGTACTTAATTCTATTAGTTTATTCTTTTTGGTGTCTTATTTCAATTAGTCAAGGTTACCTAGATATGATTCATATTACATAAGCATCACCTAGCTAGTTTAAACATGATCGAGAATCACTTAGCTAGTTTTAGAAGCATGGAAACAACAAGTAGGCATGTTGGCACATTTGCATCAAAGAACAATGTAAACAAACCATCATTTAACAATATAAACAGTGAAGTCATAGCATATCATGTACATAGACAAACATGTAATGAATCAAGTAATACATAAGCATATCACATAGTCACCGTTCGAATAGACATCTTAGGCATGTAGATCATGTATGTTTCAAGCAAAAATCAGATTGGTGTTTACACCTTTAATGTCTTGAACTCATGTTTCATATAACCACAATCATATAACATAGCAAGTCACATATATCACTTGTCACATGTTTTATTCAAATGCTTATTATGGTTTGCCTTGGTAGATTACTAGGACTAGGTAATCAAGTCTCTTTAGGTACAAGGTACCAATTCAGAGGATGCACTAGGCATCAAAATCAGAGGGTGCTCAATACACCAAGGTGTCTTCCGCACCATTACAAGATAACCATATGATCAACAGAGGATGCTCAAAGCATCAATTACACAAGGTGTTAACAACACCATCAGAGAGTACACAAGGTACTAATTTTAGAGGATCTCTAAACTCTAAGGCATGTAGTTCTACCTAAGACCAACTAGTTAACCAAGGGCTTATAATATCTTTTAATTCAAACAATCAAAAGGCAAGTTATTATCTTGCCAACATATCAATCATGTAGCACATAGCATGTTGCAAGCATATAAGGTCTATCTTTGGACAAAGTCTCATTGTTTCTAACATGTATAAGTCACATATACTCATTCATACAACATGTAACATTCAAGGGTAGTAGCATAACAATCACATAGAACTCATATAATCCATCAATCAAGTGCATATACCATGTATCACACAATAGCACCAAACTAGTAGCAAACATAAGCAATTGTCTTTCCATTTAACCTTCTTCCTTAGAACATTTACCAAATATTAATTAGGTTCATTTTGATGCTTTCAAGTCATCATATATTAAAGAAAACATTGGTTAGGACACTAGTCCTAACACTAAGGATTAACTACACTCATTATACTCCAAGCTTAGCTAGTCTTGATCCTTGATGATTATTCCCTTATTCTTCTTACAAGTTGGACTAGATCTTGACTCCTCCAAGGTTTTCTCAAATTCTCGGTCTTAAAATTCATGTAAAAACATATACAAAACACATTAGAAGTTAATTCAAACATATAAGCTCATTTACACAAGTGCAAACATTAAACATTCAAAACGTTTTTCTTATTGGCAGTTTGAGTACTAGTTACTAATCTGGGCATATATTTTTACACACATATCCAAATTTCAATTACTTTACCATTCTAGAAAGCTTATTCACACATATTTTCAACCATTTATGATTCATATTTTTTCCATTTCACAATCAATACAGTTTATTATTTAAACATAGGTCATTCTGCAGTTCTGGACAGTTTGCAGCACCTCTACGATTTCGATTCCAGATTTTTCTATAGAGATCGAATTTTAGTGTCGTTTGTTTCTAGTTAAACTAGACATCCCCAAGTATTTCCTATCAAAATTTCAGGTCTAAATTCAATGTATTTTAGTTTTGGTGAATTTTTTAAGGTCACTGTCCAAAACATGGCACTGCTGGGCAGATTACACTAATTTCTAACTTAGGCTCTTTATAATTTATATACATGGCTTCACAATCCAATATTATTTTACCAGCTAGTTCTACATTTCCTCATAACAGTATCTAACACATTCAAACATAAATTTCAAGATTTATTACGGATTATTTTAGGCTTTGCCTTTTCAACTTCTCCCAAACAGCCCTTTAACTATCTTGTCTTTGCATGTCATCGATTTTTTATTCCTATCATAAAATCCAACTAAATACATATTCTTATCATCTTACAACTAATTTCTAGAATTAAAATCATCATTTACCACAAGCAATCGTAAAATTTCAGAACATACAAACAATTTAACATGATAATTTGATGAACTAGTTGAGTAGCAACACTTACTTAGCTTTCTAATTTGATTTGTATAGCAAGATGATCAACATGCAAGCAATTTTTCAAGCTCTCCTTGAGTTTTTCTTCAGCAAACTCTCCCTCTAAGTTCTCTCTCTTTTTCGGCTGAAAAGAAGAAAAGTGGAAATGAAAAGACAACTCCCTTAAGTTAATGGATTGAGAGTTGACCGATCTGCCCTTTTTATTAAACTATCACTTATTTCAACTCAAGGGCAGATTGGGGAAGTCAAGTTTTCAACAGGAAGGTCCCCATTTTATCTTATATTTTGATTTAGTCATGGCTGAGTATTTTTTTCAATTTATTTGTTCTTTCAATTTGGTCCTCATTTCAACTAATTAGGGATTACTCGGTTCATTTCAATTAATTATTTGACCGATTGAGCAAAGTCTTCTAGGGTAAAATTGAGGGTGTTACATTAGCACCATGGGTGAGGGGACAATCACTCTGAAAATGCTCTAAAGAACCACATAAGAAATATGCTCCCAACTTCTTTCGACACTCACTATTATGTCATTTGTTACAATAAGAACATATTGGAAAAGAGTGAGAACCTGACAAATCACCTACACTAGCGGTCGGAACAATAGAAATCGTTGGTCTAGCTCTAGAATAACCCTAATGGTCGAACTCCTCTATAGCCCTTTTCCTAGACTGATTCCCTTGACTGTGCTGAATAGATACGGTCGGTTGCTTACTAGCTTAATCAATACTCTGAGATTCAAGTTGCTTCATCTCTGCCTCATTCCGCTCAGTAGTCCTAGCTCGTTAAGTAATCTCCTGATACTCTTTATACATATGCAAAGCGACACCCGTCTTAATCGTTGGACGTAACCCTTTCAGAAACTAGTCACATTTTCCTTTCTATGTGGTCACTAACCCCGGGACATACTGAATCAGCCTCATGAACTCTATCTCATAATCATTCATGGACATGTCATTTTGCTTCAAATTCATGAAATCATCCCGACACTTTGCCAAATACTCTGCCCCAACATAACAGTCACGTAATTCCTGTCGAAAATGGTCCCAAGAGATCTGACTGGATGGAATAATATGTTCCTCAGCCTTCCACCAATTCGGGGCTTCACCTTGCAACAGTGATACTGCAACCCTAAGCTTCAAATCCGCAAGATAATTGTTGAGTGGATCGAATGATCGAAATAAATCAAGAGGGGGGTGAATTGGATTTTTAAAGTTCTTGGTGGTGGAATTTGCAAATAAAAATGGTAGACAAGGAATTTTAGAGTGGTTCAAGTTCCAATTGAACTCTACATCCACTACCTTAGCTTCACTAAGGATTTGCAACAATTCCACTAATTGCTCTTCCCCTTTTCTAGGCTAAAGAGGTAACCCTTACAATTTTCGGTCAAATTTTCTACCCAAAATTTGACCCAATCCTCACACAATTGAAACAAAGAAGTTGTTGGCTAAAACAAGTATCTCTCCATACACAATATAGCCCAATTACAAGCACTCAACCCAATTGAAATGATAAGAATGAAAAATACAATTGGGGTTACAAGACAATAATGGGATTTAGGCACAAATGCTTGGATTTGATGTTTGGATGTTTGCTTTAGGATCAATAGTTGTTGCTGAAGCTTTTAGAGGTCCCTTTTATACCTTCTCATTGAATTCTAGCCGTTGTGGTTGATGCATTCATCAATAGAGCCGTTGGGGGTGTTCTCTTCCCTCCATAAATGCAGTCTGCAACCAATCGTTTCGAAACGCCCGACCTTGTTTCAAAACAGGCCAAAATAGAAAGAGCCGTTGGGGTTCATTAAAGATCTCGTATCGAAACGGTTAGACTTGTTTCGATACGATAAGAGCCGTTTCGAAACATTTTGCCACTGTCAAGGATCGTATCGAAACGAGATGATATCATTTCGATACGCCTTAACAACTTGTTTAAAACTAGTTAAAAACATTCAACGGTCATATTTTTCAAATCAGATTGAATACCGTTTCGAAACACTGGATGCCGTTTCGATACGGTGTCTCAATGTTCTTAAGCCGTTTCGAAACTTGTTTCGAAACACAGGTTGGCAGTGTTGAAATCGTTTCGATACTCGTTCTGAAAAATGAACTCACAGTTTCAAAACTGTTTCGAAACGCCTAAGGCCGTTTCGAAACGGTGACTCGAAAATCACTGTTTTGGCTTTAATAACACTTAGAAAACATTTGATAAATTCAATTTTTAACTTAGGAATATTGTTTAAAACATATAGAGAGGTTTTATGACTTAAAAATTCGTTTTCACATTTTCAATTTAGTCCTTAGGTTCGTTAGTTATATCAAAATTAAAATATCGGTTTCACAATCTCCCTCTTTTTGATATAGCAAAACCAAAGTTAGAATTTTTAAGAGTTTTGAAAATTTTGAATACATTCTAACTCCCCCTAAATTTAAGATGGGTTTTTTAAGTTTTGAAAATACATTCTAACTCCCCCTCAATTTAAGATGGGTGTTTAAAGTTTTGAAAAGATTTAAGGATTTAAATTCAAGGTTTAAAACTTTAAAACACTTAAAACGAATTTTGGCTCTTAGATTACTTCTCCCCCTTTTTGTTAGATCAAAAAAAATAATAAACAAGGCTCAAAGAGAAGAGATATGGTTAAAAGCAATAATCAATAAGCAATAAGCAACATAATATTAAATTCATAAAATTCAAATATCCAAAACATAAATCTTAAACAATAAGTTCAAAGTATAATCCCAAATAAAATCAAAGCATAGGTTCATAAAGCATAATGGAAATAAAGATGCAAACTTAATCCTAATATGCATAGCTAATATGAGATGACATGAGAATCCTAAGCCTCGTCATCGTCACCATCATCATCCATGGAATCATCATCGTCCCTGGCTTGAGAGCGACGAAAATTCATCCATTGGCCATAAAAGGTGGAGAAGGACATGTCTAAAGATGCATGCTGATTCTCAAGGGATGTGAGGCGATTCTCATTTGCAAGGAGACGATCCTCCACGGATTGCAAGCGGGTATTGATAGCACCAAACCCTCTAGACAGTTAGTGTCCAAAGTGTTGAACTGCTCGGTAAGGAAAGCCGTGAGAGCTTCATTGTTTGCGACCGGAGCTTGTGGTTGAGGTTCAACTTGAGGTGGAGGTGCTTCCCTATCAACACGTTCCCATTGCCCATTGATGTATTGAAAACCGGACCTACGGAGAGAAGATTCACCAAGTTTTTGCTTGCGGGGTTCCGGTGAGTCATAGGTGCAATCAAGATTAAGCTTTCCAAAGATGTAACTTAAAACAGTCCCATAAGTGAAAGATTTTAGTGCATCGGTGTCACGAAGCTTAACATTATTTACTATCTCGAAAAACATGATCTTAACAAGATTAGGGCGCTCACCACGACGAAAACAATCAAGCCAAAAATAATCTACTTGACGAACGTGAGAAAATTTACCACCGGAGGGGCGAAGAAACCACGAGACTATCAAGTGGAGGAACCTATCGTGAGCATCCAAGGTAAGCACCGAACCGGTGTGAGAACCAAAGTGACTCTCATTCTCGATTCCTTTGTTCTTAAGACCAAAAGTAGCCTCTAAATAAGGGATGTCAATGGCAATCCTCTTTCCCAAGATAGAAGACTCAAGGCCAACAACTTCAGAGTTGTCTTCACTATTAATAAATTGGGCATTTGAGTAAAAGGGAAGAACCATGTGCTTGTAGCAAATATTCGGGATACTCAAGAGACCAAGGAATCCACATTCTCTTAACCGGGGGAGGTAACGAAAGAGAAAGCGCTCGGAGTCAAGAAACGAGATGTCAACAACACGCTCACGACGAACGTCATACTCCTTGACATAATTGAAACGCTCCCTCATCTCTGGAGTCCGAAGACTTTTGAGAAACAGCTGGGAGATATTTGGACGAATACTAGAATCACTTGTTTGACCCGTCTTACGCTTTTTGTTAACGTTCTCCATAGACATCCTAAAACATAAAGCAAGCAATTTAAAACAAATTTGAAGTGTATGCATGAAGATCTTAATTCAATCCAATGGTAAATCCCACTTAGGTTTAAAAACAAGTTTTAAAAACAAAGAAACAAAAAAAATTAAGAGAAAAACAATTAAAAAATAGTAAAGAAAATACGAATGAAAACTTATATATTCGAATCAAAAAATTGAAGATTTTGAATTTTTTTTACAAGTTTTGAAAAACCCAAGTATCAAAATACATAAACTATACAAAATAAAAATTTTCTATCCTAGGATTCGAATACAAATTTAAGGAAAAAGAAAAAGATGAAAATATACCTTAAATTAGGATTTTGGATGAATAGATGAAAATCCTTGCACAAGATTGTTGATGCTTGCTTAGAATTGTGTTTAAGAGAAAAAGTCCTCAAGATTTGGTGAAAAACAATGAGGTTTAGAGGGGTTTTATATGAAAAAATCATTTTAGGGTTTTTAGGGTTTTGGGAGAGTTTTGATTAAAGTTAAACTTTAACATTAAAAGCCCCTTTAAAGCAATCCGCTAACCCATTTCGGAATGGTGTCGACCGTTTCGAAACGCGTGCACAAAAGGTTGACCGACTTTTCAACTCCAGCTGACCGTTTCGATACGGGTTTGACCGTATCAAATCCCCGTTGACTCGTATCGAAACTCGTTTCGATACACCCCTTGGCAGTAGCAAAAACGTTTCGAAACCCTTGGAAGGTGTTTCGAAACACCCTTCTCTCAGATAGAATTTAAAGCACCCGTATCGAAACAGGTGGACCCGTTTCGATACACCTGGGCCTGGAAGTGCAGATGAGGCTCTAAAAGTGTAGAAAAATGAAATTTTCTAAGGCCTATCTTGCATGAATGACATGAATGAGAAGGAAAAACATATGCAAACATAAACATACTCCCCCTAGCTATAAGCATGGATGAAATTAGGAGTAAAAACACATAAACATGGCATTTCACAAGATCAAGCAATTTTAAGCACAAAATAGGTCCTAAAAGGTCAAGATAGGCTAGTTAGACCTAACTCTCTCCCAAGGGACCAAAAATGCTATTTGTCTAAAGGTTTTGTAAATATGTCCGCTAATTGATTTAAGGTGTCAACATACTCTATAACAACATCTTCTTTAAGGACATGATCTCAAATGAAATGATGCCTTATTTCTATGTGTTTGGTTCTAGAGTGTTGGATGGGATTTTTTTGTCAAACATATGACACTAGTGTTATCACACTTAAGGGGTATGGTTTCAACTTTAATACCATAATCTAAGAGTTGTTGCTTCATCCAAAGGACTTGAGCACAACAACTCCCTAAGGATATGTACTCGGCTTCGGTGGTAGATAAGGCTACACTATTTTGTTTCTTAGAGAACCAATATATGAGCATACTACCAAGGAATTGACAAGTTCCCGAAGTACTGTTCCTATCGATTTTGTATCCCCCACAATCCGCGTCCGAACAAGCATGAAGGTTGAAGGTGGAATCTCTAGGGTACCAAAGACCTAAACAAGGAGTATCTCTAAGGTACCTAAAGATTCTCTTAACGGCTATAAGGTGAGACTCTCTAGGACTAGCTTGAAACCTAACACACAAGCAAACACTAAACAAGATATCAGGTCTACTTGCGGTAAGGTAAAGCAATGATCCAATCATAGAACGGTAAAGCTTAGAGTCAACACACTTACCTCCTTCATCTTTGTCAAGCTTTGTAGATGAGCTCATAGGTGTGGCTTGAGGCTTTGCATTCTCCAATCCAAACTTCGTGAGCATATCCTTTATGTACTTTTCTTGATTGATGAAGGTGCCATCCTTCTTTTGCTTGATTTGGAGTCCCAAAAAGAATGAGAGTTCCCCCATCATGCTCATCTCGAATTCACCTTGCATTAGCTTAGCAAACTCTTTGCAATGACATTCATTAGTAGAACCAAAAATAATATCATCAACATAAATTTGTACTACTAAGATGTCATTTTTATACCTTTTTATAAAAAGTTTAGTGTCCACCTTGCCTTTTTCAAAACCTTTTTCAATTAAAAAGTTTGAAAGTCTTTCATACCAAGCTCTAGGAGCTTGTTTTAAACCATAAAGAGCTTTAGTGAGTTTGAAAACATGATTTGGAAATTTTTAGTCTTCAAAACCCGGTGGTTGTTCCACATACACTTCCTCATTTATAAATCCATTTAAAAACGCGCTTTTAACATCCATTTGAAAAAGCTTGAAATCATGATAACATGCATATGCAAGCAACATCCTAATGGCTTCCATTCTAGCTAAGGGTGCATAGGTTTCATCAAAATCTATTCCCTCTTCTTGAGTGTAACCTTGTGCTACTAGTCTAGCTTTATTTCTCACAATGTTACCACTCTCATCTAGTTTGTTCCTAAAGACCCATTTAGTTCCTATGGTAGATTGATTATCATGCCTATCAACTAATGTCCAAACGTTACTTCTCTCAAATTGATTTAACTCTTCTTGCATAGCCATAATCCAAAAATAATCTTTCAATGCTTCTTTTATATTCTTAGGCTCTATGCATGAGATAAATGTAACATGATTCATTAGTCTAAGAGAAGATCGAGTGGTTACCCCCTTGGATGGATCACCCAAGATTTCACCATCTTTGACATAGTTGAACTCCCTTGGGTAGCTCACTTCCTTTTCCTCAAGATCCAAGTCCTTCAAGGCTTCAAGAGGTGGATCTTGTGTATCCTCTTCTTTTGTTGGAATCCCATCCTCCTTTGAAGTTTGTCCTCCATCAAAGGCATTTATGATTCCTACATCATCATCATCATCACAAGAATCATTCCTTGGAAGGAGGTTATCATCGAATACAACATGCATAGATTCTTCTACTACTAAAGTTCTCTTGTTAAATACACGATAGGCATTAGAGGTTAAAGAATATCCTATGAAAATAGCTTCATCACTTTTTGCATCAATTTTACCTAAGTTGTCTTTTCCATTATTCAAAACAAAACACTTGCAACCAAAAGGATGAAAATAGCTAATGTTAGGCTTTTTAGATTTTAAAATCTCATAAGGTGTTTTCTTTAAAATTGGCCTAATCATTACTCGATTTACAATGTAGCAAGCGGTGTTTGTGGCTTCCGCCCAAAAATATTTAGGTAAATTGTTTTCACAAAGCATGGTTCTAGCCATTTCTTGTAAAGTTCTATTTTTCCTCTCAACTACCCCATTTTGTTGAGGAGTTCGAGGAGCCGAAAAATTGTGGCTAATACCATTTTCCTTCAAAAACTCTTCAAACCCTAAATTTTAAAACTCAGTTCCATGATCACTTCTAATATGAGAAATTCTAAGTTCAAGATCATTTTGGGTTAGTTTTGAAAATGTGATGAATTTTTCTAAAGCCTCATCTTTAGTACTTAAAAATAGAACCCAAGTAAATCTAGAAAAATCATCAACAAGAACAAATGCATAAGATTTACCACCCAAGTTCATAGTCCTAATTGGCCCAAATAAATCCATATGGATAAGTTGTAAACACCTACTTGTAGAAACATCATTAATGGATTTAAAGGATGACTTATGTTGTTTACCCTTAGAGCATGTATCATTTTCATTTTGAGCTACTAAACATGCATGAGATGTATGTATGTCATCTAGATGCACCATGTAAATGTTACCTATGCGATGACCTATGAGCATAATATTATTAGATTTAATTTCAATAATTTTGCACCCATTTTTATCAAATGAAACATTAAATCCTTTATCACACAATTGACTTATGCTCAACAAGTTATGTTTAAGACCATCGACATAAAAGACATTTTCAATAAGAATAGTAGAGTGATTACCTATGGAGCCAATACCTTTAATGTGGCCTTTGGAGTTGTCACCAAATGTCACCACTCCTCCACTTTTTCGCTTTAGATCCATGAATCTACTCTTGTCTCCAGTCATATGCCTCGAGCATCCACTATCAAGGTACCATGACTTTTGACTTTGTGCTTTGGCCTTGTAGCAATGCTCCCCCTACAAACAAAGATATTAAACTTTTGTTTTTGGTACCCAAATCATTTTGGGTCCACGAGTGTTAGCTCCCATTAACTTGGTTCCCTTAGGAATCCAATGTGACATAGCAACAATATTATTAGATTTTACAAGTTCCTTAGGAACCCATACACTTCTAATCCTTTTAGTTCTACTATGTCTAGGAAGGCTACCTTGTTTGTAGTTATTGGTCCTTTTCTTAGGTTGGTTTGTTTTAGAAGATTCACCTATTTCATGCTTCACACTACCAACATTTTTAAAGGACTCTTTGAGCTTGTTAAGCTCATCTAACACCTTTTGGTGTTCACTATTACATTGAGAAAGAAGATTATTAAGGTCAACATTTTCATCTTGGAAGAATTTTAGTTCATCTTTCAACCCTAAAATCTTTTTCTCAAATTTTAAATTAGCTTGAGAAAGTGAGTCATTTTTATCATTTAATTCTGAAATAATTTTCTTATTCATAATGACCGACTCCTTGTATTTCTCAACTAATTCATCATAGACCTCTTGCAACTCATCATATACATCATTTAATTCTTCATATGTAAAATCAAAAGATGATGAGTTAGAGGTTACATGGAGGAATCCTCCTCAAGTGCCATGAGGCAAAGGTTGGCCACTTCTTGTTCGTCATCCTCGGATGACTCCTCATCACTCCAAGTAGAAAGCTTGGCTTTGAGCTTCTTCTTCTTCTCAAAGCCCTTCTTCTTGAGTTGAGGGCACTCCGAACGAATGTGATCAGGCTTATTGCACTCAAAGCAAATGATTTGATCACTCACTTCTTCTTTTTTTACCTTTGAAGTCCATCTTTCTTTGAATTTTCCTTCCTCGGTTGAACCTCATGAAGCGTGAGAATCTTTTGGCTATCATAGCCAATTCTTCTAGCTCATCATCCTCACTAGAAGAGCTCTCCTCAAGTAATGAAGCTTTGAGAGCTATTCCCATCTTCTTCTTCTTTTCCACCTCTAACTTCTCTACTCTTTTCTCTTCATTCTTCTTCTCTTCTTCCCTTCCTTGCTTCATAATCTCATGAGTAAGGAGAGAACCCACTAGCTCATCAAGTTTTAAAGTCTTCAAGTTTTTGGCTTCTATGATGGTGGTTCTCTTCCCATCCCAAGATTCGGGAAGTGAGTAGAGTAGCTTCCGGACAAGCTTGTCTTCCGGTATATTCTCTCCAAATCCTTTAAGCCCATTAACTATGGTTGAGAGGCGATCAAACATCTTGGACACCGTCTCATCGGGCTCCATCTTGAAATTCTCATAACTAAGATTGAGAATTCCAATCTTGGTTTCCTTGACATCGTTGGTTCCCTCATAGGTGGTCTCAAGAGTATCCCACACTTATTTGGCACTCTCAATAGATGAGACTTTGGAGTAGATGTCCGGACCGAAAGAACAAAAGAGCATGTGAAGAGCTTTGTCATTTATTTGGATCTTCTTCCTCTCTTCTTCACTCATCCCCATCTTTTTCTTTAAAACCATCTTCCCTTCACTATCTTGCTTCAATGGAATGTAGAGGCCATCTTCAATGACATCCCAAACCAAGTAATCGTTGGACTTGATGAAGAGGCGCATCCGATTCTTCCAAAATGGATAGTTGTCACCATTGAAGAAAGGTGGTTTTGTAGTGGATTGAGACTCATACATGCTCGAACCGGAGGTAGATGCCATCTCTTGATTTTTGGATGATCACACTCTTCCTAGGAACTCCTCTTGTGGTTGTTAATCCTCAAAGAGGTAGGCTCTGATACCAATTGTTGAGTGGATCAAATGATCGAAATAAACCAAGAGGGGGGTGAATTGGATTTTGAAAGTTCTTGGTGGTGGAATTTGCAAATAAAAATGGTAGACAAGGAATTTTAGAGTGGTTCAAGTTCCAATTGAACTCTACATCCACTACCTTAGATTCACTAAGGATTTGCAACAATTACACTAATTGCTCTTCCCCTTTTCTAGGCTAAGGAGCCTTACAATTTTCGGTCAAATTTTCTACCCATAATTTGACCCAATCCTCACACAATTGAAACAAAGAAGTTGTTGGCTAAAAAAATATCTCTCAATACACAATATAGCCCAATTACAAGCATTCAACCCAATTGAAATGATAAGAATGAAAATACAATTGGGGTTACAAGACAATAATGTGATTTAGGCACAAATTCTTGGATTTGATGTTTGGTTATTTGCTTTAGGATCAATAATTGTTGCTGAAGCTTTTAGAGGTTCCTTTTATACCTTCTCATTGAATTCTAGCCGTTGTGGTTAATGCATTCATCAATAGAGTCGTTGGGGGTGTTCTATTCCCTCCACAAATGCAGTCTGCAACCAACCGTTTAGAAACGCCCGACCCTGTTTCGAAACAGACAAAAATAGAAAGAGCCGTTGGGGTGCATTAAAGAGCCCGTATCGAAACGGTTAGACTTGTTTCGATACGCTAAGAGCCGTTTCGAAACCCGTTTCGAAAAATTTTGCCACTGTCAAGGATTGTATCGAAACGGGATGATATCGTTTCGATACGCCTTAACGACTTGTTTAAAATCAGTTAAAAACATTCAACGGTCATATTTTTCAAATCAGATTCAATACTGTTTCGAAACACTTGATGTCGTTTCGATACGGTGTCTCAATGTTCTTAAGTCGTTTCGAAAGTTTTTTCGAAACACGGGTTGGCAGTATTGAAATCGTTTCGATACCCGTTCCGAAACATGAACTCACAGTTTCAAAACTGTTTCGAAACGCCTAAGGCCGTTTCGAAACGGTGACTCGAAAATCACTGTTTTGGCTTTAAGAACACTTAGAAAACATTTGATAAATTCAGTTTTTAACTTAGGCATATTGTTTAAAACATATAAAGAGGTTTGAGGACTTAAAAATTCATTTTCACATTTTCAATTTAGTCCTTAGGTTCTTTAGTTATATCAAAATTAAAATATCGGTTTCACAATAATCCTTCTCAATAAACAATCGTTAAAGCTTCTTCAACCAGTACTCTGCGTCATCCGGATTCGTACCAGTCTTCCCATCAAACATAGTCATCCTGGCAGCTAAGAACTTGGTAGATATGTGCCTCCTAACACCCTCTGACTGGTGGAGGTAACGAAGAAACTCCCTATGCACTGTAGCAGTATCCAAGCCATCAGTCTGACTATCCCTAGAATCATGTGGACCATCATTCTGAGTCTGTTGAACATGTGGATCCCTACCAACAGTCTGATTCACATGCTGCTCCTTTACATCATCACCATGAATATCATCTTGATTCTATGGCGGATCCACAAGGGGTGTAACGTCACTCTCTACAATAGTGGTACGAGCTCGACCACGGCCTCGGCCACGACCGGCCGCTATTCTAGAGCTCCTACGAGGTGGCATAGTAATCTATCTACAAAATGGACAATCCTAGAATTAGAGTTGGTACTTGAAGTCTTTATTCAGATCATAGCTTTAATTCTTTAAAATAATAAATTTATCAGAAAATCTCATTTTGCCCATAACTATTAAATATGCATGAAAAAATCATTTTCGTCTTAAAGTTTTATGTGAGCCCCATAATCTGAGGGTTGAAATTAGCTCTGATACCACTAAATGTAACCCTTTAAACCCGACCTAGAAGAAAAGACTGAATTTAGGAAGTCACTATTGAAAACTTTTCCCTCAAGTAATAAATTTTAGGTTTAAATAATCTAAAAACAAATTAATTATTAATTAACAATAAGTATCGTAAAATATCACAATTGTTTTCAAAACCCAAATATTATAAAACTATTCTAATCATTTAATAAAATATCTGAAATAAAGTCTGTAAATATACGATGAAACATAATCCCAAAATATAAAGTTCCACGATCTAAAATACGTAAATATCCCAAAACATGGAATAATAATAATATGATAGTTTAAATATAGTTCATACCGAATAATAAAGTAATTGGATAAATTTGAGATCCTCCAAGTACCATGTCGCCTAAAGTCCAAAGATATTTGTAAGAGGAAACTATGGTGGAATAAGCTAAAGAGCTTAGTGTGTCTCTAAAGTGCAAGAAAAACCATAATCATAAACCATAATATTATTTTCTTGAAATTCTTTAAAACATAAAACAAACGATACAATATCACAAGCGTAATGCAATGCACCCAACTACGTCCACCGAAAATAAGGAAGGTTCCCATAACCTCCTCCTTACGTCCGCCATCCAAAGTGGAATTCAGCCCGAAGGGTGAAACCACTGAAATTCCTCCTTACAAATCCCAACCCATGCTCATACATATATGATGTTTAAAATTCAAGATTCATAAAAACCAATTCCATAAATCCGATATTCCATACACATAATTTATAAATCATAGTCCATAAATCCATAAATCATAGTTCCGTAAATCCTATGTTTCAAAAATCAAATATTTCATAAGTAATAATTAAAACACATTTTGAAATCGTATGCACGTGATGTCAACCATACAAGCCATAATACATATAAATAATCACATAAGGGGTAAAATACCAACACATAGAAAAATAACATATAATTTATTTATAGCACCGGAAGAAACACACCTTATGCAGCAATAACTCTAACGTTGGGATGAACACCACTCACGTTCGGACCTATCTGAATCGGAACCTACGATATCAAACTCTACATAAAAAAATCTATCACTATGCCACCAAACTACACACTAATACTAATCTAAAAGAATACTCACATGTAGTCCTCGTGGTACATACATAGTTAGATCAAATAGGCGAATGATGTGGTAACATCTCTCCCTCAAACTCGATGTCGTCTACAAGACGAAAGGGAATAAATAATGGTTATGGTTGTGCGATGCTAGAGACTCACCAAGGTTCAATCGAAATAAAAAAAGATTCGTACATATACTTGTCGAAATATGGGAGAGAGAAAATGCGGATGCAAAACTTGAATGAAATATGTTTAACGACTGAAGGGAATATAAATACAAAAATCTTTTAGGTAAATTACAAAGCAAGTCCTTTACTTTCTAAGGTTCACAAAGTAGGCGGGTAATTTTAATCTGTTTATAATAAGGTCAATAAATTTATTTAAAAATTCAATTAATTCTCAATTTTCTTAATTAGGCTTTCATATATAAATTCCCAATTCTTATGGTTTTGAATTGGGGATTGTGTGAATCTAGGGTTTACAATTTGGGCGTAATTTTTGGGGTGTTACATATGAGATACGTTATTGATATGCAACAATAAAAACTTTTATTAAGACTTGCTAATCTATTTTAGGGCCAATTTTAAACTTTTATAAGCTCTAGGGACTTAATTGTTATTTTAGTAATTAAGAGGTCCTTTCAATAAAGCGAATGAACTAAAATGAAATTCAACTCAATTTCTATAAGCCTGTAAATTTTCACTTTAGTCCGAGTTCATTTACCCACCCGATTAAACTTTAGAAGATTTAGTGGCCAAATATAAACAATGTAAATCGATATTCATTGCCAATTAACGATTATAACTAACACCATACCAAAACGCCTTAGGCTGTATCGGAAAGGCATATTTTAATTAAAATTTCCAGGGGCATTGTCTAATACCGTACCGAAACGACCATGGATGTTTCGGTACAGATTGAACTTTCTTGACTTTGACCAAAAAACCCTGTTTCGATACGGTTTAACCCATATCGATCCTGATTGACTCATGTTGACCCCGTTCCGATACACTCTAAGCCTGTATCGAAATGAGTATTGACAGTGGCTAAAGTCCCAAAAATTGTATCTATACACCTCCTAAGCCATATCGAAACACCTTGTTTTACCCTGGTTCCTTATAGCTTTAACTTGATGGCCATACCGAAACACCATCACGCGTTTCAGTACGCCTGCCCTGTAATGACAGATTTTAGTCTAGTGTTTATCTA
The DNA here is from genome assembly GCA_030270665.1 of Hibiscus trionum. NCBI lineage: Eukaryota > Viridiplantae > Streptophyta > Magnoliopsida > Malvales > Malvaceae > Hibiscus > Hibiscus trionum. The sequence goes on along the minus strand of BSYR01000007.1, from coordinate 3,961,221 downwards.
ATTTTACCTGCCAAAAAATGACCAAATGCATTTAAACTTTACACACAACATTTCAATACTATAAACTACTAGCATGCCAAGTTTTATGACCGTATGAATACGTTTGCTAGGTTTTTACCTTTTAGAGACCATAATGCCAATTTAGTCACTTTTAGCACAACACAAAAGTCAATTTAGGGTCTTTAACTACATTACAAACCACACATAACATAAACATACTGAAAGGGACTCAAATGACTAGTTCAACTACATTGCCACCATTCTAGGAGTTCATAAGGACAAAACACGTTACTTGAAGCTTGTAGTGACTTGTCTAGCTCCGAATTCTCCAATCTACAACAACGGTAACCTCTTAACCTAAAATACATGAAAGATGAATGCATTAGACTTATATAGTCTAAGTGAGGTAGCCGTAAGCAACATCTAGATCAAGAATATGCATTTCAAAATCAAGTACTTGATAATATCAATGATATGAGTCTATGATAACAATGTAATGCTCATGATCAACATCAATTTCTTCATGTTTCGTTATTAATCCTTGGATCGAATCAAGATAGTCGATACGTGAATTTTTACGCCTCGCCAAATCAATGAATGGCAGTAGCCTTAGCCAAGGATTGAGTCATAGATTGAGGCCTATTAATATTCCCAAAACGGGAAGGTTGTGGATAAACATTCTGTTTAGGGCCTTGATACTTTCCTTTTTTGTTCCATTTAGGAGGTCAGGAATCATCCCTGAACCTTTTCTCGGGTTTACCAAACCCACCGATCCGTTGAGCTTTCTTAGCAGCCTTAGTGGCCTTGAATCGGTTCACTAAGTATTGGAAGTCAGCAATGCTCAATGTAGTAAACATAAGGCGTAGTTTGTCATTGAGCCCAGCTATGAACATTCAGCTCTTCTCCTCCTCCTTCTTGATATATTTCGCATCGTACCTGCAATACTTGCAGAAGTCATGAATGTACAGCTTGATCGGTCACCCACCTTGCTTTAGATGGATGAAGATACTTTGTCTTTCAGCGAGGTAAAATTCACTGATGTACTTCTTGCGGAATTCTTTAAGGAAGAACTCCCATGTTAAAGTGTCTTCGGAGACCGTCAGAGTAGTATTCTCCCACTGGTGGAGTGCCTCGTCAGCCAGCAACGCGAGAGCACAATCAAGCTTGTGCTCGTTCGAGCACTGCAATTGCTTGTTCAAAATTCAAAGAGTATTATCCAACCAATACTCGACAACTTCAGGGTTTTCATCATCTTGGCCTATTAAAGTGTAAGCTCGGTACTGGGATAGCTTATCGATAGGAGCTCGAGTATGTTGAATGATAGGAGCAATAGGTTGTACATCTTGCTCGGCCCTCATTGCAGTCATAAACTGCTTGAACATATTAGCCATGTTCTTATAACATTCAGCCTGAGTTGTAGGCGTTGTAGGCTCAACATCCTGAGTAGGATGGTCCTGTGGATTCGGAGGGTCTCCTCCTCTTATGTCCTCGACATGAGTTGAGGAGACGGTGGTAGGCTCATCGATATGAGCTTCATTAGTTTCAGACATATCTATATTACAAAAAGATCGAATTAGTCGACAAGTCACAAGATACACAATACATAACTCCTAGGTGGCAAAGTAACACAATAACAATACAATAAGCTTCGATTTAGTCCTAGAATCGACTAAACTCTAGCTCTAATACCACAAATGTAACACCCCCTTCCTGGTCTGGTAGGAAATGTAACGCCCCGGTTTTGGGCTTGGAAGTTTTGGGTTTGGACCGGACCGGTCGGGTTGCGGTTCGAATATATAAAGGTGATTTTTAGGAAAGCCTAGTTCGGGTTGCATTAAAAATATGGAAAAATGTTCTAAAATCCTCTTTTAATATACATAAGTGAACTGTGAAATCAATTTTGCAAAATGAGGTTTGGAAGGGTGACATTTTGGCTAGTGACCAAAATGTAATTTTTGAAAACTGTGAGACTGTTTTAAAAAGGATTGAAACTTTGAATCTTTAAGGAGCTATTTACCCAATGGGAGTTTCTCCAGATTTTCTAAATATATTAAATGATTAATTAAAAGGTTTTTAATATAAACAAAGTGGAGGGAAGATATTTTAGTTTTAACTAACTTTTCTCTCAACTATTTTCTCTCATTTTCTCTCAAGCCAAACATCTCTCTCCAGAGCTTTTCTCTCTGATTTTGTCACCTAAATTCATCTTTTCAATTACCTATTGATTGCTAATCATCTCTACAACAAAACCTCATCATTTGCTAAGTGGATTTTCATGAAAACTTGATTCTAAAAGGGAGAAACTCAAGTTTGGAGGTAAGAACGTCCTTCTCCTCTAAACTCTCAGTTCTTTACTGAAATTCCCAAGTTCTCAATCCTTGATTTATGATTTATTAAAGGTTTTACAATTGGAATCTTGATTTTGGCTTTAAAATGCAAGATTTGCTTGATTTTGGTGAAATTTTCGTATGATCTGTTTGGGCAGTGTGTTGAGGTGTTAAATTGATGTTAATTGAATGTTAATTTGATTAGAAATTGAGGCTTAATCAATACAATCCCGAATAGGTTGAATTTCCTAAGTTTTGCTTGAGTTTTTGGTTGTTTTTGGAGTGATCTTGGTGATCTGTTATAGCTGGAGGTATAAGGACGAGTTTGAGATCATTTTGGATGTTAATTGATGTTTAAAAATGGTTAGAAGTGATGGATCTTGGCTGGGTTAAGTTTCGGAAGTGTTTGGTGGTGATTTCGGTTGTTTTTGGTAGCCGAATTGATGATTTTGTGATGAGCAGCGAGTTTAGTTGTGTTGCTGGAGTTTTTAGTGCATTATGATGCATTAATCCTCTGATGTTATGTGCTTGAAACAGGGGAAGAAGATCCGTGAGCATTTGAGGTGGTGTGGAGGGTTTCGGATGCTTGGAAGGCTTGTTGGCTAGCCTTGTTTTGTGTATCGGTGAGTGAAGTTGGGTTTTCAGCTTTTAAACCAAGGTTTGAAGGTTTTGGGAGCTTAGTTTAAGTCTAAACAACTTTGCTAAGCTCAAGAGTAAGTAAATGGATTTTCGCTCTTGGTTGTGTTGTGAATTGGCTTTTTAAGCAATTGTGATTGATGGTTGCAATGCATATGATTTGCATGTTTTAAATTCTGTTTTGAAAGCATATTTTAGCATGGTTTAATGCTGGTTTTGAAAGCCATATGTGAAGGATGCTCGAGGTAAGAGATCCTTGGTTTTGTACATTGAAATTGTGGAATTGATGCATAGTGTTGCATGTTGTTTAATGGCTTTGTGTGATGCTTTAAAACAGTGGAATATTGTTGTTAATAATGCATTTTGGTAAGTGATGGTTAAGGTTACAAAGGTGGTTGAAAGTCCTTGTGTAAGCCTTGTTTATTTAAGAACAACATGGTGTTTAAAAGTCCATGGTTGGTTCTTGGTTAAAGTTCATGGTGGTTATTGTATTTTGATTATGCTTGTGAATTAATGGATTAATGTGGTAAGATGGTTATATTGGCAAGTGATGTAAGTGGTTCTTGGTTTCTTTGATCGGATATAGTTAGCCGGCTATAGAATTGGGTGCACCGTGAATTAAGTCACCTTGGATGTGGAGTGGTTAAGAGTGAACCGGTAAACTCCATCCAAGTTTCCTAACGAGATGGTTAAGGTCATAATGGTTGATGGGATCCCATTCGAGGACCTTGGTTAAGCAAAGGTAATAATGGTGGTTAAAATTCCATTTGAGGACCTTGTGCTTGGTAAGATCACAATGGTGGTGTAAAGTCCATGTGTGGATCTTGTATAGGGTGTCCCGGATCTCGTTAGTGATGTTATACAACTACCAATCGGTGATGCTAAGGTTATATGGTGTTTAAAAGTCCATATATGGGAACCTTGTGCATGTTAAGGTTGTATGGTGGTTAAAAGTCCATACATGGGAACCTTGTGAAAGTTAAGGTTGTATGGTGGTTAAAATTCCATACATGAGAACCTTGTGAAAGTTAAGGTTGTATGGTGTTTAAAAGTCCATACATGGGAACCTTGTTAAAGTTAAGGTTGTATGGTGTTTAAAAGTCCATACATGGGAACCTTGTGAATGGTAAGGTCAAATGGTGTTTAAAAGTCCATTTGGGGACCTTGGATTGGTAGGGTGTATGAAGCGTGGGGACAACGCTTGTGATCCGCGTATCCGATCGGGTGTTGAGTTGAAAAGTGGATTTGGTTATCACTTGGAGGCCAATATGATGTTCTTGAATATAATGAAGCATGAGATGCTTGAAATGATGCATGGTTGCATGAAAAGTGTAAAATGTATTATGAATGCATGTTGACTTGTTGGTTTGAACAAGTGTTGATTATCTATTGAGAATGGTGCATGTGTGCATGAAATCTCTTTAGTGCATTGAAGTCTTGTGGAGACTTGTTTTAAAAGGGCATGTGATGCAATTGTTAATGATGTGGTTCATACGTTGCATTTGTTTAATGCATGTGTTGGATTGTTTGAGTAAATGGTTTAAAAAGGGTTTCTTGCTTTGAAATGACATTCAAGTATGAGAATGGTAAGATGTAAAGTGGAAGTGTTTTCCAAGGTTTGAAATTAGCTTTGCATATGGTGTTTTTGCATGGAATGGCTAATTTGATGGTTTTGCAAGTTTATGTTTTGAAAAGGTTTACTTAGCTTCCTAAGCTAAGGGTTGGTTTTCATGTTTGTGCAAGGCATGATTTTTAAGCATGTTGTTGAAAAAGGGTTTTCAAATATTGCTTTGGTTTGTCGAATCGAGTTTGCTTTTAAAAGTGGTTTATGATTCGCTGCATTGATGGTGTTTTGGTTTTGAGCATTCCTCACTAAGCATTATGTGCTTACGCTCCTTTTTGTCCATCAATGCAGATATTTGAAGTTTGGACAGCGAGAAGCAAGGGATTCAAGGAGGACTCCATTAGAGATGTATGTCTCGGTTAATAGCTATAGTTAATAAAGGCAATGGGGGTAGAATCTCTTATGTTGTTGTTAAAGGAGATTGTGTATGTTGGACAAGTTTGGGTTATGGTTTTGAATCATGTGGATTAATGTTGCAACGTTTGAATCTCCCTATGCTTAAGTTGTATTGCTATGCTTCTTGTTTAAAAGCATGATTGAGCCTTGAATGTGTTTAATGAGTTTGTGCACCTAGGGGTGGTTTTGTATCTAGTTTTGATGCATTTATGTTCCCTATATGTTGAATGACTTGCTGGTGTGATTTGGTGGCTTTTGGAGCATGTTTGGTGGGTCAAAAGTATGTTTAACCAGCAGGGTTGCTGCAATCTGGGCAGGTCGTTTCGGAACGATCGTTACCGTTTCGGAACAGGGGCCTGTTATGGCCAGGGCGTTTCGAAACGGGAGGAACCGTTCCGAAACGGATATGCTACTGCCAGTCCCCGTTTCGGAACACGTTGCGGAACGGCCCCGCGTTTCGAAACAGGTTCTCCCTGTTTCGGAACACCTGACCGTTGGGGGCTGACACTGGCGGTTATGTGTTTCGAAATGTTTGCGTTTTGGTCCTGAATCTTGTTTTTGCAATTGTATGAGTTCTGGATGTCCGTTTGAGCTGAAATTTGGCAGTGAAGCATGAAACATGACTAATTTTATATTGGTAACTTTTAATTGGGTGAAGTCCCTGTAATTTTCAGAATTTACAGTTTGGTCCCTAAAGTTGTGTTTTGTACAATTAGGTCCCTGAATGTTCTCTGATGGTTGTGATCTTTGAGTATTATGTTTGTGTGAACACATCTAGGGTTAATGAGCATTTAGACAAGATTAAAAAGAAAAAAAGGGTCGTTAATCAAGGTTGACTTTCGGGTTGACTTTGGTTTTCCCCGTGTGATCTTCTTAATTCGGGTCGAACGTCTAGGCCGGGTTAAGGGGGTTACAAGAAACCTGGTCGAAAAGCGTTACTGGTGAACAATGTTTTGATTCTGGTACAATAATTCATTCAATAAACAATACGATGTGATACGTTATCGATATGCAACAGTAACAACTTGTATTAAGACTTGCTAATCTATTTTAGGGCCAATTTTAAACTTTTATAAGCTCTAGGGACTTAACTGTAATTTAGGGGTCCTTTCAATAAAGCAACTAAACTACAATGAAATTCAACTCAATTTCAGTAAGCTTGTAAATTTTCACGTTAGTTTGAGTTCATTTAGCCACCTGATTAAACTTTAGAAGATTTCATGGCTAAATATGAACAATACAAATCAGTATTCATTTGCTATTAATGATTATAACTAACACCGTACAGAAATGCCTTAGGCTGTATCGGTACAAGGTTATTTTAATTAAAATTTCCAAGGACATTGTCTAATACCATACCGAAACGACCAGGGAAGTTTCGGTACAGATTGATCTATATTGACTTTGACCAAAAAACCCTGTTTCGATACAATTTAACCCGTATCATTCCCGGTTGACTCATGTTGACCTTGTTCCGATACACTCTGAACCTGTATCGAAACGAGTTTTGACAGTGGCTAAAGTCCCAAAAATTGTATCAATACGCCCCTAAGTCGTATCTAAATACCCTGTTTTACCGTGGTTTCTTATAGATTTAATATGATGGTCGTACCGAAACGCCATCATTCATTTCGGTACGCTTGCCTTGTAATGACAGATTTTAGTCTGGTGTTTATCCAATTTAACCTACCAACCGATGTTCAAATGCATATAAACTTTACACACAACATTTGAATACTATAAACTAATAGCATGCTAAGTTTTATGACCATATGAATGCGTTTACTAGGTTTTTACCTTTTAGAGGCCATTATGCCAATTTAGTCACTTTTAGCACAACACAAAAGTCATTTTAGGGTCTTTAACTACATTACAAACCACATATAACATAAACATACCAAAGGGACTCAAATGACTAGTTCAACTACATTGTCGTCATTGTAGGAGTTCATAAGGACAAAACACGTTACTTGAAGCTTGTAGTGACTTGTCTAGCTCCGACTTCTTCGATCTACAACAACGGTAACCTCTTAACCTGAAATACATGAAAGATGAAAGAATTAGACTTACATAGTCTAAGTAAGGTAGTCGTAAGCAACATTTAGATCAACAATATGCATTTCAAAATCAAGTACTTGATAATATCAATGATATGTGCCTCTGATAACAATGTAATGCTCATGATCAACATCAATTTCTTCATATTTCATTATAAACCCTTGGATCGAATCAAGATAGTCGATACGCGAATTCCTATGCCTCGCCAAATCAATGAATGGTCTAGTCCGTCCGCCTCACCAATATGACCAATAACATAACACATCCCTCCGCCTCGCCAAATCAAAATAGGCTATAGCCTTAGGACTGTAGTCCACCCGTACACTGAGCTCATGAATTCTATGGCATGCCAATTGTATCTAATGTTCTTTCGAATCCAAGCTCCGGTAACAACATTAACAATCAAGGTTCAATGATAATTACAATGTTGAATGTTTCCAAAGTATTTATCAATAAACAATTTTCCGATATCAATGTTTCTACACAAATACATTAGCTATGGAAATATTCAATGATTTTGATGCCAATATCAATGATCGATGATTCATTTACAATGGTTCTATAACAATATCTATAGCAATAACAATGTACAATGACGATAACAATACCAATGTCCAATGCTCGATGCTATACTTATCGATGCTTACCAATGTATCCATCTAATGACTCGGTGTAATATCCCTTAAAGCAAGGTTAGCTAAATCAATAAAATCAATAACAATGAATTCGGGAAGGCTCCTCATCTAATCTCGAGACTCCGACTATACTCACCTTAACAATCCGATGCTTTTATGACTCTCTGATAACAACCCCTTTCTTCCTAGCCTTCGATGAGGTCGATGGATGCTCCTTATCGTTTTCTAGAGCTAGGAAATCAATAGGAGTGTGTTAGAAATAAAACTAAGATATCATAATCAATATAATGATATCAAAATCGATATCTAAACTTAGAATAAACAATATCTACAAGATTTCCACGGATAGCTAAACCTAACATCGAGATTACTCTATCAACTTCCATGGATTTTAACAATAGTTTGGGGAATTGAACTTACCCGATCAAAAGCAGCGTTTTGATAACAATGATTCAAAGAAAGCTAAGCTTAGGACCAAGCTCCAATGGAGGTACTTGCTGAGTATTGGTGAAGGAAGAAGATGATGATAGCTAAATTTAGTTTCGATGGTTTACATGTTTTCCCCTTGATCTCTTAATGCCAAAGGCTTTCCTTCCCTTGAATAAAAGATCTCATATTGATCCACATAAGTGGAATTATAATTGAGGAGGGGCTAATCATGGGGTTTGTCCCTCAACTCCTAATACTTTACGATATTGTCCCCAAACTATCAATTCCCACAATTTAGTCCCTAAACAGATTTCAATACTATTCAATAAGGTCCAAGAACGAAGAATTGACTCAATTAGATTTCAATGTTGATATAATTGGTCCCACCTACAGTGTCAGGACAATATTTAGTCCTTCCCGATGTAGGGTTTCTGATACCGGAACCCAGGTCCGACTATACCGGATTTCAGGGTGTTACAACCTTCATCTTATATGAGGGCGAATCCTGACATTTCTGTTCGAACATAAATATCTCTTACTTTAATAAAAAATATATTATCAATTCTCAACACACAATCCACTTTTATTAAATTTGAATTCAATGGATAAATTCTCGGTTAACTACGAGGCAAATCGACTAACTGAAACTAATGGTGTTTTGATACCATGTATTTATAAAGGGTTTTGTTATATGCAGTCCTAAGGGATGTCGATTAAAACTAGCAAAATCCTTAATCATTAATGTTTATTTTGCTTTTCAATAGAATCTATTAGGTTATAATTATTTACATTCTTAAAAAGTTATATTCCATTTAGGGTGTTAAATGTATTAACAATCACCTAAAAATATTTTAAACCGAGCTAGATATATTATATTCATAATATTTTAAATAATATATGTATATTAAATTATGTGAAAACATAATTTTTTATATTATATTTTTAAAATATTAGTAAATATACTCATTATAATATATAATATTATTTCGTAAAAATATTTTTATTCTTTTCAAAAATTATTGTTATTCAATAATAAATACAAGGGTAAATTACACGGATGGTCATTTTGTTTTTGATTTGTTCTCTTTTGCTTACCGGTTTTGAAAAAGTAACATTTTTAGTTAGTTATGTTTTTGGGTTATAATATTTTGGTCACTCGGGCATTAACCTTGGTTAGACGGTTGACATGACATGTTAACAAAAATTGTTAATTTCTAATTTAGACCCTTGAACTTTTGAAAGTTTATTTTTTTCACTCATTTTCGAGAAAAAAAACCCTAAAATCAACTTATCCTCCCCACATTCAAAATTTCAGGTTAATTGACTCCACTTGCTTTGTTGGGGTATATAGTTTTCAAGGAGCTATATTATATTTTTAAGAAGCTAATAAAGAATTTTTCATAGGAAATATTAAAATTGACCCCACTTGATTTATTGGGGTATGAGTTCAACAATACTTATTATAGTGGTATGAAAATCTTCGTACCTCATACTCCACTCTGACCCCACTATATGAAAATCCTGGACCCGCCACTGGGTATTACACTCCCATACCACAATTCGCACTCATACAAAATGGGACACTATAAGCATCCTTAGCCACTAGGCCAATTAGTGGATCTCCAAATTATAATATTTCAATTTAAAAAATAAAAAATGACATATTATTATTATATTGCTATAAATAATATTTAATAATTATTGTAATATTTTGGTATTATTTTTAAATAATATTAACTATTAAAATATTTAGGAATGCTAGTAATAAAATACAACTTTTTAGAATGTAATTACATTCTTAGTAATTTCTAATGAAAATCAAAATAAACATTAATGATGAGATTTTGCTAGTTTTTATTTGGGGTGTTCATTTTCGGATATCGAGTAGGATCCGATCTGAAAATTCTAATATCTGAAATTTCGAATCGGTAAAATGTCGATATGTTTTCGATCAAAAAAACAGATATTCGGATATTCAGATATCAGATACTCGGATCGAATATTTGGATATCCGATTATCCAAATATATATATTTATTTAAGTATTTTTTAGAATTTGACGGTCGTATCTATGGAAATTTTGGATTTTCGAACACAAAAATTAACAAATTGTCAACTATAACAAGATTAACATCTATGAAAATTTTTATTTTTCGAATTTACGAATATAACAAGCACTAAATTACCAAATATAACAAGATTTATATCTATAAAATTAAAATTTTGAATATTTCAGATTTTCGAATAATTCGAAATGTGAAATATTGTGATCCGTATTTGATCCGGAAAATAAAAAAACAGATCGAATATTCAATCCGAAAATTAAAATCAAATCAAATATCTAAATTTTCAGATCGAATCAACAAATAATTGGATCAAAGTTGAATTGGATATTTTTTAACACCCCTGGTTTTTTTGGCAACCTGGCTGCATATATCAAAACCCTTTAATTAATGGAATAATTAATTTTTTATTGTTCAATTTTGAACAGTTTCAAAGTCCAAAATAGGAATATTCCACTTGAACAAAAGAAAAGATGACAACTAATAACCTATTTAAATTATTTTGACCACCAACCAACTAATTGAATTAATTCAATTCGATTGGTTAATTAAGTTAAAACCAAAAAAATGCTATTGTTGAGAATGAACCCTAGAAAATTCTTCTCCCAAATTCTTGTTTCAATCAATGTAAGTTTAATTGATTGACTATCTCTGGTTGTTGGGTTTCCCTCTCTGAGCTTCATCGTCAGCTTTTCAGTGTCTTTGGTCAGTCTTTGGAGCTGGATTTCAAATTTTTCTTTGGTGTTCTAGTGGTTTAAGGCTTGAATTTCTATTGGTTTCAAATGTCTTTTTGGTATTCTTTTTGTGGAAGAGTTTTTTTTTCTCGTTGATCTATAGCGCCCAAGTTTCTCTATGATCTCTTGTTTCTTGGTTTGCCTTCTGCGAATTTTTGTGATTGTTTTGGTCATCCTGACATTGGTGGTTAGTATGTGTGGTTTACTTGTTATGGCTACTGGTTGGGCCTGTGTGCTACTCTTTGTGGATGTTTTGTTGGTCAATCTAGTATGAGTAGTAGCTTTATTTCCCACGTTTTTTTCCAGCTGGTCCCCTATGATTGTTTTTGAGTTCTGTTTGATTTGTTTTGATCTTATCCCCTCAGAGTTTTTTTCTGCTGTGATATGGGTTTGTGTTATTTCATCTTCGTTTCCCTGGTGTGTTGTTTTCCTCTACTCTCGTCTTTTCATCAAGGTTTTCTGGTTTTTCTTTTCCATCTCATTCACCTTGAACAATGGTAGTAATGGCTCGGAATGTAAGTGGTCTCGGAAACAAAGAAACAATTAGGGTTCTTAAAAGTTCTATTTTTAAGCATCAGTCGGGCATTGTGTTCTTGAGCGAAACAAAACAAAAAGAAGTACTTAGAGAAGATCAAGATGAAGATGAAATTCCATGAAAGCACTTTCATCCGATTGGGATTGCGGGAGGTTTAGCCTTATGGTGGTCCAAAGAGGTTAAGGTATCTATCCTCAATTAGTGTAAAAACTTTATTTACACCTAGGTTTCTTTCAATGGAGAGGAGGAATGGTACCGCACTTTTATTTATGGTCGACCCTACAATGAAGAAAAGCCTATATTTTGGGAGAATATGTTTAATCTAAGACATCAACAGAATAGTAAGTGATGCATAATGGGGGACTCAAATATCATAGCTGAGCATGATGATAAATTGGGAGGAAACCCTTTTGTTCCTTTTCAAGCTTCATAGTGCTACAATTTCATTGATAATGTGTGCTTAATGGAACTACCTATCAAAGGGGGTCGTTCACCTGGTCAAATCAAATAACCGGCGATAAAGCCATCCATGAAAAGCTTGACAAAATTATCCTTTCCATGGAATGGAACTCTCAATTTCCTAAAGCTATAGGTGTTTTTGATGCAGCTAGTGCTTCGAATCATGCCCCTATATTCTTGTTCCTTGAAGGCATAAAAGGAAAGGAAAGCGAGATTTTAAGTTTGAATCAAAATGGTTACTAGAGGAAGAATGTACAACAAATATGAGTAAATCTTGGGAATCTACTGGTTTTCACTCGAATCCCGAATTTTTTAAAAGAAATTGAAGAAAACTAGAGTCAGTCTCAATAGATGGAGCATAAAGAAATATGACAAGAACAAGAAACTGCCGAGGAAATACAAACTAAACTGTTGCACTAACAAAATCTCCACCCTTACAAAAGAAACTGTGATTGAAGTAAAATAGTTGAAGGCCGAACTGAATAAGATTTGGGAAAGCGATGAGACACATTGACATCATCATGCCAGACTTGACTGGCTCAAATTTGATGATACAAACACAAAGTTCTTCCATGCTACTACCCTTCAAAATAGGAGGAACAACTCTATTTGTATGGTTCAAACAGAGAATGGGAGATGGTTAGAAGAGGAACCAAATATTGTTAAGCACTTTAAGGATCATTTCAAAAAGCTTTGTACAAAGGACTCTTCTATTGATTTTAGTTGCATTTCAAGCTCTATTTAGACTCTTATCTCTACAGAAATGAACTTTTCTCCTAGCAAGAACGTCGAAGAACAAGAAATTAATGAAGTTGTGTTCAGCATGGGAGCATTCAAGGCACCGAGAATGGATGGGTTTGTTGGATTATTTTACCACACTTTCTGGGAGACAATAAAGCAAGATGTTTTCAGTAAGGTAAAAGACTTCTTCATATTAGGCTATCTAGACAAAGAGCTCAATAAGACCAATATAGTCCTTATTCCCAAGAGGAGAAACCCCAGCGCAGTGAACCACTTTCGACCAATTAGTTTGTGTAATTTCTCGCTCAAAGTGATATCAAAGATCCTTGCTACCAGACTTAAGGTATTTTACTTAACATTATCCATCCGACTCAAGCAACATTTGTTAATGGAAGATTAATTCATGATAATATAATTTTAGCTCATGAAGCTTTTCATGCTTTAAAAAGGAAAAAGATGGGGTCAGGTGGAGTTATGACCTTGAAGAATGATTTAAAAAAGCCTATGACAAAGTTGATTGGGAGGTGCTCCATGCCCTTTATGGAAGAAAAAAAAGGTGTCAATGAATGGTGGATACAAAGGTTTATGCTATGTGTCTCCTCTCACAACTTTTCTCTTGTCATTAACGGGGAACGGCAAAATGAATTTATTCCGGGGAGAGGTATAAGACAAGGTTCCTCCTCCGGTGAAGAAGTCAAAGACATTTCTATCGTTCCTATAAGAGGCCCTCTTACTCAAGATTGTTGTCACTGAATTTTCACCTAACCTTTTATTTATTTTTGCTTTCATTTCATTGATGTTATATTTATGTCATTCGGTTTAGTAGTATTGTACTGGTTTTATTACATAATTAGTGTTAATTGTGCATCATAGTTAGTTTGTTAGTATAATAGTTAGAATAAAACCAAAAAATAAAATATAGATATATAAAAAGGCCCACTTGTCTTTCAAGAGTCCATTACATAGAATTAGAGTCCACAGGGTTAAAATTAAATACATGTCTCTATAATAAAGGCTCAATTCGGCCTATATTGTTAACAAAATTAAGTAAAATACATAAGTTTGTTCGAATTAAATAAAAGCCCACTATAAAAAATAAATAAAAGAGTCCTTTTGGAAATTAGAAGTTCAGTAAAATGTTTACATAAAGGGTCCATTACATGAATTTTTTTTACAAAAGCCCATTCGGCCCGATTTAATTAAGCCCTAATTGCTTCTCTTTGTTTATACGCAGCTAACAGGAGTCCGTTGGATCAGGAATTGATTTAACGACGCATATTACGCCAATATGGGGAAAGATCAAGAGCCGCACTTCCCAACCGTTAGATCAAGAGTGATCTAACGGCCCATATTACCCCGAGATAAGCCACACAGATCACGTGCGGAAGCCCACTGGAGAAGATCAAGCGATGCACCTTCTCGAATGTTAGATCAGAAGTGATCTTACGACTCAAATCACCCTGAAGTAGATCACGAGGATTGCCACTCGCACGTGGCAGCCACGCGCTCGTCATTTCAAATTCCCGCAAGCGTTTCATCTTCCTGGACCGTCTTTCTCCGTTTTGATCGCTCTCGTCGGTGTCATTTCACCATTTTTGGTCACCGAAACACGAAGGAAAACAAAATATGGTTAAAATTCTTAAACAAAAGAAAAAGTCAAAGGACTAAATCCCTAAGTCGAATCTCTAGCAAGAATCAAGCTACAATTGGATCAGGACAGAGGGCAAATCGCGAGTCAACATCAAATCAGCTTAAATCAGAGCTGAGACAGATGCATTGTAGATGATTATTAGGGATTTAAGGTTGAGATTCAAGTAGAAATGTACCTATATAAACACTGTAAATCTCTTGTATCAACACACGATTCATACACAATGCACAAGAAATACATACAGAAACTCATTGTAAAGAGCAAGCAAGCGTTTGTAATAGGAATTTCAAAGCAATAAAGCAAGCTTCTTCATTTCCTATAACTCATATATTTCATTATTTATGTTTTTTTAAAAAAAATAAAGAAAAGGGAATAAACTTTTTACCTTCGTTTCTCAAACCGCCGCCATGCATGTTGGTTTCGATGTAGCTTCGATGATCGATAAATTATTCAGAGTTCGCCGGATTCTGAAAACTAGCAAGAATTTGGGTTTTTTTTTTCTAAAACTAGTTTTTAAAAGGATCGAGAAAGGATTTTAAAAGGGTCAAAAGGAGGTTTTTTTTAAAAAATTATTTTCGCCGACAACGGTGGTCGGCGTCTGCGAATAGTGGCTGGTATGACGGACGACCACCGTACTCTCCAAATCAATAGAGAGCGTTTCGGGAAGGAGAGCCGGATTTGAGCCATTCGAAAAGGGGCAAGAAAAAATGATTTTAATTTATGTTTTTATCCTATTTATACTGACCCACAACCCGACTTGTATCCGCCTTTCAGCCCGCGCCCAAATTTTATGGATCTTATACCGCAACACTTCGGTTTTAAAGCCTTTCAATTTCGTCCTAGCCGTTTGAATTTGGCCTTCAGATTTCAGATTTTGTTAAATTAGGTCCATAATTTAGATTTCTTGTAAAAAAGAAAAAAATTGTTATCCCTTTTCTTATTCCAATCATTTATTGTTTTTTTAGCAATTTATTTCTTTTTATATGCATATATATGTTTGTTAAAAATCCTATGAATAGGTTTTCAAAAACCTTAGATTATAGCCCTTGTGCGACGAAAAACTTTCTTAATATTTTAAAAAATAAGATACACAAAAATTATACTTTAACCCTAATTAGATTTTTAAAACATGTAAACTTTTCTTAGGTAAATAATCACTAATTATATTTAATAAAAAAGTTATAACACATTTAATTGTTTCTTGTTGGCATGATTAAAAAGTTAAAATTAATTAATGCAGAGTCTTACCAAACGGAAATGACGGGTTAGTACAAGGAGTGTTAGCGGTGATTAGAGTTCATTTTCGGAGCGGTGAGGCCGTTAAAATAGATTTATATTCATTAAACGGACAAATAAATTGAAACTCTTGTGAATTTGCAAATTTCAGCTTTGAAAATACTTTTAAAATCAATAAGGTACCAATTTTTAGGCGTTGTGGGGGTGCTAATCCTTCCCCACACGTAACCGACCCCTGACCTTGTTTTCTTATTTTCACAGACCAAAATGTTATTTTAATAAATAAGGCGTTTTATTAAAATAGCCATTGTTTTAAAAAGTGATCCAATCACACTTTTTTCAAAAAAAAAAGATTGATGGTGACTCTGTGTTTAAGTGTTTTCAAAAAATGCCGGGCTCGAAAGGGTTGCGACAGCTTGGTGACCTTGCTGGGGACTTGTTTTTTGTTTTTTTAAATAAAAACAAAAGAGGGTCATGCCACAAATTTGTTTTAAAAATGTTTGTAAAGGAAAATGGAATTTGCAAGTTCATAAATCTTTCATTCTATTTGTCCGTTGAATGAGTAAAATTCTATTTTACTCATTCTAAAACTTTTCAAAAGCTCTATACACGAGCTTGTCCCGTTCGTTTAAGTGGGAGAAAAACGCTTGGCTCATGTTAGAATACTGATTCTCCATATGAGCCTAACAAGTACCTTCGAGATTAATATGACATTTGTCTTTGTAAAGATACTGATCTTTTGACAAGACATAAGGAAATGAGTCTTCCTGAGTTGAACTCGATTCGTTTGAAGCCTGTAATGGGTGAGAATTGAGGGCCTTGCTGCCCTTAGTAGGGGACAACGAGGACAGCTCGGGTACCCTTTTAGAACCAAACCATGTTTGAGAATCTAGAGCCTACCCCAATAGAGCCATGAGGAAAGCCTAGGGTTTTGAGTCTGGTCAAAATTATTTCACAAAGATAATCCGTGGAGACACGTCCAGGAGTGTTGGAATGTGCTGCCCAAAATTATTTATGCAATGAAATTATTTTGGACCCTTTTTGTTTGCTTGTTTCTAATCCTTTCCCTATAATCTGTTGTTTTGCATGTTAATCTTGCATCATCATTCCATATCAAGAAGGGATTGGTTTTTCAGAATATTTGCTCAATTAGAAAATTGTCATCATGGATGGAAGGATCCTAAAGAAAGAAGATGAAAATGTGAGGGTACGTCACTGGTCCAAGGTTAACCAGTGGACATATGGGAACAATCTGGCTGCTAATCATGAAACAAAAACTTTAGAATAAGCCCATATCAGTGTCCAGCGGAATAATGTACAGGAGCTGCCAAAAATTTGGGAACATTTTGACTACAAGACTAAATAGTTATTCTATGAGTCTTATGGCGACATAGCATACCTATTGTATGTGAAGATAGATGAGCAGTTCTTGAAGGCCTTGGTTCAGTTCTGGAATCCTGGGTACTGTTATTTCACTTTTAATGGAGAAGACACGATGCCTATATTCGGGGAGTATTTGGCCCTTTTCAATTTGCATAAGGTGAAGGAAAACTGGGTTTATGCCAAGCCACCTAAAAACAAAAACTTGCATGTGAGGCTTACAACTTTCCCCGACATGAGTGATAGATGGGTCAAGGGTTTGATAAGGAAAAAAAGGAGGTAGTTTTTCTTTCCCTTGGTCAAGCATCAGAATATAATACATGGTCGTCCAAACAGAGAAAAGAGAGTAGATCACCTGGATATTGCAATCTACGGTTTGGTCATCTTCCCCAAGGTCTTATGAAACATTGACGTGACCTTGCTTGATTTCTTTGAGCAATTATAGTGGGAAGTTAACCTAGTGCCTGCAGTGTTAGCTGAAACCTTCATATCTCTGAATGCATGCAAAAAAGTAGAAGGTGTACATTTTGGAGGGTGTGCTCCTTTACTCAAGGTTTTGTCCCTCAGTCACTTCTAGAAGTGTCCAACATTGACCCTATCTAATGTGTTCTCCCCTGATTTTTCTCCACTCCAAGAATTTTTAGCCAAGGATTGGCCATCTGTCAAGAAAAGCAAATGAGTTGATATATTCAGAGATCGTCGTGATAGAGACATCAAATGGAGGGTTCCATTGATGGGTCATGCCAAGGTTATGTACAAATGTGGAGATTACAACTTCATGATGTTGTTGGGTTTATGGGGTGGAATTGGGTGTGCTCCCTTGTTGGTATCACGTCAGTATGGATCCCGATAGTTCGTTCCTTTCACCACTGGCCTTAGTTTATTAGAGTTTGAGTTTCAAGGTGAGTTCAGAGGGAAGACACAAACCATTAGCGATTCATAGAATAACTACTATTATATGAAGCTAGAGTCTGACAAACGCTGCATGTTCACTCCTGACTATGATGTTTGGAGGCATACGAGAATGAATGACAAGATCATGATACCTACTCCTAGGCAGGCTAAACCTTTAGAAGAGCATTTAAAGGTGGTTCCCTCTAAGGTGATATTTTGAGAGAAGAATTGAGAAGGGCCAAGTTGGAGATTGAAGCCCTGCGAGAACAGAACCAACAAGACAAGTTTGAGTTAAGCCTTGAAGTGGAGAAGTATAAAGGGGAAACCAATGGAGTAACAAAGCTGTATATGGACCCTAAAAGAGAAGTATGAGATTCAAAGGGTTAGCTTCCTTAAATTTCAAGCCATTGTTCAGAATGATGATTTAAGAAAGAGCCCAGAGCAATGGAAACAAAAGATTAAACAAGCTGTGGGCAAAGAAAGAGAGCGCGACAGAAGGGAAATTGAGAAATATAGGCGGCCACTTGCAGAAGAGAAAAAGAAAGGTAAACAAGTGGCAGAAAATGAAAAGGGAAAACAATTTCATGAAAGAGAGAAGGAAAGTGTAGCTGCACGGAAAAGGAAGGTCCACGACAACAAGATCCATTTGCTAGAACTGTTGTCAACCTGTGATGAGACTAGTGAGAATTTGAAGCAAAGCCAAGCTTTTGTTGCCAAATTGCAAGCTAAGATGGAGGACCTGAACCAGACACTTCACAAGCTTCAAAGTGATCAAACCTATAAGGAGCTTCAGACTAGTCTGAACGAAAATGATTTCTTGAAGGAGCGAGTAGAAGAAATGGACAACATCATACAGGAATATAGAACCAAGATTCTAGTCCTTGAAGATATTGTTGATGTAGGAAATAACTACTGGTTCACTCACCTCAGAGACAATGCCAGAAGATTTTAAGAATGATATGAGTTTGATAGGTGTGTGATGGCTCAAATTCAAGATGTGGCTATGCACGTGATGATGTTAGCAACTGAAGCCACAACACTCCATCGATACATTAGGTCAGTAGGAGAAGTAGGACCAAGGCTTATATGGTTAATAAAAGAAACCAACGAGTTGTGTACTCAGGCTGAGATGTACACGTAGAAAAATAAAACTTCTTGTAATAAAGGACCTTTGTCATCTAATTGAATGTTGTTTCTTGAGCGAATATTTTATGAAACTAATGACCCTTCGTTTGCATCCATGCATTTGCATCATTCCTGTTTGTTTGGTTGCTTGTTTATATTTCTTTATTGCATGCATTCATGACATGATAAGAAACTAACTTAAATAAAAATGACAAAAATAACATTCAAAATAGCAAAAACAACTCACAAGTACGGTACTCGTTCCTAGGTCAAAACGATGGACATGGAAAACAGATTACCGACTTTGGAAACCAACCACAAAAGCACCCAAGACAATCTAGAAAAGATCAAAAACGACCTAAAGCAGGAATTAGAATTACCTCATCGGGCAATAGTTAGTTCAATCGCAGCCATGTTAGGGTTCAAAGATCCAGTTGCAGCTCAAGTAGGAGGAGACATTGGTACACTATAGCGATTCCTTGGAATGAATTTTAGGATACAAAAGAGGGGACTTCCAAGTTCAAAGCCCCATTCCATTTCGCTGAGTCCTCTATTCGTGTGACCCCCTTAGCCCGGCCTAGACGCCCGACCCAAACTAAGAAGATTACACGGGGAAAACCAAAGTCAACCCAAAAGTCAACCTTGATTAACGACCCTTTTTTTCTTTTTAATCTTTTCTAGTTGCACATTAAGCCTATATGTATACTCAAGAATCATAGGAGAGAAGGGAACAACGATCAGAAATCATTTAGGGACTCAATTGCATGAATTACACTTTAAGGGACCAAAATGTAATTTTTAGAAAATATAAGAACTTTGCAGATTTTAAGTTTACCAATATGTAATTAATCATATTACACGCTTCTCTGTCAAATTTGAAGTAAAAAGGACATTCCAAGCTCAAGCAATTGCATCCACAACATTTAGGACTAAAATGTAAAACATGAAAACTTAAGACAATTCAAATCATCATCCAACGGTTATCCGTTTCGGAACACCCACCTTCGTACCGAGACGCCCGTATCGAAATGATGTTGACCGTTTCGGTACTCGGGTGCGTTTCGAGACCGGTATCGAAACAGGCCTCTCTAGTAGCCAAAATGTTCCGAAACACCTTCAACCGTTTCGAAACGTTATGGCCATTACAGGCCCCCGTTCCGAAACAGTTAAGGGTGTTTCGATACACTCTGCCCTGTGACAGCAGAAAATGCTGGTTTTTCACCTCTTAACCCACTCAAACATGCTTCAAAGCATACCATATCATACCAGCAACCTGAATAAACATCAAGGAACATGTATAAGAAGCATAAGCTCAAACATGGCATCAAGCACAAGAACACTCAAACTATATGCATGCTTCCTATCCACCAAACCAAATAAAGATCTCAAACCTCCAACCAAACCATTAGGACCATTTACAACCCATAAAAGCCATCACAAACATAGGGAGTTTAAACCACATCTCCCAAATACAACCTTGGAGTCCCATTGCCAAATATCAAAACTAAAGTGTATAAAAACATCACCATACATGAGCTTTGCACTTCCTTGGATGTTCTTATCCTTCTTGCTGCCCAAAAACACTTCAATTATCTGCATTGTTGGTAAAAGAGAGCGTAAGCACATTTGCTTAGTGAGGTAAGCTCTAAAGAAAACCAACACAACAATGCGTTATTCAAAACACTTTCTCAAAAGCCTTTTCTAGAACATGCTCATTCTATCTCATGCTTGAAAACCATTTCAAAGAAAAACTCTATTGAAAACACATGTACCTCAATTCTATCTCATGCATTTAAACCAATGCAAATCTCATGGCAAGGCCATACACATGCTTGCGAAAACTAAAGCATTTCATTTACAAATCTCATATGCATTTCTCATAGCATAAATCATCTCATCAATAGGTACATGTGAATCAAAAGCATTTTCATATATTATATTGGCATTTCACATCTCATTACTACTCGGATATGCGGACAACATTCTCAATCACTATACACTTCCGGTGGAATCTCACATCACCGTACTCACTCGTCTAGTAAACATAATTTTCGGTGGAATCTCACATCACCGTACTCACATGGCAGAATCTCCCATCGCCATAAAGCTTGGGTATTTCACCAAGTCCTACCCGATGGAATGCCCATCATCGGTCTCTCCCTTTGGATTGAATCCAAAGAGCACGTACGGATTTTTAGTTTATAGTGCACTCTCATCCCATTGATCGATCAATTATATCTGGTAAGTATCACATCTTCTATGCCAATATATTATGTCAAAACATCATCTCACCTACTGTTTTTAATGCAACATTTCTCAAAACTTTCTCATCTCATTCAAAATCATAACATTTGCCATGTTTTAAAACAAAAGCTAAAAACTCATCAATGCAACATGTTATCCAATGAAATCTTTTCAAGCATCATTTCATGCTACAAATCATGCAAAAAAATAACAGTAGGAATTTATCTATCTCAAAACATGAGCATGTAAAAGCATTTTAGGGGCAACCACCACATATATGATAGCAATCTAGCCAATACTTACTTCTGGACTTAGGAAAGTGTTTCAAACCATTCCTAAATCCCCAAACCTTGTTTCTTTGTCCCTCAAGGACTTCTAAAACCATTCGCACACACCGATTACGTTTCGTTTGCTCGCTGAAATGCTATCTAAGCTCCTGGATCAACACCAAAGGCGTCCGAAGATGTCTCCCATGTTTATAACACATAAGAGCAGAGGATTAATGCATCATCATGCATTGAAATCATCAGCCACACATCTAAACTCGCTGCTCTACTCAAGAACCTCATTTCGGCTACCAAAAACAACCGAAATCATCTCCAAACTCCTCCAAAATAAAGCCCAGCCAAGATCTATCACTTCTAATCATTTTTAAACATCAATCAACACCAAAAACCACCACAAACTCGTCCTTATACCTCCAGCTATAACAAAACACCAAAACCACCCTAAAAACCACTATTTTAGCATGCAAAACTTAGGAATCCAAACCTATTCGGGGTTTGTTTGATAAAACCTCATTTATAACATCAATTACCATCCAAAATACATTAGAAAACAACCTCAAAATAGAGCCTAACAAACAACCACGAAAATAATCATGATCTCTCCAAAAACCTTGAGTTTTAATACAATTTCTCGTTTCTAACATTAAAGCAACTCAAAAATCATTAAAAAGGATTGATAACTTAGGAATTTCAGTAAAGAACTGATAATTAAAGGAGAAGGACGAAGCTTACCTCTAATGGCTGATTTCTCCTTGATTTGGGCAAGTTTTCTTGAAAATCCAATGTGAAAATAAGAGGATTTGGCGAGGAAAAGATTAGGAACCAAAAGGAGATTGAAATCTCATCAAAAGAAATGAAAATCAGAGGCTAATTGATGGAAGAAATGTGTTTGGATGAAAGGAAATTGAGAGAAAGTGAAATGAGAGAAAATTGACGTAAGGTAGTTATAAAAAGTCAAAGATAGTTTTTCTTGTAATCAATCTTTATTTCCTTAAATTAGCTCCTTAAAGATTCAAAGTTTTAATCCTTTACAAAATATTTACTATTTAACTTTTGCAAAAACTGCGATTTGGTCACAACACCAAAATGTAGTATTTCCAAACCTTATTTTGTAAAATTGTTTTCACCATAACCATTCACATAATAAATGAGGATTTTTTGATATTTTTCCATATTTTAAAGCATCCCGAACTAGGTGTTCCCTAAATCTCCCTTAAAGGTTCGAACCGTTCTCAACCGGTCCGATTCGAACTCTAAAACGTCTAGGCCCAAAATCGGGGCGTTACATTACACGGGGAAAACCAAAGTCAACCTGGAAGTCAACCTTGATTAACGACCCTTTTTTTTCTTTCTAAATGCACATTATTAACTTATATGATTAACAAAACATTTCAGTGGAAGCGTCACAGCGAACGGAACTCAAATATGGGTTCAATTGCATAAAAACGTCATTTAGGGACTAAAATGTAAAATTTCTAGTTTTCAAAGGACTAGATGACTTTTAATGATACCAATCCATAATTAATCATATAACATGACAACATGTCAAATTTCATCTCAAACGGACCACACAATCTCATTTAATTAAGCGACCAATTCTTAGGGACTAAAACGTTAGAAACAGAAACCTGCAACAATTCAAATTCAAACTCAACAGTTCTGTGTTTCGAAACACCTGACATTGTATCGAAACAGTCGTTTCAAAACCAGGTTGACCGTTTCGATACTCGGGTGTGTTCCAAAACCTGTACCGAAACACCCCTTTCTAGTAGCAAAATCGTTCCGTAACGCTCCTGCCTGTTCCGAAACCTCATGGCCATTTCAAGCCTCTGTTCCGAAACATGTAAGGGCATTCCGATACGTCTTGCCCTGCAACAGCAGATTTTGCTTGTTTTTCTCATCTTTCAACATCCAAAACATTCCAATTCATGCCACAACATACAAACATCATGTTTAAGCATCAAGGATCATCATTATGAAGCATAAACTATAACATGGCATCAATCATGCAAACATTGGAACTATATGCATGCTCCCTAGTCCACTAAAGCCATATAAAGCTAAAACAACGTTCAAACCAAAAATCACTCCTCAAAGGCTATTTACAACTCAAGGGGTAAACAACAGATTTTGCTTGTTTTTCTCATCTTTCAACATCCAAAACATTCCAATTCATGCCACAACATACAAACATCATGTTTAAGCATCAAGGATCATCATTATGAAGCATAAACTATAACATGGCATCAATCATGCAAACATTGGAACTATATGCATGCTCCCTAGTCCACTAAAGCCATATAAAGCTAAAACAACGTTCAAACCAAAAATCACTCCTCAAAGGCTATTTACAACTCAAGGGGTAAACAACCAAACAAGCTCAAGGTAAAAAGCAACATCCTCAACCATCCAAAAATATAAATCCCACCCATTGCCTCTTAATACACCAAAGTAAAGCCATAAACTTTGCTAAGCCAAAATGCTTGGATTCCCTTGCTTGTATGCTGCCTCAAACACCTAATTCGCTGCATTGATAAAAAAAATGAGCGTAAGCACAAAGCTTAGTGAGGATCACTAAACAACATTCATCAATGCATTTCACACAATTTGCAAAACCACCACTTTTCAACACATGCCTTTACACAAAACATGTGCTTCCAAGACATCAATGCACTTCCTAAAAACATGCTCATAAGCATCATTCTAAAATAGCAAATAAACCTTTGCTCATGCTTTACCAAGCATCTCATGCACTCAAGCATCATTTACAAGCATCTCATGCTTAACTTTAAACATTTACATTATATTGGCTCGCAAGTGATAATCCATAAACCATTTCAACAAAAGACACAATCGGATACGCGGATTACAAGCGTTGTCCCACACGCTTCATACATACTACCAGACTACACAAGGTGGAGATCAATGGCACATTCACAACCACTCAACACCCGTGATGGAGATTAATGGCACAATCACAACCCCTCAACATCACTCATCGGTAGTTGTATAATTCCACTAACGAGAGTACGAGACACATACACAAGACTCACACACAGAATTAAACCATTCACCGTTGTGATCTTAGCCTCAATCGTTAGGGTGCTTGGATGGAGATTACGACACGATCATAACCCCTCTACATCCAAGGCGACTTTATTCACGGTGCACCCAATCCTATAGCCAGCTAACTATATCCGACTAACACAACCAAAAA
This sequence comes from Hibiscus trionum, assembly GCA_030270665.1. Taxonomy (NCBI): domain Eukaryota; kingdom Viridiplantae; phylum Streptophyta; class Magnoliopsida; order Malvales; family Malvaceae; genus Hibiscus; species Hibiscus trionum. The sequence continues at coordinate 3,936,551 of BSYR01000007.1, read as the reverse complement.
CCATTTCCATCACTTGCCAATATAACCATTTAACCTCATTAATCCACGGCTTTACAAGCATAAACACAATGCCATTTCCACAAGCATAACATGCTTAACATCATATGCATTTATCACATGAAAACCAAGGATCACTTACCTAGTGCATCCTTAACACAATGGCATTAAAATCCCACATTTAACCATGCTTAAACATGCTTTAAAATAGTAATCAAAACCATAATTAACACAAGTGCATTTTCATCAAAACATAGCACATTTCCGAGAGAGACTTTCGAACCACTTACTCTTGAGCTTAGCTAAGTGTTTCAAACTTACGCTAAGCTCTCAAAACCATGCTCAAAGCGTCACCAAGCAGGAAAATGCATTTCCACTAACCGATACGTGAAGACTTGCTCGGAGACACGAAAACTACCCCTCCGGAGCCTCCAACACCGCCTCGTTTTCTTCTAGATCAAGATCCCATGTTTTCACATAATCAAAACATAGATCTAAATGCATTAAAATGCATTCCAACACCAGCAACAATTCACAAACTCATTGCTAACCCAAACCACACCAAAATACCCATCCAAAACAACCGAAACTCAATCGATTTCTTCCTAAACCAAGCCCGGCCAAGATACATCACTTCCAAACCATTATAAACATCAAAACAAATCTATCAAACAACCTAACCCAACCTTATACCTCCAGCAAGCAAGATTCCACCATTTGACCTCAAAAACTCACTTAAAACTAACAAGAAACTCAAGGATCTCAAGGATTTCGGGAACTATGTTATCAAGACTTCATTTCAACACAAAAATCAACTTAGAACTCAATTAAAATAATCCAAAATAGAGTTTTACACAACAAGTCTGAAAATTAAGATTCCAACCACATTTTTACAAGATTTTGATCTCCAATCAAAACTATAATGAAATCTCAACCAAAATAGTAATTAGAAGCAAAATATCTTGGGAATTTCAATAAAGAACTTTGATTAGAGGTTGAGAACGAGATTTACCTCCAATCCTTGCTTCCCTCAATGTATGACAAGTTTTCCTTTTAAAAATCTTGAAGAACTAGAAAGGTTTTCTTGAAATTTGCTTAAGAGAGAGTTTGGGAGAAAGAATTCTGGAGAATGATGAATGAAAATAGTGTTTGGCTGTAAATGAAGAGAAGTTGGTAGTTACGTAATTAGGAATCTCAAGATAACCACCTAAATTAATTAAATTAAAACCATTTAAAGTTATTTAACTAAAAAAATCAATTTAAACACATGTCATATTATGGAAAGGCTAAATTGCCATAAAGCCCCCTATAGATTTAAGAATTTGGCTTCTTCTTTAAAAATCACATTTTCCACAGTTTTGAAACTTTACAATTTGGTCACTATTCAAAATGTCCCATTTCCGAAGTATGTTTCGTAAAATTGATTTGGCCAACCTCTTAAACATATTTTTAGAGGATTTTAGCAATTTTTACCACATTTTTATCCTATCTTGATCCTTGATTTCCTTAAATCACCTTACGCGATTCGAACCGTTCTCGACCGGTCTGGTCCGATGTCTAAAACATCTAGGCCCAAAACCAGGGCGTTACAACTCTCCCCCACTTAGGAAATTTCGTCCTCGAAATTTTTACCTGATGGAAAAAGGTGCGGGAACTGCTTCAGCATGTCCGCCTTGCTTTCCCACGTGGCCTCCTCAACTCCTCGGTGTCGCCACATCACCTTCACAAGCTCTATCGTCTTCCCACGAAGAACTTTGCTACTCACATCTAGAACCCTCACTAGTTCTTCAACATACAATAGATCTGGATTCAATTTTATCTCCTCAACAGGCATCACATGCAAAGGATTCGATCTGTACCTCCGTAACATAGAGACATGAAACACATCATGTATCTTTTCAAACTCCGTAGGCAATCTCAACCGATATGCCACATGACCAATTCGCTCCACAACCTCGTAAGGTTCAATGAACCTTGGGCTAAGCTTACCCTTACGCCCAAATCTCATCACCTTCTTCCAAGGTGACACTTTCAAAAACACACGTTCGCCAACCGCGAACTCAATATCTTTACGTTTCAGATCTGCGTAAGACTTTTGCCTATCCGATGCTGCCTTCAGACGCTCACAAATGAGCTTCACCTTCTCTGCGGTTCCCTTTAGCATAGCTAGCATCGAGATCAACTTTTTCCCAGCTTCTGCCCAACAGAGAGGGGTTCTACATCTTCTCCCATACAAAGCCTCGTATGGAGCCATTTGAATACTCGCCTGATAATTGTTATTATACGCAAACTCATCCAACGACAAGTGCTTCTCCCGAGAACCCTGAAAATCTATCACGCATCATCACAACATGTCCTCAAGCACTTGGATCACACGTTCTGACTGACCATCCGTCTGAGGATGATAAGAAGTACTGAAATTCAACCGTGTACCGAAGGCTTGATGCAAACATTCCCAAAATCGTGTTGTAAACCTCGGATCCCTATCCGACACTATAGACTTTGGCACACCGTGCAACCACACGATCTCAGCAATGTACAACTCAGCCAACTTATCCAAGTTATACGTAGTATGCACATGCAGAAAATGTGCACACTTCGTAAGCTGGTCTACAATCACCCAAACTGAATTCTTCTTTCACGGCGAAAAAGGCAATCCATACACAAAATCCATGGTGATTCTCTCCCACTTCCATTCTGGGATTCTCAAAGGCTGCAACAACTTAGAAGGAACATGATGTTCAGCTTTCACACGCTGACACACCATACACTTACTAACAAATTCCGCCACATCCTTTTTCAACCCCACCCAGTAGTACTCATCTTTCAAATCACGATACATCTTTGTACTACCAGGGTGCATATCAAAAGGACTACTATGGGCTTCAGTCAGGATAGTGCGCCTTAACTCAACATCATCCGACACCACTATTCGACTCCCAAAGCACAGGACACCGTCATCACTAAAGCTGAAATTCGAAGGTGTACCCTCCGCAAGATCCTAAACATTAGGAACAAGAGAATCATCTAACAACTGCTTATCTTTTATCAACGAAATCAGATATGGTTTCACTTGCAATTCAGCGATAAGACCACCATCACGCGAAATGCTCAAGCGAGAAAACATTACCCTTAACTCCACAGCCACTTTCTGGCTCAATGCATCAGCCACAACATTAGCCTTGCCCGAGAGGTACTCAATCGTCAGATCATAATCTTTAAGAACCTCTACCCAACGACGCTGCTTAAGATTGAACTCCTTTTGAGACATAAGATACTTCAAGCTCTTATGATTCGTGAACACAACACACTTCTCACCATACAGGTAATGCCTCCAAATTTTAAGGGAAAACACCACAGCCGCAAGCTCAAGATCATGAGTAGGGTAGTTGCGCTCATGCACCTTCAACTACCTAGATGCATAAGCCACTACCTTACCCTCCTGTATCAATACAGAACCCAAACCAACAATGGACGCATCACTATAGACCACAAACTCCCTTCCAAACTCAGGTTGAATCAGAACAGGAGCTTGCGTCAAAGTTTCTTTCAACCTCTCGAAAGCTTGTTGTCTCGCATCAGTCCACTCAAAGCGAACATTCTTCTGCAAAAACTTGGTTAATGGTGCAGCTATCTTCGAGAAACCCTCAACGAATCTACGGTAATACCCTGCTAAACCAAGAAAACTTCGTACCTCCGCCACTGACTTAGGTACCTTCCATCCCATCACAGCCTCTACCTTGTGCGGATCAACGCGAATACCCTCAGCTGACACAACATGCCCAAGGAAGACCACCTCCCTAAGCCAAAACTCACACTTACTTAGCTTGGCATACAACTGATTTTCCAGCAACGCTTGCAAAAAAATTCTCAAGTGTCTATCATGATCCTCCTCGGTACACGAATACACAAGGATATCATTGATGAACACCACCACAAACCGATCCAAGAATTCATGGAATACACGATTCATCATGTCCATGAAAGCAGCAAGCACGTTAGTCAAACCAAACGGCATCACCAAGAATTCACAATGTCCATACCTCGTCCGAAAATCAGTCTTAGGTACGTCCACATCCTTCACCTTTAGCTGATAATACCTCGACCTCAAGTCTATCTTAGAAAACACTGAGGCTCCCCGAAACTGATCAAAGAGATCATCGATTCTATGAAAGGGATAGTTGTTCTTGATCGTCAACTTGTTCAGTTGCCGATAATCTATGCACATCTGCATTGTCCCATCCTTCTTCTTTACAAACAAGACCGGTGCACCCCAAGGTGACACATTCGGCCGGATGAAACCTCGATCCAGCAACTCCTGCAATTGCATTTTCAACTCTTTAAGCTCTTTAGGTGCCATGCGATAAGGAGCAATGGAAACCGGAGTCGTATTCTCTTACAACTCGATATCAAACTCAACTTCCCTGTTTGGTGGCAACCCAGGCAATTCTTCCGAAAGACACCCGAAAAATCGCGAACAGTTCGGATGTCTTGCACACACACATCCTTGGTGCCAGGATTCATTACATAAGCAAGATAAGCCTCACAACCCATCTTCATCATACAGTTTGCTTCTAGAACCGAAATCACATTCGACAAGAATTTCACATTCTCGCCTACCACCACCACTTCATAGTCATCAGCCAACTTCAGGGTCACCCTTTTGACATCAAAGTCTACCACCGCTCTATACTCCGACAACCAATCCATTCCAAGGATTACATCAAAACCATAGAAGGGTAACTCCATAAAATCCACAAGAAAATCATGTCCTTGCACAGATAAAGGACATCTCCTATACAACTTCCTAGTGACTACAGTCTCACCAAAAGAACTAGTCACTGGCATTCCTATTTCAAACATCTTAACAGGTATATCAAGCAAATGTGCATGCTCACTCAAGATATAAGAATGCGTGGATCCTGAATCAATCAAAGCCAAGCAAAGATAAAGACTGAAGAACAAAGGTACCTGCGATGACATCAGTATCATTGCGCTCCTCGCGCTGAGCATAACACCTCGCTGGTCCACCTCCCTCAGGTCGAACAACTACTACATGAGCAATAGCTCGCTGCCCCTCGACTCTCCTCTGAAAGTTCCCATGGCCTCTCTAAGGTGCAGCTACTATAGGAGCACGCCCTTGGCCTCCACCAGCCAACAAGGGACACTCCCTCCTCATATGATCCGCCGAACCACAATTCTAACATGAATTTCCTGTCACCATATCAGGAGCCTGGACCTCTTTAGCTGCTTGAGGACAATCTCGCCTCAAGTGGTCCCTCGAACCACATGTCCAGCACATATGCTGCTCAGATCTCACACGACCTCCCTAGGCCTGACCACCTCGAACCGGAGCACCACGACTCCCCTCAGGCTGATGTCTCTTGTCTCAACCTCTTTTGTTTCGTCCATCTTCGGAACTATACTCAGCTGCTCTCTTCCCAGAGCTAGAACCAACACCTCGAGACAACAGACCCAAGTTCTGTTCGATGTCTTTGGCACGACACACAAGCACATCGAAGTCAGTATAATCTGCAGCCAACATATACGTCTTAACTTCCTGTACCAACCCGTATCGGAAGCGATCACATCGGTGCCTCTCACTAGGTATCATTTCAGGAGCATACTTGCTCAAGCGTACGAACTGTACCTCGTACTCAGCCACGGAAAGGTTGCCTTGAACTAGCGACACAAACTCACGTTTCTTTTAATCCAAGTATCTCACCCCTAGATACTTCCTCTTGAAGGCACCCTTGAAATACTCTCAATCTACTTCATTGGGCTCCAAACCGACAGTGGTAGTCATCCACCAACTGTAGGCATCGCCTTGTAACAAAGAAACTATGCATCCCAGCTTGCGCACATCATTACAGCCCATCTCATCCATGATACGGATCGTACTTGCTAACCAGGCTTCTGACGCCTTATGAGACATACCATAGAACTCCACAGCTCCTAAGCTCCTCAACCTCTTCAAAGGTAAGCACGCCTGCCCAGCTGCAGGGGCCTGTACATGCGCCCCGACAACAGCAGCCTGAAACGCCCCGGTGATCGCCTGAACCAATGGCGTTAGATCACCCAAACCTGGACCAGCAGGTCCTTGCTACACCTGCTCCCCACCTCCAGGTGGTGGCGGAGGAGGTAAGTTTCCCAAGACATCAATGCACTTTCTAAAAACATGCTCATAAGCATCATTCTAAAACAGAAAATAAACCTTTGCTCATGCTTTACCAAGCATCTCATGTACTCAAGCATCATTTACAAGCATCTCATGCTTAACTTTAAACATTTAAATTATATTGGCTCGCAAGTGATAACCCATAAACTATTTCAACAAAAGAAACAATCGGATACGCGGATTACAAGCGTTGTTCCACACGCTTCATACATACTACCGGACTACACAAGGTGGAGATCAATGGCACAATCACAACCCCTCAACACCCGTGATGGAGATTAATGGCACAATCACAACCCCTCAACATCACTCATCGGTAGTTGTATAATTCCACTAACGAGAGTACGAGACACATACACAAGACTCACACACGGGATTAAACTATTCACCGTTGTGGTCTTAGCCTCAATCGTTAGGGTACTTGGATGGAGATTACGACACAATCACAACCCCTCGACATCCGAGGCGAATTTATTCACGGTGCACCCAATCCTATACCCGGCTAACTATATCCGATTAACACAACCAAAAACCATTTCCATCACTTGCCAATATAACCATTTAACCTCATTAATCCATTGTTTTACAAGCATAAACACAATGTAATTTCCACAAGCATAACATGCTTAACATCATATGCATTTATCACATGAAAACCAAGGATCACTTACCTAGTGCATCCTTAACACAATGGCATTAAAATCCCGTATTTAACCATGCTTAAACATGCTTTAAAACAATAATCAAAACCATAATTAACACAAGTGCACTTTCATCAAAACATAACACATTTCCAAGAGAGACTTTCGAACCACTTACTCTTGAGCTTAGCTAAGTGTTTCAAACTTACACTAAGCTCTCAAAACCACGCTCAAAGCGTCTGCAAGCAGGAAATTGCATTTCCACTCACCCATAAATGATGCCTTGCTCGCCGACACAAAAATTTCCCCTCCGAAGCCTCCAACAGCTCCTCGTTTTCTTCCGGATCAAGATCCCATGTTTTCACATCATCATAATAGATATCTAAATGCATTAAAATGCATTCCAACACCAGCAACAATTCACAAACTCGTTGCTCACCCAAACCACACCAAAATACCCATCCAAAACAACTGAAACTCATTCGATTGCTTCCTAAACCAAGCCCAGCCAAGATACATCACTTCTAAACCATTATAAACATCAAAACACATCTAACAAACAACCTAACCCAACCTTATACCTCCAGCAAGCAAGATTCCAACATTTCACCTCAAAAACTCACTTAAAACTAACAAGAAACTCAAGGATCTCAAGGATTTCGAGATCTATGTTATCAAGACTTCATTTCAACACAAAAACCAACTTAGAACTCAATTAAAATCAATCCAAAACAGAGCTTAACACAACAAGTCCGAAAATTAAGATTTCAACCACATTTTTACAAGATTTTGATCTCTAATCAGAACTATAATGAAAACTCAACCAAAAATAGTAATTAGAAGCCAAATATCTTGGGAATTTTAATAAAGAACTTTGATTAGAGGTTGAGAATGAGATTTACCTCCAATCCTTGCTTCCCTCAATGTATGACATGTTTTCCTTTGAAAAATCTTGAAGAACTAGAAAGGTTTTCTTGAAATTTGCTTAGGAAATATTGAGAGAGAGTTTGGGAGAAAGAATTCTGGAAAAAGATGAATGAAAATAGTGTTTGGCTGAAAATGAAGAGAAGTTGGTAGTTACGTAATTAGGAATCTCAAGTTAACCACCTAAATTAATTAAATCAAAACCATTTAAAGCTATTTAACTAAAAAAATCATTTTAAACACATGCCATATTAAGTAAAGGCTAAATTTCCATAAAGCCCCCTATAGATTCTAAGAATTTGGCTTCTTCTTTAAAAATCAAATTTTCCACAATTTTGAAACTTTACAATTTGGTCACTATTCAAAATGTCCCATTTTTGAAATCCGTTTTGTAAAATTGATTTGGCCAACCTCTTAAACATATTTTTAGAGGATTTTAGCAATTTTTACCACATTTTTATCATATCTTGATCCTTGATTTCCTTAAATCACCTTACGCGATTTGAACCGTTCTCGACCGGCCCGGTCCGATGTCTAAAAAATCTAGACCCAAAACCAGGGCGTTAGAATTCGCTCCTTAAATGAAGAGGTCTACAACCACGTGGTGCTTGACCTCGATGAAATTGCTGACAAAGCCAAAGCTAAGAAGAAATGGGAGGACTGATATGAAAGGCTTAAAGGAATGATCAAGTCCTTCTAAGAAGGAAGCACCCATGGTGGAGTGGATGCAAGGGACCTGAGCCTGGTGAAAGACTTAATGGTGCCCCCAAAATTTAAGATTCCAGATTTCGAAAAATACAATGGAACCACATGCCTTTAAGCACATATAACCATGTACTACAGGAAGATGTCAATGTACCTGGACAATGAGAAGCTACTCATCGATTGCTTCTAAGATAGTTTAGTGTGGTCAGTTGTACGTTGGTACACACAGTTGAGCCGGGTCAACATTAGATCATGGAAGGATTTATCTAGAGCTTTTAGTGAGAAATAAAAACATGTTAAAGACATGGTTCCAACTCGACTGGTCCTGCAAGGGATGTAACAAAAGCTTCATGAGAGTTTCCGTCAGTACGCGCAAAGGTGGAGGGATGTAGCTGCTCAAGTTCAGCCACCGTTGCTGGAGAATGAGATTACCCCAATGTTTGTTGAAACCTTGAAAGGTTCATTTTATGATCGCATGATAAACTATGCAACCAAAAGCTTCGTGGATATGCTAATGAATGGTGAATTAATCTTGGCGGCCGTCAAGAACGGAAAGTTAGATGGAGAGGAGATGAAGAAACCCTACAAGAAAATAGAGAGTGAAGTCAATGCAACTAATGTCTACAACCCCAATTATTCAAAGGGTGTGGTTCTCAATAAGCCTAATGTTTCAACTCTAGCCCTTGTTGCAACAAGCTCGCCGAAGGAAAAACAAAGATATCAAGGGGGTTCAAAACCATACTTCTCTCCAATCCCAACGACATACGCTGAATTGTTCAATGAACTAATCAAGTCTCAGATGGTACTTCCACGCCATGTTCCTCCATTTTCACCCCATACTTGCCATGGTATGATGAGAAGGCACAATGTGAATACCACACAAGAATTAGGGGGCAGACTATAGAAAACTACATTGCATTTAAGAGAGCGGTGGACGATCTAAGGAAGTAAGGCATGTTATCTTTTGACACGTCTGAAGAAAAAGGGAACCCTTTGCCAACCACCAGAAGGAAAGAGTGAATGCAGTCGTTGAGGAAGAAGATATGATGATCAAGGTATGTGTTGCTAAGGTCAAGGCACTCATTAAATGAGTATGGGCCCAAATGGTTGTAGTTGGGATGTTGGAAGCAGAAGCCCAAGAAATGAGAGAGAAAGAAGGGCCATAATGCGAGTATCACAAAGGAGAATGACACGAGATTGAATGTTGCTTGGAATTCAAATGTCTGGTCCAAGCCAAAATGGATAGTAAAGAACTTGAGTTTTCCGAGAAGGAAAGCAATAAGCATATGATGGATGTGTGTGTTGAGTGTGTAAAAGTTCTATATTTTACCCCCTATTTAACCCATATTTTTGCTGCATTCAAGCATAATTCATTACATTTAGGTTAGATTTCAGTTATACATCACAAATATATCAATTGGCACAGTTTCTACTGAAATTGGTTACTTTTGCAGGTAGCTGCTGTAGCAGATGGAGGGCAGTGGAGAAGAAGACGCTGGGCAATGAAGAAGCAGAGCTGGAACTGGATGCGCAAACAAAGAGGACGATGCTGCAATGGCCGCTGCCGTGGCAGCCAAAGACGACAGCGATAGTGAAGGGAAGAAGTGAAGTGGGCCTCGACAGAAAGAGAAAATTAAGCCCATCTGTCGTGGAGCACCCTTATATTTTTCCAAGCCCTAGATCAGAATGAAGGCCAAGCCCAAAGTTCAAGGAAGAAACTCCAAGCAAGAAGGAAGGACGAATTAAAGACTTATGCTCTGAAGATTGAGTCTTTAATAGAGTTGTACTTTAATTTAAACTTGTATTCTTTCCATATTAGAAAACTTGAACCCAAGGCCTATATAAAGGCATGTAATTCGACCTAGGAGAGGACATCATCATACTCTCTAGCCTTCTTCCCAAAACCCTAGCCGTTTTCCCTTCCTCAACATGTTCTAAACTTCCCCTAGGGCTAAGGGTTGATTTGTAAAGTAGTTGCAAGGATTGCTTTGTTTTAGGATTTTCTTTGTTCAATAAAATATCTTCAAGTTTGCTTATTCTGGTTTTTAACATCTTGCAAGAGTATTGGGAGAGCATTGTGAGATTACTCATTTACTTAATATTGGGAGAGTTACATATACGAAAGAAATAAGTACATGTTCTCTAGTTTATGGTTGAACTATCTCGGACCTAGGGATACGACGAGGTTAAGTGGCTAAAGAAGAATTCAATAGCATCGGTGTTCATCCTTCGATTTACGCTGGGAGGTATCATCAAAGACGTGTTCATCGACAGACTTGGACCTAGGGATAGGCCAAGGCAAAGCAGGGATTGTTGCCAAGCTTGAAGAACATAGTTGTGTGATCGCTGCCGCGACTAACAACAGACCGCTGCCGCGACAGGTGCTGCCGTAGCAGGCGCGACGACATAACAGAGTTTCCTAGACTTTGCAACACCTACACTACTGAGCAATTCAATACCGGCCCATTCTCTCTATCCTGATTTCAATACTCTTTTATTATCAGTATTCTTATTATTCTCGTGACAACATTTAAACTATTTCTTTTTCCTCTCGTGCAGTAATTCAAGGTGAAGCTATTAGCCCAGTCCTTGTGGAGACGATATCTGATACTTCCGTATCACTTTACTACTTGCGTCGCGTACACTTGCACTACATTGCGATAGACACTTTTACACGCAACAAGTTTTGGCGCCGTTGCCGGGGACTGGCAACATATCTTTACCCTACCCTTTTACTGCATATTCTTTTCATTTTTCTATTTTTACTTGGATTGTTCAACCTATACCTTTTACAAGGTCTTTTGTTTGCTTATGCACAGATCTCAACGAGGAAAAGAACCTGAGCACCAGTTAGATCCTGAAAGCGAACGTACGTGCAATCTTAGAAAAAGAGTTCTGTTCCTTGTAGAGAGAAACGAATACCTAGAAGGACAATTAGAAGCAACGGTGAACGGAAGGCACGAAGAAAGAAGGAACGACCAAGACAATCCCCAGGATAATAATAATCCTGCCGGGAATGGAGGGAACGGCCAACCTGCCGACCCTCCTGTCGCTGCCGCACGTCGGTCATGCCGAGACTACATGCTCAATGATCATGTAGAACTAGAAACAACCCTGCCAGATGTAGACGTTGACAACTTTGAGCTGAAACCTGTTATGTTCAACATGATCAACAACGCTGGCCAATTTAGTGGTGCTGCTACAGAGGATGCTAGGGAGCATCTGAAAACGTTGTAGGAAATCTGTGGTTCGTTTAGACTACCAGTAGTTACTCTGGAGATATTGAGGCTTCGGTTATTTCCTCATTCATTGAGGGACAGGGGTGAAAACTTGGTGGAATAAACTAACGTCAGGTTCAATACGAACTTGGGTAGATTTAACTCGTGAATTTTTGTCTCGTTTTAATCCTTCACACTTATCTGAGCGATTACGTAACGAAATTGCTACTTTTCAACAGGAAGATGACGAGCCAATGCACGAGGCCTGGGACAGATTTACCACTCTTCTGAGAAACTGCCCGATACATGGATTTCCCGTTTGGAACCAGGTAACTAAATTTTATAATGCTGCCAACATACAAACTCGTATGAGAATTGATTCAGCAGCGAATGGATTGCTGTTGGACAAAGATCCAGAAGATGCAATGGCAGTATTGAAAAATCTGGCGAAGAATGAGGAACAGTTTCCTACAGCAAGAAGAGGGGGTAAACGAGTACTAGCTGTGAAAGATTATGAGGCTGACAATTCTCTAAAAACACAAGTGGCATATCTCACTAAGGCAATGAAAAAGCTTCTGAAAGAAGATTCACAACCTGTTTACTCAGCTGAAGAGGTATGCGAAACTTGCGATGGGAATCACAGTTCGAAAGATTGTCCGATACAGCTAGAGGAAGGGATGTATGTTGGGAACTACAATAAACAGAACTATAATTCCAACAACTACAATCCCAACTGGAGAAAGGACCCCAAGTTCTCTTGGAGCAACCCTAATAATGCCCTGAATCCTCAAGCACAGAACATTCAGAATCAAGGGGACCTAGATTAATGACTCGGTAGCAACCGCAGCAGCAGCAGCAACAACCACCACCTTCCACGACAAGTATACTAGAACAGACCCTAGCTAAGTTTATGTCTCAAACAGGAACTTACATTGAGAACATGAATCACTTCGTCAAGAAGACTGAGACATTCATGGATAAAACAGAGATGCGGATGACCAACCACGAAGCTACATTGAAATCATTGGAGACACAGATGGGTCAGGTTTCCCAGCATATTAAACCAAGGTAGAATGGAGGATTTCCTAGCGATACTGAAAACGCTAGACAACCCACACATGAGCAGTGTAAAGCCATCACTACTAGAAGTGGGAAGAAATTACCAGGGCAAGAGAAGGAAGCCGAATCAGTTAAGGAACCAGCCTTGGAGTTTGCTGCCGAGAAACCTACCCCAGCAGTAGACAAACAGCCTGCTGCCGATGAACCTGTCACGACAGCAGAAGGGACAGAGGAGATGGATGAAGACCCAAAACCTCCTCAGATCCGAATGCAGTGGGAAGGACGCATTGCTGATTATTGTCCCCCACCTCCTTTTCCTCAGTGGTTACATAAATTGAAGCAGGAATCCCAGCTTAAAAAGATCTACGATATTTTTAAGCAGGTCCATATCAATATTCCACTATTAGATGCCGTTAGGGAAATACCTGGTTATGCCAAATTTCTCAAGGATTCCATGTCGAAGAAATTCAGACTTGGGGAATTTGAAACGGTTAAAATGACAGAGGAATGCATGAGTATTCTGCACAAGCATCCACCCCAGAAGCAGAAGGATCCTGGAAGCTTCATCATACCGTGCATAATCGGAGACAAATTTGTGGGTAAGGCACTTTGTGATCTTGGTGCTAGTATAAATTTAATGCCCAAATCTGTTTTTCAGAAATTAGGTATTGGAAAATCTCGGCCCACAACAGTAGTACTGCAGCGGGTAGACCGCTCTTACGTTCATCCAGAAGGAAAAATTGAAGATATTCTGGTAAGAGTGGATAAATTTATATTTCCTGCTAACTTTCTTGTCTTAGATTGTGAAGCAGATGAGAATGCAACAATCATCCTGGGGCGACCCTTCTTAGCCACAGGAAGATCACTGATTGATGTGGAAAAAGGAGAACTCACTATGAGAGTAAATGATCAAGAGATCAAGCTGAATGTTCTCCAAGCAATTAAGCACGCTGATGTAGAGGACGAATGCAAGGCCATCACTGCAGTTATCCTTGATCAACCCTACATCAGGTCGGACTGCCATGACATCAAATTTGGCCACTGCCCCAGCAGCCATTTAGATACCTGTCACGGCAGCGACGACGACAGCGGCTCCTCAGAATCTAATATATCTGATACTGAAGATCAAGATGAGGTAAACTGGATAGGCAATCGTCCAGGTAAGTTATTCGAGCCCTTAAACTATACCTCGAATGAACATATAGTCCAAAAGCCATCAACTGTAGAGCCCCATGTTCTAGATCTTAAGCCCCTGCCAGGGCAGTTAAAATATGTTTTCTTTGGTTTAAATGATACGTTGCCCGTAATCGTCTCTTCCAAGTTGATGTAGGAACAGGAACAACAGCTGATAGGGATGCTGCAGCAGCACAAAAGGGCTATTGGATGGACGATAGTTGATATCCAAGGCATCAGTCTGGCATTATGCATGCATAAAATCCTTCTTGAGGATGATCATAAGCCGACCATTAATGCACAGAGACGTCTGAACGATGCTATGCGAGAGGTGGTTCGTAAAGAGATCATAAAGTGGCTAGATGCTGGAATAATCTATGTCATCTCGGATAGCAAGTGGGTGAGCCCGGTGCAGTGCGTTCCCAAGAAAGGAGGAATAACCGTGGTAACCAACGAAGAAAAAGAGCTAATTCCAACCAGGACTGTGACCGGTTGGAGGGTTTGTATGGACTATCGGAAGCTTAACAAAGCTACCCGGAAGGACCACTTTCCCCTGCCTTTTATTGATCAAATGCTTGATAGATTAGCGGGAAAGCCTTATTATTGTTTTCTTGATGGTTACTCAGGTTATAATCAAATAGCCATCGCACCGGAAGATTAAGAGAAAACGACGTTCACATGCCAATACGGTACTTATGCTTTTCGGAGGATGCCATTTGGACTTTGTAATGCACCAGCAACTTTCCAAAGGTCCATGATGGCAATATTCTCCGATATGGTGGAGGATTTCCTAGAGATATTCATGGATGATTTCTCGGTCTTTGGAGACAATTTCGAAAGCTGCCTTGGCAACCTACAGAAAGTGCTTGAAAGATGTGAGAAAGCAAACCTCGTATTAAACTGGGAAAAATGTCACTTCATGGTAGATGAAGGGATAGTCCTAGGGCATATAGTGAGCTGCCGCGACATAGAAGTCGACAGAGCCAAGATCGAGGTAATCAAAAAGCTTCCACCACCCACCACAGTCAAGGGAATCAGAAGTTTCTTAGGGCATGCTGGTTTTTATCGGAGATTCATCGCAAAATTTTCGAAGATCACCAAACCCTTATGCCATCTTCTGGAGCAGAACCGTCCCTTCGACTTCAACGCTGAATGTACTGAGGCATTCAAGGTTCTGAAAGAAAAGCTGATAACAGCCCCAATAGTACAACCACCAGATTGAAAACTACCATTTGAGTTTATGTGTGATGCTAGTGACTATGCTGTTGGGGCAGCACTTGGGTAGAGGAAAGACAAGCTCTTTCATGTTATATACTATGCCAGCAAAACACTGAACGACGCCCAAGTAAACTACACCACAATAGAGAAGGAACTGTTAGCTGTGGTGTTCTCTATTGACAAGTTTTGTTCATATATACTTGGAATGAAGGTCATAGTCCACACGGACCACTCTGCATTGAAGTATATGTTCACTAAAAAGGATGCAAAGCCTAGACTGATACGTTGGATTCTGCTACTGCAAGAGTTCGACCTTGAGATCAAGGACAAAAAGGGGACAGAAAATCAAGTTGCAGATCACTTATCAAGATTAGAGAAGGGAAAGAGTCTCCCAGCAGACGAGACACTTATACTGGAGACTTTCCTTGATGAGCAGTTGTTCGCTGCCACAATCACTGTCGCGACAGTCATGGCGGTAGGTAAGTTTTCTAAACTCCCCTGGTATGCTGATTTCGTTAATTATTTAGTTAGCAGAATAACTCCTCCTGACCTTAACTATCAAGCTAGGAAGAGGTTCCAAAATGATGTTAAGCATTATTATTGGGACGAACCTTTTCTTTTCAAATATTGTGCAGATCAGGTTATTAGGAGATGCATACCACAGGATGAACATGAAGCTATACTACATCATTGCCATGCTTCACAATATGGAGGCCACTTAGGTGGTAACAAAACTGCTGCCAAAGTTTTGCAGTCTGGATTTTACTAGCCGTCACTGTTTAAGGATGCCCAAACATTCTACAAAAATTGTGACAAGTGTCAACGGACTGGAAACATTTCGAGAAGACATGAGATGCCGCTGCAAAACATTCTTGAAGTCGAGATCTTCGATGTTTGGGGGATAGATTTTATGGGACCATTCCCAACTTCATGTGGGAACTTATACATCCTCCTGGCAGTAGATTATGTGTCCAAATGGGCGAAAGCGATCACTACTCAGAAGAACGATGCCAAGATAGTTCAAAGGTTTTTACATAAAAACATTTTTTCCAGATTTGTCATCCCCAAGGCGATCATCAGGGATGAAGGGAGGCATTTCGACAATAGGGTTATAATTGCTGCCTTGAAAAAGTATGGTGTCAAACATCGGATCGCAACAACATACCACCCTCAGACCAATGGACAGGCTGAAATATCAAACAAAGATGTTAAGAACATCCTTGAAAAGATGGTTAAGCCAACTCGGAACGACTGGTCTCTACACCTCAACGATGCATTATGGGCCTACAGAACAGCGTTCAAAACTCCATTGGGAATGTCACCCTACCGGCTGATCTATGGGAAAACCTGCCATCTACCTGTTGAGACTGAGCACAGAGCATATTGGGCCATCAAGGCAGTGAATATGGACTTGGAAAAAGCAGGACAGAAAAGGCTGCTTGACTTGAACGAGATAGAAGAAATTCGAGCAATGGCCTATGACAACGCAAGGATTTATAAAGACAAGACAAAGAAGTGGCATGATAAGAAGTTACTGCCACGACAGTTCTACCCAGGGCAGCTTGTGTTATTGTTCAACTCTAGGTTAAAGCTCTTCCCAGGAAAGCTAAAATCTAGGTGGTCCGGCCCATTCCAAGTGGTGCAAGTTTTCCCCCATGGTGCCATTACAATCAGATCTTTACAAGACAGGCACCAATTTAAAGTCAATGGACAAAGACTGAAACACTATCAAGGGACTAAAGCCCCGAGAATGCAGGAAGTGGTTACTTTAGGAGAAGCCCCTCCCGGCATCCCTAATTTAACCTAGTTTTATTTTATTTCCTATTATTACTATTATATATATATTAGGTAATTAGAGTTATTTTTTTAGGAATTAAAGTTTTTATTTTTATTATTTTCAGGAAATACAGGAGACAAAGAGAAGAGGAGAAGTGAATCCAGGCCACAATTTTTCCATCAGCCCAAAAAGCCCAACTTAGGAGCCTGCCGTTACAGCTGCTACGACAGACACAGAAAATCCCTCCTGTCAACACGCTGTCACGGCAGACACGCAAAATGCGTAACAGACGCGCAGCAGACAGGGAAACACGTGACAGACGCGTCAGAAACCACGTAACAGTTGGCCCCGTTATTCGCGCCTGCCGTTACAGCTCCAACGGGCAGCAAACTCCCCCTCTATATAAACCCCATTTTACTATTCATTTTTCACTCACTTCTACTCTTTCTACTCATTTCCCTCTCAAATTTTTACTTGCTTTCACTTTCTTTCCACAGTCCTTGCAAAATGAGTACTAGAAACACCCGCCGCAGCTCTGCCTCAGGATCTGCCCCGGCAGCATCCACTCCAAGCTCCTTCCAGATCCGTGATATGTGGGAGGAGAGAGGGTTCATTTATACGTCCAAAACGGGGAACCTGGGGCTACAACTGTTCATAGCCAGAAAAATCAGAGCCTTAAGGTGGCAGATATTCGCGGAGCAGCCAGAAGAGATGAACGTGACTCTTGTCTGGGAATTTTATGCTGCCATCGGCAGCGGGAACGCGACAACAGTCACAATTCGAGGGAAAGAGGTACATTTCGAGCCCGAGTACATCAACACACTCTACGGGTTCTATGTGGGCAGAAACGAAGATGGCCACCAACAATTTCTCGATAGTCTAGAACCTGCCGACTATGATGTTGTCATGGCAGAACTCACAGATGAAGGTACTGAGTGGAACACTGATCCAAAGCATTCGAGAACGGTAAATAGAGTCCAACTCACCCCGGAGGCGAAGCTTTGCAATGCCTTCATCAAGAAACGAATCATGCCCTCCTCGCACAACACAACAGTCGACCAACCAAGGTTAGCCCTCATCCATTCCATTTTAAATGAGAGGCCAATTAACGTTGGCAGATACGTCCGGGAGGGTATACTTGACTGTGCTTATCGGCCGTCCGGACCACTGTTCTACCCCTACCTTATCACTGCCCTCTACCGCGGCCACAATGTACTAGAGGCGACAAAAGATTTAAGAGTTCGAGGGAAAGGCTGGAACGACAGAAACATACTCAGTCTGATGGAACTAAAAGCTGCCACGCCCCTGTCATCTTTTGATCCTACTGCCACGGCAGCTGAGCCGACAGAGCCTACCGACACCGAGCCTGCTGCTACAGAACCCAGGCAGCCTACTGCAGCAGTTCCTCCAGCCGACACCTCCTCCCAAATCCTTGCTGCCATACAAAAAATGGAGGAACGGCAGCTCGGCCTCATGAGTTTCATTCGAGACTTCACCACCGCCACGGTACATTTCATCCACACCTCTCTTAATTTCCCCGATGCTCTGTTCCCTATTTTCCCCAATTAATATTTTGCTGCCCCCACCCCTGCCCATACCCCTACACTTGCTGCCACACCAAAAACGCCATCTGCTGCGTCCACCCCGACCCCTGCCACAACAGCTGCAGGCGGCAGTCGCACAGCCGACACTTCTACCAGGGGAACCAAGAGAAAGATGCATTCGGCTGAACTCGACGCCTATATAGCATGTTTCTCCTCTTCCTCAGTTTGGGAGGAATCCGACGGCGAACCCTCTGTTAAGAGGAACTTGTCCAAGGAGTTCACCCCGGTGAAACGATAGAAAACAGTAGCCGATAAAGACAAATTTGACAGCGGTAGTAGCAGCAGCTCCGAGGTTCAGGAAGTGGAGAAACCACCTCATGTCTCCCCTACCCGTATTCAACCTCCAAGGGAGGCCAAAACAAAGAATACTTCTGCCTCTCCCATCCGCCTGCCAGCACCAGCAAAGAAAGTCACTGCCCGCCGGCAGGTTCAGATCAGCAGCAGCAGCGGTGACGACAGCGCCTGAAATTTAAGTTTCCTATCTTATATTGTTGTCTGCCTTTTTATATTTTGTGATGTACTTTTTATTTCCCTTATCTGTCATTTGCATTGAGGGCAATGCAACCCTCGAGTTTGGGGGTGGCATCCCTCTATTAATGGAGTCTTTTAAGTTTAAAATTTGTGTCTTTTACTTAGTTTATTTTTGCTTAAAAAATGAAAAAATTGGCTTAAGTCTTTGAACTGAACTTACCTGCCGTGACAGCCTCTGTCGTGGTAGTGCCTTTAGGATAGTTTTAGGAGCATTTTAGAGCCTTGCTATAGTTCTGAATCTTAAACACCATTTGTGACTTTTATACTGTCTAGAACTTTGCTGGTAAACTAGAATAGGAAAAGCTTAATACTTGAATAGCCCCTATAGGTGCCTAACACTGGCTTTATGAAAAGAAGTTAAGAAAAATAGACTCTTACACCTAGAGGTGCCCGAAACCGGCTCTAGGAAGTTAGCTAGAGGTGCCCAAAACCGGCTCTAGTCAAACTTAAACTTGAGAAATAGAATCGAGTCTGCATAAAAACTAAAGGAGCCTAAAAATTGCCTCCAAAAAGATGAAAATGGGCATAAAAATTTAAGTTAGAAGTTTCAGCTATTCTAGTAAGCTAAGTGAGTTTAGGCATATAATTGTTCACAAAGCATGCACACATTACACGAGAATTGTAGCATGGTTCCGAATGAATCCTAAATTATCCGACAAGGTGTTGCTTGCAATAGGGAAAGAAATGGTAGGAAAGGGAAGGTTCACTGTTTTAAGCCAAACAATTTTTTTTTAATTTTTTGTTGGGTCTGAATTGCTTGAGGGCAAGCAAAAACTTGAGTTTTGGGGTGTGTTGAGTGTGTAAAAGTTCTATATTTTACCCCCTATTTAACCCCTATTTCTGCTGCATTCAAGCATAATTCATTACATTTAGGTTAGATTTCAGTTATACATCACAAATATATCAATTGGCACAATTTCTACTGAAATTGGTTACTTTTCCAGGTAGTTGCTGTAGCAGATGAAGGGCAGTGGAGAAGCAGACGCTAGGCAGTGGAGAAGCAGAGCTGGAACTGGATGTGCAAACAAAGAGGACGATGATGCCATGGCCGCTGCCGTGGCAGCCAAAGACGACAGCAATAGTGAAGGGAAGAAGTGAAGTGGGCCTCGACAGAAAGAGAAAATTAAGCCCATCTGTCGTGGAGCACCCTTATATTTTTCCAAGTCCTAAATCAGAATGAAGGCCAAGCCCAAAGTTCAAGGAAGAAACTCCAAGCAAGAAGGAAGGACGAATTAAAGACTTATGCTTTGAAGATTTAGTCTTTAATAGAGTTGTACTTTAATTTAAACTTGTATTCTTGCCATATTAGAAAACTTGAACCCAAGGCTTATATAAAGGCATGTAATTCGACCTAAGAGAGGACATCATCATACTCTCTAGCCTTCTTCCCAAAACCCTAGCCGTTTTCCCTTCCTCAACATGTTCTAAACTTCCCCTAGGGCTAGGGGTTGATTTGTAAAGTAGTTGCAAGGATTGCTTTGTTTTAGGATTTTCTTTGTTCAATAAAATATCTTCAAGTTTGCTTATTCTGGTTTTTAACATCTTGCAAGTGTATCGGGAGAGCATTGTGAGATTACTCATTTACTTAATATTGGTTGAACTATCTCGGACCTAGGGATATGACGAGGTTAAGTGGCTAAAGAAGAATTCAACAACATCGGTGTTCATCCTTCGATTCACGCCGGGAGGTATAATCAAAGACGTGTTCATCGACAGACTTGGACCTAGGGATAGGCCAAGGCACAACAGAGATTCTTGCCAAGCTTGAATAACAGAGTTGTGTGATCGCTGCCGCGACTAACAACAGACCGCTGCCGTGACAGGTGCTGCCGCAGCAGGCGCGACGACAGAACAGAGTTTCCTAGACTTTGCAACACCTACACTACTGAGCAATTCAATATCGGCCTATTCTCTCTATCCTGATTTCAATACTCTTTTATTATCATTATTCTTATTATTCTCGTGACAACATTTAAACTATTTCTTTTTCCTCTCGTGCAGTAATTTAAGGTGAAGCTATTAGCCCAGTCCATGTGGAGTCGATATCCGATACTTCCGTATCACTTTACTACTTGCGTCGTGTACACTTGCACTACATTGCGATAGACACTTTTACACGCAACAGTGTGCGCAATAGAAGAGTCAACTACGAGGAAGGATTATACATGAAAGAAGCCTTTGGTTATTAAGGCCAAGGCAAGAGTAAGTGAGCGAATGAGGGGCATGACCCCACCACTTATAATCAAGGCACAAACCCTATTTCCATACTAGGATAGAAAACATGTCCCTTGGAACTATGCTTGCACGGTGGCGACCCTAGGAGGGTTACCAACTGAAGAGAAAACAAAGGATAATCTGTTAATGAGGTGAGTCGTTTCACTAGGACTGGGAGACGGTATTCCCTACCATTAGTAGAGGATAGAGATGTGACACAGATGAGGGATGCTGCTAAAGAGCCAAAAAATAAGATGAATGATATTTCTTTAAGGAGAAGCCACCAGTATACTATGAGCCTGTAAAGGAGTCAGAGGCTCAAGAATTTCTGAAACGACTACAGTGTGGTGGAGTAGATCACAAGCTCTCAACTAGAATCTCTATGTTGTCTTTATTGCTTAGTTTTGAGGGCCACCACGATGCTTTATTAAAGATTCTGAACCGTACGCTTGTGCCAAAAGAGATCAATGCTAACGAGATGGACATGCTGGTAGGTAACATTGTTGTTAACAATTTTATTTCTTTTAACGATGAGGAAATACAAGAAGGAGGGAGGGGAACATGCAAAGCTCTGCACATTTCCACAAGATGAAAGGGATACATGCTACCAGGTGTCCTTATTGATAACAAATCAGCCCTGAATGTTCTACCATTAGCAACATTAAAGAAATTGCCAATAGATGGCTCGCACATGAGAGCTTATCAAAATATTGTGAGAGCATTCGATGGAACGCATAGAGATGTGTTGGGAAAGATTGAAGTGCCTTTGTAGATCGGACCATCGACCTTCAACGTAGAATTTGTGGTCATGGATATAAAGCCTAGTTATAGTCGTTTACTAGGGTGTTATAGATCCATACAGCAGGGGGTCCCTTGTACCCTTCACCGAAAGTTAAAATTCATGATTGATAAACAATTGATAACAGTCGGTGCAGAGGAGGAAATCATTGCATCGGTAACCACTGATGCACCCTTTATCGAGATAGATGAGGGTGCGCTCGAGTGTCACTTCAGGACACTGAAGCTAGTCAATGCAACCTTTGTCACCAAGGGGAGTAAAATGTCGGAATCAGAACTATCCAGCTACACAAAGATGCAGGTGAAGCAGACTCTCATAAAAGGAGCTAAAGTTCGAAAAAGATTTGTGAAAATACATCAAGGGAGGCTACACCCCGTGGTTATCCCAGTAAAAATTGATCAATTTGGGTTGGGCTTCGAGCCTAACCATTGGCAGAGAAAGGCAAAAATTAGGAAGCACCAGGAAAGGAGAAGGGCAAGATTGAAAGGGGTGGAAATTGAGTGGGAGCCTATGACACTCCCACCTCTAAGCCATAATTTCAGATCTGAGGGTTTTCTAGACTCCAACGCCCAAATCAATCAGGAGGAGAAAGAAAAAAATGACACGTGTGAAGCATTTGAGAGGCTGAGCATATGGCTGTAAATGAGACGAGACAGATCGCGAGCTACTCGAGCTCAACTCGGTCAAAGCTCGGTCAAAGCTCGACTCGATTGGACTCGACTCGAGCTCGAACTCGGCTCGAGTTCTTGACGAGCCGAGCCGAGCTACTTGATACCCGACTCGAAAAGCTCATGAGCTACTCGAAAATATAATATACTAATTTTTTTATCTTTTATAATTTAAAATCTAAATTCTTAAACTTAAAACCCTAAATATAAACCCTAAACATAAGTATTTAACCATAAAATCTAAATCCTAAATTCTAAACCCAACAACTTAAACCTCTAAACCTTAAACTAACACCCTAAACCCTAAAATTAACAAGCTTGAGTTTACACAACTTGTGTATCAAAGTTTTTTCTTCATAGGACTTTAAATGAGACGTGACAAATGAAGAGTTACTCGAGTCCAATGCAGTCAAAAATTGGTCAATACTTGACTCGATTGGGCTCGAATTAAGCTCGAACTCGACTCGAATTCTAAACGAGCCGAGTCGAGCTCGAGTAGTGCTAAGCTCGGCTCGGCTCGTTAAGATTTCGAGTCGAGTTCGAGCTTGAGTAATTTCTAACGAGCCGAGCCGAGCTTAGCACTATCTGAGCATCAATGGCGTTATGGACGAGGAAGGAGAGAACAAGTACTTGTCCATGGTTATCCCCTGCTTTGAACTTGACAACTGGACTGCTGAAGAAATTCATGTAGTCTTTAAGACAGTTTCAGAGTAATTCTCAAAATCACCCTATTTGCCCCTAGGTATGGAGGCAATTAGGGATCTTATGTAAAGGGCCTATGTCAAACTAATAATTTTAAGTTCAATAAAAGATGCATTTTCCTTCCTTCCAACAATTTTTGCGTGGAAAAGTTTTCAATAAACCATGAATAAACCCATAGTAAAAAATGAGAACTAAAACAAATCATTCATTCATTGGTTCATCACTTTCCTTCGTATATATATTCTTTGTTTTTGTTCCCATTGTAGGTCTTCAGATATTAGTGGCTTAAACGATTCCGAGTCAGAATTCGAAGTTAACTTTGAACTGCCTTCATGCCTAGAAGAAATCAAAAATGTTGATGATAAGGAAGAATATGATCTACCCAATGATTTTCTCATAATTGTAGAAGGAGAAGTGAAACAGATTATACCACACAAGGAGGAGTTAAAAATTCTGAACTTTGGCACGGAAGAAGAAAAGCACGAGGTAAAGATTGGCACCATCATTACGTCTATTACCCGACAAAGCCTGATCGAGCTCCTAAAAGAGTATAAGGATATTTTTTCCTGGTCTTACCAAGACATGCCAGGTCTTGACAATGACAATGTCGTACATCGACTGTCAATAAAGTTAGGGTGTGAACCTATGAAACAAAAGCTTAGAAGGATGAAAGCTAAGACACTCCTGAAAATTAGGGATGAAGTAAAAAAGCAGTATGACGCAGGTTTCCTGGAAGTAGCCAAATATCCATAATGGGTAGCAAACATTGTTCCAGTTCCTAAAAAGGATGGAAATGTACGAATGTGTGTGGACTACAGGGACCTCAATAGGGCGAGCCCCAAGGGCAATTTCCCACTACCATACATTGATAAATTAGTGGAAAACACATCCGGACATTCCTTCTTTTCTTTCATGGACGGTTTCTCCGGGTATAATCAGATTAAGATGTGCCCAGAAGATACGGAAAAGACCACCTTCATAACACTTTGGGGAACTTATTGCTATAAATTAATGCCTTTTGGTTTGAAAAATGACGGGGCAACTTACCAAAGAACCGTGATACTCTATTCCATGATATGATGCACAGGGAAATAAAAGTGTACGTTAATGATATGATTGCCAAATCCCGATCAGAGGAGGAACATCTAGCGAATTTAGAAAAAACTCTTTCAAATGTTAAGGAAGTTCCAACTAAAACTTATCCCAAATAAGTGTACATTTGAGGCTACATCCAGAAAATTGTTATGCTTTGTGTTAAGTAGGAGAGGAATAGACAAGATTAAGGACATACAAGAGTTTCTTCCACCGCAAACATAGAAGGAAGTTCGGGGTTTTCTGGGATGATTAAACTACATTTCCCGTTTCATTTCCCAGCTGACGGACAAATACGATCTAATGTTCAGGCTACCCAGAAATAATAACCCAGGCACATAGAACGAAGAATCACATGTAGCTTTGGAGAAGATCAAAGAGCATCTAACTAATCCTCATGTGCTGATCCTGACAGTTTCTGGAAAGCCTTTAATTCTATACATAACGATTTATGAAGGCTCTATGGGTTGTATGATGGGGCAGCATGACAAAATTGGAAGAAAAGAAAGGGTGATATATTACCTAAGCAAAAAGTTCACCGATTGTGAAACCAGGTACTCTTCAATTGAAAAATTACGTTGTGCACTGGTCTAGGCAACTAAAAGGCTTAGGCAATATATGCTATATCACACTACATGGCTAATTTTAAAGTTAGATCCACTAAAGTTCATGATGAAAGCTCCAGCCCTATTAGGAAGACTGGCACATTGGTAGATGTTACTATCTGAGTTTGACATTTAGTGTGTGAGTCAAAAAGCGGTAAAAGAAAGTGCCATAGCTAATTTTCTGGCAAAGTCGAGCATGTGACAACTATGAGGCGCTGAGTTTCAATTTCCATGATGCCTAATGCATATTTCAGAAGATAGTGAAGACCCGACAGAATCATGGGTCCTGAACTTCGATGGTGCAGCAAATGATTTGGGACGTGGCATTGGAGTAGTCTTGGTTTCTCTAGAAGTGGATTTCTATCCATTCACCAGTCGTTTGAATTTCTTTTGTGCCAATAATATGGCAGAATATGAGGCTTGTATATTGAGATTAAGGGAGGCCATTGAAAGGAAATTTTGTAGCTTTAAAATTTTTGGAGACTCAATGTTAGTTATCTATCAAGTACGTGGTTAATGGGAGACGAAAGATGCAAAGCTAGTAGAATATCATAAGATGGTCCTCGAATTAACTGATGAATTCAATGAGATCACCTTCAAGTATCTCCCTAGAGAAGAAAATCAAATAGCAGATGCCTTGGCCACTTTACCTGCTATGTTCAAGGCGAGTGAAGATTCAAAGAAGATGCCCATCATATTGCAAATGCTAGATTCCCCAGCTTACTGCTATGACGTGGAAGAGGAAGTAGACGGCTTGCCATGGTACCACAATATCCTACAACACATAAAGTCACAGCAATACCCGCCCCAGGCAACTGAGAATGAAAAGGAAATGATAAGGAAATTGGCATCATGGTATATTCTTGATGGAGAGATTTTTTACAAAAGGAGTTGAGATCAAGTGCTTTTGATGTGCGTAGACGCAAAAGAAGCTCGATTGATTTAAGAAGAAGTTCATGGGGGAGTTTGTGGAACTCACCCAAGTGGCTTTACCATGGCTAAGAGAATCATTTACTTTGGGTACTATTGGTCAACCATGGAAGGGGATTGTATCAATTATTCTTGCAAATGCCACAAGTGTCAAGTTTATCCAAATAAGGTTCATACACCCCCTCAGTCACTCCATGTAATGTCAGCCCTTGGCCGTTCCATATGTGAGGCATAGATGTCATTGGCCAGATCCATCCAAAGGCGTCAAATGGACATCAGTTCATTATAGTAGCCATCGAATATTTCACAATGCTTCCAATATGAACAATAGGATGATTGCCGGGGTCTATGAGTAGTTTAACATCAAACATCATAATTCAGTAATATATTGCCCAAAGATGAATGGGCAGTGGAGGCTGCAAATAAGAACATCAAAAAGATCGTCGCAAAAATGACCGAAACTTATAAAGACTGGCATGAGAAGCTATAGTTTGCCTTATATGCATATCGAACTACAGTACAAACATCTTCCAGAGCAACGCCATTTTTGTTGGTGTACGAAGTAGAGACAATATTACCAATTGAGGTTGAGATAACATTTCTTCGTATCTTAATGGAGGCAAAGTTAGACGAGGAAGAATGTGTTAAGCAAGATATGATCAGTTGAACCTAATTGATGAGAAAAGGTTGAAAGCCTTATGCCACGGTCAGATGCACCAAAGAAGGATGATAAGGGCTCATGAGAATAAAGTTCGACTGAGAGAATTCCAGGAAGGCTATTTGGTGCTGAAGAAGAAGTTA
Source organism: Hibiscus trionum (assembly GCA_030270665.1). Taxonomy (NCBI): domain Eukaryota; kingdom Viridiplantae; phylum Streptophyta; class Magnoliopsida; order Malvales; family Malvaceae; genus Hibiscus; species Hibiscus trionum. The sequence goes on along the minus strand of BSYR01000007.1, from coordinate 3,909,715 downwards.
CAAGTCCAGAGTTATTCTCAAGGAAAATGGGCACCAAATTGGGAAGGACCATACATTGTAACAAAGGTTTTCTCATGTGGGGCATTAATTTTGGCTGAGATGGAAGGAGATGAACTTTAGAGCCCAATAAATTCTAATTTAGTCAATAAGTATTTTGTTTAAAGAAAAAGAAAAGATAAAAAAGGAAAAAAAAGAAAAAAAGAAAAGAAAAAGAAAAGATAAAAGAGGGGTTCAAAATGAAAACTCGTAAAGGGGGTTTTGAAACCAAAGGAGAACTTGAGTTGAAAACCCACAAAGGGCGGCTCAGGTGATTGATATGGAAAGTGATTCTCTCGGGTAATGACATAGATAGATCTTCTCGCATTGTCACCATTTTCGAAGTCTGCTCGACATGGGTAGCATTCAAGGCATCTCACGGCATTTTGACCAGGAGAAGTTTTTGTCGTTGATATTTGAATACTTTTACTTGTGATTTCTTTTCTGTTTGCCACAGTATGAATAAAATTGGCCTTCTTCTTTGTTGATACCCTTCCCTTTTCAAGAGCATCTTGCATTGAAATGAGAATTAATAGTTTTGACATCACCTAAAACATACAAAAAGATTTTTGAGCATTACTTTGAAAGAGTTTTAAAAGTACAGGGACTATGAGGCAATCCATTGTTAATTTTAGAACTTGGGGCATGAATCATTGATGCATAAGGACATTCAATGTTGAAATAAGTTTTGCTGCAAATATTCCCATGCAAGCAATACAAGGTATTCTATGTAGGCAAGAATCTGAGAACACTTAGGGAGCTTTGAAGTTCCCAGTTATCCCTAAAGCAACATGTTCTTTTGATCGCCGGCCTCTTTTCCATGAGTATGAGAACAATTTTACAGACATTGAAAGTGGCATCCAAAGATATAAGGATTCTCATTCACGCTCCCGAAGCACTCAAGAAGGCTTGTCTCTAAATTTTGTGTATCAACTACAATGATAGTAGATTTTAGGACGTTTGCATACGAAGATCGAATGTTTTCAATGAAGCAAAGAGGTACAAAGAATGAGAATGATAAAGTAGAAATAGTTGAAGAAGTTTACCCTTAGGACCAGGAGTACAAGATTACTGGATTAAGTGAGCAAAGATCAAAAGTTTTCAATAAAGCAAAGAGGTACATAGAATGAAAATGGAGGTGGAAATAGTGGAAATGATTTAAAAAGAAACTAAAATCTATCATGCATTCATGTTTAGACATCATTAGGAGCATGTTCATCATAGTTGCACTTGTGTATCGCATTTTCAAAGGTATATGAAGGCTTTTTCAGCAAAGAAACCTACTTATTTATTCAAGCATAAGAAGAATAGAACCCGCCTATTCGTTCGGGAATTTGGAGAATAGAACCTACTTATCTATTCAAGAATAAGGAGAATAGAACTAGCCTATCCGTTCGGGCATTTGGAGACTGGAAACTGCTTATCTATTCAAGCATAAGGAGAATAGAACCCGTATATCCGTTCGAGCATTTGGAGAATGGGACCTGCTTATCTATTCAAGCTTAACGAGAATAGAACCCGACTATCTGTTTGAGCATTTGGAGAATGGAACTTACTTATCAGTTCGAGCAGAAGGAGAGCGAAGCCCGCCAGTTCGTCAATACAAGATGTTTTGACGGTTTGGTATTTAGTGAAAATAAGTGTTCTTTTCTTCTTTGTTCTATTCATGTTTCACCGGAATGACCAATGAGGGGCAGTTGTTGTCACTGAATTTTCACCTAACCTTTAATTTATTTTTGCTTTCATTTTGTTGTTGTTATATTTATGTCATTCGGTTTAATAGTAATGTAGTGGTGTTATTACATAATTAGTGTTAATTTTGTATCATAGTTAGTTTGTTAGTACATTAGTTAGAATAAAACAAAAAAATATAGAAATATAAAAAGGCTAACTTGTCTTGCAAGAGTCCATTACATAGAATTAGAGTCCATACGGTTAAAATTAAATACATGTCTATATAATAAAGGCTTGATTCAGCCCATATTAAGTAAAATATATAAGTTTCTTTGAATTAAATAAAATCCCACCTTAAAATATAAATAAAAGAGTCATTTTGGAAATTAGAAGTCCATTAAAATGTTTACATAAAGGGTCTATTACATGAATTTTGTTTACAAAGGCTCATTTGGCCCTATTTAATAAAGCCGTAATTCTTTCTCTTTGTTTCTTCACAACTAACAGGAGACCGTTGGATCAGGAATTGATCCTACGGCGCAAATTATGCCCAGGTTGGGAAAGATCAAGAGTTTCACTTCCCAACTGTTAGATCATGAGTAATCTAACGGTCCAGATTATTTCGAGGTAAGCCATAAAAATCACGCACGTAAGCCAGCTAGAGGAGATCAAGCGGTGCACCTTCTCGACCGTTAGATCAGAAATGATCTAACGTCTCAGATCACCCCAACATAGGTCATGAGGATCGCCACTCACGCGTGAGCCACGCGCTCGTCATTTCGAATTCTCACGAGCATTTCATCTTCCCGGACCATTTGTCTCTATTTTGATCGCTCTCACCGGTGTCACTTCACCATTTTCGGTCACTGGAAACACGAAGGAAAAAAAGGGGTTAAAATCCTTGAACGAACAACAAAAGTCAAAGGACTAAATCTCTAAATCAAAGCTCTAGCAAGAATCAAGCGACAATCGGATTAGGACAGAGGGCAAATCACGAATCAACAACAAATCGGCTTAAAATTAAAGGCTAGACAAAAGCATTGTAGATGATTATTAGGGATTTAAGCTTGAGATTCAAGCATAAATGTATCTATATAAACATTGTAAATCTCTTATAACAACATATGATTCATACACAATACACAAGAAAATACATACAGAAACTCAGTGTAAAGAACAAGCTTCTTCGTTTATGGTAACTCATCTATTTCATTATTTATGCTTTTTAAAAAAAATAAAAAAGGGAATAGACATTTTACCTTCATTTTTCGAAGCGCCACCATGCATGTTGGTTTCGATGTAGCTTCAATGACCGATAAATGATTCGAAGTTCGCCGGATTCTTGAAACCATCAAGAATTTGGGGTTTTTCTGAAACTAGTTTTTAAAAGGATCGATAAAGGATTTTTAAAAGGATCAAAATGAGGCTTTTTTTGAAATTATTGTTGCCGACAACGGTGGCTGGCGTTCCTGAATGGTGGCCAGTATTACAGACGACCATCGTACTCTCAAAATCAATGGAGAGCATTTCGGGATGGAGAGTCAGTTTTGAGCCATTCGAAAGGGGGAGAAAAATGAATATAATTTCAGTTTTTATCTTATTTATACCGACCCGCAACCCGACCCGTATCTGCCTTCCAACCCGCACCCAACTTTCATGGATCTTATACCGCGACACTTCGGTCTTAAAACCTTTCAATTTCGTCCTAGCCGTTTTAATTTGTCCTTCAGATTTCAGTTTTCTTTCAATTAGGTTCATAATTTAGATTTCTTGTAAAAAAGAAAACTAATTTTGTTATCCCTTTTCTTTATTCGAATTATTTATTGATTTTTAGCAATTAATTTCTTTTTATATGCATATATATGCTTGTTAAAAACCCTAGGAATAGGTTTTCAAAAAGCTTAGATTAGAGCCCTTGTGTGATGAAAAACTTTCTTAATATTTTAAAAAATAAGATACATTTAAATTATACTTTAACCTTAATTAGATTTTTAAAATATGTAAACTTTTCTTAGGTAAATAATCACTAATTAGATTTAATAAAAAAGGTTATAACACATTTAATTGTTTCTTGTTGGCATGATTAAAAAGTGAAAATTAATTAATGTGTCTTACCAAACGGAAATGGCGGTGAGGCCGTTAAAATAGATTTATATTCATTAAACGGACAAATAAATCGAAACTCCTGCGAACTCGTAAATTCTAGCTTTGAAAATACTTTTGAAATCAATATGGTACCATTTTTTTGGCGTTGTGGGGGTGCTAATCCTTACCCACACGTAACCGACCCTCGAACCTATTTTCTTGTTTTCGCAGACAAAAAATATTATTTTAATAAATAAGGCGTTTTATTAAAATACCTTGTTTTAAAAAGTGATCCAATCACACTTTTTTTCAAAACAAGATTGGTGTTAACTTCGTGTTTTAGTGTTTTCGAAAAATGTCAAGCTCGAAAGGGTTGAGACAAAGATGTTATCATTTGGGTTGACTTTAAGGATGGGGATTATTCAGTGAAATCGGGTTACCACCACATCTTCAATGATCTGATCCTACCCCCCAGCCTTGTCCTAGCAATTATCCCTCATCTGACTCCATTTTATGGTAGCAATTATCCCTTTTGAAGATCAAGAATTTTCTTAGTTGAGATGATCAAACAATGTCGAATTGGCCAAGAGGGGTGAATTGGCTTTTTAAAATGAAAGGGAACAAACTGGTAAAATAAAAATTGAAGACAAAGAGGTTTAGAGTGGTTCAAGATTCTAACAAGCTCTACATCCACTACCTTAACTCCCACTAAGGATTTCAACCAATTCACTACTTAATTCTTCCCCTTTTCTAGGATTAGGAGGAAACTGTTAAAAGGATCAAAGGTTTCTACCCAAAGCTTGATCAAAATCACTCTTTTACAAGAAGAAATTGACAAATTGAAAATGGACCTCTCAATAGGTAAAATATTTTCCAAATTGCTATAGCATACTCCCCAAACTTGAAATGAAAGATTGCAAATGAATTACACAATTTGGGTGTAAGATTTTGACTTTAAATGGTTCAAAGAGATTGAATTTTTGCTTAATTGTGCTTGACTTGATGAATAGTTGTTGTTATAGCTTTAGAGGCTTGCTTTTATACCTTCTCATTAAATTTTATCCGTTTGGGTGGTTGGCATCATCAATAGAGTCGTTGATTTCTCTTTTTCCCACCATAAATGCACTTCTGCAACCTACCATTTCGGTACACGGGGTACGTGTATCGATACCTGTCTCAAAACCGAAAGAGTCGTTGCAGGTAATAAAGAGGGCGTATCAATACGCAAAAAGGTGTATTAAAATGATAAAGGGGCCGTATCGAAATGGCTATAGGTCATATCGATGCAATTTTACAAACTTAGACACTGCCAAACTCTGTATCAGTACGCCACAAGGGTGTATCAGTACGGGTAACTAAAATTCAAAAGTTTGATGATTTCATCTAACTAACAAGGCAACGATCATTTAATAAATGCAAAGATTTCAAAATCTTAACCCTCGTATTGATACTGTATAGGTCTTATCGGCACGCTAGACACAAACCTTAAGCCCAGATGAATGTTGTATAGAAACATGCATAGCCATATCGAAATAGGCTCAGCCGTATCGAAACGTGAAATTTCAGTAGCCAATTAAGATGAGGCCGTATCGAAACTTTGGGATAGCGTATTGAAATACCTATGTAATTTTGTAAAGTTTGACTTTGGAAAGGCAATGCCGTATCGAAACACTTATATAGTGTATCGAAACGCCTAAGCGATTTTGTTAAGATTGACTTTGAAAACACTTAGAAAAAATTGCGGGGTTTAAGTTTTGACTTGAAAACAATTTTAGTTTAAAATACTTGTCAATAGTGAGACTTTCAAATACTTAAAATTTATTTACATTGCAATTCGGTCCTTAAACTATTTGTTATATCAAAATCAAACATAGGTTTTACAATCTCCCATTTTTGATATAATAAAACCAAAGTAAATTTTTAAGTACTCCCCCTTAGTTTAAGCTAGGTTTTTGAAAGATTTAGCTTAAATTTTTTTCTTATACCCTTCTCCCTCTTTTTGTTATATCAAAATCAATGATAGAAGCAAGATTAAGCAAACAACATAAATTTCATTAATAGCTCAAAGCATAATAATTCAAAGCAAGCATAAAATCCAAACTTAAATCTTAAAACATAAATCAAACTAAATATTCAAAGCATAGGTTCAAAGGGAAATAACATAGATGCATAAAAGAAAATCCTAATATGATATGTTATGATATGCAAGACCTAAGCCTTGTCTTGATCTTCATCTTCAACTTCATCTTCCCTTTATTGTTGACATTATTACCTTGAGATTGTCCCCACTCATCATGAAAAGCTTGAAGAGAGATGTTCATGGAAACTTGTTGAGTTTCAATCGAGGTAACTCAATTCTCAATGGAAAGGACTCTCTCCTCCAAGGTGGTGAACCTTGTGTCAATCGCGGAAAATTCGTAATTCATGTTTGTGCCCAATGAGGTGAATTGCTCGTTGAGAAATGCCATGAGGGCATCCATGGATGGTTGAGCAACTTCAGTTTGAGGTTTCGCTTGAGGAGGCACACTTTTTTATGGTCTATCTTCTTGAGGAATTTGATTGATACGAACCCAATTACCCTCAAAGTAGTGAAACTTGGAACGGATAAGAGAACACTCATCGAACGGATCTTTGAGAAGCTCGGGAAAGTCACACGAGCAATCAATTTCTATCTTCGAGAACAAGTATCTAAAAGCAGTGCCATATGTGAATGAAGAGACAAGATAAGTGTGGCAATGTTGAACAAGATAAACTGTAACACCCCAATTTTGGGCATAGAAGTTTAGGGTTTGAATCGGACCGGTCTGAGAAACGGTTCGAATATAAAAGGGGGTTTTAGGGAAAGCCTAGTTCGGGATGCTTTAAAAATATAGAAAAATATCTAAAAATCCTCATTTAATATATGTAAGAGAGTGGTGAAATCAATTTTACAAAATAAGGTTTGGAAATACTACATTTCGGTGTAGTGACCAAATTGCGATTTTTGCAAAGTTTAGTAGTGACTGTTTTGTAAAGGATTGAAACTTTGAATCTTTAAGGAGCTAATTTACCCAAAATGTTTTTCTCCAGATTTTTCCTTAATTTGGGTGATTTAATTAATGTTTTAATTAAATAAAAGAAAAGGAAAACTACTTTTGAACTTTCATAACTACCTTTCTCTAATTTTCTCTCATTCATTTTTCTCTCAAAATCCCATCATCCAAACATCTTTTCTCCAGAAGCTTTCACATTGTTTTTCACTTCGATTGATGAGATTTCCATCACCTATTGGTTTCCAATCAATCTTGCAACAAATCCTCTTGATTTCTACATTACTTTTTCATGGAATTTTGCCCAAATCAAGAGGAAATCATCATTTAGAGGTAAGATTGTTCTTCTCCTCTAAATACTCAGTTATTTATTGAAATTCCCAAGTTATCAATCCTTTATTCAATATTTATGAATGGTTTTAATGTTAGAAACAAGATTTTGGCTTAAAACTCATGATTCTGGAAGAGATCTTGTGGATTTTCGTTGAAATTGATTGGGCTCTGTTTTGAGATAGTTCTATAATGTATTTTGGATGTTAGATGATGTTAGAAATGAGGTTTTATCAATCCAATCCCGAATAGGTTGTGTTTCCTAAGTTTTTACTTATGAAAATGGTGGTTTTTGTGGTGTTTTTGATGTTCTGTTATAGCTGGAGGTATAAGGACGAGTTGAGAGTTGTTTTTGATGTTAATTGATGTTTAGAAATGATTAGAAGTGATGGATCTTGGCTGGGTTAAGTTTTAGAAGAGTTTTGAGGTGATTTCGGTTGTGTTTGGTGGCCAAAATGTTGGTTTTAGGTAGAGCAGCGAGTTTAGGAGTGTTAGCCGAAGATTTCAATGCATGATGATGTATTAATCCTCTGCTTTGATGTGTCTAAAATAGGGGAGACATCTTCGGACACTTTTGGAGTTGATCCAGAGGCTTAATCGGCGTTTCGGCAAGCTAGCAAAACGAAATTGGTGAGTGCGTTTGGTTTTGAAGTCCACGAGGACAAAAAACACAAGGTTTGGGGATTTAGGAGAGGTTTGAAACACCTTCCTATGTCCGGAAGTAAGTATGGCTTGATTTGATCTCTCTAAGTGGTGTTTGGCCCAAAATTTCTTTTACATGCTCATGATTTGTGTTGGTTAAATTCCTACCGTTTTTATGCATGTTTTGGAGCATGAGATTATGCTTGTAGAGTTCTCATTAGATGGCATGATGCATTGAATAGATTTGAGCTTTTGGTTTAAAGCAAAGTATGATTATTGTTTTGAAAAGTGATGAGAAAACACTTGAGTTATTTTGTATGAAAAACAGTAGGTGTGATGATATTTTAACACATTATATTGGCATAGATGTTGAGAAACTTACCGGATATAATTGATCGATCAATAGGATGAGAGTGCATTATAAACTAAAAATTCGTACGTGCTCTTTGGTTAAGCCAAAGGGAGATTTTCCGATGATGGGCATTCCATCGGGTAGGACTTGGTGAAATACCCAAGCTTTGTGGCAATGAGAGATTCCGCCATGTGAGTACGGTGATGAGAGATTCCACCGGAAGTTGTTGCTAGACAAGTGTGTACGGTGATGTGAGATTCCACCGGAAGAGTCTAGTGTAGAAATGTGTCTGCATATCCGAGTATTGATGAGATGCTAAATGCCAATATAAATGATGAAACAGTTTTTGTTACACATGTACCTTGATGAAATGATTTATGCTATGAGATATCCATATGTGTTTTGTTTAGAAATGTTTTGACATTACAAGCATGTAAATGGCCTTGCCATGAGATTTGCATTGGTTTTAATGCATGAGATAGAATGGAGGTACATGTGTTTTCAATGAGTTTTGCTTTGAAAGTTTATCAAGCATGAGAATGAGATGAGCATGTGGTTTAAAAGCTTTGTTGAAAGTGTTTTCTAAAATGCATTATTGTGTTGGTTTTCTTTAGAGCATGCCTCACTAAGCATTTGTGCTTACGCTCTCTTTTACTAATAATGCAGATAATTGAGGTGTTTAAGGGCATCAAGGAAGCTAAGTGTGTCCAAGGGAATCCAAGCTCATGTATGGTGAAGTTTCCTTACACTATTAGTTTTGATAATTTGGCAATGGGAACCAAAGTCTTGTTTTGGGAGATGTGTTAAACTCCCTGTAGTTGTGGCATGTGTGCCTTGGTTGATTTGAATTTTAGATGGCTTTAATTGTTTGTTTGGAGGTTTGATTTCCCTTTTTGGCTTGGATATTAGGATGCATGCCTCTAGACTCGTAAATTTTCATGTTTGATGCGATGAATGTGTTTAGGAGTTCTAAACATGCACCTTATATGTTTAATGACTTGTTGTTATGCATGGGAAGTCGTTTGGATGTGTTTGATCGAGTTTATGCTTGAAAAACCAACATTTGCTGCTGTTTCTGGGCAAACCGTATCGAAACACCTCATAGTGTTTCGAAACGGGGGCCTAAAATGGACTTCGTGTTTCGAAACGCTAGGGGATGTTTTGAAACGATTTGGCTACTAGAAGGCCTCGTTTCGGAACCAGTCTCGGAACCAACCCACGTTTCGAAATGGTCAACTCCGTTTCGATTCACCATTTCGATACAGCTGGTGAACGTTTCGAAACAGGTGACCGTTGGGCACTGATTTTAATGGTGCAGAAGTTTGCAAGCTTTACTTTTTAGTCCCAAAAGTTGATGTTGCAATTGCTTGAGTTTGAGATGTTCAATTAAGATGAGATTTGGTAGTGAAGCAAGTAATATGACTAATTTCATATTGGAAACTTTAAAATCAGTAAGGACCTTCTAATTTAAAAAAATTACAAAATGGTCCCTAATCATATTAATAGTGCAATTGAGTCCTATATGGTATTCGATTGCTATGCCGTTCTCAAATATGTTTTATGAGTACTCACTTAGGGTTAATATGTATCTAAAAAAGATTAAAAAGAAAAAACGGTCGTGAATTAAGGTTGACTTTCGGGTTGACTTTGGGTTTCCCCGTATAATCTTCGTAGTTTGGGTCTACCGTCTAGGCCGGGCTAAGGGGGTTACATTTGGTGGTATCAGAACTTAGTTCTCGTATAATTGGGAATTGTTATGTGGGTGAGGTATGTGTATTTGCATGATATGCCTTTCGGGTGGAAAAGGGTTGTATGAATAGTGATGTATGATATCATTTGTGATGTTGTTGTGGTTTGATGCCATGTTGGAGTGTGTTAGGAGATCCCATTGCCATATCAAAACTAATGAAAGTATTGTTTTCGAAAAAGAGCTTGAGTACTTGGATTACTTACCTTATTGAGACTATTTGTGTTTATTGCATTTGTGTCAGTGCATTGTTTTCTTTGTAAATGAGGCCACGTAGAGAGATGAGGATGAATACAAGAGCTATGGCTCAGAACGAGGATGATGAGAATGATGAGAATGTTGTGGATTTACCTCCTTCCCCTGGTGGTGGACCACCCGGTGGTAGTGGTGCTGGAGGTGATAATGCTGGTGCTGGGGTCGCTGGGCCTGAAGGTGTGCAGGGGCAAGCTGCTCCTGACATGATGGTGTTGATTCAGGCTATTGCTAGAGCCTTTCAGGCAGCAATAGCTGGAGCTCATGGAGCTGCGCATCAGGATGATGCCAATGTGAGATTGCCTTTGGAACGTCTTCGCAGTCTGGGAGGGACTGAGTTCAGAGGTTTATCTCTGGAAGGATCTGAGTCTTGGTTGGAAAGCACCAAGAGGATTTTGGGTCAAATGAACTGCAATAATGTGCTGAAGCTGGGTTGTGTGGTGTAACTGCAGCATGGTGATGCTTATACGTGGTGGACGACCACTATCTCTGGGATGGAAGATGACGAGGTGACCTGGACGTTCTTCCTGAGTGCTTTTAAGCGGAAGTATCTGGGTGTGCGATACCTAGATGAGAAGAAAAGAGAATTTATGTCTCTTGTGCAAGGTAGCATGACGGTAGCTGAGTATGAGATCCAGTTTGTCCGCCTCAGTCAGTATGCACCTGAGCTGATCCCTAACGAGCGGGAGAGGTGCGAACGATTCTGTTATGGGTTGGTAACGGATGTGAAGACCTTTATGCTTGCGGCAGACTATACAGATTTCGATGTCTTGGTCACTAGAGCCGAGGACATTGAGTCAAATCTTGGTTTGACTAGCCGTGCGGGTGGATCTAGCTCTGTGAAGAGAGCGGCTGAACGCGATTATTGTAGAGATCACAACAAGAGGCATAAGGATAGGAAGCCGCACTTTGATGCTAGGCGTGGAGGTGGTAATCCTGGAAGGGGTCAGCAAGGACCTAATGCTGTTCAGAGGACTCTTGAGTGTAACTGTTGTGGTAGACGGCATGGTTGTAACCCCCTTAACCCGGCCTAGACGGTTGACCCGAATTAAGAAGATTACACGGGGAAAACCAAAGTCAACCCGAAAGTCAACCTTGATTAACGACCTTTTTTTTTAAACTTGTCTAGATGCACATTAACCCTAGTTGTGATCAAACAAACAACATACTCAAAGAACATAAACATCAGAGATCAAATAGGGACCCAATTGAACAAATTACAACTTTAGGGACCAATTTGTAAATTCTGGTAATTATAAGGACTTAACCCAAATTAAAGTTACCAACTTGAAATTAATCATGTTTCATGCATCTCTGTCAAATTTCAGCTCAAACGGACATCCCAAACTCATACAATTGCACAAACAAGAATCGGGACCAAAATGCAAACATTTTGAAACATATAACTGCCAAAGTCAGCCCCCAACCTTCAGGTGTTCCGAAACAGGGAGAGCCTGTTTCGAAACGCGGGGTCGTTCCGCAACGCGTACCGAAACGAGGGTTGGCAGAGGCCTTCCCGTTTCGGAACGGTGTCTCCCGTTTCGGACGCCTGGGTTGCTACAAGGCACCCGTTCCGAAACGGAGGCTCCTGTTCCGATACGGCCTGCACAGATTGTAGAAAAATTCATGCTTAAACACACAATTGACCAACCAATCATGCTCCAAATGCAACCAAACTTTACCAGCAACTCATACAACATACAAGAGACATATTTGCATCAACCAATTATCATTATATCATCATATATGAAAAGCCCCAAATCTAAAGGCATGCTTCCTACTCAAGCAAACCATTCATGCACTAAAACCTCCAAACCAACACATAATGGCCGATTACATGTACCAACATTAACAACAACATAAATCCAAAATAGGGAGTCCAAAACATCTCCCAAAACAACAACATAGGTCCCCCATTGCCAAAAACCAAAAGCTAAAAGTGTTTAAGAAAACCTTCCCATACATGAGCTTATCTTCCACTTGATTGCTTGCCTTCCTTGCTGCCCTTAATGCACCTTAATGTTCTGCATTATTGGTTTAAGAAAAGAGAGAGAGCGTAAGCAAAAGCTTAGTGAGGAAAGCTCAAATAAACCATTCAATAATGCATTTATAAAACACTTTTATAAATCATACATCAAAATACATTTAGACATGCTCACAAGCAATCTCAACCAAGCATCTCATGCTTCATATCATAACATGTCATATTGGCCACAAGTGATAATTACCATCTTTTAATAAGATCAACATAAGACTCACACATGGACTTTTAAACACCATTGTGATCTTATCCCCATGGACTTTTAAACACCATGGCCCATGGACTTTTAAACACCATGGCAAGGACCACACAAGGACTTTTAAACACCTTTGTGTCCTTAACAAGTTTCACCTCAAGGACTTTTAAACACCTTGACCCCAAGGACTTTTAAACACCTTGGCCCATGGACTTTTAAACACCATGACATGAATCACCCCAAGGACTTTTAAACACCTTGGCCCCAAGGACTTTTAACCACCTTGGAAAGGACCACACAAGGACTTTTAAACACCTTTGTGTTCGTAACAAGAACCATCCAAGGACTTTTAACCACCTTGATGTTCTTAAGTAAACTAGGCTCACTCAAGGACTTTTAACCACCTTGGTGACCTTAACCTTTTCAAAACATCACTTGCCAATATACATCATTTATCATCAATAATCCACTGTTTTAAAGCATTTAACCAAGCCATAAACATCATGCATCTTTAAGCATTAAACCACATTTAAACAATGTTCAAAAGCAAGGAACTCTAACCTTGAGCTTCCTTAAACACATGGCTTATAATCTCACAAACAAACATGCTAGATATGCTTTAAAAACAGAATTTAAACATGCAACAAACACATTGCACCCAACCATCACATGGTTCCTCATCAAGAGAGTTTTTCCGAAAACTTACTCTTGAGCTTAGAAAAGTTGTTTAGACTTAGACTAAGCTCCCAAACCTCCAAAACATTGGTTTCAAAGCCGAAACCCAAAATCCACTCACCGATTCCGTTTCGCTTCTTGCCGAAACACCAAATCAAGCTTCCGGATCACCACCACTTGGATCCAAAGATGACTCCCCTGTTTTAACACATCAAAACAGTAGATTAATGCATCATCATGCATTAATAGCTTCAATGAAAGCACCTAAACTCGCTGTTCTCATCCACACTCCATTTTCGGCCACCAAACACAACCGAAAATGCATCTAAACAACTCCTCAACAAAGCCCAGCCATAAACCATCAAAACTAAGCATCCTTAAACATCATTCAACATCTAAAAAGGACCTAACAACATCCTTATACCTCCAGCAACAACAGATCCACAAGATCACCCAAAAACAACCAAGAATCACAAGCTAAACTTAGGAAATTCAACCTATCCGGGATTGCATTAGTTAAAACTCAATTTCCAATTAATTTAACATTCATTTATCATCAATTATACACCTCAAATCACTGCTTTAACAGATCCAACGAAAATTCACCAAAATCAATCAAATCTTGCATTTAAAAGCCAAGATCCATAACACAACCTTAAAACCATTTACTAAACACAATTTAAGGATTGAGAACTTGGGAATTTCAGTAAAGAACTTAGAGTTCAGAGGAGAAGGATGTTCTTACCTCCAAACTTGAGTTTCTCCCTTTTAGAATCAAGTTTTCTTGAAAATCCACTTAGCAAATGGTGAGGTTTTGTTGTAGAGATGATTAGCAATCAAAAGGTAATTGAAAATATGAATTTAGGTGACAAAATCAGAGAGAAAAGCTCTGGAGAAAAGGTGTTTGGCTTGAGAGAAAATGAGAGAAAATAGAATTGAGAGAAAAGTTAGTTAAAACCAAAATATCTTCCCTCCACTTTGTTTTTTATTTAAAACCTTTTAATTAATCATTTAATATCTTTTGAAAATCTGGAGAAACTCCCATTGGGTAAATAGCTCCTTAAAGATTCAAAGTTTCAATCCTTTTTAAAACAGTCTCACAGTTTTCAAAAATTACATTTTGGTCACTAGCCCAAAATGTCACCCTTCCAAACCTCATTTTGCAAAATTGATTTCACAGTTCACTTATATATATTAAAAGAGGATTTTAGAACATTTTTCCATATTTTTAATGCAACCCGAACTAGGTTTTCCTAATTTCACCTTTTTAGATTCGACAGCACTTTGACCGGACCGGTCAACGCCCAAAACTTCTAAGCCCAAAACCGGGGCGTTACAATGGTGGCGAGTGTTGGGGTAACCTTGGTACATGCTGGAATTGTGGGAACCGTGGGCATTTGAAGAAGGATTGTCCTCAGCCTTTGAAGGAGGGATAGGCTCCGGTGAGAGCAGCTAAGCCACGGAGAGGCCGTGGGTACGGCCGTGGTAATTTCCAGCGCAGAGATGATGGTGGGAGGAATGTGGCTCATGTTGTGGCTGTTCAACCTGAGGGTGGTGGCCAGGCTCGAGTGTATGCTCAGCGTGAGGGAAGGAATGATACGGATGTGATCGCAGGTACCTTTACTTTGCAATCCTTATCATTGCTTTCTTTGATTGATTCTGGATCTACACACTCATACATATTGCGTGAACATGCTCAAATGCTTGGTTTACCTGTTAAGTCTTTGGATGTTGGTATGCGTGTGACTCGTTCTTTTGGTGAGACAGTTGTGACACGAAAGTTGTATAGAGGATGTCCCTTGAAAGTGCAAAACCATGTTTTTCTTTTTGATCTCATGGAATTGCCTTTCTATGGTTTTGATGTAATCCTTGGTATGGATTGGCTTGTTGAACATCGAGCTGTAGTGGATTTTGAAAGCAAGCGAGTTTCGTTGAAACTTGTGGATGATTACGAAGTGATGGTGGTTGGTGAGAATGTGAAGTTTCTTGCCAATGTGGTGTCTACCCTAGAAGCGAGTCGAATGCTGAGGCAAGGTTGCGAGGCTTACTTAGCCTTTGTGATGAATCCTTGTTCAAAGGAGTTGCGCGTTCAGGATATCAGAATTGTACGAGAGTTTCCTGGAGTGTTTCCGGAGGAGTTGCCTGGATTGCCGTCTAGTCGAGAGGTGGAGTTTGGAATTGAGCTGTATGAAAATACAACTCCGGTTTCCATTGCTCCCTATCGCATGGCACCTAAGGAGTTGAAGGAATTGAAGACGCAACTTCAGGAGTTGCTTGGCCGTGGTTTCATTCGGCCCAGTGTGTCACCGTGGGGTGCACCGGTCTTGTTCGTGAAGAAGAAGGATGGCACTATGAGAATGTGCATCGATTATCGTCAGCTAAACAAGTTGACTATCAAGAATCGATATCCTTTACCGAGGATTGATGATCTTTTTGATCAGTTTTCGTGGAGCGGCTGTGTTCTCTAAGATTGACTTAAGGTCAGGGTATTACCAGCTTAAGGTGAAAGATGTGGATGTGCCAAAAACAGCCTTTAGGACGAGGTATGGGCATTATGAGTTCCTTGTAATGCCGTTTGGCTTGACGAATGCTCCTGCAGCTTTCATGGAAATGATAAATAGAGTGTTCCATGAATATTTGGACAAGTTTGTTGTGGTGTTCATCGATGATATCCTTGTGTACTCTCGTACTGAGAAGGAGCATGAAGGTCATTTGAGGGTTGTCTTGCAAGCGCTTCTGGAAAATCAGCTTTATGCTAAGCTGAGCAAGTGTGAGTTTTGGCTAAAGGAAGTTGTGTTCCTTGGTCATGTGGTTTCGTCGGAGGGGATTCGTGTTGATCCTTAAAAGATCGAGGCGATTATGAATTGGAAGCCTCCTAAGTCTGTTCATGAAGTCCGTAGTTTCCTTGGGTTGGCAGGATATTAGCGGAGGTTTGTGGATGGTTTTTCGAAGAATGCTGCACCTTTGACGAATTTGTTGCAAAAGGATGTCAAGTATGAGAGGACGGAAGCAAGACAACAAGCTTTTGAGAAGCTTAAGGCAGCTTTGACGTAAGCTCCAATCTTGGTTCAACCTGAATCAGGGAAAGAGTTTGTGGTATATAGTGACGCATCCTATGTTGGTTTGGGATGTGTGCTAATGCAAGAGGGTAAGGTGGTGGCTTATGCATCGCGACAGTTGAAGGTGCATGAGTGCAATTATCCTACGCATGATATTGAGTTAGCTGCGGTGGTTTTTTCTTTGAAGATTTGGAGACATTATCTGTGTGGTGAGAAGTGTACTGTGTACACGGATCACAAGAGTTTGAAATATTTGATGTCTCAGAAAGAGTTGAATCTTAGGCAACTGTGTTGGGTGGAGTTGCTTAAGGATTACGATCTGACGATCGAGTACCATCCGGGAAAAGCTAATGTTGTAGCGGATGCCTTGAGCAGGAAAGTGGCAGTGGAGTTAAGGGCCATGTTTGCTAGCTTGAGTATTTCGCAAGATGGAGGTCTTGTGGCTGAATTGCAAGTGAAACCATCTTTGGTTCAGTTGATAAAAGATAAATTGTTGTTGGATGATTCTTTGGTGCCACATGTTCAGGATATTGTTGAGGATAGACCATCGAATTTCTGTTTTAATGATGATGGAGTTCTATGTTTTGGAAGTCGGATAGTAGTGCCAAATGATGTGGAGTTGAGGCGTACTATTCTGACTGAAGCTCATAGTAGTCATTTTGCTATGCACCCTGGTAGTACAAAGATGTATCGTGATTTAAAGGATCAGTACTACTGGGTGGGTTTGAAGAAAGATGTTGCGGTGTATGTGAGTAAGTGCATGGTTTGTCAGCGGGTTAAGGCGGAGCATCAGTTTCCTTCAGGGTTGTTGCAACAGTTGAGAATTCCTGAATGGAAGTGGGAAAGAATTACCATGGACTTTGTGTCTGGTTTGCCTTTGTCGCCATCGAAGAAGAATTCGGTGTGGGTGATTATGGATCGCCTTACGAAGTGTGCGCATTTCTTGCCTGTGCATACAATGTATACCTTGGACAAGGTTGCAGAGCTGTACATTGCTGATATTGTGCGTTTGCATGGTGTACCAAAGTCTATAGTGTCGGATAGAGACCCGAGGTTCACATCGCGTTTTTGGGAATGTTTGCATCAAGCTTTGGGTACGCGGCTGAATTTCAGTACTTCTTATCATCCACAGTCGGTGATCAGTCTGAGCGTGTTATCCAAGTGCTTGAGGATATGTTGAGGTGCTGCGTGGTTGAGTTTCAAGGCTCTTGGGAGAAGCATTTGCCTTTGGTGGAGTTTGCTTATAACAATAGCTACCGGGCAAGTATTCAAATGGCACCTTATGAAGCCTTGTATGGGAGGAAGTGCAGAACTCCTCTTTGCTGGGCTGAAACAGGTCATAAATTGGTCTCAATGCCGGCTTTGTTGAAAGGAACCACCGAGAAGGTGAAGCTCATTTGTGAGCGGTTGAAGGCAGCTTCTGATTGACAGAAGTCTTACGCGGATTTGAAGAGTAAGGAGATTGAGTTTGCGGTAGGTGACCGTGTGTTTTTGAAGGTTTCACCTTGGAAGAAGGTGATGAGGTTTGGCCAGAAGGGTAAGTTGAGCCCTAGGTATATTGGACAATACGAGGTGATTGAACGTGTGGGTCATGTTGCTTATAAGCTGAGATTACCACAAGAGTTGGAAAAGATTCATGATGTGTTTCATGTCTCTATGCTTCGGAGGTATAGATCGGATCCTTCGCATGTTATGCTTGTGGAGGAAGTGGAGTTGAATCCAGATTTGAACTATGATGAGGAGCCGGTTGAGATTCTGGATTTGGACAGTAAAGTTCTTCGAGGTAAGACCATTGAGTTGGTTAAGGTGTTGTGGAGGCATCGTGGTGTTGAGGAAGCCACGTGGGAAAGAAAGGATGACATGAAGAAGCAGTTTCCTTACCTTTTTCCTCCAGGTAAATTTCGAGGACGAAATTTCTTAAGAGGGGGAGAGTTGTAACACCCCAATTTTGGGCTTAGAAGTTTAGGGTTTGAACAAGACCGGTCTGAGAAACGGTTCGAATATAAAAGGGGGTTTTAAGGAAAACCTAGTTCGGAATGCTTTAAAAATATAGATATCTAAAAATCATCATTTAATATATGTAAGAGAGTGGTGAAATCAATTTTACAAAATAAGGTTTGGAAATACTACATTTCGGTGTAGTGACCAAATTGCGATTTTTGCAAAGTTTAGTAGTGACTGTTTTGTAAAGGATTGAAACTTTGAATCTTTAAGGAGCTAATTTACCCAAAATGATTTTCTCCAAATTTTTCCTTAATTTGGGTGATTTAATTAATGTTTTAATTAAATAAAAGAAAAGGAAAACTACTTTTTAACTTTCATAACTACTTTTCTCTAATTTTCTCTCATTCCTTTTTCTCTCAAAATCCCATCAGCCAAACACCTTTTCTCCAGCCACTTCACATTGTTTTTCCCTTCAATTGATGAGATTTCCATCACCTATTGGTTTCTAATCAATCCTGCAACAAATCTTCTTGACTTCTACATTGCTTTTTCATGGAATTTTGCCCAAATCAAGGGGAAATCATCATTTAGAGGTAAGATTGTTCTTCTCCTCTAAATATTCAGTTCTTTACTGAAATTCCCAAGTTGTCAATCCTTTATTCAAGATTTATGAATGGTTTTAATGTTAGAAACATGATTTTGGCTTAAAACTCAAGATTTTGGAAGAGATCTTGAGGATTTTCGTTGAAATTGATTGGGCTCTATTTTGAGATAGTTCTCTAATGTATTTTGGATGTTATATGATGTTAGAAATGAGGTTTTATCAATCTAATCCCGAATAGGTTGTGTTTCCTACGTTTTTGCTTATGAAAATGGTGGTTTTTGTGGTGTTTTTGATGTTCTGTTATAGCTGGATGTATAAGGACGAGTTGAGAGTTGTTTTTGATGTTAATTGACGTTTAGAAATGATTAGAAGTGAGGATCTTGGCTGGATTAAGTTTTGGAAGAGTTTGGAGGTGATTTCGGTTGTGTTTGGTGGCCGAAATGTTGGTTTTTGGTAGCGCAACGAGTTTAGGAGTGTTGGCTGAAGATTTCAATGCATGATGATGCATTAATCCTCTGCTTTGATGTGTCTAAAACAGGGGAGACATCTTCGGACACTTTTGGAGTTGATCCGGAGGCTTAATCGGCGTTTCGGCAAGCTAGCGAAACGAAATTGGTGAGTGCGTTTAGTTTTGAAGTCCGTGAGGACAAAAACAAAAGGTTTGGGGATTTAGGAGAGGTTTGAAACACCTTCCTAAGTCCAGAAATAAGTATGGCTTGATTTGATCTCTCTAAGTGGTGTTTGGCCCCAAATTGCTTTTACATGCTCATGATTTGTGTTGGTTAAAATTCCTACTGTTTTTATGCATGTTTTGGAGCGTGAGATTATGCTTGTAGAGTTGTCATGAGATGGCATGATGCATTGAATAGATTTGAGCTTTTGGTTTAAAGCAAAGTATGATTATTGTTTTGAAAAGTGATGAGAAAACACTTGAGTTATTTTGTATGAAAAATAGTAGGTGTGATGATATTTTAACACATTATATTGGCATAGATGTTGAGAAACTTACCGGATATAATTGATCGATCAATAGGATGAGAGTGCACTATAAACTAAAAATTCGTATGTGCTCTTTGGTTATGCCAAAGGGAGATTTTCCGATGATGGGCATTCCATCGGGTAGGACTTGGTGAAATACCCAAGCTTTGTGGCGATGAGAGATTCCGTCATTTGAGTACGGTGATGAGAGATTCCACCGGAAGTTGTTGCTAGACGAGTGAGTACGATGATGTGAGATTCCACCGGAAGAGTCTAGTGTAGAAATGTGTCCGCATATCCGAGTATTGATGAGATACTAAATGCCAATATAAATGATGAAATGGTTTTTGTTACACATGTACCTTGATGAAATGATTTATGCTATGAAATATGCATATGTGTTTTGTTTAGAAATGTTTTGACATTACAAGCATGTGAATGGCCTTACCATGAGATTTGCATTGGTTTTAATGCATGAGATAGAATGGAGGTACATGTGTTTTCAATGAGTTTTGCTTTGAAAGTTTATCAAGCATGAGAATGAGATGAGCATGTGGTTTAAAAGCTTTGTTGAAAGTGTTTTCTAAAATGCATTATTGTGTTGGTTTTCTTTAGAGCATGCCTCACTAAGCATTTGTGCTTACGCTCTCTTTTACCAATAATGCAGATAATTGAGGTGTTTAAGGGCATCAAGGAAGCTAAGTGTGTCCAAGGGAATCCAAGCTCATGTATGGTGAAGTTTCCGTACACTATTAGTTTTGATAATTTGGCAATGGGAACCTAAGTCTTGTTTTGGGAGATTTGTTAAACTCCCTGTAGTTGTGGCATGTGTGCCTTGGTTGATTTGAATTGTAGATGGCTTTAATTGTTTGTTTGGAGGTTTTATTTCCCTTTTTGGCTTGGATATTAGGATGCATGCCTCTAGACTCATAAATTTTCATCTTTGATGCGATGAATGTGTTTAGGAGTTCTAAACATGCACCTTATATGTTTAATGACTTGTTGTTATGTCTGGGAAGTCGTTTGGATGTGTTTGATCGAGTTTATGCTTGAAAAACCAGCATTTCCTGCTGTTTCTGGGCAAACCGTATCGAAACACCTCATAGTGTTTCGAAACGGGGGCCTGAAATGGCCTTCGTGTTTCGAAACGCTAGGGGATGTTTCGAAACGATTTGGCTACTAGAAGGCCTCGTTTCGGAAACCAGTCTCGGAACCAACCCGCGTTTTGAAATGGTCAACTCCGTTTCGATCCATCGTTTCGATACAGCTGGTGAACGTTTCGAAACAGGTGACCGTTGGGCACTGATTTGAATGGTGCAGAAGTTTGCAAGCTTTATTTTTTAGTCCCAAATGTTGATGTTGCAATTGCTTGAGTTTGAGATGTTCAATTAAGACGAGATTTAGCAGTGAAGCATGTAAGATGACTAATTTCATATTGGTAACTTTAAAATCAGTAAGGACCTTCTAATTTACAAAATTACAAAATGGTCCCTAATCATATCAATAGTGCAATTGAGTCCTGTATGGTATCCGATTGCTGTGCCGTTCTCAAATATGTTTTATGAGTACTCACTTAGGGTTAATATGTATCTAGACAATATTAAAAAGAAAAAAATGGTCATGAATCAAGGTTGACTTTCGGGTTGACTTTGGTTTTCCCCGTGTAATCTTCGTAGTTCGGGTCTACCGTCTAGGCCGGGCTAAGGGGGTT
The DNA here is from genome assembly GCA_030270665.1 of Hibiscus trionum. NCBI lineage: Eukaryota > Viridiplantae > Streptophyta > Magnoliopsida > Malvales > Malvaceae > Hibiscus > Hibiscus trionum. The sequence continues at coordinate 3,888,360 of BSYR01000007.1, read as the reverse complement.
ACATAAACCATCTCCGCAAACGTTATTTGGCAAAGGTTTTTGCGAATACCTTCACGAAAGAACCGAATCCAAAAGTCATCGTCTTTCTGTATTTTTGAGTACTTTCCACCGGAGGGGCGAAACCACCAAGTGACCATAAGGTGAAGGATACGATCATGTGCGTCAAGTACGGTCACGGAGCCATTGAGAATGTGTCTTAAAGAGTCTTCATCATTAACACCTTCATTTTCAAATCCAAAAACTTTTGTTAAAACCTTTTGGATCAATTTGAAGCTTCTTACCTATAAGATAAGATTCAATAGTATTAACTTGACTTCGATCGGGGCTAGAAATACACCGAGCATTTGCATAAAAAACGACAAGTTTGCGATACAAAATACTGAGAATTTGCAAAAAGGACATGAAGTTCCATATGCGTAAAAGATGAAGATATTTAAACTTGAAATGTTTGGAATCCAAAAAGGGTATAGAGGTGACATGCTCACGACAGATTTGGTAGTTTTGGCATTGTCGGTAGTGAGTAAGAGCATAGGGACATGGAAAACGCCTTTGGTAAATGAGAGTGAGTTTAGGAAGGGTAACATCATCTTGATTGGAAGAATCTCCAACCTCACTAGTTCTTTGTCTCTTTTTAGGGGCCATAGTTCAAATCTGAAAAACACATCAAATTACAAAACAATGTATGCATAAATCACAATATTCGATCCAATAATTAATCCAAAATTGAAGGTATTGCAAAAAATATATACAATATAGTTTTAAAACATATACAAATATAAAAAAGGAATTTTGGAAAAAAGAATTTCGAAAAATAGTTTAGAAAAATATACGGTATAATTTTATATTTTGAATAAAAAAATAAGTTTTGAAAGAATTTTTGCAAAAATCCTTAAAACCTATACAATATGTATATCATATGTACAAAAAAACCAATTAAAAATAGTATATAAAATTAAACAAAATTTAAAAAGAAAAGAAAAAGAGTTTTATACCTTCATAAAGGACTATGGATGAATGCTTGATGAAGATGCACCAAATTGATGAATAGAGCTTAGGCTTGATGTGAAGAAAAAACCCTCAAAGGATTTGATGCAAAACAAAGGTTTTTGATGGGTATTTATAGGATTAAAAACTAGGTTTTGATAGAAAAGAGTTTGGGTTTTATAAAAGTTTGATTTAAAGTTGAAAACCCTTCTTTAAAGACACTTTTAACGTTCTACGACCACACGTATCAATACGCCATGTGGCGTATCGAAGCAGGTGTACTGGTACGCTTTTAAAGTCGTACCGAAACACGAGCCTATATCGGTACATGATTAATTGTACCGAAACACTATCGATGCCCGTATCGAAATGCTTTTTACCTGTTTCGATACCGTTTTTGCTATAAACCAGTTTGGTTATGTGTCCAAGATCTTGTATCGAAACGCCTTGACCCATTTCGATATACATGTGGCTGAAAGTGCATTTTGGACATTAAGAGGCTTACAAAGACTATTTAATCGAGTCTTAATGCATGTGTATGACATATGATCAACATGTATAAGCTAAAATAGAAGCATATCCCCCTAGCAACAAGCATAGATGCATAAAGGAGCAAAAAATGCATAAGCACATACATCAATCAAATTCAAGCAAGTTTTTGAACTTAAGTGGCTCTAAAGGGTCAAGAAAGGCTAGTTAAACCTAACTCTCTCCTAAGAGTCCAAAAACGCTCTTTGTCTAGAGGTTTGGTAAAGATGTCCGCTAATTGACTCAAGGTGTCAATATAATCTAGAACTACATCATTTTTCAAGACATGATCCCTAATGAAATGATGTCTTATTTCTATGTGTTTGGTTCTAGAATGGTGGATGGAATTCTTAGTGAGACATATGGCACTAGTATTGTCACACTCAAAGGGTATGGTACCTACATCAACTCCATAATCTAAAAGTTGTTGCTTCATCCAAATAACTTGAGCATAACAACTTTCGACCAATATATATTCTGCTTCGGTGGTTGATAAGGCTACACTATTTTGTTTCTTAAAGAACCAAGATATGAGCATACTACCTAGAAATTGACATATTTCGATGGTACTTTTTCTATCTATCTTACATCCCTTATAATCCGCATCCTAAAAAGCATGCAAATCAAAGGAGGAATCTCTAGGATACCAGAGGCCTAAACAAGGTGTGTCTCTAAGATATCTAAAGATTCTTTTAATAGCTATAAGGTGTGATTCTCTAGGACTAGCTTGAAACCTAGAACACAAGCAAACACTAAACATAATATCGGTTCTACTTGCGGTAAGGTAAAGCAAAGAGCCAATCATAGAATGATAAAGCTTTAAATCAACACACTTACCTCCTTCATCTTTGTCAAGCTTTATAGATGAGCTCATTGGAGTGGCTTGAGGTTTAACATTCTCCAAGCCAAACTTCTTGAGCATGTCCTTGATGTATTTAGCTTAATTAATGAAGGTGTCGTCCTTCCTTTGTTTGATTTGGAGTTCCAAGAAGAATGGCAGCTCCCTCATCATGCTCATCTCAAACTCAACTTGCATTAGCTTAGCAAACTCTTGGAAAAACAACTCATTAGTAGAACCAAAACTAATACCATCAAGATAAATTTGAACTACTAAGATATCTTTGCCATTTCTTTTAATAAAGAGTGTAGTGTCCACCTTTTCTTTTTCAAAACCTTCTTCAATCAAAAAGCTTGAAAGCCTTTCATACCATGCTCTAGGAGCTTGTTTCAAACCATATAAAGCTGTAGTAAGTTTAAAAACATGGTTTAGAAATTTAGGATCTTTAAAACCAAGTGGTTGTTCCACATACACTTCTTCATTTATAAAACTATTTAAAAATGCACTCTTGACATCCATTTTAAAAAACTTGAATTCATGATAACATGCAAATGCAAAAAGCATCCTAATAGCTTCCATCCTAGCTACGAGTCCATATGTTTCATTAAAATATATTCCCTCTTCTTGAGTGTAACCTTGAACAACAAGTCTAGCCTTGTTTCTCACTATGTTATCACTCTCATCTAGTTTGTTTTGAAAAACCCATTTAGTCCCTATAGTAGATTTATTACTAGGCTTATCAACTAATGTTCAAACTTGACTCCTTTAAAATTGATTTAATTCTTCTTACATGGCCATTATCCAAAAATCATCATTTATTGCTTCTTTGATATTCTTAGGTTCTATGCATGAAATGAATGCAACATTATTCATAAGTTTAAGAGAGGATCTAGTGGTTACCCCATTTGGATGGATCACCCAAAATCTCACCACCTTTGATATAGTTGTACTCCCTTCGGGAACTTACTTCCTTTTCCTCTAGAGTCGTGTCCTTCAAGGTTTCTAGAGGCGGGTCTTGTGTTTCTTCATCTTTGCTTAGAACCTCATCCACCTTTGATGATTGTCCACCATCATTGGCTTCAATGATTCCTACATCATCATCATCACAAGAATCCTTCCTCAGAAGGATGTTATCATCGAAAACCACATGAATTGACTCTTCAATAACTAATGTGGTTATTATCGAGTTTGATAATAATGGGGTTATCGGGTAACTCAATTCAAATTCTCTCTCGGCTTGGGATTCCACGGCCATTGAAGATGATATTATGAATATTTCTACGCCTTTCCTCTTTTTTGTCTTCTCGGCTGTTAAGAGAGATTGTAATGCTGTCATTAAGTGGTTGGCAAAAGCCTTTATAGCAACATCTTGTCTTGCAAATTGGTTTTCGGTTGTTCCGCCTTAACTGAGGAACTCTGTGTAATGTGTTTGTTGTTATGATATTCTTTCTTTTACGTTAAAAAATGCATGACAAAAATCCTCAGCCCGTTTATAGTATCTCTTTTTGTGCCCCAACACTAAAAAATCAAATCTTTAGCCCTAAGCCTAAATTTTAAATCTTAAGCCCAAAACCCTACCCCTAAAAAATACACACTACACCTAATACTCTAAGCCCTAACCTTAAAAACTAATTATAACCCCTAAACCTAATTTTTTAATGATGGGGCATAAGTACGGCACCAAAAAGGTACATGTGATGTCTACTCGTATTATGTAGGTAGCAAATGAAGATATAGAACTATACAAATCCTACAGTCAGAAAGCAAGAGATTGTTATTGGGCTAAGGGAAGAAGCCAATGTGGGGGGTGTTGGCCCTTCAGACGAGATAAACAAAGAAGAGGAGATTATTTTTTAAGACAAATTATGAGAACACAAGGAACTTTCCCCTCAGGCTGTAGAAGACATCACAAATATATCAATTGGCACAGTTTCTACTGAAATTGGTTACTTTTGCAGGTAGTTGCTGTAGCAGATGAAGGGCAGTGGAGAAGCAGACGCTAGGCAGTGGAGAAGCAGAGCTGGAACTGGATGTGCAAACAAAGAGGACGATGCTGCCATGGCCGCTGCCGTGGCAGCCAAAGACGACAGCGATGGTGAAGGGAAGAAGTGAAGTGGGCCTCGACAGAAAGAAAAAATTAAGCCCATCTGTCGTGGAGCACCCTTATATTTTTCCAAGCCCTAGATCAGAATGAAGGCCAAGCCCAAAGTTCAAGGAAGAAACTCCAAGCAAGAAGGAACGACGAATTAAAGACTTATGCTCTGAAGATTTAGTCTTTAATAGAGTTGTACTTTAATTTAAACTTGTATTCTTGCCATATTAGAAAACTTGAACCCAAGGCTTATATAAAGACATGTAATTCGACCTAGGAGAGGACATCATCATACTCTCTAGCCTTCTTCCCGAAACCCTAGCCGTTTTCCCTTCCTCAACATGTTCTAAACTTCCCCTAGGGCTAAGGGTTGATTTGTAAAGTAGTTGCAAGGATTGCTTTGTTTTAGGATTTTCTTTGTTCAATAAAATATCTTCAAGTTTTCTTATTCTGGTTTTTAACATCTTGCAAGAGTAACGGGAGAGCATTGTGAGATTACTCATTTACTTAATATCGGTTGAACTATCTCGGACACGGGTATATGACGAGGTTAAGTGGCTAAAGAAGAATTCAACAACATCGGTGTTCATCCTTCGATTCACACCGGGAGGTATAATCAAAGACGTGTTCATCGACAGACTTGGACCTAGGGATAGGCCAAGGCACAACAGAGATTATTGCCAAGCTTGAAGAACAGAGTTGTGTGATCGCTGCCGCGACTAACAACAGACCGCTGCCGCGACTAACAATAGACCGCTGCCGTGACAGGCGCTGCCGTAGCAGGCGCGACGATAGAACAGAGTTTCCTAGACTTTGCAACACCTACACTACTGAGCAATACAATACCGGCCCATTCTCTCTATCCTGATTTCAATACTCTTTTATTATCATTATTCTTATTATTCTCGTGACAACATTTAAACTATTTCTTTTTCCTCTCGTACAGTAATTCAAGGTGAAGCTATTAGCCCAGTCCCTGTGGAGTCGATATCCGATACTTTCGTATCACTTTACTACTTGCGTCGTGTACACTTGCACTACATTGCGATAGACACTTTTACACGCAACAGTGTGCGCAATAGAAGAGTCAACTACGAGGAAGGATTATACATGAAAGAAGCCTTTGGTTATTAAGGCCAAGGCAAGAGTAAGTGAGCCAATGAGGGGCATGACCCCGCGACTTATAATCAAGGCACAAACCCTATTTCCATACTAGGACAGAAAACTTGTCCCTTGGAACTATGCTTGCACGGTGGCGACCCTAGGAGGGTTACCAACTGAAGAGAAAACAAAGGATAATCTGTTAATGACGTGAGTCGTTTCACTAGGAGTGGGAGACGGTATTCCCTACCATTAGTAGAGGATAGAGATGCGACACAGAGGAGGGATGCTGTTAAAGAGCCAAAAAAGGAGATGAATGATATTTCTTTAAGGAGAAGCCACCAGTATACTATGAGCCTGTAAAGGAGTCAGAGGCTCAAGAATTTCTGAAAATACTCAAACACAGCGACTACAGTGTGGTGGAGCAGCTCACAAGCTCTCAACTAGAATCTCTATGTTGTCTTTATTTCTTAGTTTTGAGGGCCACCGCGATGCTTTATTAAAGATTCTGAACCATACGCTTGTGCCAAAAGAGATCAATGCTAAGAAGATGGACATGCTGGTAGGTAACATTGTTGTTAACAATTTTATTTCTTTTAACGATGAGGAAATACCAGAAGGAGGGTGGGGAACATGCAAAGCTCAGCACATTTCCACAAGATGAAAGGGATACATGCTACCAAGTGTCCTTATTGATAACAAATCAGCCCTGAATGTTCTACCATTAGCAACATTAATGAAATTTCCAATAGATGGCTCGCACATGAGAGCTTATCAAAATACTGTGAGAGCATTCGATGGAACGCATAGAGATGTGTTGGGAAAGATTGAAGTACCTTTGTAGATCGGACCATCGACCTTCAACGTAGAATTTGTGGTCATGGATATAAAGCCTAGTTATAGCCGTTTACTAGGGTGTCCATAGATCCATACAGCAGGGGGTCCCTTGTACCCTTCACCGAAAGTTAAAATTCATGATTGACAAACAATAGATAACAGTCGGTGCAGAGGAGGAAATCATTGCATCAGTAACCACTGATGCACCCTTTATCGAGATAGATGAGGGTGCGCTCGAGTGTCACTTCAGGACACTGAAGCTAGTCAATGCAACCTTTGTCACGAAGGGGAGTAAAATGTCGGAATCATAACTATCCAGCTACACAAAGATGCAGGTGAAGCAGACTCTCGTAAAAGGAGCTAATGTTGGAAAAAGATTTGCGAAAATACATCAAGGGAGGCTACACCCCGTGGTTATCCCACTAAAAATTGATCAATTTGGGTTGGGCTTCAAGCCTAACCATTGGAAGAGAAAGGAAAAAATTAGGAAGCACCAGGAAAGGAGAAGGGCAAGATTGAAAGGGGTGGAAATTGAGTGGGAGCCTATGACACTCCCACCTCTAAGCCATAATTTCAGATCTGGGGGTTTTCTAGACTCCAATGCCCAAATTAATCAGGAGGAGAAAGAAAAAAATGACCCGTGTGAAGCATTTGAGAAGCTGAGCATCAATGCCGTTATGGACGAGGAAGGAGAGAACAAGTACTTGTTCATGGTTTTCCCCTGCTTTGAACTTGACAACTGGACTGCTGAAGAAATTCATGTAGTCTTTAAGACAATTTCAGAGTAATTCTCAAAATCACCCTATTTGCCCCTAGGTATGGAGGCAATTAGGGATCTTATGTAAAGGGCCTATGTCAAACTAATAATTTTAAGTTCAATAAAAGATGCATTTTCCTTCCTTCCAACAAATTTTGCGTGGAAAAGTTTTCCATAAACCATGAATAAACCCTTAGTAAAAAATGAGAACTAAAACAAATCATTCATTCATTGGTTCATCACTTTCCTTCGTATATATATTCTTTGTTTTTGTTCCCATTGTAGGTCTTCAGATATCAGTGGCTTAAACGATTCCGAGTCAGAATTCGAAGTTAACTTTGAACTGCCTTCATGCCTAGAAGAAATCGAAAATGTTGATGATAAGGAAGAATATGATCTACCCAATGATTTTCTCATAATGGTAGAAGGAGAAGTGAAACAGATTCTACCACACAAGGAGTTAAAATTCTGAACTTTGGCAAGGAAGAAGAAAAGCACGAGGTAAAGATTGGCACCATCATTACGTCTATTACCCGACAACGCCTGATCGAGCTCCTAAAAGAGTATAAGGATATTTTTTCCTGGTCTTACCAAGACAAGCCAGGTCTTGACAATGACAATGTCGTACATCGACTGTCAATGAAGTCAGGGTGTGAACCTATGAAACAAAAGCTTAGAAGGATGAAAGCTAAGACACTCCTGAAAATTAGGGATGAAGTAAAAAAGCAGTATGACGCAGGTTTCCTGGAAGTAGCCAAATATCCATAATGGGTAGAAAACATTGTTCCAGTTCCTAAAAAGGATGGAAATGTACGAATGTGTGTGGACTACAGGGACCTCAATAGGGCGAGCCCCAAGGGCAATTTCCCACTTTCATACATTGATAAATTAGTGGAAAACACATCCGAACATTCCTTCTTTTCTTTCATGGACGGTTTCTCCGGGTATAATCAGATTAAGATGTGCCCCGAAGATACGGAAAAGACCACCTTCATAACACTTTGGGGAACTTATTGCTATAAATTAATGCCTTTTGGTTTGAAAAATGACGGGGCAACTTACCAAAGAACCATGATACTCTATTCCATGATATGATGCACAGGGAAATAAAAGTGTACGTTAATGATATGATTGCTAAATCTCGATCAGAGGAGGAACATCTAGCGAATTTAGAAAAAACTCTTTCAAATGTTAAGGAAGTTCCAACTAAAACTTAACCCAAATAAGTGTACATTTGGGGCTACATCCAGAAAATTGTTATGCTTTGTGTTAAGTAGGAGAGGAATAGACAAGATTAAGGACATACAAGAGTTTCTTCCACCGCAAACATAGAAGGAAGTTCGGGGTTTTCTGGGATGATTAAACTACATTTCCCGTTTCATTTCCCAGCTGACGGACAAATACGATCTAATGTTCAGGCTACCCAGAAAGAATAACCCACGCACATAGAATGAAGAATGACAGGTAGCTTTGGAGAAGATCAAAGAGCATCTAACTAATCCTCATGTGCTGATCCTGACAGTTTCTGGAAAGCCTTTAATTCTATACATAACGATTTATGAAGGCTCTATGGGTTGTGTGATGGGGCAGCATGACAAAATTGGAAGAAAAGAAAGGGTGATATATTACCTAAGCAAAAAGTTCACCGATTGTGAAACCAGGTACACTTCAATTGAAAAATTACGTTGTGCACTGGTCTGGGCAACTAAAAGGCTTAGGCAATATATGGTATATCACACTACATGGCTAATTTTAAAGTTAGATCCACTAAAGTTCATGATGAAAGCTCCAGCCGTATCAGGAAGACTGGCACATTGGTAGATGTTACTATCTGAGTTTGACATTTAGTGTGTGAGTCAAAAAGCGGTAAAAGAAAGTGCCATAGCTAATTTTCTGGCAAAGTCGAGCATGTGACAACTATGAGGCGTTGAGTTTCAATTTCCATGATGCCTAATGCATATTTCAGAAGATAGTGAAGACCCGACAGAATCATGGGTCCTGAACTTCGATGGTGCAGCAAATGCTTTGGGACGTGGCATTGGAGTAGTCTTGGTTTCTCTAGAAGTGGATTTCTATCCATTCACCAGTCGTTTGAATTTCTTTTGTGCCAATAATATGGCAGAATATGAGGCTTGTATATTGAGATTAAGGGAGGCCATTGAAAGGAAATTTTGTAGCTTGAAAGTTTTTGGAGACTCAATGTTAGTTATCTATCAAGTACGTGGTTAATGGGAGACGAAAGATGCAAAGCTAGTAGAATATCATAAGATGGTCCTCGAATTAACTGATGAATTCAATGAGATCACCTTCAAGTATCTCCCTAGAGAAGAAAATCAAATGGCAGATGCCTTGGCCACTTTACCTACTATGTTCAAGGCGAGTGAAGATTCAAAGAAGATGCCCATCAGATTGCAAATGCTAGATTCCCCAGCTTACTGCTATGACGTGGAAGAGGTAGTAGATGGCTTTCCATGGTACCACAATATCCTACAACATATAAAGTCACAGCAATACCCGCCCCAGGCAACTGAGAATGAAAAGGAAATGATAAGGAAATTGGCATCATGGTATATTCTTGATGGAGAGATTTTTTACAAAAGGAGTTGAGATCAGGTGCTTCTGAGGTGCGTAGACGCAAAAGAAGCTCGATTGATTTAAGAAGAAGTTCATGGGGGGGTTTGTGGAACTCACCCAAGTGGCTTTACCATGGCTAAGAGAATCATGCACTTTGGGTACTATTGGTCAACCATGGAAGGGGATTGTATCAATTATTCTCGCAAATGCCACAAGTGTCAAGTTTATCCAAATAAGGTTCATACACCCCCTCAGTCACTCCATGTAATGTCATCCCCTTGGTCGTTCCATATGTGAAGCATAGATGTCATTGGCCAAATCCATCCAAAGGCGTCAAATGGACATCAGTTCATTCTAGTAGCCATCGAATATTTCACAATGCTTCCAATATGAACAACAAGATGATTGACGGGGTCTATGAGCAGTTTAACATCAAACATCATAATTCAGTAATATATTGCCCAAAGATGAATGGGCAGTGGAGGCTGCAAATAAGAACATCAAAAAGATCGTCGCAAAAATGACCGAAACTTATAAAGACTGGCATGAGAAGCTATAGTTTCCCTTATATGCATATCGAACTACAGTACAAACATCTTCTGGAGCAACGCCATTTTTGTTGGTGTACGGAGTAGAGACAATATTACCAATTGAGGTTGAGATAATGTTGCTTCGTATCTTAATAAAGGCAAAGTTAGACGAGGAAGAATGTGTTAAGCAAGATATGATCAGTTGAACCTAATCGATGAGAAAAGGTTGAAAGCCTTATGCCACGGTCAGATGCACCAAAGAATGATGATAAGGGCTCATGAGAATAAAGTTCGACTGAGAGAATTCCAGGAAGGCTATTTGGTGCTGAAGAAGAAGTTACCAGTCCAGAGTTATTCTCAAGGAAAATGGGCACCAAATTGGGAAGGACCATACATTGTAACAAAGGTTTTCTCAGGTGGGGCATTAATTTTGGCTGAGATGGAAGGAGATGAACTTCAGAGCCCAATAAATTCTGATTTAGTCAATAAGTATTTTGTTTAAAGAAAAAAAAAAGATAAAAAAGGAAAAAATAGAAAAAAGAAAAGAAAAAGAAAAGATAAAAGGGGGGTTCAAAATGAAAACTCGTAAAGGGGGTTTTGAAACCAAAGGAGAACTTGAGTTGAAAACCCACAAAGGGCGGCTCAGGTGATTGATATGGAAAGTGATTCTCTCGGGTAATGACATAGATAGATCTTCTCGCATTGTCACCATTTTCGAAGTCTGCTCGACATGGGTAGCATTCAAGGCATCTCACGGCATTTTGACCAGGAGAAGTTTTTGTCATTGATATTTGAATACTTTTACTTGTGATTTCTTTTTTGTTTGCCACAATATGAATAAAATTGGCCTTCTTCTTTGTTGATACCCTTCCCTTTTCAAGAGCATCTTGCATTGAAATGAGAATTAATAGTTTTGACATCACCTAAAACATACAAAAAGATTTTTGAGCATTACTTTGAAAGAGTTTTAAAACTACATGGACTATGAGGCAATCCGTTGTTAATTTTAGAACTTGGGGCATGAATCATTGATGCATAAGGACATTCAAAGTGGAAATAAGTTTTGCTGCAAAAATTCCCATGCAAGCAATACAAGGTATTCTATGTATGCAAGAATCTGAGAACACTTAGGGAGCTTTGAAGTTCCCAGTTATCCCTAAAGCAACATGTTCTTTTGATCGCCAGTCTCTTTTCCATGAGTATGAGAACAATTTTACAGACATTGAAAGTGGCATCCAAAGATATAAGGATTCTCATTCATGCTCCCGAAGCACTCAAGGAGGCTTGTCTCTAAATTTTGATGTATCAACTACAATGATAGTAGATTTTAGGACGTTTGCATACGAAGATCGAATGTTTTCAATGAAGCAAAGAGGTACTGTAACACCCCGGTTTTGGGCTTGGAAGTTTTGGGCGTTGACCGGTTCGGTCAAAGTGCTAATCGAATATATAAGAGTGAAATTAGGAAAACCTAGTTCGGGTTGCATTAAAAATATGGAAAATGTTCTAAAATCATCTTTTAATATATAAAAGTGAACTGCGAAATCAATTTTGGAAAATGAGGTTCGGAAGGTTGACATTTTGGCTAGTGACCAAAATGTAAATTTTGAAAGTTGCGTGACTGTTTTATAAAGGGTTGAAACTTTGAATCTTTAAGGAGCTATTTACCCAAAGGGGAGTTTCTCCAGATTTTCTAAAGATATTAAATGATTTATTTATGGTTTTTAAATAAAATAAGAGTGGAGGGAAGATATTTTTATTCATAACTAACTTTTCTCTCAAATCTTCCATTTTCATTTTCTCTCATTTTCTCTCAAACCAAACATCTTTCTCCAGAGCTTTTCTCTCTGATTTTGTCATCTAAATTCATCCTTTCAACTCTCTTTTGATTCCTATTCATCTCTACAACAAAAGCTCATCATTTGCAAGTTGTTTCATCAAGTTTTTTTTTAGTTCTAAAAAGGAGAAACTCAAGTTTGGAGGTAAGAACGTCCTTCTCCTCTGAACTTCAAGTTCTTTACTGAAATTCCTAAGTTCTCAATCCTTGATTTGTGATTTGTTAAAGGCTTTTCAATTGAAATCTTGATTTTTGGCTTAAAATGCAAGATTTGCTTGATTTTGGTGAAATTTTCGTGTGAACTGTTTGGGCAGTGTTTTGAGGTGTCAAATTGATGTTAAATGAATGCTAAATTGATTAGAAATTGAGGTTTAATTAATGCAATCCCGGATAGGTTGAATTTCCTAAGTTTTGCTTGAGTTTTTGGTTGTTTTTGGAGTGTTTTTGGTGATCTGTTATACCTGGAGGTATAAGGACGTGTTTGTGATCATTTTGGATGTTAATTGGTGTTTAAAAATGGTTAGAAGTGATGGATCTTGGCTGGGTTAAGTTTTGGAAGTGTTTGGTGGTGATTTCGGTTGTGTTTGGTAGCCGAAATGTTGGATTTGTGATGAGCAGCGAGTTGTGTTGTGTTGCTGGTGTTTTTAATGCATAATGATGCATTGATCTTCTGTTGTTGTGTGCTTGAAATAGGGGAGTTTGATCCGTGAGCTTTAGAGGTGGTGCGGAAGGCTTCGGATGCTTGGAAGGCTTGTTGGTTAGCCTTGTTTTGTGTATCGGTGAGTGAAGTTGGGTTTTCAGCTTTTAAACCAAGGTTTGAAGGTTTTGGGAGCTTAGTTTAAGTCTAAACAACTTGGCTAAGCTCAAGAGTAAGTAAATGGATTTTCGCTCTTGAATTGTGTTGTGATTTGGCTTTGAAAGCAATGGTGTTTAATGGTTCTAATGCATGTGTTTTGCATGGTTTAATTCTGTTTTGAAAGCATATTTTAGCATGGTTTAATGCTGGTTTTGAAAGCCATATGTGAAGGATGCTCAAGGTAAGAGATCCTTGGTTTTATACATTGAAAATGTAGTTTTGATGCATGGTGTTGCATGACGTTTAATGGCTTTGTATAATGCTTTAAAACAGTGGATTGATGATGGTAAATGATGGTTTTTGCATATTGGTTATGCATGTGAATCATTGGACTAATGTGGTAATGGTTTTGCATATTGGTTATGCATGTGAATCATGGGACTAATGTGGTAAGATGGTTATATTGGCAAGTGATGTAAGTGGTTCTTGGTTCGTTGATCGGATATAGTTAGCCGGCTATAGGATTGGGTGCACCGTGAATAAAGTCGCCTTGGAGGTGGAGTGGTTAAGTGTGAACCGGTAAACTCCCTTCAAGTATCCTAACGAGATGGTTAAGGTCATAATGGAGGATGAATGCCCATTCGAGGACCTTGGTTAAGCAAAGGTTATATGGTGGTTAAAAGTCCATATATGGGAACCTTGTGCTTGTTGAGATCACAATGGCGGTGTTAAGTCCATGTGTGGATCTTGTGTAGGGTGTCCCGGATCTCGTTAGTGATGTTGTACAACTACCAATCGGTGAATGCAAAGGTTGTATGGTGTTTGAAAGTCCATACATGGGAACCTTGTGCAAGTCAAGGTTGTATGGTGTTTAAAAGTCCATACATGGGAACCTTGGGAAAAGTTGAGGTTGTATGGTGTTTGAAAGTCCATACATGGGAACCTCGGGAAAGCTAAGGTTGTATGGTGTTTAAAAGTCCATACATGGGAACCTTAGGATGGTGAGGTCAAATGGTGTTTAAAAGTCCATTTGGAGACCTTGGATTGGTAGTGTGTATGAAGCGTGGGGAACAACGCTTGTGATCTGCGTATCCGGTTGGATGTTGAGTTGAAAAGTGGATGTGGTTGATCACTTGAAAGCCAATATGATGTTCTTGATTATAAAGAAGCATGAGATGCTTGAAAAGATGCATGGTTGCATGATAAGTGTTAAATGCTTGTGAATGCATGTTTACTTGTTAAGTTGAGCAAGTGTTGATTATCATTTGGTAAATGATGCATATGTGCATGAAATCTCCTTAATGCATTGGAGTCTTGTTGAGACTTGTTTTGAAAGGCATGTGAAGATGATGTTGTGGTTCATATGTTGCCTTTGTTTAATGCATGTGTTGGATTTCTTGAGTAAATGATTTTAAAGGGTTTCTTGCTTGGAATGGTTTTCAAGTATAAGAGAGGTATGTTGTGAATTGGAGGTGTTTTCCAAGGTTTGAATTTAACTTTGCATATGGTGTTTATGCATGGGATGGTTGAATGGTTGATTTTTGCAAGTTGTGCTTTGAAAAGGGTTTTCTTAGTTGCTAAACTAAGAGTTGGTTTTCATATATGTGCAATGCATGGTTTTATGCGTGATGTTGAAAAGAGTTTTCAAACTTTGCTTGGTAAACAAATCGAGTTGCTTTTCAAAGAGGTTTTAAGACTCGCTGCATTGGTGGTGTTTTGGTTTTGAGCATTCCTCACTAAGCATTATGTGCTTACGCTCCTTTTTGTCCATCAAATGCAGATTCTTGAAGTTGGATAGCGAGAAGCAAGGGATTCAAGGAGGACTCCACTTGAGATGTATGTCTCGGTGAATAGCTATAGTTAATAAAGGCAATGGGGGTAGAATCTCTCGGGTTATGTGTATGTGTTCGTTTATGCTCGGACAAGGATGTTTTAATGTTGTTGTTAATGTTGTTGGATCATGTTGTGGCTTTTATGAGATTGATATGGAAGTTTATGCTTGAATGGTTGCTTGTGTAGGAAGCATGCCTATAGATTTGGGGCTTTTCATATATGTTGTTATTTTGTTGAATTGTTGATGCAAGTATGTCCCTTATATGTTGTTTTGCATGCTGGTAAAGCTTGGTAGCGTTTGGAGCATGTTTGGTTGGCCAATTGCATGTTTAAGTAGGCGAAATTCTGCATTTTGTGCAGGTCGTTTCGGAACAGGGTGAGCCGTTTCGGAACGGGTGCCTCGAAGCAGCCCAGGCGTCCGAAACGGGTGACACCGTTCCGAAACGGAAAGGCTACTGCCCGACCCCCGTTTCGGTACCCGTTTCGGAACGGTTGACCGTTGGGGGCTGGCAGTGGCAGTTATGTGTTTCAAAATGTTTGCATTTTGGTCCTGAATCTTGTATGTGCAATTCTGAGAGTTTGGGATGTCCGTTTGAGCTGAAATTTGGCCGAGACGCATGAAACATGATTAATTTTAAGTTGGTAATTTAAAATCTGGTTAAGCCCTCAAAGTTTTCAGAATTTACAGTTTGGTCCCTAAAGTTGTGTTTTGTGCAATTGGGTCCCTGAATGATCTCTGATGGTTGTGATCTTTGAGTATGATGTTTGTGTGATCACATCTAGGGTTAATGAACATCTAGACAAGATTAAATAAAAAAAAGGGTCGTTAATCAAGGTTGACTTTCGGGTTGACTTTGGTTTTCCCCGTGTAATCTTCTTAATTCGGGTCAACCGTCTAGGCCGGGTTAAGGGGGTTACATTTGGTGGTATCAGAGCTGAGTTGTGAATGCTTGGGGAAAACGGTAAATTGTTGTGATGTGTGTTGATGTTTACCTTGTTGTGTGGATGAAAGTTGGTTGAATGTTGGTTGAAACACGTGTTTCTAAGCAAGTTGTTGATGTTTTCAACCATGCTTTTATGGTTATGAATCATCGTTGAATTAATGTGGATATGTGCTGATGTCGTGAGCTGGTGTTATGCTTGATGAAAGTGTAATGTGTATGTTATGTTGCTAATATGTTGTTGCAAGTGGATGTTGTTTGATGTAAGCATGATCAAAGTATGTTGTTTGATATGCTTGATGCTGTGATATCCATGTTTGTGTTGACTGTTATGTCATGAAAAGGGAAGGATTCGGGATACCCATTGCCTTATTAATATAGCTATTGTGTTATTTTGGAGTTGGAGTTTGAGTCCTTGCTTAAGCTGGTCTAAGTGTTTTGTTTGTTTTGTTGTGATTGCTTGTTGTTAATAGTATGGCTAAGTCGATGAAAGAATGGCGGTTGGGTGAGATGGTTGCTGCCTTGGGGCAGGTTGTCAAGGCATGGAATTCACCTTTCTGTAGAGGTGTTTTGTCTCAGTCTTCTGTGCTTGGAGTTGAGGCGGTAAGGCAAGGGAAAGAAGTTGGTTCTGTGATGAAGAGTTCATCACCTGTTGTTCAGGAGGTGTTGGGAATGTCTCAGGCTGTGGTAAAAGTAAAGTCAGTGGATGTGCTGGCTGTGGGAAGTGTGGGTTTGCCGAAACAGCGTTTGTTGGATTTGGGTGCTGTGGAATATCATGGTTCTACACCGGAGATGTTTGAGGCCTGGTTGGCCAGTGTGGTTCTGATCTTGGATCAGGAAGGCTGTGATCTTGCTTGTAAGCTGGGGAGTGTTGTTTCTCTGATGTTGGAGGATGCATGTGTCTGGTGGACATCTGTGGCGGTGGCGTCTCATATCCATGATATTGATTGGGATTTCTTTGTATCTGCCTTTTGTGAAAGATATCTTGGAGAGAAGTTTCCAAGGGTTAAGCAATGTGAAGATAGTACAGTGTTGAAGCAGGTGTTGCTTGAGCAAGGAGTGGAAGTTCAGCTACCTGTGTGTGACCGTTGTGAAAGGCGCCATGTTGGAGGTTGCTGGGGCGCGGGTGCTTGCTGGAACTATGGTTCTAAAGTGCATGTTAAGCGCGATTGTCCTCTTGGGGTGAAGTCAGCTTTGGTGGTAGCCAAAGGATCTCTGAAAGGTCGTGGGCATGGCCGAGGCAAGGTTCAGAGGTGGCAGAGAGAGCAGAAGGTTGAGAAGAGTTTAGGAAATGAGAATTGCTGGAAATGTGGGTCTGCTGGTCACATGAGGCGTGATTGTTTGATGTTGGCTCGGAATAGTCAAGGTTCTTTACCGCAAGGAGGTGGTGGTGACCCTAGTGTGTTAGCTGGTGCCGCAGTTGTGCAGTAGGAGGTTGATGGTTCCGCGAGGAAGAGAGCTCGTCTGATGAAGCTTCAGGGTGGTGTTGTGTTTTCAGGTAACTTTGCTAAGTAATCTTTGCTCTAGTTACCTTGGTTGGTTTCGGTTGGTTTTCCTTGCGTGGTAAGTTTAGTCTTGTTGCTAGCATGTTTGGGGTAATGGTTGTAGTTTGGAAACGTCTTTGGTGTGAAGAAGGGTTTAGTGAGAATCTTGTGGTTAGTGGTTGTTGGTATGGTAGAGTTAGTTAAGTTAGAAGTAAGTTGGGAGGTTGTTCTTAGACGGATTCTGAGGATGTTATTGGTGGGTGTGAACTGACATACATGCACAGTTAAAATCATTTGTTATATGCTATATTTTATACGTGCTGGTCCATGCATACATGTGGCATGACATTAGAGGTTTTGCATACATGTACATTAGGCATTGATAAGGCATGTTGGTGAGCATGCATATGATGTTCACACTCGCTAATAACTAATCGAATCTGTTAGTATGGTGGTTGGGTTAGGTTGGATGATGGGTTTTAGAGGTTGTGTTGGTGCTGAGTGGAAGTTAGAAGTAGTGGAGTTTGTTAAGCTAGTTGCTAGTAATAGTGAGTGTGGTTTAGCATGTGTTTGAAGGAAGGTGTTGATGCTTAAAGAGTTTAGTGGTTTGGTGAGTGGTATCGATTGAAGTTAGAATCGGTTAAGTGGTTTGGATAGTTAGTGGAAGGGGTAGTTCCTTGGTGTTAAGTGAGGTTGCAGTTTAGTGGTTGTTTTTTTCCAAGTGCTGAGGTAGCTTAGCATTTAAGTTGTTGTGGAAGGGTTGTGTTTGTAAGTGTTGGTTCTTAGCAACCTTTGAGGAATTGTTATGTATGTTGGGGTTAAGCGATGTTCTGGCGAGGCAAGTGTTGTGGTCAAGCTTGTGGTGGAGAAGTAATGAAGGGTTGAAGGCCATTGTTGGTTGTTTGGGGTTCTTGTGAGAAGTGGTTGGCTGGTTGTGGTTAAGAAAGTTCCGTTTGAAGTCAGGTTGTGGTGTGTGGAACGGCTGACGGAGTCTAGTTGGGGTTGTGATGTAATTTTGGAATCTGGGTGTGTAGTCCTGGTGAGTCGTTATGGTAATGTTAGCGGCAGATGTGAAGGATTATCAGCATTGTTGAGGAGTTTGAGTAAACAGTTGATGCTAAAGAATTTTTGCTTGTTGGGAAATTCTTGGAAGAGGTTTGGGAGTTTGCAAGAGTTTTAGAAGCAGAGAAGTTTGTATAGTGGCTGATTTGGATTGGTTAATGTCACTGTGTAAGCAAGTCTTGGGAGTTGTGTGTTACGGTGATGTGTGCTGTAAAAGTTGAGTTCTACGGGTTGATGTTAGAGCTGTGGGCAGTCGAAAGTGCGAAAGGTTAAATTGTGGTTATCTTTGTATGTGCTGAGAATTGTGAACAGCATGTGATGGTGTTGAGTTTGGTGGAGTTTTGTGTGGAAAGTGTTCAGTGTTGGTTGAGGCTTTTGTGTTGCCTTGTGTGTTGCTCGGAGAAGTTGGGTTGTGGTTCCCTTTTTGCCAGTTGAAATTTCGAGGACGAAATTTCCTAAGGGGGGAGAGTTGTAACACCCCGGTTTTGGGCTCGGAAGTTTTGGGCGTTGACCGGTTCGGTCAAAGTGCTGATCTAATATATAAGAGTGAAATTAGGAAAACCTAGTTCGGGTTGCATTAAAAATATGGAAAAATGTTCTAAAATCATCTTTTAATATATAAAAGTGAACTGTGAAATCAATTTTGGAAAATGAGGTTCGGAAGGTTGACATTTTGGCTAGTGACCAAAATGTAAATTTTGAAAGTTGCGTGACTGTTTTATAAAGGGTTGAAACTTTGAATCTTTAAGGAGCTATTTACCCAAAGGGGAGTTTCTCCAGATTTTCTAAAGATATTAAATGATTTATTTATGGTTTTTAAATAAAATAAGAGTGGAGGGAAGATATTTTTATTCATAACTAACTTTTCTCTCAAATCTTCCATTTTCATTTTCTCTCATTTTCTCTCAAACCAAACATCTTTCTCCAGAGCTTTTCTCTCTGATTTTGTCATCTAAATTCATCCTTTCAACTCTCTTTTGATTCCTATTCATCTCTACAACAAAACTTCATCATTTGCAAGTTGTTTCATCAAGTTTTTTTTGGTTCTAAAAAGGAGAAACTCAAGTTTGGAGGTAAGAACGTCCTTCTCCTCTGAACTTCAAGTTCTTTACTGAAATTCCTAAGTTCTCAATCCTTGATTTGTGATTTGTTAAAGGCTTTTCAATTGAAATCTTGATTTTTGGCTTAAAATGCAAGATTTGCTTGATTTTGGTGAAATTTTCGTGTGAACTGTTTGGGCAGTGTTTTGAGGTGTCAAATTGATGTTAAATGAATGCTAAATTGATTAGAAATTGAGGTTTAATTAATGCAATCCCGAATAGGTTGAATTTCCTAAGTTTTGCTTGAGTTTTTGGTTGTTTTTGGAGTGTTTTTGGTGATCTGTTATACCTGGAGGTATAAGGACATGTTTGTGATCATTTTGGATGTTAATTGGTGTTTAAAAATGGTTAGAAGTGATGGATCTTGGTTGGGTTAAGTTTTGGAAGTGTTTGGTGGTGATTTCGGTTGTGTTTGGTAGCCGAAATGTTGGATTTGTGATGAGCAGCGAGTTGTGTTGTGTTGCTGGTGTTTTTAATGCATAATGATGCATTGATCTTCTGTTGTTGTGTGCTTGAAATAGGGGAGTTTGATCCGTGAGCTTTAGAGGTGGTGCGGAAGGCTTCGGATGCTTGGAAGGCTTGTTGGTTAGCCTTGTTTTGTGTATCGGTGAGTGAAGTTGGGTTTTCAGCTTTTAAACCAAGGTTTGAAGGTTTTGGGAGCTTAGTTTAAGTCTAAACAACTTGGCTAAGCTCAAGAGTAAGTAAATGGATTTTCGCTCTTGAATTGTGTTGTGATTTGGCTTTGAAAGCAATGGTGTTTAATGGTTCCAATGCATGTGTTTTGCATGGTTTAATTCTGTTTTGAAAGCATATTTTAGCATGGTTTAATGCTGGTTTTGAAAGCCATATGTGAAGGATGCTCAAGGTAAGAGATCCTTGGTTTTATACATTGAAAATGTAGTTTTGATGCATGGTGTTGCATGACGTTTAATGGCTTTGTATAATGCTTTAAAACAGTGGATTGATGATGGTAAATGATGGTTTTTGCATATTGGTTATGCATGTGAATCATTGGACTAATGTGGTAATGGTTTTGCATATTGGTTATGCATGTGAATCATGGGACTAATGTGGTAAGATGGTTATATTGGCAAGTGATGTAAGTGGTTCTTGGTTCGTTGATCGGATATAGTTAGCCGGCTATAGGATTGGGTGCACCGTGAATAAAGTCGCCTTGGAGGTGGAGTGGTTAAGTGTGAACCGGTAAACTCTCTTCAAGTATCCTAACGAGATGGTTAAGGTCATAATGGAGGATGAATGCCCATTCGAGGACCTTGGTTAAGCAAAGGTTATATGGTGGTTAAAAGTCCATATATGGGAACCTTGTGCTTGTTGAGATCACAATGGCGGTGTTAAGTCCATGTGTGGATCTTGTGTAGGGTGTCCCGGATCTCGTTAGTGATGTTGTACAACTACCAATCGGTGAATGCAAAGGTTGTATGGTGTTTGAAAGTCCATACATGGGAACCTTGTGCAAGTCAAGGTTGTATGGTGTTTGAAAGTCCATACATGGGAACCTTGGGAAACGTTGAGGTTGTATGGTGTTTGAAACTCCATACATGGGAACCTCGGGAAAGCTAAGGTTGTATGGTGTTTAAAAGTCCATACATGGGAACCTTAGGATGGTGAGGTCAAATGGTGTTTAAAAGTCCATTTGGTGACCTTGGATTGGTAGTGTGTATGAAGCGTGGGGGACAACGCTTGTGATCCGCGTATCCGATTGGATGTTGAGTTGAAAAGTGGATGTGGTTGATCACTTGAAAGCCAATATGATGTTCTTGATTATAAAGAAGCATGAGATGCTTGAAAAGATGCATGGTTGCATGATAAGTGTTAAATGCTTGTGAATGCATGTTTACTTGTTAAGTTGAGCAAGTGTTGATTATCATTTGGTAAATGATGCATATGTGCATGAAATCTTCTTAATGCATTGGAGTCTTGTTGAGACTTGTTTTGAAAGGCATGTGAAGATGATGTTGTGGTTCATATGTTGCCTTTGTTTAATGCATGTGTTGGATTTCTTGAGTAAATGATTTTAAAGGGTTTCTTGCTTGGAATGGTTTTCAAGTATAAGAGAGGTATGTTGTGAATTGGAGGTGTTTTCCAAGGTTTGAATTTAACTTTGCATATGGTGTTTATGCATGGGATGGTTGAATGGTTGATTTTTGCAAATTGTGCTTTGAAAAGGGTTTTCTTAGTTGCTAAACTAAGAGTTGGTTTTCATATATGTGCAATGCATGGTTTTATGCGTGATGTTGAAAAGAGTTTTCAAACTTTGCTTGGTAAACAAATCGAGTTGCTTTTCAAAGAGGTTTTAAGACTCGCTGCATTGGTGGTGTTTTGGTTTTGAGCATTCCTCAGTAAGCATTATGTGCTTACGCTCCTTTTTGTCATCAATGCAGATTCTTGAAGTTGGACAGCGAGAAGCAAGGGATTCAAGGAGGACTCCACTTGAGATGTATGTCTCGGTGAATAGCTATAGTTAATAAAGGCAATGGGGGTAGAATCTCTCAGGTTATGTGTATGTGTTCGTTTATGCTCGGAAAAGGATGTTTTAATGTTGTTGTTAATGTTGTTGGATCATGTTGTGGCTTTTATGAGATTGATATGGAAGTTTATGCTTGAATGGTTGCTTGTGTAGGAAGCATGCCTATAGATTTGGGGCTTTTCATATATGTTGTTATTTTGTTGAATTGTTGATGCAAGTATGTCCCTTATATGTTGTTTTGCATGCTGGTAAAGCTTGGTAGCGTTTGGAGCATGTTTGGTTGGCCAATTGCATGTTTAAGAAGGCGAAATTCTGCATTTTGTGCAAGTCGTTTCGGAACAGGGTGAGCCGTTTCGGAACGGGTGCCTCGAAGCAGCCCAGGCGTCCGAAACGGGTGACACCGTTCCGAAACGGAAAGGCTACTGCCCGACCCCCGTTTCGGTACCCGTTGCGGAACGGCCCCGCGTTTCGAAACGGGCTGTCTCCCGTTTCAGAACGGTTGACCGTTGGGGGCTGGCAGTGGCAGTTATGTGTTTCAAAATGTTTGCATTTTGGTCCTGAATCTTGTATGTGCAATTGTGAGAGTTTGGGATGTCCGTTTGAGCTGAAATTTGGCCGAGACGCATGAAACATGATTAATTTTAAGTTGGTAACTTAAAATCTGGTTAAGCCCTCAAAGTTTTCAGAATTTACAGTTTGGTCCCTAAAGTTGTGTTTTGTGCAATTGGGTCCCTGAATGATCTCTAATGGTTGTGATCTTTGAGTATGATGTTTGTGTGATCACATCTAGGGTTAATGAACATCTAGACAAGATTAAAAAGAAAAAAAAAGGTCGTTAATCAAGATTGACTTTCGGGTTGACTTTGGTTTTCCCCGTGTAATCTTCTTAATTCGGGTCAACTGTCTAGGCCGGGTTAAGGGGGTTACAGGTACAAAGAATGAGAATGATGAAGTAGAAATAGTTGAAGAAGTTTACCCTTAGGACCAGGAGTACAAGATTACTGGATTAAGTGAGCAAAGATCAAAAGTTTTCAATAAAGCAAAGAGGTACATAGAATGAAAATGGAGGTGGAAATTGTGGAAATGATTTAAAAAGAAACTAAAATCTATCATGCATTCATGTTTAGACATCATTAGGAGCATGTTCATCATAGTTGCACTTGTGTATCACATTTTCAAAGGTATATGAAGGCTTTTTCAGCAAAGGAACCTACTTATCTATTCAAGCATAAGAAGAATAGAACCCGCCTATCCGTTCGGGAATTTGGAGAATAGAACCTACTTATCTATTCAAGAATAAGGAGAATAGAACTAGCCTATCCGTTCGGGCATTTGGAGACTGGAACCTGCTTATCTATTCAAGCATAAGGAGAATAGAACTCGTATATCCGTTCGAGCATTTGGAGAATGGAATCTGCTTATCTATTCAAGCATAACGAGAATAGAACCCGGCTATCTGTTTGAGCATTTGGAGAATGGAACTTGCTTATCAGTTCGAGCAGAAGGAGAGCGAAGCCTGCCAATTCGTCAATACAAGATGTTTTGACAGTTTGGTATTTAGTGAAAATAAGTGTTCTTTTCTTCTTTGTTCTATTCCTGTTTCACCGGAATGACCAATGAGGGGGCAGTTGTTGTCACTGAATTTTCACCTAACCTTTAATTTATTTTTGCTTTCATTTTGTTGTTGTTATATTTATGTCAATCAGTTTAATAGTAATGTAGTGGTGTTATTACATAATTAGTGTTAATTTTGTATCATAGTTAGTTTGTTAGTACATTAGTTAGAATAAAACAAAAAAATATATAGAAATATAAAAAGGCTAACTTGTCTTGCAAGAGTCCATTACATAGAATTAGAGTCCATACGATTAAAATTAAATACATGTCTCTATAATAAAGGCTTGATTCAGCCCATATTAAGTAAAATATATAAGTTTCTTTGAATTAAATAAAATCCCACCTTAAAATATAAATAAAAGAGTCATTTTGGAAATTAGAAGTCCATTAAAATGTTTACATAAAGGGTCTATTACATGAATTTTGTTTACAAAGGCTCATTTGGCCCTGTTTATTAAAGCCGTAATTCTTTCTCTTTGTTTCTTCACAACTAACAAGAGACCGTTGGATCGGGATTTGATCCTACGGCGCAAATTACGCCCAGGTTGGGAAAGATCAAGAGTTGCACTTCCCAACCGTTAGATCATGAGTAATCTAACGGTCCAGATTACCCTGAGGTAAGCCATACAAATCACGCACGTAAGCCAGCTAGAGGAGATCAAGCGGTGCACCTTCTCGACCGTTAGATCAGAAATGATCTAACGTCTCAGATCACCCCAACATAAGTCACGAGGATCGCCACTCACGCGTGAGCCACGCGCTCGTCATTTCGAATTCTCGCGAGCATTTCATCTTCCCGGACCATTTGTCTCTATTTCGATCGCTCTCACTGGTGTCACTTCACCATTTTCGGTCACTGGAAACACGAAGGAAAAAAAGGGGTTAAAATCCTTGAACGAACAACAAAAGTCAAAAGACTAAATCTCTAAATCAAAGCTCTAGCAAGAATCAAGCGACAATCGGATTAGGATAGAGGGCAAATCACGAATTAACAAGAAATCGGCTTAAAATTAAAGGCTAGACAAAAGCATTGTAGATGATTATTAGGGATTTAAGCTTGAGATTCAAGCAGAAATGTATCTATATAAAGATTGTAAATCTCTTATAGCAACACATGATTCATACACAATACACAAGAAAATACATACAGAAACTCAGTGTAAAGAGCAAGCAAGCGTTTGTAATCGGAATTTCAAAGGAATAAAGCAAGCTTCTTCGTTTATGGTAACTCATCTATTTCATTATTTATGCTTTTTTTAAAAAAATAAAAAAATGGGAATAGACATTTTACCTTCATTTTTCGAAGCGCCACCATGCATGTTGGTTTCGATGTAGCTTCAATGACCGATAAATGATTCGAAGTTCGCCAGATTCTTGAAACCATCAAGAATTTGGGGTTTTTCTGAAACTAGTTTTTAAAATGATCGAGAAAGGATTTTTAAAAGGATCGAAATGAGGCTTTTTTTGAAATTATTGTTGCCGGCAACGGTGGCTGGCGTTCCTGAATGGTGGCCAGTATTACAGACGACCATCGTACTCTCAAAATCAATGGAGAGCATTTCGGGATGGAGAGTCAGTTTTGAGCCATTCGAAAGGGGGAGAAAAATGAATATAATTTCAGTTTTTATCTTATTTATACCGACCCGCAACCCGACCCGTATCCGCCTTCCAACCCGCACCCAACTTTCATGGATCTTATACCGTGACACTTCGGTTTTAAAACCTTTCAATTTCGTCCTAGCCGTTTTAATTTGTCCTTCAGATTTCAGTTTTCTTTCAATTAGGTTCATAATTTAGATTTCTTGTAAAATAGAAAACTAATTTTGTTATCCCTTTTCTTTATTCGAATTATTTATTGATTTTTTAGCAATTAATTTCTTTTTATATGCATATATATGCTTGTTAAAAACCCTAGGAATAGGTTTTCAAAAAGCTTAGATTAGAGCCCTTGTGTGATGAAAAACTTTCTTAATATTTTAAAAAATAAGATACATTTAAATTATACTTTAACCTTAATTAGATTTTTAAAATATGTAAACTTTTCTTAGGTAAATAATCACTAATTAGATTTAATAAAAAAGGTTATAACACATTTAATTGTTTCTTGTTGGCATGATTAAAAAGTGAAAATTAATTATTGTGGAGTCTTACCAAACGGAAATGGCGGTGATTGGAGTTTATTTACCGGGCGGTGAGGCCGTTAAAATAGATTTATATTCATTAAACGGACAAATAAATCGAAACTCCTTCGAACTCGCAAATTCTAGCTTTGAAAATACTTTTGAAATTAATATGGTACCATTTTTTTGGTGTTGTGGGGGTGCTAATCCTTCCCCACACGTAACCAACCCTCGAACCTATTTTCTTGTTTTCGCAGACAAAAAATATTATTTTAATAAATAAGGCGTTTTATTAAAATCCCTTGTTTTAAAAAGTGATCCAATCACACTTTTTTTCAAAACAAGATTGGTGTTAACTTCGTGTTTTAGTGTTTTCGAAAAATGTCAAGCTCGAAAGGGTTGAGACAAAGATGTTATCGTTTGGGTTGACTTTAAGGATGGGGATTTGTAACGCCCGGTTTTGGGCTCAGAAGTTTTGGGCGTTGACCGGTTCGGTCAAAGTGCTGATCGAATATATGAGAGTGAATTTAGGAAAGCCTTGTTCGGGTTGCATTAAAAATATGGAAAAATGTCCTAAAATCATCTTTTAATATATATAAGTGAACTGTGAAATCAATTTTGGAAAATGAGGTTTGGAAGGGTGACATTTTGGCTAGTGACCAAAATGTAATTTTTGAAAGTTCGGTGACAGTTTTATAAAGGATTGAAACTTTGAATCTTTAAGGAGCTATTATTCCAAAAAGAGTTTCTCCAGATTTTTCTAAGATATTTTAAGGTTTTATTCTGATTTTAAAGTTTATGAAAAGTGGAGGGAAATCATTTTGACTATTTCATAACTAACTTTCCATTTTCTCTCAATTTTCCTTTTCTCTCATTTTCTCTCAACCCAAACACATTTCTCCAGATTTTCTCCTCTGATTTTGTCACTCAAATCTTCCTTTTCAACTCTCTTTTGATTCTTAATCATCACATCAATAAAACCTCTCAATTTGCAAGTTGTTTCATCAAGCTTTTTGGTTCCAAAAAGGGAGAAACTCAAGTTTGGAGGTAAGAACGTCCTTCTCCTCTAAACTATCAGTTCTTTACTGAAATTCCCAAGTTCTCAATCCTTGATTTATGATTTGGTAAAGGTTTTATGGATGTGATCTTGATTTTTGGCTTAAAATGCAAGATTTGCTTGATTTTGGTGGAATTTTCGTGTGATCTGTTTGGGCAGTGCTTTGAAGTGTCAAAATGATGTTAAATGAATGCTAAATTGATTAGAAGTTGAGGTTTAATTAATGCAATCCCGGATAGGTTGAATTTCCTAAGTTTGGCTTGAGTTTTTGGTTGTTTTTGGAGTGTTTTTGGTGATCTGTTATACCTGGAGGTATAAGGACGCGTTTGTGATCATTTTGGATGTTAATGGATGTTTAAAAATGGTTAGAAGTGATGGATCTTGGTTGGGTTAAGTTTTGGTAGTGTTTGGAGGTGGTTTCGGTTGTGTTTGGTAGCCGAATTGTTGGTTTTGTGATGAGCAGCGAGTTTGGTTGTGTTGCTGGTGTTTTTAATGCATAATGATGCATTAATCTTCTGTTGTTATGTGCTTGAAACAGGGGAGGAAGATCCGTGAGCATTTGAGGTGGTGAGGAAGGTTTCGGATGCTTGGAAGGCTTGTTGGCTAGCCTTGTTTTGTGTATCGGTGAGTGAAGTTGGGTTTTCAGCTTTTAAACCAAGGTTTGAAGGTTTTGGGAGCTTAGTTTAAGTCTAAACAACTTTGCTAAGCTCAAGAGTAAGTAAATGGATTTTCGCTCTTGAATTGTGTTGTGATTTGGCTTTAAAAGCAATTGTGTTTAATGGTTCCAATGCATGTGTTTTGCATGGTTTAATTCTGTTTTGAAAGCATATTTTAGCATGGTTTAATGCTGGTTTTGAAAGCCATATGTGAAGGATGCTCAAGGTAAGAGATCCTTGGTTTTATACATTGAAAATGTAGTTTTGATGCATGGTGTTGCATGATGTTTAATGGCTTTGTGTAATGCTTTAAAACAGTGGATTGATGGTGGTAAATGATGGTTTTTGCATATTAGTTATGCATGTGAATCATTGGACTAATGTGGTAATGGTTTTGCATATTGGTTATGCATGTGAATCATTGGACTAATGTGGTAAGATGGTTATATTGGCAAGTGATGTAAGTGGTTCTTGGTTCGTTGATCGGATATAGTTAGCCGGCTATAGGATTGGGTGCACCGTGAATAAAGTTGCCTTGGAGGTGGAGTGGTTAAGTGTGAACCGGTAAACTCCCTTCAAGTATCCTAACGAGATGGTTAAGGTCATAATGGAGGATGAATGCCCATTCGAGGACCTTGGTTAAGCAAAGGTTATATGGTGGTTAAAAGTCCACATATGGGAACCTTGTGCTTGTTGAGATCACAATGGCGGTGTTAAGTCCATGTGTGGATCTTGTGTAGGGTGTCCCGGATCTCGTTAGTGATGTTGTACAACTACCAATCGGTGAATGCAAGTCAAGGTTGTATGGTGTTTAAAAGTCCATACATGGGAACCTTGTGCAAGTCAAGGTTGTATGGTGTTTGAAAGTCCATACATGGGAACCTTGGGAAAAGTTGAGGTTGTATGGTGTTTGAAAGTCCATACATGGGAACCTCGGGAAAGCTAAGGTTGTATGGTGTTTAAAAGTCCATACATGGGAACCTTAGGATGGTGAGGTCAAATGGTGTTTAAAAGTCCATTTGGAGACCTTGGTTTGGTAGTGTGTATGAAGCGTGGGGGACAACGCTTGGGATCCGCGTATCCAATTGGATGTTGAGTTGAAAAGTGGATGTGGTTGATCACTTGAAAGCCAATATGATGTTCTTGATTATAAAGAAGCATGAGATGCTTGAAAAGATGCATGGTTGCATGATAAGTGTTAAATGCTTGTGAATGCATGTTTACTTGTTAAGTTGAGCAAGTGTTGATTATCATTTGGTAAATGATGTATATGTGCATGAAATCTCCTTAATGCATTGGAGTCTTGTTGAGACTTGTTTTGAAAGGCATGTGAAGATGATGTTGTGGTTCATATGTTGCCTTTGCTTAGTGCATGTGTTGGATTGATTGAGTAAATGGTTTTAAAGGGTTTCTTGCTTGGGATGGTTTTCCAAGGTTTGTATTTAACTTTGCATATGGTGTTTATGCATGGGATGGTTAAATGGTTGGTTTTGCAAGTTGTGCTTTGAAAATGGTTTTCTTAGTTTGCTAAACTAAGGGTTGGTTTTCATGTATGTGCAATGCATGGTTTTAAGCGTGATGTTGAAAGGAGTTTTCAAACTTTGTTTGGTAAACAAATCGAATTGCTTTTCAAAGAGGTTTTATGGCTCGCTGCATTGATGGTGTTTTGGTTTTGAGCTTTCCTCACTAAGCATTATGTGCTTACGCTTCTTTTTGTCCATCAATGCAGATTCTTGAAGTTTGGACAGCGAGGAGCAAGGGATTCAAGAAGGACTCCACTTGAGATGTATGTCTCGGTTAATAGCTATAGTTAATAAAGGCAATGGGGTAGAACCTCTCGGGTTGATGTTTGTGTATTCGTATATGTTTGGACAAGTATGGTTTTATGTTGTTGATGTTGTTGGAACATGTTTTGGCCTTTATGAGATTGAATTGGAAGTATGGTGTTTAAATGGTTGCTTGTGTAGGAAGCATATCCTTTGAATTGGGGCTTTTCATGTATGTTGATATTTTGTTGAATTGTTGATGCAAGTATGCCTTTTACATGTTGAATTGCATGTTGGTAAAGTTTGGTGGCTTTTGGAGCATGATTGGATGATCAATTGCAGGTTTAAGTATGCATATGGTGGCTTTCTGTGCAGGGTGTTTCGGAACAGTCCATACCGTTTCGGAACGGGTGCCCCAAACCAGCCCAGTCGTCCGAAACGGGAGAGACCATTCCGAAACGGAAAGGCTACTGCCAGACCCCCGTTTCGGTACGCGTTGCGGAACGGTCCGCGTTTCGAAACGGGCTCTGCCTGTTTCGGAATGGGTGACCGTTGGGGGCTGACATTGGCAGTTAAATGTTTTGAAAAGTTTACATTTTGGTCCTGAAACTTGTTTGTGCAATTGTATGAGTTTGGGATGCCCGTTTGAGCTGAAATTTGGCAGTGAAGCATGAAACATGATTAATTTTAAGTTGGTAACTTAAAATCTGGTTAAGTCCTTAAGTCTTCAGAATTTACAATTTGGTCCCTAAAGTTGTAAATTGATCAATTGGGTCCCTGTTTGATCTCTGATGTTTATGATCTTTAAGTATGATGTTGTGTGATCATATCTAAGGTTAATGTGCATCTAGACAAGACTAAAAAAAAGGGTCGTTAATCAAGGTTGACTTTCGGGTTGACTTTGGTTTTCCCCGTGTAACCTTCTTAATTCGGGTCAACCGTCTGGGCCGGGTTAAGGGGGTTACATTTGGTGGTATCAGAGCTGAGTTGCGAATGCTTGGGGAAAACGGTAAGTTGTTGTGATGTGTGTTGATGTTTACCTTGTTGTGTGGATGAAAGTTGGTTGAATGTTGGTTGAAACACGTGTTTCTAAGCAAGTTGTTGATGTTTTCAAGCATGCTTTATGGTTATGAATCATCGTTGAATTAATGTGGATATGTGCTGATGTTGTGAGCTGGTGTTATGCTTGATGAAAGTGTAATGTGTATGTTATGTTGATAATATGCTGTTGTAAGTGAATGCTGTTTGATGTAAGCATGATCAAAGTATGTTGTTTGATATGCTTGATGCTGTGATATCCATGTTTGTGTTGACTGTTATGTCATGTAAAGGGGAGGAT
Organism: Hibiscus trionum; assembly: GCA_030270665.1. NCBI lineage: Eukaryota > Viridiplantae > Streptophyta > Magnoliopsida > Malvales > Malvaceae > Hibiscus > Hibiscus trionum. Next base: position 3,858,023 of record BSYR01000007.1, on the reverse strand, counting down.
TCGGGATACCCATTGCTTTATTATTATAGCTATTGTGTTATTTTGGAGTTGGAGTTTGAATCCTTGCTTTAAGCTGGTCTAACTGGTTTGTTTGTTTTGTTGTGAATGTTGTTGTTGTTAGTAGTATGGCAAAGTCGATGAAAGAATGGCAGTTGGGTGAGATGGTTGCTGCCTTGGGGCAGGTTGTCAAGGCATGGAATTCACCTTTCTGTAGAGTTGTTTTGTCTCAGTCTTCTGTGCTTGGAGTTGAGGTGGTAAGGCAAGGGAAAGAAGCTGGTTCTGTGATGAAGAGTTCATCACCTGTTGTTCAGGAGGTGTTGGGAATGTCTCAGGCTGTGGTAAAAGTAAAGTCAGTGGATGTGCTGGCTGTGGGATGTATGGGTTTGCCGAAACAGCGTTTGTTGGATTTGGGTGCTGTGGAATATCATGGTTCTACACCGGAGATGTTTGAGGCCTGGTTGGCCAGTGTGGTTCTGATCTTGGATCAGGAAGGCTGTGATCTTGCTTGTAAGCTGGGGAGTGTTGTTTCTCTGATGTTGGAGGATGCATGTGTCTGGTGGACATCTGTGGCGGTGGCGTCACATATCCATGATATCGATTGGGATTTCTTTGTATCTGCCTTTTGTGAAAGATATCTTGGAGAGAAGTTTCCAAGGGTTAAGCAATGTGAAGATAGTACAGTGGTGAAGCAGGTGTTGCTTGAGCAAAGAGTGGAAGTTCAGCTACCTGTGTGTGACCGTTGTGAAAGGCGCCATGTTGGAGGTTGTTGGGGCGCGGGTGCTTGTTGGAATTGTGGTTCAAAAGTGCATGTTAAGCGTGATTGTCCTTTTGGGGTGAAGTCAGCCTTGGTGGTAGCCAAAGGATCTCTGAAAGGTCGTGGGCGCGGCCGAGGCAAGGTTCAGAGGTGGCAGAGAGAGCAGAAGGTTGAGAAGAGTTTGGGAAATGAGAATTGCTGGAAATGTGGGTCTGCTGGTCACATGAGGCGTGATTGTTTGATGTTGGCTCGGAACAGCCAAGGTTCCTTGCTACTAGAGGTTGGTGGTGAACCTAGTGTGTTAGCTGGTGCTGCAGCGGTGCGGCAGGAGGTTGATGGTTCCGCGAGGAAGAGAGCTCGTCTGGTGAAGCTTCAGGGTGGTGTTGTGTTTTCAGGTAACCTTGCTAAGTAATCTTTGCTCTAGTTACCTTGGTTGGTTTCTGTTGGTTTTCCTTGCGTGGTAAGTTTAGTCTTGTTGCTGGCATGTTTGGGGTAATGGTTGTAGTTTGGAAATGTCTTTGGTGTGAAGAAGGGTTTAGTGAGAATCTTGTGGTTAGTGGTTGTTGGTATGGTGGAGTTAGTTAAGTTAGAAGTGAGTTGGGAGGTTGTTCTTAGACGGATTCTGAGGATGTTATTGGTGGGTGTGAACTGACATACATGCACAGTTAAAATCATTGTTATATGCTATATTATATATGTGCTGGTCCATGCGTACATGTGGCATGACATTAGAGGTTTTGCATACATGTACATCAGACATGATAGGGCATGTTGGTAATCATGCATACAAGGTTCACACTCGCTAATAATTAATCGAATCTGTTAGTGTTGTGGTTGGGTTGGGTTGGATGATGGGTTTTTAGAGGTTGTTTTGGTGCTGAGTGAGGGTTAGAAGTAATATTAAGCTAGTTGTTAGTATTGGTGAGGGTGGTATAGCATGTTGGTAGAAGGATAGTGCTTGATGCTTAAAGAGTTTAGTGGTTTGGTGGTGAGGAGTACCGGTTGAAGTAGGATCGGTCAAGTGGTTTGAATAGCTAAGTGAAAGTGGTAGTTCCTTGGTGCTAGGTGATGTCGCAGTTTGGTGGTTGTATTTCCAAGTGCTGAGGTAGCTTAGCATTTAAGTCGTTGTGAAAGGGTTGTGTTGGTAGGTGTTGGTTCTTAGCAACCTTTGAGGAGTTGAGGAGTTGTTATGCATGTTTAGGTTGGGCAATGTTCTGGCAAGGCAAGTGTTGTGGTCAAGCTTGTGGTGGTTAAGCAATGAAAGATCGAAGGCCAGTGTTGCTTGAAAGGATTCTTGTGAGAAGTGGTTGGCTGGTTGTGAGTATGTGAACTTCTTTTGTAGTCAGCTGGTGGTGTGTGAAACGGCTGACGGGGTTAAGTTGGAGTTGTGATGTAAATTTTGGATTGTGGGTGAGTAGACCTGGTGAGTCGTTATGGTAATGATAGCGGCAGATGTGAAGGAATGACAGCTTATGTTGAAGAGTCTAAGTAAGCAGTTGATGCTTAAGAAATTTTGCTTGTTGGGAAGATTCTTGGAAGAGGTTTGAGAGTTGCAAGAGTTTTGGAAGCAGAGAAGTTTGCATAGTGGCTGAATTGTATTGGTTGTTGTCACTGTGTAAACAAGTCTTGGGAGTTGTGAGTTACAGTGGTGTGGGCTGTGAAAGTTGAAGTTCTTCATGGTTGAAGTTGGGGGCTGTGTACAGTCTGGAAGTGTGGAAGTTCAAGTTGTGGCTATCTTTGAGTGTTCTGGATTTGTGAACAGCATGTGGTGGTGTTGGGTTTGGTGGAGTTTTGTGTGGAAAGTGTTCAGTGTTGGTTGGGGATTAGTGCTGCCTTGTGTGTGATTTGAGAAGGTTGTTGTTCTCTTTTCGCCGGTTAAAATTTCGAGGACGAAATTTCCTAAGGGGGGGAGAGTTGTAACGCCCCGGTTTTGGGCTCAGAAGTTTTGGGCGTTGACCGGTTCGGTCAAAGTGCTGATCGAATATATGAGAGTGAATTTAGGAAAGCCTAGTTCGGGTTGCATTAAAAATATGGAAAAATGTCCTAAAATCATCTTTTAATATATATAAGTGAACTGTGAAATCAATTTTGGAAAATGAGGTTTGGAAGGGTGACATTTTGGCTAGTGACCAAAATGTAATTTTTGAAAGTTCGGTGACAGTTTTATAAAGGATTGAAACTTTGAATCTTTAAGGAGCTATTATTCCAAAAAGAGTTTCTCCAGATTTTTCTAAGATATTTTAAGGTTTTATTCTGATTTTAAAGTTTATGAAAAGTGGAGGGAAATCATTTTGACTATTTCATAACTAACTTTCCATTTTCTCTCAATTTTCCTTTTCTCTCATTTTCTCTCAACCCAAACACATTTCTCCAGATTTTCTCCTCTGATTTTGTCACTCAAATCTTCCTTTTCAACTCTCTTTTGATTCTTAATCATCACATCAATAAAACCTCTCAATTTGCAAGTTGTTTCATCAAGCTTTTTGGTTCCAAAAAGGGAGAAACTCAAGTTTGGAGGTAAGAACGTCCTTCTCCTCTAAACTATCAGTTCTTTACTGAAATTCCCAAGTTCTCAATCCTTGATTTATGATTTGGTAAAGGTTTTATGGATGTGATCTTGATTTTTGGCTTAAAATGCAAGATTTGCTTGATTTTGGTGGAATTTTCGTGTGATCTGTTTGGGCAGTGCTTTGAAGTGTCAAAATGATGTTAAATGAATGCTAAATTGATTAGAAGTTGAGGTTTAATTAATGCAATCCCGGATAGGTTGAATTTCCTAAGTTTGGCTTGAGTTTTTGGTTGTTTTTGGAGTGTTTTTGGTGATCTGTTATACCTGGAGGTATAAGGACGCGTTTTTGATCATTTTGGATGTTAATGGATGTTTAAAAATGGTTAGAAGTGATGGATCTTGGTTGGGTTAAGTTTTGGTAGTGTTTGGAGGTGGTTTCGGTTGTGTTTGGTAGCCGAATTGTTGGTTTTGTGATGAGCAGCGAGTTTGGTTGTGTTGCTGGTGTTTTTAATGCATAATGATGCATTAATCTTCTGTTGTTATGTGCTTGAAACAGGGGAGGAAGATCCGTGAGCATTTGAGGTGGTGAGGAAGGTTTCGGATGCTTGGAAGGCTTGTTGGCTAGCCTTGTTTTGTGTATCGGTGAGTGAAGTTGGGTTTTCAGCTTTTAAACCAAGGTTTGAAGGTTTTGGGAGCTTAGTTTAAGTCTAAACAACTTTGCTAAGCTCAAGAGTAAGTAAATGGATTTTCGCTCTTGAATTGTGTTGTGATTTGGCTTTAAAAGCAATTGTGTTTAATGGTTCCAATGCATGTGTTTTGCATGGTTTAATTCTGTTTTGAAAGCATATTTTAGCATGGTTTAATGCTGGTTTTGAAAGCCATATGTGAAGGATGCTCAAGGTAAGAGATCCTTGGTTTTATACATTGAAAATGTAGTTTTGATGCATGGTGTTGCATGATGTTTAATGGCTTTGTGTAATGCTTTAAAACAGTGGATTGATGGTGGTAAATGATGGTTTTTGCATATTAGTTATGCATGTGAGTCATTGGACTAATGTGGTAATGGTTTTGCATATTGGTTATGCATGTGAATCATTGGACTAATGTGGTAAGATGGTTATATTGGCAAGTGATGTAAGTGGTTCTTGGTTCGTTGATCGGATATAGTTAGCCGGCTATAGGATTGGGTGCACCGTGAATAAAGTCGCCTTGGAGGTGGAGTGGTTAAGTGTGAACCGGTAAACTCCCTTCAAGTATCCTAACGAGATGGTTAAGGTCATAATGGAGGATGAATGCCCATTCGAGGACCTTGGTTAAGCAAAGGTTATATGGTGGTTAAAAGTCCATATATGGGAACCTTGTGCTTGTTGAGATCACAATGGCGGTGTTAAGTCCATGTGTGGATCTTGTGTAGGGTGTCCCGGATCTCGTTAGTGATGTTGTACAACTACCAATCGGTGAATGCAAGTCAAGGTTGTATGGTGTTTAAAAGTCCATACATGGGAACCTTGTGCAAGTCAAGGTTGTATGGTGTTTGAAAGTCCATACATGGGAACCTTGGGAAAAGTTGAGGTTGTATGGTGTTTGAAAGACCATACATGGGAACCTCGGGAAAGCTAAGGTTGTATGGTGTTTAAAAGTCCATACATGGGAACCTTAGGATGGTGAGGTCAAATGGTGTTTAAAAGTCCATTTGGAGACCTTGGTTTGGTAGTGTGTATGAAGCGTGGGGGACAACGCTTGGGATCCGCGTATCCAATTGGATGTTGAGTTGAAAAGTGGATGTGGTTGATCACTTGAAAGCCAATATGATGTTCTTGATTATAAAGAAGCATGAGATGCTTGAAAAGATGCATGGTTGCATGATAAGTGTTAAATGCTTGTGAATGCATGTTTACTTGTTAAGTTGAGCAAGTGTTGATTATCATTTGGTAAATGATGTATATGTGCATGAAATCTCCTTAATGCATTGGAGTCTTGTTGAGACTTGTTTTGAAAGGCATGTGAAGATGATGTTGTGGTTCATATGTTGCCTTTGCTTAGTGCATGTGTTGGATTGATTGAGTAAATGGTTTTAAAGGGTTTCTTGCTTGGTATGGTTTTCCAAGGTTTGTATTTAACTTTGCATATGGTGTTTATGCATGGGATGGTTAAATGGTTGGTTTTGCAAGTTGTGCTTTGAAAATGGTTTTCTTAGTTTGCTAAACTAAGGGTTGGTTTTCATGTATGTGCAATGCATGGTTTTAAGCGTGATGTTGAAAGGAGTTTTCAAACTTTGTTTGGTAAACAAATCGAATTGCTTTTCAAAGAGGTTTTATGGCTCGCTGCATTGATGGTGTTTTGGTTTTGAGCTTTCCTCACTAAGCATTATGTGCTTACGCTTCTTTTTGTCCATCAATGCAGATTCTTGAAGTTTGGACAGCGAGGAGCAAGGGATTCAAGAAGGACTCCACTTGAGATGTATGTCTCGGTTAATAGCTATAGTTAATAAAGGCAATGGGGTAGAACCTCTCGGGTTGATGTTTGTGTATTCGTATATGTTTGGACAAGTATGGTTTTATGTTGTTGATGTTGTTGGAACATGTTTTGGCCTTTATGAGATTGAATTGGAAGTATGGTGTTTAAATGGTTGCTTGTGTAGGAAGCATATCCTTTGAATTGGGGCTTTTCATGTATGTTGATATTTTGTTGAATTGTTGATGCAAGTATGCCTTTTACATGTTGAATTGCATGTTGGTAAAGTTTGGTGGCTTTTGGAGCATGATTGGATGATCAATTGCAGGTTTAAGTATGCATATGGTGGCTTTCTGTGCAGGGTGTTTCGGAACAGTCCATACCGTTTCGGAACGGGTGCCCCAAACCAGCCCAGGCGTCCGAAACGGGAGAGACCGTTCTGAAACGGAAAGGCTACTGCCAGACCCCCGTTTCGGTACGCGTTGCGGAACGGCCCCGCGTTTCGAAACGGGCTCTGCCTGTTTCGGAACGGGTGACCGTTGGGGGCTGACATTGGCAGTTAAATGTTTTGAAAAGTTTACATTTTGGTCCTGAAACTTGTTTGTGCAATTGTATGAGTTTGGGATGCCCGTTTGAGCTGAAATTTGGCAGTGAAGCATGAAACATGATTAATTATAAGTTGGTAACTTAAAATCTGGTTAAGTTCTTAAGTCTTCAGAATTTACAATTTGGTCGCTAAAGTTGTAAATTGATCAATTGGGTCCCTGTTTGATCTCTGATGTTTATGATCTTTAAGTATGATGTTGTGTGATCATATCTAAGGTTAATGTGCATCTAGACAAGACTAAAAAAAAGGGTCGTTAATCAAGGTTGACTTTCGGGTTGACTTTGGTTTTCCCCGTGTGACCTTCTTAATTCGGGTCAACCGTCTGGGCCGGGTTAAGGGGGTTACAGGATTATTCAGTGAAATCGGGTTACCACCACATCTTCAATGATCTGATCCTACCCCTCAGCCTTGTCCTAGCAATTATCCCTCATCTGACTCCATTTTATGGTAGCAATTATCCCTTTTGAAGATCAAGAATTTTCTTAGTTGAGATGATCAAACAATGTCGAATTGGCCAAGAGGGGTGAATTGGCTTTTTAAAATGAAAGGGAACAAACTGGTAAAATAAAAATTGAAGACAAAGAGATTTAGAGTGGTTCAAGATTCTAACAAGCTCTACATCCACTACCTTAACTCCCACTAAGGATTTCAACCAATTCACTACTTAATTCTTCCCCTTTTCTAGGATTAGGAGGAAACTGTTACAAGGATCAAAGGTTTCTACCCAAAGCTTGATCAAAATCACTCTTTTACAAGAAGAAATTGACAAATTGAAAATGGACCTCTCAATAGGTAAAATATTTTCCCAATTGCTATAGCACACTCCCCAAACTTGAAATGAAAGATTGCAAATGAATTACACAATTTGGGTGTAAGATTTTGACTTTAAATGGTTCAAAGAGATTGAATTTTTGCTTAATTGTTCTTGACTTGATGAATAGTTGTTGTTGTAGCTTTAGAGGCTTGCTTTTATACCTTCTCATTAAATTTTATCCGTTTGGGTGGTTGGCATCATCAATAGAGTCGTTGATTTCTCTTTTTCCCACCACAAATGCACTTCTGCAACCTACCATTTCGGTACACGGGGTAGTATATCGATACCTGTCTCAAAACCGAAAGAGTCGTTGCAGGTAATAAAGAGGGCGTATCAATACGCAAAAAGGTGTATTAAAATGATAAAGGGGCCGTATCGAAATGGCTATAGGTCATATCGATGCAATTTTTCAAACTTAGACACTGCCAAACTCTGTATCAGTACGCCACAAGGGTGTATCAGTACGGGTAACTAAAATTCAAAAGTTTGATGATTTTATCTAACTAACAAGGCAACGATCATTTAATAAATGCAAAGATTTGAAAATCTTAACCCTCGTATCGATACTGTATAGGTCTTATCGGCACGCTAGACACAAACCTTAAGCCCAGATGAATGTTGTATAGAAACATGCATAGCAATATCGAAATAGGCTCAGCCGTATCGAAACGTGAAATTTCAGTAGCCAATTAAAATGAGGCCGTATCGAAACTTTGGGATAGCTTATCGAAATGCCTATGTAATTTTGTAAAGTTTGGCTTTGGAAAGGCAATGTCGTATCGAAACACTTATATAGTGTATCGAAACGCCTGAGCGATTTTGTTAAGATTGACTTTGAAAACACTTAGAAAAAATTGTGGGGTTTAAGTTTTGACTTGAAAACAATTTTAGTTTAAAATACTTGTCAATAGTGAGACTTTCAAATACTTAAAATTTATTTACTTTGCAATTCGGTCCTTAAACTATTTGTTATATCAAAATCAAACATAGGTTTTACAATCTCCCCTTTTTGATATAATAAAACCAAAGTAAATTTTTAAGTACTCCCCCTTAGTTTAAGCTAGGTTTTTGAAAGATTTAGCTTAAATTTTTTTGCTTATACCCTTCTCCCTCTTTTTGTTATATCAAAATCAAAGATAGAAGCAAGATTAAGCAAACAACATAAATTTCATTAATAGCTCAAAGCATAATAATTCAAAGCAAGCATAAAATCCAAACTTAAATCCTAAAACATAAATCAAACTAAATATTCAAAGCATAGGTTCAAAGGGAAATAACATAGATGCATAAAAGAAAATCCAAATATGATATGTTATGATATGCAAGACCTAAGCCTTGTCTTGATCTTCATCTTCAACTTCATCTTCCCTTTATTGTTGACATTATTACCTTGAGATTGTCGCCACTCATCATGAAAAGCTTGAAGAGAGATGTCTATGGAAACTTGTTGAGTTTCAATCGAGGTAACTCAATTCTCAATGGAAAGGACTCTCTCCTCCAAGGTGGTGAACCTTGTGTCAATCGCGGAAAATCCGTAATTCATGTTTGTGCCCAACGAGGTGAATTGCTCGTTGAGAAAGGCCATGAGGGCATCCATGTATGGTTGAGCAACTTCAATTTGAGGTTTCACTTGAGGAGACACACTTTTTTATGGTCTATCTTCTTGAGGAATTTGATTGATACGAACCTAATTACCCTCAAAGTAGTGAAACTTGGAACGGATAAGAGAACACTCATCGAACGGATCTTTGAGAAGCTCGGGAAAGTCACACGAGCAATCAATTTCTATCTTCGAGAGCAAGTATCTAAAAGCAGTGCCATATATGAATGAAGAGACAAGATAAGTGTGGCAATGTTGAACAAGATAAACTGTAACACCCCAATTTTGGGCTTAGAAGTTTAGGGTTTGAACCGGACCGGTCTGAGAAACGGTTCGAATATAAAAGGGGTTTTAGGGAAAGCCTAGTTCGGGATGCTTTAAAAATATAGAAAAATATCTAAAAATCCTCATTTAATATATGTAAGAGAGTGGTGAAATCAATTTTACAAAATAAGGTTTGGAAATACTACATTTCGGTGTAGTGACCAAATTGCGATTTTTGCAAAGTTTAGTACTGACTGTTTTGTAAAGGATTGAAACTTTGAATCTTTAAGGAGCTAATTTACCCAAAATGTTTTTCTCCAGATTTTTCCTTAATTTGGGTGATTTAATTAATGTTTTAATTAAATAAAAGAAAAGGAAAACTACTTTTTAACTTTCATAACTACCTTTCTCTAATTTTCTCTCATTCATTTTTCTCTCAAAATCCCATCATCCAAACAGCTTTTCTCCAGCAGCTTTCACATTGTTTTTCACTTCAATTGATGAGATTTCCATCACCTATTGGTTTCCAATCAATCTTGCAACAAATCCTCTTGATTTCTACATTGCTTTTTCATGGAATTTTGCCCAAATCAAGAGGAAATCATCATTTAGAGGTAAGATTGTTCTTCTCCTCTAAATACTCAGTTATTTATTGAAATTCCCAAGTTGTCAATCCTTTATTCAAGATTTATGAATGGTTTTAATGTTAGAAACAATATTTTGGCTTAAAACTCATGATTCTGGAAGAGATCTTGAGGATTTTCGTTGAAATTGATTGGGCTTTGTTTTGAGATAGTTCTCTAATGTATTTTGGATGTTATATGATGTTAGAAATGAGGTTTTATCAATCCAATCCCGAATAGGTTGTGTTTCCTAAGTTTTTACTTATGAAAATGATGGTTTTTGTGGTGTTTTTTATGTTCTGTTATAGCTGGAGGTATAAGGATGAGTTGAGAGTTGTTTTTTATGTTAATTGATGTTTAGAAATGATTAGAAGTGATGGATCTTGGCTGGGTTAAGTTTTGGAAGAGTTTTGAGGTGATTTCGGTTGTGTTTAGTGGCCGAAATGTTGGTTTTAGGTAGAGCATCGAGTTTAGGAGTGTTGGCTGAAGATTTCAATGCATGATGATGCATTAATCCTCTGCTTTGATGTGTCTAAAATAGGGGAGACATCTTCGGACACTTTTGGAGTTGATCCGGAGGCTTAATTGGCGTTTCAACAAGCTAGCAAAACGAAATTGGTGAGTGCGTTTGGTTTTGAAGTCCATGAGGACAAAAACACAAGGTTTGGGGATTTAGGAGAGGTTTGAAACACCTTCCTATGTCCGAAAGTAAGTATGGCTTGATTTGATCTCTCTAAGTGGTGTTTGGCCCCAAATTGGTTTTACATGCTCATGATTTGTGTTGGTTAAATTCCTACTGTTTTATGCATGTTTTGGAGCATGAGATTATGCTTGTAGAGTTGTCATGAGATGGCATGATGCATTGAATAGATTTGAGCTTTTGGTTTAAAGCAAAGTATGATTATTGTTTTGAAAAGTGATGAGAAAACACTTGAGTTATTTTGTATGAAAAACAGTTGGTGTGATGATATTTTAACACATTATATTGGCATAGATGTTGAGAAACTTACCGGATATAATTGATCGATCAATAGGATGAAAGTGCATTATAAACTAAAAATTCGTACGTGCTCTTTGGTTAAGCCAAAGGGAGATTTTCCGATGATAGGCATTCCATCGGGTAGGACTTGGTGAAATACCCAAGCTTTATGGCAATGAGAGATTCCGCCATGTGAGTACGGTGATGAGAGATTCCACCGGAAGTTGTTGCTAGACAAGTGGGTACGGCGATGTGAGATTCCACCGTAAGAGTCTAGTGTAGAAATGTGTCCTCATATCCGAGTATTGATTAGATGCTAAATGCCAATATAAATGATGAAATGGTTTTTGTTACACATGTACCTTGATGAAATGATTTATGCTATGAGATATCCATATGTGTTTTGTTTAGAAATGTTTTGACATTGCAAGCATGTAAATGGCCTTGCCATGAGATTTGCATTGGTTTTAATGCATGAGATAGAATGGAGGTATATGTGTTTTCAATGAGTTTTGCTTTGAAATTTTATCAAGCATGAGAATGAGATGAGCATGTGGTTTAAAAGCTTTGTTGAAAGTGTTTTATAAAATGCATTATTGTGTTGGTTTTCTTTAGAGCATGCCTCACTAAGCATTTGTGCTTACGCTCTAAGTGTGTCCAAGGGAATCCATGCTCATGTATGATGAAGTTTCCGTACACTATTAGTTTTGATAATTTGGCAATGGGAACCTAAGTCTTGTTTTGGGAGATTTGTTAAACTCCCTGTAGTTGTGGCATGTGTGCCTTGGTTGATTTGAATTGTAGATGGCTTTAATTGTTTGTTTGGAGCTTTGATTTCCCTTTTTGGCTTGGATATTAGGATGCATGCCTCTAGACTCGTAAATTTTCATGTTTGATGCGATGAATGTGTTTAGGAGTTCTAAACATGCACCTTATATGTTTAATGACTTGTTGTTATGCATGGGAAGTCGGTTGGATGTGTTTGATCGAGTTTATGCTTGAAAAACCAGCATTTGCTGCTGTTTCTGGGCAAACCGTATCGAAACACCTCATAGTATTTCGAAACGGTGGCCTAAAATGGCCTTCGTGTTTCGAAACGCTAGGGGATGTTTCGAAATGATTTGGCTAATGGAAGGCCTCGTTTCGGAACCAGTCTCAGAACCAACCCGCGTTTCGAAATGGTCAACTTCGTTTCGATTCACCATTTCGATACAGCTGGTGAACGTTTCGAAACAGGTGACCGTTGGGCACTGATTTGAATGGTGCAGAAGTTTGCAAGCTTTACTTTTTAGTCCCAAAAGTTGATGTTGCAATTGCTTGAGTTTGAGATGTTCAATTAAGATGAGATTTGGCAGTGAAGCATGTAATATGACTAATTTCATATTGGAAACTTTAAAATCAGTAAGGACCTTTGTAACCCCCTTAACCCGGCCCCGACGGTAGACCCGAATTAAGAAGTTTACACGGGGAAAACCAAAGTCAACCCGAAAGTCAACCTTGATTAACGACCCTTTTTTTCTTTTTTAAAATTTTCTAGATGCACATTAAACCTAGGCATACTCTTGAGATAAGCATACTCAAAAATCACAGCAATCGGAAAACGATAAGGGACCCAATTGCACAAAATACGAATTTAGGGACCAAATTGTAAATTCTGAAAATTAAGAGGACTTTACCAATTTTTAAGTTACCATTATGAAATTAGTCATGATTCATGCCTCTCTGCCAAATTTCATCTCAAACGGACATCTCAAACTCAAGCAATTGCACAAACAAGAAACGAGACTAAAACGTAAAGCTTGCAAACCATCAGGTGTTCAGAAACGGGTCTAGGCCGTTCAGGAACACCCCTTGGCAGTAGCCAAAGTGTTCAGAAATGGGCTAGGCCGTTCAGGAACACCCTAGCCAAAACAAGGGCCTGTTTCGAAACAGGCAAGGGTGTTTCGAAACACCCTGCCCAGAAACAGCAGTTTGGCCTATTTTAACACCTTTAAACCCCATCAAACATGCTCCAAACCATTCCACAATAAATCAACAACATGCCAAACATCAAACCTACCAATTTGCATCAAAATCTAGATACAAAACCACCCCTAGATGCACCAACTCATTCAAAACATCCAACACTCAATCATGCTTTTCAAACAAGAAGCATAGCATAACAACTTAAGCATAAGAAGATTCAAACGTTGCAAGCTTACACCACATAGTTCAAAATCATAAACCATACTTGTCCAACATATACAATCTCATTAGACATCAACATAAGAGATTCTTCCCCCATTGCCTTTATTATCTATAGCTATTAACCGAGACATACATCTCAAGTGGAGTTCCCCCTTGAATCCCTTGCTTCTCGCTGCTCCAACTTCAAATGTCTGCATTGATGGACAAAAAGGAGCGTAAGCACATAATGCTTAGTGAGGAATGCTCAAAACCAAAACACCATCAATGCAGCGAGTCATAAAACCACTTTTAAAAGCAAACTCGATTCAATAAACCAAAGCAAGTTTGAAAACCCTTTTCAACAACATGCATAACATCATGCATTGCTCAAACATGAAAAACAAACCCTTAGCTTAGAAGAGCTAAGAAAACCCTTTCAAAGCACAACTTGCAAAATCAACAATTTAACCAATCCAAGCATAAACACCACATGCAAGGTTAAATTCAAAACTTTGGAAAACACTTCCACTTCACATCATACCTTGCTCATACTTGAATATCATTTTAAAGCAAGAAACCCTTAAAACCACTTACTCATTCAATTTACCATATGCATTAAACAAATGCAACATATGAACCACATCACCAACCTTTGCATCACATGCCTTAAAAACAAGTCTTCACAAGACTTCAATGCACTAAAGAGATTTCATGCACACATGCACCATTCTCAATAGATAACCAACACTTGTTCAAACTAACAAGTAAGCATGCATTCATAATACATTATACACTTCTCATGCAACCATGCATCATTTCAAGCATCTCATGCTTCATTATATTCAAGAACATATATTGGCTTCCAAGTGATAAACCAAATCCACTTTTCAACTCAACATCCAATCGGATACGCGGATCACAAGCGTTGTCCCCTACACTTCATACACACTACCAACCCAAGGTCCCCAAATAGAATTTTAACCACCATTTGACCTTACCACACACAAGGTCCTCATATGGAATTTTAACCACCATATGACCTCAACATTCACAAGGTTCCCATATATGGAATTTTAACCACCATATAACCTTAACATTCACAAGGTTCCCATATATGGAATTTTAACCACCATATAACCTTAACATTCCCAAGGTTCCCATATATGGAATTTTAACCACCATATAACCTTGACATTCCCAAGGTTCCCATATATGGAATTTTAACCACCATATAACCTTGACATATTCCGTTGGTAGTTGTATAACATCACTAACGAGATCCGGGACACCCTACACAAGATCCACACATGGACTTTACACCACCATTGTGATCTTAACAAGCACAAGGTCCTCAAATGGAATTTTAACCACCATTATTACCTTTGCTTACACAAGACCCACCCATGGAATTTCAACCACCATGGTGTTCTTGACCATCTCGTTAGGATACTTGGATGGAGTTACCGGTTCACTCATAACCACTCCACATCCAAGGCGACTTTATTCACGGTGCACCCAATCCTATAGCCGACTAACTATATCCGATTAAAGTAACCAAGAACCACTTTCATCACTTGCCAATATAACCATCTTACCACATAAATCCATTGATTTACAAGCATAAACATAATGCAAAAACCATCATTTACCATCATCAATCCACTGTTTTTGAAGCATTAAACAAAGCCATTAAACAACATGCAACACCATGCATGAAATCCACAATTTCAATGTACAAAACCAAGGATCTCTTACCTCGAGCATCCTTCTCTCATGGCTTTCAAAACCAGCATAAAACCATGCTAAAATATGCTTTCAAAACAGAATTTAAAACATGCAAACCACATGCATTGCATCCAACAATCACAAATTCTTTAAAACCAATTCACAACACAAACCAAGAGATAAATCCATTTACTTACTCTTGAGCTTAGCAAAGTTGTTTAGACTTAAACTAAGCTCCCAAAACCTTCAAACCTTGGTTTAAAAGCTGAAAACCCAACTTCACTCACCGATACACAAAACAAGGCTAGCCAGCAAGCCTTCCAAGCATCCGAAACCTTCCACACCACCTCTAATGCTCACGGATCAATCTCCCCTGTTTCAAGCACATAACATCAGAGGATTAATGCATCATAATGCACTAAAAACACCAGCAACACAACTAAACTCGCTGCTCATCACAAATCCAACATTTCGGCTACCAAACACAACCGAAATCACCACCAAACACTTCCGAAACTTAACCCAGCCAAGATCCATCACTTCTAACCATTTTTAAACATCAATTAACATCCAAAGTGATCACAAACACGTCCTTATACCTCCAGCCATAACAGATCACCAAAATCACTCCAAAAACAACCAAAAACACAAGCAAAACTTAGGAAATTCAACCTATTCGGGATTGCATTGATAAAACCTCAATTTCTCGTCAATTTAACATTCATTTAACATCAATTTGACACCTCAAAACACAGCCCAATCAGATCATACGAAATTTTAATAAAATCAAGCAAATCTTGCATTTAAAAGCCAAGATCAAGAACAAATCAATAAATCCTTTTATAAAACACAAATTAAGGATTGAGAACTTGGGAATTTCAATAAAGAACCTAAAGTTCAGAGGAGAAGGACGTTCTTACCTCCAAACTTGAGTTTTCTCCCTTTTTGGAACCAAAATCTTGAAAATCCAAATAGCAAATGGTGAGGTTTTGTTGAAGAGATGATTAGAGATCAAAAGAGAATTGAAATGTGATATTTAGGGGACAAAATCAGAGGAAAAGCTCTGGAGAAAAAATGTGTTTGGTTTTAGAGAAGAGATGAGAGAAAAAGGAAAATGGAAAATGGAAAAGTTAGTTGGAAATGGTAAAATATCTTCCCTCCACTTTTCTTTTATTTAAAAACCTTTAATAAATCATTTAATATTTTAGAAAAATCTGGAGAAACTCCCATTGGGTAAATAGCTCCTTAAAGATTCAAAGTTTCAATTCTTTTTAAAACAGTCACACAATTTTCAAAAATTACATTTTGGTCACTAACCCAAAATGTCACACCTCCAAACCTCATTTTGCAAAATTGATTTCACCTTCCTCTTATATATAATAAAAGAGGATTTTAGAACATTTTTCCATATTTTTAATGCAACCCGAACTAGGCTTTCCTAAAAATCACCTTTTATATTCGAACCGCAACCCGACCGGTCCGGTCCAAACCCAAAACTTCTAAGCCCAAAACCGGGGCGTTACAACTCTCCCCCCCTTAGGAAATATCGTCCTCGAAATTTCAACCGGCGGATAGAGCGCAACCAAACTTCCCAAAACAACCCACAAAGCAACACAGGAGACTTAACCACCACTGAACACTCTCATCACAACTTCACCCAAACTCAACACCACCACATACTGTTCACAAATTCCAGAACACTCAGATGTTAACCACATCTTAACTTTTCACACTTCCAGACTACACATAGCCTCAACAACAACCTGAAGAACCTCAAACTTTTACAGCATACTCCACCTCAACACACAACTCCCAAAACTTGTTCACACAGTGACACCAACCAATCCAGTTCTGCCACTATGTACCCACAACCTTCACTGCTTCTAAAACTCTTTGCAAACTCCCCAACCTCCTTCACAGATTTTCCCAACAAGCAAAAATTCTTAAGCATCAACTGCTTACCCAACCCTCTCAACGTAATGCTGACATTCCTTCACATCCGCCGCTATCATTACCATAACGACTCACCAGGACTACTCATCCAATATCCAAAAATCACATCACAAAACCCCAATCTTGACTCCGCCAGCCGTTCCACACACCACCAGCCGACTTCAGAAGGAATTTACTTATTCACAACCAGCCAACCACTTCTTACAAGAACCCGTCCAACCAACAATGTCCTTCGATCTTACATTGCCTTTCCACTTAAAGCTTTGACCACAACACTTACCCTACTAGAACATCACCCAACCTATACATACATCTCTAGATTACGAAACTTTATTCTCCCAGGCTAACCCTTTTCTACAACCCACAACAAAAACCCTCTTCTCAACTCCTCAAAGGTTGCTAAAAACCATCACCTATAAAAACAACCCTTCTACTACAATATCAATGCCAAGTTACCTCAGCACTCTGAGAACACATCCACTAACCTGCAACATCACTTAACACCAAGGAACCACCACTACTACTGGCTATACTCATAAAGCGCCAAACACTTTCCTTCTACCAACATGTTATACCGCACCCACTACTACCAACAGCTTGCTTAATACCCTCCATTACTTCTAACATTCTCCTAGCACCAAAACAACCTCTAAAACCCATCATCCAACCTAACCCTATCACAACACTAACAGACTCGATTAGCTATTAGTGAGTGTGAACGTTCGTATGCATGGTCACCAATATGCCCTATCAATGCCTGATGTACATGTATGCAAAACCTCTAATGTCATGTCACATGTATGCATGGACCAGCACATATATAATATAGCATATAACAAATGATTTTTAACTATGCATGTATGTCAGTTCACACCCACCAATAACATCCTCAGAATCTGTCTAAGAACAACCTCCTAACTCACTTCTAACTTGTCTAACTCCATCATTCTAGCAACCATTATCCACAAGATACTCACTAAAGCCCTCTTCACGCTAAAGTTGTTTTCAAAACAACTACAACTACTACCCCAACACGCTAGCAACAAGACCAAACTCGCAACGCAAGGGAAACCAAACCAAAACCAAACTAAGATAACTAGGCAAAGGTTACTTAACAAGGTTACCTGAAAATACCTCACTGCCCCGGAGCTTCAACAGTCGAGCTCTCTTCCTCGTAGAACCATCATTCTCCAGCCGCACCACTGTAGCATCAGCTAACACACTAAGGTCACCACCATCTCCTTGCGGCAAAGCTCCCTGGCTATCCCGAGCCAACTTCAAACAATTACGTCTCATATGCCCAACAGACCCACAATTCCAGTAGATCCCATTTCCCAAACTCTTCACAACTTTCTGCTCTTCCTGCCACCTTCGAACTTCGTCTCGGCCGTGCCCACGACCCTTCAGAGACCCTTTTGCTACCACTGAAGCTGATTTAACCACATGAGGACAATCCCGCTTCACATGTTCTTTAGAACCACAGTTCCAACACCCACCTGCACCCCAACAACCTCCAACATGGCGCCTTCCACAACAGTCACACACCGGTAACTGAGATTCCACTCCACCCACAACTTCCTTACTTAAACCTTTCTCACCTTCATAAACTGAAACCACACTATCACGTTGCTCAACCCTTGGGAATTTCTCTCCAAGATACCTTTCATAAAAGGCAGACACAAAGAAGTCCCAATCTATATCGTGGATGTGCGACGCCACCGCCACAGATGTCCACCAGGCACACGTGTCCTCCAACATCAATGAGACAACACTCCCCATCTTACAGGCATAGTCACAACCTTCCTGATCCAAAATCAGAATTACACCGGCCAACCAGGCCCCAAACGTCTCAGGTGACGAACCATGATACTCCACAGCTCCCAAATCATGTAAACGATGTTTCGACAAACCCACACATCCCACCACCAGCACGTCTACTGACTTCACTTTTGCCACAGCCTGAGATGTTCCCAACACCTCCTGAACAACAGGTGATGAACTTTTCATCACAGAACCAACTTCTTCCTCCTGCCTTACTACCTCAACTCCAGGCACTGAAGACTGAGACGAAACACCTCCACTAAAAGGTGAATTCCACGCCTTAACAACCTGCTCTAAAGCAGCAACCATCTCACCCAACTGCCATTCTCTCATTGATTTCGCCATACTATTAACAACAAGCAATCATAACAAAACAAACAAATTGATCAGACCAGCTTTAAGCAAGGATTCAAACTCCAACTCCAAAATAACACAATAGCTATAATAATAAGGCAATGGGTATCCCGAATTCTCCCCTTTTACATGACATAACAGTCAAAAACACATGGATATCACAACATCAAGCATATCAATCAACATACTTCGATCATACTCTCACCAAACAACATTCACTTGCAACAGCATAATATCAACATATCATACCCATCACACTTTCATCATTCATAAAATCAGCTCACATCACCAGCATAACATCAGCACAAATCCACATTAGTTCAATGAAGATTCACAATCAAAAGCATGCTAAAAACATCAACAATTCACTCAAAAACACGCATTTCAACCAGCTTTCCACCACACATTAGGATATACATCAAACACAGATTACAACAATTTATCATTTTCCCCAAGCTTCCGCAACTCAGCTCTGATACCACCAAATGTAACCCCCTTAACCCGGCCAAGACGGTTGACCCGAATTAAGAAGTTTACACGGGGAAAACCAAAGTCAACCCGAAAGTCAACCTTGATTAACGACCCTTTTTTTATTTTTTAAAATTGTCTAGATGCACATTAAACCTAGGCATACTCTTGAGATAAGCATACTCAAAAATCACAGCAATCGGAAAACGATAAGGGACCCAATTACACAAAATACGAATTTAGGGACCAAATTGTAAATTCTGAAAATTAAGAGGACTTTACCAATTTTTAAGTTACCATTATGAAATTAGTCATGATTCATGCCTCTCTGCCAAATTTCATCTCAAACGGACATCTCAAACTCAAGCAATTGCACAAACAAGAAACGGGACTAAAACGTAAAGCTTGCAAACCATCAGGTGTTCAGAAACGGGTCTAGGCCGTTCAGGAACACCCCTTGGCAGTAGCCAAAGTGTTCAGAAAAGGGCTAGGCCGTTCAGGAACACCCTAGCCAAAACAAGGGCCTGTTTCGAAACAGGCAAGGGTGTTTCGAAACACCCTGTCCAGAAACAGCAGTTTGGCCTGTTTTAACACCTTTAAACCCCATCAAACATGCTCCAAACCATTCCACAATAAATCAACAACATGCCAAACATCAAACCTACCAATTTGCATCAAAATCTAGATACAAAACCACCCCTAGATGCACCAACTCATTCACACATCCAACACTCAATCATGCTTTTCAAACAAGAAGCATAGCATAACAACTTAAGCATAAGAAGATTCAAACGTTGCAAGCTTACACCACATAGTTCAAAATCATAAACCATACTTGTCCAACATATACAATCTCATTAGACATCAACATAAGAGATTCTTCCCCCATTGCCTTTATTATCTATAGCTATTAACCGAGACATACATCTCAAGTGGAGTTCCCCCTTAAATCCCTTGCTTCTCGCTGCTCCAACTTCAAATGTCTGCATTGATGAACAAAAAGGAGCGTAAGCACATAATGCTTAGTGAGGAATGCTCAAAACCAAAACACCATCAATGCAGCGAGTCATAAAACCACTTTTAAAAGCAAACTCGATTCAATAGACCAAAGCAAGTTTGAAAACCCTTTTCAACAACATGCATAACATCATGCATTGCTCAAACATGAAAAACAAACCCTTAGCTTAGAAGAGCTAAGAAAACCCTTTCAAAGCACAACTTGCAAAATCAACAATTTAACCAATCCAAGCATAAACATCACATGCAAGGTTAAATTCAAAACTTTGGAAAACACTTCCACTTCACATCATACCTTGCTCATACTTGAATATCATTTTAAAGCAAGAAACCCTTAAAACCACTTACTCATTCAATTTACCATATGCATTAAACAAATGCAACATATGAACCACATCACCAACCTTTGCATCACATGCCTTAAAAACACGTCTTCACAAGACTTCAATGCACTAAAGAGATTTCATGCACACATGCACCATTCTCAATAGATAACCAACACTTGTTCAAACTAACAAGTAAGCATGCATTCATAATACATTATACACTTCTCATGCAACCATGCATCATTTCAAGCATCTCATGCTTCATTATATTCAAGAACATATATTGGCTTCCAAGTGATAAACCAAATCCACTTTTCAACTCAACATCCAATCGGATACGCGGATCACAAGCGTTGTCCCCTACGCTTCATACACACTACCAACCCAAGGTCCCCAAATGGAATTTTAACCACCATTTGACCTTACCACACACAAGGTCCTCATATGGAATTTTAACCACCATATGACCTCAACATTCACAAGGTTCCCATATATGGAATTTTAACCACCATATAACCTTAACATTCACAAGGTTCCCATATATGGAATTTTAACCACCATATAACCTTAACATTCCCAAGGTTCCCATATATGGAATTTTAACCACCATATAACCTTGACATTCCCAAGGTTCCCATATATGGAATTTTAACCACCATATAACCTTGACATATTCCGTTGGTAGTTGTATAACATCACTAACGAGATCCGGGACACCCTACACAAGATCCACACATGGACTTTACACCACCATTGTGATCTTAACAAGCACAAGGTCCTCAAATGGAATTTTAACCACCATTATTACCTTTGCTTACACAAGACCCACCCATGGAATTTCAACCACCATGGTGTTCTTGACCATCTCGTTAGGATACTTGGATGGAGTTACCGGTTCACTCATAACCACTCCATATCCAAGGCGACTTTATTCACGGTGCACCCAATCCTATAGCCGGCTAACTATATCCGATTAAAGTAACCAAGAACCACTTTCATCACTTGCCAATATAACCATCTTACCACATAAATCCATTGATTTACAAGCATAAACATAATGCAAAAACCATCATTTACCATCATCAATCCACTGTTTTTGAAGCATTAAACAAAGCCATTAAACAACATGCAACACCATGCATGAAATCCACAATTTCAATGTACAAAACCAAGGATCTCTTACCTCGAGCATCCTTCTCTCATGGCTTTCAAAACCAGCATAAAACCATGCTAAAATATGCTTTCAAAACAGAATTTAAAACATGCAAACCACATGCATTGCATCCAACAATCACAAATTCTTTAAAACCAATTCACAACACAAACCAAGAGATAAATCCATTTACTTACTCTTGAGCTTAGCAAAGTTGTTTAGACTTAAACTAAGCTCCCAAAACCTTCAAACCTTGGTTTAAAAGCTGAAAACCCAACTTCACTCACCGATACACAAAACAAGGCTAGCCAACAAGCCTTCCAAGCATCTGAAACCTTCCACACCACCTCTAATGCTCACGGATCAATCTCCCCTGTTTCAAGCACATAACATCAAAGGATTAATGCATCATAATGCACTAAAAACACCAGCAACACAACTAAACTCGCTGCTCATCACAAATCCAACATTTCGGCCACCAAACACTTCCGAAACTTAACCCAGCCAAGATCCATCACTTCTAACCATTTTTAAACATCAATTAACATCCAAAGTGATCACAAACACGTCCTTATACCTCCAGCCATAACAGATCACCAAAATCACTCCAAAAACAACCAAAAACTCAAGCAAAACTTAGGAAATTCAACCTATTCGGGATTGCATTGATAAAACCTCAATTTCTCGTCAATTTAACATTCATTTAACATCAATTTGACACCTCAAAACACAGCCCAATCAGATCATACGAAATTTCAATAAAATCAAGCAAATCTTGCATTTAAAAGCCAAGATCAAGAACAAATCAATAAATCCTTTTATAAAACACAAATTAAGGATTGAGAACTTGGGAATTTCAATAAAGAACCTAAAGTTCAGAGGAGAAGGACGTTCTTACCTCCAAACTTGAGTTTTCTCCCTTTTTGGAACCAAAATCTTGAAAATCCAAATAGCAAATGGTGAGGTTTTGTTGAAGAGATGATTAGAGATCAAAAGAGAATTGAAATGTGATATTTAGGGGACAAAATCAGAGGAAAAGCTCTGGAGAAAAAATGTGTTTGGTTTGAGAGAAAAGATGAGAGAAAAAGGAAAATGGAAAATGGAAAAGTTAGTTGGAAATGGTAAAATATCTTCCCTCCACTTTTCTTTTATTTAAAAACCTTTAATAAATCATTTAATATTTTAGAAAAATCTGGAGAAACTCCCATTGGGTAAATAGCTCCTTAAAGATTCAAAGTTTCAATCCTTTTTAAAACAGTCACACAATTTTCAAAAATTACATTTTGGTCACTAACCCAAAATGTCACACCTCCAAACCTCATTTTGCAAAATTGATTTCACCTTCCTCTTATATATAATAAAAGAGGATTTTATAACATTTTTCCATATTTTTCATGCAACCCGAACTAGGCTTTCCTAAAAATCACCTTTTATATTCGAACCGCAACCCGACCGGTCCGGTCCAAACCCAAAACTTCTAAGCCCAAAACCGGGGCGTTACAACCTTCTAATTTACAAAAATTACAAAATGGTCCCTAATCATATTAATAGTGCAATTGAGTCCTGTATGGTATTCGATTGCTGTGCCGTTCTCAAATATGTTTTATGAGTACTCACTTAGGGTTAATATGTATCTAGACAAGATTAAAAAGAAAAAAAACGGCCGTGAGTCAAGGTTGACTTTCGGGTTGACTTTGGTTTTCCCCGTGTAATCTTTGTAGTTTGGGTCTAACGTCTAGGTCGGGCTAAGAGGGTTACATTTGGTGGTATCAGAGCTTAGTTCTCGTATAATTGGGAATTGTTATGTGGGTGAGGTATGTGTATTTGCATGATATGCCTTTTGGGTGGAAAAGGGTTGTATGAATAGTGATGTATGATATCATTTGTGATGTTTTTGTGGTTTGATGCCATGTTGGAGTGTGTTATGAGATCCCATTGCCATATCAAAACTAATGAAAGTATTGTTTTCGAAAAAGAGCTTGAGTACTTGGATTACTTACCTTATTGAGACTAATTGTGTTTATTGCATTTGTGTCAGTGCATTGTTTTCTTTGTAAATGGGGCCACGTAGAGAGATGAGGATGAATACAAGAGCTATGGCTCAGAACGAGGATGATGAGAATGATGAGAATGTTGTGGATTTACCTCCTTCCCCTGGTGGTGGACCACCCGGTGGTGGTGGTGCTGGAGGTGATAATGCTAGTGTTGGTGCTGGTGCTGGGGTCGCTGGGCCTGAAGGTGTGCATGGGCAAGCTGCTCCTGACATGATGGTGTTGATTCAGGCTATTGCTAGTGCCTTTCAGGCAGCAGTAGCTGGAGCTCATGGAGCTGCACATCAGGATGATGCCAATGTGAGATTGCCTTTGGAACGTCTTCACAGTCTGGGAGGGACTGAGTTCAGAGGTTTATCTCTGGAAGGATCTGAGTCTTGGTTGGAAAGCACCAAGAGGATTTTGGGTCAAATGAACTGCAATAATGTGCTGAAGCTGGGTTGTGTGGTGTCACTGCAGCATGGTGAGGCTTATACGTGGTGGGCGACCATTATCTCTGGGATGGAAGATGACGAGGTGACCTGGACGTTTTTCCTGAGTGCTTTTAAGCGGAAGTATCTGGGTGTGCGATACCTAGATGAGAAGAAAAGAGAATTTATGTCTCTTGTGCAAGGTAGCATGACGGTAGCTGAGTATGAGATCCAGTTTGTCCGCCTCAGTCAGTATGCACCTGAGCTGATCCCTAACGAGCGGGAGAGGTGCGAACGATTCCGTTATGGGTTGGTAACGGATGTGAAGACCTTTATGCTTGCGGCAGACTATACAAATTTTGATGTCTTGGTCACTAGAGCCAAGGACATTGAGTCAAATCTTGGTTTGACTAGCCGTGTGGGTGGATCTAGCTCTGAGAAGAGAGCGGCTGAACGCGATTATGGTAGAGATCGCAACAAGAGGCATAAGGATAGGAGGCTGCACTTTGATGCTAGGCGTGGAGGTGGTAATCCTGGAAGGGGTCAGTAAGGACCTGATGTTGTTCAGAGGACTCTTGAGTGTAACCGTTGTGGTAGACGGCATGGTGGCGAGTGTTATGGTAACCTTGGTACATGCTGGAATTGTGGGAACCGTGGGCATTTGAAGAAGGATTGTCCTCAGCCTTTGAAGGAGGGACATGCTTCGATGAGAGCAGCTGATCCACGGAGAGGCCGTGGGCGCGGCCGTGGTAATTTCCAGCGCAGAGATGATGGTGGGAGGAATGTGGCTCATGTTGTGGCCGTTCAACCTGAGGGTGGTGGCCAGGCTCGAGTGTATGCTCAGCGTGAGGGAAGGAATGATACGGATGTGATCGCAGGTACCTTTACTTTGCAATCCTTATCATTGCTTTCTTTGATTGATTCTGGATCTACACACTCATACATATTGCGTGAACATGCTCAAATGCTTGGTTTACCTGTTGAGTCTTTGGATGTTGGTATGCGTGTGACTCGTTCTTTTGGTGAGACAGTTGTGACACGAAAGTTGTATAGAGGATGTCCCTTGAAAGTGCAAAACCATGTTTTTCTTGTTGGTCTCATGGAATTGCCTTTCTATGGTTTTGATGTAATCCTTGGTATGGATTGGCTTGTTGAGCATCGAGCTGTAGTGGATTTTGAAAGCAAGCGAGTTTCGCTGAAACTTGCGGATGATTACGAAGTGATGGTGGTTGGTGAGAATGTGAAGTTTCTTGCCAATGTGGTGTCTACCCTAGAAGCGAGTCGAATGCTGAGGCAAGGTTGCGAGGCTTACTTAGCCTTTGTGATGAATCCTAGTTCAAAGGAGTTGCGCGTTCAGGATATCAGAATTGTACGAGAGTTTCCTGGAGTGTTTCCGGAGGAGTTGCCTGGATTGTCGCCTAGTCGAGAGGTGGAGTTTGGAATTGAGCTGTATGAAAATACAACTCCGGTATCCATTGCTCCCTATCGCATGGCACCTAAGGAGTTGAAGGAATTGAAGACGCAACTTTAGGAGTTGCTTGACCGTGGTTTCATTCGGTTCAGTGTGTCACCGTGGGGTGCACCGGTCTTGTTCGTGAAGAAGAAGGATGGCACTATGAGAATGTGCATCGATTATCATCAGCTAAACAAGTTGACTATCAAGAATCGATATCCTTTACCGAGGATTGATGATATTTTTGATCGGTTTCGTGGAGCGGTTGTGTTCTCTAAGATTGACTTAAGGTCCGGGTATTACCAGCTTAAGGTGAAAGATGTGGATGTGCCAAAAACAGCCTTTAGGACGAGGTATGGGCATTATGAGTTCCTTGTAATGCCGTTTGGCTTGACGAATGCTCCTGCAGCTTTCATGGAAATGATAAATAGAATGTTCCATGAATATTTGGACAAGTTTGTTGTGGTGTTCATCGACGATATCCTTGTGTACTCTCGTACTGAGAAGGAGCATAAAGGTCATTTGAGGGTTGTCTTGCAAGCGCTTCTGGAAAATCAGATTTATGCTAAGCTGAGCAAGTGTAAGTTTTGGCTAAAGGAAGTTGTGTTCCTTGGTCATGTGGTTTCGTCGGAGGGGATTCGTGTTGATCCTTAAAAGATCGAGGCGATTATGAATTGGAAGCCTCCTAAGTCTGTTCATGAAGTCCGTAGTTTCCTTGGGTTGGCAGGATATTACCGGAGGTTTGTGGATGGTTTTTCGAAGATTGTTGCACCTTTGACGAAGTTGTTGCAAAAGGATGTCAAGTATGAGTGGACGGAAGCAAAACAACAAGCTTTTGAGAAGCTTAAGGCAGCTTTGACGCAAGCTCCAATCTTGGTTCAACCTGAATCAGGGAAAGAGTTTGTGGTATATAGTGACGCATCCTATGTTGGTTAGGGATGTGTGCTAATGCAAGAGGGTAAGGTGGTGGCTTATGCATCGTGACAGTTGAAGGTGCATGAGTGCAATTATCCTACGCATGATATTGAGTTAGCTGCGGTGGTTTTTGCTTTGAAGATTTGGAGACATTATCTCTATGGTGAGAAGTGTACTGTGTACACGGATCACAAGAGTTTGAAGTATCTGATGTCTCAGAAAGAGTTGAATCTTAGGCAACGGCGTTGGGTGGAGTTGGTTAAGGATTACGATCTGACGATCGAGTACCATCCGGGAAAAGCTAATGTTGTAGCGGATGCCTTGAGCAGGAAAGTGGCAGTGCAGTTAAGGGCCATGTTTGCTAGCTTGAGTATTTCGCAAGATGGAGGTCTTGTGGCTGAATTGCAAGTGAAACCATCTTTGGTTCAGTTGATAAAAGATAAACAGTTGTTGGATTATTCTTTGGTGCCACATGTTCAGGATATTGTTGAGGATAGACCATCGAATTTCTGTTTTAATGATGATGGAGTTCTATGTTTTGGAAGTCGGATAGTAGTGCCAAATGATGTGGAGTTGAGGCGTACTATTCTGACTGAAGCTCATAGTAGTCCTTTTGCTATGCACCCTGGTAGTACAAAGATGTATCGTGATTTAAAGGATGAGTACTACTGGGTGGGTTTGAAGAAAGATGTTGCGGTGTATGTGAGTAAGTGCATGGTTTGTCAGCGGGTTAAGGCTGAGCATCAGTTTCCTTCAGGGTTGTTGCAACCGTTGAGAATTCCTGAATGGAAGTGGGAAAGAATTACCATGGACTTTGTGTCTGGTTTGCCTTTGTCGCCATCGAAGAAGAATTCGGTGTGGGTGATTGTGGATCGCCTTACGAAGTTTGCACATTTCTTGCATGTACATACAACGTATGGTGTACCAAAGTCTATAGTGTCAGATAGAGACCCGAGGTTCACATCGCGTTTTTGGGAATGTTTGCATCAAGCTTTGGGTACGCGGCTGAATTTCAGTACTTCTTATCATCCACAGTCGGATGGTCAGTCTGAGCGTGTTATCCAAGTGCTTGAGGATATGTTGAGGTGCTGCGTGGTTGAGTTTCAAGGCTCTTGGGATAAGCATTTGCCTTTGGTGGAGTTTGCTTATAACAATAGCTACCGGGTAAGTATTCAAATGGCACCTTATGAAGCCTTGTATGGGAGGAAGTGCAGAACTCCTCTTTACAAGGCTCAAACAGGTCATAAATTGGTCTCAATGCCGGCTTTGTTGAAAGGAACCACCGAGAAGGTGAAGCTCTTTTGTGAGCGGTTGAAGGCAGCTTCTGATTGACAGAAGTCTTACGCGGATTTGAAGCGTAAGGATTTTGAGTTTGCGGTAGGTGACTGTGTGCTTTTGAAGGTTTCACCTTGGAAGAAGGTGATGAGGTTTGGCCGGAAGGGTAAGTTGAGCCCTAGGTATATTGGACCATACGAGGTGATTGAACGTGTGAGTCATGTTGCTTATAAGCTGAGATTACCACAAGAGTTGGAAAAGATTCATGATGTGTTTCATGTCTCTATGCTTCGGAGGTATAGATCGGATCCTTCGCATGTTATGCTTGTGGAGGAAGTGGAGTTGAATCTAGATTTGAACTATGATGAGGAGCCGGTTGAGATTCTGGATTTGGACAGTAAAGTTCTTCGAGGTAAGACCA
This sequence comes from Hibiscus trionum, assembly GCA_030270665.1. NCBI lineage: Eukaryota > Viridiplantae > Streptophyta > Magnoliopsida > Malvales > Malvaceae > Hibiscus > Hibiscus trionum. Next base: position 3,829,911 of record BSYR01000007.1, on the reverse strand, counting down.
TTGAGTTGGTTAAGGTGTTGTGGAGGCATCGTGGTGTTGAGGAAGCCACGTGGGAAAAAAAGGATGACATGAAGAAACAGTTTCCTTACCTTTTTCCTCCAGGTAAATTTCGAGGACGAAAATTTTTAAGAGGGGGAGAGTTGTAACACCCCAATTTTGGGCTTAGAAGTTTAGGGTTTGAACCAGACCGGTCTGAGAAACGGTTTGAATATAAAGGGGGTTTTAAGGAAAACCTAGTTCGGAATGCTTTAAAAATATAGAAAAATATCTAAAAATCATCATTTAATATATGTAAGAGAGTGGTGAAATCAATTTTACAAAATAAGGTTTGGAAATACTACATTTCGGTGTAGTGACCAAATTGTGATTTTTGCAAAGTTTAGTAGTGACTGTTTTGTAAAGGATTGAAACTTTAAATCTTTAAGGAGCTAATTTACCCAAAATGTTTTTCTCCAGATTTTTCCATAATTTGGGTGATTTAATTAATGTTTTAATTAAATAAAAGAAAAGGAAAACTACTTTTTAACTTTCATAACTACCTTTCTCTAATTTTCTCTCATCCTTTTTCTCTCAAAATCCCATCATCCAAACACCTTTTCTCCAGCCACTTCACATTGTTTTTCACTTCAATTGATGAGATTTCCATCACCTATTGGTTTCTAATCAATCTTGCAACAAATCCTCTTGACTTCTACATTGCTTTTTCATGGAATTTTGTCCAAATCAAGGGGAAATCATGATTTAGAGGTAAGATTGTTCTTCTCCTCTAAATACTCAGTTCTTTACTGAAATTCTCAAGTTGTCAATCCTTTATTCAAGATTTATGAATGGTTTTAATGTTAGAAACAGGATTTTGGCTTAAAACTCAAGATTTTGGAAGAGATCTTGAGGATTTTCGTTGAAATTGATTGGGCTCTATTTTGAGATAGTTCTCTAATGTATTTTGGATGGTATATGATGTTAGAAATGAGGTTTTATCAATCCAATCCCGAATAGGTTGTGTTTCCTAAGTTTTTGCTTATGAAAATGGTGGTTTTTGTGGTGTTTTTGATGTTCTGTTATAGCTGGATGTATAAGGACGAGTTGAGAGTTGTTTTTGATGTTAATTGATGTTTAGAAATGATTAGAAGTGAGGATCTTGGCTGGGTGAAGTTTTGGAAGAGTTTGGAGGTGATTTCGGTTGTGTTTGGTGGCCGAAATGTTGGTTTTAGGTAGCGCAGCGAGTTTAGGAGTGTTGGCTGAAGATTTCAATGCATGATGATGCATTAATCCTCTGCTTTGATGTGTCTAAAACAGGGGAGACATCTTCGGACACTTTTGGAGTTGATCCGGAGGCTTAATCGGCGTTTTGGCAAGCTAGCGAAACGAAATTGGTGAGTGCGTTTGGTTTTGAAATCCATGAGGACAAAAACAAAAGGTTTGGGGATTTAGGAGAGGTTTGAAATACCTTCCTAAGTCTGGAGATATGTATGGCTTGATTTGATCTCTCTAAGTGGTGTTTGGCCCCAAATTGCTTTTATATGCTCATGATTTTTGTTGGTTAAATTCCTACTGTTTTTATGCATGTTTTGGAGCGTGAGATTATGCTTGTAGAGTTGTCATGAGATGACATGATGCATTGAATAGATTTGAGCTTTTGGTTTAAAACAAAGTATGATTATTGTTTTGAAAAGTGATGAGAAAACACTTGAGTTATTTTGTATGAAAAATAGTAGGTGTGATGATATTTTAACAAATTATATTGGCATAGATGTTGAGAAACTTACCGGATATAATTGATCGATCAATAGGATGAGAGTGCACTATAAACTAAAAATTCGTACGTGCTCTTTGGTTAAGCCAAAGGGAGATTTTCCGGTGATGGGCATTCCATCGGGTAGGACTTGGTGAAATACCCAAGCTTTGTGGCGATGAGAGATTCCGCCATGTGAGTACGGTGATGAGAGATTCCACCGGAAGTTGTTGCTAGACGAGTGAGTACGGTGATGTGAGATTCCACCGGAAGAGTCTAGTGTAGAAATGTGTCCGCATATCCGAGTATTGATGAGATGCTAAATGCCAATATAAATGATGAAATGGTTTTTGTTACACATGTATCTTGATGAAATGATTTATTCTATGAAATATACATATGTGATTTGTTTAGAAATGCTTTAACATTACAAGCATGTGAATGGCCTTACCATGAGATTTGCATTGGTTTTAATGCATGAGATAGAATGGAGGTACATGTGTTTTCAATGAGTTTTTCTTTGAAAGTTTATCAAGCATGAGAATGAGATGAGCATGTGGTTTAAAAGCTTTGTTGAAAGTGTTTTCTAAAATGCATTATTGTGTTGGTTTTCTTTAGAGCATGCCTCACTAAGCATTTGTGCTTACGCTCTCTTTTACCAATAATGCAGATAATTGAGGTGTTTAAGGGCATCAAGGAAGCTAAGTGTGCCCAAGGGAATCCAAGCTCATGTATGGTGAAGTTTCCGTACACTATTAGTTTTGATAATTTGGCAATGGGAACCTAAGTCTTGTTTTGGGAGATTTGTTAAACTCCCTGTAGTTGTGGAATGTGTGCCTTGGTTGATTTGAATTGTAGATGCCTTTAATTGTTTGTTTGGAGGTTTGATTTCCCTTTTTGGCTTGGATATTAGGATGCATGCCTCTAGACTCATAAATTTTCATGTTTGATGCGATGAATGTGTTTAGGAGTTCTAAACATGCACCTTATATGTTTAATGACTTGTTGTTATGTCTAGGAAGTCGTTTGGATGTGTTTGATCGAGTTTATGCTTGAAAAACCAGTATTTCCTGCTGTTTATGGGCAAACCGTATTGAAACACCTCATAGTGTTTCGAAACGGGGGCCTGAAATGGCATTCGTATTTTGAAACGCTAGGGGATGTTTCGAAACGATTTGGCTACTAGAAGGCCTCGTTTCGGAACAAGTCTCGGAACCAACCCGCGTTTTGAAACGGTCAACTCCGTTTCGATCCATCGTTTCGATACAGCTGGTGAACGTTGGGCACTGATTTGAATGGTGCAGAAGTTTGCAAGCTTTACTTTTTAGTCCCAAATGTTGATGTTGCAAATGCTTGAGTTTGAGATGTTCAATTAAGATGAGATTTAGCAGTGAAGCATGTAATATGACTAATTTCATATTGGTAACTTTAAAATCAGTAAGGACCTTCTAATTTACAAAAAGTACAAAATGGTCCCTAATCATATCAATAGTGCAATTGAGTCCTGTATGGTATCCGATTGCTGTGCCATTCTCAAATATGTTTTATGAGTACTCACTTAGGGTTAATATGTATCTAGACAAGATTAAAAAGAAAAAAACGGTCGTGAATCAAGGTTGACTTTCAGGTTGACTTCGGTTTTCCCCGTATAATCTTCGTAGTTCGGGTCTACCGTCTAGGTCGGGCTAAGGGGGTTACATAAACCATCTCCGCAAACGTTATTCGGCAAAGGTTTGTGCGAATACCTTCACGAAAGAACCGAATCCAAAAGTCATCGACTTTATGGATTTTTGAGTACTTTCCACCGGAGGGGCGAAACCACCAAGTGACCATAAGGTGAAGGATACGACCATGTGCGTCAAGTACGGTCACGGAGCCATTGAGAATGTGTCTTAAAGAGTCTTCATCATTAACACCTTCATTTTCAAATCCAAAAACTTTTGTTAAAACCTTTTGGATCAATCTGAAGCTTCTTACCTATAAGATAAGATTCAATAGTATTAACTTGACTTCGATCGGGGCTAGAAATACACCGAGCATTTGCATAAAAAAAACGACAAGTTTGCGATACAAAATACCGAGAATTTGCAAAAAGGACATGAAGTTCCATAGGCGTAAAAGATGAAGATATTTAAACTTGAAATGTTTGGAATCCAAAAAGGGTATAGAGGTGACATGCTCACGACGGATTTGGTAGTTTTGGCATTGTCGGTAGTGAGTAAGAGCAGAGGGACATGGAAAACGCCTTTGGTAAATGAGAGTGAGTTTAGGAAGGGTAACATCATCTTGATTGGAAGAATCTCCAACCTCACTAGTTCTTTGTCTCTTTTTAGGGGCAATAGTTCAAATCTGAAAAACACATCAAATTACAAAACAATGTATGCATAAATCACAATATTCGATCCAATAATTAATCCAAAATTCAAGGTATTGCAAAAAATATATATATATAATATAGTTTTAAAACATATACAAATATAAAAAGGAATTTTGGAAAAAAGAATTTCGAAAAATAGTTTAGAAAAATATACGGTATAATTTTATATTTTGAATAAAAAAATTAAGTTTTGAAAGAATTTTTGCAAAAATCCTTAAAACCTATACAATATGAATATCATATGTACAAAAAAACCAATTAAAAACAGTATATAAAATTAAACAAAATTTAAAAAGAAAAGAAAAAGAGTTTTATACCTTCAGAAAGGATTATGGATGAATGCTTGATGAAGATGCACCAAATTGATGAATAGAGCTTAGGCTTGATGTGAAGAAAAAACCCTCAAAGGATTTGATGAAAAAAAAGGTTTTTGATGGGTATTTATAGGATTAAAAACTAGGTTTTGATAGAAAAGAGTTTGGGTTTTATAAAAGTTTGATTTAAAGTTGAAAACCCTTCTTTAAAGACACTTTTAACGTTCTACGACCACACGTATCGATACGCCATGTGGCGTATCGAAGCAGGTGTACTGGTACGCTTTTAAAGTCGTACCGAAACACGAGCCTATATCGGTACATGTTTAATTCTACCGAAACACTATCGATGCCCGTATCGAAATGCTTTTTACCTGTTTCGATACCGTTTTTGCTATAAACCAGTTTGGCTATGTGTCCAAGATCCTGTATCGAAACGCCTTGACCCATTTCGATATACATGTGGCTGAAAGTGAATTTTGGACATTAAGAGGCTTACAAAGACTATTTTAATCGAGTCTAAATGCATGTGTATGACATATGATCAACATGTATAAGCTAAAATAGAAGCATATCCCCCTAGCAACAAGCATAGATGCATAAAGGAGCAAAAAACGCATAAGCACATACATCAATCAAATTCAAGCAAGTTTTTGAACTTAAGTGGCTCTAAAGGGTCAAGAAAGGCTAGTTAAACCTAACTCTCTCCTAAGAGTCCAAAAACGCTCTTTGTCTAGAGGTTTGGTAAAGATGTCCGCTAATTGACTCAAGGTGTCAATATAATCTAGAACTACATCATTTTTCAAGACATGATCCCTAATGACATGATGTCTTATTTCTATGTGTTTGGTTCTATAATGGTGGATAGAATTCTAAGTGAAACATATGGCACTAGTATTGTCACACTCAAAGGGTATGGTACCTACATCAACTCCATAATCTAAAAGTTGTTGCTTCATCCAAATAACTTAAGCATAACAACTTTCGACCAATATATATTCTGCTTCGGTGGTTGATAAGGCTACACTATTTTGTTTCTTAAAGAACCAAGATATGAGCATACTACCTAGAAATTGACATATTTCGATGGTACTTTTTCTATCTATCTTACATCCCTTATATTCCGCATCTGAAAAATCATGCAAATCAAAGGAGGAATCTCTAGGATACCAGAGGCCTAAACAAGGTGTGTCTCTAAGATATCTAAAGATTCTTTTAATAGCTATAAGGTGTGATTCTCTAGGACTAGCTTGAAACCTAGAACACAAGCAAACACTAAACATAATATCGGTTCTACTTGTGGTAAGGTAAAGCAAAGAGTCAATCATAGAATGATAAAGCTTTAAATCAACACACTTACCTCATTCATCTTTGTCAAGCTTTATAGATGAGCTCATTGGAGTGGCTTGAGAATTCACATTCTCCAAGCCAAACTTCTTGAGCATGTCCTTGATGTATTTAGCTTGATTAATGAAGGTGTCGTCCTTCCTTTGTTTGATTTGGAGTTCCAAGAAGAATGGCAGCTCCCTCATCATGCTCATCTCAGACTCAACTTGCATTAGCTTAGCAAACTCTTGGAAAAACAACTCATTAGTAGAACCAAAACTAATACCATCAAGATAAATTTGAACTACTAAGATATATTTGCCATTTCTTTTAATAAAGAGTGTAGTGTCCACCTTTTCTTTTTCAAAACCTTCTTCAATCAAAAAGCTTGAAAGCCTTTCATACCATGCTCTAGGAGCTTGTTTCAAACCATATAAAGCTGTAGTAAGTTTAAAAACATGGTTTAGAAATTTAGGATCTTCAAAACCAAGTGGTTGTTCCACATACACTTCTTCATTTATAAAACTATTTAAAAATGCACTCTTGACATCCATTTGAAAAAACTTGAATTCATGATAACATGCAAATGCAAGAAGCATCCTAATAGCTTCCATCCTAGCTACGAGTCCATATGTTTCATTAAAATATATTCCCTCTTCTTGAGTGTAACCTTGAACAACAAGTCTAGCCTTGTTTCTCACTATGTTCTCACTCTCATCTAGTTTGTTTTTAAAAACCCATTTAGTCCATATAGTAGATTTATTACTAGGCTTATAAACTAATGTTCAAACTTGACTCCTTTAAAATTGATTTAATTCTTCTTACATGGACATTATCCAAAAATCATTATTTATTGCTTCTTTGATATTCTTAGGTTCTATGCATGAAATGAATGGAACATTATTCATAAGTTTAAGAGAGGATCTAGTGGTTACCCCATTTGGATGGATCACCCAAAATCTCACCACCTTTGAAATAGTTGTACTCCCTTGGGGAGCTTACTTCCTTTTCCTCTAGAGTCGTGTCCTTCAAGGTTTCTAGAGGTGGGTCTTGTGTTTCTTCATCTTTGCTTAGAACCTCATCCACCTTTGATGATTGTCCACCATCATTGGCTTCAATGATTCCTACATCATCATCATCATAAGAATCCTTCCTCAGAAGGATGTTATCATCGAAAACCACATGAATTGACTCTTCAACAACTAATGTGGTTATTATCGAGTTTGATAATAATGGGGTTATCGGGTAACTCAATTAAAATTCTCTCTCGGCTTGGGATTCCACGGCCATTGAAGATGATATTATGAATATTTCTACGCCTTTCCTCTTTTTTGTCTTCTCGGTTGTTAAGAGAGATTGTAATGCTATCATTAAGTGGTTGGCAAAAGCCTTTATAGCAACATCTTGTCTTGCAAATTGGTTTTCGGTTGTTCCGCCTTAACTGAGGAACTCTGTGTAATGTGTTTGTTGTTATGATATTCTTTCTTTTACGTCAAAAAAATGCATGACAAAAATCCTCAGCCCGTTTATAGTATCTCTTTTTGTGCCCCAACACTAAAAAATCAAATCTTTAGCCCTAAGCCTAAATTCTAAATCTTAAGCCCAAAACCCTACCCCTAAAAATACACACTACACCTAATACTCTAAGCCCTAACCTTAAAAACTAATTATAACCCCTAAACCTAATTTTTTAATGATGGGGCATAAGTACGGCACCAAAAAGGTACATGTGATGTCTACTCGTATTATGTAGGTAGCAAATGAAGATATAGAACTATACAAATCCTGCAGTCAGAAAGCAAGAGATTGATATTGGGCTAAGGGAAGAAGCCAATGTGGGGGGTGTTGGGCCTTCAGACAAGATAAACAAAGAAGAGGAGATTATTTTTAAGACAAATTATGAGAACTCAAGGAACTTTCCCCTCAGGCTGTAGAAGACATCAAGAATATGGGTTTTAATGTGCATGAGGGAGCGGGACCTATTAATACAGTGAACCCTGGGCCCAAAAGTGAGTATAACAACAAATCAGAATGGGAGGCCTGTATAGATGAGCAAAATAGACATGACGATAATGCCTTGGTGAAGGAAAATAAGCTAGGGCTCATAAACATTGGATCATTAGAAGAGGTTAATGAGAGAGAAGCTTTTTTCCAAAACTATACTCTACAAAACAAAGAGGAAAACGTTACGGCTCATTGGCTGAATACCAAGACAGAGCACTCACGGAGTTGGAAAAAAGAAAAGGGACAGAGCATTGAAAAGGCAAAAGAAGAATTTGAAGAAGAATGTGTCTTCAGGATTTTCGGGTAAATCCCTCACGGATTCTGATATGGTATATATATGGGATATGCTAACAAGGGAGGCAAGAAAAGCCTTGAAGCTTGGGAAGAGTCTTGGTGTTGAAATTGAAGGGGATGAGAGTGAGGCTGTGAAGGAAATCGCACTCCTGGAAGGAAATTCTTGAAGACGCTGCTTTAAAAAGTAAGTTGCAGGATGAGGATAGTTACCTGGAACGTTAGGGGGTTGGGTTCGGAGGAGAAGGTGTCCACAATAAGAAGGCTATTAAGTTTGCAAAAAGCGGAGATGGTGTTCTTGCAAGAGACCAAGAAGGATTCAATGTTGGGGGATGAGGTTCACAAATTATGGTTTCACGACGATTTTAAATATAGATTGTCGAAGGCTTCAGACAGATCTGGAGGCATTGTGACAATTTGGGAAAAATCAAAGTTTTTACTGGAATGTGAATTTGTACACCCTAACTTCATTCTACTGTGTGGGAAGTGGGTGCAGTATGACTTGGTGTTTACACTCGTTAATGTGTATGCCCCATGTACGGTAGCAGATCATGTAAACCTGTGGGAGAGATTGGCAAATATGAAAGTGAATGGGCAATGTAATTGGATTATAGGCGGCGATTTTAATGCAACCAAGAATAAGAGCGGGCGTAGCGGCTGTGTTAGTAAGGGGACATGGGTAAATGAATTTAATGAATTTTTTAACAGCTGCGACTTAGTTGATTTACTAATGGTGGGGAGGAAATTCACATGGTTTGGTCCCAAGAATAGGAAGAGTAGATTGGATAGGTTTCTAATTGATTCCAATGGTATAGTGGTGCTTAAGGATGTAGTTCAAACTGGCTTGGCATGTTCAATCTCAGACCACATTCTTGTTTCTCTGTCGAGTGAGTTGGTGGATTGGGGGCCGAGACCTTTCAAATTTGTGAACGCCTGGCTACACAAGGAGGGGTGTAGAAAGGTAATCAAGGAAGTGTTTAATAAGGGGAATGGTAACAGATCGGACATGGCTATGAAATTGAAGAAACTGAAATTGGCTTTGAAGAAATGGAATAGTGAGTACTGTGAAAACTTTAATGTTCGTATTCAGGAAATTGAATCCAAAATCAAGTAGCTTGAGGATAACGACAATGGGACTTCTTCAAATAGCAGCATTGATGTTGAATTGAAGGAGTGCAAAATGGAACTTTGGGAAACCTTGAGGCTTCAAGAGGATATATGGAAACAAAAAGCGAGAATTACCTGGTCCCTGAAAGGAGATTTAAACACGTCATTTTTTCATAAGGCAGTGAAAATTCAAGCAAAAAAAGCTTTCATTAGTGGTCTAAAATTTGGAGGCAGTTGGTGTGGGGATCCAAAAAGACTAAAACATAAGATTTTTGATTACTTCCATAACCATTTTGAATGTAAGAGGTGGCCTAGGAGGGGAAGAATAAACCTTAATTTCAAGAAACTCTCGAGGGGAGAAGCTGTGAGGCTGGAAGAACCTTTCACGATTGAGGAGATTCACTCTTCCGTATGGAGTTTTGATGAAAACAAAAGCCCCGGCCTGGACGGTTTTAATCTAAAATTTTTCAAAAACTGCTGGAACGAGGTGAAGGATGACCTTTGTATTTTGCTGAATGTTTTTCACAGTACAGGCAAGTCTAATTCAGATATCAATGCATCCTTCATAGCACTTATTCCCAAGTCGAATAACCATGTTGAAATTTCAGATTTTCGCCCTGTAAGTCTGGTAAGTTCAGTGTATAAAATTGTAGCCAAATTACTCTCGTTCAGACTAAAAAAGTGATTGACTTGCTGATTAGTGAACCACAATGCGCTTTTGTGAATAGCAGACATATTTTTGATGGTATACTCATATCGAATAAGATTATTCACTCTATGATGAAGAGGGGAGAAGAGACTGGGGGTGTTATACTTAAACTAGACTTTTCAAAGGCATATGACAGCGTAAGATGGGAATTTTTAGAGATGGTTTTGATTAAAATAGGGTTCGGTTACAAATGGAGGATGTGGATTTGGGAGTGTCTATCAACAGCAAGAATTTCAGTGTTGTTTAATGGGAACCCGGGAAAGGAATTCAAAATGGAAAAGGGGTTAAGACAAGGCGACCCTTTATCCCCTTTTTTGTTTATAATTGTGACTGAAGCGCCACACTTGTTACTTGAGGCAGCAGAAGAAAAAGGTGCTATTGGAGGAATCAAGGACGTCATTCTAGGGCAAGAAATCTCACATATGTAGTTCGCAGACGACACTATCCTTTTTCTATGGCCTAAGGAAGAGGTTCTAGTTAATTTGAAATATTTATTGCGGTGTTTTGAAGCTTATTCAGGGTTAAGTATAAACTTTCAGAAATCTTGTGTGATTGGGATTGAAGTGGGGCAGTCAAAAATTGAGGCTTTAGCTCGTGTGTGTGGTTGTCAAATTGGCAAACTCCAATTCAAATATCTGGGCATTCCACTAGGAGCTGATCTGAGAAGAGTGACGTCTTGGGATCCGGTGGTAGATAGATTTCGATCAAAACTGGCATGATAGAAAAGCACAAATTTTTCATTCGCGGGGAGAGTGGTTCTTATCAACTCGGTTCTATCCTCTTTACCAATGTATTATATGTCATTATTTGAAATACCAAGCTCTGTCATTTTGAAGATTGAAAAGTTGAGGAGAGGTTTTCTGTAGGGTCATTCGAATGGTAAGTTTAAGATTGCGAAGGTTAATTGGAATATAATTTGTTTGCCAAAACGTAATGGAGGCGCAGGGGTGATTGACTTAAAGGCGAAAAATAAGGCTCTCCTAGCGAAATGGGGATGGAGATATGCAACGGAAAGCTAGGCTCTATGGAGAAAGGTAATCTGCCACAAGTATGGTAGATCCTCCCTGAGTTGGAATATGAACATTTCGAAGCCTAAAAAAATGTCACTGGTTTGGCGTGGAATAGTGAAAAATTGGACGAGTGTTGAAGTAAACAAATGGGTTGATGAAACAGCTTTTAGGTGGTTGGTGGGGGATGGGAGGTCTGCACTGTTTTGGGAAGATTTATGATGGGGTGATAGGCCATTACGATGTTGCTTTCCCAGGTTGTACAAGTTAGTGAAGCACAAAAGTGTGGTAGTTTCGGAAATGTTGAGTGCTGCAGGGTATAGAAATTTGGACTGTACAATGGTTTTTTTCCCGGGGGCTTTTGCACAGGGAAATTGAGATGGTCTTTGAGCTCAAGAAACTAATTGATGGTGTGAAACTAAATGCTGAAATCCCAAATCGCATAATTTGGATCCATGATAAAGTTGGGATTTTTTCTGTGAGGAAGTTGACCGATATCCTAGTTACAGTAAATTTAGAGCAGCCTGAATTTAATTTTGATAGGATTTGGAATTTGAAAGTTCCTCCTAAGGTAAAGGTCTTCTTGTGGATGCTCAAAATTGACAGGATTCCTACAAAAATTTTCCTTAGTAAAATAGGTGTGAAGCTAAATGACTCACAAGGTTTATGTTGTTGGTGTAATGTATGCAAAGAGGACTCGGATCACCTATTTGTTCCTTGTAGTTTTACGAATGTATTTTGGCGTGAATTCTGCGGATGGTGGAAATGTCAGTGGCAGGGTGTTTATAACGTGGAAAACTTTTTTTGTTTTTTCTTTAATAAGGTCTTTGCAGGCACCTTGAAGTCTGTTTGGCTCGTCTCGATAGGGGCCGCAGTTTGGAGCATTTGGTTAGCAAGAAATGAAAAAGTGTTCCAAGATAAAGCTCAAAACATGAAAGACTTGTTGTTTTTTACTAAGCTTCGAGCCTTGTTCTGGCTCAAAGACACAAAGGATGATAGTTTGTTAAATTTGGACGAGTGGTGGGATAATCCTAGAGGAGTTTTTGATCTCAAGGCACAATTAGAGGTAGAAGGTACAATTTGGATTCCTCCATCGACTGGTTTCGTGAAGTTTAATGTCGACGGTGCCGCCAAAGATGAAGAGGCTGGGTGCGGGGGCGTGTTGCGAATAGAGGAGGGGATCATGAGAGCAATTTTTCGGGGCCTGTAGAGGGACTCGGAGTGGAATTTGCTGAAATATCAGCTATAAAAGTGGCTCTGGAGGTGTTTCTAGAGACTAATTGGAAAGGAAATGAGATCTTGGTTATCGAATTCGACTCGCTGCTGGTCCAAAACTGGTTAAGTGACAAATCCAAACGTCCATGGCGATGGTGGTCGTTCTTGCTGGAAATTGACAACTTGGTGCGCTTAATTGGAAGGGTGCAGTTTAAGCATGTGCGTAGGAGTTGTAACACTATGGCGGATCACTTGGCGAAAGATGGAATGTATCGTCAAAACCTCTTTAAAGCATGGTGGTAGGATTTGGATCCGGGAATGGTGTTGTTGGGTAGAGACGGGTCAGATAAACAAGGTTGGAGTCTTGTGTAATAGGTGCAACCTTCAAAAGCTTTGGAGTGGGTCACTTTCGGACATATTTGCAAAGCAGGAGCTTGAGGTTCTTGTATTTTCTCAAAGTGCAGGTAGTCAATTCTCTTGTTAGATTTTGAGTGTGAAGATTTGGTGATGCAAGCCTACTGTGGTTGTTGTCGGATTAAAGTGATTCAATGTGTTGGTTGATTTATTACGTACTGCTTTAGGCTTTTTGGTCTTGCAGATTTGGTTGGGGTAGTAAGGTTTGTCTTCATTCAGGTTTTTAGGGAGTTTGCTGTTTTTTTTTTGGTTTTGCGGATTTTGTTTTTTAGGGTGGTTTGGGTGGTGAATTTTGATTTCGTTGCGGTTTATGCTCTACGTTGTGTGTACTCTTTTGCTCTATATAGGTTTAGAGAAGTTTTTAACGAGGCACGCAACGTGGGCGAAAGCTTTTAAGCTATACTGAATAAAACTTACGTTGCCGAGCAAAAAAAAAAAAGATAGTAACATATGAATATTATTGCTTATTACACAAACAGTGAACGATTCTGTCTGCCACATAATTATGTATTGCAAATTACTAGAATGGATATGGTTGATGTATATATTATATGACAAGAGCAGCTAACATGTTATAGATAACTACAGTCTGCACACAAGTTCACAAGTATGATCAAACAATTTAAGGTTGACAAGTATGATAAATGTAGAAACCTCAAACTCTCCATGGGAGTGCTAGATGAATTCGAAGCCCATAAGGAGCTTTACAGAGTTGTACTTTACGCCCTTTTGGCTATTGAGTGGGACTGCTCGGATGCCACTTCTTAGCTCGGAAATTGGAAGACAGGTTTGGCCTCCGAAGTCATCCTTTTCAGACATGTCATATTCATGAACTTCGATCCGAAGTAGAGCCAGTTCCGGGACAGTTAAAGGGAACTCAAATTCCTCGTTCCATGAAGGCAACCAGTCATCTTCTAAAGTCTTTGTTTTCTTCATTACTGAATCAGCAGGAACTCCCGCTATCCCCACCTGGAGACATAGATTGATCAAATTTTCCATTGTTACATTTCCGAACCAATTGTGAAACATAAAGCTTGCTTGCATTACAGTATATTGACTTACCCTCGTGTAAAAGTCCGGTGGCGAATATGCATCAAAATGTGTGTGATGGAAATCATAATACCATCCATCCCCCATATATACAGTCACCTTTTGAAACCAACAAGAAAAAAAAATTATAATCTTTGATTGAGGATATCCATACATTGACACGATGGCGATCGAACACTTACCTTCAAAGTTGTTTTCACCGGTAACTTGATTTTTGGATCGAAGATTTGATCAGAGTTCAGTAGGAAATCTGGTTTTTTCACATAACCACATCCCCCATTGGCTTTGAACATTCCTTGCATCAACCATAAAGATCTTCCATGGCCCTATCATGCACCAACAAGAAAAGCCAACTAAATAAAGATCTTTCATGACACGTGATAGCCCTGGAAGCAGATTTGATTAATTTTTCATTGTCCAAACAAGAGAATTCTATGCAAGTATCATGCATCCCAGCAAATCGGTACAACAAGCTGAACAGAATGAATGAAAAAGGGAGTGTGGTGTGTAAACCTGCATATTAAATGCAACCATTTGAGCTCCATGCATCCATCCGATTAAAGGGTTGTAATTAGAAGAGTCAACGCGTATACTCTTCGGAAATACCCGAAGAATATTCTGCTGTGTAAACCTGTAGCCGTACGTCACAATATACAATCAAAACACAAGTTATAATGCACGTTTCAGACAATTATAGTATAACACCATGTCAGTACTACCTTAATAAGACATGAAACACAACTTAAAAGGAAATGGAAAAACCATTTGCATACGATTGATCGAACCATTTGAACCATAATCAAACCTTCCAACAAACATGACCATTTATATAATGACACAAATACCTGACAATTAGTTTTCCATGAGTTACTGCAGCCTTTTCAAGATGTTGCTCACTCAGGCTAAGACGTCTCACATTATAAGGATCCACCTTTAGCCACTCATCTAATCCACCCTTTCGCTTCGCAGCGCGAATAGCAATTAATTGTTTATATTCTGGAGCTAGTGAATGCTGCGACTTATCTCCATCATCTGCATTTTCCTCATCTTCTTCATCCAAGTCATTCTGTCATAAAACAAATTGTAAATTCTATGGAAACGGCTAGTAAGATCAATTTGAAGTAGTAAATTGCAACCGGTATCATCATACACCTTGTAATCGGCTACATGACTGCTTTTAAGGTTCGGGACTTCTTTCCCCCAAGCTTCATCATCACTGGCCTTACCCCTCTCCGAACCATCCTCTTTATCCTTACCTTGTTTCACCTCGAGGTATTCCTTTGGTGGTTTTGTAGATATAATTATACGTTTCTTCAAGGATTCTGGAGAAGGGAACTCTTTTAAGCATTCCGAGCCTGGACAAAACAGTATGCCTCCAAATGTTTTTGTGACCATCTAGAAATTGGCAAAAGAAGCGTAAATTATTGAATTATTAGTAGTATTAACTCGGCAAGAAAAGCAGCCAGACTTACCTCGGCAACTTTAGCCTGAAGATTCGGTGTAAGATGGTCTTCTAGAGTTAAGATGACCGGGTAGTCAGAGGCAACAAAAGCATACTCTTTAATAGACCTCAAACACTTCAGGAGTTCCACTGGAGTAGTCAATGTCCTACATGAAGGAAACATTCGTTATTTCTCTCACAAGCAAGGGACGATCTGCTATTTCCGATCATATCAAAATAAGTTACAGTAGGCCAAGTTATAGCATTAATGCAGAATCATGATTCTTTCTTCAAGATTTGGCAGTATATGTTCAAGATAAGAGCTGAGAGTAAACCACCAAGGTGTTGTAATGAAAGTGGGACAATTTCAGTTAAGGGTCATCATTTAGCTAAAGGAAAGAACCATTCATGTAACAGTTTGCACTTGAAAATATGACAACTGGAGTAAACAAACATCATTTAGCTCAAGGAAAGATTCATGTGAGTAACAATGGACATACCCTCCATGAAGAACATCAATATCATCTTTGGACGAATTCGGCCATAGATCCAATTCTATCACCCGCACACCTCTCTTAAGTGCGTTTATGATAGGAACATCACTGCAGTCACTACTGAGTTGGTTCCCAGTAAGGTAGGAATTGTGACCGGTATATATGAAATAATGAGACAAAGGAGCACTCATGTCATGATGAACCTGTAATCAAAGAACAATAACACAAGTCACAAACTGCAGATATGCACTACAATAGCACAAACCCCAGGACCATCCTCAAAGCTATTAAAGGTGAAAACCCAAAAAGAAAATTCAACTCAGAGATCATATACATTAAAGTTGTACTTATCTCCCAAAAGTTTCCCAGCAACCAAACAAAAACATAACCAAATCAACTAATTTGGACTGAACCTAAATAAATAAACCTAAAAAGGACAAAGACAATCCTGAGAGTGAGAGAGAGACAGAAATTGTATTACCCCAAGAGAAGTTAGAGGAGGATTAATATCACCAAAGAGGTACTTAAAAAAAGCTTCAAGATTTAGACCCTTCCTATGAAAATGCTTGACACTATCAATAATCTTCTGAGCATCTTCTCTGGTAGCCTTATCTTCTTTCTGGAACTCGATCAAGAACCTCTGCAGTCCGTCAATGCTCATTATCCCATTCTCAGAGTATTGTTCGAACACCTTCTTGACATCCTCCGGTGCCTCTGAAACTGCAAGCCTAAACCTCCTCCGGAAGCAGAAACAGACCCTGTAAGTTTGTTTGGACATTGGGTTTTTCCTATAATTTCCAAATATCTGACTGTAAACAAGAAACACAATCTGCAAATCCGGACTGTCTGCTATCTTTTAACTGTTCAGGCTTCTTGTTGTTTCAACTTTCAACATTTTTTTGGATCAAATCAACTTTCAACTTCTTCTTGATGACGATAATATGGGATTTAATAAACTTTAAGTTTAATTTCAAGAAAAATTGGGTTAGATGGCTTAGTTAATGGGATGGGGACTGATAAGTGAAGTTAGGTCCCACTCACATAGTTAACATATGTGGACTTCAACTCGTCTGTATTTTATAGCATGGACGTAGTTATGTCTGAAAGTATCATCTTTATCCTTTCAGCTTAAATTAGACTTCTAAAAGCCAATGGAAAAGTTGTAGGTTTTATCCTACTCCAATCACTGATTATAGAGAGATATCGGTGATGTTCACAGTTAAAATATGGTCATTTGCACGCTTTTTTCCCCTTAAAGAATAAAGATTTACAGAAGATTGTACTTGTTTTATCAGAACAGCATATTGTACTTTTCTCATAAAATTATCTTTTGCTTGTTTCCGAAAGTGACTTGTTTTTGACTTTTTTTCTTTCTTTGTCAGAGAATACATGGTTATATCATGAATTGGATTATCTGGGAAGCTTGGAAGTTATATAACCACATCTTTTATTTTTTTTATACATTCAGATGGTTGAAGATAAATTTGTTTGTATTTTAAAAATAAACAGAGTTAGTTGCACCACATGTCCCCAAACTATAACCACATGTACTCAAATTTTATGATCAATGAAAAGCATTTTTGATGTCGGAATATCAATAGTCCTGCGTTTTTCTCATTTGCGTCATTCATAGCATCATATTAATTTGCATTTAGCTAAATAAACCAACAAATTAACTACAGGAAGTTCCATGGCAGTAGATAGAAGATCACAATAATATTTTGCACAAGTACGGTACGCGTACCCAAACTAGGAAGATGGATTTGGAAAGCAAAATGACAACCATAGAAGTCAATTTGAAGGGTGCACAGGACAAGCTAAAAAAGATAGAGAAGGAATTGAAAGATGAAATCACACGAGCCCAAATGAGCACCATCTGCCAGATAGCAACCTTGCTAGGATTCAAAGACCCAGAAGCAGGGAAGACGGTTGAAGCTGTTGACGTGGCATTACCTCAACAGGGGGTGACTTATGAGACATTTCCGCTGAAGGGGAAATTCCAAATCTACATGGTAGAAACCTCAACCCATATTCCAGCGGAATCCGAAATAGATCATGGAGATAACCAAGATATTGAGGTTTCAGATCTCGATGAAGCAGTCGACAAGGCTAAGACAGACAAGAAGCTAGAGGATCATTGCGATAAGCTTGAAGGGATCATCAAGGCCCTATAAGGAAAAATATTTATGGCGGTATAGATGATAGGGACCTGAGTATAGTGACTGATTTGGCAATCCTTTCGAAATTTAAGGCCCCTGACTTCAAAAAGCATGACGGGACCACTTGCCATTCGGCACACCTGACCAAGTACTACCGGAAGATGTCCTTATACTTGGACAATGAGAAAATGAAATATCCTAAGTACTGAAAATAAAATAACTCTCCCAAACCTATTTACAATGATCAGACTGGGTTGGCAAAAATTTACTGAATGTCCGCAAGGAGAATGGTCTCCTTGGCATTAATCTAACTTTGTTCCCAATAGTGCTTCAGTCTTTTGCCCTTGGATGGTGGATGGTAGGTTGTGGCAATCTTTTGTTTGAATAACCAACATAGAAACCCGAAGGATTGCTCTCCTTTGAGTATTTAAACTCCCGATTGCACAATGAAAGAATATTTTACCATGGAGGCTTTGAACAACCACCTTAGAAAACCAAAGTATCTCTTTGTTGTAGGTCGCGAGAACCCTTGATTGATCGCGACACCTCAGTAATGCTTAGTCTTTACTGCTCCTTTCTCCTTTGATGTCGTGGCATGTTTGAGGTGACTTGGCAATTGTTTCAGCTCCAGGTTCGGCGACTCCTCACTAGATGGCTTTGGTGTTCTGATCTCTCTGCCAGCCAACTCCAGTGGCTCAGATCTCCTGTAATAACTCATGACTTCATTCAGCATGGTTGGTTCCTCATATTCTTCACTCATCATATCTTCATCATCCTACTCCATGGCATCAAATTTTGTACCTTGGCAGATATGTGCTATGTCCACATTGAAAATGGACTCCATTAGCTCAACATCTTGGCATTCCTCATGTTCATCTGCACACTTAAGAGCTTGAAAACGTTAAATGTAGCATGCTGGTTATTCATACGTATAGTGAGCTCATCTTTTTGAACATCAATTAAGGTCCTACCCGTGGCAAGAAATGGTCTTCCCAATATTATTGGGACATCAATATCAGCCTTATATTCAAAATAATGAAACCAACATGGAATATGAATTTATCAACCTTTACGAAGACGTCATCTATCTTACCATTGGGATGTGCATAAGATCGATCTGACAGCTCAAGTGTTACTATGGTAGGCCTGGCTTCTCCAATACATGGTTTCCTGTAAACTGACATTGGCATCAAATTGATGCGGCTCTTAGATCGCACAATGTTTTACCTCATGAAATTATTGCCAATCATGCAGGGAATAGTGAAACTCTTAGTTGTTTAAGGACTTCCAAGAATTGTTTGATCTTGCTTGTGTTTTTCAAGCCTTTATGGAAAAGGTGGTGGCCGGTAGATAAATGTTAGCTCTGCTGGTTTTACTGAGGTGATGTTGGCATCAGATTGCAGACTGGCATTGCTAGTGTTTGCCTCCCTTTTGTCATCATCCTTGGGTTTGTCTGTTGGCACTAACTTCTCTTCTTGGCAAACAATTGGTTGTTTGGTAGGTGTTTCATTCGTAACTTGTTTTCCACTCCAAAGAGTGACAACTTTGCATTGTTCTCTCTATTTATTATGAGCATCCTCCGTATCACTTGGCAAAGTTCCTGGAGATCTGGTACTGAGTGCGCTGGCAATTTGTCCTATCTAAACTTCCAAGCTGCTCATGGATACTACTAGACTCTAGACAGATCCATCGTTATGCTCCATATAATCCTTCAGGGTGTTCTCATTGGAAGATATTTGCACTGGACATAGATTATTTTGCTCTCTCTGTGGCATCACATTCTGGTTGAAACCTGGTGGTGCATTGGAACTCTAACATTGGGCATTAAATTGGTTACCTCCGTAGTTCGACCATAAAATGTTCGAATGTTGCTTCCACCCCACATTATATGTATTAGAGTGCGAGTTGTTATTGCCTTTACATGGATATTCTTCGTTGAGGAGTTCAAGAAGAAGTACACATGTGATCAATATTTAGCTGATTGTCGAAGACGTTTCTTGTACCTCAAGCAAGCTAACATGCTCATTAAACAATATGTTGTGGATTTTTGCAAATATTGCAAATAGTGCTCGGAGTATATCAAGATTAAAAAAGACAAGTGCCAAATGTTTATCGATGGCCTGAATGACGAGCTAAGCCCAATGTTCACAACTTTGGGGATCACAGATTTTCAAACTCTGGTTAATCGAGCCATTGCAACCGAAGCAAAAATGAAAGCTGCAGAGATAAGAAAAGGGAGTAGCTAAAATGATAAGAAACAAAAACGAGATGACAAAACTCACTCGCAAGCTAAGAAGGCCAAGTACAAAAAGGAAAGTTCCTCAACCTATACTCCTACTCTGAGAAGCATTTATACGTCGATACCTCAATTGGTGAATAAGCCCCCAGTCCCAGTTATTTCAGTTAATAGCATGGGAAATTCGGAGAAAATCCTTCCTTGCAAGTTTTGTCAGAAACTTCACCGAGGCCAATGCCGACTCTAGTGTAATTTATGCTATGCGTGTGGTGGGGATGATCACTACATCAAGGATTGTCCTCGAAATGTTGATAAAGCTCCAGCTCGGAATTTCACTAATTCGAGTCCTGCACCATCCAACCGAAACAAAGGTCTTAAACAAGCTCAATCTGGAAATCAATGGAGAGGCAAAGGTACCTATTCGAATGCCCTTACCAATCAAGAGTCTTGAGCCCCTGCTCGTATTTACCACATTCGTGGTAAGGAAGATGAAGAGTCCCCCGATGTGATCGCCGGTATCATCGAATTGAAATCAAACTCTGCCTATACTTTGATTGATTCGGGGTCTACCCATTCTTTTATATGTTCTATCTTGCTTAATAAGTTAAATATAAAACTCGAATTAGTTAAGTTGAGCCTGGTAGTGTCGAACCCTATAGGTGGAAATATGCCAATCAATTTAATTTGTAGATCATACCCAATTGCTATATGAAATATCCCTTTTTCTATTGACCTTTATGTCTTGCCAAATTGTGACTTTGATCTAGTGTTAGGACTAGATTGGTTAGGTAAACATCAAGCTTGGATCGATTGCCAAAATAAAAGATTGTATTTACGGGGTTTAGGAAAGGAATACATATTACTTATCGATAAAAAGCCTACCTCAATCTTTGCTTCCATGGTCATAAAAGATTAATATGACTTTGGTTTGCCATCCATACCTGTTGTATCTAAATTCATTGACGTTTTTCTTGAGGAACTCTCCAGTCTCCCTCTGACCCATGAAGTGGAATTCGGGATTGACGTTCAACCTGGAACAAATCTGGTGTCTATTACACCATATCGCATGGAACAAGTGTAGTTGAAAGAACTCAAGAACAAACTCGATGATTTACAAGACAAAGGCTTCATTCGGCCTAGCACATCTCTCTGGGGTACTCATGTATTGTTCATAAAGGAAAAGGGTTGTACGATGCAGCTGTGTATCGACTATCGTCAGCTAAATCAACTTACCATCAAGAACAAGTATCCTTTACCAAGGATAGAAGATCTTTTCCATCAACTTAGAGAAGATGCAGTGTTTTTTAAAATCAAATTTCGATCTGGGTATTACCAAATGAAAGTGAAGGATGAAGACGTACCTAAAACAGCCTTCCGAACTCGTTACGGTCATTTTGAATTCCTTGTAATGCCTTTGGGGTTAACTAATGCCTCAACCGCATTTATGGACCTTATAAATCATGTATTATAGCCCTATCTTGACAAATTTGTAGTCGTCTATATCGATGATATTTTGGTCTATTCTTGTAACAAGGAGGAACATGTCGAACACCTTTGAATCGTCTTGCAAACTTCCCGAGAACGTCAACTATTCACCAAATTCTCCAAGTGCGAGTTCTAGCTTTCGCAAGTTTCATTTCTTGACCATGTAATCTCAGCGGAAGGGATCAAAGTGGAGCCGAAGAAAATTCAAGCTATTATTGATTGTCGACCTCCGAGGAACACTGGCGAGGTTCAAAGTTTTCTCGGTTTAGCCGGGTATTACCGAAGATTTATAAAAGGCTTTTCTACCATTGCTTTGCCTCTAACTAAATTCCTTCGGAAAGATCAACCATTCTAGTGGTCCGAAAATCAGCAACAAAGTTTTGATTAGCTCAAACAATCCCTGACTCATGACAATATTCTTATTCAACCCGAATTGGGCAAGTAATTCACAGTTTATAGTGATGCATCTCATTCGAGATTAAGATGCATATTGATGCAAGGAGATAATGTGGTAGCGTATACATCAAGGCGGTTGAAACCTCACGAACTCAACTATCCGACTCACGATCTCGAACTCGCTGCTATTGTCTTCACTCTCAGAATCTGGAGACACTATTTATATGGTAAAAGATGTCACCTGTTCACGGATCATAAAAGACTCAAATACCTCCTAACTCGGAAAGATATCAATTTGAGACAAAGACGATGAATGGAACTTTTAAAAGACTATGACTTAGTCATCGACTACCATCCCAAGAAAGCAAATGTAGTTGCGGATGCTCTTAGTCAAAAACCGACTCTTAGTAAGCTACCATGATCCTTAAAAATTTGAAATCTTCCTTGTATGATAACTAGCCATTCGAAATGATTCTTCCTTTTTTATAAAGGAATTGTTCGAATTCGACCTTGCGTGATAAGCAACCTATTCGAATTGAATCTATCATATTTTATAAATGATTATTCGAAATTTGTAATAGTAATTCTGCTCGTTTCTTCATAGCTTCCTTGGCTATCAATGAGCACCTCCGAATCTATTAAAAACGAGGATTCATGTCTAAACTCCAAGTCCAATCTAACCTGATTTTGAGATTAAAAATCTCCAGCAAATCGACTCCGATATTCAAGCTATCATCTCAAAACTTGATTCAAAAGCCAATGAAGGCTTCCTTGTCCAATCAAATGGCCTCATGTATTTTAAATATAGAATTTGTGTCCCTAATAATAAAGAATTGAAATGCGATATATTGCAAGAAACCCATCAAAGTTCTTTTTCGATCCACTCTGGATTGGTTAAGATGTACAAAGACCTTAAGTCCTTGTATTGGTGGCCAAGCATGAAAATTGCCATCACTGACTACGTGTCAAGGTGCCTAAATTGCCAAAGAATCAAAGTCGAGCATCAAGCAACTACTGGACTACTTCAACCTCTTGAATTCCCTCAGTGGAAATGGGATAAGATCACAATGGATTTTGTAACCGGACTTCCTTGCATGCCAAGAAAGTGCGATGTTTTCTGGGTGATTGTTGACTGATTCACTAAATTGGCTCACTTCATTCATGTTCGAATGAATTATAGCATGGAGACACTAGCCAACTTGTACATTCGAGAAGTAATTCGTTTGCATAGAATCCCTACTTCAATTGTCTCCGATCGAGATCCTAGATTCACAGCTCGATTCTGGAGAACCTTACAATGAGCTCTTGGCACCAAATTGATCTAAGTACGGCCTTTCATCCTCAAAGTGATGGCCAGTCCAAGAGGGTGACTCGAGTCTTGGAAGATATGTTAAGAGCTTGTATAATTGATTTTGGGGAGAATTGGGAGAAATTTCTACCTCTAGTAGAATTCGCCTACATCAATAGCCATCAATCTTCGATCCAAATGGCTCCATTTGAAGCATTGTATGGAAGGAGATGTAGAACTCCTCTATGCTGGTCCGAACTAGGAGTAAACAAAGTTCTGGGACCTCAAATGCTCAAAGAAACTGAAGAACAAGTCCGAATAATCCATGATCGATTAAAACAAGCATTTGATAGGAAAAAATCATATGCTTATTTGAAACGAAAATAAATTCAATACAACGTAGGAGATAAGGTCTTCCTAAAGGTTTCACTGTGGAAGAAAGTCTTCAGATTCGGCAAAAGAGGAAAGCTCAACCCTCGTTTTATTTGACCATTTGATGTTGTTGAAAAGATTGGTCCAATGTTTTATCAACTATCACTTCCTAGTTAGTTCGATAAAATTCACAATGTGTTCCATGTCTCAATGCTCCGGAAATATCAATCAGATCCATCACACATCCTAGAACCGGAAGAGGTGGAATTGAATCCTGATCTATCCTACGAGGAAGAACCGATCCAAATTCTTAATAGGGAAGTCAAGAGACTTCGAAACAAGAATGTAACATCCACTTTTCCGTCCTAGAATTTAATTCATTGAATCAGAATATTAATTTATTCCTTGAAAGCAATTAAGTTCATAATTAAGTAATTTATTCAATTTAGTCCTTGAATTTCCTTTAATTGGGCAATTATTGCACCAACTCGAATTAAAGAGAATTAGGCACTCGAATTAAAGAATTGAGTCGAGTTGATAATTTAGTTGGATATAAATTGATAGTAACTTGATCAGAGTAATAAGATTAGAGAATTAAAAATCATTAGAGAGGGGTACATTTCCCTAGTGGAAATCGGAGCAAAATGGAAGAAAGAAAGAAAGAGTTTGTGGAGGAAATTAATGACTAAATTAAAGAGAAAATAAATCTCAAAATTTGCATGTTAAAATTTGTTATTCCTTGGGGCTGCCCTTAGTAAAAATTTTAGATTAGAGAGGCTAAGAAGGGCAATTAAGTAAAACCAAAATCCCAACATATCCCCCAAATTAAGGAAAGTGTTTTCTCTCTATCATTTCCTTCTTTGTTGTCGTGTAACTTGAAAGAAAAGGTGAGAGGATGAAAGCTTGAAAATTCTGAAAATTGAGCTCTAATGGAGAAGGAAATGGCTTGCATGTTGAAGGATTTAAGCTAGGATTAAGAAGAGTTAACTAGTGGTAGCAAAGCCAAAGAAGTAAGTTCTCATTCTTTCTTCTAGTTGTTCGAATAAGAGCAAAAATTATGCATGCAAGTTTAAAATTAATTTGAACATGAAATTGTTAGAGTTATGGTGATTATGTTGACTTGAAATAATGAAATTTCTGAATAATTATTTGTGAAATGGTGAATCGATTAAAAGGGGATTGTTTTGAGGAAAGAATAAAAATTCATGATTGAATGAATGAAAAATTGAAATAGTTAGGGACTAAAATGGAAAATTCCTATTAGGAAAAAGTTGAAGAGAAATGAAATTTCTATAAGGAACAAGTCTTGGATTGCTGGAAAATTGAATTCGAATAAGGAAATTTTGATTAGAATCAGCATTGGACATGTATTCGAAAATAATGGAATTAGGGACTGTTTTGAATAAAATCATTAATTGCAAGGACCTGAATTATATGAAATTTGACACTTAACTCGGAATTTAGAATAAGGGGATTATGTAAGAATAAATTTAGACGAATTGAAGACAAAATGGCCTAAATTGGTGAATTGAGGAAGTTAGTACTCGAAACATGAGAATAGGACTAATCTGGAAATTTAGGACGATTGAGGACTTATCTGTTTATAATAAGAACTGGTAAGGACTCAAAAATATTGTAAAAAGATAGTATAAACCATGTATTTAGTAAATTTAGAATTAGACTAAAGTAATTAGGTGGAATTTAAAGTTAAATGTGTTCAATGAGTGAACTGTCCAGAAAACTTAAACCATAAGATGTAACTTTGGAAATTCACCAAAAATAGAATATAAGGTATTTTGAATTGATATTTTTATGGTATACACTTTGAAATGTTTAGTATCACTGAGAGAAAACTAAATTGAATTCCAGTATGTGAATGGGAAGTTATAGATTAAAGAAATTGGGCACAAGCTCTCCAGGTTTGTTAAAAAGGTCATATTCAAGTAATAAAATGTATTAACTCAGAATAGATAAAAATATGAAGTTTAAATGGTTGGAAAACTGAGTTTAATCCTTTCTAATGGTGTATGATAAGTGGATTTTGGATTAGTAATTGAGAAGTTATGATCAAAATACTAATTGGTCCTCCAACTAATTCAATAGAAAAACAGATTTGAGGACTAATGTTTATAATTGTATTAAGGGAGTGAATGTAATTGAATTGCTCTCTGATATAGTTTGTATTTGTTTTGTGATGAGTGTTAAGATCAAAATTGTGAGGATTCTTTGGAGGAAGCAAAGATTGACCAATCAAGGGGAAGGAACAAGGGCATCCTAATCAAAGATCCAACTTAAGGAGTTTGTGAGAGTAAGTATATCAGTGTTGGGACTAGTGTCCTAACCACTTTGTTTATTTATGTAATTTATGATTTTATGCATGAAATGGACTTAATTTATGACTGGTAACATGTTTAGTAAGGGAAGGAGGTTAAAGGAAAATGGATGCATGAAATGGATTTTTGTTAATGCTTGAATGTATGAATATGTGGACTGCCCCTATATGATACTTTTGCTATGTTGAATATGCATGTAATTTTCCTGTGATGTTGCTGCCTATGTATGTTTTGATGTTGTTCAAACGTGGCATGAAATTAATCAGTATGATTTATGTGATTTGGTACAATTATATGATAGAATGAGCATGCAAATTGAATTATGCAATATGCATGTGCTAAATTAAGTATGAATAATATCGTTGAAAGATGTATGATAAATTAATAAGATTAATAAGCCCTTGGTCGATTAGAGGTCTTAGATAGTACGAAATGCCTAGAGTCCGAGCTCTCTTGTTTTGTTGCTTAGTGCAACCCCTAATTTGTTGCTTAGTGCAACCCCTGTTTAGTACCTTGTGTACTCTCTGGACTTGATGATCGAATGTGATCTTGCTTGGTGTTCAAGACACATTGATGCTATTGAGCATCCCCTGACTTGTTGCTTAGGAAACCCCTGTTTGGTACTCGGTACCCTCTTGATGACTTGATTATCTGATTCGTCTATTCTACCCAGGGCAACTTAACTAAATTAAATGGAAATACGTAATTATGAGAAGCTTATGAAATGGAATAATGGATTGATATTTGAATTGGCATGACATGATATGTATTTGATGAATGAATTTTGTGGACATTAGTCCTTTCGGTTGTGACAAAATGCATGTGATATGCTTGGAAAATTCGAATATATGCAATGTGGGCAATGGCCCTTTTCGAATGAAATGGAAATGATATATGATATGTTGATATGCTTAACTCATGGTCAATGAATGGTGATCCATTCAAATGATATGTCTAAGACGTGTTTCAAATCTTGCTCTTGAATAATTAATAATGCAATGCTATGAATGTATTATGTTGGTTGCTCCGATTAATAAGCATGAGTATAAGCATGTGGTGATTGGTTTGTTTGTATGGTTTTGACTTGTTCGAACATGAAGCATATTGATAAATTAATGCTAATCGAAATGTGTTTGAGTATGATACTATGCTTGAAGTACATGAGATGTATGGAACCACTTGAGTTCGATTGTGCTAAGCTTAGTTAGGTGCTAATCGTATGCTGTCAAACCTAGCTAAGTAACTTATTGTCTGATCACAAGTTAAATTAAAAGAATGGATTAGTTTTAGCATTACCCCGCTAAGTACAATTTTGTACTTAACGCTCCTTTGTTTTCTTCTTCCTAAATTAGCAGGGTAGCTTGGATCTAAAGCTAGCATCCGATCGGGACATATTACAAGACCATAAATGTATGATATTAGTCTTATTTTTATACTCCTAGATGGTGGCTGCGAAGTTTATTTAAAGGCTCGTTTCATTTTGTTTGGTCGTAGCTTAAGTTTACATTGGTGTTTGAAGTTATATGCTCCTTGATGTTTAGTTATGAGGCTAAAAATCATGTTTTGTTTTTAGTTCAAAAGCCTCATTCTTTTGTTGTAAATATGTAAGTCAAGCTAGTGGTCTTGCATTATTCTTTTTGTTGTATATAGTTGATAGCTTGGCATGGCTTAAGAGCATTTGATAACTTGATGTTTTTGTAATGAACTAGTTAATGGAAATCTGATATCATGGTCTATGATTTCGAGCATGACTTGTATGTTAACATTGATGTCTTAATTATTGGTAATGTTGGTGTAATTTGAAAACCACCTAGAGTAATTTAACACGGGTTCGAATGGCATGGTAATGAATTGCTTAAGTGTATCGGCATGTTTGATTCCATTACTATCAAGGAAATAATTGGTAAATTATTAGTTAATGGCTAGAGTAAATTAACCACATAGACAACCTAGTATTCGAATGGAAACCTTAAACGTTATCTTAAAATTGAACCCTTAATAAGGTGTTAAGAAGAAAATTAAATTGGCTTGAAAATTGATAAGTTATATTAAATGGAAGTCTAATTAGCTTTATATGTTTAGAAATTTTTGTTAGCCCACTTCCCGCATGCGCAATTAATATGGTTTGCCTAATTGAGAATGGATTATTGCTTCATATTTTATGTTTGGCATTCTGTTCCGAGTTTCTGCTTTGAGTTTCCGCTTCCGGTAACGCTCCTCGCTCCTAACCCGGGCGAGGGGTGTTACAAAGAATGTCTTCCTAGTGAAGGTGTTGTGGAGAAATCACAAAGTAGAAGAAGCAACTTTGGAGCCTGAAGATACGATGAGGTAGCAACATCCTCACCTATTCGATTCAGGTAAGAATTCGAGGACGGATTCTTCTTTTAAGGAAGGAGAGTTGTAACACCCTAAAATGTACTCTAGAAGAATTGAAGTTTGCCATTTAAGTTGGATTAATTTAATTAAATTTGATCATAAAGTAATTAGGAAATATAATGGCTTAAATGAAAGAACATGGAAGATTAGTGACTAAAATACTAGGACTAATCCGAATGAATTATCAAATTCATTGTTTGTATGATAAATTAAAAATATTAAGTGGGCATTACACTTGTCCCTTTCTTAATCAAGCATTCGGCTAAGCTAAAGTTAGTGGAGATAAATCACCATCTTCCTCCTTACTCTATCATCATAGCCGAAACACCTTGAGAGAAACTAGAGAGAGAGAAATGTAAAGGGAAGCCATGGATGAGCTTCAATTCTTCTTTCATGCTTAAGGATTTCAATTGGAAATCAAATTCAAAGAAGAAATGTAGGCTTATTTCTACATGACCGATTAAATCCAAGTTTTAATCCATGTTTTTAACGATTGAAATTGTTTGATTGTTGCTAGAAAATTTTTTGGTATGATCTGTAGATTATAAGAGTGTTAGATAAGGAAATTGATCATGAAATCAAGCTAGGAACGAGATGGCCGAATCATATAGGAATGAATATTGTGATCGATTGATGAAATATAAGAATATGGTGGTTTAAATTGGAAAATGTGATATTATTAGAACTGGAATTGAATATCGGAAATGCTGGATATTATGAATATGAATTCAATTAGCATGTTGATCTAATGATAAAATTGTTAGAAGTTAGAAATTGAACCTGTAGTAAAACTGGTAATGTGGATTTTGGATAGGTTAACTAGTGACGAAATTGTGAAATTGAGAAACATGGGTATTGAACTAGAAAATTGATGTAGGACAAAAATTTTAGAAATAAAGTTTACTAGTGACTCGAAGTGACAAACAAGTGAAATTATTATTAATCTGATGGAATTTGATCTCAGAGTGAAACTAGTCACATAGAAGCTTAGTTGATAAATTAGGGAGTGTTTTGAACAAATAGGTGTTTTCAGGATTTAATTGTATCAATTTAGGAACTGAAAATGCTAGCTAAACACAAGGGAGGTACTGGAATGAATAATAGATAAGCTAAAGTACATGAATTGTGGCTGAATAGTTGTTCAGATGTGTTCATTGACACATTATTGAAAGTTGGACTAATATGGAAAACCTGATAAGTAGAGGACTTAATTGGATTTATTAAGGGCTAATCTTGATATGAAAATACAGGGGAAAACAGAGGAAACTATGGTAGAAAGGACCAAAATGAACTAGTGAAGGATATAGATTAAACAGCCCACAAATGTGGACCTAGATAAAATATGGCATTTTCAAAACTGTAAAATTTACCTGATTTCAATTAATAAACTGTATTGATACAGAAAGAATAAAAATATGAGCCTTATATGGTTAGATAGATAATTGAATTAACTTTCCAGTGGTATAAATTAATTGAAAATCCAATTTGTAGATTAAAAGTTATGAATAGATTATTAAGCAGTGTGCAAACTGCCATGACAGAAATTGTTTGTATAATATAGTTCAATTGAACTTAAATTGCTAATGTATTGATTCTAATGGTTCTTTTATGTTATGAATAACTTGCTAGAGCAAACAATAGAGAGAGTAGCAGAAGTTTATAAGGAAGGATCAACCAGAGATAGACAAAAGGGCATAATCATTCAAGACTAAGCTTGGAGTATAGTGAGTGTAACTCTACTTAGGGTTAGGACTTAAGTCATAACCAACCTCTTTTATTGTGATAGTGCCATGTTAATATATATTGGTAATTAAGGGAAGAATAAGCTAATTGAGAACTTGTGTGATATCATGATGAATGGTTGCCTAGAATTGAAGTGAAAATCTTGACTGAATTGTGATAATCCATGGCTAAAATTTTTGTTCTCATATGCATTGCTTATGCCAAAGGTATGTAATGGCATGCTAGCTTGCTTGGATAAAAGGTACGTTGAATCATGCATAATTAAGTTTTGATTGATTGCCTTAATGTATGATGGATTGATCGAATGGTTAATTAGATTAAATTCTATGGGATGTTTGTTTAGTCATGGATTGGATTGAGGATTACATGATCTTATGTATGCTGAGTTGGTTCGAATGGCTTGATTTTTGGAATGCTTGCTCTTTAATTAATGGATGTGTAATTGTTTTCAACTTAAAAGACTTAATTAAGACCATGGTTGCTAGTTATGTTTAGGTAGCACGTCATGCCTAGAGTCTAAGAGCTCGATCTAAAATGTGGTGTATAAGACACCTTAACACGATAGGTACCTTGTGTACCCTAATATGTGGTGTAGCAGACACCTTCTTGATTAAGTACCTTGTGTAATCTAATATGTGGTGTAAAAGACACCTTAACATGATCCGATACTTGTGTACCTTAACACGTGACTCGATTACCTAGTCTTAACTAACTACCAATGCAAACTTGATTATAAGAAAATTGATTGAAAATCATTGAAAGTGTGACTATTGAATGAGTATTGTGACTCTTGTGAATATATATGATCTGAAATGAAATTATGTGGTTGGATTGAAATATATGTTACCTTAATTGCATATGATTTCAGAAATTCACTTACATGTATGTGGATCCTATTCAACTAGCTTCAGTGTCACCTTAATTGAGATTGTTTGATATTCAATTGACTTAATTATGTTGAGTTCGAATGATTCTTTGTCCTTGGGCCATTTTATTCGAATGATGTATGAGAAGACTAGCTAGGCAAACTTTCTTACAATGATAATTTGATTCACAACGTTAATAATCTTGTAATATGATAATTAATTGTTACCTCACTAAGTACGTCTAAGTACTTACCACTCTTGTTTCTTATTCTTCCCAAAAATCAGGTTTAGAGTGATTAAAGCTACCAACCCTGAGCTGAGTAGTATACAAGTGAAGAATCAAAATTATGGTTTTCCTTGCTTATGTTATACTCCTTGTTGGTATCCTAGTGTTATGTCTAGTGTTGCAAGTCTTTTTCCTACTACTTGTTTTGAAAATGTATATGAGTTTTGAGTAAGAACCTAATGAGCAAAGTGTGATGTTGGTAGTATTTTGTATGTAAATATGTAAAGACATGGTTGTATGAACTTAAGGCTATTAGCCTCCTTTTGTTATGTATATATACATAGGTTATGGTTTGATATTTAATTTAAAATTGGTTTGCTCAATTAGTGATTTAGATGTTATTAATTCTAGATTACATGTATCTATATTTGATTGTGAAGCATCATTGATAAATCTAATTTCTTTTTGAATTGAAAGTTTGACCTTGTATGTTTTGGCCTGCATTCGAATGCAATCTTGTCCCTTAAGCATGTAATTCGATTGCTTCATTGTCTATTGGTCATGTAATTCGAATAATGACTTGATCATGATGTATATGTTTGATTTGATTTGGGTCCTATTATGTTAGTCGATCAATTTAAATTAATTTAAATGGTATCTGGCCTTAGGTATGACATAGTGAATAATATGAGTAGGTATTGAATTAGAAATTTGTAATTTTGGTTAACAAGAAATTTGATAAGCTTGAAATAAAATTATATGTAATGTAGTTATATGTCCCTTATTGTAAATAAGAAAAGTTTTAAATTGGCCCTAAATTATGAGATCATGTTTTGTTTCTTGTATCCGACACTCCTCGCTCCTAACCCGAGCGAGGGGTGTTACAGGTCGCTCATGTTAAGGATATTGAGCATAGTTTGGGTTTGCCTTCTCGTGCGGGGAATTCTAGTTCCGGGAAGAGGGTTGCTGAGTTTTATGGAGGAAGGGATCGTTACAAGAGGCAGCGTGATAAGAAGTTCTATCCGGATCAGATGCGTTGTGGTAGCGGTAACGTGGGCTGCCAGCAGCAGGGCCAGAATCTAGCGGTTTGTTTTCTTGTGTGTAACTGTTGTGGGAGGCGACATCCTGGAGAGTGATAGGGGTAATCCTAATGCTTGTTGGGGTTGGGGTTCTCAGGGTCATATGAAGTGTGATTGTCCTCAGCAAGCTAGATAGGCACCAGAGCGTGCTATTGAGCCTCAGAGGGCCTTGGCCGCGGCCGAGGTAACTTTCACCGTAGGAAGGATGGTTAGAGGAATGTTGCTCATGTTGTGTCAGTTCAGCCTAAGGGAGGTGGACCGGCTAGGGTGTATGCACATCGCGAGGGAAGGAATGACACGTATGTGATTGTAGGTAACTTTACTTTGCAACCCTTGTCACTACTTTCTTTTATTGATTCTGGTTCCACGCATTCATATATTTTAAGTGACCATGCAAACTTGCTTGACATACCGCTTGAGTTGTTAGATGTGAGTATGCAAGTGACGAGTTCTTTCGGTGAGACAGTTGTTGTTAGGAAGTTGTATAGGAGATGTTCGTTGATGGTTCAAGGACATGTATTTGCGGTTGATATGATGGAGTTACCTTTTTATGGTTTTGATGTTATTCTTGGTATGGATTGGTTAACCAAGCATAGGGCTGTGGTAGATTTTGAAAGCAAGTGTGTTTCATTGAAGTTTGCCGATGATTATGAAGTTGTGGTGGTAGGCGAGAATGTTAATTTTGTGTACAATGTTGTTTGGTCAATGGAAGCACAAAATTTGATGTATGGAGGATGTCAAGCATACTTGGCATATGTTATGAATCCAAAAATGAAGGAGGTACGTCCCCAAGATATCCAGACTATTTGCGATTTTTCGGGGGTGTTTCTGAAAGAGTTGTATGGATTGTCGCCGTATAGAGAGGTAGAGTTTGGTATCGATACGTATACGGATACGGCTCCTGCGTCTATTGCTTTGTATCGCATGTCACCTAAAGAATTGAAGACACAACTTTAGGAGTTGTTAGACCATGGGTTTATTAGGCCTAGTGTGTCACCGTGGGGAGCGCCAGTGTTGTTTTTGAAAAAGAAAGATGGAACTATGAGAATGTGCATCGATTATCGGCAACTAAACAAGTTGACGATAAAGAACAAGTATCATTTACCACAAATTGATGACCTATTCGATCTATTGAGGGTGAAGGATAAAGAGGTGCAGAAGATGGCCTTTTGTACCCGTTACGGGTATTATGTGTTTTTGGTGATGTTGTTTGGGTTGACAAATGCGCCTGCAACATTCATGGACACGATGAATCGGGTGTTCCATGAGTTCTTGGATCAATTTGTGGTTGTGTTTATTGATGATATCCTTGTGTATTCATGTACCGAAGAAGATCATGATAGACATTTACGAATTGTGTTGCAGACCTTGTTGGAAAATCAGTTATATGCTAAGTTGAGCAAGTGTGAATTTTGGATTAAGGAAGTGGTGTTCCTTGGTCATGTTGTGTCGGCGGAAGGAATTCGTGTGGATCCACAGAAAGTTGAGGCGGTTGTGAATTGGAAACAACCTAAATCGATGCCGGAGGTTCGTAGTTTCTTGGGCTTAGCGGATTATTATCATCATTTAGTGGATGGTTTTTCGAAGGTTGATGCTCCTTTGACAAAGTTGTTGCAAAGGGATGTTATGTTTGAGTGGACGGAGACGCGACAACATGCTTTTGAGAAGTTGAAGGAAGAGGGTGTGTGTTGGTTTACCGAATCGGGTAAAGAGTTTGTGATTTATAGTGATGCGTCCTATGTGGGACTAGGATGTGTTTTGATGCAAGACGGAAGAGTTGTGGCGTATGCATCTAGGTAGTTGAAAGTGCATGAGCGCAATTATCCTACATATGATATTGATTTGGCTGTTGTTGTTTTTGCGTTGAAGATTTGGAGACATTACCTTTATGGAGAAAAGTGTGTGGTGTATATGGATCATAAAAGTTTAAAGTATTTGATATCTAAAAAAGGGTTGAATCTTAGGCAACGAAGATGGTTGGATTTGCTTAAGAATTACAACTTGATGAGGGTAATTTGATGATTCATTGGTACCATATGTTTAGGATATAGCGAATGGTAATTTGACGGACTTTTGTTTTAATGATGAGGGTGTTTTGTGTTTTAAGAGTCGAATAGTTGTATCGGATGATGTTGAGTTGAGGCGCACTATTCTAATAGAGGCACATATTAGTCCTTTTACTATGTATCTTGGTAGAACTAAGATGTATCGTGGATTGAAGGATGAGTACTATTTGGTTGGGTTGAAGAAGGATGTTGCTGATTTTGTGAGTAAGTGTATGGTTTGTCAGCGCGTGAAAGTTGAGCATCAGTTTCCTTCCGGGCTGTTACAACCTTTGAAGATACCGAAATGGAAATAGGAGAGGATTACGATGGATTTCGTGTCAGGTTTGCCTTTGACCCCATCAAAGAAGAATTCTATTTGGGTGATTGTGGAGCATCTTAAGAAGTGTGCACATTTCATAGTTGTGCATACTACGTATACATTGGATAACTTGGCGGAGTTGTACATTGTAGAAGTTGTGAGGTTGCACGGTGTACCTAAATCCATAGTTTTAGGTAGAGATCTGATGTTTACAGCAAGGTTTTAGGAGTGTTTGCATAGAGCTTTGGGTCCACAGCTCAATTTCAGTACCTCGTATCATCCTCAAACTTATGGTCAGTCTGAACGAGTTATCCAAGTGCTTGAGAATAGGTTGCGGTGTTGTGTTGTAGTGAAACCGATATTTTAATTTTGATATAACTAAAGAACCTAAGGACTAAATTGAAAATGTCAAAACAAATTTTTAAGTCCTCAAACATCCCCATATGATTTTAAGAATATGCCAAAGTTAAAAACTAAGATTTTCAAATATTTTCTAAGTGTTCTTAAAGCCGAAACAATGTTTTTCAAGTCCCTGTTTCGAAACGGCCTAAGGCGTTTCAAAACGATTTCACCACTGCCAACCCCTGTTCCGAAACGGGTATCGAAATGGCTTTAGAACATAAGAATCCGTATCGAAACGACTTCAAGTGTTTCGAAACGGTTCTTCATTTTGATTTGAAAAAATATAACCGTTGCAAAGCTTTTAACTGATTTTTCAGAAACCGTTAGGGTGTTTCGAAACGGGATCAAGCTGTTTCGAAACGACCCTTGACAGTGGCAAAAGTGTTTCGAAACGAGTTCAATCTGTTTCGAAACGGGCTCTTAAATGCACCCCCAACGGCTCTTTCTATTTTGGTCCATTTCGAAACAGGTTCCCGCATTCCGAAACGGGTGGTTGCAGACTGCATTTATGGAGGTGAGATAACAACCCCAACGGCTCTATTGATGAATGCAACAACCACAACGGTTAGAAATCAATGAGATGGTATAAAAGGGACCTCTAAAAGCTCCAGCAACAACTATTGATCCAAAAGCAAACATCCAAACATCAAATCCAAGCATTTGTGCTTAAATCCCAAAATTGTCTAGAAACCCCAATTGTAATTTTAATTCTTATCCTTTTCAATTGGGTTGAGTACTTGTAATTGGGCTACAATTTGTATTGAGAGATACTATCTTAGCCATCAAACTCTTTGTTATCTTTGTGTGAGGATTGGGTTAAATTTTGGGTAGAAAATTTAACCGAAATTGTAAGGGTTACCTCCTTAGCCTAGAAAAGGGGAAGAGCAATTAGTGGAATTGTTGCAAATCCTTAGTGAAGCTAAGGTAGTGGATGTAGAGTTCATTTGGAACTTGAACCACTCTAAAATTCCTTGTCCATCTTTTTAATTTGCAATTTCCACCACCTAAACCTTTAAAAATCCAATTCAGCCCCCTCTTGGTTCATATCGATCATTCGATCCACTCAACAATTGATATCAGAGCCTACCTCTTTGAGGATTAACAACCACAAGAGGAGTTCCTAGGAAGAGTGTGATAATCAAATATCAAGAGATGGCTTCAACCTCCGATTCGGGCATGTATGAGTCTCAATCCACTACAAAGCCTCCCTTCTTCAATGGTGACAACTATTCTTTTTGGAAGAATAGAATGCGTCTCTTCATCAAGTCCAATGACTACTTAGTTTGGGATGTCATTGAAGATGTCCCTTACATTCCATTGAAGCAAGATAGTGAAGGCAAGATGGTCTTGAAGAAAAAGGTGGAGATGAGTGAAGAAGAAAGGAAAAAGATTCAAGTAAATGACAAAGCTCTCCACATGCTCTTTTGTTCATTCGGTCCGGACATCTGTTCTAAAGTGTCATCCATTGAGAGTGCCAAAGAAGTGTGGGACACTCTTGAGACTACCTATGAGGGAACCAACGATGTCAAAGAATTCTCAATCTTAGTTATGAGAATTTCAAGATGGAGCCCGATGAGACGGTGTCCAAGATGTTTGATCGGTTCTCCACTATAGTCAATGGGCTCAAAGGTTTTGGAGAGATCATACCGGAAGACAAGCTTGTCCGAAAGCTACTTTATTCACTTCCCGAATCATGGGATGGGAAGAGAACATCCATCATAGAAGCTAAGAATTTGAAGACTTTAAAGCTTGATGAGCTAGTGGGTTCTCTCCTTACACATGAGATTATGAAGCAAGGAAGGGAAGAAGAGAAGAAGAAAGAAGAGAAGAGAGTAGAAAAGTTAGAGGTTGAAAAGAAGAAGAAGATGGGAATAGCTCTCAAAGCTTCACTACTTGAGGAGAGCTCTTCTAGTGAGGAGGATGAGCTAGAAGAATTGGCTATGATAGCCAAACGTTCTCACGCTTTATGAGGTCCAACCGGAGAAGAAAAATTCAAAGGAAGATGGACTTCAAAGGCAAGAAAAAAGAAGAAGCAAGGGATCAAATCATTTTCTTCGAGTGCAATAAACCCGGCCACATACGTTCGGAGTGCCCTCAACTCAAGAAGAAGGGCTTTGAGAAGAGGAAGAAGCTCAAAGTCAAGGTTGCTACTTGGAGTGATGAGGAGTCATCGGAGGATGACGAACAAGAAGTGGCCAACCTTTGCCTCATGGCACTTGAGGAAGATTCCTCTATGGTAACCTCTAACTCATCATCTTTTGATTTTACATATGATGAATTAAATGATGCATATGATGAGTTGCAAGAAGTCTATGATGAATTAGTTGAGAAATATAAGGAGTCCGTCATTAGGAATAAGAAAATTATTTTGGAACTAAATGAAAAAAATGACTCACTCTCTCAAGCTAATTCAAAATTTGAGAAAAAGATATTAGGGTTGAAAGATGAACTAAAATTTTTTCAAGATGAAAATGTTGACCTTAATAATCTTTTATCTCAATGTAATAGTGAACACCAAAATGTGTTAGATGAGCTAAATAAGCTCAAAGAGCCTTTTAAAAATGTTGGTAGTGTCAAGCATGAAATAGGTGAATCTTCAAAAACAAACCAACCTAAGAAAAAGACTAACTACTACAAACAAGGTAGCTTTCCTAAACATAGTAGAGCTAAAAGAATTAGAAGTGTATGGGTTCCTAAGGAACTTGTAAAATCAAATAACATTATTTCTATGTCATCTTGGATTCCTAAGGGAACCAAGGTTTTGGGAGCTAACACTCATGGACCCAAAATGATTTGGGTACCAAAAACAAAAGCTTAATATCTTTGTTTGTAGGGGGAGCATTGCTACAAGGCCAAAGCACAAAGTCAAAACTCATGGTACCTTGATAGTGGATGCTCAAGGCATATGACCGGAGATAAGAGTAGATTCATGGATCTTGTAACCCCCTTAGCCCGGCCTAGACGGTTGACCCGAACTACGAAGATTACACGAGGAAAACCAAAGTTAACCCGAAAGTCAACCTTGATTAACAACCCTTTTTTTCTTTTTAATCTTGTCTAGATGCATATTAACCCTAAGCGTAGCCTCGAGGAAAACATACATGAAAAGCACGGCGATCGGAAAGCAATAAGGGACTCAATTGCACAACTTACAACATTTAGGGACCAAAATGTAAATTCTGTAAATTATGAGGATTAAACTGATTATTAAGTTACCATTATGAAATTAGTCACATTACATGCTTCTCTGTCAAATTTCACCTCAAACGGACATCTCAAACTCAAGCAATTGCATATACAATATTCAGGACTAAAACGTAAAGCTTGCAAACCTTAGACCATTCAAATCAGTGCCCAACGGTCAAGTGTTTCGGAACAAGGGTTGACCGTTCCGAAACGCGGGTTCGTTTCGAGACATGTTTCAAAACAGGGCTTGACAGTGGCAAATCCGTTCCGAAACGCCCTCTACCCGTTTCGATACACGAAGGCCATTACAGGCCCCCGTTTCGAAACGGTAGCACCCGTTCCGATACGGACTGCCCAGAAAATGCATATTTTTCTGGTTTAACATACAATTAACCACTCATACGCATCCCTATGACCCCCTAATCATGCCAACAACTCATCATGCATACTAGGAACATATTTGCATCATCAAAACACATTCATGGCGACAATTAGGAAGAACCACAATCTATAGGCATGCATCCTATTATGGAAAACCATCCAAGCATCAAACCATCAAAGCAAATACCAAAATGGCTAATTACAAGTCCAACACATCATAGGCATCATACCAAACTCAGGGAGTCCAAAACATCTCCCAACAAACACAACCTAGGTCCCCATTGCCAAATAGCAAAAGCTAATAGTGTTGTAAAAATAGTCACCATACATGAGCTTTGCCTTCCCTTGGATTCTTAGCCTCCTTGTTGCCCTTAAACCACTTCAATTCTCTGCATTATTGGTTCAAGAAAGAGAGAGTAAGCACAAATGCTTAGTGAGGCATGCTCTAATGAAACAACACAATAATGCACTTTTACAAAACACCTCTTATAAGGCTTTTTCATTCATAAAAATCATTTTCATGCAACAATGCATTACAACAAGCATCTCATGCTTTATAAACATCAACATGTCTTAAACAACAAGCATATCATGCTTCACAAACATTAACATGTCATATTGGCTTCCAAGTGATACCATAACCATTTTCCACATAAAACACAATCGGATACGCAGATTACAAGCGTTGTCCCATACGCTTCATACACACTACCAAACACACAAGGTGGAGTTTACCGGTACAATCACAACCCCTCAACACTCGTGATGAAGTTTAACGGTACAATCACAACCCCTCCACATCACTCATTGGTAGTGGTATAACATCACTAACGAGAACACGGGACACACAACACAAGATTCACACATGGACTTTTAACCACCATTGTGATCTTAGACATCTCGTTAGTGTACTTGGATGGAGTTTACGGTACCATTACAACCCCTCAACATCCAAGGCGACTTTATTCACGGTGCACCCAATCCTATAGCCGGCTAACTATATCCGATTCAAGTACTTTAAAACCAACACATCACTTGCCAATATACATCAATTATCAACAACAATCCACCGTTTTAAAGCCTTAATCAAAGCCATTAAACCATCATGCATCACTATGCATCAAAACCACATTTATCCATGTCAAGCCAAGGATCCCTTACCTTGAGCATCCTTCAACACATGGCTTTCAAAACCAGCATTAATCATGCTAAAACATGCTTTCAAAACAGAATTTAAACATGCAAACAAACACATTGCATCCAACCATCTCATGGTTCATCAAAGAGAGAGTTTCTCCGAAAACTTACTCTTGAGCTTAGTTAAGTTTCTTAGACTTAAACTAAGCTCCCAAAACCTTCAAACACTGGTTTCAAAGCTGAAAACCAAACTTCACTCAACAATTCCGTTTCGTAAGCTTGCCGAAACGCCGATCAAGCCTCCGGATCAACACCACAAGGATCCGAATGTGCCTCCCCTGTTTTAAACACATCAAAGCAGAGGATTAATGCATCATCATGCATTAAAATCTTCAGCCACAACACCTAAACTCGCTGCTCTCAACAAATCTAACATTTCGACTACCAAACACAACCGAAATCACTACCAAACTCATCCACAACATTACCCAGCCATGATCCATCACTTCTAAACATTCTTAAAC
Organism: Hibiscus trionum; assembly: GCA_030270665.1. Classification (NCBI taxonomy): domain Eukaryota; kingdom Viridiplantae; phylum Streptophyta; class Magnoliopsida; order Malvales; family Malvaceae; genus Hibiscus; species Hibiscus trionum. The sequence goes on along the minus strand of BSYR01000007.1, from coordinate 3,789,877 downwards.
ATGAATTAACATCCAAAAAGGATCTAAACTCGTCGTTATACCTCCAGCAACAACAGAACACCAAGATCACCCCAAAACCACCATTTTCACATGTAAAAACTTAGGAAAATCAACCTATTCGGGATTGCATTGATTAGATCTCAATTACACATCATTAAACATCCAAAATAGTTTAAAAAGACATCTCAAAATAGAGACCAAACATTCATTACGAATTTCTTCAAAATTTAATCCAAATCTTGAGTTTTAAACCAAAATCAAGATCGCATCATCAAAACCTTTTATAAAACTTAATTTAAGGATTGGGAACTTGGGAGTTTCAATAAAGAACTGAATATTTGGAGGAGAAGAACATCCTTACCTCTAAATGTAGATTTCTCCTTGATTTGAGTAAAAATCCTTGAAAATCCAATGAGCAAATGAAGAGGATTTGATGTAAAAAGGATTAGGAATCTTTTGATGATTGAAAACTCATCATTTAGTGTGAAAATCAAAAGAAAAGCTGCTGTGGAAATCTGTTTGGCTGAGGGAATTTTGAGAGAAAATGAAATGGGAATTTTTTAGAGAAAGTTAGTTATGAAAACTAAAAATAGTTTTCCCTCACTTTTTTAATTAATTAAACATTAACAAAATCATTAAAAACAAGAAAAATCTGGAGAAATCCTTCCTTGGGTAAATTAGCTCCTTAAGATTCAAAGTTTCAATCCTTACAAAACAGTCACCACTGAACTTTTCAAAAATTACATTTTAGTCACTATTTCGAAATGTCACACTTCCAAACCTTATTTTGTAAAATTGATTTCACCACTCTCTTATATATATTAAAAGAGGATTTTTAGATATTTTTCCATATTTTTAATGCATCCCGAACTAGGATTTCCCTAAAATCACCTTTTATATTCGAACCAAAAATCAGACCGGTCCGGTTCAGACCCTAAACTTTCAAGCCCAAAATTGGGGTGTTACAACTCTCCCCCCCACTTAATAAATTTCATCCTCGAAATTTACTTGGAGGAAAAAGGTATGGAAACTGTTTCAACATGTCATCCTTCCTTTCCCACGTGGCTTCCTCAGCACCACGATGCTTCCACAACACCTTTACTAACTCAATGGTTTTACCCGAAGCACATTACTATCCGAATCTAGAATTTCCACCGGCTCCTCATCGTAGGTCAAATCCGGATTCAACTTCACTTCTTCCAGAGGCATAACATGCGAAGGATCAGATCTATACCTTCGAAGCATAGAGACATGAAACACATCATGAATCTTTTCCAACTCCTGCGGAAACCTCAACTTGTACGCAACAGTACCCGCACGTTCAATCACCTCTTATGGTCTAATGTACCTAGGGCTCAGCTTACCCTTTCGACCAAACCTCATCACCTTCTTCCAAGGCGAAACTTTCAAAAACACACGGTCACCTACCGCATACTCAATCTCCTTACACTTCAGATCCGCGTAAGACTTCTGTCGATCAGAAGATGCCTTCAAGCGCTCACAAATGAGTTTCACCTTCTCGGTGGTTCCTTTCAACAAAGCTGGCATTGAAACCAACTTTCTGACTTGTTTCAGCCCAACAAAGAGGAGTCCTACACTTCCTCCCGTACAAGGCTTCGTAAGGTGCCATTTGAATACTTGCCTGGTAGCTATTGTTATAAGAAAACTCCACCAACGGCAAATGCTTCTCCCAAGAGCCCTGAAACTCAATCACACAGCACCTCAACATATCCTCCAGCACTTGGATAACACGCTCAGACTGTCCATCCGACTGTGGATGATAAGAAGTACTGAAATTCAGCCGTGTACCCAAAGCCTGATGCAAACACTGCGAGAAACGCGATGTAAACCTTGGATCTCTATCCGACACTATCGACTTTGGCACAGCATGAAGCCGCACAATCTCAGCAATGTACAGCTCTGCAAGCTTGTCCAAAGTGTACGTAGTATGCACAGGCAAGAAATGCGCACACTTCGTCAGGCGATCCACAATCACCCACACCGAATTCTTCTTCGATGGCGACAAAGGCAAACCAGACACAAAGTCCATGGTAATCCTTTCCCACTTCCACTCAGGAATCCTCAACGGTTGCAACAACCCAGAAGGAAACTGATGCTCAACTTTAACTCGCTGACAAACCATGCACTTGCTTACATACTCAGCAACATCTTTTTTTAAACCCACCCAATAGTACTCATCACGAAGATCACGATACATCTTAGTACTACCAGGGTGCATAGCAAAAGGACTACTATGAGCTTCTTTCAGAATAGCACGCCTCAACTCAGCATCATTGGGCACTACTATCCGACTCCCAAAACATAAAACTCCATCGTCATTAAAACTGAAATCCGATGGCCTATCTTCAGCAATATCCTGAACATGTGGCACCAAGGAATCATCCAACAACTACTTATCCTTTATCAACTGTACCAAGGATGGTTTCACTTGCAACTCAGCCACAAGACCACCATCACGCGAAATGCTCAAACTGGCAAACATAGCCATCAACTCTACTGCCACCTTCCTACTCAAGGCATCCGCTACCACATTAGCTTTTCACGGATGATATTCGATCGTCAGATCGTAATCTTTAAGCAACTCCACCCAACGTCGTTGCCTAAGATTCAACTCCTTCTGAGACATCAGATACTTCAAACTCTTGTGATCCGTGTACACAGTACACTTCTCACCATACAGGTAATGTCTCCAAATTTTCAAGGCAAAAACCACCGCATCCAACTCAATGTCATGCGTAGGATAATTGCGCTCATGCACCTTCAACTGGCGCGATGCATAAGCCACCACCTTACCCTCTTGCATCAACACACATCCCAAACCAACATAGGACGCGTCACTATACACCACAAACTCTTTCCTTGATTCAGGCTGAACCAAGATAGGAGCTTACGTCAAAGCTGCCTTCAGCTTCTCAAAAGCCTGATGTCTCGCTTCCGTCCACTCATACTTAACATCCTTCTGCAACAACTTCGTCAAATGTGCAGCAATCTTTGAAAATCCATCCATGAACCTCCGGTAGTATCCTGCTAAACCAAGGAAACTACAGACTTCATGAACAGACTTAGGAGGCTTCCAATTCATCACTGTCTCAATCTTCTGAGGATCAACACGAATCCCCTCAGCAGAAACCACATGACCAAGGAACACAACTTCCCTGAGCCAGAACTCACACTTGCTTAACTTAGCATAAAGCTGGTTTTCCAGCAAAGCCTGCAACACAACCCTCAAATGCCCTTCACGCTCCTCCTCAGTACGAGAGTACACGAGGATATCATCAATGAACACCACAACAAACTTGTCCAAATATTCATGGAACACTCTATTCATCATGTCCATAGAAGCTGCAGGAGCATTCGTCAAACCAAACGACATCACAAGGAACTCATAATGCCCATACCTCGTTCTGAAGGCTGTTTTTGGCACATCCACATCCTTCACCCTCAACTGATAATACGCTGACCTTAAGTCAATTTTAGAGAACACAGCCGCTCCCCAAAATTGATCAAAAAGATCATCAATCCTCGGCAATGGATACCGATTCTTGATAGTCAACTTGTTCAGCTGACAGTAATCGATGCACATTCTCATAGTGCCATCCTTTTTCTTCACAAACAAGACCGGTGCACCCCAAGGTGACACACTCGGCCGAATGAAACCACGATCAAGCAACTCCTGAAGTTGCATCTTCAGCTCTTTCAACTCCTTAGGAGCCATTCGATAAGGAGTAATGGAAATTGGAGTTGTATTCTCATACAACTCAATTCCAAACTCCACCTCGAGATTAGGAGGCAATCCATGCAACTCCTCTGGAAACACACTAGGAAACTCTCGCACAGTCCTGATATCTTGCACTCGCAACTCCTTAGAGCTAGGATTCATCACAAAGGCTAGGTAGGCTTCACAACCTTGCCTCAACATCCGACTCGCCTCCAAGGAAGACACCACATTGGCAAGAAACTTCACATTCTCACCAACAACCACCACCTCATAATCATCCGCAAGCTTCAACGAAACTCGCTTGTTCTCAAAATCCACCACCGCTCGATGTTCAAAAAGCTAATCCATACCAAGGATTACATCAAAACCATAGAAAGGCAATTCCATAAGATCAACATGAAAAACATGGTTTTGCACAGCCAAAGGACATCTCCTATACAACCTCCGTGTCACAACGGTCTCACCAAAAGAGCTAGTTACACGCATATCAACATCCAAAGACTCGACAGGCAAACCAAGCAATTGAGCATGCTCGCGCAATATGTATGAGTGTGTAGATCCAGAATCAATCAAGGAAAGTAATGACAAGGATTGCAAAGTGAAGGTACCTGCGATCACATCCGTGTCATTCCTCCCCTCTCGCTGCGCATACACTCGAGCCTGGCCTCCACCCTCAGGTTAAACAGCCACCACATGCGCCACATTCTTTCCACCATCCTCCCTATGCTGGAAGTTACCACGGCCGCGCCCACGACCTCTCTGTGGTGCAACAACTCCAGGAGCACGTCCCTGACCACCACCGGCCAACAAAGGACACTCCCTCCTCATGTGGTCTGCCGAACCACAATTCCAGCACGAATTACCCGCTACAACAACAGGAGCCTGTACCTCCCTCGCAGCTCGAGGAAAATCACGCCTCAAATGGCCACGCGATCCACACGCCCAGCATGTGTTCTGATTAGCTCTCGCCCTATCTCCTTGAACAGGCGCACCATGCCCTTCACCACCACGTCTAGCAGAAGACTGATACCTCCGATCTCGTCCTCTCTTGTTCCGTCCTCCACCGGAACTATACTCAGCAGCTCTCTTGCCCGAGCCAGAACCAGCACTCCTGGAAGACAAACCCAGGTTCTGCTCAATATCCTTCGCTCTTCCCACCAGTACATCAAAATCAGTGTACTCAGCTACAAGCATGTAGGTCTTTACATCCGTCACTAAACCATATCGGAAACGTTCACACCTTTCCCTTTCATCAGGGACAAGCTCAGGTGCGTACTGACTGAGACGAAAAAACTAAATCTCGTACTCAGCTACTGTCATGCTCCCTTGCGTAAGAGACATGAACTCCCTTTTCTTTTCATCCAGGTATCTCACACCCAGATACCTTTGCTTGAACGCGTTCAGAAAGAATGTCCAAGTCACATCAACTTCCTCCATTCCGGAGATAGCGGTCGTCCACCAGGTATACGCATCATCATGTAACAGCGATACCACACATCCCAGCTTATGCACATCATTGCAGTTCATTTGTCCCAATATCCTCTTGGTACTTTCTAGCCAAGACTCGGAACCTTCAGCAGACAAACCTCTGAACTCAGTCCCTCCCAGACTGCGCAGGCGTTCCAAAGGTAGTCTAGCATTAGCATCTCCCTGATGCCCAGCTCCATGAGCTCTAGCTACCGCTGCCTGAAAGGCTCCCGCAATAGCTTGTATAAAAACTGTCATATCAGGAGCAGCTTGCCCCTGTCCAGCTTCAGGTCCAGCGACCCCAGCACCAGCATCAACGCCAGCTCCATCACCTCCAGCACCACCACCACCAGGAGGAGGTAAATCCACTACATTATCAACATTCTCTTCATTCTTGTTCTGAGCCATAGCTCGCATATTAATCTCCGTCTCTCTACGAGGTCCCATTCACTAAACAATACACTAACACAAATGCAATAAACATAATCAGGCCCAGTAAGGTAAGTAATCCAAGTACTCAAGCTCATTTTTCAAAAACAATTCATTTCATTAGCTTTGATATGGCAATGGGTCCCCCTAACATGCTTACACATAGCATAGCATCAATATTTGCAACATACTTTACAATTCACACATCACACTTTCATTCAGAAAGGCACATCATGCAATCATGCATACATCACCCACACAACAATTCCCAATTACTCGAGAACTCAGCTCTGATACCACCAAATGTAACCCCCTTAGCCAGGCCTAGATGGTTGACCCGAACTACGAAGATTACACGGGGAAAACCAAAGTCAACCCGAAAGTCAACCTTGATTAACGACCCTTTTTTTCTTTTTAATCTTGTCTAGATGCATATTAACCCTAAGCGTAGCCTCGAGGAAAACATACATGAAAAGCACGGCGATCGGAAAGCAATAAGGGACTCAATTGCACAACTTATAACATTTAGGGACCAAAATGTAAATTCTGTAAATTAAGAGGATTAAACTGATTATTAAGTTACCATTATGAAATTAGTCACATTACATGCTTCTCTGTCAAATTTCACCTCAAACGGACATCTCAAACTAAAGCAATTGCATATACAATATTCAGGACTAAAACGTAAAGCTTGCAAACCTTAGACCATTCAAATCAGTGCCCAACGGTCAAGTGTTTCGGAACAGGGGTTGACCGTTCCGAAACACGGGTTCGTTTCGAGACCTATTTCGAATCAGGGCTTGACAGTGGCAAATCTGTTCTGAAACGCCCTCTACCTGTTTCGATACATGAAGGCCATTACAGGCCCCCGTTTCGAAACGGTAGCACCCGTTCCGATACGGGCTGCCCAGAAAATGCAGATTTTTCTGGTTTAACATACAATTAACCACTTATACGCATCCCTATGACCCTCTAATCATGCCAACAACTCATCATGCATACTAGGAACATATTTGCATCATCAAAACACATTCATGGCGACAATTAGGAAGAACCACAATCTATAGGCATGCATCCTATTATGGAAAACCATCCAAGCATCAAACCATCAAAGCAAATACCAAAATGGCCAATTACAAGTCCAAAACATCATAGGCATCATACCAAACTCAGGGAGTCCAAAACATCTCCCAACAAACACAACCTAGGTCCTCATTGCCAAATACCAAAAGCTAATAGTGTTGTAAAAATAGTCACCATACATGAGCTTTGCCTTCCCTTGGATTCTTAGCCTCCTTGCTGCCCTTAAACCACTTCAATTCTCTGCATTATTGGTTCAAGAAAGAGAGCGTAAGCACAAATGCTTAGTGAGGCATGCTCTAATGAAACAACACAATAATGCACTTTTACAAAACACCTCTCATAAGGCTTTTTCATTCATAAAAATCATTTTCATGCAACAATGCATTAACAACAAGCATCTCATGCTTTATAAAACATCAACATGTCTTAAACAACAAGCATCTCATGCTTTATAAACATCAACATGTCTTAAACAACAAGCATCTCATGCTTCACAAACATTAACATGTCATATTGGCTTCCAAGTGATACCATAACCATTTTCCACATAAAACACAATCGAATACGCGGATTACAAGCGTTGTCCCATACGCTTCATACACACTACCAAACACACAAGGTGGAGTTTACCGGTACAATCACAACCCCTCAACACTCGTGATGGAGTTTAACAGTACAATCACAACCCCTCCACATCACTCATTGGTAGTGGTATAACATCACTAACGAGAACACGGGACACACAACACAAGATTCACACATGGACTTTTAACCACCATTGTGATCTTAGACATCTCGTTACTGTACTTGGATGGAGTTTACGGTACCATTACAACCCCACAACATCCAAGGCGACTTTATTCACGGTGCAGCCAATCCTATAGCCGGCTAACTATATCCGATTCAAGTACTTTAAAATCAACACATCACTTGCCAATATACATCAATTATCAACAACAATCCACCGTTTTAAAGCATTAATCAAAGCCATTAAACCATCATGCATCACTATGCATCAAAACCACATTTATCAATGTCAAACCAAGGATCCCTTACCTTGAGCATCCTTCAACACATGGCTTTCAAAACCAGCATTAATCATGCTAAAACATGCTTTCAAAACAGAATTTAAACATGCAAACAAACACATTGCATCCAACCATCTCATGGTTCATCAAAGAGAGAGTTTCTCCGAAAACTTACTCTTGAGCTTAGTTAAGTTGCTTAGACTTAAACTAAGCTCCCAAAACCTTCAAACACTGGTTTCAAAGCTGAAAACCAAACTTCACTCACCAATTCCGTTTCGCAAGCTTGCCGAAACGCCGATCAAGCCTCTGGATCAACACCACAAGGATCTGAATGTGCCTCCACTATTTTAAACACATCAAAGCAGAGGATTAATGCATCATCATGTATTAAAATCTTCAGCCACAACACCTAAACTTGCTGCTCTCAACAAATCTAACATTTCGGCTACAAAACACAACCGAAATCACTACCAAACTCATCCACAACATTACCCAGCCATGATCCATCACTTCTAAACATTCTTAAACATCAATTAACATCCAAAAATGATCTAAACTCGTCCTTATACCTCCAGCAACAACAGAACACCAAGATCACCCAAAAAACCACCATTTTCACATGTAAAAACTTAGGAAAATCAACCTATTTGGGATTGCATTGATTAAATCTCAATTACACATCATTAAACATCCAAAATACTTTAAAAAGACATCTCAAAACAGAGCTCAAACATTCATTACGAATTTCTTCAAAATTTAATCCAAATCTTGAGTTTTAAACCAAAATCAAGATCACATCATCAAAACCTTTTATAAAACTTAATTTAAGGATTGAGAACTTGGGAATTTCAATAAAGAACTGAATATTTAGAGGAGAAGAACATCCTTACCTCTAAATGTAGATTTCTCCTTGATTTGAGTAAAAATCCTTGAAAATTCAATGAGCAAATGAAGAGGATTTGATGTAGAAAGGACTAGGAATATTTTGTTGATTGAAAACTCATCATTTAGTGTGAAAATAAAAAGAAAAGCTGCTGTAGAAATGTGTTTGGCTGAGGGAATTTTGAGAGAAAATGAAATGGGAAAATTTTAGAGAAAGTTAGTTATGAAAACTAAAAATGTTTTCCCTCACTTCTTTTAATTAATTAAACATTAACAAAATCATTAAAAACAATAAAAATCTGGAGAAATCCTTCCTTGGGTAAATTAGCTCCTTAATATTAAAAGTTTCAATCCTTACAAAACAGTCACCACTGAACTTTTCAAAAATTACATTTTAGTCACTATTTCGAAATGTCACACTTCCAAACCTTATTTTGTAAAATTGATTTCACCACTCTCTTATATATATTAAAAGAGGATTTTTAGATATTTTCCCATATTTTTAATGCATCCCGAACTAGGCTTTCCCTAAAATCACCTTTTATATTCGAACCAAAAATCAGACCGGTCCGGTTCAGACCCTAAACTTCCAAGCCCAAAATTGGGGTGTTACAGATCCAAAGCCAAAAAGTGGAGGAGTGGTTACTTTTGGTGACAACTCCAAAGGCCACATTAAAGGTATTGGCTCCATAGGTAAACTCTACTATTCTCATTGAAAATGTCTTGTATGTCGATGGTCTTAAACATAACTTATTGAGCATAAGTTAATTGTGTGATAAAGGATTTAATGTTTTATTTGATAAAAATGGATGCAAAATTTTAGACATTAAATCTAATAATATTATGCTTATAGGTCATCGCATAGGGAACATATACATGGTGCATCTAGATGACATTCATACATCTCATGCATGCTTAGTAGCACAAAATGAAAATGATGCATGGTTGTGGCATAGGAAACTAGGACATGGTAGTATAAGTGTTTTAGAAAAACTAGTTCCCCTTGATCTAGTTAGAGGTTTACCCAAGATTAAATTTTCAAATGATAAAATTTGTGAAGCATGCTCTAAGGGTAAACAACATAAGTCTTCCTTTAAATCCATTAATGATATTTCTACAAGTAGATGTTTACAACTAATCCATATGGATTTATTTGGGCCAATTAGGACTATGATCTTTGGTGGTAAGTCTTATGCATTTGTACTTGTTGATGATTTTTCTAGATTTACTTGGGTTCTATTTTTAAGTACTAAAGATGAGGCTTTGGAAAAATTCATCACATTTTCAAAACTAACCCAAAATGATCTTGAACTTAAAATTTCACATATTAGAAGTGATCATGGAACCGAGTTTCAAAATTTAGGGTTTGAAGACTTTTTAAATGAAAATGGTATTAGCCATAATTTTTCGGCTCCTCGAACTCCTCAACAAAATGGGGTAGTTGAGAGGAAAAATAGAACTTTGCAAGAAATGGCTAGAACTATGCTTTGTGAAAAAAATTTACCTAAATATTTTTGGGCGGAAGCCACAAACACTGCTTGCTATATTGTTAATCGAGTAATGATTAGGCCAATTTTAAAGAAAACACCTTATGAGATTTTAAAATCTAAAAAGCCTAACATTAGCTATTTTCACCCTTTTGGTTGCAAGTGCTTTGTTTTAAATAATGGAAAAGACAACTTAGGTAAATTTGATGCAAAAAGTGATGAAGCTATTTTCATAGGTTACTCTTTAACCTCTAAAGCCTATCGAGTATTTAACAAAAGAACTTTAGTAGTAGAAGAATCTATTCATGTTGCATTCGATGATAACCTCCTTCCAAGGAAGGATTCTTGTGATGATGATGATGTAGGAATCATAAATGCCTTTGATGGAGGAAAAACTTCAAAGAAGGATGAGATTCCAACAAAAGAAGAAGACACACAAGATCCACCTCTTGAAGCCTTGAAGGACTTGGCTCTTGAGGAAAAGGAAGTGAGCTACCCAAGGGAGTTCAACTATGTCAAAGATGGTGAAATCTTGGGTGATCCATCCAAGGGGGTAACCACTCGATCTTCTCTTAAATTAATGAATCATGTTGCATTTATCTTATGCATAGAGCCTAAGAATATAAAAGAAGCATTGAAAGATGATTTTTGGATTATGGCTATGCAAGAAGAGTTAAATCAATTTGAGAGAAGTAACGTTTGGACATTAGTTGATAGGCCTAGTAATCAATCTACCATAGGAACTAAATGGGTCTTTAGGAATAAGCTAGATGAGAGTGGTAACATTGTGAGAAATAAAGCTAGACTTGTAGCACAAGGTTACACTCAAGAAGAGGGAATAGATTTTGATGAAACCTATGCACCCGTAGCTAGAATGGAAGCCATTAGGATGTTGCTTGCATATGCATGTTATCATAATTTCAAGCTTTTTCAAATGGATGTTAAAAGCGCGTTTTTAAATGGTTTTATAAATGAGGAAGTGTATGTGGAACAACCACTGGGTTTTGAAGATTCAAAATTTCCAAATCATGTTTTCAAACTCACTAAAGCTCTTTATGGTTTAAAGCAAGCTCCTAGAGCTTGGTATGAAAGACTTTCAAACTTTTTAATTGAAAAAGGTTTTGAAAAAGGTAAGGTGGACACTACACTTTTTATAAAAATGTATAAAAATGACATCTTAGTAGTTCAAATTTATGTTGATGATATTATTTTTGGTTCTACTAACGAATGTTATTGTCAAGAGTTTGCTAAGCTAATGCAAGGTGAATTTGAGATGAGCATGATGGGGGAGCTCTCATTCTTTTTGGGACTCCAAATCAAGCAAAAGAAGGATGACACCTTCATCAATCAAGCAAAGTACATAAAGGATATGCTCAAGAAGTTTGGCTTGGAGAATGCAAAGCCTCAAGCCACACCTATGAGCTCATCTACAAAGCTTGACAAAGATGAAGGAGGTAAGTGTGTTGACTCTAAGCTTTACTGTTCCATGATTGGATCATTGCTTTACCTTACCGCAAGTAGACCAGATATCTTGTTTAGCGTTTGCTTGTGTGCTAGGTTTCAAGCTAGTCCTAGAGAGTCTCACCTTACAGCCGTTAAGAGAATCTTTAGGTACCTTAGAGATACTCCTTGTTTAGGTCTTTGGTACCCTAGAGACTCCACCTTCAACCTTCATGCTTATTCGGATGCGGATTATGGGGGTTGCAAAATCGATAGGAAAAGTACTTCGGGAACTTGTCAATTCCTAGGTAGTATACTCATATCTTGGTTCTTTAAGAAACAAAATAGTGTAGCCTTATCTACCACCGAAGCCGAGTACATATCCTTAGGGAGTTGTTGTGCTCAAGTCCTTTGGATGAAGCAACAACTCTTAGATTATGGAATTAAAGTTGAAACCATTCCCCTAAAATGTGACAACACTAGTGCTATATGTCTAACAAAAAATCCCATCCAACACTCTAGAACCAAACACATAGAAAAAAGGCATCATTTCATTAGAGATCATGTCCTTAAAGAAGATGTGGTTATAGAGTATGTAGACACCTTAAATCAATTAGCGGACATATTTACAAAACCCTTAGACAAAGAGCGTTTTTGGTCCCTTAGGAGAGAGTTAGGTCTAGCTAGCCTATCTTGACCTTTTAGGACCTCTTTTGTGCTTAAAATTGCTTGATCCTTTGAAATGCCATGTTTATGTGTTTTGACTCCTAATTTCATCCATGCTTATAGCTAGGGGGAGTATGTTTATGTTTGTATATGTTTTGCCTGCTCATTCATGTCATTCATGCAAGTTAGGCCTTAGAAAAACTCAATTTTCTGCACTTTTAGAGCCTCATCTGCACTTCCAGGCCCAGGTGTATCGAAACGGGTCAACCTGTTTCGATACGGATGCTTTAAAATCTTGTCTAAAACAAGGGCGTTTCGAAACGCCTCAAAAGGGTTTCGAAACGTTTTTGCTACTGCCAAGGGGTGTATCGAAACAAGTTTCGATACGAGTCAACGGGGCTTCGATACGATCAACACCGTATCGAAACGGTCAGCTGAAATCCTTAAAGCGGTCAAACTGTTGAGATGTGAGGGGCTCGATTCGATCAACCGTTCTTGCTCGCCAAGTGTGGAGAAGTTGGATAATTGGGTGTTTTAGTGGGAGGTGAAAATATGGCAATGTGATACAAAGATTTATAGTGGTTCAACCTTCTAACCAAGGTCTACATCCACTACCTTAGCTCCCCACTAAGGATTTCCAACAAATTCACTAAGAATTTCGTCCCCTTTTCTCGGATTAGGAGGAAACCGTTACAACCCTCAAAGCTTTCTACCCAAAGCTTGAAGGAACACTCTCTTTACAAAGAAAGACTTAGCAAACTAGAAATCCCTCTAAAAGGTGTTTGTTTGCAATTCTAAGCACTCACCCAAAACCTAAACACTTGAGCAAATTTAACAATGTAAGCTCACAAGTGTTGTCTAAGCAAGAAATGTATAATTAAAGCTCTAGACAAATTTTGACATCATAATGTTGTAATAATTGAAGCATTGACCATTACAAGATGCTTGGAGGTCCCTTTTATACTCCCAATTGAGTTTGTAGCAGTTACTAGCCGTTGGGATTGAATTGGAGCCGTTTAAGTCTTTATTTCCCACCATAAATGCAGTTCTGTAGCTTGGCGTATCGATACCCTCTCAACCCGTATCGATACGGTCTCGAAGAGGAATTAGCCGTTGTGTTCTTCAGCTGATGCGTATCGATACGCTTGTCTAGCGTATAGGTACGGTCCTGCAAATTCAAATGACCGTTAGGAAATGACCGTTGGGGTAGTTAGGCGTATCGGTACACGATAAACTCGTACCGGTACGCGACTAGCTGTTGGGCTATTTCAAAGCACACCATATCGATACGGCTAAGCGTATCGGTACGGGTTTTGGCTACTGGAATTCTGTAGTTTGAAAACACTAAGGCGTATCGGTACGGTTCTACACTGTATCGGTACGGGTACATAAAATGCTAGTTTTGACTACTTTAAATGTACTTTAAGTCCATTCCAAAGCCTTTAAAATCCCTTAAACATATTTTCAAGTTTTTTTTGACTAAAAACACATTTTAAATTCTTTTCAATTTAGTCCAAAACATTTTTCAAATATTATATCATAACCTTAGTTCTACAATCTCCCCTTTTTTGATATAATTAAACCAACTTGACAAATTGTATGAGATTCTCCCCCTTTTAACTTTAAAATTGTGAATAAGAGATTAAAGACATGAAATCAAATAAAACTCCCCCTTATTCATTTAAAAATTCAATTTTTCAAACCAACCAAACCATTTCTCCCCTTTTTTGTTATATCAAAAAGAATTTAAAATGACATTTAAGTTTAAGATAACATAGGAAGCAAAAAAAATTGACACACTTAAAATTTTGGTTTTTGAAAATTGGCTCCCCTTTACTCAAAGCATCATAAGAATGTTAGTTCAACATATATGATTATCTAGTTGACATAAATGAAAATAAATCAAATAAACACTAAAGCAACTAGATTTTACCACACTTGAACTAAAGGGAGGATGTGAAGCCTTCCTTCTTCAAGTGTTCTTCCTTTGTGTGCATAGAGCTCCCCCTCAAATTTGGACTTGTTGATCATTCTCCATCACACCTAAAACAAGACAATCAAGTAATTTTTGGTATCCAAATTGCTTTGGATCCATAGACGTTAGTTGCACAAAATTTAGTCCCCTTAGGAATCCATTTTTCAATTTCATCCTTTTTAGTTGAAGTGGTTAGTCCTTTTGGGACCCAAACGCTTCTAAAACATTTACCATTCACAAATCTAGAGGCACTAGATTGTCTTACATAAAAATTTGATTTTCCAAAACTATTTTTCTTTTCGAGTTCATTGGAAATCAAATCTTTTTCTTTTTGAACTTTAAGAAGCAAATTTTGTAAATCAAAACATTTTTGTTCAAAATCTTTCAACTTTGCTTCAAGTTCAAGATTTGTTTTGGAAAGCAAATCATTTTCCATTTTTATTTTTGAAATCAACTTTTTGTTCTTGGAAAATGATGCCTTGAATTCCAAAAGCAAATCACCATAGGCATCTTGTAACTCATAAAATGTATAAGAATTTGAAATAGATGAGTTAGAAGTTACCTCCCCCTCATTGAGGGCCATCAAGCATAGGTGGGCTACTTTATCATCGGTGGAGTCTTCATCACTCCATGTGGCCACATATTCTTGTTTTGAAGATGATCCATTCTTTTTGGATTTGTGGGAGTCCTTCATCTTCTTCATCGATTCATGCTTGGATTTTTCCATTTTGCTCTTCATGAACAGGGCAAATTTGTTGAAGAGATAAGCCATCTCTTCATCTTGACTTTCCTCCTCACTTGAATCTACATGATGGCATGTGGAGGATTTGAGAGCTACGGCACTAGCATTGATGCCTAGCTCCATGATCTTCTTCTTCCCCATCGCTCTAATCTCTTCCTTCTTCTTCTCCTCTTCTTTGTTTTTCTTCATTATTTGGTGAGTGAGAAGAGACCCCATGAGTTCATCAAGCTTCAAGGTTTTGAGATTCTTGGCTTCGATGATGGTGGTCCTCTTTGAGTCCCATGACTCGGGAAGGGAGTAGATGAGCTTTCGGACAAGCTTCTCTTCCGGGATGGCTTCTCCATAACCTTTAAGACCATTGGTGATGGTGGAGAACCTATCAAACATATTCTCGATGTTCTCTTCCAGATCCATCTTGAAGTTCTCATACTCTAAGGTGAGGAGCCCAATCTTGGTCTCCTTGACTTCATCGGTTCCTTCGTATGTGACTTCAAGCTTGTCCCATACCTCCTTGGCACTCTCACAAGAAAACATCTTCTCATAGGTGGTTGGGCCAAAAGCACAAAAGAGCATGTGCAAGGCTTTGCAATTAAGCTCCATCTTCTTGCGATCGTCGGTACTCCATTCCGCTTTGCTTCCTTGAGGCACGAACGGATCATCTTCAACTATGTCCCATAGCTTGTAATCTCTTGACTTCAAGAAGAATTTCATCTTTATATTCCAATGAGCATAGTGATTTCTGTCGAAGAAAGGCGGTTTGTCGATTGATTGTGCCATTGAGCCGGTTGGTGAAATGTTGATCGAGCTTGCCAGATCTTCTCAATAGGATGTGAATCCCCTTCGATTGAGCCAAGCTCTGATACCAATTGTTGAGATGTGAGGGGCTCGATTCGATCAACCGTTCTTGCTCGCCAAGTGTGGAGAAGTTGGATAATTGGGTGTTTTAGTGGGAGGTGAAAATATGGCAATATGACACAAAGATTTATAGTGGTTCAACCTTCTAACCAAGGTCTACATCCACTACCTTAGCTCCCCACTAAGGATTTCCAGCAAATTCACTAAGAATTTCATCCCCTTTTCTCAGATTAGGAGGAAATCGTTACAACCCTCAAAGCTTTCTACCCAAAGCTTGAAGGAACACTCTCTTTACAAAGAAAGACTTAGCAAACTAGAAATCCCTCTAAAAGGTGTTTGTTTTCAATTCTAAGCACTCACCCAAAACCTAAACACTTGAGCAAATTTAACAATGTAAGCTCACAAGTGTTGTCTAAGCAAGAAATGTATAATTAAAGCTCTAGACAAATTTTGACATCATAATGTTGTAACAATTGAAGCATTGACCACTACAAGATGCTTGGAGGTCCCTTTTATACTCCCAATTGAGTTTGTAGCCGTTACTAGCCGTTGGGATTGAATTGGAGCCGTTTGAGTCTTTATTTCCCACCATAAATGCAGTTCTGCAGCTTGGCGTATCGATACCCTCTCAACCCGTATCGATACGGTCTCGAAGAGGAATTAGCCGTTGTGTTCTTTAGCTGATGCGTATCGATACGCTTGTCTAGCGTATCAGTACGGTCCTGCAAATTCAAATGACCGTTGGGAAATGACCGTTGTGGTAGTTAGGCATATCGGTACGCGACTAGCCGTTGGGCTATTTCAAAGCACACCGTATCGATACGGCAAAGCGTATCGGTACGAGTTTTGGCTACTGGAATTCTGGTAGTTTGAAAACCCTAAGGCGTATCGGTACGGTTCTACACCGTATCGGTACGGGTACATAAAAATGCTGGTTTTGACTACTTTAAATGTACTTTAAGTCCATTCCAAAGCCTTTAAAAACCCTTAAACATATTTTCAAGTTGTTTTTGACTAAAAACACATTTTAAATTCTTTTTAATTTAGTCCAAAACATGTTTCAAATATTATATCAAAACCTTAGTTCTACACAAACTCTCGTGCTCGCATTTCGAAACGGTCAGGACCGTTCCGAAACGGTTTCACGGACAACTTTAAGTAGGGCTTTTAATGATAAAGTTCTCTTTAAATTAAAACTCTTTTAAACCCTAAAAACCCTAACCCAACTTTTTCCCTATAAAAACCCTATAAACCTCCTTGTTTTTCACCAAATCTTGAGGGGGTTTTCTCTAAAACACTAGTCTAAGCAAGATTCATCAACATTGTGCAAGGATTTTCTTCCATTCATCCAAAATCCCAAACTAAGGTATTTTTCCTCTTTTTCTTTTTCCTTCAATTTCTATTCGAATCTTAGGTTAGAAAAATTTATTTTTGTATAGTTTATATGTTTTGATGCTTGGGTTTTTCATATTTTGTAAAAAAAATTCAAAATCTTCAATTTTCTGATTCGAATATAAAATTTTTCAGTCGTATTTTTTTTTACTGTTTTCTCTTAATTTTTTTATGTTTTTTTATTTTGATTTGTTTATTGTTTTAAAAACTTGTTTAAACCTAAGTGGGATTTATTATTGGATTAAATTACGAAATCTATGCACACACTTAAATTTTTCGCTTGCTTGCTTATATTTTTAGGATGTCGGAAAATGTTAGCAAAAAGCGTAAGTCCGTTCAATTCGGTGACTCGAGTGTGCGTCCGAATCTCGCTCAGCTCTTTCAAAAATCCCTTCGAACTACAGAGATGCGAGCTCGTTTCAAATATGTCAAGGATTTCGAAGTTCGTCGTGAGCGTGTCATTGATCTCGAATTTCTTAACTCCGAGCGATTCCTTTTCCGTTACCTCGAGCGTTTGAGCGAATGGAATCTTCTTCCTTTGTTGAGCATCCCGGAAATTCGCTACAAACACATGGTACTCATCTTTTACTCCAATGCTCGTCTTATTAATGATGAAACAAATACCGAGGTTGATGGGATTGAATCTTTTATGTTAGGGAAAAAGTCTATTGTTAATGTTGCTCTCTTGGAGTCTACTTTTTCCCTTAAGGATGAAGGAATTGAGAATGAACGTCACTTTGTTACTAATACCGGTCAAGTGCTTACTTTGGATGCACACGATCATTTTCTCCACTTGATGGTTTCATGGTTCCTTCGCCCCTTCGGAGGTAAATATTCTCATATCCGTCAAGTTGATTACTTTTGGCTTGAATGTTTCCGTCGTGGTGAGCGCCCTAATGTTGCTAAGATCATATTTGCCGAGATGGTTAATAATGTTAAGCTTATTGACACCGATGCCTTGAAATCCTTTACTTATGGCACGATTTTAAGTCACATCTTTAGCAAGATTGGTCTCGATTACACCTACGACTCTCAGGAACCTCGCAAGTCCAAGATTGGTGAGTCCTCTCTTCGCAAGTCCGGTTTTCACTATGTGAACCATGTTTGGGAACGTGTTGATAGAGTCGCACCTCCTCCTCCTCCTCCCGTTGAACCTCAAGCTCTAGTTGCTTACAATGATGCTCTCACGGCTTTGATTACCGAACGGTTCAATGCCATGGACACTAACATGGCTTCGGGTTTTGGTGCCATCAACACCCGCTTGCAAAATGTAGAGGATCGACTCCAATCCCTTGAGGCTTCCCACTCGAACATGGATTTGTCCTTCTCTACCCTCTATGGCCAATGGACGAAGTTTGATGATGGTGGTGACGAGGCCTAGGATATTCATATTATATCATATTATCTATGCATTTTAGGTTTAAGTTTGAATCTTTATGTTTCATTATGTTTAAGGAACCTATGCTTTTGATTTTATTTGGGATTATGTTTTGAACTTAATGTTGATTTATGTTTTGGATATTTTAATTTTATGAATTAATATTATTGTTGCTTATTGGTACTAACCCTTTCTCTTCTCTATGAGCCTTATTTATTATTTTTGATCTAACAAAAAGGGGGAGAAGAAATTTAAGAGCCACAAAAATTCGTTTTAAATGTTTAAAGAGTTTTTAAGTTCTAAAACTTGAATTTTAGTTAAAAAATTTTTAAAACTTAAAAACCTATCTTAAATTAAGGGGGAGTTAGAATATGTTCAAAATTTTCAAAACTCTTAAAAATTCTAACTTTGGTTTTGTTATATCAAAAAGGGGGAGATTGTGAAACCGATATTTTAATTTTGATATAACTAAAGAACCTAAGGACTAAATTGAAAATGTCAAAACGAATTTTCAAGTCCTCAAACATCCCCATATGATTTTAAGAATATGCCAAAGTTAAAAACTAAGATTTTCAAATATTTTCTAAGTGTTCTTAAAGCCGAAACAATGTTTTTCAAGTCCCTGTTTCGAAACGGCCTAAGACGTTTCGAAACGATTTCACCACTGCCAACCCCTATTCCGAAACGGGTATCGAAACGACTTTAGAACATATGAACCCGTATCGAAACGACTTCAAGTGTTTCGAAACGGTTCTTCATTTTGATTTGAAAAAATATGACCGTTGCAAAGCTTTTAACTGATTTTTCAGAAACCGTTAGGGTGTTTCGAAACGGGATCAAGCTGTTTCAAAACGACCCTTGACAGTGGCAAAAGTGTTTCGAAACGAGTTCAATCCGTTTTGAAACGGGCTCTTAAATGCACCCCCAACGGCTCTTTCTATTTTGGTCTGTTTCGAAACAGGTTCCCGCGTTCCGAAACGGGTGGTTGCAGACTGCATTTATGGAGGTGAGATAACACCCCCAACGACTCTATTGATGAATGCAACAACCACAACGGTTAGAAATTAATGAGAATGTATAAAAGGGACCTCTAAAAGCTCCAACAACAACTATTGATCCAAAAGCAAACATCCAAACATCAAATCCAAGCATTTGTGCTTAAATCCCAAAATTGTCTAGAAACCTCAATTGTAATTTTAATTCTTATCCTTTTCAATTGGGTTGAGTGCTTGTAATTGGGCTACAATTTGTATTGAGAGATACTATCTTAGCCATCAAACTCTTTGTTATCTTTGTGTGAGGATTGGGTTAAATTTTGGGTAGAAAATTTAACCGAAATTGTAAGGGTTACCTCCTTAGCCTAGAAAAGGGGAAGATCAATTAGTGGAATTGTTGCAAATCCTTAGTGAAGCTAAGGTAGTGGATGTAGAGTTCATTTGGAACTTGAACCACTCTAAAATTCCTTGTCCATCTTTTTAATTTGCAACTTCCACCACCTACACCTTTAAAAATCCAATTCACCCCCCTCTTGGTTCATATCGATCATTCAATCCACTCAACAGTTATAGATTTCCAAGGTTCTTGGGAGAAACAGTTGCCTTTGGTGGAGTTTTCTTATATTAATAGGTATCAAGCAAGTATACGAATGGCTCCATATGAAGCTTTGTATGGTAGGAAGTGTAAGACGCCTCTTTGTTGGGCGAAAGCGGGGCAAAAGTTAGTTTCTTTGCCGGATTTGCTTAAAGGGGCAATGGAGAAGGTAAATCTTATTTGTGATCGGTTGAAGGCAGCTTCAGATCGTCAAAAGTCTTACGCGGATTTAAAGCGTAAAGAGATTGAATATGAAGTTGGTGATAAGGTGTTTTTGAAAGTTTCACCTTGGTAAAAGGTGATGAGGTTTGGTTGGAAGGGCAAGTTGAGTCTGAGGTTTATAGGAACACATGAGGTGCTTGAGCGTGTTAGACCGGTGGCTTATAGGTTGAGGTTACCACTTGATTTAGAAAAGATACATGATGTTTTCCAAGTATTCATGCTTCAGAAGTATAGAAAGGATATGTCGCATGTTATGCCTATTGAAGAAGTTAAGCTGAATCCATCTTTGACCTATGATGAGGAACTGATTAAGATCTTGGATGTGGACAACAAGGTTCTTCGTAGGAAGACCATATAGTTGGTTAAGGTGTTATGGTGACACCGTGGTGTCGAGGAAGCTACGTCGGAAAGGAAGGATGACAAGAAGAAGCAGTTTCCTTATCTTTTTCCACCAGATAAATTTCGAGGACGAAATTCTTTAAGTGGGGGAGCGTTGTAACGCCCCAATTTTGGTCCTAAGAGTTAGCCGGGTTTAGGCTAGACGGTTCGGGAGAACTTGTTTGAACAACTTAGACTAGTTTCCATATTTGATTATTTTAAAGGGGTTTTTGAGGTTGGTAAAATATGCGAAGATGTTTAAAAATCATTATATATATATATATATATATATATATATATATATATATGATTTTGGTGGGATCAATATTTGAAAATGGATTTTGGAGGTTTGACATTTTGGAAATTGGTGACCAAAATGTAAAGATCGTAAAACTATTTTTAGTGACTAAATCGTAAAAGATCAAAACTTTGAATCTTTAAGGAGCTATGGATCCAAAGTCTAATTTAGACTTTTTCCCTTTAATTCGTCAATTTTAAAGTGGTTTTAATTAATAAAACAAGATGGAGGGAATTAAATTGGCATTTGTCTCTTAAAATCTATTTTACGTAACTACCTTTTCTCCCAATCATTTTCTCTCAAATTCTCTTCATCCAAACATCAATTTCTTCTTCAAAGATTTGATGTAAACACTTGATTTGATTTATCTTTTTAACATTAAATGATTTTCTAATGTTTTCCTATTAAAATCTTATTGTTTTATCTTTGTTTTCTCATGTAAAATCCTTACAATTGAAGGGAAAAGTCATCATTAGAGCTAACGTTCCGTTCTCCACCTCTAATGAAAGGTTATTTATTGAAATTCCCAAGTTCTTGATCTTTTATGAGTGTTTTCTATTGGGTTTTGATGTTACAATTATGGAAAATTGGTTTAAATGATGTTAATTGAGGTTAAATTGATTAAATCAAGAAATCTTTGTTTCGAATCTGTTTTGTTGGGTTTATAATGAGATTATATCATGATTATGATGCATTGAAATGTTGATTAAGTGACTTTAACTTAGGAAACCCGAAACTAGATGAGTTTGTTGATTTCTAGGTTGAAATCTTTTAGATTTGGCTTGATTATGTGGTTGATTGGTTGCTCGAGGTTCTTTGGTGTTGAGAAGGTGTTTTTAGATGTAAATTGATGTTGTTTTGATGTTAATCTTGCTGGCTAATTGCTGGAGATTTGTTAGAAAGTTTTCGTCGGTGTTTTTGGGTGGTGAAAGCTTAATCATTGTGAGGTGATGTTGTAGTTTTATGTTGCTGGGGATTTTGATGCAAGGTTGTGCATTAATACTCTGTTTTCCTTTGGTTAGAAGCAGGGGATGATGTTTTGTTAACTTCAGAAGGAGTTGCGGTTGATCCAGAAGTTTGATTTTGCCTCAACAAAGCAAGCGAGGTGTTGTCGGTGAGTGGAACTAGTTTTAAAGCATTTCAATGGTTTGAAAGCAAGTTTTGGGGGTTTAGATTAAGCTTGACACGCTAATCTAAGCTCGGAAGTAAGTATGTAAGATTTCGCTCTCGGTTTCCATGGTTTTATGAAATTCATGCTCATGCTTTGAAGATATAATTGTTTTACCGACTGTTATATGCATGTTTTGGAGGTGGGAAATGTTGCATATGTTTATATTGTGATAATACATGTGTTTAGAAAGTGGTATGCAACATGTTTGAGAAAATGCCTAAATACATGGTTTAATGTATTTGAGATACTTTGATAGAAATTGGTTTGAATGATGCATATGAAAAACAATGAGGTAACATGGTTTAAAAGTGTATATTTGCAAAGTGATGAGACTTGATACTATCGGAAATAATTGGCAACCAATTGGATGAGAGTGCATTATAAAATGTAAGCAAAATTCGTACGTAGGTGTGATAAAACATGATGAGTACAGCTGCATCATGTGTGTCGAAGATGGGAACAACCACATCTTGCGAGTACTAAGGTGGGAACATCCACACCAAGTGTTCTGCCCTTTCTTATGGTGGGAACAACCATACCATAAGGTGTATCCGCATATATGAGTTAGTTTATGGTGGGAACAGCCACACCATGTGTTTTGGGACGGAGTGTAGCCATCCGGGTCACTTGAATGCCAATATATGAAATTTACATGTATCATGGTTTATAAATGTTTTGTATAATGTGTTTTTATACATGAGCTTATATTTTGAGAAATGCTTTATAAGAGTCAAGCATGAAAAGCTTCAGCTTGAGATGTTGCATCATGGTTAATGCATGAGACTTATGATACATGTGGTTTAAAGATTGATGATTTGCTTTGAAAGTGGATTAAAGCATAAAGTGAAAGAGACTTTTATTCGAGAAATGGTTTTAAAACGCATTGTTGGTTGGTTTTATTTGAGCATCCCTCACTAAGAAAATGTGCTTACACTCTATTTTTTACAACAATGCAGAAAAGTAGATTGAACGAGAAGCGATGAAGCAAGTGAGGAAGTCCAAGCGACGCTCATAGCTCAAGTATGGTTTTTAAACGAATCAATAGTAATAAGTTGGCAATGGGAGGTTACCTTGATAATTTGGGAGCGTATGTAGTGGACTCCCTAGTTTGGCACAAGTTTGTAGTGCCTTAATAGACTTGTAAATGGCCTTTAATTGCTGGTATTTGGTTCGGGTTGCATTTTGGTACTTAAATGGCTATTATGCTTAGGGAGCATGCCTATAGATTGCTAAATAAGTTGTGTTGATGTTGAAAGCATGCCTTGGTGTTATTTTCTTTTAGAATCATAACCTAAGTGATTGCTTATGCTTTGTTAACATGTTGGATTGATATTTGATGTGTTTGGACATGTACAACAAGCAAAATATAACATTACAAGCCCAGGCGTACCAATACACGGGCTACCGTATCGATACAGTATAGCCAAAAAAGCCATAATGTATCGGTATAAGGTAGATCGTATCGATACGGCTAAAGAGAAAAATTAGGAGCCATACCGGTACAAGAGATCGTATCGATACCCTTTTGTGCTACTAAAAATCTGAGAAATTGACGAGATAATGACATACCGATACATGCTGAAGTGTATCGATACGCTTGGCTGTTAAGTTGGTTAATTAAGGCTTTTTGATGTTAGGTTTTCTTCAATTATGGTCGTTGAATATTTGGATGTTCAATTGAATGAGTTTGGATAAATGAAAGGAGTTGAAAATTGACATGTGGGCATGAAACCTAACTAATTGAATATCGTTAACTTTAATTTAGATGAAGCCCCTGTAATTTGTTAAAATTAAAATTGGTCCCTAACCTATGTTTATAAGCAATTGAATGCCGAATCCTTGTACGTTTGCGTTGGAGTTTCTTCCGATGCGAGTGAGAATCACATAATATGTTAATAAGCATCTAGTCAAGATAAAAGAAAAAAATAGAGTTGTTTATTGAAGTAAACTTCACCGATTTACTTCACTATTCCATGTGTGACCCGTTTGGTTCGGTCTCGCGTCTAGATCGGGTCGAGAGGGTTACACTCCTACATAAAATTAAGATGTCATTTTTTTCAATTTAGTCCATATAATT
The DNA here is from genome assembly GCA_030270665.1 of Hibiscus trionum. Taxonomy (NCBI): domain Eukaryota; kingdom Viridiplantae; phylum Streptophyta; class Magnoliopsida; order Malvales; family Malvaceae; genus Hibiscus; species Hibiscus trionum. The sequence continues at coordinate 3,765,578 of BSYR01000007.1, read as the reverse complement.
ATATTTTAATGTAAATTGACCCATATTTATTAAGCATAATTTTTAAATTTAGTCCAAACCCTATAATGTTTCTAACTTACTTTAAAACGTATAAATACTTATAAGAATCCATTTTTTTGCCTGCACATAAAGTGGAAGAAGAACATTAGGCATAAATGTAGGTTTAAACTGCCCTAACTTATAATACATAACTTGATCAAATAAAATGGGTTTCGATATGTGCACATTGGTTTCAGAACTTCGATAGATGACATTTTTTCAAACTGTTCTACCAAATGCAACTGTTGAAAAGATTTATCTCTGTTTTCGTATCGGTTCAATCAAATAATTTGTCTATTTAGTGTTCCCAGTAAATGCACATCTATTCACATTATGTCCGTTTTGAATCTTTGTAACCCATCTATTCAATGTTTCAAGTAAATGCACGTCTAGTAAATGTCTGGTTTAAAAAAGATTACATTAACAATAATATAATAACGTGTAGTGTATAGATTGTAGACAATATACTATATAATGGTTGAAGTTAATGTCATACCCAATGCTAAACACTAACCTTAAAGTAGACTAAACACCTTAATTCCATACGCATTCATCTCGTAAAGTAATAACCCTGCACTAGACCACAGACCCTAACAACTATGTACAGTTGTCCTCAACCATCAACCTTAATGCCATAAAAATGCATGTCGTAAACTAATAGCCTTATAGTACATCATAAACCACTAACCCTATATTGCACCATAAACACTAACCCATTAAGAGTATGTCTTAACACATAACCATAAACCTTAAAGCCATACAAATTCAGCTCATAAAGTTAGTACGCTAAAGTACACTATAAACCCTAAACAAAATAACACTACGAGCAAAATCCTAAACCAGAAATCTTAAATCCGTAAAGATTTATCTGATAAATCAATAAACCTAAATTACATAACATAGTAGTAACACTAGGAGCAAAATAATATGATTTTTCTTTTGATATGGTAATCTTCACGCGATGTAATCTAATCTTTGTGGTTATTGTTTTCAATAGAGGAATTAAAACGTCAACATAAATGTGGCATTTATAAGCTCCAAGAATACAAAAAAAATATTTTAATAAATTACGTTCAATTAAAAATATGTTAAGTTACCGGTTCTAACCAAAAGTTTAGCTTTTATTTATAGTATACATGTATAAGTAAGTAGGCTTGTGTAAAATTTATTTTACACAGGCTGTTCATTTTATTTTCTATATTTATTTTTTATGGCTACAAGGATCGTTTTGTACGACCACAATCTAAGTAAAGGGAAATGAGAAGTTCAAGGTTCAATTTGACTGAAATTATTGCAAGTACATGTTACATTTTAAGTATGAAATGGAAAGTTCAAAACCATGTCCCAATGTTCGCAACTCGTCGTATTACTGCGAAGGCACTTTCTGCGAGTCCTTCACATTTGGGCAACTTTAATATTATAACCGAAATGGCAATTTTCAAATACAACGAGAATAATCATTTCTCACTGGAATGTGCTTATGCCAGGGTGTGGTTGCAAAAGGGTTGGGGAGCATTTGCAGACTAGTATTCACTAGAATTTGGGTCTGTTGCCGTTTTCCAATGCAAAGCAAATTGGAACTGCTTCACCATGTAAAACTGAAACTGGTCAGCTTCCTTGAATCTAAGCATATGTTGCTACCGGTACATGACACAGTGGTGGCCGCAATGGTTCAGACTCGACAACTCGATCTGCAATCGCCGCGTCCCGATGTAGTTCCAAACACCAACAAACAATAGTATTAGAAAATCTTGAGAGCAAGGTTTTCCAAAAACTATGCCCGTCTGTGTTCATCCCTACAAAATGGATAATCTTAGCCTTTCAAATACCATTTTTTGTCGACCCGAACAACTTAAATAAACAATCAGAACTCGCCCCGGATCTTGAAAAAAATAAGTCTATGAATAGTCGTACATGTAAAGTCGAAAACTAGGAAGGAAATAGTAGAACATAGTCGGAGATTAGGGTTTGAAGCTAAGAACTGAAAGGACTCCTATTTATAATAGGAATACAATATTTTATACATAAAACACCGATCCCGATCTGGATCTGAGGTAGTACATTTGGGTCACCAAAAACCGACCCATAAAAAATTTCATCTAAAACCATAAGTTCAGTCATATTTTAAAAGCATTGAACATCCACCGATTCATGTAATTAAATAAGCTTACAAAATACAAGCTCCAAGTTTGAAACACCGTAAACCAAAATAATATTTCAAATAGAGTTACAAACTCAACAGTGGCAAGGTCATATGAATACATTAGCCCAACTAAAATAACAAGTATTGCACTTTAAAGCAAACACGATGCTAGGAAATCCTTTCTTGATGAGCTCCTCCAAAGGTGACATGTCAACCTACGCATGGAAAAACCACGCATCCGCGCGTTAAGCTAACAAAGTGTTGCGTGTAAAAGAGTCTATCGCAATTGTAGTGCAAGTGTACACGACGCAAGTAGTAAAGTGATACGAAGTATCGGATATCGTCTCCACAGGGATTGGGCTAATAGCTTCACCTTAGTTGACTGCACGAAAGTAAAGGAAATAATTGAGAAGTTTGTCACGAGAATAATAAAGAAAACGTAATTAAAAGAGTAGAGTAATCAAGATAGAGAGAATGGGCTGGTATTGAATTGCTCAGTAGTGCAGGTATTGTATTACTTAGGAACTCCAGTTCTGTCGCGCGCCTGTCGCTGGCAGCACCTGTCGCGGCAGCAGTCCGTTGATCATCGCGACAGCAAACACACCAACTCAGTACTTCAAGTTTGGCAAGAATCCCAGATCTGCCTTGGCCTATCCCTAGGTCCAAGTCTGTCGATGATCACGTCTTGATGATACCTCCCGGCGTGAATCGAATGATGAACACTGATGTGTATGAATTCTTCCTTAGCCACTTAACCTTGCCCTATCCCTAGGCACAAGATAGTTCAACTATAAACTAGAGAACTCGCTCTTATTTCTTTCGTATACTTAACTCTCCCGATGCTAAGTAAATAGATAACCTCACAATGCTCTCCCGATGCTCTTACAAGATATTAATAACCAAAATAAGAGAACTTGAAGTTTATTTTATTGAACTTGAAAAATCCTAAAACAAAACAACCCTTGCAACTACTTTACAAATCAACCCGTGGCCCTAGGGGGTTTTAGAACATAACGACGGCGGGTAAACGGCGGAGGGGTTTGGTTGTCGGTTATGGGGTATATGTCTCCTAGGTTAAAATCTATGCCCTTATATAAGCTTTGGGCTCAAGAATTCTAAGATAACAAGGATTACAACTTTAATTAAAAGTAAGATTCTAACAAAGACTTAATCTTCAAGTATCCTACTTTTCAGCCGCCTCCTTGTTTCATGGGATTTCCTCTCCTTGAGCTTTGGCTTGACATATCTTTTGATACGGGGCTTGGAAAAATATATGGTTTTCACACGACAGACGAGCATAATTTTCTCTATCTATCGAGGTCCACTTTGCTTTTTCCTCTACTGACTTGCTGTCGTCCTCTGCTGTCACGGCAGATCCATGGAAGCATCGTCCTCATTGTCTGCTCGTCCAGTTCAGCTCTTCTGCTTCTCTGCCTTACGCCCGCCTTCTCCGTCTACTATGGCAGCAACCTGCAAAATCAGCCCTTTTTTAGTAGAATCCGTGCCTTTAATATATTTGTGATGTTTTGCTGTAAACTGACCTAAATGCAATGCAATGATGCTTGAATGCAGCAGAAATATGGGTTAAAAAGGGTGTAAATAATAGAACTTTTACACACTCAACACACCCCCAAACTCAAGTTTTTGCTTGCCCTCAAGCAATTAAGACCTAAAAGAAAAATGAATATTTTTGTGTTGGCCTTCAAACAGTGAACTGTCCTTTACCCGTCGCTCATTCTCTGTGGCGGCAGCAACCTGTCGGAAAGATTAGGATCTGTCCGAAATCTCACTATAGTCCTCGTGTAGTGTGTGCAGGCTTGTGAACAGTTATATGCCAAGACTCTCTTAGTTTCACTAGAATATTCAACTCTTAACTTGAATTTTTATGCCAAAGTTTATCTTTTTGAAGGCACATTTTCATGCTTCTTTGATTTTCTGTTTTGACTTGATTTTTATTTTTCAAGCTAAAGTTTCACTAGAGCCGGTTTCGGGCACCTCTAGCTAACTTCCTAGAGCCGGTTTCGGGAACCTCTAGGGCTGTCGAGTCTATTTTGCTAAACTTCTTTCCTAGAGCCAGTGTTAGGCACCTCTAGGGGCTATTCAAGTGCTAAGCTTCCTATTCTAGTTTGGCTAAAAGAAATCTAAGCAGTATGACAGTCACAATGGTGTTTAAGTTTTTCAGAACTATAGAAAGGCTCTAAACTTCTCCTTAAACTGTCCTAAAGATGCTGCCACGACAGAGCTGTCATGACAGGGAAGTTCAATTCACAGTTTTCAGCCAAAATTTCCAATATTTTCATCTTTTTTTTAAGAGTAAAAATAAACTAAGTAAAAGACACAACAATTAATTAAAAAGATGTACTTAGACTCCATTAAAATGGAGGGTTGCCACCCCCAAACTCAAGGGTTGCATTGCCCTCAATGCAAATGACAGAAAAAAAAATGAAGGCAGTACATCACAAAATATAGATAAAGCAGGCAGCAATAAGAAGAAAATAAAAGACTTAAATTTTAAGCATTGTCTTCACTGCTGCTGCTGACACGGATTTGGCGGCGGATTCTGGGCTGTGGGGCAGGCTGGACTGGTTGCTCTACGACCTGGATGTCAGAGCTGCTGCCGGTGGAGAATTTGAAGCAGCACTGCGGCGGGTTCTTCTAGAAGACATGTTAGTTGCAAGGGTTGTTGAAAGTAAAAGAAAGCAAATGAAAACTAAAGGGGGAGAGCAAGTAAGAAAATCAGAAGTGGATGAAAATGAAAATGAAATGGGGTTTTATAGAAGAAGAGTTGCTGCCCGTTTAATGTTGTAACGAAAGACGTGAATAACGGAGCGACTGTTGAGCTTTAGCGTATCTGACGCGTCTGACACGCATTTATGCGTCTGTTACGCGTCTGTCACACGTTTCTGCGTCTGCCGTGACAGTCTGATGACAGCCTGTCTTATCCGTGTCTGCGGCGGCAGCTGGAACGACAGGCTTCAATATTGGGCTTTGTTGGGCTGATGGATGGATGGTGGGCTTGGGTCACTTCTCCTATTCTTCTTGACTCCTTTATTTCCTAAAAATAGAAAACATAAAAACATTATTCGAATAAAATAAACCTAATTTCCTAATAATAAATAATAAATAATAGAAATAAATAAAATTAAAATTTAGGTTAAATTAGGGATGCCTTGTGGGGCATCTTCTAAGGTAACCACTTCCTGTATTCCTGGGGCTTCAGTCCCCTGATAATGCTTGAGGCGCTGTCCATTGACTTTGAATTGGTGCCCGTCTTTTAATGATCGGATTGTGATGGCACCATGGGGAAAAACTTGTACAACTTGGAACGGGCCAGACCATCTAGATTTTAGCTTCCCTGGGAAGAGTTTCAGTCTAGAATTGAACAACAATACAAGCTGCCCTGGGCAGAACTGTCGTGGCAGCAACTTCCTGTCATGCCACTTCTTAGTTTTCTCCTTGTAAATTCTTGCATTGTCGTAGGCCATTGTCCGTATTTCTTCAATCTCGTTCAGATCTAATAGCCTTTTCTGGCCTGCCTTGTCCAAGTCCATATTCACTGCCTTGATTGCCCAGTATGCCCTGTGCTCTATCTCGACAGGAAGATGACAAGTTTTCCCATAAATCAATCGGTATGGAGACATGCCAATGGAGTCTTAAAAGCTGTCCTGTATGCCCATAATGCATCATTGAGGAGTAAAGACCAGTCTTTCCTAGTTGGCTTAACCATCTTCTCAAGAATGTTCTTAACTTCCCTATTGGATATCTCAGCTTGTCCATTGGTCTGTGGGTGGTATGCTGTCGCGATTCGATGCTTGACACCATATTTCTTCAGGGCGGCAGCAATAACCCTATTGTCAAAATGTCTCCCTTCATCACTGATAATCGCCTTAGGGATGCCAAATCTAGAAAAAATGTTTTTGTGCAAAAACTTTTGGACTGTCTTGGCATCATTCTTTTGAGTGGCGATGGCTTCAACCCACTTAGAGACATAATCCACTGCTAAGAGGATGTATAGATTTCCACATGAAGATGGAAAAGGTCCCATGAAATCAATCCTCCAAACGTCGAAGATCTCGACTTCCAGAATGTTCTGCAGTGGCATCTCGTTTCTCCTCGAGATGTTACCTGTCCGCTGGCACCTGTCACAGTTCTTGTAGAAGTTCTGTGCATCTTTATACAGTGTCGGCCAGTAGAACCCTGACTGCAGCACCTTGGCAGCAGTTTTATTGCCTCCTAAGTGACCTCCATATTGTGAAGCATGGCAGTGGTGGAGAATGTCTTCTTGTTCTTCTTGTGGTACACACCTCCTTATAACCTGATCTGCGCATAGTTTGAAAAGAAGAGGTTCGTCCCAATAATAATGCTTAACATCATTTTGGAACCTCTTCCTGGCTTGATAATTAAGATCAAAAGGTAGTATTCCGCTAACTATAAAATTAACGAAATAAGCATACCAGGGGAGTTCAGAAGACTTACCTGCCGCCATGGCTGTTACGGCAGCAATTGCGGCAGCAAAGAGCTGCTCATCTGGGAAGGTCTCCAGTATGTTTGTCTCATCTATTAGCAGACTCTGTCCCTTCTCCAACCTTGACAAGTGATCTGCCACCTGATTTTCTGTCCCTTTTTTGTCCTTGATCTCAAGGTCGAACTCTTGCAATAGCAGGATCCACCGTATCAATCGAGGCTTTGCATCCTTTTTCGCGAACAGATATTTGAGGGCAGAATGGTCTGTGTGCACTATCACTTTCGTCCCAAGTATGTAAGAACGAAACTTGTCAATGGAGAACACCACAGCTAGTAGCTCCTTTTCTGTGGTGGTGTAGTTTACTTGGGCGTCATTCAATGTCTTGCTGGCATAATATATGACATGAAATAGCTTATCTCTGCGCTGCCCAAGTGCTGCCCCGACAGCATAATCACTAGCATCACACATAATCTCAAATGGCTGTGTCCAGTCTGGTGGCTGTACTATGGGGGCTGTTACCAGTTTTTCCTTCAGAACCTTGAATGCTTCAGTACATTCTTCATTAAAGTCAAAGGGTCGGTTCTGCTCTAAGAGATGACATAGGGGCTTGGTGATTTTTGAGAAATTTGCAATAAACATTCGATAAAAACCAGCATGCCCTAAAAAACTCCTAATGCCCTTGACTGTGGTTGGTGGCGGCAGCTTCTCAATTACTTTTATTTTAGCCCTGTCGACTTCTATCCCATGGCAGCTAATCTTATGGCCAAGGACTATCCCCTCATCTACCATAAAGTGACATTTTTCCCAATTCAAAACAAGATTTGCTTTTTCGCATATTTCAAGTACCTTTTGTAAGTTGCCAAGGCAGCTCTCAAAATCGTCTCCAAAGAAGGAAAAATCATCCATAAATATCTCAAGGAAGTCCTCTACCATATCGGAGAATATGGCCATCATGCACCTTTGGAAGGTGGCGGGTGCATTGCATAGTCCAAACGGCATCCTCCTAAAAGCGTATGTTCCGTAGGGGCATGTGAAAGTCGTCTTTTCTTGATCTTCTGGTGCAATAGCAATTTGATTGTAACCTGAGTAACCATCAAGAAAACAATAATAAGGTTTACCCGCTAATCTATCAAGCATTTGATAAATAAAGGGTAAAGGAAAGTGGTCCTTTCGGGTAGCTTTGTTAAGCTTCCGATAGTCCATACAAACCCTCCACCCGGTCACAGTCCTGGTTGGGATTAACTCGTTGTTTTCATTGGTCACCACGGTCATTCCTCCTTTCTTGGTAACGCATTGCACCGGGCTCACCCATTTGCTGTCGGAGATGGCGTAAATAATACCAGCATCTAACCATTTGATTATCTCTTTACGCACCACCTCTTTCATCGCATGGTTTAGCCGCCTTTGAGCATCAATAGTCGGCTTATGATCTTCCTCTAGAAGGATTTGTGCATGCATAACACCGGACTAATGCCTTGAATTTCTGCTATCGTCCATCCAATCGCCTTTTTGTGCTGCCTTAGCATGCCGATTAGTTGCCGTTCCTGTTCCTGCGGCAGCTTAGAAGAGATGATTACGGGCAACGTATCATTTGAACCAAGAAAAGCATATTTTAACTGCCCTGGCAGGGGCTTCAGTTCTAAGGCAGGTGGTTCAACAGTTGATGGCTTTTGGATTAAATGGTTATCTGAAGTATAATTCAAAGGTTCGAATAACTTACCTGGACGATTGCCTAACCAGTTTACCTCCGCCTGATCTTCAGTATAAGATGTTTCGGAGTCAGAGGAGTTGCTGTCGTCGGTGCTGTCGTCAGTGCTGTCGTGACAGCTCTGTAGGTAGCTGCCGCGGCAGTGCCCGATTTTTATGTCGTGACAGCCCGACCAGATGCAGGGTTGATCAAGGATAACTTCAGTGATAGCCTTGCATTCCTCGTCTGCATCAGTATGCTTCATTGCTTGGAGAATATTCAACTTAATCTCTTGGTCATTCACTCTCATGATGAGTTCTCCTTTTTCCACATCAATCAGTGATCTTCCCGTGGCTAAGAAGGGTCGCCCAAGGATGATTGGTGCGTTTTCGTCTGCTTCACAATCTAAAACAAAAAAGTCAGCAGGAAAAATAAATTTATCCACTCTTACCAGAATATCTTCAATTTTTCCTTCTGGATGAACGTAAGAGCGGTCGGCAAGCTGCAGAATTACTGTCGTGGGCCGCGCCTTTCCAATACCTAACTTCTGAAAAACAGATTTTGGCATTAAATTGATACTAGCACCAAGATCACAAAGTGCCTTACCCACATATTTATCTCCGATTACACAAGGTATGATGAAACTCCCCGGATCCTTCTTTTTCTGGGGTGGCTGCCGATGAAGAATACCCATGCAACCATCTACCATCCTTACCGTTTCAAATTCCCCCAGTTTATATTTTTTTGACATGACATCCTTGAGAAATTTGGCGTAACCGGGCATCTCCCTAACGACATCTAACAACGGAATATTAATATGAACCTGCTTAAAAATATCATAAATCTTTTTAAGTTGAGATTCTTGCTTAGCTTGCTGTATCCGTTGGGGAAAAGGTGGCAGAGGACGATAGTCAGCAATACGTCCTTCCCACTGCACACGAATCTGAGGAGGTTTGGGTTCATCATTTTTCTCCTCTGTCGCGTCTGCTGTCGTGACAGGCTCATCGGCAGCAGTCTGTTTATCACCTGTCGGGGCAGCTTCCTCGGCAGGTTGGTCCAAGGCTGGTTCCTTTGCTGTTTCCACTGCTTTTTCCGGCCCATGTAATTTCTTCCCACTCCTAGTAGTAATTGCCTTACATTGCTCATGTGTGGGTGGCCTAGCATTTTCAGTATTACTAGGGAATCCTCCAGTCTGCCTCGGCTTAATATGTTGAGAAACCTGACCCATTTGTGTCTCCAGAGATTTCAAAGTAGCCTCATAATTTGTCATCCTCATCTCTGTTTTATCCATGAAATTTTCTGTCTTCTTGACAAACTGATTCATATTCTCAATATAAGTACCCGTCTGAGACATAAAGGTGGCCAGAGTCTGTTCCAGTATACTGCTCGTGGCAGCTGGTGGCTGCTGTTGCTGCTGCGGCGGCAGGTGCGTCAGCAGTTGCTGCGGCAGTTGCTGTCGCGTCAGCAATCTAGGTCCTCCCTGATTCTGATTATGTGCTTGAGGATTCAGGGCGTTATTGGGGTTACTCCAGGAAAACTTGGGATCTTTCCTCCAATTGGGATTATAATTGTTGGAGTTATAATTTAGCTTGTTGTAATTTCCAACATACTTTCCCTCTTCTAACTGTATTGGGCACTCATCCCGACTATGATTTCCCTCACAGATATCACATACTTCCTCTACAGCAAATCCTTGTTGACCATCATCATTCAATAACCTTTTCATTGCTTTAGTAAGGAATGCTACCTGTGATTTTAGCGTGCTGTCGGCTTCATAGTCCTTGACAGCAAGTACCCGTTTACCCCCTCTTCTTGCGGTCGGAAACTGTTCCTCATTCTTGGCCAGATTTTTCAAAACTTGCAATGCCTCGTCTGGATCTTTATCCAATAATAGTCCATTTGCTGCAGAATCAATTCGAATACGAGTTTGTAAGTTAGCAGCATTATAGAACTTAGTTACCTGATTCCAGACGGGGAATCCATGCATTGGGCAGTTCCGAAGAAGAGTAGTAAATCTGTCCCAGGCCTCGTGCATCGGCTCGTCATCTTCCTGTTGAAAAGTAGCAATTTCATTACGTAATCGCTCAGATAAATGCGAAGGATTAAAACGAGATAAAAATTCACGAGATAAATCTGCCCAAGTCATAATTGAACCCGGCGTAAGTTTATTCCACCAAGTTTTAGCTCTGTCCCTCAATGAGTGGGGAAATAACCGAAGCCTCAGTATCTCCGGATTAACTCCTGGTAGTCTAAACGAACCACAGATTTCCTGGAACGTTTTGAGATGCTCCCTAGCATCTTCTGTCACAGCACCACTAAATTGTCTGGCATTGTTGATCATACTAAACATGACAGGTTTAAGCTCAAAGTTATCAACTTCGATATCCGGCAGCGTGGTCTCCAGCTCTACATGATCGTTCAGCATGTAGTCACGACAGGACCGTCGTCCGGCTGCCGCAGGCGGGTCGTTCCCATTGTAGGCCATCTTCTCTAGCTGTTCCTCAAGGTACTCGTTCCTGGCGAGCACGTAACGAAGTCGGTTCCTAAGATTGAATGAACGTTCAACTTCTGGATCTAATGGATACTCAGGATCTTCACCTCTTTTAGATCTGCGCATAAACAAGAAAACCTCGTGAAAAGCAAGAGTTGAAAGCACCAAAGAAAAAGAAAAATAAAAGTAAAATAAAAATAAAAATAAAAACAAAAATTGCAATAAAAGAAAGGTAGAGTTATGTTGCCAATCCCCGGCAACGGCGCCAAAAACTTTTTGCGTGTAAAAGAGTCTATCGCAATTGTAGTGCAAGTGTACACGACGCAAGTAGTAAAGTGATACGAAGTATCGGATATCATCTCCACAGGGATTGGGCTAATAGCTTCACCTTAGTTGACTGCACGAAAGTAAAGGAAATAATTGAGAAGTTTGTCACGAGAATAATAAAGAAAACGTAAATAAAAGAGTAGAGTAATCAAGATAGAGAGAATGGGCTGGTATTGAATTGCTCAGTAGTGCATGTATTGTATTGCTTAGGAACTCCAGTTCTGTCGCGCGCCTGTCGCTGGCAGCACCTGTCGCGGTAGCAGTCCGTTGATCATCGCGGCAGCAAACACACCAACTCAGTACTTCAAGTTTGGCAAGAATCCCAGATCTGCCTTGGCCTATCCCTAGGTCCAAGTCTGTCGATGATCACGTCTTGATGATACCTCCCGGCGTGAATCGAAGGATGAACACCGATGTGTATGAATTCTTCCTTAGCCACTTAACCTTGCCCTATCCCTAGGCATAAGATAGTTCAACTATAAACTAGAGAACTCGGTCTTATTTCTTTCGTATACTTAACTCTCCCGATGCTAAGTAAATAGATAACCTCACAATGCTCTCCCGATGCTCTTGCAAGATATTAATAACCAAAATAAGAGAACTTGAAGTTTATTTTATTGAACTTGAAAAATCCTAAAACAAAACAACCCTTGCAACTACTTTACAAATCAACCTGTGGCCCTAGGGGGTTTTAGAACATAACGACGGCGGGTAAACGGCGGAGGGGTTTGGTTGTCGGTTATGGGGTATATGTCTCCTAGGTTAAAATCTATGCCCTTATATAAGCTTTGGGCTCAAGAATTCTAAGATAACAAGGATTACAACTTTAATTAAAAGTAAGATTCTAACAAAGACTTAATCTTCAAGTATCATACTTTTCAGCCGCCTCCTTGTTTCATGGGATTTCCTCTCCTTGAGCTTTGGCTTGACATATCTTTTGATCCGGGGCTTGGAAAAATATATGGTTTTCACACGACAGACGAGCATAATTTTCTCTATCTATCGAGGTCCACTTTGCTTTTTCCTCTACTGACTTGCTGTCGTCCTCTGCTGTCACGGCAGATCCATGGCATCATCGTCCTCATCGTCTACTCGTCCAGTTCAGCTCTTCTGCTTCTCTGCCCTGCGCCCGCCTTCTCCGTCTACTATGGCAGCAACCTGCAAAATCAGCCCTTTTTTAGTAGAATCCGTGCCTTTAATATATTTGTGATGTTTTGCTGTAAACTGACCTAAATGCAATGCAATGATGCTTGAATGCAACAGAAATATGGGTTAAAAAGGGTGTAAATAATAGAACTTTTACACACTCAACACAAAGCTCAGTAGTACATTTCTACTCTACCACAATTTGTGATTATCATAAAATAAGCATGCAAGATAATATAGTTAAGAGAGCATAGATATGGCTTGCTATCTACGAGCTATCATCTAGCCTACACTAGCAAGAGTCCTTAGAGTACCTATCTCAAGGCATCAACGAGTCTACAAGAAGTCCTACAAGTTTCCACAATGTCATGCCATACTCGAGGACGCATCACCTGTCGAGATACTCGAGCTCACAGAGCCCATCGAGTTAATACATGTCATACCCAGATCACTCAGCCATAGGGTGCATAAGCTAACAATCTATAGCAACCACACAACATACAACATACAATATACATTCATACATCATCCACATAAAGGCCAATGAAGCCTTACTTTACCTGTGCTCACACAGTCGTCGGGTTACTCGTGCTCACACAGTCGTCGGGTCAATGGACCATACCCGGATCATCATAGCCACGGATACATCCTATACATACTTGGATCACATTAGCCACAAGTAGTCTTTACCTGAGGTCACTCAACCAATCAGGTTACTTGAGCTCACTCAGCCCATCGAGTTAATGCCTTATCCGGATCACCATAGCCACGGATAGGTTTCTAACCGCACCCAGATCACTCAGCCCGTGGGTACATCGGATGTACTTGATCAATCAACCTGAAGTACATATCCCCTTAATATAAGTATTGTGGAACTGACTCTAGGACATCAAAATTCATTTTCATCTACCATAAGAAAATACATGCTCCCTGAGCATTCATCCACCTCACCAAGAGGTAAGTGGCACCAAGCCAAGCCACTCAACAAATGCCTCAAGGGATGACACTAAACATCACGGTTATCAAGAGTCATCATTTAACAAGCTATTACACGTTATTCTCACCTATGAGGGTTAAACCTTGGTTTCTTAGTTTTACAATTCATTTAACAAGCTATTACACTAAACATCACGGTTATCAAGAGTCTTCAAAAAAAATTTCTTTACTGGAACTAGCCTTACTACCACAAAATTCTTCATGTTATACAGGAAAACCAAGAAAACGAGTTGGTGACCAAGAAAACATGTTGGTGACCAAGAAAACCAGTTGGTGACCCAAAAATAGGTCGGTGACCCAGAAAACAAGTTGGTTATCGATACGCAATCCCATAATTTGTATATGGAGTTTGTAAATCACCCTCAATGCCCCTAAAACCTAAAGGCACAACCCCAAATTGAACCTTAACAGTATGAGAAGTAATTTAAGTGGTTTCCTACCATTTTTACAACTTATTAACAACTAACCCAAATTTCACCATTAAAGGCTCTAAGCTACATTAACACCAAAACTATCAACCTTAACCACAATATCAAGCAAGACAATTACTTTAGGATATTCAAGAATCAAGGAGTCAAAAATGTACTAACCTTGTAGCAATTCAGGATTTGCTCGACACACCCAAAATCCTCAACTTTGCCTCTTTGGCTCCAACTTGAATAACCCTAAGGAACCTCCTTTATACCTTTATACCTCAAAACAAGGAAACAAACCAAGAATTAAGCCAAGCACCAAAGAGAGGTCTAGCCACATATTAACAACCTTGAAAAACACGAAAGAAACCCCAAGAATAAACCCTTTCAAAAACCCATTAATGATGAATTTACATTTATACCTCAAGAGTATACATTTCTTGAAGCTCTTGATGAGGGGATTAACATACTTGAATCTTGGTCCTTGGGTGGAAGATTTGATGTATAAAGTTAGATATTTTAATCCAAAATGTCCAAGGATGTTTTAGAGGAAAGATGAAGAACAGAGATGAAGAAAAGGTGTTGAGTGATGATCTTGCCAAGGCTTTCTTCTCCCCTCCCTTAAAACCCCACGTGATAGCCAATACAAAAAGGAGATGATCAGCCTTTCTATTTATAATGGCTATAATTACCCTATAAAACCTCATACTTTCACCCTTGTCCCAAAATGGTCCATTTCCATGCACAAATGACTCAATCTTGATCCAATAGGTCCCAAACTTGGCACAAAGAGTCCAATCACCAAATCTAACACGATAGTCCATAACCCGGGTCAACGCCCAATGTTGACTCAGAAATTTGGGTCGTTATATTATACTTTCACATGTTTTGGTACGTGTAATCTAGTTGCGGAACAATGTTAATGAAAATTAAACCCAAAATCTTAAAAGTACGTTTCAAATTTTATGTTTATGTGTTGTGTTTCGGGACTTTTAAACTAGTTTCGACACTGTCGTAAGATTTATTTGTACGCTATTCCGTCCGACGCATCGACTGAAAATACCTTTTTGCTGCTGACGTATCGGAACGTGTTACAGAGATCCGAAACAGACAATGAAAAGACGTGTAATTTCTTGCAAACATGATTATTTTGAAATTATAGTTTTGAACCAAAAAATAGGTGTTTTAACACTTATAAAACAATACTCAAACTGAAATTCTTAGTAAGAACTATAATATTTTGGGGTTTAAAGATTATAGTTTGGAGTTTAGTTTTTTAGGGTTGAGGTTTAATTTTTATTTGTAGTGTAAATTAGAAGGCTTCTCTAAATTACATAGCATGTGTATCAAATGTAAATCCTAATTTTAATATGGTCATATTTGTCTTCATTTTACTTTCTATATTTCATTCTTACCCCAAAAAATATTAAAATAACCTTATTGTTGTGTTCATTTTAGTTCATTTCAGTTTTTATTATTTACCCTGAACCCTACAGAAACAAAACCAAATTCGGTAATACTAATTCCCATGTATAGAACTTTAGACTTATTAGTTATGAGATTATTTTTGTGTGGATGAGTTTAGGGTTTTAGGGTTTAGGGGACAACATTTTATGGCTTTAAGGTTTATGGTTTATGATTTACGACTTAGTAGTAATGGGTTAGGGTGTAAGGTGTAGTTTAGGGTTAGAAGTTTAAGAGATTAATTAATTTGTATGCTCTAAGGTTTATAATTTTAGTGGCATTAATTAAAATTCTAAAGTCCACAAGGCCTTTGGATAAGGAGTTAGGATTTAGGGTTTAAGGTAGTTTACGGTTGAGGGCTGAAATTTTAGGGTTTTAGGGTTACTGACAACGATATACATAGACATGTTCGACACAGTGTTTCCCCATTAATGGTTGATTAATTCGCCCAATATTGATTAATGTCTCCTTACCCTTTCTATACCATTATCGCCAACCAAAGGATGAGCAGATCTCTCACTATTAAATTTCCATTTTTATACAAATATCTCAACTTCATTCGGTGCTTTGTCTTCAACTGCATATTATGACGCACAGAGCTTCGTCCTCTAACTCCATCACCGCTGCATTTGACCCCAACAAACCGATTGCCACACCAGAGATTCGGTGTCTCCTCTCCACTTCATTCCAGCAAAGATATGAACGAGTATGCCAACAGCAGATTCTTGAAGAAGAAGGGATGAAATTAACCCCCTACAAATATGCTACACTTTGATGCATATGTGTTGGATTTTATTCGCAACTAGATGTGGGATACATTTATTCAGGAGCTAGGTGACATCAATGTCTCTTGTGTACATGAATTTTACACCTACATTGGCCACGATGGAGAGAAACTGGTACAGGTTAGGGGGAAGTTTGTAGATTTCTCTGTTAAGGCAATTGGAAATTACTATGCATTCTCAGACAACTAGGAAGCCGAAACCACTTCCATTGGGTAACACCCGAAAATCCGGTCTAGTCGAAATAGGGTTTCAGTGATCGGAAATCTCACATCGATAAAGTCTAATCATTGTATCGGCTTGTTAATTATTTGATATTGGACTATAATTGAGTTAAACTATTGAGTACGAGCCTTATCGAATTCATTAAAAGCTTTTATTGACCAAATTATTGTCATGGGAAAGTTCGAGGGCAAAAATTCTAGAGAAGTGAGTGTTGAGGGACTAACCTTGCGATTATCCCCTCCTCAAATTAATCTCCCATACGTGGGATGACCTGGTGAAATTACTTCACCTTAAGGAACGCTTGTTAATTGAGATTGATTAATAAAAAGAAAAGAATAAACAAGAGATAGCAAAAAGAGACTTACCCGAGACTTTCGTAAGCAAGCACCTCTCTTGTCTTCATCATCTTACTCCAAGCTAGCACCTCCATTGGAGAGCAAACTTTAGCTTAGCTTTTCTACGATTTATAGATATCGCGTCGTTGCTATCGTTCGAGTAAGTAATATTCTTCAATCAATCATTGAATTCCATGGATGAATCAAGCTTAAGCTCAAGCTAGGGGTTTGACCATCCATGGTCAATCTATCGTTGTTGTTTATATTGAAGTCGGATATCGATTTTGATATCGTTGTATTGGTTTTGATATCATAATATTGATCCTAATAATATCCCTATTGATTTTCTAGCTCAAGAAGTGGAGAGAGAGGTTTCGCCATCTCAATCGAAAGCTAGAAGCAAGGGCATTGTCATCCGAGCGCCGTAAGAGTATCGAATTTTAAGGTGAGTGTAGTCGGAGTTTCGGAATTAGGCGAGGAGCCTTCCCGAATCCATTATTGTTGATTTTGATCATATAGCTAACATTTCCCTTAAGGAAGTTGCATCGGATTGTTAAATAGATCTATTGGTAAGTACCGGTAAGTTTAGTAATGAACATCGAACATAGATATTGACATCGTCATTGTGCATTGTATTTGATATAGTTATTGTTATTGAGATACTGCAAATGAATCATCGAACATTGAATATTAACATTGACATCATGAATTATTTATATTGAAACATGTTCTCTAATAATAACATTGAAGATATTGATCATTGGAATCCTCGTTGAATATTGAATATGTATAATGTCATTGAAATCTTGGATTTGAATGGACTTTGGATACAATTGGCATGCCATAGAATGTAACCCCCTTAGCCCGGCCTAGACGTTTGACCCGAACTACGAAGATTACACGGGGAAAACCAAAGTCAACCTGTTAGTCAACCTTGATTAACGACCCTTTTTTCCTTTTTATCTTCTCTAGATGCAAATTAAGCCTACGTGATTACTCAATAGACATAGGAGAGAAGGGCAACGCGATTAGTAAACATTTAGGGACTCGATTGCATGATATACACATTTTAGGGACCAAAAATGTAATTTTCAGAAAATATAAGGACTTGGGTGAATTTAAGATTACCAATAAGTAATTAGACATATTTCATGCCTCTCAACCAAATCTCAATTAAAAAGGACATCCCAAGCTAAATCAATTGCATCCACAACATTCAGGACTAAAATGTAAAGCATGCAATCTTAGAACAATTCAACATCATCCAACGGTCAACTGTATCGGAACACCCACCCTCCGTACCGAAACGCTCGTATCGAAACGGTGTTGATCGTTTCGGTACTCGGGTGTGTTCCGAGACCAGCATCGAAACAGGTCACTCTAGTGGCCAAACTGTTTCGAAACAGCCTCAACCCGTTCCGGAACGTTATGACCATTACAGGCCCCCGTTTCGAAACTGTTGCAGGCGTTTCGATACACCTTGCCCAGTGACAGCAGAAATTGCTGGTATTACATGCTTTTTCATACTCGAATCAACTCTGAGACATGCCACAACATGCATACATCAAGGATACATAACAACCAACATCATATCTAAGATATAGCCTAAACATGGCAACCAATACCAAAACAAAGGCTCTAAAGGCATGCTTCCTAGTTTGCCAAAACCAAAACAAGGCAAAACTCCAAATAATCCGAAATCCAAACTTCAGAGGCCATTTACAATTCAAATATAATCAAACCAACATGCTCAAGCTAAAAGAAACATTCTCAAGCACCCCAAAGTATAAATTCCACCCATTGCCTCATATTACACTAATGATGAACCACATACTTTTCTTTGACAAAGACCTTGGATTACTCTTGCTCTTGAGCGGCCTACAAATGTTCAATTCTCTGCATTGATGAAACAAACGAGCGTAAGCAATAAGCTTAGTGAGGAACGCTAAACTCATTCATCAATGCATAACACAAGTTTACAAAATCACCACTTTACAATACATGCCCTTTATAAAACAAGTCTTCTCAAGACTTCAATGCACTTTTGAAACCTCATGCACATATGCATCAATATACAACAGAAAATAAACCTTTGCTCATGCCTTAACAAGCATCACATGCAATCTTGCATCATACGCATATTTCTCATGCACTCTTGCATCATTTACAAGCATCTCATGCTTCACTTAGATCATTTACATTATATTGGCTTTCAAGTGATAGTTCACAAATCCTTTCAACACGAGACACAATCGGATACGCGGATTACAAGCGTTATCCCTTACGCTTCGTACAAACTACCGGACTATACAAGGTGGAAACATATGGCACAATCACAACCCCTCAACACCCGTGATGGAGACTAATGGCACAATCACAACCCCTCAACATCACTTATCGGTAGTTGTATTATTCCACTAACGAGAGTATGGGACACATACACAAGACTCACACACGGAACTAACCATTCACCGTTGTGATCTTAACCTCAATTGTTAGGGTACTTGGATGGAGATTACGGCACAATCACAACCCCTCAACATCCAAGGCGACTTTATTCACGGTGCACTCAATCCTATAGCCGGCTAACTATATCCGATTGAAGTAACCAAAAACCATTTTCATCACTTGCCAATATAATCATTTATCCACATTAATCCACTGTTTTTCAAGCATAACCACAATGTCATTTATATAAGCACACATGCTTAACATCATATGCATTTTCATATGAAAACCAAGGATCACTTACCTAGTGCATCCTTAACATAATGACATTAAAATCTAGCATTTAAACTATGCTTAAACATGCTTAAAACAATAATTAATAACACAACCATCTCAAGTGCGTTTAAAACCAAATTGTAGCACTATCCAAGAGAGAAATTCAATTCACTTACTCTTGAGCTTAGCTAAGTGTTTCAAACTTACACTAAGCTCCCAAAACCACGTTCAACACGTTTCTAAGCTGGAAAACTCTTTTCCACTCATCAATTACGTTTCGCCTTGCTCCCCGAAACGCTATCTAGGCTTCTGGCACTTCCGGATCAACACCAAATGTTTCCAAAGATGTCTCCCATGTTTATAACACATAAGAGCAGAGGATTAATGCATCATCATGCAATAAAATTATCAGCCACACATCTAATCTCGCTGCTCTACTAAAAAACCACATTTTGTCTACCAAACACAATTGAAACCATCTCCAAACACTCCCAAATCAAAGCCCAGCCAAGATATATCACCTCTAATCATTTCTAAACATCAATTAACATAAAAAACCATCACAAACTCGTCCTTATACCTCCAACTATAACAGAACACAAAAAACACCCCCAAAACCATCATTCTAGCATACAAAACTTAGGAATCCAAGCCTATTCGAGATTTGATTGATAAAACCTCATTTGTAACATCAATTAACATCCAAAATACATTAGAAAACCACCTCAAAACAGAGCCTAATCATTCACCACGAAAATCTTCAAGATAACTTCAAAAATCTTGAGTTTTAATACAATTTCTTGTTTCCAACATTGAAACCACGCAAAAACCATTAACAAAGGATTGATAACTTGAGAATTTCAGTAAAGAACTGATCATTAGAGGAGAAGGACGAAGCTTACCTCTAATGGATGATTTCTCCTTGAATTGGGCAAGTTTTCCTTGAAATTCCAATGTAAAAACAAGAGTATTTGATGAGGAAATGATCAAGAATAAAAAAGAAGATTAAAATCCCATAAAATAGAGTGAAAATCAAAGGATATTTGCTGGAGGAAATGTGTTTTGCTGAAAAGAATTTGAGAGAAAATGAAATGAGAGAAAATTGATGAAAAGTAGTTATGAAAAGTCAAAGGTAGTTTCCTTTTAATTAACCTTTATTTCCTTTAATTAAAACATTATTAAAATCACCCAAATTAAGGAAAAATCTGATGAAAAGCATTTAGGTAAAATTAGCTCCTTAATGATTCAAAGTTTCAATCCTTTACAAAACAGTCACTATTCCACTTTTGCAAAAACTGCGATTTGGTCACTACGCTGAAATGTAGTATTTACAAACCTTATTTTGTAAAATTGATGTCACCATAATCATTGATACATTAAATGAGGATTTTTAGGTATTTTTCTATATTTTTAAAACATCCCGAACTAGGTGTTCCCTAAGTCTCCCTTTAAGATTCGAACTGTTCTCAACCTGTCCGGTTCGAACTCTAAAACATCTAGGCCCAAAATCGGGGCGTTACAACTCTCCCACACTTAGGAAATTTCGTCCTCGAAATTCTTACCTGAAGAAAAGAGATGCGGAAACTTCTTTAGCATATTCGTCTTGCTTTCCCAGGTGGCTTCCTCAACTCCTCTATGTCGCCAAAACACCTTCACAAGCTCTATCGTCTTGTCACAAAGAACTTTACTACTTACGTCCAGAACCTTCACCGGTTCCTCATCATACGATAGATCCAGATTCAACTCTATCTCCTCTACATGCATTACATGCGAAGGATCTGATCTATACTTCCGTAACATAGAGACATGAATCACATCACGTATCTTCTCCAACTCAGCAGGCAATCTCAACCGATATGCCACGAGACCAATACGCTCCACAATCTCGTAGGGTCCAATAAACCTTAGGCTAAGTTTACCCTTACGCCCAAATCTCATCACCTTCTTCCAAGGCGATACCTTCAAGAACACATGTTCGCCAACTGCGAACTCAATTTCCTTACGCTTCAAGTCCGTATAAGACTTTTGCCTATCCGATGCCACTTTTAACCGCTCACAAAGGAGCCTCACCTTCTTGGTGGTTCCCTTAAGCATATCCGGCATCGAAAACAACTTTTGCCCAGCTTCTGCCCAACAAAGAGGGGTTCTACATCTCCTCCCATACAAAGCCTCGTATGGAGCCATTTGGATACTTGCCTGGTAACTATTGTTATACGCAAACTCAACCAACGGCATGTGCTTTTCCCAAGAACCCTGGAAATCTATCACACAACATCTCAACATATCCTCAAGCACCTGAATCACACGTTCCGACTGTCCATCTGTCTACGGATGATAAGAAGTGCTGAAATTCAACCGTGTACCCAGGGCTTGATGTAAACATTCCCAAAATCGCGATGTAAACCTCGGATCTCTATCCGACACAATGGACTTTGGCACACCGTGCAACCGCACAATCTCAGCTATGTACAGCTCAGCCAACTTATCCAAAGTATACGTAGTATGCACAGGCAGAAAATGTGCATACTTCGTAAACCGATCCACAATCACCCAAATTGAATTCTTCTTTGTCAGTGACAAAGGAAAACCAGACACAAAATTCATGGTGATTATCTCCCACTTCCATTCTGGAATTCTCAAAGGCTGCAACAATACAGAAGGAACTTGATGCTCAGTCTTCACTCGCTGACACACCATACACTTACTAACAAACTCAGCTGCATCCTTTTTCAACCCCACCCAGTAGTATTCATCCTTAAGGTCACGATACATCTTTGTACTACCCAGGTGCATAGCAGAAGGAGCACAATGAGCTTCAGTCAAAATAGTGCGCCTTAACTCAGCATCATCTGGCACCACTATTCGACTCCTAAAACACATAACACCAACATCACTAAAGCTGAAATCTGAAGGTCTATCTTCCGCAATATCTTGAACATGTGACACAAGAGAATCATCAAGCAACTGTTTCTCTTTAAACAACTGTAACAAAGATGGTTTCACTTGCAACTCTGCCACAAGACCACCTTCACGCGATATGCTCAAACGAGCAAACATCGCTCTCAACTCAACTCCCGCCTTCCGACTCAAAGCATCGGCCACAACATTGGCTTTGCCTGGTTGGTACTCAATCGCCAGATCATAATACTTAAGCAACTCCACCCAACGTCGTTGCCTAAGATTCAACTCCTTCTAAAACATAAGGTATTTCAAGCTCTTATGATCCGTGAACACAACACATTTCTCACCATACAGGTAATGCCTCCAAATCTTCAAAGCAAATACCACAACTGCAAGTTCAAGATCATGAGTAAGATAGTTCCGCCCGTGCACCTTCAACTGCCTAGATGCATAGGCCACCACCTTACCCTCCTGCATCAACATGCAGCCCAAACCAATAATGGACGCATCACTATAGACCACAAACTCCTTACCAGACTCAGGTTGAATCAAAACATGAGCTTGCATCAAGCTTCCTTCAGCTTCTCAAAGGCTTGTTGTCTCGCCTCCGTCCACTCAAAACGAACATTCTTCTGCAACAACTTTGTCAGAGGTGCTGCTATCTTTGAAAAACCCTAAAAAACCTACGGTAGTACCCAGCCAACCCAAGGAAACTCCGTACCTCCGTCACTGACTTAGGCACCTTCCAAATCATCACAGCCCCCGCTTTTTGCGAATCAACGCGAATACCCTCAGCCGATACCACATGCCCAAGGAAGACCACTTCCCTAAGCCAAAACTCATACTTACTCAGCTTCGCATACAACTGCTTCTCCAACAACGCTTGCAAAACGATCCTTAAGTGCTTATCATGATCCTCCTCAGTACGCGAATACACAAGGTTATCATCGATGAACACCACCACAAACTGATCCAAGAATTCATTGAATACACGATTCATCATGTCCATGAAAGCAGCAGGCGCATTGGTCAAACCAAACGGCATCACCAAAAACTCATAATGCCCGTACCTCGTTTGAAAAGCAGTTTTAGGTATGTCCACATCCTTCACCTGCAGCTGATAGTACCCCGATCTCAAGTCTATCTTAGAAAACACTGAGGCTCCCCGGAATTGATCAATGAGATCATCAATTCTAGGCAAGGGATACTTGTTCTTGTTCGTCAACTTATTCAGTTGCCGAAAATCCATACACATCCTCATCGTCCCATCTTTCTTCTTTACAAACAGAACTGGTGCACCCCAAGGTGACACACTTGGCTGAATAAAACCTCGATCCAACAACTCTTGCAACTGCGTTTTCAACTCTTTAGGTGCCATGCGATAAGGAGCAATGGACACCGGGGTTGTATTCTCGTACAACTCTATACCAAACTCAACTTCCCTGTTTGGCGGCAAACCAGGCAATTCTTCCGGAAAGACACCCAGAAAATCGCGAACCATTCGGATGTCCTGCACGCGTACATCCTTAGTGCCAGGATTCATCACATAGGCAAGGTAAGCCTCACACCCCAATCTCATCATACGGTTTGCCTCCAAAGCCGAAATCACATTCGACAAGAATTTCACATTCTCGTCTACTACAACAACCTCATAGTCATCGGCCGACTTTAATGTGACTCGCTTAACATCAAAGTCAACCACCGCTCTATGCTCCGTCAACCAATCCATGCCAAGGATTACATCAAATCCATAGAATGGCTATTCCATCAATCCACAAGGAAAACATGACCTTGCACAGACAGAGGACACCTCCTATACAACTTTCTAGTGACTACAGTCTCACCAAAAGAACTAGTCACTAGCATTCTCATTTCCAGCAACTCAGCATGTATATCAAGCTTCACCTTCCTAAGCAGCCTGCAACAGCAAGCGCAAAGAGCTTTACCTTACCGATCACACGTGGATAAGCTCACCACACATGATCATGCAATCCACCTACCCAATAGGTATCAAACATTACTCAAGCTTCATATCGTCAACAGACCCACAATTCCCACATGAATTAGCTCCAGCCACAGGAGCCTGCACCTCGCGAACCGCACGAGGGCAACCCCATCTCTCTTGCTCATATGAACCCTACATCCAAAAATACCATAGCCTTGCCGCAACCCATGTGATACTCTTAGAACATGACCATTCGTACACAGGCTACCACTAACTAGAGTTCACAACTCATTTCCTAGCGCTTGAACCTTTCATACGAGCTCTTAAACTCAGGTTCCACTAAAATACTTCGCCCGTGTCGCCTACATGTCGAAATAATGTAGCCAGAAATTCCACATTTATGGCTTCTCAACAGGCATCAATCTATAAAGGTGCCAACACAACAATGTCTCAAATCCACTTCCAAACCAGAAGCACACATGCTCAACTAAACAACATGTATCTTGACTCAACCACAACTTACAGTTTTCGATCCCAAACCACAGACTCATATTCCTCAAAATCCAAGTATCTAAGCCCCAAGTATCTAAGCCCCAAGTACTTCTTCTTTTAAACAGTTCAAGAGAACTCTCAGAACATATCATCAAGTTCTATGCCCACAACCATAGTGGTCTACTAGCTCAACACATCTCTATACAACCAGGATACAACCCATTTTTATACTATGGGAATCTTCACACCATATTTATTCCACAATCTCCTTCGTACTGGTCATCCACTCCCTGGATACCTCCGGTGCTAACCTTCAAACTAAACTTCTATTCGACTTGCGTGAACGCTAACTACAGTTCACAAACACCCACCAGCTAGTGTAGTCACATGCACCTTAGCATTGACAGCTTCACAAGCTCTAAACATCGCCTATACATCTGGTGTCATACACTTCAACACTTACCCAACCAACACAGGTTGTACTCACATCGAGGCGTCTAGCCCCAGGAGACTTTACACACTCCTATATCTCTTTCCCAACGGCAACAACAATCATTCCAGATCACTACTCTCTCCTTGGATTAATGTACTATTTAAAACAAAACACAACAATGAAAACAAATCAAACCATTTAGGCCAGCTGCGAGCAAGAATCCAAGTTTACAAAACATTTGATTAGTGTAATAAGGCAATAGGCACCCAGTTTCCCCACAAAGTATAGCATACAAAAATCTCATGCTCACACACTTTCCATCAATCCAAATCAATACATATCCACACAACATCATCACCATACCAACACTTCCAATCCCATCGAAACCACACTCTGATACCAACAAATGTAACCCCCTTAGCCCGGCCTAGACATTTGACCTGAACTACGAAGATTACACGAGGAAAACCAAAGTCAACATGTAAGTCAACCTTGATTAACGACCCTTTTTTTCTTTTTATATTCTCTAGATGCAAATTAAGCCTACGTGATTACTCAATAGACATAGGAGAGAAGGGCAACGTGATTAGTAAACATTTAGGGACTTGATTGCATGATATATACATTTTAAGGACCAAAAATGAAATTTTTAGAAAATATAAGGACTTGGGTGAATTTAAGATTACCAATAAGTAATTAGTCATATTTCATGCCTCTCAACCAAATCTCAATTAAAAAGGACATCCCAAGCTAAAGCAATTGCATCCACAACATTCAGGAATAAAATGTAAAGCATGCAATCTTAGAACAATTCAACATCATCCAACGGTCAACTGTATCGGAACACCCACCCTTCGTACCGAAAAGCTCGTATCGAAACGTTGTTGACCGTTTCGGTACTCGGGTGTGTTCCGAGACCAGCACCGAAATGGGTCACTCCAGTGGCCAAACTGTTTCGAAACAGCCTCAACCCGTTCCGGAACGTTATGACCATTACAGGCCCTCGTTTCGAAACTATTGTAGGCGTTTCGATACACCTTGCCCAGTGACAGCAGAAATTGCTAGTTTTACATGCTTTTTAATACTCGAATGAACTCCGAGACATGCCACAACATGCATACATCAAGGATACATAACAACCAACATCATATCTAAGCTATAGCCTAAACATGGCAACCAATACCCAAACAAAGGCTCTAAAGGCATGCTTCCTAGTTTGCCAAAACCAAAACAAGGCAAAACTCCAAATAATCCGAAATCAAAACTTCAGAGGCCAATTACAATTCAAATATAATAAATCCAACATGCTCAAGCTAAAAGAAACGTTCTCAAGCACCCCAAAGTATAAATTCCACCCATTGCCTCATATTACACTAATGATGAACCACATACTTTTCTTTGACAAAGACCTTGGATTACTCTTGCTCTTGAACTGCCTCCAAATGTTCAATTCTCTGCATTGATGAAACAAACGAGCGTAAGCAATAAGCTTAGTGAGGAACGCTAAACTCATTCATCAATGCATAACACAAGTTTACAAAATCATCGCTTTACAATACATGCCCTTTATAAAACAAGTTTTCTCAAGACCTCAATGCACTTTTGAAACCTCATGCACATATGCATCAATATACAACAGCAAATAAACCTTTGCTCATGCTTTAACAAGCATCACATGCAATCTTGCATCATACGCATATTTCTCATGCACTCTTGCATCATTTACAAGCATGTCATGCTTCACTTAGATCATTTACATTATATTGGCTTTCAAGTGATAGTTCACAAATCCTTTCAACACAAGACACAATCGGATACGCGGATTATAAGCATTGTCCCTTACGCTTCATACAAACTACCGAACTATACAAGGTGGAGACATATGGCACAATCACAACCCCTCAACACCCGTGATGGAGACTAATGGCACAATCACAACCCCTCATCATCACTCATCGGTAGTTGTATTATTCCACTAACGAGAGTATGGGACACATACACAAGGCTCACACAGGGGAACTAACCATTCACCGTTGTGATCTTAACCTCAATCGTTAGGGTACTTGGATGGAGATTACGTCACAATCACAACCCCTCAACATCCAAGATGACTTTATTCACGGTGCATCCAATCCTATAGCCGGCTAACTATATCTGATTAAAGTAACCAAAAACCATTTTCATCACTTGCCAATATAATCATTTATCCACATTAATCCACTATTTTTCAAGCATAACCACAATGTCATTTGTACAAGCACACATGCTTAACATCATATGCATTTTCATATGAAAACCAAGGATCACTTACCTAGTGCATCCTTAACATAATGACATTAAAATCCAGCATTTAAACCATGCTTAAACATGCTTAAAACAGTAATTAATAACACAACCATCTCAAGTGCATTTAAAACCAAAATGTAGCACTATCCAAGAGAGAAATTCAATTCACTAACTCTTGAGCTTAGCTAAGTGTTTCAAACTTACACTAAGCTCCCAAAACCATGTTCAACATGTTTCTAAGCTGGAAAACTCTTTTCCACTCACCGATTACGTTTCGCCTTGCTCGCCGAAACACTATCTAGGCCCTCTGACACTTCCGGGTTAACACCAAATGTGTCCGAAGATGTCTCCCATGTTTATAACACATAAGAGCAGAGGATTAAAGCATCATCATGCATTAAAATCATCAGCCACAAATCTAATCTCGCTGCTCTACTCAAAAACCACTTTTCGGCTACCAAACACAACCGAAACCATCTCCAAACACTCCCAAATCAAAGCCCAGCCAAGATCTATCACCTCTAATCATTTCGAAACATTAATTAACATAAAAAACCACCACAAACTCGTCCTTATACCTCCAGCTATAACAGAACACTAAAAACACCCCAAAAACCATCATTCTAGCATACAAAACTTAGGAATCCAAGCCTATTCGGGATTTGATTAATAAAACCTCGTTTTTAACATCAATTAACATCCAAAATACATTAGAAAACCACCTCAAAATAGAGCCTAATTATTCACCATGAAAATATTCATGATCTCTTCAAAAATCTTGAGTTTTAATACAATTTATTATTTCCAACATTGAAACAAGTCAAAAACCATTAACAAAGGATTGATAACTTGGGAATTTCAGTAAAGAACTGATCATTAGAGGAGAAGGACGAAGCTTACCTCTAATGGATGATTTCTCCTTGAATTGGGCAAGTTTTCCTTGAAATTCCAATGTAAAAACAAGAGGATTTGATGAGGAAATGATCAAGAATCAAAAAGGAGATTAAAATCCCATCAAATGGAGTGAAAATCAAAGGATATTTGCTGGAGAAAATGTGTTTGGCTGAAAAAAATTTGAGAGAAAATGAAATGAGAGAAAATTGATGAAAAGTAGTTATGAAAAGTCAAAGGTAGTTTCCTTTTAATTAACCTTTATTTCCTTTAATTAAAACATTATTAAAATCACCCAAATTAAGGAAAAATCTGATGAAAAACATTTAGGTAAAATTAGATCCTTAAAGATTTAAAGTTTCAATCCTTTACAAAACAGTCACTATTTAACTTTTGCAAAAACTGCGATTTGGTCACTACGCTGAAATGTAGTATTTACAAACCTTATTTTTTAAAATTGATTTCACCATAATCATTCATACATTAAATGAGGATTTTTAGGTATTTTTCCATATTTTTAAAACATCTCGAACTAGGTGTTCCCTAAGTCTCCCTCAAAGATTCGAACGGTTCTCAATCGATCTGGTTCGAACTCTAAAACATCTAGGCCCAAAATCGGGGCATTACATAGAATTCATGAGCTTGGTGTACGGGTGGACTACGGTCCTAAGGCTACGACCTATATTGACTTGGCGAGGCGGAGGGATGCGTTTTGGTATTGGTCATATTGGCGAGGAAGAGGGACTAGACCATTTATTGATTTGGTGAGGCGTAGGAATTCGTGTATCAACTATCTTGATTCAATCCAAGCGTTAATAATGAATTTGATATGTTAAGCATTGTATATTGAAACATAGTATTGATATTGATAAGCATGAGATTATGTATATGCATCATACATTGTTATTTACATTGATTGTGACTACCTCACTAGGCAATGTATGCCTAACGTGTCTCATCTCATACATTTCAGGTTAAGGAATTGACCCCTTTTGAAGATCAGTAAAGTCAAGGCAAGACAAGTCACTACAAGCCAAAGTAATGTATTTTTACTTTGTGAACTCTTAAAAAGGTGGAAAAGTAGTTGAACTAGTCTTTTGTGCCCATTTTGGTATGTTTGTAATGTGCATAAGTTGTAAGGTTGTTAAAGGCTTAAATATGACTTTAGGTTTGGTTAAAACTTGGCAAAATGGCATATTTGGCTCACTTAGGTGAAAACCTAGTAAACATATTTGAATGATTATGAAATTTGACATGCCAATAGTTTATAGCATTGAAAATATTGTGTGTAAAGTTTCATTACATTTGAACATTGTTGGGTAGGTCAGTTTGATTAAAAACCAACAAAAAATTGTCATTACAGGTCAGGACGTATCGATACGGGGTAGTGGCATATCGATACGGTATAACATAATTGAACCTATGGAACATGGCGTATCGATACAGTTTGGGACCGTATAGAAACATTTTGCCACTTGAATTCTTTGTTTCAATACAGGCCTAACCTGTATCGAAACATGTTTAAAGTCAAAGTCAATGGAAGTCAACCCGTACCGAAATAGGGCTTACTTGTATCGATACGGGTAATGGGCAAAGTCAACCAAGGTTGACCGTCGTGTACCCGTATCAAAACGGAATCAAGGCATTTCGATACAAGGTTAGTTAAGTTGGTTAAAAAGGCATAATTTGAAGGTTTACATTATTCACAAATTGGTCACTGAAATTAGGACGATTAAATTGGATGAGTAAATGAATTCTGATTAGTATGAAAATTTACAGACTTGTTAATATTGTATTGAATTTCATTATAGTATAATAAATTGCATCAAGGGACCTCTAATTTATTAGATTTGCAGTTTAGTCCCTAAAACTTGTAATAGTTAAGAATTGGTCCTAAATGATTCATTGTTGATTCACAATGGATAAATGGGACTAATATGTATATTCGGTAAAGTTTTATAGTGTAACATTGTTCACGTTTGTTTGTAAATTGAAATTTTATTGCACCGATCACTGCTCTGTTCATCAGTAGCACTTTTCGACCCAGTTCTCGACCAGGCTAGGAAGGGGTGTTACACATGGCCCTTAATGCGGACCGAACATACTCTTCAATTCTGTGGGACCTTTGTGTTTAAGGAACTCAATGGACTTGAGAAGGCCATGAGAAAATGGTTCAATGGCGACAACTTCTACCTGATTCAAAATTTTGGGCCCATATCATCAATAATCGGCTTTTACCAACCCCAAATCGAGAAACTTTTTCTCTCCGCATGATGTTGTTATTGGACTCCCTCATCAAGTGTCATGACCTATATACCTAGTGCGGCTCATTCACTCTGTCATCGTCGAAAGAGTTGCGTCGATGAGCAAACCACAAGATCTATTCTTTCCTAACCTAATCATAGCACTATGTGCGAAGGTAGAAGTGGGAAAATGGGCCGGGGATACCATTATTGAGGCAGTCTTGAGACTTCTCCCATTAAAAGTGGACGAACTAAAGGGATACAACCCAAATAGCGATGAATGAATTACAATTGTTGCATGTTGTTATAGCTTAGTTGGAACCTTGGGTTCTAGACTATGTTTACTGTTTTTAATTTATGCAATTTCTTTTTCTTGCTTTCATTTCACCTATATTGCATTCATTTCACACAAGCAACAAAAAATTTAATCTTTAAATAGAAAAACAAAATCATGCGTTTGTAAATTTTTTATAGGTAAGAAAATAAATTAGACACATGACATATTTGTATAGAAGCGAAACCTTTGAGTTAGGGTTTTTTTGCATACAAAAAAATTAGGCAAATTGGCATATTTGTACACAAGGAAAACCTTTGTACATTTTTTTATCTATTTATATGAAACCTAAACCAACCATAGTCAATTTATGGTTTTTCTAATCAATTGGATCAAATATCAACCACTGACGGAGGCCCGATTCTAACGAAGGGTAACAATCTTGCTGCCGAAGGGTGTCTAACGACAGCAATGTTTGGAATGACAAAGGGAGTAGTTAGTGTCTTTTATTTTTTTAAATTGACTACGTTTCTAATTTGATCCAATTATTTAAAAAATATTAAAAATAGTTTATGTGGAAAATAATTTAAATATTTTTTTTACAAAATACTTATTAGTTACATGTTGTGTCCTTCAAATTTTTAATCTTCATCAAGTAATTTAATGATATTCAGCGTTTGTGATGTTTAGCGATGTTCGTCGAACGTTGTAGAATTTTGCAATTTATTATTCCTTTTAGGAAAATACTTTGAACAACAAGCTTCTGTAAACTTTATTTTACACAAGACTTTCAATTTAGAGTATAGGGTTTTAGGTTAGGGATTAGAGTTTTGGTGTTTACTGTGTACGATATAGAATTTACGGTTTATGCTTATAAAATTGTGTTTAGGGTTTAAGGTTTGTGATTTAGATTTTAATCCTACATTCCCACGAAATAAACTAAACAACGTAATCGCACACCTAAAAACATTTCTGATAATCTTTATTAAAAACGCTGCTAACGAAAGAAGGAAATTTCTAAATCGTGCAACCATGTTTCAGTACCATTAGATTTAATGATCAACTTAAATTGTAAGAAAAAGCAGTAAAATTGTAGGTTTGTTATTTAGTTTCGATATTTTTTAAATGTCATATGTTACAGTATTTGCTATCAAAGTATCTGAACTGGTATCTAGGTTGCGACACCTTAAAAAGATTTGAACTTTGAATTATAACATTTTCAGTTACAAACTAAACACATATAACCTTTTCGCTTTTCATTCATGCTTCATTTATCATTAAAAGTTGCGCAACTTATGCCCCAGTTCCGCTACTTAACGTGTAATATATAGCAAAGCTAGAAGGTAACCTCTAAACATCATCTGCTCATCCTCTTCGTTTTCAATTTCAATATGCAAGATTCGAAGGTATTTCTGGAAACCCCAGGTTTTTAAAATAGCCTTGCCTTTTTTTTTTTTCATTTACTTTCCATGGATGATCGTTCATTTTGAAGATATGGTTGCTACTATTAATGGGTTTTTTCAAATTTCACGATTTTTTGTTTAATTTTTTACAGGAATCATAAACTCAGTTCACTAAGTGTCTGCTGGAAGCACGCAAGGGTATATTTCTGGAATCCCTAACTCTGTTAAAAAACCCATTGTTTAGTTTGGTTCTTCTTTGGTTTTCATTTACTTTACATGGATGACACTTGCTCTTCAATATTTGGTTGATATAATCCCTTGGTTTACATTTACCTTCCATGCATTCCAACCCCAATTATTTCCATGCCATAGCTTTTAACTTCCAAATTTGTTGATATTATCGATGGTCTTGGCTTCGTGTTCAAAACACAGTTCATATAACAGATGGGTGCCTCTGAATTTTCTTCTGTTTTTTATATATTATTCAATGATGGGGTTGGACGAATTCTTAAATTTGTGATGTGATCGACTTCCAAACAATCGTTTTGTTGAGTGGATCAAAGGATTTATCAAAGCCAAGAGGGGGTGAATTGGGTTTTTAAAATTTGTTGGAGAAAGTGGAATAGCTAAAATTGAAGAACAAAGCAATTTAGAGTGGTTCAAGTTCCAAATGAACTCTACATCCACTACCTTAGCTACCACTAAGGATTTTCCAACAATCCATTAATTGCTCTTCCCCTTTTCAAGGCTTAGGAGGTAACCTTTACAATACCGGTCAAATTGTCTACCCAAAATTGACCAAACCCTCACAAGTATACAAAGAAGAAATTAAGGCAAGAAAGATATTTCTCATTACAAGATTTCCCCTTTAAATACAATCACTCAACCCAAATTTGAATACAAGATCTGAATTGAACACAATACAATTTGGGATTTTACAAGAAATATGAAATTAGGCACTTTGAGCTTGGATTTTTGTAAGGATGTTTCTTTTTGATGCAATAGTTGTTGCTAGTCTTCAATTGGCTTCATTTTATATATTCTCCATTAATTCTAGCCATTTGGGTGGTTAGGGTATTGGATATAGCTGTTAGGACCCTCTCTTTCCACCATAAATGCACTTCTATAGCTTACCTTAGAGGTACACGGGGATCCGTATCGATACATGTCTCAAAACAGAAAGAGTCATTGCACAATTACAAGATGGGTGTATCGATACGCGTGTAAGCGTATCGGTACGGGACATGGACCGTTTCGATACGGGTAAGACCGTATCGATACCATTTTTCTCACAGAGCTCATTAGAAGTTTCTGTATCGATACGACAAAGGGTGTATCGGTACGGGTGACACCGTATCGGTACGCCATTCAAAGTTCTTTAGTTTTACAAAGAGAGCGTATCGATACAGATTCAATTTGTTTCGATACGATGTTTAAATATGGTAAGGGGCGTATCGAAACACGCTTCTCCAGTAGCCAAATTTGTAAAAAGGTATCGATATGTCTAGAAGCGTATCGATACGCCTGGACGTTTTTCAATAGTTTGGCCCTGGAACACTTAGAAAATATTTTGGAGTTTGAGTTTTTCAATCTAGATAAAGCCTTGTTGATTTCAGATCTTTTGAGAGACTTAAAAATCTCATTCAAGTTTTCAATTTTGTCCTTAAAACACTTTGTTATATCAAAATCAAACATAGGTTTTACAATCTCACCCTTTTTGATATAACAAAACCAAAACTTGAAATTTTTGAGACTTTTGAAAAACTTTGCAAAATAACTCCCCCTTAATATTAGCTAGGTAAAATTTAAGTTAAAAATTAAAATTTTAATTGTGAGTTTGTTCCCTCTCCTCCTTTTTGTTAAATAAAAAATAGAGACATAGATAAACATAGGCAAAAGGCATAAATAATAACCAAGCAACATATTATAGATAAACATTAAGTTCAAAATAAAGGAAACATCAAAATATAATCCAAATAACAATAATCAAAGTATAGGTTTTAGAATGCAAACTTAATCCTAAAAACATAATTCAAAGTGCATAAATAGATATCCTAAATGACATGAATGGTATTCAAAGATGATCTACTACTCTTCTCCATCACCATCTTCATCGTCCTCTTCATGTTCATCATCATTCCGCTGAGATTGACGCCACTTGTCGTGAAAAGTGGTAAGAGATATGTTTATCGAGTTGTGACTGCCTTCAAAAGAAGTGAGACGCGTCTCCACATTCTTCACACGATCTTCAAGGCTTATAAAGCGTGTGTCAATAGCGGCAAACCCTGAATTCATCGCTTGATCTATGGAAGCAATTCTCGTGCGCAAGCCCGTGAATTGCTCGTTGACAAAAGTCATAAGGGCATCCATGGAAGGTGGAGGAGGAGCTTGAGCGGCTTGAGGATTGGCAATTTCTTCCGAAATGGCATCGCTAGGGAGCTCGGAGAGACAAAGCCAACTACCATTGATGTAACCACCCGGACCCACTTATGCGTTTAACCTAACTCCAGGCGGTCACAACCTATAATCAAACTTCCTGTGAAATATCTCAGTCAAAATATCAAAACTGACATAGTTTCCCCCTTCGGGAGATTTACGAACCATACCATAAAACCTGTTAACGAAGATATATCAATACTATTCTTAGAACGATTATAAAGTCTATCAGTATTGCTTTCAAATCCATCTCAAAATAGCAAGTAATAGTTTAGTACATGTGTGATTACAAAATAGGTGATATGAAAGCATAAAGTGTTTAGTTATAACTAACGCCAACATCCGGCAAAAGCAAAAGATGATTCGTATCAAAATATAGGCATAAGTCACCCAAATACAGACAATTTGGAAGATAAGAACATTACAACAGACTAAATGTTAAATGTGTTGATCCTCCAGTTGCCGAACCCAAAAGGGTAGCCTATCACAAGTATCTAAAAGGGGAGAAGATGGGGGCATGAGCTAGGGAGCTCAGTTTTTTTCCATTAAGTGCAGATCAAACAAGCAATAAATACATATCAATCATATCATAAGAACACAAAACAAATCAATACAAATGCTCGAGTGCATGCAAGGGTTTACTAGTGACTACCCTCCAACCTTACACCAAATTCAGTCCCCCATAACTGCATCCATAGGGACTTACCCTAGGCCCGATGGGCATAGGTGCCACCTAAAGGGCTGCCTTAGGTCCATAAGGATTTACCCGTGCTAAAGCATCAGAACCTACCCAAGGGTAGACCTTGAGTCCATAAGGATTTACCAGCTGGATAAGGGTTGCACCTGCAGAAACTTCATAACATAACCCAACAGTATACCTCAGACAGTAATCGGTGTTCAGATTCCAGACATGAGTAACATAATACATGTGACAAACATATTCTATTCAGGGTATCAGAAATGGAAGAATTTTGCTTTTGACAGATAAATGGGCATACCATTGAGTAGAGCAGACATTTTCATCATTCATCATACAAACAGATTTTACCATCATAGGTTAAGCTAACAGATCATACTATCAAGTTCATCAGACAGCCAGGCAATACCATCACAGATCAAGCAATCACATAACAAGTATACATATTGAGCAGATATACATCAGGTAGGTAGAGAATGTCATCATACATCAAGTTCATCATTTCATATCATTTTCTATCGTAGTGATGCAATCTCAATAACAATTGAAATATTCATCAAACATAATATTGTTCATGATTAAATCATTATACAATCCATTCAATAGAATATAGCACACATGGAACACACCTCAAAAGCTGGTCGGAGAAGGGTCTAACGAACACCTGCCTCAGTACGCTCGGATACAGGGTCAGATCCTAGATCAAGAAAGAGTAATTATCATAATGTGAAATAAGAGTTAAACTTGTTCTTATACACAGAGTTCGAATTCATACTGATATTCACTGAAGCGTGAGGGCGAGCGGGTCGAGAGGAGCTAGGCTGAGCTGGAGAGTGGTCACACGAGTCTCGAGTACCTTTACACAATTAATACACTATTTTAGTCACTTATTCGATTTACTATTATTTGAATTGAATAATTAGGTACATATGCATGATTTGGGTTGAAGGTCTGATTCTGGTGTCTTAGAGTCGGAATTTCACAAAACGGGCTTCAAAAGCTGTCTTAGGACGTCGAAAAACATAAGATAGGGCTTTTCAGAAATTTTGACTTTTTGGTCAAAGTCAACGCTGGCATCAATAGCTCAAAGTCAACGGGGGTTAGGGTCAACGCTGACTTCATGATGACGTCAGCAGCCAACATGGGGTCAACTGAGTTGTCTTAGCGAGTTGACTCGGACACGAGCCATTTTGAGTCAGAGACGGGTCGGGTCGGACTCAGGCGATGGGCTCGGGTTGACTGGGTTTGGGTTTCGGGCCAAACCAGTTTGGGTTTGGCTAATGGACCGACCGGTTCAGTTCGTCGGTCTACTTGGGCCAGCTGGTTCTGACCGGTTCTTACCCTTGGAAAACTGAGCGTCGCCGGACGGTGACCGGAATGTCGTCGGAAGCTCGGAATGGCACGATTCCACCTGAAAAAGGAATGGCAGATTCAAAAATTCACTTAACCCATCCCACACAAACTCGGAAATCGCTGGAAAATAACCGGAAATCTTTACAAAAAACCAAAAGGTCGCCGGAACTTACGTAGCTCCGATAGAGGCTTCACCGGCATCGGCTGGACACAAAACTTTAGGGGTTTTGCACAGCACGACGAGGGGAGCCGAGAACCGACAGCCGTTCCTCGAACATACGTCGAGGGCGGTCGGAAACTAAGCAAAACAGAGAGGCAGCAGCGTTAGGAATTCGACAAAGTTTTTAACGACTCTCTCGGGTGGGCGACGGCACGACTACGCACGTGACCTGCGACTGGTCGTTCAGAGGAGGGCGGCGCGCGCGGTGGTGGTGGCAGTGTCGCACACGGAGCGGCGGTGCCGGAGATGGACAGAGATCAGGAGAGGGAAAGAACTTTCTTTTAGGGATTCGAATAGATGGCTGGTAGAGTTAAAGGGGTAGGTTAATAGACGCGTCTTTAATTAAATGCATATATAAAACGATTTTACGTTAACCTTAAAGGGTAAAATGGGGAGGCAATATTAGAAATGAGCCTTAGCTCAAATGGTTGGTGCGCTGGATTGTGAGGGCTGAGGTCTCGGGTTCGAGCCTCCACGCCCTCACCTTTCTTTTCTTTTTTTATTAACCTTTTTTATTTTTTTAGCCGGGTGTTACAATTGAAGTACATGAACTTTCCCCTTGAAAGAGATCTTTCATCAATAGGATCGGTGAGGGGAGTCTGGTAGTCGTGAGAACAATCTATCTTTTTTTGGGTGAAGAATTAACTCAAAGTCGTGCCATATGTGAAGGAAGTGTCAAGAGTAGGGTGGCGATGTTGCACGAGATAGACAATCTTCGCAAACATAATCCGAGCAAGATTTGGTTGTTGTCTTTGACGGAAGCACCGAATCCAAAAATCGCCAACTTGGCGGATAGTTGAATACTTTCCTTCTGAAGGCCTAAACCACCAAGAAACCATCAAGTGTAGGATTCGATCTTGAGCATTAAGAGCGGTTACAAAACATCCCAAGACATGGCCAAGAGAATTCTCAACATCAAGACCCTCATTCTCTAACTTGAACACATCACAAATAGATTGAACATCGACGGTGATCTTTTTACCCATTAGATAAGAATTAACGGGCATAACAACACCTGCTTGACTGGCAACACACTTTGCATTAGCATAGAAAATCAAAACCAAATTGCGATAGAAAAATCCAGGAATTTGAATAAAATCCATAAATTTCCATTCTTGTAGCAAAGGTAAGTAAGAAAATTTGAAGCGCTCCGAGTTGAGAAAAGGAACGGAAATTACCCTCCCCGGACGGATTTTATAGTTTTGAAATTGTCAAAAATAGGTGAGATCTCTGGTGGTCTTAAAGCACTTTTGATAGATAAGAGTGTGGTTTGGGCGAGTACCATCTCCGGCATTGGAAACTTCACCGACTTCGTTAGTACGCGCTCTCTTTTTGGGTGCCATTGACTAGAAAAATAGATCAGAACAATGTGTATGCATTACTTTTCTCATTCAACTCATGGAAAATCAATGATCAAGGTTTTAAAAAAATTGAAAGACAAAACAAAATAAAAGGAAAAAGTTTGAAAAAGTTTGTTTTTGAGAAAATAAAACAAAACAAGGAAAATTTAAAACGAAAATCAAAGAAAATAAAAAAGATAAAAGAGACTTATACCTTGATATTGATAGAGAGGAATGGTAGAAGAACTTTGCACCAAATTGATGGAAAGCTTGAAAAGCTTGGCCTGATGTTGAAAACCCTCAAGAGATTTTGAGTTGTGTGGTGAAAATATTAGGGATTGAGAGGCTTTATATAGAGTAAAAACAGCTAGGGTTTTGAAATTTCAATTTTGGTAAAAGTAAAACTCTTTAAATGCCTTAAAGAAGCTGTCTACACAATCGGGTATCGATACGCCAAAGGGTGTATCGATACGGAGGGTAAAATGGTAATTCCGTAGAAACTCGTATCAAAGGTCTGTATCGAAACGGATGCTATCCGTATTGAAACGGGTTTAACCGTATCGATACCCGTTTTAGACAAAATGTAGTCTGGTAACCTAATACAGTACGCGTATCGATACACGGAAAGCCGTATCGATACCCTATGCCTAGAAAATGCATTTTTGGCTTTAAGAAAAACCAAAAGCTCGACTCTAACACATCTTAAATGAATGCAATTGATAAAGGAGCAATTCTAAGCATATTTTAACAGAAGCATACTCCTCCTAGCTATAAGCATGGATACTTTCAAGATCAACAACATATAAACATGCAATTTCACAAATTCAAGCAATTTTAACGTCAAAAAGAGTCCTAAAGGGTCAAGGAAGGCTAGTTAGACCTAACTCTCTCCTAAGGGACCAAAAATGCTCTTTGTCTAGAGGTTTAGTAAAAATATCCGCTAGTTGGTTCAAGATGTCAACGTACTCTATAACAACATCTTCCTTAAGGACATGATCTCTAATGAAATGATGCCTTATTTCTATATGTTTTGTTCTAGAGTGTTGGATGGAATTTTTGGTTAAGCATATGGCACTAGTGTTGTCACACTTAAGGGGTATGGTTTTTACTTTAATACCATAATCTAAGAGTTGTTGCTTCATCCAAAGGACTTGAGCACAACAACTCCTTAAGGATATGTACTCGGCTTTGGTGGTAGATAGAGCTACACTATTTTGTTTCTTAGAGAACCAAGATATGAGCATACTACCTAAGAATTGATATGTTCTCAAAGTACTCTTCCTATCGATTTTACACCCCCCATAATCTACATCCGAATAACCATGAAGGTTGAAGGTTGAGTCTCTAGGGTACCAAATACCTAGACAATGGGTATCTCTAAGGTACCTAAAGATTCTCTTAACGACGATAAGGTGAGACTCTCTAGAACTAGCTTGAAACCTAGCACACAAGCAAACACTGAAAAATATATCCGGTCTACCTGCGGTAAGGTAAAGCAAAGATCCAATCATATAGCGATAAAGCTTAGAGTCAACACACTTACCTCATTCATCTTTGTCAAGCTTTGTAGATGAGCTCATTGGTGTAGCTTAAGGCTTTGCTTGCTCCAATCCAAACTTCTTGAGCATATCTTTCACGTACTTCGCTTGATTGATAAAGGTTTCATCCTTCCTTTGTTTGATTTGGAGTCTCAAGAAGAATGAGAGCTCCCCCATCATGCTCATCTCGAATTCACCTTGCATTAACTTAGCAAACTCCTTGCAATGACACTCATTAGTAGATCCAAAAATAATATCATCAACATATATTTGCACTACTAAGATATCATTTTTATACTTTTTATGAAAAGTGTAGTGTCCACCTTAACTTTTTCAAAACCTTTTTCAATCATAAAGTTTGAAAGTCTTTCATACCAAGCTCTAAGATCTTGTTTTAAACCATAAAGTGCTTTTGTTAGTTTGAAAACATGATTTGGAAATTTTGAATCTTCAAAACCGTGTGGTTGTTCCACATACACTTCTTCATTTATAAAACCATTTAAAAATGCACTTTTCACATCCATTTGAAATATCTTGAAATTATGATAACATGCATATGCAAGCAACATCCTAATAGCTTCCATACTAGCTACGAGTGCATAGGTTTCATCAAAATCTATTCCCTCTTCTTGAGTGTAACCTTAAGCAACTAATCTAGCTTTGTTTCTCACAATGTTACCACTCTCATCTAGTTTATTCCTAAATACCCATTTAGTTCCTATAGTAGATTGATTACTAGGCCTTTCAATTAATGTCCATACATTACTTCTCTCAAATTGATTTAACTCTTCTTGCATAGACATAAACCAAAAATCATCATTTAATGCTTCTTTAATGTTCTTAGGCTCTATGTATGAGATAAAAGCATCATGATTCATGAGTTTAAGAGAAGATCTAGTAGTTACCCCCTTGGATGGGTCACTCAAGATTTCACCACCTTTGACATAGTTGTACTCCCTTGGGTAGCTCACTTCCTTTTCCTCAAGAGCCAAGTCCTTCAAGGCTTCAAGAGGTGGATCTTGTGCATCTTCCTCTTTAGTTTGAATCTCATCCTCCTTTGAAGTTTGTCATCCATCAAAGGCATCAAGGATTCCTACATCATCATCATCACAAGATTCCTTCCTCGGAAGGAGATTATCATCGAATACAACATGAATAGACCTTTCTACTACTAAAGTTCTCTTATTAAATACACGATAGGCTTTAGAGATTAAAGAATACCCTAAGAAAATAGCTTCATCACTTTTATCATCAAATTTACGTAAGTTGTCTTTTCCATTATTTAAAACAAAACACTTGCAACGAAATGGATGAAAATAGATAATGTTAGGCTTTTTAGATTTTAAAATCTCATATGGTGTTTTCTTTAAAAGTGGCCTAATCATTACGCGATTTACAATGTAGCAAGCGGTGTTTGTGGCTTCCGCCCAAAAATATTTAGGTAAATTGTTTTCACAAAGCATGGTTCTAGCCATTTCTTGTAAAGTCCTATTTTTCCTCTCAACTATCCCATTTTGTTGAGGAGTTTGAGGAGCCGAAAAATTGTGGCTAATACCATTTTCATTTAAAAACTCTTCAAAACCTAGATTTTGAAACTCAGTTTCATGATCACTTCTAATATGAGAAATCTTAAGTTCAAGATCATTTTGAGTTAGTTTTGAAAACGTGATGAATTTTTCTAAAGCCTCATCTTTAGAACTTAAGAATAGAACCCCAAGTAAATCTAGAATAGTCATCAACAAGTACAAATGCATACGATTTACCACCCAAGCTCATAGTTCTAATAGGCCAAAATAAATCCATATGAATTAGTTGTAAACACCTACTTGTAGAAACATCATTAATGGATTTAAAGGATGATCTATGTTGTTTACCCTTAGAGCATGCATCACATATCTTATCATTTGAGAATTTGATCTTGGGTAAACCTCTAACTAGATTTAGGGAAACTATTTTTTCTAAAACACTAATGCTAGTATGTCCTAGTTTCCTATGCCATAGCCATGTATCATTTTCATTTTGTGCAACAAAACATGCATGGGATGTATGAATATCATCTAGATGCACCATGTAAATGTTACCTATGTGATGACCAATGAGCCTTATATTATTTGATTTAATGTCAACAATTTTACACCCATTTTTATCAAATAAGACATTAAACCCTTTATCGCACAATTGACTAATGCTCAATAAATTGTGTTTTAGAGGATCGACATACAAAACAATTTCAATGAGTATAGTAGAGTGATTACCTATGGATCCAATACCTTTAATGTGGCTTTTGGAGTTGTCACCAAATGTCACTACTCCTCCACTTTTTGGCTTTAAGTCCATGAATCGACTCTTGTCTCCGGTCATGTGCCTCGAGCATCCAATATCAAGGTACCACGAGTTTTGGCTTTGTGCTTTGGCCTTGTAGCAATGCTCCCCCTACAAACAAAGATATTAAGCTTTGATTTTTGGTACTCAAATCATTTTGGGTCCATGAGTGTTAGCTCCCAAAAGCTTGGTTCCCTTAGGAATCCAAGGTGACATGACATCAATGTTATTAGATTTGACAAGTTCCTTAGGAACCCATACACTTCTAACTCTTTTAGTTCTATTATGCATATATGAGCAATTTTGTTTGTAGTTATAGGTCTTTCTCTTAGGTTTGTTTGTTTTAGATTATTCACCTATTTCATTTTTTCACATTACCAGCACTCTTGAAAGAATTCTTAAGCTCATTAAGCTCGTTTAACACCTTTTGGTGTTCACTATTGCATTGAGAAATAAGATTGTTTAAGTTTACATTTTCATCTTGAAAGAATTTAAGCTCATCTTGTAAACCTAAGATCTGTTTCTAAAATTTCAAGTTAGCTTGAGAAAGTGAGTCATTTTTAGCATTTAATTCTGAAATGATCTTTCTATTTTTTAGAACCGACTCCTTATACTTCTCAACTAACTCATCATAAACCTCTTGTAACTCATCATAAGTATCATGCAATTCATCAAATGTAAAATCAAATGAAGATGCGTTAGAGGTTACCATGGAGGAATCATCCTCAAAAGCCATGAGACAAAGGTTGGCCACTTCGTGTTCCTCATCCTCAGATGACTCCTCATCACTCCAAGTAGAAAGCTTGGCTTTGAGCTTCTTCTTCTTCTCAAAGCCCTTCTTCTTGAGTTCAGGGCACTCGGAACGAATATAACCCGGTTTTTTGCACTTAAAGCAAATGATTTTATCTCTCTCATCTTCTTTGTTTTTGGTCTTGAAGTCCATTTTTCTTTGAATTTTTCTACCCCAATTGGGCCTCATAAACCGTGAGAATCTTTTGGCTATCATAGCCAATTCTTATAGGTCTTCCTCCTCACTAGAAGTGCTCTCCTCATGTAGAGAAGCTTTGAGAGCCACTCCTAGCTCCATCTTCTTATCTACCTCAAGCTTCTCCACTCTTCTTTCTTCCTTCTTCCTTCTTCCTTTCATCTTCTCTTCCTTGCTTCATGATCTCATGAGTTAGGAGAGAACCAACTAGCTCATCAAGCTTGAGTGTCTTCAAATTCTTAGCCTCAATGATGGCGGTTCTCTTATCATCCCAAGACTCATGATGTGAGTAGAGTAGCTTCCGAACTAGTTTGTCTTCTGGGATTATCTCTCCAAAACCGTTTAGTTAATTGACGATTGTAAAGAAACGATCAAACATCTTTGAAACGGTTTTGTCGGGCTCCATTTTGAAATTCTCATAGCTAATATTGAGAATTCCAATCTTTGTCTCCTTCACATCACTTGTTCCTTCATATGTAGTCTCAAGTGTATCCCACACTTCATTAGCACTTTCGATTGAGGAAACTTTGGAGTAGATATCTGGACCGAAAGAGCAAAATAACATGTGAAGAGCTTTGTCGTTGATTTGAATATTCTTTCTCTCTTCTTCACTCATCTAATTTTCCTTTTTGGCACAAGTCTTCCTTCGTCGTCTCTCTTCATCGGAATAGAGGGACCATCTTCAATAGAATCCCAAACTAGATAATCGTTGGATTTAATGAAGAGACGCATCCGGTTCTTCCAAAAAGGGTAGTTATCACCGTTGAAGAAAGGTGGTTTGTGGTCGATTGAGACTCGTACATGCTTGACCCGGAGGTAGATGCCATGGCTTGCTTTGTAGTTGACCACACTCTTCCTAGAATCTCCTCTTGTGGTTGTTAATCCTTCAAAGAGGTAGGCTCTGATACCAATTTTTAAGTGGATCAAAGGATTAATCAAAGACAAGAGGGGGTGAATTGGGTTTTTAAAATTTGTTGGAGAAAGTGGAATAGCTAAAAATGAAGAACAAAGCAATTTAGAATGGTTCAAGTTCGAAATGAACTGTACATCCACTACCTTAGCTACCACTAAGGATTTTCCAACAATCCACTAATTTATCTTCCCCTTTTCAAGGCTTAGGAGGTAACCTTTACAATACCGATCAAATTTTCTACCCAAAATTTGACCAAACCCTCACAAGTATACAACGAAGAAATTAAAGCAAGAAAGATATCTCTCAATACAAGATTGCCCCTTTAAATACAATCATTCAACCCAAATTTGAATACAAGATCTGAATTGAACACAACACAATTTGGGATTTTACAAGAAATATGAAATTAGGCACTTTGAGCTTGGATTTTTGTAAGGATGTTTCTTTTTGATGGAATAGTTGTTGCTAGTCTTCAATTGGCTTCATTTTATAACTTCTCCATTAATTCTAGTCGTTTGCGTGGTTAGGGTATTGGATATAGCCGTTAGGACCCTCTCTTTCCACTATAAATGCACTTCTGCAACTTACCATATCAGTACACGGGATCTGTATCGATACATGTCTCAAAATAGAAAGAGTTGTTGCACAATTACAAGAGGGGTGTATCGATACGCGTGTAAGCATATCGGTACGGGTCAGGGACCGTTTCGATACGGGTAAGACCGTATCGATAGGGAAAGGGCGTATCGGTACGGGACAACCATCACTTTAAAAATCTGTTACCTAACAATTGACACCAATGGTCAAAATCATTAAAAGCTTTCGAATTTAAACTTCCATTAAAACCGTATCGATACGGGTG
Source organism: Hibiscus trionum (assembly GCA_030270665.1). Taxonomy (NCBI): domain Eukaryota; kingdom Viridiplantae; phylum Streptophyta; class Magnoliopsida; order Malvales; family Malvaceae; genus Hibiscus; species Hibiscus trionum. Next base: position 3,720,807 of record BSYR01000007.1, on the reverse strand, counting down.
AGACCGTATTGGTACGCCATTCAAACTCCTTCAATTTTACAGAGAGAGCGTATCGATACAGATTCAATATGTTTCGATACGGTAAAGGGCGTATCGAAACGTGTTTCTCTAGTAGCCAAATTTGTAAAAAAGGTATTGATACGGCTAGAAGCGTATCGATGTACCTGGACGTTTTTCAATAGTTTGGCCTTGGAACACTTATAAAATATTTCTCGAAACCCCAGGTTTTTAAAATAGCCTTGCCTTTTCTTTTTTTTCATTTACTTTCCATGGATGATCGTTCATTTTGAAGATATGGTTGCTACTATTAATGGGTTTTTTCAAATTTCACGATTTTTTGTTTAATTTTTTACAGGAATCATAAACCCAGTTCACTAAGTGTCTGTTGGAAGCACGCAAAGGTATATTTCTGGAATCCCTAACTCTGTTAAAAAACCCCTTGTTTAGTTTGGTTCTTCTTTTGTTTTCATTTACATTACATGGATGACACTTGCTCTTGAATATTTGGTTGATATAATCCCTTGGTTTTCATTTACCTTCCATGCATTCCAACCCCAATTATTTCCATGCCTTAGCTTTTAACTTCCAAATTTGTTGATATTATCGATGGGCTTGGCTTTGTGTTCAAAACACAGTTCATATAACAGATGGGTGCCTCTGAATTTTATTCTGTTTTTTTTATATATTATTCAATGATGGGGTTGGACGAATTCTTAAATTTGTGATGTTGATCAACTTCCAAACAATCGTTTTGTTGAGTGGATCAAAGGATTTATCAAAGCCAAGAGGGGGTGAATTGGGTTTTTAAAATTTATTGGAGAATGTGGAATAGCTAAAATTGAAGAACAAAGCAATTTAGAGTGGTTCAAGTTCCAAATGAATTCTACATCCACTACCTTAGCTACCACTAAGGATTTTCCAACAATCCACTAATTGCTCTTCCCCTTTTCAAGGCTTAGGAGGTAACCTTTACAATACCGGTCAAATTGTCTACCCAAAATTGACCAAACCCTCACAAGTATACAAAGAAGAAATTAAGGCAAGAAAGATATTTCTCAATACAAGATTTCCCCTTTAAATACAATCACTCAACCCAAATTTGAATACAAGATCTGAATTGAACACAATACAATTTGGGATTTTACAAGAAATATGAAATTAGACACTTTGAGCTTGGATTTTTGTAAGGATGTTTCTTTTTGATGCAATAGTTGTTGCTAGTCTTCAATTGGCTTCATTTTATATATTCTCCATTAATTCTAGCCGTTTGGGTGGTTAGGGTATTGGATATAGCCGTTAGGACCCTCTCTTTCCACCATAAATGCACTTCTATAGCTTACCGTAGAGGTACACGGGGATCCGTATCGATACATGTCTCAAAACAGAAAGAGTCATTGCACAATTACAAGAGGGGTGTATCGATACACGTGTAAGCGTATCGGTACGGGACATGGACCGTTTCGATACGGGTAAGACCGTATCGATACCATTTTTCTTACATAGCTCATTGGAAGTTTCTGTATCGATACGACAAAGGGTGTATCGGTACGGGACAACCATCACTTTAAAATCTGTTACCTAACAACTGACACCAACGGTCAAAATCATTAAAAGCTTTCAAATTTTAAATTCCATTAAAATCGTATCGATACGGGTGACACCGTATCGGTACGCCATTCAAAGTCCTTCAGTTTTACAGAGAGAGCGTATCAATACAGATTCAATTTATTTCGATACGATGTTTAAATACGGTAAGGGGCGTATCGAAACACGCTTCTCTAGTAGCCAAATTTGTAAAAAAGGTATCGATACGTCTAGAAGCGTATCGATACGCCTGGACGTTTTTCAATAGTTTGGCCCTAGAACACTTAGAAAATATTTTGGAGTTTGAGTTTTTCAAACTAGATTAAAGCCTTGTTGATTTGAGATCTTTTGAGGGACTTAAAAATCTTATTCAAGTTTTCAATTTTGTCCTTAAAACAATTTGTTATATCAAAACCAAACATAGGTTTTACATGTTTTATTTCTTATAGGATCTCTAAACCCAAATCCCATTGAACTCTTCTTCAGTTTACCCATTAACCATGCAACAGCCAACCAAACGTCGACGAATCGTTTACCCAATATCATCTTTTGATGAATACAATTTTTGAGACCAAGATGAAAAGACCAAATATTATAAACATTTCTATGGTAGAAAAATTTGTAAAGAACGTGTTGTGGCAATGAATTTTCTTCAGAACGAAACCTTCAACTTTAATATGCAGTCAACTTTCAAGAAAGAAACGGGGTTGGAATGCTTTTCTTGACATCCAACTGAGGGTTTGTGAAAGACTTGTACGGGTCTTTTACAGTAATGTCAGAACTGTAAAAGATAAAAATTCATCTGAGATCATTGGCATCAACTCTTTTGTTATGCGTAAGGAACTCTCTATCATCCCCAATCAATTGTAAATGATTTGGGTATTGAAAATAAAGGCCCTCACGATGAAACTGATACCAGATCTATTAAAAAGTACAATGGGTATAGCCCTAAAAATCTTCCTTTTGAAGCGAGAATCTTTCACCTTATTGTGTCATGGTTTCTTCAACCGTTCGGTGGGAAGGCAAGAACAATCTGAGAGATTGATTGTTGGTGGCTAAACCAATATCGAACTGAGGTTGCTTCTAACATTGCCAAATTCATTTTCCTCCAGATAGTATCCTTTATCACTAAGGACCATGGGGCCTCAACCTCTCTTCCCTATGCTTGTTTCCTAACACACATCTTTCACAAGAATGATGTTGATTTTTCTTTGGACCTCTTTGTCCCTTTAAAGGAAAAGATTGACGAACATTCGACCCATAAATGTGGATACAACTTTGACGAAAAAGAAAAGTGTTGGATTTATAAGGACACAAAAGATGCTGCCAACGCAGAAAATGAGGAAGAACATTCCCCTTCGCCTGCCAAACAAGTTTCTTCTACAATTCCAGAGGGGATTACGATGAAGTCACTGCTTAAGTACATGGTTAATTGTCGTGATCATGTTGATTCGCAGTTAGCTGACCTTCGGAACCATGCTGATTCACAGTTTGCACAGCTTTAAAACCATGTTGATTCTCAGTTTGCTGAGCTTCCTAAGCATGTTGATTCTCAGTTTGCTGAGATTCATAAGGAAATGGCCTCCCTTCATCAAGAATTCAGTACCTACTCGCAAGACAGCTTACTACCCTTTTAATATCGAGACTTTTTTAACTTGTTTATATTTTTTGGAATTTGTTGCAGATTTTTATGTTCTTCATTTTATTTTATTTCACTTACGTTTCTGGAAAAAAAATAAACTTGCATTTTTAATTTATTTCATTACCCACAATTATATATTGTTCTTCTACTCCTATCCACTTCTATCTTTGTACAGAGCAACGTCAACTATTTGAGTTTTCCCTCCATGATGTGTACTGGAACTATAGATGTTCTAAATCACGTGTCGAAGGAAACATTGTTCACTATTATTGTGTATTGCAATCACAAGATTGCAATTCAATTGTACCTCGACGCAGAGGGAATAGATTTTATGGCCACATGAAGCCCCGAGGTTTTAAGTAATAAGTTGTGTTACTGTTCAAGTGTTTCGATTAATGTGTTATTCTCCACATTTTTAAAGCCGCGATGCTTTCTTTAAATGGATGCACAATCATGGATATTTAATCGATGTTGAAGAATTCAAATATCGGGTTCCAACCTTCTTCGCTGAAAAAAAAGAGAAATTACAATTCATAATGGAAAATTGCAGAATTTGGTGAATATGGAAGAAGTAACAAGGTTGTACAAAAAAATGGAGAAATTTCAAGTCAAAAGAAAAAACCTGAAAAATAATACGATGTTTGACAAGGATGTTTTGAATAATCATAATGTGTTACGTTGTGATAAAAAAATTCATCTACAATGTAAACACGATCCAACTTACCTTTTCCATAAACAAACAATGCAATTAACAACTGCTTGCGACTATCATTAACTCATGTCAGGAATCTCTTATGCACGTCATCTCGATATCAGAATTTTTTGTTGTACGAGCCTGGCATGTCTTCTCTTGTCTGGAATCTAAGCTGTAACATAACTAAGAGTTACGATACTCAAACATTAATAAAATTTACCCATTCCTGTAGAGTTTTGATACTAATCGTCTACAATGTTCACGTTCATTTATAGTTACATGTTCATATGTATTTGGGAGTATCGAAATGTATGTAAGAGTTGCGATACTTATAACGAGAAGGCCACCTTAAATGTTACAATATTGTGTAAGATTTGATGTTCATGTTCAATAATATCGAAACACGAAGTATAGTATCGATACTTATTGTAGAGCGTTTGGGTGTTCTATAAATATGAGCGCAAGTGCACACTCTTGTCAAGTTATAGTATAAAAGATATCGTCTCCCACGAGGATTGGACAGCTTATTCGAATCGCAATTCCTGCACAAGAAAAATTATATGCACAAGTAAATTTTAGTTTGTAATGAAAAGTAAATAAACACAAGTAATTGATAGAAGAGATCAAGGTGATAGAATGGGTTAGGTTATGCTGCTCAGTAGTGTGAAACTGTGTTGAACATGTTTAGTTGTTTTGCGCTGCCAAACTTTGCTGCCTCGACAAAAGATTGTAGATTGGTGCTTCGACGCTTTCACTACCTCGGTAGGAGGAACGAACGATTGGCTCGGTGGCAAACTCGACAGTCCTTCAAGGCTTGACAGAATGCTTTGATAATGATCCCACTTATGTCTAAGTCAGAATACTGTTGTTGCCCAATGCAGATGGTACCCGTCGGCGTGAATCTTACAATGAACAACAACTTTTGGTTCGTCCTTGTTTAGCCGCCTTAAACCCTAACCTATATCTAGGCTGGATTGATCAACACCTGGTATTGATGAGATCGTGCTTACTTCTTTCGTGAGTTTGACTCTCTCGGTACCAAACAAATGGATTGCTCACAATTGATCTCTTGACTCAATTGAAAACAATAAAGAACATGAAATAAGCAAACCTTGAATTTATTGCAAAAACAAACTTGAAACCTAAACAACCATTCTCGCATCTACTTTACAACATAACCCAAACCTTGGAGAATTTAGAACATAGTGGTGGCAAGAAAACACAAGAGAAACCTAAGCTATGCCGACTATGAGTTGTTAAAATACAAGGTATGATCAGGTATATATAGGGCATGGCCTAGGTTAAGTCCTCCTTGGAGTATAAGTCTTCCTCATGATAAAGTAGCTTTTGCATTAAACGTGTCCTTTAATTATGGCTTCTTTGACTTGAAATTAGACTCCTTGTGCCACAAGTAAGCTTAAGCTGCCTTAGACATTTTCTCCTTTGGCAGCTTTGTCCACTGTTTCTGGCATCAATAAATTGCATGGATGGGCTCATTGGACTTAGAAAATTATGCTCTTCCAATCGCACTCCAATTTACCAATTCCTCAAGTTGCTACCCTAGGCGGAAGATATGGCGGCGACAACTACTTGGCAACATCTCACTCCGTGTTGAACTACTTCAGTACAGCTCCTTGGCTTGCTGCCTCAGCATCAGCTCCTCAAACTTCTCCTCCTCCTGACATCTTCTAGCATCTGAAACTAAAACTAAACTAAAACAATATATTTTCTTACCAAATTAAATATGTTCAATTAAAACAAGGCAAAGCAAAGAATACTGTAAATAATGCATGCATGCGCCTAAATATGCCTAAAATGCACTTAAGAACAACAATAATATGAGATGGAATGCATACAAAATATAGGACTTATGAGCACTTTACACTTATCAATGCTAAAACGATGTCAGACGTGTTTAATGATATACTCAGCTCTGGTTAAGCTAGTTGACAACTCCCATTACATTTGGACATTTGTTCGAGGAACAGACAGAAATATGATCACCAACACAAACATAAATTAGATTAAAAAGTACGATATGAAATTAGATGCATGGTTCATTGCTACAAAGCTAGATTAGTTCAATTAAAATGAATGAAAGAATAGTCTATTTCTGTGCTGTTGTAGTCTATTGATATATTAGATGTGACGTTCAATTCCTCAATTATTTGTTCTTTCTCATGTCGTCTCCTGGAATTACGTACACAAACATCGTCTGCGTCTGTGGAAGGAGGAGAACCTCCTAAAATTCTTGATGAACTAACACCTTCATCAAATTTTACATATAGCTCGATGTTGGTACCCCTTACATGGTTGTATCTCCTAAACATCTTGCGAAAGTCGCTTGCATTACATATTTGTAACATGTAATGAGCTTCAGGGCCGGGCTCATCGACGAAGATTTTGGCTTCCAATGAAGCCAATTTCTTCCTTGTTGTTTTTCTAACCTTCGTTGAAATCAACTCAAACAAATAATCCTTCTTGATGTTGCTATTGAATAAAGTGTAGAGGTGTGTCCTAAAAAGAAAACTGTTGTTGAAAATCTTGTCACGATAATTTTTAATAAAGAATTTCTGCACAATATGGTAGTGTAGGAAATAGGAATATTTATAGAAGATTTGTACAGGTAAAATCAGGGTTTCGCACCTAAAATGTTACCGATAATCAGTTTGGGGTTCAACACTTAAAATGTTATCGAAAATCAGTTTGGGGTTCGACACTTAAAATGTTATCGATAATCAATTTGGGGTTCTGGATCTAAAATGTTAATGGAATTTATTTTGGGGCTCGGCACCTAAAATGTTATTGTAATTGGTTTGGGGTTTGGACTATAAAATGTTAATAAATTTAGTTTGGGGTTCGACACTTAAAATGTTACTGAAAAATAGATTTGAGGTTCATCACTTAAAATGTTACGGGCAACGAGTTTGGGGTTCGTGACCTATAATGTAAACGAAAATTAGTTTTTCCTTCTGAATCCAAAATGTTGGGGGAAATCAGTTTGGCGTTCGGACCCTAAAATGTTTATGAAATTTAGTTCCGAGATCGGCACCTAAAATGTTATCTAGGTTTCAGTTTGAATCTAAAATATTAATGAAATTCAGTTTTGTGACCGACACCTAAAATGTTACCTACATTCAGTTTGGCATTGGTGAACCTAAATTATTAGCAAGATATTGAACTTTTTAAGATAAGTAAAACATTTCATTCTCAACCTAAAATCTTACCAAAAAGGAGTTACAGTGGTTAGGAAAACTAAAATATTATGAGCTTATTCTACTTTTTAAGTTCGAAGGAAAACAGTTAACTCATCACCTAAAATGTTAGAAAAACCCAGTTTAAGGGTAAAACATTTCATCAGCCAATTGAAAATCTAAACCAAAACCAATTTGAATTGACTGGTAACCTGTAACTGGAAAAACAAGTGCCTATGTATAGTAGCCGCATTTTAACATGCCACACAACAGAGCTACCCATTAAGGGTTATTTTGTTTTGAATCTTTTGGATGTTTATGTATGATTCTCTTTTTAATTGAATGAATTTTCTTGCTTTTGTCAAAAAAGAAAATGAGAAAACGACTAGCACGTGTAGGGGTGATAATGAGCCTGACTGGCTCGCGAGCTACTCGGGCTAGGCTCGGTCAAAGCTCGACTCTAGTGAGCTCGACTCAGGCTCGGGCTCGGCTCGAGACCTTAACAAAACGAGCTGAGCCTACACAAACTCGTGAACATGCTCGGAATAATTATATATGTATATATGTGTGCACTAAAAGTAATCTGTTTAGCAAAAGATACAACAATTAAGAAAAAGTCACTTCTAAATTATAGTTGTAATTATTTAAATTCACTTCTAATAATTTTTAGATTGTTTTCTAACACTTATATTAGTAGATTACTAAAATTAAATGACTAAGTTGAATTAAAGTAAACTTTACACTATAAATTATGAAAAGATCAAGGACTAAAATAATAAAACTAAAAAGTAACATAGCTGAAATGTGTATCTACCTATCCCTATAAAGCTTGAGGGGGAGAAACAACTTTACAATATACACCAATACGCCACATTTTTAACATACATAAAGCAAGGAGAGCAAGCAACCTATAAATAGGTACTTAAACTTAGAACAATAAGCTAATATACTCTTGGCCTTTCGGATGAGGTCAAGTAAACATGGGCCTTTATGCCCATGGGTTTTTAGTTGAGATGACTTTAAATTCAAGTTTTCAAAGTTTGGATTACTTTAATGATCCTTGAGCTTAGAATGGTTTATTTCAAACCCAGCTTGAGCTGAGCCTGACGAGCTCGAACCGAGCCTAATGAGCTTCGAGCTCGAGCCGAGCCCAATAATATTGTTTTCGAGCTGAGCTTGAGCTCGGCGAGCCTCGAGCCTGAACCGAGCCTAATAATATTATTTATGAACCGAACCGAGCTTGGTTAAACTCGGACTCGGCTCGACTCGTTAGCACCTCTAAGCATGTGTCTCATTTACTTATTGTTGTCGGTATTTTGTCGTGTCTCATTTCATCAATTCCAACACAAAGCTTCCTTCAATTGGCGTTTGACATAATTGATTTTTTCAATGAGGTGAGACGAGTTTCGTGAAACTCACCGACAATTTTCAAGTGGAGATGACCTCCAGTGTAATTCATCACAACACAGCACAACTATAGTTATTATTTGTGGACAGAATTTTAAATATGATTTCTCAATCTAATATCTTCTTCTTTTAATAAATAGGACCCGTCCCTATCTGTTCCCCATTTAATGCTTGGAATTATATCGTCTTGATTTTTGTTCATCTAGTTGTCTCTTCCATTGCTGGAACTTCAATTATTAAAGCCAAAGATCAGTTTTTTTTTTACATTGTTTAATGAGACTTTAATTTGTCTACTTTTTTTTTTTTTTTACTTTCAACTCCATTGCTGCATCAGTTATAAGGCTGCTTTCAACTTCTTCCATGGAATTTATCAATTTCAAAGCTGATAACAAAATTACTGAAGAGCTTGTTTGATGTATGACTTCATCTCTCTTAACATTTATGCAATTTAAATCTACTTTGGCTGCACTCCTCTTTGTAACATATTTGGGAAGATAAAACAGAAAACCAAACAAACTCATATGTCCAAAACAAATTACCTCATGTCACCCTACTTGCCAACAAAACGGTGGCCATATATTCTTTTACCCTGATTATATATATATATCTGATTTAACTATATATATTTATGCGGAGGCACGCGTCTTTATATATATATATATATATATATATATATATATATATATATATATATATATATATATATTTATATATATATATATATATATTGATGCCCAAATAAGGAGGAGTCGAATAAGGGAAGTGGAGACGACGGACAAGGTAGTTGTGACGGATTCAGGCGGTTTATCTCTTGTAGATTTGGGTCCGAGAGTCACAAGTAGCATGAGGATCTAAGCCATGAAGTAAACGAGAAGAGATGATGGAAGAAAATGGTAGTGCCTTTGGAATCCAGCTTGCCTTCTCCATTCAATAACTCATGTATTTAGTCTCAGAGACCGTAGGTAATTGGACATCGATAGGTTTAGTGACGACCTAAGGATGGGTTGGCAGAGATAGGTCCAACTTTTGAGTACTTAGGCCTTGCATGTTGGGCACGTGGATGTAATGTAGAATTGTCTGCAATGTCCTATTCTTTAGACATCTTGAGGCCTCTGGGATCATTGGTCTCGAAGGGATATTTCTTTATAGAGGCAGCTATCATGGATCATTTCCGATGTTCACCAGATGTGGAGAAGCCAGAAGGCATTTTCAAAAATTTTGCGGTGACGGAAGATTTGGGTGTAACACTTGTCCCTAGTAGTAAGGGTATCATAAAGTGGTACAAGTTGAAACGTTTACAAATATCTTACATACTAGTTGGAATGCCAAAAGACGATCTCATTAAATGCGAAAAATCATAGTGATTCATCTTGTGGTTGCGTACGGATACACGCGTTACTCTAGAGTTGGTGTCGTTTCACCTTCGTCTACTCAAAAGTCGATTATAAATATCCCTTAGGGTTTAGGGCGATTTTTCAACATTAAGTCTTCCAAGTTTCTCTTTATTTTCTTTTTAAAGCTATTGGTCTTTCAATATTCTTTCCAAGGCTTGCCGAGAACAATTGTTAGAGGAGCAAAGACCAGAGCAAGGAAGATCGTTGCAAACCATTCTGAACTGTAGTTGGGAGTTCATTTGAGGCTAATGTCGACGTAAGCCAAACGATGGAATTGTTGAGATATCGTGGTCTACTGTGGGATAACTATGAATTCATGCTCGAGATTCCCACAAGAATCAATGGCGAGAGTGACTGTTATGTTTTCGATGAGGAGTCATCTTGGTTTTATCTTCCGTTGTATTTCCTAGAGGTAGGGTTTCAGGCATCATGTGCGAATATGACATTGCTTGATCAGCTGACAGGGGTGTCATGGTGGGTTCTGATAAGCTACTTTCTTGTGTGCAAGGAGAAGGGGTTGAATCCATATGTGGTCGTTCTGAAGAACTATTTCATTTTGACCGGAGCCGGTCGAAAGATTAGTCCAGGCTTATTTAATTTTTCACGAAGGCAACACGAGGGATTTGGTATTAGAGAATCCATCAAGGGATGGACCAGTAGAATGAAGCTTGGGCTTTACCATACCAAGTACATCAAAGCCATAAAGAAGTTTCTAAGAGTCTTCAACTTCCTGTTGCGATGGATGAATCCTATCAACACAAAGAGAACCTCAATTAGTAGGTTGTCAAAGCTTGAGGCAATTCATGTCGAGGAGCTATCGAAAAGCGAATGGCTGGATGCTCTAAAGGTTATCACGCTCCAAAATGTTTTAAAATACTACCTTAGAGGGGATAGCCCGATCGAGTGGAGGTAGAGGAATTTAAGTCTTGGGCATTGCCCTCCCCTTGGCGTGGCTAAATCTCATTAAGCCTGTCTATATAAGGCATATGATTAAATTGGTAGGATATTGTTGGGTGATGGCACATAGGATAAGGATATCTGGTTTCTTACTATGGTTACCCTCGGAGGTTTTGGTTGTTTCGTCATGCTGTTAGCAGATTCTCAAGGGTTCATAGAATATCCCTCAACATTTTTCTAAGAGATATTTTTTGGTGAAGAAAATTGGCAGAAAGTTTAGTACCGAGGATGAAATGGTAGCATCAGAGTGCTCGTCGAGTGAGGATGCAAGCAATTTTCGTGTGCATGAAGTAGGTGCTTATGATGACGCCCATTAAGTAAACATTGACAAGGAGATTCTAAAGGATGCAATTGGGGTCTCAAGCGCTTCCCTAGAATTAAAAGTAGGTAATTATTCTTTTCTTGTTATCTTTTCAACTGGGAGTGAAAGAGAGAGCAAGCGAGCGAATCCACCCATTTTTTTCAAGTCTCGCATCTTTCTTCATCTAATTCTTTGTCTTCCTCAGAAAGTTGAGGTAAGGTGTTTCAGAAAAGATGTAACTCCTTTCGCGGAATCGAATTGATCGAAGTACTTTTCTTTTGAATGTACATAACAATATTTATCTACTCTTAAGGCCCTAATGGTACCCACCACAACAGCTGGGCTGAGGAACCTTAAAATTCAAGTTGCTCTAAAGGTAAAAAAATCTTGTGAATCAAATTGTGTGAAACCGAGAATTTGATTTTGATATAACTAAAGAATTTAAAGACTAAATTGAAAATGTGAAAACAAATTTTTAAGTCCTCAAACCTCTCAATATGTTTAAAAGAAAATGCCTAAGTTAAAAACTGATTTTATCAAAACTTTTCTAAGTGTTCTTGAAGCCAAAACAGTGATTTTCGAGTCACCGTTTCGGAACGGCCTTAGGCGTTTCGAAACACTTTTGAAACTGTGAACCTGTGTTTCGAAACGGGTATCGAAACGGGTTCAACACTGTGAACCCTTGTTTCGAAACGAGTTTCGAAACGGCTTAAGAACATCGAGACACCGTATCAAAACGACATCCAACGTTTCGAAACGGTATTCAAATCAGATTTAAAAATATGACCGTTGAAAATTTTTAACTGATTTTACACAAGTCGTTAAGGCGTATCGAAATGATTTCAAGCCGTTTCGATACAGGCCTTGACAGTGGCAAAAATGTTTCGAAACGGGTTTCGAAACGTCTCTTAGCGTATCGAAACAAGCTTAACCGTTTCGATACGGGCTCTTTAATGCACCCCAACGGCTCTTTCTATTTTGTTCTGTTTCGAAACGGTTGGTTGCATACTGCATTTATGGAGGGAAGATAACATCCCCAACAGCTCTATTGATGAATGCAACAACCACAATGGCTAGAATTCAATGAGAAGGTATAAAATGGACCTCTAAAAGCTTCAACAATAACTATAGATCTAAAAGCAAACATCCAAACATCAAATCCAAGCATTTGTGCCTAAATCCCATTATTGTCTTGTAACCCCAATTGTATTTTTCATTCTTATCATTTCAATTGGGTTGAGTGCTTGTAATTGGGCTATATTTTGTATTGAGAGATACTTGTTTTAGCCAACAACTTCTTTGTTTCTATTGTGTGAGGATTGGGTCAATTTTTGGGTAGAAAATTTGACCGAAATTGTAACAGTTGCCTCCTTAGCTTAGAAAAGGGGAAGAGCAATTAGTGGAATTGTTGAAAATCCTTAGTGAAGCTAAGGTAGTGGATGTAGAGTTCGATTGGAACTTGAACCACTCTAAAATTCCTTGTCTACTAATTTTTATTTATCAATTCCATTCCAAAAAGTTTAAAAACCCAATTCACCCCCTCTTGGTTTATATCGATCTTTCGATCCACTCAACAATTGATATCAGAGCCTACCTCTTTGAAGGATTCACAACCACAAGAGGAGTTCTTAGGAAGAGTGTGATCATCCAAAAATCAAGATATGACATCTACCTCCGGATCTAGCATGTACGAGTCTCAATCCACTACAAAAATGCCTTTCTTCAATGGTGACAACTATCCGTTTTGGAAGAATCGGATGTGCCTCTTCATCAAGTCCAATGATTACCTGGTTTGAGATGTCATTGAAGATGGTCCCTACATTCCATTGAAGCAAGATAATGAATGAATGATGGTTCTAAAGAAAAAGATGGAGATGAGTGAAAAAGAGAGGAAGAACATCCAAATAAATGACAAAGCTCATCACATGCTTTTTTGCTCTTTGGGTCCGGACATCTATTCCAAAGTCTCCTCCATTGAGAGTGCCAAGGAAGTGTGGGATACTCTTGAGACCACCTATGAAGGAACCAATGATGTGAAGGAAACCAAGATTGGAATTCTCAATCTTAGCTATGAGAATTTCAAGATGGAGTCCGATGAAACGGTGTCCAAGATGTTTGATCGCTTCTCAACCATAGTCAACGGGCTTAAAGGATTTGGAGAGACTATTTCGGAAGACAAGCTTGTCCGGAAGCTACTCTACTCACTTCCCGAATCTTGGGATGGGAAGAGAACCGCCATCATAGAAGCCAAAAACTTGAAGACTCTAAAACTTGATGAGCTAGTGGGTTCTCTCCTTACTCATGAGATTATGAAGCAAGGAAGGGGAGAAGAAAAGAAGAAGGAAGAGAAAAGAGTAGAGAAGCTAGAGGTGGAAAAGAAGAAGAAAATGAGAATAACTCTTAAAGCTTCATTACTTGAGGAGAGCTCTTCTAGTGAGGAGGATGAGTTAGAAGAATTGGCTATGATAGCCAAAAGATTCTCACGCTTCATGGAGTCCAACCGAGGAAGGAAAATTCAAAGAAAGATGGACTTCAAAGGTAAAAAAAAAGAAGAAGTGAGGGATCAAATCATTTGCTTCGAGTGCAATAAGCTCGGTCACATTCGTTCGGAGTGCCCTCAACTCAAGAAGAAGGGCTTTGAGAAGAAGAAGAAGCTCAAAGCCAAGCTTGCTACTTGGAGTGATGAGAAGTCATCCGAGGATGACGAACAACAAGTGGCCAACCTTTGCCTCATGGAACATGAGAAGGATTCCTCCATGGTAACCTCTAACTCATCATCTTTAGATTTTACATATGATGAATTAAATGATGCATACGATGAGTTGCAAGAGGTTTATGATGAGTTAGTTGAGAAATACAAGGAGTCTGTCATTAGGTATAAGAAAATTATTTCAGAATTAAATGATAAAAATGACTCACTTACTCAAGCTAACTTGAAATTTGAGAAAAAGACTTAAGGTTTGAAAGATGAACTTAAGTTTTTCCAAGATGAAAATGTAGACCTAAATAATCTTCTTTCTCAATGCAATAGTGAACACCAAAAGGTGTTAGGTGAGCTTAACAAGCTCAAAGAGTCTTTTAAATATGTTGGTAGTGTGAAGCATGAAAAAGGTGAATCTTCTAAAACAAACCAACCTAGGAAAAAGACTAATAACTACAAACAAAGTAGCTTTCCTAGACATAGTAGAACTAAAAAGATTAGAAATGTATGGGTTCCTAAGGAACTTGTAAAATCTAATAATATTGTTGCTATGTCACCTTGGATTCCTAAGGGAACCAAGCTATTGGGAGCTAACACTCGTGGACCCAAAATGATTTGGGTACCAAAAACAAAAGTTTAATATCTTTGTTTGTAGGGGGCATTGCTTCAAGGCCAAAGCACAAAGTCAAAATTCATGGTACCTTGATAGTGGATGTTCGAGGCATATGACCGGAGACAAGAGTAGATTCATGGATTTAAAGCCAAAAAGTGAAGGAGTGGTGACATTTGGTGGCAACTCCAAAGGCCACATTAAAGGTATTGGCTCCATAGGTAATCACTCTACCATTCTTATTGAAAATGTCTTGTATGTCGATGGTCTTAAACATAATTTGTTGAGCATAAGCCAATTATGTGATAAAGGATTTAATGTATTATTTGACAAAAATGGGTGCAAAATTGTTGACATTAAATCTAATAATATTATGCTCATAGGTCATCGCATAGGTAACATTTACATGGTGCATCTAGATGACATACATACATCCTATGCATGTTTAGTAGCTCAAAATGAAAATGATGCATGGTTATGGCATAGGAAACTAGGACATGCTAGCATGAGTGTTTTAGAGAAATTAATTTCCCTTAATCTTGTTAGAGGTTTACCCAAACTTAAGTTTTCTAATGATAAAATTTGTGATGCATGTTCAAAGAGTAAACAACATAGAACTTCATTTAAATCCATTAATGACGTCTCTACTAGTAGATGTTTACAATTGATTCATATGGATCTTTTTGGGCCTATTAGAACAATGAACTTGGGTGGTAAATCATATGCCTTTGTACTTGTAGATGACTATTCTAGGTTTACTTGGGGTTCTATTCTTAAGTACAAAAGATGAGGCTTTAGAAAAATTCATCACATTTTCTAAAATAACTCAAAATGATCTTGAACTTAAAATTTCTCACATTAGAAGTGATCATGGAACCGAATTTCAAAATCTAGGTTTTGAAGAGTTTTTAAATGAAAATGGGATTAACCATAATTTTTCGGCACCTCGCACTCTTCAACAAAATGGGGTAGTTGAGAGTAAAAATCGAACTTTACAAGAAATGGCTAGAACCATGCTTTGTGAAAACAATTTACCTAAATATTTTTGGGCGAAAGCCACAAACACCGCTTGCTACATTGTAAACCGAGTAATGATTAGGCCAATTTTAAAGAAAACACCTTATGAGATTTTAAAATCTAAAAAGCCTAACATTAGCTATTTTCATCCTTTTGGTTGCAATTGTTTTGTTTTAAATAATGGAAAAAAACAACTTAGGTAAATTTGATGCAAAAAGTGATGAAGCTATTTTCATAGGATATTCTTTAACCTCTAAAGCCTATCGTGTATTTAACAAGAGAACTTTAGTAGTAGAAGAATCCATACATGTTGTATTCGATGATAACCTCCTTCCAAGGAAGGATTCTTGTGATGATGATGATGTAGGAATCATAAATGCCTTTGATGGATGACAAACTTCAAAGGAGGATGAGATTCCAACAAAAGAAGAGGACACACAAGATCCACCTCTTGAAGCCTTGAAGGACTTGGCTCTTGAGGAAAAGGAAGTGAGCTACCCAAAGGAGTTCAACTATGTCAAAGATGGTGAAATCTTAGGTGATTCATCTAAGGGGGTAACCACTAGATCTTCTCTTAAACTTATGAACCATGTTGCATTTATCTCATGCATAGAGCCTAAGAATATAAAAGAAGCATTGAAAGATGATTTTTGGATTATGGCTATGCAAGAAGAGTTAAATCAATTTGAGAGAAGTAATGTTTGGACATTAGTTGATAGGTATAGTAATCAATCTACTATAGGAACTAAATGGGTCTTTAGGAACAAACTAGATGAGAGTGGTAACATTGTGAGAAACAAAGCTAGACTAGTAGCACAAGGTTACACTCAAGAAGAGAGAATAGATTTTGATGAAACCTATGCACCCGTAGCTAGAATGGAAGCCATTAGGATGTTGCTTGCATATGCATGTTATCATGATTTCAAGCCTTTTCAAATGGATGTTAAAAGCGCATTTTTAAATGGTTTTATAAATGAGGAAGTGTATGTGGAACAACCACCGGATTTTGAAGACTCGACATTTCCAAATCATGTTTTCAAACTCACTAAAGCTCTTTATGGTTTAAAACAAGCTCCTAGAGCTTGGTATGAAAGACTTTCAAACTTTTTAATTGAAAAAGGTTTTGAAAAAGGTAAGGTGGACACTACACTTTTCATAAAAATGTATAAAAATGACATCTTAGTAGTACAGATTTATGTTGATGATATTATTTTTGGTTCTACTAACGGATATCATTGCAAAGAGTTTGCTAAGCTAATGCAAAGTGAATTCGAGATGAGCATGATGGGGGAGCTCTCATTCTTTTTGGGACTCCAAATCAAGCAAATGAAGGATGGCACCTTCATTAATCAAGCAACGTACATCAAGGATATGCTCAAGAAGTTTGGCTTGGAGAATGCAAAGCCTCAAGCCACACCTATGAGCTCATCTACAAAGCTTGACAAAGATGAAGGAGATAAGTGTGTTGACTCTAAGCTTTACCGTTTTATGATTGGATCATTGCTTTACCTTACTGCAAGTAGACCGAATATCTTGTTTAGTGTTTGCTTGTGTGCTAGGTTTCAAGCTAGTCCTAGAGAGTCTCACCTTATAGCCGTTAAGAGAATCTTTAAGTACCTTAGAGATACCCCTTGTCTAGGTCTTTGGTACCCTAGAGACTCAACCTTCAACCTCCATGCTTATTCGGATGCGGATTATGGGGGGTGTAAAATCGATAGGAATAGTACTTCGGGAACTTGTCAATTCTTTGGTAGTATGCTCATATCTTGGTTCTCTAAGAAACAAAATAGTGTAGCCTTATCAACCACCGAAGCCGAGTACATATCCTTAAGGAGTTGTTGTGCTCAAGTCCTTTGGATGAAGCAACAACTCTTAGATTATGGTATTAAAGTTGAAACCATACCCCTTAAGTGTGATAACACTAGTGACATATGTTTGACAAAAAATCTCATCCAACACTCTAGAACCAAACATATAGAAATAAGGCATCATTTCATTAGAGATCATGTCCTTGAGGAAGATGTTGTTATAGAGTATGTTGACACCTTAAATCAATTAGCAGACATCTTTACAAAACCTTTAGATAAAGAGCATTTTTGGTCCCTTAGGATAGAGTTAGGTCTAACTAGCCTATCTTGACCTTTTAGGACCTCTTTTGTGCTTAAAATTGCTTGATCTTGTGAAATGCCATGTTTATGTATTTTTACTCTTTAATTTCATCCATGCTTATAGCTAGGGGGAGTATGTTTATGTTTGCACATGTTATTCCTGCTCATTCATGTCATTCATACAAATTAGGACTTATAAAATCCATTTTTCTGCACTTTTAGAGCCTCATCTGCACTTCCAGGCCCAGGTGTATCGAAACGGGTCCAACTGTTTCGATACGAGTGACTTAAAATTCCATCTAAGAGAAGGGTGTTTCGAAACGCCTTCAAAGGGCTTCGAAACTTTTTAGCTACTGCCAAGGGGTGTATCGAAACGTGTTTCGATACGAGTCAACGTAGGATTCGATACGGTCAAAGCCGTATCGAAACGGTTAGCTGGACTTGAAAAGTCAGTCAACTCTCGGTGCCCGCGTTTCGGAAGGGTCGAAACCTGTTCCGAAACGGGTTAGCGGGCTGCTTTAAAGGGGCTTTTAATGTTAAAGTTTTACTTTAATTAAAATTCTCTCAAACCCTAAAAACCCTAAAACGATTTTTCCCTATAAAAACCCTATAAACCTCATTATTTTTCACCAAATCTTGAGGGTTTTTACTCTTAAACACAAGTCTAAGCAAGCATCAACAATTTTGTGCAAGGATTTCCATCTATTCATCCAAAATCCCAATTTAAGGTATATTTTCATCTTTTTCTTTTTCCTTAAATTTGTATTCGAATCCTAGGTTAGAAAATTTAATTTTGTATAGTTTATGTGTTTTGATACTTGGGTTTTTCAAATCTTGTGAAAATTTTTCAAAATCTTAAATTTTTTTATTCGAATATAAGTTTTTTCATTCGTGTTTTTTTCTGTTTTTTTAATTTGTTTTCTCTTCAAATCTTTTTTTTATGTTCTTAAAATTTGTTTTTAAAACCTAAGTGAGATTTTCTATTGGATTGAATTAAGGACTTTCATGCATACACCTCAATTTTAGTTACAAATTGCTTGCTTTATATTTTATAGGATTTTTCAATGGATCCCGCTAACAAGAAACGCAAGGCATCTCAATCGGTGGAAGCTTCAAATCAAGCCGCTCTCCGTCCCAACCTTACTCAACTTTTTCTCAAGAGTCTCAAAACTCCCGCGATGAGGGAACGTTTCCAATATGTCAAGGAGTTTTCCGTTCGTCGTGAGCGAGTTGTTGACATGTCGTTTCTTTACTCCAAGTGCTTTCTCTTTCGTTATCTCCACCGTTTACAAGAATGGAGCTTCTTTGGTTTCTTGAGTATCCCGGATATTTGCTACAAGCACATGGTTTTTATCTTCTACTCTAATGCCCAACTCTTTAACAATGAAGACAGCTCTGAAGTTGTTCGCATTGAGTCTCAAATCTTGGGAAAGAAGATTGTCATTGACATAACTTTCTTAGAGACTGCCTTTGGTCTTAAGAACGAAGGAATCGAGAATGAGACTCACTTTGGTTCTCACACCGGTTCCGTGCTTGCCTTGGATGCTCATGATAGGTTCCTACACTTGATGGTCTCATGGTTTATTCACCCCTCCGGAGGTAAATTTTCTCACATACGTCAAGTAGATTATTTTTGGCTTGAATGTTTTCGTCGTGGAGAGCAACCTAATCTTGTTAAGATCATGTTTGCCGAGATGGTGAATAATGTTAAGCTCCGTGAAACCGATGCGCTCAAGTCTTTCACTTATGGGACTGTTTTAAGTTATATCTTTGGAGAGCTTAATCTTGATTGCACCTATGACTCACTGGAACCCCGCAAGCAAAAACTTGGTGAATCTTCTCTCCGCAAGTCCGGATTTCAATACATCAACAATGGCCAATGGGAACGTGTTGATAGGGAAACACCTCCACCTCAAGTTGAACCTCATCCACAAGCTTTGGTTGCCAACAATGAAGCTCTCATGACTTTTCTCACCGAGCGGTTCAACACCATGGACACTAACATGTCTAGGGGTTTTGGTGCTATCAATACTCCCTTGCAATCCGTGGAGGATCGTCTCCTTGCAAATGAGAATCGACTCGCATCCCTTGAGAACCAACATTCATCTATGGACATGTCCTTCTCCACCTTTTATGGCCAATGGATGGATTTTCGTCGCTCTCAAGCTAAGGACGATGATGATTCCATGGATGATGATGGTGACGACGACGAGGCTTAGGATTCTCATGTCGTCTCATATTAGCTATTCATATTAGGACTAAGATTGCATCTTTATTTCCTTTATATTTTATGAACCTATGTTTTGCTTATTTTGTTTGGGATTAAGCTTTGAACTTATTGTTTAAGATTTATGTTTTGGATATTTGAATTCTATGAATTTATATTATGTTGCTTATTTCTTATTGATTATTGCTTTTAACCTTATCTCTTCTCTTTGAGCCTTGTTTATTATTTTTGATCTAAAAAAAGGGAGAAGTAATCTAAGAGCCAAAATCCGTTTTAAGTGTTTTAAGTGTTTTTTAAGTTTTAAAACTTGGATTTAAATCTTTTTAAAACTTTAAAACCCCATCTTAAATTGAGGGGAGTTAGAATGTATTCAAAATTTTCAAAACTCCAATAAATTCTAACTTTGGTTTTGTTATATCAAAAAGGGGAGATTGTGAAACTGATAATTTAATTTTGATATAACTAAAGAATTTAAGGACTAAATTGAAAATGTGAAAACAAATTTTTAAGTCCTCAAACCTCTCAATATGTTTAAAAGAAAATGCCTAAGTTAAAAACTGATTTTATCAAAACTTTTCTAAGTGTTCTTGAAGCCAAAACAGTGATTTTCGAGTCACCGTTTCGGAACGGCCTCAGGCGTTTCGAAACACTTTTGAAACTGTGAACATGTGTTTCGAAACGGGTATCGAAACGGTTTCAACACTGTGAACCCTTGTTTCGAAACGAGTTTCGAAACGGCTTAAGAACATCGAGACACCATATCGAAACGACATTCAACGTTTCGAAACGGTATTCAAATCAGATTTAAAAATATGACCGTCGAAAGTTTTTAACTAATTTTACACAAGTCGTTAAGGCGTATCGAAACGATTTCAAGCTGTTTCGATACAGGCCTTGACAGTGACAAAAATGTTTCAAAACGGGTTTCGAAATGGCTCTTAGCGTATCGAAACAAGCTTAACCGTTTCGATACAGGCTCTTTAAGGCACCCCAACGGCTCTTTCTATTTTGATCTATTTCGAAACAAGGTCGGGCGTTTCGAAACGGTTGGTTGCAGACTGCATTTATGGAGGGAAGATAACATCCCCAACGGCTCTATTGATGAATGCAACAACCACAACGGCTAGAATTCAATGAGAATGTATAAAACGGACCTCTAAAAGCTTCAGCAATAACTATTGATCCAAAAGCAAACATCCAAAGATCAAATCCAAGCATTTGTGCCTAAATCCCATTATTGTCTTGTAACCCTAATTGTATTTTTCATTCTTATCATTTCAATTGGGTTGAGTGCTTGTAATTGGGCTATATTTTGTATTGAGAGATACTTGTTTTAGCCAACAACTTCTTTGTTTCTATGGTGTGAGGATTGAGTCAAATTTTGGGTAGAAAATTTGACCGAAATTGTAACGGTTACCTTCATAGCCTAGAAAAGGGGAAGAGCAATTATTGAAATTGTTGAAAATCCTTAGTGAAGCTAAGGTAGTGGATGTAGAGTTCGATTGGGACTTGAACCACTCTAAAATTCCTTGTCTACCAATTTTTATTTGTCAATTTCACTCCAAAAAGTTTAAAAAACCAATTCACCCCCTCTTGGTTATATCGATCTTTCGATCCACTCAACAAATTGCTCTAAAGGTAAGAAATCATGTGCATCAAGTTGCCACAGAGGGAAAACCTTTGATGGTGATTACCCCATTACCTTCACCAAAAATGACTAAAGGGACAACCAGGATCGGGATGCCAAGTTTGGGTAATATCATTTTATGAGTGGTAGGAAGAGGAAATCTGTTGGGTCCATCGAAGGGAAAACGAAGAAGGCCCTAACTGGAGAGGGACATGTTATTTCTTCTGCGGGACAGCTTCGTTAGAGTTGCTGGGGTGACTTCAAAAGTTCCCTTACTTTTAGAGTTTGGAGGGCTGTTGGAACTATCTGGGGTGATCTTTCTAGTGGCGATTTTACTCCATTGGACGCCCCATTAAGTATATTTTTCCTGCATTTGAGGTTCTTTACTTACTTTCGTATTTTTTGGTGTACGAGGTTTAACCATAATTTTGAAACAGCTTCAACTCTTGTGGCGGAGGTGATCAGAGGTAGGGATGACAGCCCTGGGTCATTCTTGGCTTCCTAGAGTGGAAAGCTATGAAAGAAGCCTTCCAAGCATCGGTCATGTTCATTGAGCCACTTCGTGAAGCTGGTAGGGAGTAGGATGTTTCCCTTGGCAATGATACAAAAATGAGGTTGTTTCTAAAGATAAGGAGCTTCGGTGATATGTTACCAAGGTTGAAACCATAGAAAAAAAGATACCTGAGCTTAAGTGGAACTTAGGTTGTTGTTGGCATTTTTGTCAGCTGGGCTACACTTTGGAGAAAGATGGTCGCGTAGTCGGGAGACCATTAAGCTTTCCGTCACAGATACAATACATAGTGAAGAAGCTCTGAGCCTAGAGGAGATATGTGTTTTGGGGGTGATGCAAATGACTTTTCCAGCAATCCTTCCGATAACAATGATTGCTGAAGGCGAAGGCTTATCTAATATCCCCACTATTGAGCGTATATCTATTACAGAGCCTTTTAGATTATAATTAAGTAACTGCTATAACCGATTCGTTTTTATTTTTATCGTTATAAAATAACATGTTGTCTTTTAATTCAATTTCTTGTTTAGTCTTTATAATTGAGGTTGTTCTTGGGTCATTTTCTTCATCCGAACTATCACAATAGTCTTTAAATATGAGATAGAACCAAAATTAAACCTTTAGGCCATAAAGCCTGTATCTCCGATGTTCAGTCGTCAGAGCCAATGTTGTGTACTGGTGCCATCAAAGGCACTAGATGATTTCTTCGCTCTGAGCAGGGCAATATCATCAACATTTTTTGAGCGGTATTGTCATTTGTGTCTTTCAATAGCTAGTGTTGTGAAGAGCACGAGTGGGTACATGAATCTTCATTTTCTCAAGTAGCAATACCAAAGGCGATCACATTGGTCGTTTTTGTTGACAAGGCGATGAAGTGGGAAGATAATCGTAGATATTCGTTCTCACTCGAGCCAACGATGTTCTAAGTATTATCTTTTACTAATTAGGCATCTCTATTTGGTTAAGGGCAATGCTTCGAAGCATTTTCATATTTGGAGGTATTAGGCAAAGGGGTGGAGGCATGTAGATTAATATCATCTATAGATTAATATAATTTGCGCTGATCAACAATACTTTAGACATTGCATTCTCAGAAGCATTTCAAATAATGTTGTGTGCATCTCCATGCAAGCATCTCCGTTTATGCGGATGCATGTTGGATAACATTCATTGAGAATGATTATAAGCGTTTGCACCCTCGAAAATTTGGTGTTATCGAGCACAAAATGGGTGCATACATTTATATCCTTACAAAATAAGGTACTGTCAAAGCACCAACATGTATAGGAATCTCCAGTCATTTCAAATGATGATGCCTTTAGCTATGGATGGTCAGAGGCGTTTTAATTCAATATCGCTTGTACCCTTGCAGATCAGGCACTATCAGAGCGCATATGGGAATGGTTATCTCCGAGTTATATAGATCAATAATCCCCACGACATTGGATGTAGGCATGTGAAGTAATATCATCTGTGATTTGTCACAGTCATCTCCAGCTTGTTTAGATCAATGATGTCTTTAGCATCAAATGAGGGGATGTAATCTTCTACTTAAGAAGGCATCCATACTTTCACAGATTAGGTGTCTGAGATATTAGAGAATACAGTATAATTATACGTATGCATGCTGTGCATGCTTTGCTGAGCTGTGCGTAAAAGCTGGCTGCTGTTAGGTTGTTACAACAGCTGGCAATCAGGAAAATTCCATGCTCTCTAGAATTGTGTACTAGGGTTTGCTGCTATAGTCCTCTATATATTTGCTGTAAAAATGATGAAAAGAAATCAATCTTCTCCTTCTTCCTCTATCAGAAATTCTCTGTATAAACTTCATTTTAACATGAGACACAAAAGTGTGGGCATCTCAACGCTCTTAGAGAATAATACAATGCGAGAGGCAAAGAATCGGCAGAGGTTGTAGAGTTTCTACATTCAGCTTAATATCATATGTAACCACACATGCATCTTATTTTATTTGTCTAACGAGGCATTCGGTGTTCGATCGACGGAGGTGAC
This sequence comes from Hibiscus trionum, assembly GCA_030270665.1. Classification (NCBI taxonomy): domain Eukaryota; kingdom Viridiplantae; phylum Streptophyta; class Magnoliopsida; order Malvales; family Malvaceae; genus Hibiscus; species Hibiscus trionum. The sequence continues at coordinate 3,696,820 of BSYR01000007.1, read as the reverse complement.
ATTTATCGGAGAAAGCATCCACACTTTTATAAATCTCGACTCCCCATGGAGAAAAATAGAAGTCTTGGAATAAATTGAATGGGTGAATTTGGAGAATGGAAATCCGGACGCGTATGTGAGTTTTTAGAGAGATAAGAATATTCATGAAATGAATGCATTCACGTATTTACATAAGAATTATGCCATCCAATCATCCATTCATTCATGCATCTACTTGGTTATGGAGCATCTCAAGAAGATCTTCCTAGGGAATACAAGAGCTACCTAGGGTATAAAGTTATCTCCTAGAGTGTTCTCAAATTCTTAGGGAGCTCTATGCAACATGGGTTATTCCCCCATATCTGTAGACATGTAGGCTAAATGTTTTTAGAGGGGTCATTGGGGAACTCTAAGCAACATTGGTCTTTTCTTCTACCAGTACACTGCGGGATTTCAATACTCTTTTAGGCCTGTGTGTGTAGGGGACGCCTCTTATGAATGGAAATCTTGGATCCAGAGATCGAGACCTCTTCAGGGGTCACAATGGTGAGCTAACTTTATAGAGTCTTCCGAGGAGACATTGCATCTTCAAAATGGTCCCATCATGCTCATCGTTGTGGCCATGGGAAAAATTAGACCCACTGAGTTCTTTGATAGGAAATAGCTTCTTCAAGCTAGCATCACGTGTCAACGACGAATAACACATCTTGAATAGATGATCTGGTGAGATATTGTTATCTCCTCATCTTTACAACATCATCCCATGCTTAGGTGGTGAGAAATTGATACCCCATTAACCTTAATCATCTTTATTCGAAAGTTTGAAAGAAAGCTCTGTATGGCGGCTATGTCGCCTTTGAAGTTCGTTGTCATTGTTAATTCGACCACTAGCGTTATCGGTTGTAGAGATCAAGCGTGTTGGGAGTTCCACCAAGAGAGCCACCGTAATTTATTGCCTTGGTCAGGAGGATCTCCACCTCACCTCACCAATTGTTGATGCCAAAAAGAGAATGCGCCGAACAAAGAAGGTGGAGACGGCAGACTAAGGTGGTTGTAGCGAATTCAGACGGTTCACCCCCTCTAGATTTGGGATGGAGATCCGCAGTTAACATTGAGATATGAGCCATAAAGTAAATGAGGAGAGATGATGGAAGAAAAGGGTATTACCCTTGGGATCTTGCTTGCCTTCTCTATTTGCTAGTTCGAGTATTTATAGTCTCAGTGACGATAGGTGATTGAACAATATTGTTATGCCTAGTGATGACCTACAGATGGGTTGGGAGAGATAAGTCCAACCTCTGAGTACTTAAGCCTTGCAGTTGGGCACGTGGAAGTTGTGTAGATGTTTTTGACCATGTCATATCCTTAGAAATCCTAAGGCCTCCGGGATCATTGGTCTTTGAAGTGGTCTTTCTTTATAAAGGCAATTATCGTGGATCATCTCTGGTGTTCACCAAATGTGGAGGAGCCAGAAGGCATTTTCGAATATTGAATTTGAAAAAAAAAACTAATAATTTATTTGTCTAAGATATCGAATTTATTATTTTTGGAATAACTTTGAAATTTTTTAACTTACTATTTTTATAGGTGTTTTTTAGATTTTTATGAATTATATATTTATTTTTATGAATATTTATGTATGTGGATGTATATCATGATTAGAACTTTATCTAAGGAGTTTGATTTATTTATTATTAGAAATATTATCTCTATTAATTAGAGTTTAATGTATTATGTACTTCTTATGCCTATAAATAGATGAAGGCATTGTACACAATTCTACTTTTTTAGAATAATATGAATCTTCCTCTTTCTCTCATCTCTTTGTTCTTCTTGTTCTTCGTTATTATCTCTATTCATTTACAACACGTTATCAGCACAAGACTTTAATCAACTAAGGTCTTCATCGTTCGAATCTAAAAGAAGTTACTAGAAAGAATTCGAGTATAGAATGAACCAAAGATAAGTTTCTTTTTTCCTCTTATTTTTTTAGTTGTTAATTATTTGTATGTTTATACTTTAACTTGGTTTTTAATTTTTGAAAGACACGGAAGCATGTTTGATTGTATTTAAATTTTGACAATTGGGCAGAGATGAGTTTGTAATTTCTCATAATTTTTGAATGGCGTGGAAGCATATTTTAACTCAAAACATGATCTCGCTCAATTACCATGGTTTTGCTGGTGATTCTCTGAAAAAATTTCATTATGATATTGAAGAATACATCCACTATATATTCAAACTATCTTGGAAATTTTGGCATGTTTTTTTTAATCGTTCTTAAACTAAGGTCAGTATATCTTGATCTATTATTTGGTTATTGTCTTTTTTTTAATAATTTTGATTAAGAGCTTGACCATTTTTTTATTGAAGTTAATAGTGACGACATTCAGGTATCAATCGTCGATTTACGGATTATCTTAGGAGAGAAATAACATGAAGTCTATTAACATGATTTTGCTGATTAGAAATCCAATCATACGAATTGCAATTATGGATCTTGTTATATATATATATATATTATTTTATCGTTGAGAATTGATATTTTAACCGTGTTTTAAGTTTTACATGTCTTTAAACGGCTTGGAAAGAGATATGACATAAAGAGATTACGAGGAGCTATCTTGGTTATTTATATCTCCATTGTCCTCGAGAGGAAAATCAATATCGGTATATTCTGATTTTATTTTTATTCTTTATATTATTATTTTAAAGTGCGATAAATCATGGTGATTTTGCTCGAAAGTAATATTTCTTCTACATCAAAAAACTCAACTATAGACTTCTCCCAATGTTAGATTACAAAAATTCATCTTGACAAGAATTTTGTGGGAGACATTCCTTGAAGTGAATGCAAGCATGATGTTTATTTCATGCGATTATCAATGATGAGGCATTCCCTGAAGTGAATGCAAGCATTATGTTTATTCCATGTAATTATTGGATCCGTTTCACTCCCTAATGAGAATGCAAACATGTAAATCACTATTTAATTGGTAACATAACTTTGATATAATCCAAGTATATTGGCTGGACATCACGTTCTTCGAGGCTATTGGTCTCAAAGGAGGTTTTTAAAGGACCTTGTGGACTGGTTTAACAATGTCGCGTACGAGGATTAAATCTTTGTTCTCTGTGATAAGAATATGCGAAAAAGGTTTCAAAGGCCCACTGGCTCTACCCATTCCTTGAAGTCAATGTGAGATTATATTATGGAAAGAATAAAAGCCACATTAGAAGTTGTTGTCGTGGTTGAAACCATGAATATAGACATAAAAATTATGGTCATTTTAAGGATACTTCTACCACCGGTAGTGAGGTTATAAGGATGACAAGAGTGATAAAGATTATTCTAATGAAGTAAAATCCTTTTTATTACCAATGCGATATTATAAATCATTGGTCTCGTACTTGACGTACGTTGAAAAATCAATAATCATTTAATGATAAAGGGAAGAAAATAGAAGCAAATTTTGTCTGCGAAAAATGACGAAGATGATATTAGTCCAACTTTATTTGGACATTGTTGGTCCAACTCATTTGGACGTTGTTGATTTTCTTATAACCCTTGAAGGGAATAAATTATCTTCTAATAATTCTCATAACTTTGAAGAAATTATTTATCTTTTTATTTATTTTTCTTTATGTTTATTTACTTTACACACATTAATTATTTACATTTTATATTTATATTTATATATTATGATATTTATTTATTTTGTTTAACAAAATTACTTGTCAAATACAATCTATGGTGACGATTTATGCTCAACATAAGCATAAGATATATTTTCCCATTTAAATGCAAGGGAATAATATGAGTACTATATTGATGCTCTAGAAGAGCAATAAATTCTTGAGAGAAAGCACATTATGAAAAGTGCAATAATTACCGCTAATGGTAATAATATCGTCACCAATAGAAATGGAAATTTTAAGAAAGCAATATGAGTTCGCAAAATATCCCTTTGAGAATTATAGATAACATATGTTATCAATTAGCATTTGAAATAAGCCATTGTGGATATAAGTTCTGGTAGCCAAAAAGTCAGTTGAAAGTTCTAGAAAAGCTATATATTGCTTCCAAAAGATAATTTCCATTGAAAGCTCCGAAAGAGCTAAATATATTCATATTCAAAGGAACAATTTTGATGATTGTACTAGACATGTACGAGTGAGATAGAATCACATGTTATGGTAAACCAGAAGTTTACGAAATTCAAAAATGTATATAGACACTTGTATATAGTTGGTATGATCGGTTAGACCATCCTAATCGATAATGATGCTAAAGCTATTGAAATTTATTTGCTCATTTACTAAAAGAACCTAAAGTTCTTCCCGTGCTTGTTCTCAAATGAATTGATTAAATTCCACTTATTGAAAGAACACGAAGTTTTTGTGTTGCTTGTTCTCAAAGGAAATGATTAAGATCCCATTTACCAAAAGAACTTGAAGTTCTCGTACTAAAGCTGAGACTGTATGTCTTGCATATCTGAATGAATATGGGCCCATATATCCGCAAATGTGGAAAGTTTTATATGATTTTAGTAGACGCATCTACATTGTTTTATCAACTTACAACCAGAAGTTCGTGAGATCGATTATAAAAAGATTCAGATTATGCAGTTAGACTGTTCGTCTCCCAAAAGCTAGTGTGTTTATATTTTAGGCTATATCAGTTGATACGACGCCTATTGATTATGAAAAATACAATTTAGCAAAATTTCTATTGGATGCCTCCTCTTTAATAGCTAAACTATGAGAACAAAACAATTACTATTTATATGGTATTTCCATATAGAAGCACTTATACGCATCAAACCAACGAGTTACAATAAACTCTCCGTTATGATTGGTTTTTTGTCAGAAGCCATACATTTCCCATTTTATAATTTTAGAATGTATGATATATTGTTGAATTGCTTCACCACAACGCACAAAATGGGTAAATAAAAAGGGTTGAGAATATATATTGAGTATGAGTCTTCTTTTATGTTTAAATTCTTAAACATTAATTGGAAAATCATTTATGACATGATTTTTCTCAACATTAGGGGGAGATAATTGTAATGTGTCCACAAGTCCTATATTTCATGCACATTCCACCTTATATCATTGATGTTTTTGTAATTAGGTTCATGCATTGGATTTTACAGTATTCCTTCGCTTTACCTTGTTTTTATAAATGATCTTTTATTTGGTATAGAAGAGATATTGTTTTAGTGTATTTTTGGTTTTAGGTTTTCTATAAACATAGCTTGAGTGTTCTTTGCCGCCTCCATGTTCTAAACTTCTCTTGGGTTAAGGGTTATGTTGTAAATTAGTTGTGAGACGGTTGTATTAGGTTTTTAAGTTGTTTTCAACAAAATATTCCAAGTTTATTTAATTCATGGTCGTCACTTCTTCAATTAGTTCCAAGTCTAGTTGAAGAAATCCATTTGTCGGCCACGAAAGTATAAGACTCACGAAAGAATTAATTACGGTCTCATCATGTCGAGGTGTTGACAAATTCAGCTTAGAGATAAGTTCGAGTTTCAGCGGCTAAAAGGAGCAACCAAACGTCGACTACTTGTGTTAGGTTTACGCTGAGATTGCTAGGTATTGCCTACATCACGTAGTGACAGAATCCTTGCCTAGACATAGGAATGATCATATTAGAATTGCTCTGTCGAACTTGGAGTATCTGCCAGACTAGCCGCCAGGACTTCTCCTTATCTCACCTGCTGAGACAACGAAAGTTGCAAGTACAGAGATCCACTACGGTAGCGAAAGGGTCGCAACCTCAATCCTCCAGTACCCGCCGAGGCAGCATATTATGGCAGCGCAAAACAACTTAACCTATTCAACGCAGTTTCACACTAAGCGCCAGCATAACCCCGCCCTCTTTATCAACCTGAATCACCTCTTTTATTAGTTGTGTTTTATTTTATTTTACTTTTCATCTCAACAATCACCTTACTTGTGTTTTTACTTTACCTTGTGTAGGAACTACAAATTGAACCAAGCTGACCAATCCTCGTGAGATTCGGCATCTTTTATACATTAACTTGGTAGGAGTGTACACTTCCGCTCTCACAAAAAGGGAACACCTACACGCCCTACAAGTTTTTGGCGTCGTTGCCGGGGATTGGTAACAGTGTATTTTGTTTTTAATTTCTGCACTTTCTTTACTTTTTTATTTTATTTCATTTTTAATAAAAAAAATAGAATTTTACAGTGTCATTAGCTAGTGCATGACCAGGGCAAACCCAAAAGGAGAACTCATTTTTTACGAAGATATCGAGCGTCAAGCAAAAGAACTTAAGAAGGAGCTCATGGAAGTCCTCGCAAAAAACAAAGAAGACAAGGGAAAAGCAAAGATAAACATGGTAAACGAGGACCCACACAACAGTGTCGCGCACGGCGGGGGCGGGCATCACGACTTGCCGCCCAGAGGTCCATAAGATCCACCACGGCAGGATCCCCCACTTCCGCCCAGGCCGCCCCATATTCGAACCACGAGAGACTATCTCGAACATGACTTCCAAGGGTTCGATCCCACAGTAACAGAACCTGATATAGAGGCGGACCACTTCGAGCTGAAGCCCGTCATGTTTAACATGATAAACACATTAGGGAACTTTGGAGGGACTACAACTGAAGATGCTCGACAGCATTTGAGAGGATTCCTAGACATCTACAAAGCATTTAAAATACACGGGGTCCATCAAGACGTCCAGAGACTTAGATTATTTCCCTATTCACTAAGGGATAGGGCAAAAAAAGTGGTTGAACAACCAACCAACAGGATCGTTCAATACTTGGACAGAGCTGTGCAAAGACTTCCTGGACCGATTTAGCATGTCCAACGTCACAGACAGGCTGCAGAACGAGATAACAGCCTTCAGACAAGGAGATGATGAGCCGATGTACGAAGCATGGGAGCGGTACCAACAAATGCTGAATAACTATCCGTTACATGGTCTTCTAGCTTGGACTCAGGTATCAATATTCTACAATGGGGTGAACTACCCAACTCGAATGATGATAGATGCCTCGGCCAATGGGATCATCCTTGACAGACCACCAGAGGAAGCACTGCGGCTGCTCAACCAAGCCACTAAAAATGACTATAAGTACCCAACAGCCCGCTGAGCCGGCATGAGGCGGCCAACCACTGTGAATGAGGTAGAAGCCTCAGACTATGTTAATGCCCGCCTTGACATGCTGATGGAGCTGGTCATGAGCATCTTGAAACTCGCCGGGAGGGTCCATGAGGTAAAGGATGTGGAACCATTCTATACCGAGTGTGGGGGCAACCATGATTCCTCTGACTGCACTACATGTGCCACTTATATGGAAGGATACGAGAGGAACAACAAACCAGCCCAGAACACTTACAACCCTGGATGGAAGAACCATCCCAACTTCTTTTGGAGCAACCCAAAGACGGATGCAAACCCACAACAACTACAGGAAGGCTACCAACAGAACCAGTTCAGACAACAGACTCAGAAACTACAAAACAATAATTCACTAGAAGCAACCCTTCGCACTTTTATGTCTAGAACTAGTGATTTTATTGTTCGTACCAATAAATTTATTGATAAATCTGAGTCTTTTATGGACAGGATGGATATGAGGATAAACAACCAAGAGGCTGCTATAAAGAACCTGGAGACCCAATTTGGGCAGTTCACTGAGATCCAAAACAGCTAGACTATGGGAGAAGCATCCAACATCTCAGAGGCAACAACCAAACCCACTTACAAACAAGGCAAGGCCATATCTACAAGAAGTGGGAAGTAGTTGGATGAACCCAAGGTGGAGAAACAGCCAGAAACTTAGCCAGACAAGGAAGAAAAGCCTGTCGTAGCAGCACTAACACCAACCGCCCCAGCAGCTGAACATGACAATGGTTCTGAAGCAAATGATCCTCTTCAAACGAAGCCCCCAAGAAAGGAGCATATAGAGGACATCCGCCTGCCAGTACCTTTTCCCAGAGGCTCAAGCAACATAAGCAAGAACACCAGTTTAGAAAGCTCCTAGACATTCTAAAACAGGTGCACATTAACATACCTCTAAAAGAAGCCATTCAAAGTATGCCCAACTATGCCAAACATCTCAGAGACATGGTTTCTAAAAAAAGGATTGAGGAATTCGAGACAGTTGCTGTCACATAAGAGTGCATGGTAATGCTGCACAACAAGCTGTCGCCCAAGCAGACAGATCCGGGCAGCTTTGTTATCCCATGTAGGATAGGTAGCAAACATGAAACCAGAGCCCTGTGCGACTTGGGAGCCAGCATCAACCTTATGCCCAAGGTGTTCTTCGATAAACTAGGTATTGGGCCTGCCAGAACTACCTTCGTCATGCTGAAACTTGCTGACCATTCGTTTGTACAACCGGAGGGAAAAATCGAAGACATCTTGGTAAAGGTGGGCAACCTGATTCTTCCCGCCGATTTCCTCATCTTAGATTGTGAGGCCGATGAAAAAGCGCCTATCATTCTTGGGCGACCATTCTTGGCCACGGGTAGAACGCTTATAGATGTGGAACTTGGGGAGCTAACCATGAGGTTAGACGACCAGAGCATCAAGTTCAATGTGCTACAACCCTCAAAAAAGAAAAAGGATGCTCGGATGAAAGAGCTGCAAAAATCAACATAGAAATAGGCCAGGGCAGCAGCTGTCGTTACAGACCAAAGGGCAGGCTGAAGGAACCAACACCATAGAACCTAAAGGAATAGAATGACCCACCTAAGGAGAGGATGGACATACTTGGACGAAAATCCAAACACAAAACCCTCAGGAAGTGGTTATGTTCGGGAGCTGCACCTCCCAACATAACCTAATTTTCATTTTCATTTTATTTTTATGCATTAAGATTAGAGTTTAATTTTTTTAGGATTAGATTTGTTTTCAGATTTTTATTTTTCAGAAGCTATGCAATTACTTTTTTTCCTTTATTTTTTTAGGTTTATGAATAAAAGAGCAGGACCAAGAAGAAGGCCCAGCAAGGAGCCTGCCTAGCATGCCACCGAGACAGCACGTTGCAGCCAAGTGCAGCAACGCGTAACGACTAGTTGACTGCCAACGGCTCCGAGAATAATGGGCAGAAACCCCGTAATGTGAGCGAGATAATCAGACCGTTGGGCATTTAATGCCGCCACGACACTTCTCGGCAACCCCTATTTAAACGCGTCTCAATCCATTCATTCACTTTACTTTCTCCTCCTTGCTATATTCTTCTTGCTTCCACTGCTCTCTAACTGTTTTTCTTTCTAGTTTCAGTTACTTACAACCATTTCACATGGAATCCGCATCACAACCCAAACCCACCTACAAGAGATTTTACACCAAGGAGGACAAGGAAAGATATAGAGATCAGTTCTCTAAGTAGAAAGTCTGGGAGGAGCAAGGTTTCCATTACACACAGCAAACGGGAGACCTTGGTTTAGAGCCTGCCGTGCTCTAAACCATCTACAACAAGGGATGAAAGATATTTGCTCGACAGCCAGAGACGGCCAATGTTACTTTGGTCAGGGAATTCTACGCCCATCACCCCTGCCAAGGGAAGCCATTTGTTTATGTTCCACGGGGAACTAGTCAAGCTGAACGTCACTGTCATCAACAGATACTATGGCCTTGATATGCACAACAACCCTCACGAGGAGTGAAGGCAGTCATTGACGGCTGCCGACTATGAGAAAATCAAGGTCAAACTCTGCAAGCCCAACACCCCATGGTTGGCAGGCAAACATGTGGGATCTGTCCAGCGCAGACACCTGCTGCCCGAGGCCATACTGTGCAACACTTTTGTAAAAAAGGCACCTGCTGCCCACCTCCCACAACTCAACAGTTGATCGGCCGCGCCTTGCACCACTTCACAACATTCTGATGAACCGACCAATAAACGTTGGGGTAAATCATATGCACGGAGATCTACAATTGCTTCAAAAAGAGGAAAGGTAGGTTGTACTTCCCATCCCTCATCACAGCCCTCCGCACCAACTTCGGTGTCCCGGCAGAGCCTAAAGATGAGTTAACGAATGCCAAAGAAGGCTGGACCAGAAAAGTTCGCATACAGATGATGCAGGACACAGAGAAAGAGCCAACAACGCCCAGCCAACATTCTGCCACCGCCGGCAGTACTAAAGCTGCCCCAGAAAATGAAGTCCTCACACTACTGCACACCCTTCTAGACAGTACAAAGCGCATCGAGCAGCAACAACTGAGCTTCATGAAATTCGTGGGGGATGTTCAAGAAGCCCTTGTGGCTTAACACCTATAGAAATTCCCTGGTGAAGTACCCATCCTGCCTCATTACCCTGTAGAACTTACAGCAGCAGCCCATGCACAAGGAACGCCAGCTGTCGCCGCTGCCCGCCAGACCGACCACCAAGTTCCCTCTCCGACGGACTATCCAACCTACTCCGCCACCACCCCATCCAACACAGTAGCAGACTCCCCCGAGAGGCACTAGCAGCACCATGCACCTGCAGGCACAACAGGATAGTGGCAGACACCTCTTCATCAGAGGAGATTGAGCAGTAGCAGCCGAAGCCAGAAACAACAGTGGTAGTAGCAGCAGCAGCCATCCCCATGGCGATTGTCCCTCCGGCAGCACCCAGGAGGAAGGCACTAGGAAGAGGAAGCATCACATCATAGCCGCCGAGCCTTTAGACTTCGATACGGAGTTAGAAGAAAGCAAAGCACCTCCTACCGCTCCCTCCGCCGAACCTCAAGAAGAGCCTCAGCATACGCCGAGAAGAATCCAGCCGCCGTGGAAAGCAAAAACTTCATCAGGTAAGGCTGCTGCCAAGACATCTGTCGGCCGCTGCTTCGTCATCCACACCTCTTCCTCCTCCTCGGCAGAAAAGACTCAAGCCCCCTCTCAACCCTCAGCAAACTTTTAGTTCTCTCTTTTTCTTTTCTTTTCTTAATTTTATTTTTTTCTTTTTCTGTTAATCATCTCTTGTATCTATTTTCTTTTATTACTCTCTTTCTATATTTTGTGAATTGAGGGCAATGCCTATCTCGAGTTTGGGGGGGATAGCTCTCGCATCTTTTGTCTAGGTATACTTAGTCGTATATATGTTGCATTGTACTTGCCTTAGTAATAATCAGAAAAGAAAAATTTGTTATATAACTTGTGCCTATGATAGGATAGCCGATTAATTTATTTTTGCACCAAATTAAAATTGAACTTAATCTTTGGAAAAGCATGAAAAATGACTTAGAATTTTTTCTCTCTTTCTGCCTAATAATATCAAATCACCTATGTGACTTGCTGAATGTGTTAGAATATCCAATGAACATTGCCTGCTTATTTTTTTAGAATTCTTTGCAAAGTTCTAACAATGATTGCAGGTAGTCACCGAGGCAGGCAAAAGAAAAAGAAAAAACAACACTGCCACGACAGTAGAAGCAAGAACAAGGAAAATATGTTGTTTTACCCTAGAGGTGCCCGCAATAGGCTCTAGGAAGAATCATGTACGAGGACACTCCACTGTTATCAAAGTCCATGAATCCGTAAGCTTTGAAGTGGCAGACAAATTATCATGAGTGAAAGAATGTCTTCACGGGATGACTCTACTCCAAGGGTTCGGGGTTTTGTAGTTTGCTCCTATCTTAACTTCAGACATAGAAGAGTAGTTGTGATAAGCTGAAGCCCTCAGTGCCATGATTAAATTAATGTGCTTAACTGTGCTGTCTTGGTAGCAACCTTTAAATCGTAACAACATCTTTGTTTATTTTATTCTACATATTCAGCATGTACACAAACATGCACACACTACAGTGGCATGAGAAATTAAATTCTAAGTTATCTTCTTGCTAATTTCCCTTCACTAAATTAATATAGGTGTCACGGTCTTGAGGCATTAAATCAAGTTGAAAAAATTGGTTTTTCCTTCTGATTATTATTAGAGAAAGTATGTTAAGTTGCATTGCTTGAGGACAAGCAATAGTTCGAGTTTGGGGGTGTGTAAAGTGCCTATAAGCCCTATATTTCATGCACATTCCACCTCATATCATTGCTGTTTTGAGCTCATTTTAGGCATAATTAGGTTCATGCATTGCATTTTACATTATTCCTTCGCTTTACCTTGTTTTTATAAATTATCTTTTATTTGGTAAAAAGAGATATTATTTTAGTGTATTTTTTGTTTTAGGTACTAAGGGCTAAAAGAGGGAAAGGGGAGCTGAGGAAGCAATGCTGAGGCAACGAACCAAGGAGTTGTACTGATGTAGTTCCAACTGAAGACAGTTGCTGCCGAGTAATGTTACTGCTGACCATGCTACCCACGACAACAAACTATGGAGTTGGAAAACCAGAGTGCAATTTATAGAGCTAAAAATCCTGCGTTTATCGCCACCATCCACTCGATTTTCCGACGTCTGTAGCAGCGGGCAGAGCCGCTGAAGTGAAATCTTAAGATTACTTGCGGGCTAAGGCAAACGAGATAAAGTCCACATTTAACTCAAAGAAGTCAGAGTTTAAAGTCACATTAAATATGGAAAGCTACTTTTGAGGACTTTTACTTTAAGGAGGACTTAACCTAGTTATTTGTCTATAAATACTCAATGTACTCCTAGTTCAAATCATCTTAGGTTTTCTATAGACATAGCTTGAGTGTTCTTTGTCGCCGCCATGTTATAAACTTCTCTTGGGTTAAGGGTTATGTTGTAAATTAGTTGTGAGATAGTTGTATTTGGTTTTTAAGATGTTCTCAATAAAATATTCCAAGTTTACTTAATTCATGATCTTCACTTCTTCAATTAGTTCCGAAAGTCCAGTTGAAGAAATCCATTTGTCGGGCACGAAAGTGTAAGACTCACGAAAGAATTAAGTATGGTCTCATCATGTCGAGGTGTTGACCAATTTAGCTTAGACATAAGTTCGAGTTTCAGCGGCTAAAAGGAGCAACCAAACGTCGACTGCCTGTGTTACGTTTACGCTGAGATTTCTAGGTATTGCCTACATCACGTGGTGACAGGATCCCTTCCTAGACATAGGAAGGATCATATTAGAATTGCTTTGTCGAACTTGAAGTATCTTCCAGAGTTGCCGCTAGGACGTCTCCCCATCTCACCTTCCAAGACTGAGAAAGTTGCAAGTGTAGAGATTCGTTGCGGTAGCGAAAGGGTTCCAACCTCAATCCGCCAGTACCCGCCGAGGTAGCATATCGTGGCAGCGCAAAACAACTTAGCATATTCAACGCAGTTTCACACTAAGCGGCAGCATAACCCTGCCCTCTTTATCAACCTGAATCACCTCTTTTATTACTTGTGTTTTGTTTTATTTTCCTTTTCATCTCAGCAATCACCTTACTTGTGTTTTTACTTTACCTTGTGCATGAACTACAAATCGAACCAAGTTGGCCAATCCCCGTGGGATTCGACATCTTTTATACTATAACTTGGCAGGAGTGTGCACTTGCGCTCTCACAAAAAAAGGAACACCTACACGCCATAGAATAATAATCTGCTTGATAGAGGAAAATGAATTATCATTATCTAAAACATCGTATATGAACTAGAAGTTAATAACATAATTCATGTTATTACATGTCAACTGCCAGATATATTTACTGACCTAATGAGAGTAATTAAGTCTCATATACCAGCTGAAATGCTCAAAGTTTAAATTACAAGTTAGAGCGAGAGGATGTAAATCATGCTTGAAGCATGATAGTTGAAATGGTTCCAATGATCAAAATTCTAAAGTTGAATGATGTATTATGGATGTGGTATGTTATTGAGTCAATTGAAATGAATAGAACTTTTAAAGATGCTTAAAATTTATTTGTCATCACTTTGTTAATAGAAACAATTAATGGATTGTTTTGATAACTTTGAGGACAACTTGAAATCTGGAAACAAGGAATTACTAGTAGTGATTAAGGACTGAATTGCAATGGAAATAGGGATGTCTTGTAGACGTATAGACATTAAAGGGTTGTGTATATCTTTATAAATGTGTATTTAGGAAACATGGGGATGTCTTGTATACGTATGGACATTAAAGGACTAAATTGATCACATGAGTATTGTATAATATCATTTGAGCGTGAAAAAGTGTATAAATGTGAAAACAAGACAGATTAGAATTTCATAAACAGTAGGGGCTGTCCTGAATTTACATAAAAATCTGTGGACTGTTTGGATTATTTTGAAACAGGGGAAGGGCTGTTAATGTTCCTTAGGGGATGTTTCATATTGATAAAAATGTGAGTAGCTACTTTATAAGCATGTATATAGAAATACACATAATCAGGACTGCTTTGCATTAAAATGGTTAAGGGAAGGACTGTCAAGATGCATAAAAATGTATATATGCATATTGGGACTAAATTATACATATATATGTTCATTGTGGTCTGTTTTTAGTACCTTGAAAGCATGATAGGCTGTTGAGTTATGTTTAAATAGAGTCTAAGGTGAATTGGGATTGTTTTGAGTATAAAGTATGAGTAATTGGATTGTTTTAAGTCATCAAATGTAAGAGTATGTAAAATGCCCAGTTTTTGGTGCTTATATATTTTAATTGGACTGTTTTAAATGATCAAATTTAGGTGTATGCAAATTGCCCTGTTTTGGTAAACATATGAATGAAGATCGACTATTTCAATTTACTAAGTGTATGCATGAAAATTTGAAATTGTTTCGCTTGCACAAGAGGTATAAGGGCTGTTATGATTTAAATTGATTTAATTATGAGTTAAATCCGTTTGGTAAACTTTATGGGGATTTTCGGCGAGCATGTAAATAAATACCTGTGAAAATAAAGTGTTTCGAATTTGTAATTGTATGATTAGGGCTGTTTAGCACACCTTGAAAGCATGATTGTCTACTTGAGGCGTATATGATTATGTGGATTATTGTGCACACGACAAACGAAAAAGAAAATCAAACAAGCAAGAACAAAAGAGATTTAACGAGGTTCAGCAGTGTGCTTACGTGTTCGCGGAGCAAAGAGCGGTTGTTTTCTTTTATTCAATCAATGCTCCTTAGGTTACAAATAACACATCTATTTATAGACCCGGTACAATTAAAAAGACACTCTGTACTGTACCGCGGGGGCTTCGCCGCCGCACTTCCTACCCACTTAATCCAAGCCCACTAAAAACTCAATTACTCCTTTGATGGACAGATGCTCTTGCTCCACAAAGCCTAAAGAACAATTGATGAAGTGCCTAATGAGGTGGGTATAAGCCTCTTTATATAGCCCCTACATCCAAGTCCTATTCTAACTAGGATAAGGAATACTACTCCCCGAAGTATTAGAACAATTGTAATCCTAGTTAAAGTAGCCAACATATGTCCTTTTACAGTATATGAGTCATACTTAACAAATCTACACCTTGGCGAATATCATGCCCGTTAAGAGATAAATCTAGAGTCTCTCACACATCAAAGTGGGTTGGGCTACCACGCTTCTCTAGCATTTGCAAACATTCAACAAGTCCAAACAATGCTTGAACTTGTCTGTAGTAACAGGCTTGGTCAACATATCAGTTGGATTGTCTGCAGTATGCACATTTTGTAACAATATCTCACCAGATGCAATCAACTCTCTAATCTTGTGAAACCTTACATCAATATGTTTAGTTCTAGCATGATACACCTGATCCTTAGCCAAATGAATAGCATTTTGACTATCACAATGCAACTAAACTCCACCTTGTCGAATACCCCATTCCTTCACTAGCCCGATAAGCCATAAGGCTTCTTTTGCAGCTTCAGCTACTGCCATGTACTCAGCTTTAGTTGTTGATAATGCCATAACAGACTAAACAATTGAATTCCAACATATAGGCCCTTCACCAAGGGTGAAAACATACCCAGTTCTAGACCTTCTATCATCCAAATCACCTACATAGTCTGAATCCACATATCCAAAAATCAAAGGATTCCATGCCCACAGTACCCTTTAAATACCTGAAATTCCACTTGAATGCTTCCCAATGTGATCTTCCTGGTTTAAACATGTGTTTACAGACATGACCAACAACATGAGCTAAATTAAGACAAGTACATACCATCGCATACATCAGGCAGCCGACAATTCTGGCATAAGGTACCTTTGCCATCTCTTCAATTTCTTCATCTGTCTTCTGGCACTGTTCTGTAGAAAGCTTAAAGTGATTCGCCAATGGAGTGCTCACTTGCTTTGCTTTGCTCATCCCAAACTTGTCTAACACTTTCTCAACATAGCCTTGTTGAGATAACCACAGTTTCCTTGAGCCTCTATCTCTGTGAATCTCCATTCCAAGAATTTTCTTTGCATTTCCTAAGTCTTTCAAATCAAATTCCTAACTCAATAAAGTTTTCTAACCAACAACATCATGCATATACTTTGTAGCCAACAACATATCATCAACATACAGTAGCAGAAATATAAAAACCATCATCAAGGCTTTTAATATAGACACAACAATCATACTCACATCACTTGTAGCCAATCTAAATCATGTAGGAATCGAATCACTTGTACCATTGTCATGGAGACTACTTCAACACGTACAAGGATTTCTTTAACCTACAAACCATATGTTCATCTCCAGATTGAATGAACCCTTCTGGCTACTGCATATAAATCTACTCCTCTAGATCACCATGCAAAAAAGCAGTTTTAGCATCCATCTACTGTAAATGCAAATTCGAAGTAGCTACAAGTACAAGAACTGCCCTGATTGAAGTATGCCTAACCACAAGAGAAAAGATTTCATCATAATCAACTCCTTTTTGCTGTGAAAAACCCTTTGCTACCAATCGAGCCTTGAACTTTCCCCCCTCTTTTTCTGACACTGTTGGTTTCCTTTTATACACCCATTTGCAACCAATAGCCTTCTTTCCCTCAGGAAGCCTAGCTAGCTCCCACGTATGATTTTTCCGCAAAGATTCCATCTCCTCAACCATTGCAGCCATCTGATTGATTTTCTCCAGAATAGAGATAGCCCCTTGAAAAGTATCCAGATCTTCACTACTAATGTGAAGTGCAAAAGACACCATATCTTCAAAACCCAATCTGCATGGAGCCTTTACATTGGCGAGTCTCTCTCTATCTCTGGCTAAATTATAATTCTACAACAGAACTGTATTAGAGTCACTAGAAGTTGAATTCGAACTTTTACCTTTCTCAACTATTACATCTTTTTCAAATGCTCTTGGATACTGTTCGAAACCCACCAGCACCTTGTCTCGGTTCTGCTGCAACATGAATTGCTCGTCAAAATAGCATCTCTACTAATCATTGTTTTTCTTGCAACTGGATCCCAAAATTTGTATCATTTGACACCTTTCTTGTAGCCCGGAAAGATGCACTTCTTCGATTTTGCATCAAGTTTTGATCTCTCAACTACATTGCTTGTCCATACCTCTTCTGCAACTTTTCCACCCAAAGATGCCCGTGGTGACCTGTTGATGAGATAGCATGCCATACTCACAGCCTCTGCCCAGAAGTTTTTAGAAAGCCTTGCATTCAGTCTCAAGCACCAAGCCCGCTAAGCTAATGACTTGTTCATCCTTTCAGCAACACCATTTTGTTGTGGCGTCTTTCGCACTAAAAAATGTCTCTGAATCCCATGCTCCTCACAGAACTTCAGAAATTGCGAATCTGTTTATTTTGTGCAATTATCAGACCTTAAATATTTGATCTTTCTACCCGCTTAGTTCTCCACCTCATCTTTCCACACCTTGAATTTGGAAAAGACTTCAGATTTCTATTTCAAGAAATACACCCAAACTTTCTTTGAAAAATCGTAAATAAAAGTAACATGATACACATATCCACCCAATGATGATTCTCTGGTAGGCCCCCATTCATCAGAATGAACATAATCAAGAATCCCTTCAGTTTTGTGCTTTCTAGTAGTGAAACTGATTTTAGTCTGTTTACCAAGAACATAAAATTCACAAAAATCGAGCTTGCAACTTTTGACACCATGCAACAAATTTCTTTCATGCAATTCAACCATTCCACGTTCACTAAGATGACCAAGACGCATATGCCACAATTTTGTATTATCATCATATGACTCAACATAATGAGCTCCACCTACAACTGTACTCTCTAACAGTTTATAGATATTCCCTGCAATTATCTTTCCTTTCATCACAGTCAATGCACCTTTAACAATCCTAATGGTTTCTCTACCTCATCAGCTTTAGGAATTAAACCATTCTTATGCAAAGTGCCCAAAGAAATTAGATTCTTTTTCAAATCTGGTATATGCCTAACATCACATAATGTTCTAATAGTACCATCATACATCTTAATTCTAACATCACCAATACCTCCAATATTGCAACATCTATCATCACCTAAATAGACAAAACCAAAATTAACATACATATAGGTAGAAAACCACTCTTTGTTAGGTGTTATATGATAAGAGCATCCAGAATCAAGATTCCAAGCATCCATGAACTGAGTTGTTGAAATAAAAAGCATACCACCATCACTGCAATTCGAATTCTCATTCCGCACCACATTCCCAGTTTTGGATGATGCATCATGTTTATCATCTGACTCTTTTTTTCCACTTTGGACATTCTCGCTTCATATGTCCTGGCTCCTTGCACTTGTAGCAACAAAATGTCTTCTTACCTCTAGACTTTGATTTAGAATTCCGTCTTCCAGAACCCTCCTTCTCTGACTTCCTTCCACGGTCGTGATTACCCTTAACATATAAACCATTAGCGTGAGAGCTTTCGTCTGTATTCTGCCTTCGCTGGTTGTGGGCCAACAATGTTGCAGTAATCTCGTCAACTTTGATTATTTCTTTCCCATATGTAAGAGTAGTAACCATGTGTTCATACGAAGAAGGCAACGGACACAACATAATCATTGCTTTGTCTTAATCTTCAATCTTCACATCAATTTGAGTTAAATCGATGATTATTTGATTGAAGATATTCACGTGTTGCGCCAAATCCTGACCTTCCTGCATCTTCAGCCTATACAACTTATGCTTTAGATACAATTTATTTGTCAGAGACTTGGACATAAATTGACTTTCCAACTTGCTCCATATCTCTCATGGAGACGCCAGATCCATAACGTGATATATAATCTCATCTACCAAACATAATTGTATGGTTCCAGTTGCTCGTTGTTGCAGTTCTTCCCAATAGTCATCCTCCATCGATGCTAGTTTTGTAGATCGTAAAGCCTTTAAAATCCCTTGTTGCGCTAACATATCCTTTACCTTCTTCTGCCACAATCTAAAGTTACCTTCACCATTGAACTTGACCACTTCGAATTTCGTACCGGACATAGCCATCGCAACCAAGCTCTTGATTCTAGTTGTCGTGTACACGAAAAATGAAAAAGGAAATCAAACAAGCAAGAACACAAGAGATTTAACGAGGTTCAACAGTGTGCTTACGTCTTCGGGGAGCAAAGAACGGTTGTTTTCTTTTATTCAATCAATGGTCCTTAGGTTACAAATAACACATCGATTTATAGACCCGGTATAATACAAAGATACCCCATACCATACTGCGGGGGCTTTGCCCCCGCACTCCCAACCCACTTAATCCGAGCCCACTAAAAACTCGAGTACTCCTTTGATGGACAGATGCTCTCGCTCCGCAAAGCCTAAAGAACAATTGATGAAGTGCCTAATGAGGTGGAGGTAGGCCTCATTATATAGCCCCCTACATCCATGTCCTATTCTAACTAGGATAAGAAATACTACTCCCCGAAGAATTAGAACAATTGTAATCCTAGTTATAGTAGCCATCATCTGTCCTTTTACAGTATATGAGCCATACTTAACATGGTTTAATAAATGAGACTGTTTTTGCATGAACATGGTTCTTTTCGGACAACCTTGGTATGCTAGAAAAGCTTGTTGAATTGTCTTGAATTTTATGTATACATGTATGTGATTATTGGACAGTTTTGAGTGAATAAAAGAAGGCATGTGTAAGTAGTCTTGTTTAATGTAATTATGCATATATATGGACTATTTTTTAGAAGTAATTGTTTTTACATGTTTAGCTAAGTAGATTTTAGTGAATATGGAAGTATATGGACTATTTGAGCTTGTGTATACGAATGACTATTCTTTGAGATTGTTTTGAATGAATTTAAAAGTATATTGGACTGATTTGAATGTCTTAGATTGTTAAGGAACTTGAGTGATTTTGATTGGCTAATGTATTGAACACTAAAAGTGGGTTTCAGTTTAGAAATTTCTAATAATGGTTACTTATCTGGAAGTACACACTCCGTTGAAGGAAAGCAAGGAAATTGAATTTCGTGTGAAAGGAAAGGATAGAAACGTGTTTCAGGTATCCCATAACATTGGGGTAACATGTGAGTGTATTTTATGCATTCAAGGTGACACGGTGTCATCTTGATTCTTGATTTAATGTATATTATGTTGAAGTTCATATTCATGGAAGCATTGGCTCATTTACAACACAATGGTTTGAACATGTCATTGTAGCATATATGTAGATATCATGGTTAAGGGATGCACGCATATGCATCATGATTGTATTGCATACTAAGTTTTGATACGTTGTTATTGTTAATCTAAATTAAATAAGATTTTCTTGATTTTAATGTGAACCTTAAACTCTTATCTCTTAAGACACAAATGAATAATCTCAAGCCTTAAAGCTAACATCTATGAATCGATTAGGCTTTATGATGCCCTAAGATATCGAAAAACATTGACATTGGAGCATAAAGCTCACTTTCCATAAGATTTATTAAACTTTATATTGGAGCTTAAAGCTCCTCATTAAGTAAAACTACACTACAACAATTAAAAGATAATAAGTAGGATTAATTGTGCAATAAGATATTTCCCCTACATAAAAATAAGATAAGATATGTAAGTTGCCTTTAATGGAATTCCTTGGTCACTATGGAATAATACATGGTATATATACTACGATTCATGAGCTACGGCTCGGGGACGCCCCATTGATATGTGATATATATATTGGTGACAGTGTAACACCCTGGAGAAAAAAGAAAGAAAGAAATGAATGAGAGTTGCAACCAAGGGGATTCGAACCCATTCCCCATGGCATGGGATATGAAGGGATTAACCATCTAAACTAAGGCTACAATTGGTCTTAGCCTAGTTTGGTTATTATTTGACAAGTATGGTTATGATATTGGTAATAAAGGGGTACTCTGACTCCTCACCTACTTGTCTCGAATTTGAAAATTTCCTAGATCCCAAAGCTCGTCCCCTCACCTTCCCCTTCCTCCGATCAGACTATGATCTACCCTCACCGCGCCACCGTGGCACTCACCGCCACTCTTGTCGCGTGCGCCGTTGTACCCCGCTCTTAGCCCACCGTCTCACTCGCATTGTTACACGTCTGGTTGCTGGGGAGAATCGTTTGAAGGTCCGGCGAAACCCTTGCTTCCCAGTTCAAGTTTTTGGTCGATTCAGTCATCGTCCGTCGTCCGTTCGGTGTGCTATCACCACCATCGCGTTCGTCGTGCCGTGACAAGCAAAACCTCGGTGATCGTTCGTTGTTTCGCCACCGTTAACAGCCTCACCGGAGTATCACGCTTTTCTGGTAGCACGCCTCTGTTATGGTAAGATCCGGTAAGTTCTAGCTTGAATCCGACTCGTGGGTGTGAATGGTTGAGCTATTGAGTTAATTTTCATTTTTTCGGCCAAAGCATGTGTTTTGGGGTCTCCGGCGGCATTCTGGTGGGATTTTCGGTGAAGCTCCGACGAGCTTGGATTTTTGGTAAGTGAAACGGGTTCAACCCGGTCTAAACCGGTCAGAACCGGCCCAACCCGAACCGAGCCCAGACTCGTCTGCCCGACCTGTTTACCCGACCTGTCTGCCCGACCCGTTAACTCGGGTTGATTATGCTTTGAGTAGTTTAATCACATTCGAATGCTAAGAGAAGTTTAAAATGGCATTGAAACTATTGGCTTATGACAATAAAATTGGTTGCTATGTATTAAGTTGTGCCTTATATGCTAATCAAAATAACTCCTAGATTTAGAGAAGAAATTTGAAAGCTATATATATATATAGTTTCGACTATTAAGTGATGTTTGGAATAAGGTTGCTTTATATGAATACATATGCATGTCATAATCCATGATCAGTGGCTCGTGGACAAGGAATTGAAACCCATAAAATGATCGGTTCACATAGATCGAATATACTAAAGTGTTTCTAGGTTTCTAATGGAGTAAAATAGAAGTGATTAAATTCATGCTTGGAAAATACCTAAGAGATTAACATTTGTCCATAAAAGGTTCATGAACAAATAAGGTTAAAATTCGAATATATAGTTTATTGATCAAAGGAATTTTTGCATGTACTGATATACATATAATCTCCCTTCCTTAAGTGCTTGTATTTTAAGGAATATACTTGGATTAAGGCATAAGTTTGTAACCGATTTGTAATCATTTTTTGTAACCAAAAGATAAATAATCTTGGAGTTAAGATAAATGAGTATGCCATGATGTTAGTTAATAAAGCACATTGTTTATATACATTGTTGATCATACATGATCTATGATTGAAGTTAGACTTGATTAATAATATTTTAAAAAATTTTAATTTTATTGCCCATTTTCATTAATCAAGCCTTAACTTGTGAAAGTTCCATTTAAGCTATGGTTTGCTTTTCTGTGTGTTTGCTTTTAACACTCTAGACTCAATTTACTTTTAAGTCGGGTTTATGGTGTTACAAACTAAACTATCATAAAGACAAACACAATATATTGTGTCAAAAGTTCCATTTAAGCTATGGTTTTGAAAGTTTCAAACATGTTGTTACATCAATTCAATCCTCAGCTATTTTAAAGATACACAATGCATCAGAGCTCACAATTTTGTTCCAAGGATCAATTCTACTATAGGTGTAGTGAGTGTTGTGTCGCATGTAATCATCATTTGATGGGCTTAGTAAAATTTTAGGATTGCTCTCTATTATCGCCCTATCATTTCCTTTGTAACGCCCTGGTTTTGGGCCTAGATGTTTTGGACATCGGATCAGACCGGTCGGGAACGGTTGGAATCGAGTTTGGTGATTTAAGGAAATCAAGGATCGGGATAGGATAAAAATATGGTAAAAATTTCTAAAATCCTCTAAAATCATGTTTAAGAGGTTGGTCAAATCAATTTAAAAAAAAAAGAGTTTTGAAAGTAATACATTTTGGGTAGTGACCAAAATGTAAAGTTTCAAAACTTTAGAAAATGTAATTTTTAAAAGAGGAGCCAGAATCTTAGAATCTTTAGGGTGCTTTATGACAATTTAGCCTTTCCTTAATATGACATGTGTTTTAAAAGGATTTTAAAGTGATTAAATAAAAGGGTTTTTATTTAATTAAAATTAATAAATAAGAAAAGTGAGATTTTATTTGACGTAACTACCTTTCTCTTCTCATTTTCAGCCAAACATCATTTTAACTCATTTTCTCCAGAATTCTTTTCTCCCAAAACACTCTCTCATTATTTTCTAAACAAATTTCAAGAGTTCTTTCAAGTTCTTCAAGATTTTTGCTAAGGAAAACTTGTCATTCATTGAGGAAAGCAAGGATTGGAGGTAAATCTCGTTCTCAACCTTCAATCTAGGTTCTTTATTAAAATTCCCAAGATCTTTGGCTTCTAATTAATGTTTTTAGTTGAGTTTTCATTATAGTATTGATTTGAGATTGAAATCTTGCAAAAATATGATGAAACTCTTGATTTTCGGACTTGTTTTGTTAAACTCTGTTTTGGATTGTTTTTATTAATGTTTTTAGGTGGTTAGTATGTTGAAAAGATGTTTTGTTGATATAGACCCCGAAATCCTTGAGATTCTTGAGTTTCTTGATAGGTCTAGTTGGGTTTTTGAGGTGAAATGTTAAAGTAATGCTTGCTGGAGATATAAGGAAGGGTTTAGGTAGATTTTAGATGTGTTTTAATGTTTATAATTGATAAGAAGTGATGTATGTTGGTTGGGCTTGGTTTAGGAAGCAATCGATTGAGTTTTCGGTTGTTTCGGATGGGTAAATTTGTGTTGTTTGGGTGACCAATGAGTTTGTGATTGGTAGCTGGTTTTGAAATGCATTTTAATGCATTTAGATCTCTGTTTTGATGATGTGAAAATAGGGGATCTTGATCCGGGAGCAAACGAGACGTTTTTGGAGGCCCCGAAAGAGTAATTTTCGTGTCGGCGAGCAAGGCTTCGCGTATCGGTGAGTGGAAAAGGATTTTCCATCTTTGAAACGTTTTGAACGTGGTTTTGGGGGTTTAGCGTAATTTTGAAACACTTAGCTAAGCTCAAGATTAAGTAAAGCAAAAATCTCCCTCATCTTGTGCTATGTTTGGTTAAAAATGCACTTGATTTAAATGTAGTTTGGTTACTGTTACAAAGCACGTTTTGAGCGATGATATTGCTAGTTTTAAATGCCATTTTTTCTAAGGATGCACATGGTGAGTGATCCATGAATTTATGTGGTTTAATACTTGGATTTAAGCATGGTTTATGCTTGTGAAAATGGTATTGTGGATTATGCTTTATAGAACAGTGAAATGTTGTTGAAAGTTGATTATATTGGCAAATGTGTGATCGATTATTAACATACGGATACGTTGGTCGACAAATAGGATGTGGGTGCACTATAATCTATAAATCGTACGTGTGTCTAGCTACGTAACGTAATAGGGGTGAGCTTATTGCAGGTGGTAGGAGTGAGCCTATCACTATGGGTTAGGGGTGAGCCTAATTCCATTCGTAGCCTTTGATATGGAGGTGAGTCCATCATTGAGTATAGGGGTGAGCCTATACTAGTCCGTGTGTCTGATATTGTTGTAAAGGTGATAGAGGTGAGTCTATCACAACGGATAAGGGTGAGCCTATGCCGGAATGTTGTAAGCCAATATATGTGTTTATTGTTGCCCATGTATCATGATTATAATGAATGCATAATGGATTATTGTGCATTAGATGATCGATGATGAGATGTTGCATAGGACAAATCTATGCATGTGAATTAAGCAAGTGAGGCTTAATGTGGTTTTGCTTTGTGAGCAATGCATGTGGCTAATGATAAACGTGGATCATGGTTAAAGAATGGTTTGCTTTGGTTTTGAGGAAACATGTGATGCTTGAGACTTATGCTAGAATGCATGTGATGCTTGGTTTAAGCATGAGCAAAGGTTTTTTCTATTTAATTAAATTATGCTATATGCATGTGGATTTAAAAGTGCATTCATGCTTAAATGGGCATGTTTTAAAGAATGGCATGAGGTTACAAATGATGATGCTATGGTTTTATGTAATGCATTGATGAATGTTGTTTTAACGATCCCCACTAAGCTATATGCTTATGCTCATTTATTTCATCAATGCAGAGAATTGAGCATTCAAGGCAGCCCAATAGTAAGGGGATTCCAAGATTTTTCGTTAAGCGATGTATGTGGTTCACCCTTAGTGTAATAAGAGGCAATGGGTGGGAATTCTTACTTACTGGATTTGTTGGTGATGTTTACTATCTTAAGCGTGTTTGGTTTCTAATTTTGAACTTCTAAACGACATATAATTGGTTTCATGGTTTGCTTATGGTGTTTGGACTATGCTTTAGCTTGTTTTCTTAAACATTCATGAATAGCTAACGTACTACCATGGATTGATGTGTTCAATGAGTATGATTTATTGTTTGTCGATTTCTGCATGTCTAGTAGGTTGATTATAACTTGTATGCTTGATTTAAGCTTGTTTGGATATGGTTAAGTATGTTTAAATACCTTTGGAATGTGTTTTTTTTTTCTGGTATGCGTATCGATACACTAAGGCCAATTCTAGGCTTTTCGTTACAGGGGTATCGGTACGGATTGCCCAAGTATCGATACTCCCAAGCCAAGTTTGAAGGCCGTACTGATACACGGGGAAGCGTATCGATACGCTCTTCCCATCTTTTGCTACTGCCTTCCCGTGTATCGATACAGGCTCAGGTGTATCGATACGAGTAATTAAAATTTGGTTAAAAGTATCTTCTTAAGTTTTGAAATATTATGTTTTGGTCCTTGAATGTTAATTGATCAATTGGATGAGTTTGGATGATCGATTTGAGCTTAAATTTGACGTGATAGCATGTTACATGACAAACTGATGATTGGTAACTTTAAAACCTAAAAAGTCTTTGTAATTTCTGTAATTTCCAAAATGGTCCCTAAAAGTCACAAGTATACAATTGAACCCCTAATTGAACTCTGATCGTTGTGCCGTTTTCGCCTAATCGCTTTGCAGAACATATAGGGTAATAATGTGCATCTGGAGAAGATAAAAAAAAGGGTCGTTAATCGAGGTTGACTTTAACGAGTTGACTTCGGTTTTCCCCGTGTAATCTTCTTAGTTCGGGTCGGGTGTCTAGGCCCCGCTAAGGGGGTTACATTTGTTGGTATCAGAGCTATGTTACGAAAGATTGGGGATGATGGTAAGTGAAATTAGTATGTAATGATGTTTGATTCAATGTTGAATGGCATGTTGTTTGAAGAAAGCGTGTTTTTGGTTGAATATTGGTGTTTATGCCATACTTGGTTGTTATGAATCATATGTGAGTAAAATATGATTGTACGATGATGATGAGTTGAGGATGTATGTTGATTGAGGATGATATAAAGCATGATGATTATGATATGCTATCATATGCAATGTTATGCTTGGGGGAAATCGGGGTACCCATTGCCTTATTACACTAGATAAATGTTTTACATTGGATTTGTAAACTTGGATCCCTGCTTGAGGCTGGCCTAAATCATGGTGTGATTTGTTTTTGTTATTATGCCTTGTTAAGAATAGCATAATGAGTTCGAGGAGAGAGTTGGGATCGAATACGTTAGTATATGCGGGTGAGCAGGGTAACCAAGGGAACAATGTTCTGTCTGTTGAGAATGTGCTTGTTCTACCATTCTTAACTAGAGTTGAGGTGACAGGGCAGCGTGAGGTGGATGGCCCTATGATGAAAGTCTTATCATCTGTGGTTCATGAGATGTCTGGAGCATCTCAGGCCGTGGTGAATGAAAAGCTCACTCGTGTGCCGGTTGTTGGACAAACTAGTTTGTCAAAACAACGTCTGCATGATTTGGAGGCTGTTGAGTATCATGGGTCGACGCCAGAGGCGTTCAAGGCTTGGTTAGCCAGTACGATTCAAATTCTGGATCAAGAAGGGTGTGACAGCGCCTGTAAGCTAGGAAGCGTTGTCTCGTTAATGCTGAACGATGTTTGTAGTTGGTGGGCAGTTGTGTCAGTAGCGCTAATCAACCTTGACGTGGATTGGGAGTTCTTTTTAGCCGCCTTTCAGAGAAGATATCTTGGAGATTAGTCTCCGCATAACTAGAAGCGCGGGAGTATGGCTTTAGTTTATGTTGATGAGCAGAACTTGGGTCTGGCATATCATGGTGGTGGTTCTAGCTCTGGTAAGAGAGCTGCTGAATTCGATTTTGGAAGTGGGCGGCCAAGAAAGGCCGAGATAGGAGGTATTAGCCTGCTGCTAGGCGAGGTAACCTTGGACATGGTGCATTGGTTTAGGGAAACAGAACGAGGGCAGAGTAGCACACGTGCTGGACGTGTAGTTTTCGGGAGCATTTAAGGAGGGACTGTCCTCGTGCGGCTTGAGAGTTACATGCTCATGTTGTAGTGACGGGGAATTCTTGCTGGAACTGTGGTTCAGCAGATCATATAAGGTGTGAGTGTCCTCTATTGGGTGGTGGAGGCCAGGGTCGTACACCCGCTGTGGCTGCACCTCGGAGAGGCTGTGAGCACGGCTGAGACAGGGTTTGGAGGTGGAAAGAAGGGCAAAAAGGTGTGAGGCGTGCGATGGTTGAGTTTTGTTGGAATTGTGGGTCTTCTGGACATTTAAGGTGAGACTGTCAAGTGTTAGCTTAGGGTGGTCAAGGTGGGTTGTCTGTTGAAGCTCCTTATGGTCGCGAGTGTGGTCATGGTTCTTTATAGCAAAGAGACGATGGTATCCGCAGGGTGTTGGTCGATGTTGCGATGGTGCAGCCGGAGAATGGTGGATCTGCGGGAGAGAGTGCTCGTCGCTTGGTGCTCCATAACAATGATGTCATTGCAGGTATCTTTATCATGCAATCTCTGTTATTGTTATCTTTGCTTAGTTTTGGTTTTGCATCTTTTTGTATGGTGGTTAAGGCTCTTTTGTCAGTGAAGCTTTGGTTAGTAATCGGTGTTGTTTTGATAACAACATTGGTGACGAAAGTAGAATAGTTAGAGTAGTTTGCTGTAGTGAGTTGTAAGAATGGTGAAGCAGGAAAAGTTGAGATTAGGATAAGAGGTTGTTTCTGGTTTGGTTCGAGGACGTTATTAGTAAGTGTGAACAGACATAAAAGCACAGTTAAAATCATTTGTATACATATATTACATATATTGGTACATGCATACATTTGGCATGACATTAGAAGTATGCATACATGTGCATAGGCATTCGTAAGGGCATGTAAGCAATCATGCATATGAATGTTCACACTTACTAATAGCTAATTGGACCTGATAGTGATGAGTTATGATTAGGGTAGTTTGTGGGTTAAAATTTTTGTTTTGGTGCTAGTTGAAGAGTGGGAGTGAGTTTAGGAAGTGAATAAGTTTCTCGTTAGGAGTGAATGTGGTCTAGCTTGGCTGGCCGGAAGAAAAGTTTCTAGATGTTTTAAGGGCCTTGGCGGCTAGGTGGTGAAGAGGAGACCGTTTTTGTTAGAATGTGGCCAAGGTCATTTGGTGTGTAGTTAAAAGCATTTTGAAGTAGCTGTGGGGTGTTGTAGGAAGAGTGGTTAAGCAGGTTGGGAAGGTTGTAGCGTATGCTTTCAGTCAGATGCAAGTGCTTGGAGAATGAGCTTTATGCGTGGTTATGTAAGCTCAAAAGCCATGTTGTTTTTGCTGGGTCCTCGTGAGAGGGTGGTCTATTGGCTGAGTGTAAGTAAACCTTCTTGAGATAGTTGATGTAAATGAAGAAACAGTTGGAGACGGTGTTAGAGTCTCGTGATAAGGATTTTCGATTGGTGAGTGGGCGGATTTTGGGTTTTCGTGTTGAATAGTGTAGGGTTCATGGATCACAAAGGTATAAAGTATTTATTGTTTCAAAAAAAGTTGAATCTTAGGAAATGAAGGTGGTTGGAGTTGATTAAGGAGTATGGCCTGATGATGAGGTATCATGTTGGGAAGGCCAACGTTGTGGCCAATGCTTTGAGCAAGAAAGTGGCTGTGGAGTTGAGGGTGATGTTTGCTCACTTGAGCATGTCACAAGATGGTGGTCTTGTTACCGAATTGTGGGTGAAACCATCCCTGAACCAGTTGATCAGGGATAAGCAGTTGCTTGACGTTTCTCTTGTACCGTGTATTCAAGATATCATGGATGGAAAGCCTTAAGATTTTGGCTTCAATGATGTTGGTGTTTTGAGCTTTGGGAATTGAATAGTGGTGGCAAATGATGATGAGTTGAGGTGCTCTATTCTAGAAGAAGCCCTTGTGGTTCTTTCGTAGTGTACCCTGGTAGTACGAAGGTGAATCGTGGTTTGGGAGTGGGTGATGCCGGATAAAGTGAAAAAGGGTGTTGACAAGTTTGTAAGCAAATGTTTGGTTTACTAGCGGGTGGAAGCTGAGCTTTTGGTTTCCTTCTAGGTGTAGTAACCGTTGGGGATCCTAGAGTGGGAAATGGGGGAAGATTACTGTGGATTCATGTTTGGATTACCTTTGACACTATCAAAGAGGAAATTTTGTTTGGGTGGTTGTTGACCGTCTTGCAAAGTATGCACACTTCTTGGCAGTGCATACTATGTATATGTTGGATAAGTCGATCGAGTTGTATGTTGTTGAGATTGTGCGTTTGCACGGAGTGCTGAAGTCTGTTGTACTGGATAAAGATCCGAGGTTCACATCGAGGTTTTGGGAATGGTTGAGTCAAGCTAGGGGTACGCGGTTGAGTTTCGGTACTTCTTATCACCCTCTCACGGATGGGTAGTCGGAGTGTGTTATCCAGGTGCTTGCGAATATGTTGAGATGCTGTGTATAGATTTCCAAGGTTCTTCGGAAAGGCGTTTGCCCTTGGATGAGATTGTTTGTAACATTAGTTATTGGGCAAGTATTCAAATGGATCTATACGAGAATTGTTTGGGAGAAAGTGTAGAATGCCTCTTTGTTGGGCGGAAATAGAGCAAGAGTTGGTTCGATGCTAGATATGTCGAAAGGAACCATTTGGAAGGTGAAGCTCGTTTGTGAGTGTATGAAGGCTGCATCGGATCAGCAAAAGTATTACGCAGGTCTGAAGCGTAAGAAGATTGAGTTCACGGTTGGCGAATGTGTGATCTTGAAGTTATCACCTTGGAAAAAGGTGATAAAATTTGAGTGTTAGGGGTAAGCTTAGCATGAGGTTTATTGGACCATATGAGGTTGAGGAGCGTTTTGGTTCTGTGGCTTATCGGACGAGGTTGCCTCCCGAGTTAGAAAAGATTCACGATGTGTTTCATTTCTTGGTGTTGCAGAGGTATAGATCGGATCCTTCGTATGTAATGCTTGTTGAGGAGGTAGAGTTGAATCCGGATCTATCCTATGATGAGGAACCGTTGAGGATTCTGTATGTAAGTAACAAAGTTCTTCGTGGCAAGACGATAGAGCATGTGAAGGTGTTGTGGCGACACCGAGGAGTTGAGGAGGCCACGTGTGAAAGGAAAGCAGACATGTTAAAGCAGTTCCCACACCTTTTTCCTTTCAGGTAAAATTTCGAGGATGAAATTTCCTAAGTGGAGGAGTGTTGTAACGCCCTGATTTTGGGCCTAGATGTTTTAGACATCGGACCGGTCGGAAACAGTTCGAATCGAGTTTGGTGATTTAAGGAAATCAAGGATCGGTATAGGATAAAAATATGGTAAAAATGCTAAA
Organism: Hibiscus trionum; assembly: GCA_030270665.1. Taxonomy (NCBI): domain Eukaryota; kingdom Viridiplantae; phylum Streptophyta; class Magnoliopsida; order Malvales; family Malvaceae; genus Hibiscus; species Hibiscus trionum. The sequence goes on along the minus strand of BSYR01000007.1, from coordinate 3,665,974 downwards.
ATCCTCTAAATTCATGTTTAAGAGGTTGGTCAAATCAATTTTACAAAAAAGAGTTTCAAAAGTAATACATTTTGGGTAGTGACCAAAATGTAAAGTTTCAAAACTATGGGAAAATGCAATTTTTAACAGAGGAGCCAAAATCCTAGAATCTTTAGGGAGCTTTATGGCAATTTAGTCTTTCCTTAATATGACTTGTGTTTTAAAAGGATTTTAAAGTGATTAAATAAAAGGGTTTTTATTTAATTAAAATTAATAAATAAGAAAATTGAGATTTCATTTGACATAACTACCGTTCTTTTCTCATTTTTAGCAAAACATCATTTTAACTCATTTTCTCCAGGATTCTTTTCTCCCAAACACTCTCTCATTATTTTCTAAACAAATTTCAAGAGTTCTTTCAAGTTCTTCAAGATTTTTTCTAAGGAAAACTTGCCATTCATTGAGGAAAGCAAGGATTGGAGGTAAATCCCGTTCTCAACTTTAAATCTAGGTTCTTTATTAAAATTCCCAAGATCTTTGGCTTCTAATTAATTTTTTATTTGAGTTTTCATTATAGTATTGATTTGAGATTGAAATCTTGCAAAAATATGATGAAACTATTGATTTTCGGACTTGTTTTGTTAAGCTCTGTTTTGGATTGTTTTAAATTAAGTTTTGAGGTGGTTAGTATGTTGAAAAGAGGTTTTGTTGAAATAGATACCGAAATCCTTGAGATCCTTGAGTTTCTTGATAAGTCTAGTTGGGTTTTTGAGGTGAAATGTTGAAGTAATGCTTGTTGGGGATATAAGGAAGGGTTTATGTTGATTTTAGATGTGTTTTGATGTTTATAATTGTTTAGAAGTGATGTATGTTGGCTGGCCTTGGTTTATGAGGCAATCGATTGAGTTTTTGGTTGTTTCGGATGGGTAAATTGGTGTTGTTTGGGTGAGCAACGAGTTTGTGATTGGTTGCTGGTGTTGAAATTCATTTTAATGCATTTAGATCTCTGTTTTGATGATGTGAAAATAGGAGATCTTGATCCGGGAGCAAACGAGACATTTTTGGAGACTCGAGAAGAGTAATTTTCGTGTTGGCGAGCAAGGCTTCGCGTATCGGTGAGTGGAAAAGGATTTTCTAGCTTTGAAACGTTTTGAACGTGGTTTTGGGGGTTTAGCGTAAGTTTGATACACTTAGCTAAGCTCAAGAGTAAGTAAAGCGAAAATCTCCCTCGGCTTGTGCTATGTTTTGGTTAAAAATGCACTTGATTTAAATGTAGTTTGGTTACTATTGAGTGGATCGAATGATCGAAATAAACCAAGAGGGGGGTGAATTGGATTTTTAAAGTTCTTGGTGGTGGAATTTGCAAATAAAAATGGTAGACAAGGAATTTTAGAGTGGTTCAAGTTCCAATTGAACTCTACATCCACTACCTTAGCTTCACTAAGGATTTGCAACAATTCCACTAATTGCTATTCCCCTTTTTTAGGCTAAGGAGGTAACCCTTAGAATTTTCGGTCAAATTTTCTACCCAAAATTTGACCCAATCCTCACACAATTGAAACAAAGAATTTTTTGGCTAAAACAAGTATCTCTCAATACACAATATAGCCCAATTACAAGCACTCAGCCCAATTGAAATGATAAGAATGAAAAATACAATTGGGGTTACGAGACAATAATGGGATTTAGGCACAAATGCTTGGATTTGATGTTTGGATGTTTGCTTTAGGATCAATAGTTGTTGCTGAAGCTTTTAGAGGTCCCTTTTATACCTTCTTATTGAATTCTAGCCGTTGTGATTGTTGCATTCATCAATAGAGCCGTTGGGGTGTTATCTTCCCTCCATAAATGTAGTCTGCAACCAACCGTTTCGAAACGCCCAACCCTGTTTCGAAACAGACCAAAATAGAAAGAGCTGTTGGGGTGCATTAAAGATCCTGTATCGAAACGGTTAGACTTGTTTCGATACGCTAAAAGTCGTTTCGAAACCCGTTTTGAAACATTTTTCCATTGTCAAGGATCATATCGAAACGGCTTGAGATCGTTTCGATACGCATTAACGACTTGTTTAAAATTAGTTAAAAACATTCAACGGTCATATTTTTCAAATCAGATTGAATACCGTTTCAAAACACTGGATGTCGTTTCGATACGGTGTCTTAATGTTCTTAAGCTGTTTCGAAACTCGTTTTGAAACGCGGGTTGGCAGTGTTGAAATCGTTTCGATACCCGTTCCGAAACAAGAACTCACAGTTTCAAAACTGTTTCGAAACGGCTAAGGCCGTTCCGAAACGGTGACTCGAAAATCATTGTTTTGGCTTTAAGAACACTTAGAAAATATTTGATAAATTCATTTTTTAACTTAGGCATATTGTTTAAAACATATAGAGAGGTTTGAGGACTTAAAAATTTGTTTTCACATTTTCAATTTAGTCCTTAGGTTCTTTAGTTATATCAAAATTAAAATATCATTTTCATAGTTACTGTTATAAAGCATGTTTTGAGCGATGATATTGCTAGTTTTAAATGATATTTTTGCTAAGGATCCACATGGTGAGTGATCCTTGAATTTATGTAGTTTAATACTTAGATTTAAGCATTGTTTATGCTTGTGAAAATGGTATTGTGGATTATGCTTTATAGAACAGTGAAATGTTTTTTGAAAGTTGATTATATTGGCAAATGTGTGATCTATTATTAACATACGGATACGTTGGTCGACCAATAGGATGTGAGTGCATTATAATCTATAAATCGTACGTGTGTCTAGCTACGTGACGTAATAGGGGTGATCTTATTGCGGGTGGTAGGAGTGAGCCTATCACTATGGGTTAGGGGTGAGCCTAATTCCATTCGTAGCCTTTGAGATGGATGTGAGTCCATCATTGAGTATAGGGGTGAGCCTATACTAGTCTGTGTATCATGTATTGTTGTAAAGGTGATAGAGGTGAGTCTATCACAACGGATGGGGGTGAGCCTATGCCGGAATGTTGTAAGCCAATATATGTGTTTATTGTTGCCCATGTATCATGATTGTAATGAATGCATAATGGATTATTGTGCATGAGATGATCGATGATGAGATGTTGCATAGGACAAATCTATGCATGTGAATTAAGTAAGTGAGGCTTAACATGGTTTTGCATTGTGATCAATGCATGTGGCTAATGATACATATGGATCATGGTTAAAGAATGGTTTGCTTTGGTTTTGAGGAAGCATGTTATGCTTGAGACTTATGCTAGAATGTATGTGATGCTTGGTTTAAGCATGAGCAAAGGTTTTTGCTATTGAATTAAACGATGCTATATGCACGTGGATTTAAAAGTGCATTGATGCTTAAATTGGCATGTTTTAAAGAAAGGCATGAGGTTACAAATGATGATGCAATGGTTTTATGTAATGCATTGATGAATGTTGTTTTAGCGATCCTAACTAAGCTATATGCTTACGCTTATTTATTTCATCAATGCAGAGAATTGAGCATTCAAGGCAGCCCAATAGCAAGGGGATTCCAAGAGTTTTTGTTAAGCGATGTATGTGGGTCACCCTTAGTGTAATAAGAGGCAATGAGTGGGAATTCTTACTTATAAGATTTGTTGGTGATGCTTACTATCTTAAGCATGTTTGGTTTCTGATTTTGAACTTGTAATCGGCCTATAATTGGTTTCATGGTTTGCTTATGGTGTTTTGCCTATGATTTAGCTTGTTTTCTTAAACATGCTTGAATAGCTAACGTATTATCATGGATTGATGTGTTGGATGTGTATGATTTACTATTTGTCGATGTTTGTATGTCTAGTAGGTTGATTATAACTTGTATGCTTGATTTAAGCTTGTTTGGATATGGTTAAGTATGTTTAAATTCCTTTAGAATGTGTTTTTTTTTCTGGTATGCGTATCGATACACTAAGGCCAATTCCAGGCTTTTCGGTACAGGGGTATCGGTACTGATTGCCCGAGTATCGTTACGCCCAAGCCAAGTTTGAAGGCAGTACCGATACGCGGGGAAGCGTATCGATACGCTCTTCCCATCTTTTGCTATTGTCTTCCCGCGTATCGATACAGTCTCAAGTGTATCGATATGGGTAGTTAAAATTTGGTTAAAAGTATCTTCTTATTGAAATGTTACGTTTTGGTCCTTCAATGTTAATTGATCAATTTGATGAGTTTGGATGATCAGTTTGAGCTGCAATTTGACGTGATAGCATGTTACATGACTAATTGAGGATTGGTAACTTTAAAGCCTAAAAAGTCTCTGTAATTTCTGTGATTTGCAAAATGGTCCCTAAAAGTCACAAGTATGCAATTGAACCCCTAATTGAACTTCGATCGTTGTGTCGTTTTCGCCTAATCGCTTTGATGACCACATAGGGTAATAATGTGCATCTAGAGAAGATAAAAGAAAAAATGGTTGTTAATTGAGGTTGACTTTAACGAGTTGACTTCGGTTTTCCTCGTGTAATCTTCTTAGTTCGGGTCGGGCGTCTAGGCCGGGCTAAGGGGGTTACATCCTTTTTCTTTTAAGCATAATGTTTTACTCCCTTAATTGTTTTTAAGTTCATTAAATTGTATAATTGGGGCTTCAACTTATCACGACTACTCCTTAGGCCTAAAGATGGATTGGAGCAAACAGCCCATCCCCGAGCCCTACGAGCAGGGCCATCCTGTGAAGACTTTCATTAACTCTAATGCTATGCTACTGTTCCTACCAGAGAAAGTTAAATGGAGCAAACACAAGTCACCTAGTGTACTAAGCTAGCAAGATGCATAGAAGAGTGTCCTTTAACAGTTTACCTTTGGCATCGAGTTTTCAATCAATTTTCATTATTTTCTCAATTTTTGTAGGAGTTTAATTATGCCTTTTATTGCTACTCGTCCCTCTACTACTTCAATTTCAACAACCAAGTGGGGGAAAGGTGCCTACAAAAAGGACACCACTTTCCGGAGTAAAGACATTGACGAAACATCAAAGTCCAATAAATTGGACAAAGAGCCGAATAAAGGAAAAGTCGAGGCCACACCTAATCGAACTCGTGACATCAAGTGCTTCAAATGTCTCGAGAGGGAATATATTGCTAGTGAATGTCCAAACAAGAGGGTAATGTTTCTAAAAGATGGTGGAGAAATCGAGTCCGAGCAAAAGGACGAAGTTGAATCCGAAGTGGACACCGACCATGAAGATTTGGAATTTGTCGTTCATGGTGAAGTCTTTTTTGTGGAACGAAGCTTAACCATCCAAAGTGTGGAAGGAGAGCAACAACAAGAAAACATCTTCCATACTCGTTGCCACATCCAAGGCAAGGTATGTAGTGTTATTATAGATGGTGGTAGTTGTACTAATGTTGCTAGCAGCTTGTTGATAGAAAAGCTTGGCCTTGCAACCACCAAACATCCAAAGCTATACAAGCTTCAATGGCTCAACGACGGAGGCGAGATCAAAGTCACCAAGCAAGCCCTTATTTCCTTCTCGATTGGCAAGTAATGTGACGAGGTCCTTTGTGACGTGGTACCCATGCAAGCCGATCATCTATTGTTAGAAAGACCTAGGGAATTTGATCTTCGGGTGATTCACGATGGCTATACCAATAGATACACTTTAAAGCATGAAGGAAGGAATGTTACTTTGGCACCTCTCATGCCAAAACAAGTTCATGACGACCAAGTTCGCTTGAAGGAAAGCTTTGTAAAAACAAAAAAAGAGACAAAAGACGAGGATGAAAAAAATGGTGCAAAAAGAATGTGAGCCAAAAACAAAATAGATCGAGGGAAAGAAACGAGAGAAAAATAAAGGAAATGAGATGGAAAATTGAGTGTTTTTGCAAAAGAAAGAGAAGTGAGGAAATCTTTTCATTTGAAGCATGCTTTTCGTGTGCTTATGTACAAGGAGAGTTTGCTTACCACTAATGACATTAACGATTCTTTGCCTTCTTCTATTGTTTCTTTGATTCAGGAATTTGAAGAAGTATTTCTGGAAGACATCCCAAGTGGCTTACCACCCATTCTGGGCATCGAGAACAAAATTGACTTCATCTTCGGTGCAACCATTTCGAACCGACCAACCTACCTAAGCAACCCAGAAGAGACCAAAGAGATGTAAAGAAAAGTTGAAAAGTTGATGAAAAAGGGGTGTGTACGAGAAAGCCGAAGCCCTTGTGTCGTTCCAATTTTGTTAGTACGAAAGAAAGATAGTTCTTGGCGAATGTGCGTTGATTCTCAAGCAGTTAACAAGATTACCGTCAAGTATCAACATCCAATCCCACGCTTAGATGATATGTTGGATGAACTCAATGGAGCTTGAATTTTCTCCAAGATCGACTTGAAAAGTAGCTACCATCAAATAAGGATGTGAGAAGGAGACCTTGTTCGCAAACCTCAAGAAATATTCCTTTTGTACTAACAAACTTATGTTTTAGGATTTGTGGTCAGCTCAGAAGGACTTGAAATGTATAAAGAGAAGGTAAAGGCAATTCGAGAGTGGCCGCAACCTACAAGCATAAGTCAAGTAAGAAGTTTCCATGGTCTTGCTAGCTTCTATCGAAGGTTTGTTCCTAACTTTAGTACTATAGCCGCCCCTCTAACGGGAATCATAAAGAAAAGTGTGAACTTTCCCTGGGGCGAGTAACAAGAAAAATCTTTTGTTTTAATCAAGGATTGTTTGACAAATGCACCTTTGTTATCACTCGCGGATTTTAACAAAACTTTTGAGATTGAGTGTGATGCATTAAGAATAGGAATTGGAGTTGTTTCACTTAAGATTGACGCCCCATTACGTACTTTAGCGAGAAATTGAATGGTGCAACCCTCAACTATCCAACATACGAAAAAGAGATGTACGCTTTAATCTGAGCATTGGAAACGAGGAAGCACTATCTTTGGACCAAGGAATTCGTGATTCATACTAACCATGAAGCCTTAAAGCATCTCAAAAGAAAAAAAAGTTGAATAGAGGCATGCTAAATGGGTGTAGTTCCTTGAAACATTTCCATACATGATCAAGTAGAAGAAAGGTAAGGAAAATGTTGTTCTAGATGCTTTGTCGAGGAGGTATGCACACTTTAATACTTTGGATTCTTAATTACTTGGTTTTGCTTATATCAAAGAACTCTATGACAATGATATTGATTTTGGTGAGTATTACAAGGCTTGTGAAAATGGAGTTTTTGATAGGTTTTACAAGCAAGGTGGATACCTTTTTCAAGAAGGTAAATTGTGCATTCCTCGAGGATCCATTCGAAATGTTCTTGTGAATGAAGCATATGGAGGGGGACTTATAGGTCACTTTGGCATAACCAAGACCTTGAACATGCTCTGTGAGCATTTCTTTTGGCCCAAGATGAGACCTGATGTTGAGAGGTTGTGAGATAGATGCATCACTTGCAAGAAGGTTAAATCGCGCCTCAAACCCCATGGATTGTACATTCCACTTCCAATTCCTGAAGAACCTTGGTTAGACATTTCCATGGGTTTCGTACTTGGACTCCCTCGAACTAAAAACGAAGAAGACTCGGTTTTTGTTATAGTTGATAGGTTTTCTAAAATGGCACACTTCATTCCTTGTAATAAAACTGATGATGCTTCGAATATAGCTAACTTGTTTTTCAGGGAAGTGGTACGGCTACATGGGATGCCAAGGATAATTGTGTCGGATCGAGATGCCAAATTCCTTAGTCATTTTTGGAGGACTTTGTGGAACAAACTTGACACCTAATTATTGTTCTCTACAACATGTCATCCGCAAACGGATGGCCAAACCAAAGTGGTTAATCGAGTCCTATCAACCTTGTTAAGAGCCATCATTCGAAAGAACTTGAAGATGTGGGAAGAATGTTTGCCGCATGTTGAATTTGCATATAACCGATCATTGCATTTAGCGACTAAACACTCACCATTTGAGATTGTCTATGGTTTTAATCCTTTAACTCCACTTGATTTAATTCCCTTACCAACTGACCAGTTTACGCATGTAGATGGCAAGAAGAAGTCAAAACTTGTGAGGGATCTACATCGACAAGTGAAGGAAAACATTGAAACAGGAACCGAGAAACATGTCAACAAGTCCAACAAGGGACGTAAGCAAGTCATTTGTGAGCTCGGAGATTGGGTTTGGATACACATGTGAAAGGAATGAATCCCCGCTCAACGAAGATCGAAGTTATTGCCTCGAGGAAATGGTCCTTTCTAAGTTCTTGAATGGATTAATGACAATGCATACAAATTGGACCTTCCAAGTGAGTAGAACAACAATACATGCTTTAACATATCTGATTTGTCTCCTTATGATGTAGGTGACGATTTGGGGACAAATCGCTTCAAAGAGGGAGAGGATGATGTGAGCATGGATCCGCCCAAAGACGATCCAATCGATCTGTAACACCCGGGTTTAGGGGTTAGGTGAAAATAATATTAAAATATTATTTTGGGTTTGGTTTTATGATTTAAATATTGGTTCGGGTTTGGTTTTCAAATAAATTAAATTGTTGATAGGCTATGTTTTAGAATTAAACCCCAAATAGCCATGGATTATATGTCCTTGTGAATATTTCATTTTATTAAGGGCAAAAGGGTCATTGGGCTTTTAAAATAAATAAAACAAAAATACCCCCATCCATTATTCATTTTCTTCTTCACCATCGGGAGAGAAGAGCTTCTCACCCAAATCTACCGATCCATCACCTTCCCTCCTCATTTCAACTCCGTTTTGAAAGGTAATGGTATTTTTGACTTCCCCTCATCTTCCCCTTCATAAAAGTACCATTTATTTTCGTTTTCATGAAGTTTTGAATATTTTGAGTAAAAATGTGATTTTTAAGTTGTTAAGTAGTGTATCTTGATTTTATATGCTTAGTTATGGTATAAGGAAGTCAAATGGTATATCATATATGAATTTCAAGTGATTTTAGGAATTTTCGGAATTTGGCTTTGAGAGGGTTTTTGGAGGGTCTTAAAGTGGGATTTGGGGCTGTTTAATGTTGGTTTTTGGGGGCTGTAGGTAGTATGATATATGAGGATCATTTTGGGTGTGATTGATGCTTGTTTGGGTGGTTGAAATGGGAGAATTCAGTGAGGGTTAAGGGCTGCTCGAAAATTCTGTTTTTGGACTTGTTTTAAGTGTTGGATGCTTGGTAATGTTAATCCGGGTTAGTTTCAATGACAAGATATTGATTATGGATGTTTTGTTTGTGTTTGGGATTGATTAGAATCAAGTTTGGGCATCGGTGAAGCATCGGAAGTTAATCCGAGAAGTTGAAGGTTGTTGCTTGCTTGGTCTTGAGCTTGGAAGCTTAGGTGAGTGGTTAAATATTTTTAAAATGGTTTGAGTATTTGGTTCAAGCATGTGAACCCAGGATGAGCTTGGTAAACCCACTTAGAGTTGGGATTAGAGTGGTAGCCTAATCCCAAGCTTTGATTAAAGACTTGGGTTGCACTTTTTAATGGTTGTATATGCCTCGTATTAAATTGTGATGGTGTTGATTATGTATATGTTGTATACATGTATGATGAGGCATGTTTGATGCATTGTTATATGCATGTTGATGATAGATATGTTATGGTTGCTAATAATGTGCATGTGGTGTTGACGTGTGAAATGATATTATGAGATGGTTTCATGATCCGAGGATCATGGTGAGTACATGCTAGGCATGGAAATATGGTTTGTGCATGACGGTGAGTCATGGTGAGTACATGCTAGGCATGGAAATATGGTTTGTGCATGACGGTGAGTCATGGTGAGTACATGCTAGGCATGGAAATATGGTTTGTGTATGACGGTGAGTCATGGTGAGTACATGCTAGGCATGGAAATGTGGTTTGTGCATGACGGTGAGTCATGGTGAGTACATGCTAGGCATGGAAATGTGGTTTGTGCATGACGGTGAGTCATGGTGAGTACATGCTAGGCATGGAAATGTGGTTTGTGCATGACGGTGAGTCATGGTGAGTACGTGCTAAGCACGGAAGTGTTATGAATTGAGATTAATGATCCTTATGTGGATGTTTGATGTGGCTATTTATGTTGAGGAAGTTAGAGCTTGAAGGTCATGACATTTACTTGTATATATTGTTCATGCATCTTATATTGTGGCTCTTGTGGATCCTTGGCATGTTTGTGTAATGCCTTGGCTTGATTGTGCTCAGACCCTGCAGTGTTGAGGTTTGTTTTTAGAGCTTACCCTCACTAAGCATCATTGCTTACGCTCTCTTTGTTCAACATTGCAGATCCTTAGTTCGTGGGTTGCTTGTGCAAGTGGAAGGCTCCAAGTGTGGTTTTTGGCTTGAGTTCATCAAGTATGGATTTTTAAATGTTAGACATGTAATGGTTTGAGCAATGGGACATGTATGGTTTTGTTGGATAGTTGTTGGTTGTTAGGAGCATGTTTAGACTCCTTGATGCCTTGTTTATGTGTGACTTGTGTTGCCTTGATGAATGTTAACTCATGCCTAAATTGTTCATGTTGAATGTTGGCCTTATGCCTTAGGAGTTGCCTTCATGCCTTGAGTATGTTTGAATATGTTGGAGTACTTTTAATCTAGGACGTATGCTTCTAGATTTGGATGGTTGGTGTTGAGTGCCTTTGCCTCATTTAAGCTCTTATGTATGGTTGTATATGAACATGAGGTGTTTTTATCATTGAAAGACATTAGAATGAAGCAAAATATGCTCCCCTGCACCTAGGTTTCGAAACTAGGGGTAAAGTTTCGAAACCTTTGCAAATTTTTGGATTCCAGAGGCTACTGCCAGCCAAAGTTTCGAAACCTTTGGGCAAGGTTTCGAAACTATGGTCAAAGGTTTCGAAACCTTCCCAAGGTTTCGAAACCTTTGGTGAAAACTGCATTTTTGAGCATGTTAGAGTCATTTCTGGAAAACGTGTTCTTCTACAAAGTTGTAGAGGACAAAATTTTACATGAAATAGAGGTATTATTTACTCAAAAATGTTAAGTATAGGTCTCTAAATTGTTGTTAGAAGTTGACGGGACAGAAACTGAATGTATTTGGAATCTGCTGGACTAAATTGTGAAATATGAAATGTTTAGGGGTTTGGCTGTTTGTCTCGTGTGTTACGTTCCGCTGTTTGATCACTTAGAATTAAATACTCATCTAGACAAGAGTTAAAATGAAAAAAAAAATAGGGTTGCTAACCGAGGGGGAACTTTAACGGGTTTCGCTTCGGTTTTCCCCGTGTGACTCACTCGGACCGGTCATCCGGCTAGACCGGGATGAGGGGGTTACATTTGTTGGCATTAGAGCTTAAGGTTTCTGAGACCTTGGGCAGGTAAGTGAGTAAGTTGTGTTTTATGATTAAGATGCACAGTGTTTGCTTATCATGTAAGCATGTTGTTGGTTATTCGAGTATGCTGTAATGAATGGTTGCTTGCTTTGTAGGAATGGTCGCTTGTTTGACAAGTATGTTGCTTGTTTTATTCAAAGCATGTGTGTGTGAGTCCCATTGCTACTATTACATTGGAAAATGGTTTTGCTTTAGTGAGGGAACGTACTTGAACACTTGGAAGCCTTGCCTTGCTAACCCAACTTGTATGTTTTGTTGTTGTGGTTGTAGTTAATATTTGTGAGAGCGATGTCTAGACCGAGAGGTAGACCGAGATTGGTTCGTCAGGAACCACGGGTTGCGGCTCCTGTTGAGCCGGCTGTTGGTGTGGAGGCTCATTTGGAAGGGCCGGTGGCCGCGGGAGTTGGCGCTCCACCACCACCTCCACCACCTGGAGCTGGAGGTGAAGATAGAACCAGGGGAGATAGACCTCAAGGTGGCCAAGGTGGCCAAGGTCCAGCTGGAATTGATATGACTCCGCTAGTGCAAGCGATAGCGGGAGCTTTCCAGGCCGCAGTTGCGGGAGCTCATGCTGCAGCTCAGCCTAGGTATGATGATGCTAGTCTACCTTTAGAGAGGCTTCGTAGTTTGGGAGCTGAGGAGTTTAGAGGATCTACTCCAGAGAGATCGGAGTTGTGGTTGGAAAAGACAGTTCGTATCTTGGCTCAGATGAGTTGTGCGGGCGCACGTAGATTGGGATGTGTGATCTCATTGCTTCAGGGTGATGCCTACACCTGGTGGGTCACCATTACTGCCGGGGTTCCAGAGGCCGAGATAGATTGGGATTTCTTTGAGTTTGCATTCAGAAAGAGGTACTTGGGACCGAGGTACTTGGATGAGAAGAAGAGAGAGTTCATGGCTCTTACTCAGGGAGATGCTTCTGTGACTGACTATGAGATTCGCTTTGTTCGCTTGAGTCAGTATGCCCCAGAGTTGGTTCCTACTGAAGTGGAACGTTGCAACCGATTCCGCTACGGGTTGAATGAAGAGGTTAAGAGGTACACATTAGCTTCTGATTACTCAGACCTTGATGTGTTGGTCGCGAGGGCCAAAGATTTAGAACATAGTTTGGGTTCGGGCAAACGAACTGGTGGTTCTAGTTCTGGCAAGAGACATAACCACTTTGATGGTAGAGATGCCAAGAGGCACAAAGGTGGTGGGCATCAGTTTGATCAGAGACGTGGCGGTGGCCACCCTGGTAGAGGCCATCAGGGCCATAGAGGAGAAGGGCGTTTGCCCGAGTGTGCACAGTGTGGGAGACGACACGCTGGTGAGTGCTGGGGTAACTTTCGTGCTTGCTGGAACTGTGGCTCGAGGGACCACTTTAAGAGAGATTGTCCGCATCAGGCAGCTCAGGCACCGAACATAGCTCAGGCTCCTGCGAGAGGTAATGATTTTCATAGAGGCCGTGGGCGCGGTCGTGGCTACTTCCAGCCTAGGGCTGATGCACCTAGGGGAGATGCTCAGAGGAACCTTGCTCATGTTGTGGTTGTACAGCCAGAGGCAGGAGGACCAGCGAGAATTTATGCTCAGAGAGAGGCCGGGAACGACACCGATGTGATAGCAGGTAATTTCGAGTTACAGTCTATGTCTTTGCTTTCTTTGGTGGATTCGGGTTCTACGCATTCCTACATTTTGAGTGAGCATGCACAGAAGTTAGATATCCCTGTTGAGATCTTAGATGTAGGTATGCATGTTACTAGTTCTTTTGGTGAGACAGTTGTGGTTAGACGTATGTATAGAAGGTGTCCACTGAAGATTCAGGGTCATATGTTCTCAGTTGATATGATGGAGCTTCCTTTCTACGGTTTTGACATCATTCTGGGTATGGACTGGTTGGTTGAGCATCGGGCTAGTGTGGATTTTGAGACAAAGAGAATTTCTTTGAAGCTTTCTGATGACTACGAGATAGTAGTAGTGGGTGAGAACATTAAGTTCTTGTCTAATGTGGTGTCAGCTTTAGAGGCTCATAGGTTGATGGACTATGGATGTGAAGCTTATTTAGCTTATGTCATGAATCCGGATATGAGTGAAGCTAGACCGAAGGATATCAGAACAGTGTGCGACTTTCCAGATGTGTTTCCTGAAGAGTTGCCGGGTTTTCCTCCTGACAGAGATGTTGAGTTTGTGATTGAGACAGTTTCAGGGTCTAATCCAATTTCGATAGCTCCGTACCGCATGGCTCCGAAAGAATTGAAAGAATTGAAGAGTCAGTTGCAAGAATTATTAGACCGTGGTTTCATTAGGCCTAGTAGTTCTCCGTGGGGCGCTCCTGTGTTGTTTGTGAAAAAGAAAGATGGTAGTATGCGCATGTGCATTGACTATAGACAGTTGAATCAGATGACTGTGAAGAACAAGTATCCGTTGCCTCGTATAGATGATTTGTTTGATCAGTTGAGTGGTGCTTCAGTGTTCTCGAAGATAGATTTGAGATCCGGGTACTATCAGTTGAAGGTGAAAGAGTGTGATGTTCTGAAGACAGCTTTTAGGACTAGATATGGTCACTATGAGTTTCTTGTGATGCCATTTGGGCTCACGAATGCACCAGCAGCATTCATGGACATGATGAACAGAATTTTCAGGGACTATCTAGATCGTTTTGTAGTTGTCTTCATTGATGATATACTTGTGTACTCGAAGACAGAAGAAGAGCATGATGAGCACTTGAGATTTGTTTTACAGAGATTGTTGAGCAACCAGTTGTATGCGAAGCTTAGTAAGCGTGAGTTCTGGATTCGAGAGGTTGTGTTTCTTGGCCATGTTGTTTCGGCCGAAGGTATCCGTGTTGATCCATCGAAGATTGAGGCTATTGTTGAGTGGAAACAACCTAAGTCCGTGACCGAGATTAGAAGTTTCCTAGGATTAGCCGGTTACTATAGGAGGTTTGTTGATGGATTCTCTAGAGTAGCTGCTCCTTTGACTAAATTGTTGCAACAGGGAGTCAAGTTTGAATGGTCAGATGCAAGACAGAAGGCCTTTGAGAAATTGAAAGAAGCCTTGACAAATGCTCCAGTGTTAGTGCAACCTGTTTCTGGTAAGGAGTTTGTGATTTACAGTGATGCTTCCTACGTAGGCTTAGGATGTGTTTTGATGCAAGATGGAAGAGTTGTTGCTTATGCTTCTAGACAGTTGAAGATCCATGAGAAGAACTATCCTACTCATGATATAGAACTAGCCGCAGTTGTGTTTGTATTGAAAATTTGGCGTCACTATTTGTATGGCGAGAAGTGTATTGTTTACACCGATCACAAGAGCTTGAAGTATCTGATGACGCAGAAAGAGTTGAACTTGAGGCAGAGAAGGTGGTTAGAGTTGCTAAAGGATTATGACTTGACCCTTGAGTACCATCCGGGTAAAGCAAATGTAGTAGCCGATGCTTTGAGTAGAAAAGTGGCCGTTGAGTTGAGAGCTATGTTTGCTAGATTGAGTGTGTCCGATGATGGTGGTTTGATCACCGAGTTGCAAGTGAAGCCTTCTTTGATTCAGTTGATTAGAGAGAAACAGTTGCAAGATGCGAGCCTAGTTCCTCATGTTCAAGACATAGCTGAAGGAAGACCGACTGAGTATAGTTTCAGTGGTGAGAGTTTGTTGTGCTTTAGAGATAGAATTGTTGTACCGGAAGATGTTGAGCTGAGACGTCAGATTCTGAGTGAAGCACATTCGAGTCCCTTTTCTATGCATCCGGGTAGTACCAAAATGTACAGAGATTTGAAGAATGATTACTTCTGGGCTGGTTTGAAGAGAGATGTAGCCGAGTATGTGAGCCGTTGTATGGTTTGTCAGAGAGTGAAGGCAGAACATCAGGTTCCTTCAGGTTTGCTACAGCCTTTGAAGATTCCGGAATGGAAATGGGAGAGGATCACCATGGATTTTGTATCGGAGTTGCCTTTGTCTCCTTCGAAGAAGAATTCAGTTTGGGTGATTGTTGATAGGTTCACTAAGTGTGCTCACTTCTTAGCAGTGAACACTACGGATTCCTTAGACAAGTTGGCAAACTTGTACATCCGTGAGATTGTAAGACTTCATGGGGTTCCGAAGTCTATTGTTTCAGATAGGGATCCTAGATTTACTTCGAGGTTTTGGGGTTGCTTGCATAGTGCTTTAGGTAGTCGTTTGCATTTCAGCACATCGTATCATCCGCAGTCCGATGGGCAGTCAGAGCGAGTGATACAGATTCTAGAGGATATGCTTCGTTGTTGTGTGATTGATTTCCAAGGTTCTTGGGAGAAGCACTTACCGTTGGTTGAGTTTGCCTACAACAACAGTTATCAGTCTAGTATTCAGATGGCACCTTATGAGGCCTTGTATGGTAGACGGTGTAGGACTCCGATTTGTTGGGCTGAGACAGGTCAGAGATTGTTACCTATGCCAGACTTGCTTAAGGGAACCACAGAAAAAGTGAAGTTGATATGTGACCGTTTGAAAGCAGCTTCCAATCGCCAGAAGTCTTATGCAGATTTAAAGAGGAAAGAGGTTGAGTACTCAGTGGGTGAAAAAGTATTTCTGAAGGTATCTCCGTGGAAGAAGGTAATGAGATTTGGCCGGAAAGGCAAGTTGAGTCCGAGGTTTATTGGTCCGTATGAGATTGTTGAGCGGATTGGGCCTGTAGCTTATCGTTTGAGGTTACCTTCTGAGTTAGAAAAGATCCATGATGTCTTCCATGTCTCTATGCTTAGGAGATATAGATCGGACCCTTCTCATGTGATGCCTGTTGAGGAGATAGAGTTAAATCCAGATTTATCCTATAATGAAGAGCCCGTTGAGATACTTGCTTCGGAAAGCAATGTGTTACGTGGCAAGACCATAGAGCTGGTCAAGGTGTTATGGAGACATAGATGTGTGGAAGAGGCCACGTGGGAGAGAAAAGCAGATATGGTTGAGCAGTTCCCGTATTTGTTTCCACCAGGTAATTTCGGGGACGAAATTTCCTTAAGTGGGGGAGAGTTGTAACACCCGGGTTTAGGGGTTAGGTGAAAATAATATTAAAATATTATTTTGGGTTTGGTTTTATGATTTAAATAATGGTTCGGGTTTGGTTTTCAAATAAATTAAATTGTGAATAGGCTATGTTTTAGAATTAAACCCCAAATAGCCATGGATTATATGTCCTTGTGAATATTTCATTTTATTAAGGGCAAAAGGGTCATTGGGCTTTTAAAATAAATAAAACAAAAATACCCCCATCCATTATTCATTTTCTTCTTCACCATCGGGAGAGAATAGCTTCTCACCCAAATCTACCGATCCATCACCTTCCCTCCTCATTTCAACTCCGTTTTGAAAGGTAATGGTATTTTTGACTTCCCCTCATCTTCCCCTTCATAAAAGTACCATTTATTTTCGTTTTCATGAAGTTTTGAGAAAATGGAAGTTTTGAATATTTTGAGTAAAAATGTGATTTTTAAGTTGTTAAGTAGGGTATCTTGATTTTATATGCTTAGTTATGGTATAAGGAAGTCAAATGGTATATCATATATGAATTTCAAGTGATTTTAGGAATTTTCGGAATTTGGCTTTGAGAGGGTTTTTGGAGGGTCTTAAAGTGGGATTTGGAGCTGTTTAATGTTGGTTTTTGGGGGCTGTAGGTAGTATGATATATGAGGATCATTTTGGGTGTGATTGATGCTTGTTTGGGTGGTTGAAATGGGAGAATTCAGTGAGGGTTAAGGGCTGCTCGAAAATTCTGTTTTTGGACTTGTTTTAAGTGTTGGATGCTTGGTAATGTTAATCCGGGTTAGTTTCAATGACAAGATATTGATTATGGATGTTTTGTTTGTGTTTGGGATTGATTAGAATCAAGTTTGGGCATCGGTGAAGCATCGGAAGTTAATCCGAGAAGTTGAAGGTTGTTGCTTGCTTGGTCTTGAGCTTGGAAGCTTAGGTGAGTGGTTAAATATTTTTAAAATGGTTTGAGTATTTGGTTCAAGCATGTGAACCCAGGATGGGCTTGGTAAACCCACTTAGAGTTGGGATTAGAGTGGTAGCCTAATCCCAAGCTTTGATTAAAGACTTGGGTTACACTTTTTAATGGTTGTATATGCCTCGTATTAAATTGTGATGGTGTTGATTATGTATATGTTGTATACATGTATGATGAGGCATGTTTGATGCATTGTTATATGCATGTTGATGATAGATATGTTATGGTTGCTAATAATGTGCATGTGGTGTTGACGTGTGAAATGATATTATGAGATGGTTTCATGATCCGAGGATCATGGTGAGTACATGCTAGGCATGGAAATATGGTTTGTGCATGACGGTGAGTCATGGTGAGTACATGCTAGGCATGGAAATATGGTTTGTGCATGACGGTGAGTCATGGTGAGTACATGCTAGGCATGGAAATATGGTTTGTGCATGACGGTGAGTCATGGTGAGTACATGCTAGGCATGGAAATGTGGTTTGTGCATGACGGTGAGTCATGGTGAGTACATGCTAGGCATGGAAATGTGGTTTGTGCATGACGGTGAGTCATGGTGAGTACATGCTAGGCATGGAAATGTGGTTTGTGCATGACGGTGAGTCATGGTGAGTACGTGCTAAGCACGGAAGTGTTATGAATTGAGATTAATGATCCTTATGTGGATGTTTGATGTGGCTATTTATGTTGAGGAAGTTAGAGCTTGAAGGTCATGACATTTACTTGTATATATTGTTCATGCATCTTATATTGTGGCTCTTGTGGATTCTTGGCATGTTTGTGTAATGCCTTGGCTTGATTGTGCTCGGACCCTGCAGTGTTGAGGTTTGTTTTTAGAGCTTACCCTCACTAAGCATCATTGCTTACGCTCTCTTTGTTCAACATTGCAGATCCTTAGTTCGTGGGTTGCTTGTGCAAGTGGAAGGCTCCAAGTGTGGTTTTTGGCTTGAGTTCATCAAGTATGGATTTTTAAATGTTAGACATGTAATGGTTTGAGCAATGGGACATGTATGGTTTTGTTGGATAGTTGTTGGTTGTTAGGAGCATGTTTAGACTCCTTGATGCCTTGTTTGTGTGTGACTTGTGTTGCCTTGATGAATGTTAACTCATGCCTAAATTGTTCATGTTGAATGTTGGCCTTATGCCTTAGGAGTTGCCTTCATGCCTTGAGTATGTTTGAATATGTTGGAGTACTTTTAATCTAGGACGTATGCTTCTAGATTTGGATGGTTGGTGTTGAGTGTCTTTGCCTCATTTAAGCTCTTATGTATGGTTGTATATGAACATGAGGTGTTTTTATCATTGAAAGACATTAGAATGAAGCAAAATATGCTCCCCTGCACCTAGGTTTCGAAACTAGGGGTAAAGTTTCGAAACCTTTGCAAATTTTTGGATTCCAGAGGCTACTGCCAGCCAAAGTTTCGAAACCTTTGGGCAAGGTTTCGAAACTATGGTCAAAGGTTTCGAAACCTTCCTAAGGTTTCGAAACTGTTGGTGAAAACTGCATTTTTGAGCATGTTAGAGTCATTTCTGGAAAAAGTGTTCTTCTACAAAGTTGTAGAGGACAAAATTTTACATGAAATAAAGGTATTATTTACTCAAAAATGTTAAGTATAGGTCTCTGAATTGTTGTTAGAAGTTGACGGGACTGAAACTGAATGTATTTGGAATCTGCTGGACTAAATTGTGAAATATGAAATGTTTAGGGGTTTGGCTGTTTGTCTCGTGTGTTACGTTCCGCTGTTTGATCACTTAGAATTAAATACTCATCTAGACAAGAGTTAAAATGAAAAAAAAAATAGGGTTGCTAACCGAGGGGGAACTTTAACGGGTTTCGCTTCGGTTTTCCCCGTGTGACTCACTCGGACCGGTCATCCGGCTAGACCGGGATGAGGGGGTTACACGATCTTCCACGAGAGCCGGTCACTCAAGCAAGAGCCAAACAATTCAAGAAAACTCTCATGGGATTAATTGAACAAGCTTGGGACATTGGGCAAGCTTTGGACGTTGGACTTGAGTCATGCAATCATGCAATTTGTTGTATGTGAACATATTGAGTGAAAATGGAACATTTTAATTTATTTGAAGCTATATATTTTTAATTGTTTTTGTATTTTATTTAATTTATTTGTTGCTACATGTTTCATATAATTTTATTATTGTCACATTTTTATGTTCTTATATTTGTCTCACATTTACATGATATTTCACATATTATTAATATAATTTTGTGTTCACAAATTATATCCTAGATGTATCCTACATGGTTGACCACATCAAGCTTGGATGAAAGACTCTTGGGATGCCATGTACATTCATGAAGAGGTGGGAAGATTCAAGGCATTAAAATCCATACATTCATTCACCAAGACCATTCACCTTTTGAAGCATCCATGTGCGACAAGGGGGAGTTGCTTGGAAGTTGTTTTACTTGGAGAATACATTGGAGACCATTCATATATTCAAGCCTTTCATCTCCCAAAACAAGTGTATTGGATGGCACAAATGAGGATTCATGGAACATGCACATTGACTTATTTCATCCATTTTGTATCCATTCATATGTCTTAGCCTTAGCCTTACCCTATAAATAGAGGCTCATTTCACTTTTGTAAACACAACTTTGATTTTAATAGAATTTGAGAGTGTTCTCTTTCTTTGTTCTTAATTGAACTTCAAATGACTTATCAAGAATATCTTGTGGCGTCAACCTCTTTCTTTCGAACTTATCACTATCGTTAGTGTGGCGTTCAACCCCTTTTGATATCGTTGGTTCCTATCTCCTTGTGGATAGTGGGTCACGATCCTATTACCTTGTTATTAGTTAAGAAACCGTATAAGTCTAGGGTCAACATTATATAAAGTCTTGGTTCTCTCTTGGTCCCTTTAACTAATTTCAAGCCTCTCTTACATCACCATTCCCATATTTCTTTTTTCTTCAATCATTCCATTATTCGAAGCCCATTTGCAAACCTCCATCATTGTCATCCAAAGTACTTTGATTTTGATCGGGAAATATAAGCGACTCGAACTCATACTTGAGGACGAGCACGCATCACTAAACACATGCAAAAGCTAAGTAAAAAGGGTATAAAAAATAGGTTATCTACATAGTCATCAAATACCACCACACTTGAACTATTTCTTGTCCTCAAGCGATGCAAACCTAGAGCTAGACTAAAGACAAGAACCTAAGAACAATACCTATCGTTTCCAAGCTTCCAACTAAACTATCCTAAAGACAAAAACAATATATTGTGTCAAAAGTTCCATTTAAGCTATGGTTTTGAAATTTCTAAACATGTTGTTGCATCAATTCAATCCTCAGCTATTTTAAAGATATGCAATGCATAAGAGCTCACAGTTTTGTTCCAAGGATCAATTCTACTATAGGTGCAATGAGTGTTGTGTCGCATGTAATCATCATTAATGGCCTTAGGAAAATTTTAAGGATTGCTCTCTATTATCGCCTTATCATATTCTTTTTCTTTTAAGCACAATGTTTTACACCCTTAATTCTTTTTAAGCTCATTAAATTGTATCATAGGGGCTTTAACTTATCGCGGCTACTCCTCAGGCCTAAAGATGGAGTGGTGCAAACAGCCCATCCCCGAGCCCTACGAGTTGAGTCATCCTGTGAAGACTTCATTCACCCTGATGCTATGCTACTGTTCCTTCCAGGGAAAGTGAAATGGAGCAAACACAAGTCACCTAGTGTACTAAGCTAGTAAGATGCATAGAATAGTGTCCCACAACAGTTTGCCTTTGGCATCAAGTTTTTAATCAATTTTCATTATTTTCTTTATTTTTGTAGGAGTTTAATTAAGCCTTTTATTGTTACATTGAGCATTCAATTTATTAATATCAATTCACGCTTTGGCATCAGAGAGTCAACCTAGAATTTCCCTAAGGCTTCTTAAATTTTTAGATAGCGTGCAACGTATGAGAATAAAGCTATAGCAGTTTCAATCCTAAGTTCAAATCAAGATATCTCTTAACTCATTGCAAAATTTTAAGCATAGGTTCATCATAGGAATATCATTATCAATGCAACAACAATTTCAAAACAATAGAACCATAGCAAAGGTAACCTTTAAAACAAACCAGACTATTTACAAACTAAAAAAAATAAAAAAATAACCTAAATTTTCCCTAATATATACATGGGATAGTACTCTCCCAAACTTGAGAGAAGCATTGTCCCCAATGCAAAGAGCAAAAATATATAACCAAAATATAAACATGCAATATGCAAAACTAAAAAGAAAAGAAAAGTTACCCGACGAGTCACTGGGTAGTGGAGAAGGTTCTCGGATTATAATGCCCTTGCCTTTATTCTTGGAAGAATTTGCCTTCTTGGCAGAGCAGCTCAAAGCACAAGCATCAGTATTTGGTTGCTTCTTTCTGCGTGGCAGGATGGTAGTAACCCCCTTGACCCGGCCTAGACGATAGACTCAAACCAAGAAGATCACATTGGGTTTGCCAAAGCAACCTTAACTATCTTACACAAATTACGGTCCATTTTTTTTTCTTTTACTTGTTTAGATGAATTATTAAGGCTTAAGATGTTCATACAAGCAGAGGTTCAATTTTCATTCAAAATGAACATCAATAAAGCACTCAATTGCAAAAACAAGCACTCAAGGGACCAAAATGTAAATCAAAATATTTATAGGGACTTACACTGGTTTCAGTTGCCAATTAATATAGAGTCATATTTCATGGCAGCATGTCAAATTTCAACTCCAACAGATAACAAATAAGCATCCAATTTAGCAAAATACGGTTTCAGGACTAAATCGTAAAACAATCAAAATACAGAAACTAACATGTTTATAAATGCTTCATACAACAATTATATACATTAAAAGCATGCTTGCAAAAACTAAGGTCAAACAGACATAATTTACCTATTCAATTGATGCAACAAAATATGGCCGAAATGCAATGAATCCAAACTATGTAAAATCCATTAACTGAATTATCCTCCAGCCATTTTGATAAACGGGCTGCACCCAATTCATTTTGGGAATTCGAATCCCAACTCAACTTATCCAACTACTTACGGACAACATTAATCATGCTTTTAATATTGCATCATCGTTAAACACATAGGCTCAAATAATTACATACCAATTATTCAACACAATTCATATTTATACAAGTAATCTAGAGGCATGCTTCACAACAATATAAAGAATTATCCAATATTCATAAAATGGTCAAGATCCCAAACATAGGCTATAGATCAACTAAGAAAAGAAAGCATATGACCATATGCACTTTTGGAACAAAAGCTAACAATCCATTCATTATTTTAACCATTTAAATCATTACATCATAGTTGTCAAGTATACGAAGCATTAAAATAATAATATCAACATCTTAACCATTATATACAATCATTAATTAACGTAATACAAAATAATCAAGTTATTTTATCTTAAATAAAACAATTCATCCCAATATTTTACCCACATTGCCTCGTTACAAATAATAATATTGTCATAAACATACTTTTTTAAAACGGTTGTCATGGAATCACTCCTTGCCTCAAACCACGACCCCGCACTTGCTTAATTCACTACATTAATGGAAGTAAAGAGAGTGTAAGCATGCAATACCTAGTGAGTGCGCTCAAAAAGTAAAACATCAATGCATTTTCAAATTAAAATCGATATTAGAAAACCGTAACAAGCATGTCAAATTCGTCGTTTCCAAAGCATTTAAATAAAACATGCTTATTAGAAACATATATATCATGCTTTCATAACAATTCTTTCATTCTCAAGACGTTTATATAAAACATGCTTAATCAAATCAAAGCAATTTCTCGTTTGTTTCCAAAACTAATCATGCATAAGCACCATATGCATCAAACCACTTTTCACAAGTCTCATGCTTCTGTTATATTTTCAAACTTCTGTTATATTTTCAAAACATGCATATTAAACCATATGCTAAATATGTATAATGTATTTCTAGCATTACTATTATGCAAACCTCAACTTAAGCCTTCGCATGCTTATTTTTCCAAAAGCAAAGCTTAAGGATCACCACATGTATAAACCACATTATACAACATAATCCATCAACACAATACATTAACAATCATATTGGCTTTCAAGTGATCATAAACCAAGTCCCACTTTACAAAATATTACATCGGATACACTGATTCAACAAGTGTCCTCTCAACACTTCATATTATCTCAACCGGAATTAAGGTACGATCACAACTGGGTACCATCACAACTCAATCATTGGTTAGATTTATAATCCACTAACGGGAGTTTTCATTACCATATAACCCCTCGACCGTTAGGGTACTCGTGGTGGAGTATTCGGTATACATAAACCCTTCAACACCCGAGGCGACTTATTATAGTGCACTATCAATCCTAATGGCCGGCCAACTATATCTGATAACATTTTAAATCACATCACTTGCCAATATAATTCATTATTAAGCATGTTACCTCGTTGTTTTTCTTATGCATTTAACAAAATATTTCCATATGCAAAATCACATTGCCAAAGGAAACAACCACATTCTATTTAGGAATCATTTCTCAATGCTCTTAGGCATTCATATTTTTAACAAATCATTGCATATCATTTAAAAGACACATAAAATAGCAAGTAAACCAATCCATGCTTTTAAACCAAAACATGTAAATACTCATATCAAACCGATATTCAAAAGGCGAAATAGGAAAAACTTACTTCTGGGCTTAGCTAAGCTTGCTAGGCTTTAACTAAACTCCCAAAGCCATAAATCAAATCTCTTTATAGTACCAAAACACATTTTCACTCACCAACTTTCTTTCGTTTCAACGCCCAAGCCTTGACGCCAACACTCGATGCCTAATCGTAGATCGTCCGAACGTTTGCCAACCTCCAAGAAAAATACAAAAGTCAATATAAATTAGATCACACCAAGGTAACCAATTTATCAAAACATTACCGTAGCACAATTCACCTAAGAATATAAATTCTTGGGTAAAATACTTAAATCATCACTCAACTTTGCTCTGTGACCTATTTTGGCCACTCAACTTTCAAAACGCTCAATTTTACCACTGAACTTTAAAATTTGAGCTATTTTGTTCACTCTACCGTTAAATCTCTAACGCTGTTATGACGTGGAAATAGAAAATATATATTTTTAATAATATTTTAATACACTTAATTAAATAAAAACTATTGGTTTCCTCCCCTCACTCACCCCCTTCACCCACCCTTTTCTCACCTTCACCAGCAACCCTGTTGAACTCCACAAAAAGCCTTGAAACGGTTATGGATGAATGGCCTGTCATTCATCCTATAAATCGCTTGGTGTAGGACAAAAACAATAAACATATCATCAATTAAAGGCC
Organism: Hibiscus trionum; assembly: GCA_030270665.1. Classification (NCBI taxonomy): domain Eukaryota; kingdom Viridiplantae; phylum Streptophyta; class Magnoliopsida; order Malvales; family Malvaceae; genus Hibiscus; species Hibiscus trionum. Next base: position 3,641,362 of record BSYR01000007.1, on the reverse strand, counting down.
TATATTATTTTCCTTATGTCGAGGTATAAGCCAGCAGGATAAAAATATTAACCCTTGCAGACATGAAAATAATGTATGTATTTAATCTAACCAAGATTTGTGGATAACAAATACTGAAATTATTTGCTTTCGTCATGTTTTACCTAGAATACTATAGAAACTAGGAGAACCCATCTTCAAAACAGAGCCCACCTAATGCTAAACTTAACAAGGCATGACAAAGCAAACAAGAACAATCTAAATGCAATCTGAACAAATTAGAGACAAAATAAAAAGGAGAAACTCAAATTGAAATCTAAAAGAGGAAAAAAGTTTACCTTCTCATTTCGGTTTCAGCGACCGAAGCATCTGATGATAATTCTAACGGTCATTCGAAGTACTTTGGTGAGGAGATCAACATACTTCGGTTTTAGGCCGATCCGATGGTAGACGGCGGCGAATCGCACTCTCAAGACGAAAAAATTTAGACTCGTTTTGGGTCATTTGAGGGTGGTTTCCAGAAAAGCGAACTGATAAAAGGAAAGGGTAGAAGAAGATGAGATAGCCAGAGGTTTTGGTTCGCCGAAAAACTCACCAGAGTTGCGTTAGGGTGTTGCCAGTAAAGGTGAGAAAGGGGTGGGGTGGGGGTTGTCGGTGAAGGTAAGGTGAGAGAATAAATGGTTTTTATTTAATAATTAAGTGTATTACAATATTATTCAAATATATATTTTTTATTTCCACGTCATAAGAGCGTTACAGATTTAATGGTACAGTGATCAAAATAGGTCAATATTTAAAGTTTAGTGCTAAAATTGAGCGTTTTGAAAGTTGAATGACCAAAATAGGTCCAAAAAAAATTGAGTGATGATTTAAGTATTTTACCCTAAATTCTTTCACTCCCATGTTTCGCGACCATTTCCATTACCCCTTAATCCCTTCTTCATTTCTTTTAATAACCAAATTATACAGTAAAATTTCTATAAATTAATACTCTTTAAATTAATAAACTCTATTAAATATTAAATTTTTCTGGTCCCGACTAGGGTCAATGTAAAAAATCATCAAATTCAATAAAATAACAATATAATAATTTTTTAAAGATCCTTTTTATAAATATAAAGGTCCCATCAAAACTATAAATTAATAATTCATAAATATTACAATTACTACTTTGGTAACTTGCTAAAATATGATCTATTGTAATCTGTTTCTTTTTAAAATTCAAATCTAATTCAATTTCATCTCTAACTTTTTTAATTGCACCTACAAGTTCCGGCGTTGAGGTCTCCAACTGCAATAAAAAGTACATGCATTAGTCTAGTTAGATACATGAAAATATTTAATTAGTTTCAATGAATTCGTAAATTCATGAATACAATATTAAATTGAATCAATGAATTATTAAGTACATGCATTAGTCTAGTTACATATAAATAATTTGATACATTAATATATTTAATAACATATACATGAATCTATTTATTTTTAATTAATTTGAATATTACGTACAATTTATAATTTGTTAGTATACATATCTTTATTAAAGTTATATTTGTTGAATTGAGAAATTTTTTTTTAATTATAAATTATTAATTTATCGATATATTAATCTCTCTAAATTAATAAAATCATTATATCAAAGGTATTAATTTATAAAAAATTTACTGTATTTGTATATTGGTGGCAGCACACCACGCGATCACGTCACTGCCTGGGCCATTTTTTCAACATCTTTTCTTTTTGGGAAAACTACACCGGTGGTCCCCTAACTATCACCGTTCTCCTGTTTTGGTTCCTAAACTATGTTTTTCGGCAAACTCGTCCCTTCTGTTACATAGTTCTCCTGTTTTGGTCCCCCGACGTTAAATAGCTAACGGTTTTGCTGACGTGGCATTTTTAATATTTTTTTAATATTTTTTAATCATTTCTCTCTCCTCTTATATTATTTTTATTTAATTTTATTCATCCAATCATGTCGTGACACGTGTCACTATCCTATTAGGTGGAAAAAACCCCAAAAATCCTTAAAACTAAATTTGGTGCCGCTGGGATTCGAACCAAAGACCACCAACGCATAAGGCATGAGCATGAACCAACTATGCTAGGCTGGTTACCTGATTCAAATCTACTAACACTTATATTTAAGCTGTACAAATTAACCCAAAAAAACCTAAAAACACAATTGGTGCTACTGGGATTCGAACCCAGAACACCCAGCACATAAGGCATGCGCGTGAACCAACAATGCTAGGGTAGTTACATGATTTAAATATACTAACATTTATATTTAAGCTGTACAAATTAACCCAAAAAAACCTAAAAACTCAATTGGTGCCACCGGGATTCAAACCCAAATAACTAGCATGAAAGGCCAGCGTGTAAACCAATTACACTAAGCCAACTATTTGGTTTAAAATTTCTAACATTTATATTTAACCTATACAAAATAGAAACAACACATTCGAACGCAACACCTTATTGAATTTTTTAAAAATATTTAACCACCAAGTTAAACTAATAAATTGTGTTATTTTTAAATTAAATATATTTAACTAAATTATGTTTAAAATTAAAAAATCAAACTAATTTTTTTACTTTGATTATAATAACAAAACTAATTAAATACTTATTTATTATTATAAAATTATTATAAATTAATATTTATTTATTATATTAAATATAATATTAATAAATATTATTAGTTTAATATTTTTTAATTATTTCTCTCTCCTCTTATATTATGAATAAATATTAATTTTATAATAAATAAATATTAATTTATAATAATTTTATAATAATAAATAAATATTTAATTAGTTTTGTTATTATCAATCAAAGTAAAAAAATTAGTTTGATTTTTTAATTTTAAACATAATTTAGTTAAATATATTTAATTTAAAAATAGCACAATTTATTAGTTTAACTTGGTGGTTAAATATATAAAAAAAATTCAATAAAGTATTTCGTTCGAATGTGTTGTTTCTAATTTGTATAGGTTAAATATAAATGTTAGAAAATTTAAACCAAATAGTTGGCTTAGTGTAATTGGTTTACACGTTGGCCTTCCATACTAGTTACTTTGGTTTGAATCACGGTGGCACCAATTGTGTTTTTAGGTTTTTTGGGGTTAATTTATACAGCTTAAATATAACAGTTAGTAGATTTGAATCAAGTAACTAGCCTAGCATTTTTGGTTCACGCGTATGCCTTATGCACTGGTGGTCCTGGGTTCAAATCCCAGCGACACCAATTGTGTTTTTAGGTTTTTTTGGGTTAATTTGTACAACTTAAATATAAGTGTTAGTAGATTTGAATCAAGTAACCAGCTTAGCATAGTTGGTTCACACGAATCCATCCCAGCGGCACCAAATTTAGTTTTAAGGATTTTTGGGGTTTTTTTCCACCTAATAGGGTAGTGACACGTGTCACGACATGATTGAGTGAATAAAATTAAATAAAAATAATATAAGAGGAGAGAGAAATGATTAAAAAATATTAAAAATGCCACGTCAGCAAAACCGTTAGCTATTTAACGTCGGGGACCAAAAGAGAATGACAAAGAGACTCTATGTACGCGACAGCCCTGATCGCGCCCTGCCCTGGGGCCGTTTAAATCTTTTTTTAATTCATAAATTCTTCACGGGAATTTCTTCGAACATTCAAAATGCACACTAATATTTAATCCAATAATTCAATCAACACTCTACCAATTATCCCATTTAAAAACCCAAATATAAACGTAACTAATTCAATTAATTTCGGTAGTAATTTCATAAAATTAAGATTAGATTATATATAACTCACAAGAATAACTCATAATCCGATTAAATCATTGAGATTTTATCTATCAAATCATTATTCACTCATTAGCATTTAGAAATTAAATTAATCCGTTAAAATTTATTTTAACATCAAAAAATAATAAAATTGATAGGAAATCAACACAAAATAATTATGAGATCATTAGAAAATCAAAGCTTACCCAAATAAATTAGAAATTGAAAATGAAGATTGATCCTCCTATCTTCCAACGTGAAATCCATTGAACAAGATGAGAGAAATCAAAATCTCTTGTGTGGCTATTGATTAGAAATGGTTTAGAGAGAAAATGAATAGAAATTAGATAAGAAAATCAAAGAAATCTAAAATGGTGATTGGGAGAATCTTGAGCGAAAAAGAGAGATAAGTTTAAACATATACTCCCTCCGTCCCATTAATTTTGTCCCTTATTGACTTTTTAAAAGTCAAAATTTTTAAACTTTGATCATGATTATTTTTAATATTTTAAATAATTAAATTTTATAAAATATATATTTTAAAACTACTTGATTAAAAGTTTACAAAATAAATTTTTTATATTTTTTTCACTAATAAATTTTATATAATAATAAGTCAAAGTTTAAAAAATTTGACCTAAAAAAAGTCAATAATGGACAAAATTAATGGGACGGAGGGAGTATTTCTTTCTTGAGAAAATAATAACCGTCGTCAAATTCTAATTAGAAATAAGTAGTAAAATTCTTATTTATTAAATGGGTCAAATAATCCCATAAAACCACCATTTTAGTTCCTTTTACAAAATTGTCATTATTAACATTTTACAACATTTTGTAAAATAATCATCATTTAATTAATATTAAAACAACACAATTAAAATTAATCAAACTCAATTTTATCCTTTATGAAACTTATTAAATATATCTCACAAATACTTGTCACGATAAATTTATCGGAAATTAATTTAATTACCCAAATTATTTTTCGGAACTAATTAATTAGCTAAAGCCTGACCCAAAATTCTAACCCGATTTCGGTATTTCACTCGAATCTTCTAACCCATTTTTCGGGATGTTACAACTCTCTCTCTATAAAAAATTGCATCCTCGAAATTTACGTAAAGGAACAAAGCAAATACAAACCTTCTTTCATCCAACAACTTCCTCGATTACACTTTTACCGCGTAACTTCCACAAATTCAATCGTCTCGATGAACAACACATTGCTACCAGAGACATAATCCAAAAATATCTCTTACCAATGGTAAAACCTTCAATTCCCAAATTTCACATTACATGGACAATAAGCAACTGGTCAAACAAACTTTGCCACAAAAACATAGGCAACTCATCAAATATGCATATTTGAGCTCAAAACTATCTTGGCCCAACATGTCATAAAATCGACCTTCTCATTTATCTGCATATCGTCTATTAAAACATGATTCAACACACTATTATGAACTATTCTCTACAACCTTCATCCACGGAGAAACTTCTAGAAACACTCAACTACCCATACGATATTTGGCTTCTCGTCGTCTCAATCCGTAGAAAACTTATCTAACTCTCATCCCAAAACAACGTCAAAATATCAAAAACCACTTTTAGATTGCACCAACTCTTTCTTATATCCAATCATCCCTACACAAACCTTCATAAAAAAAATTATCAGTAACTCTACAATTACAGCCGACATCAAGGCTTCACTTAACCAAACGTCAATCTCAATCCACAAAGAATAACTATCTAAATTTAGGCAATTAAACTAATTATGGGATCAAACTTGTAAAACCTTTTTTTTATTTTACCAACCAATAATAAATCATTAGGTTTGAAAAACTTACCATAATTCGCTCTTGAAACCATTATAAAACAATTTAACACAATTAAATTCATTTTATTCACAAATGTCAATAGAAATAATAGATTAAGGACACAAAGCGTGTGGAATGTAAATAAGAAACCATAGCTCACCTTGCTTGATAGGAGTACAACCAAAATAAGCTTCCCCTTGTATTCTAACGTGAAAACATTGTTAACCAAAACTCCACCGACGCGCTCAAGTTTAAAAATTATTTCGATGAAAAAATAGATTAGAAATAAGTCCAGAAAATCAATTAAACATTGAAAAAGCATTTTAGGAAAGTAGAAAACACGAAAATAATAGTTCTAATTTGAAATAAATTTAGAAAACCCATGTTTTAAAGAAAATATTAACCATCATAAGTTGTTTTTTTTTCAAAGTAAAAGAAAATTGAGTTTGTTAAAATACAAAGGGTGCAATTGTTCCTTACAGATTCATATTATGTGTCCCTTCTCTATTTAATTCAAAAAACCACTTTCAAAATCAATTTGTCTTTCTTTCTTCTTTTTAAGTTATCAAAACATAATTCTTGTTATTTGATAACCAATTAAAAAACCTTCCAAAACATTATCCATGTCCAATTCGTCATATTCCTTTGAAAACACATTCGATTATTAACCTGAAACTAATTAACTAATTAAACCTACAATACGATCCCAAATGAAACCTAACAAATCATACAATTCAACAAAACATCTCTTGCCGCAACTTCGCTAACGTTGCAACAATCTAAGAAGATTCCTCAACAAACTTCGTTAACAACCAACCAGATCCAGAAACACCACACACTTCTAACACCAAACTTGGTTGCTTTAAATCTAGAACAACTCCAACTCCTGAGAACCAATCTTTAACTCCTTCTAAAAACCTTGAAAACCCAAAGAACCTTTTCGCTATAGCTAACTAACATAAGCTACCTTGCTTACACCATCACTTCATCGAACTCCGAAAAGTTATCCATAAGTGTGAACATATGTATGCATGTTTACTTATATGCCCTCATAGATGTCTATGTGTATGTATGCAAAACCTCTAATGTCATGCCCAAATGTATGCATGTACTGACATATTTAAATATATACATATAAGTGTTTATGCATTGTGCATGTTAAAGCATTCACACTTACTAATAACATTCTCAGAACCAATATTCCTTTCATCAAACTGAAACTCGCACTTCCCCAAATAAGGAAAAAACATTCGCTTTGCTACAAACTCCCACTAAACATCACTTGGTAGTCGATCAAGATCCTTCTCGATACCATTGTATATGAAAATACCACTACTCATGAAACCATGTATTCACAAAATACTTAACTTATCGCAACCTCGCATACCACTAGCACGTACGTCATCCATGGAAAAACTTAAAACCCATACCAACCAAAGACTCTTAACCAAAATTGTCATTAACAACCACGTTGATTCTTTAGAAAAAAGTAGAACTTCTGGGTAATCATATCTACAAACCAACCATTATAACAATTACGTTCTCAACTCATACATTGCTTATTGCATGTCAACACGACACAAAAAGGATTTGGGAGCCGCACCAAGGTACGTCTCTATACCGAACTCAACTTCACAAACATAGGTCAACAAGGGAAAACTCCCCCAAAAACACTCCAGGAAAGAATTCCTGAACAATACAGACATTCAAAACCCGAACATCATTAAACCTTAGTTCACCACATAAATCAAAATCTTACCAAACATAACTCGGTCCATTCTTGGAAAAACTCCATCGCGAAAATCAATTCTAGTATTCAAAACTTAAATATACTAAAACAGCTACCTACGGTTAATATACATGATTGCGTGAAGTTAGAATCCACCTAAAGATGCAACAGGGAAAGATAAACATACTAGACAATCATTCCTTAATCAACATACAGATTCCACGATTCCACGGTGCACTGTAACACCCTGAGTTTTGTCAAAAAAAAAGGAATTTTGTAACCAATGGAGTTTGAACCCGGGACCTTGGCTGCTAAGGTTGTAGTGGTTTAACCATTTGAGCTAAGCTGATAACTTGGTTATATTATACCAAAAATTAATCTTAAACGTTTAGTATGGTTATATTAAAGATAATAAAATTCGATCTGACTCTCCACCTACCCAAATGATCATTCGAATCTATCGAGATTTTATTTTCAATTCCAGAAAAATTCCTTCACCTAACCCATCTTCTCCTTCGTCCGATCGAACCCCGATCTGCCCTCACCGCCGCACCGTGGCTGACACTGTCGGTGTCGCTTTGTCCGCCGTTGCACCCTGACCCCAGCATGTGCTCCACTCTCAGAGAACGGCTGTCGTCCGCCTTGGAGAGTCGATTGAAGGTTCGGCGAAAAACCTAAAGGTCGCGCCACCCATCTTCCTCGATTCCAGTCACCTTCGCCGTCCGTGAGAGACACGACCACCAGATCCGGGCTCCCCGTGTCGGTGCGAGCAAAACCCGTCTAACCGATTGTCGATCCGCCTATTTTGACGTAGTGGATCAACTTATTAAGTTGTTTTGTGTTGTTTCCAGCAATTTTGGGGTATTTTGGGCTCACCGGCAGGGATTTCCGATCATCACCGGTGATAATCCGGCGAGGTTTCCGGCGAGATTGTTGGTAATTGAACTGGGTCCAAACTGGTCTAACCCAGTCTGAACCGGCTGGACCGGTTGAACCGGTCAGCTCAGTCAAGCCCGTCCGACCCGTCCCACCCGACCCGCCTGACTCGTCCGACCCAACCCGTCAACCCGAGTCAACTCGTTCGAGTCAGCCGAGTCAACTCGTCCGAGTCAGCCGAGTCAACTCGTCCGAGTCAGCCCGAGTCAACTCAGTTGACCCATGTTGAATATTGACGTCATGCTGATGTCAGCATTGACTTTGACCAGTTGACTCTGACCCCGTTGACTGTTGACCTGCTGACGTCAGCGTTGACTTTGACCGTTGACCAAAAAGTCAAATTTTCCAAAATCTCCTGTTTTATGTTTTTCGGCGTCCCGAGTCCGTTTTTTAAGCCCGTTTTACAAAATTCTAACTCGAAAGCCTCCGAATTGGACCTTAAACTCGAGTCCACTTATGTATTTTAAAAATCAATTATGAGCAATATGAATAATGACTGAAATTGGATTTTGTGCGATTGAAGGTATTCGAAGTTTCTTGTATTCGGGATGTTGAGGACGTCACATTCGGGTTCGAGAGTGATCGAACGGAGTTTCATGAATCGACCGATATAACTCGGAGTTAATGTAATACATTACTACCCCTTGTATGCTGTATGTACATGTCGATATCCGGTTAACGCATGCATGCTTATGATGAAGTGTTTTGTAAACTCTGCTTAAACCGAATTAGATTCGAGAAATAAGTATGAAAATTACTAAAACCAAAGTATTCGAATAAGAATACTAATAGACTAGTAGTATCGAAAGTTAATAATAATAAATAATACAGTAAACCTGTAACTCGATCAATGGAGTCTAAGATTTAATGCCCATAATATGGAGTAAATGATATTGGATATGAGATTTCAGAAATGCCTTTGAGGTATAAGAATGACGTTATACCCTCAAGTTCTGTAATGAATGAATCGTCTGTAAAGGGCCGGAGAGTTAGGACGACTTAATCTCGTTTGAGTACGTGAATGATGGAGGTACCAAATGGTAATTCAGAAAGAAATGGTAGATTTATCTTAGTCTAAAATAACCGAAATACCCTCCTGAGTTAATCGGTAACTTTGTATTTGACGAAATTTTGGATTTGTTAATAAGACTTAAATAGCTAAGGTTCCCTTAAGTGTTGAGAAATACGACACGTGTATGCCCATCGCTCACCATATCAATGTAAGGTAGGAAGATCCGCATAAATTGTATGTTCGATTGCTCAAAGTTTAACCGTATAGTAAAGTATGAGGGCAACTGTTCAGACATACAATACAGTCAGTGTTAAGTTCTGATGCACGCAAATTACTCACATTTGAACGTTGGTAAGTATTGTCAAGTTGGGTTATGCCGCCTTAAACAAATTCTGGAGGTATGATAAATTGTTAGAGCCCCTGAGAATTATAATTTTCGTTCTAGTATGATTGTGCCATAGTATAAAATTTGTCATGACAGTCAAATAACTAAAAGGCCATGATAGCCTAAATAATCGGAACATCACTGAAAATATCCAATAACTTAAAAGACTTTAATTTAGAAATTCTTGAATGTACGGTTAGAAAACTAATGAGCAAATAGGATACCCGAGTTCTGTGAACCATTGCTTTCAATGTTGGTATAATTACCAGAATGTCTATGAACATCGAAATGACCATAATGCCCTTGTATGCTTAAAAGACTAAAGTACCCATAATATATCTGAACTTTCTAAGATCTTGATGTATCACCTCCTGAATATCTAGGTTAAACCGTTAGTATGAACCCCCTTTTTAATAGGGGGCCACGTTTCAGAAATCCGTTCAAGTTGTCAAGAGTTCAGTATGTCCCATTCCGTAAATGCCAAGTATCTCCAAGAAATGATCTGTCCCACCTAGTGTGTTCCATGTGTGATATATTCTGTTGAATGGATTGTATAATTATTTAATCATGAATAATATTATGTTTGATGAACATTTCAATTGTTATTGAGATTGCATCACTATGTTAGAAAATGAGATAAAATGATGAACTTGATATATGATGACATTCTCTGCCTACCTGATATATGTCTGCTTAATCTGTATACTTGGTATGTGATCGTTTGATCTGTGATGGTATTGTCTGACTGTTTGATGAATTTGTTAGCATGATCTGTTAGTTTGACCTATGATGGGATAATCTGTTTGCATGATGAATGCTGAAAATGTCTGCTATGCTCAATAGTATGCCCATTTATCTGTCAAAAGCATGAACTTCTATTTATGATACTCTGAATAGAATATGTCTATTACATGTATTATGTTACTCATGTCTGGAATCTGAACACCGATTACTGTCTGGGGTATAATGTTGGGTTATGTTATGAAGTGTCTGCAGGTACAGCCCTGATCCAGCTGGTAAACCCTTCTGTTAAGCTCCTACGCCCACGGGCCTAGGGTAAGTCTTTATGGACCTAAGGCATTCCCTTAGGTAGGCTCCTACGCCTCAGGCCTAGGGTAAGACCTTCTGTATGCAGTTCTGGGGGACTGCATATTGGTGTAAGGTTGGAGGGTTGTTCTTGTAAACTTCTGTATGAACATTGAACATTTGCATTTAATCTGTTATGCACTCATATGATATGATGTTAAATACTTATGTATGTTTGATTTGCAACTTATTAAAACACACTAGGCTTCGTGGTTTAACTTCTCCAACCCGCCACTCTGTTGATTCTCTGAACAATAAGCTCTCTTTTAGTACTCAGTAACATAGAAAGAACAAACCTTGTTGTCCTTAAGAATAGTGCTTCACTAAATTAGCGAAACATAAATGGAGACAAGTATTGCCTGGAACATCATAAAAATGTTATGCCTACCCTATGTCTGCATGAGCTTATAGCATCTTTTGGTAGTTCTGTATTACTGAGCTTTTCCAAGCTCACGTTATTTTTACTATCACAGGTTAAAAGAATATAGCATGACAAAATGTTGACATCAGTGTTCGGAGTTCCCCCGGCGTTGCCTCTGGAGTACGGTACTGTATAGTTAGGGGGCATGTAGGTCATGTATGGTTTCATGTCAGTGTCTGTAAAATTCTTTTCTGAAATTTTTGTTATGTGTTTAAATGATTTTCTGAAATTGTATTTTAAACATAAGTTAATTTTACAGTTTAATAAGTGTTTTGAGAAAGAAAAAATGTTTTCATGTGTATTTTCACTGTGGGTCGCTCTTGTGACCCTAATATGACTGCCTAGGATCCGTTGTAACGCATAGGCGGGTCTTGGGGGTTACAGTGCACTCTGATCTTTAAAGATGAAAATCAATCCAATTCCTTATGCATATTTCATACTTGAACCATACTCATGGAAATGTCGCTAGGAACAATATAAAGTTCTCCTTAACAATCAACATCGTTGGTCAGGTTTTGATCCTGAACATTAACCTTCTTGCCTGATGCGTACATCATAACCTTATCAACTTAAACACTCCAAAATCCGTATTAGAATTCCTGCGGGAACTTTCTCGAGCAAACATTAAGAATCTTAATTCTACAATCAAGCTTATGACACCTTACGGTATACACGCTTCCATTCACCCATCACTTTACTTACCTTTCTATCCAAAAATTCCATACCTTTAACATTCAAAACAGTGGATCAACGCCTCCAAAAAACTCACGAACGGGGAAAACGTCTCTCAAGTTTAGAAATCATTTCTAACTATTCACGATCGAGGACCAAGTCAACTCAAGATTAGAAACCACATACATTATACCATCAATAACCCAGACTATGCTTACTAAGCTCGAAAGTAATTTCTAAATAAATCATTAGTCATATAAAATCAAATTCATTACTTGTGTTTAAACCTGACAATTGGGGTGTAGGCTCGGCAAGTGATCCAAGACAAACCTGCAAAACACCTTTCCAACAACATTTGTAATAGGCAATCTGTTCTCGGTTAACCCCAACATGATCAATTAACATCATAAAGACAGAGGAAAAACATTTATCAATTTCTAAAAATAAACAAATTAAACATTATCCGTCTGAGGTTTTGTAACATGGCTCTAATACCATCAAATGTAACCCCCTTGACCCGGCCTAGATGATAGATCCGAACCAAGAAGATTACATTGGGATTGCTAAAGCAAACCTAAACTATCTTACTCGAATTACGATCTATTTTTTTCTTTTACTTGTTTAGATGCATTATTAAGACTTAAGGTGTTCATACAAGCATCGATTCAATTTTCATTCAAAACAAACATCGATAAAGCACTCAATTGAAAAAACAAGCACTCCAAGGACCAAAATATAAATATGAATATTTGTAGGGACTTACACCGGTTTCAGGTTACCAATTATTAATTAGTCATATTTCATGGCAACATGTCAAATTTTAGCTCCAACGGATAACATATAAGCATCCAATTTAACAAAATACGGTTTAAGGACTAAATTATAAAAAAACAAAAATACAAGGTCTAACATGTTTATAAAAGCTTCATACAACACTTAGATACATTAAAAGCATGCTTGCAAAAACTCAGGTCAAACGGACATCATTTACATATTCAATTGATGCAACAACATACGGTGACCAAAATGCAAAGAATCCAAACTAGGTAAAATCCATTAACCGAATTAACCACCAGCCATTTCGATACACGGGCTGCACCAAATGCATTTTGGGAATTTGAATCCCAAATCAACTTATCCAATTACTTATGAACAACGTTAATCATGCTTCTAATATCACATCATCGTTAAACACATAGGCTCAAATAATTACATATCAATTATTCAACAAAATTCAAGACAAATACAAGTAATCTAGAGGCATGCTTTACAACAATATAAAGAATTATCCAATACTAAGAAATAAAGCATATGACCATATGTACTCTTGGAACACAAGCTAACAAACCAATCGTTATTTTAACCATTTAAATCATTTGATCACAATAGTCAAGTATACGAAGCATTAAAAAATAATACCAACATCTTAACCATTATATACAATCATTAACTAACGTAATATAAAATCAATCAAGTTATCATATCTTAAATAAAACAATTTATCCCAATATTTTACCCACATTGCCTCGTTACAAATGATAATGTTGCCAAAAACATACTCTTTAAATATGATTGTCTTGGAATCACTCGTTGCCCCAAATCACGACCCCACACTTGCTTAATTCACTGCATTGACGGAATTAAAGAGAGCGTGAGCATATAATGCCTAGTGAGTGCGCTCAAAAAGTAAAACATCAATGCATTTTCAAATCAAAATTGATATTAGAAAACCGTAACAAGCAAGTAAAATTCGTCGTTTCCAAATCATTTAAATAAAATATACTTATTAGAAACATGTACATCATGCTTTCATAACAATCCTTTCATTCTCCAGACGTTTATATAAAACATGTTTAATCAAATCAAAGCATTTTCTTGTTTGTTTCCAAAACGAATCATGCATAACAACCATATTCAACAAACTACTTTTCACAAGTTTCATGCTTCTTTTATCTTTCCAAAACATGCATATTAAACCATATGCTAAACATGTATCATGGATTTCTAGAATTACTATTATACAAGCCTTAACTTAAGTGATACGCTCCAACTCTTCAATTGTAGTTGTTGAGAGAAGCTTTGATTTTCCCGACCGTGAATGCAAGCAAACCTTATCCTCCGAATGTCTTCTTGTGATGAAAAGGATGATGATGAACAGAGTATGGTTGCATAATTGTTTTTGATGGTGTATGAAAGGAGATAGGTGAAAGAAAGAAATGAAAGTGTTTAGGGGTTGTTCAAGTAAGGTAGTGAATGAAAAAAGATGGAATGAAGATATGTAGTATCCAAGGGTTCAAGAAAGAAACTATACATAAGTATAATCTCGTTTCTTATAGAATGGACCTTGAGGGTGGTAGGGTGACTTAGACCGAATGTTTAGAAGAACCAAACAATCTGAAGTGTCAAGATGAAAGATAGGAGACGCCACAAACCTAGAAAGGCTTGATAAGTCAAGAAGTTCTAAAAAGAACAAGTTCGAGAGATAAAAAATCTTACAAAGATCGAAAATTTATACAAAAATTTGTGTGTTTACAAATGCAAAATGAACCCCTTATTTGTAGTTTCCTAAAGGGTGTGACCGAAATGGTTTGTGCCTATTCGGTTAAGGGCAAAAATTGGTTCACAAAGGCATGTTCATTCAAATTAGCCGAATAATGACGGTGTCTCCCTCCAAGGCTAGTTTGCTGCCCATTTGAGTGCTTCCCTCCAAATCTTAGGCGCCCAAACTTGTTTCCCTCCAAGGCTGGGCGGTTGTGTCCCTTGGGGAGGGGACATCTCTTTCTGGGGTTGAGCTGAAGGTAGTAGAGTGAGTTGAGTTGAGCTGCTTGAGCTAGGAGTGAGTTGGCTTGAGCTGAGTGAGCTTCACTTAGTTTAGGAGCTGAATTGAGTTGCTACGAGCTGCCCTTAGCTAGGTGAGCTTATCTTGAAGTGTCCTTGAGCTAACTCGAACTCTCATGAGCTGGTTGGATCTGTTTTAGAGCTTGTCTCCTTTGGCCGAATTGCGTGAGCTTGTGTGAGCCAATTTCAGCTTGTGTAGAGCTACACGAGCTAATGATGAGTTGCCCTTCAATCCATCCCTTGTTCCGATGAGCTGTGATATCCTGCAAACAAAGTAAACAAACAAAATGAATATTTATAATGATAATAAGGAAATAAACTAAGTAAATATGTGGTAATATAGGATATGCGTGCATGGCATTACATGATATGAAAAATATAGGGTATGATGTATGGAAATGCATTATAATACCCAAATACATAAGGAATGAAGTCAAGCATAGTCATATTATGAGTATGGATGACATAAGTAACTATGATGTGTACATGCATAACTAGTGATAATAGTAATGTGTAATCATAAAGAATGTAAGTAGAAACTCCCTCATCTTTCAACCATGTGAACAAGGATGAAAGTATAGTGAACAATAGTAGCTGGTGGAATAGGATCGCATCATACCCTTCTTCTTTAAGGCGCTTTGTCCTCAAATCAGAGCTTCTCATTTGGGGACATTTATTTTTTTGTTGTGGTAGTCGAATCCTCATCTTCTCACTTTAATAGAATTCTTTCCTTAGGATCAATCTAAAAAACAAACAAAGAAACATTTTTGGTCTTTTGGTTAGGAAAAACAACATCAATCATAGGTCATGTCAAGAGACACTTCCTAATCATCTCTTGTTTCGAAAAGGCACATGTCCCTTGGGGTTCTCCTTTGCAATGGTTTGAATATCACACACTTTGGTAAGGGCATTAGTCCATTTAACCTCTTTGTGGTGTTGGTTGGTAACATCATAACGTTTGAAAATGTGATGACTGTTTGTGAAGGCACATGTTGCGTGTAAAAGGTGCTCCGCAATTAGTGCAAGTGTAAACATCTCAAGTAATATATTGATGAGTATTAGAGTATCGTCTCCATAGGGATTGAGATGACTTTCTTCGTTTATCTTCTCACATTGAAAAAGTAAAGTATAAGTAAAAACACAAGTAGAGGAGTTTTGGGGTTTAATTAAACTAATAATCATAAACTAAAGCAAGCAAGTAAAAGTAGAGTAATCAAGATGAGAGAATGGCCGAATTAGATTACGCCGTAGCGTGGAAATCAATTGACTTTTCTAGGTCTTTGAATGCAATAAACATCAAACTACCTCGACAATGATCTAAGTCCATGCCGAGTAAGTTGTGCTGCCTCGGTAATCCCTTGCTGGTCAACAAACGATGTCAAGTTTCGGCAAAGCGTCCTCTGATGGCTCATCCTTATCCCTAAGTCGTAGCTCTGTTGATGAATGGGCCTTGATAATACCTCCCAGCGTAAACCAAGGATGAACACCAACCAATCTCACGCTTCTTTTAGCCGTTGAAACTCTATCTTTTCCCTAAGTCAAGTTAGCTTCCACCGTTGGGATGAAAACCATGCTTATTCATTTCCTTAGTTTAATTATTCCGATATTAAACAAATGAATAACCTCACAATATTTTCTCTCGATAAGATTGCAAGAATAGAATCAATACCAAGAATAAGCAAACCTTGAACTAAATTGCATTCACAAAAACTTAAACGAAGTACAATTGTTTTCTCACAACTACTAAACAAAATAATCCTAACCCTAAGAGAATTTAGAACATGATGAACATGGTGAACACACAACTAAACAAGCTCTCAATACTCGACCCCTTGATGTGTGTGTCAAGCCTTGTTTAAATAGGAAAAGGAGTAGGGCAAACTCCTTCTTGGATAGGAAGTTAAGTTGAACTTGGAGTTGTCTTCATTAAAGAGGTGAATCTCTTTAATTTTAATGTCTTTATCCACTTTAACAAAATTCCATCTTTAACATTCCTTCTATGTTTCCACCATCATCACGTGCTCCGATTGCCATGTAAAGTATGTAGAAAAATCCAGCGTTTTATGATCTTCAAACCAGCTATCACTTTGCATGTTTTGCCCTACGACAGGTTGGTTTGTGCACTGCCTCGGCAAAGGATATCTATTACCTCGGTAGTGGTCTGTCACTGGATCTACTCCGTAAGGCTTCATCTTCATAATTCAGCTTCCTTCAGTAGAAGCTGTCGTCTTTGGCTTAGCTTGATCTGGACTTGTCATGAGCTCGTTCTTCAACATCTTTCCTTTTTCTTCATTGCCTGCTTGGGATCATCTGCTCTGGCAGTGAGTAAATCTGGGCAAGCACCAAACATGCATTAAAATCGTATTTTTTCATTAAATACACCAAATATCAGGATCAAAGGTAAAAGTAGTGTAATTAATACATATAAGGCCATAATGCCACTCAAATGGGTGTATGTTAAGCAATAATTGCCATGTAAAAAGGATGAAAACATAGGACTTTTGGGCACTTATCACACCCCTAAACTCGAGCTATTGCTTATCCTCAAGCAATGCAAACCATCAATTGCCAAAACATTAATCTTCATGAAATTTCTCCCTGGTCTTACTTTTCCTTCTTCTCTCCAAAATATGACAATGAATGCTCGGTCTTTAAGTCTTCAGATGCCTTAGGAATTCCATGGAATCAAACTATAAGATTTGTGAGTGTGTGCATGAATTGTGAACAAGATGATTATTAGGGTTCTAAGTAAACACTTAAGCATTAACCTACTTAACTTGGGTAATGAATTTTTTTTCAAGCAATCTAATCTACTAGAGCTAATTTCAGGCACCTCTAGTGATTAGCCTAGAGCCGGTTTCGAGCTCCTCTAGGGCTTCCTTAAGCTAGAGCCGGTGTTAGGCACCTCTAACTTTTTATCCAAAATTTTCTTTCTAAGCAAGTCTATGTTCTAAGTGTTCTAGAACTCCTTTAATCATGCAAGTGAAAATGGTGTATTAAAGTTATAATCTCATAGTAAGATTCTAAGTTATCTTCCTTATGCATCTTAAAATTAAAGGCTCTAAACAATTCAAAGATACAGTAAGATGAGAGATTTCTATTGCCAAGGTAGAAAATTCAATTAATTAAAACTAAGGCAATTGAGGAGAATTATTGCCGAGGCATAAGCTTCATTCGGCTAAGGCAATATGTGCAGTAAAAAAATTTGACAAGTATTAGACAAAACAGAACTGCATTGCAATATATTGATATGTTGCGACAGTGAACTACCTCGGCAGCAAAACCTACACCCCCAAACTCAAGAAAAGCATTGCCCTCACTGCATTAACAACAGATACAAAATATGAAATAAAAATAGGCACAAAAATTAAGGGCAGGAAAGTACAGGCACAAGAGAGAGAAAAGTTTAGATTGACTCAGATGAGTCGTCGCTTTGTAGGATCAGTTTTCTCCCTTTGCAATCAATATGCTTGACTTTCTTGGTTTCTCTTGGCGGTTGGATGCGCATGGGGGGTTGGCTTGGCTGGAGCGGTTACTTCTTCCTCTCCATCCATGTCAAGGTAGAGCTCATACGTTGCCTCTATGGCAGATGCCTTGCGTTTTGCAGCTTCAAATGTCCGAAGGACGGATTGGGCAGTTTCAGTCTAATTGGAGAAGCCTTTTGTCGCGATCGGTGAACCCATAGGAGTGTCGAGGTGTGCCTTGCCCTTGGCCTTCGTTGCCGTGGCAGAGGTAGTGGTGGTTGCGGTGGCAAACTGCCTTGGTGAGGCCTAGGCTCTAGTGGTGGCAGGTGTAGCTCCGACATTGGGCTCTGGGGCAGTTGCGGCAGAGGTGGTGGTAGGGAACTAAGGAAACTGACTGTATGGTTAGGGAACTTTTGCTGAATCAGCTGGATAATGGACGAAGTGAAGTCCCTTGTGAAAGCCATAAGGAGGCATTGCCGTTTGTCTATATCCTCCAACTTCTGGACAATTTGCTAGAGGGTGGCTACCGGGGCAGTGGTTTGTGGAGTTTCCGGAACATCTGCCGAGGATGCTGATGCAGCATGGCCCTGCATCGGCGTAGATTGCCAAGGTTCGGCCTCTGTGATTTGCTTCAACATGTAGTATGCTTCTTTATCCCATCATGTCCTTGGAGGTGTATGCTCATCGGCTTCATTGGTTGGTACCTCATGTTCGGTGCATAAGACGATGATGAGTGATGGGAAGTAGAGGGGACCACGTTCCTTTTGGCTGCACTGGTGAATCTCGTGACATATAATGTTACCAACATTAATAATATGATTATTTAAAATAGAGTGTATGAGTGCAAGCCTGGGCCGATCGACAGTGTTGTTATGCGAGGTGGGCATGAGGCGGCATTTGACAAATGTGTTCCATAGCTTGGCTTCGGGCCCCATTTGTCGCCGATTGACTTAGCCTTTGTGAGCCCCGACATTCTATGTTGTGCCGGCATACCAGAGTTCTTCCTTTATTTGTTCGTAGTCTTCCTCCGTTAGTGACTCGACAAATTCTGCATGTTCGTCCCTCTCTACGTGGATGCCATAAAAGAGATTTATGGCATCGACATCCACCTTGATTGCTTTTCCCCGAATGTGAGTAAAGAGTGTGGTCGGTCTTGTATTGTGGGCGTAACACAATCGTACCACTGTTATGTTGGCCCGTTTGGGTTGGAGGCAAAGTATTTGCCACTTTTGGTAATCCATCTTGTTGTAGAGATAGTGGTCGAGGCCGAAATTTGGCTCATTGGAATCCTTGATCCTCCCATACTTAGCGGGCTATGAAGTGCTTGTTGAAGCGCTTCTCTACCTTCGACGGTGTGAAGCGTTTGTAGGTTGGTGCCTCGGCCGAGCGTGAGCTTTCTCTTTTCTTTAATTTGAGGGTCATCTTAAGAAAATATGAGTGAGTTGTGAGAGAGCAAAAGAAAATATTAAACTTTGGAGAATGCAAGAGAGTAGAAGAGAATGTTTGAGTGATGAACAGTTTAGAGAAGAGTGGCCTTTATATAGAGTTTGGCAAGCAATGTCGTTGCGGCGATAAATGTAGGAGCGACATCGTTAGCCGTTACTAGCTGTTTATGCCCGTTACGGTCATATGCCCGTTACATATAACCATTGCGGCTTTTTTGGTCTGTTAGCAGATTATGTCGTTGCGGTTTTCTGCCCATTGGTAAATTATATCATTGCGTCAGAGGTTTCGCCACACCTAGTTGTTGGTTGATCTCTTTTTTCTTTCTTGATCTCCATCCTAAAAACAAAACAAAAAGAAAAGATTTTGTTCCTAAAATTTAAAAATGTGGAAAATAAAAGCAGATAAAATTAATTAAAATTCTAAATTCTAAAAACAAAAAAAGAAAGAAAAATTAAGACACAAAAGGAGCGCATGGGGATGCATCTCCTAAAGTTAGCACTTCTCTGTCCCTATTAACATGTGTGCCATTATAGTGCTTCAACCGCTATCCATTCAATTTGAATTCATGACCATCCTTGGTTGGTTGATTTAATTTTTACAGCTCCATGGGGGAATGCTTTAACAACTTCAAACGGTCTAGACCATCAAGATCGTAATTTCCCTAGAAATAACTTCAATCGAGAATTGAAAAGGAGTATTGTATGCCCGGGCAGGAACTGTCGCGGCAGCAGCTTGCTATCGTGCCATCATTTGGTTTTTTCCTTTTATATTCTCGAATTGATGTATGCTAGGACTTAGAATTCTTCTAGTTCATTTAGGTCTAGGAGTCTTTTTTGTCCGGCGTTTTCCCAATCCATGTTAACTATTTTAATAGCACAATATGCCTTGTGCTCTATTCAACTGATAGGTGACAAGATTTTCCATACACAAGTCTATATGGGGACATTCCAAGTGGAGTTTTGTAAGACGTTCTATATAACCACAAGGCATCATCAAGATGAAGCGACCAATCTTATCGGGATGGGTTAACCACCTTTTCAAGGATGTTCTTTAGCTCCCTGTTGGATATCTCGGCCTGCCCATTGGTCTGCGGGTGATATGTCGTGGCAATCTGGTGTGTGACACCAAATTTATTGAATGTCGCAGCAATGAGTTTGTTGTCGAAGTGTTTGCCTTTGTCAATGATGATGGCTCTAGGTACCTCAAACCGTATAAATATGTTTTTATGTTGAAATCGGTGCACGTTTTTGGAGTAACAGTTTGGTGTGGCAATGGCTTCGACCCATTTGGAAACATAGTTGACGGCGAGAAGGATGTAAAGATTTCCACATGAGGATGGAAAGGGCCCCATGAAGTCAATCCCTCAAACATTGAACAGTTCGACCTCGAGGATATTTTGCAAGGGCACCTTGTGTCTCCTTGATATGTTCCCCGTTCGTAGACATCGATCACACTGCTTGTAGTATTCCTGGCATCTTTGTAGAGTGTAGGCCAATATAAGCCCGACTGTAGCACTTTGGCAGCGGTTCTATTTCCTCCAACATGCCCTCCATATGGTGAAGAATGGCACTGGTGGAGTACATCATTTTTCTCTTCTTCTAGGACACGTCTCCTTATAACTTGGTCTGCACATTGTCTAAACAAAAGAGGTTTGTCCCAAAAATAATGCTTCGCATCATGTTGGAACCTCTTCTTTCCTTGATGGTTAAGGTTATAAGGTAAAACACCACTAATTAAAAAAATAACAAGATCTGCGTACTTGGGTGTTGTTGCAGCAGACAATAATGTCAAGGGGAATGCCGCCACAATACAGTCTGAGAGTGTCGAGGCAAGGGTGTTCGTCACTGTCGTGGCAAACGTTGTCGCGGCGGCTAAGAGCTGCTCATCTGGGAATGCATCTTGTATGTCAAGGCATGTGGTGTCTTCTTCTCATTGTTCCAATCTCGATAGGTGGTCAACCACTTGGTTCTCTATTTCTTTTTCTATCCTTGATGTCAGCATGGAATTCTTGTAGTAAAAGGATCCATCGAATCAATCGAGGCTTTGTATCTTTCTTGGAGAACAAGTATTTGATCGCCGAGTGATCTGTGTTAACGGTTACATTGGTTCCGATTAGGTATGATCGGAACCTGTCAAAGGCAAAGATTACTGCTAGCAACTCTTTCTCAGTGGTAGTATAGTTGACTTGGGCAAATTTAGTGTTTTACTAGCATAATAGATCACGTGGAAAATTTTGTCTTTCCTTTGTCCGAGAACTGCCCTGACGGCATAGTCGCTTGTGTCGCACATAAGCTCGAAGGGCAGTGTCCAGTCTGGTGGGACTACTATTAGTGCGATCACAAGCTTTTGTTTCAGTATCTCGAATGCTTCAGTACATTCGGCATTGAAGTCAAAGGTCTTATCCTATTCAAGCAGGGAACACAAGGGTTTAGTAATCATAGAAAATTTTGCAATAAATCTTCTATAAAATCCTACGTGTCCTAAAAACTTCGGATTCCTTTGTCTAAGGTTGGTGTGGGCAGCTTCTCGATCACATTTATCTTGGCTTTATCTACCTCAATTCCCTTTGATGAGATCTTGTGGTCGAGTACGATGCCCTCATCTACCATGAAGTGGCATTTCTCCCAATTAAGCGCTAGATTGGATTCCTCACATCATTCGGGTACCCTTTCCAAGTTGCCGAGGTAATTGTCGAAGTCATCGCCAAATACTGAGAAATCATCCATGAAGATCTCCACAAAGTCTTCTACCATGTCAGAGAATATTGCCATCATGCATCATTGGAATGGTGTTGGGGCATTGCAAAGCCCGGACGACATCTTCCTAAATGCATATATGCCGTATGGGCATGTGAAGGTGGTTTTTTCCTGGTCATCCGGTGTGTGGCAATCTGATTATAACCTGAGTAACCATCAAGAAAACAATAAAATGGTTTGCAAGCAAGTCTGTCAAGGATTTGATTAATAAAGAGCTAAGGGAAATGATCATTTCTAGTTGCTTTATTCAACTTGCGATAGTCCATACAAACCCTCCAACCGGTCACAGTCCTGGTTGGGATTAACTAATTGTTCTCATTGGCTATCTTTGTTATTCCACCTTTCTTTGGTACGCATTGTACGGGGCTTACCCATGTGCTGTCAGAGATGGGATGCATAATTCTAGCATCAAGCCATTTAATGATCTCTTTCCTTACCACCTCTTTCATGGCATGGTTAAGCCTTCTTTGAGCCTCAATGGTAGGTTTATGCTCATCTTCCAAGATGATTTTGTGCATACATACCTCTGGGCTTATCCCCTTCAAGTCGGCAATCGTTCACACTAATGCCCGCTTATGCCGATGGAGCATGTTGATCAAACTTTGTTCATGTTTTGGCTGCAACTTAGAAGAAATATTTATGGGCAACGTGTAGTTGGTTCCCAAATAAACATATTGTAATTTATCAGGTAATTGTTTAAATTCAAGAATCGGTGGTTGCTCGATTGAGGGTTTTTGAATCTTTCGTTCCTCTCTAGAATAATTGAGGGGTTCGAAATACTTACCTGAACGAGAGACCGTCCAGTGGGCTTTCTCAATTTTTGCCTCTTCAGTTTCTTCAGTGTCGGGAAGGTTGTCCAGTATACTGCTAAGACAGTCGTTAGAGTGCATGCCGAGGCAGTGGTTGCCGAGGCAGGATGCATCAATGTCAAAGTTGAATTTAGTCGTGGCTTGTATCATTTGACATTTCTCTGGATCGGCGGCACGCTTGAGGGTTTGGAACAAATTGAGCTTGACTTGTTGGTCATTTACCCTCATTGTTAGATCATCTTTTTCAACATCAATCAATGTCCTCCTAGTGGCCAAGAATGGTCGCCCAAGTATGTTGGATGCATGTTCATCTTTCCCACAATCAAGTACAAGGAAGTCATCGGGAAAAATAAACTTATCGACTCTTACTAGTATATCTTCAATTTTCCCTCTGGTTGCATGTAACGCACCGAGTTTAGGGCCGGGAGATAATCAGATTAGTTAAGCCGATTCGAGTTAAATCAAATTGGAGGAAAGCTAATTTTTAACACACCCAAAAGTGTTTTAAAAGAGTAAAGGGCAAAATAGGAATTTTAATAAAAGAAATAAAGAAAGAGATTTTGAAAGCCATCATCTTCTCCAAAAAAATTTGCTTTTCACGTCAAAACTCCTCATGAACCCATTTCACTATTCCATTGATATTCCTACTTCATCCAAGCAAGATTTCTCAAGGTAATTGCTTCCTCACTATGATTTTTACTTATTTGAGTTATTCTCATCGAAACCTTTCCTCTAAACCCATAAAAATGCATTTTTGGCTTGGGGTTAGAAAAATGGGTATTTTTCATGGGATTTTTGTGGGTTTGATTTTCCATGGTTAAACATGTACTTTAATTTAAGCTTTGAGTAGTAAAACATGTTGGGATGATGGTTGGATTTGGGGAAACCTGAAATGGGTCTAAAAATGGGATTTTTGGGTTGAAAATGGTGAGTTTTTGGCTTGGTTTTGGGTAGAAATCGTGGCTAATGGTTCCCTTGTGGTTGGGGGATGTTTTAGAGGATATTTGGTGTGTTTTGATGTTTGGAAATTGTGGGTTCAGCTTGAGGTTGCATTAGAACGAATTTAGGTGAAGTTTGGGTTGAATTTTGATGTGTTTGTTGTGAGATTATTGAGTTTTGGGTTTCTGCTGTGTTTGTGAGTGTATTAGTGTTCTAATGTTCAGTTTTGGGTTGCTTAAAATAGAGGAATCGGGTTCGGGTACTTCGGGCGCAATATCGGGTGTTAAGGAGGCTTGAGATCGGTGTTTCAGCTTTCGTTTGGGCTCTATCGGTGAGTGGTAATGTTTTGAAGTTTCAAATGTTTCAAAGTGGTTCCCTGGGGGTTTGGGTGGAGCTTTAAAAGCTAACCTAAACCTAAGTGTAAATTTGTTAATTTACCTTGTTTCGTTAAGTGTTGGTGTGTGCGATTATTATGTTGTTGTGTGAAGCGTGGATTGTCTTTACTCTCTGTTTTAATGTTGTTGTGTAGTCATTGTTGATGTCAAGCCTCACGTGATGGTTAGTTGTTGTGAACGGTGATGTCTAGTCCCACCGGTAGTGACTAGTAGATGAGTACGGTGATATGTAGTCCCATCGGAAAAATGCTAGTTGTTGTGAACGGTGATGTGTAGTCCCACCGGGAATGGTTGTGTATGTGCAAACCATGTTTCGTCTATGCTTGCGTTATTACATCTCTTTCTTAAATGGTTTTTCTTTTAAACTAAGATATATGTCTTAAACTACATTGTTGTTGTGTTTTAGAGTTCCGCTCACTAAGTTTTTAAGCTTACACTCTCTTTTTCCAACAATGCAGATCATTAGAGGATCCAGGTGGCAAGTGGCCAAGGGAGGAGTTCTTGGAGTTCTTTCTAAGCTCAAAGTATGATTTTACTAGTTGTAATAATGCTTAGACAATGGGAATACTAGATTTTGTGTTAGAGAGTTGGTGTTCAAACTCCTATGTTTGGCCTTGTTTATGTTGCTAGCATGTTTTAATTGTTGACACCATGTATTGTTGAAGTTTGTTATAGCTTTTGGTGGATTACGTTGCATTTTAGCATGTTGGTGTTTTGGAAGCTTAGTGTTCTTGTGAGCTTAGCTTGAGATCCATTTTATTGCGTGTATGCATGTTTGAAGTCGTGTTTAGGGTGTCTTGCTTCTAGATTGATTGTATATCGAGATGTCATGTGGGTTATGATGTTTCGGGGTAAGTTTGGGGACGTTTGGAGATGTCAAAATATGTTTTCGGGCCAAACTGTGCCCAAGCGTTTCGGAATGCCTGATATGGTTTCAGAACAGTCGAGCTCCATGGGTACCCGTATTGGAACGGGGGTGGTGTCGTTTCAATACGATTTGCCACTGGAGGTTCCTGTTTCGGAACCATGTAAGGTCGTTCTGGTATGTTTGGCCACTTGAGGTTCCCGTTCCGGAACAAGGTGGGACCGTTCCAGAACGGCTTGATGTTGCCTTTTAAATGAAGTCAGCGTTTCGAAACGGACAGGCATGTTTCGAAACGCATGTAGTTAAAACGGTTTAAAGGCATCTTTGAAGGTTTCTGAATGTTACATTTTAGTCCCTAAATCTTGTATGCTTCCTAGTTGAGTTCATATGTGACCTCTGTAATGGTTTACCCCTTGTGCATGAAACGTGACTAACAAACATTTGGTGGTATCACAGCCTCGGCTACAAGGTCTCCCGGGAAGGTAAGTCAGGTAAGTTGGTTTGTTTGCCATTGCACGATGTGTGGAAGCATGTTTTATTATTCTTGTTGTTTCTTGAAGTTTAGTCGAGTGTTCCCATTGCTAGGTGTTGTTATTGGAAAATGGTTTTTGTTTAAAGAGCTTGAGAACTTGGATCCTTTCCCTTGCTAACCTCATGTTTCCTTGTGTATGATGTGTTTGTTGTTTTAGATTTTATCTTCGTTATAGTAAGACCGAGAGGACGGCCTAGAGCGGGTGACCAGGCACCCGGGGATGTGCCTCATGTTCCTCCTGCTCCCGATGGTAATGGGGTGGGTGGAGAAGGTAATGTGCCTCAGGCCGGTACAAATGCTGGAGGTGATGGTAATGGACCTCAGGCCGGTGCAAATGTTGAGGGTAATGGAGCTCAGACGGGTCAGGGTCTGGTAGGTACGGACATGACTCATTTGATTCAGACTATATCCGGGGCTTTTCAGACAGCTTTGGCCGGAATGCTTGCTGCAGCACCACCTCATGGTGCGGGGACTGGTTTACCTCTTGAGAGACTTTGTAGTTTCGTTCGTGTTGAGTTCTGTGGTTTGACTCCCGAGGGTTTAGAGGCTTGGCTCAAAAGTACTACACGGATCTTAGGCCAAATGGAGTGCTCAGACACTCGTAAGTTGTGTTGTGTTGTCTCCTTGCTTCAGGGAGATGCGTATGCGTGGTGGACTACCGTTACTTCGGGTATGACATAAGTATATGTCACTTGGGAATTCTTCAGAACTGCCTTTAATAAGAAGTATCTAAGAGTCTGATATCAGGATGAGAAGAAGAGAGAGTTTATGTCCTTGGGGCAAGGTAGTAAGACAGTGTCCGAGTATGAGGTTTAGTTTGTGAGGTTGAGCCAGTATGCACCCGAGTTGGTTCCTAGTGGGAGGGAACGGTGTGAGTGTTTCCGTTATAGTTTAACTAGGGATGTGAAGACTTATATGCTCGCTTCTGACTACACCGAGTTTGATGTTTTGGTCTCTAGGGCCAAGGATATTGAGAAGAATTTGGGATCGAGTACCCGTGCTAGTGGGTCTGATTTCGGGAAGAGACGCGCAGATTGGGATAGAGATCATGCCAAGAGGCACAGTGATAGGAGGTATCACCCCGATTCGAGACATAGGGGCGGTAACCATGGACGGGGCCACTAGAGCCAATGGCCTGCTGTTCACACTCCTGAGTGCATTAGATGCGGGAGACGCCATTAGGGAAAGTGTATGGGTACCTTTGGGGTATGTTGGAACTATGGTTCCCGATATCATTTGAGGCGTAACTGTCCACACGTGGCTAGGGGCGGACCGGCTCCAGCTAGGGGTTTTGAGCATCAAAGAGGCCGTGGGCGCGGTCAAGGTAATTTTCAGCCGAGGAACAATGGTCAGAGGAACTTAGCTCATGTGGTGGCAGTTCAGCCCGAGGGTGGAGGACCGACTAGGGTGTATGCATAGCGAGAGGCCGGAAATGACACAGATGTCATCGCAGATAATTTCTCTTTACAGTCATTTACTTTGCTTTCTTTGATAGATTCAGGTTCGACACATTCGTACATTTAGGGTTAACATGCAAGATCTCTAGGTTTACCGTATGAGTGGTTAAAAGTAGGTGTAAATGTTACTAGTTTTTTCGGTGAGACTGTGGTAGTTAGGAAGATGTATATGAGGTGTCCCTTGATGATTCAGGGCTATGTGTTTCCGATTGACATGATGGAATTTCGTTCTATGGTTTTGACGTGATTTTGGGCATGGATTGGCTCGTAGAGCATAGAGCTATGGTAGACTTTGAGACCAAGAGAGTCTCCTTGAGGCTAACGAATGATTTTGAAGTTGGAGTGGTGGGCGAGAACATTAAGTTCTTGTCTAATGTTGTTTCTGCCTTAGAAGCTCAGAGATTGATGGATTCGGGTTGTCAGGCGTATTTGGCTTATATGATGAATCCGAATATGAGTGAGGTTAGACCGCAAGACATTAGAATAGTTTGTGATTTTCCGAGTGTTTTTCTGGAAGAGTTGCCAGGTTTGCCTCAAGATAAGGAAGTTGAATTTGCTATCGAGACTTATTCTGATTTTGCACCCGTGTCTATTGCTCCGTATAGAATGGCACCAAAAGAGTTCAAAGAGTTGAAGACGTAGCTTCAGGAACTGTCAGATAGAGGTTTTATTAGACCTAGTATTTCTCCGTCGGGTGCTCCGGTCTTGTTCGTGAACAAAAAGGACGGCAGTATGAGGATGTGTATAGATTATAGGCAGTTGAACAAGGTAACAATGAAAAACAAGTTCCCTTTGCCACTTTCAAGCCTAGTGTTTCACGAGTTTTTGGATAAGTTTGTGGTAGTGTTCATAGATGATATCTTAGTGTACTCTAGGATCGAGGAAGAGCATGATGAGCATTTGCGACTAGTGCTCCAGACTTTTCTTGAAAATCAGTTGTATGCTAAGTTGTGTAAATGCGAGTTTTGGATTAAGGAGGTAGTCTTCCTAGGTCATGTGATCTCGGCCAATGGAATTAGTGTGGATCCCAAGAAGATATAAGCAATAGTGAGATTGAAACAATCGAAGTCGGTGACAGAAATCCGTAGTTCCCTAGGCTTGGTGAGGTATTCTCGAAGATTTGCCGAGGGATTTTCGAAGATTGCGGCATTCTTGACTAAATTGCTTCAGAATAATGTTCCGTATGAATGGTCAAATGCAAGACAACAAGCATTTGAGAAGTTGAAGAAAGCTTTGACCGAAACTCCTATTATGATTCAGCCTGAACCAGGGAAGGAGTTTGTGATTTTCAATGATGCATCAATATATAAACATTTAACACATGCAGTGTAACTCCCTAACTATATACAAACTACTCGTAAATGTATTATATGAGCCTAAACACATGTAAAAACTAAGTAAAAAGGTATACAATATAGGTTATCTACATAGCCATCAAATAGTCATCAAGGCTTGAAACAAAGAAATTCTATTTTACTATTTTTTATCTAAAGAAACATAACTCTCAAAACGAATCCTCAATAAACCCCCCAACTCATTGTTTCTTTATTAACAATCCTAGTGTTAAAATTTCATTAGAAAACTTCAAATTGAAGTCAAATGCATTTCAACAATAAAAAAGGTATGGACTTTTCACGGGATAAATATAGATTTTTTAAGTTTTGATTTGTTGGTAATGATTGTGTGAAATGAAGAGAAATGGAAACCATATCAACCAAGCTTTTCAACAACTTGGGGTATAAAGGAAAAACCCTTATAAATTTGGGGCCATGGAATCGTAGGAACCAAACTTTACAAAATAATAGAAAGTTCAGCAAAAAGGTAAATTTTTTATAAAGAAGAAAATTCTTAAATGTTTAGTGGCGAAAAGCATAAGCTCTTTCATAGCCTTAAACTCAATAATTTTTACTAATTGTAATGACTAAAAAATGGGATATAATGAAAAAACTTATTTTTAATAAAAATGGTCTTAGGAGTGGATTTTGGAAAAGTTCGTATTTTTAAAACAAGACCGGACACTAAAAAATAAAACCAGAGGTTTAAAAAAAGGTTCGGAAGTCGGTTACGAGTGGGGAAAGTTTCGCACCCCCACTACCCCCAAAATTCAGTACCTAAAGGTTCTATCATATTTATTAAGGCAAATTTAAATTCGAATCTAAATTAATAATCCCTAAAATGCATGGATGCATGGTCACACAAATCAAACAACCTAACTAATAACCTACGATACCAAAAGAGATGGCGCCCGAAGACTAAGGGCGACACTCCCACTAGAATATCGGAAACTCGACTATTAAACTAAAATAAAGCGATTAATTAAATATGACAATTAATCGTGCGTGAACAAGACATATACTAGCATAAATAATAAAAAGGGCATGAAATTTTTTTTAATTAAAAGGGCATGAATAAAGATAACATACATTGATATAACTCATATAACATAATTCCATAATATGCATAAATTAATAAAAACTATATTGAGAAACAACAACAGGACATGAAGTATAATTTAAGCTAATATTAAAGTACAAAGATAAAGATCAAATTTTACTCCACTAAAAATTCGGATGAAGAACTTCGAGCAACTCTTACCAAGATCTTCGCGCCATCTAATCATAGCCCAAAAATTAACTAAATCGAACTACAAAAATCTTCCGAACAAATACTAGATCGAACGAACTAGAGCCGAGAGCACTGCTCCCAGCCTTTGGCAAGCCTTGTTCGGGCTGCGTTCCCCAAATTTTTTGGGGCATTGGCCGATTGTTGCCGCTTTTGTGGCTCCCCCACCCTTCCTTTATAGGCAAAGCTAAGGGGTGGGGTAACGTGAAGCATTATGCAATGCTCCACTCCGCTCCACTCCACTCCCCTTTCCTTTTTTTAATTTTTTTGTTGCTTTTTAACGTTTTTATTTCTCTTTTGTAATTATATATATATATATATATATATATATATATATATATATTCTTTTACTTTTTTTGCTTTTAAAAATATATACGTTTGGCCCCTTTTTTATATATATATGTTTAATAATATACTATTATATTAATTAGCAATATTACTACTATATTATACAACTCGGACAAAAATGAGTGATTACAGCTGTCCCTCTTTGCTTGTTCTTGTGAAATGAGAACAAAGAAAAGATCAAAAGCACTCATTTTTGTCCTACTTCTTTGTCTAGAGATTTGAAGCCACGAGTCCCTCATATATGGAATTGTCGCACTCTTCCTCCGTCTGAAGCATTGGAGCTGCGAGTTCTTCCTATATAGAACATTTAGCTTATCATTGGTGACATCTCTTTAGGCTGCAAATTCTTCATATATAAAACTTTTTCACCTTCAAGTCTTGGAGCTACAGGTTCCTCCTATATAGAACCTTTCGCTTTCTTTGATTGGATTTTGTGAGCTACAAGTTCTTCCTATATTGAACTTTTCACCTTGAAATCCTGAAGCTACGAGTTTTTGCTATATAAAACTCTTCGCTTTGAAGTCTTGGGCTTCGGGTCCTTCCTATGTAGAACCTTTAACTTTGAAATTTTGGGGTTACATTTCTTCCTATATAGAACTTTTCACTCCGAAATATTGAACCTACGAGTTTTCCCTATATAAAAACTTCTCGCTTTGAAGTCTTGAAACTTCGGATTCTTCCTATACAGAACCTTTGGCATTGAAATTTTAGGGTTACATTTCTTCCTGTATAGAACTTTTCACTCCAAAATATTGAAGCTACGACTTTTCCCTATATAAGAACTCCTCGCTTCGAAGTCTTGAAACTTCGGGTTCTTCTTATATAAAACCTTCGGCTTTGAAATTATGGGTTTTTCTGGAACTTTCTCCTATTCTTCAACCAATCCTTTCAAGCTTCAAACTTTTCACTGCCCCGATTTGTACTAGTGTTTGACTTCAAAAAGAAAGCTTAACATCATGCCAAAAGGACTTATTTATGGCCTAAAGGTCTTATCACCATGGCCGAAGGACTTTACTGGTGCCCCGAATAACTTATGATCATGCCCGAAGGACTTACTGATGGCCCGGAAGGACTTAATATTTGGACTCACGCATAAAGGTTACCAATGCCTTAAAATGATGCCCCAGTTTTTTTCCTGTCTTGACATCAAGAAAAGGTTTTGAAGGAATCACACCAAAAGGCTGCCGGAAATCTTTTCAAAACCGAACTCACGCTCGACGGTTGCCGTAAATCTTTTGAAAATTGGAGGACTCACGCTCGAAGGCTGTCGAAAATATTTTAAAAATTATAGGACTCATGCCCGAAGGCTGCCGAAAGTCTTTTTTTTAACTAGAGGACTCACGCTCGAAGGTTGCCGAAAATATTTTAAAAATTAGAGGACTCATGCTCAAAGGCTGTCAGAAATATTTTTTAAAAACTAGAGGACTCACGCTCAAAGGCTGTCGTAAGTCATAAAAACTGGAGGAGTCACGCTCGAAGGCTGCCGAAAATCTTTAAAAAAACCTAGAGGACTCATGCTCGAAGGCTACCGAAAATCTTTTAAAACTAGAGGACTCGCGTTCGAAGGCTGCCGAAAGTCTCTTTTTTTAAACTGGAGGACTCACGCTCGAAGGCTGACGAAAATCTTTTAAAAACTAGAAGACTCATGCTCGAATGCTGCCAATATAAAATCTTTGATGCGATCTACCTCTTCGACATGAAGATGCAGATCAAAACTTTTGGTAATCTTCAAATATTTCCTTTTTCTTTTTCTTATTTTCTGTTTCTCTTTTTTCTTCCTTCTCTTTTTTCTATTTTTTTATCTTTTATTCACTCCATATCTCTGCAGTATGCTCCTCAATCTTTATCTTCATTAATTAAATCTCTATCTCGCATTTGACTTACGCTTCTTTCTTGTGCGAGTAACTATTTGTTTTCTTCATCTTCAGGGTCTCTACTCATTTTCATAAATTCCTCTTCTAGTCCCTATACTACTCTTATATAGGGACTCTCATCATCTCATTTCCCTCATTCAGTCTTGGGCTCGACAATTTTTCTCGTCTTTAACCTAACGCTCGGAGCCTCCATTTGTCTCATCATCGGGGTAAGAAAAATGCCTTCACTCCCTAAACTCAATCTTATTCTTTTTATAGTATCTCGATGGGAACCAACTCTCGAACCTTATGCTTTAATTTTTATCAATAATTTTTTTAAAAAAAAATCAATCATTTCAAAAACAAAACTTGGAGAAAAAGCCAAACACTTTGAAAATTAATGTTTGGGAGAAAATTTATCTTAAAAATCAAGATATAGAAAGAATGTCAAATATTATTTTTTAAAAACTAATGTTTAGAGGAAATGGTAAATGTTAAAAGAATCAAAATTGGGGAAAAACATGTCAAACATTAATGTTTGATAAAAAGAATTGAAATGTGGCGAAAAGTTCCAAACAAACATTAATGTTTAGAGAACAAAATTATGGATATCTACAAAACCGAGACTTGAGTGGAAAATGCCAAACATTATTATTATTATTTAAACCAATGTTTGGAGAAAATGATAAATATTTAAAATAACCGAAATTTTAAAAAATGCCAAATATTTTTGAAAATTAATGTTCGGAAGAATTTGATAAATATTTATAAAAATCAAAATTCGGAGAAAATGTCAAACATTCTTGAGAATTAATGTTTGGAAGAAATGATAAATATTCAAAAATTGAAATTGGAAGGAAAATGCCAAAAATTTTGAAAACTAATATTTGGAGCAAATGATAACTATTTAAAATTTGTCAAATATTTTTGAAAACTAATGTTTGGGAAAAAATGATAAATATTCAAAATTAAAATTGGGGGGAAAATGCCAAACATTTTTAACACTAATGTTTGGAAAAAAATCAAAATTGGAGTAGATGTCAAACATTTTTGGAAACTAATGTCCGGCCTCGAAATATCAAATGCAATAGCACATTTACTTCAAATTGTCAAAGATCAACCTGAAAGAAACGTATGTTTAAAATATTTTGACTGTAGTGGCGATATATGCATATGTGTATTCGCTTTCGATCTATTAGGTTTCTGAGAGGAACGACTCCCATACCTAATTTCTAACCCATTTCAGGTGGCTCTCTTAATCTCACTAACTCACCATGCCCCATCCTTCCCTCATTTTGGTGTCGATTAGGCACTTAAAGTTTGACGTTCCTTGAAGAAAGGTTATCTCTCAAAGGCGGAATGTAATATGAAGACAAACTCAATTAACTTAGATATCCACGAATAATCAGAATGGTCTTCGTAGGCTCGTAATGTAGGCCATGGATCACGGTTAAACGAAACCGTATTTGTGTATTTGGTTGACTTGTATATGCTCACATGAAATATTCTATTCTCTTTCATTCCTTGGATAGCTGAAGCAAAACAAACAAAAGGAGAGAGAAGGGTTTTGTTCTGGTGACCCACATAAGTCACACGTATTAACCCAACCTAGTGCCCGCTCCATCAACCCATCCCCAACATCAATGGATCCGCACAACCCAGCAGCAGACCGGGCCATCTAGTTTTACCAGCCTAGTAGGCTTTGCATCTACTCAGACTCAATAGACCCCTCTTTTGAACCCAAATAAGTGGGGCTTGGGTACATCTTTTTACCCAATTTTGTATGTATCATTTTTATATTGATAGAAAGAGGATACTAATGCAATATAACACGGAGTGGATGATAATGCATTATAAAAAGAGGATTAGTTCCTAGATTGATGCTATCTATCTATGGAAACATAATTCTTATCTACAAGACTAAAAACTTTCTTAATCAGATAAGTGGACAAATTTCTAGGGGAAAAAAGGAAAAACTCCTCCATCTTTCCCTCAAGATGGTTTTTCACTTTCTCTTTGGGTCCTCTCTATCCATGTGGATTTTTCGAGGGTCCTTTTCCTTGTGTTCTAATCCTGGGGTCAGGTGAGCTTAGGTTCGAGTTTTCCTTTTCTTATCCTTTTTCCTTTGATGACTGCTTTTGGGATCTTGTTTCCATTTCCCACTATGGGTACCCGTTTTCATTCAATAAGAGCGACTGTGGAGCCGTTGGAAAATGATTCCCCACCAACATCTCTCGATTAAAATGAGGATGGAGAAGTCAACATGGCAATAAATAACCATGCTTTGGTTGGTAAAATTCTTATGAACCAAGTGGCTAAACATTATACTGTTACAACCATTTTAAAGAAAGCATGGAACTACAGCAAACTTGAATGCCACGATCTGGAGAACAATGTGTTTCTCTTTGTTTTCCCCACTGTTGATGACAAGTGTAGAGTCCTCGGCCAACGCCCATGGTCGGTTCAAGATTGCTTACTCGTGCTTAAAGAGTTCTCCTTGGAAAAGTTCAGGGTCCAAGTTTGTAACCTGTCGCTGGCCCTAATTACCCCGGATAATGTAGAGAGGATTGAAAAATTGTTTCCTCAATATTTTGGTTCTAACCTTGAGGATGACAAGACCGTCAAATGGGATGGCTAGCTTAACCTCTAGGTAGCAATGCGTGTGGAAGATCCGCTCAAAACTACTTTCCTTCTAAATCGGAAACATTATTAGTCCCTCGACGTTTCTTTTAAATAAGAACGACTGCTTAAATTTTTCAATATCTGCGGTAGGCTAGGTCATGGTGAGAAAGATTGATGGTTCGACGCAACAAAATTCAAAAGAGCATGGAGTTATGGCCCTTGGCTGCGCGCGTCTCTATTCTGGAAGAAATCTTAATCCAAAGCGGCAAAATAAGTTAAGATTCCACCTCCAATTCCTAGCTTGAAGAATGGAGGAAATGACAAACAGGTGCTTCCCCAACTTCTCTGAAACAATCTGGGATTGCGTCTCCTGAGGGTACGAGGTTGCCTAGGTCCATCTCTGTAAAAAAAAAAAGGTAATGTCGTGTTGCCCAAGTCTTTCTCTGGGAATGAATATTTCCTCCAGCAGCCTCCAATGTTACAAAACTCGGAATCTCCACTCAAGGTGGATCTTGTTGATGAAGGATTAAGCAACAAACAGGCATCCGCAAAGTTAGGATGAAACAATGCTTCCAATGGTCTGATGTATGGTTAAGGTTTTCCCAAGGATATTTGGGGCAGGTTGATAGCAGATGGAAGGATTGAAAGGTAACTTATGGGATTTATCCTTCCCCTAGGATCATGCTTGGGATGGCATCCCCACGTGATCTTAGGATATGACAGTGTCCTGGTGTCTCTAATGTTTCGGTTTTTATGAGCTTCTCTCTCGATCAGATCCATTTTAGGATTATCGAAGGAGATATGTGCAATCAATCTCAGTGTGAAGTTGCTTTTACATCTCCCATAATGACAAGACCCATTCCCTCGAAGGGTATGAGAGCCTTCCTCCGAAAGGAGCTCTTGTATGGACGTAGTGCGAGCTCTTGCCTCGTCGAATGGTTTTGGTCCTGCTCTTTTTATGGTTATAGCTTGTTGCCTTAGGTTCTGTTTATTTTTTTCGTTTCTTTCGGACTCATGTTGTTCCAGTCCGGACCCTTATTTTGTTCTCTAAGTCTGTACGAGATTGATGTTGAGTGGATCGTTGAATCGATAAATGCCAATAGGGGGTGAATTGGATTTTTAATTTGGATGGTAGTGAAGTGGTAAAATAAAAATGAGGACAAAGGAAATTATAGTGGTTCAAGTTCCAAATGAACTCTACATCCACTACCTTAGCTCCCACTAAGGAATTTCCAAACAACTTCACTAGTTGATCTTCCCCTTTTCTAGGCTTAGGAGGAAACCTTTACACAAATGTTCAATTTTCTACCCAAAATTAACGAAACCCTCTCACAAGTGTACAAAGAAGAATGTGGCAAATACAATGTATCTCTCAAGACTAATATTGCCCAAATTACAAGCACACAGCCCAATTGAATCTGAAAAATAGGAAATTACAAGGATTGGCAATTGAGGTTTTACAAGGATATAAAAATTTAAGCACTTGAGCTTGGATTTGATGTAGAATTGTTTCTCTTAGGATCAATAGTTGTTGCTAGTTGTTTTTTTACTCTCTTTTATACATTCTCGTTTAATTCTAGCCGTTGGGGTGATTGCCATCATAAATATAGTCGTTGGGATACAATCTTCCCACCATAAATGCACTTCTGCAACTACCAGTTTCGAAACACATGTACTTGTTTTGAAACAGACCAAAATAGAAATAGTCGTTGGGGTGTAATTAAGAGACCGTATCGAAACGGATACGATTGTTTCGATACTCTAAGATCTCGTTCTGAAACGGCTTGACATTCGTTTCAAAATAATTTGAAACTGTCAAAACCCGTATCGAAACGTGCTTAAATCGTTTCCATACGTCTTAACCGTTTTGTAAAAATCAGTTATAAATTGCAACGATCATAAAATTTAATTCCAAGTTGAAATCTCGTTTCAAAACGTTTGAGGTTGTTTCGATAATGCCTTGTTAAAACGGATCTGCCTGTTCCGTTGTTCTTCATCCGTTTCGAAACATAGAGTCCTGTTTCGATACTATTGTATCGAAACGGGAGGAGTCGTTCCGAAATAAATGTTAACAGTTTCAAAACGTTCTGAAACACCAAAGGGCTGTTTCAAAACGGTAACTCAAAAATCACTGTTTTGACTTGGAAAACACTTAGAAAAATTTGTATAACCCTTTGGTTTTGACTTGACCACTTTGCTTAAAATTTTTGGGAAGTTTGGAGGACTTAAAAATTTATTTTCAATTTTCAATTTAGTCTTTAAATCATTTGTTATATCAAAATCAATTTTTTTTTACAATTGCTTTTGGGCGAGCGGGCCAGGTCCTGGTTGTGGTGTCCTGGACGCTTGGTTTGTTTACGTGTTTGTTTCCTTTCCCTTTGAGAAATTCTTGTTTGGATATGCTTGGGGACGGTGTCGTTTGCTTTTGTTGTAATGTTCCTGGTTAATGTTATGAATCTTCTTTTGATCAAAAAAAGACTATCAACTTTCTTTCCGTAAGGGGTGGGGGAAATTACTCTTAATCATATTATATTTGTTGCAATCATGTTGCCAATGATATTATCTATGGTTAGCCTGGTCAACAAGATGAGCATTCCCCAAGGGGGTGGGCTTGGGTTGACAAAATAATGCTATGGCAAAATCATTCGTGTAAGTATATACGTTCAACAAGTAATAAAATAATAAGTATCGAATATCGTCCCCATAAGTATTGGTTTAGGTCACTTTACTTAAGTTATTGAAGATGTTTTTAAGGAATTCTTTGAGAATGAAATAAAGTAAAACAAATAAATGAGTAAACGAAGTAAACAAAAGATAACAAGTTGTAAGAGTGATGGGAAAATATGGATGGGGGTTACTATTACAAATTGACAAACCAAACAAAGTATAGAAACGTTTGGAATTTGGGAATTTGAATATTAGGGTTCATAGGAGAGAAAAGGGGATCAGGAGTATTCGTGAGGAAGAAAGAGAATGTAAACAGTAAAATGAAATGGTAAACTTTATTATTATTTTGTATATATGTTTATTTACATATATATAATATTATAATATAAGCTAACTATCTTATATAACAAATGTAACTAATCTTGAATCTTGCCAACTAACCCTTAACTAACATGTACATAATATCTTCTAATAGCCCCCCTCAAGGTGGAACATACAAATTTTGTATGCCCAACTTGCCAATAGACTTGAGAAAATCTGTAGTTGGCAGAGCCTTTGTGAAACAGTCTGCTAGTTGTTGATGGGAAGAAACCGGCAACAGCTTGATGATGCCTTTCTGAATTTTCTCCCTAATCAAATGGCAGTCAATCTCAATGTGCTTTGTCCGTTCATGTTGCACCGGATTTTCAGCAAGACGAATGGCAGAATGATTGTCACAATACAAGTTTGCAGAAGAAATATCAATCTGCAAATCAGAAAACAGATAGTTAAACCACTGTAGTTCACAAGTAATAGCAGCTAAAGCTCTATATTCAGCCTCAGTGGATGATCTAGAAACAGTTTGTTGTTTCTTTGATTTCCAAGAGATCAAGGCATCCCCTAAGAAAACACAAAAGCCAGTTATAGATCTCCTTGAATCTGGACAAGAGGCCCAGTCAGAATCTGAAAAAGCACTTAAACTAAGCTTATTGGATGCTGGAAAGAAAAGGCCTTGTCCTGGACTACCCTTGAGATATCTAAGAACTCTATGAGCTGCTGTAAGGTGAACATCAGTAGGACATGCTAAAAATTGAGACAACTGTTGAACAGGATATGCAATATCAGGCCTAGTGTTAGTTAAGTACACTAACCTCCCAATTAATCTCCTATATTCAGTGATGTCAACCAAAGGATTACCCTCAGTTTTACTCAACTTTACAGTTTTAACAATAGGAGTTTTAGCAGGTTTGGACCCTAAAAAACCTGTATCCTGAAGAAGATCCAAAGTGTACTTACGCTGACATAGGTTAATCCCTACAGCAGATCTAGGAACCTCTAATCCAAGAAAAAACTTTAAGTTTCCCAGATCCTTTATCTTAAAGGTATCATGTAAAATGGTTTTAATAGCAGAGATTTCACTTAAACTAGGGCTCGCAACTATAATATCATCTACATACACAGCTAAAGCAATAAAATTAGGACCAGTGCCTTTAACAAATAAAGAAGTATCAGATGAAGCTTGCTTAAAATGAAGAGATAAGAGAGTAGAAGTTAACCTCTCATTCCATTTTCTACTAGCCTGCTTCAGCCCATACAAACTCTTTTTTAGTTTACAAACCAAATTAGAATTAGAAGATTGAAAACCTTGTGGCAGATCCATATAAACTTCCTCTTGTAAAAATCCATGTAAAAAAGCATTATTTATGTCTAACTGATGTAAATTCCAGTTTTTAGCTGCTGAAACAGCCATAAGAGCCCTAATAGTATTTATCTTTGCTACAGGACTAAAGGTTTCTAAAAAATCAATTCCAGACTGCTGTGTATAACCCTTAGCTACTAATCTTGCCTTATATCTTTCTAATGTGCCATCTGACTTTAACTTTGTTTTAAAAACCCATTTACAGCCAATTGTACTTTTACCAGGAGGAAGAGGGACTAATTCCCATGTTTCATTCAATTCTAAAGCTTTAATCTCTTCTTCCATAGCTTTGGTCCAACAAGCATGTTTAATGGCTTGATTATAGGTTTTAGGTTCAGATAGGATAACAACATTATTAATATAAGAATCATGGGCAGAAGAGATATTATGGTAGGAAACAACTTGACTAATAGAGTGAGGAGTAGATCTTACTTGAGGAAGATCAACATTATAGTCCTTGAACCTTTGTGGCAACTGTCTGTTCCTTGAAGGCCTTGAAGAAAGAACTGAAGACTGTGGAAAATCAACACTGGTAGGATGTGCTGAAGTGTGACAAGGATTATCATGTGAAATAGATTCTGAAGTTTGATTAGGATTTGTAACATGAACTTGTATAGATTCAGGAACTAAAGATGTTGTTGTTTTAGTTACTGCAGAACTAGCTTTATCAGAATCTTTTTGAATTTCTTCAAGAAAAACATCATTTTCATAAATTGGAAAAATAATGTCATTATTGACTTTTGAAGTTTTAATAAAGGGGAAAACAGATTCTGAAAAAACAACATCCCTAGATATAAAAACAGTTTTACTTTCCAAATCATACATTTTAAAACCTTTAATGTTTCTAGGATAGCCAATGAAAATACATTTAATAGATCTAGGATGTAACTTAGTCTTAGGTTTTGGTAACACTGATGCATAACCTAAACACCCAAACACTCTTAGATTTGAAATATCAGGCTTAAGATTATGTAACATTTCATGAGGAGTTTTATTATTTAAAACTGGTTTTGGTGTAAGGTTTATCAAATAAACAGCATGCAGTATACAATCAATCCAAAAACTAAGGGGCAAACCAGCATGAAACCTTAAAGCTCGAGCAACAGCTAAAATGTGTTGGTGTTTCCTTTCCACAGTACTGTTTTGTTGAGGTGTATAAGTACATGAAGTTTGGTGTAAAATACCTTTATCTTTAAAAAACTGATTCATTTCAAACTCCTTTCCATTATCAGTTCTTAAAGTTTTAATTTTCTTACCAAACTGAACTTCAACAAGGGTATAAAATTGCACAATAAGATTTCTTACTTCACTCTTGTCTTTCATAGGAAAAACCCAAAGATATCTACTCTTATCATCAATAACAGACAAGAAATATGAATGATCATATAGACTTTTAACAGGAAATGGACCCCAAATGTCCATGTGAACAAGATCAAAAACATTTTCAACAGAAGTAGTGCTAATAGGAAAAGGCAATCTCTTTTGTTTTGCTAAATGACAGACCTCACAGTCATACAAAGATCCTGAAGGAATGGTACTATCTAAGGCAGCAAAAAATTTCATCCTCTGAGAAGAGGGATGACCTAATCTAGCATGCCAAAGTTCTAAAGAAACAATACAAGCAACAGAATTTGAAAAAAGAACACACTGACATATCAAGCTGATATAAACCATGAGATTGCTTAGCTATACCAATCGTCCTCCAGCTCTTGACATCCTGTATAAAACAAGCATCAAAAGAAAAAACCAAAGAATATAAGTTTCCTTGTACAAGTTGAGAAACAGAGATAAGATTGAAATGAAAGTTAGGAATATGAAACACATTATGCAAAACTAAGGAATCATTTAATTCCACAGTCCCAACATGAGAAACTTTTACAATTTCATTATTAGGAAGCCTAACAAACTTATTACTAACAGTTTCATAATTCTTGAAAAAATTAATGTTGTTAATGATATGGTCTGTGGCTCCAGAATCCACAATCCAAGAAACAACAGAACCATTACTAACAACATTAGAAGTAAAACAATCACCATCAGAAAAGGAAGAAAGAATTATACCTGAATCCTCAGGGACAGTTACAGGACCAGAATGAAAAACAGAAGTCAAAGCATTCACTTGAGATGGTTGTTGAGACTCAACACTGGAGTGTAAAGAAGTTGAACCAGAGGCTCTTTCTTGAAGCAAATTCACAAGACCATCATATTGTTCTTTGGTAAAACCCAAGAACTGACTATCAGCATTAGGCAGAGACTCAGAATGAACTTGGTTGACCTTACTAGATTGATTCCTAGTCTTATAACCAGGAGGAAACCCATGTTTCCTATAACACTTGTCTACCGTATGACCAACTATCCCACAATGAGAACAAACAGGTTTTTTTATTGAAATTAGATGGTGGTTTTCTCCAATTATTATCCACCCTATAATCAGCATTTTTCCCAGAAACTGGACCACTAAAACGACCAGCCATAAGAACATTTGAATCACAGAGAGGAATAACAGATCCTAGAGTTCTTTCATGCTGAATAATAAAAGCAAAGATTTGATTTATAGCAGGCATGGGTTTCATCATTAATATTTGAGATTTCTGAACCGAAAAAGATTCATTTAAACCACGCAAGAACCTCAGGATAAAATCCTGTTTCCTATACTTCACAGCATTACAATCACAAGGACCTAACGGACGGAGATTAGAGATCTCATCCCACAAAACTTTTTAACTGGGTATGATATGTAGTAACAGACAGACTACCCTGTTGAAGAGAATAGAATTCTTGCAAAAGATCAGAGATTCGAACAACATCACCTTGATTAAACCTGTCGAACAAATCGACCCAAAGCTCAGAGGCGTTGTCAATCCAGATGACACTCTGGGCAATTTCAGGACTGAGGGCGCGCTGAAGCCAAGACAAAACAAGATTGTTGCACTTGACCCACGCCCGATAATTTTCTTCATCCTTCCGTGGCTCCTTAATCGAACCATCCACGAACGAAATCTTGTTCTTCGAGATGAGGGACATCTTCATGGACCTTGCCCATCCATGATAATTGCTGCCAGTAAGCAACGAAGAGGTTAAGACGAGAGCGGGATTCTCATTCGGATGAATGTAGAATTCGCTGGACGGATCATCGCTGTCCGATGATGGAGAATACGAAGCGGAATCAACTGATACCATATTACAAATTGACAAACCAAACAAAGTATAGAAACGTTTGGAATTTGGGAATTTGAATATTAGGGTTCATAGGAGAGAAAAGGGGATCGGGAGTATTCGTGAGGAAGAAAGAGAATGTAAACAGTAAAATGAAATGGTAAACTTTATTATTATTTTGTATATCTGTTTATTTACATATATATAATATTATAATATAAGCTAACTATCTTATATAACAAATGTAACTAATCTTGAATCTTGCCAACTAACCCTTAACTAACATGTACATAATATCTTCTAATAGTTACCACAATATCACACCAATAAAAAAGTCATCTATGGCGTAATTTAGCCAATTCCTATTGTTAAGCATGTTCGAAGCTGGCAAAAATCTCTATCGATAGCAATGTCTGGGCAAACTTTTCTAAATTTCTAGTGAATCTGGATTAGTAAACCTTATGAAGCACAACCCTTGACTCATGTGAGGCAAAATCACATATGTCTAGATCAATTTTACACAGACTTCTTCTTCCGAAGCGTTTCTCACACTATCCATTTTCAGACCAATCTTACTTAACTTCTTTAAGAGAATTAAGCAAGTAATGCCCTAGCAATAAACTATCGTATTACTGTCAAGTATATAAGCATACAAAAAGTTTTGGATAAACAACATAAATTGTCTGGAAATAAACCATAAATTAAAGCATCATCAGGTGTTTAATTGCAATAACCCCAGCCAAGGAAGAGTTTAGTTCATGGTTGGGTTTTAAATCCAAGAAAAAGATAAAGTATGTCTGTCATTCTCAAAAACCAAGAGTAGAAAAGAAGAACACGATAAACCCAAGGAAGAGATGGAGATCCAAAATTCCTTGTTGTAGCCAAAGCCTTGAGTTGAATGTCTTCTCTTCTTTTCCAAGGGTGGTCGTCCAGAATGTCTTTAATGTAGCCTCCTCCTTGCCTTTAATAATAAGTAAAAATCCCAGGGCTTTCTTCTTTTTGGCCCATTAAAAGTTAACCTCAGAAAACTAAGGTAATATTCTAGCCACATGTTTTTTAATAAAGGGAAGAGGGGCCCATGGGTTATTTTAGCATTAAATATTTTCCACGTGCTTTAATAAAGTGGAGAGGGGGTGCACTCCTCCACCTGTTCTCGTTTTCATCTTTTTTTTTTCAGCCTAGAATTCCAAAAAATTATTACATTCAATGATATATTAGTTAAGCACAAGAATAAGCTCCTAAAATGAAACTAAATGAACTTAATTTCAAGCTAATAATCA
Source organism: Hibiscus trionum (assembly GCA_030270665.1). Classification (NCBI taxonomy): domain Eukaryota; kingdom Viridiplantae; phylum Streptophyta; class Magnoliopsida; order Malvales; family Malvaceae; genus Hibiscus; species Hibiscus trionum. The sequence continues at coordinate 3,597,822 of BSYR01000007.1, read as the reverse complement.
GATTTAGAGACATGAATTATACTCTTTTTAGAGAGATAAAACACCTCTACACTTGAACTATTGCTTGTCCTTAAGCAATGACATGTAGTCTACACTACCCTACAAACACCAGATTGCCATGGAAAAGGCATGATAGAACAAGCATTGACGAATTTCGGTCCTCAAATCATCGACATATATATCTAAAACAAAATAAGACATTTAGAATCGTAAGAACTTTTCCCTAAAGCTAGCATCCATACATATACATGTGTGTGCAACTAATTGTATCCAATCAATGCTTAACAAGTTTAGAAAAATCAATCTAGCTCTCGAGTTTTGCCCATGCATTTCCTCCTTAGCATATATTACTCCCATTATTTTAATTATCTGATTTTAGGCTTCAGCTCATCACACCCATTGTTCTAGAGCTGGAGGTAAAGTAGAGCAAACAAGCTACGCCAGAGTCATTTCGTGAAGAATTTCATTCACTCATATGCATGTACTATCTTTTCTACTTGAAGGAGAAAATGGAGCATACATGACTCCCATGAGTGTACTAAACTAGCGATGCACATCGGAGTGTCCCAACATCAGTTCTGCTTTTGGCATTCTTATTCATTTATTTTTTATCAAGAGTTTAATTAAGCCTTTTATGCTAGCATTGTAATTTTCTTTTCTTTTTCTTTCTTTTTACTACCTAAGGACAAGAGAATTCTAGCCTAAAATTTTGTAACACCCAAAAAAGTGGACTTAGAAGTAAATCCTTTATTAATTATATGTACGATATTATGTACTTGATACATATTAATTTGATCACTAGAAAAGTGACCAAATTCTAATTGGAAGAAAAAATTGGTGGCCAATTATTAAGGACTAATTTGATTAATTATTAAAACTCAATATTTGTATGAGAAATTAAAAGATTAGAAGGGACTTTACACATGGAATTTGAGGACAATGACATGTGCTAAATTGAAGAGTAATAATCGGCCATGGGGAGGACAATTTTCTTGTGTCTTCTTCTTCAATTCTTGATCGAATTAGTTGAGAACAATGAGAGAAAATCACACAAGAAATCAAATGGTTAGGGAAGCATTAAAGTTTTGATCTTGATGAATTTTGCTATGGAGCTTGTCTAAAGGGTAAGATCGAATCATTCTCCCCTTTGAGCTAGGCATAAGCTTGAATTTGTAGTAAAAAACTATTTTCCATGGATTGATAAATTTTGGATTGAAGTATATGTTTGATCAAGTGAGTCTTTTGATTTATTTGAGCAGTTATATTGCTGGAAATTGTATTGATATGTGGCTTTTCTTTAAGATGTATTGATGAATCGGTGTGATAATATAAATTGTTTCTTGTTGCGGTTTTTGCCCTGCATAACATGCTTCGGTTAAATCTGGAAGTTTGAATATAAGAATGAATAATAGAAATAATTTGGGCAAAAGATGAAACCGAATGTAGAGGTGCTTTTGAATGTGAATTTTGTTTCAATACTTACAAGTGTTTGATTAAAGGCAGTGTTGTTGAAATTGAACTGGGAATTTTGTATGCTATCCATTATTTGCGGGATTGTCTTGAAAGTATAGGAATATAAAGGTATGAAAAAACCCCGTTTTTTATTAGTTAGAAAGGGTACACAATACAACAGGGCATAAGATGCATTATACTACATTAATTGACTGTTTTAAGAATGAGACTATATGTATAAAGATTGAAGGACTGTTCCATTGAACATGCATGATTTAGGGACTGTTTTTACAGTTTTGGGGGACATTTTTAAATAATTTAATGTATACAAGTGTGAATTGTCTAGATTTCGTGTATGTTAAAGGATTGAATTGATTCTAATGCGTAGTTATAATTTTTGTTATGCTTAGACCAAGAGGAAGCTAAGAATAGGTTGTATAATAGGAAAATATAATTGAGGATTCATATATCTCGTAACTTCGGGATAAGAGGTGAGAGTAGTTTAAAGTCTCGGGATAGGAGAAATCCATCCCGCGCACCTTTAATTGCTTTAATTTACTTTGCTTGCCATATAATGTATGTAACAATATGCAATTAAGCTTGGGATCCGAGGTCAAAGCTGTTTCTCAGATATTGATGTTAGACGAAGCTGGGGAGAGTGAGTTTGGGGCATGTTTCACGTGGAAAGTTTTGGTTCCACCGAAAGTACAGGCTTTTCTGTGGTTCGTTTGGTTGCGTCGCCTGCCGACGTTTGATTTTTTGAGCCGTAGGGGTGTTGTTTTTGAGGGGCAGTGTACGTTGTGCTTTTGGTGTAAGGAATGGGAGGAAGACGCCGATCATCTATTGTATTCGTGTCCCGTGGTTCAGCGGATATGGGACTGGTTTCGCTGCTGGTGGAGAGTGTGTTTACCGCTGCCGCAAACGTTGTCTGATTTCTTCTTACCCGACTTCCATTGCTCGTTTTCGGGTACGCGCCGTTGCATGTGGGTGTCATGCGTAGCAGCGATGCTATGGTCGATTTGGCTAGCAGGGAATGAGATGGTTTTCAACAAGAAATTCTTACCGGTCGAGGAGGTATGCTTCTTGATTAAGTTGCGTTCGTTCTATTGGATGCGTACTTTGAGGAATGATCTATGTCTAGGCGAGGCAATGTGGTGGGAATGTCCGAGTCTTTTCTCTGAGCCATCACCTTTGCGATCAGCACGGCTTGGTATTTGTTGGGAACCACCATCGCGGGGGATTTTGAAGTTTTCGGTGGATGGTTCTGCACGCGGCAAGCCGGGTCCTGCAGGTTTTGGGGGCGTGTTACGCGATGAGCATGGTAGTATATTGGCGTTATTTTCTGGCCCTCTTGGTTGTATTGACTCAAATGAGGCTGAACTGCGAGCGATTGCTTTTGCGCTATCGTACTTTCGGAAATCAGCTTGGGCAGCTCTTCCTTTGGTAGTAGAGTCGGATTCCATGGTCGCTATTAGTTGGGTGCTACATATGGACAAACGACCATGGCGTTTTTGGGAGGTTTTTCGTGAGATTGACAGTTGCTGCTCTACGATACATTCGATATGCTTCTCCCATATTTTCCGCGAGGCGAATGGCTTAGCAGACGCGTTGGCAAAGGAGGGGGTAACGCGGATCTCATTATTTTGTGCCTGTTAGTGTTAGCGTTTTGGTTTTGCTTCCGATTGTGTTTTGTTGGACCCTTGTTTTACCACATACGGTTCGTACTCTTTTCCTCCGTTAGGCTTTAGGGAGGTTTTTAACGAGGCGACCGTTGTGGCTTTTGGTTGTATATTGCTTCTTAATATACGACATCATTGAGCAAAAAAAAAAGTACTCTTGTGAAAAATTACCCTGTGATAAAATAAGTACGTTGATAGTATTGTTGGTGCTTGAATCATAGATTCGAGTATAGATTGAAAGAGATTTGCTGCTAAATAAAGGTCTTGATGACAATTTAATGAGCCTGAATGTTATGATATTTCTTGCTAGTCTTGAAAGTTGATGCGGTTGTTTTATGTGAATTGCTATAAGGCATACGTTAGATCAAATGATGCAAACTTAAAAGAACCTATTGTTATTCACGTGGTTCATTCGAATAAATTGGAAAGGAAGAAATGAATGATATTGTATTGTAAAGTGCATAAATGGTGACTCATGATCCATTGAGTTATTGATTATTAATTAAGCCTTGGTGGCCACGTTGGCAAGAATATGAGCAATGCTCATCTTGAACATAAAATTCACATGAGGTGAATCCTGCTTACATTGAAAAGCAATATGTGACGTGATATGATATTAATGAGAAGTTATGATCAAAACGTTATTAATCAGATAAATAAATGAGAAAGACTTTGGTCTCGAGTCAGTCGTAGGTACAATTGGCATGCTATAGAATCCGTCGAGCTCGCTAGTTTAGACTATGGTCTTGGACTTTGGTCCCTTGTCAATAAAGATCAAATGATCTATTAGTACTACTAGTACCCTTGTTTGGTGATGGCTAAATTGGTACTTTGTGTACCCTTGTTTCGGTACTTGGTATATCTTTGTTTCGGTAATTGGTGTACCTTTTTTATATTGAATTTAGAGAATTCAGGTATCTAGGCGGTTACTTGAGTCTTAAGGCTGAAATAAAAGAAAGCATGAAAATACATAAATCACTTGAGAAGCTTAATTTGCTATGATTAGTATAAAAAGGAGCCACAACTACTGTTATTGATTTCTCACATAGAAACTTAGTTAGACATGATATTATAATTATTTCATAATAGAACATAATTGATTGTTATTGACGATTGTAACCATTCGAATGTTATAGAATTAAAGGAAAGGTGGTTGGCTTGGATGTTTATCTATGTTTTGAATTACATTTGATGTTCTGATAAGTATTTTAGACTCGAGATCATCATTGTTGAATATTAAGAATGTTTAATTAATTGAATCTAATAGCATGATATGCGATTTGTTTGAGATTAATCTTGAGGGTGTTACAGTGCTTATGATCTTTGTTGACTAGGTTCATTGAAGAAATTGTTGATGCCATGAATTGATTAGATCAACCGAATGCATGTGTGTCAAATTTTCTTGTTGGTAAAATTGTTGTCTAGCATTATAATGCCAAGCTTGTTTCTTTGTGGTTGAATTAAATAGAATAATAATTAATTTCCTAGCTTTTAGATAGGGAATGATTTAATTGTATATATGAAAACACGGAGGATTGTTTGAATGAATAAGTTAGGGAGGAAAATATAGAATGTTCACGGGAAAGATGAAAAAATTCATAATGAGAAGAGCTTGTTCATGTTTTCCATAAGAAGAAAAACCAAGAGCTCATAATGAGAAGAACTTATGGATCATCATTTTTAAGAAGAATGAATGGTTCATAATGAGAAGATCTCGTTCAAACTTTCGAAAGAGAAAGAAAGAATGAGAGTCTATAATGAGAAGAATTTGGAGCTCAGAAAACGGTTGACGGATCAAACAAATAAATAATAAACAATAAATAAATAATTAAAAGTCCATTACGTAAATAGAGTACATTTTATAGATCTGAAATCAAAACACCAAATTGCAAATTCAGAAACCCTTTATATCTGATAAAAACTCATTTACATCTATTTTACAACTGTTATAGCCCAAATCTATTTTTACAGTATGTATCAAACCCATTCCAGCCGGCAGATTTGGGGCAAAAACCCCTTTTTAATAAATATATAGGATTTTGGCTTCCTCCAACTTTTATTTGGGAAAATGACCCCCAAACTTGCCACGTCGTTTAACTTCACGTTTTGTGGGAAGCGAGGTTAGATATCGCGTTCTGCATAACGCGAGTTCTGTCTACGTGGCCTCGTTGTTTGGGTTAACGGTTTTTCAGAATCTAGCGTTGTGCATAACGCGAGGTCCCCGAGAATTTGAAAGGGCGGCTGAATATATCACGCAGACCTCGCGTTCTGCAGGACGCGAGTTCTGTGCAAACCTGGGTCGAAGAACTAGGAAAAACAAGCGTGGGTAGGCCTGTTCGAGCCCAATTTCGGGCTTGTAAATATTATATTTTTAGCCAACATCGAGTTTGGGGTCGTAGTACTAGAAATTCTCTATCGTATGACACCAACACGGTCAATTTCCCTCCATTCTAAAATGGTTTCCAAAACCCTATACTATCATCCTTTTTTGAATGAAGTTGCCTTTGAACAAATGTCGATAGACATGTTCGAGCATAATTTCATACGTATAAAGTGTAAATTTTTAGCTAACATCGAGTTTGGGGTTGTAGTACTGGAAATTCTCAATCGTATGACACCAACACGGTCAATTTTCGTACATTCTACCCTGACTTAAATCGCTTTGAAAACGCTATCATAGCATATTTTTTTGAATGATTGAAAATATAAGATGACCTACTGTATAAAATGAATTAGACTGATTTTATTGATTCGATTGTTATGGGCGAACTCCCATAAACAAATTACAAAGAATTAATTAAGACGAGGGGCTGAGCGATTAGGACACGTAGTCTTTTTGTGTCCAGGATTTTTACATACACTACAATGTTTCTTTTGTCCAGTTTTTTCTCGATGTTCGACCATATCCTCGGCACAGTGTATTCGTGTAGACCGTGGACGTCCTTTGGCTCTTAGTAGTGCTGGATCTGGGCGTATGGTCGGTTCAGTGTCCACGGCATTCAGATTAACCTCATTTCCGATTGGAGGAAACTCTTTTTCGTAAACCATAAACACCGTTTTGAGTAAGTATATCGGATGAACCAGATGCATGTATTGTATCTGTTGGTTTGCGCAAGCAGCAATGGCGTGTGCGCACGGGTATTTGAATGTTTGGAAAATTCCACACTCGCAGGTTCTTGCCCTCAGATCTACCACGTACGTGTTGTGCTGAATGCCTTCCAACCGGCTGGAAAATTCTGAAACACGAAACTTGTGTCCTTCTCGCGAGAAGAGAGTTGCAGTCATCTGTCTTGATTGGCCCAATTGAGTATGCAGTTTTGTGCGGAAATCCGGATGGACTATGTGTCCACCTGCCATGTACTCATCTGCTTGCCTTCCCAAGGTTGCAAATAGGGTAGCCAAACGATAGTAGGTCGCTTTGACAATGGAAGTGATAGGCAATTGCCGCACTCCCTTCAGTGATGAGTTCACTGCCTCAGCCAAGTTCGTTGTCATGTGACCATATCGTTTACCCTCGTCATACGATCGAAGCCATTTTTCCCTCAGGATTTTTTCAAGGTATTCTGCGCCATCTTTGTTTCTCGCTCTCAGTTCCTCGAGCACCTCATCCACCTCTTGTTTGTAGTGCGAGTTGCCTACGGGATAACAGTTGAATAGTTATGGGCGAACATCACATGCAAAAAGGTTGTAAATGAAAGCGAACAACAAGTAATATAGTAAATGAAAATGACATAAAGGACGTACCCATTGTGAGCACCATTTCACGTTCATCATAGTTCTTGAATTACTGCATGTAGTTTGCGGCTATGTGCCGCAAGAAAAAACGGTGGTAAATGTATGGAGGCTGCCAATACTGACCCAAATGTTCTAGCACCCACAAGAGCGTTGTGCCTCTGTCAGAAATAACACATACCCCTCATTCCCTTGCTCGTATTATAGGATCAAGGACATATTTTTGTAGGTTCCGGATGAAGAACATCCAAGACTCCAAATCCTTCTTCTGGATGATTGCGAATGCAACATGAACACATTTTCGATTGTCTCATGTACAATAGCTAGAAGTAGGGTCTGTGTATATCTTCCGCACAACCATGTGTCGTCGATTTGGACCATCGGTTTGCAGTGCTTGAATGCGTTGATGCACTGGGGGAAAGTCCAAAATAACCAGTGGAATTGACAAACACCTCGAATGACACGATCATTTTCATATGCCGGAACCGTATCAAGTTTGACAACCATTCTGGGGATGTGTTTCTGCAGCAGATTTAGCCACGGGCGCAACTCTTTGTAAGATTCCTCCCATCGGCCAAACATTTCTTGTATGGCCCGCCTCCTTGCATACCATGCTTTGTAATATTCAGGACGGTAGCCGGTGACACTTTTAGCTCAGCCTGACATGTGGGGACCGACACTTTGGGATTTGCTTTCACTAGTGGCATAAAGATGTCGGCGAGGTACTTTGCATCGAGGTTCTTGTGATCCTGGCTGAGGCTAGCAACGGTGCATGTATGGGGCCCTTCAAGTTTTGTTATTTTCCAACGGTCGCCTGCCTTCTTCAATTGTGATATACAGATTTTCCATTTACAGCCGTGAACCTTTTGGGTGCAGTGCGCCTTGTAGTATTTGGCTTGGGTTTTCTTCACTGTCGTCTCAACAGCCTGACGAATGTTGTACTGCTTAACTGCGGCCACCACAATTTCCTTTGTCAAGAACGTCATACCAATTCTCAGTTCACCATCAGAACGGTTGAGTCTGTCGTCTATTGTTTGGTCATGCGAAAATTCAGGGACATCCATGGCATCCATATCAACCGTTGTGAAGTGGGATGGTGGTTGGTACATAGAAATTGGTGTTGTTGATACAGGAAAGTTGGTGGCTGCCGGCTGTTCGTCGAAATATGGTGGTAGAACGGTCAAGTCTTCTGGTGGAACTGTCAAGTCTTCTGGTTCATCATAGAATGGCCCCAGCTCATCTCCGTCGGGCCCGGGTTCTCTAATCGGTTATTCGTCAGAAGCATCCTCCGGGAGCTGGTATAGTACAGCTTCGTCGATCGCTACCCTTGGAGGCGAGGATGGTGGTCGACGATCGCGAGACCTCTCACGAGATCGCTCACGAACCGCATTTCCAAGACCAAAATCAAGAGCACCATAAGAAGAATGTCTTCACATAGATGGTTGAACGTACTCCGTGCTAGGGACATACGTTGAGTGTCGTCCACATGAGGAATCATTGAAGGGGTTCAATGTTTCATGGTCGTGCATAGCGTAAGAAGACGACGCTCCCTCCCCTCCAAAAGAAGAATGTCTCCCCATAGATGGTTGAACGTAGTCCGTGCCAGGGACATACGTTGAGTGTCGGCCATATGATGCTTCATGGTCGTGTGCAACGTAAGTAGACGATGCTCCCTCCCCTCCAAAACTGTACGGATTGTATGGATTGTATGTTGCATTTGTTGGTGTATCGAATTCATCGTTTGGGGGTTGGTTCAGGTCGAACCCGATACTAGCTACGCACGAATGTCTTGGCACAGCAGATGACGATGCACCAAACTCGTTGTCTTGGCACAGTAGGTTAAAATCATGTCGTAGACTTGCGGTCGAGCTATCAACGTTGGCATTCAGATCAAAGTCGGAATTCGCCCGACCCCAGCTTGGTATTTCGATAGCAGGATTAGACTCCAAGAACGATGCATACAGCTATAGGGGCCCGCCCAATGAATACTCGAAGTGGGTAGCCAGCATCAACTCCACATTAGTAGTGTCCGCAATGCTGCATACAGAGTACGTTAAAGGGGCTATAGATATTGGCACTCGATACTTCACGTCGGACAAATTGTGGTTTTCAAAATGCGGGACATTGGTCTCCAGTTCCTTAACCAACTTCTTGAACGATAATCTCCTCGGAATCTTTAGCGTTACTGGATCTTCGCAGTGAAAAACTATGCCGAGTTCGGGATCATTGAATATATGCCCATCGTAGTAAACTAGAGTAGTAACTCCCCCTCGTCTCGCCATTTGAATATTTTGTCAAAAACTTATGAATTTTTAATACTTGAAAAATTTGAGGACTTGTTTTGGCAATTCAAACATATATTTACGGTTTATGGTTCTGCTTCATATAAGGAGACACTTATTGCTTATTATTGACACAGGAAATCCCGGAGAATCCGGGTGTGTAAGGTAAATTATTGTACCGAGAGGCAGCTTTGAGAAAATCGCGTTCTACACAACGCGATAAGCATGACCCCACGTTCTGTACAACGTGGGTTCTTTTGAATATCGTGTTCTACATAACGCGAGGTCCCTTTTTATTTCTTTTGTCGCAGAGATTCCGTTAGAAGTAATAATACTCGTACTGTGTACTTGTTGTCCGTTTGTATAATTGAGTACATGTTTGAATAATTGAGACAATTGTAGTCTAGTAATGTAACTGAATACTACAAGTTCTACATAACGCGAGGTCCCTTTATATATATTGAGACAGAGATTCCATCAAAATTAATAAAACTCGTACTGTGTACTCGTTTTCTGTTTGAATAATTGAGTACATGTTTGAATAATTGAGTCAATTGTAGTCTAGTAATGTAATCGAATACTACAAGTTCTATATAACGCGAGGTCCCTTGAACATTAATAAGGATGGAAAAAGACATCATATAACATAATTGGACGATGATTTCAGAAGTTTATGGTTAATCCGAATTATCGTAGTCAGTGGACACGTCTGAACTTAAGTTTAGTTCTTCGATCAACTGTTGTTTTCTTTGTCTACGCCTGTACATAAAAAGTTGCAGCTCGTCGACAGCCGCATCAACATCCGGTGAAGACGGAGCGTGTTCATTGTTCGGAGCAGGTTGTCCGGGTGCAGACATACTACCTTCGTCGACGTTAAACTCATCAAACTTAACATTTAAATCGACGTATTTAGCTCCAACGGAATTGAGCTGGTCATACATGTTACGAACGTTTGTTTCGTTCGTAAGCTTCATAACGTAGTGTGTTTCGTTTGCTGACGGTGTTGGGATTCGACATTCCAAGGAAGAAATTTGTTTATCGGTGCATTTACTAACCTCACTTGCTGTCAACTGTATTAAATCTTTGTGTGACATTTTTCTGGTGATTGTTGATTCAAAATAAGTATCGAGAAAATAAAATGTTGCCTGAAATTTTGCCATAAGGGGAGCAAAGATTAGCGTTGGGTGTTTAGGGAGAAATTTGAATGAGTAAATGATGGTGGAATTCGTGGGTATTTATAGTAAAGGAAAAACACCACATAAGTAAATTTAACTCGAATGAAAATTTTAATTCGCATTTCATTTATCAAAACTTTCAACTTTCAACAAGTATTCTTCAATAAGTAAATTGAAACAAGTCGATACAATATATGCCAAAATTCGAAACAATATATGCAAAAAGTCCGGTGGGCAAATGTAATCGGCACCGGCTGTATTATCAAAATAAGGCTGCCTATGCAACCTGGTCGATCTGAATCTGCCCTTGCTTCTTTCACTCTGGACTTCAGAAAAGAATCCCCGGGAGTCTCCTAGATGGTTAGGGCAAGCGGCGAACTTCAAAAAAGAGTCCCCAAGAGTCTCTAGAAAAGTTTTACTAGAAACTTTCTAGGCACTTCTTGGCGACAAATGGCAGACGACCACACGCTCCCGAATATTGCGATATGTCGGTAAGTTTCAATCAATGTATCATGCGGGGGTCTCAACCCAGCGGAACACAAAATCATGACAGAACTCCAACTACCATAAAGGAACAAAAAATACAACTTCAAAAACCCATCAAAACATGAAATCATGAAACAACTTCACTGGTTACGAAAATCCATCTGCATGCAAATATATAGATCAACCTCGCTTTCTAAATGAAGCCATATCCACTGATAAGTTCTCAAATATGACATACTTTATTTGTTATTCTTTTAGTTATTAGGACTTCTTGCTGCTTAATACACGTTGTTTCTGTTATATTTTGTGCAGGGACCTAATTCTGGAAATAGTAGTAAAAAGGGGGCATTTCTGCAGTTTTTAGTATAATTCTGTCATGACTGGCATCGTGGGCATGACACTGGGCACGACGCGTCTGACGTGGCAGTGACGTGGCAAATACGTGGCGACTTCTAGAAGATTCTTGACGATCTGGAAGATCTTATCAGTTTATCCGTTTCGTTTTTGCTGTATTTAAATTTCAAAACATTTGAATTATTTTATCTTTTGTTTATTATTTTAAATTATTTCATCACCTTATCTTTGTAAATCTAAGCCTATAAATACCAACCTTTGGTGAAGGCTTAAGATCATCTTCTAGCTTTGAGTTTTTTATCTTTGTAAACATTTTTCAGTTTCAATTCAAGCTCTTTTCCTTTATTTTCTTGTTTCATTTGTTTTATGTCATTTAATTACCTTTCTAAAAACAAGTTAAGTATGATAATTAATATCATGCTTAGCTAAATCTTTTAAGCCAAGAACCAGCCAAGTCAATTCGATTCGTGAGAATTGAACTTGCTTAAATTCTTTTGGGAAATCATTTTTATCTTCCTGCTTAGACAGTTTGGCAATCGGCCTAACTAAAAGTTTTTAACCGTGTTTCAAATCAAAAAGGGCCCGTTGGTCTGAAATCGCTTAAAAACACAGTTGGGAGGAAGAATCGGCCTGTGGCAATTTCGACTTCCTATGAACACTCTTAGCGGCGGTCCGCTAAGGAAAGATAAAATTAGAAGCAATTCTTTTTAGACAATTTTTGAGTCGGGTTTTTCCTGCTTTCATTCTAAATATTTTAACGGCGATAGACGTGGTTGAATTATTTAAGAACCATCTTTCGAAGATAGACTTGGGAGGATTGGTTACTCGAGAGAGAAACAAGTTACGACGGGTTGGGCCTCGTAGACTGTAACCGACATGATCCCCGAAATAAAAATCTATTTCAGTGATCGAAAGAATTGAAAGAGCTGGTTCGAGGCTATTTCACATACTTGGTTTTTCTTAATCTTTTTACCTCTGCATTTAAATCTTTTTATTTCATTTTTCGACCAATATCAGATCACTTCCCCCCATTTTATTTACTTATTTGCAGATATTCCTGGAAGTAATAATTAAAGCAGTCTTCAGTCAATCATTCCAGCTAATCTCCCTGCGGATCGACCCTCTTTCCCTATATCTACTCAATTTCTTTATTTTATTTATTGTTGAAAGAGGTTAAATATTTATTTATTTTTGACCGGTTCAACGACGACTTGTCAAAATTTGCGTCGTTGCCGGGGAGATTTACTTTCGGCATTTTTGACTGATTTTGTTTTATTTTTATGACCAGGAAAAACTCGGGTACTTTAGCTCCATACAACCCGGAAATTAAAGCAAGCGCTCGTAGAACTCACGACGAAACACTTCGACGAAAAAAACAACAACAAAGCACACGACAATCCGATCAGGAATCCACTTCCGAAACTGCACCAGTCGACGAACCTACACAAGAACCAGAACCGATGGCAGATCAAACAATTCGAGAGCTGAACGCAGCCCCTACTGTGCAGCAACCACTCTGCATCGCTTTTCCTCAAAGCGATACTCCCTTCCAGCTCAAAACGGGATTAATCCACTTACTCCCTACTTTTAATGGCCTCCCTTCTGAAAGCCCACACAAACACCTTGCCGAATTTCATATGGTGTGCAGCAGCATGAAACCACAAGGGGTCTCAGAGGATCAAATAAAACTAAGGGCTTTTCCTTTTTCCTTAGCCGGAACGGCTAAATAGTGGTTATTTTACTTACCTCCAAATTCAATTAATACATGGTCTGATCTCTCTCGTGTTTTTCTTGACAGATACTTCCCTGCGGCAAAAGCGACAGAAATTAGGCAAAACATATTGAGTATCCAACAAATGCACGATGAATCCCTGTATGAATATTGGGAAAGGTTCAAGAAGCTGTGCGCAAGCGGTCCGCAACATGGCTTATCCGAGCAAACACTCCTTCAATACTTATACGAAGGAATGTTACCAATGGACAAAAAGATGGTAGATGCAGCAAGCGGTGGCGCGCTCGTTAACATGACTCCTACTGCAGCGAGAACATTAATCTCCACAATGGCTGCAAATTCGCAGCAATTTGGTTCTGCAAGTAAACCCAGTCGACGGGTTCAAACAGTAAGCACAATTTCATTATTGAATAAGATAGACAATTTGACTAATATTGTGTATTCTCTTGTTTCAGGGGAGTTAGGAGCTGCTAAGGTATGCGGAATATGCACTATGCCAGATCACGCAACCGACTTATGCCCATTGTTGCGGGATACATCTGGTGCCCAAGTTAACGCCATACACAACTTTCTCGGACCTCCCCAAAGACCATATAACCCACATAGCAATACGTTCAATCCCGGTTGGAGAGATCATCCAAACTTGAGCTACGGTAATCAGAACCCGAATTACCAATCTAGGCAACAACCTCCCCACCAAAACCAAGCACCCCAAAAATCCTCGCTTGAGAGTATTGTTGAGAGATTGGCAGTTTCGCAGGAAAAATTCCAAACCCAAACACAATCCCATCTCCAGCAAATCGACAAACAAATAAGCCAACTAGCTCAAGCCGTTAGCCGTTTAGAATCCCAGGGAAAGTTATCATCCCAAACCAACCCAAGGGAAAACGTTAGTGCGATAACTTTGCGTAGTGGAACAGTGATAACACCTAAACCGCCCAAGCAAGATGAGCGAAAATCCGATGAACCGGGAAACTCTTCGGAAGACCAGAACGACAAGTCTTCTCCCACCGCAGGTAATGCCAAATCTAAAATTTCTGTTTCTACTTACGAACTTGTTCCTCCTTTTCCAGGTAAATTGGCAAAACGAGATAAAAAAGGAGGAATAGAAGGAAATTTTGGATATATTCAAGAAGGTGGAAATTAATATTCCAATTCTTGATGTTATTCAGAAAGTGCCCAAATACGCAAGGTTTCTGAAGGACTTATGCACAAACCGAAGGCGACTATCCGGAAATGAAAAAGTTAACCTTGGTGAAAATATTTCGGCCATCTTTCAAAATTCGTTGCCGCCAAAGTACAAGGACCAAGGTATGTTTGTGATTCCTTGTAAAATTGGGAATGCTGGGATAAAAAGAGCGATGTGCGATTTAGGCGCATCTATCAACGTCATGCCGTTAAGCGTCTACAACAAAATTTCGACTGAACCATTGAAAGAAACGCGAGTGACGGTTCAATTAGCCGATCGATCAGTAATCTACCCCGAGGGAGTACTAGAAAACGTGTTGGTACAGGTAAAAAATCTTATTTTCCCTGCTGATTTTTATATTATTGACATGGAAAATGATCGCAGCAATAACGGATCTGAAATCTTGCTTGGCCGACCTTTCCTATCAACCGCGCATACAAAGATTGATGTCCGCGACGGCATCTTAACTATGGAATTTGATGGGGAAATAGTTAAATTTGATATTTATAAAGCTATGAAGTATCCTGATTCGGTCGCAAGTTTAAATTTTTTTGATATTATAGATCCGTTAGCTGATGATTTGATCAAAAATGACTTGTGTTATGAATTTTGTAAGGAATTCGCGGATCTCGACGATGAAAATATAGGCGAAATCATTTCAACTCTTTCTTCCCTTTCTGATTTTCGATTAATTCCAACTCGATCTAAACATTTTCCCTCAGTTTTGCAGGAACCGAAGCCGAAGTTAGAGCAATTTAATTATATATTTTTAGGCGACAACCAAACTTTGCCAATCATCATCTTGAGTAAGTTGTCGCATCGGGAAGGAGGTAGAAGCTTAGTTGTTGTTTTGCGCACAAATAGAAAGACGAAGGAAGGCGTTAAAACGACAAGGGATGGACATCACCGTTTATTTGAAGACCTTTCTTGTGAAGAACCAAAAATTTAGCAAAGGTCGTCGAGCTAAACGACCTTAAACAAAGCGCTAAATGGGAGGCAACCTATTTTTTCCATTTTTTTCCTTCTTCTTTTCGTTAATCTTGATTTTCTGTTTTAAATTTTTAGCTTTGTTTTTTCTTTTAATTTTTAGCTTAATTTTAGTTTCATTCCAGACTTCTTGTGAAGGGAATTATCAAGCAAAGAGCTACAAAATTTCACTGGGTGAAGTGCACACGTTATCATGCGGAGCACGTTAACAATTTGGTGCAGGTTAGCCGAACCCCCCTCTTTGAACTTTTGACCCATCTTACCGCATAAACAAAAAAATATTTTCTTTTCCCCTTTCCCCCCCAAAACACGATAAACCAAAACTCTTTCCCCATACCTTCTCGCTCGGCTAAAAATAAGCCTCCACCTTGTTCGTCGGAAAAATTTGCACCCCAATCACCGCCGTTCGCGATTTTCTCCAGCTGCTAGGCAGAGCAGTCAACACCCCCATCGATCCCCATCTCTCTCTTTCCACTCGATGCCCACTGTGGACTCCACATCCTCTTCACGGGTTCTGTTTGCCTCTTCCCATTCGCACCAGCAGCCTTTGTGGAGGCTTCCAACAACTCGGGCCAGTCCCTACTCCTCCTCCTCGCCGTGGTGACTGACGACCAGCAACGAGATCACTCCCCCGACGAGAATGCTGAACCACCCTTCGCTACACCCTCTTTGGCACATCTAGCAACTCCGTTCAAAACCCTCTGCCGCCGCTGATCCGAGCCACTCATAGTGCACCATTCCCATCGACTCACTCTACATCCACGGGGAGTATCTTTTGCCCTTATTATCTCTTTATTTCCTTAAGTTTTATGAATTGGGGAAATTCACTTAAGTGAGGGGAGGGTAAATTACCACTTGTCTGCTTGTTTGATAATATGTTTTGATTTTGATTAAACCTTGAGATGAATTTTTTGTTCTTGCCATTACTTGCTGTCCAGCATGTTATACTTGTTGTCCTAGCTTAATCAAACTTAGCCTAATTTTGTGAGACTTTGAGCCTTGAGCATGCATCCTATACTTTATGCTCGTTTTTCCTTGCTTGAGAGTGTCATCTTGAACTTAGGAATCTAGAACTTGTGGCTTGCTTACGATTTGAGACTACACTAAGAACGAGGTGCTTTAAAATGATTTAGGCATTAGGTTTTAACCTCTTCCATTCCTTTCATTTTAATTTACCCTTTCTCATCGCCTAGTGAGCCTTTGTTAGCCTTACATCCCATTTCTTTGACTTAATCATTTCAATTGATCAAATGCTAGAATCTTTATTAGACATGAAGGAGATACTTTTCAAATAAGGGCATAAATTTTCCTAGAAAGAAAAAAAGGAAGAAAAACATAATAAAGGAAGAAATTGCTTCGAAAATAAAAAAAGAAAAAAAAGAAAAAAAACAGTTTCGAAAAAAAAAGAAAGAAAAAATGTGCGTTTGCTTGCCCATTTTTAGCTCCTTTTTAATGTCTTCACTGCTTAATGTTTGAAATATCTTGCATTGATCATTTTCTTTTGCCTTTTCTTTCCATCTTTCTATCCTTTTTTTCTAAACCCACATTACACCTTGAATAAAAGACCTAATGATTTTTCCACCTCGATTCTAATAAAGTAGTGGAGAATTGAACTTGTTACAAGCCTATGGAAACTTTTGTTCATGTATAACTTAGAGTGTTCTCGCTTCACTTTTACCTATAAACTCTTTGAGTGCTCTTGAGTGTATCTTGGTGAGGATTAAGACTAGGTTAGGATTTGATTAATGCTTGATAGATAATTGAAGAGATAAGGGGTTGTTCTTTGCTTGCATCCATTTGGTTTAATTATGTTTCTTTCATGATACTCCTTTTGCGCTAGAACTCTTATAACGATGCTTGATACTTGTGATGGCTTGAAGAAAGCATTTTTGGGTTAATATCTTTTTCGGACATACTTGAGGAAAAGTATGAGACAAGTGAGGGGGAATTTGATAAGTTCTCAAATGTGACATACTTAATTTGCTATTCTTCTAGTTATTAGGACTTCTTGCTGCTTAATACATGATGTTTCTGTTATATTTTGTGCAGGGACCTAATTCTATAAATAGCAGTAAAAATGGGGCATTTCTGCAGTTTTTAGTATAATTCTGTCATGACTGGCATCGTGGGCACGACACTGGGCACGACGCGTCTGACGTGGCAGTGACGTGGCAAATACATGGCGACTTCTAAAAGATTCTGGACGATCTGGAAGATCTTATCAGTTTATCCGTTTCGTTTTGCTGTATTTAAATTTCAAAACATTTAAATTATTTATCTTTTGTTTATTATTTTAAATTATCTCATCACCTTATCTTTGTAAATCTAAGCCTATAAATACCAACCTTTGGTGAAGGCTTAAGATCATCTTCTAGCTTTGAGTTTTTTATCTTTCTAAACATTTTTCAATTTCAATTCAAGCTCTTTTCCTTTATTTTCTTGTTTCATTTGTTTTATGTCATTTAATTACCTTTCTAAAAACAAGTTAAGTATGATAATTAATATCATGCTTAGCTAAATCTTTTAAGCCAAGAACCAGCCAAGTCAATTCGATTCGTAAGAATTGAACTTGCTTAAATTCTTTTGGGAAATCATTTTTATTTTTCTGCTTAGATAGTTTGGCAATCGGCCTAACTAAAAGTTTTTAACCGTGTTTCAAATCAAAAAGGGCCCGTTGGTCTGAAATCGCTTAAAAACACAGTTGGGAGGAAGAATCGGCCTGTGGCAATTTCGACTTCCTATGAACACTCTTAGCGGCGGTCCGCTAAGGAAAGATAAAATCAGAAGCGATTCTTTTTTGACAATTTCTGATTCTGGTTTTTCCTGCTTTCATTCTAAATATTTTAACGGCGATAGACGTGGTTGAATTATTTAAGAACCATCTTTCGAAGATAGACTTGGGAGGATTGATTACTCGAGAGAGAAACAAGGTACGACGGGTTGGGCCTCGTAGACTGTAACCGACATGATCCCCAAAATAAAAATCTATTTCAGTGATCGAAAGAATTGAAAGAGCTGGTTCGAGGCTATTTCACATACTTGGTTTTTCTTAATCTTTTTACCTCTGCATTTAAATCTTGTTATTTCATTTTTCGACCAATATCAGATCACTTCCCCCCATTTTATTTACTTATTTGCAGATATTCCTGGAAGTAATAATTAAAGCAGTTTTCAGTCAATCATTCCAGCTAATCTCCCTGCGGATCGACCCTCTTTCCCTATATCTACTCAATTTCTTTATTTTATTTATTGTTGAAAGAGGTTAAATATTTATTTATTTTTGACCGTTTAAACGACGACTTGTCATCCACATAAATCACAGTGAACTCGCGTTCTGTATAACGCGAGTTTCTTGAGACTACGCGTTCTATAGAACGCGAGGTCACTTTCACTAAGGCTGAAATTCCGCCAGAGTTAATAATACTGATACTGTATCACGTGTTATGTTTGAATAATTGAAAACATGTTTGAATATTTCAGACAATTAGAGACTAGCAATGTAATTTGTTCGAGTCATGTAACGCGAGCTCTCAACATTCGTTCCGTTCAAGTCATTTAACGCATTTACTAACCTAGCTTGATGTTAACTTTAAAAAATCTTTAAGTGACATTTTCCATTTAATTGTTGATTCGAAATAAGTACCGAAAAAATAAAATGTTGCGTGAAATTTTTCCATAAGCGGAGCAAAGATTTGCGTTGGGTGTTTTCGGGAGAAACATGAATGAGTAAATGATGGTGGAATTGTTCGGTATTTATAGTAAAAGAAAAACACCACATAAGTAAATTTAATTCGAACGAAACTTTTAATTCACATTTCATTTAACAAAACTTTCAACAAGTCTAACTATAGGTAATTTGAAGGACAAACTTTCTTTTAACAAAACTTTCAACAAGTCTTCCTTAGCAAAAAGTCCCGACTGAAAGAAGCAGAGCTCAATAATCAAATTTCTTCTGAAATGGTAGCAGCTTTGATCCACATTAGCAAATGTAATCGGCACCAGTCGCATTCACAAAATAGGGCTGCATCGGCAATATGGTCGATCTAAATCCGCCCTCACTTCTTTAACTCTGGACTTTTTGCAGATTCTGCGGGCAAGCTGCGAACTTAACAAAAGAGTCCCCAAGAAGTGCCTCGAAAGTTTTACTGGAAACTTTCGATGCACTTCTTCACGGTAAATGGCAGCCGCCCACAAGCTCCTGAATATTGCGATATGTCGGTAAGTATTCTTCAATCAACATATCATGCGGGGGTATGAACCCATCGGAACACAAAATCATAACAGAACTCCAACTATCATAAAGGAACAAAAAATACATAAATACTTCAACTGTAAAAAACACAGCATAACACGAAATCATGAAACAACTTCACTGGTTACGAAAATCCATCGGCGTGCAAATATATAGACCAACCTCGCTTTCTGAATAAAGCGATTTTCAGTGAACTCGCGTTCTGTAGAAGGCGAGTTTCAAAAGACATCGTGTCCTACAAAACGCGAGTTTGCCATGTCAGCATATCCACCTCCATCTATAAATAGCAAACTCCTCGGGAGGTAAGGACCACCCACCCATCAATTTTAAAAATTTTCGATCGCAGCTACTAATAGCAACATATCGCGTATCTGGGAAGTTTATTTTAAAACTAATTTCCCAAATATTGCGATATGTTGTTATTTATAGTTTTATATACACGTCAGAATATCCACGCCAACAATTTTCGATTGCAGCTACTAATGGCAATATATCGCGTATTTGGGAAGTTTTTTTCAAACTAATTTCCCGACTATTGCGATATGTTGTTATTTGTAGTTGCATATATACATCACCATATCCACGTCATCAATTTCCAATTGCAGCTACTAATGGCAACATATCGCGTATTTGGGAAGTTTTTTTTCAAACTAATTTCTCGACTATTGCGATATGTTGTTATTTGTAGTTGCATATATACGTCCCCTTGAGTTTATTATGCGTAATTTTTTTATCGTGGGTTCGGTGTAACTACGATTTTATAAATTCAATTGTTATGAAATACTCAAATTCGTTCAATTATAAAAAATATTATTATTTTTAATAAATCATTATATTTATAACATTATTTACTTACACTATATTTATAACAATATTTTAATCGTAATATAAATTAGAATTATTATTGCTAATAAATTTATTATAACATTATTTATTTACGTAATAATAATAATAATAATAATAATAATAATAATAATAATAATAATAATAATAATAATAATAATAATAGTAAATATATATAATTAATAGGATATTAAATTATTTCTAATAAATTTTTGATAACATTACCTATTCCTTTTTTATTAATAATAATAATAATAATAATAATATATTTAATATGGTATTAAATGACTTTCCCGCCTTGAAAGTCTTCTTTTAAAAAACCCACGACCTCGCGTCCTGTAGAAAGCAAGTTCTTTGGAAACTCGTGTCCTACAAAACGCGTGGTCACTTCTGCCCGTTCAATTCACGCGTCTGTTCCGTGACGCGTCTTTTCAATGAACCTCGCGTCCTGTGGAACGCGAGGTCTTTGGAATATCACGTTTCCCAGAACGCGAGCTCTTCTACAAATTGATGGTCCTACCCCCATATCAACCACAGAACGCAAGTTATTTTGTTTTTTACACTATACTTACCTAGTTTTCATTTGATACAATGGCGGGCTTACTACGCACGCGAATCACTGCTGTCACTATTTCAGATCAACGGAAGAGGTATTATTTTTTCCTTTTTTATTTTTTAATTTTACACGTATTTTGCCAACAATTTTATTTTTTGTTTTTATTTTTATTTTTGAAGGGATACGAATGACGATTAACTTGTTACCTTAACTGTATCAACAACGCACATGATCCTATTGTTATGACGTGGATTGAGCGAGCTGGTTTTGGCCACGTAGCGAGGATTATAGGGGGTGAAGTGTAACCCATCGTTGATTAGCGCGTAATAGAACGGTGAAGGCCAGAGACGCACACTTTTCATTTCCCGATAGGCGAGGCAACAATAACGCTGGATGATGTTGCCTATCATCTGGGGTTGCCTACAGACGGCAACCTTATTACGGGTGTAGCGTTGGGGCATTGGCCAACTGTATTTGCTGAACAAATGGGAGTGCATCCCCAGAGGATGTTTGGGACGGTGGGAAAATAGAACTATCTTATTTGGAGGCTGAATTTGAAAACCCTCCCCCAATGCGGATGAAGTTACACTCCAGATATTTTTTTTTTCGATTTTTTCACTATTTATATATTTTTAATATATTTCATTTATTAAATATTAGGATGCCTTTATTAAATATTTAGGATGCCTTTATTAAATTTAGGATGAAGTTACAAACATTTATTTGAAAATTAGGATGCATTTATTAAATATTTAGGATGCCTTTATTAAATTTAGGATGAAGTTACAAATATTTATTTGAAAATTAAGATGTCTTTATTAAATATTTAAGATGCCTTTATTAAATTTAGGATGAAGTTACAAATATATTTTTTGCAAAATAAGGATGCCTTATTAAATATTTAGGATGTCTTTATTAAATTTAGAATGAAGTTACAAATATTTTTTTTTTGAAAATTAGGATGCCTTTATTAAATATTTATTTTTTAATATCCATATTTCTTGTTTTTTCTTTACTATTAAATTTTGTTTTATTTATTATTTTCACAGCAGTTTGCGCGTGCCCACATCTTAAGCATTATCGGCGGGATATTAATGCCAGACAAATCCCGCACCAAGGTGCACGTGATGTGGCTTCTTCATCTTACTAATTTTAATGAAGCTAGAGGAAAATGTTGGGGAGCAGTTGTCTTGGCGTTTCTTTTTAGAGAGCTCTGTAGAAACGTCGACCATTCTAGAGCAACAATTGGAGGATGTTGTTTACTCTTTCAGTCTTGGACTTGGTTTCGGATGCCTTTTTTACGCCCGCAGCCTAGACAGCTCGCCGCCTATTCATTTCCGCTTCTACGGAGGTACTATTTAATCTATTATATTTATTTTATTTTTAAATTATTTTATTTAACGAATTATTTTTATTTTCCATTACTGATAGGTGGAGCGAAACACTGACCCACCACGGCCTGCCGTAAAACCAAACACAGTACGGGCTTGTTTTGGATAAGTTGAGGCACGACCAGGTAATTCAAAAATTAATTTGAATTTTTTTCATATTATTTTCCAATAATATTTCATATAACCGTTAGAAACGATATCATTTTTTTAGTTCGTGTGGAAGCCCTACGCTTCAGTGAATATTCAACAGATTACTCCACCTGAGATTCTACGTGAGCAGCAAGTATGGCTTTCCCTAGTGCCGCTGATCAACTATGAAATTCTCGTATGGCATCCTACGGATAGGGTTCTTCGATAGTTCGGGTACGTCCAAAATATTCTGCTCCTCAATCCACAAAATATGGACCAATTCCACCATTTGACACGCCAGGGGAAGATAGAGATTGATTGGGCCATTTACCACACTGATTGGATAGAGCTTTGGGATAATTGATTTGCCGGTCACCCACCCATTCTCTGACCCATTATGGATTGGGCTGATTCAGTCACTTTCAATTACTTTCAGTGGTATGGGGTCAATGGGAAGCAATATATCCTTACTGACGAGGAGCGCGAGAAAGAGCTTCCCCCAGCCTCCCCAAAACCGCCCACGCGCCACACGTTGAGCGAGCCAGAGCCAGTCGAGGCAGCGCGGTCCGAGACCGCGAACTGACACTGCAGGGGTCTCATCTTCTAGCACATCATTTCAAAATTTTAGCGGTCCTTCGAGTTTCCAGCAGATGAGGCCTCCACCCGAGTTCGGCTTCTCTGATGCCTACCGTCCCCATATACCGACGAGTGGTCTTCTGCTGATTGATATTCCACCGTTGGCATCTCAATTTGACTATAGCATTATGGAGCAAGCGTCGCCGGGTAGCTTGTTTTACTCCCCGCCCGGGCCCAGCAGAGGTCCGCGTATCGCAGATGATGAGGACCAGGGCCCAACACATGTTGTTTGGAGGAATCAAGATCGGGATCGTCGTCCACCCGACTGTAGAACGGGTGGACATAGGCATCATTAGTCTTTTTTTAATGGATATGTACTTATGTTTCTAATATTTTTATTCCAGACATTTGTTTTTTAATATTGTATTTTAATTTTGTTTATATATTATAATTAAACTTTTAAATATTTATTTAATTTCAGTTTTTAATTACTTTTATGCGATTACTAAACCGAAATTCTCAATTGTTCTTCAAAGGTAACTTCATGCAAAAAAGGATGACAGCATAGGGTTTTGGAAGCCATTTTACACCATTTTAGAATGGACGGAAATTGACCGTGTTGGTGTCATACGATAGAGAATTTCCAGTACTACGACCCCAAACTTGATGTTCGCTAAAAATATAATATTTACAAGCCCGAAATTAGGCTCAAACAGGCCTACCCACGCTTGTTTTTCCTAGTTTTTCAACCCCAGTTTGCACAGAACTCGTGTCCTGCAGAACGCGAGGTCTACGCGATATATTCAACCGCCCTTTCAAATTCTCGGGGACCTCGCGTTCTGCACAACGCGGGATTCTGAAAAACCGTTACCCCAAACAACGAGGCCACGTAGACAGAACTCGCGTTCTGCAGAATGCGATATCAAACTTCGCTTCCACATAACGCAAGTTTAGACGACGTGACAAGTTTGGGGGTCATTTTCCCAAATAAAGATTGGAGGGAGCCAAAAACCTATATATTTATTAAATAGAGGTTTTTGCCCCAAATCTGCCATTTCAGCCTGCCAAAACTATTTTAAATACTTTCCCGCCCAAATTCGCAGCTTGAGGGATATGTGGCACTCATTTATTGGACAAAGAAGAACATGAATTGTACTTCTTCAGCTCATTGCTGGTGCCAGCTGGATGATGACATCACCTATGTGATGTCATCCATTACATCATAAATCAGGACCCCATAAATACCAGGAGAGAGAAAATTGTCAAATCATTAACTATGAAATAATTGAGGAAATATAAAAAACGAAAGAAATTAAAGGAAGAGTGATAAGCTACTTAATGAGCTGAACCGCAAGTAGAGAATGAACCGTCTTCGTATTTGAAGCGCCGTTGGAGAATAGATCGTCGCCGAAACTATCACCGAGGAGATATATCTCCGCCTTCTATTTTAAATTCATGAAAAAAAAAACAAAAACGTCAATAATATATATATATATATATATATATATATATATATAAGATAGAAAACCGAAACAATGAAAAAATAAACGAAAAGGGTTGCCGGCCGAGAACTTATCTTTTAATAGTTGCCTAAGTCATTTTGAGATCGATGGCAGAGTCGAAATCACTACACCAAGTTTGGTATATAGCGGCGTTTCTCGCGGCGTTTTTGTATCAAACGCCGCTAAATTTAAGCATATAGCGGCGTTTAGGAGAAAAACGCCACAAAATGACACATTTCGCGGCGTTTTAGTAAAAACGCCACAATAGCTCATAATTTAGTGGCGTTTTTTATGAAAATGCCGCAAAAAATGTTGTATTGGCGGCGTTTGTTTTAGAAACGCCGCAAAAGGTGTTGTATTTGTGGCGTTTGGTTTTAAAACGCTGCAAAAGATGTTGTAATAGTGACGTTTAGTTTTACAAACGTCAGTATAGGTGAAACGGTGAGTTTTGAATTGAGCATTATAACTCGTACTTATTGACAATCTGTGGAAAGAGAATGAACCACAACCCACAATCCAGCGATGGGAAGCACGATGACGACTCTGCCCTCTCCGATTTCCTTGCCTCTCTCATGGATTACACTCCCACCGTACCTTTTTTTCTTCAAAATCCAACTTCCTTTTAACTAGCAATTTCTTCTCTTTTCTTAGGTTTCTAACGATTTCCCAACCTTCGCTGTGGCAGATACCTGACGGATTGGTGGAACATTACTTATCCAAGAGTGGTTTTCAATCTCCCGATGTTCGATTGTAAGTATTTCTCCCCTTTTTTTATCTTTGAATGCCTAAACGGAGATTTGTGAGAAATTGTTCCTTTCTTGGTTCTAGGGTTCCGAGAAATTGTTCCAAAAAAATTCAAACTTTAATGTTAGTTATTGTTTCCCCTGGGTTAGCGTTGAACAAAATTTAAGTAATTTGTGATGAAAATGAGACGTTTATACAGACTGCTTGCTTCCTGTACTTGATAAAATGTAACCAAAACGAAATAAACAAGAAAAAGGCTTTTGAGTTATTTTCTTTAATTTGAGCCTTCTTTTACAGTACACAAGATGCTTTGAGGTTCACATTGTCGATGAAAATATCCTGTTTGATTCTTATTGGACATTTGCAGAATAAGGTTTGTTGCTGTTGCCACTCAAAAGTTTGTTGCCGAGGTTGCGAGTGATGCACTTATGTATGGCACCCGAACCTGTTAAATTATATCCCTTTTTGTTCTTTAAACTACGAATAACAGAAACTTTGAAATTTCTTGATGTTATATCAATTGGAAGTAGGACTTTGTGGAGATGGTCAAGTTTTAGTGTTCTTAAACTTATGTGGATTCATCAAATGTTTCTTTAGGTGCTATGGAATTATATTAAATAATTAGTAACCTTTTGATTAGTTTATTTTACTTAGTGTGAATATTTTAAAAGAAACAAGAAACTAATACAGAAGGGAAGAAAACAAAACATATGATAAATTGATGTCGATGAATCTCTCTGCTGGTTAAGGAAAATAATGCAGAAGAAATGAAAAGGAAAAGGGCGAGGGAAATGGTGGAAAAGTTGTTTAGAATCTCCATCAGTAGCTGCAGTGCTAGCTAATTGGCTAGATAGAATTCAACCGCGCCTTTGGTTTGAGGGAGGGAATGTGAGGGACATGGATTTTATAGGATTTAGTTGCTATAAAAATGGTGTTATTCCATGCTAAATCAGTTTAGGGATCAGTCCGGGCTGTGGTATTTGTTGCACCCACTAGCCTATGTATTAAAAGTGAATATGAATGCATGCCTATTAAAAAAGAATATGAATGCATGCTTTGCTTTTCAAATAGTTGTTGGTTTGCTGAATGCAAAAATAGTATCAAACAATTAGAATGATCGTTTGAAATCTAAATTTTAAGAGGGGTTTCCCTCTTGAACAATGAAAGCATTACGTTCCTTTTTGTTTGAATTTTGCATTGCATTGGTATTTAAAATTATTATTTTATCTAGATCAATCCAATGCCTAAAATATAAATAACCTTTGAAACAAGTCAGAGGATATGCTGTTCTTACAGAAACAATTAACTTTTGGCTTCCACGGTGCAATTCAAACCTCCAAAAGATACCCTGCACAACAAAAGAAAAGATTCAAAGATCCTTTTTACTTTTACCCTATATGATCTGATAATCTTTGATGTTAGATTGCTAAGACATTTAATGTGTCATCTTTTTTTTATATAGGCTGCTGAATTGTTGATCTTTTTGAATGACAATAAGTCCCTATCCACACAAGTGACTACTCAAGTACGGAAAGTGGTATGAAACACCTAAACTGGTCATATTCTATTTCTATTCATATTCGGAATGATGATTGTTCCTTCATGGTGCACCATCATCATGCATTTTTTATACATGTGTTTTTTGATTTGTTTTTGCTATAATATATTATTTTTCTGTAAGATCTCTCTTCTCCTTTCCCTTTTAATATTGTAAAGACAGAATAGTGATAATGCAAAGCTGGCATATGCAAAATGCATTGTAGAATTTAAGATAGACTTGTAGAGATCCACTGAATCATTTTCTAGTTACATTCCAGTTTCTTGTTTGCAGCTAAAGAGTGCCTATGCCATTGCTAAGTTGAGGAAATCTGGGTACTCAAAGATCATTTGATTATATGCAAATTCTAATGATCTGATAATCTTTGACTTGAGTAAGCTCTCTTGTCTTCTTATTAATCTAGCATTATCACAAATCTAATTGACTCCTTAATAACATTACTTATGGTAGAAGGCATATTGATTGTTTTAACCATCTGAAACTACTATTAACTTCTCATATCTAACTTTTTTTGGTATAGGGATTCGAGATGGTGGTCGGTAGTAGTGTTGACCAAGAGGTGGTGGATCGGGAAAGAGAGGCATCGGAAGAAAATATGTAGAGGGATTAAATTGTGTCAAAATGTACTTTTTGTAATGAAATAAATATTTTGTTTAACCAATATTTTAAGTTAATTGTGATAATATATTTTTGGATGAAATAAATATTTCATTTAAATTTTGAATTTGTAATTTACATTTTTTGACGAAATAGAAATATGGAAATTTTAATTTTTATTATTATTTTATTTCCCATACAATAAAGCTTTCGCGGCGTTTATAAAATAACGCCACTAGAAGTTAGGCTTTCGCGGCGTTTATAAAAATAAAACGCCACTAAAGGTCATACTTTTGCGGCGTTTGAAATATAAAAACGCCACTAAAAAACAACTATTCGCGGCGTTTGTGAACACAAACGCTGCTACAGAACTTGACTTTTTGCGGCGTTTGTAAAAAAAACGCCACTAAAGAACAGTTATTCGCGGCGTTTGTGTTTACAAACGCCGCTACAGAACTTGACTTTTAGAGGCGTTTTTTATCTAAAAACGCCGCGAACTATTGCGGCGCTACTTTAAGCGGCGTTTCTTGCGGCGTTTTTTTAAGCGCCGGGAAAGTTTTTTAGCGGCGCTAAAAACGCCGCTATAGGGTTAAAAAAACGCCGCTAAAGAACTGTTTTGTTGTAGTGAATGTACGATTTTGGGGTAGAACTTTAGTTTTATGGGGAAGGAGGGAGATCTAGTCAGATTGGCACTAGAACTAGGCCTAAACGATAAAAAAAGATTTTTTAGGGTTTTTAGGTTCGAAAAGTGGTGGCCAGAAATTGCTTCACGGCCGCCGGAGTTTGGATGAGGGTGGTTGAAGTTAGGCTAGTGATGGTTTGAACAAGTTTGTGGTGGTTGGAGGTTGGCCGGAAGAATCATGGTGACAAAGATCATGGTGGAGAGTGGCCGAAGTTCTTGGTGTTCATCGTATTCATGATGAACACCAAGTAAAAACAGTGTATTTGTTCCATTTTGCGTAATTTTTCTAGGTAGGAAGGTGTTTTTAGAGTGAGAGGTAGAGAGAATATGTGAGAGGATTCGGGTAGAGAGAGAAGGAAAATTAAAAAACGAAAAGAACAGGGTAAAATTTTGGAATGAGTAGCCTTTTTATAGGCTATACAAAAAGTTGAATTTTGAAGGCTCCGGTCAAGAGGATTCGTGAACTTTAAATCGTGTCAAACCTTAGGGCCCGCGCCCTTTTATTTGGATCCTCTTGATTTTGGTCTCCGGTTTTAATTGTATTCAATTTGGTCCCCAATTTTGAATAAAATCAGAAATAAACTATCAATTTGTGCAATTTAACTCAATTTGTTTGTTTAAAGTTCCAATTTAGTTCAATTTAATACTTCTACAACTTTAATTATTTAATTTTAAATATAATGTAAATGTTTATTAATTGATACATGTTTTATTGATTAATGTAGTATTTTGTTAGTAGACTTAAACACTTAGATTAATCTAATTAATTGTTTTAGAGCCTTAGACCTAGGTTCTCTAATTAGGGATTTAATATTTTTTTGAAAGATGATTTTATTGCGAATACCACACCGTTGACTCGAACCTCGTTGAAACCCCCTAATCCTAAATGGGGAAAAAAGAGTGCCCAAGTCAACGAATAACCAACACTTGCTTGCCTTCTAATAAAATATTTCCCTCGCAAGCTTAAAACGATTTACACATACAAACACAAGCAGAACAATACTTAATGGCTCAGCATATAGAAAATGTAGGTTAGAAAATTGTAGAAATTAATAAATATTGTTTAGGAGATTTGAGAATTTAAATTTTAATGATATCCACATGCAATTGGATGTTATTCAATAAAATTCATAAATTAAATAAATAATATTTGTTAAATTCCAAAAAATATTGAATAACCGATATTAATAACGTAGAACCTAGATAGGATTAATTACTTAATAAATAACATAATTAAATGGTAAGGAATATTATCTATAATTTTGAAATTTAATGAGGGGTGATACCCTAAAGCAATTGAGTATTATGCTATGTAAATTTTGAAATTAAATAATATTTATAAATAAATAATTCATGATTTAGTTAGAGCCTTTTTAAGTTAGTGACATAAAATGAACCATCAATTAATTGCATGCATTAAAAAACTTTTTATAAAGTGAATATAATTTTGGAATATAAAAGGCGGCCCTGATTGTATAAGGGTGTTTCTAATTTTATATTTGAAAAAAAAATATTTTATTATAAAATGAATATTTTCATTTTAAGTGTAAACACAATTAAATAATGAATGGTTAAATTAGATTCGAATTATTATGTCAAAATGCAACACGAAATTAAAAGGTACCGGTTTTAGACGTTTGTGTGGGTGATAATCCTTCCTCACACGTAATCGACTTCCGAAACCCAAAATTTTAAAATATCTAGTTGTTTTTATGGTGTCCGGTCTACCAAAGTGACCGGTGGCGACTCCACCTTTTTAAAAAATAGAATTTAAAAGAAAACCCCCTAACTCGAAAAATGAACCGTTCAAGCTATTTTTATTTTAAAAATGGTTTCGACACCATTATAGTGCTTCAGTCTTTGATCGTTAACCTTGAAGGTAGCACCCGATGACACGTTTTTGATGTCCACAGCTCCATAAGGATAAGACTTGACAACTTCAAAAGGTCCCGAGCACCTGGATTTGAGCCTTCTGAGGAACAACTTCATGTGGTTTCGACAATAGACGAGCTTCGATGAATTGTTGTAGGAAAAACTTCTTGTCATGCCATAGTTTAGTCTTTTCTTTTTACAGATGGACATTTTCATAAGCTTGAGCTCTAAACTCTTCAACTTCGTTAAGTTCTAGTAGTCTTTTGCTGCCTATATTTCGTAAGTCCATATTCAATTTTTTGTGGCCTAGAATGCCTTGATTTCAAGCTCGACTGGAAGATGACATGTTTTACCATAGACAAGACTAAAAGGAGACATCTCTAGAGGTGTCTTAAAGGATGTTCGATATGCCCAGAGTGTTTCATCGAGCCTTGAGGACCAATCATTCTGATTGGGATTAATTACCTTCTCAAGGATTTGCTTGATTTCTCTATTAGAGATCTCATCTTGCCCATCTGTCTAAGCAAGATCTTACGTGGCAATTTTGTGTTTCATATCATACATATTCAGAGCTCCGACAATCAACTTGTTGTCTAAATGTTTACTTTCATCGCTAGTGATTGCTTGAGGTGTGCCGAACCTTTTGAATATGTTTTTGTGAAGGAATTTCAACACTAATTTGGAGTCATTCTTTGGTAAATTAGGATGACAATATAATCTGAATCTGATTTGATCTGAAGAAAAAATCCGATCAAAATTCGATCTAAAAGAGTTCGAATTCGAATCCAGAAAAAAGGTCTGAGTCCTAATAGGAGGTGAATCGGATATGGACATTGCCATGAACCCGTTCCAAATCCATATTCGATCCAAGTTCGATCTGAGTCCGATCCATATATGAATATGAATAAAAACATTTAAAACTCTAAGGTTTAAAAAATATAAATATATATATTGAAATCATAATTAAGTTGAATTTAGATTATGTATATTAATATAGATATATATTGTAATCCTATTTAAGTTGAATTGGGATTGTATATAATTAATATATATATATATATATATATATATACATTGGAATCCTAATTAAGTTGAATTCAGATTATATATATTTAATATATATATATATTGAAATCCTAATTAAAGTTAAATTATGATTATATATATTAATATATATATATATATATATTAAAATCTTAATATAAGTTGAATTAGGATTACAAAGGCTATATAAAATGATGAGAGATCTAACAGTCATTAATGCTTTTTAGAAAAACCCTCTAAATAATTTATAGAGTTTTATATGCTCGTTTCAATTGGGTGAACTACGTAGAGGTCGGAGCGTTATCGTTGTGGCTTAGGAATCAACATCAAAGAATCGTGATTGATTATCTATCTTCTCCAAATTTAGAATTCCATATTCTAAACAGGTAATTAATCACCCCGATTTGTTTGATGAAAATTATCTATTATTTTTATTTAAAGATATTTGTTTGAGTTGTTACTTTAAAAAAGGAAAAAAAATAATTGAATTCGGACTTTCGAATTTAGATTTTAGATATTTTATTGGATCAGACTTGGATGCAGACTTGGATTGTTTTGAAAGTCCGATTATTAATTGGATTGAACTTTATAAAGTCCGATCCAAGTCTGATCTATTGCCATCCCTATTGGCAAGGCCGTGGCTTCAACCCTTTTGGAGACATAATCAAAAACTATAAAAATGTAGAGATTACCTGAAAATGATGGGAGAGGGCCCATGAAATCAATCCCTCATACGTCAAACAGTTCCACTTCTAGGATGTTTTGTAACGACATTTCACGCCTCCTAAAAATGTTACCGGTACGTTGGCAACGATCAAAATTGTTGTAGTCCTCATGAGAATCCTTGAAATGAGATGGCCAAAAGAATCCTTGCTGGAGAACTTTGGCAGCAATTCTCATCCCTCCAAAATGTCGTCCATATGGTGTAGAATTAGAATGGAATATGATAGCTTTATGATTAATTTTGATATAACAATATTTTATGTAAAATTTGTTTAAGAGTTTTTCAAAATAATTCCTTAAAATATTTTCATTCCAAAAATAATACTAAAGTATTTTGAATTTATTCTTACACTTAAAACATTCTTAAAAAGTCAAAATCTTTTGGAAAATCCAATTCCCTAGAGCAAAGTTTCAAAACTAGATGTAAAGCCGTAAACTCGGCTCAAAGGAAATGGACCGAATCTTAAAAGCCGTGTTGGAAACTTCTCCCTCAAGAAATGATTTTAGGTTCAAATAATTTATAATTCAAAGTAATCGTTTAAATAAGTAAAACTCATTAACTACTCCAATTATTATAAAACCCAATCTTTTAAACAATGTTTCGATAGTTAATTAAAATATCTTAACACAAATTCATAATGTACGCATTCAATAAATCCCAAATTATAAGCAGTCCCAATATCCGTATTACATAAATAACCCAAAATAATATTATAACAACAATCCAAAAAAATCAAAAGAGTTCATATATTGAATAATAAAGTATCTAAAATAAAGCAAGATACTCCAAGTACCGAGTCGCCTAAAGAGTTTGAGTTTATTTGAAAGAGAAACTATGGGGGTGTAAGCTAAAGAGCTTAGTGTGTCCCTAAAGTGAAGACAACCACAAAGAAAATGATATTTTTATTTTCTAATAAAGTCTTTTCTGAAAACATAACAAAACCGAATCATAATGATATGATGTTCGGTGCTCATGAAGACTCAATACCTAAACTCCGATACACTGCCCAAAGAGTAAGGTTCCCCAAAACTTACTCTCTCCATCTTCACCATCTGAAGTTGAACTCAGCCCGAAGGGTGGAACCACTAATCCGAAGTAGAATTCAGCGTGAAGGGTGAAACAACTAAACTTACCCGAACAACTCCCGATACATGTACACACAATGATATGATGTTGATTTTAAAATCCGGGTCTCATCGGAGACTTCAATTTTAAAAATTCAAGTTGCATAAATCTATAAATTTGGTGTTTCACAATTTAATAAATCTGAGATTTCATAATTTTGGAAATCTGATATCTCATAGTTGGGTAAATCTGATTTTTCAGTTAAATCACAATATGACTTGTTATGCATGATGTCTGGAAACTTTTACCAATCATAGCAGAATAATGCACACAAAATGTATACAAACATTCATTTATAGCAACAAAGAAAACACAAGTTTATAGCATAGAAAGAGACACACCTTTAGCGTTCAATAGCTCTATCGCCGAGAAGAATGTCTAACGTTCAGACCTATCACTTGGTCTAATTGAATCAGGACCTACGAGGTAAAACTATTTATTAGCATCTAACATTATCACTAAGTCACCACAAAAATATAACTACAAAACCAAAAGGAAACACTCACACATGATCCTCAAAAGACTTGCACGGTCAAACTGAACAGAAAGAGGTAACTCGACGGTCTCAAAAATGATGCCTGAACAAGAGAAGAACATGATCAATCATCCCATAATTAATATCCATCAATTTACTAGTGTACATCTATAACCCAAAATATTTCTATAATTCATTCTTATATTCAAACTTCCAGATTTAATAGAAGCATGTTAAGTAGGGCAAAAACCGCAACAAGCAACAATTTATATTATCACATCGATTCATCAATACAGGTGAAAGAAAAGCCACATATCAATACAGTTTCGAGCAAAATAACTACATAAATAAATCAAAAGACTCACTTGATCAAACATATACTTCAATCCAAAATTATCAATCCAAGGAAAATAGTTTGTTACTACAAATTCAAGCTTATGCCTAGCTCACATGGGAGGATAATTCGATCTTACCCTTTAGACAATCTCCATAGAAAATTTCATCAAGATCAAAACTTCAATGCTTCCCTAACCATTTGATTTCTTGTGTGATTTTCTCTCATCCGTTCTCAACTAATTCGATCAAGAATGGTAGAAGAAGACACAAGAAAATTGTCCTCCCTATGGCTGGTTATTACTCTTCAATTTAGAACATGTCATTGTCCTCAAATTCCACGTGTAAAGTCCCTTCTAATCTTTTAATTTCTCATGCAAATATTGAGTTTTACTAATTAATCAAATTAGTCCTTAATTATTGGCCACCAAATTTTTTCTTCCAATTAAAATTTGGTCACTTTTCTAGTGATCAAATTAATATGTATCGAGTACATGATATCATACATGTAATTAATAAATGATTTACTTCTAAGGCCACTTTTTTAGGTGTTACAATTCCTCCCCCTCAAAAGAAATCCATCCTCAAATTTCATTAATTAATCAGACTTAGCATTACTTTACTGTAACGCCCTGGTTTCGGGCTTACAAGATTCGGTAAAGGTTTCGGGGTTCGTTGAACCAGTTTCGGTGTTGTGGGTGAGTTCAGGGGAAACCGTCTTCGATTGTTCCTAAAAATGCAGAAATATTTTCTAAAATCCTTATTAATTATATATAAGGTATGTGTGAAATCAATTTCGGAAAAACGTTTTAAGAAATCGGACATTTTAGCTTAGTGACAAAAATGTAAAAGTGTCAAAATTGTTTTGGTCATTGTTTTGTTTAAGGATCAAAACATTGAATCTCTAAGGATCTATTTAGCCAAGTCTAATTTTAGATTTTCTCCTAAATATTTTGATTTCTAAAAATAATTTTAAAAGGGTTTTAATTAAAATAAAAGAAAATTTGAAAAGCCCTCATCCTTTTCACATTATTTTTCTCTTCTCATTTTCCTTCAAACTCTTTTCATCCAAACAACCTTCTTCAATTAGGATTTCAAAGGTAAACCCTATTTTACATTGTTTTTGCATCATTAAACCTTATTTCAATGATTTATCTCTAAAACCCATTATTTTTCTCTAGTTATCTCAAAGTTTTCATTTGGAAAAAGGGGGAAAATCCATCATTAGAGGTGAGCTACGTTTTCTCCTCTAATGTAAGGTTCTTTATTGAAATTCTCACATTCTTGGTTCTTTTATAATGATTATTTAAAAGTCTTTCAATGTGATTAATGGAAATGAGCCAAAATGAGCTTTTTAAAGTGGATTTGTGGAATTTTTGTATAGGTTTTGTTTTGTTGGGTTTGAGAATGATTTTAGTTATGTTTTTGATGTTAAATAATGTTGGAATAATGGTTTGGTTACACAAAATCCGAAACTAGGTGTGTGGGTGATGTTTGAGGTTGAAAATCCTAATATTTTGGCGTAGGTTTGTGGAAAACCATTGGCTGGTGGTTCCTTGTTATTGGGTTGATGTTTTTAGATGTTTATAGATGTGTTTTGATGATAATTTTGCTGGGTTTAAGTTGGGAGTTGCTTAGAGTTGATCTATTAATGTTTCGGTTATGAATCGATGGGTGTTTGTTGCTAGATGTTGAGTTTTTGAGTTGCTGCAAGTTTGAGGGTTTGAAAACGCTCTAATGCTCTGTTTTGAATTGATTAGAAACAGAGGAATATTATTTGGGTACTTCAGACGCGATATCGGGTGATCTGGAATCTTGATTGTGTGATCGACTAGCTTTTGGGCATATCTGGTGAGTGGAACTATATTTCAAAGCCTTATAAAGGTTCAAGGCAGGTTTTTTGGGAGTTTAGATTGAACTTGAAAGGTCAATCTAAGCTCAAGTGTAAGTTAGGTTTTTTCGCCTTTGTATTCGACTTTTTACTTCAATTTTGTTGAGTCCAATTATACCTTGTTGCAAATGATGATGTTTATTGCTTTCACATGTGTTAAGATGTTAGAATGATGAATCATGTAAATCCCATGTTTTGATTTGTGTTTAAAAGAGATACATGTTGTTGAGTACATGCTATGCATGGAAATGTTTATGAAAATGGGGTGTGCAATGATTGTGTTTGTGGCCATGAAATCAGTGGGTAAGTGTTGGCATTTGGTAAGTATATTGGCACTTGTTGAGATTCTTATTACCAGACATAATTGGTCGACCAATAGGATGAGAGTGCACTATAATGGTAAAATTTGCGCGTGGCCTTAGTGATGACAGTTTCCACTAAGGAGGAGTACGGTAATGAGCATTCCACCGAAAGTTTATATTTACTAGACGTTGTGAGTACGGTGATGGGCATTCCACCGGAAGTTTATATTTAATAGACGTTGTGAGTACGGTGATGGGCATTCCACCGGAAGTTTATATTTAATAGATGTTGTGAGTACGGTGATGGGCATTCCACCGGAAGTTGTCTAGTTTTCTTGAGTACGATGATGGGCATTCCACCGAAAGTTGTCTAGTTGTCTTGAGTACGATGGTGGGCTTTCCACCAGAAGTTTTTATTGTAGTTATGAGTACGGTGATGGGCATTCCACCGAAAGCTCATAATGTTGTTATGATTACGGTGATGGGAATTCGACTGAGAGTTATCTACATATCCGAGTAAAAGTGCTAAAGATGCCAATATACTCCTTATACTCCATTGATGTTATGAGGATTGTTGAGATTTTCCATGAGTCATGTTGAAATTGCCTATGACTTGTGTCATCCATATTTGTAAGTTATGACTTGAGATCTTGCATTGATAAATGCACAAGATAAATGTTACATTTGGCTTTGGGAAGTTATTGTTTTGCTTTGAAATGTGGTTCAAGAATGAGTTAATTGAACAAGATGTGTTGGAAATCTTCCTTGTTAAATGGTTTTGTTTTCAAATGCAAAAGTAATGGTTTAAAACTGCATTGTTGGTGTTGTTGTTTTGAGCACCGCTCACTAAGACTTCTTTCTTACGCTCTCTTTTCCAACAATGCAGACCCATAGACCATTCATGGCAACAAAGAAAGCAAGGAATGGTCCAAGAGTTTACATTTTTGCTCAAGTATGGTTTTTGAAGAACTAATGTTTTGATATAATAATTGAAAAATGTGTTGGACTGATTTAAAAAGAATTTAAAACATTTCCAAAAGTCCAAACAACTTGAAATTATGTTTAGGGAAGTTTTCAAACCGTTTCGATACTCCCACATAAACCCCATTGTTATTATGTACTATAAAGATTTGAATTATTTTTGATATAACAAAAAGGGGAGAAATTAGTGAAAAATTAAGGGGGAGCTTTTTGTCAAAAACAATTTTTCAAAGAAGTTTTGTTATATCAAAAAGGGGGAGATTGTTGAGAAATATTTTGATATAACAATTATGTGAAAATTGTTTTAGGGACGTGTTTAAAGATTTAAAAAATAATTCAAAAGTCCTTAAAACGTGACAAAATGTTTTGAAAGAGTTCGATTGAATACCTATATCGAACTACTCTTTTAAAAGTCGAAAAATGCCCAAAATACATGTTTTTAGAGTAAAGTTTCGAAACCTTAACAAAGGTCTCGAAACTTGTCAGGGCAGTAGCCAAAAATTTGGAAACCTAGGCAAAGGTTTCGAAACCTCTACAAGGTTTCGAAACTTTGGCTCAAAGGTTTCGAAACCTTGTAAAGGTTTCGAAACTTTGGCCCTGTAACGGCTATAAAACGGCTAGTTTTTTGAAACCCCTCTTAAGGTTTCGAAACCTCTCAAAGGTTTCGAAACTATTGTGCAGGAGAGCATTTAATGCTCAACTTAAATGGCTTCCAACGGCTCCGGAACATCCCCAACGGCCATAAACGGCTAGATACTCATTCCACACTATAAATACAGCCTTGGGACACTTGAAGAAAGTAAGAGATGATATCCAAGCTTCATGATCAAGAGAAATAGCGTTTAAGTCTTCATTTCCTTCATTTCTCTTGTAAATATTGTATAGAGAGTGTTTTCATTGTTTTTATTCGTTACACTCTTGTGAGCTCAATCTCGTAAACACCCACCTTTTGAGGTATATCTGTTTACAACTTTCTACCCTTGTATAAGGAGAGGTTCTAGTTTAGCCTTGAGAGAAAAACTAGAGTGGTTCTATCTTAGCCATTGAAAAGATAGGGTTGTAAGGTTACCCTTTGTCCTCAAAAGGAAGAATTCATTGTTGAGTGAATTGGGAAATCCTTAGTGGTGTGCTAAGGTAGTGGATGTAGACTCGGTTGAGTAGTCGAACCACTCTAAAATCCTTGTGCAAATTGTCTACATTTCTTTCGGTTTTTAGCCAATTCAACCACCAAACATTTACAACCCTCCTTGACGGTTTCGGTGATCGATTCGAGCGTGCAAAAAACCCAACAGTTTTGTAGCTTAATAATAGTATGGATAGCAATGAGATATGACCTTTATTTTGTTGGGAGGATATGTTTGTGACTCCATACCCTACGTTGAGACATGTTTATGATGCCTTTTTAGAGTTGTAAGGTACCTTTTGATGTTGAAGTAAGGTTTGGTTGAAGTT
Source organism: Hibiscus trionum (assembly GCA_030270665.1). NCBI lineage: Eukaryota > Viridiplantae > Streptophyta > Magnoliopsida > Malvales > Malvaceae > Hibiscus > Hibiscus trionum. The sequence continues at coordinate 3,559,725 of BSYR01000007.1, read as the reverse complement.
TGACCGTATTGTGGTTTTGTTTATGCTTAAGTTGCTTATATCTAAAATCTTTCTACATTTGATCTAGCTATGTGGATGTTGTTGCCATGGTTGTTGTGGTTTTGTGGTATGTTTGAGTTGTATGCATGTTTATGTCTTGTTTGGAGGGTCCTTATGAGTTAAGGTTGCAATAAACCAGCAAAACATGTCTTTGCAGGTCGAACGTATCGATACAGTTGAGACTGTATCGATATGGGTACCTAAAATGGCCTAAGTTTATCGATACCTTTAAGGTTCGTTCTGGTACATTTTGCTACTGGAAACCTTGGTCCCGAAACGCTCTTGAGGGTGTTTCGATAGGGGCTAGTGTTCTGATCCCTTTGAATCTGTTTCGATACGCCCGTACCGGTACAGGGCAACCTGTATCGATAGGCCAGTTGTTTTGTTAGTTACTGGAATCTTCTGAAGATCTGTTTTCTTACGTTTTAGTCCCTATTTGTCATGTAATCGTTGTAATGAGTTTGGATGGTTGTTTTAAGCTGCATTTCAGCATGTGGGCATGAAATATGACTAATTGCATATAAGTAACTTTAATTTCATGCTAGGACCCTAAATCTTATTACTTTTTCATTTTGGTCCCTTATTGTTTAAAAAAATAAGGTTTCTAATCGGAGTCCGGGCTAATGGGGTTACATTTCTTGGTATCAGAGCTAGATTTGTGAATGTTGGGAAGGTAAGTGAGGTAAGTTTTGATGTGTTTTGGTTGCTGATTGTACTGCACGGTGTTTGTGAGCATGTTCTTGGGTTTTAAATTGTTTGGCGGGTAGATAAAGGCACCCATTACTATAATACTATTAGTGAAAAATGGTTTTCCTTGCTTTTTTTGTTGACCCAAATCATTTTTGTTGTTTGTGTTTGTTGTTGTTAAATTGCATCTCTTGTAAGGATGAGACCGAGGCGAGAGCCTATAGTGGGTAATCAGGAAGCCGAGAATGTGAATGAAAAGAGAGTTTATGGCCTTGGTTTAGGGCAGTATGAAAATATTTGAGTATGAGTTGCAGTTTGTACGTCTGAGTCAGTATGCTTCTGAGTCTATTTCCACTGAGAGGGAACGATGCAAACGCTTCTGATATGGCTTGATAAAGGAAGTGAAGACTTTTATGTTTGCTTCAGATTATATAGACTTTGATGTTTTGGTCACTAGGGCCAGGGATATAGAACATAGTTTGGGATTGGCTGCTCATCATGAAGGCATGAATGACACAGATGTTATTGCAGGTAACTTCTCATTACAGTCTTTGACTTTTCTTTTTTTGATTGATTCTAGCTCTACACATTTGTAAATCTTGTGTGAGCATGCCAAGTTGTTGGATACACCGTGTGAAATATTAGATGTGGGTATGAATGTTACAAGTTCTTTTGGTGAAACTGTTGTGGTTAGAAAAGTATATAGAAGGTGTCCTTTGATGGTTTAGGGTCATGTGTTTCTGGTGGATATGATGGAATTGCCGTTTTATGGTTTTGATGTGATTTTTGGTATGGATTGGCTTGTAGAACATAAGGCTAAGGTTGATTTTGAGACAAAGCGAGTTTCTTTGAGGCTTACAGATAATTATGAGATAGTAGTAGTAGGAGAGAACATTAAGTTCTTGTTCAATGTTGTTTCAGCTTTGGAGGCTCAGAAATTGATGGAATTTAGTTGTCAGGCATATTTAGCTTACATTATGAATCCGAACATGACTGAGGCACGACCACAAGACATTAGAACTGTTTGTGAATAAGAAAGATGGTAGCATTAGAATGTGTATAGATTATCGACAGTTAAACAAGTTGACAGTGATGAACAAATATATTTTGCCACAGATTGATGACCTATTCGATCAGTTACGAGATGCTTTAGTGTTTTCTAAGATAGAATTGTGATCTGGATATTATCAGTTGAAGGTAAAAGATAAAGATATATCGAAGATAGATTTTCGCACTCGTTATGGACACTATGAACTTTTGGTAATACCCTTTGGTTTGACTAACGCACCGGATGCTTTTATAGATATGATGAATATGGTATTTCATGAATTTTTAGACCAGTTTGTGGTAGTGTTTGTTGATGATATTCTAATATATTCTCGTACTGGGGAAGACCACGAAAGGCATTTGCGTTTGCTATTACAGACTTTGCTAGATAATTAGCTATAGGCTAAGCTAAACAAGTGTGAATTTTTGATTAGAGAAGTAGTATTCTTAGGACATGTAGTGTCGACCGATGGAGTCAGATCCTAAAAAGGTTGAAGCAGTTGTGAGTTGGAAGCAACTGAAGTCAGTGACCGAAATTCGTAGTTTCTTGGGCTTAGCAGGTTATTATCGATGCTTTGTAGATGATTTTTATAAAGTTGCCGCTCCATTGACCAAATTGTTACAAAAGGATGTTTTTTTTAGTGGAGAAAAACGAGATAGCATGCTTTTGAGAAATTGAAAGAGGCCTTGACGAAATGCTCCCGTATTAGTTCAACTTGTGATAGGGAAAGAGTATGTGACCCATCGTGCTGCGTCGTGTGTTGGTTTAGGTTGTGTGCTAATGCAAGAAGGAAGAGTGGTAGCTTATGCATCTAGGCAGTTGAAGGTTCATGAGCGCAATTATTCTACACATGACATAGAGTTGGTCGCAGTGGTGTTTTCTTTGAAAATGTGGAGACATTATCTCTATGGCGAGAAATGCACAGTGTATACAGATCATAAGAGTTTGAAGTATTTGATGACACAAAAAGAATCAAACCTTAGACAACGTAGATGGCTAGAATTGCTTAAGGATTATGACCTTACGATTGAGTACCATCCGGGTAAAGCCAATGTAGTAGTTGATGCTTTGAGTAGAAAAGTGGCAGTTGAGTTGCGAGCAATGTTTGCTAGGCTAAGTTTGTCTCATGATGGCGGATTAGTGGTGGAATTACAAATTAAACCTTCGTTGGTTCAATTGATTCGAGAGAAACAATTGCAAGATAGAACATTGGCACCTCACGTGCAAGATATTGCAGAAGGCAGACCCACATATTTCAGTTTTGGTGATGATGGTGTTCTATGTTTCAAAAAGAGGATAGTTGTATCGAATGATGTTGATTTAAGGCGCACAATTTTTAACTGAAGCTCACAGTAGCCCGTTTGTTATGCATCCATGTAGTACAAAGATGTATCGATGTTTGAAAGATGAATATTATCGGGTTGGTTTGAAGAAAGATGTCTCAGATTTTGCAAGTCAGTGTATGGCTTCTCAACGTGTTAAAGCCGAAACATCAGTTTCCTTCTAGGTTGTTACAACCGTTGAGGATTCCCGAGTGGAAGTGGGAGAGAATTACTATGGATTTCGTATCAGGTTTTCCTTTGACATCTTCTAAGAAGAATTCTGTTTGGGTAATTGTTGATCGTCATACAAAATGCGCACATTTCTTGGCTCTTCATACTACTTACACTTTATATAAGCTGACTGATTTGTACATCAATGAGATTGTGAGATTGCATGGTGTACCGAAGTCGATTGTGTCTGATAGAGATATGAGGTTCATAGCTATATTTTTGGAGTGTTTGCATAGTACTTTGGGTACTCGGTTGAACTCCAGCACTTCTTATCATTCACAGACCGATGGTCAGTCAAAAAGAGTGATACAAGTGTTAGAAGATATGTTGAGATGTTGCATTATTGATTTTCAGGGATCGTGGGAGAAACACCTACCGTTAGTAGAGTTTTCCTATAATAATAGTTATCAAGCAAGTATTCAGATGGCACCTTATGAAGCTTTGTATGGCAGAAAATGTAGAGCACATATTTGTTGGGCCGAAGCGGGGCAGAAGTTGTTATCGTTGCCGGATATGCTTAAGGGTACTACCGAGAATGTGAAGTTGATATGTGACCATTTGAAGACAGCTATGGATCGGCAAAAGTCGTATGCAGATTTGAAACGTAGAGAAATAGAGTATATCATGGGCGACAAAGTGTTCTTGAAAGTTTCACCTTGGAAGAAGGTGATGAGATTTGGGAGGAAGGGTAAGTTGAGTCCGAGGTTCATTGGTCCTTATGCGATAATCGAACGAGTTGGTCCTGTTGAGTATAGATTGAGGTTGCCATCCAAATTAGAGAAGATTCATGATGAATTCCATGTTTCGATGCTTCGGAGGTATAGATCGGACCCGTCACATGTTATGCCCATCGAAGGGATTGAAATGAATCCCGATTTGACTTATGATGAAGAACCAGTCGAGATCTTGGCTTTGGAAAGCAAAGTGCTGCATGGTAGGACCATTGAATTGGTCAAAGTTAAGTGGGGACAACGAGGTGTGGAGGAAGCCACTTGGGAGCGAAAGGATGACATGAAGAAACAATTTACGCATCTCTTTCGGCCAAGTAAATTTCAAGGATGAAATTTATTAGGCGGGGGAGAGTTGTAACACCCTGGTTTCGAGCTCAGAAGTTTCGGTAATGGTTTCGGGGTTCGTTGAACCAGTTTCGGTGATGTGCGTGAGTTTAGGGGAAACCGTCTTCGAGTATTCCTAAAAATGTGGAAATTTTTTTCTAAAATCCTTATTAATTATATATAAGGTGTGTGAAATCAATTTTGGAAAAACGTTTTCAGAAATAAGACATTTTAGGTTAGTGACTAAAATATAAAGTTTAAAAATTGTTTTGGTGACTATTTTGTAAAAGGATCAAAACATTGAATCTCTAAAGAGCTATTTAGCAAAGTCTAATTTCGGATTTTCCCCTAAAAATTTTTATTTCTAAAAATAATTTTAAAATGGTTTGAACTAAAATAAAAGAAAATTTGAAAAGCCCTAATCCTTTTCACGTTATTTTTCTCTTCTCATTTTCCTTCAAACTCTCTTCATCCAAACAACCTTCTTCAATCAGGATTTCAAAGGTAACCCTCTTTTACATTGTTTTTTCATCATTAAACCTTATTTCTATGATTTATCTCTAAAACCCATTGTTTTTCTCTAGTTATCTCAAAGTTTTCAATTGGAAAAGGGGGAAAAATCTACCATTAGAGGTGAGCTGCATTGTTCTCCTCTATTGTAAGGTTCTTTATTGGAATTCCCACATTCTTGGTTCTTTTATAATGATTATTTAAAAGTCTTTCAATGTCATTAATGGAAATGAGCTAAAATGAGCTTTTTAAAGTTGATTTGTGGAATTTCCGTATGGGTTTTGTTTTGCTGGGTTTGGGAATGATTTTAGTTATGTTTTTTATGTTAAATAATGTTGGAATAATGGTTTGATTACACAAAACCCGAAACTAGGTGTGTGGGTGATGTTTGAGGTGGAAAATCTTGAGATTTTGGCTTTGGTTTGTGGAAAATCAGTGGCTGGTGGTTCCTTGTTATTGGGTTGATGTTTTTAGATGTTTATAGATATGGTTTGATGATAAATTTGTTGGGTTTATGTTGGAATTTGCTTAGAGTTGATCTATTGATGTTTCAGTTATTTTCGATTATGAATCGATGGGTGTTTGTTGCTAGATGTTGAGTTTTTGAGTTGCGGCAAGTTTGGGGGTTTGAAAACACTCTAGTGCTCTATTTTGGATTGATTGGAAATAGGGGAATCTGATTTGGGTACTTCGAACGCGATACTAGGTGATCCAGAACCTTGATTGTGTGATCGGCGGGAAAGTTGCATCTTGCTCAAGATGAGAGGGCCCGAGAAGCGCAGTTGAATATGAGATCTATCCCCGGTTGGCCTGATCAAAGTAATCGGGGATGTAGTAGCCCAAGCACCTACTAGGAGTAGCCTCGTCTTCGCTCAGTGATGGAATCCTTGAATCCAGTACATTCTGGGTCTCCATAATGGGTTTGAATTATCTGCTCTCTTCTGGCTGGATGGGTTTCCAAGGTCTTCATTTGAAGGTATTAGATAAGATGGTTCGGGTCCAGGTTCATAGATTGCAGGAGATGGCTCACTGTCCTTATTCTTATACCTAAAAAGGTCGGATCGAGGGACAGAAATCACTTCATCGATAACAGCATTTGGGGTCATTCCATTCGATCGATCAAGAGCAGAGGAATCCAGAGAACAGGAGCAGGAGACAGAGGGGGTGAAGTTTCTTTTTTGCATAGCTGGTTAGTGGAACTATTTTTCAAAGCCTTATAAAGGTTCAAGGTAGGTTTTTTGGGAGTTTAGATTGAGCTTGAAAGGCCAATCTAAGATCAAGAGTAAGTTTGGTTGTTTTCGTCTTTGTTTTCGGCTTTTGACTTCAATTTTGTTGAGTCCAATTATACCTTGTTGCATATGATGATGTTTACTGTTTTCACATGTGTTGACATGTTAGAATGATTAATCATGTAAATCCCATGTTTTGATTTGTGTTTAATATATATATATATATATGTTGTTGAGTACATGCTATGCATAGAAATGTTTATGAAAATGGGATGTGCAACGATTGTGTTTGTGGCCATGAAATCAGTAGGTAAGTGTTGGCTTTTGGTAAGTATTTTTGCACTTGTTGAGATTCTTATTACCGGGTATAATTGGTCGACCAATAGGATGAGAGTTCACTATAATGGTAAAATTCGCGTGTGGCCTTAGTGATGACAGATTCCACTAAGGAGGAGTACGGTGATGGGCATTCGACCGAAAGTTTATATTTACTAGATGTTGTGAGTAAGGTGATGGGCATTCCACCAGAAGTTGTATAGTTATCTTGAGTACGGTGATGAGCATTCCACCAAAAGTTTTTATTGTTGTTACGAGTATGATGATGGGCATTCCACCGGAAGCTCACAATGTTGTTATGATTACGGTGATGGACATTCCACCGAAAGTTATCTGCATATTCGAGTAAAAGTGCTAAAGTTGCCAATATACTCCTTATACTCTATTGATGTTATGAGGCTTGTTGAGATTTTCCATGTGTCATGTTGAAATTGCCTATGTTTTGTGTCATGCATATTTGTAAGTTATGATTTGAGATCTTGCATTGATAAATGCACAAGATAAATGTTACATGTGGCTTTGGGAAGTTATTGTTTTGCTTTGGAATGTGGTTCAAGCATGAGTTAAATGAACATGATGTGTTGGAAATCTTCCTTGTTAAACGGTTTTGTTTTCAAATGCTAAATTAATTTTTTAAAACTGCATTGTTGGTGTTGTTGTTTTGAGCACCGCTCACTAAGCATTCTTTCTTACGCTCTATTTTCCAACAATGTAGATCCGTAGACCATTCGTGGCAGTAAGGAAGCAATGAGTGGTCCAAGAGTTTACATTTTTGCTCAGGTTTGGTTTTGTAGCTTAATAATAGTATGAATAGCAATGGGATAGGACCTTTATGTTGTTGGGAGGTTATGTTTGTGACTCCCTATGTTGAGACATGTTTATGATGCCTGTTTAGACTTGTAAGGCACCTTTTCATGTTGAAGTATGGTTTGGTTGAAGTTTGACCATATTGTGGTTTTTTATGCTTAAGTTGCTTATATCTACAATCTTGCTACGTTTGATCTTGCTATGTGGATGTTGTTGGCATGGTTGTCAGGGTTTTGTGGCATGTTTGAGTTGTATGCATGTTTATGTCTTGTTTGGAGGGTCTTTATGGGTTAAGGTTGCAATAAACCAGAAAAATGTATCTTTGCAGGTCAAGCGTATCGATACGGTTGAGACTGTATCGATACGGGGTGCCTAAAATGGCCTAAGTGTATTGATACGTTTAAGGTATGTTCTGGTACATTTCGCTACTGGAAACCTTGGTACCGAAACGCCCCCGAGGGTGTTTCGATACGGGCTAGTGTTCCGAGCCCTTCGAATCTGTTTCTATACGCCCGTACCGGTACAGAGCAACTTGTATCGATACAGCTAGCTGTTTTATTAGTTATTGGAATTTTCTAAAGTTCTATTTTCTTACGTTTTAGTCCCTATTTGTTATGTAATAGTTGTAATGAGTTCGAATGGTTGTTTTAAGCTGCATTTCGGCATGTGGGCATGAAATATGACTAATTGAAGATTGGTAAACTTAATTTCATGCTAGGACCCTAAATCTTATTAGTTTTGCATTTTGGTCCCTTGTTGTTGAAGTGCCTTGTTGATGTTCGTTTCCTTGTTTTTCTTTCTTCCGCTGTGAGTCTCTCTCATAGGATTTAAATGTGCATCTAGAAAAGATAAGCTTTAAAAAATAGGGTTGCTAATCGGAGTGAAACTGTAGCGGGTTTTCCTTCGATTTTCCTCGTGTAACCCGTTTAGTTCGGTCGGGCCGCTAGTCCTGGCTAAGTGGGTTACATTTACACATAATTATTAACTTACTTCTACTCGTTTAGTTTATCTACCAACTTAATCATTCGACTCTGTTGTCCTATTGATAGGCTCATATATATAATTTGACTCTCAAAAAGCATGTCATCTAAATGATCGTGCAACTTAGATCACAAACAAATTGTAATCAATCATAAGAACACGCTAACAAATCGAGCATGTAGCAAGCAATCATATAAGCATGTTAACTAATAACTCGATAGTAAGCAGCCAAAAGAATAATTATAAAGGCCTATTACAACCCAAATACTCCTTAGAGCTTCTTATGAATATATACAAACTATAATAAATTCTATATGCTTTAAGCAAGGATTAACTAAGTGCCACCATCCCAAGAGTTCATAGAAGGTTGTTTCGAGCCATACGAAAAATCTCGGTGATCATATCCAGCTCGAGCGCAACCTGAAACTTCCCCAACGGATACCTCCATTACCCTCACCTTAAAAGCTTCAAGATTAGCATTGGAAATTCAGTGTATCATAGCTCAAATTCATTGATTTCAGTTTATAATTTTAGGAAAGGTAAGCTTTTGTTTGAACATTGAGATTTTGTTCATAACGCCCCGATTTTGGTCCTAGTTGTTTTAGACATCGGATCGGGTTAAGTGAACCAATTGGAAACGGTTCGAACCGTATTAGGTGGTTAAGGGAAATCAAGGTTCGGGATAGGATAAAAATATGACAAAAATTGATAAAATCCTCTAAAATTATGTTTAAGAGTTTGGTCAAATCAATTTTACAAAATGAGTTTTGGAAGTGGTACATCTTGGGCAGTGACCAAAATGTAAAGTTTTGAAACTATGGAAAAATGCAATTTTCAAAAGGAGAGTAAAAAATCTTAGAATCTTTTGGGAGATTTTGTGAAATTACACATTTCCTTAATTTGACATGTGTTTTAAATGAATTTTAAGTAATTGTTTAAAAAGGGATTTTATTAATTTATTAAATAAAATCATTATATTGGAAGTTTCATTTACGTAACTAACTTTTCTCTTCTCATTTTCAGAAAAATACATTTCTAAAATGTTTTCTCTAGAATTCTTTTCTCCCAAACACTCTCTCTTTGATTTCTTATCCATTTCAAAGAATTCTCTTTAATTTCTTCTAGATTTGTGAAGCAAAAACTTGTCAAACATTAAGGAAGGCAAGGATTGGAGGTAAATCTCATTCTCAACCTCTAATCAAGGTTTTTTATTGAAATTCCCAAGATTATTGACTCTCAATTGTTGTTTTTAACCGAGCTTTGATTATAGTTTGTATTTAAGATCAAAATCATGCAAAACTAAGGTTTAATTCTAGATTTTCGGAGTGTTGTTGATGAGCTCTGTTTTAGATGGATTATAATTGATTTTTGAGATGTTTATGATGTTGAAAAAGAGTTTTAATGATATAGATCTCGAAATCCTTGAGATCCTTGAGTTTTATGATGGTTTTAGTTGAGTTTTTGGAGTGTTTTGTTGGTTATATGATTGCTGGAGGTATAAGGAAGGATTTAGGTTGTTTTTAGATGTGTTTTGATGAATATTAATGATTGAAAGTGTTGATTGTTGGCTGGGCTTGATTTAGAAAGCAATCGAATGAGTTTTCGGTTGTTTCAGATGGGTAAATTGATGTTGTGTTGCTGGGCAACGAGTTTGTGTTTAGTTGCTGGAGTTAGAATGCATTTTAATGCGTTGGATCTCTGCTTTTGATGCTCTAAAAGTAGGGGATATTGATCCGGAAGCTAGCGAAGCGATTTTGGAAGCTTCGGACGAGTGATCTTCGTGTCAGCAAACGAAGTTTCGTGTATCAGTGAGTGGAAGAGATTTTTCCAGCTTTGAAACATTTTGAACGTGGTTTTAGGAGCTTAGTGTAAGTTTGAAACACTTAGCTAAGCTCAAGAGTAAGTAAAGAGAAAGTCTCTCTCGGATTGTGCTATGTTTTTGTTTAAAATGCACTTAATTTAAATGTGGTTTGATTACTGTTTTAAAGCATGTTTAGACCAATGTTGCTGGTTTTAAATGCCATTTTGTTAAGGATGCACATGGTAATTGATCATTGTGTTTATGCGATTTAATAATTGACTTCAAGTATGTTTTTGCTTGTGGAAAAATGGCATTGTGGATTATGCTTTGATAAAACAGTAAAATGTTGTTGAATAATGATTATATTGGCAAATGATGGTAAATGGTTTTGGTTACTTTAATCAGATATAGTTAGCCGGCTATAGGATTAGGTGCACTGTGAATTAAGTCGCCTTGGATGTCGAGGGGTTGAGATTGTACCGTACACTCCATCCAAGTACCCTAGCGATTGAGGAATTGGCATCACCACGATGGAGGATGGCTCTCGTGGGTGGACTTGGTTAAGTGTCACAAAGGTGGAGTATTTCTCCCGTGTGTGAGCTTGATTAAGGTGATTACAATGGTTGAGGTAGCTTATATGTGTAAGCCATGTTTTGTGTCTCGACTCTCGCTAGTGGGTTATACAACTACCGATGAGTGATGTTGAGGGGTTGGGATTGTACCGTTAAACTCCATCACGGGTGTTGAGCGGTTGTGATTGTACCGTTAAACTCCACTATGGGTGTCACAACGGTTGATGGTCTAATCCCGTTGTGAGCCTTGAGTGTCCGGTAGGGTGTATGACGCGTGTGGGACAACGCTTGTAATCCGCGTATCCGATTGTATTGGATTGTCTGGTGTTTTGGATATTTTTTTGTTATTGATCACTTGTGAGCCAATATAATGATGATGTTATAATGAGTTAATGATGAAAGCTTAATTTGAGAAAGCATGTGATGCTTGAGACTTATGCTAGAATGCATGTGATGCTTGGTTTAAGCATGGGCAAAGGTTTTTGATGTTTTGGTTAATGATACAATGAGTATGTGGATTTGAAAGAGGAAATGTGTTTTAAAAGTGCATGTTTTAAAGGAAGGCATGCGTTTACAAAGATTGATATTTTTGTTTTGAAAATTCATTGATGAATGTTTTGGTTTTATAGTGGTCCTCACTAAGCATTGTGCTTACGCTCATTTGTTTCATCAATGCAGAGAATTGAGCATATTTGTCAGCAAGCAAGCAAAGGATATCCAAGTGTTTTGGCTAAGCAAAGTATGTGATTTACTTTAGTGTAATATGAGGCAATGGGAGGGATTTCCACTCTTGGATTATTTGGTGAAGTGAAACACCTTGAGCATGTTTAGTTTGTGTTTTGAGACTTGTATTTGGCCTCTATATGGTTTATGGACTTTTATTTTGTATTTAGGCTATGCTATGGTTAGTGTCTAAAGGCATGCTTATATAGTTCCATACTCTTCATGAATTGCCATGTCTATTGCTTGAAATATGCTTAGATGTTGATACATATGTGTTAGATATACTTTTCCTAGCATGTACGAATGTTTTGGATGAAATTTGTTGATGTAAAATGTGAATTGAAGGTTGTTCGAAGTGCATATATGGTCTGGTATCGATACTCGGGTTTGAGGATCAATACTCGAAGGGAAAACTTAGGCTAAATAACACAGGGGTACCGATACGAGTTGGGAGCGTAACGATACCTTTTTCGCAACTTTTGCTACTACCTTCCCGCGTATCGATACGGGCTTAAGAGTACCGATGCCTGACCGTTATTTTCAGTTAAAAGCATCTTCTTAAGTTCTGAAATGTTACATATTTGTCCCTGAATGTTGAGCATGCAATTGGATGAGCTCGGATGATCCATTTGTGATGAAAATTGACATGGAAGCATGTTACATTACTAATTAAAGAATTGATAATCTTAAACTTGGATTAATCCCTGTAATTTTTAGAAATTACAATTTAGTCCCTAAAAGTTAAATGTATGTAATTGAAACCCTAATCGAACTCTGATCACTGTGCCATTTTCTTCTAAGAGTTTTGTTAAACACATAGGACTTAAATTGCATCTAGAAAGATAAAAAAGGGTCGTTAATCGAAGTCGACTTTAACGAGTTGGCTTCGGTTTTCCCCGTGTAGTCTTCTTAGTTCAGGTCGTGCGTCTAGGCAGGGCTAAAGGCTTACATTGTTGGCATTTTGGTTTCTTTTAAAGATAAAGTTGCTGGCCAAATTCTATATTTTATTAGAGAATATCAAAATTGGCAGAATGCTTATAGAATATTGGAATTAGTTGAAGTATAGAATTCTTGATGTTTTTCTCTATGAATGAGTTGCTGGCCGAATGTCTATAAGGCATTCTTGTTTGAAGTTCTATTTTTAATATATTGGTATATGAGCTCAAAATTTAGAATAATGTTATTTGTTTATGATACCTTGAATTATAATGATTTTGATCTTACTCGTGATCTTAGGTTGATGTTGGACATGCCTGTAAGATTGGGTTGTTTTGATATTAAATACATGCAGCTTTGTTAAGCATGAAATGCAGTCTTGTATGCCATGAAAATGCAGTTTGCAGTTTGGAAAGTATGAATTTCAGTACAGTTTTGATAAACCATATAAAAATAGCTTGTATAATGCATTCATCAATTTCTTAGCTCAATTCCTATTTAATTACTTGTTTTTGTGTTTTGCATAGGTACTTTGGAAGCTAAGACATCTTGTGGCAGCTTATGGACTAAGTTTACAAGCTTTGGCAGCTCATGTTAGCTCGAGAACAAGTTATGCTAGCTCACTAACCTCAAGGGAGTTTAATGGAGCTCAAAGTTAGCTGGATGAGCTATAGCAGAGTTGAACTTAGTTGGAGAGTAGCGGAAGAGACCAAACATTCATCACCCTTGGACGTGAGGAGCTACCTAAGTACAATTCAAGGAAATGCAAGGGACATTTCACGTCAGTCAGATTGTTTACCATTTTTGAAAAAGATCCGAGCATATATGGGTTATAAGATCTTCTTGGAATTTAATCCCTTATCTTTTAGCTTTCTAACGCACTTTTAATCGAACCAATCCAACATCGGGAGCTCGAGATATTCCCAGATTACCAAAGACAATGCATGCTGGAAATTCATACAAGATTTACAACCATCCATTGCCTTTCTTGAATTTATGAATGGGTGGCATTGATGAAGAGGTGCATGGACCCGAAGTGGCTATCCAAATGACAATCATTCAACACATTTATGAGAATATGGAATATTTCATTCAAAGGCTTTCAAGTACATCCATTCATGCATGTTCATGCAAGAAGCCGAAGCATCATGTTCACACTAAGGGGAATGAATCTCGACCAAAGGGATATGCATTCATGCACATCCATTCATCTAATTTCTTCATGCACATACTTAAGGTCGAGCATTGTATTTCCTTAAAGGGTGAACATTCATCCATGAATGTTCACTCATTAAGTCATTTCATGTTCACACCGTTGTACCTTAGGCATATAAATAGTTTAGTTTTCATTTGTAAACATCAACCTTTTTTTCAATGAAAAAATATTTGTGAGATTAGTATCTCTTTCATAGTTCTTTTATAATTTTATCGACTTATCAAGTGCAATTGTTCTTGTGGTGTCACCTATCCTTCTATCCACCTTGATACTTCTGGTTATTTTGGTTTAAAATTCCTAAAGGTTCAAAGTCATTAAACACCACCCTTTAAGTTTCTATAAGGTCTAGGTTTAAGCTTTAATGTAGCTTTGGTTGATTCCTTTTTTACTTGAAATATTGTCTTTATCCTTCACTACCATTTCCAAACTTCTTTCTTCCATCACCATACAACCATACGAATACTTCCCTAAATCCTTACAAACATATAATCTTATTAATCTATTCCACTGCCATTTCTTTCTTTCCATCTTATTCATTCATACTTAACAATTTTCTTTGAAGCCTTCTTATTTCATGAACACTTGATTTCTTCCTAGGTCTTACAATCAAAGTTCAAGTCTTACCTCACCTAGTAGAGTAGGGCGTGCTCATATCATATGGTATCAGAGCTATTAGTGGAAGAAGCAAGTATTGAAATTCTGTTCGAGAAAATCAAGAAAATCAAAAGGAAAAAGAAGAGTGTTCATACAACAACAATTGCAAGCAAGCCTGAAGTCGTTTCCAAGACTTTGATTGTGGCTAGGGAAGGTTGTAAATGTCTTGGAGTAAGAACCTCTTTCCTTCTATCATTTTTTTCTTTCTTTCTAAGTCAACATTTTACCATATATTTGTTCTTTTCTTCCTACCTAACATCATTTTATAGCAAACGCCTAAGCACTTCATTTGAAGTTCTTGAGTTAGTTCTTTTAAAACTTAACAAGGGAGAACCGAGTGAAAAAATGCATAAAGAGCGTGTGAGATCATAAGGGGAATTACAAAAGCCAAAAACATATTCCTGAGTGAAACACGAGTGCTTGAGTGGAGTGACATCAATTTTTTGGAATGACTGTGAGGTTTTTGTTGTGTGAAATTTGGTAAGGTCTTTTATCACATTTCAATTTCCTTTAATCACTAACAATGTTGTTTGATGTTTCATCTTTTCAATCAATGTAGTACGAGCAACAAAGGGAAAGTGCATTTCACACTAGATGTCATGTCAATGGTAAAGTTTGCCATGTGATCGATGATAGTGGGAGTGGCACCAATCTTGCAAGTACACTAATGGTGCACAAATTGGGCTTAAAGGCAAATCAACATTCAAATCCATATGAGGTGCAATGGCTTAACGGCAATGATATTTCCATTACTCGACAAGTGGTAGTCCCGTTTTCCATTGGCAAGTATGAGGACGAGGTTCTTTGTGATGTTGTCTCGATGATCACAACTCATTTGTTGTTTGGAAGACTGTGGCAATTAGACAAAGGGCCACTCATGAAGGGTTCTTAAATCATTATTTATTCATCCATGGGAGAAGAAGAGTTACGTTAGCACCATTACCATCATACCAAGTGCTTCAAGATCAACAACACTTAAAGAAGAGCTTTGATGCTATGCAAGAAGAGCATTGTGAGAAACCAAAGGCATTTGGAGTTGAAGGGGAGATTTTGTGTGAGAAAAATAATTGAAGTGATTAAAATGAAAATGAGGGCATTGAAAATATTGATAATAAAGATGAACAAGAGTGTGAAAGAAAAATCGAGACGAGTGTGAAGAGAGCATTTGAGAAGAATGTGAGATTGAAGAGAGAATTCAAAACAAATGTGAGCATGAGAGAAAAGAATGTAAGGAGAAGGAAGTTTTTCTTTCTAATAATATTTTTTCTTCTATGTGTTCTTTGAGTTTGCAGGTTATTCCAAGAGACACACAAGACGATTCAAGCATCATATCTTTTGAAATTAAAAAAGATGTGTCACCTGAAATTCCAAAGAACATGTTAATTAACCTTCAAAGTACATTAACCTCATATTCAAAGTCCAATGAATCTCAAGAAAGGGAAGCTTCAATGAACCTAACCAAGGAGAACATCAAACGTCCAAATTCATTCATTCATGAATTTGATCCTTCCCTTTACTTTGATTTTGAATTATCTACATCTAACTTTGCTTTATTTTTCAGATTGTTGATTCAAAATGAAAGACTTGAACATGTGAAGCATTTCGAGCAAAGAAAATTGTGTAAGATGAGAATGATAAGATTTCCAATCCAAAAAAAGGTCGAAGTTGTATCCTTATGTACCAAGCATCGATTTGGGGACAAATCGCCTTAAAAAAGGGGGATGATGCGATCCTGCCGAGCACCAAGTTCAAACTAAACAAGCTCAAAACTTTGAAGTTCTTCCAAGTTCAATCTGAGGGATTTCATCCTTATGTCATTGCATATCTACTTATTTATGCATTACATCCGACGTGAATATGCTTTAAGTCTATGCTTGAATATTGTATGTTGTCATTTATTGTATAACATATGATATTCATGCATAACTTATTAACTCACATATTTACTTAGCTCAAGTCATGCATAAACATTTTATACTTAGCTCATTTTATGCTTATACCATGTTTATGCATCATTTTTTAGCTCATTCAATGCGTATGCATCCATAGTTAGCTCATTTGCATTCATAACATGGGCGGCAGCATGCATTCATCATTATCTTAGCTCAATTGCTATTTAATTACTTGTTTTTATGTTTTGCATAGGTACATTGGACGCTAAGGCATCTGGTGGCAGCTTATGGACTAAGTTCTCAACCTTTTGTAGCTCAAGTTAGCTCAAGAATAAGTTATGCTAGCTCACTTACCTCAAGGGAGCTTAATGGAGCTCAAAGTTAGCTGGATGAGCTGTAGGGGAGCTGAAATTAGCTGGAGATTAGCTGAATAGACCGAACATTGATCACCATTGGACGTGAGGAGCTACCTAAGTACAATCCATGGCAATCCAATGGACATTTCACATTAGTAAGATTGCTCGCCATTTTTGAACAAGATCCAAGAATATATGGGTTACTAAGTCTTCTTGGAATTTAGTCCCTTATCTCTTAGATTTCCAACACGCTTTGAATCGAATAAATCCGACGTTGGGAGCTAGTGATATTCCCAGATTACAAAAGACAATGCATGCTGGAAATTCATACGAGATTTACAACCATCCATCACCTTCATTGATTTTATGAGTGGGTGGAATTGATGAAGAGATGCATGTACCCGGTGTGGCTATCCAAATGACAACCATTCAACACAATTATGAGAAGATGTAATGTTTCATTCAATGGCTTTCAAGTACATCCATTCATGCATGTTCATTCAAGAAGCCAAAACATCATGTTCACACTAAGGGGAATGAATCTCGGCCAAAGCAAAATGCATTCATGAATATTTATTCATCTAATTTATTCACGCACATACTTAAGGTCGAGCATTTTATTTCTTTAAAGTATGAACATTCATCCATGAATGTTCACTCATTAAATCCTTTTATGTTCACACCATTGTACCTTAGGCATTCTTAGGCCTATAAATAGTTTAGTTTTCATTTGTAAACATCAACCTTTTGTTCCATGAAAATATTTGTTAGTTTATTCTCTCTTTCATAGTTATTTTATAACTTTATCGACTTATCAAGTGCAATTATGCTTGTGCCCTCACCTATCCTTCTATCCACCCTGATACTTCTGGTTCTTTTGGTTTAAAATACCTAATGGGTGAAAGTCCTTAAACACCACCCTTCAAGTTTCTATAAGGTCTAGGTCTAAGCATTGGTTGATTCCTTTGTTACTTGAAATGTTGTCTCTATCCTTCACTACCATTTCCAAACATCTTTCTTACATCACCATACCACCATACAAATACTTCCCTAAATCCTTACAAAATATTATCATATTCATATATTCTGCTGTCGTTTCTATCTTTCCATCTTATTCATTCATACATAACCATTTTCTTTGAAGCCTTCTTATTTCAGGAACACTTGCTGCCTTCCTAGGTCATACAATCAAAGTGCAAGTCTTATCTCACCAAGTGGAGTAGGGTGTGCTCGTATCAAAGGGAAAGTGTCCCGTGCCTTTAATTATTCCCAAGAGTGGCACCAAAATAATTAGATTGCACTGGCATACCTAGAGAAGGCTACGAAACATATAAAGAAGTGGGTGGATCGTGGTAGAAGGGATCAACTATTCAAAGTTGGCAATCTAGTACTTGTCAAGCTTATTGCAGAACAACTATGTTTCTTGCAAAATAAAGATCGTCGGTTGGTGAGGAAATATGAAGGGCCACTACAGATCATGGTAAAAGTAGGGAATAATGTGTACAAGATCAAGCATCCTTCATGGATTAAAGTTCACCCTATATTCCACGCGAGTAACTTGAAGCCCTTCCATGCAGACCCTTCAGATGCCAACAGAGGAAAGACTAATAGGGGGCCCATCTGTACCACAACCCAATCGCAACGCCAAGTAGAGGTGATCATTGTTGATAGAATCATTACGGTGTCCAAGAATAAGCCTATCCGTGAATACTTAGTCAAGTGGGAAGGTCTCGAACTAGAAGAGACAAGTTGGGAGAGAGATCATGACTTGAAGGAATTTAAGCATAAGTTCGAGGAGTTCCACGTTGCATAGTCAACGAGGACGTCGACAAGTTAGGTGGGGAGGATGTTGTGGCCACCTCTTTTTATAGGGCCACAATCGGGTAACTACGCCATGGCCAAACCCCATAGGGCATTATGGCGGGGTAGTGAATAAAGTTTTCCTCATTTCAAACATTGCAATGTTTAGGGGCAAATGTCTTCTTTTCATTCATTTCTTTGGTTAGGGAAAAGTGTCCTAGGTTCAAGCATTTTAATGTTTACTCGTGTAGTTTTTGTAATGTTTTTTACATATATTTAGGGGGTGGACACTCAGTAGAGTTTGGGCTAATCTACTGGTAAAGGTATGTGTCTTAGGCATACCATCGAGGCGACCCCTACCGCCCCAATCGACGTTGTGGGTGAGTTTTCTTATGTAAACACTACACCAAGTTTGGTCTATAGCGGCGCTTTTCGCGGTGTTTACCAAGTAAACAACGTTAAATTTATACATATTGCAGCATGTACAGAAATAACTCCATAAAAAGACAATGTTTGCGGCATTTATAATACAACCGCCGCTAAAGAATGATAAATGGTGGCGTTTTTGAATAAAATGCCGCGATAAACAAAGCTTTAGTGGCGTTTTCCAAAGAAATGATGCAATAGAGTTCATATAACACATACTTTTAGTGTCATTTGTGTTAAAAACGTCGCAATAGGTGTTTCTTAGTGGCGTTTAGTCACAAACGCCGCAAGCGTGCAGTAGGATATCTGATATATTTAAAATACACATATTCTTACCATTTTGAAAAAAAATCCTTCACTCAATCACTTGCCCCTATCCCCAAATCAAACCCTAATTCCCCCTTCGATCATGTCTCTTGCTCTCACAGCCTCATCGGTCAAGCATCCCCATCTGCCCGTCCCTCGCCGTCGGTAGCAGCTCAGAAGCAGGCAACACTACATGTACACTCTTTCTTGTATCTCACTTTCTAAAAATGCATTTAATCATCAAGAAATTTCCATGACTCCATAGTCTTTGTATTTGGGTTTAAAAGTGGAGAGTCTCTTTTGTTATTAACCTGAAGTTTCTAGGAATGAGGACTTTACTTTCTCATGTTTACATTTCTTTTCAATTTTCTAATCTCTCATATGATGTGCAAAACGAAGAGAGACTTGCTCAGAATTCGTGAAGGTCAAACTTTCAGAACCATTTTCAAATGAGAAATAGTGATTCTAGAAGAGTTATGACAATTGACCTTTTTATTTGTGTTTGAGTTTGTTTATTGATTAAAAATTAAGCATAATCTACTGTAGTTGTTAAAAATGAGTAAATGATATTTCTTGTCATATTCAATTTGGAAATTCGTTATCAAAATGTGAGACCATTTGGGGGAAAACCATTTGGGATAATGATCGCATTTCCATTTAAAATCTTCCATATGTATATATGTTTTCCCCTTAAGCTTAAAATGTTGTGGGGAGGCATGTTAAAGCTTATGACATTAAGTATTCGGTAACGTATATGTAACACCCTCTTCCCGGTCTGGTAGGGAACGTGGTCGAAGTGTGTTACCGGAGGACGATACGATGATCGGTATTATAAATTTTCATTTTATCCATATTACTAATAAATAGAAGACGTACAATATGTTACCAATGCAATTACTAGTTCACTATAATCAAGTAGGGGGCACAATTAACAATCTAGGATCGTTTTATAACCTTTATAAGCTTAGGGACTAATTTGTAAATTCTGACAAGTTGTAGTCCTTCGATGTGAATAACTTTTCCAACATAAAATTCATTACTTAAAGGTCATATATACCCAATTTCATTCAATTCGGGAATCAACAACACAATCAATTGACTTTACAAAAATTCAGTGACCAGATTGTGACATTATCAAACTATCCTATGAGTCTTTAGCTAACCCCATTCCGAAACTCCTCATGCTATTTCAGAACGGGTACACGAGAGTCAACCTTGTTGACCGTTCTCTTTAGACCATTTCGATACAGGCTTGACCCGTATCGGAACGGATTGACCAGCCTTGACTTTAACTCGTTTCGATATGATTTAAACCCATACCGAAACAATGGTTTCCAGTGGCAAAATGTTCCGAAATGACATTACCTCGTTTCGTAACACCCATGATCTCAGGTTCAATAATGTGCACCTGTACCGAAATGACATCACCCGTTTCCATACGGACAGGCCTGTAGTGACATATTTTTACTGGTTTTTGATCAATTTACCCTACCATATGATGTCCAAATGCAACGATACTTTATACGCAATATTTCAATGGTATGAACTACTAGCATGCCAATTTTCATGACTATATGAATACGTTTAGCGTGTTTTTACCTTTTTAGCTAAGCATGCATTTTTTAAAGCTATTTCAAAAGAACCAAAAAGGTCATTTAGGGCCAATGACCAAATTGCATAATAGACATTGCACCAACACAACAAAATGGGCATGTGTGACTAGTCCAACTACTTTGCCACCTTCCTAGGAGTTCAAAAGTCATAATTACATTACTTGTAGCTTGGTAGTGACTTGTCTTGACGGCTGATCTGATCTTCCAACGAACAAACCTTCTTAACCTGAAAATGCATGAGATGAGACACATTAGGCATACTTTACCTAGTGAGGTAGTCACAAGCAATGAAAGTAATGGTAATTCCATAGTTACACTTATACATGATTTCATGCCAACATTATCAATGATATGAAACAATGCATAAAGTATAATCATGTTTCATTTTCATTCGTAATCCTTGGATTGAATCAAGATTGTGGATACGCGAATTCCTACACCTCGCCAAATCAATGAATGGTTTAATCCCTTCGCCTCGCCAAATGACCAATAACAATACACATCCCTCCGCCTCGCCAAATCAATATAGGTCGTAGCCTTAGGACCGTAGTTCACCTGTACACTGAGCTCATGAATTCTATGGCATGCCAATTGTATCTCGAGTCCATTCCAATCTAAGGTTGCAATATACATATTCATTTCAATAGTCAATGATATATCAATGTCCAATGAATTAAATGTTGTCGATGATCAATATATGTTTCTCAATATCAATATCTCATAGATTGGTATCCATATCAATGTCCGATGACTTCAATGCAATAATTCAATGACAATGCTTATGTCGATGACTATATAAAATGACAATAATCAATGTTCAATGGCGACTTACCGACACTTACCAAAGTGTTTGATTAACCATCCAATGTAATTGCTTCAATAATAATGTTATCAAAGTAATCTAAAATAACAAATAATGATCCGGGAAGGCCTTTCGCCTAAACCCGATATTCCGACTACACTCACCTTACAATCCGAAGCTTCAATGCTCTCGGATAGCAATCCCTTTGTTACTAGCTTGTGAAGGAGATGGTGAAACCTCTTTCTCCACTTCTTGAGCTACAAAATTAATAGAAAACTTATTAGGATCGATGTTTCAATATCAAAATCAATATAACGATATCAAAATTGATATCCGACTTCAATAGAAATGACAACGATGAGATATCCATGGATAGTTAAAACCCTAGCTCAGATTACATTCAAAATATCCATGGAATCCAATAACTGATTGAGGAATATAGCTTATCCAATCGATGGCAACGATTCGATATCGATAAAGTGAAGAAATAAATAAGCTTGAAATTCCACTAATGGAGGTGTGTGCTTAGTTGAAGAGGATGATGAAAATGAAAGGTGATAGCTTGGGAGTGTTCTCGGGTAAGCTCTCTCCTCTTATTTTTTTTTTCTAATTCTTAATATAAAGATTTCCTTCAATTGAAGGAAAGTCACCAGATAACTCCACGTAAGTGGAGAATTTAATTTAAGAGGGCTAATCATGAGGTTAGTCCCTCACTTTTCATACAATTATAGTTTTACCCTCCAACTTACACTTCTTCCATTTTAGCCACTAAAAGTTCAATTTTATTTAATAGAGTTCGATCATGATGCTTTAAGCCCATTTAGGGTTCGATAAAAATAATTAACTAGTCGATGAAATCTTTAAGCTTCGTCTATGTAGGATTCTCGATCATCGGAAATTAATTTCGAATAGACCGGTTTTCGGGGTGTTACATTATAAGATGCACTGAATCCCTATTGTTATTGCACTTGAATGAATAAATTTGGGGTTTAGAATTATAGGTGTTAGGCTCGATGATCACCTTCAATCGATGCTTGCCAAGTGGTGGAGAAGATAGATTTTTGGGTGATTGGTTTGTGGAAGACGAAAGTTGAACGACGCGATGAATTTATAGTGGTTCTGGCTTCGAACAAGCACATGCATCCACTACCTTAGCTCCCACTAAAGATTTTTGTACCAATTCACTAAATGATTCGTCCCCTTTTCTAGGATTAGGAGGAAACCCTTACAAACGGTTAATCTTTCTACCCAAAGATTAACCAAAAACCTTTACAAGAGATAGAAAATTAGGCCAAATAAAATTCCTCTCACAAGGTATTTGTTTTCACTTTTAAGCTCTCACCCTAACCGAAACACTTGAGCAAATATGACAGTTTTTGCTCACAAGTGATGTCTATACAAAAGATGAACAATTAAAGCCCTAAGACACAATTTCTCATTATAATGTTGTTAACATTTGAAGCATTGGTCTTCCATGGATGCTTGGAGGTCCCTTTTATACTCCCAAATGATTTTGTAGCCGTTGAAGACCGTTGGGATTGAATTGGAGCCGTTGGAGCCTTTATTGCCCACCATAAATGTAGTTCTGAAGCTGTTCGTATCGATACGCATGTAACAATATCGGTACGGCCTTTTTTAGAAATAGCCGTTGGAGGTCTGGTCTAGCTCTACGTATTGAAACGCATTGAGTTGTATCGAAATGCCTTGTATCGTATCGAAATGTGATTTTCCATATCGGTACGGTCTGCACTTTAAGAGACAGTTGGGAAAATAGCCATTGGGGGTTTTTCATAAAGTCGTTGGGCATTAAATGATGGGCATATCGAAACACATAGGAGCGTATCGAAACGACCTTTTCTGTATCGAAATAGGCAAGCCTTGTTTCGATACGGATTTTGGTAGTTTCAATTCCAGTCGTTGAAACCCTAAAGTGTATCAAAACGGGGTATAGTTTTTCAGTACGGACAAGTTGGAATTCTGGTTTTGGCTACTTTACAACATTTCAAAAACACTTCAAAACCTTTTTAAACTTCCTAAAACTTATTTTCATGTTGTTTTGACTTAAGGCATGTTTTAAATTCTTTTCAATTTAGTCCAAAACATTTTTCAATTTATTTTATCAAAATATATATCTCAACAATCTCCCCCTTTTTGATAAATTAAACCAACTTGAAAATTTGTTTGGGATTCTCCCCCATTTTGATATAATAAAACCAACTTGAAAATTTTGAATAAGATATTTTTATATTCTCAAAGAATTCAAAGTTCTCCCTTATTCATTTTGAAAAGACAATTTTTCAAACCAACTCTCCCCTTTTTTTATATCAAAAACAATTTAAAAGACCTTAAGCTCAAGAATAACAGTAGATGTTTATAATTTTTGACTCTATTAAAAGCTTTGGTTTTAAAATTGGCTCCCTCTTACTCAAAGCATCAAATATTATAGTCCAACCAAAAACAACCAGAAATTTACCAACACTTGAACTTCAAGGGAGGATGTGAAGTCTTCCTTCTTCAAGTGTTCTCCTTCTTGTGTGTCTGGAGTTCCCCCTCAAATTTGGACTTGTTGATCACTCTCCATCACACCTAAACAAGACAATCATGTAATTTTTGGTATCCAAATTGCTTTGGATCCATAAACGTTAGTAGCACATAATTTTGTCCCCTTATGAATCCATTTTTCAATTTCATCCTTTTTAGTTGAAGTAATTAGTCCTTTTGGGACTCAAATACTTCTAAAAACTTTTCCATTCAAAAATCTAGGGGCACTAGATTGTCTTTGATAAAAGTTTATTTTAACAAAAAAGGATTTGGAGCATTCTCCAATTTCATAAGTTTAAACATTTTTATAAAACAAATTCTTTTTGAGGTCATCAATTTCCCTTTGATGATCCGCTTGAACTTTTTAAAGCAAGTTTTGTAAATGAAGGTTCTTTTTCTCAAAGGCTTCAAACCTTGCTTCAAGTTCGAGATTTTTTTTGGAAAGCAATTCATTTTCAATTTTTATCTTTGAAAGCAACTTTTTGTTTTTGAAAATGAAGCCTTGAATTCCAAAAGTAAATCATCATAGGCTTCTTGTAACTCATCAAAAGTATATGAATTTGAACAAGATGAGTTAGAAGTTACCTCACCCTCTTGGAGGGTCATCAAACATGAGTGGGCTACCTCATCATCGGTGGAGTCTTCATCACTCCAAGTTGCCACATATGCTTGCTTTTAAGATGATTCCTTTTGTTACTCTTGTGGGAATCCTTCATCTTTTTCTTCGATCCATGTTTGGATTTAGCCATCTTGTTCTTCATGAACTGGGTGAACTTCTTAAAGAGATGAATCATCTCTTCATCTTTACTTTCCTCTTCACTTGAATCTACATGTGGGCATGTGGAGGAATTGAGAGCAACGACATTCGTGTTAATGCCTAGCAACATGATTTTCTTCTTCTTCATCTTCTTTATCTCTTCCTTCTTCTTCTCCTCTTCTTTTCCTTTCTTCAGGATTTCATAAGTGAAAAGAGACCCCAATAGTTCATCTAGCTTCAAAGTCTTGAGATTATTGGCTTTGATGATGGCGGTCTTTTTTGAGTCCTATTACTTAGGAAGAGAATAGAGAAGCTTCCGGAAAAGCTTGTCTTCCATAATGATTTCTCCATAGCCTTTGAGTTCATTTGTGATGGTGGAGAATCTATTAAACATCTTCGTGATGTCTTCACCTGGTTCCATCTTGAATTTCTCATAATTGAGGTTGAGTAGACCGATCTTGGTCTCCTTTACTTTGTTGGTTCCTTTGTATGTGACTTCAAGCTTGTCCCATACCTCATTGGCATCTTCACAATAAGGCATCTTCTTATAGATGTTAGGGTTGAATGCACAAAAAAGAATATGCAAAGCCTTGCGATTTAACTCCATCTTCTTGCGATCATCCGCACTCCATTCCACCTTGCTTCGTTGTGCCAAGAACGAATCATCCTCAACTATGTCCCAAAGCTTGTAATCTTTTGGCCTTGATGAAGAACATCATTCTTGTCTTCCAATAAGAATAGTTGGTCCAATCAAAGAAAGGTGGCTTAGCGATGGATTGTGTCATTTCGTTGGTTGATTGTATTGTTGATCGAGCTAGTCGAGATCGCCTCAATAGGTGGTTAAACCTTCTCGATTAAGCCTCGCTCTGATACCAATTGTTAGGCTCGATGATCACCTTCAACTGATGCTTTCTAAGTGGTGGAGAAGAAAATTTTTTGGGTGATTGATTTGTGGATGTCGAAAGTTGAACGACACAATGAATTTATAGTGGTTCGGGCTTCGAACAAGTACCTACATCCACTACCTTAGCTCTCACTAAGGATTTTCAACCAATTCACTAATTGATTCGTCCCTTTTTCTAGGATTAGGAGAAAACCCTTACAAACGGCTAATCTTTCTACCCAAAGATTAACCAAACACTCTTTACAAGAGAAAAAAATTAAGCAAACTAAAATTCATCTCACAAGGTATTTGTTTGCACTCTTTAAGCTCTCACCAAAACCTAAACACTTGAGCAAATATAACAATTTTGGCTTACAAATGTTGTCTATACAAAGGATGAACAATTAAAACCCTCAGACACAATTTCTCATCATAATGTTGTTGACATTTGAAGAATTGGTCTTCCATGGATGCTTGGAGGTCCCTTTTTGTAGAACTAATGTTTTGATATAATAATTGAAAAATGTATTGGACTAATGTGAAAAGAATTCAAAACTATTTCCAAAGTCCAAATAACTTGAAACTATGTTTAGGGATGTTTTCAAAAGGGTTTTACATGTTTTCAAAAGCCAAACTACACAAAACCATCTAGGTGTTTCGAAACACTCTTAGGTGTTTCGATACGGGGTATTCCAGTAGAAAAAACGTTTCGATACTGGTATCGAAACGAGTCTTTCCTTGATGAGATTTTTGCCCAGCGTTTCGATACGGGCTGTGTCATTTCAATACTCCTACGTGGCATCGACCACAACGGTCATAAACCCCAACGGCTATTTTCCAACTAACATTTAAATACAGAGCGTTTCGATACGGTGCCTAGCGTTTCGATATGGGCGTTTCGATACGGCCCATGGTGTTTCGATACGGATGCTCATTAGACTGCAACGACTCTTTCTACTTGAAGAGCGTATCGAAACGGGTAGCAGCAGAACTACATTTATGGTGGGAAATAAAGTCATCAACGGCTCCAAAACAACCCCAACGGCTAGTAACGGCTACAAACTCATCAAGGAGTATAAAAGGGGCCTCCAAGCATCAAGATATGGTTAATGCTTCAATTGTCAATCAACAAATGATCAAAAAGTGTCTTTGTACTTAAATTGTCAATTCTTGTATAGACAAACACTAGTGAGCCAAAATTGTCAAATTTGCTCAAGTGTTTTAGGTTTTGGGTGAGTGCATTATTGAGCAAACAAATACCTATTAGAGGGATTTAAGTTTGCATATTTCTTGTCTCTTTGTAAAGAGGGTTTGATCAAGGCTTTGGGTAGAAAGCTTGATCGATGTATAAGGGTTTCCTCCTAAGCCTAGAAAAGGGGACGAATCAATAGTGGATCGATTGGAAATCCTTAGTGGGAATCTAAGGTAGTGGATGTAGACCTTGGTTAGAAGGTTGAACCACTCTAAAATCATTGTGTCATCTTTATTTTAGCTTCCACACCACATCCACCCAAAATACCACCTCTCCACCACTTGGTGAGCAACATCGGTTGAAGGAATCGAGCACCTTAAAACTCAACAATTGGTATCAGAGCTTGACACAATCAAAGAGGATTAACATCCTATTGAGAAGATCCGACAAGACCGATCATCATTTCACCAACCGGCTTAAATGGCGCGATCCATCGACAAACCACCTTTCTTCGACGGAACCTACTATGCCCATTGGAAGACAAAGATGAAGTTTTTCATTAAATCAAGAGACTACAAGCTATGGGATATAGTTGAAGATGGTTCGTTCGTGCCTCAACGAAGCAAAGCGCAGTTGAGTGCCGACGATCGAAAGAAGATGGAGTTAAATTGCAAAGCCTTGCACATTTTCTTTTGTGCATTTGGCCCAACCATCTATGAGAAGATGTCTTCTTGTGAGAGTGGCAAGGAGGTATGGGACAAGCTTGAAGTCACATACGAGGGAACCGATGAAGTTAAGGAGACCAAGATTGGGCTCCTCACCTTAGAGTATGAGAACTTCAAGATGGATCCGGAAGAGAACATCGAGAAGATGTTGGATAGGTTCTCCACAATCACCAATGGTCTCAAGGGCTATGGTGAAACCATTCCCGAGGTGAAACTTATCTGAAAGCTCATCTACTCACTTTCCGAGTCTTGGGACTCAAAGAGGACCGCCATCATTGAAGCCAAAAATTTGAAGACCTTGAAGCTTGATGAATTCATGGGGTCACTCCTTACTCATCAAATCATGAAGAAGAACAAAGAAGATGAGAAGAAGAGGGAAGAAATTAGAGCTATGGGAGAGAAGAAGCTCAAGGGGCTTAGCATCAACACCAATGTCATTGCTCTCAAGTCCTCCACTTGCCATCATGTTGATTCAAGTGAAGAGGAGGATGAAGAAGAAGATATAGTTCATCTCTTCAAGAAGTGTGCCACATTCATGAAGAAAGCCTTAAAAGAGCTTGAACGAGAATCCATAAAAAGGGAGAGGGCAAGCACTTCAAGCCATAAGAAGAAGGCACATGTGGCTACTTGGAGTGATGAGGACTCCACCGACGATGAACAAGCCAACCTTTGCCTTATGGCCATCGAAGAAGATTCAAGGGTAACTTCTAATTCATGTACTTTATGTTCTTACTCTTTTGATGAATTACAAGATGCCTACGATGATTTGGTTTTAGAGTTTAAAAATCACATTTTGAAAAACAATAAATTGATTTCAAAGTTAAAAATTCAAAATGATTTGATTTCTAAAACCAAACTTGAACTTGAAGCAAAACTCGAAGAGTTTGAACAAAAATGTTTTGATTTACAAAATTTGCTTCATAAATTTCAAGAAGAAAAAGATTTGATTTCCAAAGAGCTAGAAAAGAAAAACAATTTTGGAAAATCAAATTTTTATGTAAGTCAATCTAGTGCCCCTAGATTTGTAAAAGGAAAATGTTTTAGAAGTATTTGGGTCCCCAAAGGACTTAGTACTTCAATTAAAAAGGATGAAATTGAAAAATGGATTCCTAAGGGGACTAAAGTTTGTGCTACTAATGTCTATGGATCCAAAGCAATTTGGTTACCAAAAATTACTTGATTGTCTTTTGCTAGGTGTGATGGAGAGTGATCAACAAGTCCAATTAATGAGGGGGAGCTCCATTCACACTAAGGAAGAACACTTGAAGAAGGAAGGCTTCACATCCTCCCTTGAGTTCAAGTGTGGTAAAATCTAGTTGCTTTTGTTTTATTTGATTTATTTTTATTTATGTCAACTAGATGATCATAAATGTTGGACTAACACTTTTAATGTTTTAAATTTATTTTGATATAACAAAAAGAGGGAGAAATGGTTTGAAAAATTGAATTTTCAAATGAATAAGGGGGGGGGGGGGTTATTTGATTTCATATCTTTAATCTCTTATTCACAATTTTAAAGTTAAAGGGGGAGAGTCCCAAACAATTTTTCAAGTTGGTTTTATTATATCAAAAAGGGGGAGATTGTAGAACTAATGTTTTGATATAATAATTGAAAAATGTTTTGGATTAATGTAAAAAGAATTCAAAACTATTTCCAAAGTCCAAATAAACTTGAAACTATGTTTAGGGATGTTTTCAAAAGGGTTTTACATGTTTTCAAAAGCCAAACTACACGAAACCATCCAGGTGTTTCGAAACACCCTTAGGTGTTTCGATACGGGGTATTCCAGTAGCAAAAACATTTCGATACTTGTATCGAAACGGGTCTTTCCTGGATGAGATTTTTGCCCAGCGTTTCGATACGGGCTGTGCCGTTTCGATACGCCTACGTGGCATCGACCACAACGGTCATAAACCCCAACGTCTATTTTCCAACTAACATTTAAATGCAGAGCGTTTCGATACGGTGCCTAGCGTTTCGATATGGGCATTTCGATACGGCCCATGGCATTTCAATACAGATGCTGATCAGACTGCAATGGCTCTTTCTACTTGAAGAGCGTATCGAAACGGGTTCGAGCGTTTCGATACGGGTAGCAGCAAAACTGCATTTATGGTGGGAAATAAAGTCTTCAACGGCTCCAAAACAACCCCAACGGCTAGTAACGGCTACAAACTCATCAAGAAGTATAAAAGGGACCTCCAAGCATCAAGATATGGTTAATGCTTCAATTGTCAATCAACAAATGATCAAAAAGTGTCTTTGTACTTAAATTGTCAATTCTTGTATAGACAAACACTAGTGAGCCAAAATTGTCAGATTTGCTCAAGTATTTTAGGTTTTGGGTGAGTGCATTATTGAGCAAACAAATACCTATTAGAGGGATTTAAGTTTGCATATTTCTTGTCTCTTTGTAAAGAGGGTTTGATCAAGGCTTTGGGTAGAAAGCTTGACCGGTGTATAAGGGTTTCCTCCTAAGCCTAGAAAAGGGGACGAATCAATAGTGGATTGATTGGAAATCCTTAGTGGGAAGCTAAGGTAGTGAATGTAGACCTTGGTTAGAAGGTTGAACCACTCTAAAATCATTGTGTCATCTTTATTTTAGCTTCCACACCACATTCACC
This sequence comes from Hibiscus trionum, assembly GCA_030270665.1. Classification (NCBI taxonomy): domain Eukaryota; kingdom Viridiplantae; phylum Streptophyta; class Magnoliopsida; order Malvales; family Malvaceae; genus Hibiscus; species Hibiscus trionum. Next base: position 3,529,660 of record BSYR01000007.1, on the reverse strand, counting down.
CAAAATATCACCTCTCCACCACTTGGTGAGCAACATCGGTCGAAGGAATCAAGCACCTTAAAACTCAACACTTTTATACTCCTAAATGAGTTTGTAGTCGTTAAGGACCCTTGGGATTGAATTGGAGCCGTTGAAGCCTTTATTTCCCACCATAAATGTAGTTCTGGAGTTGTCCGTATCGATACGCATTTAACCGTATCGGTACGACCTTCTTTAGAAATAGCCGTTAGAGGTCCGGTCCAGCTCTGCGTATCTAAACACATTGAGGTGTATCGAAACACCTTGTAGCATACCGAAACGTGATTGTTCGTATCGGTACAGTCTGCACTTTAAGAGACAATTGGAAAAATAGTCGTTGGGGTTTTTTCATAAAGTTGTTGGGCATGAAATGTTGGGCGTATCAAAACGTATACGAGCGTATCGAAACGACCTTTGTCGTATCGAAACGAGCAAGCCCTGTTTCGGTACGTATTTTAGCAGTTTCAATTCCAGTAGTTGAAACCCTAAAGTGTATCGAAACAGGGGTATACCGTTTTGGAATGGACAAGATGAAATTCTTGTTTTAGCTACTTTGAAACATTTCAAAAACACTTCAAAACCTTTTACAACTTTTTCAAACTTATTTTCAAGTTGTTTTGACTTAAGGCATGTTTTAAATTCTTTTCAATTTAGTCCAAAATCTATATCTCAATAATATGCTTAAATTCAAATCAACCCTTCTGCTCATGGGACTTGATGATGTTATATTTTTGGGTTGGTGGGTTGGGTGAAAACTTGAAGATAGTAGCTGTGGCTCGAAATGAAATCTTTGGAAACAATGTTTCCAGTTTGTTGCCTATATAGGAACTATATGCTCATGCTTGTCTTTGTACTCATGTAATGAAGTGGCGTACATTTCTTTTAAATATGCTGACAAGCTTTGTTTTTGAAGACCTACAAATTTGTTAGTAGTTGGGCTTCTAAGAAGTTCATAACAGGATGGTAAGTGTCATTCTTACATCTCCGTACTTTAGATTTATGAACTTATAATGTATTTTTGTCTAACTATAATATGTATGGTATTTCCTTGTAAAAAAATGAGTTGTTCCGATTTAGCTTTTTGTTTTGTATCATTGATTGTGTATGAAAATACTTTCACTGCTGTATCAAACCTGAATTGTTCTGAAAATCAACTTTGATTCTTTACTTATATGCTCCAAGTTGATTTTTTTTTTGTTTTTTTGCTCCAACTGGTTATACCAATGTATTGTGTTATTCGGTATTCAAATCCTTTCTAGAAAACTTTTTATTCCCATTATGCAGTATTTAGAATGAATTTGATTTGCTTACCGTTCAATTCATTTTCTGGTTATAGGTTTTTGATAAATAACTTGGATTTGAGAAATGGTTTAGTTTGCCGGCTAATGTTCTCTGATGTTTTGCGGAAGGACTGAGTTCAGCTTTCATGGAACAACAATGTAAATATCATTTCTGCACTGTCCCTTGGAATGTGTATAGACACTTAAATATGCTTCTTTTTATGTCTATTTCAGTGCCCGAACAACAGTTTAAATAACAGTACAAAGGTACAATATAAACCCTATTACTACTGATTTTATGTGCCAAGTGATGATTATTGGGAAATTTGTGCAAGGGCTTTGAGTTCCTTTTATGATAAAGGGAAATGGGGATTTGAAAATATACTGTACATTTTTCTTCTGATGGTAGTTTATGGTTTTGATTCGCTTGAGCTAGTTTTTTGTGTTTTTATGTGCTTGTTTTTAATCATTTGAGTGGGTTTTGATTCACTGAAATATGTTTCTTTTTATGTTCGTGTTTTTATACACTTAATCATTTATATGAGCCATCTGCCTTTTATATAACCTATACGAACGTAGATTGCGTGTTCGCTGGTTAGCGCAAGTGAAAATTCTTGACAATCACATTGATGTGAAGAATGTTCTTGTGGACATGGGAATCTACTTTCAAGTACAAGTAATATTTGGACAAATTCATCTGACTATTAGATTGTTCAATTTTATTCTGTAAATAAAGTGAATAGATGAGAACTAAAAGCAAAATAAAAGAGTAAATTTAATAGTTTAGTTCTGTAAATGTCACAAGTTTTATTGAACCTTTATAAATTTGTAATTTAGTTGAACCTTTTGAAAGTTCTTTTTATGAATTACCCAACGTGGTTTATGACTCCCAAAATGTGCTTTTGATATGCTTTCTTGGTAGGTGTAATTAATGATCTTTTTTTCACCAGATAATATTTAATGTTTTCCTTGTCTGCAGGATAACTATTTGGATTGCTTTGGCAATCTTAAGACCATTGGTAAGGTGAGATAAATCTCACTCGATTGGAAATTAGAAAGTAGTCAAAGCACCAATCATTTATTTTATGCTAAATCCTACTCAAAATGTACGTAATTTCAGATTGGGACTGATATCAGAGGTTTTAAGTGCTCTTGGTTAGTGGTTAAAGCAATGGAAATCTGCAATGAGGAGCAGGAGGAAGTATTATAGGCAAGAATGGAACTGTTTCTGTCAGTTGTCTTGTTTGTTAATTTGATATGGTTACTCAAGGTTCGATATTATTTAGGATTTCTTCTTGAGATCTCCAACTATGGTTTAACTCATGTTGCTGCTGATCCCTAGATTAGATTGTTGTTCACTTAAAATGTTACCAAAACTTGTTGTTTTAGCTTCTCTTACATTGTATATATTTCAAGTTTCTATACTTTTTGTATATTTAAAATTTGGTCTTTTTACATTTCAAATTTAAGAATTCAATTTTAATTGTCAATTGTGTTAAACTTGGTATGCTATGTCATTTTGAAATAAAAAAATAGAAATTTATAATAAAAATAGTAATTGTCAAAAGGCAAATTTGTGGCGTTTTTGGAAAAAATGTCACAATATCTCATAACTTTTACTGCGTTTTGGTTAAAAATGCCATTATAACTCAACATTTACAGCGTTTTGAAAATCAAGCGTCAGTAAAAATAGGGTTTTTAGCGGCATTTTTGTACTCAAACGCCACTAAAGGTCGAGTTCTATAGCGGCGTTTTGAAACTCAAACGCCACTAAAGACAGGGTATTAGTGGCGTTTTGAATATCAAACTCTGCTATAGGACTCAACCTTTTGCGGCATTTTATATTCACAAAGGCTGCTAACTATTGCGTCGCTGGATCTAGCGGCACTTCATGCGACGTTTTTTTAAGCTTCGAGAGGGTTTTTAGCGGCACTTAAAAACACGGCTATATAACAAAAATACGCCGCTAAAAAACTATTTTTTAAAGTGAAACCAATAATTTTTATTTTAATAATAATAAACCCATAGTGAGAGTTTTTGGTGTTTTGAGTCGACAAGAAGGGTTAAAAAATGTTCGCGTGATTTTGATTTTAAAACAACCAACTCCAACCAAAATATCTCAAGGGATCTATCCCATGAAGAGAGGGGATCAATCCTTTCAGTTAAAGAATCATGGGATCGATTCTTGCAACAAAGGGATCAATTTTTTCAAAAACTTACGACAATGGGATTCAACGGATCGATCCCTTATTGTATGGGATCGGTTTTTTATGAAAATATGTAATATAATCATAAGGATCTATTTGATGAATTTCTAACCCTAAAAAGGCATCCTAAGTCACTAAAATGATTGAAAAAGAATTTTTAATGACTTAAAAAGACTTAAAATGCATGGATGTCAACTTGAAACAACAAATTGTGTAAATTTCCATCAAGCATAAAAATAGTTCTCTATTTTTTGACACAATTAGTCCATTATAAGTCCCAAACCCACAAAGGCTCTAATAAGTCCTAAATATACATTTTTGGACATTTTTATAACATCACAACATTATATTCTCAAAAATCATCATAAAATATCATTTTTGGACATTTTTCCTTTGGAAAGTCTAATGAAACTATTTTGTCTATGATAAAAGCTAGTTTAAACAAATCTTGAGTTAAAGCTATCTCCATTTTCAACTTTACAATTAGTCTTTGATAAAAGAAGTTTTTTCTTTGGGTAAACTACACTAGGTACCACCAAACTATAGGCGATGACTCGTTTTTGCCATCGACCTTTCGAATTGGTCCAATTGTATCATTAAACTTTAGTTTTCGACTTGTTTATATCACTTAGTCGTTAACTTCTTAACGAGGCGATAACATGACAGACGGTCGATGACGTGAACGACAAACCAAAACAACGCCATTTTTGTTTGGTTGTCTTGATGCCCAGAATAGCCTAAAACGCCATTTTGATGGATGCAAATTAAAAAAAAAAACACTTATGGGGGTTTGAACTTGGGACCTTTAAAACCAAATTATTGAGTTAAACCACCAAGCCAACTTATATTTTTATTAAATTGTTTACACAAATAATATTTATTAAACCAAAGTTTGGATTAATTTAATTTATTTTTGTTAATGTTTCTTGATTCAAATAATAGAAAAATTAGTCCTCAATGTTTTATTGGATTTTAATTTTGCCTATATTTTGGTACCCAAATTCTTTTGGGTCCATCGAAGTTCTTCTCAATAATTTTAGTTCCCTAAGGAATCCATTTGACAATGACATCCTTATTATTAGAAGAAACAAGTCCTTTAGAAACCCACACACTTTTAATCATTTTTCCTTTTAAAAATCTAGTGAAATTATTTTATCTGTGATAAAAGCTAGTTTTAACAAATCTTGAGTTATAGCTATCTCCATTTTTAACTTTACAATTAGTGAATTTCTTAAAAGAAACTTTTTATTTTTCAAGATCATCGATTTGTTTTTTATGATCCTCATGAACTTTTTTAGAAATAGTTGTTGGCAATGAATTGGAACCGTTGGAGCCTTATTTCTCACCATAAATGTAGTTCTGGAGATGTCCATATCGATACACATTTAACCGTATCAGTACGGCCTTCTTTAGAAATAGCCGTTGGTGGTCTGGTCCAGCTCTGCGTATCTAAACACGTTGAGGTGTATCGAAATACCTTGTAGTATACCGAAACGTGATTGTCCGTATTGGTACGGTCTGCACTTTAAGAGACAGTTGGGAAAATAGTCGTTGGGGTTTTTTCATAAAGTTGTTGGGCATTAAATGTTGGGTGTATCGAAACGTATAGGAGCGTATCGAAACGACCTTTTTCGTATCAAAATGGGCAAGCCCTATTTCAGTACGGATTTTGGAAGTTTCAATTCTAGTAGCTGAAACCCTAAAGTGTATCGAAACATGGGTATACCGTTTTGGAATGGACAAGCTAGAATTCTTGTTTTATATCCTCTCTATGGATACTAGCCGTTTGGAGTCGTTGTGATGTAATAAAGTCGTTAACTAAAAAGAAAATTAGCATTTATGGCGCCAAGGATCGATCCATTTACCAAGGGATCGATCATTTTTGTAACACCCCCTACCCGGCCTGGTCGAGAACCGGGTCGGAAAGTACCACCGGTAAGCGATACAATGATCGGTGCAATAAATTTTCAATCAATAAACACTACATGAACAATGTTATACTTTAATAGATTACCACATATAAGTATTACTCCCATTTATCCATTATGAATTAATAATTAATTATTTAGGACCAATTCTTAACTATTACAAGTTTTAGGGACTCAACTATAAATCTGATAAATTAGAGGTCTTTCGATGCAATTGATTATACTACAATGAAATTCAATAAAATAATAGCAAGGTTGTGATTTTTCATACTATTCAGAATTCATTACTCATCCAATTGAATCATCCTAAATTCAGTGACCAATCTGTGGACATTGTAAAGCTTCAATCTATGCCTTTTAACCAACTTAACTAACCCTGTATCGAAACACCTAGATGCCGTTTCGATACGAGTGTACGATGATCAACATGGGTTGATTTTGCCCATACCTCGTATTGATACAAGTGAGCCCTGTTTCGATACGAGTTGACTTTCGTTACCTTTGACTATTGACCCATTCCGATACAGGTAAGGCCCGTATCGAAACAAGGAATTCTAGTGGTAAAACATTTCGATATAGCTCCAAACCGTACCGATACGCCTTGATCCTTAGGTTTAATTATGCTTAACCGTTTTGATACGCTATTACCTCGTATCGATACGGTCTAACCTGTAATGACAGATTTTTGCTGGTTTTTAATTGAATTGACCTATCGAACGATGTTCAAATGTAATGAAACTTTACACACAACATTTTAATGCTATAAACTACTGGCATGCCAAATTTCATGATCATTTGAATACGTTTACTAAGTTTTCACCTATGCGAGCCATATATTCCATTTCTGCCAACTTTTAACCACACCAAAAATCATTTTAGGGCTTATAACAGCATTTCAACTTATACACATTATGAGCATATCAAAATGGACACACAAGACTAGTTAAACTACTTTGCCACCTTTCTAGGAGTTTATAAGAGCAAAATAGATTACTTTCGGCTTGTAATGACTTGTCTTGCTACGACTTTTCTGATCTTCCACAACGATCGATTCCTTAACTTGAAATGAATGAGATGAGACACATTAGGCATACTTTGCCTAGTGAGGTAGTCATATACAATGTAAATATCAATAAGTGATTCATGTACGTATAATCATGCTTAACAATAGCAATGTTATGCTCCAATATGCAATATTTAACATATCAAATTCATTATTAACCCTTGGATTGAATCAAGATAGTGGATACGTGAATTCCTACTCCTCGCCAAATCAATAAATGGTCTAGTCCCTCCGCCTCACCAATGACCAAGTACAATACACATCCATACACCCAGTGGCGGAACATCATGGGGGCCACAGGGGATGTGGTCCCCGCCAATTTGCTAATTTCTTTAAGAAAAAAAGATAAAATTAGTGTATTAATCCTTCAATTTTTATAAAATTTTATTTTAGCCCCCCTCAAAACTTTTAGTCTCATTTTGGTCCCCTCCTTTACAAATTTCTAGTTCCGCCCCTGCCTACACCTTGCCAAATCAATATAGGTCATAGCCTTAGGACCGTAGTTCACCCGTAAACTGAGCTCATGAATCCTATGGCATTCTAATTGTATCCAAGGTCTGTTCAAATCCAAGGTTTCAATGACAATATCCATATTCAATATTCAGTGATAATTCTGATGACCAATGACCTCAATGTTATTATTAGTAACCATGTTTCAATATCAATATTTCATGATTTCAATGTCAATGTCAATGTCTGATGGTTCATTTACAATGTGTCAATAACAATAACTATATGGATAACAATACACGATGGTGATGCCAATAACTACATCCGATGTTCATTACATAACTTACCGATGCTTACCAATAGGTTCGTTTAACAATATGATGCAACTTCCTTAAAAGACATGTTAGCTATTTAATCGAAATCAACAATAATGAGTTCAGGAAGGCTCCTCGCCTAATCCCGAGACTTTGACTACACTCACCTTGATATTCGATGCTGTTACGGCTCTCGGATGACAACACCCTTGTTTCTAGCTTTCGATGGAGATGGCAAAATCTCTCTCTCCACTTCTTGAGCTAGAAAATCAATAGGAGTATGTTAAAAACAATATCACGATATCGTAATCAATATAACGATATCAAAAATCGATATCTAAACTCAACCTAGCTATTAATCAAGAATTTACATTGATGGCCAAAACCTAACATGAGATTATTCTCATAAACACCATGGATTTCCGATAATAGTTTGAGGGGAATATCTTACCCGATCACTAGCAATGATTCGATAACAATAGAACGAAGGAAAAACAAAGCGTGAAGCTAGCTCTAATGGAGGTTCTTGCTTAGGTGAAGAAGAAGATGATGGCTAATTTGAGGTGTTTGCTTCAACAAGTCTTGGGTAGCTTTCCTACGCTCATTTCTTTGTTTAATCTATCCTTAGGCAATTTAGCTTTCCTTCATATAAAGGAAAGGTCTCCGATTATCCCACATAGGTGGGATTTTAATTATGGAGGGGCTAATCGCAATATTAGACCCTCAACTCCTAATACACTATGATTTTTCCCTCAAACTTGCAATTTCCTCAATTTAGTCACGGATTAAGTTTCGATATTATTCTATAGGGTCCAACGATAATAATTTAACTCAATTAGAGTCCAATATCAATTAATTAACAAGCCGATACAATATTTAAACTTTATCGATGTGAGATTTCTGATCACCGGAACCTAATTCCGGCTAGACCGAATTTTGAGGTGTTACAACTTTCCCCCCTAAGAAAAATTCGTCCTCGAATTTTACCCGAATCAAAGAGATGTGGATATTTCTTCCTCATGGTCTCCTCCGGTTCCCAGGTATCTCTTCAATGGCGTGGCTATTCTAGAGCACTTTAACAAAAAGCACAGATTTGTTGCGAAGTCTCTTGACTTCCTTTGCTAGAATTTGGACCGGTTCTTCTTCGTATGATAAGTTTGGTTGAATTTCCATAGATTCATGTTCGATAATGTGCGAAGGATCAGAACGGTACTTCTGAAACATTGACACATGGAAGACGTCATGAATATTACTTAGTTCTGATGGCAACTTGTTGGGTTGTGTGGTGCTCGATTCGTTCAATCGTTCTTGCTCGCCAAGTGGTGGAGAAGTGGAATTTTGGGTGTAAGAGGTGTGGAAGCTAAAAAGAATAGAGACACAATGATTTATAGTGGTTCAACCTTCTAACCAAATATACATCCACTACCTTAGCTTCCCACTAAGGATTTCCAATCAATCCACTATTGATTCGCCCCTTTTTCTAGGCTTAGGAGGAAACCCTTACAAACCGATCAAGCTTTCTACCCAAAGCCTTGATCAAACCCTCTTTACAAAGAGAAAAGATAAGCAAACTCAAATCCCTCTAATAGGTATTTGTTTGCACAAATAAGCTCTCACCCAATTCTAAAAACACTTGAGCAAATCTAACAATTTTGGCTCACTAGTGTTTGTCTATACAAAGAGTGGACACTTAAGCACTAAGATAATTTCTTGATCATATGTTGTATTACAATTGAAGCATTAACCATTACTAGATGCTTGGAGGTCCCTTTTATACTCCTCTTTGAGTTTGTAGCCGTTACTAGCCGTTGGGGTTGAATTGGAGCCGTTGGAGACTTTAATTCCCACCATAAATGCAGTTCTGCAGCTCCCCGTTTCGAAATGCTCGACACCGTTTCAAAACACCCTTGAAATATAAAGAGCCGTTGCGGCACCCGTATCGAAACATCCTTGGCCGTATCGAAATGCCCGTATCGAAATGCTTATCACCGTATCGAAACAATCTGTATTTAAATGTTAGTTGGGAAGTAGCCGTTGGGGGGTTTATGACCGTTGAGGTCAATGCCACGTAGGCGTATCGAAACGACAGAGGCCGTATCGAAACGCTAGGCAAAAATCTCACCCAGATAAAGCCCGTTTCGAAACACTTTGACACAGTAAAGACTCGTATCGGAACACCTAGGGGTGTTTTGAAACACCTTGATGGTTTTGTTGAAATTGGCTTTGAAAACACTTAAAACCTTTTATAAATATCCCTTAAACATAGTTCCAAGTTGTTTGGACTTTAGAAATTGTTTTGAATTCTTTTTAATTTGTCCAAAACATTTTTCAATTATTATATCAAAGCATTAGTTCTACAATCTCCCCCTTTTTGATATAATAAAACCAACTTGAAAATTGTTTGGGATTCTCCCCCTTTAAGTTTGAAAATGTGAATAAGAGATGAAAAATTTTAAATAGATTAAAGCTCCCTTTAAAATAGATTAAAGCTCCCCCTTATTCATTTGAAAATGCAATTTTTCAAACCATTTCTCCCCCTTTTTGTTATATCAAAAAGAATTTAAAACACTTTTAAGCTCAAAATAACCATAGAGGTTTAGATTTTGAAAATATTAAAGAGTTTGGTTTTAAATTGGCTCTCCCTTACTCAAAGCATCATTAAAAATGTTAGTTTAACATATATGATCATCTAGTTAACATAAATGAAAATAAATCAAATAAAAGCAAAAGCAACTAGATTTTACCACACTTGAACACAAGGGAGGATGTGAAGCCTTCCTTCTTCAAGTGTCTTTCTTGTGTGCATGGAGCTCCCCCTCAATGTTTGACTTGTTGATCACTCTCCATCACACCTAGCAGAAGACAATCAAGTAATTTTTGGTATCCAAATTGCTTTGGATCCATAGACATTAGTGGCACAAAACTTAGTCCCCTTAGGAATCCATTTTTCAATTTCATCCTTTTTAGTTGAAGTACTTAGTCCTTTTGGGACCCAAATACTTCTAAAACATTTACTGTTCACAAATCTAGGGGCACTAGATTGTCTTTGATAAAACTTTGATTTTCCAAAATCATTTTCTTTTCTAGTTCTTTGGAAATCAAAATCTTTTCTTTCTTAAGATCGTCAACTTCTTTTTGATGATCTTTTTCCATTGTTTGAAGCAAATTTTGTAAACTAGAAACTTGTTGCTCAAAATCTTTCAATTTTGCTTCAAACTCAAAATTGGTTTTCAAAAGCAAATCATTATCATCTTTCAACTTTAAAATCAATTTTTTTTGTTTTTAGAAAATGAAGCCTTGAATTCAAAAACCAATTCATCATAGGCTTATTGTAACTCATCAAAAGTATAGGAATTTGAAAAGGATGAGTTAGAAGTTACCTCCCCCTCATTGAGGGCCATCAAGCATAGGTGGGCTACTTCATCATCGGTGGAGTCTTCATCACTCCATGTGGCCACATATGCTTGTTTTGAAGATGATCCCTTTTTGTTGGACTTGTGGGATTCCTTCATCTTCTTCCTCGATTCATGCCTTGAATTCTCCATTTTGTTCTTCATGAACCGGGAAAATTTGTTGAAGAGATATGCCATCTCTTCATCTTCACTTTTCTCCTCACTTGAATCTACATGATGGCATGTGGAGGATTTGAGAGCAATGGCATTTGTGTTGATGCCAAGTCCTTTGAGCTTCTTCTCCCTCATAGCTCTAATTTCTTCCCTCTTCTTCTCCTCTTCTTTGTTTTTCCTCATGATTTGGTGAGTGAGAAGTGACCCCATTAGCTCATCAAGCTTCAAGGTTTTGAGATTCTTGGCTTCGATGATGGCGATCCTTTTTGAGTCTCATGACTCAAGAAGTGAGTAGATGAGCTTTCGAACAAGTTTTTCTTCCGGGATGGCTTCTCTAAAACCTTTTAGTCCATTGGTGATGGTGGAGAACCGATCAAACATCTTCTCGATGTCCTCTTCTGGATCCATCTTGAAGTTTTCATACGCTAAGGTGAGGAGCCCAATCTTGGTCTCCTTTACTTCATTAGTCCCCTCGTATGTGACTTCAAGCTTGTCCCATACATCCTTGGCACTCTCACAAGAAGACATCTTCTCATAGATGTTTGGGCCAAATGCACAAAATAGGATGTGCAAGGCTTTGCAATTAAGCTCCATCTTCTTGCGATCGTCGGCACTCCATTCCGCCTTGCTTCCTTGTGACACGAACGGACCATCTTCTACTATATCCCATAGCTTGTAGTCCTTGGACTTTATGAAGAACTTCATCCTTGTCTTCCAATGTGCATAGTGAGTTCCGTCGAAGAAGGGCAGTTTGTCGATAAATAGCGCCATAGAGCCGGTTGTGTGAAATGATGATCAAGCTTGCCAGATCTTCTCAATAGGATGTTAATCCTCTTCAAATGATCAAAGCTCTGATACCAATTGTTGGGTTGTGTGGTGCTCGATTCGTTCAACCGTTCTTGATCGCCAAGTGGTGGAGAAGTGGAATTTTGGGTGCAAGATGTGTGGAAGCTAAAAAGAATTGAGACACAATGATTTATAGTGGTTCAACCTTGTAACCAAATATACATCCACTACCTTAGCTTCCCACTAAGGATTTCCAATCAATCCACTATTGATTCGTCCCCTTTTCTAGGCTTAGGAGGAAACCCTTACAAACAGATCAAGATTTCTACCCAAAGCCTTGATCAAACCCTCTTTACAAAGAGAAAAGATAAGAAAACTCAAATCCCTCTAATAGGTATTTGTTTGCACAAATAAGCTCTCACCCAATCCTTAAAACACTTGAGCAAATCTAACAATTTTGGTTCACTAGTGTTTGTCTATACAAAGAGTGGACACTTAAGAACTAAGACAATTTCTTGATCATATGTTGTATTACAATTGAAGCATTAACCATTACTAGATGCTTAGAGGTCCCTTTTATACTCCTCTTTGAGTTTGCAGTTGTTACTAGCCGTTGGGGATGAATTGGAGCCGTTGGAGACTTTAATTCCCACCATAAATGCAGTTCTGCAGCTACCCATTTCGAAACGCTCGACACCGTTTCGAAACACCCTTGAAATAGAAAGAGCTGTTGCAGCACCCGTATCGAAACGTCCTTGGCTGTATCGGAACGCTCGTATCGAAATGCTTATCACCGTATCGAAACGATCTGCATTTAAATGTTAGTTGGGAAGTAGCTATTGGGGGGGTTTATGACTGTTGAGGTCAATGCCATGTAGGCGTATCGAAACGACAGAGGCCGTATCGAAACGCTAGGCAAAAATCTCACCCAGATAAAGCCCGTTTCAAAACCCGTATCGAAACATCTAGGGGTGTTTCGAAACACCTGGATGGTTTTGTTGAAATTGACTTTGAAAACACTTAAAACCTTTTATAAATATCTCTTAAACATAGTTCCAAGTTTTTTGGACTTTAGAAATTGTTTTGAATTCTTTTTAACTTGTCCAAAACATTTTTCAATTATTATATCAAAACATTAGTTCTACACAATTGTAATCGATATGCCACAGGGCCAATTCTTTCAATTACTTTAAAGGGTCCAATGAATCGGGGACTCAATTTTCCCTTCTTGCCAAACCTCCAAACTTTTTTCTATGGTGATACTTTAAGAAAGGCTTTTTCACCAACTTCATATTCAATGTCTTTTCTTTTGAGGTCGGCATAAGCCTTCTGCCGATCAAAGGCAGCTTTCAAGCGATCATGAATGGTGGTAACCCGTTCTTCAGTTTCCCGAAGTAGGTTAGGACCTAACATTTTGCCTTTACCAAGTTCAGACCAACACAATGGAGTTCGGCATCGTCTGCCATACATTGCCTCGTACGAAGCAATCTGGATTAAAGCCTGGTAGCTGTTATTGTAGGCAAACTCAACAAGGGGGTAAGGACTTCACCCAAGTCCCACCAAAGTCGATAATGCATGCTCGAAGCATATCTTCCAAGATTTGTACATGAAAGTTCAATAAAAATACATATTTCAAAGGGTTCAATGGAAGAGTCTTTCGATAATTACCTGAATTAACCTTTCTGACTAGTCGTTGGATTGAGGGTGAAAGGTTGTGCTAAGATTAACTCTGGTGCCCAGAGCTTCTTGTAAGGTTCTCCAGAACCGAGATGCAAATTGAGGGTCTCGATCGGAGATAATAGACTTGGGTACTTCGTGGAGTCGAATTACTTCCTTGACGTTCAAGTAAGCTAATTTAGGGAGACTTTAGTCCATTCTAGCCGATATGAAATGAGCTGACTTGGTGAAACGATCTACAATGACCCATATGGCATCATGTTTTGCGGGAGTTAAAGGTAGGCCACTAACAAAATCCATAGTAATCTTCTCCCACTTCCATTGCGGAGGATCAATGGGTTGTAACAGTTCGATAGGAACACAATGTTCTACTTTAACACGTTGGCACGTGAGACACTTAGATATGTAATCGACTATGGTCTGCTTCATGTCTGACCACCAATAGAGTTCACGAAGGTCCTTATACATCTTCTATGCTTTGGGAGTCGGATAGTGGTGCCGAATGATGTTGAGTTGAGGTGCACTATTCTGAATGAAGCTCATAGTAGTCCTTTTTCTACGCACCCTGGTAGTACGAAGATGTATCGTGGTTTATGGATGAGTACTATTGGGTGGGGTTGAAGAAGGATGTTGTTGAATTTGTTGGCAAATGCATGGTTTGTCAGCGAGTGAAGGTTGAACATCAGGTTCCTTCTGGGTTGTTGCAACCATTGAAAATCCCAAAACGGAAGTGGGAGAGGATTACCATGGATTTCGTGTCTGGTTTGCCTTTGTCACCATCGAAGAAGAATTCAATTTGGGTGATTGTTTATCGCCTTACGAAGTGTGCACACTTCTTGCCTGTGCATACTACGTATACATTGGATAAGCTGACTGAGTTTTACATTGCTGAGATTGTGCGTTTGCACGGGGTACCGAAGTCTATAGTGTCGGATAGAGATCTGGGGTTCACATCAAGGTTTTGGGAATGTTTACATCAAGCTTTGGGTACACGGTTGAATTTTAGTACTTCTTATCATCCTCAGACGGATGGACAATCAGAGCGTGTTATCCAGGTGCTTGAGGACATGTTGAGATGTTGTTTTATTGGTTTTCAGGGATCTTGGGAGAAGCACTTGCCTTTGGTTGAGTTTGCTTACAACAATAGTTATCAGACAAGCATTCAAATGGCTCCATACGAGGCATTGTATGGGAGAAAGTGTAGAACGCCTCTTTATTGGGCAGAAACTTGGCAAAAGTTGGTTTCGATGCCGGCTTTGTTGAAAGGAACCACTGAGAAGGTGAAGCTCATTTGTGAGCACTTGAAGACAGCATCAGACTGGAAAAAGTCTTACGCGGATCTGAAGCGTAAGGAGATTGAGTTCGCGGTTGGCGAACGAGTGTTCTTGAAACTATCGCCTTGGAAGAAGGTGATGAGATTTGGGCGTAAGGGTAAGCTTAACTCGAGGTTTATTGGACCTTACGAGGTTGCAGAGTGAGTGGGTCTTATGGCTTATCGATTAAGGTTGCCTCCCGCATTGGAAAAGATCCATGTTGTGTTTCATGTTTCGATATTGCGGAGGTATAGATTGGATCCTTCACATGTGATGCCTGTTGAGGAGATGGAGTTGAATCTGGATTTGTCTTATGACGAGGAACCGATGAAGATCCTTGATTCGAGCAGCAAAGATCTTCGTGGCAAGACGATAGAGCTTGTTAAGGTGTTGTGGTGATACCGAGGAGTTGAGGAGGCCACTTGGGAAAGCAAGGCGGACATGTTGAAGCAGTTCCCGCATCTTTTTCCTTCAGGCAAAATTTTGAGGACAAAATTTTCTAAGTGGGGGAGAGTTGTAATGCCCTGGTTTTGCGCCTAGTTGTTTTAGACATCAGATCGTGTTAAGTGAACCGGTTGGAAACAATTCGAATCGTATTAGGTGGTTCAGGGAAATCAAGGTTCGAGATAGGATAAAAATATGACAAAATTGCTAAAATCCTCTAAAATTATGTTTAAGAGGTTGGTCGAATCAATTTTACAAAATAAGTTTTGGAAGTGGTACATTTTGGGTAGTGACCAAAATGTAAAGTTTTGAAAGTGTGGATGTAACCCCCTTAGCCTGGTCTAGACGATTGACCCGAACCGAGGTGATGACACAGGGAAAACCGAAGCCACTCGTTAAAGTTAACTTCGATTGACAACCCTTTTTTTCTTTTATCTTTTCTAATAGCAATATTAATCCTATGTGACCACTCAAGATCATAGGAAGAAAAGACACAACGATCGGAGTTCAATTAGGGGTTTAATTGCACAAATTAAACATTTTAGAGACCAAAAAGTAAATTTCGTAAATTACAAGAATCTCACAGATTTTAAGGTTACCAATATTCAATTAGTCCTATTTCAAGATACTCTGTCAAAAATCAACTCAATCAGACATTCCAAACTCATTCAATTGTATTCTCAAACATCAGGGACTAAAATGTAAGAAACAATAAACTGAAACAATTCAAAAACCAGACCAACGGTCAGATGTTTCGGAACACTGAACCTTGTATTGGAACGGTCGTATCGAAACTGAGTTGACCATTTCGGTACTCAAGTGTGTTCCAAGACCCGTACCGAAACATGGCTTTCCAGTAGCCAAAGCGTTCTGGAACACTCTTACTCGTTCCGAAACAGTATGGCCATTTCAGGTCCCTGTTACGAAACTGATAAGGGCGTTTCGATACACCCAGCCCTGCAACTACTAACTTTGCTAGTTTTTCTCATCTAGACACCTCCGATAATGTTCCAACTCATGCCACAACATACTAACAACATATTTAAGAATCATGGCTCATCATTATGAAGCGTATACTAAAGCATGGCATCAATCAAGCAACCATCGGTACTATAGGCATGCTCCCTAGACATGAAAACCAAATAAAAGCCACAAGCCACAAACCAAACCGTAAAGAACATTTAGAAACCACAAATACCGTAGTAGACTTGCTACAACCACAGGGAGTTCAAAATACATCTCCCCAAAACCAACCATAGATTCCCATTGCCAATTATCATTACTATAGTAACATGAAATATCACCATACTTGAGCTTTTACACTCCTTGGTATTCCTTAGCCCCCTCGCTGCCCAAAAGTGTCTCAATTATCTGCATTGTTGGTAAAAGAGAGCGTAAGCACATTTGCTTAGTGAGGCAAGCTCTAAGAAAAACCAACACAACAATGCAACTTTAAAACTCTATCTCGAAAACCATTTTCTACAACATGCTCTTTCTATCTCATGCTTGAAAACTATTCCAAAGCAAAACTCCATTTGAAAATCACATGTACCTTCAATCTCACACATGCATTTAACCAATGCAAATCTCATGGCAAAGCCATACTCATGCTTAATGAGAACAAAAGCATTTTCTAAACCCCAAGTCACATATGCATTTCTCACAGCATAATACATCTCACCATTAGGTACATGTGAATCAAATACAATATCATATATTGGCATTTCATATTACATCTTTACTCGGATATGCGGGTTAGCTTGACTTAAAGCCAAGTCCTACCCCGGTGGAATCTCACATCACCGGACTCTCATGGCGGTATCTCTCTTCGCCACAAAGCTTGGGTGTTTCACCAAGACCTACCCCGATGGTATCTCTCATCATCGGATTCTCACTTTGGATCGTGATGGCACTACCCCCATTGCCCGACTCCAAAGAGCAAGTACGAATTTTAGTTTATAGTACACTTTCATCCTATTGGTCGACCAATTATATCTGGTAATCATCTCATCATTTATGCCAATATAGTATGTTAAAATCATTATTTCACCTACTGTTTTGTTGCACATTTCTCAACACTTTCTCATCTCATTTCAAAACCATAGTTCATGCTTTGCATTAAATCAAAACCTCAAAACTCTTTACCACATCATGCTATCACAAGAAACCAATACTTAGCATCATTTCATATTATAAATCATGCATAAAACAGTAGGAATTTGTCTATCTCAAAACAAGAGCATGTTAAAAGCATTTAGGGGCATCAACCACATATTGAGAGCAATTCTAGCCATACTTACTTCCAGACTTAGGATGGTGTATCAAACCAATCCTAAATGTCCAAACCTTGTTTCCTTGTCCCTCAATGACTTCTAAAACCATTCGCACTCACTGATTACGTTTCGCTTGCTTGCCGAAATGATATCTAGGCCTCCGGTACTTCCGAATCAACACCAAAAATGTCCAAAGATGACTTCCCTGTTTATTACACATAAGAGTAGAGGATTAATGCATCATCATGCATTGAAATCACCAGCCACTCATTCAAACTCGTTGCACTACCCAAAACCACCATTTCGGCCATCTGAAATAACCGAAAACACCTCCTATCTTTCTCAAATCAAAGCCCACCCAAGATCTATCAATTCTAATCATTTCTAAACCTCAATCAACACCAAAAATCATCACAAATACGTCGTTATACCTCCAGCAATAACAGATTACCAAAATCACCCCAAAAACTACAAATCTAACATGAAAAACTCAGGAATCCAAACCTATTCGGGATTTATTTGTTAAAACCTCATTTTCAACATCACATATCATCCAAAATACATTAGAAATCAACCTTAAAACATAGCATAACATAGGAATACGAAAATCACCAAGATCTCATCAAAAATCTTGAACTTAACAACCATTTCACATTGATATCATAAAAACAACTTAAAAACCATCAACAAAGGATTGATAACTTGGGAATTTCAGTAAAGAACTGATCATTAGAGGAGAAGGACGAAGCTTACCTCTAATGGCTGATTTCTCCTCAATTTTGGCAAGATTTCTTGAAAATCCAAAGTAAAAACAAAAGGATTTGATGAAGTAAAGATTGGAATCCTTAGGAGAATGTAATCTCAGCAAAAGAGATGAAAACCAAAGATTATTTGGTGAGGGAAATGTGTTTGTCTGAGTGGAAGTTAAGAGAAAATGAAAAGAGGGAAAAAGATCGTAAAGCAGTTATGAAAAGTCAAAATAGAATTTCTCTCTTAACTCCTTTAATTAAATCATTATTAAAACTCCCAAATTAAAGAGAAATCTGATGAAAAACAATTTGGTAAAATTAGCTCCTTAAAGATTCAAAGTTTCAATCCTTTACAAAACAGTCACTAGTCAACTTTTGCAAAAACTGCAATTTGGTCACTACACCAAAATGTAATATTTCCAAATCACATTTTGTATAATTGATTTCACCATAACCATTTATATAATAAATGAAGATTTTTAGGTATTTTTCCATATTTTTAAAGCATCCCAAACTAGGTGTTTCTTAAACCTACCTTAAAGATTCGAACCGTTTCAGACCGGTCCGATCCAACCTCTAAAACATCTAGTCCCAAAACCAGTGTGTTACAGTGGAAAAATGAAATTTTCAAAAGGAGAGTCAAAATCTTAGAATCTTTAGGGAAATTTTGTGCAATTAAACTTTTTCTTAATTTGACATGTGATTTAAATGATTTTTAGATAATTGATTTAAAATGGACTTAATTTATTTATTAAATAAAATTGTTAAATTGGAAGGTTTCATTTACGTAACTAACTTTTCTCTTCTCATTTTCAGCACAACACATTTCTAAAACCTTTTCTCCATATTTCTTTTCTCCCAAACACTCTCTCTTTGATTTCTTATCCATTTCTAAGAATTCTCTTAAATTTCTTCAAGATTTGTGAAGCAAAAACTTGTCAAACATTAAGGAAAGCAAGGATTGGAGGTAAATCCCATTCTCAACATCTAATCAAGCTTCTTTATTGAAATTCCCAAGATTATTGACTCTCAATTGTTGTTTTTAACTGAGTTTTGATTATAGTTTTGATTTGAGATCAAAACCTTGCAAAACTAAGGTTTAATTCTTGATTTTCGAAGTGTTGTTGATGAGATTTGTTTTAGATGGATTATAATTGAGTTTTGGGATGATTATGATGTTGAAAAAGCATTTTAATGATATAGATCTCGAAATCCTTGAGATCCTTGAGTTTTATGATAGTTTTAGTTGAGTTTTTGAAGTATTTTGATGGCTATATGATTGCTGGGGGTATAAGTAAGGGTTTAGGTTGTTTTTAGGTGTGTTTTGATGAATATTAATGGTTGCAAGTGATGATTGTTGGCTGGGCTTGGTTTAGGAGGCAATCGAATGAGTTTTCGGTTGTTTCGGATGGGTGAATTGGTGTAGTTTTGCTGGGCAACGAGTTTGTGTTTAGTTGCTGGAGTTGGAATGTATTTTAATGCATTTGATCTCTGTTTTTGATGCTATAAAAGCATGGGACATTGATCTGGAAGCAAGCGAAACAATTTTGGAAGCTTCAGACGAGTGATCTTCGCGTCGGCAAGCGAACTTTCGCGTATCGGTGAGTGGAGAAGAGTTTTCTAGTTTTGAAAGGTTTTGAACGAGGTTTTGGGAGCTTAGTGTAAGTTTGAAACACTTAGCTAAGCTCAAGAGCAAGTGAATCAGAAGTCTCTCTCGGATTGTGCTATGTTTTGGTTTAAAATGCACTTAAATTAAATGTGGTTTGATTACTGTTTTAAAGCATGTTTTGAGCAACGATGTTGCTGGTTTTAAATGCCATTTTGTTAAGGATGCACATGGTAAGTGATCCTTGAATTTATATGAATTATATAATTGGTTTTAAGCGTGTTATTGCTAGTGAAAATGGCATTGTGGTTTATGCTTGTTAAAACAGTGAAATGTTATTGATAGATGATTATATTGGCAAGTGGTGGTAAATGGTTTTGGTTACTTTAATCGGATATAGTTAGCCGGCTATAGGATTGGGTGCACCGTGAATTAAGTCGCCTTGGATGTCAAGGGGTTGAGATTGTGCCGTAAACTCCATCCAAGTACCCTAACGATCGAGGCTAAGATCACAACGAAGGATGGTTTAATCCCGTGCGTGAATCTTGTGGTTTGTCTCCCGTGCTCTCGTTAGTGGAATTATTACCGATGAGTGATATTGAGGGGTTGTGATTGTGACGTTAAACTCCATCACGGGTGCTGATGGGTTGTGATTGTGCCGTTAAACTCCACCTTGTGTTGCCGGTAGTGTGTATGAAGCGTGTGGGACAACGCTTGTAATCCGTGTATCCGACTGTGTTGTGTTTTGATATGGTTCTTGTTATTGATCACTTGCGAGCCAATATAATGGTGATGATATAATGAATTAATGATGAATGCTTATTTTGAGAAAGCATGTGATGCTTGAGATTTATGTTAGAATGCATGTGATGCTGGGTTTAAGCATGAGCAAAGGTTTTTGCTGTTTTAATTAATGATGATATGAGCATGTGGATTGAAAGAGGAAATGTTGTTTTCAAGTGCATGTTTTAAAGGAAGGCATGTGTTTACAAAGAACGATGGTTTGGTTTTTAAAATGCATTGATGAATATTTTGGTTTATAGCGGTCATCACTAAGCTTTATGCTTACGCTCATTTGTTTCATCAATGCAGAGAATTCAGCATCTTTGGCAGCAAGAAAGCAAGGGGTATCCAAGTGATTTTAGCTAAGCAAAGTATGTGTTTTCACTTTAGTGTAATAAGAGGCAATGGGAGGGATTTCCACTCATGAGATGCTTGGTGTTATGTGACACCTTGAGTATGTTTAGTTTGTGTTTTGAGGCACGTAATTGATCTCTATATGGTTTGTGGATTTCTATTTGGTATTTTGGATATGTCTTTATAAGTGTTTTAAAGCATGCTTTTATAGTTGTTAATGCATTTGTGTTAGAAATGTTTGAAATAGCATGTATAGTAGACATGGATGTGAATGGTTGTTGTTAAGTGCATAATTGTGGCTGTTGGTTGTGCATTTCTGGTACGAGTATCGATACTCGGGCTTGAGTATCGATACTCGAAGGCATATTTCAGGCCAAACCACACAGGGGTATCAATATGAGTTGGGTGTGTATCGATACGCCTGTGCAAAAGTATGAAGGGCGTACCGATACGTGGGGAAGGTTATCAATACATTTTCCCCAAATATGGTTATTGTCTTCCCGCGTATCGATACAGGCTTAAGGGTACCGATACCTGACTTTTATTTTTAGTTAAAAGTATCTTTATAAGTTCTGTAATGTTACATTATGGTCCATGAATGTTGTATGTTCAATTGGTTGAGTTTGGATGGTCCGTTTGTGATGAAATTTGACATGGTGGCATGTTACATGACTAATTAAAGATTGGTAATCTTAAAATTAGACTAGTCTCTGTAATTTTCTGAAACTACAGTTTAGTCCTTAAATGTATAGCTTGCGCAATTGAACCCCTAATCGATCTCCGTTTGCTGCGACGTTTCTTTTCAAGTGTTTAGTTTAACGCATAGGATCTTAATGTGCATCTAGAGAGAAAAAAAGGGTCGTTAATCGAAGTTGACTTTAGCGAGTTGGCTTCGGTTTTCCCCGTGTAATCTTCTTAGTTCCGGTCGGGCGTCTAGGCCGGGCTAAGGGGGTTATATATTTATTGTAAGATCGTTGGATGTGAATAAAGATAATTATATTTTTTCCTGGTCGTAAAGCACCATATATTAGTTGGTCAAGAAATATCAATGGATATACAAAGATCATTACCTTTAGATCTTCAAATATTGATCGATGCCTCATCAAATCTTGAAGAAATAATTATTATGCACGAGGCAAACCAAAATTGTGTTTGGCTAAGACCATTGACCCAACAAATCTAGAAAATATGTGATTTACTGTCACAAGATATGATACAATTGATATCTTGTGTAGAGATAATGAAAGGTGGATACATCATGAAACATATTACTCCAAAGTTTCATCCCTCGTGATCTTTAGAAAAAGTATTCAGGATTGAATTATGAAGATTCAAAGATGTTATGTGGTGTTTTCATGAGGGGGAGTATACGCATTGCACTTTTTTTCCCTTAACCGAGGTTTTGTCCCAATGAGTTTTCCTGGAATGGTTTTTAATGAGGCATCATGTTATGCATATCAAAGATGTGTGTACTCTTTTTCCATCACTAAAGATTTTTTTTCCACTGGGTTTTTATCTTAGTAAGGTTTTAACGAAGCACATTATCTTCATAGACATCCAAGGGGGAGTGCTATGAATATTTATCTATGTGGATGTCTATCATGATTAGAACTTTATCTAAGGAGTTTGATTTATTTATTATTAGGAATATTATCTCTATTAATTAAAGTTTAATGTATTATGTACTTCTTATGCCTATAAATAGATGAAGGCATTGTACACAATTCTAATTTTTGATAATAATATGAATCTCCCTCTTTCTCTCATCTCTTTATTTTTTTTATAATTGTTCGTTATTTTTCATTATTTTATTCATAAAAGTTATATCAAGATATTAGTTCAATATTTTCCACTCATTTAAAATAATCCATGAAAATCGTTAAAAAAAATATGAAGACTTGCCATTTCTTGTCTGAAACACACGGCGACTCTTCTATGAACTATAGAAATCATGATAAATATGTAAATAACTATCCACCTACTCATTTTACTATTTATTTTTCTCAACCACAATATTTCCCTAAAATTTCCAATTTTATAGTTACATTTAAATAAGATACTATTTCTATTATTATTAAATATGTAATTTTATAGAGTTAAGCTATACAAATTATATAAACTATACTTTTTATCCTCAAACTTTTTCAAAAAAATATTTTAGCCTTTAAACTTTTTTTTGCTCCTTTCGGCCTTTGAATTTAATTTTTTTATTAAATTGAACTAACTAATTTTAAGTTGTCTTTATGTCATTTTTTACGTTTTTAATAGTTTTTATAGAATTTACAGTTTTTAATAATTTAAATAATTTTTTTTACAATTTTTTATATTTTATTTTTAAAATTATTTTTTAGTATTTTACACAAAAAGACAAAATAGTTAACACAACATTGAAAAAAAACGTTTGTTTAACTGTTTGGTAAAGAGAGGTTTGGACAAAAATTAAAAGTTTGAGGCATAATTAGAGGTTTGACCAGTCAAATGCGCTAATATTGCTGTTTAGTAAATAGCGGATTGAAAGAGCGGATTGAGGTGAAATTGCTAATTTTAAAAAAGCTCATAATAGGAGCATTTTGAGATTAGAGGTTTGATATTAGAGTTCAAAGACTCTTTTACCCTTACCATTTACCAAAAATCTCAAAATAACCTAAATTAAATATTTTCTCACCGTATTTATAAGTTAATCCTATTTACTTTTTTGCTATAACATATTTATATATGTATTTAAATTTATTAATTAGTTAAATTATATTAAAATAATTATATAAATAATAAATTAATATATAAATCATTTGAATATGTTTAGAAAAGTTATATTAAAAATAATTTTATAGATTTAATTAATAATAATGGAAAGATCTAATTGAACGCGTTTTCGTGCGAGGGGCAACATTATTAATTTGGGTCGAACTCGGGGGCAAAATAACCACTTTAGCCTATATATATATATATATTGAATTTAAAAGGTCACATCATACGTGACTCACAGGTGAGCTAAGTTAATTATGAATATGTCTCCAATTTGCGTTGCTAAAAGAAGTGTTTGTTGCAATCACATTGCCACCCCAAATCTAAATTGTGCAACTTGTCAATGAAATCCCCCGTTAGGTTCTAGCTTTCAACTAAAGTTTCCATATCAATACCAATTCCATCGCTTTCCGATGCCTACTCCTTCCTCTGTGGCCATAACACCTATACAACGACATTGATTTTATTATGAAAAATCCAAAAAATGCCAAGACTCCACATTTCTGCATCTTCTAAAGTTATATCCTTGGTCATTTATATATTCCTATTATATTTATGTGGCATATGCATGTTTTTTATGTTATCTATTTCACCCCCGAATCATTGAAAAATATTTGGCCAATAAGATTGTACCATGTAGTACATGTCTTACTTTAATAAAAGGATAAATGGCATGTTAAATCTCTCAACTTTTATTTTTTATTTAGTTTAGTCCTACAAATTTTAATTAATCAATAATTGAATCTAATTGTTTCTAAATTAATAGTCTTATATTATATTAATATATTTTATAAATATATTAATATTTAAATTATATATTATAAAATATATAATTTTATGAGAATATTTATTTTATATTATCAGAATTTATTATTATAAATTATAACTTAAAATAAATATAATTTTTCTAATCTATATATTATTAATATATTTATAAATTATATTAATATATAACCATAAATTATTTTAAATTAAGACTATATTGATATAAATTAAATTGATTTTAATAATATTTTAAATTTAATATTAATTTAAAAATATATTAAACATAATTAAATTACTCTTCTTTTATAATATATATATATATATATATATATATATATATATATATATATATATATATTACCACATACCTCATTAAAAACCCCTAAACCTAAATGGAAGAAAATAGTAAATATTGGAACCAAGAATAAGCCTGACTCTGAAACAATTAAAGCAATAAAATCAAACTAAAAAAACCACACAAGAACCAACTAGATCATCCTAAAGCATCCTTCTGGATTCAAGAAACGCTGAACTTTGAAACCTTCATACTCTACGAATGTGACCAAACTGGACCTCCCACAAACAACGTAGTATCTCCTGAATGTGCTTAACGAAGGGCGGGCCACCCCAGACAAGTATGTATTCTTTGCAACGTGTGCACTGCATGTAAACTATCAACCTCAACATAAAACCGGTGACAACCTACATCCCAACCCTCAAGCAAACCGGTAAAAATTCCCTATAATTCTGCATCTAGGATCATCCAGATCCCAACAAATTTCTAGACTCTTCTAATCCAATGGCCCACAAGAAGCATGGCCAGTATTCGAATTTAATCCTCCATCAGAATTCATCTTTACCTAGCCCACTAGAGGATGGCTCCATGACGACGGTCTAGGGCCGACTGCTGAAGGTAAATGTGCCGTAGAAGCAGGTTTGATCAAGACATCGCTCATTGATTTGAATAAACGACGACTACATTCTAGCACGGATCCCTAATGCTCCACTATAGAATCAAACACATTGACATTGCGGTTGAGCCTACCCAGGATCGTTCTCAGGTCGACTCGTTATCGCCCCTAGCTCTAAATTTGAATTGAAATCCCAAAAGGATAACATGTTAGAGCGAATGGATAAATCTTGCCTGAAGCATGATAGTTGAAATTAGTTATGTAACCCCCTAAACCCGACCCAGAAAAAATAGGCCGAATCTAAGAAGTCACGTTTGAAACCTTGTCCCTCAAGAAACATCGTTAGGTTTGAAAATTTACTATTCATATTAGTTATTAAAAATCTAATTGAATACAAAAATGTTCCAATTATATAAAACATAGTCGTATCATAGTGTTCTGAAAAGTTTGATGAAATATTCGGAAATAGTATCACATGCATGCTAAAAATAATAAATCCCCAAATAAATGTGTTCGAGTCCGAAATTACATATAAATCCAACGATAAAATAAAGTCTATAAATCGAAAATAGTTCATACTGGTAATATGTAATAAGTCTGATAAACGGGATCATCCAAGTATCGTAGCCTATGTCTGAGTATCTGAAATAGAAACTAAGGGGAGTCAGCTATAAAGCTCATTGTGTCTCTAAGTGACTAAGCAAACAATCACAAGAATAATCCAACAACATGCTCAACTCATATAGTCATTCTGATACACAACATATAGAACATGATGCACATGATATAACGAAGTGCACCCCAACTACATCATCGTCCAAAGAGTAAGGTTTCCCAGAACCACTCTCTACATCGTCACCAAGTCCGAAGTGAAATTTAGCCCAAAGGGTGAAACCACTGATCTTCCCCGTACATTTCCCAACCCATCTGATATGTCATGATGATCTGATTTCTA
Organism: Hibiscus trionum; assembly: GCA_030270665.1. NCBI lineage: Eukaryota > Viridiplantae > Streptophyta > Magnoliopsida > Malvales > Malvaceae > Hibiscus > Hibiscus trionum. Next base: position 3,503,473 of record BSYR01000007.1, on the reverse strand, counting down.
TATCTGATTGCATACTTGTTTATTCCCGAATATGCATGTACAATATTTCGATATTAATTCATTATTCTGATTCCGATGTATGATGCATAACATGTTATCATACAAGCATGTCACAAAACATAAGTTAGATAGATGATGGCATAAGTCACAAGTCATAGACATCACATCAAAAGTCATAACACATACTGATCTCACACAAACATAAGGCACAAAATATGTAGCACCAGAAAAGAACACATCTCAGACAGCTAAAAGCTCAACTTCGATGATGACGTCTCCCATGCTCAGATCTTGTAACGCCCCGGTTTTGGGCCTAGATGTTTTAGGCATCAGTTTGGGTTAGTCGAACATGTAAGTAGAGGTTCGAGCCTTTAGAGGCGGTTCAGGGAAATCATAGTCTGGGATGGGATAAAATTATGAGAAAAATTGCTGAAATCCTTTAAAAATATATATTGAAGGTTAGTAAAATCAATTTTAGAAAACGAGTCTTAGAAAATCGAGATTTCAGAGAGTGACCATTTTGTAAAAAGTGCAAAGTTGGATTTTAAGGACTAAAATGAGAAGAGAACGAGACTTAGAATCTATAGGGAGCTTATATCTTTTTGTGGGCCTTTTCTCTCAAATTGACCGTTTTAATTATTCTAATAAAAAATATTTTAAAAAGGGTTTCAAATTAAAAATGGAATTTTAATTAAAACAAGAGAAGAGATTACGTAACTAATTTCTCTCATTTTACACTCAGCCAAACACTCTTTCTTTTCTAAAAACCAGAGAGATTTTCCATCATTTCTAATCCTTTTTATTAGCAAAAGAGTTCTTTGATTCTCCTATAAATTATTATTAAGTTTACTTGAAGATTTCATCAAAATCTTGTCATTTGAGGAGAAATGGCAAGGTTAGAGGTAAGATTTCGTTTAACTCCTCTAATCAAGGTTCCTTAATGAAATTCTCAAGTCTTGTGCCTCCTAAGTTTGATTATTAACTTTGTTTTATAGTTGATTAATGTGAAATTGATTTTCGCGTCGGCGATTGAGGTTTCGCGTGTCGGTGAGTGGAAATGAGATTTCCAGCTTTAAAACGCTTAAAAGGTGGTTTTGGAAACTTAGTGTAAGCTTGAAACACTTTGCTAAGTTCGGAAGTAAGTAAAGTGATTTTCTCTCTCGGATTGTGCTATTATGAGATTGTTGATGCAATTGTTTTAAAATGCATATTGTCACTATTAAATCATGATTTGATGTTTAGGAATGAGGTTCGTAATTGATGCTTTGAAAATAGTGAAATATGTGGTGAAATGTGGTTCATATTGCCAAGTAATGAGTGCACTATAAACAAGTCACCTTGGATGTTGAAGGGTTGAAATTGTACTGTAACCCCCTTAGCCCGGCCTAGACGCCCGACCCGAACTAAGAAGATTACACGGGGAAAACCAAAGTCAACTTGTTAAAGTCAACCTCGATTAACTACCTTTTTTTCTTTTTATCTTCTCTTTAGATGCACATTATTATCCTATATGTTCAGCGAAGTGATTAGGTGAAAACGACACAACGATCAGAGTTCGATTAGGGGTTCAATTACATACAAATGACTTTTAGGGACTAAATTGTAATTTCCTTAAAATACGAGGACTTCTCTGATTTTAAAGTTACCAATACCTAATTAATCATGTAACATGCCAAATTTCAGCTCAAACGGATCATCCAAACTCATCCAATTGAACATACAATATTCAGGGACCAAAATGCAACATTTCAGGACTTCAAAAGATTCTTTTAACTGAAATTTAACTAACCGTATTGGTACACTTCAGCCCATATCAATATGCGGGTTGACAGTAGCCATTGTCGCGAAAAAGGTATCGATACGCCCAACCTGTATCGATACGACCTTCAAATTTTAGCCTAGGCGTATCGATACACGGGCAACTCTTATCGATATCCCTACTTTGATTTGCCTGATTTTGGCCTTAGTGTATCGATACTCAACCCCGAGTATCGATACGCATACCAGAGTTGCACTTTCAACAACCCTTTAAACTCGTTCAACAACCTCTAAACATGCCTAGAACATCCATAGATGCTATAATCAACCACCCAAACAATTAAGCATCAACAACAATTCATAAAATAAGCATCAAGCATGGCAATTCAAGGTGAGTCTTTAGCTACTCAAGCATGTTTTGAAATATAACAATAGCATATCCAAAATACCATAAGAAAGGCCATAAACCAAGAAAAGACCATTTACAAGTCCACAAACATAAACCAAACATGCACAAAGTGTTTAACATCACCCAACACAATCATGAGTGGAAATCCTCTCATTGCTTCTTATTACACTAAAGTAAAACCACATACATTGCTAGCTCAACACTTGGATTCTCCTTGCTCTCTTGCTGCCTCAAATGCTCAAATCTCTGCATTGATGGAACAAATGAGCGTAAGCATAAAGCTTAGTGAGGATCGCTATAAAACCAAACATTCATCAATGCATTTTTAAAACCAAAACATCATCCTTTGTAAACATATGCCTTCCTTTAAAACATGCACTTTAAAACACCAATTCCACTTTCGAATCAACATTCTCATTGCATCATTAACCAAAACAGCAAAAACCTTTGCTCATGCTTAAACCAAGCATCACATGCATTATAGCATAAATCACAAGCATCACATGCTTTCTCAAATTAAGCTTTCAAAACTAAAGTAAATCATTCTTTAACCATGTTCCACATGTATCATTAGCCATATGCATTGTTCACAATGCAAAACCACATTAAGCCTCACTTGCTTAATTCACATGCATAGATTTGTCCTATGCAACATCTCATCATCAAACATCTCATGCACAATAATTCATTATGCATTCATTATAATCATGATACACGGGAACATTAAACACATACATTGGTTTACAACACCCAACCTAGGCTCACCCCTATCCATTGTGATAGACTCACCTCTATCACTTTTACAAACAATACCAGATACACAGACTCGTATAGGCTCACCCCTATACTTGACGATAGACTCACCTCCATCTCAATGGCCACAAATGGGAATAGGCTCAACCCTATACTCGATGATGGACTCACCTCCATCTCAATTGCTACGAAAGGGAATATGCTCACCCCTAACCCTTAGTGATAGGCTCACCCTTACAACCCGCAATAGGCTCACCCCTATTACGTCACGTAGCTAGACACACGTACGATTTATAGATTATAGTGCACTCACATCCTATTGGTCGACCAACGTATCCGTATGTTGATAATAGACCACACACTTGCCAATATAATCAACTTTCAAAAACATTTCATTGTTTTATAAAGCTTAATCCACAATGCCATTTTCACAAGCATAAACCATGCTTAAATCCAAGTATTAAACAACATAAACTCAAGGATCACCTACCATGTGCATCCTTAACAAAGATGACATTTAAAACCAGCAATATCATTGATCAAAACATGCTTTTAAACAGTAATCAATCCACATTTAAATCAAGTGCATATTTAACCAAAACATAGCACAAGCCGAGGGAGATTTTCGCTTTACTTACTCTTGAGCTTAGCTAAGTGTTTCAAACTTACACTAAACTCTCAAAACCACGTTCAAAACGTTTCAAAGCTGGAAATTCCTTTTCCACTCACCAATACGCGAAACTTCGCTTGCCGACGCGAAGATCACCCGTCCGAAGCCTCCAAAAATGCTTCATTTGCTTCCATATCAAGATCCTCTATTTTAAGAGCATCAAAACAAAGATCCAAATGCATTAAAATGCATTTCAACACCGGCAACTAACACAAACTCGTTGCTCACCAAAGCTACACCAATTTACCCATCCGAAACAACCGAAAACTCAACTGATTGCTTCCTAAACGAAGCCCAACCAACATACATCACTTCCAACCATTATTAAACATCACAACACATTTAAAAACAGCATAAACCCTTCCGTATACCTCCAGCAAGCATAACACTATCAAATCACCACAAAAACTCAACTAAAACCATCAAGAAACTCAAGGATCTCGGGATCTATATTATCAAAACTCTTTTTCAACATAATAATCAACTCAAAACTCACTAAAATCAATCCAAAACAGAGTTGGGAATCAAAACTCAACCAAAAACATCAATTACGAGCCAAAGATCTTGAGAATTGCAATAAAGAACCTAGATTGAAGGTTGAGAATGAGATTTACCTTCAACCCTTGCCTTCCTTAAGAATTGACAAGTTTTTGCTTCACAAAACTTGAAGAATTTGAAGAGATTTCTTGGAAATGATTTAGAAATCAAGGAGAGAGTGTTTGGGAGAAAATAAATCTGGAGAAAGAGTTGGGAAAATGGTTTTGCTGAAATGAAAGTTAGTTACGTAAAATGAAATCCCAAATATCAATTTAATTAGTCAAAATAAATTCCCTTACTAAATCAATTATATTAAAACCCTTTTAAAACACATGTCAAAATTAAGGAAGGTGTAATTGCACTATAGCTCCCTAAAGATTATAAGATTTTTTACTCCTCTTTGAAATTTGCAATTTTCCATAGTTTTAAAACTTTACATTTTGGTCACTACCCAAAATGTACCACTTCCAAAACTTATTTTGTAAAATTGATTTGACCAACCTCTTAAACATGATTTTAGAGAATTTTATCAATTTTTGTCATATTTTATCCTTTCCCGATCCTTGATTTCCCTAAACCACCTAATACGATTTGAACCGTTCCCGACCGGTCCGATCCGATATCTAAAATATCTAGGACCAAAACAAGGGTGTTACATGTACCGATTACTCCATCCATATACCATAAAGATCAAGGAATTGTTAAGGTGTCGCAACGGTCGAGGATAGCTCACGTGTGTGAACCTTGTATAGTGTCATGTCTCTCGTTAGTGGGCTATACATCTACCAATGAGTGGTGTTGAGGGGTTGTGATTGTAACGAATACTCCACCATGGGTGTCTCAACGGTGGAGGGTAGCTCCCGTGTGTGAGCCTTGAGATGCGGGTAGAGTGTATAAAGTGTTTGGGATACAACTTGGTAATCCGTGTATCCGATGTGAGTTTTGAGAAATGATCTTGCTGCTAATCACTTGTGAGCCAATATGAGAAATGATGTAATTTAAAATGTGTTATGTTGCATAATATTGAAAATGCATGTTTTTACTCTTTAAGCTTAACATGTGTGGAAAGGCTTGGGAAGGCTTAAATTGAGTTTAGCAAATGAGATTTGCTGTTGGTTTGTTAACACATGTTGCATGAGGTTTTCATGTCGATTTTTAAATAGAAAAGTGCATGGCTTTTGGATGGCATGATGGATTTTAAATGATACTTGTGTTAATTGAAATTAGATTTCAGTGTAGTTTGGAAACCGGTTTAAAAGCATTGATGATGTTTTGGTTTTGAGCTTTCCTCACTAAGCCTATTGTGCTTACGCTCTTTTTGTCCATCAATGCAGGCAACTAAAGCTTTGGAGGCAGCACTTGCAAGGGACCAGTGAAAGACTTCGATTGAATGTGTGTTTCATTTTTAGACTAGAGTAATAAGGGCAATGGGGGATCCATGGTTTATTTGGGAGATGTGTTGAAACTCCCTATTTCAGCATGTTTACTTGCTAGATTTTAGTTTGTAAAAGGCCTTTATACGTTGGTTTAAGCTTCGACTTGAGTTTCGGCTTTTGGATGGCTTGATTTTTATAGGAAGCATGCCTTTAGAGCTCTTTGGTGTTTCTTTCCATGTTTTGTTATTGAAATTGCCATGTATACTTGAGGATTGATGTTTATTTGAGTTGTATGCATGTTAGAAGTAAGTTGGTATGCATAGGGATGGTTTAAAATGAGTTTAAACAGCTAAATTTGGGATTTCAGGCCTAAGAGTATCAATACCCTTGTGATGGTATCGGTACGACCTTTATAAATTAGAAGGGCGTATCGATTCGCGGGGGCGTATCGATACTGTATTTGGCTACTGGTTTTACAGGTATCGATACCAACCTTAAGGGTATCGATACCATCTCTTTAGGTTATCGGTACTGGCCTTGAGGGTATCGATTCCATCATGCTGAATGTGTTTTGGGGGGCCTGGTTGTCGAGGGAGTATCGATACCCTCTCTAAGAGTATGGATACGGTGGCAATTAAATTGGTTAAAAAGTATCTTTGAACGTTTTGAATCTTTACATTTTGGTTCCTAAATGTTGTGGATGTAATTGAGTTTGAATAATTATTTTGAGCTGAGTTTTGACAGAGATGCAAGTAATATGATTAATTTAAAAATGGTAATCTAAATTTGGAGAAAACCCTTGAAATTTGATAAGTTTACTTTTTGGTCCCTAAAAGCTGGTTTTTAACGAGCATCTAGACAAGATAAAAGAAAAAATAGGGTCCTTTATTAAGGTAAACCTTCCCAGTTTACTTCAATATTCCTCGTGTAATCCGTTCGGTTTGGTCGTTCGCCTAGGCCGGGTCGAGGGCGTTACATTTGGTAGTATCATAGCTAGGTTGCGAAAGAATATGATGATGGTATGTTAATGGTAAGTCGATATGATGTGATTATATGTAATTGGTGATGTTTGCTTTGCACGGTGGATGTTGTAAGCCTATTAATTTTGATCAAATGATAGTGATGCCATGTATGGTTATTGTGATGTAAATATGAGTTGTTATATATGATGCTGTTGTGGGCTGAATCTTATTGATTGTGATCCAACATGGTTGTGACATGTACGTTGTATGTTTTATGCTATGTTTGAGGAAAATTGGGATTCCCATTGCCTTGTTACTATAGTAAAGTGTTTTTAAATTGAATTCGAAGTCTTGGATTCTTGCTTAGAGCTGGCCTAAGAGTTTTGTTTTGTTTTGTTAGTTTGTTATCATGCCTTAATTATAATAGCATAATAAACCGAGGAGATTGTAGCAATCTGGTATGATTGATGTTGTCGTTGGGCAAGGAATAGAGGAGTGTTTAATGTCTCTTGTAGGCTTGACGCCTCGATGTAAGTACAACCTATGCCGGTCGGGCCAGTGTTGGATGACATGGCACCTGGGGTATAGGCGATGTCCGGAGCTTGTGACGCTGTTAATGCGGGAGTGCATGTGACTACACTAACTAGTGGATAATTGTGAGTTGTTGTTAGAGCGCTTAAGTATTTTGGAAGAACTTGAGCTCGAGGGTTGTCACATGTGGTATCCATGGAGTGGATGACCTGTACTGATAGGATTATGGAAGAATTGAGGTGTAATGAAGTTGAAGATTGAAAATGAGATGTATCTTGGTTGCAAGGAGATGTGCACAGTTGGCGGAAAACTGTGGTTGTGGGCTGTAAAGTGTCCACAAATCCTATATTTCATACACATTCCACCTCTTATTATTACTGTTTTAAGCACATTTCAGGCATAAGTAGGTGCATGCATGACATTTTTCAGTATTTCTTTGTTTTACCCTACTTTTATAGATGAACATTTATTTGGTAAAAAGAGATATTGTTTTAGTGTATTTTTGTATTTAGGTACTAAAGGCTGAAAGGGGGAACCAAGGAGCTGAGGATTCAAGGTTGAGGAAACAAACATAGAAGTTGTACTGATGCAGTTCCAGCAGAAGACGGTTGCTGCCAAGTAGCTGCAGAGAAAAGTTACCGGTGACCTTGCTGCCCACAGCAGCTGACTATGGAAGTTGGAGAACAACAATGCAATTTGTAGAGCTAAAAACCCTAAAATCGTCGGCATCCATTTGATTTTTCAATATTTGTAGCAGCAGGCAGAGCCGCCGAAGCAAAAATCTCAAGGTTACTTGCGGGCTAAGGCAAACGAGATAAAGTCCATATTCCATGCAAAGAAGTTAGAGTTTAAAGTCATATTAATGATGGAAAGCTATTTTCGAGGACTTCTACTTTAAGGAGGACTTAACCTAGTCATCAGTCTATAAATACCCATTGTACTCCTAGTTCAAATCATCTTAGGTTTCTATAGACTTTGCTAGTGTTCTTTACCGCCGCCATGTTCTAAACTCCATTTCGGTTAAGTTTATGTTGTAAATTAGTTGTGAAACGGTTGTTTTAGGTTTTGAGTTGATTTTTTTAATAAAATATTCCAAGTTTGCTTAATCTTTGCACTTCATTCTTTCGATTAGTCTACACCAGTCAGTTGAGAGAATCCATTTGTTAGGCACGAAAGTTTAAGGCTCATGAAAGTGTTAAGCACAGTCACAATATGTTGGGGGCGTGACTAACTTAGTTCCTAACCAGTTCACAAGTTATAGCGGCTAAAAGGGATCACCAACCGGGTTGACTAGCCTGTGTTAGGTTTACGATGAGATTGGTAGGTATTGCCTACGTCACGTTAGCTCTCAAGCATCCTTGCCTAGGAATAGGAAGGGTCACTGCCGACTATCCCGCCGAACTTGGAGTATCTGCCAAATCTACCACCGAGACTAATTTCCGTTCCACTTGTTGAGACAACGAAAGTTGCAGGGGTAGTGACCCGCTGCGGCTGCGTGACAAGGTCGTAGCTTGCCGCCCACCATACCCGCCGAGGCATCATATCCCGGTAGCACGAAACAACTCAGACCTTTTACACTGCAGTTTTCACACTAAGTGGCAGCATGACCTTGCCTGCTTTATCAACCTGATTCACCTCCTTTATTTGTGTTTTCATTTACTTTTCATCTCAACAAACTACTCACTTGTGTTTTTATTTTACCATTGTGCAGGGTGTTGAGTGTGTAAAAGTTCTATATTTTACCCCTTATTTAACCCATATTTCTGCTGCATTCAAGCACAATCCATTGCATTTAGGTAAAGTTTCACATATACATCACATTTAGATAAAATGGCACAGTTGCTACTGATTTTGGTTGCTTTTGCAGGTATCTGCTGTGGTAGACTAAAGACAGCAAAGGAGCAGAGCTGGAACTCAGGACTGGAGTCAAGAAGGAGGATGTTGTCGTGGCCACTGCCGTGGCAGCCATGACGACAGCGTTGGTGAAAGGTAAAAATAAAGTGGAGCTCAACAGATAGAGGAATTTAAGCCGGTTTGTCGTGGACCACTCCTATATTTTTCTGAGCCCTAATGCAGAATGAAGGCCAAGCCCAAAATTCAAGGAAGAAACCCAAAGCAAGAAAAGAGGACGCATTAAAGGCATCTACTCAGAAGATTAAATCTTAATTAGAGTTGTACTTTAGTTTGAACTTGTATTCTTACCTTATTAGGAAACTTGAACCCGAGGACTATATAAAGGCATGTAATTCGACCTAGGGAAGGATATCTCATCTCTAGCCGTCTTCCCCAAAACCCTTGTCGTTTTCCCCCTCTGATCATGTTCTAAACTTCCCCTAGGGCTAAGGGTTGATTCTGTAAAGTAGTTGCAAGGATTGTATTGTTTTAGGAATTTTCTGTTCAATAAAATAAAACTTCAAGTTTGCTTATTCTGGTTTCAACATCTTGCAATAGTATCGGGAGAGCATTGTGAGATTATTTATTTACTTAATATCGGGAGAGTTAAGAATACGAAAGGAATAAGTGTGGGTTCTCCAGTTTATGGTTGAACTATCTCGGACCTAGGGATAGGACGAGGTTAAGTGGCTAAGGAAGAATTCAACAACATTGGTGTTCACCCTTCGATTCACGCCGAGAGGTATCATCCGAGAAGTGTTCATCAACAGTACTTGGACCTAGGGATAGGACAAGTCACAACAGGGATTCTTGCCAAGCTTGAAGTACAGAATTGTATGTTCGCTGCCGCGACAACAACAGACTGCTGCCGCGACAGGGACGACGACAGAACATGAATTCTTATACAGTGCAACACCTGCACTACCGAGCAATTCATTACCGGCCTATCTCTTAATCCTGAATCTTAATTTTCTTATATTCATTATTCTTCAATATTATTTCCCAACAATTGAAACTCTTTCTTTTTCTCTTGTGCAACAATTCGAGGATAAAGCTATTTCCAGTCCCTGTGGATTCGACATCCGATACTTCGAGTATCACTTTACTACTTGCGTCGTGTACACTTGAACTACATTGCGATAGGACTTTTGACACGCAAAAAGTTTTTGGCGCCGTTGCCGGGGACTGGCAACATATCTTTACCCTTACTTTTACCGCACTTTTTATTTTTTCTATTTTTATTAGGATTGTTTACCCTGTGCTTTTCAGAAGGTCTTCCGTTTGCTTATGCGCAGATCAAGACGAGGCAAAGAACCTGAGTACAAACTAGATCCTAAAATTGAACGTACGTTCAATCTCAAGAACCGAGTCCGCCTCTTGATAGCCAGAATTGATTATCTTGAGGAACAATTAGAAGCAATGCATAACGGGGTAAATAATAACCCAAGGAATCCTGAAGATCCTCCCCTAGCCAAAGCGTTTCGAGACTCGTATCGAAACAGGGGCTCACAGTAGCCAAACCGTACCGGAACACGTTCCGATACAGGTGTCACTGGAACCACACCCATTCCGAAATAGCCTGAACCATTCCGAAACACCTGCAGTTTGTGAGTTTCCAAAACCAGCTTTAATCATCTCTAAACGATCTCAAATGACCCCAACAACTTCAAGAATCAAACACAACATGCATACATAAACTCTAAAGGCATACACCCTATTACAAACACGCTCAAAACACATGACATACAAGATAAGGGCATACATTCAAAGGGGATCAAGCATTCACCATAAAAAGACATGCATTGCATTTTAAGGTTTCTTGCCTTAGAACCAACATTCACATAAGCATTCAAGATACGCATTAAAAGCATGGTTTACAATCCAAAACGAGGAATCAACAAGCCACACCATAACATCAACATATCAAAGGGAGTCTAACAAACTCCTACACAAAACAACAACATAAAGCAACAACATAAATCTCATTGCTCATCTATTACATCCATAACTTAAAAATTCATACTTGAGGATAGCAAAAACACAAATAGCACACTTGAGGATAGCAAAAACACAAGCAACCCACGAACTAAGGATATGCATTGTCAAACAAAAGAGAGCATAAGCGTAAAGCTTAGTGAGGGTAAGCTCATAATACAAACCTCGACAATGCAGGGTCCAAGCACGAACAACACAACCAAGGAAGACTGCATGATTTCTTACCTTCGAAGCCACAAGAGTCAAATATATATATGATGCATGAACATAATCTCAATTATCATGCCATGCTCAACAAGTCCATAAACACAACCATATGGAAACACATATATCAAACGTATTATCACCTAGCTATGACCCGAATACGCAGATAACAACCGTTGGAACTCACATCTAACACGCAACATCATATCTATGAAAGCTGCTGGTGCATTCGTGAGCCCAAACGGTATCACAAGGAATTCATAATGACCGTATCTAGTCCTAAAAGCTATCTTCGGAACATCACACTCCTTTACCTTCAACTGATAGTACCCTGATCTCAAATCTATCTTCGAAAACACTAAGGCAACCCTCAACTGATCAAACACGTCATCTATACAAGGCAACGAATACTTGTTCTTTACGGTCAACTGGTTCAACTACCTGTAGTCCATACACATCCTCATACTGCCATCCTTCTTCTTCACAAACAACACGGGAGCACCCCAAGGCGAGATATTATACCTAACAAAACCTCGGTCTAACAACTCCTGAAGCTGACTTTTCAATTCTTTCAACTCTTTCGGAGCCATACGGTACGGAGCAATAGAAACTGGAGTAGACCCTGAAACAGTCTCAATCACAAACTCTACATCTCTGTCAGGAGGCAAACCCAGTAACTCTTCTGGAAACACATCCGGATAATCAAAAACTGTCCTGATATCTTTCGATCTAACCTCGCTCAAATTTGGATTCATCACGTACGCTAAATAAGCCCCACAACCGGAGTCCATCAACCTATGAGCCTCTAATGCTGACACAACGTTTGACAAGAACTTAACGTTCTCGCCTACTACTACTACCTCGTAGTCATCGGAAAGCTTCAACGAAATTCTCTTTGTCTCAAAATCTACACTAGCTATATGCTCAACCAACCAATCCATACCCAAAATAATATCAAAACCGTAGAACGGAAGCTCCATCATATCAATAGGAAACACATGACCCTGAATCTTCAGCGGACACCTCCTATACATCTGTCTAACTACAACTGTCTCAACGAAGGAACTAGTCACATGCATATCTACGTCTAAAATTTGAACAAGTATGTCTAACTTCTTTGCATGCTCACTCAAAATGTAAGAATGCGTGGAACCCGAATCAACTAAGGAAAGCAAAGACATTGATTGTAACTCAAAATTACCTGCTATCACATCTGTGTCATTCCCTGCCTCTCTCTGTGCGTAGACTCTAGTCGGTCCACCGGCCTCTGGCTGAACTGCCACAACATGAGCAAGATTCCTCGGTGTCTCTATCCTAGGTGCATCAACCCTCGGTTGGAAGTAAGCCCACGGCCTCTCTGGTAGTCGATCACTCTTGCAGGAGCCTGTGCCTGAATCGGTGCATGTGTCGACTGATGCGGACACTCTCTCCTGAAATGGTCTCTCGATCCACAGTTCATGCAAGCATGATAGTTCCCCCAACACTCTCCTAAATGTTGTCTCCCACAACGGGCACACTCGGGCAAACGCCCTCCAGCTCTATGGCCCTGATGGCCTCTACCGTGGTGGCCACCGCCACGCCTATGGTCAAACTGATGTCCACTGCCCCGATGCCTCTTGGCATCACCACGGTCAAAGTTGTTGTGCCTCTTCCCTAAACTGGATCCTCCTGAACGCTTGGTCAGCCCCAGGCTATGCTCGATGCCCTTGGCCCTAGTGACCAATACATCAAAATTAGAATAATCTGAAGCTCATCCAGATATCTCGGGCCCAAATACCTCTTTCTGAAAGCAGTCTCAAAGAAGTTCCAACTAATCTCGGCCTCAGGCACGCCGGAAGTAATGGTGACCCACTAGGTGTAGGCATCACCCTGAAGCAATGAAACCACACAACCCAACATACGAGCTCTAACACATCCCATCTGAGCTAGAATATGGACTGTCTTCTCTAGCCACAAATTTGATCTCTCAGGCGTAGATCCCCTGAATTCTTATGCTCCTAGGCTATGAAGCCTCTCTAAAGGTAAACTAGCATCATCTCCTCTCAGCTGAGCTGCAGCCTGAGCTCCGGCAACTGCAGCCTGAAATGCTCCCGCTATAGCTTGAACTAGCGGAGCCATATTTATCTCTGCAAGACCTTCGCCAACCTGAGGTCCCGCTCCCTCAGCTCCAGCCTTGCCTTCCACATCAGGCTGAGGAGGTGGTGGTGGTGGAGCTCCGACTCCAACAGCAGGATCTTCCACAGGAGCCTCCACTCCAACCACCAGCTCATCAACAGGAGCCGTAACACAGGGTTCCTGATGAACCAACCTTGGTCTACCCTTAGGCCTCGACATAATAGCTCACAGATAACAACTACAACAACACAACAAAAACATACAAGATTGGGTTAGCAGGGCAAGGGTCCAAGTGGCTCAAGTATGTTTCCCTCACAAAAAAAATCCTTTTTTCGATGTAATAGAAGCAATGAGACTCTACTCAACATGCTTCAAACAACATACACAAACGATCAATTAAGCAAACATACTTACATGACAAGCAAACACCGTGCAATTGCAATACATGAATTTAACTTACCTCACTTATTTGCCCAGGGTCTCGGAAACCTCAGGCTCTGATACCAACAAGTGTAACCCCCTCGTCCCGGTCCGGGAGACTGACCGGTTCGAGCAGGTTACACGGTGATAACCGAGGCAAAACCCGTTAAGGCTCCACTTCGGTTAACAACCCGAGAAAACTTTTTCATTTATTATCTTGTCTAGATGGATTAAATTAAACCTACGTGTGAAGCGGTAGCGGAAAACAAGAATTAGAAGAAGACTAACAACAAACAGGGCCTAAGCCCAACCTTTGAGAACCTTTAGAGATGTCAAAAAGCCTCATTTCAGGCCTGGGTTTCGAAACAGGCATTGTCAGTTTCGAAACACGGGCCCCAGTTTAAAAAGCCAGACACCCGTACCGAAACGCATCCACCCCGTTTCGAAACAGGGGTCCATTTCGCCTAGATGTTCCGAAACACGTTCCGGAACAGGCTCTCACAGTAGCCAAAGCGTTTCGAGACTTGTATCAGAACAGGGGCTCACAGTAGCCAAACCGTACCGGAATGCGTTCCGATATGGGTGTCCCTGGAACCACACCCATTCCGAAACAGCCTGAACTGTTTCAAAACACCTGCAGTCTGTGAGTTTCCAAAACCAGCTTTAATCATCTCTAAACGATCCCAAACGACCCCAACAACTTCAAGAATCAAACACAACATAAACACTAAAGGCATACACCCTATTACAAACACGCTCAAAACACATGACATGCAAGGTAAGGGCATACATTCAAAGGGGATCAAGCATTCACCATAAAAAGACATGCATTGCATTTTAAGGTTTCTTGCCTTAGAACCAACATTCATATAAGCATCCAAGATACGCATTAAAAGCATGGTTTACAATCCAAAACGAGGCATCAACAAGCCACACCATAACATCAACATATCAAAGGGAGTCTAAAAAGCTCCTACACAAAACAACAACATAAATCCCATTGCTCATCTATTACATCCATAACTTAAAAATTCATACTTGAGGATAGCAAAAACACAAATAGCACACTTGGAGGCCTTCTCCTTGCACAAGCAACCCACGAACTAAGGATATGCATTGTCGATCAAAAGAGAGCGTAATCGTAAAGCTTAGTGAGGGTAAGCTCATAATACAAACCTCGACAATGCAGGGTCCAAGTACGAACAACACAACCAAGGAAGAATGCATGATTTCTTACCTTCGAAGCCACAAGAGTCAAATATATATATGATGCATGAACATAATCTCAATTATCATGCCATGCTCAACAAGTCCATAAACACAACCATATGGAAACAAATATATCAAATGTATTGGCACCTAGCTATGACCGAATACGCAGATAACAATCGTTGGAACTCACATCCAACACCCAACCATTACCTTACGATGTGATTACACTCATCATTGTTTCACGTAGAGGGGATTCCACTCATCCTCACGCCCCGTCGATGGGATTACACTCATCACCGACTAACATGTAAAAGAAGATTTACGAGTGAACCCGTACTCCATCTTGATGACTACCATCACCAAGACCACGCGCGCATTTCGACTCTCGTGTGCACACTAAACATCCTAATGATCGATCATTGTTCCCAAGCATACTAGTGCCAATACTTAACTCATTTCATTTATCAACCTCACAACTTCCTTACCAAATTCCGTGCTTAGCACGTACTCACCATGATTTACCATCATGCACAAACCACATTCCACAACCACATGCATATCACAATGCATCAAACATCATGCCTCAACACACATGTACATCACAATATACATAACAACATTAATCACAATGAATATGAATCAAGAGGCATATCATACATTTAGAAGTTCAACCAAAGGTCTCCTAAACTAAGCTTGAGATTAGACTACCACTCTAATCCCAACTCTAGGTGGGTTTACCAAGCCCAACCTAGGTCCACATGCTTGAACCAACGTTTGAAAACCAATTTAAAAACATAGAGCCACTCACCGACTATTCCAAGCTCAACAACCCCAAGATCAACCAACCAAAGCCAAATCAAACTTCCGAACTTCCCGGATTGGTTCCCGATGATTCCCCAACACGAAGCCTTGGTTCTAGCCATTCAAACACAAACAAAAGCAACCACTAACAACATCAAACACTGGAACAAACCCGGATTACCATTCAAGCAATTAAACTAGCCAAGAACACTCCTAAAACATTGATTTTCGAGCAGCCACAATAACTCACTAAAATTTCCTATTTCCTCCATCCAAATGGTCATCGAACACATCCAAAATAACCTCTATATGGCCTACAATCAACGACAAGCAATTCCCACACAAGAACATCCCCAAAAACCAACTCTAGAACACCCTAAAACCTCCCTAAAACCCAAATCCGAAATTCTTAGTAAAACCTTGTAAAAAGCACATATGTTGGACCATTTGTGTTGCTAATAACATAAATAATGATAAGGAATCGAAAGCTTTAACAATGGACATTAAAGTTTGGATTTTTAACTTTGAACTTGAAAAACTCAAAACTCAAAACAATGGGTTTTAATGAAATCTAAAGGTACAAACATGAAGAGGAAGGTGAGGACAAGTCAAAAACGTGTTTACCTTTCAAAAATCACCAAGAATGAAGGTGTATGGTGATGGAATAGTAACTCCAATGGTGAGGAGGAAGTTGTCATTGGAAACTTGGGAGAGAAGGGGGAAGAAGATGATAAAATGGGTGTTTTAAAATAAAAGGGGTTTTTATTTTACAAGACCAAATATTTACCAAACTGCCATTAATGAGAATGGTCATCATCCCACATTCTAAAATCCATGGATACTTGGGCTTTAAATTAAAATCGGGTCCAACATATTAAATGAAATTTTAAAATGAAAAGGGAAAACCTGAAACATTATTTTAATAGTTTATTTTCACCCGACCCCCAAACTCGGGTGTTACACAGTGGCAGACTCTCCTGAGAGGCACCAGCAGCATCAATCACCTGCTTACACAGCAGCGACGGTGGCAGATACCTCCTCATCAGAAGAGATTGGGAAGCCGCTGCACGAACCAGAAACAGCAATGGTAGCTGCAATAGCAGCCATCCCAATGGCTTTTATCCCTCTGGCAGCACCGACGAAGGAAAGCACTAGGAAGAGGAAGCGACACATAATAGCCGTTGAACCTGGTGACTTCGAGATGGAGTCAGAAGAAAGCGATGCACCTCCTGCTGCTCCTCTTGCCGAACCGCAAGAAGAGCCACATCACACGCAAAAGAGAGTTCAACCGCTGCAGAAAGCAAAAACCTCACCTGCTAAGACCGCTGCCGAGACAGTTGCCGGCCATCGCTTCATCATCCAAACATCTTCCTCCTCCTCAACTTAAAAGAATCTAGCCTCCGCTCAACCCTCAGCAAACTTTTAGTTTTTCCTTTTATTTTTCTTATTAGGTTTTATTTTTTTAACTTGTATTTATTTTCCTTTTTGTTTTTATTTTTCTATTTTGTGCATTGAGGGCAATGCCCATCTTGAGTTTGGGGGGGTAGCTCTCGCATCTTTTATCTAGGCATAATTAGTTGCATTTTAGGTTGCATTGTACTTGCCTTAGTAATAATCAGGAAAAAAGTTTGTTATGACTTGTGCCTATGATAGAAAGCCAACTAATTATTTTCGCACCTAATGGAAATTGAACAAAATTTGGGAAAAGCATGAAATATTACTTAGAATTTTTTCTCTTTTTGCCCTAAAATGTCAAACACCTCTTTTACTTGCTGAATGCGTTAGAATATTTGATGAACATTTCCTGTTTATTTTTATAATTCCTTGAAAAATTCTAACGATGATTACAAGTAGCCTCCGAGGCATGCAAAAGAAACAGAAGAAAACAGCACTGCAACGTTAGTAGAATAAAAAACAAAGAATAATGGCGTCCTACCCTAGAGGTGCCCGCAACAGGCTCTAGGAAGAATCATGTGCGAGGACACTCCGCTGCTATCAAAGTCCATGAAACTGAAAGCCTTGAAGTGACGGACAAATTAGCATGAGTGAATGAAAGCCTTCACGGGATGACTCTACTCCAAGGGTTCGGGGTTTTGTAGTTTGCTCATATCTCAACTTCAGACCTAGAAGAGCAGTTGTGATAAGCTGAAGCCCTCATTTCCATGATTGAAAATAATATGCTTAATTGTGTTGCCTTGGCAGCAACCTTTAAATTAGAACAACATCTTTGTTTGATTATTTATTCTGCATATTCATCTTGTTTACAGACATACACACATCGCACTGGCATGAGAAATTTAATTCTGAGTTACTTTCTTGCTTATTTACCTTCACTAATTTAATATAGGTGCCACGGCCTTGAGGCATAAAATCAAGTTCTTCTTTCTAATTATTATTAGAGCAAGTATTCTAGGTTGCATTCCTTAAGGACAAGCAATAGTTCGAGTTTAGGGGTGTGTAAAGTGTCCACAAGTTCTATATTTCATGCACATTCCACCTCTTATTATTACTATTTTTAAGCTCATTTTAGGCATAAATAGGTTCATGCATTGCATTTTACAGTATTCCTTCACTCTACCTTGCTTTTATAGATTATCTTTCGTTTGGTAAAGAAGATATATTGTTTTGGTGTATTTTTGTTTTTAGGTAATAAAGGCTGAGAGAGGGAAAGAGGAGATGAGGATGCAATGCTGAGGTAGTAAACCAAGGGGCTGTACTGATGCAGTTCCAACTGAAGATAAGTTACTGCCGAGTAAAGTTGTCGCTGATCTTGTTACCCACGGTAGCAAACTATGGAATTGGAGAATTGGAGCGCGATCTGTAGAGCTAAAAATCCTGAGTCTATCGCCGCCATCCACTTGATTTTCTGACGTTTGTAGCAGCAGCCAGAGCCGCCGAAGTGAGATCTCAAGGTTACTTGCGGGCTAAGGCAAACAAGATAAAGTCTACATTTAACGCAAAGAAGTCAGAATTTAAAGTCACATTAAATGTGGAAAGCTACTTTTAAGGACTTCAACTTTAAGGAGGACGTAGCCTAGTTATTTGTCTATAAATACTCATTGTACTCCTAGTTCAAATCATCTTGGTTTTTCTATAGATATAGCCAGTGTTCTCTCCCGCCGCCATGTTCTAAACTTCATTTGGGTTAGGGTTATGTTGTAAATTAGTTGTGAAACAGTTGCATTAGGTTTTGAGTTGTTTTCCAATAAAATATTTCAAGTTTGCTTAATCTATGCACTTCATTCTTTCAATTAGTTCTAACCGTCTAGTTGAGAGAGAATCCATTTAGGGGGCAGAAAAGTGTCAACTTCACGAAAGGGTTAAGCACGGTCACAACATGATGAGGCGTGACTAACTTGGTTCCAAAAGTCTACAAGTTTCAGCGACTAAAAGGGATCACCAACCGAATTGACTGGCATGTGTTAGGTTTACGCTGATATTGCTAGGTATTGCCTACATCACGCGAGCATTCGACCATCCTTTCCTAGACATAGGGAGGATCACTGTCGACTATACTTTCGCACTTAGAGTACCTGCCAAATTTGCCGCCAAGACTTATTTCCATTTCACCTGCCCAGACAACGAAAGTTGCAAAAGCAGTGACCCGTTGCGGCCGTGTGATAGGGTTGTAGCTGCCGCCCGCCATACCCGCCGAGGCAGCATATCGTGGCAACGCAAAACAACTTAGCCTTTTACAACGCAGTTTCACACTAAGTGGCGGCATAACCCCGCCTGCCTTATCAGCTTGAATCACTTCTTTAATCATTCGTGTTTTACTTTGTTTTTCATCTCAACAATCATCTTACATGTATTTTTACTTTATCTTGTGCAGGGACTACAAATCGAACCAAGCTGACCAATCCTCGTGGGATTTGACATCTTTTATACTATAACTTGGCAGGAGTGTGCACTTGCGCTCTCACAAAAAGGGAACACCTACACGCCCTACACGTTCCGATACTTGGCATCTTGTTCCGAAACGTTTGACTGTTGGACCTATTTTTGAATTTTTCTTAGTTTCTGTTTCTTATGTTTTGGTCCTTGTTTGCCTTATGTGCAATTGGATGAGTTCTAAATGTCATTTTGAGCTGAGATTTCACCGAGGAGCATGTAATGAACCTAATTAAAGGTTGGTAACTCGAATTTGTTAACAACCCTTATAATTTATGGAAATTATAAAATGGTCCTTAAACCTTAATCAGCTTTAAATAATTAGTGATTGTGTCGATGTTTTATCCGTTGTTTGAGTGCGTGCACATAGGAACCTAAGTTGCATTTAGATAAGATAAAAAGAAAAAAAATAAAAGGGTCGTTTATTGAGGTAAACCTTCCCGGTTTACTTCTATATTCCTCGTGTGATCCGTTCGGTTCGGTTTATCGGCCAGGCTGGGTCGAGGGGGTAACAATCATTATGGTGGGAGCATTGACATCATTGTAGAATATCACAGCTTGCGTCCAATCTTGAAAACCATGATTCGTACATTTGCGAAGTAGTCCCTTATATATATCCCAACACTCGTACATCGATTCATCATCAACTTGACGAAAGAAAGCAATGTCATTCCTTAGCTTGGTGTTCATGTTGGGTGGATTATATCGATGCAAAATGCTTTTGCATAGACCTACCCATATCTCCATTGAACCAGCGAGTACTCCACTCAACCACTCTCTTACTCGATCACGCAATGAGTAAGGAAATATCTTAAGCTTCAACACATCTTCATGCACTTCTTGTTGTTTAAAAGTCACACACTATCCAAGAATGCACGAATGTGTTGCCTAGCATCTTCATGAGGCGATCCACCAAATTGACCAATCGAGTTTAACATGTTGAACATCATCGGTTTGAGCTCGAAGTGGGCTGCCTAAATTTCGGGAGCTACAATCCAGGGTTGAGATCTTCCAAAATAGGATTTAAATGATCTCTAATAGCTTATGGACGAGCTACAGCTCCATCATTTGCTACAGCATCAGGGTCTTTAGGATTATCGCCCTGTTGATCTCCTTGGTTACAACCTCTATAGATGACTTCTACGGCTTGTTGTATACGTCTTCTTTCTCGAAAAAGATGTTCAATCTCAGGAATTAACGTTAGTATGGGTTCGTTGGGTCTTCCTCTGGTCACGCACCAGCACAACACCTAAAAAAGATAAACACAAACAACTAGTTAGTCTATACAAAAAGAAGAAAAATTGTGCAAATTTTGAACTTAAAACGACCAATTGCCAATCCCCGGCAACAACGCCAAAAACTTGTTGTGTGTAAGGGTGTACTATAAATGATATGCAAATAGTGCAAGTATACACGTCAAGTCAAGTAGTAAAGTGATGAGTGAGTATCGTCTCCATAGGGATTGGAGGTATTCCAAGTTAAGTTTAAGCACTAAGGTAAAGATTGAAATATAAATGAACTAGCAATTGGAAATAGATGAATAAATGTGGTAGCAATTGAGAACAAGGTAAGAAATGCGATAGCAAACAAACAATGTAAGACTGAACCAAAACAAGGATATTTCGAGGGTCCTTTCACACGTACGAAACTCTCTAATGAATGATAGGTTGATCTTGCTAAGGACTTCTATGTCTAACCCTAAAAAAAGTCTAAAATTACCTTACCAACAACATGCTCGATAGAGTTTACTTATATGTTTCTAAACTATCTCTAGCAAGAAACCTGACAGCCAGAATGCTAAGGCAATACCTCTCAGCGTGAACCCTAGCAAGCTACTTATCGATAAAGTTCTACTCCTTTTAGTCGTTGAAACTCTATCCTTATCTCTAAGGTGAGTTAGGGTTTTGCCTCTTAGCATCAAACCCTGTTGAGTGGATCGCAAGATCGATATTGACCAAGAGGGGGGTGAATTGGAAATTTAAAAGTTTTGTGGTGGAAATTGCAAATTGAAAATAATAGACAAGGGATTTAGAGTGGTTCAAGTTCCAAATGAACTCTACATCCACTACCTTAGCTTCACTAAGGATTTGCAACAATTCCACTAATTGCTCTTCCCCTTTTCTAGGACAATGAGGCAACCTTTACAATTTCGGTTGATTTTTCTACCCAAAAATCAACCCAATCCTCACACAAGTGAACAAAGAAATTTGATGGCTAATAAGGTATCTCTCAATACAAATGATAGCCCCAATACAAGCACTCAACCCAGTTGAACAAAATATAAATGAAGATTACAATTGGGATTTCTAGACAAATAGGAATTTTGGCACAATTGCTTGGATTTGATGAATAAGTGTTTTCTTGAAGATCAATAGTCGTTGCTGATGCTTTTAGATGTGTCTTTTATACCTCCTCATTGATTTCTAGCCGTTTAGGTGGTTGGGAACATAAATGGAGCCGTTAGAACCCTCTCTTACCACCATAAATGCACTTCTGCAGCTACCGGTATCGGTACGCGGGAAGGTGTATCGGTACCTGTCTCAGAAAAGAAAGAGCCGTTGTGTGCATTTAATAAGGGGTATCGATACGCACGTAAGCGTATCGGTACTGGGTATCGAAACGGCAAGGGCCGTATCGATACCATTTTCTGAACTTAGCTCACTGTCCACAACCGTATCGGTACGGGGGTTAGGCGTATCGATACGGGTCAACGATCTTTTAAAATTTGGTTACCAACCAACTGACACCAACGGTCATATTTTTAAACCGACTTAATCTTTAAAAAATTATAAGGGTCGTATCGATACGAGGGTTTGCCGTATCGGTACGCTATTCAAACTCTTTGAATTTTAACACAGGGCAGTATAGATATGAGGGTTTGTGGTATCGATACTGGTTCCGACAGTAACCAAGTTTGGTAAAATGGTATCGATACGCTTGGTAGTGTATCGATACTCCTAGACGATTTTCAATGGTTTTGCCTTGGAACACTTAGAAAATATTTTGAGTTTGAGTTTTATAAATCAGTTTTAAAGAGTTGGTGTTTTAAAACTTATTAAGGGACTTATAAAAACAATTTTAAGTTTTACAAATTGATCCTTAAAGATCTAATTATATCAAAATCAAACATAGGTTTTACAATCTCCCCCTTTTTGATATAACAAAACTAAAACTTAAAATTTTTGATATTTTTGAAAAACCTTTACAAAGTTAACTCCCCCTTAATATAAGCTTGGTAACCTTTGAATTAAATCAAAATATTTGAAGTGTGAGCTAGTTTCTTCTCCCCCTTTTTGTTAGATCAAAAATCCATTGAGACAAATAAGTGCATAAAGAAATCAAGGTATAATAATAATAAGCAACATAATTTTATTCATTAAAGCAACATACTTGAAATCCAAACAAAAGTAAAAAGAAATCAAAGCATAGGTTTTAATCCTAAAGCAAACTTAATCCTAAGAACATAAAACATAGGTGCATAAAATAGAAAATCCTAAATGATATGAATGATATGCAAGAAGAAACGTCTAAGCATCGTCTTCTTCGTCTTCATCATCTTCATCATCATCTCCCAAAGGCTCATTAGTGCGCATACTATTACGCCACTCATCATGGAAAGCGACAATGGAAATATTCAAGGAATTGTGCCCACTTGCAAGAGATGTGAGGCGATTCTCCATACCCGTCATCCTAGTATCAAAGGTAGTTTCCATTGAAGTAAGACGAGTATTCATGTCCGTGCGCAACCCGGTAAATTGCTCATTGAGATAGGTCATGAGAGCATCCATATTGGGTTGTTGGACTTGAGGAGCTTGAGGAGCTTGAGCCTCTTCAAACATGGCGGCGGCTTCCGGTGGTAACTCGGCAAGACGTATCCATTCACCATTAAGATAAGTAAACTTTGCCCGAGCAAGAGATCGCTCATCAATGGGATCGGTGAGAGGAGTTGGGTAGTCATAAGAGCAATCAATATCCTTTTTAACAAAGAAATAACTCAAAGTCGTACCATATGTAAAGGAGGTGACGTGAGGAGAGTGACGGTTTTGCACGAGGTAGATGATCTCCTGGAACATAAGTCGAGCTAGATCTGGTCGCTTGGCCTCACGGAAGCACCGAATCCAAAAATCATCCACTTGACGGATGGTGGAATATTTTCCTTCGGAGGGACGAAACCACCACGACACCATCAAATGTAAGATCCGGTCTTGAGCATTTAGGGCGGTGACGGATCCACTAAGAACATGTCCCAAAGCATGCTCATCATCAATGCCTTCATCATCCAACTTAAAAACCTCACAAATAGACTTGACATCAAGGATGATTTTCTTTCCCATAAGATAAGAGCTAATTGCAACAACTTCCCCATTACGACTAATACATCTTGCATTAGCATAGAAAATCAAAACCAAGAGGCGATAGAAAATACCGGGAATAGAGATAAACTCCATGAAGTTCCAACGATGAAACAAGGGAAGGTATTCAAACTTGAAACGCTCCAAATTGAGAAAAGGAACGGATATTACCCTTTCGGCACGGATCTTATAATTCTCATATTGACGAAAGTGAGTTAGACCCGAATTGCCTTCAAAGCATTGCTCATAGATGATTGAGTAGTTTGGACGAGCAATCGCTCCAAGGGTGGAAGATTCACCGGCTTGATTAACCCTTGATCGCTTCCTCGATGGTTCTTTTGGTGCCATGATCTAAAAGATAAATAAAGAAAAAAAAGAATTTCTTCAATTTTGGGTAAAAATCAAGGTAAAAAAAATTAAAAGAGATTTAAAAAAATTTGAAGAAAAACAAAGGTTTTGATAAAAGATGAAACAAAAAAGAAAAACAGAAAAAAGAAAAGAAAAAAAATTGAAAAGGAAAAAGAAAGATTACCTTGATAGAAACTTGGAAGATTGAAGAAAGACTAGAGAGAAAGCACAAAGCCTTGCTTGATTCAAAAACTCTTTTAGAATTGAGTTGAGATGTGAAAAATATGAAGGAGGAAGGGCCTTTTTATAGGAAAACACGGCTAGGGTTAATTAGGTTTTGAAAAGTTTGAATTTGGGTAAAAGTTGGACTCATTAAAACCTAATTTAATGCCATCAGCGCAGTCGAGTATCGATACGCCTGAAGGTGTATCGATACGGGGATAGAGTTGTCTTTTTGCAAAAATGCCCGTTGGAAAAGTCGTATCGAAACGGAGGGGTCCGTATCGAAACGACCCGTATCGATACGGGATTAATCGTATCGATACCCGTGAAGCGAAGAAAATTCTGGGAAACTGAATGAAGAACAGGTATCGATACGCGTAGAGCTGTATCGATACTGGATGCCCAGAATTACATATTTGGTTCAAAGAACAACCAAAGGCTCGAACTTAACATCTCCTAAAGGTATGCAAATGATGTATGAGCAGTTCTAAGCATATTTCAACAGAAGCATACTCCCCCTAACTATAGGCATGGATAAAATTAGGAGTCTAAACACATAAACATGGTAATTACACAAAATCAAGCATTTTTAAGCACAAAAGAGGTCCTAAAAGGTCAAGATAGGCTAGCTAGACCTAACTCTCTCCTAAGGGACCAAAAACGCTCTTTGTCTAAGGGTTTTGTAAATATGTCCGCTAATTGATTCAAAGTGTCTACATACTCTATAACCACATCTTCCTTAAGGACATGATCTCTAATGAAATGATGCCTTATTTCTATGTGTTTGGTTCTAGAGTGTTGGATGGGATTTTTTGTTAAACATATTGCACTAGTGTTGTCACATTTTAGGGGTATGGTTTCAACTTTAATTCCATAATCTAAGAGTTGTTGCTTCATCTAAAGGACTTGAGCACAACAACTCCCTAAGGATATGTACTCGGCTTCGGTGGTAGATAAGGCTACACTATTTTGTTTCTTAGAGAACCAAGATATGAGCATACTACCTAAGAATTGACAAGTTCCCGAAGTACTTTTCCTATCGATTTTACAACCCCCATAATCTGCATCCGAGTAAGCATGAAGGTTGAAGGTAGAGTCTCTAGGATACCAAAGACCTAAACAAGGAGTATCTCTAAGGTATCTAAAGATTCTCTTAACGGCTATTAGGTGAGACTCTCTAGGACTAGCTTGAAACCTAGCACACAAGCAAACACTAAACAAGATATTCGGTCTACTTGCGGTAAGGTAAAGCAAAGATCCAATCATAGAACGATAAAGCTTAGAGTCAACACACTTACCTCCTTCATCTTTGTCAAGCTTTGTATATAAGCTCATAGGAGTGGCTTGAGGCTTTGCATTCTCCAAGCCAAACTTCTTGAGCATATCCTTTATGTATTTTGCTTGGTTGATGAAGGTGCCATCCTTCTTTTGCTTGATTTGGAGTCCCAAAAAGAATGAGAGCTCCCCCATCATGCTCATCTCAAATTCACCTTGCATTAACTTAGCAAACTCTTGACAATGACATTCATTAGTAGAACCAAAAATAATATCATCAACATAAATTTGAACTACTAAGATGTCATTTTTATACATTTTTATAAAGAATGTAGTGTCCACTTTACCTTTTTCAAATCCCTTTTCAATCAAAAAATTTGAAAGCCTTTCATACCAAGCTCTAGGAGCTTGTTTTAAACCATAAAGAGCTTTGGTAAGTTTGAAAACATGATTTGGAAATTTTGAATCTTCAAAACCCGATGGTTGTTCCACATACACTTCTTCATTTATAAAACCATTTAAAAATGTGCTTTTAACATCCATTTGAAAAAGCTTGAAATTATGATAACATGCATATGCAAGCAACATCCTAATGGCTTCCATTCTAGCTACGGGTGCATAGGTTTCATCAAAATCTATTCCCTCTTCTTAAGTGTAACCTTGTGCTACAAGTCTAGCTTTATTTCTCACAATGTTACCACTCTCATCTAGTTTGTTCCTAAAGACCCATTTAGTTCCTATTGTAGATTGATTACTAGGCCTATCAACTAATGTCCAAACATTACTTCTCTCAACTTGATTTAACTCTTCTTTCATAGCCATAATCCAAAAGTCATCTTTCAATGCTTCTTTTATATTTTTAGGCTCTATGCATGAGATAAAGGCAACATGGTTCATTAATCTAAGAGAAGAATGAGTGGTTACCCCCTTGGATGGATCACCCAAGATTTCACCATCTTTGACATAGTTCAACTCCCTTGGGTAACTTACTTCCTTTTCCTCAATAGCCAAGTCCTTCAAGGCTTCAAGAGGTGGATCTTGTGAGTCCTCTTCCTTTGTTGGAATCTCATCCTCCTTTGAAGTTTGACCTCCATCAAAGGCATTTATGATCCCTACATCATCATCATCACAAGAATCCTTCCTAGGAAGGAGGTTATCATCGAATACAACATGAATAGATTCTTCTACTACTAAAGTTCTTTTGTTAAATACTCGATAGGCTTTAGAGGTTAAAGAGTAACCTATAAAAATGGCTTCATCACTTTTTTCATCAAATTTACCTAAGTTGTCTTTTCCATTATTTAAAACAAAATACTTACACCCAAAGGGGTGAAAATAGCTAATGTTAGGCTTTTTAGATTTTAAAATCTCATAAGGTGTTTTCTTTAAAATTGGCCTAATCATTACTCGATTTACAATATAGCAAGCGGTGTTTGTGGCTTCCGCCCAAAAATATTTAGGTAAATTGTTTTCACAAAGCATAGTTCTAGCCATTCTTGTAAAGTTCTATTTTTCCTCTCAACTACCCCATTTTGTTGAGGAGTTCGAGGAGCCGAAAAATTATGGCTAATACCATTTTCATTTAAAAAATCTTCAAACCCTAAATTTTGAAACTCGGTTCCATGATCACTTCTAATATGTGAAATTCTAAGTTCAAGATCATTTTGGGTTAGTTTTGAAAATGTGATGAATTTTTCCAAAGCCTCATCTTTAGTACTTAAAAAGAGAACCCAAGTAAATCTAGAAAAATCATCAACAAGTACAAAAGCATAAGATTTACCACCCAAGCTCATAGTCCTAATTGGCCCAAATAAATCCATATGGATTAGTTGTAAGCATCTACTAGTAGAAACATCATTAATGGATTTAAAGGAAGACCTATGTTGTTTACCCTTAGAGCATGCATCACAACTTTTATCATTTGAGAATTTTATCTTGGGTAAACCTCTAACTAGGTTAAGAGAGACTAGTTTTTCCAAAACACTTATGCTAGCATGTCCTAGTTTCCTATGCCACAACCATGCATCACTTTCATTTTGTGCAACTAAGCATGCATGAGATGTATGTATGTCATCTAGATGCATCATGTATATATTCCCTATGCGATGACCTATGAGCATAATATTATTAGATTTAATGTCCACAATTTTGCATCCATTTTTATCAAACAAAACATTAAATCCTTTATCACACAATTGACTTATACTCAATAAATTGTGTTTAAGACCATCGACATATAGAACATTTTCAATGAGAATAGTAGAGTGATTACCTATGGAGCCAATACCTTTAATGTGGCCTTTGGAGTTGTCTCCAAATGTTACTACTCCTCCACCTTTTGGCTTTAGATCCATGAATCGACTCTTGTCTCCGGTCATGTGCCTCGAGCATCCACTATCAAGGTACCATGAGTTTTGACTTTGTGTTTTGGCCTTATAGCAATGCTCCCCCTACAAACAAAGATATTAAACTTTGGTTTTTGGTACCCAAATCATTTTGGGTCCATGAGTGTTAGCTCTCAAAACCTTGGTTCCCTTAGGAATCCAAGATGACATAGCAATAATATTATTAGATTTAACAAGTTCCTTAGGAACCCATACACTTCTAATTCTTTTAGCTCTACTATGTCTAGGATAGCTACCTTGTTTGTAGTAGTTAGTCTTTTTCTTAGGTTGGTGTGTTCTAGAGGATTCTCCTACTTCATGCTTGACACTACCAACATTTTTAAAAGACTTTTTGAGCTCATTTAGCTCACCCAACACCTTTTGGTGTTCACAATTACTTTGAGATAAAAGATTATTAAGATCAACATTTTCATCTTGAAAGAATTTAAGTTCATCTTTTAATCCTAATATCTTTTTCTCAAATTTAAAATTAGCTTGAGTAAGTGAGTCATTTTTCTCATTTAATTCTAGAATAATCTTTTTATTCCTAATGACCGACTCCTTATATTTCTCAACTAATTCATCATAGACCTCTTGTAACTCATCATATGCATCATTTAATTCTTCATATGAAAAATCTAAAGTAGATGAGTTAGAGGTTACCATGGAGGAATCTTCCTCAAGTGCCATGAGGCAAAGGTTAGCCACTTCTTGTTCGTCATCCTCCGATGACTCCTCATCACTCCAAGTAGCAAGCTTGGCTTTGAGCTTTTTCCTCTTTTCAAAGCCCTTCTTCTTGAGTTGAGGGCACTCCGAACGTATGTGGCCGGGTTGTTTGCACTCAAAGCAAATGATTGGATCTTTTCCATCTTCCTTGTTCTTGCTTTTGGAGTCCATCCTCCTTTGGATTTTTCTTCCCCGGTTGGACCTCATAAAGCGTGAGAATCGTTTGGCTATCATAGCCAATTCTTCAAGTTCATCCTCATCACTAGATGAGCTCTCATCATGTTGTGAAGCTTTATCCTTGAGAGCTATTCCCATCTTCTTCTTCTTCTCAACTTCAAGCTTCTCTACTCTTTTCTCTTCTTTCTTTTTATCATCTTCCCTTCCTTGCTTCATGATCTCATGAGTAAGGAGAGAACCCACAAGCTCATCAAGCTTCAAAGTCTTCAAATTCTTTGCATCGATGATAGCGGTTCTCTTCCCATCCCAAGACTCGGGAAGTGAATAGAGTAGCTTCCGAACAAGCTTGTCTTCCGGTATGATCTCTCTAAAGCCCTTTAGACCATTGACAATCGTGGAGAAACGATCAAACATCTTTGACACCGTCTCATCGGGTTCCATCTTGAAATTTTCATAACTAAGATTGAGAATTCCAATCTTAGTTTCTTTAACATCATTGGTGCCTTCATAAGTAGTCTCAAGAGTGTCCCACACTTCCTTGGCACTTTCAATTGATGAGACCTTTGAATAGATGTCCGGACCGAAAGCACAAAATAGCATGTGGAGAGCTTTATCATTGACTTGAATCTTTTTCCTCTCCTCTTCACTCATCTCCACTTTCTTCTTTAACACCATCTTACCTTCACCATCTTGCTTCAATGGAATATATGGTCCATCCTCAATGACATCCCAAACAAGATACTCATTTGACTTGATGAATAGACGCATTCTATTCTTCCAAAAAGAATAGTTATCACCGTTGAAGAAGGGAGGCTTTGTAGTGGATTGTGACTCGTACATGCCGGAACCGGAGGTTGAAGTCATCTCTTGATATTTTGTTGATCACACTCTTCCAAGGATCTCCTCTTGTGGTTGTTAATCCTCAAAGAGTTAGGCTCTGATACCAATTGTTGAGTGGATCGCAAGATCGATATTGACCAAGAGGGGGTGAATTGGAAATTTAAAAGTTTTGTGGTGGAAATTGCAAATTGAAAATAATAGACAAGGGATTTAGAGTGGTTCAAGTTCCAAATGAACTCTACATCCACTACCTTAGCTTCACTAAGGATTTGCAACAATTCCACTAATTGCTCTTCCCCTTTTCTAGGACAAGGAGGCAACCTTTACAATTTCAGTTGATTTTTCTACCCAAAAATCAACCCAATCCTCACACAAGTGAACAAAGAAATTTGATGGCTAATAAGGTATCTCTCAATACAAATGATAGCCCCAATACAAGCACTCAACCCAATTGAACAAAATATAAATGAAGATTACAATTGGGATTTCTAGACAAATAGGAATTTTGGCACAATTGCTTGGATTTGATGAATAAGTGTTTTCTTGAAGATCAATAGTCGTTGCTGATGCTTTTAGATGTGTCTTTTATACCTCCTCATTGATTTCTAGCCGTTTGGGTGGTTGGGAACATAAATGGAGCCGTTGGAACCCTCTCTTACCTCCATAAATGCACTTCTACAGCTACCGGTATCGGTACGCGGGAAGGTGTATCAGTACCTGTCTCAAAAAAGAAAGAGCCGTTGTGTGCATTTAATAAGGGGTATCGATACGCACGTAAGCGTATCGGTACTGGGTATCGAAACGGCAAGGGCTGTATCGATACCATTTTCTGAACTTAGCTCACTGTTCACAACCGTATCGGTACGGGGGTTAGGCGTATCGATACGGGTCAACGATCTTTTAAAATTTGGTTACCAACCAACTGACACCAACGGTCATATTTTTAAACCGACTTAATCTTTAAAAAATTATAAGGGTCGTATCGATACGAGGGTTTGCCGTATCGGTACGTTATTCAAACTCTTTGAATTTTAACACAGGGCAGTATCGATACGAGGGTTTGTGGTATCGATACTGGTTCCGATAGTAACCAAGTTTGGTAAAATGGTATCGATACGCTTGGTAGTGTATCGATACTCCTGGACGATTTTCAATGGTTTTGCCTTGAAACACTTAGAAAATATTTTGAGTTTGAGTTTTATAAATCAGTTTTAAAGAGTTGGTGTTTTAAAACTTATTAAGGGACTTATAAAAACAATTTTAAGTTTTACAAATTGATCCTTAAAGATCTAATTATATCAAAATCAAACATAGGTTTTACAAACCCCCATTTTCCATGTAGATCTAAGCCTAACTCTCTCTAATATTGAGCTATCCAATACCTAAGTTAAGGCTAACTCTCGAAAGATCTTACAAGTTTAGGGCAACCAAACAATAGACAAAACATGTAAAGGATAAGAAAGCAAACCAAACATCCATTCAAACTTAAATATAAACATCCATAACAAGCCCGAGCCACTTAAAATCAGTTAATGGCTGGGAAAATGTCATCCACAATCATTCATTTATAACAATCCAGCATAAAATAAGAAATGAAATGGCACAAGCAACTAGAGTAAAAGAAACTCCCAAGCTGCCTTGGACTGCTGTGAACCGCTCAAGCTTGCTGCTTCTCTCAAAGGCCAGCAAGAACACTCCTTGGAGCTTCAACAATGGTGAACACCACACGAAGAAGATAAAGAAAGGCGCCGCCTTTCTCTTTTTCTTAGCTCCCCTAAAATATCCTCCTTTTCGGCTCTCTATTTAATGTGGGTATCTTGTCCTTTATATAGTGGGGGCTCCTATGGTTTTGTGCTCTAAACTCCAAGGGAATATTCCCTTCACATTTGGGCTCACAGCTGGCTAATTGGTTCACTGTTAGGCTGCACAATGTCCTCGTCTCCTTGTTTTCTAGTACGCCCAGAAATGCTATCCAACATGTTGTAGCATTCTGCCTCTACCCTGCTCTGCTCCTCAATTCCCTGCACATCACCACAACAACCCAAACTTTCCCAAGCAGCATCATTCAAGCAAATAAACAAATAAAACTAAACAATAAACACCAAATGCAACTATATGAACTAAATGCATGTATATGCTATGAAATGAGATGAAATGGGCTTGATTCCTTACAATAACTTAAGTAAAAAGGTGTAAAAAGTTAACCTTTTACAAAGTTAACAAAGTTCCTTTGGGATTGTTACAACCCATTGAAATACCACAATGGAAATAGAATCGTATAACTATGGATTTCGTGAGTGGACTGCCCTTGTCATCAAGGAACAATGATGCAACCTCGATGGTGGTTGATAGATTTTCCAAATGAACTCATTTTCTTCATGTTCGAATGAGCATGAGCTTGAATCAATTGGTCGAGCTATACATTCGAGAAATAATAAGATTACATGGTATCCCAATCTCTATAATCTCTGATCGAGACTCTAGATTTACTTCTAGATTCTGGAAATCTCTACAAAAAGATCTCGGCACTAAAACAAACCTTAGCACAACCTTTCATCCTCAATTGGATGGCCAATTTGAAAGGACGATACAAGTTTCGGAAGATATGCTTCGGGCTTGTATAATTAACTCCGGGAAGAATTGGGAGAAATATCTACCTTTAGCAAAATTTGCATACAATAATAGCCATAAATATTCTATTAGAATGGCTCCCATTGAAGCTCTTTATGGAAGAAAATGTAGAACATCTTTGTGTTGGTCAAAGTTGGGAGAGAATAAGGCTTTAGGACATGAACTCATGCGAGAAACGGAAGAGCAAGTTCAAGTTATTTGCAGTCGATTGAAAGAAGCTTTCGATCGACAGAAGGCTTATGCTGATCGTAAAAGATGGGATATCCAATACAACGTGGGAGATAGAGTTTTTCTCAAGGTATCTCCATGGAAAAGGTGTTTCGATTCAGAAAAAGGGAAAAACTCAACCCCGTTTTATTGGGCCATTCGAAATAGTAGAAAGGACTGCCCTGTTGCGTATCGATTGGCACTTCTCGATGAGTTTAACAAGATTCATAACGTATTTCATGTGTCAATGTTGCAAAGTTATCGATCAGATCCGTCTCACATTCTTGAACCGGATGAAGTGGAATTGAACCAAGACTTATCCTATGAAGAAGAGCCAATTCAAATCTTCGATCGAGAAGATAGGAAGTTGTGTAACAAAATAATCTCCCTTGTCAAAGTCTTGTGGAAAAACCATAAAGATAAAGAAGCTACGTGGGAGCCTGAATCTACCATGAGAGACAAATACCCATATATATTTTCCTCAGGTAAATTCGAGGACGAATTTGTTTAAGGGGAAGGGAATAGTAATACTCCAAATTTTGGCCTAGATGAATGTTGAATTAGAACCCTAAGTTAGACTTTTATAACTATCAAATATATTGAACCAATTATAATCATTAGGACCCAATTTAAAATTTTGGGAATTCGAGTTGCCAAATAGGAAGGACTTAAATGAAATATAAGTGAAATTTTGAGAATGCATGGTGAAATAAAAATTAATGAAAGACTTGTACACATGGCATCCAATGGTAATGTCATGAAGGGAGGGAGTCGGCCATGTGGAATTACAATTACAATTTTCCATCTTCTTCCCCCCTAAGGAAAAACCGAAAAAAATAAAGAGAGAGAGAGAGAGAGAGAGAGAACTCAAGCTTGTTGATTATGGAGTTTTGAGGATATCAGATCTTGCTAGTCTAAATTCTTGCTTATTGCTCGATTGATAATGAAGAGCGTAAGTTTTCTAGTCACCTTTCTTATGTTAGAGCTTGATTTAGAAAATTTTTATGAATTTCTTGTATAATCTAGGTTGTTAAGATTGCTAGAGAAAGTGAGACTTATGATAAGAATTATCTTGAATAATTGAGTGTAACGTCCAAATATGTGCTTGTTGTTTATGCTCAAATGCTTGAATCGATTTTGGAAGCCATTGCTTGTTGTAGATTCCATTAAGAAACTGTTTTGAATACACATTGAATGAATCTAAAAATGAAACTGTTATAGGAACATTTAGGTAGTTGTTCAATGGAAAATGAATTTATAAATATGTACATAAAAATTTGATGGAGTCGGATATATTTAAGGACTATTTTCATGACTTAGAAACAAGGCAGAATGAATTGTTTTGATTAATTGAATGTATACATTAAAAATAGAACATAAAGTATAGTTATAAGGAACTTAAAGGGGTTGTCTCGAGTAGGAAAAAATGCATATATAAAATTAGGGACTATTTTTGAATAGTTAGGGAATGTTTTAAGCATAGTTATTGTGTGCCTATGAGTTTAAGACTGTTCAAGACAGTTATGAGATTAGTAAGGCTTCTTGAATGAATATGATCACATTGGAAAATTGCTTTGATACGCATAAGGATGTAATAGGTAAATTGGACAGATTTGAATGTATGTGGTCAATGGACTGTTTTTAACTATTTTAACAAAGAGAAATAAATATATTTGATGCTCTAAAAATAGGGGAATATTTCTTAGCTAATTAGGTGGATAGTTTTGTATAAAATGAACACTAATTGGACTGTTTTGAGTGTATAATAAAGCATGTGGATTTTATTGAATAGGAACATGTGAATACTACAATCTGGGGACTGTTGTGTATTAAAATTGTTGCTATAAATAAATAGTAAACATGGTCCTAATGCAAAATTGAAATTGTTGCTATAATAGATAAAAAGGGAACTGGTCAGGCTGACGAAAGACAGAAGGGAGTTGAACTGGATGGAAACCTATTAGGCTGCCCGTGGTGCATTAGAGCTGTTGAAAACACAAACCATCTTCTGTTCGAATGCAGGTTTGCAATCTGTTTCTGGAAGAACTTCTGCAGCTGGTGGAAGATTTCGTGGCCTCAAATTATGAATGTCGATGAATTTTTCTCCTTTTGTTTTAGTATTGATTGGTCTGGTAAAATCAAAGCTCTTTGGTTGATTTCAGTTTCGGCTGCGCTGTGGAGTATCTGGTTAGCCAGAAATGAAAAGGTTTTTGATGATAAATTTACTTCACTAAAGGATCTCCTCTTCATCTTGAAAATGAGAGCCTTCATGTGGATTAAAGTAGTGAACGCTGACTTAACGGTGGATGACGACCAGTGGTGGAAGAATCCTCGGGGTTGCTTAAAAGATGTCGAAATCCAGCAGGTTTGGAGCCCCCCTCTTCAAGGTTGCATGAAGTTTAATGTTGACGGTGCATTCAAAGAAGGTTCAGTCGGGTGTGGAGGCATACTTAGAATTCCAAATGGAGAAATAAAGGCGATATTCTCAGGTCCGGTTGAGGTGATAAGCTCAGACTTTGCGGAACTAGTTGCAATCAAAGTCTCACTGGAAGTATTTATTGAAGCAGGGTGGTTAGGAAAAACTTGTCTAATCGTTGAATCGGATTCACGCACAGTGTTAAATTGGATTGGAGATAGAACTCTAAGACCTTGGCGTTGGTGGCGTATCTTTGATAGCATTGATGAACTTTCTACGAAAATTGCAGCAGTTAAAATGCAGCATGCACCTAGAGAAACGAATGAGTTAGCGGACTACCTAGCGAAGGAGGGGCAGAATAGATCAGAGATTTTTAAAGCTTGGTGGTAAGGGTGCGAGTTGCCTTATCACTCGACAATTTTGTTCTCAGATGCAGGGGCGGTTTTCATTAAGCTATGTATTGGTGTGCTTGTATGTATAATCATGATACCAAGTTGGGATGTACTCTTTTCCTCCACCTAGGCGTAGGGAGGTTTTTAACGAGGCTCCCAACTTGGTCATTTTCAATCCTTAAATAAAATTCTATTGCTGAGCAAAAAAAAAAAGGGAGTGGTGATACATGATCAGGAATAGCTTGGCATATCAGGGAGTGTAAACTATGCTTTTGATTGAGTTTAATATTGTTGAATCATTTAAATCTAGTTGTTCTTTATGTGAGACTTGCATGCTTATGTTGCAATTGCTTGCTTCAACCTTGGTGAGGTAAGTACTCCAACGTAAGTATGTAAGTTTAGTTTGTTCAATCAAGCTTGTATGTAAATTGGTTGAATTTAAAATGCTATAGATAGCATATTGTATGGTTGATGGATTACTTGGTGTACAAGTGTGTACAAATGATTAATGACTTATTGGAAATGTTACAAAGAGCCTTGATTAGTATTAGTCCTAGATAAATTGGCATGCCAGTAGAACTCTGAGCTCAGCTTGATTCAGATTATGGTCCCTAGATTAGGTACTATTGTACCCTTGTGCTATCTCAAAAAGAGATATAAATATCAATGGTACCACGTACCATTGCATGTTGATAATCGTTGGAAGTGTGTATCTAGACTAAAACTATTCAAGGCCATCCTATTCAACTAAGGTTGCTTGTAAAATTGAATAATTAAGAGGAATGTTCCACCTTGTTAAGTATCTTGATAATTTAAATTATGATGTTTAAATCTTCTTGGTGAAGTATGGTTCTATTCAAAATTGTGTGGGATCAACCTTGAAATAAGTTTAATTGCTTAATAACTAGTGAGCATGATATTTATATGATTACTTGATAATGTCTTGAAAAATAGCCTTGATGATACTAGTGTATGATATCGAACAACTAGATATTGAACTTCTTGTTAATAGGCTTTACACTCAATTGTTTAAGTGAATTGCAAGGTTATCTATCTAATTGCTCACCTTGTTACATCTTTAGGAAAAATTGGTCTTAAACCAAGCTTGGGAGATTAAGCAAGGTCACGTGGAACTTTGAGAGTATGTTTTGTATTTATACTTTAAACTCCTAGAAGGAGGCAAAAGTAAATGTAATAATGATATGCCATATTGAGCATTTTGTGTGAAAGATATGTAAATAGTTACTAGTAAGTCTTATGTATGTGGTCGTTTTGTGTTTTCATGCTTAAGATTGAGTATTAGATTTGGTTGAAGCTACCATGACATAATAATGATCTTAAAGGTTAATGAATGAGCTTAATGAATAAGTTGATCAGGCTTGTTTGACTAGCTCATGCAATCCACTCTATTTTTGCCTTCCTTGTAAGTCGAATGGAAACAATAGATAGAAAAGATCCTTTTAGTACTTATCTATAGGCTCACAGCATTATATGGCGTAAGATTAATGGATGTGCTTAAATACATGTTATGAAATTTTAGGAACAAAGGGTTAAACTTTTATATACATGTAGTTATAGGGATTATGTCTTGCGTGAGATACTCAATTCGAATCATCAATGGGATAATCATATTAAATCTTACTTATAGTCACCTCTTTGTTATCAATTTGGTAAGGAAATTTCATGGTTCTTCTAGGATGTTCACAATGTGTTGAGTTTTATGGTGCTCCATTTCCTTCAACCGATGTTTGCCAAGTATGGAGAAGATTTGATTTTTGGGTGTTAAAGTGGAAGCTAAAAGATTGGAATTGGACACAAGGATTTATAGTGGTTCGGCCTTCTAACAAGCACCTACATCCACTACCTTAGCTCCCCACTAAGGATTTCAACCAAATTCACTAAGAATTTCGTCCCCTTTTCTAGGCTAAGGAGGCAACCTTTACAACCCTCAAAGCTTTCTACCCAAAGCTTGAGTAAACCCTCTTTACAAGAGAAATTCTAAGCAAACTTGAGATCCCTCTAATAGGTATTTGTTTGCACTATTTAGCTCTCACCCAAAACCTAAACACTTGAGCAAATTTAACAATGTTTAGCTCACTAGTGTTGTCTATACAAGAAAATGGACAATTAAGCTCTAAGACAAAATCTTAATCATAGTGTTGTTGACAATTGAAGCATTAGCCTTCTCTTGCTTCTTGGAGGTCCCTTTTATACTCCTAATTGAGTTTGTAGCCATTAAGGTTGAATTGGAGCCGTTGGAGATTTTATTTCCCACCATAAATGCAGTTCTGCAACTCCCCGTTTCGAAACACTCGACCTTGTTTCGAAACATCCCAGAAATAGAAAGAGTCGTTACAGTCTGATGCAGCACCTATTTCGAAACAACCTTGGCCGTATCAAAATGGTCGTATCGAAATGTTGATTCCCGTATCGAAACGTCATAAAATTTATAAAGCTGTTGGGGGATTTGACCGTTAAGGTCATTGCCACATAGGCATATCGAAACGGGAGTGGTCGTATCGAAACGCTATGCAAAATTATCACCCAGATCAAGCCTCGTTTTGAAACATACAAGGTTATATCGAAATGCTTTTTCTCTGTGAAGTCCTGTATCGAAACACCTAGGGAGCGTTTCGAAACATCTGAGTGGTTTTTCAATGTTTGGCTTTAAAAACACTTTAGAAACCCCTTTAAAATACTTCAAATGTATTTTCAAAATATTTGGACTTAAAAGCAAAATTGAAATCTTTTCAATTTAGTCCAAAACTATTTTCAATTATTATATCAAAACATTAGTTATTCAATCTCCCCCTTTTTGATATAATAATACTATCTTGAAAAATTGTTTGGGATTCTCCCCCTTTGTAACCCCCTTGGCCTGGCCTAAACGCCCGACCCGAACTAAGAAGATTACATGGGGAAAACTGAAGTCAACTTGCAAAATTCCACCCCAATTAACGACCCTTATTTTTTATTTTATCTTTTCTAGATGCACATTATTACCCTATATGTTTAGCAAAGCGATTAGGCGAAAACGGCACAGCGATCGAAATTCAATTAGCGGTTCAATTGCATTCATTTGACTTTTAGGGACTAATTTGTAAATTCCAGGAATTATAAGAACTATCCAGGTTTTTAAGATTACCAAACCAAAACTAATCATATAACAGGCCAGCGTGTCAAATCTCATCTCAAACAGACCATCTAAACTCAACCAATTGAATAAACATCATTCAGGGACCAAAATGTAAGTAACATGAACTTAACACAATTCAAATCCAGCATCCGGTCGAGTGTTTCGGAACTGCAAAACCTGTATCAAAACGATCGTTTCGAAACAAGAGAGGTCGTTTCGATACGCGGGGGTGTTTCGAAACCTCAAGGGACCCGTTTCGATACGTTGGTTCATAGTGGCGAAATGTTCTGGAACGTGCCTTCATGTTCCGAGACACCTTGGTCATTACAGCCTCTGTTCCGAAACAAACAAGGGCCTTCCAAAATGTCTGGACCTACAACTTCCCAAATTGTTGGTTTTTATCAAGTTTTCATCTTCGAAACCCTTCCGACACTTGCTCCAACACATATACATCATGGATAAACATCAAAGACCACCCATACGAAACACAAACAATATCATAGAATCAATCATGCAAGTTATAGGACTATAGGCATGCTTCCTAGTTGTCAAAAGAGAAAAAAGGCTAAAAACCACATTCACACTCAAACCAGCGCTCAAAGGCCATTTACAAATCCGAATAAGCAAACTAAACATGCTCAAGGTGTTTAACATCACCAAATATAACTAAGAGTAGAAATCCCTCCCATTCACGCTCAAACTAGCACTCAAAGGCCATTTAAAAATCCAAATAAGCAAATGTTGTTTCCCGTATCAAAACGTCCTGTAATTTATAAAGCCGTTGGGAAATAGCAGTTGGGGGTTTTGACCGTTGAGGTCATTGCCATATAAGCGTATCGAAACAGGAGTGGCCGTATTGAAACGCTATGCAAAATTATCACCCAGATCAAGCCTCGTTTCGAAAAAGACAAGGCTGTATCGAAACGCTTTGTCTCTATGAAGTCCTGTATCGAAACACCTAGGGAGTGTTTCGAAACACATGAGTGGTTTTTCAATGTTTGGCTTTAAAAACACTTTAGAAACCCCTTTAAAATACTTCAAACATATTTTCAAGATATTTGGACTTAAAAGCAAAATTGAAATCTTTTCAATTTAGTCCAAAACTATTTTTCAATTATTATAGCAAAACATTAGTTCTTCACAATGTTTAGTGGTTTAATTATCAATGTGTGATTTCTTGATTGGTTTCTAGTTTGAGAGCCTAAATTCTTATGGTAAACCGAACTCTAACTTGATTAGAAAGTTAGTTTGGATTAATCTAGTATGGTGATACCTTATAAGTTAGTGTATGGTATTACAATTTTGTATCAGAGCTAAGGTTTAGTCAATCATATGATTAAATTGGTTTAAGTTGCATCATTATTCACCTTATGTGTCACCTAGGAGTTGAATCTGATTTATAATTGCGACCTTGTTTGATAAAATCTCCTTTGAATATTAATTACACATGTCGGAAGCACATCTGGTTCGGGATAGAGATAGCCTGACTGGTTCCTCCAATGGGAGAGGAAGTGTGAGATTGAGTCAGGAGCAAACAATTCCTCGAAAGGCTGCAGAACCACAGCCTGAAGCTCCTCAAATCAACCTTATTCAAAAGGAATGCTTTTTCAGCATGACTGAGATGTTCAATCAATTTGTTACCACCTTGAAACAAAGTACTCCTTCTGCACCTCTAGTAGTTCAATGTAGGGCTCCAATTGATAAATTGGCCCAACACCGAGCCTATACATTTACGGGATCTGATGATGAGAACCCGGAAGCAGCTAAATACTAGTTGGAAACTACCTTCAGAATATTAACTAAACAACTACAATATTTGGATGAACATAAGTTGGAATGTGCAGTGGCTTTATTAGTTGATGAAGCTTTGAATTGGTGGGAAACTATGACCCTCGCAGCCCCTGAAGATGTTGTTACATTGGGTTTCTTCCTAAAAGAATTCCGGAAAAAGTACATAAGTGAGAAATATTTAGCTGAACGCAGAAGACGTTTCTTGTACCTGAAGCAAGGAGGAAGACCTATAGAGAAATATGTTATTGATTTCTGTAAATACTACAAATATGGGTCTGAGTACATCGAGAAGGAAGAAGATAAATGCAGAATGTTTATCGATGGGTTGAATGATGAGTTGAGCCGCATGTTTACTACCTTCGAGATATCAAATTTTCAAGATTTGGTGAACTGGTGATTGCTACTGAATCCAGAATGAAATATTCTGATAAGAGAAAGGTAAATTATTCCAAGAATGACAAGAGATCACTGGTGGATAACAACCCCCCATGGCCTTCCAAGAAACCGAAGAACCAAGTAGGAAACTCCTCAAATTATGTTCTTTCTCTAAAGAGTAACTTCATTATGAAGCCTCAAATGATAATTAAGTCTTCTGCACCTACAATCTCAACCAATAGCTCGAGAAATTCGGGCCAGGATACTCAATCTCGTTTTTGTAACTTCTGTCAAAATTACCACTCGGAACAGTGGAGGAAGAAAACCAATGCATGTTTCCAATGTGAAGGCTTGGATTATTTTGTTAGAGATTATCCACAGAATTTGAATAAGAATTCAGCTCAAGTATCCTCAAACACCAATCTCATTCCATCACCTCGGGGAAAAGGACCGCAACAAGCACAGTTGGGAAATTCGAGAAGGACTCGAGGTCAAGCTCCTACTCCTACGCATCAAGAATCTCGGTCCCCTACTTGGGTATATCATATTCGAGGCCGCGAAGATGAGGATGTGCCTGATGTAATAGCATGTACTATTAAGCTAAATGATAATCTTTTATATCCTTTATTTGACTCAGGTTCCGCTCATTCTTTTATTTGTTTTCCTTTGATTGAAAAGCTTAATATGAACTTTGAACTTGTTGAAAATGGCCTAGTAGTTTTGAACCCTTTAGAATAAGATGTAGCCTTAAACCTTATATGTAAGGGGTGTCCATTGTACATTCAAGGCATTCCATTTCTTGCTGACCTTTATGTTCTATCCTTTTGTGAATTCGATCTAATTATGGGATTAGACTGGTTAGGAAAACATCAGGCGTGGGTAGATTGTCATAAAAGGAGACTTTTTCTCTGTGGTTTTGGTAAAGAATCCATAATCTTGTTTAATAAGAAACCCACTTCTACTTTTGCTACTATGATTAGACGGGATGAACTTGAATTTGGCCTAATCTCTATTCCCATCGTATCTGAATTTCTTGATGTTTTTCCTGACGAACTTCCGGGACTACCACTAACTCGAGAAGTGGAGTTTAAGATTAAAGTTTAGCCTGGAACCAATCTTGTATCCATCACCCCTTATAGGATGGCCCTAGTTGAATTGAAAGAGCTTCAAAAATAGTTGCAGGAATTATAAGACAAAGGATTCATTCGACTAAGCTCGACTCCTTGGGGAGCCCTGATACTTTTTGTCAAAAAGAAAAATGGGTCGATGAGGTTATGCATCGACTACCGGCAACTAAATCAGCTTACTATAAAAAATAAGTACCCACTTCTAAGAATTGAAGACATGTTTGATCAATTGAATGGTTCTACGGTATTTCCCAAAATTATAGGAATAATCTCTAAAACTTATTAAATAACATTACAAATCTTTAAAAAATATTTGTATAATCTATGAAAAATTTAAAATTTAAAATCTTTATTCAATGAGTATAATATATATATATATATATATATATTACCAAACACAACACCAATTTTCTTTCTCGACTTCTTTCTACATCCACCCTCTCCCACAATGGATGAACGGGGTATTTAAACACATTTTCTCATTTTCTTGCAAACCAGACCTTCCACAGCGGAAGTTCTGCTTAATGTACTTAACATCATCGTAATTGATTGTACGATTTTGAACTGGAGGAAAGGGATGAAGAGTATTTCCATGTGGTTAAAGATTCGTTAGTTTCTTATTTAGAAGAAGAAACACTTCTAATTTAATTGTTAATAGTCTTGTATGCGCTCTTTTTATATATTTACTTTAATATTTATTGATATTGTTTGTTCAGTAATATTTTTTAATGCTCCTTAATGAATTTCTTATTTGGTTTTTTGAATTTATTGGTTGATCTATTGACTTTTAGTTTTATATGTTCTAGTTATTTTGTTTAACATTGCATATCGTTCTTGATTTGGAGAACTGTGATGATATTAGGTCAGGTCTATAACAGGTCGGATCAATTATAGGTCGGGTTAAATCGGATCTCGGGAAGTTTCAAGTTGAGTTGTATCAGATATTTTTCAGGTTAATTTTGGGTTCGGGTTCATATCAAGTCGGGTTCGGTTATCAAATTATCGGCTTCGGGTCGTTCTCAGGTCGGGTTCAGGTCGGGTTTGGATCCATAATTATCAGGTCCAACTCGGGTTCGGGTTAACATCTGGTCGAACTCGGTTGAGTTTGAGTCATCATCACCTCGGGTCATAATTAGTTCAGACTCAGGTCGGTTTCGATCGGGTTTCCAAGTAGGGTCAGTTTTTTACAACCCTATTTGTATGTATAAAAACAAAAAATCTATCGTACTCATAAAATAATAACAATTGCAACTTTTAGTAGTTTCTTTTTATTTTATTTTGGACTTGCATCATTTTCTTAAAAAATTTTTACTCTTACATCAAGTGTTGACCCAATTTAAGGAAGGATACACATTTTACAAATCATATATTCTATCCCTTTTCTTTAAGGCTCGTTTAATTTCAATGTATGTGTTGGGCTTGTGGCACGCTCGAATCGATCTTCTAAAACCGTCAAGAGGGTTGAATTGAACTCCCGAAAGAATTGGCTAAAACCGATAAAAATGATAGACAATTTGTACGATGATTTTAGAGTGGTTCGACTTTCTAACCAAAGTCTACATCCACTACCTTAGCACACCACTAAGGATTTTCCAATTCACTAATATGAATTCTTCCTTTTGAGGCCAAAGGGATAACCTTACAACCATATCTTTTCAATGGCTAAGATAAAACCACTCTAGTTTTTTTAGGCTAAACTAGAACCTTTCCCTTTTACAAGGTAGTTTGTGTAAACAATGAAAACCTCACAAGGTGGGTGTTTACAAGAATTAAGCTCACAAGAGTGTAAAGAATAAAACAATAAAAACACTCTTTGTACAATATATACAAGAGAAATGAAGAATAAAGACTTAAATGCTACTTCTCTTGATCATGAAGCTTGGATATTGTCTCTAACCATGTTCAAGTGTCCCAAGGTTGCTTTTATAGTGTGGAATCATATTCTTGCCGTTTATGGCCGTTGGAGATGTTTTGGAGCCGTTGGGAAGTCATAAAGTCGAGCTTTAAATTATCACCTGCACAGAGGTTTCGAAACCTTTACCAGAGGTTTCGAAACCTTAAGGAGGAATTTGTAAAAACTAGCCGTTACAAGGCCAAGGTTTCAAAAACAGTGGCATTCTGTCCAGAAAGGTTTCGAAACCTTATAGGGATGGTTTCAAAACTTTCACTTAAAAACCCAATTTTGGCTAATTTTTAACTTTAAAATGTATATTCGATATAGGTGCAGAGTCAAAACATTTTAAACATATTTTTCAAGTTTTAAGGACTTTTGAATTATTTTTGAAATCTTTAAACAAGTCCAAAACATTTTTCACATAATCTCTCCCTTTTTGATATAACAAAACTTCTTTGAAAAA
This sequence comes from Hibiscus trionum, assembly GCA_030270665.1. Lineage (NCBI taxonomy): Eukaryota > Viridiplantae > Streptophyta > Magnoliopsida > Malvales > Malvaceae > Hibiscus > Hibiscus trionum. The sequence continues at coordinate 3,459,190 of BSYR01000007.1, read as the reverse complement.
TTGTTTTTGACAAAAGCTCCCCCTTAATTTTTCACTTACTTCTCCCCCTTTTTGTTATATAAAAATTAATTCAAATCTTTATAGTACATAATAACAATGGAGAGTAAGTTAAAAAAAATTAAGTACAAACATTTGAAAAATAAAACTCCCCCTTACCAAAGCATTCCTTTAAATTTTTAGCACAAATTTTGACACTTAAGAGATTGAATTTCACCATTGAATCAAATCAATTTAAAACACATGAAATTCAAATTTATCCAAAACTTTAAAACTTTATGCAAACATATGAATGAAACAATATGATTCATATGCATAAAGCATCATAATGACATGCACTTATACATATAAATAATCAATGATGCATGAACATTTATCATCAAAATAGGCAACCGAATAATTTATAATCAAGTACATTAAGATTATAGGTTACTCATATTCTTCACTTGTGTGACTATAGCATTTCCATGTCTTTGCATTTCTTACCATTGCTCCAACACACCTACAAGAGACAATTACTTGGATTTTGGTATCCAAATTGCTTTGGATCCATTAACATTGATTTCAAAGTTTCTAGTTCCCTTAGGAACCCATACTTGTCTAATCTTATAAGATTTTCTCTTCTTTATAGGACAAGTATGCAAGGAATGACCATGATAATGACAATGTGAGCATTTTTCCATTATGTGACAAGATGAATTATTAAAAATAATTTCTTTTTCTTTTGTTAAGCTTTCAAGCTTAACCTTTAAATCAAGATTTTCTTTTTCTAAAACTCCATTGCTCATTTTTGAAAACTCTAAATCATTTTTCAAAATCTCATTTTGGTTTTCAAAATCCAATTTTGTTTTCAAAAGAAAATCATTTTCAAAAGAAAATCATTTTCAAATTCAAGTTTAGAAATTATTTTCTTAAATTTGGAATTCATGGTCTCAAATTCCAAAAATAGTTCATCGAAAGCATCTTGTAACTCATCAAATGAATATGCATTTGGATCATTAGAGTTGGAAGATACCTTGGGCTCATCGAGAGCCAAAACACCATCCACCTTTGGTGTTAAGAGGAGGATTGCACATGATGAAGCATCATCTTTCTTCTCTTCTTTCCCATAGAATTTCTCAAGCTTCTCCCAAATTTCTTTGGCACTTTTGGATGGGGAGACCTTCTTGGAAATCTCTTCACTTAGGGCACAAAGAAGAATGTGCATAGCCTTTGCATTGAGATGGTCCTTCTTTGTGTCTTTGACACTCATTTTCTTCTTCTTCTTAGGAGTTTCTAAATGCCCATCTTCGATAATCATCCAAATGTCGAGGTTGAAGCCTTGTATGAAATATTTCATGATGTTGCTCCATTAGAAGTAACCTTCTCCTTTGAAGAGAGGAGGACACGTGATAGAGCGGCCCTCTTCAAATGAAATCATTGTAGAACCGCTTGCAATTTGAAAACTTGACTCGGTGAACTTCGAGCAATTGATCTTTACTCACGGATGTTAATCCTTTGATGGAGACGAGGCTCTGATACCAATTGTTGTGCTTTATAGCACACTCGAATCGATCTTCTAAAACCGTCAAAGGGGTTGAATTGAACTCCCAAAATAATTGGCTAAAACCGATAAAAATGATAGACAATTTGCACGATGATTTTAGAGTGGTTCGACTTTCTAACCAAAGTATACATCCACTACCTTAGCACACCACTAAGGATTTTCCAATTCACTAATATGAATTCTTCCTTTTGAGGCCAAAGGGATAACCTTACAACCATATCTCTTCAATGGCTAAGATAGAACCACTCTAGTTTTTTTTAGGCTAAACTAGAACCTCTCCCTTTTACAAGGTAGTTTGTGTAAACAATGAAAACCTCACAAGGTGGGTGTTTACAAGAATTAAGCTCACAAGAGTGTAAAGAATAAAACAATAAAAACACTCTCTATACAATATATACAAGAGAAATGAAGAATAAAGACTTAAATGTTATTTCTCTTGATCATGAAGCTTGGATATTGTCTCTAACCATCTTCAAGTGTCCCAAGGTTGCTTTTATAGTATGGAATGATATTCTAGTCGTTTATGGTCGTTGGAGATGTTTTGGAGCCGTTGGGAAGTCATAAAGTCGAGCTTTAAATTCTCACCTGCACAGAGGTTTCGAAACCTTTACCAGAGGTTTCGAAACCTTAAGGAGGAATTTGTAAAAACTAGCCGTTACAAGGCCAAGGTTTCAAAAACAGTGGCATTCTGCCCAGAAAGGTTTCGAAACCTTATAGGGATGGTTTCGAAACTTTCACTTAAAAACCCAATTTTGGCTAATTTTTAACTTTAAAATGTATATTCGATATAGGTGCAGAGTCAAAACATTTTAAACATATTTTTCAAGTTTTAAGGACTTTTGAATTATTTTTCAAATCTTTAAACAAGTCCAAAACATTTTCACATAATTTTTATATCAAAATATTTCTCAACAATGTGTGTTGGGTTTTATGGTGCTCGATTCCTTCAACTGTTCTTGCTCGCCAAGTGGTGGAGAAGTGAAAATTTGGGTGATAGAGGTGTGGAAGCTAAAATTGATGAAGACAAGGTGATTTATAGTGGTTCAACCTTCTAACCAAGGTCTGCATCCACTACCTTAGCTTCCAACTAAGGATTTCCAATCAATCCAATATTGATTCGTCCCCTTTTGTAGGCTTAAGAGGAAACCCTTATACACCGATCAAGCTTTCTACCCAAAGCCTTGATCAAATCCTCTTTACAAGAGAAAAGATAAGCAAACTCAAATCCCTCTAATAGGTATTTGTTTAACAATTTAGATCTCACCCAAAACCTAAAACACTTGAGCAAATTTAACAATTTTGGCTCACTAGTGTTTGTCTATACAAAGAAATGACAATTTAGCACTAAGACAATTTATTGATCATTTTTTTTGACAATTGAAGCACTAACCATTACTTGATGCTTGGAGGTCCCTTTTATACTCCTCTTTGAGTTTGTAGCCGTTACTAGCCGTTGGAGTTGAATTGGAGCCGTTGGAGACTTAATTTCCCATCTTTAATGTTGTTCTGCAGCCTTCCGTATCGATACGCGTGAACCCGTATCGGTACGGCCTTCATCAGAAACTAGTCGTTGGCTCTTGCCAGCCTAAGTGTATCGATACTCTTGAGGGCGTATCGGTACGGTATGACATTTAAAAGACCGTTGGGAAACTAGCTGTTAGGGTTGTTAAAATGGGGATTGGTACGCTTACCATGCGTATCGAAATGATCCCTCTCCGTATCGAAACGGAAAAGCTTGTTTCGATACGGGTTTTGGCAGTGACCAAACCTGGGCAAAAAGGTATCGATACGGGTTAGACCGTATCGGTACGGTAAGCCTGAAAATACATGTTTGGTTGTTTTAAATCATGAAAAACTTTGCCAAAAACCTTTTAAGATCCCTCAAACATAAATTCAAGTTGTTTGGACTTAAAGACAAGTTTTGAATTCTTTTCAAATTAGTCCAAAACATTTTTCAATTATTATATCAAAACATTATTTCTACAGTATGTTTAATTAGAAAATTCTACAACGCTCGACGAGCACCGCTGAGCACCACTAACGATGAGCATCGTTGAGCACCATTAAATTAACTTGTAACACCCGGGTTTTGGGGGTCGGAGTTGAGTGTGTGAGTCGGGTTCGAGACGTTGGGCTCGTTTTAATTTAAATGGGCTTTGCATTAAAAATTCAAATGGGCTTGATTTTTACTAATGGCAAAATCGTAATTTTGAAAATAAGGGAAAAAGGTGAGAAAAATGGGCTTTTGAAAATATCCTCTTCATCTTCTTCCCTCTACCCAATTTCACGTCAAAACCTCCCAAACCCCATAGTTACTATTCCATCAAAGATGTTGGAATCATTGGTTTTCTGCTGGGTTGTTGGGGAGTACGAAAATGGGAATTTTTGTTGTTAGCTTTGGCTTGAAATTGTTGAGAAATGGGTTGTGGTTGAAATCTGAGTAGTGGCAGTGTTTTGTGGATGCTTTGTGTAGTAATGAGTTGTTTTTGATTGGTCAGAATCAAGGGAAACCGTTGGAGAAGCTTCGGGCACAATTCTAGAAAGTGTGGAGGCTTGATTCGGCTTTTCTCGGTTTGCTTAAAGAAGTGTGGTGAGTGGAATCATTTAAAATAGTTTTAAATTGGTTCAAGTGTATGGTTGTGGCATTGGATTGTGCTTGGTAGGCCAACCCAAGGTAGAGGTTAAGTTGGTAGCTTAATCTCTTGCGTGCTTTATGAGTTTTGCTTAATGTGCATAATGTAGACTTGTGAAGCATGTGTTGTTTATGCATGTTGTTATACACATTGATGTATGTGGTGTTTGATATGTTGAAATGCATGATGGTTTATCATGGTGTGACTTGTATAGTATGATTGACACTAGTAAATTACTAGGTATAAATGATCGATCATTAGGATGAGTGTGCACACGGTTGAGTCAAATTCGCGCGTGGCCTTGGTGACGTATAGTCATCAAGGAGGAGTACGGTGATGTAATATTCCATCAGAAAATATATATTATTACGTGATGATGAGTGGAATCCCATCCGTAAGGGCATGTGATGGTGAGTGTAATCCCATCCATGCAAGGACCGGTGATGAGTGTAATCCCACCGAAGGTAATGTTATTGTTGAGTACGTTGGGGGTGAGAATCCAAACGGAAGTTATCCGCATATCCGAGTAAGCTAATAGTTGCCATTATACTTGTTCATGTGTGGTTGTTGTTAAGATAATTATTATATCTTGTTGAGCATAACATGAGGTAAGATGTCATGTTCATGCATTCTTGTGATGTTAGCTAGGTTGCTATATTGGTGCAAAATGTATGCTTGTAAATTGTCTTAAGGATGATATGCTTGAACCCTGCATTGTCGTTGTTTTGTTTTAGAGCTCCCTCACTAAGCTTCTAGGTTACGCTCTCATTTTCGACAATGCGGATAATTAGCGTGGAGTTAGCAAGGAGCAAGGAAAGGGCATCCAAGCGTGTGGTAGTTGCTCAAGTATGGTTTAGTAAATAATGTAGTAGCTTAGTAATGAGAATGCTACATGTTTTGTAGAAGCGTTGTTAGACTCCTTATGTTGGTTTTAAATGCTGAAGCATGTTTATGTTTTATGATATGGCTTGTATACCATGTCTTATGAATGCTTACGTGTTGTTTTGAAAGCATGTAAACCTTGCTAGTGGATGCATGTATCTTTTGGCTAATTAGACCCTTTATGTATGTTTGGATGCAAGTTTCTCTTAAGTATGCTTGTCTTGGTGTTTGATGCTCTGTTGATTGTTTAAATTGTTCCATATGCTTATTCATGGTTGCCTAGTGTTGTATGGGAGTTGGTATGTTACTAGTCGAGTCGTTAAATGCATCTAGAGTTAAGTCCTTGTGCGTGTTGCAACTAAATTGAGGCTTGCAGTGCATGACGTATCGATACGCCCAAGGGCTGTATCGATACGGTCCTACACTTTGGGCCTCAATTTAAGCTTAGCATACCGGTACACGATGGTGTATCGATACGCCAAAAGCTCTCTGAAATCTGAGAAATTGACGTGATTTTGGCGTATCGGTACGAGTCTTGGGTGTATCGGTACGATCTTTGTTGTTTGACTGTGAGAAGTTGATCGTTGAGGGCGTATCGGTACGGTCTACCAGTGTATTGATACGGTCTTCCTGGTTTGACTTGGGGGTGTTGACCAAGTCCAAGCGTATCGATATTGTCCTCTAGAGTATCGATACGACCTGTTGTAAAGGCTAAAATGGGTTGCTTAAGTGCTTGTTTTGTATGTTTGGTAACCGTGTGTCCCTCCCGCTGCGTGTCCTAACACATAGGATGTAATAAAGCATTTAGACAAGATAATGTTAAAAGAAATTTTCTAGGGTTGCCAATCGAAGTTGAGCCTTAACGGGTTTCGCTTCGGTTTTCCTCGTGTAACCCACTCGGACTGGTCAGACGTCCAGACCGGGACGAGGGGGTTACGTAACTTATAAATATTAAAAATCTAAAGGATTCAATGTATAATTATAAATTATTTAAACATATAATTGTAAATTATTTAAAATAAAATATTAATTAAATTATTTTCTATATATATAATATTTTTATTTTAAAAAAATAATTGGATCAAATACAACTTTAGTCAATTTAAAAAAAAAACCTTAAACCCTAAATCATAAACCCTAAACTAGGAACCCAAAACCATAAATTCTAAACTCAAAATAATAAACCCTAAACATGAAACTATAAACCCTGTAATGTAAAACAAAAACCTAAAACCCTAAATCATAAATCATAAACCTTAAACCATAAATATGAAACCATAAACCATAAACATTAAAGCCTAAACCCATTGTTCAAATTTAGGGTTTATAGTTTAGGTTTTATGGTTTATAGTTTAGGGTTTATAGTTTCATGTTTATAGTTTACTATTTAAGGTTTTGGGTTTCGGGTTTTTATTTTTAAAATTGATTAAGGTTGGTATTTGATCCAATTATTTAAAAAATAAAAATATTATATATATGTAAAATAATTTAATTAATATTTTATTTTAAATAATTTATAACTATATGTTTAAATAATTTATAATTATACGTTGAGTCCTTTAGATTTTTAATCTTTATTAATTAATTTAATGATGCTCAGCGGTGCTCATCGTTTGTGGTGCTTAACGGTGCTCGTCGAGTCTGGTAGACTCATCCATGTTTAATTTCATTCAAGTTATCTATTTTACTTTTATTATTTTACTGTTTTAATTTAATTTCCTTGGAAAGCCTCTAATGTTAGCAACTTTTAGCTAGATGTTTAGGTTAGTTTAAAACCTAAATTAGGTTGTCTTTAATTTAGCCTTTAATTTAATTTTAAAAAATTTTAGATTAGTTTCCTAACATAGCTTAGTTTCTTCTCTTTTAACGCAGGCTTAGTTTTCTCTAATAAATTGACTCTTAAAAACTTGAAACCTCTAAATAAAATTTGTTTTAGGATGTATAATCTTAATTAGGTTAATAATAATTAGCTTAAGACAATTAGGGAAAACACTAATCTCTAAATTAAATAAATAAATCTATTCTTCAATGCCTTTTATGTCATGTTTGATTTATATTCATCACATATATATATTTATTGTTAATGTTGTGTTCCACCAAAAGGGGTAAACTAGGTTAGTGCCAAAAGTGTTGTTGGTGATTATAATTTAAATGAATTCTCTGGATAGTGGGGCTGTTAAAATGAATTCTCATTACAAATGGATAATAATTTAAATCTTACATGAACTTGCAAATTCCGACATTAAGACAACTTGTAATCGGCTAAGTACCAATTTTAGGCACTGTGAAGTTGCTCATCCTTCCTCACGCATAACCGACTCCCGAACCTGTTTTCTTGTTTTCACAAACCAAAAAGGTTGTTTTAATAAAAACAAAATATTTTTATTAAAATAGTCTTTTCTTAGGTGATCCAATCTCACCTCGAAGAAAGATTGGTGATGATTCCGTTCTTTTATGTCGAGCCTGAAACAGCTGCGACACCAACCCCTTTTCCCTTCTTTAAAATAAGTGAATTTACCACATTACCCCTTTTTTCTTCTTCCCAACCCTCATGCAACCCACAAGCGTAAGCCCAATATCAAGAAGAGCCCACTAAGCTTCCAAAAACCCCAAATGGAACTAATGCTTTGGCCCGACACCCAAAGCTCAAGGCTCGGGTGAACCGACCTGTGAATTTCGAAGTCTGTGTGTTACATATATATATCATGAAAAATTGAGGAATTCGATTCGAACATAAAAATTAATCCACTAATTATTAAAATTTTGTGTTATTCAAACTTTTATTTTACAATTTAAATTTTATATGAAATTTTTTCGAGTATAAAATTTAGAGTCAAGTCGAAAAATTCGTTTTCTTAGTCGAGTCGAGTTTTGTTCACCCCTACATTAAGACTATTCAAGAAATATATCAGTTATTTGAAAATAAAATATACCATTTATTTTTTAAAATAATCTAAGTGGGATTTTAAAAAGAAAAGAAAAATTATCGTTACTAAAATTCAATTCTCAAATTTGAATAAATCAACACAGTTGCAAAATTAGTATAACATATTTATTTTAAAAGACATTTAAAATTATTATTATAAGAATAACTTTTAGAACACATTATAAGATCATTTTATCTCTCCATAATTTTATATAACATTTAAATAAAATATTAAAAACATTATTTGATAATCAAACGTGACATGAATAAATTCATAAAAAAAATCTCTTATCATTTTACCAATAATCATTTATTAAAATAAATTTTATAAATTAAAATTTTTATAAAATATTTGGATTCACTCAGTATAATAAATCTAGTCACATCTTTAAAACGATAATATTAATGAATAAAATTACATTTTAAGAGTTGATACATTTAACCGGTTGACCAAGCTACTCATCTTTGTTCCTTCACACATTCTCTTAGGTCATGAGTTTTAGACCCGAGTACCCCCTTCCTTCCCCTAGAGTTTCTCCTTCTCCTCCCCTCTTTGATAGGATTAGGCTAAGAATTTGTTCAAAAAATATTTTTTAAAATCATTTAAACTTTTAAAAAATTAAACTTCATATAAACTCGGAATAGATATTTTCGAAAATTATTTCCAAAATAGTAAAATCTGAAAATCACCCGACAATTATTATGGAGATTAAACCAAATAAAATCTAGATAGCGGTGGAGGTATCAATAAAAAAACAGGCAAATACAACCAGTATTAATTATTCAACAATCATGCAAAGATGCCACTTGCAATCAAGAAAGCATTTGCATATATAAAAACAAAAAATCCATCGTACTCGTAAAATAATAACAAATAACAATTGACCCAATTCTCTCTACGACGTGTGCATCTTCCACATCGAGTATTCAATGCCTTACCCATACATCACTCTTCATTCTTAAGGAAACACAAGGGAGCCACAATTTCTTTTTCGAATATTTTCTAGAGCAAGCTTTAACAATGCTTCTATCTCTCAATAATTCTATCACTCTTTTCGGACATTGATTTTGTAACGTGACGAACCCGACATCACATTTGAGCCTCAAGCTCAAACCAAAACATAAAGTTTTTCAATTAGGTTTGGCCCAAACCATCATCATTTCAAAAAAATTCAAAACATGTCATAAGATATTGTAATACAAAAACAGTTTGAACGTTTACACAGGAGCTCCAATTAAAATCAAGTTCAATAAAACATTCGGCAGGATCAAATAATCCAAAAATAGAGCTACAAACATAAATCAAGGGTCCTATGAATACATTGCCCGACAAATCTAAGTATTATACTCTTGAATCACATCGATGTGCTGAAGTCTTACTCCGATGGGGCTCCTTCGAATGCAACGCAGTAACCTAAAAACCTACAGACGGAAACAACGATTCTGAACGCTGAGCTCATAAAGCTCATTGGATACACTTCTACTCTACCATGCTTCATGCAGATCATAAACATAAGCATGTAGCTAGAAAAGATGATATGGCATTTAAAACGATACATGGCGCTAGCACTATTCGCCTAAAATACATGCTAATCAACATCACAACAGCAAAGGGAAACACAAGGCCCAACATACCATACCACATCAACATAGGAGTGAGGCCCTGGGCACATAGCATCAAGAACGTACACTCTAAGGGTGAGGCTAGGTTGCGTAGCATCGGAACATACACTCTAGGTGAGACCGGGACATACACCCATACTCGGAATCCCCTCTCGAGTACCTTCAAATAAGGCCCGGGTCACATAGCATTGCTAACCTCAATTCAAAATTTCTTTTACCATGGTGTTGCAACACGTCTTGGTTATCCGGATCCCATCAAACAACTGCCCACACGACAAACCACATCAACACATAACCATGCCATCCTATGGTTGATATCAACATATAAGTCACACAAGACTTTTACCGAGTTCTTAAATTTTATGCTCGAGTATAAGGATATTTCTCATTTTCTTAGTTTTACAACTCATTTTAGGCCATTAAGGGTCCATTGGACCAAACGGTATAATTTTCCAGCTTTTTGGGCGAAAGTCAATATTTTTAGGCAAATTGCCCAGTGGGTAATGGTCCCTGCGTACTGATACGGGTACCATTTGAGTATCGGTACTCACATGCATACTGATACGATTGGAGCTCACTAGAATTTCCCAAAGTTATAGTGTATCAATACGGGTCAACCCGTACCGATACCAGTTTGCATGGTGTACCGATACAGATTGAACACCGTACTGGTACCCCTTCATTGTTCATCTAATGAACTAGTGTTCTTTAAACCTAGAGCACTAGGGTATTAGTATAGCCTCCCCGCGTACAAATACCAAAGCCTAGCAAGGGCTTTCTAAGCTCAGAAAATCATTCTCAAAGCCCCCAAAACACAACCTTTAGCCTTAAGCTCAAGCCTACATCTTATGGGATTATTAAGGTGGTTTACTACCGTTTTTACAATTTATTAACATGAAACCAAAGTTTTGCCATTAATGACCACACTCAAGCATTTAAACACTCAAATCATCAAAACAAGCATACAAAGCATCATCCTTAGGATGTGCATGAAATAAAGGGAGTTGGAAGTGCATTAATCTTCTTCCAACAGCTAAAAGGAAATCTCCTAGCACCAAGCCCTCAAACCTTCCTTTTTCGTTGATCCTTGGAATGCTCTCTTACCTCCTTAACTACAACCAAATGTTATAAAATGAGTTACAACATTGCTAAAAGGAAATAAAGATGACTAAGGAAGATTCTAACAACAAAAGGTGGTTGATTCTCCCATTCTCGTTCATCCTCTCCAAACCCCCGCTAAAACCTATGTTCTTCATCTACCACCAAACTTAACCATCTTTACCTCAAAAGATAAATCCTTTTATGTTGGTTCTAACTTCTTCAAGCCACAATTCGAGATTACAACTCAAAACAACAAGGATTGATCATTTGTCTTGAATCTTAAACCTAAAATGAGGAAGGAAGACAAAAGAAGAGAGGAGACAAGAGTGAGGTCAGACACTCTTATTTTTGCAGCCCATAAATGAGCTTTCTCTACCACTCCCTTTCAAAAGGAAGCATTTTACCCAAATGCTCTTCTTTCATCTCCCCTCAACCCAAGCTTTCAAGCCCAACAACATAGAGGAAGTCAGTAAGGCTTCCTTAAGAACTCGAAGGCCCAGACTCACAGCCCAAAACGCTAAGCCCACGACTCGGGTTAAACTGACACACTGATTCCGAAATTCAGGATGTTACAACTCTCCCCTCGTAAAGAAAATTTCATCCCCGAAATTTACCTGATGGAAAAAGGTGTGGGTAGAGTAACTTAATGTCTTCCTCAACCTCCCACGTGGCTTCCTCAATCTCGTGGTTCCTCTACAACATCTTCACCAAGGTATGCACTTGTTGCGAAGCTCTTTAACTCCTGTATCAATGACTCTTATTGACTCTTCCTCATTGGTCAAGTCGGTGTTGATCTCAATCTCCTCAAGCGGTATGACATACGAAGGGTCGAAATGGTAACGTCTCAAGATAGACACATGGAACACATTTTGAATGTCCACCATCTAAGAAGGTAAGGCTAACCGATAAGCCACGGGTCTAACCCTCTCAAGAATCTTGAACGGTCCAATAAACCTCGTACTCAAATTACGCTTCCGCCCAAAGCGAATTACTCTTTTCCATGGTGACACCTTAAGGAACACCTTGTCACCAACCTCGTACTCGATGGGCTTACGCTTCCAATCCACATAAGCTTTCTGACGATCAAAGGCTGCTTGCAATCTTTCTTTGATGATCTGAGCCTTCTCCTCGGTTTTTCTAACCAAATCCAATCCCACAGTCCTTCTCTCATTGAGCTTGGTCCAACACAAGGGTGTTCTACACTTCCATCCATACAAGGCCTCAAAAGGAGCCATCTTGATGCTCGATTGGAAACTATTGTTATAAACAAACTCAACAAGTGGTATTTGGTCTTCTCAAATCTTTTCAAAGTCAATAACACAACACCGAAGTATATCTTCCAAGATTTGAATGACTCGCTCGGATTGACCATCAGTCTAAGGATGAAAAGTAGTACTAAAATGCAACCTTGTGTCCAAAGCTTCGTTTGATCTTCTTGTTCGACAACCTTGCCGTGAATCGCGGATCTTTATATGATATGATCAATGATGACACTTCATGTAGCCTTACAATCTCTTGGATATACAATCTTGCCAACCTCTCAAGCATAAAATCCATATGCATAGGCAAAAAATGAGCAGACTTGGTCAACCAATCTACTATTACCCATATAGCATTATGTTTCATTTTGGTCAACAGCAACCCCATCACAAAATACACGGTCACACAATCCCACTTTCATTATGGAATCTGGATAGGTTGAAGCAAGCCCAAAGGAAGCTGATGTTCTGCCTTAACCTGCTTGAAAGCAAGACACCTTGTTACGAACTCTGACACATCTTTTTTCATGCTAGGCCACTAATAATAACAACGAAGATCTTGGATCATATTATTGTTTCCTGAATGCACATCAAACGGGTTACGGTGCGCATCTTGAAGAATGTGGTCCCATAAATCCTCCAAAGCTAGGATACACAACCGACCTTTGAATTACAAGATCCCACCATCAAGTGCTTCGAAATCCGATGTTTCTCCTCTTTGAACCATCTCAATCTTTTCCACTAGTTCTTCATCTAGCACTTGTGTTATGTTGATCTCTTTCACTAAGGTAGGATCCACACGAAGCTCAGCTAACAACCTACCATCCTCAATCATTCTCAAACGGGAAAACATCACCCTCAAGTCTAACATAGTCTTCCGACTCAAAGCATCGGCCACCACATTTGCTTTACCGGGATGATACTTTATGATACAATCATAGTCCTTTAATAATTCAATCAAACACCTTTGTCTCAAATTTAACTCCGTTTGGGTGAGGAGGTACTTCAAAATCTTATGATCGGTGTATATATAACAATTTTCTCCATACAAATAGTGCTTCCAAATCTTTAACACGAAGATAACTGCAACAAGATCCAAATTATGCGTAAGGTAATTCCTTTCATAAGACTTGAGTTGTCTCGAGGTGTAAGCTACCACCTTACCCTATTGCATGAGAATACAACCAAGCCCATTCAAAGAAGCGTCACTAAAGACAACATAATCCTTAATTGGCTCGAGTTGCATCAAAACTAGGGCTTCTCTTAGATAAGCCTTCAACTGTTCGAAGCTTTGTTATATTTTCTCGTTCCACTCAAAAGGAAATTCTTTCTGTAACAACTTGGTCATAGGTCCCGCTATGATAGAAAAGCCCTTGACAAAATGTCGGTAATATCTGGCAAGTCAAAGGAAGCTTCGGACCTCCTCAATGTTTCTAGGTGGTTTCCATTCTACCACTGCTTGAATCTTTTGTGGATCGATACGAATCTCATCTGTCGCTACAATGTGGCCCAAAAACGCCACCTTAGAAAGCCAAAAGTCGTATTTACTGAACTTGGAAAAAAGTTGTCTTTTCCTCAAGGTCTGAAAGACAACACAAAGATGATAGTCGTGCTTCTCCTCTGAACGCGAATAAACCAAGATCTCATCAATGAAGACCACCACAAATTGGTCTGCATATAGCTGAAATATTCGGTTCATCAAGTCAATGAAAGCTACAGGTGCATTGGTAAGCCCAAAAGGCATTACCAAGAACTCGTAATGTTTGTACTACATCCTGAAAGTTGTTTTCTGAACATCCCTTTTGACCGCCTTTAACTGGTAGTACCTCGACTTCAAATTGATCTTTGAAAACACACGGACATCTCTCAACTAGTTAAATAGATAATCTATCCTTGGTAGAGGATAATGGTTCTTCATTGTTACCTTGTTGAGCTGGCGATAATCAATGCACATTCTCATTGACCCATCCTTCTTCTTGACGAACCAGACTAGTGAACCCCAAGGTGAGATACTTGGTCGTATAAAATCTTTTCCCAACAACTCTTGAATCTGGTTCTTTAACTCTCTCAATTTTGTTGGTGTCATGCGATACGGTGCAATGGAAATTGGTGTCGTGCCACGCACCATACCTAACTAAAGCTCTAGCTCGTGATTTGGAGGAAGTCTGGGTAACTCATCCGAAAACACATCGACAAACTCTCTAACAGTTCGAAGGCTCTCAAGCATCAGACTCTCAACACTTGTGTCAACCACATGACCCAAGAAGGCCTCGCAACCTTGTTGGATCATCTTTTGTTCCGCCAAGGCCGACACCATATTGGAAAGGCAATGATTTCTCTCACCCTTCACCATTAACTTGGCCCCATCCAAACCATGAAGCTTAAGGTTCTTCACCTTACAACCCAATCGCGCATCATGCTCAAACAACCAATCCATCCCTAAGATGGCATCAAACTCTTGAAACAGTAACACCATCATATTAGTCGGAAATATCAAACCTTAGACCTCAATCGGACACCTTTGATACAACTTATTTACTAACACATCATACCCCAAAGGACTAGTCACACGAAATCCTATTTCAAGATCCTTTACATGAATACCCCATTGCTGAGATATTCCACTACGAATATAGGAATGGGTAGACCACAAATCCACAAGAGCAATAATAGGGACTGAAAACAAGGTAAACGTACTTAAGATGACACCGGTAGCCTCATAATCCTTCTAAGACTTGACTACGTATTGCCTCGATGGTGCCCTCGCGATGGACTAGAATGTACCCCCACTCTGATTTCCAGACACGTGGGTCGCCCCTTCTCTAGTAAAGGATCAGCCTCTCAGAGCTGTGAAAGAAGTCCTCTGATTCTGAACTGGGTAGCATCCATGGCCTCTAGGTCGTCTCTCAAAAAGTAGCCGGGTGGTTTACAACCATAGCATACCTTAGCATTCTCATAGCAATCCTCATGGTGTCTACGCCCACACTGGTCACAAACTAGTACACGTGGTCCTCTAGATGAAACCCCAAACTCATGGTCGACGAGGAGGAATTAGACCTCCTACGACCAACAGACGCAGACCTATGATCTGATCTTGCAGACTGATTTGATGATTCTCTTCCTTGGTTCTAATTACCTTTATACCTCCTTGAATGGGACTGAGACTGATTCGAGTGGGAATGGTTCCCTGTACTCGAACCTCCATGACCTCCCACATGACCATAGGTCAGCCCTTGTACTTGCTCAAGGGATTTGGTACTGGTGGTCAAATCAGAAAACACCTTCGGTGGATTAGCTATGAAGTACGTACGGATCTCCTTCCTCAAACCCTTACGAAACCTCTTGCATCTTATCTTTTCTGTAGCAACCAACTCTGGGGCATACCTGCTCAGCTGCATAAACTCTTGGTCATACTCCAAAACATGTCAGTTCCCTTGAACCAAATATGTGAACCGATCTCTCAAGCTATCCATATGGGTTTTACACATATACTTCTTTTTGAACTCATCAAGGAAGTCATCTCAAGTGGGTCAGCTAGGATACCATCCTAGCTCCACGGTCTCCCACCACTCATGAGCATTCTCCTTCAATAGGGAACGAATGCACTTCACCTTGTCTTCAGGTTCGAACCCCATCTGACACAAGATCCAATGAGTATCTCTCAACCATTGGTTCACCTTGATCAGATTATCTTGTCTCGTCCCAAGGAAATCCTTTGCGCCATGACGGTGAAGGCTCTCAATTGGGGCCTCACGATGGGTGGTAGAAGGAGTAGGGATGACCTTCACTATGCAATGAAGGGCCCTATGTAAGTGGGTGAAATAGTTGGCTCCTTGACCCCTCTCATCCTCTAACCTTTCATCGGTCTCAAGGATATAATCCTCATAGTAGCTCTCCTCTCGAGAGCCCCAACTTTCTTTATTGTCACGCGCTCCTCTGGGCATGATTCAAACTATAGAAAGATAAACAAACAAGGTTACTCAATTGGATATTCAGCTTTAAATGAGTACAACTTCGACTTATGGGCATGTATTTACTAGATACCCATTTTTATGACTCTCTACTACCCCGGGGTTTCCTAGAACCGACTAAACCTAAGCTCTAATACCACTAAATGTAACGCCCTAAACTCGATGTCACATTTGGGCCTCAAGCCCAAACCAAAACATAAAGTTTTCCAACTAGGTTTAGCCCAAACCATCATCATTTCATAAAATCCAAAACATATCATAAGATATTGTAATACAAAAACAGTTTAAACATTTACATGATAGCTCTAATTAAAACCAAGTTAAATAAAACATTTGGCATTATCAAATAATCCAAAAATAGAGTTACAAACAATAATCAAGCGTCCTATGAATACTTTGCCCGACAAATCTAAATATTTTACTCTTGAATCACATCGATGTGTTGAAGTCCTACTTCGATGAGGCTCATTCGAATGTAACGCAATAACTTAAAAACCTGAGAACGGAAACAACGATTCCAAACACGGAGCTCATAAAGTTCAGTGGATACACCTCTACTCTACCATGATTCATGAAGATCATAAACATAAGCATGTAGCTAGAAAAGATGATATGGAATTTAAAACTATATATGACGCTAACACTAGTCGACTAAACATATGCTAATCTACATCACAACATCAAGGAGGCCCACAAGACCCAACATACCATACCACATCAACATAAGAGTGAGGCTCGAGTCACATAGCATCGGAAACATACACTTTATGGGTGAGTCCGAGTCACCTAGCTTCGAATCATACACTCATACTCTAAATCCCCCCTCGAGTACCTTCGAATGAGGCTCGTGTCACACAGCATCGCTAACCTCTAGTCGACATTTCTCTTATCATGGTGTTGCAACACGTCATGGGTATCTGGATCCCATCAAACAAGTGCCCACACAGCACTCCATATCAACACATAACCATACCATCCTATGGTTGCTATCAACATATAAGTCACACAAGACTTTTACCGAGTTCTTAAGTTTTATGCTCGAGTATAAGGATATTTCTCAGTTTCTTAGTTTTCCAACTCATTTTAGGACATTAGGAGTCCATTGGATCAAACAGTATAATTTTCCAGCCTTCTGGGCAAAAGTCAATATTTTTGGGTTGATTGCTTAGTGGGTATAGGCACTGGTCCTCACATACCAATACGGGTACCCCTTGGGTATCGATACTCACATGTGTACCGATACGATTTGAGCTCACTGGAATTTCCCAAAGCTATAGCATACCGGTATGGGTCAAACCGTACCAATACCGGTTTGCATGGTGTATCGATACAGGTTGAACATCATACCAGTACCCCTTCTTTATTCATCCAATGAAATAGTGTTCTTTAAACCCAGAACATTAAGGTGTCTTTACCGCCTCCCCGTGTACCGAAGCTGAAGCCCAGAAATGGCATCCTAGGCTCGGGAAATCATTCCCCAAGCCCCTAAAACACAACCTTTAGCCTTTAAACTCAAGCCTACATCTTATGGAAATTATTAGGGTGGTTTAATACCGTTTTTACAATTTATTAACAAGAAATCCGAGTTTTGCCATTAATGACTACACACAAGCATGCAAAGCATCATCCTTAGGATGTGCATGTAACAAAGGGAGTTGGAAGTGTACTAACCTTCTTCCAACATCTGAAAAGGAAATCGCCTAGCAGCAAGCCCTTAAGCCTTCCTTTTCCCTTGATCCTTGGAGTGCTCTTAAACCTTCTTAACTACAACCAAATGTTGTAAAACGAGTTACAACATTGCTAAAAGGAAATAAAAATGAATAACAAAGATTCTAACAACAAAACGTGGTCGAATCTCTCAGTCTCGTTCATCCTCTCCAAACCCCACTAAAACCCATGTTCTTCATCTACCACCAAACTTAACCATCCTTACCTTAAAAAATAGATCCTTTGATGTTGATTCTAACTTCTTCAAGCCACAATATGAGATTACAACTCAAAACAATAAAGATTGCTCGTTTGTCTTGAATCTTAAACCAAAAATGGGGAAGGGAGATAGGAGAAGAGTGGAGACAAGAGTGAGGTTACACACTCTTCTTTTTGCGGCTTATAAATGAGCTTTCTCAGCCATTTCCTTTCAAAAAGAAACATTTTACCCAAATGTCCTTCCCTCATCTCCCCTTAACCCAAGCTTCCAAGCCCAACAACATAGAGGGAGTCCACTAAGGCTTTCTGAAGCACCCAAAGGCTCAAAAGCATTGCCTAAAACGCCAAGCCCACGGCTTGAGTTAAACTGACACATAAATTTTGAAATTCGGGTCGTTATAGATTTAATCACTCTACGTAAATATAATCAAATATTTATCAAATATAATTGTTTTGTTTGACAACTACTGGATAGTTGATAGTTGGTAGCATATTACATGAACTGGTAGTCGATAACAGATTGTGTTGGCTGATTTAATTAGTTGGTTGTATTAAGTATTATATAAAAATATTTGTCAAAATTAATTGATTGTTATTTGTTTATTTGAACAAGAAAATTAAGATGTAAGGTTATGATTGTATTCATTATTTGTTTGAATAGATTGTTGATTATCAATATTTAATTATTTTTTATCCTCTTTATATCAAGGTCTATAAAAGGACTTCAATCTTTGGACATCTGAGTTTAAATCCTCTCATGCATAATTATATGTGAATTTTTACCAGATTTATTTTAATTCAAGTCTTAGTGTATGGGTCACATTTATGACTATGTTAAATCAAATTAATTTTATTAATGTTTTATAAAAAAAATTATTTTACTCGTAATGATTCAAGTTTATGTGTTTTATGATTATACTTGATATTATCCATTACTAGTATACCAAAAAATCCATTATTAGTGTACGTGTACCCTTTCTAAAAAAGATATAAAAATGTTAATATGGGGTTATCGAAATAGAGCTCATAAGATTCACATGATTTTCATTTCATAGGCACTATTCCTGAGTACTTGTACTACAAGGAACATACTCTCAACAATAAAACCAAATATATCAATTCATCTATTTGGATTTTGACCAAACTAGGCTTGGAATTGTGGTCTACTCAAGTTCAGGTAACCTGGACTCAAATAATGGGTAATTGGAGGATTATATCATAGTAAATTTAGAAAAGAAAACAAATAAAATGGAAATTAGTAAGTAGTAAATAGTAAATACCCAATTTTGTATTGGGAAATTATGTGTAAATAGTGAAGTGTGCGTGTGAAGCAAACGTGTCCCCACTGACATTTTGTAAAATTTGTTTTCGGTTTGGCTGTGTCATGATTCTGTCTTTATCTAGAGACGTAGTATTCAAAAGGTATTGATTTTTTTACCTTAAAAACCCAAAGAGTATCTTTGACTGAAGGTGTAATTAATAGAAACATTGCACACTCATGCCATGAACGGCCAATACTACCACCAAATAGAACAATGGGAACAAGTATATTTGGTCCTATGGTCAAGTTGTTCATTTTTATTCATTTATATTTTTTTAATCATGAGTTGTAAACTCACTAAAAATGTCTCATTCCTTCTCCTAGAATCTTCCGTTCCCCATCCCTCTAAATAAAATTAAAATTTGTTAAAAAATTTAAATAAAAACCAAGAGAAAAAAAAGTTTACCACAACACAAACCCACCGACTGACAGTGTCGGCGTGCATACAGGAACATTGTCATCCTACCATTCAATGAGAAGGATGAAGGAAAAGTCATATATAACAAAGCTCACTCTCAGGGATGGCAAACGGGCAGGATCGTTGGCGAAATATGTCAGTTCAGCAAAGTCCTTTCAGTTTCAGCAATATTGGATAGTTTTCAGATTCTTTAATAGTCGTATTTTTATGTCATTGCAAGCAAATCTGAAAATAAAGAAATTGTTAGCGTAATTGTGCTGCAATGAAAGAGTAAAATATTGAATAAAAGATCGATTGTGATGGCAAAAGAAAGCAATGTAATGAAGATAAAAGAACTATTAAGTAAAGATCTAGATCCATTCGGCTTAACTTGGTAGATTATCAAGCTTAACAAGAAAACAATATACGATTGTTCATTTGACAAATAAAAGACTAAGCCCGCTTACTAACTTCCATTCAATTTTCAATTGATGATGCAAATATGTAGATCAACCATAATTCTTGTTGTTCGTCAAAAATACAAATCCTCGAACAAGTGGATCAACTCTCATTTTATCCTAATTCAACTCTCGTTGTAATGGCTTGTTAATATAAATTGTCACTGTAACCCCCTTAGCCCGGCCTAGACGATTGACCCGAACTACGAAGATTACACGGGGAAAACCAAAGTCAACCCGAAAGTCAACCTTGATTAATGACCCTTTTTTCATTTTAATCTTGTCTAGATACGTGTTAATCCCTAAGTGGGTACTCACGAATCATGATTGAGAAAGGCACAGCAATCGGATAACATATAGGGACTCAATTGCACTTCACACAAGTTTAGGGACCAAAATGTAATTTCTATAAATTAGAGGGACTTCATTGGTTTTAAGGTTACCATCTTGAAATTAGTCATGTTATATGCTTCTCTGCCAAATTTCAACTTAAAAGGACATCTCAAGCTCAAGCAATTGCAATCTCAACATTTAGGACTAAAATGTAAAGCATGCAAACATCCAAACAATTCAAACATGGGTCCAACGGTAACCCGTTTCGAAACACTCACCTACCGTACCGAAATGTTGTATCGAAACGGCGTTGACCGTTTCGGTACGCGGGTTGGTACCGAGATTGGTTCCGAAACACATAGCTCTAGTAGCCAAAATGTACCGAAACAACTTCCTTCGTTTCGAAACGCCAAGGCCATTTCAGGCCCTCGTTCCGAAACACCATGGGGTGTTTCGATACACCCTGCCCAGAAACTGCAGCATTTGCTGGTTTTCACTCAAATACCTACTCAAACATGCCCCAAAGACTCTCTATTCATGCCAACAAATCATGATACATATAAGGAACATATATGAGACATTCAAGCACAACCATAGCATCAAACACAAAATTCCATTATTCTAAAGGCATGCTCCCTAATCTCAAAACTCAAATAGGCAAACCAGTCTCAAAACAAGCAATTAAGGCCATTTACAATCCAAACAAGCTAAACCAAACATGCCACAACCTCAGGGAGTTTAACACATCTCCCATTGCAATTCTATCAAAACTAAAGTGTACAAAAACTTCACCATACATGAGCTTGGACTTTCTTGGATGAACTTAGCTTCCTTGATGCCCGAAAACACCTCAATTATCTGCATTATTGGTAAAAGAGAGAGCGTAAGCACAATTGCTTAGTGAGGCATGCTCTAAAGAAACCAACTCAATAATGCACATCTTGAAAACACTTTCATCAAAAGCTTTTAAACCACATGCTCATTTCTATCTCATGCTTGGAAACCTTTCAAAGCAATTTCTTATTGAAACCACATGTACCTTCATTCCATCTCATGCATTTAAACCAATGCAAAACTCATGGCAAAGTCATACTCATGCTTGTACTCTAAAGCATTTCATAAACAAACCATATATGCATTTCTCATAGCATAACCATTACATCAAAGGTACATGTGAATCAAAAACCATAACATATTTTATATTGGCATTTCACATCTATTTATTACTCGGATATGCGGACATCTCACTAGACAGTTCCGGTGGCATCTCTCATCACCGTACTCACTCGTCTAGTAACATAGTTTCCGGTGGAATCTCACATCACCGTACTCACATAGCGGAATCTCTCATCGCCACAAAGCTTGGGTATTTCACCAAGTCCTACCCGATGGAATGCCCATCATCGGTTCTCTCCCTTTGGCTTAACCAAAGAGCACGTACGAATTTTTAGTTTATAGTGCACTCTCATCCTATTGATCGATCAATTATATCCGGTAAGTATCTCAACATCTATGCCAATATATTATGTCAAATCAACATCTCACCTACTGTTTTTCATGCAATAAAACTCAACATTCTCATCTCATTTCAAAGTCATAACATTTGCTATGCTTTAACATAAAAGCCTAAATCTCAAATGTGCAACATGTTACTTTATGAAATCATTTCAAGCATCATCTCATGCTATAATTCATGCATAAAAACAGTATGAATTTATCAATCTAAAACCAAGAGCATGTAAAAGCATTTAAGGGGCAATCACCACATTCTAGAGAGCAATCTAGCCAATACTTACTTCCGGACTTAGGATGGTGTTTCAAACCTTTCCTAAATCCCCAAACCTTGATTCTTTGTCCCTCAAGGACTTCTAAAACCATACGCACTCACCGATTACGTTTCGCTTGCTTGTCAAAACGCTATCTAAGCTTCTGAATCAACTCCAAAGGTGTCCGAAGATGTCTCCCATGTTTTAAACACATAAGAGCAAAGGATTAATGCATCATCATGCATTGAAATCATCAGCCACACACCTAAACTCGCTGCTCTACACAAAAACCACATTTCGGCTACCAAACACTACCGAAATCACCTCCAAACTCTTCCAAAATCAAACCCAGCCAAGATCCATCACTTCTAAACATCAATTAACAATAAAAACCAACACAACCACGTCCTTATACCTCAAGCTATAGCAGAACACCAAAATCACCCCAAAAACCACCATTTTAACAAGCAAAAACTTAGGAAAACAACCTATTCGGGATTAGATTGATAAAACCTCATTTATAACATCATTAAACATCCAAAATACATTAGAAAACCATCTCAAAACAGAGCCCAATCAATCACCACGAAAATCTTCAAGATCTCATCCAAAATCTTGAGTTTCAATCCAATTTCTTGTTTCTAACATTAAAACCACTTTAAAATCATTAATAAAGGATTGATAACTTGGGAATTTCAGTAAAGAACTGATCATTAGAGGAGAAGGACGAAGCTTACCTCTAATGGATGATTTCTCCTTGATTTGGGCAAGTTTTCTTGAAAATTCAATGTAGAAATCAAGTGGATTTGTTGATGGATTGATTAGGAATCAAAGAGTGATTGAAATCTCATCAAATGAAGTGGAAATCAAAGTAAATTTGCTGGAGAAAAAATATTTGGTTGATAGAATTTTGAGAGAAAAGTGGTTATGAAAAGTCAAAGGTAGTTTTTCTATTTTAATCACCTTCATTTTCTTTAATTAAAACATTAATTAAATCACCCAAATTAAGGAAAAATCTGATAAAAATAGTTTTGGTAAAATTAGCTCCTTAAAGATTCAAAGTTTCAATCATTTACAAAACAGTCACTACTAAACTTTGAAAAACTGTGATTTGATCACTACACCGAAATGTAGTATTTCCAAACCTTATTTTGTAAAATTGATTTCACCATTCTCTTTTATATATTAAATGAGGATTTTTAGATATTTTTTTCTATATTTTTAAAGCATCCCGAACTAGGTGTTCCTTAAAACCCCCTTTTAGATTCGAACCATTTTCCCAGACCGATCCGGTTCAGACTCTAAACATCTAGGCCCAAATTTGGGGTGTTACAGTCACTGCATTTTTCAATGTCAGTGACGATGTTAAATACTCTCATGCGAAAAAAAAACCATATCTAACAATTGAAACAAGAAGAAAGCTAATAAGATTATATTGAACTTTAAAAATCAAGTTTTAAAAAAGTTCATACAAAGCTTAAAAAGTTAAACCATCATCAAATAACACAAGAAATATAATTAAACTTCAATAAACATCTATCTCTAAATAGATTTAAAGAAGATAGCACACATCCCTCCTTGTTCCAGCACTTGAATCCTCATTTTCTCATATATTTTTATCTTGAATAGCCTTGGATCTCCAAAAAGGAAGCTCAAACAGCTATGGGAGGAGAGCTCGGAAGGTTGAAGATAATAAGAAAAATGATAATCGCGTGAATCTCCCTCTTTATCTCTTCCAAAAGTACCGTTTTATATGCTGCTGAAGTAAGGACACATGTCCTTCAGGTGATTTGCGTGACCTTCTTTCGTACACAATTTGTTGTAACAAAAAATCCAGTTGACAGATTCGTCCTTATCCTTTACAGTTTAAACAACTGGCCGTTGCAGTGTCGAACTGAATGCAGTGGTGAAACTTCCTTCACAGGGATATTAGTAATACAATAACAATATAGCAAAAAGGCATAAAGTTGTATAACAAGAGTAATTATAACTAGAGTTAAACAAAATGGAAGTAATAAACATAAAATGCATGAATGGATGCATGAAATATTAATGTGGGGACAAAAGAATCCATAAATTGAAAGAAAATACGTGCTCTTTAAAGAGCTACCAGACCACTTGTTGGGTTCTAAACCTATTAATATCTAAAAGTTTAATATTTAAATATTAATATTTATAGTTTTATTTTATACTTTTAATTTCTAAAATTATTTAAATCTCTCATTTTAGAAAGAAAATAACATACTATTTATGTTTGATACGTGTTAAAAAATAAATAAAAGAAACAAGTTATTTACTTTAAAACTTTTATTTTCTCATGTAGTTATTTTTTAAAACTCTCTTGAGTTTTCTTTTTCATTAGTGTTGTCTTCGGCGACGTCTTCGTATTATCGGTTGATTTTTTATTTATATATATTGGTTGTATATAAATAAGATTATTTTTTGACGAGAGATCGTTCGTTCTTTTTAACTTTGTCGAAAATTATTTTACATTTATTTGTTTTGATTGTTTTCATCTGCTTGTTTGACAGATTATTTGTCTACATTTTTCTAGGTTTAGTATGTCTTTTTTACAATATTTTTTGATCTTATGACAATTTAATATTTTAGTAACAAATATTATCGAGCGTTTCTAGTAATAAGACAATCAACAATCTATTATGTTTTGATTCCCTTGTGGTTGTTTGTCGATGTACCAAAAACCCGCAGCAGAAAGAATGCTTGATTCATGAAATTTTATAGTCAAAGTATACATTTATTGGATTATTATTTGGAAGACGGAACAATTTTTTCAAGGGATGGATGCGTTTTAATTTTATCTTCCACGCTTTTTTTATTGTCCACATATATTCATAGTTTAAAATGTGTTTATGCTCTGTAAGTTTAATAAAATTCAGTTTTAGTTTTTCTTTTCAAAGTATAAATATAAAACCATTATAAATAAAAAAACTATTTTATATATATCAAATACATATGAATATTTGATATTCATGAGTTATGACTTATGAGTAAGTTGTCCCATATATATATATATATATATATATATATATATAGGTATTTCCGTTAAGAAGACTCTTCCCTCCAACCCAAACCAAATGAGGAGTTGCTTCCGCGTGTAAAGCTTGGAAGTCTTCGTCATCACTTCCTTTTCACACAAATCCAATGCAATACCATTTCAAACACACCCACTGATCCTTCGTTGCCATTTCCTTTCTAATCCATCTTCTTCAACTGTACAAAAACTCTGGTCTTTCAAACCCAAAAAAGGATGGGTTTTTCAAAGGAAGAGAAATCAAGAAGAATTTGGAGAGGTTTCAAAACTGTGTTTTTCTTGATAACAATGGTGATCTCATTTCTCGTATTTTCTGCGCCAGTTTTCTTTGTAATCGCTGATGCAGTTCTGCCTTGTGCTCTGCTTTCTTCCTTGTCATTCAAAACCCTATCTTCCCATTTCAATAATTATGATTTCAGATACTCTCTCGTAGATATCCCGCTTATATCCATCGTCAGATCGGCAGTTATAATCTGTAAGTTGAACAACCAAACCAAAGGCTCTGTTGTTGTTGTTTTTTCAGACAAAACAAAACTTAAAATTTGGTGATTGGTTCAGGTGTTTACAGTTTTTGTGATGGGCCAAAACTTTCGAGCGGACCGTACCTCGGAATTACAACCATATGCTCTGTTTCGTCTTTGATCTTCGTTTCATTAAAAGCATCGTTTGTGTTCAGTTGGAGTATTCGTAGACAAGGCTCAGCCATGGAAGCTGCTCTTTTCATCTGTTCATCGGCTTTGGCAATCGCACATGTAATTGTGGCTTACAGAACAAGTTGCAGAGAAAGAAGAAAGCTCCTTATCTACAAAATTGACATTGAAGCTGTAAGTTCTCTCTCCCCATAACCTTAATTAAAACAATAAATTTATCTAACTATTTCTCACCTACTTTCGTTTATTCTACAACTTCTATAGGGAAATCAGGACCGTTGATTTACACTGAAAACTGTTGAATTTTGAACTTCTACAAAGTCAACTGTTTAATTAAGTTGAGAGTGCCTGTTTTTTTTTTTGGTAAACTACACAGTTGACTACCGAACTATGGGGTTGGTGTCAAAATGACCACTATATTATTTTTCGTCGCAAATGCACCACACAACTATTTAAATGGTGTCACGTTAGCCACACGCCGTTAAAAAAAACGAAAAAGTTGACGGAACTGTTAAAAAAATTAGTATAATTACACATTTGGTCCTCTATATTTATACAATATATCAATTTAGTCCTAATTTTAATCTAATAAAATAAATTAATTATTCAATAAGATGGTGACACGTGCCACCACCTTATTGGAAGTCTTTAATTATTTTTATTTAATTAATTTTCCACCTCCAATCAGGTGGTGACACGTGTCACCCAATTGGAGGTGGAAAAATGAAAGGAACAAAATCACCCCTACCAGGATTCAAACTCAAGACCTCTGGGTATAGAGGCTAAGTGCTTGCCACTGAACCAAGCACACTTTCGTGCTATGAGGTCATTAATATATGTATTTAATGATTGTTAATGCCCAGAAAAATTAAAGAGAAGAAAATGTAATTACAAGGATTCAAACCAAGGACTTCATGGTCGAAAGCACATGTGCTTGCCACTGCACCAAGTGTATTTCTTATGATATAAAGTACAACATTTAATATATGTCTTATATAGATTTTAATGCTTGAGAAAAGGGATGAAATGTGGTTTTAAGAAATTCGAATGTAATATTTTTATGATCCATAAAAAAATCTAACCCAATTAAATAAATCTAATAACTAAATTAAAGTTAACATTATTTTGTATATATTTTAAACTATAGTTAGTGCACGATTTAAAATAAAAAAAATTAATATTATTTTCAATATAAATATCATTTTAAAATTTTTATATTTTAAACTAAATTTAATATATTTTTCAATTTTAGATTTATTTTTATAATTCCACGTATATAATCGTTTGAATTGATTTTTTTTACTTAATTAATAATTTTAATATTTATTAAAAATTTAATTAAATTATTATATATAATTATCTTAAACTACTCCAAATTATATTAAATTCATTTAGCGAATTCAAACTCACAAACACAACTTAATAATGTTAACTTTAATTTAGTTATTAGATTTATTTAATTGGGTTAGATTTTTTTATGGATCATAAAAATATTACATTCGAATTTCTTAAAACCACATTTCATTCCTTTTCTCAAGCATTAAAATCTATATAAGACATATATTAAATGTTGTACTTTATATCACAAGAAATACATGTGGTGTAGTGGCAGGCACATGTGCTTTAGACCATGAGGTCCTTGGTTCGAATCCTTGCAATTTCATTTTCTTCTCTTTAATTTTTTGGGCATTAACAATCATTAAATACATATATTAATGACCCCATAGCACGAAAGTGTGCTTGGTTTAGTGGCAAGCACACAGCCTCTATACCTAGAGGTCTTGAGTTCGAATCTTGGTAGGGGTGATTTTGTTCCTTTCATTTTTCCACCTCCAATTGGGTGACACGTGTCACCACCTGATTGGAGGTGGAAAATAAATTAAATAAAAATAATTAAAGACTTCCAATAAGGTGGTGACACGTGTCACCATCTTATTGAATAATTAATTTATTCTATTAGATTAAATTTAGGACTAAATTGATATATTGTATAAATATAGAGGACCAAATGTGTAATTATACCAATTTTTTAACAGTTCCGTCAACTTTTTCGTTTTTTTTAACGGCGTGTGGCTAACGTGGCACCATTTAAATAGTTGTGTGGTGCATTTGCGACGAAAAATAATATAGTGGTCATTTTGACACCAACCCCATAATTCGGTGGTCAACTGTGTAGTTTTTTTTTTTTTGGATATCTGGTAGGGGAAGGCCAAATAGTGTGACTCATGATTTTTAAAATTTAGGATATCTTGTGAATGAAAGCTAAAAACCTATGACTCATCAATTTGTTAAAGCCGCAAACCCGGGCTTCTTGATGCAATTATTTAAATAAAGGTTTTATTTTTTTCGTTATTTATGTAGGGGTATATATTTTTTACTTATTGTTATCTAGTTTATTGGTCGACTAATTCGGATTGGGTTTTGTGAATGTCTATTATGGGGTGACCCTCTCAACCTAATTTTTTTAATTCATAAAATCAAGATTCGAACTTCTGATATTACTTAAAAGATCTAATACTTTATCTTGCTAGACCAACTGGTTGTTGGTATATTGTTTTTAAATATGTTTGAATAAAAGTTTAATATTTTTAAATATGCTCATATAATAATGAAAAAAAAGTATTATCGAAATGTTTTTGAATATTTTTTGAACATAGTATTATCGAAATGTTAGACTTTTATTTGAATATATTAAGAAATATAAGGCATTTATTTGATCATGTTAAAAATTTGAGCACATTCAAAAAAAATTAAAAACTTTATTTTAAACCGTTATTCGATTATTTTAAAACATTGGACTCTTAATGAATAACTTTTAAAAAATAAACCTTGATATGAGTATTTAGTTTTTTTAATATCTAATTCAAATATCTCGAACCCTACAATTGTTTCAGTAAAAAAGAGGATGATGTTCATCCTAGGAGACACATATTCAAATTGCGATCATCTTTAGACCATTTAAAAAAACTCAAATATCTCAAACTTTTATTATTGTTGTTGTTTTTATTATTATTTAAAATTAGTATTGATAAAATTAATTTAACGTTGATATCCAATAATAAATTAACAATAAATTTAAAATCTAGTATGAGCAGAGGAGGACCATAATTGGGCAGGGACTTAACCCCTCAAAATTAGGAAATTGAAATTAAGTCTTTCAAAAAATTTAAAAGTTAGAGTTAGGTCCTATTTTTTTATAAAAAAATTATCAAGCCTTCCAAAAGATTTAAAATTTTTATTAGATCCTAAAATTCTTTAAAAATCTCATCAAATCTCTCCCAATTTTAAAAATTTTAGTTAAACTCTCAAATGTTAAGAAATAGCACTGAATATGGGTTTGTAGCTTCGATGCTCTAGTTTTAACATGGGTTGTAGAGGGTTCAAGTGTTCTGCTTTGTTCTTTGTTTTTGATGATTGTTGAAAGGACGAAGATTTGTCATGTACTCAATACTTGCTTGTTGCACTCTTTTCCCTCCATTTAAATTTAAAGAGGTTTTTTAATGAGGCTCGAGTCAGTATTTTTCTTCTGAATAAATATAAGCTATTATCTTTCAAAAAATATAATAGGAGAATTGAATTCTCTAGAATAATACAATATTTATTTTAAATTAAGTTCTGATTTTAAATTATGACTTGTTTTTAATTTATTTATGGAGAACGGAGTTGTCTAAAATTATCTTTATTTTTTTATGGAAAAGAGAACTTTTACATTCTAGAGGTAAATACCAAGATTCAAAGTCACACAAGATGTGACAACCTAAACATACTTGACGATTCAGTCAATTAATAAATATAGAAAAGAAAACAAATTAATAGCATAAGAAACACTTATTCCTTAGGTTTATCTGGAATTTTTAAGTAGAAACAAATGAACCTGAATGAATGTGTTATGTACAGATCTCAGCTTGCAAGAATGGGTTCCCAAGGTATCAAAAAACTCTCCCATTCCCAGAAGAGAGAGTGAAGCAAATACTATACTATTAACAAAAAGGATTTTCTCTTCTCTACCTTTTGGCTCATCACAATGTTCTTCTATGCCAGGTTTCAGGTAATTTACTTCCAATGTTAGTAAAAGATTATTTGAAAGCCCCAAACTTATAATTTAACCCAGTTAATTGGTAAAACCATTTTAAATAAATAATCTTCTTTTTTTGCAGATTCCTGTAAGATTAGTTGTGTACAAATAGATGCAGATGATTTCCTGTATATAAATAGCAACGAAGCAAATATAAGGATATGATTTTAAGGATAAACCATAGATCTAACATTCTTTTTGTTCACGATTTCAGTGTACAGTTTGTATTATATATATAGCATAAAGAAATCAGAGAAATGGGCCAAAGGCATTTCCATTACTGTACAGTTTGATTGCATAAAAAAAATCTGCTCGATTGTATTATTAAGTCAAACTTGAGCTATTAAGTCTAGAAAAATTAAAAATATTTTAGTTAAAGGGTGCTTGAAGTTCTTGAACTTTTGAAAGAAAAATAATAATAATTCGTCCAAGCTTCATTTGTGAATAGCCAACTAAAGCATTTTAGAGAGAACTCAAAAGTCTTTCTTGAATTAGGAGTTACAAATGATAATAAAATAAGGGAAAACATGTATTCTACCTCAAGTAGAGTACCAATCAGCTGCTAGGAAGGAAAAAAAACCTTCATTGTTACCCCAATCCGAGGCACCTAGCCCATTACTTGGGCCTTAATTGGTCAAAGCTTCATTTCCTTCAATTTAATCTTTAATTAAAGAGATTAAATTGATTTTATTTCGGAATTAAACAAACTACTTATGATAAAAAATGTTTTTTTATAATTGAATGTTTTTATGCATACCATTTTGGTAAATATTATTTTGAGTTAAAATTAGAGGTTTGATCAGTTAAATACATTTATTTAGTAATTTGGATGTTTGGTAAACAGAGAATTGTAATAGTGGATTGAGGTGAAACCTCTCCAATTGAAAAAAAAACCTACTAAAAAAGAAACTTTTTTTGGTTTAGAAGATTTGACATAAAAATGTAAAGACTCTATAATCCTTAACAATTACAAAAAATATCAAACTAACCTAAATTTACATGGTGACATTTATAAGCTAAATACTTTTTGTTTTTGTTTTATTCTTATTCTCACACATTTATATTGTATTTAAATAACTCACATGTAGTTACCTACATGGAATTGATGTCGGTGCTATTGGTTATAGAGGAGGTTTGTCTTTGGGTTGGAAAGATAATTGTATGGTGACTCTTCGCAGCTATTTCCAAAACCATATTGATCTTTTAATTTGATCTGAGGATGATACTTTTGATTAGCGTTTCACAGGCTTCTATGGCTACTCGGAAGAAAGTATGCGTGAGGCATCCTGGGCTTTATTGCAACAGTTGAACCAGAATTCAGCTATCCCATAATTAGTGGCAGAGAATTTTAACAAGATAATGTACTCCCATAAAAAGCGTAGTCGGCGCTCACGTCCTGAAAGAAACATGGAAAGGTTCCGTATGACCCTTTTTTACTGTGATCTTTGTGATTTGTATTACGGGTAGTTAAGTTTGTTAGGGTTTTAGTCAGCGTTAGTCTATAAAAGGAAACCTTATTCATTTTGTATCTTATCTTTTTGGTTAATAAAGAAAGCATTCTTTTACAAGTTTTCTCTTCTTGCATTCTAATATGGTATCATCTGACTTCTCTTAAGCTTTCGCCTCCATTTTTTTCTTTTCTTCTTTCATTTCCTTGATCATGGGAGATGTTAATCTCAATGATGATTTCAATAATGGCGCAAATCTATATTATTTGCATCAATCCGATAATCCCGGGATGATCTTAGTTATTCAACCTCTTGGCAATGATAATTATCATAGTTGGCGTCGATCCATGATGATGGCCCTTTCTGCCAAGAACAAGCTTGGCTTTGTGGATGGTTCGATTCCTACACCAGCTCAAATTTCTGCAGCAAGGTATCAAGCTTGGAAGAGAGTGGACGATTTGGTGAATTCTTGGTTGATTAACCCAGTTTCCAAAGACATTGCTGCGAGTCTTTTATATCATTCAACTGCAACTGCTGTGTGGAAAGATCTTCAAGATCGATTTCAACAAAATAATGGACTAAGAATCTTTTCTTTGCGCTAAATTAGGGGACCTCGTTCAAAGATCTATGTTTGTTTCTGTTTACTATACCAGCTCAAATTCATTTGGGATGAACTGGTTTCTCTCAAGCCTTTCTGTTCTTGTGCTCAGTGTACTTCTCTGATGGTGTTAGAAAGATGTTGGAGGAACAACAGAAAGAACAGACTATACAGGTCCTCATGGGGTTGAATTATTCGTATGTCCATGTTCGTGGTCAGATATTACTGATGGATCCATTGCCTACCATTACCAAAGTCTTTTCTTTAATTTCACAAGAAGAAAGTCAACGTTTTATTAAATTGGATAATCCTATTACTGAGTCTTCTTTTGCTGTCAAAGCTCCTCTTCATACCAAGAGGTCTCATCCTCAATGCAGTCACTGTGGCTTATTGGGACATATAAAAGACAAATGCTACAAATTATATAGATATCCACCTGGTTACCCTTCTCGAAGCAAGCAACCTCACATGTCTCATGTTAATGCTGTTGCTGATTCTTGGAACCTCACAAATCAACAGAAGTCTTCCAATCCAAGTAGTTCTGAACTTCAATCCATTCTTTGACAAATCAACAATGTCAACAACTAATTACCATGTTGACAAATCAACTTCAGGCAATAGCCTCCTCTGATCTTCTAACATCTACTGTGAATATGGCCATGCAAGGCAAGATCGTTTCTTTTGTAAATCATTTTAGTTCTTTTAATACTAAAAGCTCTTGGGTAATAGATTCAGGGGCTTCAAGACATGTCTGTTGCTCAAAAGATTTGTTTGAGTCTTTGAATCCTATTACTACTGGGACCATTCTTCTTCCAAATAAACCCATCGTTTCTGTCCATCATTATGGGAATGTTCGTTTATCTTCCAATGTTATTCTTAAAGATGTCCTATATGTTCTTGACTTTAATTTCAATTGTTGTCTGTAAGTTGCTTACTTAAAGACTCCACTCTAACGATTTTGTTTCATGATACTCATTGTTTAATTCAGGACCGTTACCAAGTGATTGGGAAGGGTGATATGCATCGAGGCTTATATCTACTGCATTTTCCTTTTGCTAAGGACAATTCTATTGCTCAGAATTATGTTGTAAATGAAAAGAATAATGTTTGTTTTTCATGGCATGATCGTCTTGGTCATCCTAGTTCTCGTATCTTAGATCTTCTAAGAACTGTTTTACCAAATGTTGCTATTAATAAGAAGGATGTTTGTTCCATTTGTCCTCTTGCTAAGTAAAAACGAATCTCTTTTCCAATTTCTGCTATTGTATCTTCATGCCCCTTTGAATTGTTACATTGTGATATCTGGGGACCTTTTAAAGTCCCTACTTATAACTCCCAACGTTATTTCTTGACACTAGTTGATGATTTTTCTAGATCGACATGAACCTATCTTCTTCAAAATAAATTAGATGTTAGCCATATTATTCCTTCTTTCATTAATATGACTAAGAGACAATTTGGTTTTGATTTGAAGGTCTTTCGTTCCGATAATGCTCATGAGCTCAAATTCACAGACTTGTTTTCGCAATTAGGAATTGTTCACCAATATTCTTGTGTTGAGACTCCTCAACATAAGGCAATTGTGGAACACAAGCATCAACACCTTTTGGCAGTGGCTCGTGCCTTGTATTTTCAATCCAGGGTGCCTGCTCATTTTTGGGGTGAATGCTTGTTGACAGCAACTTATCTAATTAACAAGATTCCTTCTCCGACACTTGAAAACAAGACCCCTTATGAGCTGCTTCATTCAAAGTTACCAGATTACAATCATCTTAAAGCATTTGGTTGCTTAGTTTTTGTTTCAACAATTCGAGCACAAGGACAAGTTTTCAGAACGTGCTCTACCTGAGATTTTCATTGGTTATCCCCCCCTGGGATGAAGGGTTACAAGATATATGTTTTGTAGACTCGTTCCATTGTTATCTCTCATGACGTTGTGTTTCATGAACACATATTTCCTTTTCATACAATTAATTCTGAATTTTCTATTGTTGATCCTTTTCCATCCATTTCTTTTCCCAAAACAGTTTCTGATTTTGCAGGACGTCCTAATGGTCAACAATTTCATGTAGATCTTGAAGACCATAATGCTCCATTGAACCAAGCTATACATGAAGATAATATTGTTCCTGGAGAACATGCTCAAGTGAATCCTGAAAGGGCATGTAATTAATGTTGATTCTGCAACCCATGTAGGACGTGAAGGCCATGCAAACCATGCCAACCATGGAGATCATGCAACCCATGTAGGACGTGAAAGCCATGCAAACCATGAAAATAATGCAAACAACCTGGGTTCTACAGCCAACATGGACCATGAAGTCAACTTTGGACATGAAGAAATCAACATGGACCATGTAGTCAATGTTGGACATGAAGAACATGCTATTTCCACTGATGTTATTCCCACTGATGTTGGGCATGAAGTCATCTCGTATTTCTCAACCACCTTCTTACTTGAAACAATATTACTGCAATAGTCTCACTGATGCTTTCTCATCAAGCTAACTTACATACCGTATTGAAGACCACTTGTCCACTGCAAAGCTTTCTCCAGCTTATACCAATTTCATAGCCAACATCTTATCTACTTATGAGCCTACATATTATCTTCAAGCGGCAAAAATTCCAGCTTGGAGGACTGCCATCGATGAAGAACTACAAGCTATGGAGAACCTTCAAACATGGACAGTGGTGCCATTACCTGAAGGAAAGAAAGCAATAGATTGCAAGTGGGTGTATCACATAAAATATAAGGCTGATGGTTCACTTGATCAATACAAGGCTCGTCTGGTTGCAAAAGGCTTCACTAAAGTCGAAGGCATCGATTATACATACACTTTCTCACCTTTGGCTAAAATGACATCCTTCAAAGTACTTCTTGCATTGGTCGCTTCCAAGAATTGGCATCTACTACAACTAGATGTTAACAACGCGTTCCTCAATGGCATTCTTGATGAAGAAGTGTATATGAAATTACCCCAAGGATATCTTTCTGAATCTTCAGATTCGAATCTAGTTTGCAAGCTTAATAAGTCAATTTATGGGCTTAAACAGGCTTCCCGGCAATGGTTTAATGCATTCTCGAAGGTTGTTCTTCAATTTGGCTTCACACAGTCTCCCTTTGAACATTCACTCTTTGTTCATGGCTCAGGTGATGATATGATAGTGTTGCTTGTCTATGTCGATGATATAGTATTGGCTGGGAAAAACGTGGATCAACTTTTTAATGTCAAAACATTTCTTCACCAACACTTCAAATTAAAGGATTTGGGAACCTTACGGTACTTCATGGGTTTTGAAGTTGCTCGAAATTCTACAGGAATTTCTTTGTCCCAACGTAATTTTGCTCTTCATTTGCTTGAAGATACATGGTCGCTTGGTAAAAAGCATGTTGACACTCCAATGGTAGCTTCCCAAAAGTTGAGCATTCATGAAGGAGAACCTTTGGCAGATCCTCAACTCTATAGACGGTTGGTTGGTAGGCTCTTATACCTTACTCATACAAGACCTGACATAACATACAATGTCCATCTGCTTAGTCGATTCATATCATCTCCTCGACATCCTCATCTGATGGCCGTTTATCATCTCATATCTTACATCAAGAAGACACCAGCTTTGGGTTTGTTTTTCTCTACCAACTCACAATTGCAACTTCATGGATTTGTAGATTCAGACTATAGCTGATGCCTTGATACAAGAAGACCAGTTTCTGGTTTTTGTATGTACATTGGTGATAACATTGTTTCATGGAAATCGAAGAAACAAACTACTGTTAGCAGGTCTTCTTGTGAAGCAGAATATCGAGCCATGGCTGCAGCAACTTGCGAGTTAGTTTGGTTAGCTTCCTTGTTATCATCGTTTCATGTCCCCATTATAACAGCTTCCTTGTATTGTAACAATCAATCCGCAATTCACTTAGCATCAAACCAAGTGTTCCATGAGCGTACCAAGCATATTGAAGTAGTCTGTCACTTTATACGGGACAAAGTGCGAGACGGCTTCCTCAAACTTTTCCAAGTTAATTCCTCGAATCAGCTCGCAGACATACTTACTAAAGCTCTTCATGGTCCGGCATTTCATTCCTTTGTTGTCAAGTTGGATCTTGTTAACATCCATCAACAAGACAATCCATCTTGAGGGGGGATATTACGGGTAGTTAAGTTTGTTAGGGTTTTAGTCAGCTTTAGTCTATAAAAGGAAACCTTATTCATTTTCTATCTTATCTTTTTGGTTAATAAAGAAAGCATTCTTTTACAAGTTTTCTCTTCTTGCATTCTAATAATTTGGGTTGCATTGGTCGGTGGTTCACGTGGGAGAAAGGTCGTCTTCCATCAAACAATGTTCGTGAAAGACTTGATCGTGGAGTGGCAAACACGTTATGGTGGTCAACATTCCTTGATTACACGGTGCAACATTTATCTTACTTTTTTCCGATCATTGTCCTATATTAATTGACACATTTGGTAAATAACAGGCTAGAAGAAAGACAACTAATTATCAGTTTAAATTTGACGCCAACTGGGTTCTGGAAAACTCTTGTGAAGACGTGATTAAAATTTTTTAGGATGCTAATACATACAACTTGCCTACCAAATTAAAGATTTTGGGTAATAAATTGAGTGGGTGGGGCTCGCACTTAGGGATGTAAAAATAGGTAATCGGATGGGTTATAGGTCGGGTCTTGTCAGGTCTGGTCAAATCAGATACAAGTCATTTCAGGTCGATTTAATGTTTTGACTCGATTCGGGTCGAGTTTGGGTCAGTTTCAGGTCAGGATCTGTAATCACTAACTTTGTCCGGGTTAACATCTTTTTATTTCATTTTATAATAATAGGCTTTATTACTCTTTTATATATAAATGTCGAATAATTAAAAACTAAAAAAGGAAAAAAAAAAACAAGAAAAAACAAATATATATATATATATATATATATTATCACTACTATTTTACTATATATATTATTGCTATCTATTATTATTACTATCTATTATATTATTATTATTACCATTATATTTATTACCGTTATTATAACTATTACTAGTATTTATTAACACTACTATCATACTATTATGCTTATTATTATTACCATTATTATTTTTGTTATCTATTATTATCTATATTTATTATCCCATATATTGTTATTATTATCTTATCTACTAATGTTGCTGATAGTATTATATTAATAAGTCTGAAAACAAAAAAAAAAATAAACTGATATATATATATATATATATACATATATATATATAATTAACCCAAATTAAATAAATAAAAGCCCAAGTAAATAATGAGCTCGATATATATTAATATTAATAAATAAAGCCCAAAGTTTATTTAGTGTTACAGTCCATGTAACCCCCTTAGCCCGGCCTAGACGGTTGACCCGAACTACGAAGATTACACGGGGAAAACCAAAGTCAACCCGAAAGTCAACCTTGATTAACGACCCTTTTTTTTCTTTTTAATCTTGTCTAGATGCACATTAACCCTAGGCGAACACTTGAGAAACATTTACGTATAAAGCACGGCGATCGGATTCAAATAAGGGACTCAATTGCACAAAATACAAATATTAGGGACCAAAATGTAAATTCTGGAAATTAGAAGGTCTTAACTGATTTTTAAGTTACCACTACGAAATTAGTCATATTACATGCTTCCTTGTCAAATTTCACTTTAATTAGACTTCTCGAACTCATACAATTGCAAAAACAACTTTCGGGACTAAAACGTAAAACTTGCAAACCTCAACAACATTCAAATCAGTGCCCAACGGTCTCCCGTTTCGAAACAGTGTTGACCGTTCCGAAACACGGGTTCATTTCAAGACTAGTTCCGAAACAGGGTCATCCAGTGGCCAAATCGTTTCGGAACGACCTCCAGCCGTTTCGAAACACGAAGGCCATTACAAGCCCCCGTTTCGAAACGCCAGTGCCCGTTCCGATACGGTTTGCCCAGAAGCTGCAGAAATTGCTGGTTTTTCATACATAAATCCACTCAAACACATCCTAATGACTTCCTAATCGTGCCGACAAGTCATCATACATATATAGAGCATGTTTGCAACTTCTAAACACATTCATGGCATCAAACATTAGACATCACATGTCTATAGGCATGCATCCTAATATCCAAAACCAACTAACCATCCAAACTCCAAATCAAGCATCAAAAGGCCGATTACAAATCCAAAATATCAAAAGCATCATGCCACAAACTAGGGAGTCCAAAACATCTCCCAAAACACATCTTAGGTTCCCATTGCCAAAATACCAAAACTAATAGTGTATGAAAACATCACCATACATGAGCTTAGTTCCCTTGGACACTCTTGCCTCCTTGTTGCCCTTCAAAACTTCAATTATCTGCATTATTGGTTCAAGAGAGAGAGAGCGTAAGCACAATAGCTTAGTGAGGCATGCTCTAAATAAACCAACACAATAATGCATTTTAGAAAACACTTTCAACAAAGCTTTTAAACACAATCTCATCACTTTTTATGCAACCTTGCATACTTAACAAGCATCTCATGCTTCATTATAATCAACACGTCATATTGGCTTTCAAGTGATAACTCATAACCATTTACAACTCAAAACACAATCGGATACGCGGATTACAAGCGTTGTCCCAAACGCTTCATACACACTACCGAACAACACAAGGTGGAGTTTACCGGTACAATCACAACCCCTCAACACCCGTGATGGAGTTTAACGGTACAATCACAACCCCTCCACATCACTCATCGGTAGTTGTATAACTTCCTAACGAGAGTACGGGAAACATAACACAAGGCCCACACACGGACTTTTAACCACCGTTGTGACCTTACCAAGATCCACACACAGACTTTTAACCACCGTTGTGATCTTACCTCTCTCGTTAGGATACTTGGATAGAGTTTACGGTACAATCACAACCCCTCAACATCCAAGGCGACTTTATTCGCGGTGCACCCAATCCTATAGCCGGCTAACTATATCCGATTAAAGTACTTTAAAACCATTACATCACATGCCAATATACATCATTTATCATCAACAATTCACTGTTTTGAAGCATTAATCAAAGCCATTTAACATCATGCATCACTATGCATCAAAACCACATTAACAATGGGTCAAACCAAGGATCTCTTACCTTGAGCATCCTTCAACACATGGCTTTCAAAACCAGCATTTACGATGCTAAAACTTGCTTTCAAAACAGAATTTAAACATGCAAATCATAACCAATGCATCGAACCACTTCATGGCTCATCCAAGAGAGTTTCTCCGAAAACTTACACTTGAGCTTAGTTAAGTTGCTTAGACTTAAACTAAGCTCCCAAAACCTTCAAATAATTGTTCCAAAGCTGGAAACCAAACTCCACTCACCGATTCCGTTTCGCAAGCTTGCCGAAACGCCGATCAAGCCTCCGAATCGACTCCAAAGGTGTCCGAAGATGTCTCCCCTGTTTTTAACATATCAAAGTAGAGGATTAATGCATCATCATGCATTGAAATCTTCAGCCAACACACTTAAACTCGCTGATCTACCCAAAACCAACATTCCGGCTACCAAACACAACCGAAAACACCTCCAAAACTCTTTCACAACTTAACCCAGCCAAGATCCAGCACTTCTAACCTTTTCAAAACATCAATCAACATCCAAAATAAACCTAAACTCGTCCTTATACCTCCAGCTATTACAGAACACCAAGATCACCTCAAAAACCACCATTTTCATAAGCAAAAACTTAGGAAAATCAACCTATTCGGGATTGCATTGATAAAACCTCATTTACACATCATTAGACATCCAAAATACATTTAAGAATCATCTCAAAACAGAGCCCAAACAATCACAACGAAATTCTTCAAGATTTCTTCCAAATCTTGAGTTTTAAGCCAAAATCAAGTTCCTATCATTAAAACCATTTATAAAACTTAAATTAAGGATTGATAACTTTGGAATTTCAGTAAAGAACTGAGTATTTAGAGGAGAAGAACAATCTTACCTCTAAATGGTGATTTCTCCTTGATTTGAGCCAATTTTCTTGAAAATCCAATGAGGAAATCAAAAGGATTTGATGTAAGATGGATTAGGAACTAATTGATGATAGAAATCTCATCAATTGAAGTGAAGATCAATGAAAAAGTTGTTGGAGAAAAGTGTTTGGATGATGGAATTTTGAGAGAAAAAGAAAAGAGAGAAAACTAGGAAAAAGTAGTTATGAAATTCTAAAAGGTAGTTTCCTTTCCCATTTAATTAATTAAAACATTAATTAATTCACTCAAATTAAGGAAAAATTTGGAGAAATCATTTTTGGGTATATTACCTCCTTAAAGATTCAAAGTTCCAATCCTTACAAAACAGTCACCACTAAACTTTTCAAAAATCGCATTTTAGTCACTACACCGAAATGTAGTATTTCCAAACCTTATTTTGTAAAATTGTTTTCACCACTCTCTTATATATATTAAAAGAGAATTTTTAGATATTTTTCCATATTTTTAAAGCATCCCGAACTAGGCTTTCCCTAAAACCTCCTTTTATATTCGAACCGTAAATCATACTGGTCCAATTCAGACCCTAAACTTCCAAGCTTAAAATTAGGGTGTTACAACTCTCCCCCCTTTAAGAAATTTCGTCCTCGAAATTTACCTGGAGGAAAAAGGTACGGAACTGCTTCATCATATCATCCTTTCTTTCCCACGTGGCTACCTCAACACCACGATGCTTCCACAACACCTTAACCAATTCAATGGTCTTTCCTCGAAGAACTTTACTGTCCGAATCTAGAATTTCAACCGGCTCTTCATCATAGGTCAAGTCTGGATTCAACTCCACTTCCTCCACAGGCATAACATGCGAAGGATCCGATCTATACCTCCGAAGCATAGAGACATGAAACATATCATGAATCTTTTCCAACTCTTGCGGTAACCTCAGCTTGTAAGCAACAGGACCCACACGTTCAATCACCTCGTATGGTCCAATATACCTAGGGCTCAACTTACCCTTCCGTCCAAATCTCATCACCTTCTTCCAAGGCGAAACCTTCAAGAACACACGGTCACCTACCGCAAACTCAATCTCCTTACGCTTCAAATCCGCGTAAGACTTCTGTCGATCAGAAGCTGCCTTCAATCGCTCATAAATGAGCTTCACCTTCTCGGTGGTTCCTTTCAACAAAGCCGACATGGAAACCATCTTCTGACCTGTTTCAGCCCAGCAAAGAGGAGTTCTACACTTTCTCCCGTACAAGGCTTCATAAGGTGCCATTTGAATACTTGCCTGGTAGCTATTGTTATAAGCAAACTCTACCAAAGGAAAATGTTTCTTCCAAGAACCTTGAAACTCAATCACACAACACCTCAACATATCCTCCAGCACTTGGATAACACGCTCAGGCTGTCCATCCGACTGTGGATGATAAGAAGTACTGAAATTCAGACGCGTACCCAAAGCTTGATGCAAACACTCCCAAAAACGCAACGTAAACCTCGGATCTCTATCCGACACTATAGACTTTGGCACACCATGCAGTCGCACAATCTCAGCAATGTACAACTCTGCAAGCTTGTCCAAGGTATACGTAGTATGCACAGGTAAGAAATGTGCACACTTCGTAAGGCGATCCACAATCACACACACCGAATTCTTTTTCGATGGCGACAAAGGCAAACCAGACACAAAGTCCATGGTAATCCTTTCCCACTTCCACTCAGGAATCCTCAACGGTTGCAACAACCCAGAAGGAAACTGGTGTTCAGCCTTAACCCGCTGACAAACCATGCACTTACTCACATACTCCGCAACATCTTTCTTCAAACCCACCCAATAGTACACATCCTTAAGATCACGATACATCTTAGTACTACCAGGGTGCATAGAAAAAGGGCTACTATGAGCTTCTGTCAGAATAGTACGCCTCAACTCAGCATCATTCGGCATTACTATCCGACTCCCAAAACATAGAACCCCATCATCATTAAAACAGAAATCCGATGGTCTACCCTCAGCAATATCCTGAACATGTGGCACCAAAGAATCATCCATTAACTGCTTATCCTTTATCAACTGAACCAAATATGGTTTCACTTGCAATTCCGCCACAAGACCCCCATCTCGTGAAATACTGAAGCTGGAAAACATAGCCCTCAACTCCATTGCCACTTTTCTACTCAAGGCATCCGCTACAACATTAGCTTTTCCCGGATGGTACTCGATCGTCAGATCGTAATCTTTAAGCAACTCCACCCAACGTCGTTGCCTAAGATTCAACTCTTTCTGAGACATCAGATACTTCAAACTTTTGTGATCCGTGTACACAGTACACTTCTCACCATACAAGTAATGTCTCCAAATCATCAAAGCAAAAACCACCGCAGCTAACTCAATATCATGCGTAGGATAATTGCGCTCATGCACCTTCAACTGGCGCGATGCATAAGCCACCACCTTACCCTCTTGCATCAACACACACCCCAAACCAACATAGGATGCGTCGCTGTACACCACAAACTCTTTCCCAGATTCAGGTTGAACCAAGATAGGAGTGTAACGCCCCGGTTTTGGGCTTAGAAGTTTTGGGTGTTGACCGGTTCGGTCAAAGTGCGGTTCGAATATATAAGAGTGAATTTAGGAAAACCTAGTTCGGGTTGCATTAAAAATATGGAAACATGTTCTAAAATCCTCTTTTAATATATATAAGTGAACTGTGAAATCAATTTTGCAAAATGAGGTTTAGAAGGGTGACATTTTGGGCTAGTGACCAAAATGTAATTTTTGAAAACTGTGAGACTGTTTTAAAAAGGATTGAAACTTTGAATCTTTAAGGAGCTATTTACCCAATGGGAGTTTCTCCAGATTTTCAAAAGATATTAAGTGATTAATTAAAAGGTTTTAAATAAAAAACAAAGTGGAGGGAAGATATTTTGGTTTTAACTAACTTTTCTCTCAATTCTATTTTCTCTCATTTTCTCTCAAGCCAAACACCTTTTCTCTAGAGCTTTTCTCTCTGATTTTGTCACCTAAATTCATCTTTTCAATTACCTTTTGATTGCTAATCATCTCTACAACAAAACCTCACCATTTGCTAAGTGGATTTTCAAGAAAACTTGATTCTAAAAGGGAGAAACTCAAGTTTGGAGGTAAGAACGCCCTTCTCCTCTGAACTCTAAGTTCTTTACTGAAATTCCCAAGTTCTCAATCCTTAAATTGTGTTTTATAAATGGTTTTAAGGTTGTGTTATGGATCTTGGCTTTTGAATGCAAGATTTGATTGATTTTGGTGAATTTTCGTTGGATCTGTTAAAGCAGTGATTTGAGGTGTATAATTGATGATAAGTGAATGTTAAATTAATTGGAAATTGAGTTTTAACTAGGGAAAACTATACCGATGGTCCCCAAACTATTACCATTTTCCTATTTTGGTCCCCAAATTATGTTTTTCGGCAAAATCGTCCCTTCTGTTACATAGTTCTCCTGTTTTGGTCCCCGACGTTAAATAGCTAACGGTTTTGCTGACGTGGCATTTTTTAAGAGGGGAGAGAAATAATTAAAAAATATTTAAAAAATGCCACGTCAGCAAAACAGTTAGCTATTTAACGTCGGGGGACCAAAACAGGAGAACTATGTAACAGAAGGGACGGTTTTGCCGAAAA
Source organism: Hibiscus trionum (assembly GCA_030270665.1). NCBI lineage: Eukaryota > Viridiplantae > Streptophyta > Magnoliopsida > Malvales > Malvaceae > Hibiscus > Hibiscus trionum. The sequence continues at coordinate 3,415,565 of BSYR01000007.1, read as the reverse complement.
ACATAGTTTAGGGACTAAAATAGGAAAATGGTAATAGTTTGGGACCACCGGTGTAGTTTTCCCTTTTAACTAATGCAATCCTGGATAGGTTGAATTTCCTAAGTTTAGCTTGTGATTCTTGGTTGTTTTTGGGTGATCTTGTGGATCTGTTGTTGCTGGAGGTATAAGGATGTTGTTAGGTCCTTTTTTAGATGTTGAATGATGTTTAAGGATGCTTAGTTTTGATGGTTTATGGCTGGGCTTTGTTGAGGAGTTGTTTAGATGCATTTTCGGTTGTGTTTGGTGGCCGAAAATGGAGTGTGGATGAGAGCAGCGAGTTTAGGTGCTTTCATTGAAGCTATTAATGCATGATGATGCATTAATCTACTGTTTTGATGTGTTAAAATAGGGGAGTCATCTTTGGATCCAAGTGGTGGTGATCCGGAAGCTTGATTTGGTGTTTCGGCAAGAAGCGAAACGGAATCGGTGAGTGGATTTTGGTTTTCGGCTTTGAAACCAATGTTTTGGAGGTTTGGGAGCTCAGTCTAAGTCTAAACAACTTTGCTAAGCTCAAGAGTAAGTTTTCGGAAAAACTCTCTTGATGAGGAACCATGTGATGGATGGGTGCAATGTGTTTGTTGCATGTTTTAATTCTGTTTTTAAAGCATATCTAGCATGTTTGTTTGCTGAGATTATAAGCCATGTGTTTAAGGAAGCTCAAGGTTAGAGTTCCTTGCTTTTGAACATTGTTTAAATGTGGTTTAATGCTTAAAGATGCATGTTGTTTATGGCTTGGTTAAATGCTTTAAAACAGTGGATTATTGATGATAAATGATGTATATTGGCAAGTGATGTTTTGAAAAGGTTAAGGTCACCAAGGTGGTTAAAAGTCCTTGAGTGAGCCTTGTTTACTTAAGAACATCAAGGTGTTTAAAAGTCCTTGGATGGTTCTTGTTACGGACACAAAGGTGTTTAAAAGTCCTTGTGTGGTCCTTTCCAAGGTGTTTAAAAGTCCTTGGGGCCAAGGTGTTTAAAAGTCCTTGGGGGTGATTCATGCCATGGTGTTTAAAAGTCCATGGGCCAAGGTGTTTAAAAGTCCTTGGGGTCAAGGTGTTTAAAAGTCCTTGAGGTGAAACTTGTTAAGGACACAAAGGTGTTTCAAAGTCCTTGTGTGGTCCTTGCCATGGTGTTTAAAAGTCCATGGGCCATGGTGTTTAAAAGTCCATGGGGATAAGATCACAATGGTGTTTAAAAGTCCATGTGTGAGTCTTATGTTGATCTTCTTAAAAGATGGTAATTATCACTTGTGGCCAATATGACATGTTATGATATGAAGCATGAGATGCTTGGTTGAGATTGCTTGTGAGCATGTCTAAATGTATTTTGATGTATGATTTATAAAAGTGTTTATAAATGCATTATTGAATGGTTTTAATTGAGCTTTCCTCACTAAGCTTTTGCTTACGCTCTCTCTCTTTTCTTAAACCAATAATGCAGAACATTAAGGTGCATTGAGGGCAGCAAGGAAGGCAAGCAATCAAGTGAAAGATAAGCTCATGTATGGGGAAGTTTTCTTAAACACCTTTAGCTATTGGTTTTTGGCAATGGGGGACCTATGTTGTTGTTTTGGGAGATGTTTTGGACTCCCTATTTTGGATTTATGTTGTTGTTAATGTTGGTATATGTAATTGGCCATTATGTGTTGGTTTGGAGGTTTTAGTGCATGAATGGTTTGCTTGAGTAGGAAGCATGCCTTTAGATTTGGGGCTTTTCATATATGATGATATAATGATAATTGGTTGATGCAAATATGTCTCTTGTATGTTGTATGAGTTGCTGGTAAAGTTTGGTTGCATTTGGAGCATGATTGGTTGGTCAATTGTGTGTTTAAGCATGAAATTTTCTGCAATCTGTGCAGGCCGTATCGGAACAGTAGCCACCGTTTCGGAACGGGTGCCTTGTAGCAACCCAGGCGTCCGAAACGGGAGACACCGTTCCGAAACGGATAGGCCACTGCCAGCCCTCGTTTTGGTACGCGTTGTGGAACGGCCCCGCGTTTCGAAACAGGCTCTCCCTGTTTCGGAACACCTGACCGTTGGGGGCTGACATTGGCAGTTATATGTTTCAAAATGTTTGCATTTTGATCCCGAAACTTGTTTGTGCAATTGTATGAGTTTGGGATGTCCGTTTGAGCTGAAATTTGACAGAGATGCATGAAACATGATTAATTTCAAGTTGGTAACTTTAATTTGGGTTAAGTCCTTATAATTATCAGAATTTACAAATTGGTCCCTAAAGTTGTAATTTGTTCATTTGGGTCCCTGTTTGATCTCTGATGTTTATGTTCTTTGAGTATGTTGTTTGTATGATCACAACTAGGGTTAATGTGCATCTAGACAAGTTTAAAAAGAAAAAAAGGGTCGTTAATCAAGGTTGACTTTCGGGTTGACTTTGGTTTTCCCCGTGTAATCTTCTTAATTCGGGTCAACCGTCTAGGCCGGGTTAAGGGGGTTACAAGGAGCTTCCGTCAAAGCTGCCTTAAGCTTCTCAAAAGCCTGTTGTCTTGCCTCTGTCCACTCATACTTGACATCCTTCTGCAACAACTTCGTTAAAGGTGCAGCAATCTTTGAAAATCCATCCACAAACCTCCGGTAGTATCCTGCCAACCCAAGGAAACTACGGACTTCATGAACAGACTTAGGAGGCTTCCAATTCATCACCGCCTCAATCTTCTAAGGATCAACATGAATCCCCTCCGCAGAAACCACATGACCAAGGAAAACAACTTCCCTAAGCCAGAATTCGCACTTACTCAGCTTAGCATAAAGCTGATTCTCCAACAGCGCCTGCAACACAATCCGCAAATGCCCCTCATGCTCCTCCTCAGTACGAGAGTACACAAGGATATCATCAATGAACACCACAACAAACTTGTCCAAGTATTCATGGAACACTCTATTCATCATATCCATAAAAGCTGCAGGAGCATTCGTCAAGCCAAACGGCATCACAAGGAACTCATAATGCCCATACCTCGTCCTAAAGGCTATTTTTGGCACATCCACATCCTTCACCTTGAGCTGGTAATAACTTGACCTTAAGTCAATCTTAGAGAACACAGCCGCTCCCCGAAACTGATCAAAAAGATCATCAATCCTCGACAAAGGATACCGATTTCTTGATAGTCAACTTGTTCAGCTGACGATAATCGATGCACATTCTCATAGTGCCATCCTTCTTCTTCACAAACAAACCGGTGCACCCCAAGGTGACACACTCGGCCGAATGAAACCACGATCAAGCAATTCCTGAAGTTGCGTCTTCAGCTCCTTCAACTCCTTAGGTGCCATTCGGTAAGGAGTAATGGACACTGGAGTTGTATTTTCATACAGCTCAATTCCAAACTCCACCTCTCGACTATAAGGCAATCCAGGTAACTCCTCCGGAAACACTCCAAGAAACTCTCGCACAGTCCTGATATCTTGAACTCGTAACTCCTTAGAGCTAGGATTCATCACAAAGGCCAGGTAAGCTTCACAACCTTGCCTCAGCATTCGACTTGCCTCCAACGAAGACACCACATGCGCCACATTCCTCCCACCATCATCTCTACGCTAGAAGTTACCACGGCCGCGCCCACGACCTCTTTGTGGTGCAACTACCCCAGGAGCACGTCCCTGACCACCACCGGCCAACAAAGGACACTCCCTCCTCATGTGGTCTGCAGAACCACAATTCCAGCATGAATTATCGGTCACCGCTACAGGAGCCTGAACCTCCCTCGCTGCTCGAGGACAATCTCGCCTCAAATGGCCACGTGATCCACACGTCCAGCATGTGTTCTGATCAGCTCTCATCCTATGTCCCTGAACAGGCGCACCATGTCCTCCACCACCACGCCTAGAAGAAGACTGATACCTCTTATCACGTCCTCTCTTGTTCCGTCCACCACCGGAACTATAATCAGCAGCTCTTTTGCCTGAGCTAGAACTAACACCTCTGGGAGACAGACCCAAGTTCCGCTCAATGTCCTTCGCTCTACTCACAAGCACATCAAAATCCGTATACTCAGCAGCAAGCATGAAAGTCTCCACGTTCGTCACCAAACCGTAACGGAAACGTTCACACCTCTCCCGCTCATCAGGGATTAACTCAGGTGCGTACTGACTAAGGCGGACAAACTGGATCTCATACTCAGCCACCGTCATGCTTCCTTGCACAAGAGACATGAATTCTCTTTTCTTCTCCTCTAGGTATCGCACACCTAGTTACTTTCGCTTGAACGCGTTCAGAGAGAACGTCCAAGTCACATCATTTTCCTCCATCCCAGAAACAGTGGTCGTCCACCACGTATACGCATCATCATGAAGAAGCGATGCCACACAACCCAACTTCTGCACATTGTTGCAGTTCATTTGCCCCAAAATTCTCTTGGTGCTTTCCAACCAAGATTCAGAACCTTCAGGAGATAAACCTCTGAACTCAGTCCCTCCTAGACTGCGAAGACGTTCCAAAGGTAATCTCACGTTAGCATCACCCTGATGCACAGCTCCGTGAGCTCCAACTACTGCTGCCTGAAAGGCTCCAGCAATAGCCTGAATCAGCACAGTCATGCCAGGAGCAGCTTACCCCTGCACACCTTCAAGTCTAGCGACAGCACCAACGCCAGCATTTTCACCTCTAGCACCACCACCGCCAGGTGGTCCACCACCAGGGGAAGGAGGTAAATCCACATCATTCTCAGCATTTTCCTCGTTTTCATTCTGAGCCATAGCTCTTGTATTCATCCTCATCTCTCTACGAGGCCCCATTTATAAAAACAATGCACTGACACAAATGCAATAAACATAATTAGGCTCCATAAGGTAAGTAATCCAAGTACTCAAGCTCATTTTCCAAAAACAATTCCTTTCATTAGTTTTGATATGGCAATGGGTCCCCCTAACATGCTTCAACACAGCATAACATCACAATTGCAACCATACATCACAATTCAAACAACATTCTTTCATCCAAAAGGCATGTCATGCAAATACACATACATCACCCACATAACCATTCCCATTTACACGAGAACTCGGCTCTGATACCACCAAATGTAACCCCCTTATCCCGGCCTAGACGGTTGACCCGAACTACGAAGATTACACGGGGAAAACCAAAGTCAACCCGAAAGTCAACCTTGATTAACAAGCCTTTTTTTATTTTGAATCTTGTCTAGATGCACATTAACTCTAGGCAAACACTTGAGAAACATTTACGTATAAAGCACGACGATCGGATTCCAATAAGGGACTCAATTGCACAAAATACAAATATTAGGGACCAAAATGTAAATTCTAGAAATTAGAAGGTCTTAACTGATTTTAAAGTTACCACTACGAAATTAATCATATTACATGCTTCCTTGTCAAATTTCACTTTAATTGGACTTCTCGAACTCATACAATTGCAAAAACAACTTTCGGGACTAAAACGTAAAACTTGCAAACCTCAACACCATTCAAATCAGTGCCCAACGGTCACCCGTTTTGGAACAGTGTTGACCGCTCCAAAACACGGGTTCGTTTCGAGACTAGTTCCGAAACAGGGCCTTCCAGTGGCCAAATCGTTTCGGAACGGCCTCCAGCCGTTACGAAACACGAAGGCCATTACAGGCCCCCGTTTCGAAACGCCAGTGCCCGTTCCGATACGGTTTGCCCAGAAGCTGCAGAAATTGCTGGTTTTTCATACATAAATCCACTCAAACACGTCCTAATGACTTCCTAATCGTGCCGACAAGTCATCATACATATATAGAGCATGTTTGCAACTTCTAAACACATTCATGGCATCAAACATTAGACATCACATGTCTATAGGAATGCATCCTAATATCCAAAACCAAACAACCATCCAAACTCCAAATCAAGCATCAAAAGGCCAATTACAAATCCAAAACATCAAAAGCATCATGCCACAAACTAGGGAGTCCAAAACATCTTCCAAAACACATCTTAGGTTCCCATTGCCAAAATACCAAAATTAATAGTGTATGAAAACATCACCATACATGAGCTTAGTTCCCTTGGAGACTCTTGCCTCCTTGTTGCCCTTCAAAACTTCAATTATCTGCATTATTGGTTCAAGAGAGAGAGAGAGCGTAAGCACAATAGCTTAGTGAGGCATGCTCTAAATAAACCAACACAATAATGCATTTTAGAAAACACTTTCAACAAAGCCTTTAAACACAATCTCATCAGTTTTCATGCAACCTTGCATACTTAACAAGCATCTCATGCTTCATTATAATCAACACGTCACATTGGCTTTCAAGTGATAACTCATAACCATTTACAACTCAAAACACAATCGGATACGCGGATTACAAGCGTTGTCCCAAACGCTTCATACACACTACCGAACAACACAAGGTGGAGTTTATCGGTACAATCACAACCCCTCAACACCCGTGATGGATTTTAACAGTACAATCACAACCCCTCCACATCACTCATCGGTAGTTGTATAACTTCCTAACGAGAGTACGGGACACATAACACAAGGCCCACACACGGACTTTTAACCACCGTTGTGACCTTACCAAGATCCACACATGGACTTTTAACCACCGTTGTGATCTTACCTCTCTCGTTAGGATACTTGGATGGAGTTTACGGTACAATCACAACCCCTCAACATCCAAGGCGACTTTATTCACGGTGCACCCAATCCTATAGCCGGCTAACTATATCCGATTCAAGTACTTTAAAACCATTACATCACTTGCCAATATACATCATTTATCATCAACAATTCACTGTTTTAAAGCATTAATCAAAGCCATTTAACATCATGCATTGTTGAGTGGATCGCAAGATCGAAATTGACCAAGAGGGGGGGTGAATTGGAAATTTAAAGGTTTGTGGTGGAAGTTTGCAAATTAAAAATTGATGGACAAGAGATTTAGAGTGGTTCAAGTTCCAAATGAACTCTATATCCACTACCTTAGCTTCACTAAGGATTTGCAACAATTCCACTAAATCGTTCTTCCCCTTTTCTAGGACAAGGAGGCAACCCTTTACACTTTCGGTTGATTTTTCTACCCAAAAATCAACCCAACCCTCACACAAGAGAACAAAGAAATTTGAAGGCTAATAAGGTATCTCTCAATACAAATGATAGCCCCAATACAAGCACTCAATCCAATTTGACAAAATATGAATGAAGATTACAAATGGGTTTCTAGACAAATATGAATTTTGGCACAATTGCTTGGATTTGATGAATAAGTGTTTTCTTGAAGATCAATAGTTGTTGATGTAGCTTTTGGATGTGTCTTTTATACCTCCTCATTGATTTCTAGCCGTTTGGGTGGTTGGAGACATAAATGGAGCCGTTGGAACCCTCTCTTACCACCATAAATGCACTTCTGCAGCTACCGGTATCGGTACTCGGGAAGGGGTATCGGTACCTGTCTTAGAAAAGAAAGAGCCGTTGTGTGCATTTAATAAGGGGTATCGATACGCGCGTAAGCGTATCGATACTGGGTATCGAAACGGCAAGGGCCGTATCGATACTATTTTCTGAACTTAGCTCACTGTCAAAACTCGTATCGGTACATGGGTTAGGCGTATCGATACGGGTCAACGAACTTTTAAAGTTTGGTTACCAACCAACTGACACCAACGGTCATATTTTTAAACGACTTAAATACTTTAAAAATTATAAAGCCCGTATCGATACGGGGGTTTGCCGTATCGGTACGCTATTCAAACTCTTTGAGATTTAACACAGGGGCGTATCGATACGAGGGTTTGTCGTATCGATACGTGTTCCTCCAGTAACCAAGTTTGGTAAAATGGTATCGATACGCTTGGTGCTGTATCGATACGCCTGGGCGATTTACAATGGTTTTGCCTTGGAACACATAGAAAATATTTTGAGTTTGAGTTTTATAAATCAGTTTTAAAGTGTTGGTGTTTTAAAACTTATTAAGGGATTTATAAAAACAATTTTAAGTTTTTCAAATTGATCCTTAAAGATCTAGTTATATCAAAATCAAACATAGGTTTTACAATCTCCCCCTTTTTGATATAACAAAACTAAAACTTAAAATTTTTGACACTTTTGAAAAACTTTACAAAGTTAACTCCCCCTTAATATAAGCTTGGTAACCTTTGAGTTAAAATCAAAATATTTAAAGTGTGAGCTAGTCCGTGAGCTAGTTTCTTCTCCCCCTTTTTGTTAGATCAAAAAACAATCTTTGAGACAATTAAGTGCATCAAGAAATCAAAGGTATAATAAGAAACATAGATATTATTCATTAAGGCAACATACTTAAAATCCAAACAAAGGCAAAATAGAAATCAAAGCATAGGTTTTAATCCTAAAACAACCTTAATCCTAAGAACATAAAACATAGGTGCATAAAAATATAAAATCCTAAATGATATGCATGAAAAACAAGAGAAAACGTCTAAGCATCGTCTTCGTCGTCTTCATCATCTTCATCATCAAGTCCCAATGGCTCATTAGAGCGCATGCTATTACGCCATTCATCATGGAAAGCGGCAATGGAAATATTTAAGGAATTGTGCCCGCTCTTAAGAGATGTAAGGCGATTCTCCATACCCATCATCCTAGTGTCAAAAGTAGTTTCCATGGAAGTGAGACGAGTATTCATGTCCGTGCGCAACCCGGTAAATTGCTCATTGAGATAGGTCATGAGAGCATCCATATTGGGTTGTTGGACTTGAGGAGCTTGAGGAGCTTGAGCCTCTTCAAACATGGCGGCGGCTTCCGGTGGTAACTCGGCAAGACATATCCATTCACCATTAACATAAGAGAATTTTGCCCGAGCAAGAGATCGCTCATCAATGGGATCGGTGAGAGAAGTTGGATAGTCATAAGAGCAATCAATATCCTTTTTAACAAAGAAATAGCTCAAAGCCGTACCGTATGTGAAGGAGGTGACATGAGGAGTGTTACGATTTTGAACGATATAGACGATCTCCGCGAACATGAGACGAGCTAGATTTGGTCGCTTGGCTTCATGGAAGCATCGAATCCGAAAATCATCCACTTGACGGATGGTGGAATATTTCCCTCCGGAAGGACGAAACCACCACGACACCATCAAATGTAGAATTCGATCATGGGCATTAAGGGCGATGACGGAACCACTAAGAACATGCCCTAAACCATGCTCATCATCAAGGCCTTCATCATCCAACTTAAAGACATCACAAATAGACTTGATATCAATGATTAATTTCTTCCCCATAAGAAAAGAGCTAATAGCCACAACTTCCCCATTACGAGAAATACATCTTGCATTAGCATAGAAAATCACAACCAAGAGACGATAGTAAAAACCCGGAATAGAGAGAAAATCCATGAAATTCCAACGATGAAGAAAGGGGAGGTATTCAAACTTAAAACGCTCCGAATTGAGAAAAGGAATGGATATTACCCTTTCGACACGGATCTTGTAATTCTCATATTGACGAAAGTGAGCGAGACCCGCATTGCCGGGAAATCATTAATCATAGATGATGGAATAGTTTGGACGAGCAATTTCTCCACCGGTGGAGGAATCACCGGCTTGATTAGTCCTTGGTCGCTTCCTCGATGGATCTTTTGGTGCCATGATCTAAGAGAGAAAATAAGCAAGGGAGATTTCTTCAATTTGAGTAAAAATCAAGGTAAGAGGAATTTTTTTAAAAAAAATTTAAAAAAATTTTGAAAAGAAAAAAATCTAGAAAAAGTTTGAAGAAAAACAAAGTTTGTAAAAAAAATAAAACAGGAAGAATAATAAAAAAAAGAGAAAGAAGGAGATTACCTTGATAGAAACTTGAAGATTTGAAGAAAACTAGCACAAGGATGAGAAAGAGAGCACAAAGCCTTGCTTGATTCAAAAACTCTTTTAGGTTTGAGTTGAGATGTGAAAAATATGAAGGGTGAAGGGCCTTTTTATAGGCAAAAACTGCTAGGGTTAATTAGGTTTTTAAAAGTTTGAATTTTGGTAAAAGTTGAATACATTAAAAGCCTAATTAAAGCCATCAGCGCAGACGAGTATCGATACGCCCGTTGGGGTATCGATACGGGGATATAGATGTCTTTTTGCAAAAATGCTCGTTGGAAAAGTCGTATCAAAACGGAGGGGTCCGTATCGAAACGACCCGTATCGATACGGGATGAATCGTATCGATACGCGTGAAGCGAAGAGAATTCTGGGAAACAGAATGAAGAACAGGTATCGATACGCGTAGTGTAGTATCGATACGGTATGCCCAGAAATGCATATTTGGTTCAAAGAACAACCAAAGGCTCGAACCTAACCTCTCCTATGAGTATGCAAATGATGTATGAGCAGTTCTAAGCATATTTTAACAGAATCATACTCCCCCTAACTATAGGCATGGAAGAAATTGGGAGTCTAAGCATACAAACATGGCATTTCACAAGATCAAGCATATTTAAGCACAAAAGAGGTCCTAAAAAGATCAAGATAGGCTAGCTAGACCTAACTCTCTCCTAAGGGACCAAAAACGCTCTTTGTCTAAGGGTTTTGTAAATATGTCCGCTAATTGATTCAAGGTGTCTACATACTCTATAACAACATCTTTCTTAAGGACATGATCTCTAATGAAATGATGCCTAATTTCAATGTGTTTGGTTCTAGAGTGTTGGATAGGATTTTTTGTTAAACATATTGCACTAGTGTTGTCACATTTTAGAGGTATGGTTTCAACTTTAATTCCATAATCTAAGAGTTGTTGCTTCATCCAAAGGACTTGAGCACAACAACTCCCTGAGGATATGTACTCGGCTTCGGTGGTAGATAAGGCTACACTATTTTGTTTCTTAGAGAACCAAGATATGAGCATACTACCTAAGAATTGACAAGTTCCCGAAGTACTTTTCCTATCGATTTTACAACCCCCATAATCCGCATCCGAGTAAGCATGAAGGTTGAAGGTAGAGTCTCTAGGATACCAAAGACCTAAACAAGGAGTGTCTCTAAGGTATCTAAAGATCCTCTTAACGGCTATAAGATGAGACTCTCTAGAACTAGCTTGAAACCTAGCACACAAGCAAACACTAAACAATATATCTGGTCTACTTGCGGTAAGGTAAAGCAAAGATCCAATCATAGAACGATAAAGCTTAGAGTCAACACACTTACCTCCTTCATCTTTGTCAAGCTTTGTAGATGAGCTCATAGGAGTGGCTTGAGGCTTTGCATTCTCCAAGCCAAACTTCTTGAGCATATCCTTTATGTATTTTGCTTGGTTGATGAAGGTGCCATCCTTCTTTTGCTTGATTTGGAGTCCCAAAAAGAATGATAGCTCTCCCATCATGCTCATCTCAAATTCACCTTGCATTAACTTAGCAAACTCTTGACAATGACATTCATTAGTAGAACCAAAAATGATATCATCAACATAAATTTGAACTACTAAGATGTCATTTTTATACATTTTTATAAAGAGTGTAGTGTCCACCTTACCTTTTTCAAATCCTTTTTCAATCAAAAAATTTGAAAGCCTTTCATACCAAGCTCTAGGAGCTTGTTTTAAACCATAAAGAGCTTTGGTAAGTTTGAAAACATGATTTGGAAATTTTGAATCTTCAAAACCCGGTGGTTGTTCCACATACACTTCCTCATTTATAAAACCATTTAAAAATGCGCTTTTAACATCCATTTGAAAAAGCTTGAAATTATGATAACATGCATATGCAAGCAACATCCTAATGGCTTCCATTCTAGCTACGGGTGCATAGGTTTCATCAAAATCTATTCCCTCTTCTTGAGTGTAACCTTGTGCTACAAGTCTAGCTTTATTTCTCACAATGTTACCACTCTCATCTAGTTTGTTCCTAAAGACCCATTTAGTTCCTATTGTAGATTGATTACTAGGCCTATCAACTAATGTCCATACATTACTTCTCTCAAATTGATTTAACTCTTCTTGCATAGCCATAATCCAAAAGTCATCTTTCAATGCTTCTTTTATATTTTTAGGCTCTATGCATGAGATAAATGCAACATGGTTCATTAATCTAAGAGAAGAACGAGTGGTTACCCCCTTGGATGGATCACCCAAGATTTCACCATCTTTGACATAGTTCAACTCCCTTGGGTAGCTCACTTCCTTTTCCTCAATAGCCAAGTCCTTCAAGGCTTCAAGAGGTGGATCTTGTGATTCCTCTTCCTTTGTTGGAATCTCATCCTCCTTTGAAGTTTGACCTCCATCAAAGGCATTTATGATCCCTACATCATCATCATCACAAGAATCCTTCCTAGGAAGGAGGTTATCATCGAATACAACATGAATAGATTCTTCTACTACTAAAGTTCTTTTGTTAAATACTCGATAGGCTTTAGAGGTTAAAGAGTAACCTATAAAAATGGCTTCATCACTTTTTTGCATCAAATTTACCTAAGTTGTCTTTTCCATTATTTAAAACAAAACACTTGCACCCAAAAGGGTGGAAATAGCTAATGTTAGGCTTTTTAGATTTTAAAATCTCATAAGGTGTTTTCTTTAAAATTGGCCTAATCATTACTCGATTTACAATATAACAAGCGGTGTTTGTGGCTTCCGCCCAAAAATATTTAGGTAAATTGTTTTCACAAAGCATAGTTCTAGCCATTTCTTGTAAAGTTCTATTTTTCCTCTCAACTACCCCATTTTGTTGAGGAGTTCGAGGAGCCGAAAAATTATGGCTAATACCATTTTCATTTAAAAACTCTTCAAACCCTAAATTTTGAAACTCGGTTCCATGATCACTTCTAATATGTGAAATTCTAAGTTCAAGATCATTTTGGGTTAGTTTTGAAAATGTGATGAATTTTTCCAAAGCCTCATCTTTAGTACTTAAAAAGAGAACCCAAGTAAATCTAGAAAAATCATCAACTAGCACAAAAGCATAAGACTTACCACCCAAGCTCATAGTCCTAATTGGCCCAAATAAATCCATGTGAATTAATTGTAAGCATCTACTAGTAGAAACATCATTAATGGATTTAAAGGAAGACCTATGTTGTTTACCCTTTGAGCATGCATCACAAATTTTATCATTTGAGAACTTTATTTTGGGTAAACCTCTAACTAGATTTAGATAGACTAGTTTTTCTAAAACACTTATGCTAGCATGTCCTAGCTTCCTATGCCACAACCATGCATCATTTTCATTTTGAGCAACTAAGCATGCATGAGATGTATGTATGTCATCTAAATGCACCATGTATATGTTTCCTATGCGATGACCTATGAGCATAATATTATTAGATTTAATGTCTACAATTTTGCATCCATTTTTATCAAACAAAACATTAAATCCTTTATCACATAGTTGACTTATGCTCAATAAATTGTGTTTAAGACCATCGACATATAAAACATTTTCAATGAGAATGGTAGAGTGATTACCTATGGAGCCAATACCTTTAATGTGGCCTTTGGAGTTGTCACCAAATGTTACTACTCCTCCACTTTTTGGCTTTAGATCCATGAATCGACTCTTGTCTCCGGTCATGTGCCTCGAGCATCCATTATCAAGGTACCATGAGTTTTGACTTTGTGCCTTGGCCTTGTAGCAATGCCCCCCTACAAACAAAGATATTAAACTTTGGTTTTTGGTACCCAAATCATTTTGGGTCCATGAGTGTTAGCTCCCAAAACCTTGGTTCCCTTAGGAATCCAAGATGACATAGCAATAATATTATTAGATTTTACAAGTTCCTTAGGAACCCATACACTTCTAATTCTTTTAGTTCTACTATGTCTAGGGTAGCTACCTTGTTTGTAGTAGTTAGTCTTTTTCTTAGGTTGGTGTGTTCTAGAGGATTCTCCTACTTCATGCTTGACACTACCAACATTTTTTAAATACTTTTTGAGCTCATTTAGCTCACCCAACACCTTTTGGTGTTCACAATTACATTGAGATAAAAGATTATTAAGATCAACATTTTCATCTTGAAAAAATTTAAGTTCATCTTTTAGTCCTAAAATCTTTTTCTCAAATTTAGAATTAGCTTGAGTAAGTGAGTCATTTTTCTCATTTAGTTCTAGAATGATCTTTTTATTCCTAATGACCGACTCCTTATACTTCTCAACTAATTCATCATATACCTCTTGTAACTCATCATATGCATCATTTAATTCTTCATATGAAAAATCTAAAGTAGATGAGTTAGAGGTTACCATGGAGGAATCTTCCTCAAGTGCCATGAGGCAAAGGTTAGCCACTTCTTGTTCGTCATCCTCCGATGACTCCTCATCACTCCAAGTAGCAAGCTTGGCTTTGAGCTTTTTCTTCTTCTCAAAGCCCTTCTTCTTGAGTTGAGGGCACTCCGAACGTATGTGGCCGGGTTTATTGCACTCAAAGCAAATGATTGGATCCTTTCCATCTTCCTTGTTCTTGCTTTTGAAGTCCATCTTCCTTTGGATTTTTCTTCCCCGGTTGGACCTCATAAAGCGTGAGAATCGTTTGGCTATCATAGCCAATTCTTCAAGTTCATCCTCATCACTAGATGAGCTCTCATCATGTTGTGAAGCTTTAGCCTTGAGAGCTATTCCCATCTTCTTCTTCTTCTCTACCTCAAGCTTCTCTACCCTTTTCTCTTCTTTCTTCTTCTCATCTTCCCTTCCTTGCTTCATGATCTCATGAGTAAGGAGAGAACCCACAAGCTCATCAAGCTTCAAAGTCTTCAAGTTCTTTGCTTCGATGATAGCGGTTCTCTTCCCATCCCAAGACTCGGGAAGTGAATAGAGTAGCTTCCGGAAAAGCTTTGTAACCCCCTTAACCCGGCCTAGACGGTTGACCCGAATTAAGAAAGTCACACGGGGAAAACCAAAGTCAACCCGAAAGTCAACCTTGATTAACGACCCTTTTTTTTCTTTTTAAACTTGTCTAGATGCACATTAACCCTAGTTGTGATCAAACAAACAACATTCTCAAAGATCATAAACATCAGAGATCAAACAGGGACCTAATTGAACAAATTACAACTTCAGGGACCAAACTGTAAATTCTGATAATTATAAGGACTTCAACCAAATTAAAGTTACCAACTTAAAATTAATCATGTTTCATGCATCTCGGCCAAATTTCAGCTCAAACGGACATCCCGAACTCACACAATTGCACATACAAGTTTCAGGACCAAAATGCAAACATTTTGAAACACATAACTGCCCATGTCAGCCCCCAACGGTCATGCGTTCCGAAACGGGAGACAGCCCGTTTCGAAACGCGGGGCCGTTCCGCAACGCGTACCGAAACGAGGGCTGACAGTAGCCTTTCCGTTTCGGAACGGTGTCACCCGTTTCAGACGCCTGGGCTGCTTCGAGGCACCCGTTCCGAAACGGTAGGCACTGTTCCGATACGGCCTACACAAAATGCAGAAAAATGCTTGCTTAAACATGCAATTGACCAACCAATCATGCTCCAAATGCTATCAAACTTTACCAGCAACTCATACAACATCCAAGAGACATATTTGCATCAACCAATCATCATTAGATCAACATATATGAAAAGCCCCAAATCTAAAGGCATGCTTCCTACACAAGCAACCATCCAAGCACAAAAGCCTTCAAACCAACACATAATGGCCAATTACAAAAACCAACATTAACAACAACATAAATCCAACATAGGGAGTTCCAAACATCTCCCAAAACAACAACATAGGTCCCCCATTGCCAAATGCCAAAAGCTAAAAGTGTTTAAGAAAACCTTCTCATACATGAGCTTAACTTCCACTTGATTGCTTGCCCTCCTTGCTGCCCTCAATGCACTTTAATGCTCTGCATTATTGGTTTAAGAAAAGAGAGAGAGCGTAAGCAAAAGCTTAGTGAGGAAAGCTCCTTAGAACCACACAATAATGCGTTTATAAAACTCATTTATAAATCATACTTCAAAATACAATTAGACATGCTCACAAGCAATCTTAAACAAGCATCTCATGCTTCACATCATAACATGTCATATTGGCCACAAGTGATAATTACCATCTTTAAAACAAGATCAACATAAGACTCACACATGGACTTTTAAACACCATTGTGATCTTATCCCCAAGGACTTTTAAACACCTTGGCCCATGGACTTTTAAACACCATGGCAAGGACCACACAAGGACTTTTAAACACCTTTGTGTCCTTAACAAATTTCACCTCAAGGACTTTTAAACACCTTAACCCCAAGGACTTTTAAACACCTTGGCCATGGACTTTTAAACACCATGATATAAATCACCCCAAGGACTTTTAAACACCTTGGCCCCAAGGACTTTTAAACACCTTGGCCATGGACTTTTAAACACCATGATATAAATCACCCCAAGGACTTTTAAACACCTTGGCTCCAAGGACTTTTAAACACCTTGGAAAGGACCACACAAGGACTTTTAAACACCTTTGTGTCCGTAACAAGAACCATCCAAGGACTTTTAACCACCTTGATGTTCTTAAGTAAAACAAGGCTCACTCAAGGACTTTTAACCACCTTAGTGACCTTAACCTTTTCAAAAACATCACTTGCCAATATACATCATATATCATCAATAATCCACTGTTTTAAAGCATTTAACCAAGCCATAAACATCATGCATCTTTAAGCATCAAACAACATTTATACAATGTTCAAAAACACGGAACTCTAACCTTGAGCTTCCTTAAACACATGGCTTATAATCTCAGCAACACACATGCTAGATATGCTTTAAAAACAGAATTTAAACATCCAACAAACACATTGCACCCAACCATCACATGGTTCCTCAACAAGAGAGTTTTTCCGAAAACTTACTCTTGAGCTTAGCAAAGTTGTTTAGACTTAGACTAAGCTCCCAAACCTCCAAAACATTGGTTTCAAAGCCGAGAACCAAAATCCACTCACCGATTCCGTTTCGCCTCTTGCCGAAACACCAAATCAAGCTTCCGGATCACCACCACTTGGATCCAAAGATGACTCCCCTGTTTTAACACATTAAAACAGTAGATTAATGCATCATCATGCATTAATAGCTTCAAAGAAAGCACCTAAACCCGCTGCTCTCATCCACACTCCATTTTCGGCCACCAAACACAACCGAAAATGCATCTAAACAACTCCTCAACAAAGCCCAGCCATAAACCATCAAAACTAAGCATCCTTAAAAATCATTCAACATCTAAAAAGGACCTAACAACATCCTTATACCTCCAGCAACAACAGATCCACAAGATCACCCAAAAACAACCAAGAATCACAAGCTAAACTTAGGAAATTCAACCTATCTGGGATTGCATTAATCAAAACTCAATTCCTTAACAAATTAATGTTCATTTATCATCAAAAACACATCTCAAATCACAGCTTTAACAGATCTAACGAAAATCTATCAAAAATCACCAAATCTTGCATTTAAAGCCAAGATCCATTTCACAACTTTAAAAGCCTTTAATAAAACATCAATTAAGGATTGAGAACTTGGGAATTTCAGTAAAGAACTGAGAGTTTAGAGGAGAAGGACGTTCTTACCTCCAAACTTGAGTTTTCTCCCTTTTAGAACCAAAAAGCTTGAAAATCCAAATAGCAAATTGCAAGGTTTTGTTGTAGGGATGATTAGGAATCCAAAGAGAATTGAAAAGATAGATTTGAGTGACAAAATCAGAAAGAAATCTCTGGAGAGAAAGTGTTTGGATTGAGAGAAAATGTGAGAAAAAGGAAAATTGGGAAAATAGGAAAATTAGTTACAAAATAGCCAAAATGATTTCCCTCCACTTTTCTTTAACTTTAAAATCAGAATTAAACATTAAAATATCTTAGAAAAATCTGGAGAAACTCCTTTTGAAATAATAGCTCCTTAAAGATTCAAAGTTTCAATCCTTTATAAAACAGTCACGCAACTTTCAAAAATTACATTTTGGTCACTAGCCAAAATGTCACCCTTCCAAACCTCATTTTTCAAAATTGATTTCACAGTTCACTTATATATATTAAAATATGATTTTAGAACATTTTTCCATATTTTTAATGCAACCCGAACTAGGCTTTCCTAATTTCACCCTTATAGATTCGAACCGCACTTTGACCGAACCGGTCAACGCCCAAAACTTCCAAGCCCAAAACCGGGGCGTTACAAGCTTGTCTTCCGGTATGATCTCTCCAAATCCCTTTAGACCATTGACGATCGTGGAGAATCGATCGAACATCTTTGACACCGTCTCATCGGACTCCATCTTGAAATTTTCATAACTAAGATTGAGAATTCCAATCTTAGTTTCCTTGACATCATTGGTGCCTTCATAAGTGGTCTCAAGAGTGTCCCAACATTTCCTTGGCACTTTCAATTGATGAGAGTTTTGAGTAGATGTCCGGACCGAAAGCACAAAATAGCATGTGGAGAGCTTTATCATTGACTTGAATCTTTTTCCTCTCCTCTTCACTCATTTCGGCTTTCTTCTTCAACACCATCTTGCCTTCACCATCTCTCTTCAATGGAATGTATGGCCCATCCTCAATGACATCCCACACAAGATAGTCATTTGACTTGATGAATAGACGCATTCTATTCTTCCAAAAAGAATAGTTATCACCGTTGAAGAAGGGAGGCTTTGTGGTCGATTGTTACTCGTACATGCCGAAACCGGAGGTAGAAGCCATCTCTTGATAATTTGATGATCACACTCTTCCAAGGATCTCCTCTTGTGGTTGTTAATCCTAAAAGAGTTAAGCTCTGATACCAATTGTTGAGTGGATCGCAAGATCGAAATTGACCAAGAGGGGGGGTGAATTGGAAATTTAAAGGTTTGTGGTGGAAGTTTGCAAATTAAAAATTGATGGACAAGATATTTAGAGTGGTTCAAGTTCCAAATGAACTCTACATCCACTACCTTAGCTTCACTAAGGATTTGCAATAATTCCACTAAATCGTTCTTCCCCTTTTCTAGGACAAGGAGGCAACCCTTTACACTTTCGGTTGATTTTTCTACCCAAAAATCAACCCAACCCTCACACAAGAGAACAAAGAAATTTGAAGGCTAATAAGGTATCTCTCAATACAAATGATAGCCCCAATACAAGCACTCAACCCAATTTGACAAAATATGAATGAAGATTACAAATGGGTTTCTAGACAAATATGAATTTTGGCACAATTGCTTGGATTTGATGAATAAGTGTTTTCTTGAAGATCAATAGTTGTTGTTGTAGCTTTTGGATGTGTCTTTTATACCTCCTCATTGATTTCTAGCCGTTTGGGTGGTTGGAGACATAAATGGAGCCGTTGGAACCCTCTCTTACCACCATAAATGCACTTCTGCAGCTACCGGTATCGGTACTCGGGAAGGGGTATCGGTACCTGTCTCAGAAAAGAAAGAGCCGTTGTGTGCATTTAATAAGGGGTATCGATACGCGCGTAAGCGTATCGGTACTAGGTATCGAAACGGCAAGGGCCGTATCGATACTATTTTCTGAACTTAGCTCACTGTCAAAACTCGTATCGGTACGGGGGTTAGGCGTATCGATACGGGTCAACAAACTTTTAAAGTTTGGTTACCAACCAACTGACACCAACGGTCATATTTTTAAACGACTTAAATACTTTAAAAATTATAAAGCCCGTATCGATACGGGGGTTTGCCGTATCGATACGCTATTCAAACTCTTTGAGATTTAACACAGGGGCGTATCGATACGAGGGTTTGCCGTATCGATACGTGTTCCTCCAGTAACCAAGTTTGGTAAAATGGTATCGATACGCTTGGTGCTGTATCGATACGCCTGGGCGATTTACAATGGTTTTGCCTTGGAACACTTAGAAAATATTTTGAGTTTGAGTTTTATAAATCAGTTTTAAAGTGTTGGTGTTTTAAAACTTATTAAGGGATTTATAAAAACAATTTTAAGTTTTTCAAATTGATCCTTAAAGATCTAGTTATATCAAAATCAAACATAGGTTTTACATGCATCACTATGCATCAAAACCACATTAACAATAGGTCAAACCAAGGATCTCTTACCTTGAGCATCCTTCAACACATGGCTTTCAAAACCAGCATTTACCATGCTAAAACATGCTTTCAAAATAGAATTTAAACATGCAAATCATAACCAATGCATCGAACCACTTCATGGCTCATCCAAGAGAGTTTCTCCGAAAACTTACACTTGAGCTTAGTTAAGTTGCTTAGACTTAAACTAGGCTCCCAAAACCTTCAAATAATTGTTCCAAAGCTGGAAACCAAACTCCACTCACCGATTCCGTTTCGCAAGCTTGCCGAAACGCCGATCAAGCCTCCGAATCGACTCCAAAGGTGTCTGAAGATGTCTCCCATGTTTTTAACACATCAAAGCAGAGGATTAATGCATCATCATGCATTGAAATCTTCAGCCAACACACTTAAACTCGCTGATCTACCCAAAACCAACATTCCGGCTACCAAACACAACCGAAAACACCTCCAAACTCTTTCACAACTTAACCCAGCCAAGATCCATCACTTCTAACCATTTCAAAACATCAATCAACATCCAAAATAAACCTAAACTCGTCCTTATACCTCCAGCTATAACAGAACACCAAGATCACCTCAAAAACCACCATTTTCATAAGCAAAAACTTAGGAAAATCAACCTATTCGGGATTGCATTGATAAAACCTCATTTACACATCATTAGACATCCAAAATACATTTAAGAATCATCACAAAACAGAGCCTAAACAATCACAACGAAATTCTTCAAGATTTCTTCCAAATCTTGAGTTTTAAGCCAAAATCAAGTTCCTATCATTAAAACTATTTATAAAACTTAAATTGAGGATTGATAACTTGGGAATTTCAGTAAAGAACTGAGTATTTAGAGCAGAAGAACAATCTTACCTCTAAATGGTGATTTCTCCTTGATTTGAGCCAATTTTCTTGAAAATCCAATGAGGAAATCAAAAGGATTTGATGCAAGATGGATTAAGAACTAATTGATGATAGAAATCTCATCAATTGAAGTGAAGATCAATGAAAATGTTGCTGGAGAAAAGAGTTTGGATGATGGAATTTTGAGAGAAAAAGAAAAGAGAGAAAACTAGGAAAAAGTAGTTATGGAATTCTAAAAGGTAGTTTCCTTTCCCATTTAATTAATTAAAACATTAATTAATTCACTCAAATTAAGAAAAAATCTGGAGAAATCATTTTTGGGTATATTAGCTCCTTAAAGATTCAAAGTTCTAATCCTTACAAAACAGTCACCACTAAACTTTTCAAAAATCGCATTTTAGTCACTACACCGAAATATAGTATTTCCAAACCTTATTTTGTAAAATTGTTTTCACCACTCTCTTATATATATTAAAAGAGAATTTTTAGATATTTTTCCATATTTTTAAAGCATCCCGAACTAGGCTTTCCCTAAAACCTCCTTTTATATTCGAACCGTAAATCAGACCGGTCCAGTTCAGACCCTAAACTTCCAAGCCCAAAATTGGGGTGTTACAGTCCATCAAATATTAAAAACCCAAACACAAAATAAAATACAAGGCTCGTTCGCCCAACACTAACCCTAATCTGATAACACAAAAACCCTAATTGTCTCTCTGTTTTGCACAGCTGGCTCCCAGCCGTTAGATCTGGGATAGATCTAACGGCCCATATGATCCCAGATGAAAGGAAACCATAGAGAGGCCCATTTTCCCTAGCGCCGTACCATATCCACCGTTGGATCGAGATCGTAATCGGACGGCCAGGATTGCCTCCCTCAAACGCGTGAGGTCCACGCGCGACTCCCCAATGCCCGAACGTGCGCGTGCAGCACATCGATGGCCTCTTCGAGTCTCCTCACGACCATCAAGATTTCCCTGACGGTCAGGATCGCTCCACGACGTTGATCCGTCAAGCCGTGCCTCTCTGGTCCCCTCCTCAGCCGTCACATGCACACCAAAAACAAACAAACGTCAGAAGATACATTGAGCCAAAAAAACGCAACAGAAATTCAGATTTTTAGAGGCAATATAAAATCGAAATCGTACGAGGCAAAAAAAAATTTTTCAGAGAATAGCAGCAACCAATAGGGATTTTTCGATTTAATTGCATGTAATACAAAATGTAATTTCTTCGGGCTATAAAAGCCGAAGGCACACACAATGTAACTAGAAAAGCATTATTGGGGAAAATCATATTCATATCAATACAAAAGAACAGAGCTTTCAGAGGTATATTTCATCTTCTTTTTTTCTTGCATTTCGAAACAAAAAGGAATTAGGGTTTCGTTCTTTTACCTTCGCGGTCGACAGTACTCCTCATGGTCGTTTCCGTTTCGTCCGCCGGTGATAATCCCTTGGTCTTCTAGATCGCATGGGTGAGCCGACGGTGATCGGAATCGTCTACGAACAAAGGGTTTCCAAAGACTAGGGTTTCGATTTTGTTTCTTTGGGGTTTTAAAAGGAAGGGAACCGTTTTCGAAAATTGAAGGTCAGATCGGGGCTTAGGTTAGAATGGGTCTCTGTTTTGGGGCGTTTAGGTGCTCGCTGGCTGTCGATTAACGACGGATGACGTCTCAGGTTTCGTGGTCGAGAAAGAAAGGGGGAGTCTGAGGGCGACTAGGGTTTTCCGATAGAGAAAGGGGGGCTTTGTTGGTTTAGACGGGTTTTCATAGACTTTTTACGTTTTAAAAATGGTCAAATAATGTTTTAGCCCCTCCGCGTCTTCATAATCCCGCGATAAGCCATTCCGCATTTTAAAACCACACCCACGGTCCCTCAAATTTGTTAAATGTTTTTAATTACGTCCCTAATCAGATCGTAGGTGAATTTTGAGGGGTTAAATTACCTCTAGGGTCCTTAGAGTCGGTTTAGAGTTCAATTTCGGTCCTAATTCTAGTGTATTGCCCTTTTAATCATGCATTTTCATTTTGCCTTGCATATTTTAATTTCTTGCATTTCAGTCCATTTATGATTTTTTCACAATTGATATTTGTTTGCTTAAATTCGGTATGTGGATTCTAATGTATGTTTTGATTTATTGTGTTGGTTGTATGTTGTTAATGTAATATATAGATTATATATAACATATAGTATCTATGTGATACATATACTTATATATATAATACGATTTTAACATATAATATATGGTTCTTACATAATATAAGATTTATTTATGACACATGGTTTCAGCATAATATAATGTATACATAATATAAGTTTCCTCATATAATATAGTTTTATAATATATAGTTTTTGCATACTTTAATATGTGGCATAATGTGTTATTTTAATGTGATATTTATATGTGACATGCATTTTTAGATGTCATTCATGCGACTTTTGGTATCCCGATTGCTCGATAATTAATTAATTTAAAACATACCCAAAGAGAGGTATCAATTAACTCCTGTATTCGTGTCAAAACAATCCAAACTTAATGGATGTCGACCGAATATTTGGGTTAATTTTCACCGTTTCTAGGTAAGTGGAAACATAAAAATGGAAATACCATGCATCACTTTTAAATTGCTTGCATCATGCATAAAGGTGACGTACGGGATCTAAACCCTAAACTAACACGACAGTCAGCCTTATATGATGTCGGTTTAGTCTAGGGTCCGGTGTACCATCATCCTTTTTGATTAAATGTTTAATCAATTCCAATGCCACTGTTCGATAAAACTCGTGCTATTTAAGTCATATTTTCATTCAAGAACACTTTATTAAATTCACGTTGATTTTTAAATAATTTCTATCGATTAAAAAGGCAACAAGTTATTTTGTACCGATTTCCGGGCGTGATGGGGGTGCTAACCCTTCCCCACACGTAACCAACTCCTGAACCCGTTTTAAAACGAATCTCTAGTTTTTGTGGTGTCCGACCTACGTTAGTGGCCGGTGGCGGCTCCAATTTTTTACGGTTTTCTAAAATTCGAATTTTCCCCCTTTTCAAAAAAGTGATAAGACCTAATCGTTTTCAAAAACCTTATCACAGTTTGGCGACTCCGCTGGGGACAAAATTTTTGTTTTTTACAAAACAAAAATGAGAGTTAAGCAAATAAAACACTTGATGCCTTTTAATTGATAGAAAATATTTAAAGTTCAAAGTGAAGTTAATAAGGTTGTTCTTCCTTGAAAATTCGACTCAAGTTGAACGGGCTTTGAAAATTTGTGGCATTAGAATTAATTCCTCATTTAATTTCAAAGGAGTCACCGACATGTGTTGCATCATGATCATCAAGCTCCATACCCGAGCTTTACCCTTAAGTGGGAGTGAAACGCCCATACCCACGCGAGTATCCCTCCACGGGTCGGTAATTCACTTCCGGAATCCACGCCTTTGACACGTGAGCAGCCCTCCACGTCATTAGGCCGTGCTATCCCTCGAACCGAAACCAATTCGCAAGCCTGTAATGGGCCAGAATTGGGGTTCTCGTTTCCTTAGTAGGTGATAAGATAGGTTCGGGTACCCTTGTTAGAACCAAACTCATGTGTGAGAATATAAGAAGCCCACCCCATTAGAGCCATGCGGATAACCATAGAGCTTAGAATGGCTAGGGTCGTCTTGTTAATTGCTTGCCTTCTTTATTTTGCTTATATTTAATTCTCCGTGTTTATCTTGTAACTAACGCGTTTTCTTTTTTGTTCTTCCCCTCTTATTTTACATATTTCATCATTGCATAAAGAGCCCATTGAGTTGGAAATAGTTTGAAATTAAAGACTTTATCAGTGGGAAATCTGGTCCGCAACAGTAGCGAGAAGGACCTCGACGAAAATATATCTACAAGGAGAGAAACTACATGGTTGGGGTTCCGAGACAAGAAAGGCTTTCAAAAACAAAAAAAGGCCACCTCATATATTTGTTAGACGTTCCAGGCAAGTGACCAGCACTCTAAATCTTGGAGTTCAACCTACATTTGTTCTACGATTGCCAGCTTTGATTTGACTACAACGGTTGGGAAATACCGAGTCTTGCAAGAAAATTAGCGAGAACCACAAGAACTAAGCTTTCCGGGGCAAGATCGGAAGTTTCTCGGGCATAGCGAGAACTACAATCAAGTCTCAACCTAGAACAAGGAAAATATTTCAAGTTAGAGAGAATTCCGACCTCAGCTCCGATAAGCTTTGAAGGTTGGGCTCAGTGGGACCCTTTCAAAGAGTAAGTCAAGAGTGCCAAATATCGACAGTGGATCAATCATAATTCGTCGCCCACACCACTTGGGGCAGGACCGAGAGTTGGCCTATTTGTTAACGTGAATACGAGAGAACGCCCGATCCCTGGAGAAAGAAGAAGGGATTGCATGGAAATCTTGAAGAAAATTCACGACCTAGATGCTAGCTTGAGAACTGTATGTAGGGGGTTTCCATCGATCGTTGTAACAAACCAAGGTTCCCATTCATATGAGTTGTTTAACGAGGATATTTGCTGAACTCAGTGTTGCTCTTTGCATTTCAATTATGCATTTGGTTTGATTACCTTTAGTCATGTGTTTCTGTTGTACATATGACACATTGCATTCATGAAATTAATGTTCAATGCACCTTTGCACTCAATTATACATTTTGATTGATTACTCCTAACCATATGTTGTGCATGAGACACATCGCATTTATAAAATTAATGTTCAATGCACATTTGCATTCAATTATACATTTTGTTTGATTACCTTTAATCATATGTTGTACATATGACACATTGCATTCATGAAATTAATGTTCAATGCACCTTTGCATTCAATTATACATTTTGATTGATTAATCTTAACCATATGTTGTGCATGCGACACATCGCATTCATAAAATTAATGTTCAATACACCTTTGCATTCAATTATACATTTTGTTTGATTACCTTTAATCATATGTTGTACATACGACACATTGCATTTATAAAATTAATGTTCAATGCACCTTTGCATTCAATTATACATTTTGATTAATTACCTTTAATCATATGTTTCTGTTGTACATACGACACATTCATTCATTCATTCATTCATTAAACAAATAAAATTAACGTCCATCAAATTAATGCATTTTTGCATTCAATTGTACATGTCTGTTTAATTACCTTTAATCACCTATCCTTGTTGTGCATACAACACATTACATGCATTAATTCTTAAAATGAACAAATGGAGGAAAGTTTTGCTAAGCTAGAGGTCGATTTGAGAGGTCAGATGGAATGAACTCAGCAAGAATTAAGGGACACCATCATCAAGTCCCAACAAGATATAATGAAAGGAGTATCCCAACTGCTACAGTTTAGTCTAGGAGGAAAGAATGTTGTTGAGAATCTTGCTCAAGGTTCAAGAGACCGCTTGGCCACCCCGATCTTTAAGAATCCTCTTGTCATCAGTCCATCATCCAACCCATCCCAAGGGGCATCTTCTGCTCATCAAGGCGACGCCTTTGCCCAAGCTCAACACCTTCGGAGACACGACCTTTAGGGTTTTAGTTCTCGGTTTTTTTCTTTGAGAATTGGTGTGTTTAAGTCGTGCATGTTGCACTTTCTCTTGAAGTAATGCATAGAACCAACATTGCTATCATTTCCCCAAAGGTAGCAATGATCTTTTTGTGAGGGCACTTGTTATGTTTGCGGATTTTCTTTCTAATGAAAATACATTTTTCTTAACATACAATGACCTTGAAATCATATATATATATATATATCCCTCCTTACCTTCATAGGTCCTCGGATATCACATGCTTGATGTGGCATTGATTCTTATGAAAGAGATCGATTGAATGTTGTGATAACGATGAAGTGAGATTTCTCGTTTTGTCCGCCCTGGTCGGTAAAACGAGAGAAGCAAGATTACTATTCCTTCGATGATGTTTGATGATAAGAAAATCTCCTAAGAGAACCCAAATAAAGTTGCTTAAATGTGCCTAAAAAAGAAAGAAAAAGAAAAAGAAGAAGAAGAAAAAGAAAAAGAAAAATAGAGAAAAATAGACTATTTCAAAATAAAATGTTTTTAACTTCAGAGCTTGGTAACAAGCATTAACAAAAAGCACTCCAATTTTCGAAACCTGGTAATAGGAATTTTTGGATACGGGTGTGGAATTTTAGGGGCACTCCACTGAAGCCTGAATCTCTTCGCTTCATGAGTGATGGTAATATTTTCAAAATCGTGACCATGCCGAGTAACTCGGGGTATCGTTGTATGCTCCATCTTTATTCTCGAGCCAAAGGATTGTGATGAGTTGAATTCCCCTATATATAAAAAAGAAAAAAGGAAAAAAAGAATGAAATAAGGAAAAAAAAAGAAAAAAAGAAGAAGGGAGAAAATGATAAGAACTAGAAGGAATAGTAATCGAGCTGATCCAGCAAGTACCATAATCATGAGGATGAACCGAGCAATTTGGGAGAAGTTTCATAACTTCAAATATCACCGCAACATTTAAAGTCTTCATAGACGCAAGTGATCACCGGAAAGTTGAATCTAAGACCCTCTTGAATTTGATATCTGGGGCATCCTATTATGTTTTTCTTTCAATTAGAATTTTGGTTTCAAGGTTCTATATGTTAATCTAAAAATCCATTCTTCATTAGAATGCCGACCAACGAATTGACATATTTCAAAACAAATAGCTTTCCTTTCATTACTTCAGAGATAAATGCATCGTCGGTAGTGAGACCCAAAGTTGAGGGGCACTACATGATGTGTGATAATGAAGGACCTTTGGGGCATCATTGTGCGTGGGACAACAAGGGCTTTTGCACGTAGGATTTCGAATCAGTGGGAGATAGCATACAACTTGAAAGTACTGGGCTAATGATTATGTTTACGACTAAGGTCATTGGGCTCAGGGAATGAACAACACAAGTTGAGAGCAATTTTTTTCAGGACATGTGACTGAGGAGTGGTTGTAGTCCCAAGATGATGACCACCGACCCTAGAGAATTAAGACAAAATAAATTCATGCATCTTTGCATTCTCATGGCCATACGCATCTTTGCATCATAAAATATGTTCATGCATCATTGGTAGTCAGACATCCCTACGTTTGGGGGCATGCTAACTCATGTCATCATAGCATTGTGCTATTTTAAACAGGCCTATGAAGATTGATAAAGAGAGGGATCTACCACTTCACGAGAGAAGAAATAGATCTAACAAGAACCAACAGCCCTTTGACTAGTATTAAGTTTTTAATCCCTGATTCTGATCTCCCCAAATGATGTTTTTCTTAAAACTCAATTTCTCAATTTTATCCTTCCTAAAAGATATGTTTCTTGATATTTTAATTTCTTAATTTTATCTTTTCAAAAGGGGATTTTTCTTAAAACTAAATTTCTCAATTTTATCATTCCTAAAGGATGTTTTTCTTAAAATTTCAGTTTCTCAATTTTATCCTTCCTAAAGGATGTTTTTCTCAAAACTCCATTTCTCAATTTCATTCCTTCTTAAAGGATAATTTTTCTTAAAATTCCAATTTCTCAATTTCATCCCTTCTAAAGGATGTTTTTCTCAAAACTCAATTTCTCAATTTTATCCTTCCTAAAGGATGTTTTTCTTAAAATTCCAATTCCTCAATTTTATCCTTTCAAAAGGAGGTTTTTCTTAAAACTCAATTTCTCAATTTTATCCTTTCTAAAGGATGTTTTTCTTAAAACTCAATTTTTCAATTTTATCCTTCCAAGGATGCTTTTCTAAAAATTCCAATTTTCTCGATGTTATCCTTCTTTAAGGATGTTTTTTTCTCAAAACGCCATTTCTCAATGTGTTCCTTCCAAAATGATGTTTTTCTCATAAATTTAAATTTCTCAATTTGGTCCTTTCCAAAAGAACGTGTTCTTCATAATTCAAAATTCTCAACTTTATCTCCTTTGGAATGTTTTAAAAAAACTGGTTTCCTGGTTCTTAAATTAAAAGAAAAGGAAAAAGAAAGAGAAAAGAGAGAGAAAGTGAGAGAAAAGAAAAAAAGAAAGAGAGAAAAGAAAAGAAAAAGAACGAGAGGAAATAAGAAGAGAGAAGGAGAAAAAGAAGAAAATGAGAGAGGGAGAGAGAAGAAAAAGAAAATAAAAAAAGGAGGAAAGAAAAAAGAGAAAAGAAAAAAATAAGAAAGGAAAAAGGAAGAAGAAAAGAATGAGGAAAAGAACGAGAGAAAATAAGAAGAGAGAAAGAGAAAAAGAAGAAAGGAGAAAGAGATAGAAGAAAATAAAAAGAAGAAAAAAGAAAAGAGAAGAAAAAGAGAGAGGAAAAGCAAAAAAAGGGAGAAAAAGAGAGAAAAAAGAAGAAAAAGAAGAAGAAGAAAAAGGAAGAAGAAGAAAAAAAAGAAAAAAAAAAGAGAGAGAAAGAGAAGAAAAAGAAAAAAAAGAAAAAAAGAAACCCACAACTTTAGAATTTCAGAGCAAAAGAGGCAGATACTCATAGCTCAAAACTTCGGGCGAGGATTTCAGACTCGCCGCATTAGATTTTCCGAGCAAAAGAGAGGCAGATACTCACAGCTCACAGGGTGAAGGATTACAAACTCACCAAAATCAGGATTTCTGAGCAAAAAGAGGTTGATACTCGCAGCTCGAGGTGAAGGATTACAAACTCACCAAAATCAGGATTTCCGAGCAAAAAGAGACAGATACTCGCAGCTCGAGGTGAAGGATTACAAACTCACCAAAATCAAGATTTCCGAGCAAAAAGAGGCAGATACTCGCAGCTCGAGGTGAAGGATTACAAACTCACCAAAATCAGGATTGCCGAGCAAAAAGAGGCAGATACTCGCAGCTCGAGGTGAAGGATTACAAACTCACCAAAATCAGGATTTCCGAGCAAAAAGAGGCAGATACTCGCAGCTCGAGGTGAAGGATTACAAACTCACCAAAATCAGGATTTTCGAGCAAAAAGAGAAAGATACTCACAGCTCACAGGGTGAAGGATTACAAACTCACCAAAATCAAGATTTCCGAGCAAAAAGAGGTAGATACTCACGGCTCACAGGGTGAAGGATTACAAACTCACCAAAATCAGGACTTCCGAGCAAAAAGAATCAGATACTCGCAGCTCGAGGTGAAGAATTGCTAACTCACCAAAACCAAGACTTCTGAGCGAAGGAGATAGACACTCGCAGCTCAGGGCGAAGATTCCAAATTCGCCACGTTAAGCAAAGGAGGCAGATACTCAAAGCTCAAGGATTTCAAGCGAAGGATTTTGAACTCACCGCATCAGGAGTTAAGAGCAAAAGAGCTCAAGGGTTTTCGTACAGAAAAACCGGAAGGCCTGCTTAGTTTGTTTTTGCTGCTTCAGGAAAACAAGTTATTTGAGTTTGTTCTCAACCACTTCAGAAAAATGAATCAATTCAATCCCTTGCCGTTCCGGAAGGACATGCCAACGCTACCCACTTTGTTTATGCCGCTTCAGAGGAGTAAATCACCCAAACAGAAAAGTTGGACAAAATTAGTGTTTATGGTCTTTGCTTTATACTTGTTTCACACGTACAAGCAAAGAGGGGCAACTGTAATCACTAATTTTGTCCGGGTTAACATCTTTTTATTTCATTTTATAATAATGGGATTTATTACTCTTTTATATATAAATGTCGAATAATTAAAAACTAAAAAAAGGAAAAAGAAAAAAAACAAGAAAAAACAATATATATATATACATTATATTATCACTACTATTTTACAATCATATATTGTTATTGCTATCTATTATCATTACTATCTATTATATTATTATTATTACCATTATATTTATTACCGTTATTATAACTATTACTAGTATTTATTAACACTACTATCATACTATTATGGTTATTATTATTACCGTTATTATTTTTGTTATCTATTATTATCTATATTTATTATCTCATATATTGTTATTATTATCTTATCTATTAATGTTGCTGATAGTATTATATTAATAAGTCTGAAAACAAAAACAAAAACTAAACTGATATATATATATATATAGTTAACCCAAATTAAATAAATAAAAGCCCAAGTAAATAATGAGCTCGATATATATTAATATTAATAACTAAAGCCCAAAGTTTATTTAGTGTTACAGTCCATCAGATATTAAAAACTCAAACACAAAATAAAATACAAGGCCCGTTGGCCCAACACAAACCCTAATCTGATAACACAAAAACCTTAATTGTCTCTTTGTTTTGCGCAGCCGGCTCCCAGCCGTTAGATCTGGGATAGATCTAACGACCCAGATGATCCTAGATGAAAGGAAACCTTAGAGAGGCCCCTTTGCCCTAGCGCCGCACCATATCCACCGTTGGATCGAGATCATGATCGGACGGCCAATATCGCCTCCCTCAAGCGCGTGAGGTCCACGCGCGACTCCCCAATGCCCGTGCACCCGCGTGCAGCACACCGATGGCCTCTTCGAGTCTCCTCGCGACCGTCAAGATTTCCCTGACGGTCAGGATCACTCTACGATGTCGATCCGTCAAGCCGTGCCTCTCAAATCCCCTCCCCAGCCGTCACATGCACACCAAAAACAAACAAACGTCAGAAGATGCATTGAGCCAAAAAAAGGCAACAGAAATTCAGAATTTCAGAGGCAATATAAAACCGAAATCGTACGAGGCAACAAAGAAAAATTTCAGAGAATAGCAACAACCAATAGGGATTTTTTGATTTAATTGCATGTAATACAAAATGTAATTTCTTCGGGCTATAAAAGCCGAAGTCACACACAATGTAACCAGAGAAGCATTATTGGGGAAAATCAGATTCATATCAATACAAAAGAACAGAGCTTTCGGAGGTATATTTCATCTTCTTTTTTTCTTGCATTTCGAAACAAAAAGGAATTAGGGTTTCGTTCTTTTACCTTCGCGGTCGACAGTACTCCTCACGGTCGTTTCCATTTCGTCCGCCGGTGATAATCCTCTGGTCTTCTAGATCGCACGGGTGAGCCGACAGTGATCGGAATCGTCTACGAACAAAGGGTTTCAAAAGACTAGGGTTTCGATTCTGTTTCTTTGGGGTTTTAAAAGAAAGGGAACCGTTTTTGAAAATTGAAGGTCAGATCGGGGCTTAAGTTAGAATGGGTCTCTGTTTTGGGGCGTTTAGGGGCTCGCCGGCCGTCGATTAATGACGGCTGACGTCTCAGGTTTCGTGGTCGAGAAAGAAAGGGGGAGTCTGAGGGCAGGTAGGGTTTTCCGAGAGAGAAAAGGGGGCTCTGTTGGTTTAGACGGGTTTTTATAGACTTTTTACGTTTTAAAAATGGTCAAATGATGTTTTAGCCCCTCTGCGTCATCATAATCCCGCGATAAGCCATTCCGCGTTTTAAAACCACTCCCACGGTCCCTCAAATTTGTTAAATGTTTTTAATTACGTCCCTAATCAGATCGTAGGTGAATTTCGAGGGGTTAAATTACCTTTAGAGTCCTTAGAGTCGGTTTAGAGTTCAATTTCGATCCTAATTCCAGTGTATTTCCCTTTTAATCATGCATTTTCATTTTGCCTTGCATCTTTTAATTTTTTACATTTCAGTCCATTTATGATTTTGTCACAATTGATATTTGTTTGGTTATATTCGGTATGTGGATGGTAATGTATGTTTTGATTTATTGTGTTGGTTGTATGTTGTTAATATAATATATAGATTATATATAACATATAGTATGTATGTAATACATATACTTATATATATATAATACGATTTTAGCATATAATATATGGTTCTTACATAATATAAGATTTATTTATGACACATGGTTTCAACATAATATATTGTATACATAATATAAGTTTCCTCATATAATATAGTTTTATAATATATAGTTTTTGCATACTTTAATATGTGGCATAATGTGTTATTTTAATGTGATGTTTATATGTGACATGCATTTTTAGATGTCGTTCATGCGACTTTTGGTATCCCAATTGCTCGATAATTAATTAATTTAAAACATACCCAAGGAGAGGTATCAATTAACTCCGGTATATGTGTCAAAACAGTCCAAACTTAATGGATGTCGACCGAATATTTGGGTTAATTTTCACCGTCTCTAGGTCAGTGGAAACATAAAAATGGAATTACCACGCATCACTCTTTAATTGCTTGCATCATGCATAAAGGTGACGTACGGGATCCGAACCCTAAACTAGCACGACAGTCAGCCTTATATGATGTCGGTTTAGTCTAGGGTCCGGTGTACCACCATCCTTTTTAATTAAATGTTTAATTAATTCCAATGCCACTATTCGATAAAACTCGTGCTATTTAAGTCACATTTTCATTCAAGAACACTTTATTAAATTCACTTTGATTTTTAAATAATTTCTATCGATTTAAAAGGCAACAAGTTATTTGGTACCGATTTCCGGGCGTGATGGGGGTGTTAACCCTTCCCCACACGTAACCAACTCCCAAACCCGTTTTAAAACGAATCTCTGGTTTTTGTGGTGTCCGACCTACCTTAGTGGCCGGTGACGACTCCAATTTTTTACGGTTTTCTAAAATTCAAAATTTTCCCCCTTTTCAATAAATCCTTTTCAAAAAATTGATAAGACCTAATCGTTTTCAAAAGCCTTATCACATGATCATTTCGGGTCGGGTTAATTTCAGGCCAGGTCAAAATGGTTCGAGTCCAAATCAGATAATTGACGGGTTAATTCGAACTCGGATGTACTTCAGGTCGGGTTCATTTCAAGTCGGTTTAATTGTAGGCTGGGTTCATTTCAGGTTGGGTAAATTCAAGTCGGGTTAATTCGGGTTTCGAATTCGTATTAAGTATGAGTTTGGTACAAATAGTCGATAAACTTTGGGTAGGGTCATTTCGAGTGAATTATTTAACGCCTTTCGGCTTTCACGAATACGAATCACATTAAATAAAATATCAGGCACTAGAATGAACAAAAATATCATCATATGATTCATATCTAAAATATTGGAGTAAATTACAAAAATTAGAAATTAATAAGGGTCAATTTCGGTGAAAAATAAAATTTTAGGGACTAACATGAATAAAAATATTATCATATTAAAAACATTAGACTAAATTACAAAAAAAAATGATTAGGGGACAATTTGGAATAAAAATAAAGTTTTAGGGACTATAATGAACAAAAATATTAAATTAAAAATTAAAAATATTGGACTAAATTACCAAAAAAAAGAATAGGGGTGGATTTGGACTAAAAATAAAGATTTAGGGATTATAATGAACAAAAATATAATCTAATTAAAAATAAAGATTAAAAAATTTTAAAATAAATAGTGGTGAATTCGAATCCCTAAACCCCAAACATCAACCCTTAAATCTTATAAATTATAATCACTAATAGTTAAAGTGCAAACAAAATCCCTAAACTAATCTCATAACCCCAACCAAGCACTCAACTTGACACATTTACCCCTAAACCCCAAACCTCAACCCCTAAATCTTACATTCACTAATAATTAAAGTGTGTAGCGACTAAAAAATCTGAAGTATTCTCTCGCTTCGAAAAAACTGATTTCGGGGGATCTTGGAGAAACTCGTATTTTGAAATAAAAAATAGAGTCGCCAACGATCATTTTAAAAAGGGTAGACCGGACATCGAAAAATAAAACTAGAAATTAAATTTAGGTTCGATATTCGATTACGTATGGGGAAGGATTAGCACTCTATAATGTCCAAAATTAGTACCTAAGGATTCGTATCGTAAATGCAAAGAAAATTTAAAATTCAATTTAATTTAAAATCTAATCTCTAAAAATGTATGAGCATGTGATTCAAACATAACAACCCTCACAATTTACGGTTGTGTTAAATACATGTGGAGACTATTTTTGGTATGGGTAAATAGATATATGTCAATGGTGGGAAGGGGACGGTGAAGAAGATGATGTGGTGTATATATGAAAAAAAGGAGATGAGTGCATGGTAATGGTGACCAGGTAGGGATCATTTAGGTGATGGGGGTAGGGCACGAGAATCCAATGCATTTAGGAGGTGTTTAGATTGGATGGATTCCCATAAAGAGATATTACGCTATTACCAACAGTATCACTATTTTAATTTTATTCATGAAATGCCAATCTCTCAATTTCTTTAGGTATTCGATGATTCTTATCTTTTTAAAACAAAAGTACCTTTGCTATTCTCTCTTTTATCATTCTATTTATTTCTTACAGACGTGAAATCTTTTTTGTTTCTCTAACGTTTTATTTTTATCAGCAACATAATTTTATTTTATTGATAAATCATGTAAAAACCAATGCACCGGCCTCATTAAAAACCCCCATAATCCTAAATGGGGGAAAAGAGTACCCGTGCATATGGTACAACGATGAATCCCAATAGGCTAAAACCCGATAATACTCAATACATCCATACCCAATTAGCGCGTAATACGCCACTCTTAGCTAGTGCATCCGCAATACAATTGGCCTCTCTAAAAATCTTATTAAAACATATAAAAGGCATCGCCTCCCAAGCTTCGTCGATTTGATGCAGCCAATTTCCCAACCTCCACGGCCTCCGCTCCACTCCTAATACCCAAGAAATGGCAACGGCTGAATCCGACTCAATCACTATCGAATGCACTCCCTCACAATCGATCTCCCGCACCATCCTCATAGCATACGCTATCGCCTGCACTTCAGCCATATTGGAATCCTCGACCCCGATAGGCCCTGAAAACAGCGCCACAATCCTGCTGCTCCCATCGCGAAGAACTCCCCCGCAACCTGTTGCACCTGGTTTTCCCCTCGATGACCCGTCGACATTGAACTTCCATACCCCCTGTGGTGGCGGCATCCACACAACACCCTGCCTCGGCTCCCGTCGCTGCACCCGTGACGGCCTGCACAAGATGGGGCAAGACCACCAAGCTGCCTCCCCCGCTTGGAGCAGCTCAAATCGAGCACAAGTCCAATGAAAGGACCGAAGTTGAACCAAGAAAAAAATCGAATGGCATGATTCCCTCTTCTCCTTGAACATCAACTCATTACGGGCAAGCCACAACGACCACAACACACTCGCGCAACCAATAATCCACCAAGATCGTAACTCCCCCTCAAAATAACTCATGCAGCACTGGTGAATAAACTCACTAATGTGCCATGGACGGACCGTCGATACTGACCACCAATCGAAGAACATATCCCACACACCCCTCGCCATCTCACATTGCCCGAAAATATGATCCACGTTATCTTCCCCATCCGCACACCATCGGCAACCAATATTACTTAACCCCAACGGCATACCACGCTCCATCAACATCCTCAAAGTAGGCAGCCGGTTCAACATTAAAAACCATATAAAACATGGTATTTTTGGTATCAACGGAAACTTCCAAATCATGCTAATATCAGATGTATCATGTAATCCAAAAGATGCCATTAACTTATGTAACGTACTTACCGAAAACTGCCCCACCACATCATGGATCCATACCAATTTGTCCATAGCCTTCGCACGAATAGAATATCCAGCGATACAAGCTTGCAATTCACGTAATTGGGCACTTTCGAAAGCGCGCAATGGACGCCGAAAACATCCAACCCACCCCTCTCTCGGCAATCTCAAATAGTCACACACCCTTGCCATATTATTGCAAGTCAAGCTAAACAACCGGGGGAAAATAATTTTCAACGGATCCGCAAGGCACCAACAGTCCCTCCAAAAAAGAATACTCTTTCCATCGCCCAATGCCCAAGTGAATTGCGCAGCATTCATAAATTTTTCCACATACTCATCGCTTTGGATCGCAACTATTTGTTTCCACATCGATGACATGCTCATCAAGCCCCTCGAATTGAGTCTCCATGCAAGGACATCGCTGCCATATTTCTCCACGATAATCGCTTTCCAGAGCGAGCCATCCGCTTGAGTATATCTCCACGCCCACTTAGCAAGCATGGCCAAATTTCGGGTATGGAGATTCACCACTCCTAATCCACCAAAATGCTTCGGTTGGCAAGCTACCATCCAATTCACCCTGCTGATTTTCGCCCTTTCTTCCTTTCCCCCCACAAAAAATTTCTACGGATGCGGTCTATCTTCAAAATAATTTTCTTCGGAATTAAGAAAACCCCCATGTAATACACTGGTAAAGCTGACAATACTGAATTAACCAAGAGTAATCTTCTCGCAAATGACAAAGAATCACGCTTCCATCCCGGCAATTTTTGACGAAACCGCTGAACTAAGGGATTCCAAACCTCCATGCCTCTCGGATTCACCCCTAGTGGAATCCCCAAGTACTTCATAGGAAAAGATCCTAATTGGCAGCCCAAGATTCCCACAATCGAATTCAGAACAGTCTCCTCCACACCAATACCATATACACAAGATTTATCATAATTTATTTGTAGCCCCGTCACATACTCAAAACAAGTAAGAATGCGCTTGAGTTGTCGTGCACTGTCACACTCCCCCTGTATAAACAACACTGTGTCATCCGCAAATTGTAAATGCGAAATGGACACTTCCTTCGCTACTTTAATCCCTCGGATTAAACCTCGCTGTTCCGCATTGAGTAAAAACTGGTGCAATACCTCGGCCACTAGTACAAATAGCAACGGGGATAGAGGGTCCCCTTGCCGCAAACCCCTATGCATGACAAATTCTTTCGTCGGGCTGCCGTTAACCAACACTGATAGCCTTGCCGTCTCAACACATGTTCGAATCCAATTTTCCCATCGTTTCCCAAATCCCATCCGTTGCATCACACAAATCAAACAAGACCAACTAATACAATCGTATGCCTTGGCAAAGTCTAGTTTCAGCATAATTCCTCCCTTCCCCAATCGATCTTTCTTCATCGAATGGATAACTTCATTAGCGAGAAGTATACCATCCAAAATCTGACAACCACGTACAAACGCTGCTTGTACATCACTCACAAGCATCGGTAACACCGTTTGTAACCTCTGTGCAAGACATTTCGCTAAGATTTTATATATGGAATTTAGTAAACAAATGGGCCGATAGTCACCAATTCCTTTTGGATTATCTCGCTTCGCTATTAACACCACAAAGGTAGAATTTGCACCATGTGGTAGCCGTCCCGAACTGAAGAAATCAGCCATAAACTTGATCACATCCTCCTTAAGAAATTCCCATCCCTTCTTAAAAAATTCGAATGTAAAGCCATCCGGTCCCGGTGCTTTCTCTCCCCCACAATTCCAAACTGCCTCCCGAATTTCCCCCTCATTGAACTCAACTTCTAATGCTGCACTTTGTTCACTCGATATCATGGCAAAATTCACCATCGGAAGCAATGCCCCCCTTGTCTTAGGCTTGGAAAAATGCTTCTTAAATTCCCTACGGATTACAAATTTCAACCGTTGCGGTTCTTTAATCCATCGGCCATCAACATATATACCAGGAATTGCATTTTGCACACTCGCACTTTCGCTGCCCGATGAAAAAAGCGAGTGTTGCGATCACCCTCCGCCAACCAAGAAGCTCTAGATTTTTGTCGCCAAAGCGATTCTCTGAGATTCGCTAATTTCCATAATCGGGAATGTAAATTTCTTCGTTCCTTCACCTCAAACCCGCTGCCCTCCCCACTTCCAATCCGTTTATCCATCCGATCAATGTTGGCCACTATGTCACGATATTGTGCATCCAAGTCCCCAAAACAATTTCGGTTCCAGTCTTTCAACATTCCCTTCAGCAATTTTAATTTCTGAGTAATCGTTGCTGAGCTATCGCCATCCTCTAATCCTTTCCACTCTTTCTCCAACGCCGGCAGTTCCGACAACCA
The DNA here is from genome assembly GCA_030270665.1 of Hibiscus trionum. Taxonomy (NCBI): domain Eukaryota; kingdom Viridiplantae; phylum Streptophyta; class Magnoliopsida; order Malvales; family Malvaceae; genus Hibiscus; species Hibiscus trionum. Next base: position 3,376,960 of record BSYR01000007.1, on the reverse strand, counting down.
TACATTGAAGAATCTAAATGGTTTCGGACCACTATCCTCGGCATTGCTCTCCAACACAATCGGTGAGTGATCCGATAATTCCTTTGGGAGATTACGTACTACAAGCGAATCAAATCTTTGGACCCACCCATGCGACACCAAAAAACGATATAATCTACTACATTTTCGCCCCGGTCTGAAACACGTATATCGCTTGCCTTGCATCGGCACATCCAGCAAAGCCATGGAATTAACACATTCACAAAAAAGTTCCATACCTCGATTAGAATCCACACAGCCTTGTCTCTCCTCTGGCTTCATGACCACGTTAAAATCCCCCGCCACACACCAATTTAACGCTCTAGCATTCACCACTGTCATCAGCTTCTCCCAATAAGCACCATGTTCCGTCAATGTGCATGGTGCATAAACGCCTATCACGCCACATTGCCAATCATCAAGTACCCCTCGCCCTATAAGAATTACCATATTATGTCGCACCTCTGCCATCTCCAATGCAAAACCCGTCGATTCCCATACAGCCAATACCCCTCCCGATTTCCCATTCGAAGGTGCAAAAATAAATTCAAACCTGTCTGTGTACCACAATTGACGCACTATAAATTCAGTCACCATCTCCATTTTGGTCTCTTGAAAAAGAGCCAAATTACATCGTTGTTGTCGCAGAACACGCTGAATGCTTCTACGTTTCGCTGCCGCACCAATCCCCCTTACGTTCCACGACAACACCCTCATCCTTCGTCGCTAATTCTTTTTGTCGCGCGCCTCAAGTATGCGCGCTATATCCTTCACAACCACCTCCTCTCTACCACTTGTCACTGCCCCAATTAATTTACCCAAGTCGATCGTTTCTTTCGCCTCCTTTAAAATTGATTGCTTGCGACATACAAAATCTGAATCGGATAGAGACCCATTCGCTATTTCCACTGCCTCCGGTGGTATCTCCGATTTATTTTTCCTCGGTCTGCCCCTTCCCCGCTTAGGTCCTTTATTTGTATCCACTGGCGCTGTCGTGGTATTTAAATTGGAAGTAATCTCCGATAGTTGTCTCACGCGACGGCTCTCACCGTTAACCTCTATAACCTCCGCTTTATTGGCCCTACGAATTTCCAATCGCGGCCCATCCACCTGCGGGCTGTTATCCTTGATCTCCACTCGAGTAAATTGATCACAACCAATACTCGCCACATTTAAATCATCTATATTGCCAAGAACATCACAGCTTGATCGCTCCTCCCTCTCCCTACTAACCAACGCTATTTTTTCCTCCGCCATCCAGCTCGCTGTGCTCTTCACCCTCCAATCCTCCCTCTTGTTATCCTCCCAAATGTACTCAATATATTTGCTAGTTGCTTGTCCTTGAACCTCAACGTCTTCCTTCTCTTCATTGAGAATGGAATTAGGAACGAACGACCCTCCCGGTGAGGATTCATCCTCATTATATACTGAATTAATTTTCCATTCCACTTCCTTATCCGATATGTTTTCCTTGCCCGTTGAACTCACTTCTAATTCACAACAGCAATCGCATTTTGGTCCGATCGCTTCTTCAATTTCCGTTACTCGTAAGAGGAAAGAATTGTCGCCCTCTCTCAATTCAATTGTTTTCTCAATGTGCATGTTCCAATCTGTTTCAATTTGAAATCTTGCTCGCTCAAAGGATGAAGGCGCCAATGTCTCCATGTCAATACGAGCAAGTTCACCCCAAATGAAATCCTTAGAAGAAGAAAAAATCAGCTCGTGGGTAAGTTATCAAAGTATTTTAAATTATATATTGCTTGACAAAAAGGATAAAATTTCAGTAGATTGTGAGAAATCTCCTTGTTTATTTTGTTACATTTTTATGATATCAGTTTGGGTTTTTTTTTTTTTTTTGAATTTTTTAGTTCAAGTTCTTAGTTATATATTATCCTTATATGCAATTATTGCTTCCTGTAAGTTAGTTTAGTTGAAGTTTAGACTCCAATTTCAGTACCACTACAAAGAAAAGATTGTGTTTTCATTGAAGATGTTTATTTTGGAATATAAATTGTGTTTTTAATTGTAAATGTTTTCATTGGATTGAAAATGGATTTTTAATCTATAATTTTATCTTGTTCGCTGTGATTGTTTATTTATTTTGATCGTGAACTTTACAAGTGTTATAGTTTGCAAGAAATAAAGATTAAAAGAATTGAAAATCTTTTTGGAATAGAAACTTTTAAATCTTTACACCTATCTTGCAATGTAACTCCATTGAATCAATTAGAAAGAAATAAATGCTCTGTAATAGACAATAATATTTGTAGCTCTCATGTAGTATATAAGAACATTGTTTCTCTTAGAATTCCATTGGAATCACATTGCTTATGAAGTTCCCTTGTGGACTAGTTTCTAGCCATAAGAAATGATAAATAGATAGTTCATGAGATCTGAAATCAAAATCGTGTTATTTATCTTTTTTATCCATGGCAGATTGCAGAAACAAGAAAAATGGTTTCATCCATAAAAAGTCTTACTACAGACCTAAATGAAGATAACAAAAAATTTTGAGCAGAAGGATAAGTCTCTTCTCAATGTGGATCTCGCTTCAAGCAGCCCTGTTAGAACAAATAAAGACAAAAATGCGAGCATTCTTTCTTCAAGCAGACATATTACTTCAACTATGGAGGATTGTTAGATCTTGTTGAGGAGATGGGCAAGGTCGGTGTTGCATGCCAAAAAACTGCACAAGGCATTACTGGGTTTTTCAAAATAGAAGCGGAAGGTAAGATAAAAAAATGTCGATTTTTAAAGAAATAATAAAAATTAAAAACCTCTTCAAGGATGACATGCTTTCTGAATGCGAGTATATTAGCAAAGAAGCACATAAGGTAGTTTTTTTCTTTCATTGCCAAAGAATTTTAAAAATGATAAGCAGCTACTAGAATGTAGTCTCTATCAAGCATTCTCTCGCATTGATCCTTCTACAAATGTGTAGACTTCATATCTATCCTTAAAATACATAGTTTGCGTATTTTGGCTTTAAAATATATAGTCATCTTTTTGTCTACCTTCAATAAGTTTGATCTTTTCAAGTAACTTATGATTCCTTACTTTTTTTTTTGTGCACAACAAGTCAACATTATGCTTAAGTTTAGAATCTCATGGCTAGAACATCGAATAGAATATATAACTTTTTGTGTACAATAGCTTAAGCTCAACCTTAACCTTTTTTGTAAACCTAAATATAATTGGCCTTGGATATATGTTAATTGCAGCTTGTTTTTACTTCCGGTAATAATGGTAATTTTTTTATAACCTATTCTATCCAATGGTTTGTACTTTTACTTTTGATACACATTGAAAAATAAAACAAACTTAAAACATAGGACAATATATAGATAATGTAAAAAATCCAAATATACAACTTTTACTTCTACTTTTCGAAGACCGTAAAGTTTGAATCATCCATGTCGTTTATGAAGTGAAAAGGGGGTTTTAAATCTTGAGTGCAAGAATTACACCAGTATAAATTTAATTAACTAATTAATTATGGTTAACTATAACACATTTACACCGGTGTAATTACAACTAACTAAACTAATATTTAACTATAATGTATTTTACACCGGTGTAAATACAACTAACTAAACTAATATCTAACTATAACATATTTACACTGGTGTAATTACAGCTAACTAAACACAACCCACATGTGAAATTAAAATATACATTCTATTATGTTGTTTTCCATGTAACTATGTGAAAATTATTAGTTTGTCAAGTAATTGTATTAGTAATTTGTTAAATAAATATAATACTTATTAAAATTATTTTTAACTTAATAATTCAAATTATTTACTATGTGTACCCGAGGCCATAACACTATTTTTTTCATATTATATTATATTTCTATATAAATATAATACTTAACAAATAAATCAAACAAGGAAATATAACATTCTCAGTAATGTATCATGTAATATTAGATTTCAGTAATCGTATTTTTAGAGGTAATCATCTTTTCCGTAAACCAAAAACACCCTTAATGTATTGATTTTTTTTGTACTAGCAATAAACAATAATAATATAATATTTAAATATAGTAACAATACTAGTAATACCCGGACAAAAATTAATACTTACAAAGTGCAAGCCTATTCCTCAAATCTCCTAATCCCTAAACAAATCATATAGCCCCAAACACTCAACTTGAAACATATATTATTCGACTAAGTTATCAAAAGTAAAATTATATATGAGTCAATTTCAGTTAAAAATAAAGTTTTAGGGACTATAATGAACAAAAATATCATCATATTTAAAACATTAGACTAGATTAAAATTTTTTGAAATAATTTAAGGTCAATTCAGTTAAAAATTAGAAACTAATATGAATAAAAATAAACCTCAAATTCCTAAACTAATCACATAATCCCAAACACTCAACTTGACACGTTTGCCCCTAAACCCCAAACCTCAACCCCTAAATCCTATAATCACTAATAATTAAAGTACAAGCTTAATCCTCAAATCCCTAAACTAATCTCATAACCTCAATTCCAAACACTCGACTTAAAACATGTATTATTTATACCCTTAAACTAATCATGTTACCCAAACATTTCACTTAAACATTTATCCCTAAACCCCAAACTTGAACCCCTAAGTCTTAGAAGCACTATTCACTAATAAATAATAATTAGAGTGCAAGCCTAATCCTCTAATCCCTAAACTAATCTCATAACCACAAACACTCCATTTGACACTTTTACCCATAATCCCTAAACTAGAACCCCTAAATCTTACAAGAGTTATTCACTAATGGTTAAGGTGCAAGCCTAATCCCCTAATCTCAACCCCTAAATTCCAAAACTAATCATATAACCCCAAACAATCAACTAGACACATTTACCCATAAATCCCTAAACTAATCCCATTGCCCCAATTCCCAAGCACTCCTTTTGACACCTTTACCCCTAACCTCAAACAAGAACCCCTAAATATTACAATCACTATTCACTAATAATTAAAGTACAAGCCCAATCCCCTAACATCAACCCTTAATCCCTAAATTAATCACATTACCCCAAATATTCTTTTTGCCACATTTACCCTTAAACCCCAAACATAAACACATAAATCCCTAAACTAATCACATTGCCCAAACATTTCACTTGACACATTTACCTTAATCCTTAAACTAGAACCCCTAAATCTTAGAAGCATTGTTCACTAATAATTAAAGTGGAAGCCCAATTCCCTAATCTCAACCCATAATCCCTTAAACCTCGAACCTAAACACCTAAATTTTACAATCACTAATAATTAAAGTGCAAGCATAATCTCCTAATCCCTAAACTAACCCCATAACTCAAACAATCAACTTGATATAATTACCTCTAAACCCCAAACCTCAATCCCTAAATCTTTTTCTCTATCCGAAATAAATAGGACCTTTAAAAGCTCGTCAAACATTTGGAATCGTACATCGATCATTTTGGGTTGGGTACACCCGAATTAAGTTGGATCTTTAAAAGATTTAATTATTAAATAATTTTATGAATGAGGATCTAATTCAAAGATAGCCTAAATGTAAAGGCCTACGTAAACTAAACTAAAATTAGGACTAAAATGAATCAAACTAAAACTAAAAGAAAAATGACCTAAGTGTAAAGCTCCTAAAAGTAATGACCTAAAGTGCAAATAACCCCCGGAAACAATGGGGCGGGATTTTTCCTCCATTTTTTTCCCTCCAATTCTATTATATGGGCGGGTTATCAAGCACTATTATATGGTCCAATATTAGGTGGTGAGCAATTCTAGTAAATTTTCCTTCCATTGTTTTATAATCCCTAAAGTCAAATATTAGGTGGCAAGCAATTCTATAACCCCTAAACAATCAGCTCAATACATTTACTCATAATCCCCAAACATGAACCTCTAATCCCTAAACTAATCTTATTATCCTAATTTCCAAACATTCTTTTTGACACATTTACCCCTAAACCCTACACATGAACCCTTAAATATTACAATAATTATTAACTAAAAATTAAAGTGCAAGTCCAATCCCCTAATCTCAGCCCATAATCCCTAAACTAATCACATAACCCCGAACACTCCACTTGACACATTTACCCCTAATCCCTAAATTAATCCATAATCCCCTAATAATTAAATACATTATAATTAATTATTTTTAATTAAAATTAAAATAATTTGGATACCAAAATTAATTATTAAATATATAATTTATAATTAAATATTAAATAAATTAAATATACAATAATAATTTTAATTAAATATATTATAAGTAAATATTAATTTAAATTAAATATTAATTTAAATATATAACAAAAAGATTATTTAACATTTTAAATTGATTTAAAAAATTAATAGTTTACATTTGTCAACGCTTAGACACTTTACAATTATCAACACTTTAAATTCATCAAATCATAGACTCCTCAATTAACAAATAACATATCAGGTAAATATCAAGCAATGTCAATATCAGTTCAGGTTAACAACATGTCGGGTTCAAAACAAGTCGGGGTCAATTAACAGGTCGGGTAAAATCAGATCTCGGGTCGATTCAGTTGGGTAATATCGGTTATTTGACAGGTTAGTCTCGGGTTAGGGTTCATTTCAGTCAGGTGCAGGTCGGGTTTCGGGTCCACAGTAATAGATTCAATTCGGGTTCGGGTCGTTCTCGGCCGGATGCAGGTCGAGTTCAGTTACTACAGTAATAGGTCTGTAGAACCAGAATTTTGTCCGGGCCTATATATATATATATATATATATATATATATATAAGAGATAATAATAAAACGAAATAATAAAAAGAATAATAAAAATCGGCCCAAATGTATATATATTATAGTCCAAAAAAGTATTACAAATGCCCAAAATAATACAAAGCCCGAACCAAATAAGTAAAGACCCATTACAACTAATTAATGGACCATTACAACTCACATACAACCCAACAAACCAAAAAAAGCCCCTCTGATCCATCCGTGTTTCTTTTTCCCGCTCAAACCCGAGCACCAATGGACACGTGGCGAGTCGACATTGGTTCCGCCCTTTCACACGGATCGCTATCGGTCTGGAACCAGCTGGCCTCGCCAGTAGTGTAAGGTGATGTCACAACCGACAACGGGTATAAATGCCTGCGAAGAGAGAGAAAAAGCAATAATGATTAGCAATTATTACCCTCATAATTAATAAAAAACAAAAATCAAGAGTCGGGAGTTGAAAAGGTTACCTGGAGAATCGGAGTTTCTCAAGGATGATAACCGGAGCAAGAGAACCGTGCCAGAAGCTCGCCGGAGCCACAGAAACACTGAACTGAGGTAATCTCAGCCTTTGTTCACTTCATTTCCTCATTTAACTTATTCGAAGACACTAAATAAAGTCAGTATCCCTAAAACTAAACCCTAATCTGTCAAAACTCAATCTCAAAGCATAAAATATCTTCTAAATAAAAACCTAAATCTAAAAATCAGATCCACAAACCTAGATCTAATAGGAAACTAAAACAGATCTAGTTCGAAGCATAAATAATAATAATAATAAATAAATATAATATAAAGAGAGAGTTTGAGGGGGCTTATCTTACATTGCTGTCGCCGGAAGTGTGGCCGGAGTGAAGATCTGAGAGTAGGACCACAGATAGAATTGAAAAATGTAGTGGTGAGGCTACTGTTTTTGGGTAGGTAGCTTAGGATTGGGCGAAGTGGGGCGTTTCTGACGAAACAAGGTCTAGATCTAGGTTTAGGGTGAAAACTGAGCTTTTTGGGTAGATCTAGGGTTCCGACAACGACGGAGGCGGTGGTTGGAGTTGTAGACGGTGGTCAGAAAAGCCAGGGTTGGTCAGAGAAGATGACCGGAGAAGTTCCGGTCATCGAAAAAACGTTGAAGGTGATCAGAGGCTGGTCGGAGGTTACAGAGATGTCAGAGAAGATGACCAGAGAAGGTCCGATCATCGGAAGAAGGTAGGAGAAGACTGGAGATGATATCCGGTGACCGATATCATCCCGGCGGCCAAGAAACATGTCGAAAGAGATTTAGGGAAAGGGTGAAGATCTAATAAGGGTTTTTGAAAAAGTTCTTAGTGAGTTCTTGAGAAAAACGGGTTTTGATCTTTGAAAAGAAATTTCGGGGAAGGTTTTGATGTTTGTAAGGATCAAACATGGTTTTTTTGAAGCACTGGTGAAGAACAAAAGGGAAAAGAGTGGTTTTGATCGAAATGGATTTCGGTTTTTAAGGTTTTGAGTGTTTGAGTACAAAGGATTTAGAGAGGGAAAGTTGAGGAGAGAGAGGGGAGAGAGGCCAAATGGCCATTCCAACTTGGTTTGGCCTATTTATACCGAGTTGGGAACGTTGTCGTTTTGAGGAAGCGGGTCGCGAGGGATCCGCGCATTTTTGCACGGGTTCGGATATGGATCCGTGACCCGGTCGATTAAAAAACGCTGGTTTGGGCCTGGGTTTTAGTCTAGTGGGCCGTTGGTATTGGACTTGGTTCAAATGAGTTTGGGCTTATCTTTATAAAGCTTTAAGTTTGGGCTCTTGGGTTTTGCTTTCTTTACAAATCAGTCACCATTTTCTTGTAATTTTGTCATCTAGCTTTCAATTTAATTCAATTTGGTCCATTTACAGCTTTCATTTATTTTATTTTATTGTTTTATTTGATTGCTCAATTAATTTTTATGCTTGCACATTTTAAAATATCATATAATATTTTGTTTGGAGAATTAAAATCACATGTTTAAAAATAGGATTAGAGCCATTAGTGTAGCTTACTTGATTATAATTAAATAGGGGAGATCATTGTAGAAAATAAGTGAATATTTGAAGCAACATTAGAACATTCAATATTGGCTAGTGTCACAATGTAGAGTGATGCAATATTAGAACATTCAATATTGGCTAGTGTCGCAACGATCTTCCAATTTCTTGTCTTCCTTAACCTTATCAGCTATTTTGTCGAGGTCTGGAACTTCGATATCTTGGTTGTCACCTTGACCTGCCCCTGACTCCACTAGTGCATTGGTCGAGGTTCTTGGAAGGTGGATCTGAAACTTTCCTTTGAGCGCTTCACGAATCACTTCTTGCGGAGGTATTCCCACATCCGTGTATTTAATCGCCTTAACTAGTTTTGGGATTCTTGTAGCTGAACATGGCTTCTATCTGGAGTACCGTATTTTCCTGGGTATTGGTGATTTCTTCATTCAGATCCTTCTCAATCTTTCTGAGCTAGTCTTGAGTGCCCTTCAAGCTAACTTCTACTGCTGCCATTCTATTTTCCATGTCCATTTTCCGAGTTTGGGAACGGGTACCGTACTTTTATGTAATTTTGTCAAATAGTCAATTAACAACTGCCTACCCAAGTATGTAACGTCAATGGTCCTCTTAGTGTTAGCCCACTGGATGTTCTCATATCCCATTCATCAACAATGATACGGATAAGGTCCTTGTGCGCTTGTAATTGTGCCTTCAAGACCGTAACGGAGCAACTCAGACACAACACCTTTTATTTCTTCTTCTTTCAACATTTCCTAGAGTTCTTGATTCAGCTCACGGTATTTTCTGAGGCTACTACGTGCTTCTAAGAATATGTAAAACCTATGTTTGATTTTGATATAACTAGATCTTTAAGGATCAAATTGAAGAACTTAAAATTGTTTGTACAAATCCCTTAACAAGTTTTTGAAACCCCAAAGACTTTAAACTGATTTATTAGAACTCAAACTCAAATATTTTCTAAGTGTTCCAAGGCAAAAATAGTGAAAAACGTCAACCAGTATCGATACCCATCAAGGAGTATCGATACCTTTTTAGCAAAAGTTTGCCTCTGTCGGAACAAGTATCGATACGTCAAACCCTAGTATCGATACGCTATGAAATCAGTATCGATACGGATGAACCAGTATCGATACCATTTTATAATTATTAATTTCAAAGTCAGTTTAAAAATATAACCGTTGAGATTTTTAAACGGTCACTAAACCGGTATCGATACCCCTAACCCTAGTATCGATACCCGATTTGACAGTGAGCTATGTCGAGAAAAAGGTATCGATACAGCCTTTGCTGTTTCGATACCCAGTATCGATACGCCAAGAACACGTATCGATACCCCTTTATTATTTGTACACAACGGCTATTTTCTTATGAGACAGGTATCGATACCCCACTATAGAGTACCGATACTCATAGCTGGAAAAGTGCAAGAAAGTGGAGAAAAAGCATCCCAACGGCTATAATCTTAAAATCAACTCTCACAACGGTTGGAAATCATCAAGAGGCTATAAAAGGACCCCAAGAAGCTCCAGCAACATATCATTGAACCTCAAGAAGATATCAAAACATCAAATCCAAGCATTTGTGCAAAAATCCTACTTTGTCTAGAAATCCCAATTGTATCCTTCATTTCTATTTTGTTCGATTGGGTTGAGTGCTTGATATTGGGCTATCATTTGTATTGAGAGATACCTTATTAGCCACCAAATTTCTTTGTTCTATTGTGTGAGGATTGGGTTAATTTTTGGGTAGAAAAATTAACCGAAATTGTAAAGGTTGCCTCCTTGTCCTGGGAAAAGGGGACGAACAATTTAGTGGAAATTGTTGGAAATCCTTGGTGAGACTAAGGTAGTGGATGTAGAGTTCGGTTGGTGAACTTGAACCACTCTAAATTCCCGTGTCAATATTTTTAAGTTGCAATTTCCGTTACAACATCGTTAAAATTCCAATTCACCCCCCCTCTTGGTTATTATCATTCGTGTGATCCACTCAACAATTGGTATCAGAGCTTAACTCTTTGAGGATTAACAACCGCAAGAGGAGATCCTTGGAAGAAGTGTGATCATCATCAATATATCAAGAGATGGCATCAACCTCCGCTCCCGGCATGTACGACTCACAATCCACCACAAAGCCTCCTTTCTTCAATGGTGAGAACTACTCATTTTGGAAAAATAAAATGCGTCTATTTATTAAATCAAGTGACTACCTTGTGTGGGATGTCATTGAGGATGGACCATATATTCCATTGAAGCAAGATGTTGATGGCAAGATGGTGCTTAAAAGAAGAACGGAAATGAGTGAAGAGGAAAGGAAAAAGATCCAAGTAAATGATAAAGCTCTTCACATGCTATTTTGTGCTTTCGGTCCGGACATCTACTCAAAGGTCTCATCAATTGAAAGTGCCAAAGAAGTGTGGGACACTCTTGAAACCACCTATGAAGGCACCAACGATGTCAAAGAAACTAAGATTGGAATTCTCAATCTTAGTTATGAAAATTTCAAGATGGAATTTGATGAGACGGTGTCAAAGATGTTTGATCGATTCTCCACAATTGTGAATGGTCTAAAGGGCTATGGAGAAATTATACCGGAAGACAAGCTTGTCCGAAAGCTACTCTATTCACTTCCCGAATCTTGGGATGGGAAGAGAACCGCTATCATCGAAGCAAAGAATTTAAAAACTCTAAAGCTTGATGAACTTGTAGGTTCTCTCCTTACTCACGAAATCATGAAGCAAGGAAGGGAAGATGAGAAAAAGAAAGAAGAAAGAAGAATGGAGAAGCTTGAAGGGGAGAAAAAGAAGAAAATAGGAATAGCTCTCAAAGCTAAAACTTCCCAACTTGATGAAAGTTCATCTAGTGATGAGGATGAACTTGAAGAATTGGCTATGATAGCCAAACGATTCTCACGCCTTATGAGGTCCAACCGAGGAAGAAGAATCCAAAGGAAAATGGACTTTAAAGGCAAGAACAAAGAAGAAGGAAGGGATCCAATCACTTGCTTCGAGTGCGGACAACCCGGCCACATACGTTCGGAGTGCCCTCAACTCAAGAAGAAGGGCTTTGAGAAGAAGAAAAAGCTCAAAGCCAAGCTTGCTACTTGGAGTGATGAGGAGTCATCGGAGGATGACGAACAAGAAGTGGCGAACCTCTGCCTCATGGCACTTGAGGAAGATTCCTCCTTGGTAACCTCTAACTCATCTACTTTAGATTTTTCATATGAAGAATTAAATGATGCTTATGATGAGTTACAAGAGGTATATGATGAATTAGTTGAGAAGTATAGGGAGTCGGTTATTAAAAATAGAAAAATTATTATAGAATTAAAAGAGAAAAATGACTCACTTACTCAAACTAATTCTAAAATTGAGAAAAAGATATTAGGATTAGAAGATGAACTTAAATTCTTTCAAAAAGAAAATATTGATCTTAATAATCTTTTATCTCAAAATAATTGTGAACACCAAAAGGTGTTAAGTGAGCTAAATGAGCTCAAAAAGTCTTTAAAAATTAATGGTAGTGTTAAACATGACATAGGAGAATCCTCTAGAACACACCAATATAAGAAAAAGACTAACTACTACAAACAAGATAACTATCCTAGACATAGTAAAGTTAAAAGAATTAGAAATGTATGGGTTCCTAAGGAACTTGTTAAATCTAATGATATTATTGCTATGTCACCTTGGATTCCTAAGGGAACCAAAGTTTTAGGAACTAACACACATGGACCCAAAATGATTTGGGTACCAAAAACAAAAGTTTAAATATCTTTGTTTGTAGGGGGAGCATTGCTACAAGGCCAAAGCACAAAGTCAAAATTCATGGTACCTTGATAGTGGATGCTCGAGACACATGACCGGAGACAAGAGTCGACTCATGGATCTAAAGCCAAAAAGTGGAGGAGTAGTAACATTTGGTGATAACTCCAAAGGCCACATTGAAGGTATTGGCTCCATTGGTAATCACTCTACTACTCTCATTGAAAATGTTTTATATGTCAATGGTCTTAAACATAATTTATTGAGCATAAGTCAACTATGTGATAAAGGTTTTAATGTTATATTTGATAAAACCGGTTGTAAAATTGTAGACATTGAAACTAATAATATTATGCTCATTGGTCATCGCATAGGGAATATATACATGGTGCATCTAGATGACATTCATACATCTCATGCATGCTTAGTTGCTCAAAACGAAAATGATGCATGGTTGTGGCATAGGAAGCTAGGACATGCTAGCACAAGTGTTTTAGAAAAACTAGTCTCTCTAAACCTAGTTAAAGGTTTACCCAAGATAAAATTTTCGAACGATAAAATTTGTGATGCATGCTCAAAGGGTAAACAACATAGATCTTCCTTTAAATCCATTAATGACATTTCTACTAGTAGATGTTTACAACTAATCCACATGGATTTATTTGGGCCAATTAGGACTATGAGCTTGGGTGGCAAATCATATGCATTTGTACTTGTTGATGATTTTTCTAGATTCACTTGGGTTCTCTTTTTAAGTACTAAGGATGAGGCTTTGGAAAAATTCATCACATTTTCAAAATTAATTCAAAATGATCTTGAACTTAAAATTTCACATATTAGAAGTGATCATGGAACCGAATTTCAAAATTTAGGATTTGAAGATTTTTTAAATGAAAATGGTATTAGCCATAATTTTTCAGCCCCTCGAACTCCTCAACAAAATGGGGTAGTTGAGAGGAAAAATAGAACTTTACAAGAAATGGCTAGAACTATGCTTTGCGAAAATAATTTACCAAAATATTTTTGGGCGGAAGCAACAAACACGGCTTGTTATATTATAAATCGTGTAACCATTAGGCCGATTTTAAAGAAAACACCTTATGAGATTTTAAAATCTAAAAAGCCTAATATTAGCTACTTCCACCCTTTTGGATGTAAATGTTTTGTTTTAAATAATGGAAAAGATAATTTAGGTAAATTTGATGCAAAAAGTGATGAAGCTATTTTTATAGGTTACTCTTTAACCTCTAAAGCCTATCGAGTATTTAACAAAAGAACTTTAGTTGTAGAAGAATCTATTCATGTTGTATTCGATGATAATCCCCTTCCTAGGAAGGATTCTTGTGATGATGATAATGTAGGAATCACAAATACCTTTGATGGAGGTCAAACTTCAAAGAAGGATGAGATTCAACCAAAAGAAGAAGACACACAAGATCCACCTCTTGAAGCCTTGAGGGACTTGGCTATTGAGGAAAAGGAAGTTAGCTATCCAAGGGAGTTGAACTATGTCAAAGATGGTGAAATCTTGGGTGATCCATCCAAGGGGGTAACCACTCGTTCTTCTCTTAGATTAATGAATCATATTGCATTTATCTCATGCATAGAGCCTAAAAATATCAAAGAAGCATTGAAAGATGATTTTTGGATTATGGCTATGCAAGAAGAGTTAAATCAATTTGAGAGAAGTAATGTTTGGACATTAGTTGATAGGCCTAGTAATCAATCTACAATAGGAACTAAATGGGTCTTTAGGAACAAACTAGATGAGAGTGGTAACATTGTGAGAAATAAAGCTAGACTTGTAGCACAAGGTTACACTCAAGAAGAGGGAATAGATTTTGATGAAACCTATGCACCCGTAGATAGAATGGAAGCCATTAGGATGTTGCTTGCATATGCATGTTATCATAATTTCAAGCTTTTTCAAATGGACGTTAAAAGCGCATTTTTAAATGGTTTTATAAATGAAGAAGTGTATGTAGAACAACCACCGGGTTTTGAAGACTCAAAATTTCCAAATCATGTTTTCAAACTTACAAAAGCACTTTATGGTTTAAAACAAGCTCCTAGAGCTTGGTATGAAAGGCTTTCAAATTTTTTGATTGAAAAAGGATTTGAAAAAGGTAAGGTGGACACTACACTCTTTATAAAAATGTATAAAAATGACATTTTAGTAGTTCAAATTTATGTTGATGATATTATATTTGGATCTACTAATGAATGTTATTGTCAAGAGTTTGCTAAGCTAATGCAAGGTGAATTTGAGATGAGCATGATGGGGGAGCTCTCATTCTTTTTGGGACTCCAAATCAAACAAATGAAGGATGGCACCTTCATAAATCAAGCAAAATACATAAAGGATATGCTCAACAAGTTTGGCTTGGAGAACACGAAGCCTCAAGCCACTCCTATGAGCTCATCTACAAAGCTTGACAAAGATGAAGGAGGTAAGTGTGTTGACTCTAAGCTTTATCGCTCTATGATTGGATCTTTGCTTTACCTTACCGCAAGTAGACCGGATATACTGTTTAGTGTTTGCTTGTGTGCTAGGTTTCAAGCTAGTCCTAGAGAGTCTCACCTTATAGCCGTTAAGAGAATCTTTAGATACCTTAGAGACACTCCTTGTTTAGGCCTTTGGTATCCTAGAGTATCTACCTTCAACCTACATGCTTACTCGGATGCGGATTATGGGGGTTGCAAAATCGATAGGAAAAGTACTTCGGGAACTTGTCAATTCTTAGGTAGTATGCTCATATCTTGGTTCTCTAAGAAACAAAATAGTGTAGCTTTATCTACCACCGAAGCCGAGTACATATCCTTAGGAAGTTGTTGTGCTCAAATCCTTTGGATGAAACAACAACTCTTAGATTATGGTGTAAAAATAGAAACCATACCCCTTAAATGTGATAATACAAGTGCAATATGTTTAACAAAAAATCCCATCCAACACTCTAGAACCAAACATATAGAAATAAGGCATCATTTCATTAGAGATCATGTCCTTAAGAAAGATGTGGCTATAGAGTATGTAGACACCTTAAATCAATTAGCGGACATTTTCACAAAACCATTAGATAAAGAGCGTTTTTGGTCCCTTAGGAGAGAGTTGGGTCTAACTAGCCTATCTTGACCTTTAGGACCTCTTTTTAGAACTAAATGTGCTTGATTTTGTGAAATAATCATGTTTATGTGTTTAGTCTCCCAATTTCTTCCATGCATATAGTTAGGGGGAGTATGTTTATGTTAAAATATGCTTAGATCTGTTCATTCATCATTTACATACTTTTAAGAGATGTTAAGTTCATGTCTTTGGTTATTTTTAACCAAATAGGCAAAATTCTGGGCATAAGGTATCGATACTGCCCAATGGGTATCGATACTCGTTCTTCATTTCAAATTCTCAGAATTTCTCATCGCTTCACGCGTATCGATACTGCCTCATGCGTATCGATACCCTCTTCCAACGGTCAAAATTGAGAAAAGACAAGTCTATCCCTGTATCGATACCGTCTAATGAGTATCGATACCTCTTTCAACGGTTATATTTGTGGAAAGACAATTCTATCCCTGTATCGATACTGTCTAATGAGTATCGATACCTCCTTAAACGGTCAAATTTGAGGAAAGACAATTCTATCCCTGTATCGATACCCCATGAGGAGTATCGATACCCTTTCGCGCTGATGGCATTAAATAGGCTTTTAATGAGATCTAATTTTACCAAAATTAAAACTCTTTAATATCCTATTAACCCTAAACGTTTTTGGCTATATAAAGGCCTCTTCTCCTTCATATTTTTCACCTAGAATCAAAGAAACCCTTGAATCAAAGTTTTTTTTTGCTCTCTCTCAAAATTCTCTCTTCAAAATTTCTACCATCTATGGCACCAAAAGAGCATTCAAGGAAACGTCAAAGAGTTCTTCTTGCCGGAGACTCTTCAACTCCCGGATCGGTTGCTCGTCCCGATTATGCTACTATCTACAACCAATCTTTTGAAGATTCCGATGGTCTTCCTTATTTCCGCCAATTTGAAAACTACAAAATTCGTGCGGAGAGGATCGTATCCATCCCCTTTCTCGACTCCGAGCGCTTCAAGTTTGAATATCTTCCGCTTCTTCGTCTTTGGAATTTCATGCACTTTCTCACTATTCCGGGTATTTACTATCGGCTCTTGGTTTTGATTTTCTTCTCTAATGCTCGATGCATCTATCGTAATGGAGAAGTCGTTGCCATTAGATCTTATCTTATGGGGAAACAAATAGTTCTTGATGTCAAGTCTATTTGTGAAGTTTTTAAATTGGAGGATGAAGGTGAAGATAATGAGAATGCCTTAGGACATGTTCTTAGCGGTTCCGTAACCGTCCTCAATGCTCATGATCGAATCCTACATTTGATGGTATCATGGTGGCTTCGTCCCTCCGGAGGCAAATATTCCACCATCCGTCTATTGGATGATTTTTGGATTCGAAGTTTCCGACAACGAAAACGCCCAAATCTTGCTCGCATCATGTTCAATGAGATTGCTTATCATGTTCAACAACGTGAAACTCCTCTCATTACATCCTTTATCTACGGTACGGCCTTAAGCTATTACTTTGTTCAAAAGGATATTGATTGTTCGTTTGATCTTGCTTCTACTCTTACCGATCCTATCGACGAACATTCTCTTGCTCGAAGCAAATTTCATTATTTTAATGGAAATTGGCTACGTCTTACCGAGCTTCCACCCGAGGCCGCCGCCGCCTTAGAACAACAAGCTCCTCAAGCTCCTCAAGCTCCTCAAGTCCCACAACCCAATATG
The DNA here is from genome assembly GCA_030270665.1 of Hibiscus trionum. Classification (NCBI taxonomy): domain Eukaryota; kingdom Viridiplantae; phylum Streptophyta; class Magnoliopsida; order Malvales; family Malvaceae; genus Hibiscus; species Hibiscus trionum. The sequence goes on along the minus strand of BSYR01000007.1, from coordinate 3,359,624 downwards.
GATAATCTCATGACTTATCTAAATGAACAATTCACCGGGTTGAATACTCGTCTTACCTCTATGGAAACTACTTTTGATACGAGGATGACGGGTATGGAGAATCGCCTTACATCCCTCGAAAGCAAGCAAAATTCCTCGAATATTTCCATTGCCGCTTTCCACGATGAATGGCGTAATAGCATGAGGAACAATGACCCTTTAGGAGATGAAGATGACGATGATGAAGACGATGAAGATAATGCCTAGACTTCTATCTTTGCATATCATATCATATCATTTAGGATTTTTATTTTTTTTATGCACCTATGTTTTATGTTCTTAGGATTAAGATTATTACCTATGCTTTGATTTTTTAGGATTTAAGTTTGCTTATGTTTTGGATTTTTCGTTTATGATATAATAAGATTATGTTGCTTATCTTTATACTCTTGATATTTGATGCACATTATGCTCTCACAATTTCTTTTTGATCTAACAAAAAGGGGGAGAAGATATAGCTCACAAACAAACTTTCAAAATTTTTTTTGGTTTTATCAAACTTACATCAAGGGGGAGTTAAGAATTTTGATTTTGAGAAATTTCTTTGGTCTTAACTAAATTGAAATATCAAGCTTATATTAAGGGGGAGTTAATTTTCAAAAGTTGTCAAAAATTTTAAGTTTTGGTTTTGTTATATCAAAAAGGGGGAGATTGTAAAACCTATGTTTGATTTTGATATAACTAGATCTTTAAGGATCAAATTGAAGAACTTAAAATTGTTTGTACAAATCCCTTAACAAGTTTTTGAAACCCCAAAGACTTTAAACTGATTTATTAGAACTCAAACTCAAATATTTTCTAAGTGTTCCAAGGCAAAAATAGTGAAAAACGTCAACCAGTATCGATACCCATCAAGGAGTATCGATACCTTTTTAGCAAAAGTTTGCCTCTGTCGGAACAAGTATCGATACGTCAAACCCTAGTATCGATACGCTATGAAATCAGTATCGATACGGATGAACCAGTATCGATACCATTTTATAATTATTAATTTCAAAGTCAGTTTAAAAATATAACCGTTGAGATTTTTAAACGGTCACTAAACCGGTATCGATACCCCTAACCCTAGTATCGATACCCGATTTGACAGTGAGCTATGTCGAGAAAAAGGTATCGATACAGCCTTTGCTGTTTCGATACCCAGTATCGATACGCCAAGAACACGTATCGATACCCCTTTATTATTTGTACACAACGGCTATTTTCTTATGAGACAGGTATCGATACCCCACTATAGAGTACCGATACTCATAGCTGGAAAAGTGCAAGAAAGTGGAGAAAAAGCATCCCAACGGCTATAATCTTAAAATCAACTCTCACAACGGTTGGAAATCATCAAGAGGCTATAAAAGGACCCCAAGAAGCTCCAGCAACATATCATTGAACCTCAAGAAGATATCAAAACATCAAATCCAAGCATTTGTGCAAAAATCCTACTTTGTCTAGAAATCCCAATTGTATCCTTCATTTCTATTTTGTTCGATTGGGTTGAGTGCTTGATATTGGGCTATCATTTGTATTGAGAGATACCTTATTAGCCACCAAATTTCTTTGTTCTATTGTGTGAGGATTGGGTTAATTTTTGGGTAGAAAAATTAACCGAAATTGTAAAGGTTGCCTCCTTGTCCTGGGAAAAGGGGACGAACAATTTAGTGGAAATTGTTGGAAATCCTTGGTGAGACTAAGGTAGTGGATGTAGAGTTCGGTTGGTGAACTTGAACCACTCTAAATTCCCGTGTCAATATTTTTAAGTTGCAATTTCCGTTACAACATCGTTAAAATTCCAATTCACCCCCCCTCTTGGTTATTATCATTCGTGTGATCCACTCAACAGAATAGCCCCTGTTGCTTTTCTCCAGCAAGTCGATCAGCCTTCTTTTTTCGTTTCTTTGCCTCTTGTTGCCAAATCTTTAACTGTTTCTTTATCTCATCGAGATGTGCTTTTTCTTTCTTCAAGGTTCTGGAGCTACTGGCCCATGCCCCTTGGGCCTTCAAACGGTTATTTTCTTGAGTCAGCTCTCACAAATCTTTCAAGTGGAGTGTAAAGTGTCCACAAGTTCTATATTTCGTGCACATTCTATCTCATATTATTGTTGTTTTCGAGTACATTTTAGGCATAATTAGGACCATACATTGCATTTTATAGTATTTCTTTACTTTGCTATGTTTTTCTAGATTATCTTTTATTTGGTAAAGAGAAGGTACTATTTTAGTGTACTTTTGGTTTTAGGTACTAGAGGCCGACAAAAGGAAAGAGAAGCTGAGAATGCGATGCTGAGGCAGCGAACCAAGGAGCTGTACTGAGGCAGTTCGAGACAAAGAAAATAGCTGGCGAGTAGCTGCCGCTGCCCACCGTGCTGCCCAAGACATCAAACTATGGAGTTGGAGAATCAGAGTGCGATTTGTACAGTAGAAAATCTTGATTCTATCGATGCCGTCCACTCAATTTTTTGACGTCTGTAGCAGCAGGTAGAGCCGCTGAAGGTGAATCTCGAGATTGCTTGTGAAACAAGACAACGTGATAAAGTCCACATTCAACTCAAAGAAGTCAGAGTTTAAAGTCACATTTAATGTGAAAAGCTACTTTGAAGACTTCTACTTCAAGAAGGACTAGACCTAGCTAATGCCTATATATATCCATTGTAATTTCAAAAAAACAGAGGTTTTCCTTAGGCAGAGTTTAGGTTTTCTTACCGCCGACATGTTCTAAATTTCTCTTTGGGTTTGGGTTATGTTGTAATTAGTTGTGAGAACAATTGTTTAGGATATCAAGTTTGTTTTTGCAAATAAAATTACAAGGTTTACTTGTTTCATGTTCTTCATAGTTTTCAATTAAGGCGAAATATTAGTTGAATTCTATCCATTTGTTCGGTATCGAGAGAGTCGAACTCATGAAAGGAGTAAGTACGATTTCATCTATAGATGATGCGATCAATCCGGCCTAGACATAGGTTAAGGGTTTAAGGCGTCTAAAAGAGGACAAATCAACATTGTTGTCTTTGCATGATTCACGCTGCAACTGGTATTATCTGCAGTGGGCATTAACAGAACTCTGACTTAGACATAAGTGGAGTCACTTTTGAAGCATTCTGCCGAGCCTTGTTGTTCGGCCGAGTTTGCCGCCGAGACACAGTTCCATTCCCCTGCCGAGGCAGCAAGAGGGTCTCAGCAATCTACCTGCCATCCACCACCGAGGCAGCAGAGTCTGGCAGCGCAAAACAACTTGACCTATTCAACGCAGTTTCACACTAAACAGTAGCATAACCCTGCCCTCTCTATCAAACTGATCACTTCCTCTTCAATAATTGTGTTTTTATTTTACTTTTCTTCTCAAACAACCAACTTACTTATGCATTTACTTTTCTTGTGCAGGAACAACAATTTGAATTAAGTTGTCCAATCCCTGTGGGAGACGATATCTTATATACTATAACTTGACAGGAGTGTGCACTTGCGCTCATAAATAGAGAACACCCAAATGCTCTACATGGAGCTCTTGCTTTGTCAACATGGCCTTCACCTCTTTCTGGTAGCCCTCTTTTTGGTATTCTTCTGTGACGAGCTTACCCTCAAGTTCAGTGATTCTACCCCATAACACCTCTTTTTCTTTCTCGAAGTCTTGCTTGTAGATTTCTAGCTTAGTCATGAGGATGCCAGACTGAGGATTATCTGATTGGTTCACTAGGACTAGAATGCATATGTTGTCGATCTTCTTCTTTCTCCAGTTCGCATACTCGGATACAATACCGATTAATAGGGCCAGCTTCATTCATTAAGTTCGTTTCCACTCACTAGCCAACTCCATGACTCGTTTCGTTGAATTGTCCTTCTTGATGGAGAACTCTTTTTCTCGCAACCCATGAATATCGGGGATGAACTGTTGGGGACCCATATTGGTGATGTACTAGCAGAGGTTCGTAGCTGGTTGCTCCACATAGGCCTATGAGAGAGACTCACTCCATCTTCCCACAGTTGTATAGGATTGGCACTGGATACATCCATGGGCCTCTCCATGTAACGTCATCATTGGAAAGGTTTCAGAAGAACGCCTTCCACTGCTCTCGTTTTCTGTTTTGTTGCCATCATTTCTTGGTGACTTCTATGATCGGGATCAACTCTCTAGACGTCGGGCTCTTGCTTATCTTTTCTTTATCCCAGAAATGACTTCGTAACCATTAGTAGATGAGCTGTGAGCATCCAGTGAAGCGACCTCTTCTGCGGGTTCGACGATAGTTTAGGGACCTGAAAATTTTCGCTAAGATTGCCGGAATAGAATTTACGTTCTTCTAGGCTAGCAAGTTTACCAAAGTTATCTCCACATGTCCCAAGACTTTGGGGAAGATCACTAACCCATAGATGGCCAAGGCCAGTAAGTCGAGGACCCTTCAATGTTTTATGTCCTTCATGATCTAGGCATATATGAACTCCCAAGTGAAACAAGGGTTCTTATTCTTTTCTTCAAGATGGGTTTCTACCACCTTCACGTCTAGACCAACAAGCTTGGAAAATTTCTTCCGGTAACCGAAATTCTTCTCCTTCTATTAGATTTTGTCGTGCTTCTCCAACTCTAGGCGTAGTAAGACCATGTATTCTTCTATGGTGGGAGTCATGTCTTCCTGATTGAAGACGAAGCATCGATAGGTTGAATCCTAGAATTCAACAGCTGCTAGAACCATGGAATCGTCTGTCTCTACTCTAAGAAAAATGGCTATGTCTCCGTACTTCTTAGTGAATATGGCTCGGTCTTAGGCTTCTAAGCTTTCCCACACAGTAACTTGTCCTGCCAAATGATTTTGAGGTAAACCCATATATACTGGCTTCGGCAGATCTATGGTGGTTTCCTTCCGCACAATGTGTCCGTTCTGACGCTGGAGCTCCAAGGACTTGCTTCGAACTTCGACATTCGAACGAGGGACCCTGAAACTAGATGATGCAACCCGAACACTCATGATCACTAACTGACTGGTGTTTCGAAATATCAACAGAATGCAATGCGATGTATGCTATAAGGTATAAGTACGGAAACAAAAGCATTAATACATAATAATAATGAAATAAAGTACAAAGAATAATATAGGAAAATCACAATAAATAATATAGAAAATAAAATGTATGGCTTTTCACATGGTTCTAATGGGGTGAGCTTTATAAAATCAACCATGTGGGTTTAGATCTAAAAGAAGGATCTCGAACCACCCTTACCCCCTACTAAGGCAGATAAGACGTTTGATCCTAGCCCATCACATGCTTGCGGATCGAACACTGTTCGAGGGGGTGTATCTCCACAATGCCCATGCGGAGGATTACTCACGAAAGCATAGTACTCTAGACCCTGAGAGTTTTTCACTAGCCCAAGCGGAGGGTTACTCACGAAGGCACAACTACTGTTCTTCCACTTTAGTTGGATAAAGCTCGGGTAGAAGGTTTATGTTATGATGCAATAACAGTTATAAATACCAAAAATGCAAACAAAAAATGCAATGAACTACTAAGGAAAATAACTCATGATCAAGTAAAAGTTGTTCCCTCTTTAAAAATAACCCCAACGGACTCACCAAGCTATGATAATAGAGTGGCCATTGGTCTCTTTTATCATATTAGGCGGACCAGAAACCTATAAACAAACTAGAGATTACAAAATCACAAGGGTTCAGGGGAACAATTACGTGTGGGGAAGGATTAGCACCCCACAACACCCGCATAATGACGCTTACTTGATCACTAATATTTTCTTTGTTGGTCCAGATGAATGCGTGCAAAAATTATTGCAAAAATCCACAAAGTTCTAAAAGTGACCCAAATTTGCCCACGACTGAACAAACCAAGGTCAAATTTAAACGCAATGAAGATTAAGGCATTAATCCCTAAAATTCAAAAATTTAGTCTCGCATAGTAGTTTCGACCATTCCCCAACTACTAGGGGAAAGCCAAATTAACCCTACTTCAGAAAACATTTCGTTTTTCATGATGCAAAGAAAACCCTTTTTATGACATTTTATGTACTCATTAATTCTTGTAGATGACTTAATGTCCATAGTTAATTATTTTTTGGAAGCATGTATTTAGAGAAACTAATCCTAAAAGGTCTTATTTAATTATTGGAAATTAGGGGAATATTTTTTTACTTAACTAAAAATTTACCTAAAAATGTATTATTTAATTACTTGCAATTAAGGAGAATATTTATTTACATTTTAAAAAAAAATTAACAAGTGAGTTATTAGAAGGCAAATAATTTTAGGAACCTAAACCTAAGGCACGACTGGTTAAACCATATTATTAGGAAATTAACCTATAAGGCACAAAGTTTAGTTAAGCCATCTAATGTTTTATTAATTATTGAATTTCAAGCGAAACTAGCATAAGAGTTTAAATTTTTAAATTAGGACTTCTTTTTCATTTTTAATGAAATATTACTCTATTATTGTATAACCTACGCTAACCAAAAGCTAAACTTAATTAGGTGACATAATTACCAATTAAATGAAATAAAAAATGAGGATGAATTAAATAATAGAGGGATCAAATTGCAGCAAACAAAAAAATTAAAGGACTGGAATTTAAATAAAAATGGACTAAATTGAAGAGATTGCAAATAGTGGGGGCTGAAGTATGAGCTCGACTGAGATGGGGTGTGGGTCAAGTCGTGGACTGCCTTGCACCGTCACACATGTCGTCGTGCGTGAGCGTCGGATGCTACTCGCCGGCCACGAGCACCTCCTTCTTCTACTCTCGGCTTCGGAGATGACGTTGTCTCCGCCTCCCGATGGTGGTAGATCCTCCATGAGCTTGATTCCGTGATAACTTACACATCTTTTCCTTCCAATTCAAATCGAAATAACATGAAAATATAAAAAACAAAGTTTTGGTATGGAAAATACGTCAAGAATCGACTATAGCTTGTATTTCTCTTCAATAATGTGTGTGTTACAAAGGATGAATGTTTGGCTTTTTATAGCCAATTACAAGGGTATAAAACAAGGGAATAATTTCATGGATTCTTTCTCGGATTACCAAAAAATAAACCCTAATATCTACATGATTATCTTTCCCAATTTGATATTGATCCTCGCCCAATTTGCTTGATTTGATTTAGTTCCTCCTTCCTTATTTTTATTTGATTCGGTAATTAATCCCCTTTTTACTTGCATGGCACAACTGGCCAAGGGAGTGGATGAGCGCGGCGACACGCAGTGGCAGGTGGTGGTCACGGTGACGGTCCATGGAAGCTGGTCGAACGAGGGGGTTAATCCTGGCACGTGATCACCACGCGCCGATGGTGATCCGAGTGAAGCCCTCTCGTACAATCTAGGTCGTTGGATCTTCTTTGGATCTAACAATGATGAAGGGTGCGGTGCAAAAGACAAGGAGGCTAGGGTTTTCGGGCGTTAATCTGGATCGTTGGATCAAGGAGTGATCCAATAATGGAGGCTTAGTTGCACATGGATTGAATCCTAGAGTTTTTGAATTAAACTTGGGCCAGCAAGCCCTTATTTGTGTACATGGACTTCCTTAATGGATTTTTAATAGACTAGAATATATTTTTATATGGGTCTTAACATATAGGCTAATTCTAGGAAACGACACTTATTTCAAGGCTAAATACCGGCGAACCTGATGATCGGGTAAACATTTTGTAAAAAGTTTGTTACAAATCATGTACATAGTTTGTTACCACTTTGTAAGAGAAAAAAGTTTGTACCGAATTTCTTACCAAAAGTTACCAAAGACCAACAGGGCTTAGTCTTGTAAGAAATTTTGTACATACCTTATTTGGTACAAATGTACATAATTTCTCACAAGTTATGTAAGGATTTTTGTATGTAACGAACTTACTACAAAATATACATAGTTTGTTACCACTTTGTAATAAAATAAGGTTTGCACCGAATTTCTTACCAAAGGTTGCCAAAGACCAAAAGGGCTCATGGTCTTGTAAGGATTTTTGTACATACCCTATTTGTTACAATAAAACGTAATTTTTTACAACTTCTGTAAGGATTTTTGTATGTACCGAACTTATTACCAAAATGTACACAGTTTTTACCACTTTGTAATAAAATAAAGTTTGTACCGAATTTCTTACCAAAGGTTTCCAAAGACCAAAAGGGCTGATGGTCTTGTAAGGATTTTTGTACATATCGTATTTGTTACAGTAAAATATAATTTCTTACAAGTTATGTAAGGATTTTTGTATGTATCGAACTTATTACCAAAATGTACACAGTTTGTTACCACTTTGTAATAAAATAAGGTTTGTTCTGAATTTTTTACCAAAGTTTTCCAAAGACTAAAAGGGTTGATGGTCTTGTAAGGATTTTTGTACATACCGTATTTGTTACAATAAAACATAATTTCTTACAAGTTATGTAAGGATTTTTGTATGTACCGAACTTATTAACAAAATGTACACAATTTGTTACAACTTTGTAATAAAATAAGGTTTGTACCGAATTTCTTACCAAAGGTTTCCAAAGACCAAAAGGGCTCATGATCTTGTAAGGAATTTTGTACATATCGTATTTGTTACAATAAAACATAATTTCTTACAACTTATGTAAGGATTTTTGCATGTACCGAATTTATTACCAAAATGTACACATTTTGTTACCACTTTGTAATAAAATAAGGTTTGTACCGATTTTCTTACACAAGGTAAAGGGTTGATGGTCTTGTAAGGATTTTTGTACACATCGTATTTGTCACAGTAAAACATAATTTATTACAAGTTATGTAAGGATTTTTGTATGTACCGAATTTATTACGAAAATGTACACAATTTGTTACCACTTTGTAATAAAATAATGTTTGTACTGAATTTCTTACCAAAGGTTGCTAAAGACAAAAAGGGCTCATGGTCTTGTAAGGATTTTTGTACATACCCTATTTGTTACAATAAAACATAATTTTTTACAACTTCTGTAAGGATTTTTGTATGTACCGAACTTATTACCAAAATGTACATAGTTTGTTACAACTTTGTAATAAAATAAAGTTTGTACCAGATTTCTTACCAAAGGTTTCCGAAGACCAAAAAGGCTGATGGTCTTGTAAGGATTTTTGTGCATACCCTATTTGTTACAATAAAACATAATTTCTTACAACTTATGTAAGAATTTTGTATGTACTGAAATTATTACCCATCCAACTGCACGATAGGTTTCGAAACTGGCCTAGTCGTTTCGGTACCTGCAACGCCCTGATTTTGGGTGTAGAAGTTTTAGAGTTTGAATCGGGCCGGTCAAGAACGGTTCGAACCTTTAAGGGAGATTTAGAGAACACCTAGTTCGGGATGCTTTAAAATTATGGAAAATATCTAAAAATTCTCATTTATTATATGAATGATTATGGTGAAAACAATTTTACAAAATAAGGTTTGGAAATACTACATTTCAGTGTAGTAAACAAATCGCAATTTTTTCAAAAGTTGAATAGTGACTGCTTTGTAAAGGATTGAAACTTTGAATCTTTAAGGAGCTAATTTTACCAAAATTTTTATATTCAGATTTCTCTTTATTTTGGGTGTTTTTAATAATTTTTTAATTAAGGAGAATAATGATTATTAAAAAAAGAAAATCTATCTTTGACTTTTCATAACTACCTTACGTTAGTTTTCTCTCATTTCATTTTCTCTCAATTTCTACTCAGCCAAACACAAATCCTTCATCAATTAGCCTCTGATTTTCATTCTTTTTGATAAGATTTCATTCTCCTTTTGATTCCTCATCAAATTCTCTTGTTTGCACTTTGGATTTTCAAGAAAACTTGCCCAAATTAAGGAGAAATCAGCCATTAGAGGTAAGCTTTGTCCTTCTCATCTAATGATCAGTTATTTACTAAAATTCCCAAGTTATCAATCCTTTGCTAATGATTCTTGAGTTGCTTTAATGTTAGAAACATGAAATTGTGTCAAAACTCAAGGTTCTTGGTGAGATCTTGATTATTTTCGTAACTATTGGTTAGGCTCTATTTTGAGGTTGATTTCTAATGTATTTTGGATGATAATTGATGTTATAAATGAGGTTTTCTCAAACAAATCCCGAATAGGTTTGGATTTCTTAAGTTTTGTATGCTAGAATGGTGGTTTTTGGGGTGGTTTTGGTGTTCTGTTATAGCTGGAGGTATAAGGACGAGTTTATGGTGATTTTTGGTGTTGATTGATGTTTAGAAATGATTAGAAGTGATAGATCTTGGCTGGGCTTTGTTTTGGAAGAGTTTTGAGATGATTTCGGTTGTTTTTGGGGGCTGAAATGGTGCTTGTGAGTAGAGCAACGAGTTTGTTTAGTTGGTTGATGATTTCAATGCATGATGATGCATTAATCCTCTGCTCTTATGTGTTATAAACAGGAGAGACATCTTCGGACACCTTTGGTGTTGATCTGGAAGTGTCGGGAGCTTAGATAGCGTTTCGGCGAGCAAGCAAAACGTAATCGGTGAGTGCGAATGGTTTAGAAGTCCTTGAGGGACAAAGAAACAAGGTTTGGGGATTTGGGATTGGTTTGAAACACCATCCTAAGTCTGTAAGTAAGTATGGCTAGAGTTGCTCTCAAATATGTGGTTGTTGCCCCTAAAATGCTTTTACATGCTTTTGTTTTGAGATAGACAAATTCTTACTGTTTTATGCATGATTTGTAGCATGAGATGATGCTTTGAAAGGATTTCATGAGATAGCATGATGCATTGATGAGTTTTGAGATTTTGATTTAATGCAAAGCATGAGATATGATTTTGAAATGAGATGAGAAAGTCTTGAGAAATATTGCATAAAAACAGTAGGTGAGATGATGTTTTGACATAATATATTTGCATAGAAGATGTGATACTTACCGGATATAATTGATCGATCAATAGGATGAGAGTGCACTATAATCTAAAAATTCGTGCGTGCTCTTTGGAGTTGGGAAATGGGGATAGTGCCATCCCAATCCAAAGTGAGAATCCGATGATGAGAGATACCATCGGGGTAGGACTTGGTGAAATACCCAAGCTTTGTGGCGATGAGAGATACTGCCATGAGAGTCCGGTGATGAGATATTCCACCGGGGTAGGACTTGACCTTGAGTCAAGCTAATCCGCATATCCGAGTAATGATGAAATGTGAAATGCCAATATAATAAATGAAAATGTATTTGATTCACATGTACCTAGTGTTGAGATGATTTATGCTAGGAGAAATGCATATGAGATATGGATATGAAATGCTTTAGTTTTCACAAGCATGAGTATGGTTTTGCCATAAGATTTGTATTGGTTTAAATGCATGAGATAGAATAAGGGTACATGTGTTTTCAAATAGAGATTTGCTTTGAAATGGTTTTCAAGCATGATATAGAATGAGCATGTTGTTGAAAATGGCTTTTGATAGAGTGTTTTGAATAATGCATTGTTGTGTTGGTTTTTCTTTAGAGCTTGCCTCACTAAGCAAATGTGCTTACGCTCTCTTTTACCAACAATGCAAATAATTGAAGTGTTTTGGGGAAGCAAGAAGGTTAAGAACATCCAAGGAAGTGTAGAGCTCATGTATGGTGATGTTTTTATATACCTTAGTATTGATAATTGACAATGGGGTTTCAAGGTTGTATTTGGGAGATGTGTTTTGAACTCCCTATGTTTGTAGCAAGATTGTTGAGGCTTTTGTGGTTTGTAAAGGGTCTTAAATGGTTGGTTTGAGGTTTGAGGTCCATATTTGGTTCATGTGGTTAGGAAGGATGCCTATAGACTAAATGTCCATGTGTTTGATGCCATGCTCTAGCTTAAGTCTCTTATATATGTTCCTTGTTGTTTAAACTTGTTGCTGGTATGTTATGGTATGATTTGGAGCATGTTTAATTGAGTTATAATTTGAAAAACCATAAAATTCTACTGATGCAGGGCAGGGTGCATCGAAACACCCTTATATGTTTCGAAACAGGGGCCTGAAATGGCCATAGCGTTTTGGAACGAGGGAAGGTGTTTCGGAACACTTTGGCTACTAGATAGGCCTATTTCGATACTGGTCTCAGAACGCACCTGAGTACCAAAACGGTCAACACCGTTTCGATACGAGCGTTTCGGTACGAAGGTCAGCGTTCCGGAACGGTTGACCGTTGGTCTGTGCATTTGAATTGTTTCAAGTTCTCATGTTTTACATTTTAGTCCTGAATGTTGTGGATGCAATTGCTTGAGCTTGGAATGTCCTTTTAAGCTGAAATTTGACAGAGAGGCATGTAATATGACTAATTACCTATTGGTAAACTTAAAATCTGCAAAGTCCTTATATTTTCCAAAATTTACATTTTGGTCCCTAAAAGTGTATTTCTTACAATTGAGTCCTTAAATGTTTTCCGATCGCTGTGCTTTTCTCTCCCATGATTCTTGAGTAATCACATAGGCTTAACGCGCATCTAGAAAAGATAAAAAGAAAAAAAGGTCGTTAATCAAGGTTGACTTTCGGGTTGACTTTGGTTTTCCCCGTGTAATCTTCGTAGTTCGGGTCAAGTGTCTAGGCCGGGCTAAGGGGGTTACAGTACCGGTGTGGCAGATTCAAAATAAAGCCAATCTTTCTATAGGGGTTTCGAAACTGGCCTAGTGGTTTCGGTACTAGTGTGGCAAATTCAAAATAAAGCCAATCTTTCTATAGGGGTTTTGAAACTGGCCTAGTGGTTTCGGTACCAGTGTGGCAGATTCAAAATAAAGCCAATCTTTCTATAGGGGTTTCGAAATTGGCCTAGTGGTTTCGGTACCAGTGTGGCAGATTCAAAATAAAGCCAAACTTGATATAAGGATTTTGAAACTGGCCTAGTGGTTTCGGTAGCAGTGTGACAGATTCAAAATAAAGCCAAACTTGATATAGGGGTTTTGAAACTGGCCTAGTAGTTTCGGTACTCGTGTGGCAGATTCAAAATTTTAACCATATATTAAATATCTGACTCCACAAAAATTTTAGTTCCAATATTAAATTTTAAATAATCAAGATCCGAATCTAATTAAACGCAAACATATTTTACATTTTATAATGTGGAGTTAAATTCGAATTTCGAAATCCACAATCCCCCTTCGCATATGTAATGTAGATTTAGATAATGAATATTTGAGACGTCTATTTATATTCTCTGGACCCGCAACAGATAATAATCTTAACATCTAAATCCAAATATTATCCAAATTTGTTGTTTCTAAATCTGAAAAGATTAATATCCTCAAATATCCGAATATGCAATCCAATTTTTCAAAAAAGAACCTTCTGGTTTTCTTTCGGGTTTTACAAAGAGAGAAATAAGAAATCAATTGAGATTGGTGAAGATGTCAATGCCAAAAGGGGTTTAAATAGAGAGCTTAAACAAAGGACTTCCAAAACATGGACATGCTATTGGTTGATCTAAATATAGGATTGAAATCTCGGGAAGCCATGAATTTGTTTCACCAAAATTAGTATTCTATTAGCACTAGCAGTCAACGCTAAAATTAGAAGACGATTTCAAGACCAGCCATGAAAAGGGTTTAATTGAAAATGTAAAGAATAGCTAGTTGCCAATCAAAGCATCAGCACAATACCACATGTAAACCATTGGCTTAAAACAACAATATCCCTTAGATTATCACATTCAGAAAGACTACTTGAACTAATCAGCAAATGCCAAAATGCTATTGAAACAGAAGATAACCAAAACTAAGATTGCATTCCAGAATCCGTCCCACAATAAGCAAAATCATCTAAACAATAGAAACTGATTCAAAGCATCAACACCGGAGTATTACATTCGAAAACAACCTATAGGCATCAATGTTACTGAAACACAACTAAACTTGGAAGGAAATCCAAAGCTTTTACTCAAATGGAAAAATGCTATCAAAACTGAACATAAACAGAAGGAAATTTAAAGCATTAACTCAAATCCCATCACACATTCAGCAATTCCATAAAAAACAGAAGCAAATGAAGAGCATCTGAAATGGTTTCCATCTAAATCAAGTTTTCATGCCAGAATTAAAGTTCCACAATAAGGAAAACCACCTAAACAAAAATTTAAACCAAAGATATGTTTATTCATAATATAAATCCACCACCTACACAAAATTCATGATCATATAAAGGAAGCTTAATCAGCATCATATTTTAAACAACTACCCAAAACTTGTAAAAAAAGAAACTTTAAAAAGATAACAATGAAAAACAAAAAATCATCTCTTTTCTTTTTCACTCCAAGGGAACATCGACATCCCCATCAGAAATCTCCTTCTGCAGATCTTTTGGGTCTTTCCCATCAACCGTAAGAGAAATAAGCAAATAAACAATTAAGAACTCTTATATCTTCATCTTTAAGCTTGGATGTGCAACTATAACGACTAATTAAAGATCGATACGAGGTATCCCATGTTTTAAAAAAATCATTTTGGGGATATTTCTTTTAAAATCCATATTTTGAAAATAAACTTGGAATGACCACCAGTCACTTACATAAGGTAGACCGGAAACTATAAAACCAAAGATTCATTTAAAATAGGTTCAGAAGTTGGTTACGAGTGGGGAATGATTAAACACCCCACAATGCCCGAAATTGGTACCAAATCGTACGTTGCTTTCATATCAATGGAAATCATTAAAATTTAAATTGTATTTAATTAAATGTTCATAACTGAACATAATCTTTAATTAAGTGGGCTTTAACATTTGATGGACTTGAATTAATTAAGCATCTAATTATTATGGATGACGTAAATTCAGACCATAGATTAAACCGAAATCAATTAAGCCTGACTGTTGTGTTAATTTATGGTTCGAGTTGAGTACATCACCTTTATGCATGATGCAAGCAATCAAACAGGATGTTATGACTTTTCAACTTTTATTCATTTTAAAATTTACCTTTAGACAATACGAATTAATTCGAATATTTGATCAATATCCAAAGTCATGATATTACTACAAAAATATTTGAGTTAATAAGTATCTTCTTTTTATAATTAACATTAATTCATTATCAAATCTCCATTGGAATATTAAAAATTCACATGAATGACAAATAAATGCATAGCACATAAAGTTTTAAATAAACACACAAAAGGCCCACTAAAGTCCTAACCTAAAAGGCCCAAATTATGAAATATATAATTAGTGATCTACCATTAACTAAGATAATCTAATATTAATCTTAATCCATTAAAACCTAAAAATATAAGAAAAACTAATATTTTATGAAATTATCTTGGATCATAATAATTAATTTGATTAATTTTAAAATAGTATCCCATTAAGCGAATGATACTATTTAAAAGAAATCGAATTAATAGTCATGATTTTAATTATAATACCTTAAACATTAATTTTATATCCTAAAATAGTTGAGAAAAGTAGAATAAATTTAACTAATTTCAAATATGCCCATTAAGCCAAGGACAAACTTTAATTTAATTAAATTTGTTCAAGCCCTAATTCTAACTAAAGGTTTCAATTCACCAAAAAAAATTAAATTACTTTAATTAATTTAAACACACACCCCATTAAGCCAAGGGCATGTTTTAAATTAACTAAATTAAATTCTAAAGAACTAAAACTATCCTAAAAGCATGCAAGCAAACACAAAATTAAACCACATATCGAACAAAAAGGCACAAGACACTAACAAATAAATGAAATAAAATAACATACAAGAATGAAACTTAACTAAACAAAAAGGATTACCAATAAACTCATCAACATTTCCATTAAACCATAAGAATAAATTGCACAACAAATAAAAAAGGAAGAATGTACCCAAAACCCAAGTATTTATGCCCGATCAACTAGATTCCGCGGGTTGTTGTTGGGGTTTTGGTGGAGAGTTGGGTAAAGGGTTTTTCTTTATGGTTTGAATGGGTGTAGGAATCGGTTTTGAAGCTTTAATGGTGATTTTTTGAAGTAATCGATGATGGGGGAACTTAGTTCTTTAGTTCGATGGAGTTTTGGATGATGGGTGAATAAAAAAAAAGGTTGAATGATTGGAGGGTTGGTTTCGGTAATAGAGAGTAAAGGGTGAGGAGTAGATGAATGTAGTGAGTGGGGAAAATGAGGGGCTTTGGGGGTTGCCGAGACTAAGGGAGCAAGGGGATGGCTAGGGAAAATTCATTAGTGTAGTGATTTTTTGGTCGAATGGCAGTGAGTTTTTGTTGTTGTTGTTGTTGTTGTTGTTGTTATTAGCTTAACAATATCCTTGGGCACCAAGTATTTTTCAACCAATGGGAGTGAGGCATTGATTTATCCAATAAGAACCAAGCCTTAATGAGCAAGAAGTTCAAGATATTTTCATTTTTGGTATTACTGTCCCCATGTAAGAACCAAATGTAATGGATCATGTAGTTTTGAGCTTAGGGTATAAGGTTTTGGGTATTGAAAGGGGTAATATGGATTGATTTTATTTCGAGCATTTAATTTAACCCAGACAAAATTGAGTGTCTACAGTTGCTCCTTGTTTTCCTTTTCCTTTTCTTTTTTTTCCTTTTTTTCTTTTTTCTTTTTCTTTTTGCCTTTTTAGGCGCCCTTGAGGGCTTTCACCTTGAGATACTTGTGTCTTCATCATTCCTTTTCTTTTCTATGACAAGCTTGAGTTCGGATGACACTCGTCGTCTTACTTCGGCGCACTCTCAAAACATGGCGTCTGAGGTCTTTTCTTTGATTAAACCTCAGTATACCTCTTTCAACAAGACGCTTGAATGTCGAGGTCAATTTCTTCCTTTAAGTCATCACGTCAAACCTTCCTCTTTTCCACCATTAGGGCGAGCAAATACCTCAACTCCCTGAACTCTTCTTTAAGTTCAATCTTCACTTTTGAACCTATCAAAGCATCTTGGCATTCCAAATGTGGTATTCATCATCTAAACTCGATATCATGACTTGAGTCTCCAAAGATGTCCCTTGTGGGTATTACTTGTCAACCCTCATACTTTCGGGTACTATCACGATGGGTATTATCTTTGACCCATTATAAATTTTAGCTCATGATGAACCAAACTTTCTTCATTCATATGTCCACACGTGAGGAAGGATATCTGCTTCAGGGTCCCTACACTTTAGGTCTCCTTATAAAGTAATACAAAGATGTCAGTCTACTTATTCGTTTCAATGCAAGAGTGTAAAACCTATGTTTGATTTTGATATAACTAGATCTTTAAGGATCAATTTGAAAAACTTAAAATTGTTTTTATAAATCCCTTAACAAGTTTTAAAACACCAACACTTTAAAACTGATTTGTAAAAATCAAACTCAAAATATTTTCTAAATGTTCTAAGCCAAAACTATTGAAAAACGTCAAAGAGTATCGATACCCTTCCAGGTGTATCGATACCATTTTCCAAAACTTGGCTACTAGAGGAACACGTATCGATACGGCAAACCCTCGTATCGATACGCCCCTGTGTTAAATCTCAAAGAGTTTGAATAGCGTACCGATACGGCAAACCCCTGTATCGATACGGGCTTTATAATTTTTAAAATATTTAAGTCCGTTTAAAAATATGACCGTTGGTGTCAGTTGGTTGGTAACCAAACTTTAAAAGGTCGTTGACCCGTATCGATACGCCTAACCCCCGTACCGATACGAGTTTAGACAGTGAGCTAAGTTCAGAAAATAGTATCGATACGGCCCTTGCCGTTTCGATACCCCGTACCGATACGCTTACGAGTGTATCGATACGCCCTATTTATTGCACACAACGGCTCTTTCTTTTCTGAGACAGGTATCGATACCCATTCCCGCGTACCGATACGCATAGCTGCAGAAGTGCATTTATGGTGGTAAGAGAGGGTTCCAACGGCTCCATTTATGTCCCCAACCACCCAAACGTCTAGAAATCAATGAAGAGGTATAAAAGAGACATCCAAAAGTATCAGCAACAACTATTGAACCAAAAAGCATCATCAAAGCAAAAATCCAAACCCTAGTGCTCTTCAAAGTCAAATTCTTGTACCCAACTCTATTGTCTTTCAATTTGTCAAATTGTATTGTGAGTTTGGGATTGTTGAAATTGTATTTGGGTAGACAATTATCCTTTGAGAGGAAAAATTTGAGTTTACCAAATTCATTCTTTGTATTTGAGTGGATTAAGCTTTGGGTAGAAAGCTTAATCGAAATTGTAAGGTTTCCTCCTCATCCAAGAAAAAGGGACGAATTCAATAGTGAATTGTTTGAAAATCCTTAGTGGGAGCTAAGGTAGTGGATGTAGAGTTCATTTGGAGAACTTGAACCACTATAACCCCTTGTGTCAATTTTTATTTTCATTCTTTCTCTTCACCAAAATTTTAATTTCCAATTCACCCCCTCTTGGCCATTTGCAAGTGTTCGATCAACTCAACAATTGGTATCAGAGCTACACTCATTGGAAGGATTACAACCCTCTTGAGTCGATTCTAGGAGAGTTTGATCAACAACAAGTCAAGCAATGGCATCCACATCCAACTATGAGTCCCAATCCACCACCAAGCCACCATTTTTCAATGGGGATAACTATCCTTATTGGAAGAATAGGATGAGGCTCTTCATCAAGTCTACCGACTATATGGTGTGGGATGTAGTTGAAGAAGGACCATACGTTCCCATGAAGAGAGATGGAGAAAGACTTGTCCCAAAAGTCAAATCCGAAATGACGGATGATGAGAGAAGAAGGATGCAAGTGAATGACAAAGCTCTACATGTGATATTTTGTGCACTTGGTCCGGATATCTACTTCAAGGTGTCTTCAATCGAAAGTGCCAAGGAGGTTTGGGACACCCTCGAGACAACATATGAGGGAACTAGTGATGTCAAGGAGACAAAGATTGGGCTACTCAATCTAAGCTATGAGAACTTCAAGATGGACCCCGAAGAAAGTGTCTCCAAGATGTTTGATCGGTTCTCGGTCATTGTCAACGGTTTGAAGGGTTTCAGCGAAATCATTCCCGAAGACAAGCTAGTGAGAAAGTTGTTGTACTCTCTTCCGGAGTCATGGGATGGCAAGAGAACGACCATTATTGAAGCTAGAGATTTGAAAACTCAAAAGCTTGATGCTCTTGTTGGATCTCTACTCACCCATGAGATCATGAGGAAGGGAAGAAAAGAAGGGAAGAAGATAGTGGAGAAGAAGGAAGTTGAGAAGAAGAAAGTGGGAATCGCATTAAAAGCTTCATATCAAGAAAGCGATTCTAGTGAGGATGAAGATGAGGAGATGGCTATGTTGGCCAAACGTTTTACTCGGTTCATGAAGTCAAATCGTGGAAGAAAATTCATTAGAAAGGGAGACTTCAAGAGTAAAAGCAAGGAAGATGAGAAGGACCCAATTACTTGTTTTGAATGCAAGAAACCGGGTCACATCCGTTCCGAGTGTCCTCAATTGAAAAAGAAAAGCTTTGGGAAGAGGAACAAGCTCAAAGCACAAATAGCCACTTGGAGTGACGATGAGTCTTCCGAGGAAGAGGAGGAAGTAGCCAACCTATGTCTCATGGCCATCGATGATGAACCTAAGGTAAAATCTAATTCATCCAATTTCGATTTTTCTATTGAGGAACTTCAAGATGCTTATGATGAATTGCAAGAAGTGTATGATGAGTTAGTAGGAAAATACAAAGAGTCCATTTTGAAAAACAAGAAAACAATTTCTGAGTTAAAAATTCAAAATGAGACATTTTCAAAAGCTAACTCCGAATTGGAAAAGAAGGTTTTGTTTTTAGTTAATCTTTCAAATGATCTTAAAACTAAAAATCTTGAACTTGAAAAACTTCTTTCCGATTTTCAAGATTATCACACAAAGGAGGTGGATAATCTTAAAACATCTATTGCTATTGGGAAAAATAAATTTGAAAAAGGAAATCACTCCAAATCCCAATATGTAAAAAGAAAATCTTTTGTACCTAAACAAAGAAATTTTAATAAGCAAACTAGAGGTCATAGAGTTAGGAGTGTTTGGGTTCCTAAAGAACTCATTATTTCTAATGATTTAAATGCTATTGCTTCTTGGATTCCCAAGGGAACCAAAATGTTAAAGGCTAACACTCATGGACCCAAAATGATTTGGGTACCAAAAATCAAATCCTAATTTCTTTGTTTGTAGGGGGAGCATTGCTACAAGGCCAAAGCATAAAGTCAAAACTCATGGTACCTTGATAGTGGATGCTCGAGGCACATGACCGGAGACAAGAGTCGATTCATGGATCTAAAGCCAAAAAGTGGAGGAGTAGTAACATTTGGTGACAACTCCAAAGGCCACATTAAAGGTATTGGCTCCATAGGTAATCACTCTACTATTCTCATTGAAAATGTTTTATATGTCGATGGTCTTAAACACAATTTATTGAGCATAAGTCAACTATGTGATAAAGGACTTAATGTTTTGTTTGATAAAAATGGTTGTAAAATCGTAGACATTAAATCTAATAATATTATGCTCATAGGTCATCGCATAGGGAATATATACATGGTGCATCTAGATGACATTCATACATCTCATGCATGCTTAGTTGCTCAAAATGAAAATGATGCATGGTTGTGGCATAGGAAGCTAGGACATGCTAGCATAAGTGTTTTGGAAAAACTAGTCTCTCTAAATCTAGTTAGAGGTTTACCCAAGATAAAATTTTCAAATGATAAAATTTGTGATGCATGCTCAAAGGGTAAACAACATAGGTCTTCCTTTAAATCCATTAATGATGTTTCCACTAGTAGATGCTTACAACTAATTCACATGGATTTATTTGGGCCAATTAGGACTATGAGCTTGGGTGGTAAGTCTTATGCTTTTGTGCTAGTTGATGATTTTTCTAGATTTACTTGGGTTCTCTTTTTAAGTACTAAAGATGAGGCTTTGGAAAAATTCATCACATTTTCAAAATTAACCCAAAATGATCTTGAGCTTAGAATTTCACATATTAGAAGTGATCATGGAACCGAGTTTCAAAATTTAGGGTTTGAAGATTTTTTAAATGAAAATGGTATTAGCCATAATTTTTCGGCTCCTCGAACTCCTCAACAAAATGGGGTAGTTGAGAGGAAAAATAGAACTTTACAAGAAATGGCTAGAACTATGCTTTGTGAAAACAATTTACCTAAATATTTTTGGGCGGAAGCCACAAACACCGCTTGTTATATTGTAAATCGAGTAATGATTAGGCCAATTTTAAAGAAAACACCTTATGAGATCTTAAAATCCAAAAAGCCTAACATTAGCTATTTCCACCCTTTTGGGTGCAAGTGTTTTGTTTTAAATAATGGAAAAGATAACTTAGGTAAATTTGATGCAAAAAGTGATGAAGCCATTTTTATAGGTTACTCTTTAACCTCTAAAGCCTATCGAGTATTTAACAAAAGAACTTTAGTAGTAGAAGAATCTATTCATGTTGTATTCGATGATAACCTCCTTTCTAGGATGGATTCTTGTGATGATGATGATGTAGGGATCATGAATGCCTTTGATGGAGGTCAAACTTCAAAGAAGGATGAGATTCCAACAAAAGAAGAGGACTCACAAGATCCACCTCTTGAAGCCTTGAAGGACTTGGCTATTGAGGAAAAGGAAGTGAGCTACCCAAGGGAGTTGAACTATGTCAAAGATGGTGAAATCTTGGGTGATCCATCCAAGGGGGTAACCACTCGTTCTTCTCTTAGATTAATGAACCATGTTGCATTTATCTCATGCATAGAGCCTAAAAATATAAAAGAAGCATTGAAAGATGACTTTTGGATCATGTCTATGCAAGAAGAGTTAAATCAATTTGAGAGAAGTAATGTATGGACATTAGTTGATAGGCCTAGTAATCAATCTACAATAGGAACTAAATGGGTCTTTAGGAACAAACTAGATGAGAGTGGTAACATTGTGAGAAATAAAGCTAGACTTGTAGCACAAGGTTACACTCAAGAAGAGGGAATAGATTTTGATGAAACCTATGCACCCGTAGCTAGAATGGAAGCCATTAGGATGTTGCTTGCATATGCATGTTATCATAATTTCAAGCCTTTTCAAATGGATGTTAAAAGCGCATTTTTAAATGGTTTTATAAATGAAGAAGTGTATGTAGAACAACCACCGGGTTTTGAAGACTCAAAATTTCCAAATCATGTTTTCAAACTTACCAAAGCTCTTTATGGTTTAAAACAAGCTCCTAGAGCTTGGTATGAAAGACTTTCAAATTTTTTGATTGAAAAAGGATTTGAAAAAGGTAAGGTGGACACTACACTTTTCATAAAAATGTATAAAAATGACATCTTAGTAGTTCAAATTTATGTTGATGATATTATTTTTGGCTCTACTAATGAATGTCATTGTCAAGAGTTTGCTAAGTTAATGCAAGGTGAATTTGAGATGAGCATGATGGGGGAACTCTCATTCTTTTTGGGACTCCAAATCAAGCAAAAGAAGGATGGCACCTTCATCAACCAAGCAAAATACATAAAGGATATGCTCAAGAAGTTTGGCTTGGAGAATGCAAAGCCTCAAGCCACTCCTATGAGCTCATCTACAAAGCTTGACAAAGATGAAGGAGGTAAGTGTGTTGACTCTAAGCTTTATCTCTCTATGATTGGATCTTTGCTTTACCTTACCGCAAGTAGACCGGATATTTTGTTTGGTGTTTGCTTGTGTGCTAGGTTTCAAGCTAGTCCTAGAGAGTCTCACCTTATAGCCGTTAAGAGGATCTTTAGGTATCTTAGAGACACTCTTTGTTTAGGTCTTTGGTACCCTAGAGACTCTACCTTCAACCTTCATGCTTATTCGGATGCGGATTATGGGGGTTGCAAAATCGATAGGAAAAGTACTTCGGGAACTTGTCAATTCTTAGGTAGTATGCTCATATCTTGGTTCTCTAAGAAACAAAATAGTGTAGCCTTATCTACCACCGAAGCCGAGTACATATCCTTAGGGAGTTGTTGTTCTCAAGTCCTTTGGATGAAGCAACAACTCTTAGATTATGGAATTAAAGTTGGAACCATACCCCTAAAATGTGACAACACTAGTGCAATATGCTTAACAAAAAATCCCATCCAACACTCTAGAACCAAACACATAGAGATAAGGCATCATTTCATTAGAGATCATGTCCTTAAAGATGATGTGGCTATAGAGTATGTAGACACCTTGAATCAATTAGCGGACATATTTACAAAACCGTTAGACAAAGAGCGTTTTTGGTCCCTTAGGAGAGAGTTAGGTCTAGCTAGCCTATCTTGACCTTTTAGGACCTCTTTTGTGCTTAAATATGCTTGATTTTGTGAAATGCCATGTTTGTATGCTTAGACTCCCAATTTCATCCATGCCTATAGTTAGGGGGAGTATGGTTCTGTTAAAATATGCTTAGAACTGCTCATACATCATTTGCATACTCATAGAAGATGTTAGGTTCGAGCCATTGGTTGTTCTTTGAACCAAATATGTAATTCTGGGCATCCAGTATCGATACAGCTCTACGCGTATCGATACCCGTTCTTCATTCAGTTTCCCAGAATTTTCTTCGCTTCACGCGTATCGATACGATTCATCCCGTATCGATACGAGTCGTTTCGATACAGACCTCTCCGTTTCGATACGACTCTTCCAACGGGCATTTTTGCGAAAAGACAATTATATCCCCGTATCGATACACCTTCGGGCGTATCGTTACTCGACTGCGCTGATGGCATTAATTAGGCTTTTAATGAGTTCAACTTTTACCATAACTCAAATTCTTCAAAACCTAATTAACCGTAGCCGTTTTGCCTATAAAAGGGAACTTCTTCCTTCATATTTTTCACATCTCAACTCAAACCTAAAAGAGTTTTTGAATCAAGCAAGGCTTTGTGCTATCTTTCTCATCTTTGTGCTAGTTTTCTTCAAATCTTCAAGTTTCTACCAAGGTAATCTCCTTCTTTCTTTTTTTTTCAATTTTTTGTTTTGCTGTTTTGATTCTTTTTGCTTTTTTTTACAAACTTTGTTTTTCTTCAAACCTTTTCTTGAATTTTTCTTCTAAATTTTTTTTTTTAATTTCTCTTGAAAATTTTCTTTTAAATTTTTTTTACCTTGATTTTTACTCAAATTGAAGAAACCCTTTTGCTTAATTCTCTTTTAGATCATGGCACCAAAAGAACCATCGAGGAAGCGACCGAGGGCTACTCATGCCGGTGAATCTTCCAACCTTGGAGAGATTGCTCGTCCAAACTACTCAATCATCTATGAGCAATCCTTTGAAGGCAATTCGGGTCTAGCTCACTTTCGTCAATATGAGAATTATAAGATCCGTGCCGAAAGGGTAATCTCCGTTCCTTTTCTCAATTCGGAGCGTTTCAAGTTTGAATACCTTCCTTTGCTTCATCGTTGGAATTTCATGGAGTTTCTCTCTATTCCCGGTATTTTCTATCGCCTCTTGGTTTTGATTTTCTATGCTAATGCAAGATGTATTAGTCGTAATGGGGAAGTTGTTGCAATTAGCTCTTATCTTATGGGAAAGAAAATAATCCTTGATGTCAAGTCTATTTGTGAGGTTTTTAAGTTGGATGATGAAGGCCTTGATGATGAGCATGGTATGGGGCATGTTCTTAGTGGATCCGTCACCGCCCTCAATGCTCACGACCGGATCCTACATTTGATGGTGTCGTGGTGGTTTCGTCCTTCCGGAGGAAAATATTCCACCATCCGTCAAGTGGATGATTTTTGGATTCGATGTTTCCGTGAAGCCAAGCGACCAAATCTAGCCCGACTCATGTTCGCGGAGATCGTCTACCTCGTTCAAAATCGTAACACTCCTCACGTCACCTCCTTCACATACGGTTCGGCTTTGAGTTATTTCTTTATTAAAAAGGATATTGATTGCTCTTATGACTATCCAACTCATCTCACCGATCCCATTGATGAGCGATCTCTTGCTCGGGAAAAATTTACTTATCTTAATGGTGAATGGATACGTCTTGCCGAGTTACCACCGGAAGCCGCCGCCATGTTTGAAGAGGCTCAAGCTCCTCAAGCTCCTCGCGCTCCTCAAGCTCCTCGCGCCCCTCAAGTCCAACAACCCAACATGGATGCTCTCATGACCTATCTCAATGAGCAATTTACCGGGTTGCGCACGGACATGAATACTCGTCTCACTTCCATGGAAACTACCTTTGATACTAGGATGACGGGTATGGAGAATCGCCTCACATCTCTTGAAAGTGGACACAATTCCTTGAATATTTCCATTGCCGCTTTCCATGATGAGTGGCGTAACAGTATGCGCACTAATGAGCCTTTGGGAGATGGTGATGAAGATGATGAAGACGAAGAAGACGATGCTTAGACGTTTCTTCTTGCATATCATTCATATCATTTAGGATTTCCTATTTTATGCACCTATGTCTTATGTTCTTAGGATTAAGTTTGTTTTAGGATTAAAATCTATGCTTTGATTTCTTGCTTGTTTTTGTTTGGATTTCCAGTTTAATGTTATGATGAATAAAATTATGTTGCTTATTATTATTATACCTTTGATTTCTTTATGCACTTAATTGTCTCAATGAATTTTTGATCTAACAAAAAGGGGGAGAAGAAACTAGCTCAACTTCAAATATTTTGATTTTAACTCAAAGGTTACCAAGCTTATATTAAGGGGGAGTTAACTTTGTAAAGTTTTTCAAAAGTGTCAAAAATTTTAAGTTTTAGTTTTGTTATATCAAAAAGGGGGAGATTGTAAAACCTATGTTTGATTTTGATATAACTAGATCTTTAAGGATCAATTTGAAAAACTTAAAATTGTTTTTATAAATCCCTTAACAAGTTTTAAAACACCAACACTTTAAAACTGATTTGTAAAAATCAAACTCAAAATATTTTCTAAATGTTCTAAGCCAAAACTATTGAAAAACGTCAAAGAGTATCGATACCCTTCCAGGTGTATCGATACCATTTTGCAAAACTTGGCTACTAGAGGAACACGTATCGATACGGCAAACCCTCGTATCGATACGCCCCTGTGTTAAATCTCAAAGAGTTTGAATAGCGTACCGATACGGAAAACCCCCGTATCGATACGGGCTTTATAATTTTTAAAGTATTTAAGTCGGTTTAAAAATATGACCGTTGGTGTCAGTTGGTTGGTAACCAAACTTTAAAAGGTCGTTGACCCGTATCGATACGCCTAACCCCCGTACCGATACGAGTTTAGACAGTGAGCTAAGTTCAGAAAATAGTATCGATACGGCCCTTTCCGTTTCGATACCCCGTACCGATACGCTTACGAGTGTATCGATACGCCCTATTTATTGCACACAACGGCTCTTTCTTTTCTGAGATAGGTATCAATACCCATTCCCGCGTACCGATACGCATAGCTGCAGAAGTGCATTTATGGTGGTAAGAGAGGGTTCCAACGGCTCCATTTATGTCCCCAACCACCCAAACGGCTAGAAATCAATGAAGAGGTATAAAAGAGACATCCAAAAGTATCAGCAACAACTATTGAACCAAAAAGCATCATCAAAGCAAAAATCCAAACCCTAGTGCTCTTCAAAGTCAAATTCTTGTACCCAACTCTATTGTCTTTCAATTTGTCAAATTGTATTGTGAGTTTGGGATTGTTGAAATTGTATTTGGGTAGACAATTATCCTTTGAGAGGAAAAATTTGAGTTTACCAAATTCCTTCTTTGTATTTGAGTGGATTAAGCTTTGGGTAGAAAGCTTAATCGAAATTGTAAGGTTTCCTCCTCATCCAAGAAAAGGGGACGAATTCAATAGTGAATTGTTTGAAAATCCTTAGTGGGAGCTAAGGTAGTGGATGTAGAGTTCATTTGGAGAACTTGAACCACTATAACCCCT
Organism: Hibiscus trionum; assembly: GCA_030270665.1. Lineage (NCBI taxonomy): Eukaryota > Viridiplantae > Streptophyta > Magnoliopsida > Malvales > Malvaceae > Hibiscus > Hibiscus trionum. The sequence continues at coordinate 3,332,844 of BSYR01000007.1, read as the reverse complement.
TGTGTCAATTTTTATTTTCATTCTTTCTCTTCACCAAAATTTTAATTGCCAATTCACCCCCCTTTTGGCCATTTGCAAGTGTTCGATCAACTCAACAAAGAGACTTATGAGGATGATCTAGATAAAATTATTTAATTATTTTGAAAAACGTGACAAACAATTGTTAATAAAATCAAAATTAAATCTTGAAAAAAGATCAACCCAAGCGAAGCTTATGTTTAAAGGATCACCAATGTTGTGGTGATATGTACACATGTGAAGCCCTCTCCAGGCTATTAGGCTTATGAGAGGAACATTCTCATATGTCTAATTTCTAACCCATTTGAGTGACTCTCTTTGACTCACAAACTCATCGTGCCCCGTCTTTTCCTCTTTTTTGATCTTAACCAGACATTAGAACTATAACAATCCTTGAAGAAAGGTTAACCCTGATAGGCGGGATGTAATATGAAGACAAACTCATCTAACTCATATATCCATGTATGATCAAAATGGTCTTTTCAAGACTTGTAATGTAGGCCATGGATCATGGTTATGAAAGAAAGGATATGTAGTCCCAAATAAGTGTTTAAGGGTGATAAAACCAAGGATCATTTCTTCCGATTAAAATCTCAATTTTGTACTATCTAATATGGATATGCTAAGATGAAATACCATTTTCTCTTTTTCTTTTTTTAGATCACTCTAGACTCCCATTTTGGTTTTTCACCCTAGAGTTCATTTTCTTTCATCTAGTTTAGGAACACGTAGCTTCGGACCCACATGCGTCTTGGCACTGTGTGGATGCATGTTTCCATTCAAAGGTGACCAATCCTTCAAGGCTCTTTTAAATAGAGATTCATTTGGATGGAGAATTCTTATATACCTCTCTCTCTCTCTCTACAAACTTGCACTTTTCAATTTAGTGCTTTCACTTGGTAGTTTTTTCAACCTTTGTGTTGGTAATTTTCAACTTGATTTGGTTGGCTCTTTGAGCACAAACTTTTCTTTCGATGTTTCCTTCTTATGTTTCTCTTGCTCAAACTGATTCCTGCATTCAATGCATTCATTCTCCTTTATTGCCCCTAATTCATAAGGCACCATCTTCATAGCATGATCAGAACCAAATGTCAATCATTTTCCCATAAACCTTTATCTTTTTTGCCCATAGTGTGAGAGTGATCCTTGGTTTGGGTTCAATTGAAAGAAAATTATCAGGCTCAAAGGGGGACAACAATGGATACTTTTCTTATTTTCTTACTTTGTGAAGGGAAATGAAGGAATGCCAAATGTCCTCCCATATATGAATAAGTCAAAGAAAAACAGTCTTCAGGTGGTAGATGTTTTAAGGTTATCACTTCATTTAAGGGCCTTGAACAACAATGCATGAGAGGAAAATTCGCTCATAGTTTGTGTATGGGATTTTTCCATTATTCCTCAACACTCCTTGTCATCCTTCCCTTGGCCTAAATATAACATAGGGTGTTCACATTTGCAGTACCCTCACAACATTCGATTTTTAAATTTGAGTTAAAGTCATTCTTGCAAAAGGTATATACATATATGTTTGGGAAAACAAAAATCATCCTATAATAAAGAATAGATAAAATATTTATAAAAAAAAAATAAAGAATATAGAATGCTTGCCAAATGAAATGCATATGAGTCTCTTTCATTGAAATCAAAACAAGTAAACATGCTCTGACAAAAGCTCCTCATTTCGCTTCTTCTTTTTTTCTTTTTCTTTTTTGCATAAACATGAACGAGACATACTCCTCCCACTCCAAGACTCCAACCAGTCTAAAAAAGTAGGTACTCATTTGAAATTTAGTTTTTACCGGTATCTATGATCCCAAACAATGCAGTGATATGAGATTGAGCAATTTGATCCTTCAAACTTTGTTCAATCCTATCTAAGCGGTCTTCAGTGTCCTTTTTCCTTTGCTCCATTTTGGACATTCCATCATCCATCATTCTCGTTTGCAAACAGGTGCCGTAAGATGGCGGAATGAATGTAAATTGAGATAACACTTCCCACAATTAATTTTAACGATGTATATGTATGAAAATGAGATAATTTAAATACAAGCAACTAATATATAAAATGCAAGGATGGATGCAAGGAAGTGTTGATCGAAGAACATCCTCCTTAAACAACTTTCCATAACGGATATCAAGTCCCATTACAACGAGAAAAGAAAATAATTGCCACATAGGGCACAACTAAAAACCTATGTTAGCCTTTGCTCACTGTCTGATCAATCTTGAACTTCGGGATTCTTTAACTCGTTATAATAGACTCTTTCTCCCATTATGAAAGCCTTAAATTTTGGATCATTCACAAATCAACACTTCGTATGAAAATATCATGAATATGCAAAAAATAAACAAACAAAGAAAGAAAATAAAAGTAAATGAGTTAGTAATATATATAATAAATAATGAATATAAAGCAAATGTATAACACACCAAAACGGATTAACAACAAAAGGCCTAACAATATGAATTTCAGTTCACTATGGTTATCCGCATGGCTCTAATGAGGTGGGCTTCTAAAATTCTCACACATGTGGGTTTGATTCTAGACAAGGGTACCCAAACCAAGGATTTAAATAGTGTTTGTGGTTGCGTTTTTGGTCGCGTCGCAGACATAACAGAGGCTATTGCGGTCATTGTCGGTGTCACGGTCGTGAATTTTTTTTTAAAATTTGCACAACTTATTGTAAAATATAATAATTATAATATAACTATAAAAAATCATTTTTAATGATATTTAGAGTATTTTCTAAATAAAAATAAACATAAATTAAAATGTATTAAAAATATCTATTATAAATTATAATTGTGAGATAGGAAATTAAATTTCTTACGATTTTATCAAAGAAAATTTTTCCACCAGCAAACTCAAAAATAATATATATATATATATATAAACTTTCTAGGTCAATACGTAAATTAAAAAAAATGATCAAGGTAAATATAAAAAATGAGAAATTTAAATTATAATTATAAAAAAATTCCAACACTTATAAATGGATTTAATTGAAAGAAAATAAGACTTAGAGGCTCAATTGGAAGTTTTGTTATGGATTTCAAGACTTAATTGGAAATAGAATAAAACAAAACATCTTAGTTAAACTAAAAATCTATCTTAAAGGACTAAATTATAAGAGTACTAAAACTTTTAAGCCTCTCCAAAAATTCATTAAAAATTGAACCCTTCTTCCCGCATTTACCCTTTTAATGTTATAGCATAGTCTTCAACCCCGATTATCTTTTTTTCTCTGCAACATTTTCCTCCTCCCATTTTCATCTCCGGCCACCATCCGTGATTGGTCTGAAAACGGGGATAGCGTCTCGTTATCGCCGCGACGAACGTTATCGCGTTATTTCGCGTCTGCGACAGACCGCTATGGTCGTAATTCTGTTGCCCACCGTGATTTCCTCCGATTGCGGTAGCGAACGGCAGCGCGACCGCAATTTTGCAGCCGCAATTGCGTTATCGTTCCGCTATTTAAAACCCTGACCCGAACCTATCTTATTACCTACTAAGGTAATAAGAACCCCAATTCTGCTTAGAGCATTTAGTTTAACCCAGAAAAAATTGAGTGTCTACAACATCCTCTTGTTCTTCAAGTGTCATTGGCTTGTATTTATAGCGTGGAATGTGAATCTAGCCGTTTATATCCGTTGGGAATGGTTTGGAGCCATTGGGAAACTTTAAAACATAGCATTTAATGCTTACCTGCAATAAGTTTTGAAACTACTCATAGAGTTTCGAAACTCTTTGAGTCAGATTTGAAAAATTGACCGTTGGAACAAAAAGTTTCGAAATTTACTCGATAGTTTCGAAACTTGAAAATTGTCTGGAATTAAAAGTTTGAAAACTTTCGTACAAAAGTTTGGAAACTCTTGTAGGAGTTTCAAAACTTCTTTAAGAGTTTTGAAACTTCTGGTAAAGTTTGGAAAATTTTCTCCAAAAATTTCAAGAATTAAGTAGTTTTGACTTTATGAAAATGTTTTAAGTTGATGAATGATTCAAAACATTTTTTAAACATATTTTCAAGTTTTTTTTATTAAAAACCGGCCCTTATAAAAAACAAAAACCAACAGAGTTCAAAGCATAATAAATAAAAGAAACAAAACGTGGACAACAAAGAGAAAAGAAAGAAAAGCTGCAATAAAGGGCTAGTCGGTTCGTCTCCCCAGAAGGTTCTGATAAACGAGTGAAACGATCGCAAGGGAGAAGAAAAAATAGGGGAGCAGATCTGAAATCCCCAAAGCTTCAAGACGCAGTGCCGGCTCCGATCATGGTGGTTCCGAGAGCCTCCGGTCAGTCTCCGCCACAGCTACAACCTCTTCAGGCGCATCCTCTACCCAGAAACGGTCTTCACGCCTATTCCTTGCCGCTTGCGCCAGTGCGTGCGCCGTTCGATTCCCTTCTCGAGGAACAAATTGGAATTTGCAGGACTCAAAAGCGGTCGCCAGCTATTTGATAGACCAGGTAATAGGACGAATCTCAGATAAATCCTCATCTGTCTCTTGGATTTTATTAATAATTGTTCTTGAACCGCTTTCGAGGATAACTCTTTGGAATCTCAGCTCTTGGGCAAAGATGAGACCATGCAAAACGGCCATAGCCTCTGTAAAGAAAGGTGAAGGAGAGGAAGGGACAACTCTGTAGCCAGCGCCTTGAATCGCCCCCTGGTCGTCCCTCACAATCATTCCTGTAAAAGAATTCGTGGAACTTTGTATAAAGCTTGCATCAGTGTTCACCTTGACCCAGTCAAGAGGGGGTCGAGACCATTTGATCATCCCATTTGGGTTTGGATGGGCCAGCGTGACTCCGAGGGACCGAAATTCATACTCGTATCCTCTGACAAAGGTAATAAGTTCCTCCGTTCTTTGCCAAATTTTATCATGTAGTCATTTGTTCCTTGCATGCCATAAGGACCACACTGTGTATGCTAGTAGCTCATTACTTAAGTGTTTAATGTTCACAAAAAGCCAAAATAACCACTCTAGGAAACCTGCTTGATTAATATCTGCAGGCCACTGGACATTTAAGGCAGACCAAACATTTGCTGCAAAAAAACAATCTCTGTTAAAATGTAAAATCGATTGCGGCTGCACTTCCATAACTCTATACGAACTTTAGCAGGACACTTTAGGCTCCACATTTTCTTATAGAAATTAATAAGCGTGGCATCAGTGGAGAAGTTACCTTGTAACAACCGGTACCTACTGCGTACTGAATATATCCCACTCTTTTCCCCACTCCACACAAGACGGTCAGTCTGAGGAACCAGCGGGAGCTGAATGGAGAGGATGGCGTCTCTGTCACTAGGTAGAAAGATTGAACTGATTAATGATACATTCCATTCATTCGAGTCATCTGAAATTATATGGTTAACTGAAAATATCGAATCAACTCTAGGGGTCGCCACCTTGACATTAGGGAGACATGGTAGCCAGTAATCATCCCAAATAGATATATTTAGACCCGAACCTACCCTCCATTTAAGGCCGGACAAGAGGAGACCTTTAGCACTCCAAACACTCCTCCATATAAGAGACGGATTAGACCCTAAATTAGAGTGTAGAAAGTCCGTATTGGGGTAGTATTTAGCCCGAAAAATTCTGGCAGATAAAGAACCTGGATTCTGAAGGAGTCTCCAGCCTTGTTTTGCAAGCAAGGCAATATTGAATTTTCCTAAATCTTTAAACCCAACTCCCCCTTCCTCTTTAGGTAGGCACAGCGAACTCCAAGTGCACCAGTGAATGCCCCTCCTACCGGCCCCCTTATGCCACCAGAATTGAGCCATTGAAGCTTCGAGTTGATTGCATAGTATTTTCGGCATCATGAAACAGAACATAGCATAAGTTGGGATAGATTGAAGAACAGATTTAATAAACACCTCACGACCCCCCACCGATAGACCTCGAATACACCAATTCGATTTCTTCTTCTCAAACTTATCCTTAAAGTCCTTAAAAGCATTCATTTTATTTCTCCCCACCAAGGCTGGTAGTCCCAAATATCGCTCCGGATTATCAGAACAAGAAACCCCCAAAATACTGCAAATCTCCTCACGGATTGATTCAGGAACATTCGAGCTAAAAAAAGCCTCGACTTATCATAATTAATCAGCTGCCCTGATGCCTCCGCATAAACAGATAAAATGTCTTTAATAGAATTAGCACTAGACGATGTAGCATCACTGAAAATAAGCGAATCATCCGCCAAAAGCAAGTGGGTTAATATCGGAGCATACCTATTAATTCTTGCACCTTTAAAATTCCCCGAAGAGTGATCTAAATGGAGAAGAGTAGACAAACCCTCACTGCAAATCAAGAAAAGATAAGGGTTGAGCGGGTCACCTTGTCTTAATCCACGGCTAGGAGTAAAGGAAGGGCTCGAAAAACCATCAATACTAACAGTGTAGGACACCGAGCGTACACAGCTCATAATGATAGAAACCCATGTAGAATTAAAGCCCATTCTCAACATCATATCCTCTAAGAACTACCATTCCACCCTATCGTAAGCCTTACTCATGTCCAACTTTAGCGCAAAATGGCCCACCAAGCCGGATCTCCTATTTTTAAAAGTATGGAGCATCTCATAGGCTATCATAATGTTATCCGTAATCAGCCTATCCGGGACAAAAGCGCACTGGGTCTCGTTAATGCAGATATCCAAAAAATGTTTAAACTGATTGGCCAGCATTTTCGATGCAATTTTATATAGCACATTGCACAAGCTAATGGGCTTAAGCTGAGTCATGTTTAACGGGTCCTTCACCTTTGGAATAAGAACAATACATGTTTCATTGATCTCTTGGAAATCCGTGGACCCATTCGCCAATGAAATGCAATAATCAGCAACCTCTCTTCCTATTATATGCCAGAACTTCTGGTAGAAAATAGCCCCCAAGCCATCCAAACCCGAGGCCTTTAGAGGATCCATAGACTTCACCGCCACGCAAACCTCTTCGTAAGTAAAAGGCTCATTCAACATATCATTCATTGGCTGGGTAATACATTCACGAACACCATCTAGGATCAAGTTAACATTATCGCAGCCTTGTGACGTAAAAAGACTGAAAATATTCGGAAGCAACATTAAGAATACCTTCACTATCCGAAACAGCAGCTCCCGAAGAATTGACAATCTGCTTTATTTTATTTTTCCGACGCCTCCCGGATGCAAAACGGTGGAAAAAAGACGTGTTACGATCCCCGTTGCAAAGCCAGTTCGCACGTGCTCTTTGTTCCCAATATACCTCATCCTTATCCGCATCCATATTTAGGGAGAGTTTCGTTTCAATAATTTCACCCAGAACATCATCCGAAGGTTCTTGGTTCCATAATTGATCTAACCGTTTTCGTAAGTCTGCCACTGTAATAGATTTTAGGCGACGTACCTCACGGAACCAATTATTTAAACCTTTGCAAACATGACTGAGCCGTAATGGAATTGGGCCTACTGACTCATTCCATAATTTTAACACCTCCGGCTTGCAAGAGTCTTCAGTCAACCAACAAGCTTCAAATTTACAAGGCCAATTACGAACAAGTCTTAAAGCACCCGTCGTGTCTAACAGCAAAGGACAATGGTCTGAGATTGAGTGTACCTGATGATTGAGAGTGAAATTCGGAAAAAGTTCCCACCAACAACCATTTGCAACTCCCCTATCAAGACGCTCACGGATGTTATTAACCTGTGTTCGCCCCCTTTCCCAGGTGTACCAGCTCCCAGAATAACCTATATCGGAAAGAGAACAATCCGATAAAACAGCCCGAAATTTTTCCATCTGTCGTTCACTTCGACGCAACCCTCCCTGCTTTTCATTAGCAAACATTATCTCATTAAAATCCCCTATCACTAACCAGGGAACTTTCGGGATATCGTTTAGAAGGCGAAGTAAATCCCATGATGCCTCACGTAATTGTTCCTCCGAAGCACCATAGAAACTAGTGCACCGCCAACAATTGCCCTCGGTATCCTCGTTGATAATCACATCGATATGTCAGGGCGAAAAGGACCGCAAAGAGACAGCCACCGTTTCTTTCCAGGCAAAAGAAAGACCTCCACTACGACCCACTGAGCTTACTTCAATTCCATTAGGAAAACCACAAACCTGACGTATGCGAGCCATTCTTGAATCCTGTAGTTTTGTCTCGCTAAATAAAACTACAGAGGGGTTAAAGTCTCTTAACGCGTGTCGGAGACGACGTACGTTCCGTGGGTCCCCCAAACCCCGGACGTTCCAACATACCATCTTCATTGGGCCCATCTGGCCTGCTCCACCGCAAGGCCTGCCGATATAGTCGCATTCACCTCGGTTGAATCCGGTTCAGCAGAAACTCCCGAAGCCATATGGATAATAGTTCTTTGCCTCTTAAGCCCATCCACTTTAGTTAATGGGCTTTGTTCACCTTCAAGCCCTATCTCAATATCAAAAATGGGATTAGTTATAGAATGGCTCGTGTGACCAGAAATATTGCCTTTATTAGAATGGAAACTAGAATCTTCAGTCACTAAAGGCCCTGATCTGCCTGAATCACAGGGGATAATTGGAGCCTTTGATTTACCCCCCAAATCAATTCTAACAGTACACAGTTGCGTCGATTTAGCCATGAAAGGTGTTCTGTTGCCTAAAATACTCAAGTCAGACTGTGTGTTCACACCACCCGTGGGGGCGAGCAAAGGGTTGACCGGGGAATCATCCCGAAGCCAGATACTCGTCAGAATAGAATTCCTCCTGGACGGTGCCCGTAAAGAAATATCCCACTCCAACGGCAGCTCTTGATTTTCCGAGGATAAGCGGACATGGCAGAAACCTTCTCCATGTCCCATCCTTCCGCACAGAAAGCAAAATAAACGCAGTTTCTCATACTGGAAGAAGACAAAAGTAGACTTGCCAGAAGGGAGACCCAACTTCTTTTTATGTTTCAGGGGTTGACGTACATCTAGAGATACCCGAATCCTCATAGACCCTTTGTAACCGAGGGTAATATCTTTGGTGTCGTAATCCACAAATCTTCCCAGAAAATTACCCAGCTGCTTTGCCATATTCGTGGACATAAAACCATGAGGTAAATTAAGAATCAACACCCAAAAATCCACATAAGCAAGGGGGACCAGTAAGGGATCTTCACCCTCAGATAAACGGTGTGTCACCAATAAGTGCGAGTTGAAAAACCAAGGCTCGTTTCCCAGAATCCGATCGATGTCAATTTGGTGAAAAAGACGAAAGAGAAATCGATTCTCGCCAAGATCGGATATAGAAATCCCGCCAACCGAGTGCCAAACATTCGCGAGAGTAGCTTTCATAGAGGCGAAATTAATCACACTAGTGGTAAGGAAGGAACCAACAAAACAATGAGAAAAAGAAACACCCTGAAAAGAATCAACATCCTGTATTGATAACTCTTCTTCCTCTTCACCCTGAATAGAGAGCGAAGCCAGGCCGGAATCAATGGTATTCATACTGATAGTGGACCGGAGGAAAAGGGCAGTAAGAAACTAGAAAAACCAAACAGAAAGCGTGCCACAAGGCAGAGGAAAAGCGTGCCACAAGGCAGAGAAGACCATATATTTCCAAACCTTTCGACTAATCACAATATTTGAATAAGTCTAAAAATATTTTTCTCTTAAATTGTTATATCAAAATATTTATCCCAATAAAAATTATGGTTTATTTCTTTTATTTTCAGCCATGATATTTAGATTATCTCTATGATTGTATTATTTTGGAGAAAACTATTGATCTAAGCATTAATTCCATTGCCCGTATTTTTCTACTGAATTACAAGTGTCCCTTTGAGAAAAAGGTAAGCTCTTCCATTACTTCCAATAATGAAACGATTCTATAACACTCCAAACCTTGTTGAGTCGGACACCGAACCGGAAGTCTTACATCAACTTGTCGAAACTCCAATTAAATCAAAATTCAATATAAATAAAACAATAATCACAGGTAAAATTATACTCTTCATGGAATCAAAGACAATTCAATGCCAAGTGTATTACTATCATATATATATATATATATATATATATATATATATATATATATATATATATATATATATATATATATATATATGGGATCAATTTGTAATTTTCCAAAATATAAGGGTTCTATTATAATTTAGATAATTTTATCAAACTTTATTACTCAAACATGTATAAACAATTTCATAGAAATTTGAGAATTCCACAATAATTTTGAAGTACAAATCAAACTTGAGTTGAACAAGTATAATTTGATCACTAAAATACAAGAGTGACAAAATATTGCCTAAGGCTTCGATACCGCTAACAAGGTTTCGAAACCTTTAGGACAAATTCAAAATAAATATGTTCTATCCACAAGTTTTCGATACCACCCTCTATGGCTTCGAAACTTTGGATCTAATATGCCAATCTTCGAATCTTTGTGTACTCAAGAAACCCCTAAATGCATAACTTAACAGCTAAACAACTTTTTATACATCTAAATAGTATTAAAGATCTTATCGATCATTCTTCCATTTAGCATAAATCTTAAAACCACATTTTAAGCAATTATCTAATTTAAAACATGAACCAATATCAAACAACCTATTATGCATCAACTCCAATCAAACTCTTCCAACAATAAAAGTACAACAAAGTACCTAAATCATGGAGTGACATGAACTAACAATTAAGGTTACTATAACATCATTTAAAACTTGAACTTTCCTTTAACCATATAGAAGACATTTAACTAGATTAAGTAGAACTTATACACAAACAAACACATTATACACACGCACAAATAAACAAGCGCACACACACATGACACATATGACATTACGTTTAAGGACATGCCCTGCCATCATTTTAGGAGTTTAGGGACAAAGGAATATTTATATGATCAGAGCTTCGGAAGTTGGCTTGTGACTAATCTATAGCAATCCCAAGCTTTGAAAACTATTAATTACCTACACCAAGCAGTTAAACAAAAATCGAGTAAACTTATATAGCTTAGTGAGATAATCTTTATTGCAACTACACTAACATAGATCGTATATACATATAATGTATGAAATAGTTTTCACCAAGCGTCCTACATCATTAAAAAAACATAGTTTTCAATAATACTAAGTATCATAATCTAACACATTACATGGAATACTTCTTAATCATATTTGAACATTGCATCACTTTATATTACTACTATTCTTTTATTCATTGCAAGAATACGTCATAAGGCATAACTTTATATTATATCATACAACATTTTCTAGTTCAATCATGAAAATATATTCATTCAAGTCTTATGGTTGAATATAACTTTTTAATCACAAGCATAACACGTTTATTTATAACATAATATAAGGTTTCAACATTGAATATAAATATTACAATCTTTTATCAACTAGCCCAATGATTACGTAGAGACATATGGACAAACGGATTCCTTCTCCTCACCAATGTATCGATACAATACTATCACATAACATCCATCCTCCTCGCCGAGATCAAAGTTTGTATAATACACATCATCCCCACCAAATCCCGTATTACTTGTACACAAGTTCTATTAACATACCAATTGTATCCAAAAACTCTAAAGCTAACCAAACCTTTTACCTTTTGCAATTTGTTATTTCTTATATCAAAAACCATCCGACATATCTTTGGAGCACTAATGTTCAACTTTATCACATTGGTCATGGCAAATACAAAATATAGCATAAGTCATAATCAATGACACATTCAACATATACTATTCACCTCACTAATCTTTTATTCATATGGTCTTTATGTTAACACTTGCACATTCACAAATTTTTACTTTCAGCATTGGAAAGTATCCAAACTATAATATAAGTTTTATATTAAAACATCATTAAGCACGACAACTGAAACTAAGAACACACATTACATAAGTTATCATAGTATACAAGCAAATAGTCTTACTTCAATTTCATGGATTTATAGTTAAATTATGCGAGCAAGAGAAAGTTGAAAAGTTCAATATGGTAATGGTAATTCAAACACATACCACAAAGTCTCAGTGCAATATTTTCTTTTGCAGCTAGATGACAGTGAGCTCTAGCCCCTATGTAGCATAAAAGAAATAAAGAAAACTGAAAACACTAAGTATCTCACTCATAGCTTTTTAATATAGTTGTCAAGCCATCAAGATATGGTCTAGGGTCCCGTAACGTAGTAAAGGGTCAATTTTTATAATTTATGGAATTAAAGATTACTTAAGGATTTATTTAAATTTTGTGAACTAAATTGGAGCATTGTTGAAGATTTTGGGCCTATAGTCGGGTTGTGAGGACTGTAAATATATACCTTCTACTCTTTTGTCAACCGTAAATTACTTTCACCAGCCTTAGCTCCAACATTACCATCTCATTCTACAAAGGAGTGAATCAAAATATTGAACAAATATTTTCAATCATTAAATTTTGAAGTTAAACTTAAAGTCAACTCAATTTTAACAAGTAAAGGTTAGCTAAACACGGTGATAGATATGCATAAAAAAGAACCTAAGTTAGTATTACACACCTTCATCTTTTCATGCTAAAGTTTTCTTGTCTCATACACATTTTGAGCCTCTCAATCGGACAACTCCTTCTCACGCTACTCTACTTCTATTTTTTGATCAGAAAACTGCAGGACCATCTTCGCATGCTCCAGTAAAATCTTCTTAAAATGGTCATGAGCATTCTCATTAATCCTTTTAGACTCTGCATATTACATATCATAATCCATAAGAAATAAAAATTGTTAGAATGTAAGGTAATAATCCAAGGAATAAATAGTAAGTGATATGAAATACTTGATTTATCAAATCGAACAACATACAAGTAATGATGAGAAATTTAAAAATAAAAAATAATAATAATAATGGAACCGTTTACCTGTATCCGGACCGCAATACGGATGAACAGATTTGTTGAGCCATGTGAAATCTCAGTTTCCTTAAGACAGATTCGTCCGCTCCTATGGTGCTTGAGAACCTTTGGACAACCATCTCCTAGGATACAACAACAGAATGAACATAGAAGTAGAACGTATGTAGTGATCAACAAATCGTAACCTCGTCTTCCACTATCACCGAAAACCTAGTTACGAAAATCACAGAGTGAAAGTAATTGAAAATTCTTTGAGTTTGTATTGCGTAAAACCTAGAAGGTTTGCACACTATTTATAGGGGGTTTCACGACGGAGTATTATTGGAAACAATATATTATGATATTATGGTTATTAATGTTGTCAAATAAATTCGAAAACAAGACATTAATACAATATTCAATCGAATATATAAATGTGAACTGCAAGGCAATAACTTATTTAATATCCGAAATTAGGAAACCAAATAATATCCTTTTAATTCAGAATATTCAAAAAGATATGACATATTTAAAGAAAAATTAATTTGTAGTGGGTAAAATATTTGCATGCCCACGAGGCACAGTCTTAACCCAAGTCATTCAATGACTAGCAAGTAGGTATGTATATATAAGCACTTCTCATTCTTGTTATCGTACCAATGTGAGATAAGAGTTTCTCATTTTCCTTACTTAGTTCACAAGTACCGTACATTGAGAATCAATTTCTCATTCATCACTCAACCATTTTGAGCATATGAGATGTCGTTCTAAAGTTCTCATGGAGTTGAATATGAATTATTAAATTCATCATTCGAATCTCCACCCTTGAACCTTCCCTTGTGAAAGTATATTTACTTTACTAGCTAACCAGTAGACGTGATATCTTTGAATTGTTCTTTCATTTGTGTAAATGATGATATACCTCACACAACTACCTCACTAGCGAGGTTTTTAGTTCTCATGGTTCTGTTCATATGGCCGTGAACATATCTCTGGTTTTGCAAGAGTTTGAAAGAACTATGCTCCAATAATCTCCTTGAAGCGGCCCCACGTCACTCTCACATAGGCGACTTATGTTGTTCGGCTCACCGAAATACACAATGGTCATTAAAAGTATTGCTTAGCCTATTCCATTTTTATCACCATTTACATAATAGGAACAGACTTGGGAGAAGAACCCCCACAGTAACCGCACAAGGTATATGCAATTAGGTTATCCCTTTGAACCTAGATCTTAAGATCTCTAGTCAACTAGGTAGGGTTTTCCTTCACATAGCGCCTTAAATTTTCTTGGGCTTTAGTCTCATTCCTTTTGATGTTTTCTCAACTTGATTTCGATTTAACTATTTAGCTAGCGAAACTGCAACGTTATCTTTTGATTGTACAAAATCAATAGGGATAACTCCATTTGAGATCTGTTGTCTAATGGTATTGTGTTGACGACGCATATGTCTCGACTTACCATATATATATATGCATATTGTGGGCACTATCTTCGGCCATTCAAGAATATCCTCCAAGAAATTTTGAAGCCATTCAGCTTCTTCTCTAAACTTGTCTAGAGCTACAAACTCATATTCCATTTTAGATTTGGTTATAATCGTTTGGCTTGAGGATTTCCATGACACAACTCCTCCTCCCAAAGTGAAAACATGTCCACTTGTGTCTTTAGTATCTTGAATATCATATATCCAACTAGCATCGAAGTATCCTTCCAAAACAGCGAGATCTCTGGAATAATGCAATCCATAGTCTCAAGTATATATAAAATATCTCAGTACCCTCACAATTGCTTTCTAGTGGTTTTCATCTGGATTTCTTGTGAATCTGCTTAAACTGCTCACAGTAAAAGTAACAGCTAGTCTAGTGCAGCTCATGAGGTACATTAGACTACCTATGACCCTTGTATATTCCACTTGGTCAAAACTTTGACCTTTTTCTTGGACAAATGTTGACATGTGTCTATAGGAGTTTTGGCTATACCAGAATCATCCTTGCAAAATTTCTCAAGAATTTTGTCCACATAGTGCGATTAAGTTAATAAGAGACCTTCAGGTGACTGTTTGATTTGGATGCCCAAAATCGTATCGTCTAGTCACACATCCTTCATGTCAAATCTTGAATTTAACATGTCTTTGGTAAATTTTACCATTTCATTGTTGCTTCCAACAATGAGTATATCATCAACATACAAACATAGAATAATATATCTAATGTTGATAGTTTTGACATATACACATTTGTCACACTCATTTATCTTGAAGTCATTTGTCATCATGACACTATCGAACTTCTCATGACATTGCTTTGGTGCTTATTTAAGTTCATACAAGGACTTCACCAATCTACATACTTTCCTCTCTTGACCTAAAACTATATGACCCGCAAGTTGTTCTATGTATACTTCTTCATCAAGATCTTCATTTAGGAAAACTATTTTAGCATCCATTTGATGTACTTCTAGATTCCGCAATGTGGCAATTGCAAGTATCATCCTTATGGAGGTTATCCTTGGTACATAAGAGCATGTATCAAAGATAGTCAAGGCATTCTTTTTGTCGGTAACCTTTTATAACCAACCTAGCCTTGTACTTATCAATTGTTTTAGTTGCTTTAGTTTTTCATTTGAAAATCGATTTAGAGTTTAATGGTTTAATTCCCGGAGGAAGGTCCACTAATTCCCACGTATGGTTTTGCATGATGTAATCAATTTCACTCTTAATGACATCCTTCCATAGGATGAACGTATAGCATCATTATACGTTCGAGGTTTAGCCTCTAGCATAAAGGTTAGAAAATATGATCCAAAGGATTTTTCTACCCTTGCTCGTTTACTTCTTCATGGCTCTATTTCAAGCTCAACCCCTTGTTGATCATCTGAGCTATCTTTATCGATAGTTCCTAAAGTTTGTTTCATTGTACTTTGACCAACTTCCCAAGCTTTATAAGGGAATACATTTTCAAAGAAATGGACATTCTTTGATTCCATTATTGTATTCTTGTGAATTTAGGGTTCTTCGATTCATGCACAAGAAATCAATATGTGTTTCTATGTTATGCATAGTCAATGAAAATACAATCCAGTAGTTAGGACCTATTTTCATTTGTTTAGGTAACAGAGCCATTACCTTCGCAAGATACCCTCACACTTTCAAGTGATTGTAGGAAAGTTTTCGAACTTTTGATAATTCATATGGTGTCTTGTCTCTTTTCTTGCGGGGAACCTTATTTAAAAGGCAATTAGCTTATAGAATTGATTCCCCCACAAGTTCTGTGATAACCTAGAGTTTCCTAGGAAAGTATTCATCATTTCCTTTAGAGTCTGATTTTTTCGTTCGACTACTCTATTGGATTGAGGAGAGTATGGTGGTGTTACTTCGTGAATAATGCAATGTTGCGAAAAATATTCACCAAATGGCTTAACGTATTCATCGCCACGATCACTTCTTACCATCTTAATCTTTTTATTAAGTTGGTTTTCAACTTCTTGCTTATAGAGTATAAATTTCTCTATAGCTTCATCTTTGCTCTTAAGTAAATATACATAACAGTATTTTGTGTTATCATCAATGAAGGTAATAATATTTATACCCTCCTCTAATGTGGAAGAAAATTAAGTCACAAACATCGTTGTGTATTAGATCAAGAGGTTTTGTACTTCTTTCAACATTTTGAAATGAAGACCTTGTTAATTTTGCCTCAACACAAGTTTCACATTTATGATTATAATTAATGTGAAATGAAGGGATGTGCTCCAAGTTAATCAACCTACGTAAGGTATCATAATTAATATGTCCAAGCCTACCGTGCCATAAATCATATGACTCAAGCATAGAAACAGAAGAAGAAATGTTTTTCTTATTCATTGTTTTAGCTTTTACAAAGATATTATTGAGTTTCCAGCTGTTATTCAATACATATCATTTTCCTACAAATATTTCCCCTTTTGACAAAATCAACTTATGGGATTCAAACACCATCCTAAAGCCATGCATACTTAAGAGTGTCCAAAAAAACAAGGTTCTTTTGTATGTTAGATACATACAACATGTTTTGAAGCTTCAGCTCTTTGCCCGAAGTTACCTTCAAAACTACAGTCCCCTTCCCCTTGATCTTGAAAGTTGCATCGTTGCCCACGTAGAGCTTCTCCTCATTCTCACTAGGAACCAATTCAACGAATGAGTCCTTATCACTACAGATGTGACGTGTGGCACCAGTATCAAGCCACCATTCTCTTGGATCTGAGTCAACCATGTTAACTTTTGAAATTAAAGCACATATATCCATATCAGATACTTGCATGGAAATTTCTTCCACACTATTGACCTCGTTAATTATGCCTCTTTTGATGTCCTGGTTGATCTTTATGACATTTGCCTTGGAAATATTATGGTTGATAGCTTTGTTGAGCCTTTTTGTCATACCTCTATTATGACTTATAGACACAACGTTCACACAGTATAAGAGAAATCTTAGTAATGAACAATGCACTAGGAAGGTTAACATGAATGGGATGAGGTGCACTAGGCACGCTTAAATACCAAGTCTTTCAAGAAACCAATCCTAGACATGCACTTTCAAATAGATTTTCAATTATCCTTTTAAGAGTGTTTCATTCTCCGAACCAGAATTAGAAATAATTCTGCAATAACTAGAAAAATTAATTTTGGATTATTTCGATTATGTTATCTAACAGAATTATAATTCTGAAACAAAATCTGTAACCAGTGTTACTTCTAATGCCAATTTCTATTTAACCATATTTGTCCATATCAAATTTGAATAAATAAATTTATTCAGGTTGTTTCTTGTTTGATAGAGAGATCAAGTAAACATGTTAAAACGATGAGAATTAAATCCCGAAAAGAATTATTTATGATATCCCAGTTTACAAACCGATAAGGATTTTGTTGATTCTTGTTTGGAAAGAAAGATCAAGTAAATCCGTTAAAACGACATGAATTAAATTCCAAAACAAAATTATTTACGAGATCTTAGTTTAAAAACATATAAAGATTTCGCCTAAGAATCTTGTTCGTCTCAATAATTTTCGCAAAGAAAATTATTAGCAGAAAAGAAATTAATAATTATTAAGTAAAAGATATAAAATTTAATTTGTGCGAAATTTTAACAAAATAATCGTTAATTTTGGTGGCCAAAGTTTTGGAAAGAGTTAAATGACCATTACAATTTTTCAATGCAGTATAACTCATCCTTGCTTTCCAATTTTGTCGTTGGATGAAATATCACCTTGCAACTTCTTTGTAAAAATTATACAAAGATCGGATATGTGTAATATGTTTGACTTGGATTAAAATTCAAAAACGAATATGTCTTACGATTGTTAGAAGTAAGATAATAATCCAAGGAATAAACAGTAATTGAAATGAAATATTTGATTTATCAAATCGAACAAAATACAAGTAATAATCCGAAATCGAAAATAATAATAAAAGTGGAACCGTTTACTTGTTTGTCCAACCATACAACTTATCACATTGCTTCGTAGGTGAATAAATAGTCATTCTTCCCGCAATGCTGTTATCAAACATGATCAGTCTTGAATTGAATCCATATCCATTACATGGCAAACCCTGAATGAGAAAGGATTGAATCCATTACATGGCAAACCCTTTTTGAACCGTCGTTGGAATATTGGCAATGATGCCCATCCATGTGTTCATTATCTTCTCAGCTTATAATGCACGATAAACCAAATCATCTTCATGTGATTTCATCCCTACAAACAAAGTAGAGCGTCGTTTCAAAGATAAACCAACCTTTTTCAATAACTAAATTATTGATTACAAAAAGGATTTAGCATTTCTTTTAAATAAATTTACTAAACTCAAGATATACATATATACATGTTGTTTTGTACGGTATCATGTAGGCCATACGGATCTTTGTTTTCTACTTTGAATCTCTAGCATGCGAACTTCAAAGCCCAACAACAAAATGAATGTTATTTCTACTTTTTTATACATGTTTCCAACACTAAAAAAAATCAAATTCGCTCATCCCCTTGTGTCCTGGTGGCAAAGGTAGATGTTGATCATCCCTTGGGACCCGGGATCGAGCACCAGTACTGCATGTTGTGTGTGCCTTCGTTGAAAAAAAGGCTAAAAGAAAGTTGAACAGATGCTACCCTTGCATCACACCAGCATATTCTAAAAAAAAAATCAAATTCTAAATCCTAAAAATACATTATATGCTAATTACAATTGGTTATAGTTCAAGCCTAATTATCTTTTATATAATACTAAAATTGGTTATCAGTTTTTATCTAGCCATCTCTGGTATGAAATTCATCTCGCAGTGGTGTTACCGCACCCTATCTTGAATTATCTTCTCATTCGATCACGACGCCATTGACCCTTCTCTCTCGCCTCTATCATTTTCTCTATATCTTTAACAATTTTTTCCTCGTTACCGATAGTCACTGCAGCCATCAGTAGAGGTGTGCATTGTTCAGTTATAAACGAATTAACCGGCTGAACTGAATTTTTTCGATTAATCAGCCAGTTAATTTTAGGTAGGATCGGTTAACGATTAATAATTTTTTTTTAAAATTTCGATTATCAGTTAATTCGATTCGAAACAGGTTAATTAACTGAAATTATTATATATTAAATATTATATATATTTATTTTTGGTCATTGAACTTTTAGAAGTTATAAAATGATAACTAATTTTTTTGTTATATTATAAAATGTTCATTAAACTTTATTAAATTAACACAAAATGGTCATTAAATTTATTAAATTATTACAAAATTATCATTAATTTTTTCAAAAATTATCAATAATTTATATCGTTACAACTTCTATTGTAAGCTAGTCATTTCATTTAAACTACCAATGCTGAGTTACACCGGTGTAGGTTAGAGACTACATACGGTGACCTCCAAAAATTGGATTTGAATATTCTATCTCGACTTCACCTTTTGAGTTTAGCAGTTCAACCTTCCAATTCTTATGGGAGGAGATTTTAATACTGTCAGATCAATCGATGAAAGAAAAGGCTTGGGGCAAAACTTAATAGCCATGATTTTTTTTTTCAGAATTTATCAATGATCTGGGATTGTTGGAGCCAAATACGAAGGGTGGATCGTTCACTTGGTCTAGTTTGAGAGAAAATATCCAACATTCAGCAAATTGGATAGATTTCTCATGTCTCCTGAATTAGCTGTTCTGTGGCCTCGCCTTTCCCAATTTATATTACCAAGAGAGCTCTCGGACCACAACCCTGTGAGTCTTGGTCAGGAAAATTTTGACTGGAGTCTGAAGCCATTTAAATGGTTCGACAATTGGTTCGAAGAGAAGGAGCTAATGGTCAAAATTCAAGATGTTTGTGAAGCATGTAAAGGTTCAGGAATTTCTAAGATCCTGAAAACAGTAAAGAACAATATTTTTTTTATCAACAACTGTATGATTTTATTCAATCATGAAAAAAACATACAGCGTGACGGATCATACGCCTCGTTAAAAACCTCCCTAGTGGAGGAAAAGAGTACGATATGACCCGTCAAAGAAAATACAAACACCAAAACTATCATAAACAAGCCACAAAAAGCGATCAGCGATTCACTCCTTCCTTTGCGCATATCTCACCTTGCCGTGCATAAAAATGACCGTTTCATCCGCAGAATGAAGATGAGACCAGTATTAAATTCGATGTGCCATGAAATCGAAGTGGAAATAGGGAAAGGGAATGTTGACCCCTGCCTCCCTGTCAAACTCAAGCAACTTCGACAGAAACAGTGGATTCGTGAAAGAAGGGACGAGCGTGACTGAATTCAGAAATCAATGATTCAATGGTTTAAAGCGGCGGATATAAATTCCAAATTTTTTCATCTAATGGCGTCTTTAAGACAATCAAAGAATCATATTAGTCATTTTGTCCATAAAGGAGCAATGATTTCTATAAGATTGGTAATCCAAGAACAAGAATGAAGTAAAGCTTTTATTCTGATATATTCGAATGAATTACAAAGAAAGGAAAGTTAATATATATAAAGCAGTAAACCCTAATAACTAACATAACAGACTGGAAAAAGAACACGTGAACCGCACGTGAAATACTTAAGTATATTCTAATATCCCCCCTCAAGATGCAGCCGGATGAATGTTCAATAATCGCATCTTGGAAACAATGGAAATGAAGGCTGGTAAATGAATGGCTTTGGTTAGTATATCAGCAAGCTGATTTGAAGACTTCACATGGAACAACTTTAGAAAACCATCATTGATCTTCTCTCGAATATAATGGCAATCTACTTCGATGTGTTTCGTGCGTTCATGAAACACTTGGTTTGAAGCAAGAAATATGGCCGATTGATTGTCACAGTAAAGAGCAGCATGCGGGATTGATATTTGAAAGGAATTCAAGAGAGCTGTAAGCCAAACTAGTTCACACGTAGCAGCAGCCATTGCCTTGTATTCAGCTTCACATGAAGATCTGCTTACAGTATGTTGCTTTTTTGATTTCCAAGAAATTGCCACCAAGAAAGGTGCAATAACCAGCTGTAGAACGTCTCGTATCAGGACAGGAAGAATAATCTGAGTCAACAAAGGCACTGAGCTGCAAATTTGAGTCAGAGGAAAAGAACAATCCGAGACCTGGAGCTTGTTTGATGTAAGATAGCAAATGATGAGCAGCTAACAGATGGGGTTTGCGAGGTGAAGAAACAAATTGGCTAAGTAAATGGATTGTATAGGTAATGTCGGGTCGAGTATGAGTAAGGTAGAGTAGCCTGCCTACAAGCCTTCTGTATTGCTGGGGATCATCGAGCAAGTCTCCATCAGTTTTGCTAAGCTTGTGAGGACATGTAATAGGTAAGAATACTGGCTTTTTGGCCATGGTGCCTGTATCTTGTAAGAGTTGTAAAGCATAGTGGCGTTGGGACAAAGAAATGCCTTTATCATTTCGAGCTATCTCAAAGCCAAGAAAGTACCTTAGAGGTCCCAACTCTTTGAGTTTAAAATGTTGATGAAGATGTTGTTGTGCTTGAGCCACAAGAACAGGATCTTTGCCACCAATGATGATATCGTCGACATAAACGAGTAAGCATATCATAGAATCCCCATTGCCTTTCACAAATAAAGAGTGACCAGATGGTGATTGGACAAAACCAAAACGTAAAACAACTGCTGAAAAGGCATTGAACCACTGTCGAGAGGCCTGTTTCAATCCATATATGGACTTGTGTAACTTGCAAACCATGTTGGAATCTTTTCCATAAGATCCATAACCAAGAGGAAGCTTCATGTAAACCTCTTCATCGAGAGAGCCGTTGAGAAAAGCATTGTTTACATCGAGTTGAATAAGGGTCCAATTATGCTTAGCAGCCAAGGAAAGCAACACTTTGAATGAAGTTAATTTCGCAACAGGAGAGAAAGTATCAGTGTAATCCACACCTTCAATCTGTGTAAAGCCCTTTGCAACAAGGCGAGCTTTATACCTATCAATTGAGCCATCTGAATTATGTTTAATTTTGAAAACCCATTTGCACTCGATTGGAGTTTTTCCTTCAAGAAGTGGAACAACCGACCAGGTATGCAAACTTTCCATAGCTTTCAATTCTTCATCCATAGCTGTTCTCCACTCAGGAAACTTTACAGCCTGGTGATAAAAAGATGGTTCATGAGAAGAGGCAATGTTTGAAATAAAAGCAATGTACTCAGAAGATAGGAGGGAAGGAGAAATATGATCTTCAATGGGATAGGCACATGAAATAGCATTATTACAATGATAATGCTGTAAATAAGATGGTTTTTGAATGATTCTATTTGATCTTCTGACAGGAGTAGGAACTTGCAAAGATTCATGCAAATTTTCAGTATGATGTTCATGTATAGCATCTTGCATAGGTTCAATGGTGTTTTCATCAACATGTTCATGTACGATATTATCTTCACTCGTGTTAGGGACAGAATCATGAGAAAACATATGATCATTTTCAAGCACATGATTGTCCTCATTCATGCTAACATGATCCAAATGTATACTATCTTGAACATGCACACTGTCTTGTTCATGCAAGCCATTCAAAACATTATCCTCAATATGCTCAACATTATCTTCAATATGCTCAATATGCACACTGTCATGTCGAACATTTTCTTGATCAGTCATGTTATTTTGTGCATGAGCAGAATGTAAGTTCTCATTTTCAATAGAAACATTATCATGCTGATCATGCTCAAAACTATTGTCAACAATATGCTCAGGATGAGAAATAGAAAAAGGTAAAGTGATATTAGAAAAGGGATCAAAGGATGAAGTCGAAGAAGAAACAGTGTGAAAAGGGAAGAAAGCTTCATGAAACACCACATCACGAGAGATCACAACTGAATGTGTCTTCAAGACATAAACTCTGTAACCCTTGACTCCTGAAGCATAACCTATAAAAACACCAGGTAATGCCCTTTCTTCAAACTTTAACCTGTGAGCTTTTAAAGTGGAAACAAAACATAAACAGCCAAAAGTCTTTAAATGATTATAATCTGGAGGCTTAGAAAAGAACAGCTCATAGGGAGATTTGTTTTGAAGATTAGGAGAAGGAAGTCTATTTATAAGATAAGTGGCAGTAAGAACACACTCTCCCCAAAAATGAATGGGAACTTTGGATTGAAACATCAAAGCTCGAGCAACAGCAAGCAGATGCTGATGCTTGCGTTCAACAACAGAATTTTGTTGAGGGGTTTCAACACATGAAAAATGATGAACAATACCAAGCTTTGCAAACAAATCAGCAAATTTTAATTCATGTGCATTATCAGATCGAAACACTTTAATATCATAACCAAACTGTTTCTTTACCATAGCAATGAATTGAGGAATTATAGTCAAAACATCAGATTTCTTCTGTAACAAGTAAGTCCATGTAACTCTTAAGAAATCATCAACCAAAGTGAGAAAATATCTGTGATTATTTAAGGAAGCAGTCTTAAATGGACCCCAGACATCACAATGGAGTAATTCGAAAGGAAGATTTGATTTTGAAACAGAAATGGGAAAAGGCAAACGTTGTTGTTTAGCTAAAGGGCAAACAAAACAAGGATCCTTTTTATTAATGTGAAAATTTGGCAAAACATTTCTCAACAAATGTAACACATGATCACTTGGATGTCCAAGTCTATTATGCCAACAATTCGCAACAATAGAAGACTCTTCTACAACAACAGATTGAGAAGAAACAGAAGTAACATTCACACTAGCTATTGAAGACTTAAGCAAATAGAGGCCTTGAAAACAATCAGCTTTCCCAATCACGCCCTGTTGGTCCTGAATTACACAAGATTTATTAGAAAAAACAATGGCAAAATTAGAATCATAAAGTAAGCAACTTACAGCTAGCAGATTAAACCTGAACTCAGGAACAAAAAGAACATTTTGTAAAACAAGTTTAGGAGACAATCGAACAGTTCCAACAAAATTAACCTTAACAACATAGTTGTTAGGAAGAAGAATAGTTCCAGCTTGAATAGGGAGTAAAGATTCAAAGGATTCTTTTGAACAACAAACGTGCCGAGAAGCACCAGAATCAACAATCCAAGAATCTTTATCCCCAAAGGAACCAAAACTATTGACATAAGAAAAAAACTTACCTTGCATGGTAAAGTTTATGGAAGAGGAATTCTCAGAAAGAGATGCAGCTTTAAGTTGGGAATTAAGCATAGCAATTAGCTGCTGACATTGGGAAGAAGTTAAAGAATCTTGAGATGGAACACTGTCTTCAGTAGTAACAGCATTAGAATGTGCACGATTAGAAACATTAGGTTGTTTAGCACGAGAAAGATATCCAGGAGGATATCCATGCAGCTTATAACATTTTTCTTTGGTATGACCAAGAAGATTACAATGAGTACACTGTGGCCTACTCTTTCGAGTGCTTGTGCTAGCTTTAACAACAAAAGCAGCTTCAGTAAGAACATGAGCAGTAGTGATGGTACGCTGATTTTCTTCTTGAATGAGAAGAGAAAAGGCTTTGGAAATAGAAGGCATCGGTTCCATGAGCAAGATTTGACCACGAACATGCGTGAAAGAATCATTGAGACCCATTAAAAACTGTATAACCAACTCTTTTTGTTGCTCATCAAGAACTTTTTGAAGACCTCCACATGTACACTGTAAACAAGTACAAGAAGGTTTGATAGACACCAACTCATCCCAGATTGCTTTGAGCTGAGTATAATACGCACTAATTGATAAAGAACCTTGAGAAAGCTCAGCTAATTTTTTCTTCAAACTGAAAACGCGAGGACCATTATTCTGCTGGAAACGATCTTCAAGATCCTTCCAGATTGCTGTAGCAGACGAATGGTAAATCAAGCTTGCTGCGATATTTTTTGAAACAGAGTTCAAGATCCATGAATTCACCAAATTGTTTGCACGCGTCCAAATACTGAACAACGGTGAGGAAGACGTCGGTGAGGGAATCGAGCCGTCCACAAAACCGATCTTATTCTTGGCAGAAAGAGCCATAAGCATCGAACGTTTCCAGCTGCTATAATTGTCATTAGCCAAAGGCTGAGTGACCAACACCATACCGGGATTGTCAGATTGGTGAACATAATATGGGCTGTTGCCATTATCAGAACTTTCACTGGTGAGTTCGACAACATTTACCATGATTACAAGGAAAAAGAAGAAAGAAGAAACAGAAAATAGGAAGCGGAAGCAACTTCAACTGATACCATATAAGATTGGTAATCCAAGAACAAGAATGAAGTAAATCTTTTATTCTGATATATTCGAATGAATTACAAAGAAAGGAAAGTTAATATATATAAAGCAGTAAACCCTAATAACTAACATAACAGACTGGAAAAAGAACACGTGAACCACACGTGAAATACTTAAGTATATTCTAATAATTTCTGACCCAGGTTCGGTTAAAAGGTTGATTCGACAGCATTTTAAAGATATTTACAACCAGTCTCATACTATCTCTGTAAGTAAACTTGACTGCAACCTGAAAAAGTTGAGCACTGAATCAGCATGCTCTTTGGAAGTTCCTTTTACGTTGGAAGAAATTCATAGAGCCTTAATGATGATGGAGAATTCGAGGTCCCCAGGTCCCGACGGGTTTAACAGTGGATTTCTAAAGAGATTTTGGCCAAGTTTAAAAGAAGAGATCTTGGCTTTCTTTAAATCGTTTTATCTTGGTAACCTTCCTGACAAATGCTTCAACAATTCCTTTATTGTTTTAATTCCCAAGATCAAATCGCCCTCAACAATAGAAGATTACCGACCAATCAGTTTGATGGGATGCATTTACAAGGTTCTTGCTAAAGTCTTGGCCTGCCGCCTAAGCTATGTTCTGGAAGAAATAATTGGCGATCATGAATTTGCCTTCTGCAAAGGGAAGCAAATAATGGACTGTTCATTAATCTCAAACGAGATCATCGACTTCACTAGAAGAAAAGGGTTGGAAAGAGTTGTTTTTAAGGCAGATTTTCAGAAAGCGTATGATTCCGTAGATTGAGAGTTCCTACTGCTTGTCATGAAGAACATGGGGTTTGGAGAAGTATGGTGCGGATGGATTAGATCTTGTTTATATTCAGCTTCAATTTCAATCTTGGTAAACGGATCCCCTACGCTTCCTTTTTCTATCAAACGTGGCCTTGGATAGGGATGTCCACTCTCTTCGTTTCTCTTCAACATTGTAGCGGAAGTACTGAGTTCTTTAATCAACAAAGCTGAAAAATTGAGCTTCTTCTCGGGACTTTATTTCAGCAACAACTAAGAAACAATTACTCATATGCAATTTGCGGATGATCTAATTGTTTTCTCGGGAGCAAATGAGAATAGTATACGAAATCTAATCCGCCTTTTAAGAGGTTTCGAACTAGCATCGGGAATGAAATTGAACCTTCAGAAAACTAAACTGCTGGGAATCAATCTGGAGGAGAGTTATATTAGTGGCTTGGCGAGAGTGGTTACTTGCTAAAGTGAAAAGCTACCTTGTACCTATCTAGGTTTGCTAATGGGACTCCACAAAAATGATAAACAAATTTGGTGGCCTATAGTGGAGAGAGTGAGAATCAAATGAAATATACTTAACTTGAAGCGTAGTATAAGAGTATCTCAAATATGACTTTAGATTCCAAGAAATGAAACCATGCAGTCTTGTAAACTTTGACAGTAATGGTATAATGTTAAAGGTTGAAGATAACAAAAAATGACAAGAATTTTACTCTTTCCTCTCTCCAAATCGGCAAGGTCACCCACCAAGATCAAATTTCCTTAATTTTTTATTACAAATTAAATCTTTAAATTTCAAGGTGATGACACCTTGCTCATGAATCACCCATTCACGAAGTTGGACTAATCAATCCTTTAGTCCTTAATCTATTGCCATGTAATTCAAAGGTCTTCAAAATTCATTTTCACTCAAGACCTTGAACTCCTAATTCCTTAACTTTGGTCGTTTATCTCAAATGTTAATTCAAAAGTTGTTCTAATTAATCCCAATTTAATAATTATTTGATCGAACTAAATTTGGTTTATTAGAAGTTCATTCAAATACTCGAAAATCATCTTTTATACATAAGAATTATTTCTCAATCACCAAATTCCAAAAAAAAATATTGGGCCCGATTTTAAGGTGTTACAGTTGTCTTCCCCTTAAAAAAATCCGTCCTCAAATTTTCCTTAACTGAATCGTAATAACTCTTTGATTATTTTGCTTAAAATGCATGAAAGCTAATTTATTCAAATAGATTGAGTTTATGAGTTCTACTATCATCCGTATGGCAAAACTACATATAGTGTCCAATACCACTGGCACAGGTTCTACAAGCCTAGTATGGAACTCTAATCACTAAATTTCAAGATCCAATACCTCGAACTTAAAATCGATTCAATTCAATCCTTTAATAAAATATCTCATCTTAGGTAGTTTGGGTTAAATAGTCTTAAAAGATTAAATATTTTTCTTACTTCTAAACTCATTCACATTTCAATCCAGAACTTAATCAATTCTTCCCTATATGTCTGATTTAGTTAACTTGTACAGTTTCATATTTGAAATATAATACATATCAGATCAAAATCTTTAGGAATACATTAAGATGGTAGGACCCTTCAGTAAGCAGCAAGGCTAGCTTGCTCAAAAATTTTTATAGGTCAATATATTAAGACCGAGTTTTTCAACCTAAATCACCCTTGTCCCTATTCGAAAAATTTTCTTCCATGGAAGGACTTTTAGAAACAAGTTTTCTTCAATTGATACTCGATATCCCTATATTTGAAGTATGCGTAAGACTTAGTCAATGGAATGATGCTTTCAATCAAACTCGAATTACTCTATTTTATAATTTTTTCAGCCAATTTAAAATCGATGATACATGCTCTCAAAAATCCTAAAATAATCGCGAAAGTCAAATTTTGGATTGAAATCGATTAAGATTGATCAATTAAGGGTTTTTCTAAATAATCCATGTTCCTAAAGCTCTTGAAGTGATTTCCAGAATAGAAAAGCGAATTATGAATCTCAAATAAAGTGAAAAATATTAATTCTTGAATCATACGCTTCGATTAACTTGTTCAAACTGAATTCCATCAACTGGTATGAAGTGAGCAGACTTAGTGAGTCAATTTACTATTTATCCGGATGACATCATTCTTTCTTGGAAACAAAGGGAAACTTGTTACGAAATCTAAAGTAATATTCTCCCACTTCCACTAAGGATATTCAACGGTTGAATATTACAAATTTTCATAAGAAGCTTTCCAGTTGCTTCTCCGTGATGGTGGCCAATCGTTCAACTTCAATCCATTTTGTAAAATAATCGACAGCAACAACCGAAACCTTCTTCTGACCGACCGCTAGTGGGAAAAGGCCTAAAATGTCCACTCCCCAAACTGCAAAAGACCGCAGACTCGTGATGGACTTTAACGACTCTGTTGGTTGTCGCGGTACGCTTGTGAACTCTTGGCATGGTAGGCACTTGGAAACTAGTTCCTTAGCATCCTTCTGTGTTTTTGGCCTATAAAACCCTTGCCTCATGGCCTTCTATGCTAACGAGAGTGAGCTTTGATGACGTCAGCAGATTCCTTCATGGATTTCACGTAGTACGTAGTTGGCCTCTTCAGGGTCCAAGCATCGTATTAGAGGTTGAGTGAAGCTTTTTTGTACAATATGCCCTATGAAAGTGTGTACTGAGCGGCTCGCCTCTTTATCTTAACTTGTTGGGCTCTTTCCTCAGGGAGTTCTCTTATTTTAATATATCTGGCTATTGGCGTCATCCATGTGTCGCATGTATCTAGTTCGCACACTTGTTGGTCCATCGCGAACGCCGGTTGTTGCTTATATTCCTTGAGAAACTTTCCTCTCTTCTGGATCTCCAATGTTGCAGCCAATCTAGATAGGGCATCCACCCTTGTATTATCTCCTATAGGAATTTGTTTGATATTGTATCTTTTAAATTTTACTAAAAGTCCTGCATGATAGGTAATTAGCTTTCTCGACAAATAAGATGCGTATAAAGTAGGTGATTTATTTATATTAAAGTGTTGGTTGTCTAATGATTTTCAAACCTTTGACCATCTGATAGTAGCGGACGAGCGTTTCCTTATAGACTTAATATTCTCCTTACATATGTCTTGCTACCAGTTGTGAGTCTGTGAAAATCTGTACATGTTCGACCCGCAGTTTGATTACTAATCCTAATCCCGCTATAAGGGCCTCGTACCTTGCTGCGTTGTTTGATATGGGGAAGGCGAAGGTAATTATGTATTGCCATTCTTCACTTATGTCAGGTCTGGTCAACAAGATACCAGTTGCTGCTCTGTTGGAGATTATTGAACCATCTACATGTAAAGTCTACTCCTTTAAGCCGAGCTCTTTCTGGTTCTTCTCCTGAAGGAGCTCCTGTCTAGGCACGACTGCTTGGGTGTCTACATCTTCAGTTTGTTGGGGTGATTCCTCTGTTGACGTAGAGAACATGGTAATTAGCTTTCTCGACAAATAAAATGCTTATAAAGTAGGTGATTTATTTATATTAAAGCGTTGGTTGTCTAATGTTTTTCAAACCTTTGACCATCTGATAGTAACAGACGAGTGTTTCCTCATGAACTTAATATTCTCCTTACATATGTCTTGCTACCAGTTGTGAGTCTACGAAAATCTGTACATGTTCGACCCGCAGTCTGATTACTAACTCCAATCCCGCTATAAGGCCTGTTGCGTGATTCGAGTGCTTCGCAATTTGTGCAAGTATACACGTCACAAGTTATAGTATAGAAAGATGACGTCTCCACAGGGATTGGTGCCACTTCAAGAATCTATCGTCTCGCACTAAAAAGTAAAAGAAACACAAGTAATAGTTTTAGGTTGAATAATCGACTAAACTAAAATAAACGAATAAACTAAAGAATTAAGTTGACAGAATGAGAGAATAGGTCGGATTATATTACATCGTAGTGTGGAATTCGAATGGAAAAATCTTGGTTTTTCATACAAGAGGAAGCTTGATTGCCTCAGCAATGGGCAGAATGGTTACTGCGGTAATGGGCAATACGATTGCATGGGCAATGCATAAAGTGACTGCTTGGGCAATTGGTAGGGCAGTTGCCAGGGCAAAGAATTAAGCTACTGTTCGGGCAATTGAGCGACAACCTTCAAGGTTCGGCAAAACGTTCTTCAATGGCTTCTTCTTATCCCTAAGTTGAAACTCTATCAATGTGCAAGCCTTGATAATACCTCCCAGCGTGAACCAAAGGTGAACATCAACCAATCTTACGCTTCTCTTAGTCGTTGAAGTTCATACTTATTCCTAAGCCGAATTAGTCTTCACCAATTTGGGCAAAAATCATGCTTATTCGTTTCTTGAATCTAACTCTCCCGGTATTAGATAAATGGATGCAATCACAATTTCCTCTCCCGGTTCAATTGCATGTAAAGATAAACACCAAGAATAAGCAAACCTTGAACTTAAATTGTATAACAAAAACCTAAACAAGATCCAAACGTTTTCTAACAACTACTAAACAAATAACCCTAGCCTAAGATAGTTTAGTTCATAGTTGGGACTAGGAACAACACAAGATAATTTCCCAACAAGAATATCAACCGAAAAAAAAAGAAAAAAATAGAAGAATAAGGCTGCCTTGATCTTCAACTTCCTTGTCGATTTTCTCCCTCAATTCGACTCTCCTTTCTTCGTTGCACATTCTCTTCTTTTTATAGAAGATTGGTTGGTTATACTCCTTCTTGAGAAGGAAGTTAAGTTGGAAATAAATATTATAAAATAAATGAAATAAATTCCTTTTTATTTTATTATTTTATTCCCCCTATAACTCCTCTTATCTTCTTGGAATTTAATCTCCTTTAAACAACTCAAGGGACTTCGACTTCTCCTAGAAATTCTTGTGGCTTTCGAGTTGTAAAAAGGATTGAATTCTTCTTGAAATCGATGTCTCTTGGTTGTGAACAGTAGCGGCTTCTTTATGTTGAGATCGACAACTTCTTCTTGTCTTAAAGCGGCATCATTCTTCTTTCCTTCATTGTCGCGACAATACTTTCCCGGGCAATTAACCTACACACATCCAAACCTATACCAGAGCAGCACCTTTTCCATCGAATAAGCAATTAAAGATAATCAAGCATGGCAAGGAAGAAATCAATGTAATTATGCACGAATGGCTAATAATGCAACCTAAATGAGCCTAAGTCTAACATTAATTGAGATGAAAAGGGTAGAAAATTAGTACTTTTACACACTTAACACACCCCCAAACTCGAACTATTGCTTGTTCTCAAGCAATGCAAAACTAACAATTACATGCCAAGATTCAAACGAGACATGCTTTAGACTTGCCTTCAAACTTCAGAACCGTGGCACAATTTAGGATGAGTGTTCAGATAGCATGAATTTTCTCAGAACCGGACTATAATGCTCGTGATCATGTGTGTGTGTAGTTGTGTGCAAGTTGATTATCAAGAGTCTTATGTGAACAATAGTTTTTTATTACTTTAATTGTTGGGGAATTTATTAATCTATAAATCATGGTGTTTTAGGGCTTCAGATCATCACAACTACTTTCCTAGGCTTGAAGATAAGATTGGAGCAAACAACAAACCCCCGAGCCTATTGAGTAGAGTCATCCCGTGAAGACTTTCATTTATTCATGCTAAATTGTCCTTCACATTTAATGTTTTCAATTTAAATGGACATGCTATAGTAGTGGAGTATCCTAAGCACATGATTTTCATTTAATTTGACTAGAGCATGTTTCGGGCACCTCTAGCTAGAAGCTTACTTCTTTTAATTTCCCCAATTTCTAAGCATCCTAAGTTCACTAAGTCTCTATCAATCAACATGTCACAACTATGTCAATTAACTTTCAGCATCATAGTAAAATTCTAAGTCTTTTTCATGCAATCCTCAAGTTAAAGGTTCTTTCAATTAAATGTAGTCCCAAAGATCATCATTAGAAATTCAACAAGTCCTAGTGATTAGATTTAATTAAAGGCATGGCAAGTACATATGCAACCTATATGCAATTACTCGAGAAGAGCATTGCCCTCAATGCCTAAAAACAAAAAAGTACAAGGAAATAAAAAATGAAAACGAAAGAAACAAAATTACAATGACTCAGAGAGGTCATCGTCTTAATTACGAGTTTCCTTCTCGCGGGTTGCTTGATTCTCTTGCTTGCTCGAGGTGGTAGATGGCGTGTAACGGGTGTAGGAGCTGGTTGTTTTCTCACCTCGTCATCATTGTCCTCCTCAATATCGATTTCCTCTGTGGTGGAGGTCTTGCGTTTTGTCATGGCAGGGGATGCCAGAACTGCTTTTGGTTGGACGACGAATGACTCGTCTGAATCGGAGGATTTTGACCATGTCACGTTGTGGCTTGGCTCAGTTAATGGTGCATTACCTTTGTTATCCTGGGTTGGTGGAGCATCAGGTTTGTGCATTACTGGGGCATCTTCAGTAAGCATTGCCGAGGTAGAGGCTGCAGGCATTGCTGAGGCAGTGGGCATTGCCGAAGCAGGGGTTGTAGGCATTGTCGCTGCAATAATGTCGACTGGAAAAATTAGGAACCTCACCGAGTTGTCTGGGTATTTCTCTAGGATCACTTGGATTATGGCGTTGTTGTAATCCTTCATATACCTCATAAACTCCAGCTGCCTCTTCTTCATGGTCTCTAGCCGGTGTGCAAGTGGCCGAATCATTGCCTCGAGTGTTGTCATCATCGGTTCACTCGTATTGGTGTTTGTGGGGGATGTTGCCGCGACATTGCCCGATGATGTTGCCGCGGCAAATCCTTTGATCGGAGTAGGTTGTGGCTCGGCTTTGGAAACTCCCATGATCTTTAAATAATGGGCTCCCACCCATCGTTTCCTTGTTAGTGTCTTCTCATCGGCCGAATCACCTGGCACTTGTTGTTGCTCGCACAATCCGGATATGAGGCTTGGGAAATAGAGTTTCCCCTTGTCCATTAGACTACATTGAGACATCTCTTTGCATATGATAGATCTAACATTTATAATACGATTATGCAATATAGAATGAATTAATAATAGTCTACGATTGTCAACTGTGTTGTTGTGTGAGGTTGGCATTAAGCATCTTTTGACAAAAGTATTCCAAAGTTTTGCCTCAGGCTTAAGCCTTAGGCAGTTTACCGTTCCTTTGAATGCCCCTTTGTTCCATGTTGTGCCGGTAATGGTGAGCTCTTTGAAGATGTCATCATAATCTCCCGGCATAAGGTTGTCAACGAACTCCTTGTGTTCATCTTTCGGAATAGTTAGCCCATAGGAAAGGTTGATGGAGTCGGGGTAAATCGGGATGGTCTTGCCGTGGACAAATATATAGGGGTTGTTTGGGTTGGGAGAGTGAACATAGAATTCTCGAACCCAACTAACATTGCCCAGCTTTGGTTGGTGGCAAAGAATTTACCATTTTCACTGCACCACTATACGAAAGACAAATGGTTCCAAACTGAAATCTTGGCGTGATGTGGTGTAGAAAAACTCTTGCTCTTCCAAGACCTTTCGTTGGGCAAACTTTGCCAAGAATCCTATCTTTATTGTCGGCATGGCATATCTCTTGAGGGACGACTCTTGGCTTGTTTTTTGGTGCTTTGTTGTTTTAAGTTTCATGGCCATGGTGGGTTTTTGGTGTTGTGAGAATCGACTATCTAGACAAAATAGAAGAAGTAAATTTGGGAGTTTAAGTGAAAGAGAAAAGGTTTTGAAGATTGTGATGGTTGAGTGTTATGAGAGGGGTTTATTAAATAGGTGGTTTTTTCACGAATACAAATTTGAAAAATCAAATTTAAAATCTTTGATGACATTGATTTGAGTGGGTGGCAAGTTATTCATGGGGAAGGTGAAAAGTCGGCCGGCTAGGGGTAGTGGTTAGGCGGAAATTTTGGGGTAAAAGTTTAGGTTTAGAATCCCTAAAAATCAGCCCATATATCCCTAAGAATCAGCCCTTGTATCCCTCAATTTCGGGCAATGAGTTTAATCTTCTTTCCAATTCTTCTTCATTTTAAACTCATTTCCTAAAAACAAGCATAAAGTAAAATAATATTAAAATTAAAGATAATTGGAATTAAACTTAAAACGAACTCTTATCCTAAATGTAACACCCTGGTTTTGGGCCTAGATGTTTTAGATACCGGATCGGGCCGGTCAGAAACGGTTCGAATTGTATTAGGTAGTTTAGGGAGATTGAGGTTCGGGATAGGATAAAAATATGACAAAAATTGATAAAATCCTCTAAAATCATGTTTGAGAGGTTGGTCAAATCAATTTTACAAAATGAGTTTCGGAAGTACATTTTGGGTAGTAACCAAAATGTAAAGTTTTAAAACTGTGGAAAAATGCAATTTCAAAATCGGAGTAAAAATCTTAGAATATTTAGGGAGTTTTTGTACAATTAAACTTTTTCTTAAATTGACATGTGTTTTAAATGAGTTTTAAATAATTAAATAAAAGGATTTTATATTTATTTAATTGTTAAAATAGTAAAATGACAAGTTTTTGACGTAACTAACTTTTATTTCAGCAAAACCCATTTTCTCTAACCATTTCTCTAGATTTCTTTTCTCCCAAACTCTCTCTCTTTAGTTTCTCATCTTTTCCAAGAATTCTCTTCAAGTTCTTCAAGATTTGTGAAGCAAAAACTTATCAATCTTTAAGAAAGGCAAGGATTGGAGGTAAATCTTTGTTCTCAACCTCTAATCTAGGTTCTTTATTGAAATTCCCAAGATTATTGACTCCTAATTGTTGTTTTTAACTGAGTTTTGAATATCGTTTTGATTTAAGATCAAAATCTTGCAAAATAATGGTTTAAATCTTGATTTTCAGAGAGTTGTTGATGAGCTATGTTTTAGATTGATTCTAATTGAGTTTTGAGATGATTACGATGTTGAAAAAGTATTTTGATGCTATAGATCCCGAAATCCTTGAGATCCTTGAGTTTCATAATAGTTTTAGTTGGGTTTTTGAGGTGGTTTGATGGTGTTTTGTTTGTTGGAGGTATAAGGAAGGGTTTAGGTTGTTTTTAGATGTGTTTTGATGTTTTTTTATTGGTTGGAAGTGATGTATGTTGGCTGGGCTTGGTTTAGGAACAAATCGATTGAGTTTTTGGTTGTTTCGGACGGCTAAATTAGTGTAGTTTTGCTGGGCAACGAGTTTGTGTTTAGTTGCTGGTGTTGGAATGCATTTTAATGCATTTGGATCTCTTTTTTGATGCTCTAAAACAGGGGATCTTGATCCGGTAGCAAGCGAAGCATTTTTGGAGGCTTTAGGCAAGTGATCTTCGCGTCGGCAAGCGAAGTTTCGCGTATCGGTGAGTGGAAAAGGATTTTCCAGCTTTGAAACGCTTTGAGCGTGGTTTTGGGAGCTTAGTGTAAGTTTGAAACACTTAGCTAAGCTCAAGAGTAAGTAAATCGAAAGTCTCTCTCGGAATGTGCTATGTTTTGGTTTTAAATGCACTTGAATTAAATGTGGTTTGATTACTGTTTTAAAACATGTTTTGAGCATTGATGATACTGGTTTTTAATGCCATTTTGTTTAGGATGCACATGGTAAGTGATCCTTGGGTTTATATGATTTATGCATTTGGTTTAAGCATGGTAATGCTTGTGAAAATGTCATTGTGGTTTATGCTTGTAAAACAGAGAAATGATGATGATAAATGATTATATTGGCAAGTGATGGTAAATGGTTTTGGTTACTTTAATCGGATATAGTTAGCCGGCTATAGGATTGGGTGCACCGTGAATAAAGTCGCCTTGGATGTCGAGGGGTTGTGATTGTGTCGTAAACTCCATCCAAGTACCCTAACGATCGAGGCTAAGATCACAACGGTGGATGGTTTAATCCCGTGTGTAAATCTTGTAGTTTGTGTCCCGTTCTCTCGTTAGTGGAATTATACAACTACCGATGAGTGATGTTGAGGGGTAGTGATTGTGCCATTAATCTCCATCACGGGTGTTGAGGGGTTGTGATTGTGTCATTTGACTTCACCTTGTGTAATCCGGTAGTGTGTATAAAGCGTGTGGGACAACGCTTGTAATCCGCGTATCCGATTGTGTCAATTTTGTTGGTTATGAGATGATTTGTTATTGATCACTTGCAAGCAAATATAATGATGTTAAGTGATGATTTAAGCATGTGATGCTTGAGACTTATGCTAGAATGCATGTGATGCTTGGTTTAAGCATGAGCAAAGGGTTTTGCTGTTGTAATTAATGATGCTATGAGCACGTGGTTTAAAAAAGGGGAAAGATGTTTTAAGTGCATGTTTTAAAGGAAGGCATGTGTTTTCAAAGAATGATAACTTGGTTTTAGAATACATTGATGAATGTGTTGGTTTTGGTAGCGATCCTCACTAAGCTTTATGCTTACGCTCATTTGTTTCATCAATGCAGAGAATTGAGCACCTTTGTCAGCAAGAGAGCAAGGGGAATCCAAGTGATTAATTTGTTCTAAGCAAAGTATGTGTTTTCACGTAGTGTAATAAGAGGCAATGGGAGGGATTTCCACTTATGGTTTTGTTTGGTGATGTTAAACACCTTGAGCATGTTTGGTTTATGTTTTTGGACTTGTAAATGGTCTTTATCTTGGTTCGTGGTCTTATATTTGGTGTTTGGCCATGTTATGGTTTATGTTTAAAAGCATGCTTGAGTAGTTAATATCTCTTCATGGAATGCTATGCTTAATGCTTGTGTTGTGAATGGTTGATGATGCATAAGTGTTTGGGATGTTGATCATAACATGTATGAATGATTTGGACATGTTTAAATGTTGTTAAATGTGATTTAAGGGCTGTTGGAAGTGCATTCCTGGTATACGTATCGATACTCGAGATTGTGTATTGATGCGCTAAGGCTATTTTCAGGCATTTCAACTTAGGGGTACCGATACGAGTTGCCCGCGTATTGATACGCCTAGGCAAAGGTTTGAAGGTCGTACCGATACGCGGGGAAGCGTATCGATACCCTTTTCCCAAAATTTGCTACTGCCTTCCCCCGTATCGATACAGGCTTTGGTGTACCGATACGGAGCCGTTAATTTCAGTTAAAGGAATCTTTTAAAGTCCTGAAATGTTGCATATTAGTCATGGATGTTGTGTGATCAATTGGTTGAGTTTGGATGATCTGTTTGTGATGAAATTTGACATGAAGGTTTGTTACTTGACTAATTAAGGTTTGGTAATTCTAAAATTGGATTATAGATAAAAAATGGTTGTTAATCGAAGTCAGCTTTAACGAGTTGGCTTCGATTTTCCCTGTGTAATCTTCTTAGTTCGGGTCGGGTGTCTCGGTCGGGCTAAGGGGGTTACACTAAAAAATGGGGAAAATAAAAACAAAAATTAAAAATACTAAAGGAGAGCATGATTATGGATCTCCGAAATTGACCACTTCTTTGTCGCGCATGATATGGGTCTCGGAGTAGTGTTTTAATCTTTGTCCATTAACTTTAAATTCATGGCCATCTTTTATGGACTTGATTATTATGGCACCATGGGAGAATGGTTTGACAACTTCAAAAGGTTCGGACCATCTTGATCGCAATTTTCCCGAGAAAAGATTTAACCGAGAATTGGAAAGGAGGACTAATTGCCCAGGCAAGAATTGTCGCGACAATAGCTTCTTGTCATACCAACGCTTGGTTTTCTCCTTTAAGCCAAGATCTTTCTGGTTTTTCTCCTGAAGGAGCTCTTGTCTAGGCATGACATCTTAGGTGTTTACATCTTCAATTTGTTGGGGTGATTCATCTGTTGACATAAAGAAAATACACTATGCTATAAAATCCGCCAATACTTAGGCTTTGATCATTTTTCCGTGGCTTATAATCAAATCCGAATTCACTCAGCTCTATTCCCCACTTCAACATCTGGTCTTGTACATTCACCTGATTTAAGATGTCCTTTAGGGGCTGATCCGAAAAAATTGTCACTTGATGGGCCTGAAAGTAGTGAAAGTGCTTCCTAGCTGTCGTTACCAAAGCGAATACTATTTTCTCGGCCTTTGTGTACCTCCACTCTGCGTGTTGAAAGACTCTTCGTACTTAATAAATCAGCCTCTAAACATCTTCCCCCTTCCTGGCCAATACAGCTGCAACAATCTAGTTAGTGGTTGCTAGGTACATGTACATGTTATCTATTTCCTTTGGTGTAGCCAACATGGGAGGGCTCATCAATTTCTGCTTAAGTTGGACGAAAGCATGCTGGCAGTCATTAGTCCACTGAAGGGGTCTTCTTAAAGCTTTGAAAAATGGGGAGATACTTATCAATCATCCTGGAAACAAATCTATTCAATGTTACCACCTTCCCATATAACTTTTGAATTTCTTTTGTGTTCGCTAGAGGCCGAAGGTCTGTGATAGCCTTGATCTTTTCTGGGTTCGCTTCAATGCCTCATTTCGAAATAAAAAATCTGAGAAATTTCCCTACTCCCACTCTGAAAGCACAATTCTCAGAGTTCAATCTAATTCTATATAGCCAAATGACATTGAAAACCTCCTGAAGGTCCACCAAGTGATGCTCCAAAGTGGTGTTTTTGGCCAACATGTCATCCACATAAACTTCGATATTCCTTCCAATTTGATGACGAAAAATCTTGTTGACTAAGCGCTAGTATGTTGCCCCCACATTATTAAACCCAAAGAGCATTACCTTACAGCAGTAGAGATCGTCCTTTGTTATGAAAGTTTTATTTTCTCCCTCTCTTTCTCTGCCATTACTATTTGGTTGTAGCCTGAAAAGGTGTTTATGAAGCTCATATATTTGTGTTCGGCCGATGCGTCGACTAGTTTGTCAATTACGGGTAGAGTGAAGCTGTCTTTAGGGCAGACCTTGTTAAGATCCATGAAATCAATGCACATTCGCCATTTCCCGCTTCAGTTCTTGACCATTACTACATTGGCGAGCCACTGGGGTACTTTACCTCTTGAATGAATCCTGTTGTGAGCAGTTTCTCAATTTCTTGCCTGATCGCTTGCACCTTCTCCTCAGAAAATTTTCTTCTCTTCTTCTTGACCAGTCTGACCGCCTGGTCGACTTGCAAGAAATGTTTAATTATCCTCAAATCTATTCCTGGAATGTCCGCAACAAACCATGCGAACACATCTGCGTTGTCTCTAAACAATTTGGCAAGCTTTCTTCTACAATCTTTATCAAGCCTAATGCTATCCTGGTGGTTTTTGTAGGCTCATCAGGGTAGAACCCTACATCCTCCATTTTCTCTACTAGCTCTAGCTTGTTGCACCGGTCCTCATATCTCACATCCAAACTATCTAGGTTCATCATAGCTTTGTTTAACATATTGACCTCGGGTCCTCTCAACTGCACTGTAGCCTCTTCCTTATCATGCTCATGGCTCCGCCGACTTTGGTTCAACTGTAAGGATAGAATGTTGCACTCCTTGCTACTCTTTGGTCTGCCTGTATCAAGCCTTCTCTTGAAGGGGTGGGGAACTTAACTTGAAGTCAAAAGGGGGCTATAATTATTTTGGCTTTTTGCATCAGGGGTCTACTAAAGATGGCATTGTACGCTGACGGATTATCTATGACTAAAAAATTAGCCATATGAGTAACCTTATTAGCATCGTCTCCAATAGTCACTAGAAATTGAATGGAGCCTTTCACTTCAATGGATTGATTGCTAAACTCATATACTAGACTCGCTAGTTTTAATTCTGCCTCTAGAATCCTCATCGTTTGAATACACTCCACCTCAACACTTCTACTGCACTGCCCGTGTCTAACAAGATTCTCTTCATATTAAAACCCGCTACTAAAGCCGCAACAACAATGGGATCATTACTATCCTCGTCCAAGACCTTGTCTTATTCCTTTACAGAAAAAAAAAACTCGCCAGGGCTCCCTATAGTTTATTCATTTCACCGATCCAACTGAAACTGACATCACATTATGCATATGTGCCTTACGTTTGGTGTTTGACTGAGACCACTCTTCGTCTACCCCTACGATCACGTTTGTTGAGTGGATCGAATGATCGAAATAAACCAAGAGGGGGGTGAATTGGGTTTTTAAACTTTTTGGAGTGGAATTGACAAATAAAAATTGGTAGACAAGGGAATTTAGAGTGGTTCAAGTTCCAATCGAACTCTACATCCACTACCTTAGCTTCACTAAGGATATTCAACAATTCCATTAATTGCTCTTCCCCTTTTCTAGGCTAAGGAGGTATCCGTTACAATATCGGTCAAATTTTCTACCCAAAATTTGACCCAATCCTCACACAAGAAAAACAAAGAAGTTGTTGGCTAAAACAAGTATCTCTCAATACACAAGGTAGCCCAATTACAAGCACTCAACCCAATTGAAATGATAAGAATGAAAAATACAATTGGGGTTACAAGACAATAATGGGATTTAGGCACAAATGCTTGGATTTGATGTTTGGATGTTTGCTTTTGGATCAATAGTTGTTGTTGAAGCTTTTAGAGGTCCCTTTTATACCTTCTCATTGAATTCTAGCCATTGTGGTTGTTGCATTCATCAATAGAGCCGTTGGGGATATTATCTTCCTTCCATAAATGTAGTCTGCAACCAACCGTTTCGAAACGCCCGACCATGTTTCGAAACAGACCAAAATAGACAGAGTCGTTGGGGTGCATTAAAGAGCTCGTATCGAAACAGTTAAGATTGTTTCGATACGCTAAGAGCCGTTTCGAAACCCGTTTCAAAACATTTTTGCCACTGTCAAGGCATGTATCGAAACGGCTTGAAATCGTTTCGATATGCCTTAACGACTTGTGTAAAATCGGTTAAAAACTTCAACGGTCATATTTTTTAAATCTGACTTGAATACCATTTCGAAACGTTTTAGGTCGTTTCGATACGGTGTTTCGATGTTCTTAAACTGTTTCGAAACTCGTTTCGAAACAAGGGTTCACAGTTTCGAAACCGTTTCGATACCCATTTCAAAACACAGGTTCACAGTTTCAAAAGTGTTCCGGAACGCCTAAGGCCGTTCCAAAACGATGACTCGAAAATCATTGTTTTGGCTTCAAGAACACTTAGAAAAGTTTTGATAAAATAAGTTTTTAACTTAGGCATTTTCCTTTAAACATATAGAGAGGTTTGAGGACTTAAAATTTCGTTTTCTCATTTTCAATCTAGTCCTTAAATTCTTTAGTTATATCAAAATCAATTTATCGGTTTCACAATCTCCCCCTTTTTGATATAACAAAACCAAAGTTAGAATTTTTAAGAGTTTTGAAATTTTTGAAGACATTCTAACTCCCCCTCAATTTAAGATGGGTTTTAAAGTTTTAAAAAGATTTAAATCCAAGTTTTAAAACTTAAAAACACTTAAAACAAAATTTGACTCTTAGATACTTCTCCCCCTTTTTGTTAGATCAAAAATAATAAACAATGCTCAAAGAGAAGAAATAAGGTTAAAAGCAATAAGTAATAAGCAATGAGCAATATAATATAATATAAATTCATAGAATTCAAATATCCAAAACATAAATCTTAAACAATAAGTTCAAAGCTTATTCCCAACAAGGTAAACAAAGCATAGGTTCATAAAACATAAAGGAAATAAAGATGCAATCTTAGTCCTAATATGAATAGCTAATATGAGATGACATGAGAATCCTAAGCCTCGTCGTCGTCACCATCATCATCCATGGAATCATCGTCCTTAGCTTGAGAGCGACGAAAATCCATCCATTGACCATAAAAAGTGGAGAAGGACATGTCCATAGACTGATGTTGGTTCTCAAGGGATGTGAGTCGATTCTCTATGGATTGCAATCGAGTATTTATAGTACCAAGACTCGCATACATTGTGTTGAACCGCTCGGTAAGAAAACCCATGAGAGCTTCATTGTTGGCAACCGGAGCTTGTGGTTGAGGTTCAACTTGAGGTGGAGGTGCTTCCTTATCAACACGTTCCCATTGGCCATTGTTGATGTAACGAAATCCGGACTTGCGGAGAGAAGATTCATCAAGTTTTTGCTTGCGGGGTTCCGGAGAGTCATAAGTGCAATCAAGATTAAGCGCGCCAAAGATATGACTTAAAACAGTCCCATAAGTGAAGGACTTGAGCGCATCGGTTTCACGGAGCTTGACATTATTCACCATCTCGACGAACATGATCTTGACAAGATTTGGGCGCTCTCCACGACGAAAACATTCAAGCCAAAAATAATCTACTTGACGAACGTGAGAAAATTTACCTCCGGAGGGGCGAATAAACCACGAGATCATCAAGTGGAGGAACCTATCATGAGCATCCAAGGCAAGCACTGAACCGGTGTGAGAACCAAAATGAGTCTCATCCTCGATTCCTTCGTTCTTAAGACCAAAGGTAGCCTCTAAGGAAGGTATTTCAATGACAATCTTCTTGCCCAAGATGAGAGACTCAATGCGAACAACTTCGGAGTTGTCTTCATTATTAAAAAGTTGGGCATTTGAGTAGAAAATAAGAACCATGTGCTTGTAGCAAATATCCGGGATACTCAAGAAACCAAAGAAGTCCCATTCTTGTAAACGATGGAGATAACGGAAGATAAAGCGCTCGGAGTCAAGAAACGACATATCAACAACACGCTCACGACGAACAGCAATCTCCTTGACATATGTGAAACGCTCCCTCATCGCGGTAGTTCTGAGACTCTTGAGAAAAAATTGAGTAAGGTTGGGACAAATCGCGGCTTGGTTTGAACCTTCACCCGATTGAGGTGCCTTACGTTTCTTGTTAGCGGGATCCATTAAAAAAATTCTAAAAACATAAAGCAAGAAATTTGTAACTAAAATTGAGGTGTATGCATGAAAGTCCTTAATTCAATCCAATGGTAAATTCCACTTAGGTTTAAAACAAATTTTAAGAACATCGATACAAAAAAATATTTTAAGAGAAAACAATTTAATTTAAAAAAACAGTAAAAAAATACGAATGAAAAATCATATATTCGAATAAAAAAATTTAAGATTTTGAAAATTGTTCACAAGATTTGAAAAACCCAAGCATCAAAACACATAAACTATACAAAATTAAAATTTTCTAACCTAGGATTCGAATACAAATTTAAGGAAAAAGAAAAAGATGAAAATATACCTTAGATTGGGATTTTGGATGAATAGATGGAAATCCATGCACAAAATTGTTGAGGCTTGCTTAGACTTGTGTTTAAGTGTAAAAGCCCTCAAGATTTGGTGAAAAACAATGAGGTTTAAAGGGGTTTTATAGGGAAAAATTCAATTTAGGGTTTTTAGGGTTTGAGAGAGTTTTAATTAAAGTAAAAATTTAACTTTAAAAGCCCCTTTAAAGCTGTCTGCAAACCCGTTTCGGAACAGGTTTCGACCGTTCCGAAACGCGGGAATAGAAAGTTGACTGACGTTTCAAGTCCATTTGACTGTTTCGATACAGCTTTGACCGTATCGAATCCTACGTTGACTAGTATCGAAACACGTTTCGATACACCCCTTGGCAGAAGCAAAAACGTTTCGAAACCCTTTGAAGGCGTTTCG
Organism: Hibiscus trionum; assembly: GCA_030270665.1. Lineage (NCBI taxonomy): Eukaryota > Viridiplantae > Streptophyta > Magnoliopsida > Malvales > Malvaceae > Hibiscus > Hibiscus trionum. The sequence goes on along the minus strand of BSYR01000007.1, from coordinate 3,288,996 downwards.
AAACACCCTTCTCTCAGATGGATTTTTAAGGCATCCGTATCGAAACAGTTGGACCCGTTTCGATACACCTGGCCTGGAAGTGCAGATGAGGCTCTAAAATTGCAGAAAAATGAATTTTTGAAGTCCTAATTTGCATGAATGACATGAATGAGCAGGAAAAACATATGCAAACATAAACATACTCCCCCTAACTATAAGCATGGATGAAATTAGGAGTAAAACACATAAACATGGCATTTTCAAGAAATCAAGCAATTTAAGCACAAAAGGGGTCTTAAAAGGTCAAGATAGGCTAGTTAGACCTAACTCTCTCCTAAGGGACCAAAAATGCTCTTTATCTAAAGGCTTTGTAAAGATGTCCGCTAATTGGTTTAAGGTGTCAACATACTCTATAACAACATCTTCTTTAAGGACATGATCTCTAATGAAATGATGCCTTATTTCTATATGTTTGGTTCTAGAGTGTTGGATGGAATTTTTTGTCAAACATATGGCACTAGTGTTATCACACTTAAGGGGTATGGTTTCAACTTTAATACCATAATCTAAGAGTTGTTGTTTCATCCAAAGGACTTTAGCACAACAACTCCCTAAGGAAATGTACTCGGCTTCGGTGGTAGATAAGGCTACACTATTTTGTTTCTTAGAGAACCAAGATATGAGCATACTACCTAAGAATTGACAAGTTCCCGAAGTACTCTTCCTATCGATTTTACACCCCCCATAATCCGCATCCGAATAAGCATGAAGGTTGAAGGTAAAGTCTCTAGGGTACCAAAGACCTAAACAAGGGGTATATTTAAGGTACCCAAAGATTCTCTTAACGGCTATAAGGTGAGACTCTCTAGGACTAGCTTGAAACCTAGCACACAAGCAAACATTAAACAAGATATTTGTCTACTTCCGGTAAGGTAAGGCAATGATCCAATCATAGAACGGTAAAGCTTAGAGTCAACACACTTACCTCTTTCATCCTTGTCAAGCTTTGTAGATGAGCTCATAGGTGTGGCTTGAGGCTTTGCATTCTCCAAGACAAACTTCTTGAGCATATCCTTTATGTACTTTGCTTGATTGATGAAGGTGTCATCCTTCCTTTGCTTGATTTGGAGTCCCAAAAAGAATCAGAGCTCCCCCATCATGCTCATCTCGAATTCACCTTGCATTAACTTAGCAAACTCTTCGCAATGACATTCATTAGTAGATCCAAAAATAATATCATCAACATAAATTTGTACAACTAAGATGTCATTTTTATACCTTTTTATGAAAAGTGTAGTGTCCACCTTACATTTTTCAAAACCTTTTTCAATTAAAAAGTTTGAAAGTCTTTCATACCAAGCTCTAGGAGCTTGTTTTAAACCATAAAGAGCTTTAGTAAGTTTGAAAACATGATTTGGAAATTTTGAGTCTTCAAAACCCGGTGGTTGGTCCACATACACTTCCTCATTTATAAAACTATTTAAAAATGCGCTTTTAACATCCATTTGAAAAAGCTTGAAATCATGATAACATGCATGTGCAAGCAACATCCTAATGGCTTCTATTCTACCTACGGGAGCATAGGTTTCATCAAAATCAATTCCCTCTTCTTGAGTGTAACCTTGTGCTACTAATCTAGCTTTATTTCTCACAATGTTACCACTCTCATCTAGTTTGTTCCTAAAGACCCATTTAGTTCCTATAGTAGATTGATTACTAGGCCTATCAACTAATGTCCAAACATTACTTCTCTCAAATTGATTTAACTCTTCTTGCATAGCCATAATCCAAAAATCATATTTTAATGCTTCTTTTATATTCTTAGGCTCTATGCATGAGATAAATGCAACATGGTTCATAAGTTTAAGAGAAGATCTAGTGGTTACCCCCTTGGATGGATCACCCAAGATTTCACCACCTTTGACATAGTTGAACTCCCTTGGGTAGCTCACTTCCTTTTCCTCAAGAGCCAAGTCCTTCAAGGCTTCAAGAGGTGGATCTTGTGTGTCCTCTTCTTTTGTTGGAATTTCATCCTCCTTTGAAGTTTGTCCTCCATCAAAGGCATTAATGATTCCTACATCATCATCATCACAAGAATCCTTCCTTGGAAGGAGGTTATCATCGAATACAACATGTATAGATTCTTCTACTACTAAAGTTCTCTTGTTAATTACACGATAGGCTTTAGAGTTTAAGGAATATCTTATGAAAAAAGTTTCATCACTTTTTGCATCAAATTTACCTAAGTTATCTTTTGCATTATTTAAAACAAAACACTTGCAACCAAATGGATGGAAATAGCTAATGTTAGGCTTTTTAGATTTTAAAATCTCATAAGTTGTTTTCTTTAAAATTGGCCTAATCATTACTCGGTTTAAAATGTAGCAAGCGGTGTTTGTGGCTTCCGCCCAAAAAAATTTAGGTAAATTGTTTTCACAAAGCATGGTTCTAGCCATTTCTTGTAAAGTTATATTTTTCCTCTCAACTATCCCATTTTGTTGAGGAGTTCGAGGAGCCGAAAAATTGTGGCTAATACCATTTTCATTTAAAAATTCTTCAAACCCTAGATTTTGAAACTCGGTTCCATGCTCACTTCTTATATGAGAAATTCTAAGTTCAAGATCATTTTGGGTTAGTTTTGAAAATATGATGAATTTTTCTAAAGCATCATCTTTAGTACTTAAAAATAGAACCCAAGTAAATCTAGAAAAATCATCAACTAGTACAAATGCATAAGATTTACCGCCCAAATAAATCCATATGGATAAGTTGTATACACCTACTTGTAGAAACATCATTAATGGATTAAAAGGATGACTTATGTTGTTTACCCTTAGAGCACGCATCACAAATTTTATCATTTGAGAACTTAATTTTGGGTAAACCTCTAACTAGATCTAGGGAAACTATTTTTTCTAAAACACTAATGCTAGCATGTCCTAGTTTCCTATGCCATAACCATGCATCATTTTCATTTTGAGCTACTAAACATGCATGGGATGTATGTATGTCATCTAAATGCACCATGTAAATGTTACCTATGCGATGACCTATGAGCATAATGTTATTAGATTTAATGTCAACAATTTTGCACCCATTTTTATCAAATAAAACATTAAATCCTTTATCACATAATTAACTTATGCTTAAGAAATTATGTTTAAGACCATCGACATACAAGACATTTTCAATAAGAATGGTAGAGTGATTACCTATGGAGCCAATACCTTTAATGTGGCCTTTGGAGTTGTCACCAAATGTCACCACTCCTCCACTTTTTGGCTTTAAGTCCATGAATCTACTCTTGTCTCCGGTCATATGCCTCGAGCATCCACTATCAAGGTACCAAGAATTTTGACTTTGTGCTTTGGCCTTGTAGCAATGCTCCCCCTATAAACAAAGATATTAAACTTTTGTTTTTGGTACCCAAATCATTTTGGGTCCACGAGTGTTAGCTCCCAATAGCTTGGTTTCCTTAGGAATCCAATGTGACATAGCAACGATATTATTAGATTTGACATGTTCCTTAGGAACCCATACACTTCTAATCTTTTTAGTTCTATTATGTCTAGGGAAGCTACTTTGTTTGTAGTTATTAGTCTTTCTCCTAGGTTGGTTTGTTTTAGATGATTCACCTTTTTCATGCTTCACATTACCAACATATTTAAAAGACTCTTTGAGCTTGTTAAGCTCACCTAACACCTTTTGGTGTTCACTATTACATTGAGAAAGAAGGTTATTTAGGTCTACATTTTCACCTTGGAAAAATTTAAGTTCATCTTTCAAACCTAAAATCTTTTTCTCAAATTTTAAGTTAGCTTGAGAGAGTGAGTCATTTTTATCATTTAATTCCAAAATAATTTTCTTATTCCTAATGACCGACTCCTTGTATTTCTCAACTAACTCATCGTAAACCTCTTGCAACTCATCATATGCATCATTTAATTCATCAAATGTAAAGTCAAAAGATGATGAGTTAGAGGTTACCATGGAGGAATCTTCCTCAAGTGCCATGAGGCAAAGGTTGGCCACTTCTTGTTCGTCATCCTCGGATGACTCCTCATCACTCCAAGTAGCAAGCTTGGCTTTGAGCTTCTTCTTCTCAAAGCCCTTCTTCTTGAGTTGAGGGCACTCCAAACGAATGTGACCGGGCTTTTTGCACTCGAAGCAAATGATTTGATCCCTGTCTTCTTCTTTGCTTTTACCTTTGAAGTCCATCTTTCTTTGAATTTTCCTTCCTCGGCTGGACCTCATGAAATGTGAGAATCTTTTGGCTATCATAGCCAATTCTTATAAATCATCTTCCTCACTAGAAGTGCTCTCCTCAAGTAATAAAGCTTTGAGAGCCACTCTCATTTTCTTCTTCTTTTCCACCTCTAGCTTATCCACTATTTTCTCTTCCTTCTTCTTTTCTTCTTCCCTTCCTTGCTTCATAATTTCATGAGTAAGGAGAGAACCCACTAGCTCATCAAGTTTTAGAGTCTTCAAGTTTTTGGCCTCGATGATGACGGTTCCCTTCCTATCCCAAGATTCGTGAAGTGAGTAGAGTAGCTTCCTGACAAGTTTGTCTTCCAGGATAGTCTCTCCAAAGCCCTTAAGCTCCTTGATGATAGTTGAGAAGCGATCGAACATCATTGACACCGTTTCGTCGGGCTCTATCTTGAAATTCTCATAACTAAGATTGAGATTCCAATCTTGGTCTCCTTCACATCATTGGTTCCTTCATAGGTGGTCTCTAGAGTATCCCACACCTCCTTGGCACTTTCAATGGAGGAGACTTTGGAGTAGATATCAGGACCAAAAGAACAAAAGAGCATGTGTAGAGCTTTGTGATTTATTTGGATCTTCTTCCTCTCATCTTCCCTCATCTCCATCTTCTTCTTTAGGACAATATTTCCATCATCATCTCTTCAATGGAATGTAGGGACCATCTTCAATGACATCCCAAACCAAGTAATCGTTGGACTTGATGAAGAGGCGCATCCGGTTCTTCCAAAATGGATAGTTGTCACCATTGAAGAATGGCAGTTTTGTAGTAGATTGAGACTCGTACATGCTAGATCCGGAGGTAGATGCCATATCTTGATTCTTGGATGATCACACTCTTCCTAGGAACTCCTCTTGTGGTTGTTAATCCTTCAAAGAGGTAGGCTATGATACCAATTGTTGAGTGGATTGAATGATCGAAATAAACCAAGAAGGGTGAATTGGGTTTTTAAACTTTTTGGAGTGGAATCGACAAATAAAAATTGGTAGACAAGGGAATTTAGAGTGGTTCAAGTTCCAATCGAACTCTACATCCACTACCTTAGCTTCACTAAGGATTTTCAACAATTCTGCTAATTGCTCTTCCCCTTTTCTAGGCTAAGGAGGTAACCGTTACAATATCGGTCAAATTTTCTACCCAAAATTTGACCCAATCCTCACACAAGAAAAACAAAGAAGTTGTTGGCTAAAACAAATATCTCTCAATACACAAGGTAGCCCAATTACAAGCATTCAACCCAATTGAAATGATAAGAATGAAAAATACAATTGGGGTTACAAGAAAATAATGGGATTTAGGTACAAATTCTTGGATTTGATGTTTGGATGTTTGCTTTTGGATCAATAGTTGTTGCTGAATCTTTTAGAGGTCCCTTTTATACCTTTTCATTGAATTCTAGCCGTTGTGGTTGTTGCATTCATCAATAGAGCCGTTGGGGATGTTATCTTCCTTCCAAAAATGCAGTTTGCAACCAACCGTTTCGAAACGCCCGACCCTGTTTTGAAATAGACCAAAATAGAAAGAGTCGTTGGGGTGCATTAAAGATCCTGTATCGAAACAGTTAAGATTGTTTCGATACGCTAAGAGCCGTTTTGAAACCCGTTTCAAAACATTTTTGCCACTGTCAAGGCCTGTATCAAAACGATTAAACGGCTTGAAATCGTTTCGATACGCCTTAACGACTTGTGTAAAATCGGTTAAAAACTTCAACGGTCATATTTTTTAAATCTGAATTGAATGTCGTTTCGAAACATTTTAGGTCGTTTCGATACGGTGTCTCGATGTTCTTAAACCGTTTCGAAACCCGTTTCGAAACAAGGGTTCACAGTTTCAAAACCGTTTCGATACCCGTTTCGAAACACAGGTTCACAGTTTCAAAAGTGTTTCGGAACGCCTAAGGCCGTACCGAAACGGTGACTCAAAAATCACTGTTTTGGCTTTAAGAACACTTAGAAAAGTAGTTGATAAAATAAGTTTTTAACTTAGGCATTTTCCTTTAAACATATAGAGAGGTTTGAGGACTTAAAAATTCGTTTTCTCATTTTCAATTTAGTCCTTAAATTCTTTAGTTATATCAAAATCAATTTATCGGTTTCACAACCTGTATAGTGCTTCTACACTCTTCGACTAAGACCTCTCCAACTAGCCCTGCCTGACTGCGAACTTGGTCGCATTTCTTAGATGTGCGCAATCATCGGTGTAGTTGCCTTGATGTCTATGAAACTCACATCTCCTCGAAGAGCGCTCCCTTTGGTCGCTCTATCGCATCAGCTACGACGGATTTAAGATATCAATATGCTCTATTTTATTTTGGATTTGTGAAGGGGACTATGTTAGCTTATTGTAAGTTCAGAACGCAACCAATCTCTCTTTTGTTGTTTCATTTTGTCCGCCGTCTTGCGGGTATCGCTAAGAGTGGCCATTATGTTGACTGTACTATTGCCCACCGTGATACTGGTGGTTTCCTTTGTTTGTTCTTTGGTGAAGTGGGGGTCTTCCTCTCCTACTATTGCGAATATCCTATTTCTCGTCCGTGAACTACGGACTCTGGGTTTGGAACCTCATTCTTTTTGCTTCTTTGTAACGCCCTGATTTCGGGCTTCGAAGTTTTGGTGAAGGTCTTGGGGTTGATCGAACTGGTTTCGGAGTTTCGGGTAAATTTGGGTGAGTTCAGGGAAAAACCCTCTTCGAGAAGTTTTAAAATTTTGGAAAAATTATCTAAAATCCATATTTATTATATATAAGGTGTGTGTGAAATCAATTTTTGAAAATGAGTTTCGGTAGTATGACATTTTAGTCTAGTGACTAAAATGTAAAGCTTCAAAACTGTTTTGGTGACTGTTTTGTAAAAGGATCAAAATGTTAAATCTTTAAGGAGCTATTTAGCTAAGTCTAATTTCAGATTTCCCCCTAAATATCTGATTTCTAAAAATGACTTTCTAAAGGGTTTTAATAAAAATAAAAGAAATTTGAAAAGCCTCATCCTTTTTCACGTTATCTTTTCTCTTCTCATTTTTCTTCAAACTCTTTTTATCCAAACAACCTTCTTCAATCAGGATTTCAAAGGTAAACCTTCTTTTACATTGTTTTTGCATCATTAAACCTTATCTCTATGATTTATCTCTAATGTGCTTATCTTGTATACCATTATTTTCATGCCTTTTGGGATATGTACTTGTTGTATATATGATCCCAGTTGTTAAATGATAGTTGTTCATGAGATATATGGGTTTGAGTACATGCTATGCATGGAAACATGATATGAAATGGAATGTGAAATAATATGTTGTGGCCATGAGAAACAGTGGGTAAGTGTTGGCCTTGATGGGTATATTGACATTCAATGAGATCTTATTTACCGGATATAATTGGTCAACTAATAGGATGAGAGTGCACTATAATCGGTCAATCAAAAAAGTGTGTAACTGGAAGTATGTGTAGCCGGTAAGTTAAAAAACACGGCACTTTAATGTTACCCACCAACCTAAGTGTTACCAAAAGATATAACATTTTAAGTTGACATGATAAGTTCAGAAACTTACTAACAAGTATGGAAACTTACCATAATATGTAACATTTTCGGTTGCAACCTAAAATTTAAAAAACACGACACTTAAAATGTTACCCACCAACCTAAATGTTAAGTTGACATGGTAGGTTTAGAAACTTACTAACAAGTATCAAAACTTACTATGATATGTACTCACCAACCTAAATGTTACCAAAAGATATAACATTTTAAGTTGACATGATAAGTTCAGAAACTTACTAACAAATATGGAAACTTACCATAATATGTAACATTTTTTGTTGCAACCTAAAAATAAAAAACACGACACTTAAAATGTTACCCACCAACATAAATGTTAAGTTGACATGGTAGGTTTAGAAACTTACTAACAAGTATCAAAACTTACTATGATATGTACCCACCAGCCTAAATATTACCAAAAGATATAACATTTTAAGTTGACTTGATAAGTTCAGAAACTTACTAACAAGTATGGAGACTTACCATAATAAGTAACATTTATGGTACTATTATATATAATATTTAAGGCTGCAACCTAAAATTTTAAAACTTAGATAATATTTCTAGTTGTAACCTAAAATGTTACCACAAGATATAACATTTTAAGTTAAAACCTAAAATGTAACTATTGGTAACACTTTAGGTTAGAATGATACAGTTTTTGTAAGTTCTAAAACTTCCGACTAAGTTTCAATACTTGTTGTGAGTTTAGCCGAGTTTCAAGTTCTTTAACTCTTGAATGATGATTTTGTTAATTCCGAATTCAAACTAAAATTTTCTATTGGGTAATGAAGATTTCTTAGAGTATATGAGTAATCTAAACTTGATTTTAACAAATTAAACCCATAAATAGATATTTGAAGAAATGACTTATTTTCAAGTTCTTTAACTTTTTAATGGTAATTTTGTTAATTTCGAACTAAAGCTAAGATTTTTTATTGGGTGATGTAGATTTCTAAGAGTATATGAGTACTTTAAACTCGATTTTAACAAATTAAACCCGAAATTAGGCAATTGAGGAAAAAAATAGCTTATCTTCAAGTTTTTTTTAACTCTTTAATGGTAATTTTGTTAATTCTGACTTAAAACTAAGATTTTGTATTGGGTAATGAAGATTTCTCAGAGTATATGAGTAATCTAAATTTAATTTTAACAATTCAAACCCATAATTTGGTAATTGATGAAAATTGTAATATTGCTTTTAAGCTAAAATTCTTGAATTTCAGTAAAACTTAGAGCAAGGTTTTGAACTTAGAGCAAGGTTTTGATACTTGTCGTGAAATATTTTCATTGTTGGACGGTCAAATCTCATATAACAATGTAGGTTGAAGTGAGTAAAATTTTAAGTTTCAACCTAAAATGTTATACAAAATTATAAAAATTTAAGTTGCAACCTAAAATGTTGCCAAATTAGGTTTCAACCTAAATATTACCAATGCATATAACATTTTAATTTTGAAACCTAAACATGAAATATTACCCAAAATCATAACATTTAGTAAAATTTTAAGTTTTAACCTAAAATGTTATACAAAATTATAACAATTTAAGTTGCGACCTAAAATGTTACCAATACATATAACATTTTAGTTTGAAAACCTAAACATGAAATATTACTTAAAATCATAAAATTTAGGTTGTAACTGAGATTGTTACTAATATATATAACATTTTAGGTTGATAACCGCGTGAAAGAAAAAAACAGTTACGACGTATATTAACCTTATTTTAACCTGTCGTAGATCAGGTCTACCCTTAAAGTGCTATTTACCAAACATAATGTATAAATGGATCATATATATATATATATATATATATATATTAAACAATCGAGGGCATATTCGTGATTGTCCCATCCACCTAAACCCCAAAAAAAAAAAACTGAAAAAACGTAGCCTTTAAGTGAGAGAAAGAGAACAAGGAGAGCTGAAGTTTACGGTTGTTCCGTCATCCAAGATTTCTTCTGCTCTTCCCATTTCACCCTTCCCTCCTACGTCTTATTTCACACTCCTCGCCACTCTCTGCCATTGTCCTTCCCGTCTTCTCCATGTCGTTTAGCCATTTCCAGCTCCCAAACTCTATCCAACACTTTCTAACGCGCTGCGTTTAGAGCTGAAAAAGATAGAGGCTTATTTTGTTTGATCTGCGAGGAGGTGATTGGTGAAAGATGAATCGGAGCTTTAGGGCTCAGCAAGAAACGGCAATGCAAGCGGCGGTGCTGAAACAGCGGCAACAATTAAGACCCTCAATTATGAAAGAGAAAGAGGAGGACCTCGCATTGTTTCTCGAGATGAGAAAGCGTGAGAAAGAACAGAATCGTCTTCTTCTTAATCACTCCTCTGAAGACTTCGATGCTCCTTTAGGTAAAGCTTTTTCAAATTTCTTCTACTTTTCTAGGGTTTTTTTCAAAGTTTTTTGTTGGTAATTTGTAATTTCTGGAAGCTGTAGGATCTAAGCACGGAACTTCACCGATATTTAATCTTTCACCATCAACAGCGACTCCGGTGAGAAAGACGGTTGCTGCTGCCGATGATTTTCTTAATTCTGATAGTGATAAAAATGATTATGACTGGTAATTTGTTTGTTTATTCTTTCAATTTAATTTTAATACAAGGACGTGTTTGGATGATTTTTTTTTGATGAATTAAAAATGTTGATCTTTTTTCTTCTTTTTTATAGATAACGAAGCAATTATGTTAGAATTAGCTTTCAGTTTAGATATTTCTTTTTCTACTAGATGTTTAAGAAATAAGAGGTATAAAGATTAATTACCGAAAATGCAGAAGCATTGGCAACAACCAAACAGAGCCTTGATTTTTTTTTTTTTGGATGCGAAACATATGCCACTTTCACTATATTCAAGCTATTATTAGATGATAGGTAGCATCTTGATCTTTAGCTCTCCCCTAAAACTGGGGAGAAAACATTCTTACATAATGCAAAACATGAACATGTCCATGTCCAAACAAAGTTCATTCATGGAAATACCACTGGAACTGGTCTAATCAACGCACTCTCAGGATCTGAGTACAACCTGAGAATCAAGACCATCAATTAGTTTGCCAGAACCTAAACTAAAGTCAGACTTTGTGATCAAAATCAATGAGCACCAGGATCCTTCACAATTGTTACAGGGCAAGTTGCATTTACCATCACATGATTGCTCACACTTGCAATCAGTACCCTTTAAATGGTGCCAAGGCCTCTGCTGCCCATTACCAAACAGTCCAGCTTCAAATCTGCAATGGATTCATGTGGCATCACCCCAGTAAATCTTTGCCACAATAGTCACCTCCTTCTGCCTGGAGAGCCTTGATTTTATAAGTCATTTTCGTGCTTAGCTTAGTTTTCCATCAGTTATAGGGAGGTTTCATTTAATGTACTTCAACTTCTCCAATGGATCAATGGATTAATAAGATAATAGGAAGAGAAAGGAAAAAGAAAGCAAGTAAAGAAGGGTTATGATTATTGATGACATGTTTTATTGATTAAAGTTATTAATTTGATGGTTGGGATGGGCATTAAATAAAGTATTGGTGATGACTTGTGGTTTCTTTTGATGAATTACTTGCAGTCTTGTACTGGGGATTCAAACTTGACTTCCCTAGTTCTTTTGGATTGAGTCGAATTATTTTTCCTTGTTAAAAACTTGATTCCATTTGTTTCTCATGGTTCTACGTTCATTTATGTTCCTTTTTGTATGCTGCCTTTTCTAAAACAAAGTTAAAAAGTTTGTAGATTGTAGATTGTAGCTGCTACTTTGTGGACAAATCTAGGCTAGTTGCCTTAAAATGTTAAGTTCCAGATTTTCAAACAAGTCAAATGTTCAAAATCGAGACCAAATGTTTAGAAAACAAAGCCGTAGATTACTTTTGTAATTATATTTCAATGCTTTGATATAAATGGAGAGGTCCCTAGACAAGGACTGAACTGGGAACTTCTTGTATTGTTGGGTCTGAAAGATGTTATGGCCCTTCACTTCTGTCGGCTTTGTACTAGTCCTATTTTTCCTGCATGGATGTAACCAAGTTAAATTATTTCTTTTAATATGACAGTATTAACAGGAATTCTCTTACTTGTCAGGCTCTTAACACCTCCAGGTACTCCCCTTTTTCCTTCCTTGGAGATGGAGTCACAAAAGACTGTAATGAGCCAGATCGGCATTCCTAAGGCTCGTCCGACTGCCTTGAAATCTAGAGTACGACATTTTTTCTTAATGCTATAATATGGATTACACTCATTTTGAGAAGTTTGAATTATTTTAGTACTGTTCAAAAAAATTCTTAGGCCTGTCTTAACCATTTTTCTTTGAAATTTGATAACGGCCATGATTTTAGATGGTCATGGTATGGTCGGGAATCAGCATAACTGAATGGTGCATTTTTGTATCTACGTCAATATTAAACAAGGAACCAACATGGATAAATGCCTGATAGCTTGGAACTAATTAATGTTTAAAATGAATTACTACCTTTTTGCACCTCAGCTGGAATAACTATCATTAATGCCCAAATTCAAAAAGGCTATTCCAAGGTTTTGTTATATTTTTCAGACCTTCGGTGTTCTGATGATTGGGTTCATGAACTTATTGTCTTTGCTTTTTATTCATTGTGTTTATAGCTAGCAAATCCCCAGCCCGAGTCTGCTGCCAGGGGCAACTTAGCACTGAATCAGCCAGCTTTGTCATCTGGATCGAATTCCACAGGGACTCGGAGGCCTTCATCATCAGGGTGTCCAGGTTCAAGACCTGCAACACCCACCGGACGCCCTACATTGTCTGCATCTAAACCTGCAAGATCATCAACACCAACATCACGGTCCACATTACAGTCAACTAAACCATCAATTTCTGCATCTAAGCCTGCAACAAAACCTTTAACTTCGTCAACTAAGCCCACAGTTTCTGCAGCCAAGACTCCATGTCCTGCAACTAAGCCCACAGTTTCTGCAAGATCCTCCACACCAACAAGGTCCACAACGAGGTCTTCAACACCAACTTCAAGACCTTCTATACCTTCATCCAAACCTGCATCAAGAGCTGCTACACCAACTCGTCGGACATCAACTCCATCAAGTACTCCTATCAAATCTGTTTCACCTATCAAAGCATCTTCTTCAGTTACAAAGCTAGCTCCTGCAGCATTCAGAAATTCTGTACCATCACGTGGTGCCTCTCTGACTGTAGCATCTAGACCATGGAAGCCTTCTGAGATGCCTGGTTTCTCACTTGATGCTCCGCCAAATTTAAGAACAACTTTACCTGATAGACCACTTTCGGCCACAAGAGGTAGGCCTGGAGCACCAAGTTCTCGATCTTCTTCTGTTGAACCAGGTTCGATTAGTAGACCAAGACGGCAATCATGCTCCCCTTCAAGAGGACGTCTCCCAAATGGTAATATGCATATAAGTGGCAGTTCTGTACCTGCAGTAAGTCGTGGATATTCCAAAGTTAGTGACAACGTGAGTCCTGTTATTGGAACTAAAATGGTTGAGAGGGTGGTAAACATGCGGAAATTGGCACCACCCAAGCCAGATGATAAACATTCTCTTCATATTAATTCGTCTGCGAAATCTGAATCACCAGATAGTTCAGGCTTTGGAAGAACACTTTCGAAGAAATCACTGGATATGGCTATAAGGCATATGGTAAGTGTATCTCCTAAAATTTTCTGTGGCATTATCTTTTATATATATATTTTTAAACTAGGATCCCTTCAACGGGAGTAAAACAATCTGAATATGTTGTTGTCAAGGAATCCCAAAAAGTCATGGTTACTCCTCTGTTTGTTTACGTTTGTCAAATGCGTTTTAGGAATTTGAAGGTTAATTCTTTATCTGATTTGAATATTGGGTTGAACAGGATATAAGGCGAAGCATTCCTGGTAATTTGCGGCCATTGATGACGAATATTCCTGCATCATCTATGTACAGTGTGAGATGTGGTTGTACGCGAAGTAAAACTATTAGTGTCTCAGACTCCCCTCTTGCCACAAGCAGTAATGGCAGTTCAGAAGTTAGTATCTATAACAACGGCAACGGCAACGGCAACGGGAATTGTTTAGACGGGAGTGAAGTAGAAGATGATATCGGGTGTGAGAGAGTTGGTGGATCCCCTACTAGTGTCCATGGCAGATGATAGTCGGTGATATGGTCATAGTCATACATTATTGGTGGAGAACCAGGTATCGAAATCATTATTCATTATTCTAGTATCAATGTAAAGCTAATTAGATTTGTGTAATATTAGGTAAACCCCCCCGGTGGATGCTAAACATCTTTCTTCAATTTCTACGGGGGCGAGTTGTTGTGAACTGTTAGCTAGCTGCTTTAGAATGGTGAAAAACCGTTGTCAATTGAAAGCTAGAGAGTTCAGCTTATCCATTTGGCAGACTTCAAATTATGATATGCTAATACAACTCTTTACATTTTGTAAATATAACCTTTCTAAATATAGTTTATATAAAAAAGACTTAAGGCTGCAAGAAGCCTTTGAACTTTTAGGGAAAAAAACAATTAAGTTTTTAAACCTTTTTTTTACTCGATTAAGCCTTTGAACCAATAAATTGAATCAATTAAAGCCATTGAACCAATTAAGCCTTTTTGATCAGTTTTGACCACTAAATCTCGACAATTGTTTTTAAATTTGTTGGTGCAGTGGTTGTATCACAGTGTTTCCACTTGACACTTTTAATTTTTTATTATATTTAAAAAATTATCTAAAATTCTAAAAAACTTGTAAAATTTATAATAAAAAATCTATATATACAACATGATAGAACTATAATCTATCATATGTCAGTAATATCTAAAAAAAGTTGTCAAGATTTAATGGTTAAAGGACTTAATTGATTCAATTTCTTGATTTAAGAGCTTAATTAGATGAAAAAAAACTTTAGGGGCTTATTTGTTTTTTTTCTTCAAAAATTTGAGGACTTTTTACGCCCTTAAACCTAAAAATATTATTCAATAAATTATTATAAGAAAATTTGTACATAAATTTTTTAAAAAATACGGGTATGGTTTTTAGATGCGACTTTTTATTGTTTTTTTTTTACTATAGGTTTAAATGTTGTTTGCTAAATTGTAAAATTAAAGAAAAAAGTAAATAAAAAATCAGAGTTAAACTTATATCATAAATATTTTCGGTATTTTCACTTAAAATTAAATATAATATATAATCAGATTATTTGATAAATGTAAGTTTTAAAAGATAATACGTTAAAAATAAAGTATAAAGTTTTTCAAAAAAAATGAAAAGGTATTAGAAAATATCTCCATTAAGCATAAACCCTTTATCTACTTATCATGAAAAAATTCTAAAGAGAACATTGCAAATTTAACTTATTAAACATGCTTAAAATATTAAATCACTAAAATTATGAACTTTCAATGGGTTTTTTCCAGCAGATAATCAAACAGATGGTATAGATATATAAAATTAGGATAAGAAAACTTAAAAAAAAATCCCCTTGTTGAGTAGTTTATGTTGTTACTACATTCCATCTGAATGACAAGGTTTCATGCATAATTTATAACCTCATACAACCCACTATATATACCCTAATGCTGAATTGCTGATAGTGATGAGCAGCTAAATATCAGTCTACTAACAAGATAGTTTTCATTACAGAAGCCGATAAATGTTAAAACAAAGGTATTTAAGCAGCAAGTATGGCCTCAGGGGAGCTTGTGAGCGGAGTATTAGTGGATGTTGCATCTTGGTCTTTTGCAGGGGCAGCAGGGGGTGGTGGTGGTGGAGAATGCTTCAGGTGGGGAGGTGTATCATGCTTTAGTTTCACAAGTATCTGTCTCATCCTCGAGCGGTCAGTTGGTTTTCCTGGCTTGGGACCCTGGACAACAACAATGGAAGGCTTCTTCTCCTTATCTTTTTTCCCTCTCTTCTCTATGGTTGGCACTTCATTAGGAATGAGTTCCGCGATTGCTTTCCAGTAATGCTTATCAGCTTCGGCATGGAATTTCTCATGCTTGCCTACAAATATCTAATACACAGAATACAAGATAAATGCATTACACATGGTTCCGTGTGAATCAAAGTTAAGCAAATAATGAGAATTTTCTTCTCTAACCCCACACAAACCAAATAATCAAAACAAAGATTAGAATTTGGAATAATCAAAACAATGTTCCTTTTTCATATGGTGACAAGCTTCTTTAAAGGAAAAAAGGTACCTTTTCTCTTTCTCTGTTACTGGCCTTGTTGTTTTCACAGGTCACCTCTCTTTTCTTATAAAACTCGACTTTGAATTCATCAGCTTCATCAATTATTTTGCTCAACAATTCCTTCTCCCTCTTCTCCTTCTCCTCCAACCGGATAGCATTCTCCCTACGCAATTACAACAGTCATAGTTCCCGAGTTTAGTAACATATAAACCTATAAAATTGGCACAAATGAGACTCTAGCTTGGGATAGCGGAAAGGGTTGCTCCCATGACTTAGATTGCAAACGCTGATATTAGATGTGCTGGGTACATCAACCAACTAAAATAAATTACTTGAAAGAATACAGTGCAATTATGAAAGAAAA
This sequence comes from Hibiscus trionum, assembly GCA_030270665.1. Classification (NCBI taxonomy): domain Eukaryota; kingdom Viridiplantae; phylum Streptophyta; class Magnoliopsida; order Malvales; family Malvaceae; genus Hibiscus; species Hibiscus trionum. The sequence continues at coordinate 3,272,673 of BSYR01000007.1, read as the reverse complement.
TATTCCATAATTCAATCTAAAAAGAATAAATTAAAAGAGAATTAAACTCCTAGCTATTTCCAGTTATTGACACCAAATTCTTAAACATTCCCCAACTAAACCCTTACATGACTTAACCAAACTCCCAAAATCCAGTTAAACCCTAAAATGACATAGCGAAGCTAATTTAAAATTTGCCAGAAAATAAAAAGATCACACAATCAAATTCTTTTTCACATTTCTATAAAACTAAAGTGAAAATTTCATAAATTCAATTTCTACATTTTTTAATTTCCCCAAATCTCATATTTTTAAAGAAAAAAAAACGAAATTATTCCAAAGAAATTCATAATGGATCTTAACCTTCTCCATTCCCTGAGAGCAACCCCTTCCTCGGGCTCCATCTCCGCTGGCGGAGGCAAAATGGGGCCATCCGATCCGCCAAACCCTACACCATTTGTGTACGGATCCGATGCAAAGACGTCATCAGTGGAGTCCTTGGGATGATCCGATGCAAAGACGTCATCAGTGGAGTCCTTGGGATGATCCGACTGGTCGGCGAAAGAGTCGAATTGCTGAGAAGGGTCGTAACCATCGAAGCCGTTGATGTCTTCTTCTTGATGTGGAACTGAGTCGAAAGAGTCCAAGGAGTCGTCGCCGAGTTGAGTGAAAGGGTCAGCGAAGGTTGACATTTTTCTTCAAAGCAAAGCACAGGGGATGAAAAGAGTCTATGGGGTGTTGTGTTGAAACTGGGAAATCGCCGTCTCAAATGAAAGGCTGAAATGAAAAGAGGATGAATTTGTTTGGGTTTGATGGACCTGATTTTTGGGCCATTATTGGACAATTTAGAAATTCACTACCAGTTGTCGCATGCTTATTGGGCCATTGAGTTGTATGGGCTCTCACGGAAAATGGTTGATGAAAGGTTTGCGACAAGTAGTAGAGCAGTACCCACAAAATTAGCAAGTAATTCCGAGGAATCAAGTTGTTGACTTTTACATATTTCGAGATTATAAGTATTTATCCGATTGGTTTCTCTAACATATTTAAGGAGCAAATATGAGTCATTATCAACAATCAAGGTTCCACAAATATGCCTCTATGAAACCAATGGATACATTTAATAATTTCATTTCCACCAACTAGTTGGAAAGTAAGTGGCCATCACTATAAAAGTATTGAATCTAAATCCAAAGACATCAACTTTACAAAACAATCTGTATGATCATTCTCTCCCAAGGAAAGTATGATTCTATAAACTGCTATATCACTGAAAAACTGTATTAATGGAGTCATAGTTGAATGGGAATGGATAAGGTAAGCAAACAAGCAATCCCAATATCAAAACTAAAACTCCAAGTCCAACATACATGTTATCAGGATCACTGATTTCCTCCGACACTGGTGCAATGGGCCCTCTTTGCAAGATGAATATGAGAACTACCCAGTAAAACGCCACGTCATTGAACAATGAACACAGTCCTAGCAGCGCAATGGAGAGTGATGTGAACCGAGTTGAAGCCTATTCAATTACAAATTTGGTTAATCATTCCACAATATGTTAATGTCCTAAAGGAGGTGTAGGTGGAGTTTGAAGTCTGTTTGCCATGAAAATTCTGCAACTACCATTATATGTTAGGTGAACTCGGGTTTAAATATCGTGTCTGATTCATACCCAAACTCGAGTAACATAGCCTAATTCATTTGTTTTAACTAAGAAATGAAGTACCTTTCTTCCCCATATTGCAAAGGAGATCCGGCCCCCATCTAATTCCCCAGCAGGGATGCTGTTGATGGCATTAATGAGAAGTCCAGCCCATGCCCAAATTACAAGTGGGTTAACTGATATAGGAGTGCCTTCCTTCAGTACATCACCCAGAAGCAGCTTTGCTGTAAAAGGAGACAAAGCTCACCATCATAATGCATCAAATCATAACCTGATTGCTGAAAAATATATAATTCTTGAGCATGACTGCAAATGTACAAGGCTGCCACTGTAGTACAACATCAGAAGACCGATCACCGTTGTTATTTGATTTGAATATACAAGTTTTGGCATAGGTATATAATGTGACTACTTTACGAAATATGAAGAATCAGAACAATAAAGTGCTTACCAACACCTCCAGCAAGAAATGATTCATGAAACACAGAAGCATCAACAACAACTCCAATGCCATCGCTAGGAGGCAGGATGAGACCTAGAAGGAAGAGAACAAAACCCAAAGAAAAGCCAGCTAAAGGTCCAGCTGCTGCAATCTTGAGAAGGTCTTCACGATTGCGTACAATGTTTTTTATCCTTGTTATGGCACCAAAAGAGCCTATCTGCCATCCAAAACAATCCATTAGACTTGGCGCTTTCATATTCATAAAACATCCAACCAGTAGCTCAGAAAATGTAGGGAAAACAGTTGCAATTTATGAATTCGTAAATAGATACCGTAACCATGGGAAGAAAAGTGATACTGGTGTCAGGTAAAAAGGATGTTTGTCATACAAACTCCTTCACAACTCATATGCTTCACAAAATAAATTAAAGAAGTTAACTGCTTTGGGATCTACATGGTAATGAAAATTTGGAAATGTCACATTGAGCATGCTCTGATTCTTCATTTATCTTTAAGCATCTGTATCCAACACTCTTGTCCAGCATATAGTTGGATATGGACATGAAAATATGACCCTCCAACTTCCCAAGTCTCCTCCAAATATATGGAAACTTTTGGGGGAATATTGAACTTAGTCATGTGAAACGGATACCCATATCTGACGCTCACACTCAGTTTGAGTAATGTAGATACAAAGAGAGGTATAGGTATATGGTAATGTTCCTATCTATGATTTCCACACTAGATTGCAACAGAAATATAGGGTACCGACTAATCGAAAGGTGTAGGAAAAGAGAAGTAATTTGTTTTGAAATAAAGGATTAATGAAAAGAACCATATATATCACCTGCCAACTTGGAACAAAGAACGGAACACCAAGCTTAACTCCTGTGCTCTGTGCTACTAAGATGTGGCCCAATTCATGTACCCCCAGAAGAAGTGCAGTAACAAAGGCACCAGGTAGGCCATTCGATAACAAGTTGAGATTGTCAAATGTTGATCTGGACCATTAACAATACCATAGGCAGTAATGCAATAAGACAAACTGAATGATCTGATGGAAAATTCTCATAATTCTAAGAAAAGGGAAGTGGAGCAAAGGAAAAATCAGAAACAATCAGCTTAAATTTCACTCAAACCAAGAGGAAATAACAATGATAGAAAGGAGTCCTCATTGCAAGAGAGAATCTTTTTCAAGAAATGTAGGACATATATGCGCTGAAAAGAATAAATTTACGATGACAAGTCTAACATAATATTCACCATCTTAAAATAATCAAACAGAATGATCAATCAAATAAGCATATATGAGCTTGCTACAGGTTTAAAACATTATACTCAAAGGGAAAACAACCTAAATAGTAGCACTTTTTTCTTGCTTATGCTTTGGTTATGATGACAAGAACAAGCCACGGTTAATATATTTGTTTAAGATGCCAGAGTGGAAAATTTGATGGAAAAGCATACAATAAGTTGGACTGCAGTGCAGGCACATTCCGAAGAAGTAATGTAAACACTGTAACCAGACCAAAAGCCCCAGCTGCTAACCACTCAGGGACAGCTGCAAAAAAGATACTTTAGTCTTAACGACATTATTTTGACATATGACATCGTTAAAGTTTTGAATAACATAATAGCATAGCCAATTACCAGTTGTCTCTGGTTGCAAAGTTGTTTTTGGAACAACAACCGCCACTGGTTTATCATCTTCTGGATTGATAAGAAGGAAAAGCTTATATTCATCGCCAAATTTGTTCTGTATATTGATTTAGAAGAAATTAAATACAGAATCAGCCATTAACCTCCACAATTGTACAATGGGAGAAGCAGAGTTAACATACCTGCATCCTAGTTGATATCTTTTCATAACTTCTAGCAGCCTGTCCTCGCAAATTTCCTTTGAATAATACTCCACCCTATCAAATATATAACAGCTATCAGAGTAGTTCAACCTATAAGTATGTTTGTAAATGTTATTATCTCCATGGAAATGTTATGGATTTAAGTTGTAGAAGGTTCCTACATATAGGCAACTTTATTTGATTTCAGAATCTTCAGATGCCTGCTTGAAAGAAAAAAAAAAGGATTAAGGAAGCCAGGAACTATCAGGATAGCTAACACACCTCATACGGTTCTTGGCTCGTGACGAAGAAAGTATCAAATGCAAATACTTGATCCTTAAGAATGTCAATGGTCTCCTTTGGAATCCTCATTGATTCATCAAGTTGCTGTGGCTGTTCAGGAAACAATAGAAGATGTAAAATAAGAAGGACAAGACCTATCATGTAAATTCCAGCCTAGTAAGCGATACAGCATCATGATCACCTTCACACCTGGCAGAGGCGATCCGCTAGTGACTTCGTTAGCATCAGCCTCCTGTATCAAACACACCCCTGATGTAAGAAAGGTCAAGCAAGCTATGAATTGATGTTTTGCATATTACCAAAAAAGGAAGCTGAATGTGGTACTGATGTATGAAAATACTTGAGTAGAAATAGTCTGCCCCTTTTCGGTGCCCCTACTTATGCCCCATCATTAAAAAAAATTAGGTTTAAGATTTAAAATTAGAGTTTAAGGTTAGGCGTTAGTGTTAGGGTTTAGTGTATTGGGTGTAGAGTTTAAGGTTTAGGATTTAGAATTTAGGGTTAGGAATTAAAATTTGATTTTTTAGTGTTTGGGAACAAAAAGGGGCAGAGGATTTTTGTCCAAAATACTCAACATTGTAGGTATTGCAGGAGCCAGAAATGATGATTGGATTAAGGGATGAGTTTCGGAAGTATATGCCTCTGACAAGGTTTTTCCATATATTTGAAGGTTTGTACCCCCATACCAATATTCAAATACAACATGATGCTAGTTATAGCTAAAATACTACCTAGCAGTTGGACAAAAACATATTCTGTCAAAATAGATAAATGAGATTAAAGAACACTCAGAAGTTAAGAATTTAAGGTGATGTATATGAAATTTACCGAAGCGGCCTGCAAAAAGCACAGTCGCATGGTCTTCCAATGAGAACAGACCCGGAAACTTTGGAAATGATGGATTATACAGACATGAGGCAAGACACAACACAAAAATTGTAACACAAACACAACAAGAATAGAAGAATGTGTCATATTCTATATAACAATATGAATTATTAACCTATCAAAATTTATATAAAAATATTTTTATCAAAAAAAAGATAAATATATAATTTCTTAAACACAATTATAACACATGAAATACACAAACACACGCAGAATAACATCTCTAGTTGAGAACTAAGTAATGTAAGGCCTTGGCTATTGCCCTAATCTATCACCATACAAATACTATCGCAGAATGGAAATTTAATACCTGGACAGCACTTTGAGCTGTAGTTTCTGCATCATTATTGTTTATTTGCTGAACATTTATGGACTGCAAATCAATCTGGGAATCATTTTCCTCTACGGAATCAGTAGTTTTCGGCTTTTCTCCACCTTCATGCTTATCTTCCTCCTACAGACGTACATCATCTTATATCAAAGAACATTTCCATTTTTATCAAAATTGCAAAAACATCACATGTTGAGTTCGTTCACAAAGTAGAAACATGATTTTCCGAGTATAGTTCACACCTTCATGGATAGATTTATCAGTGAATAATGCAGTAATTCCAAAATTTTATCAACATAGAAAGCAATAAAGAAATTTTTAAAAAGTGGAACTAATTTTAGTGACAAATTAATTACCTCGTCATTGTTACTATCTGGTTCAGTTTCTGTATCAGTTACTCTACAAAAACTCTCTCTTTTCCTGCCAAGTCTATAAAGGGGGCAGAATTAATTCGGTAGTTGTTCTTCTTTAGCAGAAATATTCTTTAAAAATAAATATTATAAAAGAAAAAGAAAAAGAAAAGAAAGAGCTACCTGGAGATGTGGGGAAACTTCAAGTTCCTTAAACGACGCCGCTGCGACTTGGCAAAGCTCGAAGACGACAACAATGGCTTAAGCCGAAGATCACAACAAGAGCTACATTGAGATAAGACACCAAAGTTCACGCGAAAACTTGCTGCTAAATTCATTCTTCTTCTTTGGTTTAATTAAATCCTAATTCCGCAAAAATGAAAAAGTTAAATCAACTGAAGCTCCAATTCCATTGGGAAAAATCCAAAAGCTTTTCAGGGAAATTTGTTTTCGCAGATTTTGAGTTCTTATTTCTTCCGAGTCTTATCTGTTTTTCTGTTGCTTCCAAGGAGGAACCGCGAGAGAAGGATATTTTTGGGAGATCCAAATATTGAAAGGCCATACCTATAGGACCAATTGGCCTTTGACACGTGTATTATGAAATTGCGTGGACTGTTTACAGTGGCGTCGTTGCTGACGAGAATCTCAATCTTGAGTGGCTGCTTAGATATTTCAGCAATATCTTAATAGAAGCTCTCCTGTTTTTTTTAAAAAAAATAGATTTATAACCTACGGCAGTAAATAAGATGAGTCAGTTACTCAAGTTCAATCAACATTTAACTCGATTAAACCTGACTCGAAAAATTTATGAGCTACTTGAAAATATAATATACTAAAATTTTTTAATTTTAAAATCTAAATTCCTAAACCTAAAACAACATAAATAAAATCTAAATCCTAAATTCTAAACCCGGCTTATACCTCTAAACCCAATAACCTAAACCTTTAAATCTTAAACTAACACCATAAACCCTAAAATTAACAAGCTTGTAAAGTTTACACAACTTATGAATTGATGTTTTTTCTAATAGGTTTTAAATGAGACGAGACGTATCGCGAGCTACTCAAGCCCGACTCGGTCAACACTCGACTCGATTGAACTCGACTCGAGTTCTTAACGAGCCGAGTCGAGCTCAGATTATTCAGGCTCGTTAAAATTACTCAAGTTCGAACTCTACTCGAATTCTTAATGAACTGAGTCGAGCCCAACACTAGTCGAGCTCGACTTGGCTCGTTTACACCTCTACCCTAAACACTAGACTTTAACCCTTAAATTTTAAACCCTAATTTTTTATTCTAAATCCTAAATTAAGGCACTTATAATTTTTTTTTTGTTTCCATCCCTCGTTGAATATAAATACATAGAAAAGTAGAGAAACATGTATATATTGTAATCGTTCAATATTAATGCTCAGCGATTTAATCTTTTCTGTGCATTTGCTCGTCCAAAATAAAATTTATTTTATATAATTATATATACTATTAATTTTTAAGTAATATAATAAATAATTTTATGGTAAAAAATAAAAAAGGTTCCAATATTTAAAATAAAATGTTTATTTTTAGAATAAAGTTTATAAATGGTCACTAAACCATTTTAAAATGTTTATTTTGATTACTGAACTTTATAAAGTTACAAAATATACATTAAATTGTTGATTTTGATAAAGAACGGACATTGAGCCATTAGATGTCGTTAACAACCTAACGACAGGCTAACTTAGCAACTAAGTAATACATTACCTATTACAAAATAGTCATTGAACTTTGTAAATGTTACGTAATGGTCATTGGACTATTTAATTGTTATAGAATGGTAATTTCACTATTTAATTGCTACAAAATGGCTGTTGAACTATTTAATTTTTATAAAATGGTCGTTGAACTATTTAATTGTTACAAAGTCTCTTAAAATCAACAACAATAAAATTTCATCGTATAACATGTAATAACCAACTATTTTGTAACAACTAAATAGTTCAACGGTTGATTTGCAACAATTAAATAATTCAACGATTATTTTGTAATAATTAAATAGTGAGTTTACCATTATGTAACAATTAAATAGTTTAATGACCATTCATAACATTTACAAAAGTTTAATGAATATTTTGTAACAACTAATATATTACTTTAGTTGCTCAGTCAGCTCGACGTTAAGCTGTTAACGACATCTAACGATCCAATAGGTATTTTGTAACAAAATTTAGATTTTAATGCTTATTTTATAATTTATAAAAGTTTAGTTATTAAAATAAATATTTTAGGATAATTTAATGATCGTTTGTAAATTTTAACCTTTATTTTTAATAAGATCTAGTGTCGTCTTGTGTCTTTTACCTTCTTTTATTCTATTTTATTTGTTTGGGAGGATGGTGTCGATGACCTTCTGTTAAGCAACTATCGTATCCTTTGTAGTGATTTTTATTGTGTTTTCTTCATCTTCATTTTTTTCTCTTTTCTCTTTTATCTTTTTCATCTTTTTAATTTTTTGTTTATACATTTTTAAGTTTTGTATTATCTTCTTTAATAAGTCTTCTTGTTTTCTAATATAAATGTTAATTTTATTTTTTATTATTTTTATCATGTTTTCTTTACTCTTTTAACATATTTTCTCTTTATTTTTCAAGATTGAATTTGACATTGCCTGTCATGTTGACACTTATTTAGTTACATTCTCATCAATCACCAAAGATAATTCACGGTTGAGTTGCGGTAAAGTCGGTTTGTCAATGTGTATCATTATTATATGTATTTTTATAACAAGGGCAAGAAATTAAATTTCATTAAAAATAAAGAAAGATACAACAAATATGGGCAAAATATCGGGTGGGCCTGAAGGGATCTATCCCACCTCAACTTTTTATGGTTTAAATGTATTTTTAACCCATTAAAATAAATTCATAGTCTCTCTCAAAATTTTCTAGTTTAAGTTTTTAGGACCCTATCAGTTTTCAATTTAATGGAATTAAGTTTTGTTAATTTTTTCTGGTTTTATTATTTTTCAAGATAGGCCAATTTTAAAATTAGTGAAATTAAACCTCAACCCTCTCTTTTTTAAGGTTATCTTTTAAGGGCTTGTTAATTTCAGAGATAAGCAACTTAAACCCTTCTATAACTTCATCCTAATTTCGGCCCCAACCATAATGTCGGTAACACCCTAGATCGATACAAATGATCCGACCTGAATCGAATGCCACATTCAGGACACAAGAGCGACACGCATATACAAATACGAAATAAATTAAAATCTTTCATTAACCAATGCAGTTTAAAACCGACTTCAAAACCGAAAATAGAATTCAGACTACACAACTCTGACATATTGACAATGTATAGTAACTACATGCCCGCCTAGATCTATAAGAACCGTACTCTACAATTAATATTGATGTCAATATCTTGAATAATACTCAACCTAATGAATTGCGAAGATTAATGATTTTAATGAGCTTGAGAGCCTACTAATATAGAAATACCAAAATGATTAAACATAAAACATGCCATAATTGACAGAAAATAAATGAAGCATAAATGCATTGAATAATAATTAAATCATCCAAACCGTAAAAGACAATCAAATTCGAGTTAATCGATTCGGAAGTCCTAAACATACAAAATCAACGAAATATCAAAATGTAAAACATACATGAATCTCAGGTATAATCACTAAATGCCTGATACAAAGGCTAGTCGCAGAAATAATAAAAGTTAAATGCTCATGAGCCATCATCGGTATACCGAAACAAATATATATATATATATATGTATGTATATATATAACATTTTTGCACGAGCATCGAACCGTAATCATGTGCGTATATATGTTAAACATTCACCTACTAAAACTCATAATTACAGAATTACATTCTCAAAACTATCACAATTACATAACTATATGCTGAGAACTGCAGAATTTTAGAGCTTACCTAATCTCGAGCGAAACCACTTGAGTCAAACCAAGGCTGTCAAGCCTTACAAAGGATCCTAAGATCCTCAAAACAATGAATAACTGAAGTCTGAGCTTTTCTCGGCCTCAGTGTATGCTCAGAACATCAGAACTTGGAAGTGTACACTCCAGAAGTCACATTGGTTGATTTTCTAATTTAAAGCATCCTAATTATCGTATATTCAGAAGGTATATCAGAATTTGGCTTTAAAAAGTGACTTCAGAAGTATAAATCCTTACAAGGGTACTAATTTCATAATTTGACATACTAAAGGTCATTTACTCACTCAGAATAAAAATATCATTTTGGTAATTGTCACATAATGGATATTTTGGTCAATTGCAAATAAAAGGCGTTTGGCCATTTATCCTACAAGTGTATTATGGCCATTTACAAGTGAAGGGGTATTTTGGTCTTTTTAGTCAAACACGAAGGTTTTGATTTCATAAGGAAAGTTGAATAACTTAGACGATTCGAATATCAAAATTAGATTATCGAATTATCCTAACAGTTACGAAAGTCTTCGATTTATTTCAGAAGTCCTAACAGTTATAACATCTTAAAACCTAATTTTCGAGTACCTAAAGTATTGAAATCCCTATACAGATATTGAAACTCAAACTAAACCTGAAATCCCAAAATACTAACTCAGACTAAAGGTTTCGAGGTATCGAAACCTTCTCCTAAAATATTACCAATTAATTTCGAACAAAGGCTCCATAAAACCCTAATCCAATTCCCAAAAGCCTAAAAGTTAATGTCGACAACTAATAAGACTTACCACAACCATTTATCGTACAAATGGATTTAGTCATCCATAAACATATACCGTACAACAATTTATAATCTAATCAAGCATACAAAATCATATTTATACGAATTCAAAGAGGTATTTAAGTATTACCTTGAACCCGAGCTACTCGATCGGGCTCCAATGGCTTCTCCAAAACCTCTTGTCCCGATAATCGACATCCAATAATCATCGAATACAAAGCAATGCGAATTCCATCATTAGCGTCCATGAAATCAATAAACGAACTAGTTCTTTGAAAAAAAACGCAAAAATGCTTACAGAGTTTGAATTTGGTGAAACGAGTAGTGGAATTGGACTCAAGACGTCGAAAACCCTCCGGGTGGGGTCCCTTAAAAAGTCAATGCTAATAACGTCGGTCAATAATGGTGCAAATAGGCGGTGCGATACGGTTGCAATGCGTTTGGTTTGTGTAGTGCGACCCAACAAGCTGGCCCAACAACTTGACTCATTATGCAGTTGCCTCACCCACAGCTGAACGTCACCCACACACAGACGACAACGCGCGTGGCGACTTCCAATGATGGCAATTAGACGGTTGATGAGTGTGCAGATAACCTATTTTGCGTGTCCTTTTAACTTAACTTTTGCATGTGTTTAGGCTCATTTAGTTGCATTTAGGAGTAATTTGCATATAGTTATGGAGTTATGGTATTTGAGATTAATATTTATCTATATTGATGCTATTAATGAAAAGGTAATGATTTTTAGTGTTGCTTGTGTAGGAGGTAACAAAGTAGTGTAGTGTTGGAACATTGGAGCAGAATTCTCTCATGCTGGACTGGTTGCTGCAACATTCATTGTGATGCTAGAGATAAATCTTAGATCCTTTACTATGATTTAATGTGTGGTCCTCTCTCTTTTATTGAGCCATTAATGACGTGGAAAGTAAAGATCCTCTTTGCTGGATAACATGACAATTTATTAAAAGCATGTGACAAGATATTCTTTTATTGAGCAATTAATGATGTAGAAAAGCAAGATCCTCATAAAAAGATTACTTGTACTTTAGGGTTTTTAAAACCTTAGGAGAGCCACATCTATATAAAGACATCATGGGCCACAATTAAAAGGGGGTTGCACTTAACGCAAAAATACGCAGATGAGCTTTTGTTCAAGGAAAAACAATTCCTTTGTCTTTTACATCGGAGAACCGCCATTGTCGAAGGTTAAGAGGAGTCTCCAAATGATGAAAAGCTATTGAGAGAGGCTTTAGGAGTTAGGAGCGTTGCAGCAACAGTTCGAGGGCACGAAAAAAAATCTTAGGACGCTTTGATTCTCTTTCTCTCTTGCTCATCGACTGCCATGTTTTTAATTTTTTTTATTATGGATGTTATTTTTCAGACATGAGCTAAATACTTTGTTTGAGTTTATTGTTTTAAGATTCTATGTTTTAATTATCATTCAATGCTATAGTTCTTTTCCCTTTATCTATTTTGTTCATCGTTCTTCATGTGTAGTTATTGTAAGAGCTATCGAGAAAAGCCTTTTAATTATTGATATGTTGCTTAATATCGAGAGAGTTAAGTTAGACAAATGTGAATAGTGAGGCTAAGTTGTTAATTTAGTCTTAATCTGGCTTAGACATAAGTTTAGGGTTTCAACAGCTAATAAGAGGAACTTGAATAAATAATAAGCTGTTAGGATTCACGCAAACATGTATCACTATAGCTTATTGTTATTAACTTCTAGGTATCGAGAGAGTCTAGGAGTTTATTAGAAAACCTTGTCGAATAGATAAAGATATAATTGGTTTACATAGACATGTATTGCCAACTATTACAGCATTTGAATGATAATTAGCATAGTTCTTAGACAATAAACTCAATACGACAATACCTATAATCATTAGAATCTTTGCTACAACATTTGTTTGTCCTTTGATCATTGCTTCATCTTTACTTTTTATCATATTTAATTTATAGTTTTATCATCATATCATCTATCATTATTTCACTAGCTCTTAAATGTGATTGCTTTGAGTTTATTACTACAATCCCTGTGGGTTCAACACTCGATACTCATCACTTTATTACTTGTGCGATGAGTATACTTGCTCTTATTGTGCATACTATATTTTACGCATTAACGGTCAGCTCCAGATCGGTGTTTCTCAGTACGAGGAGTCTGTTGGTGGTGATGAATCTCGACGGAGAATAGCAGTTCAACCTGATTTCATCTTCCTAATTTTTTTTATTCTCACCCCGATGAACGACGACCATTAGTTGTCTCGTCTCGACAAGCTGAATTTGTAACCCCCTTAACCCAGCCTAGACGGTTGACCCGAATTAAGAAAGTCACACGGGGAAAACCAAAGTCAACCCGAAAGTCAACCTTGATTAACGACCCTTTTTTTTCTTTTTAAACTTGTCTAGATGCACATTAACCCTAGTTATGATCATTCAAACAACATACTCAAAGATTATAAACATCAGAGATCAAACAGGGACCCAATTGAACAATTTACAACTTTAGGGACCAAAAAGGAAATTCTGATAAATACAAGGACTTCACCCAAATTAAAGTTACCAACTTGAAATTAATCATGTTTCATGCATCTCTGTCAAATTTAAGCTCAAACGGACATCCCAAACTCATACAATTGCACACACAAGTTTCGGGACCAAAATGCAAACATTTTGAAACATATAACTGCCAATGTCAGCCCCCAACGGTCAGGTGTTCCGAAACAGGGAGAGCCTATTTCGAAACGCGGGGCCGTTCTGCAACGCGTACCGAAACGAGGGCTGGCAGTGGCCTTTCCGTTTCGGAACGGTGTCTCCAGTTTCGGACGCCTGGGTTGCTACAAGGCACCCGTTCCGAAACGGTGGCTACTGTTCCGATACGGCCTGCACAGATTGCCGAAAATTGCTTGCTTAAACACACGATTGACCAACCAAACATGCTCCAATTGCTATCAAACTTTACCAGCAACTCATACAACATACAAGAGACATATTTGCATCAACCAATTATCATTATATCATCATTTAAGAAAAGCCCCAAATCTAAAGGCATGCTTCCTACACAAGCAAACCATTCATGCACTAAAACCTCCAAACCAACACATAATGGCCAATTACATGTACCAACATTAACATAAACATAAATCCAAAATAGGGAGTCCAAAACATCTCCCAAAACAACAACATAGGTCCCTCATTGCCAAAAACCAATAGCTAAAGGTGTTTAAGAAAACCTTCCCATACATGAGCTTATCTTTCACTTGATTGCTTGCCTTCCTTGCTGCCCTCAATGCACCTTAACGTTCTGCATTATTGGTTTAAGAAAAGAGAGAGAGCGTAAGCAAAAGTTTAGTGAGGAATGCTCCTTAAAACCACACAATAATGCATTTATAAAACACTTTACAAGTCATACTTCAAAATACACTTTAACATGCTCACAAGCAACCTTAAACAAGCATTTCATGCTTCATAACATAACATGTCATATTGGCCACAAGTGATAATTACCATCTTTTAACAAGATCGACATAAGACTCACACATGGACTTTTAAACACCATTGTGATCTTATCCCCATGGACTTTTAAACACCATGGCCTATGGACTTTTAAACACCATGGCAAGGACCACACAAGGACTTTTAAACACCTTTGTGTCTTTAACAAGTTTCACCTCAAGGACTTTTAAACACCTTGACCCCAAGGACTTTTAAACACCTTGGCCCATGGACTTTTAAACACCATGACATGAATCACCCCAAGGACTTTTAAACACCTTGGCCCCAAGGACTTTTAAACACCTTGGAAAGGACCACACAAGGACTTTTAAACACCTTTGTGTCCGTAACAAGAATCATCCAAGGACTTTTAACCACCTTGATGTTCTTAAGTAAACAAGGCTCACTCAAGAACTTTTAACCACCTTAGTGACCTTAACCTTTTCAAAACATCACTTGCCAATATACATCATTTATCATCAATAATCCACTGTTTTAAAGAATTTAACCAAGCCATAAACATCATGCAACTTTAAGCATTAACCACATTTAAAACAATGTTAAAAAACAAGGAACTCTAACCTTGAGCTTCCTTAAACACATGGCTTATAATCTCAGCAAACAAACATGCTAGATATGCTTTAAAAACAGAATTTAAACATGCAACAAACACATTGCACCCAACCATCACATGGTTCCTCAACAAGAGAGTTTTTCCGAAAACTTACTCTTGAGCTTAGCAAAGTTGTTTAGACTTAGACTAAGCTCCCAAACCTCCAAAACATTGGTTTCAAAGCCGAAAACCAAAATCCACTCACCGATTCCGTTTCGCTTCTTGCCGAAACACCAAATCAAGCTTCCGGATCACCACCACTTGGATCCAAAGAAGACTCCCCTGTTTTAAACACATCAAAACAGTAGATTAATGCATCATCATGCATTAATAGCTTCAATGAAAGCACCTAAACTCGCTGCTCTCATTCACACTCCATTTTCGGCCACCAAACACAACCGAAAATGCATCCAAACAACTCCTCAACAAAGCCCAGCCATAAACCATCAAAACTAAGCATCCATAAACATCATTTAACATCTAAAAAGGACCTAACAACATCCTTATACCTCCAGCAACAACAGATCCACAAGATCACCCAAAAACAACCAAGAATCACAAGCTAAACTTAGGAAATTCAACCTACCCGGGATTGCATTAATTAAAACTCAATTTCCAATCAATTTAACATTCATTTATCATCAAATATACACCTCAAATCACTGCTTTAACAGATCCAACGAAAATTCATCAAAAATCATCAAATCTTGCATTTTAAGCCAAGATCCATTACACAACTTTAAAAACCATTTATAAATCATCAATTAAGGATTGAGAACTTAGGAATTTCAGTAAAGAACTTGAAGTTCAGAGGAGAAGGACGTTCTTACCTCCAAACTTGAATTTCTCCCTTTTAGAATCAAGTTTTCATGAAAATCCACTTAGCAAATGGTGAGGTTTTGTTGTAGAGATGATTAGCAATCAATAGGTAATTGAAAAGATGAATTTAGGTGACAAAATCAAAGAGAAAAGCTCTGGAGAAAGATGTTTGGCTTGAGAGAAAATGAGAGAAAATAGTTGAGAGAAAAGTTAGTTAAAACTAAAATATCTTCCCTCCACTTTGTTTATATTTAAAACCTTTTAATTAATCATTTAGTATATTTAGAAAATCTGGAGAAATTCCCATTGGGTAAATAGCTCCTTAAAGATTCAAAGTTTCAATCCTTTTTAAAACAGTCACGTAGTTTTCAAAAATTACATTTTGGTCACTAACCCAAAATGTCACCCTTCCAAACCTCATTTTGCAAAATTGATTTCACAGTTCACTTATATATATTAAAAGAGGATTTTAGAACATTTTCCATATTTTTAATGCAACCCGAACTAGGTTTTCCTAAATTCACTCTTATATATTCGAACCGCACTTTGACCGAACCGGTCAACGCCCAAAACTTCTAAGCCCAAAACCGGGGCGTTACAACTCTCCCCCCCTTAAGAAATTTTGTCCTCAAAATTTACCTGAAGGAAAGAGATAAGGAAACTGCTTCAGCATGTCATCCTTCCGCTCCCACGTGGCTTCCTCAACACCACAGTGCTTCCACAACACCTTCACCAACTCAATGGTCTTGCCACGAAGAACCTTGCTATCCGAATCCAGAACCTTCACCGGTTCCTCATCATAGGTCAAATCCGGATTCAATTCCACTTCCTCCACAGGCATCACATGCGAAGGATCAGATCTATACTTCCGGAGCATAGAAACATGAAACACATCATGAATCTTCTCCAACTCTTGAGGTAACCTCAACCTGTACGCAAAAGGACCCACACGCTCAACCACCTCGTATGGTCCAATGTACCTAGGGCTCAACTTACCCTTCCGGCCAAACCTCATCACCTTCTTCCAAGGCGAAACCTTCAAGAACACACGGTCACCCACCGCATACTCAATCTCCTTACGCTTCAAATCCGCGTAAGACTTCTGCCGATCAGAAGCTGCCTTCAAACGCTCACAAATGAGCTTCACCTTCTCGGTGGTTCCTTTCAACAAAGCTGGCATCGAAACCAACTTCTGACCCGTTTCAGCCCAACAAAGAGGAGTCCTACACTTCCTTCCGTACAAAGCCTCATAAGGTGCCATTTGAATACTTGCCTGATAACTATTGTTATAAGCAAACTCAACCAAGGGCAAATGCTTCTCCCACGAGCCCTGAAACTCAATCACACAGCACCTCAACATATCCTCCAAAATTTGGATAACACGCTCAGACTGACCATCCGACTGAGGATGATAAGATGTACTGAAATTCAACCTCGTACCCAGAGCTTGATGCAAACACTGCCAGAACCGCGATGTGAACCTCGGATCCCTATCCGACACAATCGACTTTGGCACACCATGCAGCCGCACAATCTCAGCAATGTACAGCTCCGCAAGCTTATCCAAAGAAAACGTAGTACGCACAGGCAAGAAATGCGCACACTTCGTCAGGCGATCCATAATCACCCACACCGAATTCTTCTTCGATGGTGACAAAGGTAAACCAGATACAAAATCCATGGTAACCCTTTCCCACTTCCACTCAGGGATTCTCAACGGTTGCAACAACCCTGAAGGAAACTGATGCTCAGCCTTAACTTGCTGACACACCATACACTTGCTCACAAACTCCGCAACATCCTTTTTCAAACCCACCCAATAGTACTCACCACGAAGATCACGGTACATCTTAGTACTACCAGGGTGCATAGCAAAAGGACTACTATGACCTTCAGTCAGAATAGCACGCCTCAACTCAACATCATTGGGCACTACTATCCGACTCCCAAAACACAACACTCCATCATCATTAAAACAGAAATCCGAAGGTCTACCCTCCGCGATATCCTGAACATGCGGCACCAAGGAATCATCCAGCAACTGCTTTTCCTTGATCAACTGAACCAAAGATGGTTTCACTTGCAACTCAGCCACAAGACCACCATCACACGAAATACTCAAACTGACAAACATAGCCCGCAACTCAACAGCTACCTTCCTACTCAAGGCATCCGCTACAACATTAGCTTTTCCAGGATGGTACTCAATCGTCAGATCATAATCCTTGAGCAACTCCATCCAACGCCGCTGCCTAAGATTCAACTCCTTTTGAGACATCAGATACCTCGAACTCTTGTGATCCGTGTACACAGTACACTTCTCACCATATAGGTAATGTCTCCTGATCTTCAAAGCAAAGACCACCACAGCCAACTCTATGTCATGCGTAGGATAATTGCGCTCATGCACCTTCAACTGCCGCGATGCATAAGCCACCACCTTACCCTCTTGCATCAACACACATCCCAACCCAACATAGGACGCATCACTATACACCACAAACTCTTTCCCTGATTCAGGTTGAACCAAGATAGGAGCTTGTGTCAAAGCTGCTTTAAGCTTCTCAAAAGCCTGCTGTCTCGCTTCCGTCCATTCATACTTAACATCTTTCTGCAACAACTTCGTCAAAGGTGCAGCAATCTTAGAAAACCCATCTACAAACCTTCGGTAGTATCCTGCCAAACCAAGGAAACTACGAACCTCGTGAACAGACTTAGGAACCTTCCAATTCATCACCGCCTCAATCTTCTGGGGATCAACACGAATCCCTTCAGCAGAAACCACATGCCCAAGAAACACCACTTCACTTAACCAGAACTCGCACTTGCTCAGCTTAGCATAAAGCTGATTCTCCAACAAAGCTTGCAACACAATCCTCAAATGCTCTTCATGCTCCTCCTCAGTACGCGAGTACACGAGGATATCATCAATGAACACCACAACAAACTTGTCCAGGTATTCATGAAACACACGATTCATCATGTCCATGAAAGCAGCAAGAGCATTTGTCAAACCAAACGGCATCACGAGGAACTCATAATGCCCATACCTTGTCCTGAAAGCTGTCTTAGGCACATCCACATCCTTCACTTTCAACTGGTAATATCCTGACCTCAAGTCAATCTTAGAGAACACAGCAGCTCCCCGAAATTGATCAAAGAGATCATCAATTCTCGGCAAAGGATACCGATTCTTGATAGTCAACTTGTTCAGCTGACGGTAATCAATGCACATTCTCATAGTGCCATCCTTCTTCTTCACGAACAAGACCGGTGCACCCCAAGGCGACACACTCGGCCGAATGAAACCATGCTCAAGCAACTCTTGCAACTGCGTCTTCAACTCTTTCAGCTCCTTAGGTGCCATTCTATAGGGAGTAATGGACACAGGAGTTGTATTCTCATACAGCTCAATTCCAAACTCCACCTCGCGGTTAGGAGGTAAACCAGGCAACTCCTCAGGAAACACACCAAGAAACTCCTTCACAACCCTGATATCTTGCACCCTCAACTCCTTAGAGCTAGGATTCATCACAAAAGATAGGTAAGCTTCACAACCTTGCCTCAACATCCGGCTTGCCTCCAAGGTAGACACCACATTGGCAAGAAGCTTCACATTCTCACCAACCACTACAACTTCATAATCCTCCGCAAGCTTCAGCGAAACTCGCTTATTTTCACAATCCACCACAGCATGATGCTCAGCAAGCCAATCCATACCAAGGATTACATCAAAACCATAGAAAGGTAACTCCATGAGGTCAACATGAAAAACATGATCTTGAACAACCAAAGGACACCTTCTATACAGCTTTCGAGTCACAACAGTCTCACCAAAAGAACTAGTGACACGCATACCAACATCCAAAGACTCAACAGGCAAACCAAGCAATTCAGCATGCTCACGCAATATGTAAGAGTGCGTAGATCCAGAATCAATCAAGGAAAGTAATGACAAGGATTGCAGAGTAAAAGTACCTGCGATCACATCCGCGTTATTCCTACCCTCACGCTGAGCAAACACTCTCGCCTGTCCGCCACCCTCTGGCTGTACAGCTACAACATGAGCTACACCTCGGCCACCTTTCTCTCTTCGCTGGAAATTACCACGGCCGCGCCCACGACCTCTCTGCGGTGCTGCAACAACAAGAGCACGAACTTGACCACCAGCCAACATAGGACACTCACGCCTCAAATGATCCATAGATCCACAGTTTCAGCATCCATTACCAGCTGCCGCAACAGGAGCCTGCACCTCCCTCACAGCACGAGGACAATCACGTTTCATGTGGCCATGCGAACCACATATCCAACAAGCACTCGGATCAGCTCTAGCGTTGCCTCCCCGAGCAGGTGCTCCACCACCTCGCTTAGCCGAGGACTGATACTTCTGATCACGTCCCCTCTTATTCCGTCCACCACCGGAACTATATTCAGCTGCTCGCTTACCAGCACCTTTAGCAGATAAACCCAAGTTCATCTCAATATCCTTGGCTCGACCCACCAACACATCAAAATCATCATACTCGGTAGCCAGCACATACATCTTCACATCCGTCACTAAACCATAACGGAACCTTTCACACCTCGCTCGCTCATCCGGGACAAGCTCAGGTGCGTATTGACTGAGTCGAACAAACTGCACTTCATACTCAGCCACCGTCATGCTCCCTTGAGTAAGAGACATGAACTCCCTCCTTTTCTCATCTAGGTACCTCACACCCAGATACCTTCTCTTGAACACATTCTGAAAGAATGTCCAAGTCATATCAGCTTTTGCCATCCCCGCAATAGTGGTTGTCCACCACGTATATGCATCCTTCTGCAGCAAGGACACAACACAGCCAAGCTTCTGCACATCAGTGCAATTCATCTGACCCAAGATCCTCTTGGTACTCTCTAACCAAGCCTCAGAACCTTCAGCAGACATACCCCTGAACTCAGTCCCTCCCAGACTGCGCAAACGCTCCAAAGGTAGTCTAACTCCAGCATCTTCCTGATGCCCAGCTCCACGAGCTCCAGCTACCGCTGCTTGAAAAGCACCAGCTATAGCTTGAATTAACACCGTCATGTCAGGAACAGCTTGCCCCTGACCAGCCTCAGGTCCAGCAGCCTCAGCACCAGCTGCAGCTCCAGCTCCCTCAGCTTCAGCACCACCACCACCAGGTGGAGGAGGTAAAACCGCACTCTCAACATTCTCCTCGTTTTCATTCTCATTCTGAGCCGTAGCTCGCACATTACTCCTCAACTCTCTACGTGGTGCCATACTCTAACTATGCAATCACAATGCAAATAAACAAAGTCAGGCCCAGCAAGGTAAGCAATCCAAGTACTCAAGCTCATTTCCAATTAAAATCAACATCATTTCATTAGCTTTGATTTGGCAATGGGTACCTACAACATGCTTCATCACAGCATACATCTCATTTGCAACATACATGCAATTCACTCAACATGCTTTCACCCAACAAGCATACAAGCATACATACCTCAAACATTCACATACACATTCCCAATTACTCGAGAACTCAGCTCTGATACCACCAAATGTAACCCCCTTAACCCGGCCTAGACGGTTGACCCGAATTAAGAAAGTCACACGGGGAAAACCAAAGTCAACCCGAAAGTCAACCTTGATTAACGACCCTTTTTTTTCTTTTTAAACTTGTCTAGATGCACATTAACCCTAGTTATGATCATTCAAACAACATACTCAAAGATTATAAACATCAGAGATCAAACAGGGACCCAATTGAACAATTTACAACTTTAGGGACCAAAAAGGAAATTCTGATAAATACAAGGACTTCACCCAAATTAAAGTTACCAACTTGAAATTAATCATGTTTCATGCATCTCTGTCAAATTTCAGCTCAAACGGACATCCCAAACTCATACAATTGCACACACAAGTTTCGGGACCAAAATGCAAACATTTTGAAACATATAACTGCCAATGTCAGCCCCCAACGGTCAGGTGTTCCGAAACAGGGAGAGCCTGTTTCGAAACGCGGGGCCGTTCCGCAACGCGTACCGAAACGAGGGCTGGCAGTGGCCTTTCCGTTTCGGAACGGTGTCTCCCGTTTCGGACGCCTGGGTTGCTACAAGGCACCCGTTCCAAAACGGTGGCTACTGTTCCGATACGGCCTGCACAGATTGCCGAAAATTGCTTGCTTAAACACACGATTGACCAACCAAACATGCTCCAATTGCTATCAAACTTTACCAGCAACTCATACAACATACAAGAGACATATTTGCATCAACCAATTATCATTATCATCATTTAAGAAAAGCCCCAAATCTAAAGGCATGCTTCCTACACAAGCAAACCATTCATGCACTAAAACCTCCAAACCAACACATAATGGCCAATTACATGTACCAACATTAACAACAACATAAATCCAAAATAGGGAGTCCAAAACATCTCCCAAAACAACAACATAGGTCCCCCATTGCCAAAAACCAATAGCTAAAGGTGTTTAAGAAAACCTTCCCATACATGAGCTTATCTTTCACTTGATTGCTTGCCTTCCTTGCTGCCCTCAATGCACCTTAACGTTCTGCATTATTGGTTTAAGAAAAGAGAGAGAGCGTAAGCAAAAGCTTAGTGAGGAATGCTCCTTAAAACCACACAATAATGCATTTATAAAACACTTTACAAGTCATACTTCAAAATACACTTTAACATGCTCACAAGCAACCTTAAACAAGCATTTCATGCTTCATAACATAACATGTCATATTGGCCACAAGTGATAATTACCATCTTTTAACAAGATCGACATAAGACTCACACATGGACTTTTAAACACCATTGTGATCTTATCCCCATGGACTTTTAAACACCATGGCCCATGGACTTTTAAACACCATGGCAAGGACCACACAAGGACTTTTAAACACCTTTGTGTCCTTAACAAGTTTCACCTCAAGGACTTTTAAACACCTTGACCCCAAGGACTTTTAAACACCTTGGCCCATGGACTTTTAAACACCATGACATGAATCACCCCAAGGACTTTTAAACACCTTGGCCCCAAGGACTTTTAAACACCTTGGAAAGGACCACACAAGGACTTTTAAACACCTTTGTGTCCGTAACAAGAATCATCCAAGGACTTTTAACCACCTTGATGTTCTTAAGTAAACAAGGCTCACTCAAGGACTTTTAACCACCTTAGTGACCTTAACCTTTTCAAAACATCACTTGCCAATATACATCATTTATCATCAATAATCCACTGTTTTAAAGCATTTAACCAAGCCATAAACATCATGCAACTTTAAGCATTAACCACATTTAAAACAATGTTAAAAAACAAGGAACTCTAACCTTGAGCTTCCTTAAACACATGGCTTATAATCTCAGCAAACAAACATGCTAGATATGCTTTAAAAACAGAATTTAAACATGCAACAAACACATTGCACCCAACCATCACATGGTTCCTCAACAAGAGAGTTTTTCCGAAAACTTACTCTTGAGCTTAGCAAAGTTGTTTAGACTTAGACTAAGCTCCCAAACCTCCAAAACATTGGTTTCAAAGCCGAAAACCAAAATCCACTCACCGATTCCGTTTCGCTTCTTGCCGAAACACCAAATCAAGCTTCCGGATCACCACCACTTGGATCCAAAGAAGACTCCCCTGTTTTAAACACATCAAAACAGTAGATTAATGCATCATCATGCATTAATAGCTTCAATGAAAGCACCTAAACTCGCTGCTCTCATCCACACTCCATTTTCGGCCACCAAACACAACCGAAAATGCATCCAAACAACTCCTCAACAAAGCCCAGCCATAAACCATCAAAACTAAGCATCCATAAACATCATTTAACATCTAAAAAGGACCTAACAACATCCTTATACCTCCAGCAACAACAGATCCACAAGATCACCCAAAAACAACCAAGAATCACAAGCTAAACTTAGGAAATTCAACCTACCCAGGATTGCATTAATTAAAACTCAATTTCCAATCAATTTAACATTCATTTATCATCAAATATACACCTCAAATCACTACTTTAACAGATCCAACGAAAATTCATCAAAAATCATCAAATCTTGCATTTTAAGCCAAGATCCATTACACAACTTTAAAAACCATTTATAAATCATCAATTAAGGATTGAGAACTTAGGAATTTCAGTAAAGAACTTGAAGTTCAGAGGAGAAGGACGTTCTTACCTCCAAACTTGAATTTCTCCCTTTTAGAATCAAGTTTTCATGAAAATCCACTTAGCAAATGGTGAGGTTTTGTTGTAGAGATGATTAGCAATCAATAGGTAATTGAAAAGATGAATTTAGGTGACAAAATCAAAGAGAAAAGCTCTGGAGAAAGATGTTTGGCTTGAGAGAAAATGAGAGAAAATAGTTGAGAGAAAAGTTAGTTAAAACTAAAATATCTTCCCTCCACTTTGTTTATATTTAAAACCTTTTAATTAATCATTTAGTATATTTAGAAAATCTGGAGAAATTCCCATTGGGTAAATAGCTCCTTAAAGATTCAAAGTTTCAATCCTTTTTAAAACAGTCATGCAGTTTTCAAAAATTACATTTTGGTCACTAACCCAAAATGTCACCCTTCCAAACCTCATTTTGCAAAATTGATTTCACAGTTCACTTATATATATTAAAAGAGGATTTTAGAACATTTTTCCATATTTTTAATGCAACCCGAACTAGGTTTTCCTAAATTCACTCTTATATATTCGAACCGCACTTTGACCGAACCGGTCAACGCCCAAAACTTCTAAGCCCAAAACCGGGGCGTTACAGAATTCAATGACGTTGGCGGTGTTGTAAACGAACAATCGACGACAAATTAAGCTTGGAAGATTTTTCTATTTCCCTCTCTCTCCTCTCTCCTCTTTACTTTTTTTCTTTTTTATTCTTTATCTAGCACGCAAGAATCAGAACCATTTAATGCATCCAAAACAAGAATTGGCAAATCACCTATTTGGTCATTTATTTTTTCAAAAGTTTACACTTTTGTCGCCAAATTTTATTCCTTTTTACATTTTAGTCACTAATTTCTCGTAGATTGAGCTACCAAGTTTCCAATTCTTTTAATTTAGTCTTTAATTCAAATTAATAAAAACCTGGATACGCGACCCGAACTTCTAACCAGTAATTTGGTTCTTTACAACTATCCCCTCCTAATAGAAAATTCTATCCTTGAAGTTTACCTTCACCGAACAAATAAGAACACAGAAACTTGAACATGGTTCCAACTCCAACAAAGCTTTCATTGTGCTACATGGTCTCTTTACCAAACCTCAACTTGAAACTCAAATTCAAATCCCAAACTTCCCTTTGACCAACAAATCCTCATCACGACCTCAAATACATCAGAATCCTTTACTTCAGACAAGTTACAATTTAAAAGTTAATCAGACTTGGAAATTTTATCGGTACTCTTCAGCATATTAAAACAATCATACATTTCCAGAAAGAGATACTTGTCTTCCACGATCACTCCGTTGAGCTGACAAAAGTTATCGCAATAGTTCACCGATCCATCAATCTTCAATATAAACGAATGAGCATTCTCTGAGGTGATATACTAATAAGCATAAAGCCTTAACAATGAAATGCTTGCAACAAAGTCTCGAATTTTTCTCAAATTCAATCTGTTTCACTTGCAAACGAGAGATGAACTTCGACTTCGATCCCAAACTAAAATTCTTTAACCTAAGCTAGTCTAACTAATTACATTGGAAACAAGTATGAAATTTTTGAACTATTCACAGTTCTCCAGACACTGACTTGAAAGCTTTACTGTTTATAAAAACCTTATCGAGGAGGCAAAAAGTATCCTCGCTCGAAACTAGACGTTTCAGACTATCGAACTCCCAAAACTTCATTCGTTTGGCATGAAAACCCAAACTCGGAAAGGTTCATTTCATGCCACGAGTGAAACCGAGCTCCATAACATCTGCTACGAAACAATATCCTTAAATATCGAGAAACTCCAGTACTGAACTTTACATACACATCCAAACCATAGAATCTTGACTTTCAGACCAACACAAGCAACAAACCTTGAATCTTCAAACAAATACTTACAACTTTTCAAACATAAAATGAAGTCCTATCGGACTAAACCATTAGTAATATTCAAATCATAAAGGGAATTAAAGACACCATAGTTCCACTAAACACCTTACGACGGACAACTGATCAACTACCTAGAAATCACTCAACCTAAAAACTCTAATATCACTAAATGGTACACCCTAAATCGGTACTCACGATTCGACCCAAATTGGGATGCCACATTCGGGTCACAAGAGTGATCCGCAAATACAAATACTAAATAAACTAAAAAAAATTCATTAAATCAATACAATTTAAAACCAAGTTCAGAGCCGAAAATAGAATTCGGACTACACAACTCTGACACACTAACCTACATGCCCACCTATATCTACAAGTACTATACTCTGCATTTTCCAAAGAGAAATGGGACATGAATACGCAAAACAAACTCCTTTAAACTGACATTGTTGGTCAAACAAGCCTGAAGCAATATCCAAGAAAACAATTGGCTTGTTAAACTTTAGAGAAAAATATTGCAACAAATTTTCATTCCTTCATACTAAAAGTCTAACGTTTCAGATTCATAGAATTGGAAAAGTCTTTTACATGGTAGAGACTTGCGCCTTAAAGGTATTTAAATTCTTTTTTAACCTCCTAAGTTATTTTGAACTTAAAGTCATTTAAATTCTTTTTGATATAACAATAAGGGGAGAATTAATTTTGAAAAATTAAAATTGCATTTTCAAATGAATAAGGGGAGCTTTACTTAGTTTTAAAATTTTCATCTCTTATTCAAAATTTTAAACTTAAAGGGGGAGAATCCCAAACAATTTTTCAAGTTGGTTTTATTATATCAAAAAGGGGAGATTGAAGAACTAGGTGTTTTGATATAATAATTGAAAAATGTTTTGGACTAATTTGAAAAGAGTTTAAAACATGTCTTTAAGTCCAAACAACTTGAAAATATGTTTGATGTATTTAAAAAGGTTTTTGGCAAAGTTTAGAATGCTTTAAAGTAGTCAAACCTAGCTTTTCAGCACTACCGTACCGATACAGTATACCCGTATCGATACCTTTTTACTCCATATTTAATTCTGCCAAAACCCGTACCGATACAGGCTTGCCCGTATCGATACGGAGAGGGGTCGTACCGATACGCCTTTAAAGCATACTGATCCCTGCTTTAACAACCCCCAACGGCTATTTCCCAATGGCCTTTTGAAATACAGATCGTACCGATACGCTCCCTAGCGTATCGATATGCTTAGGCTGGCAAGAGCCCAACGACTAGTTCTGAAGAAGAGCATACCGATACGGGTCCCCGTGTACCGATATGATAGGCACCAGAACTGCAATTAATGTGGGAAATAAAGACCCTAACGGCTCCAAAACATCCCCAACGGCCCTCAATGGCTACAAGCTCATTTGGGAGTATAAAAGAGACTTCCAAGCATCAAAAGAAGACTAATGCTTCAATTGTCAACAACATTGTGATTAAGATTTTGTCTTAGAGCTTAATTGTCCATTTTCTTGTATAGACAACACTAGTGAGCTAAACATTGTTAATTTTGCTCAAGTGTTTAGGTTTAGGGTGAGAGCTAAATATTGCAAACAAATACCTATTAGAGGGATTTCAAGTTTGCATAGAATTTCTCTTGTAAAGAGGGTTTACTCAAGCTTTGGGTAGAAAGCTTTGAGGGTTGTAAAGGTTGCCTCCTAAGCCTAGAAAAGGGGACGAAATTCTTAGTGAATTTGGTTGAAATCCTTAGTGGAAAGCTAAGGTAGTGGATGTAGGTGCTTGTTAGAAGGCCGAACCACTATAAATCATTGTGTCCAATTCCAATCTTTTAGCTTCCACTTTTACACCAAAAAATTCAATCTTCTTGAAACTTGGCAAACACATCGGTTGAAGGAAATCGAGCACCATAAAACCCAACACTTACCAATAGGGGCCCGAGCATATTGGATAACAACTGCAGTAGGTTGCACAACCTGCTCCGCTCTCATTGCAGTTATGAATTATTTGAACATGTCAGCCATGTTCCGGTAACAGTCAGCCTGAGCAGTCTGCACCTCCGGCTCGGTGTCCGTTGCATGAGGATTTTGCGAATTTGGAAGGTCTCCTCCTTACCTCCTCGCCATGAGTCGAGGATCCGGTAGTAGGCTCATTTATATGAGCTTCATTTGAGTTAGACATCTCTATAATATAAGGAATGGAGATCATGTTAGTAACCAAGTCACTATTTACACAATAAATAACTCATAAGTGGCAAATACAATGCAATGACAATACAATAAGCATAGGTTTAGTCCTAGAATCGACTAAACTCTAGCTTTGATACCAAAAATGTAACACCCTCTTCTCGGCCTATTCGTAAACTGGTTCGAAGTATGTTACCAAAGTTCAATACAATAATCGGTGCATTAAATTTAATCTTTGTTCAATGATTTAATAAGTTAAAATCCAAGCAATGTTTATTTTGGTGTCTCATTACAATACTAAGTCTATACATTAAAACAATGACTCGCTATGACATGATAACCTTGAGTTTAAGACCAATTTTAAACATTTATAAGTTTTAGGGACTAATCTGCAAATTCAATAAATTAGAGTTCCTTTATTGAAGTTAACTTTTCCACAATGAAATTCATAGGTCCGGATTCTAACTTTACTAGGATTTCCTGCTCGTTTGGGAGTTTTTGGCTCTGGCTAGAGAGCTGTGGATTTTAGTTCTGGTGGTGGTCAGTTCAAAAAGCATCTTGATAGGAAGTATCAACCGGAGTTGAGGTGAGCTAGAGGTAATGCTGGGCGAGGACCTTAAGATCAGGTGTAACCCCCTTAGCTCGGCCTAGATGCTTGACCCGAACTACGAAGATTACACGGGAAAACCAAAGTCAACCCAAAAGTCAACCATGATTAACGACCTTTTTTTCTTTTTATCTTCTCTAGATGCTCAATATTAGCCTATAGGATTAGCAAAACATTTCAACGGAAACGACACAGCGAACGGAACTCAAACATGGATCCAATTGCATGAAAACATCTTTTAGGCACTAAAACGTAAATTTCGAGAAATATAAGGATTAAACAAGTTTTAATGTTACCCATCCCTAATTAATCATGTAACACGCCTTCAGGTCAATTTCCATCTCAAACGGATCATTCAAGCTCATTAAATAAAGCAATCATAACTCAGGGACCAAAATGTAAGAAACATAAACCTGAAACATTTCAAATTTTAAACTCAACGGTCAGGCGTTTCGATACGGATGGTCCTGTACCGAAACAGTCGTTTTGAAACATGGTTGACCGTTTCGATACTCGGGTGCGTTCCGAGACCCGTATCGAAACACTCCTTTCCAGTAGCAAAACCGTTTCGATACGCCCCTGCCCGTTCCGAAACCTCTTAGCTATTTCAGGCCTCTGTTCCGAAATAGAGAAGGGCGTTCCGATACGCCTTGCCCTGCAAAAACATATTTTGCTGGTTTTTCACATCTTTTCCCATTCAAAACATTCCCGAAACATACCACAACATGCATACAACATAGATACATACCAAAGATCATCATTTCGAGGTATTAGCTACAACTTAGCGTCCATCATGCAAACATAGATGCTAAAGGCATGCTTCCTAGTCCACCAAAACCATAACAAGCAAAAATCACCATTCACATCCAAAACAAACCATAACAGCCATTTACAATTAAAAAATAAACCACCAAACATGCTCAAAGTAAAGAGAAACATCCTCAACCATTCAAAAGTATAACTCCCACCATTGCCTCTTATTACACCGAAATGAAGCCACATACTTTGCAAGGTTAAAAGCTTGGATTCCTCTTGCTTACTTGCTGCCTCGAATGCCTAGTTTTCTGCATTGATGAAACCCAAGAGCGTAAGCACAAAGCTTAGTGAGGACCGCTATGTAACATTCATCAATGCATTTCACACTAATGACAAACCACCATTTCAAACCTCATGCCTTTACATAAAACATGTCCATTCAAGAACATCAATACACTTCCTAAAACATGCTCATATGCAACATTTAATTCAACAAATAAACCTTGCTCATGCTTCACCAAGCATCTCATGCATCCTTGCATCATTTACAAGCATCTCATGCTTAACATTATCCATTTACATTATATTGTCTCACAAGTGATAATCCATAAACCATTTCAACATAAGACACAATCGGATACGTGGATTACAAGCGTTGTCCCACACGCTTTATACATACTACCGGACTAGACAAGGTGGAGATCAATGGCACAATCACAACCCCTCAACACCCGTGATGGAGATTAATGGCACAATCACAACCCATCAACATCACTCATCGGTAGTTGTATAATTCCACTAACGAGAGTACGAGACACATACACAAGACTCACACACGGGACTAAACCATCTACCGTTGTGGTCTTAACCTTAATCGTTAGGGTACTTGGATGAAGATCACGGCACAATAACAACCCCTCGACATCCAAGGCGACTTTATTCACGGTGCACCCAATCCTATAGCCGGCTAACTATATCCGATTAAAGTAATCAAAAACCATTTGCATCACTTGCCAATATAACCATTTAACCACATTAATCCACTATTTTACAAGCATAACCACAATGCCATTTATACAAGCATAACATGCTTAACATCATATGCATCCAACACATGAAAACCAAGGATCACTTACCTAGTGCATCCTTAACATAATGGCATTAAAATCCAGCATTAAACCATGCTTAAACATACTTAAAGACAATAAACCAAACCGCATTTATCTCAAGTACATTTTCATCAAAACATAGCACATTTCCAAGAGAGAACATTCAAACTACATACTCTTGAGCTTAGCTAAGTGTTTCAAACTTACACTAAGCTCCCAAGACCACGCCCAAAGCGTTACAAAGCAGAAAATCACATTTCCACTCACCGATTACGTTTCGCTTGCTTTCTGAAACGATATCTAGGCTTCCGACACTTCCGGATCACCACCAAAAGCGTCCGAAGATGTCTCCCATGTTTATTACACACAAGAGCAGAGGATTAATGCATCATCATGCATTGAAATCACCAGCCACTCAAACAAACTTACCGCACTACTCAAAAACACCATTTTGGTTACTCAAAATAACCAAAATCATCTCCAAACTTTTCCAAAACAAAGCCCAGACAAGATCTATCAATTCTAATCATTTCTAAACCTAAATCAACACCAAAAATCACCATAAACACATCCTTATATCCACAGCAACAACAGAACACAAAGAACACTCCAAAAAACCACAATTCTAGCATGTAAAAATTGGGAATCCAAACCTATTCGGGATTTGTTTGATAAAACCTCATTTATAACATCAATTATCATCCAAAATACACTAGAAATCAACCTCAAAATAGAGCCTAACCAAGAGTTACGAAAATCATCAAGATCTCACCAAGAATCTTGAGTTTTACCACAATTTCATGTTTCTAACATTAAAGCAACTCAAAAATCATTAACAAAGGATTGATAACTTGGGAATTTCAGTAAGGAACTGATCATTAGAGGAGAAGGACGAAGCTTACCTCTAATGGCTGATTTCTCCTCAATTTGGGCAAGATTTCTTGGAAATCCAAAGTAAAAACAAAATGATTTGATGAGATAAAGATTAGGAATCCTTAGGAGAATGAAATCTCAGCAACAGAGATGACAATCAAAGGTTATTTGGTGAAGGAAATGTGTTTGGCTGAGTGGAAGTTGAGAGAAAATGAAATGAGAGAAAACTAACGTAAGGTAGTTATGAAAAAGTCAACTTAAATTTTCTTTTTAATTCTCCTTTATTCCTTAATTAAAACATTATTAAAAACTCCCAAATTAAAGAGAAATCTGATGAAAAACAATTTGGTAAAATTAGCTCCTTAAAGATTCAAAGTTTCAATCCTTTACAAAACAGTCACTAGTCAACTTTTGTAAAAACTGTAATTTAGTCACTACACCGAAATGTAGTATTTCCAAATCACATTTTGTAAAATTGTTTTCACCATAACCATTTATATAATAAATGAGGATTTTTAGATATTTTTCCATATTTTTAAAGAATCCCGAACCAGGTGTTCCCTAAACCTCCCTTAAAGATTCGAACCGTTCTCGACCGGCCCGGTTCAACCTCTAAAACATCTAGGCCCAAAACCAGGGCGTTACAACTCCCCACTTAAGAAATTTCGTCGTTGAAATTTACCTGGAGGAAAAAGGTGAGGAAATTGCTTCTTCATGTCATCCTTCCTTTCCCACGTGGTTTCCTCAACACCATGATGTCTCCACAAGACTTTGACTAGCTCGATGGTCTTACCCCGAAGAAGCTTTCTATCCAAATCCAGAATCTCAATGGGCTCCTCTTCATACGTCAAGTCTGGGTTCAACTCAACCTTTTCCACAGGCATAACATGCGATGGATCCGATCTATACCTCCGAAGCATGGATACATGAAACACATTATGTATCTTTTCTAACTCTTGAGGCAGTCTAAGCTTGTAGGCAACAGGACCCACACGTTCTATCACCTCGTATGGTCCAATGAAACTTGGGCTAAGCTTACCCTTACGCCCAAATCTCATCACCTTTTTCCAAGGTGAAACCTTCAGAAATACACGCTCGCCAACCGCGAACTCAATTTCCTTACGCTTCAAGTCCGCGTAAGATTTTTGCCTATCCGATGCTGCTTTTAAACGCTCACAAATGAGCTTCACCTTCTCGGTGGTTCCTTTCAACAAAGCCGGCATCGAGACCAACTTTTGTCCTGTTTCAGCCCAACAAAGAGGAGTTCTGCACTTTCTCACGTATAAAGCCTCATAAGGTGCCATTTGAATACTTGCCTGGTAACTGTTATTATACGAAAACTCAACCAACAGCAAGTGCTTCTTCCAAGAACCCTGAAAATCTATCACACAACATCTTAACATGTCATCAAGCAGTTGGATTACATGTTCCGACTGTCCATCCGTCTGAGGATGATAAGAAGTACTGAAATTCAACCTTGTACCCGAGGCTTGATGCAATCATTCCCAAAATCGTGCTGTAAACCTCGGATCTCTATCCGACACAATGGACTTTGGCACTCCGTGCAACCACACAATCTCAGCAATGTACAACTCCGCAAGCTTATCCAAGGTATACGTAGTACGCACAGGCAAGAAATGTGCACACTTCGTAAGCCGATCCACAATCACCCAAACTGAATTTTTCTTTGATGGTGACAAGGGGAATCCAGTCACAAAATCCATGGTGATTCTCTCCCACATCCATTCTGGGATTCTCAAAGGCTGCAACAACCCAGAAGGAACCTGATGTTCAGCCTTCAATCGCTGACACACCATGCATTTGCTAACCAATTCAGCGACATCTTTCTTCAATCCCACCTAATAGTACTCATCCTTTAGATCACGGTACATCTTTGTACTACCAGGGTGCATAGCAAAAGGACTACTATGAGCTTCAGTCAGAATAGTGCGCTTCAACTCAACATCATTCGACACCACTATCCGACTCCCAAAACATAAAACACCATCATCATTGAAACAGAAATCCGAAGGCCTACCTTCTGCGATATCCTATACATGTGGCACCAAAGAATCATCCAACAATTGTTTATCCTTTATCAACTGAACTAGAGATGGTTTCACTTGCAATTTAGCAACAAGACCACCATCTCGCGATATGCTCAAGCTAGCAAACATCGCCCTTAATTCCACCGCCACTTTCCTGCTCAAAGCATCGGCCATAACATTGGCCTTCCCCGGATGATACTCGATCGTTAGATCGTAATCCTTAAGCAACTCCACCCAACGCCGTTGCCTAAGATTTAACTTATTCTAAGACATAAGGTACTTCAATCTTTTATGATCCGTGTACACAGTACACTTCTCACCATATAGATAACGTCTCCAAATCTTTAAAGCAAAAACCACCGCTGCCAGCTCAATGTCATGCGTAGGGTAATTGCGCTCATGCACTTTCAACTGTCGCGATACATAAGCCACCACTCTACCCTCTTGTATAAACACACACCCCAAACCAACATAGGATGTGTCGCTATACACCACAAACTCTTTTCCTGACTCAGGTTGAACCAAGATAAGAGCTTGCATCAAAGCAACCTTTAGCTTCTCAAAGGCTTGTTGCCTCGCTTCCGTCCACTCAAACTTAACATCCTTTTGTAACAACTTCGTCAAAGGTGCTGCTATCTTCGAGAAACCCTAAAAAAACCTACGATAATATCCAGCTAGACCAAGGAAACTTCGCACCTCCCTCACTGACTTAGGTACTTTCCAACTCATCACCGCCTCTACCTTGTGCGGATCAACGCGAATACCCTCAGCTGACACAACATGTCCAAGGAAAACAACCTCCTATAGCCAAAATTCCCACTTACTCAGCTTAGCATAAAGCTGATTCTCTAACAGCGCTTGCAAAACGATCCTCAAATGTTCTTCATGCTCCTCCTCGGTACGAGAGTACACAAGGATATCATCGATGAACACCACCACAAACTGATCCAAGAATTCATGGAACACACGATTCATCATGTCCATGAAAGCACCAGACGCATTGGTCAAACCAAACGGCATCACCAGGAATTCATAATGCCCGTACCTCGTCCGAAAAGCTGTCTTAGGTACGTCTACATCCTTCACCTTAAACTGATAATACCCTGATCTCAAGTCTATCTTAGAAAACACTGAGGCTCCCCGAAACTGATCAAAGAGATCATCAATTCTAGGCAAGGAATATTTGTTCTTGATCGTCAACTTGTTCAGTTGCCGATAATCTATGCACATCCGCATTGTCCCATCCTTCTTCTTAACAAACAAGACCAGTGCACCCCAAGGTGACACACTCGGCCGGATGAAACCTCGGTCCAACAACTCATGCAATTACGTTTTAAACTCTTTTAGCTCTTTAGGTGCCATGTGACAAGGAGCAATGGACACCATAGTCGTATTCTCATACAACTCTATACCAAACTCCACTTCCCTGTTTGGTGGCAAACCAAGCAATTCTTCCGGAAAGACACCCGGAAAATCGTGAACAGTTCGAATGTCCTGCACACGTACATCCTTGGTGCCAAGATTCATCACATAGGTAAGGTAAGCCTCGGAACCCAACCTCATCATACGATTTGCTTCCAAAGCCGAAATCACATTCGACAAGAATTTCACATTCTCGCCTACTACTACTACTACTTCGTAATCACCAGCTAGCTTTAAGGTGACTCGCTTGGCATCAAAGTCAACAATCACCCTATGATCCGACAACCAATCCATGCCAAGGATTACATCAAATCCTTAGAAAGGTAACTCTATCAAATCCACAAGAAAAACATGTCCTTGAATAGATAAAGGGCATCTCTTATACAACTTCCTAGTGACTACAGTCTCACCAAAAGAACTAGTCACTTGCATTCCTACTTCAAGCAACTCAACAGGTATATCAAGCAAAGGTGCATGCTCACTCAAGATATAAGAATGCGTGGATCCAGAATCAATCAAAGCCAGCAAAGATAAAGACTGGAGAGAAAAGGTACCTGCGATGACATCAGTATCATTGCGCTCCTCACGCTGAGTGTAAACCCTTGCTGGTCCACCTCCCTCAGGTCGAACGGCTACTGTAACCCCCTTAGCCCGGCCTAGACGCTTGACCCGAACTACGAAGATTATACGGGGAAAACCAAAGTCAACCCGAAAGTCAACCTTGATTAACGACAATTTTTTTCTTTTTATCTTTTCTAGATGCGCATTAATCCTATGTGATTACTCAAGAATCATGGGAGAGAAAAACACAACAATCGGAAAACATTTAAGGACTCAATTGTAAGAAATACACTTTTAGGGACCAAAATGTAAAATTTGTAAAATATAAGGACTTTGCAGATTGTAAGAACTAGTCACTTGCATTCCTACTTCAAGCAACTCAACAGGTATATCAAGCAAAGGTGCATGCTCACTCAAGATATAAGAATGCGTGGATCCAGAATCAATCAAAGTCATCAAAGATAAAGACTGGAGAGCAAAGGTACCTGCGATGACATCAGTATCATTGCGCTCCTCACGCTGAGTGTAAACCCTTGCTGGTCCACCTCCCTCAGGTCGAACGACTACTGTAACCCCCTTAGCCCGGCCTAGACGCTTGACCCGAACTACGAAGATTATACGGGGAAAACCAAAGTCAACTCGAAAGTCAACCTTGATTAACGACACTTTTTTTCTTTTTATCTTTTCTAGATGCGCATTAATCCTATGTGATTACTCAAGAATCATGAGAGAGAAAAACACAACGATCAGAAAACATTTAAGGACTCAATTGTAAGAAATACACTTTTAGGGACCAAAATGTAAATTTTGTAAAATATAAGGAC
Source organism: Hibiscus trionum (assembly GCA_030270665.1). NCBI lineage: Eukaryota > Viridiplantae > Streptophyta > Magnoliopsida > Malvales > Malvaceae > Hibiscus > Hibiscus trionum. The sequence goes on along the minus strand of BSYR01000007.1, from coordinate 3,236,763 downwards.
TTTGCAGATTGTAAGAACTAGTCACTTGCATTCCTACTTCAAGCAACTCAACAGGTATATCAACCAAAGGTGCATGCTCACTCAAGATATAAGAATGCGTGGATCCAGAATCAATCAAAGCCAGCAAAGATAAAGACTGGAGAGCAAAGGTACCTGCGATGACATCAGTATCATTGTGCTCCTCACGCTGAGTGTAAACCCTTGCTGGTCCACCTCCCTCAGGTCGAACGGCTACTGTAACCCCCTTACCCCGGCCTAGACGCTTGACCCGAACTACGAAGATTATACGGGGAAAACCAAAGCCAACCCGAAAGTCAACCTTGATTAACGACACTTTTTTTCTTTTTATCTTTTCTAGATGCGCATTAATCCTATGTGATTACTCAAGAATCATGGGAGAGAAAAACACAACGATCGGAAAACATTTAAGGACTCAGTTGTAAGAAATACACTTTTAGGAACCAAAATGTAAATTTTGTAAAATATAAGGACTTTGCAGATTTTAAGTTTACCAATAGGTGATTAGTCCTATTACATGCCTCTCTATCAAATTTCAGCTTAAAAGAACATTCCAAGCTCAAGCAATTGCAACCACATCATTCAGGACTAAAGTGTAAAACAGGAGAACTTAAAACAATTCAAAATCATCATCCAACAGTCATCCATTTCGGAACACTGACCCTGGTATCGAAACAGTTGTATCGGAACAGAGTTGACCGTTTTGGTACTCGGGTGCGTTCCGAGACCAGTATCGAAATAGGCCTCTCTAGTAGCAAAAATGTTCCGAAACACCTTCAACCGTTCCGAAACACTATGGCCATTACATGCCCCTGTTTCGAAACAATTAAGGATGTTTCGATACATCAAGGAATTTTCTGTTTTTTCACTTCTAATCATGCTTAAACAACTCTCAAATCATACCATAGCATATCAGCAACTTGATTAAACATCAAGGAATATATTTAAGAAGCTCAAGCTAAAGCATGACATCAAACACATGATCGTTCAAACTATATGCATACTTCCTAACCACAAAACCAAATTCAATCTTCAAACCTCAAACCAAGCCAAACAAGACTATTTACAAACTCCAAAAGCCACATCAAACTTGTTACAAACATAAGGAGTTCAAAACACATCTCCCAACAACAACCATGAAACCCCATTGCCAAATATCAATACTAAAGTATGTAAAAACATCACCATACATGAGCTTTGCACTTCCTTGGATGTTCTTAACCTTCTTGCTGCCCAAAAACACTTCAATTATCTGCATTGTTGGTAAAAGAGAGCGTAAGCACATTTGCTTAGTGAGGCAAGCTCTAAAGAAAAACCAACACAACAATGCATTATTCAAAACACTTTCTCAAAAGCCATTTTCCACAACATGCTCATTCTATCTCATGCTTGAAAACCATTTCAAAGAAAATCTCCATTTGAAAACACATGTACCCTTATTCTATCTCATGCATTTAAACCAATGCAAATCTCATGGCAAAACCATACTCATGCTTGTAAAAACTAAAGCATTTCATATTCATATCTCATATGCATTTCTCATAGCATAAATCATCTCAACACTAGGTACATGTGAATCAAATACATTTTCATTTATTATATTGGCATTTCACATTTCATAATTACTCGAATATGCGGATTAGCTTGACTCAAGGTCAAGTCCTATCTCGGTGGAATCTCTCATCATCGGACTCTCATGGCAGTATCTCTCATTGCCACAAAACTTGGGTATTTCACCAAGTCCTACCCCGATGGTATCTCTCATCATCGGATTCTCACTTTGGATTGGGATGGCACTACCCCCATTGCCCAACTCCAAAGAGCACGTACAAATTTTTAGATTATAGTGCACTCTCATCCTATTGATCGATCAATTATATCCGGTAAGTATCTCATCTTCTATGCCAATATATTATGTCAAAACATCATCTCACCTACTATTTTTATGCAATATTTCTCAAGACTTTCTTATCTCATTTCAAAATGATATCTCATGCTTTGCGTTAAATCAAAATCTCAAAACTCATCAATGCATCATGCTATCTCATGAAATCTTTTCAAAGCATCATCTCATGCTACAAATCAAGCATAAAATAGTAGGAATTTGTCTATCTCAAAGCAAGAGCATGTAAAAGCATTTTAGGGGCAACAACCACATATTTGAGAGCAACTCTAGCCATACTTACTTCCGGACTTAGGAAGGTGTTTAAAACCTTTTCTAAATCCCCAAACATTATTTCTTTGTCCCTCAAGGACTTATAAACCATTCGCACTCACCGATTACGTTTCACTTGTTCGCCGAAACGCTATAAGCTCCCGACACTTCCGAATCAACACCAAAGGCGTCTGAAGATGACTCCCCTATTCATAACACATAATAGCAGAGGATTAATGCATCATCATGCATTGAAATCATCAGCCACACACCTAAACCCACTGCTCTACTCAAAAGCCCCATTTCGGCCACCAAAAACAACTGAAATCATCTCCAAACTCTTCCAAAACAAAGCCCAGCCAAGATCTATCACTTTTAATCATTTCTAAACATCAATCAACACCAAAAATTACTATAAACTCGTCTTTATACCTCCAGCTATAACAGAACACCAAAACCACCCCAAAAACCACCATTCTAGCATATAAAACTTAGAAACCCAAACCTATTCGGGATTTGTTTGATAAAACCTCATGTATAACATCAATTACCATCCAAAATACATTAGAAATCAACCTCAAAACAGAGCCTAACCAATAGTTACGAAAATCATCAAGATCTCACCAAGAACCTTGAGTTTTGACACAATTTCATGTTTCTAACATTAAAGCAACTCAAAAATCATTAACAAAGGATTGATAACTTGGGAATTTCAGTAAAGAAATGATCATTAGAGGAGAAGGACGAAGCTTACCTCTAATGGCTGATTTCTCCTTGATTTGGGCAAGTTTTCTTGAAAATCCAAAGTGAAAACAAGAGAATTTGGTGAGGAAAAGATTAGGAATCAAAAGGAGATTGAAATCTCATCAAAAGGAATGAAAATCAGAGGCTAATTGATGGAGGAATTGTGTTTGGCTGAATGGAAATTGAGAGAAAACTAACGTAAGGTAGTTATGAAAAGTCAAATTTAGATTTTCTTTTTAATTATCCTTGTTTCCCTGAATTAAAACTTTATTAAAAACACCCAAAATAAGGAGAAATCTGACTAAAAACATTTTGGTAAAATTATCTCCTTAAGGATTCAAAGTTTCAATCCTTTACAAAACAGTCACTATTCAACTTTTGCAAAAATTGCGATTTGGTCACTACACCAATATGTACTTTTTCCAAACCTTATTTTTTTGAAATTGTTTTCACCATAACCATTCAAATAATAAATGAGGATTTTAGATATTTTTCCATAATTTTAAAGCATCCCGAACTAGGTGTTCCCTAAATCTCCCTTAAAGGTTTGAACCGTTCCCGACCGGCCCGATCCAAACTCTAAAACTTCTAGGCCCAAAATCAGGGCGTTACAACTCTCCCCTCTAAAGAAATTTCATCCTCGAAATTTACCTGGAGGAAAAAGATAAGGGAATTGCTTCTTCATGTATTCCTTCCTTTCCCACGTGGCTTTCTCAACACCACGATGTCTCCACAAGACTTTGACCACCTCGATGGTCTTACCTCGGAGAACCTTACTATCCGAATCTAGGATCTCAACAGGTTCCTCATCATACGTCAAGTCTGGATTCAACTCAACCTCTTCTACGAGCATAACATGCGACGGATCCGATCTATACCTCCGAAGCATGGATAGATAAAACACATTATGTATCTTTTCTAACTCTTGAGGTAGTCTCAGCTTGTAAGCAACATGGCCCACACGTTCTCTCACCTCGTATGGTCCAATGAACGTTGGGCTCAACTTGCCCTTCCGGCCAAACCTCATCACCTTCTTCCAAGGTGAAACTTTTAGAAACACACGATCACCCACATCAAATTCTATCTCTTTACGCTTTAAATCCGTGTAAGACTTCTGCCGATCCGACATTGCCTTCAACCGCTCACAAATGAGCTTCACCTTCTCGGTGGTTCCTTTCAACAAAGCCGGCATCAAAACCAACTTTTGTCCCGTTTCAGCCCAACAAAGAGGAGTTCTACACTTCCTCCCATACAAAGCTTCATAAGGTGCCATTTGAATACTTGCCTGGTAACTATTATTATAAGAAATCTCCACCAAAGGAAAGCGCTTCTCTCAAGAGCCTTGAAACTCAATAACACAACACCTCAACATATCCTCAAGCACTTGGATAACACGCTCCGACTGTCCATCTGGCTGCGGATGATAAGAAGTACTGAAATTCAGCCGCGTACCCAATGCTTGATGCAAACACTCCCAAAACCTTGCGGTGAACCTCGGATCTCTATCCGACACTATAGATTTTTGCACTCCATGCAACCATACAATCTCAGCAACGTACAACTCTGCAAGCTTATCCAAGGTATACGAAGTATGCACAGGCAAGAAATGCGCACACTTCGTAAGACGATCCACAATCACCCAAACAGAATTCTTCTTTGATGTCGATAAAGGAAAACCATACACAAAATCCATGGTGATCCTCTCCCACTTCCATTGAGGAATCCTTAACAGTTGCAACAACCCAGAAGGAAATTGATGTTCAGCCTTAACCTGCTGGCAAACCATGCATTTGTTAACATACTCAGCGACATCTTTCTTCAATCCCACCCAATAGTACTCATTCTTCAGGTCACGGTACATCTTTGTACTACCAGGGTGCATAGCAAAAGGACTACTATGAGCTTTAGTCAGAATAGTGCGCCTCAACTCAACATCATTCGACACCACTATTCGACTCCCAAAACATAAAACACCATCATCATTGAAACAGAAATCCGATGGCCTACCTTCAGCAATATCCTGAACATGTACCAAAGAATCATCCAACAGTTGTTCGTCCTTTATCAACTGAACTAGAGATGGTTTCATTTGCAATTCAGCAACAAGACCACCATCCCGCGATATGCTCAAGCTAGCAAACATCGCCATTAACTCCACCACCACTTTCCTTCTCAAAGCATCGGCCATGACATTGGCCTTCTCCGGATGATACTCGATCGTTAGATTGTAATCCTTAAGCAACTCCACCCAACGTCGTTGCCTTAGATTCAACTCTTTCTGAGACATCAGATACTTCAAACTCTTATGATCCGTGTACACAGTACACTTCTCACTATAGAGATAATGTCTCCAGATCTTTAGAGCAAAAACCACTACTGCTAACTCAATGTCATGCGTAGGGTAGTTGCGCTAATGCACTTTTAACTGTCGCAATGCATAAGCCACTACCTTACCCTCTTGCATTAACACACACCCCAAACCAACATAGGATGCATCACTATACACCACAAACTCTTTCCCTGATTTAGGTTGAACCAAGATAGGAGCTTGCGTAAAAGCTGCTTTTAGCTTCTCAAAAGCTTGCTGTCTCGCTTCCGTTCACTCATACTTAACATCCTTTTGCAACAACTTCGTTAAAGGTGCGACAATCTTAGAAAATCCATCCACGAACCTCCGATAGTAACCTGTCAACCCAAGGAAACTATGAACCTCATGGACAGATCTAGGAGGCTTCGAATTCATCACCGCCTCAATCTTCTGAGGATCAACCCGAATCCCTTCATCTGAAACCACATGGCCAAGAAAAACAACTTCCTTTAGCCAAAACTCACATTTGCTCAGCTTAGCATAAAGCTGATTTTCCAACAACGCTTGCAAAACGATCCTCAAATGACCCTCATGCTCCTCCTCAGTACGAGAGTACACAAGGATATAATCAATGAACACTACCACGAACTTGTCAAAGAATTCATGGAACACCTTATTCATCATGTCCATGAAAGCAGCGGGAGCATTCGTCAATCCAAACGGCATCACCAGAAATTCATAATGCCCGTATCTCGTTCGAAAGGCTGTTTTCGGCACATCCACATCTTTCACCTTTAACTGATAGTACTCTGACCTCAAATAGATCTTTGAAAACACAGCCGCTCCTCGGAACTGATAAAAAAGATCATCAATCCTTGGCAAATGATACTTGTTTTTGATGGTCAACTTATTCAACTGACGATAGTCGATGCACATCCTCATCGTGCCATCTTTTTTTTTAACAAACAAGACCAATGCACCCCAAGGTGACACACTAGGCTGAATAAAGCCTCGGTCAAGCAACTCTTGAAGTTGCGTCTTCAACTCCTTCAACTCTTTGGGTGCCATGCGATAGGGGGCAATGAACACCGGAGTTGTGTTCTCGTACAACTCAATTCCAAATTCAACCTCTCGACTAGGCGGCAAACTAGGTAATTCCTCCGGAAACACTCCGGAAACAAAGGCTAGATAAGCCTCACATCCCTGACGCAACATCCGGCTTGCATCAAGCGTAGACACCACATTAGATAGAAACTTCACATTTTCTCCCACCACCACAACCTCATATTCATCCGCAAGTTTCAGCGAAACTCGCTTGCTTTCAAAATCCACAATGGCTCTATGCTCAACAAGCCAATCCATGCCAAGAATTATGTCAAATCCATAGAATGGCAATTCCATAAGATTGGCAAGAAACATATGATTTTGCACCATTAAGGGGCATCTCCTATATAATCTTCTAGTTACAACCGTCTCACCAAAGGAACTAGTCACACGCACACCAACATCCAAAGACTCAACATGCAAACCAAGCATTTGAGCATGTTCACGCAATATGTACGAATGTGTAGATCCAGAATCAATCAAAGAAAGTAATGACAAGGATTGCAAAGTAAAGGTACTTGCGATCACGTCCGTGTCATTCCTTCCCTCTCGATGGGCATACACTCGAGCCTGGCCACCACCCTCAAGTTGAACAGCCACCACATGTGCCACATTCCTTCCACCCTCATCTATGCGCTGGAAATTACCACGGTCGCGCCCACGACCTCTCTATGGCTCGACTGCTCTCACCGAAGCATGACCCTCTCTCAACGGCTGAGGACAATCTTTCTTCATATGCCCTCGATTACCACAGTTCCAATATGTAACCATATTACCCCATCACTCACCATTATGTCTCCTACCACACCGGTTACACTTAGGAGTCCTCAAGAAAGCATTCGGTCCTTGCTGACCTCTTCCAGGGTTACCACCCCCACGTCTAGCATCACCATAAGGCTTTCTATCTTTATGCCTCTTATTACGATCTCTACCAAAATCACGCTCAGCAGCTCGCTTCCTTGAGCTAGATCCTCCTGCTCGACTCGCTAGACCAAGATTCAGCTCAATTTCCTTGGCTCGGGTGACCAAGACATCAAAATTAGTATAATCGGCTGCGAGCATATAGGTTTTCACATCCGCCACCAGCCCATAAAGAAATCGTTCACATCTTTCACGCTCGCTAGGAATCAGCTCAGGTGCATATTGGCTAAGGCGTACAAACTGCACCTCATATTCTGCCACCGTCATGCTCCCTTGCACCAGGGACATGAATTCCCTCCTTTTCTCATCGAGGTATCGAATTCCCAGATACTTTCGCTTGAACGCATTAAAAAAGAATGTCCAAGTCACATCATCATCCTCCATTCTCGCAATAGCGTTCGTCCACCACGTATATGCATCGCCATGCAACAGAGACACAATGCATCCCAGCTTTTGAACATTGTTGCAGTTCAACTGTCCAAGTATCCTCTTAGTACTCTCCAACCAAGACTCGGAACCTTCCGGGGTCAACCCTCTAAACTCAGTCCCTTCTAGACTGCGGAGACGCTCCAACGGTAATCTCACATTGGCACCATCCTGTGGTGCAGCTCCATGAGCTCCAGCTACTACTGCCTGGAAAGCTCCAACAATAGCTTGTATCAACACGGACATATCAGGAGCAACTTGCCCCTGAACTCCTCCGGGTCCAGCAACCCCAGCACCAACCCCAGCTCCACCACCACCAGGGGGAGGAGGAGGTAGATCCTCAACATTCTCCACATTTTCGTTCTCAGCCGTAGAACAGGTATTGATTCTAAGCTCTCTACGTGGCCCCATAATAACACAATGCAACTGACAAAATACAATAAATCCAATTAGGCATAATAAGGTAAGTAATCCAAGTACTCAAGCTCATTTTTGAAAACAATTCTTCTCATTAGTAATGATATGGCAACGGGATCCCCAACAACACCCCCAAACACAACATAACATCACAATCTCATCTCAATAGAACCAAACAACAACAATCATACATCATTCTTTCACCAAAAGGTCACAGACATTCATAAAATCATACATTAACCACTTACCAATCCCCAAACAACCACTAACCTGGTTCTGATAGAAAGAAATGTAACCCCCTTAGCCCGGCCTAGACGCTTGACCCGAACTACGAAGATTACACGGGGAAAACCAAAGTCAACCCAAAAGTCAACCTTGATTAACGACCCTTTTTTCTTTTTATATTTTATAGATGCACATTAATCCTATGTGATTACTCAAGAATCATGAGAGAGAAAAACACAACGATCAGAAAACATTTAAGGACTCAATTGTAAGAAATACACTTTTAGGGACCAAAATGTAAATTTTGTAAAATATAAAGACTTTGCAGATTTTAAATTTACCAATAGGTAATTAGTCCTATTACACGTCTCTCTGTCAAATTTCAGCTTAAAAGAACATTCCAAGCTCAAGCAATTGCAACCACATCATTCAGGACTAAAGTGTAAAACAAGAGAACATAAAACAATTCAAAATCATCATCCAACGGTCATCCGTTTCGGAACACTGACCCTGGTATCGAAACGGTCGTATCGGAACGGAGTTGACTATTTTGGTACTCGGGTGCGTTCCAAGACCAGTATCGAAACAAGCCTCTCCAGTAGCAAAAATGTTCCGAAACACCTTCAACCGCTCCGAAACACTATGGCCATTACAGGGCCCTGTTTCGAAACAGTTAAGGGTGTTTCGATACACCCTGCCCTGCAACAATAGAATTTTCTGGTTTTTCACTTCTAATCATGCTTAAACAACTCCCAAATCATACCATAGCATATCAGCAACTTGATTAAACATCAAGGAATATATTTAAGAAGCTCAAGCTAAAGCATGGCATCAAACACATGATCATTCAAACTATATGCATACTTTCTAACCACAAAACCAAATTCAATCTTCAAACCTCAAACAAAGCCAAACAAGACCATTTAAAAACTCCAAAAGCCACATCAAACTTGTTACAAACATAGGGAGTTCAAAACACATCTCCCAACAACAACCATGAAACCCCATTGCCAAATATCAATACTAAAGTATGTAAAAACATCACCATACATAAGCTTTGCACTTCCTTGGATGTTCTTAACCTTCTTGCTGCCCAAAAACACTTCAATTATCTACATTGTTGGTAAAAGAGAGCGTAAGAACATTTGCTTAGTGAGACAAGCTCTAAAGAAAAACCAACACAGCAATGCATTATTCAAAACACTTTCTCAAAAGCCATTTTCCACAACATGCTCATTCTATCTCATGCTTGAAAACCATTTCAAAGCAAATCTCCATTTGAAAACACATGTACCCTTATTCTATCTCATGCATTTAAACCAATGCAATTCTCATGGCAAAACCATACTCATGCTTGTAAAAACTAAAGCATTTCATATTCATATCTCATATGCATTTCTCATAGCATAAATCATCTAAACACTAGGTACATGTGAATCAAATACATTTTCATTTATTATATTGGCATTTCACATTTCATCATTACTCAGATATGCGGATTAGCTTGACTCAAGGTCAAGTCCTACCCTGGTGGAATCTCTCATCACCGGACTCTCATGGCGATATCTCTCATCGCCACAAAGATTGGGTATTTCACCAAGTCCTACCCCGATGGTATCTCTCATCATCGGATTCTCACTTTGGATTGGGATGACACTACCCCTATTGCCGAACTCCAAAGAGCATGTACAAATTTTTAGATTATAGTGCACTCTCATCCTATTGATCGATCAATTATATCCGGTAAGTATCTCATCTTCTGTGCCAATATATTATGTCCAAACATCATTTCACCTACTATTTTTATGCAATATTTCTCAAGACTTTCTTATCTCATTTCAAAATCATATCTCATGCTTTGCATTAAATCAAAATCTCAAAACTCATCAATGCATCATGCTATATCATGAAATCTTTTCAAAGCATCATCTCATGCTACAAATCATGCATAAAACAATAGGAATTTGTCTATCTCAAAGCAAGAGCATGTAAAAGCATTTTAGGGGAAACAACCACATATTTGAGAGCAACTCTAGCCATACTTACTTCTGGACTTAGGAAGGTGTTTCAAACATTTCCTAAATCCCCAAACCTTGTTTCTTTGTCCCTCAAGGACTTCTAAACCATTCACACTCATCGATTACGTTTCGCTTGTTCGCCAAAACGCTATCTAAGCTCCTGACATTTCCGGATCAACACCAAAGGCGTCCAAAGATGACTCCCCTTTTCATAACACATAAGAGCAGAGGATTAATGCATCATCATGCATTGAAATCATCAGCCACACACCTAAACCCGCTGCTCCACTCAAAAGCCCCATTTCAGCCACCAAAACAACCGAAATCATCTCCAAACTCTTCCAAAACAAATCCCAGCCAAGATCTATCACTTCTAATCATTTCTAAACATCAATCAACACAAAAAATCACCATAAACTCGTCCTTATACCTCCTGCTATAACAGAACACCAAAACCACCCCAAAAACCACCATTCTAGCATATAAAACTTAGGAATCCAAACCTATTCGGGATTTGTTTGATAAAACCTCATTTATAACATCAATTACCATCCAAAATACATTAGAAATCAACCTCAAAACAGAGCCTAACCAATAGTTACGAAAATCATCAAGATCTCACCAAGAACCTTGAGTTTTGACACAATTTCATGTTTCTAACATTAAAGCAACTCAATAATCATTAACAGAGGATTGATAACTTGGGAATTTTAGTAAAGAATTGATCATAAGAGGAGAAGGACGAAGCTTACCTCTAATGGCCGATTTCTCCTTGATTTGGGCAAGTTTTCTTGAAAATCCAAAGTGAAAACAAGAGGATTTGGTGAGGAAAAGATTAGGAATTAAAAGGAGATTGAAATCTCATCAAAAGGAATGAAAATCAGAGGCTAATTGATGGAGGAATTGTGTTTGGCTGAATGGAAATTGAGAGAAAATGAAATGAGAGAAAACTAACGTAAGGTAGTTATGAAAAGTCAAAGATAGATTTTCTTTTTAATTATCCTTATTTCCCCGAATTAAAACTTTATTAAAAACACCCAAAATAAGGAGAAATCTGATTAAAAAGATTTTGGTAAAATTAGCTCCTTAAAGATTCAAAGTTTCAATCCTTTACAAAACATTCACTATTCAACTTTTGCAAATACTACGATTTGGTCACTACACCGAAATGTAGTATTTCCAAACCTTATTTTGTAAAATTGTTTTCACCATAATCATTCATATAACAAATGAGGACTTTTAGATATTTTTCCATAATTTTAAAGCATCCCGAACTAGGTGTTCCCAAAATATCCCTTAAAGGTTCGAACCGTTCCCGACCGGCCCGATCCAAACTCTAAAACTTGTAGGCCCAAAATCAGGGAGTTACAGCTACTACATGAGCAATACCTTGCTGCCCCTCGTCTCTCCTCTGAAAGTTCCCACGGCCGCACCAACGGCCTCTCTGAGGTGCAGCTACCATAGGAGCACATCCTTTGCCTCCACTAGCCAACAAAGGACACTCCCTCCTTATATGATCCGTCGAACCACAATTCCAACATGAATTCCCTGTCACCACAACAGGAGCCTGGACCTCTCTAGCCGCCCGAGGATAATCTCGCCTCAAATGGTCTCTCGAATCGCATGTCCAGAATGTATGCTGCTCAGATCTCACACGACCTCTCTGAGCCTGACCTCCTCGACCCAGAGCACCACGCCTCCCCTCATACTGATGTCTCCTATCTCGACCTCTTTTGTTCCGTCCACCCCCAGAACTGTACTCAGCTGCTCTCTTCCCATAGCTAGAACCAACACCTCGAGATTACAATCCCAAGTTCTGCTCGATGGCTTTGGCTCGACACACAAGCACATCGAAGTCAGTATAATCTGCAGCCATCATATATGTCTTAACTTCCTGTACCAGCCCGTACCGAAAGTGATCACATCGGTGCCTCTCACTAGGTACTAGCTCAGGAGCATACTGGCTCAGGCGTACGAACTGGACCTCGTACACAGCCACATAAAGGTTGCCCTGAACAAGCGACATAAACTCACGTTTCTTCTTGTCCAAGTATCTTACCCCTAGATACTTCCTCCTGAAGGCTCATCTGAAAAACTCGCAATCAACCTCATTGGGTTCCATACCAGCCGTGGTAGTTGTCCACCAGCTGTAGACATCGCCTTGCAACAAAGATACTATGCATCCCAGCTTACACACATTATTACAGCCTATCTGATCCATGATACAGATCGTACTTGCTAACCAGTCCTCGGACGCCTCAGGAGACATACCATAAAACTCCACAGCTCCCAAGCTCCTCAACCTCTCTAAAGGTAAGCCCGCCTGCCCAGCTACAGGGGCCTGTACATGCGCTCCGACAACAACAGCCTGAAACGCTCCGGTGATCGCCTGAACCAGTGGCGCCAAATCACCCAAACCAGGACCAACAGGTCCTTGCTGCATCTTCTCCCCACCTCCAGGTGGTGGCGGAGGAGGTAGATTTCCACCAGGAGGGACATCAGCCCCTTGTTCACCCTGGTCACCATGCTCAGCCGCAGGCACTATCGTATTCGATCTCAGTTCTCTTCTTGGACCCATAGTGATATTTTAAACAAAGCATCACAATAAAACAAGTCAAACCATTTAGGCCAGCTGCAAGCAAGAATCCAAGTTCACAAAACATTTTATTAGTGTAATAAGGCAATGGGCACCCCAATTTCCCTCAACATGGCATTGCATACAATGACAAATCATGCTCAACATGCTTTTCATCATCCAAATTCAACACATATCAACATAGCAACATCCTCACAATCATCCTCACACAATCTTATCCATTCCAAATGCGATTCACATAAATTAAGCATGGCATAAGCTGCAAAATTCAACCAATTGCATGCTTTTCAAACAACATACATCAATACATATCAATTTCTCATACCAACATCCCCAATTCTTTCGTAACCTGGCTCTAATACCAAAAAATGTAACCCCCTTAGCCCGGCCTAGATACTTGACCCGAACTACGAAGATTTCACGGGGAAAACCAAAGTCAACCTGAAAGTCAACCTTGATTAACAACCCTTTTTTTCTTTTTATCTTCTCTAGATGCTCAATATTAGCCTATATGATTAGCAAAACATTTCAACGAAAATGACACAGCGAACGGAACTCAAACAGGGATCTAATTGCATGAAAACATCTTTTAGGGACTAAAACGTAAATTTCCAGAAATATAAGGATTAAACAAGTTTTAATGTTACCCATCCCTAATTAATCATGTAACATGCCTTCAGGTCAATTTCCATCTCAAACAAATCATTCAAGCTCATTAAATAAAGCAACCATAACTCAGGGACCAAAATGTAAGAAACAGAAACCTGAAACAGTTCAAATTTTAAACTCAACGGTCAGGCGTTTCGATACGGATGGCCCTGTACCGAAACGGTCGTTTTGAAACATTGTTGATTGTTTCGATACTCGGATGCGTTTCGAGACCTGTATCGAAACACCCCTTTCTAGTAGCAAAATCGTTTCGATACTCCCCTGCCCGTTCCGAAACCTCTTAGCCATTTCAGGCCTCTGTTCCGAAACAGAGAAGGGCGTTCCGATACGCCTTGCCCTACAACAGTAGATTTTACTGGTTTTTCACATCTTTTCCCATTCAAAACATTCTCGAAACATACCACATCATACATACAACATAAATACATACCAAAGATCATCATTTCGAGGTATTAGCTACAACTTAGCGTCCATCATGCAAACATAGATACTAAAGGCATGCTTCCTAGTCCACCAAAACCATAACAAGCAAAAATCACCATTCACATCCAAAACAAACAATAATGGCCATTTACAACTCAAAAATAAACCACCAAACATGCTCAAAGTAAAGAGAAACATCCTCAACCATTCAAAAGTATAACTCCCACCCATTGCCTCTTATTACACCGAAATGAAGCCACATACTTTGCAAGGTTAAAAGCTTGGATTCCTCTTGCTTACTTGTTGCCTCGAATGCCTAGTTTTCTGCATTGATGAAATAAAAGAGCGTAAGCACAAAGCTTAGTGAGGACCGCTATGCAACATTCATCAATGCATTTCACACTAATGGCAAACCACCATTTCAAACCTCATGACTTTACATAAAACATGTCCATTCAAGAACATCAATGCACTTCCTAAAACATGCTCATATGCAACATTTAATTTAGCAAATAAACCTTGCTCATGCTTCACCAAGCATCTCAGCATCCTTGCATCATTTACAAGCATCTCATGCTTAACATTATCCATTTACATTATATTGGCTCACAAGTGATAATCCATAAACGATTTCAACATAAGACACAATCAGATATGCGGATTACAAGTGTTGTCCCACACGCTTCATACATACTACCAGACTACACAAGGTGGAGATCAATGGCAGAATCACAACCCCTCAACACCCGTGATGGAGATTAATGGCACAATCACAACCCCTCAACATCACTCATCGGTAGTTGTATAATTCCACTAACGAGAGTACGGGACACATACACAAGACTCACACACGTGACTAAACCATCTACCGTTGTGGTCTTAACCTCAATCGTTAGGGTACTTGGATGAAGATCACGACACAATCACAACCCCTCGACATCCAAGGCGACTTTATTCACGGTGCACCCAATCCTATAGCCGGCTAATTATATCCGATTAAAGTAATCAAAAACTATTTACATCACTTGCCAATATAATCATTTAACCACATTAATCCACTGTTTTACAAGCATAACCACAATGGCATTTCTACAAGCATAACATGCTTAACATCATATGCATCCAACACATGAAAACCAAGGATCACTTACCTAGTGCATCCTTAACATAATGGCATTTAAATCCAGCATTAAACCATGCTTAAACATACTTAAAAACAATAAACCAAACCGCATTTATCTCAAGTGCATATTCATCAAAACATAGCACATTTCCAAGAGAGAACATTCGAACTACTTACTCTTGAGCTTAGCTAAGTGTTTCAAACTTACACCAAGCTCCCAAGACCACGCCCAAAGCGTTACAAAGCAGGACATTGCATTTCCACTCACCGATTACGTTTCGCTTGCTTGCCAAAACGATATCTAGGCTTCCGACACTTCCCGATCAACACCAAAAGCGTCCGAAGATGTCTCCCCTGTTTATTACACAAAAGAGCAGAGGATTAATGCATCATCACGCATTGAAATCACTAGCCACTCAAACAAACTCGCTGCACTACTCAAAAACACCATTTCGGCTACTCAAAATAACCGAAATCACCTCCAAAGTTTTCCAAAACAAAGCCCAACCAAGATCTATCCATTCCAATCATTTCTAAACCTCAATCAACACCAAAAATCACCATAAACACGTCCTTATATCCCCAACAACAACAGAACACCAAGAACACTAAAAAAACCACAATTCTAGTATGTAAAACTTAGGAATCCAAACCTATTCGGGATTTGTTTGATAAAACCTCATTTATAACATCAATTATCATCCAAAATACATTAGAAATCAACCTCAAAACAGAGCCTAACCAAGAGTTACGAAAAGCATCAAGATCTCACCAAGAATCTTGAGTTTTACCACAATTTCATGTTTCTAATATTAAAGCAACTCAAAAATCATTAACAAAGGATTGATAACTTGGGAATTTCAGTAAAGAACTGATCATTAGAGGAGAAGGACGAAGCTTAACTCTAATGGCTGATTTCTCCTCAATTTGGGCAAGATTTCTTGGAAATCCAAAGTAAAAACAAAAGGATTTGATGAGATAAAGATCATAAATCCTTAGGAGAATGAAATCTTAGCAAAAGAGATGAAAATAAAAGATTATTTGGTGAAGGAAATGTGTTTGGCTGAGTGGAAGTTGAGAGAAAATGAAATGAGAGAAAACTAACGTAAGGTAGTTATGAAAAAGTCAACTTAGATTTTCTTTTTAATTCTCCTTTATTCCTTAATTAAAACATTATTAAAAACTCCCAAATTAAAGAGAAATATGATGGAAAACAATTTGGTAAAATTAGTTCCTTAAAGATTCAAAGTTTCAATCCTTTACAAAACAATCACTAGTCAACTTTTGCAAAAACTGCAATTTAGTCACTACACCGAAATGTAGTATTTCCAAATCACATTTTGTAAAATTGTTTTCACCATAACCATTTATATAATAAATGAGGATTTTTAGATATTTTTCCATATTTGTAAAGCATCTCGAACTAGGTGTTCCCTAAACCTCCCTCAAAGATTTGAACTGTTCTCGACCGGCCCAGTTCAACCTCTAAAACATCTAGGCCCAAAACCAGGGCATTACATCAGGGTACCCAAGCTAGAGCACCGCATAATATATGTTGGGTTTGTGGATCATATGATCATTTGAGGAGAGACTGTCTACGTTTAGCTCGTGAGGGCATGCTTCTGCTGCTGTGGTTTCTAATTCTTGTTGGAGTTGTGGATCGAGCGATCATTTGAGACACGATTGTTCGTTGTTAGCTGGTAGTGTACAGGCCAGGGCACCTGCGGTTGCACCATAGAGGGGACGTAGTCGTGGTTGAGGGCAGTTTTAGTGAAGGGACGAGGGACCAAGGATGGTGGCTCATATTATTGCTCTTCAGCCAGAGGGTGGTGGTTCTGTGATAGTGTATGCACATCGTGAGGGACATAATGTCATCGATGTGATTGCTTGTACATTTACTTTTCAGTCTTTGATATTGTTATATTTTGTTGATTCTGGTTCTACGCATTCATATATTTTGCGTGAGCATGCACATTTGCTTAGTATACATGAAGAAGTGTTAGATGAGAGTACGCCAGTAACTAGTTCTTTTGGAGAAACGGTCGTTGCGAGAAGGTTGTATAGATAATTTCCTTTGATGGTGCAAGGTTATATGTTTGCGGATGATCTGATGGAGTTGCTGTTCCATGGTTTTGATGTAATCTTGGGTATGGATTGGTTGTCCGAGCATAGGGTTGTTGTGGATTTTTAAACCAAGCGAGTTACCTTGAAACTTGCTGATAATTATGAAGTGGTGGTAGTGGGTGAGAATGTTGAGTTCTTACCCAATGTTGTCTCAGCTCTGGAGGCGAGTCGGATGATGAAATCAAGTTGTCAAGCATTGTTGGCTTATGTCATGAATATGGGATTGAAGGAAGTGCGTGTTCAGGACATTCACACAGTATGTGAGTTTCTGGGTGTTTTTTTACGAGGAATTGCCAGGTTTTCCACCGGACAGGAAGGTAGAGTTTGGCATTGAGTTATATGAAAATACATCTTTGGTGTCTGTAGAACGTTTGGGTGTTCTCCATTTATGAGCGCAAGTGCACACCCTGGTCAAGTTATAGTATAAAAGATATCGTTTCCTATAAGGATTGGAGCAGCTCCTATGAATGGTTTCCTACACAAAGATTCAGGAAATGCGCCATTAAATATTATGATGTGGAAATATAAAAACACAAGTAAAAATAAAGATAGTGATGAGAGGAATGATAGGGAGAGATTTGGGCGATAGATTGGGTAAGACAAATGTAGCTCAGTAGCATGTGGACTATATTGTAAAGTTTGAGTATGTTTTGCGCTGCCATGAATTGCTGCCTCGGCGGGTATAGTGGGTGGCAACTACGACCCTATCACGCGGCCGCAGCAGGTCACTACCACTGCAGGAGTGTACTGTCTCGGCAAGTGGAACGGAAAGAAGTCCTGGCGGTAAGTCTGGCAGACATTCCAAGTTTGACATGATAGTAGACAATAATCCATCCTATTTCTAGGTTAGGATGCTCGAACACTCACGTGATGTAGGCAATACCTAGCAATCTCAGCGTCAACCTAACATGCAAGTCCATTCGATTGGTGATCCCTCTTAGCCGCTGAAACTTGTGGACTAGTGTGGAACCAAGTTAGTCACGCCTTTGCATGTTGTGACCGTGCTTAACCCTTTCGCGAGCCTTGCACTTTCGTGCATGACAAATGAATTTTCTCTCAACTAACTGGTGTGGACTATTTGAAAGAACAAAGAGCATAGATTAAGCAAACTTTGGAATTTTATATAAAACAACTCAAAACTATTACAACCGTTTCCCTCAAACTACTTTACATACACGCGCCTAAACCCTAGGAGAGTTGGGCCGCGACTCCCAACAACTCCAACCTATCTAGCTACATCTCCGTTGTGCGGCTGCTCAGGCTCGCATCTCCTCACCCTCGTCATGCCCCTATACCTTCACATACATTGGGTATATATAGGGCTCATGGCCTAAGTTTGAGTCCTTGAAGTAGGAGTTATAAAAGTAAATTACCTTAAATACAGACTCCTTTTTGACTTAAATAAGGACTCATTGGATGTTGCCTTCTTCTGCAAGTAAGGATAAGTGCTCCTACTTATTGATCTTGGATCAGCTCTACCGACCGCTACAAGCTTCAGAAAATTGCAAGACTGGGCTTATTGGGCATTGTAGAGTGTCCACGAGTTCTATATTTTGTACACATTCATGCCCTCATTATTGCTGTTCTTAAGCTCATTTAGGAATATTTAGGTGCATTGCATGCATTATAACAATATCTTCTCTTTTACCATGTTTTTATTGAATATTTTATGTTTGGTTGAGAAAAGTTACTGTTTTAGTTTAGTTTATATTTACATGTGCTATAGCTAGGAGAGGAGAGGAGAGGACATGACAAAATAGAAGGCTGGAACAAAAGCAGCTGTACTAGAGTAGTTCCAGATGTCGCAAAGGACGCTGCCAAAGCAGCATTGCCGCCAAGTGCCGCCCGGGCAGGAGTTACACCGACTTAGCAAAGATGGGTCGCGATTGAAAGATGGCAATTTCCTAAGCCCAATGAGCCCAGTCTTGCAATTTTCTGAAGCCTGTAGCGGCCGGTAGATCTGATCCAAGACCGATAAGTAGAAGAACTTATCCTTACTTGCGGAAGAAGGCAACGTCCAAAGAGTCCATATTTAAAGTATAAAAGAGTTTGTATTTAATGTAACTTACTTTTAGAACTCCTACTTCAAGGAGGACTCAAACTTAGGCCATGAGCCCTATATATACCCAATCTATATAAGGGTATAGGGGCATCTTGGATAGCACCTCGCATATCTGAGGACGTGAGGATAGATGGGGGGATAGTTAGATAGGTTGGAGATGTTGGTGGTCGCGGCCCAACTCTCCTAGGGTTTAGACGCGTGTATGTAAAGTAGTTTGAAGGAAACGATTGTATAGTTTTGAGTTGTTTTCAATAAAATTTTGAGTTTTCTTAATCTATGCTCTTTGTTCGTTCAATTAGTCTACACCACTCAGTTGAAGAGAAAATCCATTTGTCGGGCACAATAGTGCAAGGCTCACAAAAGGGTTAAGCATGGTCACAACTTGCAAAGGCGTGACTAACTTGGTTCCACACTAGTCCACAAGTTTCAGCGGCTAAAGGGGATTACCACCCGAGTTGACTAATTTGGTTCCACACTAGTCAATTAGTTAGCATCTCGAGCATCCTAACCTAGAAATATGAGGGATCACTATCGACTATCCTGCCGAACATGGAATGTCAGCCAGACTTGCCGCCAGGACTTCTTTCCGTTCCACCTGCCGAGACAATACACTCCTTCAGTGGTAGTGACCTACTGCGGTTGCGTGACAGGGTCGTAGTTTGTCGCCCGCCATCCCGCCGAGGCAGCAAAGCATGGCAACACAAAACATGCTCAGACTATACAATATAGTCCACAAGCTACTAAGCTACACTTGGCTTACCCAGCCTATCGCTCAAATCTCTCCCTATCATCTCTCTCATAACTATCTTTCTTTTATTTGTGTTTTTATATTTTCACATCATGAGATTTAATTGCGTATTTACTAAATCTTTGTGCAGGAGACCATTCATAGGAGCTGCTCCAATCCCTGTGGGAGACGATATCTTTTATACTATAACTTGACAAGAGTGTGCACTTGCGCTAATAAATGGAGAACACCTAAACGCTCGACAAGTTTTTGGCGCCATTGCTGGGGATTGGCAACAACAACTACGTTTGAATTTTTGCACTTCTATTTAGTTTTTGCACATTAAATCTCTTTTTTATTTATTTGCTAAAAAAAGCCTCTTTGTTTTCTTGGTGTATGTCCCGCCAGGGCAGCAAGGTTGGCAGCAACATCCACTTGAGGAGGGGAAGGACATGCCCAGATGAACAGCCAAACAGAAAGACCCTCAAGAAGTGGTTATGTTTGGGAAAGCGCAGCCCGGCATAACCTAGTTTTTATTTAAATTCTTATCTTTAATTTATTTTTATACATTAGGATTAGATTTAATTTTTATTTAGCTCTTGTATTTAATTTATTTCAGGATTAGGAATGAAGTAAAGATCAAGAAAGATGAAAGAATAAAGGAGAGGCCCAACTAGCGGCCAAGGCAGATAAGCATAACGGCTAGTGGCTTTATAACGGCTAGCCGCAACGGCTATATTTTGCCCCAACGAGCGGAACATATATCTGTGTAACGGCTAGAATCCCGTTATTCGTGCCGCAATAATTTCTACCCGTTGACAGCGTGCCCGCCAAGGCAGAGGAGAGAAACGGCTATATAAAGCCAACTATTCCCCCGTTCTTAACTTCGCTTTCTTCTTTTCTCTGAACTCTTTTTGCAACCTTTGCTTCCAAGATTTTCTTTGCTTTATTTTTCACGTTCTTTCTTTAGGAAATACAACCATCCCACAAACTATGACCTCATCACGACATCCCGCCACCACATTCAAAACTCCATACAAAAGGTTCTTGAAACCCGCTGTCGAGGAGACCTACAAAAAGTTCTACAGAGAAAAGCAATTATGGGAGGAGATTGGCTTCCAATACACCTAGTCTGATTGTGATTTTGGGTTGGAACCCTTCCTATTCGAAAGGATCCACAATATGGGCCGGGACCAATTCGCCCGGCAGCAAGAAGGAATCAACAACAACCACATGCGAGAGTTTTACGCCCACCAGCCAAACCCGGAGAGTCCTTTCGTCTATGTCCGGGGAGAAGGTGTCAAGTTCACTGCTGACATGATCAACATCTTTTACAGCATAAAGGTCAACGAAAACCTGCACGGAGAGTGGGAATCATATCTGACAGGGGCTGACTACAACAAGATCAAGAAAGACCTCTATAAGCCAAACACAAAATGGCTGATAGGAAAAAACAATGGTTCAGTCAACCGCCGAGACTTGCTGCCAGAGGCTGCCCTTTGGAGCTACTTTGTCCAGCGCCGCTTGATGCCCACCTCGTACTGATCGACAGTAAACAGGCTGCGGCTCGCCCTTATCTGCAGCATCATGAAGGGGCGACAAATCAATGTTGGTGAAGTAATAATACATGAGATCTATGCCCACGCAGAGAAGCCAAATGCCAAAGGTTCTCTTTTCTTCCCTGCACTCATCACTGGCATGTGTGCCAATTTTAGCGTGCCGCTGCACCTAAAAGACAAAATTCTTCCTACCAAGGAAGGATGGATAAGAAGGGTACGCCAACTGATGGTGCATAGTGCGGAGCCAGACACACCTTCCACTGCCCAGCCGCCGTCCCAAGCAGCTGCCACCCCAGCCGCAACAGGCAGTACTGAAGCTGGCTTCCCGTCCGAGGTGACCCCTTTATTGCGCAGCCTAGTGGAAAGCTGCCAGAGGATTGAGCACAAACATGTGATATTCACCAAATATGTAGCGGATGTGCAGAAGGCCTTTGTGGCCTACATGCTGGACATGTACCAGGACGCCGGCCCACAGTTGCCCGCCTTTCCCACGAAGTTAGCAGCTTCCTAGCCAATCCAGATCACTCCAAGACCAGCTGCCGCTCCTGTCGCCGATGACAGCGAGGGGCCACACCAGCCTGCCCCAAGAGAAGAACCTCTCCAACTCCTATCCAGCCATATGACCTCACTTTCTCATCAGAATCATAAAAGGATGAAGAAACCACTACTGCATCCCAGTAGCCAAAGGGGCTGCTGCCAAAGACACCGGCTACTCAGACATGGAGATTTCAGACACCCTTGATGACGAACCGACAGAGGCAGCCAGAAAGAGAAAGCGGCCATCATTAGAGCCCAGGGTGGAGAAGCTGAAAGATAAACCAAGAAAGCCACCCAGCCGCATCCAGCTGCTGCGTAGCAAGAAGAAGAGCCCAGCAGAAAGACCATCCGCTACGCGCCGCCTAGTCTTTCCTGCCTCCTCAGAATCTTCCTCTGAGGCGTCAGCAACAGAGGGGAACTCCCTCAGTCTATAACTCCATTTTTCTTTTCTTTTCTTTTTAATTTTTAATTTTTAATTTTTAATTTTTATGTTTTATTTTCTTTTTTCTGTTTTGTAATTTTTCTTTTTATATTTTATGTTTTGTTTTTTGAAATTATTATTTTTTGTAGAGGAATTGAGGACAATGCTAAACTTGAGTTTGGGGGGGAATTAGTCCTCTTTGCTTTAGGTTCATTTAGTAGCATTTAGATGCATGTGTAAATTCTTCCCCTTAACACTTAATGAAATAGAATTCTTTAGCTTAAAAACTTGTGCCTATGAGAGCTTAGCCGACTACATATATTCCCAACATACTTAAAAATTTTAATCTAACAATGGGTAGAAGCATGAAAAATACTTAGAATTTTTTTCTTTTTTGCCAATTATCCTTACACATGTCTGTTAAATGTTGAATTTTTGCTTGAGTTTTGAGTTTAACACTACCTGCCTTTCTTAATAAAAAATTCCTTGATTGAATACAAGTTTACCGCCACAGCAGGACATGGCAGCACATCAAAAATAATGAAAAACCCTAGAGGTGCCCGAAACATGCTCTAGGCATGAAGTTGAAACACCCCAGAGGTACCCAAAATAGGCTCTAGGAAGGATCATGAGCAAGGACACTCCGGTGCTATCAAAGTCCATGAATCTAAACCAAGTGACAGACAAATTAGCAAGAGTGAATGAAAGTCTTCACGGGTTGACTCTATTCAAAGGGTTTAGAGTTTCGTAGAGTGCACCTACCCTAGCTTCAGACCCGAAGAATAGTTGTGATGAGCTGAAGCCCTTAAAGCCATGATCAGAAAAAGAGAATAAAAGTGCCCAACCGTGCTGCCAAGGCAGCAACTCGTATCCTTTCCAATAATTTAATTATTTTAGGCATTCTTTGTTTACTTTGTAATTTCAGCATATTTAGCATGAACTCAGACCTTCACACACTGCACTGGCATTTAGAAAATTAAATCTAAGTTATTTCATGCCATTCTCTATCACTAACATTAAATAGGTGCCACGACCTTGAGGTAAGAAATCAAGTTGAAGGCTATTGTTTCTATTAATTTTGTGCTAAGGGCAAATTTACTAGCTAGGTTGCATTGCTTGAGGACAAGCAATAGTTCAAGTTTGGGGGTGTGTAGAGTGTCCATGAGTTCTATATTTTGTACACATTCCTGAACTTATTATTGTTGTTCTTAAGCTCATTTAGGCATATTTAGGTGTATTGCATGCATTATAACAATATCTTTTCTTTTACCATGTTTTAATTGAATATTTTATGTTTGGTTGAGAAAAGTTACTATTTTAGTTTAGTTTACATTTACAGGTGCTATAGCTAGGAGAGGAGAGGAGAGGACAGGACAAAACAGAAGGCTGGAACAAAAGGAGCTGTACTGAAGTAGTTCCAGATGCCGCCAAGGACGCTGCCGAAGCAGCATTGCCGCCAAGTGCCGCCCGGGCAGGAGTTACACCGCCTTAGCCAAGATGGGTCGCGATTGAAAGAGGGCAATTTCCTAAGCCCAATGAGCCAAGTCTTGCAATTTTCTGAAGCCTGTAGCGGCCGGTAGAGCTGATCCAAGACTGATAAGTAGAAACACTTATCCTTACTTGCGAAAGAAGGCAACGTCCAAGGAGTTCATATTTAAAGTATAAAGGAGTATGTATTTAATGTAACTTACTTTTAGAAATCCTACTTCAAGGATGACTCAAAGTTAGGCCATGAGCCCTATATGTACCCAATGTATGTAAGGGTATAAGGGCATCTCGGATAGCACCTCGCATATCTGAGGACGCGAGGATAGATGGGGGGGATAGTTAGATAGGTTGGAGATGTTGGGGTTTGCGGCCCAACTCTCATAGGGTTTAGAATTGTGTATGTAAAGTAGTTTGAAGGAAACAGTTGTATAGTTTTGAGTTGTTTTCAATAAAATTCCGAGTTTGCTTAATCTACGCTCTTTGTTCATTCAATTACTCTACACCAGTCAGTTGAAGAGAAAATCCATTTGCCGGGCACAAAAGTGCAAGGCTCACGAAAGGGTTAAGCACAGTCAAACTTGCAAAGGCGTGACTAACTTGGTTCCACACTAGTCCACAAGTTTTAGCGACTAAAAGGGATTACCACACGAGTTGACTAATTTGGTTCCACACTAGTACACAAGTTAGCATCTCGAGCATCCTAACCTAGAAATAGGTGGGATCACTGTCGACTATCCTGCCAAACTTGGAATGTCTACCAGACTTGCCGCCAGGACTTCTTTCTGTTCCACTTGCCAAGACAGTACACTCCTGCAGTGGCAGTGACCTGCTACGGCCGCGTGATAGGGTCGTAGTTTGTCGCCCGCCATCCTGCCGAGGCAGCAAAGCATGGCAGCACAAAACATGCTCAGACTATACAATGCAGTCCACGGGCTACTAAGATGCACTTTCCTTACCTAGCCTATCGCCCAAATCTCTCCCTATCATCTCTCTCATCACTATCTATCTTTTATTTATATTTTTATATTTCCACATTATGAGATTTAATTGCGCATTTACCAAATCTTTGTGTAGGAGACCGTTCATAGGAGCTGCTCCAATCCTTGTGGGAGACGGTATATTTTATACTATAACTTGACAAGAGTGTGTAATTGCGCTCATAAATGGAGAACACCTAAACGCTCTACAGGCCTAGGAAATTGCCCTCTTTAAATCGCGACCCATCTTGGCTAAGTCGGTGTAACTCCTTTTCCGGGCGGCACTTGGCGGCAATGCTGCTTCGGCAGCGTCCTTGGCGGCATCTGGAACTGCTTCAGTACAGCTCCTTTTGTTCCAGCTTTCCTGTTCTCTCCTAGATATAGCACCCGAAAATATAAACTAAACTAAAACAGTAACTTTTCTCAACCAAACATAAAATATTCAATAAAAACATGGTAAAAGAGAAGATATTGTTATAATGCATGCAATGCACATAAATATGCCTAAATGTACTTAAGGACAACAATAATAAGGGCACAAATGTGTACAAAATATAGAACTCATGGTTACTCTACACACCCCCAAACTCAAACTATTGCTTGTCCTCAAGCAATGCAACCTAGCTAGTAAATCTCCCCTTAGCACAAAATTAATAGAAGCATTAGCCTTTAACTTGATTTCTTACCTCAAGGTCGTGATACCTATTTTTATGTTAGTGATAGGGAATGGCATGAAATAACTTAGGTTTTAATTTTCTTAATGCTAGTGGAGTGTGTGCAGGTCTGTGCTCATGTTAACCATGCTGAGATAATTAAGTTAACAGAGAATGCCTAAAATAATTAAATTACTAGAAATGATACGAGTTGCCCCCTTGGCAACACAATTGGACACTTTTGTTTTCTTTTTCTGATCATGGCTTTAAGGGCTTCAGCTCATCACAGCTATTGTCTGGGTCTGAAGCTAGGATAGGTGCACTCTACGAAACTCTGAACCCTTTGAATAGAGTCATCCCGTGAAGACTTTCATTCACTCTTGCTAATTTGTCCGTCACTTGGTTTAGATTCATGGACTTTGATAGCAGCGGAGTGTCCTTGCTCATGATCCTTCCTAGAACCTGTCTCGGGCACCTCTAGGGTATTTAATCTTTCTGCCTAGAGCCTGTTTCGAGCAACTCTAGGGTTTTTTATCATCTTTGATGTGCTGCCATGTGATGCCGTGGCAGCAAACCTGTATTCAATCAAGGAATTTTTTATTAAGTGTGGCAGGTAGTGTTAAACTTAAATCTCAAGCAAGAATTCAGCATTTAACAAACATGTTAAAGATAATTGGCAAAAAAGAAAAATTTTCTAAGTATTTTTCATGCTTCTTCCCATAGTTAAATTAATTTTTTTTAGCATGGTGCGAATATATGTAGTCGGCTAAGCTATCACAGGCACAAGTTTTTGAACTAATGATTTCTATTTGATTAAGTGCTAAGGGGCAAAAATTTACATGTGCATCTAAATGCTATTAAATGAACCTAAAACAAAGAGGACAAATTCTCCCCAAACTCAAGGTTGGCCTTGTCCTCAACGCCTCTACAAAACAAAAATTAAAAATAAAACATAAAATATAAAAAGAAAAATTAAAAAACAGAAAAATTGAACATAAAAAAGAAAATAAAATAAAACATAAAAATTAAAAAGAAAAGAAAAGAAAAATGGTGCTATAGATTGAGGGAGTTCCCCTCTGTTGCTGCTGCGTCAGAGGATGATTCTGAGGAGGCGGACAGGACGAGGCGACCCGTAGCAGATGGTCTGTCAGTTGGGCTCTTCTTCTTGCTACGTGGTGGCTGGATGCGGCTGGGGGTTGGCTTCTTTGATTGTTTTTCAGCTCCTCCACCCTGGGGCTCTGACGCTGACCGCTTTCTCTTTCTATCTGCCTCTGTTGGTTCGTCATCAAAGGAGTCTGAGATCTCCATGTCTAAGTCGTTGGCGTCTTTGGGAGTGGCCCCTTTTGCTACTAGGGATGCATCAGTGGTTTCCTCCTCCTTCTCTGATTCTAATGATGAGGAGATGTCATATGGTTGGATAGGGGTTGGAGAGGTTCTTCTCTTGGAGCGATAGTGCGGCCCTTCACTCTCGCCGGCGGTAGGAGCAGCAGTTGGTCTTGGAGTGATCTGGATTGGCTTGGAAGCTGCTAACTCCATAGGAAAGGCGAGTAACTGTGGGCCGACGTCCTGATACTTGTCTAGCAAGTAGGCCACAAAGGCCTCTTGCACGTTCGCTACATATTTGGTGAAGATCACCTTCTTGTGCTCGATCCTCTGGCAGCTTTCAACTAGGCTATGCAGTAGGGGGATCACTTTAGACGGGAGGGAAGCTTCAGTACTGCCCGCTGCGGCTGGGTGGCGATAGCTTGGGACGGCGGCTGGGCGGTGGAAGGTGTGTCTAGATTCTACCTATGCATCATCTGCTGGTGTACCCTTCTTATCAATCCTTCCTTGGCGGGAAGAATTTTGTCTTTTGGGTGTAGCGACACGCGAAAATTGGCACACAGGCCAGTGATGAGTGCAGGGAAGAAGAGGGATCCTTTGACATTTGGCTTCTCTGCATGGGCATAGATCTCCTTTATTATTACCTCGCCAACGTTGATCTGCCGCCCCATCATTATGCTGTAGATAAGGTCGAGCCTTGGCCTGTTTACTGTTGATCCGTGCGTGGTGGGCATCAGGCGGCGCTGGACAAAGTAACTCCAAAGGACTGCCTCTGGCAGCAGATCCCGACGATTGACTTACCTGTTGTTTTTTCCTGTCAACAACTTGGTGTTTGGCTTACAGATAACCTTCTTGATCTTGTTGTAGTCAGCCCCCGTCAGATAGGATTCCCACTCTTCGTGTGGGTTGTCGCTGACTTCTATGCTATAAAAGCTGTTGATCATGTTAGCTGTGAACTTGACACCTTCTCCGCGGACGTAAATGAAAGGACTCTCTGGTGTTGGTCGGTGGGTGTAGAACTCTCGCACATGGTTGCTGTTGATTCCTTCTGGCTGCCGTGCGAACTGGTCCCAGCCCATATTGTGGATCCTTTCGAATAAGAAGGGTTCCAAGCCGTAATCCCCATCAGACTGGGTGTATTGGAAACCCATCTCCTCCCATAGTTTCCGCTCTCTATAGTGCTTCTTGTAGGTCTCCTCGACAATTGGGTTCAAGAACCTTTTGTAAGGGATTTTGGAGGTGGCGGCGGGCTGCTTTGATGAGGCCATAGTTTGTGGGATGGTTGTATTTCCTAAAGAAAGAAAAGAAAGAACATGAAAGAAAATAAAGTAAGGGAAATCTTGGAAGCAAAGATTGCAGAAAGAATTCATATTTAAGGAGAAAGCAAAGTGAAGAATGGGGGGAGAATATTTGGCTTTATATAGCCACTTCTCTCCACTACCTTGGCGGGCACGCTGTCAACGGGCAGCAATTATTGTGGCACGAGTAACGAGATTCTAGCCGTTACGTAGATATTCGTTTCGTTCGTTGTGGCAAATATAGCCGTTGCGGCTAGCCATTATGCTTATCTGTCTTGGGCTGCCTTGGCCGCTAGTTGGGCCTCTCCTTTATTCTTTCATCTTTCTTGATCTTTCCTTCATTCCTAACCTGAAATAAATTAAATACAAGAATTAAATAAAAAATATATCTAATCCTAATGTATAAAAATAATTTAAAAGTAAAAAATAAAAAAAAATATGGGTTATGTTGGGCTGCGCTTTTCCCAAGCATAACCACTTCCTGAGGGCTTTATGTTTGAATTTTCACCTGGGCATGTCCTTCCTCTCCTCAGGTGGATGTTGCTGCCGTCCTTGCTGCCCTGGCGGGACATACAACAAAGAAAACAAAGAGGCTTCTTCTTTTTTAGCAAAAAAATGAAAAAAGATTTAATGTGCAAAAGCTAAATATGAGTGCAAAAATTCAAACGTAGTTGCTGTTGCCAATCCCCGACAACGACGCCAAAAACTTGTAGAGCGTTTGAGTGTTCTCCATTTATGAGCGCAAGTGCACACTCTTGTCAAGTTATAGTATAAAATATATCGTCTCCCATAGGGATTGGAGCAGCTACTATGAATGGTTTCCTGCACAAAGATTTAGGAAATACGCAATTAAATCTCATGATGTGGAAATATAAAAACACAAGTAAAAATAAAGAGAGTGATGAGAGGAATGATAGGGAGAGATTTGGGCGATAGATTTTGTAAGACTAATGTAGCTTAGTAGCATGTGGACTGCATTATAAAGTTTGAGTGTGTTTTGCGCTGCCATGAATTATTGCCTCGACAGGTATGGCGGGCGGCAAACTACGACCCTATCACAAGGTCCGAAAAGGTCACTACCACTGCAGAAGTGTACTGTCTCGGCAGGTGGAATAGAAAGAAGTCCTGGCGGCAAGTCTGGCAAACATTCCAAGTTCGGTAGGATAGTCAACAGTGACCCCTCCTATTTCTAGGTTAGGATGCTCGAACACTCACGTGATGTAGGCAATACCTACCAATCTCAGCGTCAACCTAACACAGGCAAGTCCATTCGATTGGTGATCCCTCTTAGCCGCTGAAACTTGTAGACTACTATGGAACCAAGTTAGTCACACCTTTGCATGTTGTGACCGTGCTTAACCCTTTAGTGAGCCTTGCACTTTCGTGCCCGACAAATAAATTTTCTCTCAACTGACTAGTGTAGACTAATTGAAAGAAAAAAGAGCATAGATTAAGCAAACTTTGGAATTTTATTGAAAACAACTCAAAACTATTACAACTGTTTCCCTCAAACTACTTTACATACACGCGCCTAAACCCTAGGAGAGTTGGGCCGCGACCCCCAACAACTCCAACCTATCTAGCTACATCTCCATTGTGCGGTTGCTCAGGCTCGCATCCCTCACCCTCATCATGCCCCTATACCCTCACATACATTGGGTATATATAGGGCTCATGGCCTAAGTTTGAGTCCTCCTTCAAGTAGGAGTTCTAAAAGTAAATTACATTAAATACAGACTCTTTTTTGACTTAAATATGGACTCTTTGGACGTTGCCTTCTTCCGCAAGTAAGGATAAGTGCTCCTACTTATCGATCTTGGATCAGCTCTACCGGCCTCTACAGGCTTTAGAAAATTGCAAGATTGGGCTTAGGAAATTGCATTATTTCAATCGTGAACCATCTTGACTAAGTCGGTGTAACTCCTACCCGGACGGCACTTGGCGGCAATGCTGCTTTGGCAGCGTCCTTGGCGGCATCGGGAACTGCTTCAGTACAACTCCTTTTGTTCAAGCTCTCCTGTCCTCTCCTAGCTATAGTGCCTGAAAATATAAACTAAACTAAAACAATAACTTTTCTCAACCAAACAGAAAATATTCAATAAAAACATGGTAAAAGAGAAGGTACTGTTATAATGCATGCAATGCACCTAAATATGCCTAAATGTACTTAAGGACATCAATAATAAGGGCAAGAATGTGTACAAAATATAGAACTCATTGACACTCTACAATGTCTATTGCTCCCTGTCGCATGGCACTGAAGGAGTTGAAGGCGTTGAAGACACAACTTCAAGAGTTACATGATCGAGGGTTTATTAGGCCTAGTGTTTCGCTGTAGGGTGCACCAGTGTTGTTCGTAATGAAAAAGGATAGCATGATGTGAATGTGTATTGATTATCGACAACTGAACAAACTGACGATTAAAAATAAGTATCCTTTTGCCATTGATTGATGATTTGTTTGATCAGTTTAGAGGTGCCTTAGTGTTTTCTAAAATTGATTTGAGGTCTGGGTACTATCAAATGAAGGTAAAGGATGTGGATGTGCCTAAGACTGCTTTTCATACGAGGTACGAGCATTACGAGTTCTTGGTGACGCCGTTTGGTTTGACCAATGTGCTGGCTGCGTTCATGGATATGATGAACCAAGTAATCCATGAGTTTTTGGATCAGTTTGTGGTTGTGTTTATTGATGATATCCTTGTGTACTCTCGTACTGAGGTGGATCATGATAAACATTTACGTATTGTACTTCAGGCTTTGTTGGATAATCAATTGTATGTCAAGTTAAGCAAATGTGAGTTTTGGCTTAAGGAGGTTGTCTTTCTTGGGCATGTTGTGTCAGCCGAAGGAATTCAGGTTAATCCACATAAGATTGAGGCAGTGATGGGTTGGAAGCCGCCTAAGTCTGTGGTGGATGTTCGTAGTTTCTTATGCTTGGCTTGTTATCGTAGGTTCGTGGATGGGTTTTCGAAGATTGCTGCTCCATTGACCAAGTTGTTGTAGAAGGATGTTCGTTTTGGGTGGACAGAGAATAGACAACAGACTTTTGAAAGGTTGAAGGAGGCTTTGACGCAAGCTCCGATCTTGATTCAAAGAGAATTGGGAAATGAATTTGTTGTGTATAGCGATGCATCATATGTGGGTTTGGGTTGTGTGTTGATGCAAGGAGGAAAAGTTGTGGCTTATGCATCTAGACAGTTGAAGGTGCATGAGCGCAATTATCCTACCCATGATCTTGAACTTTTTGCGGTGGTGTTTGCGTTGAATATTTGGAGACATTATCTCTATGGTGAGAAGTGCATTATGTACACATATCATAAGAGTTTAAAGTATTTGGTGACTTAAAAGGATTTGAATCTTAGGCAACGTAGATGGTTGGAGTTGCTTAAGTATTATGATTTGACGATTGAGTATCATCCAAGTAAGGCTAATGTGGGAGCGGATGACTTGAGTAGAAAAGTTGCGGTGGAGTTGGGGGCGATGTTTGCACGATTAAGTGTGACGCGGGACGGAGGCTTGTTAGCCGAATTGCAAGTGAAGCCATATTTGTCACAATTGATAAAGGAAAATTAACCTTACGATGATGAGTTAGTTTCGTATGTTAAAGATATCATAGATGGAAATATAACAGATTTTTATTTTAATGATGATGGAGTGTTGTGTTTCAAGGATCAGATAGTGGTGCGTAACGATGATGAGTTGAGGCGTACTATTTTGACCGAAGCGCATAGTAGTCCTTTTGCTATGCATCCCTGTAGTACTAAGATGTATCGAGGCTTGAAGGAAGAGTACTATTGGGTCGGTTTAAAGAAAGATGTGGCTGATTTTGTTGCTAGGTGCATGGTGTGCCAGCGTGTTAAAGCTGAACATTAGTTTCCTTCCGGGTTGTTGCAACTGTTGAGGATAAAGGAATGGAAGTGGGAGAGAATCACCATGGATTTTGTGTCTGGGTTGTTGTTGACGCCAACTAAGAAGGATTCCATTTGGGTTATTGTTGATTGGTTTACGAAGTATGCACATTTTGTGCCAGTGCATACGACGTATACCTTAGATAAGTTGGCGAGTTTGTATATCACAAAGATTGTGCGTTTGCATGGTGTGCCCAAGTCTATTGTTTTGGATAGGGATCCGTGGTTTACGACAAGGTGTTGGGAGTGTGTGCATCAGAATTTAGGTACAATATTAAATTTTAGTACTTCGTATCATACTCAGTCAGATGGTCAGTCTGAACGTGTGATCCAAGTCTTGGAGGATATGTTGAGATGTTGCATCATTGAATTCCAAGGAACTTGGGAAAATCAGTTGCCTTTTGTGGAATTTCCATATAATAATAACTATCAAGCTAGTATACAATTGGCGCCGTTTGAGGCCTTGTATGATAGGAAGTTTCATACACCTTTTTGTTGGGCTGAGGTTGGGGAAAAGTATGTTTCCATGCATGATGTGTTGAAAGGCACAAATGAGAAGGTGAAGCTCGTTTGTGATCTCTTGAGAGCGGCATCAGATCGTTAGAAATCCTACACAGATTTGAAGCGTAGAGAGATAGAATATGCTGTTGGTGACCATGTGTTCTTGAAAGTGTAACCTTGGAAGAAGGTGATGCTCTTTGGACATAAGGGTAAGCTTAGTCTGAGGTTTATTGGACCATATGATGTTGTGGAGCGTTTAGGTCCTTTGGCTTATCGGTTGAGGTTGCCTCCCGAGTTGGAGAAGATTCATGATATGTTTCATGTGTCGATGTTGCGGAGGTATAGATCGGATCCATCGCATGTTATGCTGGTGGAGGAGATTGAGTTGCAACCTGATCTATCTTATGATGAAGAACATGTAGAGATCCTTGATTCTAGCAGTAAGGCTCTTCGTGGCAAGATGACTGATCTTCTAAAGGTGTTGGGGCGACATCGTGGAGTTGAGGAGGCCACGTGGGAAAGCAAGGCGAACATGGTGAAACAATTTCCACATCTTTTTCCTCCAGGTAAATTTGGAGGACTAAATTTCTTAAGTGGGGGAGAGTTGTAACACCCTGATTTTGGGCCTAGATGTTAACCGGGAAGGTTAGACGGTTCGGGAGAACCGAGTTAGTTGATTCGAGTTAGTTTCAGGATTTAAATTGGAATAAAGTTTTTTGAGAGTGATAAAAATATGGGAAAATGTTCTAAAATCCTTATTTTATATATTAATGATTTTTCTAAAATAAATTTTGGAAAATCGGATTTGGAAATTGGACATTTTGGGCTAGTGACCAGAATGTAAAAAATGTGAAAACTGTTTTTAGTGCCTCTTTTGTAAAAGGGTCAAAACTTAGAATCTTTAAAGAGCTATTTGCCTAAAGTTTAATATCTGACTTTATCCTTTAATTGTCTACTTTTAAAAAGGTTTTGGAAAATATAAAAATGATGGGATAATTAATTTCATAATTAATTGCTTAAACAAATTTTACGTAGCTAACTTTCTCTAAAAGGATTTTCTCTCAAATTCTCTCAAGCCAAACACTCTTTCGTTCTTCAAAATCCTAAGTTAAATTCTTGTTTCTAAAATCTTTTGATTTCAAATGAGTTCTTGATGGTTTCCTATCAAAACCTTATTGTTTTAATCTTGTTTTCTCATGTAAATCAATCCAATTAAGAGGAAAGCAATCTATTGGAGGTGAATTTCGTTTTTCTCCTCTAATATAAGGTTCTTTACTAAAATTCTCAAGTTCTTGATCCTTTACATATGTTTTCTAATTGGTTTTGGTGATATAATTGTGGAAATTTAGTTTAATTGAGATCTAATTGGTGAAATTGATTGGAATTCGTTTTGGATCTGTTTTGCTGGATTCTTGATCATATTAGAACATGATATTGATGTTTTATAATTTAATAGGTTGGTTTTAACATTGGAATCCCGAAACTAGGCGAATCTCTAATTTTCTAGGTTGCTAGTGATGTGTTTTTGAAGTGTTGTGGAGGTTTATTGAATTCTAGAGGTATAAGGTTGATATTAAATGGTTTTTGTATGTTAATTGATGTTATTTGATGCGTCAAATCAGTAGGTTTTGGCTGGGTTATGTTTGGAGGGTGTTTGATGTTGATTTTGGTAATTTTGGTGAGGTTTCAGCTAGAGTTTGAAGGGGGTTGTTAAGAATTGATGTTACTGGTTTATGAATGCATTGGAACCTCTATTTTTGTGTGCTTAAATTAGGGAGATCGATCCTCAAGCTTCTGGCTTTGTTCCGAAGACGTTGGAAGGGTAATTTCACATCGGTGAGTGAGGCTTTGCATTTTCGGTGAGTGAGAACGTGGTTTGAAGCATTGAAAAGGTTTAAAGGTTGTTTTGGGAGTTTAAACTTAGCTTGAAACACTGGTTTAAACTCAGAAGTAAGTAAATTGAGATTTCTCCCTTGATCATGCTAGATTTAAATGGTTTTTATGCACATGTTTAAACGATTTGATTATTCACTGCATATGCATGATTTGATCATGGTTTAATGCTGGAAAATGGATATTTAATGATGTTGATGCATTTGGAAGTAATGCATGAGTTGTTTATCTTTTTGAGCATTGGTAATGCAAGGTAAATGTTCTTAATGTTTTTGAGCATTGGTACAACTCAAACTTGCAAGGAACAAAAATACGATAACCCCATTTTTTTTTATAAAAAAAGCGTGAATCTTTCTTGACCAGGATAGCCCACCCGCGGGTCAGAGTCAACCTGGTGCAAAAACGGCACCGTTTGACTCAGGGTATTTAAACCCTTGAACCGAGTTGAATCGGTTATTTGATAAATTTTTACTCTCTCTCTTCCCAACCTCTCTCTCTGAAATGCTCTGAACTAAAACACCCTTCACCAGATTTTTCACCCAAACTAAGATCAAATGCCCCTTTTTATTCCAAATTCAACTCGTGTTCTTCATTTTTCCTTCGTTCGAT
Source organism: Hibiscus trionum (assembly GCA_030270665.1). Lineage (NCBI taxonomy): Eukaryota > Viridiplantae > Streptophyta > Magnoliopsida > Malvales > Malvaceae > Hibiscus > Hibiscus trionum. The sequence goes on along the minus strand of BSYR01000007.1, from coordinate 3,201,534 downwards.
CCAAATAAACACAAAATTTCATCTACTTTTGTGTTTCCCCCAAAACAAACTCCACATTTTATAAGAACTCAAACTAAGTTCATCCAACCTATCAGTTTTGATTTACAACTGCCACTCCAACCCTCTTTTAGTTTGTTCGACGGCCGCCGAAGGCAACGCTGGCCACCGGTCGTCGTCTCCGGTCATCTTGTCCGATCACCCTCCTACTCCGATCATCTTCTCCGGTTGATCATGCAACTCCGATCATCCCCAATCTTGCTCTAGCCGCCGTCTGGTTCAATTTTGGCCTCCGTCTGCCGTCATCGAGCGATTTCTGACCACCGTGCTAGAAACCTAAAATTTCCCCCAAAACTCATTTTTTCAACCTGAATCCTTATCTAGTACCTGATTCGATCGAATCACCCATATTCCCCACCTAAACTACCTACCCAAACCACATCACTCTATTATTTTCGACCTCGCTAGAAACCTAAGTTCTCTGATCTCCTAAATCATCCTCGGTGACACTCGAATAGGATCTAGCTTTTCAGATTTGCTTTACTTATTTTAGATCTAAGTTTTTTTTAGGTTTTAGTCTATTACATTATTGTTCTTCATCTTAAGACTTGAATCCAAAGTTAATCTTGTGTTTTGATGCAGGGAAATAAAAATAGAGGTGAAATGATACCTCTTGATGTGTGATTGTAGTTCTAGCGAGCTCTGGCAGCCTTCTCTGATCGCTTCTTTGTCTTCCTCTGTGCCTTTTTAGCTTCTGGTAAGCTTTTCGTCTCCCTCTCTCTTTCCCCAATTATTTTCGCTAATAATTGCGCAACAATGATCCTAATAATTGTGTTTCTCTCTCTCCAGGCTATTTATAGTAGGTGGGCTGGTTGACGTCAGCAACGTCTTTAATCTGAGTGAAAGGGGAATGAGCAAATCATGGAGCACTATGTGGCTCTTTTTGGCGGGCTCAAGAAATACAAATGTGTTTCTCTGGGCCTTTGTTAACAAATTTGGACGGGAAACCCATTCTTACCCAAAAATGGGTTGGAAATGAGCTATAAACTAGGCCTTAGACTTATATTTTGGGCTTTAGGCTTTTTATGATGTAATTTGGACATTGTAATGGATTTTATTTAGTTAATATGGATTTTTATTTATTTATTCATATATTTTGGGTTTTATTTATAGAAAAAATGTAATATATACCCGGACAAAATATAGGTAGTACAGTTGCCCCTCTATGCTCATTGCTGTGGAACATTAATAGGGAAAAGACTAAAAAGACACGAATTTTGTCTGAACCGTCTGACTATAGAATCTTGAAGCTGTTCTTCTGATTATGGACCGCCCAACCTCTTCTTTGCTAATCTATCTCTCGGTAAAGACGTCGAATAAGAAGGGTGTTCTTATTGTGGGCTTCCTTATTTCCAGAAATAGGCTCTTCTCATTTAGAACCTCGGAATGAACTCTTCTCATTGGGAATTCTATCATCACCGGATGAACACTTCTCATTTGAAGTTCTTTCTTTGCTAGGGATGGACTCTTCACATTAGGAGTCTTTTCTTTACTGAGCGAAATCTTCACATTATGATTTCTATCTTTGCTGGGAGAACTCTTCTCATTAGGAGTGCTTTCTTCTTCATCAATTTCCTGTAAAAACAAGCTAAAATATGAGGGTTAATATGACCCTAATTTTCTACATGATGCATGAACCATGACTTGCTAAGATTCGTCAATCAACATCCGCTCTCCGAGGATCCATTCTGGTGCTTCCTTTCCACTTCTTTATTAATTCTTATTTTCATTGATACCTCATCTCACATTCAGGATTGGTCTTCAAGATTTCCTTTTCGCGTTTCTGGCCCATTTTCTCTAAAGCGCCTTTTTAGGTTTTCACTTTAGATTGCTTTTCTCAAAGCACCCTTTTGGGTTTTCACTTCGGTTTCTTTACTTTTTCTCTTCTTTTCTTTTTTCCAAGGCGCCCTTTCTGGTTTTCACATTGATGTTCTTTTTTTCTTTATCTTCTTTTTCATTTTTTCTTTTTCTCTTTTTTTTTGAAATCGAATTGACCACATTGATGTCTTGATAATTGACAATTCACATTTTCCTTTAAATTCCGCAAATCTAAGAATCTGACAGTCAATATCTAAAATTCCACCTTAAACTTCATAAATTATCCCAAGTGAGATGCTTCCAAGTGTTTGCAACGGGTCGGAACAATGACAATGGTTACAATGCCATTTTTTATACACATAGGACAGAGAATGGACAAGTTCTAGTCATGATAATGTGTTGGCCTTGTGATTTCAATCATCTTAGCACGAACACAGAGCTAAAAATCATTGTTCTTCGGGTGACAGACTTTGTTGTGATCGATAGTCCATATTAATCTGTAGACCTCTGTTAGAGTTTATCATGACACTTTTCCGCAACAATTTTCATAAGTCTTGCATTCTCTTCTTGAGTTTACACTGGTATGGCATTCAACACCATCTTTGTTTTATACACTCTTCTTTAATATTTCGGAGTGTTGAAGTTCACTTACACCTTTAAAACATAGTAACAACAAGAAATTATATGCTTTTATGCATTACATCAGCCATTTTATGATGCTTTAGAATATAAAGAAAGCTCGAAGGTGAATTCATGAATTTTATTAAGGCTTATAAATCGAGACACAATGAAGTTTTGAAAAAGTCATGGCAAACTGAAACAAAAAAAATCAAGAAATAAGGTCAGTTCTTCGGGCATCAAAGCATGAAGGATACAACCACCCCATCGATCAGATATAATGCTGAGCTCGTACCCTTGTCCAAAAGACTTCGAACGTTGTCGGAATGTTTACAGATGTGAAACCCCTTCTGAAATACCAGGTCTCTGAGAGGTTCTATTTGCCGAATGCCCAACCTCACATATCTGAGCCGCCCTTTACGGGTTTTCAACCCAGATCCTCCTTTGGTTTCAAGACGCTCTTTGCGGATTTTCATCTTGGACCTCCCTTTCATTTTTATTTCTCTTTTCTTCTTCTTTTTTTGAGATATCTAAGGCTCCCTTTTTGGTTTTCACCATAGATATTTCATTTTGCGAAGCGCCCTTTCGAATTTCACTCCACTTTTTCTCTTTTTTTCATTTTTCATTCTCCTTTTGAATTCTTCAAGCATAATATTTCTTGACTGAATCAGAGTTCACTGGTTTATGTAAATCCTTGTCGTCCATTTCAGTAAGAATCAACGCTCCTCCGGAGAAAGCCTTTTTAACAACATAAGGTCATTCCCAGTTAGGCATCCATTTTCCACGATCATCTCGATGTATTTGTAAGACCTTTTTCAGCACAAGATCTCCCTCCCGGAACTCTCTAGGCTGCACCTTCTTATCATATGCCAACACCATTCTTTTTTGATATATATGGCTGTGGCAGATAGCCTTCAACCTCTTTTCTTCAATAAGATTCAGCTCATCAAATCGAACTTGTAGCCATTCTACATCGTTCAACTTTACTTTGGACAAAACACGAAGAGATGGAATTTCATCCTCAATAGGAAGTAGTGCTTCTGTACCATAGACTAAAGAGTAGGGTGTTGCCCTTACTGAGGTTCGTATCGAAGTTCGATATGCAAACAATGCGAAGGGTAGTTTCTCATGCCAATTCTTATAAGTTGCTGTCGTCTTTGATATGATTTTCTTGATGTTTTTTTGTCGTTTCCACTACCCCATTCATCTTAGGGCGGTAAGTCTCAAAATTGCGGTGCATGATTTTGAATTGCTCACATACTTCTGCTATTACTTTGTTGTTGAAATTAGTGGCATTATCGGTACCAATTCTTTCTGGCAATCCATATTGACATATTATCTCTTTCTTTAAGAACTTGCAGACTATTGTTCTCGTAATGTTGGCATAAGAAGATGCCTCTACCCACTTGGTGAAGCAATCGATGGCTACAAGGATGAAACGATGTCCATTGGAAGCCTTTGGGTGAATCTGCCCAATAACATCCATGCCCAGACAACAAAAGGCCATGCTGAATTCATTGTATGAAGAGGTACTGACGAGGAATTAATCTTGTCAGCATATATTTGACATTTATGACACTTCTTGGCATATTCAAATACAGTCTCCTTCCATGGTTGTCCAATAATATTCGTATCTCATGATCTTCCCGGCTATCGATAATCGATTTGCATGTGTTCCACATATTCCATCATGCACTTCTGCCATAATGTTTCTTGCTCCAATGGCATTGAGGCATCTTAACAGAATCTGATCTTTGCCCCTTTTGTACAGGATCTCTCCATCAACACGTATCCTGAAGCCTTTCTTCTACTTTTGTCATTGTCATTTGCCCCTAGAGGATAAGTCTAGAATTTAAGGTATTGTAAGATATCAAAATACCAAGGATTTTATCTACCTGCTCTTCTATACTATAGCAGTGAGCGTAAGTCTCATAACTCTGCATTGGAATTGGAATCGTATATTCTAGTTTGTTTGCTAGGAATACCGAAGCGAGTGTAGCTAAGGCATCCGCCATTTGATTGTCTTCCTTGGGGATATACGTAAAGGTAATTTCTTCAAATTCTTTTATTAACTCCATGATCAATTTTCGATACTCGAGCAACTTTATGTCCTTTGTTTCCCATTCTCCACGAAGTTGGTAGATCACCAAAGCCAAATCCCTGTATAATTTCAGAATCTCTATTTTCTTTTCAATAGTAGCTCGGAGGCCCATGACACAAGCCTCATATTCTGCCATGTTTTTATTACAAAGACATTCTAATTTGCTTGTGAAAGGATATTGTACATTATTTGGAGAAATCAATATTGCTCTAATTCCGCGTCCAAGGGCATTGGATGCTCCGTCAAATACAATTTCCAGCTTTCATTATTCAGGATTCCAATTTCTGTTGTGGAGATATTCATCATATCCTCATCTGGGAAATCAAAGTTTAGGGGCTCATAATCTTCTGATGCACGACTTGATAGAAAATTTGCTATAACACTTCCTTTTATTTCCTTCTAGCTTACATATACAATATCAAACTCTGAAAACAACATTTGCCAACGTGCCAATCTTTCGGTCAACACTAGCACCTCCATTATAAATTTCAATGGGTTAAGACGGGAAATCAATCAAGTAGTGTGGTATAACATATCATGTTTGATTCTACGAGTCACCCAAACCAAGGTACACCATAACTTTTGAATTGGTAGGGTATCGTACTTCACACTCTATAAACTTTTTGCTCAAATAGTAAATGGCTCTCTTTTTTCCCGTGTCATCATGCTGCCCCAACACACATCCCATTGAGTTCCCATAAACTGTCAAATAGAGGACGAGTGGTCTGTCTGGAACCGATGCAACTAATACTGGAGCATTCGTCAAGTACTTCTTAATTTTGTCAAATTTTTCCTGGCATTCTTCATTCCCTTCTCCGAGATTATTCTTTTTAAGCAACTTGAAGATTGGATCACATTTATTAGTCAATTGAGAGATGATCCGAGAACCATAATTCAACCTCCCGAGGAATCCAAAAACTTCTTTTTGTGAACAGGGTGGTGGCAAATTATGAATGGTCTTCACCTTATCTTGATCTATTTCAATTCGTTTTCTACTGACAACAAATCCCAGAAGTTTTCCTAACATTACTTCAAAAGTACATTTATTAGGATTGAGTTTCAATTGATACTTTCTCAACCTCAAAAATAGATTTCTTAGGTTCTGAATATGTTCCTCCTTACTATGAGATTTAGCGATCATGTCATCCACGTACACCTCAACTTCTTTGTGCATCATGTCGTGGAACAAGGTAACCATTGCTTGTTGATACGTTGCCACAACATTCTTTAATTCAAAAGGCATCACTCTGTAGCAATATGTGCCCCATATGGTTATGAATGTCATTTTTACCATATCTTCAGGATTCATCTTTATCTAATTATACCCCGAGAATCCATCCATGAAGGAGAACCATGAATGCCCTGACGTATTATCGAGCATGATATCTATGTGTGGCAAGGGAAAAATTATCCTTTGGGTCGGCTCTATTCAGGTTTCTGTAATCTGCACACATGCATACCTTCTGATCTTTCTTCGATACATGGACTATATTGGCTACTGTAGACTCTTTTGGGAGTGTGTAAATTGAATACCAACAAAAGGTATAAATGGTATGTATTGGGCAAGTTATGCCAAGAGTATTTTGCATGCAAGTTTACACGGTCTGTTGATAACTCTGCAAAATACCTATGTTTCATGCTTCCTTACTCAAATATTTGCTTGCTTTTAAGCTCATTACATGACATTTAGGTTGCATTTAGTTCATATGATTGCCATTTCTTTTCATAGCTTTGGTTGGTGTAGAGTGAGTGCAAAATGGGTGCTACTTGAGAATGGTTTGGTCTGGTTTCATGATGTGAAGATGAGCAAGGATAGACCCCTGGAAATGCTGTAGCATTATGGACTAAAGCTGGCTGGTGCAGAAAAAGACAAAACACATAGAAGAAATTTTCCAGCTCACGTGTAAGAACCCCTTCCTTGTCGTTGGTGCCAGTACGTGTCAAAGAATATTCCTTAGTATCACAAGGAATTATGTAGGGAACAAAACCCTAGGAGCCTCCACTATATAAAGGATAATATACCCTCATTTGGGGGAGCACGTGAAACAGTGTCTTGAAGCTAGGGAGAGAAAGGAAAGGCAGCTCTTTTCCCATCTTCTTCTTCCTTAGCTTGGTGTCCTCCCTCGTTGAAGCTCCATGGGTGACCTTGCTGGCCTTGAGAGAGGCAGCAAGCCTAGGGTGGTTCGTGGCAGTCTATCGCTGATCAGAAGTTTCTTTATCTTTTCTGTTCCTATAGCATTTCTTTATATTTTTGGATATGGGTTGTATGAACGTATTGATGTTGGATGTTTATTGCCCAGCCATGAACTGGTTTTAGGTGGCTTGGGTTGTTCGGATGCTTTATGTTTTTAAGTTTCTTCAATGAATGTTTATGTTTTTCAGTTTCATTCTATGTTTTGTCTATGTTTGCTAAATACCTAAGGTTGTAGGAGCCTTCGAGAGTTGGCCTTTCTTTGGGAGTGACCTCAAGTTAGTGGTCGAGAGAGCTAACCTTAAATCACGTAGGCAATGGAGTTGGCTGCTGAGAGGCACATCTCTAACCCACCTTAGAGATAAGTGAGGGGCTTCAATGGCTAAAAAGGATAGAACCTCGTGGGTAGGGGAGTGTTAGAGTTTACGCTGAGAGGTATTGCTGTAGCATTTTTGACTCCCAGTCTCCTTGCTAGAGATAATTTAGGAGCACTCTTAGTACATCTTGCCGAGCATAGATCAAGATGAAGAGCTAAGTTATCATAGAGAGCTAGGCATAGGTTATCCAAACAACCCAGTCAGTCATTCCCAAAGTGAGTTTCACACACGTGTGAGGACCAATTAAGTCTACTAATTTCACCGAGTTTTATTTATACATATTGCCATAGCATTTATCAACTTACTTCAACTTGCCAAAGAATATCTCCATTTTCAGTTTGTGTTTTGCATGCTTAAGCTAAAAAGTGAATTACCTCCAATCCCTGTGGAGACGATACTCACTCATCACTTTACTATTTGTTCGACATGTATACTTGCACTATTTACGTATCATTTATAGTACATCACACATCGCAACAAGTTTTTGGCGCCATTGCCGGGGATTGGCAATTGGTCATTTTAGTTTTAGCCTTTGCATTATTTTTTCTCTTTTTTTACTTACCTATTGATTTTGTTTGTCTTTTTCAGGTGTGTGAGCTAGTGCATGACCCGAAGAAGACCCGAAGAACCCATACGACCATATATTCCTGAAATTGAACACCTTTTTCGTCAACAGAGGCGAATACAAGAAGCTCTTAGAATCATGAACGGAGCTCAAAATCAAGGAGGTTTACCAGCTGGTAATTAGGCAGATCCTGATGCTGCAGCAAATGATGGACCTGTAGTTCGACCATGATCTATTAGAGATCACTTGAATCCTATCTTGGATGACCTCAACCCCGGGATTGTAGCTCCTGAAATTCAGGCAGCCCACTTCGAGCTCAAACCCGTAATGTTCAACATGTTGAACTCGATTGGTCAATTTGGAGGCTCGCCTCATGAAGATGCTAGGCAACACATTCGTTCTTTCTTATAAGTTTGTGATTCTTTTTGAAAACAAGGGGTACACAAAGATGTGCTGAAACTCAAGCTTTTCCCTTATTCCTTGCGTGACCGAGCACGAGAATGGTTGAGTGGTGTGCCAGCCGGATCAATGGAAACATGGACAAATTTTTGAAAAAGTTTTTTTGCTGCGGTATAATCCACCTGACTGGAACACTCAGTTGAGGAATGACATTGCCTCATTTCGTCAATCTGATGATAAATCGATGTATGAGTCTTGTGACAGATTTTAGGGCCTATTGCGCAAGTGCACTAATCACGAATTTCATAATTGGACACAAGTAGTAATGTTCTACAATGGTGTTAACGCTCCCACCAGAATGATGCTAGATGCTTCAGCAAATGGAACTTTGCTGGACAAGTCAACAGAGGAAGCATTTGACATTCTTGATAGAATTGCTAACAACGATTACCAATTTCCATCATCAAGACTTGGAGCGGGGAGAAGAACTCAAGGAACACATGACACAGATGCGGATGCCTCAGTTTCAGCTCAGTTATCTGCCATTTCAAGTATGTTGAACAATCTCTAACGTTCAAATGAGGCGAAGGAAGTAAAAATGGCATCCACTTGCCTTCGTTGTGATTGAAACAATCACTTGAGCGAGTGCCCAGATAATCAAGAATCCACCAACTATGTAAGGAATTCCAATCGAAATAACAACCCTTACTCGAATACCTATAACCCAAGATGGCGTCAGCATCCTGACCTTTCTTGGGGGAATCAAGGAAACAACAACTATAGCAGCTCGAACCAGCAACAAAATCTGCCCGAACCACAAGGTTCCCTATAGAATATGCCATGGCAGAACAATAGAGGCTTTGCATCCTCATCGAACATCAACTCTTTGGAAGCTACACTCAAGGACTTCATGACATATACTAAGGATTTCATGTCAACTACAAAGACACTGCTGCAAGACCACTCTATGTCTATAAAGAATCAAGGGGCCTTGCTACAAAGTCATAGTTCATCCTTGCGATCGTTAGAAACCCAAGTGGGTCAGATTGCTCAAGCATTGCTTGTGCGACCCCAAGGAAATCTACCTAGTGATACTGAAGTCACTAAAAACCACGACAAAGAGCAATGTAGTGCACTCACTTTGAGGAGTGGAACCCAACTTAACAAGGAGGATAATTTTAAGGGAAAGAAGAAGGAAGAATCAGCTCCGACGGAGGTGCAAGAGGAGCCTAATTTGCAAGAGAAGTCATCATGTGAGAAAGAGAAGGATGGGGACTCGATGAATGAACATATCAAGGAAGTGTGTTGCGTGTGAAAGTGTCTATCGCAATGTAGTGCAAGTTTACACGATGCAAGTAGTAAAGTGATACGGAAGTATCGGATATCGTCTCCACAGGGACTGGGCTAACAGCTTCACCTTGGATTACTGCACGAAAGTAAAGAGAATAGTTTAAGATGTTTGTCACGAAAATAATAAAGAATACTGGAAAATAGGTTTTAAAATAATCAAGATAGAGAGAATGGGCTGGTATTGAATTGCTCAGTAGTGCAGGTATTGCTAAGTCTAGGAAATCTGCTCTGTCGATGTTCTCGTCGCGGCAGCACCCGTCGCGGCAGAAGTCTGTTGTTTGTCGCGGCAGCGAGCACACAACTCTGTACTTCAAGTTTAGAAAGAATCCCTGTTGTGCCTTGGCCTATCCCTAGGTCCAAGTCTGTCGATGAACACGTCTTTGATGATACCTCCCGACGTGAATCGAAGGATGAACACCGATGTTGTTGAATTCTTCTTTAGCCACTTAACCTCGTCCTATCCCTAGGTCCGAGATAGTTCAACTATAAACTAGAGAACTCGCACTTATTCCTTTCGTATACTTAACTCTCCCGATATTAAGTAAATAGATAACCTCACAATGCTCTTCCGATGCTCTTGCAAGATGTTAATAACCAGAATAAGAGAACTTGAAGTTTATTTTATTGAACAAAGAAAATCCTAAAACAAAAGCAACCTTTGCAACTACTTTACAAATCAACCTGTGGCCCTAGGGGGAATTTAGAACATGTTGAGAGAAGGAAAACGGCTAGGGTTTGGGAAGAAGGCTAGAGATAGGTGATCCCTTTTCTAGGTCGAATTACATGCCTTTATATAGGCCTTGGGTTCAAGTTTTCTAATATGGAAGGAATACAACTTTAAATTAAAGTACAACTCTAATAAAGACTAAATCTTCAGAACAACAGTCTTTAATTCGTCCTTCCTTCTTTCTTGGGATATCTTCCTTGAACCTTGGGTTTGGCCTTCATTCTGATCTAGGACTCGGAAAAATATAGGAGTACTCCATGACAGATGGGCTTAATTTTCTCTTTCTGTCGAGGCCCACTTTGCTTCTTCTCCTCAAAACTGATGTCGTCCTTGGCTGTCACGGCGGCAACCATGGCAGCATCGTCCTCCTCGACTGCTCATCCAGTTCCAGCTTTTTTGTATCACTGCCCAGCTCCTGCTTCTCCATCTGCTACGACAACAACCTGCAAAAGCAACCAATTTCAATAGAAACCGTGCCATTTAATATATTTGTGATGTAAAACTAAAATCTAACCTAAATGCAATGAATGCAGCAGAAATATTGGTTAAATAGGGGGTAAAATATAGAACTTTTACACACTCAACAAAGTGCAAAATGCTACACCAAAGGAAAACCCCCTATTGATAGAGGAAGAAGTCAGACCCCCACCACTCTTCCCTCAAAGACTTCAAAAGCAAGGTAAAGACCTTCAGTTTAGGAAATTTCTAGGCATTCTCGACCAGCTATAGATCCAAGTACCGTTCTTACAAGCCATCGATCAAATACCAACTTATGCAAAATTTCTCAAGGACGTTGTCACCAAGAAGAGGAAGGTTGAGCGATACGAGACTATTGCTACAACAAGCGAATGTTATTCTGTATGGAGTAAGCTACCTCCTAAGAGGAAGGATCATGACAACTTTATTATCCCTTGCTCCATAGGTGAAAACTATGTGGGAAAGGCCTTATGTGACCTTGGGTCCAGTGTGAATCTCATGCCTAAGTCAGTTTTCATGAACCTCTGTATAGGAGACGTAAGGCCAACCTCTGTCATCTTGCAATTGGCCGGCCAATCTCATGTACGTCCGAAAGGAAAAATAGAAGATGTAGTGGTGAAGGTGGACATATTCATCTTCCTATTCGACTTCCTCATTCTCGATTGTGAGGTGGATGATAAAGCATCCATTATTTTGCGGCAACCATTCCTAGCCACCGGTCGAATTTTGATTGACAATGAGAAGGGTGACTTCACCATGAGAGTGGTTGATCAAAGGGTGACCATCAATGTCTTCAATACTTTTAGATATGTGGATAAAAATGAGGAGTGTCAATACATGGATGTTGTAGTAGAAAGGGAAACTGCAGATATTTGTTGCAACAATTTCTTGGAGATGGACGAATATTAGCAACTCCTCGAGGACGACCACAAGGATGACTATGAGGCTGATTATGAGGAGTTTCCAGAAGAGATGGAGCATTCTAGCTTACTTGAAGCTAAACCAGGTACACACTTCGAACCTCTTGACTTTTCAGAATTTATTCCTCCTAAGCCATCACTCGAGCATGCTCCCATGTTAGAACTAAAACCATTACCATCTCATCTTAAGTATGCTTATTTGGGAAATAATGAAACTCTACTTGTGATAATTTCATCTAGACTTACGCCTAAGTAAGAATCTAGCTTAATAAATATGTTACCACAACGTAAAAGAGCTTTAGGTTGGACTATGGCTGACTTGAAGGGTAGAAGCCCTACTATTTGTATGCACACAATTTTGCTTGATGATTGTCACATCAATTCTGTCGAACCCCAAAGAAGGCTCAACCCCATTATGAAGAAGGTGGTGATGTAGGAGATTATCAAGTGGCTAAACGCTGGTGTCATATACCCTATATCCAACAGTTCGTGGGTTAGCCCTATCCAATGTGTGCCCAAGAAAGGAGGTATGACCGTGGTCAGTAATGAGTATAATGTGTTGTTACCAACAAGGACCGTCACAAGATGAAGGATTCAAATGGACTATCGGAAGCTCAATAAGGCAACCAAGAAAGACCATTTCCCCTCCCATTCATCGATCAAATGCTAGATAGATTGGCCGATAAAGCATTCTATTGTTTCCTTGAAGGAATACTCAGGGTACAACCAGATTGCTATAGCACCTGATGACCAGAAAAAGGCAACCTTCACCTGTCCGTATGGAACCTACGCTTTTAGAAGAATGCCTTTTGGACTGTGCAATGCTCTAGCAACTTTTCAGAGGTGTATGCTTGCCATACTTTCAGACATAGTTGAGGAATTTTTGGAAATATTCATGGACGACTTCTTAGTCTCCAGAGATGACTTCAAAACATGTTTGGGAAACTTGGCAAAGGTGCTGAAGCGGTTTGAAGAAGCTGACCTAGTTCTTAATTGGGAGAAATGCCACTTTATGGTGACTGAAGGAACAATTTTAGGTCACAAAATCTCGAAGAAAGGCATAGAGGTAGATAGGGCAAAAATCGAAGTAATTGAGAAGCTACCTCCTCCTCCTACTGTCAAGGGCATAAGGAGTTTCTTAGGCCATGCTGGCTTCTATCGGAGATTCATCAAAGACTTCTTTAAGATTTCCAAGCCGCTTTGTAATTTGCTACATCAAAATAATCCATTTGTGTTTGATAAGAATTGCCACAACGCATTCGAGGAACTGAAGGAGAAGCTCATCTTCGCTCCCATTTTCGTCCGACCTGATTGGAACGAGCCATTTGAACTGATGTGCGATGCGAGTGACTACACAGTAGGGGCAGCACTTGGGCAACGCTGTGGTAAACTCTTTGATGTTCTTTACTATGCTAGTCGCACCTTAAATGATGCACAAATTAATTACACCACCACTGAAAAAGAATTATTGGCTGTGGTATCTGCCTTTGAAAAGTTTAGGTCATACTTGATAGGCACTAAGGTTATTGTTCATATAGATCACTCGGCTATTAAATACTCAGTGGCTAAAAAGGATGATAAACCTAGGCTTATTAGGTGGATACCTCTCCTACAAGAATTTGACTTGAAAGTTAGGGATATGAAGGGATGTGAGAATCAAGTAGCCAATCACCTCTCTAGGCTAGAGAACCTAGTTAAACATGGAAATACATAAGAAATTAAGGAGGAATTCCCTGATCAGAAAATTTTATATGCTATGGCAATTCCATGGTATGCTGACATTGTTAATTATCTTGTTACTAGTATTTTGCCTCATGATTTGAATAGCCAGGGTCGAAAGAAGTTCAAGCATGACGTGAGATTCTATTTTTGGGATGAACCCTACATGTTCAAGCAACGCGCTGACCAAATAATACGAAGATGCATACCGGAAGAAGAGCAAAGAGACATCTTATTCCATTGCCATTCATCACCATGTGAAGGTCATTTTGGTGGAACAAGATTAGCTGCAAAAGTGCTACAATCTGGATTCTATTGGCCTACACTTTTTAAAGATGCCCACAAGTTTTATAAAACTTGTGACAGATGCCAAAGAATGGGGAACATTTCTCGGAGGAATGAAATGCCATTGCAAGGCATATTGGAAGTAGAACTCTTCAATGTATGGGGGATTGACTTCATGGGACCATTCCCTTCATCTTTTGGAGATCTCTACATTCTTTTGGCAGTCGACTATGTGTAAAAATGGGTAGAAGCAGTGGCCACACCCAAGAATGACTCCAAGACATTTTTGAAGTTCTTGGACAAGAACATATTCACCAGGTTTAGAGTACCTAGGGCCATCATTAGCGATGAAGGAACACACTTCGACAACAAGCTTATTACCAAGGCATTATAAAGATATGAAGTCAGGCACAAAATAGCTATGACATATCACCCTCAGACCAATGGACAAGCGGAAGTCTCTAATCATGAGATCAAACATATACTTGAGAAGGTGGTCAACCCCAAGCAAAAAGACCGGTCTCTAAGACTCGATGAAGCGTTATAGGTTTATCGAACAACCTTCAAAACACCCTTGGGGATGTCCCCCTTCCAACTTGTTTTTGGCAGGGCTTGTCATCTCCATATCGAGCTAGAACACAAAGCTTATTGGGCTATAAAGAAGCTCAACATGGATGCCCAGTTGGCTGGTGAGAAAAGGCTACTAGAGCCTAATGAGATGGTAGAATTTAGAGCCCACGCGTACGAGAATGCAAGGCTGTACAGAGAAAAAAAACTAAGAAATGGCATGATAAGCACATTATGCCATGAAATTTTTCCGAAGGACAACAAGTGCGTCTCTACAACTCTAGGCTCAAGCTCTTCCCTGGGAAGCTCAAGTCTCGATGGTCAGGACCTTTCATTGTTCACAAGGTTTATCCTCATGGTGCAGTGGAAATCAGAAAGCTTGACGATGAAACACCCTTCAAGGTTAATGGTCAGAGGCTGAAGGTGTACAATGGAGCCCCAATCTTGCGAGACAAATCATCTTTGACCCTTAACGACCCTTGAGAGTTTGCAACCTCTTCTATATGCTAAAGCATTTTCTTGTTTTTATGTTCATAAATAACTTAGTTCTTTTTTTAGTAATCTTTTTAATATTTTAAATATGTTCGTGTCCTTTTATTTTTATTTGTCTTTATCATTCCCATGTCAGATTTTCTTGCAGGAGGTAGACGACACACGAAAAAGAGGCAGTTGACAGGCTTTTCTTGTTAAGGATAGGATTTTGTCTCTATCAAAGGGAATTTAAAGAAAGTGAGAAGAAGTTCCAAGTTTGGGGTGGCAGCATAGAAAAAGTAAAAAGTGAGAATATTTTTCTTCCTTATCTAAGCCACCAAAACCCTAGCCATTTAAAAATCCCTCGTCTCACTCGTCTTACACGCGCTGACAAACCATCCCTATCACATTCTCTCTCCATCAATTCGTGGCAGTTACAAGCCACTAAAAAAACAACCCCCACTACCGTGTCCTTTCAACTTCTCCACTTCACTTCATTTTTTTCACCAAAACAAACCCATCCCTTCCTCTCAAAACCCAAAAACTTTTCCTCACGAAACTTTTCTTCCTCTGCTTTTTCTTGCCGCAACAATGGTGAGATGCAAGAATGTGACCGGTGATTCCTCAAGTACTCAAGTTCCGCTAGTCGAAATCAAGAAATTTTCAGACCTGACTGCTAAGGAATGGTGGTTGAAGTTAAAGGATCGAAAGTCGTTTGCTGAGCAAGGTTTCAAGTTCCTTACTGAGGGCGAACAAGGCTTTGACGAGGAACTAATGGACGTTATCGCTAAGCATGGATGGGAAACTTTCGTAAAGCGCCTAGGGAATATATGCGTCCCTTTGGTGCGTGAATTTTATGCTAACCTGACAAGCCCAACCCAGTCGAGCGTTTATGTTCGAGGGGAACAAATTAAGTTCACAGCCCCCGCCATCAACAAATTCTATGGGACAAAGAATGTGGTGGACCACCATCATTCTTTTGCTACTGGTGTCGACGCCCAAACACAGGAAGAAGTCCTTGAGGACTTATGCTTCAGTGGGAATGAGTTGGATGCCAAAACGATGTCTGTTGAAAGGGGACGGTTAAAGCCTGAGGCCAAGATGTGGAATCACTTTGTAAAGATTCGCCTCATGCCGACATCTCACTCTGCCACGATGCAAATCAATCAATTGCTGCTCATCCACTCTATCCTGAATGGTCGTCCTATCAATGTTGGGAAATTGATAGTCGATGAGGTTTATGCATATCTAAAACGAGGCAAGAGACCATTGACTTTTACAAACCTAATCACCGCCTTGTGCCGAAAGAAACAAGTCTTTGAAGACCCGGCTACAAATGAAAAGGATGACGACAAGACTGGACTCGCACCAACCCAAATCCCATCCCTCAGAGGGTTTGATGAACATGCCCTAGTAGACACCATTCGAGGCGGGTCCAAAAGTTTTTGTTTTGCATGCTTAAGCTAAAAAGTGAAATACCTCCAATCCCTGTGGAGATGATACTCACTCATCACTTTACTACTTGTTCGACGTGTATACTTGCACTATTTGCGTATCATTTATAGTACATCACACAACGCAACATCTACAAGTAATACAACTTGGTAAGCTGATTTATTGATCCCACTGAGATTGTCTTGAATTCGATTGTTTGATTGTTACTTGCTTTGGAAGAAAAGATGTTTGCTTAAAAGAACTAGTTTTGTTACTAAGGAAATTAAAAGAAAATAAAATGAAGTAAAATGTCGGCAAGGAAGGTGTTTCTAAATGAGTGATGATTGTTGGCAAGGAATGCATGGTTTCAACATGGTTCATGCCAGCCCTTGATGGAAAAATTGTCTTGGCATTGTTTGCCGATCAGATTCATCATTGACAAAGCCTCTGTCGATGGTCATTGCCCTAAATTGGCGAAGTAAAAACCCCTCTATCTCTATAGTGTATGTTTTTTCTTAAATCAACTTGATTAAAACCAATCTATACTCCAAGAGGGTAGATTTCACTTCCGAAGTAAGTTCATCTACTTGAACGACTTCTCTCGAAGCTTATCTCCCAAGTATTCAACAACTTAATCGTCATCAGCCCAAGTCTGTTATGATATTGGGAGGCAATAGGCTAACTTTGATAGCTTTCGCTTGGCAAAGTACTTAGGAAAAATTAAAGTCTGTCGAATAGAAAAACTTTGGTGAAAACAAATTTATTATAACGGAACTAAGGTATAAAGCCAATATTTAATCCAAACATCGCCCACCAACTATGAAATTAGTTCATGGTGAGGGGGTTAATCAACACAACCATAATCGTTTTAAAACACATCACCATTAAAAAAACTAAAGATAAACAACTTGTGCCAAAGAAAAAAGGTAGAAGGGTCTCTCGATGCAGCCCTCCACACTAGGCTCTCGGCCAAGAGGTTGAACCACCCTTCCTCAGTGCAGCCGAACGTCACTCACCGGTCACTCCAACGCCGTACTCTGATCACTCTAGGTCTTTACCCAATAACTCTCGATTCCTTTCTTCATCTCCTCTAATGCTTGATCGGTTGGTCTGTATAGGTGTGTGTGAGAAAGGATGAGATAAGCCTTTACATTTGAATTTGAAATGATCAAGGGATAAGAGATAAAGCTCTATCTAATCATTTTTGACATCTTACTAACTCAATGTGATAGCTTATCAGGCTAGGGCTGACGACACCATGCCGATGTTGCCTTGGCATCCAAGCTTTGGCACAATGTTGCCAACATCACTTTGCACCACCTTATCGTTATTTTTTCGAAAGTTGATCCAATTGTGATATTTTAAAGTCTGATAATTTCTTATTTTTTTCGGGGGTTCATCATCTCTTGGCATGGCATCAAATGCATTTCTCTGCCAACAAATGCTTGGCATTGTCTGGTCCTTTTGTGCTAACAACACTTGGCATTCTTCTTTGCATTCCTAACTATGTTTCTTTCATGTGTCCATTCTGCCAAATCCTATGTGAAACCTGCAAATTAACCACAAAACAACCCTTCACTCTGGCATAGGCAACCTACTAACTCCTTGATGAAAATGCATGATCCTAACAAATTAATGCAACTAAATGTACCTGAAACCAAGTAAAAGCATATCAATATAGGCATGAAAAACAATACTTTTGAGGAGGTAACACACCCACAAACCCAGCTCATTGCTTGTCCTCAAGTAATGCAAAAGAAAGAAAAACAAAAATAGTGAAAATAATACCTTAGAAAAAGTTTGGTTGGAATGCCAACAAATGATGGCAAGCAGAGTTTGATGCTAGTGTTGCCCACATAAATCACAGTGCACAATGCCAAGCAGAAAATAATTCAAGCACAACAATATAACTCTAGTCTAAGTGCATGATTTGTGCTCAAAGTGTGGACCGTATGCATCTAATTATCCTTTCACCCCTTAGCCAAATTCTACTTCCTAAACTCATATTCTTATTTCCATTTTCATGTTTTATCTTCTTTGCCGAGGGTCTCTAGCATTATCTTATGCTTGATTCGTGACACTGTTTAGCGTGAGTGATAAGAGGGAGCATACCATGAATTCCCACCTAAATCCAAACATCACTAGGCTTTCTCTTCAACTCATACTCTAGGGTTTTGGACTTAGGAAATAAGAGGGAGCAAACCACGAAGCCCTAAGTACTTATTATTCCTAGGTAGACTAGAGTTCATTTTTTTGCGTTGGCAGAACATTGCTGCCTTATTTTCTTTTACCCTGACATTCTTTCTTCTCTTTTTTTTTTAAATTTGAGCATGGTTTGAAATAGTCTAAGTTTTGTAGGGAACTAGATACATACCACGAGTTAAGTGTAAATCAATTTCCTAAACTAGAGATCAATTGACAAGCAAACTTGGCATACATTCTACTGGCATGGCAAATTGAAGATTAAAAAATCATCATTGTGCAGAAAACTAGGATCAAAAAAGCTTTTCTAATCAATTGTTAACAAATTTCAAATTTCGACTGAGACAAAATTTTCTTTTTCACCTTTTTATGGTTCGATATGCAACTACTCTACATGAACTACATGGAAAAAAATTAAACGTCAAATGCATGACACAGAATAATGTGAGAAAATGCACACTCCCAAACCCAAGATGTGCATTGTCCTCAATGCATGAAACAACACATATATACAAGAAAAATAGAAAAATAAAAATGCATGAACATGAACATGAAGATGCAAAAATGAAATACAAAGGAGTTAAGTAGAAGAAGACTCCTCTTCGGAGACCTCTTCCTCCCATTTGGCACGAGTCTTTCTCATGGTTAGGATCCCACGTTCAAGGGCCATTATTTTCTTCCCTTTCCATCCCTACTTTGAGGCAACAATTGAGGCTCGAATATCCTCATTCTTCTTGGCAGACTCGGCAAGCGGTGTGACTGGTGTAGGCTTTGGTTTCTTGGTAGGAATGTCCTCCGACTCAGAGGAGAAATCGGTGACGGCAGATTCAACATGCACCGAGGACATAGGAACTGTAGCATTGGACTCGGAACTGGCAGCACTGACTGGACTGGCTTGACTTGCTGGACTAGCTGACTGGCTTTACTGGACTTGCTGGCATGGCATCACTGGCAGAAAGCTCGGTAAGGAAAGGTGGAAACAAGGGGACCTCGTCGGGAAAAGTTTTGCAAGGACCTTCTGAATGATGGCATCCATCTCCTTGGTATAGTGCCTCAGTTTGGCATTTAGCTCCTCGACTGCCACTAAGTTCTGGAAAATAATCTCCTTGCGGGTGTAAACTTGAGACATCACTACCAATGAGCTTGTTGGCAGGGTTTCTGGCACACTGCTAAGCTCTACCCTTGGCTTCTGCTTTGGCGTGGCAGTCTTGACTTTTCCCTTCCACTTCTCTTTTGGCTCTCCAGCCGTGAGATTCTTCCAAATAAGGATAGTGATGGTGGTTCCTTTGATAACTTGGTTGTGTTCCTCATTCATCCTTGGCACTTCATGGCACAAACAAATGTTAGAAATTAAGAAAGGGAAAATCATACTTCCCTTACCCTTGGCAGCGCATTTGTAGGTTTCTTCGATGATGATCCTGCCAACATTTATTTTGCGCCCCTTGACAATAGAGTGCAAAAGGATCAATCGGTCCTCCGAGACTATTTCATTGTGAGATGTGAGAATAAAATCGTGTTTGATAAAGTGGTTCCAACCCCACTTCTAAGGCTTTAATGCCAGCCTTTTGATAGTCCGATGGCCGAGACAATCCAAGTTATGTCAGGTTCACACAAATCTGCCAGTATCTTCTTGCGCTTGGAAACATTCATGGTCTCGACATACTCGAAATATTCATCTCCTTCACTAGGTTAAGAAAAAATTGAGTTAATATAACCCTCATCACATCAGACACACTTACCCCAGATCATAAAAAATGGAGAGACTTTGGTCACAAGGTGAGCGTAAAACCCTTGAACAATGGTGGTATAAACCTCTCCCTTCACTTGGCAGAAAGCACTCCACTTGTGCATATCAACAAACACCATGAACTCCGACGAGAATCCAATAGTGGTGTCCAGTTAAAAGTCAAAGTACTTTTCATAGAGGAATGATCTTGAAAAGAAGTTCATCTCGAACTTCTTGTGGATTTCCTCACTGAAGAAATGTTTGAAAGGAGTAGATGATGAAGCCATGGATATGAAAAAGTGATAGTCGAATTGGAAGAGAATAAAAAGAAAAGATGAAAGGTTCTTGAATCTTTCTTGAAGATAGATGAAAAGTGAGACAAATCTTGATGAAATCGGCTTAAAGGTAAGAGAGAGAAAAAGATGGAGTGTTTAATAAGGTTTTAATGAGGGTAGCCGAAAAAGAGGGGTAGATTATAATGTGATTTAGAGAGTTTTAATTGGGAAGGGTTGAAATTTGAATGAGAAGTGATAAGTGATAAAGATATTGAAAAGATTTGAAGTGATAGGGTGATCATGATAAAATTAATTATCAATAATAGGGGTCGGCAAAAGATAATTCTCCCAAAAAATTTCACATATTAATCAAGGTAGGGTTTCTCTTTCGTCTTTGACATGAAAACTTGCGCATGTCTTTGGCATGGGACATGGCATAGTCTCTGGCAAGCATATTGGCTCTCAATCCGTCTGGAAATATTCTTGGCATCAATTCCTGTCAAAATTCTTGCACACACTCATTGAAAAATCGTGTAACGTAGCAAGAGAATAAAAATTGAAAAAATCTGATTCCTAAAAGAAAACAAAAACAAATAATCCTAATATGTACAAATATTTCCCCTGTTCGTAGGTTCTTAATGTCCAAGGCCCCATTAACAGATGGCTTCACAACTTCATAAGGACCCGTCCACCTTGATTTGAGCTTACGTGGAAAATGTTTAAGTCGTGAGCTAAACAATAGAACAAACTGACATATTTCAAACTGTCTTGGCATGATCCGATTATCATGCCAACATTTTACTTTCTCCTTGTATATCCTAGCATTCTCATAAGCATGTGTCTTAAATTCCTCCAACTCATTGAGGTCGAGCAACCTCTTTTCTCCAGCAACTCTCCATGCCATGTCAAGTTTCAAGATGGCCCAATAGGCTTTATGTTCAAGTTCCATTGGCAAATGGCACGATTTGCCAAACATAAGACGAAATGGGAAAGTACCCAAAGGAGTTTTAAATGCAGTTCTGTAAGCCCAAAAGGACTCATCTAGCCTCAAAGACCAGTCTTACCTCATTGGATTTACAGTCTTCTCTAGAATGTTCTTAATCTCCCTGTTTGATATCTCAGCTTACTTGTTAATATGTGGATGATAAGTTATGGCAATTCACTACTGAATTATATACCTTCACAAAGCTTTAAAGATTAAATTACATTTAAAATGAGTACCCTAATCATGAATGATCACTCTAGGGGCACTAAATCAGGTAAAAATGTGCTTGTGCAAACACTTGGTAACAACCTTGGCATCATTTGTTGGCAGGGAAACAACCTCTACCCACTTTGATACATAGTAAACTACCAGAAGAATATACACATTACCAAATGATGGGGGAAAAGGACCCATAAAGCCTATCCCTCATTCATCAAATAAATCCACATGCATAATGTTCTGGAGCGGCAGTTGGTGTCTACCAGAGATGTTCCCTGTCTGTTGGCATCGATCGCATGCCTTGGCATACTCGAGGGCATCCTTGTACAGCGTGGGCCAAAAGAATCCCCACTGCAACACCGTGGCAGCAATCTTCAGCCCAGCAAAGTGACCTCCATACGGCGTGGTATGGCATAATTGCAATATGTTTTGCTGCTCGTCCTCTACCATGCACCAACGAATCACTCGATCAGCACACTACTTGAACAATATCGGCTCATCCCAATAGTATTGCCTTACCTCTCGTAGAAATCTTTTCTTGGCATTGTATGCCAAGTATGGTGGTAGAATATTACTTATCAGGTAATTGTGTAACGCTCTGGTTTTGGGCCTAGATGTTTTAGAGGTTGAATCGGGCCGGTCGAGAACGGTTCGAATCTTTAAGGGAGGTTTAGAGAACACCTAGTTCGGGATGCTTTAAAAATAAGGGAAAATATCTAGAAATCCTCATTTTTTTATATAAATGGTTATGGTGAAATCAATTTTACAAAATGTGATTTGGAAATACTACATTTCGGTGTAGTGACGAAATTGCAGTTTTTGCAAAAGTTGACTAGTGACTGTTTTGTAAAGGATTGAAACTTTGAACCTTTAAGGAGCTAATTTTACCAAAATGTTTTTATTAGATTTCTCTTTAATCGGGGAGTTTTTAATAATGTTTTAATTAAGAAATAAAGGAGAATTAAAAAGAAAGTCTAAGTTGATTTTTTCATAACTATCTTACGTTAGTTTTCTCTCATTTCATTTTCTCTCAATTTCCACTCAGCCAAACACATTTACTTCACCAAACAACCTTTGATTTTCATCTCTTTTGCTGAGATTTCCTTCTCCTAAAGATTCATAATCTTTATCTCATCAAATCCTTTTGTTTTTACTTTGGATTTTCAAGAAATCTTGCCCAAATTGAGGAGAAATCAACCATTAGAGGTAAGCTTCATCCTTCTCCTCTAATGATCAGTTTTTTACTGAAATTCTCAAGTTCTCAATCCTTTGTTAATGATTTTTGAGTTGCTTTAATGTTAGAAACATGAAATTGTGGTAAAACTCAAGATTCTTGGTGTGATCTTGATGATTTTCGTAACTCTTGGTTAGGCTCTGTTTTGAGGTTGATTTCTAATGTATTTTAGATGATAATTGATGTTAAAAATGAGGTTTTATCACACAAATCCGAATAGGTTTGGATTCCTAAGTTTTACATGTTAAATTTGGTTTTTGGAGTGTTCTTGGTGTTCTGTTGTTGCTGGAGATATAAGGACGTGTTTATGATGGTTTTTGGTGTTGATTGAGGTTTAGAAATGATTAGAATTGATAGATCTTGGCTGGGCTTTGTTTTGGGGAAGTTTGGAGATGATTTCGGTATTTTGGGTAGCTGAAATGGTGTTTTTGAGTAGAGCAGCGAGTTTGTTTGAGTGGCTGGTGATTTCAATGCATGATGATGCATTAATCCTCTGCTCCTATGTGTAATAAACAGGGGAGACATCTTCGGAAGCTTTTGGTGTTGATCCGGAAGTGCCGGAAGCTTAGATATCGTTTCGGCAAGCAAGCGAAATATAACCGGTGTGTGCAAATGGTTTTAGAAGTCCTTGAGGGACAAAGAAACAAGGTTTGGGGATTTAGGATTGGTTTGAAACACCATCCTAAGTCCGGAAGTAAGTATGGCTAGATTTGCTCTCAAATATGTGGTTGATGCTCCTAAATGCTTTTACATGCTCTTGTTTTGAGATAGACAAATTCCTACTGTTTTGTGCATGATTTGTAGCATGAGATGATGCTTTGTAGAGTTTTCATGAGGTAGCATGTTGTATTAATGAGTTTTGAGATTTTGATTTAATGCAAAGCATGAGATATGGTTTTGAAATGAGATGAGAAAGATTTGAGAAATGTTGCATCAAAACAGTAGGTGAGATGATGATTTTAATGTAATATATTGGCATAAATGATGAGATAATTGCAGGATATAATTGGTCGACCAATAGGATGAGAGTGCACTATAAACTAAAAATCCGTACGTGCTCTTTGGAGTCGGGCAATGGGGGTAGTGCCATCCTGATCCAAAGTGAGAATCCGATGATGAGAGATACCATCGGGGTAGGACTTGGTGAAATACCCAAGCTTTATGGAAAAGAGAGATACCACCATGAGAGTTCGGTGATGTGAGATTCCACCGGGGTAGGACTTGACTTTGAGTCAAGCTAATCCGCATATCTGTGTAAAGATATAATATGAAATGCCAATATATGAAATTGTATTTGATTCACATGTACCAAATGTTGAGATGATTTATGCTATGAGAAATGCATATGAGATTTATGGTATGAAATGCTTTTGTTTTCATTAAGCATGTGTTTGGCTTTGCTATGAGATTTGCATTGGTTTAATGCATGAGATAGAATAAAGGTACATGTGTTTTCGAATGGAGAGTTGCTTTGAAATGATTTTCAAGCATGAGATAGAAAGAGCATGTTGTAGAAAATGGTTTTTGAGATAGAGTTTTCATGATGCATTGTTGTGTTGGTTTTCTTAGAGCTTGCCTCACTAAGCAAATGTGCTTACGCTCTCTTTTACCAACAATGCAGATAATTGAGACGTTTTTGGGCAGCAAGGAGGCTAAGGTCATCCAAGGAAGTGAGAAGCTCATGTATGGTGATGTTTTCGTATGCTTTAGTATTGATATTTGGCAATGGGGGCCTATGGCTGGTTTTGGGAGATGTGTTTTGAACTCCCTATGTTTGTGGCAAGTTTAGTATGGTTTTTGAAGTTTGTAAATGGCCTATATGGTTTAGTTTGTGGTTTGTGGCTTGCATATGGTTTTCATGACTATGGAGTATGCTTATAGACTCATTGATCATATACTTGATGCCATGCTTTAGCCTTAACCTCATAGTGGTGATCTCTGATGTTTAATCATGTTGTTGGAGTGTTATGCTATCATTTGGGACATGTTTGAATGTAAAAAGATGTGAAAAACCAAGAAAATACATAGTTGCAGGGCAGGGTGTATCGAAACACCCTTAATTGTTTCGGAACAGGGGCCTGAAATGGCCTTAGTGTTTCGGAACGGGTAAGAGTGTTTCGGAACACTTTAGCTACTGGAGAGCCATGTTCCGATACGGGTCTCGGAACGCACCCAAGTACCGAAACGGTCAACTCCGTTTTGATACGGCCGTTTCGATACAAGGGTCAACGTTTCGAAACACCCGACCGTTGGACTGCTTTTTGAATGGTTTCAAGTTCTTGCTTTTTACATTTTAGTCCTTGATGATAGTGGATGCAATTGGTTGAGTTTGGAATGTCTAATTAAGTTGATTTTTGACAGAGATGCATGAAATATGATTAATTGCATATTGGTAAACTTAAAATTTGCAAAGTTTTCATAATTTGCAAAATTTACGTTTTGGTCTCTAAAATTCTAATTCTTACAATTAAACCCCTAAATGAATTTCGATCACTGTGCCTTTCCTTCCAACGACCTTGAGTGATCACATAGGCTTAACATTGCATTTAGAAAAGATAAAAAAAGGGTCATTAATCAAGGTTGACTTTCAGGTTGACTTTGGTTTTCCCCGTATAATCTTCGTAGTTCGTGTCAATCGTCTAGGTCGGGCTAAGGGGGTTACAAATTGACTATGTCAACATACCATGGTATGGCATTAACTACAAGCAAAGACTCGTCAAGAAACTCATCTCTAATGGTAGTGGTCTTACCATCCTCAATGCTATGCTCCAATCGAGAGAGGTGGTCAACTACTAAGTTTTCGCTGCCTTTCTTGTCTCTTATCTCTAAGTCAAATTCTTGAAGTAAGAGCGACCATCAGATCAGTCTGGCCTTGGTGTCTTTCTTTTCCAAGAGATACATCAATGCCAATTGATTTGCATAAACCACAACCTTGTGACCGAGAACAATGCCCTTCTTCACCATGAAGTGGCATTTCTCCCAGTTCAACACTAGGTTTGTCTCATTGCATCTCTTCAAGACTTGATCCAAGCTATGGATGCATTCCTCAAATGTTGTACCAAACACTGAGAAATCATCCATGAATACTTCCATGTTATGTTCGATCATATTATAAAAATGGCCACCCTGAAACGTTAGAATGTTGCTGGCGCATTACATAGACCAAATATAATCCTTCTGCAGGAAAATGTCCCATATGGACATGTGAACATGGTTTTCTCTTGATCATTAGGGACGATGGCAATTTGATTATAACCCGAATAACCATCCAAAAAATAGTAAAAGGCTTTATCTTCCAGCCTGTCTAACATCTGGTCAATGAAAGGCAATAGGAAGTGGTCCTTCTTTGTAGCCTTGTTTAACCTTCTGTAATCCATGCACACTCTCCATTCGGTGATGGTTCTAGAGGGAATCATGTAACCCCCTTGACCCGGCCTAGACGGTAGACCGAATCGAATGAGTCACACGGGGAATATTGAAGTAAACTAGAAAGGTTTACTCTAATAAAAAACCCTAATTTTTTTCTTTTTTATCTTGTATAGATTCCCATTAGTAACCTAAGTGTTTAATAACGCAGCAGAACATTCATAACTTAATTAGTCATCGATTGGGACTCGACTTCATTTAATTACGATTTTAAGGACCATTTTGTAATTTTACCAAACTATAGCGGATTATACCATTTTATGTTACCAATCCTTAATTAGTCTCATTACATGCATCTCAGCCAAAACTCAGCTCAAAATAATCATCCCTACTCATTTAATTGCACCCACAACATTCAGGGTCTAAAACGTAAAAAATTAGAACTTCCAAATATTCCATCAACTAACATAACTGCCAGCCGTTTCGGTACATGCTATCCCTATATCAAAACAAGAGTACCGAATATGTTCACTTGGCTCAGAACATGGGCTTGTATCGAAACACCTTAGAGGTGTTTCGAAACTGTGCTTTCTAGTTGCAAATCGTACCGGAACAGACCATCCCTGTTTCGAAATCCTCAGGCCATTTCAGGCTAACTTTTCAGTACAAGCTCGAGTGTACCGAAACAACTAGGCCTGTAATGACACTTTTTGCTGGTTTTTGACACTGTAATCCATACTAAACCATTCCAACATGCCTTCAACATGCATACAACATATTTAAACATCAATCCCCAACTATTCATGGCAAAATATACATCATATCATGGCTAATTGCATCAAAGACAAACTATAGGCATGCAACCTAGCAAACAAACCAAGCAAGATACCAAAATACATAACAAGGCACAAACCAATAACCAAAGGCCATTTACATGTCTAAAAAAATTAAACACATGCTCAAATAGGGAGTTTACACAAATCTCCCAAAACACAATGGATCCCCCATTACCCTTATTACTTTAGTCTAAACCGAAACATACATTCTAAAGCGATGTCTCTTGGAATTCCCTTGCCTCTTGTTGCTTCCAAACCTTAATTGTCTGCACTGATGGACAAAAGTAGAGCGTAAGCACAAAAGGCTTAGTGAGGAAAGCTAAAAAACAAAACACCATCAATGCATTAACACCATTTTCATGCTCACATTGAAATCTCATTTCAATTTACTAACATCCTTTGAAAAGCCATCATGCCCTTTTTTAAAACCATGCACTTTATTCAATCAAAACAGCATGTTAAAAACCATGCATCATGCATTATGAACTCAACAAAAATTCCATTGCTAACACTCAATTTAAACCTTCCCATGCATAACTACCATATGCAAAGCTTATGTAACGCCCCGGTTTTGGGCTTAGAAGTTTTGGGCGTTGACCGGTTCGGTCAAAGTGCTGTTCGAATATAAAAGGGGTGAAATTAGGAAAGCCTAGTTCGGGTTGCATTAAAAATATGGAAAAATGTCCTAAAATCCTCTTTTAATGTATATAAGTGAACTGTGAAATCAATTTTGCAAAATGAGGTTTGGAAGGGTGACATTTTGGGTTAGTGACCAAAATGTAATTTTTGAAAACTGCGTGACTGTTTTAAAAAGGATTGAAACTTTGAATCTTTAAGGAGCTATTTACCCAAAGGGAATTTCTCCAGATTTTTCTAAGATATTTAGTGATTTAATTCTGAGTTTTAAACAAAAGAAAAGTGGATGGAAGTTATTTTCCTATTTTCAACTAGCTTTTCCAATTTTCCTTTTCTCTCATTTTCTCTCAAACCAAACATTCTCTCCAGAGATTTTTCCTCTGATTTTTGCACCTAAATACCTCTTTTCAATTCTCTTTTGATTGCTAATCATCTCATCAACAAAACCTCACCAATTGCTAATTGGATTTTCAAGATTTTGGTTCTAAAAAGGGAGAAATTCAAGTTTGGAGGTAAGAACGTCCTTCTCCTCTGAACTTTAAGTTCTTTACTGAAATTCCTAAGTTCTCAATCCTTGATTTATGATTTATTAAAGGTTTTACAATTGGAATCTTGATTTTGGCTTTAAAATGCAAGATTTGCTTGATTTTGGTGAAATTTTCGTATGATCTGTTTGGGCAGTGTGTTGAGGTGTTAAATTGATGTTAATTGAATGTTAAATTGATGAATAATTGAGGTTTAATGAATGCAATCCCGAATAGGTTGAATTTCCTAAGTTTTGCTTGAGTTTTTAGTTGTTTTTGGAGTGATCTAGGTGATCTGTTATAGCTGGAGGTTTAAGGACGTGGTTAGATCCTTTTTGAATGTTAATTGATGTTTAAAAATGGTTTGAAGTGATGGATCTTGGCTGGGTTAAGTTTTGGAAGTGTTTGGAGGTGGTTTCGGTTGTGTTTGGTAGCCGAAATGATGGATTTGCAATGAGCAACGAGTTTAGTTGTGTTGATGGTGTTTTTAGTGCATTATGATGCATTAATCCTCTGATGTTGTGTGCTTGAAACAGGGGAAGTTGATCTGTGGGCATTAGAGGTGTTGTGGAAGGTTTCGGATGCTTGGAAGGCTTGTTGGTTAGCCTTGTTTTGTGTGTCGGTGAGTGAAGTTGGGTTTTCAGCTTTTAAACCAAGGTTTGAAGGTTTTGGGAGCTTAGTTTAAGTCTAAACAACTTTGCTAAGCTCAAGAGTAAGTAAATGGATTTTCTCTCTTGGTTGTGTTGTGAATTGGCTTAAAAAGCAATTGTGTTTGATAGATGCAATGCATGTGATTTGCATGTTTTAAATACTGTTTTGAAAGCATATTTTAACATGGTTTAGTGCTGGTTTTGAAAGCCATATGTGAAGGATGCTAAGGTAAAAGATCCTTGGTTTTGTACATTGAATTGTGGAAATTGATGCATAGTGTTGCATGTTGATTAATGGCTTTGTGTGATGCTTTAAAACAGTGGAATATTGTTGTTAATAATGCATTTTGGCAAGTAATGGTTAAGGTCACAAAGGTGGTTGAAAGTCCTTGTGTGAGCCTTGTTTATTTAAGAACATCATGGTGTTTGAAAGTCCATGGTTGGTTCTTGGATAAGGTAAATGGTGGTTTTTTGCATTTTGGTTATGCATGTAAATCAATGGATTAATGTGGTAAGATGGTTATGTTGGCAAGTGATGGAAGTGGTTCTTGGTTATTTGAATCGGATATAGTTAGCCGGCTATAGGATTGGGTGCACCGTGAATAAGTCGCCTTGGATGTGGAGTGGTTAAGAGTGAACCGGTAAACTCCATCCAAGTTTTCTAACGAGATGGTTAAGGTCATAATGGTGGATGGGTTCCCATTCGAGGACCTTGGTTAAGCAAAGGTAATAATGGTGATTAAAATTCCATTTGAGGACCTTGTGCTTGTTAAGATCACAATGGTGGTGTAAAATCCATGTGTGGATCTTGTATAGGGTGTCCCGGATCTCGATAGTGATGTTATACAACTACCAATCGGTGATGCTAAGGTTATATGGTGTTTAAAAGTCCATATATGGGAACCTTGTGCATGTTAAGGTTGTATGGTGATTAAAAGTCCATACATGGGAACCTTGTGAATGTTAAGGTTATATGGTGTTTAAAAGTCCATATATGGGAACCTTGTGAATGTTAAGGTTGTATGGTGATTTAAAGTCCATACATGGGAACCTTGTGAATGTTAAGGTTGTATGGTGGTTAAAATTCCATACATGGGAACCTTGTGAATGGTAAGGTCAAATGGTGGTTAAAAGTCCATTTGGGAGACCTTGGATTGGTAGTGTGTATGAAGCGTGGGGACAAAGCTTGTGATCTGCGTATCCGATTGGGTGTTGAGTTGGAAAGTGGTTTTGGTTATCACTTGGAGGCCAATATAATGTTCTTGAGTATAATGAAGCATGAGATGCTTGGAATGATGCTTGGTTGCATGAAAAGTGTAAAATGTATTATAATTGCATGTTGACTTGTTGGTTTGAACAAGTGTTGATTATCTATTGAGAATGGTGTATGTGTGCATGAAATCTCTTTAGTGCATTGAAGTCTTGTGGAGACTTGTTTTAAAAGGGCATATGTTGCAATTGTTAATGATGTGGTTCATATGTTGCATTTGTTTAATGCATGTGTTGGATTGAGTGAGTAAATGGTTTAAAAAGGGTTTCTTGCTTTGAAATGACATTCAAGTATGAGAATGGTAAGATGTAAAGTGGAAGTGTTTTCCAAGGTTTGAATTTAGCTTTGCATATGGTGTTTATGCATGGAAAGGCTAAATTGATGGTTTTGCAAGTTTATGTTTTGAAAAGGTTTACTTAGCTTTTTAAGCTAAGGGTTGATTTTCATGTTTGTGCAAGGCATGATTTTAAAGCATGTTGTTGGAAAAAGGGTTTTTCAAATATTGCTTTGGTTGGTCGAATCGAGTCGCTTTTAAAAGTGGTTTTATGATTCGCTGCATTGATGGTGTTTTGGTTTTGAGCATTCCTCACTAAGCATTATGTGCTTACGCTCCTTTTTGTCCATCAATGCAGATATTTGAAGTTTGGACAGCGAGAAGCAAGGGATCAAGGAGGACTCCATTAGAGATGTATGTCTCGGTTAATAGCTATAGTTAATAAAGGCAATGGGGGTAGAATCTCTTATGTTGTTGTTAAAAGGAGATTGTGTATGTTGGACAAGTTTGGTTTATGTTTTTGAATCATGTGGATTAATGTTACAACGTTTGAATCTCCTTTTGCTTGAATTGTATTGCTATGCTTCTTGTTTAAAAGCATGTTTGAGTTTTGAATGTGTTTTAATGAGTTGGAGCACCTAGGGGTGGTCTTGTATCTATTTTGATGCATTTATGTTCCCTATATGTTGAATGACTTGCTGGTGTGATTTGGTGGCTTTTGGAGCATGTTTGGTGAGGTAAAAGTGTGTTTAACCAGCATTGTTGCTGCAATCTGGGCAGGTCGTTTCGGAACGACCACTACCGTTTCAGAACAGGGGCCTGTTATGGCCAGGGTGTTTCGGAACGGAAGGAACCGTTCCGGAACGAAGATGCTACTGCCAGACCCCGTTTCGGTACCCGTTGCGGAACGGCCCCGCGTTTCGAAACAGGTTTACCCTGTTTCGGAACACCTGACCGTTGGAGGCTGACATGGGCAGTTATATGTTTCGAAATGTTTGCGTTTTGGTCCTAAAACATGTTTATGCAATTGGATGAGTTTGAGATGTCCGTTTGAGCTGAAATTTGGCAGTGAAGCACGAAACATGACTAATTTCATATTGGTAACTTTTAATTGGGTGAATTTCCTGAAATTCTCAGATTTTACAGTTTGGTCCCTAAAGTTGTAATTTGTGCAATTGGGTCCCTGATTGTTCTCTGATGGTTATGATCTTTGAGTATGATGTTTGTATGAATACATCTAGGGTTAAAGAGCATCTAGACAAGTTTAAAAAGAAAAAAAGGGTCGTTGATCAAGGTTGACTTTCGGGTTGACTTTGGTTTTCCCCGTGTAAACTTCTTAATTCGGTTCAACCGTCTGGGCCGGGTTAAGGGGGTTACATTTGGTGGTATCAGAGCCGAGTTGCGAATGTTTGGGGAAAACGGTAAATTGTTGTAAAATGTGGTTGGTGTTTATCCTAGTGTGTGGATGAAAGCCAGTTGAAACACGTGTTTCTGAGTGAATTGTTGATGTTTTTAAGCATGCTTTTTGGTTATGAACCTTCGTTGAGCTCATGTGGATTTGTGCTGATGATGTGCTAGTGTTATGAGCTGATGTTATGCATGATGGAAGTGTAATGGGTATGATATGTTGATGTTATACTGTTGTGAGTGGATGTTGTTTGATGTAAGCATGATCGGATGTGTTGTTGATATGCTTGATGTTGTGATATCCATGCTTTTGTTGACTGTTATGTCATGTAAAAGGGGAGGATTCGGGATACCCATTGCCTTATTATTATAGCTATTGTGTTATTTTGGAGTTGGAGTTTGAATCCTTGCTTAAAGCTGGTCTAATTGTTTTGTTTGTTTTGTTGTGATTGCTTGTTGTTAATAGTATGGTGAAATCGGTGGAAGAATGGCAGTTGGGGGAGATGGTTGCTGCCTTAGGGCAGGTTGTTAAGGCGTGGAATTCACCTTTTAATGGAGGTGTTTCGTTTCAGTTTTCTGTGCCTGGAGTTGAGGTGGTAAGGCAAGAGGAAGAGGTTGGTTCTGTGATGAAGAGTTCATCACCTGTTGCTCAGGAGGTGTTGGGAACATCTCAGGCTGTGGGATGTGTGGGTTTGTCGAGGCAGCGTTTACATGATTTGGGTGTTGTGAAGTATCATGGTTCGACACCTGAGACGTTTGAGGCCTGGTTGGCCCAGTGTAGTTCTGATTTTGGATCAGGAAGGTTGTGATTATGCATGTAAGCTGGGAAGTGTTGTCACATTGATGTTGGAGGACGCTTGTGCCTGGTGGACATCTGTGGCGGTGGCATCGCACATTGGTGATGTTGATTGGGACTTCTTTGTGTCTGCCTTTTATGAAAGGTATCTTGGGGAGAAATTTCCAAGGGTTAAGCAAGTTGAAGGTGTAGCAGACCTGGGGCAAGTGCTGCTTGATCAAGGAGTGAAGGCTCAGTTACCGGTGTGTAACCGTTGTGGAAGGCGCCATGTTGGAGGTTGTTGGGGCGCAGGTGCTTGTTGGAACTGTGGTTCTAAAGAGCATGTGAAGCGAGATTGTCCTGATATGGTGAAATCAGCTTCAGTGGTAGCAAAAGGGTCTCTGAAGGGTCGTGGGCACGGCCGAGGCAAGGTTCAAAGGTGGCAGGAAGAGCAGAAAGTTGTAAAGAAATTGGGGAATGAAATCTGTTGGAAATGTGGGTCTGCTGGACACATGAGACGTGATTGTTTGAAGTTGGCTCGGAACAGCCAAGGTTCTTTACTGCAAGGAGATGGTGGTGATCTTAGGGTGACATCTGATGCTACAGCGGTGCGGCTGGAGGATGATGGTTCAGTGAGGAAGAGAGCTCGCCTGATGAAGCTCCAGGGTGGTGATGTGTTTTCAGGTAACCTTGTTTTAGTAACCTAGTTTGGTTTTGGTTTGGGTTTCCTTGTGTTGTGAGTTTGGTCTTGTTGCTAGCATGTTGGGGTAGTAGATGTTGTTGTTGTTTTGAAACATCTTAAACGTGAAGGAGGTTTTAGTGGGTATCTTGTGGTTAATGGTTGTTAGAATGGTGGAGTTAGACAAGATGAAAGTGAGTTAGGAGGTTGTTCTTAGACAGACTCTGAGGATGTTATTGGAGAGTGTGAATCGGCATACATGCACAGTGTAAATCATTTGTTATATGCTATATTATATATGTATTGGTCCATGCATACATGTGGCATGACATTAGAGGTTTTGCATACATGTACATCAGGCATTGATAGGGCATAATTGTGACCATGCATACGAACGTTCGCACTCGCTAATAACTAATCGAGTCTGTTAGTGTTGTGGTTGGGTTAGGTTGGATGATGGGTTTTTAGAGGAAGTTTTGGTGCTGAGTGTAAGTTAGAGTTAGTGGAGAGTACTAAGCAAGTTGTTAGTAATAGTGAGTGCGGTATAGTATGTTGGTAGAAGGAAAGTGTTTGATGCTTAACGAGTTTAGTGGTGTGGTGGTAAGAAGTTTGCCGATGGAAGTTAGAATCGGTCAAGTGGTTATGAGTAGCTTGTGGAAGAGGTGGTTCCATGGAAGCTAGATGATGTTGCAGGTTAGTGGATGTGTTCTCGGAGTGCCGAGGTATCTTGGCATTGATGTGGTAGTAGAAAGGTTGTTTATTTGGGTGAGGGTTCGTAGCAACCTTCGAGGAGTTGAGATGGTGATATGTATGTTTAAGTTGGGCGGTGTTCTAGTAAGGCAAGTGTTGTGGTCAAAGCTTGAAGTGGAAAGGTAATGAAAGATCGAAGGCCATTGTTGGTTGGACGGATTCTTGTGAGAAGTGGTTGGCTGGTTGTGAGTAAGTGAATTCTTTTTGGAGATCAGCTGGTGGTGTGTGGAACGGCTAGCGGAGTCAAGGTCGGGGTTTTGTGATGTGATTTTTGGATTTTGGGTGAGTAGTCCTGGTGAGTTGTTATGGTAATGATAGCGGCGGATGTGATGGAATGCCAGCATTCGTTGAGAAGTTTGGGTAAGCAGTTGATGCTTGGGAATGCTTGCTTGTTGTGGAAATCTCTGGAAAAGGTTGAGTAGTTTTGCAAAGGTTTTTAGAAGCAGTGAAGGTTGTGGGTTACATAGTGGCTGAATTGATTGGTTGGTGTCACTATGTGAACAAGTTTTGGGAGTTGTATGCTGTAAAAGTGTGAGGTTCTTCAGATGGTTGTTGGGATTATGTGTGGTTCGGAAGTGTGAAAGGTTAAGTTGTGCTACTTTGAATGTTCTGGAATTCGGGAACAGTGTGTGGTGGTGTTGAGTTTGGGCGGAGTTTTGTGAAGAGGGTGTTCAGTGGTGGTTAAGTCTCCTGTGTTGCTTTGCGGTTGCTTTGAGAGGGTTGGTTGTGCTCTTTTCGCCAGTTGAAATTTCGAGGACGAAATTTCCTAAGGGGGGGAGAGTTGTAACGCCCCGGTTTTGGGCTTAGAAGTTTTGGGCGTTGACCGGTTCGGTCAAAGTGCTGTTCGAATATAAAAGGGGTGAAATTAGGAAAGCCTAGTTCGGGTTGCATTAAAAATATGGAAAAATGTCCTAAAATCCTCTTTTAATGTATATAAGTGAACTGTGAAATCAATTTTGCAAAATGAGGTTTGGAAGGGTGACATTTTGGGTTAGTGACCAAAATGTAATTTTTGAAAACTGCGTGACTGTTTTAAAAAGGATTGAAACTTTGAATCTTTAAGGAGCTATTTACCCAAAGGGAATTTCTCCAGATTTTTCTAAGATATTTAGTGATTTAATTCTGAGTTTTAAACAAATGAAAAGTGGAGGGAAGTTATTTTCCTATTTTCAACTAACTTTTCCAATTTTCCTTTTCTCTCATTTTCTCTCAAACCAAACATTCTCTCCAGAGCTTTTTCCTCTAATTTTTGCACCTAAATATCTCTTTTCAATTCTCTTTTGATTGCTAATCATCTCATCAACAAAACCTCACCAATTGCTAATTGGATTTTCAAGATTTTGGTTCTAAAAAGGGAGAAATTCAAGTTTGGAGGTAAGAACGTCCTTCTCCTCTGAAATTTAAGTTCTTTACTGAAATTCCTAAGTTCTCAATCCTTGATTTATGATTTATTAAAGGTTTTACAATTGGAATCTTGATTTTGGCTTTAAAATGCAAGATTTGCTTGATTTTGGTGAAATTTTCGTATGATCTGTTTGGGCAGTGTGTTGAGGTGTTAAATTGATGTTAATTGAATGTTAAATTGATGAATAATTGAGGTTTAATGAATGCAATCCCGAATAGGTTGAATTTCCTAAGTTTTGCTTGAGTTTTTGGTTGTTTTTGGAGTGATCTAGGTGATCTGTTATAGCTGGAGGTTTAAGGACGTGGTTAGATCCTTTTTGAATGTTAATTGATGTTTAAAAATGGTTTGAAGTGATGGATCTTGGCTGGGTTAAGTTTTGGAAGTGTTTGGAGGTGGTTTTGATTGTGTTTGGTAGCCGAAATGATGGATTTGCAATGAGCAGCGAGTTTAGTTGTGTTGCTGGTGTTTTTAGTGCATTATGATGCATTAATCCTCTGATGTTGTGTGCTTGAAACAGGGGAAGTTGATCCGTGGGCATTAGAGGTGTTGTGGAAGGTTTCGGATGCTTGGAAGGCTTGTTGGTTAGCCTTGTTTTGTGTGTCGGTGAGTGAAGTTGGGTTTTAAGCTTTTAAACCAAGGTTTGAAGGTTTTGGGAGCTTAGTTTAAGTCTAAACAACTTTGCTAAGCTCAAGAGTAAGTAAATGGATTTTCTCTCTTGGTTGTGTTGTGAATTGGCTTAAAAAGCAATTGTGTTTGATAGATGCAATGCATGTGATTTGCATATTTTAAATACTGTTTTGAAAGCATATTTTAACATGGTTTAGTGCTGGTTTTGAAAGCCATATGTGAAGGATGCTAAGGTAAAAGATCCTTGGTTTTGTACATTGAATTGTGGAAATTGATGCATAGTGTTGCATGTTGATTAATGGCTTTGTGTGATGCTTTAAAACAGTGGAATATTGTTGTTAATAATGCATTTTGGCAAGTAATGGTTAAGGTCACAAAGGTGGTTGAAAGTCCTTGTGTGAGCCTTGTTTATTTAAGAACATCATGGTGTTTGAAAGTCCATGGTTGGTTCTTGGATAAGGTAAATGGTGGTTTTTTGCATTTTGGTTATGCATGTAAATCAATGGATTAATGTGGTAAGATGGTTATGTTGGCAAGTGATGGAAGTGGTTCTTGGTTATTTGAATCGGATATAGTTAGCCGGCTATAGGATTGGGTGCACCGTGAATAAGTCGCCTTGGATGTGGAGTGGTTAAGAGTGAACCGGTAAACTCCATCCAAGTTTCCTAACGAGATGGTTAAGGTCATAATGGTGGATGAGTTCCCATTCGAGGACCTTGGTTAAGCAAAGGTAATAATGGTGATTAAAATTCCATTTGAGGACCTTGTGCTTGTTAAGATCACAATGGTGGTGTAAAGTCCATGTGTGGATCTTGTATAGGGTGTCCCAGATCTCGTTAGTGATGTTATACAACTACCAATCGGTGATGCTAAGGTTATATGGTGTTTAAAAGTCCATATATGGGAACCTTGTGCATGTTAAGGTTGTATCGTGATTAAAAGTCCATAGATGGGAACCTTGTGAATGTTAAGGTTATATGGTGTTTAAAAGTCCATATATGGGAACCTTGTGAATGTTAAGGTTGTATGGTGATTTAAAGTCCATACATGGGAACCTTGTGAATGTTAAGGTTGTATGGTGGTTAAAATTCCATACATGGGAACCTTGTGAATGGTAAGGTCAAATGGTGGTTAAAAGTCCATTTGGGAGACCTTGGATTGGTAGTGTGTATGAAGCGTGGGGACAACGCTTGTGATCCGCGTATCCGATTGGGTGTTGAGTTGGAAAGTGGTTTTGGTTATCACTTGGAGGCCAATATAATGTTCTTGAGTATAATGAAGCATGAGATGCTTGGAATGATGCTTGGTTGCATGAAAAGTGTAAAATGTATTATAATTGCATGTTGACTTGTTGGTTTGAGCAAGTGTTGATTATCTATTGAGAATGGTGTGTGTGTGCATGAAATCTCTTTAGTGCATTGAAGTCTTGTGGAGACTTGTTTTAAAAGGGCATATGTTGCAATTGTTAATGATGTGGTTCATATGTTGCATTTGTTTAATGCATGTGTTGGATTGAGTGAGTAAATGGTTTAAAAAGGGTTTCTTGCTTTGAAATGACATTCAAGTATGAGAATGGTAAGATGTAAAGTGGAAGTGTTTTCCAAGGTTTGAATTTAGCTTTGCATATGGTGTTTATGCATGGAAAGGCTAAATTGATGGTTTTGCAAGTTTATGTTTTGAAAAGGTTTACTTAGCTTTTTAAGCTAAGGGTTGATTTTCATGTTTGTGCAAGGCATGATTTTAAAGCATGTTGTTGGAAAAAGGGTTTTTCAAATATTGCTTTGGTTGGTCGAATCGAGTCGCTTTTAAAAGTGGTTTTATGATTCGCTGCATTGATGGTGTTTTGGTTTTGAGCATTCCTCACTAAGCATTATGTGCTTACGCTCCTTTTTGTCCATCAATGCAGATATTTGAAGTTTGGACAGCGAGAAGCAAGAGATTCAAGGAGGACTCCATTAGAGATGTATGTCTCGGTTAATAGCTATAGTTAATAAAGGCAATGGGGGTAGAATCTCTTATGTTGTTGTTAAAAGGAGATTGTGTATGTTGGACAAGTTTGGTTTATGTTTTTGAATCATGTGGATTAATGTTACAACGTTTGAATCTCCTTTTGCTTGAATTGTATTGCTATGCTTCTTGTTTAAAAGCATGTTTGAGTTTTGAATGTGTTTTAATGAGTTGGAGCACCTAGGGGTGGTCTTGTATCTATTTTGATGCATTTATGTTCCCTATATGTTGAATGACTTGCTGGTGTGATTTGGTGGCTTTTGGAGCATGTTTGGTGGGGTAAAAGTGTGTTTAACCAGCATTGTTGCTGCAATCTGGGCAGGTCGTTTCGGAACGACCACTACCGTTTCGGAACAGGAGCCTGTTATGGCCAGGGTGTTTCGAAACGGAAGGAACCGTTCCGGAACGAAGATGCTACTGCCAGACCCCGTTTCGGTACCCGTTGCGGAACGGCCCCGCGTTTCGAAACAGGTTTACCCTGTTTCGGAACACCTGACCGTTGGAGGCTGACATGGGCAGTTATATGTTTCGAAATGTTTGCGTTTTGGTCCTAAAACATGTTTATGCAATTGGATGAGTTTGAGATGTCCGTTTGAGCTGAAATTTGGCAGTGAAGCATGAAACATGACTAATTTCATATTGGTAACTTTTAATTGGGTGAAGTTCCTGAAATTCTCAGATTTTACAGTTTGGTCCCTAAAGTTGTAATTTGTGCAATTGGGTCCCTGATTGTTCTCTGATGGTTATGATCTTTGAGTATGATGTTTGTATGAATACATCTAGGGTTAAAGAGCATCTAGACAAGTTTAAAAAGAAAAAAAGGGTCGTTGATCAAGGTTGACTTTCGGCTTGACTTTGGTTTTCCCCGTGTAAACTTCTTAATTCGGTTCAACCGTCTGGGCCGGGTTAAGGGGGTTACAGCTTAAAGAGTAAAACATGCATTTTCATATTATGCTCAAAAAATCCTGCCCTTATTATTGTTGTTCTTAAGCTCATTTAGGCATAATTAGGTGCATTGCATGCATTATGGCAGTATCTTCTCTTATACCATGCTTCTATTGAATATTTTATGTTTGGTTGAGGAAAGTTACTGTTTTAGTTTAGTTATATTTTCAGGTGCTATAGCTAGGAGAGGAGAGGAAAGGACATGACCGGACAAGAAAGCTAGAACCAAAGGAGATGTACTGAAGCAGCTCAAGATGCCGCCAAGGACACTACTGAAGCAGTATTGCCGCCAAGAGCTGCCCCGACAGGAGTTACACCGACTTAGCCAAGATGGGTTGCGATTTCAAGAGGGCAATTTCCTAAGTCCAATGAGCCCAGTCTTGCAACTTCCTGAAGCCTGTAGCGGCCGATAGAGCTGATTGAAGATCGATAAGTAGGAGTACTTATCCTTACTTGCGGAAGAAGGCAACATCCAAAGAGTCCATATTTAAGTCAAAAAGGAGTATGTAATTAATGTAAATATACTTTTAGAACTTTTACTTTAAGGAGGACTCAAATTTAGGTCATAAGCCCTATATATACCCAATGTATGTAAGGGTATAGGGGCATGTCGTGAGGGATCAACGACATCTGTTGATGAGAGTGTAGATGGGGAGATAGCTAGATAGGTTGGAGTGTTGGGGGTCGCGGCCCAACTGTCCTAGGGTTTAGGCGCGTGTATGTAAAGTAGTTTGAGGGAAAATGTTGTATAGTTTTGAGTTGTTTTCAATAAAATTATGAGTTTGCTTAATCTATACTCCTTGTTCGTTCAATTAGTCTACACTAGTCAGTTGAAGAGAAAATCAATTTGTCGGGCACGAAACTGCACGGCTCACGAAAGGGTTTAGCACGATCACAACTCACAAAGGTGTGACTAACTTGGTTCCACACTAGTCCACAAGTTTCAGTGACTAAAAGGGAGTACCAACCGGGTTAACTAATTTGGTTCCACACTAGTCCTCAAGTTAGCATCTTGAGCATCCTAACCTAGAAATACGAGGGATCATTGTCGACTATCCTGCCGAACTTAGAATGTCTGCTAGACGAGCCACCAGTACTTCTTTCCGTTCCACCTGCCGAGACAGTACACACCCCTGCAGTGGCAGTGACCTGTTGCGGCCGTGTGACATAGTCGTAGTTTGCCATCCGCCATACCCGCCGAGGCAGCAACTCATGGCAGCGCAAAACATACTCAGACATTACAATGCAGTTTCCAAGCTATTGAGTTGCACCAGTCTTACCTAGCTTATCGCCCAAATCTCTCCCTATCATCTCTCTCATCACTATCTTTATTTTTACTTGTGTTTTTATATTTTCACATCATGAGATTTAATGGCGCATTTACTAAATCTTTGTGCAGGAAACCATTCATAGGAGTTGATCACTCTATGTGGGAGACGATATCTATTATACTATAACTTGACAAGAGTGTGCACTTGCACTCATAAATGGAGAACACCTAAACGATCTACAAGTTTTTGGCGCCGTTGCCGGGGACTGGCAACAACAACTATGTTTGAATTTCTGCATTACTATTTAGTTTTAGCACATTAAATTTCTTTTTATTTATCTGCTTAAAAAGCCTATTTGTTTCGTGGTGTAGGTCCCACCAGGGTAACAAGGTTGGCAACAACATCCACCTGAGGAGGGGAATGACATACCCAGACGACTAGACAAACACTAAGACCATCAGGAAGTGGTTATGCTTGGGAAAAGCGCAACCCAACATAACCTAATTTTTATATTTATTTTTCAGCATTAGGATTAGATTTAATTTTTATATTTAATTTATTTCAGGTTAGGAATGAAGGAAAGATCAAGAAATATGTAAGAACAAAGTAGAGGCCCATCTAGCGGCCAAGGCAGCCTAAGGCAGATAAGCATAATGGCTAGCCGCAACGGTTATATTTTTTTCCCAGCGAGTGGAAAGAATATCTGTGTAACGGCTACAACCCCGTTATTCGCGTCGCAATAATTGTCGCCCGTTGACAGCGTGCCCACCAAGGTAGTCGGGAGAAACGAATATATAAATCCAACTATTCTCCCCAGTTCTTCACTTTTCTCTCTCTTTTCTCTGAATTCTTTCTAGAGTCTTTGCTTCCAAGATTTGTTTACTTTATCTTTCTTTCACATTTTGTTTTTGCTTTCTTTAGGATAAACAACCATTCCACAAACTATGGACTTATCACAGAAACCCGCCGCCGCCTCCAAAACTTCATACAAAAGGTTCTGGAAACCTGCTATCGAGGAGACCTACAACCAATTTTACAGAGAAAGGCAACTATGGGAGGAGATGAGCTTCCAATACACCCAATCTAATGGTGATTTCGGGTTGGAACATTCCCTATTCGAAAGGATCGAAAATATGGGTTGGGACCAATTCGCACGGTAGCCAGAAGGAATCAACAACAACCATGTGCGAGAATTTTATGCCCACCGGCCAAACCTAGAGATCTCTTTCGTCTACGTCCGGGGAGAAGGTGTCAAGTTCACTGCTGACATGATCAACAACTTTTAAAGCATAGAGATTAGCAGCAACCCGCACGGAGAGTGGGAATCATATATGACAGGGGCTGAGTATAACAAAATCAAGAAAGAGCTATATAAGCCAAACACCAAATGGCTTACAGGCAAAAACAACAGGTCAGTCAACCGCCGAGACTTGCTGCCAGAGGTAGCCCTTTAGAGTTACTTTTTCCAGCGCCGCCTGATGCCAACCTCGCACGGATCGACAGTAAACAGGCCGCGGCTCGCCCTTATCAACAGTATTATGAAGGGGCAGCAGATAAACATTGGCGCAGTAATAATAAAGGAGATCTATGCCCACACAGAAAACCCAAACGTCAAAGGTCCACTCTTCTTCCCTGCACTCATCACTGGCATGTGTGCCAATTTTGGCGTGCCACTGCACCCAAAAGATAAAATTCTTCCAGCCAAGGAAGGATGGACAAGAAGGGTACGCCAACAGAAGATGCATAGCGCGGAGCCAGACACACATTCCACTGCCCAGCCGCCGTCCCAAGCTGCCGCCACCCCAGCCGCAGTAGGCAGTACTGATGTTGCCCTTACGTCTTCCGCAATCCCCCTACTACGCAGTCTAGTTGAAAGCTGCCAGAGGATTGAGCACAAGAAGGTGATCTTCACCAAATACGTAGCAGACGTGCAAGAGGCCTTTGTGGCCTACCTGCTCGACAAATACCAGGACGCCAGACCACAATTGCTCGCCTTTCCAACAGAGTTAGCAGCGTCCAAGCCAATCCAAATAACTCCAAGACCAGTTGTTGCTCCTGCCGCCGGCGACAGTGAGGGGTCGCACCGTCACCCCAAGAGAAGAACCTTTCCAACCCCCATCCAACCATATGAACTAACCTCCTCATCAGAATCGGAGAAGGAGAAGGAAACTGCTGCAGCATCCTTAGTAGCCAAAACGACTGCTGCCAAAGACATCGGCTACTCAAAATGGAGATTTCAGACTCCCTTGATGATGAGCCGGCAGAGGCAGCCAAAAAGAGAAAGCGGCCAGCAGCAGATCCCAGGGTGGAGAAGCTTAAAGACAAACCAAGAAAGCCACCCCTAGCTGCATCCAACCGCCGCGTAGCTCGAAAAAGAGCCTAGCAGAAAGACCATCCGCTACGCGCCGCCTAGTCCTGCCGGCCTCCTCAGAATCTTCCTCTAACACGGCAGTAACAGAGGGGAACTCCCCTAGTTTATAGCACCGTTTTCTTCTCTTTTTAATTTTTCTGTTTTGTTTTGTTTTTTTTATTTTTTTTCTTTATATATATATACTTTATGTTTTTTTTTTTAATTTTTGTTTTGTAGAGGCATTGAGGAAAATGCCAACCTTGAGTTTGGGGGGGGGGGATTAGTCCTCTTTGTTTTAGGTTCATAGCTTTTAGATGCATTTGTAAATTCTGCCCCTAAGCACATAATGAAATAGAATTCTTTAGCTTAAAAACT
This sequence comes from Hibiscus trionum, assembly GCA_030270665.1. NCBI lineage: Eukaryota > Viridiplantae > Streptophyta > Magnoliopsida > Malvales > Malvaceae > Hibiscus > Hibiscus trionum. The sequence continues at coordinate 3,158,670 of BSYR01000007.1, read as the reverse complement.
TGTGCCTATGATAGCTTAGTCGATTGCATATATTCGCACCATTCTAAATTTTTTTAACCTGACTCTGGGAAGAAGCATGAAAAATACTTAGAAATTTTTTGCCTTTTTTCCAATTATCTTTACACTTGTTTGTTAAATGTTGAATTTTTGTTTAAGTTCTAAGATTAGCACTGCCTGCCTTACTTAATAAAGGTTTCTTGATTGAATAAAGGTTTTCTGCCACGGCAGCACATGGCAACACAACAAAGAAGATGAAAATCCTAGAGGTGCCCGAAACAGGCTCTAGTTAGAGAGATTAAAAACCCTAGAGGTGATCGAAACATGCTCTAGGCAAAAAGGGTAAATACCCTAGAGGTGCCTGAAACAGGCTCTAGGAAGGATCATGAGCAAGGACACTCCACTGCTATCAAAGTCCTTGAATCTAAGCCAAGTGACGGACAAATTAGCAAGAGTGAATGAAAGTCTTCACGGGATGACTCTATTTAAAGGGTTCAGAGTTTTTTTAGAGTGCACCTATCTTAGCTTGAAACCCGGAGAATAGTTATGATGAGCTGAAGCCCTTCATGCCATGGTCAGAAAAAGAGAATAAAAGTGCCCAACTGTGCTGCCAAGGCATCAACTTGTATCCTTTCCAGTAACTTAATTATTTTAGGCATACTTGTTAACTTGGTAATTTCAGCATGTTCAGCATGAACACAGACCTGTACACACTGCACTGGCATTAAGAAAAATTAATCTAAGTTACTTCATGTCATTCCCTGCCACAAACATTAAATGTAACCCCCTTAACCCGGCCTAGACGGTTGACCCGAATTAAGAAAGTCACACGGGGAAAACCAAAGTCAACCCGAAAGTCAACCTTGATTAACGACCCTTTTTTTTCTTTTTAAACTTGTCTAGATGCACATTAACCCTAGTTATGATCGTTCAAACAACATACTCAAAGATCATAAACATCAGAGATCAAACAGGGACCCAATTGAACAATTTACAACTTTAGGGACCAAAAGGTAAATTCTGTTAATTATAAGGACTTTGCCCAAATTAAAGTTACCAACTTTTAATTAATCAGGTTTCATGCTTCACTGCCAAATTTCAGCTCAAACGGACATCCCGAACTCACACAATTGCACATACAAGATTCAGGACCAAAATGCAAACATTTTGAAACATATAACTGCCAATGTCAGCCCCCAACGGTCATGCGTTCCGAAACAGGGAGAGCCTGTTTCGAAACGCGGGGCCGTTCCGCAACGCGTACCGAAACGAGGGCTGGCAGTGGCCTTTCCGTTTCGGAACGGTGTCTTCCGTTTCGGACGCCTGGGTTGCTACAAGGCACCCGTTCCGAAACGGCAGCTACTGTTCCGATACGGCATGCACAGATTGCATAGAAAAGGCTACTAAAAACCACAATTGATCAACCATACATGCTCCAAATGCTACCAAACTTTGCCAGCAAGAAATTCAACATATGAAAGACATATAAGCATCAACCAAACATCATCATGGCATCACATATGAAAAGCCCCAATCTAAAGGCATGCTTCCTACTTAGCAAACCATTCAAGCATCAATACTTCAATTCAACCTCATAATGGCCAATTACATGTACCAACATTAACATCAACATTAAACAAACTTAAGGAGTTCAAAACATCTCCCAAAACATCCACATAGGTTCCCCATTGCCAAATGCCAAAAGCTAAAGGTGTTTAAGAAAACCTTCCCATACTTGAGCTTAGCTTTCACTTGATTGCTTGCCTTCCTTGCTGCCCTCAGTGCACCTTAATGCTCTGCATTATTGGTTTAAGAAAAGAGAGAGAGCGTAAGCAAAAGCTTAGTGAGGAATGCTCAATAAAACCACACAATAATGCATTTATAAAACTCATTTATAAATCATACTTCAAAATACATTTAGACATGCTCACAAGCAATCTTAAACAAGCATTTCATGCTTCATATCATAACATGTCATATTGGCCACAAGTGATAATTACCATCTTTTAACAAGATCAACATAAGACTCACACATGGACTTTTAAACACCATTGTGATCTTATCCCCATGGACTTTTAAACACCATGGCCCATGGACTTTTAAACACCATGGCAAGGACCACACAAGGACTTTTAAACACCTTTGTGTCCTTAACAAGTTTCACCTCAAGGACTTTTAAACACCTTGACCCCAAGGACTTTTAAACACCTTGGGCCATGGACTTTTAAACACCATGACATGAATCACCCCAAGGACTTTTAAACACCTTGGCCCCAAGGACTTTTAAACACCTTGGAAAGAACCACACAAGGACTTTTAACCACCTTTGTGTCCTTAACAAGAATCATCCAAGGACTTTTAACCACCTTGATGTTCTTAAGTAAACAAGGCTCACTCAAGGACTTTTAACCACCTTAGTGACCTTAACCTTTTCAAAACATCACTTGCAAATATACATCATTTATCATCAATAATCCACTGTTTTAAAGCATTTTACAAAGCCATAAACATCATGCATCTTAAAGCATCAACCACATTATAACAATGTTCAAAAACAAGGAACTCTTACCTTGAGTTTCCTTCATCACATGGCTTTAAATCACAGCAAATAAACATGCTAGATATGCTTTCAAAACAGATTTAAAAACATGCAAACCACCACATTGCATTCAACCAAATACATAGCCATCACCAAGATAGTTTATCCGAAAACTTACTCTTGAGCTTAGCTAAGTTGCTTAAACTTAAACTAAGCTCCCCAAACCTCCAAAACACTGGTTTCAAAGCCGAAACCAAAATCCACTCACCGATTCCGTTTCGCCTCTTGCCGAAACACCAAATCAAGCTTCCGGATCACCACCACTTGGATCCAAAGATGACTCCCCTGTTTTAATCACATCAAAACAGTAGATTAATGCATCATCATGCATTAATAGCTTCAATGAAAGCACCTAAACTCGCTGCTCTCATCCACACTCCATTTTCGGCCACCAAACACAACCGAAAATGCATCCAAACAACTCCTCAACAAAGCCCAGCCATAAACCATCAAAACTAAGCATCCATAAGCATCATTTAACATCTAAAAAGGACCTAACAACATCCTTATACCTCCAGCAACAACAGATCCACAAGATCACTCCAAAAACAACCAAGAATCACAAGCTAAACTTAGGAAATTCAACCTATCCGGGATTGCATTAGTTAAAACTCAATTTCCAATCAATTTAACATTCATTTAACATCAAAAATACACCTCAAATCACTGCTTTAAAAGATCCAACGAAAATTCACCAAAAATCATCAAATCTTGCATTTTAAGCCAAGATCCATTACACAACTTTAAAACCATTTATAAATCATCAATTAAGGATTGAGAACTTAGGAATTTCAGTAAAGAACTTGAAGTTCAGAGGAGAAGGACGTTCTTACCTCCAAACTTGAGTTTCTCCTCTTTTAGAACCAAAAAGCTTGAAGAATCAAATGGCAATTGGTGAGGATTTGTTGATGAGATGATTAGCAATCAAAAGAGGATTGAAAAGAGAGATTTAAGTGGCAAAATTAGAAGAAAAACTCTGGAGAAAGATGTTTGGCTTGAGAGAAAATGAGAGAAAAAAGAAAATGAGATTTTAGGAAAATTGGTTAGAAATAACTTCCCTCCACTTTCCTTTTGTTTAAAATCAGAATTAAAACATTAAATATCTTAGAAAAATCTGAAGAAACTCCCTTTGGGTAAATAGCTCCTTAAAGATTCAAAGTTTCAATCCTTTCTAAAATAGTCACGCATTTTTTCAAAAATTACATTTTGGTCACTAGCCAAAATGTCACCCTTCCAAACCTCATTTTGTAAAATTGATTTCACAGTTCACTTATATATATTAAAAGAGGATTTTAGAACATTTTTCCATATTTTTAATGCAACCCGAACTAGGTTTTCCTAATTTCACCTTTTTAGATTCGAACAGCACTTTGACCGAACCGGTCAACGCCCAAAACTTCTAAGCCCAAAACCGGGGCGTTACAACTCTCCCCCCTTAAGAAATTTCGTCCTCGAAATTTACCTGAAGGAAAGAGATAAGGAAACTGCTTCAGCATGTCATCCTTCCGCTCCCACGTGGCTTCCTCAACACCGTGATGCTTCCACAGCACCTTTACCAACTCAATGGTCTTGCCACGAAGAACCTTGCTATCCGAATCCAGAATCCTCACCGGTTCCTCATCATAGGTCAAATCCGGATTCAATTCCACCTCTTCCACAGGCATCACATGCGAAGGATCCGATCTATACTTCCGGAGCATAGAAACATGAAACACATCATGAATCTTCTCCAACTCTTGAGGTAACCTCAACTTGTACGCAACAGGACCCACACGCTCAACCACCTCGTATGGTCCAATGTACCTAGGGCTCAACTTGCCCTTCCGGCCAAACCTCATCACCTTCTTCCAAGGCGAAACCTTCAAGAACACACGGTCACCTACCGCATACTCAACCTCCTTACGCTTCAAATCCGCGTAAGACTTTTGCCGATCAGAAGCTGCCTTCAAACGCTCACAAATGAGCTTCACCTTCTCGGTGGTTCCCTTCAACAAAGCCGGCATTGAAACCAACTTCTGACCCGTTTCAGCCCAACAAAGAGGAGTCCTACACCTCCTCCCGTACAAAGCCTCATAAGGTGCCATTTGAATACTTGCTTGATAGCTATTGTTATAAGCAAACTCCACCAAAGGAAAATGCTTCTCCCAAGAACCTTGGAACTCAATCACGCAGCACCTCAACATATCCTCCAAAATCTGAATAACACGCTCTGACTGACCATCAGACTGAGGATGATAGGATGTACTGAAATTCAACCTTGAACCCAAAGCTTGATGCAAACACTGCCAGAACCGCGATGTGAACCTCAGATCTCTATCCGACACAATTGACTTAGGCACACCATGCAGCCGCACAATCTCAGCAATGTACAGCTCCGCAAGCTTATCCAAAGAAAACTTAGTATGCACAGGCAAGAAATGCGCACACTTCGTCAGGCGATCCACAATCACCCACACTGAATTCTTCTTCGATGGTGACAAGGGTAAACCAGATACAAAATCCATGGTAACCCTTTCCCACTTCCACTCAGGGATTCTCAACGGTTGCAACAACCCTGAAGGAAACTGATGCTCAGCCTTAACTCGCTGACACACCAAACACTTGCTCACAAACTCCGCAACATCCTTTTTCAAACCCACCCAATAGTACTCATCACGAAGGTCACGGTACATCTTAGTACTACCAGGGTGCATAGCAAAAGGACTACTATGACCTTCAGTCAGAATAGCACGCCTCAACTCAGCATCACTGGGCACTACTATCCGACTCCCAAAACACAACACTCCATCATCATTAAAGCAGAAATCCGAAGGTCTACCCTCTGCGATATCCTGAACATGAGACACCAAGGAATCATCCAACAACTGCTTTTCCTTGATCAACTGAACCAAAGATGGTTTCACTTGCAACTCAGCCACAAGACCACCATCACACGAAATACTCAAACTGGCAAACATAGCCTTCAACTCAACAGCTACCTTCCTACTCAAGGCATCCGCTACAACATTAGCCTTCCCAGGGTGATACTCAATCGTCAAATCATAATCCTTGAGCAACTCCACCCAACGTTGCTGCCTGAGGTTCAACTCCTTCTGAGACATCAGATACTTCAAACTCTTGTGATCCGTGTACACAGTACACTTCTCACCATACAGATAATGTCTCCAGATCTTCAAGGCAAAAACCACCGCAGCCAACTCAATGTCATGCGTAGGATAATTGCGCTCATGCACCTTCAACTGTCGCGATGCATAAGCCACCACCTTACCCTCTTGCATCAACACACATCCCAAACCAACATAGGACGCATCACTATACACCACAAACTCTTTCCCTGATTCAGGTTGAACCAAGATAGGAGCTTGCGTCAAAGCCGCTTTAAGCTTCTCAAAAGCCTGTTGTCTCGCTTCCGTCCACTCATACTTAACATCTTTTTGCAACAACTTCGTCAAAGGTGCAACAATCTTAGAAAACCCATCTACAAACCTTCGGTAGTATCCTGCCAAACCAAGGAAACTACGAACCTCGTGAACAGACTTAGGAACCTTCCAATTCATCACCGCCTCAATCTTCTGAGGATCAACACGAATCCCCTTGGCAGAGACTACATGCCCAAGAAACACCACCTCACTTAACAAGAACTCACACTTGCTTAGCTTAGCGTAAAGCTGATTCTCCAACAAGGCTTGCAACACAATCCTCAAATGCTCTTCATGCTCCTCCTCAGTACGCGAGTACACGAGGATATCATCAATGAACACCACAACAAACTTGTCCAGGTATTCATGAAACACACGATTCATCATGTCCATGAAAGCAGCAGGAGCATTTGTCAAACCAAACGGCATCACAAGGAACTCATAATGCCCATACCTTGTCCTGAAAGTTGTCTTAGGTACATCCACATCCTTCACCTTCAACTGGTAATACCCTGACCTCAAGTCAATCTTAGAGAACACAGCAGCTCCCCGAAATTGATCAAAGAGATCATCAATTCTCGGCAAAGGATACCGATTCTTGATAGTCAACTTGTTCAGCTGACGGTAATCAATGCACATTCTCATAGTGCCATCCTTCTTCTTCACGAACAAGACCGGTGCACCCCAAGGCGACACACTCGGCCGAATGAAACCACGCTCAAGCAACTCTTGCAACTGCGTCTTCAGCTCTTTCAGCTCCTTAGGTGCCATTCTATAGGGAGTAATGGACACAGGAGTTGTATTCTCATACAGCTCAATTCCAAACTCCACCTCGCGATTAGGAGGTAAACCAGGCAACTCCTCAGGAAACACACCAGGAAACTCCTTCACAACCCTGATATCTTGCACACGCAACTCCTTAGAGCTAGGATTCATCACAAAAGCTAGGTAAGCTTCACAGCCTTGCCTCAGCATCCGGCTTGCCTCCAACGTGGACACCACATTGGCAAGAAACTTCACATTCTCACCAACCACTACAACTTCATAATCCTCCACAAGCTTCAGTGAAACTCACTTATTCTCACAATCCACCACAGCACGATGCTCAGCAAGCCGATCCATACCAAGGATTACATCAAAACCATAGAAAGGTAACTCCATGAGGTCAACATGAAAAACATGATCTTGAACAACCAAAGGACACCTTCTATACAGCTTTCGAGTCACAACAGTCTCACCAAAAGAACTAGTGACACGCATACCAACATCCAAAGACTCAACAGGCAAACCAAGCAATTCAGCATGCTCACGCAATATGTAAGAGTGCCTAGATCCAGAATCAATCAAGGAAAGTAATGACAAGGATTGCAGAGTAAAAGTACCTGTGATCACATCCGCGTCATTCCTCCCCTCACGCTGAGCAAACACTCTCGCCTGTCCGCCACCCTCTGGCTGTACAGCTACAACATGAGCTACACCTCGGCCACCTTCCTCTCTCCGCTGGAAATTACCACGGCCGCGCCCACGACCTCTCTGCGGTGCTGCAACAATAGGAGCACGAACTTGGCCACCAGCCAACATAGGACACTCACGCCTCAAATAATCCGTAGATCCACAGTTCCAGCATCCATTACCAGCTGCCGCAACAGGAGCCTGCACCTCCCTCATAGCACGAGGACAATCACGTTTCATGTGGCCATGCGAACCACATATCCAACAAGCACTCGGATCAGCTCTAGCGTTGCCTCCCCGAGCAGGTGCTCCACCACCTCGCTTAGCCGAGGACTGATACTTCTGATCACGTCCCCTCTTGTTCCGTCCACCACCAGAACTATATTCAGCCGCTCGCTTACCAGTACTTGCTCCAGCACCTCTAGCAGATAAACCCAAGTTCATCTCAATATCCTTGGCTCGGCCCACCAACACATCAAAATCATCATACTCGGTAGCCAGCACATACATCTTCACATCCGTCACTAAACCATAACGGAACCTTTCACACCTCGCTCGCTCATCCGGGACAAGCTCAGGTACGTATTGACTGAGTCGAACAAACTGCACTTCATACTCAGCCACCGTCATGCTCCCTTGAGTAAGAGACATGAACTCCCTCTTTTTCTCATCTAGGTACCTCACACCCAGATACCTTCTCTTGAACACATTCTGAAAGAATGTCCAAGTCACATCAGCTTCTGCCATCCCAGCAATAGTGGTTGTCCACCACGTATATGCATCCTTCTGCATCAAGGACACAACACAACCAAGCTTCTGCACATCAGTGCAACTCATCTGACCCAAGATTCTCTTGGTACTCTCTAACCAAGCCTCAGAACCTTCAGCAGACATACCCCTGAACTCAGTCCCTCCTAGACTGCGTAAACGCTCCAAAGGTAGTCTAAATCCAGCATCTTTCTGATGCCCAGCTCCACGAGCTCCAGCTACCACTTCTTGAAAAGCACCAGCTATAGCTTGAATTAATACCGTCATGTCAGGAACAGCTTGCCCCTGACCAGCCTCAGGTCTAGCAGCCTCAGCACCAGCTGCAGCTCCAGCTTCCTCAGCCTCAGCACCACCACCACCAGGTGGAGGAGGTAAAACCGCACTCTCAACATTCTCCTCGTTTTCATTCTCATTCTGAGCCGTAGCTCGCACATTACTCCTCAACTCTCTATGAGGTGCCATACTCTAACTAAGCAATCACAATGCAAATAAACAAAGTCAGGCCCAGCAAGGTAAGCAATCCAAGTACTCAATCTCATTTCCAATTAAAATCAACATCATTTCATTAGCTTTGATTTGGCAATGGGTACCTACAACATGCTTCATCACATCATACATCTCATTTGCAACATACATGCAATTCACTCAACATGCTTTCACCCAACAAGCATACAAAGCATACATACCTCAAACATTCACATACACATTCCCAATTACTCGAGAACTCAGCTCTGATACCACCAAATGTAACCCCCTTAACCCGGCCTAGACGGTTGACCCGAATTAAGAAAGTCACACGGGGAAAACCAAAGTCAACCCGAAAGTCAACCTTGATTAACGACCCTTTTTTTTCTTTTTAAACTTGTCTAGATGCACATTAACCCTAGTTATGATCGTTCAAACAACATACTCAAAGATCATAAACATCAGAGATCAAACAGGGACCCAATTGAACAATTTACAACTTTAGGGACCAAAAGGTAAATTCTGTTAATTATAAGGACTTCGCCCAAATTAAAGTTACCAACTTTTAATTAATCAGGTTTCATGCTTCACTGCCAAATTTCAGCTCAAACGGACATCCCGAACTCACACAATTGCACATACAAGATTCAGGACCAAAATGCAAACATTTTGAAACATATAACTGCCAATGTCAGCCCCCAACGGTCATGCGTTCCGAAACAGGGAGAGCCTGTTTCGAAATGCGGGGCCGTTCCGCAATGCGTACCGAAACGAGGGCTGGCAGTGGCCTTTCCGTTTCGGAACGGTGTCTTCCGTTTCGGACGCCTGGGTTGCTACAAGGCACCCGTTTCGAAACGGCAGCTACTGTTCCGATACGGCCTGTACAGATTGCATAGAAAAGGCTACTAAAAACCACAATTGATCAACCATACATGCTCCAAATGCTACCAAACTTTGCCAGCAAGAAATTCAACATATGAAAGACATATAAGCATCAACCAAACATCATCATGGCATCACATATGAAAAGCCCCAATCTAAAGGCATGCTTCCTACTTAGCAAACCATTCAAGCATCAATACTTCAATTCAACCTCATAATGGCCAATTACATGTACCAACATTAACATCAACATTAAACAAACTTAAGGAGTTCAAAACATCTCCCAAAACATCCACATAGGTTCCCCATTGCCAAATGCCAAAAGCTAAAGGTGTTTAAGAAAACCTTCCCATACTTGAGCTTAGCTTTCACTTGATTGCTTGCCTTCCTTGCTGCCCTCAGTGCACCTTAATGCTCTGCATTATTGGTTTAAGAAAAGAGAGAGAGCGTAAGCAAAAGCTTAGTGAGGAATGCTCATTAAAACCACACAATAATGCATTTATAAAACTCATTTATAAATCATACTTCAAAATACATTTAGACATGCTCACAAGCAATCTTAAACAAGCATTTCATGCTTCATATCATAACATGTCATATTGGCCACAAGTGATAATTACCATCTTTTAACAAGATCAACATAAGACTCACACATGGACTTTTAAACACCATTGTGATCTTATCCCCATGGACTTTTAAACACCATGGCCCATGGACTTTTAAACACCATGGCAAGGACCACACAAGGACTTTTAAACACCTTTGTGTCCTTCACAAGTTTCACCTCAAGGACTTTTAAACACCTTGACCCCAAGGACTTTTAAACACCTTGGCCCATGGACTTTTAAACACCATGACATGAATCACCCCAAGGACTTTTAAACACCTTGGCCCCAAGGAATTTTAAACACCTTGGAAAGGACCACACAAGGACTTTTAACCACCTTTGTGTCCTTAACAAGAATCATCCAAGGACTTTTAACCACCTTGATGTTCTTAAGTAAACAAGGCTCACTCAAGGACTTTTAACCACCTTAGTGACCTTAACCTTTTCAAAACATCACTTGCCAATATACATCATTTATCATCAATAATCCACTATTTTAAAGAATTTTACAAAGCCATAAACATCATGCATCTTAAAGCATCAACCACATTATAACAATGTTCAAAAACAAGGAACTCTTACCTTGAGTTTCCTTCATCACATGGCTTTAAATCACAGCAAATAAACATGCTAGATATGCTTTCAAAACAGATTTAAAAACATGCAAACCACCACATTGCATTCAACCAAATACATAGCCATCACCAAGATAGTTTATCCGAAAACTTACTCTTGAGCTTAGCTAAGTTGCTTAGACTTAAACTAAGCTCCCCAAGCCTCCAAAACACTGGTTTCAAAGCCGAAACCAAAATCCACTCACCGATTCCGTTTCGCCTCTTGCCAAAACACCAAATCAAGCTTCCGGATCACCACCACTTGGATCCAAAGATGACTCCCCTGTTTTAAACACATCAAAACAGTAGATTAATGCATCATCATGCATTAATAGCTTCAATGAAAGCACCTAAACTCGCTGCTCTCATCCACACTCCATTTTCGGCCACCAAACATAACCGAAAATGCATCCAAACAACTCCTCAACAAAGCCCAGCCATAAACCATCAAAACTAAGCATCCATAAGCATCATTTAACATCTAAAAAGGACCTAACAACATCCTTATACCTCCAGCAACAACAGATCCACAAGATCACTCCAAAAACAACCAAGAATCACAAGCTAAACTTAGGAAATTCAACCTATCCGGGATTGCATTAGTTAAAACTCAATTTCCAATCAATTTAACATTCATTTAACATCAAAAATACACCTCAAATAACTGCTTTAACAGATCCAACGAAAATTCACCAAAAATCATCAAATCTTGCATTTTAAGCCAAGATCCATTACACAACTTTAAAACCATTTATAAATCATCAATTAAGGATTGAGAACTTAGGAATTTCAGTAAAGAACTTGAAGTTCAAAGGAGAAGGACGTTCTTACCTCCAAACTTGAGTTTCTCCTCTTTTAGAACCAAAAAGCTTGAAGAATCAAATGGCAATTGGTGAGGTTTTGTTGATGAGATGATTAGCAATCAAAAGAGGATTGAAAAGAGAGATTTAAGTGGAAAAATCAGAAGAAAAACTCTGGAGAAAGATGTTTGGCTTGAGAGAAAATGAGAGAAAAAGGAAAATGAGATTTTAGGAAAATTGGTTAGAAATAACTTCCCTCCACTTTCCTTTTGTTTAAAATCAGAATTAAAACATTAAATATCTTAGAAAATCTGGAGAAACTCCCTTTGGGTAAATAGCTCCTTAAAGATTCAAAGTTTCAATCCTTTCTAAAATAGTCACGCAGTTTTTCAAAAATTACATTTTGGTCACTAGCCAAAATGTCACCCTTCCAAACCTCATTTTGTAAAATTGATTTCACAGTTCACTTATATATATTAAAAGAGGATTTTAGAACATTTTTCCATATTTTTAATGCAACCCGAACTAGGTTTTCCTAATTTCACCTTTTTAGATTCGAACATCACTTTGACCGAACCGGTCAACGCCCAAAACTTCTAAGCCCAAAACCGGGGCGTTACATTAAATAGGTGCCACGACCTTGAGGTAAGAAATTAAGTTAAAGGCTATTGTTTCTATTAACTTTGTGCTAATAGCAGATTTACTTGTTAGGTTGAATTGCTTGGGGACAAGCAATAGTTCGAGTTTGGGGGGTGTAGAGTGTCCATGAGTTCTATATTTTGTACACATTCATGCCCTTATTATTGTTGTTCTTAAGCTCATTTAGGCATAATTAGGTGCATTGCATGCATTATGGCAGTATCATATCTTATTGTAACGCCCCAATTTTGGGCTTAGGAGTTTTGGGATTCGGACCGGTTCGGTCGGATCGCGGTTCGAATATATATGAGTGAATTTAGGAAAACCTAGTTCGGGTTGCATTAAAAATATGGAAAAATGTCTTAAAATCCTCTTTTATTATATATAAGCCTTAGGTGAAATCAATTTTACAAAATGAGGTTGGGAAGTGTGACATTTTTGTTAGTGACCAAAATGTAATTTTCGAAAACTGTGAGACTGTTTTAAAAAGGATTGAAACTTTGAATCTTTAAGGAGCTATTTACCCAATGGGAGTTTCTCCAGATTTTTCTAAAATATTAAAGGTTTAATAAATGGATTTTAAATAAAAGAAAAGGGAGGAAAGATATTTTCCTAAATTTCCAACTAACTTTCCACATTTTCTATTTTCATTTTCTCTCATCTTTTCTCTCAAACCAAACACATTTCTCCAGAGCTTTTGCCTCTGATTTTGTCATCTAAATATCTCATTTCAATTCTCTTTTGATCTTCAATCATCTCTTCAACAAAACCTTTGCATTTGCTAAGTGGATTTTCAAGAATTTGATTCCAAAAAGGGAGAAAACTCAAGTTTGGAGGTAAGAACGTCCTTCTCCTCTAAACTCTCAGTTCTTTACTGAAATTCCTAAGTTCTCAATCCTTGATTTATGTTTTATAAAAGGTTTTATAGATGTGTTCTTGGTTTTGGCTTTTAAATGCAAGATTTGATTGATTTTGATGAAATTTCGTATGATCTGATTGGGCAGTGTTTTGAGGTGTCAAATTGATGTTAAATGAATGTTAAATTGATGTGAAATTGAGGTTTAATTAATGCAATCCCGGATAGGTTGAATTTCCTAAGTTTAGCTTGTGTTCTTGGTTGTTTTTGGAGTGATCTTGATGATCTGTTATAGCTGGAGGTATAAGGACGTGGTAAGATCCTTTCTGGATGTTAATTGATGTTTAAGGATGTTTAGATTTGATGGATCTTGGCTGGGTAGTGTTGTGGAGTTGTTTGGATGCATTTTCGGTTGTGTTTGGTAGCCGAAAATGGAGTGTGGATGAGAGCAGCGAGTTTAGGTGCTTTCATTGAGGATATTAATGCATGATGATGCATTAATCTACTGTTTTGATGTGTTTAAAACAGGGGAGTCATCTTTGGATCCTAGTGGTGTTGATCCGGAAGCTTGATTGGTGTTTTGCCAAGAGGCGAAACGGAATCGGTGAGTGGATTTTGGATTTCAGCTATGAAACCAATGTTTTGAAGGTTTGGGAGCTTAGTTTAAGTCTAAGCAACTTAGCTAAGCTCAAGAGTAAGTTTTCGGAAAAACTCTCTTGATGATGAACCATGGATTGGTTGTATGCAATGTGGTTTGTTTGCATGTTTTAAATCTTGTTTTGAAAGCATATTTAGCATGTTTATTTGCTGAGATTATAAGCCATGTGTTGAAGGATGCTCAAGGTAAGAGATCCTTGTTTTTGAACATTGTTTTAATGTGGTTTGATGCTTAAAGATGCATGATGTTTATGGCTTTGTTAAATGCTTTAAAACAGTGGAATATTGTTGTTAATGATGCATATTGGCAAGTGATGGTTAAGGTCACAAAGGTGGTTAAAAGTCCTTGTGTGAGCCTTGTTTATTTAAGAACAACATGGTGTTTAAAAGTCCATGGTTGGTTCTTGGTTAAGATCACAAAGGTGTTTAAAAGTCCTTGTGTGGATCTTGTGTATTTTAAGAACAACATGGTGTTTAAAAGTCCATGGTTGGTTCTTGGTTAAGGTTCAAGGTGGTTAAAATTCCTTGTGTAAGCCTTGTTATTTAAGAACACCAAGGTGTTTAAAAGTCCTTGGGTGATTCTTGTTAAGGACACAAAGGTGTTTAAAAGTCCTTGTGTGGTCCTTGTCATGGTGTTTAAAAGTCCATGGATGACTCTTGTTAAGGACACAATGGTGTTTAAAAGTCCATGTGTGGTCCTTGGAAAATTGTAAGATCACAATGGTGTTTAAAAGTCCATGTGTGGATCTTATGTTGATTGTATCACTTGTGGCCAATATGACATGTTATGATCTTGAAGCATGGTTTGCTTGTTTTAAATGCTTACGAGTATGTATATTGTGGTTTTGAACAATGATTTACAAAGGTGTTTTATAAATGCATTATTGTGTGGTTTTAACGAGCATTCCTCACTAAGCTTTTGCTTACGCTCTCTCTTCTCTTAAACCAATAATGCAGAGCATTAAAGTGCATTGAGGACATCAAGGTGGACAAGAATCCAAGTGGTGAACAAAGCTCATGTATGGTGAAGGTTTCTTAAACACTATTAGCTTATGGGCATTTGGCAATGGGGGACCTATGTTGTTGTTTTGGGAGATGTTTTGGACTCCCTAAGTTGGTATTATGTTGTTAATTTTGTTGGAACTTGTATTTGGCCATTATGTGTTTGAATTGATGTTTTGATGCTTGAATGGATTGCTAAGTAGGATGCATGCCTATAGAATTGTGGTTTTTCATAATTGATGTCATGTTGATGAATGGTTGATGCAATTATGTTCTTTGTATGTTGAATGACTTGCTGGTGAAGTATGGTTGCTTTTGGAGCATGTTTGATAGGCCAATTGTGTGATAAACCAGAAATTTTTCTGCAATCTGGGCAGCCTGTTTCGGAACAGGTGCTACCGTATCGGAACAGGGGCCTGAAATGGCCTGGACGTTCCGAAACGGAAGCTGTAACCCCCTTAACCCGGCCCAGACGGTTGAACCGAATTAAGAAGTTTACACGGGGAAAACCAAAGTCAACCCGAAAGTCAACCTTGATTAACGACCCTTTTTTTTCTTTTTAATCTTGTCTAGATGCTCATTAACCCTAGATGTGATCATACGAACATCATACTCAAAGATCATAACCATCAGAGAACAATCAGGGACCCAATTGCACAAAATACAACTTTAGGGACCAAACTGTAATTTCTGAGAATTTCAGGGACTTAACCCAATTAAAAGTTACCAATATGAAATTAGTCATATCTCATGCTTCACTGCCAAATTTCAGCTCAAACGGACATCCCGAACTCATACAATTGCAAAAACAAGATTCAGGACCAAAACGCAAACATTTCAAAACACATAACCGCCAATGTCAGCCCCCAACGGTCAGGTGTTCCGAAACAGGGAGAACCTGTTTCGAAACGCGAGGCCGTTTCGCAACGTGTTCCGAAACGGGGACTGGCAGTAGCATACTCGTTCCGGAACGGTTCCTCCCGTTTCGAAACGCCCTGGCCATAACAGGCCCCTGTTCCGAAACGGTAGTGATCGTTCCGAAACGACCTGCCCAGATTGCAGCAACTTTGCTGGTTAAATGCATCTTTGACCCACCAAACATGCTCCGAATGCAACCAAAATACACCAGCAAGTCTTACAACATACAAGGGACATAAATGCATCAAAACTAGATACATAACCACCCCTAGGTGCAACAATACATTAAACTCATTCAACACTCATTCATACTTGTAAAACAAGAGGCATAGCAATACAACTTAAACATAAGAAGAAACAAATGTTGCAACATTAATCCACATGGTTCAAAGACATAACCAAAACTTGCCCAACATACACAATCTCCTTTTAACAACAACATAAGAGATTCTACCCCCATTGCCTTTATTAACTATAGCTATTAACCGAGACATACATCTCTAATGGAGTCCTCCTTGAATCCCTTGCTTCTCCCTGTCCAAACTTCAAATATCTGCATTGATGGACAAAAAGGAGCGTAAGCACATAATGCTTAGTGAGGAATGCTCAAAACCAAAACACCATCAATGCAGCGAGTCATAAACCACTTTTAAAAACAACTCGATTTCATAAACCAAAGCATTGTTTGAACACCCTTTTCAACAACATGCTTAAAACCATGCATTGCTCAATCATGAAAACCAATCCTTAGCTTAGAAAGCTAAGCAAGCCTTTTCAAAACATAAACTTGCAAAACCATCAATTTAACCACACCATGCATAAACACCATATGCAAAGTTAAATTCAAACCCTTGGAAATCACTTCCAATTCACAACATACCTTTCTCATACTTGATTATCACTTTAAGCAATAAACCTTTTAAACCATTTTCTCATTCATTATAACACATGCATTAACAAATGCAACATATGAACCACAACATCAATATTTGCAACTCATGCTTTTGAAAACAAGTCTCCACAAGACTTCAATGCACTAAAGAGATTTCATGCACACATGCATCATCCTCACTAGATAATCAACACTTGTTCAACTAACATGTAAACATGCATTCATAAAATATTATACACTTCTCATGCAATCATGCATCAATGCAAGCATCTCATGCTTCATTATATTCAAGAACATTATATTGGCTTCCAAGTGACCAACCAATCCACTTTTCAACTCAACATCCGATCGGATACGCGGATCACAAGCGTTGTCCCCACGCTTCATACACACTACCAATCCAAGGTCTCCCAAATGGACTTTTAACCACCATTTGACCTTACCATTCACAAGGTTCCCATGTATGGAATTTTAACCACCATACAACCTTAACATTCACAAGGTTCCCATGTATGGACTTTAAATCACCATACAACCTTAACATTCACAAGGTTCCCATATATGGACTTTTAAACACCATATAACCTTAACATTCACAAGGTTCCCATGTATGGACTTTTAATCACCATACAACCTTAGCATCACCGATTGGTAGTTGTATAACATCACTAACGAGATCCGGGACACCCTATACAAGATCCACACATGGACTTTACACCACCATTGTGATCTTAACAAGCACAAGGTCCTCAAATGGAATTTTAATCACCATTATTACCTTTGCTTAACCAAGGTCCTCGAATGGGAACTCATCCACCATTATGACCTTAACCATCTCGTTAGGAAACTTGGATGGAGTTTACCGGTTCACTCTTAACCACTCCACATCCAAGGCGACTTATTCACGGTGCACCCAATCCTATAGCCGGCTAACTATATCCGATCAAAGAAACCAAGAACCACTTACATCACTTGCCAATATAACCATCTTACCACATTAATCCATTAATTCACAAGCATAATCAAAATGCAATAACCACCATGAACTTTAACCAAGAACCAACCATGGACTTTTAAACACCATGTTGTTCTTAAACAAACAAGGCTTACACAAGGACTTTCAACCACCTTTGTAACCTTAACCATCACTTACCAATGTGCATCATTAACAACAATATTCCACTGTTTTAAAGCATCACACAAAGCCATTAAACAACATGCAACACTATGCATCAATTCCACAATTTCAATGTACAAAACCAAGGATCTCTTACCTCGAGCATCCTTCACATATGGCTTTCAAAACCAGCATTAAACCATGCTAAAATATGCTTTCAAAACAGAATTTAAAACATGCAAATCATATGCATTGCAACCATCAATCACAATTGCTTAAAAAGCCAATTCACAACACAACCAAGAGCGAAAATCCATTTACTTACTCTTGAGCTTAGCAAAGTTGTTTAGACTTAAACTAAGCTCCCAAAACCTTCAAACCTTGGTTTAAAAGCTGAAAACCCAACTTCACTAACCGATACACAAAACAAGGCTAGCCAACAAGCCTTCCAAGCATCCGAAACCTTCCGCACCACCTCTAATACTCACGGATCAACCTCCCCTGTTTCAAGCACATATCATCAGAGGATTAATGCATCATAATGCACTAAAAACACCAGCAACACAACTCAACTCGCTGCTCTACACAAATCCAACAATTCGGCTACCAAACACAACCGAAAACACCTCCAAACACTTCCAAAACTTAACCCAGCCAAGATCCATCACTTCAAACCATTTTTAAACATCAATTAACATTCAAAAAGGATCTAACCACGTCCTTATACCTCCAGCTATAACAGATCACCAAGATCACTCCAAAAACAACCAAAAACTCAAGTAAAACTTAGGAAATTCAACCTATTCGGGATTGCATTGATTAAACCTCAATTATTCATCAATTTAACATTCAATTAACATCAATTTAACACCTCAACACACTGCCCAAACAGATCATACGAAAATTTCACCAAAATCAAGCAAATCTTGCATTTTAAAGCCAAAATCAAGATTCCCATTGTAAAACCTTTAATAAATCATAAATCAAGGATTGAGAACTTGGGAATTTCAGTAAAGAACTGAGAGTTTAGAGGAGAAGGACGTTCTTACCTCCAAACTTGAGTTTCTCCCTTTTTGGAACCAAAATCTTAAAAATTCCACTTAGCAAATGGTGAGATTTTGTTGAAGAAATGGTTAGAGATCAAAAGAGAATTGAAATATGATATTTAGATGACAAAATCAGAGGAAAAAATCTGGAGAGAATGTGTTTGGTTTGAGAGAAAGATGAGAGAAAATAGAAAATAGAAAATTTGGAAAGTTAGTTAGGAATGACAAAATATCTTCCCTCCACTTTTCTTTTTATTTAAAAACACTTAATTAAATCATTTAATATTCTAGAAAATCTGGAGAAACTCCCATTGGGTAAATAGCTCCTTAAAGATTCAAAGTTTCAATCCCTTTTTAAAACAGTCACACAGTTTTCAAAAATTACATTTTGGTCACTAACCCAAAATGTCACCCTTCCAAACTTCATTTTGCAAAATTGATTTCACAGTTCACTTATATATATTAAAAGAGGATTTTAGGACATTTTTCCATATTTTTAATGCAACCCGAACTAGGCTTTCCTAATTTCACCCCTTTTATATTCGAACAGCACTTTGACCGAACCGGTCAACGCCCAAAACTTCTAAGCCCAAAACCGGGGCGTTACAACTCTCCCCCCCTTAGGAAATTTCGTCCTCGAAATTTCAACTGGCGAAAAGAGCACAACCAACCCTCTCAAAGTAACCGCAAAGCAACACAGGAGACTTAACCACCACTGAACACCCTCTTCACAAAACTCCGCCCAAACTCAACACCACCACACACTGTTCCCGAATTCCAGAACATTCAAAGTAGCACAACTTAACCTTTCACACTTCTGAACCACACATAATCCCAACAACCATCCGAAGAACCTCACACTCTTACAGCATACAACACCAACTCCCAAAACTTGTTCACATAGTGACACCAACCAATCAATTCAGCCACTATGTAACCCACAACCTTCACTGCTTCTAAAAATCTTTGCAAAACTACTCAACCTTTTCTAGAGATTTCCACAACAAGCAAGCATTCCCAAGCATCAACTGCTTACCCAAACTTCTCAACGAATGCTGGCATTCCATCACACCCGCCGCTATCATTGCCATAACAACTCACCAGGACTACTCACCCAAAATCCAAAAATCACATCACAAAACCCCGACCTTGACTCCGCTAGCCGTTCCACACACCACCAGCTGATCTCCAAAAAGAATTCACTTACTCACAACCAGCCAACCACTTCTCACAAGAATCCGTCCAACCAACAATGGCCTTCGATCTTTCATTACCTTTCCACTTCAAGCTTTGACCACAACACTTGCCTTACTAGAACACCGCCCAACTTAAACATACATATCACCATCTCAACTCCTCGAAGGTTGCTACGAACCCTCACCCAAATAAACAACCTTTCTACTACCACATCAATGCCAAGATACCTCGGCACTCTGAGAACACATCCACTAACCTGCAACATCATCTAGCTTCCATGGAACCACCTCTTCCACAAGCTACTCATAACCACTTGACCGATTCTAACTTCCATCGGCAAACTTCTTACCACCACACCACTAAACTCGTTAAGCATCAAACACTTTCCTTCTACCAACATACTATACCGCACTCACTATTACTAACAACTTGCTTAGTACTCTCCACTACCTCTAACTTACACTCAGCACCAAAACTTCCTCTAAAAACCCATCATCCAACCTAACTCAACCACAACACTAACAGACTCAATTAGTTATTAGCGAGTGTGAACGTTCGTATGCATGGTCACAATTATGCTCTATCAATGCCTGATGTACATGTATGCAAAACCTCTAATGTCATGCCACATGTATGCATGGACCAATACATATATAATATAGCATATAACAAATGATTTACACTGTGCATGTATGCCGATTCACACTCTCCAATAACATCCTCAGAGTCTGTCTAAGAACAACCTCCTAACTCACTTTAATCTTGTCTAACTCCACCATTCTAACAACCATTAACCACAAGATACCCACTAAAACCTCCTTCACGTTTAAGATGTTTCAAAACAACAACAACATCTACTACCCCAACATGCTAGCAACAAGACCAAACTCACAACACAAGGAAACCCAAACCAAAACCAAAATAGGTTCTAAAACAAGGTTACCTGAAAACACATCACCACCCTGGAGCTTCATCAGGCGAGCTCTCTTCCTCACTGAACCATCATCCTCCAGCCGCACTGCTGTAGCATCAGTTGTCACCCTAAGATCACCACCATCTCCTTGCAGTAAAGAACTTTGGCTGTTCCGAGCCAACTTCAAACAATCACGTCTCATGTGTCCAGCAGACCCACATTTCCAACAGATTTCATTCCCCAATTTCTTCACAACTTTCTGTTCTTCCTGCCACCTTTGAACCTTGCCTCAGCCGTGCCCACGACCCTTCAGAGACCCTTTTGCTACCACTGAAGCTGATTTCACCATATCAGGACAATCTCGCTTCACATGCTCTTTAGAACCACAGTTCCAACAAGCACCTGCGCCCCAACAACATCCAACATGGCGCCTTCCACAACGGTTACACACCGGTAACTGAGCCTTCACTCCTTGATCAAGCAGCACTTGCCCCAGGTCTGCTACACCTTCAACTTGCTTAACCCTTGGAAATTTCTCCCCAAGATACCTTTCATAAAAGGCAGACACAAAGAAGTCCCAATCAATATCACCAATGTGCGATGCCACCGCCACAGATGTCCACCAGGCACAAGCGTCCTCAAACATCAATGTGACAACACTTCCCAGCTTACATGCATAATCACAACCTTCCTGATCCAAAATCAGAACTACACTGGCCAACCAGGCCTCAAACGTCTCAGGTGTCGAACCATGATACTCCACAACACCCAAATCATGTAAACGCTGCCTCGACAAACCCACACATCCCACAGCCTGAGAAACAGGTGATGAACTCTTCATCACAGAACCAACCTCTTCCTCTTGCCTTACCACCTCAACTCCAGGCACAGAAAACTGAGACGAAACACCTCCATTAAAAGGTGAATTCCACGCCTTAACAACCTGCCCCAAGGCAGCAACCATCTCCCCCAACTACCATTCTTCCACCGATTTCACCATACTATTAACAACAGGCAATCACAACAAGACAAACAAAACAATTAGACCAGCTTTAAGCAAGGATTCAAACTCCAACTCCGAAATAACACAATAGCTATAATAATAAGGCAATGGGTATCCCGAATCCTCCCCTTTTACATGACATAACAGTCAACAAAAGCATGGGTATCACAACATCAAGCATATCAAACAACATATTCGATCATGCTTTCATCAAACAACATCCACTTGCAACAGCATAACATCATCAACATATCATACCCATTACACTTTCATCATGCATAAAATCAGCTCACAACAACAACATAAACCACATGAGCTCCATGAAGATTCATAACCACAAAGCATGCTTAAAAACATCAACAATTTGCTCAGAAACACGTGTTTCAACCGGCTTTCAACCATACATCAGGATATACATCAAACACATATCACAACAACTTACCGTTTTCCCCAAACATTCGCAACTCAGCTCTGATACCACCAAATGTAACCCCCTTAACCCGGCCCAGACGGTTGAACCGAATTAAGAAGTTTACACGGGGAAAACCAAAGTCAACCCGAAAGTCAACCTTGATTAACGACCCTTTTTTTCTTTTTAATCTTGTCTAGATGCTCATTAACCCTAGATGTGATCATACGAACATCATACTCAAAGATCATAACCATCAGAGAACAATCAGGGACCCAATTGCACAAAATACAACTTTAGGGACCAAACTGTAATTTCTGAGAATTTCAGGGACTTAACCCAATTAAAAGTTACCAATATGAAATTAGTCATATCTCATGCTTCACTGCCAAATTTCAGCTCAAACGGACATCCCGAACTCATACAATTGCAAAAACAAGATTTAGGACCAAAACGCAAACATTTCAAAACACATAACCGCCAATGTCAGCCCCCAACGGTCAGGTGTTCCGAAACAGGGAGAACATGTTTCGAAACGCGGGGCCGTTCCGCAACGTGTTCCGAAACGGGGACTGGCAGTAGCATACTCGTTCCGGAACGGTTCCTCCCGTTTCGAAACGCCCTGGCCATAACAGGCCCCTGTTCCGAAACGGTAGTGATCGTTCCGAAACGACCTACCCAGATTGCAGCAACTTTGCTGGTTAAATGCATCTTTGACCCACCAGACATGCTCCGAATGCAACCAAAACACACCAGCAAGTCTTACAACATACAAGGGACATAAATGTATCAAAACTAGATACATAACCACCCCTAGGTGCAACAACACATTAAACTCATTCAACACTCATTCATGCTTGTAAAACAAGAGGCATAGCAATACAACTTAAACATAAGAAGAAACAAATGTTGCAACATTAATCCACATGGTTCAAAGACATAACCAAAACTTGCCCAACATACACAATCTCCTTTTAACAACAACATAAGAGATTCTACCCCCATTGCCTTTATTAACTATAGCTATTAACCGAGACATACATCTCTAATGGAGTCCTCCTTGAATCCCTTGCTTCTCGCTGTCCAAACTTCAAATATCTGCATTGATGGACAAAAAGGAGCGTAAGCACATAATGCTTAGTGAGGAATGCTCAAAACCAAAACACCATCAATGCAGCGAGTCATAAACCACTTTTAAAAACAACTCGATTTCATAAACCAAAGCATTGTTTGAACACCCTTTTCAACAACATGCTTAAAACCATGCATTGCTCAATCATGAAAACCAATCCTTAGCTTAGAAAGCTAAGCAAGCCTTTTCAAAACATAAACTTGCAAAACCATCAATTTAACCACACCATGCATAAACACCATATGCAAAGTTAAATTCAAACCCTTGGAAATCACTTCCAATTCACAACATACCTTTCTCATACTTGATTATCACTTTAAGCAATAAACCTTTTAAACCATTTTCTCATTCATTATAACACATGCATTAACAAATGCAACATATGAACCACAACATCAATATTTGCAACTCATGCTTTTGAAAACAAGTCTCCACAAGACTTCAATGCACTAAAGAGATTTCATGCACACATGCATCATCCTCACTAGATAATCAACACTTGTTCAACTAACATGTAAACATGCATTCATAAAATGGTATACACTTCTCATGCAATCATGCATCAATGCAAGCATCTCATGCTTCATTATATTCAAGAACATTATATTGGCTTCCAAGTGACCAACCAATCCACTTTTCAACTCAACATCCGATCGGATACGCGGATCACAAGCGTTGTCCCCACGCTTCATACACACTACCAATCCAAGGTCTCCCAAATGGACTTTTAACCACCATTTGACCTTACCATTCACAAGGTTCCCATGTATGGAATTTTAACCACCATACAACCTTAACATTCACAAGGTTCCCATGTATGGACTTTAAATCACCATACAACCTTAACATTCACAAGGTTCCCATATATGGACTTTTAAACACCATATAACCTTAACATTCACAAGGTTCCCATGTATGGACTTTTAATCACCATACAACCTTAGCATCACCGATTGGTAGTTGTATAACATCACTAACGAGATCCGGGACACCCTATACAAGATCCACACATGGACTTTACACCACCATTGTGATCTTAACAAGCACAAGGTCCTCAAATGGAATTTTAATCACCATTATTACCTTTGCTTAACCAAGGTCCTCGAATGGGAACTCATCCACCATTATGACCTTAACCATCTCGTTAGGAAACTTGGATGGAGTTTACCGGTTCACTCTTAACCACTCCACATCCAAGGCGACTTATTCACGGTGCACCCAATCCTATAGCCGGCTAACTATATCCGATCAAAGAAACCAAGAACCACTTACATCACTTGCCAATATAACCATCTTACCACATTAATCCATTAATTCACAAGCATAATCAAAATGCAATAACCACCATGAACTTTAACCAAGAACCAACCATGGACTTTTAAACACCATGTTGTTCTTAAACAAACAAGGCTTACACAAGGACTTTCAACCACCTTTGTAACCTTAACCATCACTTACCAATGTGCATCATTAACAACAATATTCCACTGTTTTAAAGCATCACACAAAGCCATTAAACAACATGCAACACTATGCATCAATTCCACAATTTCAATGTACAAAACCAAGGATCTCTTACCTCGAGCATCCTTCACATATGGCTTTCAAAACCAGCATTAAACCATGCTAAAATATGCTTTCAAAACAGAATTTAAAACATGCAAATCATATGCATTGCAACCATCAATCACAATTGCTTAAAAAGCCAATTCACAACACAACCAAGAGCGAAAATCCATTTACTTACTCTTGAGCTTAGCAAAGTTGTTTAGACTTAAACTAAGCTCCCAAAACCTTCAATCCTTGGTTTAAAAGCTGAAAACCCAACTTCACTCACCGATACACAAAACAAAGCTAGCCAACAAGCCTTCCAAGCATCCGAAACCTTCCGCACCACCTCTAATACTCACGGATCAACCTCCCCTGTTTCAAGCACATATCATCAGAGGATTAATGCATCATAATGCACTAAAAACACCAGCAACACAACTCAACTCGCTGCTCTACACAAATCCAACAATTCGGCTACCAAACACAACCGAAAACACCTCCAAACACTTCCAAAACTTAACCCAGCCAAGATCCATCACTTCAAACCATTCTTAAACATCAATTAACATTCAAAAAGGATCTAACCACGTCCTTATACCTCCAGCTATAACAGATCACCAAGATCACTCCAAAAACAACCAAAAACTCAAGCAAAACTTAGGAAATTCAACCTATTCGGGATTGCATTGATTAAACCTCAATTATTCATCAATTTAACATTCAATTAACATCAATTTAACACCTCAACACACTGCCCAAACAGATCATACGAAAATTTCACCAAAATCAAGCAAATCTTGCATTTTAAAGCCAAAATCAAGATTCCCATTGTAAAACCTTTAATAAATCATAAATCAAGGATTGAGAACTTGGGAATTTCAGTAAAGAACTGAGAGTTTAGAGGAGAAGGACGTTCTTACCTCCAAACTTGAGTTTCTCCCTTTTTGGAACCAAAATCTTGAAAATTCCACTTAGCAAATGGTGAGATTTTGTTGAAGAAATGATTAGAGATCAAAAGAGAATTGAAATATGATATTTAGATGACAAAATCAGAGGAAAAAATCTGGAGAGAATGTGTTTGGTTTGAGAGAAAGATGAGAGAAAATAGAAAATAGAAAATTTGGAAAGTTAGTTAGGAATGACAAAATATCTTCCCTCCACTTTTCTTTTTATTTAAAAACACTTAATTAAATCATTTAATATTCTAGAAAATCTGGAGAAACTCCCATTGGGTAAATAGCTCCTTAAAGATTCAAAGTTTCAATCCCTTTTTAAAATAGTCACACAGTTTTCAAAAATTACATTTTGGTCACTAACCCAAAATGTCACCCTTCCAAACTTCATTTTGCAAAATTGATTTCACAGTTCACTTATATATATTAAAAGAGGATTTTAGGACATTTTTCCATATTTTTAATGCAACCAGAACTAGGATTTCCTAATTTCACCCCTTTTATATTCGAACAGCACTTTGACCGAACCGGTCAACGCCCAAAACTTCTAAGCCCAAAACCGGGGCGTTATAGAAGCAACCGTTCCGGAACGTATATGCTACTGCCAGGCACTGTTTCGGAACCAGTTGCGGAACGGTCCCGCGTTTCGGAACGGGTCTTCCCTGTTCCGAAACACTCGACCGTTGGGCACTGAAATTGTTGGTTAAATGTTTTGCATTGTTTACGTTTTGGTCCTGAATCTTGTTTATGCAATTAAATGAGTTTGCGATGTCCGTTTGAGCTGAAATTTGACAGACAAGCATGAAATATGACTAATTTCATATTGGTAACTTACAGGTGGGTTAAGTCCTTGTAATTTCCAGAATTTATATTTTGGTCCCTAAGTTTGCGTTTTGTTCAATTAAGTCCCTGAACGTTTTCCTTTTGCGCTGATCTTTGAGTATGATGTTTGTATGAACATAACTAGAGTTAACGTGCATCTAGACAAGATTAAAAAGAAAAAAAAACGGTCGTTAATCAAGGTTGACTTTCGGGTTGACTTTGGTTTTCCCCGTGTAAACTTCTTAATTCGGTTCAACCGTCTGGGCCGGGTTAAGGGGGTTACACTTATACCATGCTTCTATTGAATATTTTATGTTTGGTTGAGGAAAGTTACTGTTTTAGTTTAGTTATATTTTGTAACCCCCTTAGCCCGGCCTAGACGGTTGACCCGAACTACGAAGATTACACGGGGAAAACCAAAGTCAACTCAAAAGTCAACCTTGATTAACGACCTTTTTTTCTTTTTAATCTTGTCTAGATGCATGTTAGCCCTAAAGGAGCACTCATGATACACATACGTGAAAAGTACAACGATCGGATTTCAGAGAGGGACTCGATTGCACAAAATACAAATATTAGGGACCAAAACATAAATTCTGTAAATTAGAAGGTCATAACTGATTTTTAAGTTACCAATATGAAATTAGTCATATTACAAGCTTCCCTGTCAAATTTCACCTTAATTGGACATCTCGAATTCATACAATTGCAATTACAACTCTCGGGACTAAAACGTAAAGTTTGCAATATTCAACACCATTCAAATCAGTGCTCAACGGTCACCTGTTTCGTAACGGCTTTGACCGTTCCGAAACACGGGTTCGTTCCGAGACTGGTTACGAAATAGGGCCTTCTAGTGGCCAAATTGTTTCGGAACAGCCTCCAGCCGTTTCGAAACACGAAGGCCATTACAGGCCCCCGTTTCGAAACGCCAGTGCCTGTTCCGATACGGTTTGCCCAGAAGCTGCAGATTTTGTTGGTTTTTCATACAGAAACCCACTCAAACACAACCTAATGACTTCCTAAACATGCCAACAAGTCATCATACATATATAGAGCATGCTTGCACCACCTAAACACATTCATGGCATCAATCATGGAATTTCACATATCTATAGGCATGCTTCCTATTAACCAAAGCCAAGCAATCAACCAATCTCCAAAACAAGCATTAAAAGGCCATTTACAAAATCAAACCCTCAGAAACAACATACCACAACCTAGGGAGTTCAACAAATCTCCCAAAACACAAACTTAGGTTCCCATTGCCAAATTACCAAAACTAATAGTGTATGAAAACATCACCATACATGAGCTTGGTTTCCCTTAGACACTCTAGCCTCCTTGTTGCCCTTAAACACTTCAATTATCTGCATTATTGGTACAAGAGAGAGAGCGTAAGCACAATTGCTTAGTGAGGCACGCTGTAAAGAAAACAACACAATAATGCATTTTAGAAAACACTTTCAACAAAGCTTTTACACACAAGCTCATCTCATTTCATGCAACCTTG
Organism: Hibiscus trionum; assembly: GCA_030270665.1. Taxonomy (NCBI): domain Eukaryota; kingdom Viridiplantae; phylum Streptophyta; class Magnoliopsida; order Malvales; family Malvaceae; genus Hibiscus; species Hibiscus trionum. Next base: position 3,130,447 of record BSYR01000007.1, on the reverse strand, counting down.
CATACTTTACAAGCATCTCATGCTTCATTACATTCAACTTAACATATTGGCTTTCAAGTGATAATTCATAACCATTTACAACACAAAACACAATCGGATACGCGGATTACAAGCGTTGTCCCACACACTTCATACACACTACCGGACAACATAAGGTGGAGTTTATCGGTACAATCACAACCCCTCAACACCCGTGATGGAGTTTAACGGTACAATCACAACCCCTCCACATCACTCATCGGTAGTTGTATAATTCCACTAACGAGTGCAAGGGACACATAACACAAGATCCACACACAGACTTTTAACCACCGTTGTGATCTTACCTCACTCGTTAGGGTACTTGGATGGAGTCTACGGTACAATCTCAACCCCTCAACATCCAAGGCGACTTTATTCACAGTGCACCCAATCTTATAGTCGGCTAACTATATCCGATTCAAGTACTTTAAAACCAATTCATCACTTGCCATTATACATCAAATACCGTCATCAATTCACTGTTTTAAAGCATTAAACAAAGCCATTAAACACCATGCATCACCATGCATCATTACCAATTTAACAACATGTCAAAACAAGGATCTCTTACCTTGAGCATCCTTCAACACATGGCTTTCAAAACCATCATTAACCATGCTAAAACATGCTTTCAAAACAGAATTTAAACATGCAATTTATAACCAATGCATCAAACCACTTCATGGCACATTCGAGGGAGTTTTTCTGAAAACTTACTCTTGAGCTTAGCTAAGTTGTTTAGATTTAAACTAAGCTCCCAAAACCTCTAATTAATCGTTTCAAAGCTGGAAACCAAACTCCACTCACCGATTACGTTTCGCACGCTTGCCGAAACGCCAATCAAGCCTTTGGATCAACTCCAAAAGTGTCCGAAGATGCTTCCCATGTTTTAAACACATCAAAGCAGAGGATTAATGCATCATCATGCATTGAAATCTTCAGCCAACACACCTAAACTCGCTGATCTACCAAAAACCATCATTTCGGCTACCAAACACAACCGAAAACACCTCCAAACTCTTTCACAACTTAACCCAGCCAAGATCCATCACTTCCAACCATTTCTAAACATCAATCAACATCCAAAATACACCTTAACTCGTCCTTTTACCTCCAGCTATAACAGAACACCATAAACACCTCAAAAACAACCATTTTCATAAGCAAAAACTTAGGAAATTCAACCTATTCGGGATTGCATTGATAAAACCTCATTTCCACATCATTAGACATCCAAAATACATTAAAGAATCATCTCCAAACAGATCCCAATCAATCTCAACGAAATTCTTCAAGATTTCTTCCAAATCTTGAGTTTTAAGCCAAAATCAAGTTTCTAACATTAAAACCATTTAAAAAACTTAAATTAAGGATGGACAACTTGGGAATTTCAGTAAAGAACTGAGTATTTAGAGGAGAAGAACAATCTTACCTCTAAATGGTGATTTCTCCTTGATTTGAGCCAATTTCCTTGAAAATTCAATGAGGAAATCAAAACGGATTTGATGCAAGATTGTTTAGGAACTAATTGATGATAGAAATCTCATCAATTGAAGTGAAGATCAATGCAAAAGTTGCTGGAGAAATAGTGTTTGGATGATGAAATTTTGAGAGAAAAAGGAATGAGAAAAATTTAGGAAAAGGTAGTTATGAAATTCCAAAAAGTAGTTTCCCTTTTCATTTAATTAATTAAAACATTAATTAATTCACTCAAATTAAGGAAAAATCTGGAGAAATCATTTTTAGGTATATTAGCTCCTTAAAGATTCAAAGTTTCAATCCTTACAAAACAGTCACCACTAAACTTTTCAAAAATCGTATTTTAGTCACTACACCGAAATGTAGTATTTCCAAACCCTATTTTGCAAAATTGATTACACCACTCTCTTATATATATTAAAAGAGGATTTTTAGATATTTTTCCATATTTTTAAAGCATCCTGAACTAGGTTTTCCCTAAAATCTCCTTTAATATTCGAACCAAAAATCAAACCGGTCCGGTTCAGACCCTAAACTACCAAGCCCAAAATTGGGGTGTTACAACTTTTCAGGTGCTATAGCTAGGAGAGGAGAGGAAAGGAAATGACTGGAAATGAAAGATGGAACCAAAGGAGCTATACTAAAGTAGCTTAAGATGCCGCCAAGGACACTTCCAAAGCAGCATTGCCGCCAAGAGCCGCCCAGGCAGGAGTTACACTGACTTAGCCAAGATGGGTTGCAATTTCAAGAGGGAAATTTCCTAAGCCCAATGAGCCCAGTCTTGCAATTTCCTGAAGCCTGTAGCGGCCGGTAGAGCTGACTGAAGATCCATAAGTAGGAGTACTTATCCTTACTTGCGGAAGAAGGCAACGTCAAAGGAGTCCATATTTAAGTCAAAAAGGTGTATGTAATTAATGTAAATATACTTTTAGAACTTATACTTTAAGGAGGACTCAAATTTAGGTCATGAGCTCTATATATACCCAATGTATGTAAGGGGTATAGGGGCATGTCGTGAGGGATCAACGACATCTATTAACGAGAGTGTAGAAGGGGAGATAGATAGATAGGTTGGAGTGTTGGGGGTCGCGGCCCAACTCTCCTAGGGTTAGGCACGTGTATGCAAATTAGTTTGAGGGAAACGGTTTTATAGTTTTGAGTTGTTTTCAGTAAAATTCTGAGTTTGTTTAATCTATGCTCCTTGTTCGTTCAATTAGTCTAAACCAGTCAGTTGAGGAGAAAATCCATTTGACGGGCACGAAAGTGCAAGGCTCACGAAAGGGTTAAGCATGGTCACAACTCAAAAAGGCGTGACTAACTTGGTTCCACACTAGTCCACAAGTTTCAGTGGCTAAAAGGGAGTACCAACCGGGTTGACTAATTTGGTTCCACACTAGTCCTCAAGTTAGCATCTCGAGCATCCTAACCTAGAAATAGGAGGGATCACTGTCGACTATCCTGCCGAACTTAGAATGTCTACCAGATGAGTCGCCAGGACTTCTTTCCGTTCCACCCGCCGAGACAGTACACACCCCTACAGTGGCAGACCTGCTGCGGCCGCATGACAGGGTCGTAGTTTGCCGCCCGCCATACCTGCCGAGGCAGCAACTCATGGCAGCGGAAAACATTCTCAGACTTTGCAATGCAGTCTTCAAGCTACTGAGCTGCACCAATCTTACCCAGCTTATCGCTAAAACTCTCCCTATCATCTCTCTCATCACTATCTTTATTTTTACTTGTGTTTTCATATTTCCAGATCATGAGATTTAATGGAACATTTACTAAATCTTTGTGCAGGAAACCATGCATAGGAGCTGCTCCAGTCTCTTTGGGAGACGATATCTTTTGTACTATAACTTGACAATAGTGTGCACTTGCGCTCATAAATGGAGAACACCTAAACGCTCTACAACATCATTAATTAAATTGGCTCACAAGTGATCATCAACATGCTCATTTCTGAAAACCACATCGGATACACGGATTCACAAGTGTTGTCCCAACACTTCATAGAATCTCACCGGAATCTCAAGGTTCACACACGAGAGCTACCCTCAACCATTGTGACACCAGTGGTGGAGTATTCGGTACACCGTATAAACCCCTCAACACCACTCATCAGTAGATTTATAACCCCACTAATGAGAGACGGGACATCATACACTTTCCTCGATCGTTAAGGTACTTGGATGGAGTATTCGGTACACCGTATAAACCCCTCAACATCCAAGGCGACTTGTTTATAGTGCACTCAATCCTATAGCCGGCTAACTATATCCGATTTCATTTATAAACCATTTTTCACAACATCTCTTGCCAATATAATTCTTGGACAAGTTTGTAGTGCTTCTCATTGATGACATACATGTTTACTCAAAATATAGAGATGAACATTCTGAACACCTTCAGATAGTGTTACAAACTCTTCGAGAACACCGGCTATACACAAAGTTAAATAAGTGTGAATTCTTTCTATCAGAAGTGTCCTTTTTAGGCCAAGTAATATTGGCCGATGGATCTAAAGTAGACCCGAAAAAGATTCAAGTGATTATAGATTGGCTACCTCCCAAAATGTCTAGGAAGTTATAAGTTTTCTCGGTTTATCTAGGTATTACAGAAGGTTCATAAAAGGGTTTTCAACCTTGGCTTTAGATTTAACTAAGTTACTTAGGAAGGAAGAAAGCTTTGTTTGGGCAGAAAAAGAACAAAGAAACTTCAATCAACTCAAGCAAGCCCTTACCCATGCCACAGTCTTAATTCAACCTGAATCGGGAAATGACTATATTGTTTTCAGTGATGCATCTCATTCAGGACTCGGGTGTGTCCTTATGCAAGATGGGATAGTAGTGGCATATGGATCCCGTCAACTCATAAGTCATGAAACAAACTATCCGACCCAGAATCTTGAACTTGCTGCGGTTGTGTTTGCTCTCAAAATCTGGAGACACTATCTATTTGGCTACCTATTTACCGATCACAAAAGCCTCAAGTATATTTTGACACAAAAGGACTTGAACCTTCAGCAAAGTAGATGGCTTGAATTGTTAAAAGACTATAACATGATCATAAATTACCATCCGGGGAAAGCAAATGTTTTAGCTGATGCACTCAGACGCAAACATTTAAATGGTAAGAATTTTTATTCGAAACCTCTTGCCTATCTTTGATTCGATTAAAAACTTGAATCAAGCCAATCTTACATATTGTTAACCATATCGATAATTTATCTTGTAGCCCCGGTTGCTATCAATGCTCATTTTAGACTCCAAAAGAACCAAAGGCTTCTATCTGAGATTCTAGTAAAATCCGATCTATTAGATAGAATAAAGACTTTAAAAAAGTATGATTTGGAGCTTACGAAAATTCTGGATAGCATGAAAGTTGAACCCAACCCTGACTTTACCCTAAAGTCAAATGGGTTACTATACTTAAAGGATCGAGTTTGTGTACCAAATGATGAGAACTTGAGGAGAGAAATGTTAGCTGAAGCTCACCAAAGCCCCTTTTCAATTCATCCTGGGATAGTTAAGATGTAAAAGGACCTGAAAGAATTGTACTGGTGGCCATGAATAATGAAGGCCATTGTTGATTTTGTTTCCCGATGTCTAACTTGCCAAAGAATCAAAGCTGAACACCAAGTCCCCATGGGACTCTTGCAAACTATTGAATTTCCTAAGTGGAAGTGGGAACAAATTACTATGGATTTTGTCAGTGGGTTACCTTTGACACCAAGAAGAAATGATGCGGTGTGGGTAATAGTTGACAAGTTGACCAAATCGGCCCATTTCTTGCCCATTCGAATGACCATAAACTTGGAACAATTGGCCTGGATTTATATAAAGGAGATTATTCGCTTGCATGGTGTTCCGATATCCATAATATTTGTGTAGAACGTTTGGGTGTTCTCTATTTATGAGCGCAAGGGTACACTCCTGTCAAGTTATAGTATAAATGATATAGTCTCCCACAGGGATTGGATGGCTTGATTCGAGTTGTAAGTTCTGCTAAATAAAAGTAAATAAACAATTAAATTGGATGTTGAGGAAGAAAGTAAAATAAAAACACAAATAATTGAAAAGGAAGTGATTATATTGATAGAGAGGGTAGGGTTATGCTGCTGCTTAGTGTGAAACTGTGTTGAATAGGACAAGTCGTTTTGTACTGCCAGACCCTGCTGCCTCGAAGGTGGATGGCAGGTAGACTGCTGAGACCCTATCGCTGCCTCGGCAGGGGAATGGAACTATGTCTCGGCGGCAAACTCGGCAAAACTACAAGGCTCGACAGAATGATTCGAAAGTGACTCCGCTTATGTCTAAGTCAGAGTGATGTTGATGCCCAATGCAGATAATACCAGTCGCGACGTGAATCGTACAAGGACGACAATGTTGATTCGTCCTCTTTTAGCCCCTTAAACCCTTAACCTATGTGTAGGCCAGATTGATCGCACCGTCTATAGATGAAATTGTACTTACTCCTTTCGTGAGTTCGACTCTCTCGATACCGAACAAATGGATAGAATTAAACTAATCTTTCGACTTAATTGAAAACTATGAAGAACATGGAATAAGTAAACCTTGTAATTTTATTTGCAAAAACAAACTTGAAATCCTAAACAACCTTTCTCACAACTAATTACAAGATAACCCAAACCCAAGGAGAAATTTAGAACATGTCGGCGACAAGAAAACCTAAACAATGCCTAAGGAAAACCTAAGCTTTTTTGAATTAGAGTTACAATGGGTATGTATAGGCATTACCTAGGTCTAGTCCTTCTTGAAGTAGAAGTCTTCAAAGTAACTTTTTACATTAAATGTGACTTTAAACTCTGTCTTCTTTGAGTTGAATATAGACTTTATCATGTTGCCTTGCTCCGCATGTAATCTCGAGATTCTCTTTCGGCGGTTATGCCCGCTGCTACAAATGTCGAAAAATTGAGTGGACAACATCGATAGAATCAGGATTTTCTACTCTACAAATCACACTCTGGTTCTCCAACTCCACAATCTGCTTTCTTGGGCGGCAAGGTGGGCGGCGATAGCTGCTATCTCTATCTAGAACTGCATCAGTACAGCTTCTTGGTTCGTTGCCTCAACATCACGTCCTCAGCTCCTCTTTCCCTCTGTCAACCTCTAGTGCCTGAAAGTAAAATTACACTAAAACAATACCTTTTCTACACCAAATAACAGATAGTCTAGAAAAACATAGCAAAGTAAATAAATACTGTAAAATGCAATGCATGGTCTTAATTATGCCTAAAATGTACTCAAAAATAGCAATAATATGAGATGGAATGTGAATAAAATATAGAACTTGTTGACACTTTACACACCCCCAAACTCGAACTATTGCTTGTACTCAAGCAATGCAACCTAAACATACTTGCCCTTATATTAACCAGAAAGAAAAACCTGTTTTCAACTTGATTCAGTACCTAAAGGCCGTGGCATCTATATTAGATTAGTGAAGTGAAATAACAAGAAAATAACTCAGAGTTAATTTCTATAATGCCAGTGCAGTGTGTGCAGGACTGTGTACAGTCTGAATATGCAGAATAACTAGATAAACAAAGATGTTGTTATGATATATAAGGTTGCTGCCGAGACAGCACAATTAAGCACAATTATTTAATCATGTCAATGAGGGCTTCAGCTTATCACACCTACTCTTCTAGGTCTGAAATTAAGATAGGAGCAAACTACAAAACCCTGAACCCATGAAGTAGAGTCATCCCATAAAGACTTTCATTCACTCATGCTAATTTGTCCGTCACTTTAAAATTTTCAGATTCATGGACTTTGATAGCAACGGAGTGTCCTCGCACATGATTCTTCCTAGAGCCTGTTGCAAGAACCTCTTGGAAAAAACATCAGTGTTTCTTTGTTTTGTTTTTTTCTGCTGCCGTGTAACCCGCTCGACCCGGCCTGGCCGATAGACCGAACAGAACAGATCACACGAGGAATATTGATGTAAACCGGGAAGGTTTACCTCAATAAATGACCCTTATTTTTTATCTTATCTAGATGCACTTAGGTTCTTATGTGTACGTTCACAGGCAGTGGATAAAACACAAGCATAATCGCCCCTCGATTTAAGCTGATTAAGATTTAGGGACCATTTTGTAATTTTCATAAATTATAAGGGTTATTAGAAAAATCAAGTTACCAACCTTGTATTAGATTCATTTCATGCTTCTCGGTGAAATCTCAGCTCAAAATGACATTTAGAACTCATCCAATTGCATACAAGACATACAGGGACCAAAACGTGAGAAACAGAAACTTAGAGCAATTCAAAAACATGTTCAACGGTCAAACGTTTCGGAACAAAATGCCTTGTATCAGAACAACCGTTTTGGAACACAACTGACCATTCTGATACGCGGGTTCGTTTCCAAACTCCTCAAGACACGTTTCAGTACGATGGTTCACAGAGGCAAAATGTTCCGAAACAGGCCTCAGTGTTCCGAAACACCAAGGCCATTTCAGGCCACCGTTTCAAAACATGCATGGGTGTTTCGAAACACCTGGGCCTGCAATGTTCTAAAAAGCTGGTTTAAGTCACTTTATGCCCTCCAAAACCATCCCGACACCTGCCCTGACATATTGGTAACTTAATTACAATTCAATGATCACATATACGAAGCATACACAACATCATAGCATCATTCTCATAAGCTACAGAACTAAAGGCATGCTTCCTAGAAGTTAAAAGCATCAAAAGGATAAAATCCAAATGCAAGCATAAAAACAAACACAAAGGCCATTTACAAGTCCAAATATGCATCTCAAACTTGCACAAAACCAGAAAATACCAAACTAACAACATTCAAAGCATTGGGCATCCCCATTCCCCTTATTACACTAGTTCAAAAGCACGACATACTTTTAGCAAAATGTCTTGGTGTGATTCCTTGAAGATGCTGCCTCCAGAAGCCTAACTATCTGCATTGATGAACAAAGAGAGCATAAGCATACAAGCTTAGTGAGGATTGCTCAAAACCACACACATCATCAATGTTCAAAACCATTTTTCATTCTTTCGAAACCACTATGCCTTTCTTGACAAAACATGCACTTTTTTCATCAATCTCATTGTATTAAACATCATGCATCGTGATTCATATAAATTTAGCAACTCGAATTCCTTAAGAACACCCCAAAAACTCACCCAGAACACTTCAAAAACTAAGGGTCTCAAGGATTTCGGGATCTATATGATTAAGACTCCACTTCAACACCAAAAACCTTTCAAAACTCATTTAGAAACAATCTCAAACCAGCCATTTAAATCAAACTCCGAAAATCACATTAAAATCTATTTTTCAATCAAGATTTCAAGAGTTTATCATTCTAACAACAAAACCTTAATCAAAATAACTATTAAAGAGTCAAATATCTTTGGAATTTCTTTAAAGAACATAGATTAGAGGGATAGTACGAAAATTACCTCCAATCCTGGCTTCTCCTCTAATTTGGCAAAATTAGTTTGAAGAAACTTGAAGGAAAATGGAAAAAATCAATAAAGAAAAGGGAGAGTGTTTGGCTGAAGTGAAAGTGAGAAATGAAAAGCTCGTCAAAAATTTCATTAACCGATTAACTAACTTTCCTTAATTAATTAAATAAAACCTTTTTAATTATTTAATAAACATTTAAAACACATGCCAAATTAGGGAAAGGCATAATTTCTAAGTATCCCCCTAAAGATTTCAAGATTTTTGACTCTTCTTAAAAAACACATTTTCCAACTTTTAAATCTTTACATTTTGGCCACTACCCAAAATGTACACTTTAGAAAACTCATTTTGTAAAATTGATTTGACCAACCTCTTAAACACCATTTTAGAAGATTTTAGGAAATTTTATCATATTTTCATCCCATTCCGAACATTGATTTCCCTAAGCCACATTCTAACGGTTCGAACAACCGACACTGGTTCCACCGGCCCAATCTGACTCACCAAAATACCTAAGCCCAAAACCGGGGCGTTACAACTCTCCTCCACTTAGGAAATTTCATCCTCGAATTTTTACCTGAATGAAAAAGATGTGGGAATTGCCTCAACATGTCCGCCTTGCTTTCCCACGTGGCCTCCTCAACTCCTCGGTGTCGCCACAACACCTTCACAAGCTCAATCGTCTTGCCACGAAGAACCTTGCTACCCGAATATAGAATTCTCATCGGTTCCTCATCATAGGATAAATCCGGATTCAACTCAATCTCTTCAACCGTCATAAAATGCGAGGGATCTGATCTATACCTCCGCAACATAGATACGTGAAACACATCATGGATCTTTTCCAACTCGGGAGGCAACCTCAACCGATAAGCCACAGGACCAACTCGCTCCACAACCTCATAAGGTCCAATAAACCGTGTACTAAGCTTTCCTTTACGTCCAAACCTTATCACATTCTTCCAAGGCGATACCTTAAGGAACAGGCGATCCCCAACCGCGAACTCAATCTCTTTACGCTTTAAATCCGTGTAAGACTTATGGCGATCCGATGCAGCCTTTAACTGCTCACGTATGAGCTTCACCTTCTTAGTTGTTCCCTTGAGCATGCCTGGCAAAGAAAGCAACTTTTGCTCCGCCTTAGCCCAACAAAGAGGCGTTCTACACTTCCTTCCATACAAGGCCTCATACGGTGCCATCTGTATACTTGCCTGAAAGTTGTTATTATAAGATAACTCAACTAATGACAAATGCTTTTCCCAAGAACCTTGGAAACCAAACACACAACATAGCAACATATCCTCCAGCACCTGGATAACTCGCTCTGACTACCCATCCAGCTGAGGATGATATGAAGTACTGAAATTTAACCGCGTACCCAATGCCTGGTGTAAGCATTCCCAAAACCTCGCTGTAAACCTCAGATCTCTATCCAACACTATGGACTTGGGCACACCGTACAAATGCACAATCTCAGCAATATACAATTCAGCCAACTTATCCAACTATACGTAGTATGCACAGCCAAGAAATGTGCACACTTCGTAAGACGATCCACAATCACCCACACAGAATTCTTCTTTGATGGTGTCAAAGGCAACCCAGATACGAAATCCATCATAATCCTTTCCAATTTCCACTCTTGTATCTTCAAAGGCCGTAACAAACCCGAAGGAAACTGATGCTCAGCCTTCACCCATTGGCAAACCATACACCTGCTTACAAAATCTGCCACATAGTTTTTCAACCCCATCCAATAGTACTAATCCTTCAAGCCATGATACATCTTTGTACTACCAGGGTGCATAGCGAAAGCACTGGTATGAGCCTTAGTCAAAATAGTGCGCCTCAACTCAACATCTTCTGACACAACTATCCAAATTTTGAAACATAGAACCCCATCATCAATAAAACAGAAATCCGTAGCTTTACCATCAGATATGTCCTGAACATGAGGCACCAACGAATCATCCAACAACTTTTTTCCTTAATCAATTGAATCAAAGAAGGTTTCACCTGCAACTCGGTTATCAATCCACCATCATGCGATATACTCAAACGAGCAAACATAGCTCTCAGCTCAACATCTACCTTCCTACTCAAAGCATCGGCCACAACATTGGCCTTTCTTGGATGATACTCAATGGTCAGATCGTAATCCTTAAGCAACTCTAACCATCTTCGTTGCCTAAGATTCAACTTCTTTTGAGACATAAGATACTTCAAACTCTTATGGTTGGTATAAACCACACACCTTTTACCATAAAGCTAATCTCTCCAAATCTTCAAAGCAAAATCCACCGCCACGAGCTCAAGATCATGCGTAGGGTAGTTGCGCTCATGCACCTTCAACTGTCTAGACGCATAAGCCACAACATTCCCACCTTGTCTCAACACGCAGCCCAAACCAACATATGATGCATCGCTATAGACTACAAACTCCTTACCCGATTCTAGTTGAACCAAGACACTTCAACTTCTCAAACGCTTGCTGCCTAACATCCGTCCACTTGAAGCGAACATTCTTTTGCAACAACTTGATCAAAGGAGCAACAATCTTAGAGAAACCTTCAACAAACCTTCGGTAGTAACCAGCCAACCAAAGGAAACTACATACTTTCGTCACTAACTTAGGCGTCCTCCAACTCATCACCGCCTCAACCTTTTGTGGATCAACCCGGATACCTTCGGATGAGACCACATTTCCAAGGAAAACCACTTCCTTGAGCCAAAACTCGCACTTGCTCAGCTTAGCATAAAATTGATTCTCCAACAGCTCTTGTAACACAATCCTCAAGTGCTTATCATGATCCTCCTCGGTACGTGAGTACACTAGAATATCATCGATAAACACAACCACAAACTAATCCAGAAACTCATGGAAAACCCTATTCATCATGTCCATGAATGTAGCCGGTGCATTTGTCAAGCCAAACGGCATCACCAATAACTCATAGTGGCCGTACCTTGTCCGAAAAGTTGTCTTAGGTACATCCACATCCTTAACCTTAAGCTGGTAGTACCCAGACATCAAATCTATCTTCAAAAACACCGAAGCACCACGAAATTGATCGAAGAAATCATCGATCCTCGGGAAAGGGTACATGTTCTTAATCGTCAACTTGTTCAGTTGCCGATAATCAACGCACATACGCATGGTACCATCCTTCTTCTTCACAAACAAGACTGGCGCACCCCAAGGTGCAATACTTGGCCTTATGAACCCCCGATCAAGCAACTCCTGAAGTTGCATCTTCAACTCCTTCAACTCCTTAGGTGCCATACAATAAGGAGAAATGGGCATCGAAGTCGTATTCTCATACAACTCTTTACCAAACTTAACCTCTTGGTTGGTGGCAACCCAGGAAACTCTTCCGGAAAGACACCCAGAAACTCACATAAGGTTCGTATGTCTTACACACGCACTTCCTTCGTACCAGGATTTATCACATACGCCAAGAAAGCTTCACATCCCAACTTCATCACCTGACTCGCTTCAAGAGCTGAAATTGCATTAGACAAGAACTTCACGTTCTCGCCCACAATTACTACCTCGTAATCATCCACAAGCTTCAGGGTAACACGCTTAACATTAAAATCTACCACAACTCGTGCTCAACAAACCAGTCCATTCCAAGAATCACATCAAAACCATAAAAAGGTTGTTCCATCAAATCAACAGAGAACATGTGACCTTGAACAGACAATGGGCATCTCCTATACACCCTCGCGGGACCACCTCCCTCTGGCAGAACAATAACCACATGTGCCACACCTCTATGACCACCCTGTCTGCTCAAAAAGTTTCCACGGCCGCGCCTATGGCCTCTCTGCTGAGCAACGACTGGTGCACGACCCTAACCACCTCCCGCTAACATGGGACACTCACGTCTCATGTACTCAGTGGATCCACAATGCCAACATGAATTAGCTCAAACCACAAGAGCCTGCACATCATGATCCGCACGAGGGCAATCCCTCATCAAGTGCTCCTGTGAACCACACGTCCAACATGTACCCTGCTTAAACCTCTGCCTGTTGCCCTGAGCCGGCGCACCTCGCCCAAAGTTACCACGCCTAGCCCCAGGCTAATATCTACGACCCCGGTTCCTCTTATTCTGCCCACTACTAGAGCTAGCATCAGCAGCTCTCTTGCCCAAACCAGAACCACCCCCACACGAGGTCAGGCCCAAGCTATGCTGTATATCTTTGGCTCGAGTCACGAGCACATCAAAATCCGTATAATCAGTGGCTAGCATGTACGTCTTTACGTCTTACACCAGGCCATACCGAAAATGATCGCATCGATGCCTATCACTCGGAGCCAACTCCGGAGCATACTGACTCAACCGTATGAACTGGACCTCCTACTTAGCTACAGCCATATTCCCCTGAACTACAGACATAAAATCTCTCTTCTTATCATCCAAGTACCTAACTCCAAGGTACTTTCTCTTGAAAGCAGACCGGAAGAACGTCCAAGCTACCTCATCCGGATCCAATGTTGCGGTCGCAGTCGTCCACCATGTATATTCATCACCATGCAACAATGATATTGCGCAGCCCAGCTTCTGTGCATAATTGCACCCCATCTGATCCAATATCTGAATCGTACTGGCCAGCCATGCCTCAGACGACTCGAGAGATAATCCGCGAAATTCTACTCCTTTCAAACTCCTCAATCACTCCAGTGGCAATCCCACTTGCCCAGCAGCAGGAGCCTGTACATGCACTCCGGCAACATCAGCCTAAAATTCTCCCGTCATCACCTGCACTAAAGGCGTCCAATCTCCAATCCTCGGACCAGCATGTCCTTGTTGTTCATGTTCCCCACCCTCAGGTGGAGGTGGCGGCGGCGGAGGTAAGTTTCCACCAGGAAAAACCTCGTTAGCCTGGCCACGCTGCCCCCTAGCAAAAGCTATCGCTCCAGAACGTAATTCACGTCTCAGTCCCATTGTGCTAGCTAACATTTAAACATGAACTAAAACAAACAAATGATTAGGCCAACACTTAACAAGGATCCTAAGACTTTCAAAACCAATTTAAAACATTTCACTAGGTAATAAGGCAATGGGCATCCCAATTTCCCCCCTACATAGCATAAAACATACTACATGCATACTTCAACCAACATATGACTCAAGCATCAAGATTCAGCCCAATCATCATCGTTGAACAGTTCACATCCATATTCATTCATCATGTATAGCATCACTATCACACATTCAACATAAGCATGCTCAAACATTCACCAGTCAAGCAAATATCACCAAAAACACATATTCACATCGCAAATCACTTACCAACAACTTGTCATCATCCCAGCCTTTCATAACCTGTCTTTGATAACACCAAATGTAACCCCCTCGACCCAGCCTGGCCGATAGACCGAACCGAACGTATCACACGAAGAATATTGATGTAAACCAGGAAGTTTTACCTCAAAACACAACCCTTATTTTTTTTCTCTTGTCTAGATGCACTTAGGTTCCTATGTGTACGTTCACAAGCAGCAGATAAAACACCAGCATAATCACCCCTCGATTTAAGCTGACTAAGATTTAGGCACCATTTTGTAATTTTCATAAATTATAAGGCTTATTAGCAAAATCGAATTACCAACCTTTAATTAGATTTATATCATGCTTCTTGGTGAAATCTAAGCTCACAATGACATTTAGAACTCATCCAATTGCATACAAGACATATAGGGACCAAAATGTGAGAAACAGAAACTTAGAGCAATTCAAAAACAGGTTCGATGGTCAAACATTTCGGAAAAGAATGCCCCGTATCGGAACATCCATTTCGGAACACAGCTGATCGTTCCGATACGTGGGTTCGTTCCGGAATTCCTCAAGACACGTTTCGGTACGATGGTTCACAAGAGCCAAATGTTCTGAAACATACCTCACTGTTCTGAAACACCAAGGCCATTTCAGGCCACCGTTTCGAAACATGTAAGGGTGTTTCAAAACACTTGTGCCTGCAATGTTCTAAAAAGCTGGTTTAAGTCACTTTATGCCCTCCAAAACTACCCCGACACATGCCCTAACATATTGGAAACTTAATTACACATGCCCTAAAAAGCTTCAATGTTCTAAAAAGCATATTGTAACCCCCTTAACCCAGCCTAGACGCTTGACCCGAACTAAGAATATTACACGGGGAAAACCAAAGTCAACTCGTTAAAGTCAACCTCGATTAACAACCCATTTTTTCTTTTTATCTTTTCTAGATGCACATTATTATCCTCCCTGACTAGCGAATTGATTAGGCGAAAACGACACAGCGATCAGAATTCATTTAGGGGTTCAATTGCATGCTTTTAACTTTTAGGGACCAAATTGTAAATTTCTAGACATACAAGGACTAACCAGAATTTTAAAGTTACCAATCCCAAATTAATCATGTAACATGCCAGCATGTCAAAATTCAACACAAATGTATCATCCAAACTCAACCAATTAAACTTACAACATTCAAGGACCAAAACGTAAGAAACAGAAACCTAGAACAATTCAAAATCAACATCCACCGGTCAAGTGTTTCGGAACACAAGACCCCGTATCGGAACGGTCATTTTGGAACCATGTTGACCGTTTCGATACGCGAGTGCGTTCTGAGACCCCAAATGATCCGTTTCGATACGGTGATTTATAGTGGCGAAATGTTCCGAAACATGCATACCCGTTTCGAAACACCATGGCCTTTATAGGCCACCGTTCCAAAACAGATAAGGGCGTTCCAATACTCATGGCCCTGCAATTTTCCAAATTGCTGGTTTTTCTCAACTTTTCACTTCTGAAACCATACCAACACTTGCCATAACATACATACTATATGAATAATCATCAAAGAACACCAAAACGAAGTGCAAGCTAAAACATAGCATCATACTTGCAAGCTTTAAAACTATAGGCATGCTTCCTATATATCAAAACAATAAAAAGGCTAAAAACCACATTCAAGCTTAAACCAATACTCAAAGGCCATTTACAATACCAAATAAGCAAACCAAAAATGCTCAAGATGTTCAACATCACCAATTATAACCGAGAGTAGAAATCCCACCCATTACCTCTTATTACACCAAGGTAAAACCACATACATTGTTTAGTCAAGATACTTGGAAACTACTTGCTCTCTTGCTGCCTCTAAAGCTCAATTCTCTACATTGATGAAACAAATGAGCGTAAGCATAAAGCTTAGTGAGGATCGCTAAAACCAACATTCATCAATGCATGTTATAAAGCCATATTGTCATCATTTACTAACTCATGCCTTCCTTAAAACATACTTTTTAAAACATCAATGCACATTTAAAACCACATGCTCATAGCATCATTAAAACAACAACAAAATCCTTTGCTCATGCTTAAATTAAGCATCACATGCATCTTAGCATAATTCACAAGCATCTCATGCTAAAAAATTCATCCACATTATATTGGCTCGCAAGTGATCAATCTCAAATTATATCAAAACCAACAGAAATGACACAATCGAATACGTGGATTACAAGCGTTGTCCCACACACTTCATACACACTAACGAACTACACAAGGTGGAGATATATGGCACAATCACTGTAACCCCCTTAACCCGGCCTAGACGGTTGACCCGAATTAAGAAGATTACACGGGGAAAACCAAAGTCAACCCGAAAGTCAACCTTGATTAACGACCCTTTTTTTTCCTTATTAATCTTGTCTAGATGCTCAATAACCCTAGATGTGATCACACAAACATCATACTCAAAGACCACAAACATCAGAGATCAAACAGGGACCCAATTGAACAATTTACAACTTTAGGGACCAAATTGTAAATTCTGAAAACCTTAAGAACTTAACCAGATTTTAAGTTACCAACTTAAAATTAATCATGTTTCATGCTTCTCTGCCAAATTTTAGCTCAAACGGACAACCCAAACTCATACAATTGCACAAACAAGATTCAGGACCAAAATGCAAACATTCTGAAACATTTAACCGCCCATGTCAGTCCCCAACGGTCACCCGTTCCAAAACAGGCAGAGCCCGTTTCGAAACACGGGGCCGTTCCGCAACGCGTACCGCAACGGGGGACTGGCAGTAGCCAACCCGTTCCGGAACGGTGGCACCCGTTTCGGACGGCCTGGGTTTATGCAGGGCACCCGTTCCGAAACGGTGTCAACTGTTCCGAAACGCCTTGCCCAGATTGCTGCATTTTGCTCACCCAAACCCATAATTGGCCATCCAATCATACTCCTACAGCCTCCAAACTTTACCAATATGCAACTCAACATAAATGGGACATACTTGCATCAACAATTCATCAATATAACACCATACATGAAAAGCCCCAATTCTAAAGGCATACTTCCTACACAAGCAACCATTTAGGCACAAACCTTCCAAATCAATCTCATTAAAACCGAAACATGATCCAACAACATCATCAACATAAAAACATCCTTGTCCAAACATAAACGAACACATACACAAAAACCCGAGAGATTCTACCTCATTGCCTTTATTAACTATAACTATTCACCGAGACATACATCTCAAGTGGAGTCCACCTTGAATCCCTTGCTCCTTGCTGTCCAAACTTCAAGAATCTGCATTGACGGACAAAAAGGAGCGTAAGCACATAATGCTTAGTGTAGAACTAAGGTTTTGATATAATATTTGAAAATTGTTTTGGACTAAATTGAAAAGAATTTAAAATATGTTTTTAGTCAAAAACAACTTGAAAATATGTTTAAGGGTTTTAAAGGCTTTGGAATGGTTTTAAAATGTATTTAAAGTAGTCAAAACCATGATTTTCAAGTAACCGTACCGATACGGTATTGGACCGTACCGATACGCCTTAGGGTTTTTAAACTACCAAAATTCCAGTAGCCAAAACCCGTACCGATACGCCTAGCCGTATCGATACGGTGTGTTTTGAAATAGCCCAACGGCCATAAATGGTACTATTCCCAACGGCCATAAATGGTACTATTCCCAACGGTCATAAATGGTACTATTCCCAACGGCCATAAATGGTACTATTTCCAACGGTCATAAATGGTACTATTCCAACGGCTATAAACGGCTCTATTCCCAACGGCTATAAACGGCAATATTCCCAACGGCTATAAACGGCTACAAACTCAATTGGGACTATAAATTGAAGGCTGGAACACTTGAAGAATGCAAGAGACAACATCCAAGCAATATGGTCAAGAGAATTAGAGTCTAAATTTTTATTTTACTATTCTCTTGTACATAGTCTTAAGAGAGTGTTTTTCATTGTTTTATTCTTTGTACACTCTTGTGAGCTTAAATTTGTGTAAACACCCACCTAGAGAGGTATTTAGTTTACCAAACAAATCCCTTGTAAAAGGAGAGGTTCTAGTTTAGCCTTGAGAGAAAAACTAGAGTTGGTTCTATCTTAGCCAAGTTCAAAAGATAGGGTTGTAACGGTTTCCTCCTGAGCCGGGAAAAGGGGACGAATTCATTGTTGAGTGAATTGGGAAATCCTTAGTGGTGTGCTAAGGTAGTGGATGTAGACTCAGTTGAGTAGTCGAACCACTCTAAAATTGTCGTGCAAATTGTCTACCTTTATTTCGGTTTTAGCCAATTCAACCACCAAACATTTACAACCCTCCTTGACGGTTTCGGTGATCGATTCGAGCGTGCTAAAAAGCCCAAAAATTGGTATCAGAGCCTCGTCTCCATCGAAGGACTAACATCCGGGAGTAAAGATCTATTGCTCGAAGTCCAACCGTTCAAGAAAATGGCAAGATTTGAAGAAGGCCGCTCTATCTCGTGTCCTCCACTCTTTGAAGGAGAATCATACTTCCAATGGGCAAATATCATGAAACTCTTCATCAAGTCTCAAGACTATGAGGTTTGGGACATCATTGAAGATGGGTATTTGGAAGCTCCAAAGAAGAAGAAAAAGCAAAGGAGTGCAAACGACACGAAGGCAAAGCTAAACACCAAGGCGATGCACATTCTCTATTGTGGCCTCAACGAAGAAGTTTCCAAAAAGATCTCCACATGCAAAAGTGCCAAAGAATTGTGGGAGAAACTTGAGAAGCTTTATGGCAACAAGAATGGAGAAAAGAAAGATGATGATCATTCATGTGCAAACCTTCTCTCCAATCCAAAGGTGGATGGTGTTTTGGCTCTCGAGGAGCCTAAGGTATCTTCTAACTCAAATGAATTAAATTCATATTCTTTTGATGAGTTACAAGATGCATTTGATGAATTATTTTTGGAATTTGAGACCATGAATTCCAAATTTAAGAAAATGATTTCAAAACTTGAAATTGAAAATGATTTTCTTTTAAAAACAAAAGTGGATTTTGAAAACCAAAATGAAATTTTGAAAAACGATTTAGAGTTTTCAAAAACAAGGAAAGATGTTTTAGAAAAAGAAAATTTTGATTTAAAAGTTAAGCTTGAAAGCTTAACAAAAGAAAAAGAAATTATTTTCAATAATTCATCTTGTCACATAATGACAAAATGCTCACATTGCCATTATCATGGTCATTCTATACATACTTGTCCTATAAAGAAGAGACAATCTTATAGGATTAGACAAGTATGGGTTCCTAAAGGAACTAAAGACATTGTGACTAACGTAAATGGATCCAAAGCAATTTGGATACCAAAAATCAAGTGAATGTCTTTTTGTAGGTGTGTTAGAGCAATGGTAAGCAAAGCAAAATTAAAGAATGCTCAAATCACACATGATAAGAAGATTGAGTAACATCTAAGCTTAATGCTTTTATTTTTTACATTTGGTTATCTAATTTTTGTTTGACTAATGTTCATGCATTTGAGCTTTTATTTCAATATCTAAACAAGCATGACATTATTTGAAAATTTTATGCATATGAATCATATTGTTTCATTAATATGTTTGCATAAAGTTTTAAAGTCTTGGATAAATTGAATTTCATGTATTTTTAAATTGATTTGATTCAGTGGTGAAATTCAATCTCTTAAGTGTCAAGTTTTTGAGCTAAAATTTAATGTGATGTTTTGAGTAAGGGGGAGCCAATTTTTTAAAACCAAAATTTTAAGTGTCAAATTTTATTTTTGCCTCCTATGTTATCTTGAACTTAAATGTCATTTTAAATTCTTTTTGATATAACAAAAAGGGGGAGAAATGGTTTGAAAAATTGAATTTTCAAATGAATAAGGGTGAGCTTTATTTGATTTCATATCTTAATCTCTTATTCACAATTTTAAAGTTAAAGGGGGAGAATCTCAAACAAATTTTTCAAGTTGGTTTTATTATATCAAAAAGGGGGAGATTGTAGAACTAAGGTTTTGATATAATATTTGAAAATTGTTTTGGACTAAATTGAAAAGAATTTAAAATATGTTTTTAGTCAAAAACAACTTGAAAATATGTTTAAGGGTTTTAAAGGCTTTGGAATGGTTTTAAAATGTATTTAAAGTAGTCAAAACCATGATTTTCAAGTAACCGTACCGATACGGTATTGGACCGTACCGATACGCCTTAGGGTTTTTAAACTACCAAAATTCCAGTAGCCAAAACTCGTACCGATACGCCTAGCCGTATCGATACGGTGTGTTTTGAAATAGCCCAACGGCCATAAATGATACTATTCCCAACGGCCATAAATGGTACTATTCCCAAGGTCATAAATGGTACTATTCCCAACGGCCATAAATGGTACTATTTCCAACGGTCATAAATGGTACTATTCCAACGGCTATAAACGGCTCTATTCCCAACGGCTATAAACGGCAATATTCCCAACGGCTATAAACGGCTACAAACTCAATTGGGACTATAAATTGAAGGCTGGAACACTTGAAGAATGCAAGAGACAACATCCAAGCAATATGGTCAAGAGAATTAGAGTCTAAATCTTTATTTTACTATTCTCTTGTACATAGTCTTAAGAGAGTGTTTTTCATTGTTTTATTCTTTGTACACTCTTGTGAGCTTAAATTTGTGTAAACACCCACCTAGAGAGGTATTTAGTTTACCAAACAAATCCCTTGTAAAAGGAGAGGTTCTAGTTTAGCCTTGAGAGAAAAACTAGAGTTGGTTCTATCTTAGCCAAGTTCAAAAGATAGGGTTGTAACGGTTTCCTCCTGAGCCGGGAAAAGGGGACGAATTCATTGTTGAGTGAATTGGGAAATCCTTAGTGGTGTGCTAAGGTAGTGGATGTAGACTCGGTTGAGTAGTCGAACCACTCTAAAATCGTCGTGCAAATTGTCTACCTTTATTTCGGTTTTAGCCAATTCAACCACCAAACATTTACAACCCTCCTTGACGGTTTCAGTGATCGATTCGAGCGTGCTAAAAAGCCCAACACTTAGTGAGGTATGCTCAAAACCAAAACACCATCAATGCAGCGGGTCATAAATCACTTTTAAAAACAAACCCGATTTGTTTACCAAAGCCATGTTTGAAAACCCCTTTTCAACAACAAGCTCAAAACCATGCATTGCACATACATGAAAACCAACCCTTAGCTTAGCATGCTAAGAAAACCTTTTCAAAGCACAACTTACAAAATCATCCATTTAGCCAAACCATGCATAAACACCATATGCAAGCTAAAACGAAACCTTGGAAAACACTCCCATTTCACAACATACCTTTCTTAAACTTGAAAGCCAATTCAAGCAAGAATCTTTTAAAACCATTTCACAAACCAACCAACACATGCATTAAACCAAAGGCAACATATATGAACCACAACATCATCATCACATGCCTTTAAAAACAAGTCTTAACAAGACTCCAATGCACTAAAGATATTTCATGCTCACATGCATCATTTTCCAAATGATAATCAACACTTGTTCAACTTAACAAGTAAACATGCATTCACAAGCATTATACACTTTCCATGCAACCATGCATCTTTTCAAGCATCTCATGCTTCACATGCAATTATGCATCATTTCAAGCATCCCATGCTTCATCACAATCAAGAACATCATATTGGCCTTCAAGTGATCAACCACATTCACTTTTCAACTCAACACCCAATCGGATACGCGGATTCCGAGCGTTGTCCCTACGCTCCATACACCCTACCAATCCAAGGTCTCCCAAATGGACTTTTAAACACCATTTGACCTCAACATCCTAAGGTTCCCATGTATGGACTTTTAAACACCATACAACCTTAGCTTTCCCGAGGTTCCCATGTATGGACTTTCAAACACCATACAACCTCAACTTTTCCCCAAGGTTCCCATGTATGGACTTTCAAACACCATACAACCTTGACATGCACAAGGTTCCCATGTATGGACTTTTAAACACCATATAACCTTTGCTCAACCAAGGTCCTCGAATGGGCAACACCTCCATTATGACCTCAACCATCTCGTTAGGATACTTGAAGGGAGTTTACCGGTCCACTCTTGACCACTCCACCTCCAAGGCGACTTAATTCACGGTGCACCCAATCCTATAGTCGGCTAACTATATCCGATCAAAGAACCAAGAACCACTTACATCACTTGCAATATAACCACCTTACCACATTAGTCCAATGTTTCACATGCATAACCATAATGCAAAAACCATCATTTACCAACATTAATTCACTGTTTTAAAGCATTAAACAAAGCCATTGAACAACATGCAACACCATGCATCAAAACCACATTTTCAATGTATAAAACCAAGGATCTCTTACCTTGAGCATCCTTCACATATGGCTTTCAAAACCAGCATTAAACCATGCTAAAATATGCTTTCAAAACAGATTTAAACCATGCAAATCACATGCATTTCAATCATCAACCACAATTGCTTAAAAGCCAATTTCACAATCATAATTCAAGAGCGAAAATCCATTCACTTACTCTTGAGCTTAGCAAAGTTGTTTAGACTTACACTAAGCTCCCAAAAACCTTCAAACCTTGGTTTAAAAGCTGAAAACCCAACTTCACTCACCGATAACCAAGACAAGGCTAGCCAACAAGCCTTCCAAGCATCCGAAACTTTCCGCAACACCTCTAAAGCTCACGGATCAAACTCCCCTGTTTCAAGCACACAACAACAGAAGATCAATGCATCATTATGCATTAAAAACACCAGCAACACAACACAACTCGCTGCTCATCACAAATCCAACAATTCGGCTACCAAACACAACCGAAATCACCTCCAAACACTTCCAAAACTTAACCCAGCCAAGATCCATCACTTCTAACCACTTTTAAACATCAATTAACATCCAAAATAATCACAAACACGTCCTTATACCTCCAGGTATAACAGATCACCAAAACACTCCAAAAACAACCAAAAACTCAAGCAAAACTTAGGAAATTCAACCTATCTGGGATTGCATTAATTAAACCTCAACTTCTAATCAATTTAGCATTCATTTAACATCATTTTGACACTTCAAAACCCTGCTTAAACAGATCATACGAAAATTCCACCAAAATCACCAAATCTTGCATTTTAGCCAAAATCAAGATTTCAATTGAAAAGCCTTTAACAAATCATAAATCAAGGATTGAGAACTTGGGAATTTCAATAAAGAACTTGAAGTTCAGAGGAGAAGGACGTTCTTACCTCCAAACTTGAGTTTCTCCTTTTTAGAGCCAAAAAGCTTGATGAAACAACTTGCAAATTGAGAGGTTTTGTTGATGAGATGATTAGGAATCAAATGAGAGTTGAAATGAGTGATTTAGATTGACAAAATCAAAGAAGAAAATCTGGAGAATGTGTTTGGGTTGAGAGAAAATGAGAGAAAAGGAAAATTGAGAGAAAATAGAAAAGTTAGTTATAAAATGATAAAATGATTTCCCTCCACATTTCATAAACTTTAAAATCAGAATAAAGCCTTAAAATATCTTAGAAAAATCTGGAGAAACTCTTTTTGGAATATTAGCTCCTTAAAGATTCAAAGTTTCAATCCTTTATAAAACTGTCACCGAACTTTCAAAAATTACATTTTGGTCACTAGCCAAAATGTCAACCTTCCGAACCTCATTTTCCAAAATTGATTTCACAGTTCACTTAATTATATTAAAAGATAATTTTAGGACATTTTTCCATATTTTTAATGCAACCCGAACTAGGCTTTCCTAAATTCACTCTTATATATTCGATCAGCACTTTGACCGAACCAGTCAACGCCCAAAACTTCTGAGCCCAAAACCGGGGCGTTACAACTCTTCCCCCCTTAGGAAATTTCGTCCTCGAAATTTCAACCGGCGAAAAGAGAACCACAACCTTCTCAAATCACACACAAGGCAACACAAAAGCCTCAACCATCACTGGACACTTTCCACACAAAACTCCACCAACTTAGAACCACCACATGCTGTTCACAAAATCCAGAGCACACAAAGACAACCACAACTTAACCTTTCACATAACCGGACGGTACACAGCCCCAATATCAACCTGAAGAACTTCAGCTCTTACAGCACACATCACTGCAACACACAACTCCCAAGACCTGTTTACACAGAGACAACAACCAATCCAATTCAGCCACTATTCAACCTTCTCTGCTTCTAAAACTCTTGCAAACTCACAAACCTCTTCCAAGAATTTCCCAACAAGCAAAAATCCTTAAACATCAACTGCTTACCCAAACTCCTCAACGAATGCTGATAAACCCTCACAACTGTTGCTAACATTACCACCACATCTCACCAGGATCACTCACCCAGATTCCAAAAATCACATCACAACCCCAACTCGACTCCGCCAGCTATTCCATACACCACCAGCTGACCTCAAAAGAAATTCACATACACACAACCAGCCAACCACTTCTCACAAGAACCCAAATAACCAACAAAAGCCTTCGATCTTTCATAACCCTTCCACTTCAAACTTCAACCATAACACTTGTCTTACCAGGACATCGCCCAACCTACCATACATACCAACTCCTCAACTCCTCAAAGGTTGCTAAGAACCAGCACTTACAAACACAACCCTTCCACAACAACCCAAATGCTAAGCTACCCCAGCACCTGGAAACACAACCGTTAAACTACAACATCACTTAGCATCAAGGTGCTACCCCTTCCACTTAGCTATCCAAACCACTAAACTCTTTTTAAGCAACCAACACTATCCTTCTACCATCAGACCATACCACTCTCACTATTACTAGCAACTAGCCTAATATACTCCATTACGTCTAACTCTCACCCAGCACCAAAACAACCTCTAAAAACCCATCATCCAACCTAACCCAACCACCACTCTAACAGATTCGATTAGTTATTAGCGAGTATGAACATCGTATGCATGATCACCAACATGCCCTATCAATGCCTGATGTACATGTATGCAAAACCTCTAATGTCATGCCACATGTATGCATGGACCAACATATATAATATAGCATATAACAATGATTTTAACTGTGCATGAATGCCAGTTCACACCCTCCAATAACATCCTCAGATCCGTCTAAGAACAACCTCCTACCTCACTTCTAACTTATCTAACTCTATCATACCAACAATCATTAACCACAAGATTCTCACCTAAGCCTCTTCACACCAAAGATGTTTCCAAACTACAACTACTACCCCAACAACTAGCAACAAGACTAAACTTACCACGCAAGGAAAACCAACAGAAACCAACTAAGGTAACTAGAGCAAAGATTACTAAACAAGGTTACCTGAAAGCACAACACCACCCTGAAGCTTCATCAGACGAACTCTCTTCCTCGCGGAACCATCATCCTCCTACCGCACCACTGCAGCACCAGCTAACACACCAGGGTCACCACCAACTCCTTGCGGTAAGGGACCTTGGCTGTTCCGAGCCAACATCAAACAATCACGTCTCATGTGTCCAGCAGACCCACATTTCCAGCAATTCTCCTTTCCCACACTCTTCACAACTTTCTGCTCTTTCTGCCACTTCTGAACCTTGCCTCGGTCGTGCCCATCTGAGACCCTTTGGCTAACACCAAAGCTGACTTCACTCCAAGAGGACAATCACGCTTAACATGCACTTTGGAACCACAGTTCCAGCAAGCACCCGCGCCCCAACAACCTCCAACATGGCGCCTTTCACAACGGTCACACACCGGTGGCTGAACTTCCACTCCTTGCCCAAGCAATACTTACTCTACAACAACACCACCGTCACATTGCTCAACCCTTGGAAACTTCACTCCAAGATACCTTTCATAAAAGGTAGATACAAAGAAATCCCAATCAATATCAGGAATATGTGACGCCACAGCCACAGATGTCCACCAGACACAGGCATCCTCCAACATCAAAGAAACAACACTCCCCAGCTTACAAGCAAGATCACAGCCTTCCTGATCCAAGATCAGAACCACACTGGCCAACCAGGCCTCAAACATCTCCGGTGTAGAACCATGATATTCCACAGCACCCAAATCAAGCAAACGCTGCTTCGGCAAACCCACACATCCCACAGCCAGCACATCCACTGACTTTACCTTTACCACAGCCTGAGATGTTCCCAACACCTCCTGAACATCAGATGATGAACTCTTCACCACAGAACCAGCTTCTTTCCCTTGCCTTATCACCTCAACCCCAGGCACAGAAAGCTGAGACAAAACACCTCTACCAAAGGGTGAATTCCACGCCTTAACAACCTGCCCCAAGGCAGCAACCACCTCACCCAACTGCCATTCTTTCATCGACTTAGCCATACTACTAACAACAACAAACATACAATCACAACAAACAAACAAACCAGTTAGACCAGCATTAAGCAAGGATTCAAACTCCAACTCCAAAATAACACAATAGCTATATTAATAAGGCAATGGGTATCCCGAATCCTCCCCTTTACATGACATAACAGTCAACACAACATGGATATCACAACATCAAGCATATCAATCAACATACTCGATCATGCTTACATCCAACAGCATCCATTTGCATCAGCATAATATCAACATAACATACTCATTACACAATCATCAAGCATAACACCAGCTCACAACATCAGCACATATCCACATTAATTCAACAATGATTCATAAACACAAAGCATGCTCGAAAACATCAGCAACTTGATCAGAAACATCAACAATTTGCTCAGAAACATCAGCATCATGCCCAGAAACACGTGTTTCAACCAACATTCAACCAACTTTCATCCACACAACAAGGTAAACATCAACACACATCACAACAACTTACCGTTTTCCCCAAGCATTCGCAACTCAGCTCTGATACCACCAAATGTAACCCCCTTAACCCGGCCTAGACGGTTGACCCGAATTAAGAAGATTACACGGGGAAAACCAAAGTCAACCCGAAAGTCAACCTTGATTAACGACCCTTTTTTTTCTTATTAATCTTGTCTAGATGCTCAATAACCCTAGATGTGATCACACAAACATCATACTCAAAGACCACAAACATCAGAGATCAAACAGGGACCCAATTGAACAATTTACAACTTTAGGGACCAAATTGTAAATTCTGAAAACCTTAAGGACTTAACCAGATTTTAAGTTACCAACTTAAAATTAATCATGTTTCATGCTTCTCTGCCAAATTTCAGCTCAAACGGACAACCCAAACTCATACAATTGCACAAACAAGATTCAGGACCAAAATGCAAACATTCTGAAACATTTAACCGCCCATGTCAGTCCCCAACGGTCACCCGTTCCGAAACAGGCAGAGCCCGTTTCGAAACACGGGGCCGTTCCGCAACGCGTACCGCAACGGGGGACTGGCAGTAGCCAACCCGTTCCGGAACGGTGGCACCCGTTTCGGACGACTGGGTTTATGCAGGGCACCCGTTCCGAAACGGTGTCAACTGTTCCGAAACGCCTTGCCCAGATTGCTGCATTTTGCTCACCCAAACCCATAATTGGCCATCCAATCATACTCCTACAGCCTCCAAACTTTACCAACATGCAACTCAACATAAATGGGACATATTTGCATCAACAATTCATCAATATAACACCATACATGAAAAGCCCCAATTCTAAAGGCATACTTCCTACACAAGCAACCATTTAGGCACAAACCTTCCAAATCAATCTCATTAAAACCGAAACATGATCCAACAACATCATCAACATAAAAACATCCTTGTCCAAACATAAACGAACACATACACAAAAACCCGAGAGATTCTACCCCATTGCCTTTATTAACTATAACTATTCACCGAGACATACATCTCAAGTGGAGTCCACCTTGAATCCCTTGCTCCTTGCTGTCCAAACTTCAAGAATCTGCATTGACGGACAAAAAGGAGCGTAAGCACATAATGCTTAGTGAGGTATGCTCAAAACCAAAACACCATCAATTGAGCGGGTCATAAATCACTTTTAAAAACAAACCCGATTTGTTTACCAAAGCCATGTTTGAAAACCCCTTTTCAACAACAAGCTCAAAACCATGCATTGCACATACATGAAAACCAACCCTTAGCTTAGCATGCTAAGAAAACCTTTTCAAAGCACAACTTACAAAATCATCCATTTAGCCAAACCATGCATAAACACCATATGCAAGCTAAAACGAAACCTTGGAAAACACTCCCATTTCACAACATACCTTTCTTAAACTTGAAAGCCAATTCAAGCAAGAATCTTTTAAAACCATTTCACAAACCAACCAACACATGCATTAAACCAAAGGCAACATATATGAACCACAACATCATCATCACATGCCTTTAAAAACAAGTCTTAACAAGACTCCAATGCACTAAAGATATTTCATGCTCACATGCATCATTTTCCAAATGATAATCAACACTTGTTCAACTTAACAAGTAAACATGCATTCACAAGCATTATACACTTTCCATGCAACCATGCATCTTTTCAAGCATCTCATGCTTCACATGCAATTATGCATCATTTCAAGCATCCCATGCTTCATCACAATCAAGAACATCATATTGGCCTTCAAGTGATCAACCACATTCACTTTTCAACTCAACACCCAATCGGATATGCGGATTCCGAGCGTTGTCCCTACGCTCCATACACCCTACCAATCCAAGGTCTCCCAAATGGACTTTTAAACACCATTTGACCTCAACATCCTAAGGTTCCCATGTATGGACTTTTAAACACCATACAACCTTAGCTTTCCCGAGGTTCCCATGTATGGACTTTCAAACACCATACAACCTCAACTTTTCCCCAAGGTTCCCATGTATGGACTTTCAAACACCATACAACCTTGACATGCACAAGGTTCCCATGTATGGACTTTTAAACACCATATAACCTTTGCTCAACCAAGGTCCTCGAATGGGCAACACCTCCATTATGACCTCAACCATCTCGTTAGGATACTTGAAGGGAGTTTACCGGTCCACTCTTGACCACTCCACCTCCAAGGCGTCTTAATTCACGGTGCACCCAATCCTATAGCCGGCTAACTATATCCGATCAAAGAACCAAGAACCGCTTACATCACTTGCCAATATAACCACCTTACCACATTAGTCCAATGTTTCACATGCATAACCATAATGCAAAAACCATCATTTACCAACATTAATTCACTGTTTTAAAGCATTAAACAAAGCCATTGAACAACATGCAACACCATGCATCAAAACCACATTTTCAATGTATAAAACCAAGGATCTCTTACCTTGAGCATCCTTCACATATGGCTTTCAAAACCAGCATTAAACCATGCTAAAATATGCTTTCAAAACAGATTTAAACCATGCAAATCACATGCATTTCAATCATCAACCACAATTGCTTAAAAGCCAATTTCACAATCATAATTCAAGAGCGAAAATCCATTCACTTACTCTTGAGCTTAGCAAAGTTGTTTAGACTTACACTAAGCTCCCAAAAACCTTCAAACCTTGGTTTAAAAGCTGAAAACCCAACTTCACTCACCGATAACCAAGACAAGGCTAGCCAACAAGCCTTCCAAGCATCCGAAACTTTCCGCAACACCTCTAAAGCTCACGGATCAAACTCCCCTGTTTCAAGCACACAACAACAGAAGATCAATGCATCATTATGCATTAAAAACATCAGCAACACAACACAACTCGCTGCTCATCACAAATCCAACAATTCGGCTACCAAACACAACCGAAATCACCTCCAAACACTTCCAAAACTT
This sequence comes from Hibiscus trionum, assembly GCA_030270665.1. Classification (NCBI taxonomy): domain Eukaryota; kingdom Viridiplantae; phylum Streptophyta; class Magnoliopsida; order Malvales; family Malvaceae; genus Hibiscus; species Hibiscus trionum. Next base: position 3,100,403 of record BSYR01000007.1, on the reverse strand, counting down.
AACCCAGCCAAGATCCATCACTTCTAACCACTTTTAAACATCAATTAACATCCAAAATAATCACAAACACGTCCTTATACCTCCAGGTATAACAAATCACCAAAACACTCCAAAAACAACCAAAAACTCAAGCAAAACTTAGGAAATTCAACCTATCCGGGATTGCATTAATTAAACCTCAACTTCTAATCAATTTAGCATTCATTTAACATCATTTTGACACTTCAAAACCCTGCTTAAACAGATCATACGAAAATTCCACCAAAATCACCAAATCTTGCATTTTAGCCAAAATCAAGATTTCAATTGAAAAGCCTTTAACAAATCATAAATCAAGGATTGAGAACTTGGGAATTTCAATAAAGAACTTGAAGTTCAGAGGAGAAGGACGTTCTTACCTCCAAACTTGAGTTTCTCCTTTTTAGAGCCAAAAAGCTTGATGAAACAACTTGCAAATTGAGAGGTTTTGTTGATGAGATGATTAGGAATCAAATGAGAGTTGAAATGAGTGATTTAGATTGACAAAATCAAAGAAGAAAATCTGGAGAATGTGTTTGGGTTGAGAGAAAATGAGAGAAAAGGAAAATTGAGAGAAAATAGAAAAGTTAGTTATAAAATGATAAAATGATTTCCCTCCACATTTCATAAACTTTAAAATCAGAATAAAGCCTTAAAATATCTTAGAAAAATCTGGAGAAACTCTTTTTGGAATATTAGCTCCTTAAAGATTCAAAGTTTCAATCCTTTATAAAACTGTCACCGAACTTTCAAAAATTACATTTTGGTCACTAGCCAAAATGTCAACCTTCCGAACCTCATTTTCCAAAATTGATTTCACAGTTCACTTAATTATATTAAAAGATAATTTTAGGACATTTTTCCATATTTTTAATGCAACCCGAACTAGGCTTTCCTAAATTCACTCTTATATATTCGATCAGCACTTTGACCGAACCAGTCAACGCCCAAAACTTCTGAGCCCAAAACCGGGGCGTTACAATCACAACCCCTCAACACCCGTGATAGAGATTAATGGCACAATCACAACCCCTCGACATCACTCATCGGTAGTTGTATAATTCCACTAACGAGAGTACGAGACACATACCACAAGACTCACACACGAGATTAAACCATCCTCCATTGTGATCTTAGCCTCAATCGTTAGGGTACTTGGATGGAGATTACGGTAGAATCACAACCCCTCGACATCCAAGGCGACTTAATTCATGGTGCACCCAATCCTATAGACGGCTAACTATATCTGATTAACAACATTATTCCACTGTTTTACAAGCATAAATCTTAATGTCATTTCCACAAGCATAAACATGCTTAAACTCAAATACATACATCTCATAAAACCAAGGATCACCTACCAAGTGCATTCTTAAAAAATGGCATTAAACACCAGCATTATCAATGCTCAAAATATGCTTAAAACAATAATTAAAATCACATTTAATTCAAGTGCATTTTCCAACAAAACATAGCATATTTCGAGAGAGACTTTCGAATCACTTACTCTTGAGCTTAGCTAAGTGTTTCAAACTTACTTAAGCTCTCAAGACCATGCTCAAAGCGTAATAAAGCTAGAAAATCCATTTCCACTCATTGATACTCGAAATCGCGCTCGCCGACGTGAAGATTACCCCTCTGAAGCCTACAATAGTGCCTCGTTTGCTACCGGATCAAGATCCCCTGTTTTCACATCATCAAAATAGAGATCCAAATGCATTAAAATGCATTTCAACCCCAGCAACCAAACACAAACTCGTTGCCCACCAAAACTACACCAATTTACCCCTCCGAAACAACCGAAAACTCAATCGATTGCTTCCTAAACCAAGCCCAGTCAACATACAGCACTTTCAACCATTTTTAAACATCAAAACTCATCTAAAACAACCTAAACCCGTCCTTATACCTCCAGCATGCATAACACCATCATTCCACCTCAAAAACCCAACTAAAACCATCAAGAAACTCAAGAATCTCAAGGATTTCGGGATCTATAATATAAAAACCCTCTTTCAACATAACAATCCACTCAAAACTCAATTAAAACCAATCCAAAAGAGAGCTCATCAAATCCAATCCGGAAATCAAGATTTTAATCATATTTTTGTAAGATTTTGATCTCAAATCAAAACTATAATAAAAACTCATCCAAAAACATCAATTAGAAGCCAAAGATCTTGGGAATTTTAATAAAGAACCTAGATTGAAGGTTGAGAGCATGATTTACCTCCAATCCTTGCCTTCCTCAATGATTGACAAGTGGCCAAAGATCTTGGGAATTTGAAGAGAACTCTTGAAATTTGTTTAGAAATCAAAGGGAGAGTGTTTGGGAGAAATGAAATCCAGAGAAAAGAGTTGGGAAATAGGTTTTGCCGGAATGAAAGTTAGTTACGTAAAATGAATCCTCAATTTCCCAATTAACTCATTTTAATTAAAATAAAACCATTTATATTTTAATTATCTAAAAGCCTTTTAAAACACATGTCAATTTAAGGAAGGTGTAATTGCACCATAGCTCCCTAAAGATTCTAAGATTTTTGGCTCCTCTTTTAAAATTTCATTTTTCCAAAGTTTTGAAACTTTACATTTTGGTCACTACCCAAAATGTACCACTTCCAAAGCCTATTTTGTAAAATTGATTTGACCAACACCTTAAACATGATTTAAGAGGATTTTAGAAAATTTTACCATATTTTTATCCTTTCCCGATCCTTGATTTCCCTAAATCACTTAACCCGATTCAAACTGTTTCCGACCGGTCTAATCCGATGTCTAAAACGACTAGGCCCAAAACCAGGGCGTTACACATATACAACATCATAGCATCAGTCTCATAAGTTACAGAACTAAAGGCATGCTTCCTAGAAGTTAAAAGCATCAAAAGGCTAAAATCCAAATGCAAGCATAAAACCAAACACAAAGGCCATTTACAAGTCCAAATATGCATCTCAAACTTGTATAAAACCAGAAAATACCAAACTAACAACATTCAAAGCATTAGACACTCCCATTGCCCTTATTACACTAGTTCAAAAGTAAGACATACATTTAGAAAAATGTCTTGGTGCGATTCCGCGAATATGCTGCCTCCAAAAGCCTAATTATCTGCATTACTTAACAAAGAGAGCATAAGCATACAAGCTTAGTGAGGATTACTCAAAACCACACACATCATCAATGTTAAAACCATTTTTCATTCTTTCGAAACAACTATGCCTTTCGTGACAAAACATACACTTTTTACATCAATCTCATTGTATTTAACATCATGCATCGTGATTCATATAAATTCAGCAATTAAACCATTGCTACTCGTATTCCAAGCTTTACGAGCATAAACACCATTATGCTAAGCTTAAACCAAAACATGCATCTTTCCAAATATGCATTAACATTATTTTCCAAAATAATTCATTTCATTATATTGGCTCGCAAGTGATAAAGAACAATCTCAAAGACATATATCGGATACAAAGATTACCAAGGGTTGTCCCACACCCTTCATACACTCTACCGGCATTACAAGGCTCAAACACGAGAGCGACCCTCCATCGTTGTGACACCCATGGTGGAGTATTCGGTACAATCACAACCCCTCAATGCCATTCATCGGTAGATGTATAATTAACTAACAAGAGACGGGACAAACACAAGGTCCGTACCCGGGAGCTACCCTCAACCGTTGCAACCTTAAACAATCCTCAATCGTTAAGGTACTTTGATGGAGTATTCGGTACAATCACAACCCCTCAACATCCAAGGCGACTTATTTATAGTGCACTCAATCATATAGCCGGCTAACTATATCCGATTTCATTTATAAAACATTTTATTCAACCTCACTTGCCAATATAACCCATAACTCATGCATAACTCACTATTTTTACAAAGCATTCATGATAATCCATAAATCAAGCATTAAACCATGCCTCAAATCTCATGCATCAAAACATGCATACAAGGATCACTTACATAGTGCATCCTTAAACCTCATGGCATCATCATACACATTTTATACATTCAAAACATGCTTTAAAACAATAGTTTGATGCAAGTAAAATCAAGTGCAACCAAAGGCTCAAAACTAGCACAACCGAGGGAGAAATTTTGATTTACTTACTTCCGAACTTAATAAATCGTTTCAAGCTCTTATTAAGTTCTCAAAACCTTTTCTGAAACATTTCCACTCTGGAAAACATAATTCCACTCACCGACTCCTAAAACAATGCTTGCCAACGCGACTACCGATCTTCCGAAGCTTCCAAAAACACTTCGTTTATGTCCAGATTACTATCTTTTATTTTTAACACATCAAAATAGAGGTTCAATGCATTAAAATGCATCCAAAACTCCAGCACAAACAAGAAATCCCGCAGCCCTGCTCTAAAGCACCAAAACACCCATCCGAAACAACCAAAAACTCAATTGATTGACCTCTAACCTCAGCCCAGCCATTACCCAACTCATCCAACACATTTTAGGCATTAATCAACATTCAAAACAACCTAAAACCATCTTTATACCTCCAGGAACTCAAATTCCTCAAGAACACCCCAAAACTCACCCAAAAACACTTCAAAACCTAAGGATCTCAAGGATTTCGGGATCTATATAATTAAGACTCCACTTCAACACCAAAATCCTTTCAAAACTCATTTAGAAACAATCTCAAACTAGCCAATTAAATCAAACTCTGAAATCACATTAAAATCTATTTTTCAATCAAGATTTCAAGAGTTTATCATTCTAACAACAAAACCTCAATCAAAATCAGTATTGAAAAGTCGAATATCTTTGGAATTTCATTAAAGAACTTAGATTAGAGGGATAGCACGGAAATTATCTCCAATCCTTGCTTCGCCTCTAATTTGGCAAGATTATCTTGAAGAAACTTGAAGGAAAATGGAAGAAATCAATAAAGAAAAGATAGGAATCAAGAGAAGATTTGAGAGAAAAGGATTTCTGGAAAATTGAGAGAAAAGAGAGAGTGTTTGGCTAAAGTGAAAGTGAGAAATGAAAAACTCGTCAAAAATTTCATTAACCGGTTAACTAACTTTCCTTAATTAATTAAATAAAACCTTTTTAATTATTTAAGAAACATTTAAAACACATGACAAATTAGGGAAAAGGCATAATTGCCAAGTAGCTCCCTAAAGATTCTAAGATTTTTTATTCTTCTTGAAAAACACATTTTCCATCTTTTAAATCTTTACATTTTGGTCACTACCCCAAATGTACACTTTAGAAAACCCTTTTTGTAAAATTGATTTGACCAACATCTTAAACACCATTTTAGAGAATTTTAGGAATTTTTATCCCATCCCGAACATTGATTTCTCTAAACTACCTTCTAACGGTTCAAACAACCGACATCGGTTCCACCGGCCCAATCTGACTCACCAAAACACCTAAGCCCAAAAACGGAGTGTTACATGTCATGGCAGTGCTTTATTTTCCTGTTTTTGTTACGTGCCTCGGCGGCTACCTGCAACCGTTGTTAGAATTTTTCAAAGAATTCTAAAAACAAAGCAGGAAGTGTTCATTAGATATTATAGCAAATTCAGCAAGTAACAGAAGTAATTGCCAGTTTTTCACAAATTAAAAAAAAATTCTAAGTCACTTTGCATGCTTTTCCCATATTAAGTTCAATTTATTTATTGGTGAGAAAATAAGTAATTGACTAACTATCATAGGCACAAGTTATATAACAAATTTTTCTGTTCCGATTAACATTAAGGCAAGTACAATGCAACCTATATGCTACTATGTATGCCTAGACAAAAAGATGCGAGAGCTATCCCCCCCAAACTCGAGATGGGCATTTCCCTCATTGCAGAAAATAAAAAAAGAAAAATACATGTTATAGATAAAAAACAGAAAAATAAAATGAAGGAATGAGAAAAAACTGGAAATTGGCTGAGGTTTGAGAGGATGCTTGAGTCTTTTGCTGCTAAAAAGGAGGAGGAGGTTTGGATGATGAAGCGACGTCCGTCAGATGTCCGGGTGGCAGACTTAGCGGGTGAGGCTTTGGCTGTCCGCGGCGGCTGGACTCTCTTGGGAATGGGATGAGGCTCTTCTTGAGGTTCTGCAGGAGGAGTGTTGAGTGTGTAAAAGTTCTATTATTTACACCCTTTTTAACCCATATTTCTGCTGCATTCAAGCATTATTCATTACATTTAGGTCAGTTTACAACAAAACATCACAAATATATTAAAGGCACAGATTCTACTAAAAATGGCTTTTTTTGCAGGTATCCGCCATAGCTGACGGAGAAGGCAGGCGCTGGGCAGAGAAGCAGAAGAGCTGAACTGGATAAGCAGACAAAGAGGACGATGCTGCCATGGTGTCGCCGTGACAGCATGGTGACAGCAGTTCTGTGGAGAGAAAAAAGCGAAATGGACCTCGATAGATAGAGAAAATTCTGCTTGTCCGTCGTGTGAAAACCATATATTTTTCCAAGCCCCGGATCAAAAGATATGTCAAGCCCAAAGTTCAAGGAGAGAAAATCCCAAGAAACAAGGAGGACGGCTGGAAAGTAGATTCCTTGAAGATTAAGTCTTTATTAGAATCATACTTTTAATTAAAGTTGTAATCCTTGTTAACTTAGAATACTTGAGCCCAAAGCTTTTATAAGGGCATGTATTTTAACCTAGGAGGGAGATCTCATATCCCATAGCCGATTACCCCATAACCGACAACCAAAAACCCCTCCGCCGTTTACCCGCCGTCGATATGTTCTAAAACCCCCCTAGGGCCACGGGTTGATTTGTAAAGTAGTTGCAAGGGTTGCTTTTGTTTTAGGAATTTTCAGTTCAATAAAATAAACTTCAAGTTCTCTTATTTTGGTTATTAATATCTTGCAAGAGCATCGGGAGAGCATTGTGAGGTTATCTATTTACTTAGCATCGGGAGAGTTAAGTATACGAAAGAAATAAGAGCAAGTTCTCTAGTTTATAGTTGAACTATCTCGTGCCTAGGGATAGGGCGAGGTTAAGTGGCTAAAGAATAATTCATACACATCGGTGTTCATCCTTCGATTCACGCCGGGAGGTATCATCAAGACGTGATCATCGATAGACTTGGACCTAGGGATAGGCCAAGGCATATATCGGATTCTTGCCAAACTTGAAGTACTGAGTTGGTGTGTTTGCTGCCACGACGATCAACGGACTGCTGCCGCGACAGGTGCTGCCGCGACGGGCGCGACGACAGAACTGGATTTCCTAGGCATTGCAATACATGCACTACTGAGCAGTTTAGTGGTGCTGTTACAGAAGATGCTAGGGAGCATCTCAAAACGTTCCAGGAGATCTGTGGTTCGTTTAGACTGCCAGGAGTTAATCCGGAGATACTGAGGCTTCGGTTATTCCCCCATTCATTGAGGGACAGAGTAAAAACTTGGTGTAATAAACTTACGACGGGTTCAATTAGAACTTGGGCAGATTTATCTCGTGAATTTTTATCTCGTTTTAATCCTTCGAATTTATCTGAGCGATTACGTAATGAAATTGCTACTTTTCAACAGGAAGATGACGAGCCGATGCACGAAGCCTGGGACAGATTTACTACTCTTCTACGGAACTGCCCAATGCATGATTCCCCGTCTGGAATCAGGTAACAAAGTTTTATAATGCTGCCAACTTACAAACTCGTATTCGAATTGATTCAGCAGCAAACGGACTATTATTGGATAAAGACCCGGACGAAGCAATGCTAGTTTTGAAAAATCTGGCTAAAAATGAAGAGCAGTTTCCGATAGCAAGAAGAGGAGGTAAACGGGTACTAGCTGTCAAGGACTATGAGGCTGACAGCACGATGAAATCACATGTAGCATTCCTTACTAAAGCAATGAAAAGGTTATTGAATGATGATACACAACATGGATTTGCTGTCGAGGAGGTATGTGACATCTGTGAGGGAAATCATAGTTCGGAGGAATGTCCAATACAGTTAGAAGAGGGAAAATATGTTGGAAATTACAACAAGCCGAACTACAACTCCAACAACTATAATCCCAATTGGAGGAAGGATCCTAAATTTTCTTGGAGCAATCCTAACAATGCCCTGAATCCCCAAGCACACAATCAGAATCAGGGAGGACCTAGATTGCTGACGCGACAGCAACTGCCGCCGCAGCAGCAACAACAGCCACGAGCTGCCACGAGCAGTATACTAGAACAGACTCTGGCCACTTTTATGTCTCAGACATGTACTTATATTGAGAATATGAATTAGTTTGTCAAGAAAACAGAGACATTCATGGATAAAACAGAGATGCGGATGACAAATCATAAAGCTACTCTGAAATCTTTGGAGACACAAATGGGTCAGGTTTCCCAACATATTAAGCCGAGGCAGACTGAAGGATTCCCTAGTAATACTGAAAATGCTAGGCAGCCCACACATGAGAAATGTAAGGCAATAACTACTAGGAGTGGGAAGAAACTACCAGGGCCGGAAAAGGAAGCTGAAACAGTAAAGGAACCAGCCTTGGATGGACCTGCCGAGGGAGCTGCCACGACAGGTAACAAACAGACTGCTGCCGATGAGCCTGTCATGACAGCAGAAGCGACAGAGGAGAAAAATGATGAACCCAAACCTCCTCAGATTCGTATGCAGTGGGAAGGACGTATCCCCCACCTCATTTTCCTCAACGAATACAGCAAGCTAAGCAAGAATCTCAACTTAAAAAGATTTATGATATTTTTAAGCAGGTTCATATTAATATTCCGCTGTTAGATGTCGTTAGGGAGATGCCCGGTTACGCCAAATTTCTCAAGGATGTCATGTCAAAGGAATATAAACTGGGGGAATTTGAAACGGTAAGGATGGCAGATGGTTGCATGAGTATTCTTCATCGGCAGGCACCCCAGAAAAAGAAGGATCCGGGGAGCTTCATCATACCTTGTGTAATCGGAGATAAATACGTGGGTAAGGCACTTTGTGATCTTGGTGCTAGTATTAATTTAATGCCAAAATCTGTTTTTCAGAAATTAGGTATTGGAAAGGCGCGGCCCACGATAGTAATCCTGCAGCTTGCAGACCGCTCTTACGTTCATCCAGAAGGAAAAATCGAAGATATTCTGGTAAGAGTGGATAAATTTATTTTTCCTGCCGACTTTCTTGTTTTAGATTGTGAAGCAGACGAAAATGCACCAATCATCCTTGGGCGACCCTTCTTAGCCACGGGAAGATCACTGATTGATGTGGAAAAAGGAGAACTCACCATGAGAGTGAATGACCAAGAGATTAAGTTGAATGTTCTCCAAGCAATGAAGCATGCTGATGCAGACGAGGAATGCAAGGCTATCACTGAAGTTATCCTTGATCAACCCTACATCTGGTCGGGCTGTCACGACATAAAAATCAGGCACTGCCGCGGCAGCCACCTACAGGGCTGTCATGACAGCACTGACGACAGCAACTCCTCTGACTCCGATACATCTGATACTGAAGATCATGAGGAGGTAAACTGGATAGGCGATCGTCCAGGTAAGTTATTCGAACCTTTGAATTACACTTCGGATAACCATGCAATCCAAAAGCCATCTACTATTGAACCACCTGCCTTAGAACTAAAGCCCCTGCCAGGGCAGCTAAAATATGCTTTTCTTGGTTCAAATGATACGTTGCCCGTAATCATCTCTTCTAAGCTGCCAAAGGAACAGGAACGACAGCTAGTAGGCATGCTGCGGCAGCACAAGAAGGCAATTGGATGGACGATAGCTGATATTCAAGGCATTAGTCCGGCGTTATGCATGCACAAAATCCTTTTAGAGGAAGATCATAAGCTGACTATAGATGCTCAAAGGCGGCTAAACCATGCGATGAAAGAGGTTGTCTGTAAAGAGATAATCAAATGGTTAGATGCTGGTATTATTTACGCCATCTCTGACAGCAAATGGGTGAGCCCGGTGCAATGCGTTCCCAAGAAAGGAGGAATGACCGTGGTGACCAATGAAAACAACGAGTTAATCCCAACCAGGACTGTGACTAGTTGGAGGGTTTGTATGGACTATCGGAAGCTTAACAAAGCTACCTGAAAGGACCACTTTCCTTTACCCTTTATTGATCAAATGCTTGATAGATTAGCGGGTAAACCTTACTATTGTTTTCTTGATGGTTATTCAGGTTATAATTAAATTGCTATCGCACCGGAGGATCAAGAAAAAACGACCTTCACATGCCTCTATGGAACGTATGCTTTTAGGAGAATGCTGTTTGGATTATGCAATGCACCCGCCACCTTCCAAAGGTGCATGATGGCTATATTCTCCGATATGGTGGAGGACTTCCTTGAGATATTTATGGATGATTTTCAGTCTTTGGAGACGATTTTGAGAGCTGCCTCGGCAATCTACAAAAGGTACTTGAAAGATGTGAAAAAGCAAACCTCGTATTGAATTGGGAAAAATGCCACTTTATGGTGGATGAAGGGATAGTCCTTGGCCATAAAATTAGCTGCCGTGGCATAGAAGTCGACAGGGCCAAAATAGAAGTGATTGAAAAACTACCGCCGCCGACCACACTCAAGGGCATTAGAAGTTTCTTAGGGCATGCTGGTTTTTATAGAAGATTCATTGCAAATTTCTCAAAAATCACCAAGCCCTTATGTCATCTTTTGGAGCAGAACCGACCCTTTGAATTTAATGATGAATGTACTGAAGCATTCAATGTTCTGAAGGAAAAGCTGGTAACAGCCCCAATAGTACAGCCACCAGACTAGACACAACCATTTGAGATTATGTGTGATGCTAGTGACTATGCTGTCGGGGCAGCACTCGGGCAACGCAGAGATAAGCTATTTCATGTCATATACTATGCCAGCAAGACACTGAATGACGCCCAAGTGAACTACACCACCACAGAAAAGGAGTTATTAGCTGTGGTGTTCTCCATCGACAAGTTTCGTTCTTACATCCTTAGGACGAAAGTAATAGTGCACACAGACCATTCTGCCCTGAAGTATTTGTTCGCAAAGAAGGATGCAAAGCCTAGATTGATACGGTGGATCCTGCTATTGCAAGAGTTCGACCTTGAAATCAAAGACAAAAAAGGGACAGAAAATCAGGTGGCAGATCACTTGTCAAGATTGGAGAAGGGACAGAGTCTGCCAATAGATGAGACAAACATATTGGAGACCTTCCCAGATGAGCAGCTCTTTACTGCCGCAGTCGCTGCCGCAACAGCCATGGCGGCATGTAAGTCTTCTGAACTTCCCTGGTATGCTGATTTAGTTAATTTTATAGTTAGCGGAATACTTCCTTCTGATCTTAATTATCAAGCCAGGAAGAGGTTCCAAAATGATGTTAGGCATTATTATTGGGACGAACCTCTTCTTTTCAAACTATGTGCATATCAAGTTATAAGGAGGTGTGTACCACAAGACGAGCAAGAAGACATTCTCCATCACTGCCATGCTTCACAATATGGAGGTCACTTAGGAGGCAACAAAACTGCTGCCAAGGTGCTGCAGTCAGGGTTCTACTGGCCGACACTGTATAAAGATGCACAGGACTTCTACAAGAACTGTGACAGGTGCCAGCGGACAGGTAACATCTCGAGGAGAAACGAGATGCCACTGCAGAACATTCTAGAAGTCGAGATCTTCGACGTTTGGGGGATTGATTTTATGGGACCTTTTCCATCTTCATGTGGAAATTTATACATCCTCCTAGCAGTGGATTATGTCTCTAAGTGGGTTGAAGCTATCGCTACACAAAGGAATGATGCCAAGACAGTCCAAAAATTTCTACACAAAAACATCTTTTCTAGGTTCGACATCCCTAAGGCGATAATCAGTGATGAAGGGAGACATTTTGACAATAGGTTTATTGCTGCCGCCCTGAAGAAATATGGTGTCAAGCATCGAATCGCGACAGCATACCACCCACAGACCAATGGACAAGCTGAGATATCCAATAGGGAAGTTAAGAACATTCTTGAGAAGATGGTTAAGCCAACTAGGAAAGACTGGTCTTTACTCCTCAATGATGCATTATGGGCATATATGATAGCTTTTAAGACTCCATTGGGCATGTCTCCATACCGATTGATTTATGGGAAAACCTGTCATCTTCCTGTCGAGATAGAGCACAGGGCATACTGGGCAATCAAGGCAGTGAATATGGACTTGGACAAGGCAGGCCAGAAAAGGCTGTTAGATCTGAACGAGATTGACGAAATAAGAACAATGGCCTACGACAATGCAAGAATTTACAAGGAGAAAACTAAGAAGTGGCATGATAGGAAGTTGTTGCCACGACAGTTCTGCCCAGGGCAGCTTGTATTGTTGTTCAATTCTAGACTGAAACTCTTCCCAGGGAAGCTAAAATCTAGATGGTCTGGCCCATTCCAAGTCGTACAAGTTTTTCCCCATGGTGCCATCACAATCCGATCATTAAAAGACGGGCACCAATTCAAAGTCAACAGACAGCGCCTCAAGCATTATCATGGGACTGAAGCCCCAGGAATACAAGAAGTGGTTACCTTAGGAGATGCCCCACAAGGCATCCCTAATTTAACCTAAATTTTAATTTTATTTATTTCTATTATTTATTATTTATTAGGAAATTAGGTTTATTTTATTCGAATAATGTTTTTATATTTTCTGTTTTTAGGAAATAAAGGAGTCAAGAAGAATAGGAGAAGTGACCCAAGCCCACCATCCACCCATCAGCCCAACAAAGCCCAATATTGAAGCATGTCGTTCCAGCTGCCACCGCGGACACGGATAAGACAGGATGTCATCAGACTGTCACGGCAGACGCAGAAACGTGTGACAGACGCGTAACAGACGCATAAATGCGTGTCAGACGCGTCAGACACGCTAAAGCTCAAAAGTCGCTCCGTTATTCACGCATGCCGTTACAGCATTAAACGGGCAGCAACTCTTCTTCTATAAAACCCCGTTTCATTTTCATTTTCATCCACTTCTGCTTTTCTTACTTGCTCTCCCCCTTTAGTTTTCATTTGCTTTCTTTTACTTTCAACAACCCTTGCAACTAACATGTCTTCTAGAAGAACCCGCCGCAGTGCTGCTTCAAATTCTCCACTGACAGCAACTCCTCCACCGTCCTTTGCAACAAGAGATATATGGGAAGAACGGGGCTTCATCTACGCTCCAAAAGCAGTCAATATGGGCCTCAAGCCTTTCATCGCAAGGACGATTAGAGCCCTCTTGTGGGAAACATTCGCAGAGCAACCAGCAGAGATGAATGAGACACTGGTAAGGGAATTCCATGCTGCCATCGGTAGCAGGACGGCAACAGCAGTAACTGTCCGAGGGACAGAAGTGCAGTTCATAGCCGAGCGCATAAACTCTTTCTATGGCCTTCATTTCGGCCCCAACGATGATGCTCACCAGCAGTTCCTGGACACCCTCGACACCGCGGCCTTCGATGCTGTCATGGCAGAAGTGACAGAAGAAGGAACTGAATGGAACACGAGCAAGAAAAATCCCAACACCGTAAGAAGGTGGCAGCTGCTTCCAGAAGCCAAATTATAGAACGCTTTCATCAAGAAGCGGATTTTGCTGTCCTCCCATCATACCACAGTGGACCAGCAGAGGCTAGCCCTAATCCACTCAATCATGAACAACCGGCCCATAAATGTGGGACGCTACATGAGGGAGAGTATCTTGGACTGCACGCACAGATCAACAGCCCTCCTCTGCCTGCCCTTCCTGATTACATCCCTCTGCCACCGCTCTGCCGTACTAGAAGCCACCACCGATCGACTAGTGAAGGGACGGGGCTGGACAGACAAGAATATTATCAGCCTCATGGAGCTGACAGTAGCAACCCCCATCTCTTCCGTCAACCCTAATGCCGCCCCAGCAGAATCATCTGAGGAGCCCAACACTGAACCTGCCACAGCAGCTGCTCCGACAGACACATACACTCAAATCCTTGCTGCCATTCAGAGGGTGGAAGACAGACAACTGGGTCTGATGACATTCATCAGGGATTTTGCCAACTCCGACAGACACATACACTCAAATTATCCCGATGTTGTCTTTCCCACCTTCCCCGCCCACTATTTCACCGTCCCCACCCCCGCCCACACACCTACACCTACTGCCACACCTCATACACAATCTGCTGCCTCCACCCCATCACCTGCCCCGACGGCATCCGGCAGCCCTCAGGCCGACATATCCGCCTGAGGGACGAAGCGACCGCCCTCGGATGACATTGATGCCTTCGTCGCTGGTTTTTCTTCTTCCTCTGTCTAGGCTGAAAGCGAGGCAGAACCCTCTATTCGGAGGAACCTGGAGAAAGAATTCACGCCTGTCAAGAGGCAGAAAAAGATGGCCAACAAAAAGCTTACGGCAAAGGCCAGCACCACCACCAGCAGCAGCAACACTTGGGACAGCGGCAACAGCTCTGACATCCAGGTCGTAGAGCAACCAGTCCAGCCTGCCCCACAGCCCAGAATCCGCCGCCAAATCCGTGTCAGCAGCAGCAGTGAAGATAGTGCTTAAAATTTAACTCTTTTATTTTCTTCTTATTGTTGCATGCTTTATCTATATTTTGTGATGTACTGCCTTCATTTTTTTTCTGTCAGTTGCATTGAGGGCAATGCAACCCTTGAGTTTGGGGGTGGCAACCCTCCATTTTAATGGAGTCTAAGTACATCTTTTTAATTAATTGTTGTGTCTTTATTTAAAGTTCTCTTAAAAAAATCAGAAAAGACTGAAAATTTTGGCTTAAAACTGTGATTTGAACTTATCTGTCACGGCAGCTCTGTCGTGACAGCATCTTTAGGACAGTTTAAGGAGAAGTTTAGAGCCTTTCTATAGTTATGAAAATCTTAAACACCATTGTGACTGTTATACTGCTTAGATTTCTTTTAGCCAAACTCGAATAGGAAGCTTTGCACTTGAATAGCCCCTAGAGGTGCCTAACACTGGCTCTAGGAAAGAAGTTTAGCAAAATAGACTCAACAGCCCTAGAGGTGCCCGAAACCGGCTCTAGGAAGTTAGCTAGAGGTGCCCGAAACCGGCTCTAGTGAAACTTTAGCTTGAAAAATAGAGAAATCAAGTCAAAACAAAAAAAAAATCAAAGAAGCATGAAAATGTGCCTTCAAGAAGATAAACTTTGGCATAAAAATTCAAGTTAAGAATTGAATATTCTAGTGAAACTAAGAGAGTCTTGGCATATAACTGTTTACAAGCCTGCACACACTACACGAGGACTATAGGGAGATTCCGGACAGATTCTAAATTATCCGACAGGTTGCTGCCGCCATAGGGAAAGAACGACGGGTAAGGGAAAATCCACTGTTTGAAAGCCAAAACAAAAATATTTCATTTTTCTTTTAGGTCTTAGTTGCTTGAGGGAAAGCAAAAACTTGAGTTTGGGGGTGTGTTGAGTGTGTAAAAGTTCTATTATTTACACCCTTTTTAACCCATATTTCTGCTGCATTCAAGCATTATTCATTACATTTAGGTCAGTTTACAGCAAAACATCACAAATATATTAAAGGCACAGATTCTACTAAAAATGGTTGTTTTTGCAGGTATCCGCCATAGCTGACGGAGAAGGCAGGCGCTGGGCAGAGAAGCAGAAGAGCAGAACTGGACAAGCAGACAAAGAGGACGATGCTGCCATGGTACCGCCGTGATAGCATGGTGACAGCAGTTCTGTGGAGAGAAAAAAACGAAATGGACCTCGATAGATAGAGAAAATTCTGCTCGTCTTTCGTGTGAAAACCATATATTTTTCCAAGCCCCGGATCAAAAGATATGTCAAGCCCAAAGTTCAAGGAGAGAAAATCCCAAGAAACAAGGAGGACGGCTGGAAAGTAGATTCCTTGAAGATTAAGTCTTTATTAGAATCATATTTTTAATTAAAGTTGTAATCCTTGTTAACTTAGAATACTTGAGCCCAAAGCTTATATAAGGGCATGTATTTTAACCTAGGAGGGAGATCTCATATCCCATAGCCGATTACCCCATAACCGACAACCAAAAACCCCTCCGCCGTTTACCCGCCGTCGATATGTTCTAAAACCCCCCTAGGGCCACGGGTTGATTTGTAAAGTAGTTGCAAGGGTTGCTTTTGTTTTAGGAATTTTCAGTTCAATAAAATAAACTTCAAGTTCTCTTATTTTGGTTATTAATATCTTGCAAGAGCATCGGGAGAGCATTGTGAGGTTATCTATTTACTTAGCATCGGGAGAGTTAAGTATACGAAAGAAATAAGAGCAAGTTCTCTAGTTTATAGTTGAACTATCTCGTGCCTAGGGATAGGGCGAGGTTAAGTGGCTAAAGAAGAATTCATACACATCGGTGTTCATCTTTCGATTCACGCCGGGAGGTATCATCAAGACGTGATCATCGATAGACTTGGACCTAGGGATAGGCCAAGGCATATATGGGATTCTTGCCAAACTTGAAGTACTGAGTTGGTGTGTTTGCTACCGCGACGATCAACGGACTGCTTCCGCGACAGGTGCTGCCGCGACGGGCGCGACGACAGAACTGGATTTCCTAGGCATTGCAATACCTGCACTACTGAGCAATTCAATACCAGCCCATTCTCTTTATCTTGATATCTCAATTCTTTTATTTACGTTTACTTTATTACTCTCGTGACAACTTTCTTAAAATATTTCCTTTGCTTTCGTGCAGTAAACTAAGGTGAAGCTATTAGCCCAATCCCTATGGAGACGATATTCGATACTTCGTATCACTTTACTACTTGCGTCGTGTACACTTGCACTACCATTGCGATAGACTATTTTACACGCAACAAGGAGCAGCAGGCTGTGCTTTGTTCTCTTATGACTCTGTCTCGTCGTCCACTGGATCGGCGACTATGATATGTCACTTCCTCTTCCTAGTGCCTTCCTCCGTTGGTGCTGCTGAAGGGTCTACCGCCGTTGGGATGGCTGCTGTTGCTATTGTTGTGCTAGCTGCTACTGCTCAATTTCCTCCAATGAGGAAGTGTTCGCCACTATCGCTACTGTGCAGGCAGGTGAATGGTGTTGCTGATGCCTCTCGGGGGAGTATGTCACCTTGTTGGAAATGGAGGTGGCTGAGTAAGATGGGTAGTGCGTCAAAGATGGCATCTGTCTGTGGAAGGCGGCGTGGCGGGCAACGGCGGATAATGGCATTCCTTGTTCTGGGGCAGCTGCGGTAGCTAAATCTGTAGGGTAGGGTGGCAAGATGGGGCCGTCATTAGTGAAATTTGTAGGAGATAAGCCACAAAGGCTTCTTGAACTTCCCCCACGTATTTCATGAAAGCCAGTTGTTGCTGCTCGATGCGCTTGTTGGTGTCGATAAGGGTGCAAAACAACATGAGGATTTCGTTGTCTAGGGCAGCTTTAGTATTACCGGGGGCGGCTGGAGTGGCAGGCTGGGCGGCAGAGGGCTGACTTGGAGTTATGGGCTTTGTCTCTTGTGCCTGCATTATTTGCAGGTAGAATTTTCTGGTCCACCCTTCTTTTGTTGTCGTCATCTAATCTTTGGAGTCGATCGGGATATTGAAATTGGCGCAAAGGTAGGTGATGAGTGACGGAAAGTACAACCTACCTTTCTTCTTTCAGAAGCAGGTGTGGATCTCCTTGAATATATTCTCCCCTACATTTATGGGCCGGTTCATCATGATGCTGTGGATTAGGGTGAGCCGCGGCAGATCGACAGTAGAGTTGTGGGAGGTGGGCAACAGATGCCTCTTGATAAATTTGTTCCACAACATAGCCTCGGGCAGCAAGTGGCGGCGTTGGAAAGATCCTCCATACTTTCCTACCAACCACGGTGTGTTGAGCTTGCACAGCTTGGCCTTGAGTTTCTCATAATCGGCAGCCGTCAGTGACTACCTCCACTCCTCGTGAGGGTTGTCGTTCATATCCAGGGTATAGAAACGGTTGATTACAGCAGCATTGAGCTTCACAGGTTCCAGTCGGATGAACACGAACGACATTTCAGGGCGGGGATGATGGGCATAGAACTCCTTGAACATGGTGATGTTGGATATCTCCGGCTGTCGTGCGAATATTTCCCATCCCTTGCTGTGGATGGTTTCGAACATATTTGGTTCTAGGCCGAGATCTCCTTTCAGCCTTGTATAGTGAAAGCCTTGTTCCTCCTATATGGCCTATTTTGCGAATTTGGTTCGATATCTCTTTTCATCTTTGCTGGAGAAGAAGTGTTTGAAGGTGGGTTTGGGTGCCGATGTTGAAGCCATGTGAGACGGTTGAAGTTTACTGAAACTTGAAAGAAAATAAAGTGAGAGCAGTGGATGCAAGAATAAGATAGCAAGAAGGTGAAAGTAAAGTAAATGAATGAAGTGAGAAGGGTTTAAATAGAGGTTGCCGAGCAGTACCGTGACAACATTAAATGTCTAATAGTCCATTTATCTCATGCATGTTATGGGATGTCTGGCCGTTATTTTTGTAGCCGTTAGCGGGCAACTAGCTGTTACGCGTTTTCTGCGCTGCCCTGGGCTGTTTTGGCGGGATGGTGGGCGGGCTCCTTTCTAGGCCTTTTTCTTGATCCGACTCTTTTATTCCTAGTCTTAAAATACTAAATAAAGATAATTAAATATTAAAATAAATTCTGAAAAATTAAAATGTGGAAATTAATCTAATCCTAATAAATTGCAATAAATTAAACTTTAACCCTAATGCATAAAATAAAAATAAAGAAAGTAAAAAATTAAGTTATTTTGGGAGTGCATCTCCCAGACATAACCACTTCCTGAGGTAGTTTAGCTTGTTCTTCCCTCATGGGGGGTCTTCTTGTTCCTTCAGGTGATGTGCTGATGGGTCTTTCAGCCTGCCCTTGGGTCTGTCGCGACAGCTGCTGCCTTGGCCTATCTATATTCTGATTTTGGTAGCCTTAGCATATGAGCATCTTTCCTTTTCTTTTTCTGAGGGTTGTAACACATTTAATCTTATGCTCTAGTTGTCTACCCTCTTGGACAGCTCTCCATGTTCCACATCTATTAACGTTCTACACGTGGCTATGAATGGTCGCCCAAGGATGATAAGGGCTTTTTCATCAGCCTCACAGTCTAAGATGAGTAAATAAGTTGGAAGAATAAGGTTGCCCACTTTCACAAGGATGTCTTCGATCTTTCCCTCCGGTTGAACAAAAGAATGATCGGTAAGTTTCATCATGACGGAGGTAGGTTTGGCTGGCCAAGTTCCTAATTTATCAAAGACTACCTTAGGCATTAAGTTGATGCTTACTCCCAAGTCGCACAGAGCTTTTGTTTCGTGCTTACTGCCTATCCTACATGGAATAACAAAGATGCTCGGGTCTGTTTGCTTGGGCGGCAGTTTGTTGTGCAGTATTACCATGCACTCCTCTGTTACAACAACTCTTTCGAACTCCTCAATCCTCTTCCTTTTAGAAACCATATCCTTGAGGTATTTGGCATAGTTGGGCATATTCTGAATGGCTTCTATTAGAGGGATGTTTATTTGCACATGCTTTAGAATATACAGGAATCTACTGAACTAGTACTCTTGCTTCTGATGCTTAAGCCTATAGGGGAAAGGTGCTGGCAGGCAGATTTCCTCTATACGCTCCTTGCATGGGAACTTTATTTGTGGAGGATCATCTGCTTTAGGATCGTTGTCTTGTTTAGCTGCCGAGGCGGCTGGTGTTGATGCTTGTAACACCCCAAATTTGGGCCTAGATGTTTAGAGTCCGAATCAGACTGGTCAGAAAACGGTTCGAATCAAAAAGGGAGTTTTAGGGAACACCTAGTTCGGTATGCTTTAAAAATATAGAAAAATATCTAAAAATCCTCATTTAACATATGAAAGAGTTTGGTGAAATCAATTTTACAAAAAGGGGTTTGGAAATACTACATTTCGGTGTAGTGACCAAATCGCTGTTTTTGCAAAAGTTAAATAGTGATTGTTTTGTAAAGGATTGAAACTTTGAATCTTTAAGGAGCTAATTTTACCAAAATGTTTTCATCAGATTTTTCCTTAATTTGGGTGATTTAATTAATGTTTTAATTAAAGGAAATGAAGGATAATTTAATTAGAAACTACCTTTAACTATTCATAACTACTTTTCACAAATTTTCCCTCATTTTATTTTCTCTCAAATTCTTTTCAACCAAACACATTCTCTCCAGCAAACATCCTTTGATTTTCACTTCATTTGATGGGATTTCAATCCTCCTTTGATTCTTAATCAATTCCTCATCAAATCCACTTGATTTCTACATTGAATTTTCAAGAAAACTTGCCCAAATCAAGGAGAAATCATCCATTAGAGGTAAGCTTCATCCTTCTCCTCTAATGATCAGTTCTTTACTGAAATTCTCAAGTTATCAATCCTTTGTTAATGATTTTTAAGTGATTTTAATGTTAGAAACAAGAAATTGTCTTAAAACTCAAGATTTTGGAAGAGATCTTGGAAATTTTCATGGTGAATGATTGGGCTCTGTTTTGAGATGGTTTTCTAGTGTATTTTGGATGTTAATTGGTCTTACAAATAAGGTTTTATCAATCAAATCCCGGATAGGATTGTTTTCCTAAGTTTTGCTTGTTAGAATGATGGTTTTTGGGGTGATTTTGGTGTTCTGTTATAGCTGGAGGTATAAGGACGAGTTTGTTGTGGTTTTTTATGTTAATTGATGTTTAGAAATGATTTGAAGTAATAGATCTTGGCTGGGTTTTCTTTTGGAAGAGTTTGGAGGTGATTTCGGTTGTGTTTAGTAGCCGAAATGTGCTTTTTGGGTAGAGTAGCGAGGTTAGGTGTGTGGCTGATGATTTCAATGCATGTTGATGCATTAATCCTCTGCTCTTATGTGTTTAAAACATGGGATACATCTTCGGACGCCTTTGGTGTTGATCCAGAAGCCTAGATAGCGTTTCGGCGAGCAAGCGAAACGTAATCGGTGAGTGCGTATGGTTTTAGAAGTCCTTGAGGGACAAAGAATCAAGGTTTGGGGATTTAGGAAAGGTTTGAAACACCTTCCTAAGTCCGGAAGTCAGTATTGGCTAGATTGCTCTCATAGATGTGGTGTTTTCCCTTAAAATGCTTTTACATGTTCATGGTTTGAAATTGATAAATTCCTACTGTTTTTATGCATATTTTATAGCATGAGATGATGCTTGAAATGATTTCATGAAGTAACATGTTGCATGGTTGAGATTTGAGCTTTTGTTTAAAGCATGGCAAATGTTATAGTTTTGAAATGGGATGAGAATGTTTATGAATTCTTGCATGAAAAACAGTAGGTGAGATGATGTTATAACATAATATATTGGCATAGATGTTGAGATGATTACCTGATATAATTGATCGATCAATAGGATGAGAGTGCACTATAAACTAAAAATTCGTACGTGCTCTTTGGTTAAGCCAAAGGGAGAGAACCGATGATGGGCATTCCATCAGGTAGGACTTGGTGAAATACCCAAGCTTCGTGGCGATGAGAGATTCTGCCATGTGAGTACGGTGATGTGAGATTCAATCGGAAATTGTGTTGCTAGACGAGTGAGTACGGTGATGGTAGATGCCACCGAAAGTGTCTAGTGAGATGTCCGCATATCCGAGTAATAATGAGATGTGAAATGGCAATATAATATATGAAAATGTTTTTGATTCACATGAACCTTTGATGAAATGATTTATGCTATGAGAAATGCATATGAGATTTGTATATAAAATGCTTTGGTGTTACAAGCATGAGTATGGCTTTGCCATGAGTTTTGCATTGGTTTAAATGCATGAGAAAGAATGAAGGTACATGTGTTTTCAATGAGAAGTTGCTTGAAAGGTTTCTAAGCATGAGATAGAGTGAGCATGTTGTTAAAAAGCTTTTGAGAAAGTGTTTTCAAGATATGCATTATTGATTTGGTTTTCTTTAGAGCATGCCTCACTAAGCTTTAGTGCTTGCGCTCTCTTTCACCAATAATGCAGATAATTGAGGTGTTTTCGGGCATCAAAGAAGTTAAGATCATCCAAGGAAGTTCAAGCTCATGTATGGTAAAGTTTTCACACACTTTAGTTTTGATATAATGGCAATGGGAAACCAAGGTTGTAATTGGGAGATATCTTTGAACTCCCTAAGTTTGTGGCATGTTTAAGTTGGTATTTTTGGGTTGTAAATAGCCTTATATGCTATGTTTGAGGTTGGTTTGCTTATATTGGTTTTGTGATTAGGGAGCATGCCTTTAGACAATGTGAAATTGTGTTTGATGCCATGCCCGTGTTAGAAATTCCTAAATATGTTCCTTATGTGTAAAATGGTTTGCTGGTATGATTTGGGAGTCTTTGTGGTATGTTTGATTGGGTTTAAGAAGGAAAAACCAGCTATATCTGTTGTTTCTGGGCAAGGTGTATCGAAACACCCTCAAGTGTTTCGAAACGGGGGCCTGTAATGGTTCTTGTGTTTCGAAATGTTTTGGACTGTTTCAAAACAGTTTGGCTACTAGAGTGACCTGTTTCGGTACTGGTCTCGAAACATACCCGCGTACCGAAACGGTCAACACCATTTCGATGCATGTGTTTCGGTACGGTGGGTAGGTGTTCCGATACGGGTGACCGTTGGGCACAGATTTGAATTGCTTTGAGTCTTCATGCTTTACGTTTTGGTCCTAAATGTTGTGAATGTAATTGCTTGAGCTTGGGATGTCGTTTTAAGCTGAAATTTGGTAGAGAAGCATGTAACATGATTAATTTCATATTGGTAACCCTAAAATCAATGAAATCCCTCTAATTTACAAAAATTACAATTTGGTCCCTAATATGCGTAAGTTAAGCAATTGAGTCCCTAAACGATATCCGATCAATGTGCCTTTCTCATTCATGCTTCGTGAGTACTCACTTAGGCTTAATATGTATTTAGACAAGATTAAAATAAAAAAGGGGTCGTTAATCATGGTTGACTTTCGGGTTGACTTTGGTTTTCCCCGTGTAATCTTCGTATTTCGGCCCAAGCGTCTAGGCCGGGCTAAGGGGGTTACATTTTTTGGTATCAGAGCCAGGTTAATGAATAATTAGGGTTTGGTATGTGGTTGTTGTATGTGTTTATGCACGATTGTGTCTTTTCAGTGAAAGTTTGATGTATGAACTGGGATGTGTGTTTAAGTTGAGATGATTTTGTGATATTATACTATGTTGGAGTGTGGTTGGGGATCCCATTGCCATATCAAAACTAATGAGAAGAATTGATTTCGAAAATAAGCTTGATTACTTGGATTACTTACCTTATTGTGCCTAATTGTGTTTATTGCATTTTTGTCAGTGCATTGTTTTTATAATGGGGCCACGTAGAGAGCTGAGAATCAATACTAGATCGACGAATGAGAATGAAAATGCAGAGAATGCTTAGGATTTACCTCCTCCTCCTCCTGGTGGACCACCCGGTGGTGGTGGACCTGGGGCTGGTTATGCTGGTGATGGTGCTGGGGTTGCTGGACCTGAGGGTGTGCAGGGGCAAGCTACTCCTGACATGACCATGTTGATTAAGGCTATTGCTGGAGCTTTCCAGGCAGCCGTAGCCGGAGCTCATGAAGCTGCGCATCAGGATGATGCTAATGTGAGGTTGCCTTTGGAGCGTCTTCGCAGTCTAGGAGGGATTGAGTTCAGAGGCTTATCTCTGGAAGGATCTGAGTCTTGGTTGGAGAGCACCAAGAGGATTCTGGGTCAGTTGAACTGCAATAATGTGTAGAAGTTGGGTTGTATTGTGTCACTGCTGCATGGTGATGCTTATACGTGGTGGACGACCACTATCTTCGGGATGGAGGATGATGAGGTGACTTGGACGTTCTTCTTGAATGCGTTCAAGCGGAAGTACCTGGGAGTACGATACCTCGATGAAAAGAAGAGAGGGTTTATGTCTCTCTGCAAGGGAACATGTCTGTAGCTGAATATGAAATTCAGTTTGTTCGCCTCAGTCAGTATGCACCTGAGCTAATCCCTAATGAGCGAGAGAGGTGCGAACGATTCCGTTATGGGCTGGTAGCGGATGTCAAGACCTATATGCTTGCGGCTGATTACACTAATTTCGATGTCTTGGTCACAAGAGCCAAGGACATTGAATCGAATCTTGGTTTGGCAAGTCAGGCTGGTGGTTCTAGCTCGGAAAAGTGAGCTGCGGAACGCGATTTTGGTAGAGATCGCAACAAGAGATAGAAGGATAGAAAGCCGCACTACGATGCTAGACGTGGGGGTGGTAACCCTGGTAGAGGTCAGCAAGGACCTAATGCTTTCCTAAGGACTCCTGAATGTAACCGTTGTGGTAGAAGACATGGTGGTGAGTGTTGCGGTAACCTTGGGACATGCTGGAATTGTGGGAACCGAGGGCATTTGAAGAAAGATTGTCCTCAGTCGCTGAGAGAGGGACAGGCTTCGGTGAGAGCAACTGAGCCACAGAGAGGTCGTGGGCGCGGCCGTGGTAATTTTCAGCGTAGGGATGATGTTGGAAGGAACGTAGCACATGTTGTGGCTGTTCAACCTGAGGGTGGCGGTCAAGCTCGAGTGTATGCCCATCGTGAGGGAAGGAATGATACAGATGTGATCGCAGGTACCTTTACTTTGCAATCCTTGTCATTACTTTCTTTGATTGATTCTGGATCTACACACTCGTACACTTTGCGTGAACATGCTCAAATTCTTGGTTTACCTGTTGAGTCTTTGGATGTTGGTATGCGTGTGACTAGTTCCTTTGGTTAGACGGTTGTAACAAGGAAGTTGTATAGGAGATGTCCCTTGAAGGTGCAAAATCATGTTTTTCTTGTTGATCTCATGGAATTGCCATTCTATGGCTTTGATGTAATCCTTGGCATGGATTGGCTAGTTGAGCATAGGGCCGTTGTGGATTTTGAGAGTAAGCGAGTTTCATTGAAGCTTGCGGATGATTATGAGGTGGTGGTAGTGGGTGAGAATGTGAATTTTCTTGCCAATGTGGTGTCTACATCGGAAGCAAGCCGAATGTTGCGGCAAGGTTGCGAGGCTTACCTAGCCTTTGTTATGAATCCTAGTTCTAAGGAGGTGCGCGTTCAGGATATAAGAACTGTGCGTGAGTTCCCTGGAGTGTTTCTGGAGGAATTACCTGGATTGTCGCCTAGTCGAGAGGTGGAGTTTGGGATAGAGATGTATGAGAACACAACTCCGGTGTCCATTGCTCCCTATCGCATTGCGCCCAAAGAGTTGAAGGAGTTGAAAACGCAACTTCAGGAGTTGCTTGACCATGGCTTCATTCGGCCTAGTGTGTCACCTTGGGGTGCACCGGTCTTATTTGTGAAGAAGAAAGATGGCACGATGAGAATGTGCATCGATTATCGTCAGTTGAACAAGTTGACCATCAAAAACATGTATCCTTTGCCGAGTATTGATGACCTTTTTGATCAGTTTCGAGGAGCGGCTATGTTTTCAAAGATTGATTTGAGGTCAGGGTACTATCAGCTAAAGGTGAAAGATGTGGATGTGCCGAAAACAACCTTTAGAACGAGGTATGGGCATTATGCGTTCCTTGTAATGTCGTTTGGCTTGACAAATGCTCCTACTGCTTTCATGGACATGATGAAAAGGGTGTTCCACGAATACTTGGACAAGTTCGTTGTGGTGTTCATCGAAGATATCCTTGTGTACTTTCGTTCTGAGGAGGAGCATGAAGGCCATTTGAGAGTTGTCTTGCAAGCGATTTTGGAAAATCAGCTTTATGCTAAGCTGGGCAAGTGTGAGTTTTGGCTTAAGGAAGTTGTTTTCCTTGGTCATGTGGTTTCGGCTGAAGGGATTTGAGTTGATCCCCAAAAGGTTGAGGCGGTGATGAATTGGAAGCCTCCTAAGTCTGTTCATGAAGTCCGTAGTTTCCTTGGGTTGGCAGGATACTATCGAAGATTTGTGGATGGATTTTCTAAGATTGTTGCCCCTTTAACGAAGTTGTTGCAAAATGATGTTAAGTATGAGTTGACGGAAGCGAGACAACAAGCTTTTGAGAAGCTTAAAGCAGCTTTAACGCAAGCTCCTATCTTGGTTCAACCTGAATCTGGAAAAGAGTTTGTGGTGTATAGTGACGCATCCTATGTTGGTTTGGGGTGTGTGTTAATGCAAGAGGGTAAGGTGGTGGCTTATGCATCGTGACAGTTGAAGGTGCATGAGCGCAATTATCCTACGCATGATATTGAGTTGGATGCGGTGGTTTTTGCTTTGAAGATCTGGAGACATCATCTTTATGGTGAGAAGTGTACCGTGTACACGGATCACAAGAGTTTGAGGTATTTGATGTCTCAGAAAGATTTGAATCTTAGGCAACGGCGGTGGGTGGAGTTGCTTAAGGATTACGATCTAACGATCGAGTATCACGCGGGAAAGGCCAATGTTGTGGCTGACGCCTTGAGCAAAAAAGTGGCAGTGGAGTTAAGGGCGGTGTTTGCTAGCTTGAGCATATCGCGAGATGGAGGTTTTGTTGCTGAATTGCAAATGAAACCATCTCTGGTTTAGTTGATAAAGGATAAGCAGTTGTTGGATGATTCTTTGGTGCCACATGTTCAGGATATTGCTGAGGATAGACCATCGGATTTTTGTTTTAATGATGATGGTGTTTTATGTTTTGGAAGTCGGATAGTGGTGCCGAATGATGTGGAGTTGAGGCGTACTAGTCTGACCGAAGCTCATAGTAGTCCTTTTGCTATGCACCCTGGTAGTACAAAGATGTACCGTGATTTGAAGGATGAGTACTATTGGGTGGGTTTGAAGAAAGATGTTGTTGAATATGTGAGCAAGTGCATGGTTTGTCAGCGGGTTAAGGCTGAGCATCAGTTTCCTTCGGGGTTGTTGTAGTCGTTAAGGATCCCTGAATGGAAATGGGAGAGGATAACTATGGACTTTGTGTCTGGTTTGCCTTTATCGCCATCAAAGAAGAATTCTGTATGGGTGATTGTGGATCGCCTTACGAAGTGTGCGCATTTCTTACCTGTGTATACTATGTATACCTTGGATAAGCTTGCAGAGCTGTACATTGCTGAGATTGTACGTCTACATGGTGTACCAAAATCTATAGTGTCGGATAGAGATCCGAGGTTCACGGCAAGGTTTTGGGAGTGTTTACATCAAGCATTGAGTACGCGGCTGAATTTCAGTACTTCTTATCATCCGCAGACGGATGGGCAGTCAGAGCGCATTATCCAAGTGCTTGAGGATATGTTGAGGTGCTGCGTGATTGAGTTTCAAGGCTCTTGGGAGAAGCACTTGCCTTTGGTGGAGTTTTCTTATAATAATAGCTACCAGGCAAGTATTCCAATGGCACCTTATAAGGCTTTGTATGGGAGGAAGTGCAGAACTCCTCTTTGTTGGGCTGAAACGGGACAAAAGTTGGTCTCGATGCCAGCTTTGTTGAAAGGAACCACCGAGAAGGTGAAGCTCATTTGTGAGCGGTTGAAGGCAGCATCGGATCGGGAAAAGTCTTACGTGGATTTTAAGCGTAAGGAGATAGAGTTTGCGGTGGGTGATCGTGTGTTCCTAAAGGTTTCGCCTTGGAAGAAGGTGATGAGGTTTGGCCGGAAGGGTAAGTTGAGCCCTAGGTATATTCGGCCATACGAGGTGATAGAACGTGTGGGTCCTGTTGCTTATAAGCTGAGGCTACCACAAGAGCTAGAAAGGATACATAATGTGTTTCTTGTGTGCATGCTTCGGAGGTATCGGTCGGATCCTTCGCATGTAATGCCTGTAAGGAAGTTGAGTTGAATCCAGATTTGACTTATGATGAGGAGCCAGTTGAGATTTTGGATTCGGACAGTAAGGTTCTCCGGGGTAAGACCATTGAGCTGGTTATGGTGTTGTGGAGGCATCGTGGTGTTGAGGAAGCCACGTTGGAAAGAAATGAAGATATGAAGAAGCAGTATCCTTACCTTTGTCCTCCAGGTAAATTTCGAGGACGAAATTTCTTAAGAGGGGGAGAGTTGTAACACCCCAAATTTGGGTCTAGATGTTTAGAGTCCGAATCGGACCGGTCAGAAAACGATTCGAATTAAAAAGGAATTTTTAGGGAACACCTAGTTCCGGATGCTTTAAAAATATAGAAAAATATCTAAAAATCCTCATTTAACATATGAAAGAGTTTGGTGAAATCAAATTTACAAAATGGGGTTTGGAAATACTACATTTCAGTGCAATGACCAAATCGAAGTTTTTGCAAAAGTTAAATAGTGACTGTTTTGTAAAGAATTGAAACTTTGAATCTTTAAGGAGCTAATTTTACCAAAATGTTTTCATCAGATTTTTCCTTAATTTGGGTGATTTAATTAATGTTTTAATTAAATGAAATGAAGGATAATTTAATTAGAAACTACATTTGACTATTCATAACTACTTTTCACAAATTTTCCCTCATTTTATTTTCTCTCAAATTCTTTTCAACCAAACACATTCTCTCCAGAAAACATCATTTGATTTTCACTTCATTTGATGGGATTTCAATCTTCCTTTGATTCTTAATCAATTCCTCATCAAATCCACTTGATTTCTACATTGAATTTTCAAGAAAACTTGCCCAAATCAAGGAGAAATCATCCATTAGATGTAAGCTTCGTCCTTCTCCTCTAACGATCAGTTCTTTACTGAAAATCCCAAGTTATCAATCCTTTGTTAATGATTTTTAAGTGGTTTTAATGTTAGAAACAAGAAATTGTCTTAAAACTCAAGATCTTGGAAGAGATCTTGGAAATTTTCGTGGTGAATGATTGGGCTCTGTTTTGAGATGGTTTTCTAGTGTATTTTGGATGTTAATTGGTGTTACAAATGAGGTTTTATTAATCAAATCCTGAATAGGATTGTTTTCCTAAGTTTTGCTTGTTAGAATGATGGTTTTTGGGGTGATTTTGGTGTTCTGTCATAGCTGGTGGTATAAGGACGAGTTTGTGGTGGTTTTTGATGTTAATTAATGTTTAGAAGTGATAGATCTGGGCTGGGTTTTGTTTTGGAAGAGTTTTGAGGTGATTTCGGTTGTGTTTGGTAGCCGAAATGTGGTTTTTGGGTAGAGTAGCGAGGTTAGGTGTGTGGCTGATGATTTCAATGCATGATGATACATTAATCCTCTGCTCTTATGTGTTTAAAACAGGGGAGACATCTTCGGACGCCTTTGGTGTTGATCCAGAAGCCTAGATAGCATTTCGACGAGCAAGCGAAACGTAATCGGTGAGTGCATATGGTTTTAGAAGTCCTTGAGGGACAAAGAATCAAGGTTTGGGGATTTAGGAAAGGTTTGAAACACCTTCCTAAGTCCGAAAGTAAGTATTGGCTAGATTGCTCTCAAAGATGTGGTGTTTGCCCCTAAAATGCTTTTACATGCTCATGGTTTGAAATTGATAAATTCCTACTATTTTTATGCATATTTTATAGCATGAGATGATGCTTGAAATGATTTCATGAAGTAACATGTTGCATGGTTGAGATTTGAGCTTTTGTTTAAAGCATGGCAAATGTTATAGTTTTGAAATGGGATGAGAATGTTTATGAATTTGTGAAACCAAAATTGATTTTGATATAACACATAAACTTAAGGACCAATTTGCAAAACAATAAAATTTTAAGTACTCTTTAAAGTCTCACAATTGACAAGTATTTTTAAACAAATTAATATCGAAAGATAAGTTCTTAAACATATATAAATTCTCTAAGTCTTTTCCTATGTTCTTCAAGCCTAACTATGCAAAAACGCCCAGGCGTATCGATACCCTTATGCGTATCGATACCCTATTTGGCTACTGGAATTTTGTTTTTCAAACCAAAGTATACTGAAACGCCCAGGCGTATCGATACCCTTATGCGTATCGATACCCTCTTTTGCCACTGGAATTTTAATGAACTTACCGTACCGATATGCCTTGCAACCGTATCGATACGATATTCATCTGGGCAACTCTTTCATGAAACCGTACCAATACGCCTTGCAACCGTATCGATACGATAAGCATATCTTTGAAAAATCTGAGCATTGAATTATTCGAACGTTACTTGTAAGTTGGCTGGTTTCCCAATTTTCTAAAGACCGCTATACCGTACCGATACGCTTGGTATGCGTATCGATACGCTTTTTATGTAAACATGACTTGGGATTCTAGTGAGAAAAAACCGTATCGATACGACCTTCCGTACCGATACGCCCCTTAAAACTGTACCGGTACGCCTTCTACGCGTATCGATACGCTCTATTTTCAGGCACAACGGCTCTTTCCTCTTTGATGCAGGTATCGATACGCCCTTCCCGAGTACCGATATGGTATGCTGCAGAGCTGCATTTAATGCGGGAAAATTGCTCCCAACGGCTCTATTGATGATCCCAACTACCCAAACGGCTAGAAATCAATGCAAGGGTATAAAAACAAGCTTCAATTGACCAAGCAACAACTATTGAACCCACAAGCAACATCAAAGAAAAAATCCAAACCCTAGTGCTCTTCAAAGTCAAATTCTTGTACCCAACTCTAGTGATTTTATTTGTTATCTTGTATTGTGAGTTTGGGGAGTTTGAAATTGTATTTGGGTAAACATTTATCCTTTGAGAGGAATTGTTTGAGTTTACCAAATCCTTATCTTTGTAAATTGAGTGGATTAAGCTTTGGGTAGAAAGCTTAATCGATTTGTAAGGTTACCTCCTCATCCAAGAAAAGGGGAAGAATTCAAGTAGTGAATTGTTTGAAAATTTTTAGTGGGCACTAAGGTAGTGGATGTAGAGTTCATTTGGAGAACTTGAACCACTCTAACCACTTGTGTCATCTTTTATTTTTCACTCATTCCTCCCACCAAATTTTTAATTGCCAATTCACCCCCTCTTGGCCATTTGCAATTGTGTGATCAACTCAACAATTGGTATCAGAGCTACACTCATTGGAAGGATTACAACCCTCTTGAGTCGATTCTAGGAGAGTTTGATCAACAACTAGTCAAGCAATGGCATCCACCTCCAACTCTAACCTCTATGAGTCCCAATCTACAACCAAGCCACCATTCTTCAATGGGGATAACTACCCATATTGGAAGAATAGGATGATGCTCTTTATCAAGTCCACCGACTACATGGTGTGGGATGTGGTCTAAGAAGGTCCATACATTCCTATGAAGAGAGATGGAGAAGCAAGACTTGTCCCAAAAGTAAAAGCTGAAATGACGGATGATGAAAGAAGAAGGATGCAAGTGAATGACAAAGCTCTCCATGTGATATTTTGTGCACTTGGTCTGGATATCTACTCCAAGGTGTCTTCAATTGAAAATGCCAAGGAGGTTTGGGATACCCTCGAGACAACATATGAGGGAACTAGTGATGTCAAGGAGACAAAGATTGGGCCACTCAATCTAAGCTATGAAAATTTCAAGATGGATCCCGATGAAAGTGTCTCCAAGATGTTTGATCGATTCTCGGTCATTGTCAACGAATTGAAGGGGTTCGGCGAGATCATCCCCAAAGACAAACTAGTGAGGAAATTGTTGTACTCTCTTTCGGAGTCATGGGATGGCAAGAGAACGGCTATTATTAAAGCTCGAGATTTGAAGACTCTCAAGCTTGATGCTCTTGTTGGATCTCTACTCACCCATGAGATCATGAGGAAGGGAAGAGAAGAAGAGAAGAAAATGGTTGAGAAGAAGGATGTTGAGAAGAAGAAGGTTGGAATTGCTCTTAAAGCTTCATGTCAAGAAAGCGATTCAAATGAAGATGAAGATGAGGAGATGGCCATGTTGGCCATACGGTTCACTCGCTTCATGAAGTCCAATCGTGGGAGAAAGTTTATTAGAAAGGGAGACTTCAAGAACAAGAGTAAGGAAGAGGAGAAGGACCAAATCACTTGCTATGAATGCAAAAAGCCCGGTCACATCCGTTCCGAATGTCCTCAATTGAAGAGGAAGAGCTTTGGGAAGAAGAACAAGCTCAAGGCTCAAATAGCAACTTGGAGTGACGATGAGTCATCCAAGGAAGAGGAGGAAGTGGCCAATCTATATCTCATGGCCATTGATGATGAACCAAAGGTAAATTCTAACTTATCTAATTTTGATTTTACTTTTGATGAGCTTCAAGATGCTTATGATAAATTGCAAGAGGTTTACGATGAGTTAGTAGGAAAATATAAAAATCCATTTTGAAAAACAAGAAAACCATTTCCGATTTGAAAAATTAAAATGAGACATTTTCAAAAACTAACTCCGAATTGGAAAAGAAAGTTTTGTTTTTAGTAAATCTTTCAAATGATCTTAAAATGAAAAATCTTGAACTTGAAAAACTTCTTTCCGATTTTCAAGATTATCACACAAAGGAAGTGGATAATCTTAAAACATCAATTGCTATTGGGAAAAACAATTTTGAAAAAGGAAATCCTTCTAAATCTCAATATGTAAAAAGAAAACCCTTTATTCCTAAACAAAGAAATTTTAATAAGCAATCTAGAGGTCAAAGAGTTAGGAGTGTTTGGGTTCCTAAGGAACTCATTATTTCTAATAATATGAATGCTATTGCTTCTTGGATTCCTAAGGGAACCAAAATTTTGAAGGCTAACACACATGGACCCAAAATGATTTGGGTACCAAAAATCAAGGCCTAATTTCTTTGTTTGTAGGGGGAGCATTGCTACAAGGCTAAAGCTTCAAGCCAAAATTCTTGGTACCTTGATAGTGGATGCTCAAGACATATTACCGGTGACAAGAGTAGATTCGTGGAACTATAGCCAAAGAGTGGTGGAGTGGTAACTTTCGGTGACAACTCCAAAGGCCACATTGAAGGAATAGGCTCCATTGGTAATCACTCTTCTATTTTCATTGAAAATGTTTTGTTTGTCAACGGTCTTAAACATGATTTATTGAGCATTAGTCAATTATGTGATAAGGGTTTTAATGTTTTATTTGATAAAAGTGGTTGCAAAATTGTAAACATTAAAACAAATAAACTAATGCTCATAGGACATAGAATAGGCAATATTTACATGGTGCATTTAGATGACATCCATTCATCTCATACATGCTTAGTTGCACATGATGAACATGACTCATGGCTTTGGCATAGAAAATTAGAACATGCTAGCATGAGTGTCTTAGAGAAATTAATTTCCCTTGATCTAGTTAGAGGTTTACCCAAACTTAAATTTTCTAATGATAAAATTTGTGATGCATGTTCAAAGGGTAAACAACATAGAACTTCATTTAAATCCATTAATGATGTCTCTACTAGTAGATGTTTACAATTAATTCATATGGATCTTTTTGGGCCTATTAGAACAATGAGCTTGGGTGGAAAATCATATGCTTTTGTGCTTGTAGATGACTACTCTAGGTTTACTTGGGTTTTATTCTTAAGTACAAAAGATGAGGCTTTAGAAAAATTCATCACATTTTCTAAAATAACTCAAAATGATCTTGAACTTAAAATTTCTCACATTAGAAGTGATCATGGAACCGAATTTCAAAATCTAGGTTTCGATGAGTTTTTAAATGAGAATGGGATAAGCCACAATTTTTCCGCACCTCGCACTCCTCAACAAAATGGGGTAGTTGAGAGGAAAAATCGAACTTTAAAAGAAATGGCTAGAACCATGCTTTGCGAAAATAATTTACCTAAATATTTTTGGGCGGAAGCCACAAATACCGCTTGCTATATTATAAATCGAGTAATGATTAGGCCGATTTTGAAGAAAACACCTTATGAGATTTTAAAATCTAAGAAGCCTAACATTAGCTATTTTCATCCTTTTGGTTGCAAGTGTTTTGTTTTGAATAATGGTAAAGAAAACTTAGGTAAATTTGATGCTAAAAGTGATGAAGCTATTTTCTTAGGGTATTCTTTAAACTCTAAAGCCTATCGTGTATTTAATAAAAGAACTCTAGTAGTTGAATAGTCTATGCATGTTGTTTTCGATGATAACCTCCTTCCGAGGAAGGAATCTTGTGATGATGGTGATGTAGGAATCCTTGATGCCATTGATGGAGGACAAACGTCAAAGGTGGACGAGGTTCCAACTAAAGATGAGGATACACAAGATCCACCTCTTGAAGCCTTGAAGGACTTGGCTCTTGAGGAAAAGGAGGTGTCTTACCCAATGGAGTTCAACTATGTCAAAGGTGGTGAAATCTTGGGTGATCCATCCAAGGGGGTAACTATTAGATCCTCTCTCAAATTAATGAACCATGTTGCATTTCTTTCATGCATTGAGCCTAAAAATATTAAAGAAGCTTTAAAAGATGATTTTTGGATTTTGGCCATGCAAGAGGAATTAAATCTATTTGAGAGAATTAAAGTTTGGACACTAGTTGAAAGGCCTAATAATCAATCTACTATAGGAACTAAATGGGTATTTAGGAATAAATTAGATGAAAGTGGTAATATAGTGAGAAACAAGGCTAGGCTTGTTGCTCAAGGCTATATCCAAGAAGAGGGAATTGATTTTGATGAGACATATGCACCCGTAGCTAGGATGGAAGCCATTAGGATGCTTTTAGCATTTGTATGTTATAATAATTTCAAGCTGTTTCAAATGGATGTGAAAAGTTCCTTTTTAAATGGTTTTATAAATAAAGAAGTGTATGTTGAACAACCACCGGGTTTTGAGGATTCAAAATTTCCAAACCATGTGTTTAAACTAACAAAAGCTCTTTATGGTTTAAAACAAGCTCCTAGAGCTTGGTATAAGAGACTTTCAAATTTCTTAATTGAAAAGGGTTTTGAAAAAGGAAAGGTGGATACTACACCCTTCATAAAAAGATTGAACAATGACATTTTAGTAGTTCAAATCTATGTTGATGATATCATTTTTTGGTTCTACTAATGAGTGTTATTGTAAAGAATTTTCTAAGCTAATGCAAGGTGAGTTCGAGATGAGCATGATGGGGGAGCTCTCATTCTTTTTGGGACTCCAAATCAAACAAAGAAAAAACGGCACCTTCATAAAACAAGCTAAGTACGTGAATGATATGCTCAAAAAGTTTGGCTTGGAGAATGCAAAACCTCAAGCCACACTTATGAGTTCTTACATAAAGCTTGACAACGATGAAGGAGGTAAGTGTGTTGATTCTAAGCTTTATAGATCCATGATAGGTTCTTTGCTTTACCTTACCGCAAGTAGACCAGATATTATGTTTAGTGTTTTCTTGTGTGCTAGGTTTCAAGCAAGTCCTAGAGAATCACACTTAGTTGCCATTAAGAGAATTTTTAGATACCTTAGAGACACACCTACCTTAGGCCTTTGGTATCCTAAAGATTCTTCCTTTAGTCTTCATGCTTATTCGGATGCGGATTATGGGGGATGTAAGATAGATAGGAAAAGTACTTCCGGGACATGTCAATTCTTAGGTAGTATGCTCGTATCTTGGTTCTCTGAGAAACAAAATAGCGTAGCCTTATCTACCACCGAAGCGGAGTACATATCCTTAGGGAGTTGTTTTGCTGAAGTCCTTTGGATGAAGCAACAACTCTTAGATTATGGTGTTAAAATAGAAACCATACCCCTTAGGTGTGACAACACTAGTGCCATTTGTCTCACTAAGAATCTCATCCAACACTCTAGAACTAAACACATAGAAATTAGACATCATTTCATTAGAGATCATGTTTTGAAAAATGATGTTGTTATAGAGTTTGTTGACACCTTGAACCAATTAGCGGATATATTTACAAAACCTTTAGATAAAGAGCGCTTTTGGACCCTTAGGAGAGAGTTAGGTTTAACTAGCCTTTCTTGACCCCTTTTAGGTCCCAAGATGTCAAAATTTGCTTGAAATTGTTTGTGATTCATGCTTATGTTAATTTTGTTCTTTTTGCTTCTATGCATGTTTCTAGGGGGAGTATGCATTAAGTTTAACCATTAAAACTTGTTCATATGACATGTACATGCATTTAGGGACGTTTCAAATTGGATTTTTGCACTTAAATCTGTCAAAAATGCATAATCTCGTAAAGGTGTATCGATACGGTTGCAAAGCGTATCGAAACGGGTTGATAACTGGGAATTTTTGAAGATGAACAAGTATCGATACGACCCCGCGTATCTTTGAAAAATCTGAGTATTTAATTACTTGTCTGTTACTTGTCAGTTGGTTGGTTTCCCAATTTTCTAAAGACCGTTATACCGTACCGATACGCTTGGTATGCGTATCGATACGCTTTTTATGTGAACATGACTTGGGATTCCAGTGAGCAAAAACCATATCGATACGGCCTTCCGTACAGATACGCCCCTTAAAACCGTACCGGTACGCCTTCTACGCGTATCGATACGCTCTGTTTTCAGGTACAACGGCTCTTTCCTCTTTGATGCAGGTATCGATACGCCCTTCCCGAGTACCGATACGGTATGCTGCAAAGCTGCATTTAATGCGGGAAAATTGCTCCCAACGGCTCTATTGATGATCCCAACTACCCAAACGGCTAGAAATCAATGCAAGGGTATAAAAACGAGCTTCAATTGACCAAGCAACATCAAAGCAAAAATCCAAACCCTAGTGCTCTTCAAAGTCAAATTCTTGTACCCAACTCTAGTGATTTTATTTGTTATCTTGTATTGTGAGTTTGGGGATTTTGAAATTGTATTTGGGTAAACATTTATCCTTTGAGAGGAATTGTTTGAGTTTACCAAATCCTTATCTTTGTAAATTGAGTGGATTAAGCTTTGGGTAGAAATCTTAATCGATTTGTAAGGTTACCTCCTTATCCAAGAAAAGGGGAAGAATTCAAGTAGTGAATTGTTTGAAAATCCTTAGTGGGCACTAAGGTAGTGGATGTAGAGTTCATTTGGAGAACTT
The DNA here is from genome assembly GCA_030270665.1 of Hibiscus trionum. Taxonomy (NCBI): domain Eukaryota; kingdom Viridiplantae; phylum Streptophyta; class Magnoliopsida; order Malvales; family Malvaceae; genus Hibiscus; species Hibiscus trionum. Next base: position 3,063,685 of record BSYR01000007.1, on the reverse strand, counting down.
GAACCACTCTAACCACTTGTGTCATCTTTTATTTTTCACTCATTCCTCCCACCAAATTTTTAATTACCAATTCACCCCCTCTTGGCCATTTGCAATTGTGTGATCAACTCAACAGAATTGTTGCATGAAAAACAATAGGTGAGATGATGTTATAACATAATATATTGGCATAGATGTTGAGATACTTACCGGATATAATTGATCGATCAATAGGATGATAGTGCACTATAAACTAAAAATTCGTACGTGCTCTTTGATTAAGCCAAAGGGAGAGAACCGATGATGGGCATTCTATCGGGTAGGACTTGGTGAAATACCCAAGCTTTGTGGTGATGAGAGATTCCGCCATGTGAGTACGGTTATGTGAGATTCCACCGGAAATTGTGTTGCTAGACGAGTGAGTACGGTGATGGTAGATGCCACCGGAAGTGTTTAGTGAGATGTCAGCATATCCGAGTAATAATGAGATGTGAAATGCCAATATAATATATGAAAATGTTTTTGATTCACATGTACCTTTGATGAAATGATTTATGCTATGAGAAATGCATATGAGATTTGTATATAAAATGCTTTGGTGTTACAAGCATGAGTATGGCTTTGCCATGAGTTTTTCATTAGTTTAAATGCATGAGATAGAATGAAGGTACATGTGTTTTCAATGAGAAGTTGCTTGAAAGGTTTCTAAGCATGAGATGGAATGAGCATGTTGGTAAAAAACTTTTGAGAAAGTTTTGCTTGTTTTCCTCTATACGCTCCTTGCATGGGAACTTTATCTGTGGATGATCATCTGTTTTAGGATCGTTGTCTTGTTTAGCTGTCAAGGCGGCTGGTGTTGATGCTGTCGCGGTAGGCTGTTTTTTTGTGCTTGCTGTGTTTCTGGATGCTTTTCTACCCTGGGTTCATCTAGTTGCTTCTCACTTCTGGTAGTTATGGCTTTGCACTGCTCATAAGTAGGCTTGGCTTCTACCTCTGTTCTGTTGGATTCTGCTCCAATTGTTCTGCTACTAATGATCTCATTGAACTACCCAAATTGGGTCTCCAAGTTCTTTATAGCAGCCTCCTGGTTGTTCATATTCATCTCTGTCTTGTCCATGAAAGACTAAGTTTTATCAATAAATTTATTAGTGCGAGCAATAAATTTATTAGTTGCTTCTAGTGAATTATCGTTTTGTGGCTGCTGAGCCTGCTGTCTGGACAGGTTTTGCTAGTAGCCTCCCTGTTGTTGTTGTGGGTTGGTAGCAATTTTGGGGTTGCTCTAGGAAAAGTTGGGATGATTCTTCCATACAGGGTTGTATGTGTTCTGGGCAATCCTATTGTTCCTTTTGTATCCTCCCATAAAGTTGGCAGATGCGGTGCACTCAGAGGAATCATGGTTGCCCCCACACTCATCACAGAATGGCTCCACAACCTTGGCGTCATAGACTTTCCCAGCGGGTTTCATTATGCTCATAACCAGCTCTGTCAGCTTGTCGAGGCGGGCATTGATAGATTCTTAGGCTTCTACCTCGTTCATAGTGGCTGGTCGCCTAACGTCGCCTCGGCTGGCTGTTGGGTACTTGTAATCGTTATTGGCGGCTTGGTTCAGGATCCACAATGCCTCCTCTGGTGGTCTGTCGAGGATGATTTCGTTGGCTGAGGCACCAATCATTATCTGTGTTGGGTAGTTCACCCCGTTATACAACATTGATACATGTGTCCAAGCCGGGAAACCATGTAGCTGACAGTTGTTCATCATATGTTGGTATCGCTCCCATGCTTCATACATCGGCTCGTCATCCCCTTTTCGGAAGGCTGCTATTTCATTTTACAGTCTGTCTGTGACATTGGATGGGCTAAAATGGTCCAGAAAATCCCTACACAGCTCTGTCCATGTGTTGAACGATCCTGCTGGCTGGTTGTTTACCCATTGTTTTGCCCTATCCCTAAGTGAATAGGGAAATAATCTCAGCCTCAGTACATCTTGATGGACCCCGTGTATTTTGAATGCTCTACAGATTTCCAGGAATCCTTTTAAGTGATGCCGAGCATTTTCTGTGACAATCCCTCCAAATTACTCTAATGTGTTGATCATGTTAAACATAACGGGCTTCAGCTCGAAGTGATCCGCCTCAATCTCAGGTTCTGTCACTGTCGAATCGAACCCTCTGAAGTAATGTTCTAGATAATCCCTGGTGGTTCGAACATACTGTGGCTGTCTGGATGGAAGAGGGGGCTGCTGCCTTGGTTGATCTTGATGTTCTTTGGGCGACAGGTCTTGCTGCCCATCTCTGCCGTTCACAGCATTGTTGGCAGGGTTGTCGTTCTCCATGTTTGCCTTTGCTTTTTCTTCTTTAGTTTTCCCTAGGGCTACTCTGATTTCCTTCTTGAGCTCTCTTGTTCTTCGTTCGATATTGTCGTAATAAAGGATTTCTCCTTTTGAGTTTGCCCTGGTCATACGCTAGCAAAGGAAATCATAAAATTCTTTTTTTTCAATTAAAAATAAAAAAAAAAATGTAAAGAAATAAAAGTGCAGAAATTAAAGACGAATTTCGCTGTTACCAATCCCCGGCAGCGACGCCAAAAACTTGTAGAGCGTTTGAGTGTTCTCTATTTATGAGCGCAAGTGCACACTCTAATCAAGTTATAGTATAAAAGATATCGTCTCCCACAGGGATTGGACATCTTGATTCGAGTTGTAAGTCCTGCACAAGAAAAGTAAATGCACAATTAAATTGGATGTTGAGGAAGAAAGTAAAATAAAAACACAAGTAATTGAAAAGGAAGTGATCAGATTGATAGAGAGGGTAGGGTTATACTGCTGCTTAGCGTGAAACTGCGTTGAATAGGACAAGTCGTTTTGCGCTGCCATACTCTACTGCCTCGGCGGTGGATGGTAGATAGACTGCTGAGACCCTCTCGCTGCCTTGGCAGGGGAATGGAACTGTGTCTTGGCGGCAAACTCGAAAAAACTACAAGGCTCGGCAAAACGTTTCAAAAGTGACTCCGCTTATGTCTAAGTCAGAGTGATGTTGATGCCCACTGCAGATAATACCAGTCGTGGCGTGAATCGTGCAAAGAGAGCAATGTTGATTCGTCCTCTTTTAGCCGCCTTAAACCCTTAACCTATGTCTAGGCCAGATTGATCACACTGTCTATAGATGAAATTGTACTTACTCCTTTCGTGAGTTCGACTCTCTTGATACCGAACAAATGGATAGAATTCAACTAATCTTTCGCCTTAATTGAAAACTATGAAGAACATGGAATAAGTAAACCTTGTAATTTTATTTGCAAAAACAAACTTGAAATCCTAAACAACAATTCTCACAACTAGTTACAACATAACCCAAACCCTAAGGAGAAATTTAGAACATTTCGGCGGCAAGAAAACCTAAACTATGCCTAAGGAAAACCTAAGCTTTTTTGAATTAGAGTTACAATGGGTATATACATGCATTAGCTAGGTCTAGTCCTTCTTGAAGTAGAAGTCTTCAAAGTAGCTTTTTACATTAAATGTGACTTTAAACTCTGAATTCTTTGAGTTGAATGTGGACTTTATCATGTTGCCTTACTCCGTAAGTAATCTCGAGATTCTCCTTCGGCGGCTCTGCCCACTGCTAAAGACGTCAGAAAATTGAGTGGACAACATCGATAGAATCGGGATTTTCTACTCTACAGATCGCACTCCGGTTATTCAACTCCACAGTCTGCTGTCTTGGGCGGCGGCAGCTACTCGGTAGCATCTGTCTCTATCTGGAACTGCATCAGTACAACTCCTTGGTTTGCTACCTCAGCATCACGTCCTCAGCTCCTCTTTCCTTCTGTCAGCCTCTAGTACCTGAAACTAAAATTACACTAAAACAATACATTTTCTTCACCAAATAACAGATAGTCTAGAAAAACATAGCAAAGTAAAGAAATGCTGTAAAATGCAATGCATGGTCCTAATTATCCCTAAATATACTCAAAAACAACAATAATATGAGATGGAATGTGCATGAAATATAGAACTTGTAGACACTTTACAATTTGATAGAGACTCGATATTCACCTCCAAGTTTTGGAAAGCTCTACAGAAAGCCCTGGGATGTAAAATTAATCTGAGTACTGCCTTTCCTGCTCAATCTGATGAGTAGTCAGAACAAGTGATTCAAATCCTCGAGGATATGTTACGGGCTTGCATAGTTGATTTCAGAAAGGATTGGGAGAAATCCTTGCCTCTAGCAGAATTTACGTACAATAACAACTATCAAACTTCTATTCAAATGGCTCCATTTGAAGCTCTTTATGGTAGAAAATGTAGAACACCACTTTGTTGGTCGAAATTGGGAGAAAGCAAAGTGTTAAGACCCGATCTGCTAAAAGCAACTGAAGAGCAAATTCAAATCATTCATAATCGACCCAAAGAATCTTTTGATAGGCAAAAAGCCTATGCTGATAAGAGAAGAAGAGAAATTCAGTATGACGTGGGAGATCGAGTTTTTCTAAATGTCTCCCCGTGGAAGAAGATCCTCAGATTTGGAAAGAAAGGAAAGCTCAGTGCACGTTTCATTGGACCATTCAAAGTAATAGAACGAGTTGGCCCTGTAGCATACAAGCCAGCTCTTCCTAGTGAATTCGATAAAATTCACAACGTCTTCCATGTTTCTATGTTACGAAAATATATATCCAACCATTCTCATATTCTTGAGCCTGAAGACATAGAACTTGATCCTAATATAACTTACGAGGAGGAACCGGTTCGGATACTTGATCGAGAGACAAAAAGACTTTAGAATAAATCTCTTTCCCTTGTTAAAGTTCTTTGGAGGAATCATAAACTTGAAGAAGCTACATGGGAACCTGAATCTATTATGAAAGACCAATATCCTCATCTATTTCCCTTAGGTAAATTCGAGGACAAATTTCTTTAAGGGGAGGGATTTGTAACACCCTAAAACGGGGATTGGGAGGATGTTAAAATTTTGTTAGAATGGATGGAACATTCCTAATTATTAAAAATAGAAATCTTGATGACTAATTTGAAACATAGCATGACTAAGTGACTACTTGGGAAGGACTAAAATGTGTTGATCAATAATTCTTGAACTTTCATGTAAAAGATAAAAGAATTGAAGGGCTATGGTATGGTGTCTTGATGATTTCGGTCTTGTTGGTGAGGGGTCATCATCTTCTCTCATTTCTCTTTGTGATAGCCGACTGTTAGAAAGGGAAAAAATTCCAACTCAAAATTCTCATACTATTGAGAAGGATAACTAGCCTTGGTTAAGTAAGTTGGCAATTTAGAATTGTTCTCCTCCATTGGGAAGGTAAGATCCTTTTTTTAGTTTCTTGTATTCTTGATTCTTGATGGAATTGATGCGAATGGAGTGCGGCATTATTAGTTGATAGTTGAGCTTGAAATTAGTTGTTTTTATAATTAGAAAGTTAGTTGGATTATATAGGAATTGAAGTATGGAATTTTTGACATATTGCTTGGTATGGGGTTGGCATTCGAAATGTAAGCTAGATGATCTTGTGATTTCTATCTTTGGTCATTGATTTGTATATGGACAGAATATGCTGTAAATGCTCTGCTTTTAGATGATAAATCATGTAGTATCAAATATACAAAAAAAAAATAGTAGAATAGGCAATTGCCGAGTTGTTGTCAGGAATGTAATTGCATTTATGAAAGTGTTTCATTGTGACAATTTGGGCAATGCTAAGACTGTTCTGAATGGTTAAACGAACAAAAATGTATATGATTGACAAAGATGTCTTGTTACTTAGAGATGCAGTCGGGACTGTTTTGGTGTTTTTAAACATTGACTAATGTTAGTGATAGAATTTAGAAATATAAAGATTATTTTTAGTCCAGTTTAGAGCAGTTTTGGGGACTGCCCTGTTTCGATCTAAGTTTCATGATCCTATAAAAAGAAATTTTGAGATAATAGTTTACCAATAAACTGATAAATTAAGGCTTTCATAAAGGGGTGATTGCACTCTAATTTAAACCTCAGTAGATGTATGAACGATATTGATTAATTCATGAGATTAATGAGACATTGTAATGTTACATGTTAGAAGAGAAAGAGGATATGGAAGACAAGAGGGATGCTGTAAATCCAAACAACGATAGAAATAAGGGAATCATAATTCAGGAGCATCATTAGCTTGGAAATTATTGTAAGTGTAACTTAGATTGAATGTATGAATGTGGCTGCCTAATTCTAGTTAATTTATGAAAATTTCATTGCATAATAGCTTGATTAAAGTGAGAATGAATGCTAATTGTGGTAAGCATCTTGTGGTAATCCAAATTAGTTAAATTATTTGATTTCGTTACACGTTACTAGTTAATGTGAACTAGTCTTGAATGAAGATTTCATAATTCACATGAACGATAAAAGGCACTCAATGCCTCTCAATATAGCTGAAAATAAGCTTGTATAAATAATCCTTGATTCGAGTTAGTTTAGACACAATTGGCATGCCATAGAGTCCGGCGAGCTCGCTAGTTAGGACTACGGTCCCATGTTATTAAGGTCAAGTTATCTTTTAGTACCTTTGCTAGTCTTGTTCAAAATTGAAATCGAATTGGTACCTTGTGTGCCCTTGTTTTGGTACTAAATGTACCCTTTTTAATGTTACACTTGTTGTAGATTTGTGTGTCTAGTAACTTGTTAATCAAGGCTTAAGATAATTGAATTAATCAAATTAATGAATCTTGTTATTCATAACTTGAGTTGAAGGGCTAAGCTTGTTTAGTAATGGATTGATTTCGATCCCTTGTAGATGGATTGGATATCATGTCCCTTGTGTTTACCTAGTTTAGGATTGATTTGATGATACTTGGATGCCTATAAAAGGTTCTTGAACAATAGATTAACATGGAAAGTTAGAGAAATTGAACTGAATTATCTTCATGGATATGAACTAAACAAGTGTACCATCTTCATGTTTGTTTGAAAATATAGATTAAAATCTACAAGAAGTCCAGAAACCAAACATGATCAAGCTAGATATAATTGTTAAGGAAACTCTCAAAGCACATTTGTAGACTGGTAAAATAATTTCATAGTCTATAATTCTTGGCTTGAACTTATTGGGTTTCTCTCTTTAATGTGTTCCATGTTAAAGTTGATACTTGTAGATCAATCAAGGAGATAAGGAGGATCCTATAAGTTTAAGTGTATGTTTCGTTTTGAATTTCTTTTTGACTCCTAGGATGGTGGCACTTTTATGGCATGTAAATCCTTTTGTTTAAATTCTATGGCATGTAATTGTAAATCTTGGATGACTTGTTGGTATATAAATCTTTAATGCTAGCTTTAAAGTGTTTAAATGACTTGTCTTTGGTAGTTGTATAATGGACTTTATGATTGGTTGGTAGTTGAGATTAATTATGAGTTTAGCTAGTTAAATCTGAATTCTAGAAGCATGCCTTATTAGTGTTTTAATAATCTTAGAATTGTTACATGAAAAGTATGTATGAGGATTGTCAATTGGCTTATGTCTAGTAAATTTTATCAAATTGGTATTGGTAGAAGTCTTGAATGATCATTGTGATGCCTTGAGGAATGCCTGTACTTGGATATTTAATTTGGTGCACATTCGAATGCCATGAACCATCACATGCTAGTTTTTTTGTTAGAAGCTTTCATATCATGTTAATCATGAACTAAACAAAAAATGGTGGTGTAACTTGATGAGCCTTGAAGTTGCAAGTATTCCTGAGCTATTAATTCTTAGGATGCCAATAGTCTGACAAAAAGATAAACCTTATAGGCAATTAATCTTGTGACGGTCGAACCATGGGTTAAGTGATTGATAATGTGTGTAAATTTCATAATGATTCATTCTACGTAGATTTGGCAACATTTGAATATAACAAATTTTGGCTGCCCTTGTTCTTTCTTTACTTAGTCGTTTATTGAGGTAAATATTCACTAGTTTACTACAATATTTCCCATGTAACTCGCTCGAGTCGGTAAAACGGTTAGACCAGGTCAAGGGGGGTTACACCAACGATCGTTGTGTCCAGTCATCTTCTCCGATGAACCTCCTACTCCAATCATCTTCTCCGGTCGAACCTGCAACTCCAATCATCCCCAACCTTGCTTCAGCAATTGTCTGGTTCAATTCCGACCACCGTCTGCCGCTGTCAGGCGATTTTTAGCCACTGTGCCAGAAACCTAAAAATTCCCAAAAAAAACTCATTTTCCACCTGAATCCTAATCTAGTACCCGATCCGATCGAACAATCCATCTTCCCTACCTAAACACCTACCCGAACCACATCACTCTAATATTTTCGACCCCGCTGGAAAGCTAAGTTATCCGATCTCCTAAATCATCCTTGACGACACTCGAATAGGCTCTAGCTTTTCATATTTTCTTTCCTTATTTTAGATGTATGTTTTTTTAGGTTTTAGTCTACCTCATTACTATTCTTCGTTTTAAGACTTGAATCTGAAGTTAATATTGTGTTTTGTTGTAGGGAAATAAAAATAGAGGAGAAACGATACCTTTTGATGCGTGATTGCAGTTAAGGCGAGCTCTGGTAGCCTTCTTCGATCGCCTCTTTGTCTTCCTCGGTGCATTTTCAGCTTATGGTAAGCTTTTCGCCTCCCTCTCTCTTTCCAGGATTATTTCCGCTAATTATTGCACAATAATGATCCAAATAATTGTTTTTTATCTCTCTTCATGCTATTTATAGTAGGTGGGTCGGTTAACGTCAGTGACATCCTTAATCCGAGTGAAAGGGGAACGAGCGAATCACAGAGTGCCATGTGACTTTTTTTTGGTGGGCTCAAGAAACACAAATGTGTTTCTTTGGGCCTTTGTTAACAAATTTGGGCCGGAAAGCCATTCTTACCCAAAATGGGAGGGAAATGAGCTGTAAACTAGGCCTTACACTTATATTTTGGGCTTTAAGCTTTTATGATGTAATTTGGACATTTTAATGAATTTAATTTATTTAACATGGATTTTTATTTATTTATTCTTATATTTTGAGTTTTATTTATAGAAAAAATGTAATATATATATATATATATATATATATACCCGGACAAAATACGGGCATTATAGGTACGACCTTAGTGTATTATGCTAGGCGTATTGATACACGAGGAAGGGTATCGATACGATTTTGAGCTACTAGAATCTGGAATTTGAGAAATATAAAAATGTACCGATACACTTGCTCGAGTATCGATACGGTAGCCTTTTTATGGTTAAAGTGATATTTGAAGTTTCTGATTCTTACATTTGGGTCCCTGATTGTTCTGAATGCAATTGTATGAGTTTGGATGATCACTTGGAGCTGAAATTTGGAATGGAAGCATGAAACCTGATTAATTACGAATTGGTAACTTAAAATTGGGCTAAGACCTTATAATTTTCCATATTTGCAATTTGTTCCCTTAATGTTCGTGTTTGCAATTGAATGACTTATCGGTGTCCGATTTAAGTGGAAATTTGAACCGCTTCCAGCATGTACACCACAGGTTAATAAATTCATATAGATAAGATAAAAGAAAAAAGTAGACTTAATTTGAGTAACCTTTTCACGAGTTTGCTTCGACAAACTCAATGTAGCTCGTTTAGTTCGGTCGGAGGTCTAGGCCGGGTCGAGGGGGTTACACTCTTGTCAGTTTCCACCATGAGTGAAGGACTCATGATATTGGCGGAGGTGAGGGTGATGATGATGCTTCAAATGTCTAGCTTCTATTAATTTCTTTATGCATATCATACATTTGGACTTGTTGCTTATTATATTTGGTTTTAGACTTATTTCTTATTTTTATTTTCGGTTTATGTGTTTTCTCCTATGTTGGATTTTTCGTTTCTATTTCTATGACTTAGATATTATGATTTGTTACTTTGGATATTTTTAGTTGATTGAACTAATGTTTTATTTTGGAGTTTTATATTTTATACTTATTTCCCACTATGATCATTGATTTTAATCTAACAGAAAGGGGTAGAAGTGAGTTGTAAAATTTTTCAAACTGTTTATAGCTTTTGTTCAAAAAGAAAGGGGTCTTAAAGATTTATTTGGTTTAGTTATATCAAAAATGGGAGGTTGTTAGACCAATAGTTTTTTATTTTTATTTTGAAATAACAAATATTTAAAAGTGCTAAATTATTCTTAAATAAATTTTTTAAGGTTAATTGGAATAACTCACAATATTTTAAGTTGATAAAGCTTTTAATAAAAGTTGACTTGTTTTAGTAAGTCAAATTATCTTAAGTCAATTCAAACTTATTTCTAAATGCTCTTTAAGTTAAAAGGTACTCAAAAGACAATTTTGAGCATATATTACCGATACAACTCTTTGCATACCGGTATGATCCTTTGTGTACTGGTACGGTCCTTTGCGTACTGGTACGTGCTTTAAATTAAAAAGAAAGAATGCTCAAATAGTATCAGTACGGTACATAGCGTAGAGATACGCCCTGGAGCTAAGTTTGAAAAATTTACAGTGAGTACTGTATGATACTTAGCGTACAAATACCCTAAGCTTTGTCAAAAGTCCAATGAGCTATTTCGTACTAGTATGCCTATTAGTATCGGTATCCTTTACTCCATACCGAAACTCCTTTTTCAAGTATTGGTATGCCCTCATTAGATAACGACTATTTCTATTTTGAGCACGTATCGATACTGTAGCTCGAGTATCAATACCCACTGCTTCATAAGTTCATTTAATGTAGGAAAAACTCCCTCGAGTAGCTATAAATATGATCCCAACAACCACAACGGTTGGAAATCAATGAGAGGGTATAAAATCAAGTCCCCAAAGGTTCTCCAACAATAAGGTGACCTTTCAAAAACATTTTATAGCTTTATTGTCATATTTCTTGTAGCTATATTGTCATATTTCTTGTAGAACACTTGTGTGAGCTTTCATTATAACCTTTGATTATCATGTGTTTGAGAGTTAGTGAGCTTAAGTATTGCAAAAAAATTCCTTTTGAGGGTTTCATAGTTTGCTAATTTGTATTGAATTTTGGGAAATGGTTCACAAGATTTCGGGTACAAGTCTTGTTGAACTGTGTAAGGTTATCTCCTTATCCTAAAAGGAACGACAAATTAGTGGATTTGCTAAATCCTTAGTATGGTAACTAAGGTAGTGGATGTAGACTCCATTGAGGGAGTTCAGTCATTGCAAATATCATTGGAAATTTCTTTTCTTTTGCAATTAGTTTCCAACAAATTTTAATCTACCAATAAACCCCAGCTTGACCTCTATCGATTGATTGTTTCACTCGACAATTTTTGGGAAAAAGTTTCCTTCACACCATGTTTGTTAATAAACATGTCTCCATCAACTATCATTAAGAAGAAGACTTTGCACGAGGTATGGTTTAGAAGTCGTTTAGATTGTACTAACATAAAGATGCTTTGTTGTCCCACGTATGGTCATGTTAATAATGGGAAATTGGAGTCGATATCCATTAAATGTGTTTTCTTGGAAAATTGGAGTCGATATCCATTAAATGTGTTTTCTTGGAAAATTGGAGTCGATGTCCATTAAATATGTTACGACCATCACCCCACAAAAAGTCCACCAATCAAGAACAACAAAAACCAAATACATCTCTAAAGAAGGTGGAGCTTCTTGTTTTTACAAGATCTTCAACGGAGACATATTTGTAAACTTGTATAAAAGCAAATAGTGCATCAAAGACATCTTCGTAGAATAGGCTAGAGATGTAGAGTAAAGCGATGACATCTCCACTAACTTATCCAGAAACAACGAGCATGGCAAAGTCAACTACGTATGATAGATTAAAGACACGGTGTATAACAGACTCATTTTCGTATAATAGTACATCAGGGTAGAGCCATACCCCTCCCCAATAAACTTATTCAACGGAGATATAACCACAATATTCTATTCTGGTGGACATACCTAAAAGGATATTAAACCTCCATAGATGTATGTAGAGGTTGATCTAGTGACTAATTGGTTGAACGTGTCAGAGGATGTAGATGCAAGTTGAAAGCCATCAGCTTATACTGAGGCAGTTGTCGTGAATGTGAAAGCAACCATATGTTTGTTGTGAAAGATAAAATGGAATTAGTGTACCAGAACATTACACAAAACCTAGTGAAGCTTCCTAATTTTTAAAAGGGTTGTTCGTGGTAAATGAGTATTTCAAATGAAAGTAGTGGTTTTGAGAGTCCAAGAACCTAGAAACAAGACAAAACTAGTGGCAAAAGTTTACAATATGATTCCAAGAATCAACTTCACGTGTTTATTATTGTCCTCCACATGAATAATGATTATTTCACACCCTACTATCAAGTTTGAGCAATACTCAATTGTTCGAAAGCTTATTGTTAAATTAATGTATCTTGATTTTGATATAATAAAGGTTCTAATTTTTGAAACATTTTAATTAAATATTTAAGTGTTGAAATAACTCATAAATACTAGGTTGACAAAAGCAAATTAATCAAATGATGTGTTTTAATAGTCAAAATTTATCTAAGTCATTTGATAAGTTTTCAAAATAGTTTTACAAGTTTAAAAGTACCCAAAAAGGCATTTTCGCCATTGAGTACTGGTACAGCTTGAATGCGTACCAGTATGTATTTGGTTTTTAAAATCCAATAAGCTCTTTCAGTACTGGTACTGCTCTCAGTATCGATGCTAAGTCCACTTAATGCCAGTACTCTCCGTTTTAAAATTTTCTAGTCAGCTAGTTCACTATTGGTACGACCATTAGTACATGTATGGTTTCTTCCATACTACACCTAGTTCGAGTACCGCTACGCTCTGTATTAGACAATGATTATTTATATTTTTGAACAGGTACCGATACGGCTCTTTGAGTATCGATATCGACACTTGCCAAACAACATTTAATGCGGGAAAAACTCCTCCCAATTGCTATAATCAAGTCTCCAACAACTCAAAAGGTTGGAAATCAATGAGAGGGTATAAAAACAAGTCTACAAAACTTCTTCAATAACAAGACAACTATTCCAAAACATTAAATCAAATCCAAATGTCTATTTGAGCTTCATTGTAAAATTTCTTGTAAACATTTAAGAGAGCTTTCCTTGTAATCTTTATTTGTCAAGTGTTTGGGATTTTTGTGACCTTAAAAGACGAGAGGATAAGGGAAAGTTTTTGTTATTATTGAGTTAGTTAAAAATAAGACTCTTCGATTCACTACCCACGAGCCTGTAAAGTATTGGAAAACAAATTAGCATAGTACCGCAACACCAATCAGTAACGCGATTCACTGCCTCTGGTTTGCACTTGGAGACTACGAAACCTTGTGTATCAACACTTGCATTCATCTTTTGCATGAGAAGTGAAAATGGATTGGATTTGATGTGTGCACACCATGTCTTTGTGAATATTTCTGAATAAAACTGTGTGCATAATTGAAATTTCAAGTAAGAATTAGAGGCGCTCACGCAACCTTAATGGTGAGGAAAATGAGCTCGGGAAATCAGATTCAAAGAGTTTGGACGGTTTTTGTATCAAACTTGCCAGAACAACTACACTGGCAAGGCGTTTGGCAAGTTTTCGACAGACATGGAGTCGTTGTGGATGTGTTTGTACCAAGAAAGAGAGCGAGAGATGGAACCAGATTCGAATTTGTACGTTTGGGGTCAAAGGCGGATGCGGATCGAATCATCTAGCATTTTCATGGATTTCGGCTTTACGGATACAAATTAAAGGTAGTGATGGCGCAAAGGGAGACTAGGGATACGTTTTGGAGAAGAAAATGTGATAACACTGATTCAAGGACGAACAAGGAGATCCAGAAACAGTGGGATGATCATGATCATACGAACAATTCCAAAAGGAATCCAGTGAGGCGGCTTAACAAGGATGAGGATGATGATGATCGGATCACAGCAAAAGAGAAATCTAGAGTGGAAGAGAAATGAAAATGCGTGAATGGTGTTGTCGATGCCGATAAATGGGAAATTTTACAGAATTGTGCTTTGGGTTTTTGCCGTCAACCCAGCCAAATAGCGGATCTTGCAAATGAGATTACAAAGGCAAATTTGACAGGTTTTACGTTGATGTGAGTTGTGGGCTCTCTTGTATTATTCATGTTTGAAGATAAAGAATCGAGGAATAGAATTTTGGAGACTAGGCGTCTAGAAACATGGTTTGAAAATTTAATTGAATGGTCGCCTACATCATTTTTACCGAATCGAAGGGTATGTCTTTCAGTGAGTGGAATTCCTATTCATGGATGGTCTGAAGAAACATTTTAGAATATTGCAGCGATTTGGGGCGAACTCGTACGGATTGACATTGAGACTTTGGCGCCTTCAACGTTTGAACGAAGTCAATTTCAGATCAAAACCGACTGGATTTCACACATAGATGAAGTAATGGACTTGCGCATTAACGATAACGTCTTCACAATTCGCGATGCAGAAATTGAGGAAGCGATTGGCCCTAAGTGTGATTGTAGTTGTGAGGCGGCGAACTACTCGGAAGATACAGTGAGTACTGAGGATTTGAACATGGATATGTCCAGCCCGGTTAAGGTGTCTATAAGTGGGAGGTCAGCAAATGATACAGTGGTACCCAATTCTTTCTCTTATTCGGCTCTGGGACCGAGCCAAATTGATCGTATGTGGAATGAGAACAAGAGGGAGGATTGGCGTGTCATGAGCACGACAAGTTAGATGGCGGATGAAGATGTAAGCTTTGTCCATCGTGAAAAGGAAAGTCAGCGAATTCTGGATGTTTTGCCGAGTGATGCTGTGGTGGATGTTTTTCCAAACAATGTGGGAGTACCGAGTGCTGAACTAGTTGCCGAAGAATTAGTAGCTGATGAATTGAGCCCACATGTTGATGGGTCAAGGATAGAAATTCCTAGGGCTAATAAGGCTCAAACAATTGAATACAATGGAGAGTGTAGAAGGTAACGACAGGTTTCAGAAATCGAACTGAGTATTTTATCGTCTGGTGAGCGAGGTGAGGCTGAAGCGAAGCTGATAAAAAAGGGCAGAGGTCGTCCGAAGAAAAACCAAAAATCATCAGAGTTAATTGCTAATGGCTCTTTGTCAGATTCAGACTTCTATAACTGGAAACGAATTATTTTAAGAGAAGCGGAGGAAACATTGAAATTGGGTAAATTGATTGGGGTGAAAATAATTGGAAACGAACAAGAAACTGTAAAGGATATCGCGCGTATGATTGAAGCGCGAGAACGACAATAATTGCGAAGAGCGTTGATTTTGTGGTCGTGGAGTATGAGAGGGATGTTTTTGACATTCGAGAGAGGAGACGGATTTGCTCGGTTCTTGGATGTCTGTTTTTGTGGTATAGTAGGAGTATACGTACCGTGTGTGGGAGGGGATCAAGCGAGTTTTTTAGGCGATATGTGGTGTGGTAATCTACAACGAAGTATGGTGGAATTATTCATTGGCTATGGTGCATGATTTCCTTTGTGTCGGTAGAGTGGCGTGGTGTGGTTTGTTAAAAGTGTGTGGATCGAATAGTATGGAAACACGCAACATCGGACCATTTTTTTGTTGGTGCTTGACGACATATTTTGGCCTGGAAATTGCATCCGAGGGGGATTATTGTTGAGCTCATGTATTTATGTTTTTATCGAGAAGCGAATTGATTGGATGACTCTTTGGCAAGGGGTGGTGTTAATCGCACATCTTGGTTTTGCATGCTAGCGTGAATATTTTGTGTTTTGGTTTCTTGCTTTAGTTTTTTCGTGTTTGTTTGGTTGTTTTTAGCGTTTGTTCTTTATCTCATACTCCTCGGTACTCTTTTCCTCCATTTAGGTGTAGGGAGGTTTTTAATGAGGCCATGGAGTGTGATGACACTGTATGATACTTATTAATAAAATCATACTCTTTTGCCGATCAAAAAAAAATTATACAAACATCTTCCTTTAGGGACTTCTTAGTTTGATCATTTGTATCAAATTTTTGGAAAAGGTTCACTAGAAGTTGGGGTATAAGTCTAGGTAATAAGTGTAAGGTTATCCCCTTCTCCTAAAAGGAAACACAAATTAGTGAATTTGTGAAATCCTTAGCGTGACAGCTAAGGTAGTGCATGTAGACTCGATTGAGAAAGGTGAACCACTATAAATTACTTTTCAATTCTTCTATCCTTTACAATTTGCTCCCACCATTTTTTTAAAATTTCCAATTCACCCCTCTTGGCCAACTCCGATAGACTGGTCCACTCAACACTTATTATTGAAGACTACCCCTTTCAAAGGGTTTTGTATAAGATTTGGAGCTATATTATTCGATAAAGTATTTATATCAAGGAGGAAAATTGTTAGATTGTGACCCAAATTCTTTTAAGATTTGGTTTAAAGTGAAAATCTTACTTTTTAGGAGATTTCTTTTAGTTTACATTATTAAATGTGAGAAAACTATGTTGAGTTGAATTCTTTTGCCATAATGAAAAAATACCCCTAACATTTGACTGAATAGTCATTTTGTCTCCTATTAAAATTTTGACGCAATTTAACCCTTAATATTTCATCTTGGGTTAAAATGGACCCTATGCGGATAAAAATTGATAGGGAAAGCACAAGCTTGGATTGAATATTCCTTTTAATATAGACCTAAAAAAGAAAGCAAAAGTTAAAATTTATTTTTCCCAAACGAATCAATAAAAAGGCAAGAAATTATTAACACGCTTAAATAACAAAATACAAAAGAACAATGAAAGTAAATATGATATGACAACACCCCTTTCTAAGATCTTGTCTTAGATAAACGCGCGTCTAACATTTTGCAACGCCTAGCCCTCTAACGATCCTACCCTTAGCAACCTAGACGATGGAGAAGAATGTCAAATACTTCTTGCTGCGCAATTGGACACTCACATTCCGAAACAAGAACAAGATGAAAATCTTAAACAAAAAAAGAACTCACAAGAGAACTTTAAAAGAAATAACTGTATTGACCTAAATTGAATGAATTGTACAAAGAAAAAGAGCCTATTTATAGGCTAGTAAAACCTAATTACAAAGAAAAATAAATTTAATTTAATCTAAAATACTAACTAGATAAATAATAATGATAAAATAGAATATTATCTTAATTAAAAGAGATAACAATATTATCCCGATTAAAATAGATAATATTATCCTAAAAAAGATAATGGAATTATCCCAATTAAACGAGATAAATAGAGTCCAAATAACTGTAGAAATCTATTCTGAATTTTCGTTATGGACTTTGACTGGAGGGTTTGGACGCCAGTTATGGGTTATTTTGGAATCCTTTCAGCTCCCATGACCCATATTTGACTTGTACTAACATCAAGGCCTTTTTCTGAGTTGGATTTGCAATGGATAATCAAGTCTGCCTCTTTCCTGGATCAATCTTCTAAAACTCAGAAGTGAATCCAACGAACATCTAACACTCCATTCGAAATGTCTTTAAAAAGGTCATTTTCCTTCAATTCTTCAGAAATGAAGTTTAGCACAAATGCGTTTAACATCAATTTTAATTGTTTAGCTTTACTTCTTGTAATTGGGCATGTTGGAATTGTTAGGTCAAAATCTGGACTTGAACCTATGGTGATCGTATCATTCCCCTCTTCCTCGAAAGGATTCGTCCTCAAATCTGAAACATCAAAAGTGGTTAAATCAGAAACATTGAAAGATGTACTAACACCATACTCACCTAGTAAGTCTATACGATACGCGTTATCATTGATACGTTCTAAGACTTGAAAATGGACATCTCCTCGAGCATTGAGTTTGTTCCCTCTTTCGGAAGGAATTCTTTCTTTACACATATGAACCCAAACCCAAACGTCGGGTTCAAAGAAAACGTGTTTGTGCCCACGGTTAACTCTATTAGTGATCAATTCATTTTTCTTTCTACTCTGTTTTCTAGCCTTACCGTGAATCGATCTCACCAATTCTGCCTTTTTTTCTCCATCTAGGCTACAAAGACCCTGTAATGGCGAATGTACTAGATCCAAAATTGTGAGTGGGTTAAAGCCATAAACAATTTCAAATGGAGAAAAACTAGTGGAAGAATGAATAGAACGATTATATACAAATTCAACAAAAGGTAAACAATCGCCCCAAGATTTTAAGTTCTGGCCCACTATAGCTAGTACTAAAGATGTTAAAACACGATTAACCACTTTAGTTTGTCCGTCAGTTTGTGAATGACAAGTCGTAGAATATAAAAGTTTAGTACCTAACCTACCCCACAATACCTTCCAAAAATGGCTAAAGAATTTTACATTTCAATTGGACACAATGGTTTTAGGGAGTCCATGGAGGCGCACAACTTCCCTAAAGAATAAATCAGCCACATGTAAAGCATCGTCAATCTTATGACATGGAATGAAATGTGCCATTTTAGAGAATCCGCCAACAACAAAAATATACTATCTCTTCTCCTTTTTGTTCGAGGCAAACCTAGAACAAAATCCATAGAAATGTCAGTCCAATGAGATGTAGGAATAGGAAAAGGAGTATATAAACCATACAACATAACTTTAGATTTAGCTTGTCTACATGTAATGCATTGAGAATAAATCCTAGTAACATGTTTTTTCATATGAGGCCAAAAGAAATGTTCTTGTAGTACATCCAAAATTTTAGTTATTCCAAAGTGTCCCATAAGTCCTCCACCATGTGATTCCCTAATAAGTAATTCACGTAAAGAACAATTAGGAATACATAATCAATTTTGTCGAAACAAGAATCTATATACTCTATAAAATTTATCAAAAGAAGCATTCTCACATGCATCATATAGAGTAGCAAAATCCTAATAATCTTTGATATGCACAAATCCTAGGACATCGCGCGGATCATTGAAGCGCGAGTACAAGCTAAATAACGGAGTGGGATGACGGTGTTGTCGTGGAATATTCCCAGATTGGGATCGGCAGCGAAGCGTAGGGCAGTGCGGGATAGGGTGCGACAACACCATTGTGAGATGGCAATGATACAGGAAACAAAGCTGGAATTGCTGTCTGCGAATGTGGTATGTAAAGTGTGGTTTTCAGATAATTTTGATTTTATTTTTGTACCTTCCATTGGGCGATCAGGGGGCTTGCTCATAATATGGGATTGTGCACGGTTTAGGATGGAGGAGTCAAGAGTTTTTAGTCATTTTTTGATGTTGAAAGGTGAGTGGATTGCTTAGCATTGGAAGTGCTGGATGGTGAACATTTATGCGCCTTGTGTTTTAGAGAAACAAGTGCAGGTTTGGCGGGATTTAAGGGAAGTGATCACGATGCAGGATGGTCCGTGGTGTGTGGGTGGTGACTTCAATGTGGTGAGAGTTGCCGATGAGAGAAGTGGTTGCTTAGATTTGGCTCGGGGTGTTGCACAATTTAATGAGTTTGTGGAAGATATAGGTTTGTTGGATATCACCATGGTTGGGAAACGATTTACCTGGTTTGGATCGGGTAACAGGGCAAGCAGGCTTGATAGGTTCCTGGTGACTTGCGAGTGGATTGATCGATTCTCTAATTTGTATCAGTTGAACCTCCCTCGTGGGATCTCTGATCATACGCCGTTAAGGCTTACTAGTGAGGAAAGAGATTGGGGACCTCGCCCCTTTCGGTTTCTGAATGCTTGGTTGGAAAGAAAAGAAAATGTTGACATGATGGCAAAGGAATGGTGTCGAATTTCAGCGTTAAATGGTGGGCAAGCGATTAATTTCAAAATGAAGGAGCTGAAGAAATTCCTAAGAGTGTGGAATCGTGAATCTTTTGGCAATGTGGATACTAAAATTGGGGTGGTGACAGCTCGGATTGATAGTTTGGATAAACATGATGAGGAGGAGATGGTAGCAGAGCAGCGAAACACTGAAATTCGATGTCTTAATATTGAGCTATGGCGTTTACATAAATTACGTGAATCTATATGGCGACAGAAATCGCGGGCATTGTGGCTTAAGAAGGGGACCGAAATACGAGTTTCTTCCATAGAACAACAAAAATTAGAACTTCGAGGAACCTGATACAGGGCTTGCGCATCAATGGCAAAGGAGTGTCGGACCCAGAGAGATTAAAACGTCATGTTCATTTGGAGTTTTGGAAACATTTTGCACGAAAACCAGCCAAGGGTTGGTTGGATGTTGTTGTCTAATTCAAACAATTAGAGAGGGGGTGTAGTGATATGCTTGAGTCGAGGTTTTTAGTTTCAGAAGTGAGGGAGGCAGTGATGAGTTGCGAGGGCTCGAAAGCCCCGGGTCCTGATGGTTTCAGCTTCGCTTTCTTTAAGAGTGATTGGGAAATTTTGCAAGGGGATGTCTTGAAGTTATTTGAGTCGTTTTTTGCTACTGGAATTCTCCCTAAGGGGATTAATTCTACTTTTGTGTGAACTATGTCCGAATCTGTTTCGACGCGTAACTAATAAACTAGCGCGAATTTGTGAGTAAACTGTACAAGGCAGCTTGGATCATTCATGTTGGTTGGATTTTTTTGGCCAAAGCCTTCGGTATTTTGAACACCAGCAGCTAACCCAATTGCGGGCAATTGTGCGAGCAATTCCTATCCACGATAGTTGTGCGGATTTGTTGACTTGGATGCTGAGTTCGGATGGGAAGTTCTCGGTGGGAGATCTAATGAAGCTCATGTCTTCGTTTGGAACTTCAAATGAAGGAATGGAATGTTTTAATATATGGAATATTGCTGCCCCTCCAAAAGTTCAATGTTTTCTATGGTTCGTGCAATTGCGCAGGTTGCCGACTTTGATGATGTTAAAGGATAGGGGAATGCCGATTGAGGATGTCAAATGTGCTTGGTGTCGAGTGGGTGTTGATGAGGAGGAACATATTCTTTTTGCATGTCCTTTTGTGGAAAAGTGTAACGCCCCGGTTTTGGGCTCGGAAGTTTTGGGCGTTGACCGGTTCGGTCAAAGTGCTGTTCGAATCTAAAGAGGTGAAATTAGGAAAGCCTAGTTCGGGTTGCATTAAAAATATGGAAAAATGTTCTAAAATCATCTTTTAATATATAAAAGTGAACTGTGAAATCAATTTTGGAAAATGAGGTTCGGAAGGTTGACATTTTGGCTAGTGACCAAAATGTAATTTTTGAAAGTTCGGGGACAGTTTTATAAAGGATTGAAACTTTGAATCTTTAAGGAGCTATTATTCCAATAAGAATTTCTCCAGATTTTTCTAAGATATTTTAAGGCTTTATTCTGATTTTAAAGATTATGAAAGAGGAGGGAAATCATTTTTACCATTTCTTAACTAACTTTTCATTTTCTCTCCATTTTCCTTTTCTCTCATTTTCTCTCAAACCAAACACAATTCTCCAGATTTTTCTTCTCTAATTTTGGCATCTAAATCTCTCATTTCAACTCTCATTTGATTCCTAATCATCTCATCAACAAAACCTCTCAATTTGCAAGTTGTTTCATCAAGCTTTTTGGCTCTAAAAAGGAGAAATTCAAGTTTGGAGGTAAGAACGTCTCTCTCCTCTAAACTATCAGGTCTTTACTGAAATTCCCAAGTTCTCAATCCTTGGTTTGTGTTTTGTTAAAGGCTTTTCAATAGAAATCTTGATTTTGGCTTAAAATGCAAGATTTGGTGATTTTGGTGAAATTTTCGTGTGATCTGTTTGGGCAGTGTTTTGAAGTGTCAAAATGATGTTAAATGAATGCTAAATTGATTAGAAGTTGAGGTTTAATGAATGCAATCCCGGATAGGTTGAATTTCCTAAGTTTCGCTTGAGTTTTTGGTTGTTTTTGGAGTGTTTTTGGTGATCTGTTATACCTGGGAGTATAAGGACGTGTTTGTGATCATTTTGGATGTTAATGGATGTTTAAAAATGGTTAGAAGTGATGGATCTTGGCTGGGTTAAGTTTTGGTAATGTTTGGAGGTGATTTCGGTTGTGTTTGGTAGCCGAATTGTTGGTTGTGTGATGAGCAGCGAGTTTGGTTGTGTGGCTGCTGTTCTTAATGCATAATGATGCATTAATGTGCTGTTTTTGTGTGCTTGAAACAGGGGAGTTTGATCCGTGAGCTTTAGAGGTGTTGCGGAAGGGTTCAGATGCTTGGAAGGCTTGGTGGCTAGCCTTGTTTTGGTTATCGGTGAGTGAAGTTGGGTTTTCGGCTTTTAAACAAAGGTTTGAAGGTTTTGGGAGCTTAGTTTAAGTCTAAACAACTTTGCTAAGCTCAAGAGTAAGTATATGGATTTCTTACTTGATTTGTGATATGAATTGGCTTTTAAGCAATTGTGGTTGATGATTGGAATGCATGAGTTTTGCATGGTTTAATTCTGTTTTGAAAGCATATTTTAGCATGGTTTAGTGCTGGTTTTGAAAGCCATATGTGAAGGATGCTCAAGGTAAGAGATCCTTGGTTTTATACATTGAAAATGTGGTTTTGATGCATGGTGTTGCATGTTGTTCTATGGCTTTGTCTAATGCTTTAAAACAGTGAATTAATGTTGGTAAATGATGGTTTTTGCATGTTGGTTATGCATGTGAATCATTTGATTAATGTGGTAATGGTTTTGCATTATGGTTATGCATGTGGAACATTGGACTAATGTGGTAAGATGGTTATATTGGCAAGTGATGTAAGTGGTTCTTGGTTCTTTGATCGGATATAGTTAGCCGGCTATAGGATTGGGTGCACCGTGAATTAAGTCGCCTTGGAGGTGGAGTGGTCAAGAGTGGACCGGGAAACTCCCTTCAAGTATCCTAACGAGATGGTTGAGGTCATAATGGAGGTGTTGCCCATTCGAGGACCTTGGTTGAGCAAAGGTTATATGGAGGTGTTGCCCATATGTGAGAACCTTGTGCTTGCTGAGATCACAATGGCGGTGTTAAGTCCATGTGTGGATCTTGTATAGGGTGTCCCGGATATCGTTAGTGATTTCTACAACTACCAATCGGTGAATGCAAAGGTTATATGGAGGTGTTGCCCATATGTGAGAACCTTGTGCATGTCAAGGTTGTATGGTGGTTAAAAGTCCATACATGGGAACCTTGGGGAAGAGCTAAGGTTGTGTGGTGTTTAAAAGTCCATACATGGGAACCTTAGGATGTTGAGGTCATAATGGAGGTGTTGCCCATTCGAGGACCTTGGATTGGTAGGGTGTAGGGAGCGTAGGGACAACGCTCGGAATCCGCGTATCCGATTGGGTGTTGAGTTGAAAAGTGAATGTGGTTGATCATTTGAAGGCCAATATGATGTTCTTGATTGTGATGCATATTTGCATGTGAAGCATGAGATGCTTGAATTGATGCATAATTGCATGTGAAGCATGGAATGCTTGAAAAGATGCATGGTTGCATGGAAATTGTATAATGCTTGTAAATGCATGTTTACTTGTTAAGTTGAACAAGTGTTGATTATCTTTTGATAAATGATGCATGTGAGCATGATATATCTTTAATGCATTGGAGTCTTGGAAGACTTGTTTTAAAAGGCATGTGATGATGTTAGTATGGTTTATATTTTTGCCTTGGTAAATGCATGTGATGGATTGCTTGAGTAATGGTTTTAAAAAGGTTTCTTGCTTGAAATGGCTCTCAAGTTTGAGAAAGGTATGTTATGGATGGGAGTGTATTCCAAGGCTTTGTTTTAGCTTTGCATATGGTGTTTATGCATGGTTTGGCTAAATGGTTGGTTTTTGCAAGTTGTGCTTTGAAAAGGGTTTTCTTAGTTTGCTAAACTAAGGGTTGGTTTTCATGTAAGTGCAATGCATGGTTTTGATGCTTGTTGTTGAAAAGGGTTTCAAACATGGCTTTGGTAAACAAATCGGGTTTGTTTTAAAAGTGTTTTGTGACCCGCTGCATTGATGGTGTTTTGGTTTTGAGCATTCCTCACTAAGCATTATGTGCTTACGCTCCTTTTTGTCCATCAATGCAGATTCTTGAAGTTTGGACAGCAAGGAGCAAGGGATTCAAGGTGGACTCCAAGTGAGATGTATGTCTCGGTGAATAGCTATAGTTAATAAAGGCAATGGGGGTAGAATCTCTCGGGGTTAACGTGTATGTGTTCGTTTATGTTTGAACAAGGATGTTTTTATGTTAATGTTGTTGTTGGATCATGTATTGGCATAAATGAGCTTGGTTTGGAAAGTTTGTGCTTAAGTGGTTGCTTGTGTAGGAAGCATGCCTTTAGATTTGGGGCTTTTTGTATATGTTGTTATTTTGTTGAATTGTTGATGCAAGTATGCCTCTTTTTATGTTAAATTGCATGTTGGCAAAGTTTGGTAGCGTTTGGAGCATGTTTGGTTGGCCTATTGCATGTTTAAATAGGCAAATTTCTGCATTTTGTGCAGGGTGTTTCGGAACGGGGTGAGCCGTTTCGGAACGGGTGCCTCGAAGCAGCCCAGGCGTCCGAAACGGGTGACACCGTTCCGAAACGGAAAGGCTTCTGCCAGACCCCCGTTTCGAAACGGGCTATGCCTGTTTCGGAACGGCCCCGCGTTTCGGAACGGGCTGTCTCCCGTTTCAGAACGGTTGACCGTTGGGGGCTGACAGTGGCAGTTATGTGTTTCAAAATGTTTGCATTTTGGTCCTGAATCTTGTATGAGCAATTGTATGAGTTTGAGATGTCCGTTTAAGCTGAAATTTGGCCGAGATGCATGAAATATGATTAATTTTAAGTTGGTATCTTAAAATCTGGTTAAGGCCTCAAAGTTTTCAGAATTTACAAATTGGTCCCTAAAGTTGTGTTTTGTGCAATTGGGTCCCTGAATGATCTCTGATGGTTGTGATCTTTGAGTATGTTGTTTGTGTGATCACATGTAGGACTAATGTGCATCTAGACAAGATTAAAAAGAAAAAAAAGGGTCGTTAATCAAGGTTGACTTTCGGGTTGACTTTGGTTTTCCCCGTGTAATCTTCGTAGTTCGGGTCAACCGTCTAGGCCGGGCTACGGGGGTTACATTTGGTGGTATCAGAGCTGTGTTGCGAATGCTTGGGGAAAACGGTAAGTTGTTGTGATGTGTGCTTGTTGTTTACCCTGATGTGTGGTTGAATGTTGGTTGGAACACGTGTTTCTGGGCATGATGCTGATGTATCTGAACAAATTGTTGATGTTTCTGAGCATGTTGCTGGTGTTTTCAAGCATGTTTTATGGTTATGAATCTTGGTTGAGCTTATGTGGTTTGTGCTGATGATAAGCTGATGCTGTGAGTTGGTTTTATGCATGATGAAAGTGCTGTGAGTATGTTATGTAATAATATGCTGTTGCAAGTGGATGCTGTTTGATGTAAGCATGATCAAGGTGTGTTGTTTGATATGCTTGATGTTGTGATATCCATGTTGTGTTGACTGTTATGCCATGTAAGGGGAGGATTCGGGATACCCATTGCCTTATTAATATAGCTATTGTGTTATTTTGGAGTTGGAGTTTGAATCCTTGCTTAATGCTGGTCTAACTGGTTTGTTTGTTTGTTGTGATTGTATGTTTGTTGTTGTTAGTAGTATGGCAAAGTTGATGAAAGAATGGCGGTTGAGTGAGATGGTTGCTGCCTTGGGGCAGGTTGTTAAGGCGTGGAATTCACCCTTTCGTGGAGGTGTTTTGTCTCAGTTTTCTGTGCCTGGGGTTGAGGTGGTAAGGCAAGGGAAAGAAGCTAGTTCTGCGGTGAAGAGTTCGTCATCTGATGTTCAGGAGGTGTTGGGAACATCTCAGGCTGTGGTAAAGGTAAAGTCAGTGGATGTGCTGGCTGTGGAATGTGTGGGTTTGTCGAAGCAGCGTTTGCTTGATTTGGGTGCTGTGGAATATCATGGTTCTACACCAGAGATGTTTAAGGCTTGGTTGGCCAGTGTGGTTCTGATCTTGGATCAGGAAGGCTGTGATCTTGCTTGTAAGCTGGGGAGTGTTGTTTCTCTGATGTTGGAGGATGCATGTGCCTGGTGGACATCTGTGGCGGTGGCGTCACATATCCCTGATATTGATTGGGATTTCTTTGTATCTGCCTTTTGTGAAAGGTATCTTGGAGGGAAGTTTCCAAGGGTTGAGCAATGTGTCGGTGGTGTTGTTGTGGAGCAAGTGTTGCTTGGGCAAGGAGTGGAAGTTCAGCCACCGGTGTGTGACCGTTGTGAAAGGCGCCATGTTGGACGTTGTGGGGGCGCAGGTGTTTGTTGGAATTGTGGTTCCAAAGTGCATGTTAAGCGTGATTGTCCTTTAGGGGTGAAGTCAGCTTCAGTGATAGCCAAAGGATCTCAGAAAGGTCGTGGGCACGGCCGAGGCAAGGTTCAGAAGTGGCAGAAAGAGCAGAAAGTTGTGAAGAGTGTGGGAAAGGAGAATTGCTGGAAATGTGGGTCTGCTGGACACATGAGACGTGATTGTTTGATGTTGGCTCGGAACAGTCAAGGTTCTTTACCGCAAGGAGGTGGTGGTGGCCCTAGTGTGTTAGCTAGTGCTGCTGTGGTGTGGCAGGAGGATGATGGTTCCGCAAGGAAGAGAGCTCGTCGGATGAAGCTTCAGAGAGGTGTTGTGTTTTCAGGTAACCTTGTTTAGTAATCTTTGCTCTAGTTACCTTAGTTTGGTTCTGTTGGTTTTCCTTGCGTGGTAAGTTTAGTCTTGTTGCTAGCATGTTTGGGGTAATGGTTGTAGTTTGGAAATGTCTTTGGTGTGAAGAGGGTTTTGTGAGAATCTTGTGGTTAATGGTTGTTGGTATGATGGAGTTAGATAAGTTAGAAGTGAGGTAGGAGGTTGTTCTTAGACGAATTTGAGGATGTTATTAGAGGGTGTGAACTGGCATTCATGCACAGTTAAAATCATTGTTATATGCTATATTATATATGTTGGTCCATGCATACATGTGGCATGACATTAGAGGTTTTGCATACATGTACATCAGGCATTGATAGGGCATGTTGGTGATCATGCATACGATGTTCACACTCGCTAATAATTAATCGAATCTGTTAGAGTGGTGGTTGGGTTAGGTTGGTGATGGGTTTTTAGAGGTTGTGTTGGTGCTGAGTGAAAGTTAGAGGTAATGGAGTTTGTTAAGCTAGTTGCTAGTAATAGTGAGGGTGGTATAGCCTGTTGGTAGAAGATTGGTGTTTGATGCTTTATGAGTTTAGTGGTTTGGTGGTGAGGGGTACCGGTTGAGGTTAGAATCGATCAGGTGGTTTGATAGCTATGTGGGAGTGGTAGTTCTTTGGTGCTAAGTGAGGTTGCAGTTTGGTGGTTGTTTTTCCAAGTGCTGAGGTAGCTTAGCATTTAAGTTGAAGTGGAAGGATCATGAAGGATCGAAGGCTTGTGTTGTTTGGAAGGATTCTTATGAGAAGTGGTTGGCTGGTTGTGTGTATGTGAATTTCTTTTGAGGTCAGCTGGTGGTGTATGGAGCAGCTGGCGGAGCCGAGTTGAGGTTGTGATGTAATTTTGGTTTGTGGGTGAGTAGACCTGGTGAGTCGTGGTGGTAATGTTAGCAACAGTTGTGGAGGTTTATCAGCTTTTGTTGAGGAGTTTGGGTAAGCAGTTGATGCTTAAGAATTCTTGCTTGTTGGGAAGATTCTTGGAAGAGGTTTGAGAGTTGCAAGAGTTTTGGAAGCAGAGAAGTTTGTGTGGTGGTTGAATTGGATTGGTTAGAGTCCCTGTGTGAACCAGTCTTGGAAGTTGTGTGTTACAGTAATGTGTGCTGTGAAGGTTAAAGTTCTTCATGATTGGAGTTGGGGCTGTGTACAGTCTGGAGATGTGGAAGGTTAAGTTGTGGCTATCTTTGAGTGTTCTGGGTTTGTGAACAGCATGTGGTGGTGTTGGGTTCAGTGGAGTTTTGTGTGGAAAGCGTTCAGTGTTGGTTGAGGTTTTTGTGTTGCCTTGTGTGTGTTTTGAGAAAGTTGTTGTTCTCTTTTCGCCGGTTGAAATTTCGAGGACGAAATTTCCTAAGGGGGGGAGAGTTGTAACGCCCCGGTTTTGGGCTCGGAAGTTTTGGGCGTTGACCGGTTCGGTCAAAGTGCTGTTCGAATCTAAAGAGGTGAAATTAGGAAAGCCTAGTTCGGGTTGCATTAAAAATATGGAAAAATGTTCTAAAATCATCTTTTAATATATAAAAGTGAACTGTGAAATCAATTTTGGAAAATGAGGTTCGGAAGGTTGACATTTTGGCTAGTGACCAAAATGTAATTTTTGAAAGTTCGGGGACAGTTTTATAAAGGATTGAAACTTTGAATCTTTAAGGAGCTATTATTCCAATAAGAATTTCTCCAGATTTTTCTAAGATATTTTAAGGCTTTATTCTGATTTTAAAGATTATGAAAGAGGAGGGAAATCATTTTTACCATTTCTTAACTAACTTTTCATTTTCTCTCCATTTTCCTTTTCTCATTTTCTCTCAAACCAAACACAATTCTCCAGATTTTTCTTCTCTGATTTTGGCATCTAAATCTCTCATTTCAACTCTCATTTGATTCCTAATCATCTCATCAACAAAACCTCTCAATTTGCAAGTTGTTTCATCAAGCTTTTTGGCTCTAAAAAGGAGAAATTCAAGTTTGGAGGTAAGAACGTCTCTCTCCTCTAAACTATCAGTTCTTTACTGAAATTCCCAAGTTCTCAATCCTTGGTTTGTGTTTTGTTAAAGGCTTTTCAATAGAAATCTTGATTTTGGCTTAAAATGCAAGATTTGGTGATTTTGGTGAAATTTTCGTGTGATCTGTTTGGGCAGTGTTTTGAAGTGTCAAAATGATGTTAAATGAATGCTAAATTGATTAGAAGTTGAGGTTTAATGAATGCAATCCCGGATAGGTTGAATTTCCTAAGTTTCGCTTGAGTTTTTGGTTGTTTTTGGAGTGTTTTTGGTGATCTGTTATACCTGGGAGTATAAGGACGTGTTTGTGATCATTTTGGATGTTAATGGATGTTTAAAAATGGTTAGAAGTGATGGATCTTGGCTGGGTTAAGTTTTGGTAATGTTTGGAGGTGATTTCGGTTGTGTTTGGTAGCCGAATTGTTGGTTGTGTGATGAGCAGCGAGTTTGGTTGTGTGGCTGCTGTTCTTAATGCATAATGATGCATTAATGTGCTGTTTTTGTGTGCTTGAAACAGGGGAGTTTGATCCGTGAGCTTTAGAGGTGTTACGGAAGGGTTCGGATGCTTGAAAGGCTTGGTGGCTAGCCTTGTTTTGGTTATCGGTGAGTGAAGTTGGGTTTTCGGCTTTTAAACAAAGGTTTGAAGGTTTTGGGAGCTTAGTTTAAGTCTAAACAACTTTGCTAAGCTCAAGAGTAAGTATATGGATTTCTTACTTGATTTGTGATATGAATTGGCTTTTAAGCAATTGTGGTTGATGATTGGAATGCATGAGTTTTGCATGGTTTAATTCTGTTTTGAAAGCATATTTTAGCATGGTTTAGTGCTGGTTTTGAAAGCCATATGTGAAGGATGCTCAAGGTAAGAGATCCTTGGTTTTATACATTGAAAATGTGGTTTTGATGCATGGTGTTGCATGTTGTTCTATGGCTTTGTCTAATGCTTTAAAACAGTGAATTAATGTTGGTAAATGATGGTTTTTGCATGTTGGTTATGCATGTGAATCATTTGATTAATGTGGTAATGGTTTTGCATTATGGTTATGCATGTGGAACATTGGACTAATGTGGTAAGATGGTTATATTGGCAAGTGATGTAAGTGGTTCTTGGTTCTTTGATCGGATATAGTTAGCCGGCTATAGGATTGGGTGCACCGTGAATTAAGTCGCCTTGGAGGTGGAGTGGTCAAGAGTGGACCGGGAAACTCCCTTCAAGTATCCTAACGAGATGGTTGAGGTCATAATGGAGGTGTTGCCCATTCGAGGACATTGGTTGAGCAAAGGTTATATGGAGGTGTTGCCCATATGTGAGAACCTTGTGCTTGCTGAGATCACAATGGCGGTGTTAAGTCCATGTGTGGATCTTGTATAGGGTGTCCCGGATCTCGTTAGTGATTTCTACAACTACCAATCGGTGAATGCAAAGGTTATATGGAGGTGTTGCCCATATGTGAGAACCTTGTGCATGTCAAGGTTGTGTGGTGGTTAAAAGTCCATACATGGGAACCTTGGGGAAGAGCTAAGGTTGTGTGGTGTTTAAAAGTCCATACATGGGAACCTTAGGATGTTGAGGTCATAATGGAGGTGTTGCCCATTCGAGGACCTTGGATTGGTAGGGTGTAGGGAGCGTAGGGACAACGCTCGGAATCCGCGTATCCGATTGGGTGTTGAGTTGAAAAGTGAATGTGGTTGATCATTTGAAGGCCAATATGATGTTCTTGATTGTGATGCATATTTGCATGTGAAGCATGAGATGCTTGAATTGATGCATAATTGCATGTGAAGCATGGAATGCTTGAAAAGATGCATGGTTGCATGGAAATTGTATAATGCTTGTAAATGCATGTTTACTTGTTAAGTTGAACAAGTGTTGATTATCTTTTGATAAATGATGCATGTGAGCATGATATATCTTTAATGCATTGGAGTCTTGGAAGACTTGTTTTAAAAGGCATGTGATGATGTTAGTATGGTTTATATTTTTGCCTTGGTAAATGCATGTGATGGATTGCTTGAGTAATGGTTTTAAAAAGGTTTCTTGCTTGAAATGGCTCTCAAGTTTGAGAAAGGTATGTTATGGAATGGGAGTGTATTCCAAGGCTTTGTTTTAGCTTTGCATATGGTGTTTATGCATGGTTTGGCTAAATGGTTGGTTTTTGCAAGTTGTGCTTTGAAAAGGGTTTTCTTAGTTTGCTAAACTAAGGGTTGGTTTTCATGTAAGTGCAATGCATGGTTTTGATGCTTGTTGTTGAAAAGGGTTTCAAACATGGCTTTGGTAAACAAATCGGGTTTGTTTTAAAAGTGTTTTGTGACCCGCTGCATTGATGGTGTTTTTGTTTTGAGCATTCCTCACTAAGCATTATGTGCTTACGCTCCTTTTTGTCCATCAATGCAGATTCTTGAAGTTTGGACAGCAAGGAGCAAGGGATTCAAGGTGGACTCCAAGTGAGATGTATGTCTCGGTGAATAGCTATAGTTAATAAAGGCAATGGGGGTAGAATCTCTCGGGGTTAACGTGTATGTGTTCGTTTATGTTTGAACAAGGATGTTTTTATGTTAATGTTGTTGTTGGATCATGTATTGGCATAAATGAGCTTGGTTTGGAAAGTTTGTGCTTAAGTGGTTGCTTGTGTAGGAAGCATGCCTTTAGATTTGGGGCTTTTTGTATATGTTGTTATTTTGTTGAATTGTTGATGCAAGTATGCCTCTTTTTATGTTAAATTGCATGTTGGCAAAGTTTGGTAGCGTTTGGAGCATGTTTGGTTGGCCTATTGCATGTTTAAATAGGCAAATTTCTGCATTTTGTGCAGGGTGTTTCGGAACGGGGTGAGCCGTTTCGGAACGGGTGCCTCGAAGCAGCCCAGGCGTCCGAAACGGGTGACACCGTTCCGAAACGGAAAGGCTTCTGCCAGACCCCCGTTTCGAAACGGGCTATGCCTGTTTCGGAACGGCCCCGCGTTTCGGAACGGGCTGTCTCCCGTTTCGGAACGGTTGACCGTTGGGGGCTGACAGTGGCAGTTATGTGTTTCAAAATATTTGCATTTTGGTCCTGAATCTTGTATGAGCAATTGTATGAGTTTGAGATGTCCGTTTAAGCTGAAATTTGGCCGAGATGCATGAAATATGATTAATTTTAAGTTGGTATCTTAAAATCTGGTTAAGGCCTCAAAGTTTTCAGAATTTACAAATTGGTCCCTAAAGTTGTGTTTTGTGCAATTGGGTCCCTGAATGATCTCTGATGGTTGTGATCTTTGAGTATGTTGTTTGTGTGATCACATGTAGGACTAATGTGCATCTAGACAAGATTAAAAAGAAAAAAAAAGGGTCGTTAATCAAGGTTGACTTTCGGGTTGACTTTGGTTTTCCCCGTGTAATCTTCGTAGTTCGGGTCAACCGTCTAGGCCGGGCTACGGGGGTTACAAAAAGGGTTGGGATGCATTCTTCTCTTGGTGGCAATTAATGTGGGTACGGTCGCGATCACTATCAGATTTTTTGGTGCATTGTGTGCATGACGTGTTGTCTGGCATAGGGCGAGATTGGTAGATTGTAGGATGCGTGGCAATGTTTTGGTCGCTATGGCTTGCGCGGAATGAGATGTTGTTCAACAAAAAATGTTTCTCTGTTGAGGAGATTGTTTTTCTTTTTAAATTGAGAACCTTCTACTGGCTTAAGGTTACAAAGATGGGTAGTGATATCGTTGAATCCTCTTGGTGGGTCAGTCCTTTAGGTTGTGTGCCAAGTTGTCCGAAAAAACCCCGAATGAGAGTTCAGTGGAGTCCGCCTTTGACAGGGATGTTGAAGTTTAATGTTGATGGATCTGCGCGAGGTAAGCCAGGCATGGAGGGTTGTGGGGGTGTGTTGCGCGATGAGAGAGGTATTGTTTGTGCTTTATTTTCAAGACCTCTAGGTTGCATGGATTCGAATGAGGCAGAGGTGTGGGCAATCTATCATGCCTTGAGTTTGCTGGTTAATTCAAGGTGGCTGTCGGCATGGTCAATAATCATTGAGTCGGATTCCATGGCTGCAATCTCGTGGGTTCTTCACAAAGAGAGAAGGTCGTGGCGCTATTGGTGGATTTTTGGTGAGATTGACAGTGCCTGCTTGAAGATGCGATGCATGTGTTTTAGTCATTTGTCTCGCGAGGTGAATTATATAGCCGATGCCTTGGCGAAAAGGGGGTGTCAATAGAGTTTCGTGGTTTCAAGTCATAACCGAGCCTTGTGAGGCTAACTGAATGCGGTTCGTTCTAGGTGTTGGGTGTTAATTTTGTGCCTACCATTTTGCACTCTTTTTCCTCCAACTTAGGATAGGGAGATTTTTTAAGGAGGCATATGGTAGGTTGTATGGTTTAATTCATAATAAATCATACTTTCCATTGATAAAAAAAGAGTATCTACGTGACAAAGCATCAACAAAAATATTATCTTTACCTTGCTTATATTTAATGACATATGGAAAAGATTCGATGAATTCTATCCTTAATGGTTCTTACCTTATCTTCATCGACATGGATACCTTGTGCACTAATAAAAAAGCCCAAAAATATTAGTTTATCAATACAAAAGGTACACTTGTCGATATTAGCAAAAATTTTCTCATTTCGAATAACATCTAAATCGGATCTAACATGTAAAACATGATCATCAAGTGAAGTGCTATTGATTAGAATATCATCGAAGTAAACAACAACAACAAATTTCCCTAAAAGGTCTCAAAATATGGTTCATTAAGCACATAAAAGTACTAGGTGCATTAGTTAAGCCAAACGACATTAACAACCATTCATAAAGTCCATGTTTAGTTTTGAAAGCCTTTTTCCATTCATCACCTTTATGCATCCTAATTTGATGATAACCACTTCTAAGGTTAATTTTAGTGAAAATGCATGCACCATACAACTCATCAATCATATATTCTAGTCTAGGTATTGGATGTCTATATTTAACAATTATCTTATTAAATTCTCTGCAATCTACACACATTCTCCATTTACCATCTTTTTTGGGGACTAGTAGTACAAGCACAACACGAGGGCTAAGACTCTCTCAAATGTGGCCTTTGTCCAAGAAATCATTAATTTGTCTTTGGAACTCCTTTGTTTCCTCTGAGTTCCATCGATACACATGTCTATTCGGAATGGATGCTTCGGGAATAAAGTTTATTTGATGTTCTATACCTCGTAAGGGTGGTAACCCTTTAGGTATTTCCTCTGGGAAATCATCTCCATATTCCTGTAAAAGTGAAACAAACACACTTGGAAAATCTTGGTTAAGGTTAGATAAAGATAAAAAAGCCTCACGAAATCAAAGAATGATGCACGGCTTTGAAGAAAAGTATGCTCTCCTCACATCTTTTATCTTTTCAAAAAAAACACTAAGGGTTTGGCTCTCTTTTTTTTCTCACTATCGGATGCACTCACCTGTGGATCATTCTTTGGCTTTTTCTCACTCGTGATCTCTTTTTTCTCAACCTTTTCGTATTTGTTTTCTCTCTTCCCTTGCCTATTTCACAAAATCACATCATCTTTAATTGGTCTATTTGTACATCTTGAGGGGAAAGGGGAGTTAAAATAAATTGTTTCCCTTTATGAATGAGGGAATACTAGTTTAGGCATCCAAAATGTGTCACATCTCTATCAAATTGCCACGGACGACCTAATAACAAATGTCCTGCATACATTGTGACTACATCGCACCAAATTTCGTTAGAATAGTTCCCAATTTTCAACTATATTAAACATTGACTCACCACTTTTACCTCAGAACCTTCATTAAGCCATTGTAGTTTGTATGGTTTAGGATGCTTTCAACACGGTAGGGCGATTCTGTCGACAACATTGCCACAACTTCATCCATCGATAATAACATAGCAAATTTTACCTTAAATGACACACCTTGTATGACAACACTTTGAATGACAAGGTAATTGTTGACAACATTGGCACAACTTCCTCCATCAATAATAACGTATAAGATTTTACCTCGAATGACACACCTCGTATGAAAGATGTTTTCTTGTTGTTCTAAGTCATCATTATGAGTTTTTGCACTCAACAATCGTCATACAATGAAGTTGTAGTGGTCTGAAAACTCGTCTGCATCAGTTTCTGGATTTGGACTTTCAATTTCGCCCAACAGATGTGTGACTTTTATGCGTACTACTTCATCGAGATCAGAAGAGTATTCATCTTCCTCTCGTGTAGTCAAGGCCTGTTTATTTAGGCAATGTGTGGAAATATGTCCCTTTTCTTTACACTTGAAGCAAAATGAATCTTTGGTTCTTTTTTGTGTTTGTGTAGAGGAAGAAGAAGTATGGAAAGGATTTTTAGGAGTTGGTGAGGTACCTTTAGATTGATATGTGAGCTTATATTCAGAAGGCCTTGAACGGTCATCTTGTCTGAGCCCAATAGGTCTTCCTCTCAATGGGTAAGTGTTACGAGGAGAGAAAGTGGAACCTGAACCTCGCCAAGTCGAAGTGTTATAAGGGAGAGCACGCTCTTTCATTATTCGTTCAGTCGTTGTGGCATGGTGTAGAGCATCTTTCAATAGATTTGGTCTTTGCATCTCCACTTGTAACACCCCCTTTCCGGTCTGGTCGAGAACTCGGTCGGAAGGCGAAACCGATGATCAATACAGAAACCAGTGCAACAAAATTTTATTTTATTATTAACATTTTCAACCACATCTTACAACAAATCATCGCCATCAAGTAATTCAGTCCAATTTACTCAAGTAAGCAATGATTAATCATTCAAGGACTAAAACATAACTATTACAAGTTTTAAGGACCAATTTTTAATTTTAACAAACTAGGGGTCTTTTAATGTAATTGATTTTACCAGACTGAAATTCACAATTTTAATATCCTCCCTTCAAAAATTCATACAATTTGAGATCATTAACTCATTCAATTTAACCTTACAATGTTAAGTAACCAAACTGTGAGACTTGCAATCTGTTTAGAGAGCATTTAACTAACTTAACTAACCCCGTATCGAAACACTTTAGGTCTTTTTTGAAACGGGTGAACGATGGTCAACTACCGTGGACTTTACCCTTTAGACCGTATCGATACGGGATTGCCCTGTATCGAAACAGGTTGACCTTCTTTGACTTTGACCCGTTTCGATAGGCTAAAAACCCGTATCGAAACAAGATATTACAGAGAACAAATGTTTTGAAACGACCATGGACCGTTCCGATACACCCTATTTCTCAGACCAAATTGTGCTTACCCATATCGAAACGCCATCATCCGTTTTGATACGGCCTGACCCGTATCAAAATACATTATTTTTAAGGCTTGTAGTGACTTGTCTTGCTTTGCCAATTCGATCCTCCAACTCTT
This sequence comes from Hibiscus trionum, assembly GCA_030270665.1. Lineage (NCBI taxonomy): Eukaryota > Viridiplantae > Streptophyta > Magnoliopsida > Malvales > Malvaceae > Hibiscus > Hibiscus trionum. The sequence continues at coordinate 3,027,918 of BSYR01000007.1, read as the reverse complement.
GATCTTTCAACATGAAAATGCATGAGATGAAACACGTTAGACATACTTTGCCTAGTGAGGTATTCCTAAACAATATGAATAACAATATACTAATTTCTATAATCATGATCTCATGCTCTCCAATATCAATGCTATGCAACAATATATAATGTTTAACATATTCACTCTCTTCTTAACCCTTGGATTGAATCAAGATAGTGGATACGCGAATTCCTACACCTCACCAAATCAGTGAATGGTCTAATCCCTCCGCCTCGGCAATATGAACAACATCAATACACATCCCTCTGCCACGCCAAATCAATATAGGCCGTAGCCTTAAGACCGTAGTCCACCCGTACATTGAGCTCATGAATTCTATGGCATGCCAATTATATCCAATGTCTATTCAAATCCATGGTCCCAATGTTCATATCCATTTCAAGAATCAATAAGTATTCCAATGATCAATGATTTCTATATTCTCAATGGAAAATATAACTCATTATCAATATTTCATAGTCCGACGACAATATTAATGTCCAATGACAATGACTAAATCAGTGACAATGTTCAATGACGATATCAACAACTATGTCTGATGTTCAGTAACAACTTACCGACACTTTCCATAGTGTCCGATTAATGATCTAATGCAATTTCCTCGATGCTAACATTAGCGATATAGTGTAAAACAACCATAAGAGATTTGGGAAGGCTTTTCGCATATACCCGAGACTCCGACTACACTCAGCTTGAGACTCTGAAGCTTTCAAGGCTCTCGGATGACAAGACCCTTGCTTCTAGCTTTCGATGGAGACGGTGAAACCTCCTTCTCCACTTCTTGATCTAGAAAATCAATAGAAAACTATTAGGATCGATATTTCGATATCAAAATCTATACAATGATATCAAAATCGATATCCGACTTCAATATAAACAATACGACGAAATTTCCATGGATGGTCAAAACCCTAGCTTGAGATTAAGCTCGATATATTCATGGAATCCAATAACCAATTGAGGAATATAGCTTACCCGAACGATAGGAGTGATTCGATAACAATAACTTGATGAAAATTGAAACTTAAGTTTCCTCTCCAATGGAGGTGCTTTCTTGTTCAAGGTAAGGAAGAAGATGAAGAAGATAAAAGGTTTGCTTGTAACTCTCGGGTAAGTTCTATTTCTCTATTTCCTTTTTGTTTTATCATTATAATTTAGCTATTTAGCCTTCCTTCAATTGAAGGAAAGCTCTCTTGATAACCCACGTAGACAACATTTAATTGAGGAGGGGCTAATCGCAAGATTAGTCCCTCAACTCACACCATACTATGATTTTGCTCCATAACTTGCATTCTCTTCAATTTAGTCACTATATAGGTTCAATATTATTCAATAGAGTATGATGACGATATTTTTAACTCAATTAGGGTCTGATATCAATAACTAACTAGCTGATACAATATTTAGACTTCATCAATGTAGAATTCTCGATCATCGGAACTTAATTCCGACTAGATCGGATTTTAGAGTGTTACAACTCTCCCCCTTAAGAAAAATTCGTCCTCAAATTTTTACCTGAACTGAAGAGATAAGGATATTGTTGTTTCATGGTCTCATCAGTCTCCCAAGTGGATTCCTCAACGGTGTGACTCCTCCAGAGAACTTTGACTAACGGTACAATTTTGTTGTGAAGTCTTTTGACTTCTCTAGCAAGAATTTGAACTGGTTCTACCTCATAGGATAGATTTGGTCGAAGCTCTATAGACTCAGGTTCCACAATGTGCGAAGGATCGGAATGATATTTCTTGAGCATTGACACATGAAAGACATCATGGATTTTACTCAGTTCTGAAGGCAACAATAGTCGATATGCCACAGGGCCAACTCTTTCAATGACTTCAAAGGGTCCAATGAATCAGGGGCTCAATTTCCCCTTTTTTAAAAAATCTTAAAACCTTCTTCCACGGTGATACTTTGAGAAAGGCTTTTTCACCAACTGCATACTCAACATCTCCTCTTGAGATCAGCGTAAGCCTTCTGTTGAACGAAGGTAGCCCTTAGACGATCATGGATAATAATGACTCGCTCTTCAGTCTCTCGAAGCAAGTAAGGGCCTAACATCTTGCCCTCGCCAAGCTCTGACCAACACAATGGGGTTCTACATCGCCTACCATACAATGCCTCGTACCAGGCCATTTGGATGGATGCTTGGTAACTATTATTGCAAGCAAATTCGACAAGGGGTAGAGATTACTCCCAAGTGCCTCTGAAGTCAATAATGCATGCCCGAAGCATGTCTTCCAAGATCTGTATAGGGAGATTCAATAACAATGCAAATTTCTAAGGTTCCAATGGGCAAGTTTCTCGATAATTTACCTGGATTACCCTTTCTGACTGGCCGTCAGATTGATGGTGGAAAGTTGTGCGAAGATTAACTCTGGTTCCTAGAGCTCCTTGTAAGGTTCTCCAAAATTGATATGCAAATCGGGGGTCTCGATCGGAGGTAATAGACTTAGGTACTCCGTGGAGTCGGATTACTTCCTTGATATACATGTCAGCTTGTTTAGGAAGACTGTAGTCTATTCTAATCGGTATAAAATGAGCTGACTTCGTGAAACGATATACAATGACCCATATAGCATCATGCTTCACAGGAGTTAACGGTAGACCACTAACAAAATCCATAGTGATCCTTTCCCATTTCCATTTCGGTTGATTGATAGGTTGCAATAATTGAGTAGAATCACAATCTTCTGCCTTAACACGTTGGCACATGAGACATTTGGAAATAAAATCAACTATGGCCTGCTTCATGCCTGGCCACCAATAGAGTTCACGGAAGTCTTTGTACATCTTCACAGACCCGAGGTGAACAAAAAAAGTACTCGAATGAGCCTCAGAGAGAATATCAGTGCGAAGAGTTTCATCATTAGGTACGCTAATTCGGTCGTAGAAACACAAGAGTCTTCAGAATTAATTCTGAAGTCAAGGTTGTCTGATAGTTTAGAGATGATGGATTGATGCTCGGGGTCTTATTCATGAAAATCCTTGATTCATGAAATGATTGTAAACTGAACTTGAAGTTCAGCTACCAAGCAACGATGCTTTCGAAGTCAGAAGTGAGCGTTAATTGCTCGAGGGGATACAATATAACAATATTACGATGAGTCAATGTACTTCACATTGTATATGACTTCTAGTTTAGTGTCAATGCTTACGAGGCGAAGGTTTGCGGCTGAGTGCATCAGCTACAACATTGGCCTTGCCCGAATGGTAATCGATGACCAGATCGTAATCTTTAAAGAGGTCCATCTACCTTCGTTGCTGAAGGTTCAACTCCTTTTGAGTCAATAAATACTTGAGGCTTTTATGGTCGGTGAAAAGATAGCATTTCTCTCCGTGGAGATAATGTCTCCAAATTTTCAATGCGAAGAAAACTGTAGCCAATTCAAGGTCATGGGTGGGATAGTTCATTTCGTGGGCTTAAGCTATCTCGAAGCATAAGCGATGACTTTGCCTTCTTGCATTAGTACACATGCTAACCCGAGATGCGATGCATCACTTTAAACCGTGTAGTCCTTTCCGGACTGGAGCATGAGTCAACACTTGTTTCAACTGATCAAAACTTCGTTGTTGAACTTCGGTCCAAACAAAAGGAGCTTCTTTCTTTAATAATTTGGTTAAAGGAGTGGCTATCATAGAAAATCCTTTTACGAATCTGCGATAATAGCCAGCAAGCCCAATGAAGCTTCTAACTTCACCAATGTTCTTTGGTGGATGCCAATCTACAATAGCTTGGATTTTCTTCGGGTCCACTTGAATACCCGAAGCCAACACGATTTGCCCCAGAAAGGCAACTTCAGTGAGACAAAACTCACACTTAGAGAGCTTTGCGTACAACTGCTTCTCTTTCAAGGTCTGAAGCACTATACGAAGACGATCTCGATGTCCCGCTTCATTTTTGGAATAGATCAATATATCATCTATAAACACCACTACAAACTTGTCAATATAGGGTCGAAAGACCCGATTCATCAAATCCATAAAAGTTGCTGGTGCATTGGTTAACCCAAAGGGCATCACCAAGAATTCTTAGTGTCTATATCTTGTACGGAAGGCAGTGTTTGGTACATCACAGTCCTTAACTCTCATTTGATAATAGCCTAACCTTAAGTCAATCATTGAAAACACATAGGCATCATTTAATTGATCGAACATGTCGTCTATTCTAGGCAATGGATATTTATTCTTGATGGTTACTTTATTCAATTGTCTGTAGTCGATACACAATCGCATGGAACCATCCTTCTTCTTAACAAAGAGAACCGGAGCTCCCCAGGGCGAAGAGCTCGGTTGTATGAAACCTTTGTTCAATAAATCTTGAATTTGAGCCTTTAATTCTTTTAACTCCACAGCTGTCATACGATATACTGCAATGGAAACGGGAGCATTCCCAGGTTGCACCTTGATGCCAAACTCCACTTCAAGAGTTGGGGGCAATCCTGGAAGTTCATCAGGAAAGACATCAAGAAACTCACACACTGTGTCAATGTCTTGCAGTTGTAATTCGACTTTGGTTTCCAATGTCAGAGCGTACAATGATGGATTCCTCGCATTCATCAACAGGACACTTTCTTTACCCAAACCTCGAAGATACAATTTTCTTTTACAGCGATTTACCCAGGATTTATGCTCACTAAGTCAATCTAAAACTAGGATGGTATCGAACTCATGGATATGTAAAGCCAACAAATTAGCTGGAAAAGGAATCACTTGGATCATTAAGGGACATTTCTTGCACAATACCGTTACGGTGACAAAATCTCCTAGTGGATTGGTTACCGAAATTCTCGATGTTATGGATTTAGAATACATATTATACTTCTTAACTACTATGGTGCTTATAAAAGAATGAGTAGAACCAGGATCAATCAATGCATATAAAGGATGAAAATATAACTCAATGGTACCTACAATAACATCAGGTTCAGCCTCTTCTTCCCTACTCCTCACATGATACATTTGGGTAGGATCCTTTGAATCTTGCTTATTAAAGGGTTTTCCCGAACCACCTGATCGCCCGAAAGTTCCCAATGATCCTTGCTTCGATCCTTTACTTCGAAAGGATTGAGCAGGAGAAGCAGCAGTAGTCAGAGTGACAACAGATTTGGTTGCATTCAAAGGGCAATTACGAATAAAGTGACCCTTCTCACCACTATAGTAACAGGCTCCAGTTTGCTTACGACATTGACCCACTAGATTCATATTCTTACAACACTTGCATAGTGGATGCTGGTTGCCTCGGTTTGAACCTCCAATCCTATCAACAGACTGAGGTCTCTCAATGTTCCCAGAACGGGAAGGTTGTGGATAGATATTTTGTTTGGGACCTTGATATTTCCCCTTCTCGGACTTCTCAGACCCACCAACTCGTTGAGCTCTCTGGGCAGCTTTAGTTGCCTTTACTCGATTCACCAAATCCTGAAAGTTGGTGATACCAAGGGTCGTAAATATGGGTCGTAGCTCATCGCTAAGGCCAGCTATGAACATTCTGCAATTGTCTTCCTCTTTCTTTATAAATTCTGCTCTGTATCGGCAATATTTGCAGAAATCATGGATATATTGCTTGTTAGGTCGCCCACCCTACCTCAGATTGAGAAAGGTGTTCCGCCTTTCCGCAAGATAATATTCACTAATGTACTTATTACGGAACTCTTGAGGAAAGAACTCCCAAGTAACCGATTCTTCAAGAGCTGTGAGAGTAGTGGTTTCCCACTACATGAGAGCTTCATCGGTCCATAACGGAACATCACACTCCAACTTGTGTTCATCCGAACATTGCAACTACTTGTTCAAGATTCGTAGCATGTTATCCTGCCAGTATTCGGCAACTTAAGATTATTATTATCTTGCCCGATAAAGGAATAGGCTCAGAGTGAAGCCAACTTGTCCACAGGGGCACGTACATACTAGACAACATGAGGGGTAGGTTGAACGGATGGTGTTGCTTGCATCGCAACAATAAATTGTTTGAACATGTCAGTCATGTTCTTGGAACACTCGGCCTGAGCGGTAGGTGCTGCAGGCTAAGTACCCTGAACAAGAGGGTTCTGTGGTTGCGGTGGATTATGAGGATTTCCTCCTCGAATCTGCTCGCCATACGCCAAGGAGCCGGTAGCTAGCTCGTCTATATGAGCTTCATTAGTCTCAGACATATCTATATGAAAGATCGGTTTCGTCGACAAGTCACAATATACGCAATATAAAACTCCTATGTGGCAAAGTAACACAATAGCAATGCAACAATCTTCGGTTTAGTCCTAGAATCGGCTAAACTCTAGCTCTGATACCACAAATGTAACACACCCTTCCCAGTTTGGTCAAGAATAGGGTCAGAAGGCGAAACTGATGATAAATACAGAAATTAGTGCAACAAAATTTCATTTTAATATTAACATTTTCAACCACATCTTATAAAAAATCATCTCCATCAAATAATTCAGTACAATTTACTCAAGTAAGCAATGATTACTCATTCAAGGACTAAAATGTAACTATTATAAGTTTTAAGGACCAATTTTGTAATTTCGAAAAACTAGGGGTCCTTTAATGTATTTGATTTTACCCGACTGAAATTCACAATATTAATATCATCCCTGTAAAAATTCATGCAATTTGGAGAACATTAACTCATTTAATTTAACCTTACAATGTTTAGTGACCAAACTGTGAGACTTGCAATCTGTTTAGAGATCATTTAACTAACTTAACTAACCCCGTATCGAAACACACTAGGGCTATTTCGAAACGGATGAACGATGGTCAACTCCTGTTTACTTTACCCTTTAGACTGTATCGATACAGGCATGCCCTGTATCGAAACGACTTAATCTTCTTTGACTTTGACTTTGACCCGTTTCGATACGCTATAAACCCGTATCGAAACAAGAGATTCTAGAGACCAAATGTTTCGAAACGACCATGGACCGTTCCGATACACCCTATTTCTCAGACCAAACTGTGCTTACCCGTATCGAAATGCCATCGCCCGTTTCTATACGGCCTGACCTGTAATGACAGATTTTTGCTGGTATTTATTCAATTTGACCAATCGAACAATGTCCAAATGCAACGGAACTTTACCCACAATATTTCAATGGTATACACTACTAGCATGTCAAATTTCATTATCATATGAATCCATTTACTATGTTTTTACCTTTTTGAGCTAAGTATGCATTCTTATGCCATTTTAAACCAACCAAAAAGGCCATATAGGGCCATTAACCAAGTTACAACATATGCACACCACAAACATAACAAAATGGGCATATTTGACTAGTTCAACTACTTTGCCACCTTCCTAGGAGTTCTTAGGATCAAAATACATTACTTTAAGGCTTGTAGTGACTTGTCATGCTTTGCCAATCCCATCCTCCGACTCTTGATCGTTCAACTTGAAAATACATGAGATGAAACACGTTAGGCATACTTTGCCTAGTGAGGTAGTCATAAATAATATAAATAACAATATACCAATTTCTATAATCACGATCTCATGCTCTTCAATATCAATGTTATGGAACAATATATAATGTTAAACATATTCACTCTCTTCTTAACCCTTGGATTGAATCAAGATAGTGGATACGCAAATTCCTACGCCCCGCCAAGATATTGGATACATATTCACTTAGTGGCACTTACCATAGTGTCTGATTAATGATCCAATACTTTTCCTTGATGCTAACATTAGCGATATAGTCTAAAACAACCATAAGAGATTCGAGAAGGTTTTTCGCCTATACCCGAGACTCCGACTACACTTCTTGAACTAGGAAATCAATAGAAAATCAATAGAAAACTATTAGGACCGATATTTTGATATCAAAATCTATAAAACGATATCAAAATCGACATCTGACTTCAATATAAACAATACAATGAAATTTCCATCGATGGTCAAAACCCTAGCTTGAGATTAAGCTCGATATATTCATGGAATCCGTGTAACACCCCTCGCCCGGTTAAGAACGAGAGATGTCACATTCGAACAACAAGAATCATATCCCATACATACAAACATGTAATCAAAGGATATAAATATACATAGGTGAGCCAACAAAAACTTTCATATCATATAAAATTTATCAACCTTAAGCTATCATACTAACCAATTTAAACATGTATACACTTTTAACATTCAAATAGCAATCGAACCAAACCAATCATACTTAAGTCACATTCGGATAATACATAAACATGTTCGTATACATTCGGTTAATATACTTTACAACATATACTCATGCTTATATTTCATATATCATCTAACATAGCAACCTAGCATGGTACAATCTAATGTATACATTTCATAACCTTTATTATCAATCAATTTAAACATATACCATTCATGATCAATCAACCTGTTCATATAAGTATCTTATTTGAATTATACTATACAACCTTACTATTCGATTTGTCTCAATATCATTCATGTTAATTTCATTCAAAACATTCAACTAGATGCATTCATACCCTATGTTCAAATCACTAAAACATATATAACTTCCTACTACACTATAGGCCATTCGAACATATCAATTAAACAAACAAACACTAGATGCATATCGCCTAGAAAAAACTTACATATTATTCTCAACATAAATTATCATTTGGACAACCACCAAACTAAGATACCTATTACATTTCCATGACCCATATCAAGACTTAAACATATCGAACATAAACACATTGATGCCATCAAAGCCATATATATATATACACCAAACATCAAACTTACATTACATAACATAACTTTGTCTTAAGCTTATACAAACCAACTATCAAATACATGCACCAAAATGCATGTGACACAATAACATATACTATGCCACCATCTAGGAGACCAAACAAAACTATATCATATTTGTGCTTTGCTTGCAAGGCTCTCGGATCAAACGACTAGCTTTCGGATATCAACGGGCCTGTTATTTTGGAGAAGGAAACAAGAGAGTGATAAGTACACATAATGTACTTAGTGAGGCAGCCCTAAACATTACTAGTTTCAATATTTTAAAGTCTTATTCAAGTCTTCAAGGTTACTTAGCTAGTCTTAGAACACATTAGATCACCTAGCTAGTCCATCAAACTCAAGTTAACTTAGCTAGTTTCATAAATATATCATTTGAGCAGCAATAATTCATATAAACCATACCAAACTGGGTAGCAAGCAACGCATATAAATCATACCAAATTGGACAGCAAGCAACACATATAAACAATGTCATCTTGGGCAGCAAACATTTCACAAGATCACATCATATTATAGATCATTTAAATCTCAATTAAGTTCACATGTTTATGTCATTTCATTAGGGCCATTACCCAAACTTATTCATATAAATAAATATCATAAAATCAATCATGTTTTACCTGTGATAATTAATGAAATAGGTAATAAAGTCTTCATGTAACATGTAACTTTAGATACTCAAAGTATTAATTTTCTCATTTCAACTTATAACTGAGGATGCACAAGCATCAATGTTGACTTACCACCATTCATTTAACAAGGTGACTAACCACCTTACAGGTTCATAGGTAACTAACCACCATCCTGAATCAAAAATCAGAGGAGCTCAATGACTCTAAGGCAAGCCCTTCTACCTATAGACACTAATCAACCAAGGACTTTAACGTATATCTTTTAATTCCTTCAAGTTTATTTACTTGTTTAACAAACACATACAAGATCATGTAACTATTTCATATCCATTTTGCAAGATCATCATTCAAGCTCATATTCATAAAAATTTCCAACAAGCTCAATTGATCATTTCAATCATATGATCATCAACAAACAGTAGCTAAATCATCCTTTAAACTCAGTTCAAATAACTCAATCATTCCACAACGCATGGCAATACACATAAGCATCAACAAGCTTATCTAGATAGCAATATACACCTAGTTCATAGATCATTCCTTTAGTCCTTCTTCCTTAACATTTTATATTTACCAATCCATTAATAAGTTCATTACATGATTCATTTTAAATCATCAAATAATAAAAACCAAAATGGTTAGGATACTAACCCCAACCCTAAATTAGCTACACACACAAATACTTCCAAGCTTAGTTTGCTTCTATGATGGTGATGCCCTTTCCCCTTCTTTTTGCTTGTTCACTCCTTGATTCCTCTTGTAAATCTTCACCAATGTGTTCTTGGATCATAACATAACATATATGACACCCATTAGAATTTAATTCAAACATATAAACTCATTTACTTAAACAAAATCACCTAAACATATGTATCTGCCCCCTAAACTGGTAGTTTGAGTAACACTTACTAAACTGTCCATAATATTTTACTCACAACTCCAATTTAGGAGTTCTTTACCATTCTAGAAAGCTTATTCACACACCTTTACAAACATGTATAGCGCATATTTTTACCATTTACCTATCAATATAGTTTATTGTTTGAAAACAAGACACTTTCATAAACCTATTCTGCCCACTGTTTTCAACTTGCCACTTTAGTGTACATTTAACGTACAATTCACTACCAATTTAATTCTAACTTTTTAACCACATTTACATTCATCTTATAAAATTATTTTGATAATCCAGAAACCTCAAAAACAAGGCATTTAAGTACTCTAAATAACACATTTTCCAGACTTGTCCAGATTTGCTTCTAAGTGTTCTAGCTCACTTTAACCATTCATTTAAACAAATTTTCCTTATAAACCTATATGTTTTCATTCATTTAAGATATCCCATATTTCAAGATTAATTTTCCAGAATTTTAGTTGATCATTAAAACCCCTTAAATTTTATTTTTACTCAACACAATTCACTTAAGTCCAGTTTCATTTATTTCTGAGCAGTCATATTGCAACTTAATTTCCAGCCACTTCTAGTATCATTTTCATGCTTCCAAGGCCTCTATCTTATAGTATATTTCATGATCTACAACTTTGTTCCACAACAATTTTTCTAATTCGAATCCTAACCTATTCAAATGTTCAGTTTAAGTCAAGGCAGTGTATTGAACCTAATCTGGGCAGATTCACCTTTAAGCTATGTTCTTGCTATTTTTCCAGAAATTCATCCTAAATTCAAGAACCCAGCAAACTTTACACAATATATCACATTTTTAAGTATTTTTCCAGCAACCATTCATAATCAAAATCATCAAAATAAACCCTAAATCTCAAGAAGAACATCAAATGACTAACAAACACTTACTTGAGCTATGGAATCAACATGCATGTATTTTCCCTTTAATTTCCAGCAACCAAGCTCAATCTTCTCTCTTGTTTTTCACTGATTTTTAGCTAAGAATGATGAAGGAATAAGATGATAATGGCTGAATTTTACACTTGTTTACCCTTTTTTGTGACAGTGGCCGAGTATGGTCCTTTCTATGGACACTTGGTCTTTTACTTAGCCACGTATATTCCACTAAGTGGAATTAATATAATTTATGCTTATTTTTAAGTTTGATTATCAGCCACAATTTATATATAGTTATACTTATTTTCATATATTTATCTTATATTGTTATTAGTTTAATTCCAACATAACATTAAACTAATATATGTAACATATAAATATCACTTATTTGATTCTAATCTTTTAAACTTTCATACCAACATATCTTTAATTATTATTCATTTCTGTCTTAATAGGGCTTAGTTCATATGATTTCAATCTTAATTACATCATAAAATGTTTACGTTATCCTTGTCGTTTTTTATAGTTCGAACTATGGTGCTTTTCAGGGTGTTACAATCCAATAACTGGTTGAGGAATATAGCTTACCCGAATGATAGCAACGATTCGATAACAATAACTTGAAGAAAATTTAAACTTAAGTTTCCTCTCCAATGGAGGTGCTTGCTTGTTCAAGGTAAAGAAGAAGATGAAGAAGATGAAACGTTTGCTTGTAACTCTCTTGATAACCCACGTAGATAACATTTAATTGAGAAGGGGCTAATCGTAAGATTTGTCCCTCAACTCATACCATACTATGATTTTACTCTTTAACTTGCAATCTCTTCAATTTAGTCACGATATAGGTTCAATATTATGCAATAGTGTCCGATGAAGATATTTTTAACTCAATTAGGGTCCGATATCAATAATTAACTAGCCGATACAATATTTAGATTTCATCAATGTAGAATTTCCGATCACGGGAACTTAATTCCGACTAGAGTGGATTTTGGGGTGTTACACCACTTGTTCTCAGATCTCACTGTTCAGGTCATAGATAAATCGAGCCACCATATCCCCCTTACTTTCATCAATTTGTGCTCAAAGTTTGATGGCTTGCATCTCATTGTAATATGCATGGACCGTTCTACCACCCTCTGTGTGTTGATGGATTCTACGTTGTCGTTCGGAGTAGTAGCGAAGCGATACAAATTGATCCCGCAAAAGTCACTTTAGATCATCCCAAGTAGCTATAGGTCGATTTCTACGCTGCGTTCGTTCCATCTCACACAGTTTCCACCAGTTTAAGACAAAGTCATTGAACTCCATGGTGACGAGATGTACTTTATCGACCTCATCATAGTCAGAGTAGGACAAGATCTGGTCAACCTTTGCCTCCCAATCTATGTAATCATCTGGGTTGTCAGAACCACCGAAAGCAGGAATGTCTCTGGTTTTTGGTTTGGTTGTTTTGTCTTTCCGGGTTTTAGGTTGATATTGGGAAAAAAATTTATAGGTTGCGTTGTGGGCAGTAAAGGTTTGGTTATTTGTTTTAGAAAAATTGAGTTGGTTAAGATCATTTTTTCATGTAAAGATTGAACACCTGCAAGGATATCAGTCAAAGTGGAGGACATGTTCTTATTGATTTGGGTGATCTTACTGTCAAGCACTTGATATCTTTCGGCTTCATTTGTAGATTCATCCCCGACCTTCGAAATAATTCATCAAGTTTCTGTAATAGGCTTTCAAGAGTCATTTGTGTAGACTCATCTGGCTCGTCGTGAGTTTTGTTGGAATTTCTAGTTTGTCAAACCATTTTTGTTCCTTAGAAAACAACTCGACAAAAGCAAATTGTTTTTCCTTACCAGTATTCTCTCAAAATCTCAAAAAAGAAACAAGAATTTAAACCTTGTTAGTTCTTGAAAGCGGCAGAGTTAATCCAAATTGTCAACTGCAACATGTATATGAGTTGAGTAAAAACCCTAGGGTAACTTTAGGAGGCCAATAAAATACATTGCAATTGTATTGAGGATATACGAACAAGGACCTACACAAACCTTTTTAGTGCGCTAACTCAAGAAAGAAAATGAGTTAGCAGGCGTAATAAAATGAAAGAAAGTATACGTCAACAAAATCTTAAACCTAGAGTCAAAGAAAAGCTTTAAACATAGAGAAACCTAAAAAACTAACTCTGCCCTGTTTGGGAAAAGAAATTTTATCTGTTCTCTGTTTAGAAGCGTCTGAAAGCTCTTAAAGGAAAAAAAAGAACTCCGAGAAAACTTTGGTGGAAAAATATTAAAGAATGGTTTGCTCTTTTTTCTTTTTTTAAAAGGAATGACAACGGAAAAAAATACATGGGAAAATAAAATTTACAGCACTTAAACAACCTTATGGAGTTTGGAAATATTAGAATTGAAAGGGTAACAACAATACCATAAAACGAGAATGCCTGCAAATTGATACCAAATGATAGGGGAAGTGGAACTTGGATTGAATATTCCATTTAATATAGATCTGAAAAAGAAAGCAAGATTTAAAATTTATTTTTCCCAAACGACTCAATAAAAAAGGCACGAAATTATTAAAAGGCAATAACAAAATACAAAAGAACAATGAAAGTAAATAGGATATGACAACACTCCCTTGTAAGATCTTGTCTTAGAGAAACGTACGTCTGAAATTTGAAAACGCCTAACCCTCTAAGGATCCTGCCCTTAGCAACCTAGAAGATGGAAAAGAACGCCAAATACTCGCTGTTGCGCAATTGGACACTCGCACTCCAAAATAAGAACAAGATGAAAACTTTGAACAAAAAAAAAACTCACAAGAGAACTTTAAAAGAAATAATTGTGTTGATCTGAATTGAATGAATTGTACATAGTAAAGGAGCCTATTTATAGGCTAGTAAAACCCTAATTACAAAGAAAAAGAAGATTAATTTAATCTAAAATACTAACTAGATAAAAAATAATGATAAAATAGAATATTATCTTAATCAAAAGAGATAAAAATATTATCCCAATTAAAATAGATAATATTATCCTAAAAAAGATAATGCAATTATCCCAATTAAAAGAGATAAATAGAGTCTAAATAGCTATAGAAATCTATCCAGAATGTTCTCAAAGTTGAATTTTCGTTCTGGACATTGACCGGTGGGTTTGGACACCAATTTTGGGTTATTCTGGCATCTTTTCAGCTCCCCTGGCCCATATTTGATTTGTACTAACATCAAGGCTTTTTTTTGAGTTGGATTTGCAATGAATAATCACGTTTACCTCTTTCCTGGATCAATCTTCTAAAACTCTAAAATGAATCCAACGAACATCTAACACTCCATTCGAAGTGTCTTTAACAAGGTCAATTTCCGTCAATTCTTTAGAAATGAAGTTTTGCACAAATGTGTTTAACTTTAATTTCAATTATTTTAGCTTCAGTTCTTGTAATTGGACCTATTGGAATTGTTAGGTCGAAATATGGACTTGGGCCCATGGTGCTCGTATCAAAAACTGTTAGTCAACTAACAATAAATGGCTTGAAATGATGTGACCAACATACATGGAAATGCACGCTGACATGGAAATATCATATAAACAAAAGTGTTGAATTGAAAGAATGCAATATCTATCAAAAAATAATTTTATAAAATTATATAAAATATAAATTATTTTTTGATAGATATTGCATTCTTTCAATTCAACTTATAAAATATAAATTATTTTTTATGTTAATGTGTTATTCTTTCAAGTCATTTCAATCAGTCTACCATTAGTTAACTATCAGTTTCCATCCGTAGAGGGGTCATTTTGACCTAAAAGGAAAAGTTGTAGGTTAAATTGCTTCAAAAAAAGAATAGGGACCAAAATGACTATTTAGTCAAACATTGAGGGCATTTTTTTGGCTTTATGCCAATTATTTTGTATACAAATTTCCTTTGTAAACATGTATTTTTTGAAAGATACACAAGAAACTTATCTCTATGTTCCTTTCTTTCTAAACGCTCTCCCCCTCTCTACTAAAAAAACAACAACTCTATTTTGTTTTTACTTTGGGCGGCCGGCCGTTCACCTTGCCAGCGACTAGCCTCCCTTTTTTCTTTTTGTTCTTTCTATTTCCCCTACCCATTCTCTTTATTGTGCCATTTGTTTCTTTTCTTTCCTCGACCTCTAGTTCTCTCCAATGCTCCCCTAAGTTTGTCTTATTGGCTCTTTGCGAGCTAGGCGGTCATGGATTAAGATCGATATTCTATTGCGATGAGGAGGGTTGACGTCTTCTGGCTCAGTCTATGGTGGTTTTCCCTATGTTTCCCCCTCGATGGCTCCATCTTTCTGTTTTTGTTTTTAGGGTGGATGATATATGTGGGTCGTTGTTTGGTTTGGGCTCTTTAATCTACGTTGATGAAGGTTTGATGGCTTGGCAGCGATTGATCTGGATTTGCTGGCTTCATTACTCATCTATGCTTCCCCGTCGAACTTGGTGTCTTGTCGAGCTTCCCCTACTTTGTTTATACATTTTTGCTTTGTTACGTGTTCTTGTTTGTTTTTCTATGTGTTTTTTCTTCTACCGGTTGCTAAGTTTACCTTTGAACTCTATGTTTTCATTTTTGTTTCTCCAGTTTTTGTTTAGTTATATTAAAAGCTTGTCGATCTCTTGTTCAAAAGTAATTTATTCATATAAATAAATACTGGATATTAAGATTTTACACACAACAAGACACAAACTAATTGTAATACACCAAGCCCTAGCCTAGTAGAATTACTAATTTAATTAGAAAGAAAAGTGTAAACATTTGAACCTAAAACTAAAATGCAAGAATCGAAAATATAATTAAATAATAATAATATATATTAGTATAAATAAAGTGCTGATTATAATTAATAGGATTAATTTCCTTGGTTATGAAACTAACAAGGTGTCACCACCTTAATTATAAAGTGGGACACTTGGCTAGGAGGTAAACCAGAGTTCAATTTTGTTGTCATTTTCCACATGCATTATCACATCATTCTCCACCAAATGGAGAAACAAGAAAGAAAGATAAAGAGCAATCTGGAAAATTGAATTCAAACAAGAAAGAAAATCTTGAGAGCTTGAGAGAATATAGAAGCTGGAATAAAGAGACTCACGCATTAGTAAGAAAGAAATCCATGTAAGTACATTTTTGTGTTACCCGATTGTGATAGTATAAATTAGTTGTTATTGGAAGCTTAGAATTCTGGGAATTTATGAATTTAGTTGGTGCTTAATCTTATCTTGATACTGGGTTAAATCTTAGGAGAAACTAGATTAAAAATCAGATTGAAAAAGTGGTAACCGAATGCTATAGAAATACCCAGATTCAACTTTGTGAAGTTGTTCATAAAATCTGGAAATTTGTGTATGATACAATTTGATCTGGAAAAATTTATGTAGGACAAAGTTGTTTAAAATTGAATTTACTTGAGAATAGAAGTGTTAGATTGATAAAATGCTAATATGTTGATGGAAAATCAATATGGAATCAAACTGGTCACATTTAGGTGCTAATTCGATGTATAGTGACTATTTTGAGCAAATTGTAAAATTCCATTACTAAAATGAACTAAATAAGGGCTGGAAATGATACTTGAATATACAGGAAAAAAAACAGGGTAATCCATAGTAAAAAGGGTTGAAGTAAACTCATAAGGGACCTAGGTTGAAAAGATCACTAAATTGGGTTAAAACTCGAGATTGGCATATTTGATTATGGAAAATCACCTAACTTCGAACATTAAACTATATTGATGTACAAATGATAAAACTATTTACTATATATGGTTAGAAATTTGGTTGAATAAGCATTCTAGGGATGTAAATTAATTGAAAATCCAATATGTATACTAAAAGTTATTGACAGAATACCACAAGGTATCCAAACTGCCTGAAACGAGCAAATTATGATATAATGTGAAAATGCTTGCTTATATGTGATATGTGGATCAATTCTGATGATTCCTTTGTGTTATTAATACATGTAATGATAGATCAAGAGATAGAAGAGGCTTTTAAGGGCATCAAGGTTGGGCAAACAAAGGAAAGAAACAAGGGGATTATCATTCAAGAGTAGCTTAGAGTTCTTGTGAGTGTAGCTATCAATAGGGTTAGGAATTAGGTCCTAACCAAGCTTGATTATGATTATATTTTATTTAGATGTTGCTATGAAAATGGAAGAATGGTATACACTAAACTTGGTAAACATATGATATGTATTAGACCTTGTATGATTACATGATGCTATGACATGTTTAATGCCTTGAATGCCATGATATGTTTAATGCACTGAATGCCTATATTGGCTACTTTATGAATCATTCTTAAAGAATGATATATTATGATAATGAACTAAGGTTCACTAGCATAAGGGCTCCATGATCTTGTTAAATGTCTAATGACATCTTAGATAAGCTTGAAATGTGCCTTGAACATGCCTTGATTATTGCCTTGTTTGATCACTTGTATCTTGAAAAATGAACACCAAACAAAATGATGCCTTGGTAGTTAGTGAGTCATAGGTAGGATGGCATGCCATAGAGTCTTGAGCTCATTTGTGTTGGGTTGTCTACGGACTGAGCTAAGGCCCTTAATTGGCGACAGTAGGAGGGATATGACCAGCACTACGGTGCATCTTGATTTGGCGACAATTTGGTTGGTGACTCGATTACCTAGACTTGACTACATACCAAGGCTTAAACTTGAATTGATTATCTAATTTTGCTATAGCAAAGCTTGGATATCCTATGAATATAAAATGAAACTTGACTTGAGCCTAAACTTGAATTTGATTGTATAATATTGTTATCGTAAAGTTGCTATCGCATGTAAATAAAATGAATCTTGAATCAATTGCTTAAACTTTCATATGCCATGACATTTGATATGTGACATGTATTCATGATTTTAATGATAACATGTAATGTTGGCTTGAAAATTGGTTTGTGATACGGATATACTAGATCTTGAAATGCCATGCCTAGGTGTGGCGTAAGTTACATGAAATGGTACATTGCTCTATATGGACTAGACAATTCATATGTGTTATACATGCTTAGGCTTGATTTACTTGAACCTAGCTAGACCTTCCTTGATTTAAACACACTTGTTTAATGAATAAACTTGCCTAGCTTAGTTTGCTACCTCAATAACTACTTAACTGTACTTATCACTCTCATTTTCATTCTTCCAAAACTACAAGTTAATAGATTGCAAGCTACTTTGAGTTGGAGGCAAGGCAAGACAAGCTAAAGCACAAAGTATGGTTATGACTCTTTGTAAACTCCTAGTTGGTGGCCATAGTCTTGTATCTAGATCACATGTTCATGAATTTTGAGCCTATGAAAGGCAATGTATATATATATATGATATGTATGGCATGTATAACTTACTAATGTGACTTGTTTGGAAATCTAGTTGATCTAGGTATTATGTTGTGTCATATGAGCATGAATGGTTTTATGGTGTGATATATGATGTCTTGAAAGCCTAGACGATTGATAAATGGGTTGTTTTATGTCTTGATTTATTACTATGGAAATAATGATGATTGCTTTCTTGCTACAACATAATATTGTTATGCTAATTCGTAATTGAAAATGATATGGCATGTTTTTGGATGCTATTGTTTAGATTGATTAATTGAGTTATGAATTCAAGGGTTTAATGTCTGGTTTGCTTTGGCCAATGAAATGGTTAATTTAGTCATGTACAAGTTGCTCGAAGGATATGTTATAGCAAAAATGTTTAATGACTATATGCTATGGTAAAGGTGTCTAATGAATATATGTTATAGCTTGATTGCAATATAATTCATGATGATTGTTTGATTAGAAGTCTAACTTACCTAATAGAAGTAAGTTAGGCAAAAGTTTTTGTTGGTTCATGTTTTCCTTGTTTGAGTAACACGTCTTAGCCGGTTTACGACAAAATCGGGTGAGGGGTATTACACTAGTAATTTTTCTTTTTCGTCATAGTAAAAGTTATCATCTTCTGCCCGTGATTTTTTTCTTTCTGTTTTCTACATAAATCTTGATGTTGTTTATTTTCTTGCTTTGTTTGTTATCATTATCTTCGTTATTTAGTCGTTATCCTTCGTCTCCGATGTATCTTCGATATACAAAACACATGAAAAAACTATGGAAATTGAAGATACCTTGCAGCGGCAAGGATAAAGTTTTTCCTCATTAAGTATCTATCCACCTTCATAGGCAAGGGTGGAGGCATGATTCAAGCAATCATCGCCATTTTCTTCCTTCATAGTATTAGATTTACGAGATTCTATTTCTGTCGACTTTGCCTTGCACAAAATTGTGGCCCCCAACTGCCTAGGATTTGCTAAACGGGTCAAATATGAAGCTCAAACACTATAAAAACGCGTATTGAATTGATCTGATACCAATCCCATAAAACATAGATCAAAAGTTACTCATGTGATAATCTTGTCAAGAACTTTGCCTTTTTCTTTCAGCTTTGCGTCGTCAGGATTAGAGCTAATAGCTAACCAAGCAGTCCTCAAGCCCATGGATTTTCTATTTTCGATAATTGTGAGTGTAATTCCCTGGTTTTGGGCCTAGATGTTTTAGACATCGATTCGGACCGATCGGTAATAGTTTGGATCGTGTTAGGTGATTTAAGGAAATCAATGATCGAGAAAAGGATAAAAATATGGTAAATTTTGCTAAAATCCTCTAAAATCGTGATAAAGGGGTTGGTCAAATCAATTTTATAAAACGAGTTTCGGGAGTGGTACATTTTGGGTAGTGACCAAATTGTAAAGTTTTCAAAGTTTCAGAAAATTAAAAATTTCAAAAAGGGAGTCAAAATCATAGAATCTTTAGGGAGCTATGGAGCAATTACACCATTCTTAAATTGACATGGGTTTTAAAATAATTTTGGATGATTATAATAAAAGGGATTTTTATTTAATTAAAATTGATAAAATATGAAATTTACATTTCATTTCACGTAACTACCTCTCATTTCAGCAAAACCATTTTCTCAACTCTTTTCTCCATATTTCTTTTCTTCCAAACACTCTCTCATAGTTTTCTAAACCATTTCAAGAGTTCTGTTCAAATTCTTCAAGCTTTGGGAAAGGAAAACTTGTCAATCATTAAAGAGGGCAAGGATTGGAGGTAAATCCCGTTCTCAACCTTCAATCTAGGTTCTTTATTGAAATTCCCAAGATCTTTGACTTCTAAATGTTGTTTTTAGCTGAGATTTGATAATAGTTTTGATTTAGCATCAAAATCTTACAAAATTATGATTTAAATCTTGATGAGCTTTGTTTTGGATTGGTTTTAATTGAGTTATGAGTTGATTATTATGTTGAAAAAAGGTTTTGATAATATAGATCCCGGAATCCTTGAGATCCTTGAGTTTCATGATGGTTTTAGTTAGGTTTTGGGGTGAAATGTTGAAGTTATGATTGTTGGAGGTATACAGATGGGTTTAGGTTGTTTTTAGAGGTGTTTTGATGTTTATAAATGATTGAAAGTGATGTATGTTGGTTGGGCTTTGTTTAGGGAGCAATCGGTTGAGTTTTCGGTTGTTTCAGATGGGTAAATTGGTGTAGTTTTGGTGAGCAACGAGTTTGTGTTTAGTTGCTGGTGTTGAAATGCATTTTAATGCATTTGGATCTCTGTTTGATGATCTAAAAATAGGGGATCTTGATCCGGAAGCAAACGAAGCATTTTTGGAGGCTTCAGAGGGGTGATCTTCGCGTTGGCAAGCAAAGTTTCGTGTATCGGTGAGTGGAAATGGATTTTCCTGCTTTGTAACGCTCTGAGCATTGTCTTGGGAGATTAGTATATGTTTGAAACACTTAGCTAAGCTCAAGAGTAAGTGTTTCGAAAGTCTCTCTCAGAATGTGCTATGTTTTTGTTGGAAATGCACTTGAATTGAATGTGGTTTTGATTACTTTTTTAAAGCATGTTTTAAGCATTATTGATGCTGATTTTTAATGTCATTTTGTTTAGGATGCACTTGGTAGGCGATCCTTAGATTCATGAGATATATGCATTTGAGTTTAAGCATGTTTATGCTTGTGAAAATGGCATTGTGATTTATGCTTGTAAAACAGTGGAATAAAGATGTTGAATGATTATATTGGCAAGTGATGGAAATGGTTTTTGGTTACTTTAATCCGATATAGTTAGTCGGCTATAGGATTGGGTGCACCGTGAATAAAGTCGCCTTGGATGTCGAGGGGTTGTGATTGTGCCGTAATCTCCATCCAAGTACCTTAACGATTTAGGCTAAGATCACAACGGTGGATGGTTTGAACCCGTGTGTGAGTCTTGTGGTATGTGTCTCGTACTCTCGTTAGTGGAATTATACAACTACCGATTAGTGATGTTGAGGGGTTGTGATTGTGCCATTAATCTCTATCACGGGTGTTTAGGGGTTGTGATTGTGCCATATATCTCCACCTTGTGTAGTCCGGTAGTGTGTATGAAGCGTGTGGGACAACGCTTGTAATTTGCGTATCCGATTGTGTCGATTGTGTTGGTTTTGATATGGTTTGAGATTGATCACTTGCGAGCCAATATAATGTTGTTGAATAATTATTTAAACATGAGATGCTTGTGAATTATGCTAGAATACATGTGATGCTTGGTTTAAGCATGAGAAAAGGATTTTGTTGTTGATTTTAATGATGCTATGAGCATGTGATTTTAAAAGTGCATTGATGCTTTAAAGAGCATGTTTTAAAGAAAGGCATGATTTGGTAAATGTTGATAATTTGGTTTTATAAAACGCATTGATGAATGTTTGGTTTAGCGATCCTCACTAAGCTTTATGCTTACGCTCATTTGTTTCATCAATGCAGAGAATTGAGAAATCAAGGCAGCCCAAGAGCAAGTGGAATCCAATCATCTTTTTCTAAACAATGTATGTGGTTTACCTTAGTGTAATAAGAGGCAATGGGTGGGATTTCTACTCCTGGTTTTGTTGGCGATGTTTAACACCTTGTGCATGATTGGTTTATGTTGCGGATTTGTAAATGGCCTCTAATTGGTTTATGATTTTGCTTATAGTGTTTTGACTATGCTATGGCTTGTTTTCTTAAGCATGATTGAGCAGTTAATGATTCACCATGGTTTGGTGTGCTTGATGAGTCTGTTATATTGTTTGTTGTTGCTTACATATTTAGTAGGTTGATTATAGCTTTTATGTATCATCTAAGCCTGTTTAGATGTGGTTAAATGTGTTAAAAATGACTTTTTGAAATGCATCTCTGGTATGCGTATCGATAGACGGGGTCGAGTATCGATATGCTAAGGCCAAAAACAAGCTTTTCAGCTTAGGTGTACCGATACGATTTGACCGCGTATCGATACGCCTAGGCAAATGTTTGAAGGCCGTTTCGATACAGGCTTGGGCGTATCGATACCTTTTCCCCAAAGGTTGCTACTTTCGATTTGCGTATCGATACGGGGAGATGTGTATCGATACGGGTTAGTTATTTTAGTTAAAGGAATCATTAAATTACTGAATTTATGCATTTTGGTCCCCGATTAATATTTGTTCTATTAGTTGAGTTTGGACGATCTGTTTGGGATGAAATTTGACGTGTTGGCATGTTACATGACTAGTTATGGATTGGTAACTTTAAATACGAAAAAGTCCTAATATTTTCTGTAATTAACAATTTGGTTCCTAAAAGTCAAAAGTACGCAATTGAACCCATAAATGATCTCTGACCGCTGTGCCGTTTTCTTCTAAGTGCCTTGCTGAACACATAGAATAATAATGTGCATCTAGAGAAGATAAAAAGGAAAAAAAGGGTCGTTAATTGAGGTTGACTTTTACGAGTTGACTTCGATTTTCCCCGTGTAATCTTCTTAGTTCGGGTCGAGTGTCTAGGCCGGGCTAAGGGGATTACATTTTTTGGTATCAAAGCCAGGTTACGAAAGAATTGGGGATGATGGTAAGTGAAATTGGTATGTTTTGATGTGTGTTGTTTCGAAAAGCATGTTTTTGATGAAATGTTTGAGCTTATGCCATGCTTGATTGTTGTTAGTCATATGTGAGTTAGATATGATTGTATGATGATGATGTGAAAAGATTATGTCCTGATTTTGGATGATGTAAAGCATGATGAACATGATATGCTATTGTATGCTATGTTATGCTTGAGGGAAATCGGGGTGCCCATTACCTTATTACACTAGTTAAATGTTTTTGTGAACTTGGATCCTTGCTTGAGGCTGGCCTAAATCATGGTTTGATTTGTTTTTGTTGTTATGCCTTGTTAAAAATAGCAGTATGGGTCCGAGGAGAGAGCTTAGGTCGAACACGGTAGTGCATGCGGCTGAGTAGGGCGACCAGGGTAACCAAGCGGTTGATGTTCCTCTTGGTGGAAACTTACCTCCTCCGCCACCACTTGGGGGTGGCAAGTCAGAGCAACAAGGACAAGCTGGTCCAGGATTGGGTGATCTAGCGCCACTGGTTGAGGTGATCACCAGAGCGTTTCAGGCTGTGGTAGCCGGAGCGCATGTTCAGGCCCCTGCAGCTGGGCATGTGGGTTTGCCTTTGGAAAGGCTGAGGAGTTTAGAAGCTGTTGAGTTCTATGGAATGTCTCATGAGGTGTCAGAAGCCTGGTTAGCTAGCCCGATCCGTATTATGGATCAAATGGGATGTAACGATGTGCGCAAGCTTGGATGCACGGTTTCTCTACTCCAGGGTGACGCTTATAGTTGGTGGACAACTATCACCGCTGGTATAGAACCCAATGAGGTAGATTGGGAGTTTTTTCGAAATGCCTTTAAGATGAAGTATCTTGGAGTGAGATACTTGGATGCATGTTCTGGGGAGTCTCTCGATGGCTGAGTACGAGGTTCGGTTCTTACGTTTGAGTCAGTACACCTCTGAGTTGATGACAAGTGAGGGGCATCGTTGTGATCGCTTCCGATATGGACTGGTGTAGGAAGTGAAGACTTATATGTTGGCTACGGATTATACGGGTTTTGATGTGCTTGTATGTCGAGCTAAGGACATTGAGCAGAACTTGGGTCTGGCATTCTGTGGCGTTTGCTCTAGCTCTAAGAAGAGAGCAGCTGAGTATAGTTTTGGAGGTGGATGGAACAAAAGAGGTCGTGATAGGAGACATCAGCCTGATGCGAGGCGAGGTGCTCCAGAACGGGGTGGTCAGGCTAAGGGAGGCCAAGTGAGGTCTGAGCAGCACACGTGTTGGACCTGTGGATCGAGGGACCATCTGAGGCTAGATTGTCCACGTGCAGCTAGAAAGGTACAGGCTCCTGTTGTGGTAACAGGAAATTCTTGCTAGAACTGTGGTTCAACAGATCATATGAGGCGTGAATGTCCTTTGTTGGCTGGTGGAGGCCAGAGACGTGCACCGGTTGTGGCTGCACCTCAGAGAGGTTGAGGGAATTTCCAGAGAAGATATGAGGGACAACGAGGCATTGCTCATGTTGTAGCAGTTCAGCCTGAGGGAGGCGGTCATGCGAGGGTCTATGCTCAGTGCGAGGAGCGCAATGATACCGGTGTCATCACAGGTACCTTTGTTCTTCGGTCTTTATCATTGCTGGCTTTGATTGATTCTAGATCCACACATTCTTATATTTTGAGTTAGCATGCACATTTACTTGATATACCTATTGAGTTGCTTGAAGTAGGAATGCAAGTGACTAGTTCTTTTGGTGAGATAGTAGTCACTAGGAAGTTGTATCAGAGGTGTCCCTTTTTTGTTCAGGGTCATGTTTTTCTTGTGGATTTGATGGAGTTACCCTTCTATGGTTTTGATGTGATCCTTAGTATGTATTGGTTGTCTGAGCATAGAGTAGTGGTTGACATTGATGTTAAGCGAGTCACCCTAAAGCTTGCTGATGATTATGTGGTTGTGATAGTAGGCGAGAATGTGAAATTCTTGTCTAACGTGATTTCGGCTTTAGAAGAAAGTTGTATGCTAAGGTTGGGTTGTGAGGCTTATCTTGCCTATGTGACGAATCCTGGTTCAAAGGATGTATGTGTGCAGGACATCAGAACCGTTTGTGATTTTCCAGAAGAGTTGCATGTGTTTCCGCCAAATAGAGAGGTTGAGTTTTGTATCGAATTGTATGAGAATATGACTCTGGTGTCCATTGCTCCTTATCGTATGTCACCTAAAGATTTGAAAGAGTTGAAGACACAACTTTAGGAGTTGCTTGATAGAGGGTTTATCCGGCCAGTGTGTCACATTGGGGTTCACCGGTCTTGTTTGTAAAGAAGAAAGATGGGACAATGCGGATGTGTATAGATTATCGGAAACTGAACTAGTTGACGATTAAGAACAAGTACCCTTTTCCAAGGATTGATGATCTTTTTGATCAGTTTCGAGGAGCCTCGATGTTTTCTAAGATAGACTTGAGGTCAGGGTATTACCAGTTGAAGGTGAAGGATGTGGACGTACCTAAGACGGCTTTTTGAACAATGTACAAACATTATGAGTTCTTGGTGATGACGTTCGGTTTGACCAACGCACCTGCTGCTTTCATGGACATGATGAATCATTTGTTGCATGAGTTCTTGGATCAGTTCGTAGTGCTGTTCATTGATGATATCCTTGTGCACTCTCGTACTGAGGAAGATCGTGATAGACACTTGACGATAGTTTTGCAAGCGTTGTTGGAGAACCAATTGTATGCCAAGCTAAGTAAGTGTGAGTTTTGGCTTAAGGAGGTGGTCTTCCTTGGACATGTTGTATCGGCTGAGGGTATTCATGTTGATCCGCATAAGGTTGAGGCAGTGATGAGCTGGAAGGTGCCTAAGTCGCTGACGGAGGTGCGAAGTTTTCTTGGCTTGGCTGGATACTACCGTAGGTTTGTCGAGGGTTTCTCGATGATTGCTGCACCTTTGACCAAGTTGTTGCAGAAGAATGTTCGCTTTGAGTGGACGGATGTGAGGCATCAAGCTTTTGAGAAGCTGAAGGAAGCTTTGACGTAAGCTCCTATACTAATTCAACCTGAGTCTGGTAAGGATTTTGTGGTCTATAGTGATGCGTCCATTGTTGGTTTGGGCTGTGTGTTGATGCAGGAGGGTAAGGTAGTAGCCTATGCATCTAGGAAGTTGAAGGTACATGAGCGTAACTACCCTACTCACGATCTTGAGCTTGCGGCTGTTGTGTTTACCTTGAATATTTGGAGGCAATATCTGTATGGCGAGAAGTTCGTGGTGTTCACGGATCATAAGAGCTTAAAATATGTTATGTCTCAGAAGGAATTGAATCTTGGGCAACGTCGATGGGTAGAGTTGCTTAAGGATTATGATCTGTCGATCGAGTATCACCCGGGAAAGGCCAATGTTGTGGCTGATGTTTTGAGCAGGAAAGTGGTTGTGGAGTTGAGGGTGATGTTTACCCGCCTGAGCATATCGTGAGATGGTGGCCTTGTTGCTAAATTGTAAGTGAAACCATCTCTGATCCAGTTGATTAAGGACAAACAATTGCTTGATGTTTCTCTTGTCCCTCATGTTCAGGATATTGCGGAGGGTAAGCCTTCGAATTTTAGTTTTAATGATGATGGTGTTTTGTATTTTGGGAGTCAAATAGTGGTGCCAAATGATGTTGAGTTGAGGCGCACTATTATGACTGAAGCTCATAGTAGTCCTTTCATTATGCACCCTGGTAGTATAAAGATGTATCGTGATTTGAAGGATGAGTACTATTGGGTGGGGTTGAAAAATGATGTTTCCGAGTTCGTTAGCAAGTGCATGGGGTGTCAGTGAGTGAAGGCTTAGCACCAGGCTCCTTTTGGGTTTTTCAGCCTTTGAGAATCCCAGAATGGAAATGGGAAAGGATTACCATGGATTTTGTGTCTAGTTTGCCCTTGTCACCATCAAAGAAGAACTCGGTTTGGGTGATTATGGATCGCCTTACGAAGTGTGTGAATTTCTTGCATGTGCATACTACGTATACCTTGGATAAGCTGGCAGAGCTGTTTATTGCTGAGATTGTGCGGTTGCACGGTGTGCCAAAGTTCATAGTGTCGGATAGGTATTCGAGGTTTACATCGCAGTTTTGGGAATATTTGCATCAAGCCTTGGGTACATGGTTGAATTTTAGTACTTCATATCATCCTCAGATGAATAGGCAGTCAGAACGTGTGATCCAGGTGCTTGAGGATATGTTGAGATGCTGTGTCATAGATTTTCAGGGTTCTTGGGAGAAGCACTTCTCGTTGGTTGAGTTTGCTTACAACAATAGTTATCAAGATAGTTATCAAGAAAGTATTCAAATGGCTCCATACGAGGCTTTATATGGGAGAAAGTGTAGAACCCCTTTATGTTGGGCAGAAGCTGGGCAAAAGTTGATTTCGATGTCGGCTATGTTGAAAGGAACCACTGAGAAGGTGAAGCTCATTTGTTAGTGTTTGAAGGCAACATCGGATCTACAAAAGTCTTACGCGGATCTGGAGTGTAAGGAGATCGAGTTTGCGGTTGGCGAACGTGTGTTCTTGAAGGTATCACCTTGGAAGAAGGTGATGAGGTTTGGGCGTAAGAGTAAGCTTAGCCCAAGGTTTATTGGACCATATGAGGTTGTGGAGCGTATTGGTCCTGTGGCTTATCGGTTGAGGTTGCCTCCCGAGTTTTAAAAGATTTATGATGTGTTTCATGTCTCGATGTTGCGGAGCTATAGATCGGTTCCTTCACATGTGATGCCTGTTTATGAGGTAGAGTTGAATCTGAATCTATCTTATGATAAGTAACCAATGAGGATCTTAGATGTCAGCAGCAAAGTTCTTCGTGGCAAGACGATAGAGCTTGTGAAGGTGTTGTGGCGACACCGAGGAGTTGAGGAGGCCACTTGGGAAAGCAAGGCGGACATGCTGAAGCAATTTCCGCACCTTTTTCCTACAGGTAAAATTTCAGGGACGAAATTTCCTAAGTGGGGGAGAGTTGTAACGCCCTGTTTTTGGGCCTAGATGTTTTAGACATCGAATCGGACCGGTCGATAACGGTTTGGATCGTGTTAGGTGATTTAAGGAAATCAAGGATCGTGAAAGGATAAAAATATGGTAAAATTTTTTAAATAATCTAAAATCATGATTAAGGGGTTCGTCAAATCAATTTTATAAAACGAGTTTCGGGAGTGGTACATTTTGGGTAGTGACCAAAATGTAAAGTTTCAAAGTTTCGGAAATTACAAATTTCAAAAAGGGAGTCAAAATGTAACGCCATGTTTTGGGCCTAGATGTTTTAGACATCGGACTGGACCAGTCGAGAACGGTTCGAATCGAGTAAGGTGATTTAAGGAAATCAAGGATCGGGATAGGATAAAAATGTGGTAAAAAGTGCTAAAATCCTCTAAAAATAGATTTAAGAGGTTGGTCAAATCAATTTTACAAAAAAGAGTTTCGGAAGTGGTACATTTTGAGTAGTGACCAAATCGTAAAGTTTCAAAACTGTGGAAAATGTGATTTTTAAAGGAGAAGCCAAATTCTTAGAAGATTTAGGGGGCTTTATGACAATTTAGCCTTTCCTTAATATGACATGTGTTTAAAATGGTTTTAATTAAATAGATTTAATTGGTTTTTATTTTATTTAACTAATGAGGTGGTTAATTTGAGATTCCATCACGTAACTACCATCTTCTCCTCATTTTCAGCCAAACACATTTTTCATTCATTTATCTCTAGAATTCTTTTCTCCCAAACACTCTCTTAATATTTCCTAAACAATTTTCAAGAAATCCTTTCAAGTTCTTCAAGATTTTTCTAAGGAAAACTTGTCATTCATTGAGGAAAGAAATGATTGGAGGTAAATCTCATTCTCAACCTCTAATCAAAGTTCCTTATTGAAATTCCCAAGATCTTTGGCTTCTAATTACTATTTTTGGTTGAGTTTTCATTATAGTTTTGTTTTGAGATCAAAATCTTGTAAAAATATGGTTGAAATCTTGATTTTCGGATTTGTTTTGTTAAGCTCTGTTTTAGATTGATTTTAATTCAGTTTTGAGATGGTTAATATGTTTAAAAGAGGTTTTGTTGATATAGATCCCGAAATCCTTGAGATCCTTGAGTTTCTTGATGGTTTAAGTGAGTTTTTGAGGTGAAATGGCGGAATCATGCTTGCTAGAGGTATAAAGATGGGTTAGGTTGTTTATTAGTTGTGTTTTGATGTTTATAAATGGTTGAAAGTGATGTATGTTGGCTGGGCTTGGTTTATGAAACAATCGATTGAATTTTCAGTTGTTTCAGTTCGGTAAATTGGTGTAGTTTGGGTGTGCAACGAGTTTGTGATTTATTGCTGGTGTTGAAATGCATTTTAATGCTTTTAGACCTCTGTTTTGATGATGTGAAAACATGGGATCTTGATCCGGGAGCAAACGAGGCGTTGTTAGAGTCTCCAAAAGAGTGATTTTCGTGTCGGCAACCAAGGCTTCGAGTATCGGTGAGTGGAAATGGATTTTCCAGCTTTGTAACACTTTGAGCGTGGTCTTGGGAGCTTAGTGTAAGTTTGAAACACTTAACTACACTCAAGAGTAAGTGATTCAAAAGTCTCTCTCGAAAATATGCTATGTTTTGATGGAAATGCACTTGTGTTAAATATGGTTTTGATTACTATTTTAAAGAATGTTAGAAGCATGATTAATGATGGTTTTTAATGCCATTGTGCTAAGTATGTACTAGGTAAGTGATCCTTGGTTTTATGTGATAAATGCATATGATGTTAAGCATGTTATGCTTGTGGAAATGACATTGTATTTATGCTTGTAAAACAGTGGATTATTGATGTTAAATGATTATATTGGCAAGTGATGAAAGTGGTTTTTGGTTCTTGTAATTGGACATTGTTAGCCGACTATAGGATTGGGTGCACCGTGAATAATGTCGCCTTGGATGTCGAGGGGTTGCGATTGTGCCGAAATCTCTATCCAAGTACCCTAACGATTGAGGCTAAGATCACAACGTTGAATGATTTAATCCCGTGTGTGAGTCTTGTGGTATGTGTCTCGTACTCTCGGTAGTGGAATTATACAACTACCGATGAGTGATGTTGAGCGGTTGTGATTGTGCCTTTAATCTCCTTCACAGGTGTTGAGGGGTTGTGATTGTGTTATTGATCTCAACCTTTTGTAATATGGTAGTATGTATGAAGTGTGTGGGACAACGCTTGTAATCCGCGTATCCGATTCTGTCTATTGAGATGGTTTTGGTGTGGTTGAGAAATGATCACTTGTAAGCCAATATAATGATGATGACTAATGGTTTAAGCATGAGATGCTTGTGATTTATGCTAGAATGCATGTGATGCTTGGTAAAGCACGAGAAAATGTTTATTTGCTGTTTTAAAATGATGCATACGAGCATGTGTTTTAAAAAGTGCATTGATACCTTGAGAGGGCATGTTTTAAGTAAAGGCATGTGCTGATAAATGGTGTTTTGCCGGTTGTGTGAAATGCATTGATGAATGTTGTTTTAGCGAACCTCACTAATCTTTGTGCTTGCGCTCATTTGTTTCATCAAGGCAGAGAATTAGGCTTTTGAGGCAGCAAGTAAGCAAGGGAATCCAAGCACTTTGATCTAGCAAAGTATGTGGTTTTACTTTGCTGTACTAAGAGGCAATGGGTGGGATTTCTACTCTTGAATGTTTGAGGATGATGTTAATTACTTTGTTCATGTTTGGTTGCTTATCTTTGGGTTGTAAAAGACCTTTGAGAATTGACTTGTGCTTGAGTGTGGCTTTTAGCTTTTGGTATGGTTTTGAAGTCTAGGAAGCAGGCCTATAGTTCTAATGCTTGCTTGAATGATGCAATGATTTAGCTTGTACTTCGTAATGTTGATCTTTGATGCTTATACATTTGTATGTATGTTGTAGCATGAATTGGAATGTTTTCGGATGTGGAAAGATGTGAAAAACCAGCAAAATCTGCTGTTGCAGGGCAGGACGTTTCGGAACGCCCTCATCCGTATCGAAATGATGGCCTGTATTGGCCAGGGGGTTTCGGAACGGGTGCGATAATTCTGGAACATTTTGCTACTGTGAAGCCTGGTTTCGGAATGCACCCGAGTTTCAAAACGGTCAGCATGGTTTCGAAATAGCCGTTTCAATACACGGTATAGTGTTCCGGAACAAGTGACCGTTGGAGTTGAATTTGAATTGTTTCATGTTCATGTTTTCTTACGTTTTAGTCCCTGAGTCTTGAATGCTTATTTAAATGAGTTTGGATGATCCGTTTAAGATGAAATTTTACATGTTGGCATTTTATATGTTTAATTTTGGTTTAGTAACTTTAAAACTTGTTTAGTTCTTATAATTCTAGAAATTTACATATTAGTCCCTAAAAGACGCTTGTATGCAATTGAACCTCTAAATGAGCTCCGTTCGTTGTGTCGCTTCCGCTAAAATGATTTGCTATTCACATAGGTTAATAATGTGCATCTATAAAAGTTAAAAGAAAAAAAAGGTCGTTAATAAAGGTTGGCTTTCATGGGTTGCCTTTGGTTTTCCCCGTGTAATCTTCTTAGTTCGGGTCGGGCGTCTAGGTCGGGTTAAGGGGGTTACACAAAATCTTAGAATCCTTAGGGAGCTATGGTGCAATTACACCTTTCTTAAATTGACATGTGTTTTAAAATAATTTTGGATGATTATAATAAAAGGGATTTTTATTTAATTAAAATTGATAAAATAAGACATTTAGATTTCATTTCACGTAACTACCTCTCATTTCAGCAAAACCATTTTCTCAACTCTTTTCTCTAGATTTCTTTTCTTCCAAACACTCTCTCTTAGTTTTCTATATCATTTTCAAGAGTTCTCTTCAAATTCTTCGAGCTTTGGGAAAGGAAAACTTGTCAATCATTAAGGGGGCAAGGATTGGAGGTAAATCTCGTTCTCAACCTTCAATCTAGGTTCTTTACTGAAATTCCCAAGATCTTTGACTTCTAAATGTTTTTTTGGCTGAGATTTGATAATAGTTTTGATCTAGGATCAATATCTTGCAAAATTATAATTTAAATCTTGATTTTCGGAAAGGTATTGACGAGCTCTATTTTGGATTGGTTTTAATTGAGTTATGAGTTGATTATTATGTTGGAAAAGGGTTTTGATAATATAGATCCCGAAAACCTTGAGATCCGTGAGTTTCTTGAAGGCTTTAGTTAAGTTTTTGGGGTGAAATGTTGAAGTTATGATTGCTGGAGGTATAAAGATGGGTTTAGGTTGTTTTTAGATGTGTTTTGATGTTTATAAATAGTTGAATGTGATGTATGTTGGCTGGGCTTAGTTTAGGGAGCAATCGATTGAGTTTTCAGTTGTTTCGGATGGGTAAATTGGTGTAGTTTTGGTGAGGAACGAGTTTGTGTTTAGTTGCTGGTGTTGAAATGCATTTTAATGCATTTGGATCTCTGTTTCATGATCTAAAAATAGGGGATCTTGATCCGGAAGCAAACGAAGCATTTTTGATGGCTTCGGAAGGGTGATCTTCGCGTTGGCAAGCGAAGTTGCGTGTATCAGTGATTGGAAATGGATTTTCCAGATTTGTAACGATTTGAGCGTGGTCTTGGGAGCTTAGTGTAAGTTTGAAACACTTAGATAAGCTCAAGAGTAAGTGATTCGAAAGTCTCTCTCAGAATGTGCTATGTTTTTGTTGGAAATGCACTTGAATTGAATGTGGTTTTGATTATTGTTTTAAGCATTATTGATGCAGATTTTTTATGCCATTTTGTTAAGGATGCACTTGGTAGGTGATCCTTGGATTCATGAGATATATGCATTTGAGTTTAAGCATTTTATGCTTGTGAAAATGGCATTGTGATTTATGCTTGTAAAACAGTGGAATAATGATGTTGAATGATTATATTGGCAAGTGATGGAAATGGTTTTTGGTTACTTTAATCGGATATAGTTAGTCGGCTATAGGATTGAGTGCACCGTGAATAAAGTCGCCTTGGATGTCGAGGGGTTGTGATTGTGCCGTAATCTCCATCCAAGTACCCTAACGATTGAGGCTATGATCACAACGGTGGATGGTTTGATCCCGTGTGTGAGTCTTGTGGTATGTGTCCCGTACTCTCGTTAGTGGAATTATACAACTACCGCTAAATGATGTTGAGGGGTTGTGATTGTGCCATTAATCTCTATCACGGGTGTTTAGGGGTTGTGATTGTGCCATATATCTCCACCTTGTGTAGTCCGGTAGTGTGTATGAAGCGTGTGGGACAACACTTGTAATCCGCGTATCCCATTGTGTCAATTGTGTTGGTTTTGATATGGTTAGAGATTGATCACTTGCGAGCCAATATAATGTTGTTGAATAATGATTTAAGCATGAGATGCTTGTGAATTATGCTAGAATGCACGTGATGCTTGCTTTAATGATGCAATGAACATGTGATTTTAAAAGTGCATTGATACTTTAAAGAGCATGTTTTAAACAAAGGCATGAGTTGGTAAATGTTGATAATTTAGTTTTATAAAACGCATTGTTGAATATTTGGTTTAGCGATCCTCACTAAGCTATATGCTTATGCTCATTTGTTTCATCAATGCAGAGAATTGAGAAATCAAGGCACCCCAAGAGCAAGTGGAATCGAAGCATCTTTATCTAAACAATGTATGTGGTTTACCTTAGTGTAATAAGAGGCAATGAGTGGGATTTCTACTCCTAGTTTTGTTGGTGATGTTTAACACCTTGAGCATGATAGGTTTATGTTGTGGATTTGTAAATGGCCACTAATTGGTTTATGATTTTGCTTATAGTGTTTTGACTATGGTATGGCTTGTTTTCTTAAGCATGCTTACATGTTTAGTAGGTTGATTATAGCTTGTATGTATCATATAAGCCTGTTTAGATGTGGTTATATGTGTTAAAAATGACTTTTGGAAATGCATCTATGGTATTCGTATCGATACACGAGGTCGAGTATCGATACGCTGAAGCCAAAACCATGCTTTTCAGCTTACGTGTACCGATACGATTTGCCCGCGTATTGATACGCCTAGGCAAATGTTTGAAGGCCGTTTCGATACAGGCTTAGGCGCATCGATAACGTTTTCCCAAAGGTTGCTACTGTCGATTTGCGTATCGATACGGGTTAGTTATTTCAGTTAATGAAATCTTTAAAGTTCTGAATTTATGCATTTTGGTCCCTGTTTAATGTTTGTTCAATTAGTTGAGTTTGGACGATCTGTTTGGGATGAAATTTGACGTGCTGGCATTTTACATAACTAGTTATTGATTGGAAACTTTAAAAACGGAAAAGTCCTAATATTTTCTGTAATTTACAATTTGGTCCCAAAAATGTCAAAAGTACTCAATCGAACCCCTAAATGATCTCTGATCGCTGTGTCGTTTTCTTCTAAGTGCCTTGCTGAACACATAGGTTAATAATGTGCATCTTGAGAACATAAAAAGAAAAAAAAGGGTCGTTAATCAAGGTTTACTTTTACAAGTTGACTTCGATTTTCCCCGTGTAATCTTCTTAGTTTGGGTTGAGCGTCTAGGCCGAGCTAAGGGGGTTACAGTGAGGGTACCTTCTTTCAACATCGGGTTCTACTCATTGGTAGCCTTTGGTAATCCGGCTCTCTCCTAAGTTTTTCCGGCTATATTTCCGGTAGAAGCAAGAGATTTTTTCCATGTCGAAGAGGCTCTCAACCACGGACCATACTTGGCTTTTCATTTATACATTTGTAGTCAAACCAACATTCTCTCTCGGGATGTCTTAGTCTTCTATAGGCATAACATAATTCGGGAATGCGTTCATACTTAAAGGGCACATCCATTGGCTCGAAGTTTTTCCTTTTGAGAGAAAAACTTGTCTTAAGGGGGTCTTCAACTCTCATGGTGATCTTAACCCGAAGCTGGTTGTCCCATTTAACTTGTTGGTTCTTTTTTAAATTAGTTTCGATAAGGCGTGGGAAAAGGCTGCATATTCTTTTCACATTTGACTCGGTGAAGAGTAATATCGGGAGATTATAGATTTGCGCCCAAAACATAGCCAGAGAGAAATCAATTTCCTCTAGCGTGGCTTGACAGGGCCATTCCTTCAGGATGAAAAGTTAGTCGTGAATCGACCAGGGTCATAGATTCCAGATTCTCGTTTTAGTTTCAACATGTTTAAAAACGAAGATGATCATGTTCTTACCCAGGTCATAACATTCAAGCTCTTCTTCTTTACAACTCCAGACCTTCAACAAAATGGCAGAGACAGTTGGAAACTTGGATGCTCAGTTGGAAAGGATTTTTCCCACCAGGGAGTGTTCCTTTATAGTTGTATTAGTTTCTATGTCCTTCTCCAGCTCCAAAGTGTCATCCATGTTACAGTATGCCCAAAGATCAATCAAGAGATGATTGTACTAATATACTTTCTTTACCGTGTTTATTGAATAAAGGCATTGCCGTTATTATTTTCCAGTTATACTTCTGCGTCTTAAATAAACTGAAAGATAATGAAGTCCATATAATAATATGATTGTTATTAAAAGATCCTTAGTTGAGTATTATTATGGGCATGGAAAATAATAATACTTCAAGGATAACATATATTTTATTGATGACAACTAGTTGTCACTGATATAGAGATGTCAAAATCGATATATGAGTACGTTGTTAGAGAACGACATATTGGATTGACCCGCTATGAGCATATGTCTTTGATTATTATGTGACGGTCACAACATTGCTCATGGTGGTGACTACATGTATGATCCTAAGACTTGAGATCATTACTATCTCAACATATATTGTCGTATATTTTGGTACAATTAAACATTCTCCGTAACTGGTCGCACTATAAAGACTAATGTTGAACATTTCACGATATATATAATGGGGTGTGAATGATCAAGATAGGATTTGTCCCTCCTATACTATAGGAATTATATCACAAGCCATTTGATTGAGTGAGACTAGAAATGTATGGAAATGCTCAAACAAGTTGATATGGGATATCATAAATTGTTCGTTTATTTTAGTCTACTCTAGATATCAAGAAATATTAGATGTGTTATACAAGTGTGATTGTTCCAGGACATGTTCCTATTCTAGATATAAAGGAAAAAAGGATATAATACATAAAGAAGTTAGTCACGAAGATGTTATTTCGAATCATGACTTCTTGTAACTTAGATGACCATGATACATTGCTAGATGTCACTCATTGTTTGTAATATTAGAATGGTTCTAATAATTACTACTAATGTTACGGAAACCTATAGGGTCACACCCAAGGGTTAAATTGAGCAAATATCAAACGAGTTATAATTGTACAATTTTATTGTACATGGATGAAGTATATAATTAAAGTTAATATATATATATATATCTGATATATATGTGTAATTTTAATTATCCTGGATTTGTTAAATAAATATTAAAAAGAATGTGATTATGATTACAATTCTTTTAATAGATATAAAATTCGGATTAAAATTACCCTAAGGTTTAGGGTAACTGGATACGAAAGGAGAAGTGTGGTCTAGCAGACGTCTCTCTCTTTCAGACAAGATATTCTCAAGAACAGTTTTTGAGAAAAGAAAATTTGCTCTCGATTGACCGGGTGAACTGAGTAGAGGCTGGGAGTCTTCAGTTGAGGCTTGAGATTTGAACTGATCGCGACTGCGTTTCTGACTTGTTGTTTTTCAAGGAACCCAAGGTAAATCACGTATCCTTTCCTCCTGAATTCGATTTTTCGTACATGGATCCCTGGTGAAATCGTCGGATTATTTTCCGTTGTGCCATGGGGTGTACCGGCGATCCTAGCAGTGGTATCAGAGACACATGTACGGTTTGAATTTGAGTTAAATACTTGGTTGATGCATTTGTATGAGATGTATGTTTTGCTTTTTCTGTTTTGACGGGTATACGATATTTATGTGAAACAAAAAATTAAATCTATTCGCGGTTAGTAAGTTAATCTATTTTAAATAATTTTTTACAATTGATGATTAAACGTTAATCGCGTGTTTGTTGCTGTAAGGTTTTAATGTTCGTTTGTTAATTGTTACGATTTTGATAGCATATCGTTTTCGGCAGAGGAACAATGGTTGTTCCAATGCAAAAAAACCTTGGGGTTTGAAAAATCTAAAAAAGCACGAATCTATTGATAAAAGTTATCAAATCGTGAGGTTTTTCTATAGTAATCAAAGTGCTAAAACTAAAATTTTCCCGAATCTTCTAGACCACGTAGGCAACAAAGGTTGTAGGCCCATATTGGTAAATTTTAATAAACCCGTAATGACATATGTATGATATGTTTGATATGCATGGTTATAGGCCATCTTTTTGCAATGGTTGTAAATTTTAAATACAGTCTGCGTGTCGTGCCTTTCTATACTTTTATTGTATTTCTCTTCTCATCTTACTCCCTTGTATGTAAAATTAGTTTCTAAAATTGTAATCATGTGAAGATTCAAAGGACCAAAAGACTAGCCCGACTAAAGCAAGAAGATGATTGATAAATTGTCTTTATCTTTAGGTTTATTGGTTCTCACATTGGCTTGGGATGGGCTACCTTAGTTCTTTTTTTACTATGACCATTGCATTTTATTCATTTTTTATATATATCATGTATGTGATGTAATGGATGGTATGTTAGCATGTTAATAAATTGATGAGATCAATAATGGCATAATATTAAAAGGAATAATGATGAGATTAAAATGAAAATCCCTTCATAAAATCTAAGTTAATCTAACCGTCCAATATTTACCCTCGTTAAGACCTCGGTCAATATTATATGGGTTATGCCAAAGTATTGGCATATAAGTCTATCTTGGTTAAACGCAAAGAATAAGCAAGTGGTATTTTCTGGTTGATATATTGGTAATAACTTAGATAGGTTATTCTAATAGGATTAGAAACCTAGAGGTTAGTTATTTGGATAAATCATAAGATGATTAGAACAAGAGTTGTTCACCAAATGAAGGAATTACATTAGATGTAATTAGTAAAGTGTTGCTTACCTAAATAACCATTCTCCTAAGAGAAAAGCCAAAGCTGACTTAGGATTACGGTGAAATATGGATCCTTTCTCACTAGAAAACTTTTGAGAAGTTTTCTGAAATTAAAACATGAGGGTTTTTAAATTTTGAATAAAATACTAAGAGTAATTTATTAATAAAGACCTTTTTATAAATTTTAAACTTGGTAAATTTACTTACTTTATATATTTCCATTGTTGTACAATTAATGGCAAACAACAACACACTATCATTGTGATCGATCCTTGAGAAGGATAAGCTGAATGGCTTGAATTTCCTTGACTGGTTCCGTAATTTGAGAAATGTTCTCAAGAAAGAACGTAAGGAATATGTCATTGAAGAACCCGTACCTGGTGAACCGGCAACCACTGCTTCTTGAGCTGAAAAAGACAAGTATAAGAAATACATGGATGGTGTGTTAGATATAGGATGTCTAATGCTTGCCACCGTGACCCCTCAGCTTCAAAAGCAACATGAGGATATGGTTGCATATGATATAATTCAAAATCTCAAGGAATTGTATGAGGGGCAAGCACGTAAAGAGAGGTATGAGACCTCTAAAGCTCTGTTTCAATGCAAAATGGCAGAAGGATCTCCTGTAGTAGCTCATGTCATCAAGATGATGGGCTATATCCAAACATTGGAGAAATTAGGATTTCCTCTTAAGGATGAATTGCCACTTATGTCATCCTGCAATCATTATCGGATAGATTCAATCAATTTCTCCTAATTTTCAATATGAATGAAATCAACAAGACTTTGCCACAATTACTTAGCATGTTACGAACTACTGAAGGTAATATGAAAAAGGTTGCACCTAAGCCCATTCTGATGATCCACAAGGACAAAGGAAAGGGAAAAATAAAAGTCATGGAAAAGCCTAAGGGTAATGTTAAGGCCAAACCCAAAGGAAATGATGCATTGAAACCTAAAGGAGGAGTGAGCAAGGAAGTAAAATGTTTCCACTGCAACAAGACCGGACATTGGAAAAGAAACTGCCCTGCTTACCTTGAAGATGTCAGAAAGGAGAAAGAAAACGGAGTGTCTGTTTCAGGTATTTATGTTATTCATGTTAATTTGTCAACATACACTTCTTGGGTATTAGATACCGACTGTGGTTCTCTCATTTGTACTATAACACTCCTAACCCGTCTTAAGAGATAGACCGAATTAGGACGCATTACTAAAGAAATACCGAACGAACTCAAAAACTTAAGCATGAAATCAACAAGGCTTCTAGAAATCTGAGTAAATTAAAACCTTCATTTTAACTCAATAGCATCAAGCTTAGAAACGACTCATGAATAAACAAACTCACGTGAACTTGTGCCACGAGACATTTCAACAAACACCTTATTAGGCTCTTAGAAGTATCACAAGACTAACTGTCATACATACTCAATGGTAACCAAATTTATAATCGATCTATAAGCAAATATTTATTTTCATCTTTGTCATCATATAAACACGGTGAATCCGAAACTTATAAGCAAGATAAACAAGAGAGCATGTTTTCACTGGATACATAGAAATCAGACGAGACTATCCTAATAGGATCCAAATTATTTAGTCATGCAACCACCATGTCAAGAATTATAAAAATCCCTTAAAAGATTTAAGCCTTTATAAAGGACTCCTCCATTAAGGCTTTAAGTCTTGTTTATCCACCTAACAGATCGATGTTATTAGTCCAACCATTAGTATTTGGAGTCATTTCCGAACTGACTATCAATTAGGATCTAAGTCCCTACACTATAACCATTTTATTTTAAAGTGATTCTAACGTACGATTATCAATTGTTAAAGACATACACGTAAGCATAATACTAATTATCTTTCTTAAGCTACTCCACTTAAATTACTACTAATTCCATATCATTATATTAACCACTATGATTAATCCTGAGCAATCAATCATAAAAAGGATTTAACGGCCATTTACAAACCATATATAAATATACATGCATGAATCTCAATCATACAAATTATCCATGTGCCACCAACTAAGAGTCCTCAAGAGGTTACAAACATAATCTTGATTCCCAAAGATCAATAACAAGACCGAGATGTACCTAAAGTCACTCTACCTGAAAAGTAATCGAGAGAGAAAACATAAGCATAAGCTTAGTGAGGTAGTGTTTTATGTTTAACTTATTTTGAATCTATCTGTTATAACTCTTTTATGATTAAAGCAATTTGCAAGCTTGGTCCTCAAGAAAAATTTATAGTATTAAGCCTCATGAATTAGACTTTGTTCTATATGATTGTAATTCGAATACTAAGTATATAGGCTATTCAAACCTTCGAAATGTATATAGCCTATATACTTATGCAACTGTTCTAACAAATTCATTAAATGTATATTCACCTTTTTTCATTTCAAATCAGTTCATATACCATGTATGTACCACTTGTCATCACCAAAATAATCCATATTATTTATGTTTAACCACAATAGATCATGTAACATGTATACACTTTCATACAATGCTAGATAATCTATAACGTGATTTATAATCATCAAATCTATCCATTTTAGCATTCGTACACATTCTTGCAATTCAAAAAAACCTTTTTAATCATACATACTTTCATACATGTTAAAACAGTCCATGGTTACTCAATTTAAGTCTATAAAGACCACATACATGTGTTCCTTAATTAAACATTATAATTCAATCAATGATTCTTCAATTTAGGACTAATCAGTCCACCTACAAGTGTTTCACAATCAAACTATAAAAACAGCCCATGTATAATCAATTTAAGTCTATAAAGACCACTTAGATTCATTTAAAGTCAAAATCAATCCATTAGACATGTATAAACATTTATACTTAGCAAAACAACCCTCATACATTTAATTCAAGACTCAAGCAGTCCATTTGACATGTATAAACATTTATACTTAGCAAAACAACTCTCATACATTCAATTCAAGACTCAAGCAGTCCATTTGACATGTATAAACATTTATACTTAGCAAAACAACCCTCATACATTCAATTTAAGACTCAAGTTGAAACCCCATCGACTCGGTCTAGATGATAGACCGAACCGAACGGGTCACACGGGGAATATTTAAGTAAACCAGGAAGTTTACTCCAATAAACGACCCTAATTTTTTTCATTTTATCTTGTCTAGATTCTCATTATTATCCTATGTGATAAACTTCGCAGCGGAACAATTTGCAACTCGATCGAACAACGTTTAGGGACTCAATTGAACACAAACACATTTTAGGGACCATTTTGTAATTTCATTAAATTACAGGAAATTATTCAATTTTTAAGTTAACAACTTTTAATTAGTAATATTACATGCCTCTCTGTCAAAACTCAACTCAAAACAATCATCCAAGCTCGTTTAATTGCATCTACAACATTTAGGGACTAAAACATAAAGAAACAAAACTTCAAAAGATTCCATTAACTGACTTAACAACTGGGTGTTTCGGTACAGGTTGCCAGGTATTGGAACACCCTTTTCGGAACAGGTTCAAGCGTCTCGAAGCTCGGGCTCGTATCGAAACAGCCTCAAAGGTGTTTTGGAATACAGGATTCTAGTAGCCAACCATAAGTAGCCCGTATCGAAACACTTACCCCTATTTCAAAACCCCAAGGCCAATTCAGGCTCACTATTTTGGTACAGCCTTAGGCGTACCGAAACACCTAGGTCCGTAATGACACTTTTTGCTAATTTTTCACACTTTAATCCAATCAAAATCATTCCAACATGCATACAACTTATCTAAGCATCAAACCCCAATCATACATGGTAATTTCAACATCAATGCATGGCAATACGCATTAAGGAAATCTATAGGCATGCAACCTAAGCAATAAGGCCACTCAAGAGCCAAAACACAAACCAAGGTAAAATATAAACAAGTGAAGGCCATTTACAAGTTATTAAGTGCGTAACGCCCCAGTTTTGGGCCTAGGTGTTAGCTGGGTTTGGTTAGGCGGTTCGGTTCGAACCAGTTTTGCAGTCTAGTCTAGTTTCGGGAA
The DNA here is from genome assembly GCA_030270665.1 of Hibiscus trionum. Lineage (NCBI taxonomy): Eukaryota > Viridiplantae > Streptophyta > Magnoliopsida > Malvales > Malvaceae > Hibiscus > Hibiscus trionum. The sequence goes on along the minus strand of BSYR01000007.1, from coordinate 2,985,761 downwards.
ATAATTAAATTGAAAGGTTTTTGTTCGGATAAAAATATAGGAAAATTTCCTTAAATCATAATTATATATATGATTAATTTTGGTAAAGGTAATTTAAAGAAAACAATTTTGAAATTGGACATTTTGATGTAGTTACTAAAATGTAAAAATGCAAAGTTTGATTTAATGGCAAAAACGTAAAAGGCTAATGCTTTGAATCTTTAAGGAGCAATACCAAGGGCTAATAGAGATATTTCCTCCTATTTTACAATTCTAATTAAATAATATTAATAAAAACTGATGGAGGGAATTTAAAACAATTTTCGTTTTTTCTCACAAATTGGATTTGACGATAGTTTTCTTCTCTCATTTTCTCTCAAATTCCCTTCATTCAAACAACAAGATTTTCAAGGTAAACTCTAAGTCTGATTTGGATTTCAAAGATTTATCTATTTTCTATTGATTCTCTATTGAATCTCTTGTTTTCTATTTGGTTTTCTTTTGGATTCTTTTCAAAGATGGAGGAAGAGCTCATCATTTGAGGTAGGTTCGTTCTTCTCCTCTAATGACACGTTCTTTACTAAAATTCCAAAGTATTTAGTCTTTTACATATTGTTTTTGATGAGTTTTTATATATCAATTGATGAAATCATGTTTAATTGAGGTTTCTTGAAGATTTATGGTGGATCTTTGATTTTGATGTTAATTGCTGAGTTAATGATTGATTATCAACATGTTGTTAATGGATAATAATGTTAAGTTGATGGATTTTGTTGAGTAATCCCGAAACTAGTTAGATTTCCAGTTGTTATTGATGAAATCTTGAGTTTTAGGGGCTGTTGTGATTTCTTGATAGCTGAAGGTTCATAGATGTTGGGGGAGTGTTTTTAGGTTGTAAATGGATGAAGATTGATGGTTGTTTTTGCTAGGTAATGTTTGGGAACGGTTTTGAGTGGTTTTGCCGATGTTTTCGGGTTGTATCAGTTGTTAATTTCTTCGCGAATGTAGGAGTTGCGTGGAGGTTTGTGTTGCTGGATGTTTTGATGCAAGAGTGTGCACTAATCCTTTTTTTCTTTGGTTAGAAGCAGGGCAAGACGTTTCTTGATCGTTAGAAGGCATATTTGGAGTTTGGGAAGCTTGGAATAGCTTCGGCAAGTGAGGCGAAGTTCTATCGGTGAGTGGATGTTGTTTGAACGTTTTCATAAGCTTGGAAACAAGGTTTTGGGAGGTTAGTGTAAGCTTGAAACGCTTAGCTAATCTAGGAAGTAACTATGGTTACCAAAGCTCTCAGTTTTTTAGTTTAAAGTCCATGTTGATTATCATGTTTTGGACTTATATTTGATACTCATTGTTATGCATGTTTTATAAGAATGGTTTTGCTGATTCATATCCCATGAAATGATTTGATCATGTTTCAAGAGGTTATATTCTTGATGAGATATTATGCTATATATGAGCATGTTTTGAGATGGGACATGTGGTGATTTTATTGATGCATTGAAAGCATTGAGTTAACATGGATTTAAATGATATATTGGCTTAGTGATGAGATTTCTATTATCAGATATGTTGGTCGACCAATAGGACGTAAATTGCACTATAATATATAAAATTTGCGCGTGTGATAAATTGTTTGGCTACACGATAGGGCAGATTCTATTGTGTTGCGAGTGATAAGGGTTGATTCTATCACCAACGGGCAATGCGGGTAGAGGTATCCCGACCAAAGTGAGATTATGGTGAGGGTTGATTTCACCATGTGACTTGATATGGGATGATTTTATCAAGGGCTTGTCAGGGGTTGATTCCGTCAAGTCTGTCCGTACATCCGATCATTATTGGATGGGGGTAGATTCCATCTCGTTCACTTGAAATGCCAATATATGAATTGAACATGTATCATGGTTTTTGAAATGCTTTTGTATAAACACTTTTTTATATGATGATTATGCTTTATGAGATTTAAGCATGTGAAGCTTCGGTTTGGATGCATTGAGATATGCATGAGGAAATGATACATGTGGTTTATAAATGATGCTTTATATGTGGTTTTAAAAGCATGAGGAAGTTGAGCATGATGTGGTTATGATTTAATGAAATCAATGGTTTGAAAAATGCATTGTTGTTGTTTAAATTGAGTTTACCCTCACTAAGAAAATATGCTTACGCTCTCTTTTCCAACAATGCAGATCAGTGAGCTTATTGGCAGCAAAATAGCAAGGGAATTCACCCAAGACATCACTCAATTTACAAGTATGCTTTTGATAATTTTAATAAGGTAGAAATGGCAATGGTGAGGGTACCTCGGTATTTGGGAGGGGATTGTATAAACTCCCTGGTTGGGCAAGAGTGTTTTGCCTTTTAAGACTTGTAATGGGCCTTTATATATGTTTTGCTTTGTAGATTTTGATACTCTATGTGGATTGCTTATAGGTTGCATGCCTTTAGAGTAATATTGTTTTGCAATTCTTGATGATAGATGCCTTTGATGATGCCTATGTATTGGTTAAATATGTGGTCGATGTTTACCTGTGATTGCATGATAATTGGTGGCCATATGGTGTGTTTTAAGATGATTAAATGTTGTTGTTTTAGTGTAGATGTGGTATGTGTTTCGAAATAGTAGCAGCTATTTCGATAAAGATTGAATATTTGGTCTTAACATTTCTGAACACTACTAGACCGTTTCGAGACCTTTAGTTATATTTTGCACCCGTATCGAAACTCGGGGTCGTTTCGATACAGCTCTGTGTTGTCAGGATGGAGGGGAGATCAATTTGGGGATTTGGTTTCAAAATGGGTAAGGGCCATTTTGAGACCAAATGCTACTGGAATGCATGGTTTTGAAACTGGGGTGTCTGTTTCGAAACGGGGTTGTTAAGGTTGTTAAAAAGGCATAATCTGTCAGTTTTGAATGTTTACATTTTTGTCTCTGTTTGTGTCATTTGCAATTGTGGATTTTTAAATGATCGTATGATGCTGATATTTCACATGCAAGCTTGTAATGAACCTAATTAAAGGTTGGTAACGATAATTTGTGATTTGACCTTAACGATATGAATTTAGTTGGAAATATATTCATTGCGCGAGTAAACAATAGAGGGCATAATTATGCATCTAGACAAATTAAAAGAAAAAAAGGGTTGCTAATCGAGGTTGACTTTAATTAGATGACTTTAGTTTTCCCCGTGTTATTCACTTAATTAGGGTCGAACGTCTAGACCGGGTTAAGGGGGTTACATTTGTTGGTATCAAAGCCAGGTTTCGAAAGATTGGGATGTATGTTGAATGTTGAATTATGATTGATAACATGTTGTATTCGATGCTATGTGCGGTGGATGATTGTATCTTGATTTGATTGATAGTGTGTGGTGTGTGATGATTATGTGATGAATAAAAATTTGTGACTGGGGTACCTATTGCCAATACTACCGGTAAAGAAAAGAATATTTTTAAAAGGCGGAATTAGTGACTTGGGTTCTTGTTGTTTGTAAGTCTAACTATTTTTTCTATTTTATTTGCATGATAGAATTGCTTATCATATCATGAGACTGAGACGAGAGCTGAGAGGCAATTTCCGTAATGTAGTTGAGAAGAGGTTGAGGTGGATGCTGACAATTTGCCTCCTCCTTCTCCTGGTGGAGGTCGAGTAGAAACATGAGTTAGCGCTGGAGGTGGTGAACCTCAGGTAGCGCAAGGGCCAGCTGCTCTTGACATGACACCTCTAATTCATTCTATTGATGGAGCCTTTTAGGCATGCACACGGCCGCACCTCAACCTGGTGCCAATGACAAAGTTTAGCGGTTTAACTCTAGAGGGTTCGGAGGCTTGGTTCGAAAGTACCACGAGAATTTTAGGGTAGATGAATTGCAATAATGTGCAAAAGTTGGGATGTGTGGTCTCTTTGCTTCACGGAGATGCGTATACGAGGTGGATGACCATCACTGCTAGTATGGAACCTGATGATGATACATGGGAATTCTTCGTGAATGCTTTCAAAAATAAGTACTTGGGTGTCCATTATTTGGATGAGTAGAAGAGGGAATTTATGGCGTTAATGCAGGGCAACATGACCGTTGCGGAGTATGAGGTGCAATTCGTCCGATTGAGCCAGTACGCCCCTAAGCTAGTACCAGATGAACGGAAAAGATGTAAGAGGTTTTGGTATGGGTTGGTGAAGGAAGTGAAGACCTATATGCTGGCGGCTGAGTATACCGATTTTGATGTGCTGGTTACTCGAGGTAAAGTCATCGAGCAAAGTCTGGGATTGACTTCACGCTCGGGGAGTTCTAGCTCCGGAAAGAGAGCTGCTGAGTATGATGGTGGACTTGATCGAGGTAAGAGATTACGGGATAGGAGCTATCAGCGAGACCATCATCGAGGCGGTGGTAGTGGATCGGGTCGAGGCCAGTATGGTAAGAATGTTACAACACGAGCTCTTATGTGTAACCGTTGTGGGAAGAATCACATGGGAGAGTGTTGGGGAAATCCCAGTGCATGCTTGCAGTGTGGGGCTCAAGGTCATGTGAAGCGTGACTGTCCACAGTTGGCGAGGCAAGCACCAGCTCGTGCTATGGAGCCTCAAAGAGGCCATGGGCGCAGCCGAGGTAATTTTCCGCGACAAGAGGATGGTCAGATGAATGTGGCGCATGTAGTCGCGGTGCAGCCAGAGGGCCGTAATGACATGGATGTGATCGCAAGTACCTTTTCCTTGCAATCTTTTTCATTGATTGCTTTGATAGATTCTAGTTCTAGGCATTCATATATCTTGCATGAGCATGCTCAGTTGCTTGATGTGCCATTAGAATTTCTTGATGTAGGTATGCAAGTTACGAGTTTGTTTGATGAAACCGTAGTTGTTAGGAAGTTTTATAAAAGGTGTCCTTTGATGGTTGAAGGACATGTGTTTCCTGTTGATGTAATGGAGTTACCTTTCTATGGTTTTGATGTTATCCTTGGGATGGATTGGTTGTCAGAACATAAAGATGTGGTTGATTGTGAGACCAAGCGTGTTTCCTTGAAGCTTGCCGATGATATTGAAGTTGTGGTGGTGAGTGAGAACATTAAGTTCTTGTCCAATGTTGTTTCGGCGGTGGACGCTCACAAGCTGATAAGTGGTGGTTGCCAAGATTATTTGGAGTATGTGATGAACCCAAATATGAAAGAAGCACATCCGCAAGATATTTGGACATTTTGTGACTTTTTAGGGGTGTTTCCGGAAGAGTTACCCAGGTTGCCACCGGATAGGGAGGTCGAGTTTTGCATAGAGACGTATGCGGATACGGCTCCGGTATCCATTGCTCCTTATTGAATGGCACCAAAGGAATTAAAGACGCAACTTTAGGACTTGTTAGATCGTGGTTTCATTAGGCCGAGTATCTCGCCTTGGAGAGCTCCAGTTTTGTTTGTTAAGAAGAAAGATGGGACAATGCGGATGTGTATAGACTATCGGCAACTGAACAAGTTGACGATATTGAATAAGTACCCTTTTACCTCGGATTGATGATCTTTTTTATCTATTTCATGGCGCGACTGTGTTTTCAAATATTGATCTAAGGTCGGGGTATTATCAACTTAAGGTGAAGGATATGGACGTACCGAAGACGTTTTTTCGTACGAGGTACGAGCATTATGAGTTCCTAGTGATGCCTTTTTGGTTTGACCATTGCACTAGCTGAGTTCATGGACATGATGAACCGGATGTTCCACGAATACCTTGATCAGTTTGTGGTGGTGTTTATCGATGATATCGTTGTGTACTCTCGTACCGAGGAGGATCACGATAAGCATTTGAGGATAGTGCTGCAAACTTTGTTGGATAATCATCTTTATGCAAAGTTGAGTAAATGTGAGTTCTAGATCATAGAGGTGGTGTTTCTTGGTTATGTGGTGTCAGTCGAGGGTATCTGTATGGATCCTCAAAAGATAGAGGCGGTTGTGAGTTGGAAACAAACGAAATCAGTGACGGAGGTTCGTAGTTTTCTAGGCTTGGCTGGGTATTACCGTCAGTTCGTAGATGGGTTTTCTAAGACAGCTACTCCGTTGACGTAGTTGCTTCAGAAAGATGTTAAGTTTGAGTGCACGGATGCGAGACAGCAAGCTTTTCAAAAGTTGAAGGAAGTTTTGGTACAAGCTCCAATCTTGATTCAACCTAAATCGGGAAAAGAGTTTGCGGTGTATAGTGATGCATCCTATGTGGGTTTAGGGTGTGTGTTAATGCAGGAGGTTAGAGTAGTTTTCTTATGCGTCGAGGCAATTGAAGGTGCATGAGCGTAATTATCCTACTCACGATCTTGAGCTTGCGGATGTAGTGTTTTCCCTAAAGATATGGAGGCATTATCTTTACGGCGAAAATGTATTGTGTACACAGATCACAAGAGTCTTAAGTATCTTATGTCTCAGAGGGAATTGAATCTTCGGCAGCGTTGATGGATAGAGTTGCTGAAGGATTATGATCTTACTATCGAGTATCATCAAGGGAAGGCCAATATGGTGGCTGATGCTTTAAGCCGAAAGGTTGCGGTGGAGTTGAGAGCAATGTTTGCTCGTTTCAGTTTGTCTTGTGATGCTGGCTTAGTGGTTGAGCTTCAGGTGAAACCATCTTTTGTTAATTTGATCAGGGAAAAGTAGTTGCTTGATGACACCTTGGTTCCACATGTTACGAACATAGCGGAGGGTAATCCTACGGATTACAGTTTCAGTGACGATGGTGTTTTGTGTTTTAAGGTTCGGGTAGTTGTGCCAGAGGATGTTGAGTTAAGGCGCACTATCTTGACGGAAACGCACAATAGTCCTTTTGCCATGCATCCTGGTAGTACTAAGATGTATCGGGGTTTACAAGACGAGTACTACTGGTGGGCTTGAAAAAGGATGTGGCAGAGTTTGTTAGCGCGTGAAAGCTGAACATCAGTTTCCATCTGGTTTGTTGCAGCCTTTAAGGATTCTGGAGTTGACATTAGAGAGGATCACGATTGATTTCGTGTCGGGTTTGCCTTTGACGCCATCAAAGAAGAATTTTGTGTGGCTGATCGTGGATCGATTGATGAAGTGTGCACATTTCTTGCATGTGCATACTACGTTTACCTTGGATAAGTTAGCAAAGCTTTATGTTGCGGAGGTTGTGCGGTTGCATGCTGCTCTTAAGTATATAGTTTCAGATAGGGATCCGCGATTCACATCAAGGTTCTGTGAGTGTTTGCATCTAGCCTTGGGCACGAGGTTGAGTTTTAGCAGGTCTTATCATTCTCAAACGGATGGTCAGTCAGAGCGGGTTATCCAGGTGTTGGAGGTTATGCTCCAGTATTGTACGGTTTATTTCCAAGGTTCGTGGGATGATATGTTGCCATTGGTGGAATTCGCCTACAATAATAGCTATCAAGCGAGCATACAATTGGCACCGTATGAGGCTTTGTATGGACGGAAGTGTCGTACACCCGTGTGTTGGGCAGAAGCGAGGCAAAAGTTAGTTTCCTTGCGGGATATGCTTAAAGGTACAACCGATAAGGTAAAGCTCATCTGTGATCGACTAAAGGAGGCACCAGATCGATAGAAATCTTACGCAGATTTGAAGCGTAAGGAAGTTGAGTTTGAGGCTGGTGAGAAGGTATTCTTGAAAGTTTCGCCTTGGAAGAAGGTGATGAGGTTCGTGCGAAACGGCAAGTTGAGCCCGAGGTTTATTTGACCTTACGAGGTGCTTGAGAGGATTGACCCTGTTGCGTATAGATTGCGGTTACCGCCAGAGTTGGAGAAGACACATGATGTTTTTCCATGTGTCTATGCTTAGGAGGTATCGTTCGGATCCTTCGCATGTGTTGACGGTTAAGGAAGCAGAGTTGAATCCAGATTTATATTATGATGAAGAACCGATAGAGATTTTGGATTCAGATAGTAAGGTGCTTCGAGGAAATACCATTGAATTGGTGAAGGTGCTTTGGAGACATCGAGGTGTCGAAGAAGTGACATGGGAAAGGAAGGAGGATATGAAAAAAAACAGTTTCCCTATCTATTTCCACCAGGTAAATTTCAAGGACGAAATTCCTTAACTGGGAGAGAGTTGTAACGCCCCGGTTTTGGGCCTAGGTGTTAGCCGAGTTTTGTTAGATGGTTCGGTTTGAACCAGTTTGTGGACTAGTCTACTTTCGGGAAATAATTAAATTGAAATGTTGTTGGCCAGATAAAAATATGGGAAAATTTCCTAAAATCATAATTATATATATGATTAATTTTGGTAAAGGTAATTTAAAGAAAACAATTTTTGAAATTGGACATTTTGGTATAGTGACTAAAATGTAAAAATGGCAAAGTTTGATTTAATGGAAAAAACGTAAAAGGCTAATGCTTTTAATCTTTAACTGAAATTCCCAAGTATTTAGTCTTTTACATATTGTTTTAATGGGTTTTTATAGATTAATTGATGAAATTATGTTTAATTGAGGTTTCTTGGAGATTTATGGTGGATCTTTGAATTTGATGTTAATTGATGAGTTAAAGATTGATTATTAACATGTTGTTAATGGCTAATAATGTTAAGTTGATGGATTTTATTGAGTAATCCTGAAACTAGTTAGATTGCTAGTTGTTAGTGATGAAATCTTGAGTTTTATGGGTTGTTGTTGTGATTTCTTCATAGCTGGAGGTTCATAGAGGTTGGGGAAGTGTTTTAGGTTGTAAATGGATGAAGATTGATGGTTGTTTTTGTTGGAGTATGCCCAAAGACCAATCATATGATGATTGAATAGATATACTATTTTACTAGATTTATCAAGTAATGGCATTGCCGTTATTATCATTTGGTATGTTTCTGTGCATCAAACTAACCATTGGATAATAATGTCCATACAATAATTCGATTATTGTTAAATAGGATCCTTAGTCGAATATTATTACATGTATGGACAGTGATAATATATAAAGACTAATATGTGGTTGATGACAAGCGTTGTCATTGACATAGAGATGTCAAAATCAACACATAAGTATTTGTTAGAGAACAACATACTGGATTGACCCGCTATGAGCATGTTTCTTGGGTAATTATGTGACAGTCACAACATTGCTCATGATAAACATATGTATAATCCTCAGACTTGAGATCAACATGATTTCAACATAAAGATTTACGTATTTTGACATAGTCAAACGTGTGTCGTAACTGACTACATTATAAAGACTGATGATTGGATACGTGATGACCTATGTAGTAAAATATGGTTGATCAAGAAAGGATTTTTCCCTCCTACATAATGGGAGAAATATCTTCGGCCACTTGATTGAGTGAGATTAGAAAATGCATGGCCATGCTCGAATGTTATGATATGAGATATCATAGAGATTCGTTTATCATAATCTACTCAAGACATCAAGAAACACTAGATGGAAAACGCAAGTGTGACTAACCCATGACTTGTGTTCATCTAAGATATAAAGGACAAAAGGATGAAATACATAAAGGAAGTTTATTCAGGAATTAGGAAAGTCAAACCACGACTTCATGCAACTTAGGTAGCAGTGATGTATTGCTAGATGCCACTCATTGTTTGTAAAATTAGAACATTTCTAATTTTGCTGCTAACGTTGCATGAACCTACAAGGGTCACACCCTTCGAATGAAACGAACAAAAAATGGAAACCATACTCCCTATTTTAGGGAGGTTGCCGAAAATCCCCTATGGGAAAGGGGAAATCGGCATCTCCCTTAAATGAGAATAATATTGGATAAATATTGTATTTATCAAATATTATTTAGAGTATGGAAAAATATTTAGAGACTTAAATATTATAGAATAAGATTCTAGAAATTTAAATATATATTTGGAATTTATATAATGTATATTTAATTCCAAGTTTATGTAGAATTAGATTCCACATAATTAAAAATATATATTTAAATCCAAGTAAAGATAGAATGAGATTCTAGATAATAAATTATATATATTTGGATTAAATATAATGTATATTTAAATCCATGTTTTATGTAGAATAAGATTCTACATAATTAAATATATATATTTCATTTAATATTATTAAATATAATGTATATTTAATATAAACCAATTTCAAGTAGAATTAGATTCTATGAATTTTGGTTGAACTTAGATTTAAGGAATTCAACTAGAATTAAGTCTCTGAATACTATTTAAAGGGACAAGGGCTAGCAACCAAATCATCCCTCTTCCTCCTCTTGAAGTTTCGACAACACCCCTAGGGATTCCCCACTGGAATTCGACATATCCCAGAAAGCTCTCTGAGAAGCTGTTCGATATTTTTCTGGTGTTCTACTTGCCCCCTGGAAAATCCCTGAAGGTTCCCTTACTCGATTGCAAGTCCCGGTTGAACTCCTGGTCGATTTCAGACTCCCTCAGGAATCCCTGGAAGGATTTCGACTTCTCCCTGGAAGGTGTTCAAACCTGTCGAAATTTATCCCTAACTGTTAGGGAGCTGGAAACATTGTTCGTTTTGTTCGGGTGGACTCCGTAGAGGTCGTTGCGAACCTGTGACGATTCCAGTTTTACTTGACATGGTTATTTCGACATACCATCAGTTTTCCAGTTTCCAGAGTTTTAAAAGGTAACTCTTCATCTTTTCACCCCGGATTCGTTCCTGTACATGGATCCTGGCTGGATTACGTCGGATTAATTTTTCCACTGCGCCACGGGGCGTGCCGACGTAACCCAACAGTTTTTGCTGGGTAATGTTTTGGAACGGTTTAGAGTGGTTTTGCCAATGTTTTCGGGTTTTATCGGTTGTTAATTTCTTGGAAAATGTAGGAGTTGCGTGGAGATTTGTGTTGTTGGAGGTTTTGATGCAAGAATGTGCATTAATCCTCTAATTTTCTTTGGTTAGAAGCAGGGCAAGACGTTGCTTGATCGTTATAAGGCATATTTGGAGTTTCGAAAGCTTGGAATAGCTTCGGCAAGTATGGCGAAGTTGTGTCGGTGAGTGGATGTGGTTTGAACGTTTTCATAGGCTTGGAAACAATGTTTTGGGAGGTTAGTGTAAGCTTGAAATGCTTAGCTAATCTCGCAAATAAGTATGGTTACCAAAGCTCTCGGTTTTTTTGTTTAAACTCAATGTGGATTAACATGCTCATGTTTTGGACTTATATTTGTTACTCACTGTTATGAATGTTTTATAAGCATGGTTTTGCTTATTCATATTTCATGAAATGATTTGATTATGTTTCAAGAGGTTATATTCTTTATGAGATATTATGCTACATTTGAGTATGTTTTGAGATGGGATATGTGATGATTTTATTGATGCATTGAAAGCAGCGAGTTAACATGAATTTAAATGATATATTGGCTTAGTGATGAGATTTCTATTATCAGATATGTTGGTTGACCAATAGGATGTAAAGTGCACTATAATATATGAAATTCACGCGTGTGATAAATTTTTTGGTTACACAATAGGGGTAGATTCTATTGTGTTGCGAGTGATAGGGGTTAATTATATCACCAACAGGCAATCCGGGTAGTGGCATCCCTGCCGAAGTGAGATTATGGTAAGGGTTGATTTCACCATGTGACTTGATAGGGGTTGATTCTATCATGGGCTTGGCAGGGGTTGATTCCGTCAACTGTGTCCGTATATCCGATCATTATTGGATGGGGGTAGATTCCATCTGGTTCACTTGAAATGCCAAAATATGAATTGAACATGTATCATGGTTTTTGAAATGCTTTTGTATAAAGACTTTTATACATGATGATTATGCTTTATGAGATTTAAGCATGTGAAGCTTTGGTTTGGATTCGTTGAGATATGCAAGGGGAAATGATACATGTGGTTTATAAATAATGCTTTAAATGTGGTTTTAAAAGCATGAGGAAGTTGAGCATGATGTGGTTATGATTTAAAGAAATCATTGGTTTGAAAACTGCATTTTTGTTGTTTAAATTGAGTTTTCCCTCACTAAGCAAATATGCTTACGCTCTCCTTTCCAACAATGCATATCAGTGAGCTTATTGGCAGCAAAATATCAAGGGAATTCACCCAAGACATCACTCGATTTACAAGTATGGGTTTTGATACTTTTAATATGGTATAAATGGCAATGGGGATGGTACCTCGGTATTTGGTAGGGGATTGTATAAACTCCCTCGTTTGGCAACTGTGTTTTTCCCTTTAAGACTTGTAATGGGCCTTTATATTTTGTTATGCTTTGCTTTGTGGATTTTGATACTCTATGTGGATTGCTTCTAGGTTGCATGTCTTTAGAGTAATCATGTTTTGCAATTCTTGAAGATAGATGCCTTTGACGATGCCTATGTGTTGGATAAATATGTGGCCGATATTTACCTGCGATTGCATGATGATTGGTGGCCATACGGTGTGTTTTAGATGCTCAAATGTTGTTGTTTTAGTGCAGATCTGGTATGTGTTTCGAAACAGTAGCAGTTGTTTCGATACAACTTGCATATTTGGTCTTAATGTTTAGGAACACTACTATACGTTTCGAGACCTTTATTTATATTTTGCACCAATATCGAAACTTGGGGTCGTTTCGATACGGCGATGCGTTGTCTAAATGTAGGGGATATCAATTTGGGTATTTGGTTCCGAAACGGGTAGGGTCGTTTCGAGACCAAATGCTACTCGAAAGCATTCTTTCGAAACATGGGGTGTCTGTTTTGAAACGGGGTCGCTAAGTTAGTTAAAATGGCATAATCCGTATGTTTTGAATGTTTACATTTTTGTCCCTGTTTGTGTGATTTGCAATTGTGGATGTTTAAATGATCGTATGATGATGTTATTTCACCTGCAGGCTTGTAATGAACCTAATTAAAGGTTGGTAACAATAATTTGTGATTTGACCTTATATCAGATTGTTGCAAATGAATGGACAATTGATGTTCGATTTAATTAGAAATATATTAGTTGCGCGAGTAAACACTATAGGGTATAATTATGCATCTAGACAAGTTAAAAGAAAAAAATGGTTTCTAATCAAGGTTGACTTTAACGAGTTGACTTCGGTTTTCCCTATGTAATGCTCTTAATTCGGGTCAAACGTCTAGACTAGGCTAAGGGGGTTACAAAGTGCATCACAAACTTGCCACAAAACATGGAGTGTCAAAACACACTCTCCCAGAACATAAAGGCATCCTCCCATTGTTGATTATTACTAATAAGCAAAAATAAAACCATACTTGAGCTAAGTCTCGTTCCTTAGGTTCCTTCTTGCTTTTTCGCTGCCCCAAAGATGATATTTCTCTGCATTGTTGGAAAAGAGAGCATAAGCAATAATGCCTAGTGAGGGATGCTCTAAACAAACCAACAACAACAATGCATTTTAAAACCATTTCTCAAGTAGAAAACTCTATCTCATCATGTTCAATCTATCTCATGCTTGAAATCATTTCCAAAGCAAAAACCACATCATTAAAACCACATGTACCATCTATCTCATGCATTAACCGAAATGCAAAGTCTCAAAGAAAAGTTTACTCATGCTTGTTTCTCATCGGCACTTATCAAATCATGTTCTCCTATGCAAAACACAATGCTTAAAATCATTTATAAACAAGGTACACGTGAATCTCATATATTAGCATTTTAGCAACATTACTCAGATATGCAGATAGCTTGACGGAATCTCACATCGTTAAGTCCTACCTCGGTGAAATCTCACATCACCGAATTCTCATGGCATCCTCTCTCATCGTCACAAAGCTTGATGGAATCTCTCATCATCAAGACCTACCATGGTGGAATCTCTCATCACCACACTCTCACTTTAGAACGGGATGGCACTAACCTCATCGCCCGAACTATAGAGCACGTACAAATTTTGTATATTATAGTGCACTTCTCATCCTATTGGTCGACCAATTATATCCGGTAACAATTATCTCATCTCATGACAATATACTCATTTTAAAATCATTTACCTACTTTTTTTCAATGCATAAACATAAATCTTTCTCATCCCATTTCAAAATATAAACAATGCATAGCAATATCTCAACAAGTTCTATCATTTCAAAATCATAATTTTATTTCATGGGATCATATAATTCATCAAATCATTTCTCAAAACATGCAAAAAACAATAGGTTTAAATCTATCTTCAAAACATGAGCATGATCATAAAAATCAATGGGATAAAAACCGAGAAACGAGAGCGAAACATCTCAAACTTACTTATGGGTTTATATTAGTGTTTCAAGCACAATCGAAACCCCCAAACCTTTCTTTCAAGTCTTTGAAATGCTTTAAAACCAATTTCCACTCACCGACAATGCCTCGCTTCCTTGTTGAAGCGTAATCAATCTTCCAAAGCTCCCGGAATTTCACCAATTGCTTCTGACACATTCTCCCATGTTTATATCACACAACAACAGAGGATTAATGCATCTCAGTGCATTAAAATCGCCAGCTACTAAAGCCACCACGCTGATCTGCCCAAAAACACCAAAACACCTATCTGAAACAACCAAAAACACCTTCGATTACTCTACAAGCTCAACCCAACTGAAACCTAACGCTTCCATCCATTTTTAATCATCAATTAACATCCAAAAACAACCTAATTGCATCCTTATATCTCCACCAACACCAGAATCACATTATCTCCACAAAACCCCCAAATCTAACAATCTAACAACTAGAGATCCAATTCATTTCGGGATTACTATGATAAAACATTTATTTCAACATCATTTAACATCCAAAAAATGATTAAAAATAATCTCAAATCAATCAAAACTATATCATTACGAAAATCTTGAGAAATCATCTTTTAAAGCTTGATCTCACCAATTTCATCAAATAGATTATAAATCTTTATTAATTAACCCAATTAGAAAGCACAAGACTTGGGAATTTTATTAAAGAACCTTGATTAGAGGAGATAAAAGAAATATCACCTTTAACACAAGCTTTTCCCCTAGATTGCAATGATTTAGATGAAAACCTTCATGAAATCCTTAGTTAGTTGATGTAGAAATCCATAAGAACCATTTAGAAATCAAAAGTGGGTGAAAAGAGATAAATCTCTGGAGATTTTAGTGATGAGAAAGTAGTTTGGCTGATGGGAAATTTGAGAAAAAAGTTAGGAGAAAATTAGTTACATAAGAAAAATGTTTTAGCCTTTTAAAATCCTTTTAATAAAACCCATTTAATAAATCAATTTATTAAATCTTTTAGAAATACAAAATCATGGGAAAAGGTTGATAACACCTTTGTGTAATAGCTCCCTAAAGATTCTAATCCTTGACTCTCTTAAATATAGTCCTTTAAAACAGATTTTACATTTTTACAAATTGGTCACTAAACCGAAATGTCAATCTTCCAAAAGTCATTTTCCAAAATTGACTTCACCAAACTTTTATATATATTTTAGAGGATTTTAAAAATTTTCCCAAACTTTTACCACATCCCGAACCACGTTTTCCCTGAACTACTCCCGAACTAACCCAGGTCTCTAGTCTAGGTCCTACGAACCTCGAACCAACCTTAACAACTCCTAGGCCCAAAACTGGGGCGTTACACAAGTAGTCCATTAGACATGTATAGACATTTATACTTAGTAAAACAGCCCTCATACAATCGATTCAAGACTCAAGCAGTCCATTAGACATGTATAAACATTTATACTTAAACTCTATAACATTCAAATGGTTATGTCTACAAGCAACAATCAAATATTTCCAATTATGAACAATTATAGTATAATATCTAACTATGTTTGTTCAATTGTCATCACAAATAGAGCATAGATTAAACCTTTGCTAGGGACACATAGTCCAATCTTTATCAAGGGATCATAATCCATCAAACATCAAGGGAACTCAGTCAAAATTTTCAATTCATTTTCTCAAGATTCGTTATTAATAATTTTTAATTTAACCTTAACCATGAGAATCAAGTAAAAACCTAGATACATGAATCCTCTAAAATCAGTATCAAACAAGGGTACACAAAGTACCAAAATCGAGGTACACAAAGTACCAATTTATCCATTATCAAACAAGGGTACTAGTAGTACCAATAGACCATTTGATCAACAACAAGGAACCATAGTCTAAACTAGCGAGCTCGACAGACTCTATGGCATGCCAACAGTACCTATGACTGACTCGAGACCAAGTCCTTTTCACATTTATTTGTTTATTTAACAACATTTCGAACATAGCTTCTCGTTGGTATTATATCACATTACATATTGCCTTTCAAAGTAAGTATTATTCACCTAATGTGAATTTTACATTCAAGATGTGAATTTCTCATATTCTTATCAACAAGGCCACCAAGGCTTAATTATTAATCAATTGTTTCTTCCTTTCTAGTTTATTCGAATGAGCACTATGGATAACAATAGATTCTTTTCAGTTGTATCATTTGATCTAACATATGCCTTATTACAAATCACACAAAACAATCACTTCTAACTTTCAAGACTAGATAGAATATCATAACATTCAAGCTTATTAAATTGACATCAAGACCTTTATTATTAGTAAAAAATCTCTTTCATGTTATAATCGAATCTATGGTTCAAGCACCAACAATACTATCAACTTACTCATTTTATTACAAGGTACTTTTTCACAAAAGTACTTACCTCGGATCCCAAGCTTAATTGCATATTGTAACATAAATTATCTAACAATTCAAGTAAATTAAAGCAGTTAAGGGTACTCGAGATGGATTACTCCTATCTCGAGACTTAAACTACTATCACCTCTTATCCCGAAGTTACGAGATACCTGAATCCTCATTCCTGTATTGCCACTATCCAACTCATTTTAGCTTTTCACCAACTTGATCAATCCCTTTGTTTTCTATCTATAACAACATTATAGTTATGCATTAGGATTTTAATTGCAATCTATCACTTATTTATCAATCATTAGAATAATCTCCTAGTAACCCCTTACTCGATAAACCACTCATGGTCACATTAATATCACACAAGCAGCACGTTAACAAAACAACACGCAAGGCATGTCCAATTTACATTTACACAAATTTACCATTATCAAAACAATCCAATTCTGCCCTATAATCATGCAAAACAGTTTTACTTACATGGATACACAATCATACACACAAACAGTCCATTTATTAACTTTCAGAATATTTCCCCTGCTTCTAATTGTACGAAAAAGTTTGTTAATGTTTTAACTCATGTAAAACAACCTCAAGTTTTATATAAACACATATACATAATTCAACAATCCAACAAGCTTTCCAAACACTAAGAAAATAGTCCACAGAGGTGATCCTATATGCAATTTAGTCCCAAAATTATTTACGTAATTGCAAAACAGTCCATATACATGCAAGTTTCTTTTTCTTTTTATCAAAGTTATTCCCCTATTTTTAAGTTACTAAATCAGCCTTTAGATGATTCTATATAAATAAAACAGTCTGGTTATATAAACAAAATAGTCCCTCTTCTTTTTCATTAGTTTAAAATGGTCTAATAGGAATTGGAAACATTATCTAATACATAGGACAATTAGCAACAAAGCAGCTCTATTTAACTCATAATTCCAGCAGAATTTTATCACCAAAATAACTATGTTTTGTGACATTATAACGAAAATAATTATTGTAAAACCTAAATTGATTTTGATATAAAAAATTGTATAAGGACTTACTTGCAAATACAATAAATTTTTAAGTATTTCAAAGACTTACAAATTGACAAGCCTCTTTGAACCAAATGATCTTTCAAGACAAATTGTTTTAAGTGTTCAAGTTTTTCTAAGTGTTTTTCAAGCAAAAATCCAACTTTACACCTAAGCGTATCGATACGATATTTGGCTACTGAAATTTCAATTAACCAAGGCATACCGATACGGTCTAAATCCATATCGATATGATATTCATCTGGGCAAGCTATTTAGGCATAGCGTACCGATGCGGTATAACTTCGTATCGAACCGATATTCATCTGGGCAATCTATTTAGGCATAGCATATCGATACGATCTCTTACCATATCGATATGATCCCGATGATGTTAGCAGATCTTTATATTAAATTATTCGAACGTTGGCTTACAATTATTGGAATCCCAAAATTTTAAACGGTCGTTGAAGCGTATCGATTCCCCTAGATAGCGTACCGATACACTTTTTATCAAAACACAAATCAGGATTCCAGAAAAGAAAAATCGTATCGATACAGCATTTTCGTATCGATACGCCCCTTATAACCGTACCGATATGCCCTTCCTACATATCGATACACCCTTGTTATTAGTTACAATGGCTCTTTCTTCTTTGAGACAGGTACCGGTACGGTCTCGATGGTACCGATACGTTGTGTAGTTGAGGAGCATTTATTGTGGGAAAAATGCAGCCCAACGGCTAGATTAATGACCTTAACCACCCAAACGGCTAGAATTCAACGCTAGGGTATAAAACAAGTCTCCAAAGCTACAACAACAACAACTATTGAACCTTCAAGCAACATCCAAGCAATTATTCCAAACCCTTGAGCTTATAGAGTTAAATTTGTGTACCCAACTTGCAAAATTTTTATTGTTTATCTTTCTTTCAAGTTTGGGGAGTGTTTATTTATAATTGGGCAATTCATTAGTCTTGTGAGAAATAAATTTCTTATTCTCTACCCTTCTTTGTAATTGTGAGTGAATTTGATTAAGCTTTGGGTAGAAAGCTTAATCGGTTTGTAAGGTTGCCTCCTAATCCGAGAAAAGGGGAAGAATCAATAGTGAATTAGTTGAAAATCCTTAGTAGGAGCTAAGGTAGTGGATGTTGAGCTTGTTAGAACCTTGAACCACTCTAAATTCCCTTGTCTCAATTTTTCATTTGCTTCTTTACTCCCTTTTAAAATTTTAATTGCCAATTCACCCCCTCTTGGCCATTTGCAATTGTGTGATCAACTCAACAATTGGTATCAGAGCTACACTCATTGGAAAGATTACAACTCTCTTGAGTCGATTCTTGGAGAGTTCGATCAACAACAACTAGAAGTAATGGCATCTACCTTCGGCAACAACTACGAGTCACAATCTATCACGAAGCCTCCTTACTTCAATGGGGATAACTATCCCTATTGGAAGAATAAGATGAATTTCTACATCAAATCTAATGATTATCTCATATGGGATGTTGTGGAAGATGGCCCAACCATTCCCTTGAAGATAACCGATGAAGGAAGACTCATTCCAAAGTCCAAGCACGAAATGACCGATGAAGAACGAAAGAAGCTTCAAATCAATGACAAAGCTCTACACATGATCTTTTGTGCTCTTGGACCAGATATCTACTCGAAGATGTCTTCATATACAAGTGCTAAAGAGGTGTAGGACAAGCTAGAGACCACATATGAAGGAACCAACAACGTCAAGGAGACGAAGATTGGGATCCTTAACTATAGCTACGAGAGTTTTAAGATGGAGCCTGAGGAAAGCATCACTCAAATGTTCGATCGCTTCTCGGTCATCTTCAATGGCCTCAAGGGCTTCGGTGAGACCATTCCCAAAGACAAGCTAGTCCGGAAGTTCCTCTATTCTCTCCCAGATTCATGGGAAGGAAAAAGAACCGCAATCATCGAGACCAAGAACTTAAAAACCTTAAAGCTCGATGAGTTGGTGGGATCTCTTCTCACTCATGAGATCATGAAGAAAGGAAGAGAAGAAGAAAAGAAGAGAGAAAAAAAAAGAGTAGAGAAGAAGAAGGTATAGGAGAAGAAGGAAGGAATTGCTCTCAAAGCTTCACATGAAGAGAGTGATTCTAGCTTAGATGAGCAGGAAGAAGAATTGGCTATGGTAGCCAAGAAATTCGCTCGATTCATGAAGTCCAATCGGGGAAGAAAGTTCCATAGAAGAGGAGATTTCAAGAACAAAAACAAAGAGGAAGAGAAGGACCAACTTATATGCTATGAGTGCAAGAAGTCGGGGCACATTTGATCTGATTGTCATCAACTCAAAAGGAAGAGCTTCGGGAAGAAGAAGAAGCTCAAGGAAAACGTTAATACTTGGATTGATGAGGAGTCATCCGAAGAGGAGCAAGAAGTTTCCAACCTTTTTCTCATGGCTTTTGAGGAGGATCCAAAGGTAACATCTAACTCATGTACTTTAGATTTCACTTTCGATGAACTTCATGATGCATATGTTGAGTTACAAGAGGTGTATGATGCGTTGGTTGATAAATACAAAAAATTGGTTTTGAAAAACAAACAAATGATTTTGGTTTTAAGAGCTCAAAACGATTCACTTTCCAAGACCAACTCGGAACTTGAAAAGAAAGGTTGTGCTTTTACAAAATTCCTCAAATGAATTTGAAAAAAAATCCATTGATTTGAATAACCTTCTTGAAAAATAACATGTTTATCACCATGAGGAGATGGCTAAACTAAAAGCTTCTCTTAACACTATTGGGAAATATAGTTTTGAAAAGGGGGATTCTTCAAAACCCCAATATGTAAATAGAAATTTTAATAACTACAAACAAAGAAGCTCTCATAGGCATCCTAGAGGTAAAACAGTTAGGAGTGTGTGGGTTCCTAAGGAACTTGTAATTTCTAACAATATTGATGCTATTTCTTCTTGGAATCCTAAGGGAACCAAGTATTTGGGAGCTAACTCACATGGACCCAAACTGATTTGGGTACCAAAAATCAAGAACTAATCTTTGTTTGTAGGGGGAGCATTGCTACAAGGTCAAAGCTTCAAGTCAAAACACATGGTACCTTGATAGTGGATGTTCAAGACACATGACTAAAGCTTAAAAGTGGTGGAGTGGTGACTTTCGATGACAACTCCAAAGGCCATATTGAAGGAATAGACTCCATTGGTAATCATCCGTCAATCTTAATTGAAAAATGTTTTTTGTGTCAACAATCTAAAACATAATTTGTTGAGCATTAGCAAATTTTTTGATAAAGGTTGTAATGTTCTTTTTGATGTTAATGGTTGCAAGATAATGAACATTGAAACTAATAAGACTATGCTCATAGGTCATCGCATAGGTAATATATATATGGTGCATTTAGATGACATAAACATTTTAAATGATTGTTTTGTAGTTAAAGATGAACATGATGCATGGTTATGGCATAGGAAACTAGGACATGCTAGCATGAGTGTCTTAGAGAAATTGGTTTCCTAAGATCTAGTCAGAGGTTTACCCAAGATAAAATTTTCATTAGATAAAATTTTTGATGCATGTGCTAAGGGTAAACATAAAAGAACCTCATTTAAACCTATTAATGATGTTTCAACTAGTAGAGTATTACAATTGATCCATATGGATCTCTTTGGGCCAATTAGAACAATTAGCTTGGGTGGAAAAATCATATGCTTTGTGCTTGTTGATGATTTCTCTAGATACACTTGGGTTCTCTTTTTAAGTACTAAAGATGAGGCTTTAGAGAAATTTTTCACATTTTCAAAAATCAATCAAAATGACCTTGGTCAAAATATTTCTCATATTAGAAGTGACCATGAAACCGAATTTCAAAACCTAGGTTTTGATGATTTTTGTAATGGAAATGGTATAAGCTAAAATTTTTCCACACCTCGCACTCCTCAACAAAATGGGGTAGATGAGAGGAAAATTTGAACTTTAGAAGAAATGGCTAGAACCATGCTTTGTGAAAACTATTTACCTAAGTATTTTTGGGCGGAAGCCACAAACACTTCTTGCTATATTATAAATAGAGTAATGATTAGGCCACTTTTAAATAAAACCCCATATGATATTTTAAAATCTAAAAATCCTAACATTAGTTATTTTCTTTGGATATTCTTCAAACTCTAAAGCTTATCGAGTCTTTAACAAAAGAACCTTAGTTGTAGAAGAGTGAATTCATGTGGTTTTCGATGATAATCTCCTTTTGAGGAAGGATTCTTGTGATGGTGATGATGTAGGAATCATTGAAGCTAATGATGGTGGACAATCATCAAAGGTAAATGAGGTTCCAACCAAAGAGGAAGAAACACAAGATCCACCCATAAAAGCCTTGAAGGAAATGTACCTTGGCGAAAAGGAAGTGAGCTACCCAAGGGAACTCAACTATGTCAAAGATGGTCAAATATTGGGTGATCCATCCAATGGGGTAACCACTAGATCCTCTCTTAAACTTATGAATAGTATTGCATTCATCTCATGCACAGAGCCTAAAAATATCAAAGAAGCATTAAGTGATGAATTTTGGATATTGGCTATGCAAGAGGAATTGAATCAATTTTAGAGGAGTAATGTTTGGACATTAGTTGATAGGCCTAGTAATAAAACTACTATAAGAACTAAATGGGTTTTAGAAATAAACTAGATGAGAGTGGTAACATAGTGAGAAACAAGGCTAGGCTTGTTGCTCAAGGTTAGACTCAAGAAGAGAGAATTGATTTTGATGATACTTATACACTCGTAGCTAGGATGGGACCAATTAAGACGCTTCTTGCATTTGCATGCTTTAATGAATTCAAGTTTTTCAAATGGATGTCAGGAGTGCCTTTTTAAATGGTTTTATAAACGAAGAAGTGTATGTAGAACAACCACCCATTTTTAAAGATCAAAACTTCTCAAACCATATTTGTTAAATAACAAAAGCTTTATATGGTTTGAAACAAGCTCCTAGAGCTTGGTATGAAAGACTTTCAAACTTTTTAGTTGAAAAAGGTTTTTAAAAAGGGAAGGTGGACACTACACTTTTTATTAAAAGAAATGGCAGTGACATATTAGTAGTTCAAATTTACGTTGATGACATTATATTTGGTTCTACTAATGAGTTTTATTG
The DNA here is from genome assembly GCA_030270665.1 of Hibiscus trionum. Classification (NCBI taxonomy): domain Eukaryota; kingdom Viridiplantae; phylum Streptophyta; class Magnoliopsida; order Malvales; family Malvaceae; genus Hibiscus; species Hibiscus trionum. The sequence continues at coordinate 2,963,061 of BSYR01000007.1, read as the reverse complement.
TCAAGAATTTTCTAAGCTAATGCAAGGTGAATTTGAGATTAGTATGATGGGGGAGCTCTCATTCTTCTTGGGACTCCAAATCAAGCAAAGGAAGCATGGCATCTTCATCAATCAAGCTAAATACATCAAGGATATGCTCAAGAAGTTTGACTTGGAGAATGTGAAACCTCAAGCCACTCCTATGAGCTCATCAATTAAGCTTGACAAGGATGAAGGAGGTAAGTGTCTTGATTCTAGGCTTTATCGTTCCATGATTGGATCTTTGCTTTACCTTACCACAAGTAGACCTGATATCATGTTTAGTATTTGCTTGTGTGCTAGGTTTCAAGCTAGTCCTAGAGAATCTCACCTTATAGCCATTAAAAGAATCTTTAGATACCTTAGAGATACACCTTGTTTAGGTCTTTGGTATGTTAGAGACTCTTCCTTTGACCTTCATGACTTCTCTGATGCGGATTATGGGGGGTGTAAAGTAGATAGAAAAAGTACCTTCATGACATGTCAATTCTTAGGTAGTATGCTCATATCTTGGTTCTCTAAGAAACAAAATAATGTAGACTTATCTACCACTGAAGCGGAATACATATCGGACGAGAGTTGTTGTGCTCAAGTCCTTTGGATGAAGCAACAATTCTTAGATTATGAAGTTGATGTAGGTACCATACCCCTTAAGTGTGACAACACTAGTACAATATGTCTCACTAAGAATCCCATCAAACATTCTTGAACCAAATACATGGAAATAAGACATCATTTCATTAGGGATCATGTCTTAAAGAAAGATGTAGTTCTAGAGTATGTTGACACCTTAAACCAATTAGCGGACATCTTTATCAAACCTCTAGACAAAGAGCGTTTTTGGACTCTTAAGAGAGAGTTAGGTCTAACTAGTCTATCTTGTCCTTTTAGAGCCCTTAAATGCCAAAAATTGCTTGAATTTTAAATGATGATCATGCTTATGTGATTTTGCTTCTTAATGCATCTATGCTTGTTGCTAGGGGGAGTATGCATCAGTTTTAGTCCTTATATCTTGATCATATATCATCCACGTACATTTAGGGTCGTTCAAAGTTAGATTTTTGGACTTATTTTTGTCCAAAAATACATTTGCTGGCAATGGCGTATCATTACGGCTATATGCATATCGATATGGATTCGTCAATGGGAATTGATACAGTGCTAACTGTATCGATACGGTCATGCGTATCGATACATTATTTAAAAATAATTTAAATTATGGCAAGGCGTGTCGATACGCTATGTAAGCGTACCGATACAGTATCGGTTGAAAGTTTAAATCGAGCCTTTAATGAGAAACCACTTTTAATTAAAACTATTGAGTGGATCGTAGAATCTATTTAAGCCAAGAGGAGGGTGAATTGAATTTTTAGAAATTTTGGTGGTGGAGTGGAAAATAAAAATTTGCTAGACAAGAGATTTTGAGTGGTTCAAGTTCCAATTGAACACTACATCCACTACCTTAGCTTCACTAAGGATTTTTCCAACAACTCCACTAGTTGATCTTCCCCTTTTTTAGGCTTATGAGGAAACCTTTACAAAGTGGTCAATTTTTCTACCCAAAAATTGACCCAATCCTCACTCAAAGATTACAAAGAAGTTTAAGGCTAATATCTAGTATCTCTCAATACAAATGTAGCCCTTTTTACAAGCACTCAACCCAATTAAACAAATAAGATTGGAAATACAAGGTTCTACAATAGGGGTTTACAAGAAAATATGAGACTTTAGCACAATAGCTTGAATTTAATGTTCGGATATTTCTTTTTGGATCAATAGGTTTTGTTGGTGCTTTTAGAAGTCTATTTTATACCTTCTCATTGAATTCTAATCGTTGGGGTTGTTGCCTTCATTATTATAGCCGTTGGGATGTTATCTTCCCTCTATAAATGCAGTCTGCAACTACCCATTCTGAAACGCCTGACCCTGTTTCCAAACAGACCAAAATAGAAATAGTCGTTGGGGTGTAATAAATAGGTCGTACTGAAACGGACACGATCGTTTCGATACGCTAAGAGCATGTTCCAAAACGTGATGAAGCCTGTTTCGAAACAATTTGCCACTGTCAAAACCTGAATCGAAACGACTTAGAAGTGTTTCGATACGCTTTAACTATATCTTAAAAAAACTAGTTAAAAGGTTCAATGGTCATATTTTGAAACCAAGTTTGAAAGTCGTTTCAAAACGTTTGAGATTTTTTCGATACAGCCGTATCGAAACGATTCAAACAGTTCCGTTGTTCTTCATTCGATTTGAAACACAAATAGTTGTTTTGAATCATCCGAATCGAGACAGGAAAGCTAGTTCCGAAATAGAGGTTAACAGTTTCAAAATGTTTCGAAACGCCCAAAGGTCGTTCCGAAACGGTGACTAGAAAATCATTGTTTTAACTTGATAAACACTTAGAAATTTTTTGATAAGTTCAAGTTTTGACTTGGACATTTTTCTTTAAACACATAGAGAGGTTTTGAGGACTTAAAAATTCATTTTCTCTTTTTCAATTTAGTCCTTAAATCTTTTGTTATATCAAAATCAATTCACTAGTTTTACAATATCCCCCTTTTTGATATAACAAAACCAAGTTTGAATTTTTAAGAATTTTGAAATCTTGAAGACGTTCTAACTCCCCCTCAATGTAAGATGGGTTTTAAAGTTTTGAAGAGATTTAAAAATTCAAGTGTTTGAAACTCAAAACCAACTTAAAAATATTTGGCTCTTACATTACTTCTCCCACTTTTTGTTAGATCAAAAAGAATAATAATCAAGGCTAATCATGAGAAGAAACAAGGTTAAAAGCAAGAAACCAAACAACATAATATAGATAGAATTAAGTTCAAGAAACAAATAACCAAACATAAATACTTAAATCAATAGAGTTTAAGCTCAATCCCAAACAAAATAAGCAAAGCATAGGTCTTTAAAACATAAAAAGATAGAAGGGTGCAAACTTATTCCTAATACGATAGACTAATATGATATGCAATATAAAATCCTAAGCCTCGTCATCATCGTCACCACTATCATCAAGAGAATCATCATTGTCTTTAGCTTGAGCACGACGATAGTTCCTCCAATCACCATAGAATGTGGAGAAGGATAAGTTCATAGATGATTGTTGATTCTCAAGAGCGGTAAGACGATTCTCGTTTCCAAGAACACGATCCTCCAAGGATTGCAAATGAGTGTTGATAGCACCAAATCCCGAAGCCATGTTCATATCAATCTAGTTGAACCGCTCGGTAAGGAAAGCCTAAGTGCCTCATTTTTAGGAGTCGGAGCTTGAGGTGGAGGCTCAACTTGAGGTGCTGGAGCTCGCCTATCAACATGAACCCATTGGCCAAGAGTATAGTGAAAACCGGACTTGAGAAGAGAAGATTCACCAATCTTTTGCTTGCGGGGTTCCGGAAAATCAAAAGAACAGTCAAAATTGAGTGTACCAAAGACATAGCTTCAAACAGCCCCATAAGTGAAGGATGTAAGTGCATCGGTTTTGTGAATCTTCACTTGATGGACCATCTCGGCAAACATGATTTTGACCAAGTTCAGACGTTGTGCTTTGCGAAAACACTCCAACCAAAAGTAATCAACTTGACGAACGTGGGCAAACTTACCTCCTGAAGGGCAGATGAACCAAGAGATCATCAAATGGAGGAACCGGTCATGAGCATCCAATATGAGAACTGATCTGGTGTGAGCACCAAAGTGGTTCTCATCCTCAATGCATTCATCTTTGAGCCCAAGAGCTTTCTCTAAAACGGATATATTAATAGTGAATTTTCTGCCCAAGAGGTACGACTCAATGCCAATCACCTCGGTATGATCTTCATTATCAATAAGAACGGCATTGGAGTAGAATAGCAGGACCATATGCTTGTAGACAATGTCCAGAATTCTCAAAAAGGCCAAGAAGCTTCATTCTCGGAAGGGAGCTAGATAGCGGAATTCAAAGCGCTCAGAGTCAAGGAACGTGATATCCACAACACACCCTCAGAGAATGACTAAATCTTTGATAATTTTGAAACGGTCCTTAGTCTCTTGATTCCGAACACTCTTTTGAAAAAGGAGGGTGAGGTTAGGATGGATGTTCGCTTGGTTTGAAGCTTCACCCGTTTGAGTCTTGCGTTTCTTGTTAACGTTTTCTATGAAATTCCTAAAAACATAAAGCAAGCAAATAAAGATTTAAATGTATGCATGTAAATCCTTAATTCAATCCAATGAAAAATCCCATTAAGACTTTGAAAGAAAAACACTTTAAAAACGTATATACATATAACAAAAGAAAATTTTGAAGAAGAAACAACTTTTGAACTACAGTAAAAAATACGAGTGAAAACAAATATATTCGAATCAAAAATTGAAGATTTTGAAAAAAAATTACAAGTTTTGAAGAACCCAAGTTGCAAAACATACAAACAATACAAAACTAATATTTTCTAACCTAACATACGGATAAAATCAAAGGAAAAAGAAAAGGATGAAAAATACCTCAAAATGGGATTTTTGGATGAATGAATGGAAGAAATTGCACCAATTTGTTGAAGATTGCTTAGTTTGTGAGTAAAAGCCCTCAAGATTTGACGAAAAACAATAAGGTTTAGAGGGTTTTTATAGGGAAAAATTGGGCTTAGGGTTTTTAGGTGTTTTAATGAAAAGCAAACTTTAGCAATTAAAGCCCTTAAAAAGCTGTCTGGATACACGTTTCAGAACATGCATGATCGTTCCGAAACGAGCGAATTGAAACGTTGCCTGACGTTTCGAATCCTGTTGACCGTTCCGATACGGCTTTGACCGTATTGAATCCCACGTGGTAACCCGTATCGAAACAGTTTTGGGCCATTTCGATACAATTCTTGGTAGAGGTAAAACGTTTCGAAACCCTTTTGGGCATTTTGAAACACCCTAGTCATAAACCATTATTTTAAGGCACCCGTATCGAAACAGATTGACCCGTTTCGATACGCCTAGGCCTGAAGGTGTAGATGAGGCTCTAAATTGCAGAAAAGGTGAATTATAATAAGTCTTAGATGCATAAATGCTATGTATGAGCAAGAGAGACATGTAAAAACATAAACATACTCCCCCTAACTATAAACATGATTGAAATTAAGATTAAAACATATAAGCATGGCATTTTGCAAGAGTTTAAGCAATTTAAGCACAAAAAAGTCCTAAAAGGTCAAGATAGGCTAGTTAGACCTAACTCTCTCCTAAGGGACCAAAAACTCTCCTTATCTAAAGGCTTGGTAAAAAAGTCTGCTAGTTGGTTCAAGGTGACAACATACTCTATAACAACATCTTGCTTAAGGACATGATCTCTAATTAAATGATGCCTTATCTCTATGTGTTTGGTTCTAGAGTGTTGGATGGGATTTTTGGTTAGGCATATAACACTAGTGTTGTCACACTTAAGGGGTATGGTTTCAACTTTAACTCCATAATCTAAGAGTTGTTGCATCATCCAAAGGACTTGAGCACAACAACTCCCTAAGGATATGTACTCGGCTTCGGTGGTAGATAGAGCTACACTATTTTGTTTCTTAGAGAACAAAGATATGAGCATACTACCTAAGAATTGGCAAGTTCCCGAAGTACTTTTCCTATCAATTTTACAACCCCCAAAATCCGCATCCGAATAAGCATGAAGGTTAAAGGTTGAGTCTCTAGGATACCAAAGACCAAAACAAAGAGTATCTCTAAGGTACCTAAAGATCCTTTTAACGGCTATAAGGTGAGACTCTCTGGGACTAGCTTGAAACCTAGCACACAAGCAAACACTAAACAATATATTCGGTCTACTTGCGGTAAGGTAAAGCAAAGATCCAATCATAGAGCGATAAAGCTTAGAGTCAACACACTTATCTCCTTCATCTTTGTTAAGCTTTGTAGATGAGCTCATTGGTGTGGTTTGAGGCTTTGCATTCTCCAAGCTAAACTTCTTAAGCATATCTTTCACGTACTTTACTTGATTTATGAAGGTGTCATCCTTCCTTTGTTTGATTTGGAGTCCCAAGAAGAATGAGAGCTTCCCCATCATGCTCATCTCGAATTCACCTTGCAATAACTTAGCAAACTCTTTGCAATGACACTCATTACTAGATCCAAAAATAATATCATCAATATATACTTACACTACTAAGATGTCATTTTTATACCTTTTTATGAAAAGTGTAGTGTCCACCTTACCTTTATCAAAACTTTTTTCAATCAAAAAGTTTGAAAGCCTTTCATACCAAGCTCTAGGAGCTTGTTTTAAACCATAAAGTGCTTTGGTTAGCTTAAAAACATGATTTGGAATTTTGAATCCTCAAAACCCGGTGGTTATTCCACATACACTTCTTCATTTATAAAACAATTTAAAAATGCGTTTTTTACATCCATTTGAAAAGACTTGAAATCATGATAACATGCATATGCAAGCAACATCCTAATAGCTTCCATTCTAGCTACGGGTGCATAAGTTTCATCAAAATCAATTCCCTCTTCTTGAGTGTAACCTTGAGCAACTAGTCTAGCTTTGTTTCTCACAATGTTACCACTCTCGTCTAGTTTATTCCTAAATACCCATTCAGTTCCTATAGTAGATTGATTATTAGGTCTTTCAACTAATGTCCACACATTACTTCTCTCAATTTGATTTAACTCATCTTGCAAGGTCATAATCCAAAAATCATCTTTTAAAGCTTCTTTAATATTCTTAGGCTCAATGCATGAGATAAATGCAACATAATTAAGCATTTTAAGAGAAGAGCGAGTAGTTACCCCCTTGGATGGATCACCCAAGATTTCACCACCGTTAACATAGTTTTACTCCCTTGGGTAGCTCACTTCCTTTTCCTCAAGAGCCAAGTCCTTCAAGGCTTCAAGAGGTGGATCTTGTGCATCTTCTTCTTTAGTTGGAATCTCATCCTCCTTTAAATTTTGTCCTCCATCAAAGGCATCAATGATTCCATATCATCATCATCAAAAGATTCCTTCCTCGGAATGAGGTTATCATAAAAAACAACATGTATAGACTCTTCTACTACCAAAGTTCTTTTATTAAATACACGATAGGCTTTAGAGTTTAGAGAATATCATAAGAAAATAGCTTCATCACTTTTAGCACCAAATTTACCTAAGTTGTCTTTTCCATTGTTTAAAACAAAACATTTGCAACCAAATGGATGAAAAATAGCTAATGTTAGACTTCTTAGATTTTAAAATCTCATATGGTGTTTTCTTTAAAAGTGGTCTAATCATTACTCTATTTACAATGTAGCAAGCGGTATTTGTGGCTTCCGCCCAAAAGTATTTAGGTAAATTGTTTTCACAAAGCATGGTTCTAGCCATTTCATGCAAAGTCCTATTTTTCCTCTCAACTACCCCATTTTGTTGAGGATTTCAAGGTACCGAAAAATTGTGGCTAATACCATTTCCATTAAAAATTCTTCAAAACCTAGATTTTGAAACTCGATTCCATGATCACTTCTAATGTGAGAAATCTTAAGCTCGAGATCATTTTGAGTTAATTTCGAAAACGTGATAAATTTTTCTAAAGCCTCATCTTTTGTACTTAAGAATAGAACCTAAGCATATCTAGAATAGTCATCAACAAGTACAAAAGCATACGATTTACCACCCAAGCTCATAGTTCTAATAGGCCCAAAAAGATCCATGTGAATTAATTGTAAACATCTACTAGGAGAGACATCATTAATGGATTTAAAGAATGATCTATGTTGTTTACCCTTAGAGCATGGATCACATATTTTATCATTGGAGAACTTAATCTTGGGTAAACCTCTAACTAGATTTAGGGAAACTAATTTTTCTAAAACACTAATGCTAGCATGTCCTAGTTTCCTATGCCATAACCATGCATCATTTTCATCTTGTGCAACAAAACATGCATGAGATGTATGAAAGTCTTCTAGATGCACCATGTATATGTTACCTATGCGATGACCAATGAACATTATTTTATTTGATTTAATGTCAACAATTTTACACCCATTTTTATCAAATAAGACATTAAACCCTTTATCACACAATTGACTAATGCTCAATAAATTATGTTTTAGACCATTCACATACAAAACATTTTCAATGAGTATGGTAGAGTGATTACCTATGGAGCCAATACCTTCAATTTGGCGTTTGGAGTTGTCACCAAATGTCACTACTCCTCCACTTTTTTGGCTTTAAGTCCATGAATTGACTCTTGTCTCCGGTCATGTGCCTCGAGCATCCACTATCATGGTACCATGAGTTTTGGCTTTGTGCTTTGGCCTTATAGCAATTCTCCCCTACAAACAAAGAGTTAAGATTTGATTTTTGGTACCCAAATCATTTTGGGTCCATGAGTGTTAGTTCCCAAATACTTGGTTCCCTTAGGAATCAAAGATGAAATGGCTACAATATTGTTAGAAACTACAAGTTCCTTAGGAACCCATACACTTTTAACTTTCTTGTTCTTATGATACTTATGGTAGCTTCTTTGTTTGTGGTCAACAAAGTTTCTCTTCACATGTTGGGATTTTGAAGAAGATGCTTTTTCAAAACCGTTTTTCCCAACATTGGTTAGAGAAGCTTTGAGTTTACTCACCTCCTCTTGGTGGTAAACATGATATTTTCCAAGAAGGTCATTTAAATCATTTGATTTCTTTTCAAACTCATTTGAGGAATTTTGTAAAACCAATACCTTCTTTTCTAATTCCGAGTTGGTTTTAGAAAGGGAGTCATTTTGGGTCCTTAAAACCGAAATCATTTTCTTATTTTTTAAAATCGACTCCTCATATTTCTCAACCAACTCATCATATACCTATTGCAACTCATCATAAGCATCTTGAAGTTCATCAAATGTAAAATCAAAAGTGGATGAGTTAGAGGTTACCATAGAAGAATCCCCCTCAAGAGCCACGAGGCAAAGATTAGTCACTTTATGTTCTTCATCCTCGGATGACTCCTCATCACTCCAAGTAGCAAGCTTGGCTTTGAGCTTTTTCTGCTTCTCAAAGCCCTTCTTCTTGAGTTGAGGGCAATCGGAACGTGTGTGACCCGTCTTCTTGCACTCAAAGAAATGATTTGATCCCTCTCTTCCTTTTTGCTTTTGTTTTTGAAGTCCATCTTTCTTTGAAATTTTCTCCCTCGGTTGGACTTCATGAACCGTGAGAATCGTTTGGCTATGATAGCCAATTCCTTAAAGTCTCCCTCCTAGCTTCTTCTTCTTCTTTTCTACCTCATGCTTCTCTATTCTTCTCTCTTCCTTCTTCTTCTCTTCCTTGCTTCATGATCTCGTGTGTAAGAAGAGACCCAACAAGCTCATCAAGCTTCAAAGTTTTCAAATTCTTTACTTCAATGATGGTTGTCCTCTTACCATCCCAAGACTCCGGAGAGAGAGTATAGAATCTTCCTCACTAGCTTATCTTCGGGAATTACTTCACTGAATCCTTTAAGGCCATTGGCGATTGTACGCATCAAAATTTTCTTTTGAATATTAAAACAAACTCAAACCCAAACAAATTGAATCCAACTAAAACTCTACCACCCCATTGTTAATCCCTAAAATCTAGCCACAATACACCAAAAAAACATTCAAAAAAATATGAATATTATCCTTAAAGTTTGTATTCAACTACAACACTACCCACCTCCCCATATCCCTAAAAATAGACAATCCCTAACCAAATTTGAACCCTATATAAACCCCCATCCATCACCATCTAGAGAACACGAAGGCTAAAACAAAAGGGTAATAGTAGGTGAAATCCCTAACCAAATTTGAACCCTATATAAACTCTTTTCCGGTGACCGGAATTTTAATACCCAAATCCGAACGGTGGAAGAGCCTACAATGACCCCAGGACCAATATACTCCAAGAACAATACAATCCAACGGTGAATTTCGGAGTTTGAGCAAGGTATTTTTCGGATTTCTTCTTTTGGTTGTAAAATTTCAAAATCAGAGATAAAAAGGGGTGTTTTAGAACTTACATTTTCTGATTTGGCTGTCGCCGGGGAGAGTGTGTAGTGTCAGTCGGTGTGTGCTTGTGTGAGAGATGAGATAAAAATTATATTTATGTTTGATTCAAAGAACCAACTTTTTTAGTTTCATTCGAAAGTCATCGAGGAAGATGAAGTAATAAAAGGGGTGCTGCCTTTTTTATTTTCCCTTTTGTTATCTCTGCAGTGAAACATGTAGTTTAAATAAGAGAGGGGTCCCACATTCATTAAATTTTCTGATATGTGGCAGGGAACTCACGCATGCCTTAGGATTAGGGGTTTTTTGGTTTATTTTATTTTAGTCATTCTAGTTTAAATTAATTATATTTTAACCTTTAGGTTTAGATTTTTTTAATTAGATCCTCATTTTTTAAGCCTCGTTTTTTTAATTTGATTTGGTCTTCGTATAAAAACTCGGTAATTATTTGGCCCTAATAAATTAATTGATGTGTGAATTGATTTCTAATTAAAATTAGTTAAATCTAATTAGGTGCATGCTTTGAGCTTGATTAATAATTTAATTTTGTTTTGAATTGGTTCATGCTTTTTTTATAACATGCCATGACTTTTCTGTTCATACGTTTAACATCATAATTAAATTTTATTAGTAGTGTTATTAACCCCGTTTTGAGTCTCCGTTTAGACAACCATAACCCTTAGGTACCAATTTTGGGCGTAGTGGGGGTGTTATAACCTTCCTCACTTGTAACCGACTCCCGAACCCGACGACGATCTCGGTGATGATGCATACCAGTTTTCAGGTTTTCGGTCGTACCCAACCCAAAACGACCGATGTCGACTCCAAATGTTTGATGGGCTTTTGAAGGCCCAACTCAGTTAGGCCCGGACGAAAAACGATGTCTACAACTTGGCGACTCCACTGGGGAAAATGATGAGAGTCAAGCCGGAAAGGGCATAGGTTGTTTAAAAAAGGGGAAAAGAAATTTGAATTATTGATGATCACAAAAATTGAAGGTTATCGTATTTTACGGAAATTGTTCAATGGTGGTCGTCTTGTGTTCAATTTTCTTTCGCACACAAGCATATCATAAGCTCTCAACCTGAGCTTTGTCCCGCTTAAGTGGTTGCAATCGCTACCCTTCGAGAGGTTAATCCTCCGTACAAGAATGCGTGTTGCTTCCGGGGTTCACATACTTTTTGCCTTCGAGAGGTCAATCCTCCCTACAAACTTAAAAGAGTGGGCCCCCCTAAACTGAACTCGGTCCGTAGGAGCCTATAATGGGTGAGGATCGAAGTTCTTACTAGCCTTAGAGGGTTAGTAAGGACAGTTTGGGTACCCATCTTTAGAACCATGAACAACATGTAGTGAGCCGTAGGAGCTAACCCTATTAGAGCTATGACAAAACCAATTTGTTAGTGGTCACCTACATATATACATGTGTTGAGTGGATCGATTGAATGATCAAGACCAAGAGGGGGGTGAATTGGAATTTAAAAACTTTGTGGAGTGAAATGGCAATTTTAAAATGAAGAACAAAGGATTTTAGAGTGGTTCAAGTTCCAAATGAACTATACATCCCCTACCTTAGCTACCACTAAGGATTTCAACAATTCACTATTTGTTCTTCCCCTTTTCAAGGCTTAGGAGGTAACCTTTACACAACCGGTCAAATTTTTCTACCCAAAATTTGACCAAACCCTCACAAATAATCAAAGAAGAAATTGGACAAGAAATATATCTCTCAAATACAAATTTGTCCCTTGAAATAAAACACTCAACCCAAATTTGAAGATAGAATTAGAATTGGATACAACAAAATTTGGGAATTACAAGAGATTGGAAATTTGGCACACTTGAGGTTGGATTTTTGCTTGAATGTTTATCTTTAATGCAATAGTTGTTGCTTGTCTTCAAAGAGCTTAAATTTATACCTCCTCTATCAATTCTAGCCGTTTGGGTGGTTGGGGAATTGAATAGAGCCGTTGGGACCCTCTCTTTCCACTATAAATGCACTTCTGCAGCTATCCGTATCGGTACACGGGGATCCGTATCGATACATGTCTCAAAAAAGAAAGAGCCGTAGGCGTATCGGTACGGGACAGGGAGTGTATCGAAATGGATAAGACCGTATCGATACCTTTTTCTCAACTTAGCTCACTGGAAGTTTCCGTTTCGATACGAGGGTTTACCGTATCGATACGGGTCAACTTCTATTTTAAATATTGGTTACCTAACAACTGACACCAACGGTCGAAAGCATTTAAAACAATTCGAATTAAAAATTCAATTAAAACCGTACCGATACGGGTGAAACCGTATCGGTACACCATTCAAACTCCTTCAGTTTTTACAGAGGGACGTATCGATACAGATGGAATCTGTTTTGATACGCTGTTTCGATACGGTTAAGAGCGTATCGAAACGCGTCCTTCCAGTAGCCAACTTTGTAAAAAAGGTATCGATACGGTAGGAAGCGTATCGATACACCTGGATTGTTTTGAACACTTTGGCCTTAGAACACTTAGAAAATATTTGGAGTTTGAGTTTTTCAAATCAGTTTTAAAGTGTTTGTGATTTAAAAACTTATTAAGGGGACTTAGAAAACAATTTCAAGTTTTTCACTTTGATCCTTAACAACTTAATTATATCAAAATCAAACATAGGTTTCACAACATGCACACACATTTTTTTATCATGCTTTTAATTCACGCATTTTTTGTTTATATATATCGTGCTGACAATGTTTCTTCCTTTTGGTTTTTATTTTTATACAAAGTATTGACCAATGTTTTGTTTTGTCATGTTTTTTTCATCCATTACATATGCATCATACACATAACAGGTGTTGGTCTAAACAAATTGTTCGTAAATAAAAGATTTCCACAATGTTGAAGAGGTTTATCATCCAGGTCGAAGATAACGCGAAGGTCCGCAAGTGGTCTGAAGACACGCAGAAGCAAAAAGGAGATAGTATAGCTGCGGATCATGAATCAATTTTATGTGATGACGTTCACATTCACCTACAAAAGAATAACTTGGAAAAACTAAAAGAAACTTAGGACCAGTTGGATACTGATATGAAGCTAAAATTTCAGAGCATGTATGGTGATATAACATGTCTGTTGAGTGTGGAACTTGATCTGGTGTTGATTCGAGCTCTCACGCAGTTCTGGTGTCCATCACACAATTGTTTTACTTTCAACCAAGAGGACATGACTCCCACCATCGAGGAGTACACTACTTTGATGCATCTGACCGGGGTCAACTCTGATAAAGTGTATATAAAACCGCATAAACCTGACCCATTCGTGGATAAGCTGATGAAACTTATTGGTATGAGTTTATTATGGGCTAAAAACAAACACAAAAAAGAGGTAATAGTGAGGGAGTTACCTGGAATAGCCTTCGTGGTTTACTTCGATCTCATCCAGAGTTAGATAAAAGTCTAGACATTCTCGCTGTTGGCATTTACGGTCTAGTGATCTTTCCAAAATATCTTGGCTACATTGAGGCATCTGTTATCGATTTGTTTGGTCAGCTGAGGAAGGTTAATCTAGCACCAGCCATGTTGGCAGAAACTTTCAGATTTTTTAGTGCTTGCTGGAAAAAGGGAGGAGGGCACTTCATCGGTTGCGCTCAACTACTCACAGTATGGTTTCACTGTCACTTTGGAGAAAAGCCAAAACCCACCATGCGCGCACTCACAGATGAGTATTGGCCATTAAAGGAATTCTTGACAAGGAAACGGCCTACCTTCACGAAGGACAAGTGGATTTCGATTCTTCGTAACCTTAGAGATAAAGATGTCAAATGGTGCGTTCCTTGGCTACCGCGCTTGGACATACTATACAGGTGTGGGGATTATGATTGGGTGTCTTTATCTGGAATTTGGGGTGGTACTGGTTATACACCTTTGATGGTCCAACGACAGTATGGATCTATGCAATTTATCCCAGTAACTGCAGGTTTAGCTTCTTCCAACTTCTCATACAAAGTAGAGTTCTAGGCGCAACTCAAAAAAATCCAAAAGGCTTGGACTCAACCTCAAAGAATAGGAATAGAGAAAGCTCGACACATGCTCACCCTGGATTATGAGGCTTGGAGAACTAGACGCGGGTTTGATAATATCCCTTTACCTGACCAAAAGAATGTCCTGTCCTTCGAAGAACACTTGAAGGTAGCCCCAACTAAAGTTGAGATAGTACGCCACGAATGTGAAGTTGAGAAAAAAGAGCTGCAAAAGAAGATTATGAAATAGAGGCGCAAAATAGTGATTTAGAGTTGGATGTTACTTGCTACAAAGGCCGGTTAGAAAATGTGAAAAAAGAAAGGGATCAACTAACTAAAGACCTAACGGGTTTACAAGCCTCATACCAGAAAATACAAGGGAAGTCGAAAGTTGTTGGATTGCGGAAAACCTCTGAAGAATGGGAGCGTAAGCTTAGAGAATAGGAAATGGAAGCTGGGCGATACAAGAAACTTTTTCTAGCAAGAGATAAAGATTTCAAGTCTCTTTCGCAATATATGCGGAAATTGCAACAACATTCCGATTCTACGTGGGATGACCTTGTGAAAAGCCAAATAGAGAATCAAGAGTTAAGGGGTGTCGTGTCAGAGTTGGAGGATTCATTGCAAAGTGCGTCTAAGAAACTGGAAGTCTTTCAGGAAGAGAATCAAAAGTACAACTTAGTAGTGGCACTTAAGAATTCCCTCCAAGAATACAAGCAACTTGTCGCTGATTTTCGTGAGGCTTTCAAGACTGATAGAGATCGGTGGGACTTCAAATTGAAGGTTATGAGAGGTGAAGTCAAGAAGAGAGATGACTTGATGAGTAACGCCCGTAGTCGAGTTCGAAAGGTAGCTGAGCAGATTTCTGGTCTGGCCAATGAAGCTGAAGTTCTAAAGCTCAGAGTTGGTTCCGCGTCACATTATGGGAATGAACTAACTCGGTTCCTGGATGAGACCGAGAAGCTAGGAGTCAGAGCGGGCCTTTATCTTGATTCTTTTGCTTTGATGTGATGGACTTTTTCTTCTTTAGGTGGAGATTATTTTAGGAAACAATTTGATGGACCAACATTTTTGCATTCATATTTTTATTATTTAGTTGTTTTGAGATTTTCAATTTATTAAATAATTTAAGTGTCCAATTGTTTTTTGCCATTGGATCTTGTTTATTGTTTTTTATCATCGTTATTCATTTATTTTCGCATTGCATTGCATACATGTCATGTGCATTAATAAAATAAAAATGAAATTTAATTAACATATGAGGATTCAATATCAGTAATCCAGCAATCAAGAGAGTATCAACAAATTGACTATCCGCACTTCACGTGTTTCAAAGCTAAAAGAATGGAAGACAGACTTAAGCAAGTTGAACTATCTTAAGAAAAAGTAACTCAAGACATACAAAACTTGAGAGACGACATGGCCAGGAATCAACAAGATCTCTTGAGCAAGATTGACGACAAATTATCACAATTATTTGCCAAGTTAACAGGTGATATAAAAGGAAAGGCGCACGAGACCCACGAAGTGGATTCATCACCTCGAGGACCACAAGAAGGACAACCACGAGTGACCTTCTCCACCACTAGATTGCAGGATTCATTAAAATTTTACGGAACAACCAGTTCCAACATAAGGGTGAATCCTACCATTTCTCATATGGTGCCTGATCTGGACGATCCAAAAGAGCTCGAAAAATTGAGGTTGGGACAATCCAAATACCCAGACATAGTTGATGACAAGTTCAAATACCTAGAAGAAAAGATTAAAGCCATGGAAGATATTGAAGCCTTCAGTGGAACCGATGTGATGGAGCTGAGTTTGGTCCCTGATTTGATTTTAACGCCAAATTTTAAAGTGCCAGAGTTTAAAAAGTTTGATGGCACAAGTTGCCCCAACACTCACCTCACCATGTTCTGTCGCAAAATGACGGGGTATGGAAATGATGACAAGTTACTGATTCATTGCTTTCAAGACAGCCTGACTGGGTCTGCCATGAAATGGTATAATCAGCTAAGTAGGACACAAGTTAGCACATGGAGGGATTTGTCACGTGCTTTTAAAGAACAGTACAAACATGTCCTGGACATGGTGCCTGATCGTTTGTCACTTCAAGGTATAGAAAAAAGGGACAAAGAATCATTTCAGGAATACGCCCAAAGATGGAGGAACATGGCTTCACAGGTCCAACCACCATTACTTGAGAAAGAAACGACGGCTCTTTTCATCAAATCTTTGGAGAATGAACCCACATTTTATGCCAAGCTTATTTGTAGCACCACTAGAGACTTTGCTGATCTCGTTGCAGTAGGTGAAGCGATTGAGCGTGCCATTAAAAGTGGGAAACTTAACGATCCTGAAGCTTCCAAGAAATCATATGCTAAGAAAAGGGAAAATGAAGTCCACATGGTGGGGCACAACAGGCATCCATACTCGAACTATCAATCTTCTCCACAAGTAACATATTCTACGGGGTATTCGAAACCTGCCACTTCGTCTTTAGGCTCACGAAGTCAACAGCGAGAGCCTAAGTCATCAAAAACCAACACGGAAAAAGAATCTTTTACACCCATCTCTGTCTCTTACAAAGAACTATATGATAACCTGTTTGAAGAACGGTTGGTGTCTCCAGTTTTTCTCACACCATTTCAAACACCGTACCCATCATGGTACGATCCTTCTTCGCATTGCGATTACCATGCTGGACTCCGAGGGCACTCGATTGAAAATTGTACAGCTTTCAAGAGAAGAGTTCAACATTTAATACATCAGAATGTGATTCAAGTCAATACGCCAAAAGGACCCAATGTTTCCAACAACCCTCTACCAACTCATGATGAACCGAGGGTTAATGAAATGCTTGACCATGGTGGGAACAAGATCAAGAGCAACCTTTTTTACAAGCACTCGACCCAATTGAACAAATAAGATTGGAAATAAAAGGTTCTACAATAGGGGTTTACAAGAAAATATGGGATTTTAGCACAGTAGCTTGAATTTAATGTTTGGATATTTCTTTTTGGATCAATAGTTGTTGTTGGTGCTTTTAGAAGTCCCTTTTATACCTTCTCATTGAATTCTAGTCGTTGGGGTTGTTGCCTTCATTATTATAGTCATTGGGATGTTATCTTCCCTCCATAAATGCAGTCTGCAACTACCCATTCTGAAACGCTCGACCCTGTTTCGAAACAGACCAAAATAGAAATAGACGTTGGGGTGTAATAAATAGGTTGTACCAAAACGGACACGATCGTTTTGATACGCTAAGAACATGTTCTGAAACGTGCTGAAGCCCGTTTCGAAACAATTTGCTACTGTCAAAACCTGTATCAAAACGGCTTAGAAGCGTTTCGATACGCTTTAACTATATCTTAAAAAATTAGTTAAAAGGTTCAACGGTCATATTTTGATACCAAGTTTGAAAGTCATTTCGAAATGTTTGAGATTGTTTCGATACAGCCGTATCGAAACAGTTTAAACCGTTTCGTTGTTCTTCATCCGTTTTGAAACACAAATGGATGTTTCGATACACATGTATCGAAACGAGAAAGCTAGTTCCGAAACAGAGGTTAACAGTTTCAAAATGTTCTGAAACACCCAAAGGTCGTTCTGAAATGGCGACTCGAAAATCACTGTTTTAACTTGGTAAACACTTAGAAAATTTTTTATAAGTTCAAGTTTTGACTTGGACATTTTTCTTTAAATACATAGAGAGGTTTTGAGGACTTAAAAATTCATTTTCTCTTTTTCAATTTAGTCCTTAAATCCTTTGTTATATCAAAATCAATTCATTAGTTTTACAAAAACACATCCTCTTTACTCCAAAGCAAAACCCTAACTGATAATATACTATAAAAACCCCTCAAATATCTTCAATTTTTCGCACAAAACTTAAAATTCTTTAAAGGATTTTCATCAACACATCAAAGCCAAGCTTTGTTAGCAATTTGGTCCATTTTCATCTCATCATTCATTCATTCTCCATAAATCAAGGTATAAACCCTTGTCTTTTGTTTTTAATTTTCGTTTAATTTTGTTGGTCGTTTTTAGTTGATTTTTGTATAAAAATTATACATATATTATGGGTTTTCAAGGTTTTTCAAAAAAAAAACTTTAAAATCCAAAAAATTTTATTCGAATATAAAATTATATCATATATTTTTCATATATGTTTTTCAAAATTCTTTTCACCAAAAATTTCTTTTATACTTGTATAGATTTTTAACCTATAAAATATAGCGTTTTTTATCAATACCTTGAATTATTAGAAATTTTATTTGGATTGAATGTGATGATAATTGCATACATGTGGTCGAATTGTTTTTGATGTTGTTTTCAGGATAATGGCACCTAAAAATAGACATAGAAAAGATTTGGCCTCTAGCTCTTCAAATCCTATCGAATATTATGAGGGTAATCCTAAACCAAACATTCCTTTCATTATCCAACATAGTGTTCCTACCACCATGGATTTGACCCGTTACAAACTTTTTCAAGGTTCTACTCTTAGGGTAGAACGTGTTGTCTCAATCCCTTTTTTAAATTATGAACATTTTAAATTTGAATACCTTGGTTTGCTTCGTAGATGGAAATTTATGAACTTTTTGAACCTATCCCCATTTTTTAATCGAAATCTTATCATAATTTTCTTTACAAATGCCAAGTGTATTCATGATGCCAAAAGAGAACATTTTATTGCTATTGAATCTCATCTTATGGGCACAACTTTTCGAATTGACCAAGACGTTCTTTGTCAAGCTTTTGGTTTTGAAAATATCGAGATTGATGATGAAAACTCTTTGGGTCATGGTCCTCTTGGTTCCGTAACTGTTATAAATGCCCTAGAACGTATCCTTCATCTTCTTATCTCTTGGTTTATTCATCCTTCGGGTGGGAAATTTTCAACTATTCGCCAAGTAGATGATTTTTGGCTTTGTTATTTTCGTGAGGGTAAGCGCCCAAATCTTTGACAAAGTATGTTTGCTGACCTTGTCTATCTTGTCCAAAACCGTCACACCGACCAAGTCAAATCCTTTTATTATTCAACGACTTTGAGTCACTTGTTTCATTCCCTTAAGATAGATTGTTCCCATGACTATCCCGACCCCCTTGGCCAAACCATTGATGAGTGTTCCCTTACCCGTGCTCACTTTGCATACATCAACAATGAATGGGTTCGTGTTCCTCGAGCTCCTCGCCAAGATGATCAACCGGAGGCTCCACAAGGTCAACAAGGTGCATCTATTGCTCAATCTTCCATGGATAACCTCATGACGTTTCTCAATGAGAAATTCACCACCATGGGGAATAACATGGATGCCGGATTTTTCGCCATTGATACTCGCTTCACCTTATTGGAGGATCGCGTCAAGGACATTGATACTCGCTTTACATCCTTGGAGGATCGAGTCAAGGCCATCGAACAACAACAAAATTCCATGGATGTCTCTCTCACCGGCTTCCATGGTGCTTGGCTTAATCACACTCGGAAACCTCAAACAAGTCATGATGGTGAAGATGAGGAGGACGAGGATGAAGACGATGGTGGGGACAAGTATCTTTACATCTCATGCTATATCATTTATATTTCTAGTTTATGCACTTATCTTTTATGTTTAGGAACATGTGCTTTGTTTTATGTTTTTAGGATATGAGTTTGGAATTATGTTTGAACTTTTTCTTTGGATATTTCTTGTTGAATGATATTATGTTTCTTATTTATGCTTTAAATTGTGCTTAATATTTATTATGTCCCTATGTTATGCATTGAATCTTTTTGATCTAACAAAAAGGGGGAGAAGTGTAAAAAATAGCCAATCTTTGAAATTTTTGAACCTTTTTGAAAACCTATCTTAAATTAAGGGGGAGTAAGCTTTTCAAAGTTTTCAAAACTTAAAAATTTATACTTGGTTTTGTTATATCAAAAAGGGGGATATTGTAAAACCTAAATTGATTTTGATATAACAAATTGTTTAAGTACTTACTTGCAAATACAATAAATTTTTATGTATTTAAAAGACTCACAAATTGACAAGCCTCTTTGAACCAAATGATCTTTCAAGACAAATTATTTTAAGTGTTCAAGTTTTTCTAAGTGTTTTCAAGCCAAAATCCAACTTTACGCCTAAGCATATCGATACCCTTATAGTGTATTGATACGATATTTGGCTACTAGAATTTCAATTAACCAAGGTGTACCAATACGGTCTAGCCCCGTATCAATATGACATTCATCTGGGTAAGTTATTTACGCATAGCGTACCGACGGTCTAACCCCATATCGATACAATATTCAAGTGGGCAAGCTATTTAGGCATAGTGTACCGATACTGTCTCTTATCGTATCGATCCGATGCCGATGATGTTAGTAGATCTTTATATTAAATTATTCGAACATTGGCTGTCAGTTATTGGAATCCTAAATTTTTAAACGGTCGTTGAACCGTATCAATACGCCTAGATAGCGTACCGATACGTTTTTTATCAAAACACAAATCATGATTCCACTGAGAAAAAACCTTGTCGATACGCCCTTCTCGTGTATCGATACGCCCTTGTTTTTAGTCACAACGACTCTTTCTTCTTTAAGACGGGTACCGATACGGTCCCGAGGGTACCGATACGCTGTTCAGATGAGGAGCATTTATTATGGGAAAATGCATCACAACGGTTAGATTAATGACCTCAACCACCCAAACGGCTAGAATTCAATGCAAGGGTATAAAAACAAGTCTCCAAAGCTAGAACAACAACTATTGAACCTTCAAGCAACATCCAAGCAATTATTCCAAACCCTTGAGCTTATAGAGTCAAATTTGTGTACCCAACTTGTAAAATTTTCATTGTTTATCGTTCTTTCAAGTTTGGGGTGTGTTTGTTTGTAAATAGACAATTCATTAGGCTTGTGAGAGATAAATTTTAGATTGCCTATCCTTATTTGTAATTGTGAGTGAATATTATTAAGGTTTGGGTAGAAAGCTTAATCGGTTTGTAAGATTGCCTCCTAATCCGAGAAAAGGGGAAGAATCAATAGTGGATTGGTTGAAAATCCTTAGTGTGAGCTAAGGTAGTGGATGTAGAGCTTGTTAGAAGCTTGAATCAATCTAAATTCCCTTGCTCAATTTTTCATTTGCTCCTTTACTCTCTTTAAATTTTTAATTCTCAACTCACCCCCCTCTTGGCCATTTGCAATTGTGTGATCAACTCAACAATTATACTAACATGAATAGACTGCTCGATTGGGTTTAATAGTCATAGTATGTACCTAGATCTCCAACATTTCAAACATAATTCTTCAAGCATTCAAACAATTTCATCCAAGTAAGCATACTATCCAAATCAAATACTAACATATCAAGAAACAAAAGCAATCGAACTCATAATATCCAGCTAAAACAATTATATCATCGATCTAAACATGAGCATACAACAAATTTCACCCAATATAATCTAATTCTCAAGGATCATCTTAATAAATCAATTTACAAAAGTGAAGAAAAGAGTATTTTACCTTTTTCCTTAACCTCATTCAAATGATTTCTTCAAAATTTCAGTCGAAACAATATACTTTAAGCTTCATGCTTTCTTAAGATCTCTCTCTCCCTATTTATAAGCTTTGTCTCGGTTTACATAAGTAAGATGATGTTTTTCCTTCATAGATTACATAACTGAATTCCCTTCTCTCCACTTAACTCACCATGCCAAATGACATGTGTTTAAACCCCTAGATAATTCTTAATTAGACATGCAATCCCACTTTTTAACGTATTCATCAATTTTCTCACTAACAATTGTGCTCTTGTTCTTTTATTTCATTCATTTCAATCCTATATTTTCAATTTAATTACTCTTTAGCATCATAGGATAGTTTCTTAAAATTCAATGGTGGTAACATTCTTCTAAGCCTATTTTAGGGTATTACATGTACTTTTGTACAGGGACTGCAAAAGAGAAGGAATCTTGCTAAGGGAGACGTTGACCTGAGAGTGGGAAATGGAGCAAGAGTTGATGCATTAGCTATAGGGACATATGTTTTACCTTTTCCTAGTGGACTTGAATTAAATTTAGAGAATTGTTATTTTGTGCCTAGTTTTACTAAGAACAATATTTCTATTTCTTGTTTGGACAAAATTGGTTTTGAGATAATTATTAAGAATAATTGTTGTTCGTTTTATATCAATAATGTTTTTTATGGGTCGACACAATTGATTAATGGTCTTTACTTTTTGGATCAAGATAATACTATTTATAACATAAATACAAAAAGGTCAAAAATAAATGACTCAAATCAAACTTACCTTTAGCATTGTATTTAGGCCATATTAGTGAGAAAAGCATATCAAAGCTACATAAAGATGGATTCTTATATTCATTTGTTTTCGAACAATTTGATATGTGTGAATCCTGCTTGTTGGTAAAAATGACTAAGGCTTCTTTTAATATGATAGGTGAGTGAGCAAATGATTTATTGGGATTAATACATAGTGATGTATGTGGGATAATGAATACACAAGCCAGAGGTGGGTTCCAATACTTCATTACATTCACTGATGACTTTAGTCAGTATGGGTATATTTATCTTATGCGCTATAAATTTAAAGCCCTTGAAAAGTTCAAGGAACTCAATAATGAAGTACAAAACCAATTGGGAGAGAGTATTAAGGCGCTTCGACCGGATCAAGGTGGAGAATAGTTGAGCATAGAGTTTGGTGAACTCCTAAAAGAGTGTGGGATTGTCTCACAGCTTACACCACCTGGTACACCACAATGGAATGGAGTTTCCGAAAGGAGGAATCAAACATTGTTAGACATGGTTCGATTAATGATGATTCATAGTAATCTTCCGACTACTTTTTGGGGACATGCACTTGAAACAGTTGATTTCACACTAAACCGTGTTCCATCTAAATCAGTTCAAAAGGCACCATATGAGTTATGGAATGGGAAGCGTCCTATTATGTCTTTTATCAAGATTTGTGGTTGTGAAGCTTATGTCAAACATTAGATGTTTACAAAGCTCGAACCTAAATCTAAAAAGTGCATCTTTGTTGGATATCCAAAGAAATTAAAGGATATTATTTCTTCAATCCTAGCGAGAACAAAGTGTTTGTTGCTCAAACAAGAATTTTTCTTGGAAGACAATTTCTCTCGAAGAATGGGAATGGTAGAAACATTGAACTTGGAAAAGTTCGAGAACAACATATCAATGAACCAGAGGTTGAGCAGGTTCCACAAATTGCTGAGGAACAATCAACAAATTTAGAAACACAACCACTGCAAAGGTCCATAAGAGAACACCATTTACCTGAGAGATATCGATTTCTCGTCATCACACATGTAGACGTTCTTCTTATGAATCAAGATGAGCCTAGAACTTATCAAGAAGCAGTGTCGAGCCTAGAATCTGAGAAATGGCTTGAAGCCTTAAGGTCTAAGATGGATTCCATGTCAGTAAACCAAGTATGGACTTTGGTTGAACCACCAAAAGGGTCAAACCTATATGGTGTAAATGGGTTTTCAAGAAGAAAACTGACATGGATGTTAATGTACAAACATACAAGGGGCAATTGGTCGCTAAAGGTTTTTGACAAGTTTATGGTATAGACTATGACGAAACTTTCTCCCCTATTATTATGTTTAAATCCATCCAGATCTTGCTTGCAATATTTGCATTCCAAGAGTATGAAATCTGGCAAATGGACGTCAAAACCGCTTTCCTTAATGGGAAAAATGTTTATATGACACAACCATAAGGTTTTGTCGCTCCATGAGATGTTGAAAATGTTTGTAAGCTACAAAGGTTAATTTATGGACTAAAACAAGCTTCTCGAAGCTAGAATCTTCGTTCCAACGATGCAATCAAAGAGTTTGGTTTTATCAGAAACAAAGATGAGCCTTTTGTCTATAAAAAGGCTAGTGGGAGCATTGTTTCCTTCCTAATCTTGTATGTAGACGACATACTCATCATGGGAAATGATATACCTACTTTACAGTCTGTTAAGACTTGGCTAGGTAGTTGTTTTTCTATGAAAGATTTGGGTGAGGCAGCGTATATCTTAGGAGTTAAGATCTATAGAGATAGACCAAGATGAATCCTAGGTCTGAGTCAAAGTACATACATAGATAAAATGCTGAAAAGGTTTAGCATGGAAGAATCCATAAAGGGAGTTTTACCTATGTGACATGGTATATCACTCTCGAAGGAAATGTGTCGTTCAACACCACAAGAGAGAAAATGGATGAATAAGATTCCATATGCTTCGGCTATTGGTTCTATCATGTATGCCATGATATCTACTCGATTGGATGTATCATATGCTTTAAGCATGACGAGTCGGTATCAAGTAAATCCCGGTAAAGGTCACTGGTTTGCAGTTAAAAATATCTTTAAGTACTTAAGAAGAGCTAAGGATACATTTCTTGTATATAGAGGTGAAGAAGAGCCTAGTGTAAAAGGTTACAGAGATGCTAGCTTCCAAAGAATCCAAACAAACAAGGATGACTCATGATCGCAATCTAATTTCGTAATTTGTCTTAATGGAGGTGTTGTGAGCTGGAAGAGTTCAAAGTAAGACAGAGTAGCTGATTCTACAACAGAGGTTGAATACATTGCAGCCAGTGAAGCAGCAAAAGAGTTATTTGGATCAAGAAGTTCACATTCAAACTAGGGGTTGTTACCAGCATATCAGATGCTATAGAACTCCGTTGTGACAACAATGGAGCCATTGCACAAACAAAGGAACCCATATCTCACCAATGATCCAAATATATTCTAATATGCTTCTATCTCATACGAGAGATCTTTGATTAAGGAGATATGGAAATATATGCAGAGTACACACGGATGACAACGTCGTTGATCTATTAACAAAGCCTTTGACACAGCAGAAGCACGATATTCACAGTGAGTCACTCGGTATTAGATATATGAGTGATTGGTCTTATTGCTAGTGGGAGATTGTTAGAGTATGCTTAAAGACCAATCATGAGATGATTGTACGAATATACTTTCTTTACCATGTTTATTAAATAAAGGCATTGTCATTTTTATTTTTCAGTTATACTTCTCTGTCTTAAATAAACTGCAAGATAATGAAGTCCATATAATAATATGATTGTTATTAAAAGATCCTTAGCTGCGTATTATTATGGGCATGGACAATAGTAATACGTTCAAGACTAACATATAGTTGATTGATGACAAGGAGTTTTCATTGACATAGAGATATAAAAATCAATATATAAGTACGTTTTTAGAAAATGACATATTGGATTGACCCGCTATGAGCATGTCTTGGATTATCATGTGACGGTCACAACATTGCTCATGGTTGTGACTACATGTATGATCCTCAGACTTGAGATCATTACTATCTCAACATATACTGTCGTATGTTTTGATACAGTTAAACATGCTCCGTAACTGGTCGCACTATAAAGACCGATGTTAAACATATCACAATATATGCAGTAGGGTGTGAATGATCAAGATAGGATTTTCCCATCCTACATAATAGGAGCTATATCACATGCCACTTGATTGAGTGAGACTAGAAAAGCATGGTCATGCTCGAACAAGTTGATATGGGATATCATAAATTGTTCGTTTATTGTAGTCTACTCTAGATATCAAGAAATATTAGATGGGCTATACAAGTGTGACTATTCCAGGACTTGTGCCTAATCTCAACATATATTGTCGTATGTTTTGATACAGTTAAACATGCTCCGTAACTAGCCGCACTATAAAGACCGATGTTGAACATATCACGATATATGTAGTGCGGTGTGAATGATCAAGATAGGATTTGCCCCTCCTACAAAATAGGAGTTATATCACTTGCCACTTGATTGAGTGATACTAGATATGCATGGCCATGCTCGAACAAGTTGATGTGGGATATCATAAATTGTTCGTTTATTGTAGTCTACTCTAGATATCAAGAAATATTAGATGGGCTATACAAGTGTGACTGTTCCAGGACTTGTGCCTAATCTAGATATAAAGGACAAAAGGATATAATACATAAAGAAGTTAGTCACGAAGATGTTATGTCGAATCAGGACTTCTTGTAACTTAGTTGACCATGATTCATTTCTAGATGTCACTTGTTATTTGTAATATTAGAATGGTTCTTATAATTGCTACTAATTTTACGAAAACCTACAGGGTCACACCCAAGGGTTGAATCGAGCAAATATCAAACGAGTTATAATTGTACAATTTTATCGTACATGGATGAAGTATATAATTAAAGTTAATATATATATATATATATATATATATGTGTGTGTGTGTGTGTGTGTGTGTGTGTGTGTGTGTGTGTGTGTGTGTAATTCTAATTATTCCGAATTTGTTAAATAAATATTAAAAGAATGTAATTATGATTATAATTCTTTTAATAGATATAAAATTCGGATTAAATTATCCTAAGGGTTAGAGTAACTGGATATAAAAGGAGAAATGTGGTCTAGCAGTTGTCTCTATCTTTTAGACAAGATATTCTCAAGAATAGTTTTTGAGAAAAGAAAATTTGCTCTCGATCGACCTAGTGAACTGAGTAGAGGCCGAGAATTTTCGGCGGAGGCTTAAGATTCAAACTGGTCATGACTGCCTTCTCGAATTGCTATTTTTTTAGGAACCCAAGGTAAATCATGCATCCATTCCTCCTAAATTCGTTTTTTCGTACATAGATCCCTAGTGAGATCGTCGAATTATTTTTCCGTTGCACCATGGGGTGTACCGGCGATTCTAGCAATCTATTATGTTGACCACAAGAAGATTCTATTTAGAAAGGGATACCTTTGACGAAATAAATGATGAAGATTCCTCCATACCAGTAAATACGGGGAGAAGAAGAATAAAGGGTAGGTAGGAAGGACAACAAAAGGGAACAAAGTAAATGGGGGACAAAAAGGAGAGAGCCTCCAAAACTACCAAACAAATCCTAGCGTTTAAAACATCTTTGGAGAATGAGACAGACAAGTAGAAGAAAAAAACTACTAGAGAAACATTCAAACTACTATTGAGACATATATGCCAAGGGAGGGGACCCTCATTAAGGACCCAAAGTTAGGAAAAGTTGGGAAGCCTCTCCTAAAAGGCTTAATCATTGGTGACTCGGCTCTGAGAAGTCAAAATAAAATTTAGTTGTTCCCTTATCCAAGCAGCCACACAAAGGTGTTTCTGATGGAATTTGTCCTAACATGGGAGACTTCATAGCTAAATCCCTTACGACAATGGACTTTTCATGTTTAAAAAAAGGAAAAAGAAGAAGATGAATACTATGAAAAGTTTTCCAGTCTCAAAAAGAGAGTTGATGGAAGAAATTTTCTACGAAGTTTATCAAATCGGTCCAGGGAACTATAGAGCTTATGGTTTGGAGCCATTGCATGCGATGAAGCTTTACAACTTGCTTTTTTTCCTGGTTCTCTCACTGGTTCATCTCCCATTATTAACTCTTTGGAGAAATCGAAAAGAGGTTTCTCTTTTGAATGTAGAAGGTTCAGTTGGATCAAGAAGAAAACTCGGAAGAAGCATTTGTTAGAACCAAATCATAATTAATATCAAACCTAATACCCAGGATCTTTCATGTCAAATCATTAAGAACAATAAACCAAATAAACTGAATGCGGAAGCGTACCTGAATTCATTCATAGACATAAAACCTTGAATCCTTTGATGGAGATTGCCTAAAAGATGGTTGTGATCTTCCAAGAAGATAGGTTAGCCCTTGCCGTAAAAAATCTCTGACGGGGACAAGATTAATACAATTTAACCTATTTCTTGGGGACCCCTACCTCTTTATATAGTTTATTATTAAATCAACTATTAAACATTTATAACTCTGCACCTCATTGAATTATAAATATATCTTACGATATCTACATGTTTATTTCCATGACACTTTAATACCTATGACACGCCTAACATAATTGGTCACTTGATTTTGTGTCATACTTTATAATAGCAACATACATTTTACATATGTGCCTACAATTGAGGATTTTAATCCAACAATCTCCCACTTGGGCAACAAATGTTTCCTGGTAAATGTACAACCTTATGAGCTCAAAAAATTGTTATTATATAATAGGTATTCTATAACAATCTCGTCCACCAATTATATCCATATAGGATCAAAGCGGTCTTCGCCATATAAACCATGACTGAACCCATCAATGGTCACGTATACAAACATAATCAAATGACATAGATCAACCATGGATGCGTAGCATGGAAAATTACATAAAATGTGAACCGAACATGTCTATTTCCAACTGGTCCTCATAAACCTTAGTGAGATCAAACTTTATATAATTCAGAGTGTGCATGTAACCCCCTCGACCCGGTCTGGGTGAAAGACCGAACCGAACAGGCCACACAGGGAATATTGAAGTAAATCGGGAAGGTTTAACTCAATAAACGACCCTATTTTTTTCTTCTTTTTATCGTGTTTAGATGAATATCATTAACCTAAGTGTCAAGACTCGCAACGGAACATTTAACATCTCAAACAAACATCGATTAAACACTCAATTGTATATGAACATGATTTAGGGACCATTTAGTAATTTTAGCAATTTATAGGGACATCTTTAATTTTTAAGTTACCCACCATTAGTTAATCATATTACATGCCACTCTGTCAAATCGCAACTCAAAACAATTATCCAAGCTCATTTAATTGGGTCCACAACATTCATGGACTAAAACGTAAAGGAACAGAACCTTTAAGAACTTGGTGTTTCGGTACACAGAGCACTGTATCGAAACATGACCCTGTGTTTCGGAGCACAAGCCCGTATCGAAACACCCTCTAAAACATTTCGGAACATCAAATTCCAGTAGCCAAACCTCACGAGCATGTTCCAATACACGATGCCCTGTTTCGAATCCTCATGCCCATTTCAGAGACCATGTTTCGATACAGCCTTAGGCGTATCGAAACACTGGACCTGAAATGTCACATTCTTGCTGGTTTTTCTCATTTTTAAGCAACCATGAACAACCAAGCATGCTTCCAACTTATATCTAACATATCCAAACATCAATCTTCAAACATTCCAAGCAGGATCAACAACATTCCATGGCAATTAGCAACATAAGTAATCTATAGGCATGCAACCTAGAAAATAAGCCAAGAAAGATACAAAAATGCATATCCAAGCATAAACCAATTACCAAAGGCCAATTACAAATCAACATAGGCATCACAAACTGGCCACAAAACGGGAGTTTCAAAACACACACTCCCAAAACATTAAGGCATCCTCCCATTGCCAAGTATTACTAATAGGTAAACGTAAATCCATACTTGAGCTATGTATCACTACTTTAAATCCTCCTTGCTTTCTTGCTACCCCAAAAGAGTTATTTCTCTACATTGTTGGTAAAAGAGATTGTAAGCACAAATGCTTATTGAGGGATGCTCAGAACAAAACCAACCACAACAATGCATCTGAAACCATTTTCTCAATTAAAATCTCTATCTCATCATGCTCATTCTATATCATTCTTGAAATCATTTTCAAAGCAAAATCAACATTATAACAACATGTGCCATCTATCTCATGCATTAACCATAATGCAAAATCTCAAAGCAAAGCTACTCATGCTTGTTTCTCATAAAGCATTTCTCAAAACATGTTCTTATATGAAAAACTCAATACATAAAATCATTTATAATCAAGGTACATGTGAAATTCAAATATATGCATTTTAGCAACATTACTCGGATATACGGATAGCTTGACGGAATCTCACATCGTCAGGTCCAACCTCGGTGGAATCTCACATCACCGAACTCTCATGGTGGTATCTCTCATCGCCACAAAGCTTGATGGAATCTCACATCATCAAGACCTACCGTAGTGGAATCTCTCATCACCACACTCTCACTTCGAAACGGGATGACACTACCCCCATTGCCCGAACCAAAGAGCACGTACGAATTTTGTATATTATAGTGCACTTCTCATCCTATTGGTTGACCAATTATATCTGGTAATAATAATCTATTCTCATGCTAGTATATACTTTTAAACATCATTTACCTATTGTTTTTCAATGCATAAACATAAACCATTTCTCATCCCATTTCAAAAGCATAAACAATGCATAGCATTATCTCAACAAGTTCTGTAACACCCTCATCCCGGCCTGGTAGAGAACCGGGTCGAAGCGTGTCACTAATGAATGATACGATGACCGATGCGATAAAATTTCATTCTATTACTAACATTTACCACCATATCACACAATGAAACATTACCAATATACATCTTAATCCAATTACCCCATTTAAGAAAAATATTTAATCATCTAGGACCAAATTGTAGTTAATACAATGTTTAAAGACTATTTTGTAAATCTTAAAACTTAGAGGTCCTTCGATGCAACAGATGATCCACAATAAAATTCAGTGCAATATTAACTAGCCTGTAAAATTTCATGCAAAATGGTGTTCGTTTACTCATTCGATTTAATCTTCCAAAGTTCAATGACTAAATTGCAAACAATGTAAACCTTCATATATGCCTTTTTAACCAATTTAACTAACCCTGTAACGAAACGCTCAAGGCTGTTTCGATACAGGTGGACGATGGTCAACCCATGTTGACTTTTCCCTTTTGACCATCGATACGAGCAAGCCATGTATCGGTACGGGTTGACTTTCTTTGACTTTGACATTGACCCGTTTCGTTACGCTATGAACCCATATTGAAACGAGGGATTCCAGTGACAAAATGTTTCGGTACGACCCTAGACTGTTTCGATGCTCCCTATTCCCTAGGTTTAATTATGCTTAACCATATCTAAGTGCCATCACCCGTTTTGATATAGCCTGACCTGTAGTGGCAGATTTTTGCTGGTTTTTATTCGATTTAACTAATCAAACATTGTCCAATTGCAGTGAACCTTTACACACAATATTATAACCATAAATTCTACTTGCATGTCAAATTTTAGAGCCATATGAATCTATTAACCCAGTTTTACCTTTAGTACCAAAACATGCATTTAAGGTCGTTTCTCACTTTATAAAATACTCATCTTAAATAAATCACTCTTATACCACTAGACCAAAACATAGGCACATCAAAAGAGACTAAATATGCTTGTACATAGACCTTGCCACCAACTAGGAGTTCAAAAGGGGCGATATACATTACTTATAGCTTGATTGTGACTTGTGCTACGCTTCAACTCGTCCGATCTCGGTCTAAAACTTGACTAAGCTGAAATGGATGCAATGAAATGCATTAGGCATACTTTTCCTAGTGAGGTAGTCAAAAAACAATGGATGAACATGGTAAACCATTTATCATGCTTCAATGACAATCACACTAGCAATTATGCAATAAACATGGCATGCTCCTTATTCACAATAAAACATAGTATCATATCATCAACGACAATATCATGATTTCATAACAAAGAAATATCAATAACCAATGGTTCCCTTGGATCGATTCACGATATATGGATACACGAATCCCACCTCCTCAGCAAATCAATGAATGGTCAACCCGCCGACATCGCCAATAAGACCAATACACAATACATCCCTCCGTCTCGCCAAATCAATATAGGTCGTAGCCCTTGGACCGTATTCCACCCGTACACTGAGCTCATGAATTCTATGGCATGCCAATTGTATCCAATACTTCGAATCCAAGGTTCAATAATAGTAATTCGATGGCAATAGTATCATATCAATAAATCAACAATCATATTTTCCATGTCAATAAGCAATAGTAAGAATCCAATGCAATGTCCAATGATCAATGATTCTATTTACTTCAATGATTTCGATGACAATAATAACAATGCTATGGACAATGATTCGATGCAATACTTACCACAACTTACAATTATAGCTTTCAATAATGCTTTATGCAAATCCCTTTAATTCAATGGTTAGTAGACAACTTAAATCAATAACATTGAATTCAGAAAGGCTCCTCGCCTAATTCCGAGACTTTGACCACACTCACTTCAATAATCTGAAGATCCTAAGGCTCTCGGATGGCGATTCCCTTATTCCTAGCTTTCGATGGAGACAGTGGATTAGTCTTTTCCACTTCTTGAGCTAGGAAGAGCAGTAATGAATTATTAGAATCAATATGAAAATATCGATATTCAAATAGCTATTAGCTATTTGACAAAGCTTATCTTAAAGCTTGAAAGTGAACATCCAATAATTAAGAGAATCGACGATTAACTTAGGGCTTCCACTTACCCGATCGGTAGCTATGAATTGATGTTCCTAAATCAAGGAAAGGTTAAGCTAAAGGTTCTAAAATTGAGAGGTGTATGCTTGGGAGCTCAGGGTTGAAGACAATGGAGGTTTGTGCTTATTAATTCAAAGCTAAAAGATGGAAATGGGTCTCGTTGAAGCAAAACAAATAGAAGAGCTTTCTTTTTGTTCACTTTAAGGGAATTACAAAATTAATCATTCCCCGCCTTTCTTAAAGCCAATTGGAAGCTTTCCTATGCTAAAGGGTTTTCTTATTACAAGGAGCCAAATCAATTCATGCCTTTTGTCAAATCCAAAGAATTTGATAATTATTCAGCCACTTTTTTGAGCATTCACGTGAGAGAAGGTGGTAAGCAAGCTGGTGAGTCATCACCTCATCATTTCTTTTTAATTAAACCTTCAAACATATTTGAAACAGGGGACCCATTTTGAAACGCATGTAGCCTTATCGAAACAGCTAAGTATAAGTCCAAAAGTTAGTTAATACAGTTATAACCGTATCGGAACACCTATAAACGTTTCGAAACACCTTACCTAGGCCATTTCAGTACGGGTCTGACTGTATCAAAACACCTAGCTCAAAATCATCGTTTTAAGCTTTTTCAGGGAAGTCTTAACTGAGGATAAGTTCATTTAGGATCACTCACTTAACAATATAATCCATAATTAGACTATTAATTCAATATTCGAATATTTTAACACCAATACTCCAATCATCGGAATCCAATTCCGACTAGACCAGTTTTCAGGGTGTTACAATTCTCCCCGCCCCCCTAAGAAAAGTTTGTCCTCGAATTTTTACTTGGAATAGTGTCATGATCATCCGCTTGTTCTTTGTATCATTTTACATGATACATATGTACAGAAGCTTTAGATTCAGGTCGGTACGATGCTTTAGATGAACCTCCAGATTTTCTGAAAGATCCTTTCCTTTATCCCTTGCCTCGAAAAGATTGAGCAGGGGATGGATCAGTCGATATAGAAACAGGCTTGTTAGGGTTCTCGAGGCATTCTCGAATAAGGTGACCCAACTCTCCACAAAAGAAACAATCACCGGATTTCTTACGGCATTGCCCTTCAGGGTGTCGACGTTGACAGAAGTTACATAAGGAAATTATTGTCTCTTGTCTAGAGCCAACAACGCTCTCAACAGGACTGACACCTGAAGGAGAACGAGCTACAACTTGAGGTTTAGCAAAATACTCCAACTGGGATGGTTGTGAATACACATTCTGCTCTGAGCCATGATGCTTCCCTTTCTTGAAAGATCCAAAGAAATGAGACTCATCTCGATTTCTCTTTTGAGACTTGTTGGATCCACTAGTCCTCTAAGTTCTTTGTGCTTCTTCCGTAGCTTTAACTATGTTCACAAGATCTTGGAAATTAGTGATGCAAAATGCTGTGAACATAGGACGCAACTCATCGTTAAGTCCATCAATGAACATCCGACACTTTTCTTCCTCTTTCTTGCTAAATTCAGCGCCATATCTATATTACTTGCAAAAGTTGTGGATGTAATGTTCGATCGCTCGTCCACCTTGTTTAAGATGAAGGAAGATGCTTCGCCTCTCGGCAAGATAGAATTCACTTATGTATTTCTTACGAAATTTGTAGGGCGTGTAGGTGTTCCCTTTTTGTGAGAGCGCAAGTGCACACTCCTGCCAAGTTATAGTATAAAAGATGTCGAATCCCACGAGGATTGGACAGCGTGGTTCGTTTCGTAGTCCCTGCACAATGGTAAAATAAAAACACAAGTGAATAGTTTGTTGAGATAAAAAGTAAATGAAAACACAAATAAAAGAGGTTAATCATGTTGATAAAGCTGGCAGGGTTATGCTGCTCCTTAGTGTGAAAACTGCATTGTAAAAGGTCTAAGTTGTCTCGTGTTGCCACGATATGCTACCTCGGCGGGTATGGTGGGCGGCAGGCTACGACCCTGTCACGCGGCCACAGCGGTCACTACCTCTACAACTTTCGCTGCCTCGGCAGGTGGAACAGAAATAAGTCTAGGCGACAGATCTGGCAGATACTCCAAGTTCGGCGGGATAGTCGATAGTGATCCTTCCTATTTCTAGGTAAGGATGCTCGAAAACCTAGCGTGACGTAGGCAATATATAGTAATCTCAACGTAAACCTAACACATGCTAGTAAACTCGGTTGGTGATCCCTCTTAGCCGCTGAAACTTGTGAACTGGTTAGGAACCAAGTTAGTCACACCCCAACATGTTGTGACCGTGCTTAACCCTTTCGTGAGCCTTACACTTTCGTGCCCGACAAATGGATTCTCTCAACTGACTGGTGTAGACTAATCGAAAGAATGAAGTGCAATGATTAAGAAAAATTGGAATATTTTATTAAAGAAAACAACTCCTATCCTAAAACAATCGTTTCACAACTAATTTACAACATAACCCTATCCCAAATGGAGTTTAGAACATAGCGGTGGCAAAGAACACTGACAAAGTCTATAGAAAACCTAAGATGATTTGAATTAGGAGTACAATGAGTATTTATAGACAATGACTAGGTTAAGTCCTCCTTAAAGTAGAAGTCCTCGAAAGTAGGTTTCCATCTTTAATATGACTTTAAACTCTAACTTCTTTGCGTGGAATATGGACTTTATCTCGTTTTTCTTTGCCCGCAAGTAACCTTGAGATTTTTGCTTCGGCGGCTCTGGCCGCTGCTACAGACGTCGAAAAATCAAAATGGATGCCAGTGATAGATTCATGGTTTTTAGCTCTACAGATCGCAATCCGGTTCTCCAACTTCAATAGTCAGCTGCCGTGGGGAGCACGGTCGGCAGCAACTATCTTCTGCTGGAACGGCATTAGTACAACTCCTAGGTTTGTTTCCTCAGCCTTGAATCCCCAGCTCCTTAGTCAGCCCCTTTTAGCCTTTAGTACGTAAATACAAAAATACACTAAAACAATATCTCTTATTTACCAAATAAACATTAATCTATAAAAGCGGGGTAAAACGAAGAAGTACTGTAAAAAGCTACGTATGCACCGAATTATGTATAAAATGAGCTCAAAATAGTAATAGAAAGAGGTGGAATGTGCATGAAATATGGGACTTGTGGGCACTTTACACACCCCAAACTCGAAATATTGCTTGTTCTCAAGCAATGCAACCTAAAATACTTGCTCTGATAATAGTCAGAAAGAAAATTTTATTTTTAACTTGATTTTATGCCTTATGGCTGTGGCACCTATATTAAATTAGTGAAGGGAAATAAGCAAGAAAATAACTCAAAATTAAATTTCTCATGCCAGTGTGGTTTGTGCATATTTGTATATAAGCTAAAAATGCAGAATAAATAATTAAACAAAGATGTTGTTGTGATTTAAAGGTTGCTGTCGAGGCAGCACAATTAAGCACATTAATTTAATCATGGCAATGAGGGCTTCAGCTTATCACAACTACTCTTCTAGGTCTGAAGTTGAGATAGGAGCAAACTACAAAACCCCAAACCCTTGAAGTAGAGTAATCCCGTGAAGGCTTTCATTCACTCATACTAATTTGTCTATCACTTTAAGGCTTTAAGATTCATGGACTTTGATAGCAGCGGAGTTTCCTTGCACATGATTCTTCCTAGAGCCTGTTGCGGGCACCTCTAGGGTAACACAACATTATTCTTTGTTTTTGATTCTGCTGCCGCGACAGTTTTGTATTTTTATGTTTCTTTTACCTGCCTCGACGGCTACCTGCAATCATCATTAGAATTTTGCAAAGAATTCTAAAAACAAACAGGCAATGTTCATCAAATATTCTAACACAATCAGCAAGTAATAGAGGTGTTTACCATTTTTAGGCAAAAAGAAAAAATCTAAGTCATATTTCATGCTTTTCCCCAAGATTAAGTTCATTTTTAGTTAAGTGCAAAAATAAATTGGTCAGCTATCCTATCATAGGCATAAGTCATAACAAATTTTAAGGCAAGTACAATGCAACCTATATGCAACTAAAGATGCCTAGACAAATGATGCGAGAGCTATCCCCCCCCCCAAACTCGAGATGAGCATTTCCCTCAATGCACAAAACAGAAAAAGGAAAATAAATACAAGTTAAAAATAAAAACAAAAGAAAAGAGAAAAGAGAAAGAAAAGAAAATAAACTAAAAGTTTGTTGAGGGTTAAGAGGAGGCTGGATTCTTGTCAGCTGAGGAAGAGGAAGATGTTTGGATGATGCAGCGGCGGCCGACAGATGCCTTGGCCGCGATCTTAGCGGGTGAGGTTTTTGCTTTCCACGGCGGCTGGACTCTTTTTGGTGTATGTTGTGGCTCTTCTTGCAGTTTGGCAGGAGAAACGGCCGGAGATGCATCGCTCTCTTCTGACTCCGTCTCAAAGTCCACATGTTCTTCGGCTATTATGTGTCGCTTCCTCTTCCTAGTTCCTTCCTCCGTGGGTGTTGCCGGTGGGATGAATGCCATTGGGATGGTTGTTGTTGCTGCTACCACTGTTGTTTCGGGCTCAGGCGGTGGCTTCTCAATCTCCTCTGGTGAGAAGGTGTTTGCCTCTGTCTTTGTTGTGCAAGCATAGGAGAGATGCTCCTGGTGCCTCTCTGGCGAGTCTGCCACTATGTTGGATGGGTTGGTGGCTGATTTAGTTGGATAATGCGTAGGAGAGGGCACCCGGCAGTCAGCTTGGTGGGCAGCGGTGGCTGGTGGAGTTCTTTGTGCATTGGCTGATGCTGCAAGCTTCGTAGGGTATGGCGGCATGATAGGCACATCACCGGGAAATTTCTACAAAAAATAGGCCACTAGGGCTTCCTGGGCCTCCCCCACATATTTCATGAAGGCCAACTGCTGCTGCTCGTTGCGCTTTGTTCTATCTAGAAGTGTATGCAGCAGTGGAAGGACTTCTTTGTCGGGGTAGCTTCAGTACTGTTGGGGCGGCTGGAGTTTCAGGTTGTATGGCTGAGGGCTGGCTGGGTGTTGTTGGCTCTTTCTCCGCATCCTGCATCATCTGAATGCGGATCTTTTTGGTCCAACCCTCTTTGGCAGTCGTTAGCTCAGCTGTGGGTTCTATCAGGATACTGAAGTTTGTGCATAGACATGTGATGAGGGACAGAAAGTACATCATGCCTTTCTTCTTTTTGAAGCAGTTTTGGATTTCTGTGCATATAATTTCCCCTACATTTCTTGGTCGTTTCATCAGGATACTGTGAATTAGGATGAGGCGCGGCCGATCAACGGTTGAGTTGTGGGATGTGGGCCGCAGACGCCTTTTTACAAACGTGTTACATAACATGGCTTTGGGCAGCAGATGGCGGCGCTGGATAGATCCCACATGTTTGCCTCCTAGCCATGGCGTGTTAGGCTTGCAGAGTTTGGCATTGATTTTCTCATAATCGGCAGCCGTTAGTGACTGCCTCCACTTCTCGTGAGGGTTGTCATCCATGTCAAGGCCATTGTACCTGTTGATGACAACAACATTTAGTTTCACCGGCTCCCCGCAGACATAAACAAATGGTTTCTCCGGGCAGGGCTGATGGGAGTAGAATTCTATGACTATGGTGATGTTTGTTGTCTCTGGTTGTTGAGCAAACATCTCTCATCCCTTGTTATGAATGGTTCGGAACAAGGTAGGCTCTAGACCATAGTCTCCCATTTTCCGTGTGTAATGGAACCCTTGATCCTCTCATACTACCTGCTTGGAGAATTTGTTTATGTATCTCCCCTCGTCCTCCTTGTAGCAAAATATCTCGTAGGTGGGTTTTTGGTTCGATGCTGATGTTATGTGAACGGTTGTATGTAGCTGAAATTAGAAAGAAAAATGATAAGAGAGCAGGGGAATCATAAAGAAGATAGCGAAAAGGTGAAAGTAAAGTAAACTGAAGTGAGTGAGTGGGGTATATATAAGAGCTGAATGCCCAACAGTCCGATTTTCTTGCGCACGTTACAGATTTTTCTGCCTGTTATTTTTGGAGCCGTTGGGAGCTAGCCGTTACGCGTTGCTGCGCTGGCTGCTGTCTCGGCAGGAGGATGGGCGGGCTTCTTGCTGGGCCTTCTTCTTAATCCTGCTCTTGTGTTCCTAAACCTAAAAAATAGAAATAGTAATGAAAATAATTAAATAATTTCTGAAAAATAAAATTATGAAAATTAATATAATCCTAAAATAAAATAAATTCTAATTCTAATGCATAAAAATAAAAATAAAATAATAAAGTAAAAATTAAGTTATGTTGGGAGTGCATTTGGGTGCATCTCCTCGACATAACCACTTCCTAAGGTGGTTTGGCTTTTTCTTCCCTCCTGGGGTGTCCTCTTGTTCCTTCAGATGCTACAGTACTGGGTCCTTAAGTCTGCCCCTAGGCCTGTCGCGGCAGCTGCTGCCCTGGACTGTTTCCACGCTGATTTTGGCAGCTCTTGCATCCAGGCTTCCTTTTCCTTCCTCTGAGGGTAGTAGCACGTTCATCTTTATGCTCTGGTCCTCTACTCTCATTATCAGCTCTCTGAGTTCCACATCTATAAGCGTTCTGCGCATGGCCAAGAAAGGTCGCCCAAGGATAATAGGGGCTTTTTTGTCGGCCTCACAATCTAGGATGAGGAAGTCTGCGGGG
This sequence comes from Hibiscus trionum, assembly GCA_030270665.1. NCBI lineage: Eukaryota > Viridiplantae > Streptophyta > Magnoliopsida > Malvales > Malvaceae > Hibiscus > Hibiscus trionum. Next base: position 2,924,265 of record BSYR01000007.1, on the reverse strand, counting down.
AGAATCAGGTTCCCCACCTTTACCAAGATGTCTTCGATCTTTCCCTCTGGTTGTACAAATGAGTGGTCAGCGAGTTTAAGCATGATAGAGGTAGGTTTGGCAGGCCCAAGACCTAGTTTATCGAAGACAACTTTGGGCATCATGTTGATATTGGCTCCCAAGTCACACAGGGCTCTGGTCTCATGTTTGCTGTCTAACCTGTATGGGATAGCAAAGCTGCCCGGATCTGTCTGCTTGGGCGACAACTTGTTATACAGCATAGCCATGCATTCTTCAGTGATAGCCACTGTCTCGAATTCCCCAATCCTCTTTTTCTTAGAAACCATGTCCTTGAAATGTTTGGCATACTTTGGCATACTTTGTATGGCTTCTATTAGAGGTATATTGATATGCACATGTTTGAGAATATCCAGGAATTTTCTGAATTGGTGCTCTTGTTACTGATGTTTGAGCTTTTGAGGGAATAGTGCTGGCAGACGGATGTAACACCCTTCGCCCGGGCCGAGAGCGAGGAGCGTTACCAGAATCAAAAAATAGAAAATCGGAAACAAAAATCCATTCTTAATTAAATTATTCGTATTAATGCGCATGCGGAAAGTGGGCTAACAAAAACTTTTCTAAACATTCAAGACTGAACAAAAATTTCATTTAATTTATCTTATCAATTTACAAGCCAATTTAAAATTTTCTTATCGTAATAAAGATCCTATTTTAGATCATCATTACGTATTCCCTTCGAACATTAAGCTGTCTATGTTAATAATTTAACTCTAACCATTAACTAATAGTTCACCAATTAATTCATTAACAAGAATTAAATCAAACATACCGATACACTTAAACAATTCATTACCATGCCATTCAAATTCTTGTTAATTTTAGCCTAGGTGGTTTTCGAATTACACCAACATTACCAATAATTACAACCTCAATATTAACATGCAAGACATGTTCGAATTCATAGACCATGATATCAAGATTTCCATTAACTATTCCATTACAAAATATTAAGTTATCAAATGCTCCTAAGCCATGCCAAGCTATCAACTGTGTACAACAAAAAGAATAATGCAAGACCACTAGCTTGACTTAAATATATACAACAAAATAATGAGGCTTTCTATCTAAAAACAAAACATGATTTTAGCCTCCTAATTAAGCATCAAGGAGCATATAACTTCAAACACCAACATAAACTTAGACTACGACCAAACAAAATGAAACGAGCCCTTAGACAAACTTCGAAGCCACCATCTAGGAGTCCAAAAGGAGACTAAGATCATACATTTCTGGTCTTGTAATTTGTCCCGATCGAATGCTATCTTTAGGTCGGAGCTACCCTGCTAAAGTGGGAAGAAGAAAACCAGGGAGCGTTAAGTACAAAATTACACTAAGCGATGTAATGCTAAAGCTAATTCATTCTTGAATTTATATGTGATCAAGCGTTGAGTTTACTTAGCTAGGGTCGATAACATAAAATTAACACCCAACTAAGCTTAACAAAACCAAACACAAATGGCTTCATACATTACATATACAAACATTCATAGGCTTCATACATTACATATACAAACATTCATAGGCTTCATACTTGAACACATTTCAAATCATATTAATTTATCCACATGCTTCATTTTCGATTGAGTCAAAGACCATATAACAATTCAGTTTCAACATGCTTATTTTAATGCTTCATGATCGAAATAATCAAAAATCATACCAATTATAACATTGCATTATCGATTAGTCATAAGCAAAAATCACCAATCTTCTTTAAGCATGTCATTCGAATGGGTCACAAACCATTGTCCATATGTAACCCCCGTAGCCCGGCCTAGACGGTTGACCCGAACTACGAAGATCACACGGGGAAAACCAAAGTCAACCCGAAAGTCAACCTTGATTAACGACCCTTTTTTTTTCTTTTTAAACTTGTCTAGATGCACATTAACCTTAGGTGTGATCACACGGACAACATACTCAAAAATCACAATCATCAGAGATTAAACAGGGACCCAATTGAACAAATTACAACTTTAGGGACCAAATTGTAATTTCTGATAATTAAAAGGACTTAACCCAAATTAAAGTTACCATCATGAAATTAATCAGGTTTCATGCTTCCCTGCCAAATTTCAGCTCAAACGGACATCCCAAACTCATACAAATGCACATACAAGATTCAGGACCAAAATGCAAACAATTTGAAACATATAACTGCCACATGTCAGCCCCAACGGTCGACCGTTCCGAAACGGGGGACAGCCCGTTCCGAAACGCGGGGCCGTTCCGAAACAGGCATAGCCCGTTTCGAAACGGGGGTCGGGCAGAGGCCTTTCCGTTTCGGAACGGTCTCACCCGTTTCGGACGCCTGGGTTCATGCAGGGCACCCGTTCCGAAACGGTGCAACATGTTCCGAAACGCCTAGCCCAGAATGCTGCATTTTGCTCACTCAAACACACAATTGGCCACCCGAACATGCTCCAAAAGCCACCAAACTTTGCCAACATACAATTCAACATAAAAGAGACATGCTTGCATCAACAATTCATCGGAAACACATCATATGCAAAAAACCCCAAATCTATAGGCATGCTTCCTACACAAGCAACACTTTAGGCATAAACCATCCAAACGATCTCAATTAAGCCACAACATGTTCCAACAACATTAACAACATTTAAAACATTTATGATTAATATAAACGATCACAAACACAACAATCCAAGAGGGATTCTACCCCCATTGCCCTTATTAACTATAGCTATTCACCAAGACATACGTCTCACTTGGAGTCCACCTTGAATCCCTTGCTCCTTGCTGTCCAAACTTCAAAGATCTGCATTGATGGACAAAAAGAGCGTAAGCACATAATGCTTAGTGAGGAAAGCTCAAAACCAAAACACCATCAATGCAGCGGGTCATAAACATATGTAAAACAAACCCGATTTGTTTACAAAACCTTGTTTGAAAACCTTTTCAACAACAAGCACCAACCATGCATAAACACCATATGCAAAGCTAAGACAAAACCATGGAAAAACCACTTCCATTTCACAACATACCTTTCATAAACTTGAAAGCCATTTCAACATAAATCCTTTAAAACCATTCCTCGACCAACCATCACATGCATTACACCAATGCAACATATAAACCATACTATCATCATCACATGCCTTTTAAAACAAGTCCCACAAGACTTCAATGCATTTAAGATAATCATGCTCACATACATCATTTACCAAATGATAAACAACACTTGTTTAACCTAACAAGTAAACATGCATTCACATGCATCTTACACTTTTCACGCAACAATGCATCCTTTCAGGCAATTCATGCTTCACATGCAAACATGCATCATTTCAAGCATCTCATGCTTCACATGCAACCATGCATCATTCCAAGCATCTCATGCTTCACATGCAACCTTGCATCAAGAATATCATATTGGCCTTCAAGTGATCAATCACATCCACTTTTCAACTCAACACCCAATCGGATACGCGGATTCCGAGCGTTGTCCCTACGCTCCCTACACCCTACCCAATCCAAGGTCCTCGAATGAGCAACACATCCATTATGACCTTACAAGCCTAAGGTTCCCATGCATGGACTTTTAAACACCATACATCCTTAGCTTACCCGAGGTTCCCATGTATGGACAACCATACAACCTCAACATGCACAAGGTTCTCCCGTATGGACTTTTAACCACCATACAACCTTTGCATAACCGATTGGTAGTTGTAGAACATCATCTAACGAGATCCGGGACACCCCACCAAAGATCCACACATGGACTTAACACCGCCATTGTGATCTCAACAAGCACAAGGTCTTCACATATGGACTTTTAAACACCATATAACCTTTGCTTAACCAAGGTCCTCGAATGGGCAACAACCTCCATTATGACCTTAAATAACCTAGGTCCTCGAGTGGGCAACAACCTCCACTATGACCTCATCTCGTTAGGAAACTTGAAGGGAGTTTACCCGGTCCACTCTTGACCACTCCACCTCCAAGGCGACTTTATTCACGGTGCACCCAACCCTATAGCCGGCTAACTATATCCGATCAAAGAACCAAGAACCACTTACATCACTCGCCAATATAACCATCTTACCACATCAATCCAATGTTTCACATGCATAACCAATATGCACAACCATGTCACATTTATCCAATGATTCACATGCATAACCAATATGCAAAACCATTCATAATAAACCAATGATTCACATGCATAACCAATATGCAAAACCATCATTCAACAACATTAACTCACTGTTTTAAAGCATTAAACAAAGCCAATGAACATCATGCAACATCATGCATCAAAACCACATATTCAATGTATAAAACCAAGGATCTCTTACCTTGAGCATCCTTTACATATGGCTTTCAAAACCAGCATTAAACCATGCTAAAATATGCTTTCAAAACAGATTTAAACCATGCAAAACACATGCATCTCAATCATCAACCACAATTGCTCAAAAGCCAACTCATATCACAAACCAAGTAAGAAAACCATTTACTTACACTTGAGCTTAGCAAAGTTGTTTAGACTTAAACTAAGCTCCCAAAACCTTCAAACCTTTGTTTAAAAGCCGAAAACCAACTTCACTCACCGACAACCAAAACAAAGCTAGCTACCAAGCTTTCCTAGCTTCCGAAACCTTCCGCAAACACCTTCAAAGCTCAAGCATCAAACTCTCCTGTTTCAAGCACACAAAAACAGAATATTAATGCATCCTTATGCATTAAAACACCAGCAACAACAACACATCTCGCTGCTCATCACAAATCTAGCAATTCGGCCACCAAACACAACCGAAAACACCTCCAAACATTATCAAAACTTAACCCAGCCAAGATCTATCACTTCTAACCATTCTTATACATCAATTAACATCCAAAATGATTACAAACACATCCTTATACCTCCAGGTATAACAGATCACCAAAAACACTCCAAAAACAACCAAAAACACAAGCAAAACTTAGGAAATTCAACCTATCCGGGATTGCATTAGTTAAACATCAATTCTTAATCAATTTAGCATTCATTTAACATCATTTTGACACTTCAAAACACTGCCCAAACAGATCACACGAAAATTTCACCAAAATCGCCAAATCTTGCATTTTAGCCAAAAATCAAGATTTCTTTTGAAAAACCATTAACAAATCATGAAACAAGGATTGAGAACTTGGGAATTTCAATAAAGAACTTGAAGTTCAGAGGAGAAGGACGTTCTTACCTCCAAACTTGGATTTCTCCTTTTTAGAGCCAAAAAGCTTGATGAAACAACTTGCAAATTGAGAGGTTTTGTTGATGAGATGATTAGGAATCAAATGAGAGTTGAAATGGGAGATTTAGATGCCAAAATCAGAGAAAGAAATCTGGAGAATTTCGTTTGGTTTGAGAGAAAATGAGAGAAAAGGAAAATGGAGAGAAAATAGAAAAAGTAGTTAGAAAAGTAGTTAAAATGATTTCCCCCCTTTTCTTAATCTTTAAAATCAGAATAAGCCTTAAAATATCTTAGAAAAATCTGGAGAAATCCCCTTTGGAATAATAGCTCCTTAAAGATTCAAAGTTCCAATCCTTTATAAAATTGTCACCGAACTTTCAAAAATTACATTTTGGTCACTAGCCAAAATGTCAACCTTCCGAACCTCATTTTCCAAAATTGATTTCACAGTTCACTTTAATATAATAAAAGATGATTTTAGAACATTTTTCCATATTTTTAATGCAACCCGAACTAGGCTTTCCTAAATTCACTCTTATATATTCGATCAGCACTTTGACCGAACCGGTCAACGCCCAAAACTTCTAAGCCCAAAACCGGGGTGTTACAACTCTCCCCTCCTTAGGAAATTTCGTCCTCGAAATTTAACCGGCGAAAGAAAACCACAATCTTCTCAAAACAACACACAAGGCAACACAAAAGCCTCGACCAACACTGAACACCTTCCACACAAAACCTCCACCAACCTAGCACCACCACTTGCTGTTCACAGAATCCAGAACACACAGAGATAGCCACAACTAAACCTCTCACATAACCAGACTGTACACAGCTCAAACTTCATCCTGAAGAACTTCAGCTCTTACAGCAGGCATCACTGCAACATACCATACCCAAAACCTGTTTACACAAAGACACAGCCAACCCAAACCTGCCACTAAGCAACCTTCTCTGCTTTCAAAGCCCTTGCAAAACCCCAAACCTCTTCCAAGAATTTCCCAACAAGCAAAAATCCTTAAACATCAACCGCTTACTCAAACCCCTCAACGAAAACTGATAAAACCTCACAACTGCTGCTACCATTACCATAACAGCTCACCAGGAACACTCACCCAGATTCCAAGAATCACATCACAACCCCAACTTGACTCCGCCAGCCGTTTCACACCACCAACCAACTTTCACAAGAACCCAAACAACCAACAAAACTTCAATCTTTCATTGACCTTCCACTTCAAACTTCAACCATAACACTTACCACACAAACACATCGCCCAGCTTAAACATACAAACCATCTTCTTAACTTCTCAAAGGTCACTGAGAACCAGCACTTACAAACACAACTCTTCCACAACAACAAAAAAAACCAAGCTACTTCAGCTCTTGGAAATACAACCATCAAGCTGCAACATCACTTATCACCAAGGAACTACCCCTTCCACCTAGCTATTCAAACCACTAAACCGATTCTAAACTCAACCGATACCACCCAACACCAAACCACTAAACTCCTTGAACATCAACACTACCCTACTACCAGCAACTACACCACTCTCACTTTCACTAGCAACTAGCTTGATATACCCCACTACTAACTATCACCCATCACCAAACAACCTCTGAAAACCCATCGTCCAACCTAATCCAACACACTAACAGATTCGATTAGTTATTAGCGAGTGTGAACATCGTATGCATGATCACCAACATGCCCTATCAATGTCTGATGTACATGAATGCAAAACCTCTAATGTCATGCCACATGTATGCATGGACCAACATATATAATATAGTATATAACAATGATTTTAACTGTGCGTGAATGCCAATTCACACCCTCCAATAACATCCTCAAATCCGTCTAAGAACAACCTCCTATCCCACTTCTAACTTATCTAACTCCAACATACCAACAACCATTAACCACAAGATACTTACCAAGCTTTCTTCATACCCAAGACATTTCCAAACTACAACTATTACCCCAACATACTATCAGCAAGACTAAACTTACCACGCAAGGAAAACCAACAAAACCAACTAAGGCAACTAGAGCAAAGATTACTAAACAAGATTACCTGAAGGCACAACACCACCCTGAAGCTTCATCAGACGAGCTCTCTTCCTTGCGGAACCACCATCCTCCTGCCACACCACTGCAGCACCAGCTAACACACTAGGGTCACCACCAACTCCTTGCGATAAAGAGCCTTGGCTATTACGAGCCATCATCAAACAATCACGCCTCATGTGTCCAGCAGACCCACATTTCCAGCAATTCTCATTTCCCACACTCTTCACATCCTTCTGCTTTTTCCGCAACCTCTGAACCTTGCCTCGGCCGTGCCCACGACCTTTCTGAGACTCTTTAGCTAACACCAAAGCTAACTTCGCACCATGAGGACAATCACGCTTAACATGCACTTTGGAACCACAATTCCAACAAACACCTGCGCCCCAACAATTTCCAACATGTTGCCTTTCACAACGGTCACACACAGATGACTGAGCTTCCACTCCTTGCTCAAGCAATACTTGCTCAACAACAGCACTACCCGCGCCTTGTTCAACCTTTAGGAACTTCCTCCCAAGATACCTCTCATAAAAAGCAGATACAAAGAAATCCCAATCAATATCATGGATATGTGACGCAACTGCCACAGATGTCCACCAGGCACATGCATCCTCTAACATCAGAGAAACAACACTCCCCAGCTTACAAGCAAGATCACAGCCTTCCTGATCCAAGATCAGAACCACACTGGCCAACCAGGCCTCAAACATCACCGAGGAAGAACCATGATACTCCACAGCTCCCAAATCAAGCAAACATTGCTTCGGCAAACCCTTACATCCCACAGTCAGCACATCTACTGACTTTACCTCAACCATAGCCTGAGATGTTCCCAACACCTCCTGCTCAGCAGATGATGAACTCTTCACCACAGAACCCACTTCTTTCCCTTGCCTTACCACCTCAACACTAGGCACAGAAGACAGAGACAAAACTCCACTACCAAAGGGTGAATTCCTTGCCTTAACAACCTGCCCCAAGGCAGCAACCATCTCCCTCATACGCCAATCCTCCACTGACTTTGCCATACCACTAACAACAACAAACATACAATCACAACAAACAAACAAACCAGTTAGACCAGCATTAGCAAGGATTCAAATTCCAACTCCAAAGTAACACAATAGCTATATTAATAAGGCAATGGGTATCCCGAATCCTCCCCTTTACATGACATAACAGCCAACACAACATGGATATCACAACATCAAGCATATCAAACAACATACTTTGATCATGCTTACATCCAACAGCATCCACATGCCACAGCATACTAGCAACATAACATACAACTTACACATCCATCAAGCATAACACAAGCATAAGACCAGCTCACAACATCAGCTTAACATCAGCACAAACCACATGAGCTCAACCAAAATTCATAACCACAAAACATGCTTGAAAAAAAAATCAGCAACATGCTCAGAAACACACGTTTCAACCAACACACATCAAAGTAACATCAAACACACATCACAACATCTTACCGTTTTCCCCAAGCATTCGCAACACAGCTCTGATACCACCAAATGTAACCCCCGTAGCCCGGCCTAGACGGTTGACCCGAACTACGAAGATCACACGGGGAAAACCAAAGTCAACCCGAAAGTCAACCTTGATTAACGACCCTTTTTTTTTCTTTTTAAACTTGTCTAGATGCACATTAACCTTAGGTGTGATCACACGGACAACATACTCAAAAATCACAATCATCAGAGATTAAACAGGGACCCAATTGAACAAATTACAACTTTAGGGACCAAATTGTAATTTCTGATAATTAAAAGGACTTAACCCAAATTAAAGTTACCATCATGAAATTAATCAGGTTTCATGCTTCCCTGCCAAATTTCAGCTCAAACGGACATCCCAAACTCATACAAATGCACATACAAGATTCAGGACCAAAATGCAAACAATTTGAAACATATAACTGCCACATGTCAGCCCCAACGGTCGACCGTTCCGAAACGGGGGACAGCCCGTTCCGAAACGCGGGGCCGTTCCGAAACAGGCATAGCCCGTTTCGAAACGGGGGTCGGGCAGAGGCCTTTCCGTTTCGGAACGGTCTCACCCGTTTCGGACGCCTGGGTTCATGCAGGGCACCCGTTCCGAAACGGTGCAACATGTTCCGAAACGCCTAGCCCAGAATGCTGCATTTTGCTCACTCAAACACACAATTGGCCACCCGAACATGCTCCAAAAGCCACCAAACTTTGCCAACATACAATTCAACATAAAAGAGACATGCTTGCATCAACAATTCATCGGAAACACATCATATGCAAAAAACCCCAAATCTATAGGCATGCTTCCTACACAAGCAACACTTTAGGCATAAACCATCCAAACGATCTCAATTAAGCCACAACATGTTCCAACAACATTAACAACATTTAAAACATTTATGATTAATATAAACGATCACAAACACAACAATCCAAGAGGGATTCTACCCCCATTGCCCTTATTAACTATAGCTATTCACCAAGACATACGTCTCACTTGGAGTCCACCTTGAATCCCTTGCTCCTTGCTGTCCAAACTTCAAAGATCTGCATTGATGGACAAAAAGAGCGTAAGCACATAATGCTTAGTGAGGAAAGCTCAAAACCAAAACACCATCAATGCAGCGGGTCATAAACATATGTAAAACAAACCCGATTTGTTTACAAAACCTTGTTTGAAAACCTTTTCAACAACAAGCACCAACCATGCATAAACACCATATGCAAAGCTAAGACAAAACCATGGAAAAACCACTTCCATTTCACAACATACCTTTCATAAACTTGAAAGCCATTTCAACATAAATCCTTTAAAACCATTCCTCGACCAACCATCACATGCATTACACCAATGCAACATATAAACCATACTATCATCATCACATGCCTTTTAAAACAAGTCCCGCAAGACTTCAATGCATTTAAGATAATCATGCTCACATACATCATTTACCAAATGATAAACAACACTTGTTTAACCTAACAAGTAAACATGCATTCACATGCATCTTACACTTTTCACGCAACAATGCATCCTTTCAGGCAATTCATGCTTCACATGCAAACATGCATCATTTCAAGCATCTCATGCTTCACATGCAACCATGCATCATTCCAAGCATCTCATGCTTCACATGCAACCTTGCATCAAGAATATCATATTGGCCTTCAAGTGATCAATCACATCCACTTTTCAACTCAACACCCAATCGGATACGCGGATTCCGAGCGTTGTCCCTACGCTCCCTACACCCTACCCAATCCAAGGTCCTCGAATGAGCAACACATCCATTATGACCTTACAAGCCTAAGGTTCCCATGCATGGACTTTTAAACACCATACATCCTTAGCTTACCCGAGGTTCCCATGTATGGACAACCATACAACCTCAACATGCACAAGGTTCTCCCGTATGGACTTTTAACCACCATACAACCTTTGCATAACCGATTGGTAGTTGTAGAACATCATCTAACGAGATCCGGGACACCCCACCAAAGATCCACACATGGACTTAACACCGCCATTGTGATCTCAACAAGCACAAGGTCTTCACATATGGACTTTTAAACACCATATAACCTTTGCTTAACCAAGGTCCTCGAATGGGCAACAACCTCCATTATGACCTTAAATAACCTAGGTCCTCGAGTGGGCAACAACCTCCACTATGACCTCATCTCGTTAGGAAACTTGAAGGGAGTTTACCCGGTCCACTCTTGACCACTCCACCTCCAAGGCGACTTTATTCACGGTGCACCCAACCCTATAGCCGGCTAACTATATCCGATCAAAGAACCAAGAACCACTTACATCACTCGCCAATATAACCATCTTACCACATCAATCCAATGTTTCACATGCATAACCAATATGCACAACCATGTCACATTTATCCAATGATTCACATGCATAACCAATATGCAAAACCATTCATAATAAACCAATGATTCACATGCATAACCAATATGCAAAACCATCATTCAACAACATTAACTCACTGTTTTAAAGCATTAAACAAAGCCAATGAACATCATGCAACATCATGCATCAAAACCACATATTCAATGTATAAAACCAAGGATCTCTTACCTTGAGCATCCTTTACATATGGCTTTCAAAACCAGCATTAAACCATGCTAAAATATGCTTTCAAAACAGATTTAAACCATGCAAAACACATGCATCTCAATCATCAACCACAATTGCTCAAAAGCCAACTCATATCACAAACCAAGTAAGAAAACCATTTACTTACACTTGAGCTTAGCAAAGTTGTTTAGACTTAAACTAAGCTCCCAAAACCTTCAAACCTTTGTTTAAAAGCCGAAAACCAACTTCACTCACCGACAACCAAAACAAAGCTAGCTACCAAGCTTTCCTAGCTTCCGAAACCTTCCGCAAACACCTTCAAAGCTCAAGCATCAAACTCTCCTGTTTCAAGCACACAAAAACAGAATATTAATGCATCCTTATGCATTAAAACACCAGCAACAACAACACATCTCGCTGCTCATCACAAATCTAGCAATTCGGCCACCAAACACAACCGAAAACACCTCCAAACATTATCAAAACTTAACCCAGCCAAGATCTATCACTTCTAACCATTCTTATACATCAATTAACATCCAAAATGATTACAAACACATCCTTATACCTCCAGGTATAACAGATCACCAAAAACACTCCAAAAACAACCAAAAACACAAGCAAAACTTAGGAAATTCAACCTATCCGGGATTGCATTAGTTAAACATCAATTCTTAATCAATTTAGCATTCATTTAACATCATTTTGACACTTCAAAACACTGCCCAAACAGATCACACGAAAATTTCACCAAAATCGCCAAATCTTGCATTTTAGCCAAAAATCAAGATTTCTTTTGAAAAACCATTAACAAATCATGAAACAAGGATTGAGAACTTGGGAATTTCAATAAAGAACTTGAAGTTCAGAGGAGAAGGACGTTCTTACCTCCAAACTTGGATTTCTCCTTTTTAGAGCCAAAAAGCTTGATGAAACAACTTGCAAATTGAGAGGTTTTGTTGATGAGATGATTAGGAATCAAATGAGAGTTGAAATGGGAGATTTAGATGCCAAAATCAGAGAAAGAAATCTGGAGAATTTCGTTTGGTTTGAGAGAAAATGAGAGAAAAGGAAAATGGAGAGAAAATAGAAAAAGTAGTTAGAAAAGTAGTTAAAATGATTTCCCCCCCTTTTCTTAATCTTTAAAATCAGAATAAGCCTTAAAATATCTTAGAAAAATCTGGAGAAATCCCCTTTGGAATAATAGCTCCTTAAAGATTCAAAGTTCCAATCCTTTATAAAATTGTCACCGAACTTTCAAAAATTACATTTTGGTCACTAGCCAAAATGTCAACCTTCCGAACCTCATTTTCCAAAATTGATTTCACAGTTCACTTTAATATAATAAAAGATGATTTTAGAACATTTTTCCATATTTTTAATGCAACCCGAACTAGGCTTTCCTAAATTCACTCTTATATATTCGATCAGCACTTTGACCGAACCGGTCAACGCCCAAAACTTCTAAGCCCAAAACCGGGGTGTTACACCATAAATCAAAATTATCAAACATATCACATTTCATTTTCAATTCATTCGAAAGGGGTCATTACCCACATTGCTTATATTCGAACATTGCAAGCATCTCTTATGCATTTTATCACAATCGAAAAGGACCAATGTCCACAAGATTCATCCATTAATTTCATATTATATCATGCCAAAACAATACCAATCCATTTATCCATTTCATAAGCTTTCCATAATTACGTATTTCCATTTAGTTTAGTTTAGTTAAATTGCCTTAGGTAGAGTAGACGAATCAGAAAATCAAGACATCAAGAGGGTACCAAGTACCAAACAATGGTTGCCTAAGAAACAAGTCAATGGATGCTCAATAGCATCAATGTGTCTTGAACACCAATCAAGATCACATTCAATCATCAAGTCGGAGAGTACCCAAGGTACTAAACAATGGTTGCATTAAGCAATAAGTCAATGGTTACACAAAGCAACAAAACAAGAGAGCTCGGACTCTAGGCATGTCGTACTATCTAAGACCTCTAATCGACCGAGGGCATATTATTCTTATTAATTTATCATTCATTATTCAACGGTATCATTTATTTTTAATTTAGCACATACATATTGCATAATTCGATTTGCATGCTCATTCTATCATATAGTTGCACCAATTCACATAAATCATGCTGATTAATTTCATGTGACATTCGAATAGCATCAAAAACATACATGGGCATCAACTTCACATGAAATCACATGCATATTGAGCATAGCGAAAGTACCATATAGGGGCAGTCCACATATTCATACATTCGATCATTATCAAGGATCTAATTCATGCTTATACAACATAACAAATAGATCACATAAGGCAGTCCACATTTTCATACATTCAAGCATTCACAAAGATCCAATTCATGCATATACAACATAACAAATAGATCATATAAGGCAGTCCACATTTTCATACATTCAAGCATTCACAAAGATCCAATTCATGCATCCATTTTTCCTTGAATCTCCTTCCCTTACTAAACATATTACCAATCATAATTTAAGTCCAATTCATGCATAAAATCATAAATTTCATCAATAAAGAAGGTGATTAGGACACTAGTCCCAACCCTAATACAATTACACTCACAAACTTCTCAAGCTTGGTCTTTGATTAGGATGCCCTTACTCCTTCCCCTTGATTGGTCAATTTGTGCTTCCTCCAAAGAATCCTCACAATTTGGATCATAACACTCAACACAAAATAAATACAAACCATATTAGAGAGAAATTCAATTACATTCACTCCTCTAATACAATTACAACATAAATTCTCAAATTTGTTTTTCTATTGAATTAGTTGGAGGACCAGTTAGTATTTTAATCATAAATCTTTAATTACTAATCCAAAATTCACTTATTATACACCATTAGAAAGGTATTAAACTCAGCTTTTTAACCATTTAAACCACTATTTTTATCTAATCTGAGTTAATACAGTTTATTACTTGATTATGACCCTTTCAACAAACCTGGACAGCTTGCACTGCCCAATTTCTTTAATCCATAACTTCCAATTCACATGCTAGAATTCAATTCCATTTTCTCATAGTGATACTAGACATTTCAAAGTTTGTACCATATAAAATTCAGTTCAAAATACCCTACATTCTATTTTTGGTGAATTTTCAAAGTTACAGCTTATGGTTTGAGTTTTCTGGACAGTTTACTCATGGGTCACATTTAGCTTTGAATTCACCTAATTACCTTAGTCTAATTCTAAATTCACTTAATACATGATTTGTACTATCTTTTTACAACATTTTTAAGTCCATATTAATTCTTATTATCAAGAGGCAAGTCCTCAATTTCACTAATTTTCCAAATCAGTCCTATTCTTAGGTTTCGAGTACTAACTTCCTAAATTCACCAATTTAGGCAAATTCAACTTCAATTAAAGAGTCTAATTTCATTCATACATAAACCCTTGATTCTAAATTCTAAGTTAAGTGTCAATTTAATAAAATTCAGGTCCTTGTAATTAATGGTTTTATTCAAAACAGTCCCTAATTCCGTTATTTTCAAATACACGTCCAATGTTGATTCTAATCAAAAATTCCCTCATTCGAATTCATTTTTCCAGCAATCCAAGACTTTTTCTTATAGAAATTTCATTTCTCTTCAACTTTTTCCTAATAGGAATTTTCTAGTTTAGTCCCTATCTATTTCAATTTTTCATTTAGTCATGAATTTCCATTCTTTCTTCAAAACAGTCCTCTTTTAATCAATTCACCATTTCACTAACAAATATTAAAAAACTTCCTTATCTCAACTCAACATAATCACCATGAGTCTAACAATTTCATGTTTAAACCAATTTTAAACTTATTCGAACAACTAGAAGAAGAAATGAGAACTTACTTCTTTGGCTTTGCTACCACTAGCTACTCTTCTTAATCCTAGCTTAATTCCTTCAACATGCAAGCCATTTTCTTCTTCATTAGAGCTCTATTTTTGGATTTTTCAAGCTTCCATCCTCTCCCTTTTTTCTCAAGTCACACGACAACAAGGAAGAGAATTGATGGAGAGAAAACACTTTCCTTAATTTAGGGGATTTGATAGGATTTGGTTTTACTTAATTGCCCCTCTTAACATGTCTATTATAAGATTTTTACTAAGGGCAGCCCCAAGGAATAATAATTTTTAACATGCAAATTTTGAGCTTTATTTTCTTTTTAAATTAGTCATCAATTTCCTCCACAAACTCTTTCTTTATTTCTTCCATTTTGGTCCGATTTCCACTAGGGAAATGTACCTTCTCTAATTATTTTTAATTTCTCTAGTCTTATTACTTTGATCAAGTTATGATTAATTTGCGTCCAACTAATTTATCCATTCGACTCAATTCCTTGATAGGAAAGCCTAATTCCCTTTAATTCGAGTTGGTGCAATAATTGCCCAATCAAAGGAAATTCAAGGACTAAATTGACTAATTTACTTAATCATAAACATAATTGCTTTCTCATAATAAATTAATAATTTAAATTCAACGAATTAAATTCTGCGACAGTGTTGAGTGCATAAAAGTTCTATATTTTACCCCTCATTTACCCATATTTTTGTTGCACTCAAGCATGATTAATTGCATTTAGGATAGATTTTTGCATACACATCACAATTAGATAAAACTGCACAGATACTGCTAAAATTGGTCACTTTTGCAGGTACCTGCCGCAGCAGCAGTCCAGGGCAGCAAAGGAGTAGAGGCGAATTGAGGAGCTGGAGCTGAAGGACAAAGAGAACCGTCTGTCGTGGCAGCTATGACGACAGAGAGACACTTAGGTGGAAAAGTGAAGTGGAGCTCGGCAGATAGAGAATTTCAAGCCGGTCTGTCGTGGGTCACTCCCATATTTTTCAGAGCCCGGAAGCAGAAGGAAGGCTAGGCCCAAAGTTCAAGGAAGAAATTCAAAACAAGAAAATAGGACGAATTAAAGGCATCTACTCAGAAGATTTAGTCTTTAATAGAGTTGTACTTTAATTTAAACTTGTATTCTTGTCATATCAGAAAACTTGGACCCAAGGCCTATATAAAGGCATGTAATTCGACCTAGGGAATGATATCTCACTCCTAGCTGACTTCCCCCAAAACCCTAGTCGTTTCTCTCGCTTCACCATGTTCTAAACCTTCCCAAGGGCTAAGGGTTGATTTTGTAAAGTAGGTTTAAGGATTGTAATTGTTCTTAGGATTTTTTCTGTTCAAGTAATAAAACTTCAAGTTTATTTACTCTGGTTTTCAATATCTTATAAGAGCATCGAGAGAGCATTGTGAGGTTATCCATTTTCTTAAGATTGAGAGAGTTAAGCATACGAAAGGGGTAAATATGCGTTTTCCAGTTTATGGTTAAACCATCTTGGCTTAGGGATAAGTACAAGGTTAAGTGGCTAAAGAAGAATTCACAAACATTGGTGTTCACCCTTTGATTTACGCCGGGAGGTATCATCCAAGAAGTGTTCATCAAGAGAACTTAGACCTAATGATAGGACTAGTCATAACAGGGATTCTTGCCAAGCTTGAAGTACAGAGTTGTTGGTCGCTGCCGCGACAAGAAAGACGACATAACGACAGAAGTTCCTCTGAACAGTGCAACACTTGCACTACTGAGCAAATCAATACCAGCATATCCTCTCAATCTGTTTGTCTTAACTTTTATTTTAGTTATTTCTCAAGATTACTTTCAACAATCATTTAAATTTTTTATTTTCTTGTGCAGCAATTCAAGGATAGAGTTATTTATAGTCCTTGTGGAGACGATATCCGATACTCTAGTATCACTTTACTACTTTCGGAGTGTACACTTGCACTATTTACGATAGTCATATTTACACGCAACAAGTTTTTAGCGTCGTTGCCGGGGACTGGCAACATACCTTTACCTTTTTATTAATGCACTTTGTTTTTATTTTTATTTTCTATTTTTAGTTGTTTTATTTTCCATGTGCTTTTCACAAGGTTCTCTTATGGCTTATGCGCAGATCGAGACGTGGTAAGGAACCTGAGTACGAATTAGACCCAGAGATCGAACGCACATATCAACTCAGGAACCAAGCCCGACTCTTGATAGAAATAAACATCTTGAGGAGAGATTGGAAGCAACGGTGAACGAAATGCAAGGCCATAGGGAAGATGAAAACCACCCCAGGGGTGATGTGGATCCTCCTAATGACCCCAGAAACAATCTGTCGCCGCCCGTTGCCCCAGCAGCACGGCAGACTTGTCGAGACTACATGGATAACGACCATGTTAAACTAGAAACTACACTGCCAGATGTGGAAGCTGAACACTTCGAACTGAAACCTGTCATGTTCATCATGATAAATTTTGCTGGCCAATTTGGTGGTTCTGCTATTGAGGATGCACGTGAACATCTTAAAACTTTCTCGGAGATCTGTGGATCGTTCAGGCTACCAGGAATAAGTCTGCAATTACTGAGGCTTCGACTATTCCCTCATTCATTGAGAGATAGAGCTAAAACTTGGTGGAATAAATTAACGCCGGGTTCAATAAGAACTTGGGTAGATCTCTCTCGTGAATTCCTTTCTCGTTTTAATCCCTCATTTATCTGAAAGATTGTGTAAAGAGATTGCCACTTTTCAACAAGAAGATGACGAGCCAATGCATGAGGCGTGGGACAGATTTACAACTCTTTTACGGGATTGCCCTATGCATGGATTCCCTGTATGGAATCAGGTTGTCAAATTCTACAATGCTGCAAATGCACACACTCGACTAAGGATAGATTCAGCAGGGAATGAGCTATTACTGGATAAAGAACCAGATGAGGCAATGCTAGTGTTGAAAAAGTTAGCAAAAATGACGAACAGTTTCCTACAGCTCGAAGAGGAGGTAAACGAGGAATATCTGTAAAGGAGTATGAAGCTAACAACTCGGTCAAAACTCAGATTGCATACCTCACTAAGATAGTCGAAAACCTGCAGTGGAAGGATTCTAAAGCTGTATTTTCTGCAGAAGAGGTGTGTGAAACATGTAGTGGAAACCACAGTACAGAGGAGTGCCCTTTACAGCTGGAAGAAGGAATGTATGTTGGGAACTACAACAAGAATAAAACCTACGACTCCAATCACTACAATCCAAACTAGATGAAGGACCCCAAATTTTCATGGAATAACCCCAATAACGCACTGAACCCTCTAGTCCAGAGCAACTAGAATCAATGAGGACCGAAGATTCTATCACGACAGCAGCCACAACAGCAGCCGACAGCCACAACAAGCATACTGGAGCAGACCCTGGCCACATTTATGTCACAAACAGGAGCATATATGGCGAACATGGATCACTTTTTCAAGAAAACTAAGTCCTTCAAGGACAAGACATAGATGAGAATGACAAACCATGAGGCCACCCTAAAATCCTTAGAGACACAGATGGGTCACGTTTCACAGTTCATCAACCCAAGGCAAAACGGAGGATTCCCTAGTGATACCGAGGTCACTAGAAAACCCACATATGAGTAGTGCAAAGCGATTACAACGAGGAGTGGGAAACAACTACATGGGCCGATAATAAAAGAAACACCAAGTAAGGAATCGACCTAACAGACTACTGCCGTGAACACTGCCCCGACAGAGGAGAAACAATCTGCTGTCGTCACACCTGCCACGACAGCAGAAGAAACAGAGGAGCAGAAAGAAACTGAAGATCTTGAGCCTCCTCAGATCCGACTTCCATATGAAGGACGCCTTGAAGATTACCGTCCTCCACCCCTTTTTCCACAGCGGCTAAAGAAATAGAAGCAGGAGTACCAGCTTAAAAAGATCTATGATGTCTTTAAGAAAGTACACATCAACATCCTGCTATTAGAAGCCATAAAGCAGATGTCTGGTTATGCAAAGTTTCTGAAGGATGCAATGTCCAGGAGGTCCAAACTTGGGGAGTTTGAAACAGTAATGATGAAAGAAGGATGCCTTGCAATCCTCCATAAGAGACCACCCCCAAAGAAGAAGGATCCTGGTAGCTTCATAATACCATGCATAATTGGAGACAAGTTTGTGGGTAAGGCACTATGTGATCTAGGTGCTGACATTAATCTAATGCCCAAATCTGTATTTCAGAAACTAGGTATTGGACAAGAAGGGCCCACGACAGTCATGCTGCAGCTGGCAGACCGCTCTTACGTACAACCGGAAGGAAAGATCGAAGATATCCTGGTAAGAGAGGATAAGTTTATTTTTCCTGCTGACTTTCTTGTTTTAGATTGTGAAGCAGGTGAAAACACACCGATCATCCTGGGGCGACTCTTCCTAACCACAGGCAGAACAGTGATCGATGTAGAAAAAGGAGAACTAATGATGAGAGTAAATGATCAACATATCAAGCTCAATGTTCCCCAAGAAATGAAACAAGCTGATGCAGAGGAAGAGCGCAAGGCAATTTTGGAAGTCATCCTAGACCAACCCTGCATCAGGTTGAACTGCCACGACAGAAAATTTGGCCACTGCCACCGCAATCACCCTGAAGACTATCACGACAGCATCGACGATAGTGACCCCTCAGACACAGAAATATCAGACACTGAAGGTCCTGAGGAGGTAAATCTAATAGGCACACGTCCAAGTAAGTTCTTCGAGCCTTTGAATTACACCTCGAATGAACATGTAATCCAAAAGCCTTCCATTGAACAGCCACCTGTTTTAGACCTTAAACCCCTGCTAGGGCAACTTAAATATGTTTTTCTTGGTTTAAATGATACGTTGCTCGTAATCATCTCTTCCAAGTTGATGCAGGAATAGGAACAACATTTAATCAAAATGCTACAGCATCATAAAAGGGCAATTGGATGGACCATTGCTGATATCCAAGGCATCAGTCCAACGTTATGCATGCATAAGATCCTCTTGGAGGATGACCATAAGCCGACAATCGATGCCCAAAGACGACAAAACGAGGCTATGCGAGAGGCGGTGCGAAAAGAAATCATCAAGTGGCTTGATGCTGGAATAATATATGCCATCTCAGATAGCAAGTGGGTGAGCCTGGTGCAATGCGTACCCAAAAAAGGAGGCATAACCGTAGTAACGAACAAGGACAACGAACTAATCCCAACCATGACTGTGACCGGTTGGAGGGTTTGTATGGACTACCTAAAGATTAATAAAGCTACTTAGAAGGACCACTTCCCCTTACCTTTTATCGATCAAATGTTAGATAGATTAGTGGGGAAGCCTTACTACTGTTTTCTTGAAGGTTACTCAGGTTATAACCAAATTGCAATCGCACCAGAGGACCAAGAGAAAACCACCTTCACATGCCCATACGGCACATATGCCTTTTGAAGAATGCCATTTGGGCTCTGCAATGCACCAGCAACCTTTCAACGGTGCATGATGGCAATATTCTCCGACATGGTGGAGGATTTTCTAGAAATTTTCATGGATGACTTTTCCGTCTTTGGAGATAGTTTCGACGGTTGCTTAGGTAATTTACAGAAGGTTCTTGAAAGATGTGAAGAAGCAAACCTTGTTTTAAACTGGGAAAATGGTATTTTATGGTGGATGAAGGCATAGTGTCGGGCCACAAGGTTAGCTACCGTGGCATAGAGGTAGACAGAGCCAAATAGAGGTCGTTGAAAAACTGCCGCCACCCACCACAATCAAGGAATAAGAAGTTTCTTAGGGCATGCAGGGTTTTATCAAAGATTCATTGTCAACTTCTCGAAAATCACTAAACCCTTGTGTCTCCTGCTGGAACAGAATCGTTGTAACACCTTGGTTTTGGGCCTAGATGTTTTAGACATCGGATCGGATCGGTCGAGAAAGGTTCGAATCGCGTAAGGTGATTTTAAGAAATCAAGGATCGGGATAGGATAAAATTGTGATAAAAATTGCTAAAATCCTCTAAAAATATAATTAAGAGGTTGGTCAAATCAATTTTTTTAAAAAAAAAGGTTTTGAAAAATTGACATTTTTGAGTAGTAACCAAATTGTAAAGTTTCAAAACTGGGAAAATGTGCTTTTTAAGGTGGAAGCCAAAATCTTAGAATCTTTAGGGGGCTTTAAGTCAATTTGACCTTTCTTCAAATATGACATGTGTTTTAAATGGATTTTAATTAAAGGATTTTAATTAAGATAAGATATTAATTAATTGGTAGTTAGTGGATTTTCATTTTACGTAACTACCAAT
The DNA here is from genome assembly GCA_030270665.1 of Hibiscus trionum. Taxonomy (NCBI): domain Eukaryota; kingdom Viridiplantae; phylum Streptophyta; class Magnoliopsida; order Malvales; family Malvaceae; genus Hibiscus; species Hibiscus trionum. The sequence continues at coordinate 2,902,663 of BSYR01000007.1, read as the reverse complement.
TCCCTCTCATTTTAGTCAAACATCATTTTCTCTCATCTTTTCCAGAATTCCTTCTTCTAAAAATCCTCTCAACTTTTCCTAAACCTTTTTCAAGAGATCTTCTTTAATTCCTCAAGAATTTTGCAAGGAAAACTTTTCATTTATTGAAGGAAGCAAGGATTGGAGGTAAATCCCGTTATCAACCTCTAATCTAAGTTCTTTATTGAGATTCCCAAGATATTTGGCTTCTAATAACTATTTTTGATTGAGTTTTCAACATAGTTTTGATTTGAGATCAAAATCTTATGAAAAAGTGGATGAAATCTTGATTTTCGGACTTGATGAGTTGGGCACTGTTTTGTGTTGATTCTAATTGATTCTTACGTTGATTTATATGTTAAATTGATGTGTTAATAACATAGATCTCGAAATCCTTGAGATCATTGAGTTCTTGGTAGTTGTAAGTGTGATTTTGGGGTGTAATGGTGGAATTGTAATTGCTGGAGGTATAAGGATGAGTTAGGATGTTTAATAGATGTGTTTTGATGTTGTTAATGCTTTGGAAGTGTTGCATGATGGCTGGGCTTAGTTTAGGAGGCAATCAATTGAGTTTTCGGTTGTGTTGGAAGGGTATTTTGGTGTAGTTTGAGTGGGCAACGAGTCTAAGGATTGTTGCTGGTGTTAGAATGCATTTTAATGCATTTAGATCTCTGTTTTGTTGATGTGAAAATAGGGGATCTTGATCCGGAGGCTAACGAGGTGATTTTGGAGACTCCAGAGGTGTAATTTTCGTGTCGGCGAACAAGGCTTCACGTATTGGTGAGTGGAAATGCAATTTCCTGCTTTGTAACGCTTTGAGCGTGCTCTTGGGAGCTTAGTGTAAGCTTGATACGCTTAACTAAGCTCAAGTGTAAGTGTTTCGGTAATCCCTCTCTTGGAAATGTGCTAAGTTGATGAGAATGCATTTGATGTAAGAGTGGATTTGTTTACTATTTTTAAGCATGTTTAAGCATGGTTTAATGTTGTATTTTAATGTCATTATGATAAGGATGCACTAGGTAGTGATCCTTGGTTTTCATATGAAAATGTGTATGATGTTGAGCATGTGTGCTTGTGGAAATGACATTGTGGTTATGCTTGAAAAACATTGGATTAATGTGGATAAATGATTATATTAGCAAGTGATGAAAATGGATTTTGGTTACTTAAATCGGATATAGTTAGCCGGCTATAGGATTGGGTGCATCGTGAATAAAGTCGCATTGGATGTTGAGGGTTGTGATTGTGTCGTAATCTCCATCCAAGTACCCTAACGATTGAGGTTAAGATCACAACGGTGAATGGTTAGTCCCGTGTGTGAGTCTTGTGTATGTGTCCCATACTCTCATTAGTGGAATTATTCAACTACCGATGAGTGATGTTAAGGGGTTGTGATTGTGCCATTAGTCTCCATCACGGGTGTTGAGGGGTTGTGATTGTGCCATATGTCCCCACTTTGTGTAGTCCGGTAGTTTGTATGAAGCGTGAGGGACAACGCTTGTAATCCGTGTATCCGATTGTGTCTTGTGTTGAAATGGTTTGTAGACTATCACTTGAAAGCCAATATAATGTAAATGAATAAAGTGAAGCATGAGATGCTTGTATGTGATGCAATGTTGCATGAGAAAGTTGTATATGATTCAAGAATGCATGAGATGCTTGGTAAAGCATGAGCAATGGTCTAATTGATGTTTATGATGTTATATAAGTGCATGTGTTCTCAAAAACGCATTGATGTCTTATGAAGACATGTTTTATAAAAAGCCATGTGACTTAAGTGGTGGTTTTGCATTTTATGTTAAATTCATTGGTGAATGTTGTTTAGCGATCCTCACTAAGGTTTAAGCTTACGCTCATTTGTTTCATCAATGCAGAAAATTGAACATTTCGAGGCAGCTCAATAGCAAGAGGAATCCAAGGTTTTGCTAAAGAAATGTATGTGGTTCACCCTTAGTGTAATAAGAGGCAATGGGTGGGAATTTATACTTTGGAATGTTTGAGAATGTTCCTTTTACTTTGAGCATATTGGTTTTACTATACTTGAATTGTAAATGGCCTTTGGAGTTTGGATTTTGGTTTATTTGGAGTTTTGACTTGTTATGGTTTTGGGTGAGCTAGGAAGCATGCCTTTAGTGCCTTTGCTTGGGTGTTGGTTGCTATGTTTAGGCTATAGCCTCGTTATGATAATAGTTGATATGTATCATTGATGTATGCATGATGTGGCATGTCTCGGGGTTGATTCGAGTATGAAAAAGCATGAAAAACCAGCAATTTCTGCTGTCACAGTGCAGGGTGTATCGAAACACCCTTAACTGTTTCGAAACGGAGGCCTGTAATGGCCATAGCATTTCAGAACAGCTGAAGTTGTTTTAGAACAGTTTGGCCACTGGAGAGGCTTGTTTCGATACCGGTCTCGGAACCCGCCCGAGTACCAAAATGGTCAACACCGTTTTGATACGGGTGTTTCGGTACGAGGATTTGGTGTTCCGAAACAGATGACCGTTGGATGATGAATTTGAATTGTTTTAAGTTTCCATGTTTTACGTTTTAGTCCTGAATGTTGTGGATGCAATTGCTTGATCTTGGAATGACCTTTTTAGTTGAAATTTGGCTGAGAGGCATGAAATATGATTAATTACATACTGGTAATCTTAAATTCAGCCAAGTTCTTATATTTCCTGAAAATTACATTTTGTTCCCTAAAATGTGTAAATCATGCAATTGAGATCCTAAATGTTTTCAGATCGCTATGTCCTTCTCTCCTATGACTATTGAGTAATCACATAGGCTTAATGTGCATTTAGAAAAGACAAAAAGAAAAAATGGTCGTTAATCAAAGTAGACTTTCCGGTTGACTTTGGTTTTCCCCGTGTAATCTTCATAGTTCGGGTCAAACGTCTAGGACGGGCTAAGGGGGTTACATTTGTTGGTATCAGAGCGTGGTTCCGAAAGAATTGGGAATGCTAGTATGTGTAATTGATGTGAGTTGAAGTATGATGTTTGAAAAGCATGCTAATGGTTGAATTTTTGAACTTATGCCATGTTGATTGGTGTGAACTGCATGTGAGGTGAATATGATGGTATGATGATAATGTTATGTGGATATGTGCTGATTTGGATTGATGGAAAGTATGTGAGCATGATGTTTCATGTATGCTATGCTTTGTGGGGAAATTGGGTGCCCATTGCCTTATTACACTAATCAAATGTTTTGTAAACTTGGATTCTTGCTTGCAGCTGGCGTAAATGGTTTGATTTGTTTTGGTTGTTGTGTTTGATTAAAATAGCACATGGGACCCAGAAGGGAATTGAGGTCCAATACGATAGTGCCTGCAGCCGAGCAGGAAAACCAGGCTGAGCAGGGGGCTGATGTCCCTCCTGGTGGAGATCTACCTCCTCCGCCACCACCTAGAGGTGGGAATCAGGTGCAACAAGGACAAGCTGGTCCTGGATTAGGTAATTTGGCGCCACTAGTTGAGGCGATTATCGGAGCGTTTTAGGCTATTGTTTCCTGAGCGCAAGTGCAGGCCCCTGCAGCTGGGCAGGTGGGTCTACCTTTGGTGAGGTTGAGGAGCTTGGGAGCAGTAGAGTTCTATGGTTTGGCACCTGAAGTGTCTGAGGCCTGGTTGGCCAGTACGATCCGCATAATGGATCAAATGGGTTGTAGTGATGAGCGCAAGCTTGGATGTGCAGTTTCCTTGCTTCAAGGTGATGCTTGTAGCTGGTGGATGACTACCACAGCTGGTATGGAATTTAATGAAGTAGATTGGGAGTTCTTCAGGGGTGCCTTCCGGAGAAAGTATCTAGGTGTAAGATACTTGGATGAGAAGAAACAAGTGTTTATGTCTCTCGTTCAGGGTAACCTATCGGTGGCTGAGTACGAGGTTCAGTTCATACGCTTGAGCCAGTATGCTCCTAAGCTGGTACCGAGTGAGAGGCATCATTGTGATCGCTTCCGGTATGGGTTGGTGCAAGATGTTAAGATGTACATGCTAGCTGCAGACTACACAGATTTTGATGTGCTCGTGTGTCGGGCAAAGGACATCGAGCAGAACCTGGGTTTGTCTCCTAGAGGTGTTGGTTCTAGCTATGGGAATAGAGCTGCTGAGTATAGTTCCGGTAGTGGACGGAATAAGAGAGGTCGTGACAAGAGACATCAGCCTGAGGGAAGGCGTGGTGTTCTGGGTCGAGGTGGGCAGGCTCAGGGAGGTCGTATGAGGTCCGAGCAGCATACATGCTGGACATGTGGTTCGAGGGACCATTTGAGGCGAGATTGTCCTCGAGCAGCTAGGGAGGTTCAGGCTCTTGTTGTGGTGACAGGGAATTCCTGCTGGAATTGTGGTTCGACAGATCATATGAGAAGGGACTGTCCTTTGTTACAGTTTTCCAGAATTTAGATCTCAGAAATTTTCTTTTATTTTGCTACAGTTTTCCTCGCAATGGCTACCAGATCAACCCGACGGAGTGCTGCCTCCACCTCTGCCACGGCAGTATCCACACTCAGCCATAACCGAATCCCAAGATGCTTCGCATCAATAGATTCAGAGAGGAGGTACTATGGCTCGTTCCAGAAACGAGAAATGTGGGAAGAGAGGGTTCACCTACACCCAAAAGACGGGAGAATTAGGGCTCGAAAGTTTCATCTCCAAGAAAATCATCGCACTCAAATGGCAGATGTTCGCCATCCAGCCAGAGGAGATGAATGTCACGTTGGTTCGAGAGTTATATGTTGTTGTCCCCTCCAAAGATGCAACGACAGTGACCGTCAGAGGAAAGGAAATCTCCTTAGAATCGGCCTACATCAACACCTTAGACGGCATATATGTAAGCAAGAAGGAAGATGCCCATCGGAGGTTCGTTAACAGTCTATTGCCGGCAGATTATGATGTTGTCATGGCAAAACTGACGGAGGAAGGCACATAGTGGAACGAGGATCCCAAACATAGATGGACCGTGCAAAGGACCCAGATCACACCACATGCAAAGCTTTGGAACCATTTAATGAAGAAACGCCTCATGTCTACCTCACATAAAACCACGGTGGACCGGAAAAGATTAGCCCTCGTGCACTCAATCCTCAACGAGCGGCAGAAAAACATCGGCAGGTACATCATTGACAGTATTTTCGAGTGTGCACTCCGACCGTTGGGGCCCCTTTTCTTCCCCTACCTCATCACCACCCTCTGTCGGGCGAACAAGGTTCCAGAAATTGATGAGGACATCAAAGTCCAAGGCAAGGGATGGACACAACAAAACATATATAGCTTGATGGAGCTGAAGCCTGCAAACCCCTATTGGCCTTTGTGGACCCGAATACCGCGACACAACCAACAGCAGACCCTGAATCAACTGAACCTATCGCGGCAGAACATGAGCAGACGACGGTCGCACCTTTGACAGACACCTCCAATCAAATCATGCAGATGCTGAAGAAGATGGAGGAACGACAGCTAGGCTTCATGGGATTTATGACGGATTTCACAGCTGCCACGGTAAATTTTATTAAAACTGATTTAAATTTTCCTAACGTGCGGTTCCCTCATTTCCCAGAAACTCTTTTTGCTACCCCCACACATGCTGCTAGCCTCAGAACACCCATTGCTGCCTCCGCATCACCACCTGCCACGACCGGAGATGGCGACAGAAGATCTGTCACTCCCCGATGAGAGAAAAGGAAGGAACCACTACCGGAGATCGACCTAAAATACTTTGAAGGGTTCTCCTCCTCCTCCGTCTAGCAGGACGATTCTGATTTAGAATCATTTGTCGTCCAGGACATATCGAAGGACTTCCCTCCGATGAAGAGGAAGAAGCTGAACGAAAATGTTGAAAGACCCTGCCATGACAAATCGGACGGTAGCAGCAGCAGCAGCAGTGATCATGACCTCGAGGTCCTGGACAAGGCCCCCAAGATTTCACCTACCCGACTCCAGCAACCTCGAGAGGCCAAAAAGAAGATCGCCTCACCATCTCCCAGCCCCTCTGCCGTCAAGGTCACTGCCCACCGGCAGCTCCAGATCAGCAGCAGCAACGATGACAGCTCATCAACTTAAGTGCTTTTCTATTATGCTTGATGTTCTGCATTTATTTATCTTTTTGTGATGTTTTCTTTTGTTTATTTTATTGTCATGGATTGGGGACAATGCAACCCTTGAGTTTGGGGTAGGCAGTCCTCAATTAATTAATGAACTTTTAGTTTGTGTCTCATTTAGTTAATCTTTATTGTCAAAAAATATAAAAAATTTGGCTTAAGTCTTTGAACTGAACTTACCTGCCGCGACATTCTCTGTCGTGGCAGTGCCTTTAGAATGTTTTAAGAGTTATTTAGAGCCTTGCTATAGTTCTAAACTTCAAAAACACCCTTGTGACTTACATGTTGTCTAGGCTTCTGTTAGTGAACTAGAGTAGAAAAGCTTAACCACTTGAATTGCCCCTAGAGGTGCCTAACACTAGCTCTAGGAAAAGAATAAAAGAAAAGAAAAGAAAAACTTAGACTCAATACCCCTAGAGGTGCCTAACACCGGCTCTAGGAAGATAACTAGAGGTGCCCAAAAACATGCTCTAGTAAAATCAAAATAAGAAAAACACTTGAGTCTAAATTCGAAAAAAAAACTAAAGGAGCCTAAGAATTGCCTCCAAAAAATGAAATTTGGCATAAAATTCAAGTGAGTAGCATAACTATTTTGGTAGCTAAGAGAGTATAGGCACATATTTGTTCACAAAACCTGCACACACTTGCACAAGAATTATAGCATTGTTCCGGAGAAATCCATAAACACCCGACAAGGTACTGGTCTTGATAGTGAATGTGTTGTAGGCAACGAAAGTTCACTGAATTAAGCCAAGCCAAAAAGTTTTTATTTTCAGTTAGGTTGCATTTGCTTGAAGACAAGCAAAGATTCGAGTTTGGGGGTGTGTTGATTGCATAAATTTTCTATATTTTACCCCTCATTTACCCTTATTTTTGTTGCACTCAAGCATGATTAATTGCATTTAGGATAGATTTTTGCATACACATCACAATTAGATAAAACTGCACAGATGCTAAAATTGGTCACTTTTGCAGGTACCTGCCGCAGCAGCAGTCCAGGGTAGCAAAGAAGCAGAGGCAAATTGAGGAGCTGGAGCTAAAGGACAAAGAGCACCGTCTGTCGTGGCAGCTATGACGACAGAGAGACACTGAGGTGGAAAAGTGAAGTGGAGCTCGACAGATAGAGGATTTCAAGTCGGTCTGTCGTAGGTCAATTCCATATGTTTCTAAGCCCGAAAGCATAAGGAAGGCCAGGCCCAAAGTTCAAGGAAGAAAGTCAAAGCAAGAAAAGAGGACGAATTAAAGGCATCTACTCAGAAGATTAGGTCTTTAATAGAGTTGTACTTTAATTTAAACTTGTATTCTTGTCATATAAGAAAACTTGGACCCAAGGCCTATATAAAGGCATGTAATTCGACCTAGGGAAGGATATCTCATTCCTAGTCGTCTTCCCCCAAAACCCTAGTCGTTTCTCTCTCTTCACCATGTTCTAAACCTTTCCAAGGGTTAAGGGTTGATTTTGTAAAGTAGTTGTGAGGATTGTAATTGTTCTTAGGATTTTTTCTGTTCAAGTAATAAAACTTCAAGTTTATTTACTCTGTTTTTCAATATATCATAAGAGCATCGGGAGAGCATTGTGAGGTTATCCATTTGCTTAATATCGGGAGAGTTAAGCATACGAAAGAGGTAAATACGCGTTTTCCAGTTTATGGTTAAACCATCTTGGCTTAGGGATAAGTATAAGGTTAAGTGGCTAAAGAAGAATTCACAAACATTGGTTTTCACCCTTTGATTTACGTCGGGAGGTATCATCCAAGAAGTGTTCATCAATAGAACTTGGACCTAGGGATAGGACAAGTCATAACAGGTATTCTTGCCAAGCTTGAAGTACAGAGTTGTTGGCCGCTGCCGCGACATCAATGGACCTCTGCCGCGACAGGAACGACGACATAACGAAAGAAGTTCCTCTGAACAGTGCAACACTTGCACTACTGAGCAAATCAATACCGGCCTTTTCTCTCAATCGGTTTATCTTATCTTTCATTTCAGTTATTTCTCAAGATTACTTTCAACAATCATTTAAACTATTTCTTTTTCTTATGCAGCAATTCAAGGATAAAGTTATTTCTAGTCCCTGTGGAGACGATATCCGATACTCTAGTATCACTTCACTACTTGCGTCATGTACACTTGCACTATTTGTGATAGTCTTATTTACACGCAACAGATGGAAAAGTGAATGTTACAACGGATGTCCTCTATATTCTCCTTGCTTAGGGGCTTAGTCTGGGGAGGATCATCCGTTTCAGGGATGTTGTCGTGTTCTGCCGCTGGGGCGACTGGTGTTAGTGCTGCTGAGGTAAGCTTATTTGTTTGGTCCTGCTGAGTTCCTGGCTGTTCCACCATCCTGGGTTCATCTGGCTGCTTCCCACTTCTTGTAGATATAGCCTTGCAATGTTCATAAGTGGGTTTGGCTGTTGCTTGTGAGCTGCTGGACGAAACACCCATTGTCCGGCTATTGTAGAGTTCAGTGAACTGCCCAAATTGGGTCTCCAGGTTCTTAATGGAAGCCTCCTGGTTGTTCATCTTCATCTCCTTCCTATCCATAAAAGACTCAGTTTTTTCAATAAATTTATTTGTATGAACAATAAATTCACTAGTTCTAGTCATAAAAGTTTGAAGGGTTGCTTCTAGTGAGTTATTGTTTTGTGGCTGCTGAGTCTGCTGCCAGGACTGATTCTGCTGGTAGCCTCCTTGTAGCTGTTGTGGGTTTGCAGTTGTCCTTGGGTTGCTCCAGGAGAAGTTGGGATGGTTCTTCCATCCAGGATTGTAGGTGTTCTGTACAGACCTGCTATTCCTCTCGTATCCTCCCATATCATTTGCATATGCAGTGCAGACAGAGGAATCGTGGTTGCCTCCACATTCGTCACAGAACGGTTCCATAACCTTTGCGTCATAGACCTTGCCAGGGGGTTGCACAATCTTCATTACCAGCTCTGTCAGTGTGTCTAGGCGGGCATTAACAGATTCGGAGGCTTCTACCTCATTTGCAGTGGCTTGCCGCCTCGACGGACTGTCGGGTACTTGTAATCATTTTTAGTGGCTATGTTCAGCAGCCGCAGTGCTTCCTATGAGGGTCTGTCTAAAATGATCTCATTGACCGAGGCATTTATCATTATCCGAGTTGGGTAGTTAACCCCGTTATAGAATATAGATACATGAGTCCAAGCCGGTAGACCATGTAGCGGACAGTTATTCAGCATCTGTTGGTACCGCTCCCATGCCTCGTACATCGGCTCGTCATCCCCTTGTATAAAGGCTGTGATCTCATTCTGCAGCCTCTCAGTGACGTTGGACGGGCTGAAACGGTCTAGAAAATCTTTATAGAGCTCCGCCCATGTATTAAAAGATTTGGTTGGTTGGTTATTCAACCATTGTTTAGCCCTATCCCTCAGTGAATAGGGAAATAGCCTCAGCCTCAATACATCCTGGTGGACCCCATGTATCTTGAATGCTCGGCAAATGTCCAGAAATCCTCATAAATTTTGCCGAGCATCTTCTGTGGCAATCCCTTCAAAGTGCCTAGCGTGTTTATCATGTTGAACATGACGGGCCTTAATTCAAAATGGTCCGCCCCTATCTCAGGTTCCGTCACTATCGGTTCGAACCTTTGGAAGTTATGTTCTAGATAATCTCTTGTTGTTCGAATCTGGGGCGGCCTGGGTGGATCATGGGGTCATGCCGTGGCAGATCTTGCAGACCTTTGGGTGGAAAGTCCTACGGCTTGCCCCCGTCATGTATGGCATCGTTTGGTGGGTCCTCGTTTATCATTGTTTCTTCCTTTGCTTTTCCTTTGTCTTCTTTGTTTTGCTTTGAGACTTCCCTATGCTCCTTCTTAATCATTCTTGCTTCACGTTCGAGATCATCGTAAATGAGGAGATTTTCTTTAGGGTTTTCCCTGGTCATACACTCGCAAAGGACACAGTAAATTTTTTTCGATTAAAAATAAAATAAAAAGTAATTGAAAAGTGCTGAAATTGAAAAACGAAATTTGTTGTTACCAATCTTCGGCAACGGCGCCAAAAACTTGTAGGGCGTGTAGGTATTCCCTTTTTGTGAGAGTGCAAGTGCACACTCCTTCCAAGTTATAGTATAAAAGATGTCGAATCCAACGAGGATTGGACAGCGTGGTTCGTTTCGTAGTCCCTGCACAATGGTAAAATAAAAACACAAGTGAATAGTTTGTTGAGATAAAAAGTAAATAAAAACACAAATAAAGGAGGTGAATCAAGTTGATAAAGCAGGCAGGGTTATGCTGCTCCTTAGTGTGAAAACTGCGTTGCAAAAGGTCTGAGTTGTCTCGTGCTACCACGATATGCTGCCTCGGTGGTTATGGTGGGTGACAGGCTACGACCCTATAACGCGACCGCAACGGGCCACTACCCCTGCAACTTTCATTGGCTCGGCAGGTGGAACAAAAATAAGTCTCGGCGGCAGATCTTGCAGATACTCCAAGTTTGGAGGGATAGTCGACAGTGATCCTTCAGATTTCTAGGTAAGGATGCTTGAAAACCTAGCGTGACGTAGGCAATACCTAGCAATCTCAGCATAAACCTAACACGGGCTAGTAAACTCGGTTGGTGATCCCTCTTAGCTGCTGAAACTTGTGAACTGGTTAGGAACCAAGTTAGTCACGCCCCAACATGTTGTGACCGTGCTTAACCCTTCCGTGAGCCTTACACTTTCATGCCTGAGAAATGGATTCTCTCAACTGCCTTGTGTAGACTAATCGAAAGAATGAAGTGCAAAGATTAAGCAAACTTGGAATATTTTATTAAAAAACAACTCGAATCCTAAAACAATCGTTTCACAACTAATTTACAACATAACCCTAACCCAAATGGAGTTTAGAACATGGCGGCGGCAAAGAACACTGACAAAGTCTATAGAAAACCTAAGATGATTTGAACTAGGAGTACAATGAGTATTTATTGACAATGACTAGGTTAAGTCTTCCTCAAAGTAGAAGTCCTCGAAAGTAGCTTTCCATCTTTAATATGACTTTAAACTCTAACTTCTTTATGTGGAATATGGACTTTATCTCGTTTGCCTTAGCCCGCAAGTAACCTTGAGATTTTTGTTTCGGCGGCTCTGGACGCTGCTACAGACGTCAGAAAATCAAATGGATGTCGGCGATAGATTCAGGGTTTTTAGCTCTACAGATCGCCCTCTGGTTCTCCAACTTCCATAGTCAGCTACCGTGGGCAGCACGGCAGGCAACAACTGTACTCGGTAGTAATTGTCTTCTGCTGGAACTGCATTAGTACAGCTCCCAGGTTTGTTTCCTTAGCCTTGAATCCTCAGCTCCTTAGTCCCCCTTTCAGTCTTTAGTACCTAAGAACAAAAATACACTAAAACATTATCTCTTATTTACCAAATAAACGTCAATCTATAAAAGCAGGGTAAAACAAAGAAGTACTGTAAAATGCTATGTATGCACCTAATTATGTCTAAAATGAGCTCAAAAACAGTAATAGAAAGAGATGGAATGTGCATGAAATTTAGGAATTGTGGACACTTTACAGAATTCTTTAAGAAAGAACTCCCAATTCATGGTATCCTCAGACAGTAAGGATAGTAGTCTCCCACCATTGTAGAGCTTTATCAGCAAGCAACGCAAGGGCGAATTCAAACTTATGTTCATCCGAACACCGTAATTGCTTATTCAAGATTCTTAAGGTATTGTCTAACCAATACTCACCAATTTCAGGATTGTCATCATCGTACCCAACGAAGGTGTAGGCTCGATATTGAGATAACTTATCAATAGGAGCTCGGGGAGGTTGAACAACGGGTGGCGTAGGTTGTACAACTTGGTTAGCTCTCATCACATTCATGAATTGCTTGAACATGCCAGCCATGTTCCGATAACACTCTGCCTGAGTCGTAAGTGCTTCAGGCTCCGCACCCCGAACATGAGGGTTCTGTGGATTCGAAAGATTTGTAGGATTTCCTCCTCGTATCTCCTCGTCATGAGTCGAGGAGCCAGTAGCAAGCTCATCATCACGAGCTTCATTAGTTTGAGACATATCTATATTACAAGGAGATCGGATTAGTTGACAAGTCACAATACTCAACAGAATAACTCCTATGTGGCAAAGTATCACAAGAAACAATACAAACTTGCATAGGTTTAGTCCAGAACCGACTAAACTCTACCTCTGATACCACTAATGTAACACCCCATTCCTGGCCTGGTCAAGAACCAGGTCGGAGCGTGTTACTGGTGAACGATATGGTGACTGATGCGATAAAATTTCATTCTATTACTAACATTTACCACCATATCACACAATGAAACATTACCAATATACATCTTAATCCAATTACCCCCTTTAAGAAAAATATTTAATCATCTAGGACCAAATTGTAGTTAATACAAGTTTTAAGGACTATTTTGTAAATCTTACAACTTAGAGGTCCTTCGATGCAACAGATGATACCACAATAAAATTCAGTGCAATATTAACTAGCCTGTAAAATTTCATGCAAAATGGTGTTCGTTTACTCATTTGATTTAATCTTCCAAAGTTCAATGACTAAACTGTAAACAATGTAAACCTTCATATATGTCTTTTAAACAATTTAACTAACCATGTATCGAAAAGCTCAAGGTTGTTTCAATATGGGTGAATGATGGTCAACCCATGTTGACTTTTCCCTTTTGACTGTATCGATATGGGCAAGCCCTATACCGGTACGTGTAACACCCTAAAATTTACGCCCAAATTATAAACCCTAGATTTGAAAGATCCCTAATTTAGAAACTTAATTTTGAAATCCCTAATTGAAAACCCTAATTATTTGGGAATTTTAATTCAAGAACCCTAATTTTTTTAAGGGACTAAATAAGAATTTTTATCAAACTTAAAAGTTAACATGAAATTTATTAAAAGTTTAAGGACTGACTCCATAAATAACCCTTTGTCAAATTGAATTTCAATTTGTTTTGTGATTTCGTCTTTTTTTGAATTGTTGTTGTTGTTGTTGTTGTTGTTGTTGTTGTTGTTGTTCTTATTATTATTATTATTATTATTATTATTATTATTATTATTTAATTTTAAATTGAATTCTAATTCCCTCCTCTACTCGTCTTCTTTTAATTATTTTATTTACTTTTATTATTTTCTATTCTATATCACTTTCATTATTTTACTTAAATTAGGTTTACTCTCCCTATATATATACACACACATAGTTCAAATAAGATCACCCCAAGAGCCCTACTTTTTTATATAGTTTCATGCCGCCAAAATCTCTTATTTATTTGTTAAATTCCTATGTAATAATCTTCACCGCTCTATACTGTAACGCCCCGGTTTTGGGCTTAGAAGTTTTGGGCGTTGACCGGTTTGGTCAAAGTCCTGTTCGAATCTTAAGAGGTAAAATTAGGAAAGCCTAGTTCGGGTTGCATTAAAAATATGGAAAAATGTTCTAAAATCATCTTTTAATATAATTAAGTGAACTGTGAAATCAATTTTGAAAAATGGGTTTTGGAAGTATGACATTTTGGTTAGTGACCAAAATGTAAATTTCGAAAGTTTGGTGACTGTTTTATAAAGAGTTGAAACTTTGAATCTTTAAGGAGCTATTAATCCAAAGATGATTTCTCCAGATTTTTCTAAGATATTTTAAGTCTAAAATCTGATTTTAAAGGTTATTAAAATTGGAGGGAAGCCATTTTGGCTATTTTTGGATTTTGTAACCAACTTTGCTAAACTTTCTTTCTCTCATTTTCTCTCAAACCAAACACTACTTTTCCAGAGAATTGGATCTGATTTCTTCACCTAAATCCCTCCATTCAACTCTCATTTGATTCCAAATCATTGTATCTTCAAACCTCTTCAATTTCTAAGTGTTTCAACAAGGATTTTCATTCCAAAAAGTGGAGAATCACAAGTTTGGAGGTAAGAACGTCCTTCTCCTCTAAACTATCAGTTCTTTACTGAAATTCCCAAGTTATCAACTCTTGATTGATGTTTAATTAAAGGCTTTTGAGTTTGGAATTGTATCTTGGCTTAAAATGCAAGATTTGATGATTTTTCATGATTTTCGTTAGATCTGATTGATCTGTGATTTGAGATGTGTTTTTGATGTTAAATGAACTCTAAATTGATAAGGAAATGAGTTTTGATTGATGCAATCCCGGATAGGTTGAGTTTCCTAAGTTTAGCTTATGTTTCTTGGATGTTTTTGTGGTGATCTTGTGGATCTGTTGTTGCTGGAGGTATAAGGATGTTTGTAAGTTGTTTTTAGATGTTTTATGGTGATGATGGATGTTAGGTTTTGCTGGTTTATGGCTGGGCTTTGTTGAGAAGTGGTTTTGATGCAATTTCGGTTGTGTTTGGTGGCCGAAATTGGTGTATGAATGAGAGCAGCGAGTTTGAGTGCTTTCATTGAAGCTTTTGATGCTTGATGATGCATTAAACCTCTGCTTTAATGTGTTTAATCAGGGGAGGCATCTTTGGATCCAAGAGTTGTTGATCCGGAAGCTTGAATTCGTGCTTCGGCAAGTGGCGAAGTGGAATCGGTGAGTGAAATTGGGTTTTCGGCTTTGAAACCAATGTTTTGGGAGCTTAGTTTAAGTCTAAACAACTTTGCTAAGCTCGAGTGTAAGTTTTCGGAATTTTTCTCTAGTGGTGGCCATGATTTTGTTGTGATGCGAAATGATAAATTGCATGTTTTACATACTGTTTTGGAAGCATGTTTTAGCATGGTTTTTGCTGATGATGTAAGCCATATGTTGAAGGTAACTCTAGGTAGGAGTTCCTTGCTTTTGTACATTGAAATGATGTGGTTTAATGCTTTTAAATGCATGATGAATATGGCTTGGTTTTATGCTTTAAAACAGTGATGTAAGTGATGGAAATGATGTATATTGGCAAGTGATGTTTTTAAAATGTTAAGGTCACTAAGGTGGTTAAAAGTCCTTGAGTGAGCCTTGTTACTTATGAACATCAAGGTGGTTAAAAGTCCTTGGATGGTTCATGTTGTGGACACTAAGGTGGTTAAAAGTCCTTAGGTGATCCTTTTCTATGGTGTTTAAAAGTCCATAGGCCAAGGTGTTTAAAAGTCCTTGGGATCAAGGTGTTTAAAAGTCCTTGATGAGTTACGTTTCATGGTGTTTAAAAGTCCATGGCCAAGGTGTTTAAAAGTCCTTGGGATCAAGGTGTTTAAAAGTCCTTGATGAGATACATTCTATGGTGTTTAAAAGTCCATAAGCCAAGGTGTTTAAAAGTCCTTGGGGCCAAGGTGTTTAAAAGTCCTTGGGGTGAAAGTTGATGAACTTGTGTTTAAAGAAATGGAATTTATCACTTGTGGCCAATATGACATGTTATGATTTGATGCATGAGATGCATGTTTAAGTGTGCTTTTGAGCATGTGTAAATGATGGTTTGAAGCATGTTTTATAAAGTGTTTTATAAATGCATTATTGAATGGTTTAAATGAGCATTCCTCACTAAGCTTTGCTTACGCTCTCTTCGTTTTTCTTAATTCAATAATGCAGAGCATTAGAGACCTTTTGAGGGCAGCAAGAAAGGGCAAGCAATCAAGTTCAAGTGAAGCTCAATGTATGAAGGTTTTATAAGTACATTTTAGCTTTTGTGTGATTTGGCAATGGGGGACCAATGTGTATGTTTTGGGAGGTGTTGGAGACTCCCTAAGTATGTTAAATGTTGATGTGTTTGCTGGCTTTTGAATTGGAACCTTATATGCTTGTTTTGGAAGTTTGGTGTTGAATAGCTAGCTTGTGTAGGAAGCATGCCTATAGAATTGGGGCTTTTTGCATATGAAGATGTTTGGTTGAATTGGTGATGCTAATATGTTGTTTATATGTTGAATTGCATGTTGGCAAAGTTTGGTAGCTTTTGGAGCATGATTGGTTGTGTAATTGCATGTTTAAAGTTGAGTTTTGGAGTAATCTGGGCAGGGTGTTTCGGAACAGCACCTACCGTTTCGGAACGGGTGCCTTAATCGTGCCCAGGCGTCCGAAACGGGAAGGGCCGTTCCGAAACGGAAAAGCCTCTGCCAGACCCCCGTTTCGAAACATGCTATGCCTGTTTCGGAACGGCCCCGCGTTTCGGAACGGGCTGTCTCCCGTTTCGGAACGGTCGACCGTTGGGGGCTGACATTGGCAGTTATGTGTTTTGGATTGTTTGCGTTTTGGTCCTGAAACTTGTTTGTGCAATTGTATGAGTTTGGGAAGTCCTTTTGAGCTGAAATTTCACAGGGAAGCATGAAACCTGATTAATTTCAAGTTGGTAACTTCAATTTGGATTAAGTCCTTATAATTATCAGAATTTACAATTTGGTCCCTAAAGTTGTAAATTGTTCAATTGAGTCCCTGTTTGATCTCTGATGTTTGTGATCTTTTGGTATGATGTTTGTGTGATCACCATTAGGCTTAATGTGCATCTAGACAAGTTTTAAAAAGAAAAAAAAGGGTCGTTAATCAAGGTTGACTTTCGGGTTGACTTTGGTTTTCCCCGTGTGACTTTCTTAATTCGGGTCAACCGTCTAGGCCGGGTTAAGGGGGTTACATTTGGTGGTATCAGAGCTGAGTTCTCGAGTAATTGGGAATGTTTGTATGCATGATTGAAGTATGTATGCTATGAATGCTTGTTGTTTGAAAGCATGTTCAGTGGTTTGAAATGTTGATGCAGTTGAGTGTATGCTCTGTTGTTGCATGTTGAGGGTACCCATTGCCAAACAAAAGCTAAAGGAAAGATGTTGTTTTGAAATGAAATTGAGCTTGAATACTTGGATTGCTTACCTTGCTGGGCCTAATTTTGTTTTATTTGTGTTGTGATTGCATGGTAAAAGTATGGCACCACGTAGAGAGTTAAGAGGTAATGCGAGAGCTACGGCTCCTAACGAGAATGAGAATGAAGAGCACACTGGTAGTGCTGTGTTACCCCCTCCTCCGCCTGGTGGTGGTGCTGGAGGTGCGAGAGCTGAAGCTGCAGCTGATGCTGGTGCTGGAGCTGCTGGACCAGAGGTTGGTCAGGGGCAAGCTATGCCTGACATGTCTGTTTTGGTACAAGCTATTGCGGGTGCTTTTCGAGCAGCAGTAGCTGGAGCTCAGGGAGCTGGGCATCAGGGAGATGCTGGAGTCAGATTGCCTTTGGAGCGTCTGCGCAGTCTTGGAGGGACTGAGTTTAGAGGTTTATCAGCTGAGAGTTCTGAGGCTTGGCTGGAAAGTACCAAGCGTATCTTGGGTCAGATGAGTTGCACGGATGTGCAAAAGCTGGGCTGTGTTGTGTCCTTGCTGCAGGACGATGCTTATACATGGTGGACGACTACCATTTCTGGAATGGCTGAAGCTGATGTTACCTGGACATTCTTTCAGAATGTGTTTAAAAGAAGATATCTGGGAGTGAGATATCTGGATGAGAAAAAGCGGGAATTCATGTCTCTTACCCAAGGGAGCATGAGTGTGGCTGAGTACGAGGTACAGTTTGTACGGCTCAGTCAGTATGCACCGGAGCTGATACCTGATGAGAGGGCTAGGTGCGAGAGGTTTCGTTACGGTCTTGTGACGGATGTTAAGATGTATTTGCTGGCCACCGAGTATGTTGATTTTGATGTGTTGGTGGGCCGAGCTAAGGACGTTGAAATGAACCTGAGTTTGTCTGCTAAGGGTGCTGGCAAGCGAGCTGCTGAGTATAGTTCCGGAGGTGGACGGAACAAGAGAGGACGAGATCAGAAGTATCAGTCCTCAGCCAGGAGAGGTGGTGGTGTGCCTGCTAGGGGAGGCAATGCTAGAGCTGATCTTAGTGCTTGTTGGATCTGTGGTTCCCGTGGTCACTTGAAGCGTGACTGTCCTCGTGCTGAGAGAGTGGCACAAGCTCCTGTTGCGGCTGCTGGTAACGGGTGCTGGAATTGTGGTTCTGCAGACCACATCAGGTGAGATTGTCCGAGGATGGCTGGTGAGCAGGTGCGTGCTCCTGTTGTTGCTGCACCACAGAGAGGTCGTGGGCGCGGCCGTGGTAATTTCCAGATGAGAGAAGAAGGTGGCCGAGGGGTAGCTCATGTTGTAGCTATTCAGCCTGAAGGTGGAGGCCAAGCGAGGGTGTATGCTCAGAGAGAGGGCAGGAATGATGCAGATGTGATTGCAGGTACCTTTACTTTGCAGTCCTTGTCATTGCTTTCTTTGATTGATTCTGGATCTACGCATTCATATATTCTTCGTGAGCATGCTGAATTGCTTGGTTTGCCTGTTGAGTCTTTGGATGTTGGTGTTCGGGTCACCAGTTCTTTTGGTGAGACTGTTGTGACTCGAAAGTTGTATAGAAGGTGTCCTTTGGTTGTTCAAGAGCATGTCTTTCATGTTGATCTTATGGAGTTGCCCTTCTATGGTTTTGATGTGATCCTTGGTATGGATTGGCTTGCTGAGCATCGTGCTGTTGTGGATTGTGAGAATAAGCGTGTTTCGCTTAAGCTTGCGGATGATTATGAAGTTGTGGTGGTTGGTGAGAATGTGAAGTTTCTTGCCAATGTGGTATCTTCTTTGGAGGCGAGCAGGATGTTGAGGCAAGGTTGCGAAGCCTATCTAGCTTTTGTGATGAATCCTAGCTCTAAGGAGTTGAGGGTGCAAGATATCAGGGTTGTAAAGGAGTTTCCTGGTGTTTTTCCTGAGGAGTTGCCTGGGTTACCTCCTAACCGCGAGGTGGAGTTTGGAATTGAGCTGTATGAGAATACAACTCCTGTGTCCATTACTCCCTATAGAATGGCACCTAAGGAGCTGAAGGAGCTGAAGACGCAGTTGCAAGAGTTGCTTGATCGTGGTTTCATCCGGCCGAGTGTGTCACCTTGGGGAGCACCGGTCTTGTTTGTGAAGAAGAAGGATGGCACTATGAGGATGTCCATTGATTACCGTCAGCTGAACAAGTTGACTATCAAGAATCGGTATCCTTTGCCGAGGATTGATGATCTCTTTGATCAATTTCGGGGAGCTGTTGTGTTCTCTAAGATTGACTTGAGGTCAGGGTATTATCAGTTGAAGGTGAAGGATGTGGATGTGCCTAAGACAGCTTTCAGGACAAGGTATGGGCATTATGAGTTCCTTGTGATGCCGTTTGGGTTGACAAATGCTCCTGCTGCTTTCATGGACATGATGAATCGTGTGTTTCATGAATACCTGGACAAGTTTGTCGTGGTGTTCATTGATGACATCCTCGTGTACTCGCGAACTGAGGAGGAGCATGAAGAGCATTTGAGGATTGTTTTGCAAGCTTTGTTGGAGAATCAGCTTTACGCTAAGCTGAGCAAGTGTGAGTTCTGGTTAAGAGAGGTGGTTTTTCTTGGACATGTGGTTTCAGCTGAGGGGATTCGTGTTGATCCTCAGAAGATTGAGGCGGTGATGAGCTGGAAGGTTCCTAAGTCTTTTCATGAGGTCCGTAGTTTCCTTGGTTTGGCGGGATACTACCGAAGGTTTGTGGATGGGTTTTCCAAGATTGCTGCTCCTTTGACGAAGCTGTTGCAGAAGGATGTTAAGTATGAGTGGACAGAAGCGAGACAGCAGGCTTTTGAGAAGCTGAAGGCGGCTTTGACGCAGGCTCCTATCTTGATTCAGCCTGAATCAGGGAAAGAGTTTGTGGTTTACAGTGATGCATCCTATGTTGGTTTGGGGTGTGTGCTAATGCAGGAGGGTAAGGTGGTGGCTTATGCATCGCGGCAGTTGAAAGTGCATGAGCGCAATTACCCTACGCACGATATTGAGCTGGCTGCAGTGGTTTTTGCTCTGAAGATCTGGAGGCATTATCTGTATGGTGAGAAGTGTACTGTGTACACAGATCACAAGAGTTTGAGGTATCTGATGTCTCAGAAGGAGTTGAATCTTAGACAACGGCGTTGGTTGGAGTTGCTCAAGGATTATGATCTGACGATTGAGTATCATCCTGGAAAAGCTAATGTTGTTGCTGATGCCTTGAGTAGGAAGGTAGCTGTTGAGTTGAGAGCCATGTTTGCTAGCTTGAGCATATCGCGAGATGGTGGTCTTGTGGCTGAGTTACAAGTGAAGCCATCTTTGGTTCAGTTGATCAAGGATAAGCAGTTGTTGGATGATTCCTTGGTGTCTCATGTTCAGGATATCGCGGAGGGTAGACCTTCGGATTTCTGTTTCAATGATGATGGTGTGCTGTGTTTTGGGAGTCAGATAGTAGTGCCCAATGATGCTGAGTTGAGGCGTGCTATTCTGACTGAAGGTCATAGTAGTCCTTTTGCTATGCACCCTGGTAGTACTAAGATGTATCGTGATCTTCGTGATGAGTACTATTGGGTGGGTTTGAAGAAGGACGTTGCGGAGTTCGTGAGCAAGTGTTTGGTGTGTCAGCGAGTTAAGGCTGAGCATCAGTTTCCTTCTGGTTTGTTGCAACCGTTGAAAATCCCTGAATGGAAGTGGGAGAGGGTTACCATGGATTTTGTATCTGGTTTACCTTTGTCTCCATCGAAAAAGAATTTGGTCTGGGTGATTGTGGATCGCCTGACGAAGTGTGCACATTTCTTGCCTGTGCATACCACGTTTTCTTTGGATAAGCTGGCAGAGCTGTACATTGCTGAGATTGTGCGGCTGCATGGTGTGCCTAAGTCGATTGTGTCGGATAGGGATCCGAGGTTCACATCGCGGTTCTGGCAGTGTTTGCATCAAGCTCTGGGTACAAGGTTGCATTTCAGTACATCCTATCATCCTCAGTCGGATGGTCAGTCTGAGCGAGTTATCCAGGTTTTGGAGGATATGTTGAGGTGCTGCGTGATTGAGTTCCAAGGTTCTTGGGAGAAGCATCTGCCTTTGGTTGAGTTTGCTTATAACAACAGTTATCAGGCGAGCATTCAGATGGCACCTTATGAGGCTTTGTACGGGAGGAAGTGTAGGACTCCTCTTTGTTGGGCTGAAACTGGTCAAAAGTTGGTTTCGATGCCGGCTTTGTTGAAAGGGACCACAGAGAAGGTGAAGCTCATTTGTGAACGGTTAAAGGCTGCTTCTGATCGGCAGAAGTCTTACGCGGATTTGAAGCGTAAGGAGATAGAGTATGCGGTGGGTGACCGTGTGTTCTTGAAGGTTTCGCCTTGGAAGAAGGTGATGCGGTTTGGCCGGAAGGGCAAGTTGAGCCCTAGATACATTGGACCATATGAGGTGGTTGAGCGTGTGGGTCCTGTTGCGTATCGGTTGAGGTTACCTCAGGAGTTGGAGAAGATTCATGATGTGTTTCATGTTTCTATGCTCCGGAAGTATAGATCTGATCCTTCGCATGTGATGCCTGTGGAGGAAGTGGTTTTGAATCCGGATTTGACCTATGATGAGGAACCGGTGAAGGTTCTGGATTCGGATAACAAGGTTCTTCGTGGCAAGACCATTGAGTTGGTGAAGGTGCTGTGGAAGCATCGCGGTGTTGAGGAAGCCACGTAGGAGCGGAAGGAAGATATGTTGAAGCAGTTTCCTTATCTCTTTCCTTCAGGTAAATTTCGAGGACGAAATTTCTTAAGGGGGGGAGAGTTGTAACGCCCCGGTTTTGGGCTTAGAAGTTTTGGGCGTTGACCGGTTTGGTCAAAGTCCTGTTCGAATCTTAAGAGGTAAAATTAGGAAAGCCTAGTTCGGGTTGCATTAAAAATATGGAAAAATGTTCTAAAATCATCTTTTAATATAATTAAGTGAACTGTGAAATCAATTTTGAAAAATGGGTTTTGGAAGTATGACATTTTGGTTAGTGACCAAAATGTAAATTTCAAAAGTTTGGTGACTGTTTTATAAAGAGTTGAAACTTTGAATCTTTAAGGAGCTATTAATCCAAAGATGATTTCTCCAGATTTTTCTAAGATATTTTAAGTCTAAAATCTGATTTTAAAGGTTATTAAAATTGGAGGGAAGCCATTTTGGCTATTTTTGGATTTTGTAACCAACTTTGCTAAACTTTCTTTCTCTCATTTTCTCTCAAACCAAACACTACTTTTCCAGAGAATTGGATCTGATTTCTTCACCTAAATCCCTCCATTCAACTCTCATTTGATTCCAAATCATTGTATCTTCAAACCTCTTCAATTTCTAAGTGTTTCAACAAGGATTTTCATTCCAAAAAGTGGAGAATCACAAGTTTGGAGGTAAGAACGTCCTTCTCCTCTAAACTATCAGTTCTTTACTGAAATTCCCAAGTTATCAACTCTTGATTGATGTTTAATTAAAGGCTTTTGAGTTTGGAATTGTATCTTGGCTTAAAATGCAAGATTTGATGATTTTTCATGATTTTCGTTAGATCTGATTGATCTGTGATTTGAGATGTGTTTTTGATGTTAAATGAACTCTAAATTGATAAGGAAATGAGTTTTGATTGATGCAATCCCGGATAGGTTGAGTTTCCTAAGTTTAGCTTATGTTTCTTGGATGTTTTTGTGGTGATCTTGTGGATCTGTTGTTGCTGGAGGTATAAGGATGTTTGTAAGTTGTTTTTAGATGTTTTATGGTGATGATGGATGTTAGGTTTTGCTGGTTTATGGCTGGGCTTTGTTGAGAAGTGGTTTTGATGCAATTTCGGTTGTGTTTGGTGGCCGAAATTGGTGTATGAATGAGAGCAGCGAGTTTGAGTGCTTTCATTGAAGCTTTTGATGCTTGATGATGCATTAAACCTCTGCTTTAATGTGTTTAATCAGGGGAGGCATCTTTGGATCCAAGAGTTGTTGATCCGGAAGCTTGAATTCGTGCTTCGGCAAGTGGCGAAGTGGAATCGGTGAGTGAAATTGGGTTTTCGGCTTTGAAACCAATGTTTTGGGAGCTTAGTTTAAGTCTAAACAACTTTGCTAAGCTCGAGTGTAAGTTTTCGGAATTTTTCTCTAGTGGTGGCCATGATTTTGTTGTGATGCGAAATGATAAATTGCATGTTTTACATACTGTTTTGGAAGCATGTTTTAGCATGGTTTTTGCTGATGATGTAAGCCATATGTTGAAGGTAACTCTAGGTAGGAGTTCCTTGCTTTTGTACATTGAAATGATGTGGTTTAATGCTTTTAAATGCATGATGAATATGGCTTGGTTTTATGCTTTAAAACAGTGATGTAAGTGATGGAAATGATGTATATTGGCAAGTGATGTTTTTAAAATGTTAAGGTCACTAAGGTGGTTAAAAGTCCTTGAGTGAGCCTTGTTACTTATGAACATCAAGGTGGTTAAAAGTCCTTGGATGGTTCATGTTGTGGACACTAAGGTGGTTAAAAGTCCTTAGGTGATCATTTTCTATGGTGTTTAAAAGTCCATAGGCCAAGGTGTTTAAAAGTCCTTGGGATCAAGGTGTTTAAAAGTCCTTGATGAGTTACGTTTCATGGTTTTTAAAAGTCCATGGCCAAGGTGTTTAAAAGTCCTTGGGATCAAGGTGTTTAAAAGTCCTTGATGAGATACATTCTATGGTGTTTAAAAGTCCATAGGCCAAGGTGTTTAAAAGTCCTTGGGGCCAAGGTGTTTAAAAGTCCTTGGGGTGAAAGTTGATGAACTTGTGTTTAAAGAAATGGAATTTATCACTTGTGGCCAATATGACATGTTATGATTTGATGCATGAGATGCATGTTTAAGTGTGCTTTTGAGCATGTGTAAATGATGGTTTGAAGCATGTTTTATAAAGTGTTTTATAAATGCATTATTGAATGGTTTAAATGAGCATTCCTCACTAAGCTTTGCTTACGCTCTCTTCGTTTTTCTTAATTCAATAATGCAGAGCATTAGAGACCTTTTGAGGGCAGCAAGAAAGGGCAAGCAATCAAGTTCAAGTGAAGCTCAATGTATGAAGGTTTTATAAGTACATTTTAGCTTTTGTGTGATTTGGCAATGGGGGACCAATGTGTATGTTTTGGGAGGTGTTGGAGACTCCCTAAGTATGTTAAATGTTGATGTGTTTGCTGGCTTTTGAATTGGAACCTTATATGCTTGTTTTGGAAGTTTGGTGTTGAATAGCTAGCTTGTGTAGGAAGCATGCCTATAGAATTGGGGCTTTTTGCATATGAAGATGTTTGGTTGAATTGGTGATGCTAATATGTTGTTTATATGTTGAATTGCATGTTGGCAAAGTTTGGTAGCTTTTGGAGCATGATTGGTTGTGTAATTGCATGTTTAAAGTTGAGTTTTGGAGTAATCTGGGCAGGGTGTTTCGGAACAGCACCTACCGTTTCGGAACGGGTGCCTTAATCGTGCCCAGGCGTCCGAAACGGGAAGGGCCGTTCCGAAACGGAAAAGCCTCTGCCAGACCCCCGTTTCGAAACATGCTATGCCTGTTTCGGAACGGCCCCGCGTTTCGGAACGGGCTGTCTCCCGTTTCGGAACGGTCGACCGTTGGGGGCTGACATTGGCAGTTATGTGTTTTGGATTGTTTGCGTTTTGGTCCTGAAACTTGTTTGTGCAATTGTATGAGTTTGGGAAGTCCTTTTGAGCTGAAATTTCACAGGGAAGCATGAAACCTGATTAATTTCAAGTTGGTAACTTCAATTTGGATTAAGTCCTTATAATTATCAGAATTTACAATTTGGTCCCTAAAGTTGTAAATTGTTCAATTGAGTCCCTGTTTGATCTCTGATGTTTGTGATCTTTTGGTATGATGTTTGTGTGATCACCATTAGGCTTAATGTGCATCTAGACAAGTTTTAAAAAGAAAAAAAAGGGTCGTTAATCAAGGTTGACTTTCGGGTTGACTTTGGTTTTCCCCGTGTGACTTTCTTAATTCGGGTCAACCGTCTAGGCCGGGTTAAGGGGGTTACATTTGGTGGTATCAGAGCTGAGTTCTCGAGTAATTGGGAATGTTTGTATGCATGATTGAAGTATGTATGCTATGAATGCTTGTTGTTTGAAAGCATGTTCAGTGGTTTGAAATGTTGATGCAGTTGAGTGTATGCTCTGTTGTTGCATGTTGAGGGTACCCATTGCCAAACAAAAGCTAAAGGAAAGATGTTGTTTTGAAATGAAATTGAGCTTGAATACTTGGATTGCTTACCTTGCTGGGCCTAATTTTGTTTTATTTGTGTTGTGATTGCATGGTAAAAGTATGGCACCACGTAGAGAGTTAAGAGGTAATGCGAGAGCTACGGCTCCTAACGAGAATGAGAATGAAGAGCACACTGGTAGTGCTGTGTTACCCCCTCCTCCGCCTGGTGGTGGTGCTGGAGGTGCGAGAGCTGAAGCTGCAGCTGATGCTGGTGCTGGAGCTGCTGGACCAGAGGTTGGTCAGGGGCAAGCTATGCCTGACATGTCTGTTTTGGTACAAGCTATTGCGGGTGCTTTTCGAGCAGCAGTAGCTGGAGCTCAGGGAGCTGGGCATCAGGGAGATGCTGGAGTCAGATTGCCTTTGGAGCGTCTGCGCAGTCTTGGAGGGACTGAGTTTAGAGGTTTATCAGCTGAGAGTTCTGAGGCTTGGCTGGAAAGTACCAAGCGTATCTTGGGTCAGATGAGTTGCACGGATGTGCAAAAGCTGGGCTGTGTTGTGTCCTTGCTGCAGGACGATGCTTATACATGGTGGACGACTACCATTTCTGGAATGGCTGAAGCTGATGTTACCTGGACATTCTTTCAGAATGTGTTTAAAAGAAGATATCTGGGAGTGAGATATCTGGATGAGAAAAAGCGGGAATTCATGTCTCTTACCCAAGGGAGCATGAGTGTGGCTGAGTACGAGGTACAGTTTGTACGGCTCAGTCAGTATGCACCGGAGCTGATACCTGATGAGAGGGCTAGGTGCGAGAGGTTTCGTTACGGTCTTGTGACGGATGTTAAGATGTATTTGCTGGCCACCGAGTATGTTGATTTTGATGTGTTGGTGGGCCGAGCTAAGGACGTTGAAATGAACCTGAGTTTGTCTGCTAAGGGTGCTGGCAAGCGAGCTGCTGAGTATAGTTCCGGAGGTGGACGGAACAAGAGAGGACGAGATCAGAAGTATCAGTCCTCAGCCAGGAGAGGTGGTGGTGTGCCTGCTAGGGGAGGCAATGCTAGAGCTGATCTTAGTGCTTGTTGGATCTGTGGTTCCCGTGGTCACTTGAAGCGTGACTGTCCTCGTGCTGAGAGAGTGGCACAAGCTCCTGTTGCGGCTGCTGGTAACGGGTGCTGGAATTGTGGTTCTGCAGACCACATCAGGTGAGATTGTCCGAGGATGGCTGGTGAGCAGGTGCGTGCTCCTGTTGTTGCTGCACCACAGAGAGGTCGTGGGCGCGGCCGTGGTAATTTCCAGATGAGAGAAGAAGGTGGCCGAGGGGTAGCTCATGTTGTATCTATTCAGCCTGAAGGTGGAGGCCAAGCGAGGGTGTATGCTCAGAGAGAGGGCAGGAATGATGCAGATGTGATTGCAGGTACCTTTACTTTGCAGTCCTTGTCATTGCTTTCTTTGATTGATTCTGGATCTACGCATTCATATATTCTTCGTGAGCATGCTGAATTGCTTGGTTTGCCTGTTGAGTCTTTGGATGTTGGTGTTCGGGTCACCAGTTCTTTTGGTGAGACTGTTGTGACTCGAAAGTTGTATAGAAGGTGTCCTTTGGTTGTTCAAGAGCATGTCTTTCATGTTGATCTTATGGAGTTGCCCTTCTATGGTTTTGATGTGATCCTTGGTATGGATTGGCTTGCTGAGCATCGTGCTGTTGTGGATTGTGAGAATAAGCGTGTTTCGCTTAAGCTTGCGGATGATTATGAAGTTGTGGTGGTTGGTGAGAATGTGAAGTTTCTTGCCAATGTGGTATCTTCTTTGGAGGCGAGCAGGATGTTGAGGCAAGGTTGCGAAGCCTATCTAGCTTTTGTGATG
Organism: Hibiscus trionum; assembly: GCA_030270665.1. Classification (NCBI taxonomy): domain Eukaryota; kingdom Viridiplantae; phylum Streptophyta; class Magnoliopsida; order Malvales; family Malvaceae; genus Hibiscus; species Hibiscus trionum. The sequence continues at coordinate 2,875,795 of BSYR01000007.1, read as the reverse complement.
AATCCTAGCTCTAAGGAGTTGAGGGTGCAAGATATCAGGGTTGTAAAGGAGTTTCCTGGTGTTTTTCCTGAGGAGTTGCCTGGGTTACCTCCTAACCGCGAGGTGGAGTTTGGAATTGAGCTGTATGAGAATACAACTCCTGTGTCCATTACTCCCTATAGAATGGCACCTAAGGAGCTGAAGGAGCTGAAGACGCAGTTGCAAGAGTTGCTTGATCGTGGTTTCATCCGGCCGAGTGTGTCACCTTGGGGAGCACCGGTCTTGTTTGTGAAGAAGAAGGATGGCACTATGAGGATGTCCATTGATTACCGTCAGCTGAACAAGTTGACTATCAAGAATCGGTATCCTTTGCCGAGGATTGATGATCTCTTTGATCAATTTCGGGGAGCTGTTGTGTTCTCTAAGATTGACTTGAGGTCAGGGTATTATCAGTTGAAGGTGAAGGATGTGGATGTGCCTAAGACAGCTTTCAGGACAAGGTATGGGCATTATGAGTTCCTTGTGATGCCGTTTGGGTTGACAAATGCTCCTGCTGCTTTCATGGACATGATGAATCGTGTGTTTCATGAATACCTGGACAAGTTTGTCGTGGTGTTCATTGATGACATCCTCGTGTACTCGCGAACTGAGGAGGAGCATGAAGAGCATTTGAGGATTGTTTTGCAAGCTTTGTTGGAGAATCAGCTTTACGCTAAGCTGAGCAAGTGTGAGTTCTGGTTAAGAGAGGTGGTTTTTCTTGGACATGTGGTTTCAGCTGAGGGGATTCGTGTTGATCCTCAGAAGATTGAGGCGGTGATGAGCTGGAAGGTTCCTAAGTCTTTTCATGAGGTCCGTAGTTTCCTTGGTTTGGCGGGATACTACCGAAGGTTTGTGGATGGGTTTTCCAAGATTGCTGCTCCTTTGACGAAGCTGTTGCAGAAGGATGTTAAGTATGAGTGGACAGAAGCGAGACAGCAGGCTTTTGAGAAGCTGAAGGCGGCTTTGACGCAGGCTCCTATCTTGATTCAGCCTGAATCAGGGAAAGAGTTTGTGGTTTACAGTGATGCATCCTATGTTGGTTTGGGGTGTGTGCTAATGCAGGAGGGTAAGGTGGTGGCTTATGCATCGCGGCAGTTGAAAGTGCATGAGCGCAATTACCCTACGCACGATATTGAGCTGGCTGCAGTGGTTTTTGCTCTGAAGATCTGGAGGCATTATCTGTATGGTGAGAAGTGTACTGTGTACACAGATCACAAGAGTTTGAGGTATCTGATGTCTCAGAAGGAGTTGAATCTTAGACAACGGCGTTGGTTGGAGTTGCTCAAGGATTATGATCTGACGATTGAGTATCATCCTGGAAAAGCTAATGTTGTTGCTGATGCCTTGAGTAGGAAGGTAGCTGTTGAGTTGAGAGCCATGTTTGCTAGCTTGAGCATATCGCGAGATGGTGGTCTTGTGGCTGAGTTACAAGTGAAGCCATCTTTGGTTCAGTTGATCAAGGATAAGCAGTTGTTGGATGATTCCTTGGTGTCTCATGTTCAGGATATCGCGGAGGGTAGACCTTCGGATTTCTGTTTCAATGATGATGGTGTGCTGTGTTTTGGGAGTCAGATAGTAGTGCCCAATGATGCTGAGTTGAGGCGTGCTATTCTGACTGAAGGTCATAGTAGTCCTTTTGCTATGCACCCTGGTAGTACTAAGATGTATCGTGATCTTCGTGATGAGTACTATTGGGTGGGTTTGAAGAAGGACGTTGCGGAGTTCGTGAGCAAGTGTTTGGTGTGTCAGCGAGTTAAGGCTGAGCATCAGTTTCCTTCTGGTTTGTTGCAACCGTTGAAAATCCCTGAATGGAAGTGGGAGAGGGTTACCATGGATTTTGTATCTGGTTTACCTTTGTCTCCATCGAAAAAGAATTCGGTCTGGGTGATTGTGGATCGCCTGACGAAGTGTGCACATTTCTTGCCTGTGCATACCACGTTTTCTTTGGATAAGCTGGCAGAGCTGTACATTGCTGAGATTGTGCGGCTGCATGGTGTGCCTAAGTCGATTGTGTCGGATAGGGATCCGAGGTTCACATCGCGGTTCTGGCAGTGTTTGCATCAAGCTCTGGGTACAAGGTTGCATTTCAGTACATCCTATCATCCTCAGTCGGATGGTCAGTCTGAGCGAGTTATCCAGGTTTTGGAGGATATGTTGAGGTGCTGCGTGATTGAGTTCCAAGGTTCTTGGGAGAAGCATCTGCCTTTGGTTGAGTTTGCTTATAACAACAGTTATCAGGCGAGCATTCAGATGGCACCTTATGAGGCTTTGTACGGGAGGAAGTGTAGGACTCCTCTTTGTTGGGCTGAAACTGGTCAAAAGTTGGTTTCGATGCCGGCTTTGTTGAAAGGGACCACAGAGAAGGTGAAGCTCATTTGTGAACGGTTAAAGGCTGCTTCTGATCGGCAGAAGTCTTACGCGGATTTGAAGCGTAAGGAGATAGAGTATGCGGTGGGTGACCGTGTGTTCTTGAAGGTTTCGCCTTGGAAGAAGGTGATGCGGTTTGGCCGGAAGGGCAAGTTGAGCCCTAGATACATTGGACCATATGAGGTGGTTGAGCGTGTGGGTCCTGTTGCGTATCGGTTGAGGTTACCTCAGGAGTTGGAGAAGATTCATGATGTGTTTCATGTTTCTATGCTCCGGAAGTATAGATCTGATCCTTCGCATGTGATGCCTGTGGAGGAAGTGGTTTTGAATCCGGATTTGACCTATGATGAGGAACCGGTGAAGGTTCTGGATTCGGATAACAAGGTTCTTCGTGGCAAGACCATTGAGTTGGTGAAGGTGCTGTGGAAGCATCGCGGTGTTGAGGAAGCCACGTAGGAGCGGAAGGAAGATATGTTGAAGCAGTTTCCTTATCTCTTTCCTTCAGGTAAATTTCGAGGACGAAATTTCTTAAGGGGGGGAGAGTTGTAACGCCCCGGTTTTGGGCTTAGAAGTTTTGGGCGTTGACCGGTTTGGTCAAAGTCCTGTTCGAATCTTAAGAGGTAAAATTAGGAAAGCCTAGTTCGGGTTGCATTAAAAATATGGAAAAATGTTCTAAAATCATCTTTTAATATAATTAAGTGAACTGTGAAATCAATTTTGAAAAATGGGTTTTGGAAGTATGACATTTTGGTTAGTGACCAAAATGTAAATTTCAAAAGTTTGGTGACTGTTTTATAAAGAGTTGAAACTTTGAATCTTTAAGGAGCTATTAATCCAAAGATGATTTCTCCAGATTTTTCTAAGATATTTTAAGTCTAAAATCTGATTTTAAAGGTTATTAAAATTGGAGGGAAGCCATTTTGGCTATTTTTGGATTTTGTAACCAACTTTGCTAAACTTTCTTTCTCTCATTTTCTCTCAAACCAAACACTACTTTTCCAGAGAATTGGATCTGATTTCTTCACCTAAATCCCTCCATTCAACTCTCATTTGATTCCAAATCATTGTATCTTCAAACCTCTTCAATTTCTAAGTGTTTCAACAAGGATTTTCATTCCAAAAAGTGGAGAATCACAAGTTTGGAGGTAAGAACGTCCTTCTCCTCTAAACTATCAGTTCTTTACTGAAATTCCCAAGTTATCAACTCTTGATTGATGTTTAATTAAAGGCTTTTGAGTTTGGAATTGTATCTTGGCTTAAAATGCAAGATTTGATGATTTTTCATGATTTTCGTTAGATCTGATTGATCTGTGATTTGAGATGTGTTTTTGATGTTAAATGAACTCTAAATTGATAAGGAAATGAGTTTTGATTGATGCAATCCCGGATAGGTTGAGTTTCCTAAGTTTAGCTTATGTTTCTTGGATGTTTTTGTGGTGATCTTGTGGATCTGTTGTTGCTGGAGGTATAAGGATGTTTGTAAGTTGTTTTTAGATGTTTTATGGTGATGATGGATGTTAGGTTTTGCTGGTTTATGGCTGGGCTTTGTTGAGAAGTGGTTTTGATGCAATTTCGGTTGTGTTTGGTGGCCGAAATTGGTGTATGAATGAGAGCAGCGAGTTTGAGTGCTTTCATTGAAGCTTTTGATGCTTGATGATGCATTAAACCTCTGCTTTAATGTGTTTAATCAGGGGAGGCATCTTTGGATCCAAGAGTTGTTGATCCGGAAGCTTGAATTCGTGCTTCGGCAAGTGGCGAAGTGGAATCGGTGAGTGAAATTGGGTTTTCGGCTTTGAAACCAATGTTTTGGGAGCTTAGTTTAAGTCTAAACAACTTTGCTAAGCTCGAGTGTAAGTTTTCGGAATTTTTCTCTAGTGGTGGCCATGATTTTGTTGTGATGCGAAATGATAAATTGCATGTTTTACATACTGTTTTGGAAGCATGTTTTAGCATGGTTTTTGCTGATGATGTAAGCCATATGTTGAAGGTAACTCTAGGTAGGAGTTCCTTGCTTTTGTACATTGAAATGATGTGGTTTAATGCTTTTAAATGCATGATGAATATGGCTTGGTTTTATGCTTTAAAACAGTGATGTAAGTGATGGAAATGATGTATATTGGCAAGTGATGTTTTTAAAATGTTAAGGTCACTAAGGTGGTTAAAAGTCCTTGAGTGAGCCTTGTTACTTATGAACATCAAGGTGGTTAAAAGTCCTTGGATGGTTCATGTTGTGGACACTAAGGTGGTTAAAAGTCCTTAGGTGATCATTTTCTATGGTGTTTAAAAGTCCATAGGCCAAGGTGTTTAAAAGTCCTTGGGATCAAGGTGTTTAAAAGTCCTTGATGAGTTACGTTTCATGGTTTTTAAAAGTCCATGGCCAAGGTGTTTAAAAGTCCTTGGGATCAAGGTGTTTAAAAGTCCTTGATGAGATACATTCTATGGTGTTTAAAAGTCCATAGGCCAAGGTGTTTAAAAGTCCTTGGGGCCAAGGTGTTTAAAAGTCCTTGGGGTGAAAGTTGATGAACTTGTGTTTAAAGAAATGGAATTTATCACTTGTGGCCAATATGACATGTTATGATTTGATGCATGAGATGCATGTTTAAGTGTGCTTTTGAGCATGTGTAAATGATGGTTTGAAGCATGTTTTATAAAGTGTTTTATAAATGCATTATTGAATGGTTTAAATGAGCATTCCTCACTAAGCTTTGCTTACGCTCTCTTCGTTTTTCTTAATTCAATAATGCAGAGCATTAGAGACCTTTTGAGGGCAGCAAGAAAGGGCAAGCAATCAAGTTCAAGTGAAGCTCAATGTATGAAGGTTTTATAAGTACATTTTAGCTTTTGTGTGATTTGGCAATGGGGGACCAATGTGTATGTTTTGGGAGGTGTTGGAGACTCCCTAAGTATGTTAAATGTTGATGTGTTTGCTGGCTTTTGAATTGGAACCTTATATGCTTGTTTTGGAAGTTTGGTGTTGAATAGCTAGCTTGTGTAGGAAGCATGCCTATAGAATTGGGGCTTTTTGCATATGAAGATGTTTGGTTGAATTGGTGATGCTAATATGTTGTTTATATGTTGAATTGCATGTTGGCAAAGTTTGGTAGCTTTTGGAGCATGATTGGTTGTGTAATTGCATGTTTAAAGTTGAGTTTTGGAGTAATCTGGGCAGGGTGTTTCGGAACAGCACCTACCGTTTCGGAACGGGTGCCTTAATCGTGCCCAGGCGTCCGAAACGGGAAGGGTCGTTCCGAAACGGAAAAGCCTCTGCCAGACCCCCGTTTCGAAACATGCTATGCCTGTTTCAGAACGGCCCCGCGTTTCGGAACGGGCTGTCTCCCGTTTCGGAACGGTCGACCGTTGGGGGCTGACATTGGCAGTTATGTGTTTTGGATTGTTTGCGTTTTGGTCCTGAAACTTGTTTGTGCAATTGTATGAGTTTGGGAAGTCCTTTTGAGCTGAAATTTCACAGGGAAGCATGAAACCTGATTAATTTCAAGTTGGTAACTTCAATTTGGATTAAGTCCTTATAATTATCAGAATTTACAATTTGGTCCCTAAAGTTGTAAATTGTTCAATTGAGTCCCTGTTTGATCTCTGATGTTTGTGATCTTTTGGCATGATGTTTGTGTGATCACCATTAGGCTTAATGTGCATCTAGACAAGTTTTAAAAAGAAAAAAAAGGGTCGTTAATCAAGGTTGACTTTCGGGTTGACTTTGGTTTTCCCCGTGTGACTTTCTTAATTCGGGTCAACCGTCTAGGCCGGGTTAAGGGGGTTACATATACCCCTTCTTGTTCGTTAATCCATTCAACCCCAAGTTTAGTCTGGTACCGATACAGTTGGATCCAATACTTCTAATAAGGGACAATCACATCATTTTGTAGGTTGAGTATAGTTTGGCTAAGGTGTGTTTTCTTACGGTACTATAATTAAATTATATACTATTTTTCTATGTGTTGGTGTTTTACCTCTTGTGTGATTATAAATATGTATTATGGCTTGTATGGTTGACATCATATGCATACGATTTCATAATTTGTTTTTATTATGAATTACGAACATTGATTTATAAAACATCGGATTTATGGAACTATGATTTATGGATTTATGGACTATGATTTTTGAATTATGTTTATGGAATATCGGATTTACGAAATTGGTTTTTATGAAACTTGAATTTTAAACATCATATGTGTATGACCATGGGTTGGGATTTGTAAGGAGGAAGTTCAGTGGTTTCACCCTTCGGGCTGAATTCCACTTCGGATTGGCGGGCGTAGAGAGGAGGTTATGGGAATCTTCATCATTTTTGGCCGACGTAGTTGGGTGCATTGCATTACGCTTGTGATATTGTATCATGTTTCTAAAGAATTTTAAGAAAATATTACTATGTTTTTACTACTATGATTTTCTTGCACTTTAGAGACACACTAAGCTCTTTAGCTTACTCGCCCATAGTTTTTCCTTTACAGATATCTTGGACTCTAGACAACTTGGTACTTGGAGGATCTCAGATTTTATCCGGTTATTTTATTTTTCATTACGAAACTATTTTAGTTTAATAAGATTTCTATTTATTATTTTTGGACATGGATGTAATTTTAGACTATTTATATTTTGAGATTATTTTTAGCATTCATCTACTGTTATTTTAATTCAGAGATTTAATATAAGTATTCGAATATCTATTATGATATTTTTATTTTTATTTATTATTAAATTTATATTATTTTAATTTAATTTAAAGTAAAGTAAATCTTTTTACGCTAGTTTAATATATTTAATTCAAATTAGTTTCTTGAGGGTAAAGTTTTCAAACGTGACTTCCTAAATTTGGCCATTCCTTCTAGGCCGAGTTTAGGGGGTTACAGTACGGGTTGACTTTCTTTGACTTTAACCTGTTTCGATACGCTATGAACCCGTATCGAAACGAGGAATTCCAGTGAAAAAATGTTTCGGTACGACCCTAGACTGTTTTGATACATCCTATTCCCTGGGTTTAATTACGCTTAACCGTATCGAAAGGCCATCACTCGTTTCGATACGGTCTGACCTGTAATGGCAGATTTTTGCTGGTTTTTATTCGATTTAACTAATCAAACAGTGTCCAATTGCAGTGAACCTTTACACACAATACTATAACCATAAATTCTACTTGCATGTCAAATTTTAGAGCCATATGAATCCATTTACCCGGTTTTTACCTTTAGTACCAAAACATGCATTTAAGGTCATTTCTCACTATATAGAATACTCATCTTAAACATACCACTCTTATACCACTAGACCAAAACATAGGCACATCAAAAGAGACTTAATAGACTTGTACATAGACCTTGCCACCAACTAGGAGTTCAAAAGGGGCGATATACATTACTTATAGCTTGATTGTGACTTGTGTAACACTTCAACTCATCCGATCTCGGTCCAAAACTTGACTAACCTGAAATGGATGCAATGAAATGCATTAGGCATACTTTGCCTAGTGAGGTAGTCACAAAACAATGGATGAACATGGTAAACCATTTATCATGCTTCAATGACAATCATACTATCAATTATGTAATAAACATGGCATGCTCCTTATTCACAATAAAACATAGTATCATATCATCAACGGCAATATCATGATTTCATAGCAAAGCAATATCAATAACCAATGGTTCCCTTGGATCGATTCACGGTATATGGATACACGAATTCCACCTCCTCACCAAATCAATGAATGGTCAGCCCGTCGACATCGCCAATAAGACCAATACACAATACATCCCTCCGCCTCGCCAAATCAATATAGGTCGTAGCCCTAGGACCGTAGTCAACTCGTACACTGAGCTCATGAATTCTATGGCATGCCAATTGTATCCAATACTTCGAATCCAAGGTCCAATAACAGTAATTCGATGGCAATAGTATCATATCAATAAATCAACAATCATATTTTCCATGTCAATAAGCAATAGTAAGAATCCAATGCAATGTCCAATGATCAATGATTCTATTTACTTCATTGATTTCGATGACAATAATAACAATGCTACGGACAATGATTCGATGCGATACTTACCACAACTTACCAATATAGCTTTCAATAATGCTTTATGCAAATCCCTTTAATTCAATGGTTAGTAGACAGCTGAAATCAATAACGTTGAATTCGGAAAGGCTCCTCGCCTAATTCTGAGACTCCGACTACACTCACCTCGATAATCCGAAGATCCTAAGGCTCTCAGATGGCAATTCCCATATTCCTAGCTTTCGATGGAGACGGTGGATTAGTCTTTTCTACTTCTTGAGCTAGGAAGAGCAATAAGGAATTATTAGAATCAATACGACAATATCGATACTCGAATAGCTATTAGCTCTTTGACAAAGTTTATCTTAAAGCTTGAAATTGAACATCCAATGATTAAGAGAATTTACAATTAACTTAGTGCTTCCATTTACCCGATCAGTAGTTATGAATTGATGTTCCTAAATCAAGGAAAGCTTAAGCTCAAGGTTCTCAAATTGAGAGGTGTATGCTTGGGAGCTCAAGGTTGAAGACAATGGAGGTGTGTGCTTATTAATTCAAAGCTAAAAGATGGAAATGGGTCTCGGTGATGCAAAACAAATATGAGAGCTTTCTTTTTGTTCACTTTAAGGGAATTACAAACTTAATCATTCTCCACCTTTCTTAAAGCCAATAGGAAGATTTCCTATGCTAAAGGGTTTGGTTATTACAAGGAACCTTATCAATTCATGTCTTTTTTCAAATCCAAAGAATTTGATAATTATTCAGCCACTTTTCTGATCATTCACGTGAGAGAAGGTGGTAAGCAAGCTGGTGAGTCATCACCTCATCAATTCTTTTCAATTAAACCTTCAAACATAATCGAAATAGGGGACCCGTTTCAGAACGCATGTAGCCGTATCGAAACGGCTAAGAAAAAGTCCAAAAGTTTGTTAATACAGTTATAATCGTATCGGAACGCCTATAAACGTTTCGGAACGCCTTACCTAGGTTGTTTCGGTACGTGTTTTACTGTATCAGAACGCCTAGCTCAAAATAATCGTTTTAAGCATTTTCAAGGAAGTCTTAACCAAGGATAAGTTCATTTAGGATCACTTAACAATAAAATCTATAATTAGACCGTAGAAATTCAATATTCGAATATTTTAACACCAATACTCCAATCATCGGAATCTAATTCCGACTAGACCGGTTTTCGGGATGTTACAAGTTCTATCTCTTTGAACTTATAAATATATCTCATGGGATCACATAAATCATCAAATCATTTCTCAAAACATGCATAAAATAGTAGGTTTAATTCTATCTTCAAAACATGAGCATGACCACATAAAACAATAGGATAAAATCGAGAAACAAGAGCGAAACATCTCATACTTACTTCTGAGCTTATATTAGCATTTCAAGCTTAATCTAAACCCCCAAACCTTGCTTTCAAACCTTTCAAAAGCTTTAAAACCAATTCCACTCACCGACAACGCCTCGCTTGGTTTGCTGAAGCGTAATTAAGCTTTCGGATCAACCGCAACTCCTCCCGAAGCTAACGAAACATCATCTCCTGCTTCTAACCAAAGAAAAACAGAGAATTAGTGCACCACATTGCACCAAAATTCCCAATAACACAACATCTCAACTTCTACCCACAATCGTCAAGCAATTGGCATCCCAAAACAATCGAAAACATCGGTGAAACCTCTCCAATTAATCATCGGCCATTACCCAGCGAGATTAACATCTAAACAACCTCGATTTACATCTAAAACATCAACTCAACACCGAAGGACCTCCAGCTATCAAATAACCTCACAACCAGCCCATAATCTCGAAGATTTCACTCAAGAAATCAAGCAATCTAACTAGTTTCGTGTTTCCATTACTAAAATCATTAAATCAACATTCCAACACATCATAATCATATCTAAATCTCATTATAACTCACAAAAATCAGTTTGAAACAAAGATCTTTTGATTAAACCCAAACAACATCAATTAAATCCATTTTTTCATAAACTCAATAGAAATCATTCGTAAAAGACCAAAAACTTGGGAATTTCGATAAAGAATTCATCATTAGAGGAGAAGAACAAAATTACCTCTAATGTTGGCTTTTTCCTCCAATTGAATGGATTTTCATGAGAAAATCAAAGATACAAACATGAGATTTTGATAATAGATCAATAGGAAATCAAAGATAGATCAAATCCAAAGTTTACCTAAAATCTTTGAAGTGGAAAACAATGTTTGGCTGAAGAGAATTTTAGAGAAAATGATAGACAGAAAGTTAGTTACGTGGAATGTGTTTTTAGAAATTAAAAGCTACTTAGTCTTTATCAATTCTTTTTATTTAATAAATTATTTTAAAATAAATCAATTAAGAGGAAAAGGCTAAATTAGACCTTTGGTCAATTACTCCACTAACCCTTTATATATATTTAAAGAGGATTATAAAACATTTTCAATATTTTATTTGCCTCAAAAACCTCTTAAAACCATTTTATCATGAAACTAGTCTAGATTATCTAAAATCGGTTCAACCTAACCCTCTAGCCAAACCCGGCTAACTTATAGGCCCAAAATCGGGGCGTTACAACTCCCCCCACTTAAGAAATTTCGTTCTCGAAATTTACCTTGTGGAAAAAGATAAGAAACTATTTTTTATGTCATCCTTCCTTTCCCACGTGGCTTCCTCTACACCACGATGTCGCCGCAAAACCTTGACCAACTCAATGGTCTTACCACGAAGAACCTTGTTGTCTAAATCCAAGATCTCAACCAGTTCCTCATCATAGGTCAAATCTAGATTTAACTCAATCTCCTCAACTGGCATAACATGAAACAGATCTGACATATACCTCCGAAGCATGGATACATGGAAAACATCAAGTATCTTCTCTAACTCGGGAGGCAACCTTAACTTATAAGCAACAGGTCTAACACATTCAAGCACATCATACTATCCAATAAACCTCGGACTCAACTTGCCTTTCCGGCCAAACCTCATCACCTTTTTCCAAGGTGAAACCTTCAAAAACACCTTATCACCTACGGCATACTCAATTTCTCTCCGCTTCAAATCCGCATAGGACTTTTGCCGATCCGATGCCGCTTTCAACCGCTTACTAATGAGGTTCACTTTTTCTGTAGTGCCCTTTAACACATTAAGCAAAGAAATAAACTTATGTCACGTTTCTGCCCAACAAAGAGGCGTTATACACTTCCTTCCATACAAAGCCTCATAAGGAGCCATTTGAATGCTCGCTTGATAACTATTATTGTAATCAATCTCCACCAAAGGTAAGTGTTTCTCCCAAGAACCTTGGAAATCAATAATGTAATACCTCAACATATCCTCAAACACTTGGATAACTCGTTCAGACTGACCATCCGCCTGTGGATGATACAAAGTACTGAAACTCAATTGTGTACCCAACGCTCGATGTAAACACTCCTAGAACCTCACTGTGAAACGTGGATCCCGATCTAAAACAATGGACTTAGACACCCCATACAACCTCACAATCTCAAAGATTTACAAATCCGCTAACTTGTCCAATGTATACGTAGTGTGCACCTCCAAGAAATGTGCACACTTTGTAAAACGATCAACAATCACCCAAATGGAGTTCTTCTAGGACGGTGTCAAAGGCAACCCCGTCACAAAATCCATGGTGATTCTTTCCCATTTCCATTCCAAAATCCTTAACGGTTGCAACAATCCAGAAGGAAATTGATGCTTAGTTTTAACACGCTAGGAAACCATGTACTTACTAACAAAATCAGTAACATCCTTCTTTAAACCAACCCTATAGTACTTATCTTTTTACCCACGATACATCTTTGTACTACCAGGATGCATAAAAAATGACTACTATGAGCCTCAGTCAAGATAGTGCGCCTCAACCCAACATCTTCCAACATAACTAGTCGACTCTTAAGACACAAAACATCATCATCATTGAAACAAAAGTTCGTTGGATTAACTTCTGCAATATCCTGCGCATGCGGTACCAACGAATCATCCAACAACTGCTTCTCTTTAATCAACTCTACCAACAAAGGTTTCACTTGTAACTCAGCCACCAAACCACCATCCCGTGATATACTCAATCGAGCGAACATCGCCCTCAACTCCACAACCACCTTTCTACTCAAGGCATCGGCTACAATATTAGCCTTTCCCGGATGGTACACATTAGTCAAGTCGTAATCTTTAAGCAACTCCAACCACTATGTTGCCTAAGATTAAACTCTTTTTGTGTCATCAAGTACTTCAAACTTTTATGGTCCGTGTAAATCGTACACTTTTCATCATAAAGGTAATGCCTCCAAATTTTCAAGGCAAACACCACTGCAGCTAACTCGATATCATGCGGAGGGTGATTAAACTCATGCACTTTCAACTACCGAGATGCATAAGCTACCACTCTACCCTCCTGCATCAACACACATCCCAGCCCAATGTAGGATGCATCACTATAAACCACAAACTCTTTACTTGATTCGGGTTGAATCAGGATAGGAGTTCGCGTCAACGCTTCCTTTAACATCTCAAAAGCTTGTTTCCTAACCTCCGTCCATTCAAACTTAACATCCTTTTGTAACAACTTTGTCAAAGGAGCGGCAATTCTTGAAAAACCATCCACAAACCTACGATAGTATCCAGCCAAACCAAGGAAACTACGTACCTCATGGACCGACTTAGGTGACTTCCAATTCATCACTGCCTCAACCTTTTGTGGATCAACTTGAATCCCTTCGGTCGACACCACATGTCCAAGGAAAACGACCTTCTTAAGCCAAAACTCGCACTTGCTTAACTTGGCATACAACTGATTTTCCAATAACGCTTGCAACACAATTTGCAAGTATCGATCGTGATTTTCCTCGGTATGTGAATACACGAGAATGTCATCGATAAAAACAACCACGAATTGGTCCAAAAACTCATGAAACATCAAGTTCATCATGTCCATGAACGCAGTAGGGGCATTGATCAATCCAAACGGCATCATCAAAAACTCGTAATGCACATACCTCGTACGGAAAGCAGTCTTAGGCACATCTACATCCTTTACCTTTAATTGTTAATATCCGAATCTCAAATCAATCTTGGAAAACACCTCAGCACCTCGAAACTAATCAAAAAGATCATCAATCCTTGGCAAAGGATACTTATTATTAATCTTCAACTTATTCAATTGCCGATAATCTATACACATTCGTATTGTGCCATCTTTCTTCTTCACAAACAAAACTGGCGCACCCCAAGGTGAAACAATTGGTCTATTGAATCCTCGATCCAGCAACTCTTGCAACTGCGTCTTCAACTCTTTCAACTCCTTCAGTGCCATTTGATAGGGAAAAATAGACACTGGAGTCATATTTTCATACAACTCAATGTCAAACTTAACCTCTTTGTTTGGTGGCAAACCAGGCAACTCTTCTGGAAATATACCCGGAAACTCGCATATCGTACGTATGTCATACACACACACTTCCTTTGATCCTGGATTCATAAGATAAGCCAGAAAAGCTTCACATCCCAAACGCATCAACGGACTTGCTTCAAGAGCCAAAACCACGTTAGACAACAATTTTACATTCTCGCCTACAATTACCACCTCGTAACCGTCGGCAAGTTTCAACGAAGCTCGCTTGGTCTCAAAATCAACCCCAACTCGATGCTCGGACTACCAATTCATACCAAGAATTACATCAAAACCATAGAAAGGAAACTCTATAAGATCAACCTCAAACACATGACCTTGAATAGACAAAGAACATCTCTTATACAACTTCCTCGTAACAACAACCTCACCAAAAGAACTAGTTACACGCATACCAACATCTAACAACTCAACAGGTAAATCAAGCGCTTGTGCATGCTCACGCAAAATATATGAATGAGTAGAACCAGAATAAATCAAAGATAGTAATGACAAGGTTTGCAAAGTAAAGGTGTCTGTGATCACATTTGTGTCATTCCTTTCTTATCGGTGTGCATACACCCTAGCTTGTCCACCTCCCTCAAGCTGAATAGCAACAACATGAGCAACATTCCTCTGTCCATCCTTTCTACACTAAAAATTACCACAATCGTGCCCACGACCTCTCTATGGCTCAACAGATCACACCAGAGCTTGTCCATCTCTAATCGGTTGTGGACAGTCACACTTCATATGACCTCGTGACCCACAAATCAAACATGTACCCAGATTACCCCAACACTCTCATGTGTGCCTTCTACAGCACTGGTTACACTCTGGTGCGTGAATAAAAGAATTCTGGCCTTGCTGGCCACGGCCAGGGTTACCACCACCACGCCTTGGATCCGATTGGTACCTCATATCCTTACGCTTCTTGAAACGGTCTCTACTAGCAACGAACTCAGCCGACCTCTTACCAGAACTAGAACCCCTTGAACGAGTGACTAAACCCACATTATGTTCATTGTTCTTAGCTCGAGTGACTAAGACATCAAAATCTGAGTAATCCGAAGCCAACATATATGTCTTAACTTTCTTTACTAGCCCGTAGCGAAAATGATCACATCTCTTATGTTCGTTGGGAACCAGTTCAAAGACATATTGGCTCAACCGAATAAATTGAACCTCATACTCTAAAACAGACATGTTTCCTTGCACAAAAGACATGAATTCTCGCTTCTTTTTGTCAAGATAGCGAACACCCAAATACTTCCTCTTTAAAGCAGTTCCAAAGAACTCACAAGTCACATCTGCAGATTCCATACCCCTAGTGATGGTCATCCACCACATAGAAGTATCTCCATGAAACAAGGACACAACGCAACCCAACTTATGCACATCATTACAACCCATCTGACCAAGAATCCTTTGGGTGCTCTCAAACCAAGCCTTAGAACCCTTAGGAGACAGACCTCAGAACTCAGTTCCACCCAAACTGCGTAGATGTTCTAAAGGTAAACCAGCATTAGCAGCAAGCTGTGGTGCAGCCATATGCATACCCGTCATCGCTGCCTAAAAAGCCCCAGCTATAGCTTGAATCAACGGTGTCATGTCAACAGCAGCCTGCTGTAACAAGGTTTTTTTTTCAGGTCCACGCTTTTTGAAAACATTTAATTTAAAAGGGGGAATTTTAAAGATGATTCGAGCTTTGAAAAACCTTTTAAATAATCCTTTTTGGTTGGAGTCGCCACCGGCCACTGAGGTAGGCCGGACACCGTAAAAACTAAAACTAGAGATTCGTCTTGTACGTCACCAATAAGCTAGGCTAGTCGACCCGAATACGCGAATTAATAGGTATCTCCTTTTTATAATTAAAGTTAATTATTATGCACGCCAAAGCATTAAAGGTCACATGAAATGACATATTAGATTGCAAGTCACAAAATGCAAATTCAAATGACATTAAAAAAGCATATAACAAATATATATTCGAATGGCATGAAAACTAGCTAAAACACACATAAAAAAACAAGCATGCAATATATATGACAAAGCTACATTATATGCATAAAAACCATACATAAAAAACATATGAACTAATATATATAAAAACATACCCTACGAATTAAACATTCACACTAAACAAATATAACAATATGGAAACCAAACATATATTCGATATAAACACACTAAAAGAGAAATGCATGACTAACAAACTAATATGTAACTAAAATAAAATGCAAATCCAAAGATTAAAATGTAAAATGGCAGGGACCAAACTATAATAAATCCATAAAAACATTAATTAAAAGTGCGAAATGGAACCAAATTAAAAAGTTGTGGAAACCTACAGGGACTAAAACAGCATTTTACCACCCGGAAATTAATCAAAATGAAAACGGTGACGAAATTGAAAAAGATCGAAAACATAGAGGGACTGCGGCGGTGGTTTAAAAAGACGGAAGGGCCCGGGGCGGTATTATGAAAACACGGGAGGTTTTAAAACTGAATTAGACAAATTTTTAAAAGGAAAAACACTATATAGACCAGATTAAAACGAATATCAGCCCTTTTCCCCATTTTCAAACCCTAAACCAGATAGAGAGCCCCTCCTTCTCTGTTTTTTTTCTCCAGCGCTGTCAGGGTTCCGGCTGCCGTTGCCGGCGCCAGAACCTTAAAAGAAGACATTTTTTCGACCTTCCCAGACCCCAAAAGCCTAAAAACCTCTTTATTTTCATGAAAATTGAACCCCAAAACCCTATTTTCTTCTTTTTTTACATTCGATCGAACCCAAAAAAAAACCTTTAAAAAAACTTTTATCGATGTTTACCTCTCACCGGCTCACCGTGCGTGGTCCCAGAGGGGACCGGATGGCTTGTCACCGACGAGATGGGAAACAGACGGGAGGAAGAAGAAGAGACACGAAGGTAGCCAAAAATCCTAACTCGTCTTTGTTTTTTTATGATTCGAACTGAAATAGAAAAGGAAAAACCTCTGAAACTCTGATCTTTGTATTGCGATGAAATTTTTTATTACAACTGTGCTCTCGAAAATTCTCTCCTAAAAACCCCCTTACAACGCTTGCTTTCGGGTATTAAATAGCCCTCTAAAATTACATATTTTCTTTTCTAAATTACATGTAATTCCTGAAATATCTGCTGTCGATTGTTCTCATTTTTGTTAGTATTCGACTGATATGGTTCCGATTTGCCTCTGCAATTTCTGTTTCTTTTTTTTGCGTTTTTGCATTTTTCTGACGTCCTTTGGTTTTTGGATGCATGTGAGGCTCGTACGAGGGGACCAGAGGGCTCGGCTGTTGGCCGGACAATCCTGACCGTCGGAGATGGATCTGGACGGCTGTGGGGAAACTGATGGGGCGTGGGGTGGAACGCACGCGCGCGTCTGGAGACTAGAACGTCGCGCGTGGATCACATGCGCCTGGGGGAGTTTATATGAGCTGTTCGATCAAGATTTCGATCTGACGGTAGACGTGTTGCGACGCTAGGGTTCCTGAGGCCTTTCTTAGGGTTTCTTTTCGAGCCCCGATCTGGACCGTCAGATCTTCATCCCGATCTAACGGCTGGGGTTGGGCGGCTGCAATACAAAGATGGGCAGATTAGATTAGGGTTTTTAGACTTAGGGCTTATTTTAATTATTTGGGCCAAACGGGCCATGTAATATATGTATAATATTTTTTGGTAATGGACTGTATTAAATATATTGGGGTTATTATTTAATTGGACTCTTATTTATTTAATTTGGGCTTGTTTATATATTTGTATTTTTTTTGTTTTCAGATTTAATAATAATAATAATAATAATAATAATAATAATAATAATAATAATAATAATAATAATAATAATAATAATAAGGACATAATAGATAAAGATAGTAATAATTATAATGATGATGATGGATAATAAGATGGTAGTAATTAGCGTACGGTTATAATAAATAATAATAGTGGGAAATAGTAGATAATAATAATAATAAGTAATAAATGATGATAATAATATACGATAATAGTGTATACAATAGTAAATAGTAATAATAGATACTCTAATAGTAATAATATATATATATATATATATATACTTTTTTTGTTTTTTCTTTTCCTTTTTTCTTCTTCTCTTCTTCTTTTTTTAGTTTTTTAATTCTTATCACCATATAATTAAAGCCCATTAATAATATAGTAATAATAATATAATATACGGGTTTAACGCCCCGGACAAAATAGGTGATTACACCTGCCCTTGCGCTGCCTGAGATCCAACACCTCCAGCGCCAGCTTCTGCACCAGCCCCATAACCACCATGAGGAGGAGGAAGCACAAACTCCAAATCATTAACCTCATTCTCAACCACATTACGCACACTAATTCTAAGCTCTCGTCTCGGTCCCATTATGAAAACAATATGAAGCTTTGAGCTAAAAGAAAATGCAACATTAAAAACAATCAGGCTAGCCGAAGCAAGAATCAAATGAGGTCAAGTTTTTCTTTAAACTAAAATCATCTTAATACTATTAGTAATATGGCAATGGTACCCTTAATCTATCCCCCAACAGTACATAACAATCATATATCATGTTATCAAAAATCGTGCATCACACACAAAGCAAATAACCATCGCATCATAACATAAACAACCACAAAGCATAGCAATCATTAAGAAATAATCCAAACAACAATATCACACCAACCTTACCTCCCAATTCTTTCGAAACATGGCTCTGATACCACCAAATGTAACCCCCTCGACCTAGTCTGGGCGAAAGACCGAACCGAGCGGGTCACACGGGGAATACTGAAGTAAACCATGAAGGTTTACCTCAATAAATGACCCTAATTTTTTTTCCTTTTTATCTTGTCTAGATGCATATCATTAACCAAAGTGTCAAGACTCATAGCGGAACATTTAACATCTCAAACAAACGTTGATTAAACACTTGATTGTATACAAACACGATTTAGGGACCATTTTGTAATTTTAGCAATTTATGGGGACATCTTCAGTTTTTAAGTTACCCACCATTAGTTAATCATATTATATGCCACTCTGTGAAATCACAGTTCAAAACAATCATCCAAGCTCATTTAATTGCGTCCACAACATTCAGGGACTAAAACGTAAAGAAATAGAACCTTTAACAACTTGCTAGTTCGGTACACAGAGCAGTGTACCAAAACGCCCGTATCGAAACAAGACCCTTTGTTTCGAAACATGAGCCCGTATCCAAACATCCTCTAAAACGTTTCGAAACATCAAATTCCAGTAGCCAAACCTCACGAGTATGTTCCAATACACCATGTCATGTTTCGAAATGCCATGCCCATTTTAGAAACCCTGTTTCGATACAGCCTTAGGCGAATCGAAACACTGGACCTGAAATGTCAGATTTTTTCTGGTTTTTCTCATTTTTAAGCAACCATAAACATCCAAGCATGCTTCCAACTTATATCTAACATATCCAAACATCAATCTTCAAACATTCCAAGCATGATCAACAGCATTCCATGGCAATTAGCAACATAAGTAATCTATAGGCATGCAACCTAGAAAATAAGCCATGCAAGATACCAAAATGCATATCCAAGCATAAACTAATTACCAAAGGCCATTTACAAGTTAACATAGGCATCACAAACTTGCCACAAAACATGGAGTTTCAAAACACACACTCACAAAACATTAAGGCGTCCTCCCATTGCCAATTATTACTAATAAGTAAACGTAAAACCATACTTGAGCTATGTATCACTCCTTGAAAACCTCATTGCTTTCTTGCTGCTCCAAAAGAGCTATTTCTCTACATTGTTGGTAAAAGAGAGCGTAAGCACAAATGCTTAGTGGGGGATGCTCAAAACAAAACAACCACAACAATGCATCTAAAACCACTTTCTCAATTAAAATCTTTATCTCATCATGCTAATTCTATCTCATGCTTGAAATCATTTTCAAATAAAAAGCAACAACATTATAACCACATGTACCATATATCTCATGCATTAACCATAATGCAAAATCTCAAAACAAAACTACTCATGTTGGTTTCTCATAAAACATTTCTCAAAACATGTTCTCATAAGCAAAACTTAATGCATAAAATCATTTATAATCAAGGTACATGTGAAATTCATATATTTTCATTTTAGCAACATTACTCGGATATGCGGATAGCTTGACGAAATCTCACATCATCAAGTCCTACCTCGGAGGAATCTCACATCACCGAACTCTCATGGAGATATCTCTCATCGCCACAAAGCTTGATGGAATCTCACATCATCAAGACCTATCGTGGTGGAATCTCTCATCACCACACTCTCACTTCGGAACGAGATGGCACTATGCCCATTGCCCGAACCAAAGAGCACGTACAAATTTCGTATATTATAGTGCACTTCTCATCCTATTGGTCGACCAATTATATCTGATAATAATAATCTTATCTCATGTCAATATACACTTTTAAACATCATTTACCTATTGTTTTTCAATGCATAAACATAAACCATTTCTCATCCCATTTCAAAAGCATAAACAATTCATAGCATTATCTCAACAAGTTCTATCTCTTTGAACTCATAAATCTATCTCATGGGATCACATAAATCATCAAATCATTTCTCAAAACATGCATAAAACAGTAGGTTTAATTCTATCTTCAAAACAGGAGCATGATCACAAAAAACAATAGGATAAAATCGAGAAACGACAGCGAAACATCTCATAGTTACTTCCGAGATTAGATTAGCATTTCAAGCTTAATCTAAACCCCCAAACCTTGCTTTCAAACCTTTAAAAAGCTTTAACACCAATTTCACTCACCGACAACGCCTCGCTTGGTCTACCGAAGCATAATCAAGCTTCCGGATCAACCGCAACTACTTCCGAAGCTAACGAAACATCATCCTCTGCTTCTAACAAAAGCAAAACAGAGAATTAGTGCACCCCATTGCACCAAAATTCCCAACAACACAACATCTCAACTTCTACCCACAATCGTCAAGCAATTTACATTTGTGAACAACCAAAAACATCGGCGAAACCTCTCCAATTAATCTCCAGTCATTACCCAGGGAGATTAACATCTCAGCAACCTCAATTTACATCTAAAAACATCAAATCAACACCAAAGAACCTCCAGCTATCAAATAACCACACAACCAGCTCATAATCTCAAAGATTTCACTCAAGAAATCAAGCAATCTAACTAGTTTCGGGTTTCCATTACTAAAATCATTAAATCAACATTCCAACACATCATAATCATATCTAAATCTCATTATAACTCACAAAAATCAGTTTGAAATAAAGATCTTTTGATTAAACCCAAAAAAACACCAATTAAATCCATTTGTCCATAAACACAATATCAAAACTCAATAGAAATCATTAGTAAAAGACTAAAAACTTGGGAATTTCAATAAATAATTCATCATTAGAGGAGAAGAACGAAAGCACCTCTAATGTTGGCTTTTTCCTCCAATTGAATGGATTTTCATGAGAAAACCAAAGATACAAACATGAGACTTTGATAATAGATCAATAGGAAATCAAAGATAGACCAAATCCATAGTTTTCCTAAAATCTTTGAAGTGGAAAACAATGTTTGGCTGAAGAGAATTTGAGAGAAAATGGTAGAGAAAAAGTTAGTTACGTGAAATGTGTTTTTAGAAGAAAAAAAATTATCAGCAAGCTGTATGATTTTATTCAATTATGAAAAGCATACAGCGTGACGGATCATACGCCTCGTTAAAAACCTCCCTAGTGGAGGAAAAGAGTACGATATGACCCGTCAAAAATGATACAAAACACCAAGTCTATCATAAACAAGCCACAAAAAACGAGCAACGATTCACGCCTTCCTTTGCTAACACATCGGCGAAACCATTAGCCTCTCTAGGCACATAGCAAAATTGTATCTCGTAGGAGACCCTACAAGCTTGATCAATCGCTGTAAATACATCCCACAAACGCCACGGTCGTTTCGCCGAACGTGTAGCCCAACTCAATGCAACCTGGGAATCCGACTCAATAATCACACATTGATCGCGCCAACTCCTATCCAGAACTAAGCTCAATGCAAATGCTATAGCCCGTATTTCAGCTTCATTCGAGTCCATCACTCCCAATGGCCCCGAGAACATTCCCAATATCTAACTCTCCCCGTCGCGTATCACCCCACCAAACCCTGTAGGACCCGGCTTACCCCACGCCGAGCCATCGACATTAAACTTCAACACATCCAGGACCGGTGGCTGCCAACACACCCCAACCCACACCATCCGCACTGTCGGACTAAGAACAAGAGCGTACGGACATGTCCACCAAACCGACTCAGGCATCATCTCTCCCTCTGCGCCAACCTTAATCCAGTAGAAAGAACGCGGCTTCACCAAAAAGCATAGCTCATCAATCGACAAACATTTACCGCGAAAGATGAGTTCATTCCTAGCCAACCATAACGACCACAACAAGGCACTGACACTCGCTACCCACCATCTCCTCATACTACCAGTAAAAGAACAGTGGAAATGCACAACATAAAAATTAGCAAAACTCACCGGTAAAGGTAGCGATACACCCCACCAATAACGCAACCAATCCCAAAATTTCAGCACGCTCGGACATTCGTAGAAGAGATGTGCAATAGATTCTTCCGATGACGCACACCACGGACATTTACCCTGCTCATCGCTCAATGACAGCCCACGAATTCGCAAGAAATCCGCTGTTGGCAACCTCCGCAACCAAATAAACCAAAGAAATGCCTGGACTTTTGGCGGTACCAAGACCTGCCAAGCAAAACAATCCCCAATGTCATTATCGCCCACCTTATTCAGCATCAACAGTTCGGACAGTGCTTTAACAGAAAATTCCCCATGTTCATCCGGGCGCCAAATGAGAGTATCAAGGCGATATTCCCACAGACGAACCTCATACACCAAATCACATAACGCCCGCAACCGTTCAAGCTCAAATAATCGCAAATGCCGCCTAAAGAAAAGTTCCCATTGCCCGTGATCGAATTTCGCATCCACTGCATAATCACTAACCCATGCTAACTTATTTATCGCCAACGAGAACAATCGCGGAAACAAGTCCTTCAAAGGTTGCTGCGTTATCCACGGATCGAACCAGAACAAAACCATCCGTCCGTTACCAATCTTCCAATGAAAACCTGACACCCTCAAGTGTCGGTCGATGTTAGCCGAACAGGAATTAGTCACAATCTGTTTCCACACAATAGACATTGTCGATAAACTCTCCGTGTTAAAACGCCACCATTGAGTATGTTCTCCATACTTTGCTGCGATTAAACGTCGCCACAACGAGTCGCGGTCACTAGCATAACGCCAAACCCACTTAGATAACAATGCCATGTTTTTCACCCTCAAATCCACCACTCCCAAGCCTCCCAAATGTCGCGGCCGACACACAACCTCCTAACCTACCATACTCATCCTTCGTTCAAGGCCAACACCGCCCCAAAGGAATGCACGACGGATCCGATCCAATTGCGCTATTACCCCCTTTGGAACCACAAACAAACCCATATAAAAAATAGGCAGAGTTGATAGAACTGAATTTACCAATGTCACACGGGCAGCAAAAGACAATGATGTACGCTTCCACCCAGCTAGCTTGCGTCGGAAGTTAGCTATGACATGCTCCCAAACAGAGAGTAACCGCGGGTTAGCCCCTAACGGAAAGCCTAGGTAAGTAAACGGCAACACACCCTGTCGACAACCCAGCAACTCAGCCACTAACCCACCCAACTCCCCTTCCACGCCAATGGCATACAACGAACTCTTAGCGAAATTAATCTGCAAGCCAGAACACGCCTGAAAATAGTGTAAAATGCGTTTGATGTTCCGTGCAACTTCCACTGATGCTTCAAAAAATAATATTGTATCGTCGGCAAACTGCAAGTGAGATAAGAACACATCTGATACTACCTCCACCCCACGGATTAAACCTGCTGACTCGGCATTCCACAGCATCAAGTGTAACGCCTCTGCAACCACAACGAACAACAAAGGTGATAGCGGACAGCCTTGACGCAATCCACGTCCCATCTTAAATTCCTTAGTCGCACTTCCATTCAACAAGACCGACAAACGAGCGAAACCAATGCATTCCCTAACCCAACCTCTCTAAACCGCACAAAACCCCATCCGAGATAACACTGAATCTAAAAAATTCCAGCTTACACAGTCGTAAGCTTTAGCAAAGTCTAGATTCAAAATAAAACCACATTCGCCTCTTTGTCTAAGCGAGTGTATCACCTCAATGGCCAATAAAACACCATCCACTAACTGTCGACCTTTAACGAACGCAGATTGTGTATCGCTAATTAAACTACCCAGCACTAATTGGAGTCGATTCGCTAGACACTTAGCCAACACTTTATACATTGAATTGACCAAACATATAGGACGATACTCACCTAACATCTGAGGAGTCGACACCTTTGGTAGCAGCACTATGAAGGCGCAATTTGCACCCTTTGGCAACAATCCACACGCATGAAAGCGTTCAAAAAATCGGAGAACATCATATCGCACCACCTCCCATCCTTTCTTGTAAAAGTCTAATGTAAAACCATCCGGGCCTAGTGCCTTCGATCCATCACACTCCCATAATACCTTTTTAATTTCATCCATCGTGAATGGCACTATCATATTGTTCCTATCAGCCTCTGATAACTATCGAAACCCGCCCTCGAACTTCCAATCACCCGCCCGAACATCACAAGCAAAATGATTGGTAAACTCGGCAACCACAAAATTACGCATAGTCAAAGGCGATGTAATCCACTGTCCCTCAATCATCAATCCTGGTATAAAATTTCTAGCTGTACGCAACTTTTCGCCGCTCTGTGAAAATAAGCAGTGTTGTGGTCTCCCAAACGTAACCATATAGCTCTCGATTTCTGACGCCACATAGACTCCTTATTGCGCATAGCACACCATAACGCCCTTATCCACCGTCGTCTCGCGTCCTCCACCCCCTCACTATCCCCACCCGCAACCATAGCCTCATCCGCCTTGTCAAGTTGCTGTTGCATGTCCGCAATAATTTTATTCACATCACCAAAACTATCTTTGTTCCATTTTTTCAGAAACCTTTTCAAATGTCGTAGTTTCACCATAATATTATCGTTACCAACTCCCAAACATGTCAGCCTACACCGTTCATCTACTATCTGTCGAATATTAGAGTGACCATCCATCCAACAATTAAAGAATATAAATGGTCGTGGCCCCCAATCTCAGTCGTCACATTTAAGAATCAATGGTGTATGATCGGAAACACCCCTCGCCAACGCTTCATGTTGTATCGAACTAAATCCATCTAACCAAGCTGAAGATATTAAGTAACGGTCTATCCGACTACAGTGATTTCCGGGTCCAAACCATGTAAATCGTTTGCCCATTAACGGTAAATCTACCATTCCCGAACCATTCACAAATTCCCCAAAAGATTCCATCTCTGCACCCCTATCGGAAACCCCTATGCGATCCGACTCATTTAAAATTGCATTAAAATCACCCGCGACGCACCACGGCCCCTCAAATCCACTCATCTGAGCTAATAGCGAATCCCAAACTACTCTCTGTCCAGCAACATCCGTAGGGGCATAGATCGCCACAATGCAGCATACCACATCCTCTTGCTGCCAACGCCCCTGAAGCACAATGTAATTGCCATTTATATCAACATTTTCCAAACGAAATCGATTACCTTCCCATATAACCAAAATGCCTCCAGAAGCTCCCACCGATGGTGAAATCATCATCTCAAAGCTATCAGAATACCACAGATTAGACACCCATAACGACGGTACCTCCTCAAGTTTCGTCTCATGTAACAACACCATATCTACATAATTTTTCCTTATCACCTCGCGAGCACTGCGACGCTTCGCGCTACCGCCCAAACCCCTGACGTTCCATGACAAAAGCTTCATCAGTCACAAACCTCGACTGTCCCCTTGTAATAACCCGAGAAATGTCTTTGATAATATCTTCCTCCCGCTCGCTCGATTTAACACCGATTAAAGAACCCAATTTCACCGTTGTCGCTGCCTCACTCGCTATGTCTCGTGGCAGTATATATCCGCTGACGTTGTCCCCTTCCACCACTATTTTTCTCGAATTTTTCTTTGTTCAACAACCCCCCAAAATAGTCCCATTCTTCACACGAGACTCACGACCAGCACCTTGCAACTTCTCACTCCCAATTATCTTCCTAACTTTGCAAAACGCCTCTCCTACTCGAATTAATTCAGTTTGGCCAAGACCAAATTTTGGCGCAATCGAATGTATAATAGGAGGAGAACTTTGTACCTCTGGTAAATTTTCACCTGTAGGAATCAAATCTCTCGTTCCCACTTCATCCACATAATTTGAATTAGCAATTCCAGCTATAGACAAACTCTCACATTGTGGGATATTCCCAACCAACTCTAGAGTCCTATTCCCACCATCCTTCTCAATTAACGGGCTGACCAGACTAACTAGAGCTGGTAGCTGTTTTTCCGGCAACCGGTCCCCCACCTGATCGTTATCTTGCACAACTACTCCCTGCTCATCTGCACACAATTGCGACCGTGTCCCTTGCGGATCAACCCAAGCAGCATTCATCACCCAATTCACCGGAGCTTCACCATGAGACCCTTGTGCCTCCGATTCAAGCCTTCTCGGATCGTGTATGGTTGCAGCCACCTGCCCAGCACATTCTTCCCCTCCCAAATCGGACCCCTGAGCAGAATTCTCCCCATCCTCTGTTGTCTTCCATTCATAACAGTCGCATTCGACCTCCGGACCTTTTCCATCCATTTCTAACACACGGGCCCAGTAAACTGCATTATCTACCTTGACTTGGATTCGTTCCTCAATGCGGGTGAATGATGTTGTCTCCACCATGATTCTACCACAATCAAACGATGTTGGCGTTTCTGTGTCATCATCCATACAAATTAATGATCCCTACGTGTTTTTAGAAATTAAAAGCTACTTAGTTTTTATCAATTCTTTTTATTTAATAAAAAATTTTAAAATAAATCAATTAAGAGGAAAAAAGTTGAATTAGACCTTTGGTCAATTACTCCTTAAAGATTCAAAGTTATGGTCTTTTACAATTTAATCACTTGAAAAATAGTTTTCATAAAATGCGTTTTAGTCACTAAAATCTCAATGTCCAACTTTCAACCATCAATTTTCAAAATTGACTCCACCAAACCTTTATATATATTTAAAAAGGATTATAAAACATTTTTCTATATTTTATTTGCCTCAAAAACCTCTTAAAACCATTTTATCCCGAAACTAGTCTAGATTATCTAAAACCAGTTCAACCGAACCCTCTAACCAAACCCGGCTAACTTATACGCCCAAAATCGAGGCGTTATAGTGCATAAACCAAAAGAACTTTATTTCTACAGAAAATAATCTTAAAATATCCTTAAACTCAAGTAACCGAAATTGTGTCTAAAACAAATGAGCATTTTTCAAAATTACAAACTCTCATTAAAATCAAATATACTTAAATAACATTACACCTACATGAGTAGTGCGCTCATGAAAGACCTAGGGTGACAGTTTGTTAATATGCGTGCAATCATGGAGTTTGTACCAACATGCTCTATAGACACACACAACCACACTGAATTTTCTTTAACAACTGAGAACTTAATATATATGTGCTTCAAATTTAAAGTGTTCTTATTGTTTATAGAATAAATGAATGCATATTTATTGTCATAAAATAACTGAAGTGGTCTTTCTATTCAATCTACAATTAGCAGCTCAAGTGACAAAATTATTTTGCATCATTATTCTATTAGAATTGAAGTTTGTAAACCTGATGCTCTCTAACTTACCATAACTCCGACATGTGAGCATGTAATTTTTGTTCTCAATTAGCAGCTCAAATATCTGTCTAACATTCCAACAATGTACACAATTTTCGGATGCATACATACTTAAGCATAAATTAGATTCTCAATAGCTTATGCATAGAGAACCTTTTGGATTTTCTAAATTTCAAGGTTACTTTTTAGGGCATTGAGTAAGGCTAAATTTTTCTTCTTTAGAAATACGAGTATCACTTGGTTTTACTCCCACTGAACTTGTAGTATATACAATTTTCAACCAAATTTATCTCAAAACTGAATGAGATAATCAATATGAAATTTATAATTTCATTAATGAGAGTCATAATTAAGCTCATAGATGAATTTTTTAAATTTACATATCATTGATTTTGTATCATTAGACACAAATCCATGATTTTACCATATAATTCATTTCTTCAATGTCTCCATTGAAAAACACAAGCTTAACATCCATTTTATGTAGCTCAAGATTAAAATAAGCAACACGCGTCATGATCATCTTGGAAGAGTCTTTCAATGAAATTGAAGAAAAAGTCTCTACGAAATCAATGTCTTCTTTTAGAGTATATCTTTTAGATGCAATACGCGTTTTATACTTATCCACATTACCATTTCCATCCCTATTGGTTTTAAATATCCATTTACAATCAATTGGTTTGCACCTTAAGGTAATGAGACAAGTTCCTTAACTTTATTGTTTTGCATAAAATTATACTCTTCTTGAATGACATCAATCCACTTTTGAGAGTTATAACTTTTATGGCCTGATAAAAATAATGATTGATCATTTTCTAGCATTTCATTGTTATCCTTATTTCCTTGAGGAAATACAATATAATAATCTCGAATAGTATTTTTCCTTCCTCTTGTAGACCTCTTTAATGACACTTGTTTTTTTAAAGTTGTTGAGTTTGTTCTTCTGAAACAACCACCTTATCTTGAATGAAAGTTGTTCAACATTATTTCGCTGAGTTACTTGATCCACTTCTTGATTAATGATAGGTGTAAAAACCTAAACATCATCAAAAGTGATAGTAGGAATTGAATTACAATTCAATTCTTCCTCAATGACAATGTATCTAACCTTATTTCTTCCTCCAAACTCAACATCCTAAAAAAAAAAATCTCTCCTTAAAATAAGCTTAATTGTGGGATCATAAGATTTACATCTCATTGATCACTCAAAATAACCGAAGTAGTTGCTCACTTTTGAAGTTTAATTACTTCACATGTGTCCAAACTTGTTACAAAAGAAATCAATCATTTTGTAACTTATTGTTATTTCTTTTGAGTTGGACCTTAGCAACTTTGTTCTAATATTTTTTATTGCCCTTATTCTTAAAGACACTAACTAAATGAGCACTAACCAAATGATTACTTTTGCACTTATAATGCTTCAATCTTTCTTCCTCTTGAACACAATGAGAAATGAACCCAAATAGAGTCTATTTCTCCCTTTTACAATTGTAACTAGAATTGGTTAAACTGTATAGGAAGCGATGTCAAAATCATAAGAATAAACAATTGTTAGAAAGTTCGATCTTATGTGCCTTAAATTTTGAAGCAATATTAAACATTTTCACAATGTACTCTCTCACATTTCCTTGACCCTTATACTTGATAGACATCAAAGAAGGTATAAATGATGTCATCTAAATCTTAATTTTTTGGATAAAATATTTCTTAATTTAGTCAAGGAAGCCCTTAGTATGAGTAATCTCTATAGATTTGTGCTCCTGGAGACATCTAGAATGTTGTGTTTTATGATCATTAGACTCATGCGATTAGAACAATCTTACCTCTCAAAATACCTTTTAAGGTGCTTACTGCAGTGAGAGGTGCAAGTAGTTATTTCCTTAGTGCAAAGTCTATGTTCATACAACCATCAAATACAATATGTGTCTTTTTTATTCCTTGAAATTAGTTTCACTAAACATGAATGTAGAATGTATTTAACAAATATTGTGACAGCAAAGATAAATTACCTCAATATAGAACAAAAATAAGTAATAAAAAAACAAGTTCACATAAATATTCATAAGTAAATAAATAAATTCAAAATAATGGCTAGTTCCCCTCAAGATACCAAACACAATATTAATATCAAGTCTTTGGACATTAATATTAATTGTAAGCGGTACTCTTGTTGTAGCAATCAAACATTGACAATAAACTATGTCAAACAATAGGCTAATCTTTGGACTAACGTATTGCTCACATAAAATTCCTTATAATTGTCACACATTTATCGCCACAATTTTCGTTGTAATTCTGCCAAATATTAACTTTCTTTTTGAGCCAATTAATAAATGCATTAATTACAAAAACTCATAATTATCTTAATATTTTAAATAAACTAATCTACACAAAAACGGTCTCTTTGTTACATTATGTTTCAATTAATCCATTAAAATATTAGACATTCGAAGCCAAAATTTGAATTTAATTGTTTCAAAATATTTGTCTTAATTTTATCTTTCAATCAAATTAAAAGATAACCAAAATAATAATAAATTTGAATAAAGTTAAACCACATATCAAGATACTTGACACTCCATTAATATTTCATCTTTAGACAAAACATTAACTTGCAAGTGATATCTTGGTACAGTAATCAAACATTAATAATAACAACATGTCAAACAGAAATCTTCCTTTGGGCCGATTTATTGCTCACATATAAAACTGAATAATTATCACATGTTTATTACCACAGTCGCACATGTAATAATGTTAATTATTAACCTTCCTTTGGGTCGATTTATACTAACATAATCCGACTTACATGCACAAAATCATTTATATTTTAAAATAAAATAATTTCCACAATAGATGTCACTTTGGTGACTTAATGTTTCAATTAATTTATCTCAAAATATATAATATAATTATACCGATATTCAAATTTAAAATTTTGTAACAGTCAAAACTAAAATTTCTGATAACACTTAAGTTTTCGAAATAACCCAAAATAAGTTGTCTGAATGAGGCTATCAAAAACCGAAAAACCTAAATCTTTGAATGTTTCTCCGAAAATTCCTTAAATATGCATTTACCAAAATTTTCACTATAAACTTAAAAGACAAGATTAATAAACCATTAAAATAAATACATTTGATCTTAATTTCATAAATCACCAACATATTAAATTTAAAATAATCAAACTTGAAAGTAAAAAAAAAACATATTAATGAATTCAATATGGATCACTAGAAGCTTTAATATTAGTATATGTTTTTCCAATATCAAAATCAAATGTGATTCAACAAATCAAGCAAGAATTATTAAAGATAATCTGAGTAAAGTTTCAAAAACTAACTTGATTATAAAGTTTTTAAGTCACGGTAAATTTACAAAGATCAAATCAAATTTTATATTTTCTTTCTAAATTACTAACGACCAAAACTAAAACTTTTGATCAAGCCGAAACAAATATATATTAAAATTAAAGATTAATATATATTATGAAAATAACATTAAAGATAACTTTATTAAAAATATAACAATAGCATAATTATCCTTTGTCTGATAACATGCCGTCCAAACTTAGACATCCCTCAAATTTTATTCCTAATAAAACACAAAACAATTTAATATGTTCATAACCTATTTCCTTCGTGAATTCCAGTTTCTAATACTCAACCATGTCATAATAAAGCTTTAAAACTAATCCAGAATCCACTAATTATAAGAGTTGAATGGCAAATAATTGATATCTTTATATCAAACAAATATAAATATCCGTTCGATCTATAACCATAAATTCATAGAACAGCGATTTCATTTAATAATTAAAACTTGAATTCAACATCAATTATTAATTCGAATACCAAATCAAAATTGAAACCCTTAAAAAGATTTCAAAACGAATCAATCAAAAATAAATAAATTAATTGGTTCTCAATGATTTAACACGGCGAGGCGCTGATGTCACTTGTTAGAACCAAATCATAATTAATATCAAACCTAATACTCAGGATCTTTCATGTCAAATCATCATGAACAATAAACCGAATAAACTGAATGCTGAAGCGTACATGAATTCATTCGTAGACTGAAAACCTTGAATCCTTTGATGGAGATCGCCTAAAAGATAGTTGTGATCTTCCAAGAAGATAGGTTAGCCATTGCCGTAAAAACTATATGACGGGACAAGAGTAATACAAGTTAATTTATTTCTTGGGGACCGGTACCTCTTTATATAGTTGATTATTAAATCAACTATTAAATATTTATAACTATGTCCCTCATTGAATTATAAATATATCTTACGGTATCTACACTTTTATTTCCATGTTGGAGCCTACTTTCTCCTGCTACTTAACGGGTTGCACGTCTCATGTGGTTTCTGAGATCGCCCCGTCGTTTGTCCTGTGATCCTTCTTATTCTCTGTCAACATTTCTGATAAAAACATCATGTCTTATTCGAAATAGGAAGCTTGCCTCCGGATGATGTTATCCCAATTTCGTCACCTAGCTGAGTTTCGGATGGTATGTTCTCATGGGACTGCTTCTATCCCCTTTTAGGATTGTTTCTTTCCTATTCTCGCTTTTCTGTTGTGCTTCGTTTACAATTTTAATTGTTTAGTTGAACTCCTATGCTATTAACCAATAGATTCGTTTGTAACTATTCACTGTAGAGTTCATTTAATGGTTGTTCATTGCTAAATATTTTTTGTTTGGTTGCTCAAAGTGCTTGGATTTAATATCATATTTGTATTTTTAACAGGTTGGAGCTCCTGCTCGTGTTGGTCTGGTTCCACCCGGCAACACCTCTTTCTTCCAGCTACTTATATTTAAAACCCAATTCAGGTTTTATGTTTGCATCATCAATTATGTGTTACATTTCAGGTACTCAACATCCCAACCAAGATTAACAAGGCTACTGTTGAAATGTTGGGTCTTCCGAGGCTGCACTTCTTGCCAAGCTTGGAATTAGGCCCTTCTCATATGGTCTTGTTGGGTGAAAGCAAAAGAACATATGTGTCTACTGTCTACAATGGAAATCATTAATCTGAAGAACAGAATGAAGTACTGCCTAGTCAAATCTAATCTCAAATCGTGAAATGCCGTGTAGTTTAACATAAATATGGTGAGAATACACGAAAAGCAGCACAAATACAGGAATATTCTCTAAACATATTTGGCGTACATCAAAATTCAAATATTATACAAACTCTGCATAATCTAAACAACAAGTGTTGGATTGATCATAACCAGCAAGATTGAGCTATAAATGAGTGGGAATTTTGGAACTGTGGATTCACCAAAACCAACTGTTGCGGCAATCAATAGCCTTCATATTAGTAGGAACTAATGGCATTCGTCCAAACTCATCAACAAACTTGTTAACACATTCGGTTCTTCTTTCGCTATGACCTCCCATGCTGCTAATGCCGGTTGAACCGATCTCAAATATTTTCCCTACCATTGGAGCACATGAATTTAATTTAACATTAAACGATTGAGGAGCTACAAGGAAACACAAACATGCAGAGCTTTAGCATCTGTTTACCAAAATCAGTTGAATTCTTTTCTATACGTACAGCTCACCCATACCCAGATGGCTTCTAAACGAGCAACTAAAATGCAGCATTTATACAAACAGGCAATAATGCCATGTCCGTCTAACTAAACTATGACTTATCTAGTGACTACTGCTGCAGCATCTCGATTGCTAGTTTCTATTTTTTAAAGGTTCTTTTAATGTATATGCCACAAACATTTTAACATACAGAACATGAGGATCGCAAAAAAGAGAGGAAAATAAAGTATAGATGAAGCCTCATTTAAATTCTACCTTTCACCCATATGGGAGGAGAACTTGTTGCATTTGCGACAAGAAATGACATCGCGATATCTTCACAATTCCTGGTGAATTCAGCATTGGAGTTAATATATTAACAAACATGTAAGATGCATAAAACGATGAAACCATTTAAAAAGTTCCACAATAGTAGTAAATGAAAAGGACCTGTTCTTGGTTATGTATTCTTTAATTGACGCTGGCATCTCATCAGTGTAAAGTTTGAGATACTTCTTGTGGAAGAAGGCAGCCTTCGAGAGTACCATGCTGTATGTACCAGTCCACCAAACGGACCACCATCCACCATATTTGTATTTATCATTTCCCTTCTGCATAAAGATGAACAAATCAAGATGGTGCTTCTATTGAGTAATTTGCATATGATCCTCATAGAATAAAAAAAGGGTTTAACAAGTCTCGGAATTCAATCCATTAGTTGATGCATGTAAAAGTTTCAATCAATTGTATATGCTATTAGAGATATGGATAAAGCTAAAAGCTAAACTTTTCAACATATAAGGGAACTTTCATCGATCAGTGCAAAACCAGATAAATGGAAACTTCAAGTTCTATGACATTCAGACATTTCAATCAATTAGAAGAATGAGTTTTAGACTTTTAGTCAATGCTCATAGTAACATGTTGACATGAAATTCTAACTAAGAACATTGGCAACAAATGTGAAGCTTGGCGCCAGATATAGCCATATCTAAAGAGGTGTGAAACTACATGACCATGAAACTTGACAAAGGAAACCGATAACAAGAGGCTACAACATGGCTAAAATCGAAATCTATGAATATGCAATGCAAGTGCGTAGTGTACCTTTTGATTCACCCAATGCGTACGTGGGACATATCCCACCATTGTATCTGGGGCACTTTGCCAAACAGTGAAAGCAAACTCTACGGAAGAGCAAGGGAATACAACATCATCATCAACTGAAAAAACTGCATCTGTTTTCAAATCCTTAATTTCTTTAAATCTGTTGTTCAAGCTATCTTCTTTATTGACATCAAACACCAAATTAACTTGGTGATCCTTTCTAGAGTTCAACCGTACAACATGGTTAAGATATCTCTTAAGCGAATCGGATGGAGGATCCAGCTCACTCCATACAATATGTATTGAATCGAGCTTTGGACATGAGGCGTAGTGGGAAATCGACTTCTTCAAGAGATCATATCTTTTCCAAGTATTCATTACAATTGAGTATCTTCCCCTGTATAAAAAAGATTACACAATCTGGTAGTGAACATCATCACTTTATAATCAAATTTGGGAAATTTGTCAGTAAATGCCGTCAATAGATTTCAATTTTCAACTGTAATATCAATCATCTTTTGACATTTTTTTATAACAATTTAAGCTCAGAATGGTTTTGTTTGAGTTCAAAATCCTTCAGGGGGGAAAAGCTTTCAAAAGAATAAACACTAAAAAGAATTTTAGGTTTAAGTTTAAATGATCTATCACTTCTAAATAATTTCAGCTGAAACTGGTTAAGTCCCAGATCCTATCTGTTGCTATAGCTTAAGAAACAATTAAATTTCCATAAATAAAAACATTTTAAAGAACTTTATAACAACCTGATGGGTGTTTTTTTTAGTAAATATCATAATTTAGAATCTTAGATGATAAATTTACTTGAAGTTTCCAAAAAGGTACGGAGCTTTTATAGTCATGGTTCTTTAGCTTTATATCTAAACGTTGAAACTACTCAAAAAAAATCTAAAAGAAAATCCAAATGAAAATATAAGATTTAAAAAAAATGTTCTCATATACTAATAGTGAAACGCACCTTGGAGAAGAAGAGCGGTCAACGTCACCAGTCCATCCCATAAACGAAGAAGAACCATCGCGATTTCGGTTGGAGATGGCGAGTATAGTTAACGCGACGCAACCTAAGATGAGGACCTTGCTCTTCGCCGATCCAAGGGTCCCGTTACCGACTTGACGCAACTTGAAAACCAATCGGCGGCTAATTGGCAAGCTGCCCCTCATCGCCTTCAACCTCTGTAATTCCTACTCAATCTCTTCCTTACTTGTTCCTTATAAGAAGATTGAGTGGATCAGAACTCGAGGGTGTGACTCTGAATGGAGCCCGAGTCACGAAACTGAAAATATCACCCCGGGGATTCTTAGGTTGCAAAGTATATTATTCGATTCCGGTACGGTGAGAGCGCGGTACAATTCTCGCCGGTGATGGAAAACCGGGGGAGGGAGGAGAATAATAGGGTGCGGTGATGTGTAGGAGGTTAAGGAAGTAGAGTCCCATAAGATGCATACTAGGGCAACACGTTGTAAGAGATTATTGGCTGGAACTAAGATGTTGATCTCTTATGGGTTTTTTTCTCTCTTTCTTGTCCGTTGCAAGTACGTAGGTATATGGTGCGGCTAATATGCGAATAAGTTTGAAAATTTGTTCAAGAATTTAAAACTTTACAGTTCTTCATAATAATTTCGGTTAAAGTTTTTTTTGTATCTTTCACAAGTTTTGATATTTATAAAATAAATTTTGATATTAGTATTTTTTTATAACATTTTAAGTTTTTGGACAAATATTGATACTTACAAAATAAATTTTGATATTTGTCAAAAAATACGAAAAAAACAACTTAAAATATTATTAAAAATTTTAACATTTTAAATTTTTACACAAATATTAAAATTTGTCTTTTTTAACCACGCCCTAAATCTGTAGAGTCGCCTAAAATAGATACGTTAACGTTAAAGGAGATAACGAGAACCCTTAGATTAGAATCTGATGGTTATTCCGGTTTGTTGAGGTTGACTCGGGTATAGTCAGAGATAGCCTATAAGATATTTAATAATTTGGATAGACCCATGTATGTTTTATTATTTTTATTTAAATGAAATTTTAAAAATATTTAAAATTCTATCAAATTTATATGATATTGGGCTTTAGGAAAAAATAAAATTTTAAAAAATATATATTTGATTTGTGAGATAAACAAATAAAGGTATATTATATTAATATATTTTTTATAAAAAAATTATACAAGACAATGTAAGCATTTTTAGTCACTAAACCAATTAATAAATCTCTGAATATTATTTTTTTTAAATCGAGTAAATAATAAAATGTATTATTTTATTTATAATCAAAGATTTTTTTTGAATAAATTGAAAATTAACGATTAAAACATATAAATATTGTGAATGAATATTTTTTCGTTTTATTAAAAAGGCTAAAGAGAATATCTCGATGTGTTCAAAGAAATATTACTAACCGAGAAATTCACTAAGTGATCGAGTGACTAAAAATATTAATGTTATTTTACCTTATATGAGTTCGAGTCTCAACGTTTACTTTGAAAATGTAAATATCTCTCTCCTCAATAAAAAAAATACCACTGAAATGAACACCCGGAGGAGACCCAGTTGCTTTGGCTTTAGACAACTTGTATTTGAAGAAGAACATGCCAGTTTTTTAGATATCAGAATATTGTCGTTCGTTATGCTTCGTAAGATTGTATTATTCTTTTAATTAAACATATTATTTAGGCTAAACTATCGCAATGGTCACTTATCTTTATCTCGCGTATATTTTTGTCACTGATTTTGAAAATTAATCGTTATGGTCACTTGCATTTTTGTTTTTTAAACATTTGGTCACTCGGGTATTAATTGTCATTAAACACTAACAAGGTGCTGACTTGGCACAATAAAAAGAATGATAAATTACCTAGATAGTCCCTAAACTATTACTTCACTCTTATTTTAACCACCGAAATAAAAATAATTTATATAATTACACATTTAATCCTACATATTTACATTTTTTATTTCTTCTCCCCTCCACCATCTTCCATATTCTTCTTCATCTAGCCCAATATCTAATTTTCTATTATATTAATCCTCAATTCACCATATATTTTTTCTACTTTCCTTTTTTCCCTACAAATCTTGTGTAACACCCCAAAATCCGGTCTAGTTGGAATTGGGTTCCGGTGATCGGAAATTATGCATTGATGAAGTTTAAATATAGAATTGGCTAGCTAATTATTGATATCGGATTCTAATTAAGCTAATATGTTGTCATCGGACTTTGTCGAATAATATTGAAACCTATATAGTGACTAAATTGAAGAAAATGCAAGTTGGAGAGCAAAACCATAGTATGATGAGAGTTGAGGGACTAATCTTGCTATTAGCCCCTCCTTAATTAAAACTCACCCACGTGGAATATTCTGAGAGCTTTCCTTCGATTGGAGATAATTATGGGCAACACAAAAGAAATAAGGAATTGTGAGACTTACCCGAGAGTTCTAAAGCAAACACCTCTATCTTTATCATCTTCTTCCTTGAAGCATACACCTCCATTGGAGATAATTTTAAGCTTTGCTTTTTCTACGTTCTATTGATATCGAATTGTTGCTATCAATCGGGTAAGCTATATTCCTCAATCGATTATTGGATTCCATGGATACATCAAGTTTAATCTTAAGCTAGGGTTTTGACCATCCATGGATATCTCTTCGTTTCAATCTATATTAAGATCGGTTATCGATTTTGATATCGTTGTATTGATTTTGATATCGTAATATCGATCCTAACAATATCCCTATTGATTTCCTAGCTCAAGAAATTGATAAAGAGCATCCACTGTCTCCATCCAAAGCTAGGAACAAGGGGATTGCTATATGATAACTACATAAATATCCTTGTTTTCATACCTTTTTGCTATAGCATTTGCATATTCTTAAGTTCATACCATAGCATTTAGACTGCATTTAGGTTGCATTTTCTTTTTCTGGGTGTATCTTTATCTTTGCTGGTTATTGGTCCATATCGAGGGATACTGCTCAGAGGGTTGGTTTTTGGGTTATGATGTGCAGGGAAGGAGTCAAGAGAGAAAGCCTGTGCCGGGAATTGCTATAGCATGATGGAAGTGGATATTGGCCAGCACGTGAGATACACGTGAGCTGTAGAAGCATGTGAACATGCAGAAAAGGACGATCTGACATGTGCAGCAGCCGGTACCCACTTGCAGACTGTCCTCCTTGTCTCCTCGTGGAAGACCTTGTCGGTGGATATTCCTTGGGATTATCAAGGCATCTTTAGGGCACTAAACCCTAGAAGCCTCCACTATATAAAGGGGAGAGAAGCTTGCAGAAAAGGGAGAAGGAAGATAACGAAAGAGAGGCGAAAGAGAGAGAAAGTTACACGGAGAGAGAAGTTACCACCTTCATCTTCTCCAGCTTGGTGTCCTCCATCGTTGAAGCTCCAAGGAGTGGCCTCACCGGCCTCGAGAGAGGTGGTGGGCCTAAGACAGTCGGGAAGTCCATAGCGGAGAGGGAGTTCACCTTTCTTTCTATCACTATAGTAATTTCTTTTTATATCTTTATATTTGGTGATGTTATCGCAATGATACGTTGGATGTTGTTTTAGGTGGCTTGGGTTTGATGGATGATTTTATTTTGAGTACTTTTTAATGCATGCTTTGGCTTTTTCAGTGTTTATCATGATTCTATGCTTTGCTTATGCATTTCTCATTTTGTTGGGATGTGTGGGGCTCGATTCGATCAACCAATGTTGCGCACCAAGTGGTGGAGAGGTGGATTTTTGGGTGTTAGGATTTAGGAAGCAAGAATGGAAATGGACACAATGATTTATAGTGGTTCAACCTTCTAACCAAGGTCTACATCCACTACCTTAGCTCCCCACTAAGGATTTCTGAATCAATCCACTATTGATTCGTCCCCTTTTCTAGGTTTAGGAGGTAACCCTTACACACAATCAAGCTTTCTACCCAAAGCCTTGATTGAAACCCTCTTTTACAAAGAGATAAACAAAGCAAACTTAAAACCCTCTAATAGGTGTTTGTTTGTACAACTAATCACTCACCCAAAACCTAAAACACTTGAGCAAATTTGACAATTTTGGCTCACTAGTGTTTGTCTATACAAGAATTGACAATTTAGGCACTAAGACAATATTTGATCATTTGATGTTTGACAATATGAGCATTAGCCTTCTCTTGATGCTTGGAGGTCCTTTTTATACTCCTTGATGAGTTTATAGCCGTTGCTAGCCGTTGTGGATCAAATGGAGCCGTTGAGGACTTTAATTCCCACCATAAATGCAGTTCTGCAGCTCCCCGTTTCGAAACGCTCGAAGCCGTTTCGAAACACTCTCAATGTAGAAAGAGCCGTTGCAGTCTGTCAGGGTACCCGTTTCGGAACACCCCCTTGCCATTTCGAAACGCGTATCGAAACGCTATAGGCCCGTATCGAAACGCCTGCATTTAAAAGTTAGTTGGGAAAATAGCCGTTGGGGTTTATGACCGTTGTGGTCAATGCCACGTAGGCGTATCGAAACGGCCTAGCCCGCTTCGAAACGCTGGGCAAAAATCCTGTCTAAGGAAGTCCCGTTTCGAAACAAGTTTCGAAACGATTTTGCCACTGGAATCCCCTATTTCGAAATGCCCTAAGGTGTTTCGAAACACCTAGACAGTTTTGAGAAGTTTGGCTTTGAAAAACATGAAAAACCCTTTTAAAAACTTCCCTAAACATAATTTCAAGTTGTTTGGACTTTGATAATGTTTTAAATACTTTTTAAATCAGTCCAAAACATTTTTCAATTATTATATCAAAACATTAGTTCTACACATTTCCTTAAAGTTGTAAGAGCTTAGGGTTGTAAGTGCTTTCAGAGATAGGCCCTACCTTAAGCGCCTTCGAGAGTTGGTCGTTCTTTAAGTGTATGTTAGGGTTAGTAATCGAGAGAGCTAGCCTTAGAACCCTCATAAGCAATTGAGTGACTGTTGAGAGGCAGACTCTAACCTACCTTAGAGATAAGTGATAGGTTTCAAGGGCTAAAAAGGATAGTTCGTGAAAGGTAGGGGAGTGTTAAGAGTTTACGCCGAGAGGTATGATTGTAGCATTTCTGACTCTCAATTTCCTGGCTAGAGATAGTTTAGGAGCACTCTTAGTAAATCCCGCCTAGCATAGAAGATAGCTGAAGAGCCTTAGTATCGTTAAGAAGCTTGAGTTAGGTTGTCCATCATTCCCAGCCAGTCATTCCGTAGTGAGTTTAGCATATGAAAGGGGACATGTTTATCATATTGTTATCCCATCTTTCTCTGCATCGTTTTGCTTCAGCATTATTTTATGCCATCTCTTTTACTTTAGCATTATCATCTGCAAAAAGTTCAATCTTTATTGTTACAGCAACCGTGAACACCTCCAATCCCTGTGGAGACGATACTCACTCATCACTTTATTACTCGTTCGACTTGTATACTTGTATCATTTGCGTATCATTTATAGTATTGCAAGATCGCGCAACAAGTTTTTGGCGCCGTTGCCGGGGATTGGCAATTGGTTGTTTTCGGTTTTTGTTTGTTTTTTATCGCTTGTTCTTTTTGTTTTTGTACAAATTTATTTTAAGTTTTTCATTTTTCTTTTCAGGTGTCTTGCTAATGTATGACCAGAAGGCGGTCTAGAGGACCCCTGCAATCACCTATTTCTGAGATCGAGCATTTCTTGAGACTTAGGAGACGTGTTCGAAGAGAAGAGACTAGAAACATGAACGAAGAAATACCACCACCTCAAGGTAACGGAGATGCTATGGCAAATGGCCAGGGAGAAGCAACTCGACCACGAGCAATTAGAGATCATTTGACTCCTATCTTGGACGATCTCTATCCCGGAATAGTAGCTCCAAAAATTCAGGTAGCCCAGTTCGAGCTTAAACCTGTTATGTTTAACATGTTGAACACTATTGGTCAGTTTGGAGGTATGCCTCACGAAGATGCGAGACAACATATATGTGCTTTCTTGGAAGTTTGTGACTCGTTCAGACAGCAAGGAGTGCACAAGGATGTGCTAAAGCTTAAACTGTTTCCATATTCTTTATGTGATCGTGCTAGAGCATGGCTAAGTGGAGTGCCAGATGGATCAATGGAGACTTGGACAGATCTATGAAAAAGTTTTCTGCTATGGTATA
Source organism: Hibiscus trionum (assembly GCA_030270665.1). Classification (NCBI taxonomy): domain Eukaryota; kingdom Viridiplantae; phylum Streptophyta; class Magnoliopsida; order Malvales; family Malvaceae; genus Hibiscus; species Hibiscus trionum. The sequence goes on along the minus strand of BSYR01000007.1, from coordinate 2,834,285 downwards.
ATCCACCAAATAGAAACACTCAGTTGAGAAATGATACTGCTTCTTTTCGTCAAGCTGATGACGAATCCATGTATGAGTGTTGGGATCGATTCAAGGGATTATTTAGGAAGTGCACAAATCATGGTTTTCATGATTGGACCCAAGTGGTTATGTTCTATAATAGGATAAATGCTCCCACAAGGATGATGCTAGATGCTTTAGCAAATGGGACCTTATAAGAAAAAACACCGGAGGAAGCATTTGACATTCTTGATAGGGTAGCCAACAATGATTACCAATTTTTGACCATAAGGCTTGGAACGGGGAGGAGAACCCAAGTAGCTCGAGATAGTGCAGCTGATGACTCGGTAGCCACCCAGTTAGCTGCTATCACAAATATGCTAAAGAACCTCCAACGTCCCAACGAAGTCAAGGAAGTGAAGTCCACAACCTCATGTCTCAGATGCGATGACAATCACCATTTGAGTGAATGCCCTGACAATCAAGAGTCAGTCAACTATATGGAGAATTATAACTGCAACAACAACCCATGCTCCAATACCTACAACTCAGGATGGCGTCAGCATCCAAATTTCAGTTGGGGTAATCAAGGGCACAGTAATTCTGCACAGCCAACGCCACAACAAAAATCTGATCGAAGCACCATCTTCTAATCAGATAATGCCATGGCAAGGTCACAAGGGAGCAACATCTTCATCTAACAGATCGCTGGAGACTACATTCAAAGAATTTATGGCTATGATAAAAGATTTCATGGGAACCACAAAAGTTTTGCTACAGGATCATGCAGAAAACATTAAAAATCAAGGAGCCTTATTGCAAAGCCATAGTTCCTCTCTCCGAGCTTTAGAAACACAAGTTGGTCAGATCGCTCAAACCTTACATGTGCGACCACAAGGAAGTCTGCCTAGTGACACTGAAGCCACTAAGCACCATAGCAAGGAACAATGCAGCGCACTCACATTAAGGAGTGGGAAGGAAATTAGTAAAAAGACAAGTTTGGGGAAAAAAGAAGGAGGACTCTCAACCCAACTTGCCTTAGGAAGAAGATAACTTACAAGGTCCTCCAGTTGAAGAGAAGGGTGAGGATGTCATAGCAAAAGAAAAGCCAGAAGAGGAGCCTGCTTTTGCTACAGCAAAAGATGCAACTCCACCAGTCCAGACAAATGAAGTCAGACCCCCTTCTTCTTTTCCTCAACGATTCAAGAAGCAGAAAGAAGACCTTCAGTTCCAGAAATTTGTGGATATCCTAGACAAATTACATATCAATGTCCCATTTCTGGAGGCCATTGATTAGATGCCAACATATGCCAAGTTCCTCAAGGATATAGTCACGAAAAAGAGGAAGGTCGAGAAGCAAGAAATTGTCGCTATAGCAGAAGAATGCTATTATATGTGGAGCAAGCTGCCACCTAAGAGGAAGGACCCAGGTAGTTTTGCTATCCCATGTTCTATTGGCGACAAGTTTGTTGGAAGAGCACTTTGTGATTTGGGATCAAGTGTTAACTTGATGCCTAAGTCGATTTTTCTGAAACTGGGAATTCGAGAGGCACAACCCACCAAGGTTGCGCTACAGCTAGCAGATCATTCTTCTATTCGCCCCGAAGGAAGAGTTGAAGATGTTGTGGTAAAAGTGGACATATTTATCTTTCCAGTCGACTTCTTAATCCTCGACTGTGAAGCTGACAGCAACACACCCATTATCTTGGGAAGGCCATTTTTAGCCATTGGGCGAGCTTTGATCGATTGTGAGAAGGGTGAATTCACGATGCGAGTGGCTGATCAGACAATCACGGTCAATATTCATGACACCTTCAAGTATACGAACAACCTAGGAGTATGCCAATCTGTGGATACTACAGCACATAATATGGTTGATGAGTTTTGCTGTAGCAATGAGTATCAAATGGAAGAGTTTGAAACGCTCTGCAAAGATGATGATTCAGACCAAGAAGAGGTCTCAAGGGAACTGAAGCAGTCTAGTCGACTCGAGGCTAGACCAGGTACGCACTTTGAACCTCTTGATTTTTCAGAATATATACCTCATAAACCTTCCCTTGAGCATGCACCTTCTTTAGAACTGAAACCTTTGCCATCACATCTTAAATATGTTTACTTAGGGAGAAATGAAACTTTTCCTATGATAATCTCATATAGTCTCACACCTAAGCAAGAAACTAGTTTAGTAAATATGTTGTTACACCAAAAAAATGTGATAGGGTAGAATATGGCTGATTTCAAGGGTATAAGCCCTGCTATATGTATGCACAAAATTTTGCTTGATGATTGTCACAGCAATTCAGTTGAGCCTCAGAGAAGACTAAACCCAACCATGAAGAATGTGGTGATGAAAGAGATAATCAAGTGGCTGGATGCTGGAGTAATCTACCCGATATCCGATAGCTCATGGGTCAGCCCGGTGCAATGTGTACCTAAGAAGGGAGGTGTGACTGTGGTAAGCAACGAGGAGAATGAGCTATTGCCTACTAGAACCGTCACGGGGTGGAGGATTTGCATGGACTATAGGAAGCTCAAAAAGGTGACCAAGAAGGACCACTTTCCCCTCTCATTCATTGATCAGATGTTGGATCGACTAGCGGGCAAGGCATTCTACTTCTTCCTCGATGGGTATTCTGGGTACAATCAGATTGCTATAGAACCCGAAGACCAAGAGAAGACAACTTTCACATGCCCTTATGGAACTTATGCTTTCCGGAGAATACCCTTTGGTCTCTGCAATGCTCCAACAACTTTTCAAAGATGTATACTGGCTATATTTTCAGACATGGTCGAGGATTTTTTAGAAATTTTCATGGATGACTTCTCGGTCTCCGGAGACGACTTCGACACATGCTTGGGCAATCTCGCCAAGGTCCTAAAGAGGTGTGAGGAAGCTGACTTACTGCTCAATTGGGAGAAATGCCATTTCATGGTAACGAAAGGAACGGTTTTAGGCCACAAGATTTCTAAGCAAGGGATAGAAGTTGGCAAAGCAAAGGTCGGGTCATTGAAAAACTACCTCCCCCCATTACTGTCAAGGGAGTAAGAAGCTTTCTAGGGCATGTTGGCTTCTATCGGAGATTCATCAAGGATTTTTCGAAGATCTCAAAGCCGCTATGAAATTTGCTATAGCAAAATCAATCATTTGTGTTTGACAAAGGTTGCTATAGCGCGTTTCAAGAACTAAATGAGAAGCTTATCTCATCACCAGTTGTCATTCCACCTGATTGGAACGAGCCATTTGAGTTGATGTGTGATGCAAGTGACTACGCCGTCGGTGCAACACTTGGACAATGCCGAGTATAATGTCAGGTACAGAGGCAGGAGAGCGTGTCGTCTACAGGGTTGGTAGCAAAAGGGAGAAGGACAATGAGTTTGTTTTTATCCATTTTTGGAGGGACGGAAGAAAAGGGGGAAAAGAAAAAGATAAGGAGGTTTTATCCGAAAAGTGGGGAAGATGAATTAAAAAAGAGAGAGAAAAACAAAAAGCAAGAGAGAGAATGTTCATCTATTTAATGAGGAGAAACCCTAGCCATATAAACCCATATTCTCTCTCCAACCGTCAGCTATCGCATTAACTCCAAAAGATTTTTCTTTCTCTTAAAACCGACACACGTCCCCATCACCTCCCCTCTTCCATTAATTGTTCAGTTTTCACCTTTTTCAACCCCCTTATTTCCTTCATCATCATCAACCGCCCCCTCACCTTCTTCATCTTCTTCAACACTCAAAACTTTTCCCTCCATATTTTCGATTTTCTCCCAAACACACAGAACACCCTTCACCATTTTCTTTCCATTCACATATTCACTCCCCTTATTTTAAACAAAAACTCCATGGCTCGTTGTAAGAACGCCCCTGAGACTTCTGACCGTCCCAAACAACAACCAGTCCTAGAAATTCCCAAATTTCTTGACGAAGCAACAAAGAAGAGATGGACAAAGCTCAAGGACAGGAATGTTCTTTCAGAACTAGGGTTCAAATACCCTCCAGAGGAAGAAGATAAGTTCGACCAGTCTATAATGGACGTCATTGGCACACATGGATGGAAAACCTTCGATGCTCACCCTGAGGAGATTTGTACATCACTTGTAAAGGAGTTCTATGCACACCTCACAAGTCCAACACAGTCTACAATTCATGTGCGATGAGAGCAGATAAAGTTTACTGCCGCAACAATCAACAAGTTCTATGGGCTAAAGCACACTGTAGACCGTCACACTTCTTTTGTGATGACAATGGGCGCCCAGACGCATCGCGAGGTGCTAGAGGACATCTGTTTTCAAGGAGCGGTGCTGGACAATAACAGGTCAGTCGAGAGAGGACGCCTCAAACCTGAGGCAAAGGTATGGAACCACTTTGTAAGACATAAGTTTATGCCTACACTACACACTGCCACCGTCCACATCTCTAGACTTTTCTCATTCACTCGATAATACATGGTAGACACATTGACATAAGAAAGATAATAGTGGATGAGGTATATGCTTGTTTGAAACGGCCCCGAAGTCCCCTTGTTTTCCCTAACCTGATCACTGCCTTGTGTAAAAGAAAAGACGTCTTCATAGACTATCTTGTAGATACAACTCTTTCAGGAAAGACAGGTTTGACTCCAGCCCTCGTTAAGGAACTCCGAGGATTTAATGAAGACATGCCTCAGCAAACAGTGGAGGGAGGAGCTAAAAGTTTTGCTGCAGCATGAGTAGCAGCATTGGTGGTAACAACAAAAGAACTGAGCACTGAGCTCAACCTGATGAAGGCACACCAGCGGGCGTACCTCATATATGCCCAACACCGCGATAGTGCCATAACATCCTATTTAAGCAAAATCTTACCGGACCAGAACGTCTCTTTTCCACTATTCCCTATGGAGTTATTGCAATCCCCCACCACTGCTACAACAAGCACAATGTCCCTCAGTGACCCTAGCTCCGTCCAACCTGCTGCCAAGAAGAAGACTCCGAGAAAGAAGACGTCTGAAATTCCTGCTGCCCAACTAGAACAAGAAACTCCGTCTGCTCCACCCACTGCAGAAGAAACCGACCCAACAGCCTCTCCGGCCAAGAAAAGGAAACGCACCAGAAAGGAAACCAATCCTAAACCGTCACGACCAGAAAACCCACTTTCTGAGCCAGAACAGATACCAAGTGATCCCGAGGAAACCCCTTAGAAGGAGACCACTACAGCACAAACAATTGAGCCGACACCAGCGCGAACTGAGGATGCTACAACATCCAGACCAAAAACACGCATCAAACATATTGTTGGGCGTGTCAGGCCCTCATCTAGTGCTCAGTCAGTCTCCTCAGAGAGTGTGGACGATGTAGCAGACCCACACCACTACTCCTCTGAGAAATCAATAGACAACACCAGCAGCAGCACGTAGCCTCCACACTCAGGAGGTAACTAACTTTTTTCTTTTCAATTTTTCATTTTTCATGGCATATAGTGTAGATTAGTTTATGCATTGCGGACACTGCATTTCTCAAGTTTGGGGGTGTTAATATTCATAGTTAATATTTTGCTTTAGCATATGCATTATAGGATAGAACACAATTTTTACTATGGCATTCTGTTTAGTCTAGAGACAACCTATGAATGTATTTATGATGTCTGACGATGAAATCTTAAAGGCCTGAACTAAGTTAGAAAAAACACAACTAGTTGAGATCTGTAGAACTGACTTTAGGATCTAGTTGTAAAAAAATTGTTACACAACTGCTCTCTTTCTATAAGTAAGTTTGTTAGAAAAAAATTTCAGGAAGAACCCTAGTAAACTCTGATATGTAAACTCTAGAGAACTTAGAAGAAAAACTAGACGACCATGTGCTTAAACAAACGAATAAATGCTACGACATATCTGTAGAAGGACACTCCGCTTTGCTATAGCTTTTTCAGTGTTTAAAAAATAATAAGGCTTTGCTATAGCATATGAGTGAATGAAAGTTGTCACGGGATGACTCTGCCCACTAGCTCGGGGGTGAGAGGTTTGCTCCCTGCTCATCTAGAGTTAAGGCCGGTAGGTGTGATGAGCTGGCACCCTTCGTAGCAGAAAACCTATATCTTTGGGAGTCTAAAAATTGGAAAAGAACTATAGAACATAGTTAGGGTATAACTAGGGAGCTTCCTTGAAAATTTGTCTCACCAGCTTAAGTATAGGAGGAAGGCAGCCACGCACACACGTACACATCTTATTCCTAAGGAATGCTCTTAAGTATCTCATATCTGGTTGTGTATATTTATTTATTTGCCTAAGTTATTTCTGAGGACTGAAATATTGCCATAGCAATCCTCTAGGTTAAATCTTTGCCATAGTAGTTCTTTTGTTCTGTTCTATTCATTGCTTGAGGACAAGCAATAGCTTGAGTTTAGGGGTGTGATAACTGCATAAACATCCTTGTTTTCATACCTTTTTGCTATAACATTTGCATGTTCTTAAGTTCATACCATAGCATTTAGACTGCATTTAGGTTGCATTTTCTTCTTCTGGGTGCATCTTTATATTTGTTGGTTATTGGTTCATATTGAAGGATACTGCTCGGAGGGTTGGTTTTTGGGTTATGATGTGCAGGGAAGGAGTCAAGAGAGAAAGCATGCGCTGGGAATTGCTATAGCGTGATGGAAGTGGATATTGGCCAGCACGTGAGATACACGTGAGCTGCAGAAGCACGTGAACATGCAGAAAAGGACGATCTGACATGTGTAGCAGCCGGTACCCACCTGCAGACTGTCCTCCTTGTCTTCTCGTGGCAGACCTTGTCGGTGGATATTCCTTGGGATTATCAAGGCATCTTTAGGGCACTAAACCGTAGAAGCCTCCACTATATAAAGGGGAGAGAAGCTTGGAGAAAAGGGGGAAGGAAGATAACCAAAGAGAGGCGGAAGAGAGAGAAAGTTACACGGAGAGAGAAGTTACCACCTTCATCTTCTCCAACTTGGTGTCCTCCATCGTTGAAGCTCCAAGGAGTGGCCTCACCGGCCTCGAGAGAGGCGATGAGCCTAAGACAGTCGGGCAGTCCATGGCGGAGAGGGAGTTCACCTTTCTTTATGTCACTATAGCAATTTCTTTTCATATCTTTATATTTGGTGATGTTATCGTAATGATACGTTGGATGATATTGCCCAGCCACAAACTGTTTTAGATGGCTTGGGTTTGATGAATGATTTTATTTTGAGTACTTTTAAATGCATGATATGGCCTTTTCAATGTTTATCATGATTATATGCTTTGCTTATGCATTTCTCATTTCCTTAAAGTTGTAAGAGCTTAGGGTTGTAAGTGCTTTGAGAGATAGGCCCTACCTTAAGCGCCTTCGAGACTTGGCCGTTCTTTAAGTGTATTTTGGGGTTAGCAATTGAGAGAGCTATCCTTAGAACCCTCATAAGCAATGGAGTGACTGTTGAGAGGCAGACTCTAACCTACCTTAAAGATAAGTGATATGTTTCAAGGGCTAAAAAGGATAGTTCGTGAAGTTTAGGGGAGTGTTAAGAGTTTACGCCGAGAGGTATGGCTGTAGCATTTCTGACTCCCAGTTACCTGGCTAGAGATAGTTTAGAAGCACTCTTAGTATATCCCGCCTAGCATAGAAGATAGCTGAAGAGCCTTAATATCGTTAAGAAGCTTGAGTTAGGTTGTCCATCATTCCCATCCAGTCATTCCGTAGTGAGTTTCGCATACAAAAGGGGACATATTTATCATATTGTTATCTCATATTTCTCTGCATTGTTTTGCTTCAGCATTATTTTACGCCATCTCTTTTACTTTAGCATTGTCATCTGCAAAAAGTTCAATCTTTATTGTTACAGCAACCTTGAATACCTTCAATCCCTATGGAGACGATATTCACTCATCACTTTATTACTCGTTCAACGTGTATAGTTGCACCATTTGCGTATCATTTATAGTATTGCAAGATCGCGCAACACTATGCGAGAGCCATAGGAGCATCAGATTTTGAGGTGAGTGTAGTCGGAGTCTCGAGACTAGGCGAAAAGCCTTCCTGAATATTTTATTGTCGTTTTTTATTATTTAGCTAACATTTCCATTGAGGAAGTATGGTTGTTGATGCTCCTATGGCTATTGGTATTGTCATTGAGTATGGTTGTTGATATAGTTATTGTCATTGAAACATTGCAAAGAAATTATCGGATATTGATATTGACATTGAACCATGAAATATTGATCATGAGACATGTTTATTATTGATATCATTGGTCATTAGAATTCTCATTTGATATTGGATATATATATGAACATTGAAACCTTGGATTTGAATAGACATTGGATGCAATTGGCATGCCATAGAATTTATGAGCTTAGTGTATGGCTGGACTACGATCCTAAGGCTACGACCTATATTTATTTGGCGAGGCGTAGGGATGTGTATTGATATTGGTCATATTGGCGAGGCGGAGTGACTAGACTATTCATTGATTTGGCGAGGGTTAGGAATTCATGTATCCACTATCTTGATTCAATCCAAGGGCTAATGATTTAATGAATAAGTTGAACATTGTATATTGAAGCATAATAGTAACATTGATGAGCATATTGATGCATTATATTGACACTAATGAGCATGAGACCATGAATATGAGTTACTTTTTATATTGCCATTCATATTGTTATGACTACCTCACTAGGCAACGTATGCCTAATGTATTGTGTCTCATGCATTTCAGGTTGAAAGATCGTGTGTTCGAGGATCGGATAGTCAAGGCAAGACAAGTCACTACAAGCCCTAAAGTAACGTGTTTTGGTCTTAAGAACTCCTAGGAAGGTGGCAAAGTAGTTGAACTAGTCATTTATGCCTAGTTTGATGTGGTTGTGATATGCCTATGTTTTAATATGGTTGATGGCCCTAAATGGTCTCTTTGGTTGGCTATAAGTGGTTAAAAAGTACATACTTGGCTTATAAAGGTAAAAACATAGCAAACGTATTCGCATGGTCATGAAATTTGGCATGCTAGTAGTTTATACCATTGAATTGTTATGTATGAAGTTTTTTTGCATTTGGACATTGTTCGGTGGATCGAATCGAATAAATACCACCAAAAATCTGTCATTACAGGTCAGGCCGTATCGGAACGGGTGATGGAGTTTCGATACGGGTATGCATAAATGAACTTAAGGGTCAGGGCGTACCGAAACAACTTTAAACCGTTCCGAAACATTTCGTCAATGGAATCGATTGTTTCAATACGGGCTCATAGCGTATCAAAATAGGTCAAAGTCAACGTCAAATGAAGTCAAGTCGTTCTGATACAGGGTGTTGTCTTATCAAAACGGTCTAAAGAGAAAAGTCAACATGGGTTGATCCTTGTCCACCTGTTTCGAAACGGCCCTAAGGTGTTTCGATACGGGGTTAGTTAAGTTAGTTAAAGGCATATTAAATAGATTGCAATGTTCATTTGTAACCCCCTTAGCCCGGTCTAGACGGTTGACCCGAACCGAGGTGATTACACGGGGAAAACTGAAGCCAACTCGTTAAAGTTAACTCCGATTGACGACCCTTTTTTTTTCTTTTCTAAATGCAATATTAAACCTATGTGATCACCTAAGATCATAGGAAGAAAAGGCACAGCGATTGGAAATCAATTAGGGATTTACTTGCACAAATTAGACTTTTGGGGACCAAAATGTAAATTATTTATTATATAAATGGTTATGGTGAAAGAAATTTTACAAAATGTGATTTGGAAATATTACATTTTGGTGTAGTGACCAAATTGTAGTTTTTGCAAAAGTTGACTAGTGACTGTTTTGTAAAGGATTGAAACTTTGAATCTTTAAGGAGCTAATTTTACCAAATTATTTTTATCAGATTTCTCTTTAATTTGGGAGTTTTAATAATGATTTAATTAAAGGAATTAAGAGAGAAATTCTATTTTGACTTTTCATAACTATTTTACGATACTTTTCCCTCTTTGCATTTTCTCTCAACTTCCACTCAGCCAAACACATTTCCCTCACCAAATAATCTCTGGTTTTCATCTCTTTTGCTGAGAATTCATTCTCCTAAGGATTTCCAATCTTTAATTCACTAAAACCTTTTGTTTTCACCTTGGATTTTCAAGAAATCTTGCCCAAATTGAGGAGAAATCATCTATTAGAGGTAAGCTCCGTCCTTCTCCTCTAATGATCAGTTCTTTACTGAAATTCCCAAGTTATCAATCCTTTGTTGATGATTTTTAAGTTGTTTTTATGTTATCAATGTGAAATGGTTGTTAATTTCAAGATTCTTGATGAGATCTTGGTGATTTTCACAATTCTATGTTAAGATCTGTTTTAAGGTTGATTTCTAATGTATTTTGGATGATATGTGATGTTGAAAATGAGGTTTTAACAAATAAATCCCGAATAGTTTTGGATTCCTAAGTTTTACATGTTGGATTTGTGGTTTTTGGGGTGGTTTTGATGATCTGTTATTGCTGAAGGTATAAGGACGTGTTTGTGATTATTTTTGGTGTAGAATGAGGTTTAGAAATGATTAGAATTGATAGATCTTGGCTGGGCTTTGATTTGGGAAAGTTTGGAGGTGACTTCGGTTATTTCGGATAGCCGAAATGGTTTTTTTGAGTAGTGAAACGAGTTTGAATAAGTGGCTGGTGATTTCAATGCATGATGATGCATTAATCCTCTGCTCTTATGTGTAATGAACAGAAGAGACACCTTCGGACGCTTTTGGTATTGATCCGGAAGTGTCGGAAGCCTAGGAATCGTTTCGGCAAGCAAGCGAAACGTAATCGGTGAGTGCGAATGGTTTTAGAAGTCCTTGAGGGACAAGGAAACAAGGTTTGGGGATTTAGGTTTGGTTTGAAACACCATCCTAAATCCGGAAGTAAGTATGGCTAGATTTGCTCTCGATATGTGGTTGATGCCCCTAAATGCTTTTAAAATGCTCTTGATTTGTGTTAGACAAAATCATACTGTTTTATGCATGATTTATAACATGAAAAGATGTTATGTGTTGATCCCATGTGATAGCATGTCTATGAAAAGAGTTTTGAGATTTGACTAGATGAAATGCATGAATTGTGGTTTTGAAATGGGATGAGAATGATTTGAGAAATGTTGCATCAAAACAGTAGGTGAGATGATGTTTTAATATAATATATTGGCATAATTGATGAGATGATTACCAGATATAATTGGTCGACCAATAGGATGAAAGTGCATTATAAACTAAAAATTCGTACGTGCTCTTTGGAGTCGGGCAATGGGGGTAGTGCCATCCCGATCCAAATTGAGAATCCGAAGATGAGAGATACATCGGGGTAGGTCTTGGTGAAACACCCAAGCTTTGTGGCGAAGAGATATACCGCCATGAGAGTCCGGTGATGTGAAATTCCATCGGGGTAGGACTTGGCTTTATGTCAAGCTAATCCGCATATCTGAGTAAAGATGTAATATGAAATGCCAATTTATGAGATTGTATTTGATTCACATGTGCCAAATGTTGAGATGTTTTATGCTATGAGAAATGCATATGAGATTTGTGGTTTATGAAATGCTTTTGTTTTCATCAAGCATGAGTATGGCTTTGCCATGAAATTTGCATTGGTTAAATGCATGAGTTAGATTGAAGGGACGTGTGATTTTCAAATGGAGAATTGCTTTGAAATGGTTTTCAAGCATGAGATAGAAAGATCATGTTGTAGAAAATGGTTTTTGAGATAGTTTTAAAGTTGCATTCTTGCGTTGGTTTTTCTTAGAGCTTGCCTCACTAAGCAAATGTGCTTACGCTCTCTTTTACCAATAATGCAGAGAATTGAGACACTTTTGGGCAGCAAGGAGGCTAAGGATATCCAAGGAAGTGAAAAGCTCAAGTATGGTGACGTTTACGTATACTTTAGTAATGATAATTGGCAATGGGGATCTATGGTTAGTTTGGGAGATGTATTTTGGAACTCCCTGTGGTTGTTGCAAGTTTATTATGGTGCATGTGGTTTGTAAATGCCCTTTACGGTTTGGTTTGTGGTTTGTGGCTTTCGTATGATTTTCATGACTAGGAAGCATGTCTTTAGAACTCATGCATGGATGTTTGATGCTAAGTTTTGGTTCTTACCTCGTAATATCTATCATAGATGCTTAAACATGTTGTTAGTATGTTGTGGTATGATTTGGAACATTTCCGGATGTGCTTGGGTGTGAAAAGCCAGCAATATATGTAGTTGCAAGGTTGGGTATATCGAAACGCTCTTATCAATTTCGAAACGGTGGCCTGAAATGGTCATCAGGTTTCGGAACAGGTAGGAACGTTCCGGAATGCTTTGGCTACTAGAAAGCCATGTTTCGATACGGGTCTCTGAACGCACCCGAGTACCGAAACGGCCAACTCAGTTTCGATATGGCCGTTTCGATGCAGGGCTCAGCGTTTCGAAACACCCGACCGTTGGTCTGGATTTTGAACTGTTTCAGGTTCTTGTTTCTTACATTTTAGTCCCTGATGTTTATGAATGCAATTGGATGAGTTTGGAATGTTTCATTAAGTTGATATTTGACAGAGTGGCATGAAATATGACTAATTGAATATTGGTAACCTTAAAATCTGCGAGGTCTTTGTAATTTATGATTTTTAAATATTTTTCCATATTTTTAAAGCATCCCGAACTAGGTGTTCCCTAAACCTACCTTAAAGATTTGAACCGTTCACGACCGGCCTGATTCAACCTCTAAAACATCTAGGCCCAAAACCCGGGCGTTACAACTCTCCCGCACTTAAGAAATTTCGTCCTCAAAATTTACATGGTGGAAAAAGGTAAGGAAATTACTTCTTCATGTCATCCTTCCATTCCCACGTGGCTTCCTCAACGCCACGATGTCTCCACAAGACCTTGACAAGCTCGATAGTCTTACCCCAGAGAACCTTACTATCCGAATCCAGAATCTCAACGGGCTCCTCATCATACGTCAAGTCTGGATTCAGCTCAACTTCTTCCACATGCATAACATGCGACAGATCCGTTCTATACCTCCGAAGCATGGATATGTGAAACACATTATGTATCTTTTCCAACTTTTGAGGTAATCTCAGCTTGTAAGCAACATGACCCACACATTCTATCACCTCATATGGTCCAATGAACCTTGGACTCAGTTTGCCCTTCCAGCCAAACCTCGTCACCATCTTCCAAGGTGAAACTTTCAAAAACACACGTTCGCCTACTACGAACTCTATCTCCTTACGCCTCAAATCCGCGTAAGACTTTTGCCGGTCCGATGCTGCCTTCAAACGCTCACAAATGAGCTTCACCTTCTCGGTGGTTTCTTTCAACAAAACTGGAATCGAGACCAACTTTTGTCCCGTTTCAGCCCAACAAAGGGGAGTTATACACTTCCTCCCATATAAAGCCTCATAAGGTGCCATTTGGATACTTGCCTAATAACTATTATTATAAGCGAACTCAACCAAAGGCAAGTGCTTCTCCCAAGAGCCTTGAAACTCAATAACACAACACCTCAACATATCCTCAAGCACTTGGATAACACGCTCCAACTGTCCATCCGTTTGCGGATGATAGGAAGTACTGAAATTTAGCCGCGTACCCAAATCTTGATGTAAACATTCCCAAAACCTTGCTGTGAACCTCGGATCTCTATCCGACACTATAGGCACAATCTGAGCAATGTACAGCTCAGCAAGCCTATCCAAGGTATACGTAGTATACACAAGCAAGAAATGTGCACACTTCGTAAGGCGATCCACAATCACCCAAACAAAATTCTTCTTTGACGGTGACAACGGCAAACCAGACACGAAGTCCATAGTAATCCTCTCCCATTTCCATTCTGGGATTCTCAACGGTTGCAACAGCCCAAAAGGAACTTGAGGTTCAGCCTTAACCCGCTAACAAACCATACACTTGCTAACAAACTCAGTGACATCTTTCTTCAACCCCACCCAATAGTTCTCATCTCTCAAATCATGATACATCTTCGTACTACCAGGGTGCATAGCGAAAGGACTACTATGAGCTTCAGTCAGAATAGTGCGCCTTAACTCAACATCACTCGGCACCACTATCCGACTCTCAAAACATAAAACACCATCATCATTGAAACAGAAATCTAAAGGCCTTCCTTCTGTGATGTCTTGAACATGCGGTACCAGAGAATCATCCATCAACTGTTTATCCTTTATCAACTGAACCAAAGATGGTTTCACTTGCAACTCAGCAACAAGACCACCATCTCGCGATATGCTCAAGCTAGCAAACATCTCCCTCAACTCTACTGCCACTTTTCTGCTCAAAGCATCGGCCACAACATTGGCCTTCCCCGGATGATACTCGATCGTTAGATCGTAATCCTTAAGCAACTCCACCCAGCGTCTTTTCCTAAGATTCAACTCCTTCTGAGACATAAGGTACTTCAAAATCTTATGATCCGTGTACACAATACACCTCTCACCATATAGATAATGTCTCCAAATCTTTAAAGCAAAAACCACTGCCGCCAACTCAATGTCATGCGTAGGGTAATTACGCTCATGCACTTTCAACTGTCGCGATGCATAAGCCACTACCCTACCCTCTTGCATCAGCACACACCCCAAACCAACATAGGATGCGTCACTATACACCACAAACTCTTTTCCTGACTCAGGCTGGACCAAGATAAGAGCTTGTGTCAAGCTTCCTTTAGCTTCTCAAAATCTTGTTGTCTCGCTTCCGTCCACTCAAACTTAAAACCCTTTTGTAATAACTTCGTCAAAGGGGCATCAATCTTAGAAAATCCATCCATGAACCTTCGGTAGTAACCTGCCAACCCAAGGAAACTAGGAACTTTATGAACAAACCTAGGAAGCTTCCAATTCACGACCGCCTCAATCTTCTGAGGATCAAAACGAATCCCTTCAACCGAAACCAAATGGCCAAGAAAAACAACCTCCTTCAGCCAAAACTCACATTTACTCAGCTTAGTATAAAGCTGATTCTCTAACAATGCTTGTAAAATGATCCTCAAATTTTCCTCATGCTCCTCCTCGATATAAGAGTACACAAGAATATCATCGATGAACACCACAACAAACTTATCTAAGAATTCATGAAACATCCTGTTCATCATATCCATGAAAGTAGCAGGAGCATTCGTCAATCCGAACGACATCACTAGAAATTCATAATGTCCATATCTCGTTCTGGAAGCTATCTTCGGCACATCCACATCCTTAACCTTCAACTGATAATATCCTGACCGCAAATCTATCTTTGAGAACACAATCGCTCCTCAAAACTGATCGAAAAGATCAATCCTTGGTAAAGGATACTTATTCTTGATAGTCAACTTATTCAGCTGACTGTAATCAATGGACATTCTCATAGTGCCATCTTTCTTCTTAACAAACAAGACCGGTGCACCCCAAGGTGACACACTAGGCCGAATAAAGCCTCGGTCGAGCAACTCTTGAAGTTGCGTCTTCAACTCATTCTACTCCTTGGGTGCCATGCGATAGGGAGAAATGGACACCGGAGTTGTGTTCTCATACAACTCAATTCCGAACTCAACAACCCGACTAGACGGCAATCCAGGTAGTTCTTCCAGAAACACCCCAGGGAATTCACACACGGTCCTTATATCATGTACACGAACCTCCTTTGTACTAGGATACATAACAAAGGCCAGATAAGCCTCGCATCCCTGACGCAACATCCGGCTTGCTTCAAGCGTCGACACCATATTAGATAGGAATTTCACATTTTCTCCCACCACCACAACTTCATAATCATCCGCATGTTTCAGTGAAACTTGCTTATTTTCAAAATCCACAACGGCCCTATGCTCAACAACCCAATCCATACCAAGGATTACATCGAATCCATAAAATGACAATTCCATAAGATCAACTAAAAACACATGCTCTTGCACCTTTAAGGGACATCTCATATACAATCTCCTTATTACAACCGTCTCACCAAAAGAACTAGTCACACGCATACCCACATCCAAAGACTCAACAAGCAAACCAAGCATTTGGGCATGTTCACGCAATATGTACGAGTGTGTAGATCCATAATCAATCAAAGAAAGTAATGAAAAAGACTGCAAAGTAAAGGTTCCCGCGATCACGTCCGTGTCATTCCTCCCTTCTCGATGGGCATACACTCTGGCCTGGCCACCACCTTCAGGCTGAACAGCCACCACATGTGCTACATTTCTCGTACCTTCGTCTCTGCGCTGAAAGTTGCCACGGCCGTGCCCACAGCCTCTCTGTGGCTCATCTGCTCTTGTAACGCCCTGATTTTGGGCCTAGAAGTTTTAGAGTTTGAATCGGACTGGTCGAGAACGGTTCGAACTTTTAAGGGACATTTAGGGAACACCTAGTTCGGGATGCTTTAAAATTATGGAAAAATATCTAAAAATCCTCATTTATTATATGAATGATTATGGTGAAAACAATTTTACAAAATATGGTTTGGAAATACTACATTTCAGTGCAGTGACCAAATCGCAGTTTTTGCAAAAGTTTACCAGTGACTGTTTTGTAAAGGATTGAAACTTTGAATCTTTAAGGAGATAATTTTACCAAAATGTTTTTAATCAGATTTCTCTTTATTTTGGGTATTTTAATAATGATTTAATAAAGGGAAATAAAAGAGTAAAATCTATTTTGATTTTCAGAACAACTTTACGATCTTTTTCCCTCTTTTCATTTTCTCTCAACTTCCACTCAGCCAAAAACATTTCCTCCATCAATTAGCCTCTGATTTTCATTCATTTTTATGAGATTTCAATCTCCTTTTGATTCCTAATCTTTTCCTCATCAAATCCTCTTGTTTTCACTTCGGATTTTCAAGGAAACTTGCCCAATTTAAGGAGAAATCAGCCATTAGAGGTAAGTTTCGTCCTTCTCTTCTAATGATCAGTTCTTTACTGAAATTCCCAAGTTATCAATCCTTTTTAATGATTTTTGAGTTGCATTAATGTTAGAAACATGAAATTGTGTCAAAACTCAAGGTTCTTGGAGAGATCTTGATGATTTTCGTAACTATTGGTTAGGCTCTGTTTTAAGGTTGATTTATAGTGTATTTTGGATGGTAATTGATGTTATAAATGAAGTTTTATCAAATAAATCCCGAATAGGTTTGGATTCCTAAGTTTTGCATGCTTGATTGGTGTTTTTGGGGTGGTTTTGGCGTTCTGTTGTAGCTGGAGGTTCAAAGAGGAGTTTATGGTGATTTTTGGTGTTTATTGAGGTTTAGAAATGTTTAGAATTGATAGATCTTGGCTGGGCTTTGTTTTGGTAGAGTTTGGAGATGATTTCGGTTATTTTTGGTGGCCAAAATAATGCTTTTGGGTAGAGCAGCGAGTTTGATTAGTTGGCTGGTGATTTCAATGCATGATGATGCATTAATCCTCTGCTCCTATGTGTAATAAACAGGGGAGTCATCTTCGGACGCTTTTGGTGTTGATTCGGAAGTGCCGGGAGCTTAGATATTGTTTCGACGAGCAAGCGAAACGTAATCAATGAGTGCTAATGGTTTTAGAAGTCCTTGAGGGACAAGAAACAAGGTTTGGGGATTTAGGATTGGTTTAAAACACCATCCTAAGTCCGGAAGTAAGTATGGCTAGATTTGCTCTCAAATATGTGGTTGTTGCCCCTAAAATGCTTTTACATGCTCTTGTTTTGAGATAGACAAATCCCTATTGTTTTATGCATGATTTGTAGCATGAGATTATGCTTTGAAGAGATTTCATGAGATAGCATGTTGCATTGAAGAGTTTTGAGATTTTGACTTAATGCAAAGCATGTGTTACGATTTTGAAATGAAATGAGAATGATTTGAGAATTGTTGTATTAAAAACAGTAGGTGAGATGATGTTTTGACATAATATATTAGCATAGAAGATGAGATACTTACCGGATATAATTGATCGATCAATAGGATACGAGTGCACTATAAACTAAAATTTGTACGTGCTCTTTGGAGTCGGGCAATGGGGTAGTGCCATCCTGATCCAAAGTGAGAATCTGATGATGAGTGATACCATCGCGGTAGGACTTGGTGAAATACCCAAGATTTGTGGCGATAAGAGATACCGCCATGAGAGTCCGGTGATGAGAGATTCCACTGGGGTAGGACTTGACTTTGAGTCAAGCTAATCCGCATATCCGAGTAAAGTTGAAATGTGAAATGCCAATATAAAATATGAAAATGTATTTGATTCACATGTACCAAATGTTGAGATGATTTATGCTATGAGAAATGCATATGAGTTTTGTATATGAAATGTTTTAGTTTTCACAAGCATGTGTATGGCCTTGCCATGAGATTTGCATTGGTTCAAATGCATGAGATAGAATAGAGGTACATGTGGTTTCAAATGAAGATTTGCTTTGAAATGGTTTTCAAGCATGAGATAAAATGAACATGTTGTAGAAAATGGCTTTTGATAAAGGGTTTTGAATAATGCATTGTTGTGTTGGTTTTCTCTAGAGCTTGCCTCACTAAGCAAACATGCTTACACTCTCTTTTACCAATAATGCAGATAATTGAAGTGATTTTGGGCAGCAAGAAGGTTAAGAACATCCAAGGAAGAGTAAAGCTCATGTATGGTGATGTTTTTACATACTTTAGTATTGTTATTTGGCAATGGGGCTTCAAGGTTGTATTTGGGAGATTTGTTTTGAACTACCTATGTTTGTAGCAAGTTTGCTATGGTTTTGAAGTTTGTAAATGGTCTTATATTGTTAGGTTTGAGGTCCATATTTGGTTCATGTGGTTAGGAAGCATTCCTATAGACTAAATGTTCATGTGTTGATACCATGTTTTAGTTTAAGCTTCTTTAATATGTCATGTTATGTCTAATCATGTTGCTGGTATGTTATGGTATGATTTGGGATATGTTTGAGTGTGAAAAGAAGTGAAAACCCAGCAATTTATGCTATTGCAGGGTAGGGTGTATCGAAACACCCTTATCTATTTCGAAACAGGGGCCTGAAATGGCCATAGTGTTTCGGAACACTGTGGCTACTGGAGAGGCCTGTTTCGATACTGGTCTCAGAACGCACCCGAGTACCGAAACGGTCAACACTGTTTCGATACGGGTGTTTCGATACGAAGATCAGTGTTTCGAAACGGCTGACGTTGGACTGCAAATTTGAATTGTTCAAGTTCTCATGTTTTACATTTTAGTCTTGGATGTTGTGCATACAATTGTTTGAGCTTGGAATGTCCTTTTAAGCTGAAATTTCACAGAGAGGCATGTAATATGACTAATTATATAATGGTAAGCTTAAAATATGCAAAGTCCGTATATTTTCCAAAATTTACGTTTTGGTCCCTAAAAGTGTAAGTCTTACAATCGAGTCCTTAAATGATTTACGATCGCTGTGTTTTTCTCTCCTATGATTATTGAGTAATCATATAGGCTTAATATGTATCTAGAAAAGATAAAAAGGGTCGTTAATTAAGGTTGACTTTTGGGTTGACTTTGGTTTTCCTCGTGTAATCTTCGTAGTTCGGGTCAAGCGTCCAGGCCGGGCTAAGGGGGTTACATTTGTTGGTATCAGAGCCAGGTTAGCGAATGTTTGGGGCTTGGTAAGTGGTTATTGTATGTGATTGAGAATAATTGTGACTTGTTGGTGAAAGTATGATGTATGAATGGTGATGCTTGGTTCTAATGAGATGAGTTTGTGATGCTATGCTATGTTTGGGGTATAGTTGGGGATCACATTGTCATATCTTTACTATTGAGAAGAATTTTTTTCAAAAATGAGCTTGAGTACTTGGATTACTTACCTTATTATGCCTAATTGAATTTATTGTATTTTGTCAGTTGCATTGTTTTATTATGGGGCCACGTAGAGAGCTTAGAATCAATACCCGTGCTACGACTGAGAACGAGAATGTGGAGAATGTTGAGGATCTACCTCCTCCTCCCCCTGGTGGACCACCTGGTGGTGGTGGAGCTGGGGTTGGTGCTGCTGGAGTTGGTGCTGGGGTTGCTGGACCCGAGAGAGTTCAGGGGCAAGCTGCTCCTAATATGTCTGTATTGATACAAGCTATTGCTGGAGCTTTCCAGGCAGCAGTAGTTGGGGCTCTTGGAGCTGCACCACATGATGGTGCCAATGTAAGGTTGCCGTTAGAGCGACTTTACAGTCTGGGAGGAGCCGAATTTAGAGGGTTGACCCCGAAAGTTTCCGAGTCTTGGTTGGAAAGTACCAAGAGGATACTTGGACAATTGAATTGCAACAATGTTCAGAAGTTGGGGTGCATTGTGTCCTTGTTACATGGTGATGCATATACGTGGTGGACAACCACAATATCGGGGATGGATGATGATGATGTGACTTGGACATTCTTCTTGAATGCGTTCAAGAGAAAGTATTTGGGGGTTCGCTTCCTCGATGAGAAAAGGAGGGAATTCATGTCCCTGGTGCAAGTGAGTATGACGGTGGCAGAATATGAGGTGATGTTTGTACGCCTTAGCCAATATGCACCTGAGCTGATTCCTAGCGAGCGAGAAAGATGTGAACGATTTCGTTATGGCCTGGTGGCGGATGTGAAAACCTATATGCTCGCAGCAGACTATACTAATTTATATGTCTTGGTCACCAGAGCCAAGGACATTGAGCTGAATCTTGGTCTGGCGAGTCGAGCAAGAGGATCTAGCTCAAGGAAGCGAGCTGCAGAGCGTGATCTTGGTAGGGATCGCTATAAGAGGCATAGGGATAGAAGGCCACATGGTGATGCTAGACGTAGTGGTGGTAACCCTGGGAGAGGTCAGCAAGGACCAACTGCTTTCATATGGACTCCTGAGTGCAAATGGTGTGGTAGAAGGCACACTGGTGAGTGTTGGGGCAATCTTGGTACATGCTGGAACTGTGGTAATCGAGGGCACATGAAGAAAGATTGTCCTCAGCCATTGAGAGAAGGACATGCTTCGATGAGAGCAGTTGAGCCACAAAGAGGTCGTGGGCGCGGCTGTGGTAACTTTCAGTGCAGAGATGAAGGTGGAAGGAATGTGGCACATGTGGTGGGTGTTCAACCTAAGGGTGGTGGCCAGGCTCGAGTGTATGCCCATCGAGAGGGGAGGAATGAAACGGACATGATCGCATGTACCTTTATTTTGCAATCCTTGTCATTACTTTCTTTGATTGATTCTGGATCTACACACTCATACATATTGCGTGAACATGCTCAAATGCTTGGTTTGCCTGTTGAGTCTTTGGATGTGGGTATGCGTGTGACTAGTTCCTTTGGTGAGACGGTTGTAACAAGAAGATTGTATAGGATGTGTCCCTTAATGGTGCAAGATCATGTGTTTCTTGTCGATCTGATGGAATTGCCATTCTATGGTTTTGACATAATTCTTGGCATGGATTGGCTTGTTGAGCATAGATCCGTTCTGGATTTTGAAAGCAAGCGAGTTTTGCTGAAACTTGTGGATGATTATGAGGTTGTGGTGGTGGGAGAAAATGTGAAGTTTCTATCTAATGTGGTGTCTACACTTGAAGTGAGCGGATGTTATGTCAAGGATGTGAGGCTTATCTAGCCTTTGTTATGAATCCTAGTACAAAGGAGGTTCACGTACAAGATATAAGGACCGTGTGTGAGTTTCCTGGAGTGTTTTCGGAGGAATTACCTGGTTTGCCGCCTAGTCGGGAGGTTGAATTTGGAATTGAGTTGTATGAGAACACAACTCTGGTGTCCATTGCTCCTTATCGCATGGCACCCAAGGAGTTGAAGGATTTGAAGAAGCAACTTCAAGAGTTGCTTGACCGAGGTTTTATTCGGCCTAGTGTGTCACCTTGGGGTGCACCGGTCTTGTTTGTTAAAAAGAAAGATGGCACGATGAGAATGTGCATTGATTATCGTCAGCTGAATAAGTTGACCATCAAGAACAAATATCCTTTGCCGAGGATTGATGATATTTTTGATCAGTTTCGAGGGGCAACTGTGTTTTCAAAGATCGATTTGAGGTTAGGGTATTATCAGTTAAAGATGAAGGATGTGGATGTGCCAAAAAACAGCCTTTCGAACGAGATATGGGCATTATGAATTTCTAGTGATGCCGTTTGGATTGACGAATGCTCCTGCTGTTTTCATGGACATGATGAACAGGGTGTTTCATGAATTCTTAGATAAGTTCGTTGTGGTGTTCATCGATGATATCCTTGTGTACTCTCGTACCGAGAAAGAGCATGAGGGTCATTTGAGGATCGTTTTGCAAGCGCTGTTAGAGAATCAGCTTTATGCTAAGCTGAGCAAATGTGAGTTCTGGCTAAAGGAAGTTGTTTTTCTTGGCCATGTGGTTTCGGCTGAAGGGATTTGAGTGATCCTCAGAAGATTGAGGCGGTGATGAATTGGAAGCCTCCTAGGTTTGTTCATGAGGTTCGTAGTTTCCTTGGGTTGGCAGGTTACTACCGGAGGTTTGTGGATGGATTTTCTAAGATTGCTGCCCCTTTGACGAAGTTGTTGCAGAAGGAGGTTAAGTATGAATGGACGGAAGCGAGACATCATGCTTTTGAGAAGTTGAAGGCAACTTTAACGCAAGCTCCTATCTTGGTTCAACCTGAATCAGGGAAAGAGTTTGTGGTGTATAGTGGCGCATCCTATGTTGGTTTGGGGTGTGTGTTAATGAAAGAGGGTAGGGTAGTGGCTTATGCATCGCGGCAGTTGAAAGTGCATGAGCGCAATTATCCTACGCATGACATTGAGTTGGCTGCAGTGGTTTTTGCTCTAAAGATATGAAGACATCATCTCTATGGTGAGAAGTGTACTATGTACACGGATCATAAGAGTTTGAAGATGTCTCAGAAAGAGTTGAATCTTAGGCAACGACGTTGGGTGGAGTTGCTTAAGGATTACGATCTAACGATTGAGTATCATCCGGGGAAGGCCAATGTTGTGGCCGATGCTTTGAGCAGGAAAGTGGAAATGGAATTAAGGGCGATGTTTGCTTGTTTGAGCATATCACGGGATGGTGGTCTTGTTGCTGAATTGCAAGTGAAACCATCTCTAGTTCAGTTGATTAAGAACAAACAATTGTTGGATGATTCTTTGGTGTCACATGTTCATGATATTGTTGAAGATAGGCCATCAAATTTATGTTTCAATGATGATGGTGTTATATGTTTTGGGAGTCGGATAGTGGTGCCGAATGATGTTTAATTGAGGCACACTATTCTGACCGAAGCTCATAGTAGTCCTTTTACTATGCACCCTGGTAGTACAAAGATGTACCGTGATATGAAGGATGAGTACTATTGGGTGGGATTGAAGAAAGATGTCGCTGAGTATGTTTGTAAATGCATGGTTTGTCAGCGGGTTAAGGCTTAACATCAATTTCCTTCAGGGTTATTGCAGTCGTTAAGGATTCCTGAATGGAAGTGGGAGAGGATCACCATGGACTTTGTGTCTGGTTTGCCTTTATCGCCATCAAAGAAGAATTTTGTCTGGGTGATTGTGGATCGCCTCACGGAGTGTGCACATTTCTTGCCTATGCATACTACGTATACCTTGGATAAGCTTGTGGAGCTGTACATTGCTGAGATTGTACGGTTGCATAGAGTGCCAAAATCTATAGTGTCGGATAGAGATCCGAGGTTCACCGTAAGGTTTTGGGAGTGTTTGCATCAAGCTTTGGGTACGCGGCTGAATTTCAGTACTTCTTATCATCCGCAGACGGATGGACAGTCGGAGCGTGTTATCCAAGTGCTTGAGGATATGTTGAGGTGCTGTGTTATTGAATTTCAAGGCTCTTGGGAGAAGCACTTGCCTTTGGTGGAGTTTGCTTATAATAACAGTTACCAGGAAAGTATTCAAATGGCACCTTACGAAGCTTTGTACAGGGGGAAGTGCAGAACTCCTCTTTGTTGGGTTGAAACAGGACAAAAGTTGGTTTCGATGTCAGCTTTGTTAAAAGGGACCACCGAGAAGGTGAAGCTGATTTGTGAGCGGTTGAAGGCAGCATCAGATCGGAAAAAGTCTTACACGGATTTGAAGCGTAAGGAGATAGAATTTGCTGTGGCCGAGCATGTGTTTTTGAAAGTTTCACCTTGGAAAAAGGTGATGAGATTTGGCCGGAAGGGCAAGTTGAGCCCAAGGTTCATTGGACTATACAAGGTGATAGAACGTGTGGGTCCTGTTGCTTACAAGCTGAGACTACCTCAAGAGTTAGAAAAGATACATAATGTGTTTCATGTATCCATGCTTCGGAGGTATAGATCGGATCCGTCGCATGTTATGCATGTGGAAGAGGTTGAGTTGAATCCGTACTTGACATATGATGAGGAACCTGTTGAGATTCTGGATTCGGATAGTAAGGTTCTTCGAGGTAAGACCATTGAGCTGGTTAAAGTCTTGTGGAGACATCGTGGTGTTGAGGAAGCCACGTGGGAGAGGAAGGAAGACATGAAGAAGCAATTTCCTTACCTTTTTCCTCAAGGTAAATTTCGAGGACGAAAATTCTTAAGAGGGGGAGAGTTGTAACGCCCTGATTTTGGGCCTAGAAGTTTTAGAGTTTGAATCGGACCGGTCGAGAACGGTTCGAACTTTTAAGGGAGATTTAGGGAATACCTAGTTCGGCAAAAGTTGACTAGTGACCGGTTTGTAAAGGATTGAAACATTGAATCTTTAAGGAGCTAGTTTTACCAAAATGTTTTAATCAGATTTCTCTTTATTTTGGGTATTTTAATAATGATTTAATAAAGGGAATTAAAAGAGTAAAATCTATTTTGACTTTCATAACTACTTTACGATCTTTTTCCCTCTATTCATTTTCTCTCAACTTCCACTCAACCAAACACATTTCCTCCATCAATTAGCCTCTGATTTTCATTCCTTTTGATGAGATTTCAATCTCCTTTTAATTCCTAATCTTTTCCTCATCAAATCCTCTTGTTTTCACTTTGGATTTTCAAGGAAACTTGCCCAAATTAAGGAGAAATCAGCCATTAGAGGTAAGCTTCGTCCTTCTACTCTAATGATCAGTTCTTTACTGAAATTCCCAAGTTATCAATCCTTTGTTAATGATTTTTGAGTTGCATTAATGTTAGAAACAGGAAATTGTGTCAAAACTCAAGGTTCTTGGAGAGATCATGATGATTTTCGTAACTATTGGTTAGGCTCTATTTTGAGGTTGATTTCTAGTGTATTTTGGATGGCAATTGATGTTATAAATGAGGTTTGATCAAATAACTCTCGAATAGGTTTGGATTCCTAAGTTTTGCATGCTAGATTGGTGGTTTTTGGGGTGGTTTTGGTGTTCTATTGTAGCTGGAGGTTTAAGGACAAGTTTATCGTGATTTTTGGTGTTGATTGAGGTTTAGAAATGTTTAGAAGAGATATATCTTGGCTGGGCTTTGTTTTGGTAGAGTTTGGGGATGATTTCGGTTGTTTTTGGTGGCCGAAATGATGCTTTTGGGTAGAGCAGCAAGTTTGATTAGTTGGCTAGTGATTTCAATGCATGATGATGCATTAATCCTCTGCTCTTATGTGTAATAAACAGGGGAGTCATCTTCGGAAGCTTTTGGTGTTGATCCGGAAGTGTTGGGAGCTTAGATATCGTTTCGGCGAACAAGCGAAACGTAATCGGTGAGCGCGAATGGTTTTAGAAGTCCTTGACGGACAAGAAACAAGGTTTGGGGATTTAGGATTGGTTTGAAACACCATCCTAAGTCCGGAAGTAAGTATGGCTAGATTTGCTCTCAAATATGTGGTTGTTGCCCCTAAAATGCTTTTACATGCTCTTGTTTTGAGATAGACAAATCCCTACTATTTTATGCATGATTTGTAGCATGAGATTATGCTTTGAAGAGATTTCATGAGATAGCATGTTGCATTGAAGAGTTTTGAGATTTTGATTTAATGCAAAGCATGTATTACGATTTTGAAATGAGATGAGAATGATTTGAGAATTGTTGCATTAAAAACAGTAGGTGAGATGATGTTTTGACATAATATATTGGCATAGATGATGAGATACTTACCAGATATAATTGATCGATCAATAGGATGAGAGTGCACTATAAACTAAAATTCGTACGTGCTCTTTGGAGTCGGGCAATAGGGGTAGTGCCATCCCGATCCAATGTGAGAATCTGATGATGAGAGATACCATCGGGATAGGACTTGGTGAAATACCCAAGCTTTGTAGTGATGAGAGATACCACCATGAGAGTCCGGTGATGAGAGATTCCACCGGGGTAGGACTTGACTTTGAGTCAAGCTAATCTGCATATCCGAGTAAAGATGAAATGTGAAATGCCAATATAAAATATGAAAATGTATTTGATTCACATGTACCAGATGTTGAGATGATTTGTACTATGAGAAATGCATATGAGTTTTGTATATGAAATGCTTTAGTTTTCACAAGCATGTATAAGGCCTTGCCATGAGATTTGCATTGGTTCAAATGCATGAGATAGAATAGAGGTACATGTGGTTTCAAATGAATATTTGCTTTGAAATGGTTTTCAAGCATGAGATGGAATGAGCATGTTGTAGAAAATGGCTTTTGAGAAAGGATTTTGAATAATGCATTGTTGTGTTTGTTTTCTCTAGAGCTTGCCTCACTAAGCAAACATGCTTACGCTCTCTTTTACCAACAATGCCGATAATTGAAGTGATTTTGGGCAGCAAGAAGGTTAAGAACATCCAAGGAAGAGTAAAGCTCATGTATGGTTATGTTTTTACATACTTTAGTATTGATATTTGGCAATGGGGCTTCAAGGTTGTATTTGGGAGATGTGTTTTGAACTCCCTATGATTGTAGCAAGTTTGCTATTGTTTTGAAGTTTGTAAATGGTCTTATATAGTTTGGTTTGAGGTTTGAGGTCCATATTTGGTTCATGTGGTTAGGAAGCATGCCTATAGACTAAATGTTCATGTGTTGATGCCATGTTTTAGTTTAAGCTTCTTCAATATGTTCTTTTATGTATAATCATGTTGCTGGTGTGTTATGGTATGATTTGGGATATGTTTGAGTGTGAAAAGAAGTGAAAAACCAGAAATTTATGCTGTTGCAGGGCAGGGTGTATCGAAACACCCTTATCTGTTTCGAAACAGGGGCCTGAAATGGCCATAGTGTTTCAGAACGGATGAAGGTGTTTCAGAACACTTTGGCTACTGGAGAGGCATGTTTCGATACTGGTCTCGGAACGCACCCGAGTACCAAAATGGTCAACACCATTTCGATACGGGCGTTTCGATACGAAGATCAGTGTTCCGAAACGGTTGACCGTTAGACTGCAAATTTGAATTGTTCAAGTTCTCATGTTTTAAATTTTAGTCCTGGATTTTGTGCATGCAATTGTTTGAGCTTGGAATGTCCTTTTAAGCTAAAATTTAACAGAGAGGCATGTAATATGACTAATTACATAATGGTAAGCTTAAAATATGCAAAGTCTGTATATTTTCCAAAATTTACATTTTGGTACCTAAAATGTAAGTCTTACAATTGAGTCCTTAAATGATTTCCGATCGCTGTGTTTTTCTCTCCTATGATTCTTGAGTAATCATATAGGCTTAATATGTATCTAGAAAACATAAAAAGGGTCGTTAATCAATGTTGACTTTCGGGTTGACTTTGGTTTTCCCCGTGTAATCTTCGTAGTTCGGGTCAAGCGTCTAGGCCGGGCTAAGGGGGTTACAGCTCTCACCGGAGCCTGACCCTCTCTCATCGGCTGCGAACAATCCCTTTTCATGTGCACACGATTACCCCAATTCCAGCACGTACCAAGTTTGCCCCAGCACTCACCAGTGTGCCTCCTACCACACCGATTACACTCAGTTGTCCATATGAAAGCATTCGGCCCTTGCTGACCTCTTCCAGGGTTACCACCCCCACGTCTCACATCTGTGTGTGACCTTCTATCCTTAGAGCTCTTGAACCGATCTCTTCCAAGATCACGATCCGCAGGTTGCTTCCCCGAGCTAGACCCTCCCATTCGACTTGCCAAACCAAGATTCAGCTCAATATCCTTGGCTCGAGTGACCAGGACATAAAAATCAGTGTAGTCCGCTGCGAGCATATATGTTTTCACATCAACCGCCAACCCATATCTGAATCGTTCACATCTCTCTCTTTCACTAGGGATCAGCTTGGGTGCATACTGGCTAAGGCGTACAAACTGCACCTCATACTCCGCCACCGACATACTTCTCTGCACTAGAGACATAAACTCCCTCTTCTTTTCATCCAGATAATGGACCCCAAATATTTCCTCTTGAACGCGTTTAGAAAGAACGTCCAAGATACCTCAGCCTCATCTAAGCCAGCAATTTTGGTCGTCCACCACGTATAGGCATCACCATGCAACAAAGATACAATACACCTCAGTTTTGGACATCATTACAGTTCATTTGTCCAAGGATTCTCTTGGTACTCTCCAACCAAGACTCAAAACCCTCAGGGGTCAGCCCCCTAAACTCAGCCCCTCCTAGGTTATGGAGTCGCTCTAGAGGCAAACTCGCACCAGCACCAGCTTGAGGTGCAGCCACATGAGCTCCAGCTACTGCCGCCCGAAAAGCTCCAGCAATAGCTTGTATTAACTCTGTCATATCAGGAGAAGCTTGCCCTTGTACTCCCTCGGGCCCAGCAACCCCTACTCCGGCTCCCGCAGCACCAACCCCCGCTCCACCACCACCAAGTGGTCCAACAGGAGGAGGAGGCGGTAGATTCTCAACATGCTCGTCATTCTCATTTTCAGCCGCAACACGCGCATTTATTCTAAGCTCTCTACGTGGCCCCATTTGAAAACAATGCAAATAGCAAAATGCAATAAATTTCAATTAGGCAATATAAGACAAGGAATCCAAGTACTCAAGCTCATTTTCAAAACAATTCTTTCCAATAGTAATGATATGGCAATGGGATCTCCAACTATACCCCAAACATAGCATAGCATCACAAATTCATCTCAACCCACCGTCTTGCATGCATTACATCTCATTAAAGCTAGAACATCAAACAATCACACAACATGCCTTCACAAAAAGTCATAACCATTCATATTCACACCCATTAACCACCTACCAAGCCCCAATTATTCGCAACCTCGCTCTGATACCAACAAATGTAACCCCCTTAGCTCGGTCTAGACGATTGACCCGAACCGAGGTGATTACACGGGGAAAACTGAAGCTAACTCGTTAAAGTTAACTCCGATTGACGACCCTTTTTTTCTTTTATCTTTTCTAAATGCAATTTTAAACCTATGTGACCACCCAAGAATATAAGAAGAAAAGACACAACGATCGGAAATCAATTAGGGATTTACTTGCACAAATTAGACTTTTAGGGACCAAAATGTAAATTTCATAAATTACAAGGACCTCACAGATTTTAAGGTTACCAATATTCAATTAGTCCTATTTCATGCCACTCTGTCAAATATAAACTTAATCAAACTTTCCAAACTCATCCAATTGCATTCATAAACATCATGGACTAAAATGTAAGAAATAAGAACCTGAAACAGTTCAAAATCTAGACCAACGGTCGGGTGTTTCGAAACGATGAGCCCTGTATCGAAACGGCCGTATCAAAACTGAGTTGACTGTTTCGGTACTCTGGTGCGTTCCGAGACCCGTATCGAAACATGGCTTTCTAGTAGCCAAAGCGTTCCGGAACGTTCCTACTCGTTCCGAAACCTGATGACCATTTCAGGCCACCGTTTCAAAACTGATAAGAGCGTTTCGATACGCCCAGCCATGCAACTACATATATGGCTGGCTTTTCACACCCAAACACATCAGAAAATGTTCTAAATCATACTAACAACATGTTTAAGCATCTATGACAGATATTACGAGGTAAGAACCAAAACTTAGCATCAAACATCCATGCATGAGTTCTAAAGACATGCTTCCTAGTCATGAAAATCATACGAAAGCCACAAACCACAAACCAAACCGTAAAGGGCATTTACAAACTACATACACCATAATAAACTTGCAACAACCACAAGGAGTTCCAAAATACATCTCCCAAACTAACCATAGATCCCCATTGCAAAATTATCATTACTAAAGTATACGTAAACGTCACCATACTTGAGCTTTTCACTTCCTTGGATATCCTTAGCCTTCTTGCTTCCCAAAAGTGTCTCAATTCTCTGCATTGTTGGTAAAAGAGAGCGTAAGCACATTTGCTTAGTGAGGCAAGCTCTAAGAAAAACCAACGCAAGAATGCAACTTTAAAACTCTATCTCAAAAACCATTTTCTACAACATGCTCTTTCTATCTCATGCTTGAAAACCATTTCAAAGAAATTCTCCATTTGAAAATCATATGTACCTTCAATCTAACTCATGCATTTATCCAATGCAAATCTCATGGCAAAGTCATACTCATGCTTGATGAAAACAAAAGCATTTCATAAACCACAAATCTCATATGCATTTCTCATAGCATAAAACATCTCAACATTTGGTACATGTGAATCAAATACAATCTCATATATTGGCATTTCATATTACATCTTTACTCGGATATGCGGATTAGCTTGACATAAAGCCAGGTCCTACCCAGTGGAATCTCACATCACTGGACTCTCATGGCGGTATCTCTCTTCGCCACAAAGCTTGGGTGTTTCACCAAGACCTACCTAGATGGTATCTCTCATCATAAGATTCTCACTTTGGATCGGGATGGCACTACCCCCATTACCCGACTCCAAAGAGCACGTACAAATTTTTTGTTTATAGTGCACTTTCTTCCTATTGGTCGACCAATTATAACTGGTAATCATCTCATCAATTATGCCAATATATTATATTAAAACATCATCTCACCTACGATTTTGATGCAACATTTCTCAAATCATTCTCATCCCTTTTCAAAACCACAATTCATGCATTTCATCTAGTCAAAATCTCAAACTCTTTTCATAGACATGCTATCACATGGGATCAACAAATAACATATTGTCATGTTATAAATCATGCATAAAATAGTAGGATTTTGTCTAACACAAATCAAGAGCATGTTAAAAGCATTTAGGGGCATCAACCACATATCGAGAGCAAATCTAGCCATACTTACTTCCAGATTTAGGATGGTGTTTCAAACCAAACCTAAATCCCCAAACCTTGTTTCCTTGTCCCCCAAGGACTTCTAAAACCATTCGCACTCACCGATTACGTTTCGCTTGCTTGCCGAAACGATTCCTAGGCTTCCGGCACTTCCAGATCAACACCAAAAGCGTCCGAAGATGTCTCCCCTGTTCATTACACATAAGAGCAGAGGATTAATGCATCATCATGCATTGAAATCACCAGCCACTCATTCAAACTCTCCGCACTACTCAAAAACATCATTTCGGCTATCGGAAATAACCGAAATCTCCTCCAAACTTTCTCAAATCAAAGCTTATCCAAGATCTATCAATTCTAATCATTTCTAAACCTCAATCTACACCAAAAATCATCACAAACACGTCATTATACCTTCAACAATAACAGATCACCAAAACCACCCCAAAAACCACAAATCCAACATGTAAAACTTAGGAATCCAAACCTATTCGGGATTTATTTGTTAAAACCTCATTTTTCAACATCACATATCATCCAAAATACATTATAAATCAACCTTAAAACAGAGCTTAACATAGAATTGCGAAAATCACCAAGATCTTATCAAGAATCTTGAAATTAACAACCATTTCACAGTGATAACATAAAAACAACTTAAAAACCATCAACAAAGGATTGATAACTTGGGAATTTCAGTAAAGAACTGATCATTAGAGGAGAAGGACGAAGCTTACCTCTAATGGTTGATTTCTCCTCAATTTGGGCAAGATTTCTTGAAAATCAATGGTAAAAACAAAAGGTTTTAGTGAATTAAAGATTGGAAATCCTTAGAAGAATGAAATCTCAGAAAAAAAGATAAAAACCAGAGATTATTTGGTGAGGGAAATGTGTTTGGCTGAGTGGAAGTTGAGAGAAAATGAAAAGAGGGGAAAAGTATCGTAAAGTAGTTATGAAAAGTTAAAATAGAATTTCTCTCTTAATTCCTTTAATTAAATCATTATTAAAACTCCCAAATTAAAGAGAAATCTGGTGAAAAACAATTTGGTAAAATTAGCTCCTTAAAGATTCAAAGTTTCAATCCTTTACAAAACAGTCACTAGTCAACTTTTGCAAAAACTGCAATTTGGTCACTACACCAAAATGTAATATTTCCAAATCACATTTTGTAAAATTTCTTTCACCATAACCATTTATATAATAAATGAGTATTTTTAGATATTTTACCATATTTTTAAAGCATCCCGAACTAGGTGTTCCCTAAACCTACCTTAAAGATTCGAACCGTTCACGGCCGGCCCGATTCAACCTCTAAAACATCTAAGCCCAAAACCCGGGCGTTACATCATTGTTTAGTCACCGAGTCTTTGAAAGATTAAATTGAATGAGCTAATGGGCTCCAAATTGTATGAAATTTTACATGTATACTAATATTGTGGTGAATTTCAATCTAGTATAATCCATTACATTGAAGGACCCCTAATTTGTATAATTTACAAATTGGTCCCTAAAACTTGTAATAGTTAATATTGGCCCTAAAACTTCGTGTGGACTAATTGGAATAAGTTATATCATGATATTGAGTTCTTGAATGTTATTGGTTTAATTATTAATGTAAAAATGGAATTTTGTTTCACCGATTACTGTTTTGATCATCGGTATCACCTTCCGACCCGGTTCTCGACCAGACAGGGAAGGGGGTGTTACAAATGTGGTATCAGAGCTAGAGTTTAGTCGATTCTAGGACTAAATCGAATAGGAGTTATATATTGCGTATATTGTAACTTGTCGACTAATCCGATCTTTCATATAGATATGTCCGAGACTAATGAAGCTCACATAGACGAACTTGCTACTGGCTCCTCTATGCATGGAGAATAGATTAGTGGAGGAAATCCTCAGAACCCACTGCAACCGCAGGACCCTCATGTTCAGGGTACCGAGCCTGTAACACCTACCGCTCAGGCTGAATGTTACTAGAACCTAGCTTATATGTTTAGGTAGTTTATGACTGCTATGAAGTCCGAACAAGTTGTGCAACCTATCGCCCCTGTCGTTCAATACACTCGAGCACCTATTGATAAGCTCTCATAGTATCGAGCTTATACTTTTACTGGACAAGATGACGACAACCCTGAAGTTGCCAAATATTGGTTGGATAACACCTTACGGATTCTGAATAAGCAACTTCAGTGCTCGGACGAGCACAAGCTTGAGTGTACCATCGCGTTGTTGGCTGATGAAACACTCCATTGGTGAGAAACTACCATTTTGACAGTTTCAGAAGACACAATGATTTGGGAGTTTTTCCTTAGAGAATTTTGCAAGAAATATATCAGCGAGTTTTACCTTGCTGAAAAGAGAAGCATCTTCCTTCACCTCAAACAAGGTGGACAACCGACCGAACATTACATACATGATTTTTGCAAGTACTGTAGATACGGTACTGAGTACATTAAGAAGGAGGAAGAAAAGTTTTGGATGTTCATTGCAGGGCTTAATGATGAACTACACCCTATGTTCACTGTGTTAGGCCTTTCTAATTTCCAAGACCTTGTGAATCGAGTTAAGGGCACTAAAGCTACACAAAAAGCTCAATGAGCTGGTGGATCTGAAAATTCTAAGAAGAGGTTCAGGGATGATTCTTGACCTCCGAGATGGAACAAGAAAGGGAGATATCAAGGTCCCAAACAGAATATCCATCCACAACCCTCCCGTTCTGGAAACATTGAGAGACCTCAGTCTGTGACGCAGTCTTTTACTAAAGCAGCGTTCGTTGATAGCACTGGAGGTTCAAATCGAGGCAATCAGCATCCACCTTGAAATTATTGTCAGAATAGGCATCCAACGGGTCAATGTCGTAAGGAGACTGGAGCCTGCTACTACTGTGGTGAGCAGGGTCACTTTATCCGTGACCGCCCCTTAAATTCAACCAAATCTGCTGTTACACCGACTACTACTGCTTCTCTTGCTCAATCCTTTCGAGGTAGAGGATCGAAACAAGGATCATCGGGAACTTTTGTACGATCGAGTTGTCCAGGGAAACCCCTTAATAAGCAAGATTCAAAAGCCCCTGCTCAAATGTATCATGTGAGGGGCAGAGAAGAAGAGGGTGAACATGATTCCATTGCAGGTACCATCGAGCTATATTCATATTCTTTATATGCATTGATAGACCCTGGTTCTACTCATTCTTTTATAAGTACTATTGTAGTTAAGAAGTACAATATGTCTTCCGAACCAATATCATCGAGAATTTCTGTAACCAATCCCTTAAGAGATTGTGTCACCGTAAGGGTAGTGTGTAAGAACTGCCCCTTAAGGATCCAAAGGTATCCTTTTCCAGCCAATTTTTTTGCTTTACTGATCCATGAATTCGATGTTATTCTAGGCTTAGATTGGCTTAGTGAGCATCTAGCCTGGGTAGATTGTTGTAAGAGAAAATTGTATCTCCAGGGTCTGGGTAAGGAAAGTGTTGTATTGATGAACGCAAAGAATCCGTCAATGTACGCTTTGGTGTTGGAGTCTAAGGACGAATCATAATTGCGAGACATTGACATCGTATGTGAATTTCCTGATATCTTCCCCGATGAACTTTCGGGATTGCCCCCAACCCGTTAAGTGGAGTTTGGCATCGAGGTACAACTTAGGATTGCTCTCATTTCCATTACACCATATCGCATGATAGATGTGGAATTAAAAGAACTAAATGCTCAAATTCAAGACTTATTGAACAAATGTTTCATTCAATCGAGCTCTTCACCCTGGGGAGCTTCGGTTCTCTTTGTTAAGAAGAATGATGGTTCTATGCGATTGTATATTGACTATCGACAATTGAATAAAGTAACCATCAAGAACAAGTATCCATTGCCTAGAATAGACGACTTGTTCGATTAATTAAAGGATTCTTCTGTGTTTTCCAAGATCGATTTAAGGTCGGGCTATTATCAAATGAGAGTTAAAGAGTGTGATGTACCAAAGACTACCTTCCGTACAAGATGTGGACACTACGAATTCTTGGTGATGCCCTTTGGGTTAACCAATGCACCGGCGGCCTTCATAGATTTAATGAATCAGGTTTCTAGACCCTACCTTGATAAATTCGTAGTGGTTTTTATAGATGACATATTGATATATTTCAAGAATGAAGCGGAACATCGAGATCATCTTCGTATTGTGCTTTAGACCTTAAGAGAGAAACAATTGTTTGCGAAGTTCTCCAAGTGTGAGTTTTGGCTCATCTAAGTTGCCTTTCTAGGACATATTGTGTCAGCTTCGGGTATTCAAGTGGATCCGAAGAAAATTCAAGCTATTGTAGATTGGCATCCATCGAAGAATATTGGAGAAGTCATAAGCTTCCTTGGGCTTGCTGGCTATTATCGTAGATTTGTGAAAGGGTTTTCTATGATAGCCGCTCCTTTAACCAAGTTATTGAGGAAAGAAGCTCTATTTGTTTGGACTGAGGTTCAACAACAGAGTTTCGATCAATTGAAACAAGTATTGACTCATGCACCAGTCCTGACCCAACCTGAATCCAGAAAGGATTACACAGTTTACAGTGATGCATCACATCTCGAGTTAGGATGTGTATTGATGCAAGAAGGCAAAGTTATCGCTTATGCTTCAAGACAACTTAAGTCACACAAAATGAATTATCCCACCCACGACCTTGAATTGGATGTAGTTGTCTTTGCATTGAAAATCTGGAGACATTACCTAGACGGAGAAAAATGTTATCTCCTTACCGATCATAAAAGCCTTAAGTACCTATTGACTCAAAAGGAGTTGAATCTTCGGCAACGAAGGTGGATGGAACTTCTTAAAGATTACGATCTTGTCATTGATTATCATTCAGGCAAGGCCAATGTTGTAGTTGATGAATTCAGCCGCAAACCTTTGCGTGGTAAGCATTGACAATAAATTTGGAGTTATATGTATTATGTAATACATTAACTCATCGTAATATTGCTATATTGTAGCCCCTCGAGCAATTAACGCTCACTTCCGACTTCGGAAGCATCGTTGTCTTGTAGCTGAACTACAAGTTCAGTTTACCATCGTTTCACGAATCAAGGGTTTGCAAGGACAAGATCTTGAGTTTCAATCTATTGTCTCTAAGCTATCAGACAACCCTGACTTCAGAATTATTCTGAGAGACTTTTGTGTTGTCATGACCGAGTCTATGTACCTAATGATGAATCTATTCGCACCGATATTCTCTCTGAAGCTCATTCGAGTTCTTTTTCTGTTCACCTCGGGTCTTTGAAGATGTATAAGGACCTATGTGAACTTTATTGGTGACCAGACATGAAGCAGGCTATAGTTGATTACATTTCCAACTGTCTTACATGTCAACATGTTAAGGCAGAACATTGTGCTCCTATCAGATTATTGCAGCCCATCGATCCACCGAAATAGAAATGGGAAAAGATCACTATAGATTTTGTTAGTGGACTACCATTAACTTCCGTGAAGCATGATGCCATATGGGTCATTATAGATCGTTTTACGAAGTCAGCTCATTTTATACCGGTTAGAATGGACTACAGTCTCCCTAAATTAGCTGACTTGTATATCAAAGAAGTAATCCAATTCCACGGAGTACCTAAGTCTAATATCTCCGATCGAGATCCCCAATTTGCATCTCAGTTTTAGAGAACTTTACAAGGAGCTTTGGGCATCAGATTTAATCTGAGTACATCCTTTCACCCTCAGTCTGACGGCCAGTCAGAAAGGGTAATCTAGGTAATATATTGAAAAACTTGTCCATTAAAACCTTAGAAATTTGCATTGTTATTGAACCTTCCTATACAGATCTTGGAAGACATGCTTCGAGCATGCGTTATTAACTTTGGTGGGACTTGGGAGAAGTCTCTACCCCTTGTTGAATTTGCCTACAATAATAGTTACCAAGCATCAATCCAAATGGCCCCGTATGAAGCATTGTATGGTAGGCGATGTAGAACTCCATTATGTTGGTCGGAGCTTGGCGAGGGCAAGATGTTAGGCCCTGACATGCTTCGAGAGACTGAAGAATGGGTCACCATTATTCACGATCGTTTAAAGGCTGATTTTGATCGACAAAAGGGTTGTCTTGATCTCAAGAGAAGAGACATCGAATACGGAGTTGGTGAAAAAGCCTTCCTCAAGGTGTCACAGTAGAAGAAGGTTTTAAGTGACAAGAAGGGAAAATTGATTCCCCGATTCATTGGACCCTTTGAAGTCATTAAAAGAGTTGGCCCAGTGGCATATCGACTATTGCTACCTTCTAAATTGAGTAAAATCCATGGTGTTTTTCATGTATCGATGCTTCGGAAGTATCGTTCTGGTCCTTCGCACACAGTGGAACCTGAATCTATAGAACTTCGACCAAATCTATCCTACGAGGAGGAACCGATTCAAATTCTTGCTAGAGAAGTCAAGAGGCTTCGCAACAAAACTGTACCGTTAGTTAAAGTACTCTAGAGGAGCCACACCGTTGAAGAAGCCACTTGGGAACCTGAAGAGACCATGAGACAGCAATATCCACATCTCTTCGGTTCAGGTAAAATTCGAGGATGAATTTTTCTTAAGGGGGAGAGTTGTAACACCCCAAAATCCGATCTAGTTGGAATTGGGTTCCGGTGATCGGAAATTATGCATTGATGAAGTCTAAATATAGAATTGGCCAGCTAATTATTGATATCGGATTCTAATTGAGCTAATATGTTGTCATCAAACTTTGTCGAATAATATTGAAGCCTATATAGTGACTAAATTGAAGAAAATGCAAGTTGGAGAACAAAACCATAATATGATTAGAGTTGAGGGACTAATCTTGCGATTAGCCCCTCCTTAATTAAAACTCACCCTTGTGGAATAGTTTGAGAGCTTTCCTTCAATTGAAGGAAAGCTAAATAGTCTAAATTAAAGGCAAAACAAAAGAAATAATGAATTGTGAGACTTACCCGAGAGTTCTTAAGCAAACACCTCCATCTTTATCATCTTCTTCGTTGAAGTATACACCTCCATTGGAGATAATTTTAAGCTTTGCTTTTTCTACGTTCTATTGATATCGAATTGTTGCTATCAATCAGGTAAGCTATATTCCTCAATCGATTATTGGATTCCATGGATACATCAAGTTTAATCTTAAGCTAGTGTTTTGACCATCCATTGATATCTCAACATTTTGATATCGTGATATCGATCCTAACAATCCCCTTATTGATTTCCTAGCTCAATAAATTGATAAAGAGCATCCACCATCTCCATCCAAAGCTAAGAACAAGGGGATTTCTATACGAGAGCCATAAGAGCACCAGATTTTGAAGTGAGTGTAGTCGGAGTTTCAAAATTAGGCGAAAAGCCTTCCCAAATCTTTTATTTTCGTTTTTGATTAATTAGCTAACATTTCCATTGAGGAAGTTTCATCATATCATTAAACAGACACTTTGGTAAGTGTCAGTAAGTTTGTTATTGAAGACTAGACATAGCTATTGGTATTGTCATTGAGTATGGTTATTGATATAGTTATTGTCATTGAAACATTGCAAAGAAATTATCGGACATTGATATTGACATTGAACCATGAAACATTGATCATGAGACATGTTTATTATTGATATCATTGAAATCATTGGTCATTGGAATTCTGATTGGATATTGGATATATATATATATGAACATTGAAACCTTGGATTTGAATAGACATTGGATACAATTGGCATACCATAGAATTCATGAGCTTAGTGTACTGGTGGACTACGGTCCTAAGGCTACGACCTATATTGATTTGGCGAGGCGGAGGGATGTGTATTGATATTGGTCATATTGGCGAGGCGGAGGGAATAGATCATTCATAATAGTAACATGAATAAGTTGAACATTGTATAATGAAGCATAATAGTAACATTGATGAGCATATTGATGCATTATATTGACATTGATGAGCATATTGATGCATTATATTTACAATGATGATCATGAGACCATGAATATGAGTTACTTGTTATATTGCCATTCATATTGTTATGATTACCTCACTAGGCAACATATGCCTAATGTATTGTATCTCGTGCATTTCAGGTTGAAAGATCGTGTGTTCGAGGATCGGATAGTCAAGGCAAGACAAGTCACTACAAGCCCTAAAGTAATGTGTTTTGATCTTAAGAACTCCTAGGAAGGTGGCAAAGTACTTGAACTAGTCATTTATACCCATTTTGATGTGGTTGTGATATACTTGTGTTTTAATATGGTTGATGGCCCTAAATGGTCTCCTTGGTTGGCTATAAGTTGTTAAAAAGTACATATTTGGCTCATAAAGGTAAAAACATAGCAAACATATTCGTATGGTCATGAAATTTGGCATGCTAGTAGTTTATACCATTGAATTGTTGTGTATGAAGTTTCGTTGCATTTGGACATTGTTCGATTGGTCAAATCCAATAAATACTGGCAAAAGTCTGTCATTACAGGTTAGTCTGTATCGGAACGGGTGATGGCGTTTCGATACGGGTATGCATAAATCAACTTAAGGATCAAGGCGTACCAAAACGGCTTTAAGTCGTTTCGAAACATTTGGTCACTGGAATCGATTGTTTCGATACAGGTTCATAACGTATCGAAACGAGTCAAATGAAGTCAAGTCGTTCCGATACAGGGTGCTGCCGTATCGAAATGGTCTGAAGAGAAAATTCAACATGGGTTGACCCTCGTCTACCTATTTCGAAATGTCCCTAAGGTGTTTCGATACGGGGTTAGTTAAGGCCACATTAAATAGATTGCAATGTTCATAGTTTAGTCATTGAATCTTTGAAAGATTAAATTGAATGAGCTAATGGGCTCCAAATTGAATGAAATTTTACAGGTATAGTAATATTGTGGTGAATTTCAATCTAGTATAATTCATTGCATTGAAGGACCCCTAATTTCTAGAATTTACAGTTTGATCCCTAAAAGTTGTAATAGTTAATATTGGCCCTAATTGATTCATTATTACTTCGTGTGGGCTAATTGGCCTAAGTTATATCAAACTATTGAGTTATTGAATGTTATTGGTTTAATTATTAATATAAAAATGGAATTTTGTTGCATTGTTTACTGTTTTGATCATCGGTATCACCTTCCAACCCGGTTCTCGACCAGACTGGGAAGGGGGTGTTACATCTTGGCTCCAACTCTGGTCCCCCTTAAAAACAATTCTTAGTTATAAGCATGTTGGTGTAATGCTTTGTCTAAATAAATTCTTGGTTATCTGATTTATGGCATGTCCTTATCACTAACTGGGGAAAAGAAAGATGTTAAAATGATAGGAGTAAAGATCATCGTCAGTCTTAATTATTTTATCAATTAAATGAACCATAACCCCCTGGAAATGATGTCCATGTTATGACTAATACCGTTAACAAATTTTTTGAAGTGAGGTGGAAAAATATTGAGAAGAAGTTGTCTGTCGTTGGTACCTAATTGATTAAAAGTAAAGCTCCTGCAAAGGACATAGAAACTTATCTAAGACAATACTTCATGCTAAAAAGAGGAAGAAGACCTCCGTCACCCAACAAGTTATACCCAAGCCTATAAAGAAAATGACAGACGTGGAAAAACACAAGCTAGGTGTAGATGTTGAGATGTTTATTTTGATATAACAAAGTGAAAAAAAAATTGGACTAAATTTAAATATTGCAGAAATATTTCAAAGTCCATAAAATTTGAAAATATGTTTAAAATATTTTGACTTTGTTCCAATATCGAATATATCTTTTAAAGTGAATTTTAGCCGGTTTTACAAGTTTTTAATGCAAGTTTTGAAGCCCCCTATAAGTAGTTTCAAAATCAGTGAGACGATAAGGCCTGGAAACCAAACCTGGGAAACAGGTTTCGAGAATCCCTGCCTTGTTTCTATACTAGGCCCCTGTAACGGCTAGTAATGGCTAGTTTTTCATTTGAAAACCCCTAATGGTTTCGAAAGCCCTTCAATGATTTTGAAACCTCTATGCGGGTGAATATTTAATGCTTAGTTTTAATGGCTTCCAACAGCTCCAAAACATCCCCAACAGCCATAAACGATTAGAATATCATTCCACACTATAAAAGCAAGCTTGAGATACTTGAAGGTGGTTAGAGACAATATCCAAGCTTCATGATCAAGAGATATAGAATTTAAGTCTTTTATTCTTCATTTCTCTTGTATATATTGTATAGAGAGTATTTTTCATTGTTTTATTCTTTACACTCTTGTGAGCTTAATTCTTGTAAACACTCAACTTGTGAGGTTTTCATTGTTTACACAAATTACCTTGTAAAAGGGAGAATTTCTAGTTTAGCCTAAGGAAAAACTAGAGTGGTTCTATCTTAGCCATTGAAAAAATAGGGTTATAAAGTTATCCCTTTGACCTCAAAAGGAATAATTCATAGTAGTGAATTGGAAAATCGTTAGTGGTGTACTAAGGTAGTGGATGTAGACTCAGTTGGGTAGTGAAACCACTCTAAAATCATCGTGTAATACTTTCCAATATTTTTCAGTTTTAGCCAATTCATTTGGGAAGCAAATTTAACCCTCTAGGAGATTCGGTTGAACGTCGTACGAGCCCAACAATTGGTAGCAGAGCTTCGCCTCCATTAAAGGACTAACATCCGTGAGTAAATATCGATTGCTTGAAGTTCGCCGATTCAAGATTTCAAATGGCAAACGGTTCTACAATGATTTTATTCGAACAAGGCCACTCTATCATGTGTCATCCTCTCTTCAAAGAAGAAGGCTACTTCCAATGGAGCAATATCATGAAGTATTTCATCTGAGGCTTCGACTTTGATTCTTGGATGATTATCGAAGATGGACATGTGGAAGCTTCTAAAAAGAAGAAGAAAATGATCGTCAAAGACACAATGAAGGACCATCTTAATGAAAAAGCTATGCACATTCTTCTTTGTGCCCTAAATGAAGAGATTTCTAAGAAGGTCTCCCCATCCAAAAGTGCCAAAGAAATTTGGGAAAAGCTTGAGAAATTTTATGGGAAAGAAGAGATGAAAGATGGAGTTCCATCTAGTGCAAACCTTCTCTCACCAAAGATGGATGGTGTTATGGCTCGTGAAGAGCCTAAGGTATCTTCTAACTCAAATGGATTAAATTCATATTATTTTGATGAGTTACTAGATGAATTTGATGAATTATTTTTGGAATTTGAGACCATGAATTCCAAATTTAAGAAAATGATTTCAAAACTTGAACTTGAAAATGATTTTCTTTTGAAAACAAAATTGGATTTTGAAAACACAATTGAGATTTTGAAAAATAATTTAGAGTTTTCAAAAATGAGCAATAGAGTTTTTGAAAAAGAAAATATTGATTTAAAGGTTAAGCTTGAGAGCTTAACAAAAGAAAATGAAATTATTTCATATAATTCTTCTCATCCCATAATGACAAATTGCTCATATTGTCATTATCATGGTCATTCTTTGCATACTTGTCCTATAAAGAAAAGAAAATCTTATAAGATTAGACAAGTATGGGTTCCTAAGGGAACTAGGGACAATGAAACTAATGTCAAAGAATCCAAAACAATTTGGATACCAAAAATCCAGTAAATGTCTCTTGTAGGTGTGTTGGAGCAATGACAAGATAAGCAAAGATATAGAAATGCTCTAGTCACACAAGTGAAGAAGATGGGTAACCTCTAATCTTAATGTATTTGATAATAATAAATCATTTGGTTGCCTATTTTGATGCTAAATGTTCATGCATCATTGCTTATTTTTTATTTATAAGCGCATGACATTTTATGATGTTTTATGCAAATGATTCATATTGTTTCATTCATATGTTTGCATAAAGTTTTAAAAGTCTTTGATACATTGAATTTCATTGTTCTTAAATTAATTTTATCTTGAAATTCAATATCTTTTCTAAAATTATTTTTTTAAAGGGAATATTTTCTCGATATGTATACATATGATATGAGATCAACATGTATGAGGAAAAACATATGTATACTCCCCCTAGAAACAAGGATGGATGCATATAGGAGCAAAAACACATAAGGAAGAAAATCAATCAAATTCAAGCAAGATTTTAAACACCAAAAGGGCTCTAAGGTTCAAGAAAGGCTAGTAAGCCCTAACTCTTTCCTAAGAGACCAAAAATGTTCTGTCTAAAGGTTTGGTAAAGATATCCACTAATTGCTTTAAGCTGTCTACATATTCTAGAACTACATCATTTTCAAGATATGATCTCTAATGAAATGATATCTTATCTCTATGTGTTTGGTTTTAGAGTGTTGGATGGGATTCTTAGTGAGACAAAAATGTCATTTTTGGCTCAGGGGTACCGATACGAGGTATCGTGTATCGGTACGGGTATCATGAGACAATTTCGGTACATGCTAACTTATATCGGTACGAGTTGAGGATCGATACAGCTAAAAAACGTACTAGTACGCAGTTTTGGTACGTACAGGTGGCGTATCAGTACGTGTGGCCGCTGATGTTTTAAATGGGCATTAAAGAGGGGTTTTCCTAATTAAACTCAACTTCTTACATTTCCTCTAAAACCCTAGATGGCTCAAGCCTTTTTAAACCCGCAAAATCCTTTTTTTCTCACAAATCATCAAAATCTTTTGATGGTATCAAATCTTGCATGTGGTCTTAACATTATGGATAAGAGCAGTTTACAT
Source organism: Hibiscus trionum (assembly GCA_030270665.1). Lineage (NCBI taxonomy): Eukaryota > Viridiplantae > Streptophyta > Magnoliopsida > Malvales > Malvaceae > Hibiscus > Hibiscus trionum. The sequence continues at coordinate 2,790,646 of BSYR01000007.1, read as the reverse complement.
ATTGTTGCTCCAACATCAATGTTTCTATAACGGTATGGCCATCAGATTCCTTAGGCGTTGCATGATCATTTACTCTTTTCAGCCTCATCAAGTGTTGTTACATCATTGCTTTGTTTACGCTCCTCAAGCTTTGTTGTTGCCACTCGTTGTTTAGGCTCATCCATTTTTGGGCATTCTTTCTCATGCTCTTGACTTGGAGGTTCTAGTTGTTCCGCACATATTGCAGAGATCTCTTTTCATTGCCCCTCGTCCTCTTGATTTGGGATTTCAGTATCCATTTGAACTAGTTGCCTCGGCATGCTACTTAAAAGATTCAAAATCTTTGTTGTGTGATTTTCAATGTTTCTCAATGTTTCAACATAATTTTGAAGCTCAGCATCCATCCAAGCTTTAATAGCCTCCATGGAATTTAATTGCTCTTGATGATTACTGTGCAGTTGTGGAAAGTGATTGAACTATGATGGTGCAGCAAAGCTATTATAGTCATAAAAATTTTCAACTCCTTGATCATACCACGAAAAAAATTTCCCCTGGCTACACCGTTGGTTGTAGGCTTCGAGATGGTCACTAATACTCATTTTACGGTCCTCTTTGTAGCCATATGCATCAAGGTTGTATAGGCAATTTTCAAGCAAATGTTGTCCCCCAAAATAATCACAAGAATTTTCTGCAGCATGAACTCTTTGGGTTGCTCTCGGCATTTGCATTGATGTGGTCGTATTGCTTAACGTTGAAGCTTGTGTTGAGAGATATGAAGAAGCATCATCTTGATAAAAATTATCCATTCTTCTCTCTCAGAAAGCTAAGTTTGGGTATAGGTTGTCGATGGTGGGTGTAAGATATACTCGAATAGATCGACCTTTACATCCTTTCATGTTGATGTTCCTTCAACTTGTAACACGCCTTGAAAAAAAACAAAAGAAAAAAAATAAAAGTTAAAATTAAACTAAAAATTAAGTGAAACTACTAAGATATTATCAATTGTCAATACCCATCAACGACACCAAAAACTCAATGTGTAAAATATAGTATGTGCAATTAGAGCAAGTATACTTGTCGCATAAGCAATAAAGTGATAAGTATCAAGTGTCGAACCCACAAGGATTGGAGTGATAAACTCAAAGCAACCATACTTAAGAGTTAGTAAAATATTAATTGTGTGGTGATAGACATAAAACTATAAACTAACCTTATGGCATATAAAATTAAAGTGAAGCAATTCTCAAGAACAAACAGATGTTGTAGCAAAGATTTAGATGATTATGGATGTTGTGTTTATTGTGTAGGAACTATGCTAATTACCATTCGAATGTTATAACAGTTGGCAATACATGTCTGCGTAAACCAATTAGATCTTAATCTATCCGACAGGGTTTTCTAATAACTCCTAGACTCTCTCGATACCTATAAGCAACAACAAGAAGCTATAGTAATACATGTTTGCGTGAACACTAACAACTTATTGTTTATTCAAGTTCCCCTTATTAGTCGTTGAAATCCTAAACTTATGTCTAAGCCGGATTAGAACTAAGTTAACAGCTTAGCCCCACTGTTCACGTTTGTCTAACTTAATGTTAAGTGTGTAAAAGTACTATATTTTCTACCCTTTTCCTCATAATTATTGTTAGACTTAGGCTCCTTTTAGTTGCGTTGATAGTCATTCATGCATTACCTTATATTTTCCTTCATTAATATGCTTGGTATTACATTTTGGCTGGTTTTGTGGAAAATATGCTGTTGGTGGGTGTTATTTGGTGCAGGATTGGATTGTCGTAGCAAGCAGGAATTGCCATAGCAATTAAGAAGAATTCGGAAGGGTCTGTCGTGCTGATTGTCAACGATGACTGGATATGTTCACCTAGTTTGAGATAAGCACGAGAAGCAAGGGATGAATCCCAAAGATTTGGATTCACACGCAGAATTCAATAGAGATTAAAATTCATATTTATAAGGAGTTTTTGAGGATAAAGATAAAAGATATTTATTCTTTCTTCTATTCAATTTAATTTGAACTTAAACTTATCCTCATCAACAACGAACCTGACCTAATTATCTCCTACAAATAGAGACAAATTCGCAGCCTTCAAGGTGGTTCGACATGAGAGAGAAAAAAAGGGTTGATCGAATAATTCATCTTCTTCCTCATTGTTTTTGTGCGATTCATGTTTGTGAATCTTTTTTTTGTTATTTTTACACCCAACCATGAACTAAATTTAATTGGCTTGGGTTATTGGGTTCTTGTGGTTGTGAAAACGTTTGGATTATTTTAAGTTTGCAATTTAATTCAAAGTTTGTTCATTCTTGGTTCCTCAATTGATTTAGAGTGATTGGAAGATGATCTCGAAAGATATCCTTTATCTAATATCGGGAGTTAGATTCTGGAAACGAATGAGCATGATCTTCACTCGACTAATCGTTAGTGAAGGTTAATCCAACTTAGGGATAAGATTTGGATTTCAACGGCTAAGAGGGGCGCGAGATCTGTTGTTGTTCACCCAAGGTAACACAGGGATGTATCACCAAGGCGTGCACAATTGTCTAGTTCTTTGGGTTAGGGATAACAAGAAGGCACTGAAAAATGCTCTACCGAGCTTTGAAGGAAGGAACCCAGTTGCCACAGCAATTAAACAATTGCCATAGCAATCAAGTTGCCCCAGAAACTGATCGCCTAGACTATTCGTTCAACCTTCACACCTTAATTCTCGATAACCCAGCCTACTCTCTTCTATGATTACAATCTTCTTTTATTTACTTGCGAGTTTATCATTCTTGTTCATCACAAATATACTATTACCATAATGTATTTCTCTTTTCAGTGCAAGAAGTTAGAATATGAAGTTACATCAATCCCTATTAGGGGTGGGAATTGTCGGGTACCCAGTTCATCCGGGAACCTCAATCTTTGGCTCGTGTCACGACCCATCTCATTCGGGTACCCGAAACACCAGAGTACCCAGGTAATCGGGTACTGGGTACCCTTCCTATTTTTTATTTTTTAATTATAAAATTTTAAAAAAATCACATATTAAACACAAAAATATTTTTAAAAAATTTAAACTTAAAACTTAAAAGTATATAATGCAAACATAAAAAGAATTTAGAGATTTAAATTTAGTTTTAGAGTAAAAATATTAAGAAACTTAAAATAAAAATATAATTGAAAATATAAAAAATATATATTAAATATTATCGGGTCGGGTCGGGTACCCAGTAACTTAAAAATTCCGGCCCATGTCCCGGGAAAATTCTCGGGTTAGGTACCCGGCCCGGTCGGGTAATTTTTTTTAGAGAATTACCCGATATTTTTAAGTTCGGGTCGTCGGGTCAGGTCAACCGGGTTAGGTATTTTTGCCCACCCCTAATCCCTATGGAGACGATATCTTTCTATACTATAACTTGCGATGTGTACACTTGCACCAATTGCGAAACACTCAAAACACGCAACAAGTTTTTGGTGCCGTTGTAGGGGATTAGCAAAAGCTGTAATACCCGAGTTTAGGGGTCGGGAGTCGAGTGGGAGAATCGGGTTCGAGTCGTGGGCTCGTTTTAAGATTTAATTAAGCTTTGGTTTAATTTTAAAAGGTTTGATTTTCATTAATGGAAAACTTGTAATTTTTGAAATAAGAGGAAAAGATAAGTGAAAAGGGGGTCTTTTGAATTTGTTCCCTTCATCTTCTTCCTCTAGCTTTTCACGTCCAAAACCCCCCCTTAACCCCTAAATACTATTCCATCAAACTTCTTCATCTTTTCAAGAGCTCTCTTCAAGGTAATTACATATTTGACTTCTCCTCTTTATTCCAAGAGTTTTCATGGTTCTAGTTTTACTTAAATAATATTGTCAAAGTTTTCAAGTTTTCAAGTTTTAAAGGAAAAGGAAGAAGCTTTAAGGGTTTTCGTTTAGCTCTTGATTTGATAAGTTTATTTATGTTTTAATCTAGTCCTTAGATGTATTATATCTCAAAATGGAGGGGTTTTATCAGGAATCCCAAAATGGGTTTTCATGGGTATTTTTAAAGGGTAAAAACTTGTGTTTTTGGAGTGGTTTTGTGAAAGGTTGTTGGGCTAGTGTTATAGTGATACTAGGAGGTTGTTTTGAAGGTGTGTAATGGTGTTTTGGGTGTTGGAATCATTGGTTTTCTGCTGGTATGTTGGGGAGTACGAAAATGGGAATTTTTGGTTATTAGCTTTGGCTTGAAATTGTTGAGAAATTGGTTGTGGTTGAAGTCTGAGTAGTGGCAGTGTTTTGTGGATGTTTTGTGTAGTAATGTGTTGTTTTGATTGGTTAGAATCAAGGGAAACCGTTGAGGAAGCTCCGGGCACGATTCCGGAAAGTGTGGAGGCTTGATTCGGCATCTCTCGGTTTGCTTAAGGAAGTTCGGTGAGTGGAATCATTTAAATTGGTTCAAGTGTATGGTTGTGGAGTTGGATTGTGCTTGGTAGGCAAATCCAAGGTAGAGGTTAAGTAGGTGGCTTAATCTCTTGTGTGTTTTATGAGCTTTGCTTAATATACATGATGTTGACTTGTAAAACATGTGTTGATTATGTATGTTGTTATATACATTGATGTATGTGGTGTTTGATATGTTGAAATGCATGATGGATTATCATGGTGTGACTTGAAAGTATGATTGGCACTAGTTAAATTACCGAGTATAAATGATCGATCATTAAGATGCCATGTTAATGCATTATTGTGATGTTAGCTATGATGTTATGTTGATGTTTATGTATGCTTGTGAGTTGTCTTAAGGATGATATGCTTGAACCCTGCATTGTCGTTGTTTTTTTTAGATCACCCTTACTAATCTTCTAGCTTACGCTCTCGTTTTCGACAATACAGATCATTAGCGTGGAGTTAGCAAGGAGCAAGGGAAGGGGCATTCCAAGATTTAGTAGTTGCTCAAGTATGGTTTAGTAAATAATGTGGTAGTTTAGCAATAGGGATGCTATGTGTTTTGTACGAGCGTTGTTAGACTCATATGTGTTGGTTTTTGATGTTATTGCCTATGTTGTGGATTGTAAACCATGCTTATGTTATTGCCTAAATACTTTGTGTCTTGAAGGCTTTGACCATTGTTCCATGATTGCTTATGTGTTATGTTTTAAGGCATGTAAACCTTGATATGAAATGTTTATGTAAGTGTTTGCTTCCTATGAATGAAATGGTCTAGTTATGTATGCCTTTATGCAAGTTTTCTATCTAAATGCTTATTTTGTGTTGAATGCCATGTTTGATTGGTTAAGTAGCATCGTATGTATAGCTTTGGTTGCTAAAGGTTGTATGAGGGTTTGTTTGTTGCTAGACGAGTCGTAAATTGCATCTAGAGTTAAGTCCTTGTGCTTTTTGCAACTAAATTGAGGCTTGTAGTGCAGGGCGTATCAATACGCCCTAAGGGCTTTATCGATGCGGTCCTACACTTTGGGCCTTAGTTTAAGCTTAGCGTACCGGTACACGTGGGTGTATCGATACGCCAAAAGCTCTCTGGAAATCTGAGAAATTTGCGAGATTTTGGCGTATCAATACGGGTCTTGGGTGTATCGGTACGGTTTTTATCGTTTGACCGTGAGAAGTTGACCGTTGAGGGCGTATTGGTACGGTCAACCAGTGTACCGATACAGTCCCCCTAGGTTGACTTTGGGTAGTTGACCAAGTCAAGGCGTATCGATACGCACTTCTAGCTTATCGATACAGCCTGTTGTAAAGGCTAAAATGGGCTGTTTAAATTGCTTGCTTTGTATGCTTTTATTGTTTTGTTGTCTTTCTGATGTCGTGTCTCACATAGGATGTATTAAAGCATTTAGACAAGATAATGTTTAAAAGATATTTTCTAGGGTTGCTAACCGAAGGGGAGCCCTAACGGGTTTCACTTTGGTTTTCCCCGTGTAGCCTACTCGGACTGGTCAGTCGTCCAGACCGGGACAAGGGGGTTACAAAAGCGACTTTGTTTTTTTATTTCTTGCACCTTTGTTTCTTTTAATTTTTGTTATTTGGTTTCAAGGGGCTTACATCTTTGGTTTTGAATCTGTGTAAGACCAGAGCGAGACCAGCAACACAAGATCACCCATTTGGACCCGAGATAGAATGAGTTCTCCGAAGAAGAACACGCAAGCAAAGAGCAGCAGTGGCAGATCCACCTGTTAATCAAGTCAACAATCTAAATGCCAATGGCAACCATAAAGTCGAGGCAAAAGGAGGAGGAGCTTTAGTCGAACAACCTGGTCTTGTGAGGAACAGACCCATCTGAGACTATTTAGAGGAATATCTCAATTGTCTCACTCCAAGAGTTGTCACACTGAAAATTGAAGCTGTCCACTTCGAATTAAAGCCAGTAATGTTCAATATGATCAATACAATTGGTTAATTTGGCAGATCGACACTTAAAGATGCCAGACAACATCTCAAATCGTTCATGGAAATTTGTAATTCATTCAAGCAACAAGGAGTCCATGAGGATGTCCTAAGCGTGAAATTATTCCCCTATTCACTAAGGGATAGGGCAAAATCATGGTTGAATAGTATCCCATCCGGATCTATAGATTCTTGGACAAATTTATGCCGAGATTTCTTTTCTAGATTTAGTTCTAAAAATATGACTGATAAATTTCGCAACGATATTACTTATTTTCGGCAAGCAAATGATGAATCCATGTACAAGGCTTGGGAGCGGTACAAGGAGCTTTTACGCAAATATCTCATGCACGAATTCCCATAATGGACACAAGTGACGATGTTTTACAACTAAGTGAACACACCGACAAGGATAATGCTAGATGCCTCAGCAAATGGCATACTCCTAGACAAGTCACCGGAGGAAGCATTGGAAATCTTAAACAGACTTGCCAAAAATGATTATCAGTTCCCAACTACTAGAAGAGGAATATTCGGACGGAATACCACGGTAAACGAGCTTGATTCATCATAATCTATTTCTGCACAATTGGCTACCTTAACCAATTTGGTTAAGAATATGCAGCGACCTAGCAACACACAAGAGATCAAGGTAGTCAACTTATTTTTTGATTTATGTAATGGTAACCATGATTTTTCTGAGTGTCCACAGAACCCAGAGTCTAGCTTTTACGTTGGAAACTACAATCGCAACAATAATGTGATGTCCAACACATACAATCCAGCTTGGAGGAAGCATCCTAATTTCTCATGGAGTAACCCGAACAACTCCATTAATCAACACAACCAGAACACAGAAGCAGTAGGATTCCAACAGCACATGCCATGACAACAAACGCCGCAACAACAGTTAACACCATCTAGTTCTTGGGAAAACTCTATAAATGCTTTTATGTTGAAAAATGAAACTTATATGGCTGAGAGTAGTAATTTCATGAAAACGACTGAAGATTTCATTAACAAGACTAAGATGAGAATGTAGAACCAAGAAGCATCTTTGAAGTCATTGGAGACACAAGTCGGGCAATTTGCCCAGATTCTGAACACTAGACCACAATGAGGCCTACCCAGCGACACTGAGGTCGTAAGAGGAATGGGCTATGAGCAGTGTAAGGTGATTACCACCCGAAGTAGATCAAAAGCGAATAAAGGGCCTATCCAGACTGTGGTTAGTGAACCTGTTCAGAAAGATGTAGCCAGTAACACCACTGAAATCATTGATGATTAGCTGCCAGCAGTTGCCCCGGTAAGAGCAGTTGTCGTGGCAATTCCATCTAACAATCTAGCCATTGCCATGGCAAGTCCACAGGTCGCGGCAAGTTCATCCAACACTACCAAGTCGGATGAGATGAGTAAGAGCAAGGAAATCCGTTTGCCGCCACCAGGTAGAAACATGACTACCAGTTCAAGAAGTTCCTTGATATCTTGAATCAAGTTCACATTAACTTGCCATTGGTTGAGGCAATAGAGCCGATGTCGAATTATGCTAAATTCTTTAAAGAAATTGTCTCTAAGCGAACTAGGCTGAGCGAGTTTCAGACAGTTTCCTTGACAGAGGGATTTACGGCGATGTTGCATAACCAATTGCCACCGAAACTGAAAAATTCAGGTAGTTTCACGGTACCATGCAATATTAGCAGTCATTATGTTGGCAAAGCATTGTGTGACCTTGGAGCAAGCATAAGTCTAATGCCAAAATCTATTTTCCAATGACTAGGCATAGAAAAGGCGAGACCCACTATAGTCATGCTACAACTTGTCGATAGATCCTACATTCAATATGAAGGGAAAATTGAAGTGTTGAGTGGATCAATGGATTGATCAAGGCCAAGAGGGGGTGAATTGGGCTTTTAAAAATTTGTTAAAGAAAAATGATAGCTTAAATTGAAGAACAAATGATTTTAGAGTGGTTCAAGTTCCAAATGAACTCTACATCCACTACCTTAGCTACCACTAAGGATTTGCAACAATTCACTAATTTGGTCTTCCCCTTTTCAAGGCTTAGAAGGTAACCTTTACACAACCGGTCGAATTTTCTACCAAAAATTTGACCAAACCCTCACAAGTGAACAAAGAAGAAATTAGGCAAGAAAGATATCTCTCAAATACAATATTTCCCCTTTAAGTACAAACACTCAACCCAAATTTGAAGATACGATAGGAATTGAATACAACACAATTTGGGGTTTACAAGAAATTGGAAAATAAGCACAATGAGCTTGGATTTTTGCTTGGATGTTTATCTTTGATGCAATAGTTGTTGCTGGTCTTCAATAAGCTTCAATTTATACATTCTCTATCAATTCTAGCCGTTTGGGTGGTTAGGGTATTGATTATAGCCGTTGGGACACTCTCTTTCCACCATAAATGCACTTCTGCAGCTATTTGTATCGGTACATGAAGACTCGTATTGATACTTGTGTCAAAACAGAAAGAGCCGTTGCACATAATAAAGAGGGCGTATCGATACGCATGTAAGCGTATCGATACGGGACAGGGACCATTTCGATACCGATAAGACCGTATCGATACCTTTTTCTCAACTTAGCTCAGTGGAAGTTTCCGTTTCGATACGGGGTACACCGTATCGATACAGGACAACTACCACTTTAAATGTTAGTTACCTACTCGGCTGACACCAACGGTCAAAAGATTTAAATGCCTTTGAATTTAAAAATTCATTAAATCCATATCGATACGGGTGGAACCATATCGGTACGCCATTCAAACTCCTTCAATTTTTACAGAGGGGTGTATCGATACAGATTCAATTTGTTTCGATACGCTGTTTTGATACGGTTAGGGGTGTATCGAAACGCGTCTTTCCAGTAGCCAACTTTGTAAAAAGGTATCGATACGGCTAGAAGCGTATCGATACGCCTAGACGTTTTTCAACACTTTGGCTTTGGAACACTTAGAAAATATTTGGAGTTTGAGTTTTTCAAATCAGATTAAGGTGTTGGTGATTTAAAATTCATTTGAGGGACTTAGAAATATATTTCAAGTTTTCAATTTAATCCTTAACATACTTAGTTATATCAAAATCAAACATAGGTTTTACAATCTCCCCCTTTTTGATATAACAAAGCCAAAACTTGAAATTTTTTGACACTTTGAAAAACTTTGCAAAATAACTCCCCCTTAATATTAGCTAGGTAACATTTAAGTTTGAAAAGCAAAATATTTTAAGTGTGAGCTTGTTCCCTCTCCCCCTTTTTGTTAGATCAAAAAGAATTGAGACATAATATAAAATGCATAAAATAGGCAAAAGGTATAATAACCAAGCAACATAATATTGATAAACATTAAGTTCAAATAAAAGATAACATCAACTTAAAATCCAAATAACAGAAAATCAAAGCATAGGTTTTAGAATAATGCAAACTTAATCCTAAAAGCATAAATCCAAGGTGCATAAATAAATATCCTAAATGATATGAATGATATGCAAAGATAGGCTACTATGCATCTCCATCGCCATCTTTATCATCTACATCATCCTCCTCAATTGCATCATCATTCCTCCTAATTTGACGCCACTCGTCATGGAAAGCGGTAAGGGATATGTTCATTGAGTTGTGACCACCTTCAAAGGAAGTGAGTCGAGTCTCCACATTATTCATTCGATCTTCAAGGCTTGTAAACCTTGTATCAATAGAGGTAAATCCCGAATTCATTACTTGATCTATGGAGGCCATTCCCATGCGCAAACCCGTGAATTGCTCATTGAGATAAGTCATGATGGATTCCATAGAAGGTGGAGGAGGAGCTTGAGGAACTTGATCGACTTGAGGATTAGTAAATTGTTCCGCGACCTCACTAGGGAGCACGGATAGATGAAGCCAACTACCATTGAAGTAATGAAACTTACCCCTTGCAAGAGATCTTTCATTGATAGGATCGGTGAGGGGAGTTGGGTAGTCATGTGAGTAATCTATCTCCTTTTGTTGGAAGAAATAACTCAAGGTCGTACCATAGGTGAAGGAAGTGACGAGTGTAGTGTGGCGATGTTGAATGAGATAGACAATCTCCACAAACATAATTCGAGCAAGGTTTGGACGTTTTCTCTCACGGAAGCATCGGATCCAAAAATCATCAACTTGGCGGATAGTGGAATACTTCCCTCCGAGGGCCTAAACCGCCAAGAAACCATCAAATGGAGGATCCGCTCCTGAGCATTAAGGGCGGTGACGAAACCACTTAGAACTTGTCCAAGAGCATACTCATCATCATAGCCTTCATCCTCCAACTTAAACACATCACAAATGGATTGAACATCTATAGTGACCTTTTTACCCATAAGATGAGAATTAACGGACGTAACAACACCATCTCGATTGGCACAACACTTAGCATTAGCATAAAAGATCAAAACTAAGATGCGAAAGAAAAACTCGGGAATTTGGAGGAAATCCATAAACTTCCATTCTTGGAGCAAAGGTAAGTACTCAAATTTGAAACGCTCCGAGTTAAGAAAAGGAATAGAGATTACCCTCTCCGAACGGATCTTATAGTTTTGAAATTGGCGAAAATAGTTGAGATCTCCGGTGGACTTAAAGGAGTGTTGATAGATAAGAGTGAGGTTCAGGCAAATACCACCTCCGACATTGGAACCTTCACCGGCTTCACTAGTATGTGCTCTCTTTTTAGGTGCCATGAACTAGAGAAAAGATCAAAATCAGTGTATGCATTAATTTTCTTCATTCAACTCATTGAAAACCGATAATCAAGGTTTTTGTTAAAAAAATTTATAAATAAAATAAAGATAAAAAAGTTTGAAAAGAGATTTGATTTTGAGAAGACAAAACAAAACAAAAAAAGATTTGAAACGAAAATCAAAAGAGAAATTAAAAGGAAAAAGGAAAGAGTTTTACCTTGATATTGATAGAGAGGATTGGGAGAAGAACTTAGCACCAAATTGATGAAAAGCTTAAAGAGCTTTGCTTGATTTTGAAAACCCTCAAGAGATTTTGAATTGTGTGAAGATATGAGGGATTAAGAGGCTATTTATAGAGTGAAAACGGCTAGGGTTTTTAGGGTTTTGAAAAATTCAATTTTGGTAATAGTTGAACTCTTTAAATGCCAATTAGAAGCTATCTGCGCAATCGCGTATTGATACACCTGAGGGTGTATCGATACAGGGGTAAAAACATAATTCCATTTAAAATGCCCGGTTAAGGTTCGTATCGAAACAGATGCAATCCGTATCGAAACGATTGTTGCTCGTATCGAAACGATTGTTGCTCGTATCGAAACGGGTTTAACCGTATCGATACCAGTTTGAGGCAAAATGTAATCTGGAAAGCTAATACAGTACTCGTATCGATACGCTTAAAGCAGTATCGATACCTTATGCCCAGAAATACATTTTAGGCTTTAAGAACAACCAAAAGCTCGATTTTAGCATCTCCTAAATGAATGCAAATGATGAATGAGCAGTTCTAAGCATATTCTAATAGAAGCATACTCCCCCTAGCTACAAGCATGGATATCTTCAAGAGAAACAACACATAAACATGCAATTTCATAAGATCAAGCAATTTTAACTTCAAAAAGGGTCCTAAAGGGTCAAGGAAGGCTAGTTAGACCTATCTCTCTCCTAAGGGACCAAAAATGCTTTTTATCTAAAGGCTTTGTAAATATGTCTATTGGTTGGTTTAAGGTGTCAACGTACTCTATAACAACATCTTCCTTAAGGACATGATCTCTAATGAAATGATGCCTTATCTCTATATGTTTGGTTCTAGAGTGTTGGATGGGATTTTTAGTTAAGCATATGGCACTAGTGTTATCACACTTAAGGGGTATGGTTTCAACTTTAATATCATAATCTAAGAGTTGTTGCTTCATCCAAAGGACTTGAGCACAACAAGTCCCTAAGGATATGTACTCGGCTTCGGTGGTAGAAAGAGCTACACTATTTTGTTTTTTAGAGAACAAAGATATGATCATACTACCTAAGAATTGACAAGTTCCCGAAGTACTCTTCCTATCGATTTTACACCCCCCATAATTCGCATCCGAATAAGCATGAAGGTTGAAGGTGGAGTCTCTATGGTACCAAAGACCTAAACAAGGTGTATCTCTAAGGTAACTAAAGATTCTCTTAACGGCTATAAGGTGAGACTCTCTAGGACTAGCTTGAAACCTAGCACACAAACAAACACTAAACAAAATATCTGGTCTAATTGTGGTAAGGTAAAACAAAGATCCAATCATAGAACGGTAAAGATTAGAGTCAACACACTTACCTCCTTCATCTTTGTCAAGCTTTGTAGATGAGCTTATAGGTGTGGCTAGAGGCTTTGCATTCTCCAAGCCAAACTTCTTAAGCATATCCTTGATGTACTTTGCTTGATTGATGAAGGTGCCATCCTTCCTTTGCTTGATTTGGAGTCCCAAAAAGAATGAGAGCTCCCCAATCATGCTCATCTCGAATTTACATTGCATTAACTTAGCAAACTCTTTACAATGACACTCATTAGTAGATCCAAAAATAATATCATCAACATATATTTTTACTTCTAAGATGTCATTTTTATACCTTTTTATGAAAAGTGTAGTGTCCACCTTGCCTTTTTCAAAACCTTTTTCAATTAAAAAGTTTGAAAGTCTTTCATACCAAGCTATAGGAGCTTGTTTTAAACCATAAAGAGCTTTAGTAAGTTTGAAAACGTGATTTGGAAATTTTGAATCTTCAAAACCCGATGGTTGTTCCACATACACTTCCTCACTTATAAAACCGTTTAAAAATGCGCTTTTAATATCCATTTGAAAAAGCTTGAAGTCATGATAACATGCACATGCAAGCAACATCCTAATAGCCTCCATTCTAGCTACGGGTGCATAGGTTTCATCAAAATATATTCCCACTTCTTGAGTGTAACCTTGTGCTACTAATCTAGCTTTATTTCTCACAATGTTACCACTCTCATCTAGTTTATTCCTAAACACCCATTTAGTTCCTATAGTAGATTGACTACTAGGCCTATCAACTAATGTCCAAACATTACTTTTCTCAAATTGATTTAATTCCTCTTACATGACCAAAATCCAAAAATCACCATTTAATGCTTCTTTTATATTCTTAGGCTCTATGCATGAGATAAATGCAACATGACTCATAATTTTAAGAGAAGATCTAGTGGTTACCCCCTTGGATGGATCACCCAAAATTTCACCCCCTTTGACATAGTTGAACTCCCTTGGGTAGCTCACTTCCTTTTCCTCAAGAGCCAAGTCCTTCAAGGCTTCAAGAGGTGGATCTTGTATATCCTCTTCTTTTGTTGGAATCTCATCCTCCTTTGAAGTTTCTCCTCCATCAAAGGCATCAATGATTCCTACATCATCATCATCACAAGAATCCTTCCTCGGAAAAAAGGTTATCATCGAATACAACATGAATAGACTCTATTTTTCCTCTCAAAAATATTTAGGTAAATTGTTTTCACAAAGCATGGTTCTAGTCATTTCTTGTAAAGTTCTATTTTTCCTCTCATTTATCCCATTTTGTTGAGGAGTTCGAGGAGCCAAAAAATTGTGGCTAATACCATTTTCATTTAAAAACTCTTCAAACCCTAGATTTTGAAATTCGGTTCCATGATCACTTCTAATATGAGAAATTCTAAGTTCAAGATCATTTTGGGTTAATTTTGAAAATGTGATGAATTTTTCTAAAGCCTCGTCTTTAGTACTTAAAAAAAGAACACAAGTAAATCTATAATAGTCATCAACAAGTACAAATGCATAATATTTACCACCCAAACTCATAGTCCTAATAGGCCCAAATAAATCCATGTGAATAAGTTGTAAGCATCTACTTGTAGAAACATCATTAATGGATTTAAAGGATGACTTATGTTGTTTACCCTTAGAACATGCATCACAAATTTTGTCATTTGAGAACTTAATTTTGGGTAAACCTCTAACTAGATCTAGGGAAACTAATTTTTCTAAAACACTAATGCTAGCATGTCCTAGTTTCCTATGCCATACCCATGCATCATTTTCATTTTGAGCTACTAAACATGCATGGGATGTATGTATGTCATCTAAATGCACCATGTAGATATTACCTATGTGATGACCTATGAGCATAATATTATTTGATTTAATGTCAACAATTTTGCACCCATTCTTATCAAATAAGACATTAAACCCTTTATCATATAATTGGCTTATGCTCAACAAATTATGTTTAAGACCATCAACATATAAAACATTTTTAATAAGAATAGTATAGTGATTACCTATGAAGCCAATACCTTTAATGTGGCCTTTGGAGTTGTCACCAAATGTCACTACTCCACTTTTTGGCTTTAAGTCCATAAATCTACTCTTGTCTCCGGTCATATGCCTCGAGCATCCACTATCAAGGTACCATGAATTTTGACTTTGTGCTTTGGCCTTGTAGCAATGCTCCCCCTACAAACAAAGATATTAAACTTTTGTTTTTGATACCCAAATCATTTTGGGTCCACGAGTGTTAGCTCCCAAAAGCTTGGTTCCCTTAGGAATCCAAGGTGACATAGCAACAATATTATTAGATTTGACAAGTTCCTTAGGAACCCATACACTCCTAATCTTTTTAGTTCTATTATGTCTAGGGAAGCCACTTTGTTTGTAGTTATTAGTCTTTCTCCTAGGTTGGTTTGTTTTAGATGATTCACCTTTTTCATGCTTCACATAACCAACATTTTTTAAAGACTCTTTGAGCTTGTTAAGCTCATCTAACACCTTTTGGTGTTCACTATTACATTGAGAAAGAATATTATTTAGGTCTACATTTTCATCTTGGAAGAATTTAAGTTCATCTTTTAAACCTAAAATCTTTTTCTCAAATTTTAAGTTAGCTTGAGAAAGTGAGTCATTTTTATCATTTAATTCCGAAATAATTTTCTTATTTCTAATGACCGACTCTTTATACTTCTCAACTAACTCATCATAAACCTCTTGCAACTCACCATACGCATCATGTAATTCAACAAATGTAAAGTCAAAAGATGATGAGTTAGAGGTTACCATGGAGGAATCCTCCTCAAGTGCCATGAGGCAAAGGTTGGCCACTTCGTGTTCGTCATTCTCGGATGACTCCTCGTCACTCCAAGTAGCAAGCTTGGCTTTGAGCTTCTTCTTCTTCTCAAAACCCTTCTTCTTGAGTTGAGGGCACTTTGAACGAATGTGACCGGGCTTTTTGCACTCGTAGTAAATGATTTGATCCCTCTCTTCTTCTTTGTTTTTTCCCTTGAAGTCAATTTTTCTTTGAATCTTCCTTCCTCGGTTAGACCTCATGAATCGTGAGAATCTTTTGGCTATCATAGCCAATTCTTCTAGATCATCCTCTTCACTAGAAGTGCTCTCCTCATGTAATGAAGCTTTGAGAGCCACTCCTATCTTCTTCTTCTTTTCTACTTCTAGATTCTCCACTCTTTTCTCTTCCTTTTTATTTTCATCTTCCCTTCCTTGCTTCATTATCTCATGAGTAAGGAGAGAACCCAGTAGCTCATCAAGTTTGAGTGTCTTCAAGTTTTTGGCCTCGATGATGGCGGTTCTCTTCCCATCCCAAGATTTGGGAAGTGGGTAGAGTAGCTTCCAGACTAGTTTGTCTTCCTGAATTGTCTCTCCAAAACCCTTAAGCCCGTTGACGATAG
The DNA here is from genome assembly GCA_030270665.1 of Hibiscus trionum. Lineage (NCBI taxonomy): Eukaryota > Viridiplantae > Streptophyta > Magnoliopsida > Malvales > Malvaceae > Hibiscus > Hibiscus trionum. The sequence continues at coordinate 2,774,587 of BSYR01000007.1, read as the reverse complement.
TTGAGAAGCGACCGAACATCTTTGACACGGTTTCGTCGGGCTCCATCTTGAAATTCTCATAACTAAGATTGAGAATTCCAATCTTGGTCTCCTTCAAATCACTAGTTCCTTCATAGGTGGTCTCTAGTGTATCTCATACTTTCTTGGCACTTTCAATGGAGGAGACTTTGGAGTAGATGTCGGGACCGAAAGACCAAAATAGCATGTGAAGAGCTTTATCATTTATTTGGATCTTCTTTCTCTCATCTTCACTCATCTCAATCTTCTTCTTTATAACCAATCTTCCTTCATCATCCCTCTTTAATGGAATATAGGGACCATCTTCAATGACATCCCAAACTAGGTAATCGTTGGATTTGATGAAGAGGCGCATCCGGTTCTTCCAAAATGGATAGTTATCACCGTTGAAGAATTGTGGTTCGTACATGCTTGACCCGGAGGTAGATGCCATGGCTTGATTTTTGGATGATCACACTCTTCCTAGGAACTCCTCTTGTGGTTGTTAATCCTTCAAAGAGGTAGGCTCTGATACCAATTGTTGAGTGGATCAATGGATTGATCAAGGCCAAGAGAGGGGGTGAATTGGGCTTTTAAAAATTTGTTGAAGAAAAATGATAGCTAAAATTGAAGAACAAAGGATTTTAGAGTGGTTCAAGTTCCAAATGAACTATACATCCACTACCTTAACTACCACTAAGGATTTGCAACAATTCACTAATTTGTTATTCCCCTTTTCAAGGCTTAGGAGGTAACCTTTACATAACCGGTCAAATTTTCTACCCAAAATTTGACCAAACCCTCACAAGTGAACAAAGAAGAAATTAGGCAAGAAAGATATCTCTCAAATACAATATTTCCCCTTTAAGTACAAACACTCAACCCAAATTTGAAGATAGGATAGGAATTGAATACAACACAATTTGGGGTTTACAAGAAATTGGAAAATAAGCACAATGAGCTTGGATTTTTGCTTGGATGTTTATCTTTGATGAAATAGTTGTTGCTGGTATTCAATAAGCTTCAATTTATACCTCCTCTATCAATTCTAGCCATTTGGGTGGTTAGAGTATTGATTATAGCCGTTGGGACCCTCTCTTTCCACCATAAATGCACTTCTGCAGCTATCCGTATCGGTACACGAAGACCCATATCGATACATGTCTCAAAACAGAAAGAGCTATTGCACATAATAAATAGGGCGTATCGATACGGCTGGAAGCGTATCGATACGCCTGGTCGTTTTTCAACACTTTGGCTTTGGAACACTTAGAAAATATTTAGAGTTTGAGGTTTTCAAATCAGATTAAGGTGTTGGTGATTTAAAATTCATTTGAGGGACTTAGAAATATATTTCAAGTTTTCAATTTAATCCTTAACATACTTAGTTATATCAAAATCAAACATAGGTTTTACATGAAGATATTTTGGTAAGAGTGGATAAATTTATTTTTCCCGCTGACTTTATTGTTGTGGATTTTAAAGCAGATGAGTTCGCACCTATCATTCTTGGAAGACCATTCTTAGCAACGGGACGAACATTGATCGATGTTGAGAAAGGACAACTCACGATGCGGGTGAATGAGCAGCAAGTCACACTCAACGTTTTTAAAGCACTCAAATGCACAGATGACCTAGAGGAATGCCATAAGGTTGATTTCCTTGATGTAGAGCTCGAGACTTATTGGCATGATCACTATTTGACTACCGATTCTGAATTTGAGAATGTCGAGGAGCAAGATCCAGGTGAAGTAGCCCAACAAGAAGTGAATCAGATCATGAGTCAACCGGGTAAACGTTCCAAATTTCTTGACTATCCAAGTAAGGAAATTAACTCCCCTGAGACTTCAATTGAGCAACCACCCACCTTAAAGTTAAATTCACTGACAGGGCAAATGAGTTGCTTATTTGGGAAAGGATAACACCTTGACCGTGATATTGTCCTTTGAGTTACAATTTGAGTAGGGAAATAGGTTGACCGACACCTTGGAGCAACACAATAAAGGCATGAACCCAAAGATCCATGATGATGTTCCGAATAAGAAGCTACCACCACTTGCCACGGCAAGCGAAAGGAATATGTTGACAAGACAAGATAATGAAAAATGTTTGACAGATTACAATGGTGAACCTATTCTTCGCGATAAGGAGGTTGTATCCTTAGGAGATGGATGAAAAATGCTCTTTTTAATAGTTTTTAATTTTCTGTTTTTAATTTTTAGACTTTTATTTTTATTTTTATTTTTGATTATTTTAGGACTAGTTTTATTTATTTTCGGTTATTTTTAGATTTTAGGTTTTATCTTTTCTTTAATTTCGTTATTATATTTGTTTTTATCCTTTATCCTTTTATTTTTTTTATTTGATTTGATTTTATCCTTCTTTAATATTTATCTTTTTTTTACTTTGTTTGAATTTTAGGATAAGAGTTCAAGAGAAGAAGGAGTTGGGCTTAGGATGAAGTTTCAATCCCTTGAAGTGGATAATGAGCTTATTTTATGGATTTATCCCAAACTTTTAAATTCCACCAACACACCATTTCCATCATATTTTTCCCTAGCCGCCTACTTCCCCAATCAACATCAATTTCTTCCTTTCTTTTCTTTTCTTCCATTGCTCAAATACCTATCCATCAAATTATACCAAATTTCCACTCCACTATTAAACCTTCCCATCTATTCTATCTTTTCCCTTCACTTTTTCATCATCTTTGAACTCTTAAGTTTTCTTTGTTTTTCCATATCAAGAATCAAAACCACCATGGCCAAGAATCTCAAGACTATGTCCAAGCCGAGATCCTCAAGAGAAGTAGAACCATCTTTCAAGATGCACCGCCAGCTTCTCGACAACAACCACCACGATCCGGAAAACAAACCAAATCAATGGCTCGAAGGAAACTGGTCATACCAGGTGATAGCCTCACCGACTAACTCATTTGTATCTCATTTCCTTTTTATTTTGTTTTCTTTTATTTTTGCATGCATTAAGGACAATGTTTCTCTTGATTTTGGGGGTTGTTTTTATTTTTATATGCATTGGTTATATTTATCTCATACAGTTTGCACATGTTACTTTCCATATCTTCTACCGAATTAAACTACTTAAACTTGCTGTGATATCCAATGATTTGTTGCCACTACACTTAATTGATAGAACCCTTAATTTTAGGTTTTGCATGGAAAGCACTTAGGATTTTACTATAATGTTGAATATTATTTGACACTGTTATGACTTCTTGGTTAAGGGAGACTTAGTGAACTTAGGTTGCTTAAAAATTGGGTAAATTGAAATTAAAAATTTGTGCTAAACGTGCCTATCTGGCTCTACTCTAAACTAAAATTGGATTAAAGATAATTTCTTGCTAGAGGTGCCCAAAACCAGCTTTAGTTGTCACACATTAAAAATCACTAGAGGTGCCCGAAATTGGCTCTAGTTGATTAATATTAAAACAAGAAATTGCTTGCCTTGCTAGAGGTGCCCGAAATTGTCTCTAGTAAACATAAATGCCCCAATAATTAATTTGATAAAACCTATTGTTCACATGGAATCCTATTAGTCAACTTGTACAAAACTCCACACACACATTGTCACGAGCATTGTAACACCCTTAGCCCGACCTAGACGCTTGACCCGAACTACGAAGATTACACGAGGAAAACATAAGTCAACCCAAAAGTCAACCTTGATTAACAACCCTTTTTTCCTTTTTATCTTTTCTAAATGCACATTAAGCCTATGTGATTACTCAAGAATCTTAGAAGAGAAAGGCACAGCGATCGGAAATCAATTAGGGATTCAATTGTAAGAATTACACTTTTAGGGACCAAAATGTAAATTTTGAAAAATATAAGGACTTTGCAGATTTTAATCTTACCAATATGTAATTAGTCATTTTACATATATCTCTGTCAAATATCAGCTTAAAAGTACATTCCAAGCTCAATCAATTGCATCCACAACATCAAGGACTAAAATGTAAGACATGAGAACTTGAAACAATTCAAAAACACAGACCAACGGTCAACCGTTTCGAAATGCTAGCCCTGGTATCGAAACGGTCATATCGAAACGGAGATGACCGTTTCGGTACTCGGGGCGTTCTGAGACCAGTATCGAAACAGGCCTCTACAGTAGCTAAAGTGTTTTGAAACACCTTCACCCGTTCCGAAACATTGCGGCCATTCCAGGCCCCTGTTTCGAAACAGACAAGGGTGTTTCGATACACCCTGCCCTGCAACCTTACAAATTTCTGGTTTTTCACATCTTTTCACATCCAAACATAACCCAAATCATACCATAACATAACAGCAACATGATTAAACATTAAAGAACATTTAGTCTATAGGCATGTTTCCTAACCACAAAACCAAATATAGACCTCAAACCTCAAACCAAACCAAATAGGACCATTTACAAACTTCAAAGGCCATAACAAACTTGCCACAAACATAGGGAGTTCAAAATACATCTCCCAAAAACAACATTGAAGCCCCATTGCCAAATATCAATACTAAAATATGTAAAAACATCACCATACATGAGCTTTTCACATCCTTGGATGTTCTTAGCCCTCTCGCTGCCCAACTTCATCTCAATTATCTGCATTGTTGGTAAATGAGAGTGTAAGCATATTTGCTTAGTGAGGCAAGCTCTAAAGAAAACCAACACAACAATGCATCATTCAAAACTCTTTCTCAAAAGCCATTTTCAACAACATGTTCTATCTATCTCATGCTTGAAAACCATTTCAAAGCAAATCTCCATTTGAAAACACATGTACCTCTATTCTATCTCATGCATTTAAACCAATGCAAATCTCGCGGCAAAGCCATACATATGCTTGTGAAAACTAAAGCATTTTATATACAAATCTCATATGCATTTCTCATAGCATAAATCATTTCAACATTTGGTACATGTGAATCAAATACATTTTCATATATTTTACTGGCATTTCACATTTCATTTTTACCCGGATATGCGGATTAGCTTGACTCAAGGTCAAGTCCTACCCCGGTGGAATCTCTCATCACCGGACTCTTATGGCGATATCTCTCATTGCCACAAAGCTTGGGTATTTCACCAAGTCCTACCCCGATGGTATCTCTCATCATCGAATTCTCACTTTGGATCGGGATGGCACTACCCCCATTGCCCGACTCCAAAGAGCACGTACGAATTTTTAGTTTATAGTGCACTCTCATCCTATTGATCGATCAATTATATTCGGTAAGTATCTCATCTTCTATGCCAATATATTATGTCAAAGTATCATCTCACCTACTGTTTTTATGCAACATTTCTCAAACTTTTCTCATCTCATTTCAAAATCATATCTCATGCTTTGCATTAAGTCAAAATCTCAAAACTCTTCAATGCAACATGTTATTTCATGGAATCTCTACAAAGCATCATCTCATGCTACAAAACATGCATAAAACAGTAGGAATTTGTCTATCTCAAAACAAGAACATGTAAAAGCATTTAGGGGCATCAACCACATATTTGAGAGCAAATCTAGTCATACTTACTTCCGGACTTAGGATGGTGTTTCAAACCAATCCTAAATCCCCAAACCTTGTTTCTTTGTCCTTCAAGGACTTCTAAAACCATTCGCACTCACCGATTACGTTTCTCTTGCTTGCCGAAACAATATCTAAGCCCTCGGCACTTCCGGATCAACACCAAAGGCGTCTGAAGATGTCTCCCCTATTTATTACACATAAGAGTAGAGGATTAATGCATCATCATGCATTGAAATCACCAGCCAACTAAACAAACTCGCTGCTCTACACAAAAACCCCATTTCGGCTACCCAAAACTACCGAAATCATCTCCAAACTCTTCCAAAACAAATCCCAGCCAAGATCTATCACTTCTAATCATTTCTAAACCTCAACCAACAACAAAAATCACCATAAACTCGTCCTTATATCTCCAGCAACAACAGAACACCAAAACCACCCCAAAAACCACCAATCTAGCATGTAAAACTTAGGAATCCAAACATATTCGGGATTTTTTTGATAAAACCTCATTTATAACATCAATTACCATCCAAAATACATTAGAAATCAACCTCAAAACAGAGCCTAACCAATAGTTACGAAAATCATCAAGATCTCTCCAAGAATCTTGAGTTTTAACACAATTTCATGTTTCTAACATTAAAGCAACTCAAAAATCATTAACAAAGGATTGATAACTTGGGAATTTCAGTAAAGAACTGATCATTAGAGGAGAATGACGAAGCTTACCTCTAATGTTTGATTTCTCCTTAATTTGGGCAAGTTTTCTTGAAAATCCAAAGTGAAAACAAAAAGATTTGATAAGGAAAAGATTAGGAATCCATAGGAGAATGAAATATCATCAAAAGGGATGAAAATCAGAGGTTAATTGATGAAGGAAATGTGTTTGGCTGAGTGCAAGTTGAGAGAAAATGAAAAGAGGGAAAAAGATCGTAAAGTAGTTATGAAAGTCAAAAATAGGATTTTCTCTTTTAATTCCCTTTATTAAATCATTATTAAAACACCCAAAATTAGAGAGAAATCTGATAAAAACATTTTGGTAAAATTAGCTACTTAAAGATTCAAAGTTTCAATCCTTTACAAAATAGTCACTAGTCAACTTTTGCAAAAACTGTGATTTGGTCACTACACCGAAATGTAGTATTTCCAAATCATATTTTGTAAAATTGTTTTCACCATAATCATTCATATAATAAATGAGGATTTTTAGATATTTTCCATATTTTTAAAGCATCCTGAACTAGGTGTTCCCTAAATCTCCCTAAAATATTCGAACTATTCTCGACCGGCCCGATTCAAACTCTAAAACATCTAGGCCCAAAATCAGAGCATTACAACTCTCCCCCTCTTAAGAAATTTCGTCCTCAAAACTTACCTGGAGGAAAAAGGTAAGGAAATTGCTTCTTCATGTCTTCCTTCCTTTCCCATGTAGCTTCCTCAACACCACGTTGTCTCCACAAGACTTTGACCAGCTCGATGGTCTTACCTCAGAGAACCTTACTATCCGAATCCAGAATCTCAACAGGTTCCTCATCATACGTCAAGTCTGGATTCAGCTCAACCTCTTCCACGGGCATAACATGCGACGGATCCGATCTGTACCTCCGAAGCATGGATACATGAAACACATTATGTATCTTTTCTAACTCTTGAGGTAGTCTCAGCTTGTAGGAAACAGGACCCACATGTTCTACCACCTCGAATGGCCCAATGAACCTTGGGATCAACTTGCTCTTCCGGCCAAATCTCATCACCTTATTCCAAGGTGAAACCTTCAAAAACACACGCTCGCCCACAGCAAATTCTATCTCCTTATGCTTCAAATCCGCGTAAGACTTTTGCCGATCCGATGCTGCCTTCAACCGCTCACAAATGAGCTTCACCTTCTCGGTGGTTCCTTTTAACAAAGTCGGCATCGAGACCAACTTTTGTCCCATTTCAGCCCAACAAAGAGGAGTTCTGCACTTCCTCCCGTATAGAGCTTCATAAGGCGTCATTTGAATACTTGTCTGGTAACTGTTATTATAAGCAAACTCCACCAAAGGCAAGTGCTTCTCCCAAGAGCCTTGAAATTCAATAACACAGCACCTCAACAAATCCTCAAGCACATAGATAACACGCTCCGACTGTCCATCCGTCTGCGGATGATAAGAAGTATTGAAATTCAGCCGTGTACCCAATGCTTGATACAAATACTCCCAAAACCTTGCAGTGAACCTCGGATCTCTATCCGACACTATAGATTTTGGCACTCCATGCAATCGTACAATCTCAACAATGTACAACTCCGCAAGCTTATCCAAGGTGTACATAGTATGCACAGGCAAGAAATGCACACACTTCGTAAGGCGGTCCACAATCACCCAAACAGAATTCTTCTTTGATGGAGATAAAGACAAACCAGACACAAAATCCATAGTGATCCTCTCCCACTTCCATTCAGGGATCCTTAACGGATGCAACAACCGTGAAGGAAATTGATGTTCATCCTTAACCCTTTGACAAACCATGCATTTGCTAACATACCCAGTGACATCTTTCTTCAATCCCACCCAATAGTACTCATCCTTTAGATCACGGTACATCTTTGTACTACCAGGGTGCATAGCAAAAGGACTACTATGAGCTTCAGTCAAAATAGTGCGCCTCAATACAACATCATTCGGCACCACTATCCGACTCCCAAAACATAGAACACCATCATCACTGAAACATAAATCCGATGGCCTACCCTCAGCGATATCCTGAACATGTGGCACCAAAGAATCATCCAACAGTTGTTTATCCTTAATCAACCGAATTAGAGATGGTTTCACTTGCAATTCAGCAACAAGACCACCATCTCGCGATATGCTCAAGCTAGCAAACATCACCCGCAGTTCCACCGCTACTTTCCTGCTCAAAGCATCAGACACAACATTGGCCTTCCCCGGATGATACTCGATGGTTAGATCGTAATCCTTAAGCAAATCCACCCAACGTTGTTACCTAAGATTTAACTCCTTCTGGGACATCAGGTACTTTAAACTTTTATGATCCGTGTACACAGTACACTTCTCACCATAGAGATAATGTCTCTAGATCTTTAGAGCAAAAACCACTACAGCCAACTCAATGTCACGCATAGGGTAATTGCGCTCATGCACTTTCAACTGTCGCGATGCATAAGCCACTACCCTACCCTCTTGCATCGACACACACCCTAAACAAACATAGGATGCATCACTATACACCACAAACTCTTTTCCTGATTCAGGTTGAACCAAGATAGGAGCTTGCGTCAAAGCTGCTTTCAGCTTCTCAAAAGCTTGTTGTCTCACTTCGGTCCATTCATACTTAACATCCTTCTGCAACAACTTCGTCAAAGGGGCAGCAATCTTAGAAAATCCCTCCACAAACCTTCGGTAGTAACCTACCAACCCAAGGAAACTACGAACTTCATGAACAGACCTAGGAGGCTTCCAATTCACCACCGCATCAATCTTCTGAGGATCAACTCGAATCCCCTCAGCCGAAACCACATGGCCAAGAAAAACAACTTCCTTTAGCCAAAGCTCACATTTGCTCAGCTTAGCATAAAGCTGATTCTCTAACAGAGCTTGCAAAACGATCCTCAAATGACCTTCATGCTCCTCCTCGGTACGAGAGTACACAAGGATATCATCGATGAACACCACAACGAACTTATCTAAGAATTCATGGAACACCCTGTTCATCATGTCCATGAAAGCAGCAGGAGCATTCGTCAATCCGAACGGCATCACTAAAAATTCATAATGCCCATATCTCGTTCGAAAGGCTGTTTTCGGTACATCCACATCCTTCACCTTTAACTGATAGTAACTTGACCTCAAATCTATCTTTGAAAACACAGCCTCTCCTCGAAACTGATCAAAAAGATCATCAATCCTCGGCAAAGGATACTTGTTCTTGATGGTCAACTTATTCAGCTGACGATAATCAATGCACATCATCATTGTGCCATCTTTCTTTTTAACAAACAAAACCGGTGCACCCTAAGGTGATACACTAGGCCGAATAAAGCCTCGATCAAGCAACTCTTGAAGTTGCACTTTCAACTCCTTCAACTCCTTGGGTGCCATGCGATAGGGAGCAATGGACACCGTAGTTGTGTTCTCATACAACTCAATTCCAAATTCAACCTCCCGACAAGGCGGCAAGCCAGGTAATTCCTCCGAAAACACTCCAGGGAACTCCCACACGGTCCTTATATCCTGTACACGAACCTCCTTTGTACTAGGATTCATAACAAACTCTAGATAAGCCTCATATCCTTGACGCAACATCCGACTTGCTTCAAGCGTCGACACCACATTAGATAGAAACTTCACATTTTCTCCCACCACCACAACCTCATAATCATCCGCAAGTTTCAGCAAAACTTGCTTGCTTTTGAAATCCACAACGGCTCTATGCTCAACAAGCCAATCCATACCAAGAATTACGTCAAATACATAGAATGGTAATTCCATAAGATCGACAAGAAACACATGATCTTGCACCTTTAAGGGGCATCTTCTGTACAATCTTCTTGTTACAACCGTCTCACCAAAGGAACTAGTCACACGCATACCCACATCCAAGGACTCAACAGGCAAACCAAGCATTTGAGCATGTTCACGCAATATGTACGAGTGTGTAGATCCAGAATCAATCAAAGAAAGTAATGACAAGGATTGCAAAGTAAAGGTACCTGCGATCACGTCCGTGTCATTCCTCCCTTCTCGACGGGCATACACTTGAGCCTGGCCACCCCCTTCAGGCTGCACAGCCACCACAAGTGCTACATTCCTTCCACCTTCATCTCTGCGTTGGAAATTACCACGGCCGTGCCCACGACCTCTCTGTGGCTCAGCTGCTCTCACCGGAGCCTGACCCTCTCTCAACGGCTGCGGACAATCTTTCTTCATGTGCCCACGATTACCACAGTTCCAACATGTACCAAGATTGCCCCAACACTCACCAGTGTGCCTCCTACCACACCGATTGCATTCAGGAGTCCTCATGAAAGCATTTGGTCCTTGCTGACCTCTCCCAGGGTTACCACCCCCACGTCTAGCATCGACATGTGACCTTCTATCCTTATGCCTCTTGTACCGATCTCTACCAAGATCACGCTCCGCAGCTCGCTTCCCTGAGCTATATCCTCCTTCTCGACTTGCCAGACCAAGACTCAGCTCAATGTCCTTGGCTCTGGTGACCAAGATATCGAAATCAGTATAGTCTGCTGCGAGCATATAGGTTTTCACATCCGCCACCAGCCCATAATGGAATCATTCACATCTTTTCCGCTCACTTGGAATCAGCTCAGGTGCATATTGGCTAAGGCGTACAAATTGCACCTCATATTCTGCCACCGTCATACTCCCTTGCACAAGGGACATGAATTCACTCTTTTTCTCATCGAGGTAACGAACTCCCAAGTACTTTCACTTGAATGCATTCAAGAAGAATGTCCAAGTCACATCATCATCATCCATCCCCGCCACTGTGGTTGTCCACCACGTATATGCATCACCATGCAACAGGGACACAATACATCCCAACTTCTGAACATTATTACAATTCAGCTGTCCGAGAATCCTCTTGGTACTCTTCAGCCAAGACTCGGAACATTCCGGGGTCAACCCTCTGAACTCGGTCCCTCCCAGACTGCGGAGTCGCTCCAACGGCAACCTCACATTAGCACCATCCTGAGGTGCAGCTCCATGAGCTCCAGCTATTGCTGCCTGAAAAGCTCTAGCAATAGCTTGTATCAACACAGACATATCAGGAGCAGCTTGCCCCTGAACTCCCTCGGGTCCAGCAACCCCAACACCAGCTCTCGCAGCACCAACCCCAGCTCCACCACCACCGGGTGGTCCACCAGGGGGAGGAAGAGGTAGATCCTCAGCATTCTCAACATTCTCATTCTCGGCCGTAGCACGGGTATTAATTCTAAGCTCTCTACGTGGCCCCATAAGAAAACAATGCAACTAACAAAATACAATAAATTCAATTAGGCATAGTAAGGCAAGTAATCCAAGTACTCAAGCTCATTTTTGAAAACAATTCTTCTCAATAGTAATGATATGGCAATGGGATCCCCAACTATACCCCAAACACAGCATAGCATCACAAATTCATCTCATTAGAACCAAATATCAACAATCATACATCATACTTTCACCAAAAAGTCACAATCATTCTTAATCACACACATTAACCACTTACCAAGCCCCAAATATTCGCTAACCTAGCTCTAATACCATCAAATGTAACCCCCTTAGCTCGGCCTAGACGCTTGACCCGAACTACGAAGATTACACGGGGAAAACAAAAGTCAACTTGAAAGTCAACCTTGATTAACGACCCTTTTTTTTCCTTTTTATCTTTTCTAAATGCACATTAAGCCTATGTGATTACTCAAGAATCTTAGAAGAAAAAGGCACAGCGATCGGAAATCAATTAGGGAATCAACTGTAAGAATTACACTTCTAGGGACCAAAATGTAAATTTTGGAAAATATAAAGACTTTGCATATTTTAAGCTTACCAATATGTAATTAGTCATTTTACATGCACCTCTGTCAAATATCAGCTTAAAAGAACATTCCAAGCTCAATCAATTGCATCCACAACATCAAGGACTAAAATGTAAGACATGAGAACTTGAAACAATTCAAAAACACAGACCAACGGTCAACCGTTTCGAAACGCTGACCTTGGTATTGAAACGGTCATATCGAAACGGAGATGACCATTTCGGTACTCGGGGCATTCCGAGACCAGTATCGAAAGAGGCCTCTCCAGTAGCTAAAGTGTTCCGAAACACCTTCACCCGTTCTGAAACACTATGGCCATTTTAGGCCCCTGTTTCGAAACAGACAAGGGTGTTTCGATACATACTGCCCTGCAACCTTACAAATTTCTGGTTTTTCACATCTTTTCACATCCAAACATAACCCAAATCATACCATAACATAACATCAACATGATTAAACATTAAAGAACATATTTAAGAAGCTTAAGCTAAAGCTTGGCATCAAACACGTGAACATTTAGTCTATAGGCATGTTTCCTAACCACAAAACCAAATATAGACCTCAAACCTCAAACCAAACCAAATAGGACCATTTACAAACTTCAATAACCATAACAAACTTGCCACAAACATAGGGAGTTCAAAATACATCTCCCAAAAACAACCTTGAAGCCCCATTGCCAAATATCAATACTAAAGTATGTAAAAACATCACCATACATGAGCTTTTCACTTCCTTGGATGTTCTTAGCCCTCTCGCTGCCCAACTTCGTCTCAATTATCTGTGACACGCGTTGTATAGTGTCAAAAATAAAACCTTAAACTGAAATAAATAAGATTTAAAATAATATAGCGAGAGTAAGGGTCGATCCGCGGGGAATAGGAATTCTAACACCTTTCGTTCTGATTTAGACCAATAACCTGTAGAAAATAAAATGGGGGTTTTAGAGAAGTGATTTGAGTGATAAAGAAAAATAATAAGAACGTAAAATAAATATTGAAAATGAAATATGGATTGAATTAGCCTCAAGCCACGCTTTGCCACGACATCTTCGATCACTGAAGTTGATTTTTCTTCGACTTTCCTGCCGGTTACAGTCTACAAGGCCCAACCCTTGTAACTTACTTCTCTTGGGTAAATTCGATTCCCAGGGCAATCCTTGAAGTCAAGCTTTAGTGAGTTAGCTACGGCAATCGATGCTAACTCAAATCTGAGTTAGTGCTGGAGAAGCTCGTGCTCGGATAATCATCTCGATGAGAATTGTTTCCAATTTTGATTCCCCTTAGTGGACCTCCACTAAGTTTGTTCTTAGGGAGTTGAATTGGCTACAAGCTTTTCCTCATCCCCAACGGTGGATCTAAACCACTTCAACCCGATGCGCGCTCTCAAAATGAAACAATTGAGATGCCTAAAGATTAGGCCGATTGCCTAATCAATTTTACAGAGAATCTAAAAAGGAGTTGTTGAAGGATTGAAGTACTTTCCTAATCTCACGAGTTTAGTCGGGTTTGGCGTTGCTTTTGGCTAAAGGGAATTTAGTTAAGCATGGTTGGTGAAAAAACCATACTTAATTAAATAAAGAGAGAAATGGAGAAAAAATGGAAATGGAGAAAATAGAGAGCTTTTATTAAACTCAACGAAGAAGAGAACAATGGAATAACTTGATGATTTAATTCACCCCCAAAGTGGGGTATTTTTAGTAGCTAAAAACCCTAATAAACTAAGATGATAAATCCCAAATTTAAATTAAATTACATAAGATAATTATCCAAGTTTGAATTTTAAAATAAAAATCTGGATGATAAGCTATCTGATAAGTGGCTTGATAAGCTATCTGCGTTGCTAACGTCAGCTTCTAGAAGGTGCTGGCGTGGCGCCCAGTCAGCATTCATGCCCTGGTTCATGCCCATGAATCTGCCCACGACTCTAGTATTTTCTACAGCATTCCAGCTTATTTCCAGTATCACGTAACCTGCATGAAAACAATCATAAAAACAGCCCACTTAAGTCCTCAAACTTATATTCAATCAAAATAAGGACTAAAAACATAACCAAAATAAATACTTATCAATCTGCATTATTGGTAAATGAGAGCGTAAGCATATCTGCTTAGTGAGGCAAGCTCTAAAGAAAACCAACACAACAATGCATCATTCAAAACTCTTTCTCAAAAGCCATTTTCAACAGCATGCTCTATCTATCTCATGCTTGAAAACCATTTCAAAGCAAATCTCCATTTGAAAACACATGTACCTCTATTTTATCTCATGCATTTAAACCAATGCAAATCTCATGGCAAAGCCATACACGTTCTTGTGAAAACTAAAGCATTTCATATACAAATCTCATATGCATTTCTCATAGCATAAATCATCTCAACATTTGGTACATGTGAATCAAATACATTTTCATATATTGTATTGGCATTTCACATTTCATTTTTACTCGGATATGCGGATTAGCTTGACTCAAGGTCAAGTCCTACCCCGGTAGAATCTCTCATCACTGGACTCTCATCTCTCATCACTGGACTCTCATGGCGGTATCTCTCATCGCCACAAAGCTTGGGTATTTCACCAAGTCCTACCCCGATGGTATCTCTCATCATCGGATTCTCACTTTGGATCGAGATGGCACTACCCCCATTGCCCGACTACAAAGAGCACGTACGAATTTTTAGTTTATAGTGCACTCTCATCCTATTGATCGATCAATTATATCCGGTAAGTATCTCATCTTCTATGCCAATATATTATGTCAAAGTATCATCTCACCTACTGTTTTTATGCAACATTACTCAAATCTTTCTCATCTCATTTCAAAATCATTTAAGTCAAAATCTCAAAACTCTTCAATGCAACATGTTATTTCATGGAATCTCTACAAAGCATCATCCCATGCTACAAAACATGAATAAAACAGTAGGAATTTGTCTATCTCAAAACAAGAACATGTAAAAGCATTTAGGGGCATCAACCACATATTTTAGAGCAAATCTAGTCATACTTACTTCCGGACTTATGATGGTGTTTCAAACTAATCCTAAATCCCCAAATATTGTTTCTTTGTCCCTCAAGGACTTTTAAAACCATTCGCACTCACCGATTACGTTTCGCTTGCTTGTCAAAACGATATCTAAGCCCCCGGCACTTCCGGATCAACACCAAAGACGTCCAAAGATGTCTCCCATGTTTATTACACATAAGAGTAGAGGATTAATGCATCATCATGCATTGAAATCACCAGCCAAACAAACTCGCTGCTCTACACAAAAGCACCATTTCGGCTACCCAAAACAACCGAAATCATTTCCAAACTTGTAACCCCCTTAGCCGGGCCTAGACGGTTGACCCGAACTACGAAGATTATACGTGGAAAACCAAAGTCAACTCGAAAGTCAACCTTGATTAACGACCCTTTTTTTCTTTTTTATCTTCTCTAGATGCACATTAACCCTAAGAGAGATCCCATAAGACTTATTTGAAAAGGGCACAGCGAATGGATAGCATACAGGGACTCAATTGCACATAACACAAGTTTAGGGACCAAATTGCAAATTCTATAAATTAGAAGGTCATAACTGATTTTAAAGTTGCCAATATTAAATTAGTCTTATTACATGCTTCCCTGTCATATTTCACCTTATTTGGACATCTCGAACTCATACAATTGCAATTTCAACTTTCGGGACTAAAACGTAAAGCTTGCAAACTTCAACACCATTCAAATCAGTGCCCAACGGTCACCTGTTTCGAAACGGCATTGACCGTTCCGAAACACGGGTTGGTTCTGAGACTGGTTCCGAAACAGGGCCTTCCAGTAGCCAAAACGTTTCGGAACAGCCTCCAGCCGTTTCGGAACACGAAGGCCATTACAGGACCCCGTTTCGAAACGCCAGTGCCTGTTCCGATACGGTTTGCCCAGAAGCTGCAGATTTTGCTGGTTTTTCATACATAAATCATCTCAAACACAACCTAATGACTTCCTAATCATGCCAACAAGTCAGCAAACATATATGGAGCAGGTTTGCAACTCCTAAACACATTCATGGCATCAAACATGAAACTTCACATGACTATAGGCAAGCATCCTAATAACCAAAACCAAGCGATCAACCAAATTCCAAAACAAGCATTAAAAGGCCATTTACAAATTCAAAACATCAAAAGCATCATGCCATAAACTAGGGAGCTCAACACATCTCCCAAAACATATCGTAGGTTCCCATTGCCAAATTACCAAAACTAATAGTGTATGAAAACATCACCATACATGAGCTTGGTTTCCCTTGGACACTCTAGCCTCCTTGTTGCCCTTAAACACTTCAATTATCTGCATTATTGGTACAAGAGAGAGAGTGTAAGCACAATTGCTTAGTGAGGCATGCTCTAAAGAAAACAACACAATAATGCATTTTAGAAAACACTTTCAACAAAGCTTTTAAACACATGCTCATCTCTTTTCAAGCAACCTTGCATACTTTACAAGCATCCCATGCTTCATTACATTCAACTCAACGTATTGGCTTTCAAGTGATAATTCATTACCATTTACAACACAAAACACAATCGGATACGCGGATTACAAGCGTTCTCCCATACGCTTCATACACACTACCGAACAACATAAGGTGGAGTTTATCGGTACAATCACAACCCCTCAACACCCGTGATGAAATTTAACGGTACAATCACAACCCCTCCACATCACTCATCGGTAGTTGTATAATTCCACTAACGAGTGCAGGGTACACATAACACGAGATCAACACACAGACTTTTAACCACCGTTGTGATCTTACCTCACTCGTTGGGGGTACTTGGATGGAGTTTACGGTACAATCACAACCCCTCAACATCCAAGGAAACTTTATTCACGGTGCACCCAATCCTATAGCCGGCTAACTATATTCGATTCAAGTACTTTAAAACCATTACATCACTTGCCAATATACATCATTTACCATCAACAATTCACTGTTTTAAAGCATTACTCAAAGCCATTAAACATCATGCATCACTATGCATCAAAACATATTCTTAATGTACCAAACCAAGGATCTCTTACCTTGAGCATCCTTCAACACATGGCTTTCAAAACCAGCATTAACCATGCTAAAACATGCTTTCAAAACAGAATTTAAACATGCAAATTATAACCAATGCATCAAACCACTTCATAGCACATCCAAGGGAGTTTTTCCGAAAACTTACTCTTGAGCTTAGATAAGTTGTTTAGACTTAAACTAAGCTCCCAAAACCTCCAATAATCGTTTCAAAGCTGAAAACCCAACTCCACTCACCGATTACGTTTCGCTTGCTTGCCGAAACGCCAATCAAGCCTCTGGATCAACTCCAAAAGTGTCTGAAGATGCCTCCCCTGTTTTAAACACATCAAAGCAGAGGATTAATGCATCATTATGCATTGAAATCTCTAGTCAACACAACTAAACTCGCTGCTCTACCCAAAACCAACATTTCGGCTTCCAAACACAACCGAAAACACCTCCAAACTCTTCCAAAACTTAACCCAGCCAAGATACATCACTTCTAACCATTTCTAAACATCAATTAACATCCAAAATAACCCTAAACTCGTCCTTATACCTCCAGCCATAACAGAACACCATAAACACCTCAAAAACCACCATTTTCATAAGCAAAAACTTAGGAAATACAACCTATTCGGGATTGCATTGATAAAACATTATTTCCACATCATTAGACATCCAAAATACATTTAAGAATCATCTCAAAACAGAGCCCAAGCATTCACAACGAAATTCTTCAAGATTTCTTCCAAATCTTGAGTTTTAAGCCAAAATCAAGTTTCTAACATTTAAACCATTTATAAAACTTAAATTAAGGATTGAAAACTTGGGAATTTCAGTAAAGAACTGAGTATTTAGAGGAGAAGAACAAACTTACCTCTAAATGGTTATTCCTCCTTGATTTGAGCCAATTTCCTTGAAAATTCAATGAGGAAATCAAAAGGATTTGATGCAAGATTGATTAGGAATTAATTGATGATAGAAATCTCATCAATTGAAGTGAAGATCAATGCAAAAGTTTCTGGAGAAATAGTGTTTGGATGATGGAATTTTGAGAGAAAAAGGAATGAGAAAAATTTAGGAAAAGGTAGTTATGAAATTCCAAAAAGTAGTTTCCCTTTTCATTTAATTAATTACATTAATTAATTCACCCAAATTAAGGAAAAATCTGTAGAAATCATTTTTGGGTAAATTAGCTCCTTAAAAATTCAAAGTTTCAATCCTTACAAAACAGTCACCACTAAACTTTTCAAAAATCGCATTTTAGTCACTACACCGAAATGTAGCATTTCCAAACCTTATTTTGCAAAATTGATTTCACCACTCTCTTATATATATTAAAAGAGGATTTTTATATATTTTTCCATATTTTTAAAGCATCCTGAACTAGGCTTTCCCTAAAACCTCCTTTTACATTCGAACCGAAAATCAGACCGATCCGATTCAGACCCTAAACTTCTAAGCCCAAAATTGGGGTGTTACAACTCTCCCCCTCTTAAGAAATTTCGTCCTCGAAATTTACCTGGAGGAAAAAGGTACGGAAACTGCTTCTTCATGTCATCGTTCCTTTCCCACGTGGCTTCCTCAACACCACGATGCTTCCACAACACCTTAACCAATTCAATGGTCTTGCCACGAAGAACTTTACTGTCTGAATCCAGAATTTCAACCGGCTCCTCATCATAGGTCAAGTCTGGATTCAACTCCACTTCCTCCACAGGCATAACATGCGAAGGATCCGATCTATACTTCCGAAGCATAGAGACATGAAACACATCATGTATCTTTTCCAACTCTTGCGGTAACCTCAGCTTGTACCCAACATGACCCACACGTTCGATCACCTCGTATGGTCCAATGTACCTAGGGCTCAACTTACCCTTCCGGCCAAACCTCATCACCTTCTTCCAAGGCGAAACCTTCAAAAACACACGGTCACCTACCGCAAACTCAATCTCTTTACGCTTCAAATCCGCGTAAGACTTCTGTCGATCAGAAGCTGCCTTTAAACGCTCACAGATGAGCTTCACCTTCTCGGTGGTTCCTTTCAACAAAGCCGGCTTTGAAACCAACTTCTGACTTGTTTCAGCCCAGCAAAGAGGAGATCTACACTTCCTCCCATACAAGGCTTCATAAGATGCCATTTGAATACTTGCCTGATAGCTATTGTTATAAGCAAACTCCACCAAAGGCAAATGCTTCTCCCAAGAACCCTGAAACTCAATCACACAGCACCTCAACATAACTTCTAGCACTTAGATAACACGCTCAGACTGTCCATCCGACTGTGGATGATAAGAAGTACTGAAATTCAGCCGCGTACCAAAAGCTTGATGCAAACACTCCCAAAAACGTGATGTAAACCTCGGGTCCCTATCCGATACTATAGACTTTGGCACACCATGCAGTCGCACAATCTCAGCAATGTACAACTCTGCAAGCTTGTCCAAGGTATACGTAGTATGCATAGGTAAGAAATGCGCACACTTCGTAAGGCGATCCACAATCACCCACACCGAGTTCTTTTTCGATGGCGTCAAAGGAAAACCAGACACAAAGTCCATGGTAATCCTTTCCCACTTCCACTCAGGAATCCTCAACGGTTGCAACAACCCAAAAGGAAACTGATGCTCAGCCTTAACCCGCTGACAAACCATGCACTTACTCACGTACTCCGAAACATCCTTCTTCAAACCCACCAAATAGTACTCATCCTTAAGATTATGATACATCTTTGTACTACCAGGGTGCATAGCAAAAGGACTGCTATGAGCTTCAGTCAGAATAGTACGCCTCAACTCTGCATCATTCGACACTACTATCTGACTCCCCAAACATAGAACCTCTTTATCATTAAAGCAAAAATCCGATGGTCTATCCTCAGCAATATCCTAAACATGTGGCACCAAAGAATCATCCAACAATTGCTTATCCTTTATCAACTGAACCAAAGATGGTTTCACTTGCAATTCAGCCACAAGACCCCCATCTCGCGAAATACTCAAGCTGTCAAACATAGCCCTTAACTCCACTGCCACCTTCCTACTCAAGGCATCTGCTACAACATTAGCTTTTCCCGGATGGTACTCGATCGTCAGATCGTAATCTTTAAGCAACTCCACCCAACGTCGTTGCCTAAGATTCAACTCTTTCTGAGACATCAGATACTTCAAACTTTTGTGATCCATGTACACAGTACACTTCTCACCATACAGGTAATGTCTCCAAATCTTCAAAGCAAAAACCACCGCAGCTAACTCAATATCATGCGTAGGATAATTGCGATCATCCACCTTCAACTGGCGCGATGCATAAGCCACCACCATACCCTCTTGCATCAACACACACCCCACACCAACATAGGATGCGTCGATGTACACCACAAACTCTTTCCCTGATTCAGGTTGAACCAAGATAGGAGCTTGCGTCAAAGCTGCCTTAAGCTTCTCAAAAGCTTGTTGTCTTGCCTCTGTCCACTCATACTTGACATCCTTCTGCAACAACCTCGTCAAAGGGGCAGCAATCTTTGAAAATCCATCCACAAACCTCCGATAGTATCCTGCCAACCCAAGGAAACTACGGACTTCATGAACCGACTTAGGAGGATTCCAAATCATCACTGCCTCAATCTTCTAAGGATCAACACGAATCCCCTCAACAAAAACCACATGACCAAGGAAAACAACTTCCCTAAGCCAGAATTCGCACTTGCTCAGCTTAGCATAAAGCTGATTCTCCAACAGCGCCTGCAACACAATCCGCAAATGCCCCTCATGCTCCTCCTCAGTACGAGAGTACACAAGGATATCATCAATGAACACCACAACAAACTTGTCCAAAAATTCATGGAACACTCTATTCATCATGTCCATAAAAGCTGCAGGAGCATTCGTCAAGCCAAACGGCATCACAAGGAACTCATAATGCCCATACCTCGTCCTAATAGCTCTTTTTGGCACATCCACATCCTTCACCTTAAGCTGATAATAACCTGACCTCAAGTCAATCTTAGAGAACACCACCGCTCCCTGAAACTGATCAAAAAGATCATCAATCCTCGGCAAAGGATACCGATTCTTGATAGTCAACTTGTTCAGCTGACGATAATCGATGCACATTCTCATAGTGCCATCCTTCTTCTTCACAAACAAGATCGGTGCACCCCAAGGTGACACACTCGGACGAATGAAACCACGATCAAGCAACTCCTGAAGTTGCGTCTTCAACTCCTTAGGTGCCATTCAGTAAGGAGTAATGGACACTGGAGTTGTGTTTTCATACAACTCAATCCTAAACTCCACCTCTCGACTAGGAGGCAATCCAGGTAACTCCTCCGGAAACACTCTAGGAAACTCTCGCACAGTTCTGATATCTTGAACTCGCAACTCCTTAGAGCTAGGATTCATAACAAAGGCTAAATAAGCCTCACAACCTTGCCTCATCATTCGGCTTGCTTCCAACGAAGACACCACATTGGCAAGAAACTTCACATTCTCACCAACAACCACTACCTCGTAATCATCCGCAAGTTTCAACGAAACTCGCTTGTTCTCAAAATCCACTACAGCTCGATGTTCAACAAGCCAATCCATTCCAAGGATTACATCGAAACCATAGAATGGAAATTCCATGAGGTCAACAAGAAAAACATGGTTTTTCACTTTCAAGGGACATCTTCTATACAACTTCAGTGTCACAACGGTCTCACCGAAGGAACTAGTTACACACATACCAACATCCAAAGACTCAACGGGTAAACCAAGCAATTGAGCATATTCACGCAATATGTATGAGTGTGTAGATCCAGAATCAATCAAGGAAAGTAATGACAAGGATTACAAAGTAAAGGTACCTGCGATCACATCCGTATCATTTCTCCCCTCACGCTGAGCATACACTCGAGCCTGGCCACCACCCTCAGGTTGAACAGCTACCATATGCACCACATTCCTCCCACCATCATCTCTGCGTTGGAAGTTACCACGGCCGCGCCCACGGCCTCTCTGTGGTGCAACTACCCCAGGAGCACGTCACTGACCACCACCGGCCAATAAAGGACACTCTCTCTTCATGTGGTCTGCCGAACCACAATTCCAGCATGAATTACCGGTCACTGCTACAGGAGCCTGAACCTCCCTCGCTGCTCGAGGACAATCTCGCCTCAAATGGCCACGAGATCCACACGTCCAACACGTGTTCTGATCAGCTCTCATCCTATCTCCCTGAACAGGCGCACCATGCCCTCCACTACCACGCCTAGCAGAAGACTGATACCTCCTATCTCGTCCTCTCTTGTTCCGTCCACCACCGGAACTATAATCAGCAGCTCTTTTGCCCGAGCTAGAACCAACGCCTCTAAAAGACAAACCCAAGTTCTGCTCAATGTCCTTCGCTCTACTCACCAACACATCAAAATCTGTGTACTCAACAGCAAGCATGAAAGTCTTCACGTCCGTCACCAAACCATAACGGAAACGTTCACACCTCTCCCGCTCATCAGGGATTAGCTCAGGTGCGTACTGGCTAAGGCGGACAAACTGGATCTCATACTCAGCCACCGTCGTCCACCACGTATAAGCATCATCATGCAGCAGCGACACCTTACAACCCAACTTCTGCACATTGCTGTAGTTCATTTGCCCCAAAATTCTCTTGGTGCTTTCCAACCAAGATTCAGATCCTTCAGGAGATAAACCTCTGAACTCAGTCCCTCCCAGAATGAGAAGATGTTCCAAAGGTAATCTCACGTTAGCATCACCCTGATGCGCAGCTCCGTGAGCTCCAGCTACTGCTGCCTGAAAGGCTCCCGCAATAGCCTGAATCAACACAGTCATGTCAGGAGCAGCTTGCCCCTGCACACCTTCAGGTCCAGCGACCCCAGCACCAGCACCAATACCAGCATTATCACCTCCAGCACCATCACCGTCGGGTGGTCCACCACCACGGGAGGAGGTAAATCCACAACATTATCAGCATTTCCCTCATTCTCATTCTGAGTCGTAGCTCTCGTATTCATCCTCATCTCTCTACGAGGCCCCATTTATAAAACAATGCACTGACACGAATGCAATAAACATAATTAGGCTCAACAAGGCAAGTAATCCAAGTACTCAAGCTCATTTTCCAAAAACAATTCCTTTCATTAGTTTTGTTATGGCAATGGGTTCCCCTAACATGCTTCAACATAGCATAGCATCACAATTGCAACCATACATCACAATTCATGAAACATTCCTTCACTTAAAAGGTCCATCATGCAAAAACACATACATCAACCACATAACAATTCCCAATTACACGAGAACTAAGCTCTGATACCACCAAATGTAACCCCCTTAGCCCGGCCTAGACGGTTGACCCGAACTACGAAGATTACACGGGGAAAACCAAAGTCAACTCGAAAGTCAACCTTGATTAACGACCTTTTTTCTTTTTATCTTGTCTAGATGCACATTAACCCTAAGAGAGATCCCACAAGACTTATTTGAAAAGGGCACAGTGAATGGATAGCATATAGGGACTCAATTGCACATAACACAAGTTTAGGGACCAAATTGCAAATTCTGTAAATTAGAAGGTCATAACTGATTTTAAAGTTACCAATATTAAATTAGTCTTATTACATGCTTCCCTGTCAAATTTCACCTAATTTGGACATCTCGAACTCATACAATTGCAATTTCAACTTTCGGGACCTAAAC
Source organism: Hibiscus trionum (assembly GCA_030270665.1). NCBI lineage: Eukaryota > Viridiplantae > Streptophyta > Magnoliopsida > Malvales > Malvaceae > Hibiscus > Hibiscus trionum. The sequence continues at coordinate 2,750,767 of BSYR01000007.1, read as the reverse complement.
GTAAAGCTTGCAAACTTCAACACCATTCAAATCAGTGCCCAACGGTCACCTGTTTCGAAACGGCATTGGCCGTTCCGAAACACGGGTTGGTTCCGAGACTAGTCCCGAAACAGGGCCTTCCAGTAGCCAAAACGTTTCGGAACAGCCTCCAGCCGTTTCGAAACACGAAGGCCATTACAGGCCCCCGTTTCGAAACGTCAGTGCCTGTTCCGATACGGTTTGCCCAGAAGCTGCAGATTTTGCTGGTTTTTCATACATAAATCCACTCAAACACAACCTTATGACTTCCTAATCATGCCAACAAGTCATCATACATATATGGAGCAGGTTTGCAACTCCTAAACTCATTCATGGCATCAAACATGAAACTTCACATGACTATAGGCAAGCATCCTAATAACCAAAACCAAGCAATCAACCAAACTCCAAAACAAGCATTAAAAGGCCATTTACAAATTCAAAACATCAAAAGCATCATGCCATAAACTAGGGAGCTCAACACATCTCCCAAAACACATCTTAGGTTCCCATTGCCAAATTACCAAAACTAATAGTGTATGAAAACATCACCATACATGAGCTTGGTTTCCCTTGGACACTCTAGCCTCCTTGTTACCCTTAAACACTTCAATTATTTGCATTATTGGTACAAGAGAGAGAGCGTAAGCACAATTGCTTAGTGAGGCATGCTCTAAAGAAAACAACACAATAATGCATTTTAGAAAACACTTTCAACAAAGCTTTTAAACACATGCTCATCACTTTTCAAGCAACCTTGCATACTTTACAAGCATCCCATGCTTCATTACATTCAACTCAACATATTGGCTTTCAAGTGATAATTCATAACCATTTACAACACAAAACACAATCGGATACGCGGATTACAAGCGTTGTCCCATACGCTTCATACACACTACCGAACAACATAAGGTGGAGTTTATCGGTACAATCACAACCCCTCAACACCCGTGATGGAGTTTAACGGTACAATCACAACCCCTCCACAACACTCATCGGTAGTTGCATAAATCCACTAACGAGTGCAAGGGACACATAACACGAGATTCACACACGGACTTTTAACCACCGTTGTGATCTTACCTCACTCGTTAGGGTACTTGGATGGAGTTTACGGTACAATCACAACCCCTCAACATCCAAGGCGACTTTATTCACGGTGCACCCAATTCTATAGCCAGCTAACTATATCCGATTCAAGTACTTTAAAACCATTACATCACTTGCCAATATACATCATTTACCATCAACAGTTCACTGTTTTAAAGCATTACTCAAAGCCATTAAACATCATGCATCACTATGCATCAAAACCATATTCTTAATGTACCAAACCAAGGATCTCTTACCTTGAGCATCCTTCAACACATGACTTTCAAAACCAGCATTAACCATGCTAAAACATGCTTTCAAAACAGAATTTAAACATGCAAATTATAACCAATGCATCAAACCACTCCATATCACATCCGAGGGAGTTTTTCCGAAAACTTACTCTTGAGCTTAGATAAGTTGTTTACACTTAAACTAAGCTCCCAAAACCTCCAATAATCGTTTCAAAGCTGAAAACCCAACTCCACTCACCGATTACGTTTCGCTTGCTTGCCGAAACGCCAATGAAGCCTTCGGATTAACTCCAAAAGTGTCCGAAGATGCCTCCCCTGTTTTTAACACATCAAATCAAAGGATTAATGCATCATTATGCATTGAAATCTTCAGCCAACACAACTAAACTCGCTGCTCTACCTAAAACCAACATTTCGGCTACCAAACACAACCGAAAACACCTCCAAACTCTTCCAAAACTTAACCTAGCCAAGATCTATCACTTCTAACCATTTCTAAACATCAATTAACATCCAAAATAACCCTAAACTCGTCCTTATACCTCCAGCCATAACAGAACACCATAAACACCTCAAAAACCACCATTTTCATAAGCAAAAACTTAGGAAATACAACCTATTCGGGATTGCATTGATAAAACCTCATTTCCACATCATTAGACATCCAAAATACATTTAAGAATCATCTCAAAACAGAGCCCAAGCATTCACAATAAAATTCTTCAAGATTTCTTCCAAATCTTGAGTTTTAAGCCAAAATCAAGTTTCTAACATTAAAACCATTTATAAAACTTAAATTAAGGATTGACAACTTGGGAATTTCAGTAAAGAATTGAGTATTTAGAGGAGAAGAACAATCTTACCTCTAAATGGTTATTCCTCCTTGATTTGAGCCAATTTCCTTGAAAATTCAATGAGGAAATCAAAAGGATTTGATGCAAGATTGATTAGGAATTAGTTGATGATAGAAATCTCATCAATTGAAGTGAAGACCAATGCAAAATTTTTTGGAGAAATAGTGTTTGGATGATGGAATTTTGAGAGAAAAAGGAATGAGAAAAATTTAGGAAAAGGTAGTTATGAAATTCCAAAAATTAGTTTCCCTTTTCATTTAATTAATTAAAACATTAATTAATTCACCCAAATTAAGGAAAAATCTGGAGAAATAATTTTTGGGTAAATTAGCTCCTTAAAGATTCAAAGTTTCAATCCTTACAAAACAGTCACCACTAAACTTTTCAAAAATCGCATTTTAGTCACTACACCGAAATGTAGCATTTCCAAACCTTATTTTGCAAAATTGATTTCACCACTCTCTTATATATATTAAAAGAGGATTTTTAGATATTTTCCATATTTTTAAAGCATCCCGAACTAGGCTTTCCCTAAAACCTCCTTTTTCATTCGAACTGAAAATCAGACCGGTCCGATTCAGACCCTAAACTTCTAAGCCCAAAATTGGGGTGTTACAAAACTCTTCCAAAACAAATCCCAACCAAGATCTATCACTTCTAATCATTTCTAAACCTCAATCAACACCAAAAATCACCATAAACTCGTCATTATGTCTCCAGCAACAACAGAACACCAAAACCACCCAAAAAACCACCAATCTAGCATGTAAAACTTAGAAATCCAAACCTATTCGGGATTTGTTTGATAAAACCTCATTTATAACATCAATTACCATCCAAAATACATTAGAAATCAACCTCAAAACTGTGCCTAACCAATAGTTACGAAAATCATCAAGATCTCTCCAAGAATCTTGAGTTTTAACACAATTTCATGTTTCTAACATTAAATCAACTCAAAAATCATTATCAAAGGATTGATAACTTGGGAATTTCAGTAAAGAACTGATCATTAGAGGAGAAGGACGAAACTTACCTCTAATGGCTGATTTCTCCTTAATTTGGGCAAGTTTTCTTGAAAATCCAAAGTGAAAACAAAAGGATTTGAAAAGGAAAAGATTAGGAATCCATAGGAGAATCAAATATCATCAAAAGGGATGAAAATCAGAGGTTAATTGATGAAGGAAATGTGTTTGGCTGAGTGCAAGTTGAGAGAAAATGAAAAGAGGGAAAAAGATCGTAAAGTAGTTATGAAAGTCAAAAATAGGATTTTCTCTTTTAATTCCCTTTATTAAATCATTATTAAAACACACAAAATTAGAGAGAAATCTGATAAAAACATTTTGGTAAAATTAGCTACTTAAAGATTCAAAGTTTCAATCCTTTACAAAACAGTCACTAGTCAACTTTTGCAAAAACTGCGATTTGGTCACTACACCGAAATGTAGTATTTCCAAATCATATTTTGTAAAATTGTTTTCACCATAATCATTCATATAATAAATGAGGATTTTTATATATTTTTCCATATTTTTAAAGCATCCCGAACTAAGTGTTCCCTAAATCTCCCTTAAAGATTCGAACCATTCTCGACCGGCCCGATTCAAACTCTAAAACATCTAGGCCCAAAATCAGGGCATTACAAGCATTATAGTCTAATTTCAAGTAATTTCTGTGCTATCCAAAAACTTGAAAGGTAAGCATACTTTGTGCCACGGTTCTGAGGATTGAAGTCAGGTACGAAGCATGTTTTTTATGGTTGAAGGCTAGGCAGGAAATTGTTAGTTTTGCATTGCTTGAGGAATAGTTCGAGTTTGGAGGTGTGTTAAATGTGTGAAAGTACTATATTTTATACCCTCTTCCTCATAATTATTGTTAGACTTAGGCTCATTTTAGTTGCATTGATAGTCATTCATGCATGATCTTATAGTTTCCTTTATTAATAAGCTTGATATTACATTTTGGTTGGTTTTTTAGGAAAAGATGTTGCTGGTGGGTGTTATTTGGTGCAGGATTGGATTGTCGTAACAAGCAGGAATTGCCATATCAATTAAGGAGAATTCTGAAGGGTCTGTCGTGCTGGTTGCCAACGATGTCTGGATAAGTCCACCTAATTTGAGATAAGCACGAGAAGCAAGGGATAAATCCCAAGGATTTGGATTTCCACACAGAATTCAATGGAGATTAAAATTCAGATTTATGAGTTTTTTAGGATAAAGATAAAAGAGATTTATTATTTCTTTTATTCAATTTAATTCAAACTTAAACTTATAATCATCAACAACGAACCTGACCTAATCATCTCCTACAAATAGAGACCAAATCGCAGCATTCAAGGTGGTTCGACATGAGAGAGAAAAAAGGGCTGATCGCATAATTCTTCTTCTTTCTCATTGTTTTTGTACGATTCATGTTTGGGAATCTTTATTTTGTGTTATTTTTACACCCAACCATGAACTAAATTTAATTGGCTTTATTTATTGGGTTCTTGTGGTTGTGAAAACGTTTGGATTGCTTAGGTTTTAAGTTTGCAATTTAATTCAAAGTTTGTTCATTCTTGGTTCTTCAATTGATTTTGAGTGAATTGGGAGAGGATCTCGAAATATATCTGTTTATCTAATATTGGGAGAGTTAGATTCACGAAACAAATGAGCATGATCTTCACTCGACTAATCATTAGTGAAGGTTAATTCAACTTAAGGATAATATTTGGATTTCAACAGCTAAAAGGAGCGCAAGATCGGTTGTTGTTCACCCAAGGTTAACATAGGGATGTATCGCCAAGGCGTGCACAATTAACTAGTTCTTCGGGTTAGGGATAACAAGGAGGCACTAAAGAATGCTCAATCAAGCTTTGAAGGAAGGAACCCAGTTGCCATAGCAATTGAACAATTGCCATAGCAATCAAGTTGCCTCAGCAACTGATCGCCTAGACTATTCGTTCAACATTCACACCTCAATTCTCGATAACCCACCCTACTCTATTCTCTGATTATAATCTTCTCTTATTTACTTGCGAGTTTATCATTCTTGTTAATCACAAATCTCCTGTTACATCATTTATATCTCTTTTCAGTGCAAAAAGTTAGAATCTAAAGTTACACCAATCCCTATGGAGACGATATCTTTCTATATTATAACTTGCGATGTGTACACTTGCACCAATTGCGAAGCACTCAAAACATGCAACACTTAACTCTCTCGATATTAAGTTATAGATCAATAATTAAAAGGCCTCTCTCGATAGCTCTTACAATAATTATGCATGGAGAACAATGAACATGATAGATAAAGAAAAAGGCTATAACATTGAACAAGTAATTAAAACATAGAATCCTAAAACAATAAAACCCAACAAAAATTATTTAACTCATCTCTGAGCAAATAACAACCATAATAAAAACAATTAAAAACATGTCAGTTGATAAAGTAAGAGAGAAAGATAATCAAAGCGTCTCGAGATTTATTCTTCGTGCCCTCGAACTGTTGCTGCAACGTTCCAAACTTCTAAAGCCTCTCTTGATAGCTTTTCATCGTTTGGAGACTCCTTTTAACCTTCAACAATGGTGATTCTCTGATGAAGAAGACAAAGGGTTGTTCTTCCTTCAATAAAAGCTACTCTGCGTATTTGTGCGTTAAGTGCAACCTACTCTTAATTATTTCTCTTGATGTCTTTATATAAAGGTAGCTCTCCTAGGGTTTTAAAAACCCTAAAGTGCAAGTAATATTTTAATGAGGATCTTACTTTTCTGTGTCATTAAATGCTTAATAAAAGAATATATCTTGCCGCATGCTTTTAATAATGTGTCATGTGATACAACAAAGAGAATCTTTGTTTTCAACGTCATTAATGACTCAATAAATGAGAGGGGACCACACATTAAATTATATTAAAGCATACAAGATTTATCTCCCGTGTCACAGCGAATGATGTAGCATCCAGTCCAGCACGAGAGAATTCTGCTCTAATGTTTCAATGCTCCACTGCTCCATCACCTCCTATGCAAGAAACACTAAAAACCACTACCTTTCCCATTAATAGCATCAATATAGATAAACATTAAGCTCAAACACCATAACTCCATAACTATATGCAAACTACTTCTAAATGCAAATAAATGAACCTAAACCCATGCAAAAGCTAAGTAAAAAGGGTACGCAAAATAGGTTATCTACATACTCATCACAAGTCATAAGAGGCGTTGAATATATTTTGAAGATAAAATCAAGAGTTTTGGTGAATTTTGACACTTAAATAACAGAATGGGCAAATATTCTTCAATTTCAATTCAAACTTTATCTCTATTTTCAAATAAGATTAGGATAAACATTTAAGATTTTTTATCTTCATCTTTATTTTTCTTGAGTTTTTTTTATGTATTTTGTTTTATCATTTATTATTGATTTATAAGTTGCATGAATTGATCACTCTACAATTTATTAATCTTTATATTGCTAATTGAAATCTTCTCTTTTGTAATTGTGGGTAGGTTTTGATCTAAGTAGTAAAATAACTCCACAAGATTCTGAAGTTATAAGATCTAGTTTGAATCATCTACATTGGTGTGAATTGGTTAACTAAAGGTTGGGTCTCTTTAATTCTTAAAGTTGTTGAACATATTTTGTTGTTTGTATTCCGACACATAAAATAGTGCAAGTATACATTGTCGACACCAGTAATAAAGCGGAAACACACAAGACGTTTGTGTGTGTCGGGTTGTTGAACCTCACAAGGAATGTGTCATGTTTATCATATGGTATTGGTTGTAACAGTTTAATATATTCGATGGGTTTCAGGAATGTAAGTGAGAAACTAAAAAGATACTCAGATAAATGAAAAAAAATATTGATACATCCAGAAGCAACAAACAGTTGTGATCTAAAAGATGAAATTATCTAATATAGCTACAGCCGTACTAATGTCTGTAATGTTACATTACCGACATAGTTTATGGGCGGTGCTCTTTCAAGGCCACAAATAGATTAACCGAGACTAGCCCAAAGTGTCACTTAACATGTTATGCGTATCAATGTTGTGCGTACTTTTTTCCTTTACTAAAGATTTTTTTACGGAGTTTTTATCTTTGTAAGGTTTAGGAGACACGTTATTAGGGGTGTTCAAACAGTTAATTTTCGAATTAACCGAAATAACAATGAAAAGTTCTTAATTTTTTTTGAATCTAATTATTAAGCATCAAAATAACAATAAACATTACATATAAAATAGTTTGTATCTATTATAGATATCAAAATAACAATAGACAATATATAAAATAACAATTAGCATCTAATTTAGCTGGGTTAGGCTTAATATATATATATATATATATATTATATTATATTTAATATTTAATATTTTCGGTTAATTCGATTAATTAAACAGTTTCGAATCGAATTAACTGGTAACCGAACTTTTAAAAAATTAACTTTTAACTGATCTAACATTTAATTAATCGACTGATTAACTCAACTAAATTTCGGTTCAGTCGGTTAATTCGGTTTTAATCGAACAATGAACACTCCTACACATTATCTTCATAGACATCTAAGGGGGTGTTATGAATATTTAACCATGTGAATGTCTATCATGATAAGAACTTTATCTTAGTAAGGTTTCCATATATTGTGTACTTCTTATGCCTATAAATAAATGATTTGATGTAGGAATTATACACACTTCAATATTGAGAGTAAAATACAAATCTCACTCTTTCTCTCATCTCTTTGTTCTTATTGTTGTTCTTCTTTATTTTATTTACAATAATTATATAATTTTGGATGATATTTGATTTATTAAATAACATTACAAACCTTAGTCTCATTGTGAAAATAATATGAATATATATATAGTTATAGAAAGTCGTTTAAATTAGAATCAATCAGTATCATAACATTATAAATATTTACAATTAAATTTGAATAGAAACTTGAAAAACTCATCTCCAAAAAATTCAAATAAATTTTGAATGACAAAATAGGACTCCTCAACTCGACTAACTCAATAAAAATTATTCGACTTGGTCGAATATTCACCCCTAATTTTAAACTAGAACAAGGATATCATTTCACAAAGTTCACATTGACAACAAAGTACTAACATTAAGATAAGGATAAAAGTGAAAGAGATAAAAGAATATTGTCACGGAGCCATTACCCTCTTCCGAAAAGACATGTCTGATAGGATGTGAAGCGTCACCCACCTATTCCCAGACGTGGCATTATCCCTCACTCAACCTCGTGACGCCTTCTTCATGAGTTATCTGACCTCATGATGGGCCATTGTCACGGTTGTTTGCCCTGCCTACCCCATCCCAAGGCACTCGACTTGAAATCGATCAGTCAAAGGGTTGCTCCGATACAACTTGTCACGAGGCCATTACCATCTTCCCAAAAGACATGTTTGATAGGATATGCAGCGCCACCTCTTTTATATATCATAACCTCCCTTTTCCTTTCTAATGTGAGATTAATGTACTCGTCTCTTTCTAGGTGCGACAACATGTATATTGCGTTATCTTGTTCCAATATGTGAGTGAACGAAAATATTTTTTATAAAAAAATATATTTATAAAGTTAATCTAACAATTCAAAACATGTGGAGTTGTAAATGAATTATATAGAAACCAATTAGTCTCCTCTACGGGGACACATGGTTACACACCATTAATTTTTAGTGATTTTTAAAATAAAGTTAGAATTTTGCCAAGATTAGTCCCTGCTCGACACAATCTTCATCGTCAACCCCCAAGAGTGTTGAGAAATTCTTACGCTTGCTCGAAGCAACCAACTAGTTTCCATGAACTGAAGAATTTTTCAGGTCTTCCGTCATCAATGCAAAAGGTGTTGTGTAGGTCTACAGTTGAGGCTTGGGGTCAATTCTTACACACATAATTTCATGAAGCAACATTGTGGGTTAGTAAACCCTTACCTCATTTTGGGTGGTGCTTTGTGTACAAGAAAAACACTCTCTAGAAATACCTAAAATTGCATTTTCTCAAATCCCTAATCATTATTCACAGCTTAATGAGTATTTCTTGCTCGGATGATCACTCGTGGTGGGGTTCTCCTCCAGAGGTTCTTCGTCGGTATTCTCAGTCTGAACTGGATTGGATTTGGAGCGAATTTGAGGCCGTTGGTGGCGGGTGGAGAAAAAGGAGACTAATGTTTTTCTGTTTTGAAAGGTTTATAATTTCTTTGTCAGAATTTCTTCCCCTCTCTATTTTTCCTCTTGCTGGTCGTAGGAGTGTGTGGTTAGTTTCAATGGTAGGAATGTGGATCTTCTCTGTCAGACTAGGATTTCATGGGTCGTGGCTGATTATTGCCTTTGTAGGGTCTGATTTTCAGTTTCTTTTTGTCACGCCCTCTCTGGAGTTTTCCGTTCAAGCAATGAAAAATATTGAGCACATTCAATCTCAAGCTCGAGGATTAGAGCTTTTTTTCCAGTCTGAAAAAAGTCCCAATGTGGTGTGGTTCCTGCTTGGCTTGGAGTTCCTCCTTGATTTTGGCCGATTTTTATTCCTACATTAGTGGTCTGTGGAGTAAAATTTTTTAGTTGCGGTCTGTTGCGTGTAAAAGAGTCTATCGCAATTATAGTGCAAGTGTACACGACGCAAGTAGTAAAGTGATACGAAGTATCGGATATCGTCTCCACAGGGATTGGGCTAATAGCTTTACCTTAATTCACTGCACGAAGTAAAGAAAATAGTTTAGAAAGTTGTCACGAAAATATTGAAGAAAACGTAAATAAAAGAATAGGAATATCAAGATGGAGAGAATGGGCTGGTATTGAATTGCTCAGTAGTGCAGGTATTGTATTGCTTAGGAACTCCAGTTCTGTCGTCGCGCCTGTCGCTGGCAGCACCTGTCGCGGCAGCAAACACACCAACTCAGTACTTTCAAGTTTGGCAAGAATCCCAGATCTGCCTTGGCCTATCCCTAGGTCCAAGTCTGTCGATGATCACGTCTTTGATGATACCTCCCGGCGTGAATCGAAGGATGAACACCGATGTGTATGAATTCTTCCTTAGCCACTTAACCTTGCCCTATCCCTAGGCACAAGATAGTTCAACTATAAACTAGAGAACTCGCTCTTATTTCTTTCGTATACTTAACTCTCCCGATGCTAAGTAAATAGATAACCTCACAATGCTCTCCCGATGCTCTTGCAAGATATTAAAACCAAAATAAGAGAACTTGAAGTTTATTTTATTGAACTTGGAAAATCCTAAAACAAAACAACCCTTGCAACTACTTTACAAATCAACCCGTGGCCCTAGGGGTTTTTAGAACATGTCTACGACGGCTAAACGGCGGAGGGGTTTGGTTATCGGTTATGGGGTATGATGTGTGATAGGTTAAAATCTATGCCCTTATATAAGCTTTGGGCTCAAGTATTCTAAGATAACAAGGATTACAACTTTAATTAAAAGTAAGATTCTAATAAAGACTTTAATCTTCAAGTATCCTACTTTTCAGCCGCCTCCTTGTTTCATGGGATTTCCTCTCCTTGAGCTTTGGCTTGACATATCTTTTGATCCGGGGCTTGGAAAAATATATGGTTTTCACACGACAGACGAGCATAATTTTCTCTATCTATCGAGGTCCACTTTGCTTTTCCTCCGCTAACTTGCTGTCGTCCTCTGTTGTCACGGCAGATCCATGGCAGCATCGTCCTCATCATCTGCTTGTCCAGTTCAGCTCTTCTGCTTCTCTGCCCTGCGCCCGCCTTCTCCGTCTACTATGGCAGCAACCTGCAAAATCAGCCCTTTTTCAGTAGAATCCGTGCTTTTAATATATTTGTGATGTTTTGCTGTAAACTGACCTAAATGCAATGCAATGATGCTTGAATGCAGCAGAAATATGGGTTAAAAAGGGTGTAAATAATAGAACTTTTACACACTCAACACACCCCTAAACTCAAGTTTTTGCTTGCCCTCAAGCAATTAAGACCTAAAAGAAAAATGAATATTTTTGTGTTGGCCTTCAAACAATGACTGTCCCTTACCCGTCGCTCATTCTCTGTGGCGGCAGCAACCTGTCGGAAAGATTAGGATCTGTCCGGATTCTCACTATAGTTCTCGTGCAGTGTGTGCATGCTTGTGAACAGTTATATGCCAAGACTCTCTTAGTTTCACTAGAATATTCAACTCTTAACTTGAATTTTTATGCCAAAGTTTATCTTTTTGAAGGCACATTTTCATGCTTCTTTGATTTTCTGTTTTGACTTGATTTTTATTTTTCAAGCTAAAGTTTCACTAGAGCCGGTTTCGGGCACCTCTAGCTAACTTCCTAGAGCCGGTTTCGGGCACCTCTAGGGCTGTTGAGTCTATTTTGCTAAACTTCTTTCCTAGAGCCAGTGTTAGGCACCTCTAGGGGCTATTCAAGTGCTAAGCTTCCTATTCTAGTTTGGCTAAAAGAAATCTAAGCAGTATAACAGTCACAATGGTGTTTAAGATTTTCAGAACTATAGAAAGGCTCTAAACTTCTCCTTAATCTGTCCTAAAGATGCTGCCACGGCAGAGCTGTCATGACAGGTAAGTTACTTCACAGTTTTAAGCCAACAGTTTAATCTTTTTTTTAGAGAGAACTTAAAAGACACAACAATTAATTAAAAAGATGTACTAAGACTCCATTAAAATGGAGGGTTGCCACCCCCAAACTCGAGGGTTGCATTGCCCTCAATGCAAATGACAGATAAAATGAAGGCATGTACATCACAAAATATAGATAAGCAGGCAGCAATAAAAAGAAAATAAAAGACTTAGATTTTAATCGCTGTCTTCACTGCTGCTGCTGACACGGATTTGGCGGTGGCGTCTGGGTTGTGGGGCAGGCTGGGTAGGCTGTTCCACGACCTGGATGTCTGAGCTGCTGCCGCTATCCCAAGTGCTGCTGGTGGTTGTGCTGGCCTTAGGCATGAGCTTTCTGTTGGCCACATGTTTCTGCCTCTTGACAGGCGTGAAGTCCTTCGCCAAATTCCTCCTAATAGGAGGGTCTGTCTCGATGTCATGTGAGGCAGGTCGCTTCGTTCCTCGGGCAGAGGTTTCTTCCGTTGGACTGTCAGCTGTCGGCTGGGTGGGTGATGGGGTGGAAGCAGCAGAGTGTGCATGGGGGGAGGCAGGTGGCGTAGGTGTGTGGACAGGGGAGGGGATGTGGAAATAGTGGGAAGGGAAGATGGGGAAAATAACATCGGGATAATTTAAGGTGTTGGAAATGAAATTTACCGTCGAGTTGGCGAAATCCCGGATGAATGTCATCAGCCCCATTTGTCTGTCTTCCACCCGTTGTATTGCAGCAAGGATCTGGGCAGATTGGTTGGTCTTGGTGTCTGCTGTGGCAGGTTCATGGGCAGGTTCATCGGCAGGTTCCTCGAATGATTCTGCTGGGGAAGCAGCCGGGTTGAAAGAGGAGAGGAGGGTTGCGACTATGAGTTCCATGAGGCTGGTAATGTTGTTGTCGGTCCAGCCTCTGCCTTGGACCAGTTTGTCGGTGGTGGCCTCAGGGATAGCAGCGTAGCGGCAGAGTGATGTGATCATGAATGGTAGGCAGAGGCGGGAGGTTGATCGATATGTGCAATCCAAGACGCTGTCCCTCATATAGTGGCCCACGTTGATAGGCCAGTCGTTCATGATCGAATGAATGAGGGCAAGCCTCTGCTGGTCCACAGTCGTGTGATGGGAGGACGGCAGGATACGCTTCTTGATGAAAGCGTTCCATAATTTGGCTTCTGGAAGCAGCTGCCCCCTTTTGACAGAGTTGGGGTTCTTTTTGCTCGTGTTCCACGTCGTTCCTTCCTCTGTCACTTCTGCCATGACAGCTCCGTAGGCAGCAGCGTCGAGGGTGTCTAAAAATTGCTGATGGGCATCGTCGTTGGGACCAAAATAGAGGCCATACATGTGGTTGATACTGTCAGCTGTGAATGGTACCTTGATCCCTCGGACAGTGACGGATGTCATCGTCTTGCTGTTGATGGCAGCATAGAACTCCCTCACCAACGTGTCATTTAATTCTGCCGGTTGTTCTGCGAACTGCTCCCATAGTTGAGCTCGTATTGCCCTCGCGATGAATGGTCGAAGCCCCATGTTCGGAGCCTTGCGGATGTAGATAAAACCTCTTTCTTCCCATAATTCCTTGGTTGCGAAGGCCGACGGTGTGGGTGCTGCTGATGAAGAGGCTGAAGCAGCACCGCGGCGGGTCTGTCTGGAAGACATTTTAGTTGCAAGGGTTGTGAAAGTAAAGAAAACAAAGAAAAACGAGAGGAGAAAGCAAGTAAGAATAAGCAGAAGTGATGAAAATGGAAATGAGAACGGGGTTTTATAGCGGTCGGGTTGCTGCCCGTTTAATGATGTAACGGCAGGCGGGAATAACGGGGCGACTGTTGAGGTTGGCGTGTCTGACGCGTCTGTCACGTAATTATGCGTCTGTTACGCGTCTGTCACACACTTCTGCGTCTGCCGTGTCAGTCTGTTGACAGCCTGTCTTATCCGTGTCTACGGCGGCAGCTGGAACGACAGGCTTCAATAAATGGGCTCTGTTGGGCTGGTGGATGGATGGTGGGCTTGGGTCACTTCTTCTTTTCTTCTTGACTCCTTTATTTGCTGAAAACAGAAAATATAAAAACATTATTCGAATAAAATAAACCTAATTTCCTAATAAATAATACTAAATAATAAAATAAATGAAAATAAAATTTAGGTTAAATTAGGGATGCCTTGTGGGGCATCTCCTAAAGTAACCACTTCCTGTATTCCTGGGGCTTCAGTCCCCTGATAATGCTTTAGGCGCTGTCCATTGACTTTGAATTGGTGCCCGTCTTTTAATGATTGGATTGTGATGGCACCATGGGGAAAAACTTGTATCACTTGGAACGGGCCAGACCATCTAGACTTTAGCTTTCCTGGGAAGAGTTTCAATCTAGAATTGAACAACAACACAAGCTGCCCTGGACAGAACTGTCGTGGAAGCAACTTCCTGTCATGCCACTTCTTAGTTTTCTCCTTGTAGATTTTTGCATTGTCGTAGGCCATTGTCCGTATTTCCTCAAGCTCGTTCAGATCTAACAGCCTTTTCTGGCCTGCCTTGTCCAAGTCCATATTCACGGCCTTGATTGCCCAATATGCTTTGTGCTCTATCTCGACAGGCAAGTGACAGGTTTTCCCATAGATCAATCGATATGGAGACATGCCCAATGGAGTCTTAAAAGCTGTCCTATATGCCCATAATGCATCAAGAAGGAGTAAAGACCAATCTTTCCTAGTTGGCTTAACCATCTTTTCAAGAATGTTCTTAACTTACCTATTAGATATCTCAGCTTGTCCATTGGTCTGTGGGTGGTATGCTGTCGCGATCCTGTGCTTGACACCATATTTCTTCAAGGCGGCAGCAATAACCCTATTGTCAAAATGTCTCCCTTCATCACTGATAATCGCCTTAGGGATGCCAAATCTAGAAAAAATGTTTTTGTGCAAAAACTTTTGGACTGTCTTGGCATCATTCTTAGAGGATGTATAGATTTCCACACGAAGATGGAAAAGGTCCCATAAAATCAATCCCCCAAACGTCGAAGATCTCGACTTCTAGAATGTTCTGCAGTGGCATCTCGTTTCTCCTCGAGATGTTACCTGTCCGCTGGCACCTGTCACAGTTCTTGTAGAAGTTCTGTGCATCTTTATACAGTGTCGGCCAGTAGAACCCTGACTGCAGCACCTTGGCAGCAGTTTTATTGCCTCCTAAGTGACCTCCATATTGTGAAGCATGGCAGTGATGGAGAATGTCTTCTTGCTCTTCTTGTGGTACACACCTCCTTATAACCTGATCTGCGCATAGTTTGAAAAGAAGAGGTTCGTCCCAATAATAATGCTTAACATCATTTTGGAACCTCTTCCTGGCTTGATAATTAAGATTAGAAGGTAGTATTCCGCTAACTATAAAATTAACGAAATCAGCATACCAGGGGAGTTCAGAAGACTTACCTGCCGCCATGGCTGTCGCGGCAGCGATTGCGGCAGCAAAGAGCTGCTCATCTGGGAAGGTCTCCAGTATGTTTGTCTCATCGATTGGCAGACTCTGTCCCTTCTCCAACCTTGACAAGTGATCTGCCACCTGATTTTATGTCCCTTTTTTGTCCTTGATCTCAAGGTCGAACTCTTGCAATAGCAGGATCCACCGTATCAATCGAGGCTTTGCATCCTTTTTCGCGAACAGATACTTGAGGGCAGAATGGTCTGTGTGCACTATTACCTTCGTCCCAAGTATGTAAGAACGAAACTTGTCGATGGAGAATACCACAGCTAATAGCTCCTTTTCTGTGGTGGTATAGTTTACTTGGGCGTCATTCAATGTCTTGCTGGCATAATATATGACATGAAATAGCTTATCTCTGCGCTGCCCAAGTGCTGCCCCGACAGCGTAGTCACTAGCATCACACATAATCTCAAATGGCTGTGTCCAGTCTGGTGGCTGTACTATGGGGGCTGTTACCAGTTTTTCCTTCAGAACCTTGAATGCTTCAGTACATTCTTCATTAAAGTCAAAGGGTCGGTTCTGCTCTAAGAGATGACATAAGGGCTTGGTGATTTTTGAGAAATTTGCAATAAACCTTCGATAAAAACCAGCATGCCCTAAAAAACCCCTAATGCCCTTGACTGTGGTTGGTGGTGGCAGCTTCTCAATTACTTCTATTTTAGCCCTGTCGACTTCTATCCCACGGCAGCTAATCTTATGGCCAAGGACTATCCCCTCATCCACCATAAAGTGGCATTTTTCCCAATTCAAAACAAGATTTTCTTTTTCACATCTTTCAATTACTTTTTGTAAGTTGCCGAGGCAGCTCTCAAAATCGTCTCCAAAGACGGAAAAATCATCCATAAATATCTCAAGGAAGTCCTCTACCATATCGGAGAATATGGCCATCATGCACCTTTGGAAGGTGGCAGGTGCATTACATAATCCAAACGGCATCCTCCTAAAAGCGTATGTTCCGTAGGGGCATGTGAAAGTCGTCTTTTCTTGATCTTCTGGTGCAATAGCAATTTGATTATAACCTGAATAACCATCAAGAAAACAATAGTAAGATTTACCCGCTAATCTATCAAGCATTTGATCAATAAAGGGTAAAGGAAAGTGGTCCTTTCGGGTAGCTTTGTTAAGCTTCCGATAGTCCATACAAACCCTCCAACCGGTCACAGTCCTAGTTGGGATTAACTCGTTGTTCTCGTTGGTTATCACGGTCATTCCTCCTTTCTTTGGAACGCATTGCACCGGGCTCACCCATTTGATGTCGGAGATGGCGTAAATAATACCAGCATCTAACCACTTAATTATCTCTTTACGCACCACCTCTTTCATCGCATGGTTTAGCTGCCTTTGGGCATCAATAGTCGGCTTATGATCTTCCTCTAGGAGGATTTTGTGCATGCACAACGCCGGACTAATGCCTTGAATGTCTGCTATCGTCCATCCAATTGCCTTTTTGTGCTGCCTTAGCATGCCGATTAGCTGTCGTTCCTGTTCCTGCGGCAGCTTAGAAGAGATGATTATAGGCAACGTATCGTTTGAACCAAGAAAAGCATATTTAAGCTGCCCTGGCAGGGGCTTCAGTTCTAAGGCAGGTGGTTCAATAGTAGATGGCTTTTGGATTAAATGGTTATCCGAAGTATAATTCAAAGGTTCGAATAACTTACCTGGACGATTGCCTAACCAGTTTACCTCCTCCTGATCTTCAGTATCAGATGTGTCGGAGTCAGAGGAGTTGCTGTCGTCAGTGCTGTCGTGACAGCTCGACCAGATGCAGGGTTGATCAAGGATAACTTCAGTGATAGCCTTGCATTCCTCGTCTACATCAGCATGCTTCATTGCTTGGAGAACATTCAACTTAATCTCTTGGTCATTCACTCTCATGGTGAGTTCTCCTTTTTCCACATCAATCAGTGATCTTCTCGTGGCTAAGAAGGGTCGCCCAAGGATGATTGGTGCGTTTTCGTCTGCTTCACAATCTAAAACAAGAAAGTCAGTAGGAAAAATAAACTTATCCACTCTTACCAGAATATCTTCGATTTTTCCTTCTGGATGAACGTAAGAGCGGTCGGCAAGCTGCAGAATTACTGTCGTGGGCCGCGCCTTTCCAATACCTAATTTCTGAAAATCAGATTTTGGCATTAAATTGATACTAGCACCAAGATCACAAAGTGCCTTACCCACATATTTGTCTCCGATTACACAAGGTATGATGAAGCTCCCCGGATCCTTCTTTTTCTGGGGTGGATGCCGATGAAGAATACTCATGCAACCATCTGCCATCCTTACCGTTTCAAATTCCCCAAGTTTATATTTCTTTGACATGACATCCTTGAGAAATTTGGCGTAACCGGGCATCTCCCTAACGGCATCTAACAGCGGGATATTAATATGAACCTGCTTAAAAATATCATAAATCTTTTTTAGTTGAGATTCTTGCTTAGCTTGTTGTATCCATTGGGGAAAAGGTGGCGGAGGACGATAGTCAGCAATACGTCCTTCCCACTGCATACGAATCTGAGGAGGTTTGGGTTCATCATTTTTCTCCTCTGTCGCGTCTGCTGTCGTGACAGGCTCATCGACAGCAGTTTGTTTATCACCTGTCGGGACAGCTTCTTCGGCAGGTTGGTCCAAGGCTGGTTCCTTTCCTGTTTCAACTTCTTTTTCCGGCCCTGGTAGTTTCTTCCCACTCCTAGTAGTAATTGCCTTACACTGCTCATGTGTGGGTGGCCTAGCATTTTCAGTATTACTAGGGAATCCTCCAGTCTGCCTCGGCTTAATATGTTGGGAAACCTGGCCCATTTGTGTCTCCAGAGATTTCAAAGTAGCCTCATGATTTGTCATCCTCATCTCTGTTTTATCCATGAAATTTTCTGTCTTCTTGACAAACTGGTTCATATTCTCAATATAAGTACCTGTCTGAGACATAAAGGTGGCCAGAGTCTGTTCCAGTATACTGCTCGTGGCAGCTGGTGGCTGTTGTTGTTGCTGCGGCGGCAGTTGCTGTCGCGTCAGCAATCTAGGTCCTCCCTGATTCTGATTATGTGCTTGCGGATTCAGGGCGTTATTGGGGTTACTCCAGGAAAATTTGGGATCCTTCCTCCAATTGGGATTATAATTGTTGGAGTTGTAATTCGGCTTGTTGTAATTTCCAACATATTTTCCCTCTTCTAACTGTATTGGGCACTCATCCCGACTATGATTTCCCTCACAGATATCGCATACTTCCTCTACAGCAAATCCTTGTTGACCATCATCATTCAATAACATTTTCATTGCTTTAGTAAGGAATGCTACCTGTGATTTCAACGTGCTGTCGGCTTCATAGTCCTTGACAACAAGTACTCGTTTACCCCCTCTTCTTGCGGTCGGAAACTGTTCCTCATTCTTGGCCAGATTTTTCAAAACTTGCAATGCCTCGTCTGGATCTTTATCCAATAATAGTCCATTTGCTGCAGAATCAATTCGAATATGAGTTTGTAAGTTAGCAGCATTATAGAACTTAGTTACCTGATTCCAGACGGGGAATCCATGCATTGGGTAGTTCCAAAGAAGAGTAGTAAATCTGTCCCAGGCCTCGTGCATCGGCTCGTCATCTTCCTGTTGAAAAGTAGCAATTTCATTACGTAATCGCTCAGATAAATGCGAAGGATTAAAACGAGATAAATCTGCCCAAGTTACGATTGAACCCGGTGTAAGTTTATTCCACCAAGTTTTTGCTCTGTCTCTCAATGAATGGGGGAATAACCGAAGCCTCAGTATCTCCGGATTAACTCCTGGCAGTCTAAACGAACCACAGATTTCCTGGAACGTTTTGAGATGCTCCCTAGCATCTTCTGTCACAACACCACTAAACTGCCCGGCATTGTTGATCATACTAAACATGACAGGTTTAAGCTCAAAGTTATCAACTTCAATATCCGGCAGTGTGGTCTCCAGCTCTACATGATCGTTCAGCATGTAGTCACGACAGGACCGTCGTCCATCTACCAAGGGCGGGTCGCCGGCAGGCGGTATACCTCCACCAGCGGGCGGATTACGGGCCATCTTCTCTAGCTGCTCCTCAAGGTATTCGTTCCTGTCTAAAAGGTGGCGAAGTTGTTTCTTGATATTGTAGGAACGTTCGATTTCCGGATTTAATTTATACTCAGGATCTTCGCCTCTTTTAGATCTGCGCATAAACAAGAAAACCTCGTGAAAAGCAAGAGTTGAAAGTACTAAAGAAAAAAAAGAAAAATAAAAATAAAAGAAAAATAAAAATAAAAATAAAAACAAAAAGTGCAATAAAAGAAAGGTAGAGTTATGTTGCCAATCCCCGGCAACGGCGCCAAAAACTTGTTGCGTGTAAAAGAGTCTATCGCAATTATAGTGCAAGTGTACACGACGCAAGTAGTAAAGTGATACGAAGTATCGGATATCGCCTCCACAGGGATTGGGCTAATAGCTTTACCTTAATTCACTGCACGAAGTAAAGAAAATAGTTTAGAAAGTTGTCACAAAAATATTGAAGAAAACGTAAATAAAAGAATAGGAATATCAAGATAGAGAGAATGGGCTGGTATTGAATTGCTCAGTAGTGCAGGTATTGTATTGCTTAGGAACTCCAGTTCTGTCGTCGCGCCTGTCGCTGGCAGCACCTGTCGCGGCAGCTGTCCGTTGGTCGTCGCGGCAACAAACACACCAACTCAGTACTTTCAAGTTTGGCAAGAATCCCAGATCTGCCTTGACCTATCCCTAGGTCCAAGTCTGTCGATGATCACGTCTTTGATGATACCTCCCGGCGTGAATCGAAGGATGAACACCGATGTGTATGAATTCTTCCTTAGCCACTTAACCTTGCCCTATCCCTAGGCACAAGATAGTTCAACTATAAACTAGAGAACTCGCTCTTATTTCTTTCGTATACTTAACTCTCCCGATGCTAAGTAAATAGATAACCTCACAATGCTCTCCTGATGCTCTTGCAAGATATTAAAACCAAAATAAGAGAACTTGAAGTTTATTTTATTGAACTTGGAAAATCCTAAAACAAAACAACCCTTGCAACTACTTTACAAATCAACCCGTGGCCCTAGGGGGTTTTTAGAACATGTCGACGACGGCTAAACGGCGGAGGGGTTTGGTTATCGGTTATGGGGTATGATATGTGATAGGTTAAAATCTATGCCCTTATATAAGCTTTGGGCTCAAGTATTCTAAGATAACAAGGATTACAACTTTAATTAAAAGTAAGATTCTAATAAAGACTTTAGTCTTCAAGTATCCTACTTTTTAGCCGCCTCCTTGTTTCATGGGATTTCCTCTCCTTGAGCTTTGGCTTGACATATCTTTTGATCCGGGGCTTGGAAAAATATATGGTTTTCACACGACAGATGAGCATAATTTTCTCTATCTATCGAGGTCCACTTTGCTTTTCCTCCGCTAACTTGTTGTCGTCCTCTGCTGTCACGGCAGATCCATGGCAGCATCGTCCTCATCATCTGCTTGTCCAGTTCAGCTCTTCTGCTTCTCTGCCCTGCGCTCGCCTTCTCCGTCTACTATGGCAGCAACCTGCAAAATCAGCCCTTTTTCAGTAGAATCCGTGCTTTTAATATATTTGTGATGTTTTGCTGTAAACTGACCTAAATGCAATGCAATGATGCTTGAATGCAGCAGAAATGTGGGTTAAAAAGGGTGTAAATAATAGAACTTTTACACACTCAACACGGTCGACGGTGGGTTTCTTGGAAGGTCTTAGTGTCGACTGTGAAAGTCTATGGAAAATTATCCTATGATAAACCTTCTTGTTCCATGTGATGATTGAAAGATTGAAATGCTCTTTGGATTTTCTCTACAAATTATGTTGACCCTAACTAAAGATCAAGGTCCAGTAGCAACGGAAAAAAAGCAGGAACTAAGGAGGAAGATGGTAATATCCAAAGCGTTGACTGCGATAAGGCTCTTGGTACGAGGTTTTATGCTAAAATCTCGGACAAAGGTAAAGAACGTTTTATTTCAGCAATGACATCCGGATCCTATGAGATTGTGTCAGTCCTATATCCCGACAACTTAAATGTTTCCTCGACTGAAATATTTTTATTTTATGAGATGTCTTTTGGTTCTACCGAGATGGTTTGTGCATCAGAGATATAAAAGATTTATTTTTCCAAGATTTGCTATGTTCTTGTTAAGCATTTAAGATTTGTTTTAGGAGTTATTATGGCATAAATTATATATCTGACCAAAGTTCATACTCTTACTATAACCTCGGACAAAGATACAAATTTGATTGATCATGTTGAGAGAGATTGCTCTAAGTTTGTGTTTATGGCAGCGGATGATCATTCGCAATCAGGATGATGAGTCATGAGCCTACTATCGTTGTTCGGATGAAGGTTAAGACGATGGTAGTGTATGTGATCCTTTCCTTAAAGATTATCATTTTCCTTTTGGTTCTGGCTGAGTGATTTTTAATCCTTGGTTTTATCCAATTTGGTGTTATGACTTTCGTTTCGCTTGTTCATTTCAGTTTAAGAGTATTCGTCTTTCGTATGTGGTTGAACCCACTATCACGGATTTCCTTGCTCATAATCTGCCCCCTCAGCATTTTTGATGATAAGATCTTTCACTCTCACGAAAAAAGAAGCATGCTTCCGGATAGAGCTCTCGCAGAAGTATCGTTTGATCGAGCTGTTGATTGATACATGTGCTTGGGTTCTTCTTGTGACCTTTATGTTTCTTGTTTGTTCCCCCTTGTTGTTTGGTTGGGTGTGTTGTTTGCCCTTTTCCCCTTATTTTGCTTTGGTTTGCAGCAGCCTGCACGATTTACTTGCTTGTTTTAGGACCCCTATGTTTCTGTTTGTTTCCTTTTATAAATGAAGAATCCTTTTATTATTGTAAAAAAAAACCCTTACTTCGTTTTCAATTTTGTGAAAGTAACTTCTGGGTCCTAATATTTCATCTAATTATTTTAGATTTTATAGTTAATTCATTATTAGTATTTTTGACCATCAGTTTCGATCCAAATTCCATTAAGTAATCCATAAGCGAAATTGAGCACAAGATGATAAATTACCCCCCAAAAATTAAATTCAATAAAAAATAAAAGTTAAACAAAAAATTAGAGCTAAGATGAAAGCGATCCAAGACAAAAAGTTGGAGACATATTCAACCTAAATATGGTTAATTGAATACCGAATCCCTAAAAATATTAATATTTATTTAAAATTCATTAAAATGAGCGTTATTTCGAGAATTGATTTTTTGGATGTCATTTTAAAAATAGGTTAGGTTAAAAAAATTTAAAAATATGTAAAAAAAATCAAAATTCTTCCGTGCTTCATCATGCAGTTCTTGGTCAATTTATATTTTAATTTCTGTTTCATTTTTATATGTGCAGATTACTATTTAGATTTCAGTATAAATTTTTCACATGTAAGCTTCTAAACGCAAAACAATTTTGCAAACTACTGAATATATAATTTGTTAAATGCAGTCACGCCATTACCCCCAATTCCCGGAAGGGTTTCTTAATTCATTACATAATGCATGAACTCGGGATCGGACTCAATCCCGGCCATTTTTCGGGCACCAAAACCACCTCCAAATCAACGCTCCCCATCCCTTACCGCCCAGGAAAAGCGGAGATCTTCCCATCCAACTTATTGGCCCCGCCACTCCTAACCGCCAACGGCCGCCCCCACCCAAAATCGTTATCGTACATTGGAAACCTTGGAGAACTACCCATCGTCATCGACGCTCCGTCGAAGTTCCCCAGCGGAAAACACCGCGGATCCTTCTCCCACTCCTTCACGTAATGACGCACCGTTTCATCACCATGATCTTTCACTCTTTCGTTTAATTTATCAGCACACCACCGTAAGTCACATGACGTCACATCACCTGCTGCCGCGTAGGTTGAAATGCTTTGAATCGCATTCCCAAAATATAAAGGATCGAGCTTCGGGTCGGGTTCAGCCTGTATCGGCAATTCACCGCTATTCTGAACGTCGTCGTTTTAGAAACCGGAAGCTTCCTCGCGCGTGCACCGCTCGCCAGAGAAGAGCGGAAAGTGATTGAAACGATGAAATCTCCACCGTATTTGCAATGGCGGATGATTTAAACAACCAATTTTCGAAAACTCCATTCAAGTTTTTTCTCTTTCCAAAATGGTTCTTGCTGTTACCTTGTTTCTCGAGAACTTCAATGGCTTCGCTAACTACAAGTTCGTCTTTGTTGTTGTTAACTTTAGCTTTGAGTTCCAAAATTGTTTGACTACTGAAACTGAAGATTATCTCCCGTAACGGCTCGTTAACGTTAAACGTAACTTTGGGTCCACCTTCCGGAACTCTTAAAATCGCCGATGAGATCAAAACCGAGTCCCTCGAAAATTCCGGTTGCCTTACGCTTTTTTCGATACTCGGATTACTGTTAGTAGTAAATTTTCTGCAGATTTCAGCGAAAGTATTGAAGAAATTCCAAAACGACGTGCCGTCAGTCACCGCATAGTTAACGGAACACCCGATGAAGACTCCGTCGGTGAGTTCAGTAAACTGGACGGCCATGATCGGTTTGAAATGCCTCTGGTAACTAACCGTTTTGTCGAAGGAGAAGAACTCTTTGACCAGGTCGGGGACATGGAGGGGACCAATGTCGTCACGGATGGACCACGTGGCGCATTTGGAGTGGTGTAATTCAACGCCGGCATGATTGCAAGATATGTGGATGTAGCCGTCGGGGTCAGTGTAAAGACGGCCGGCGAGAGGAGGGAAAAACGAGAGCGTTTTGGAGAGGGATTGCTTGAGGAGGGTATGGAGGGGAATGGGAGGGCGCCTTTTTGAATGTAATGGCAAGAAAGCACATAGGGATGTAAAAACAGGTAATCGGTCAGGTTTCAGGTCGGGTTCTGTCAGGTCGGGTAAAATCGGATACAGGTCATTTCAGGTAAAAAAAAAATTGACTCGACTCGGGTCGGGTGCGGGTCCATTTTAGGTCGGGTCCATTTCAGGTCGGGTCCATTTCAGACCGGGTCCATTTCAGGTCGGGTCCATTTCAGGTCGGGTCCATTTCAGGTCGGGTTAGAACGGGTCAGGTCCAAAGCAGATAATTGGCAGGTTAATTCAGGTTCGGATACATTTCAGGTCGGGTCCATTTCAGTTCGGGTTCATTTCAGGTCGGGTTCGTTTCAGGTCGGGTTCGTTTCAGGTCGGGTCCGTTTCAGGTCGGGTTCATTTCAGGTCGGGTTCATTTCAGGTCGGGTGCATTTCAGGTCGGGTGCATTTCAGGTCGGGTAATTTCAGGTCGGGTAATTTCAGGTCGGGTAGCTTCAGGTCGGGTAATTCAGGTCGGACGTGTATTTTTGGGATTGAAATTCGTATTCAGTTTGAGTTCGGTCGTACAACCATATAAGTAGTTGATAGACTTTAGGTTGACCTTCGTCAATCGTCATTAATTTTGAGTTAATTATTTAAAGTCATATCAAATTATAATTATAAAACATTAGAGTAATTAAAAAAATAATCAAAATGGGTCGATTTGGACAGAAAATGGGTCAATTTGGATTACAAATAAAATTTCAGGGATTATAATGAACATAAATATCAAATTAAAATTATAAAACATAAGACAAATTAAAAAAAACAAGGAAAATGAGTATTTTGGAATAAAAATAAAGTTTTAGGGTTTAGGGTTTTGTGTTGAGCGTTCATGCATTAATATGTACACACGTATATACTTAATTGCTTATATACAATATGGTTGGGTTTGAGTGTTTATGGTTTAGGGTTTGAGGTTTAGGGTTTAGGGTTTAGGGTTCATGTATTAATATGTACATATGTATATACTTACATACATTAGGGGTTGTGTTGTAGTGTATGTGGTTTAGGGTATAGGGTATAAGGTTTAGGGTTTAGGGTTTAGGGTTCATTAATATGTACATATGCACATACTTACATACATTATGGGTTGTGTTGTAGTGTATGTGGTTTAGGGTTTAGGGTTTAGGGTTCATTAATATGTACATATGTACATACTTACATACATTAGGGTTTGTGTTGTAGTGTATATAGTTTAGGGTTAGGGTTTAGGGTTTAGGATTTATAATTTAGAGTTTATGCATTAATATGTACAAATGTACATACTTACATACATTAGGGGTTGTGTTTTATGTATGTAGTTTAAGGTTTAGGGTTTAGGGTTCAAAACCATAATGATAACCCTATACTGTAAATCTTAAACCCTAAATTGAAACTCATAAAATCAAAACCCTAAGTCACTTATTATCGTAACATTAAACCCTAAGCACTATACCCTAGACCCTAAGCATTATACCCTAGACCCTAACACTAAACCCTAAACCTTACAAACTAATCACTCAAACTAACCTTAGTTCATTACACTACCGTAAAACCTAAATGCATAAATACTTACATACTTTAGGGCTTATGGTTTAGGGTTTAGGGTTTAGTGTTTAATGCTTAGGGTTTATGGTTTAGGGATTAGGGTTTAGGGTTTCCAATTTTCTATATACATATATTGTAATATAACTTTTAAAATTAAAAAAAAAACATGAAACCCTAAACCCTAAACCCTAACCCTAAACCCTAAACATTATACCCTAACCATAAGCATTATACCTTAACCATAAGCATTATACCCTAAACCCTAACACTAAACCCTAAACATTAAAACTAAACACTCGAAGTACATTGCTTCATGAAACCCTAAACCCCAAATCAAAACCCTACAAGTATTAAAACTGAAAATTAATTACTAAAACCTAAAACCCTTCGACCCTAAACATTTAAATTAAAACCCTAATTGAAGATCATAAACCCTAAACCCCATTAACATTAAATGAAAAACCCAAAACCCTTAATTTATACCCTAAATTAACATATTAACCCTAAACAAAAAACTAAATAAAATATATTAGCCATAACAAATCAGTAAACCCTTAATTTATACCCTAAATTAAAACCACAAACCCTAAATTAAAACCATAACCCTAAACATTAAAAGTTAAAACTGAATTAAGGATGCAATTGAAAAAAAATCAAAGCTTTAAGCTCAATTTCAAAACAAAAAGGGACGAAATTGAAAGAAAGCAAAGAAGGAGTGCTTAACTAAGTTTTACAAACAAGAATCTGTTAACTGTTAAGTATAAAATATTAAATTTGTAGACTTTCAATTTTTTTATAATTTCTAAATTTACTTAATCATTTTTCAATTATAAATGTTATACATAAGTTATAATTTCACTAAGTTTTACAAACAAGAATCTGTTAACTGTTAAGTATAAAAAAATAAAATTGTAGACTTATAAAATTTTAGACTTATAAATTTTTGAACTACAAATGCTATACATATATATGTTATAACTTT
This sequence comes from Hibiscus trionum, assembly GCA_030270665.1. Classification (NCBI taxonomy): domain Eukaryota; kingdom Viridiplantae; phylum Streptophyta; class Magnoliopsida; order Malvales; family Malvaceae; genus Hibiscus; species Hibiscus trionum. Next base: position 2,724,171 of record BSYR01000007.1, on the reverse strand, counting down.
AGTAAATTTTATGAACTACAAATAAGTTTACAATTGTTATTTAATTTTTTATAATTTGTAAATTCACAATTTTATTCAAGTTAATGAATAAACTTTAAAATTAAAAACAACTCTTCATTTAATTTTTTTATTTTCATAAATTATCAATTACTTATTCTTTTTCTAAACTTTTTTTTGGGTAATACAGCAATGTGACGCTGGGGTTTATGTGCCCCTATCCGCGAGCATTAGATCATGCAGCAGCGCCGGCTCCGCAAGCATCCAAGCATCCCCCCTTCGCTGACCGGCGAACCAACGCGCTAGGCGATCCGCAACCTTGTTCCCCTCTCGACCCACATGTCGAACTTTCACTTCCCAATCGCGACAAAGCAGTCCGAAAACCATGTCCACCACAACGTCCCCGCGTAACACCGAGGACTCATTCCGCAAGATCCGTACTACTTCCATGTTATCCGACTCGACAATAACCTTCCGTAAACCCAGACGCCATGCATGAAGAAGCCCATCGTACACTGCCCATAACTCCGATAACAATACCGAGCAACTGCCTATCCGACGAGCAAACCCAAAGATCCACTCCCCATTCCAGTCTCGGATCACTCCTCCAATCGCCGCCACACGGTGCCGTCCACTAACCGATCCATCGGTGTTGAGTTTGCACCACTCCAACGGCGGCCGCTGCCATGAACCCTCCCGCACAGCTCTTCTTTGCGTGCCGGCATTGTTCGAAAACGTGCTCTCAAACTCAGTCGCCAAACGAAGACAGTCCTCCACGATATCCCCCTGCACGACTCCATCCGTTGCAAATATCGTCGCGCAACGCCTCTTCCAAAGGAGCCAACAGCCCACCACGAACCGGGAGGTCCACGACGATCCCCTATCCTAAAATTTGCCGACATTCTTCAGATTAAACATCAGCCACTCTTCAAACTCCAAAGTCTCCCACACCTGCAACGCAGCTCTTGGCACTAGTTTCTGCCACATCGCTTTTGCTGCCACGCACGTACGCAATACGTGGTCTACATCCTCGTCCCCTCTTCGGCAAACGCAGCAGCCCTTATCCGTAGCGATCTTACGTCGACATCTCTCCACATTTGTGAGTAGGCTATGTCTCATTACGAGCCACAAGAACATTCGGACTCGGAAAGGTAGTTTGAGATCCCATACCACCTTCCATTTGCCATCACCGGACATAGCTTGTTCCCCGGCTAAAACCCTATACGCCGATCAGGCGGTAAAGCTTCTATTCTCCTCCCATCGGTAACATGGAGAATCCTCCCCAAACCATGGTCTCGGCGGTTGAATTGCCTCCAACCGAGCTAATACCGTATCCGGTAAAACAGTTTCCAAGTACTGCCAAACCCAACGACCACCCGAAGTCACCATGCGCTCAACCGGTGCCGGATAGGGCGTAAACGATAGAGGACAACGCTCTACCAAAGGCCCTTCCATGTCCACCCACGTATCATACCAAAAGTCCGTACGTTCACCATTCGGCACGTTCCACAAAATTCTCCTCTTGATTTCGCCCCAAACCAAGTCTAACCCCTTCCAAAGTCTCGAGCATCGATTTCTAGTAATGCTTGCCGGAACCATCTCGCACCACCCATATTTCTCCTTAATAATCTTAACCCAAAGTTTACTAGATTGGGTTATTAGCTCAAATCCAACTTTCATAAGAAAGGCTTTGTTTTGGGCGGCTAAGTCTTTAAAACCCATACCACCATCCACGATCGGCTTACGCATAGAATTCCAATTCACTAAGGAGATGCTTCTCTTATCTCGGTTACCACCCCACACAAACCGACGAATAATCTTCTCCATCGCGAGGCAAATCCCTTTCGGTAATAGCGTAGCTTGCATAACATAGGATGGGATTGCTTGAAGAACCGCTTTCGCCAGCGTTATTCTTCCCGCCAATGACAATGAGTGTGCTACCCACCCGGGCAATATTTTCTCCATATTATCCAGTAGGTATGCATACGTGGCCTTAGTTACCCTCTCATGCAATAAAGGCACGCCCAAATATTTTCCTAGATCTCCAACAACCTCAAAGCCCAATCTCTCACCCAAATCATTGCACCTATCCGGAGCACAATTTTTTGAGAAATAGATCTGAGTTTTCGCAACACTTACCCGATGTCCAGAGCATGCACAAAAATCCGACAAAACCTCATGGATTACCCTTATTTGTGACATATCCGCCTCCGCAAATAAGACTAAGTCATCGGCGAAGAAGAGATGTGATATCCCCGTCCCATTCCTTGTCAATCTAATCGGTTTCCACATCCGAGACGCCACCTTCTCTTTCAATGCTTTGAGCTAGGCGTTCCATGCATAGCACGAATAAGTAGGGGGAAAGAGGGTCCCCTTGGCGGATGCCCCTTGACGGTCTAAAAGTGTCCGTAACATTCCCATTCCATAATACTTGCATCGATACAGAGCTAACACACTGCATGATTAGCGCAACCATAGTATCCGGCAAACCAATTTCTCTTAGAGTATCCTCGATGAAATGCCATTCCAAGCGATCATACGCCTTCTCCAAATCCACTTTGATTGCCATAAAAGCCTTCTTGCCACTCTGTAAAACCTATGTTTGATTTTGATATAACTAGATCTTTAAGGATCAAATTGAAGAACTTAAAATTGTTTGTACAAATCCCTTAATAAGTTTTTGAAACTCCAAAGACTTTAAACTGATTTATTAGAACTCAAACTCAAATATTTTCTAAGTGTTCCAAGGCAAAAATATTGAAAAACTTCAACCAGTATCGATACCCATCAAGGAGTATCGATACCTTTTTATCAAAGTTTGCCACTGTCGGAACACGTATCGATACGGCAAACCCTAGTATCGATACGCTCTGAAATCAGTATCGATACGGATCAACCAGTATCGATACTATTTATAATTATTAATTTAAAAGTCGGTTTAAAAATATAACCGTTGAAATTTTTAAACGGTCACTAAACCAGTATCGATACCCCTAACCCTAGTATCGATACCACTTTTGACAGTGAGCTATGTCGAGAAAAAGGTATCGATACAGCCTGTGCTGTTTCGATACCCAGTACCGATACGCTAAGAACGCGTATCGATACCCCTTTATTATTTGTACACAACGGCTATTTTCTTGTGAGACAGGTATCGATACCCCACTATAGAGTATCGATACGCATAGCTGGAAAAGTGCAAGAAAGTGGAGAAAAAGCTTTCCAACGGCTCCAAACTTAAAGCTAACACCCACAACGGTTGGAAATCATCAAGATGGTATAAAAAGAGTCCAAGAAGCTCCAGCAACATCATATTGAACCTCAAGAAGATATCAAAACATCAAATCCAAGCATTTGTGCAAAAATCCTACTTTGTCTAGAAACCCCAATTGTATCCTTCATTTCTATTTTGTTCAATTGGGTTGAGTGCTTGATATTGGGCTATCATTTGTATTGAGAGATACCTTATTAGCCACCAAATTTCTTTGTTCTTTTGTGTGAGGATTGGGTTAATTTTTGGGTAGAAAAATTAACCGAAATTGTAAAGGTTGCCTCCTTGTCCTAAGAAAAAGGGGACGAACAATTTAGTGGAAATTGTTGCAAATCCTTGGTGAGACTAAGGTAGTGGATGTAGAGTTCGGTTGGTGAACTTGAACCACTCTAAATTCCCGTGTCAATATTTTTAAGTTGCAATTTCCGTTACAACATCGTTAAAATTCCAATTCACCCCCCCCTCTTGGTTATTATCATTCGTGTGATCCACTCAACAATTGGCATCAGAGCTTAACTCTTTGAGGATTAACAACCACAAGAGGAGATCCTTGGAAGAAGTATGATCATCATCAAAATATCAAGAGATGGCTTCAACCTCCGCTCCCGGCATGTATGACTCACAATCCACCACAAAGCCTCCTTTCTTCAATGGTGAGAACTACTCCTTTTGGAAAAATAAAATGCGTCTATTCATTAAATCAAGTGACTATCTTGTATGGGATGTCATTGAGGATAGACCATATATTCCATTGAAGCAAGATAATGAAGGCAAAATGGTGCTAAAAAGGAGAACGGAAATGAGTGAAGAGGAAAGAAAAAAGATTCAAGTAAATGACAAAGCTCTTCACATGCTATTTTGTGCTTTCGGTCCGGACATCTACTCAAAGGTCTCATCAATTGAAAGTGCCAAAGAAGTGTGGGACACTCTTGAAACCACCTATGAAGGCACCAACGATGTCAAAGAAACTAAGATTGGAATTCTCAATCTTAGTTATGAAAATTTCAAGATGGAATTCGATGAGACGCTGTCAAAGATGTTTGATCGGTTCTCCACAATTGTAAATGGTTTAAAGGGATATGGAGAAGTAATACCGGAAGACAAGCTTGTCCGAAAGCTACTCTATTCACTTCCCGAATCTTGGGATGGGAAGAGAACCGCTATCATCGAAGCAAAGAATTTAAAAACTCTAAAGCTTGATGAACTTGTAGGCTCTCTCCTTACTCACGAGATCATGAAGCAAGGAAGGGAAGATGAAAAAAAGAAAGAAGAAAAAAGAATGGAGAAGCTTGAAGGGGAGAAAAAGAAGAAAATGGGAATAGCTCTCAAGGCTAAAACTTCCCAACTTGATGAAAGTTCATCTAGTGATGAGGATGAGCTCGAAGAATTGGCTATGATAGCCAAACGATTCTCACGCCTTATGAGGTCCAACCGAGGAAGAAAAATCCAAAGGAAGATGGACTTTAAAAGCAAGAACAAAGAAGAAGGAAGGGATCCACTCACTTGCTTCGAGTGCAAACAACCCGGCCACATACGTTCGGAGTGCCCTCAACTCAAGAAGAAGGGCTTTGAGAAGAGGAAAAAGCTCAAAGCCAAGCTTGCTACTTGGAGTGATGAGGAGTCATCGGAGGATGACGAACAAGAAGTGGCGAACCTTTGCCTCATGGCACTTGAGGAAGATTCCTCCTTGGTAACCTCTAACTCATCTACTTTAGATTTTTCATATGAAGAATTAAATGATGCTTATGATGAGTTACAAGAGGTATATGATGAATTAGTTGAGAAGTATAAGGAGTCGGTTATTAGAAATAGAAAAATTATCCTAGAATTAAATGAGAAAAATGACTCACTTACTCAAACTAATTCTAAATTTGAGAAAAAGATATTAGGATTAAAAGATGAACTTAAATTGTTTCAAGATGAAAATGTTGATCTTAATAATTCTTTATCTCAAAATAAACGTGAACACCAAAAGGTGTTGAGTGAGCTAAATGAGCTCAAAAAGTCTTTAAAAAATGTTGGTAGTGTCAAGCATGAAGTAGGAGAATCCTCTAGAGCACACCAACCCAAGAAAAAGACTAACTACTACAAACAAGGTAACTATCCTAGACATAGTAAAGTTAAAAGAATTAGAAATGTATGGGTTCCTAAGGAACTTGTTAAATCTAATAATATTATTGCTATGTCACCTTGGATTCCTAAGGGAACCAAAGTTTTAGGAACTAACACACATGGACCCAAAATGATTTGGGTACCAAAAACAAAAGTTTAAATATCTTTGTTTGTAGGGGGAGCATTGCTACAAGGCCAAAGCACAAAGTCATAACTCATGGTACCTTGATAGTGGATGCTCGAGACACATGACCGGAGACAAGAGTCGACTCATGGATCTAAAGCCAAAAAGTGGAGGAGTAGTAACATTTGGTGACAACTCCAAAGGCCACATTGAAGGTATTGGCTCCATAGGTAATCACTCTACTACTCTCATTGAAAATGTTTTATATGTCAATGGTCTTAAACATAATTTATTGAGCATAAGTCAACTATGTGATAAAGGTTTTAATGTCTTGTTTGATAAAACCGGTTGTAAAATCGTAGACATTAAAACTAATAATGTTATGCTCATAGGTCATCGCATAGGGAATATATACATGGTGCACTTAGATGACATTCATACATCTCATGCATGTTTAGTCGCTGAAAATGAAAATGATGCATGGTTGTGGCATAGGAAGCTAGGACATGCTAGCACTAGTGTTTTAGAAAAGCTAGTCTCTCAAAATCTAGTTAAAGGTTTACCCAAGATAAAATTTTCTAATGATAAAATTTGTGATGCATGCTCAAAGGGTAAACAACATAGATCTTCTTTTAAATCCATTAATGATATTTCTACTAGTAGATGTTTACAACTAATCCACATGGATTTATTTGGGCCAATTAGGACTATGAGCTTGGGTGGCAAATCATATGCATTTGTACTTGTTGATGATTTTTCTAGATTCACTTGGGTTCTCTTTTTAAGTACTAAGGATGAGGCTTTGGAAAAATTCATCACATTTTCAAAATTGACTCAAAATGGTCTTGAACTTAAAATTTCACATATTAGAAGTGATCATGGAACCGAATTTCAAAATTTAGGATTTGAAGAATTTTTAAATGAAAACGGTATTAGCCATAATTTTTCAGCTCCTCGAACTCCTCAACAAAATGGGGTAGTTGAAAGGAAAAATAGAACTTTACAAGAAATGGCTAGAACTATGCTTTGTGAAAATAATTTACCAAAATATTTTTGGGCGGAAGCCACAAACACAGCTTGTTACATTATAAATCGAGTAACTATTAGGCCAATCTTAAAGAAAACACCTTATGAGATTATAAAATCTAAAAAGCCTAATATTAGCTACTTCCATCCTTTTGGGTGCAAATGTTTTGTTTTAAATAATGGAAAAGATAATTTAGGTAAATTTGATGCAAAAAGTGATGAAGCTATTTTTATAGGTTACTCTTTAACCTCTAAAGCCTATCGAGTATTTAACAAAAGAACTTTGGTTGTAGAAGAATCTATACATGTTGTATTCGATGATAATCCCCTTCCTAGGAAGGATTCTTGTGATGATGATAATGTAGGAATCATAAATACCTTTGATGGAGGTGAAACTTCAAAGAAGGATGAGATTCAACCTAAAGAAGAAGACACACAAGATCCACCTCTTGAAGCCTTGAGAGACTTGGCTATTGAGGAAAAGGAAGTAAGCTATCCAAGGGAGTTGAACTATGTCAAAGATAATGAAATCTTGGGTGATCCATCCAAGGGGGTAACCACTCGTTCTTCTCTTCGATTAATGAATCATGTTGCATTTATCTCATGCATAGAGCCTAAGAATATAAAAGAAGCATTGAAAGATGATTTTTGGATTATGGCTATGCAAGAAGAGTTAAATCAATTTGAGAGAAGTAATGTATGAACATTAGTTGATAGGCCTAGTAATCAATCTACAATAGGAACGAAATGGGTCTTTAGGAACAAACTAGATGAGAATGGTAACATTGTGAGAAATAAAGCTAGACTTGTAGCACAAGGTTACACTCAAGAAGAGGGAATAGATTTTGATGAAACCTATGCACCCGTAGCTAGAATGGAAGCCATTAGGATGTTGCTTGCATATGCATGTTATCATAATTTCAAGCTTTTTCAAATGGATGTTAAAAGCGCATTTTAAATGGTTTTATAAACGAGGAAGTGTATGTGGAACAACCACCGGGTTTTGAAGATTCAAAATTTCCAAATCATGTTTTCAAACTTACCAAAGCACTTTATGGTTTAAAACAAGCTCCTAGAGCTTGGTATGAAAGGCTTTCAAATTTTTTGATTGAAAAAGGATTTGAAAAAGGTAAGGTGGACACTACACTCTTTATAAAAATGTATAAAAATGACATCTTAGTAGTTCAAATCTATGTTGATGATATTATTTTTGGTTCTACTAATGAATGTTATTGTCAAGAGTTTGCTAAGTTAATGCAAGGTGAATTTGAGATGAGCATGATGGGGGAGCTCTCATTCTTTTAAGGACTCCAAATCAAACAAAAGAATGATGGCACCTTCATAAATCAAGCAAAATACATAAAGGATATGCTCAACAAGTTTGGCTTGGAGAACACAAAGCCTCAAGCCACTCCTATGAGCTCATCTACAAAGCTTGACAAAGATGAAGGAGGTAAGTGTGTTGACTCTAAGATTTATCGTTCTATGATTGGATCTTTGCTTTACCTTACCGCAAGTAGACCGGATATACTATTTAGTGTTTGCTTGTGTGCTAGGTTTCAAGCTAGTCCTAGAGAGTCTCACCTTATAGCCGTTAAGAGGATCTTTAGGTATCTTAGAGACACTCCTTGTTTAGGTCTTTGGTACCCTAGAATCTCTACCTTTAACCTTCATGCTTATTCGGATGCGGATTATGGGGGTTGCAAAATCGATAGGAAAAGTACTTCGGGAACTTGTCAATTCCTAGGTAGTATGCTCATATCTTGGTTCTCTAAGAAACAAAATAGTGTAGCTTTATCTACCACCGAAGCCAAGTACATATCCTTAGGGAGTTGTTGTGCTCAAGTCCTTTGGATGAAGCAACAGCTCTTAGATTATGGTGTAAAAATAGAAACCATACCCCTTAAATGTGATAATACAAGTGCAATATGTTTAACGAAAAATCCCATCCAACACTCTAGAACCAAACATATAGAAATAAGGCATCATTTCATTAGAGATCATGTCCTTAAGAAAGATGTGGCTATAGAGTATGTAGACACCTTAAATCAATTAGCGGACATTTTCACAAAACCATTAGATAAAGAGCGTTTTTGGTCCCTTAGGAGAGAGTTGGGTCTAACTAGCCTATCTTGACCTTTAGGACCTCCTTTTTAAAATTAAATATACTTGATTTTGTGAAATTACCATGTTTATGTGTTTAGTCTCCCAATTTCTTCCATGCATATAGTTAGGGGGAGTATGTTTCTGTTAAAATATGCTTAGACCTGTTCATTCATCATTTGCATACTTTTAAGAGATGTTAAGTTCATGTCTTTGGTTATTTTTAACCAAATAGGCAAAATTCTGGGCATAAGGTATCGATACTGCCCAATGGGTATCGATACTTGTTCTTCATTTCAATTTCTCAGAATTTCTCATCGCTTCACGCGTATCGATACCGCCACATGCGTATCGATACCCTCTTCCAACGGTCAGAAGTGAGAAAAGACAAATTCTATCCCTGTATCGATACCATCTAATGAGTATCGATACCTCCTTCAACGGTCAAATTTGTGGAAAGACAATTCTATCCCCGTATCGATACCCACCAAGGAGTATCGATACCCTTTCGCGCTGATGGCATTAAATAGGCTTTTAATGAGATCTAATTTTACCAAAATTAAAACTCTTTAATATCCTATTAACCTTAAACGTTTTTGGCTATATAAAGGTCTCTTCTCCTTCATATTCTTCACCAAAAATCAAAAGAAACCCTTGAATCAAAGCTTTTTGCTCTCTCTCAAAATTCTCTCTTCAAAATTTCTATCATCTATGGCACCAAAAGAGCACTCAAGGAAACGTCAAAGAGTTCTTCTTGCCGGAGACTCTTCAACTCCCGGATCGGTTGCTCGTCCAGATTATGCTACAATCTACAACCAATCCTTTGAGCATTCCGAGGGTCTTCCTTATTTCCGCCAATTTGAAAATTACAAAATTCGTGCGGAGAGGATCGTATCCATCCCTTTCCTCGATTCCGAGCGCTTCAAGTTTGAATATCTTCCGCTTCTTCGTCTTTGGAAGTTCATGGATTTTCTCACTATTCCGGGTATTTATTATCGGCTTTTGGTTTTAATTTTCTTTTCTAATGCTAAATGCATCTATCGTAATGGAGAAGTCGTTGCCATCCGATCTTATCTTATGGGGAAACAAATTGTTCTTGATGTCAAGTCTATTTGTGAGGTTTTTAAATTGGAGGATGAAGGTGAAGATAATGAGAATGCCTTAGGGCATGTTCTTAGCGGTTCCGTAACCGTCCTCAATGCTCATGATCGAATCCTACATTTGATGGTATCATGGTGGTTTCGTCCCTCCGGAGGCAAATATTCCACCATCCGTCTATTGGATGATTTTTGGATTCGAAGTTTCCGTCAACGAAAACGCCCAAATCTTGCTCGCATCATGTTCAATGAGATTGCTTATCATGTTCAACAACGTGAAACTCCTCTCATCACATATTTTATCTATGGTACGGCCTTAAGCTATTACTTTGTTCAAAAGGATATTGATTGTTCGTTTGATCTTGCATCTACTCTTACCGATCCTATCGACGAACATTCTCTTGCTCGAAGTAAATTTCATTATTTTAATGGAAATTGGCTACGTCTTACCGAGCTTCCACCCGAGGCCGCCGCCGTCTTAGAACAACAAGCTCCTCCACCTCCTCAAGCTCCCCAAGTTCCTCAACCCAATATGGAAAATCTCATGACCTATCTAAATGAACAATTCACCGGGTTGAATACTCGTCTTACCTCTATAGAAACTACATTTGATACGAGGATGACGGGTATGGAGAATCGTCTTACATCTCTCGAGAGCGGGAAAAATTCCTCGAATATTTCCATTGCCGCTTTCCATGATGAATGGCGCAATAGCATGAGGAACAATGACCCTTTGGGAGATGAAGATGAAGATGATGAAGACGATGAAGATAATGCCTAGACATCTATCCTTGCATATCATATCATATCATTTAGGATTTTTTTTTTGCACCTATGTTTTATGTTCTTAGGATTAAGTTTGTTATTAGCATTAATACCTATGCTTTGATTATTTAGGATTTAGGTTTGCTTATGTTTTGGATTTCCCGTTTTATGATATAATAAGATTATGTTGCTTATCTATATACTCTTGATATTTGATGCACATTATGCTCTCACAATTTTTTTTGATCTAACAAAAAGGGGGAGAAGAATAGCTCACAAAACTTCAAAAAAAAAAAATTGGTTTTATCAAGCTTACATCAAGGGGGAGTTAAGAATTTTGACTTTAAGAAATATTTTTGATCTTAACTCAATTGAAATATCAAGCTTATATTAAGGGGGAGTTAATTTTCAAAAGTTGTCAAAAATTTTAAGTTTTGGTTTTGTTATATCAAAAAGGGGGAGATTGTAAAACCTATGTTTGATTTTGATATAACTAGATCTTTAAGGATCAAATTGAAGAACTTAAAATTGTTTGTACAAATCCCTTAATAAGTTTTTGAAACTCCAAAGACTTTAAACTGATTTATTAGAACTCAAACTCAAATATTTTCTAAGTGTTCCAAGGCAAAAATATTGAAAAACTTCAACCAGTATCGATACCCATCAAGGAGTATCGATACCTTTTTATCAAAGTTTGCCACTGTCGGAACACGTATCGATACGGCAAACCCTAGTATCGATACGCTCTGAAATCAGTATCGATACGGATCAACCAGTATCGATACTATTTATAATTATTAATTTAAAAGTCGGTTTAAAAATATAACCGTTGAAATTTTTAAACGGTCACTAAACCAGTATCGATACCCCTAACCCTAGTATCGATACCACTTTTGACAGTGAGCTATGTCGAGAAAAAGGTATCGATACAGCCTGTGCTGTTTCGATACCCAGTACCGATACGCTAAGAACGCGTATCGATACCCCTTTATTATTTATACACAACGGCTATTTTCTTGTGAGACAGGTATCGATACCCCACTATAGAGTATCGATACGCATAGCTGGAAAAGTGCAAGAAAGTGGAGAAAAAGCTTTCCAACGGCTCCAAACTTAAAGCTAACACCCACAACGGTTGGAAATCATCAAGATGGTATAAAAAGAGTCCAAGAAGCTCCAGCAACATCATATTGAACCTCAAGAAGATATCAAAACATCAAATCCAAGCATTTGTGCAAAAATCCTACTTTGTCTAGAAACCCCAATTGTATCCTTCATTTCTATTTTGTTCAATTGGGTTGAGTGCTTGATATTGGGCTATCATTTGTATTGAGAGATACCTTATTAGCCACCAAATTTCTTTGTTCTTTTGTGTGAGGATTGGGTTAATTTTTTGGTAGAAAAATTAACCGAAATTGTAAAGGTTGCCTCCTTGTCCTAAGAAAAAGGGGACGAACAATTTAGTGGAAATTGTTGCAAATCCTTGGTGAGACTAAGGTAGTGGATGTAGAGTTCGGTTGGTGAACTTGAACCACTCTAAATTCCCGTGTCAATATTTTTAAGTTGCAATTTCCGTTACAACATCGTTAAAATTCCAATTCACCCCCCCTCTTGGTTATTATCATTCGTGTGATCCACTCAACACACTCTTGTTGCGCATCGAATGAATTATTTCCTGAGCTAAAATAATATTATCAGTAATATTTCGCCCTGGAACAAAACTAACCTGGTTCGCCGATACCCACTTAGGTAAGAACTTCTTCAACCGGTTAACCACTGTCTTCGTAATGATTTTATACAATACCGTACACAGACTAATGGGTCTGAATTGACTAATCAACTCAGGAACTTCCACTTTCGGTATTAGTACAATGAGAGTTTGATTCAAGCGTTCATCCAACTGAGCTCCTTCAAAAAATCCCTTGACAAACTCAAACAGTGATGGACCTACCACGTCCCATTTCTTTTGGTAGAAATCCGCATGAATGCCGTCTATACCTGGGGACTTCGATGGATCCATCTCAAACACAACTTTCCGTACCTCTTCCATGGTTACCACTTCCGTCAAGGGTTCCATCTCACGTGCGGTAAAGGCATAAAATTTCCCAGTCGGCATTGTGACCGTGCAGTCATGCACTCCGGCCGTGAACAGCTTCTGGAAATATTCCACGGCATGCAACTGTAGGTCATGCTGGTCATAGCACCACTGATTGGCTTCAAATTTAAGTGCATTAATTGTATTCCGTCGACGGCGGACAAGCGTGCTAGTATGGAAGAAACGCGTATTCCTATCCACATCCACTATCCAGGAACTCCGTGATTTTTGCCGCCACAAGCTTTCCTCCTCCTTCAACACCTTTGTCAGATCCAATTTCAATTCTCTTTCCAACTCCAACAGAAAATCCGAGTCCCGTTTGCCCCGAGCAATTTCAATCCCTCGAATACGAGCAAGAAGTAGCGTTTTCCGTCGGCCTATGTGCCCATATACTTCCTTGTTCCATTCCGATCTCTTTGATTGGAACTCAATTACGTTGTCAAAAACGCTCATCTCCTCCCGCCATACCTCGGTCACTAGATTGTGAAAATCCGGGTGTTCCGTCCACGAAGAAAGATAACGAAAGGGCCTAGAAACCCGATTTCCATGCTCTCCCCTCGTCTTCAACATAACCGGGCAATGATCCGACTCAAGCTTCAGTAAGTGAAAAATGCCCGATTCCGGATACTCTGCAAGCCAAGTCTCATTACACACGCAACGATCAAGTCTTTGTTTCAAGTCCCCCCTCTCCCATGTGAAAAACGGCCCGTGAAAGCCCATGTCTACCAGACCCGAATCAAATAAAAATTCTTTAAACCTCTCACAAACTCCTACCCGGTTAACCGATCCTCCTTCCCTCTCCAATGGACACGCTATCGCATTAAAATCACCTCCTAATATCCAAGGTTCCCCCTGTGTTGGTTCAAGAGCACCAAGTTGGTTCCACAATAAGGCTCTCTGACTACTATTCGGGCTTGCATAAACAAACGTAATAAAGCATCGCTTGCATTTACACACATCGTAACACCATCCATGTACATACTGAGAAGACACCGCCACAATATCTAGTTTAACCGTAGCCCTCCATAACACCCAAATACCTCCTGAAAATCTATTCGCCTCCACTCTAAAGGAGCAATCAAAACCTGAACGCCGAATGAATCTATCCGCCTTCGGACCACTAATACGTGGTTCAAACAACGCAATCACATCCGGTCGTTGAGTTTGCACTAAAAGCTTAAAGCATCGATAAAAATCAGAGCTAAGAGCTCCTTGAACATTCCAAAAAATGACTCTAATCATTAAAAAAGTGAGAAGAAAGGGAACACCTTAGGCCGACATGTCCCCACCCAGACCATTCTCAAACGCCTTATTCACTTGCCATTGCACCGGACCATGTTCCTTCTCGGTCCTCGATGACGACGTTCCACAATCATCCCGTCCACCATTCGACGCCGCGTCAAGCTCCGCCGTCATATTATTTATCCACTCTTTCAGAACCGGTTTTGGAGGCCCACGTTCGTCCCTTTTCTTAACTTTTAACCCCTTAGTGCCCACATTTTTTGCCGCTAACGGGTTCTTCGGCACATTTTTAATTGCTTGCTTTCGTACCGCTCCCTTTAACCCTCGTCCATTCACATCTCGCAAAACCTCCTTATCCCCTTTCTCAAACACTCGAACCACCGTATGATTACCGCCCCCTAGAGAGGATTTCTCAACTACTACTTCTTGTGCGGACGCGATTTTTCCACCACCATCCGCAACATCCATGCGCTCACCTCCAACCTCTGCCACCACTTCCTTCTCCTTTCCCGTGCTATCCTCATGCACCACCAAATCAACCATGCCACTGTTCTTCCCATTCGACGTACCAGCCGTTGCCACCCCTGCATCCTTCACCCCGTCACGTACCACACCCCCCGATACATTCTTCCCCTTATCTAACACATTCCCCACATTGCGCTCCTCAGTAATCTCCCTACTTTCGTCCCCCGCATCTCTATCCTCCTCAATCTCCAACGCATTAAAACGCGATCCCATCGATCGACTCGCAATCCGTTTAGCAGCCCCTCCCTCAATACCTCGATTGGCCACACTCGTCGGCTTACGGCGGCGGGTTGGAACTTGCATCCATGGGCCATACATCTCCTTGTCGCTCGCCTCTCCCTCCACACTAGGAGACGAGTTAGACGACGATCCAACCTCCGGGTTACCCTCGTTCCCACACACCTCTTTTTGATGCCCATACTTCCCACACTTATAACATATGAGTGGCAATCCTTCATATTCTACATCCTGCCGAAAACCATCGATAACCACTCCCGAGAGCAGTGGCTTAACATCCCCGCAATCGCCCTAAACTAGCTCTTCGTGTAGTAACGATACGGCAGTCCCGGAAGGCGTGCCCAAACTACAATGTGCTGAGGATAAGCCTCCGACGTAGAAAAGGATCTTGACCACGGTTGAACCGTAAGATAACTACCATAGATAACCCACGGACCACCAGAAATAACCCTATCATAATCACTCTCCAATTCGAACCGTACCAAATAGTACTCATTGTCGAGATCAACCAAGTAAACGCACAATGATCGAGCACGCTAATTTCGCATCTATCGAATCATGAACGCGATCCGCAAAGTCGATCCTTGGCAGTGGTCCTTCAAGGTTGACTCGGACGTCCTCCTTCGTTAGGATTACGTCAAGGTCCTCAATCAAGGAGCCCGGACCCTCCTTCCCAGCCACCATATCTCGGAACGACGGCTTATTGGTCACTGGAGTCGAACCTGCCTGTGTCGGCGCCGCCCCAGCAGCCTCTTTCTCTACTGCCTCTTGCATGCAGACATCACCAGCGTCAACATCCACGTTATCCCCCTCCCCCGTCTCCTGTGAGACCAAACTACGCCCCCTCTTCGATTCCCTTTCCACGCCCTCCTCTAACGATAGACCTGGCCTCTCAAGGCACACAGGTACCGTCACCGGCGCGACATTCTCCGGAGGTTTACCGACAACCCCCCCATGCGGCTCCATCAGGCTACGCGGACCAAAACCCTAATTCCGAAAGATGCAGAGCAAAACCCTTTTGAGAATTGTCTGTTTTGATATTAAGATTCTCTTTTTCCAAACTTTAGTACTTAATATATATATATATATATGTATGCGCGCATATACATCACCTATATCAATATATGTAAGTGTATATGTATATACATTATATATGTATATGATATATCAACTTTTATAAATTTTTTAATTCATCATGTCATAGGTTTCGGGTTAATTTCAGCTCAGGTCAAGAACAGGTCGGGTCACTTAACAGGTCGGGTTTAAAAGCAGGTCGGGTCCATTTCAGTCGGGTCCATTTCAGGTCGGGTCCATTTCAGGTCGGGTAAAATCGGATATCGGGTCAATTCAGTCGGGTAATTTCGGTTATTTGCCAGGTCGGCTTCGGGTTCGGGTTCTTTTCAGTCGGACGCAGGTCGGGTTTCAGGTCCAAATTAACAGGTCCAATTCGGGTTCGGGTCGTTTTCAGTCGGACGCAGATCGAGTTCGGTTGCTACAGTAACAGGTCAAATTCGGGTTCGGATCAACAACAGTCGGTTGCAGATCGGGTTCGGGTCAACAAAAACTCGGGTCATATCAGGTTCTGACTCGGGCAGGTTTCAGTCAGGTTACCAGGTTCTGACTTGTTTTTACATCCCTACATAGGAAGATCCGAAACAGAGAGTTTGAGGTGTCCAAGATTTGATATTCGGTGAGGGAAAATTGTCGATTTTGAGACGTGAATAAATGGAGAGGAAGGGCATTTTCAAAAAGGAAAAAGAAATAGTTCTGGGTGAGTTGAGGAGTTGGGGGCTGTGGGGTTTACAGTGCATGAATATATTCATGTCGGAATTGGGTTACATTACAATACGTATGATTAAAAATGGGTGATGGAATTGGATATGAGGTGATAAGTCTTTGACAGTGAATGAAAATGGCAGGATTTTTGTTATGGTGTGAGTTAGGACCAACTTGACATTCAACTGAATTTCAACTTCAAATCTCATCATTTTGGATAAATCATATATTTATTTTGTGTAAAATTTAATTATTTTTTTCAACCGTTGCAGGATGGTAATAAATGGTTAAGATTATTTATTTTTTTATTTTTTTTCTATTCATATTTTCTATTGTTAATCTCATACATTCATTTACCTTCATTAAACGGTCTAAAAATATATAAAACTTTCAAATTTTATATAATATAAGAGGACCATATCTCTAGAATTTTAGATATAACTATCACAAAAAATACTTTAATAAGCCACAGATACACATTAACTATTTTTAATCCTGAAATGTGGTACAATGATCGTTTATTTGGCGAATAGAAATTTTCTACATTTTTTTGTGCTCTTAACTTTTCTTATTAAAAAAAATAGGTTTAGAGTTTAAAACTAAGGTTTAAATTAAAATTTAAGGAATTGGATGTATGGTGTATTTTTAAGGTTTAAAATATTAAATTTAAAATTTAAAATTTAACTTTGTAATATTAAAGTATAAAAAGGGTGCTGAAAAAAGATAGAAGATATTTTTTCTTGTTTCTTCCTGTTTATCACAACCCATGAAGATGAAATATATTTGATAGACTAGTGTCTTTTGAAAAAGTATCTACGTAAGAGGATATTAATTATACTATTAACTGTGGATAACTTAATTTTAATAAAAAAATTTATTTTTATGATTTTTTTTCTTTGAAAAATTGCCTCAGATAGTATTAGCAACTATCAATGGTTTAAAAATTCACTAATTGGTCTAGTGGTCAA
Source organism: Hibiscus trionum (assembly GCA_030270665.1). Classification (NCBI taxonomy): domain Eukaryota; kingdom Viridiplantae; phylum Streptophyta; class Magnoliopsida; order Malvales; family Malvaceae; genus Hibiscus; species Hibiscus trionum. Next base: position 2,706,833 of record BSYR01000007.1, on the reverse strand, counting down.
GTATTCTTATATTGTCCACATTTTATATGAATTCGAATCTTGGTATAAAAATATAATCTCTATTTAATGAAAAAAAAAAACAAGCAATGGTTTTATTTTCCTAACGTTCTACAAATTTCTATGATATGGTCTGGCTGAACTTGGATTAGATTAAATCGGATTGTATTTGGATAAGATCTTGTAGCATATGAATCATGTTAAAAGTTTTCTTATTATCATAGAATGTACATATCTCAATTATTCATTACATAAAAAAATGAATTAATACTTGAATTTGAAGTTAAACTCATATAGTGAATATTTTTTTTATATGAATGTTCATTTTACGGTACATATTTAGGGTGCGAGGCTATTCCTCCAAACAATATCATCTCTAAAGTTTGAACCCACATCCTCTCTTCGAAGAAAAATTATAATATAGGCCCAACTCGCCATGTCATTCATGGTCCCAACAATAAAAAACATCAATTTTACTAATTTTTTCATGTCATTTTTTTACCGAGTGAATCTTCAATCAGATTTACTGTAAATTAAATTAAAAAATACTTTTTACCAATTGTAGATTCACTTGGTAAAAAGATGATATAAAAAAATTTAATTGAAATGAACGCTTTTTATTGGTTAGGACCATGGATGACGTGACGAGCGTGGCCTATGATATAATTTCTCCTTCTCGAGAGTGCAATGTGCCCTACCAATGCACCCAACACTTTTTAGTTCATATAGTGAATATTATTGTTCTTAAAGAAATGACATAAATATTAAATAGAATTTATTCATTCCAAACTTTGTGCCATATACTAATATGCACATGCGGTGCTCGGATTTTCTTAATATGCTAATGTGATACATGTATTATCGATTCTTTTCTTAACTCTTTGATAATTCTTACACACTATATATATATAATACTCGAATCCAGGTCAATTGGATGGAAGACGTCATCTTTTACCGCTAAGATTTCTCCACTATTTCTATATTTGAATCTTATTCTTTTCACTACATTATTTTAACATACTAATATAATTATATTGTAATAAATATTCATATTTGAACCTAAATCTTTTAAAACGAACATCATCCTCTTTTCAACGTGTCTCGATAAATAGCATTTGTCTTGTTTTCATATACGTAAACAAATTAAATGGATTGTGGGCTGTGCATGGGTTCACATTTGCAGAGGTTGGGCGGCCACACATGCATCCCCCCATTTCCCCTCTTGCCGCTGGACCTCTTCACAGCCCTAGTCCGGAGTTGGGTTACAATTAATTCTGAATTTGGTTACTCAAAGTTCGAAATATCTCATTCAAACTGAATTCCGGATTTTATTTTCAGTTGGAGATATGTTATAGATAATAAAGTAAATAAATGAATAAGCTCTGGAACACGGGTTTACTCGATGTATCACATTTCGTTATTTATATTTATCTTTTCCAAATAGAGGGATTGAAAACGTGCCCAAACTCTAAATTTAATTTCGTTTTGTGTCAAAAAAAAATCTCGTTCAAATTAAGTACTGTTGAAACACATTATATAAATGAAACTTTTACGATATACTCGAATTATTTCCTAACTTCGCTTAGCGTTTTTAAAAATTTTAATTAAATAAATGTTTTATCCAATTTTATGTTAGTAATTATTAGTGTGTATAATATATATATATATATATATATATATGTATGTATATGAAAATTAATTTAATGGTGGTTGTTATATAATATTTATTTAGCTCAAGGGTGCTTGAAGCCCTTGAACTTTCGAGAGAAAAAAATCAATTAAACCCCAAACATATTTTGCACCCAATTAAGTCCCGAATCAATAAATTGAATCAATTAAGTTCTTTGATCAATTTTGACCATTAATTTTTGACGGATTTTTTCTTGAGATATTATTGTCACGTGACACATCACAATTCCGACATGTGACATTTACAGATTTTTTAGATAATTATTTTTATAATTTTTATAAGTTTTTTTTATAGAATTTTAGAATTTTAAAGAATTTTTTAAATAAAATAAAAACTTCTGAAAATGTCAAGCGAAACACTATAACACGACACGTTGCACCAATTAATCCAAAAAATATTAGATTTAACATAATAAGTGATCCTAATGGAAAAGAGGATGGTATTCATCCTAAAAAAATTTATGTTCGAGCAGAGTAGATACTATTTTGTAATTCCTTTAAGACTATTAAAAAATAGGACGAGTATACCACGTATGACGAACACCACTAAACACCACTAACGATGAACACCGTTGAACATTATTAATCTTTATTTCTAAATAATTATATCAAATATCAACTATAATCAATCCATAAATTTAAAAACCCTAATATTTTTCTCCTCCATCGAAAGATTATGGTTCCCACGACTGAGATGATTCTAAGCCATCCGTTATAACCTTTCATCTTTTTTATTATTTTATTTTTTAATCATTAATTTAAAATATTAATATTAAAATTTTCATCCTCAAGAAACCCTAGACATTCCTAAATTATTCCCTTTCTATCAGAGTCGTCGAAAATATTGCCGTCAGAGTTCTCTATGAACACTACGAGAAATTTTCAGCTATGTGAATAATTAAAAATCAAAGTTTCCGTATTTTAAAAAAATACGGATTGAAGATTGGTATATTTTCATCTTAACTACTTGATTTCAGGTGAAGATCAGGGTGGAAGTTTTTCCTCTTAACTACCAGATTTATCGACATTTGTTTTTCTATTCCCATTTTTCAATTTTTTAGTCGATGGTTAACCGTAAAAATAAAATATCAATATGAGAAGGGTTTAGTGATGTTTAGGGTTTGTTGATGATGTTGAATTTAATACTAATATTTTAAATTAAAGAATTTAAGATTTATTAAATTTAAGGATTGATTGATATTTGATTTAATTATTTAAAAATAAAGATTAAAAAATAGAATATATATGAAAAATAATTTAATTAAAATTTTATTTTAAATAATTATTAATTGTATGTTGAGTCTTTGAGACTTTTAGTTTTTATTAATTAATTTAATGGTGTTCAACGATGTTCAACCTTAGTGATGTTCGGCAATGTTCATAGCTCGTCGTAGAATTTTTAAAAAAATATATAAAATTCAAACATAAATTAAAAATATTAACATTTGGTTTATTACAAATCAAACAAAACAATAATTAATTAATATTTTCCATCGAACTTAGTATGAATTTCAATCTACTCGCAAACTAACATGCATTTGAATAAATCATTTAAAAAAAAATAATATTATATCTATTCATAAATTATCATAGAAACAACCTCTTTACGTGTATAAAACTTCAATTTCTTTAAATAAATTATTTTAAAAAAACCATGATAAAAATAATAAATATATATTTTCCGAATGAATCAAGTCTGAATCCTAATCAACTCATCAGTTATTATATAAATAAATATCTTTGAAATACCATCTAACAAATAAAACAAAACATTTAAACTAAACATCTAAGCTTTTTAGAGAAAAAAATAAATAAGTATATCATCTAAAATAAAAATCTAAGTTAAAAGATAAAAGTAGAAAGATAAATAAGTTAAAAAGATAAAATGCTTATTAACTTATAGTTAGGGGTGAGTATTCTTATCATTCAAATTTTATTTAAAAAATTTTGGAGTCAAGTCGAGTTGTTCGATTTTTTTTTCAAATTTAGTTGCAAATATTTATAATATTATGATATTGAATGATTCCAATTCAAATGACTTTCTATAACCATATAAGATATACATATATATTTTTTCATATAATTTCTTTCACAAATATGAGTAATATTTGTAATGTTATTAAATAAAGCAAATATCATCTAAAATTATATAATATATTGTAATACTATTTTTAAAGAAGTGATTTTGAGGGGAAAATATTGATGATAGTTTAAAGGAGTAAACTAATTGAATAAAATATAAAATTGAAAGATTAAATTGAAAAAAAAAATAAGAAAATTGTTTCCAAAAATGGAATTGAAGTAGTATAGTTATTCAAGTCTTATTTTATTATTCAAACTTTATTTGAAAAAATTATTTGAGTTGAGTTGAGTCAAGTCAAGTCGAACAATATGGTTATTTGGTGTCGAGTTTTGCCCACTCCTACTTATAAATTAATATATTGCCATATTATAAATTAAATTAATTAAACTAGGGCACTTAAATTGCACCAAAAACCAGTTGGTCTGGTGGGATGAGACACTAGACATGGATGTGGCCGCTCTTTGCTTCTAAGGGACTATGACCCCTCCAAATTTTTTTAGGATAATGACATTTTAGGTCTTTTCTAGTTTAAATATTAGTCAAATAAATATTTTTTCCCTCTCAATTTTTAGATTTAAGGATGTTGTATAAGGCACAAGAGGTGCATCTTTGGGCGAAGGAGCATTGGTAGATTTCTTGCTTGGAGAGGAATCAACAATGGAACCTCCCCCAAACATGTCATTTTTGGTCAAACGCAATGTGATGACATTTCACTACTCCACACCAAAGGTTTTATTGACTTCAGTATCACTAGGTAAACCGCCTTGAGATCTTGTCTTCAGAATTTGGGCAATCTGCCCAACGTGTGTCTCCAAGGACCATAGTGAAGTAAAATGATTATGCATGATGGATTGTTGATTTTATAACATGGCTCATTATTCTGTAAGCATGTCTCTATGGTTCTTGAGATTCACCGATTGGTCCTGCATAATAACTCGAGCAGTATCCATAAATTTTTTGTAGGAATTATCAAAAGAACCAGAATTAGGATTAGAAACTCCCTGAGTCTGCCTTTGGGTCTATTGTTGAAATCTAGGAGGTTGTGCTATAACATTTGGTTTCGCTCTTGTATTTCCAGTGTTTCCTTCCAACGAAAATTTGGATGTTGCTTCCATCCTGGATTATAGGTTGTAGAGTAGGGATTGTTGTTGCGGTTAGCATTCCCTACGTAGCATCTAGATTCTTGCTTCTGGGGGCATTAATTTGACTGGTGTTCCCCATCACAATGCTCACAAGTGTATTGGATTTCCTTGGCCTCCCGTGTGTTGGATGGTGGCTGCATATTCTTGAGCAGGATTGCGATGGTGGATAGTTGAGCCCCCACACTTTGAGAATCATCCAATTGGAGTGTTCCAGAAGCTTTAGGACTAGGACTCAATCTCCCCGTAGGAAACTGGTAGTCGTTATTGGCTATCTAATTTAGGATGTCAAATGCCTCTTTAAGATCTTTGTCTAGAAAAATACCGTTTGTTGAAGAGTTAATCATCATTCTCGTGGGAGAATTGGCACCATTATATAACATCATTATTTATAGCCAATCATGAAACCTATGAATCGAGAACTTGCGTAGCATGTCTTTTTATTTGTCCCAACATTCATACATGGATTCATCATCTCGTTGCCTAAATGCTATGACATCGCTCCGTATCTGATTGTGCACGTTCGACGGATTGTATTGGTGCAGAAAGCTCCTGCACAATTCATCCCAGGATGTGATAGATCTTGGGGGTATGGTCTTCAACCATGCTCGGGCCTGATCTCGTGAGGAGTAAGGAAACAATTTAAGTGTTAGCACATCATTAGGAACTCTCTATTGTCTAAAACAGTTATACACTTCCAGGAAAGCTTACAACTTCTTGACTCTATCGATACCTAGAAGTTGATAACAAGGATGCTATGGCAATACATGTCTGCGTAAAACCTTACAACTTTATTATCTACTCAAGTTCCCCTTATTAGTCGTTGACATCCTAAACTTATGTCTAAGCCGTATTAGAACCTAATTTGATAGCTTATGCTCCACTATTCATGTTTTTACAACGCAACTCTCTCGATATTAAGCCACAGATCAATAGTTAAAAAGCCTCTCTCGATAGCTCTTATAATAACTACACATGAAGGACAATGAACAAAATAGATAAAGGAAAAGGCTACAACGTTAATCAAGTAATTAAAACATAATATCCTAAAACAATAAACCCAACAAAATTATTTAGCTCATGTTTGAGCCTAAAACACCCATAACAAAAATATTAAAGAACATGACAGTTTATCAAGCAAGGAAAACGAAAGAATCAAGTGTCATCGACGTTCTCCTCCAAGCTCTATAATTGTGCTGCAGGTCCCGCACTCCCCAAGCCTCTCCTGATGGCTCTCATTGTAACACTCGTAACCCGGGTTAGGAGCTAGGAGTGTTACGATGCAGATTTGATTCAATTAATCAGATAATTAGACATTTGAGTGGGCCAATTAAATTTTTCCTTATCTTAACTTATCATATACCAATCATATGATCATTAAACATTAACCAAAATTACCTAAGGCATTCAACAAATCTAATTAGAACCAAACAACCAACTATCCAACATGTATCTATCAAATAAACATTCAAATCTCTTAAACCATCATCATATGTACTAAGAAGCATTCGACCATATAATTAAACATGAATACATTCCCCAATTATCATTTGAATCACCTTAATATTATACTAGCATGAAACTATGTGATCATAATTAAATTGAATACTTCCCTTCTTAGCCTAATTTTCAATCGGCACTCATGTAAGAACATGCAAACATCTTGTTTAACTTTTAATTCAAGTTACTAACCTAACCATTCATTACATGTAAGCAAACGAATTCAATCAAACATTTTAACTAAACAACCATGATCATTAAACATATCAAACCAAACCTTTATAGCTTTATTTACATACCCAAAATCAAGTGTCTTACATACGTAACTTACTTTCAAAACAAGTTATCTCATGACTTTAACATTATGTCTACAAACTATATGCAACTAGCCACCTTCTAGGAGTTAAAGATAAAGCTAATATCATACTTGATTTCCTTGCTTGTGTTGGTCCCGGATCTAAGTCAGATAGCTTTTGGAGATCCAAAACCTCTTTGTTTTGGATGAAAGAAATAAGAGGTGGTAAGTGTAATCACTAATTTTGTCCGGGGTGTTAACCCGATTTTATATTTTGCAATAATGGGTTTTGATTATCTTAATTATACATCGTATGAATAAAAAAAAGAAAAAAATATTATTATTATTATTAGTGGTATATATATGTAGTACTATTTATTTTCATATTTGATTATTATATTTGGTTGAAAAACCCTAAACATTACTAATATACTATGTTATCTTACCATCTTAGTATGTTAATTATTATTATTATTACCAATATTATTATCGTATGCAATTATTATTATTATTATTATTATTATTATTATTATTATTATTATTATTATTATTATTATTATTATTATTATTATTATTATTATTATTATTATTATTATTATTATAGTTAAACTAAAATAAAACCCAATACACATAACTAAATAAATAAGCCCAATTTATTAAAAAGTCCATTTACAAAACATAAAACCCAAATATATATACATATTACATAATAGGGCCTGTTAGGTCCAAAAGCCCTAATTTGATAAAAGAAAAATCCTAATCCTTGTCTTTTGTCTTTGCGCAGCCCATCCTCCACCGTCAGATCTAATCCAGATCTGACGGTCCAGATCAAACCGCGGATGGAAACCCTAGGGTGCCCTAACACTTGCTCCACGCCGACAGCTCTCGTCCGTTGGATCGAAGCAATATCAGACGACCAAGAATCGAGGCAGAGAACCTTCCAGATCCACCACACGTCACGCGCGACCCCTAGAATCACTCACGCGTGCGTTCAATCTGCGCACAACACTCCATCTCCCTCACGCGCGCCTTATCGAATCCCCCACAACCGTTAAGATCCTTCATCGACGGCTAGGACCGCTCCGCGTCATCCAGCCGATCCCCTCCTCCTCACAGGTCCCCCTCGTACGAGAGCCATCACATCCAAGAAAACAAACGAAAATGTCAGAACCGTTAGGATGCACAACAAATTTCAGAGATGAATGAAAACAAACAATCAACAACCAATAGAAATTTTTCGTTCGAATTTCATGTAATTCCAAAATTTATAATTTCGGTGTTATAAAAATCGAAACCAAGAGATGTAACCCCAAGTCTCAAAGGGGGAATTTCAGAGAAATAGAAGCAACGAAAACCTCAGATTTCAGAGGTATCATCATCACCTTCTTTTTCATTTCGAAGCATACATAAAAAAAGAAAGAAGAGATTAGGGTTTATTTTTTACCTCTGCCATTTCGTCTTCTTTGAGGCCGTGCATGGTGAGTCGGTAAGGGTGGTAACAAAAGGGATCGATCTCGTTTTTTTTAAAACAAAGAAAAAGGTTCTTTTTTGGTTCTTTTTACACGAAGCAGAAAGGGTTTCGCGTTTCTTTTTTCTCAAAACAAAAGAGGGAGATGGCTTTTGATTTTTGGGTTTTGAAAGGTTTTCGAAAGAAAAGAAGGTTTTAGGGTTTTTTTGCTTCGCCGGACGGAGCTACGCCAACCGATTTTAGAGAGATGAGATAGGTGAGGTTTCGGGTTTTAAGAAAAATGGCAGAAAAGAATGTTTTAGAGGGTTAAATGCGTTTTTATAGTGTTTTTGGTTTTTAAAAATGGGCCAACCACGTTTTAAATCCCTCCTCGTATCCCTTATTGCGTGAGGGAAGGTCTCTGCATTTTTAAATTACACCCAGGGTCCTTTCAAGTTTAAACCGCTTTTCAATTTCATCCCCTTTCCTAATTAAACATGTTTTTAAATGGAAAATTACCTTTGCGAGTCCCTGAACATGCCACGTCTTTTTAATTTGGCCCTTGTTTCTGCAAATTAATAATTTTTAGTGGTTTTACGACCGTTTTGGTCCCTGTAATCATGCATATTTTAGTTTCTGCCTCGTATTTACATTTCTTTGATTTCAGTCCCTTTTTATGCTTTTGCCATATTGTTAAATATGTGTTTATGTTTTGTATTTGTGTCGTGTGTTTAACATATGCTTTTGGTTAACACGTGGTTAATGTAGTATATGATCGTATGTTTATATGTGGTTTTATAATATATGTATAGCTTTTACATAATATATAGTTTTATTATATATGTTACGTGCTCAGTTTTAATGTGTGCATAGCCTAGTTTCTTTTGATTGCTCAGATGCGTATTTGTGACATGTACCCCTAATTGTCCTTCATGTGACTTCTAATATTCCAATTTGCATATTAATTAATTCTAATCATAAAAATGAGATACTTATCAATTCGTGTATTTGGTTTGTAATATCCCAGCTTATTGGAAATTCACCGAATATTTGAATTGATTTGCATCGTCTAAAGGTAAATTCGTATGTAATTTAAATGAACAAGACCATGGCATCATACTTTATCTGCTTGCATCATGCATAAAGGTGATGTACGGGATTCGAACCCTAAACTAACACGACAATCAGACTTATATGATATCTGTTTAGTCTTTGGTCCGGTATACCGTCATCCTTTTTAATTGATTGTCTAATTAATTAGAAACTGCAAATTTGATAAAGCTCGTACAATTAAAGTTTAATTTCCAATTAAGAACCCATAATTAAATTCATTTTAAATTTTAAATAATTTCCATCGGTTAAAAGTAACAAGTATTTTGGTACCGATTTCCGGGTATGATGGGGGGTGCTAACCCTTTCCCACACGTAACCAATTCTCAAACCCTTTCAAACGAATCTCTATTTTGTTTTTATGGTGTCCGGCCTACCTTAGTGGCCGGTGGCGACTCCAAATTTCTACTATTTTCCAAAACACGTTTTTAAAATAGAAAATCCCCTTTTTAATTGGTTTTCTAAAAAAGTGGAATACTTAAAAGGTTTTCAAGAAAAAAACGTCGTTACAGCTTGGCGACTCCGTTGGGGACCAAATTTTGTTTTACAAAACAAAAAGAGAGTTAAGCCAAGAAAATAATTGTCTCTTTCAATCGATGGAAATTTTTGAAATTTAATTTGACTTTAATGAGGTTGATTCTTTCTTGTAAATGGGACTTAAATTATACGAGCTTTGATAATTGGTAGCCTTCAAATTAATTTTTCATTTAATTTCTAAGGAATCACCGACATGTGTTGTATCATGATCATCAAGCTCTATACCTGAGCTATACCCCTTAAGTGGGAGTGAAATGCCCATAACCACGTGAGAATCCCTCCATGGGTCGGTAATTCACTTCCGGTATCCATGCCTTTGACATGTGAGCAACCCTCCACGTCATTAGGCCATCCTTTCCCTCGAATCGAAACCAATTCGCAAGCTTGTAATGGGCCAGAATTAGGGTTCTTGTTGCCTTAGTAGGCGATAAGATAGGTTCAGGTACCCTTTCTTAGAACCGAACCCACATGAGTGAGAATTTAAGAAGCCCACCCCATTAGAGCCATACAGATAACCGTAGAATTAGAATTCATGCTAATAGGTCTCGCATTGTTAATTTGCTTTGGTGTGCTTTCTTTCGTTTTTTATTCAGTATTCATTATATTTGTTACTAATCCATTTGCCTTTTTGTCTTGTTTTGTTTGATTTTTTTTTTGCACGTTCATCGCATTTTCATACGAAGTGTTGATTCGAGAACAGTCTAAAATTGAAAACTATCATAACGGGAGAAAGAGTCCTTAGCAATGGAGTTTCCGGAACACGCTAATTTAGAGGGAGGAGACAAGAAAACTTATTGAAAGTCGTACCCTATGTACCCATTTTCTTATCTCGTTGTAATAAGACTTGATCTTCGTTAAGAAAAGTTGTTTAATGAGGATGTTTGTCGAATCAACACTTCCTTACATTCAATTGTGTTTTTTAATTTATTGCCTTTAATCATCTGTTTCTGTTATGCATACGACATTGCATGCATTAAATCATAAAACACACAAAATTAATTGTTGGAGGTCATGTCAGTATTCTTGACTACCGAAGATTCCGCATCCACACTTTACTCGTCATCAAAAGAAGCAAATGGAGGAGAGTTTTTATAAATTGGAAACCGATTTAAGGGGTTAGTTGGAGTGAGCTCAGCAAGAAATGAGGGACACAATCATCTAGTCCCAACAAGATATGATGAAGGAGATATCTCAGTTGATACAATCCAATCTAAGAGGAAAGGGTGCTGTTGGAAACCCTAGTCAAGAGATGGGAGACCCCTCGTATTCCCCTAGTTTTGTCACTGACACCCCTAAGCCCTCGCAAGGAGTGGCAACTCAAGGAGATGGGACAACATCGAATCAGGCGGGCGCCTCTACCCGTGCTCCATCGGGTTTGATTTTTAATCATGTGGAAAATGTTGGGGATAGTGTCCCGAATTTGGATAAGATTGAGAAATTGAACAATGTCAAGGCAGAGTTCTCGAGACAACTAGAAGAGACACAGAAGGACCTCGAGGAGGAATTTCGGACAAAGGAAGAAGAAGGGTCATATGGGATGAATGCTAGAGACCTCAGTTTGGTTCCAGACTTGGTAATTCCACCCAATTTCAAGACGCTGAAGTTTGAAAAGTTTGACGAGACAATTTTCCCTACTGCCCACATAAACATGTTCTGTAGAAAGATGACGGGTTTCATCAACAATGAAAGGTTGCTAATTCACTGCTTTCAAGATAGCTTGGCGGGGCCCGCGGTGCGGTGGTACAATCAGTTAACCCGTGCTTAGATTAGGTCATTGAAGGATTTGACCAAGGCTTTCACAGATCAGTATAAGCACATAACCGATATGGTCCCAAGTCGACTCATGTTACAAGGTTTGGAGCAAAGGCACAATGAGAGCCTCCATGAATACTCCCAGCGTTGGCGAGATGTGGCGGCGCAAGTCCAACCTCCACTCCGCGAAAATGAGATCTCTTCTGTATTTGTTGATACTTTGAAGGGAACCCTATATGACCGCATGATAAGCAGCCCTATCGGTAATTTCTCGGATATGGTTATTACCGGTGAACGTATTGAGGCAGCTATCAAGAGTGGTAGAATTGATGGAGGAGAAAATGCTCGGAAGCAATTCATGAAGAGAGATCATGAGGTGAATAACACAGTACCTACGAGGCTCCTAAGCACCTCACAATCTCACCGCCTTAAGCTGCAATCGGGAATGCGCAAAGCTCAAACAGAAGAGAAAATAGGGCTCCCAAGAGGGAACATGAGAAAATGTCTTTCACCCCTTTATCCATGCCATACAAAGAGGTGTACAAACACCTATACGAGGTTGATCTGGTCTGTCCATATCATGTTACTCCCTTCCAGCCTATTTACCCTCCATGCTTTGACGAGAAAGCACATTGTGAGTACCACAATGGAGTACCGGGGCACACGATAGAAAATTGCACATCGTTCAAGAACCTCGTGCAAAACATGGTCAACACTGGGGTCATCGAATTAGAGGGGCCCAATGTGGCGGCCAATGTTGGGTCACGTCGGCACGCCCCGTGGCGCAGCAGAAAAATTAATCCGACATAATCCAGCCAGGATCCATGTACAAGAACGAATCCGGGGTGAAAAGATAAAGAGTTACCTTTTAAAACTCTGGAAACTGGAAAACCGACGGTATGTCGGAATAACCACGTCAAGTAAAACCGGAATCGTCACAGGTTCGCAACGACCTCTACGGAGTCCACCCGAACAAAACGAACAAAGTTTCTGCCTCCCTAACACTTAGGGATAAATTTCGATAGGTTTGAACACCTTCCAGGGAGAAGTCGAAATCCCTCAAGGGATTCCTAAGGGAGTCTGAAATCGACCAGGGTTCTACCGGGACTTGGATTCGAACTAGGAAATCGCCAGGAATTTGCCAGGGGGCAAGAGGAACACCAGAAAATTATCGAACAGCTTCTCAGAAGAAATCTGGGACTTGTCGAAAATTCCATAAGGGAATTCTCAAGGATATGTCGAAATTTGCAAGGAGGAATAAGGATGATTTGGTTGCTAGCCCTTGTCCCTTTAAATAGTATTCAGAGACTTAATTCTAGTTGAATTCCTTAAATCCAAGTTCAACCAAAATTCATAGAATCTAATTCTACTTGAAATTGATTTATATTAAATATACATTATATTTAATAATATTAAATGAAATATATATATTTAATTATGTAGAATCTTATTCTACACAAAACATGGATTTAAATATACATTATATTTAATCCATATATATATATATTTATTATATAGAATCTCATTCTATCTTTACTTGGATTTAAATATATTTAAATATATATTTTTAATTATGTAGAATCTAATTCTACATAAACTTGGAATTAAATGTACATTATATAAATTCCAAATATATATTTAAATTTCTAGAATCTTATTATATAATATTGAAGTCTCTAAATATTTTCCATACTCTAAATAATATTTGATAAATACAATATTTATCCAATATTATTCCCATTTAAGGGAGTTGCCGATTTCCCCTATCCCATAGAGGATTTTCGGCAACCTCCCTAAAATAGGGAGTATGGTTTCCATTTTTTTGTTCGTTTCATTCGAAGGGTGTGACCCTTGTAGGTTTATGCAACGTTACCAGCAAAATTAGAACTGTTCTAATTTTACAAACAATGAGTGGCATCTAGCAATACATCATTGCTACCTAAGTTGCATGAAGTCATGATTTGACTTTCCTAATTCCTGAATAAACTTCCTTTATGTATTTCATCCTTTTGTCCTTTATATCTTAGATGAACACAAGTCATGGGTTACTCACACTTGCGTTGTCCATCTAGTGTTTCTTGATGTCTTGAGTAGATTATGATAAACGAATCTCTATGATATCTCATATCATAATATTCGAGCATGGCCATGCATTTTCTAATCTCACTCAATCAAGTGGCCGAAGATATTTCTCCCATTATGTAGGAGGGACAAATCCTTTCTTGATCAACCATATTTCACTACATAGGTCATCACGTATCTAATCACCAGTCTTTATAATGTAGTCAGTTACGACACACGTTTGACTATGTCAAAATACATAAATCTTTATGTTGAAATCATGTTGATCTCAAGTCTGAGGATTATACATATGTTTATCATGAGCAATGTTGTGACTATCACATAATTACCCAAGAAACATGCTCATAGCGGGTCAATCCAGTATGTTGTTCTCTAACAAATACTTATGTGTTGATTTTGACATCTCTATGTCAATGACAACGCTTGTCATCAACCACATATTAGTCTTTATATATTATCACTGTCCATACCCGTAATAATATTCGACTAAGGATCATATTTAACAATAATCGTATTATTGTATGGACATTATTATCCAATGGTTAGTTTGATGCACAGAAACATACGAAATGATAATAACGGCAATGCCATTACTTGATAAATCTAGTAAAATAGTATGTCTATTCAATCATCATATGATTGGTCTTTGGGCATACTACAATAGCCAACCCACTTCCAAACCATGGAGGTCGAGGCGTGAATGCCCTTGAAGAGGTAGATGCGAAGAAAGTGAGGATGGAAGTGTCGGAAGTCAGGTCCCCTCTGAGTTGGGTGTACGAACAGTTGTGCACGGCGGGCTTAATTGAGAATGAAATGAAGGAGTGTATGATGGCCATGAGATTCAAAGTTGTCCAGAATTTAAGCAGTTGGTTCAGGAACTGATGGACAATAAGGAGATTGAGTTCCTCGAGGAAGCTTAAGGGTTGTGATGAGTGGCCAGTCTAGCGGTGGTCAAGGGTTTTAATGCATCCGAGTTTGCTATGTGTTTAGTGTTGCTTTGTTTTCATTTCATTGCATTTTAATCTTTTCCGTGAAGTAATGTGTGGAATTAACTTTGCTACCCTTTGCTCGAAGGTAGCAAAGATCTTTTTGTAAGGGCCTAAGACTGCATGTTTTTAAATTTCAATGAAAGGATGCATTATATTTCGTGTTTCAATTGTCTCTTCATTTTGTGTATATATTTTTCTATTGAGTCCCCGTATATCAATTGCACGAGGGACATTGACCTTGACCCAAAGGTTGGTTTCGAGAAACCTTTGTCTAGTGGAAATCGAAAGCTGTGAAGACGATGAATATGTGACTTACACTCCAATTTAATTTGGTCATTTATTGAATACACGTGGAATTAAAGCATTCGGGAGAACAACAAGAAATCTTCCGCATTAAAAAAGAAGAAAAAAGAAAAAGAAAGAAAAAAGAGAAGAAAAAAAAGAAAGAAAAAAAGAAAAAAGAAAAAGAAAAAGTCGAGAATAATAAAAGCATAACAAAAGCACTCCAATGTTCGAAGCTTGGTAATAGGCATTTTTGGATAATAGTGTGGAAATTTTGGGGCACTCCGTTGTAGTAAAAGGACCAATAAGGTTGCTATGCACCATTCGAATCAAAAACTTTAGCTTCATGAGTGATGGTAATATTTTCAAATCATGAAAATGCCTAGTAGCTCAGAGTTTTGTTGTTTGGTCCATCATTTATTTCGAGCCAAATGAATGTGATGAGTTGACTTCCCTAAAACCAGAAAGAAATGAAACAAAGCAATAATGATAATGGCAAGGCCTACAGAAGATAAGTCTAATTGATTAAAAAAACTAAAATAATTCGAAGGGTATTTTACATCTTCAGACATCAGCTCAACTTTCGAGGTCTCCTAAACACATGATGCTCGAGGCAATTCTTGGTTAGCCATCTTAGTGTCGCTCGTTCACTTGGTATTCAAGGTATTTAATCTAGCCTTATATATCCATAATTTGAAAAGAAAATCTGGTTTTTCGAAAATGCATCTTATATTGAAATTAGAAGATGTAATCTAAAATTTTTAGTGGACACAAATATTTCTTTCCATTGCTTCAAGGATAAAGTTTAGAATGCAAGGTCATGAGTACAAATGGTATCTCATCAGTGGCTATGGTGAAGATAATAGTGAGATTCTACATGCTACAACTCAGGGACTTGAAGCAAGTTTTGTCGTAATGCTTTATTTGGTTTAGAAAGTGAAAGTGGACCTTAACGAACTTAAGATGAAAGTTCAGGAACTAGGGGGCATGTGCCTTCCCCCTAATGTTGTGATAAGAGAAAAGTCGTCGTGATGAGTCAAGACAAAGAGAACAGTTGAACACCCAGGTTGAATAGGGGGCAATGTTATGAGAATGAACACTACAAGAAGTGTTATGTCTATTCTAACCAGTGAAAGTCAGTAGTCATCTTTCAAGACGAGACAAAAGATGGGGATTTGGTAAGAATAAGAAAGCCATAAGAGATTGAGAAAAAGAAGAGAACAGGAAGAAGGTCAGGATTGACCGACCCGTCGAGTGAAAGTGTCCGAGCAATTTTGATGTCATAATTCATACATCATTTGTAGTTAGGCATCCCTAGGTTAGGGGCATACTAACTCATATCATCAGATTGTTTTGCCTATTTTGACAGGTATATTAAAGCTTTTCTAGTAAATGGAGCCTGCTTATCGGTTTAGGCATGAGAAGAATGGAATCCGCCTATCCGTTCAGGCATAAGGATAATGGAACCTGCCTATCCGTTCGGGCATAAAGAGAATGGAACCCGCCTATCCGTTCGGGCACTTTCAGAATGGAACCCACCTATCCGTTCAGACATGAGGAGAATGGAACTCGCCTATCCGTTCGGGCACTTTGAGAATGGAACCATCCTATCCGTTCATGCATGAGGAGAATGGAACCCGCCTATCCGTTCAGGCATGAGAAGAATAGAACCCGCCTATCCGTTCGGGCGCAAAGAGAATGGAGCTTTTATTTTTTAGCAATTGTCTATCCGTTCGGACCTCGAAGGGTTGAAGAATGTCGAAATGAGAAGAGCAGCTTCAAGCCTCCGCAACCATTACATTTTCCCGTACCGACTTCCGGACCGCCAGGAGTTCAAGTGCACGGTGATTCGGGATCCAAACAGGGAAGTTGGACAAAATTACTGCTTACGGTCTTTGCTTTATTCTTGTTTCACAAGTATAAGCAAAGGGGCAACTGTAATCACTAATTTCTCCAGGATGTTAACCTGATTTTATATTTTGCAATAATGGGCTTTGATTATCTTAATTATACATCGTATGAATAAAAAAAGAAATTATATATTACTATTAGTGGTATATATATATGTAATACTATTTGTTTTCATATTTGATTATTATATTTGGTTGAAAAACCCTAAACATTACTAATATACTATGTTATCTTACCATCTTAGTATGTTAATTATTATTATTATTACCAATATTATTATCGTATGCTATTATTATTATACTATTATTATTATAGTTAAACTAAAATAAAGCTCAATACACATAACTAAATAAATAAGCCCAGTTTATTAAAATGTCCATTTCAAAACATAAAACCCAAAAATATATACATATTACATAATAGGGTCCGTTAGGCCCAAAAGCCCTAATCTAATAAAAGAAAAACCCTAATCCTTTTCTTTTGTCTTTGCGCAGCCCATCCTCCACCGTCAGATCTAATCCAGATCTGACGGTCCAGATCGAACCGCGGATGGAAACCCTAGGGTGCCCTAACCCTTGGATCAAAGCAATATCGGACGACCCAAGATCGAGGTAGAGAACCTTCCAGATCCACCACGCGCCCATGCGCGACCCCTAAAATCACTCACGCGCGCGTTCAATCCGCGCGCAACACTCCAGCTCCCTCACGCACGCCTTTTCAAATCCCTCACCACTGTCCAGATCCTTCATCGACGGCTAGGATTGCTCCGCATCGTTCGGCCGGTCCCCTCCTCCTCATAGGTCCCCTTCGTACGAGAGCCGTCACATGCAAGAAAACAAACGAAAATGTCAGAACCGTTAGGATGCACAACAAATTTCAGAGATGAATGAAAACAAACAGTCAGCAACCAATAGAAAATTTTCCTTTGAATTTCATGTAATTCCAAAATTTGTAATTTCGGTGTTATAAAACCCGAAACCAAGAGATGTAACCCCAAGTTTGAAAGGGGGAATTTTAGAGCAAGAGAAGCAACGAAAACCTCAGATTTCAGAGGTATCATCATCGTCTTCTTTTTCGTTTCGAGGTATACATAAAAAAGAAAGAAGAGATTAGGGTTTATTTTTTACCTCTGTCGTTTCATCTTCTCGAACCTCGGTTGCCCCTTTTGCCGTCGATAAGCCCACCGGCCTCTTTGAGGCCATGCATAGTGAGTCGGTAAGGGTGGTAACAAAAGGGATCGATCTCGTTTTTTTAAAAACAAAGAAAAATGTTCTTTTTTGGTTCTATTTATATGAAGCATAAAGGGTTTCGCGTTTCTTTTTTCTCAAAACAAAAAAGGGAGAGGGCTTTCGATTTTTGGGTTCTGAAAGGTTTTCGAAAGAAAAGGAGGTTTTAGGATTTTTTGGTTCGCCAGATGGAGCTACGCCGGCTGATTTTAGAGAGATGAGAGATGAGAGGTTTCGATTTTTAAGAAAAATGGTAGAAAATAGTGTTTTAGAGGGTTAAATGCGTTTTTATAGTGTTTTTGGTTTTTAAAAATGGGTTAACCACGTTTTAAATCCCTCCGCGTCTCCCTTATTGCGTGAGGGAGAGTCTCTGCATTTTTAAATTACACCTAGGGTCCTTTCAAGTTTAAACCGCTTTTCAATTTCATTCCCTTTCCTGATTAAACCTGTTTTTAAATGGAAAATAACCTTTGTGAGTCCCTGAACATGCCACGTCTTTTTTAATTTGGCCCTTGTTTCTACAAATTAATAAATTTTTAGTGGTTTAATGACCGTTTGGTCCCTGTAATCATGCATATTTTAATTTATGCCTTGTATTTACATTTCTTTGATTTCAGTCCCTTTTTATGCTTTTGCCATATTGTTAAATATGTGTTTATGTTTTGTATTTGTGCCATGTGTTTAATATATGCTTTTGGTTATCATGTGGTTAATGTAGTATATGATCGTATGTTTATATGTGGTTTTATAATATTTGTATAGCTTTTACATAATATAGTTTTATTATATATGTTATGTGCTCGATTTTAATGTGTGAATAGCCTAGTTTCTTTTGATTGCTCGGATGCGTATTCGTGACATGCACCCCTAATTGTCATTCATGTGAATTCTAATATTCCAATTTGCATGTTAATTAATTCTAATCATAAAAAGGAGATACTTATCAATTCCCGTATTTGGTTTGTAATTTCCTAGATTATTGGAAATTCACCGAATATTCGAATTGATTTACATCGTCTAAAGGTAAAGTTGTAAGTAATTAAAACGAACAAGACCATGACATCATACTTTATCTGCTTGCATCATGCATAAAGGTGACGTACGAGATATGAACCCTAAACTAACACGACAGTCAGACTTATATGATGTCGGTTTAGTCTTTGGTTCAATGTACCGTCATCCTTTTTAATTGAGTGTCTAATTAATTTGAAACTGCCAATTTGATAAAGCTCGTACAATTAAAGTTTAATTTCCAATTAAGAACCCCTAATTAAATTCATTTTAAATTTTAAATAATTTCCATCGATTAAAAGCAACAAGTATTTTGGTATCGATTTCCGGGCGTGATGGGGGTGCTAACCCTTCCCCACACGTAACCAACTCCCGAACCCTTTCAAACGAATCTCTGGTTTGTTTTTATGGTGTTCGACCTACCTTAGTGGCCGGTGGCGACTCCAAATTTCTATTATTTTCCAAAACACGAATTTTTAAATAGAAAATCCCCTTTTTAATTGGTTTTCTAAAAAAGCGGGATACTTAAAAGGTTTTCAAGAAAAAACGTCGTTACAGTAAGTACACTATGTACTTAGTGAGGTGATTCTTATAACTAGCCATTTAATTTTAAAGTCTTGTTTAATCTTGTAAGGTTACCTAACTAGGCTTCAAAGTTCACTTAACTAGTTTACTTCATGCATAAGTAGGCCTATCTAGTTTGCTTACCATTCAAGTAACGTCAAATACACTTGAAAATAGCCATGCTTCAATACAAGCAACCAATCCAATTTAATAATCAATCAAAACACATAAAAAAAATTCACAAATGGTTACATTCAACCAAGTCAAACAAACATTTCATTCCATTTTCTTCATTTCATTCAAATAGGCTTTAGTACCATATTGCATTCATTCAACTCATTTTATCATGTAATTTCATATAACGTACGTAATAACGTTTTTTGAAAACTAACTTTAAAGTATCCCGTTTTTTTAGAAAATCGATTAAATGAGGAATTTCTTTGTACTAAAAATTCGAGTTTTGGAAAATGATAAAAACATGGAGTCACCACCGGCCACTAAGGTTGGCCGGAAACCACACAAAAAATAACCAGAGATTTGAAAGGGTTCGGGAGTTGGTTACGTGTAGGGAAGGGTTAGCACCCCCATCACGCCCGGAAATTGGTACCAAAATACTTGTTGCCTTTAATCGATGGAAATTATTTAAAATTTAGGGTAAAGTACACAGACGATCACTGAACTTTAGTAAAAATAAACAAAATGGTAACTAAACTTTCAAAAATCACAAAATGGCAATTAAACTTTATGTTTTATAACAAAATGGTAACTAGACGTTAAATGCCGTTAAGTGACTATTATAAAATTTGGTATAATAACACATTTAGTCCTTCATATTTATACATTCAATCAATTTAGTTCTAATTCGAAACAATTTACTAAATTTAGCCCTCTTTATTTACGCATTCTTTCAATTTGGTCCTTAAAGCAAAATTTCAAAGTATGGTAACATGATAAATAATTACAATTAAATTTTTATAGGAACTCGAAAACTCGATTCGACTCAAATTGAAAAAATTTCAAATAAAGTTTGAGTTGTAAAATATGACGCGTCAACTCGAATAACTCGAAATTTTTTGACTTGACTCGATCGAACGTTCATCTCTATCTTAAGATATGGCGCGTCAACTCGAATAACTCGAAATATTCGAATATTTTAAATCATTTTTTCCTTTTAAATCTAATATTTTTTAAATAGAATATTTAATATTTTTCATATTTAAATCACATCAAATATTTAATAACTACTTTAAATATTCAATTTAATTTAAAAATATTCGATTTAAAAGAAAAATGATTTAAAATATTTGAATATTTAATAACTATTTTAAATATTTTTCTTTTAAATATTCGAATATTTAATAACTAGTAAGGTAACAAGAACCCCAATTCTGGCCTATTACCAGCTTGCAAATTGGTTTCGGTTTGAGGGAAAGCACGACTTAGTGACGTGGAGGGCTGCTCATGTGTCAAAGGCGTAGATTCAGGAAGCGAATTACCGACCCGTGGAGGGATACTCACGTGGGTATGTGGCGTTTCACTCCCACTTAAGGGACGAAGCTCAGGTATAGAGCTTAATGATCATGATGCAACACATGTCGGTGATTCCTTAGAAATTAAATGAAAAATTAATTCAAAGACCACCCATTATCAAAGCTCGTACAATCTAAGTCACATTTTAAAGAAAGAATCAACCTCATTAAAGTCAACTTAAATTTCAAAATTTTCCATCAATTAAAAGCAACAAGTATTTTCTTGGCTTAACTCTCTTTTTGTTTTGTAAATTAAAATTTGGTCCCCAACGGAGTCGCCAAGCTGTAATAACGTTTTTTGAAAACTAACTTTAAAGTATCCCACATTTTTAGAAAATCGATTAAATGGGGAATTTCTCTGTACTAAAAATTCGAGTTTTGGAAAACGATAAAAACTTAGAGTCGCCACTGACCACTAAGGTAGGCCGGACACCATAAAAAAATAACCAGAGATTCATTTGAAAGGGTTTGGGAGTTGGTTACGTGTGGGGAAGGGTTAACACCCCTATCACACCTGGAAATCGGTATCAAAATACTTATTTCCTTTAATCGATGGAAATTATTTAAAATTTAAAATGAATTTATTTGGTGTTCTTGATTGAAAATTGACTCTAATTGCGTGGACTTTGTCAAATTGGTGGTTTCAAATTAATTAGACATTTAATTAAAAAGGATGACGATACAAAGAACCAAAGACTAAACCGACATTATATAAGTCTGATTGCCGTGTTAATTTAGGGTTCAGATCCTGTACGTCACCTTTATGCATGATGCAAGCAGATAAAGTATGATGTCATGGTCTCGTTCATTTTAATTACTTAGGAATTTACCTTTAGACGATATAAATCAATTCAAATATCCGGTGAATATCCAATAAGCTAGGATGTTACAACCCAAATACGCGAATTAATAAGTATCTCCTTTTTATGATTAAAATTAATTATCATGCAATCAAAATATCAAGTCATATGATGTCAATTATAAATGCATGTCACATATAAAAATTACATTAAAAACATAAGAAAACTATACTATGTACGCATTAAAACCAAGCATATAACATATATAATAAAACTATATTTTATGTACGAAACTATATCATGTATTATAAAGAAGAAATAGATTATATAAAAACATATATTATGTATCGTAAAACTACACATTATATAAGCCATATATTGCAAGAACCATATATTAAACAAGATTATATAAAAACATACGATCATATACAATAAATAAAAATAATATAATATATCATATACCACATCAACCACATATTATCAACCAAAAGCATATATTAAACACATGGCACAAACACAAATAAGTGACTGAAATCAAAGAAATTTAAAGATGCAAGGCAAAAAAAGGAAAATGCATGATTACAGGGACCAAAATGGTAAATAAACCACTAAAAACTAATTAAATCGCCAAAACAAGGACCAAATTAAAAGAATGCAGCAAATTCAGGGGACCAAAAAGGGTATTTTCCATTTAAAGAGCAAATTTAATCGTGGAAGGGATGAAATTAAAAACGATTTAAACTTGAAAGGACCTCGGGTGTGGTTTAAAAATGCAGAGACCCTCCCTCATGCAATAAAGGAGACGCAGAGTGGCTTAAAACGTAGATAACCCATTTTAAAACCCAAAAGCACTACAAAATGCATTTAACCCCCAAAATACCATTTTTTCCATTTTGAGAACAGTCTTCCGAAAACCCTTCTCCTCTCTCATTTCTCTGAAATGACATATAACATGTCACTTACCACCCAAATCACATATCAAGACATATAACATATAACATGCCACTTATAATATTTAACTTTTCATGTAAGTATTATTCAAAGATCTTATTGTTTTGCCTTGGTTGAGTAGTAGACTAGGTAATCAAGTCAATCATATAACGTATAACATTGGATATCCAAGGTATCAAGGTGTCTTAACACCACATATCATGTAATCGTGTAAAGGATGCATAAG
Source organism: Hibiscus trionum (assembly GCA_030270665.1). NCBI lineage: Eukaryota > Viridiplantae > Streptophyta > Magnoliopsida > Malvales > Malvaceae > Hibiscus > Hibiscus trionum. The sequence goes on along the minus strand of BSYR01000007.1, from coordinate 2,683,713 downwards.
CATCAATGGTGACTTACCACCAATCATATAATAAGGTGACTAACCACCTTGCAGGTTCATATGTCACTAACCACCATCCTGATCATGTAAATGAGCTCAATGACTCTAAGGCATGCCCTTCTACCTAAGGACCACTAATCATCTAAGGTCTTATATAGTCTTTTAAGTCTTTAAACCAAACAACTAAGTTGTTTACAAACATCAAACAATGCCATATGATCATCTAATGTTCACATTTTGATTAATTCATGTAAGATTATTCAACCATTAATTTCTAGCAAGCATTAGGCAACATTGTACTCAATTCATGTTTCAAAAACAATAGCATAACATCATACAATCAACCATTTCAAAGGCCACAACATTCATGCTTCAATCCATTTCAAAACACTAGATACTTGTAACTAACAACTATCATTTCATAATCATTTAATTCATTTCCTTTAGCTTTTTTCCAATTCCATTTTAATTTACCAACATAGCTTAGATTCATTTCATGCATCTTGTGATTTCAACAAACAATTTAAAGAAGAGGTTAAGACACTAGTCTTAACCCTAAAGGCAACCACACTCACTATACTCCAAAGCTTAGTTGGAATCCTTGATTAGCAAGCCTTTTCCCTTCTTGCTTGCTTTCCCAGCCTTGATTCTTCCAATAATTCCTCTTCAATTTGGTCTTAAAAAACCAGTAAACAACATAAACCATGCATTAGAAATCAATTCAAATCATATCCAATCACATTTATAAGTATATACACAATGCAACATGAATCTGCCCCTATTCAGGCAGTTTTGAGCACCTTACACTAATCTGCTCATATCTTTTTACACACAACTCCAAATTAAGAGTTCTTTACCATTCTAGAAAGCTTATTTACACAGATTTAATTCTATGCATGTCTCATATTTTTCTAGTTCTAGATCAATATAGTTTAATGGTTTAATACATGGTATTTACAGTTGCCTAATCTCTCCATTGTTTACAATATGTAACTTTAGTGACCATTTAACCTATGATCCATTACACATTTTATTATGAGTTTTTAACCACTTTTAAACACATCTAATAACATTATTATCAAGTTCCAATAGCTTCAAAAACAGGGCATTAAGGTCCACATTTTATCTATTTTTCCAGTTTAGTCCAAACTAGTCATTTAATCATTAGTATTGACTTTAAACACTAATTCCAAGCCATTAATCACTATAAACATGATACTAACCATACATTCCTAAGTTCCGTTTCATAACAATTTTTCCAAATTTTATAATCATCAAAATAACCCTTAAACATTTCCAAAATTCACTTTTAATCCAGACAGTTTCCCGATTCATTTCGAAAGTGACTAGTTTACTTCTAACAAATTTTCCAGTCATTCTAACATCATTTCGAGCCATGTAAGACCTCTGCCGTATAGTATTTTTTATTCTCTACAACTTTGTCCTACAGATATTTTTCTAATTCGAACTCTAACATGGCCAAAAAATGCAGTTTTCTACAGTGCAATTTATATATTCGAATCTGGGCAGATTTGAGTCCTAAATTAAATTCATGCATATTTCCGTATTTGTTTCAACACCAACATGAACCCAACAACATTTTAACATGATAAAGAATCCAACAATATTTTTCCGGCAACAATTGCACAAAGAATTGATCAAAACAATCATATAAACTCAAGAACAAAATTGGTAACTACATGAACTTACTTGAATCTTTAGATGAACATGCATGCAATTTCTAATGAATTCCAGCCCTCTAAACCTTTAAATTCTCAGCCCTCTTTCTATATATTTTCTCTAATTTTCGGTGGAGTTTTTGTGAAAGAGAAAGATGATGAAGAAAATAAAATGAAACAAGTGTTACCCTTGTTTTCTATGCATGACATGTTCTTCATAGAGAAAGAGACACTTGGATAGGTCTCTCACCATGTATTTATCCACTCAAATCCCACTATGAACTTATTATATTATATTTTTATTCCCACTAACAACCCATTTTCTTGGTCCTTTAACTTCTCAAAGTCATTTCACATTTTAGGTTACAACTTCTTTTTGTACCATATTTCAGGTTACACTACACTCACACCATATTTTAGGTTACAACATATTTTTGCACTACATTTCAGGTTACACAATACTCGCACCACATTTTAGGTTACAACCTATTTTTGCACTACATTTCAGGTTACAACCTATTTTTACCTTCTTTATTAACTAACTTAGGGATTTTTAACTAGGGTAGTTTTAGGGTGTCACACTCATCGTGTGAAGACTCCTCTAGAACTTCGGCTCTAGTGGTTTCCGATAGCGAAAACTATGGGCCGTTGTCTAAGAAAGCTCCCTTTTTAGTGGCCCAAGTCTTCTTTATATAGGAGACAAAGGTAGGGTTTGGAAACCCTAAAGCACGTGAAACCTCATAATAAGGATCCTCCTTTCCCGCTTCATTAAACGAAAGTCCATATCGGATGGAAGTCCACATGTGCCAAAAGTATGGGTTCCTCTCCAACTTCTTTACTTAGCTGGCTCGTCACGATAGGTATGACACTCCAATGCTCTAGCACTCCTCTACCTCAATAACTTCATGCACAAGAACCACTAAAACACACTACCTTCCTCATTAAAAGCATCAATATACATCAAATGAGTGCAGACTTATTAACCCCATGCAAACTAGACCTAAATGAAACAATGTGAGCTTAAACACATGCAAAAGCTAAGTAAAAGGGGACAAAATATAGGTTATCTATGTAGTTATCAGATTCACTTCGGTGAATCTATGTGACACCCGTCACTCAGGTCTAATCCTTCTAAACCAGGTGATAGGTGTTACAGAATACATCCATTGAATCTAAACTACCGTACAATTTGGATTTAATTTTCCAGTTCCTTAGCTTTCATTTCTTTTGATCCCGAAGTTCTTTCGTTTTGTCTTTATCTAACAATTGACATGCATACATATTATTATCCCATCCCATAACTATGTTTAGTTACCATGAAACTTAAATTCCATAGATTTCCAACTTTTATAGACCCTAACTATAAATTTAAGGCTTTTAACTAACACCAATATAAAATGTCTTTGAACATAATTAAACAGAAACTCTTATTAGTTCTTCAAATTCTATCACAAACTTTAACTATCAAACTTTAGAAATCGATTTCAATTAATAGAAAGATCTTGCCATTAACTCACCAAATATGTAATTAAAATCAAAATTTGATGACTAGGTTCTTAGGATTTTTAGAGAAAAGTTTTAAGCTCTTTAAACACTCAACAATGGTGAAATTGGGTTGAAGAATGTAATTCTCTCTTTCTATCTTTTTGTCGTGGACCTCTCTCCCCTTCCACTCAATTAATTCAATTAAATTGAATTAACAAATCATAATTATTAAATAAATTATAAGGTGATGACACCTAATGTTTAGTCATCCATTTGATAAATGGTTTAATTACTATGTAAGTCCTCATTCTTTTCCTTTCTATTCATCAATCACCTCACGGTTTAATTCCACTATTAATGCCTTAACTTCCCATCCTTTACACTACAAGCATTCTTATTTACACTTTCTACTTCCATCACTTAAGTCCTCATTCCTTACGCTTTAGTCACTATACACTTTTAATATTCTTATAATTTGATCATGTTTTAAACAATTACTGTAATAACTCTTTTAATTTTAACTAATAACTTATTGGAAAGTAATTCACCATCATCAAAAGTCAGAAATTTTTAGATCAATTTTCATGGTGTTATAATCTACATCCACTCCATTGTCATAGAGGGGGATAATTTAATAGCCAAAGACAAAAAAACATTATCTTGGCTACAAATCTCATATTGTGGTTAACAGGAAAAAAACAAGGGACTAGAAAGCAATTCAATTTCAATAAAGAGAGTGACAAAACTTCTCCAAATTATACAACACAAAGGATACAAATTTCAAATCTATTCATTCATAACAATTTTGATAGCTACAATTTTATCAAAGGACATAGCAACATAGAGTCACAAACAAACCCAACGAAGGCAAAATAAAATAAAATTTAATTTAATTTAATTAATAAAGATAGAACCTAAGCTAATCATAACATAACAAGGCAAAATAGCGAACATTGCCTAAAGTTAAGTTGTTTAAGCTAATCGTAACATAGTAAGGCCAACACAATTTAAACACTGTAATCTCTCTTCCATCATCTACATTGTCCATTTTTCATATCAATTCACCTACTTTGCAAATAACACTTTTAGTTCCAATCATTCCAAAAAGCAAGATTCAAAACATGTGTTTATAAAATTTCTTAAGGTGAATCAATAAATGTTGGGTGCAATTTTAAGGTTCATTGTACTCATTTGAACTTAATACATGAACAATCTAACACCAAAACATTCAATCTTTGTACAATAGCAAAATTGGTTTTAAAAAATGCATCTATACAACAATCAGTTCATGAAAATCATATTATATAGATGTTGCGTGATTTAAGTGCTACGCAATGGTGCAAATATACACATCACATGTAATAGTATATTATTAATATCATCTCCAAAGGGATTGGTAAAACTTGATTTTAGCTTCTTGCACTAAAAAGGATTGAAATTTGTGATAATAAAAGAATTAAACTAAGAAGACTTGTTTAAGTAAATTAAATAAACAAGAGAAGAAACCAAGTGATAGAATAAGCCAAGCTACTGAGAATGATGATGTAGTTGCCGACAGAATTGTCATGACAATTAATTGCCCTTCCGGTGTTTGTTAGAGTCGTCTTCGGTGCCTTCTAGTTATCCCTAATAGAACAACCGACGATAGAATAGGCATCGGTAATACACCCCTGCGTTAACTTTGGGTGAATTTTGTCGGTTCGTAAACTCCTTTTGAGCCGCTGAAATTCCATCATTATCCCTAAGGCGAATTAGCTTCCACCATCAGTTGTTTCAATAGAAACATGTATCCAAATTATTTCGTGAATCTACCTCTCCCGAACTTAGATAAATGAATTCACATCAAGCATCTATCCCTAGACTACTTGAATCGCAATGTAAAACAAGAATTTGGATAAATACCAAAATTAATTTAATAACCAAAGAAATTCATGCGTTCACAAACATCAAATACTCAATAACTCAAGCCAATTTAATTAGTTCATGGCTGGGTTGAAATAAATCACAAAGATTAATGACCCAAACATTGAAATAATCAAAAGATAAAAGAGAAAATAAATCTTTGTTCTTCGAACCCCTCCTTGGCTAATCCTCTTGTAGATCTCGGTCCCTCGATCCAACTTGGTGAATTGTGTTGATGCGATCCACTTAAATAGAATAACGAAGACTCCATTTGAATTTTAAATCGGCATGATTATCTTTTCATCTTTATCAACAGTAGTTTTTGGATTTAAATCTGGGTAATTATCCAAATTGGTAAGGATAAGGCTTAGAGATAATGATCTTATCGAAACATGTCTTGGCAACTGGCTCGAAAATTTTTCCGGCACAAAAAGAACAACAATAACATCGATTTCTCCACAAAAATAGCAAAACACAAGGCCAAACCCAATAAACAGAAAAACTACAAATTTATGCATGAACAACTAAAAATGCATGTAACCCCCTTTGACACGGTCTAACAGTTTACCAAACCGAACGGGTCACACGGGGAATATTGAAGTAAATCGATGAAGACTTACCTCAATAAAAGAACATACTTTTTTTTGTTTTATTTTGTCTAGATGCTCATTAACATCCTATGTGGTTCTCACTCGCAGCAGAAGAAACTCCAACACAAACATACAACGATTTCGCATTCATTTGCTTAAAAACATAGGTTAGGGTCCAATTTATAATTTTAACAAATTGCATGGATTTCAACCAAATTAGAGTTACCGACAATTAATTAGTCAGGTTTGATGTCTACATGTCAATTTTCAACTTCTTTCAATCATCCAAACTCATTCAATTTAACATCCAAATATTTAGTGACCAAAATGGAAGAAAACAGAACATCAAAAAGCCTTAATTAACCAACTTAACAGCCAAGTGTATCGATACACTTCAGCCCGTATCGTTACGCTATTACCTCGTCAATTTCTCAGATTTCCAATAGCACAAAAGGGTATCGATACGGTCGCGTGTACAAGTACGATTTCTCATTTTCCCTTTAGCCGTATCGATACGGTCTACCCTGTACCGATACAACATGCCTATTTTGGCTATACAATGCTGATATGGTAGCCCGTGTATCGGTACGCCCGGGCCTGTAGTGTTATGTTTTGCTGGTTTTACATGTCAAATCATATCAAATATCAACCCAACATGTTAAGAAAGCATAATCAATCACTTAAGTCATGATTCTAAAGGCAAATAACACGAAGGCATACTTTCAACATCAACACTAACATATTTAGCAATCTATAGGCATGCTCCCTAAGCATAATAACCATTTAAGTACCAATATGCAAACCAAACAAAATACCAGCAATTAAAGGCAATTTACAAGTCTATTAAGGCACTACAAACTTGTGCCAAACTAGGGAGTTCATTACATACACTCCCAAATTATCAAGGTAACCTCCCATCGCCAAGTTATTACTATCAATTTGTTTAAAAACCATATTTGAGCCATGAGCGACGCTTGGACTTCTTCACTCGCTTCCTCGCTTTCCGTTCAATCTACTTTTCTACATTGTGGTAAAAAGAGAGAGTAAGCACATTTGCTTAGTAAGGGATGATCAAATAAAAACCAACCAACAATGTGTTTTAAAACCATTTCTCAAATAAAAGTGTCATACACATCATGCTCATTTATCTCATGCTTTAAAACCCGTTAAAACAAAACACTTAACTTTAAAACACATGTATCATTTGGCTCATGCATTGACCCCAATGCAAATCTCAAAATAGGCTTCACATGCTTTAGCTTACAAAACATGCTACACAATAGAATCTCATGTATAATGTTCATTATACAAAACCATTTAAATCAATGATACATGTTATCTCATATATTGGCATCCAAGTGACCCGGATGGCTACACTTCATCCTAAAACACAAGGTGTGGTTGTTCCAACCATAAACTAACTTGGATATACGGATAAACCTTATGGCGTGGCTGTTCCCACCATAAGAAGGGTAGAACACCTGGTGTGGATGTTCCCACCAAAGTATTCACAAGGTGTGGCTGTTCCCACCTTAATGCTCATAAAGATGTGGTTGTTCCCATCTTACGACACACATGATGCGGTTATACTCATCATGTTTTATCACACGTACGTATGAATTTTGCTTACATTTTATAGTGCACTCTCATCCTATTGGTCGACCAATTATATCCGGTAGTATCAAGTCTCATCACTTTGCCAATATACACTTTTAAACCATGTTACCTCAGTGTTTTTCATATGCATCATTCAAACCAATATTTATCAAAGTATCTCAAATACATTAAACCATGTATTTAGGCATCATCTCAAACACGTTGCATACCACTTTCTAAACAAATGAATTATCAAAACATAAACATATGGAACATTTCTCACTTCCAAAACATACATATAACGGTAGGTAAAATAATTCTATCTTCAAAGCATGAGTATGAATTTAATAAAACCATGGAAACCGAAAACCGAAAGCGATGTCATCCATACTTACTTTCGAGCTTAGATTAGCATTTCAAGCATAGTCTAAACCCCAAACCTTGCTTTCAAACCTTTGAAAAGCTTTAAAACCAGTTCCACTCACCGACAACACCTCGCTTGCTTTGTCAAGGTGAAATCAAGCTTCCAAATCAACCGCAACTCCTTCCGAAGCAAATGAAACATCACCCCCTACTTCTAACCAAAGGAAAATAGAGGATTAATGCACAACCTTGCATCAAAATCCCCAACAACATGAAACTACATCATCCTCCATCAACAACTAAGCTTTCGCTACCCTAAAACTACTGAAAACACCGGCGAAACCTTTCTAAAAAATCTCCAACCATTACTGTTGAGTTGAGTGGGGCTCGATTCGATCAACCAATGTTGCTCACCAAGTGGTGGAGAGGTGGATTTTTGGGTGTTAGGGTTTAGGAAGCTAGAATGGAAATGGACACAATGATTTATAGTGGTTCAACCTTCTAACCAAGGTCTACATCCACTACCTTAGCTCCCCACTAAGGATTTCTCAATCAATCCACTATTGATTCGTCCCCTTTTCTAGGCTTAGGAGGTAACCCTTACACACAATCAAGCTTTCTACCCAAAGCCTTGATTGAAACTCTTTCTTACAAAGAGAAATAAGAAGCAAACTTAAAACCCTCTAATAGGTGTTTGTTTGCACAATTAAGCACTCACCCAAAGCCTAAAACACTTGAGCAAATTTGACAATTTTAGCTCAATAGTGTTTGTCTATACAATAAATGACAATTTAAGCTCTAAGACAATTCTTGATCATTTGATGTTTGACAATATGAGCATTAGCCTTCTCTTGATGCTTGGAGGTCCCTTTTATACTCCCAAATGAGTTTGTAGCCGTTACTAGCCGTTGGGATCAAATTGGAGCCGTTGAGGACTTTAATTCCTACCATAAATGTAGTTCTGCAGCTCTCCGTTTCGAAACGCGTGAACCCATTTCGAAACACTCTCTATGTAGAAAGAGTCGTTGCAGTCTGTCAGGGCACCCGTTTCGGAACACCCCCTTGCCGTTTCGAAACCCGTATCGAAACGTTATAGGCCCGTATCGAAATGCCTGCATTCGAAAGTTGGCTGGGAAATAGCCGTTGGGGTTTATGACCGTTGTGGTCAATGCCACGTGTTGAGTGTGTAAAAGTTCTATTATTTACACCTTTTTTAACCCATATTTATGCTGCATTCAAGCATCATTGCATTGCATTTAGGATAGTTTACAGCAAAACATCACAAATATATTAAAGGCATAGATTCTACTAAAAGATGGCTGACTTTGCAGATTACCACCATAGTGGACGGAGAAGGCAGGCGCAGGGCAGAGAAGCAGGAGAGCTGAACTGAACAAGCAGATAAAGAGGCCGACGCTGCCATGGTGCTGCCGTGACAGCAGAGGACGACAGCAAGTTAGTGGAGAAAAAGCAAAGTGGACCTCGATAGATAGAGAAAATTCTGCTCGTCTGTCGTGTGAAAACCAAATATTTTTCCAAGCCCCGGATCAAAAGATATGTCAAGCCCAAAGCTCAAGGAGAGAAAATCCCAAGAAACAAGGAGGACGGCTGAAAAGTAGGATCCTTGAAGATTAAGTCTTTATTAGAATCATACTTTTAATTAAAGTTGTAATCCTTGTTAACTTAGAATACTTGAGCCCAAAGCTTATATAAGGGCATGTATTTTAACCTAGGACAGACCTTATAACCCATAGCCGATTTCCCCTTAAACCGACAACCAAAAACCCTCCGCCGTTTACCCGCCGTCGATATGTTCTAAAATCCCCCTAGGGCCACGGGTTGATTTGTCAAGTAGTTTCAAGGGTTGTTTTGTTTTAGGATTTTTCAGTTCAATAAAATAAACTTCAAGTTCTCTTATTTTGGTTATTAATATCTTGCAAGAGCATCGGTAGAGCATTGTGAGGTTATCCATTTACTTAGCATCGGGAGAGTTAAGTATACGAAAGAAATAAGAGCAAGTTCTCTAGTTTATAGTTGAACTATCTTGTGCCTAGGGATAGGGCAAGGTTAAGTGGCTAAAGAAGAATTCATACACATCGGTGTTCATCCTTCGATTCACGCCGGGAGGTATCATCAAAGACGTGATCATCGACAGACTTGGTCCTAGGGATAGGCCAAGGCAGATCTGGGATTCTTGCCAAACTTGAAGTACTGAGTTGGTGTGTTTGCTGTCGCAACGATCAACGGACTGCTGCCGCGACAGGTGCTGCCGCGACAGGCGCAACGACAGAACTGGAGTTCTTAAGCATTGCAATACCTGCACTACTGAGCAATTCAATACCAGCCCATTCTCTCTATCTTGATATCTCAATTCTTTTATTTACGTTTACTTTATTATTCTCGTGACAACTTCTCAAATATTTTCTTTACTTTCGTGCAGTGAACTAAGGTGAAGCTATTAGCCCAATCCCTGTGGAGACGATATCCGATACTTCGTATCACTTTACTACTTGTGTCGTGTACACTTGCACTACCATTGCGATAGACTCTTTTACACGCAACACCACGTAGGCGTATCGAAACGGCAGAGCCCTTTTCGAAACGCTGGGCAAAATCCTCATCCAGGGTAAGCCCGTTTCGATACTCGTATCGAAACATTTTTGCTACTGGAGACCCCTGTTTCGAAACACCTTAGGGCGTTTCGAAACGCCTGGACGGTTTTATAAAGTTTGGCTTTGAAAAACATGTAAAACCCTTTTAAAAACTTCTCTAAACATAATTTCAAGTTGTTTGGACTTTGGAAATGTTTTAAATACTTTTTTTAAATCAGTCCAAAACATTTTTCAATTATTATATCAAAACATTAGTTCTACAATCTCCCCCTTTTTGATATAATAAAACTCTCTTGAAAAATTGTTTGGGATTCTCCCCCTTTAACTTTAAAAATGTGAATAAGAGATTAAAAATTTTAATTCAATAAAGCTCCCCCTTATTCATTTGAAAATTCAAATTTTCAAACCATTTCTCCCTCTTTTTGTTATATCAAAAAGAATTTAAAACATTAAGTTCAAAATAACAATAGAGGTAAAAATTGACAAAAAAATAAGAATTTGGTTTTAAAATGGCTCCCCCTTACTCAAAGCATCCTCAAAAGTGTTAGTCCAACATATATGATCATCTAGTTGAATTTAAAAAGAAATAAACAAATGAAATAAAAAACAACTAGAAATTTTACCACACTTGAACTCAAGGTAAGATGTGAAGCCTTCCTTCTTCAAGTGTTCTTCCTTGTGTGCATGGAGCTCCCCCTCAATGTTTGACTTGTTGAACATCTCCATCACACCTAGCAAAAGACAATCAAGTGATTTTTGGTATCCAAATTGCTTTGGATCCATAAACGTTAGTAGCACAAATTTTAGTCCCCTTTGGAATCCATTTTTCAATATCATCCTTTTTAATTGAAGTGGTTAGTCCTTTTGGGACCCAAACACTTCTAAAACATTTTCCTTTAATAAATCTAGGGGCACTAGATTGTCTAACATAGAAATTTGATTTTCCAAAATTGTTTTTCATTTCTAGCTCTTTGGAAATCAAATTCTTTTCTTCTTGAATTTTTTGAAGCAATTTTTGTAAATCAAAACATTTTAGTTCAAACTCTTCAAGTTTTGCTTCAAGTTCAAGTTTGGTTTTAGAAAGCAAATCATTTTGAATTTTTAACTTTGAAATCAATTTATTGTTTTTCAAAATGTGGCTTTTAAAATCTAAAACCAAATCATCATAGGCATCTTGTAATTCATCAAAAGAGTAAGAACATGAAGTAGATGAATTAGAAGTTACCCTTGAATCTTCTTCGATTGCCATAAGGCAAAGATTGGCTTGTTCATCGTCGGTGGAGTCCTCATCACTCCAAGTAGCCACATGTGCCTTCTTCTTATGGCTTGAAGTGCTTGCCCTCTCCTTTCTCTTGGGTTCTCGTTCAAGCTCTCTCAAAGCTTTCTTCATGAACGGGGCACACTTCTTGAAGAGATGAACTATCTCTTCATCTTCATCCTCCTCTTCACTAGAATGAACATGATGGCAAGTGGAGGATTTGAGAGCCATGGCACTTGCATTGATGCCAAGCCCTTTGATTTTCTTCTCTCCCATAGCTCTAATTTCTTCCCTCTTCTTCTCATCTTCTTTGTTCTTCTTCATGATTTGATGAGTAAGGAGTGACCCCATGAGTTCATCAAGCTTCAAGGTCTTCAAATTTTTGGCTTCGATGATGGCGGTCCTCTTTGAGTCCCATGACTCGGGAAGTGAGTAGATGAGCTTTCGGAAAAGATTTTCCTCCGGGATGGCTTCTCCATAGCCTTTGAGACCATTGGTGATAGTGGAGAACCTATCAAACATCTTCTCGATGTTCTCTTCCGGATCCATTTTGAAGTTCTCATACTCTAAGGTTAGGAGCCCAATCTTGGTCTCCTTGACTTCATCGGTTCCCTCGTATGTGACTTCAAGCTTGTCCCATACCTCATTGGCACTCTCACAAGAAGACATCTTCTCATAGATGGTTGGGCCAAAAGCACAAAACAAGATGTGCAAGGCTTTGCAATTAAGCTCCATCTTCTTGCGATCGTCGGCACTCCACTCCGCTTTGCATCTTTGAGGCACGAACGGACCATCTTCAACTATATCCCATAGCTTGTAATCTCTAGATTTGATGAAGAACTTCATCTTTGTCTTCCAATGGGTATAGTGGGTTCCGTCAAAGAAAGGCGGTTTGTCGATAGATTGTGCCATTTGAGCCGGTTGATGAAAAAGTGATCGAGCTTGCCGGATCTTCTCAATAGGATGTGAATCTTCTTCGATTGAGCCAAGCTCTGATACCAATTGTTGAGTTGAGTGGGGCTCGATTCGATCAACCAATGTTGCTCACCAAGTGGTGGAGAGGTGGATTTTCGGGTGTTAGGGTTTAGGAAGCTAGAATGGAAATGGACACAATGATTTATAGTGGTTCAACCTTCTAACCAAGGTCTACATCCACTACCTTAGCTCCCCACTAAGGATTTCTCAATCAATCCACTATTGATTTGTCCCCTTTTCTAGGCTTAGGAGGTAACCCTTACACACAATCAAGCTTTCTACCCAAAGCCTTGATTGAAACCCTCTCTTACAAAGAGAAATAAGAAGCAAACTTAAAACCCTCTAATAGGTATTTGTTTGCACAATTAAGCACTCACCCAAAGCCTAAAACACTTGAGCAAATTTGACAATTTTAGCTCACTAGTGTTTGTCTATACAATAAATGACAATTTAAGCTCTAAGACAATTCTTGATCATTTGATGCTTGACAATATGAGCATTAGCCTTCTCTTGATGCTTGGAGGTCCCTTTTATACTCCCAAATGAGTTTGTAGCCGTTACTAGCCGTTGGGATCAAATTGGAGCCGTTGAGTACTTTAATTCCCACCATAAATGCAGTTCTGCAGCTCTCCGTTTCGAAACGCGTGAACCCGTTTCGAAACACTCTCTATGTAGAAAGAGCCGTTGCAGTCTGTCAGGGCACCCGTTTTGGAACACCCTCTTGCCGTTTCGAAACTCGTATCGAAATGCTATAGGCCCGTATCGAAACGCCTGCATTTGAAAGTTGGTTGGGAAATAGTTGTTGGGGTTTATGACCGTTGTGGTCAATGCCACGTAGGCGTATCGAAACGGCAGAGCCCGTTTCGAAACGCTGGGCAAAATCCTCATCCATGGTAAGCCCGTTTCGATACTCGTATCGAAACGTTTTTGCTACTGGAGACCCCTGTTTCGAAACACCTTAGGGCGTTTCGAAACGCCTGGACGGTTTTGTAAAGTTTGGCTTTGAAAAACATGTAAAACCATTTTAAAAACTTCCCTAAACATAATTTCAAGTTGTTTGGACTTTGGAAATGTTTTAAATACTTTTTTAAATCAGTCCAAAACATTTTTCAATTATTATATCAAAACATTAGTTCTACAATTACCCAACGAGATTAACATCAAAATAACATCAATTTACATCTAAAACACCTTCTAAAAACCAAAGAATCTCCAACAACCAAACAACCACACTATCAAGCCAAAACCTCAAAGATTTCAAGCTAAAAATCAACCAACTCACCTAGTTTCAGGTTTCCTAAATTAAAATCACTTAATCAACATTTCGATACATCATAATCCTGATATAATCTCATTATAAACCCAGCAAAACAAATTCGAAACAAGGATTTCTTGATTTAACCAATTAAACACCATTTAAACCAATTTTCCATAATTGTAACATCAAAACCAAATAGAAAACACTCATAAAAGATCAAGAACTTGGGAATTCCATTAAAGAACCTTTCATTAGAGGATGAGAACAAAACCTTACCTCTAATGATGACTTTTCCCTTTAATTGTAAAGATTTACATGAGAAAACAAAGATAAACCATAAGATTTTGATAAAAAAACATTAGGAAATCATTTAATGTTAAAAGATAAATCAAATCAAGTGTTTACCTCAAATATTTGAAGAAAAAACTGGTGTTTGGCTGGAGAGAATTTGAGACAAAATGATTGGGAGAAAAGGTAGTTACGTAAAATAAATTTTAAGAGTCAAATGTCAATTTAATCCTCTCCATCTTATTTTATTAATTAAAACCACTTTAAAATTGACCAATTAAAGGGAAAAAGTCTGAATTAGACTTTGGATCAATAGCTCCTTAAAGATTCAAAGTTCTTATCTTTTATGATTTAGTCACTAAAAACAATTTTACGATCTTTACATTTTGGTCACCAATTTCCAAAATGTCAAACCTCCAAAATCCATTTTCCAAAATTGATCCCATCAAAATCATATATATATATATATATATATATATATGTATATATATATATATATATATATATATATATATTAAATTATGATTTTAAAACGTTTTCCCATATTTTTCAAACCTCAAAAACCTCTTTAAAATAATTAAATCCGGAAACTAGTCTAGATTGTTTGAATCGGTCCTCCCGAACTGTCTAGCCTAAACCCGGTGAACTCCTAGGCCCAAAATCGGGGTGTTACAACTTTCTCCCACTTAAGAAATTTTGTCCTCGAAATTTATCTGGAGCAAAAAGATAATGAAACTGATTCTTCATGTCATCCTACCTTTCCCATATAGCTTCATCGACACCTCGGTGTCGCCACAACACCTTTACCAACTCTATGGTCTTCCCACGAGGAAATTTGCTATCCACATCCAAGATCTTAACTGGTTCCTCTTCACAGGTCAAATCTGGATTCAACTCGACTTCTTCAATATGCATAACATGCGACGGATCCGATCTATACTTCCGAAGCATGAATACATGGAAAACATCATGTATCTTTTCTAACTCAAAGTGTAACCTCAACCTATAAGCCACCGATCCAACGCGCTCAAGCACCTCATATGGTCCTATAAACCTCGGACTCAACTTGCCCTTCTGACCAAACCTCGTCACCTTTTTCCAAGGCAAAACTTTCAAAAACACCTTATCACCAACTTCATATTCAATCTCTTTACGCTTCAAATCCGCGTAAGACTTTTGACAATCCGAAGCTGCCTTCAACCGATCACAAACTAGCTTTACCTTCTTTTTCTTCCCTTTAAGCAAATCAAGCAAAGAAACTAACTTTTTCCCCGTTTCCCCCGAAAAAATAGGCGTCCTACACTTTCTACCATACAAAGCTTCATATGGAGCCATTTGTATACTTGCTTGATAGCTATTATTATAAGCAAACTCCACCAAAGGTAAATGTTTCTCCCAAGATCCTTGGAAGTCTATAACACAACACCGCAATATATCCTCAAGCACTTGGATAACTCACTCAGACTGACCATCCATCTGAGGATGATACGAGGTACTAAAATTGAGCCGTGTACTCAAAGCTCTATGCCAATACTCCCAAAACATTGCTGTAAACCTCGGATATCTATCTGAAACTATGGATTTAGGTACACCATGTAACCTCACAACTTTCGTAATGTACGACTCTGCCAACTTATCCAACGTATACGTAGTATGCACAGCTATGAAATGCGCACACTTCATAAGACAATCTACAATCACCCAAATAGAGTTCTTTGATGGGGTTAAAGGAAAACCCGACACGAAATCCATCGTAATCCTCTCCCATTTCCATTCTAGTATATTCAAAGGTTGCAATAGCCTATAAGGAAATTGATGCTTAGCTTTCACGCGCTGACAAACCATACACTTACTAACAAAATCAACAACATCCCTCTTCAAACCAACCCAATAGTACTCATAATTCAATCCATGATACATCTTAGTACTACCAGGATGCATAACAAAAGGACTACTATGCAACTCTGTAAGAATAGTGCACCTCAACTCAATATCATCCGACAAAACTATTCAATTCTTAAAACACAAAACTCCATCATCATTAAAACAAAAGTCTGTCGGATTACCATCTGCTATATCCTGAACATGCAGTACCAATGAATCATCAAGTATCTACTTCACCTTAATCAACTGAACCAAGGAAGGTTTCACTTGCAACTCGGCTATCAATCCACCATCCTGCGACACACTCAATCGTGCAAACATGGCTATCAGCTCCATAGCCACCTTTCTACTCAAAACATTAGCCACTACATTGGCCTTTCCAGGGTGATTCTCTATCGTCAAGTCATAATCCTTAAGCAACTCCAACCATCTCTGTTGCCTAAGATTCAAATCTTTTTGAGACATTAAATACTTTAAAATTTTAAGATCCGTATACACCATACACTTTTCTCCATAAAGGTAATGTCTCCAAATCTTCAATGCAAACACCATTGCAGCCAACTTAATATCATGCGTAGGATAATTGTGCTCACGCACCTTCAACTGCCTAGATGCATACGCCACAACTCTTTCATCTTGCATCAATACACACCCTAATCCCACATAGGATGCATCACTAAAAATCACAAACTCTTTACCCGATTTGGGTTGAATAAAGACCGAAGCTCGTGTCAAAGCTTTCTTCAACTTCTCAAAAGCTTGTTGTCGCATCTCTGTCCACTCAAACATAACATCTTTTTGCAATAACTTTGTCAAAGGATCAGCAACCCTAGAAAAACCATCCACAAAACGACGATAATAACCCGTTAAGCCCAATAAACTACGTACTTCTAACACCAATTAAGGTTGTTTCCAATTCACAACTGCCTCAACTTTCTGTGGATCCACACGAATTCCTTCCGTCGACACAACATGACCAAGAGCACCACTTCCTTAATCCAAAATTCACACTTGCTCAACTTAGCATATAACTAATTGTCCAACAAAGTCTGCAACACAATCCATAAATGTCTATCAAGATCCTCCTCGGTACGTGATAAAATAAGGATATCATCAATAAACACAACCACAAATTGATCCAAGAACTTTTGGAACACCAGATTTATCATGTCCATGAAAGCTGCAGGCGCATTTGTCAACCCAAACGACATCACCAAAAACTTATAATGCCCATAAAGGGTACGTAAGGTCGTCTTCTACACATCTTTATCCTTCACCTTCAACTGATAGTGTCCCGATCTCATATCAATCTTGGAAAGCCCTGTTGCACCACGGAATTGATCGAATAGGTCGTCAATTTACGAAAAAAGGATATTTATTCTTTATCGTCAACTTGTTCAGTTTCCGATAATTGATACGCATTCTCATAGTGCCATCTTTCTTTTTCACAAACAACACCGACGCTGTCTACAACGACACACTAGGCCTAATAAAACCATGGTTTAACAACTCTTGAAGTTGCATCTTCAACTCTTTCAACTTCTTAGGCGCCATGAGACACGGAGCAATTGTAACATCTCGAAATCCAGTCTAGTCGGAATTGGGTTTTGGTTGTAGGAAATTTTCGCATCAATAAAGTCTAATTATAGAATTAGCTAGCTAATCATTTATATTGGACTCTAATTGAGTTAAATCATTGCTATTGGACCCTATTGAATAGTATCAAAAATATTATAGTGGCTAAATTGTGGAAAATTGGGAGTTTGGAGTCAAAGCTATAAACCATTGAGAACCGAGGGACTAATCTTGCGATTAGCCCCCTTTTCATTAAAATTCCCATACGTTGGAATGTATGGAGAGTTTCCTTCATTGGAAGGAAACATATACAAATTTAAAAGCTATTGAATAGTTAAAAATAAGCTTACCTGATTGCAAAATAGGCAAGCACCTTTAATTATCTTCATCTTCTTCCTCCTACCAATAAGCAAGCACCACCATTGTAGGAAAACTCAAGCTTTAAATTTCGTCACCTTATTGCTATCAAATCGTTGCTATCGTTCGACTCAAGACAACGAAAAGGAGCATCTATCAAATTCACCAAAGGCTAGGAACAAGGGAGTTGTTATCTGAGAGCCGTAAGAGCATCTGATTTTAAGGTGAGTGTAGTCAGAGTCTCGGGATTAGGCGAAGAGCCTTCTTGAATCTTTTATTGTTGTTTATGATCATATCGCTAACAATATCGTTGAAGAAAGCGCATTGGATTGTTAATTGGATTCATTGGTAAGTGTTGGTAAGTTGTTATTGAGTATCGGACATAGTTTTTGGCATCGCTATTATGCATTGTCATAGACATGATTAGTGTTATTGAAATATTTTAAAGAAATCATCGGATATTGATATTGTCATTGACATTGACATTGAAACATGGCATATTGTTAACAAACATGTTTACTATCGATAATATTGAAGTCATTGGTCATCAAAATTCTCATTGAACATTGAATATGGTTACATACATTGAAACCTTGGATTTGAATGGATAATGGATACAATTGACATGCCATATAATTCATGAGATCAGTGTACGAGTGGACTACAGTCCTAAGGATATGACCTATATTGATTTGGCGAGGCAGAGGGATGTGTATTGATATTGGTCATATTGGCGAGGCGGAGGGATTAGACCATTCATTGATTTGGCGAGGCGTAGGAATTCGCGTATCCACTATCTTGATTCAATCCAAGGGTTAATCATGAAATTAATATGTTAAACATTGTATATTGATGCATAGTATTGGCATTGTTGTTCATATTGTTTATGACTACCTCACTAGGCAATGTATGCCTAACGTGTCTCATCTCATGCATTTTAGGTTGAAAGATCGTGTGGTTGAAGATCGGTTAGTCAAGGCAGAACAAGTCACTACAAGACCTAGAGTAATGTATTTTGACCTCATGAACTCCTTGGAAGGTGGCAAAGTAGTCAAACTAGTCGTTTATGCCCATTTTGATATGTTTGTGAGATGCCTATGTTGTGATGTGGTTGATAGCCCTAAATGGCTTTTTGTTTTGGGCATAAATTGGTCTAAAGTTGCATATTTAGCTCATAAAGGTCAAAACATAGTAAACATATTCGTATGGTCATGAAGTTTGGCATGCTAGTAGTTTATATCATTGACATGTTGTGTGTAAAGTTTCAATGCATTTGAACGTCGTTTGGTAGGTTAATTTGATTAAAAACCAACAAAATCTGTCATTATAGGTCAGACCGTATCGATACGGGTGATGGAGTATCGATACGGTTAAGCAAAATTGGACTCTAAAAACAGGGCGTATCGATACGGTATGAGGCTGTATCAGAACATTTTGCTACTGGAATTCATTGTTTCGATACGGGTCTATAGCGTATCAAAACGGGTCAAAGTGAAGGTCAAAGAAAGTTAGCCCGTACTGATACATGGCTTGCCCGTATTGATACGGTTTAAAGGGAAAAGTCAACTTAGGCTGACCATCGTACACCCGTTTTGAAACAACCATAAGGTGTTTCGATACAAGGTTAGTTAAGTTAGTTAAAGGCATAATTTGACAGTTTGCAATGTTCACAGATTAGTCACCGAATTTTGAAGGATTAAATTGAGTGAGTAAATGAACTCCAAATTGTATGAAATTTTATAGACTTTTTAATATTGTAGTGAATTTCAATGTAGTATAATCAATTGCATCGAAGGACCCCTAATTTATCGAATTTACAGTTTGGTCCCTAAAACTTGTAATAGTTAAGATTTAGCCCTAATTGATTAATTATTGCTTCATAAGGATTAATTGGACTAAGATGCATTGTGGTAATATGTTATTGTATATTATTGTTTTAAATGTTAATAATAAAATGAAATTTTATTGCATCGATCACTGTATTGATCATCGGTAACACCTTTCGACCCGGTTCTCGACCAGACCAGGAAGGGGGTGTTACATTTATGGTATCAGAGCTAGAGTTTAGTCAATTCTAGGACTAAACTGAAGCTTGTTGCAATGTTATTGTGTTACTTTGCCACTTAGAAGTTATATATGGCGTATATTGTGACTTGTTGACTAATCCGATCTTTCATATAGATATGTCTGAAACTAATGAAGCTCACATCGACGAGCTTGCCACCGACTCCTCGACACACGGTGAGGAGATTAGAGGGGGAAATCCTCCGAATCCACCGCACCCGTAGGACCCCCTTGTTTAGGGTACCGAGCCTGTAGCACCTACCGCTTAGGCTAAATGTTACAAGAACATAGTTGATATGTTCAAGCAGTTTACGACTGCTATGAGAGCTGAACAAGTCATGCAACCTATCGCTCCTACTGTCCAACACATTCGAGCACCCATTGATAAGCTCTCACAGTATCGAGCTTACTCCTTTACTGGACAAGATGACGACAACCCTGAAGTTGTCAAATACTGGTTGGAAAACATTTTGCGATTTAGGATTAGCAAATTTAGTGCTCGGACGAGCACAAACTCGAGTGTGCCATCACGTTGCTGGCTGATGAGGCACTTCACTGGTGGGAAACTACCATATTGATAGTCTCTAAAGACACTGTGACTTGGGAGTTCTTCCTTAAAGAATTCTGCAAGAAATATATCAGTGAGTTTTACCTTGATGAGAGGCGAAGTATCTTCCTCCAGGATGACACCTTCCACAACAGTTACACTCAGGCAAACGAACCGCCACATTTTGGCCTTGTTGCCTGCGGCCCACATTACCGCCACCACCACGCCTCTGATCCGGATAAAACATCTTATCACGCTGCCTATTGTAACGATCTCTTCCTCCATAACATTGAGCAACCCTCTTCCCGGAACTAGAATTCCTCGCACGAGAATGCAAACCCAAACTATACTCAATGTTCTTAGCATGAGCGACCAAGACATCGAAATCTGAATACTCCGTAGCTAACATATAAGTCCTTACATCCTTCACCAAGCAGTACCAGAAGCGATCACATCTCTTTTGTTCGTTGGGAACAAATTCAGGGGCATACTGGCTCAATCTAACAAACTATACTTCATACTACGAAACAGACATGTTCCCTTGCATCAAGGCCATAAAATCTCACTTCTTCTCGTCTTGATAACGAACACCCAAATATACCCAAATAAACTCTCATGTCACCTCCGCAGGTTCCATCCCCGCAATAGTGGTAGTCCACCATGAATAAGCCCCTTTCTGAAGCAAAGATACAATACAACCCAACTAGCGCACATCTATGCACTCCATCTCACAAAGAATCCTCTGAGTGCTCTCAAACCATGCCATAGAACCTTCCGGAGACAAACCTTTAAACTCGGTGCCACCTAGACTACGTAGACGCTCCAAAGGTAAACCAGCATTGACCGCAGGTTGTGGAGCAACCACACGCATACCCGCTACACCAGCCTGAAAAGCTCCAGCTATGGCCTGAATCAATGGTGTCATATCACCGACAGCCTGACCCTGCACTGCCTGAGGTCCAACACCTCTCACACCATCTCCAGCTTCGACTCCACCACTAGGAGGAGGTAGCAATTCCTCATTACCCTCATTATCCACAATATCATGCACACTGTTTCTAAGCTCTCGTCTCAGTCCCATTGAGAAAACAATATAAAACTATCATATAAATGCAACAATAAAAATAGTTAGGCCAGTCAAAAGCAAGAATCTAAGACGCTCAAGTTTAAAAAATATATTTACATCTATAGTAATAAGGCAATGGGTACCCCAATATCTCTCCCCCAAATCATCACATAGCAACTCATACAACATGTTATCAAACATCGTACATTGCACACAATATATCAACGATTTAAAACATATCATAAGCAATCACCGTGCATAACAAACATCAAGAAATTATTTAAACATCGATATTACCACAAACTTACCTCCCAATTTTTCGCAAACCTGGCTATAATACCAAAAAATTTAACCCCCTCGACCCGGTCTAACCATTTACCGAACCAAACAGGTCACACGGAGAATATTGAAGTAAATCGATGAAGACTTACCTCAATAAATAGCCCTACTTTTTTGTTTTATCTCGTCTATATGCTCATTAACATCCTATGTGATTCTTACTCATATCGGAAGAAACTCCAACACAAACACACAACGATTTGGCATTCATTTGCTTATAAACATAGGTTAGGGACCAATTTGTAATTTTAACAAATTGCATGGATTTCAACCAAATTAGAGTTAGCGATAATTAATTAGCCAGGTTAGATGTCTACATGTCAATTTTCAATTTCTTTCAATCATCCAAACTCATTCAATTGAACATCCAAATATTCAGTGACCAAAACGGAAGAAAACAGAACATCAAAAAGCCTTAATTAACAAACTTAATAGCTAAGCGTATCGACACACTTCAGCTCATATCGATACACCATTATCTCGTCAATTTCTCAGATTTCTAGTAGCACAAAAGGGTATCGATACGGTCTCGTTTACCAGTACTATTTCTCATTTTGCCATTTCGCCTTATCGATACGATCTACCCTATACCGATACGGTATGCCTGTTTTGGCTATTTAGTACCGATACGATAGCCTGCGTATCAGTACGACTGGGCCTGTAGTGTTATATTTTGCTGGTTTTACATGTCAAAACATATAAAATATCAATCCAACATGTTAAAAAAGCATAAGCAATCACTTAAGTCATGATTCTAAAGGCAAATAACACCAGGGACGGAGCTAGGATTGAACCATGAGGGGGGCAAGTTAACTAACTTCGAAATAAATAGGGTTCTAAAAAGTAATTAAATCATAAAAAGTAAGGGAATTAAGGTTTAATTTCACTAATTTTAAAATTGAAGGGTCTTGAAAAGTGATTAAACCAGAAAAAATGAGGGGTCATGGCTTAATTTCATTAATTTTAACTTAAAGGGTCTTAAAAATAATAAACCAAAATTTTTTGGGAGGGGCAAGGACTTAATTATAAAGGTTTTAAAACTATCAATGGCCTAAAAATAATTAAACCATTCAAAGTTGGGGGGGGGGGCAATTGCCCCTCCCACTCTCCCTTTAGCTCCGTCCCTGAATAACACTAAGGCACGCTTTCAACATCAACACAACATATTTAGCAATCTATAGGCATGCTTCCTAAGCATAATAGCCATTTAAGTACCAAAATGCAAATCAAACCAAATACTAGCAATTAAAGAACATTTACAAGTCTATTAAGGCACTACAAACTTGTGCCAAACCAGGGAGTTCACTACATACGTTCCCAAATTATCAAGGTAACCTCCCATTGCCAACTTATTACTATTGATTTGTTAAAAAAACCATACTTGATCTGTGAGCGACGCTTGGACTTCTTCACTTGCTTCCGCTGCCCATTCAATCTACTTTTCTGCATTGTGGTAAAAAGAGAGCGTAAGCACATTTTCTTAGTGATGGATGCTCAAATAAAAACCAACCAACATTGCGTTTTAAAACCATTTCCCAAATAAAAGTCTCATACACATCATGCTCATTTATCTCATGCTTTAAAACACATTAAAGCAAAACACATGTATCATTTGGCTCATACATTGACCCCAATGCAAATCTCAAAATAGGATTCACATGCTTTAGCTTGTAAAACATGCTACAAAATAGAATCTCGTGTATAATGCTCACTATACAAAACCATTTAAATCAATGATACATGTAATCTCATATATTGGCATCCAAGTGACCCGTATGGCTACACTCTATCCTGAAACACATGGTGTGGTTGTTCCCACCATAAACTAACTCGGATATGCGGATACACCTTATGGCGTGGTTGTTCCCACCATAAGAAGGACAGAACACTTGGTGTGGTTGTTCCCACCAAAGTATTCACAAGGTGTGGCTGTTCCCACCTTAATGCTCGTAAATATGTGGTTGTTCCCATCTTACGGCACACACGATGCGGCTGTACTCATCATGTTTTATCACACGTATGTACGAATTTTGCTTACATTTTATAGTGCACGCTCATCCTATTGTTCAACCAATTATATCTGATAGTATCAAGTCTTGTCACTTTGCCAATATACACTTTTAAACCATGTTACCTCAGTGTTTTTCATATGCATCATTCAAACCAATTTCTATCAAAATATCTCAAATGCATTAAACCTTGTATTTAGGTATTATCTCAAACATGTTGCATAGCACTTTCTAAACACATGAATTATCAAAACATAAATATATACAACATTTCTCACTTCCAAAACATGCATATAACAATAGGTAAAACAATTCTATCTTAAAAGTATGAGCTTGAGTTTAATAAAACCATGGAAACTGAAAACTGAGAGCGGAGTCTTCCATACTTACTTATGAGCTTAGATTAGTGTTTCAAGCTTAATCTAAACCCCCAAACCTTGCTTTCAAACCTTTAAAACTAGTTCCACTCACCGACAACACCTCGCTTGCTTTGTCGAGGCAAAACCAAGTTTCTGAATCAACCGCAACTCCTTCCGAAGCTAACGAAACATCATCCACTGCTTCTAACCAAAGGAGAATAGAGGATTAATTCACAACCTTGCATCAAAATCCCCCAACAACATGAAACTACATCATCCTCCATCAACAACCAAACAACCATACTATCAAGCCAAAAACTCAAAGATTCCAACCTAAAAATCAATCAACTCAGCTAGTTTCGGGTTTCCTAAATTAAAATCACTTAATCAACATTTCAATGCATCATAGTCATGATATAATCTCATTATAAACCCAACAAAACATTTTCGAAAAAAGGATTTCTTGATTTAAACATCATTTAAACCAATTTTCCATAATTGTAACATCAAAACCCAATAGAAAACACTCATAAAAGATCAAGAAGCTGAGAATTTTAATAAAGAACCTTTCATTAGACGAGGAGAAAGAAACATTACCTCTAATGATGATTTTCCCCTTCAATTGTAAAGATTTACATGAGAAAACAAGGATAAAACCATAATATTTTGATAGGAAAACATTAGGAAATCATTTAATTTTAAAAGATAAATCAAATCAAGTGTTTACCTCAAATATTTGAAGAAGAAACTGATGTTTGGCTGGAGAGAATTTGAGAGAAAATGATTGGCAGAAAAGGTAGTTACGTAAAATAGATTTTAAGAGACAAATGTCAATTTAATCCTCCCCATCTTATTTTATTAATTAAAATCACTTTAAAATTGACCAATTAAAGGGAAAAGTCTGAATTAGACTTTGGGTCAATAGCTCCTTAAAGATTCAAAGTTTTGATCTTTTACAATTTAGTGACTAAAAACAGTTTTACGATCTTTACATTTTGGTCACCAATTTCCAAAATGTCAAACCACCAAAATCTATTTTCCGAAATTGATCCCAACAAAATCATATATATCTATATTAAATAATGATTTTAAAACGTTTTCCCATATTTTTTCAACCTCAAAAACCTTTTTTAAATAATTAAATCCCGAAACTAGTCTAGATTGTTTGAACCAGTCCTCCCAAACCGTCTAGCCTAAACCCGACTAACTCCTAGGACCAAAATCGGGGCGTTACAATGCAACTAAATGGGCCTAAGTCTAAACAATAATCTAAGTAAAATGATAAAAAAATATAGTACTTTTTTACACTTATCACACCCCCAAACTTGAACTATTTCTTCTCTTCAAGCAATGCAAATAACGAACTACAATTACCTGCCAAGGCATTTAACAAATAACATGCTTCAAACCTAACTTCAATCCTCATAATCATGGCAATAAATAATATATAACGGCATTTTTGTGGAAATGTCTCTATAGACGCGTACTTTAGTGGCATTTGTTAGACAAACATCGCTATAGACACTTTAGAGGCGCTTTTTGGCAAACACTGTAATATACGCGTACTCTAGTGGCGTTTGTTAGAAAAACGCTGCTATAGATGTGTACTTTAGTGGCGTTTGTTAGACAAACACTAAAATATGATTTATATGTTTTAATCTCACATTGACCCCATGTATTTCTTACTAAAACTTTATAAAGAAGCGAAGCGCAAGTATAGATCAACGAGTTTTAGCAGTTTAACAAGCAATTGCCATGACAAGTAATATATGCAAACTACAATGAGACAGAAAAAAGAAAGACAAGACAAACCCCCAAACTCGAGGGAAACATTATTCCCAATGCATGAAAAATATATAAACAAAAATGAAATGAAAATGAACTAATCTAAGAGGTCATCACCTCAAATTCACAGCTTCCATTGGGCAATTTGCTTGAGGCGTTTGCTACCTCGCCTTACTGGTGGTGGTCATAGAGTTGGTGTAGGTTCACTTTTCTTGATTTCCTCAACCTCCTCAACCGGCTCACCCTCCTTCTAGGCTTCTTCTGGTGGTGAAGCTTTACGCTTGGATGTTGTCTTTGATGGTAAATCTAGAGGTGGGTATTTCAACGGTGCAGAGGTGGTGTCTTCGGAATATAAGAAATCATGAAAAGAGTTAGTACGTTGCGACTCTTAAGCTGGTTCTTTACCTTTGTGCGTTGCGGGGGTTTTCGCGGCAATGTCACTGGTAACTAGCCCAGTATTGCCAGCTTCAGTTTCCTGGGCACGTAACTCAGCGGGGAACATTGGAAAAAGTAATCTGCAGTTCAGATAAATCTCTAATATAACTCGCTCCAGAGCAATATCTCGGTCCTTCACATATCGCCAAAATAGTTGCTGACTTATCTCCAATTGGTCAAATCGTTGTATCAAAGGATGAAGTAAATCTATCGGCACTTGGGAACTTGCCACGACATGTGCATTTGTCAAGGCAGGTTTGGTAACATTGGGTTTCTTTGTTACTGCCAGTGCTCTTGGAGGACCTCCTTGCATCATCCACATGTATTAATTTATGGTCCAACTATTCTTCTTTAGTAGTTTATCGTTCGTAACAACCGATGACACCTTCTCGATTTCAAATAGTGTCGTGATCAAATTGGGGAAGTACAACGAGCCAACATCCTTTTTGCTACAAGCATAGATTTCATTCACAATTAGTTGACCAACTTTAATAGTTTGTTTATTCAAAATAGAGTGAATTAAAAGCAAACAAGAAGAGGAAACAATAGTATTATGAGTAGTGGGCATCAAACGAGTTTTGACGATGTTGTTCCAGAACTTCGCCGTGGGTTTCATCATAACCCGATTAATCGTCCCCTTCAAGTCTCCATCGTTCCATTCGGTTTTTTCAATGGTGAGATCCTTGAACACTCTATCCATCTTCGTGGGTGATGTTCTTGAGAAACTCAGCATATTCATCATTAGTAAAGAACAACTCGTAATATATTTTGATCGTATAGGCATCAATTAAAACAACCTTTCCATGCATAAAAACACACGGATTGTCAGGAGTGGAAACATACATACATAATTCTCTTACCCATAAGATGTTGACCGGTCTGGGTTGATCGCAAAAGATGGACCAATTGTGGCTTTCGACTATGTCATACACCACTTATTCAAGATCGTAATTCGGTTTACTCATGTCATAAGCGAACCCTTGTTCTTCCCAAACCTTGTGTGTTGCAATTTTGTTCTTAAACTTTTGCTCGGTGGCTGGCGATGCAAATCGATGATAGGAGGAAGTGACGACCGCTTGGGATGAACATGCTCCAGATGTTGCCTTCATATTCTTGGCCATTGATGTGTTCTGTCGCAAAGATGAAAGAATGAAAAACAAGAAGAATCTCAAGAGTTTTGCAAGAAGATAGTGAAAAGGGTGGGTAAAGAAAATGAAGAATATGGGTGTTATGGTGTCTTTAATGGTGGAGTAAAGGTTGGTGATGGATGTGAAAGATGGAGTGATGGTTAACCAATGGGGTAAAAAATTAATAATGGATGTAAGTAGAATATGATGTGTGGCTAGGGTAATGTGGAGATAGAAGGAAAATAAATTTGGGTGAAAAAATTTAGAAGGTGTTAAAACCTTTGCAACTGTTGGCCCCTTTATCTCCTTGGTATAAAATACCATTTAAATGAAATTCTATCTCTTAAGCCCAATTTCAATTATTCTTGAAATTCTTATCCTAAAAGAAAATAAAAACAAAGATAAATATTAAATAAATAGATAAAAAGATTGAATAAAAACAAATTTAAACGAAAAAATTAAAATAAAATAAAATAAAATAGAAAATTAAAAATGTCTAGAAGTTGCATTTTCATGCACCTTCTAAATACATTTCTCTCTTATCGTGCTCAATGTCTGCGCCAACATAGTGCTTCAATCTTTGTCCATTGACTTTAAATTCTTGACCATCCATAGTTTATTTGATCATAATGGCCCTATGGGAATAGGGTTTAACTACTTCGAATGGCTCGGACGATCTTGACTTTAATTTTCCCCAAAAGAGGTTGAGTCTAGAATTGTAGAGAAGCACCATTTGCCTTGGCAAGAATTTTCACAGAAGTAGCCTCTTGTCATGCCATCATTTAGTCTTTTCTTTATAGAGCTTGGCATTCTCGTAGGTTGTTGCACATAATTCTTCCATCTCGTTCAGATCTAACAAGCGCCTTTGTCTTGCTTTTTCACAATCCATGTTCATTGTTTTGATTGCCCAATAGGCCTTGTGGTCAATCTCCACTAGAAGGTGGCAAGTTTTTCCATACACAAGTGCGTCTTGAATGATGTTTGATAAGCCCAAAGTGCGTCATCAAGTCTTGCGGACCAATCTTTCTGTGAAGGATTGACAACCTTCTCGAGGATAATCTTTAGCTCATGGTTAGAGATCTCAGCTTGTCCGTTCGTTCATGGGTGATATGTCATAGCAACTTTGTGAGTCACTCCAAAGTGCAACAGCATCTTGGCAGTAAGCTTATTGTCAAAATGTTTTCCCTCATCGCTGATAATTGCCCTCGAAATTTTGAACTGTGTAAATATGTTTTTCTGTAGGAATCGCTGCACGGTCTTAGAATCATTTCTGAGAACTGCAGATGCTTCAACCCATTTGGACACATACTCCACGGCAAATAAAATGTATAAGTTGCCGAATGAAGATGGGAAGGGCCCCTTGAAATCGATGCCCCATACATCAAATAGTTCTACCTCAAGGATGTTATATAATGTGATCTCATGTCACCTTGAGATATTCCTGATTCGTTGGCATCGATCGCATCACTTGTAGAATTCATGAGCATCTTTAAAAATATTGGGCCAATAAAAGCCTAACTGTAAGACTTTGGTCGCGGTGCGAGTACCTCCAAAATGGCCTCCATATTGTGATGAGTGGCAATGGAGGAGTACATCTTGTTGCTCTTCATCGGGAATGCACCTTCGTATGACCTGATCTGCACATTGTGTAACCCCCGTAGCCCGGCCTAGACGGTTGACCCGAACTACGAAGATTACACGGGGAAAACCAAAGTCAACCCGAAAGTCAACCTTGATTAACGACCCTTTTTTTTCTTTTTAATCTTATCTAGATGCACATTAGTCCTATATGTGGTCACACAAACAACATACTCAAATATCATAGCCATCAGAGATCATTCAGGGACCCAATTGCACAAAACATAACTTTAGGGACCAAATTGTAAATTTTGAAAACTTTGAGGCCTTAACCAGATTTTAAGTTACCAACTTAAAATTAATCATGTTTCATGCATCTCGGCCAAATTTCAGCTCAAACGGACATCTCAAACTCACACAATTGCACAAACAAGATTCAGGACCAAAATGCAAACATTTTGAAACACATAACTGCCACTGTCAGCCCCCAACGGTCAACCGTTCCGAAACGGGAGACAGCCCGTTCCGAAACGCGGGGCCATTCCGAAACAGGCATAGCCCGTTTCGAAACGGGGGTCGGGCAGAGGCCTTTCCGTTTCGGAACGGTCTCACCCGTTTCGGACGCCTGGGTTCATGCAGGGCACCCGTTCCGAAACGGTGTCTCATGTTCCGGAACGCCTAGCCCAGAAAGCTGCATTTTGCTCACTCAAACACACAATTGACCATCCAAACATGCTCCAAAGGCCACCAAACTTTACCAGCATGCAATTCAACATAAATGAGACATGCTTGCATCAACAATTCATCAGAAACACATCACATGCAAAAAGCCCCAAATCTATAGGCATGCTTCCTACACAAGCAACCATTTAGGCACAAACCTTCCAAAACAATCTCAATTAAGCCAAATCATGTTCCAACAACTTTAACAACATTAAAACATCCTTGAACAACATAAACGATCACAAACACAACAATCCCAAGAGATTCTACCCCCATTGCCTTTATTAACTATGGCTATTCACCGAGACATACATCTCACTTGGAGTCCACCTTGAATCACTTGCTCCTTGCTGTCCAAACTTCAAAGATCTGCATTGATGGACAAAGAGAGCGTAAGCACATAATGCTTAGTGAGGAATGCTCAAAACCAAAACA
Organism: Hibiscus trionum; assembly: GCA_030270665.1. NCBI lineage: Eukaryota > Viridiplantae > Streptophyta > Magnoliopsida > Malvales > Malvaceae > Hibiscus > Hibiscus trionum. The sequence goes on along the minus strand of BSYR01000007.1, from coordinate 2,653,424 downwards.
CCATCAATGCAGCGGGTCGTAAAACACTTGTAAAACAAACCCGATTTGTTTACCAAAACCATGTTTGAAATCCTTTTTAACCACAAGCATCAACCATGCATAAATACCATATGCAAAGCTAAAACAAAACCATGGAAACACTTCCATTTCACAACATACCTTTCATAAACTTGAAAGCCATTTCAAACAAGAAACCTTTAAAACCATTTCACAAACCAACCAACACTTGCATTACACCAAGGCAACATATATACCATACAAACATATTCACATGCCTTTCAAAACAAGTCCTACGAGACTTCAATGCATTAAAGTTATTCATGCTCACATACATCATTTACCAAATGATAATCAACACTTGTTCAACCTAACAAGCAAACATGCATTCACATGCATCATACACCTTTCATGCAACAATGCATCTTTCCAAGCAACTCATGCTTCACATGCAACCATGCATCATTTCAAGCATCTCATGCTTCACATGCAACCATGCATCACTTCAAGCATCTCATGCTTCTTTATATTTAAGAACATCATATTGGCCTTCAAGTAATCAATCACATCCACTTTCCAACTCAACACCCGATCGGATACGCGGATTCCGAGCGTGGTCCCTACGTTCCCTACACCCTACCCAATCCAAGGTCCTCGAATGGGCAACACCTCCATTATGACCTTACAAGCCTAAAGTTCCCATGCATGGACTTTTAAACACCATACAACCTTAGCTTTTCCCGTGGTTCCCATGTATGGACAACCATACAACCTCAACATACACAAGGTTCTCCCGTATGGACTTTTAACCACCATACAACCTTTGCATAACCGATTGGTAGTTGTAGAAATCACTAACGAGATCCGGGACACCCTATACAAGATCCACACATGGACTTAACACCGCCATTGTGATCTCAACAAGCACAAGGTCCTCACATATGGACTTTTAAACACCATATAACCTTTGCTTAACCAAGGTCCTCGAATGGGCAACACCTCCATTATGACCTCAAATAACCAAGGTCCTCGAGTGGGCAACACCTCCACTATGACCTCATCTCGTTAGGAAACTTGAAGGGAGCTTATCCGGTCCACTCTTGACCACTCCACCTCCAAGGCGACTTTATTCACGGTGCACCCAATCCTATAGCCGGCTAACTATATCCGATCAAAGAACCAAGAACCATTTACATCACTTGCCAATATAACCATCTTGCCACATTAATCCAATGTTCACATGCATAGCCAATATGCAAAACCATTTCATTATAAACCAATGATTCACATGCATAACCAATATGCAAAACCATTACCACATTAATCAAATGATTCACATGCATAACCAATATGCAAAAACCATCATTTATCATCATCAACCCACTGTTTTAAAGCATTAAACAAAGCCATTGAACAACATGCAACATCATGCATCAAAACCACATTTTCAATGTATAAAACCAAGGATCTCCTACCTAGAGCATCCTTCACATATGGCTTTCAAAACCAGCACTAAACCATGCTAAAATATGCTTTCAAAACAGAACTAAACCATGCAAAACACATGCATTTCAATCATCAACCACAATTGCCTAAAAACCACTTCATATCACAAATCAAGTAAGAAATTCATTTACTTACTCTTGAGCTTAGCAAAGTTGTTTAGACTTAAACTAAGCTCCCAAAACCTTCAAACCTTTGATTAAAAGCCGAAAACCCAACTTCACTCACCGATAACCAAACAAGACTAGCCGACAAGCCTTCCAAGCTTCCGAAACCTTCCGCAAACACCTTCAAAGCTCAAGGATCAAACTCCCCTGTTTCAAACACACAAAAACAGCACATTAATGCATCATTATGCATTAAGAACAGCAGCCACACAACCAAACTCGCTGCTCAACACAAATCCAACAATTCGGCTACCAAACACAACCGAAATCACCTCCAAACATTACCAAAACTTAACCCAGCCAATATCCATCACTTCTAACCATTTTTATACATCAATTAACATCCAAAATGATTGCAAACACATCCTTATACCTCCAGGTATAACAGATCACCAAAAACACTCCAAAAACAACCAAAAACTCAAGCGAAACTTAGGAAATTCAACCTATCCGGGATTGCATTCATTAAACATCAATTTCTAATCAACTTAGCATTCATTTAACATCATTTTGACACTTCAAAACACTGCCCAAACAGATCACACGAAAATTCCACCAAAATCACCAAATCTTGCATTTTAGCCAAAAAAATCAAGATCTCATTTGAAAAACCATTAACAAATCACAAATCAAGGATTGAGAACTTGGGAATTTCAGTAAAGAACTGATAGTTTAGAGGAGAGAGACGTTCTTACCTCCAAACTTGAATTTCTCCTTTTTAGAGCCAAAAAGCATGATGAAACAACTTGCAAATTGAGAGGTTTTGTTGATGAGGTGATTAGGAATCAAATGAGAGTTGAAATGAGAGATTTAGATGCCAAAATCAGAGAAAGAAATCTGGAGAATTTTGTTTGGGTTGAGAGAAAATAAGAGAAAAGGAAAATGGAGAGAAAATGAAAAAGTAGTTAGGAAATTGGTTAAAATGATTTCCCTCCTTTTCTTAATCTTTAAAATCAGAATAAAGCCTTAAAATATCTTAGAAAAATCTGGAGAAATCCTTTTTGGAATAATAGCTCCTTAAAGATTCAAAGTTTCAATCCTTTATAAAACTGTCCCGCAACTTTCAAAAATTACATTTTGGTCACTAGCCAAAATGTCAACCTTCCAAACCTCATTTTCCAAAATTGATTTCACAGTTCACTTTTATATAATAAAAGATGATTTTAGAACATTTTTCCATATTTTTAATGCAACCCGAACTAGGCTTTCCTAAATTCACTCTTATATATTCGATCAGCACTTTGACCGAACCGGTCAACGCCCGAAACTTCTAAGCCCAAAACCGGGGTGTTACAACTCTCCCCTCCTTAGGAAATTTCGTCCTCGAAATTTAACCGGCGAAAGAAAACCACAACCTTCCCTAACCAACACACAAGGCAACACAAAAGCCTCGACCAACACTGAACACTTTCCACACAAAACCTCCACCAAACCTAGCACCATCACATGCTGTTCACAGAATCCAGAAAACACAAAGATAACCACAACTTAACCTTTCCCATAACCAGACTGTACACAGTCCCAACACCATCCCGAAGAACTTCAGCTCTTACAGCAGACATCACCGCAATACACCATACCCAAAACCTGTTTACACAAAGACAACAGCCAACCCAAACCAGCCACGAAGCAACCTTCTCTGCTTCTAAAACCCTCGCAAACTCCCAAACCTCTTCCAAGAATCTTCCCAACAAGCAAAAATCCTTAAGCATCAACTGCTTACTCAAACCTCTCAACGAAAACTGATAAATCCTCACAACTGTTGCTAACATTACCATAACAGCTCATCAGGAATACTCACCCAGATTCCAAGAATTACATCACAATCCCAACTTGACTCCGTCAGCCATTCCACACACCACCAACCAATTCTCACAAGAACCCAAACAACCAACAAAAACTTCAATCTAAAGCACTTACCATACTAAAACATCGCCCCGCTTAAACATACAAACCATCTTCTTAACTCCCCAAAGGTTACTAAGAACCAGCACTTACAAACACAACTCTTCCACAACAACTTAAAAGCTAAGCTACTTCAGCACTTGGGAACACAACCACTAAGCTGCAACATCACTTAGCACCAAGGAACTACCCCTTCCACTTAGCTATTCAAACCACTAAACCGATTCTAAACTCAATCGATACCATCCAACACCAAACCACTAAACTCCTCCACCAGCAACTACACCACTCTCACTTCCACTAGCAACTAGCTTGATATACCCCACTACTAACTCTCACCCAGCACCAAAACAACCTCTAAAAACCCATCATCCAACCTAATCCAACACACTAACAGATTCGATTAGTTATTAGCGAGTGTGAACCTCTTATGCATGATCACCAACATGCCCTATCAATGCCTGATGTACATGTATGCAAAACCTCTAATGTCATGCCACATGTATGCATGGACCAACATATATAATATAGTATATAACAATGATTTTAACTGTGCATGAATGCCAATTCACACCCTCCAATAACATCCTCAAATCCGTCTAAGAACAACCTCCCACCTCACTTCTAACTCATCTAACTCCACCATACCAACAACCATTAACCACAAGATACTTACCAAGCCTCTTCACACCCAAGACATTTCCAAACTACAACTATTACCCCAACATGCTATCAACAAGACTAGACTTACCACGCAAGGAAAACCAACAGAAACCAAACTAAGGCAACTAGAGCAAAGATTACTAAACAAGATTACCTGAAAGCACAACACCACCCTGAGGCTTCATCAGACGAGCTCTCTTCCTAGCGGAACCACCACCCTCCTGCCACACCACTGCAGCACCAGCTAACACACTAGGGTCACCACCAACTCCTTGCGGTAAAGAACCTTGGCTATTCCGAGCCAACATCAAACAATCACGCCTCTTGTGTCCAGCAGACCCACATTTCCAGCAATTCCCCTTTCCCACTACTTTCTGCTCTTTCTGCCACTTCTGAACCTTGCCTCGGCCGTGCCCACGACCTTTCTGAAACTCTTTGGCTAACACCAAAGCTAACCTCGCTCCATGAGGACAATCACGCTTAACATGTACTTTGGAACCACAATTCCAACAAACACCTGCGCCTCAACAATTTCCAACATGTTGCCTTTCACAACGGTCACACACAAATGACTGAGCTTCCACTCCTTGCTCAAGCAATACTTGCTCAACAACAGCACTACCCGCGCCTTGCTTAACCCTTAGGAACTTCCTTCCAAGATACCTTTCATAAAAAGCAGATACAAAGAAATCCCAATCAATATCATGGATATGTGACGCAGCTGCCACAGATGTCCACCAGGCACACGCATCTCCCAACATCAAAGAAACAACACTCCCCAGCTTACAGGCATAATCACAGCCTTCCCGATCCAAAATCTGAACCACACTGGCCAACCAGGCCTCAAACATCTCCGGGGAAGTACCATGATACTCCACAGCACCCAAATCAAGCAAACACTGCTTTGGCAAACCCTCACATCCCACAGCCAGCACATCTACTGACTTTACCTCAACCATAGCCTGAGATGTTCCCAACACCTCCTGCTCAACAGGTGATGAACTCTTCACCACAGAACCAGCTTCTTTCCCTTGCCTTACCACCTCAACACTAGGCACAGAAGACTGAGACAAAACTCCACTACCAAAGGGTGAATTCCTTGCCTTAACAACCTGCCCCAAGGCAGCAACCATCTCCCTCAACCGCCAATCCCCCATTGACTTTGCCATACCACTAACAACAACAAACATACAATCACAACAAACAAACAAACCAGTTAGACCAGCATTAGCAAGGATTCAAATTCCAACTCCAAAGTAACACAATAGCTATATTAATAAGGCAATGGGTATCCCGAATCCTCCCCTTTACATGACATAACAGTCAACACAACATGGATATCACAACATCAAGCATATCAAACAACATACTTTGATCATGCTTACATCAAACAGCATCCACTTGCAACAGCATATTAGCAACATAACATACAACTTACACTTCCATCAAACATAACACAAGCATAAGACCAGCTCACAACATCAGCACATATCCACATTAGCTCAACCAAGATTCATAACCATAAAACATGCTTGAAAACATCATCAACATGTTCAGAAACATCAACACCATGCCCAGAAACACGTGTTTCAACCAACATTCAACCACACATCAGGGTAAACAACAAGCACACATCACAACAACTTACCGTTTCCCTAAGCATTCGCAACACAGCTCTGATACCACCAAATGTAACCCCCGTAGCCCGGCCTAGACGGTTGACCCGAACTACGAAGATTACACGGGGAAAACCAAAGTCAACCCGAAAGTCAACCTTGATTAACGACCCTTTTTTTTCTTTTTAATCTTATCTAGATGCACATTAGTCCTATATGTGGTCACACAAACAACATACTCAAATATCATAGCCATCAGAGATCATTCAGGGACCCAATTGCACAAAACACAACTTTAGGGACCAAATTGTAAATTTTGAAAACTTTGAGGCCTTAACCAGATTTTAAGTTACCAACTTAAAATTAATCATGTTTCATGCATCTCGGCCAAATTTCAGCTCAAACGGACATCTCAAACTCACACAATTGCACAAACAAGATTCAGGACCAAAATGCAAACATTTTGAAACACATAACTGCCACTGTCAGCCCCCAACGGTCAACCGTTCCGAAACGGGAGACAGCCCGTTCCAAAACGCGGGGCCGTTCCGAAACAGGCATAGCCCGTTTCGAAACGGGGGTCGGGCAGAGGCCTTTCCGTTTCGGAACGGTCTCACCCGTTTCGGACGCCTGGGTTCATGCAGGGCACCCGTTCCGAAACGGTGTCTCATGTTCCGAAACGCCTAGCCCAGAAAGCTGCATTTTGCTCACTCAAACACACAATTGACCATCCAAACATGCTCCAAAGGCCACCAAACTTTACCAGCATGCAATTCAACATAAATGAGACATGCTTGCATCAACAATTCATCAGAAACACATCACATGCAAAAAGCCCCAAATCTATAGGCATGCTTCCTACACAAGCAACCATTTAGGCACAAACCTTCCAAAACAATCTCAATTAAGCCAAATCATGTTCCAACAACTTTAACAACATTAAAACATCCTTGAACAACATAAACGATCACAAACACAACAATCCCAAGAGATTCTACCCCCATTGCCTTTATTAACTATGGCTATTCACCGAGACATACATCTCACTTGGAGTCCACCTTGAATCACTTGCTCCTTGCTGTCCAAACTTCAAAGATCTGCATTGATGGACAAAGAGAGCGTAAGCACATAATGCTTAGTGAGGAATGCTCAAAACCAAAACACCATCAATGCAGCGGGTCGTAAAACACTTGTAAAACAAACCCGATTTGTTTACCAAAACCATGTTTGAAATCCTTTTTAACCACAAGCATCAACCATGCATAAATACCATATGCAAAGCTAAAACAAAACCATGGAAACACTTCCATTTCACAACATACCTTTCATAAACTTGAAAGCCATTTCAAACAAGAAACCTTTAAAACCATTTCACAAACCAACCAACACTTGCATTACACCAAGGCAACATATATACCATACAAACATATTCACATGCCTTTCAAAACAAGTCCTACGAGACTTCAATGCATTAAAGTTATTCATGCTCACATACATCATTTACCAAATGATAATCAACACTTGTTCAACCTAACAAGTAAACATGCATTCACATGCATCATACACCTTTCATGCAACAATGCATCTTTCCAAGCAACTCATGCTTCACATGCAACCATGCATCATTTCAAGCATCTCATGCTTCACATGCAACCATGCATCACTTCAAGCATCTCATGCTTCTTTATATTTAAGAACATCATATTGGCCTTCAAGTAATCAATCACATCCACTTTCCAACTCAACACCCGATCGGATACGCGGATTCCGAGCGTTGTCCCTACGCTCCCTACACCCTACCCAATCCAAGGTCCTCGAATGGGCAACACCTCCATTATGACCTTACAAGCCTAAAGTTCCCATGCATGGACTTTTAAACACCATACAACCTTAGCTTTTCCCGAGGTTCCCATGTATGGACAACCATACAACCTCAACATACACAAGGTTCTCCCGTATGGACTTTTAACCACCATACAACCTTTGCATAACCGATTGGTAGTTGTAGAAATCACTAACGAGATCCGGGACACCCTATACAAGATCCACACATGGACTTAACACCGCCATTGTGATCTCAACAAGCACAAGGTCCTCACATATGGACTTTTAAACACCATATAACCTTTGCTTAACCAAGGTCCTCGAATGGGCAACACCTCCATTATGACCTCAAATAACCAAGGTCCTCGAGTGGGCAACACCTCCACTATGACCTCATCTCGTTAGGAAACTTGAAGGGAGCTTATCCGGTCCACTCTTGACCACTCCACCTCCAAGGCGACTTTATTCACGGTGCACCCAATCCTATAGCCGGCTAACTATATCCGATCAAAGAACCAAGAACCATTTACATCACTTGCCAATATAACCATCTTGCCACATTAATCCAATGTTCACATGCATAGCCAATATGCAAAACCATTTCATTATAAACCAATGATTCACATGCATAACCAATATGCAAAACCATTACCACATTAATCAAATGATTCACATGCATAACCAATATGCAAAAACCATCATTTATCATCATCAACCCACTGTTTTAAAGCATTAAACAAAGCCATTGAACAACATGCAACATCATGCATCAAAACCACATTTTCAATGTATAAAACCAAGGATCTCCTACCTAGAGCATCCTTCACATATGGCTTTCAAAACCAGCACTAAACCATGCTAAAATATGCTTTCAAAACAGAACTAAACCATGCAAAACACATGCATTTCAATCATCAACCACAATTGCCTAAAAACCACTTCATATCACAAATCAAGTAAGAAATTCATTTACTTACTCTTGAGCTTAGCAAAGTTGTTTAGACTTAAACTAAGCTCCCAAAACCTTCAAACCTTTGATTAAAAGCCGAAAACCCAACTTCACTCACCGATAACAAAACAAGACTAGCCGACAAGCCTTCCAAGCTTCCGAAACCTTCCGCAAACACCTTCAAAGCTCAAGGATCAAACTCCCCTGTTTCAAACACACAAAAACAGCACATTAATGCATCATTATGCATTAAGAACAGCAGCCACACAACCAAACTCGCTGCTCAACACAAATCCAACAATTCGGCTACCAAACACAACCGAAATCACCTCCAAACATTACCAAAACTTAACCCAGCCAAGATCCATCACTTCTAACCATTTTTATACATCAATTAACATCCAAAATGATTGCAAACACATCCTTATACCTCCAGGTATAACAGATCACCAAAAACACTCCAAAAACAACCAAAAACTCAAGCGAAACTTAGGAAATTTAACCTATCCGGGATTGCATTCATTAAACATCAATTTCTAATCAACTTAGCATTCATTTAACATCATTTTGACACTTCAAAACACTACCCAAACAGATCACACGAAAATTCCACCAAAATCACCAAATCTTGCATTTTAGCCAAAAAAATCAAGATCTCATTTGAAAAACCATTAACAAATCACAAATCAAGGATTGAGAACTTGGGAATTTCAGTAAAGAACTGATAGTTTAGAGGAGAGAGACGTTCTTACCTCCAAACTTGAATTTCTCCTTTTTAGAGCCAAAAAGCATGATGAAACAACTTGCAAATTGAGAGGTTTTGTTGATGAGGTGATTAGGAATCAAATGAGAGTTGAAATGAGAGATTTAGATGCCAAAATCAGAGAAAGAAATCTGGAGAATTTTGTTTGGGTTGAGAGAAAATAAGAGAAAAGGAAAATGGAGAGAAAATGAAAAAGTAGTTAGGAAATTGGTTAAAATGATTTCCCTCCTTTTCTTAATCTTTAAAATCAGAATAAAGCCTTAAAATATCTTAGAAAAATCTGGAGAAATCCTTTTTGGAATAATAGCTCCTTAAAGATTCAAAGTTTCAATCCTTTATAAAACTGTCCCGCAACTTTCAAAAATTACATTTTGGTCACTAGCCAAAATGTCAACCTTCCAAACCTCATTTTCCAAAATTGATTTCACAGTTCACTTTTATATAATAAAAGATGATTTTAGAACATTTTTCCATATTTTTAATGCAACCCGAACTAGGCTTTCCTAAATTCACTCTTATATATTCGATCAGCACTTTGACCGAACCGGTCAACGCCCGAAACTTCTAAGCCCAAAACCGGGGTGTTACACATTGTTTAAATAAGAAAGTTTTTTCCCAACAATAATGCTTAGCATCATGTAGGAACAACTTCTTTCCTTGATAAGTAAGGCCATAAGGCAAAATAAAACTCACAAGATAATTCACTAGATCAACATACCATGGTGTTGCCGTGGAAAGTAGCAAACGCTCGTCTGGAAATGCATCATGGATCTCCAGATAATCGTCATCTTCATTGTTCCCTTCAAATTTGGACAGGTGATCAGCAACCTGGTTTTCCGTGCCTTTCCTTCCTTAATTTTGATATCAAATTCTTGTAACAATAAAATCTATCGAATTAATCGTGGTTTGGCATCCATTTTAGCTATCAAATATTTAATTTTCGAATGGTCAGTGTGAACAATTACCTTAGTACCAATCAAGTAAGGACAAAACTTGTTAAATGCAAACACTACTACTAGCAACTCCTTTTCAATAGTGGTGTAATTCAATTGGGCATCATTGAGTGTTTTGCTAGTATAGTATATCACATGAAAGCTTTTACCTTTCTGTTGCCCTAAGACTACTCCTACGACCAAATCGTTGGAATCTCACATAAGTTTAGAAGGTAGGGACCATCAGAGGGAACTACAATAGGTGTCGCGGCAAGTTGTTTCTTCATATATTTAAATGCCGAGACACATGAATCGTCAAAATCAAAGAATTTTTCCTGTTCAAGTAAATTACAAAGAGATTTAGAAATTTTAGAAAAATCTTTAATAAACATTCTATAAAAACCTGCATGTCCAAGGAAACTCCTAATTCCTTTGACTGAGTTTGGTGACAACAATTTTTCAATCACATCCACCTTGGCTTTATCTACTTTGATTCCCTGGGATGAGATCTTGTGTCCCAGAACGATGCCTTCATCTACCATGAAGTGGCACTTTTCCCAATTTAAAACTAGATTGATTCTTCTTCATAGCGTGCTAATAACTTTTCCTAATTGCCGACAGAATTGTCAAAGTTGTCTCCGAACAATAAAAAGTCGTCCATGAAAATTTCCAAGAAATCTTCCACCATGTATGAGAAAATTGCCATCATACACCTCTGGAAAGTTGTCGGAGCATTGTAAAGTCCGAACGACATTCTCCTAAAAGCATATGTGCCAAAAGGGCATGTGAAGATGGTCTTCTTCTGGTCTTCCGGTGCTATGGAAATCATCTTATAACCTGAGTATCCATTAAGAAAACAATAATAGGACTTTCCTGCAAGACGATCAAACATTTGTTTAATAAATGGTAAAGGAAAATAATATTTCCTAGTAGCTTTATTCAATTTTTGGTAATCCATACATAGTCTCCAATCGGTGACAATTCTTGTAAGGACCCAGATTTCAAAATCTGTGGGTCGGTTTAACCCAAACCGTGGGCCTCGCATGTTGGTCCAAGTGTAACCCCCTTAACCCGGCCCAGACGGTTGAACCGAATTAAGAAGTTTACACGGGGAAAACCAAAGTCAACCCAAAAGTCAACCTTGATTAACGACCCTTTTTTTCTTTTTAATCTTGTCTAGATGCTCATTAACCCTAGATGTAATCATACAAACAACAAACTCAAAGATCATAACCATCAGAGAACAATCAGGGACCCAAATGCACAAATACAACTTTAGGGACCAAACTGTAAATTCTGAGAATTTCAGGGACTTAACCCAATTAAAAGTTACCAATATGAAATTAGTCATGTTTCATGCTTCACTGCCAAATTTCAGCTCAAACGGACATCTCAAACTCATCCAATTGCAAAAACAAGATTCAGGACCAAAACGCAAACATTTCAAAACACATAACCGCCAATGTTAGCCCCCAACGGTCAGGTGTTCCGAAACAGGGAGAACCTGTTTCGAAACGCGGGGCCGTTCCGCAACGTGTTCCGAAACGGGGACTGGCAGTAGCATACTCGTTCCGGAACGGTTCCTCCCGTTTCGAAACACCCTGGCCATAACAGGCCCCTGTTCTGAAACGGTAGTGGTCGTTCCGAAACGACCTGCCCAGATTGCAGCAACAATGCTGGTTAAACACACTTTTACCCCACCAAACATGCTCCAAAAGCCACCAAATCACACCAGCAAGTCTTACAACATACAAGGAACATAAATGCATCAAAACTAGATACATAACCACCCCTAGGTACAACAACACATTAAACTCATTCAACACTCATTCATGCTTGTAAAACAAGAGGCATAGCAATACAACTTAAACATAAGAAGAAACAAATGTTGCAACATTAATCCACATGGTTCAAAGACATAACCAAAACTTGTCCAACATACACAATCTCCTTTTAACAACAACATAAGAGATTCTACCCCCATTGCCTTTATTAACTATAGCTATTAACCGAGACATACATCTCTAATGGAGTCCTCCTTGAATCCCTTGCTTCTCACTGTCCAAACTTCAAATATCTGCATTGATGGACAAAAAGAAGCGTAAGCACATAATGCTTAGTGAGGAATGCTCAAAACCAAAACACCATCAATGCAGCGAGTCATAAACCACTTTTAAAAAACAACTCGATTTCATAAACCAAAGCATTGTTTGAAAACCCTTTTCAACAACATGCTTAAAACCATGCATTGCTCAATCATGAAAACCAATCCTTGGCTTAGAAAGCTAAGCAAGCCTTTTCAAAACATAAACTTGCAAAACCATCAATTTAACCACACCATGCATAAACACCATATGCAAAGCTAAATTCAAACCTTGGAAAACACTTCCACTTTACATCTTACCATTCTCATACTTGAATGTCATTTCAAAGCAAGAAACCCTTTTTAAACCATTTACTCAATCAATCCAACACATGCATTAAACAAATGCAACATATGAACCACATCATTAACAATTGCAACATATGCCCTTTTAAAACAAGTCTCCACAAGACTTCAATGCACTAAAGAGATTTCATGCACACATACGCCATTCTCAATAGATAATCAACACTTGTTCAAACCAACAAGTCAACATGCATTTATAATACATTTTACACTTTTCATGCAACCAAGCATCATTCCAAGCATCTCATGCTTCATTATATTCAAGAACATTATATTGGCTTCCAAGTGACCAACCAATCCACTTTTCAACTCAACATCCGATCGGATACGCGGATCACAAGCGTTGTCCCCACGCTTCATACACACTACCAATCCAAGGTCCCCAAATGGACTTTTAATCACCATTTGACCTTACCATTCACAAGGTTCCCATGTATGGACTTTTAACCACCATACAACCTTAACATTCACAAGGTTCCCATGTATGGACTTTTAATCACCATACAACCTTAACATTCACAAGGTTCCCATGTATGGACTTTTAACCACCATACAACCTTAACATTCACAAGGTTCCCATGTATGGACTTTTAACCACCATACAACCTTAACATTCACAAGGTTCCCATGTATGGACTTTTAACCACCATACAACCTTAACATTCACAAGGTTCCCATGTATGGACTTTTAACCACCATACAACCCTAACATGCACAAGGTTCCCATATATGGAATTTTAATCACCATATAACCTTAGCATCACCGATTGGTAGTTGTATAACATCACTAACGAGATCCGGGACACCCTACACAAGATCCACATATGGACTTTACACCACCATTGTGATCTTACCAAGCACAAGGTCCTCAAATGGAATTTTAATCACCATTATTACCTTTGCTTAACCAAGGTCCTCGAATGGGATCTCATCCACCATTATGACCTTAACCATCTCGTTAGGAAACTTGGATGGAGTTTACCGGTTCACTCTTAACCACTCCACATCCAAGGCGACTTATTCACGGTGCACCCAATCCTATAGCCGGCTAACTATATCCGATCAAAGAAACCAAGAACCACTTACATCACTTGCCAATATAACCATCTTACCACATTAATCCATTAATTCACAAGCATAATCAAAATGCAATAACCACCATGAACTTTAACCAAGAACCAACCATGGGCTTTTAAACACCATGTTGTTCTTAAATAAACAAGGCTTACACAAGGACTTTCAACCACCTTTGTAACCTTAACCATCACTTACCAATGTGCATCATTAACAACAATATTCCACTGTTTTAAAGCATCACACAAAGCCATTAAACAACATGCAACACTATGCATCAATTCCACAATTTCAATGTACAAAACCAAGGATCTCTTACCTCGAGCATCCTTCACATATGGCTTTCAAAACCAGCATTAAACCATGCTAAAATATGCTTTCAAAACAGAATTTAAAACATGCAAATCATATGCATTGCAACCATCAATCACAATTGCTTAAAAAGCCAATTCACAACACAACCAAGAGCGAAAATCCATTTACTTACTCTTGAGCTTAGCAAAGTTGTTTAGACTTAAACTAAGCTCCCAAAACCTTCAAACCTTGGTTTAAAAGCTGAAAACCCAACTTCACTCACCGATACACAAAACAAGGCTAGCCAACAAGCCTTCCAAGCATCCGAAACCTTCCGCACCACCTCTAATACTCACGGATCAACCTCCCCTATTTCAAGCACATATCGTCAGAGGATTAATGCATCATAATGCACTAAAAACACCAGCAACACAACTCAACTCGCTGCTCTACACAAATCCAACAATTCGGCTACCAAACACAACCGAAAACACCTCCAAACACTTCCAAAACTTAACCCAGCCAAGATCCATCACTTCAAACCATTTTTAAACATCAATTAACATCCAAAAAGGATCTAACCACGTCCTTATACCTCCAGCTATAACAGATCACCAAGATCACTCAAAAAACAACCAAAAACTCAAGCAAAACTTAGGAAATTCAACCTATTCGGGATTGCATTGATTAAACCTCAATTATTCATCAATTTAACATTCAATTAACATCAATTTAACACCTCAACACACTGCCCAAACAGATCATACGAAAATTTCACCAAAATCAAGCAAATCTTGCATTTTAAAGCCAAAATCAAGATTCCCATTGTAAAACCTTTAATAAATCATAAATCAAGGATTGAGAACTTGGGAATTTCAGTAAAGAACTGAGAGTTTAGAGGAGAAGGACGTTCTTACCTCCAAACTTGAGTTTCTCCCTTTTTGGAACCAAAATCTTGAAAATTCCACTTAGCAAATGGTGAGATTTTGTTGAAGAAATGATTAGAGATCAAAAGAGAATTGAAATATGATATTTAGATGACAAAATCAGAGGAAAAGATCTGGAGAGAATGTGTTTGGTTTGAGAGAAAGATGAGAGAAAATAGAAAATAGAAAATTTGGAAAGTTAGTTAGAAATGACAAAATATCTTCCCTCCACTTTTCTTTTTATTTAAAAACACTTAATTAAATCATTTAATATTCTAGAAAATCTGGAGAAACTCCCATTGGGTAAATAGCTCCTTAAAGATTCAAAGTTTCAATCCCTTTTTAAAACAGTCACACAGTTTTCAAAAATTACATTTTGGTCACTAACCCAAAATGTCACCCTTCCAAACTTTATTTTGCAAAATTGATTTCACAGTTCACTTATATATATTAAAAGAGGATTTTAGGACATTTTTCCATATTTTTAATGCAACCCGAACTAGGCTTTCCTAATTTCACCTTTTTATATTCGAACCGCAACTCGACCGGTCCGGTCCAAACCCAAAACTTCTAAGCCCAAAACCGGGGCGTTAGAACTCTCCCCCTCTTAGGAAATTTCGTCCTCGAAATTTCAACTGGTGAAAAGAGCACAACCAAACTTCTCAAGGCAACACGCAAGGCAACACAGGGGACTTAACCACCACTGAACACTCCCTCTACAAAACTCCACACAACTCAACACCACCACATACTGTTCACGAATTCCAGAACACTCAAAGACAACCACAACTTAACCTTTCACAACTCCAGACTACACATAGCCCCATCAACAACCTGAAGAACCTCAAACTTTTACAGCATACAACACCTCAACACACAACTCCCAAAACTTGTTCACACAGCGACACCAACCAATTCAATCAGCCACTATGTAACACACAACCTTCACTGTTTCTAACACCCTTTGCAACCTCCCCAACCTCTTTCAAAGATTTTCCATCAAGCAAAAATTCTTAAGCATCAACTGCTTACCCAAACTCCTCAACATAAAGCTGACATTCCTTCACATCTGCTGCTATCCTTATCATAACAACTCACCAGGGCTACTCACACAAAGTCCAAAAATCACATCACAAACCCCAACCTTGACTCTACTAGCCGTTCCATACACCACCAACTGATTTCAAAAGAAAATTCACTTATTCACAACCAGCCAAACACTTCTCACAAGAACTCATTCAACCAACAATGGCCTTCGATCTCACATTGCCTTTCCACCTCAAGCTTCGACTGCAACACTTGCCTTACTAGAACATCGCCCAACTTGAACATACATACCATCTTCTCAACTCCCCGAAGGTTGCTACGGACCCTCACCCACATAAACAACCCTTCTATTACAGCCTCCATGCCAAGCTACCTCAGCACTTTAAAAACACAACCAGTAACCTACAACATCACTTAACACCAAGGAACCACCCCTTCCACTAGCTACCCAAAACCACATGACCGATTCTAACTTCAACCGGTACTCCTCACCACCAAACCACTAAACTCATTAAGCACCAAACACCTTCCTTCTACCATATACTATACCGCACTCACTATTACTAACAACTTGCTTAATACCCTCCATTACTTCTATCCTTCACTCAGCACCAAAACAACCTCTAAAAACCCATCATCCAACCTAACCCAAACTCAACACTAACATACTTGATTAGTTATTAGCGAGTGTGAACGTTCATATGCATGGTCACCAATATGCCCTATCAATGCCTGATGTACATGTATGCAAAACCTCTAATGTCATGCCACATGTATGCATGGACCAATACATATATAATATAGCATATAACAAATGATTTACACTGTGCATGTATGCCGATTCACACTCTCCAATAACATCCTCAGAGTCTGTCTAAGAACAACCTCCTAACTCACTTTCATCTTGTCTAACTCCACCATTCTAACAACCATTAACCACAAGATACCCACTAAAACCTCCTTCATGTTTAAGATGTTTCAAAACAACAACAACATCTACTACCCCAACATGCTAGCAACAAGACCAAACTCACAACACAAGGAAACCCAAACCAAAACCAAACTAGGTTACTAAAACAAGGTTACCTGAAAACACATCACCACCCTGGAGCTTCATCAGGCGAGCTCTCTTCCTCACTGAACCATCATCCTCCAGCCGCACCGCTGTAGCATCAGTTGTCACCCTAAGATCACCACCATCTTCTTGCAGTAAAGAACCTTGGCTGTTCCGAGCCAACTTCAAACAATCACGTCTCATGTGTCCAGCAGACCCACATTTCCAACAGATTTCATTCCCCAATTCCTTCACAACTTTATGCTCTTCCTGCCACCTTTGAACCTTGCCTCGGCCGTGCCCACGACCCTTCAGAGACCCTTTTGCTACCACTGAAGCTGATTTCACCATATCAGGACAATCTCGCTTCACATGCTCTTTAGAACCACAGTTCCAACAAGCACCTGCGCCCCAACAACCTCCAACATGGCGCCTTCCACAACGGTTACACACCGGTAACTGAGCCTTCACTCCTTGATCAAGCAGCACTTGCCCCAGGTCTGCTCCACCTTCAACTTGCTTAACCCTTGGGAATTTCTCCCCAAGATACCTTTCATAAAAGGCAGACACAAAGAAGTCCCAATCAATATCACCAATGTGCGATGCCACCGCCACAGATGTCCACCAGGCACAAGCGTCCTCCAACATCAATGTGACAACACTTCCCAGCTTACATGCATAATCACAACCTTCCTGATCCAAAATCAGAACTACACTGGCCAACCAGGCCTCAAACGTCTCAGGTGTCGAACCATGATACTCCACAACACCCAAATCATGTAAACGCTGCCTCGACAAACACACACATCCCACAGCCTGAGATGTTCCCAACACCTCCTGAGCAACAGGTGATGAACTCTTCATCACAGAACCAACCTCTTCCTCTTGCCTTACCACCTCAACTCCAGGCACAGAAAACTGAGACGAAACACCTCCATTAAAAGGTGAATTCCACGCCTTAACAACCTGCCCCAAGGCAGCAACCATCTCACCCAACTGTCATTCACCCATCGATTTCGCCATACTATTAACAACAAGCAATCACAACAAGACAAACAAAACAATTAGACCAGCTTTAAGCAAGGATTCAAACTCCAACTCCGAAATAACACAATAGCTATAATAATAAGGCAATGGGTATCCCGAATCCTCCCCTTTTACATGACATAACAGTCAACAAAAGCATGGATATCACAACATCAAGCCTATCAACAACACATCCGATCATGCTTACATCAAACAACATCCACTCACAACAGCATAACATCAACATATCATACCCATTACACTTCCATCATGCATAACATCATCTCATAACACTAGCACATTATCAGCACAAATCCACATGAGCTCAACGAAGGTTCATAACCAAAAAGCATGCTTAAAAACATCAACAATTCACTCAGAAACACGTGTTTCAACTGGCTTTCAACCATACACTAGGATAAACACCAAACACATTTTACAACAATTTACCGTTTTCCCCAAACATTCGCAACTCAGCTCTGATACCACCAAATGTAACCCCCTTAACCCGGCCCAGACGGTTGAACCGAATTAAGAAGTTTACACGGGGAAAACCAAAGTCAACCCGAAAGTCAACCTTGATTAACGACCCTTTTTTTTTCTTTTTAATCTTGTCTAGATGCTCATTAACCCTAGATGTAATCATACAAACAACAAACTCAAAGATCATAACCATCAGAGAACAATCAGGGACCCAAATGCACAAATACAACTTTAGGGACCAAACTGTAAATTCTGAGAATTTCAGGGACTTAACCCAATTAAAAGTTACCAATATGAAATTAGTCATGTTTCATGCTTCACTGCCAAATTTTAGCTCAAACGGACATCTCAAACTCATCCAATTGCAAAAACAAGATTCAGGACCAAAACGCAAACATTTCAAAACACATAACCGCCAATGTCAGCCCCCAACGGTCAGGTGTTCCGAAACAGGGAGAACCTGTTTCGAAACACGGGGCCGTTCCGCAACGTGTTCCGAAACGGGGACTGGCAGTAGCATACTCGTTCCGGAACGGTTCCTCCCGTTTCGAAACACCCTGGCCATAACAGGCCCCTGTTCCGAAACGGTAGTGGTCGTTCCGAAACGACCTGCCCAGATTGCAGCAACAATGCTGGTTAAACACACTTTTACCCCACCAAACATGCTCCAAAAGCCACCAAATCACACCAGCAAGTCTTACAACATACAAGGAACATAAATGCATCAAAACTAGATACATAACCACCCCTAGGTGCAACAACACATTAAACTCATTCAACACTCATTCATGCTTGTAAAACAAGAGGCATAGCAATACAACTTAAACATAAGAAGAAACAAATGTTGCAACATTAATCCACATGGTTCAAAGACATAACCAAAACTTGTCCAACATACACAATCTCCTTTTAACAACAACATAAGAGATTCTACCCCCATTGCCTTTATTAACTATAGCTATTAACCGAGACATACATCTCTAATGGAGTCCTCCTTGAATCCCTTGCTTCTCACTGTCCAAACTTCAAATATCTGCATTGATGGACAAAAAGGAGCGTAAGCACATAATGCTTAGTGAGGAATGCTCAAAACCAAAACACCATCAATGCAGCGAGTCATAAACCACTTTTAAAAAACAACTCGATTTCATAAACCAAAGCATTGTTTGAAAACCCTTTTCAACAACATGCTTAAAACCATGCATTGCTCAATCATGAAAACCAATCCTTGGCTTAGAAAGCTAAGCAAGCCTTTTCAAAACATAAACTTGCAAAACCATCAATTTAACCACACCATGCATAAACACCATATGCAAAGCTAAATTCAAACCTTGGAAAACACTTCCACTTTACATCTTACCATTCTCATACTTGAATGTCATTTCAAAGCAAGAAACCCTTTTTAAACCATTTACTCAATCAATCCAACACATGCATTAAACAAATGCAACATATGAACCACATCATTAACAATTGCAACATATGCCCTTTTAAAACAAGTCTCCACAAGACTTCAATGCACTAAAGAGATTTCATGCACACATACGCCATTCTCAATAGATAATCAACACTTGTTCAAACCAACAAGTCAACATGCATTTATAATACATTTTACACTTTTCATGCAACCAAGCATCATTCCAAGCATCTCATGCTTCATTATATTCAAGAACATTATATTGGCTTCCAAGTGACCAACCAATCCACTTTTCAACTCAACATCCGATCGGATACGCGGATCACAAGAGTTGTCCCCACGCTTCATACACACTACCAATCCAAGGTCCCCAAATGGACTTTTAATCACCATTTGACCTTACCATTCACAAGGTTCCCATGTATGGACTTTTAACCACCATACAACCTTAACATTCACAAGGTTCCCATGTATGGACTTTTAATCACCATACAACCTTAACATTCACAAGGTTCCCATGTATGGACTTTTAACCACCATACAACCTTAACATTCACAAGGTTCCCATGTATGGACTTTTAACCACCATACAACCTTAACATTCACAAGGTTCCCATGTATGGACTTTTAACCACCATACAACCTTAACATTCACAAGGTTCCCATGTATGGACTTTTAACCACCATACAACCCTAACATGCACAAGGTTCCCATATATGGAATTTTAATCACCATATAACCTTAGCATCACCGATTGGTAGTTGTATAACATCACTAACGAGATCCGGGACACCCTACACAAGATCCACACATGGACTTTACACCACCATTGTGATCTTACCAAGCACAAGGTCCTCAAATGGAATTTTAATCACCATTATTACCTTTGCTTAACCAAGGTCCTCGAATGGGATCTCATCCACCATTATGACCTTAACCATCTCGTTAGGAAACTTGGATGGAGTTTACCGGTTCACTCTTAACCACTCCACATCCAAGGCGACTTATTCACGGTGCACCCAATCCTATAGCCGGCTAACTATATCCGATCAAAGAAACCAAGAACCACTTACATCACTTGCCAATATAACCATCTTACCACATTAATCCATTAATTCACAAGCATAATCAAAATGCAATAACCACCATGAACTTTAACCAAGAACCAACCATGGGCTTTTAAACACCATGTTGTTCTTAAATAAACAAGGCTTACACAAGGACTTTCAACCACCTTTGTAACCTTAACCATCACTTACCAATGTGCATCATTAACAACAATATTCCACTGTTTTAAAGCATCACACAAAGCCATTAAACAACATGCAACACTATGCATCAATTCCACAATTTCAATGTACAAAACCAAGGATCTCTTACCTCGAGCATCCTTCACATATGGCTTTCAAAACCAGCATTAAACCATGCTAAAATATGCTTTCAAAATAGAATTTAAAACATGCAAATCATATGCATTGCAACCATCAATCACAATTGCTTAAAAAGCCAATTCACAACACAACCAAGAGCGAAAATCCATTTACTTACTCTTGAGCTTAGCAAAGTTGTTTAGACTTAAACTAAGCTCCCAAAACCTTCAAACCTTGGTTTAAAAGCTGAAAACCCAACTTCACTCACCGATACACAAAACAAGGCTAGCCAACAAGCCTTCCAAGCATCCGAAACCTTCAGCACCACCTCTAATACTCACGGATCAACCTCCCCTGTTTCAAGCACATATCGTCAGAGGATTAATGCATCATAATGCACTAAAAACACCAGCAACACAACTCAACTCGATGCTCTACACAAATCCAACAATTCGGCTACCAAACACAACCAAAAACACCTCCAAACACTTCCAAAACTTAACCCAGCCAAGATCCATCACTTCAAACCATTTTTAAACATCAATTAACATCCAAAAAGGATCTAACCACGTCCTTATACCTCCAGCTATAATAGATCACCAAGATCACTCCAAAAACAACCAAAAACTCAAGCAAAACTTAGGAAATTCAACCTATTCGGGATTGCATTGATTAAACCCCAATTATTCATCAATTTAACATTCAATTAACATCAATTTAACACCTCAACACACTGCCCAAACAGATCATACGAAAATTTCACCAAAATCAAGCAAATCTTGCATTTTAAAGCCAAAATCAAGATTCCCATTGTAAAACCTTTAATAAATCATAAATCAAGGATTGAGAACTTGGGAATTTCAGTAAAGAACTGAGAGTTTAGAGGAGAAGGATGTTCTTACCTCCAAACTTGAGTTTCTCCCTTTTTGGAACCAAAATCTTGAAAATTCCACTTAGCAAATGGTGAGATTTTGTTGAAGAAATGATTAGAGATCAAAAGAGAATTGAAATATGATATTTAGATGACAAAATCAGAGGAAAAGATCTGGAGAGAATGTGTTTGGTTTGAGAGAAAGATGAGAGAAAATAGAAAATAGAAAATTTGGAAAGTTAGTTAGAAATGACAAAATATCTTCCCTCCACTTTTCTTTTTATTTAAAAACACTTAATTAAATCATTTAATATTCTAGAAAATATGGAGAAACTCCCATTGGGTAAATAGCTCCTTAACGATTCAAAGTTTCAATCCCTTTTTAAAACAGTCACACAGTTTTCAAAAATTACATTTTGGTCACTAACCCAAAATGTCACCCTTCCAAACTTCATTTTGCAAAATTGATTTCACAGTTCACTTATATATATTAAAAGAGGATTTTAGGACATTTTTCCATATTTTTAATGCAACCCGAACTAGGCTTTCCTAATTTCACCTTTTTATATTCGAACCGCAACTCGACCGGTCCGGTCCAAACCCAAAACTTCTAAGCCCAAAACCGGGGCGTTACACCAAGAGTGTGGGATTTTGGGTGCTCAATAAAGGGATGGAGGGATGATGGAGGGGCAATTGGGCAAATGCTTCATTTTCAAAAATGGGGTTTAATTGTTGTCTTGAAAACCCATGTAAAGACATGAGAAAAGCAAGACATGCTTGCATCATTCTCATAACTCCCCATCTCTATCTCTCTTTCTCTCTCTCTCCCTTCTTCCTTTCACCTTAGATCCAAGACTAAAGATCGAAACTTGGTGTTTCTATGTGGAAATCTCAGAATTCAAGTTAAGGGTTTTGTTATCAGCAAGCAAGGATCTACATTTTGATGTAAGTTTCATCAAGAATGGTGGAGACGTAAGTTAATGGGGGGTTTTGAGAGGTTTAAGGATTTAGGAAGATTTCTCTTGATCTTAAGGTTGTTTCTTGTAGCAAATTCCTCCATGAGCTTTAATCCAAGTTTTTTTTTTCGGATTTCATGTTTGTGTGGAAAATGGAAGAGGTTGGAGGACCTTTGAGAGCTTGGGGTTTGAAGAAAGTGTGAGAAAACTTGAGTTGAAGCTTGGGTTCAAGATTCTTGCTTAAAGTTAGAACACTACTAACTTGATGTTTGTTGCTTAAATTTGATGTTTGTGGTTGAGTTTGGGTGTTAGTGGTTAGAGACTCTCTTTAACGGCATAATCCAGATTTCATGTCAATAACATATAAAAATGGTAGTAAACCACCTTAAACACTCCCATAAGATGTAGGATCGAGTTAATAGGTTAATGGTTGCGATTTGGGGGCTTGGGAAGTGATTTCTCGAGCCTAGGAAGCCATTTTTGGGCTTAGGTATCGGTACGCAAGTAGGCAGTACTAATACCCTAGTGTTCTGGTTTAAGAACATTGTTCCATTAAGATGAACTATGAAGGGGGTACAAGTACTGTGTTTAACATGTACCATTACACCTTGTAATAAGGAATCGGTACGGGTCGACCCAAACTGTTAGACTTATTTTGATTTTGATATAACTAAAAGATTTAACTTGCAAAAATTTGTAAACTCTATATTCGATTCAAATTTGTCAAATATAATATTTTTAACTTGAACAATTTTTTCCAAAAGGTTTAACTTGATACATATATGGTTTTCTATTTGAAAAAGTCAACAAAAGTCAAAACAATGCATTTTTAAGTAAAGGTTTCGAAACCATCCAGGTGGTTTCGATACCATTTTTACAGTAAGGCCTAAAAACCTATTTTTGACTACAGGTTTCGAAATCCCCTTAGTGGTTTCGATACCATTTTTACAGTAAGGCCTGAAAACCTGTTTTTGACTACAGGTTTCGAAACCTCCTTAGTGGTTTCGAAATCAGTGCTTATAACGGCTAGTTTTTCAGTTTAAATTTCTCACAGGTTTCAAAACCTCTTCAATGGTTTCAAAACCACTGTGCAGGTGAGCATTTAATGCTTGGCTTTAATGGCTTACAACGGCTCCAAACTCCCCCCAACGGCTCCAACAGTTAGAAAACATCAAGAGCACATAAAAGTAGTCTAAGAACAAAATTGAAGTAACAAGAAAGTTCATACAAACATTCAAGCTTTCAAGAGTTCATTTTGTGCTTAATTTTCGATCTTTCTTGTAAAACACTAGAGTGTTCTTCATTGTAATTCTTTTGCTAGTGTTTCTTTGGGTGTGTGAGAGAGCTTAAACTTTTCAAACACATTCCTAGTGAGGATTTCCTAGTTTGCTTATTTGTATTTGTTTTGGGGAAATGATTGAATAGACTTTGGGGTATAAGTCTATTGAATTGTGTAAGGTTACTCCTTATCCTTAAAAGAAAGACAAATTAGTGGATTTCGGGAAAATCCTTAGTGTGAACACTAAGGTAGTGGATGTAGACTCCAATTAAGGGAGTTGAACCACTCTAAATCTCCCTGCAATTTCTACCTTTACAGTTAGTGTCCATCGTTCTTTCAAAAATCTAATTCACCCCCTCTTGGTTTTGTTCGATCAATTGCCACTCTCATCAATTGGTATCAGAGCTTGGCTCATTGGAAGGTCTTAAAACCTCTTGAGAAGATCCAAGAATTGTGCAATCATCTACAAGGTCATCTATGGCTTCCACCTCCACCATTGAAGCTTGGGGCGATTCTCAACCCACCAACAAGCCTCTCTTCTTCAATGGAGTTAATTATGCTTATTGGAAGAACCACATGAAGCTATTCATTCAAGCTTTTGATCTTGAAGCTTGGAAGATCATCGTGAGTGGTTACATCGCACCGATGGAGACATGAAGCAATGAAGAAAACAAGAGTTTCTCTATAATGCTAAGGCAATGCATCTCATATTTTGTGCCGTTGGCCCGGATGAGTATGGAAGGGTGTCATCTTGTTCCAATGCTAAATAGATTTTGGACAAACTTGAAGTTACGCATGAAGGAACAAATCAAGTGAAGGAGACCAAAATCGGGCTTCTCAATCTTAATTATGAAAACTTTAAGATGGACCCCGAGAAAGACATCAAAACCATGTCTGATCGATTCTCCGTGATTGTTAATGGTTTGAAGGGCTATGGAGAAGTGATCCCGGAAGATAAAATTGTGAGAAAGATGATCTACTCTCTTCCCGATTCATGGGATTCAAAGAAAACAGTGATTATAGAAGCAAAGGACCTCAAGACTCTCAAGTTGGATGAGCTCATTGGTTCCTTGCTTACACATGAGATGATGTCAAAGGGTAAGGAAGAAAAGAAGAAGGAAGTGGAAAAGAAGAAATTTGGTGTTGCTCTCAAAGCATCAAAAGAAGATATTGATTCTAGTGGAGATGATGAAGATAAAGAGATGGCTATGTTTGCCAAGAGATTCAAAAGATTCATGAGGTCCAACAAAGGGAGAAGATTTCAAAGAGAAAAGTGCTCCAAAAATGACAACAAAGAGAAAGATCAAATTATTTGCTATGAGTGCAAAATTTCGGGACATATCAAGTTCGATTGTCCCCAATTAAAGAAAAAGAGCTATGAGAAAAAGAAGCACAAGGCTCATGTAGCTACTTGGAGCGATGATGAATCATCCGACGAGGACGAGAATGAAGTAGCCAACTTGTGTCTCATGGCCATCGATGATGACTCTATGGTAACCTCTAATTCATCTTTTTCAATTGAATATACTTTTGATGAATTGCAAGAGGCTTATGATGAATTAGCTTTGGAGTTTGAAGAGTCAATTATAAAAATTAGAAAAATCATTTTAAAATTGAAAAATGAAAATGACTCTCTTTCCAAATCTAATAAAGAATTTGAAAGTAAAATTGAGGAAATGCAAGTTAAAATAAAAGAATTTGAAAAGAAAAACCAAGACTTGCACAACTTACTTTCAAAGGTCCATGATGATCATCAAAAGGAACTTTATGATCTTAAAGTTTCTTTTAATAAAGTTGGGACTAAAAGTTTTGAAAAAGGTGAAAATTCAAGACCCAACTATGTTAGGAAGAACTTTAATGGGTATAGACAAGGAGGTCATCAAAGATCATTTAATAGAAAGATAATTAGAGGCATTTGGGTTCCAAAAGGACTCATTGCTGAAAAGGAATATGATCTATTGTCTAAATGGTTACCAAAAGGGACTAAAATTGTAGGAACTAACTCTTATGGACCCAAAAGAGTTTGGGTACCAAAACATGCATAGTTCCCTTTTTGTAGGTGTGTTGGAGCCATGGTAAGCAAATTGAAGAAACTTGGAAAGCTCTAGACACACTAGAAGAAATGACACTTGAAGACAATATTGCCTAATCAACCTATCTTGGTTCAAGTGGTAACATTTTATTTGACATGCAATCTTTATTCATTTATGTTGATTATATGTGTTTATGTGTTTTAAAGCATGTTTAAATGTCCCCATATGTTTTTTATGCTCTTAGTAAAGGGGAGTTATGTGTTGCTTGGATTGCTTAATTTTGGCCTTATGTGATCTTGTATGTTTTTTTGGCCTTATAATTAGCAATTTTATTTCTATTCATTGTTTTCCATGACTTGTGTGCTTATTTGCCTATCTTGACTTAAAATTGTTTGTTGTTCATGTTTGAGTGGCCTTAGTTAGGTTAGTCACTCCTAGCTTTATATGAACTTTTTAGGATCCAACCCTTAACCTTGGATAATGTTTGTCTAAATGCCATACTTCTCTGAACTTATTTCAAAGTGTCCTAAATACATATAATTTTCATAAGCTTTAAGAATGCTTTTTCGGATCATATAGAGGCATAAAAATGCCTATTTTGTTGTTCTAGGGCAATAGGTATCGAAACCACTTACACTGGTTTCGAAACCAGTCGGGCAATTTTAAGGGCTGGGCGCATTTTTAACCAAAATTACCCAACTTTAAATTACCCAAAACCCTATTTGTTTTCTTCTAAACGAAAAACACTTCAAAACCCTCTCAAATTTCTTTCACTCAAACTCTCACTCCTTCAAGTATCTTATTGAATTCATCATCAACACATCTTTGGCTCTTGACTTTATACTTTGGGTGGTTCTCATTCAATTTTTTGGTAAGTTTTCAAAACCCTAATTTTTTTATTCGAATTTTCATTAATTGTTTGTCATAATAAGATGTTATTCATGCTTTCAAATCATTTAAATCATGTTAGCTTTATAACTTTATTCTTTCAAGCATGATTCTTAACAAAACTCATTGTGTTTCTTAAATTCTTTCATGATTGTGGGTATTTCGAAAATCTTTTAATTTTGGAGAATTTATGCATTGAAATATTGAATTGAGTTGGAATTTTATTTGTTATATCTTGTACAATTTGCAGGAGGTTTTGCCCAATCCAACACAAACTATTTCAAGATTTTCTCAAACCCTTGCTCACCAAGTGTTTGTTAAAATTCCCCAACAACCTTTTTGAAACCAAAACTCAAATTTCTCTTTAAAATCATGCCTCCTAGAAACCAATCCCTCTAGAGTCAAACGTCCTCGTGTTGAAAGAGGTCTAGGATCTCGTTCTAATCAACCTCAAAATCAACCTCATCTTCAAAACCCAAACTTCTTAAATTTTTGTTTTGAAGATAATGAAAAACTTAACCGTTTTCATCACATTTATGAAGCCAAAGAAATTAGAGCCGAGCGAACGATTTAGATTTTTTAACCTCCGAGCTCTATGAATTTGATTTTTGGCCTTTGTTTGTTGAATGGGTTGGATGAAATTTCTTGAAATTAAACCTCGTGTTTTATATAACCTTCTCAAAGCTTTTTATGCAAATGCTACTCTTGTTCATGTTCCTTATGATAACACCAAGGTTGTTGAAATTGATTCATTCCTTATGGGTACCCATTTTACTCTTTCTACGGTAACTATTGTTGATCTTTTAGGTGTTCCCAATTGTGGTGTTTATAATGAATCCGAAGTTGTTCCGATCCAAGATTTTCATGATCATAGTCCTACCCACCTTCATATCTACGATAGGCTTCTTCACCTTTTCACCACTTGGTTTTTCCGGCCTTCCGGTGGAAGATGCACGCGCATGCATCATATCGACTATTGGTGGCTTCACTAACTTCGCACCGGTAACCGTCCAAATATTGCCAAAATCATCTTTGCTTCTCTTTTCAATATAATTAGAAAACCTCATAGCTTCTCTCTCAATTATGGATGTGTTCTAAGTCACATCTTTGAGAAGCTAAATATCGATACCTACCTTGATCCCCCCATTCCTCTAAAGAGCAAGATTGATGAAACAAAGACAAAAAAGTCTGGTTGGAGGTTTATTGATGATGAATGGATTCACAAAAACAATGAAGATGAAGCCCACGTTGATCCAAGAGATGTTGTTGCACCGGATGCTCCGCCTTCCATTACCATCGAGTCCATGTATGCGACAATGGTCACTCGTTTCGATAACATTAATGCCCAACTTCGTAGCTCTCACGAGCTGCTTCGAAGCCTATATGGTCCTGTGGCCTCATTGGAGCGTGACATGCATGATGTTCGTGGTCATCATTTTCCACCTACATCACCTCATGATGAGCCGAATGCTTAGGAGCATATGCATTCTTATATGACTTTATGATATAGTATTTTGGACTTATTTTGATTTAGTTCCTTGGATTATGTTTTTAGGCATTTTATGCACCTCATTGGATATTTATTTTATGCCTATGGTTATATGTTGTATTATTTCTTGTTGAAATATTTGGATCTTTTATATCGATTATTTTGATCTAATGTTGTTTGATCTTTATGTAGCCTTTTTATTTGTCTTTTTGGTATAACAAAAAGGGGGAGAAAATGAGATAAAAATTCTTTTTGCCAACTAAACTAAAATTGTCTTCAAAACTTAAATTTTCAATATTCATAAAGACATTTTTCTTATGGGGAGTTGAAATGGGAGATTAAAAGATTTGACATTTTTTTACAAATTTTTATCAAGTGTTTTGTTATATCAAAAATGGGGAGATTGTTAGACTTATTTTGTTTTTGATATAACTAAAAGATTTAACTTGTAAAAATTTGTAAACTCTATATTCGATTCAAATTTGTCAAATATAATATTTTTACTTAAACAATTTTTTCCAAAAGGTTTAACTTAATACATATATGGTTTTCTCTTTGAAAAAAGTCAAAAAAAGTCAAAACAATGCATTTTTAAGTAAATGTTTCGAAACCATCCAGGTGGTTTCGATACCATTTTTACAGTAAGGTCTGGAAACCTATTTTTGACTACAGGTTCCGAAGCCCCCTTAGTGGTTTTGATACAATTTTTACAGTAAGGCCTGAAAACCTGTTTTTGACTACAGGTTTCGAAACCTCCTTAGTGGTTTCAAAACCAGTGCTTGTAACGGCTAGTTTTTCAGTTTAAATTTCTCCCAGGTTTCGAAACCTCTTCAATGGTTTCGAAACCACTGTGCAGGTGAGCATTTAATGCTCGACTTTAATGACTTCCAACGGCTCCAAAGTCCCCCCAAAGGCTCCCAACGGTTAGAAAACATCAAGAGCACATAAAAGAAGTCTAAGAATAGTATTGAAGTAACAAGAAAATCCATACAAACATTCAAGCTTTCAAGTGTTCATTTTGTGCTTAATTTTCGATCTTTCTTGTAAAACACTAGAGTGTTCTTCATTGTAATTCTTTTGCTAGTGTTTCTTTGAGTGTGTGAGAGAGCTTAAACTTTGCAAACACATTCCTAGTGAGGATTTCCTAGTTTGCTTATTTGTATTTGTTTTGGGGAAATGATTTAATAGACTTTGGGGTATAAGTCTATTGAATTGTGTAAGGTTACTCCTTATCCTTAAAAGAAAGACAAATTAGTGGATTTTGGGAAAATCCTTAGTGTGGACACTAAGATAGTGGATGTAGACTCCAATTAAGGGAGTTGAACCACTGTAAATCTCCTTGCAATTTCTACCTTTGCAATTAGTGTCCATCGTTCTTTCAAAAATCCAATTCAACCCCTCTTGGTTTTGTTCGATCGATTGCGACTCTTATCACGAACCGATATGTGTAGGCTGGATGAAATTTTAGTAAGCTCAAATCGTATTGGTACGCATGTGAGTACCGGTACCCAAGGGGTAACGTACCGGTACGCGAGGCCCAGTACCGGTACCCACTGTGCAATCTGCCTGAAAAATACATTTTGAGTTCGAGGGGCTGATAATTCGAGTGCTATGACCTGATGGGCTTCTAATGTGGTAAAATGAATTTTAAAATTGAGAAATCGAGATAACATACTCTTATACGAGCATAATGTGTAATAACTTGGTAAAACCTTGGGTGGTTTATTGTAATAGCAACCATATGAGATCCTTGTTAGATCGAGTGGTGATGTGTGTTTTTTGGTGGACATGTCTATGTTGTGTGCTGTAATGGACACTTTAATGGTTGAGTCACATTGGTTTATGGGATTTGGATACCTAGTGAGAGTGTTGCAACACCAAGGGATGAGATGCCGAATGTATGCTCTCGAGGCTGTGTGACACCAGACCTCGTTCGAAGACACTCGAGGAGAGATGTCGAGTGTAGGTGTATATTCCCGAGGGTGTGTGACATCGGGACTCACCTAGAGAGAGTGTATGTTCTCGAGAGTATGTGACATCGAGCCTCACTCAAAGTGTACGTTCCCGAGTCTCTGTGACACGAGCCTCACTCTAGGTTTATGGTATGATGCTTATGATTGATGTGTGAGATTTTATGCATCCATTAATTGTTGATTGCTACGTGTTTAGGCGGCTAGAGGTAGCATCGTATGTTAATGTATATTCCTTGTCATCATTTCTAGCTACATGCTCATGTTTATGATTTGCATGAAGTATAGTTTAGTAGAAGTGTATCCATTGAGCTTTGTTAGCTTAGCATTTAGAATCGTTGTTTTCGTTTCTAGGTTTGGCACATTACTTGGAGGAGCACCATTATTGAAGGATTTCAGCACCTCGTCTCACCAGAGTACAGTACTTAGGTCTTTGGGCTGTGTATTCGTAGGACCCTATCGTGTGTTTTGAAACTCATATTTTATATTTAAAATGATTGTGTCGAATTCTTTTATAATGTAATTTAAAAATGAGCTCCATTGTAAACGATTTCAAATATTTATCTATGTTCCAAACGGTTAAAAATCTAATAGAGTTGGAAATTGATTGTGGATTGGGCTAAACTATGTCAAAATTTTATGGTTGCAGATTGGCTTGAGGCCCAAATGTGATATCCGAGTTTAGGGTGTTACAGTTCTTTTTGGAATGAGTCCATTGCTTCCATTACTCACCACACTAATACCTCCTTTCTTTGGTACACATTGTACCAGACTTACCCATGAGCTGTCAGAGATTGGGTATATGATACCGACGTCGAGCAACTTGATGATCTCCTTCATCATGACTTGTTTCATGGTAGGGTTAAGTTTCCTTTGAGCCTCAATTGAATTATTGTGGCCTTCCTCCAGCGGGATCATATGCATGAACACTGCTAGAATAATCCCTTTAGGATCCGCGTGCAACATATTGCCTTCTTATGTAGTGCCAACATGTCAATCAATCTCTTTACCTATTCATGCTGCAACTTAGAAGAAATTATCATGTGCAACATGTTATCCTTTCCCAAATACACATATTTCAATTTCTATGGCAATGGTTTTAATTCTAAAACAAGGGTTGCTCAGTTGAAGGTTTGTCAGGTTTATGTTCCTTAATTGAATAATCAAGTGATTCAATATTTTTACTCGATTAACTTACAATCCAATTTGCCTCTATTTGTGCCTCGCTATCCAAC
The DNA here is from genome assembly GCA_030270665.1 of Hibiscus trionum. Taxonomy (NCBI): domain Eukaryota; kingdom Viridiplantae; phylum Streptophyta; class Magnoliopsida; order Malvales; family Malvaceae; genus Hibiscus; species Hibiscus trionum. The sequence continues at coordinate 2,621,243 of BSYR01000007.1, read as the reverse complement.
TCTACCTCTTTGATTTATTTAGATTCAGGTTCGACAATCATAAAATTGTCGTGGCAAAATTCCTCCACCTAAAAATTGAACTTTGTGATGGCTCTAGTAGCATGGCATTCTTCTAGATCATCTGCATACTTGAGTGTTTTGAAGACATTGAGTGTGACTTGCTGCTCATTTACCTGCATGATGAGTTCTCCTCTCTCAACATCTATCAACGTCCTTCCCATTACTGAGAATAGTCTTCCGAGGATGATGGGTGCAAACTCATCTGCTTCAGAATTCAAAACAATAAAATTAGTGAGAAAAATAAATTTATCCACTCTTACCAAAATGTCCGGATGAACATAAAATATACCAGCAAGCTGCAGCATGACTATGGTAGGTCTCGCCTTGCCTATGCCTAATCGTTGAAAAACAGATTTAGGTATAAGAGTTATGCTTGCTCCAAGGTCATACAGTGCTTTCTCGACATAATGGTTTCTGATATAACATAGTACCGTAAAACTGTCGAGATCCTTCAGCTTAGGCGGCAACCGATTATGCAACATCGCTATACATCCTTCTGCCAAGGCAACTGTTTCGAACTCGCTCAACGGTGTTCCCTTAGAGACGATGTCTTTAAGGAACTTATCATAATTAGGCATCTGCTCAATCACCTTTATAACCCCATCGACCCAGCCTAGTCGCTAGACCAGAATCAAGGAAACCACATTGGTTTGCCGAAGCAAACCCGAACTAACTTATTCAAAATTTGCTTTATTTTTTATTTTATTTTATCTAGATGCATCGTTAAGTCCTAAAGTGTACATACAAGCAACAATTCAATTTTATTCGATAAGGACATCGATAAGACACTCAAATGCAATACGAGCACTTTAAGTACCAAAATTCAAATATGAATAATTATAGAGACTTATACAAATTTCAGGTGACCAATACTTAATTAATCATATCTCATGCTAGCATGTTGATTTTCAGCTCATACAGATAACAATTAATCATCCAATTTAGCAAATTATGAAATTAAGGACTAAAACTTTAAACTACCAAAACATAGGGACTAATTCAAAATCAAAGGCTTCATATTGTAAACTTTAAACTACCCATTCAATTGATGCATGAACAAATGGTGATCAAAATGCAAAGGATCTAAACTTGGTAAAGCCCATTAAAAGAATTAACTATCGTCCGTATCGGTACACGGGAAACCTTAGCGGTACAGGAAGACATCAAAGCAAATATCAGAATCGGTACACAACAGGGTGTACCGGTACTCAGTTACACGTATCAGAATCTAGTTATGCGTACTGGTACCAACAAGTAATGTTGTTCAATGGATTGACCATGCGTATCTATATCGGCTCCAAGTGTACTGATATGAGTTGCACTAAAATGCATTTCAGGTATCTGAATCCCAATCCAATCATAACCAAATTACATACAAACAACATAGACATGCTCCTAAAATTATATCATCCTAAAACATAAATGCACAATTAATTGCATGCCAATTAACCAACACAGTTCATATTCTACCAAGGAATCTAGAGGCATGCTTCCTAAGAACATAAAGCAATATCCAATGCACCTAATGGTCAAGATCTCAAACATAGAATATAGATCAAATAAAACTAGAAGCATGTGGCCATATGTGCACTTAGAAAACAAGCAATCCAACCAATCATTATTTCAAATCACTTTGGAACATTAGCTCATATCCATCAAACATACTTAGCATTAAAACATAATCAACATCATACTTATTAAATAATATAATCATCCAACATAATATAAACTTTAACCATATAATCATGCCTTATACAAAATAACATGAAATATCCCGATGTTTATCCCACATCGCTATATTACAATTAATGATAACACCATAAACATATTCTTAAATACGTTTGTCTTGCGATCACTCCTTGCCACAAACCACAACCCCGCACTTGCTTAATTCACTATATTGACGAAAAAAGAGAGCGTAAGCATATAATGTCTAGTGAGTGCGCTCAAAAAGGAAAAACGTCAATGCATTTTAAAAAACCAAAACTGATATTAGAAACTCGTATTTAAGCAATTCGTACTCATCATTCTCAAAGCATTTAAATAGAACATACCTGCTCAAAACATATGCATCATGCTTTCATAATAATCTTCTCGTTCTCAAAGCATTTAATAAAACATGCTTGTATGAAATAGAGGTGTTCAAAAATATCTGATCCGATCGATCCAATAAAAAAATTTGGATATCCGATCTAATTTTTATTTTCAGATCGGATATCCGATCTGATTTTAAAGTTTTCGGATCAGATACGGATCACAACATTTCAAGTTTCGGATTATTCGAAAATTCAAAAATCTGAAAATTCAAAATTTCATGAATATTAATCTTGTTATATTTAACAATTTGATGCTTGTTATATCCAAAAATTAAAAAAAAAATTCATAGATGCGAATCTTGTTATATTTAGCAATTTTTTATTTTTATATTCAAAATTCCAAAACTTTAATAAATATGACCTTCAATTTCGAAAAAATTGTTAAATCTTATTATATTTCCTGATAATCGGATATCCGAATATCCAGATATTCAATTTAATATTAAATCGACTCATTTAAGAATTACTCAAAACAAAATTTCATCCCTTAATAACCCATTAAATATATTTTGAAAAATATTGGTCACGATAAATTTATCGGAAACCAATTTAATCTACCCAAATTATTTTTCGAAATTAATTAATTAGCTAATGTCTAACTCAAAATTCTAATATGATTTCGACAATTCACTCGTATCTTCTAGCCCGTTTTCCGGGATGTTACAGCCTCAACTAGTGGCAAGTTGATGTGAACTTGCTTCAGGATGTCAAGGATCTTCTTGAACTAAAACTCATGCTTCTGCTTCCTTAGCCTCCGTGAAAATGGTGGTGACAATCTGATCTCTTTATCTTTGCTCATCTCATCTGGCTTTTAAAAAAATTCTCTCATTATTCTTCTAGGGTTTTAGAAGAGAAGATGATGGAAAGATGAAAAAGATGGAAAGAAATGATTTTTATGTTTAGGTTGTAAAGGTGAAAAGGTGAGAGGTTTTGGAGGTAAAATAATTAATATGGGGTTTATTGAGAAGTGGGAAAGTGGGGTTTAATGTGGCTTGTGGAAGATGGTTTGGACATGTGGCGGCATGAGGATTAGAACACCTAAAAATAGGAGAAAATGTATAGGGTTTAATGATTAGGGAAGAGAAAAGAAAACATTTTTCATTAAATGCAACATATTCTCTTTACTTTTTGTTCATTAGCCGTCAAAAAACCCTAAAATATTTAGGAAAATTTCAATTCTCTTTCTTGCTTTATGGTTGCAAAATAAACAGAAGAAATAAAACAAAATTTAACTCAATGCTACAACATCTGATACGAAACAAAATAGCGGAATAAAATGCTGAAGCATCAAAAATGTAAATAAAGTTCAAAACAAAACAAAACAAATAAAAACAATATAGAAAAATAAAAGGGGGTGAAGCGGATACTTATGCTTCCTGATGTGTTGGGATGAGATTCGTTTCCAATACTTCTTATAGTCTATCTACACCCTCCATTGAGTGACAATTCTTCCCAAGAAGAGATGAGCCAAGGTGCTTGAAACAATTCCCTCATTGAGGAACCTTGGTGGAGATATATTTCTTTCTTGTTCCTTTATAGTCCATGCATACCCTCTACCTTGCTATTGTTCTTGAAGGCATTAATTCTTTGATGGAAAAAATTATACCAACCCCTAACTATTTGATTACTTCATCCTCATTGAATTCCTCCATCGTCGGGTGTAGCCTTCGTTGCTGTGGCAATCGTTGTTCTAGCCAATTGTTGTGGAAATCCTTTGTTAGGATCTTGTGTAAGTCAAGTGAAGAACCAAATTCTTTCAAAGTGTTCAAGTATCCAATCACCACTTTCTTTAAGCTTTTCAAACATCTCCATCAGTAGAGATTTTGGTACATCACTAAAATTAGAGGGAATCACCATGGATAGAGCGTCATCTCCCTAATAAGCATACCCCAACTTCAATGGTACCAAATCTTGCATGTGGTCTTGACATTGTGGATAAGAGCAATCTACAAATTTTTGCTCCAGCATCAATGTTATTGTAGTAGTCTGGGCTTCAGATTTCTCAGACGTTGTTGTAGCATTACTTTTCTCAACCTCATCGAGTGTTGTCACGTCTATGCTATGTTTAGGCTCCTCAAGCTTTGCTATGGAAACTCGTTGTCTAGGCTCATCCATTGTCGGGCATTCATTCTCATGCTCTCGACTTAGAGGTTCTAGTTGTTCCCCACGTATTGGGGAGATCTCTTTGTATTGACCCTTATCCTCTTGACTTGGGATTTTAGTAACCCCTTGAATTGGTTGTTGCGACATGCTTTTCAAGATATTCAAAATTTGCGTTGTGTGATTTTCAACATTTCTCAATGTTTCAACAGAACTTTGAAGCTTATCATCCATCCAAGCCATCATAGCCTCCCTAAAATTTAATTCCTCTTAATGATTACTGCGTTTTTTAGGCAATGGAATGAACTCTAGCGACGAAGCATGGTTGAGCATTCCATGAGAAGATTTGTTGCTCTTGAGGACTAATTTTCCATGACATGTATGCTACAGCAGCAAAGCTATTATCTTAAAAAACATTTTCAGCTCCTTGATCATACCAAGAAAGATTTTGTTGCTGGTTACACCGTTGGTTGTAGGCTTCGAGGTGGTCTCTGATACTCGTTTTACGATCCTCATATCAATATGCATCAAGATTGTATGGGCAATTTTCAAACAAATGTTGTCCCGCAAAATAATCACAGGAATTTGCTACGGCATGAACTTTTTGGGATGTTCCCAACATTTGCATTGATGTGATCGTGTTGCTCAATGCCGCAGCTTGCATCGAGAGACATGGAAAAGCATCATGTCCATAAAAATGATCCATTCTTCTCTCTCGAAAAGCTCTAGTGATTGAGTATAGGTCGTCAATGGTGGGTGTAAGATACTCTCGAATAGATCGACCTTTACCTCCCCACATGTTGATGTTCATTCACATCTAATTAAAGAAACTAAAAATAAACTTAGTAAGAAAATATGAACAATAGCAACAAGTAAAAATATAACTAAAAATAACAAAGAATAAAAAAAGTTAGAATTAAACTAAAATAAAGTGCAACTACTAAGTTATAATCACAATTGTCAATCCCCAGCAACAACGCCAAAAACTGGATGCATGTATAATGTATGTGTGATTTAAAGCAAGTATACTCGTCGATCAAGTAATAAAGTGATAAGTAGAGTGTCGAACCCACAAGGATTGGAGTGATAAACTCAAAGTGATTGCACCAAAGAGTTAGTAAAATAATAAGGTGTGGTATAATTAATAAAACTATAAACGAATTCTACAGCAAGAAAAAGTAAAGTGAAGCAATTATCAAGAACAAATAGATGTTGTAGCAAAGATATCGAATGAGAATGGATGTTGGTTTATTGCTATGTATGATGCTAACTATCAATCGAATGCTATAGCAGTGAGACTATTCTTATCTACTCTACAAGGTTTTCGTATAAACTCATAAACTATTTCTAGCTAGAAGCTGATAAAAGAGTGTTATGGCGATACATGTTTGTGTTAACCCTAACAACCTTATTATCAGTTTAAGTTCTACTTATTAGTCGTTGAAACCCTAATCTTATGTCAAAGCAAGATTAAAACTCAAGTTAACAACTTAAGCCCCATTCTTCATGTGGTCTAACTAAACTCTCTCGATATTAAGCCACAATTAAATAATAAAAGGCCTCTCTCGATAGCTCTTACAAGATTAAGCATTAAGATTAATGAATGGAATAGATAAGAAATGGATGCTATAACATTGAGTAATAATTAAATAAAGTAACTTAAACAATAAACCCAACAACGAGTATTTAGCTCATGTCTGAGTAAATAGCATTCATCAAAATAATATAATAAAGCATGAAAGTCAATAAAGCAACAAGGAAAGAGAATCAAAGCATCCTAAAATTTCTTCTTTGTGCCCTCGAACTAATGCTACAATGCTTCAATCTCCTCAAGCTTCTCTCGATAGCTTTCGGCGCTTGGAGGCTTCTCTTAACCTTCGATAATGATGGTTCTCCAATGTAGAAGACAAAGGGGTTGTTTCCTTGAATAAAAGCTTATCTGCGTGTTTGTGCGTTAAGTGCAGTCTATTTTTCTTGTGGTATTTCCCTTGCCTTTTATAATAAGAGAAAACCCTAGGGTTTAATACTTTAAGCACATTAAATATCAATAAAACAATATTTTGTCACATGCTTTTAATATTAAATATGATCTTTGATTTTTTCCACGTAATTAATGGCTCATTAAGGAGAGGGGACCACGCATTAAATCACTTCAAAGGATCCAAGATTTTTCTCCAGCATCGCATCAATGCTATGACATCCAATCCATCACAAGAGAATGTTGCTCCAATGCTCCAACACTCCATGCTTTCCTGCACAAAAACCACTAAAGCACCCTACCATTCCCACTAATAGCATCAATATATAAAAACATTAAGCTAAAGCATAAAACTTCATAACTACAAGCAAAATAATCCTAAATGCAACTATATGGTCTTTAACACATGTAATATTTCAAGTAAAAGGGCCTAAAATATGGATTTTCTACAGAGTTATCGTCAACAAATCAAGGACGGGTGCAAAGTTATCCCGAATGGGTCTCATTCGAACTATTTGTCGAACACCCTGATGTCCGTCCTATTGTCCATTAGCAATCACTCCATCAACTAGTGGATCGTTGTTGCGGTTGTTATTTTCATTGTTCAGGGCGTTATTATCATCACTGTTGTGCATGGTTTTTTTCTTGTTGTCTTGCACGATAAACTCTCTTGATTTCAGGTATAACCGGATAAAAAGGTTATTCTTGATTCATGCGCCAAGTCATGCATTAATAACCCACCTAAAAAGGAAAATTAAAACAAGAAAATAAAAGTTAGAACTAAAACTAAAAATTAAATGCAATTACTTAGCTAATATCATCAATTGCCAATCCCCGATAAAGGCGCCAAAAACCTGATATGTTGCGGATGTATGTGCAATTAAGAAAAAGTATACTCGTCGCTCAAGTAATATAATGATGAGTAGAGAGTCGAACACACAAGGATTGGAATGAAAAGTTTAAAGCAATTACACTTAAGAGTTAGTGAAGTAGTATTTGTGTAGTGATAAATACTAATGAATAATATGTAAAAGGTAAATAGTAGCAATGATTAGAAGGAAAACAGATGATGTAGCAAATATTCAGATGATTATGGATGATGGGTTTATTGTCTAAGAACTATGCTAATTATCATTCGAATGCTATAGCAGTTGTCAATACATGTTTGTGGAAACCAATTAAAATACTTATCTACTCGACAAGGTTTTCTAGTTAACTCCTAGACTCTCTTGATACCTAGAAGTTGATAACAAGAAGTTATGGCAATACATGTCAGCGTAAACCCTAACCACTTAGTATCTATTCAAGTTCCCCTTATTAGTTGTTGAAATCCTAACTGTATGTCTAAGCCAGATTAGAACTGATCGGTGAATAAACGTCACATGAAATGTGCAAGTGTACATTGTTGATGCAAGTATAGTTAACAGGTAGATCCTGTAAGATATCGATCCCAGGATGATAGGTATTTAGTTGTATTCTTATGTCGTAGCAATCAATTCTGAAAACATAAATATTGTGAGTGCAATAGTGGTTGTAATAGAAAAATAAAATGACTAAATATAAGATTGATGTGAAGGCAAAAAGAACATGTAACGCCCTGGTTTTGGGCCTAAATGTTTTAGATGTTGAATCGGGCCAGTCGGGAACGGTTCGAATCCTTGAGGTTGGTTTAGGGAACACCTAGTTCGGGATGTCTTAAAAATATGGAAAATATCTAAAAATCATCATTTATTATATAAATGATTATGGTAAAAACAATTTTACAAAATGAGATTTGGAAATATTACATTTTGGTATAGTGACCAAAATGCAGTTTTTGCAAAAGTTGACTAGTGATTGTTTTGTAAATGATTGAAACTTTGAATCTTTAAGAAGCTAATTTTACCATTTGTTTTCATCAGATTTCTCTTTAATTTGGGAGCTTTTAATAATTATTTAATTAAAGAAATAAAAGAGAATTAAAAAGGAAAATTAAAGTTGACTTTTCATAACTAATTTCACGATAGTTTTTCTCTTTTCATTTTCTCTCAACTTCCAATCAGCCAAACACTTTTCTCTCATCAAAGAACCTCTGATTTTCATTTTGTTTGCTGAGATTTTATCTTCCAAAAGATTTCTTATCTTTGTTTCATCAAATCCTTTTGATTTTTGCTTTGGATTTCAAGAAAACTTGCCCAAATTGAAGGGAGATAAACCATTAGAGGTAAGCTTCGTCCTTCTCCTCTAATGATCAGTTCTTTACTGAAATTCCCAAGTTATCAATCCTTTGTTGATGGTTTTTGAGTTGTTTTAATGTTATAAACATGAAATAGTTGTTAAATTCGGGATTCTTGATGAGATCTTGGTGATTTTCGTATTTCTATGTTGAGCTCTATTTTGAGGTTGATTTCTAACATATTTTGGATGATATTTGATGTTGAGAATGAGGTTTTAACAAATAAATCCCGAATAAGTTTGGGTTTATAAGTTTGAGATGCTAGATTTGTGGTTTTTGAGGTGTTTTTGGTGATCTGCTATTGCTGGAGGTATAAGGTTGTGTTTATGGTGATTTTTTATGTTGATTGAAGTGTAGAAAAGGTTAGAATTGATAGATCTTGACTGGGCTTTGATTTGAGAAAGTTTGGAGGTGATTTCGGTTATTTCAGATAGCCGAAAGGCTAGTTTTGAGTAGATCTTATGTGTAATGAACATGGGAGACATCTTCGAACGCATTTTTGTGTTGATCCGGAAGTGACATAAGCTTAGAAATCGTTTCGGCAAGCAAGCGAAATGTTATCGGTGAGCGCAAATGGTTTTAGAAGTCCTTGAGGGACAAGGAAACAAGGTTTGGGATTTAGGATTGGTTTGAAACACCATCCTAAGTCCGGAAGTAAGTATGTTTAGATTTGCTCTCAAAAAGTGGTTGATGCCCCTAAATTCTTTTGACATGCTCTTGATTTGAGATAGACAAATTCCTACTGTTTTATGCATGATTTATGACATGAAATGATGTTTCATATTGATCACATGAGATAGAATGACATTGCAAAGAGTTTTGCGATTTTGACTAAATGCTATGCATGAGTTGTGATTTTGAAACAGGATGAGTTTGATTTTAGAAATGTTGCATCAAAACAGTAGGTGAGATGATGATTTTAATGTAATATATTGGCATAAATGATGAGAAGATTACCATATATAATTGGTCGACCAATAGGATGTAAACTGCACTATAAACTAAAATTTGTGCATGCTCTTTGGATTCGGGCAATGGGGGTAGTGCCATCCTGATCCAAAGTGAGAATTTGATGATGAGAGATACCATCGGGGTAGGTCTTGGTGAAACACCCAAGCTTTGTGGCGAAGAGAGATATCACCATGAGAGTCTGGTGATGTGAAATTCCACCGGGGTAAGACTTGGCTCTATGTCAAGCTAATCCGCATATCCGAGTAAAGATAGAATATGAAATGCCAATATATGAGAATGTATTTGATTCACATGTACCAATGTTGAAATGATTTTTATGCTATGAGAAATGCATATGAGATTTTGAGATTTATGAAATGCTTTTGAATATCAAGCATGTATGGATTTACCATGAGATTTGCATTGGATGAATACATGAGATAGATAGATAAATGGTACATGTGATTTTCAAATGGTGATTTGTTTTGAAATGGTTTTTCAAGCATGAGATAGAAAGAGCATGGTTTTAGAAAGGAATTTCAAGATAGAGATTTTAAAAGCTTGCATTGTTGTATTGGTGTTTTTAGAGCTTGCCTCACTAAGCTATCGTGTTTACGCTCTCTTTTACCAACAATGCAGATAATTGAGACATTTTGGGCAGCGAGGAGACTTAAGGGAATCCAAGGAATAGTTAAGCTCAAGTATGGTGATGTTTTACATTTACTTTAGTAATGATATTTGGCAATGGGATTTAATGGTTTGCTTTGGGAGATGTGTTTTGGACTCCCTGTTGTTGATGCAAGTTTTATTTGGTTTATATGGTTTGTAAAAGGCCATTATATTGGTTTTGAGGATTTACCTTGCCTTTTGGGATGCTTATAGTCTTTTGGTGTTTTTGACTTTTAGGGAGCATGCTTTAGAAGTCAATTTTGATGTTGATGATGTTAGACATTTTTCCTTAGCTTGTACCTTTGAGTGTTGATGCATATTGGTGTGCAAGCATGTTTAACTATATGTTGGAATGGTTTGGATGGGTCGTTGGGGTTCAAAATCTGCATTCTAGGCATTTGCAGACTGCAGCATATTGGTACACCTCAGGGTGTATCGATACGGCCTGCTTGTTTTGTGAGGGGCGTACCGATACACGGGGTCGTATCGATACCCTCTTTAGTCACTGGACGAGGGCATATCGATACGATACCTCAGCGTACCGATACGGTCTGGTGATGCAAGCCTGGGCAGTTTGATCATCGAGGGCGCATCGATACCCTCCTAAAGAGTATCGATATGCGGGTCGTTAAGTTGATTAAACCTCACTTATGAATGTCTTGAAACGTTGTGTTTTAGTCCCTAGACCTCATGCATGCAATTGGATGTGATTGGTTGGTTAGACTGTGATGAAAATTGACAAAGAAGCATGAAACATGACTAATTGAGTAATGGTAACTTTAAAATCTGAGAAGTTCTTGTAATTTGCAGAAATTACATTTTGGTCCCTAAGTGTCTAGTTTGTGCAATTAAACCCTTAAACGAAATCCGATCGTTGTGCCGTTTCTTCCTGTACTATTTGGTGATCACATAGGACTTAAGTTGCATTTAGAAAAGATAAAAGAAAAAAAGTTTGTCAATCAGAGTCGGCTTTAACGAGTTGGCTTCGGTTTTCCCCGTGTAATCACCTCGGTTCAGGTCAACCGTCTAGACCGGGCTAAGGGGGTTACAGAACAACTTAATGAAAGTAAAAAATATCAAGTAAAGATTAGGATCCCCTACGCTCAACTTGGAAGATTATAATGTGCAACAAGGCAACAACATACGATGGTTCACTCGTCAAATAAAATAACAAGCATGCTTATTGCCTTTCATTCAGCTCTCAATTGATGAATCAAATATACAGATTAATCACAACTCCAGTGTTCGTCAAAACTACACATCCTCGAACAACTGGATCAACTCTCGTTGCATCCTCATTCAACTCTCGTTGCATCCTTATTCAACTCTCATTGTAATGGATTGTTAATCTGAACTGTTATTGCATCTCTCAATGTCAGTGACTATGCTAAACACTCTCATGCAAACAAAGTTCAAATGCAACAATTGAAATAAGAAGAAAGCTAATAAGATTATATTGAACCTAAAATCCAAGTTTAAACAAGTTCATAACACATCTAAAAAGGTAAAACATCATCAATTAACAAAAGAAATATAATAAAGCTTCAATAAAGATCTATATCTAGAAGGATTTAAAGAAGAAAACCATATTTCTCCTTGTTTCGGCACATGAGTCCTCGTTTCCTCATATGTTTCTGCCATGCTTTGCCTTGGTTCTCCAGAAAGAGTGTTTAAGTCTCCATGGGAGGAGAGCTTCGAAAGGTTGAATATGATAGAAATGATAATCGCGTGAGTCTGCTATCTCTCTCCTCCAAAAATATCCTTTTATAGGCTGCCGAGGTAAGGACAACTATCCTTTAGGTGATTTGCATGACAGTCTGCCGTACAAAATTTATTGTAATAGAAAATCCAACTAGCGAATTCGTCCATATCCTTGGTAGTCTGGACAGCTGGCCACTGCAGTGTTGAAACTGGATGCAGTGATGAGACATCCTTTGTAGGGACATTAATAATACATCGACAAATAGCAAAAAAAGGCAAAAAAATTGTATAACAAGAGCAACAATGACTAGAGTTAGACAAAATGCAAATAATAAACATGAAATGCATAAAATATTGATGTGGGGACAAATTAATCCATAAATGAAGGGGGAAACATATTCTTTAAATAGCTATCAAGAACCTAAGTTGACAGCTTAAGCTCCACTGTTCACATTTATCTAACTTAACTCTCTCGATATTAGGCCACATATCATTAATTAAAAGGTCTCTCTCGATAGCTCTTACAATAATTATGCATTCAGAATGATGAACGTAATACATAAGGAAAAGGTGTTATAACATTAAACAAATAATTAAAACATAGAATCTTAAACAATAAAACCAAAAAAGAGTATTTAGCTCATGTATGAGCAAATATCATCCATAATATAAACAATAAAAGTCATTGCAGTTTATCAAGCAAGATAGAAAGAAAGTCAAGCGTCCTCGAATTCTCCTCCAAGCCCTCGAACTGTGATGCAGCGCTCCGCACTCCTCAAGCCTCTCTCGATAGATCTCGTCGTGTGGAGACTCCTCTTGACCTCAACGATGGTGGTTCTCTGATAGTTGAAGACAAAGGGCTATTGTCTATGATCAAGCTCTCTTTGTATTGTCGCCCAATTTGTCTTTAAATAGGAGACAAAGCTAGGGTTAAGAAACTCTAAAGTGCGTGAAACCTCTTTGATGGAGATCTTGCTTTCTGAATCATTCAATGAAGTTCATAATGGAGAGGGGTCCATGTGTGACTTGATTATTAAGAGTCAAGGTTTATCTCTAACTCTGCTGCACATTAGAAATTCTGCTCCACTGCTCTTACATTCCACTGCCTTGGTTGCTTCCTACACACGCACCACTTGAAACAACTACCTTTCCCATCAAAAGCATCAATATATAACAATTAAGCTCAAACACCATTAACTCCCTAACTACATGCAAACTAATCCTAAATGCAACTATATGATCTTGAAAACATGCAATATTCCAAGTAAAGGGTCCAGAATATAGGTTCTCTACGTAGTCATCAGATATGTAACACTGCGTTTTATAAGCTCAATGCTCGGAACCGTTGTATTTGTGCGTAGGTTGGTAGATTGATCGGGAGCCTGAAGAGCACTATCAATATTTGATTCCAGCAAGCGATGACTGCTAGAGTACGATACTTGTATTTAGTGGGCTGAGTATTCATAGGACCACACGTGGCCGAGTCTGTAACTTTATTTTGAAATATTATTTTGATATACAATGTATAAACTTGAAGCTCCTATTTTGTAAATTGATTTATGTGGTTTATTTAATTATACGAAGTATTTGATGATATATTGTTTTGAATAAGGGCTAAATCTATGGTTTTTAAAATGAAACTTTTTGACTGACCCAAATGTAGTACTTCGAATCCGGATCGGGGTGTTACAACCGTGTCAATTAATTGCCTTCCCGGTATTCGACAGAGTCATTTTCGGTGCCTTTTAGTTATCCCTAGAAGAAGAATTGATGATAGAATAAGATTCGGTAATACATCCCTACATTAACCTTGGTGAACTTCGTGATTCGTAAACTTCTTTTAGTCGCTGCACTTCTATCATTATCCCTAAGGCGAATTTGCTTCCACCAACGGATGTTTCAATGGAACTTGTATCCAAATTATTTCGTGAATCTAACTCTCCTGATCTTAGATAAATGAATTCACATCAAGCATCTATTCCTAGACTACTTGAATCGCAATGTAAAACAAGAATTTGCATAAATACAAAAATTAAATTAATAACCAAAGAAATTTATGTGTTCACAAACATCAAATACTCAATAACCCAAGTGAATTTAATTCATGGTTGGGTTGAAATAAATCACAAAGATAAATGAACTAGACATTGAAATGATCAAAAGAGAAAAGAGAAAATAAATCTTCGTTCTTCGAACTCCTCCTTGGCCGATCCTTTTGTAGTTCTTGATCCCTTTATCCAGCTTGGTGAATTGTGTTGATGCGATCCACTTAAATAGAATAGGGAAGACTCCATTTCAATTTTAAATCGTCGGGATTATCTTTTTATCTTTATCTACAATAGTTCTTGAATTTAAATATGGGTAATTATCCAAAGTGATCAGGATAAGGCTTGGAGATAATGATCTTATTGCAACTTGCCCTAGCAACTACTTGGTAACTGGCTTGGTAATTTGTCTTTCACAAATAGAACAAAAACAACAGTGATTTCTCCACAAGAATAGCAAAACAAAATGCCAATCCCAATAAAAGGAAGAACTATGAATTTATGCACGAACAACTAAAAATGCAACTGAATGGGCCTAATTCTAAACAATAATCTAAGTAAAGAGAGTACAAAATATAGTACTTTTTCATGGAACTCGACAGTGGCCTTGAAGCTTTGAGAATAGTGCACTGGTGGGTCACGAACCAGAGAACATAGAAACTACAAGGTTGAGGTTCGATCGCTCGACCAGTGGGGGATACACATGACACTTGATGGGCGTTGTGACGAGGGGCTCACTGGAGGAAGAAGAGTATTTACCCACATAGAAGAAAATTGATTTAAGGTTTAAAATTGAATTAGGGACGATTTTACTAAGTTAATAAAGCTGAGAAATTAATAATAGAGAATAAAATGACCATGTTTTGAAACATCCAAGCCTAAAGATCAAAACGACGTCATTTTAAAATGGCATAATGTCAGAAAATGACCCTAATATTTGACTTAATAGTCATTTCGGCTTCTATTCTATTTTTGAAGCAATTTCTCCCTTAACGTTTCATTTAGGGTCAAAATGGCCCATCTGTGAATAAAAATTGTTAGTCAACTAACGATAAACAACTTGGAATGACTTGATAGAATGACATGTCATAAGAAAAAATATTTTATATTTTATAAAATTTTATAAAATTATTTTTGACTGATGTGTCATTCTATAAAGTCAACATAATTGCCTATATGACATTGCTATCATGGTGTGCACCGCCATGTAGGTTTGTCACGTTATGTCAAGTCATTTACCGTTAGTTGACTAACAATTTTCATCCGCATATGGGCCATTTTGACCCAAAATTAAATGTTGAGGGCTAAATTGCTTCAAAAAAGAATAGTGGCCAAAATGACTATTCAGTCAAACATTTTTAACGCCTAAAAAATTTGATTGGAAGTTTTGATGGTTTAGTCGGGTTCGGTTCGGTTGAACTGGGTTAAATGGTTAAGAATGTTTTGAGAAAATAAATAATTTGAAATGAGAATTTCAAAAGGATAAATTCGGATTAAGTTTTAAAATTTTTTAATTATTCTATTAAGCATTTTGGTGTTTGAATAGGAAGTTAATTCAATCAATTTTAATGACATTTGGGATTTAGTGGCCAAAATGTTATAAATGCAAAATTGTTTTTAAGTGACTAATTTGAAAAAGGGTCATTACTAAAAATCCTTGGAGAGCTAATTTTCCTAAATGTTCTAATTGGGTCTTCCACCTTAATTAACAAAAGATTTTGATGGTTAATTATTTTATCAAGAACATTTCTTCATTTTCCTAATTTCTTAACATTTTCTCCCAACATTTTCCCTCATTTTTTCATCACTTTCCTTCTTAGGATTTTCATATTTCTTTGTTGTTTTCAATGGAGAAATGTCGTTGGATTTCTATTTTCTTGCCTTACAAAACCTTGACATTAATTCCTAAAGTTCTTTATTGATATTCCATAGTATTTGGCTTTTGTTTGATGTTTAATAACATGGTTTTGCAATTTAATTCAAGGAATTGATCTTAATTGGTGATTTTAGTGTTTTGCCTAAAATCTTGATTTACAAGATGATTGCTGGAGATTTTTATTGGGTTAATTCACATTTTACTTGTCTAAACTTAATGTGAAATGAGGTTTTTGTTTTCAATTCATGAAACTATTTAATTGTTTAATTTTTAAGGTAGTTTAATGTTAGTTTTGGGGATATTATGGTTGAATCTTGATTGATGCAGTTATAAGGATGTTTGGATTATGTTTTGGGATGTTCTTTGATGATGTTACAGTGTTAGAATCTTAGGTTTGTGGCTGATGTCTGATTGGTAGATGTTAGCGGTAGTTTTCGATGTTTTCGGATGCGGTTTAATTGAGGTTGCAAGGGATGGTTGTAGGCTATTTTTGGAATGCATTTTGATGCATTGTTCCTCTAATTTTGTGTTGCCAAAATACGGGAGGATCAAGCCTAGCCTACCTTGCGGATTCGGATCGTTCCAAAGACTTGGAACGCAACAACAAGCAAGGTGTTGTGTATCGGTGAGTGTAAAAGTGTTTCGACACTCTAAGAAGTTTGATTAACGGCTTTGGGAGTTTAGTTGAACCCAAGAAAGCTTCATTAAGCTCGAAAGTAAGTTTTCCCTATTTCGCATTTTGATTATGGATTTGATATGAGGCATGATTTACATATTTTGGTTGAAAGCATGAATTGGTTTACTTACTATTTTATGCATCATTTAAAAGATATGCAATGATTTATCAAGTATGATGATGCTTAAGAGAATTGAGAAATGGTTCCTAAATGGAATGTGGTTGTTTCCTTGGGCAATGTGATTTTACATATAAAAATGGTTTGTTAAATGCAAAAGGAAAAACATTAAGTAAATGTGTTTAAAAGAGTATATTGGCTATGTGGCATACAAAAGTAACGTACCGGATATAGTTGGCATCCATAGGGTTTAAAGTGCACTATAATATAATTCGATCGCTCCGCGACTTACGAGTATTTGGTGAGACTACTCAAGCTATTGGTTCTTTGCTTGTGGTAGAGGTGAGACTACTCGGGCTGTTGGTTCTTCGCTTGTGGTAGAGGTGAGACTACCCGAGTGAAGCTGAACCTTGCTTTTGTGGTAGAGGTGAGACTATCCGGGTAAGATAAGAAAGGAAAATCGGTAGAGATGACACTACTAGGAAATCTGTGTATTCGATGTGGTTTTATAAAGGAATAATGATTTATTAAGAGTTACACTAAGTGCCAATATATGAGAAAAAAATGGGAAAACTATTTTGCATATGGTTGTTGTGCATATCATGTTTTGCAAGAAAGTAAGCAAATTGCATTGGTTTATACTTTCATACTTTACTTTGCAATGAATGCATGGTTTTATCAAGAGTTTTGAAGTGCATTGATGAACCTTAGTAGAGCAACCTCACTAAGCATGTGTTGCTTACGCTCTCATTCTTCTTTGTAGAGAATTAAGAATTGAGGCGGCATTTGAAGCAAGGGGATCTTAAAGATACCGTTGACTTTGAGTATGGATCTAGCTTTAAAATTTTGCTAATAAGGAAATGTATCAACTAAATTTAGGGGTTTTGTAATTTGGTTTTCCATGGCCTTTTGAAGTTTATATCTTGCTGATTATTGATTTATCATGTTGGATTTTGAAGCATGTTGATGGATTTGAATCCTTGGTTGTTATACTTTTATATTTTTGATATGCCATGAAAAGCATGTTATAAGGGAATGCGTTTGCCTATGTTTTGGATGCTCAATCAAGTCTTGAAATTCCTTTATGGATGATTGATGTTAGGTTATTTTTGAATCGAGCTTTTGACCGTATTCCGAGTATGTTGATTCGAGTCTTTAGGAAGCATGCATCTAGTTTATGCGTTTGTATCCAAGAATGTATAATTGATGGTTTGAATGCTTGTTGATGTATGCCAAGTATGTTAAATCTGTTTAGGATGCATTATAGAATGTTTGGGGCAAGTTTGATATGGTTTGGAGGGGCAAAACCAAACAATTTGGGCAATACAAGTTTGCCCATACCGGTATAGGGCCTTTTCATATCGATATACGAGGCCTAAACCAGACCGAGCTTGTGGAGATATAGCCTTGGTACCAATACGGGGTGAGTCGTATCGGTACTGATTTTGACTACTAGAATTTATGGATTTTTGGAATTAAGCTTGGGTACCGGTACACAAGTTTCTGTACCGCTACGACCCTTGTTATCTTTAAGCCCATAATCGGTATGGTGATTCGCGTATCAATACGACCTTAATCCTTTCAGTACAGAATCCTGCATACCAATACGAGTAGTCATTGTGGTAGTTATTTGGTTGTCGAGGTTTTAGATTCTTGCGTTTTAGTCCTTGTTTGATTGTATGCTATTTGATTGAGTTTGAAAGATCTGTTTTAGCTTAAAATTGACATTCAAGAATAAAACATGGTTAATTAAGGAATGAAATCTAATTAAGTCCTCATAATTTTCTAGATTTTCATTTTGGTCCCAAGTTCACATGTTCGCGTAATTGGACATTGATTCGATGTTCGATTCGAGTGAGATTTTAACCGCTGACAGTATGTACACACCAGGTCTTAATAATGTATCTAGAAAAGATAAAAAGATGAAAATAGACCTAATTTGAGCTTTCAGTTCAGGTTTTCTACGGTAAACCTAATGTGGCTCTCTTGGTTCGGGTCTAGCGCCTAAGCCAGGTCGAGGGGGTTACATTTGGTGGTATCAGAGCCAAGTTTGTGAAATGTTGGGATGTTTGCTAAAAGTTATGTTTGTTGTTGAATTGTTTCCATGATGTTAATTGTTCGTAAGCATGGCTATTGTCTTTTATGATGTCATTGCCAATGATGTGGGTTTATTGGGGACGTATTGTATATTACCACTATTTTCAAATGATTTTTATAGGTTGTCTTGAATACTTTGCCGAATGCCAGCCTAACTAGATTGTATTTGCATGTTTTAAATATTAGTGAGTATTCCTCTGAGACGTGATACTCGATCTAGTATGAGTAATGTACCAAACGACCAGAATCCTGAAGATATGGTTAGAATGTCCAGACTTCTGTTGTTGATGCTATCAATTGTGAACGTTGTGGGAGACGCCACTCAGGAAAGTGTTGGGGAGCAGCTGAGGCTTGTTGGATTTTTGGTTCGCAGGAACATTAGAAGTGTGATTGTCCGCGATATGTTATGGATGCACCAGCTCAGGCAACTTATGTTGCTGCACCTACTAGAGGCCTAGGCCGTGGCAGGATTAATTTCCAGAGGCATGATGAGTGATAGAGGACTGTTACTCAAACTATGGCTATTCAGCCAGAGAATAGAGGGAAAGTAAGAGTGTATGCCCATAATGACACCGACGTGATCGCAAATACATTTACCTTGTAGTCTTTGTCATTATTTTCTTTGGTTGATTCGGGTTCCACGCATTCATACATTCTTAGTGAGCATACTCTTTTGTTGGATATACCTGTTGGGATTTTGAATGTGGGTGTCTTAGTAACTAGTTCTGTTGGGGAAACCGTTAATGTTATAAGGTTGTATAGGAGATGCCCTTTGGTTTTTCAAGGCTATGTCTTTGCTGTTAATTTAATGGAGTTTTCGTTTCATGGTTTTGACGTTATCTTGGGCATAGATTGGTTAAGTGAGCATAGAGCTTTTGTTTATTTCGAAACCAAAAGGATTTCTTTGAAGCTTGTTGGCGACTATGTTGTTGTTGTTGTAGGCGAGAATGTTAAATTCTTGTCTAACATCGTCTTAGAATTACAAGCTGAGAAGATGATGAAAGTAGGTTGCCAAGCCTACTTGGCATTTGTGATGAATCCGGGTACCAAAGGAGTTCGAGTACAAGATATTCGGATGGTATGTGATTTTCTAGAAGTTTTTTCTAAAGAGTTACATGTATTGCCACCATATAGGGAAGTTACGTTCTATATCGAGACGTGCTTTGGTACGACTCCGGTGTCAATTGCTCCCTATTGCATGACGTCGAAAGAGTTAAAAGAGTTAAAGACTCAACTTCAAGAGTTTTTAGATCATGGTTTCATTCGTTTGAGTGTTTCCCCTTTGAGTGCACCGGTATTGTTTATGAAGAAGAAAGATGGAACCATGCATATGTATTGATTATCAGCAACTAAACAAGTTTAATATTAAGAACAAACACTCATTACCGTGGATTGATGATTTGTTTGACTAATTCCGAGGTGCGATGGTGTTCTCAAAGATTGATTTGAGATCCGGATAAAATCAATTAAAGGTTAAGGAAGCATATGTGATGAAAATTGTGTTTCGCACAAGATATGGGCATTATGAGTTCTTGGTGATACCGTTTGGTTTAACTGATGCTCAATTGCTTTCATGGATACGATGATCAGGGTGTTTTATGAGTATCATGATCGGTTTGTGGTTGTTTTTATCGACGATATCCTTGTGTACTCTCGTAAAGAGGAAGAACATGATCAACATTTGCAGATAAAAGAGAATCAGTTTTACGCTAAGTTGAGTAAGTATGAGCTTTGGCTTAATGAGGTGATGTTTCTTGGTCATGTTATCTCAGTGGAAGGTATTCACATTGATCCGCATAAGATTGAGGCTAACCTTAGATGGAAGCAACCTAAGTCAGTGTCAGAGGTTCGTAGTTTCCTTGGTTTGGCTGGGTATTATCGTCGTTTTTTGGATGGTTTTTCTAGTATTATTGCCATGCTGACTAGACTTTGTAGGAGACTGTTCCGTTTTATTGGACGAGGGGTCGTTGGCGTAGTTTTAAAAATTAAAGGAAGTTTTTTCACATGCTCATGTGTTGATTCAACTGGAGGCGGGTAAGGAGGTTGTGGTGTATAACGATGCATCGTATGTTGGTTTGGGTTGTGTGCTGATGCAAGATGAGAAGGTTATGGCTTATGCATCGAGAAAGTTGAAGGTGTAGAGCGCAACTATCCTATGCATGATTTAGAGCTTGTCGTAGTAGTGTTCACATTTATTACCATGCCATGCATTCATGTTTACATTTCTGTTTTTATTTTGTGTCATGCCATGTACATTAGGTTAATGCCATGCATACCAAACCACTAAAAAAATTCATTTTTCCTATCTTAAAATTTTGAAAGTATGCTAACTTTTTTCTAGTATAGTATAGTTTGATCTAGAATATTCTGCCCGATGATTAATTTGAAATCCTTAGTTTTCCTATGCCAGCAGAATAGAGTAATGCCAGGTCTGCTTGGCAATTGATCTCTAGTTTATGGAATTGAACTTTCAATTAACACATATTATGCATCTAGTTCCTAAACAAACTTAGAATTTTTGAAACTAAGCTAAAAAATGAGGATATTTGATGCCAGGGAAAAAGGAATTAATAAGGCAACAATATTTTGCCAAGGCAAGAAAAAATGTTGAACTCTCCTCTACCTTAGGGATAATAGGTGACTTGGGGCTTCGTGATTTGCTCCCTCTTAGTTCTCATGTCAAAAACTTTAGGGTATGAGTTGAAGAGAAAGCTTAGTAATGTCTGGATTAATGTGGGGGTTCGTGGTATGCTCCCTCTTATTTCTCACGCTAAATAGTGTTACGAAGCATGCTTAAAATATTTCCAGCAAAGACCCTTGGAAGGAATAAAATAAAAATTCTAAGTTTAGGTAGTAAATTTGATTAAGAGAGTAAAAGGAAACTTGATGCATATTGTCTACACTTCATACACTCTTCATGACCTTAGACTAGAGTTATATTGTTGCACTTGAATTTGCTTATCTACTTGGCATTATTGCACTTGGATATCTGAGGATAAAACTACGGCCATATTCTGCTTGCCAACACCTGTTGGCATTTCGACCAAATATTGTTGCCGAGGTACTCATTTTTTATGTTTTTATTAATTATTTGCATCACTTGAGGAAAAGAAATAAGCTAGGTTTGGGGGAGTGTTAACTCCTCAAAAGCACTG
Source organism: Hibiscus trionum (assembly GCA_030270665.1). Classification (NCBI taxonomy): domain Eukaryota; kingdom Viridiplantae; phylum Streptophyta; class Magnoliopsida; order Malvales; family Malvaceae; genus Hibiscus; species Hibiscus trionum. The sequence continues at coordinate 2,599,506 of BSYR01000007.1, read as the reverse complement.
ATTTTTATGCTTATTTTACAATGTCTTTGCTTGCCTTTGAGTACATTTAGTTGTTAAATTCATGCATTTTGCATAAGGAGTTTGAGATTGGTTTCTATGCCAGTGTGAAGGGTTGCTTTGTTGGCATTATTACAAGCTTGGCAGAACAGGACATGCTTGGCAGAACAACACAGAAACATGAGAAGGAAATTCCAAAGAGAATGCCGAGCTGCAGATGGCACATTTGGACTAGAGATTGCCAGCTCAGCTGGCATAAAAGAGGAGTCTGATGCCCAGTCAGGTAGCCGTTGGACCTTGTACACGTTAGCCCTAGGATTTAAATTTTGGATAAGATGATCACATCCCTTATCCCTTGCGCATTCATAATTCAAATTTCAAGGATTATCCTAGGTGTCTCGTTCTTGCCTATTTAAAGAAGATCGATCAATGATACAAGGAGAAAGAGTGAAGATCAGAGTGAAGATCGGAGTGAAGAGAAGGCTGAATCGAGGAGCGATGTGGTTCGACCAGCTTGACCGAGAACTTGGAGCCTTTAAAGGGCTGCATCGACGGACCCCCTTCTAGCCCATTCTCTTTGTTTAATTATTTTTATTTTTAATGATGATGATGGGATGAAGGTTTTTGGATGGATACCGCTAATCTTTTACAGTTGATGGGGATGTTTGCGTTTAAACGTTGGTTTTATGTTTAGCTTTTAATAATTAAAATGTCTTGGCATTGTTTTCTCTATCTGGCATGTTTTTAAGTTTTTCTAAATTCTGTGCCAAGCGACCGCTTGCATTGTTTGCTTATTGCACCTTAATATCTTAACAGACTTGAGAGGCAACAATTAGTTGTCAGATACTAAAGAGAGAAGCTTCGAAAGAAGATGTTCAAGTATATGAGCTTACTTCTAAAGTGAATCTACCCTTTAGGAGTATAGATTGGAACATAATCGAATTAATTAATGAAAAACTTCACTATAGACATATATGAGTTTAACATGGTTAATTTTGGGCATTGCCATGGACAGAGGCAATGCCATCTTTGAATCTGCTCGGCAAAATTACCAAGGCAGACCGTTACTAAAGGTTGGCATGAATAGCGTGAAAACCAGGCATCCCTTGACAACGATCACAACTCATTTGAACACACCTCTTGCCAATGCTATTTTATTTTTATTTATTCAAGTCATTTTCAAAACCAACTTCATAACCAAGTCATTTTTAATAGATAAATTTGAAAAATAATATATATATATATATATATATATATATATAATTGAACACTATCTGGCTTTTGTTCTTTGCGTAATTATTCTATGCACTGGCAGTGGAAACAAAAAGTTTCCTTAAATGTCTTAATTTTAGGGTTTATGGATTCTATTTAGGGTTTAAGGGTTATGATTAGAATTTAAGGTTTAGGATTTGAATTTACGGTTTATAAGTTAAAACCTAAATCCCTAACATATCATCCTAAAACCTAAAATCTAGCCTTTGATCCTAAATTCTAACTCTAAACCCTAAATTGTAACCATAATCACTAAATTCTAAACCCTAAAACCATAAGCTCTAAACTAAAACCCAAAACCCTAAATTCAATACACTTTTGGAAACTTTTTTGTTTCCACCGCTAGTGCATGTGATATTTTCCCTTGTTTTTTTATCTCTCTCTCACACGCACACACTCACCCACCCACCCACACACGCATGCACGCATGCGCGCATGTGCACGCGCGCGCACACACACACACACACATGGGGTAAACTACTTGAATGACCACCTAACTACGAGGATGACGTCGATATGCAACATTCAAGCCACTTGCCGCTAAAATCTAATGGATAGTGTGTTGGAAGTCTCAAACGAACAACCAATATAGCCAAGAAGGGGGTGAATTGGATTTTTGCTTTGGTGGATGAAGGGCTAAGTAATAAAAATTGGGACACTAAGATTTATAGTGGTTCGACTACACAACCGAGTCTACCTCACTACCTTAGCTATTCACACTAAGGATTTTCTCTAATCCACTAGATTTGCTTTCCTTTTTCTGGGTTTAAAGAGATAACCCTTATAACCAAGGCTTATATCTCAAAGTCTTGAAACGCTCTCTTTACAAGAGAAAAGAAATTTACCAAACTAAAGAAAACCTCACAAGGCAAATAAGTTTGCACAATTAAGCTCTCGCCCAAAATCCTAAACACTTGAACAAATGTAACAATTTGACTCACTAGTGTTTTCTACAAAGGATATGACAATTTAAGCACTAAACTTGATTTCTCAATACATGAATGGTGGCGAGTTGTTTCTTCTTGTTGTTGCATGGCTACTTAGAGAGGTCTTTTAAACCCTCTAATGAGTTTGTAGCCGTTGTGGACTTTATTTCCAGCATTAAATGCATTTATGGTGCAGGGCGTATCGGTACACAAACATTGGTATCAGTACGCGTCCTGAAATAGAAAGAGTCATTGGGTGTTTTAACACAGGGTACCCGTACACGATACAGTTGTATCGGTACGGGCCCATCGGTATCGATATGGTTGAAGCCGTACCGGTACACAATTTGGCTACTGGAAAATTAGATCGTTTGGGGAGAAAGGGGCATATCAGTACGGGTCAAATTGTACCAGTACTCAAGGTCTGTTTTTTTTTTTTGACACTTTGGCTATTTAAAATCATTTTAAACATGTCAAAAACCCTTTGAAAAACTTTCAAACATATTTTTCAAGTTTATGAACTTTTGAAATATTTTTGCTAATTTATTTAAGTAAAAAATTTAATTTAAGTTATATCAAAATTAAACATCTCAACATAGAGAACGTGGCAGTGGCTTAAGTGCGCCTCATCATGTTTGAAGCGCCTAGGGTTCAAATCTCATTATTGCCATTTACATTTCAATTATTTTTCACCAATCAAGTGGCATGTGACATCACTTGATTGGTGGAAAATAATTGATATTAATTAAATTAAAAATTTTAAAAAAATCTCAAATCAAATGGTGACACGTGTCACCATCATATCGGTAGGTTATTTGTTAGATTAAATTAAAATTAGGATTAAAATGATAAAATGTATAAGTAACATAGATCAAATATGTAATATACAAATTTCAGATAACCGCCACATCACCTATCTGTTAGATTTTAACCACAAATAGTGTAACACCCCAATTTTGGGCTTAGAAGTTTTGGGTTTGAACCGGACCGGTAAGATTTTTTGGTTCGAATATAAAAGGTGGTTTTAGGGAAAGCCTAGTTCGGAATGCATTAAAAATATGGAAAAATATCTGAAAATCCTCTTTTAATATATATAAGAGAGTGGTGAAATCAATTTTACAAAATGGGGTTTGGAAATATGACATTTTGAGTTAGTGACTAAAATGTAATTTTTGAAAAGTTCGTGACTGTTTTAAAAGGATTGAAACTTTGAATCTTTAAGGAGCTAATTTACCCCAGGGAGGATTTCTCCAGATTTTTCTTGATTTTTAAAGACTCGTTTAATGTTTAATTAATAAAAAGAAAAGAGGGAAAAGTCACATTTTGGTTTCATAACTAACTTTTGCCAAAATTTTCTCATTTCATTTTCTCTCAAAATTCCCTCAGCCAAACACATTTCCACAGCAACTTTCCTTTTGATTTTCACACCTAAAGAAGAGTTTTCAATCTCCAAATGATTCCTAATCATTTCTACATCAAATCCTCACCATTTGCTTAATGAATTTTCAAGGATTTTGGCTCTAAACAAGGAGAAATCCACATTTAGAGGTATGAACGTCCTTCTCCTCTAAATACTCAGTTCTTTACTGAAATTCCCAAGTTCTCAATCCTTAAATTGAGATTTATTAAAGGTTTTAATGTTGTGATCTTGATTTTTGGCTTAAAATTCAAGATTTGGATTTAATTTTGAAGAAATTCGTATTGGATGTTTGGGCTCTGTTTTGAGATGTCTTTTTGATTTATTTTGGATGTTTAAATGATGTGAAATGGAGGTTTAATCAATGCAATCCCGAATAGGTTGATTTTCCTAAGTTTTTACTTGTGAAAATGGTGGTTTTTGGGGTGATTTTGGTGTTTTGTTAATGTTGGAGGTATAAGGACGAGTTTGGGTTCATTTTGGATGTTCATTGATTTTTATTAATGGTTAGAAGTGATGGATCTTGGCTGGGTTAAGTTTTGGAAGAGTTTGGAGGTGATTTTGGTTGTGTTTGGTAGCCGAAATGTTGGATTTGTGTAGAGCAGCGAGTTTAGGTGTGTTGCTGGTGATTTTAATGCATGATGATGCATTAATCCTCTGTTGTTATGTGTTTAAAACATGGGAGAATGATTCGGGGGCAATAGAGGTGGCGTTGGAGGTTTCGGATGCTTGGAAGGCTTGACGGCTAGCGTAGTTTTGTGTATCGGTGAGTGGTAAAGATTTTTCCAGCTTTGAAACATTTTGGATGAGGCTTTGGGAGCTTAGTTTAAGTCTAAACAACTTAGCTAAGCTCAAGAGTAAGTAAATGGAATTTCTCTCTTGGTTTGGGATATGCTTTGGTTTTTAAATGCACTTGGGATGATTGTGTTTAAATTACTGTTTTTAAGCATGTTTGGACATGGTTTATTATCGGTTATTAATGCCATTATGTTAAAGATGCATGAGGTAAGTAATCCTTGACTTGCTTGGGTTGTGTGCATATGATTCTAAGCATGTGATGCTTGTTGATTTGGCATTTTGGTTATGCTTGTAAAAACAGTGGATTAATGTGGTAAAATGGTTATATTGGCAAGTGATGTAAGTGGTTCTTGGTTACTTTAATCGGATATAGTTAGCCGGCTATAGGATTGGGTGCACCGTGAATTGAGTCGCCTTGGATGTTGAGGGGTTGTGATTGTACCGTAAACTCCATCCAAGTACCCTAGCGATTGAGGAAATTAGTGTCACCATGATGGAGGATGGCTCTCGTGGGTGGACTTTGTTAAGAGTCACCGCGATGGAGGATGGCTCTCATGGGTGGACCTTGTTAAGCGTCACAACGGTGGAGGGTTGCTCCCGTGTGTGAGCTTGGTTAAGGTGATTACAATGGTTGAGGTAGCTCCCATGTGTATGCCTTGTGGTATGTCCCGGCTCTCGCTAGTGAGTTATACAACTTCCGATGAGTGATGTTGAGGGGTTGTGATTGTACCGTTAAACTCCATCACGGGTGTTGAGGGGTTGAGATTGTACCGGTAAACTCCACCTTGTGTTGTTTGGTAGTGTGTATGAAGCGTGTGGGATAACGCTTGTAATCGCGTATCCGATTGTGTCTTGTGTTGTGATGGTTTGTGAATTGTCGCTTGAGTGCCATTATAATGTGTTTGAATGTAATGAAGCAAGAGTTGCTTGGAAATGATGCAAGGTGCAAGGGAAATATGTAAATGATGCAAGAATGCATGCGATGCTTGTTAAGCTTGAGCACTAGTATATTTTGCTAATGTGAATGGTGTATATGTGCATAGAATCTCATAAATGCATTGATGTCTTGTGAGGGCTTGTTTTAGAAGGCATGTAATGCAAGTGTTGTTTTTGTGGTTCATGTGTTGCATTGGTTTAATGCGTGAGATAGTTAGAAGGAGCTAATGGTTTTCAAAGGGGTCTTGTTTTGAGATGTTCATCAAGAATGAGGAAAGTATGTTGTGAATTGGAGGTGCTTTCCAAGGAATTTGTGTTTAACTTTGCATGTGATGTTCATGCATGAAAAGGGTTTAAATGATAGTTTGCAAGAATGTGTTTTGGGGTGAGTTGTTTAGCTTTTCTAAGCTAATGGTTGGTTTTCATGTTAAGCAATGCATGGTTTGAAGCATGTTGCTTTAAAAAGGGGTTTTCAAACAATGCTTTGGTTTATTGAGTTGTATTTACTTTTTAAGAAGGTTTTATGATTTGCTGCATTGATGGTGTTTTGGTTTTGAGCATCCCTCACTAAGCATTATGTGCTTACGCTCATTTGTGTCCATCAATGCAGATAATTGAAGTTGGGACAGCAAGAAGCAAGGGATTCAAGGAGAGCTCCACTTGAGAAGTATGTCTCGGTTAATAGCTATAGATAATAAAGGCAATGGGGGGAGAGTCTTTTATATTGATGTGTAACGAGTTTGAGTATGTTGACCATATTTGGTTTGTGGTTTGAATCTTGTTGTTTATCGCTTTGCAACATCTGAATCTTCTTATTCATAAGTTGTTGCACTATGCTTCTTGTTTTAAAAGCTTGATCAAGTGTTGGATGTGTTGAAAGAGTTGGTGCACCTAAGGTTTACTTTGCATCTAGATTTTAATGCAATTTGGTATTTATGATGCTTGGCCTGTTGTTGATATGTTGAGGATTGATTTAGAGTATGTTTGATGGTGATTAGAGGTGTAAAAATAGGCTTTTTTGCTGTTTCGAAACAGGTGCTTGTTTTGGCTTGGGCGTTTCGAAACGAGTAGAGGTGTTTCGAAACACTTTGGCTACTGCCAAGCCGCGTTTCTGAACGGTCAATTCCCGTTTCGAAACACTTGACCGTTGGGCACTGATTTGAATGGTTTTGAGGTTTGCAAGCTTTACATTTTAGTCCTGATTTTTGTATGTGCAATTGCTTGAGTTCGAGATGTCTGTTTAAGGTGAAATTTGACAGAGAAGCATATAACCTAACTAATTTCATAATGGTATCTTAAAAATTAGTAAAGTCCTCTTAATTTCAAGATTTTACATTTTGGTCCCTAAATTCGTATGTTGTGCAATTGAGTCCCTTTTTGTTTTCCGATTGCTGTGATTTTTTAGTATGCTTATCTCAAGAGTATGCCTAGGATTAATGTGCATCTAGACAAGTTTAAAAAGAAAAAAAAGGGTCGTTAATCAAGGTTGACTTTCGGGTTGACTTTGGTTTTCCCCGTGTAATCTTCGTAGTTCGGGTCAACCGTCTAGGCCGGACTAAGGGGGTTGCAAATGGCATAGTTATTACCACTTAAATGATTTTTTTAATCGAATACCACTTAAATAGTTACCTGGTTATATTCACACAATTAACACCATGTTGGTCATATTGATACTCGTGGTAATTTAAGTAGTTTATCCATATTTTCATGTCGGTAGACTTCTCGCTAACTCGGACGTGCGGCCTTAGCTCGCTTTCTAACACTTTCGCGACTATGTAAGCTTGAAATGATCAAGCACTACGGCTTAGATCCTTGCGGAAATGAAAATGAACAACGGAAAGGGAAATGACACCACAAATAGAAGCAAGTGTTGGGAATGCTAGTTGTATTCCACAATGATGAAGTGAGTAAATGAGGAAGGGCTAACCTCTATTTATACATGAAGCCCCGTACATCCAACGGTTTACATTAAATCAAACGAACGGCTAGGATCACCTCTAAAATCTCTAAATCCCTAAAAACAAAGGGAGCCATGAAATTATTAAAATAATAAATCAAAAATAAATTACATGGCTAAAAATAAGCAAGACTTGTTCCAAATTCGGATTGGACCCTCCTGGGCTCGATCAGGCAGACCCATGGTGTGGAAAACATGCCCCATGGTGCGGAAACAAGCCCCCTAAGGCCTCTGGTGCGTGCTGGCTGCACCCTGGTGCGGGCAGAATGCACCCTGGGGTGCGCTAGACAAACCCTAGTGCTGAACTGGCTCGGTCGCTGTCTCGCAGTCCGTTGCATTCTCCCCCACTTGAGCTAGCGACGCCCTCGTCGCGCGGCCGGCATGATACTGCTCCACTTGCCTCTTGAACTGCCAAAGGTCCTCAGCTAGTTCCCAACTCCCCTCACTGTCGAGAAGTACCTTCCATCGAACAAAATACTCATGCCTTGGCCGGTGACCTGGTCGACGGATGACTCTCTCGGCTTGGACCTCCTCGACCTGGTTCTCATAATAAACTTTCACTCCGACTGGTGCTCGGTGTGACTTGCCCCGATCCGGATCCTCTTCATCCTGATGAAATGGCTTAAGCAGGCTGACATGAAACATTGGATGAGCTCGGATAGATGATGGTAGCTCTATTCTGTAGGCCATAGTGCCTACTCTCTTCAACACTTTGAACGGACCCTCATATCTTCGTACAAGCCCCTTGTGCACGTTTGGGTTGCGCAAAATCCTGGTCAACTTGGCTAGGACAAGGTCGCCAACTTGAAAGTTCACATCTCTGCGCTTTCGATCCGCCCACTTCTTAGTCCTCTTCCCCGCCTTGTGCAAACAAGCTCGGGCTAACTCCTGATGGTCTTGCCACTCCATGGCATACTCATGTGCTGCTGGATTAGGCCCATCATACTTGGTAACAACCGCGTTGGGTGTGAGCGGTTGCTGCCCCATCACTATCTCGAACGGACTCTTACTTGTGGCTTCGCTCCGTTGCAAGTTATAAGAGAACTGAGCCACGTCTAACAGCTTGGGCCAATTCCGCTACGTAGCACTCACATAGTGCCTCATATAAATCTCCACGAGTGCATTTACCCTCTCGGTCTGTCCGCCTGTCTGTGGGTGAACACTCGTCGAAAAGTTCAAGCTCGATCCCGTAAGCTTGAACAACTCGGTCCAAAAACAGCCTGTGAACCGTGTGTCCCGGTCACTGATGATGGTCTTTGGCACGCCCCAATATTTCACCACGTGCTTAAAGAAAAGTCTGGCTGCTTCCTGGGCTGGGCACACCTTGGAAGCTGGGATGAATGTCCCATACTTTGAAAACCTGTCAACGACCACCATGATACTCGACAACTCGTCAGTACAAGGTAAACCAACAATGAAATCTAAAGAAACACTTTCACATGGTCGGTTGGGTATCGGCAACGGCTGCAATAGTCCTGCGGGCTTCTTCATCTCTATCTTGTCTTGTTGGCACACAAGGCAAGTTTTCACATAGGCTTCATTGTATGCACCCATGTGTGGCCAGTAGTAGTCTCGGGCAATTAGGGCTATGGTCCGAGTGATACCTAGATGTCCCGCCCACATTGAATCATGACACTCCTTCATGATCTCCTTGCGCAACTCACCAAACTAAGGCAAATAAAGGCGACGGCCTCGGGCATATAGCAAGTCCCCCTCGAGCCAAAACTTCCTAGTTCTGCCCTCCTTGGCCTGATCGATCAACATTTTGGTCGTTGGGTCATGAGGTAACCCCTCTTTGATGCGCTCTAAGAAGCTTCCCACGGGCAGGCTAACAGTCTCGATGTTGTACCTCCGACTTAATGCATCAGCAACGGAATTCACCTTCCCTGGCTTGTACTCCAAGGAAAAATCAAACTCTGCTAAAAATTCCTGCCAACGGACCTGCTTGGGAGAAAGCTTCTTCTGGGTCAGAAAATAACTATTTGCAATATTGTCTGTAAACACAACAAACCTTGACCCCAGAAGATAGTGCCGCCAAATGCGCAAGCAATGTACTACTGTTGTCACCTCCTTCTCATAGACCGTGTACTTCTTCTCGATCTCATTGAGCTTCCGGCTTTCAAAGGCAACCGTATGTCTCTCTTGCATCAAGACTATTGAGTGTGTAAAAGTTCTATATTTTACCCCCTATTTAACCCATATTTCTGCTGCATTCAAGCATAATTCATTGCATTTAGGTTAGATTTCAGTTATACATCACAAATATATCAAATGGCACAGTTTCTACTGAAATTGGTTACTTTTTGCAGGTAGCTGCTGTAGCAGATGGAAGGCAGAGGAGAAGCAGACGCTGGGCAGTGAAGAAGAAGAGCTGGAACTGGATGTGCAGACGAAGAGGACGATGCTGCCATGGCCGCTGCCGTGGCAGCCAAGGACGACAGCGATAGTGAAGAGAAGAAGTGAAGTGGGCCTCGACAAAAAGAGAAAATTAATCTCATCTGTCGTGGAGCACCCTTATATTTTTCCAAGCCCTAGATCAGAATGAAGGCGAAGCCCAAAGTTCAAGGAAGAAACTCCAAGCAAGAAGGAAGGACGAATTAAAGACTTATGCTCTGAAGATTTAGTCTTTAATAGAGTTGTACTTTAGTTTAAACTTGTATTCTTGCCATATTAGAAAACTTGAACCCAAGGCCTATATAAAGGCATGTAATTCGACCTAGGGAGGGATATCATCTTACTCTCTAGCCTTCTTCCCAAAACCCTAGCCGTTTTCCATTCTCATCATGTTCTAAACTTCCCCTTGGGCTAAGGGTTGATTTGTAAAGTAGTTGCAAGGATTGCATTTGTTTTAGGAATTTTTCTGTTCAATAAAATAACTTTAGGTTTGCTTATTCTGGTTTTCAACATCTTGCAAGAGTATCGGGAGAGCATTGTGAGATTACACATTTACTTAATATCGGGAGAGTTAAGTATACGAAAGGAATAAGTACGGGTTCTCTAGTTTATGGTTGAACTATCTCGGACCTAGGGATAGGACGAGGTTAAGTGGCTAAAGAAGAATTCAATAACATCGGTGTTCATCCTTCGATTCACGCCGGGAGGTATCATCAAAGACGTGTTCATCGACAGACTTGGACCTAGGGATAGGCCAAGGCACAGCAGGGATTCTTGCCAAGCTTGAAGTACAGAGTTGTGTGATCACTGCCGCGACTAACAACAGACCGCTGCCGCGACAGGTGCAACGACAGAACAGATATTCCTAGACTTTGCAACACCTACACTACTGAGCAATTCAATGTCGGCGCATTCTCTCTATCTTGAATTCTTTACTGTTTTATTATCAGTATTCTTTATTATCTCGTGACAAACCTTTAAACTATTTCTTTTTCCTCTTGTGCAGTAATTCCAGGTTGAAGCTATTAGCCCAGTCCCTGTGGAGACGATATCCGATACTTACGTATCACTTTACTACTTGCGTCGTGTACACTTGCACTACATTGCGATAGACACTTTTACACGCAACAAGTTTTTGGCGCCGTTGTCGGGGATTGGCAACATATCTTTACCCTACCTCTTACTGCACTTCTTTTATTTTTTCTGTTTTATTTCACTTGGATTGTTCAACTTGTGCTTTTCACAAGGTTTTATGTTTATGCGCAGATCGAGACGAGGAGAGGAACCTGAGTATCCATTAGACCCTGAAATCGAACGCTCATACAATCTTAGGAACCGACTTCGCTTTGTTTTAGCCAGAAACGAATACCTTGAAGAATAGTTAGAGGCCATGAACAACCAAGGGAATCCCCAGGATAATGAAAATCCTGTCGGAGATGGAAGGAACGGTCCACCTGCCGATCCTCTTGTCGCTGCCGCACGCCGGTCATGCCGAGACTACATGCTCAATGATCATGTGGAACTAGAAACAACCTTGTCAGACGTAGAAGTTGACAACTTTGAGCTGAAACTTGTTATGTTCAGCATGATCAACAACGCTGGCCAATTTAGTGGTGCTGCTATAGAGGATGCTAGGGAGCATCTGAAAATGTTCCAGGAAATATGTGGTTCGTTTAGACTACCAGGAGTTAATCCGGAGATACTGAGGCTTCGGTTATTTCCTCATTCATTGAGGGATAGGGCGAAAACTTGGTGGAATAAACTAACGTCGGGTTCAATACGAACTTGGGAAGATTTAATTCGTGAATTCTTGTCTCGTTTTAATCCTTCACATTTATCTGAGCGATTACGTAACGAAATTGCTACCTTTCAACAGGAAGATGACGAGCCAATGCACGAGGCCTGGGAGAGATTTACCACTCTTCTGAGAAACTGCCCTATGCATGGATTCCCCGTTTGGAACCAGGTAACTAAATTTTATAATGCTACCAACTTACAGACTCATATGAGAATTGATTAAGCAGTGAATAGATTGTTGCTGGACAAAGATCCAGAAGATGCAATGGTAGTATTGAAAAATCTGGCGAAGAACGAGGAACAGTTTCCTATAGCAAGAAGAGAGGATAAAAGAGTACTAGCTGTGAAATATTATGAGGCCGACAGTTCTCTAAAAACACAGGTGGCATATCTCACTAAGGCAATGAAAAAGCTCTTGAAAGAAGATTCACAACCTGTCTATTCTGCTGAAGAGGTATGTGAAACTTGCGATGGGAATCACAGTTCGGAAGATTGTCCAATACAGTTAGAGGAAGGGATGTATTTTGGGAACTACAATAAACAGAACTACAATTCCAACAACTACAATCCCAACTGGAGAAAGGACCCCAAGTTCTCTTGGAGCAACTCTAATAATGCCCTGAATTCTCAAGCACAAAACACTCAGAATCAGGGGGACCTAGATTACTGACTCGGCAGCAACCACAGCAGCAGCAACAACAGCCACCACCTGCCACGACTAGTATACTGGAGCAGACTCTGGCTAAGTTTATGTCTCAAACAGGAACTTACATTGAGAACATGAATCACTTCGTCAAGAAGATTGAGTCATTCATGGATAAAACAGAGATGCGGATGACTAACCATGAAGCTACTCTGAAATCACTGGAGACACAGATGGGTCAGGTTTCCCAGCATATCAAACCGAGGTAGAATGGAGGATTCCCTAGCGATTTTGAAAACGCTAGACAACCCACACATGAGCAGTGTAAAGCCATCACGACAAGGAGTGGGAAGAAATTACTAGGGCCAGAGAAGCAAGTTGAACCGATTAAGGAACCAGCCCTGGAGTCGACTGCCGAGAACGATGCCCCGGCAGACAACAAACAGCCTGCTGTCGATGAACCTGTCACGACAGCAGAAGGGACTGAGGAGAAAGATGAAGAACCTAAGCCTCCTCAGATCCGAATGCAGTGGGAAGGACGTATTGCTGATTATTGTCCCCCACCTCCTTTTCCTCAGTGGTTACAGAAATTGAAACATGAATCCCAGCTTAAGAAAATCTATGATATTTTTAAGCAGGTTCACATCAATATACCACTGTTAGATGCCGTTAGGGAAATGCCCGGTTATGCCAAATTCCTCAAGGAGGCCATGTCGAAGAAATCCAGGCTTGTGGAATTTGAGACGGTTAAAATGATAGAAGGATGCATGACCATTCTGCACAAGCATCCACCCCAGAAAAAGAAGGATCCTGGGAGCTTCATAATACCATGCATAATCGGAGATAAATTTGTGGGTAAGGCACTTTGTGATCTTGGTGCTAGTATAAATTTAATGCCCAAATCTATTTTTCAGAAATTAGGTATTGAACGAGCACGACCCACAACAGTTATGCTGCAGCTGGCAGACCGCTCTTACGTGCAACCGGAAGGAAAAATTGAAGATATTCTGGTAAGAGTGGATAAATTTATTTTTCATGCTGATTTTCTTGTCTTAGATTGTGAAGCAGATGAGAATGCACCAATCATCCTCGGGCGACCCTTCTTAGCCACAGGAAGATCACTGATTGATGTAGAAAAGGGAGAACTCACTATGAGGGTAAATGATCAAGAAATCAAGCTAAATGTTCTCCAAGCAATTAAGCACGCTGATGTAGAGGAAGAATGCAAGGCTATCACTAAAGTGATCCTTGACCAACCCTGCATCAGGTCGGACTGCCATGACATCAAATTTGGCTACTGCCCCAGCAGCCATTTAGATAATTGTCATGACAGCGACGACAACAGCAGCTCCTTAGAATCTGATACATCTGATACTGAAGGTCAAGAGGAGGTAAACTGGATAGGCAATCATCCAGGTAAGTTATTCGAGCCCTTAAACGTTGCCCGTAATCATCTCTTCCAAGTTGATGCAGGTATCGCACACCCAGATATCGCACACCCAGATACCTCCTCTTGAACGCGTTCAGAAAGAACGTCCAAGTTACATCAGCTTCCTCCATTCCGGAGATAGTGGTTGTCCACCAGGTATACGCATCGTCATGCAACAAAGATATCACACAACCCAGCTTTTGCACATCATTGCAGTTCATTTGTCCCAAGACTCTCTTGGTACTTTCCAACCAAGACTCAGAACCCTCAGCAGACAAACCCCTGAACTCAGTCCCTCCCAGACTGCGCAAACGTTCTAGAGGTAGTCTAGCATTAGCATCTCCTTGATGCCCATCTCCTTGAGCTCCAGCTACCGCCGCTCGAAAGGCTCCAGCAATAGCTTGTATCAGCATTGTCATATCAGGAGCAGCTTGCCCCTGCCCAGCTTCAGGTCCAGCGACCCCAGCACCAGCGGCAACACCAGCTCCTTCACCCCCAGCACCACCACCACCAGGCGGAGGAGATAATCCACTACATTTTCAGCGTTCTCCTCATTCTCATTTTGAGCCATAGCTCGCGTATTAATCCTCGTCTCTCTACGAGGTCTCATTCACTAAACAATGAAATCACAATGCAATAAACAAAGTCAGGCTCAGCAAGGTAAGCAATCAGAGTACTCAAGCTCATTTCCAATTAAAATAAATCATTTCATTAGCTTTGATTTGGCAATGGGTCCCTCTAACATGCTTCATCACAGCATACACCACAATTGCAACATTCTTACAATTCATACTTCATACTTTCACTCAACAAGCATACAAAGCAATCATACACATATCACCCACTTAACCATTCCCAATTACTCGAGAACTCAGCTCTGATACCACCAAATGTAACCCCCTTAGCCCGGCCTAGACGGTTGACCCGAACTACGAAGATTACACGGGGAAAACCAAAGTCAACCTGAAAGTCAACCTTGATTAACAACCCTTTTTTTCTTTTTAAACTTGTCTAAATGCATATTAACCCTAAGTGTATTCTCAAGATGTACATGTTCAAAAATCACAGCATTCAGAAAACAAATAGGGACTCAATTGCACAACATACGAATTTAGGGACCAAATTGCAAATTCTGAAATTTAAGAAGACTTAGCCAGTTTTAAAGTTGCCATTATGAAATTAATCATATTTCATGCTTCTCTGTCAAATTTTGTCTCAAACGGATATCACAAACTCAACCAATTGCATATACAAAGATTGGGACCAAAACGTAAGAGTTTCAAAACATTTAACCATCAGATTCAGTGCCCAACGGTCGAGTGTTCCGAAACGGGGAAGATCCGTTCCGAAACGCGGGACCGTTCCGAAACAAGTTGCGGAACAAGGCTTGGCAGTGGCAAATCCGTTTCGGAAAAGCTCTTACCTGTTTCGAAACGCCATGGCCATTTCAGGCCACCTGTTCCGAAACGGTAGCACCCGTTCCGAAACGAGTTGCCCAGAATTGCAGAATTTTGCTGGTTTATTACTCTTTCAACCCATCAAACACATCCATATGTTCTCCATATCATACACACAAGTCATCAAACACTTAAGGAACATATTAGCACCATCTAATCTCAATCATAGCATCATTCAAGGAAAATCCCAATTCTATAGGCATGCATCCTATATTGAAAAATCATGCAACCATCAAACACCAAACCAAATACCAAAAGGCCATTTACATGTTCCAACATCATTAAGGACATAAAACCAACTTAGGGAGTCCAAAACATCTCCCAAAACCACAATCTAGGTTCCCATTGCCAAACGCCCAAAAGCTAATAGTGTTAGGAAAACATTCACCATACATGAGCTTAGTCTTTCACTTGGATCCTTGACCTCCTTGCTGCCCTTTATGCACTTCAATGCTCTGCATTATTGGTTTAAGAAAGAGAGAGAGCGTAAGCACATAGCTTAGTGAGGAATGCTCAATTAAAACATCACAATAATGCATTTATAAAAACACCTTTTCAAGGCCTTTAGTTTCAAACAACATTTAGCATGCAATTATGCATACAAACCAAGCATCTCATGCTTCAATCCATCATCATGTCATATTGGCTTACAAGTGATAATCCATAACCATTTTACAACTCAAAACACAATCGGATACGCGGATTACAAGCGTTGTCCCATACGCTTCATACACACTACCAATATCAAGGTGGAGTAAATGGTACAATCACAACCCCTCAACACCCGTGATGGAGACTATGGTACAATCACAACCCCTCCACATCACTCATTGGTAGTTGTATAACATCACTAACGAGAACACGGGACATACAACACAAGATCCACACATGGACTTTTAACCACCATTGTGATCTTAACACAAGATCCACTCATGGACTTTTAACCACCACGGTGATCTTAACCATCTCGTTAGTGTACTTGGATGGAGTTTACGGTACAATCACAACCCCTCAACATCCAAGGCAACTCTATTCACGGTGCACCCAATCCTATAGCCGGCTAACTATATCCGATTCAAGTACTTTAAAACCAACACATCACTTGCCAATATACATCATTTAACATCATTAATCCACTGTTTTAAAGCACTTATCAAAGCCATTAACCATCATGCATTAATATGCACCAAAACCACATTTATCAATGTTCAAAACAAGGATCCCTTACCTTGAGCATCCTTCAACACATGGCTTATAAAACCAGCATTTAACATGCTAAAATATGCTTTCAAAACAGAATTTAAACATGCAAATAAAACACATTGCATTCAACCATCTCATGGTTCATCAAAAACAGAGTTTCTCCGAAAACTTACTCTTGAGCTTAGCTAAGTTGTTTAGACTTAAACTAAGCTCACATAACCTTCAAACATTGGTTTCAAAGCTGAAAACCAAACTTCACTCACCGATTCCGTTTCGCAAGCTTGCCGAAACACCAATCAAGCTTCCGGATCAACACCACAAGGATCCGAAGATATCTCCCCTGTTTTAAACACATCAAAGCAGAGGATTAATGCATCATCATGCATTAATATCTTCAACCAAGACACCTAAACTCGCTGCTCTCAACAACACTCACATTTCGGTTACTAAACACAACCGAAATCACATCCAAACACCTCTACAACATTACCCAGCCAAGATCCATCAATTCCAAACATTCTTAAACATCAATTAACATCCAAAAAGGATCTAATCACGTCCTTATACCTCCAGCTATAGCAGGGCATCAAAAACACCTCAAAAACCACCATTAACTCAAGCAAAACTTAGGAAAATCAACCTATCCGGGATTGCAGTGATTAAACCTCAATTACACATCATTTATACATCCAATAATCATCAAAAAGACATCTAAAAACACAGCCCAATCATTTAGTACGAATTTAATCAAAATTAAATCCAAATCTTGCATTTTAAGCCAAAATCAAGAACACAACATTAAAACCTTTAATAAAACTCAAATCAAGGATTGAGAACTTGGGAATTTCAGTAAAGAACTGAGTATTTAGAGGAGAAGGACGTTCATACCTCTAAATGTGAGTTTCTCCTTGTTTAAAGCCAAGATTCTTGAAAATTCAATAAGCAAATGCTAAGGATTTAGTGTAGGAATGATTAGAGATCAATTAGAGATTGAAATCTCATCTTTAGATGTTAAAATCAGAGGAAAAGTGGCTGGGGAAATGTGTTTGGCTGAAAGAAAATGGAGAGAAAATGAAGTGGGAAAAATTATCAAAAGTTAGTTATGAAAACCAAAATATCCATTTCCCCCTTTTTCCTTTTATTAAATATCATTTAATAAATGTTTAATATTAAGAAAAATCTGGAGAAAACTCTTCTTGGGTAAATTAGCTCCTTAAAGATTCAAAGTTTCAATCCTTTTAAAACAGTCACCAACTTTTCAAAAATTACATTTTAGTCACTAACTTGAAAATCACATTTCCAAACATCATTTTGTAAAATTGATTTCACCACTCTCTTATATATAATAAAAGAAGATTTTTAGATATTTTTCCATATTTTTAATGCATCCCGAACTAGGCTTTCCCTAAAAACAACCTTTTATATTCGAACCGCAATCCGACCGGTCCAATTCAAACCCAAAACTTCTAAGCCCAAAATTAAGGTGTTACAGGCACAGCAGGGATTCTTGCCAAGATTGAAGTACAGAGTTGTGTGATCGCTGCCGCGACTAACAACAGACCGCTGCCGCGACAGGTGCTGCCGCGACAGGCGCAACGACAGAACAGATATTCCTAGACTTTGCAACACCTACACTACTGAGCAATGCAATACCGGCCCATTCTCTCTATCCTGAATTCTTTACTCTTTTATTATCAGTATTCTTTATTATCTCGTGACAAACCTTTAAACTATTTCTTTTTCCTCTTGTGTAGTAATTCCAGGTTGAAGATATTGGCCCAGTCCCTATGGAGACGATATCCGATACTTACATATCACTTTACTAATTGCGTCGTGTACACTTGCACTACATTGCGATAGAAACTTTTACACGCAACAAAGACCCCTCCAATGGCAACGTCTGATGCATCTGTGTAGACTTCAAATGGCTTCGTGTAATTAGGCAACACCAAAACCGGTTCACTCACCATGGCCTTCTTCAACTCTGCAAAGGCATTCTGACACTCGATGCCCCAAACCCACGCCTTGTCCTTCTTCAATAGCTCGATCAAGGGTGCGGCAATCTTCGAATAACTCTTCACGAACCGTCTGTAATAATTCGCGAGTCCAAGGAATGACCGCAGCTCGGTCACTCTAGTTGGTGTGTAACCCCCTTAACCCGGCCTAGACGGTTGACCCGAATTAAGAAAGTCACACGGGGAAAACCAAAGTCAACCCGAAAGTCAACCTTGATTAACGACCCTTTTTTTTTCTTTTAATCTTGTCTAGATGCACTTTAGACCTAATTGTGATCACACAACCATCATACCAAAAGATCACAAACATCAGAGATCAAACAGGGACCCAATTGAACAAATTACAACTTTAGGGACCAAAATGTAAATTCTGATAAATATGGGGACTTAACCCAAATTAAAGTTATCAACTTGAAATTAATCATATTTCATGCTTCTCTGTGAAATTTCAGCTCAAAAGGACTTCCCAAACTCATACAATTGCACAAACAAGTTTCAGGACCAAAACGCAAACATTCCAAAACATAAAACTGCCAATGTCAGCCCCCAACGGTCACCCGTTCCGAAACAGGCATAGCCTGTTTCGAAACTCGGGGCCGTTTCGCAACGCGTACCGAAACGGGGGTCTGGCAGTGGCCTTTCCGTTTCGGAACGGCCCCTCCCGTTTCGGACGCCTGGGCACATTTAAGGCACCCGTTCCGAAACGGTAGGTGCTGTTCCGAAACACCCTGCACAAATTGCCCAAAAATGCATACTTAAACATGCAATTGACCAACCAATCATGCTCCAAAAGCCACCAAACTTTGCCAACATGCAATTCAACATGTATGAGACATACTTGCATCAACAATTCATCAAAACATCCACATATATGAAAAGCCCCAAATCTATAGGCATGCTTCCTACACAAGTAAGCCATTCAAGCATAAACTTCCAATTCAAGCATATAAAGGCCAACCACAAAAACCAGTATTCTCAACAACATTCAACATACTTAGGGAGTTCAAAACATCTCCCAAAACATACACATAGGTCCCCCATTGCCAAATTACCAAAAGCTAAAATGTACTTAGAAAACCTTCCATACTTAGAGCTTTGTTTCCACTTGGATGCTTGCCCTCCTTGCTGCCCTCAAGTACTCTAATGCTCTGCATTATTGAATTAAGAAAACAGAAGAGAGCGTAAGCAAAAGCTTAGTGAGGAATGCTCAATAAAACCATCCAATAATGCATTTATAAAACACTTATAAAACATGCTTCAAATCATCATTTACACATGCTCAAAAGTATACTTAAAACAAGCATCTCATGCTTCATTTCATTACATGTCATATTGGCCTCAAGTGATACATTTCATTTCTTTGAAAACAAGTTCATCAACTTTCACCCCAAGGACTTTTAAACACCTTGGACCCCAAGGACTTTTAAACACCTTGGCCATGGACTTTTAAACACCATGAATTAGATCACCTCAAGGACTTTTAAACACCTTGAACCCCAAGGACTTTTAAACACCTTGGCCTATGGACTTTTAAACACCATAGAATTAGATCACCTCAAGGACTTTTAAACACCTTGAACCCCAAGGACTTTTAAACACCTTGGCCTATGGACTTTTAAACACCATAGAAAGGACCACACAAGGACTTTTAAACACCTTTGTGTCCGTAACAAGAATCATCCAAGGACTTTTAACCACCTTGATGTTCTTAAGTAACAAGGCTCACTCAAGGACTTTTAACCACCTTAGTGACCTCAACCTTTTCAAAACATCACTTGCCAATATACATCATTTTCATCAATTAATCCACTGTTTTAAAGCATTAAACCAAGCCATATTCATCATGCACTTAAAAGCATCAAACCACATTTAATCAATGTTCAAAAACAAGGAACTCTTACCTTGAGCTTCCTTTAACATATGGCTTATCAAAACAGCAAATACCATGCTAAATCATGCTTTCAAAACAGTAATCAAAACATGCAATAAACCACATTGCATCACAACAAAATCATGGCCACCACTAGAGAGAATTTCCGAAAACTTACACTCGAGCTTAGCAAAGTTGTTTAGACTTAAACTAAGCTCCCAAGACATTGGTTTCAAAGCCGAAAACCCAATTTCACTCACTGATTCCACTTCGCCTCAAGCCAAAGCACCAAAACAAGCCTCCGGATCACCACCACTTGGATCCAAAGATGCCTCCCCTGATTAAACACATTAAAGCAGAGATTTAATGCATCATCATGCATCAAAAGCTTCAATGAAAGCACTCAAATTCGCTGCTCTCATTCACACTCCAATTTTGGCCACCAAACACAACCGAAATGGCATCAAAACCACTTCTCAACAAAGCCCAGCCATAAACCAGCAAAACCTAACATCCATTAACACCATCTAACATCTAAAAACAACCTATAAACATCCTTATACCTCCAGCAACATCAGATCCACAAGATCACCACAAAAACATCCAAGAATCACAAGCTAAACTTAGGAAACACAACCTATCCGGGATTGCATTAATCAAAACTTATTTCCTTATCAATTTAGAGTTCATTTAACATCAAAAACACACCTCAAATCACAGATTAATCATATCTAACGAAAATCATCAAAAATCACCAAATCTTGCATTATAAGCCAAGATCCATTTCACCACTTAAAATCCTTTAATAAAACTTCAATTAAGAGTTGAGAACTTGGGAATTTCAGTAAAGAACTGATAGTTTAGAGGAGAAGGATGTTCTTACCTCCAAACTTGTGTTTCTCCACTTTTTGGAATCAAAAACCTTGTTGAATCAACTAGCAAATGATGAGGTTTTGAAGATATGTAGATTAGGAATCAAAAGAATGTTGAAAGGAGGATTTTAGGTGAGAAAATCAGAAACAACTCTCTGGAAAACAAGTGTTTGGATTGAGAGAAAATGAGAGAAAGAAAATAGAGAAGTTAGTTAAGAAAATAGCCAAATGGCCTTTCCCTCCACTTTTGATATGTTTTAAAATCAGAATAAATCTCAAAATATCTTAGAAAAATCTGGAGAAACTACTTTTGGAATAATAGCTCCTTAAAGATTCAAAGTTTCAACTCTTTATAAAACAGTCACAAAACTTTCAAAAATTACATTTTGGTCACTAACCAAAATGTCACTCTTCCAAAACCCATTTTTCAAAATTGATTTCACAGTTCACTTAATTATATTAAAAGATGATTTTAGAACATTTTTCCATATTTTTAATGCAACCCGAACTAGGCTTTCCTAATTTCACCTCTTTAGATTCGAACAGCACTTTGACCAAACCGGTCAACGCCCAAAACTTCTAAGCCCAAAACCGGGGCGTTACATGGTGGCTTCCACTAATCAATTACTCGGACCTTGGCTCCATCCATTCGGATTTTGCCCCCACCAACGATATGGCCAAGGAAAGGAACTTCTTTCTGAGAAAACGAGCACTTCTCTTCTTTCACATAGAGCTCGTTCTGTCGCAATACTTCGAACACCTGTCTCAAGTGCTCAACATGCTCCACAAGAGATTTTCTATAGATAACAATATCATCAAGGTAAACCACAACGAACTGATCTAAAAATGGTTGTAGTACCTTGTTCATAAGTGTGCAAAAAGTGGCTGGAGCATTTGTGAGGCCGAACGGCATCACTAGGAACTCATATGAACCGTAGCGGGTAACACACGCGGTCTTCGGCTCATCCCCTACGGCTATCCTGACTTGGTAATACCCGGACCTCAAGTCCAACTTGGTGAACCACCTTGCACCACCAAGCTGGTCGAACAAGTCTACGATAAGCGGGATTGGATACTTGTTCTTTACGGTGAGCTTGTTCAAAGCTCGGTAGTCAATGCACATTCTGAGGGACCCGTCATGCTTTTTCTGAAATAATACTGGAGCACCGTAGGGTGCCTTCGAAGGTCGGATATACCATACGTCTAGGAGTTCTTTCAACTGTCTGCGCAACTCCTCTAACTCGGGCGGAGCCATTCGATAATAGGCCTTGGTTGGTGGCTCCGCATTGGGCACAAGCTTAATTATGTGGTCTACTTCCCTCTTTGGCGGTAGACTTTTTGGCAATTCTGCTGGCATTACATCACGGAAATCTGCCAACAATTGTCCCACCTCATCGGGGACCTTCTCGGCCATGACAGGCTCATCCTCGACCAATGTTGCTAGAAAGCTGGGTTCCTCCTTGCGCACCCCCTTCGAAAGCTGAATGGCTGAAAGTAATTTGCCCCCAACTCCGGCCTCACAGCTTACCGGAACAACGCATTGGTGCTTCGGATCCAGGATGTAGAAACAATCGGCAAATGGGACGGGAAACGCATTAATCTTATCAAGGAAGCTAAGCCCAATAACGAATTCAAAATCATCAAGCGGAATTACCTTGATGGCTTCCTTACCCGTCCAACCTCCAATGTCGAGTTTAACTCCTTTTGCTATGCCGGCAATCGGAGCTTCTTTGGAATTAACAGTTTTGATGAACCCACTCGCCTTCTCAACACAAAGGCCGAGTTTTTTCGCTGCTTGTTCGGACAAGAACAACTCTGAGGCACCCGTATCAACTAATGCACTCATCTTTCGGCCAGCAACAGTGATGTCTACAAACATCATCCCCTTCTTCTTGTTGCCTTTCTTGGAATCCATGCAACTAAGGATGGATCCAAGCTTCGGAGTCTCTTTCTCATCGGACTCTTTCTCTTGCACGGCGGCAATCTTTACATTCTGCGGACAATACTTTTGTAGGTGCCTAACCCCGCAAGTGTAACATTGGAAGTTCTCATTGTTCCTCCCTCGGTTCCTTTCCCATGGCATGCGATCCTTCCACTCGCCTGGCCTCACTTTGCCACTTGAAGGCCTTCCGGATCCGTACTTTGCTGCCTTTTCCTTGTCTCCTCCCCAATTGCCTTTTGGTTTTGGTTTGGGCGGCTCGGACTTCTTGTTCTCATACTGAGCAAGGGACTCTACCACGGTTAGTGCTTTGGAGAGACTTCTGACCTCCCTCCGCTCTAACTCCATCTTGACCCACTTCTGGAGCCCATTCATGAAGTCAAAATAGCCTTCATCTTCACTCAAACTCGTGAACTGGAGCATAAGTTCTGTGAACTTGATTACATACTCTGTGATGGTCCCGTCATGCTTTATTTGACGCATCTTCAACCGTGCCTCTTGTTGAGCATTCTCCGGATAGAAATGCTCCTTGAACTCAAACATGAAATCCTTCTATGTCTTGAAAGGAATTGTGTTGTCTATTTCCTCGTCACATCTGCGTCGCCACCATAAATGTAACCCCCTCGTCCCGGTCCGGATGCTTGACCGATCCGAGTGGGCTACACGGGGATAACCGAGGCGAAACCCGTTAAGGCTCCACTTCGGTTACCGACCCAAGGAAAACTTTTTCATTATTATTATCTTATCTAGATGAGATATTACATCCTATGTGATAAAAACAACAGCGGAAGAAACGATGAGGTAAACAACCAACAACCCAAATAAAACAGCCCATTTTAATCTTAAACAGCAGGCCGTATCGGAAGGCCCATAGGGTGTTTCGATACGCCTTGACTAGGTCAACAGGCCAAAGTCAACCTGAAGAGACCGTTTCGAAACAGGGGTGGCCTGTATCGAAACGCCCTCAACGGTCAACTTCTCGTGGTCAACGATACGAAGGCCATTCCGAAACACTAAAGCCCGTTTCGATACTTCATTTTATCGTCAAATTCTAAGATTTCCAGTAGCAAAATCGTACCGAAACGGCCCCCTAGCATACCGAAACGCCTGGCCCGAAACAAAGGGACCGTACCGGAACGGGTCCAACCGTTTCGAAACGCCCTATGTCTGTAGATTGGTTTTAGCTGGTTTTTGGTACAAGGTTGTCCCAAAAACACCATTAAGACCTAACACAACACACAAGCATAAACTCTAAGGCAAGCCAAACACGACAAGCATACATAGCACACTTCAACATACAAAAGCCATACATTCAAGGACCATCAAATCAACATAAGGTTCATACAAGGCATTAAAGATTCATGCTTCGCAAGAACATATACTTAGGCATTCAAGGTAGGCAATTTAAACATGGTTCACAAACGAGACAAGGCATCCCAAAAGCAAAACCAACATTAACATATAAAGGAGTCTAAACACGCTCCTAAACAAAGCAACACCAACATACTTCAAAAGCTCAAACAAAAAATGCATATCCCATTGCTTGACCATTACATCTTATAACTAAAATGTCCATACATGAAAGCTAAGATAGCACCACAAAGCACACTTGGAGGCCCTCTCCTTGCACAAGCTACCCACGAACTACGGATCTGCATTGTCGAACAAAAGAGAGCGTAAGCATAAAGCTTAGTAAGGGTAAGCTCATTAAAACAAACCTCGACAATGGAGGGTCCAAGCACGAGCACAACCAAGGTAGAATGCATGATCTTGCCTTCGATCCACATGAGCCAAAATACACATGATGCATGAACATGTATTCAATGTTATGCCATTCTCAACAAGTCCATATCCACATCATATGTAAACACATATATTAATCCATATTGGCAACACATCTCAAATCATATTGGCACACATATAAACTCATATTGGCACCTAGCTATGACTCGAATACGCGGATAACACGTTGGAACTCACATCCAACAAAAACAATTACCTTACGGTGGGATTACACTCATCATCGACTAACATATATATAAGAAGGTTTTCCGGGCGAACCCATACTCCATCTTGATGACTACCATCACCAAGACCACGCGCGCATTTGACTCACGTGTGCACACTAAACATCCTAATGATCGATCATTGTACCCAAGCTTACTAGTGCCAATACTAAACACAATCCACAATATCATTTCATATCAACTTCCGTGCTTAGCACGTACTCACCATGATCACCATCATGCACAATCCACATGCATATCACAATGCATCAATATCATGCCTCAACATACATGTATAACACATTATACATAGCCACCATAAACACAATTAAACATGAGGCATAATCAATAATTAGAGTGCAACCAAAGTCTTTAACTAAAGCTTGGGATTAGGCTACCACTCTAATCCCAACTCTAGGTGGGTCTACCAAGCCCGACCTAGTCCACATGCTTGAACCAAAACATCAAAAACCATTTAAAAACAATTAACCACTCACCGACTATTCCAAGCTCAACACACTAGCCGATCAAGCTTCCAACGATTTCGGATTTGTTCCCGAGGCTTCACCAACACAAACTCTTTCTTCTAATCATCTCAACACATTCAAAACAATCTCAAATCAGTTCACAATTCAATGTAGCGAACCCAAAACACTAATCAAGCATAAAACACAAGATTTCAAGCTAAGAACAACTCCCAAAACCTCAAACCCGAGCAGCCATCAAACCCAGTCCAAAACTCATGATTTCAACCCTTTTAACACACTTAAATGCTTCCAAAACAACCTCTAACTATCACCCTAACATCAGCCCTCAAATTCCAACACTTAGCAACCCCAAAACTCAACTTAAAACCCTTCCAAAAACCCCTCAAAACCCAAATCCGGAAATCTTTATAAAACACTTTAAGATTCACATATGTTGGACCTTATGGTTCATAAACAACTTATCTAACAACAATAAATCAAAAGCTTTGTTAAAAGTTCATAAAGCTTCCACCTTTGATAAAATCTTTGAGAAACCCAAATTACAAAATACATGGTTTTAATGGAAACTAAAGGTACCAAAATGAAGAGGAAGATAATGCCAAGTCAAAAATGTAATTACCTGTTGAAAAGCACCAAAGATGAAGTTGTATAGTGATGGAATAGTAAAATAGAGATGAGCTCTCTCTCTTGTCGTGAAAATGGAGAAGTGAATAGAGAAGGAGATGATAAAATGGTGTTTTAAACAAAAATGGGTTTTTAATTTGGAAGACCATTTTATTACCCTTTTGCCATTAATGAGGATAGCCATTTAAATTTCCCAATTACATGGAATTGGGCTTTAAACCCAAAACATGTCCAACATAATCTATTCGTTTGAAAACCCGAGGCCCAAATAATATTTTATTATTTTAATTATAAAACCGAAACTCAAAATATTATTTTAATATTATTTTCACCCACCCTCAAACCCGGGTGTTACAACTCTCCCCCACTTAAGGAATTTCGTCCCCGAAATTTCCTGACGGAAACAAGTACGGAAACTGCTCAAGCATATCAGCTTTCCTCTCCCACATGGCCTCTTCCATGCCTCTATGTCTCCACAACACCTTGACCAACTCTATGGTCTTACCTCGCAACACCTTGCTATCAGAAGCAAGTATCTCAACTAGTTCTCCATTATAAGACAAATTCGGATTCAACTCTATCTCCTCAACAGGCATAACATGAGACGGATCTAATCTATATCTCCTAAGCATCGACACATGAAAAACATCATGGATCTTCTCTAACTTAGAAGGCAATCTCAAATGGTAAGCTACTGGCCCAATCCGCTCAACTATCTCATACGGACCAATAAACCTCGGGCTCAACTTGCCTTTCCGGCCAAATCTCATTACCTTCTTCTATGGAGATACTTTCAGAAACACCTTCTCACCCACTGAGAACTCAATCTCTTTTCTCTTCAAATCTGCATAAGATTTCTGACGATCGGAAGCTGCTTTCAAACGGTCGCAAATCAACTTCACTTTCTCGGTAGTCCCCTTAAGCAAATCTGGCATAGGTAACAATCTTTGACCCGTTTCAGCCCAACAGATCGGAGTCCTACATCGTCTACCATACAAAGCCTCATAAGGAGCCATCTGTATACTAGCCTGGTAACTGTTGTTGATAGAAAACTCAACTAAGGGCAAGTGCTTCTCCCATGAACCCTGGAAATCAATCACCCAACAACGAAGCATATCCTCTAAAATCTGTATCACTCGCTCTGACTATCCATCAGACTGCGGATGATAAGAAGTACTGAAATGCAAACGACTACCTAGAGCACTATGCAAACAACTCCAGAACCTTGATGTGAATCTCGGATCCATGTCTGATACAATAGACTTTGGAACTCCATGAAGCCTCACAATCTCGCGAATGTACAAATTCACCAACTTGTCTAAAGAATCTGTGGTATTCACTGCTAAGAAGTGAGCACACTTAGTAAATCTATCAACTATTACCCAAACAGAGTTCTTCTTCGAAGGAGACAACGGTAACCCTGACACGAAATCCATAGTGATTCTTTCCCATTTCCATTCCGGAATCTTCAAAGGCTGTAACAAACCTGAAGGAACTTAATGTTCTGCCTTCACTCTCTGACAAACCATACAACGACTCACATACTCGGCTACATCCTTCTTCAAACCAACCCAAAAATAATCATTCTTCAAATCACGGTAAATCTTAGTACTGCCCGGATGCATCGAAAAAGGACTCGAATGTGCTTTGCTCAGAATCAGACGTCTCAACTCAACATCTTCAGGTACTACAACTCTGTCTCTAAAGCATAACACATTCTCACTACTGAAACTATACTCGGTCGGTCTACCTTCGGATATGTCCTGAACATGAGGAACTAAAGACACATCTTGCAACTGCTTCTCTCTAATCAACTGAATCAAGGAAGGCTTCACTTGCAACTCAGTGATCAAACCACCATCACCGGATACACTTAATCTAGCAAACATAGCTCGCAACTCAACTACAACTTTTCTGCTCAAAGCATCGACTACTACATTTGCCTTACCCGGATGGTACTCTATGGTAATATCATAGTCTTTCAACAGCTCAAGCCATCTTCTCTGTCTCAATTTCAACTCTCTCTGAGTCATCAAATAGTTCAAGCTCTTATGATCGATGTAAACTATACACTTCTCACCATACAAGTAATGGCACCAAATCTTCAACGCAAACACAACAGCGGCTAACTCAATATCGTGAGTAGGATAGTTCTTCTCATGCACTTTCAACTGTCTCGAAGCATAGGCAACAACTCTTCTTTCTTGCATTAGGACACACCCTAAACCTATGTAGGAAGCATCACTATAGACCACAAATTCTTTACCTGATACTGGTTGTACCAACACTGGAGCATTCGCCAAAGCTTCTTTCAACTTCTCAAAAGCCTTTTGTCTCGCATCTGACCACTCGAACTTAACTCCATTTTGCAACAATTTAGTCAAAGGAGCAGCTACTCTAGAGAAACCATCAACAAATCTCCTATAGTAACCGGCTAATCCTAGGAAACTCCTAATCTCTGTCACGGACTTAGGTTGTTTCCACTCAACAATAGCCTCAATCTTCGACGGATCAACACGGATACCTTCAGCTGATACAACATGGCCAAGAATCACAACTTCTCGAATTCAAAACTCACATTTACTAAGCTTAGCATACAACTGATTGCTCATCATTCTCTGTAAAACAAATCTCAAGTGCTCATCATGCTCTTCATCTGATTTCGAGTATACAAGGATATCGTCTATGAAAACAACTACAAAACGGTCTAGATAGTCTCTGAAAACTCTGTTCATCATATCCATGAATGTTGTTGGTGCATTCGTGAGCCCAAACAGCATCACAAGGAACTCATAGAGACCATATCTAGTCCTAAAAGTATTCTTCGGAACATCACACTCTCTTACTTTCAACTGATAGTACCCTGACCTCAAATCTATCTTTGAGAACACTGAAGCATCCCTCAACTGATCAAACATATCATCTATACGAGGCAACGGGTACTTGTTCTTCACGGTCAACTGATTCAACTGCCTGTAGTCAATACACATTCTCATACTGCCATCTTTCTTCTTTACAAACAACACAGGAGCACCCCAAGGCGAACTACTAGGCCTAATGAAACCACGGTCTAACAACTCCTGAAGCTGACTCTTCAATTCTTTGAACTCTTTCGGAGTCATACGATACGGAGCTATAGAAACTGGAGTAGACCCTGAAACAGTCTCAATCACAAACTCTACATCTCTGTTAGGAGGCAAACCTTGTAACTCTTCTGGAAACACATCCGAAAAGTCACAAAATGTTCTGATATCCTTCGGTCTGACCTCACTCATATTCGGATTCATTATATATGCTAAGTAAGCCCCACAACCGGAATCCATCAACCTTTGAGCCTCTAAAGCTGACACAACATTCGACAAGAACTTAATGTTCTCGCCTACTACTACTACCTCGTAGTCATCAGAGAGTTTCAAAGCAATTCTCTTCGTCTCAAAGTCTACACTAGCTCTGTGCTCAACTAACCAGTCCATACCCAGAATAATATCAAAACCATAGAATGGAAGCTTCATCATATCAACAGGAAACACATGACCCTGAATCTTCAGCGGACACCTCCTATACATCCGTCTAACTACTACTGTCTTACCAAAGGAACTAGTCACATGCATACCTACATCTAAGATCTCAACAGGTATGTCTAACTTCTTTGCATGCTCACTCAAAATGTAGGAATGCGTAGAACCCGAATCAACTAAGGAAAGCAAAGACATAGACTGTAACTCAAAATTATCTGCTATCATATCAGTGTTGTTCCCGGCTTCTCTCTGAGCGTAGACTCTAGCTGGTCCACCGGCTTTTGGCTGTACGGCCACAACATGAGCAAGGTTCCTTTGTGCCTCTATCCTAGGTGCATCAGCCCTAGGTTGGAAGTAGCCACGACCGCGCCCACGGCCTCTCTGATAATCAATGGCCCTCACAGGAGCCTGAGCAAGATTCGGTGCTTGTGCCGCCTGATGCGAACACTCCCTCCTGAAGTGATCCCTCGAACCACAGTTCCAACAAGCATGGAAGTTACCCCAACACTCTCCAGAATGTAGTCTCCCACAACATGTACACTCAGGCAAACGCCCTCCAGCTCTATGGCCCTGGTGGCCTCTACCATGGTGGCCACCGCCACATCTATGGTCAAACTGTTGTCCGCCACCCCGATGCCTCTTGGCATCACCACGGTCAAAGTTATTATGTCACTTACTAGAACTAGATCCTCCTGAACGCTTGGTCAGCCCCAAGCTATGCTCGATGTCCTTGGCCCTAGCAACCAAGACATCGAAATCTAAATAATTTGAAGCTAAGGTATACCTCTTAACTTCCTCATGAAGCCCATATCTGAAACGGTTACAACGGTCCCTCTCAGTAGGAACCAACTCTGGAGCATACTGACTCAAACGGACAAAACGGATCTCGTAGTCAGTCACTGAAGCATCTCCCTGATCAAGAGCCATGAACTCTCGTTTCTTCTTATCAAGATATCTCGGCCCCAAGTACCTCTTCCGGAAAGCAGACTCAAAGAAATCCCATCCAATCTCAGCCTTAGGAACCCCAGTAGTAATGGTGACCCACCAAGTGTAGGCATCACCCTGAAGTAACAAAATAACACAACCCAACTTGCGAGCTCCCACACAACCCATCTGAGCTAAGATACGGACTGTCTTCTCCAACCACAACTCGGATCTCTCAGGTGTAGACCCTCTAAACTCTTCTGCTCCTAGGCTACGGAGCCTCTCTAACGGTAAACCAATATCATCACTTCTAGGCTGAGCTGCAGCCTGAGCTCCGGCAACTGCGGCCTGAAATGCTCCCGCTATAGCTTGTACAAGCGGAGTCATATCTATTCCCGCAGGACCTTGGCCACCCTTACCAACCTGAGGTCCCGCCCCCTCAACTCCAGCCTCGCCTCCCGCTTCAGGCTGAGGAGGTGGTGGTGGAGGAGCTCCAACTCCAACAGCAGGCTCTTCCACATGAGCTTCCACTCCAGCCACCGGCTCATTAACAGGAGCCGCAACACGTCGTTCCTGACGAACCAACCTCGGTCTACCTCTAGGCCTCGACATACGTGCTCACAGATAACAACTACAACAACAACAACAAACCACAAAAATTGGGTTAGCAAGGGTCCATGTGGCTCAAGTATATTCCCTCACTTAAAAATCCTTTTTCCGATGTAATAGTAGCAATGGGACTCTACACAACATGCTTCAAACAAAACAACATACATACACGCTCAAACAAGCATACAACAAGGCGTACTTGATAAACAAGCAAACATGCTTACATGGCAAGCAAACACCATGCATTTCAATACAAAACTTAACTTACCTCACTTACCTGCCCAAGGTCTCGGAAACCTTAGGCTCTGATACCAACAAGTGTAACCCCCTCGTCCCGGTCCCAATGCTTAACCGATCCGAGTGGGCTACACGGGGATAACCAAGGCGAAACCCGTTAAGGCTCCTCTTCAGTTACCGACCCAAGGAAAACTTTTTCATTATTATTATCTTATCTAGATGAGACATTACATCCTATGTGAGAAAAACAACAGCGGAAGAAACTATGAGGTAAACAACCAACAGCCCAAATAAAACATCCCATTTTAATCTTAAAAAGCAGGTCGTATCGGAACGCCCATAGGGTGTTCCGATACGCCTTGACTAGGTCAACAGGCCAAAGTCAACCTGAAGAGACCGTTTCGAAACAGGGGTGGACCGTATCGAAATACCCTCAACGGTCAACTTCTCGTGGTCAACGATACGAAGGCCGTTCCGAAACACTAAAGCCCATTTCGATACTTCATTTTATCGTCAAATTCTCAGATTTCCAGTAGCAAAATCATACCGAAACGGCCCCCTAGCGTACCGAAACGCCTGGCCCGAAACAAAGGGACCGTACCAAAACGGGTCCAACCGTTTCGAAATGCCCTCTGTCTGCATATTGGTTTTAGCTGGTTTTTGGTACAAGGTTGTCCCAAAAACACCACTAAAACCTCACACAACACACAAGCATAAACTATAAGGCAAGACAAACAGGACAAGCATACATAGCACACTTCAACATACAAAAGCCATACATTCAAGGACCATCAAATCAACATAAGGTTCATACAAGGCATTAAAGATTCATGCTTCACAAGAACATATACTTAGGCATTCAAGGTAGGCAATTTAAACATGGTTCACAAACGAGACAAGGCATCTCAAAAGCCAAACCAACATTAACATATAAAGGAGTCTAAACATGCTTCTAAACAAACCAACACCAACATACTTCAAAAGCTCAAACAACAAATGCATATCCCATTGCTTGACCATTACATCTTATAACTAAAATGTCCATACTTGAAAGCTAAGATAGCACCACAAAGCACACTTGGAGGCCCTCTCCTTGAACAAGCTACCCACGAACTACGGATCTGCATTGTCGAACAAAAGAGAGCGTAAGCATAAAGCTTAGTGAGGGTAAGCTCATTAAAACAAACCTCGACAATGGAGGGTCCAAGCACGAGCACAACCAAGGTAGAGTGCATGATCTTACCTTCGATCCACATGAGCCAAAATACACATGATGCATGAACATGTATTCAATGTTATGCCATGCTCAACAAGCCCATATCCACGTCATATGTAAACACATATATTAATCCATATTGGCAACACATCTCAAATCATATCAGCACACATATAAACTCATATTAGCACCTAGCTATGACTCGAATACGCGGATAACACGTTGGAACTCACATCCAACAACAACCATTACCTTACGGTGGGATTACACTCATCACCGTTCACGCAGAGGGGATTCCACTCATCCTCACGCCCCGTCGATGGGATTACACTCATCATCGACTAACATATATATAAGAAGGTTTTTCGGGCGAACCTGTACCCCATCTTGATGACTACCATCACCAAGACCACGCGCGCATTTGACTCACGTGTGCACTTTAAACATCCTAATGATCGATCATTTTACCCAAGCATACTAGTGCCAATACTAAACACAATCCACAACATCAGTTCATATCAACTTCCGTGCTTAGCACGTACTCACCATGATCACCAGCATGCACAATCCACATGCATATCACAATGCATCAATATCATGTCTCAACATACATGTATAACACATTATACATAGCCACCATAAACACAATTAAACATGAGGCATAATCAACAATTAGAGTGCAACCAAAGTCTTTAACTAAAGCTTGGGATTAGGCTACCACTCTAATCCCAACTCTAGGTGGGTCTACCAAGCCCGACCTAGTCCACATGCTTGAACCAAAACATAGAAAACCATTTAAAAACATTTAACCACTCACCGACTATTCTAAGCTCAACACACTAGCCGATCAAGCTTCCAACGATTCCGAATTTGTTCCCGAGGCTTCACCAACACAAACTCTTGCTTCTAATCATCTCAACACATTCATAACAATCTCAAATCAGTTCACAATTCAATGTAGCGAACCCAGAACACTAATCAAGCATAAAACACAAGATTTCAAGCTAAGAACAACTCCAAAAACCTCAAACCCGAGCAGCCATCAAACCCAGTCCAAAACTCATGATTTCAACTCTTTTAACACACTTAAATGCTTCCAAAACAACCCCTAACTATCACCCTAACATCAGCCCTCAAATTCCAACACTTAGCAACCCCAAAACTCAACTTAAAACCCTTCCAAAAACCCCTCAAAACCCAAATCCGGAAATCTTTATAAAACACTTTAAAATTCACATATGTTGGACCTTATGGTTCATAAACAACTTATCTAACTACAATAAATCAAAAGCTTTGTTAAAAGTTCATAAAGCTTCCACCTTTGATAAAATCTTTGAGAAACCCAAATTACAAAATACATGGTTTTAATGAAAACTAATGGTACCAAAATGAAGAGGAAGATAAGGCCAAGTCAAAAATGTAATTATCTTTTCAAAAGCACCAAAGATGAAGTTGTATGGTGATGGAATAGTAAAATAGAGATGAGCTCTCTCTCTTGTCGTGAAAATGGAGAAGTGAAGAGTGAAGGAGATGACAAAAGGGTGTTTTAAACAAAAAGGGATTTTTAATTTGGAAGACCATTTTATTACCCTTTTGCCATTAATGAGGATAGCCATTTAAATTTCTCAATTCCATGGAATTGGGCTTTAAACCCAAAACATGTCCAACATAATCTATTCGTTTGAAAACCCGAGGCCCAAATAATATTTTATTATTTTAATTATAAAATCGAAACTTAAAATATTATTTTAATATTATTTTCACCCGACCCCTAAACCCGGGTGTTACAATAAAAGAGCGACATCGGTAAGATAAGCAGAGGCAGTGTTTATCTTGGTTGTATCGTCATTGATACTCGTCACACGAAAATACTGTTAAAGGTCCCAGATGAAGTTGTCTACATCTTGGGCTACCCTCGACCCACTGAACTTGCTGGGACGCGGGGTGTCGACCTTCGGCTTGGGTGCTACAACTTCGGCAAACATCCCACTCTTCAATGCCGCTTGATAAATTCGAAGCTCATTCTTGAGCTCTTTCATTTCTTCCTTCATAGAGACTATCTCGGCCTCTAGAGAGTTGTCTCGAGCATCTAACTTGTCGTACAACTCACCCAGGAGGTTCTATACCTCATCTCTGATCTTCCCTTCAATGGACCTGATCAGATCGGAACGTGACTCCTCGTCACCTCGGGTCTCCTCGACTTCTCTCACGGAATCGTCAGGACTTGCGACCCTCTTCTCCAAGGCTACACCTTTGTCCTTGGAACCTCCTCGCTTCTTGTCGCCATTGCGACCGGTAACTCCTTCACCTGTTTGGACTTCACTGGAGTTCTGTGGTGTCATTTCTCCTGATCAAACTCGCTCTGATACCACATGTCACGTCGGTAGACTTCTCGCAAACTCGGACTTGCGGCCTTAGCTCGCTTTCTAACACTTTCGCGACTAAGTAAGCCTGAAACGATCAAGCACTGCGGCTTAGATCCTTGCGAAAATGAAAATGAACAACGGAAAGGGAAATGACAACATAAAGAGAAGCAAGTGTTGGGAATGTAGTTGTATTCTACATTGATGAAGTGAGTAAATGAGGAAGGGCTAACCTCTATTTATACATGAAGCCCCGTACATCCAACGGTTTACATTAAATCAAACGAACGGCTAGGATCACCTCTAAAATCTCTAAATCCCTAAAAACAAGGGGAGCCATGAAATTATTGAAATAATAAATCAAAAATAAATTATATGGCTAAAAATAAGCAAGACTTATTCCAAATTCGAATTGGACCCTCCTGGGCTCGATCAGGCAGACCCATGGTGCGGAAAACATGCCCCATGGTGCGAAAACAAGCCCCCTAGGGCCCCTGGTGCGTGCTGGCTGCACCCTAGTGCGGGCAGAATGCACCCTGGGGTGCGCTGAACGAACCCAGTGCTGAACTGGGTCGGTCGCTGTCTCGCGGTCAGTGAAAATATATATATATATAAGTGCGCGTGTATATATTATTTTTTTAATTTGAGAGCCGCATCCTTGTCTGATCCCATGATTTTATTATTTTCCACCGTGGGATATCATTTTCCAATCAACCTGGACCGTCCATTTCGGCTCTTGTTTATCTAATGAAACTTTTGTCAGCTGTTATCTCCCCCACTTTTCTGCGTGCTTACTTGATTCTCTTCTTCTACCCATGCCTTGTCCACCCGATTCGTTTTACCCCCCTTGAATTCCGTTTCCTTTCGGACCTTACCGTCGTTTCTATTTTACTACTTCCGTGAAATATCAAGACAAAGCTCGCAGCAGCTACAATAAGAAACCGTTTTACTTTCTTACTCAGATCGATCCACTTTTTTGTCCGTTTCAGTTTAAGAATTTACCCCCAAAAAGATCTGATTTGATTTGTTGGATGGAGCAAAATGATAACAAGGTGAACAAAACGATGACGACACAACCTGGTATGTCCGACGTCGTATTAGGCTGCGTGATGCCGTACATCGACGACCCGAAAGACCGCGACGCCGTTTCTCTAGTTTGCCGGCGGTGGTACGAGCTCGACGCGTTGACTCGTAAGCACCTAACGATCGCGCTTTGTTACACGACGAGTCCCGATAGGTTGAGGCGTCGGTTCCGTCACTTGGAATCGTTGAAATTGAAAGGGAAGCCTCGGGCGGCGATGTTTAATTTGATACCTGAAGATTGGGGTGGGTATGTTACGCCGTGGGTGAATGAAATAGCAGAGAATTTCAATTGCTTGAAATCCGTGCATTTCAGAAGGATGATTGTTCAAGATTCGGATCTGGAAGTTTTGGCTAGGTCTAGAGGGAAGGTTTTACAGGTTTTGAAGCTTGATAAATGCTCTGGTTTTTCTACTGATGGTCTTTTGCACGTTGGCCGCATGTGCCGGTAACTTTTTTCCCTTTAATTTTAGTGGATTTTTTGTGTGTTTTTGTTCTTTTGTGAAATTATGAAGCTGGAAAGAGTTAATTTTGCGTGTTAGTAAATCCGTTTTAAAATTCGATACTTTTAGAAAGAAATTATCATATATGGAATGAACTCAGTGGAATCAGGATTGAGTTAAGGGATTGATTTACTAACTTCCAACTAATTGGGTGTTAAAACCTAGCTTAGCTTAGCTGACTTGAGTTTGGTTGAGTTGAATTGTAGGAAATATTTGGCTTAGTGGTTATGTTTTTTGGAATATAGATGCTAGCTCAATTGCTTCTGTTTGTAACCATTAAAATTCAGTCATTCGAAATTAAGATAAATCTTCCTTTTCCTCAACTTGTAGCATTGCATTCATTGGTGTGGCTGTTGCTGCGTTGTTTGATTTAGAACCAATGGAAATTTGAGATAAATGATGAAATATTTGGATTGCATATGTGGGAAAGTTGCATGAAATTGTATGGGTCAATGTTGAATATCGACTCCTTAGGAGTTGGTGACTGGTCAAAGTCAGAGAAGAAGCAACAATGGAAAATTCGGTTTGGTTTATACTACTTGAAGTTGCATAGGAGTGCATTATTGTGGCAGCTGCTGCTTATGTGGGAAAGTTGCATGAAATTGTATGGGGTTGACGTGAGATCTTGAGCTTGAGGAGTTAGTTACTGGTCAAGTCAGGGAAGGAGCAATGTTGGGAATTTATTTTGGTTTTATACTGCCTGAAGGTGTGTAGGAACATTGTGATACCATGGATGAAGCTTTCTGAGATTGCACAGTTACGGCACTCTAATATAAATTACAGGATACCAATAGCAATACTAGGGTTTTTACTTCATGGACCCATTAATGGTTCATTTACTCTTGAACAACATTTCCGATAGCAATAGCCTTAAGACATAGGTCATGTGGTAGACTTTCATGTGTTTAGTAAATTACGTGTTTGACATTCTCGTCTGTCATTATATCCGACAACATTTTGCTGCATGTTGGAAATAAAATACTATATTGACTAAATATCAAGTTGATGTAGTTTTTAATATTATATCTGCACGATATTATTTATTGCTTAATGGGGTTGTACATCTTTTTAACAAGCTACTTCTATAGATCACTGATTTTGGTTTTGGGGCAATGATAGATACGCTTGTGAATTTATGCCTTTTAAATCCTTGTTTATGACTCAGATCTTTATGTTTTCTCAGGCAATTAAGAACCTTGTTCTTAGAAGAGAGTTCAATTATTGAGAAAGACGGCCAATGGCTTCATGAGCTTGCAGTAAATAACTCAGTTCTCATGACTTTAAACTTTTACATGACAGATCTTGTCAAAGTGAGGTTTGAAGACCTTGAACTCATTGCCCGAAATTGTCGTTACTTGGTCTCTGTGAAAATCAGCGATTGTGAAATTTTGGATCTTGTTGGTTTCTTTCACGCTGCTTCTGTCTTAGAAGAATTTTGTGGTGGTTCGTTCAATGATCAACCAGAAAGGTATAGCGTCGTATCATTTCCGCCAAGGTTATGCCGTTTGGGTTTAACCTACATGGGGAAAAATGAAATGCCAATTGTGTTTCCTTTTGCATCATTGCTTAAAAAGTTGGATCTCCTTTATGCGTTACTGGACACAGAAGACCACTGCTTGTTAATCCAAAGATGCCCCAACTTAGAGGTTCTTGAGGTAGAATCAAAAAAACCACGTCTTAATTATTTTTTCTCCACTGTTTTCTTGGTATTGCATCTCATATCTTATTATTTTTTGGTCTGGGATTCTGGCTTATAACTTTTGGGGGCTTCAAGTGGAAATTTTAGTTTCCTTATAAAATGTAGCTTTTATTGTTTAAGTTTTTTTTCGTTTTTGAGATGTTTTTTTTAATGTGATCCATCATTAAGACACTTTGGACGGTGGTTGCTGAGCTTTTTACGTTTTTTTTTTCATAAACTGGTCTGAGCTTTAGGATAATAGTATGTTCTTGAATATTAGCCACCTTTGTTTGTGTATGTGTGGCAAGGTTTATGGCATTGAGATTTCAGTAGTTGAATGTACTAAATAGTCAAAAAAGGTCTTGGAAATTGTTGGATAATGTGAAATGTCAAGGAATTATGGAAATTCTGTTAAGTTTTCTTTTAATCTTTAATCAGGTCTTAATTAAATGTATTACTCTGATGGACAGACCAGGAATGTTATAGGAGATAGAGGATTAGAAGTTCTCGCTCGAAGCTGTAAGAGACTAAAGAGGCTTAGAATCGAGCGTGGCGCTGATGAGCAGGAAATGGAGGATGAAGAAGGTGTTGTTTCACAAAGAGGATTGATGGCTTTATCTCAGGGATGCCTTGAATTGGAATACTTGGCTGTTTATGTATCTGACATCACCAATGCTTCATTACAGTACATTGGGACATACTCAAAAAATCTGTGTGATTTTCGTCTGGTTTTGCTTGACAAAGAAGAAAGGATAACAGATTTGCCTCTTGACAACGGAGTCCGTGATCTATTGAGGGGCTGTGAAAAGCTTAGAAGATTTGCTCTGTATCTCCGACCTGGTGGTTTAACAGATGTGGGACTTGGTTATATTGGACAATATAGTCCGAAGGTAAGATGGATGCTTCTGGGATCTGTCGGAGGATCTGATGCCGGGCTTTTGGAGTTCTCAAGGGGATGTCCTAGCTTGCAGAAACTAGAAGTGAGGGGTTGCTGTTTCAGTGAGCGTGCACTAGCAGCTTCTGTGATGCAATTAACTTCGTTGAGGTACTTGTGGGTGCAAGGCTATAGAGCATCGGATTCCGGTTGTGATCTATTAGCAATGGCTCGTCCCTTTTGGAATATTGAGCTAATTCCCGCAAGACGAATAGTTATGACTGATCAGGTGGGAGAGGCGGATGTGGTTGAGGATCCGGCTCATATACTTGCATATTACTCCCTAGCAGGACCAAGAACAGATTTCCCTGAAACTGTGATTCGTTTAGATACGTCAGCCACTGGAGTAGAGCTGTAATAAGATTGTGTTTTCCCCTGTAATTTTGAAAGTATTGGTGGGCTGCACTGTTTTGCCCATTGCTTAAGGGAAGTAGCTTAGGTTCTTATGTACTGATTTTCATAAATTATGCGGGAAATGAAACTTTTGATAGTTTTAGACATTGAAAACGTTAAATTTCAAGGTTTTTTTTAATGCTTTGATGCTTTGATGGAAGGAATGTTGTTGCATGAGAATTCCATTTTACGTTGATCTTCTATCTACGTCCTGCATTGCATGGTGTTTGTTGTCTTGGAATATTTTAGGCATAAATTTAAAAAATGCCTCTAACGTTTGACCGAATAGTCATTTGGCTCTTATTAACAAATTGTCAAATATAACAAGATTAGCATCTATGAAAATTTATTTTTTTCGAATTTACGGATATAACTGACATTAAATTACTAAATATAACAAGATTTATATCTATAAAAATATAATATTTTAGATTTTCGGATAATCCGAAACTTGATATATTGTGATCTGTATCTGATTCGGAAAATAAAAATCGGATCAAATATCTAATATGAAAATAAAAATCGGATGGGATATTCGCATTTTCGGATCGGATCAATGGATCAGATCGGATATTTTTGAATACCCCTAGTCTATATGACATTACTATCGCGGCGTGCAATGCCATGTAGGTTTGTCACGTCATTTCAAGCTGTTTATCGTCAGTTGACTGACAGTTTTCATCCGCGGAGAGGCCATTTTGACCCAAAATGAAACGTTGGGGTTAAATTGATTTAAAAAAGAATATGGGCCAAAATAACTATTCAGTCAAACGTTATGGGCATTTTTTGTCATTATGCCAACATTTTAACAATAGAGTTAATTGAGTAATTGAAATTATTTTGTAATAGGCTTTGCATATGAAATATCCCAAATTATTTATATTTTATGTTTTATAGTTTTAAGATTAGATATTTAGATTTGAACTTGAAAATAGATATTTGTGTAATTATTTTTACACTAGCAGTATATTGAGTTATATTTAGTAATACATTTGTATGTGTAATTTAAATAATTTTAAAATATATAAATTTCATAAGTATTTTTAATAGTCTTAAGTGATTACAATGTACTATTTGTGCATATTATTTTTAAACTTTGGAGAAGACACACATCTTGCAGACAAAACTGCTCGAGCTCGAACTCGAGTCTCCTAGGATGAACGTCATCCTTTTTCACTTGGGTCAGTAGCAGATCCAACAATTTAAACTTAATAGTTCACCAATCAGTGTAATAATATAGAATTAATTTATACCAGTGTAATAATGTATTGATAAGGCGTAATTGATGTGAAAGTAAATATAGTCGAAGACATTGACATTAAAGAACCAATCTATACCGTGTAATTATGTTTGCGGGAATAGAACTATTTTACCCCTGTGTAATTGTGTTTTAGAGAGTAGAAAACATACACAAGTAAAATTAAGTATTGACAGTGACAATTGTTGTGAAAGCAATCATGAGTTTTATATTTCAAAATTAATTTGGAGTATTAGGATTTTTCAAAGAGATTACGAAATCAAAATCAATTTAGGTTTCAAATACTGAAATTGAATTACAACTTATCAGAAACAAAAAATCGAAGAGGAATTTAGGTTTTGTTTGGCTTGATACTGTAACGCCCCAGTTTTGGGCCTAGCGATTTATGGGTTAATTAGACAGTCCGGTGGACCGGGTTAGAGATTCGAGTCGGATTCAGGATTGGATATTTTTATGCGAGATAAAAATATGAAAAATGGTTAAAAATCCTAATTTAATATATGTTGATTTATGGTGAAATCAATTTTGGGAAAAACAATTTGGAAATATGACATTTTGTACTAGTGACTAAAACGTAATTTTGACAAAACTATTTTTGGTGACTGTTATGTAAAGGGTCAGAACTTTGAATCTTTAAGGGGCAATTTTATTTTAATCAGCTATTTCCCTTAATTTAGGCCTTTTTAATAAATGTTTAATTAAATGACAATTAAGGATGAGAAATGTTTTAATAAAAAAGGGGTTTAGTTAAACAAAATATTTTCTTACGTAACTTTTTTTCTCTCAACTTTTCTCTCTACTTTCTTATCAGCCAAATTAGCTTTTCTCTTCTAAAATCTCCAAAGATTTATTCATTTTCATCCAACTTTGATTCCTAAATGATTTCCTTAGATTTCTACAACAAGCTTCAATTGTTTTCTTAAAGATTTCAATCCAATCTTGCCAATTAAGGGGAAAGCAAGGGATTATAGGGGAGGTTGATTCCGTAGCTATCGGTGAAGCTTTTGAGGCTTTGGACGCTCGAATTCGCGTCGGCGAGTTGAAATTTTGCGTGT
Organism: Hibiscus trionum; assembly: GCA_030270665.1. Classification (NCBI taxonomy): domain Eukaryota; kingdom Viridiplantae; phylum Streptophyta; class Magnoliopsida; order Malvales; family Malvaceae; genus Hibiscus; species Hibiscus trionum. The sequence goes on along the minus strand of BSYR01000007.1, from coordinate 2,557,698 downwards.
TGGTGAGTGAGAACGAAACCTATAGCTTTTAAAAGGTTTGAAGGTGGTTTGAGAACTTAGATTTTAGCTTGAAACGCTTGTCTAAGTTCGGAAGTAAGTATAAGTGGATTTTCTCTCTCGGTCGTGCTTTTACGAAATGGTTTATGCACTTGTTTTTTATTACTCGGATTTACCTACTATTTATGCATGTTTTAAGTATGTGATATACTGATTTTAATCATGAGATGATGATGGATGCACGTGGTAAGTGATCCATGTAAGTATGTGTTTTATACATGTTTTAAAGCATGAGTTATTGCTTTAGAAAAGTGTTTTGTGTTGCATATGAAAACAATGGGTTAATGTTGAATAATGAATTATATTGATAAGTGATGTGATTTAAATTATTATCGGATATAGTTGGCCGGCCATAGGATTGTTAGTGCACTGTAAAAAGTCGCCTTGTATGTAGAGGGGGTTTATATGGCGTACCGAATACTTCATCCAAGTACACTAACGGTAGAGGGGTTTATGGGTGCCGGAAACTCCCGTTAGTGGATTCTACATCTACCGATGAGTGGTATTGAGGGGTTGTACAATGTACTGAATACTCCACCACGTGTGTCACAATGGTGGAGGGGTTTATATGTACTGAAAACTCCCGTGTGTGAACCTTATGTGTTGCCGGTGAGAATGTATGACGTGTCGTGTGAACACTTGATGAATCTGTGTATCTGATATGATATTTTGGAAATGGGACTTGGTTTGAGATCACTTGTAAGCCAATATAATTGTTAGTGTATCATGATGATGATGTTGTGGTATAATGTTGATTTATACACGTTTCTTTTTAAGCCTTGCATATGGGTGTTATGCATGAGAAGCTTAAATTGAGGTTTAGCAATGGGATTTGTTGTTCATCCATGATACATGATGCATATGGTTTAATAAGCTGGTTTGAGAAAGGTTTAAGTGCATGGCATTCAAGGCATGATGTTTTACAAGTGGATTGAAATGATGATTTCAATGGTTTTGAGAAAATGTTTTCAAATTGCATTAATGGTGTTTTATTTTGAGCATTCCTCAATAATCCTAGTGTGCTTACGCTCTCTTTGTCCATCAATGCAGAGAATTAAATGAGTGGAGGCAGGAAGTGAGCAAGGAGGATCCAATGGCTTCATTCTTTGAAAGTATGGTTTCAAACTAGACTTTTAGTAATAAAGGCAATGAGGTGTATTGTTGATTTGAGAGTGTATTTGTAAACTCTCTATTTTGAGCAAGTTTATATTGTTATTTTGAAGTTGTAAATGGCCATTATATGTTGGTTTTGCCTTGGATTAATGTTTTGGATGTTGGATGGTTTTTCTCCAAGAAGCATGCCTCTAGATTTTCCTTTGAAGCATGATGATGTTTCTTGATGATAATTTAGTGTTGGATTAGCATGATTTGGTCTCTAATATGTGTGATTATGTTTAAGGCATGTTGGTATTAGTTTGAAACCTTAAAAGCATGAAAAACCAGTAAAATGTGGCATTTCAGGCCCAGTCGTATCGATATGCGAACCACTATATCAGTACTGGTAAGCCAAATCAGGCTTGGCGTATCGGTACGCGGGGACCCATATCGATACGATCCAAGAGGAAAAAGTGAGCTGTTTCGATACGCGGGGACGTACCGGTACAGGTTCGAAGATATCAAAACAGGGGAGGCTTACATGAAGTTCACTTACCGATACGGGCTTGGGCGTATCAATACGGGCTTGGGCATATCGATACGCTCTGTTGTTTTGTTAGTTATTTGGCATCTTCTAAGGTTTTGTTTTCTTACGTTTTAGTCCCTAAATGTTGTAGATGCAATTAAATGAGTTTAAATGATTGAATTGAGTTGAGATTTGACGTCGTGACATGAAATATGACTAATTAAAGGGTGGTAAATTTAAATCAACTTAAGTCCCTATAATTTGTAGAAATTACAATTTAGTCCTCAAAACATGAATGTTGTCGAACGTATGTCTAATCGATGTTTGATTGAGTTGATGTTTCTTTCCCTGTGAGTTCTAAGCACATAGGATGATAATGTGCATCTAGATAAGATAAAAATAAAAAATAGGGTCATTTATTGAGGTACACCTTCTCGGCTTACTTCAATATTCCCCGTGTGACTCGTTCGGTTCAATCGGGCGTCTAGGTCGGGTCGAGGGGGTTACATTTGTACAGTGATTGTTATAATCATGTTGTTGATGAATAAATGATGTTGAAGCCATGCATGATGGTTGTGATGTATGTATTTTGTTATGTACATGATGATATTATGGGCTGAATCTGGATGGTTGTTGTGCACGGTGCTTGCGATACATGTGTTGTTTGCCTTATGCTATGCTTAGGGGAAATTGGGCTACCCATTGCCTTATTACTATATTTAAATTGTTTTAAATTGAACTAGAAGTCTTGGATCCTTGTTTGAAGCTGGTCTGATTACTTTGTTTTGTTTTATTAGCATGCCTTAATTATAATAGCACAATGGGACCGAGGAGAGAGTTGCGGTCGGGTATAATTACTGTTGTCGTAGGGCAGGGAAATCAAGAGAATGAGGTTCCTCCTGGTGTTGAGTACCGTGGTTTGTCGCTCGAGGCATCCGAGGCTTAGATGGCTAGTACTGTAACCCCCTTAGCCCGGCCTAGACGGTTGACCCGAACTACGAAGATTACACGGGGAAAACCAAAGTCAACCCGAAAGTCAACCTTGATTAACGACCCTTTTTTTCCTTTTTAATATTTTCTAGATGCATATTAAACCTAAGCTTACCCTTGAGAATAGCATACTTGAAAAGCACAGCGATCGGAAAACGATAAGGGACTCAAATGCACAAATTACAATGTTTATGGATCAAAATGTAAATTCTGGAAATTAAGGGGACTTAACTGATTTTTAAGTTACCATTATGAAATTAGTCATATTACGTGCTTCCATGCCAAATTTCATCTTAAACGGACATCTCAAACTTAAGCAATTGCATATACAAGAATCAGGACTAAAATGTAAAGCTTGCAAACCTTAAACCATTCAAATCAGTGCCCAACGGTCAACTGTTTCGGAACGGGGGTTGACCATTCCGAAACGCGGGTTCGTTTCGAGACATGTTTCGAAATAGGGCTTGACAGTAGCCAATCTGTTTTGGAATGCCCTGTTCCCGTTTCGATACACGAAGGCTATTACAGGCCCCCGTTTCGAAATGGTAGTGCCCGTTCTTATACGGACTGCCCAGAAAGTGCAGATTTTGCTGGTTTAACATACAATTAACCACTCAAACACATCCCTATGACCTCCTAATCATGCCAACGGATCATCATGCATATAAGGAACATACGTGCATCATCAAAACACATTAATGGCATCAATTAGGAAAAACCACAAGTCTATAGGCATGCATCCTAATATTGAAAACCATCCAAGCATCAAATCATCAAAGCAAACACCAAAATGGCCATTTACAATCCCAAAATATCAAAGGCATCCTACCACACTTAGGGAGTCCAAAACCTCTCCCAAAAACATAACCTAGGTTCCCATTGCCAAATACCAAAAGCTAATAATGTTGTAAAAATAGTCACCATACATGAGCTTAGCTTTCCCTTGGATTCTTAGCCTCCTTGCTGCCCTTAAAGCACTTCAATTCTCTGCATTATTGGTTCAAGAAAGAGAGCGTAAGCACATTTGCTTAGTGAGGCATGCTCTAAAGAAACAACACAATAATGCACTTTATAAAACACCATTCAAAAGGCCTTTAAACACATAACATCATTTCTCATGCAACAATGCATACACAACAAGCATCTCATGATTCATTAACATCAACATGTCATAAACAACAAGCATATCATGCTTCATTAACATCAACATGTCATATTGGCTTCCAAGTGATACCATAACCATTTTTCAACTCAAAACACAATCGGATACGCGGATTACAAGCGTTGTCCCATACGCTTCCTACACACTACCGAACACACAAGGTGGAGTTTACCGGTACAATCACAACCCCTCAACACCCGTGATGGAGTTTAACGGTACAATTACAACCCCTCCACATCACTCATCGGTAGTTGTATAACATCACTAACGAGAACACGGGACACACAACACAAGATCCTCACATGGCATTTTAACCACCATCATGATCTTAGACATCTCGTTAGTGTACTTGGATGGAGTTTACGGTACCATTACAACCCCTCAACATCCAAGGCAACTTTATTCACGGTGCACCCAATCCTATAGCCGGCTAACTATATCCGATTCAAGTACTTTAAAACCAATACATCACTTGCCAATATACATCAATTATCATCAACAATCCATTGTTTTAAAGCATTAATCAAATCCATTAAATCATCATGCATTACTATGCATCAAAACCACATTTATCAATGTCGAACCAAGGATCTCTTACCTTGAGCATCCTTCAACACATGGCTTTCAAAACCAGCATTAATCATGCTAAAACATGCTTTCAAAACAGAATTTAAACATGCAAATCAAACACATTGCATCCAACCATCTAATGGTTCATCAAAGAGAGAGTTTCTCCGAAAACTTACTCTTGAGCTTAGTTAAGTTGCTTAGACTTAAACTAAGCTCCCAAAACCTTCATACATTGGTTTCAAGCTGAAAACCCAATTCCACTCACCAATTCCGTTTCGCAAGCTTGCCGAAACGCCGTTCAAGCCTCCGGATCAACACCACAAGGATCCGAAGATGTCTCCCATGTTTTAAACACATCAAAACAGAGGATTAATGCATCATCATGCATTAAAATCTTCAGCCATTACACCTAAACTCGCTGCTCACACCAAATCTAACATTCCGGGTACCAAACACAACTGAAATCACATCCAAACTCATCCACAACATTACCCAGCCAAGATCCATCACTTCCAAACATTCTTAAACATCAATTAACATCCAAAAGGATCTAAACTCGTCCTTATACCTCCAGCAATAACAGAACACCAAGATCACCCCAAAAACTACCATTTTCACAAGTAAAAACTTAGGAAAATCAACCTATTCGGGATTGCATTGATTAAACCTCAATTACACATCATTAAACATCCAAAATACATTAAAAAGACATCTCAAAACATAGCCAAAACATTCATCACGAATTTCTTCAAGATTTAATCCAAATCTTGAGTTTTAAGCCAAAATCAAGATCACAACATTAAAACCTTTTATAAAACTTAATTTAAGGATTGAGAACTTGGGATTTCAGTAAAGAACTGAGTATTTAGAGGAGGACATCCTTACCTCTAAATGTAGATTTCTCCTTGATTAAAGCCAAAATCCTTGAAAATTCAATGAGCAAATGAAGAGGATTTGATGTAGAAAAGCTTAGGAATCAATTTATGATTGAAACCTCATCATTTAGAGTGAAAATCAAAAGAAAAGCTGTTGTGGAAATGTGTTTGGCTGAGGGAATTTTGAGAGAAAATGAAATGGGAAAATTTTAACAAAAGTTTGTTATGAAAACTAAAATATGGTTTTCCCTCTTTTCTTTTAATTAATTAAACATTAAATGAGTCATTAAAATTAAGAAAAATCTGGAGAAATCCTTCCTTGGGTAAATTAGCTCCTTAAAGATTCAAAGTTTCAATCCTTACAAAACAGTCACCACTGAACTTTTCAAAAATTACATTTTAGTCACTATTTCGAAATGTCACACTTCCAAACCTTATTTTGTAAAATTGATTTCACCACTCTCTTATATATATTAAAAGAGGATTTTTAGATATTTTTCCATATTTTTAATGCATCCCGAACTAGGTTTTCCCTAAAATCACCTTTTATGTTCGAACCAAAAATCAGACTGGTTCGGTTCAGACCCTAAACTTCCAAGCCCAAAATTAGGGTGTTACAACTCTCCCCCTTGAGAAATTTTGTCCTCGAAATTTACCTGGAGGAAAAAGGTATGGAAACTGTTTCAACATGTCATCCTTTCTTTCCCACGTGGCTTCCTCAGCACCACGATGCTTCCACAACACCTTTACCAACTTAGTGGTCTTGCCTCGAAGAACTTTACTGTCTGAACCCAGAATTTCCACTGGCTCCTCATCGTAGGTCAAGTCCGGATTCAATTCCACTTCCTCCACAGGCATAACATGCGAAGGATCCGATCTATACCTCCGAAGCATAGAAACATGAAACACATCATGAATCTTTTCCAACTCTTGCGGCAATCTCAACTTGTACGCAACAGGACCCACACGCTCAATCACCTTGTATGGTCCAATGTACCTAGGGCTCAACTTACCCTTTCGACCAAACCTCATCACCTTTTTCTAAGGCGAAACTTTCAAAAACACACGGTCACCAACCGCATACTCAACCTCCTTACGCTTCAAATCCGCGTAAGACTTCTGTCGATCAGAACCTGCCTTCAAGCGCTCACAAATGAGCTTCACCTTCTCGGTGGTTCCTTTCAACAAAGCTGGCATAGAAACCAACTTCTGGCCTGTTTCAGCCCAATAAAGAGGAGTTCTACACTTCCTCCCGTACAAAGCTTCGTAAGGTGCCATTTGAATACTCGCCTGGTAGCTATTGTTATAAGCAAACTCCACCAACGGCAAATGCTTCTCCCAAGAGCCTTGAAACTCAATCACACAGCACCTCAACATATCCTCCAGCACTTGGATAACACGCTCAGACTGTCCATCCGACTGTGGATGATAAGAAGTACTGAAATTCAACCGTGTACCCAAAGCCTGATGTAAACACTGCTAGAACCGCGATGTAAACCTCGGATCTCTATCCGACACAATCGACTTTGGCACACCATGCAGCCGCACAATCTCAGCAATGTACAGCTCTGCAAGCTTGTCCAAAGTTTACGTAGTATGCACAGGCAAGAAATGCGCACACTTCGTCAGGCAATCCACAATCACCCACACCGAATTCTTCTTCGATGGCGACAAAGGTAAACCAGACACAAAGTCCATGGTAATCCTTTCCCACTTCCACTCAAGAATCCTCAACGGTTGCAACAACCCCGAAGGAAACTGATGCTCAGCTTTAACTCGCTGACAAACCATGCACTTGCTCACATACTCAGCAACGTCTTTCTTTAAACCCACCCAATAGTACTCATCACGAAGATCATGATACATCTTAGTACTACCAGGGTGCATAGCAAAAGGACTACTATGAACTTCAGTCAGAATAGCACGCCTCAACTCATCATCATTGGGCACTACTATCCGACTTCCAAAACATAAAACTCCATCATCATTAAAGTAGAAATCTGATGGTCTATCCTCAGCAATATCCTGAACATGTGGCACCAAGGAATCATCCAACAGTTGCCTATCCTTTATCAACTGAACCAAGGATGGTTTCACTTGCAACTCAGCCACGAGACGACCATCTCGCGATATGCTCAAACTGGCAAACATAGCCCTCAACTCCACTGCTACTTCCTACTCAAGGCATCCGCTACAACATTAGCTTTTCCCGGATGGTACTCGATCGTCAGATCGTAATCTTTAAGCAAATCCACCCAACGTCGTTGCCTAAGATTCAACTCTTTCTGAGACATCAGATACTTCAAACTCTTATGATCCGTGTACACAGTACACTTCTCACCATACAGGTAATGTCTCCAAATTTTCAAGGCAAAAACCACCGCAGCCAACTCAATGTCATGCGTAGGATAATTGCGCTCATGCACCTTCAATTGACGCGATGCATAAGCCACCCCCTTACCCTCTTGCATCAACACACATCCCAAGCCAACGTAGGATGCGTCACTATACACCACAAACTCTTTCCCTGATTCAGGCTGAACCAAGATAGGAGCTTGCGTCAAAGCCGCCTTAAGCTTTTCAAAAGCCTGCTGTCGCGCTTCCGTCCACTCATACTTAACATCCTTCTGCAACAACTTCGTCAAAGGTGCAGCAATCTTAGAAAATCCATCCACAAACCTCCGATAGTATCCTGCCAAACCAAGGAAACTACGGACTTCATGAACCGACTTAGGAGGCTTCCAATTCATCACTGCCTCAATCTTCTGAGGATCAACATGAATCCCCTCTGCAAAAACTACATGACCAAGGAACACAACTTCCCTGAGCCAGAACTCACACTTGCTTAACTTAGCATAAAGCTGATTTTCCCACAAAGCCTGCAACACAATCCTCAAATGCCCCTCATGCTCCTCCTCAGTACGAGAGTACACGAGGATATCATCGATGAACACCACCACAAACTTGTCCAAATACTCATGGAACACTCTATTCATCATGTCCATGAAAGCTGCAGGAGCATTCGTCAAACCAAACGGCATCACAAGGAACTCATAATGCCCATACCTCGTTCTGAAAGCTGTTTTTGGCACATCCACATCCTTCACCTTCAACTGGTAATACCCTGACCTTAAGTCAATTTTAGAGAACACAGCCTCTCCCCGAAATTGATCAAAAAGATCATCAATCCTCGGCAATGGATACCGATTCTTGATAGTCAACTTGTTCAGCTGACGGTAATCGATGCACATTCTCATAGTGCCATCCTTTTTCTTCACAAACAAGACCGGTGCACCCCAAGGTGACACACTCGGCCGAATGAAACCACGATCAAGCAACTCCTGAAGTTGCATCTTCAGCTCTTTCAACTCCTTAGGTGTCATTCGAAAATGAGTAATGGAAACTGGATTTGTATTCTCATACAACTCAATTCCAAACTCCACCTCTCGGTTAGGAGGCAATCCAGGAAACTCCTCCGGAAACACACCAGGAAACTCTCGCACAGTCCTGATATCTTGCACTCGCAACTCTTTAGAGCTAGGATTCATCGCAAAGGCTAGGTAAGCTTCACAACCTTGCCTCAACATTCGGCTCGCCTCCAAGGAAGACACCACATTGGCAAGAAACTTTATATTCTCACCAACCACCACTACCTCATAACCATCCGCAAGCTTCAACGAAACTCGCTTGTTCTTAAAATCCACCACAGCTTGATGTTCAACAGGCCAATCCATACCCATGATTACATCAAAACCATAGAAAGGCAATTCCATAAGATCAACATGAAAAACATGATCTTGAACAACCAAGGGACATCTTCTGTATAACTTTCGTGTCACAACGGTTTCACCAAAGGAACTAGTTACACGTATACCAACATCCAAAGACTCAACAGGAAAACCAAGCAATTGAGCATGTTCACGCAATATGTATGAGTGTGTAGATCCAGAATCAATCAAGGAAAGTAATGACAAGGATTACAAAGTGAAGGTACCTGTGATCACATCCGTGTCATTTCTCCCCTCTCGCTGCGCATACACTCGAGCCTGGCCTCCACCCTCAGGTTGGACAGCGACCACATGCGCCACATTCCTTCCACCATCCTCTCTGCGCTGGAAGTTACCACAGCCGCGCCCACGACCTCTCTGTGGTGCAACAACTCCAAGAGCACGTCCCTGACCACCACCGGCCAACAAAGGACACTCCCTCCTCATGTGGTCTGCCGAACCACAATTCCAGCACAAATTACCAGCTACAACAACAGGAGCCTGTACCTCCCTCGCTGCTCGAGGACAATCACGCCTCAGATGGCCACGCGATCCATACGCCCAGCATGTGTTCTGATCAGCTCTCGCCCTGTCTCCCTGAACAGGCGCACCATACCCTCCACCACCACGCCTAGCCGAAGACTGATATCTCCTATCTCGTCCTCTCTTGTTCTGTCCTCCACCAGAACTATACTCAGCAGCTCTTTTACTCGAGCCAGAACCAACATTCCTGGAAGACAAACCCAGGTTCTGCTCAATATCCTTCGCCCTACTAACCAGCACATCAAAATCAGTGTACTCAGCTGCAAGCATATATGTCTTTACATCCGATACCAAACCATATCGGAAATGCTCGCACCTCTCCCGCTCATTAGAGACAATCTCAGGTGCGTACTGACTGAGACGGACAAACTGGATCTCGTACTCAGCCACAGTCATGCTCCCTTGTGTCAGAGACATGAACTCTCTTTTCTTTTCATCCAGGTATCGTACACCTAGATACCTCCGCTTGTACGCGTATTCAGAAAGAACGTCCAAGTCACATCAACTTCCTCCATTCCGGAGATAGCGGTCGTCCACCAGGTATACGCATCATCATGTAATAGCGATACCACACATCCCAACTTCTGCACATCATTGCAATTCATTTGTCCCAGTATCCTCTTGGTACTTTCCAACCAAGATTCGGAACCTTCAGTAGACAAACCCCTGAACTCAGTCCCTCCCAGACTATGCAGACGTTCCAAAGGTAGTCTAGCATTAGCATCTCCCTGATGCCCAGCTCCATGAGCTCCAGCTACTGCCGCCTGAAAGGCTCCAGCGATAGCTTGTATCAAAACTGTCATGTCAGGAGCAGCTTGCCCCTGCCCAGCTTCAGGTCTAGCAACCCCAGCACCAGCATCAACACCGGCTCCATCACCTCCAGCACCACCACCACCAGGTGGTCCACCACCAGGAGGAGGAGGTAAATCCACCACATTATCGACATTCTCATCATTCTCGTTCTGAGCCATAGCTCGCGTATTAATCCTCGTCTCTCTACGAGGTCCCATTCACTAAACAATGCACTAACACAAATGCAATAAACATAATTAGGCCCAACAAGGTAAGTAATCCAAGCACTCAAGCTCATTTTCCAAAAACAATTCATTTCATTAGTTTTGATATGGCAATGGGTCCCTCTAACATGCTTCAACATAGCATAGCATCACAATTGCAACATACTTTGCAATTCATGCATCAAACTTTCACTTAAAAAGCATATCATGCAATCATACACATATCATCCACATAACCATTCCCAAATACTCGAGAACTCAGCTCTGGTACCACCAAATGTAACCCCCTTAGCCCGGCCTAGACGGTTGACCCGAACTACGAATATTACACGGGGAAAACCAAAGTCAACCCGAAAGTCAACCTTGATTAACGACCCTTTTTTTCTTTTTAATATTGTCTAGATGCATATTAAACCTAAGCGTACCATTGAGAAGAGCATACTTGAAAAGCACAGCGATCGGAAAATGATAAGGGACTCAAATGCACAAATTACAACGTTTAGGGACCAAAATGTAAATTCTGGAAATTAAGGGGACTTAACTGATTTTTAAGTTACCATTATGAAATTAGTCATATTACGTGCTTCCATACCAAATTTCATCTTAAACGGACATCTCAAACTCAAGCAATTGCATATACAAGAATCAGGATTAAAACGTAAAGCTTGCAAACCTTAAACCATTCAAATTAGTGCCCAACGGTTAACTGTTTCGGAACGGGGGTTGACCGTTCCAAAACGTGGGTTCGTTTCAGGACCTGTTTCGAAACAGGGCTTGACAGTAGCCAATCCGTTTCGGAACGACCTGTTCTCGTTTCGATACACGAAGGCCATTACAGGCCTCCGTTTCGAAACGGTAGTGCCCGTTCCGATATGGACTGCCCAGAAAGTGTAGATTTTGCTGGTTTAACATACAATTAACCACTCAAACACATCCCTATGACCTCCTAATCATGCCAACGGATCATCATGCATATAAGGAACATACGTGCATCATCAAAACACATTAATGGCATCAATTAGGAAAAACCACAAGTCTATAGGCATGCATCCTAATATTGAAAACCATCCAAGCATCAAATCATCAAAGCAAACACCAAAATGGCAATTTACAATCCCAAAACATCAAAGGCATCCGGCCACACTTAGGGAGTCCAAAACCTCTCCCAAAAACACAACCTAGGTTCCCATTGTCAAATACCAAAAGCTAATAATGTTGTAAAAATAGTCACCATACATGAGCTTAGCTTTCCCTTGGATTCTTAGCCTCCTTGCTGCCCTTAAAGCACTTCAATTCTCTGCATTATTGGTTCAAGAAAGAGAGCGTAAGCACATTTTCTTAGTGAGGCATGCTCTAAAGAAACAACACAATAATGCACTTTATAAAACACCTTTCAAAAGGCCTTTAAACACATAACATCATTTCTCATGCAACAATGCATACACAACAAGCATCTCATGCTTCATTAACATCAACATGTCATAAACAACAAGCATATCATGCTTCATTAACATCAACATGTCATAAACAACAAGCATCTCATGCTTCATTAACATCAACATGTCATATTGGCTTCCAAGTGATACCATAACCATTTTTCAACTCAAAACACAATCGGATACGCAGATTACAAGCGTTGTCCCATACGCTTCCTACACACTACCGAACACACAAGGTGGAGTTTATCGGTACAATCAAAACCCCTCAACACCCGTGATGGAGTTTAACGATACAATTACAACCCCTCCACATCACTCACCGGTAGTTGTATAACATCACTAACGAGAACACGGGACACACAACACAAGATCCTCACATGGCATTTTAACCACCATCATGATCTTAGACATCTCGTTAGTGTACTTGGATGGAGTTTACGGTACCATTACAACCCCTCAACATCCAAGGCGACTTTATTCACGGTGCACCCAATCCTATAGCCGGCTAACTATATCCGATTCAAGTACTTTAAAACCAATACATCACTTGCCAATATACATCAATTATCATCAACAATCCACTGTTTTAAAGCATTAATCAAAGCCATTAAATCATCATGCATTACTATGCATCAAAATAACATTTATCAATGTCGAACCAAGGATCTCTTACCTTGGGCATCCTTCAACACATGGCTTTCAAAACCAGCATTAATCATGCTAAAACATGCTTTCAAAACAGAATTTAAACATGCAAATCAAACACATTGCATCCAACCATCTAATGGTTCATCAAAGAGAGAGTTTCTCCGAAAACTTACTCTTGAGCTTAGTTAAGTTGCTTAGACTTAAACTAAGCTCCCAAAACCTTCATACATTGGTTTCAAGCTGAAAACCCAATTCCACTCACCAATTTCGTTTCGCAAGCTTGCCGAAACGCCGTTCAAGCCTCCGGATCAACACCACAAGGATCCGAAGATGTCTCCCCTATTTTAAACACATCAAAACATAGGATTAATGCATCATCATGCATTAAAATCTTCAGCCATTACACCTAAACTCGCTGCTCACACCAAATCTAACATTTCGGCTACCAAACACAACCGAAATCACATCCAAACTCATCCACAACATTACCCAGCCAAGATCCATCACTTCCAAACATTCTTAAACATCAATTAACGTCCAAAAAGGATCTAAACTCGTCCTTATACCTCCAGCAATAACAGAACACCAAGATCACCCCAAAAACCACCATTTTCACAAGTAAAAACTTAGGAAAATCAACCTATTCGGGATTGCATTGATTAAACCTCAATTACACATCATTAAACATCCAAAATACATTAAAAAGACATCTCAAAACAGAGCCCAAACATTCATCACGAATTTCTTCAAGATTTAATCCAAATCTTGAGTTTTAAGCCAAAATCAAGATCACAACATTAAAACCTTTTATAAATCTTAATTTAAGGATTGAGAACTTGGGAATTTCAGTAAAGAACTGAGTATTTAGAGGAGAAGGACATCCTTACCTCTAAATGTAGATTTCTCCTTGATTAAAGCCAAAATCCTTGAAAATTCAATGAGCAAATGAAGATGATTTGATGTAGAAAAACTTAGGAATCAATTGATGATTGAAACCTCATCATTTAGAGTGAAAATCAAAAGAAAAGCTGCTGTGGAAATGTGTTTGGCTGAGGGAATTTTGATAGAAAATGAAATGGGAAAATTTTAACAAAAGTTGGTTATGAAAACTAAAATATGGTTTTCCCTCTTTTCTTTTAATTAATTAAACATTAAATGAGTCATTAAAATTAAGAAAAATCTGGAGAAATCCTTCCTTGGGTAAATTAGCTCCTTAAAGATTCAAAGTTTCAATCCTTACAAAACAGTCACCACTGAACTTTTCAAAAATTACATTTTAGTCACTATTTCGAAATGTCACACTTCCAAACCTTATTTTGTAAAATTGATTTCACCACTCTCTTATATATATTAAAAGAGGATTTTTAGATATTTTTCCATATTTTTAATGCATCTCGAACTAGGTTTTCCCTAAAATCACCTTTTATGTTCGAACCAAAAATCAGACTGGTCCGGTTCAGACCCTAAACTTCCAAGCCCAATATTGGGGTGTTACAAGTACAATCCAAATTTTGGATCAAATGGGGTGTAATGATACACGTAAGCTAGGATGTGCCGTTTCATTGTTGCAAGGTGATGATCATAGTTGGTGGACGACTATAACTGCGGCTTTGGAGCCTAATGAAGTGGATTGGGAGTTCTACCAAGCTGCCTTTAAGAAGAAGTATCTAGGAGTTAGATACTTGGTTGAAAAGAAACACGAGTTTATGTCTTTGGCTCGGGGTAGCATGACTGTGGCTGAGTATGAGGTTCAGTTTGTTCGTTTGAGTCAGTATGCTCCTAAGTTGGTGCCGAGTGATAGGCATCGTTGTGACCGTTTCCGTTATGGTTTGGTGCAAGAAGTGAAGACTTTCATGTTGGCTTCTGATTACACGGATTTTGATGTGTTGGTGGCGCGAGCCAAGGATATTGAGCAGAGTCTGGGTTTGACTTCTCGTGTGAATGGTTCTAGCTCAGGTAAGAGAGCTGCAGATTTTGGTCCTGGAGGTGGACAAAATATGAGGCACCGTGATAAGAAGTTTCGCTCTGACGCGAGGCGAGGCGGAGGTAGGCCTGGACGTGAAGCATATGGTAAGGGTGCTCATGCTAGATATGCTTTTAATTCTTGTTGGGTATGTGGATCGCGTGAGCATATGAGGCGAGACTTTCCATGTTTGGATCAAGAGGCGCAAGCTCCTGTGGCTGTGGCAACTAACTCTTGTTGGAGTTATGGTTCGGCTGACCATTAGAGTCGTGATTGTCTGCTGTTGGCTGGATGTGGTCATGTTAGAGCATATGTTGTTGCACCACAACGAGTTCGTGGGTGCGGTCGTAGTAACTTTCAGCGTAGGGAGGATGGCCAGATAGTTGTAGCACATGTTGTAGCTGTTCAACCTAAGGGTGGTGGTCCTGCGAGGGTGCACGCACATCGCGAGGGAGCAATGACACTGATGTGATTGCAGGTACTTTCACTTTGCAATCTTTGTCATTGTTATCTTTGATTGATTCTAGCTCTACGCATTCTT
This sequence comes from Hibiscus trionum, assembly GCA_030270665.1. Lineage (NCBI taxonomy): Eukaryota > Viridiplantae > Streptophyta > Magnoliopsida > Malvales > Malvaceae > Hibiscus > Hibiscus trionum. Next base: position 2,542,506 of record BSYR01000007.1, on the reverse strand, counting down.
ATATCTTGAGTGAGCATGCACATTTGCTTGATATTCCTGTTGAGATTTTAAATGTGGGAATACAAGTAACTAGTTCCTTTGGTGAAACTGTTATTACGAGAAGGTTGTTTAGGAGATGTCCTTTAATTGTTCAAGGTCTTGTGTTTGCAGTTGATTTAATAGAATTGCCTTACCATGATTTTGATGTAATCTTGGGATGGATTGGTTGGTTGAGCATAGAGCTATGGTTGATTTTGATGCTAAGCGAGATACCTTGAAACTTGCTGATGATTACGAAGTGGTAATCGTCAGTGAGAATGTTAAATTCTTGTCCAATGCTATTTCGGTTCTAGAAGCGAGTTGTTTGATGAAATTGGGTTGCAAGGCTTTCTTAGATTATGTTATGAATCTAGGATTGAAGGAAGTGCGTGTACAAGACATACGTACAATATGTGAGTTTCCGAGTGTATTTCCGGAAGAGTTGTTTGGGTTGCCGCTGAATAGAGAGGTTGAGTTTGGCATTGAGTTGTATGAAAATACGACTCCAATGTCTATTGCTCCCTATCGAATGGCTCCGAAAGAGTTGAAGTAGTTGAAGACGCAACTTCAGGAGTTTCTAGATCGAGGGTTCATTAGGCCTAGTGTTTCCCCTTGGGGTGCACTGATTTTGTTTGTGAAGAAGAAAGATGGCACGATGCGTATGTGTATAGATTATCAGCAATTGAACAAGTTGACGATTAAGAATAAGTATCCTTTCCCAAGGATTGATGATTTGTTTGATCAGTTTCGAGGTGCTTCGATGTTTTCTAATATTGATTTGAGATCCGAGTATTATCAGTTGAAGGTAAAGGATGTGGATGTACCTAAGATAGATTTTCGTACAAGATACGGGCATTATGAGTTTTTGGTGTTGTCGTTTGGTTTGACGAATGCGCCTGCTGCATTCATGGATATGATGAATCGTGTGTTTCATGAGTTTTTATATCAGTTTGTGATTGTGTTTATTGATGATATTCTCGTGTACTCTCGTACCGAAGAGGATCATGATAAGCATTTGTGGATTGTGTTGCAAGTTCTGTTGGAAAATCAGCTTTATGCCAAGTTGAGTAAGTGTGGGTTTTGGCTTAAAGAATTTGTCTTTCTTGGACATGTGGTGTCGGCTGAAGGTATCCGGGTTGATCCACATAATATTGAGGCGGTGATGAATTGGAGGACACCTAAAGTAGTGACGGAAGTCCGTAGTTTCCTTGGTTTGGCGGGTTATTACCGAAGGTTTGTGGATGGTTTCTCTAAGATTGTTGTTCTGTTAACCAAATTGTTGCAAAAGAATGTTCGCTTTGAGTGGACAGATGTTAGACAACAAGCTTTCGAGAGATTGAAGGAAGCTTTGACGCAAGCCCCTATCTTGATTCAACCTGAATCGGGTAAGGAGTTTGTGGTTTATAGTGATGCATCGTATATTGGTTTAGGTTGTGTGTTGATGCAAGGTAGAAAGGTTGTGGCGTATACATCTAGACAATTGAAGGTGCACGAGCACAACTATCCTACTCATGATCTTGATCTTGCCGCAGTTGTGTTTGCTTTGAAAATTTGGAGGCATTACCTTTACGGTGAGAAGTATGTAGTTTATACGGATCATAAAAGTTTGAATTATTTAATGTCTTAGAAAGAGTTGAATCTTAAGCAACGAAAATGGTTGGAGTTGCTTAAGGATTACGACTTGACGATAGAGTATCACCCTGGTAAGGCCAATGTTGTGGCTGATGCTTTGAGTAGGAAAGTAGCTGTGGAATTGAGAGCCATGTTTGCGCGATTGAGTGTGTCGTGTGACGGTGGATTGATAGCTCAGTTGCAAGTGAAACCTTCTTTGGTCCAATTGATTAAGGAGAAGCAGTTGCTTGATGATTCGTTGGTACCGCATGTTCAGGATATAACGGATGGTAATTCAACGAACTTTTGTTTTAATGATAATGGTGTTTTATGTTTTATGAGTCGAATAGTTGTGCCAGATGATGTTGGGTTAAGGCACACTAATCTTAATGAGGCACATAGTAGTCCTTTTGCTATGCATCCTAGTAGTACTAAGATGTATCATGGATTCAAGGGTAAGTAATATTGGGTTGGGTTGAAGAGGGATGATGCCAATTTTGTGAGTAAGTGTATGGTTTGTCAGCGCGTGAAAGCTGAGCATCAGTTTCCTTCCGGACTGTTGCAACCTTTGAAGATACCGGAATGGAAGTGGGAGAGGATTACAATGGATTTTGTGTCTGGTTTTCCTTTGACCCCGTCAAAGAAGAACTCTATTTGGGTGATTTAGACCGTCTTACGAAGTGTGCGCATTTCATAGCTGTGCATACTACGTATACTTTGGATAAGTTGGTGGATTTATACATTGCTGAGATAGTGCGGTTGTATGGAGTGCCCAATTCTATAGTTTCAGATAGAGATTCAAGCTTTACAGCAAGGTTTTGGGAGAGTTTGCATAGGGCTTTGGGTACACGGCTTCATTTCAGTACCCCGTATCATCCTCAAATGGATGGTCAGTCTGAGCAAGTTATCCAAGTGCTTGAAGATATGTTGCGGTGTTGTGTTATAGATTTCCAAGGTTCTTGGGAGAAACAAGTGCCTTTGGTGGAGTTTTATTATAATAATAGCTATCAAGAAATTATACAAATGGCTCCGTATGAAGCCTTGTATGGTAAGAAGTGTATGATGCTTCTTTGTTGGGCGGAAGCGGGGCAAAAGTTAGTTTCCTTGCCTGATTTGCTTAAGGGAACGACAGAGAAGAAAAGCTTGTTTGTGAATGGTTGAAGGCGGCTTCGGATTGTCAAAAATCTTACGCAGATTTGAAGCGTAGGGAGATAGAGTTTGTGGTTGGTGATCACTTGTTTCTGAAAGTAGCGCCTTGGAAGAAGGTGATGAGGTTTGGACGTAAGGGTAAGCTTAGTCCAAGGTATGTTTAACCATGTGAAGTTGTGGAGCGTGTTGGTCCTATTGTGTATCGATTGAGGTTGCCTCCCGAGTTAGAGAAAATTTGTGGTAAGACGATTGAACTTGTGAAGGTGTTGTGGCGACATCGAGGAGTTGAGGAGGCCACGTGGGAAAGCAAGGCGGACATGTTGAAACATTTTCCTCACCTTTTTCCTTTAGGTAAAATTTAGAGGATGAAATTCCCTAAGTGGGGGAGTGTTGTAACTCAATGGTTTTGGTCCTAGGAGTTTTTAGGTTGGGTTCGGGGTCCGTTGAACCTAGACTAGAGATCCGGGTCAGTTCGGGTTTGGTTCAGGGAAAACATGGTTCGGGAAATGATAAAAATATAAGAAAAATTTCTAAAATCCTTTTAAAATATATATAAAGGTGTGGTGAAGTCAATTTTGAAAAATGACATGTGGAAAGTGGACATTTCAGTTTAGTGACTAAAACGTAAAAAATGAGAAAACTGTTTTTAAATGACTATTTTGTAAGAGAGCCAAAACTTAGAATCTTTAGGGAGCTATATTGAATATAATCAAATTTCCCTTTGATTGACATGTTTTAATTGTGGTTTTACTAAAAAGATTAAAGGAGTTTTGATTAAAAAGAGATTTAGCTTTTACAAATCCATTTTTGACGCAACTTCCATTTTCTCTCTTTTCTCATCAGCCAAACATCCATTTTCTTTCAAAACCTCCAGAGATCTTTCTTTTCCATTTCACTTTGATTTCCAAATGTTTTCTAAGGAGTCTTCTCAACTTATCTCAAAGGATTCTTAAAGATTTTTCATCAAATCTTGTCAATTGAAGGAATAGCAAGGGATTAGAGGTAATCTTTGTGATTCTCCTTTAATCAAGGTTCTTTAATGAAATTCTCGAGTATTTGTCTCTTTAATTGTGTTTCTTAATAAGGTTTTGTAATTGATTTGAAGAAAATGGCTTCGGGAAGTCCTCTCAAATGTGCAAGGCCTTCATGCCTTGGCGCTCGGTCTGTCAAGATGGTTGGTGCCTTCTTGCCATAGAAGGACTTCACTTCTATAGGTGCTCGGCTTAGCTCGCTCTGCTCTGGGTCATCGACATCCTCGTTCAATGGCTTGGGAATGTTGTTGTGGGCAGCATAGTCCACTCGATGCTTTGGAGGTTTCGATTTTATATGTTTCCAAATGGAGGTTTTGAAACCACCTAGATGAGGTTTCGAAACCCCCTAGGTGGTTTCGAAACCACTAAGGCAGTAAGGCCAAGAAATCCCATTTTGGTTATGGGTTTCGAAACCTCCATGATGGTTTCGAAACCAAGGCCTGTAATGGATATATTTCCCTTTTGAAATACCCTCAAGTTTCGAAACCTCTTCAATGGTTTAGAAACCTCTATGCAGATGAGCATTTAGTGCTCGATTTTAATGGCTTCCAACAGCTCCAAAGTCCCCTCAACGTCTCCCAACAGTTACAAAAGATAAAGAGCATATAAAAGGGGTCTCCAAACAATAATAAAGCAACAAGAAAGTCTATCCAAATATTCAAGCAATCAAAACTCAACCTGTGCTCAATTTTCCATCTTTCTTGTAAAGTGTTGTTCTTCATTGTAATTCATTTGCTAGTGTTTCTTGGGTGTATGAGAGAGCTTAAACTTTACAAACACCTTCCTTCTGAGGATTTTCTAGTTTGCTTATTTGTACTTGTTTTTGGAAAAGCATTCAATAGACTTTGGGGTGTAAGCCTATTGAATTGTGTAAGGTTACTCGTTATCCTAAAGGAAAGACAAATTAGTGAATTTGTGAAAAATCCTTAGTGTGGTCACTAAGGTAGTGGATGTAGACTCCATTGAGGAAGTTGAACCACTATAAATCCCCTTGCAATTAGTTTCCACCATTCTTTAAAATTCCAATTCACCCCTCTTTTGACTTTATTTGATAGATTGCTACACTCAACAGCATCGCCTTTTATATTCCAAAAATATATTCCACCTGTAAAAATATATTCCACCTAAAGTATTTTTTGGCTTAAATAGGTACCTAAAGTTTCATTTTTGGTTGAAATAAGTGCCTCAGTTGACTTTAAAACAAGCCAAAAATGAAACTTTAGGCACTTATTTCAACCAAAAAATATTTTAGGCACCTATTACAAAAAAAAGAGACATAGTTTAGGCACTTATTTTGTAGTTAAGCCTTCATTTTAAGTGCTAACTTAAAAAGGCACCAGCTTATTTTATGTGTTGTTTATATATGAATATTATTTAATTTCAAAATTTACATATGATGACACCCAATTACTTTGGGTATCATCCTTAATTAAATTTTAAAGTTATAGATAATATTCCCTATCATTTGATTATTTCTATTTATTAAGGTAATTAATCCTATCTAGGCTCTATTTAATTAATCTAAGTGTTTTAATGAATATTGAATATTCAATTTAAAAGTTCATGTTGAATAACATCTCATTGATTTAGGACACCATTCAAATTTGAACTCAAAAATTTTCCAATCAATACTCATTAATTTACTATATTTATCTATTTTATACAAATTATTAAAGCCTCATATGAACCTAAAACTAAGGGTCTAAAAATAGTTATTCTATGTTAAATTTAAGTTGTTTAAATTATACTAATTAATACTACATGCTTGAGTTAAATCATGCATCAATTAATTACATTTAAATACATTTAAATTAAACAAATTAATTAAAATTAAAGAAACATAGACTAAATTGCACAAATTAAAACTTCAAAAGTTTAATTTTATTAAGAAAAAGGACCAAATTTAATGAGTTACAAAACTTGATGCCAAAACCTTAAAACCCCAAAAAAGGCACAGGCCTCGATGAAGATCCGTGAGCCTCAAGGCTCGAGCCCTATGCCTATTTAAAGGCTGCATCAGCTTCCCCTATTTCATTTTTTGAATTTTCACTCTCTTGCTAAAACGATAACCTCTCACTCTCTCTCTATAAACACCATCTGCCCAGAAAAACTAACCCAAAGTGGATTAAAAACTATGTTTTTCGCATGGTGTTCATCCGTGTTCTTCAAAAACTTACTCTCACTTTGAATCTAAAAATTTTAAGAAAAAACTATATATGTGCACTTTCTCGTTAAAACATTTAAAATATTTTATATTTTGGCTTGTAATTGTAATATTATTGTAAGTGAAGACAATGGAGTTTGAAGTTAAAATATAAATTAATTTTGCATTTAGATTTCATAAGGTGTTTAAAATTTCATGTAAAAATTCACAAAAAATGTTTTGAGAGATTAATTTGCTCTAGCTTAAAATTGAGAGGGACCGAAAGATTGTTTAAACCAAAACATTTAAGCCAATTATCAATAACTTTAGGGGCGTTTGGTTTATGAAAAAGATTATCAAGGGGAACAATCTTTTCCGGAATCATATACCACGTTTGGTTAAGGAGAATTCCCTACAGGGGTAATACTACATTTCCAATAGTAGCTTCTCTTCCCCAAAATGATGGGAATGTCATTCCCACCATATTCTTAGGTATTAGACAATTCCCATCATTTTGAACTAAAACACTCTTGAAATAATATTTTGTATTCAAATAAACCATTATTTTCTATTTTCCCAACAATATATTTTGTTTCGATATCTTAAAAAATTATCTAACCTAAATTGTTGCATAATAAAATATATAAACCACATTCATCATTAAAAAAATAATAATAAATATTAGAAATAATTTTTAATATTATTTCTTCTAAAAATTAATGTTTTTTATTTAGATAGTAAAAATATGTATTATTAATTTATAAAACACATTACAATTTTTTTTGAAACTTTAGATTTAATGAATGACTTTTAATTTTAAAAATAATGTAAATCGAGTAATAAAACATAGAAATATAATATTTATGGTTAGTTATTAGTATATTTGATTAGTAGCGAATGTGATGATTATTATAGAAATTTATGGATTTATTTGTTCAATAGTTAATATTCAAATATATAATATTGCACTATAATATTGAAAATTATATTCAATTATTTGTGTAAGAACTTTATAGATGTAATATATGTTCATATAATGTAGTATTTGTTCATAGGATGAGTCCGCCACGCTCGACGAGCACCGAAGAGCACTATTAACGACGAGCATCAATGAGCACCATTAATTCATTTTATAAAGATTAAAAATCTAAAGGACTCACCGTATAATTATAAATTATTTAAAAATAAAAAAGGTGAATTAATTAAAATATTTTATTTTCTTTTTATTTTCTTTTAAATACATATCTACCCTAAATTACAAAATTTTAATTTTTATTCATTTAAAATTTAAGCCGCCACCGCCGTTGTTGCTGGCGCTGCCCTGCCGCTGTTTCAGTGAATGAATTTTTGGCAACACAAAGCAAATTCTATGTTTAATGTAATTCAAAACATAGTAAACCCTAGTGTAAAATTCATGGGCAACGACGGACGCCATGCAATTTTTATGTTGATGGAAAACAATAGTAAACTATTTATGTTGATGGGCGACGACGGCGGCCATGCAACTTTTAGTTCTTATTTGTTTGCCCTGCCGCAGTTAGGTTTTTTTTTTTTTTTTTGCAGATAACATAAGTTATCACTAAGATCACACCACGCTATTCAAATGTTGTCCATCAGTGGAGAACGGCGGCCATGCAGGAGGCAGCGACAGTGGTGGTAGCGGCGGTGGCGGCGGCGGCTTAAATTTTAAATGAATAAAAATTAGAGTTTTGTAATTTAGGGGTAGGTAGGTATTTTGATTTAGGTTTAAATTAAAATTAAAAATAAAATAATATATTTTAATTAATTTACCTTTTAATTTTTAAATAATTTATAATTATACAATGAGTCTTTTATATTTTTAATTTTTATAAATTGAATTAATAGTGATCATCGATGCTCGTCGTTAGTAGTGCTCATCAGAGCTCGTCGAGCATGGCAGAATTTTCCCTGTTCATATATATAATATTCAACCCAACAAGTGTTCCAATGGAGAAGAGAATGATGTTTATCATAGGAGACACGGGTTCAAATCGCTTTGTCTACAATGTGTATGTCTATTGTCAAATGGTTAAGAATATGTATGAACAGATACTACCTTGTAATCACATTTAGACTATTCAAAAAAAATATTTGTGTAATAACTTTATAAAAGAAAAATATATAAATTAAAAATAATAAAAATGTATTTTCTATGAATTTTCATGCAAATATTTTCACTTAAATATTGGGAGTTTGACTAGTTAAAAAGAAAATATATCATAAGGATAATTTTGTAAAATATATATTTTGATAATCTTATAATCCATCAACTGAACACTATAAATTTACATTTATGTCAAACAAACTAAATAAAGTAATGGAACATTCCCTGTAATATGTCAAGTAATGAATAATTCCGGGAACCTTATTCCCAAGGGTAATGCTACATTCCGTGAACCAAACACCCCTTATTATTTTGGATCAAAATGTTAACTTTACATACGTATAGGGACTAAAATATTTCTTTTTGCAATAGAGGGATTAAAATGAACTTTTAAATATAATATAAGAACTAAAATATTTATTTTTATAGTAGTGGGATTAAAATAAACTTTTAAGTATAGTAGGGGTACTTCTACCATACTTTAACCTATGATATCGTTATTGAAAACATTACGTATCCAGTAAGGAGTGTGATGCCAAATAATTAAGAGTCATAATTGCTTCATTTGCTGAGTCAGTAAGGAGAAGGTCAACAATTGGTTCTGTTCTGCTTAACTTTCAAAGCTATATTTTTTTTCTTCCTTCTCAACGTGCCAAAATACAACAACAGTTAGATTCTTTTATTTGGTTCTCGAATAAACATATGAACCAACCGTTGACGATGTGGGATGGAAGAAATATAAAATATAAATCACATTGCATATTTCTACTATTCTATGGAATTGGCAGAGTTGAAGCATAAGTGGAATGCAAACTCAGCTTCGACTAAATGGTGGCTTCAATTAAGCTTTGGTAAACTAGGCCATATCGGATCCATTAAGGTGAAATAATGGTGGATAAAGGGTCATCTGAACATAGGCGGAATTAAAAACTTATAAAAAAGTTATAAAGTTGACTGAGATTAAAAATTTTGAGGGGCCTTAATAATATTTAAAAAGATTGAAGGGGTCATAAACTAATTTTACTTTAAAACAAACTAATCTATTACCCGTGGACAAAAAAGTTGGCAAGAGCTCACACCCCAAAACCCCTATGTTCTGCCACTACCTCTAAATACAAACACAATAAGCAAAACCATTTTTGTAATCGAGAGGGGAGCTGGAGAAGGCAATCACCCTTAAAAATTTGAAATTCATATATGATTTAGAAATTTAAAAAAAAATATATATATGTATTTTCGCCCTTCTAAAATTTTAAAAGTTCACCCCCTAATATAAAATCCTACGTCCTTTCCTGTTTTTGTATTTCTATTAAACAAGATGGTGAAAAACAACATTTTGAGAAACCCTTTCTCAACATTATTTTCTAAATAGTATATGTTTATATTTTTCTCAACTTTTGAAGAGACACACACGTCTTGCAGACAAGTTGTTTGAATCTGGATCTCTTAAGATGAGCATCGTTATCTTTTCCTACATTATTAGATTTGAAATAGAAACATTGGTGTACATCAGAAAACAACCGCGTTACATATCCATACATTTCATACCCTACCCTAAGTTAAGGGTTTAAAACACTGAGCCTTGGGGTCGAATACGAGGGTGGTCTCCATGAAAAGCACTGCCATACACATGTTGACCCTCAAAATGATAATTCTCAGATGATGTTAACCAGTCCCCTTGTGTTGAATTCAAAGGCATAGCTGAAACATCATTGTTAGGGTCTGGTTTCTGAATACCGGACAGCTTTGGCTTCAATGCAAGAACATGGCTGGTTTGATTGTCTGAAAAGCTAGTGTGGGCGGTAATGTTGAGTGTAGTAATATCATGGATGCTTGGTCTCTTCTTATCTTTCCCTCCTGAAAGCTGCCTCTGATAGTATTTTTGAGCATGGCTAGCAACTTGTGTCGGGGTCTTGGAAATCACAAATTTCCTTGATATATTTCTCCAGTCCCCTTTACCATACTTCATAAGTCCCATCAGAAACCGCCTATATATCATGGAAACAATGGTTAGAACTTTTCTCACCATACAAACACTCTGAAACTTGCATCAAATCAAAGAGTTTGAAATCATCAGCAACAACAAAAAGCACACTTAACTGGTTTTTCGAGGGAAATTACCTGTGTTCTTCCTCGGTCCATGGTACCCCTTTCTTCCGCTCATGATCAGGCCCTTTAGCCCCATTAGGCCTCATCCTACAAGAATCAAAATCATGATTATCAACCATTTCTAATGTAAAATATGAGCTAAGGTAACCTGGAATCGGAACCCTTCCAGATTCAATATCCAAAACATCTTCTTCCAATTCCCTGTACTGTTTAATCACATCTGAAACAGTTTTGCCTGGAATCATTGCTGCAACTTTCATCCATCTATCAGGAACATCTTCACCATATATTGCTAAAGCACTCTCAAATCTTTTGTTTTCTTCTTTGGTCCAATATGGGTTTTTGCTAATATCTTGATCAAACCAATCTGAATTTGACATAAAAGATGTTTCAAACAAAGCTTCCATCGAGAACAAGATAGTCTGAACTAAAAAAATACAATTTTTAACATGAAATAAGTATGAGAGATGTGTAAGAATCGTTTGCTTGGGAATCAATGAATCAATCTTTTTTTCAAGAGCATAAACTGAAGAAGAATTCTCGAAAAAGAACAAGGCAGGAATATCTCAGGGGGGGGTGTTTCTTATTTATATATGAAACAATAAAACAAGCTGAAAATCTTGGAGTATTGTAAACAAAAAAGGCAAATAATGAAAGATGGTTGGACAAAGTAAAAGACCCAATTGAGCAGAAAAGGATGGTTCTTTGGATACTTAAAACTGATGGAAAATAGCGGGGGAAAAATAAGTTTTTTTTTTGTTTGGTTTGCTGGAAAAAAAGATGAATATGATCAAAGGGAGATGTAGAAGAGAAATGAAGAAGGAAAAATACTGGAACTTTGATTGTCGAGTAGACCAGAGTTGGAGAAAGAAACGGAAGCTAAAAGAACGTGGCTTTTTTTTATCAGATAAAAGAACGTGGCTTGCTAGGATTGGACTGAATACAAATGAATTGAAGTGTTAAAAAGTAGATTTTGGTAAATAAACATTTTTAACTTACTTTTTAAAGTTCAATTTAATCAACTTTTTTATATTTAAACCTCAACGTTTAAGTTAATATTTAGGATAAACTACACAAATAATCACTAAATTTTTTAGACGGTTTAATTTTAGTTAGCAAAATTTTAACACTTGCATTACAATCATTGAGGTTAATTTTATTTTTATTGTGGTTAAAATCGTTAAAAACTGTAGTTAAAGACTTCTTCCCAAAAAAATTTAAATTTTAAGAATGTCAATCACCACAAAAAGTCGATTTTTTGATGAACAAAACACTTAATGGTAAATTCCAATAATGAAAAGCTTCGTTAGGCTAAAAAATTAAGATAATTTGGTTTAAGTTCATCCAACGGTTAATAGTGATTGGGTGAGAAGTTTTAACTTTGAGTTTCTATTGGATTGTCTCTTCTTTTCATCGTTGTTTTTGTCGTCGTTTGATGATTTTTCCGGTTGGAAGGATCACCAAATTACTTTTTTTCCTTTTATTCCTTTCAATTGGTTTAAACTCGCAAGAAAACCGCTCAATCTCCTTAAATATCAATCAAAACTATTAGCTAAAAATTTTAAATCCGTCACTTTCTACCATCAAGTTAGCTTGACACCAAATACTATAATTTCGGCCAAACGAATCTTCTCGCCGTTGGGTTGACCAATGATGACTCCATTCATTAAAAAAAGGCTTTTTGATCACATCTGTAAATTTGGGAAATTAAAATTTTATTTTTAGGAAAAAAACTTTGACGTATCACGTTATCGTTTTTTAACAATAGCTAACGGGAGTGACCATAATAAAAGTAAACTAAAAGTTTAATAATTATAGTACTAGTTTTAAAGGTTTAGTAATCAAATTGAAACTTCTAGGTGACTGCCAATATAGGTTAAACTAGTATTTATTTATTGGTTTAAATATGTACTTGGTACCTGAACTAGACCATTTCTCTCAAGTTGGTACTCAAAGAATTTTTGCTCTCAAGTTGGTACCTTAATTAGGCACTTTCTTCCAAGTTGACACCTAAAGAAGTTTTGCTCTATTTTGGCACCCAAACTTTACTTTTACCCACTATTTTGATATTTTTACTAACATATTTAGTCCCAGAACTTACATTTTATCAATTGAATCATAACTCGAAACAATTCAATAAATTTTTATACTATGAAAGTGATATAACATTTATATAAAAACAAAGAACTTAAGAGAAGTACAAAGAGTAAATTGATAGGATTTTTAAATATAAAGGGTTAAAATTATTGAATTATTTCTAATTAGGACTAAATTAGTAGAATATATATGTTGTGATATCAACTTGGGAGAATGTGCCTAGTTCAAGTACCAATTTGGGAGCAAAAATTCTATAAGTACTAATTTGGGAGCAAAATTTCTTTAGGTACCAACTTGAGAGAAGATGTCTAGTTATGATACTAAATGTATATTTAAGCCTTATTTATTTGTTTAATTAAACATGGAAGAGCGACTAATAATGCTCATGTTGTTCCATCTTGTATTCAAATCCACTAATTTACTGAGTGACTAAAGATGTATAACTTATTTTATCTTGTATGAGTTCCAATCCCAACATTTTTCTTAAGAATGTAATATCTCTCAACTTAATAAAAAATAGTTAAAATAGTCAAAGTTTGACTAAATGAACCTTGGTTAGCCAAAAGTAACGAAGATGAATGATAATGTTGAAAAGGGAGAAAAGTAAAGAGAAATTATTATAAAATGGTTACTTCTTATAATAATTATGTATTTGCATTTATGGGTATTATAATTATGTTTAGAGTAAACTACATCGGGTGACTACCGAATTATTTGAAGATACCTATTTTAACTATTAAACTAGACAATTCGTCAATCAAACCATCAAACTTATTAAATTGATCTATTTTGACCACCGTCATTAAAAAACTAACGAACAAGTGACGTGACGGTTAACAAAAATTTATAAAATTATACATTTGGTCCCTATTATTTACATATTATATCAATTTGGTCATAATTTTAATTTAATTAATTAAAATTAACCAACTAACCAGAAAACAGTATGTGTCATCATCTTTTTTAAATTTTAATTTATTTAGTTTAATAAATTTAATTAACCAGTCAAATAATAACACATATCGTTATCTAATTGGATTTAATAAATGAAGAAAATAAAATAAGAAGCATCGTAAGCAATGAAATTTAAACCCACAACCAAGATCAAAGAAGGCTTCATCCACAACTGTTGGACTAACACCATTTATATGACAGGGGAGACTTCCGCGAAGACTTCCGCTAAATCAATTCGTCTGATATAATTCCCAAAGGCGCAACCCGTCTTCGAGCGAAGACTTCCGCTAAATCAACATTTCTTACGAGCCTATCTCTCCAATCCGCCATTGCTGGTGGATTTCAACCCACAAAAGAATGCAAAAACAAGCAAATTGGTATAGAAAACTTGAATAAAATGGAGAAAGAAAGCAAAAACTAAAATGGATATCATAAATTCCCCAAGAAAATGGAGAAAAACAGCAAGAAAGAAGAAGAAAAAGGTTGAGAAGATGGATTCTGTTAGTTCTACACAAAGACTTCTAAGGTTATCGTCTCTTATCATATAAATAGAGTTAGCCTAGTGGTTGTGGCTAAAGTTTTATTTGCTCTTGGTTGTGAGTTTGATTCTCATTGCTTGTAATTCCTTTCATTTTATTTCCTTCACCTGATTAAGTCTAATCAGATGGTGACATGTAGTGTTTCTAGTTGATTGGTTAATTTTAATTAAATTAAAATTAGGACCAAATTGATATAATAAGTAAATAACATGGATCAAATGTATAATTTTACAAAATTTCGTTAATTGTCACGTCATCTTTCTATTAGTTTTTTAACAGCAATAGTCAAAATATGTCAATTTAATAAATTTGGTGGTTTGATTGACAGATTATCTAGTTCGATAGTCAAAATAGATATCCCCAAATAATTTGGTGATCACAAGTTTACATGTTTAAACTATTAAATAGCCATCACTAATTTTGTCATATTGTAAAATTTAAAAGAATAATATGTCCATGACGCATCATATCAAAATTAACGCAAAAAAGTTAACATAAAGGAACGGTTTTTGTTCCTAAAGGCCACGAGTTCGAGCACCAGCAGCTGCAGCAGGGTGATTGAGCATATATTGTCAAATAGTTGAGAGTATATTTAGAACAGATACTACTTGTAATCACCTTAGCTTTAAAAAAATTACAAAAATATTAACCACAAAAATGAATTAAAAAAATCTTTTTTAGCTCAAATGGAAGGCAATAATTCTAAAAGAATGCTCTAGATTCGAGGGTACATGTGTTCAAAACCAAAAATTAAAAAATACTATCTTTTCTCCTCTCAAAAAATATATTCAAGACATTATGGACAAGGTGCTTGTGGGTCAGTGGATAAAGCGCCTGTTTTCAAGGCAGAAGTCTTTGACCCGATTTTTAGGGGTGTGTAAAATTGAATTAAGTTAACCATTAGTAAATTATTTCGGTTAGTTGGTAATTTTAGGTTACTTAATTCTCGACTTTAAATCGTAATTATTGAACCGATTAACCATTTATTCGGTTAATTGAAAAATTCGATTCGATTCGATTCGGGTAACAATTTTTTATTTTATTTATTAAAAATATAAATTTTAATATTGTGTTAGAAAAAATATATACTTTTAAAAATCGATAAATGATAATAGTATTTTTTTTAATATTAAAAAAAGATAAATACCTAAACTTTATTAAATGATATTATAGTTTTACTTTGGGGAATGAGAAAATAAAATAAAATCTGATTTTTTAATATAAAATATTAAAATGTCATATAATATAATAACATATATTATATAACCGGCCGATTCAGTTACCCGATTTGTTCGAAAACCATAAATCATAACCGAACCGGTTTCTTTTTAAGCAATAAAAACTGACCGAAATCAAACCTTTCAATTCGGTTAATCAATTTTTCGGTTCAATTTTTTCAAATTTTGAAATCGGTTTTGGTTATTCGATTTTTTTGCACACCCTCGTCTGGCCCGTTCCTTTGATTATATTATTAGCAGTATAAATCTCTTTTTTTTCAACCATAAAACTTTCACAATCTACACACTAGCCCAACCATAAAATTCAAAAAGAAGAAAAATAGAGTGAACGTTAGATTAACAATATACTGTTAATGTTACTTTAATTGGAAATTTAGAAAATAAGAAAATAATTTGAATGATCAAATGTAGTTTGTAGAATGTTAATTATATGGGTGAATTGTAAATTTACCATTCAATTTTCTTCTAGCTTTTATTTTACTAACTCAAGTTTATTTTTTTAATTTAATCATTAAAATTTTAATTTATTCTTATATTGGTCTCTCAGGCATTAAGTTGAAAATGAAAATGTGACATTGCAGTCACGTCATCCCCCCCCCTTTTTTTTGCTGACGTTGACTACTTTTTATTAACATGCCATCCACGTTATTTAATTTTTTTATTTTATCTTCTTCCTCAAAGATGAAAATTTTACAGTTTTACCCATCTGTTACACCGGCAATGAAATAACAATTTTGCAAAGCCTTTTTTTGACCACTTAAGGAACCAACAAATTCATCTTATTGTTTCTATCAGTTTATCAATTTAGGTTTTTTTTCCCAAAATCACTTTAAAACTTGCAAAATTCAAACCAAAACTTAAAATGTGCAAAATCTCTAACTGCTTCGATCTACAATACTCATTGTTTGATCAACGTGGAATTAAGATATATTGCTCTCTTTCTCCTTCTCCACTTCCTCACCGTTGAGATTTGAAAGAAGATGCTCTATCGTTGAGAAATCAAAAGATATTTAAAGCCATAGAGTTTTTCACAAAAAATATATAAAAAAAGAGTTTTAGCCTTTTAGGGCCATTTAATAATTTCCAATCATAATGTCGTTAAGTATTTAATGACCGCGTGATCAAATTAGGAGCAAATTGAAAGCCCTGTGATTAAATTAAAAAAATTAAACATGAGTGACTAAAATAAGAGAGAGAAAAAATTGAGTGATGAAATTTGTAATTTACCCCATTACCGTTTAGTTAAAAATATGTTAGTATTGTTGGACCGTTTTAATTTCTGTTAAGAGTGGGCCAAGAAACTACCAGGCAATAAATCTAATATAATAAAATTCTGAGTAATTATATCATGCACTGACAGTGGAAACATTTTATTTTCACAAACGCTTTAATTTTTGGGGTTATGGATTCAATTTAGGGTTCATAGTTTAGTGGTTTATGTTTTTGTGATTAGAATTTAGAGATTGTGGATTGAATTTAGAGTTTAAGGTCAATGTTTAGGGGATGGGTTATTTTGGGGGATAATCCATTTTGGATTATTAATTAGGGTTATAGGGGAGTTTGGGGAAAATTTTGGCATCTAGGCCAAAATCTACAGGACCACGCCACCCCCTTATGGCGTGGTCACTTTTTAGCCCAACCTCGCCACCTCCTTATGGCGAGGTGTTTGATGGCTCACGTGTAGCTGGCTGCTCGGCTCAACTAGTGGCTGGTGGCTGGTGGGAAGGGTGACCTCGCCATAAGGAGGTGGCGAGGTCACATGGTCCATGCAATATACGTAACCTGCATGTAGGTGGGAAGGGTGACCTCACCATAAGGAGGTGGCGAGGTCACATGGTCCATGCAATAAACGTGAAGTGCATGATATCCATGCATGGTTAAAATAATTTAGGGGTTAGGTAAAAGTTTTAGAGATTTGGTATTGGTTTAGGGTTTAGGGTATGTGTATGGTTTAGGGTTCGAGGCTCATTTGCGGTTTAGAGCTGAGGTCACATGGGCCATGCAATATACGTGAAGTGCATGTTGTTCATGCATGGTTAAAATAATTTAGGGGTTAGGTAAATGTTTAGGGTATTGGTATTGGTTTAGGGTTTAGGGTTCGGGGCTCATTTGCGGTTTAGAAGTTTCTAGGCGGATCTTTTTTTACGTTAATTCAAATCTAATATAAATTTAATATAATTTGATTGTAAAAAATTCAATCATGAATTTTCATTTAACTTTTTTCCAATTTATTTTTTTTTTTGCGAAAATAAAAATGAAGAATATTTTAACAATACATACATAAATATTTTACAGACAAAATTTAAACTCGTATATTAATAATACATATATATTTTATAGACAAAGATGAAGATTAATATTTGTCGGGGTTTTAAATTTGAATATTTTAGGTTTTGATTTTTTTTCATTTCATGTGTTTCAAAATTTTAAAAAAAATCTTTTAAAAATTATTTAGATAGGAATTCAATTGAATTAATTGTTTAAATCGATTTAACCCTA
Source organism: Hibiscus trionum (assembly GCA_030270665.1). Classification (NCBI taxonomy): domain Eukaryota; kingdom Viridiplantae; phylum Streptophyta; class Magnoliopsida; order Malvales; family Malvaceae; genus Hibiscus; species Hibiscus trionum. The sequence goes on along the minus strand of BSYR01000007.1, from coordinate 2,524,993 downwards.
ATACCAATCAATAGTTCGAATATTTTTTCATTAGTTCGAATATGAACTGTAAAAAAGTAAAGGTTAATTAATTATTTTAGTTCAATTAATAACTGTAAAAAAGGAAGGCTTAGTTCGAATATTCAAATATTTATTTTTCTGTAAAATAAATTACGTAAACACAAATTGCAAATTTGAAGGAGATAAAAAAAGTACTTGCATTAACACAAATTGCAAATTACATTAGTTTGATGGTCCGACATGATAGTTTGAAAGATTGTGTTTGTTCGGACATTTGGTTCTATTATGACCTGGTGCCCCACAAAGAGTACAATGCTTAACTAGAACTCCCCCTCTCTATTATTCTCCGCATCATCCATATTCGTATGAATTCGAGTGGACTTCAGTCAACCCTTCAACTTTCTACGAAGCTCTGAATTTGGTAACCATTCTTCGTATATTGGCTCTACCTGTCAATAGTCTTTGATCGGGATCGTGTTAAACTGATTTCTGTAAATATTTGCAATATTCTCCAGCTTATAACATTGATCCGCAAATTCATAAGGGTCGAGACGGAAATGCAAGCATGCGGCGTGTGCGTGAGAGCATGGGTATCTAAATGCTTGGAATGCACCACAATCACACCATCTCCGAGCAAGGTTTATAGTGTACATTTTGTGCTCACCTCGGACCTTAGCTTCGACCATAAATTGATAACCATTTGGGTCGAATGTTCTGACTCTCATAGAGGTGGCCTTGGCTTGAAGTTCGAGCATTTTATTTTGTAGGGTTTCAGACCAACTGAACCCGTTGTTTATCCGGGCGTTCACTTCCTGGCCTTTGTCGGCCCACATTTTACTCAATCTGAAATAAGTCTCCCACACAATGCTTGCAATTGGGAGATGGTGTGTTCCTTTAAGCACTGCGTTTATAGCCTCTACAAGGTTCGTTGTCATATGGCCATAACGTCGACCTTCATCATATGGTTGTGCCCATCTTTCTATAGGTATGTCGTTTGCAAAATCAAAAACATTCGGACCATACCGCTTCAACCTATTTATCCTCGAGACAAATTTTGGTTGAACTAGTTCATACCCTATTAAAAAGAAATTAAATAAGTCAACATGATCAGTTTAAAAGATTTACGTTAACTATTTTTTTATAAACAACAAATAAGAACTTACCCGCGTTATAAATCTCTCTTCGGATTTGATTGTTTCCGAAACGCTGCTTCGCATTTGACGCAATATGCCGGATACAATAGGCTGGATATGCATGTGGAGGCTTCCATAAACTGTTATCTCTGTCAATTACCGATAACAACGTAGTCCCCCTATCAGAAATCATGCAAATCCCATCTTCCTTCACTACATGGTTGCGTAGATGCTTCAAAAAGAATTCCCATCCTTCCGCGTCTTCTTTTTCAACAATGGCAAAGGCAATTGGGAATATATTACTGTCTCCATCTTGTGCAACGGCCACGAGTAATATATGACCGTACTTCCCATATAGCCAAGTACCATCCACTTGAATCATGTGTTTACAGAATGGAAACCCTTCGATGCACGCATTGAACGCCCAAAACAACTTACTGAATATTCTTTTACCACAGAGTATTTCGCCTTGTGCGTTGACCGCGACCTTTGTTTCGTATTCCACATGGGTTCCTGGGATGAATATTTGTATTGCTCATAAAAGAGCTGGTAGCTCATTATATGAGGTATCCCAATCACCATACACTTGCGCCATCGCCTTCTGCTTTGCCATCCACGCCTTGTAGTAAGATGAACTATATCCAAGAAGACCCCGGATTGATGCCACTAAGACTGCAATCAAAATTCTTGGGTTCTGTTCCACCAATCCCTTAGTGTAAACACAAATTAGATCAGAGTTTAAATTAATGTGATCTTGGGATAAAACTCTATTCGAACAGGTGTGCTCTCAATGAACCGTGTCACCACCTAGTTGTCAGTCCTCTTCTTGTATGAAGCTTTTACCCACCAAGGACAATTGCTCTTCCAATTTATACACTTTACACAATATGTAGTTTGATTGGACTCATTAACAATACATGATGTATGGCGTTTGACGTAGTACTCTTGAATTGCCAACTGGGCAGCTTTTTTGTGTCAAATTCAGCTCTCAATACCAATTCTCCAAACTCGGAATGCGATGAAGAACCAAACACATGAGCTTGATGTTCAGCATCGTGCATTGCAGAATAGTCGACCTCATACATACGAGCTGCTGGAGCTTTATATGCTTGATAAACTGGTTGCGCTTGTTCGGGCTCCGGTTGAACATAACCCCAAGCTGGCTGGTTATTTCCCAACCCGAGCTTAGCAACAACCGCGGCCCAAACATCATCTTCAACATCAATATCGTTGCCCATTGACACATCTGCCATAATAGCCTCAACATCATCTATGCTGAGTAACCGTACGTCGTCATCTTCCATAGGAACAATATTTTCTTCATCATCACTGAAGTCTGCAAGTGATTCGCCAAAACGATCGATTAAGGGTTCGGTGTCCCAATTTGTTGATGAACTCATTCTCTAAAAAAATTGAAGTAATCGAACAAAACAATATGCTCCAACAGCTGTGATTAACTCTCTCAAATTTTCAATATAAAAAATTTTATCTTCTCTCTTCTCCCTTCTCAAGTGGCAAAACTAAATATATAGATAAAAAAAATTCAACGCCACCTCGCCATAAGGACATGGCGAGATCACTTTTTTAACGTGACCATCAGCCTGCATGCATGTCATGCATGGGACATCATTTATGTTTTAGAGTAGGTTAGTCTAGGGTCAAAAAAATCTTTAAAAGGTTTAGAATTTCTAAAAAAAACTTATAAATAGTTTTATAAAAAAATATATAAATGTCACATGACATGACTATAGTGTGTAAAATTACTTTAATTATACATGCTAAATTAATAAATCATTTTAAGAAAAAATAAGGGTTATGAATACAATTACATTCATATTGTTTTAGAGAATTTATTTTAATATTTAATGATTTAATTACGTAACACATGGTGAATTTTCGGACTGTCCAATTGTAACAATTCTAGGTTATCTGTGCTCTTATGAGTTCGTATTTTTATATTTATTTTAAAAATATAATTATTTTTCTTACTGATTAAATATTATTTTATTTACATAATATTGTATTTTATTTTAATCCCACTACACTATCCCTACCCGACCTTGCCACCCCTGCATGACACATGCATGCCAACCCAACCCCACCCACGTGAACCCACAGACGACCACGTCATGTGCTTATGGTGTGGTCACAGACCCTGCCGCAAGGCTGCCACCCCTCTATCCCTGCCACCCCATGAACCCTAAACCCTGCCACCCTACATGACACATGCATGCCAACCCAACCCCACCCACGTGATAAGGGAGAAGAGAAAATTTTTGTTGTTGAAATTACAGAGTTTTAGCACAAATCATAATTTCTGATTTTTATATTCGAATGGATTCCGAAAGAGTTTTGCTGTACCGTGACCACGAGCACATTTCCTCTCATATTCACGAAGAGGGGGTAAGTTGGTATCGTGTAATTTTTTTTATTTACTACTATAATTTATGATTTAAAATTTCTTTATTTACGATTTTTTTATATTTATAGGGTGTGGAGCATACTATCCGGCGTCGAGGACCGAAGATTAAGGAAGCTGATGAACGCATAGCTTATTTTCTGCAGCGTTCAGGTTTTTATAATGCTTCATTTCTCCGTGGATTTAAAATTATCCCTGGATTGATTACAGCGTTGATTGAACGGTGGAGACCAGAGACACACACATTTCATTTTCCATTTGGTGAATGCACAATAACTTTGGAGGATGTAGCACTACAACTTGGTGTGCCAACAAATGGGAAGCCTGTGGTTAGACATAATAGCTGTCTAACAGATGAACTTTGTTTGCAGTATCTGGACAAAATTCCTCCTTCAGATTGTGTGGACGGTCTTCGTATCAAGATTTCTTGGTTGCAACGAGAATTTATTTTAACAGATGAATCTGATGAATCTGGTAATATGGTTCACACTCAGTATTTGCCTTTCTTGGAAAATTTTGACACAACTTCTACATACAGTTGGGGATCTGCAATATTGGCATTCTTGTACCATGAAATGTGCAGAGTTTCAATAATGTATGGTTCGAGAAAGTTAACAGATATGGGTGGATGCCAAATCTTATTGCAGTCCTGGGCATGGTATAGACTGCCTTATCTAACGCCAATTGTAGAAGTACCGATGTAGTTTCCGCTTGCTGGAAGGTATTAATATTGTGATTACAGTTGTATATTAATTTTATTGATTAAATTTTTTTCTGCAAAGACTTAGAAATATATGTTTTAAATCTTGGCAGATGGAGACATAGGATGACAAATGCGGGTGTGGTGCACAACACTGTCAGAGAAACAAGACTAAAAATCCAAACAATAGGGAAAGATCATGTATCATAATTTTATTTTTTGGCTTTGCAATTTATTAAAGTAACATGTTTGTTTGTTTGTTTGTGTATGCATATTAATAATTGTGTTTTGCAGTTCTTTTGGCAGCCGTACGTGACTACCACGATCTGGGACATTATACCGCTAAATTTTCGGCAAATGTCATCAATGTGGGGTGCGGTTGTGCCTTTGATACATTTTTCTATTGTTGAGTTTCATTGCGCTGACAGAGTGTTGCGGTAGTTTAACTACCATCAACCCATTCCTAGAGCTCTACCGCAACAAATTCATACTGTTCATAGGGGTCGATTCAACGAGAATTAGATTGCGAAGCAAGCGGAGTTCATCCAACTGTGGCGGGAAAGACGGAGGCATTGGGATGCCAACTTGAGTCCAATTCAAGCCGATGATTTTGACTTTAATTCAGAGTACTATTCGTGGCTTTCATCAAATGGAAAACCGTTCATAGTACCTCTTGAAGAGGCAAATCAATGGCTTCAAGATCCACGGTGCTCAAGACGCGTACAACTATCGTACGCATTTGGTCAGAGCTCTCATCAACCAAACTTGGAGGGTTCAACAAGTTTGTATTCTTCGGACCAATCTCAACCACAGTTTGGAGAAAGCTCATCTTATCAGTCTGCTTACAACGATGATGAATGATACATTCCACAATTTCAGTATCCTCAAACACCCTTCCATGGGGAAGGTATGACTGTTGGTACTATGACATCCTTGTTGTCGACTACTACGATCAGTAGCTCGCCATTAGATTTACAAGGCATGTATAGTACTCCACCTTCTATGCAAATGATGGCTGACCAATGTGACAACGATGAGCAGACTCCGAATCAAGAACGAAGACAAGTTCACCCCTCGGAGCGGTACGATCAAACATCATCCTTCCACCGGCATGTGTTACCAAGGACCCGTAGGAAATAGATTATATTTATTTAATTGTTTGTAAATTATTTCTATTACGTTTCAAAAATTGAGTGTTTTTTTTAAATATTTTTTTTTATATTTTTATGTTTTAGAATTAAAGTGTTTTTTTTATGTGAAAGAGCACAATCTCCAACATTTATTTGTGTATGGGTTTAGGGTTTGAAATTTAAAAAACTTAAATTCATTAGATATCATCTTTTTAAACCCCACGTATTTAATTTTAATTTTTTTTAACATTTATGAATCGGTCCTTCATATTTTTTTAATCTTTATGAATTGTGTTCACCTTGAGATTTTAAAATTTGATATGTACTCACTCTAAAAAAATATATTTGAATCCATCTTGTGTGTGCTGGTATGGTTGCATATAAATACTTATATAATCTATGGTTTTGATCGGAATTGAATTTGAAATAAATTTCAAACTTTATAGATAAACGAAATTTTTGCAAACTCTAAATGGAAAATTATAATACTAAATTTTTTTAATATAAATGAGAAAGAGTTTTAGGGCTTAGGGATGTAGGGTTATTATTTAAAATTTAGAATTTAAAATTTAGAGTTTAAGGTTTACTATTTTAGTGTTTATGTTTAGTAATTTAAATTTACATTATAAATATGCAGGCTCCTGTAAAACTTAATTTACACAATATATGCACCACAAAATTGTAACATATTCAAAAAAAAAGTATACCATATACAAATTTTAATAAATTTACCATAACCCATAAACCCTAAACCCCAAACCCTAAACCATACTTACCATGCATGAACACTACGTAAAATGACCACGCCATGTGACCTCGCCATGAATCAACCCTACGTCAAATTTTAATAAATTTAATTAAAACATAAGCTATAACCCTAAACCAATTCTAAACACTCACCCTTAACCAATTCCAAACCCTAAACATAAGCTATGAACCCTACGTAAAATGCATGGGCCATGTGACCTCGCCATGCATCAACCCTACGTAAAATTTTAATAAACTTATTTAAAACATAATCTATAACCCTAAACCAATTTGAAACCCTTACCCTAAACCAATTCCAAACCCTAAACATAAGCTATAAACTCTAATCAACACAAACCCGAAACACTAAACAATCCTAACCATTTACATAACCCATAAACCATATTAACCATGCTTGGTACGTGGAGTGCATGACCCAAACCCTAATCTACAAAAAATATGGTCACCCTAAACAACCCTAACAAATTATCTAACCCCTAAACCAAATTAGCATGTAGGGTACATAAGTAGCATGGTTCATGTGACCTCGCCACCTCCTTATGGCGAGGTCACTCTTCCCACCAGCTTGGTACGTGGAGTGCATGACCCAAACCCTAATATACAAAAAATCTGGTCACCCTAAACAACCCTAACAAATTATCTAACCCCTAAACCAAATTAGCATGTAGGGTACATAAGTAGCATGGTTCATGTGACCTCGCCACCTCCTTATGGCGAGGTCACTCTTCCCACCAGCCACCAGCCACTAGTTGAGCCGAGCAGCCAGCTACACGTGAGCCATCAAGGGGGTGGCGTGCTCCTGTAGATTTTGGCCTAGATGCCAAAATTTCCCCCAAACTCCCCTATAACCCTAATTAATAATCCAAAATGAATTATCCCCCAAAATAACCCGGGGATATAAGTAAAAATCTAAATCCCTAACATATTACTCTAAAACCTAAATCCTAACCTCTAAATCTTAAAAACTAACCATAAACTCTAAATTCTAACCATAGACCCTAAATACTAAACCCATAAGCCTAAACCCATAAAGTATAAACTCTAAATTGGATCACCGACCCCTAAAACTAGTACACTCCTGAAAGTAAAATGTTTCTACTGCCAGTGCATCATATACTTCCCCTAAAATTCTTATCTCATATTTTCCTTCTTCTGGTTTTAGTTAAGTAATGGCTTAACTGGCAAATAAGTGCCTAAAGTATACACTTTTTTACCAGATAGGTGCCTAAAGTATTTTTCGGGCCAAATAGGTGTCTAACGTTTTCAAAGTTACTCAAATAGGTGCTCGCCGTGACTGTCCGTTAAAAATAGTTCCGTTAACCAATAAAAGCATGACAAGTGGCAGTGTTAAACATTTTTATTTTATTTTAACCAATAAATCAGAATTTTTAAAATATCCTAAAATTTTCAAATAATCCCAAAATAGTCCCCAAATCCCTAAACCCTCTAAATTCAACCACTACCACCGACGTTGGTCGCGTTTCCGGCGACGGACTAAAGCACTCTCCCCTTGCCGAACGACCCACACATCGTTCATCGCCCGTTATGCTGCCGTTCGTCGCGAATTTTTCAAATGAACCCTTCGACAATTTTAGCGTTTAGCACAACATCGACCGATTTCCGACAACGAAGTGATGGGGTAAATGCTCGTGATGGTTCATCGACGGATGTTGTGGGTGGTGGTGTGGCAATCGGCGACAAAATCAAGTTAAATCGGGATTTGGGTGTTAGGGATTTCAAATTTGGGGGCTAATTTGTGAAATAAAGTAAATATTTTGTTTTTATTAATTTTTATTTATATTTAAATATAATTTTGAATTTTTTAAAACCTGACACGTGTCATTTAATAGTGAAAATTAACAGACGTTGACGATAGACACCTATTTGAATAATGTTAAAAACGTTATGCACCTATTTAATCAAAAAAATACTTTAAACAATTATTAAAAAAAGGTACAGTTTAAGCACTTAATTGCAAGTTAAGCCTTATGTAATCGTAGCCATCTATTTCATCGCCTCTCCTTCAATGTAGTCACGTGTTTTCATCCAACTTTCTTTTTTATTAATTATATTGTTATAATTGTTAGGCTTTGGAATAAATACATGTTTATATTTTAAAAGGATTAATATCCTATATACTGGCGGTAGAAATTAAAAGTTTCCACAAACGCCTTAATTTTAAGGTATAGAGAGTTAATTTAGGGTACATGGTTTAGAGGTTTAGGTGTAGGGGGTTAAAATTTAGGGATAGTGTTGAGTTGATCACACAATTGCAAATGGCCAAGAGGGGTGAATTGGCAATTAAAAATTTGGTAGGAGGTATGAGTGAAAAATAAAAAGTGACACAAGTGGTTAGAGTGGTTCAAGTTCTCCAAATGAACTATACATCCACTACCTTAGTTCCCACTAAGGATTTTCAACCAATTCACTACTTGAATTCTTCCCCTTTTCTTGGATGAGGAGGTAACTTTACAAATTGATTAAGCTTTCTACCCAAAGCTTAATCCACTCACTTTTACAAAGATATGGATTTGGTAAACTCAAACAATTCCTCTCAAAGGATAAATGTTTACCCAAATACAATTTCAAACACCCCAAACTCACAATACAAGATAACAATAAAATCACTAGAGTTGGGTACAAGAATTTGACTATGAACAGCACTAGGGTTTGGATTTTTGCTTTGATGTTGCTTGTAGGTTCAATAGTTGTTGCTTGGTCAATTGAAGCTTGTTTTTATACCCTTGCATTGATTTCTAGTCGTTTGGGTAGTTGGGATCATCAATAGAGCCGTTGGGAGCATTTTTCCAGCATTAAATACAGCTCTGCAGTATACCATATTGGTACTCGGGAAGGGCGTATCGATACCTGCATCAAAGAGGAAAGAGCCGTTGTGTCTGAAAACAGAGCGTATCGATACGCATAGAAGGCGTACCGATACGGTTTTAAGGGGCGTATCGGTACGGAGGGCTGTATCGATACGATGTTTACTCACTGCAATCCCAAGTTTGGTTTTCATAAAAAGTGTATCGATACGCATACCAAGCGTATCGGTACGGTATAACGGTCTTTTAAAAATTGAGAAACCAACCAACTGACAAGTAACGGTCGAAAAATTAAATGCTAAGATTTTTCAAAGATATGCTTATCGTATCGATACGGTTGCAAAGCGTATCGGTACGGTAAGTCCATTAAAATTCCAGTGGCAAAAGCCCGTATTGATACGCATAAGGGTATCGATACGCCTGGGCGTTCTTGTATACTTTGGCTTGAAAATCAAAATTCCAGTAGCAAAAGAGGGTATTGATACGCCTGGACGTTTTTGTATAGTTTAGCTTTAAAATCATAGGAAAAGACTTAGAAAATTTTCATATATTTAAGAGCTTGTCTTGAGATATTATTTTGTTTAAAATACTTGTCAATTGTGAGACTTTAAAGAGTACTTAAAAATTTATTGTTTTGCAAATTGGTCCTTAAGTTTATATGTTATATCAAAATCAATTTTGGTTTCACAGATAGTTGTTTCAATTTTAGGTTCAGGGTTGTAATTTAGGGTTTATAGGTTAGGGTTTAGTTTTTAGGGTAATATGGTGAAGATTTAGGTTTTAAACCTATAAACCCTAAATTATAACCCTAAACCTTAAAATGAAAGAACTATTCCTAAATTCTAACCCCTACGCCTAAACCCTTAAACCTGATAACCTAAACTTGTGGAAACTTTCAATTCTCACCGCCTGTGTATAGAATATTTATCCATTTTAAAATAGTCTATATCTACTTAATTTGCAGCCTATTTACAAAAAACGGGTCCAATATACATCAGGCCCAATAGCTGAGCTCATATCTAATTAAAATCAAAAACCCTAACACCATCTTTCTTTCACAGCTCTCTTTCTATGGATGCCAGGGTTTCTTCTGGGGTTTTTACCAGCAATCATGTCCCCTTTCTAAGCAATTTACAACCAAGAAAACTCCAAACATTAAGAAGCATCTCTACTTTGAACAATACTAAAAACATCCACCCTTTATCAAATGTTTCCTTTCATCTTTGCACCACTTCTTCTAGCAGAAGCCATGGTTTCAAGCAGGTTTTGCTCTTTCCTCGGTTTATATTTGCAATATTGATTTCTTTTAATGTTGGAGCTCTGTTTCTGCTTGTCTAGCTTATTAAGGTGGGAAACGTTGGTTTTAACAACTTCATGCATTTTATTATATAAGATTCTCCATTGTATTTTAAGTGGCTTGTTCTGGTGGAAGATTAGATATATGTTTGGTTTTGTTCTAATTTCTTTATTTTGTTATAGGTGGTTAATATTTCTAAAGATAATTCTTGTGAGTTCGAATTGTCAACTTTAACCGCATTATCACCTTTGGATGGTCGTTATTGGGGTAAAGTGAAGGATTTAGCTCCCTATATGAGTGAATATGGGATTATTTACTTTAGGGTTCTTGTTGAGGTAAGTTTCTCATCAACATTCTCTTTATATATTCATTTTTAATGTAATTTCGTTGTAAATTGTTTTCAAATTTATGTGCTAACTTGGTCTTTGCGGCTTTTTGTATTATGTCTCATTGCAAATTGTTTGAATTCAATTCATATACATCTGAGAAGTTGAATTGATCATACAAATTTCGCTTAACATAGTTGAATTGTGTGACTTCATTTAACTTTATCTATGATAAATCCTAAGCTGACCGGCTTAGTTTCGTTGGAAATATTGTGAAAGTTTGGGTGCTGTGAATCAAAAGGTGACGTACAAGTGTACAACCTATTGCCTACTTAGAAATGAGTTTGTGAAATGCAAATTACGGTACTTGACTTCAAGTTGAGTGTTAGATATGGCATGTGTTTGATTGGGGTATGATCAATATGTTCTACAATCATACTCACTTCAGTTCAGAAGGACATGTTTTAGAAGCAGGTCTCTGAGGAAAATGAACATAGAACTCAAATGTTATGAGCACACTTTTGGTTGATGTATGAAGTATAATAACTGATTTCCAAATCTAATGAACTTAAAATAAATATCGATGAAATTAGTGTATTATCCCTTTTGCTTTCTAGAAGGATACTTATTGATTATAAATTCTCTGTCAGATTAAGTGGTTGCTGATGCTTTCACAAATTCCTGAAGTCATTGAGGTACCAAGCTTTAGTGCAGAAGCTCGGTCTTATTTGCAAGGACTCATTGATGGATTTAGCATGGATGATGCCTTGGAAGTTAAAAAGATAGAGGGAGTAACTAACCATGATGTAAAAGCAGTTGAATACTTCTTGAAACAGAAATGCCAATCACAGCCGGAGATTGCCAAGGTTGGGACTTACTATTTTGTTTATGTATCTACACACTGTCCTTTTTGTTTGACCCAGGTTCATTCATTCCAACATTCTCTTTAATAGGTACAAATTGTGATCCATTTTGGGATCAAATAACATTCTCTCTGCTCTCAGGTCCTTGAATTTTTTCATTTTGCTTGCACGTCTGAGGACATAAACAACCTTGCCCATGCATTGATGTTGAAAGAAGCAATGACCAAGGTCATGTTTCCAACTATGGATAAATTGATCGAGGCAATATGTAAGATGGCTAAGGCTAATGCAAGCATTTCTATGCTTTCTCGCACACATGGCCAGGTAGATAGATGAGTACTTTCATTCTTGAAATAATCTTCTCACTCTTAATGTGTCGTAGCCACTTGGCGAATAATCTTAAGAATTAGATTGATGCGTTGGTCTTTGAACTGTCAACTTCTCAAGTTGATCCTAGAGAGAGAGAGAGCATCATTTAGACCTAGATTGCTTGATTTTTTTGTTGTTTCTTTATTTGTATGTGATTTATTACTATTACTTGCTCTGTGGATGACTGTTATTACTTGAACACCTAAATAGTTGGTTTCTTTCAGCCAGCTTCACCTACAACCTTGGGGAAGGAGATGGCCATTTTTGCTGTTAGGCTAAGCAGAGAAATGCAAGAAATTTCCCGAGTTAAGATGATGGGAAAATTTGCTGGTGCAGTTGGAAATTACAACGCACATCTTGTTGCATATCCTAAGAGTAACTGGCCTCAAATTGCTGAAGAGTTTGTGACTTCTCTTGGATTAGCTTTTAATCCCTATGTTACTCAGGTACGTTTCCCGCCTTCTTCCTCTTATGATGTAAAAGTATATACCTCAGTTGAAGGAATGAAGCCTTGTACTGGTATGATATGTAATGAGCTTATGCACTTCACTTGGGATAACGTGCTTTTTGCTTGTTTGCAGATTGAGACACATGATTATATGGCAAATCTTTATTATGCAATTATCCGATTTAACAATATATTGATCGACTTTGACAGAGATATATGGGGATACATATCTTTAGGATACTTCAAGCAGGTGATTGTTTGATGTAGCGTGTTGACTTTAAATTTACAAGCATTGATATTACCCCAACCTAATTATCTTTTTGTGATTGAAATTTGGAGCAGATAACTAAGGCCGGTGAGATTGGCTCATCAACAATGCCTCATAAAGTAAACCCTATCGATTTTGAAAACAGTGAAGGTAATCTTGGTAAGGCTAATGAAGACCTAACATACCTGAGCATGAAGTTGCCTATTTCTCGTTGGCAGGTACGACAGTTTCTGTTTTGGGAGCTGATTAATTTTATGCATGTAAAGTTAGTTCATAACTAATTAGTATAAGTCTGTTTTAACAAAATACATCTTATGTGTTGAATTTGCAGAGAGATTTGACTGATTCGACTGTCTTGAGGAACATGGGGGGAGGACTTGGTCATTCCCTTCTTGCTTACAAAAGTGCACTACAAGGAATAGGAAAGCTCCAGGTATGTTGCACAACAGAAAAGTTCCTATCTCTGTGTACATGTTGATCATTTTAGTGCTGAAGGTTCTTAGTAATCAAGTGCTGGAATTGGTTATTCATTTGTGAAAATTTGGAATTCATGATTCATCTATGACTTGTGGCCAGGAGCATTAGTATGTTTTCTTCAACTCGTAATGATTAGCTGCTTGATATCACCTATGACGCTATAGCCCTTGCTGATTTTTCTTTAAACTGTAGTTTTGTGTGTTTTACTGCATACTTGCATCTCTCTTAAGCTACATTTTGATTCCAGGTCAATGAGGCTCGGTTAAGTGAAGACTTGAACAAGGCATGGGAGGTACTTGCAGAGCCGATTCAGACTGTATGTATCTTCTGATCTACATTTATCTTATTCTATACAGCGACTCGGATTGATACATTTATCCTATTCTGTATTTTGAATTGATTCATCTTTCTGTTTTAACTTGATCTATAGGTCATGCGAAGATATGGTGTTCCAGAGCCTTATGAAAAGCTGAAGGAGCTAACCAGGGGAAGGGCAGTTACCAAAGAACGTATAAGGGAATTTATTGAAGGTTTGGAATTACCCGAAGAAGCTAAGAGCGATCTAATGAAGTTGACACCACATTCGTATGTCGGCGCAGCCATTGAATTAGCCAAGACGGTAGATTCAGCTGTGAACGTGATAAATGGATCTGAGGTCTTTGAAACAATTCGATAGAAATAACCAAGAAACTAATTGTGGACCTGATGAGAGTGAGACTGGTTTAAGTAATGAGCTATTCTTTGAAAAAATAAATTCAGACGGGGAATAAGGGATAGACAACTCCCTACTGGAAAATTGTTGTAGTAGCTTATGCCATCTTCATAGGGACCTGAACTTGTACCTCTTTATTACCTTTCAATGACATGTCAAATTTATATAATGAAAATCATTAATTTATTAAAGTTTCTGACTCAGATACTCGTCTATAGAATTTCACCTACAAACAGGATTGAATCAGTCGACTATGGAAAGCAACGGCGTTAATTAGAGATATTTATTTTTCCAACATTATTGACATTGCTGCATGATTGAGATGGTGGGGCCCAAGAATTATTCTAGTATTTTGATTTTCCTTAAATAAAATTCAATTTTTTTTTTGTCTAAGTCAAAACTACCCTTGATTTTAAAGAAAACAAAAATACCCGGACAGACTGTCATGTTAAAATCATCATCTTCCTTGGAAAGAAGCCATTACCAAGAAGGAAGCTTCTTTATTAAAACATACACAGTGGTTACTTACTGTTGTCTCGAATCAGTCCTAAACTACATATTCACTTGATGTTTTTCTCATTTTCTTATCCTCTACAAGTGAAACCCTCTCTCAGGTTCTCTCTCTCTTCTCTGCATCTTTGCCCCTCTTTGATTTGCTCAAGGTTGTTTAACATAATGTAAGAAAAACATCAGTTTTTGCATTAATAATCCCATCAGCTTCAGGATTCAATTTGGTTGAATTATTTTTTTGTTACATTTCTTGTTTTTTTTTTATGGGAATATCTCATGGTATTTTAAGTTATGAAGTCATATTTTTTTTCTTTCTTTCTAATTGTTGCTTTATTCTTTTTTACCTTACCAAATTGCTACCGTTAAGCAGTGAGTTGATCCGCAATGTTGGACTTTAGTGATTATAAACATTATATCTAATAAAGAAAAGATTTATGCTTATGCACCCTTCTCATCCATTTGAAAGATATTCTTGATAAAAATGGATACTTGATTCAAGGATTACCCTTTTTTATATTCACTCATTTCTTTGTGTGGCTAAAATTGAGGGCAATGAAGTATGAGATGAGCCACTGGTAGCTCAAACCATGGTAGATCATGAAGCTTTTTACTGTGAAGTTGGGAGTTTGTCTTTATTCTCACACCTGTGATTCCCACCAATTTAGTTAAGGGTATAATAATGGGGGAAAGTTATATATTAGTTGATTGTTATTTGTTGTCACAGGTGACCCTTCACATTTTGAAGGGGGATCTGGATCTGCAGATTTTTGCAGCACTGCTGCTGTGAATCTGGTTTGATTGAATCACAATGTCAGCTTTTGGCCATCAAATGGAACGAGAGTTCTCTGCTCAGAGTCTCTTGAGCAGGGAAGATACCGGTAATATAGTTTTCTTTTCTTTTGATTCTACTTTAAATCCCATCTCTTCATTCGGATATTCGAATACCCTTTTCTGAGAGGCTTTCAAGGATTCATTTAGCATGCCTGTATTGTTACTAGGAACGGAGATGGGAAGCCGATATGTGGTCGAGTCGGGATTCTACATGACATCTTTTGCTGCTACAATCTTCATTGCTGGTATTCTAACTGTTGGTGTTCTATTGGTAACTTTGCTCGTCACATTAGTAGTAATGCTGCAATCCTGTGAAAGTAGGAGCAAGGGAGTAGTGGAGATTCAGAAAGGCAGTGGTATTTACCATTATTGCAAGGCTTTTGCTTCACATGGCGAGCTCAACAGCTTGAAAGAAGCCGAGATTCCTCCGGTGTGCTGGAGTCTTGCCTTTCAATATATAAAACGGAGAGAATACGAACGAGACTTAAATTTCACGATTTCAATGATTGAAAGCTTTTTCAATACTATTTCACCATCGGATAATCATCTGGATGTTGTGTTAATGGACATAGATGACACCCTTGCTTCAGATCCTACATACACATACTCCTATCAATTAATGCATCAGCGGCAGTAAGTCCCTTTGTTCTTTGCTATGCTACTTCGACTCTTCGTTTTCTGGTTAATAAAACTCGAGTGCGGATCAGGTTCAACCTGGAATATGGCTCTGACAAACCAAGGGGTTCCATTGAAGATGCAATCAATCTGAAGCAGCGGCTAACGATGGAATTGTGTATGAAACTTCAGTCCAGAGGATGGCCTTTGATCCTTTTATCAGGGAAGCCCGAGACACAGCGAAATGTTACGATTGAACACCTTAAGACTATAGGATTTAGTGGTTGGTCTTCTTTGATTATGAGGTACTTGTGTTTTTCTGAACCAACTAAAATCAGATTCAATAAGTTGAATGCAGTATGCAGATGGCTAAGTTCTCCAGGAAACTATTGCAGGTCAGATACCGAAATGGGAATGGAAAGCTGGGAATACTTTTCCAGACGAAGAACAGCAATTGCAATGAAAGAGGGTAATGAAATAGTGAGTGTAATTAGCAGCCGAATGGAGGCATTAACAGGCTCTTCTTTGGGAAAACGTGTTTTCAAGCTTCCAAAACCTTGGTTTTACCAATTCTGAATATCACATTCCATTACATTTTTTATTCTCACAATCTTTTCCCTTTTTATTTTTATTTTTATACTTGTATGTATTTTTTTTTATATTTCTTTACCTAATGTTTGAATTTGTATATCTTTTTAATTTCATTTTTTCTTAATTTGTTTCTGATTTTTTGTATAATTTTGGTTATTTAGTAACCTGATATATCTTTTAATTTTCATTTATTGAATTAGATGTTTTTATAAATTTAAAATTATATCGAATTATGTTCGTTAGTTTGGATTCACTAAATAAATTTAATATAATTTTAAATTTTTTATTTTAGATCGTGCACTAACTATAATTTAAAATATGTACAAAATATTGTTAATTTTAATTTAATTATTTGATTTATTTAATTGGGTTAGATGTTTTTATGCATCATAAGAATACTGTGTTCGAGTTTCCTAGAATTACATTTCCTCAATTTTTCCAAGCATTAACAGCAAGATAACACATATTATATGTTGTATTTCATATCACAAAAGTAAGCTCACAAAAGTAAGCTTGGCCTAGTGGCAAGCGCATGCTTCTTTCAACCAAGGGAGCCCTGGTTTGAATCCCCCAGCTAATTTTGTTACTTTCAATTTTCCTTCTCCAATCAGGTGACACGTGTTACAATTTGATTGAAGGGGAAAATTAATTAATTAAATTAAATAAAAATAATTAAAGTCCCCTTGTCACCACCTAATTAATTTATTTTATTAAATTAAAACTAAGACTAAATTAATAGAATGTATAAGTAACGATGATCAAATGTGTAATTATACAAATTTTACTAATTGCCACATCACTCCCTCTATTAGGTTTTAACAGCTGGTGGTCAAATTGCATCCAATTTAATAGTATGGTGGTTTAATTGCTTAAAAAAGTAAGGTGGTCAAATCGCAACCTTACCAATAGTATGGTGGTCATTTATGTAGTTTACCCAAAATTTAAATTTTACCATTTCTAAATCCTAAACTCTAAAAATTAAATATTATACCCTAAACCAAGGGCAAAGCCACTCCTTCAGTAGGGGTGTCATTTTATATAAAAAATAAAATTATTATGATTTTAAATGTATAATGACATCGGTTTGAAAATAATTGACATCTTTCAACAAAAAATCGGTACTACTTCATAAAAAAACTGACTCATTATTTGTTCTAACCTACTTAAATTTTGACACTACAAACAAAATTTTATGACTCCACCTTTGCCCTAAACCATAAAATTTTAACCCTAAACCTTAAACACTACTTTTTAGTATGAGTATAAATAGGGTCACCGAAAAAAATAGATGATTTCTACTCGCCAAAACCTGCCACAAATCTTTTACCATCATTCAAGTGTCATGGAAAGCCAGATTAAAAAGGGGTAAAGTACATATATTGCCACTAAACTATCTTAAAAATATACAGATAGACATTAAATTTTTAAAAGTTATATAATAATTATTGAACGTTAATTGTTGTTAAAAAGAAGACGTGACAGTTAAGATTTTTCTAAAAATACAATTAACCATTTATATTTAAACATTCAATCAATTTAGCTCTAATTCAAAACTCTAAGAAACATTTAGGAGCTAACCCCCAAATTTCCAGATTTTTGTCTTCACTTCCCCAAGAAAAAACCTTAGACCCCTCTTCACCTTCCCTTACTCGCCGCACCATAGTATTAAAATTACAGTTATTTTTTAAAGAAAAATTACGCCGCAATCGCGTCATTACAACCGTAACCGCAATTTAATACTATAATTAAGACTGTGAAAAAAACTCGATAAATTAAAACTAAATCCGAAATCTGAAAAAACTAATTCAAAAACATTGTTAACCGAACCAAAAAAATTAGTTTCAGTAGTTTTTTTTAGAAAAAAATATTATTTCAGATTGGATACGGTTCGTAGTTTTAAACAAAAGTGGGTAACCGAACCGACCGGTTACATAATAAATAATATATAAAACATGCATATTTATACAATTATATTGGCAAAATTTTAGCATCATTATTAATTTATTCTTTTACCCCAAATATTTTTCAAATATTTTTATTGTCTTGGAAAGTGAAAAATTAGTGGTAATTTTTAATATATTTTCCTCCTAAATATTAGTGGCTTTATTTTACTTTGGGAAGTAAATAATTCAACCTTAATTGTCAATTATTTCTTATTTTCAGTTTCATACATTAATATTTTTTTCTTCAAATATTTTAAAATTTAAACTCTAGCTTATTTTCCACTATGTTATTAGATTTGATATTTTTAGTAAGAAAAGTTAATAAACCATTACCCGAACCGAATATTTCGGTTAACCGGTCAATCAGTTAACTGGTTTAATGGTTAAGGTTTAGAGTCGAGAATTAAGCAACCTGAATTTACTGATTATTCGAAATAATTTTCTAACGGTTAATAGAACCCGATTTTGTACCCTAACTATGGTCGCCAATGAATAATGGCCAATAAATACCATAGCTATAATCTTAATAAAATTCGAGTCTACTTTGAGCCTTTCAAGAAAAACATTTTCCTCGTATCAAAACAATTGAAGAACAAAGCAACCGTTGGGATGCAAGAGTATATTATTAAATCGTCATAATACAACCAAGAGTTGAAGGCTTTAATATAAAAAAAACCCCATGTATCTGATATTGGGATTTGAAAAGCCGAGAAATCGAATTTCTAATTGCAGGCGAGGGCGAAAATTATATTAGTATTGTAGTAACCCATTTAATAGCCAAATAAATAAAATACCCATAACCCAAATACACCCAAACCCACCTACCCATTTACCCAGGCCCAATTAATAAAACCCAAAACCCAATTATCCTAAACTAAAAAAAACCCTAAACCTAACCCTAGCCCTAGCCGCCACAGCCGCCAGCCCGGTCTGCCGCCGCCGTCGCCATGAAGCCGAGCCGCCGCCGACCACGTCACCAGCTTTAATCCGAGCTTATCTCTAATATGATTATCTGCAAAAAAGGTAGTCAAAGCTTATCACAAAAATGATTAAGGGGATAAGATCCCGTTTTTGTACATTTTTATATTCAAAAATCCGGCTATATATACCGGATTTTTATGTTGTAAAAATGGAGAGGAATTCGAAAAAAAAAAAGGGAGGTATTCGAAATATTGTAAAAGAAAAAAAAAAATCGAAAAAAAAGAGAAAGGATTCGAAATAAAAAAACAAAAAAAATATTCGAAGCAAAATCAGTCCACAAAAAAAAAAGGTAAAATATTTTTTTTTAGATCTGAAATTTCTTTTGTAGATCTACACAAATAGAGAGGGAGTTGGAGAAATCTAACCTTAGATTCGGGTTCACCACGCAAAAACAAGTCGGGATCTATATTTTCATGTTGGATCCTCACCGCCGGTGGAATTTCCGGTGACCGGCGGCGAGCTTTCCGACGACGCTCCACGGTGGTGATCGACCAGGCCGAACGGGCAGAGGGAGAGTGGAGAGCTCTGAATTTTTTTTTTTTTTTGGTTCAAATGAATCAAATGAATTTTTTGGGATGAAAAGGGGTATTTAAACAAAGGCCAAAACGACGTCGTTTTGGTGCTAGCCCTTAAAGCCCAAAACGACGTCGTTTCAAGCAACGACCCGGATACGCGACCCGACCCGCCGCGTGATTTTAAGCTGAGGGGGAAATTGCGCGCGTGGCCATCCAACTTCTAGTATCCTTATGATTCTGCCCTTTTATTTTGTTTTCCTTCCATTTTCGTAATCATTTTCCTTCAATTTCTGTCCTTTAATTTCTGTTTTCTTTCAATTTTGCCATTGCCTTTTATTATTATTATTATTATTATATTTGTTATTATTTTACCAACAATAATTCTTGTTAAAGTTCATTTACAGATTTTTAAGAGTTATCGTGAAAATCACACGCCGGGCATTGGAGTGTCATTTTCCGTTAATTCTTTTATTATATTATTATTTAATATCACCTTTTTGAATAATGATTTTATAGGGGATACTATACCCCGGGTGTAGGAGTGTATATCCCTTTCTTTAAATTTTTATTTCTAAAATTATTATAATTATTTTGGGATCACATCATTAAATAAAATTCAATTTTTTAAGTTCCGTCATTAAAACAATTTGTAACTGACTAGGTACCAATTTTTGGGCGTGTGGGGTGCTCACCTTTCCCTATACGTAACCGACTCCCGAACCTGTTTTCTGGTTTCGCAGATCCAAAACTCGAATTTTAATAAAATCTTGAAAATTGGTTTCTATTAAAATAACCGGGTTATTCAGGTGTTCCAATCGCACCTAAATTAAAAACTAAAGATTGGTGGCGACTCACCCCGTTGCTACAGCTTGGCGACTCCGCTGGGGACTTTTTTTTTCGAGAGTCAAGCCACAAGTTGGTTACCCTTTTGTTTTATTGATCAAAAAATATTAACTTGGTTTAATTTAATTTTGTGATCCCATTTATATATATATATATATGTATATATTTATAAACTTTTCGTAAAATATATTTTCTAAGTTCATATCATAAGCTCTCAACCCGAGCTCCGTCCTTTAAGTGAAAGCGAGAAACCACGCCTTCGTGAGGTACCCCCTCCGTGTAGGATGGTGAAACGCTTTCGGGATATTGGTCCCTTTGTCTTCGTGAGGCTTTCGTCTCCGTGCAGACCTAGGGAAATGTATCCTCCCGAATCGATGTCCTAGCGACAGTTCGGGTACCCTTCGTAGAACCGAACCCCATATAATGAACCGTAAGAGCCTACCTTGTAAAAAAAACCATGCCAAAACTCTGCCTGTTAGCAGTCACCCTGTTTAAATTTTGATGCTTTTATTTGCTATATATGTTTAATTTTCTTTGATGCTAATTTTTGTCTTATTCATCATTCAATTCATCCATTTGACTCTTTTATTATGAACTAACTTGTTTCTTCTTTTTGGTGATCACGTTGCATTAAGTCATTCATTTTGCATTAATCGCATGACACCTCCATAATATTTTGCATTTCATCAGCATGAAGTATTGATTCACGTCTGGTTCCCTATTTGAAAAATTATCATCGGGAGAAAATCTAGTTCCCTAGATATCAATGCAACATTCAAAAGTTGCGAATAAATCCCGTAAATTCAGAAGTTGAACCACGGGAACCATTTTTGAATCAGTGCTTTCTCATCTTCCATTTACATGCATACATTCTATTTTGAATTAGTACCTTCGCATCTAGAACATGTACCTTGCATTTACATGCATTCATTTCGGAACTTTGAAACCGATCTCGGGATGCCCCATGTTAGCAAATACCGGATAAAGCAAAGTTGACCAATCTAACATGATGCAAGAGCCCAGTCCAGGGGCATTTTCAAATAACATTTGCACTCATACAGACATCATACCTCTACAAGGCCCCAAGCTGAGAACATTCCTCGACGAGTTTGGGAAGCGAGCTTCCGATGCCAAGTTAGACTTCTGCACCCTGGACGACTGCATCAATTACTGTCTGTAGCACTTTGCCATAGCCAAAAAGTGATGAGCAGCCATGAACCAACAACAAATTTATAGACCCGACCGGGGGCAACCTAACGTGTTCACAAGAACAATGACAGCTCTTCAAGAAGAGATGAAAACATACTTCAAGCTTCGAGTTCGCTTCAAGAGCAGTCTTAGACAAAAATGTTGAGGCATTCACTCGAGGGAGTAATCCCAAAAGATGATCAAACCCAAGGTAGGTTGGGGGCATCCTTACAAACAAGGCATCGAGCATTGAGGTTCATGAAAGAGACTGAAGACCCCAAATGTGGAGGCAACAACATGATGACCGACCCTTAACCCTGAAGGAGGCCAAATACTCAAAAAAGCTCGAACATTCAGGTAAAACGACAAAATTTTCTGAACATATTACTAACTAGTATTCCACTTCATTTTCAGGTCATAACTTCATGCGATGAAGTTACAAAGTCAACTTTTTCCCGATCTTGCCTCCAAAAAGGAAAGAAGAAGACGACGTCGGAGTCATTCACCTTATCCAGAAAAGGACAATGAAGCCTGGGGGCAAACTTTTATCGGGGCAAATTTCGAAGAATTAAAAAATCAAACTAAGACCAAAAGAAAGGGACTTCTACAAGAACTCCATGAAGGCATACATGAAAGCATACGCATCATTCCATCGTAAAAAATGTTCATACATCATGACATCTAATGTTTCAGGAAATATTCATTTCGACAAGAAAACATGTGCATAATTGCATTGTCAAACATGTTCACGCATCATGATAAGCATTCCGACAAGAGTTTCTTAACTCCGTCCTTTCTTAAGGGCACCTTTTCTCGAAAACACGAGTTTCTTAACTCCGTCCTTTCTTAAGGACACCTTTTCCCAAATTGGAGTTTCTTAACTCCGTCCTTTCTTAAGGGCATTTTTTCTCAAAAACAAGAGTTTCTTAACTCCGTCCTTTCTTAAGGACACTTTTTTTCAAATTTTGAGTTTCTTAACTCCGTCCTTTCTTAAGGACACTTTTTTTTTTCAAATATTGAGTTTCTTAACTCCGTCCTTTCTTAAGGGCATTTTTTCTCAAAAACAAGAGTTTCTTAACTCCGTCCTTTCTTAGGGGCATCTTTTTCTCAAAAGCACGAGTTTCTTAACTCCGTCCTTTCTTAAGGACACATTTTCCCAAAATTGGAGTTTCTTAACTCCGTCCTTTCTTAAGGGCACTTTTTCTCAAAAGCAAGAGTTTCTTAACTCCGTCCTTTCTTAAGGGCACCTTTTTTCGAAAACACAAGTTTCTTAACACCGTCCTTTTTTAAGGACACCTTTTTTTTTCAAAATTGGAGTTTCTTAACTCCGTCCTTTCTTAAGGGCACTTTTTCTCGAAAACACGAGTTTCTTAACTCCGTCCTTTTTAAGGACAATTTTTCCAAAAACAAGAGTTTCTTAACTCCGTCCTTTCTTACGGACACTTTTTCTCGAAAACACGAGTTTCTTAAACTCCGTCCTTTCTTAAGGACACCTTTTTCCTAAAATTAAAATTTCTTAACTCCGTCCTTTCTTAAGGGCACTTTTTCTCAAAAATAAGAGTTTCTTAACTCTGTCCTTTCTTAAGGACACCTTTTGCCAAAATTGGAGTTTCTTAACTCCGTCCTTTCTTAAGGACACTTTTTTCTCAAAAGCAAGAGTTTCTTAACTCTGTCCTTTCTTAAGGACACATTTTCCTAAAATTGAAGTTTCTTAACTCTGCCCTTTCTTAAGGAAACATTTTCTTAACTTCGTCCTTTCTTAAGGACACATTTTCTCAAAACATGAATTTTTTTTTGCACAAGAATGTTTTTCTAAAAAATTTTTTGATCTTTCCTCAAAGATCTTTTCAACTCTACCTCTTCTTACAAATATTTGACCATTTCTCAAATAATGAAAATTTGTAGGTCTAATATCCTCAAACAGGAAGGAGCAGATCATTATCAATAAACATCCTTGGCATGAAGGACTGGAGCAAATATGAAAATGTTGTCTGACCCCTTCAACTAAAGATAGCACAGACAATTGTTAACAAGAACCAACATCTTTGACACAAAAGAGTGGATCAATCAAATCAAACATTCAATTCAAACCTTATAGTTCACGAAGAGTTAGTTCATGGCTCAGTTTGACCAGTCACTCTTTTAACTTTTGCAGGTCCTATCTCACCCGTAACATGGTGTAACGGATCAACTTTTTCAGATTCTGCCTCCCCGTCAGAGCGGAATAAGCATGACAACAATTTCACCTCCCCGTCAGAGTGGAATAAGCACGACAACAATTTCATCTCCCTGAATTTGTAGCGGAATGAGAACACCAAACAATAATCTTGTCTCCCCGAAGTGGTAGCAGAACAAGGCTACGACAAACTTGTCTCCTTGAACATACAGCAAAATAAGCACAAACATAAGTTCATGAACGCGATAGCAAATCTGTTACCTTGAATTCGCAGTGGAACAGATCATCTCCCTGAAGTTGCAGTGCAATAAACATACTAACAGATCATGTCTTCTTGAAGATGCAAAGAAACATGTCACCTAATTCAGGCTTGCTACTTTTCCAAGAGCAGACAAGACAATCAAAGCCCAAGAGGGTTGTCACTCCCTGCCATGATGCAGCATATCCTACATCCTCTAGAGTTTGCTTTGAAGTTAATAATGCAACGCACCAAGTGTTGTTCCAAGGCTCGCTTTGCCATTGGTGGTACGACACACCAATTGTTTTCCAGGTCTATTTTCGTCGTAATAGGTGCGACTAGACCAAAATCCAGATTATTCTACGATGATAGAGCCGTAACAGATCGAACTTCAGACCGTGCCTCTTCGTCAGGTGTTGTAGCTCGGTCAACTTCTGGTCATGCCTCTTCGTCAGAGTTGTAGCTTGACCAAACTTGAACCCTTGATCCTGCCTCCTCGTCGGTGTTGTAGTTGGATCAAAATCACTTCAGACCGTGCCTCTTCGTCAGGTGTTGTAGCTCGGTCAACTTCTGGTCATGCCTCTTCGTCAGAGTTGTAGCTTGACCAAACTTGAACCCTTGATCCTACCTCCTCGTCAGTGTTGTAGCTGGATCAAAATCACTTCAGACTGTGCCTCTTCGTCAGGTGTTGTAGCTCGGTCAACTTCTGGTCATACCTCTTCGTCAGAGTTGTAGCTTGACCAAACTTGAACCCTTGATCCTGCCTCCTCGTCAGTGTTGTAGCTGGATCAAAATCACTTCAGACTGTGCCTCTTCGTCAGGTGTTGTAGCTCGGTCAACTTCTGGTCATACCTCTTCGTCAGAGTTGTAGCTTGACTAAACTTAAACCCTTGATCCTGCCTCCTCGTCAGTGTTGTAGCTGGATCAAAATCACTTCAGACTGTGCCTCTTCGTCAGGTGTTGTAGCTCGGTCAACTTCTGGTCATGCCTCTTCGTCAGAGTTGTAGCTTGACCAAACTTGAACCCTTGATCCTGCCTCATCGTCAGTGTTGTAGCTGGATCAAAATCACTTCAGACTGTGCCTCTTCGTCAGGTGTTGTAGCTCGGTCAACTTCTGGTCATGCCTCTTCGTCAGAGTTGTAGCTTGACCAAACTTGAACCCTTGATCCTGCTTCCTCGTCGGTGTTGTAGCTGGATCAAAATCACTTCAGACCATGCCTCTTCGTCAGGTGTTGTAGCTTGGTCAACAAAAATTTCTTGATTTCCAAATCTTTTCCTCATCCATGTTGTAAAAGAAAATCGTCAAATCTTGTTCCTTCGTCAAAATTGCGGCTGAATCGAAGCTAATTTTTGACAAGTTCGACAAAAATGTCGACATAACGTGCTTAAACACGGTCAAGTTTAAGACAAAGGGGCAATTCAAATGTCCATCGAAAATCCATTGTCACAAATGGTCGAAGGAAAATAAATCCTTTGGAAAAATCCAATCTCATGATTGGTCCAAACTGATTGTACCCAGGGGAATGGTACAACTAGTCCGGAGCAAACGGCTACCGGTAAAGGCAAATCAAAACCGTTGATCCCTGTGCATTTGGGAAAAATGCAAATCCGAGAGCCGACATAAATGTAGGCATAACGTGCTTAAACACGGTTAAGTTTAAGAGAATGGACAATTCAGATGTCCATCGAAAATCCATTATCACGAATGGTCCAAGGAAAATAAATCCTTGGGAAAAATCCAATCTCATGATTGGTAGAAACTGATTGTACCCAGGGGAATGGTACAACTAGCCCAGAGCAAACGGCTACCGGTAAAGGCAAATCAAATCCGTTCATCCCTGTACATTTGGGAAAAATGCAGAAGAAGTGTAAACCAAGAACACTCTTCCTCGTCTTGTTGACAGAATTCCAGTACCTTTTTAGATCTTCTCGCATCAATGGAGTTGCAGTAGATCGCCTCTTTTTAGATCTTCTCGCATCAATGGAGTTGCAGATGATCGACCCTTCCTCAGATCCTCTCGCATCAATGGAGTTGCAGATGATCGAGCCTTTTTAGATCTTCTCGCATCAATGGAGTTGCAGTAGATCGCCATTTTTCAGATCCTCTCGCATCAATGGAGTTGCAGTAGATCGCCTCTCTTCAGATCTTCTCGCATCAATGGAGTTGCAGTAGATCGCCTCTTTTCAGATCTTCTCGCATCAGTGGAGTTGCAGATGATCGACCTTTCATCAGATCCTCTCGCATCAATGGAGTTGCAGATGATCGAGCCTTTTTAGATCTTCTCGCATCAATGGAGTTGCAGTAGATCGCCTCTTTTCAGATCTTCTCGCATCAATGGAGTTGTAGATGATCGCCCATTTTCAGATCTTCTCGCATCAATGGAGTTGCAGTAGATCGCCTCTTTTCAGATCTTCTCGCATCAATGGAGTTGCAGATGATCGAACCATTTTCAGATCTTCTCGCATCAATGGAGTTGCAGTAGATCGCCCCTTTTCAGATCTTCTCGCATCAATGGAGTTGCAGTAGATCGCCTCTTTTCAGATCTTCTCGCATCAGTGGAGTTGCAGATGATCGACCTTTCATCAGATCTTCTCGCATCTATGGAGTTGCAGTGGATCAATCTATCTCCTCCAGATCAAGCTACCTTGGAATCTGAGCAGATCAGTAAAGGAGAAAAGAATGTGCCAAGAAGAAAAGAGCTAAACCAGACCAAATTAAAATGGGTTCCTTTTTATCTTTGCTTCATTGTCGTTATACAACAATAAGCAAAGAGGGGCAACTGTAGTAACCCATTTAATAGCCAAATAAATAAAATACCCATAACCCAAATACACCCAAACCCACCTACCCATTTACCCAGGCCCAATTAATAAAACCCAAAACCCAATTATCCTAAACTAAAAAAAACCCTAAACCTAACCCTAGCCCTAGCCGCCACAGCCGCCAGCCCGGTCTGCCGCCGCCGTCGCCATGAAGCCGAGCCGCCGCCGACCACGTCACCAGCTTTAATCCGAGCTTATCTCTAATATGATTATCTGCAAAAAAGGTAGTCAAAGCTTATCACAAAAATGATTAAGGGGATAAGATCCCGTTTTTGTACATTTTTATATTCAAAAATCCGGCTATATATACCGGATTTTTATGTTGTAAAAATGGAGAGGAATTCGAAAAAAAAAAGGGAGGTATTCGAAATATTGTAAAAGAAAAAAAAAATCGAAAAAAAAGAGAAAGGATTCGAAATAAAAAAACAAAAAAAATATTCGAAGCAAAATCAGTCCACAAAAAAAAAGGTAAAATATTTTTTTTTAGATCTGAAATTTCTTTTGTAGATCTACACAAATAGAGAGGGAGTTGGAGAAATCTAACCTTAGATTCGGGTTCACCACGCAAAAACAAGTCGGGATCTATATTTTCATGTTGGATCCTCACCGCCGGTGGAATTTCCGGTGACCGGCGGCGAGCTTTCCGACGACGCTCCACGGTGGTGATCGACCAGGCCGAACGGGCAGAGGGAGAGTGGAGAGCTCTGAATTTTTTTTTTTTTTGGTTCAAATGAATCAAATGAATTTTTTGGGATGAAAAGGGGTATTTAAACAAAGGCCAAAACGACGTCGTTTTGGTGCTAGCCCTTAAAGCCCAAAACGACGTCGTTTCAAGCAACGACCCGGATACGCGACCCGACCCGCCGCGTGATTTTAAGCTGAGGGGGAAATTGCGCGCGTGGCCATCCAACTTCTAGTATCCTTATGATTCTGCCCTTTTATTTTGTTTTCCTTCCATTTTCGTAATCATTTTCCTTCAATTTCTGTCCTTTAATTTCTGTTTTCTTTCAATTTTGCCACTGCCTTTTATTATTATTATTATTATTATATTTGTTATTATTTTACCAACAATAATTCTTGTTAAAGTTCATTTACAGATTTTTAAGAGTTATCGTGAAAATCACACGCCGGGCATTGGAGTGTCATTTTCCGTTAATTCTTTTATTATATTATTATTTAATATCACCTTTTTGAATAATGATTTTATAGGGGATACTATACCCCGGGTGTAGGAGTGTATATCCCTTTCTTTAAATTTTTATTTCTAAAATTATTATAATTATTTTGGGATCACATCATTAAATAAAATTCAATTTTTTAAGTTCCGTCATTAAAACAATTTGTAACTGACTAGGTACCAATTTTTGGGCGTGTGGGGTGCTCACCTTTCCCTATACGTAACCGACTCCCGAACCTGTTTTCTGGTTTCGCAGATCCAAAACTCGAATTTTAATAAAATCTTGAAAATTGGTTTCTATTAAAATAACCGGGTTATTCAGGTGTTCCAATCGCACCTAAATTAAAAACTAAAGATTGGTGGCGACTCACCCCGTTGCTACAAGTATAATTGAGTTATATTTGTTTGGACTATAATTGAATTCAATGGTATGGGAAACGGAAAGACTAATAAGAGAAGGCGTACTAGTATACAAAAAAAAAAAAATAAAAAAAAAATAAGAGAAGACTAAGAAAGGTAAATGTTTATCATTTATTGGGACCCGGGTTCGAGCACCAGTAATGTCATGCTGTGTGTGCCGTCTTTGAAAAGACTAAGAAAGTTGAACAGATACTACCCTTGCATCACACCAGCATATTAAAAAAAAAAAATAAGAGAAGGCGTACTAGTATACAAGGGTGAGGAAAGTAGGGGTGTGCATTATTCGATTTTAACTGAATTAATCGACCGAGTCGATTTTTTTTTAGTTAGTCGGTTAGTTAATTTTAAGTAAGATCGGTTAACGGTTAAGATTTTTTTTTTAAATTAAGTTATCAGTTAATTCAGTTTTGAAATCGGTTAACTAACCGAATTAACCAAAATTATTATATATTAAATATTATATATATTTATTTTTTGTCATTAAACTTTTAAAAGTTATAAAATGATAATTAAATTTTTTGATATATTATAAAATGATCATTAAATTTTACCAAATTAGTACAAAACGGTCATTAAATTTATTGAATTATTATAAAATGATCATTAAACTTTTTAAAATTTATCAATAATTTATAACATGTAACGAGTCAATGAACATTTTGTAATAGTTCTATAAGTTTAATGATTGTTTTGTAACTTTTGAAAGTTTCGTGACTAAAAAGATCATTTTAGCATAGTTTAGTGGCCATTTGTGTGATTTACCCAAAATTTTATAACAAATTTCGGTTAAATCAAAAAACCGACCGAATTAACTAGATTTTTTTTGGTTCGATTGAAGTTTTTGAAATAATTTCGATTTGATTAACGGTTGAAAGGAAAAAAAATTCAGTTAATGAATTTTGGGTAATTCAGTTTGGTCGGTTAACTGAACCGACCGAATACACAGCTCTAGAGGAAAGTGCGGTCGCCGATCGTAGTTATTTTTGGCATTAAGGGGTGTCGATTGATAATGAAATATGGGTTTAGGGTTTTGTCTTGGGAGGTAAAGTTTTTTAGGGTAAACTACCCTGGTGAGTGGTGACCACCCAATTATGGTGTTGTTATTTTGACCAACCAATTAAGAAACTCGTTAATCAGACCATCGAACTATTAAAGTGCTCCTATTTTGACCACTCGTCGTTAAAATCTAATAAAGAAGGTAATGTGGCACTTAACGAAAATTTGTATAATTACACATTTGGTCCATGTTATTTACCTATTATATCAATTTGGTCATAATTTTAATTTAATTCAAAATTTTAAATCTCTAATAAGATGGTGACACGTGTCACCATCTAATTAGACAAATTTTTCATTAATTTTAATTTATTTATTTTCCTCCAATTATATGGTGACACGTGATTATAGAAAAAATAAATAAATCTTGAGGTTTACACCCAAGAAGATTAAAAAGAAAAAATAAAATTTATTTAAATAAAATAAATAAACGAAAAAATAGAGTACAAGATACAAAACCAGATTTGAATGAAAAAAATAGATGAATCGTGTTGAGGCCTACAGCTACGCAATTTTCTTAAGACAGATTTCGACCACTCTAGAGTGCTTGAGTTCGTTGGTCGTCGGTCTCCCAAGATACAACAACAAAATATCTTCGACAGTAGCATGGCTGGAGAGACCTCGAACGAAACCCTTGCCTTTGCCTATCACCGAAAACTAGAGAAAACTAAAAGGATGAAAGCTTTTTATTTTTTTAAACTGTGTTTAATCTAGTAGGTTAACACGATATTTATAGGCGTTTCACATAGGAGTATTATTGGAAATAATATATTCCGAATATAATGGCCATTAAAACTATTTTCGGATACAATCAAGAATACCATAAATATCGAATATAGTTTCGTGAATCTCAAGCAATATCTGTGTAATATTCGAATTATTCAGATACAATATCTTTCCATATATTTATCCTCTTAATTCCGAAAATTCAAAAAGATATGCAACATTTAAGGAAAAAATTATTGACAGTGGGCAAAATATTCACAGGTCCACGAAGGGTTCGACCGGTCCGGACATTAACATCGCCCACGTCGTGCGGGTGCGCCCCAACCTGAATGGGTTTGATTCACACCCCCTTGCGCGCGAGGCACATTTTCCATTTAAATCATTCAATGACTGCCTAGTGGGTTGGAGTATTTAAACCCTTCCCAAGTTTGTTATCTCATCCATGTGGGATAAGGGGTTTTACTTTCCTTTACATAATTCGCAATAACCTCACTTTGAGCATCAAATTCTCATTCATCACTCAACCGTTTTGAGCATATGAGGTACCGTTGTAAAGGTCTCATGGAGTAGAATATGATTTAATAAATTCATCATTTGAACCTCCACTTTTACCCATAGAAAATATGGCTCAAAGTTACCAATTTCTCACATTTTTTCCAACAACCCCCACATGAATGAAATTGATGATTTTATCAAAACATTTGACTCGATGTGGTGATAGCTTCTACGATTGATAGTTGCATAAGATAGGTAGTTTTCCTCCTTTGAACATTCCCTTGTAAAAGTACATTTACTTTACTAGCTAACCAGTAGACGTGATGTCCTTGAACTCTTCAGCCGTTTGTGTAAATGATGATATACTTCACACAACTACCTCTCTCACAAGAGTATTAGTTCTCATGATTATGTCTATGTGGCCGTGTACATTGCCTGGTTCTGCAAGAGTTTGAAGAAATATACCCAACAGTCTCCTTGAAGCGAGCACACTTCACTCTCACATAGGTGACTTATGTTGCTCGGCTCACCAAAGCACACAATGGTCATTAAAATCTTTTTCTTAGCCTATACCATTTTGTCACTATTTACATCATAAGAACGGACATGGGGATAGGTACCCCCCACAATGACCGAACATGTTTATGTGATTAGGTTTTCCCTTTGAACCTAGATCTTGGGTTCTCCAGTTAGCTAGGTAGGGTTTTCCATCACATAGCACCTTTACTTTTCATGAGCTTTAGTCTCATTCCTTTAGATGTTTTCTCAACGTGATCTTGGTTTAACCCTTTGGTTAGTGGATCCACAATGATATCCTTTGATCTTACATAATTAATAGAGATAACTCCATTTGAGATCAGTTGTCTAACGATATTATGTCGACGACACATATGCCTTGATTTACCGTTGTACATAAAATTCTATGCCCTAGCAATCGTTGCTTGGTTGTCATAGTATATGCATACTATGGGCACATGTTTCGGCCATTCATGAATATCCTCAAGAAATTGTCGAAGTCATTCAACTTCTTCTCCAGATTTGTCCAAAGCAACAAACTCAGATTCTATTGTGTATCTGGTTATAATAGTTTGTCTTGAGGATTTCCATGATACAACTCCACCTAAAGTGAATACGTATCCACTTGTACCTTTGGTATCTTGAATATTAGATATCCAACTAGCATCAGAGTATCATTATAAGATAGTGGGGTCTCTGAAATAATGCAATCCGTAGTCCCAAGTACATATTAGATATCTCAGTATCCTCAAAATTGCTTTCTAGTGGTTTTTCCCTAGATTGTTTGTGAATCTGCTTAGTCTGCTCACGGTAAAAACAATATCTGGTCTAGTGCAGCTCATGAGATACATTAAGCTGCCTATGACTCTTGTATATTCCACTTCATGAATACTTCCCCTTGATTCTTAGACAGGTGTGAACAAGGATCTAACAGAGTTACAACAATGCCAGAATCATCCTTGTTAAATTTCTCAATAATCTTGTCCATATAGTGTGACTGATTCAATATGAGACCTTCCGTTGACCTTTTGATTTGGATGCCCAGAATCATATCAGCTAGTCCCATATCTTTCATGTCAAATCTCGAATTTGACATGTTTTTGGTACGTTTTACCATTTCATTCTTGCTTCCAACAATGAGTATGTCATTAACGTACAAACATAGGATGACATATCCAATATCTGTAGTTTTGACATATACATATTTGTCACACTCGTTTATTTTGAAGCCTTTTGTCATCATGACACTATCGAATTTCTCATGCCATTGTTTTGGTGCTTGTTTAAGTCCATACAAAGACTTTACCAATCTACATACTTTCCTTTCTTGTCCTGAAACTACACGACCTTCAGTTGTTCCATGTAGATTTCTTCATCAAGATCTCCATTTAGGAAAGCTGTTTTAACATCCATTTGATGTACTTCTAGATTTCGCAAAGCAGCAATTGCGAGTATCATCCTTTTGGATTTTATTCTTGATACAATGGAAAATGTATCAAAGTAATCAAGACCTTCCTTTTGCCGGTATCCTTTTATTACCAACCTTGCCTTGTACTTATCAATTGTTCCATCTGCTTTCATTTTTCATTTGAAAATCCATTTTGAATTTAGCGGTTTAATTCTAGGAGAAAGGTCCACTAATTCCCATGTATGGTTTTGCAAGATGGAATCAATTTCTCTCTTAATGGCTTCCTTCTATAGGGTGCCTTCAGAGGAGCGTACAACATCACTATATGTTAGTCTCTAGCATAAAGGTTAGGAAATCAGATCCAAATAATTTTTCCACCCTTGCTCGTTTGCTCCCTCTTGGCTCTATTTCAACCTCTTGTTGATCGTTTTGACTAATTTCGTCTAAAGTTTGTTTTATTGAACTTTGATCAACCTCCCTAGATTTGTAAGGGAATATATTCTCAAAGAATGATACATTCTTTGATTCTATTATCGTGTTCTTGTGAATCTCAGGATTCTTTGATTCGTACACAAGGAATTGATAAGCATTACTATGTTCTGAATAGCCAATGAAAATACAATCCACAGTTTTATGAGCTATTTTCATTTGTTGTGGTAATGGGGTCATTACCTTGGCAAGACACCCCCACATTTTCAAGTGTTTGTAGGAAGGTTTTCGACCTTTCCATAACTCATATGGTGTCTTATCCTTTTTCTTTCAGGGAACCTTATTTAAAAGGTAATTAGCTGAAAGAATAGCTTCCCCCCACATGTTCTGTGTTAACCCAGAACTTTCTAGCAAAGCATTCACCATTTCTTTTAGAGTCTGATTTTTTTTTCGTTCGATTACTCCATTAGATTGATGAGAATACGGTGGTGTTACTTCGTGAATAATACCATGTTGTGAACAATATTCACCAAATGGGCTAACATATTCACCACAACGATCACTTCTTACCATCTTAATCTTTTATTAAGTTGGTTTTCGACTTCTTGCTTATAGAGTATAAATTTTTGTATAGCTTCGTCTTTGCTCTTAAGCAAATACACATACCAATACTGTGTGCTATCATCGATGAAGGTAATAAAAAATTTATTTCCTCCTTTAGTTTGAACGAATTTCAAATCACTAACATCACTATGTATTAGATCAAGCGGTTCAGTACTTCTTTCAATAGTTTGAAACGAAGACCTTGTTAATTTTGCTTCAACGCATGTTTCACATGAATGGTTATAATCAATATGAAATGAAGGGATATGTTCTATGTTAATTAGTCTACGCAAAGAATCATAATAACATGTCTGAGTCTGCCATGCCATAAGTTAAAAGACTCAATCATATAAATAGAAGAAGAAGTTGAACTCTTGTTCACGTTCCTGGATTTTACAGAGATAGCATTGAGTTTCCACATTCCATTACATATCCCCTACCCACAAACATTTCCCCCTTAGATAAAATTAGCTTCTAGGATTCAAAAACCATTCTAAACCCAGAAACAAGGTTTTTGCATATGTCAGATACATACAACACATTTTGTAGCTTGAGTTCTTTCCCTAAAGTCATCTTCAAGACCACAATTCCCATCCCCTTGATCTTAGAAGTTGTAGCATTTCCCATGTAGAGATTCTTCCAATTGTCGTTAGGTATTAGCTCAGAGAAGGAGTTCTTGTACAACAAATATGACGTGTGGCTCCAGTGTCAAGCCACCACTCCCTTGGGTTGGAGTAAACCAGGTTGACTTCAGAGATCACAATGCATAGATATTCAACCTTATATTTGTGGTCTAATGCCTTCCATAGTTCTTTAGCGGTTTGATAAACCGTATATACCAGATATAAGGAATCTTGTAATCCGTTCAGGATGTAGTTCTGGCATAAGAATTCAGAGTTCGTCCAAGCATCAACAATACTGAAGGCGGTGAGATCATCCACCTCTGCTTCTCTATCTCATGTTTTCATAACTGGAGGGTCTTCCTTCAAGAATTTAGCCAGATTCAACATGGCAAGATAGACCAACATCTTTTGTTACTACGTCTTAAAATTCTAACCACAAAATTTCACCGGCTTCTCGTTGTGACTCATTGCCACTTCCGTTGCGTTCAGATTCAGACTCGGTTGTTTCGAAGTCTGGCCCGGGACCGACACCTTAGCGTCGATATGGGTAAATCGGCAGAATCTCCCATAACCATTGTTTCTGTTCAAAAGAAACGGAATATGAATTAGAATTAATTCCAATAAAAAGAAAATAAATTTTTCGTTTATCACCGACAATTTCTGTAAACAGATTTGTCCAATTTGAGATTTCAGCAAACCCATTAAAACGGAAGGATAAATCCCGATAATTGAATTTATTTTCTATCTCTATCACAATAGTTTTCCGAATCGTCTCGGATCAGAAGAAAGGTAGAAGAAGTCTGTCTTAAGATTGTTACAATGTAATCAATCCAATAAGATTAAAAACAAAACAAACTTTATTTAAATAAATTAAATAAATGAGAAAAATAGAGTACAAGATACAAAACCAGATTCGAATGAAAAAAACCCAGATGAATCATGTTGAGGCCTGCAGCTACACAATTTCCTTAAGACATATTTCAACCACTCTAGAGTGCTAGAGTTCGTTGGTCGTTGGTCTCCTAGGATACAACAACAAAATATCTTCGACAGTATCACGACTGAAGAGATCTCGAACGAAACCTTTACCTTTTCCTATCAACGAAAACTAGAGAAAACCAAAAGGAAGAAAGCTTTTTATTTTTTTAAACTGTGTTTAACCTAGTAAGTTAACACGATATTTATAGGCATTTCACATAGGAGTATTATTGGAAATAATTATTTCAAATATAATGACCTTAAAATTGTTTTCGGATACAATCAAGAATACCATAAATATCGAATATATTTTCGTGAATCTCAAGCAATATCTATGTAATATCCTTAAGCAATATCTTTGTTTTCCAAGACGATTAAAAGGAAAACAAATTTTATTTAAATAAATTAAATAAATGAGAAAAATAGAGTACAAAATACAAAACCAGATTCGAATGAAAAAAAGATGAATCGTGTCGAGGCCTGCAGCTACGCAGTTTCCTTAAGACAGATTTCAACCACTCTAGAGTGCTTGAGTTCGTTGGCCGTTGGTCTCCTAGGATACAACAACAAAATATCTTCGACAGTATCATGTCTGAAGAGATCTCGAACGAAACCTTTGCCTTTGCCTATCAACGAAAACTAGAGAAAACCAAAAGGAAGAAAGCTTTTTTATTTTTTTAAACTGCGTTTAACCTAGTAAGTTAACACGATATTTATAGGCATTTCACATAGGAGTATTATTGGAAATAATATATTTCAAATATAATGACCTTTAAAATTGTTTTCGGATACAATCAAGAATACCATAAATATCAAATATATTTTCGTGAATCTCAAGCAATATCTGTGTAATATCCTTCAACAATATCTTTGTTTTCCAAGACGATTAAAAGGAAAACAAACTTTATTTAAATAAATTAAATAAATGAGAAAAATAGAGTACAAGATACAAAACCAGATTTGAATGAAAAAAACACAGATGAACCGTGTTGAGGCCTGCAAATACGCAGTTTCCTTAAGACAGATTTCAACCACTCTAGAGTGCTTGAGTTCGTTGGCCGTTGGTCTCCTAAGATACAACAACAAAATATCTTCGAGAGTATCACGACTGAAGAGATCTTTAAACTGCGTTTATTTTTTTAAACTGCATTTAACTGGTAGGTTAACACAATATTTATAGGCATTTCACATAGGAGTAATATTTCAAATATAATGACCTTTAAAATTGTTTTTTTGGATAAAATCAAGAATACTATAAATATGGAATATATTTTCATGAATCTCAAGCAATATTTGCGTAATATCTCTCATCTTTCTTTATCCCTATTCATATCTTATCTTTGATTTGAGTTTATTCGAGTCTTAAGTCAAGTTTGCCAATTCTACACATCGTGCAAATGTGCCAGGAACAATTTCTTTTCAAGTCATTCAATAACTATCAAGTGGGTTGGAGTATTTAAACCCTTCCCAAGTTTTTTATCCTATCCACGTGGGTTAAGGGATTTTATTTTCCTTCACACAATTCACAAGAACATCAATTTGAGCATCAATTTCTCATTCACCGCTCAATCATTTTGAGCATTTGAGATACCGTTGTAATGGTCTCATGAAGTAGAATATGATTTAATAAATTCATCATTCGAACCTCCACCTTTACCCAGAGAACATATGGCTCAAAGTTACCAATTTCTCACATTTTTTCCAAACAGTTATTTCTGCAAAAGTTGCCATGTTTAATCCAAAAGATCACTAATTTGCTCATCAGCAAATCAGTGATCTGCAACAAATTCATCATCACCATGGGTACATCAATGTTACATTCTTTAGTGCATGCTTAATGGTCTTCACATTTCTCCGGCAGCAGCAAAATGAAATATGCTGCACATAGATGCTCAAAGCATGGATTAGTGATGATTCTTTGTAATTTTTCTAGAGTAGCTGCAAAATTCGTATCTTCATGCACGGAGCAAAATTCAAGTCCCATGGTATTTCTGCAAAAGTTGTCATGTTTAATCCAAAAGATCTCTGATTTGCTCATGTAAGTTTCTTTGGTGCAGGATGAATTTAAAGATAATTCCTTGAGAGGTGAGGAGGAAGAGAGCGAAGAAGAAATTGTTGAAAATTTTCATCCCCAAATGCTATGTTTTAAATAAACATGTTGATATAATATATTGTAGTGATGGCTCTAGCCTAGTGGCTTGAGTGTGCCACTTCAACTCAAATGTCTTAAGTTTAATTCTTCTTGGGAGCAAACCTTTAGATTTTTTTTTTTTTAATCACATTATGACACGTGCCATCATTTAGTTAGATAATTTTTCTATTAATTTTAAAATTTTGAATTAAATTAAAATTATGAGCAAATTGATATAATAAAATACGTTAAAATCCCTAACCCTTGCAGCTGTAGATGAGCCTGAGATGAACATGATAAAACCAAATAGGTGGACGTAAGAAAAATCAAAAACAACAATCAGACATCATGGTTTGTTGTCAACGATCTGTGTGAAACCAAGAAAGAAGACAACATAATCCACAAATTGTGATAATCGTTCCTCCAAATTAAGCTAAAGAAACCGGGCATTTCCATTCCTTATTTTAGAGCTCAAACAAATTCTTCACTTCATAATTCTAACCTCAAACTACTGCAATCCTTCAACTTTTAATGGATTCTTTAGATACATGATGTTAGAACTAAATCATAAATTAATATGAAATCTAAACTAGGATCTATCATGTCAAATCATCAAGAATAATAAACTGAATGCGGAAGCGTACCTGAATTAATCGATAGATGAAAACTATGAATCCTTTGATGAAGATCGCCTAAAAGGTGGTTGTGATCTTCCAAGAAGATGAGTTAGCCATTGCCGTAAAAACTCTGTGACGGGATAAGAGTAATACAAGTTAACCTATTTCTTGGGGACCACTACCTCTTTATATAGTTGATTATTAAATCAACTATTAAATATTTATAACTCTGTCCCTCATTGAATTATAAATATATCTTATGATATCTACACTTTTATTTCCATGACACTTTAATACCCATGACACACCTAACATAATTGGTCACTTAATTTTGTGTCATACTTTATAATAGCATCATACATTTTACATATGTGCCCACAATTGTGAATTTTAATCCAACAATCTCCCACTTGGGCAACATATGTTTCCTGATAAATGTACAACCTTATGAGCTCAAAAATTTGCTATTATATAATAGGTATTCTATAACAATATCGTCCATCAACTATATCCATATAGGATCAAAGCGGTCTTCGCCATATCAATCATGATTGGACCCATCAATGTTCACGTATACAAACATAATCAAATGACATAGATCAATCATGGATGCGTAGCAAGAAAAATTACATGAAATGTGAATGAACATGTCTATTTCCAATTGGTCCTCCTAAAACTTAGTGAGATCAACTTTACTGAATTCAGAGTGTGCATAAACCAAAAGAACTTTAATTCTGCAGAACATAATCTTAAAATATCCTTAAACTGAAATAACCAAAATTGTGTTTAAAACGAATGAGCATTTTTCAAAATCACAAACTCCCACTAAAACCGAATATCCTTAAATAATATACACCCACATGAGTAGTGTGCTCATGAAAGACCTAGGGTGATAGTTTCTTAATATGCGCACAATTATGGAGTTTGTACCAACATGCTCTATAGACACACAACCACTGATTTTTCTTTAACAACTAGGAACTTAATATTTATATGCTTCAGATTTGAAGCGTTCCTATTGTTTATAGAATAAATGAATGCATATCTATTGTCACAAAATAACTTAAGTGGTTTTTTATTCAATCTATAATTAGCAGCTCATGTGACAAAATTCTTTTGCATCAATATTCTATTAGAATCGAAGTCTGTAAACCCGATGATCTCTAACTTACTATAACTTCGACATGTGAGCATGTAATTTTTGTTCTCTAAAGATATCTCATAACCACATTGGCCGTTATCCAATGGTCCATAATATGATTCCTCAAATATCTGTCTAACATTCTAACAATGTATACAATTTCCGAACGCATACATACTTAAGCATAAATTAGATTCTCAATAGCTTATGCATAGAGAATCTTTTGGATTTTTTTTTAAATTTCAAGGTTACTTTTAGGGCACCGAGTAAGATTAAATTTGTCTTTTTTAGCAATATGAGTATCAATTGATTTTACCACTGAACTTGTAGTATATACAATTGTCAACCAAATTTATCTCAAAACCAAATGAGATAATCAATATAAAATTTATAATTTCATTAATGAGAGTCTTACTTGAGCTCATAGATGAATTTCTTTAATTTACATATCATTGATTTTGTATCATTAGACACAAATCTATGATTGCACCATATAATTCGTTTTTGTCATTGTCGCAATTGAAAAACAAAAGTTTAACTTCCATCTTATGTAGCTCAAGATTAAAATAAGCAACAAGTGTCATGGTTATCTTGAAAGAGTCTTTCAATAAAACTTGAGAGAAAGTCTCTGTAAAATCAATGTCTTCTTTTAGAGTATATTCTTTAGATACAAGACGTGCTTTATACTTATCCACATTACCATTTACAACCAATTGGTTTGCACCTTAAGGTAATGAGACAAGTTTCTAAACTTTATTGTCTTGCATAATATTATACTCTTCTTGAATGACATCAATCAACTTTTGAGAGTTAGAACTTTTATGGTCTGATAATAATGATTAAGTCATTTTCTATCATTCCATTATTATCTTATTTTCTTAAAGAAATACAATATAATAATTCAGAATAGTATTTTATCTTCCTCTCGTGGACCTCTTTAATGACACTTGTTTTTTAAGGTTGTTGAGTTTGTTCTTCTGAAACAATTATCTTATCTTGAATGAGAGTTGTTCAACATTGTTTTGCTAAGGTACTTGATTCACTTCTTGATTAATGATAGGTTTGAAAACCTAAACATCATCAAAAATGATAGTAGGAATTAAATTATAATCCAATTCCTCCTCAATAGCAATGTATCTAACCTTATTTCTCCCTCCAAACTCAACATCCTAAAAAAAGTTATAAATTTCTCCTTAAAATAATCTTAATAGTGGGATCATAAAATTTACAGCCCATGGATCACTCAACATAACCGAAGTAGTTGCTCACTTTTAAACTTTAATTACTTCACATGTGTCCTAACTTGTTACAAAAGAAATCAACCCTTTGTAACTTATTATTGTTTCTTTTAACTAGGACCCTTAGCAACTTTATTCTAATATTTTCTTTATTGACCTTATTCTTAAAGACACTAACTAAATGAGCACTAACCAAATGATTATTTTTACACTTATAATACTTCAACCTTTCTTCCTCTTGAACACAATGAGAAATGAACCCAAATAGAGTCTATTTCTCACTTTGACAATTGTAACTTGAATTGGTTAAATTGTATAGGAAGCGATATGTAGAACTAATGTTTTGATATAATAATTGAAAAATGTTTTGGAATAAGTTAAAAAGAATTCAAAATTATTTCTAAAGTCCAAACAACTTGAAACTATATTTAGGAGATGTTTTAAGAGGCTTTTACATGTTTTCAAAGCCAAATTAAACAAAACCATCCAGGTGTTTCGATACGGGGTTCTACAGTGTCAAAACGTTTCGAAACGAGTTTCGAAACGGTCTTTTCTAGATGTGAATTTTGCCAAGCGTTTTGATACAAGCTATGCCGTTTCGATACACCTACGTGGCATCGACCGCAACGGTCATAAACCCCCAACGGCTATTTCCCAACTAACATTTAAATGCA
Source organism: Hibiscus trionum (assembly GCA_030270665.1). Lineage (NCBI taxonomy): Eukaryota > Viridiplantae > Streptophyta > Magnoliopsida > Malvales > Malvaceae > Hibiscus > Hibiscus trionum. The sequence continues at coordinate 2,483,772 of BSYR01000007.1, read as the reverse complement.
GATCGTTTCGATACGGGGACAGGCGTTTCGATATGGCCAAGAGCGTTTCGATACGGCCAAGAGCGTTTCGATATGGGTGCTGCATCAGACTGCAACGACTCTTTCTACTTGAAGAGTGTTTCGAAATGGGTTCGAGCGTTTCAAAACGGAGAGCTGCAGAACTGCATTTATGGTGGTAAATTAAGTCTCCAACGGCTCCAATTCAACCCCAACGGCTAGTAAAGGCTACAAACTCATTAAGGAGTATAAAAGGGACCTTCAAACATCTAGTAATGGTTAATGCTTCAATTGTCAACAACAAATGATCAAGAAATTGTCTTAGTGCTAAATTGTCATTTCTTTGTATAGACAAACACCAGTGAGCCAAAATTGTTAGATTTGCTCAAGTGTTTTAGGTTTTGGGTGAGAGCTAAATTGTGCAAACAAATACCTATTAGAGGGATTTGAGTTTGCTTATCTTTTCTCTTGTAAAGAGGGTTTGATCAAGACTTTGGGTAGAAAGCTTGATCGGTGTATAAGAGTTTCCTCCTAAGCCTAGAAAAGGGGACGAATCAATAGTGGATTGATTGGAAATCCTTAGTGGGAAGATAATGTAGTGGATGTAGTCCTTGGTTAAAAGGTTGAACCACTATAAATTATTGTGTCCTTAATCTTTTTAGCTTCCACACCACTTGCACACAAAATTCCACTTCTCCACCACTTGGCGAGCAAGAACGGTTGAAGGAATCGAGCACCGTTTAACCCAACACGATATCAAAACCATAAGAATAAACAATTGTTAGAAAGTTTGATCTTATGTGCCTTAAATTTTGAAGCAATATTAAACATTTTCACAATGTACTCCCTCACATTTCCTTGACCCTTATACTTGATAGACATCAAAGAAGGCATAAATGATGTAATCTTAACATTAATGTTTTGGGTAAAACATTTCTTAATTTCGTCAAAGAAACCCTTAATATGAATAATATTTTTAGATTTGTGCTCCAAAAGACAACTAGAGTGTTGTGCTTTATGAGTATTAGACTCATGCAATTGAACGATCTCACTTCTCAAAATACCTTTTATGGGTGCTTACCGCAGTGAGAGGTGCAAGATGTTCTTTCTTTAGTGCAAAGTCTATGCTCATACAACCAAATACTATATGTAAGTGTCTCTTCTATTCCTTGAAATTAGTTTCACTAAACATTAGTGTAGAATGTTATTAACAGATATTGTGACAGAAAAGATAGATTGCCTAAATATAGAACAAAATAAATAAATAAAATAAAAACAAGCTCACATAAATATTCATAAGTAAACAAATAAATTCAAAATAATGGCTAGTTCTCCTCAAGATACCAAGCTCAACATTAATATCAAGTCTTTGGACAGTAATATTAACTGTAAGCAGTACTCTTATTGTAGCAATCAAACATTGACAATAAACTATGTCAAACAATAGACTAATCTTTTGACTAACGTACTGCTCACATAAAATACCTTTTAATTGTCACACATTTATTGCCACAATTGTTGTTGTATTCTGCCAAATATTAACTTTCCTTTGGGCCAATTAATAAACAAATGAATTACAAAAACCCATAATTATCTTAATATTTTAAATAAACTAATCTGCACAAAAGCGGTCACTTTGGTGACATTATGTTTCAATTAATCCATTAAAATATTAGACATTCGAAGTCAAAATATGAATTTAATTGTTTCAAAATATTTGTCTTAATTTATCTTTCAATCAAATTAAAAGATACCAAATAATAATAAATTTGAATAAAGGTAAACCTCATATCAAGATATCGGACACTTCATTAATATTTCATCTTTGGAAAAAAACATTAACTTGCAAGTGATATCTTGGTACAATAATCAAACATTGATAATAAGAACATGTCAAATAGAAATCTTCATTTGAGCCAATTTATTGCTCACATATAAAACTGAATAATTATCACATGTTTATTACCATAATTGCGCATGTAATAATGTCAATTATTAACCTTTCTTTGGGCCGATTAATACTAACATAATCCGACTTACATGCACAAAACCTTCTATATTTTAAAATAAAATAATTTCCATAATAGAGGTCACTCATGTGGCTTAATGTTTCAATTAAATTATTTTAAAATATATACAATAAATATACCAATATCCAAATTTAAAATTTTGTAATAGTCAAAACTAAAATTTCTGATAACACTTAAGTTTCTGAAATAATCCAAAATAAGGTTGTCTGATTGGGGCTATCAAAAATCGAATAAACCAAAATCTTTGACTGTTTCTCAAAAAAAAATTCCTTAAGCATGCATTTACCGAAATTAAAATCGAATTCAAAACATTCAATCATCAACTAAAAGCAAAAATCAGAAATGCCATATAAATGAATAATTCACATAATAACCACATAAAAATTTTAAATATTTTCATAATAACCTAACGATCAAAATAGAAATTCTTGATCAGACCAAATCGAATATGAATACCAAAAATCTTAAACATGATATATATAATCATAAAGAGCTAAACCAATCGAATATTATAATCCGATTTGAAACCAAACAAAATATATATCATAATCAAAACTATATTATAATTTTATGTCATTATACCAGAGCAACCAAAAAATCATTACTGATGTATGCTAAAACCTAAACCCAAATATATAAATTACAAGAAATTCATAGAATTGAAAAACACCATATATATAAATATGTGTGTGTTTCAACTGTTGCTCCAATGGTTTAATGGTTTACCCAAAGTGAACCCGCTTTCCAGGTTCAAGGTTGGAGCTTTGGTACATGCTTTCTTCAATGGATTTAGAAGTAAGATTACTAACAACATTTACATTTTCGATGGAAATAAATATTAATAAATCATAGATTAATTATATATCGTTCAAACCTAAACCCGTTGAAATAAAAATCAAAGATTTCGGTCTTACCCAAGGGATTTGAAGAATGGCCATCGGTAAACCATATACGAAACCCTAAACTTAATGGATTACAAGAATTTATTTTAACACCTAGAAGTGCTCCCTAAACAAGTCAATCAAAAGATTTCTTTCATATAAGATATAGGCATATAGCCCTTAAAAAAACTTAAAAGCCTAAAATTGATGAATCGGTAAACTAAATCTTCAATCTTTATCGTAATGCATTAGAACAAGTAATCCAAATATATACCGATTGGATTCCAGTAATGGAAAATCGAAGCACCCTAATGTTAGTGTAATAAAACGTTGAGCAATAACAGAGCGACTTACTATTAATACTTAAAACAACATATGCATTCCATCTATATTCATAAAACCCTAAAACTTAATTTATACCTGAATTAATCGATAGTTTTCGATCGCCTAAAAGGTGGTTGTGATCTTCTAAGAAGATGAGTTAGCCATTGCCGTAAAAACTCTCTGACGGGATAAAAGTAATACAAGTTAACCTATTTCTTGGGACCACTACCTCTTTATATAATTGATTATTAAATCAACTATTAAATATTTATAACTCTGTCCCTCATTGAATTATAAATATATCTTATGGTATCTACACTTTTATTTCCATGACACTTTAATACCAATGACACGCCTAACATAATTGATCACTTAATTTTGTGTCTTACTTTATAATAGCATCATACATTTTACATATGTGCCCACAATTGCGAATTTTAATCCAACACATGACTCTAATAAAATATAAATAAGAGTAAAAGTCCACCTATTTACAAAAAAGATAATACTTCTAACTAGTGGCAGATCTAGAAAAAAATTGATAGTAGGCACACACATATATTAATAATACAAAATTTTCGAAGATAAAAATTATAATAACATTTTAATTGTAATAAGAAGTCTTACAAAAAAATATAACTAAAAATAAATTTTATAATTGTTCCCTTCTAGACCTTTTTTTTATATCGTTATATGACCATTTCATTAACTACATTATCAAACGTATTTTTTTAAATAAAAGTAACTAAAGAATCATTCAATCATTCATCTGTCATACATTTGCGCAGTCAATTCTTTATAAAATGCATCACAGAAGTTCTTTCCACTGTTGCGGTTGCAACCAGTAGAACTAAAGTCAACTTCAAAAGTAAACGCACAAGTGGGTACACCACATGTTTCATTGTTTTCAGATAAATAAGAAAGTCCTTTTAGATCAGAAATCTTTTATTTGAACAAACATCAATAATATAATTTATAAGGATAAAATTGGACAATATGAATCAATTTTTTCTTATCAAAAGAAAGATATAAGTCTCTTAGACTCAAGCAAGCCACACAAAGAAGCAACTTTGTACTTATCTCAAAAAACGATTATTATGCTCTTGAAGTTGTCTATCAATCGCATGATAATATAATTCAACCTAAAAATAACACAAATTTGAAATTTCATGGACTTTTTCTCCTAGACCTCCCTAAAATAACAAATACATATTCCATATTTGGAACCTCAATGTTGTTCTTATCACAAAACAAAGAAATTTTTTCAAGTAAAGATTATCATCCCACATCTCTTATCATTTGTAATAGTTGCTTAGACACACTAACTAACTGCATAACATTCACAATGTCTTGATCATTCTGTTGTAATGCTTGAGATAATTTACTAATAACTCCCAATATATTTTTCATCAAATGCAAATTATTATCATTTATTGACAAACCATCAAATGCAAATTAAACACAAATTCAAAAGACTATAAAGAATTTAACAACATACAAACTTCAACTCCTTGCTTTGAGTGTTTGTAATCTTCCCCAATAATTTCAAACACATCCATCATGTAACCCCTAGACCCGCCTATACGTTACAACAGATCCTAGAAAGTCACATTAGGGCACAAGAGCGACCCACAATAAAAATACACGTGAAAACATTTTTTTTTTGCTCAAAACATTTATTAAACTGTAAAATCAACTTCTGTTTAAAATAACATTTCAAGGAGTCATTTAAACGCTTAACGGAAAATTCAGAAAGGGCTTTACAGACTCTATCATAAAACAATACATGACATACATGCCCACTAACTATACAATACCGTACTCCAGAGGCAACATCGAGGGAACTCCGAACACTGATGTCAAATATTATACCGTGATATATTCTTTTAACCTGCGATGTTAAAAACAACGTGAGCTTGGAAAAAATCAGTAATACAGAACTACCAAAAGATGCTATAAGCTCATGCAGATACATGGTAGACATAACATTTTCATGATGTTCCAAGCAGTAACAGTCCTCTTTTCCTTTCCGTTATTTCAGGGTAACATTATACTTGAGAATAATGGTACTTGTTCTTTATTCAATCATCGAGTAACAAACGAGAATTATACAAGCTGATAGATTACGAAGATGGAAACAACGAGTTTAATGTCTAGTGTGTTCCAATAGGTGCATATCAAACATGCATAAATGCATACTAATCATATAATGAGAACACATAACAATTCAATGCAAATGTTCAAGTACATACAAGGGTTTACTATTAACTACCCTCCAACCTTACACCAATATGCAGTCCCCCAGAACTGCATCCATAAGGACTTACCCTAGGCCCGATGGGCATAGGTGCCACCTAAGGGGTTGCCTTAGGTCCATAAGGATTTACCTGTGCTAAAGCATCGACACCTACCCAAGGGGAGACCTTGAGTCCATAAGGATTTACCAGATGGATTAGAGCTGCACCTATAGAAACTTCATAACATAACCCAACAGTATACCCCAGATAGTAATCGATGTTCGAATTCCAGACATGAGTAACATAATACATGTGACAGACATATTCTATTCAGAGTATCAGAAACAGAAGTTCATGCTCTTTAGACACATATATATGCATACCATTGAGCAGACGATATCATCATTCATTATGCAAATATAGTGTACCATCATAGGTCAAGCCAACAGATTATATTATTACTTACATCAGGCAGACATACAATATTATCGCAGATCAAGTAACCACATAGCACAGTCATATACTAAGTATACAGATCAAGCGGACTTACAACGAGTAGGCAGAAAATGTTATCATATGTCCAGTTCATCATTTCATCAAGCATATCATCGTTCATAATTAAGTCATTAGATTGTTTACTAACATGTAATAGTCATATAACACATTCAACTGAGTGTAGCACACATGGAACACACTAGGTAGGACATATCATTTCTTGGAGATACTTGGCCTTTACAGAAGGGGACACATTAAACTTTTGACAATTTGAACGAATTTTTGAAACGAGGCCCCTATTAAAAGAGGGGGGGGGGGGGTTCGTACTAACGGTTTAACCTGGATATTCAGGAGGTGATACATTAAGATCTTTGAGAGTATAGACGCATCATGAATGATTTAGTCATTTAAGCCTACAAGGGCATTATGGTTATTTTATCACATATGGGCATTTTGGTAATTTATACCAACAATGCATAAATAGTGGCTCGAGAATTCTATTTTCTCATCAGGTTTCCAACCAGGCATTTAGAGATTTCTATATCAAGACCTTTCACGATATCAAAATACATTCGTGGCTATCTTGATTACTTTGGCCAACGAGGGCTTTTTGGTCATTTAACTATCAGAGGCGATTTGTAATTTAGCCCAATACTGATAAAATGACGATTTACAATATTTAAGATTTCCAAAAGTTTATCGAGGCTCCAAAACCATTCAAACTAACGTATCTTAACCATGCAGTACTAACCAACCCTACTAATGTATCCAGCTGTATCGTATATCTGAACGGTTGCTTTCATTTTTCACCACATGACTCGCCACGGAGTAGTCAAACTTATATTTTGTGCGGAAAATTTTTTCATCCTCACATTAATATCAGGAGTGATCGACATACATGAGTCATGATTCAACCCTTAGGGACATTTTAGTCATTTTTGGCTTTATTGGCATTTCTAGAATTTTATCAAAGGCAATATACTTCCAGTCAAAGGAGGGTATTTTCAGTCATTTTGAAGCTTGGGATATCCATCATTCATGTCAATTGAACCATTTATGGTATTTCAATCATTTAAGTACTCGTGGGTGTTTTAGCCATTCAAGAAATTTCAGCACCTCCAACCACTTCATTCATTTAAGAACTCAAAGGTTTATCCATTGTTCTGGTTAATTAGCAAACCCCGGTGTTCGAGGATACTTCAGCCCTTTTTGGTCAATACGATCATTCCGACTAGTTTAACCATATCATTATTTCCAGTACTTTTAGTTATTTCAATCAATTCAGAACTTTGAGTCGCTTGCTTAATTCGGGGTATGAATAGATTCCCATGAATCTATAGTCGGAGATTCATTCCAAATCCAATGAAATCTAACGCCTTACAATCTCGAAGGTTTAAATCTTGTTACCATAGCTTTCCAAGTAGTTCGAGTTTTCAGATGAATCAGGTTGTTTTACCAAATCTAGCGTAGATTTCTAGATCGCTTCTGATTCCAATGGTATTTTAGTCATTCTCATACCTTGAGGGCATTTTCATAATTTCATACCCAATTATTTTTCACATTTTATCATTTGACACTAATAATCGAATTTGGAGATTTACTGCCTTATTATTTACTTATTGCACTCCAGATCCTTCTGATTTATTAATCTTCTCATTCGAGCATTGCAATCTTATCTAGATTATCATACTCATTTCCATATTCGGTTTGACTTGAGCAGAATTAACAGTACTCATCATCATTTTTATGCATGCATTAACAAATACCAACATGTTCATAAAGCATACAAGAGGTAGTAATGTATTACCTTAAAACATTGCTATATCGGTCGATCTTTGAAATTGACATTCGAACACTCTTGAACGCGGATTTGACGTCCCTCAACAATTCGTACGTAAGGAATTGTGAGTACCTTCAATTACACAAATTCCCATTTTAGTCCTTATTCACGGTACTCTTAACTGCGTAACTAAATACATATACAAGTTCGAGTTTAAGGTCAGATTCGGAGGCTTTCGGGTTTGAATTTTGCAAAACGGGCTTCAAAAACAGACTCAGGACGTCAAAAAACATAAAATAGGGCTTTTCGGAAAATTTTGACTTTTTGGTCAAAGTCAACGCTGACGTCAGCAGGTCAACATGGGTCAGAGTCAACGCTGACGTCATCATAGGTCAACGCTGACGTCATCAGTCAACCGAGTTGACTCAGACGGGCCGACTCAATGAGTTGACTCGGATGGGTTGACTCACTGAGTTGACTCGGACCGGGTCAACAGGTCGGGTTAACGGGCCGGGTCAACGGGTCGGGCAGAAGGGTCAGGTCAACGGGTTAGGCTGGTTCGTGCTTGGACCGAATCGGGCTTGGGCTCATAGGCTGGGCCGGGTTCAGTTTAGGTTGACTCAGACCGGTTTGAACTGGTTCAGGCCAATTTACTTACCCAAAACGAAATGGATCACCGGACGATCGTCGAACGATCATCGGAGGCTCGAAATGGTGCGATTTCACCTGAAAAATGATAGATATTTGGTTAACCACTTGAACCAAACCACACTAACATGAAAACAAGTCGAAAACTTACCAAAAAACCCTAAAAGGTCAAAACCTCGTCGGAAAAGACGAAGCTCCGACGAAGCCCTTAACGGAGTCGGATGAACGATCGGACACATGGGTTTCGTTCTCCTCCGTACGCTGAACACGCTTGCATGGTCAACGCGCCTTGCCGACGACGGAGGCGGCCGGAACGGAGGAAAAAAGAGGCGGGTTCAAAGGGGTCTCAACGAAGCTTCAACTCCATCTCCACGACGAACGGAAACCGCTCACCGCGAGTGGAGCGCAGGGCTGGGGTCGGGGTGCGGCGGCGAACATGGTGAAGGTGGCGGTGATGGCCACGACGTGGCGGTGTGGCAGATCGGAGCCGGAATGGTGAAAAAAAACCTTTAGTTACCCCTGAAATTCCCAGATTCAAAATGAATGGTAAACTCGGGTAGGTGGGGAGTCAAATGGGTTATTAAAGCTTAGCTAACGGGCCTCCCAAACTCATTCTAATGATATTCCAGGCAACCTTTAACAAAGATGAGCATCTGGCTCAATGGTTCAACACACAATAGAGATGGAAGGGGTGTAGTTGCAGGTTTGAACCCCACTAACCCCATTCTCAAAATTTATTTCATTATTATTATTTTTTTACCATAAAATCAGAGTGTGACACATCATAGAAGAAAACATAGTAATAAGGCTAACAACAATTTTATAATTTGAACCCAACGAGTATCTTCAGCTCTCTTTACAACACCTTCTTAATTTAGTTCACAAATAAAAATTTTCTGCCTTTTTTGGTGCCCCTATTTATGCCCCAATATTAAAAAAATAAGGTTTAAGGTTTTGGTTTTAGGGTGCACGGTTTAATTTTTAGTGTTTAGGTTTTATGATTTATGATTAAGAAATTAGAGTTAGAGTGTATGATTTAATTTTTTAGTATTGGGACATTTATAGGGGCACTAAAAAGGGACTTAAAAATTTTGTTCTTAATTCACGACCACAGAAGATTTCACCACTTCATAATGCTTTTTTTAAACTTAATTATTAGACTAGATCGGAGAGTTTCTTTTCTCTTACATGAAGCATTAACCACACTAACTTAATTTCAGGGTGAGCATAAATAAATTTCAAGGTGGACGCAAACATATTCTAAGGTGGGCACAAATAAATAAATTGTATATTTAACAAACTAATTTTTTTTCATTAATGTACATCCGCCATTGCTTTTAACTTCCTTCACTAACCAACACAGTTCAATAAAATAAAGAAAAAATATTTCCATATTATACAAATACTATAGTACAAGTGTTAGATGAGTAATAGTGATGCTAGTGATGTAAAAACAGGCAATCGGATGGGTTTCATGTCGAGTTCTGTTAGGTTGAGTCAAATCGGATATAAGTCATTTCAGGTCGATTTGATGTTTTGACTCAATTCGGGTCGAGTGCGAGTCAGTTTCAGGTCGGGTTCATTTCAGGTCGGGTTCATTTCAGGTCGGGTTCATTTCGGGCCGAGTTTATTTCAGGTCGGGTTCATTTCAGGTCGGGTCAAAATGGTTCGGGTCTGAATCAGTTAATTGACGGGTTAATTCGGGCTCGGATAGACTTCAGGTTGAGTTCATTTCATGTTGGTTTCATTTTAGGTTGGGTTAATTTGGGTTTCGAATTCCTATTAAGTTTGAGTTTGGTACAAATAGTCGATAGACTTTGGGTTGGGTCATTTCGAGTGAATTATTTAACACCTTCACGAACACAAATCACATTAAAAATAAAATATCATTGTTATTTAAAATATTGGAGTAAATTACAAAAATTAGAAATAAATAAGGGTCAATTTCGGTGAAAAATAAAATTTTAGGGTCGAACATGAAAAATAATATCATCATATTAAAAATATTAGACTAAATTACAAAAATACAAAATAAATATGGGTTATTTTTGGTTAAAAATAAAATTTCAGCGACTAACACGGACAAAACTAAATTGGGTTAACTACTGGAATAATCACTTATGTTTCCCCCCAGTACAGAGTTGGTCATCGATTTTGAAAAACAACCAGTATGGTCACTTACATTTTCGGGGCGTAAACTTTTGGTCACTCAGCCATTTATTGCCGTTAAATATTGACAGCTTGCTGACCTGTTAGCAAAAAAATAAGGGTAAACTTTTGCAATGGCCACTAAAGTTTATCCCATTTACATTTATGCTCTCCAATTTTTAAAAATTCTTTTTTCAACCCTAAAACTTTACAATCAATTAGTACAATAATATTATAAAGGTTTAAATGAAAAATAGGTGCCTAAATTATACACTTTTAGAATTATAGTGCCCAAATTGCTCCTATTTAAGTTAAGTAATAAAGGGTCTTTGGTAAGGGCGATGGGCGAAAGGGCTGATGGGCGACGATGTTTGACGCTGTTCATCGGAAATCTGCCGTCACAATTACATTGAAAAGGAGTTTGGTAGATTTTTGATAGACATGGGGTCGTGGTCGACATTTTTGTACCAACAAAGAGGGCTCGAGATGGGTCAAGGTTTGGATTTGTTAGGATGAAAACAAAAGTGGAGGCTGATAGGGTGATTGAGCGATTCGATGGCTTTCGGCTATACAGATCAAAACTCAAAGTTCAGATGGCACAGAGGGATACCCACAATTCCTTTTGGCGCCGTCGGAGGGAGGATTTCTCTATTAGATTGGATGTGATTGGCATGAAACCGGGTAGGGCAACTTCTAATCGGATGGAGAGACAAAGAAGCATAGAGAAAGGCGACACTAGGGCTGGTTTGAATGGAGAACCAATTGAATATCGCAAGGTGGAGGGGGTTATCGATGAGGAAAAATTAGAGGTTTTGAAGAATTGCACAGTGGGTTATTGTAGACAAACGAGATCGATACTGGAATTGGCGATGGATTTTAAGAAAGCAAATCTTAATGAGGTATCCTTAATGAGGGTGGCGGGTTCTTTAATTCTATTAATGTTCCCAAATCAGGAAACAAGAAATAAGTGTGTCGAATCGGGTTGTTTTTCACAATGGCTGGAGAACGTGATGGCATGGACGCCAGCATGTGTTATACCAAATCGGAGAGTGTGGTTATCGGCGTGCGGAATACCGATTCACGCCTGGTCCGAAGGGACGTTTCAGAATATTGCAGCTATGTGGAGGGAACTAGTGAGTATTGAGGATTCAACGACGGCACCTACTTCGTTTGAAAGAGCACGATTTCTAATTGAGACGGATTGGTTCCTGCCAATTGAGGAAGCACTAGACATATTGATCCGCGATAAATAGTATCGCATCTGGGTACATGAAATTGGTGAAGTCCTTTCGAAAGAAAGGGGGGAGGATGTGGAGGGAGAGGTTTACTCGACTGATGAGGAATCGGAGGGGGTAAGTCGGACGGTTGATCTTGTCAACGATGTAATGGTGGCGGATCAAACACCATTATTTTGTGTGAAAGGGGCAGCGGGCGATACAGTGGTTCCAAATTCGTTAAGTGCGACTTCACCAAATAGTTGGACGATCAATAAATTATGGGATGATAATCGGAGGACCGATGATCGCGTGGTGGGTTCCTTGTCCATGCAGTGGGATGTTTTACATACTAAACATGCTCATCCTGGAGTTGCGGATGAAGATGTGGGCATGGTGGATAGGGAGGTGATTGAGCACCAAAGTATGGACGTGAGCGAGTGCGAGAGGGGCGTCGGAAACGTGAACTGTTGTGAGGATAAAAGGGGTGTTGGAACTGTGTTCTGTGGTGAAGATGAGGTTGGGCCTCAGTTTGAAGTCAATAGGGCTGGGATTGCCGCGCTAATTGAGTATAAAGGCCGTCAACGCCGAGTCCGGAAGTTATCAGAAATACTTCGTTCATCAGGTCTGAAAGAAAATGTAGGGGAGAGTGCGCTAGTAGCGGTGAAGAGAGGGCGGGGTCGACCTCGGAAAAATCCTCTGTCAGAATCGACGGCTTTGGCGAACGAGTCTCTGTCGGACTAATTTTTTTATAGAGGAAGAGGAGTATTATAAAGGAAGCACACGAGACGTTGGAATTGGGGAAGTTGTTGGGTGCTGAAACAATAGGGAACAAGGAGAACATTATTAGGGATATCAATCGGCTCATTGAGGCGAGGGATCCGCATCACAATTAAAGGAGCTATGCGGGTGTTGTCGTGGAATGTGCGGGGTTTGGGAGGCTGCGAAGAAAGAGCGATCCGCAATCTGATACGACAACATCGAGGTGAGTGTGTTGTTCTAGTGGAAACTAAGCTGGAATTGATTTCTGATTTTATGGTGCGAAATATTTGGGTGTCGGATAAGTTTGAGTTTGCTTTTGCACCATCGATAGGAAGGTCTGGAGGATTTCTTGTTTGCTGGGATAAAGATCGTTTTTAGGTGCGCAGGATGGTTATAGGGGAACAATTTGTGGCCATTGAAGGGTGTTGGGTGCTCGCCAATTGGGTGTGTGGTCTGATTGGAATAAATGCGTCGTGTGAGGTGGAACAACAAGGGGTCTTGTGCTAGGAACTTTCAGCCGTTGTGCTTTCCCGCAAAATTCCATGGTGTTTGATTGGAGATTTTAATATGATCACGTCTCTATCAGAGAGATAGGGGTGCATTTCTACGTCTCGATGTATGGATGCTTTTATCGATTTTATTCAGGCAAATGGTTTATGTGATATGGATTTATGTGGGCAATCTTTCACGTGGTTTGGACCCGAGAATAGATGTAGTCGTATTGATAGGTGCTTAGTATCAATGCTTTGGTTGGATCAGTTTGAGAATTTGAGATTATCTTCGGTGCCGCGAGGCCTATATAATCATACACCGTTGTTGCTTGTGAGTGATAATTTGGATTGGGGCCCGAGGCCGTTTAGGTTCCTTAATGCTTGGGTGGGGGAGCGAAAGTATGTGCGGGATTTGGAAGAGGAATGTTTGAGAATTTCATTGTTACCGAGGTCTGGGGGTATGGTTGAGAAGCTGCATCTGTTGAAAGCTTTCTTACGTGGTTGGAATAAGTCCGTGTTTGGTAATATTGATCATCGAATTGAGATGGCAACAAATGCCATTACTGCTATTGATGGGGTTGTAGGTGAGGGCATTGTGTCCGATTCACAAGTGGTGAATAAACGTAACTTTCCGCATGAATTGTGGAATTTAACACGACTACGGGAGTCGGTTTGGAGGCAAAAGGCGAGGGTGCGCTGGTTGCGAGAAGGAGATGATAACACGGCTTTTTTTTCAAAGATCGGCTAAGTTGAGATCGATGCGCAATTGTCTATCTGGCTTGCTAGTTAATGGGGCGTGGGAATCGAATCCGAAATGGCTTCAACAGGCGGTGTTTAATGAGTTTCGAAAGCATTTCGCGCCACAATCATGCTTGGGGGAGATGGATATGGCTGTGAGTTTTAATTAGTTACCGAGGGAAATGACGACGACTCTAGAAGTACCGTTTGGTGAGGAGGAGGTGCGATCTGTTGATGTGAGCACATCTTCACCTACACTTGATGTTGATCCGGAGGTCTTGCCGTTAGGACCAATTACGCGATCTAGGGCGCAACGTTTCAGGGAAGTTCTTTTCCTTACTTGTGCTAACATTTCAGAATCATTTGATAATGTTTGTGCCTTAGATAGTAAGCCTTTTAATGTGTTGCATATTGATATGTGACATGTTTAGGTTATATTACTTATTAGGTATATTTAAATATGTATATAATATGATACATATATATATATATATGTTTGGAATAATGTTTTTTTTATATATATGCGTGCAGCCCACTTAAGAGAACAAATCACATAGCAGCCCATTATCACCAGCAAGCACATATCAAAACAACGTTTCAGGGAATGCATGCACCTTGCACGTTCGACCATCAAAGAGTTGAGGCAGCCCCTACGTGAATCAGCACATGTTTGCGTGTGCATGGCCAAGGCAGCCGGTGCATTTAATTTTCTTTGGTGCGGCAAAACAAAAGAGATAAGAACAAGCATTTGTTCTTTGAATTTCAAACACAAATAAAGCACGTGGATACATGCAACTTCTTTTATTTGTGCGGCAGAATGGATAACTTCAATTAGTTTTCCATGTTTGAATTTCAAATTGCCAAGGACATTTTGCATGTGCACAATTCAACGTTTGACAGATTATTATTCTTGAATTTGATTGTAATTTTAAGATCATTTTCAGCCACACATTTGGGCGGTTCATGTATGTATTAAGCCTATAAATATTGTAAACTTTGTACTTGCTAAGGTTACCAACTTTGAAATAAAATCACATTTGAGAGAATTTTCTCTTTTCGGTTCTTTTTAGAACTATTCGACACTCAAACTTGTTTGTTTGTCATTGATACTTCGGGTTCCTAAATTGCTATTTAGCGGGTCCAAGTCCTTCGACGTTAAATAGATTCGATTCGGGTTTGCTCAGTAGATTGTACAGGTTCTTTCGAGTTTAGCATTTTCCAACATCGGTCGTTTTTGAAGCCTTCTTCACCATCGTTGAAGTTCTTTCCAAAACGCCAAAATTATCATATTACTCTATATTATTTTTTTCTTTCATCATTAAGTCCCTATTTAAAATAAATATGTCGTATAATTTTTGTTGTTTCCTTGTTGTTTTTATTGCAGGAACGTGCCTACAACACTCCTAGATCCGTAACAAACGAGGATAGTCCGTTTCGGTAGACTGCCCCTTATTATGTGGTATCAGAGCCAGGTTGTTGGATTCGTTGTAAGTTTCTGCAAATTCGAGTCAAAAAAAAGAAAAAAAAGCATTCAAATTAAACAAAAAAAAAACAGATTCAAAAAAAAAGATTCGAAAAAAACAGATTCGAACAAAAAAAACAGATTCGAAAAAAAACAGATTCGAAAAAAACAGATTCGAACAAAAAAAAACAGATTTAAAAAAAACAGATTCGAATATAAAAAAAACATTTTAGATTCGAAAGTGTTTATATATGTATGTATTATTATTGTTGTGTTCCTATTGTAAATGATGAAATTTGTACGAGTTTGTTATGTAACTTTGATGTGCTCGGAAATCAACCGAAGTGAACTATGCTTGTTTGTTCGGTAATAGGAAGGTTGTAAGCACGTCTTCGCAGTAAGGTTCTCTAAACTCTTCATTTTTCATCTTTTGGTTCCTTTTTTTTCGTGTCATTATCCTTTTCATCTTTTCTTTAATTTTTAATCTTATTTCCTTTCTTTTTGTGTCACTTTTTTTTTCTTTTCTTTATTTCCTTAACCGTTGTTTCCTTGTAGCCAACACCGTTGTAACAAGTTTCGAGACGTTGGATTAGTTCTTTAAAGAGCTGATTACGAGAAAGTGTAAGGGAAAAAGGCATTGAGCGTTGTGAGAACAGAAGGGGAGACAAAAAGAGCCATTCAAGTATTCTCCTGAGTGAAACACGAGCGCTGAGTGTTAATTTTTGAGTGCACTGTTCTTCGGAGTGACATCTGCGAGACTTTGATTGTGTGTGCTGTGAGGTCCTTTTTGTTTGTTTTTTTTACTAACCTATAATAGTGTTTTCTTTTGTTTGTTTGTTTTGTTGTTGATTATGGCAGGTTCCGATGATCACATGGTTGAACAGGATCCACTGATTCCTCAAATGCAAGCCTTAGAGAGAATGATGCAACGAGTAGTGGCTACCGCCTTAGAGCCATTACAGTCGAGGATGGATAGGTTTGATGGAGGATCCAACTCTGTTAATGATGTGTTGAACGAAAATGAAGATGAACGGTCACCGAGGCAGCATATTCCTAGACAAGGACGTGTGCAACAGGTAGACGATAATTTGACTAACATTAAGATTGCTATTCCTTCTTTTCAGGGACGCTCAGATCCTGATGCATACTTGGCTTGGGAAAGCAAAGTGGAGCACATTTTCGAGTGTTATAATTACTCGGAACAGAAGAAGGTTCGATTAGTAGCAACAAAGTTTGTTGATTATGCCTTGATATGGTGGGACCAGTTATTGCTTAGCCGTAGACGTACTGGTGACGACCCAGTTGCAACATGGAACGAGATGAAGCGACTAATGCGTAAAAGGTTTGTTCCTATTCACTATCATCGTGATTTGTTTCAAAAATTGCAAAACTTGAAACAGGGAAGTAAGAGTGTTGAAGATTATTTCAAGGATATGGAAATGGCTATGATGCGTGCGAATATCGAGGAAGATCGAGAAGCTACCATGGCACGTTTTCTAGCAGGGTTGAACACCGAGATTGCCAACGCTGTCGAGTTACAACATTACGTCGAGGTTGATGACATGGTGCAGATGGTAATAAAGATTGAACGACAGCAGTGCAGGAAGTCTTCAAATCGAGGTAACCCTTCTTTTAAATCCTTTTCAAATCCATTATATACTCCTAACAATTCTAGGAAGCAAGCACCACAACAACCACTTCGGATTCGTGAGCAAGGCGAAACCAGCAAACCAAAGGCCCCCGTTGCTGATAATGGGCGTGGTAAGCAGCAAGTGGTGGCGTAAGAGCGAGCACGAGATATCCAGTGTTTCAAGTGCCTTGGGAGAGGACATGTTGCTAGTCAATGTCCTAACCGGAGGGTTATGTTGATGCGAGATGATGGTGAGATTGAGTCAGATTCCGAGGAGGAAGTGCATGATGTCCCTACTGAAGAGGAAGACGAGACCAACCTAGAGGTTCCTGAATCTGGTAAGGTAATGGAACTTTTGGTTATTAAAAGAAGTCTGAATGTGCAACAGGTACCAGATGATCTACAGCGTGAGAATATCTTTCACACACGATGCAAGATGCAAGACAAGGTATGTGTTGTGATTATTGATAGTGGTAGTTGTACTAATGTTGCCATTTCAGTGATGGTTGACAGGTTAGGTCTGAAAACGACAAAGCATCCTCATCCATATAAGTTACAATGGTTGAATGATGGTGGCGAGCTTAAAGTGACCAAACAGGCTATTATACCATTTTTCGATCGGAAACTACAAGGACAAGGTCCTTTGTGATGTTGTTTCCATGGATGCTACTCACCTACTATTGGGACGCCCTTGTCAGTATGATAAAAGGGCAATGCATGATGGTTATACAAATCGTTACTCTTTTATGCATGCAGGTAAGAAGATCACTTTGGCTCCTTTGACACCGAGTCAAGTGTTTGAAGATCAGGCAAGCTTGAAAAAGAGTAAAGAGACTGCAAAAGAGAAGAAGAAGATGTCTGTGTATGCGAGCAGTAGCGAAATCAGGAAATGTCTTTCCTCTCAACAATCTGTTCTTATTTTGATGTTTAAAGATTATTGTTTATTGACAGATTTTCCTACTGATCTACCTTCACCGATTTTGACACTTTTGCAGGAGTTTGAGGACGTGTTTCCAGCTGAAACACCGAAGGGATTGCCACCTCTTCGTGGCATTGAGCACCAGATTGATTTCATTCCAGGTGCTACTATTCCGAACCAGCCAGCTTATCGAACCAACCCTAAAGAGATGAAAGAGCTTCAAAGGAAAATTACTGAGTTGATGGACAAGGGTTACATTCGAGAGAG
The DNA here is from genome assembly GCA_030270665.1 of Hibiscus trionum. Lineage (NCBI taxonomy): Eukaryota > Viridiplantae > Streptophyta > Magnoliopsida > Malvales > Malvaceae > Hibiscus > Hibiscus trionum. Next base: position 2,465,749 of record BSYR01000007.1, on the reverse strand, counting down.
CTTGAGTCCGTGTGCTGTTCCGGTGCTGTTAGTGCCGAAGAAAGATGGTTCTTGGAGGATGTGCGTAGATTGTCGAGCTGTGAACCAGATCACAATTAAGTATCGTCATCCCATTCCAAGACTTGATGACATGTTGGACGAGCTTTGCGGAGCCGTCATCTTCTCCAAAATTGACTTAAGGAGCGGCTATCATTAGATTCGCATGCGAGAAGGCGATGAGTGGAAAACAGCCTTCAAGACAAAGCTAGGTTTGTACGAATGGTTAGTAATGCCTTTTGGTTTAACTAATGCACCTAGTACTTTTATGCGTTTGATGAATCATGTTCTACGATCTTTCATTGGTAAATTCTGTGTTGTATACTTTGATGATATTTTGATCTATAGCAAGTCTTTACAGGATCATGTAGGACATTTGCGAGCTGTTTTGCAGGTTTTGCGAGAAGAAAGATTGTTTGGTAACATGGAGAAGTGTGTATTTTGTACTGACAAACTCACATTTCTTGGTTACATTGTTAGTTCTCAGGGAGTTGAAGTTGATCCTGAGAAGATAAAGGCAATTCAGGAATGGCCACGACCGACATCGATTACTCAGGTTAGATCGTTTCATGGTTTAGCGAGTTTTTATCGACGGTTTGTTCCTAACTTCAGTTCTATTACCGCCCCCTTAACTGGGATTATAAAGAAGAATTCAGTCTTCTCATGGGGTAAAGAACAAGAAGATGCCTTTTTGAAAATTAAAGATTGTTTGACTAGAGCACCTGTGTTAGCATTACCTGATTTTGATAAAATGTTTGAAATTGAATGTGATGCTTCTGGAATTGGTATAGGTGCTATTTTGATGCAGGAAAAAGAGGCCCGTTGCTTACTTTAGCGAAAAATTGAGTGGTGCTACATTGAACTATCCGGTTTATGATAAAGAGATGTATGCACTGATTCGGGCATTGGAGACATGGCAGTATTATTTGTTGCCTAAGGAGTTTGTGATCCACACCGACCACGAGGCTTTACGTTACATCACAGGTCAGCATAAATTGAATAAACGACATGGGTTGAATTCTTAGAATCTTTTCCTTATGTCATTCGTTACAGAAAAGGGAAAGAAAATGTCGTTGCTGATGCATTGTCACGTAGGTATGCACTTTTGAGTTATCTTGATTCACATCTGATTGGTTTTGCATATATTCGTGATTTATACCCTGATGATCCTGATTTTAGAGATAAGTTTAATGCTTGTTCGAAAGGTGCAGATGGAAAGTTTTACAGGCATGATGGCTATCTTTTCAAGGAAAACAAGATTTGCATTCCCCAGGGTTCGATGCGTGATATTCTGATCCGTGAGGCGCACGAAGGTGGATTGATGGGTCATTTTGGAGTCACCAAGACGTTACATACCTTGAAAGAACATTTGTTTTGGCCGAAGATGCGTAGAGATGTTGAAAGGTATTGTGAACGTTGTGTGACTTGTAGAAAAGCGAAATCGAAGGCTTCACCACATGGTATGTACTTACCTTTACCTATTCTTGATTCCCCTTGGACTGATATATCGATGGATTTTGTTTTGGGATTGCCTCGAACTAGGACAGGTAGAGATAGTATATTTGTTGTGGTTGATAGGTTCTCAAAAATGGCACATTTTATTGCTTGTCATAAGACTGATGATGCTGTTAATGTGGCTAACTTATTCTTTAGGGATGTTGTACGTTTACATGGTATTCCTAGGTCGATTGTTTCTGACAGGGATGTGAAGTTTTTGAGTCACTTCTGGAGGACTCTTTGGAGCAAATTAGGTACGAAACTCATGTTTTCTACTACTTGTCATCCCCAGACTGATGGGCAAACTGAGGTTGTTAATAGGGTTTTATCTACTTTACTTCGTTCCATCATTAAAAAGAATATTAAGACTTGGGAAGATTGTTTGCCACATGTTGAGTTTGCTCATAACCATGTTGTACATTCGGCTACTAAAATGTCACCATTTGAGGTTGTTTATGGTTTTAATCCTATTACGCCTCTAGATTTGTTGCCTTTGCCACAGGAACAAGTGACGAACAGGGACGGTCAAGCAAAAGCAGAATACGTAAAAAAGTTGCATCAACAGGTGAAGGAGAACCTTGAACAAAGGACTCAGCAGTACGAAAGGCATGCAAACAAAGGAAGGAAGCGAGTCACCTTCGATGTTGGTGATTGGGTTTGGGTTCATTTCCGAAAGGAACGATTTCCGGCCCAAAGGCGGTCAAAGCTGTTACCGCGAGGAGATGGTCCTTTTCAGGTGTTGGAGAAAGTGAATGACAACGCCTATAAGTTAGATCTACCCGGAGAATACAATGTAAGTGCCACATTTAATGTTTCTGACTTAACCCCTTATGGTGATTGTACAGATTTGAGGACAAATCCTTTTCAAGAAGGGGGGATGATGTGAGCACATCTTCACCTACACTTGATGTTGATCCGGAGGTCTTGCCGTTAGGACCAATTACGCGATCTAGGGCGCAACGTTTCAGGGAAGTTCTTTTCCTTACTTGTGCTAACATTTCAAAATCATTTGATAATGTTTGTGCCTTAGATAGTAAGCCTTTTAATGTGTTGCATATTGATATGTGACATGTTTAGGTTATATTACTTATTAGGTATATTTAAATATGTATATAATATGATACATATATATATATATATGTTTGGAATAATGTTTTTTTTATATATATGCGTGCAGCCCACTTAAGAGAACAAATCACATAGCAGCCCATTATCACCAGCAAGCACATATCAAAACAACGTTTCAGGGAATGCATGAACCATGCACGTTCGACCATTAAAGAGTTGAGGCAGCCCGTACGTGAATCAGCACATGTTTGCGTGTGCATGGCCAAGGCAGCCGGTGCATTTAATTTTCTTTGGTGCGGCAAAACAAAAGAGATAAGAACAAGCATTTGTTCTTTGAATTTCAAACACAAATAAAGCACGTGGATACATGCAACTTCTTTTATTTGTGCGGCAGAATGGATAACTTCAATTAGTTTTCCATGTTTGAATTTCAAATTGCCAAGCACATTTTGCATGTGCACAATTCAACGTTTGGCAGATTATTATTCTTGAATTTGATTGTAATTTTAAGATCATTTTCAGCCACACATTTGGGCGGTTCATGTATGTATTAAGCCTATAAATATTGTAAATTTTGTACTTGCTAAGGTTACCAACTTTGAAATAAAATCACATTTGAGAGAATTTTCTCTTTTCGGTTCTTTTTAGAACTATTCGACACTCAAACTTGTTTGTTTGTCATTGATACTTCGGGTTCCTAAATTGCTATTTAGCGGGTCCAAGTCCTTCGATGTTAAACAGATTCGATTCGGGTTTGCTCAGTAGATTGTGCAGGTTCTTTCGAGTTTAGCATTTTCCAACATCGGTCGTTTTTGAAGCCTTCTTCACCATCGTTGAAGTTCTTTCCAAAACGCCAAAATTATCATATTACTCTATATTATTTTTTTTCTTTCATCATTAAGTCCCTATTTAAAATAAATATGTCGTATAATTTTTGTTGTTTCCTTGTTGTTTTTATTGCCAGAACGTACCTACAACACTCCTAGATCCGTAACAAACGAGGATAGTCCGTTTCGGTAGACTGCCCCTTATTATCTGTTGTTTGGGGTTGTGAGTGGTCTAAGGCACCAGGTCCGGACGGTTTTACTTTTGAATTCTATAAGAAGGGATGGGATTTCGTGAAGGGTGACGTGATGAACATGATGTAGCAATTTTATGCGACGAGTGCACTGCCGTAAGGAGTTAATTCAGCCTTTGTGGCTTTAATTCCGAAGAAGGAAAATCCTCGAATGATGGAGATTACCGGCCTATTTTTTTACTGAATTCGCTGTACAAAATTGTTGCCAAATGTTTGGCGAAGAGATTGCAACGTGTTCTACCTGTTCTAATCAACGATGTCCAATCGACTTTTGTTAAGGGACGTCAAATCGTGGATGGTGTTATGCTGGCCAATGAAGTGATTCACTCTATGCACCATCAATCTTTTAGTGCAGGGGGGGAGTGATTTTGAAATTGGATTTCTTGAAAGCATATGACTGCGACAAGTGAGAGTGCCTTGAAAATATTCAGTGTCGAATGGGATTTGGGGCAATTTGGAGGGCTTGGATGCGAGTTTGTACTCAAACGGCGAGGCTTTCAGTTTTACTTAATGGGTGCCCGACTCGAGAATTTCCGATGTTGCGTGGTTTACGACAAGGTGATCCACTTTCGCCGTTATTGTTTGTTATTGTGGCTGAATTGTTGCACCAATTATTGAGTGAAGCGGAAAGGAGAGGGCTGCTCAGGGGTGTTCGAGTTGTGAATAATTGTTTTGTGTCACATCTTCTGTTCGCGGACGATACGGTGATATTTTTACAAGGTGAGCCTTGTTTCGCAACTAATTTGAAGAGGGTGCTGACTTGTTTTGAGTATTGCTCGGGATTGAAAATTAATTACGCTAAATCATGTTTGTATGGAGTGGGCATCGAGAAGGAGGTGTTGAGTTCTATGGCGGGGATTATGGGATGTAATAGGGGCACGTTACCGATGGTGTACCTAGGACTGCCACTTGGAGTTAATCCTCGTAGCTTAAGCATGCGAGAGCCGTTATTGCAGCATTTTTGTAAAAGTTTGGTAGGTTGGAAAAGGGACTCTCTCTCGTTCGCGGCTCGCCTGACCTTGCTTAATTTGGTGCTGTCTGCTCTTCCGATTTATTATATGGGCATTTTCTTGGTGCCTAAGGGTATTATCCGAAGAATTGACCGAATACGGAGAACATTTCTATGGGGCGGTTCCGAGGAGCGACGCAAGTTGAGCCGGGTGAGTTGGAGGGTGGTGTGTAGGCCGAGGAAGTTTGGTGGTTTGGGGGTGGTTGACTTACATCAGCGTAATTTGGCCCTTTTGGCGAAATGGAGATGGCGTTTTGCGATGGAAGGGGCGTCACTGTGGCGTTTGATTTTGGCTGCGAAGTATGGTGAGGATGTGTTGATCCGGCGGGTATTGAGTGGGTGGAGACGGGCTATGTCGATGGTTTGGCGGTAGATTGTAGAAGTACAAGATGACGCTTGTGTTAATCAATTTATGGGGCTGTCGAATTTAAGTGGTTAGTTGGTAATGGGAGGAAGGTGTTATTTTGGCTAGATTGTTGGTGCTCGGACGAGCCCTTATGTGTGGTTTTTTCTCTCCTTTTCCGCATTGCTACAGATAAATGGGCGTTGGTTAAGGATTATGCCAGGGGGAATTCGCTGGGGTATGAGGTTTGGTGCGAGGTCTTGACGAGACCGTTGCGATCTTTTGAATTGGCCCAGTTGTAGGAGTTGAGGTGCGTAGTAGGGTCGACGGTTTTATCAGAGAAATTAGAGGATAGATTGGTTTGGAAACATACGACGACGAGAAATTTTTCGGTGGCAATGCTATCTCGATTAATGGCGTCATGTGGATTGGAAATGGACTCGGAAATTTCTGGGATTTGGTCGTTCCAAATTCCACCGAAGATACAATGCTTTGTGTGGTTTGTGTTGCTGCGACGTTTGCCCACATTATGTTTTCTAAGGGATCGGGGGATGCGATTAGATGTTCAAAATTTCTTATGTCGTTGGTGTGGGGAAGGGGATGAGGAAGCGAACCACATTCTTTTCCGCTGTTCGTATATGTGGGTGATTTGGTCGATGTTTTTTGCATGGTGGCGTGTCGAGGTGGTGTGCCCAGCATCGGTGGTTCAGTTCGTTTACATGGCGTTGGATAGTTTCTTCCGGGGGTCCGTAAGATAGTGGTCGTTGGCGGGGTGTGCTGCGGTATTGTGGTCCATGTGGTTAGCTCGTAACGACTTGATTTTTAATGGTAAGAGGCTGTCTGATTCCGAGTTATTTTTCTTGATTAAGCTGCGCGCTTTCTAATGGGTGAGAGCTTTGGATTCGCATTCACTCCTAGTTGAATCAGTTTGGTGGGATTGCCCTCGATGGCGTGAGGGGGATGTGCGGCTAAGTGTGCCTCGTGCGGGTATTACATGGACTCCACCGCTACTCGACGTAGTGAAATTTAATGTCGATGGCTCGGCGCGGGGGAAACCTGGTCCAGCAGGGTATGGCGGAGTGTTAAGAAATGATCGGGGCTAGGTGCTGGCTTTATTTTCAGGGCCGTTGGGTGTGTTGGATTCGAACGAGGCTGAATTACATGCGATTTGCTATGCAGTTGAGTCGTTTTGGGCATCACAATGGTGTGCTTGGCCTTGTATATTTGAATCGGATTCCTTGGTTGCTATTTCATGGATTCTTAACGTTGAGGGTCGGCCTTGGAGGTACTTCTCTTTATTTAGGCATATCGATGAAGCAAGTTTAACGGTGAATTGTGCGTTTCATCATGTTGGCCGCGAGGCAAATGGACTAGCCGATACATTGGCTAAAGGTGGAGTGGACCGACGTGTCTGGATGCGTGTGGGACTTTAGCCTAGAGGGCGGTGCTGGGGGTGTGCGGGATGGCGTGCTTGGGGCGTGCTAGGGAGGGATTAACGTTGGGCGGGATGAGGGCCTTATGGCTTGGCGCGATTAGATTGGGTGACCTGGGGGCGTGACGCCTTGGTTGGTTGTGACCTAGGCGGATCGAGCTGTTGGGGTATGGCTGGGTGGGGATTTTTGCTGTGTACGGGTTGGTGTTTGGTTCTCGGTTGTCCTTCTCGGGTACTCTTTTCCTCCATTTAGGTATAGGGAGGTTTTTAATGAGGCCAGGGTTGGATGCATTGTATGATTTTCGTGTTAATAAAATCATACTTATTGAGCAAAAAAAAAGCTCATATTTAATAACTAAACTTTTAAATTGCTCATATTATTTTCACTCTGGATTATTTTATTATTATTATAACATGTCATATCATTTTTTATTATTATTAAATTAAAAATAATTTAAAAATAAAATAAAACCATTTTTATTATTTTTCTAAAACTTAAATTACAACTTTACCCTCTTCACCCTCACCTTCACCGATCATCTCTATTACCCAACAATTCTGCAGCTTTTCAAATACTCATTATTTCTCGACAACTTTAACAAGTAATCTCTAGCTATAAAACTATTACATCTACTTAAAACCTTGAACAAGTCTTCGTTGTTATTTTCTAAAACTTTCTTGATAAATTGGATTGAAGAATTCAACATTTTCTCTAAACTACAAGTAAACACTGTAATATTATGGGAGAATAACTTATCTGTATATGGTTTCATAAATCTGAAATCTTGAGGAAGCTTTATTTTTACATAAATTATTTTCGTATATCATCAACAAGAATTTGGGTGGCATTGAAGAAAAGGCAATTTGAACATTTAAAAAGCAACGACATTGGAGAAATTGACAATTGATTTACTTTTATCCCAAGAATTTCAAGTGACAGAAATAGTTAGAGATTGAAAAGGTTTGAGTTACATTAAAATTCAAGTTTTTACAAGTTAATTGAAACGAGGAGTGTTTAAAACTGAGGTGTACGAAATAGCAACGAAAAATATGGAAGAATAGTAGACGATTTGGCTTTAACGGAGAATTGAACAAACAAAGAGTTCAAAAAATCGAAGGAGAAGGTCCGGTGGTACTGTCATCTTTATTTCTGACGGAGACAAAGATGAACGAGAAAGATAGGGTGGGGGTAAAGGAGGGCGGAGTTGTAATTTAAGGTTTGAGTATAAAAAGTAATATATATTTTTAAATATTTTAAATTTAATAATAATAATAATGGTTTTTATATAATAATAATAATAATAATAATAATAATAATAATAATAATAATAATAATAATAAATGACATGTCATTTATTATAATAATAAAATGATCTAGAGTGAATAAATAGGAGCAATTTGAAAGTTTAGTTATTAAACAGGAGTAATTTGGGCACCTAAAATTTAAAAAGGGTATACTTTGGGCACCTATTTTCATTTAAGCCTTTATAATATTATCGTACTAATTGATTGTAAAATTTTAGGGTTGAAAAATAATTTTTTAAAAATTTAAGGGTGAAATTATAAAGAAACCTTTTTACTAGTGACCATGTTGAGTGGATCAATGGATTGATCAAAGCCAAGATGGGGTGAATTGGGTTTTTAAAAATTGTTGGAGTAAATAGAATGACTAAAAATGAAGAACAATGAATTTTAGAGTGGTTCAAGTTCCAAATGAACTCTACATCCACTACCTTAGCTACCACTAAGGATTTTCCAACAATCCACTAGTTGTTCTTCCCATTTTCAAGGTTTAGAAGGTAACCTTTACAATACCGATCAAATTTTCTACCCAAAATTTGACCAAACCCTCAAAAGAGTACAAAGAAGAAATAAAGGCAAGAAAGATACCTCTCAATATAAGATTTCCCCTTTAAGTACAAACACTCAACCCAAATTTGATTACAAGATCAAAATTGAACATTACACAATTTGGGGTTTTACAAGAGATAGGAAAATAAGCACTTTGAGCTTGGATTTTTGTAAGGATGTTTATATTTGATGCAATAGTTGTTCCCGGTCTTCAATTGACTTCAATTTATACATTCTCTATTAATTCTAGCCGTTTGGGTGGTTAGGGTATTGATTATAGCCGTTGGGACCCTCTCTTTCCACCATAAATACACTTCTGCAGCTTACCGTATCGGTCCACGAGGACCTGTATCGATACATGTCTCAAAACAGAAAGAGACGTTGCACAATAACAAGAGGGCGTATCGATACGCGTGTAAGTGTATCGGTACGAGACAGGGACCGTTTCGATACGGGGAACATCCGTATCGAAGCAATTAATTCAACAGAGCTCACTGGAAGTTTCCGTATCGATACGTCAAATGGGGTATCGGTACGGGACAACTACCACTTTAAATTTTGGTTACCTAAAAACTGACACCAACGGTCGAAATCATTAAAAGCTTTCGAATTTAAAATTCCATTAAATCTGTATCGATATGGGTGGAACCGTATCGGTACACCATTCAAACTCCTTCAATTTTACAGAGAGAGCGTATCGATACATATGCAATATGTTTTGATACGCTGTTTCGGTACGGTGAGGGGCGTATCGAAACACGTTTCTCCAGTAGCCAAACTTGTAAAAAAGGTATCGATACGTCTGGAAGCGTATCGATACGCCTGGACATTTTTCAATAGTTTGGCCTTGGAACACTTAGAAAATATTTGGAGTTTGAGTTTTTCAAATCGGATTGAAGCCTTGATGATTTAAAAATATTTGAGGGACTTAAAAATTTATTTCAAGTTTTCAAACTATTTAATCCTTAACATACATTGTTATATCAAAATGAAACATAGGTTTCACAATCTCCCCCTTTTTGATATAACAAAACCAAAACTTGAAATCTTTGATACTTTTGAAAAACTTTGCAAAATAACTCCCCCTTAATATTAGCTAGGTAAAACTAAAGTTGAAAATCAAAATGTAACGCCCCAGTTTTGGGCTCAGAAGTTTTGGGCGTTGACCGGTTCGGTCAAGGTGCTGATCGAATATATAAAGGTGAAATTAGGAAAACCTAGTTCGGGTTGCATTAAAAATATGGAAAAATGTTCTAAAATCATCTTTTAATATATAAAAGTGAACTGTGAAATCAATTTTGGAAAATGAGTTTTGGAAGGGTGACATTTTGGCTAGTGACCAAAATGTAATTTTTGAAAGTTTTGTGACTGTTTTAGAAAGGGTTGAAACTTTGAATCTTTAAGGAGCTATTATTCCAAAAGTAGTTTCTCCAGATTTTTCTAAGATATTTTAAGCTATATTCTGATTTTAAAACATATCAAAAGAGGAGGGAAAGCCATTTTGGCCATTTTGATAACTAACTTCCTATTTTCTTTTCTCTCATTTTCTCTCAACCCAAACACTTTCTTTCCAGAGAATTGTTTCTGATTTTCTCACCTAAATCTCTCCTTTCAACTCTCTTTTGATTCCTAATCATCATATCTACAAAACCTCATCATTTGCTACTTGATTCATCAAGGTTTTTGAATCCAAAAAGAGGAGAAACTCAAGTTTGGAGGTAAGAACGTCCTTCTCCTCTAAACTCTCAGTTCTTTACTGAAATTCCTAAGTTCTCAATCCTTGATTTGTGATTTGTTAAAGGCTTTTCAATTGAAATCTTGATTTTGGCTTAAAATGCAAGATTTGCTTGATTTTGGTGAAATTTTCGTGTGATCTGTTTGGGCAGTGTTTTGAAGTGTCAAATTGATGTTAAATGAATGCTAAATTGATTAGAAGTTGAGGTTTAATTAATGCAATCCCGGATAGGTTGAATTTCCTAAGTTTTGCTTGAGTTTTTGGTTGTTTTTGGAGTGGTCTTGGTGATCTGTTATACCTGGAGGTATAAAGACGTGTTTGTGATCATTTTGAATGTTAATTGATGTTTAAAAATGGTTAGAAGTGATGGATCTTGGCTGGGTTAAGTTTCGGAAGTGTTTGGTGGTGATTTCGGTTGTGTTTGGTAGCCGAAATGTTGGATTTGTGATGAGCAGCGAGTTTAGTTGTGTTGCTGGTGTTTTTAATGCATAGTGATGCATTAATCTTCTGTTGTTATGTGCTTGAAACAGGGGAGGAAGATCCGTGAGCATTTGAGGTGGTGTGGAAGGTTTCGGATGCTTGGAAGGCTTGTTGGCTAGCCTTGTTTTGTGTATCGGTGAGTGAAGTTGGGTTTTCAGCTTTTAAACCAAGGTTTGGAGGTTTTGGGAGCTTAGTTTAAGTTTAAACAACTTTGCTAAGCTCAAGAGTAAGTATATGGATTTTCGCTCTTGGTTTGTGTTGTGAATTGGCTTTAAAAGCAATTGTGTTTGGTGGTTGCAATGCATGTGATTTGCAAGGTTTATATTCTGTTTTGAAAGCATATTTTAAGCATGGTTTAATGCTGGTTTTGAAAGCCATATGTGAAGGATGCTCAAGGTAAGAGATCCTTAGTTTTATACATTGAAAATGTGGTTTTGATGCATGGTGTTGAATGTTGTTCAATGGCTTTGTGTAATGCTTTAAAACAGTGGATTGATGATGGTAAATGATGGTTTTTGCATTATGATTATGCATGTGAATCATTGGACTAATGTGGTAAGTTGGTTATATTGGCAAGTGATGTAAATGGTTCTTGGTTTCTTTGATCGGATATAGTTAGCCGGCTACAGGATTGGGTGCACCGTGAATAAAGTCGCCTTGGAGGTGGAGTGGTTAAGAGTGAACCGGTAAACTCCCTTCAAGTATCCTAACGAGATGGTTAAGGTCATAATGGAGGTTGAATGCCCATTCGAGGACCTTGGTTAAGCAAAGGTTATATGGTGGTTAAAAGTCCATATATGGGAACCTTGTGCTTGTTAAGATCACAATGGTGGTGTAAAGTCCATGTGTGGATCTTGTGTTGGGTGTCCCGGATCTCGTTAGTGATGTTATACAACTACCAATCGGTGATGCTAAGGTTGTATGGTGTTTAAAAGTCCATACATGGGAACCTTTTGCATGTTAAGGTTATATGGTGTTTAAAAGTCCATATATGGGAACCTTGTGTAAGCTAAGGTTGTATGGTGTTTAAAAGTCCATACATGGGAACCTTAGGAAAGTTAAGGTTGTATGGTGTTTGAAAGTCCATACATGGGAACCTTGTGAATGTTGAGGTCAAATGGTGTTTAAAAGTCCATTTGGGGACCTTGGATTGGTAGTGTGTATGAAGCGTGGGGACAACGCTTGTGATCCGCGTATCCGATTGGATGTTGAGTTGAAAAGTGGATGTGGTTGATCACTTGGGAGCCAATATAATGTTCTTGATTATGTTTAAGCATGAGATGCTTGAAAAGATGCATGGTTGCATGAAAAGTGTTTAATGATTGTGAATACATGTTTACTTGTTAAGTTGAACAAGTGTTGATTATCATTTGGTAAATGATGCATGTGTGCATGAAATCTCTTTTATGCATTGGAGTCTTGTTAATACTTGTTTTAAAAGGCATGTGATGATGATGTTGTGGTTCATAAGTTTCCTTTGTTTAATGCATGTGTTGGATTGATTGAGTAAATGGTTTTAAAGGGTTTCTTGCTTGGAATGATTTTCAAGTATAAGAAAGGTGTGTTATGAAATGGAAGTGTTTTCCAAGGTATGAATTTAACTTTGCATATGGGTTTATTCATGGAATGGTTAAATGGATGATTTTGCAAATTATGCTTTGAAAAGGTTTTCTTAGCTTGCTAAGCTAAGGGTTGGTTTTCATGTTTGAACAATGCATGGTTTAAGCATGTTGTTGAAAAGGGATTTTCAAACTTTGCTTGGTAAACAAATCGAGTTGCTTTTCAAAGAGGTTTTATGACTCGCTGCATTGATGGTGTTTTGGTTTTGAGCATTCCTCACTAAGCATTATGTGCTTACGCTCCTTTTTGTCCATCAATGCAGATTCTTGAAGTTTGGACAGCGAGAAGCAAGGGATTCAAGGAGGACTCCATTTGAGATGTATGTCTCGGTGAATAGCTATAGTTAATAAAGGCATTGGGGTAGAATCTCTTGGGTTAATGTTTATGTGTTCGTATATGTTCGGACAAGGATGGTTATATGTTGTTGTTAATGTTGTTGGATCATGTTTTGGCTTATATGAGATGGATTTGGAGATTTTGTGTTTAAATGGTTGCTTGTGTAGGAAGCATGCCTATAGAATTGGGGCTTTACGTATATGATGATAATATGTTGAATTGTTGATGCAAGTATGTCTCTTATATGTTGAAATGCATGATGGTAAAGTTTGGCGGCTTTTGGAGTATGCTCGGATGGTCAATTGCGTGTTTAAGCATGTCTTTTTCTGCATTATGTGCAGGGCGTTTCGGAACAGGGACTACCGTTTCGGAACGGATGCCCTGAATCAGCCCAGGCGTCCGAAACGGTAGACACCGTTTTGAAACGGAAAGCATTCTGCCAGTCACCTGTTTCGGTATGCATTGCGGAACGGCCCCGCGTTTCGAAACGGGCTCTGCCTGTTTCGGAACACGTGACCGTTGGGGGCTGACAGTGGCAGTTAAATGTTTTGGAATGTTTGCATTTTGGTCCTGAAACTTGTTTGTGCAATTGTATGAGTTTGGGATGTCCGTTTAAGCTGAAATTTGGCAGAGAAGCATGAAACTTGATTAATTTTAAGTTGGTAACTTAAAATCTGGTTAAGTCCTTAAAGTTTTCAGAATTTACAGTTTGGTCCCTAAAGTTGTTAATTGTTCAATTGGGTCCCTGTTTGATCTCTGATGTTTATGATCTTCGAGTATGTTGTTGTGAGATCACATCTAAGGTTAACGTGCATTTAGACAAGATAAAAAAAGGGGTCGTTAATCAAAGTTGACTTTCGGGTTGACTTTGGTTTTCCCCGTGTGACTTTCTTAATTCGGGTCAACCGTCTGGGCCGGGTTAAGGGGGTTACATTTGGTGGTATCAGAGCTAAGTTGCGAATGCTTGGGGAAAACGGTAAATTGTTGTGATGTGTGTTGATGTTTACCTTGTTTTGTGGATGAAAGTTGGTTGAATGTTGGTTGAAACACGTGTTTCTGAGTAAGTTGTTGATATTTGCAAGCATGCTTTGTGTTTAAGAATCTTGGTTGAGCTTACGTGGATATATGCTGATGTTGTGAGTTGGTTTAATGCATGATGAAAGTGAAATGAGTATGTTATGTGGATAGTATGCTGTTGCAAGTGGATGCTGTTTGATGAAAGCATGATTGAAGTATGTTGTTTGATATGCTTGATGTTGTGATATCCATGTTCGTGTTGACTGTTATGTCATGTAATAGAGGGGGGATTCGGGATACCCATTGCCTTATTATTATAGCTATTGTGTTATTTTGGAGTTGGAGTTTGAATCCTTGCTTAAAGCTGGTCTAACTGGTTTGTTTGTTTTGTTGTGATTGTTTGTTGTTGTTAGTAGTATGGCGAAGTCGTTGATAGAATGGCAGTTGGGTGAGATGGTTGCTGCCTTAGGGCAGGTTGTTAAGGCTTGGAATTCACCCTTCTGTAGAGGTGTTTCGTCTCAGTCTTCTGTGCCTGGAGTTGAGGTGGTAAGGCAGGAGGAAGAAGCTGGTTCTGTGATGAAGAGTTCATCACCTGTTGCTCAAGAGGTGTTGGGAACATCTCAGGCTGTAGCAAGGGTAAAGTCAGTGGATGTGCTGGCTGTAGGATGTGTGGGTTTGCCGAGGCAGCGTTTGTTGGATTTGGGTGCTGTGGAGTATCATGGTTCTTCACCTGAGACATTTGAGGCTTGGTTGGCCAGTGTGATTCTGATTCTGGATCAGGAAGGTTGTGATTATGCTTGTAAGCTGGGAAGTGTTGTCTCTTTGATGTTGGAGGATGCATGTGTCTGGTGGACATCTGTGGCGGTGGCGTCACATATACATGATATTGACTGGGATTTCTTTGTATCTGCCTTTTATGAAAGGTATCTTGGAAAGAAGTTTCCAAGGGTTAAGCATTGTGAAGGTAGTGCTGTTGTGGAGCAAGTGTTGCTTGAACAAGGAGTGGAAGCTCAGCCACCGGTATGTGACCGTTGTGAAAGGCGTCATGTTGGAGGTTGTTGGGGCGCGGGTGCTTGCTGGAACTGTGGTTCTAAAGTGCATGTTAAGCGCGATTGTCCTCTTGGGGTGAAGTCAGCTTTGGTGATAGCCAAAGGGTCTCTGAAAGGTCGTGGGCACGACCGAAGCAAGGTTCAGAGGTGGCAGAAAGAGCAGAAGGTTGTGAAGAGTTTGGGAAATGAGAAGTGCTGGAAATGTGGGTCTGCTGGACATATGAGACGTGATTGTTTGATGTTGGCTCGGAATAGCCATGGTTCTTTACCGCAGGGAGATGGTGATGACCTTAAAGTGTTAGCTGGTGCTGCAGCGGTGCGGCAGGAGGATGATGGTTCCGCGAGGAAGAGTGCTCATCTGATGAAGCTTCAGGGTGGTGATGTGTTTTCAGGTAACTTTGTTAAGTAATCTTTGCTCTAGTTACCTTAGTTGGGTTTCTGTTGGTTTTCCTTGCGTGGTAAGTTTAGTCTTGTTGCCAGCATGTTGAGGTAATAGTTGTAGTTTTGGAAACATCTTTGGTGTGAAGAAGGTTTTAGTGAGTTTTGTGGTTAATGGTTGTTGGTATGATGGAGTTATATAAGTTAGAAGTGAGGAAGGAGATTGTTCTTAGACGGATTCTGAGGATGTTATTGGAGGGTGTGAACTGGCATTCATGCACAGTTAAAATCATTGTTATATGCTATATTATATATGTGCTGGTCCATGCATACATGTGGCATGGCATTAGAGGTTTTGCATACATGTACATCAGGCATTGATAAGGCATGTTGGTGATCATGCATACGATGTTCACACTCGCTAATAACTAATCGAATCTGTTAGTATGGTGGTTGGGTTAGGTTGGATGATGGGTTCTTTAGAGGTTGTTTTGGTGTTGGGTGAGAGTTAGAAGTAATGGAGTATATTAAGCTAGTTGCTAGTAATAGTGACAGTGGTATAGCCTGTTGGTAGAAGGATAGTGTTTGATGCTTAAAGAGTTTAGTGGTTTGGTGGTGAGGAGTACCGGTTGAGGTTAGAATCGATCAAGTGGTTTGAATAGCTAAGTGGAAGGGGTAGTTCCTTGGTGCTAAGTGATGTTGCAGTTTAGTGGTTGTGTTCCCAAGTGCTGAGGTAGCTTAGCATTTAAGTTGTTGTGGAAGGGTTGGTTCGTAAGTGTTGGTTCTTAGCAACCTTTTGAGGAGTTGAGGAGTTGTTATGTATGTTAGGATAAGCGATGTTCTAGTAAGGCAAGTATTGTGGTCAAAGCTTGCGGTGGATAGGCAATGAAAGGTCAAATGCCATTGTTGGTTGGTTGGGTTCTTGTGAGTTTCTTTTGTAGTCAGCTGGTGGTGTGTGATACGGTTGGCGGAGTTGAGTTGGGGTTGTGATGTAATTTTGGATGGTGGGTGAGTAGTCCTGGTGAGTCGTTATGGTAATGTTAGTGGCAGATGTGAAGGATTATCCGCATTCGTTGAGGAGTTTGGGTAAACGGTTGTTGCTTAAGGATTTTTGCTTGTTGGGAAATCCTTGGAAGAGGTTTGGGAGTTTGCAAGAGTTTTAGAAGCAGAGAAGTTTGCAAAGTGGCTGAATTGGATTGGTTAGTGTCGCTGTGTAATCAAGTCTTGGGAGTTGTGTGTTACGGTGATGTGTGCTGTAAAAGTTGAAGTTCTTCAGGTTGATGTTGGGGCTGTGTACAATCCGGATATGTGAAAGGTTAAGTTATGGCTATTTTTGTGTGTTCTGGATTTTATGAACAGTATGTGGTGGTGTTGAGTTGGTGTAGTTTTTGTGTGGAATGTGTTCAGTGGTGGTTGGGGGCTTTTGTGTTGCCGTGTGTGTTGCTTTGGGAAGGTTGTGGTTCTCTTTTCGCCAGTTGAAATTTCGAGGACGAAATTTCCTAAGGGGGGAAGAGTTGTAACGCCCCGGTTTTGGGCTCAGAAGTTTTGGGCGTTGACCGGTTCGGTCAAGGTGCTGATCGAATATATAAAGGTGAAATTAGGAAAACCTAGTTCGGGTTGCATTAAAAATATGGAAAAATGTTCTAAAATCATCTTTTAATATATAAAAGTGAACTGTGAAATCAATTTTGGAAAATGAGTTTTGGAAGGGTGACATTTTGGCTAGTGACCAAAATGTAATTTTTGAAAGTTTTGTGACTGTTTTAGAAAGGGTTGAAACTTTGAATCTTTAAGGAGCTATTATTCCAAAAGTAGTTTCTCCAGATTTTTCTAAGATATTTTAAGCTATATTCTGATTTTAAAACATATCAAAAGAGGAGGGAAAGCCATTTTGGCCATTTTGATAACTAACTTCCTATTTTCTTTTCTCTCATTTTCTCTCAACCCAAACACTTTCTTTCCAGAGAATTGTTTCTGATTTTCTCACCTAAATCTCTCCTTTCAACTCTCTTTTGATTCCTAATCATCATATCTACAAAACCTCATCATTTGCTACTTGATTCATCAAGGTTTTTGAATCCAAAAAGAGGAGAAACTCAAGTTTGGAGGTAAGAACGTCCTTCTCCTCTAAACTCTCAGTTCTTTACTGAAATTCCTAAGTTCTCAATCCTTGATTTGTGATTTGTTAAAGGCTTTTCAATTGAAATCTTGATTTTGGCTTAAAATGCAAGATTTGCTTGATTTTGGTGAAATTTTCGTGTGATCTGTTTGGGCAGTGTTTTGAAGTGTCAAATTGATGTTAAATGAATGCTAAATTGATTAGAAGTTGAGGTTTAATTAATGCAATCCCGGATAGGTTGAATTTCCTAAGTTTTGCTTGAGTTTTTGGTTGTTTTTGGAGTGGTCTTGGTGATCTGTTATACCTGGAGGTATAAGGACGTGTTTGTGATCATTTTGAATGTTAATTGATGTTTAAAAATGGTTAGAAGTGATGGATCTTGGCTGGGTTAAGTTTCGGAAGTGTTTGGTGGTGATTTCGGTTGTGTTTGGTAACCGAAATGTTGGATTTGTGATGAGCAGCGAGTTTAGTTGTGTTGCTGGTGTTTTTAATGCATAGTGATGCATTAATCTTCTGTTGTTATGTGCTTGAAACAGGGGAGGAAGATCCGTGAGCATTTGAGGTGGTGTGGAAGGTTTCGGATGCTTGGAAGGCTTGTTGGCTAGCCTTGTTTTGTGTATCGGTGAGTGAAGTTGGGTTTTCAGCTTTTAAACCAAGGTTTGGAGGTTTTGGGAGCTTAGTTTAAGTCTAAACAACTTTGCTAAGCTCAAGAGTAAGTATATGGATTTTCGCTCTTGGTTTGTGTTGTGAATTGGCTTTAAAAGCAATTGTGTTTGGTGGTTGCAATGCATGTGATTTGCAAGGTTTATATTCTGTTTTGAAAGCATATTTTAAGCATGGTTTAATGCTGGTTTTGAAAGCCATATGTGAAGGATGCTCAAGGTAAGAGATCCTTAGTTTTATACATTGAAAATGTGGTTTTGATGCATGGTGTTGCATGTTGTTCAATGGCTTTGTGTAATGCTTTAAAACAGTGGATTGATGATGGTAAATGATGGTTTTTGCATTATGATTATGCATGTGAATCATTGGACTAATGTGGTAAGTTGGTTATATTGGCAAGTGATGTAAATGGTTCTTGGTTTCTTTGATCGGATATAGTTAGCCGGCTACAGGATTGGGTGCACCGTGAATAAAGTCGCCTTGGAGGTGGAGTGGTTAAGAGTGAACCGGTAAACTCCCTTCAAGTATCCTAACGAGATGGTTAAGGTCATAATGGAGGTTGAATGCCCATTCGAGGACCTTTGTTAAGCAAAGGTTATATGGTGGTTAAAAGTCCATATATGGGAACCTTGTGCTTGTTAAGATCACAATGGTGGTGTAAAGTCCATGTGTGGATCTTGTGTTGGGTGTCCCGGATCTCGTTAGTGATGTTATACAACTACCAATCGGTGATGCTAAGGTTGTATGGTGTTTAAAAGTCCATACATGGGAACCTTGTGCATGTTAAGGTTATATGGTGTTTAAAAGTCCATATATGGGAACCTTGTGTAAGCTAAGGTTGTATGGTGTTTAAAAGTCCATACATGGGAACCTTAGGAAAGTTAAGGTTGTATGGTGTTTGAAAGTCCATACATGGGAACCTTGTGAATGTTGAGGTCAAATGGTGTTCAAAAGTCCATTTGGGGACCTTGGATTGGTAGTGTGTATGAAGCGTGGGGACAACGCTTGTGATCCGCGTATCCGATTGGATGTTGAGTTGAAAAGTGGATGTGGTTGATCACTTGGGAGCCAATATAATGTTCTTGATTATGTTTAAGCATGAGATGCTTGAAAAGATGCATGGTTGCATGAAAAGTGTTTAATGCTTGTGAATACATGTTTACTTGTTAAGTTGAACAAGTGTTGATTATCATTTGGTAAATGATGCATGTGTGCATGAAATCTCTTTTATGCATTGGAGTCTTGTTAAGACTTGTTTTAAAAGGCATGTGATGATGATGTTGTGGTTCATAAGTTGCCTTTGTTTAATGCATGTGTTGGATTGATTGAGTAAATGGTTTTAAAGGGTTTCTTGCTTGGAATGATTTTCAAGTATAAGAAAGGTGTGTTATGAAATGGAAGTGTTTTCCAAGGTATGAATTTAACTTTGCATATGGGTTTATTCATGGAATGGTTAAATGGATGATTTTGCAAATTATGCTTTGAAAAGGTTTTCTTAGCTTGCTAAGCTAAGGGTTGGTTTTCATGTTTGAACAATGCATGGTTTAAGCATGTTGTTGAAAAGGGGTTTTCAAACTTTGCTTGGTAAACAAATCGAGTTGCTTTTCAAAGAGGTTTTATGACTCGCTGCATTGATGGTGTTTTGGTTTTGAGCATTCCTCACTAAGCATTATGTGCTTACGCTCCTTTTTGTCCATCAATGCAGATTCTTGAATTTGGACAGCGAGAAGCAAGGGATTCAAGGAGGACTCCATTTGAGATGTATGTCTCGGTGAATAGCTATAGTTAATAAAGGCATTGGGGTAGAATCTCTTGGGTTAATGTTTATGTGTTCGTATATGTTCGGACAAGGATGGTTATATGTTGTTGTTAATGTTGTTGGATCATGTTTTGGCTTATATGAGATGGATTTGGAGATTTTGTGTTTAAATGGTTGCTTGTGTAGGAAGCATGCCTATAGAATTGGGGCTTTACGTATATGATGATAATATGTTGAATTGTTGATGCAAGTATGTCTCTTATATGTTGAAATGCATGATGGTAAAGTTTGGTGGCTTTTGGAGTATGTTCGGATGGTCAATTGCGTGTTTAAGCATGTCTTTTTCTGCATTATGTGCAGGGCGTTTCGGAACAGGGACTACCGTTTCGGAACGGATGCCCTGAATCAGCCCAGGCGTCCGAAACGGTAGACACCGTTTCGAAATGGAAAGCATTCTGCCAGTCACCTGTTTCGGTACGCGTTGCGGAACGGCCCCGCGTTTCGAAACGGGCTCTGCCTGTTTCGGAACACGTGACCGTTGGGGGCTGACAGTGGCAGTTAAATGTTTTGGAATGTTTGCATTTTGGTCCTGAAACTTGTTTGTGCAATTGTATGAGTTTGGGATGTCCGTTTAAGCTGAAATTTGGCAGAGAAGCATGAAACTTGATTAATTTTAAGTTGGTAACTTAAAATCTGGTTAAGTCTTTAAAGTTTTCAGAATTTACAGTTTGGTCCCTAAAGTTGTTAATTGTTCAATTGGGTCCCTGTTTGATCTCTGATGTTTATGATCTTCGAGTATGTTGTTGTGAGATCACATCTAAGGTTAACGTGCATTTAGACAAGATAAAAAAAGGGTCGTTAATCAAAGTTGACTTTCAGGTTGACTTTGGTTTTCCCCGTGTGACTTTCTTAATTCGGGTCAACCGTCTGGGCCGGGTTAAGGGGGTTACACAAAATTTTAAGTGTGAGCTTGTTCCCTCTCCCCCTTTTTGTTAGATAAAAAATAGAGACATTGATAAACATAGGCAAAAGGTATAAATAATAACCAAGCAACATAATATAGATAACCATTAAGTTCAAAATAAAGATAACATCAACATAAAATCCAAAAAAAAAAACAGAAAATCAAAGCATAGGTTTTAGAATGCAAACTTAGTCCTAAAAACATAATCGAAAGTGCATAAATATCCTAAATGACATGAATGATATGCAAAGATGAACTACTAAGCATCTCCATTGCCATCTTCATCATCTTCATCGTCCTCATCATGTGTATCATCATTCCTCCGAGATTGAAGTCACTCATCATGGAAAGCGGTAAGGGATATGTTCATCGAGTTGTGACCGCCTTCAAGGGAAGTGAGACGCGTCTCCACATTCTTTTCACAATCTTCAAGACTTGTAAAATGTGTGTCTATAGCAGCAAATCCTGAACTCATCGCTTGATCCATGGAAGCAAGTCCCGTGCGCAAGCCCGTGAATTGCTCGTTGAGAAAGGCCATGAGGGCATCCATGGAAGGTGGAGGAGGAGGGGCTTGAGCTGCTTGAGGATTAGCAATTTCTTCTGGAATAACATCACTAGGGAGTTCGGATAGACGAAGCCAATTACCATTAAAGTACATGAACTTACCCCTTGAAAGAGATCTTTCATCGATAGGATCGGTGAGAGGAGTCAGGTAGTCATGTGAACAATCTATCTCATTTTGTGTGAAGAAATAACTCAAGGTCGTTCCATAAGTGAATGAAATGACAAGAGTAGTGTGGCGATGTTACACGAGATAGACAATCTCCGCAAACATAATCTGTGAAACCGATAATTTGATTTTAATATAACTAAAGAATTTAAGGACTAAATTGAAAATGTGAAAACGAATTTTTAAGTCCTCAAACCTCTCTACATGTTTAAAATAAAATGCCTAAGTTAAAAACTAATTTTGTCAAAAGTTTTCTAAGTGTTCTTGAAGCCAAAACAGTGATTTTCGAGTCACCGTTTCGGAACGGCCTTAGGCGTTTCGAAACACTTTTGAAACTGTGAGCTCATGTTTCGGAACGGGTATCGAAACGATTTCAACATTGTCAACCCGTGTTTCGAAATGAGTTTCGAAACGGCTTAAGAACATCGAGACACCGTATCGAAACGACATCCAGTGTTTCGAAACGATATTCAATCAGATTTTTAAAATATGACCGTTAGAAAGTTTTTAACTGATTTTCACAAGTCGTTAAGGCGTATCGAAACGAATCAAGCCGTTTCGATACGGTCCTTGACAGTGGCAAAAATGTTTCGAAACGGGCTTCGAAACGGCTCTTAGCGTATCGAAACAAGTCTAACCGTTTCGATACGGGCTCTTTAATGCACCCCAACGACTCTTTCTATTTTGGTCTGTTTCGAAACAGGGTCAGACGTTTCGAAACGGTTGGTTGCAGACTGCATTTATGAAGGGAAGATAACATCCCCAACGGCTCTATTGATGAATGCATCAACCACAACGGCTAGAATTCAATGAGAAGGTATAAAAGGGACCTCTAAAAGCTTCAGCAACAACTATTGATCCTAAAGCAAACATCTAAACATCAAATCCAAGCATTTGTGCCTAAATCCCATTATTGTCTTGTAACCCAAATTGTATTTTTCATTCTTATTATTTCAATTGGGTTGAGTGCTTGTAATTGGGCTATATTGTGTATTGAGAGATACTTGTTTTAGTCAACAACTTCTTTGTTTCTATTGTGTGAGGATTGGGTTAAATTTTGGGTAGAAAATTTGACCGAAAATTGTAACGGTTACCTCCTTAGCCTAAAAAAGGGGAAGAGCAATTAGTGGAATTGTTGCAAATCCTTAGTGAAGCTAAGGTAGTGGATGTAGAGTTCGATTGGAAGTTGAACCACTCTAAAATTCCTTGTCTACCATTTTTATTTGTCAATTCCACCACCAAAAGCTTTAAAAATCCAATTAACCCCCCTCTTGGTTTATTTCAATCATTCGATCCACTCAACAATTGGTATCAGAGCCTACCTCTTTGAAGGATTAACAACCACAAGAGGAGTTCCTAGGAAAAGTGTGATCATCCAAAAATCAAGATATGACATCTACCTCCGGCTCGAGAATGTATGAGTCTCAATCCACTACAAAACCACCTTTCTTCAATGGTGACAACTATCCGTTTTGGAAGAATCGGATGCGCCTCTTCATCAAGTCCAACGATTACTTGGTTTGGGATGTCAATTAAGATGGCCCCTACATTCCATTGAAGCAAGATAATGAAGGGAATATGGTTTTGAAGAAAAAGATGGAGATGAGTGAAGAAGAGAGGAAAAAGATCCAAAAAAATGACAAAGCTCTTCACATGCTCTTTTGCTCTTTCGGTCCAGACATCTACTCCAAAGTCTCATCCATTGAGAGTGCCAAAGAAGTGTGGGATACTCTTGAGACCACCTATGAAGGAACCAACGATGTGAAGGAAACCAAGATTGGAATTCTCAATCTTAGTTATGAGAATTTCAAGATGGAGCCCGATGAGACGGTGTCCAAGATGTTTGATCGCTTCTCAACCATAGTCAATGGGCTTAAAGGATTTGGAGAGACTATACCGGAAGACAAGCTTGTCCGGAAGCTACTCTACTCACTTCCCGAATCTTGGGATGGGAAGAGAACCGCCATCATAGATGCCAAGAACTTGAAGACTCTAAAACTTGATGAGCTAGTGGGTTCTCTCCTTACTCATGAGATTATGAAGCAAGAAAGGGAAGAAGAAAAGAA
This sequence comes from Hibiscus trionum, assembly GCA_030270665.1. Classification (NCBI taxonomy): domain Eukaryota; kingdom Viridiplantae; phylum Streptophyta; class Magnoliopsida; order Malvales; family Malvaceae; genus Hibiscus; species Hibiscus trionum. The sequence continues at coordinate 2,442,519 of BSYR01000007.1, read as the reverse complement.
GAAGGAAGAGAAAAGAGTAGAGAAGCTAGAGGTGGAAAAGAAGAAGAAAATGGGAATAGCTCTAAAAGCTTCATTACTTGAGGAGAGCTCTTCTAGTAAGGAGGATGAGCTAGAAGAATTGGCTATGATAGCCAAAAGATTCTCACGCTTCATGAGGTCCAACCGGGGAAGAAAAATTCAAAGAAAGATGGACTTCAAAGGTAAAAACAAAGAAGAAGCGAGGGATCAAATCATTTGCTTTGAGTGCAATAAACCCAACCACATACGTTCGGAGTGCCCTCAACTCAAGAAGAAGGGCTTTGAGAAGAAGAAGAAGCTCAAAGGCAAGCTTGCTACTTGGAGTGATGAGGAGTCATCCGAGGATGACGAACAAGAAGTGGCCAACCTTTGCCTCATGGCACTTGAGGAGGATTCCTCCATGGTAACCTCTATCTCATCATCTTTTGATTTTACATATGATGAATTAAATGATGCATATGATGAGTTGCAAGAGGTTTATGATGAATTAGTTGAGAAATACAAGGAGTCGGTCATTAGGAATAAGAAAATTATTTCGGAATTAAATGATAAAAATGACTCACTTTCTCAAGCTAATTTAAAATTTGAGAAAAAGATTTTAGGGTTGAAAGATGAACTAAAATTCTTCCAAGAGGAAAATGTTGACCTTAATAATCTTCTTTCTCAATGTAATAGTGAACACCAAAAGGTGTTAGATGAGTTTAACAAGCTCAAAGAGTCCTTTAAAAATGTTGGTAGTGTGAAGCATGAAATAGGTGAATCTTCTAAAACAATCCAACCTAGGAAAAAGACTAACAACTACAAACAAAGTAGCTTTCCTAGACATAGAGAAACTAAAAAGATTAGAAGTGTATGGGTTCCTAAGGACATGATCTCTAATGAAATGATCTCTAATGAAATGATGCCTTATTTCTATATGTTTGGTTCTAGAGTGTTGGATGGGATTTTTTGTCAAACATATGGCACTAGTGTTATCACACTTAAGGGGTATGGTTTCAACTTTAATACCATAATCTAAGAGTTGTTGCTTCATCCAAAGGACTTGAGCACAACAACTCCCTAAGGATATGTACTCGGCTTCGGTGGTAGATAAGGCTACACTATTTTGTTTCTTAGAGAACCAAGATATGAGCATACTACCTAGGAATTGACAAGTTCCCGAAGTACTCTTCCTATCGATTTTACACCCCCCATAATCCGCATCCGAATAAGCATGAAGGTTGAAGGTGGAGTCTCTAGGGTACCAAAGACCTAAACAAGGAGTATCTCTAAGTTACCTAAAGATTCTCTTAATGGCTATAAGGTGAAACTCTCTAGGACTAGCTTGAAACCTAGCACACAAGCAAACACTAAACAAGATATCCGGTCTACTTGCGGTAAGGTAAAGCAAAGATCCAATCATAGAACGGTAAAGCTTAGAGTCAACACACTTACCTCCTTCATCTTTGTCAAGCTTTGTAGAAGAGCTCATAGGTGTGGCTTGAGGCTTTGCATTCTCCAAGCCAAACTTCTTGAGCATATCCTTGATGTACTTTGCTTGATTGATGAAGGTGTCATCCTTCCTTTGCTTGATTTGGAGTCCCAAAAAGAATGAGAGCTCCCCCATCATGCTCATCTCGAATTCACCTTGCATTAACTTAGCAAACTCTTTGCAATGACACTCATTAGTAGATCCAAAAATAATATCATCAACATATATTTGTACTACTAAGATGTCATTTTTATACCTTTTTATGAAAAGTGTAGTGTCCACCTTACCTTTTTCAATCAAAAAGTTTGAAAGTCTTTCATACCAAGCTTTAGGAGCTTGTTTTAAACCATAAAGTGCTTTAGTTAGTTTGAAAACGTGATTTGGAAATTTTGAATCTTCAAAACCCGGTGGTTGTTCCACATACACTTCCTCATTTATAAAACCATTTAAAAATGCGCTTTTAGCATCCATTTGAAAAAGCTTGAAATCATGATAACATGCATATGCAAGCAAAATCCAAATAGCTTCCATTCTAGCTACGAGTGCATTGGTTTCATCAAAATCAATTCCCTCTTCTTGAGTGTAACCTTGAGCAACTAATCTAGCTTTATTTCTCACAATGTTACCACTCTCATCTAGTTTATTCCTAAATACCTATTTAGTTCCTATAGTAGATTGATTACTAGGCCTTTCAACTAATGTCCATACATTACTTCTCTCAAATTGATTTAACTCTTCTTGCATAGCCATAATCCAAAAATCATCTTTTAATGCTTCTTTAATGTTCTTAGGCTTTATGCATGAGATCAAAGCAACATGATTCATGAGTTTAAGAGAAGATCTAGTAGTTACCCCCATGGATGGATCACCCTAGATTTCACCACCTTTGACATAGATGTACTCCTTTGGGTAGCTCACTTCCTTTTCCTCAAGAGACAAGTCCTTTAAGGCTTCAAGAGGTGGATCTTGTGCATCTCCATCTTTAGTCGGAATCCCATCCTCCTTTGAAGTTTGTCCTCCATCAAAGGCATCAAAGATTCCTACATCATCATCATCACAAGATTCCTTCCTCGGAAGGAGGTTATCATCGAATACAACATGAATAGACTCTTCTACTACTAAAGTTCTCTTATTAAATACACGGTATGCTTTTGAGGTTAAAGAATACCCTAAGAAAATAGCTTCATCACTTTTAGAATTAAATTTACCTAAGTTGTCTTTTCCATTATTTAAAACAAAACACTTGCAACCAAATGGATTAAAATAGCCAATGTTAGGCTTTTTAGATTTTAAAATCTCATATGGTGTTTTCTTTAAAAGTGGCCTAATCATTACTCGGTTTACAATGTAGCAAGTGGTGTTTGTGGCTTCCGCCCAAAAATATTTAGGTAAATTGTTTTCTCAAAGCATGGTTCTAGCCATTTCTTGTAAAGTTCTATTTTCCCTCTCAACAACCCTATTTAGTTGAGGAGTTTGAGGAGCCAAAAAATTATGGATAATACCATTTTCATTTAAAAACTCTTCAAAGCCTAGATTTTGAAATTCGGTTCCATGATCACTTCTAATATGAGAAATCTTAAGTTCAAGATCATTTTGAGTTAATTTTGAAAACGTGATGAATTTTTCTAAAGCCTCATCTTTAGTACTGAAAAATAGAACCCAAGTAAATCTAGAATAGTCATCAACAAGAACAAATGCATACAATTTACCACCCAAGCTCATAGTTCTAATAGGCTCAAATAAATCCATGTGAATTAATTGTAAACACCTACTTGCAGAAACATCATAAATGGATTTAAAGGATGATCTATGTTGTTTACCCTTAGAGCATGCATCACAAATTTTGTCATTTGAGAACTTAATTTTGGGCAAACCTCTAACTAGATTTAGGGAAACTAATTTTTCTAAAACACTAATACTAGCATGTCCTAGTTTCCTATGCCATAGCCATGCATCATTTTCATTTTGTGCAACAAAACATGCATGGGATGTATGAATGTCATCTAAATGCACCATGTATATATTACCTATGCGATGACCAATGAGCATTATATTATTTGATTTATTGTCAACAATTTTGCACCCATTTTTATCAAATAAGACATTAAACCCTTTGTCACACAATTGACTAATGCTCAATAAATTATGTTTTAGACCATCGACATATAAAACATTTTCAATGAGAATAGTAGAGTGATTACCTATGGATCCAATACCTTTAATGTGGCCTTTGGAGTTGTCACCAAATGTCACTACTCCTCCACCTTTTGGCTTTAAGTCCATGAATCGACTCTTGTCTCCGGTCATGTGCCTCGAGCATCCACTATCAAGGTACCATGAGTTTTGACTTTGTGCTTTGGCCTTGTAGCAATGCTCCCCCTAAAAACAAAGAAATTAAACTTTGATTTTTGGTACCCAAATCATTTTGGGTCCACGAGTGTTAGCTCCCAAAAGCTTGGTTCCCTTAGGAATACAAGGTAACATGACATCAACATTATTAGACTTGACAAGTTCCTTAGGAATCCATACACTTCTAATTCTTTTAGTTCTATTATGCCTATAGGACCCACTTTGTTTGTAGTTATGGTTCTTTCTTTTAGGTTGATTTGTTCTAGATGATTTATCTATCTCATTTTTCTCATTACCAACACTCTTGAAAGACTCTTTGAGCTTATTAAGCTCACCTAACACCTTTTGGTGTTCAATATTACATTGAGAAATAAGATTGTTTAAGACTACATTTTCATCTTGAAAGAATTTAAGTTCATCTTGTAAACCTAAGATCCTTTTCTCAAATTTTAAGTTAGCTTGAGAAAGTGAGTCATTTTTAGCATTTAATTCCGAAATAATCTTGTTATTTCTTATGACCGACTCTTTATACTTCTCAACTAACTCATCATATACCTCTTGTAACTCATCATAAGCATCATGCAATTCATCAAATGTAAAATCAAAAGATGATGAGTTAGAGGTTACCATGGAGGAATTGTCCTCATGAGCCATGAGGCAAAGGTTGGCCACTTCGTGTTCCTCATCCTCCGATGACTCCTCATCACTCCAAGTAGCAAGCTTGGCTTTGAGCTTCTTATTCTTCTCAAAGCCCTTCTTCTTGAGTTGAGGGCACTCCGAACGAATATGACCCGATTTTTTGCACTCAAAGCAAATGATTTGATCCCTCTCTTCTTCTTTGTTTTTGATTTTGAAGTTTATTTTTCTTTGAATCTTCCTTCCTCGGTTGGACCTCATAAACCGTGAGAACCTTTTGGCTATCATAGCCAATTCTTCTAGGTCTTCCTCCTCACTAGAAGTGCTCTCATCATGTAGAGAAGCTTTGAGAGCCACTTCTATCTTCTTCTTCTTATCTACCTCAAGCTTCTCCACTCTTCTCTCTTCCTTCTTCCTTTCATCTTCCATTCCTTACTTCATTATCTCATGAGTTAGGAGAGAACCCACTAGCTCATCAAGCTTGAGTGTCTTCAAATTTTTGGCCTCAATGATGGCGGTTCTCTTCCCATCCCAAGACTTGGGAAGTGAGTAGAGTAGCTTCCGGACTAGTTTGTCTTCCGGGATTATTTCTCCAAAACCCTTTAGCCTGTTGACGATTGTTGAGAAACGATCAAACATCTTTGACACGGTTTCGTCGGGATCCATTTTGAAATTCTCGTAGCTAAGATTGAGAATTCCAATCTTTGTCTCCTTCACATCACTTGTTCCTTCATAAGTAGTCTCAAGTGTATCCCACACTTTCTTAGCACTTTCAATGAAGGAAAATTTGGAGTAGATGTCGTGATCGAAAGAGCAAAACAACATGTGAAGAGCTTTATCATTGATTTGAATCTTCTTTCTCTCTTCTTCACTCATCTCATTCTTCTTCCTTGGCACCAATCTTCCTTCGTCGTCTCTCTTCATCGGAATAGAGGGACCATCTTCAATGTCATCCCAAACTAGATAATCGTTGGATTTAATTAAGAGACACATTATGTTCTTCCAAAAAGGGTAGTTATCTCCGTTGAAGAAAGGTGGTTTGGTGGTTGATTGAGACTCGTACATGTTTGACCCGGAGCTAGAAGCCATGGATTGCTTTGTGGTTGATCACACTCTTCCTAGGAACTCCTCTTTTGGTTGTTAATCCTTCAAAGAGGTAGGCTCTGATACCAATTGTTAAGTGGATCAATGGATTGATCAAAGCCAAGAGGGGGGAGAGTGAATTGGGTTTTTAAAAATTGTTGGAGTAAATAGAATGGCTAAAAATGAAGAACAAGAAATTTTAGAGTGGTTCAAGTTCCAAATGAACTCTACATCCACTACCTTAGCTACCACTAAGGATATTCCAACAATCCACTAATTGTTCTTCCCCTTTTCAAGGCTTAGAAGGTAACCTTTACAATACCGGTCAAATTTTCTACCCAAAATTTGACCAAACCCTCACAAGAGTACAAAGAAGAAATAAAGGCAAAAAAGATATCTCTCAATACAAGGTTGCCCCTTTAAGTACAAACACTCAACCCAAATTTGATTACAAGATCAGAATTGAACACTACACAATTTGAGATTTTACAAGAGATAGGAAAATAAGCACTTCGAGCTTGAATTTTTGTAAGGATGTTTATCTTTGATACAATAGTTGTTGCTGGTCTTCAATTAGCTTCAATTTATACCTTCTCTATTAATTCTAGCCGTTTGGGTGGTTAGGGTATTGATTATAGCCATTGGGACCCTCTCTTTCCACCATAAATGCACTTATGCAGCTTACTGTATCGGTACACGAGGACCCATATCGATACCTATCTCAAAATAGAAAGAGCCGTTGCATAATTACAAGAGGGCGTATCGATACACGTGTAAGCGTATCGGTACAGGACATAGACCGTTTCGATACGGGGAACATCCGTATCGATGCAATTAATTCAACAAAGCTCACTAGAAGTTTCCGTATCGATACGGCAAAGGGCGTATCGGTACGGGACAACTACCACTTTAAATTTCAGTTACCTAACAACTGACACCAACTTTCGAAATCATTAAAAGATTTCGAATTTAAAATTCCATTAAATCCGTATCGATACGGGTGGAAACGTATCGGTACACCATTCAAACTCCTTTAGTTTGACAGAGAGAGTGTGAAACCGATATTTTAATTTTGATATAACTAAAGAACCTAAGGACTAAATTGAAAATTTCAAAATGAATTTTTAAGTCCTCAAACATCCCCATATGATTTAAAGAATATGCCTAAGTTAAAAACTAAGCTTTCTGTTGCGTGTAAAAGTGTCCATCGCAATTGTAGTGCAAGTGTACACGAAGCAAGTAGTAAAGTGATACTGAAGTATCGGATATCGTCTCCACAGGGACTGGGCTAATAACTTCACCTTGAATTACTGCACGAAAATAAAGAAAACAATTTAAGATATTTGTCACGAGAATAATAAAGAATACTGGAAAATAGAAGTAAAATAATCAAGATAGAGAGAATGGGCTGGTATTGAATTGCTCAGTATTGTAGGTATTGCTAAGTCGAGGAATATCAGCGCTGTCGTCGTTCCCGTCGCGGCAGCACCTGTCGCGGCAGCAGTCCGTTGGTTATCGCGGCAGCGATTACCCAACTCAGTACTTCAAGTTTGGCAAGAATCCCTGCTGTGCCTTGGCCTATCCCTAGGTCCATGTCTGTCGATGATCACGTCTTTGATGATACCTCCCGGCGTGAATCGAAGGATGAACACTGATGTTGTTGAATTCTTCTTTAGCCACTTAACCTCGTCCTCTCCCTAGGTCCGAGATAGTTCAACTATAAACTAGAGAACTCGCACTTATCCCTTTCGTATACTTAACTCTCCCGATATTAAGTAAATAAATAACCTCGCAATGCTCTCCCGATACTCTTGCAAGATGTTAATAACCAGAATAAGAGAACTTGAAGTTTATTTTATTGAACTGAAAATTCCTAAAACAAAAGCAACCCTTGCAACTACTTTACAAATCAACCCGTGGCCCTAAGGGGAATTTAGAACATGATGAGAGGATGAAAACGGCTAGGGTTTGGGAAGAAGGCTAGAGATAGGTTCCCCTCTCCTAGGTCGAATTACATGCCTTTATATAGGCCTTGGGTTCAAGTTTTCTAATATGAAAGGAATACAACTTTAAATCAAAGTACAATTCTAATAAAGACTAAATCTTCAGAAAAACAGTCTTTAATTCGTCCTTCCTTCTTTCTTGGGATATCTTCCTTGAACCTTGGGCTTGGCCTTCATTCTGATCTAGGGCTCGGAAAAATATAGGAGTACTCCACGACAGACAGCCTGAATTTTCTCTTTCTGTCGAGGTGCACTTTGCTTCTTCTCCTCAAAACTGTTGTCGTCCTTTGCTGTCACGGCGGCAACCATGGCACCATCGTCCTCCTTGACTGCTCATCCAGTTCCAGCTCTTCTGCTTCATTGCCCAGCGCCTGCCTCTCCATCAGCAATCTGCAAAAGCAACTAATTTCAGTAGAAATTGCGCCATTTAATATATTTGTGATATTTAACTGTAATCTAACCTAAATGCAATTAATTATGCTTGAATGCAGCAGAAATGTGGGTTAAATAGGGGGTAAATAATATAACTTTTACACACTCAACACACCCCCAAACTCAAGTTTTTGCTTTCCCTCAAGCAATTCAAACCTAAAAGAAAAATAAATCTTTTTGTTTTGGCTTAAAACAGTGAACTTTCCCTTACCCTTCATTCCTTCTCTGTCGACGACAACACCTTGTTGGATAACTTAGGATTTGTCCGGAATCTCACTATAGTCCTCGTGCAGTGTGTGCATGCTTGTGAACAATTATATGCCAAGACTCCCATAGTTTCACTAGAATATTTTAGCCTCTAACTTGAATTTTTATGCCAAAGTTTATCTTTTTGAAGGCACTTCTTATGCTCTTTTGATTTTCTGTTTTGACTCGATTTCATTATTTTTTTAAGCTAAAGTTTCACTAGAGCCGGTTTCGGGCACCTCTAGCTAACTTCCTAGAGCCGGTTTCGGGCACCTCTAGGGCTATTGAGTCTCTTTGCTAAACTTCTTTCCTAGAGCTAGTGTTAGGCACCTCTAGGGGCTATTCAAGTGCTAAGCTTCCTATTCTAGTTGACTAAAAGAGTTCTAAGCAGTATAACAGTCACAATGGTGTTGAAGTTTTCAGAACTATAGAAAGGCTCTAAACTTCTCCTAAAACTACCCTAAAGGCACTACCACGACAGAGCTGTCACGGCAGGTAAGTTCAGTTTACAGACTTAAGCCAAAATTTTCAATTTTTCATTTTTTAAACCAAAAATAAACTAAGTAAAAGACATAATTTTCAAACTAAATTAGACTCCATTAATGGAGGGATGCCGCCCCCAAACTCGAGGGTTGCATTGCCCTCAATGCAAATGACAAAATAAGAACAAGATAAAAACAGTACATCACAAAATATATAGGCAGACAACAAAAATAAGTTGAGAAACTCAAATTTTTAAGCGCTGTCGTCACTGCTGCTGCTGACTCGGATCTGAGGGCGGGCACGAGCCGTCGAAGCTGGCTGGCGGATGGGGGAGGCAGATGTGTTCTTTGTTTTAGCCTCCCTTGGGGGTTGAATTCTGGTTGGGGAGATGTGAGGGGGTTTCTCCACAACTTGGACCTCTGAGCTGCTGCTGCTCTCATCTCCTCTGTCGCTGCCGCTGATGCGGCCACTGCCGCTATCCGGCTTGTTTTTGTCTGCCATTCTCTTCTGTCGTTTCATCGGTGTGAACTCTTTGGCTAGATTCCTCTTAACAGAGGGTTCGTTGTCGCTTTCCTGTCAAATGGAGGAAGAAGAGAAACCGGCGACGAATGCCTCAAGTTCTTCCGAGGTCATTCTTCTCTTTGTTGCACGGGCAGAAGTCTCAGCACGGTTGCTGCCAGCGGCTGTCGTGGCAGGGGTTGGTGCGGGTGTTGCAGAAGGTGTCCGTGGTGTGGCAGCAGGAGTTGGGGTGTGGGCAGGGGTTGGTACAGCAAAATAATGGGCAGGGAATATAGGAAATATGACATCAGGGAAATTCAAAGAAGTTTGTATGAATTGTACCGTAGCTGTGGTGAAATCCCTGACGAAGCTCATAAGTCCGAGCTGTCGTTCCTCCATCTTCTGTATAGCAGCAAGGATCTCGGAGGAGGAGTCGGTCGGGGCTACTGCTGCTGGTTGCTGCCTGGCTTCCGTGGCAGCAGGTTCAGTCTCCGTCAGTTCTGTCGTTTCAGCTGTCGCGGCAGCTGGATCAAATGAGGACAGAGGGGTGGCAACAATCAGCTCCATTAAGCTGAGTATTTTCTTGTCCGTCCATCCCTTCCCTTGGACTCTAAGGTCGGTGACAGCTTCAGGTACGCCATGGCTGCGGCAGAGGGCTATGATGAGGTACGACAGATAGAGCAGTCCCGTCGGCCGGTGTGCACATTCCAGTATGCTTTCGCGGATATAGCTGCCCACGTTAATGGGCCTCTCATGTAAAATGGAATGAATTAAGGCTAACCTGGGCTGGTCGACAGTGGTATTGTGTGACGATGGCATGATGCGCTTTTTGATAAAAGCGTTCCATAGTTTGGCTTCCGGCAGGAGTTGAGTTCTTTTTACGGTCCTTGGGTTCTTACGGCTGGTGTTCCACTGAGTTATCTCATTTGTCAGCTCTGCTATGACAGCATCATAGGCAGCAGGGTCAAGGGTGTTCAGGAACTGTTGGTGGCCGTCGTTGTTGCTGCCGACGTAGAACCCGTACAAGGTGTTGATATATTCCGCTTTGAACGACACTTCCCTCCCTCGTACGGTGACTGCTGTCGCAGTCCTGCTGTTGATGGCAGTGTAGAAATCTTGCACCAAAGAGACGTTCATCTCCTAAGGTTGTTCGGCAAAGATTTGCCACTGTAGAGCCCTTATTTTGCGAGCAATGAACGGTTTTAGGCCGAAGTTTCCCTCCTTCGAAGTGTAGATGAATCCCCTTTCTTCCCACATGTCCCTGATTTGAAATGAGCGTGGGGTGGTTGCTGTCGGGGTGGAGCTGGATGCAGCATTCCTACGGGTGTTTCTGGAAGACATTGTTGCAAGGGTTGAGATAATAAAAAGGAAAGCAAATAAATTCTAGAGGAAGCAAGTGAGAAGAGTAGAAGTGAGTGAAAATGAAAAATGAAACGGAGTTTATATAGAGAAGAATTTACTGCCCGTTGGAGCTGTAACGGCAGACGCGAATAACAGGGCCAGCTGTTACGCGTTTGCGTGTCTGACGCGTCTGTCACGCGTTTCCGTATCTGCTGCGCGTGTGTTACGCGTTTCCGTGTATGTCGCGACAGCGTGTTGACAGCCTGTATTTTCCGCGTCTATCGCGGCAGCTGAAACGACAGGCTCCAAAATTTGGACTTTTTGGGCTGGTGGAAGGATGGTGGGCTGAATTCACTTCTCCTGTTCTTCTTGTCTCCTTTATTTCCTAAAAGCCATAAAAATAAAGACATTAATTAAAAATAAAATAAATCTAATTTCCTGATATAAATAATAAATAATAATAAAACTAAGAATAAAATTTAGGTTAAATTAGGGATGCCAGGTGGGGCATCTCCTAAGGTAACCACTTCCTGCATTTCTGGGGCTTCAGTCCCCTGATAATGCTTCAAGCGCTGTCCGTTGACTTTGAATTGGTGCCCGTCTTTTAGAGATCTGACCGTGATAGCACCATGGGGGAAAACCTGTACAACTTGGAATGGGCCAGACCATCTAGATTTCAGCTTCCCTGGAAAGAGTTTTAATCTAGAGTTTTAATCTTAGTTTTATCCTTGTATATTCTTGCATTGTCATAGGCCATTGTCCGAATTTCTTCAATTTCGTTCAGATCCAATAGCCTTTTCTGCCCTACCTTGTCCAAGTCCATATTCACTGCCTTGATTGCCCAGTATGCTCTGTGCTCTATCTCGACAGGTAAATGACATGTTTTCCCATAAATAAATCGGTACGAAGACATTCCCAATGGAGTTTTGAAAGCTGTCCTATAAGCCCATAACGCATCATTCATGTGTAAAGACCAATCTTTCCTAGTTGGCTTAACCATCTTTTCAAGAATGTTCTTGACTTCCCTGTTGGAAATTTCAGCTTGTCCATTGGTCTGTGGGTGATATGCTGTTGCAATCCGATGCTTGACACCATACTTCTTCAAGGCAGCAACAATAACCCTGTTGTCGAAATGTCTCCCTTCATCACTGATGATCGCCTTAGGGATGCCAAATCTAGAAAAGATATTTTTGTGTAAAAACCTTTGAACTGTCTTGGCATCATTCTTTTGAGTGGCGATAGCTTCAACCCACTTAGATACATAATCTACTGCCAGGAGGATGTACAAATTCCCACATGATGATGGGAATGGTCCCATAAAATCGATCCCCCAAACGTCGAATATTTCGACTTCCAGAATGTTCTACAACGGCATCTCGTGTCTCCTTGAGATATTTCCTGTCCGTTGGCACTTGTCACAGCTCTTGTAGAAAATTTAAGCATCTTTATACAGTGACGACCAATAAAATCCTAACTGCAGAACCTTGGCAGCAGTTTTATTGCCTCCTAAGTGTCCTCCATACTGTGAAGCATGGCAGTGATGAAGTATATCTTCCTGCTCATCTCGTGGTACGCATCTCCTTATAACCTGATCTGCACAGATTTTAAAAAGAAGAGGTTCGTCCCAATAATAATGCTTAACATCATTTTGGAACCTCTTCCTGGCTTGATAATTAAGGTCAGGAGATATTATTCCGCTAACTAAGAAATTAACGAAATCAGCATACCAGGGAAGTTCAGAAAACTTACCTGCCACCATGGCTGTCGCGACAGTGACTGCGGCAGCAAAGAGCTGCTCATCTGGGAAGGTCTCCAATATGTTTGTCTCATCTGTCGGTAGACTCTGTCCCTTCTCCAACCTTGACAAGTGATCTGCCACTTGATTTTCTTTCCCCTTTTTGTCCTTGATTGCAAGGTCGAATTCTTGCAGTAACAGAATCCAACATATTAATCGAGGCTTTGCATCCTTTTTCGCGAACAGATACTTCAATGCAGAGTGGTCTGTATGCACTATGACATTCGTTCCAAGTATATAAGAACGAAACTTGTCAATGGAGAAGACCACATCTAATAACTCCTTCTCTGTGGTGGTGTAGTTCACTTGGGCGCCATTCAGTGTTTTTCTGGCATAGTATATGACATGAAAAAGTTTGTCTCTTCGCTGCCCAAGTGCTACCCCGACATCATAGTCACTAGCATCACACATGATCTCGAACGGTAGTGTCCAGTCTGGTGGTTGTACTATTGGGGCTGTTACCAGCTTTTCCTTCAGAACCTTGAATACCTCAGTACATTCATCGTTAAAGTTGAAGGGTCGGTTCTGCTCTAGAAGATGGCATAGGGGCTTGGTGATTTTTGAAAAGTTCGCAATGAACCTCCGATAAAAACCATCATGTCCTAAGAAGCTTCTAATTCCCTTGACTGTGGTGGGTGGCGGCAACTTTTCGATCACTTCTATCTTCGCCCTGTCGACTTCTATGCCACGACAGCTAATCTTATGGCCAAGGACTATCCCTTCATCCACCATGAAGTGACATTTTTCCCAGTTCAGCACTAAATTTGCTTTTTCACATCTCTCGAGTACCTTTTGTAGGTTGCCTAGGCAGCTTTCAAAGTCATCTCCAAAAACTGAAAAGTCATCCATAAAAATCTCTAGGAAGTCCTCCACCATATCGGAGAATATGGCCATCATGCACCTTTGAAAGGTGGCTGGTGCATTGCATAATCCAAAAGGCATTCTCCTAAAAGCGTAAGTTCCGTAAGGGCATGTGAATGTCGTCTTTTCTTGATCTTCCGGTGAGATAGCGATTTGATTGTAACCTGAATAACCATCAAGAAAACAATAGTACGGTTTACCCGCTAATCTATCAAGCATTTGATCAATAAAGGGTAAAGGAAAGTGGTCCTTTCGGGTAGCTTTGTTAAGCTTCCGATAGTCCATACAAACCCTCCAACCGGTCACAGTCCTGGTTGGGATTAACTCATTGTTTTTGTTGGTTACCACGGTCATTCCTCCTTTCTTGGGAACACATTGCACCGGGCTCACCCATTTGCTGTCTGAGATGGCGTAGATTATTCCATCATCTAACCATTTGATTATCTCTTTTCGCACCACCTCTTTCATCGCATGGTTCAGTCGCCTTTGAGCATCTATAGTCGGCTTATGATCATCCTCTAAAAGGATTTTATGCATACATAAGGCCGGACTAATGCCTTGAATATCGGCTATCGTCCATCAAATAGCCTTTTTATGCTGCTGCAGCATCCTTATTAACTGCTGTTCCTGTTCCTGCATCAACTTGGAAGAGATGATTACGGGCAACGTATCATTTAAACCAAGAAAAGCATATTTTAGCTGCCCTTGCATGGGCTTAAGATCTAAAACAGGGGCTCAACAATTGATGGCTTTTGAATTGCATGGTTATCCGAGGTATAATTTAAAGGCTCGAATAACTTACCTGGACGATTGCCTATCCAGTTTACCTCCTCCTGATCTTCAGTATCAGATGTATCAAATTCTGAGGAGCTGCTGTCGTCGGTGCTGTCGTGACAGTCTTCTAAATGGCTGCCGAGGCAGTGACAAATTTTGATGTCGTGGCAGCCCGACCTAATGCAGGGTTGGTCAAAGGTGATTGCAGTGATGGTCTTACACTCTTCTCCTGCATCAGCATGTTTCATTTCCTGGAGAACGTTTAGCTTGATCTCTTGATCGTTCACTCTCATAATGAGTTCTCCTCTTTCCACATCAATTAGTGATCTTCTTGTGGCTAAGAAGGGTCGCCCCAAGATGATTGGTGCGTTCTCATCTGCTTCACAATCTAAGATAAGAAAGTCAGCAGGAAAAATAAACTTATCCACTCTTACCAGAATATCTTCAATTTTTCCTTCTGGGTGAACGTAAGAGCGGTCTGCCAGCTGCAGTACGACTGTTGTGGGCCGAGCTTTTCCAATACCTAATTTCTGAAAAATAGATTTGGGCATTAAATTTATACTAGCACCAAGATCACAAAGTGCCTTACCCACAAATTTGTCTCCGATTACGCATGGTATGATGAAACTCCCAGGATCCTTCTTCTTCTGGGGTGGATACTTGTGCAAAATACTCATGCATCCATGTGTCATATTTACCGTTTCAAACTCCCCAAGTTTGGATTTCTTTGACATGGCATCCTTGAGAAATTTGGCATAACCGGGTATTTCCCTCACAGCATCTAACATCAGAATGTTGATATGAACCTGCTTAAAAATATCATAAATTTTCTTAAGTTGTGATTTCTGTTTCAATTTCTGTAGCCGCTGAGGGAAAGGTGGTGGGGGACGATAATCAGCAATGCGTCCTTCCCACTGCATACGGATCTGAGGAGGTTTGGGTTTATCATCTTTCTCCTCTGTCCCTTCTACTGTCGTGACAGGCTCATCGGCAGTAGGCTGTTTATTACCTGTCGGGGCAGCTTCCTCGGCAGGTGTCTCCAGGGCTGGTTTCTTTACTGTTTCAGTTTCCTTCTCTGGCCCTGGTAATTGCTTCCCACTCCTAGTAGTAATGGCTTTACATTGCTCATGTGTGGGCTGCCTAGCGTTTTCAGTATTGCTAGGAAATCCGCCAGTCAGCCTTGGGTTGATATGCTGAGAAACCTGACCCATCTGTGTCTCCAAAGATTTCAGAGTAGCTTCATGATTTGTCATCCACATCTCTGTTTTATCCATGAATGTCTCCGTCTTCTTGACAAATTGATTCATGTTCTCAATATAAGTTCCTGTTTGAGACATAAATGTAGCCAGAGTCTGTTCCAGTATACTGTTTGAGGTAGCTGTTGGCTGTTGTTGTTGTTGCTGCTGCTGCAGTTGCTGTCGAGTCAGCAGTCTAGGTCCTCCCTGATTCTGATTGTTGTGTGCTTGAGGATTCAGGGCATTATTAGGATTACTCCAAGAGAACTTGGGATCCTTTCTCCAGCTGGGATTGTAGTTGTTGGAGTTGTAATTCTTCTTGTTGTAGTTTCCAACATACTTTCCCTCTTCTAACTGTATAGGACATTCATCCGAACTGTGATTTCCTTCACAAATTTCACATACCTCTTCGACAGCAAATACCGGCTGTGAATCATCGTTCAAGAGCCTTTTCATTGCCTTAGTAAGTCATGCCACCTGTGATTTCATTGTGCTATCGGCCTCATAATCCTTAACAACTAGGACCCGTTTACCCCCTCTTCTTGCTGTTGGAAACTGCTCCTCATTCTTAGCTAGATTTTTCAATACTTGCATTGCCTCATCTGAGTCTTTGTCCAGTAGTAATCCGTTTGCTGCTGAATCAATTCGAATACGAGTTTGTAAATTGGCAGCATTATAAAACTTGGTTACCTGGTTCCAGACGGGGAATCCATGCATTGGGCAGTTTCTTAGAAGAGTGGTGAATCTGTCCCAGGCCTCGTGCATTGGCTCGTCATCTTCCTGTTGAAAAGTAGCAATTTCGTTACGTAATCGCTCAGATAAATGTGAAGGATTAAAATGAGATAAGAATTCACGAGACAAATCTGCCCAAGTTCTAATTGAACCCGGCGTAAGTTTATTCCACCAAGTCTTTGCTCTGTCCCTCAATGAATGGGGAAACAACCGAAGCCTCAGTATCTCCGGATTAACTCCTGGTAGTCTAAACGAACCACAGATTTCCTGGAACATTTTTAGATGCTCTCTAGCATCCTCAATAGCAGCACCGCTAAATTGACCAGCGTTGTTGATCATGCTGAACATGACATGTTTCAGCTCAAAGTTGTCAACATCTGCATCCGGCAGCGTGGTTTCTAGTTCTACATGATCATTCAGCATGTAGTCTCGGCACGACCGGCGTGTGGCAGCGGCAGGAGGGTCGCCGACAGGAGGGATAATCTCTCCATCTCTGACAGGATCATCAACTTGGGGGTTCCCTTGGTTTTGCATCGTCTCTAACTGTTCCTCAAGATACTCGTTCCTGGCTAGTACGTGACGAAGTCGGTTCCTAAGATTGAACGAACGTTCTATTTCAGGATCTAATGGATACTCAGGTTCTTCTCCTCGTCTCGATCTGCACATAAACAAGAAACCTTGTGAAAAGCAAAGGTTGAACAAACCAAATTAAAACAGAAAAATAAAAATAAAAACGAAAAGTGCAGTAAAAGAAAAGGTAGAGTTATATTGCCAGTCCCCGGAAACGGCGCCAAAACTTGTTGCGTGTAGAAGTGTCTATCGCAATTGTAGTGCAAGTGTACACGACGCAAGTAGTAAAGTGATACTGAAGTATCGGATATCATCTCCACAGGGACTGGGCTAATAGCTTCACCTTGAATTACTGCACGAAAGTAAAGAAAATAGTTTAAGATGTTTGTCACGAGAATAATAAAGAATACTGGAAAATAGAAGTAAAGTAATCAAGATAGAGAGAATGGGCTGGTATTGAATTGCTCAGTATTGCAGGTATTGCTAAGTCGAGGAATATCAGCGCTGTCGTCGTTCCCGTCGCGGCAGCACCTGTCGCGGCAGCAGTCCGTTGGTTATCGCGGCAGCGATTACCCAACTCAGTACTTCAAGTTTGGCAAGAATCCCTGCTGTGCCTTGGCCTATCCCTAGGTCCAAGTCTGTCGATGATCACGTCTTTGATGATACCTCCCGGCGTGAATCGAAGGATGAACACCGATGTTGTTGAATTCTTCTTTAGCCACTTAACCTCATCCTATCCCTAGGTCCGAGATAGTTCAACTATAAACTAGAGAACTCGCACTTATCCCTTTCGTATACTTAACTCTCCCGATATTAAGTAAATAAATAACCTAGCAATGCTCTCCCGATACTCTTGCAAGATGTTAATAACCAGAATAAGAGAACTTGAAGTTTATTTTATTGAACTGAAAATTCCTAAAACAAAAGCAACCCTTGCAACTACTTTACAAATCAACCCGTGACCCTAAGGGAAATTTAGAACATGATGAGAGGATGAAAACGGCTAGGGTTTGGGAAGAAGGCTAGAGATAGGTTCCCCTCTCCTAGGTCGAATTACATGCCTTTATATAGGCCTTGGGTTCAAGTTTTCTAATATGGAAGGAATACAACTTTAAATCAAAGTACAATTCTAATAAAGACTAAATCTTCAGAAAAACAGTTTTTAATTTGTCCTTCCTTCTTTCTTGGGATATCTTCCTTGAACCTTGGGCTTGGCCTTCATTCTGATCTAGGGCTCGGAAAAATATAGGAGTACTCCACGACAGACGGCCTGAATTTTCTCTTTCTGTCGAGGTCCACTTTGCTTCTTATCCTAAAAACTGCTGTCGTCCTTTGCTGTCACGACGGCAACCATGGCAGCATCGTCCTCCTTGACTGCTCATCTAGTTCCAGCTCTTCTTCTTCACTGCCCAGCGCCTGCCTCTCCATCAGCAACCTGCAAAAGCAACTAATTTTAGTAGAAACTGTGCCATTTAATATATTTGTGATGTTTAACTGTAATCTAACCTAAATGCAATTAATTATGCTTGAATGCAGTAGAAATATGGGTTAAATAGGGGGTAAATAATAGAACTTTTACACACTCAACACTTTCCAAATATTTTCTAAGTGTTCTTAAAGCCGAAACAATGTTTTTCGAGTCCCTGTTTCGAAACGGCATAAGGCGTTTCGAAACGGTTTTGAAACTGTCAACCCATGTTTTGAAACGGGTATCGAAACGTTTTCAACACTGCCAACCCATGTTTCCAAACAAGTATCGAAACGACTTTAGAACATAGAGAACCCGTATCGAAACGACATCAAGTGTTTCGAAACGGTTCTTCATTTGATTTGAAAAATATGACCGTTGCAAGTTTTTAACTAATTTTTAAGAAACAGTTAAGGCATTTCGAAACGAGTTCAAGACGTTTCGAAACGACCCTTGACAGTGGCAAAAGTGTTTTGAAACGGGTAAGACCGTTTCGATACGGGCTCTTAAATGCACCCCAACGACTCTTTCTATTTTGGTTTGTTTCGAAACAGGGTCGGGCATTTCGAAACGGGTGGTTGTAGACTACATTTATGGAGGTGAGATAACACTCCAAACGGCTCTATTGATGAATGCAACAACCACAACGACTAGAAATCAATGAGAAGGTATAAAAGGGACCTCTAAAAGCTCCAGCAACATCTATTGATCCAAAAGAAAACATCCAAACATCAAATCCAAGCATTTGTGCCTAAATCCCATTATTGTCTAGAAACCCCAATTGTATTTTTCATTCTTATCATTTCAATTGGGTTGAGTGCTTATAATTGGGCTACAATTTGTATTGAGAGATACTTTCTTAGCCAACAAAATCTTTGTTCTATTTGTGTGAGGTTTGAGTTAAATTTTGGGTAGAAAATTTAACCGAAAATTGTAAAGGTTACCTCCTTAGCCTAGAAAAGGGGAAGAGCAATTAGTGGAATTGTTGCAAATCCTTAGTGAAGCTAAGGTAGTGGATGTAGAGTTCATTTGGAACTTGAACCACTCTAAAATTCCTTGTCTATCTTTTTAATTTGCAATTTCCACCACCTAAACCTTTAAAAATCCAATTCACCCCCATCTTGGTTCATTTCGATCATTCGATCCACTCAACAAATGGTATTAGAGCCTACCTCTTTGAGTATTAAAAACCACAAGAGGAGTTCCTAGGAAGAGTGTGATCATCCAAAAATCAAGAGATGGCTTCAACCTCCGGTTCAAGCATGTATGAGTCTCAATCCGCTACAAAGACACCCTTCTTCAATGGTGACAACTATCCGTTTTGGAAGAATAGAATGAGGCTCTTCATCAAGTCCAATGACTACTTGGTTTGAGATGTGATTGAAGATGGCCCCTACATTCTATTGAAGCAAGATAGTGAAGGCAAGATGGTCTTGAAGAAAAAGGTGGAGATGAGTGAAGAAGAAAGGAGAAAGATCCAAATAAATGACAAAGCTCTCCACATGCTCTTTTGTTCATTCGGTCCGGACATCTATTCCAAAGTGTCATCCATTGAGAGTGCCAAAGAAGTCTGGGACACTCTTGAGAATACCTATGAGGGAACAAATGATGTCAAAGAAACTAAGATTGGAATTCTCAATCTTAGTTATGAAAATTTCAAGATGGAGCTCGATGAGACGGTGTCTAAGATGTTTGATCGATTCTCCACAATAGTCAATGGGCTCAAAGGATTTGGAGAGACAATACCGGAAGACAAGCTTGTCCGGAAACTGCTCTATTCACTTCCCGAATCTTGGGATGGGAAGAGAACCGCCATCATAAAAGCTAAAAATTTGAAGACTTTAAAGCTTGATGAGCTAGTGGGTTCTCTCCTTACACATGAGATTATGAAGCAAGGAAGGGAAGAAGAGAACAAGAAAGAAGAGAATAGAGTAGAAAAGCTAGAGGTTGAAAAGAAGAAGAAGATGAGAATAGCTCTCAAAGCTTTACTACTTGAGGAGAGCTCTTCTAGTGAGGAGGATGAGCTAGAAGAATTGGCTATGATAGCCAAACGATTCTCACGCTTTATGAGGTCCAACCGGGGAAGAAAAATCCAAATAAAAATGGACTTCAAAGGTAAGAACAAAGAAGAAGCAAGGGATCAAATCATTTGCTTTGAGTGCAATAAACCCGGTCACACACGTTCGGAGTGCCCTCAACTCAAGAAGAAGGGCTTTGAGAAGAAGAAGAAGCTCAAAGCCAAGCTTGCTACTTGGAGTGATGAGGAGTCATCGGAGGATGACGAACAAGAAGTGGCCAACCTTTCCCTCATGACACTTGAGGAAGATTCCTCTATGGTAACCTCTAACTCATCATCTTTTGATTTTACATATGATGAATTAAATGATGCATATGATGAGTTGCAAGAGGTCTATGATGAATTAGTTGAGAAATATAAGGAGTCGGTCATTAGGAATAAGAAAATCATTTTGGAACTAAATGAGAAAAATGACTCACTCTCTCAAGCTAATTCAAAATTTGAGAAAAAGATATTAGGGTTGAAAGATGAACTAAAATTTTTTCAAGATGAAAATGTTGACCTTAATAATCTTTTATATCAATGTAATAGTGAACACCAAAAGGTGTTAGATGAGCTTAACAAGCTTAAGAAGTCCTTTAAAAATGTTGGTAGTGTGAAGCATGAAATTGATGAATCTTCTAAAACAAACCAACTCAAGAAAATGACTAATAACTACAAACAAGGTAGTCTTCCTAGACATAGAAGAACTAAAAGGATTAGAAGTGAATGGGTTCTTAAGGAACTTGTAAAATCTAATAATATTGTTGCTATGTCACCTTGGATCCCTAAGGGAACCAAGTTAATGGGAGCTAACACTCATGGACCCAAAATGATTTGGGTACCAAAAACAAAAGCTTAATATCTTTGTTTGTAGGGGGAGCATTGCTACAAGGCCAAAGCACAAAGTCAAAACTCATGGTACCTTGATAGTGGATGCTCAAGGCATATGACCGGAGACAAGAGTAGATTCATGGATCTAAAGCCAAAAAGTGGAGGAGTGGTGACATTTGGTGACAACTCCAAAGGCCACATTAAAGGTATTGGCTCCATAGGTAATCACTCTACTATTCTCATTGAAAATGTCTTGTATGTCGATGGTCTTAAACATAACTTGTTGAGCATAAGTCAATTGTGTGATAAAGGATTTAATGTTCTATTTGATAAAAATGGATGAAAAATTGTTGACATTAAATCTAATAATATTATGCTCATAGGTCATCGCATAGGGAACAGATACATGGTGCATCTAGATGACATACATACATCTCATGCATGCTTAGTAGCACAAAATGAAAATGATGCATGGTTGTGGCATAGGAAACTAGGACATGCTAGCATTAGTGTTTTAGAAAAACTAGTTTCCCTTGATCTAGTTAGAGGTTTACCCAAGATTAAATTCTCAAACGATAAAATTTGTGATGCATGCTCTAAGGGTAAACAACATAAGTCTTCCTTTAAATCCATTAATGATGTTTCTACAAGTAGATGTTTACAACTAATCCATATGGATTTATTTGGGCCAATTAGGACTATGAGCTTGGGTGGTAAGTCTTATACATTTGTACTTGTTGATGATTTTTCTAGATTTACTTGGGTTCTATTTTTAAGTACTAAAGATGAGGCTTTGGAAAAATTCATCACATTTTCAAAACTAACCCAAAATGATCTTAAACTTAGAATTTCACATATTAGAAGTGATCATGAAACCGAGTTTCAAAATTTAGGGTTTGAAGATTTTTTGAATGAAAATGATATTAGCCACAATTTTTCGGCTCCTCGAACTCCTCAACAAAATGGGGTAGTTGAGAGGAAAAATAGAACTTTACAAGAAATGGCTAGAACTATGCTTTGTGAAAATAATTTACCTAAATATTTTTGGGCGGAAGCCACAAATACCGCTTGCTATATTGTTAATCGAGTAATGATTAGGCCAATTTTAAAGAAAACACCTTATGAGATTTTAAAATCTAAAAAGCCTAACATTAGCTATTTTCACCCTTTTGGTTGCAAGTGTTTTGTTTTAAATAATGGAAAAGACAACTTAGGTAAATTTGATGCAAAAAGTGATGAAGCTATTTTCATAGGATACTCTTTAACCTCTAAAGCCTATCGAGTATTTAACAAAAGAACTTTAGTAGTAGAAGAATCTATACATGTTGTATTCGATGATAACCTCCTTCCAAGGAAGGATTCTTGTGATGATGATGATGTAGGAATCATAAATGCCTTTGATGGAGGACAAACTTAAAAGGAGGATGAGATTCCAACAAAAAAAGAGGACACACAAGATCCACCTCTTGAAGCCTTGAAGGACTTGGCTCTTGAGGAAAAGGAAGTGAGCTACCCAAGGGAGTTCAACTATGTCAAAGATGGTGAAATCTTGGGTGATCCATCCAAGGGGGTAACAACTCGATCTTCTCTTAGATTAATGAATCATGTTGCATTTATCTCATGCATAGAGCCTAAGAATATAAAAGAAGTATTGAAAGATGATTTTTGGATTATGGCTATGCAAGAAGAGTTAAATCAATTTGAGAGAAGTAACGTTTGGACATTAGTTGATAGGCCTAGTAATCAATCTACCATAGGAACTAAATGGGTCTTTAAGAACAAGCTAGATGAGAGTGGTAACATTGTGAGAAATAAAGCTAGACTAGTAGCACAAGGTTACACTCAAGAAGAGGGAATATATTTTGATGAAACCTATGCACCCGTAGCTAGAATGGAAGCCATTAGGATGTTGCTTGCATATGCATGTTATCATGATTTCAAGCTTTTTCAAATGGATGTTAAAAGCGCGTTTTAAATGGTTTTATAAATGAAGAAGTGTATGTGGAACAACCACCGGGTTTTGAAGACTCAAAATTTCCAAATCATGTTTTCAAACTCACTAAAGCTCTTTAGGGTTTACAACAAGCTCCTAGAGCTTGGTATGAAAGACTTTCAAACTTTTTAATTGAAAAAGGTTTTGAAAAAGGTAAGGTGGACATTAAAATTTTTATAAAAATGTATAAAAATGACATCTTAGTAGTTCAAATTTATGTTGATGATATTATTTTTGGTTCTACTAACGAATGTCATTGCAAAGAGTTTGTTAAGCTAATGCAAGGTGAATTCGAGATGAGCATGATGGGGGAACTCTCATTCTTTTTGGGACTTCAAATCAAGCAAAAGAAGGATGGCACCTTCATCAATCAAGCAAAGTACATAAAGGATATGCTCAAGAAGTTTGGCTTAGAGAATGCAAAGCCTCAAGCCACACCTATGAGCTCATCTACAAAGCTTGACAAAGATGAAGGAGGTAAGTGTGTTGACTCTAAGCTTTACCGTTCTATGATTGGATCTTTGCTTTACCTTACCGCAAGTAGACCGAATATCTTGTTCAATGTTTGCTTGTGTGCTAGGTTTCAAGCTACTCCTAGAGAGTCTCACCTTATAGCCGTTAAGAGAATCTTTAGGTACCTTAGAGGTACTCCTTGTTTAGGTCTTTGGTACCCTAGAGACTCCACCTTCAACCTTCATGCTTATTCGGATGCGGATTATAGGGGATGCAAAATCGATAGGAAGAGTACTTCGGGAACTTGTCAATTCCTAGGTAGTATGCTCATATCTTGGTTCTCTAAGAAACAAAATAGTGTAGCCTTATCTACCACCGAAGCCGAGTATATATCCTTAGGGAGTTGTTGTGCTCAAGTCCTTTGGATGAAGCAACAACTCTTAGATTATGGTATTAAAGTTGAAACCATACCCCTAAAATGTGACAACACTAGTGCTATATGTTTAACAAAAAATCCCAGCCAACACTCTAGAACCAAACACATAGAAATAAGACATCATTTCATTAGAGATCATGTCCTTAAAGAAGATGTGGTTATAGAGTATGTAGACACCTTAAATCAATTAGCGGACATATTTACAAAACCTTTAGACAAATAGCATTTTTGGTCCCTTAGGAGAGAGTTAGGTCTAGCTATCCTATCTTGACCTTTTAGCACCTCTTATGTGCTTAAATTTGCTTGATCTTGTGAAATTCCATGTTTATGTGTTTTTACTCCTAATTTCATCCATGCCTATAGCTAGGGGGAGTATGTTTATGTTTGCATAAGTTTTTCCTGCTCATTCATGTCATTCATGCAAGTTAGGCCTTAGAAAAACTCATTTTTATGCACTTTTAGAGCCTCATCTGCACTTCCAGGCCCAGGTGTATCAAAACGGGTGAACCAGTTTCGATACGATTGCTTTAAAATCATATCTGAGAGAAGGGCGTTTCGAAACGCCTTAACAGGGTTTCGAAACGTTTTGGCTACTGCCAAGGGGTGTATCGAAACAAGTTTCGATACGTGTCAACGGGGCTTCGATACGGTCAACCCCATATAGAAACGGTCAGCTGGAGTTCTAAAAATGGTCAAACTCTCGTGCCCGCGTTTCGTAACGGTCAAGACCGTTCCGAAACGGGTTTGCGGATTGCTTTAAGAAGGGCTTTTAATGATAAAGTTACACTTTAATTAAAACTCTCCCAAAACCCTAAAAACCCTAGCCCGAATTTTTCCTATAAAAACCCTCTAAACCTCTTTGTTTTTCACCAAATCTTGAGGGGTTTTTCTCTAAAACACTTGTCTAAGCAAGCTTCAACAACATTGTGCAAGGATTTTCATTCATTCATCCAAAATCCCAAATTAAGGTATTTTTCCTCTTTTTATTTTTCCTTCAATTTATGTTCGAATCTTAGGTTAGAAAATTTTATTTTTGTATAGTTTATATGTTTTTATGCTTGGGTTTTTCATATCTTGTAAAATTTTTTCAAAATCTTCAATTTTCTGATTCGAATATAAAAAATTTCACTCGTATTTTTTTACTGTTTTTCTCTTAAATTTTTTTGTGTTTTTATTTTGTTTTGTTTATTTATTTTTTTAAAAACTTGTTTTTAAACCTAAGTGAGATTTATCATTGGATTGAATTACAAAATCTATGCATACACTTAAATTTTTTTATATCGCTTGCTTGCTTATATTTTTAGGATGACGGAGAATGTTAACCAAAAGCGTAAGTCCGTTCAATCCGGTGAATCGAGTATATGTCCAAATCTCGCCCTGCTCTTTCAAAAATCTCTTCGAACTACAGAGTTGAGAGAACGTTTCAAATATGTCAAGGAGTACGAAGTTCGTCGTGAGCGTGTGATTGATCTCCACTTCCTTTACTCCGAGCGATTTCTTTTCCGTTACCACGAGCGTTTGAGAGAATGAGATTTTCTTGTCTTGTTGAGCATCCCGGACATTTGCTACAAACACATGGTACTTCTCTTTTACTCCAATGCTCACCTTATCAATGATGAAGAAAATTCCGAAGTTGTTGGGATTGAATCTTATATTTTGGGGAAAAAGTTTGTTGTTAATGTCCCTCTCTTGGAGTCTACATTTTCTCTTAAGGATGTAGGAATTGAGAATGAGAGTCACTTTGGTTCTCACACCGGTCAAGTGCTTACTTTGGATGCGCACGATCGTTTCCTCCATTTGATAGTCTCATGGTTCCTTCCCCCCTCCAGAGGTAAATATTCTCACATCCGTCAAGTTGACTATTTTTGGCTTGAGTGTTTCCGTCGTGGTGAGTGCCCTAATCTTGCTAAGATCATATTTGCCGAGATGGTTAACAATATTAAGCTTCGTGACACCGATGCCTTGAAATCTTTCACTTATGGAACGGTCTTAAGTCACATCTTTAGCAAGCTTGGTCTCGATTGCTCCTACGACTCTCCGGAACCCCGCAAGTCAAAAATTGGTGAGTCCTCTCTTCGTAAGTCCGGTTTTCGCTATGTCAACAATGGACAATGGGCACGTGTTGATAGGGAAGCACCTCCTCCTCCTCCTGTTGAACCTCAACCTCAAGCTCAAGTTGCAAACAATGAAGCTCTCACGGCTTTCCTTACCGAGCGGTTCAATGCCATGGACACTAACATGGCTTCGGGCTTTGGTGCTATCAATACCCGTTTGCAAAATGTAGAGGATCGACTCCAATCCCTTGAGAATTCACACTCGGCCATGGATATGTCCTTCTCTACCTTCTATGGCCAATGTATGAAGTTTCGCCGTTCTCAAGTCAAGAGCGATGATGAGACTTCGGATGATGATGGTGACAACGAGGCCTAGGATATTCATAACATATCATATTATCTATGCATTTTAGGATTAAGTTTGCATCTTTATTTCCATTATGTTTTATGAACATATGCTTTTGATTTTATTTGGGATTATGCTTTGAACTTTATGTTGAAGATTTATGTTTTGGATATTTTAATTTTATGAATTAATATTATTGTTGCTTATTGCTTATTACTTAATGCTTATTGCTACTAACCCTATCTCTTCTCTATGAGCCTTGTTTATTATTTTTGATCTAACAAAAAGGGGGAGAAGACATCTAAGAGCCAAAAATTCGTTTTAAATGTTTAAAGTGTTTTTAAGTTTTAAAACTTGAATTTCAAAGTTAAAACTTTTTTAAAACTTTAAAAACCTATCTTAAATTAAGGGGGAGTTAGAATGTGTTCAAAAATTTCAAAACTCTTAAAAATTCTAACTTTGGTTTTGTTATATCAAAAAGGGGGAGATTGTGAAACCGATATTTTAATTTTGATATAACTAAAGAACCTAAGGACTAAATTGAAAATGTCAAAACAAATTTTTAAGTCCTCAAACATCCCCATATGATTTAAAGAATATGCCTAAGTTAAAAACTAAGCTTTCCAAATATTTTCTAAGTGTTCTTAAAGCCGAAACAGTGTTTTTCGAGTCCCTGTTTCGAAACAGCCTAAGGCGTTTCGAAATGGTTTTGAAACTGTCAACCCATGTTTCGAAACGGGTATCGAAACGTTTTCAACACTGCCAACCCATGTTTCGAAACAAGTATCGAAACAGCTTTAGAACATAGAGAACCCGTATCGAAACGACATCAAGTGTTTCGAAACGGTTCTTCATTTGATTTGAAAAATATGACCGTTGCAAGTTTTTAACTGATTTTTAAGAAACCGTTAAGGCGTTTCGAAACGAGTTCAAGCCGTTTCGAAACGACCCTTGACAGTGGCAAAAGTGTTTCGAAACGGGTAAGACCGTTTCGATACGGGCTCTTAAATGCACCCCAACGACTCTTTCTATTTTGGTTTGTTTCGAAACAGGGTCGGGCGTTTCGAAACGGGTGGTTGCAGTCTGCATTTATGGAGGTGAGATAACACTCCCAACAACTCTATTGATGAATGCAACAACCACAACGACTAGAAATCAATGAGAAGGTATAAAAGGGACCTCTAAAAGCTCCAGCAACAACTATTGATCCAAAAGAAAACATCCAAACATCAAATCTAAGCATTTGTGCCTAAATCCCAATATTGTCTAGAAACCCCAATTGTATTTTTCATTCTTATCATTTCAATTGGGTTGAGTGCTTGTAATTGGGCTACAATTTGTATTGAGAGATACTTTCTTAGCCAACAAAATCTTTGTTCTATTTGTGTGAGGTTTGGGTTAAATTTTGGGTAGAAAATTTAACCGAAAATTGTAAGGGTTACCTCCTTAGCCTAGAAAAGGGGAATAACAATTAGTGGAATTGTTGCAAATCCTTAGTGAAGCTAAGGTAGTGGATGTAGAGTTCATTTGGAACTTGAGCCACTCTAAAATTCCTTGTCTATCTTTTTAATTTGTAATTTCCACCACCTAAACCTTTAAAAATCCAATTCACCCCCCTCTTGGTTCATTTTGTTCATTCGATCCACTCAACAGAGAGCGTATCGATACAGATGCAATCTATTTAGATACGCTGTTTCGGTACGGTGAGGGGCGTATCGAAACACGTTTATCCAGTAGCCAAACTTGTAAAAAAGGTATCGATACAGCTGGAAGCGTATCGATACGCCTAAACGTTTTTCAATAGTTTGGCCTTGGAACACTTAGAAAATATTTGGAGTTTGAGACTTTCAAATCAGATTGAAGCCTTGATAATTTAAAAATCATTTGAGGGACTTAAAAATTTATTTCAAGTTTTCAATTTAATCCTTAACATACATTGTTATATCAAAATCAAACATAGGTTTCACAGACCATAATATTTATTTTTTAAAATCGGGGAGCAGAAATGTACATGAGATATATTTTAGTGGCCATTGCAGTAGTTTACCCTTATTTTTTAGCTGCCAGGTCAGCAAGCCGTCAATGTTTAACGGCAACAAACAACTCAGTGACCAAAAGTTTACGCCCCGAAAACGTAAGTGATCTTACTGGTCATTTTTCAAAATCGGTGACCAACTCTGTACTGGGGGTAAACATAAATGACTATTCCAGTAGTTAACCCAACTAAATTACAAAAAATGAATATGGGTCAATATTAACTAAAAATAAATTTTAGGTATTAGAATAAACAAAAATATTATTGGACTAAATTGCCAAAAACATAAATAAATACGAGGTAATATTGACTAAAAATTAAATTGTAGGGACTAAAATAAACAAAAATATTATTCGACTAGATTACCAAAAATAGAAATATATATGTGATAATTTCGGCTAAGAATAAAGTTTTAGGGACTAGAATGACAAAAAAATATCATCATATTAAAAACATTTGACTAGATTACAAAAATTTAAAATAAAAGGGGTCAATTTCGGTTAAAAATATCTAATTGGTCTAAATTAAAACCTAGAAGCATAAATTACATACCTAATTAAAATAACTCTAACATTAAATGTCGAATCTCAATTAAATTAACCTAAATTGGGACTCAATTGAATTAAACTAAAACTTAAAAGTGATCATTAAGGGTTTAAATGAAAAACATCTAAAGTTGAAAGGGCGAAAAAGTAATTGCCCCAACCTAAAAATCTAGACGGGTAGTTCCCTCCCTCCCACCCATTTCAAATTAAAGTAAAAAAAAACATTTGTTTATTAAAGGGAGAAATGAATAGGGGTCAATTTGGACTAAAAATTATCAAATTGGTCCTTAATTTTAGTTTATAGACTACAAATTAAATTTTAGCTACTAGAATATACAAAAATATTATTGGACTAAATTTCCAAAAATATAAAAAACATGGGGTAATTTTGACTAAAAATTAAATTGTAGGGACTAGAATAAACAAAAATATTATTCGACTAAATTACCAAAAATAGAAATATATATGGGTCAATTTTGGCTAAAATAAAGTTTTAAGGACTATAAGTAACAAAATATCATCATATTAAAATGTAAAACCTATGTTTGATTTTGATATAACAAATTGTTTTAAGGACTTATTTGCAAAGTAAATAAAATTTTATGTACATTAAAGTCTCATAATTGACAAGTAGTTTTAAGCCCAAATTGTTTTCCAAAGTCAAAACTTAAACCCTATAAAATTTTCTAAGCATTTTTAAGCTAAACAAATACAAAAACGTACAGGCGTTTCGATACACCCAAGGGTGTTTCGTTACGGCCAAACCTTATTTGGCTACTGGAAAAAATCATTTTGATACATGCTTATACTGTTTCAATACATCCTTCTTTAGGGTTTAAGAATTTTAAGCATCTTGTATCGTTACGGCCTTGCCGTTTCGATATGGTCTGAGAGATTTGTAAAACCTTAGCATTTATTATTTTTGACCATTACTTGTCAGTTATTGGGAAGGAGCAAGTTTTTAGAAGGCAGTTAACCCGTATCGGTATGCCTTAGGGCCGTTTCGATATAGATTTTCGCAATAGCTCAAGTGAGTAAATTTACATCGGTACGACCAAAGCCGTTTCGATAAGACCCCTTATACCATTTTGTTACACGTTCACGTGTTTCGATACGCCCCTATTTATTACCTGCAATGACTCTTTCTGTTTTGAGATAGAGATCGGTACGTGCCTTTGTGTTTCGATACGGGCAGGTGTAGAAGTACATTTATGGTGGGAAATAAAGGCTCCAACGTCTTTATTGATGACCTCAACCACCCTATCGGCTATAAATCAATGCAATGGTATAAATACAAGCCTCAAAAGCTTCAGCAACAACTATTGAACCTCAAAGCAACATCCAAGCAATCAAATCCAAACCTTAGTACTTATTATCAAATTTTTGTACCCAACTCCTTGAGTTCTTATTGTAAATCAAATTTGAGAGTTTGGGAAGTGTTTGTAAATCAATTGGGCTATATTTATCTTGTGAGAGATCTATTGTAATGTCCAATATTCTTCTTTGTAAAGTGAGAATCTTGTGGTTCAATCTTTGGGTAGAAAGATTGAACATTTGTAAAGGTTTCCTCCTTAACCTAGAAAAGAGGAAGAACAAATTAGTGGAGAGACTGTTGAAAATTCTTAGTGGGAGATAAGGTAGTGGGTGTAGAGCTTGTTTAGAAGCTTGAACCACTATAAGTTTCTTGTCTATCATTTTTACTTGTTCTTTTTGCTCCCTCCAATTTTTAAAGTGCCAATTCACCCCCTATTGGCCATATCGGTTAATTTGATTCACTCAACAATTGGTATCAGAGCCTACCTTTTTGAAGGCTTCACAACCACAAGAGGAGATCCTAGAAGAGTGTTGATCAACTTCCAAGTCAAGCCATTTCATCTACCTCCGGGCCAAGCATGTACGAGTCTCAATCTATCACCAAACCACCATTCTTCAATGGGGATAACTATCCCTATTGGAAGAACCGAATGCACCTCTTCATCAATTTAAATGATTACACCATATAGGATTTGGTAGAAGATGGACCAATCATTCCCATGAAGAGAGATGAAGAAGGAAGGCTTGTTCTGAAGAAGAAGATGAAGATGAGTGTAGAGGATAGGAAGAAATTGCAAGTGAATGACAAAGCCTTGCACATGCTATTTTGCTCACTCGGACCGGGCATCTACTTCAAAGTGTTCTCGATCACAAGTGCCAAAGAAGTGTGGGACACTCTTGAGACCACATACGAAGGAACAAACTATGTGAAAGAGATGAAAATCGGGATCCTCAACCTTAGTTACAAGAACTTCAAGATGGAGTCCGATGAGACCGTAACGATGATGTTTGATCACTTCTCCGACATCGTAAATGGTTTAAAGGGCTTCAGAAAGATCATCCCCGAAGACAAGTTAGTCCAGAAGCTTCTCTACTCACTTCCCGAATCATGGGATGGGAAGAGAACTGCAATCATTGAGGAAAAGAATTTGAAGACCTTGAAGCTCGATAAGTTGGTAGGATCTCTCCTTACTCATGAAATCATGAAACAATGGAGAGAAGAAGAGAAGAGAAAAGAAGAAAGAAGAGTAGTCAAGCAAGAGATAGAGAAGAAGAAGCAAAGAGTAGCTCTCAAAGCCTCTCTACCACAAGAGGAGAGCACTTCTAGTGGGGAAGAAGAGTTTGCAGAATTGGCTATGATAGCCAAAAGATTCTTAAGGTTCATGAAGTTCAATCGTGGTAGAAAGTTTTCAAGAAGAAGAGACTTCAAGAACAAGAACTGTAACCCCCTTAACCCGGCCTAGACGGTTGACCCGAATTAAGAAAGTCACACGGGGAAAACCAAAGTCAACCCGAAAGTCAACCTTGATTAACGACCCTTTTTTTTCTTTTTAAACTTGTCTAGATGCACATTAACCCTAGTTGTGATCAAACAAACAACATTCTCAAAGATCATAAACATCAGAGATCAAACAGGGACCTAATTGAACAAATTACAACTTTAGGGACCAAACTGTAAATTCTGATAATTATAAGGACTTCAACCAAATTAAAGTTACCAACTTAAAATTAATCATGTTTCATGCATCTCGGCCAAATTTCAGCTCAAACGGACATCCCGAACTCACACAATTGCACATACAAGTTTCAGGACCAAAATGCAAACATTTTGAAACACATAACTGCCCATGTCAGCCCCCAACGGTCATGCGTTCCGAAACGGGAGACAGCCCGTTTCGAAACGCGGGGCCGTTCCGCAACGCGTACCGAAACGAGGGCTGACAGTAGCCTTTCCGTTTCGGAACGGTGTCACCCGTTTCGGACGCCTGGGCTGCTTCGAGGCACCCGTTCCGAAACGGTAGGCACTGTTCCGATACGACCTGCACAAAATGTAGAAAAATACTTGCTTAAACATGCAATTGACCAACCAATCATGCTCCAAATGCTATCAAACTTTACCAACAACTCATACAACATCCAAGAGACATATTTGCATCAACCAATCATCATTAGATCAACATATATGAAAAGCCCCAAATCTAAAGGCATGCTTCCTACACAAGCAACCATCCATGCACAAAAGCCTTCAAACCAACACATAATGGCCAATTACAAAAACCAACATTAACAACAACATAAATCCAACATAGGGAGTTCCAAACATCTCCCAAAACATCAACATAGGTCCCCCATTGCCAAATGCCAAAAGCTAAAAGTGTTTAAGAAAACCTTCTCATACATGAGCTTAACTTCCACTTGATTGCTTGCCCTCCTTGCTGCCCTCAATGCACTTTAATGCTCTGCATTATTGGTTTTGGAAAATAGAGAGAGCGTAAGCAAAAGCTTAGTGAGGAATGCTCATTAAAACCACACAATAATGCATTTATAAAACTCATTTATAAATCATACTTCAAAATACATTTAGACATGCTCACAAGCAATCTTAAACAAGCATCTCATGCTTCATATCATAACATGTCATATTGGCCACAAGTGATAATTACCATCTTTAAAACAAGATCAACATAAGACTCACACATGGACTTTTAAACACCATTGTGATCTTATCCCCAAGGACTTTTAAACACCTTGGCCCATGGACTTTTAAACACCATGGCAAGGACCACACAAGGACTTTTAAACACCTTTGTGTCCTTAACAAGTTTCACCTCAAGGACTTTTAAACACCTTGACCCCAAGGACTTTTAAACACCTTGGCCATGGACTTTTAAACACCATGATATGAATCACCCCAAGGACTTTTAAACACCTTGGCCCAAGGACTTTTAAACACCTTGGAAAGGACCACACAAGGACTTTTAAACACCTTTGTGTCCGTAACAAGAACCATCCAAGGACTTTTAACCACCTTGATGTTCTTAAGTAAACAAGGCTCACTAAAGGACTTTTAACCACCTTAGTGACCTTAACCTTTTCAAAAACATCACTTGCCAATATACATCATATATCATCAATAATCCACTGTTTTAAAGCATTTAACCAAGCCATAAACATCATGCATCTTTAAGCATCAAACAACATTTATACAATGTTCAAAAACAAGGAACTCTAACCTTGAGTTTCCTTAAACACATGGCTTATAATCCCAGCAAACACACATGCTAGATATGCTTTAAAAACAGAATTTAAACATGCAACAAACACATTGCACCCAACCATCACATGGTTCCTCAACAAGAGAGTGTTTCCGAAAACTTACTCTTGAGCTTAGAAAAGTTGTTTAGACTTAGACTAAGCTCCCAAACCTCCAAAACATTGGTTTCAAAGCCGAAAACCAAAATCCACTCACCGATTCCGTTTCGCCTCTTGCCGAAACACCAAATCAAGCTTCCGGATCACCACCACTTGGATCCAAAGATGACTCCCCTGTTTTAACACATTAAAACAGTAGATTAATGCATCATCATGCATTAATAGCTTCAAAGAAAGCACCTAAACCCGCTGCTCTCATCCACACTCCATTTTCGGCCACCAAACACAACCGAAAATGCATCTAACAACTCCTCAACAAAGCCCAGCCATAAACCATCAAAACTAAGCATCCTTAAACATCATTCAACATCTAAAAAGGACCTAACAACATCCTTATACCTCCAGCAACAACAGATCCACAAGATCACCCAAAAACAACCAAGAATCACAAGCTAAACTTAGGAAATTCAACCTATCCGGGATTGCATTAATCAAAACTCAATTCCTTAACAAATTAATGTTCATTTATCATCAAAAACACATCTCAAATCACAGCTTTAACAGATCTAACGAAAATCTATCAAAAATCACCAAATCTTGCATTTAAAGCCAAGATCCATTTCACAACTTTAAAAGCCTTTAATAAAACATCAATTAAGGATTGAGAACTTGGGAATTTCAGTAAAGAACTGAGAGTTTAGAGGAGAAGGACGTTCTTACCTCCAAACTTGAGTTTTCTCCCTTTTAGAACCAAAAAGCTTGAAAATCCAAATAGCAAATTGCAAGGTTTTGTTGTAGAGATGATTAGGAATCCAAAGAGAATTGAAAATATAGATTTGAGTGACAAAATCAGAAAGAAATCTCTGGAGAGAAAGTGTTTGGATTGAGAGAAAATGAGAGAAAAAGGAAAATAGGAAAATTAGTTACAAAATAGCCAAAATGATTTCCCTCCACTTTTCTTTAACTTTAAAATCAGAATTAAACATTAAAATATCTTAGAAAAATCTGGAGAAACTCCTTTTGGAATAATAGCTCCTTAAAGATTCAAAGTTTCAATCCTTTATAAAACAGTCACGCAACTTTCAAAAATTACATTTTGGTCACTAGCCAAAATGTCACCCTTCCAAACCTCATTTTTCAAAATTGATTTCACAGTTCACTTATATATATATATTAAAATATGATTTTAGAACATTTTTCCATATTTTTAATGCAACCCGAACTAGGCTTTCCTAATTTCACCCTTATAGATTCGAACCGCACTTTGACCGAACCGGTCAACGCCCAAAACTTCCAAGCCCAAAACCGGGGCGTTACAAGAACAAAGAACAAAGAAGAAGAAAAAGACCAACTCATTTGTTATTAGTGCAAGAAGCTGGGTCACATTCGCATCGATTGTCCTCAACTAAAGAAGAAGAGCTTTGAGAAGAAGAAGAAGCTCAAGGTTCAAATAGCAACTTGATGAGGAGTCATCATCCGAGGATGAGAAGCATGAAGTGGCTAACCTTTGCCTCATGGCCCTTGAGGAGGAACCTATGGTAAACTCTACTCGTCATCTCTTACTTATGATGAACTATATGATGCCTACGATGAGTTGCAAGATATTTACGATGAATTGGTTACGAAATATAAAGAGTTTATTTTTAAAAACAAGAAAAACTATTTCTGATTTGAAATCTCAAAACGAGTCTCTTTCAAAAACTAATTCCGAATTGGAAAATAAGGTTTTATACTTGATAAATCTTTCAAATAAGCTTAAAAAGAAAAATCTTAATGTTGAAAAACTTCTTTCCGATTTCCAAGATTATCACACTAAGGAAGTGGATAATCTTAAAACTTCTTTTACTATTGGGAAAAGTGGTTTTGAAAAGGGTAGTTCTACAAAAACCAAATATGTAAAGAGAAAGCATTTTAACTACAAACAAAGTGGCTCTCAAAGGCCTCCTAGAGCTAATAGGATTATAAGTGTATGGGTTCCTAAGGAACTTGTAGCTTCTAATAATATTTGTAACCCCCTCGACCCGGTTTGGGTGATAGACCGAACCGAACGGGTCACACGAGGAATATTGAAGTAAACTGGGAAGTTTACTCCAATAAACGACCCTATTTTTTCATTTTATCTTGTCTAGGTGCTCATTATTATCGTCTAGGATAAACATTGCAGCGGAACAATTTGCAACTCGACCGGACAACGATTAGAGACCCAATTGAACACAAACACATTTTATGAACTTTTTTTGTAATTTTACCAAATTTCAAGGACTTATCCCATTTTTATGTTACCAACCTTTAATTAACCACATTACATTCCTCTCTGTTGAAAATTAGCTCAAAACAATCATCCAAGCTCATTTAATTGCATCCACAACATTCAAGGACCAAAACGTAAGGACATAGAACTTTAAAATATTCCAATAACCAACTTAACTGCAGAGCGTTTTGGTACATGTTGCACTGTATTGGAACATCCGTATCGGAACAGGGTCAAGCGTCTTGAAGCTCAGGCTCGTATCGAAATAGCCTCGAAGGTGTTTCAGAACACGAGATTCCAGTAGCAAAGCATATCGAAATACCCCTTCCCTGTTTCGAAACCCCTAAGCCATTTCAAGCATACTATTTCGGTACATGCTTAGGTGTACCGAAACACCTGGGCTTGTAACGACAAATTTTGCTGGTTTTTCACATTTTAATCCAATCATAATCAATCCAACATGCATACAACATATCTAAACATCCATCCTCATTCAACCATGGCATATTCATCATCATAACATGAGCATTTGCATCAAAGATATACTATTGGCAAGCAACCTATTGTAAAACCAAACAACAAACCAATATGCATGGGAAAGCTTAAACCAAATACCAAAGGCCATTTAGAAGTCTAAAATAGTAAACCAAACTTGCTCAAAAGGGAGTTTACATAAATCTCCCAACAACACAACGGATCCCCCATTACCCTTATTACGTATAGTCTAAACCGAAACATACATTCTCAAATGAAGTCTCTTGCGATCCCTTGCTATTTGCTGCCACCAAAACCTCAATTAACTGCATTGATGGACAAATGAAAGCGTAAGCACACAAGGCTTAGTAAGGAGGCTCAAAAGCAAAACACCATCAATGCATTAAAACCATTTTTCATGTCCACATTGAAATCTCATTTCAATTTACCAAAACAATATTTGAAAACCATCATGCCCTTTTAAAATCATGCACTTTCCTTAGACATAGATCAACATATTAAACTTCATGCTCATGTATCATGATTCATCAACGCGTTCCAATTCCACACTATATTTAAGCCTTCCCGTGCATAGCTACTATATGAAAAGCTTTAAGAGTAAAACATGCATAAACCACATTATGCAACATAAACAACTCATGATACATCATCAATTTTATTGGCTTACAAGTGATCATATAACAAGTTCACAACTCAAAACCACATATCGGATACACAGATTCAACAAGTGTCTACTCGACACTTCAAGCCATCTTAACCAGAATTGGTACATTCACAACCATAGGTACTATATCAACCAGGTACAACCACAACCCATAGGGACACCAACCCTATCTTCGGTTAGATGCTTAACCACTAACGAGAGACGGGACACCAACCTCCTCGATCGTTAGGGTACTTGAACAGAGACACGGGACACCAACCCCTCAATATCCAAGGCAACTTTTTATAGTGCACTCAATCCTATAGCTAGCTAACTATATCCGATATCATTTACAAACCATTTTCACAACTTCACTTGCCAATATAATTCACATTTAACACATACCTCATTGTTTTCAAAGCATCATCAAAAAATCACATTTCCAAGCATTAAACCATTATTAAAATCACAAGTATAAGACATATACTTACAAGGATCACTTACCATGTGCATCCTTCAACATCACATCATTAAGAAAAACAGTAATCACACTCTTTTAAACAAGCTTTAACAGTATGTAAATCGATTAAACCAAAACAATGCATAAATCATCACACAATAACACAACCGAGAGAGAAAACCCTTTTACTTAATTTTGAACTTAGGTAAGCGTTTCAAGCTTACCACTAAGTTCCCAAATCCCCCTTTAAAGCTTTTCAAAACTAAAATTCACGTTCTCACTCACCGACACGCGCAACCTCGACTAGCCGATGCGAATCCAAGCAATCAAAGTTCACGAAACTTCAACGATTACTTCCGATACGTTCTCCCTTGTTTATACCACACAAGAATAGAGGATTAATGCATCACAATGCATTAAAATCTCCAGCAAACAAACCTAATTCGTTACTCTGCCCAAAAACACCAAAACACCAATCCGAAACAACTAAAAGTACATTCGATTACACTACAAACCCAGCCCAGCCAAAACCTAACTCTTCCATCCATTTTTAATCATCAATTAACATAAAAAACAATCTGATTGCATCCTTATACCCCCAGCAATATCAGAACCACATTATCACCACAAAACCCCCAAAACTAGCAATTTAACAACTAGAGATCCAACTCATTTCAGGATTACTATTATAAAACCTTTATTTCAAATTCATCAACTAGAGATCCATCAAAGCTTTCTCTAACCATTTTCACCAATTTGATTATAAAACCTCATTAATAAACACATTTAGAGAGCCAAAGACTTGAGAATTTCAGTAAAGGACCTTGATTAGACGAGAGAAAAGAAAGATCACCTCTAACACAAGCTTTTCCCCTTGATTTCAATGATTTAGATGAAAACCTTCAAGAAATCCATAGATAGTTGATGTAGAAATCCATGAGAATCATTTAGAAATCAAAAGTGGATGAAAAGAGATAAATCTCTGGAGATTTTAGTGATGAAAAGATAGTTTGGCTGATGGGAAAGTTGAGAGAAAAGTGTTGGAGAAAAGTAGTTACGTAAGAAAATGTTTTAGCCTTTTAAAATCGTTTTATCAAATCCCATTTAATAAACCAATTAATTAAATCTTTTAAAAATAATAAAACAAGGGAAAAGGCTGATAACACCTTGGTATAATAGCTCCCTAAAGATTCTAAGCATTGACTCTCTTCAATTTAGTCATTAAAACGTATTTTGCAATTTTTACAATTTAATCACCATTTTCAAAATACTAATTAAATCAGTCCAATTTTATCAAATTGAACTCTCCAAAACCTTCAAAACATTATTTTAAGATTATAAAATATTTTCCCATATTTTATCCCCTTCAAAACCATTTATTTCAAATTAATCCTGAAACTAGCCTAACCCGCTAGAATCGGTTCACCCGAACCACTTAGCCGAACTCAGATAACTCCTAAGCCCGAGGCGTTACAAATCTCCCCCACTTAGGAAATTTCTTCCTCAAAATTTTACCTGGAGAAAAAAAGGTGCGGAGACTGCTTCAACATGTCCGCCTTGCTTTCCCACGTGGCCTCCTCAACCCCTCGATGTCGCCACAACACCTTTACAAGTTCAATCGTCATGGTACCTATACCTTCGCAACATCGAAACATGAAACACATCATGAATTTTCTCCAACTCAATAGGTAACCTCAACCGATACGCAACAGGACCCACACACTCCACTACTTCGTATGGTCCAATAAATCTTGGACTAAGCTTACCCTTACGTCCAAACCTCATTACCTTCTTCCAAGGCGATACTTTCAAAAACAAGTGGTCACCAACTACAAACTCAATCTCCCTTCAACCGATCCGAAGCCGCCTTCAACGGATCACAAACAAGCTTTATCTTTTTCGTCGTTCTCTTAAGAAAATATGGCAAAGAAACTAACTTTTGCCCCGCTTCCACCCAACAAAGAGGCGTCCTACACTTCCTACCATACAAGGCTTCATACGAAGCCATTTGTATACTTGCTTGAAAACTATTATTATAAACAAACTCCACCAAAGGCAACTGTTTCTCCCAAGAACCTTGGAATTCTATTACAAAACACAACAACATATCCTCAAGCACTTGGATAACTCACTTAGATTGTCCATCCATTTGAGGATGATAGGAGGTACTGAAATTAAGTCGTGTACCCAAAGTTCTATGTAAACACTCCCAAAACCTTGCTATAAACCTCGGTTCCCTATCCGAAACTATGGATCTAGGTACACAATGCAACCTCACTATTTCCGCAATGTACAACTCTGTCAGCTTATCCAACATATACGTAGTATGCAAAGCTATGAAATGCGCACACTTCGTAAGACGATCTACAATCACCCAAATAGAGTTTTTTATGGGGTCAAAGGTAAACCAGACACGAAATCCATCGTAATCCTCTCCCATTTCCATTTTGGTATCTTTAAAGGTTGCAACAGCCCGAAAGGAAATTGATGCTCGACTTTCACGCATTGTCAAACCATACACTTACTCAAAAATTCAGTAGCATCCTTCTTCAACCTTACCCAAAAGTACTCATCCTTCAAATCACGATACATCTTAGTACTACCAGGATGCATAGCAAAAGGGGTGCTATGTGCCTCAGTCAGAATAGTGCGCCTCAACTCAACATCATTCGGCACAACTATTCGACTCTTAAAACGCAAGACACCATCATAATTGAAACAAAAATCCATTGCACTAGCATCCGCTATATCCTGAACGTAAGATACCAACGAATCATCAATTAACTACTTCTCCTTCATCAACTAAACCAAGGAAGGTTTCACTTGTAACTTAGCTATCAATCCACCATCTCGCGATATACTAAACCGAGAAAACATCGCCTTCAACTCTACAGCCACCTTCCTACTTAAGGCATCAACCACAACATTGGCCGTTCTAGGGTGATACTTTACCGCTAAATCGTAACCCTTAAGCAACTCCAACCATCTTCATTGCCTAAGATTCAACTCCTTCTGAGACATTAGATACTTCAAGTTCTTATGATCCGTGTAAACCACACACTTCTCACCGTAAAGGTAATGCCTCCAAATTTTCAAAGTAAACACAACCGCAGCAAGCTCAAGATCATGGGTATGATAGCTGCACTCATGCACCTTCAATTGTCTAGATGCATACACCACCACCTTCTCACCTTGCATCAACACACAACCTAGACCAACATAAGATACATCACTATAAACTACAAACTCCTTACCCGATTCAGGTTGAATCAAGACAAGAGCTTACGTCAAAGCTTCCTTCAACCTCTCGAAAGATTGTTGCCTAACATCTGTCCATTCAAAGCGAACATTCTTTTGTAACAACTTGGTTAACGGAGTAGCAATCTTAGAGAAACCATCCACAAACCTTCAATAGTAACCCGCCAAACCAAGGAAACTACAAACTTCTGTCACTGATTTAGGCATCTTCCAATTCATCACCGCCTCAATCTTATGTGGATCAACCCAAATACCTTCGGTCAACACCACATGTCCAAGAAAAACAACTTACCTAAGCTAAAACTCACACTTACTTAACTTGGCTTAAAGCTGATTTTCCAACAACACTTGCAACACAATCCGCAAATGCTTATCATGATCCTCCTCGGTACGAGAGTACATGAGAATACATCAATAAACACAACCACAAACTGATCCAAAAATTCATGAAACACACGATTCATCATATCCATGAATGCATCCAGTGCATTTGTCAAACCAAATAGCATCACCAATAACTCATAATGCCCGTACCTTGTACGAAAAGCTGTCTTAGGTACATCCACATCTTTTACTTTCAACTGATAGTATCCAGATCTCAAATCAATCTTAGAAAACACTGAAGCATCTCGAAACTGATCAAACAAATCATCAATCCTTGGAAAAAGATACTTGTTCTTAATCATCAATTTGTTCAATTGCTGATAATCTATACACATTCGCATC
Organism: Hibiscus trionum; assembly: GCA_030270665.1. Taxonomy (NCBI): domain Eukaryota; kingdom Viridiplantae; phylum Streptophyta; class Magnoliopsida; order Malvales; family Malvaceae; genus Hibiscus; species Hibiscus trionum. The sequence continues at coordinate 2,401,253 of BSYR01000007.1, read as the reverse complement.
GTGCCATCTTTCTTCTTCACAAACAAGACCAGTGCACCCCAAGGTGAAACACTAGGCCTAATGAACCCTCGATCAAGCAACTCCTGAAGTTGCGTCTTTAACTCCTTCGGTGCCATTCGATAGGGAGCAATAGATACTGGAGTCATATTTTCATACAACTCTATGCTAAACTTAACCTCTCTATTTGGCGGTAACCCAGACAACTCTTCCGAAAATACACCCAAAAACTCACATACCGTACGTATGTCCTACACACACACTTCCTTCGATCCTAGATTCATAACATAAACTAAGAAAGCTTTACAACCCAACTCCATCAAACGACTCGCTTCAAGAGCCGAAATAACATTGGACAAGAATTTCACTTTCTCACCCACGATTACCACTTCGTAATCATCAACAAGTTTCAAAGTAACTCGCTTAGCATCAAAATCAACCACAACCCTATGCTCGATTAACCAATCCATCCCAAGGATTACATCAAAACCATAGAAAGGCGACTCCATTAAATCAACTGCAAACACATGACCTTGAACAGATAAAGGACATCTCTTATACAACCTTCTCGTAACAATAGTTTCACCAAAGGAACTAGTTACTTGCATTCCCACATCTAACATCTCAACAGGAATATCAACAAAATGTGCATGCTCACTCAAGATGTATGAATGCTTAGAACCAGAATCAATCAAAGATAACAATGACAAGGATTGCAAAGTGGAAGTACCTGCAATCATGTTGCGCGTAATAAGTGCTACGCAATTGTGCAAGTATACACGTCTCAAGTAATAAAGTGATAAGTATTGAGTATCGTCTCTACAGGGATTGATGAAACCTTCAATGTTATCGTCTCGCACTGAAAAAGGAAATAAAAGTAAAGAACACAAGTGACTAATAGGTTTTTGGAGTAATCTAAATAACAAAAAAAATAAAATAAGCCAATAATTAATAGTTGAGTAATCAAGATGAGAGGATGGGCCAGATTGTATTGTGTCGTAGTGTGGAAACCAATTGGGCTGTCTCGGCTTTTGAATGCAATAAACACCAAGCTTCCTCGGTAGAGACTAAAGTCACTGCCGCGACAATAGGTTAAATACTGCCTCGGCAATCCCTTGCTTGGGCAGAATGAACATGTCAAGGTTTGGCTAAGCGTTCTTTAGTGGCTTCTTGTTATCCCTAAGTCGAAACAGTGCTGATGTGCAGGCCTTGATAATACCTCTCAGCGTGAACCAAGGATGAACACCAACCAATCTTGTGCTTCTTTTAGCCGTTGAAAATCACACTTATCCCTAAGCTGATTTAGTTTTCACCGATTGGGATGAAAACCGTGCTTATCTGTTTCGTGAGTCTAACTCTCCCGATATTAGATAAATAGATAGTTAACGAGATCATCTCCCAAGTCACTCGCAATAAGATAAAGAACCAAGAATAAGCAAACCTTGAACTAAAATTGCATTAACAAAAACTTAAACAAAATACAATCGTTTTCTCACAACTACTAAACAATACAACCTAAACCCTAAGAGGGAATTATAACATAATGACAATGAAAGCTCGCTACAAATTCTCTAAAAATCTCGATGATTCCTTCTCTCAATGGCCGGTGTTGCTTCATATTTATAGAGGAGGTTGAGGTCAAGTCCTTCTTGAGAAGGAAGTTAAGTTAGAATTAAAGACAATAAAAGAAAAGGTCTTCTTTTAAAGTATTATATCTTTCTTCCTTAAAATCCTCCCATTGGCGTGGAATCTTCTCTTGACCTTCCTTCGGCGTTTTCATGGTTTTCTCCCAGTCTGATCTTCATGCAAAGTGCATAGAAAAATTCAGCTTTTCTTGCTCTTCAAAACGTGCTCCACTTTGCATATTTTCTCCATTGTCGAGTGTGTTAGGTCATTGCCTCGGAAACGGTCTGTCTATCTTTTCTGCTCCGCAAGGCTATATCCTATGGTTTGGATTCCTTCTATAGAAGATGTCTTCCATATCTATCTTGATTTGGATTGTCGAGTGATGATTATGCTCCGCTCCTCTCTTACCTTCACTGCTGCGTTAGAGGTTTCCCGGGCAGTAAGTGACAAAATCTGCATTTGCACCAAACACACACATAAGTAGCATCTTTTTTACTGAAAAAACCTAACATAATGATCAAGCATAATAAAGATGAGCTCAATGTGATTGATGCATGGAGGGCTATAATTAGATTCGAATGAGTGTAGATTTAGCAATAATTGTCATATAAGAAGGGTGAAATGATAGTACTTTTACACACTTAACACACCCCAAGCTCGAACTATTGCTTGTCCTCAAGCAATGCAAATAGTAGAAAAAAATAATGACTCGCCAAAGTCCTTATCCTTCATAGAGATTGCTTCAACTCACCTTCTTCCTCATGACCTAGCACTTGAAAATACATGATTAAATTTTTCAGATGACTAAAAAAGTTACTCATAATCAAACTATGATGCTTGTGAGTGTGTGCATGCTTTGTGAACAAGATGATTATCCGGGTTCTAAGTAAACACTTAAGCATTAACCTACTTAACTTGGGTAAATTTTTTAAGCAATCTAACCGACTAGAGCCAATTTTGGGCATCTCTAGTGATTAGCCTAGAGCCAATTTTAGGCACCTCTAGGGCTTCCTTGTGCTAGAGCCGGTGTTAGACACCTCTAAATTATTACCCAAAATTTTCTTTCTAAGCAAGTCTATGTCCTAAGTGTCCTAGAACTCCTTAAATCATACAAGTCACAAGAGCGTATTTTCGTTTTCAGCCCCCATAGTATGATTCTAAGTGTTTCCTAATATTCAACCTCACCTTTAAAGTGTATTTTGAAGTGCTAAGGTAGTTTCATCAGTGGAAGAATTTTGCAAGTCTAGACAAGTCTAAGTCAAATTAAAGAACTAGGCAAGTATTATTCATTTAAAGAAAAACTATATTGCTTTTAGATAATGAACTGCCGCGGCAGTAGTTGCCTCAGCAGTGACCTACAACCCTCCAAACTTAAGACAAGCATTGCCCTCAATGCATCAATACAAATCACAAAATATAAAGGCAAGAGAAGAAAAAAAACTAGATTTGCGGAGACTCGAAGAAAAAAAACTAGGCAAGTATTATTCATTCTCTTGGCCGTTGTCTTGATCCGTTTGGTTGATCTTGGCGGTTGGGTGTGCGTCGAAGGAGTTGGATTTGCTTGGGTGGTCACTTCTTCTTCATCGTCCGTGTCAAGGCAAATATGTTCGGTTGTTGTTACCTTGTACTTCAGTGAGTGAGAGACAACTTTGTCAAATTTCTTGAGGAGGGATTGCATGATGTCAGACCAATCGGAAAAGGACTTGGTGTGGATCGGCTCATCCATCGGAGGATTGGGTAATTGTGATGCAGAGAAGGCGTGTGTTGCCGAGGAAAAAAAGGTGGGCATTGCCGTGACATGAGTATCTGGGGCTGCCTCGGCATTGAGGTCGGTAGGGAACACCAGGAACGACACAGTGCTTTCCAGGAACCTCTCTTTGAGAATTTAGATGACTGAATGGGTGAAGTCCCTCGTGAATTGCATGAACCGTCTCTGCCTTCGGTCCATCTCTTCCAACTTCTAGGCGATATGATGCAGGGTCAGCACCGAGGCAGAGGGTGCAGGCGTTTCTAGGAGTCGCCCGAGGTTGTCGCCACGACAGTGCCTTGTACTGGTGTAGAGACCCACTCAGCTTCAGTTATTTGCATCATTTTTGTAACGCCCTGGTTTTGGGCCTAGGTGTTTTGTGAGTCGGGTTGGGGCGGTGGAATCGGTAATCGATTTTTCGAATCGTTAAAAGGTGGTTCAGGGAAATTAAGGTTCGGGATGGGATACAAATATGATAAAAATTCCTAAAATCCTCTAAAATCATGTTTAAGAGGTGGGTTGAATCAATTTTGCAAAATGAGTTTGGGAAAGTGTACATTTTGGGCAGTGACCAAAATGTAAAGTTTTAAAACTATGGAAAAAATGTGTTTTTCAAAAGGAGTCAAAATCATAGAATCTTTAGGGAGCTAAATGGAAATTAAGCATTTTCTCTAATTTGGCATGTGTTTTAAATGATTTATTAAATATTAAAATTGCTTTAATTGGTTTAATTAAAGAGGTTGTTATTTTGGTTAAAAGATTTTGATGATCATTTTCATTCTCTTCTTTTCACATTAGCCAAACACTATCCATTTTCTCTCAATTTCTAGGTTTCATTCACTTTCTTTTCCTCTCTTGATTTCCAGCTTATCCTTGGTGATTTCTCTCAAATTTCATTAAGATTCTATAAAGCTAAAGTTTCCAAATTGGAAGAGAAGAAAGGATTGTAGATAAAATTCGTGCTAACTGTCTAATCAAGGTTCTTCAATGAAATTCCCAAGATATTTGACTCTTTATCTATGTTTTTGATTGAGGTTTTGTTATTGGTTTGATAAAATGGTGAAATCTTGGTAGAAAAGTGGATTTAATGTGATTTTCGGAGTTGTGTTGATTTGATTTTTATGAGATGGTTTCTAAATGGGTTTTGAAAGGTTTATGATGTTGAAATAGAGTTTTAATCATGGTAATCTCGAAGTCCTTGAGATCTTTGGTTTTTAGGTGTTTTTTGTTAGGTTTTTGGGGTGTAATGTGGAATCTGAGTTGCTGGAGGTATAAGGATGGTTTCAGGTTATTTTTGGATGTTGAATTATGGTTAAAATGTGTTGGATGTGTTGGTTGATGGCTAGGCCGAGTTTAGAGATCAATCGATTTAGTTTTCGGTTGTATCGATTGGGTAAATTGATGCTATAGAGCAAGGCTACGGGTTTTCTTGTTAGTGTTGTTGCTTGAATGCATTATGATTCATTGAATCTATGTTTTTAATGTGTTGAAAATAGGGTATAGTGTTCCGGAATCGAGCGATGTGATTTTAGAGGCTTCAGACGTTTGATTTGTGCGTCGACGAGTGTGTTTTCTCAAGTCGGTGAGTGGAACTTGGTTTTCTAGCATGGAAACGTTTTAGAAAAGATTTTGGGAACTTAGTAAGAGATTGAAACACTTTACTAAGTTCATAAGTAAGTAAAGTGAATTTCTCTCCCAGATTGTGCTAGTTTGAGCCTTTGGTTGCACTTTATTTTATATGCATTTACCTACCATTTTAAAGCATGTTTTGAGTATATAAAATGTGTTTGATGATGCCATGTGGTTTAAGGATGCACTAGGTAAGTGATCCATGTATGCATGTGTTAATGCATGAGTTTTGAAGCATGATTTAATGCTTGAGTTATGGCTTATCATGAATGCTTTGGAAAAACAGTGAGGTATGTATGAAATGTGGATTATATTGGCATGTGATGTTGTATAAAGTGTTTTATAAATGAAATCGGATATAGTTCGCCGGCTATAGGATTGAGTGCACTGTAAACAAGTTCGCCGGCTATAGGATTGTTTAAGGTTGCAACGGTTGAGGGTAGCTCCTGGGTGCGAAATTTGTGTGTGTCCTGTCTCTCGTTAGTGGGCTATACATATACCGATGAGTGGTGTTGGGGGGTTGTAATTGTACCGAATACTCCACCACGAGTGTCACAACGATGGAGGGTTGCTCCCGTGTGTGAGCCTTGAGATGCCAGTAGAGTGTATGAAGCGTTTGGGAAAACCTTTGGTAACCCGTGCATCCAATATGTTTTTGAGAAATGAGATTGTTGTTAATCACTTGAAAGCCAATATAATGGATTGTAATGCTATGGAAATGATGTTGATGCATATTGTGAAAAATGCATGTTTTACCGTAAGCTTAGCATAATGGCATTTATGCTTGGAAGGCTTGATGTTCGTGTAGCAATGGTTTAATTGCTGGAAATTATGTGGTTCATGTTGCAAGGTGTTTAGCATGTTAATTTAAATGATAAAGTGTGTGGTTTTTTTCAAAAGAGGCATGATGGTTTTGAAAAGAGTGAAAAATGGTTTTTGTGCATTGATGGTGTTTTTGGTTTTGAGCTTTCCTCACTAAGCATGTTGTGCTTACGCTCTCTTTGTCCAGCAATGAAGTCAATTTAAGCTTAGGAGGCATCAATTGCAAGGGATCGGTGAAAGACTTTGATTGAAGGTATGTTTGGTTATGGACTAGAGTAATAAAGGCAATGAGGGTGTCCAGTACTATGAATGTTGGTTGCTTTAGTGTTTTCTGTTTTGGTACAAGTTTGATATGCATTGTAACGCCCCGGTTTTGGGCTCGGAAGTTTTGGGCGTTGACCGGTTCGGTCAAAGTGCTGTTCGAATCTAAAGAGGTGAAATTAGGAAAGCCTAGTTCGGGTTGCATTAAAAATATGGAAAAATATTCTAAAATCATCTTTTAATATATAAAAGTGAACTGTGAAATTAATTTTGGAAAATGAGGTTCGGAAGGTTGACATTTTGGCTAGTGACCAAAATGTAATTTTTGAAAGTTCGGTGACAGTTTTATAAAGGATTGAAACTTTGAATCTTTAAGGAGCTATTATTCCAATAAGAATTTCTCCAGATTTTTCTAAGATATTTTAAGGCTTTATTCTGATTTTAAAGATTATGAAAGAGGAGGGAAATCATTTTTACCATTTCTTAACTAACTTTTCATTTTCTCTCCATTTTCCTTTTCTCTCATTTTCTCTCAAACCAAACACATTCTCTCCAGATTTTTCTTCTCTGATTTTGGCATCTAAATCTCTCATTTCAACTCTCATTTGATTCCTAATCATCTCATCAACAAAACCTCTCAATTTGCAAGTTGTTTCATCAAGCTTTTTGGCTCTAAAAAGGAGAAATTCAAGTTTGGAGGTAAGAACGTCTCTCTCCTCTGAACTTCAAGTTCTTTACTGAAATTCCCAAGTTCTCAATCCTTGGTTTGTGTTTTGTTAAAGGCTTTTCAATAGAAATCTTGATTTTGGCTTAAAATGCAAGATTTGGTGATTTTGGTGAAATTTTCGTGTGATCTGTTTGGGCAGTGTTTTGAAGTGTCAAAATGATGTTAAATGAATGCTAAATTGATTAGAAGTTGAGGTTTAATGAATGCAATCCCGGATAGGTTGAATTTCCTAAGTTTTGCTTGAGTTTTTGGTTGTTTTTGGAGTGTTTTTGGTGATCTGTTATACCTGGGAGTATAAGGACGTGTTTGTGATCATTTTGGATGTTAAATGATGTTTAAAAATGGTTAGAAGTGATGGATCTTGGCTGGGTTAAGTTTTGGAAATGTTTGGAGATGATTTCGGTTGTGTTTGGTAGCCGAATTGTTGGTTGTGTGATGAGCAGCGAGTTTGGTTGTGTGGCTGCCGTTCTTAATGCATAATGATGCATTAATGTGCTGTTTTTGTGTGCTTGAAACAGGGGAGTTTGATCCGTGAGCTTTTGAGGTGTTGCGGAAGGTTTCGGATGCTTGGAAGGCTTGGTGGCTAGCCTTGTTTTGGTTATCGGTGAGTGAAGTGGGGTTTTCGGCTTTTAAACAAAGGTTTGAAGGTTTTGGGAGCTTAGTTTAAGTCTAAACAACTTTGCTAAGCTCAAGAGTAAGTAAATGGATTTCTTACTTGATTTGTGATATGAATTGGCTTTTTAAGCAATTGTGGTTGATGATTGGAATGCATGAGTTTTGCATGGTTTAAATCTGTTTTGAAAGCATATTTTAGCATGGTTTAATGCTGGTTTTGAAAGCCATATGTGAAGGATGCTCAAGGTAAGAGATCCTTGGTTTTATACATTGAAAATGTGGTTTTGATGCATGGTGTTGCATGTTGTTCTATGGCTTTGTCTAATGCTTTAAAACAGTGAGTTAATGTTGGTAAATGATGGTTTTTGCATATTGGTTATGCATGTGAATCATTTGATTAATGTGGTAATGGTTTTGCATATTGGCTATGCATGTGGAACATTGGACTAATGTGGTAAGATGGTTATATTGGCAAGTGATGTAAGTGGTTCTTGGTTCTTTGATCGGATATAGTTAGCCGGCTATAGGATTGGGTGCACCGTGAATTAAGTCGCCTTGGAGGTGGAGTGGTCAAGAGTGGACCAGGAAACTCCCTTCAAGTATCCTAACGAGATGGTTGAGGTCATAATGGAGGTGTTGCCCATATGTGAGAACCTTGTGCTTGTTGAGATCACAATGGCGGTGTTAAGTCTATGTGTGGATCTTGTATAGGGTGTCCCGGATCTCGTTAGTGATTTCTACAACTACCAATCGGTGAATGCAAAGGTTATATGGAGGTGTTGCCCATATGTGAGAACCTTGTGCATGTCAAGGTTGTATGGTGGTTAAAAGTCCATACATGAGAACCTTGGGGAAGAGCTAAGGTTGTGTGGTGTTTAAAAGTCCATACATGGGAACCTTAGGATGTTGAGGTCATAATGGAGGTGTTGCCCATTCGAGGACCTTGGATTGGTAGGGTGTAGGGAGCGTGGGGACAACGCTCGAAATCCGCGTATCCGATTGGGTGTTGAGTTGGAAAGTGAATGTGGCTGATCATTTGAAGGCCAATATGATGTTCTTGTTTATGATGAAGCATGAGGTGCTTGAAATGATGCATTTTTGCATGTGAAGCATGAAATGCTTGAAATGATGCATATTTGCATGTGAAGCATGAGATGCTTGAATTGATGCATAATTGCATGTGAAGCATGGAATGCTTGAAAAGATGCATGGTTGCATGGAAATTGTATAATGCTTGTAAATGCATGTTTACTTGTTAAGTTGAACAAGTGTTGATTATCTTTTGATAAATGATGCATGTGAGCATGATATATCTTTAATGCATTGGAGTCTTGGAAGACTTGTTTTAAAAGGCATGTGATGATGTTAGTATGGTTTATATTTTTGCCTTGGTGAATGCATGTGATGGATTGCTTGAGTAATGGTTTTAAAAAGGTTTCTTGCTTGAAATGGCTCTCAAGTTTAAGAAAGGTATGTTATGGAATGGGAGTGTGTTCCAAGGCTTTGTTTTAGCTTTGCATATGGTGTTTATGCATAGTTTGGCTAAGTGGATGATTTGTAAGTTGTGCTTTAAAAAGGTTTTCTTAGCTTGCTAAGCTAAGGGTTGGTTTTCATGTATGTGCAATGCATGGTTTTGATGCTTGTTGTTGAAAAGGGTTTCAAACATGGCTTTGGTAAACAAATCGGGTTTGTTTTAAAAGTGTTTTGTGACCCGCTGCATTGATGGTGTTTTGGTTTTGAGCATTCCTCACTAAGCATTATGTGCTTACGCTCCTTTTTGTCCATCAATGCAGATTCTTGAAGTTTGGACAGCAAGGAGCAAGGGATTCAAGGTGGACTCCAAGTGAGATGTATGTCTCGGTCAATAGCTATAGTTAATAAAGGCAATGGGGGTAGAATCTCTCGGGGTTAACGTGTATGTGTTCGTTTTATGTTTGAACAAGGATGTTTTTATGTTAATGTTGTTGTTGGATCATGTATTGGCATAAATGAGCTTGGTTTGGAAAGTTTGTGCTTAAATGGTTGCTTGTGTAGGAAGCATGCCTTTAGATTTGGGGCTTTTTGTGTATGATGGCATGTTGGTGAATTGTTGATGCAAGTATGCCTCTTTTATGTTAAATTGCATGTTGGTAAAGTTTGGTAGCGTTTGGAGCATGTTTGGTTGGCCTATTGCATGTTTAAATAGGCAATTTTCTGCATTCTGTGCAGGGTGTTTCGGAACAGGGTGAACCGTTTCGGAACGGGTGCCTCGAAGCAGCCCAGGCGTCCGAAACGGGTGGCACCGTTCCGAAACGGGAAGGCTTCTGCCAGACCCCCGTTTCGAAACGGGCTATGCCAGTTTCGGAACGGCCCCGCGTTTCAAAACGGGCTCTCTCCCGTTTCGGAACGGTTGACCGTTGGGGGCTGACAGTGGCAGTTATGTGTTTCAAAATGTTTGCATTTTGGTCCTGAATCTTGTATGAGCAATTGTATGAGTTTGAGATGTCCGTTTAAGCTGAAATTTGGCCGAGATGCATGAAACATGATTAATTTTAAGTTGGTAACTTAAAATCTGGTTAAGGCCTCAAAGTTTCCAGAATTTACAATTTGGTCCCTAAAGTTGTGTTTTGTGCAATTGGGTCCCTGAATGATTTCTGATGGTTGTGATCTTTGAGTATGTTGTTTGTGTGATCACATCTAGGGTTAATGAGCATCTAGACAAGATTAAAAAGAAAAAAAGGGTCGTTAATCAAGGTTGACTTTCGGGTTGACTTTGGTTTTCCCCGTGTAATCTTCGTAGTTCGGGTCAACCGTCTAGGCCGGGCTACGGGGGTTACATTTGGTGGTATCAGAGCCGTGTTGCGAATGCTTGGGGAAAACGGTAAGTTGTTGTGATGTGTGTTGATGTTTCTGAGCATGTTGCTGATGTTTCTGAGCATGTTGCTGATGTTTTCAAGCATGTTTTATGGTTATGAATCTTGGTTGAGCTTATGTGGTTTGTGCTGATGATAAGCTGATGCTGTGAGTTGGTTTTATGCATGATGAAAGTGCTGTGAGTATGTTATGTAATAATATGCTGTTGCAAGTGGATGCTGTTTGATGTAAGCATGATCAAGGTGTGTTGTTTGATATGCTTGATGTTGTGATATCCATGTTGTGTTGACTGTTATGCCATGTAAGGGGAGGATTCGGGATACCCATTGCCTTATTAATATAGCTATTGTGTTATTTTGGAGTTGGAGTTTGAATCCTTGCTTAATACTGGTCTAACTGGTTTGTTTGTTTGTTGTGATTGTATGTTGTTGTTGTTAGTAGTATGGCAAAGTTGATGAAAGAATGGCGGTTGAGTGAGATGGTTGCTGCCTTGGGGCAGGTTGTTAAGGCGTGGAATTCACCCTTTCGAGGAGGTGTTTTGTCTCAGTTTTCTGTGCCTGGGGTTGAGGTGGTAAGGCAAGGGAAAGAAGCTAGTTCTGCGGTGAAGAGTTCGTCATCTGATGTTCAGGAGGTGTTGGGAACATCTCAGGCTATGGTAAAGGTAAAGTCAGTGGATGTGCTGGCTGTGGAATGTGTGGGTTTGCCGAAGCAGCGTTTGCTTGATTTGGGGGCTGTGGAATATCATGGTTCTACACCAGAGATGTTTGAGGCTTGGTTGGCCAGTGTGGTTCTGATCTTGGATCAGGAAGGCTGTGATCTTGCTTGTAAGCTGGGGAGTGTTGTTTCTCTGATGTTGGAGGATGCATGTGCCTGGTGGACATCTGTGGCGGTGGCGTCACATATCCCTGATATTGATTGGGATTTCTTTGTATCTGCCTTTTGTGAAAGGTATCTTGGAGGGAAGTTTCCAAGGGTTGAGCAATGTGATGGTGGTGATGTTGTGGAGCAAGTGTTGCTTGGGCAAGGAGTGGAAGTTCAGCCACCGGTGTGTGACCGTTGTGAAAGGCGCCATGTTGGACGTTGTGGGGGCGCAGGTGTTTGTTGGAATTGTGGTTCCAAAGTGCATGTTAAGCGTGATTGTCCTTTAGGGGTGAAGTCAGCTTCAGTGATAGCCAAAGGATCTCAGAAAGGTCGTGGGCACGGCCGAGGCAAGGTTCAGAAGTGGCAGAAAGAGCAGAAAGTTGTGAAGAGTGTGGGAAAGGAGAATTGCTGGAAATGTGGGTCTGCTGGACACATGAGACGTGATTGTTTGATGTTGGCTCGGAACAGTCAAGGTTCTTTACCGCAAGGAGTTGGTGTTGACCCTAGTGTGTTAGCTAGTGCTGCAGTGGTGCGGCAGGAGGATGATGGTTCCGCAAGGAAGAGAGCTCGTCGGATGAAGCTTCAGAGAGGTGTTGTGTTTTCAGGTAACCTTGTTTAGTAATCTTTGCTCTAGTTACCTTAGTTTGGTTCTGTTGGTTTTCCTTGCGTGGTAAGTTTAGTCCTGTTGCTAGCATGTTTGGGGTAATGGTTGTAGTTTGGAAATGTCTTTGGTGTGAAGAGGGTTTTGTGAGAATCTTGTGGTTAATAGTTGTTGGTATGGTGGAGTAGTTAAGTTAGAAGTGGGGTAGGAGGTTGTTCTTAGACGGATTTGAGGATGTTATTAGAGGGTGTGAACTGGCATTCATGCACAGTTAAAATCATTGTTATATGCTATATTATATATGTTGGTCCATGCATACATGTGGCATGACATTAGAGGTTTTGCATACATGTACATCAGGCATTGATAGGGCATGTTGGTGATCATGCATACGATGTTCACACTCGCTAATAATTAATCGAATCTGTTAGAGTGGTGGTTGGGTTAGGTTGGTGATGGGTTTTTAGAGGTCGTGTTGGTGCTGAGTGGAAGTTAGAGGTAATGGAGTTTGTTAAGCTAGTTGCTAGTAATAGTGAGGGTGGTATAGCCTGTTGGTAGAAGATTGGTGTTTGATGCTTTATGAGTTTAGTGGTTTGGTGGTGAGGGGTACCGGTTGAGGTTAGAATCGATCAGGTGGTTTGATAGCTAAGTGGGAGTGGTAGTTCTTTGGTGCTAAGTGAGGTTGCAGTTTGGTGGTTGTTTTTCCAAGTGCTGAGGTAGCTTAGCATTTAAGTTGAAGTGGAAGGATCATGAAGGATCGAAGGCTTGTGTTGTTTGGAAGGATTCTTATGAGAAGTGGTTGGCTGGTTGTGTGTATGTGAATTTCTTTTGAGGTCAGCTGGTGGTGTATGGAGCAGCTGGCGGAGCCGAGTTGAGGTTGTGATGTAATTTTGGTTTGTGGGTGAGTAGACCTGGTGAGTCGTGGTGGTAATGTTAGCAACAGTTGTGGAGGTTTATCAGCTTTTGTTGAGGAGTTTGGGTAAGCAGTTGATGCTTAGGAATTCTTGCTTGTTGGGAAGATTCTTGGAAGAGGTTTGAGAGTTGCAAGAGTTTTGGAAGCAGAGAAGTTTGTGTGGTGGTGGAATTGGATTGGTTAGAGTCTCTATGTAAACCAGTCTTGGAAGTTGTGTGTTACAGTAATGTGTGCTGTGAAAGTTAAAGTTCTTCATGATTGAAGTTGGGGCTGTGTACAGTCTGGAGATGTGGAAGGTTAAGTGGTGGCTATCTTTGAGTGTTCTGGGTTTGTGAACAGCATGTGGTGGTGTTGGGTTCAGTGGAGTTTTGTGTGGAAAGTGTTCAGTGTTGGTTGAGGTTTTTGTGTTGCCTTGTGTGTGTTTTGAGAAAGTTGTTGTTCTCTTTTCGCCGGTTGAAATTTCGAGGATGAAATTTCCTAAGGGGGGAGAGTTGTAACGCCCCGGTTTTGGGCTCGGAAGTTTTGGGCGTTGACCGGTTCGGTCAAAGTGCTGTTCGAATCTAAAGAGGTGAAATTAGGAAAGCCTAGTTCGGGTTGCATTAAAAATATGGAAAAATATTCTAAAATCATCTTTTAATATATAAAAGTGAACTGTGAAATTAATTTTGGAAAATGAGGTTCGGAAGGTTGACATTTTGGCTAGTGACCAAAATGTAATTTTTGAAAGTTCGGTGACAGTTTTATAAAGGATTGAAACTTTGAATCTTTAAGGAGCTATTATTCCAATAAGAATTTCTCCAGATTTTTCTAAGATATTTTAAGGCTTTATTCTGATTTTAAAGATTATGAAAGAGGAGGGAAATCATTTTTACCATTTCTTAACTAACTTTTCATTTTCTCTCCATTTTCCTTTTCTCTCATTTTCTCTCAAACCAAACACATTCTCTCCAGATTTTTCTTCTCTGATTTTGGCATCTAAATCTCTCATTTCAACTCTCATTTGATTCCTAATCATCTCATCAACAAAACCTCTCAATTTGCAAGTTGTTTCATCAAGCTTTTTGGCTCTAAAAAGGAGAAATTCAAGTTTGGAGGTAAGAACGTCTCTCTCCTCTGAACTTCAAGTTCTTTACTGAAATTCCCAAGTTCTCAATCCTTGGTTTGTGTTTTGTTAAAGGCTTTTCAATAGAAATCTTGATTTTGGCTTAAAATGCAAGATTTGGTGATTTTGGTGAAATTTTCGTGTGATCTGTTTGGGCAGTGTTTTGAAGTGTCAAAATGATGTTAAATGAATGCTAAATTGATTAGAAGTTGAGGTTTAATGATTGCAATCCCGGATAGGTTGAATTTCCTAAGTTTTGCTTGAGTTTTTGGTTGTTTTTGGAGTGTTTTTGGTGATCTGTTATACCTGGGAGTATAAGGACGTGTTTGTGATCATTTTGGATGTTAAATGATGTTTAAAAATGGTTAGAAGTGATGGATCTTGGCTGGGTTAAGTTTTGGAAATGTTTGGAGGTGATTTCGGTTGTGTTTGGTAGCCGAATTGTTGGTTGTGTGATGAGCAGCGAGTTTGGTTGTGTGGCTGCTGTTCTTAATGCATAATGATGCATTAATGTGCTGTTTTTGTGTGCTTGAAACAGGGGAGTTTGATCCGTGAGCTTTTGAGGTGTTGCGGAAGGTTTCGGATGCTTGGAAGGCTTGGTGGCTAGCCTTGTTTTGGTTATCGGTGAGTGAAGTGGGGTTTTCGGCTTTTAAACAAAGGTTTGAAGGTTTTGGGAGCTTAGTTTAAGTCTAAACAACTTTGCTAAGCTCAAGAGTAAGTAAATGGATTTCTTACTTGATTTGTGATATGAATTGGCTTTTTAAGCAATTGTGGTTGATGATTGGAATGCATGAGTTTTGCATGGTTTAAATTTGTTTTGAAAGCATATTTTAGCATGGTTTAATGCTGGTTTTGAAAGCCATATGTGAAGGATGCTCAAGGTAAGAGATCCTTGGTTTTATACATTGAAAATATGGTTTTGATGCATGGTGTTGCATGTTGTTCTATGGCTTTGTCTAATGCTTTAAAACAGTGAGTTAATGTTGGTAAATGATGGTTTTTGCATATTGGTTATGCATGTGAATCATTTGATTAATGTGGTAATGGTTTTGCATATTGGCTATGCATGTGGAACATTGGACTAATGTGGTAAGATGGTTATATTGGCAAGTGATGTAAGTGGTTCTTGGTTCTTTGATCGGATATAGTTAGCCGGCTATAGGATTGGGTGCACCGTGAATTAAGTCGCCTTGGAGGTGGAGTGGTCAAGAGTGGACCGGGAAACTCCCTTCAAGTATCCTAACGAGATGGTTGAGGTCATAATGGAGGTGTTGCCCATTCGAGGACCTTGGTTGAGCAAAGGTTATATGGAGGTGTTGCCCATATGTGAGAACCTTGTGCTTGTTGAGATCACAATGGCGGTGTTAAGTCCATGTGTGGATCTTGTATAGGGTGTCCCGGATCTCGTTAGTGATTTCTACAACTACCAATCGGTGAATGCAAAGGTTATATGGAGGTGTTGCCCATATGTGAGAACCTTGTACATGTCAAGGTTGTATGGTGGTTAAAAGTCCATACATGAGAACCTTGGGGAAGAGCTAAGGTTGTGTGGTGTTTAAAAGTCCATACATGGGAACCTTAGGATGTTGAGGTCATAATGGAGGTGTTGCCCATTCGAGGACCTTGGATTGGTAGGGTGTAGGGAGCGTGGGGACAACGCTCGGAATCCGCGTATCCGATTGGGTGTTGAGTTGGAAAGTGAATGTGGTTGATCATTTGAAGGCCAATATGATGTTCTTGTTTATGATGAAGCATGAGGTGCTTGAAATGATGCATTTTTGCATGTGAAGCATGAAATGCTTGAAATGATGCATATTTGCATGTGACGCATGAGATGCTTGAATTGATGCATAATTGCATGTGAAGCATGGAATGCTTGAAAAGATGCATGGTTGCATGGAAATTGTATAATGCTTGTAAATGCATGTTTACTTGTTAAGTTGAACAAGTGTTGATTACCTTTTGATAAATGATGCATGTGAGCATGATATATCTTTAATGCATTGGAGTCTTGGAAGACTTGTTTTAAAAGGCATGTGATGATGTTAGTATGGTTTATATTTTTGCCTTGGTGAATGCATGTGATGGATTGCTTGAGTAATGGTTTTAAAAAGGTTTCTTGCTTGAAATGGCTCTCAAGTTTAAGAAAGGTATGTTATGGAATGGGAGTGTGTTCCAAGGCTTTGTTTTAGCTTTGCATATGGTGTTTATGCATAGTTTGGCTAAGTGGATGATTTGTAAGTTGTGCTTTAAAAAGGTTTTCTTAGCTTGCTAAGCTAAGGGTTGGTTTTCATGTATGTGCAATGCATGGTTTTGATGCTTGTTGTTGAAAAGGGTTTCAAACATGGCTTTGGTAAACAAATCGGGTTTGTTTTAAAAGTGTTTTGTGACCCGCTGCATTGATGGTGTTTTGGTTTTGAGCATTCCTCACTAAGCATTATGTGCTTACGCTCCTTTTTGTCCATCAATGCAGATTCTTGAAGTTTGGACAGCAAGGAGCAAGGGATTCAAGGTGGACTCCAAGTGAGATGTATGTCTCGGTGAATAGCTATAGTTAATAAAGGCAATGGGGGTAGAATCTCTCGGGGTTAACGTGTTTGTGTTCGTTTTATGTTTGAACAAGGATGTTTTTATGTTAATGTTGTTGTTGGATCATGTATTGGCATAAATGAGCTTGGTTTGGAAAGTTTGTGCTTAAATGGTTGCTTGTGTAGGAAGCATGCCTTTAGATTTGGGGCTTTTTGTGTATGATGGCATGTTGGTGAATTGTTGATGCAAGTATGCCTCTTTTATGTTAAATTGCATGTTGGTAAAGTTTGGTAGCGTTTGGAGCATGTTTGGTTGGCCTATTGCATGTTTAAATAGGCAATTTTCTGCATTTTGTGCAGGGTGTTTCGGAACAGGGTGAACCGTTTCGGAACGGGTGCCTCGAAGCAGCCCAGGCGTCCGAAACGGGTGGCACCGTTCCGAAACGGGAAGGCTTCTGCCAGACCCCCGTTTCGAAACGGGCTATGCCAGTTTCGGAACGGCCCCGCGTTTCGAAACGGGCTCTCTCCCGTTTCGGAACGGTTGACCGTTGGGGGCTGACAGTGGCAGTTATGTGTTTCAAAATGTTTGCATTTTGGTCCTGAATCTTGTATGAGCAATTGTATGAGTTTGAGATGTCCGTTTAAGCTGAAATTTGGCCGAGATGCATGAAACATGATTAATTTTAAGTTGGTAACTTAAAATCTGGTTAAGGCCTCAAAGTTTCCAGAATTTACAATTTGGTCCCTAAAGTTGTGTTTTGTGCAATTGGGTCCCTGAATGATTTCTGATGGTTGTGATCTTTGAGTATGTTGTTTGTGTGATCACATCTAGGGTTAATGAGCATCTAGACAAGATTAAAAAGAAAAAAAGGGTCGTTAATCAAGGTTGACTTTCGGGTTGACTTTGGTTTTCCCCGTGTAATCTTCGTAGTTCGGGTCAACCGTCTAGGCCGGGCTACGGGGGTTACATTTGGTGGTATCAGAGCCGTGTTGCGAATGCTTAGGGAAAACGGTAAGTTGTTGTGATGTGTGTTGATGTTTCTGAGCATGTTGCTGATGTTTCTGAGCATGTTGCTGATGTTTTCAAGCATGTTTTATGGTTATGAATCTTGGTTGAGCTTATGTGGTTTGTGCTGATGATAAGCTGATGCTGTGAGTTGGTTTTATGCATGATGAAAGTGCTGTGAGTATGTTATGTAATAATATGCTGTTGCAAGTGGATGCTGTTTGATGTAAGCATGATCAAGGTGTGTTGTTTGATATGCTTGATGTTGTGATATCCATGTTGTGTTGACTGTTATGCCATGTAAGGGGAGGATTCGGGATACCCATTGCCTTATTAATATAGCTATTGTGTTATTTTGGAGTTGGAGTTTGAATCCTTGCTTAATGCTGGTCTAACTGGTTTGTTTGTTTGTTGTGATTGTATGTTGTTGTTGTTAGTAGTATGGCAAAGTTGATGAAAGAATGGCGGTTGAGTGAGATGGTTGCTGCCTTGGGGCAGGTTGTTAAGGCGTGGAATTCACCCTTTCGAGGAGGTGTTTTGTCTCAGTTTTCTGTGCCTGGGGTTGAGGTGGTAAGGCAAGGGAAAGAAGCTAGTTCTGCGGTGAAGAGTTCGTCATCTGATGTTCAGGAGGTGTTGGGAACATCTCAGGCTGTGGTAAAGGTAAAGTCAGTGGATGTGCTGGCTGTGGAATGTGTGGGTTTGCCGAAGCAGCGTTTGCTTGATTTGGGTGCTGTGGAATATCATGGTTCTACACCAGAGATGTTTGAGGCTTGGTTGGCCAGTGTGGTTCTGATCTTGGATCAGGAAGGCTGTGATCTTGCTTGTAAGCTGGGGAGTGTTGTTTCTCTGATGTTGGAGGATGCATGTGCCTGGTGGACATCTGTGGCGGTGGCGTCACATATCCCTGATATTGATTGGGATTTCTTTGTATCTGCCTTTTGTGAAAGGTATCTTGGAGGGAAGTTTCCAAGGGTTGAGCAATGTGATGGTGGTGCTGTTGTGGAGCAAGTGTTGCTTGGGCAAGGAGTGGAAGTTCAGCCACCGGTGTGTGACCGTTGTGAAAGGCGCCATGTTGGACGTTGTGGGGGCGCAGGTGTTTGTTGGAATTGTGGTTCCAAAGTGCATGTTAAGCGTGATTGTCCTTTAGGGGTGAAGTCAGCTTCAGTGATAGCCAAAGGATCTCAGAAAGGTCGTGGGCACGGCCGAGGCAAGGTTCAGAAGTGGCAGAAAGAGCAGAAAGTTGTGAAGAGTGTGGGAAAGGAGAATTGCTGGAAATGTGGGTCTGCTGGACACATGAGACGTGATTGTTTGATGTTGGCTCGGAACAGTCAAGGTTCTTTACCGCAAGGAGTTGGTGTTGACCCTAGTGTGTTAGCTAGTGCTGCAGTGGTGCGGCAGGAGGATGATGGTTCCGCAAGGAAGAGAGCTCGTCGGATGAAGCTTCAGAGAGGTGTTGTGTTTTCAGGTAACCTTGTTTAGTAATCTTTGCTCTAGTTACCTTAGTTTGGTTCTGTTGGTTTTCCTTGCGTGGTAAGTTTAGTCCTGTTGCTAGCATGTTTGGGGTAATGGTTGTAGTTTGGAAATGTCTTTGGTGTGAAGAGGGTTTTGTGAGAATCTTGTGGTTAATAGTTGTTGGTATGGTGGAGTAGTTAAGTTAGAAGTGGGGTAGGAGGTTGTTCTTAGACGGATTTGAGGATGTTATTAGAGGGTGTGAACTGGCATTCATGCACAGTTAAAATCATTGTTATATGCTATATTATATATGTTGGTCCATGCATACATGTGGCATGACATTAGAGGTTTTGCATACATGTACATCAGGCATTGATAGGGCATGTTGGTGATCATGCATACGATGTTCACACTCGCTAATAATTAATCGAATCTGTTAGAGTGGTGGTTGGGTTAGGTTGGTGATGGGTTTTTAGAGGTCGTGTTGGTGCTGAGGGGAAGTTAGAGGTAATGGAGTTTGTTAAGCTAGTTGCTAGTAATAGTGAGGGTGGTATAGCCTGTTGGTAGAAGATTGGTGTTTGATGCTTTATGAGTTTAGTGGTTTGGTGGTGAGGGGTACCGGTTGAGGTTAGAATCGATCAGGTGGTTTGATAGCTAAGTGGGAGTGGTAGTTCTTTGGTGCTAAGTGAGGTTGCAGTTTGGTGGTTGTTTTTCCAAGTGCTGAGGTAGCTTAGCATTTAAGTTGAAGTGGAAGGATCATGAAGGATCGAAGGCTTGTGTTGTTTGGAAGGATTCTTATGAGAAGTGGTTGGCTGGTTGTGTGTATGTGAATTTCTTTTGAGGTCAGCTGGTGGTGTATGGAGCAGCTGGCGGAGCCGAGTTGAGGTTGTGATGTAATTTTGGTTTGTGGGTGAGTAGACCTGGTGAGTCGTGGTGGTAATGTTAGCAACAGTTGTGGAGGTTTATCAGCTTTTGTTGAGGAGTTTGGGTAAGCAGTTGATGCTTAGGAATTCTTGCTTGTTGGGAAGATTCTTGGAAGAGGTTTGAGAGTTGCAAGAGTTTTGGAAGCAGAGAAGTTTGTGTGGTGGTGGAATTGGATTGGTTAGAGTCTCTATGTAAACCAGTCTTGGAAGTTGTGTGTTACAGTAATGTGTGCTGTGAAAGTTAAAGTTCTTCATGATTGAAGTTGGGGCTGTGTACAGTCTGGAGATGTGGAAGGTTAAGTGGTGGCTATCTTTGAGTGTTCTGGGTTTGTGAACAGCATGTGGTGGTGTTGGGTTCAGTGGAGTTTTGTGTGGAAAGTGTTCAGTGTTGGTTGAGGTTTTTGTGTTGCCTTGTGTGTGTTTTGAGAAAGTTGTTGTTCTCTTTTCGCCGGTTGAAATTTCGAGGACGAAATTTCCTAAGGGGGGGAGAGTTGTAACGCCCCCGTTTCGGAACGGTTGACCGTTGGGGGCTGACAGTGGCAGTTATGTGTTTCAAAATGTTTGCATTTTGGTCCTAAATCTTGTATGAGCAATTGTATGAGTTTGAGATGTCCGTTTAAGCTGAAATTTGGCCGAGATGCATGAAACATGATTAGTTTTAAGTTGGTAACTTAAAATCTGGTTAAGGCCTCAAAGTTTCCAGAATTTACAATTTGGTCCCTAAAGTTGTGTTTTGTGCAATTGGGTCCCTGAATGATTTCTGATGGTTGTGATCTTTGAGTATGTTGTTTGTGTGATCACATCTAGGGTTAATGAGCATCTAGACAAGATTAAAAAGAAAAAAAGGGTCGTTAATCAAGGTTGACTTTCGGGTTAACTTTGGTTTTCCCCGTGTAATCTTCGTAGTTCGGGTCAACCGTCTAGGCCGGGCTACGGGGGTTACATGCATTTATGAGTATGTAAGTGACCTTTGAGAGTTGGTTTATGCTTGGATTTGGGAATTGACCTTTTGGTGCTTGTTTTCTTAGGAAGCATGCCTTTAGTTCTCTTTGGTATTGTAACGCCCCAATTTTGGGCTTAGGAGTTTTGGGATTCGGACCGGTTCGGTCGGATCGCGGTTCGAATATATAAGAGTGAATTTAGGAAAACCTAGTTCGGGTTGCATTAAAAATATGGAAAAATGTCTTAAAATCCTCTTTTATTATATATAAGAGTTTGGTGAAATCAATTTTACAAAATGAGGTTTGGAAGTGTGACATTTTGGTTAGTGACCAAAATGTAATTTTCGAAAACTATGAGACTGTTTTAAAAAGGATTGAAACTTTGAATCTTTAAGGAGCTATTTACCCAATGGGAGTTTCTCCAGATTTTTCTAAAATATTAAAGGTTTAATAAATGGATTTTAAATAAAAGAAAAGGGAGGGAAGATATTTTCCTAAATTTCCAACTAACTTTCCACATTTTCTATTTTCATTTTCTCTCATCTTTTCTCTCAAACCAAACACATTTCTCCAGAGCTTTTCCCTCTGATTTTGCCATCTAAATATCTCATTTCAATTCTCTTTTGATCTTCAATCATCTCTTCAACAAAACCTTTGCATTTGCTAAGTGGATTTTCAAGAATTTGGTTCCAAAAAGGGAGAAAACTCAAGTTTGGAGGTAAGAACGTCCTTCTCGTCTAAACTCTCAGTTATTTACTGAAATTCCTAAGTTCTCAATCCTTGATTTATGTTTTATAAAAGATTTTATAGATGTGTTCTTGATTTTGGCTTTTAAATGCAAGATTTGATTGATTTTGATGAAATTTCGTATGATCTGATTGGGTAGTGTTTTGAGGTGTCAATTTGATGTTAGATGAATGTTAAATTGATGTGAAATTGAGGTTTAATTAATGCAATCCCGGATAGGTTGAATTTCCTAAGTTTAGCTTGTGTTCTTGGTTGTTTTTGGAGTGATCTTGATGATCTGTTATAGCTGGAGGTATAAGGACGTGGTAGGATCCTTTTTGGATGTTAATTGATGTTTAAGGATGTTTAGATTTGATGGATCTTGGCTGGGTAGTGTTGTGGAGTTGTTTGGATGCATTTTCGGTTGTGTTTGGTAGCCAAAAATGGAGTGTGGATGAGAGCAGCGGGTTTAGGTGCTTTCATTGAGGATATTAATGCATGATGATGCATTAATCTACTGTTTTGATGTGTTTAAAACAGGGGAGCCATCTTTGGATCCTAGTGGTGTTGATCCGGAAGCTTGATTGGTGTTTCGGCAAGAGGCGAAACGAAATCGGTGAGTGGATTTTGGATTTCAGCTATGAAACCAATGTTTTGAAGGTTTGGGAGCTTAGTTTAAGTCTAAGCAACTTAGCTAAGATCAAGAGTAAGTTTTCGGAAAAACTCTCTTGATGATGAACCATGGATTGGTTGTATGCAATGTGGTTTGTTTGCATGTTTTAAATCCTGTTTTGAAAGCATATTTAGCATGTTTATTTGCTGAGATTGTAAGCCATGTGTTGAAGGATGCTCAAGGTAAGAGATCCTTGTTTTTGAACATTGTTTTAATGTGGTTTGATGCTTAAAGATGCATGATGTTTATGGCTTTGTTAAATGCTTTAAAACAGTGGAATATTGTTGTTAATGATGCATATTGGCAAGTGATGGTTAAGGTCACAAAGGTGGTTAAAAGTCCTTGTGTGAGCCTTGTTTATTTAAGAACAACATGGTGTTTAAAAGTCCATGGTTGGTTCTTGGTTAAGGTTCAAGGTGGTTAAAATTCCTTGTGTAAGCCTTGTTATTTAAGAACACCAAGGTGTTTAAAAGTCCTTGGGTGATTCTTGTTAAGGACACAAAGGTGTTTAAAAGTCCTTGTGTGGTCCTTGTCATGGTGTTTAAAAGTCCATGGATGATTCTTGTTAAGGACGCAATGGTGTTTAAAAGTCCATGTGTGGTCCTTGGAAAATTGTAAGATCACAATGGTGTTTAAAAGTCCATGTGTGGATCTTATGTTGATTGTATCACTTGTGGCCAATATGACATGTTATGATCATGAAGCATGGTTTGCTTGTTTTAAATGCTTATGAGCATGTATATTGTGGTTTTGAACAATGATTTATAAAGGTGTTTTATAAATACATTATTGTGTGGTTTTAACGAGCATTCCTCACTAAGCTTTTGCTTACGCTCTCTCTTTTCTTAAACCAATAATGCAGAGCCTTAAAGTGCATTGAGGACAGCAAGGTGGACAAGAATCCAAGTGGTGAACAAAGCTCATGTATGGTGAAGGTTTCTTAAACACTATTAGCTTATGGGCATTTGGAAATGGGGGACCTATGTTGTTGTTTTGGGAGATGTTTTGGACTCCCTAAGTTGGTATTATGTTGTTAATGTCGTTGGAACTTGTATTTGGCCATTATGTGTTTGGATTGATGTTTTGATGCTTGAATGGATTGCTAAGTAGGATGCATGCCTATAGAATTGGGGATTTTCATAATTGATGCCATGTTGATGAATGGTTGATGCAATTATGTTCTTTGTATGTTGAATGACTTGCTGGTAAAGTATGGTTGCCTTTGGAGCATGTTTGATAGGCCAATTGTGTGTTAAACCAGCAATTTTTCTGCAATCTGGGCAGCCTGTTTCGGAACAGGTGCTACCGTATCGGAACGGGGGCCTGAAATGGCCTGGGCGTTCCGAAACGGAAGCAACCGTTTCGGAACGGATATGCCACTGCCAGGCACTGTTTCGGAACCAGTTGCGGAACGGTCCCGCGTTTCGGAACGGGTCTTCCCTGTTCCGAAACACTCGACCGTTGGGCACTGAAATTGTTGGTTAAATGTTTTGCATTGTTTGCGTTTTGGTCCTGAATCTTGTTTATGCAATTAAATGAGTTTGTGATGTCCGTTTGAGCTGAAATTTGA
Organism: Hibiscus trionum; assembly: GCA_030270665.1. Classification (NCBI taxonomy): domain Eukaryota; kingdom Viridiplantae; phylum Streptophyta; class Magnoliopsida; order Malvales; family Malvaceae; genus Hibiscus; species Hibiscus trionum. The sequence continues at coordinate 2,377,680 of BSYR01000007.1, read as the reverse complement.
CAAACAAGCATGAATTACGACTAATTTCATATTGGTAACTTAAAGGTGGGTTAAGTCCTTGTAATTTCCAGAATTTACATTTTGGTCCCTAAGTTTGTGTTTTGTTCAATTAAGTCCCTGAACGTTTTCCGTTTGCGCTGATCTTTGAGTATGATGTTTGTATGAACATAACTAGGGTTAACGTGCATCTAGATAAGATTAAAAGAAAAAAAGGGGTCGTTAATCAAGGTTGACTTTCGGGTTGACTTTGGTTTTCCCCGTGTAAACTTCTTAATTCGGTTCAACCGTCTGGGCCGGGTTAAGGGGGTTAAATTTGGTGGTATCATAGATGAGTTCTCGAGTAATTGGGAATGGTTGTGTGTGTGATTAAAGTATGTATGCTTTGTATGCTTGTTGAGTGAAAGCATGATGTGTGAATTGTAAGTATGTTACAATTGTAGTGTATGCTGTGGTGAAGCATGTTGTGGGTACCAATTGCCAAATCAAAGCTAATGAAATGATATTGTTTTTAATTGAAAATGAGCTTGAGTACTTGGATTGCTTACCTTGCTGGGCCTGACTATGTTTATTTGCATTGTGATTGCATTGTTAGAGTATGGCACCTCGTAGAGAGTTAAGGAGTAATGTGCGAGCTACGGCTCAGAACGAGAACGAGAATGATGAGAATGTTGAGAGTGCGGTGGATTTACCTCCTCCACCTGGTGGTGGTGGTGCTGGGGGTGAAGGAGCTGGAGCTGGAGCTGCAGCTGGTGCTGGGGTCGCTGGACCTGAGGCTGGTCAGGGGCAAGCTGTTCCTGACATGACAGTGTTGATACAAGCTATTGCTGGAGCTTTTCAAGCAGCAGTAGCTGGAGCTCAAGGAGCTGTGCATCAGGGAGATGCTGGAGTTAGACTACCTTTGGAACGTTTGCGCAGTCTAGGAGGGACTGAGTTCAGAGGGTTGTCTACTGAAGGTTCGGAGTCTTGGATAGAGGGTACCAAGAGAATCTTGGGTCAGATGAGTTGCACTGATGTGCAGAAGTTGGGCTGTGTAGTATCCTTGCTACAGGATGATGCTTACACGTGGTGGACAACCACTATCGCTGGGATGGCTGAAGCTAACGTAACTTGGACGTTCTTTCAGAACGCGTTCAAGAGAAGGTATCTAGGTGTGAGGTACCTAGATGAGAAGAAAAGGGAGTTCATGTCTCTTACCCAGGGGAGCATGTCCGTGGCTGAGTATGAAGTACAGTTTGTTCGACTCAGTCATTACGCGCCTGAGCTTGTTCCGGATGAGCGAGCGAGGTGTGAAAGGTTCCGTTATTGTTTGGTGACGGATGTAAAGATGTATGTGCTGGCTACCGAGTATGATGATTTTGATGTGCTGGTGGGCGAGCAAAGGATATTGAGATGAACTTGGGTTTATCTTATAAAAGTGCTGGTTCTGGTGCTGGGAAGCGAGCTGCTGAATATAGTTCCGGTGGTGGACGGAACAAGAGGGGACGTGATCAGAAGTATCAGTCCTCAGCTAGGCGAGGTGGTGGTGCGCCTGCTCGGGGAGGCAACGCTAGAGTTGATCCGAGTGCTTGTTGGACATGTGGTTCGCGTGGCCATATGAAACGTGATTGTCCTCGTGCTGAGAGGGAGGTACAAGCTCCTGTTGTGGCAGCTGGTAATGCGTGCTGGAATTGTGGATCTACGGATCACATGAGGAGAGAGTGCCCTATGTTGGCTGGTGGCCAAGTGCGTGCTCCTGTTGTTGCTGCACCACAGAGAGGTCGTGGCCGCGGCCGTGGTAACTTCCAGCGGAGAGAGGAAGGTGGTCGGGGTGTGGCTCATGTTGTGGGTATTCAGCCTGAGGGTGGCGGCCAAGCCAGGGTGTATGCTCAGCGAGAGGGAAGGAATGACGCGGATGTGATCGCAGGTACTTTTACTTTGCAATCCTTGTCATTACTTTCCTTGATTGATTCTGGATCTACGCACTCATACATATTGCGTGAGCATGCTGAATTGCTTGGTTTGCCTGTTGAGTCTTTGGATGTTGGTGTGCGTGTCACTGGTTCTTTTGGTGAGACTGTTGTGACTCGAAAGCTTTATAGAAGATGTCCTTTGGTCGTGCAAGATCATGTTTTTCTTGTTGACCTTATGGAGTTACCTTTCTATGGTTTTGATGTAATCCTTGGTATGATTGGCTTGCTGAGCATCGTGCTGTTGTGGATTGTGAGAATAAGCGAGTTTCGTTGAAGCTTGCGGATGATTATAAGGTTGTTGTGGTTGGTGAGAATGTGAAGTTTCTTGCCAATGTGGTGTCTTCTTTGGAGGCGAGCCGGATGCTGAGGCAGGGTTGTGAAGCTTACCTAGCTTTTGTGATGAATCCTAGTTCTAAGGAGTTGCGTGTGCAAGATATCAGGATTGTGCGAGAGTTTCCTGGTGTGTTCCCTGAGGAGTTGCCTGGTTTACCTCCTAATCGCGAGGTGGAGTTTGGGATTGAGCTGTATGAGAATACAACTCCTGTGTCCATTACCCTTTATCGAATGACACCTAAGGAGCTGAAAGAGCTGAAGACGCAGTTGCAAGAGTTGCTTGATCGTGGTTTCATTCGGCCGAGTGTGTCGCCTTGGGGTGCACCGGTCTTGTTTGTGAAGAAGAAGGATGGCACTATGAGAATGTGCATTGATTATCGTCAGCTGAACAAGTTGACTATCAAGAATCGGTATCCTTTGCCGAGGATTGATGATCTCTTTGATCAATTTCGGGGAGCAGCTGTGTTCTCTAAGATTGACTTGAGGTCAGGGTATTACCAGTTGAAGGTAAAGGATGTGGATGTGCCTAAGACAGCTTTCAGGACGAGGTATGGGCATTATGAGTTCCTTGTGATGCCGTTTGGTTTGACAAATGCTCCTGCAACTTTCATGGACATGATGAATCGTGTGTTTCATGAATACCTGGATAAGTTTGTTGTGGTATTCATTGATGATATCCTCGTGTACTCGCGTACTGAGGAGGAGCATGAAGAGCATTTGAGGATTGTATTGCAACCTTTGTTGGAGAATCAGCTTTATGCTAAGCTGAGCAAGTGTGAGTTCTGGTTAAGTGAAGTGGTGTTTCTTGGGCATGTGGTTTCTGCCGAAGGGATTGGTGTCGATCCTCAGAAGATTGAGGCGGTGATGAATTGGAAGGTTCCTAAGTCTATTCATGAGGTTCGTAGTTTCCTTGGTTTGGCGGGATACTACCGGAGGTTTGTGGATGGGTTTTCTAAGATTGCTGCACCTTTGACGAAGTTGTTGCAGAAAGATGTTAAGTATGAGTGGACGGAAGCAAGACAGCAGGCTTTTGAGAAGCTTAAGGCAGCTTTGACGCAAGCTCCTATCTTGGTTCAACCTGAATCAGGGAAAGAGTTTGTGGTGTATAGCGATGCGTCCTATGTTGGTTTGGGATGTGTGTTGATGCAAGAGGGTAAGGTGGTGGCTTATGCATCGCGCGCAACTATCCTACGCATGATATAGAGTTGGCTGCGGTGGTTTTTGCTTTGAAAATCTGGAGACATTACCTGTATGGTGAGAAGTGTACTGTGTACACGGATCACAAGAGTTTGAAGTATCTGATGTCTCAGAAGGAGTTGAATCTTAGGCAGCGGCGTTGGGTGGAGTTGCTCAAGGATTATGATTTGACGATTGAGTATCACCCTGGGAAGGCTAATGTTGTAGCGGATGCCTTGAGTAGGAAGGTAGCTGTTGAGTTGAGGGCTATGTTTGCCAGTTTGAGTATTTCGCGTGATGGTGGTCTTGTGGCTGAGTTGCAAGTGAAACCATCTTTGGTTCAGTTGATCAAGGAAAAGCAGTTGCTGGATGATTCCTTGGTATCTCATGTTCAGGATATTGCGGAGGGTAGGCCTTCGGATTTCTGTTTTAATGATGATGGTGTGTTGTGTTTTGGGAGTCGGATAGTAGTGCCCAATGATGCTGAGTTGAGGCATGCTATTCTGACTGAAGGTCATAGTAGTCCTTTTGCTATGCACCCAGGTAGTACTAAGATGTATCGAGATCTTCGTGATGAGTACTATTGGGTGGGTTTGAAGAAGGATGTTGCTGAGTTTGTGAGCAAGTGCATGGTGTGTCAGCGAGTTAAGGCTGAGCATCAGGTTCCTTCAGGGTTGTTGCAACCGTTGAGAATCCCTGAATGGAAGTGGGAAAGGATTACCATGGATTTTGTATCTGGTTTACCCTTGTCACCAACGAAGAAGAATTCGGTGTGGGTGATTGTGGATCGCCTGACGAAGTGTGCGCATTTCTTGCCTGTGCATACTACGTACTCCTTGGATAAGCTTGCGGAGCTGTACATTGCTGAGATTGTGCGGCTGCATGGTGTGCCAAAGTCGATTGTGTCGGATAGGGATCCGAGGTTTACATCGCGGTTCTGGCAGTGTTTGCATCAAGCTTTGAGTACACGGTTGAATTTCAGTACACCTTATCATCCTCAGTCGGATGGTCAGTCCGAGCGTGTTATCCAGATTTTGGAGGATATGTTGAGGTGTTGCGTGATTGAGTTTCAGGGCTCTTGGGAGAAACATTTGCCTTTGGTGGAGTTTGCCTATAACAATAGTTATCAGGCGAGCATTCAAATGGCACCTTATGAGGCTTTGTACGGGAGGAAGTGTAGGACTCCTTTGTGTTGGGCTGAAACGGGTCAGAAGTTGGTTTCGATGCCGGCTTTGTTGAAAGGAACCACTGAGAAGGTGAAGCTCATTTGTGAGCGTTTGAAGGCAGCTTCTGATCGGCAAAAGTCTTGCGCGGATTTGAAGCGTAAGGAGATTGAGTATACGGTGGGTGACCGTGTGTTTTTGAAGGTTTCGCCTTGGAAAAAGGTGATGAGGTTTGGCCGTAAGGGTAAGTTGAGCCCTAGATACATTGGACCGTACGAGGTGGTTGAGCGTGTGGGTCCTGTTGCGTACAAGTTGAGGTTACCTCAAGAGTTGGAGAAGATTCATGATGTGTTTCATGTTTCTATGCTTCGGAAGTATAGATCGGATCCTTCGCATGTGATGCCTGTGGAAGAAGTGGAATTGAATCCGGATTTGACCTATGATGAGGAACCGGTAAGGATTCTGGATTCGGATAGTAAGGTTCTTCGTGGCAAGACCATTGAGCTGGTAAAGGTGTTGTGGAAACATCGTGGTGTTGAGGAAGCCACGTGGGAACGGAAGGATGACATGCTGAAGCAGTTCCCGTATCTCTTTCCTTCAGGTAAATTTCGAGGACGAAATTTCTTAAGGGGGGGAGAGTTGTAACGCCCCAATTTTGGGCTTAGGAGTTTTGGGATTCGGACCGGTTCGGTCGGATCGCGGTTTGAATATATAAGAGTGAATTTAGGAAAACCTAGTTCGGGTTGCATTAAAAATATGGAAAAAATGTCTTAAAATCCTCTTTTATTATATATAAGAGTTTGGTGAAATCAATTTTACAAAATGAGGTTTGGAAGTGTGACATTTTGGTTAGTGACCAAAATGTAATTTTCGAAAACTATGAGACTGTTTTAAAAAGGATTGAAACTTTGAATCTTTAAGGAGCTATTTACCCAATGGGAGTTTCTCCAGATTTTTCTAAAATATTAAAGGTTTAATAAATGGATTTTAAATAAAAGAAAAGGGAGGGAAGATATTTTCCTAAATTTCCAACTAACTTTCCACATTTTCTATTTTCATTTTCTCTCATCTTTTCTCTCAAACCAAACACATTTCTCCAGAGCTTTTCCCTCTGATTTTGCCATCTAAATATCTCATTTCAATTCTCTTTTGATCTTCAATCATCTCTTCAACAAAACCTTTGCATTTGCTAAGTGGATTTTCAAGAATTTGGTTCCAAAAAGGGAGAAAACTCAAGTTTGGAGGTAAGAACGTCCTTCTCCTCTAAACTCTCAGTTCTTTACTGAAATTCCTAAGTTCTCAATCCTTGATTTATGTTTTATAAAAGGTTTTATAGATGTGTTCTTGATTTTGGCTTTTAAATGCAAGATTTGATTGATTTTGATGAAATTTCGTATGATCTGATTGGGTAGTGTTTTGAGGTGTCAATTTGATGTTAGATAAATGTTAAATTGATGTGAAATTGAGGTTTAATTAATGCAATCCCGGATAGGTTGAATTTCCTAAGTTTAGCTTGTGTTCTTGGTTGTTTTTGGAGTGATCTTGATGATCTGTTATAGCTGGAGGTATAAGGACGTGGTAGGATCCTTTTTGGATGTTAATTGATGTTTAAGGATGTTTAGATTTGATGGATCTTGGCTGGGTAGTGTTGTGGAGTTGTTTGGATGCATTTTCGGTTGTGTTTGGTAGCCGAAAATGGAGTGTGGATGAGAGCAGCGGGTTTAGGTGCTTTCATTGAGGATATTAATGCATGATGATGCATTAATCTACTGTTTTGATGTGTTTAAAACAGGGGAGCCATCTTTGGATCCTAGTGGTGTTGATCCGGAAGCTTGATTGGTGTTTCGGCAAGAGGCGAAACGAAATCGGTGAGTGGATTTTGGATTTCAGCTATGAAACCAATGTTTTGAAGGTTTGGGAGCTTAGTTTAAGTCTAAGAAACTTAGCTAAGCTCAAGAGTAAGTTTTCGGAAAAACTCTCTTGATGATGAACCATGGATTGGTTGTATGCAATGTGGTTTGTTTGCATGTTTTAAATCCTGTTTTGAAAGCATATTTAGCATGTTTATTTGCTGAGATTGTAAGCCATGTGTTGAAGGATGCTCAAGGTAAGAGATCCTTGTTTTTGAACATTGTTTTAATGTGGTTTGATGCTTAAAGATGCATGATGTTTATGGGTTTGTTAAATGCTTTAAAACAGTGGAATATTGTTGTTAATGATGCATATTGGCAAGTGATGGTTAAGGTCACAAAGGTGGTTAAAAGTCCTTGTGTGAGCCTTGTTTATTTAAGAACAACATGGTGTTTAAAAGTCCATGGTTGGTTCTTGGTTAAGGTTCAAGGTGGTTAAAATTCCTTGTGTAAGCCTTGTTATTTAAGAACACCAAGGTGTTTAAAAGTCCTTGGGTGATTCTTGTTAAGGACACAAAGGTGTTTAAAAGTCCTTGTGTGGTCCTTGTCATGGTGTTTAAAAGTCCATGGATGATTCTTGTTAAGGACGCAATGGTGTTTAAAAGTCCATGTGTGGTCCTTGGAAAATTGTAAGATCACAATGGTGTTTAAAAGTCCATGTGTGGATCTTATGTTGATTGTATCACTTGTGGCCAATATGACATGTTATGATCATGAAGCATGGTTTGCTTGTTTTAAATGCTTATGAGCATGTATATTGTGGTTTTAAACAATGATTTATAAAGGTGTTTTATAAATACATTATTGTGTGGTTTTAACGAGCATTCCTCACTAAGCTTTTGCTTACGCTCTCTCTTTTCTTAAACCAATAATGCAGAGCCTTAAAGTGCATTGAGGACAGCAAGGTGGACAAGAATCCAAGTGGTGAACAAAGCTCATGTATGGTGAAGGTTTCTTAAACACTATTAGCTTATGGGCATTTGGAAATGGGGGACCTATGTTGTTGTTTTGGGAGATGTTTTGGACTCCCTAAGTTGGTATTATGTTGTTAATGTCGTTGGAACTTGTATTTGGCCATTATGTGTTTGGATTGATGTTTTGATGCTTGAATGGATTGCTAAGTAGGATGCATGCCTATAGAATTGGGGATTTTCATAATTGATGCCATGTTGATGAATGGTTGATGCAATTATATTCTTTGTATGTTGAATGACTTGCTGGTAAAGTATGGTTGCCTTTGGAGCATGTTTGATAGGCCAATTGTGTGTTAAACCAGCAATTTTTCTGCAATCTGGGCAGCCTGTTTCGGAACAGGTGCTACCGTATCGGAACGGGGGCCTGAAATGGCCTGGGCGTTCCGAAACGGAAGCAACCGTTTCGGAACGGATATGCCACTGCCAGGCACTGTTTCGGAACCAGTTGCGGAACGGTCCCGCGTTTCGGAACGGGTCTTCCCTGTTCCGAAACACTCGACCGTTGGGCACTGAAATTGTTGGTTAAATGTTTTGCATTGTTTGCGTTTTGGTCCTGAATCTTGTTTATGCAATTAAATGAGTTTGTGATGTCCGTTTGAGCTGAAATTTGACAAACAAGCATGAATTACGACTAATTTCATATTGGTAACTTAAAGGTGGGTTAAGTCCTTGTAATTTCCAGAATTTACATTTTGGTCCCTAAGTTTGTGTTTTGTTCAATTAAGTCCCTGAACGTTTTCCGTTTGCGCTGATCTTTGAGTATGATGTTTGTATGAACATAACTAGGGTTAACGTGCATCTAGATAAGATTAAAAGAAAAAAAAGGGGTCGTTAATCAAGGTTGACTTTCGGGTTGACTTTGGTTTTCCCCGTGTAAACTTCTTAATTCGGTTCAACCGTCTGGGCCGGGTTAAGGGGGTTACAGGTATTGCTAGTGACGCTTTGATGATGTCTTTTTCATGAATTTATGATTGTTGAAGTGCATATGTGTTGCAAGCATGTTTAGTCATATGTTGGATTAGTTTCAGATGGCTAAACTCGAGTTAAACCAGCAAAATTAAGCTTTTCAGGCCCATGTGTTTCGAAACACCCTTGCTTGTTTCGAAACGGGGATTTGAAAATGCCTTGGGGTTTCGAACCGGTGAGGTCCGTTTCGATACATTTTGTCTCTGTGAAACCCTATTCCGAAACGGGTCTAAGATGGTGTCAAAATGATTCCACATTTCGAAACGTGTATAACTATTTGGATACGCCCGTTTCGATATGGGGCTAGCTGTTTCGAAACGGCTGGCTGTTATTTCTGTTATGGGAATTTCTGTAGTTCTAATTCTTTGCATTTTGGTCCCTATTTGTTATATATGCAATTTAATGAGTTCTAATGGTTATCTTGAGCTGAGTTTTTACAGTGAAGCATGTAATGAACTTAATTAAGAGTTGGTAATCCAAATTTGGGTAAACCCTTACAATTTGTTAAGTTTACAAAATGGTCTCTAGAATCGAATTTGGTTTTAATCGATGTGTGATTGAGATGTCGTTTGATCCGCTGCTTTGATTGAATACATAGGAACCTAACTTGCATCTAGACAAGATAAAAGAAAAAAAGGTCGTTTATTAAGGTAAATCTTCCCCAATTTATTTCAATATTCCCCGTGTGACTCATTCGGTTCAGTCCATTGGCTAGGCCGAGTCGAGGGGGGTTACATTTGGTGGTATCAGAGCCAGGTTACGAAAGGTTGAGATGATGGTAAGTTGTTAGTAAGTATTTGTGTTGTGAACGTATGCTCTTGAGTGATGTTTGTTGTTAAGTGTGCAAAAGTTATATATTTTACCGCCTATTTAACCCATATTTCTGCTGCATTCAAGCATAATTCATTGCATTTAGGATAGATTTCATTCATACATCACAATTATATCAAATGGCACAGTTTCTACTGAAATTGATTGCTTTTGCAGGTAGCTGCTGTAGCAGAGGGAGGGCAGTGGAGAAGCAGGCGCTGAGCAGTGAAGAAGCAGAGCTGGAACTGGATTTGCAGACGTGAAGGACGATGTTGCCATGGCCGCTGCCGTGGCAGCCAAGGACGACAGCAATGGTGAAGAGAAGAAGTGAAGTGGGCCTCGACAGAAAGAGAAAATTAAGCCGGTCTGTCGTGGAGCACCCTTATATTTTTCCAAGCCCTAGATTAGAATGAAGGCCAAGCCAAAAGTTCAAGGAAGAAACTCCAAGCAAGAAGAAAGGACGAATTAAAGACATATGCTCTGAAGATTTAGTCTTTAATAGAGTTGCACTTTAGTTTAAACTTGTATTCTTGCCATATTAGAAAACTTGATTCCAAGGCCTATATAAAGGCATGTAATTCGACCTAGGGAAGGATATCTTACTCTATAGCCTTCTCTTCTAAACCCTAGTCATTTTCATCCTCCTCATCATGTTCTAAACTTTCCCTAGGGCTAAGGGTTGATTTGTAAAGTAGTTGCAATGATTGCATTTGTTTTAGGAATTTTTCTGTTCAATAAAATACACTTCAAGTTTGCTTATTCTGGTTTTCAACATCTTGCAAGAGTATCGGGAGAGCATTGTGAGATTACACATTTACTTAATATTGGGAGAGTTAAGTATACGAAAGGAATAAGTACGGGTTCTCCAGTTTATGGTTGAACTATCTCGGACCTAGGGATAGGACGAGGTTATGTGGCTAAGGTAGAATTCAACAACATCGGTGTTCATCCTTCGATTCACGCCGGGAGGTATCATCAAAGACGTGTTCATCGAAAGACTTGGACCTGGGGATAGGCCAAGGCACATCAGGGATTCTTGCCAAGCTTGAAGTACAGAGTTGTGTGATCGCTGCCGCGACAAACAACAGACCGCTGCCGCGACAGGTGCTGCCGCGACAAGCGCAACGACAGAACTGAGATTCCTAGACTTTGCAACACCTACACTACTGAGCAATTCAATACCGGCCCATTCTCTCTATCCCGAATTCGTTACTCTTTTATTTCAGTATTCGTTATTATTTCGTGACAAACTATTAAAACTCTTTCTTTTCCCCTTCGTGCAGAAAACCAAGGTTAAAGCTATTAGCCCAGTCCCTGTGGAGATGATATCCGATACTTACGTATCACTTTACTACTTGCGTCGTGTACACTTGCACTACATTGCGATAGAAACTTTTACACGCAACAAGTTTTTGGCACCGTTTCCGGGGACTGGCAACATATCTTTACCCCTACCTTTTACTGCACTTATTTTATTTTCTGTTTTAAACTTGGATTGTTCAACCTTTACCTTTCACAAGGTCTTTTGTTTGCTTATGCGCAGATCTCAAAGAGGAAAAGAATCTGAGCATCAGTTAGATCCTGAAATCGAACGAACGTGCAATCTCAGGAAAAGAGTCCGCCTCCTCGTAGAAAGAAACGAATACCTGGAGGAACAATTAGAAGCAATGGTGAACGAGAGGCACGAAGAAAGAAGGAACAACCAAGGGAATCCCCAGGATGCTGAAGATCCTGCCGGAGATGGGAGGAACGAACAACCTGCCGATCCTCCTGTCACTGCCGCACGCCGGTCATGCCGAGACAACATGATCAACGATCATGTGGAACTAGAAACAACCCTGCCAGACGTAGAAGTTGACAATTTTGAGCTGAAACCTGTTATGTTCAGCATGATTAACAACGCTGGCCAATTTAGTGGTGCTGCTACAGAGGATGCTAGGGAGCATCTGAAAACGTTCCAGGAAATCTATGGTTCGTTTAGACTACCAGGAGTAAATCCGGAGATACTGAGGCTTCGGTTATTTCCTCATTCATTGCGGGACAGGGCGAAAACTTGGTGGAATAAACTAACGCCAGGTTCAATACGAACTTGGGCAGATTTAACTCGTGAATTCTTGTCTCATTTTAATCCTTCACATTTATCTGAGCGATTACGTAACGAAATTGCTACTTTTCAACAGGAAGATGACGAGCCGATGCACGAGGCATGGGACAGATTTACCACTCTTCTAAGAAACTGCCCTATGCATGGATTCCCCGTTTGGAACCAGGTAACTAAATTTTATAATGCTGCCAACTTACAGACTAGTATGAGAATTGATTTAGCAGCAAATGGATTGCTGTTGGACAAAGATCCGGATGAAGCGATGGTAGTATTGAAAAACCTGGCAAAGAACGAAGAACAATTTCCTACAGCAAGAAGAGGGGGTAAATGAGTACTAGCTATGAAAGATTATGATGCCGACGACTCCCTAAAAACACATGTGGTATATCTCACAAAGTCAGTGGAAAAGCTCTTGAAGAAAGATTCAAAACCGGTCAACTCTGCTGAAGAGGTTTGTGAAACTTGTGATGGGAACCATAGCTCGGAAGACTGTCCGATACAGTTAGAGGAAGGGGTGTACGTTGGGAACTACAATAAACAAAACTACAATTCCAACAACTACAATCCCAACTGGAGAAAGGATCCCAAGTTCTCATGGAGCAACCCTAACAATGCCCTGAATCCTCAAGCACAGAACACTCAGAATCAGGGGGACCTAGATTACTGACTCGGCAACAACCACAGCAGCAGCAGCAACAGCCACCAGCTGCCACGACTAGTATACTGGAGCAGACCTTGGCTACGTTTATGTCTCAAACAGGAACTTACATTGAGAACATGAATCGCTTCGTCAAGAAGACTGAGTCGTTCATGGATAAAACAGAGATGCGGATGACCAACCATGAAGCTACTCTGAAATCACTGGAGACACAGATGGGTCAGGTTTCCCAGCATATTAAACCGAGGCAGAATGGAGGATTTCCTAGCGATACTAAAAACGCTAGACAACCCACACATGAGCAGTGTAAAGCCATCACGACAAGGAGTGGGAAGAAATTACCAGGGCCAGAGAAAGAAGCTGAATCAGTTAAGGAACCAACCTTGGAGTCAACTGCCGAGAACGTTGCCCCGACAGACGACAAACAGCCTGCTGCTGATGAACCTGTCACGACAGCAGAAGGGACAGAGGAGAAAGATGAAGAACCTAAGCTTCATCAGATCCGAATGCAGTGGGAAGGACGTATTGCTGATTATCGTCCTCCACCTCCTTTTCCATAGCAGCTACAGAAGTTGAAACAAGAATCCCAGCTTAAGAAAATCTATTATATTTTTAAGCAGGTTCACATCAATATTCCACTGTTAGATGTCGTTAGGGAAATGCCTGGTTATGCCAAATTTCTCAAGGATGCCATGTCAAAGAAATCCAGACTCGGGGAATTTGAAACGGTCAAAATGACAGAGGGATGCATGAGTATTCTGCACAAGCATCCACCCCAGAAGAAGAAGGATCATGGGAGCTTCATCATACCGTGCATAATCGGAGATAAATTTGTGGGTAAGGCACTTTGTGATCTTGGTGCTAGTATAAATTTAATGCCCAAATCTTTTTTTTAGAAATTAGGTATTGGAAAAGCTCGGCCCACAACAGGCGTACTGTAGCTGGCAGACCGCTCTTACGTTCATCCAGAAGAAAAAATTGAAGATATTCTGGTAAGAGTGGATAAATTTATTTTTCCTGCTGACTTTCTTGTTTTAGATTGTGAAGCAGATGAGAATGCACCAATCATCTTGGGGCGACCCTTCTTAGCCACAGGAAGATCACTGATTGATGTGGAAAAGGGAGAACTCACTATGAGAGTGAACGATCAAGAGATTAAGCTGAATGTTCTCCAGGCAATAAAACATGTTGATGCAGAAGAAGAATGCAAGGCTATCACTAAAGTTATCCTTGACCAACCCTGCATCAGGTCGGGCTGCCATGACATCAAAATTGGCCACTGCCCCAGCAGCCATTTAGAAGACTGTCACGGCAACGACGACGAAGCAGCTCCTCAAAATCTGACATATCTGATACTGAAGATCAAGAGGAGGTAAACTGGATAGGCAATCGTCCAGGTAAGTTATTCGAGCCTTTAAATTATACCTCGAATGAACATATAGTCCAAAAGCCATCAACTGTAGAGCCTCCTGTTCTAGATCTTAAGCCCCTGCCAGGGCAGCTTAAATAGGTTTTCCTTGGTTTAAATGATATGTTGCCCGTAATCATCTCTTCCAAGTTGATGCAGGAACAGGAACAACAGCTGATAGGGATGCTGCAGCAGCATAAAAAGGCTATTGGATGGACGATAGTTGATATCCAAGGCATCAGTCCGACACTATGCATGCATAATATCCTTTTAGAGGATGATCATAAGCTGACCATTGATGCCCAGAGACGTCTAAACGATGCTATGCGAGAGGTGGTTCGTAAGTAGATCATCAAATGGCTAGATGCTGGAATAATCTATGTCATCTCGAATAGCAAGTGGGTGAGCCCGGTGCAGTGCGTTCCTAAGAAAGGAGGAATAACCGTGGTAACCAACGAAGAAAACGAGTTAATCCCAACCAGGACTGTGACCGGTTGGAGGGTTTGTATGGACTACCGGAAGCTTAACAAAGCTACCCGGAAGGACCACTTTCCCCTGCCTTTTATTGATTACTACTGTTTTCTTGATGGATACTCAGGTTACAACCAAATAGCCATTGCACCGGAGGATCAAGAAAAGACAACATTCACTTGCCCATACGGTACGCTTTTCGGAGGATGCCATTTGGACTTTGCAATGCACCGGCAACCTTTCAAAGGTGCATGATGGAAATATTCTCCGATATGGTAGAGGATTTCCTGGAGATATTCATGGATGATTTCTCTGTTTTTGGAGACAACTTTGAAAGTTGCCTCGGCAACCTACAGAAAGTGCTCGAGAGATGTGAGAAAGCAAACTTGGTATTGAACTGGGAGAAATGTCACTTCATGGTGAATGAAGGGATAGTCCTAGGCCATAAAGTAAGCTGCCGCGGCATAGAAGTCGACAAAGCTAAGATCGAGGTAATTGAAAAGCTGCCGCCACCCACCACAGTCAAGGGAATCAGGAGTTTCTTAGGGCATGCTGGTTTTTATCGGAGGTTTATTGCGAACTTTTCGAAGATCACCAAACCCTTATGCCATCTTCTGGAGCAGAACCGTCCCTTCGACTTCAACACTGAATGTACTGAGGCATTCAAGGTTCTGAAAGAAAAGCTGGTAACAGCCCCAATAGTACAACCACCAGATTGGAAACTACCATTTGAGATCATGTGTGATGCTAGTGACTATGCTGTCGGGGCAGCACTTGGGCAGAGGAAAGACAAGCTCTTTCATGTTATATACTATGCCAGCAAAACACTGAACGACGTCCAAGTAAACTACACCACAATAGATAAAGAACTGTTAGTTGTGGTGTTTTCCATTGACAAGTTCCGTTCATACATACTAGGAACGAAGGTCATAGTCCACACATACCACTCTGCATTAAAGTATCTGTTCGCCAAAAAGGATGCAAAGCCTAGACTGATACGTTGGATTCTGCTACTGCAAGAATTTGACCTTGAGATCAAGGATAAAAAGAGGACAGAGAATCAAGTTGCAGATCACTTGTCAAGACTGGAGAAGGGAAAGAGTCTCCCAACAGACGAGACACACATACTGGAGACCTTCCCTGACGAGCAGTTGTTCGCTGCCACAAGCACTGTCGCGGCAGCCATGGCGGCAGGTAAGTTTTCTGAACTACCCTGGTATGCTGATTTCGTTAATTACTTAGTTAGCAAAATAACTTCTCCTGACCTTAACTATCAAGCTAGGAAGAGGTTCCAAAATGATGTTAAGCATTATTATTGGGACGAACCTCTTCTTTTCAAATATTGTGCAGATCAAGTTATCAGGAGATGCGTACCACAGGATGAACAGGAAGCTGTGCTTCATCACTGCCATGCTTCACAATATGGAGGACACTTAGGTGGTAACAAAACTGCTGCCAAAGTTTTGCAGTCTGGATTCTATTGGCCGTCACTATTCAAGGATGCCCAGACATTCTACAAAAACTGTGAAAAATGTCAACGAACTGGAAATATCTCAAGAAGACATGAGAGGCCGCTGCAAAACATTCTTGAAGTCGAGATCTTCGATGTTTTGGGGATTGATTTTATGAGACCATTCCCAACTTCATGTGGGAACTTATATATCCTCATGGCAGTAGACTATGTGTCCAATTGGGTTGAAGCATCCGCTACTCAGAAAAACGATGCCAAGACGGTTCAGAGGTTTTTGCATAAAAACATATTTTCCAGATTTGGCATCCCCAAGGCGATCATCAGTGATGAAGGGAGGCATTTCGATAATAGGGTTATAGTTGCTGCCTTAAAAAAGTATGGTGTCAAACATCGGATCGCAACAGCATACCACCCTCAGACCAATGGACAGGCTGAAATATCCAACAGAGAGGTTAAGAACATTCTTGAAAAGATGGTGAAGCCAACTCGGAAGGACTGGTCTCTACACCTCAATGATGCATTATGGGCCTACAGAACATCATTCAAAACTCCATTGGGAATGTTACCCTACCGGCTAATTTATGGGAAAACATGCCATCTACCTGTTGAGATTGAGCACAGAGCATACTGGGCCATCAAGGCAGTAAATATGGACTTGGAAAAAGCAGGACAGAAAAGGCTACTTGATCTGAATGAGATTGAAGAAATTCGAGCAATGGCCTATGACAACGCAAGAATCTATAAAGACAAGACAAAGAAGTGGCATGACAAGAAGTTGCTGCCACGACAGTTCTGCCCAAGGCAGCTTGTGTTTTTGTTCAACTCTAGGTTGAAACTCTTCCCAGGGAAGCTGAAATCTAGATGGTCTGGCCCATTCCAAGTGGTGCAGGTTTTTCCCCATGGTGCCATCACAATCAGATCTTTAAAAGACAGGCACCAATTTAAAGTCAATGGACAAAGATTGAAGCATTATCAGGGGACTGAAGCCCCAAGAATGCAGGAAGTGGTTACTTTAGGAGATGCCCCTCCTGGCATCCCTAATTTAACCTAATTTTATTATTATTATTATTATTATTATTATTATTTATATATATTAGGTAATTAGAATTATTTTTAGGAACTAAAGTTTTTATTTTTTATTATTTTTAGGAAATAAAGGAGACAAGGAGAAGAGGAGAAGTGACTCCAGCCCACCATCTTTCCATCAGCCCAAAAAGCCCAACTTTGGAGCCCGCCGTTACAGCTACCGCGACAGACACGGAAAATCCAGCCTGTCAACACGCTGTCGCGGCAGACACAGAAACGCGTGACAGACGCATCAGAAACCGCGTAATAGCTGGCCCCGTTATTCGTGCCTGCCGTTATAGCTCCAACGGGCAGCAAACTCCCTTTCTATATAAACCCCATTTTTCTATTCATTTTTCACTCACTTTTACTCTCTCTACTTGTTTCCTCTAGAATTTTACTTGCTTTCATTTTCTTTCCACAGTCCTTGCAATATGAGTACTAGAAATACCGACTGTAGTGCTGCCTCAGGATCTACCCCAGCAGCATCCACTCCAAGCTCCTTCCAGGTCAGAGACATGTGGGAGGAGAAAGGTTTCATTTACACCACCAGAACGGAGAACCTTGGGTTACAACCGTTCATAGCCCGTAAAATCAGAGCCCTGCAGTGGAAGATGTTTGCCGAGCAGTCGGAGGAGATGAACGTAACTCTCGTCCGAGAATTTTATGCTGCCATCGACAGCAGGGTAGCGACAACAGTAACGGTCCGAGGAAAAGAGGTACCTTTTGAGCCCGAATACATCAACACACTCTATGGGTTCTATGTTGGGAGAAAGAAAGATGGCCACCAAAGATTTATAGAAAGCTTAGAGCCGGCAGATTACGATACTATGATGGCAGAACTCACAGACGAGGGTACCGAGTGGAATACAGATCCTAAACATCCAAGGACGGTAAAACGAGTTCAACTCACGCCGAAGGGAAAACTTTGGAATGCCTTTATCAAAAAGCAGATTATGCCCTCTTCGCACAACACAATGGTAGACCAACCCGGGTTAGCCCTTATCCATTCAATTTTAAATGACAGGCCAATTAACGTTGGGAGATATGTTCAGGAGGGAATATTGGATTGTGCATACCGACCGTCAGGACCACTTTTCTACCCATACCTCATTACTGCCCTCTGCCGCGGCCACAATGTACCGGAAGCTGCCGAGGACTTAAGAGTTCGAGGAAAAGGCTAGATAGACAGGAACATCCTCAGCCTGATGGAACTCAAAGCTGCCACACCCTTGTCGTCTTTTGACCCCACTGCCACGGCAGGTGAGCCGACAGAGCCCACCCAAACTGAGCCTGCCGCCACAAAACCCAGGCAGCCCACCGCAGCAGCTCCTCCAGCAGACTCCTCCACAGAAATACTCGCTGCCATACAGAAAATGGAGGAATGGAAGCTATGCCTGATGAGTTTCATCTGAGACTTCACAACCGCAACGGTACATTTCATCCACACCTCTCTTAATTTTCCTGATGTATTGTTCCCTGCCTTCCCCAACCATTATTTTGCTGCCCCCACCCCTGCCCATACCCCTACCCCTGCTGCCACACCAAGAACGCCATCTGCCGCGTCCACTCCGACCCTTGCCACAACAGCTGCAGGAGGTAGCCGCACAACAGAAACTTCTGCCAGGGGACCCAAGAGAAAGGAACCCATGTCAGATCTCGACAGGTATATTGTTGGTTTCTCCTCCTCTGAAATTTTGGCGGCATCTGATGACGAGCCCTCTGTCAAGAGGAACTTGTCCAAGGAGTTTACCCCAGAGAAACGGCAGAAAATAGGCCCCGGAATTGACCCATCCGACCAGGAAAAATCTGGCAGCAGCAGCAGCGGCAACAACAGCAGTAGCAGCTCCGAGGAGGTTCAGGTATTGGAGAAACCACCTCATATCTCCCCTACCCGCATCCAACCTCCACGGGAAGCCAAAACCAAGAACACTTCTGCCTCTCCCATCCGTCTGCCGGCACCGACAAGGAAAGTCACTGCCCGTCGGTAGATTCAACTCAGCAGCAGCAGCAGCGACGACAGCAACTGAAAATTTAAGTTTCTTTTCTTATATTGCTGCCTGTTTTTTTTGTTATATTTTGTGATGTTTTTATTTTTCTTTTTTTCATTTCTGTCATTTGCATTGAGGGCAATGCAACCCTTAAGTTTGGGGGTGGCATCCCTCCATTAATGAAGTGTCTTTAAGTTTAAAAATTGTATCTTTTACTTAGTTTATTTTTTAAAAAAAGAAAGAAAATTTGGCTTAAGTCTTTGAACTGAACTTACCTGCCATGACAGCCTCTGTCGTGGCAGTGCCTTTAGGATAATTTTAGGAGCAGTTTAGAGCCTTACTATAGTTCTAAATCTTAAACATCATTTGTGACTTTTATACTGTCTAGAACTCTGCTAGTAAACTAGAATAGAAAGCTTAACACTTGAGTTGCCCCTAGAGGTGCCTAACACTGGCTCTAGGAAAAGAAGTTAAGAAAAATAGACTCAATACACCTAGAGGTGCCCGAAACCGGCTCTAGGAAGTTAGCTAGAGGTGCCCGAAACCGGCTCTAGTCAAACTTAAGCTTAAGAAAATAGAATTGAGTCTAAATAAAAACTAAAGGAGCCTAAGAATTGCCTCCAAAAAGATGAAAATTGGCATAAAAATTCAAGTTAGAAGCTTAGCTATTCTAGTAAACTAAGGGAGTCTTGGCATATAATTATTCACAAGCATACACACACTGCACGAGAATTATAGCAAGGTTCCAGATGAATCCTGAATTATCCAACAAGGTGTTGCTCACAATAGGGAATGAATGGTGGGTAAGGGAAAGTTCACTGTTTTAAGCCAAACAAAAATTTTGTTTTTTTTTCTTTTTTAGGTCTAATATCCTTGAGGGCAAGCAAAAACTTGAGTTTGGGGGTGTGCAAAAGTTCTATATTTTACCCCCTATTTAACCCATATTTTTGCTGCATTCAAGCATAATTCATTGCATTTAGGATAGATTTCATTCATACATCACAATTATATCAAATGGCACAGTTTCTACTGAAATTGATTGCTTTTGCAGGTAGCTGCTGTAGCAGATGGAGGGCAGTGGAGAAGCAGACGCTGAGCAGTGAAGAAGCATAGCTGGAACTGGATTTACAGACGTGAAGAACGATGCTGCCATGGTCGCTGCCATGGCAGCCAAGGACGACAGCAATGGTGAAGAGAAGAAGTGAAGTGGGCCTCCACAGAAAGAGAAAATTAAGCCGGTCTGTCGTGGAGCAACCTTATATTTTCCAAGCCCTAGATCAGAATAAAGGCCAAGCCCAAAGTTCAAGGAATAAACTCCAAGCAAGAAGGAAGGATGAATGAAAGACATATGCTTTGAAGATTTAGTCTTTAATAGAGTTGCACTTTAGTTTAAACTTGTATTCTTGCCATATTAGAAAACTTGAACCCAAGGCCTATATAAAGGCATATAATTTGACCTAGGGAAGGATATCTTACTCTCTAGCCTTCTCTTCTAAACCCTAGTCGTTTTCATCCTCCTCATCATGTTCTAAACTTCCCCTAAGGCTAAGGGTTGATTTGTAAAGTAGTTGCAAGGATTGCATTTGTTTTAGGAATTTTTCTTTTCAATAAAATAGACTTCAAGTTTGCTTATTCTGGTTTTCAACATCTTGCAAGAGTATCAGGAGAGCATTGTGAGATTACACATTTACTTAATATCGGGAGAGTTAAGTATACGAAAGGAATTAGTACGGGTTCTCCAGTTTATGGATGAACTATCTCGGACCTAGGGACGAGGTTAAGTGGCTAAGGAAGAATTCAACAACATCGGTGTTCATCCTTCGATTCACGCCGGGAGGTATCATCAAAGACGTGTTCATCGACAGACTTGGACCTAGGGATAGGCCAAGGCACATCATGGATTCTTGCCAAGCTTGAAGTACAGAGTTGTGTGATCGCTGCCGCAACAAACAACAGACCGCTGCCACGACAGGTGCTGTTGCGACAGGCGCAACGACAGAACAGAGATTCCTAGACTTTGCAACACCTACACTACTGAGCAATTCAATACCGACCCATTCTCTCTATCCTGAATTCGTTACTCTTTTATTTCAGCATTCGTTATTATTTCGTGACAAACTATTAGAACTCTTTCTTTTCCCCTTCGTGCAAAAAACCAAGGTTAAAGCTATTAGCCCAGTCCCTGTGGAGACGATATCTGATACTTACGTATCACTTTACTACTTGCGTCGTGTACACTTGCACTACATTGTGATAGACACTTTTACACGCAACATTTGTTTTGTTCGGTAAATATCCTAAGCATGTTAATGCGAGTATGTGATGATGATTGAGATATGAATGAGAGTTTTCATATATGATGATAATTTCGGTTGAATTATGATGCTTGTGATACATGTTGGTTGTGACATACATGTTGTATGCTTTAAGTTATGCTGGGGGGAAATTGGATTGCCCATTGCCTTATTACTATAGCGAAATGTTTTAAGTTGAAATCGAAGTCTTGGATCCTTGCTTAGAGGTGGCCTGAGCAATCTGTTTCGCTTGTTTCATTAGTTGTTATCATGCCTTAATAACAATAGCACAATAAGCCGAGGAGAGAGTAAAATTCTGATATGATTGTTGTTGTTGTTGAGAAAAGAATAGATGATTGTGTAATGTCTCCTGGGGCTGGATGCCTCGATGTGCCTCGATATAATTACAACCTGTTTCGGTTGGATAAGTGTTGGATGGCATGGTGCCTGGAATATAGGCGATGTTTAGAGCTTGTGAAGCCGTTAATGCTGAAGTGCATGTGACTGCACTAGCTGGTGGACGCTTGTGAGCTACGGTTAGCGCTTACGTAACTTGAGTAGAAGTTGAACTCGAGGGTTGTCACCGGAGGTATCCATGAAGTGGATGACCTATATGAATGAGATTATGGAATAAATGGAGTGTAGTGATGGCCATAGTGTAAGGATGAGTTGTATCTCGGTTATATAGAGATGTGCATAGTTGGTGAACAACTGTGGTTGTGGGAAAGAACCTAATGTTGTGTTCTGAGAGTTCTTTTGAATTGTTTTAAAGGAGAAGTATCGTGGGGTTAGATGCTTGAGTGATGAGAAATGTGAATTTGTGGTTTGGGTTCGAAATCGTAAGTTGTAGTTGAGTTACAAATTGTTTAGTAGAGCATGTATGCTCCTGGATTGGAATTGGATGTGAGACATCGATGTGTTGGCACTTTTATGGATTGGTGCATGATGTTAAACCATGTTTGTTGATTTATTGGCTACATTGTTTTAGATGTGTTGGTAACACGTGCGAGGTATTTGAGCAGAACATGGGTGTAATAGCTTGAACGTTTGTTTTGAAAGTGTTAAATGTGGGAGTGTGAGTAGTTAGTTTCTTTGGTGAAATTGTTGTTACAAGAAAACTGTATAAAAGATGTCCTTTATCTGTTCAGGGCCATGTATTTTAGTTGATTTAATGGAATTGCCTTTTTATGGTTTTGATGCGATTCTTGGAATGGATTGGTTGGTTGAGCATCGAGTTGTTGTTGATTTTTGATGTTAAGTGAGTTACCTTGAAACTTGCAGATGATTACAAGGTGGTAAATGTAGGCAAGAACGTAAAGTTCTTGTCCAGTGCAATTTCGGCTCTTGAAGCGAGTCGGATGATGGAGTTGGGTTGTGAAGTTTTCTTGGCGTATGTTATGAATTCTAGTACGAAGGAAGTGCGGGTGCAAGACATACGAACAATATGTGAGACTTCAGGTGTTTTTCCAGAAGAGTTGTCTGGGTTGCCACCAAGCAGGGAAGTTGAGTTTGGCATTGAGTTGTATAAGAATACGACTCCCGTGTCCATTGCTCCTTATCGCATGGCACCTAAGGAGTTGAAGGAGTTGAAGACACAACTTCAGTAGTTGCTTGATCGAGGGTTCATAAGGCCAAGTATTTCACCTTGAGGGTGCTCTGGTCTTGTTTGTGAAGAAGAAGGATGGTACGATGTGTATGTGCATAGATTATCAGCAACTGAACAAGTTGACAATTAAGAACAAGTATCCTTTGCCGAGGATCGATGATTTTTTGACCAGTTTCGTGGTGCTTCGTTGTTTTTGAAGATTGATTTGAGATCAGGGTACTATCAGTTAAATGTTAAGGATGTGGATGTACACAAAACAACTTTTCGGACAAGGTAAGGCCATTACGAGTTCTCGGTGATGCCGTTTGGATTGACAAATGCATTGACTGTATTCATGGATATGATGAATAGGGTGTTCCATGAGTTTCTGGATCAGTTCGTGGTAGTGTTTATCGATGATATCCTCATGTACTCGCGTACCGAGAAGGATCATGATAAGCATTTAAGGATTGTGTTGCAAGTGTTGTTAGAAAATTAGCTTTATGCTAAGCTGAGAAAGTGTGAGTATTGGCTTAGGGAAGTGGTTTTTCTTGGACATGTGGTGTCAGCCGGAGGTATTCGGGTTGATCCACACCAGGTCAGGGCGGTGATGAGTTGGAAAACGCCTAAGTCGATGACAGAGGTGCGAAGTTTCCTTGGGTTGGCTGGATATTATCGAAGGTTTTTTGAAGGTTTTTCTAAGATTGCTGCTCCTTTGACCAAATTGTTGCAAAAGAATGTTCGCTTTGAGTGGATGGATATTAGGCAACAAGCTTTCGGAAAGCTGAAAGAAGCTTTGACACAAACTCCTATCTTGATTCAACCAGAATCGGGTAAGGAGTTTGTAGTCTATAGTGACGCATCATATGTTGGTTTGGGTTGCGTGTTGATGCAAGGTGGGAAGGTTGTAGCTTATGCGTCTGGACAATTGAAGGTGCATGAGCGAAACTATCCTACTCATGATCTAGAACTAGTTGCAGTGGTGTTTGCTTTGAAGTTTTGGAGACACTACCTTTATGGTGAAAAGTGTGTGGTTTACATCGATCATAAAAGTTTGAAGGATCTCATATCTCAAAGGGAGTTGAATCTTAGGCAACGGAGATGGTTGGAGTTGCTTAAGGATTATGATTTGACGAGTGAGTGTCATCCTGGGAAGGCCAATGTTGTGGCCGTTGCTTTGAGTAGGAAGGTAGCTGTTGAGCTGAGAGCGATGTTTGCTCGGTTGAGTTTATCACGTGATGGTGGGTTGATAGCCTAGTTGCAGGTGAAACCTTCCTTGATTCAGTTGATCAAGGAGAATCAGTTGCTTGATGATTGGTTGGTGCCTCATGTTCAGGATATAGCTGAGGGTAATGTAACATATTTCTATTTCAATGATTATAGAGTTTTATGTTTCAAAACTCAAATAGTTGTGCTGGAGGATGTTGAGTTGAGGCACACTATTTTGACTGAAGCTCATAGTAGTCCTTTTGCTATGCATCCTGGTAGTACTAATATGTATCGTGGTTTAAAGGATGAGTACTATTGGGTGGGGTTGAAAAAAGAATGTTGTTGATTTTGTAAGCAAGTGTACGGTTTGCTAGCGGGTGAAGGCTGAGCATCAGTTTCCTTCAGGTTTGTTACAGCCTTGAGGATACCAGAATGGAAATAGGAAGGGATTACAATGGATTTTGTGTCCAGTCTTCCTATGAAACAATCTAAGAAGAACTCCGTATGGGTAATTATGGATCATCTTACGAAGTGTGCACATTTCTAGGCTGTGCATACTATGTATTCGCTGGATAAGTTAGCGGAGTTGTATATTGCTGAAATTTTGCGTTCGCACGGTGTACCTAAGTCCATAGTGTTAGATAGAGATCTGAGGTTTACAACGAGGTTTTGGGAATGTTTACGCCAAGCGTTGGGTATGCGTTTGAATTTCAGCACTTCGTATCATCCTTGGACGGATGGACAGTCGAAGTGAGTTATCTAGTGCTGGAGGACATGTTGCGATGTTGTGTGATAGATTTCCAGGGTTCTTGGGAAAAACATCTACTTTTGGTTGAGTTTTCCTATAATAATAGTTTCCAGGCGAGTGTACAAATGGCTCCGTATGAGGCCTTGTTTGGGAGAAAGTGTAGAATGCCTCTTTGTGGGGCTGAGGCAGGGCAAAGATTGGTTTCCTTGCCATATATGCTTAAGGAAACAACTGAGAAAGTGAAACTTATATGTGAGCAGTTTAAAGTTGTTTCGAATTGTCAAAAGTCTTACACGAATTTAAAGCGTAGAGAGAGATCGAGTTTGCGGTTGTAGATCGCTTGTTCCTAAAGGTATTACCTTGAAAGAAGGTGATGAGGTTCGGACCTAAGGAAAAGCTTAGTCCAAGGTTTATAGGACCTTATGAAGTTGTGGAGCGGGTTGGTCCTGTAGCTTATCGGTTGAGGTTGCCTCCCGAGTTTGAGAAGATCCATGATGCGTTTCATGTTTATATGTTGTGAAGGTATATATTGTTTTTATCTCATGTTATGCCTGTTGAGGAGGTAGAGTTGAATCTGGATTTGTCCTATGGTAAGGACCCGGATGGTGTTCTTGATTCTTGCAGTAAATTTCTTCGTGGTAAGACGGTTGAACTTGTGAAGGTATTGTGGTGACATTGAGAAGTTGAGGAGGTCGCGTGGGGAAGTAAGGTGGACATGATGAGACAGTTTCGCACCTTTTTCCTTCAGGTAAAATTTCGAGTACGAAATTTCCTAAGTGGGGGAGAGTTGTAACGCGCCGATTTTGGGCCTAGGTGTTTTGCGAGTCGGGTTGGGCCGGTGGAACCGATAATCGGTTGTTCGAATCATTAAAAGGTTGTTCAGGGAAATCAAGGTTCGGGATGGTATAAAAAAAATATAAAAGTTCCTAAAATCATGTTTAAGAGGTGGGTTGAATCAATTTTGCAAAATGAGTTTTGGAAAGTGTACATTTTGGGCAGTGACCAAAATGTAAAGTTTTAAAATTGTGGAAAAAGCGTGTTTTTCAAAAAGAGTCAAAATATTAGAATATTTAGGGATCTAAATGACAATTAAGCCTTTTCTCTAATTTGGCATGTGTTTTAAATGATTTATTAAATATTAAAATTGCTTTAATTGATTTAATTGAAGAGGTAGTTATTTTGGCTAAAAGATTTTGACGATCATTTTCATTCTCTTCTTTTCACTTCAGCCAAACAATATCCATTTTCTCACAATTTCCAGATTTCATTCACTTTTTTCCTCTCTTGATTTCCAACTTATCCTTGGTGATTTCTCTCAAATTTCTTCAAGATTCTTGAAAGCTAAACTTGCCAAATTGGAAGAGAAGCAAGGATTGGATGTAAAATTCATGCTAACCCTCTAATCAAGGTTCTTTAATGAAATTCCCAAGATATTTGACTCTTTATCTATGTTTTTTATTGAGGTTTTGTTATTGGTTTGATAAAATGGTGAAATCCTGGTAGAAAAGTGGATTTAATGTGATTTTCGGAGTTGTGTTGATTTGATTTGTATGAGATGGTTTCTAAATGGGTTTTGAAAGGTTTATAATGTTGAAATAGAGTTTTAATCATAGTAATCCTAAAATCCTTGAGATCCTTGGTTTTTGAGGTGTTTTTGGTTAAGTTTTTGGGGTGTAATGTGGAATCTAAGTTGCTGGAGGTATAAGGATGGTTTTAAGTTGTTTTTGGATGTTGATTTATGGTTAAAATGTGTTGGTTGATGGCTGGGCTGAGTTTAGAGATCAATCGATTGAGTTTTCGGTTGTATCAATTGGGTAAATTAATGCTTTAGAGCAGGGCTGCGAGTTTTCTTTTGAGTGCTGGTGATTGAATGCATTATGATGCACTGAATCTCTATTTTTTAATGTGTTGAAAATAGGGGATAGTGTTCCGGAATCGAGCGAAGTGATTTAGGAGGCTTCAAACGTTTAATTTATGCGTCGACGAGTGTGGTTTTGCAAGTCGGTGAGTGGAACTTGGTTTTCCAGCATGGAAACGTTTTAGAAAAGGTTTTGGGAACTTAGTAAGAGCTTGAAACGCTTTACCAAGTTCTGAAGTAAGTAAAGTGAATTTCTCTCCCGGATTGTGCTAATCTGAGCCTTTGGTTGCACTTGATTTTAAATGCGTTTACCTACTATTTTAAAGCATGTTTTGAGTATATAAAATGTGTTTGATGATGCCATGTGGTTTAAGGATGCACTAGGTAAGTGATCCTTGTATGCGTGTGTTAATGCATGAGTTTTGAAGCATGGTTTAATGCTTGAGTTATGGCTTATCATGAATGCTTTGGAAAAACAGTGAGGTATGTATGAAATATGGGTTATATTGGCAAGTGATGTTGTATAAAGTGTTTTATAAATGAAATCGGATATAGTTAGCCGACTATAGTATTGAGTGCACTGTAAACAAGTCGCCTTGGATGTTGAGGGGTTGTGATTGTATCGAAAACTCCATCCAAGTACCCTAACGATTGAAGATTGTTTAAGGTTGCAACGATTGAGGGTAGCTCCCGGGTGCGAACCTTGTGTGTTTCCCGTGTCTTGTTAGTGGGCTATACATCTACCGATGAGTGGTGTTGAGGGGTTGTAATTGTACCAAATACTCACCACGGGTGTCACAACGGTGGAGGGTTGCTCCCGTGTATGAGCCTTGAAATGTCGGTAGAGTGTATGAAGGGTTTGGGACAACCCTTGGTAATCCGTGTATCCGATATGTTTTTGAGAAATGAGATTGTTGTTAATCACTTGAAAGCCAATATAATGAATTGTAATGCTATGGAAATGATGTTGATGCATATTGTGAAAATGCATGTTTTACCGTAAGCTTAGCATAATGGTGTTTATGTTTGGAAGGCTTGATGTTCGTGTAACAATGGTTTAATTGCTGGAAATTATGTGGTTCATGTTGCAAGGTGTTTAGCATGCTGATTTTAATGATAAAGTGCATGGTTTTTTCAAAGGAGGTATGATGGTTTTGAAAAGAGTGAAAAATGGTTTTTGTGCATTGATGGTGTTTTTGGTTTTAAGCTTTCCTTACTAAACATGTTGTGCTTATGCTCTCTTTGTCCATCAATGCAGTCAATTTAAGCTTTGGAGGCGACACTTGCAAGGGATCAGTGAAAGACTTTGATTGAAGGTATGTTTGGTTATGGACTAGAGTAGTAAAGGCAATGGGGGTGTCCAATACTATGAATGTTGGTTGCTTTAGTGTTTTCTGTTTTGGTACAAGTTTGATGTGCATTTATGAGTATGTAAGTGGCCTTTGAGAGTTGGTTTATGTTTTGATTTGGAAATTGACCTTTGGGTGTTTGTTTTCTTAGGAAGCATGCCTTTAGTTCTCTTTGGTCTTGCTAGTGACGCTTTGATGATGTCTTTGCCATGAATTTATGATTGTTGAAGTGCATATGTGTTGCAAGCATGTTTAGTCATATGTTGGACTAGTTTCGGATGGCTAAACTCGAGTTAAACCAGCAAAATTAAGCTTTTCAGGCCCAGGTGTTTCGAAACACCATTGCTTGTTTCGAAACGGTGGTTTGAAAATGCCTTGGGGCTTCGAAACGGTGAGGTCCATTTCGATACATTTTGTCTCTGTGAAACCATGTTCCGAAACGGGTCTAAGATGATTTCGAAACGATCCCGCATTTCGAAACAAGTATCACTGTTTCGATACGTCTGTTCTAATACGGGGCTAGCTATTCCAAAACGGCTGGCTATTATTTCTGCTATGGGCATTTTTGTAGTTCTGATTCTTTGCATTTTGATCCCTATTTGTTATATATGCAATTTAATGAGTTCTAATGGTTATCTTGAGTTGAGTTTTTACAGTGAAGCATGTAATGAACTTAATTAAGAGTTGGTAATCCAAATTTGGGTAAAACCTTACAATTTGTTAAGTTTACAAAATGGTCCCTAAAATCTAATTTGATTGTAATCGATGTGTCATCGAGATGTCGTTTCATCCGCTGCTTTGATTGAACACATAGGAACCTAACTTGCATCTAGACAAGATAAAAGAAAAAAGGGTCGTTTATTGAGGTAAATCTTCCCGATTTATTTCAATATTCCCCATGTGACTCATTCATTTCGGTCAATCGGCTAGGTCGGGTCGAGGGGGTTACAATTTTGTAGTAGGTGTCCTTGTCCCACCCCTTCCTCTTTGGTGTATATTCATCGGTCGGATTGGTTGGGACCTTTTTTTGTTTGCAAAGGCCGTTGATGAGCATCGAGAAGTAGAGAGCACCTCTCTCTTTTAGGCTGCACTGGTTCATCGGCTGTTACGATATCTGCGGATGAGTATGCCAAGCTTCTTCACCTTCAAGACACTGTCAAGCATCCTTCCGGTCCTGTTTCTGCCCTTGTTGAGTCAGGTAAACCCAATACATGTCTTGTTTCCACCACTTCCAAATGGGTCATTAATTCTGGTGCAACAAACCACATGACATGTAACCCCAATCTTCTTTCTCATTTTACAACCCAACCTTCTATCAATCCTATTACTTTAGCCGATGGTTCCACATCTTCTGTTATTGGCTCTGACACTTCGTACCCCACTCTCTCTCTTACTTTGTCCTCTGTTTTGAGTTTACCACATTTATCCTTTAATTTGATGTCAGTTAGTAAACTTACAAGAACCCTTAATTGTTGTGTCTCATTTTTTCATGGTTATTGTGTGTTTCAGGATCTTTTGACGAAGAAGATTATTGGTAAAGGGCAAGAGTCTGATGGTCTCTACATCCTTGACACCCATGCTCCAGAACCTGTTGCTTGCACTGGAATTGTCAATCCTTTTGAAGAACATTATCAATTGGGTCATCCTTCTCTACCTTCTTTGAAGAAACTTTGTCCTCAATTTTCTAGTTTAAAATCGTTAGATTGTGAGTCTTGTCAATTTTCTAAACACCATCGCCTTAGTTTCAGTCCTCGAGTCAATAAACGAGCTTCTGCTCCATTTGAGTTATTTCACTCTGATGTTTAGGGTCCTAGTCTTGTTACTTCTAAACTTGATTTTCGTTATTTTGTTACTTTTGTTGATGGTTATTCTCGAATGACATGGCTTTATTTAATGAAATCTCGCTCAGATGTATTTACTCATTTCTCTTCTTTTTGTGCTGAGATTCGAACCCAATTTGGTACGCCTGTCCAGAACTTGAGAAGTGATAATGCAAAAGAGTATGTTTCAGGTCCTTTTCAGAAATATATGCTTGAGCACGATATTCTCCATCAAACTTCTTGTGTTGTCACCCCTTCTCAAAATGGTGTTGTTGAACGCAAAAATAGACATCTCCTTGAAACAACCTGAGCATTGCTATTTCAAATGCAGGTTCCAAAATGTTTTTGGGCTAATGCCATC
This sequence comes from Hibiscus trionum, assembly GCA_030270665.1. Lineage (NCBI taxonomy): Eukaryota > Viridiplantae > Streptophyta > Magnoliopsida > Malvales > Malvaceae > Hibiscus > Hibiscus trionum. The sequence goes on along the minus strand of BSYR01000007.1, from coordinate 2,348,007 downwards.
TCCACTGGTTGTTTTTTGATCAATCGTATACCCTCTTCAATTTTGTTGGGTAACATCCCTTTTCTTACCCTTTTCCCCAGTAAAAATTTGTTTCCCCTCTCCCCGAAATTTTTTGGTTGTATTTGTTTTGTTCGGGATGTCCGTCCTCAAGTTACAAAACTTGTTCATAAGTCTTTGAGATGTGTGTTTTTGGGTATTCACGTGGCCAAAAAGGGCGTCGTTTTTATTGTCCGAGTCTGGGTAGGTGTCTTGTGTCTGCTGATGTTACTTTTTTGGAACACAAACCTTTTCCGTTTTCTTCATAGTCTAACGCTTAGGAGGACGGGGATTTCTTGTTTTATCAGGTCCCATAACCCTTGGAGATATCCTCATCCTCCTTGGTTCCGCCCTCTTTTGTCAAGCCCCCATCAAAAACATCTATACCCGTCAGACACAACCACCCCCTTCCGACCCAATTACAAATGTTCTAGATGTTCCATATTCATGTCCTGATGAGCCAATATCTTCGTCATCAGATTCACCTCGTATTGCTGATCTTGACCTTCCTATTTCTATTCGGAAAGGTAAACGTGCTTGTACTTGCCCCATTTCCTCTGTTGTTTCCTATAATTGTTTGTCTTCTTCTCGTGCCTTTGTTAGATCCCTAGATACTATTTCTGTCCCTAAAACTGTTAGCGAGGCATTATCTCATCCTGGATGGCGTGCGGCTATGCTTGAGGAAATGACTACTCTAGATGTTAATGGCACGTGGACTTTGGTTTCTTTGCCTAATGGTAAACGAGCTATTTGATGTAAGTGAGTGTTTACTGTTAAATTTAATCATGATGGCTCTATTAATCTTTTGAAAGCTCGTCTTATTGCCAAGGGATACGCTCAGACCTATGGTGTGGATTATTATGATACTTTCTCTCCTGTTGCCAAACTTGCTTCTGTCAGGCTATTTATCTCCCTTGCAGCCATTTTTGATTGGCCTTTGCATCAGTTGGATATCAAGAATGCTTTCTTTCATGGTGATCTTCAGGAGGAGGTGTATATGGAGCAACCACCTGGGTTTGTTGCTCAGGGGGAGTCTGGGAAAGTATGTTATCTGAAGAAATCTTTATATGGTCTGAAACAGAGTCATCGGGCTTGGTTTGGTAAGCTTAGTCAGGCTATTGAAAAGTTCGGGATGCAAAAAAGCGAATCAGACCATTCTGTTTTCTTTAGAAAGTCTGATAGGGGCACTATTCTACTAGTCGTATATGTGGACGATATTGTACTCACTGGTAATGACACTAGCGGAATTTCCTCACTGAAGTCTTTTCTCCGTACTCAGTTTCACACTAAAGATCTGGGGACGTTGAAATACTTCTTGGGGGTTGAGGTGAACATAAATAAAAAAGGAATCTTCCTATTTCAGAGGAGGTATGTGCTTGATCTTTTATTGGAAATAGGGAAATTGGGCGCCAAACCTTGTAGTACACCAATGGTCTCTAATCTACAATTAACTAAAGAAGGTGAATTATTTGATGACCCTGAAAGGTACAGAAGACTTATCGGTAAATTAAATTATCTCACGGTGACGCGTCTTGATATATCTTTTCCGGTGAGTGTTCTTAGTCAATATATGTCATCACCAACTGTTGATCATTGGAAATTAGTAGAGCAAGTTTTATGTTATCTGAAAAGTGCTCCTGGGCGTGGAATTCTATATGGCAATCATGGTCATACTAGAATTGAATGTTTTTTCGACTCAGATTGGGCAGGATGCAAGGAGGATAAAAGATCCACCTCAGGATATTGTGTGTTTGTTGGAGGAAACTTGATTTCTTGGAAGAGTAAAAAGCATAATGTAGTCTCACGGTCTAGTGCAGAAACCGAATATAGAGCAATGGCCAAGTCCGTATGTGAGATTATATGGGTATATCAGCTCCTCGGTGAGATTGGAATTAAAGTTTCAATACCTGCAAAACTTTGGTGTGATAATCAAGCTGCATTACACATTGCTTCTAATCCAGTTTTTCATGAAAGAACGAAACACATTGAGATTGATTGTCACTTCATTCGCGAAAAGATACAACAAGGTTTGATATCTACTGGTTATGTGAAAACCGGAGAACAACTAGGAGACATCTTCACCAAAGCTCTCAATGGAATTCAAATCAATTATCTATGTAACAAGTTGGGCATGATTAATATCTATGATCCAACTTGAGGGGGAGTGTTACAGATTCTTAGGCTAATATCTAGGCTATTTATTAGGCTAGAATATATTGTAATTAATGTCATATATTATGTTACCTAGTTTAGGTAAATTAAATTTGTATATATAGCCCCATATGTTTCATGAATAAAGTACAAGAAATTACTTTCTACAGTTCTATTGTGCAAAATAGAGTGTATAAGTGCTAGCCTAGGTTTATCTACGACATTGTTATGAGAGGTAGGCATAAGACAACGTTTTACAAAAGTATTCTAGAATTTTACCTCAGGCTAAAGCCTTCGGTGGTTTACCGTCCCCTTATGTGCCTCGGCATTCCATGTCGTGCCAGCAATGCAGAGCTCCTTTATTTTCATCGTAATCTGCATCCGTGAGATAATCTTTGAACACCTTGTGCTCATCCTTCTCCACGCGAATGCCGAAATAGAGATTTATCAATTCGGGATCTACGGGGATGGCCGTGCCTCTAACATGTACAAAAGGATTGTTGGGATTTGGGGAGTGGGCGTAGAACTCTCTCACCCATGTGATGTTTGTCGGCTCCGGTTGGTGGCAAAAGATTTGCCACTTTTGATAAGCAATTTCGTTGAAGATGAATTGATCGAGGCCAAAGTTAGAGGCAGAGTCGGAATAATAGAAGCCTTGTTCCTCCCACACTTGTCGTCCTATGAAGTGTTTGTTGAATCGCCGTTCAACTTCCGGTGGTGCAAATCTCTTGTAAGCCGGTTCTTCGGTGGGTCTCGAGCTTTCTCCTTTGTTGAGCTTTGGTTCCATCTGACAGTAGTTGTCAGAAACGTAAATGAAAGCAAAGAAATTGCAAGAATACTTGTGAAATCAAGATTAAAGAAGAGAAGGGTTTTGATAGGGGAAAGTTGAGAGGGGGACAGGTTTATATAGATCGCGACATAATATAGCCGTTATGGTATTTAATGCATGCACGACAAGAATCCGTTACATAGCTGTTGCGGTTTATAGCCGTTAAAGTAGCCGTTGCAACTTATAGCCATTGGGCAGAACTTGCCGTGCCGGCAAGGGACTCGTCTCACTAGTTGTTGGCGTTTATTTGCCGTGTGGGTAGTGGAATGTGCTGTAGGGTGTCGACCCAACTCATCGTTTACGTGTGGGCGTGTAAATAAGGATATCACAATTGAGTGCAAGTATACACGACACAAGTAATATAGTGATACGAAGTATCGGATATCGTCTCCACATGGACTGGAAATACTTCTAACTTTAAAAGTCTGCACAAGAAAAGAGATAAATTTAATAAAGAGTTTTGAGAAATCTTGAAGATAAACTAAAATTTATGAAGAAATCAGATTGAGAAAGCAGACTGGTATTGATTTGTTCAGTAGTGCAAGTGTCGCACTGTTCATAGGACTTCTGTTGTGTATGTCGTCGAGCCTGTCGCGGCAAAGGTCTGTTGATGACGCGACAACGAACAACAACTCTGTTACTTCAAGTTCGGCAAGAACCCCTGTTGTGACTCGTCCTATCCCTAGGTCCAAGTTTTGTCGGTGAACACGTCTTGGATAATACCTCCCGGCGTGAATCGAAGGATGAACATCGATGTTTGTGAATTCTTCTTTAGCCGCTTAACCTTGTACCTATCCCTAGGCCAAGATAGTTTAACCATAAACTGGAAAACTTGTATTTACTCCTTTCGTATACTTAACTCTGCTGATATTAAGTAAATAAATAACCTCACAATGCTCTCCCGATACTCTTATGAGATATGAAAACCAGAGTAAATAAACTTGAAGTTTTATTGAATTGAACAGAAAATCCTAAGAAACAGTTTAACCCTTAAAACTACTTTACAAGATCAACCCTTAGCCCTGGGGAAAGTTTAGAACATGATGGAGAAGGGAAAAGCTAGGGTTTATGATGGGAGACGGCTAGGAACTAGGTTATCATTCTCTAGGTCGAAATACAAGCATATATATAGGCCTTGGGTGTAAGTTTTATTAATGGCCAAGAATACTAGTTCGAATTAAAGTACAATTTATTTAAAGACTAAATCTCTGAGTAGACTTCCTTTAATTCACCCTATCTTCTTGCTTTGACTTTTCTCCTCAAACTTTGGGCAAGGCCTTCTTTGTGCTTCTGGACTACAAAAATAATGCAAGTGGTCTACAAAAATTGAGCTTTAAATCCTCTATCAGTCGAACTCCACTTCGCATTTTTCCATCTCTTCATCTTCACTGTCGCCACTTCTGTCATGACAGCTATCATGACAGGAGGTAGTTTTCTTCAACCTTTCACTCCAGCTCTGCAATTATCTTCTGTTCCTCTGCTGCCCTGGATGCTACCACGACAGGTACCTAAAAGAATTGATTGAAATCAGCAGCATCTGTGCAAAAATTATCCATCTGTGATGTTTATGCAAAATATATCCTAAAATGCAACTAAACATGCTTGAGTGCATCAATAATATGGGTAAATGAGATGTAAAATATAGAACATTTATGCACTCAACACACCCCCAAACTCAAGTTATTGCTTGTCCTCAAGCAAATGCAATCTAACTAAGAATGAATCTTTTTTTTTTTTGCTTTGGCTTAACTCAAAGAACAACCATTACCTACAGCACCTTCACAATCGAAATCAATATATTTTCGAATGTTTATGGATTTATCCGGAACAATACTATAATTCTTGTGTGAGTGTGTGCAGGTTTTTTGAACAAATATGAGTCTAGACTCTTTAGCAACCGGAATAGTTACTTAACTTACTTGAGTTTTACTTCAAAATTAATTTTTTAACTAGAGCCAATTTCGGGCACCTCTAGTCTTTTTCTAAAGTTTTTCTATTTTTACTAGAGCCGGTTTTGGGCACCTCTAGTTTAATTTCCTAGAGCCAGTGTTAGGCACCTCTAGGAGTACTTCTAGTTATTTTCCTAGAGCCAGTGTTAGGCACCTCTAGGAGTAAACTGAGTCTAAGTTTTCTTTCTAACTCAAGTGGCTAAGCTTCATATTATAAGTTAGCTAATAGAGTCTTAACATGTAACGCCCCGGTTTTGGGCTTAGAAGTTTTGGGCGTTGACCGGTTTGGTCAAAGTGCTGTTCGAATCTATAAGGGTGACATTAGGAAAGCCTAGTTCGGGTTGCATTAAAAATATGGAAAAATGTTCTAAAATCATCTTTTAATATATATAAGTGAACTGTGAAATCAATTTTGAAAAATGAGGTTTGGAAGGGTGACATTTTGGCTAGTGACCAAAATGTAATTTTTGAAAGTTGCGTGACTGTTTTATAAAGGATTGAAACTTTGAATCTTTAAGGAGCTATTATTCCAAAAGTAGTTTCTCCAGATTTTTCTAAGATATTTTAAGGTTTTATTCTGATTTTTAAACATAAGAAAAGAGGAGGGAAAGTCATTTTGGCTATTTTGTAACTAACTTCTCATTTTCTTTTCTCTCATTTTCTCTCAACCCAAACACTTCCTCTCCAGAGAGTTTCTTCTGATTTTGTTACCTAAATCTCTCCTTTCAACTCTCTTTTGATTTCTAATCATCATATCTACAAAACCTCTCAATTTGCAAGTTGATTCTTCAAGCTTTTTGGCTCTAAAAGAGGAGAAACTCAAGTTTGGAGGTAATAACGTCCTTCTCCTCTAAACTCTCAGTTCTTTACTGAAATTCCCAAGTTCTCAATCCTTAATTGATGTTTTATAAATGGCTTTTAAGATTGTTTAATGGATCTTGGCTTAAAATGCAAGATTTGGTGTGTTTTTGATGAAATTTCGTTGGATCTGTTTAAGCAGTGTTTTAAGGTGTTAAAATGATGATTAATGAATGTTAATTTGATAAGGAATTGGGTTTTGATTAATGCAATCCCGGATAGGTTGAATTTCCTAAGTTTAGCTTATGATTCTTGGTTGTTTTTGGAGTGATCTTGTGGATCTGTTGTTGCTGGAGGTATAAGGATGTTGTTAAGTTCTTTTTAGATGTTAAATGGTGTTAAAGGATGTTAGGTTTTGATGGTTTATGTCTGGGATTTGTTGAGAAGTGGTTTGGATGCATTTTCGGTTGTGTTTGGTGGCCGAAAATGGGGTGTGGATGAGAGCAGCGGGTTTAGGTGCTTTCATTGAAGCTATTAATGCATGATGATGCATTAATCTACTGTTTTAATGTGTTAAAACAGGGGAGTCATCTTTGGATCCAAGTGGTGGTGATCCGGAGGCTTGATTTGGTGCTTCGGCAAGAGGCGAAGTGGAATCGGTGAGTGAAATTGGGTTTTCGGCTTTGAAACCAATGTCTTGGGAGCTTAGTTTAAGTCTAAACCACTTTGCTAAGCTCAAGTGTAAGTTTCGGAAATACTCTCTAGTGGTGGCCTTGAATTGATTGTTGTGCAATGTGGTTTATTGCATGTTTTAAACTCTGTTTTGAAAGCATGATTTAGCATGGTTAATGCTGTTTTTGTAAGCCATATGTTGAAGGAAGCTCAAGGTAAGAGTTCCTTGTTTTTGAACATTGATTAAATGTGGTTTGATGCTTTTGAATGCATGATGAATATGGCTTGGTTTAATGCTTTAAAACAGTGGATAAATTGATGATAATGATGTATATTGGCAAGAGATGTTTTGAAAAGCTTAAGGTCACTAAGGTGGTTAAAAGTCCTTGAGTGAGCCTTGTTTACTTAAGAACATCAAGGTGGTTAAAAGTCCTTGGATGATTCTTGCTACGGACACAAAGGTGGTTAAAAGTCCTTGTGTGGTCCTTTCCATGGGGTTTAAAAGTCCATGGGCCAAGGTGTTTAAAAGTCCTTGGGGCCAAGGTGTTTAAAAGTCCTTGGGGTGATTATTATCATGGTGTTTAAAAGTCCATGGCCAAGGTGTTTAAAAGTCCTTGGGGTCAAGGTGTTTAAAAGTCCTTGAGGTGAACTTGTTAAGGACACAAAGGTGTTTAAAAGTCCTTGTGTGGTCCTTGCCAAGGTGTTTAAAAGTCCTTGGGGCCAAGGTGTTTAAAAGTCCTTGGGGTGAAAGTTGATGAACTTGTTTTTAAAGAAATGAAATGTATCACTTGTGGCCAATATGACATGTAATGATATGAAGCATGAGATGCTTGTTTAAAGATTGCTTTTGAGCATGTGTAAATGATGATTTGACGCATGATTTATAAATTGTTTATAAATGCATTATTGAATGGTTTTATTGAGCATTCCTCACTAAGCTTTTGCTTACGCTCCCTTTGTTTTCTCAAATCAATAATGCAGAACATTAAAGTACTTTGAGGGCAGCAAGGAAGGCAAGCATTCAAGTGGAAGTAAAGCTCAAAGTATGGAAGGTTTTCTTAAGTACATTTAGCTTTTGGTAATTTGGCAATGGGGGACCTATGTGTATGTTTTGGGAGATGTAACCCCCTTAACCCGGCCTAGACGGTTGACCCGAATTAAGAAGGTCACACGGGGAAAACCAAAGTCAACCCGAAAGTCAACCTTGATTAATGACCCTTTTTTTTACATTAAAACTTGTCTAGATGCATATTAAGCCTTAGATATGTTCATACAACAGCATACTCAAAGATCATAAACATCAGAGATCTAACAGGGACCCAATTGAACAATTTACAACTTTAGGGACCAAATTGTAAATTCTAATAATTATAAGGACTTAACCCAGATTGAAGTTACCAACTTGAAATTAATCATGTTTCATGCTTCTCTGTGAAATTTCAGCTCAAAAGGACTTCCCAAACTCATACAATTGCACAAACAAGATTCAGGACCAAAATGCAAACATTTCAAAACATTTAACTGCCAATGTCAGCCCCCAACGGTCACCCGTTCCGAAACGGGAGACAGCCCGTTTCGAAACACGGGGCCGTTCCGCAACGCGTACCGAAACGGGGGTCGGGCAGTAGCCTTTCCGTTTCGGAACGGTCCCTCTCGTTTCGGACGCCTGGGCTTGTTTAAGGCACCCGTTCCGAAACGGTAGGTGCTGTTCCGAAACACCCTGCACAGATTGCCCAAAAATGCATACTTAAACATGCAATTGACCAACCAATCATGCTCCAAATGCCACCAAACTTTGCCAACATGCAATTCAACATATATGAGACATACTTGCGTCAACAATTCATCAAAACATCCACATATATGAAAAGCCCCAAATCTATAGGCATGCTTCCTACACAAGCAACCATTCAAGCATAAACTTCCAATTCAAGCATATAAAGGCCAACCATAAAAACCAGCATTCTCAACAACATTCAACATACTTAGGGAGTTCAAAACATCTCCCAAAACATACACATAGGTCCCCCATTGCCAAATTACCAAAAGCTAAGTGTACTTAAGAAAACCTTCCATACTTTGAGCTTTACTACCACTTGAATGCTTGCCTTCCTTGCTGCCCTCAAAGTACTTTAATGCTCTGCAATATTGGTTTGAGAAAACAAAGAGAGCGTAAGCAAAAGCTTAGTGAGGAATGCTCAATAAAACCATCCAATAATGCATTTATAAAACACTTATAAATCATGCTTCAAATCATCATTTACACATGCTCAAAAGCATACTTTAACAAGCATCTCATGCTTCATTTCATTACATGTCATATTTGCCACAAGTGATACAATTCATTTCTTTGAAAACAAGTTCATCAACTTTCACCCCAAGGACTTTTAAACACCTTGGACCCCAAGGACTTTTAAACACCTTGGCCATGGACTTTTAAACACCATGATATAAATTACCTCAAGGACTTTTAAACACCTTGACCCCAAGGACTTTTAAACACCTTGGCCATGGACTTTTAAACACCATGAATTAAATCACCTCAAGGACTTTTAAACACCTTGACCCCAAGGACTTTTAAACACCTTGGCCTATGGACTTTTAAACACCATAGAAAGGACCACACAAGGACTTTTAAACACCTTTGTGTCTGTAACAAGAATCATCCAAGGACTTTTAACCACCTTGATGTTCTTAAGTAACAAGGCTCACTCAAGGACTTTTAACCACCTTAGTGACCTCAACCTTTTCAAAACATCACTTGCCAATATACATCATTATCATCAATTTATCCATTGTTCTAAAGCATTAAACCAAGCCATATTCATCATGCATTTAAAAGCATCAAACCACATTTAATCAATGATCAAAAACAAGGAGCTCTTACCTTGGGCTTCCTTCAACATATGGCTTACAAAAACAGCATTAACCATGCTAAATCATGCTTTCGAAACAGAATTTAAAACATGCAATAAACCACATTGCACAACAATCAAATCATGGCCACCACTAGAGAGTATTTCCGAAAACTTACACTTGAGCTTAGCAAAGTTGTTTAGACTTAAACTAAGCTCCCAAGACATTGGTTTCAAAGCCGAAAACCCAATTTCACTCACCGATTCCACTTCGCCTCTTGCCGAAGTACCAAATCAAGCCTCCGGATCACCACCACTTGGATCCAAAGATGACTCCCCTGTTTTAACACATTAAAACAGTAGATTAATGCATCATCATGCATTAATAACTTCAATGAAAGCACCTAAACTCGCTGCTCTCATCCACACTCCATTTTCGGCCACCAAACACAACCGAAAATGCATCCAAACCACTTCTCCACTAAGCCCAGCCATTAACCATCAAAACCTAACATCCTTTAACATCTTTCAACATCTAAAAAGAACCTAACAACATCCTTATACCTCCAGCAACACCAGATCCACAAGATCACCTAAAAAACAACCAAGAATCATAAGCTAAACTTAGGAAATTCAACCTATCCGGCATTGCATTAATCAAAACTCAATTCCTTATCAAATTAACATTCATTAATCATCATTTTAACACCTTAAAACACTGCTTAAACAGATCCAACGAAAATTCATCAAAAACTCACCAAATCTTGCATTTTAAGCCAAGATCCATTAAACAATCTTAAAAGCCATTTATAAAACATCAATTAAGGATTGAGAACTTAGGAATTTCATTAAAGAACTTGAAGTTCAGAGGAGAAGGACGTTCTTACCTCCAAACTTGAGTTTCTCCTCTTTTGGAACCAAAAAGCTTGATGAATCAAGTAGCAAATACAAAGGTTTTGATGATGAGATGATTAGGAATCAAAAGAGGATTGAAAAGAGAGAAATGAGTGACAAAATCAGAAGGAAATCTCTGGAGAGAAAGTGTTTGGGTTGAGAGAAAATGAGAGAAAAGAGAAATTGGAAAATATGAGAATTAGTTACAAAATAACCAAAATGATTTTCCCTCCACTTTTCTTTTGCTTGAAAATCAGAATTAATCAATAAAATATCTTAGAAAAATCTGGAGAAACTCCCTTTGGGTAAATAGCTCCTTAAAGATTCAAAGTTTCAATCCTTTCTAAAACAGTCACAAAACTTTCAAAAATTACATTTTGGTCACTAGCCAAAATGTCACCCTTCCGAAACTCATTTTCCAAAATTGATTTCACAGTTCACTTAAATATATTAAAAGATGATTTTAGAACATTTTTCCATATTTTTAATGCAACCCGAACTAGGCTTTCCTAAATTCACTCTCTTAGATTCGAACAGCACTTTGACCAAACCGGTCAACGCCCAAAACCGGGGCGTTACAGGAGATGTTTTGAACTCCCTAGGTATTTTGAATGTTGTTGAGGTTGCTGGTTTTTTTGGTTGGCCATTATATGCTTGAATTGAAAGATTATGCTTGAATGGTTGCTTGTGTAGGAAGCATGCCTATAGATTTGGGGCTTTCCATATATGTTGATGTTTTGATGAATTGTTGATGCATGTATGTCTCTTATATGTTGAATTGCATGTTGGTAAAGTTTGGTGGCATTTGGAGCATGATTGGATGTTTAATTGCATGTTAAAGTATGCATTTTGGAGTAATCTGTGCAGGGTGTTTCGGAACAGCACTCTACCGTTTCGGAACGAGTGCCTTAAACAAGCCCAGGCGTCCGAAACGGGAGGGACCGTTCCGAAACGGTTTGGCTACTGCCAGCCCGTGTTGCGGTACGCGTTGCGGAACGGCCCCGCGTTTCGAAACGGGCTCTGCCAGTTTCAGAACGGGTGACCGTTAGGGGCTGACATTGGCAGTTAAATGTTTTGAATTGTTTGCGTTTTGGTCCTGAATCTTGTTTGTGCAATTGTATGAGTTTGGGAAGTCCTTTTGAGCTGAAATTTCACAGAGAAACATGAAACCTGATTAATTTCAAGTTGGTAACTTTAATTTGGATGAAGTCCTTATAATTATCAGAAATTACAATTTGGTCCCTAAAGTTGTAATTTGTTCAATTGGGTCCCTGTTTGATCTCTGATGTTTATGATCTTTGAGTATGCTGTTGTATGATCATATCTAAGGATTAATATGCATCTAGACAAGTTTAAAAAGAAAAAAAAGGGTCGTTAATCAAGGTTGACTTTCGGGTTGACTTTGGTTTTCCCCGTGTGACTTTCTTAATTCGGGTCAACCGTCTAGGCCGGGTTAAGGGGGTTACATAACAACATATAAGTCACAAAGGTGTTTTTAAGAGTTCAGAACTATAGTAAGGCTCTAAATACTTCCTAAAACATTCTAAAGCTACTGTCACGACAGTGAGTAACGCGACAGGTAAGAGAAGTTCAAAAACTTAAGCCAAATTTTTTTAGACAAAAATAAATAGTTAATAAAACACAAAATATGTTACGTTCATTAATAAAAGGAGGACTGTCTACCCCCAAACTCGAGGGTTGCATTGTCCTCAATGCATGACAAACATAAATATAAAAAAACATCACAAATTTCAAATAGAAGCACAGACGACAGAAAGAGTAGAAAAAACTTAAGTTGAAGTGCTGTTGTCACTGTCGTCATTTATGCGGAGCTGTCGGCGGGCATTTACTTTTGTAGCTGAAGCTGGCTTTGTGGTTGGAGAGGAGGAGGCTACCTTCTTCTTTGCCTCACGAGGTGGCTGGATTCTGGTAGGTGAAACTTTTGGAGCTTTGTCCAGAATTTCAAGCTCACTGTCACTTTTGCTGCTGCTTCTGCTGCCGTCTCCACTGTCGCGGCAGGGTCCCTCTACATCGATGTCAAGTTTCTTTTTCTTCATAGGAGGGAAATCCTTTGCTATTTGGTGGACGACATAAGGTTCAGAGTCTGAGTCATCCTGCCAGACTAAAGAGGAGGAGAAACCATCGAAATATTTCGGATCGATTTCTGGCAGTGGTTCCTTTCTCTTGGCTCCTCGAGGAGTAACCTGGGGTGATGCAGACCTTCTATCGCTAGATCCTGCCGTGGAAGATGGCGAGGCGGAAACAGCAGTCGGTGTGGCCGTCTTGGGGGTAGTGACAGGTGTTGGGGCATAGAGAAGGTTTTCTGGAAAAGGAGGGAACTGCAGGTTGGAAAAATAAGTTCAACTTTAATGAAATTTACCATAGCAGTGTGGACGTCCCTCATATATTCCATGTAGCCTTTCGGTCGTGCCTCCATTCTTTGCAGCAGGTGAATGATTTGGCTAGAGGAGGTACCTTCTGGTCTGTCAGGTTCTGTCTACTAAGGCTCTGCCGCGACAGGTTATGTTGAGTCTGGTTCTGTCGTGGGTTCTGTCGTGGTAGAAGGGTCGATGTATGCCATTGGTGTGGCTGCCTTGAGCTCCATCAGGCTGTAGAGATTCTTCTATGTCCACCCCTTGCCCCGGATCTTGACATCCTCATCAATTTCAGGTACGTTGTTGGCTCTACAAAGGGTTCTGATTAAGTAAGGGAAGAAGAGGGGGCCCTTATCCTTTAGTGCGCACTCAAAAATTCCATCGAGGATGTACTTCCCCACATTGATCTGTCGTTCATTGAGAATGGAGTGAACGAGGGCCAGCCTTTGTCTGTCCACTGTCGTGTTGTGAGATGTGGGCATGAGGTGTTTCTTCACGAAGTGGTTCCAAAGCTTGGCAGCAGGCGTGAGTTGAGTCCTTTGAACCATCCACCAATGTTTTGGGTCGTCATTCCAGCTAGTGCCTTCTTCGGTGAGGTCTGCCATGATGATGTTGTAGTCTGTCGGCGACAAATTGCTGATGAACCTTCTGTGCTCATCCTCCTTCCTGCCCACATACATGTCATACAGGGAATTGATGTAGGCTGGTTCTAATTCCATTGTCTTACCCCTGATGGTGACTTGAGAGGTGTCCTTAGAGGTGACGGCAGCATAGAATTCTCAAACGAGGGTGACATTCATCTCCTCGGGTTGTGCAGTAGACATCTACCATTTCAGACCAATGATTCTTTTGGCAATGAATCCTTCTAGGCCCAGATCTCCAGTTTTCTTCAAGTAAGTAAAGCCTCTCTCCTCCCACATTTCTCTCTTCTAGAAGGATGTGTAATATCGTTTCTCCGTTTCAGCAGAGTGGAACCTTCTTCAGATTCTACTGTGTGTGGGAGTGGAGACTTCCGCGATAGAGGTGGAGGCAACACTTCTTCGGGTTGATCTCATTGTCATCGTAAGGGTACTGTAGAGACAAAAGGCAGAAAATACTAAAAAGCTAAAATATTCTGAAACAGAGTAGAGATAGTAGAATGAAGGTGAAAAATGAAATGGGAGTGCGGGTTTATATAGAACGAGATTTATGCCTGTTGAAGCTGTAACGGTTGGCGTGAAAAATGGAGCTAACTGTCACGTGATTTCTAGAAGCGTCTGTTACGCGTTTCCGTGTTTTTCCTGTGTTTGTTGCATTTCTGTCGGGACAGCCGGGTGACAGGCTGTCTTTGCGCGTCTGCCGCGACAGCTGGTGATAGTCTGTCACGACAGCCTTGTTATCATTGAGCTCTCTCTCTTGGGCTTCTTGGGCTGAGATGAGTGTGATGGGCTGGTTCATTCCTTCTCCTTCCTCTGTTTCTTTTATTTACCTGAAAACTAAAATAAACTAATATTAAATTCCTACTTCCTAAAGCAATAAAAATAAAAGAAATAAAATAAAATTTAACTAAGTTTAAATTAGGGATGCCTTGAAGGGCATCTCCTAAAGTAACCACTTCTTGTTCTCTTGGGGCTTTAGTCCCCTGATAGTGCTTGAGTCTCTATCCATTGACTTTGAACTGGTGCTCGTCCTTGATAGATCTTATTGTGATGACACCATGGGGAAAAACCTTAACTACCTGAAAGGGTCCAGACCATCTACACTTTAGCTTCCCTGGGAAGAGCTTCAATCTGGAGTTGAACAACAACACCTTTTGGCCTGGTGTGAACTGTTGTGGCAGAAGTTTTCTGTCGTGCCACTTCTTTGTCTTGTCCTTATAGATTCTGGCGTTGTCGTAGGGCATAGCTCGAATTTCTTCAATTCCGTTTAAATCTAAGAGTCTTTTCTGTCCCGCTCTTTCCCAATCCATGTTAACTGTCTTAATAGCCCAGTATGCTTTATGTTCTATCTCAACAGGTAGGTGGCAAGTCTTTCCATAGATGAGGCGATAAGGTGACATTTCCAATGGTGTTTTAAAGGCAGTACTATAAGCCCATAATGCATCATTCAAGTGAAGAGACCAGTCCTTCCTAGTTGGCTTAACCATCTTTTCCAGAATCTTCTTCACTTCTCTATTGAAGATCTCGGCCTACACATTGGTCTGAGGGTGATATGCTGTTGCGATTCTGTGTGTCACTCCATACTTCTTCAATGCATTATCAATCGCCCTGTTGTCGAAATGCTTACCCTCATCACTAATGATTGCCCTTGGGATGCCAAACCTGGTCAAGGTGTGTTTGTGTAGAAATCTTTGAACGGCTTTGGCATCATTCTTTTATGTAGCGATGGCTTCTACCCATTTGGACACATAATCTACTGCCAACAGTATATACAGGTTCCCACAAGAAGCTGGGAATGGTCCCATGAAGTCGATTCCCCAAACATCAAAAATTTTGACTTCGAGAATGTTCTGAAGGTGCATCTCATGCCTTCTAGAGATGTTTCCCGTCCTTTGGCACTTGTCACAATGCTTGTAAAAGGCTTGTGCATCTTTGAACAATATAGGCCAAAATAAACCGGACTGCAGAACCTTGGCAGCAGTTTTGTTTCCTCCAAAATGTCCTCCATAAGGAGCAGCATGGCAATGGTGGAGTACTTCTTCAGGTTCTTCCTTCGGTATGCATCTCCTGATAATCTGATATGCACAATGCTTAAATAGAAGAGGTTCGTCCCAATAATAATTTTTTGCATCATTTTGGAACCTCTTCCTTGCATGGTTGTTAAGTTCAAGAGGTAATAAACCACTAACAAGATAGTTTACTATGTCAACATACCAAGGAACTTCAGAAAGCTTACCTGTCGTCATGGCTGTCGCGGTAGTGCTTGTGGCAGTGAATAACTGCTCATTAGGGAAAGTCTCTTGTATGTTAACCTTGTTTTTATCTTGATCCTTTCCCATCTCTAGCCTTGACAAGTGATCAGCTACTTGATTTTCTGTTCCCTTTTTGTCCTTGATTTCTATATCAAACTCTTGCAGCAGCAAAATCCAACGTATCAATCGTGGTCGTGCATCCTTTTTGGTGAACAAGTATTTTATTGCTGAGTGATTCGTGTGAACCACCACTTTTGTTCCAAGTATGTATGGTCTGAACTTGTCGAAGGCGAATACCACAACTAGAAACTCCTTCTCTGTTGTAGTGTAGTTTATCTGGGCATCGTTTAAGGTCTTGCTGGCATAGTATATTACATGGAAGAGTTTCTTCTTCCGCTGCCCTAGTGCTGCCCCTACAGCATAGTCACTAGCATCGCACATTATCTCGAATGGTAAACTCCAGTCTGGTGGCTGTACTATTGGGGCTGTTACCAGCTTCTCCTTCAGTGTCTTGAATGCTCCAGTGCATTCCGTATTGAAGTCAAAGGCCTTATTCTGTTCCAACAAAAGACACAAAGGTTTAGTAATTTTAGAAAAAATTGCAATAAAACTACGATAAAAACCTGTGTGTCCTAAAAAACTCCTAATGCCCTTGACTGTGGTGGGTGGCGGTAGTTTTTCGATGACTTCGATTTTGGCTCTGTCCACTTCTATGCCACGTCATGAGACTTTGTGTCCCAACACTATGCCCTCATCTACCATAAAATGGCATTTTCCCAGTTCAGTACAAGTTTTGCCTCTTCCATCTTTCAAGCACCTTCTTTAAATTGCCTAGGCAGTTGTTGAAACTGTCTCCAAAGATGGAAAAGTCATCCAAGAAGATCTCCAGGAAATCTTCCACCATATCAGAGAATATTACCATCATACACCGCTGAAGAGTTGCTGGTGCATTACACAGTCCAAAAGGCATTCTCCTAAAGGCGTATGTTCCATAGGGGCATGTGAAGGTTGTCTTCTCCTGGTCCTCCGGTGCAATGGCAATCTGATTGTAACCTAAATAACCATCAAGGAAACAATAGTATGGTTTTCTCGCTAATCGATCTAGAATTTGGTCAATAAAAGGTAAGGGGAAGTGGTCCTTCCGGGTAGCTTTGTTAAGCTTCCGGTAGTCCATACAAACCCTCCAACCGGTCACAGTCCTGGTTGGGATTAGCTAATTATCCTTGTTGGTTACTACATTTATTCCTCCCTTCTTGGGTACGCATTGCACATGGCTCACCCACTTGCTATCCGAGATGGCATAAATAATTCTAGCGTCAAGCCACTTGATAATTTCCTTTTGCATCACCTCTCGTATAGCTTCGTTTAGTCGTCTCTGAGCATCTATATTCGGCTTATGATCATCCTCCAAGAGGATCTTATGCATGCAAATTGCCGGACTGATACCCTGGATATCGGCAATGGTCCATCCGATTGCCTTCTTATGCTGCTGTAGTATACCGATCAGCTGTTGTTCCTATTCCTGCATCAACTTTGAAGAGATGATTACGGGCAACGTATCATTGAGACCGAGAAAAAACATATTTAAGCTACCCTGGCAGGGGTTTAAGATCTAAGGCAGGTGGCTGATCTATGGAAGGCTTTTGAATCATATGTTCGTTAGCGGTATAGTTCAAAGGTTCAAAGAACTTACCTGGGTGCATGCCTATCCAATTTACCTCATTAGGACATTCAGTGTCAGAGGTGTCATTGTCCGAGGAGTTCTGTCACCAGTGCTGTCTTGGCAATCTTCTAGGTGGCTGTGGCGACAGTGACCAATTTGTCTGTTGTGACAGCTTGATCTGATGTAGGGTTGGTTTAAATTACCTTTGATATTAACTTGCATTCTTCCTGTACATCAGCTTGTTTCATGGCTTGGAGAACATTTAGTTTTTTCTGTTGGTCATTGACTCTCATAGTCAGTTCTCCTTTCTCTACATCGATCATTGTTCTACATGTGGCTAGGAAGGGTCGCCCTAGGATGATCGGTGCATTCTCGTCTACTTCACAGTCTAGAACAAGGAAGTCAATAGGAAATATAAATTTATCCACTCTTACCAGAATGTCTTCAATTTTTCCTTCCAGCTGCACGTAAGAGTGGTCTGCTAATTGCAACATGACTGTTGTGGGTCTTGCTTGTCCAATACCTAATTTCTGAAAAACAGATTTGGGCAGTAGATTTATACTAGCTTCAAGATCACAAAGTGTCTTACCCACGTATTGATCACCGATTATGCATGGTATAATGAAACTCCCAAGATCCTTCGTCTTTGGGGGTGTACGGTTATGTAGGATTGCCATGTAACCTTCTATCATGACTACAATTTCAAACTCCCCAAGTCTGGATCTCCTGGACATTGCATCTTTAAGGAACTTTGCATAACCAGGCATCTGCTCAATGGCCTCCAACAACAGAATATTGATATGTACTTGCTTAAAAACATCATAAATCTTCTTAAGTTGGTACTCCTATTTTTGTTTTTTCAACCGTTGTTGAAAAGGGGGTGGAAGACGGCAATCTTCGAGACGTCATTCATATGGAATTCGGATATGAGGAGGCTTACATTCTTCAATTTCTTCTATCGTCTCCTCCAATTCTTCTACTGTCGTGGCAGGGGTGGCGACAACAAGTTGTGCCGGGGCAGTATTGTCGGCAGGTGTCTATAGGGTTGGTTCCTTACTAGGTGTCTTTTTTAATTTTCGGCCCTTGTAGCTATTTCCCACTTCTCGTTGGTATAGCCTTACACTGCTCATGTGTGGGTTTTCTAGTGACCTCAGTATCACTAGGCAATCCTCCATTTTGTCTGGTGTTGATGAACTGAGCTACCTGACCCATCTGTGTCTCTAGAGACTTCAAAGTGGCCTCATGGTTTTTCATTCTCATCTATGTCTTATCCATGAATGTTTCAGTCTTCTTGACAAAGTGATCCATGTTGGCCATATATGTTCCAGTTTGAGACATGAAAGCTTTTAGGGTCTGTTCTAATGTACTTGTGGATGATGTCGGCTGCTATTGTGGCTGCTGTCGTGACAGTGTTCTAGGAGCTCCTTGGTTCTGATTATTCTGGACAATAGGATTTAAGGCATTTTCTAAATTACTCCAGGAAAATTTTGGGTTCTTCCTCCAATTCGGGTTGTAATTGTTGGAGTCGTAGCCTCTATTCTTGTTGAAATTTCAAACATACATTCCTGTTTCCAGTTTTAGAGGACACTCCTCTCTACTGTGGTTTCCACTACAATTTTCACACATCTCCTCGGTAGAAAACACCGCCTTAGATTCGTTCTTCCGCTGCAGGTTTTCAACTACCTTGGTGATGTATGCTAATTGGGTTCGTACTGAGTTGTCAGATTCGTGTTCCTTGACAGATACTCCTCGTCTTCCACCTCTTCGTTCCGGGGGGAACTGTTCGTCGTTCTTTGCCAACATTTTCAACACAAGCATTGCATCTTCTAGCTCTTTGTCCAGTAACAAACCATTCGCTGCCGAATCTATTCTCATTCGAGTGGGTGCATTAGCAACATTGTAGAATTTGATGACCTGGTTCCATACAGGGAATCAGTGCATTGGGCAATTTCGTAAGAGAGTTGTAAAACAGTCCCATGCCTCGTGCATTGGTTCATCATCTTCCTGTTGAAAAGTAGCAATTTCGTTACGCAATCTTTCAGTTAAAAGAGATGGATTAAAACGAGAGAGGAATTCACGACAAAGATCTGCCCAAGTTCTTATTGAACCCGACGTTAACTTATTCCACAAGGTTTTTGCTCTATCCCTCAATGAATGGGGAAATAGTCGGAGTCTCAGCACTTCTGGGCTTATTCCTGGTTGTTTGAATGATCCACATATCTCCTGAAAGGATTACAAATGTTCACGTGCATCCTCTGTAGCAGAACCATCGAATTGTCCGGCTGAATTTATCATGCTGAACATCACAGGTTTAAGTTCAAAGTGTTCAGCTTCCACGTCTGGCAGTGTAGTTTGCAGTTCAACTTGATCATTGTCCATATATTCTTGGCATGTCTGTTGTGCTATCGGGGCAGCTGGAGGTTGCCGGTTGTCTTAAGCATAAGTAGGAGGATTAACATCAACCCTAGGGTTGTTGTTATTGTTGTTGTTATTTGCCCCATTGCCTTGTCCTTCATTCTCCATTACTTCAAGTCTTTCCTCAATATAGTGGCTTCTTTCTATCAAGAGTCAGGCTAGGTTCCTGAGATGGTACGTACGATCGATTTCTGGGTCTAGTTTGTATTAAGGATCTGTACCGCGTCTCGATCTGCGCATAAGCAAAAGAAAACAACCTTGTGAAAAGCACAAGGAAATATAACAACTAGAAATAGAAAAGAAATAAAAATAAAAAGTGCAGTAATTAAAGGTAAAGGTATGTTGCTAGTCCACGGTAACGGCGCCAAAAACTTGTTGCGTGTAAATAAGGCTATCTCAATTGAGTGCAAGTATACACGATGCAAGTAATGTAGTGATACGGAGTATCGGATATCGTCTCCACAGGGACTGGAAATACTTCTAACTTTAAAATCCTGCACAAGAAAAGAGATAAATTTAATAAAGAGTTTTGAGAAATCTTGAAGATAAACTAAAATAGATGAAGAAATCATATTGAGAAAGTAGGCTAGTATTGATTTGTTCAGTAGTGCAGGTGTTGCACTGTTCAGAGGACTTCTGTTGTGTACGTCATCAAGCTTGTCGCGGCAGAGGTCTGTTGATGTTGCGGAAGCGAACAACAACTATGTTACTTTAAGTTCGGCAAGAACCCCTGTTGTGACTCGTCCTATCGCTAGGTCCAAGTTCTATCGGTGAACACGTCTTCGATAATACCTCCCGGCGTGAATCGAAGGATGAACACCGATGTTTGTGAATTATTCTTTAGCTGCTTAACCTTGTACCTAACCCTAGGCCAAGATAGTTTAACCATAAACTGGAAAACTTGTATTTACTCCTTTCGTATACTTAACTCTCCCGATATTAGGTAAATAAATAACCTCACAATGCTCTCCCGATACTCTTATGAGACATGAAAACAAGAGTAAATAAACTTGAAGTTTTATTGAATTTAACAGAAAATCCTAAGAAATAGTTTAACCCTTACAACTACTTTACAAGATCAACCCTTAGCCCTGGGAAAGTTTAGAACATGATGGAGAAGGGAAAAGCTAGGGTTTATGATGGGAGATGGCTAGGAACTAGGTTATCCTTCTCTAGGTCGAAATACAAGCATATATATAGGCATTGGGTGTAAGTTTTCTTAATGGCCAAGAATACTAGTTCGAATTAAAGTACAATTTATTTAAAGACTAAATCTCTAAGTAGACTTCCTTTAATTCGATCTATCTTCTTGCTTTGACTTTTCTCCTCAAACTTTGGGCAAGGCCTTCTTTGTGCTTCTGGACTCCAAAAATAATGCAAGTGGTCTACAAAAATTGGGCTTTAAATCCTCTATTAGTCGAACTCCACTTCACATTTTTCCATCTCTTCTTCTTCACTGCCGCCACTTCTGTCACGACAGCTATCACGATAGGAGGCAGTTTTCTTCAACCTTTCACTCCAGCTCTGCTTTTATCTTTTGTTCCTCTGTTGCCACGATAGGTACCTACAAGAATTAATTGAAAGCAACAGCATCTGTGTAAAAATTATCCATCTGTGATGTTTATGCAAAATCTATCCTAAAGCGCAACTAAACATGCTTGAGTGCATCAATAATATGGGTAAATGAGGGTTAAAATATAGAACATTTATGCACTCAACATAAGGTAATACACCACTAACTAAAAAATTGACAAGATCAACATACCAGGGTGTTTGGGAGGCGAACATCACTGTCAAGGGTATTGTCGAGGCAATGCACTCTGAAATTGCCGAGGCAATGCTGTCAGTTACCGCCAGGGCAATAAGTTCATTCTCTGTCCAGGTAGTAGTGTTGGCAATGAAGAGCTGCTCATCTAGGAATGCATCTTGTATTTTTGTGCATGTGGTGTCTTCTCTTCCTTGTTCCCGTCGTAACAGGTGGTCGGCAACTTGATTTTCCATTCCTTTTCTTTCCTTGATGTCAACACAAATTCTTGTAGTAGAAGAATCCATCGAATAAATTTGGGCTTTGCATCTTTCTTGGAAAATAGGTATTTGATCACTGAATGGTCCGTGTGAACTGTCACCTTGGTTCCGATTAAGTATGATCGAAACTTGTCAAAGGCAAAGACTAAGGCTAGTAACTCCTTTCAACGGTAGTGTAGTTAACTTGGGCCACATTGAGTGTTTTACTAGCATAGTGGACCACATGAAATATTATGTCCTTCCTTTGACCAGGAACTGCCCCGACGACATAATCACTTGCATCGCACATGAGCTCGAATGGCAATGTCCAGTCTGGTGGGACTACAATGGGTGCAGTCACAAGTTTTTGTTTCAGTGTTTTGAATGCTTCAGTGCATTCCTCATTGAAGTCAAAGGCCCTATCATGTTCAAGCAAATTACACAAAGGTTTAGTTGTTTTAGAAAAATTTGCAATAAATCTTCTATAAAAACTTGCGTGTCCTAGGAAGCTTCAGAACCCTTTGACTGTAGTTGGTGGAGGTAGTTTCTCAATCACATCTATTTTTGCCTTGTCTAATTCAATGCCCTTTGATGAGATCTTGTAGCCGAGCATTATGCCTTCATCCACCATAAAGTGGCACTTCTCCCAATTTAGGACCAAGTTGGATTCCTCGCATCGTGTGAGTACCCTTTCCAAATATCCGAGGCAATTGTCAAAGTCATCGCCAAATACTGAGAAATCATCCATGAAGATCTCCAGGAAATCTTCCACCATATCAGAAAAAATTGCCATCATTCATCTTTGCAAGGTTGCCGGGGCATTACAGAGCCCGAATGGTATCCTTCTAAATGCATATATATCGTATGGGCATGTAAAGGTAGTCTTTGCCTGGTCGTCCAATGCTATGGCAATCTGATTGTAACCTAAATAACCATCAAGAAAACAGTAAAATGGTTTGCCTGCATGTCGATCAAGCATTTGGTCAATAAATGGTAAAGGAAAATGATATTTTCTAGTAGCTTCATTCAACTTACGATAATCCATACAAACCCTCCAATCGGTCACAGTCGTGGTTGGGATTAACTCATTGTTCTCATTGGTTATCATCGTTATTCCACCTTTCATTGGTACACATTTACCGAGCTTACCCACGTACGGTCGGAGATAAGGTAGATGATTCAACATCAGGCCATTTGATGATTTCTTTTCTCACTACCTCTTTTAGAGCATGGTTAAGCCTCCGTTGAGCCTCAATGGTAGGTTTGTGATCATCTTCCAAAAGGATTTTGTGCATGCATACCGCTGGACTTATTCCCTTCAAATCGACAATTGTCCACCCCATTGCCTTATTATGCTGCCGTAACATATTGATAAGTTTTTTTTCCTGTTTTGGCTGCAACTTTGAAGAGATGATTATGGGCAATTTGTCATTGGTTCCCAAATAAACATATTTTAACTGTTCAGGCAATCGTTTTAATTCAAGAACCGATGGTTGCTTGATGGAAGGCTTTTCAACCTTTCTTTCCTCTCTAGAGTAATTGAGGGGTTCGAAATACTTACTTGGCTGAGATGTTGTCTAGTGAGCTTCCTCTTGTGTCTTAATCTTTGTTTCTTCATCTTCTTCGGATTCAGACAAGTCATTGCCAAGGCAGGTCTCAGGGAGGTTGTCGAGATAATTACCGAGGCAGTCGTCACAATGATTGTCAAGGCAGTAACCAGAATCGTTGTCGAGGCAATGTTTTCCCATGCATGGTGCATCTATGTCAAAGTTGAATTCAGCAGTTTCTTGAATCATTTGACATTCTTCTTGATCGTCAGCACGTTTAAGGGTCTAGGACACATTGAGTTTGACTTGTTGATCATTTACCCTCATGGTTAGCTCTCCTTTTTCTACGTTGATCAAGGTCCTCCCAATGGCGAGGAATGGTCTTCCGAGTATGATAGGTGCATGTTCATCTGCTTCACAATTCAAGACAAGGAAGTTAGTAGGAAAACTAAACTTATCTACTCTTACCAGTATGTCTTTGATTTTTCCCTCTGGATGCACATATGATCGGTAGGCCAGCTGGAGCAAGACTGTGGTGGGTCTAGCCTTTCCAATTCCCAATTTCTGGAAAAGGATTTGGGCATCAAGTTTATGCTTTCTCCTATGTCACACAATGCCTTCCCCACGCGGTGATTCCCGATTGCACAATGTATTGTGAAGCTCCCAGGATCTTTAAGTTTAGGTGATGTTCGGTTGTGTAGCATGGCCATGCATTCTTCTCTTACTTTTGCCATTTTAGCCTTTGTGGGAATGGTGGTGGGAGTCGAATGTCTTCGTTCCGTTCCTTACATGAAAATTTAATCTGAGACATCTGATCTAGTTGTTCAATAGCCTTCTGATTTTTCTTCGTGTCCTTGCCAGGCTCTACCGCGACAGTATGGTCAGATTCTACCGAGGCAATGTTTTCAGGTTTTGCCACGGTAGTGAACTCCTTTGGTTTAAATTCCTCCTTTTCATTAGTTTGGGGACCCTTCAGCTGTTTGCCGCTCCTTGTACTGATTGTTTTGCACTGTTCATGGGTTGCTCCCTTAGCGACTTCAGTATCGCTTGGAAATCCTTCTATCGGTCTGGAATTCAGGATTTGTGCGAATTGTCTGACGTGTTACCAATGAATTTAGGGTTGCTTCATGGTTCTGCATCCTCATCTCAGTCCTATCTATAAAAGCATCAGTTTTCTTTATGAATTTATCAGTTTTAGCCATATATGCACTAGTTTGAGACATAAAAGCATTGAGAGAATTCTCCAAAGAACTAGACTACATAGGTTGTTGCTACGGCATCGATTGTTGTGGTAATGATTGTCGAGGCATATTCTGTTGGAATCCCACAGCTGGAGCACTCTGATTATTCTGATTGAGTGCGTTGTTGGGGTTGCTCCATGAGAAGTTCAGATGTTTCTTCCAGGCCGGGTTATAGGTGTCTGATATCGCCTTGTTGTTTCGATTGTAGTTTCCAACGTAAAAGCTCAACTCTGGGTTCTGTGGACATTCAGAAGAAACAGGTTACATCCACAATTTTCACAAAATAAATCTATTACCTTGACCTCCTAGTGATTATTTTGCTTTTGCATATTCATGACCAACTTGGTCAAGGTGGCTATTTGGGACGAAATCGAGTCTGAGGACTCTATTTCGTTTATTATGGGTTGGCGTCTGATTCCTCCCCTTCTGGCTATTGGGAATTGGTAGTCGTTTTTGGCCAGCCTATTCAGGATCTTTATTGCTTTCTTTAGTTGTTTGTCTAGGAGTATGCCATTTGCCGAGGCATCAAGCATCATCCTTGTTGGCGTGTTTACAGCATTGTAGAACATTGTCACTTGTGTGCACAATGGGAATCTGTGCAAGGGGCATTTATGTAACAACTCTATGTAGCGCTCCCAGTCCTCGTACATGGATTCATCATCAGTTTGTCGAAAAGAAGTTATTTAGTTACGCAATTTATCAGTTAAATTTGTAGGATTAAAACAAGCAAGGAAATCACGACATAAGTCACTCCAAGATCCTATTAATCCTGCTGGAATGCTATTTAACAAGGTTTTTGCCCTATCCCTCAGTGAATAGGGAAACAATTTCAGCCTTAAAATATCCTCATGGACTCCATGTATTTTGAATGAATTGCAAATCTGTAGGAAAGATTTGAGGTGTTGTCTAGCATCTTCAGTTTTTGAGACGCCAAATTGTCCTATATTATCGATCATGTTGAACGTTACGGGCTTTAGTTCAAAGTGGGCAGCTTCTATTTCAGGTGTGACAACTCTTGGGTTTAGTCCATTCAGATCTTCTTCTAAGTAGTCTCGGATGGTTGGGTTTTGTACTAGAGCAAATCGCAGTGGCGGGTTTTCTCCATCTCTTGTCGCGGCATCCTGATCACCGTCGGCAATCCGATTGTCATCAACATTGTCAGCTCTACGTGCCATCTCTTCACTTATCCTTTGTTTGAGTCTTTGGGAACTACGTTCGATTTCAGAATCAAGCGCATATAATGGATGCTTTGGATTCGCCCTGGTCATACACCAATGCAAAACCAAATTTGATTAGCGCTTGAAAGAAAAGATACTAAAAATAAAAGTGCAAGAGAGTAAAATTAAAAGTTCCTATTTCCAATCCTCGACAACGGCGCCAAAAACTTGTTGCGCGTAATAGTGCTACGCAATTGTGCAAGTATACACATCTCAAGTAATAAAGTAATAAGTATTGAGTATCGTCTCCACAGGGATTGGTGAAACCTTCAATGTTATCGTCTCGCACTGAAAAAGGAAATAAATGTAAAGAACACAAGTGAATAATTGGGTTTTTGGAGTAATCTAAATAACATAAAACAAAATAAGCTAGTAATTAAAAGTTGAGTAATCAAGATGAGAGAATGGGCCAAATTGTATTGTGTCATAGTGCGGAAACCAATTGGGATGTCTCCGCTTTTGAATGCAATGAACACCGAGCTGCCTCGACAGAGACCAAAGTCACTGCCGCGGCAATGGGTTAAATACTACCTCGGCAATCCTTTGCTTGGCCAGCAATGAACAATGTCAAGGTTCGTCAAAGCATTCTTCAGTGGCTTCTCCTTATCCCTAAGTCAAAACTGTGATGATGTGCAGGCCTTGATAATACCTCCCAACATGAACCAAGGATGAACACCAACCAATCTTGTGCTTCTTTTAGCCGTTGAAAATCGCACTTATCCCTAAGATGAGTTAGTTTTCATCGATTGGGATGAAAATCATGCTTATCCGTTTCATGAGTCTAACTCTCCCGATATTAGACAAATAGTTAGTTAACGAGATTCTCTCCCAAGTCACCCGCAACAAGATAAAGAACCAAGAATAAGCAAACCTTGAACTAAAATTGCATTAACAAAAACTTAAACAAAATCCAATCATTTTCTCACAACTACTAAACAATACAACCTAAACCCTAAGAGGAAATTAGAACATAATGACAATGAAAGCTCGCTACAAATTCTCTCAAAAGCTCGATGATTCCTTCTCTTAATGGCCGGCGTTGCTTCA
Organism: Hibiscus trionum; assembly: GCA_030270665.1. Classification (NCBI taxonomy): domain Eukaryota; kingdom Viridiplantae; phylum Streptophyta; class Magnoliopsida; order Malvales; family Malvaceae; genus Hibiscus; species Hibiscus trionum. The sequence continues at coordinate 2,321,424 of BSYR01000007.1, read as the reverse complement.
TATTTATAGAAGAGGTTGAGGTCAAGTCCTTCTTGAGGAGGAAGTTAAGTTAGAATTAAACACATTAAAAGAAAAGGTCTTCTTTTAAAGTATTATATCTTTCTTCCTTAATATCCTCCCATTGGCGTGGAATCTTCTCTTAACCTTCCTTCAGCGTTTTCATGGTCTTCTCACAGTTCGATCTTCATGCCAAGTGGATAGAAAAATTCAGCTTTTCTTGTTCTTCAAAACGTGCTCCACTTTGCATATTTTCTCCATTGTCGAGTGTGTCAGGTCATTGCCTCGGTAGTGGCTTGCCTCGGCAACGGTCTGTCTGTCTTTTCTGCTCATCAAGGCTATATCTCATGGTTCGGCTTCCTTCAGTAGAAGTTCTCTTCCATAGCTAGCTTGATCTGGACCGTCGAGTGATGATTCTGCTCCGCTCCTCTATTTCCTTCACTGCCACAACAGTGGTTACCCGGGCAGTGAGTGACAAAATCTGCATTTGCACCAAACACGCACATAAGTAGTATATTTTTCACTGAATAAACCAAACATGATGATCAAGCATAATAAAGATGAGATTTGATGCTCGCGTAAAAGTGCCCCGCAATAGTGGAAGTGTACACGTCTCAAGTAATATAGTGATATGTATATCGAGTATCGTCTCCACGGGGATTGGGATAGCCTTTTGATCCTACTTCCTCACACAACAAAATAAATAAAGTAAAAAAAACAAATTAATTGTTAGGTTTGGAGTAATCTAAAAATACTAAAACTAAAATAAGCCAGAAAATAAAGTAAAGAGAAATCAAGATGAGATAATGGGCTGGATTAGAATGCGTTGTAGTGTGGAATCCTATTGACTTGTCTCTGTCTTGAATGCAACAACACAAAACTGACGTGGCAGTAACTTAAGTCCCTGTCGCAGCCGCAATGGTTGAGTCCCTACCACGACAATCCCTTGCTCTTAGGCAGATGCTGTTAAGGTTCGGCAAAGCGTCCTTGGATGGTTCCTCCTTTACCCTAAGCCCGGAACACTGGTTGATGGCTGAACTTCGATGATACCTCCCGACGTGAGCCAAAGACAAACACAAACTATTCTAACACTTCTTTTAGCCACTGAAACTCTTAACCTATCCCTAGGCCGAGTTAGTTAACACCACGTGGGATGAAAACCATGCTTATTCGTTTCGTGAGTTCAACTCTCCCGATATTGAACAAATAGATAACCTCACTATACTCTCTCTCGATAAGTATGCAAGAATGATTAAAGTTAAGAATAAGCAAACCTTAACTTTATTGCATTAAGAACTTAAACAAATACAATAGTCTTCACACAACTACTAAACAAACTAATCCTAACCCTAAAGGAAATTAGAACATAATAAAAACTAGATCCTAAGCTAATCTCTCTCTGTCTTTCTTCCCCGTTTCTCCCCCCTTGATGATGGCGGCAAGCCTTCTTTATATAGGGGAAGGTGTAGCCAAAAATCCATCTTGGAGAGGAAGTTAAGTTGGACTTGGACTTTAACTTTATTAAAGATGTGAATCTCTTTAATTTAATACATTATTCACTTTTAGCCAAATGTCCAACTTTATCCTTCCTTCCATGTTTTCTTCCTCTTCTTGAGCTCCAACTGCCACGCAAAGTGTGTAAAAAAATCTAGCATTTAAAGCTCTAAAAATCGACTACCACTTTGCCTGTTTTTACCTCTGGTCGGTTGAGTAGTACACTGTCGCGGCATGACATTTTGCTACCTTGACATTGGTTTGGAACTGGATCTGCTCCGCAAGGCTTCATTCTTCATAAATCAGCTTCCTTCAGTAGAAGCTGTCAATTGTAGCTTGGCTCGATCAGGTTATGTTAATAGTTGGTTCTGCCTCATCCTTCCTTTTTCTTCATTTCCACCACGACATCTCCTGCCCTAGCAGCGTGCAAATCTGCAAAAGTGTCAAACATGCATCAAAAATTACCTTTTTCATAGAATAAACAACATATAAGGATCAAATGCTTAAATGATGAAATCAATGCATAAAAAGCCATAATATAGCTCAAATGGGTGTAGGTTGAGTGGTAATTGCCATTTTAGAGGGTGAAACTATAGGACTTTTGGGCACTTATCAAGATCAATGTGATTGATGCATGAAGGGTTACAATGTGATTCGAATGTGTGTAGATTTAGCAATAATTGTCATAGAAAAAGGGTGAAATGATAGTACTTTTACACACTTAAAAAATCACACCGGTGTCATTGCGTCCCTCGCGATGTGCATACACCCTCGTAGGACCACCACTCTCAAGTTGAACAGCTACAACATATGCTACGCTGGAAGTTACCATGACCACGCCCACGGCCTCGCTATGATGCAACGATTGGTGCTCTAACCTGACCACCTCCAGCCAACAACGAACAATCATGTCTCAAATGGTCAGCTAAACCACAACTCCAACAAGCATTGGCCGCTATAGCCGCAAGAGCCTGCGCCTCTCAAGACAAATGAGGATAATCTTGCCTCATATGCTCACGCGATCCACATACCTAACAAGAATTAAAAGTCTATCTAGCCTGATCACCCTGACCATAAGCTCCATGTCCAGGCCTTTCTCCGTCTCGCTTCGCGACTGAGCGAAACTTCTTATCACGATGCCTCCTATTCTATCCACCTCCATGACCAAAATCGGCAACTCTTTTACCCGAGTTAGGACCATCCACACGAGAAGTCAAACCCAAACCTGCTTCGATATCCTTGGCTCGCACCACCAACACATTAAAATATGTGTAATCAGAGGCCAACATAAAAGTCTTCACCTCTTGCACCAATCCATAACGGAAACGGTCGAAACGATGCCTATCACTCGACACCAACTAAGGGGCATATTGGCTCAAACGAACAAATTGAACCTCATACTCAGCCACAGACATGATACCCTAAATCAAAGACATAAACTCACGTTTCTTGTCATCCAAGTATCAAACTCCTAGATACTTCTTCTTAAAGGTAGCTTGAAAGAACTCCCAATCTACCTCATTAGGCTCCATAGTCGCAGTTACAGTCGTCCACCAACTGTAAGCATCACCTTGCAACAGCGAAATAGTACATCCCACCTTACGTGCATCATTGCACCCCATTTGATCCAAAATTCGGATCGTACTGGCCATCCAAGCCTCGGGCGACAAACCGTGATACTCAACACCGCCCAAATTATACAAGCGTTCTAACGGTAACCCCATTTGCCCAACAGCAGGTGCTTGTACTTACACTTCGGCAACAACAACCTCGAATGCTCCAGTCATCGCCTGAACTACAGGCGTCAAATCACCCAACATAGGCCCAACTTTCTCACGTTGTCCTTGCTCCTAACCTCGGGTGGAGGCGGTAGAGGAGGTAAATTCCCACTAGGAGGAACCTCGTTTTTCAGATTTCCCTACTCTTCAGCAGCAGTAATCATACATGACCGTAACTCTCTCCTTGGTCCCATTGTGCTATTATAATTAAGGCATGATAATAAAACAAAACAAAGAAATCAGGCCAGCTTCAAGCAAGGAACCAAGACTTCCAGTTCAATTCAAATCACTTTAACTATAGTAATAAGGCAATGGGTATCCCAATTTCCCACAAGCATAGCATAAGGCAACAACATACATATAACAAATATCGTACACAACAATCAATTAGATTTAGCCCATAACATCATCATGTATATATCAAAACACATACGTCACAACCATCATACATGGCATCAATATCATTTATTCATCAACAACATTCTTATAACAATCACCGTGGAAAGCAAACATCATCATTAACTTGGAATCATATCATATCAACTTACCAATGACTTACCATTATCCTATTCTTTCGTAACCTGTATCTGATACCACCAAATGTAACCCCTTCAACCCGGTCTGGGCGATAGACCGAACCGAACGGGTCACATTGGGAATATTGAAGTAAACTGAGAAGTTTACTCCAATAAACGACCCTATTTTTTCATTTTACCTTGTCTAGATGCTCATTATTATCCCATGGGATAAACATTACAGCGGAACAATTTGCAACTCGATCGAACAACAATTTGGGACCCAATTGAAAATAAACACATTTTAGGGACCATTTTTTAATTTTACCAAATTACAGAGACTTATCCCAATTTTATGTTACCAACCTTTAATTAACCATATTACATGTCTCTTTATCAAAACTCAGCTCAAAACCATCATACAAGCTCATTTAATAGCATCCACAACATTTAGGGACCAAAATGTAAAGAAACAAAACTTCAAAAGATTCCAATAACCAACTTAACTGTAGGGCGTTTCGGTTCAGGTTGCCATGTATCGGAGCAGCCGTATCGGAACAGGGTCAAGCATCTCGAAGCTCAGGCTCTTATCGAAACAACCTCGAAAGTGTTTTGAAACACGAGATTATAGTAGCAAAGTGTATCGCAACAACCATTCCTTGTTTCGAAACCCCTAAGCCATTTCAAGAACACTATTTCGGTACATGCTTAGGTGCACCAAAACACTTAGGCCTGTAATGACAATTTTTGTTGGTTTTTCAAAATTTAGTCCAATCATTATCAATCCAACATGCTGTAACACCCTGGTTTTGGGCTTAGGAGTTCCGGTGATGGTTATGGAGTTGGTCGAACCTGTTTTTGAAGTTCGGGAAAGTTTGGGGTGAGTTCTGGGAAAACTGCCCTCCAGTGTTCTTAAAAATGTGGAAATAATTTCTAAAATCCTTATATATATTATATATATATATATATATATATATGTATGTATATATATCGTGTGCGAAATCAATATTAGAAAATAAGTTCCAGAATTATGACATTTTGGTCTAAGGTCTAAAATGCGAATTTTCAAAATCATTTTAGTGATTGTTTTGTAAAAGAATCAAAACAATGAATCTTTAAGGAGCTAATTAGCCAAGTCTAATTTCATACTTTTCCCTTATTTATTTTATTCCTAAAAATGAGTTTAAAAAGGTTTTAATTCGTATTTTTAAAAGGGTTTCATATCATTTCAATAATTGACGTTAAAATTTCCAAAAAGCTTTTCTTCATTCTCTTTTCAACCGAGCAGCAACTTAGCAGCCAGTTTTCAAAGGTAAACTTCTTTTTAAGTTTATTTTTAATCATCAAAGTATTTTCCTTATGATTTCTTCTAAAACCCAATTGTTATTCTTTAGATTTATTAAGCTTTTTCTTGAAAAACAAGGGGAAATTCTACCATTAGAGGTCAGCTTCATTTTTCTCCTCTAATGTAAGGTTCTTTATTGATATTTCCATGTTATTGATTCTTTAATGGTTTTAGATTAAAAGTTTTACAATGATATTTATGAAAAAGTGAGAAATCAAGCTAAAAATGGTTGTTTAGTGAGTTTCATTGTTAGATCAGGTTTTGTTGGGTTTTATATTGTTGTGGGCAATGTTTTTGATTTTGAAATATGTTGAGATAATGGGTTGATCAAAAGAATCGGGATTTGGTTGAGTTGAAGAAGTTTCGGATTGATATTTTTGGGTTTTTGGCTTGGATTTGTGAGAAATCAGTAGCTGGTGGTTATTTGATGATGGGTTAATGTTTTTGGATGCTATTAGATGTATCTATGATGATAATCTTGCTGGGTTTTTGCTGGAGATTGTTTGGGTTGATTTATTCGATGTTTTCGATTTATTTTGGATATGTTTTGATGGCCGATTGTTGTTAGATGATGAGTCTATGTTTTCCAGCAAGTTTGTGAGCTGAAATAAAGTCTAATGCTCTGTTTTGAAATGGTTAGAAGCAGAGGATTTTGATACGAGATCATCAGACGCGTTTTTGGGTGATCCGGAGGCTTGAATCGGTGTTTCGGCTTGTGTTTGTTATTTGTTGGTGAGTGGAAATGTTTTTAAAGCCTTAACGTGGTTAAGGACATGTTTTAAGGGTTTGGATTGTGTCCGAAAGACCAATCTAAGCTCAAGCGTAAGTTTGGGTATTTTCGCCCTTATTTTCACCTTGTTTCAAATTGTTTTGGTTTAATGAGATGATGATGCGATTGCATAGGTGGTTATGATAAATCCTACTGTTTTTATAAATAATGAGTTGTTTTAAATGTTGTTATAGGAAATCTCATGAGTTGATGTTTATGATTTCAAAGTTTTGTAATTATGTTGAGAAATGGCATGCATTGTATATGTTTTGAAATGGGATGATGTGGTCATGTTTATGCATTGAAAAAAGTGGGTAAAATTGGTGGTAAATTGTATATTGGCAAGTGATGAGATTATATATATATATGATATGTTGATCGATCAATAAGATGTGGAGAGCTCTATTATACAAAATTTGCGTGTGTGGTATCCTTCAATTTCACAATAGGGGTAGTGCTATTGTGATGTGAGTGGTAGGGGTAGTGCTATCACCAAAGGGCTCTGCGGGTAGTGGCATCTCGGCCGAAGTGAATTTTATGCATCAGTAATGCATGTGACTTGATGGGGGTAGTGCCATCAAGGTGTCTGTATATCCGATTTGAGAGTGATAGGGTTCGTGCTATCACCTTGGGCTCTGCGGGTAGTGGCATCCCGGATCACTTGTGGCCAATATACATGTGTTACATTACAATATGTTTATATTATGCATAGGTGGTTATGATAAATCCTATTGTTTTATGCATAATAAGTTTTTTTAAATGTTGTTATATGAAATCCCATGAGTTGATGTTATGATTTCAAAGTTTTGTAATTATGTTGAGAAATGTCATGCATTGTATATGTTTTGAAATAGGATGTTGTGGTCATGTTTATGCATTGAAAACAGTTGGTAAACTTAATGGTAAATTGTATATTGGCAAGTGATAAGATTATATATATATATATATATATATATATATATCGGATATGTTGATCGATCAATAGGATGTGGAGAGCTCTATTATACAAAATTTGCTCGTGTGGTATCATTCGATTTCACATTAGGGGTAGTGCTATTGTGATGCGAGTGGTAGGGGTAGTGCTATCACCAACGGGCTCTGCGGGTAGTGGCATCCCGACTGAAGTGAATTTTATGCATCGGTAATGCATGTGACTTGATTGGGGTAGTGCCTTCAAGGTGTTCGTATATCATATTTGAGAGTGATATGGGTAGTGCTATCACCTTGGGCTTTGCGGGTAGTGGAATCCCGAATCACTTGTGGCCAATATACATGTGTTACATTACAATATGTTTATATTATGCTTTGGTATGGTGTTTGATCATGTTTTGGTAAGTTGAGTTTTGACATGCATCGGTAATGCATGGTTTGAACGAGTTTGGTAAGTTATGGTTGATATGCATCGGTAATGCATGAACTGTGGTATTGTGGTTTTGACTATTGGGGATATACATTGTGTTGTATTTCTAGCTTGTTTTATCGACTTTGTTTCAAGGAAATGATTTGGAGGAAGGTTTATTTTATGAACAAATTATGTGGTTTTAAAACTGCATTGTTGTTGCTTTGGTTTTGAGCGCCGCTCACTAAGCTCTCTAGCTTACGCTCTCTTTTCCAACAATGCAGATCGTTAGACCTTTCGGGGCAGCAAGCGAGCAAGGAAGGTGTCCAAGAGTCCCAATCTTAGCTCAAGTATGGTTTGTTCCGATAGTAGTGTAGTAGCAATGGGGCAAGACCTTTATGAGTGTTGGGAGCTTGTGTTGGACTCCCATTTTGTTGAGACATGTTTGTTATGATCTTTTGAAGTTGTTAGAGGTTTGGTTTCGCTGTTTTAAAGCATAACTTGTGTTTTGACCTTTTATGCAAATGTGGTTCTTTGTATGAATCATTGCGTTGGAATGCTCTTTTTTGATGTTGTTAAGTCCCTTCATCTGAGAAGTACATGTTTTGTTGATCCTTTGCCGATGGTATGTTGTTGGGTTGGTTTCGGTAAGCTTTAGGAATGCCTAAAACTCAATTTGTACCAATATGGTCTCAGGTGTTTTGAAACGGGCTCGTCCATATCAAAACATGCATGAATTATACCTAGCTGTTTCGAAACACCCCTTGGTGTTTCGGAACGGTTTGCTTCTGGGAAATTTGTTTTTGAAGCCCTGTTTCGAAATGGGCAGTGGTGTTTCAAAACACCTGGCAGTTATGTTAGTTGAAGGCATCTCCTAAGTTCTATTTTCTTGCGTTTTGGTCACCGGTTGATGTGTTTTCGATTAGGTGAGTTTGGATGGTTGTTTGGAGCTGCATTTTGGCATACAAGTTTGAAAATTGACTAATTGCAAAATGGTAACAATAATTTCATGTTAGGTCCCTGTTTTATGCTAGAATTGCATTTTGGTCCCTATATGCTTGTTTGCTGGTTCGAAGTTCGTTTCGTCGTGGTTTCATCCGCTGCGAGTGTGTCTCACCTTGATTTTGAAGAGAGCATCTAGAAAAGATAAGTTTAAAAGTTTGTTCCTCTGTTAGGGTTGCTAATCGAAGAGAAATCTTCGGGGTTTTCTTAGGTTAGTCCCCTCTGACCACCTTGGGTCGGTCTGGTGGCTAGGCTAGGTTGAGGGGGTTACATCCGTTGGTATCAGAGATAGGTTATCGAGCAATCGGGAAGGTAAGTGAGGTAAGTTTGATAGGGTTGTTTGTTGTTTGCGTTGTACGGGGTTTGGAGTGTGTTTGGAGTCTTGTTGTTACGTAGGTTGTGGTTAAAGGCACTCATTGCTATACACTATTGTGAAATGTGGTTTTTGAAATAAGGACTTGAGCATCTTGGACCCTTTCCATTGCTGACTCAAATCATTTCCGTTGTTTATTGTTGTGTTGCTAGATCGTTATCTTTGGTGTTGGTAAGATGAGACCGAGGCGTGGACCTAAAGTTGGAAGTGCTGGTAGTGAAAATTTTGAGGATGTGCAAGAGGAGAACTTGCCTCCTCCAATGGGCAGTGGTAGAGCTGATAATGGAGGTGTTGGACCTTAAGGTAGCCAGGGTCAGGCCGGTGTTGATATGACTCCTTTGATACATGCTATAGTTGGAGCATTTCAGACATCATTAGTTATGTGTTAGGTTGCATTTGCACCACCTCAGGGTGAGAGGAGTGGTTTACCCCTCGAGAGACTTCGTAGTTTGGGCAGAGTTGAGTTCTGTGGTTTATCGCCTGAGGGTTCTGAGGCTTTGCTTGAGAGTACTGTCCGTATCTTGGGTTGGATGGAGTGCACCGATGCATGGAAGTTAGGATGTGTCATTTCTCTGCTTCAGGGCGATGCACATGCCTGGTTGACTACTGTTACTTCTGGTATGCCTACAGCTGATGTTACTTGGGATTTCTTCTGAACCGCCTTCCGGGAGAAATATCTCGGTCCTAGATATTAGGATGAGAAGAAGAGAGAGTTTATGGCACTGGTTCAGGGTAGCATGACAATATCAGAGTATGAGGTGCAGATCGTCTGGTTGAGTCAGTATGCTTCAGAGTTGGTTCCCACCGAGAGGGAACGGTGTGAACGTTTCCGTTATGGTTTGATCAATGATGTGAAGACCTACATGTTAGCTTCAGATTACACGGACTTTGATGTCTTGGTCACTAGGGCCAAAGATATCGAACAAAGCTTGGGCTTGGCAAATCGAGGCGGTGGGTCCAGTTTAAGGAAAAGGCCTACCGAGTGGGAAAAAGATCGTGCCAAGAGGCATAAGGATAGGAGGCATCATGGTGTTCATAGGCGAGGTGGTGGTAGCCCGGGACATGGCCATCATGGCCAAGGATCTGCTAATCTTTCCCCCGAGTGTGTTAAATGTGGGAGGCGACACTTTGGAGAGTGTTGGGATACTTATGGTACATGTTGGAATTGTGAATCACGAGCACATCTAAAGCGAGATTGTCCACACTCTATTAGAGATGGTCAGGCTCCGGCACAAGCTGTCGAGAATTAGATAGGTCGTGGCTGCAGTCGAGGAAACTTCCAGCCTAGGAACGATGGTTAGAGAAACGTGGAGCACGTTGTTGCGGTACAGCCTGAGGGAGGTGGACCAGCTAGAGTTTATGCGCACCGCGAGGGTAGGAACGACACCGATGTGATTGCAGGTAATTTTATGTTACATTCGTTGAAATTTCTCTCTTTGATTGATTCTGATTCTACGTATTTGTATATTTTAAGTGAGCATGCCAAGTTGCTAGATATACCTTGTGAAATCTTGGATGTGGGTATGAATGTTACTAGCTCCTTTGGCGAAATAGTTGTGGTTAGAAAGGTATATCAAAAATGTCTGCTAATGGTTCAGGGTCATGTGTTTCTGGTGGATATGATGGAATTGCCATTCTATGGATTTGATGTGATCTTAGGTATGGATTGGCTCGTGAAGCACAAGGCTATGGTAGATTTTGAGACAAAACGAGTATCGTTGAAGCTATCAAGCGATTACAAAGTAGTGGTAGTTGGAGAGAACATTAAGTTCTTGTCTAATGTTGTTTCAGTGATAGAAGCTCAGAAATTGTTGGACCATAGTTGTCAGACATATTTGGCTTATGTAATGAATCCGAATAAGAGCGAGGCCCGACCGAAAGACATTATAACAGTTTGTGATTTTCCCAAAGTATTTTCGGAAGAATTGTCTGGTGTGCCGCCCGATCGAGTGGTTGAGTTTTACATTGAGACATATGGTGATTCTGCTCACGTATCCATTGCTCCGTACCGAATGGCTCCAAAAGAATTGAAAGATTTGAAAACTCAGCTTCAGGAATTGTTAGACCGAGGATTCATTCGTCTGAGTATTTTGCCGTGGGGCGCACTAGTTTTGTTTGTTAAGAAGAAAGATGGTATTATGAGAATGTGTATAGACTACTGACAGTTAAACAAGTTGACAATGAAGAATAAGTATCCTTTGCTAAGGTTTGATGATTTGTTCGATCAGTTGCGAGATGCTTCAGTGTTTTCTATGATAGATTTGAGATCCGGTTATTATCAGCTAAAGGTAAAAGAGGCAGATATACTGAAAACAACTTTCCGCACTCGTTATGGCCATTATGAAATCTTGGTGATGCCCTTTGGTCTGACTAACGCGTCAGCTGCTTTTATGGGTATGATGAACATAGTACTTCACGAATATTTAGATCAATTTGTTGTAGTGTTCATTGATGATATTATGATATATTCTCGCACCGAGGAATATCATGATAAGAATTTGCGGTTAGTGTTGCAAACTTTGCTAGATAACCAGTTATATGCCAAGTTGAGCAAATGTGAGTTATGGATTAGGGAAGTAGTCTTCCTTGGACATGTTGTGTCTGTCGAGGGATTCAAAGTGGATCCTAAGAAGATTGAAGCAATTATGAGTTTGAAGCAACCGAGATCGGTAACCGAAATCTACAGTATCTTTGGTTTGGTTGGTTATTATCGACGTTTCGTAGAAGGCTTTTCTAAGGTTGTTACTCCTTTGACCAAATTGTTGCAAAAGGATGTTCATTTCGGGTGGATGGAAGCAAGACAACAAGCCTTTGAGAAATTGAAAGAATCTTTGACGAAAGCTCCTATTTTAGTGCAACCGGTGACAGAGAAAGAGTGTGTAATCTACAGTAATGCATCGTATGTTGGTCTAGGTTGTGTGCTGATGCAAGAAGGAAGAGTAGTAGCATATGCATCGAGGCAGTTGAAGACACATGAGCGCAATTATCCTACGCATGACATATAGTTGGCTGCAGTCGTGTTCGCTTTGAAAGTTTGGAGACATTACCTTTATGGTGAGAAATGCATAGCATTTATGAATCACAAGAGTTTGAAATACTTGATGATGCAGAAATAATTGAATCTCAGACATCGAAGATGGCTAGAGTTGCTAAAAGACTACGATCTTACGATTAAATACCATCTAGGGAAAGCCAATGTAGTGGTTGACGCTTTGAGTAGGAAGGTGGCAGTCAAGTTGCGAGCAATGTTTACTAGGCTGAGTCTGTCTCATGATGGTGGTTTAGTGGCCGAACTGCAAGTGAAACCTTCGTTGATTCAGATGATCCGAGAGAAACAGTTGCAAGATAGAATGTTGGCATCTCATGTACAGGATATTGCGGAAGGTAGACCGACAGATTTCAACTTCAGTAAAGATGGTGTTCTATGTTTCAAAAATATGATAGTGGTACCGAATGATATTGAGTTGAGACGTGTCATTTTGACCGAAGCACATAGTAGTCTGTTCGCTATGCATCTGGGTAGCACAAAGATGTATTGTGGTTTAAAAGACGAATACTATTGGATTGGGTTGAAGAAAGATGTTGCATAATATGTGAGTAAATGTATGGTTTGTCAGTGTGTTAAGGTCGAACATCAGTTACCTTCAGGTTTGTTGCAACCGTTGAGAATTCCGAAATGGAAGTGGGAAAGAATTAGCATTGATTTTGTATCAGGTTTGCCCTTGACACCATCTAGGAAGAATTCAGTTTGGGTAATTGTTGATCGTCTCACGAAATGCGCACACTTTATAGTTGTTCATACTGCGTACACATTAGATAAGTTGGTTGAGTTGTACATCAAGGAGATAGTGAGATTGCATGGGGTACCGAAGTCGATTGTGTCAAATAGAGATCCGAGGTTCACAGCTCGATTTTGGGAATGTTTGTATGATGCTTTGGGTACTCGGTTGAATTTCAGCACATCTTATCATCCACCGATTGATGGTCAGTCAGAAAGAGTAATCCAAGTGTTAGAGGATATGTTGCGGTGTTGTATTATTGATTTTTAGGGTTCATGGGAGAAACATCTACCATTAGTGGAGTTTGCGTATAATAACAGTTATCAGGAAAGCATTCAGATGGCTCCCTACGAAGCTTTGTATGGTAGGAAGTGTACTACGGAGAAGGTAAAATTGATTTGTGACCGCTTGAAAGCAGCTACGGATCGTCAAAATTCTTATGTGGATTTGAAATGTCGAGAGATAGAGTATGTCATGGGTGAGAAAGTGTTTCTGAAAGTTTCACCCTGGAAGAAAGTGATGAGATTCGGTAGGAAGGGTAAACTGAGTCCGAGGTTTATTGGTCATTATGAGACAGTTGAGCGAATTGGTCCCCTTGCTTACAGATTGCGTTTTCCATCTGAGTTAGAAAAGATACATGATGTGTTCCATGTTTCAATGCTTCAGAAGTAAAGATCGGATCCATCTAACGTTATGCATGTTGAAGAGATTGAGTTGAATCCAGATTTTTCTTACGATGAAGAACCAATCGAAATCTTGGCTACGGACAACAAGGTGTTGCATGGTAGAAACATTGGGTTGGTGAAAGTGAAATGGCAACGACGTGGCGTGGAAGAAGCCACTTGGGAGAGAAAAGACGACATAAAGAAGAAGTTTCCGCATCTCTTTCCATCAGGTAAATTTCGAGGACGAAATTCCTTAAGTGAGGGAGAGTTGTAACACCCTGGTTTTGGGCTTATGAGTTTCGGTGATGGTTTTGGAGTTGGTCGAACCTATTTTTGAAGTTCGGGTAAGTTTGGGGTGAGTTCAGGGAAACCTGCCCTCGAGTGTTCTTAAAAATGTGGAAATAATTTCTAAAATCTTTATATATTATATATATGTCGTGTGCGAAATCAATTTTGGAAAATGAGTTCCGAAATTATGACATTTTGGTCTAGTGACTAAAATGCGAATTTTCAAAACTGCTTTAGTGACTGTTTTGTAAAAGAATCAAAACATTGAATCTTTAAGAAGCTAATTAGCCAAGTCTAATTACAGAATTTTCCCTTATTTATTTTATTCTTAAAAATGATTTTAAAAAGGTTTTAATTCATATTTTTAAAAGGGTTTCATATCATTTTAAGGATTGACGTTAAAACTTCCAAAAAGCTTTTCTTCATTCTCTTTTCAACCAAGAAACAACTTAGCAGCAAGTTTTCAAAGGTAAACATCTTTTTAAGTTGATTTTTAATCATCAAAGTATTTTCCTTATGATTTCTTCTAAAACCCGATTGTTTTTCTTTTATATTTCTTAAGCTTTTTCTTGAAAAACTAGGGGAAATTCTACCATTATAGGTGAGCTTCATTTTTTTCCTCTAATGTAAGGTTCTTTATTGATATTCCCATGTTATTGATTCTTTTATGGTTTTAGATTAAAAGTTTTACAATGATATTTATGAAAAAAGTGAGAAATCAAGCTAAAAATGGTTGTTTAGTGAGTTTCATTGTTAGATCAGGTTTTACTGGGTTTTAGATTTTTGTGAGCAATGTTTTTGATGTTGAAATATGTTGAGATAGTGGTTTGATCAAAATAATCCCGGATTTGGTTGAGTTGATGAAGTTTCGGATTGATATTTTTGGGTTTTTGGCTTGGATTTGTGAGAAATCAGTAGCTGGTGGTTATTTGATGATGGGTTAATGTTTTTGGATGCTATTAGATGTATCTATGATGATAATTTTGCTGGGTTTTGGCTGGAAATTATTTGGGTTGATTTATTCGATGTTTTCGGTTTATTTCGAAAATGTTTTGATGGTCGATTGTTGTTAGATGATGAGTCTCTGTTTTCCAGCAAGTTTGTGAGTTGAAATAAAGTCTAATGCTCTGTTTTGAAATGGTTAGAAGCAAAGGATTTTGATTCGGGATCATCAGACGCGTTTTTGGGTGATCCGGAGGCTTGAATCGGCGTTTTGGCTTGTGTTTGTGGTTTGTTGGTGAGTGGGAATGTTTTTAAAGCCTTAACATGGTTAAGGTCATGTTTTAAGGGTTTGGATTGTATCCGAAAAACCAATCTAAGCTCAAGCGTAAGTTTGGGTATTTTCGCCCTTATTTTCACATTGTTTCCAATTGTTTTGGTTTAATGAGATGATGATGCGATTGCATAGGTGGTTATGATAAATCCTACTGCTTTTATGCATAATGAGTTGTTTTAAATGTTGTTATATGAAATCCCATGAGTTGATGTTATGATTTCAAAGTTTTGTAATTATGTTGAGAAATGTCATGCATTGTATATGTTTTGAAATGGGATGTTGTGGTCATGTTTATGCATTGAAAACAGTTGGTAAACTTAATGGTAAATTGTATATTGGCAAGTGATAAGATTATATATATATATATATATATATATATATATATATATATATATATCGGATATGTTGATCAATCAATAGGATGTGGAGAGCTCTATTCTACAAAATTTGCTCGTGTGGTATCCTTCGATTTCACAATAGGGGTAATCCTATTGTGATGCGAGTGGTAGGGGTAGTGCTATATATATATATATATATATATTGAATATGTTGATCGATCAATAGGATGTGGAGAGCTCTATTATACAAAATTTGCCCGTGTGGTATCATTCGATTTCATATTAGGGGTAGTGCTATTGTGATGTGAGTGGTAGGGGTAGTGCTATCACCAACGGGCTCTGCGGGTAGTGGCATCCCGACCGAAGTGAATTTTATGCATCGGTAATGCATGTGACTTGATTGGGGTAGTGCCGTCAAGGTGTTTGTATATTAGATTTGAGAGTGATAGGGGTAGTGCTATCACATTGGGCTCTGCGGGTAGTGGCATCCCGGATCACTTGTGGCCAATATACATGTGTTACATTACAATATGTTTATATTATGCTTTGGTATGGTGTTTGATCATGTTTTGGTAAGTTGAGTTTTGACATGCATCGGTAATGCATGGTTTGAATGAGTTTGGTAAGTTATGGTTGATATGCATCAGTAATGCATGAACTGTGGTATTGTGGTTTTGACTATTGAGGATATACATTGTGTTGTATTTCTAGCTTGTTTTATCGACTTTGTTGCAAGGAAATGATTTGGAGGAAGGTTTATTTTATGAACAAATTATATGGTTTTAAAACTGCATTGTTGTTGCTTTGGTTTTGAGCACCGCTCACTAAGCTCTCTAGCTTGCGCTCTCTTTTCCAAAAATGCAGATCGTTAGACCTTTCGTGGCAGCAAGCGAGCAAGGAAGGTGTCCAAGAGTCCTAATCTTAGCTCAAGTATGGTTTGTTCAGATAGTAGTGTAGTAGCAATGGGGCAAGACCTTTATGAGTGTTGGGAGCTTGTGTTGGACTCCCTTTTTGTTGAGACATGTTTGTTATGATCTTTTGAAGTTGTTAGAGGTTTGGTTTCGCTGTTTTAAAGCTTAACTTGTGTTTTGACCTCTTTATGCAAATGTGGTTCTTTGTATGAATCGTTGCGTTGGAATGCTCTTTTTTGATGTTGTTAAGTCCCTTTATCTGAGAAATACATGTTTTGTTGATCCTTTTCCGATGGTATGTTGTTGGGTTGGTTTCGGTAAGCTTTGGGAATGCCTAAAACTCATTTTGTACCAATATGGTCTCAGGGGTTTCGAAACGGGCTCGTCCATATCGAAACATGCATGAATTATACCTAGATGTTTCGAAACACCCCTTGGTGTTTCGGAACGGTTTGCTTTTGGAAAATCTGTTTTTGAGGCCCTGTTTCGAAATGGGCAGTGGTGTTTCGAAACACCTGGCAGTTATGTTAGTTGAAGGCATCTCCTAAGTTCTGTTTTCTTGCATTTTGGTCCCCGGTTGATGTGTTTTCGATTAGATGAGTTTGGATGGTTGTTTGGAGCTGCATTTTGGCATACAAGTATGAAAATTGACTAGTTGCAAAATGGTAACAATAATTTCATGTTAGGTCCCTGTTTTATGCTAGAGTTGCATTTTGGTCCCTGTATGCTTGTTTGCCGGTTCGAAGTTCGTTTTGTCGTGTTTTCATCCGCTGCGAGTGTTTCTCACCTAGGTTTTGAAGAGAGCATCTAGAAAAGATAAGTTTAAAAGTTTGTTCCTCTTTTAGGGTTGCTAATTGGGGAGAAATCTTCAGGTTTTTCTTTGGTTAGTCCCGTTTGACCACCTCAGGTCGGTCTGGTGGCTAGGCCGGGCTGAGGGGGTTACACATGCATACAACATATCTAAACATCCATCCTCATTCAACCATGGCATATTCATCATCATAACATGAGCATTTGCATCAAAGATATATTATAGGCATGCAACCTATTGTCAAATCAAACAACATACGAATATGCATGGGAAAGCTTAAACCAAATACCAAAGGTCATTTACAAGTCTAAAACAATAAACCAAACTTGCTCAAAAGGGAGTTTACATAAATCTACCAACAACACAACGGATCCCCCATTGCCCTTATTACATATAGTCTAAACAGAAACATACATTCTCAAATGAAGTCTCTTGCGATCCCTTGCTACTTGCTGCCTCCAAAATCTCATTTATCTGCATTGATGGACAAATGAGAGTGTAAGCACACAAGGCTTAGTGAGGAGGCTCAAAAGCTAAACACCATCAATGCATTAAAACCATTTTTCATGTCCACATTGAAACCTCATTTCAATTTACTAAAACATCATTTGAAAACCATCATGCCCTTTTAAAACCATGCACTTTCCTTAAACATAAATCAACATATAAAACTTCATGCTCATGTATCATGATTCATCAACATGTTCCAATTTCACACTCTATTTAAGCCTTCCCATGCATAGCTACTATATGCAAAGCTTTAAGAGTAAAACATGCATAAACCATATTATGCAACATAAACCATCTCATGATACATCATCAATTATATTGGCTTACAAGTGATCATATAACAAGTTCACAACTCAAAACCACATATCAGATACACGGATTCAACAAGTGTCTACTCGACATTTCAAGCCATCTTAACCGAAATTGGTACATTCACAATCATAGGTACTATATCAATCGGGTACAATCACAACCCATAGGGACACCAACCCTATCATTGTTTAGATGCTTAACCACTAACGAGAGACGGGACACCAACCTCGATCATTAGGGTACATGGACAGAGACACGGGACACCAACCCCTCAACATCCAAGGCAACTTTTTATAGTGCACTCAATCCTATAGCCGTCTAACTATATCCGATATCATTTACAAACCATTTTCACAACATCACTTGCCAATATAATTCACATTTAACACATACCTCACTGTTTTCAAAGCATCATCAATAAAACACATTTCCAAGCATTAAATCATGCTTAAAATCACAAGTATAAGACATATACTTACAAGGATCACTTACCATTTTCATCCTTCAACATCATATCATTAAAAAAACAGTAATCACGCTCTTTTAAACATGCTTTAACAGTAGGTAAATCGATTAAACCAAAAAGTGCATAAATCATCATACAATAACACAACTGAGAGAGAAAACCCTTTTACTTACTTCCGAACTTAGTTAAGCGTTTCAATCTTACCACTATGTTCCCAAATCACCTTTTAAAGCTTTTCAAAACTAAAATTCACGTTCTCACTCACCGACACACGCAACCTCAACTAGCCGACGTGAATCCAAGCAATCAAAGCTCACGAAACTTCACCGATTGCTTCCGATACGTTCTCCCCTATTTATACCACACAAGACCAGAGGATTAATGCATCACAATGCATTAAAATCTCTAGCAAACAAACCTACCCCACTGCTCTGCCCAAAAACACCAAAACACCTATCCGAAACAACTGAAAACACCTTCGATTACACTACAAACTCAGCCCAGCCAAAACCTAACTCTTCCATCCATTTTTAATCATCAATTAACATCCAAAAACAATATAATTGCATCCTTATACCCCCCAAAAACACCAGAACCACATGATCACCACAAAACCCCAAATCTAGCAATCTAACAACTAGAGATCCAACTTATTTCGGGATTACTATTATAAAACCTTTATTTTAACATCATTTAACATCCAAAACATGATTAAAATCAATCTCAATTCAATCAAAATAGTAGCATTGCAAAAATCTTGAGAAATCATCCTTCAAAGCTTGATCTAACCATTTTCACCAATTTGATTATAAAACCTCATTAATAAAAACAATTAGAGAGACGAAGACTTGGGAATTTTAGTAAACAACCTTGATTAGAGGAAATAAAAGAAAGATCACCTTTAAAATAAGCTTTTCCCCTTGATTGCAATGATTTAGATGAAAACCTTCAAGAAATCCATTGCTAGTTGATGTAGAAATCCATGAGAATCATTTAGAAATCAAAAGTGGATGAAAATAGATAAATCTCTGGAGATTTTAGTGATGAAAAGATAGTTTGGCTGATGGGAAAGTTGAGAGAAAAGTGTAGGAGAATAGTAGTTACGTAATAAAATGTTTTAGCCTTTTAAAATCCTTTTATCAAATCCAATTTAATAAATCAATTAATTAAATCTGTAAAAATAATAAAACATTGGAAAAGGATAATTGCACCTTGGTGTAATAGCTCCCTAAAGATTCTAAGCCTTGCCTCTCTTCAATTAACTCATTAAAACGTATTTTTGCAATTTTTACAATTTAGTAACTATTTTCAAAATAATAATTAAATCAGTCCAATTTTATCAAATTGAACTCTCCAAAACCTTCAAAACATTATTTTAAGATTATAAAATATTTTTCCATATTTTATCCCCCTCAAAACCATTTATTTCAAATTAATCCCAAAACTAGCCTAGCCCGCTCGAACCGGTTCACTCGAACCACTTAGCCGAACCCAGCTAACTCCTAAGCCCAAAAGCGGGGTGTTACAATATTGTTGCTATTTCATCTTGGATTCCTAAGGGAACCAAGTTTTGGGGAGTTAACACATATGAACCCAAAATGGGTTGGGTACCAAAATCAAAGAACTAATCTTTGTTTGTAGGGGAGCATTGCTACAAGGCTAAAGCATCAAGTCAAAACACATGGTACCTTGATAGTGGATGCTCAAGACACGTGACCGGAGACAAGAGTAGATTCATAGAGCTCAAGCCAAAGCATGGTGCAGTGGTAACTTTCGGTGACAACTCCAAAGGTCATATTGAAAGCATTGGCTCTATTGGTAACCTCTCATTCATTCTTATTGAAAATGTATTACATGTCAATGGTCTTAAAAATAATCTATTAAGCATCAGTCAACTTTGTGACAAAGGTTTTGATTTTCATTTTGATAAAAATGGGTGTAAAATTGTGAACATTAAAACAACTAAAATAATTCTCATTGGTCATCGCATAGGAAACATTGCTCTCCCTACACGGTCACGAACAAATTGGGTATCCAAAGAACTCTGCTCTCCCTACACGGTCGCGAACAAATTCGGTATCGGAATAACTTTGCTTTCCCTACACAGTCACAGCAAACTAGGCGTTGTCGGGATGTCTTTCCGGAACGGCAACAGAGAAACCTGCTAATCTTTAATGACTCATTCTTCCGGAGTGGCATTGAACGAGCGTCAAATAACTTTGCTCTCCCTACACAGTCACAAGCAAACTGGGTGGATTCCCCGAACTACAAGTTCTTCATATATAGAACTTTCCGCCCTGAAATCCTGAAGCTACGAGTTTCTCCTATATAAAACTCTTCACTTTGAAGTCTTGGAGCTTCGGGTTCTTCTTATATAGAACCTTCGGGTTTGAAATCTTGGAGCTTTAGGTCCTTCTTATATAGAACCGTTGGATTTGAAATCTTGAAGCTTCGGGTCCTTCCTATATAGAACTGTTGGCTTTAAAATCCTAGTATGGCGAGTCTGAAAACCTTCGCCTGAAGTCCTTGAGCTTTGATTATTTGCCTCATCTGCTCTGAAATCCTGATGTGGCGAGTTTGACAATGTTCACCTAAAATCCTTGAGCTATGAGTATATGCCTCCTTCGCTCTGAAATTCTGATGTGGCGAGTTTGACGTCCTTCACCTGAAATCCTTAAGCTTTGAGTATCTGCCTCCTTCGCTCTGAAATCCTTGGAGGTTGGCTTTGAAATTCTTTGCCTGAGAATTCTTCTTTAGGTCTTTACTTTGTTGTTTGCTCCTCTTTTTAAGAAGTGTCCAACTTATCTTTCGAATATATATTTTCCTAATGGTCCATTGACTTCTTCTTGATTTCTTCTTCCTCATTTTCTTTGCAATGACAGTGCCCTCTCTTTCTTTCCCAGGTCCAACCTTTACGCTCCCTCTTTTCTTGAGTCACTTTAGGAATTTTTCCCTTTGTCTTTTCTTTTCTCTTCTTCCTTTTTCTTTTCCCCTTTTTTTATTTCCCCTTTTTCTTTTTCTCTTCTTTTGCTCTTTTTCTCTTTCTCTCTTCTTCTTTCCTCTCGTTCTTTTTCTTTTCTCTCATTCTTTTCTCTTTTTTTCTTTTTCTCTCTTTTTTTCTTCTCTTTTCTTTTGCTCTCTTATTTTTCTCTTTTCCTCTCTTTTTCTTTGGCTATCTTTGTTTTTCTTTCTCTCTATCTTTTCTCTTTCTTTCTAGCAAACTTTTCCCTTTCCTCGGCTAAGCAAGCCCCTCTCCTTGGAAACTTCTTTGAATCTTCGTTAGCTGAGTTCTTCTCGTTAGAGACTCATCGTCGAGGAGTTTCAAGTCAAAATCCTTTGCAGTCTACAAAATCTGTCAAAACAATAAAAATGCTTTGATGATATGAGTTAGCATGCTCCTAACCTATGGATGTCTAACTAAATATGATGTATGAATGGAGTCATTTTTACAGCTGCTGGGGAAGAAGCCTCGCTTTCGGGTCGATCATCCTTAACTTCCATGAGTTTTCTATCTTTGATGAGTCTTCATTTCTGTCTCACCTTGGAAGGACATGGTTGGCCTGTACTGGTTTGACTAGAATCAGTCACTTCCTGAAGTCCCTCTTTGATGCACTGCCCCACTCATCTTGGGCTTAGCTGTTGTCTTTTCGTTGGCTCTTCATGATGTGCCTTCTTCAATCTCAACTCTAGGGTGAACGAATGACCCTCCTATATTTTTTTTCTTACTCCTATAAGGTCCGATATTCATCTTTCTTTACTAAATCTTCCTTCTTCCTTCCTCTTGAAAGGAGGTGCTGAATTACACTAGTCGGATTTGAATCTGTCATTTGCTGAACTCCAAATTCATAGCACTGCCCTTGCTTAAACTGAACATGACTGCTATCTCCTCTCGGGCTCGTCAAGATAAGCCTTCTATAAATTCAACCTTGGGGCAGACTCATGCCCCACAGGTTTTTCGTATTTTCTTCGTTCTCAAATATCCGAATGGTCTGGCGTAGGAGATCTTGCGATTGTTCAGTTATGTCAACCATGTTAGTCTTTGATTTGAAGCTGTAGAGGGAAGCCTTCGTCGTCAAGCGTTCGAACAAGTCCAAAATAACAACATCACTGTCATCCAAAATTCCTTAAGAAAATGTGATCAAGCCCTAAATCCATATCAAATCCATCTTCATAACCTCAACCTGATGTGTAGGTACGCTCCCATGAAATATGGTGATATCCCACAATTCAGCATTTGAGACTTTCCCTTTGCAGGAAACCTGAACGTCAAGGCCAACTTATGTCTTTCACCCATTATAATTCTTTCTTTTTCTTGACATTAGGGTGATCACATACCTCTAAGTGCCTAGATTCTTTGTCAAATTCAATCTTTTTATTGAACCCGTCAAAGCATCTTGGCGAAGATCAACTTTAGAACCATGTACCTTCTGGATAGGCATTCATCATCTAGAACCAAAAAGGTCCCTTGTGGGCATTACTTCTCAACTCTTATGCTTTGGGCACAATCTCAGTCTACTTGTTCATTTCTATGCAAGAGACATATGAGAATGGTATGGATAAAATAATTTTATTATATATATACATTTTAAAAAAACATGGCAATCGATGTTTATGGAAACTAAGCTTGGGTTTTGGAAAAAAGATCAACCCAAATGACATTTTTTTGTTCAAAAGATCACAAACATTGTAAAGGTACGTACATATGAAATCCTTACCGAGCTATTAAGCTTCCGAGAGGAACAACTCTCGTACCTACTTTCTACCCAATTTAAGGTGGCTCTCTTTAACTCACAAACTCACCGTGCCCTATATTTCCCTCTTTTCCGATATCAATCAGACATTAGAAGTGTGGAAATCATTGAAGAAAGGTTAACCCCGATAGGCGGGATGTGATCTGAAGACAAATTCATCTATCAATGTATGATCAAAATGGACTTTCAAGGCTTGTAATGTAGGTTACGACTCATGGTTATAGGCCCAAACAAGTGTTCAAGGGTGGTGAAACCAAGGATCATTTCTTCTGGCTGAAAATCTCAATTACGTATTGTCTGCTCTAGATATGCTCAGATGAGATACTATTTTCTCTTTTATTTTTCGGATCGCTCTAGACTGCCCATTTTTGGGTTTTCACCCTAAAGTTCATTTACTTTCATCTAGTGTAGCTTCACATCAACTTGCACCTTCACATTGTATTGATGCATGTTTCCATCCAAAGGTGATCACTCTTTCAAGGACCTTCTAGATAGAGATTCATTTGGATAGGGAATCATGTAGCGCTTTTCTTTATTTACCTCTCTCTCTCTCTTTACACAACTGCACTTTTCAATTTAATGCTTTCACTTTTGATTTCTTCAATCTTTCATGTTGGTAACTTTTGACTTGATTTGGGTTAGCTTTTTGAGTTCCAACTTTTCTTTCATCGTTTCCTTTTGATGTTTCTGTTGCTCAAACTGAAAAATTTCATCCAATGCATCTATTCTCCCTTATCGTCCTCTAATTCATAAAGTATCATCTTCATAGCATAATCAGAATCCAATGTCATTTACTTATCCACAAACTGATATCTCCTTTGCCCCCAGTGTAGGGGTGATCCTTGGTGTGGGTTTAATCGAAAGAAAGAGTAACATGCTCAAACGGGGTGTAACGCCCCGGTTTTGGGCTTAGAAGTTTTGGACGTTGACCGGTTTGGTCAAAGTGCTGTTCGAATCTAAGAGAGTGAATTTAGGAAAGCTTAGTTCGGGTTGCATTAAAAATATGGAAAAATGTTCTAAAATCATCTTTTAATATATTTAAGTGAACTGTGAAATCAATTTTGGAAAATGAGTTTCGGAAGGGTGACATTTTGGCTAGTGACCAAAATGTAATTTTTGAAAGTTTTGTGACTGTTTTAAAAAGGATTGAAACTTTGAATCTTTAAGGAGCTATTTTACCCAAAGGGAGTTTTCTCCAGATTTTCTAGAATATTAAATGATTTAATAATGGTTTTAAATAAAAGTAAAAGGAGGGAAAGATATTTTAGTCATTTTTAACTAACTTTCTAAATTTTCCATTTCCCATTTTCTCTCATCTTTTCTCTCAAACCAAACACATTCTCTCCAGATCTTTTCCTCTGATTTTTATCACCTAAATACTTCTTTTCAATCCTCTTTTGATTCCTAATCATCTCATCATCAAAACCTTTGTAATTGCTACTTGATTCATCAAGCTTTTTGGTTCCAAAAGAGGAGAAATTCAAGTTTGGAGGTAAGAACGTCCTTCTCCTCTGAACTTCAAGTTCTTTAATGAAATTCCTAAGTTCTCAATCCTTAATTGATGTTTTATAAATGGCTTTTAAGATTGTTTAATGGATCTTGGCTTAAAATGCAAGATTTGGTGAGTTTTTGATGAATTTTCGTTAGATCTGTTTAAGCAGTGTTTTAAGGTGTTAAAATGATGATTAATGAATGTTAATTTGATAAGGAATTGAGTTTTGATTAATGCAATCCCGGATAGGTTGAATTTCCTAAGTTTAGCTTATGATTCTTGGTTGTTTTTGAGGTGATCTTGTGGATCTGGTGTTGCTGGAGGTATAAGGATGTTGTTAGGTTCTTTTTAGATGTTAAAAGATGTTAAAGGATGTTAGGTTTTGATGGTTAATGGCTGGGCTTAGTTGAGAAGTGGTTTGGATGCATTTTCGGTTGTGTTTGGTGGCCGAAAATGGAGTGTGGTTGAGAGCAGCGAGTTTAGGTGCTTTCATTGAAGTTATTAATGCATGATGATGCATTAATCTATTGTTTTAATGTGTTAAAACAGGGGAGTCATCTTTGGATCCAAGTGGTGGTGATCCGGAGGCTTGATTTGGTACTTCGGCAAGAGGCGAAGTGGAATCGGTGAGTGAAATTGGGTTTTCGGCTTTGAAACCAATGTCTTGGGAGCTTAGTTTAAGTCTAAACAACTTTGCTAAGCTCAAGTGTAAGTTTTCGGAAATACTCTCTAGTGGTGGCCATGATTTGATTGTTGTGCAATGTGGTTTATTGCATGTTTTAAATTCTGTTTTGAAAGCATGATTTAGCATGGTTAATGCTGTTTTTGTAAGCCATATGTTGAAGGAAGCTCAAGGTAAGAGTTCCTTGTTTTTGAACATTGATCAAATGTGGTTGATGCTTTTAAATGCATGATGAATATGGCTTGGTTTAATGCTTTAGAACAGTGGATAATTTGATGATAATGATGTATATTGGCAAGTGATGTTTTAAAAAGGTTGAGGTCACTAAGGTGGTTAAAAGTCCTTGAGTGAGCCTTGTTACTTAAGAACATCAAGGTGGTTAAAAGTCCTTGGATGATTCTTGTTACGGACACAAAGGTGTTTAAAAGTCCTTGTGTGGTCCTTTCTATAGTGTTTAAAAGTCCATAGGCCAAGGTGTTTAAAAGTCCTTGGGGTCAAGGTGTTTAAAAGTCCTTGAGGTAATTTATATCATGGTGTTTAAAAGTCCATGGCCAAGGTGTTTAAAAGTCCTTGGGGTCCAAGGTGTTTAAAAGTCCTTGGGGTGAATGTTGATGAACTTGTTTTCAAAGAAATGAAATGTATCACTTGTGGCCAATATGACATGTAATGATATGAAGCATGAGATGCTTGTTTAAAGATGCTTTAGAGCATGTGTAAATGATGATTTGAAGCATGATTTATAAAGTGTTTTATAAATGCATTATTGGATGGTTTTATTGAGCATTCCTCACTAAGCTTTTGCTTACGCTCTCTTTGTTTTCTCAAACCAATATTGCAGAGCATTAAAGTACTTTGAGGGCAGCAAGGAAGGCAAGCATTCAAGTGGTAGTAAAGCTCAAAGTATGGAAGGTTTTCTTAAGTACACTTAGCTTTTGGTAATTTGGCAATGGGGGACCTATGTGTATGTTTCGGGAGATGTTTTGAACTCCCTAAGTATGTTGAATGTTGTTGAGAATGCTGGTTTGTGTGGTTGGCCTTTATATGCTTGAATTTGGAAGTTTATGCTTGAATGGTTGCTTGTGTAGGAAGCATGCCTATAGATTTGGGGCTTTTCATATATGCGGATGTTTTGATGAATTGTTGATGCAAGTATGTCTCATATATGTTGAATTGCATGTTGGCAAAGTTTGGTGGCATTTGGAGCATGATTGGTTGGTCAATTGCATGTTTAAGTATGCATTTTTGGGCAATCTGTGCAGGGTGTTTCGGAACAGCACCTACCGTTTCGGAACGGGTGCCTTAAACAAGCCCAGGCGTCCGAAACGGGAGGGACCGTTCCGAAACGGAAAGGCTACTGCCCGACCCCCGTTTCGGTACGCGTTGCGGAACGGCCCCGTGTTTCGAAACGGGCTGTCTCCCGTTTCGGAACGGGTGACCGTTGGGGGCTGACATTGGCAGTTAAATGTTTTGAAATGTTTGCATTTTGGTCCTGAATCTTGCTTGTGCAATTGTATGAGTTTGGGATGTCCTTTTGAACTGAAATTTCACAGAGAAGCATGAAACATGATTAATTTCAAGATGGTAACTTCAATTTGGGTTAAGTCCTTATATTTATCAGAATATACAATTTGGTCCCTAAAGATGTAAATTATTCAATTGGGTCCCTGTTTGATCTCTGATGTTTATGATCTTTGAGTATGCTGTTGTATGATCATATCTAAGGCTTAATATGCATCTAGACAAGTTTTAAAAGAAAAAAAAAAGGTCGTTAATCAAGGTTGACTTTCGGGTTAACTTTGGTTTTCCCCGTGTGACTTTCTTAATTCGGGTCAACCGTCTAGGCCGGGTTAAGGGGGTTACATTTGGTGGTATCAGAGCTGAGTTCTCGAGTAATTGGGAATGAATGTGTGCATGATTGAAGTGTGTATGCTTTGTATGCTTGTTGAGTGGAAGCATGTTGAGTGAATTGCATGTATGTTGCATTTGAGATGTATGTGGAGATGTAGCATGTTGTGGGTACCCATTGCCAAATAAAAGCTAGTGAAATGGTGTTGATTTTGAATGAAATTGAGCTTGAATACTTGGATTGCTTACCTTGCTGGGCCTGACTTTGTTTTATTTGTGTTGTGATTGCATGGTAAAAGTATGGCACCACGTAGAGAGTTACGAGGTAATGTGCGAGCTACGGCTCCTAATGAGAACGAGAATGAGGAAAACACGGGTAGTGCGGTGTTACCTCCTCCTCCACCTGGTGGTGGTGGTGCTGGGGCTGAGGAAGCTGGAGCTGCAGCTGGCGCTGGAGCTGCTGGACCTGGGGCTGGTCAGGGGCAAGCTATGCCTGATATGACGATGTTAGTGCAAGCTATTGCTGGTGCTTTTCAAGCAGCAGTAGCTGGGGCTCGTGGAGCGGGGCATCAGGAAGATGCTGGTGTCAGACTACCTTTGGAGCGTCTGCGCAGTCTTGGTGGGACTGAGTTCAGGGGTATGTCTGCTGAGAGTTCTGAAGCTTGGCTAGAGAGTACCAAGCGAATCTTGGGCCAGATGAGTTGCACTGATGTGCAGAAGCTGGGTTGTGTTGTGTCCTTGCTGCAGAAGGATGCGTATACGTGGTGGACAACCACTATTGCTGGGATGGCAGAAGCTGATGTGACTTGGACATTCTTTCAGAATGTGTTCAAGCGGAGATATCTTGGTGTGAGATATCTTGATGAGAAGAAGCGTGAATTCATGTCTCTTACCCAAGGGAGCATGAGTGTGGCTGAGTATGAAGTGCAGTTTGTGCGACTCAGTCAGTATGCACCTGAGCTGGTACCTGATGAGCGGGCAAGGTGCGAGAGGTTCCGTTATGGCTTAGAGACGGATGTGAAAATGTATTTGCTGGCCGCCGACTATGATGATTTTGATGTGTTGGTGGGCCGAGCCAAGGACGTTGAGATGAACTTGAGTTTATCTGCTAAGGGTGCTGGCAAGCGAGCTGCTGAGTATAGTTCTGGAGGTGGACGGAACAAGAGGGGACGTGATCAGAAGTATCAGTCTTCTGCTAAGAGAGGTGGTGGTGCACCTGCTAGAGGAGGTAATGCTAGAGCTGATCCGAGTGCTTGTTGGATCTGTGGTTCACGTGGTCACATGAAACGTGACTGTCCTCGTGCTGTGAGAGAGGTGCAAGCTCCTGTTGCGGCAGCCGGTAATGGGTGCTGGAATTGTGGATCCGCAGACCATTTGAGGCGTGATTGTCCTAGGTTGGCTGGTGATCAGGTGCGTGCTCCTGTTGTTGCTGCACCGCAGAGAGGTCGTGGGCGCGGCCGTGGTAATTTCCAGAGGAGAGAGGAAGGTGGTCGTGGAGTGGCCCATGTTGTGGCTATTCAGCCTGAAGGTGGAGGCCAAGCGAGGGTGTATGCTCAGCGTGAGGGAAGGAATGATGCGGATGTGATTGCAGGTACCTTTACTTTGCAATCCTTGTCATTGCTTTCTTTGATAGATTCTGGATCTACGCATTCATACATTTTGCGTGAGCATGCTGAATTGCTTGGTTTGCCTGTTGAGTCTTTGGATGTTGGTGTTCGTGTCACTAGTTCTTTTGGTGAGACTGTTGTGACTCGTAAGCTTTATAGAAGGTGTCCCTTGGTTGTTCAAGAACATGTTTTTCATGTTGATTTTATGGAGTTGCCCTTTTATGGTTTTGATGTAATCCTTGGTATGGATTGGCTTGCTGAGCATCGCGCTGTTGTGGATTGTGAAAACAAGCGAGTTTCGCTTAAGCTTGCGGATGATTATGAAGTTGTTGTGGTTGGTGAGAATGTGAAGTTTCTTGCCAATGTGGTGTCTACCTTGGAGGCGAGCAGGATGCTGAGGCAAGGTTGCGAAGCCTATCTAGCTTTTGTGATGAACCCTAGCTCTAAAGAGTTGAGGGTGCAAGATATCAGAGTTGTGAAGGAGTTTCCTGGTGTTTTTCCTGAGGAGTTGCCTGGTTTACCTCCTAACCGCGAGGTGGAGTTTGGAATTGAGCTGTATGAGAATACAACTCCTGTGTCAATTACTCCCTTTAGAATGGCACCTGAGGAGCTGAAGACGCAGTTGCAAGAGTTGCTTGATCGTGGTTTCATCCGGCCGAGTGTGTCACCTTGGGGAGCACCGGTCTTGTTTGTGAAGAAGAAGGATGGCACTATGAGAATGTGCATTGATTACCGTCAGCTGAATAAGTTGACTATCAAGAATCGGTATCCTTTGCCGAGGATTGATGATCTCTTTGATCAATTTCGGGGAGCTGCTGTGTTCTCTAAGATTGACTTGAGGTCAGGGTATTATCAGTTGAAGGTGAAGGATGTGGATGTGCCTAAGACAGCTTTCAGGACAAGGTATGGGCATTATGAGTTCCTTGTGATGCCGTTTGGGTTGACAAATGCTCTTGCTGCTTTCATGGACATGATGAATCGTGTGTTTCATGAATACCTAGACAAGTTTGTTGTGGTGTTCATTGATGATATCCTCGTCTACTCGTACTGAGGAGGAGCATGAAGAGCATTTGAGGATTGTTTTGCAAGCTTTGTTGGAGAATCAGCTTTATGCTAAGCTGAGCAAGTGTGAGTTCTGGTTAAGGGAGGTGGTGTTTCTTGGGCATGTGGTCTCAGCTGAGGGGATTCGTGTTGATCCTCAGAAGATTGAGGCGGTGATGAATTGGAAAGTTCCTAAGTCTGTTCATGAGGTCCGTAGTTTCCTTGGTTTGGCGGGATACTACCGAAGGTTTGTGGATGGTTTTTCTAAGATTGCTGCTCCTTTGACGAAGCTGTTGCAAAAGGATGTTAAGTATGAGTGGACGGAAGCGAGACAGCAGGCTTTTGAGAAGCTTAAGGCGGCTTTGACACAAGCTCCTATCTTGATTCAGCCTGAATTAGGGAAAGAGTTTGTGGTTTACAGTGATGCATCCTATGTTGGGTTGGGGTGTATGCTGATGCAGGAGGGTAAGGTGGTGGCTTATGCATCGCGGCAGTTGAAAGTGCATGAGCGCAATTACCCTACGCATGATATTGAGCTGGCTGCAGTGGTTTTTGCTCTGAAGATCTGGAGACATTATCTGTATGGTGAGAAGTGTGCTGTGTACACAGATCACAAGAGTTTGAGGTATCTGATGTCTCAGAAGGAGTTGAATCTTAGGCAGCGGCATTGGTTGGAGTTGCTCAAGGATTATGATCTGACGATTGAGTATCATCCTGGAAAAGCTAATGTTGTTACGGATGCCTTGAGTAGGAAAGTAGCTGTTGAGCTGAGGGCTATGTTTGCTAGCTTGAGCATATCGCAAGATGGTGGTCTCGTTGCTGAGTTGCAAGTGAAACCCTCTTTGGTTCAGTTGATCAAGGATAAGCAGTTGCTGGATGATTCCTTGGTGTCGCATGTTCAGGATATCGCAGAGGGTAGACCTTCGGATTTCTGTTTTAATGATGATGGTGTGTTGTGTTTTGGGAGTCGGATAGTAGTGCCTGCTGATGCTGAGTTGAGGCGTGCTATTCTGACTGAAGGTCATAGTAGTCCTTTTGCTATGCACCCTGGTAGTACTAAGATGTACCGTGATCTTCGTGATGAGTACTATTGGGTGGGTTTGAATAAAGATGTTGCGGAGTTTGTTAGCAAGTGTTTGGTATGTCAGCGAGTTAAGGCTGAACATCAGTTTCCTTCAGGGTTGTTGCAACCGTTGAAAATCCCTGAGTGGAAGTGGGGACGGGTTACCATGGATTTTGTATCTGGGTTACCTTTGTCTCCCTCGAAGAAGAATTCAGTGTGGGTGATTGTGGATCGCCTAACGAAGTGTGCGCATTTCTTGCCTGTGCATACCACGTTTTCTTTGGATAAGTTGGCAGAGCTGTACATTGCTGAGATTGTGCGGCTGCATTGTGTGCCTAAGTCGATTGTGTCGGATAGGGATCCGAGGTTCACATCGCGGTTCTGGCAGTGTTTGCATCAAGCTCTGGGTACAAGGTTGCATTTCAGTACATCCTATCATCCTCAGTCGGATGGTCAGTCTGAGCGAGTTATCCAGATTTTGGAGGATATGTTGAGGTGCTGCGTGATTGAGTTCCAAGGTTCTTGGGAGAAGCATCTGCCTTTGGTTGAGTTTGCTTATAACAACAGTTATCAGGCAAGTATACAGATGGCACCTTATGAGGCTTTGTACGGGAGGAAGTGTAGGACTCCTCTTTGTTGGGCTGAAACTGGTCAAAAGTTGGTTTCGATGCCGGCTTTGTTGAAAGGGACCATAGAGAAGGTAAAGCTCATTTGTGAGCGGTTGAAGGCTGCTTCTGATCGGCAGAAGTCTTACGCGGATTTGAAGCGTAAGGAGTTAGAGTATGCGGTGGGTGACCGTGTGTTCTTGAAGGTTTCGCCTTGGAAGAAGGTGATGAGGTTTGGCCGGAAGGGCAAGTTGAGCCCTAGGTACATTGGACCATATGAGGTGGTTGAGCGTATGGGTCCTGTTGCGTATCGGTTAAGGTTACCTCAGGAGTTGGAGAAGATTCATGATGTGTTCCATGTCTCTATGCTCCGGAGGTATAGATCTGATCCTTCGCATGTGATGCCTGTGGAGGAAGTGGTTTTGAATCCGGATTTGACCTATGATGAGGAACCGGTGAAGGTTCTGGATTCGGATAGCAAGGTTCTTCGTGGCAAGACCATTGAGTTGGTGAAGGTTCTGTGGAAGCATCGAGGTGTTGAGGAAGCCACGTGGGAGCGGAAGGAAGACATGCTGAAGCAGTTTCTTTATCTCTTTCCTTCAGGTAAATTTCGGGGACGAAATTTCTTAAGGGGGGAGAGTTGTAACGCCCCGGTTTTGGGCTTAGAAGTTTTGGGCGTTGACCGGTTTGGTCAAAGTGCTGTTCGAATCTAAGAGAGTGAATTTAGGAAAGCTTAGTTCGGGTTGCATTAAAAATATGGAAAAATGTTCTAAAATCATCTTTTAATATATTTAAGTGAACTGTGAAATCAATTTTGGAAAATGAGTTTCGGAAGGGTGACATTTTGGCTAGTGACCAAAATGTAATTTTTGAAAGTTTTCTGACTGTTTTAAAAAGGATTGAAACTTTGAATCTTTAAGGAGCTATTTTACCCAAAGGGAGTTTCTCCAGATTTTCTAGAATATTAAATGATTTAATAATGGTTTTAAATAAAAGTAAAAGGAGGGAAAGATATTTTAGTCATTTTTAACTAACTTTCTAAATTTTCCATTTCCCATTTTCTCTCATCTTTTCTCTCAAACCAAACACATTCTCTCCAGATCTTTTCCTCTGATTTTTATCACCTAAATACTTCTTTTCAATCCTCTTTTGATTCCTAATCATCTCATCATCAAAACCTTTGTAATTGCTACTTGATTCATCAAGCTTTTTGGTTCCAAAAGAGGAGAAATTCAAGTTTGGAGGTAAGAACGTCCTTCTCCTCTGAACTTCAAGTTCTTTAATGAAATTCCTAAGTTCTCAATCCTTAATTGATGTTTTATAAATGGCTTTTAAGATTGTTTAATGGATCTTGGCTTAAAATGCAAGATTTGGTGAGTTTTTGATGAATTTTCGTTGGATCTGTTTAAGAAGTGTTTTAAGGTGTTAAAATGATGATTAATGAATGTTAATTTGATAAGGAATTGAGTTTTGATTAATGCAATCCCGGATAGGTTGAATTTCCTAAGTTTAGCTTATGATTCTTGGTTGTTTTTGAGGTGATCTTGTGGATCTGGTGTTGCTGGAGGTATAAGGATGTTGTTAGGTTCTTTTTAGATGTTAAAAGATGTTAAAGGATGTTAGGTTTTGATGGTTAATGGCTGGGCTTAGTTGAGAAGTGGTTTGGATGCATTTTCGGTTGTGTTTGGTGGCCGAAAATGGAGTGTGGTTGAGAGCAGCGAGTTTAGGTGCTTTCATTGAAGTTATTAATGCATGATGATGCATTAATCTATTGTTTTAATGTGTTAAAACAGGGGAGTCATCTTTGGATCCAAGTGGTGGTGATCCGGAGGCTTGATTTGGTACTTCGGCAAGAGGCGAAGTGGAATCGGTGAGTGAAATTGGGTTTTCGGCTTTGAAACCAATGTCTTGGGAGCTTAGTTTAAGTCTAAACAACTTTGCTAAGCTCAAGTGTAAGTTTTCGGAAATACTCTCTAGTGGTGGCCATGATTTGATTGTTGTGCAATGTGGTTTATTGCATGTTTTAAATTCTGTTTTGAAAGCATGATTTAGCATGGTTAATGCTGTTTTTGTAAGCCATATGTTGAAGGAAGCTCAAGGTAAGAGTTCCTTGTTTTTGAACATTGATCAAATGTGGTTGATGCTTTTAAATGCATGATGAATATGGCTTGGTTTAATGCTTTAGAACAGTGGATAATTTGATGATAATGATGTATATTGGCAAGTGATGTTTTAAAAAGGTTGAGGTCACTAAGGTGGTTAAAAGTCCTTGAGTGAGCCTTGTTACTTAAGAACATCAAGGTGGTTAAAAGTCCTTGGATGATTCTTGTTACGGACACAAAGGTGTTTAAAAGTCCTTGTGTGGTCCTTTCTATAGTGTTTAAAAGTCCATAGGCCAAGGTGTTTAAAAGTCCTTGGGGTCAAGGTGTTTAAAAGTCCTTGAGGTAATTTATATCATGGTGTTTAAAAGTCCATGGCCAAGGTGTTTAAAAGTCCTTGGGGTCCAAGGTGTTTAAAAGTCCTTGGGGTGAATGTTGATGAACTTGTTTTCAAAGAAATGAAATGTTTCACTTGTGGCCAATATGACATGTAATGATATGAAGCATGAGATGCTTGTTTAAAGATGCTTTAGAGCATGTGTAAATGATGATTTGAAGCATGATTTATAAAGTGTTTTATAAATGCATTATTGGATGGTTTTATTGAGCATTCCTCACTAAGCTTTTGCTTACGCTCTCTTTGTTTTCTCAAACCAATATTGCAGAGCATTAAAGTACTTTGAGGGCAGCAAGGAAGGCAAGCATTCAAGTGGTAGTAAAGCTCAAAGTATGGAAGGTTTTCTTAAGTACACTTAGCTTTTGGTAATTTGGCAATGGGGGACCTATGTGTATGTTTCGGGAGATGTTTTGAACTCCCTAAGTATGTTGAATGTTGTTGAGAATGCTGGTTTGTGTGGTTGGCCTTTATATGCTTGAATTTGGAAGTTTATGCTTGAATGGTTGCTTGTGTAGGAAGCATGCCTATAGATTTGGGGCTTTTCATATATGCGGATGTTTTGATGAATTGTTGATGCAAGTATGTCTCATATATGTTGAATTGCATGTTGGCAAAGTTTGGTGGCATTTGGAGCATGATTGGTTGGTCAATTGCATGTTTAAGTATGCATTTTTGGGCAATCTGTGCAGGGTGTTTCGGAACAGCACCTACCGTTTCGGAACGGGTGCCTTAAACAAGCCCAGGCGTCCGAAACGGGAGGGACCGTTCCGAAACGGAAAGGCTACTGCCCGACCCCCGTTTCGGTACGCATTGCGGAACGGCCCCGTGTTTCGAAACGGGCTGTCTCCCGTTTCGGAACGGGTGACCGTTGGGGGCTGACATTGGCAGTTAAATGTTTTGAAATGTTTGCATTTTGGTCCTGAATCTTGTTTGTGCAATTGTATGAGTTTGGGATGTCCTTTTGAACTGAAATTTCACAGAGAAGCATGAAACATGATTAATTTCAAGATGGTAACTTCAATTTGGGTTAAGTCCTTATATTTATCAGAATTTACAATTTGGTCCCTAAAGATGTAAATTGTTCAATTGGGTCCCTGTTTGATCTCTGATGTTTATGATCTTTGAGTATGCTGTTGTATGATCATATCTAAGGCTTAATATGCATCTAGACAAGTTTTAAAAGAAAAAAAGGGTCGT
Source organism: Hibiscus trionum (assembly GCA_030270665.1). Lineage (NCBI taxonomy): Eukaryota > Viridiplantae > Streptophyta > Magnoliopsida > Malvales > Malvaceae > Hibiscus > Hibiscus trionum. The sequence continues at coordinate 2,286,677 of BSYR01000007.1, read as the reverse complement.
TAATCAAGGTTGACTTTCGGGTTGACTTTGGTTTTCCCCGTGTGACTTTCTTAATTCGGGTCAACCGTCTAGGCCGGGTTAAGGGGGTTACACGGGGACAACAATGGATATTTTTTCTTATTTTCTTTCTGTATGAAGGAAAATGAAGGAATGTCAAATGTCATCCCATACATGGATATCAAAACGGTCTTCAGGTAGTAGATGTTTTAGGGTTATCACTTCATTCAAGGACCTTGAACAACAATGTCTGAGAGTAAAATTCACTCAATAGGATCTGCCCATTATTCCTAAACACTAATTGTTGTTCCTCTCTTGGCCCAAATAGCACAGAAGGTGTTCACATTTGCAGTACCCTCACAACATTCGATTTTTAAATTTTGAATTTAAGTCATTCTTACAAAAAAAATATGTACATATATGTGTGGGAAAGCAATAATAAGCTCATAATAATAAATAATAAATGAAATGTTTAAAAAGAAATCAAAGAATATAAGATGCTTGCCAAATGAAATGCACATGAATGTCTCTTTCATTGAAATCGAACAAGTAAACATAACATAAGCCCTCACAAGAGATCCTTGCTACCTTCGGGCGATAATAGAAACATTGGTTCCATGTATTAGTTCAAGAGAAAATGCAACATGCACGACTTAAACACACCAATTCCCAAAGAAGATAACCGAGAACCAAAACCCTAAAGGTCGTGTCTCCGAAGGTCATGCTAGGTTGAGCTTTGAGAAAAGGCTCTGTCTTGACAAGCAGAAGATGCCCCTTAGGGTGGGTTGGATGAAGGGTTGATAACAAGAAGATTCTTAAAGATCGGGGTGCCCGAGTGGTCTCCCGATCCTTGAGCAACACTCTTTCCCTTCAGACTGGACTGTAGCAGTTGGGATATTCCTTTCATCATATCTTGCTGGGACTTGATGATGGTGTCCCTTAATTCTTTCTTAGTTCATTCCATTTGACCTCTCAAATTGGCCTCTAGCTTAGCAAAAATTTCCTCTATTTTCTTCTTTTGGTGTCGGGTAAAAAGCGGATGAAAAATCTTTGATGGCTAAGGATGTTGTCACGAACCTCCGTCCATTAAATTTGTTCATTTTATGAATGAATGCATGTAATGTGTTGTATGCACAATAAGGATAGATGATTAAAGGTAATCAAACATACATGTACAATTGAATGCAAAGATGCGTTGATTTGATGAACATTAATTTTATTTGTTTTATGAATGAATGAATAAATGTGTCATGTGTACAACAGAAACATATGATTAAAGGTAATCAATCAAAAGGTATAATTGAAATGCAAAGAGCATTGATTCGACGAACATTCTCATTAAGAAACTTTTCATATAGAAGATCAAGTCATGTTACAACGAGTAAAGAGTAAGAGCTTCCATGTAGGGTGTGACTAAAACTTAATTTCCTTTTCTGCCAATAACTGGGTTCGCCCTGTTCATATTTTGATCAATCTTGAACTTTGAGATTCTTTAACTTGTCATTACAGACTCTTTCTCCCGTTATAGAAGTCTTAAATTTATAATTGTTCTCGAATCAACATTTCATGCAAAAAGTGCTATGAATATGCACAAAGAGAATTGAGCAAGAAAATAAAAATAGTTTTGTCACAAAATAATGCTACTATGAATGTAAAGAGCAACACTGAGTTTGGAAAATATCCTCGTTAAACGACTTGCATTAATGGGAACATTGGCTTGTTACAATGATCAAAGGAAACCCACTACATATGTGGTCCCTAAGGTAGCATCCAAACAATAACTTCTTCTTTCTTGGAAGCTTGGCAGCATCTTTCGTTAGGAATTGTAACCTCAAATGATCCTTTGTATCTAAGTTATCAAATGTGCCCATTCTTGGCCTTACCCCCAAGTGGTGTAGGCTACCAATTGTAATTACTCTAATGTTTCCATTTGGTACACCTGACTTGTTTTTCGGAACAGGTCCCATCGAACTTGATCTTTGAAGTATGCTGAATCTAAAATCAGAATTCCTTCCCATTCAGAATTGTTAACCCAAGATGAAAAAGTCCCCGAAAAACTTTTAATCTTGCCTTGGAAGGCTTTGTTCTTGTTTGACACGGTTCTGTTGATCTTCTTGCAAGAGCTTGGTATTCCACAACTGTTGTAGTCAAAAGCAAATTGTCAATCGTGAAACAACTATAGGTTGAACTTCAAGGCTCTACCAAGGCTTGAAGTAGTGATCGCTTGATTGGGACATCTATTAAATATGGGAGGTCGTCATTCTCGCCTTTGAAAGCATTTCTTGCCTCGGAATCCCAACCATACTAACTTTGATTTGGACACATCATTAAACTTTTTGTTCGCAAAAGTTTTGGCTAACATTGTTGACTTAAATCTCCGACTGGAATATTGTCCCTGTCATATAATTGCTCTTCTTCCGGCTATATTCGCACGTCGAGATCCTTCTCATCAATGTTACGGTCCAAATTTCTCATCAATCTAGTTTTTAATTTCAGACTATTTCCAACTCAATGTGCTCTTCATGATATGATAAAATATGCAAAAACAAAAAGAGGAAAAGAAAGGGCAAAACAAATAAAAGCGTTAGTCAATCAAAAATAATAATAAATTCAAGGGGTAAAAAACTAAGTGTAGAGGATTCAAACACACAATAAACACATACAGAGCCCTAAACATATGCACTCTAACATGCTTAGGTTATCTGCATGGCTCTAACAGGGTGGGCTTCTTAAATTCTCACACATGAGTTCGGTTCTAATTGGGTACTCGAACCTATCTTGTTACCTACTAAGGCAACAAGAACTCCAATTCTGGCCCATTACAAGCTTGCGAATTGGTTTCGGTTCGAGGGAAAGCACGACCTAGTGACGTGGAGGGTTGTTCACGTGTCAAAGGTGTGGATTCCTGAAGTGAATTACCGACCCATTGAGGGATACTCACGTGGGTATTGGCATTTCACTCCGACTTAAGGGACGGAGCTCGAGTATAGAGCTTGATGATCATGATGCAACACATGTCGGTGATTCTTTAGAAATTAAATGAAGAATTAATTCGAAGAACATCAATTATCAAAGCTCATACAATCTAAGTCACATTTTCAAGAAAGAACAACCCTAATTAAAGTTAATCTAAATTTCAATAATTCCCACCATTAAAAACAACAAATATTTTCTTGGCCTAACTCTCTTTTTGTTTTGTAAAACAAAATTCAATCCCCAGCGGAGTCGCCAAACTGTAATAACGTTTTTCTTTAAAAAAAACTTTAAAGTATCCCACCTTTTGAAGAGAATAATTGTTTAAAAGGGGAGGTTCTTTTTAAAAATTCGACTTTTGGAAAACAATGAAAAGACATGGAGTCGCCACCGGCCACTAAGGTAGGTCGGACACCACAAAAACCAGAGATTCGATTTGAAATGGGTTCGGGAGTTGGTTACGCGTGGGGAAGGATTAACACCCCCATCACGCCTAGAAATCAATACCAAAATATTTGTTGCTTTTAATCGATGGAAATTGTTGAAATTTAAAATGATTTTAATTAGGGGTTTTTAATTGAAAATAGAACTTTAGAAGAGATGACTAGGACCATGCTTTGTGAAAACAATTTACCTAAGTATTTTTGGGCAGAAGCCACTAATACGACTTGTTATATTATTAATAGAGTAATGATATGGCTATTTTAAAGAAAACACCTTATGAGATTTTGAAATCCAAAAGCCTAACATTAGCTATTTCCACCCTTTTGGTTGTAATTGTTTTGTTTTAAACAATGGAAAAGACAACTTAGGTAAATTTGATGCTAAAAGTGATGAAGCAATATTTTTGGGTTATTGCCTAAACTCTAAAGCCTATCGGGTATTTAATAAAAGAACTTTGGTTGTTGACGAGTCTATACATGTTGTTTTCGATGATAACCTCCTCCCGAGGAAGGAATCTTGTGATGATGATGATGATGTAGGGATCATTGAAGCCATTGATGGAGGACAAATATCAAAGGTGGATAAGATTCCAATTAAAGAAGAGGAAGCACAAGATCCACCTCTTGAAGCCTGGAAGGACTTGGCTCTTGAGGAAAAGAAGGTGACATACCTAAGGGAGTTCAATTATGTCAAAGGTGGTGAAATCTTGGGTGATTCATCCAAGGGGGTAACTACTAGATTCTCTCTCAAACTTATGAATCATGTTGCATTCATCTCATTAATAGAGCCTAAAAATATCAAAGAAGCATCAAAAGATGTTTTTTGGATATTGGCTATGCAAGAGGAACTTAATCATTTGAGAGAAGTAAAGTTTGGACATTAGTTGATAGGCCTAGTAATCAATCTACTATAGGAACTAAGTGGGTATTTAGAAACAAACTAGATGAGAGTGGTAACATAGTGAGGAACAAGGCTAGGCTTGTTGATCAAGGCTGCACTCAAGAAGAGGGAATTGATTTTGATGAAACATATGCACCCGTAGCTAGAATGGAAGCTATTAGGATGCTTCTTGCATTTTCATGCTATCATGATTTCAAGCCTTTTCAAATAGATGTGAAAATTGTTTTTCTAAATGGTTTTGTAAATGAAGAAGTGTATGTTAAACAACCATCGGGTTTTGAAAATCTACAATTTCCAAATCATGTTTTCAATCTAACTAAAGCTCTTTATGGTTTAAAACTAGCTCCTAGAGCTTGGTATGAAAGGCTTTCAAACTTTTTGATTTAAAAAAGTTTTGAAAAAGAAAAGGCGGATACTACACTTTTCATTAAAAGACATGGTAATGACATCTTAGTAGTTCAAATATATGTTGATGATATTATTTTTGGCTCTACTAATAAATTTTATTGCCAAGAATTTTCTAAGCTAATGCAAGATGAATTTGAGATGAGCATGATGGGAGAGCTCTCATTTTTCTTGGGGATCCAAATCAAGTAAAGGAAAGATGGCACCTTCATCAATCAAGCAAAATACATAAAGGACATGCTCAAGAAGTTTCGCTTGGAGAACGTAAAGCCTCAAGCCACTCCAATAAGCTCATCAATCAAGCTTGACAAAGATGAGGAAGGTAAATGTATCGATTCTAAGCTTTATAGATCTATGATTGGCTATTTGCTTTACCTTACCGCAAGTAGACCGGATATTATGTTTAGTGTTTGCTTGTGTGCTAGGTTTCAAGCTAGCCCTAGAGAATCACACCTAGTTGCCATTAAGAGAATTTTAGATACCTTAGAGATACACCTAATTTAGGTCTTTGGTATCCTAGGAATTCCTCTTTTGACCTTCATGCTTTCTCTGATACGGATTATGGAGGATGTAAGATAGATAGAAAAAGTACCTCCGAAACATGTCAATTCTTAGGTAGTATGCTTGTATCTTGGTTCACTAAGAAACAAAATACCGTAGCTTTATCTACGACCAAAGCGGAGTACACATCCTTAGGGAGTTGTTGTGCTCAATTTCTTTGGATGAAGCAACAACTCTTAGACTATGGTGTTCAAGTAGATACCATACCCCTTAAGTGTGACAACACTAGTGTCATTTGTCTCACTAAAAATCCCATCCAACACTCTAGAACCAAACATATAGAAATTAGACATCATTTCATTAGAGATCATGTCTTAAAAAATGATGTAGTTCTAGAATATGTTGATACCTTGAACCAATTAGCAGACATATTTATCAAACCTTTAGATAAAGAACATTTTTGGACCCTTAAGAGAGAGTTAGGTTTAACCAGCCTTCTTTGACCCTTTTAGGTCCCAAATGACCAAAAATGTGCTTGAAATTATTTGACGCTCATACTTATGTTGATTTGCATCCTTTTGCATCTATGCTTGTTGTTAGGGGGAGTATTGTAATGACATTTTTTAAAAAAAAACTTTAAAGTATCCCACCTTTTGAAGAGAAGATTTGTTTAAAATGGGAGCTTCTTTTAAAAATTCGAGTTTTAGAAAACAATGAAAAGACTTGGAGTCGCCACTTGCCACTAAGGTAGGCCGGACACCACAAAAATTAGAGATTCAATTGGAAATGGGTTCGGGAGTTGGTTACGCTTGAGGAAGGATTAGCACCCTTATTACGCCCAGAAATCGGTACCAAAATATTTGTTGCTTTTAATCGATGGAAATTGTTGAAATTTAAAATGAATTTAATTAGGGATTCTTAATTGAAAATTAACCTTAATTGTAGGGGCTTTATCAAATCAGTGCTTTAGAAATAATTAGGCATTTAATTAATAAGGATGATGATACATTGAACCATAGATTAAACCGACATCATATAAGTTTGATTGACATGTTAATTTACGGTTCGACTCTCGTACGTCTCCTTTATGCATGATGCAAGTAGATAAAATATGATGACATGGTCTTGTTCGTTTTAATTACTTGTGAATTTACCTTTAGACGATACAAATTAATTCGAATATTTGATGAATATCCAATAAGCTAGGATATTACAACTCGAATACGCGAATTAATATGTATCTCCTTTTATGATTAAAATTGATTAATTACAAGTGAAACGTGAATAAGTTACATGAATGACAAATACGAGTATGTCACAAAACTAGGGGTGAGCAAAACTCGACTCGACTCGAAAAAACCGAATAACTCGACTCGACTCGAGGCAAAAATACTCGACTCGTCTTGACTCGACTCGAAATTTCATAAACTCGAATAACTCGAAAAAATTTCAAATAAAGTTTGAGTTGTAAAATGGAAATTCGAATAACTCGAATAACTCGAAATTTTTAGTAATTAGTGGATTTATTTTTAAGTTCGAGATGAGTCCCTCTATTTTTTATGATATATACATACTGATATATAAAAATATGAAGAAATATTGTCACATGTGAAAAAATATATATGTGCATATCTTATATGATTAGAGAAAGGAGTTTAAATTGGAATCAAACCCTACTATAACATGATAAATAATTACAGTTAAATTTTTATAGGAACTCGAAAACTCGACTCGACTCGACTCGACTCGACTCGAATTTCTTAAACTCGACTCGAATCGAAAAAAATTCAAATAAAGTTTGAGTTGCAAAATATAACTCGTCAACTCGAATAACTCGAAATTTTTTGACTCGACTCGACTCGATCGAACGCTCACCCCTACACAAAACACATACATCATCACAATAAATAACACTAATGAAAATAAAGCATAATGAAATAGAACAACAAAATAGGAATTAAATAAAAAATCCAGAAAAGGACCGGATCGAATATAAAGTGCGTAAATTAAGTGCGATGAATTAAATAACGGGAATTAAAATGCGAGAAATTAAAATGTTAGTAGCTTGATTAGAAGTTAAATTAGGTACACTAAACGGGCTATAATAATACGGATCATACCTCGTTGCGGGTCACCGTAAGGCCGATTCGAACAAAGATATGAACTAAGATAATGTATATATATATATATATATATATATATATATATATATATATATATATATATATATGTGTGTGTGTGTGTGTGTGTGTGTGTATAAGAACAAAGAAACATATAAGTGTAATATTAATTTATACATATATTATAAACTAATATATACATATTTTGAATATAAACTGATATATATTTATATAGCTTTTACGTAATATAAAAGGACATATGTGCTGATGTGTATTTGTATATAATATAATAAGGTAACAACTAAAATATATATATATATATATATTTTGTACCTCACGAAAAACATATATATATATATATATATATTATGCATATAATAAGAAACTAAAATATATAAAATAACACAGTATTTAAAGAAAGAAAAACTAATATAATATATATAATAAGATTAACCCATAAAAAGAAGAGCCAAACATTTTAAGAATAAAGGGAAATAGTTGTTAAAGCTTTGAAAAGGAACACGGCATTTAAGGCAAAAAAAAAAAAGAGAGAGATTTGAATGATTTAAAAAAAAGAAGTAATAAAGGAAGTCATTTCCATTTAAGGCAAAAACACTCTGTTTTTTTTTTACCTTTCTCCAAACGTTGGGTTCTGATGATGGCCACCATTCATCGGCGACGGTGATGACCGCCTCTGGTGGCCGGAAACAAGCCTCAGATTCAACTGTAAAGCCCTAATATACCCCCGTTTCCAACAAAAAACCAAAAGGAAAATGGAAGATAAAGAAAATCGAATCGGTTTCTACCTTCTTACAAAACCAGACGCCGATTAGAGGGCTCGAACCACCTGAGGTGTGCCTCTCTCCAGACGACATAGGTAAGTTTCAAACAAAGAGGGTTCATTAGGATTTTCTGTTTAATCGATGTTGGGCCCAAAACGGGCTTGTAAATATGTATATAGGTTATAAAAATTATAAATGAACTGTTTAATCCAATTGGGCTCTTGTTTATTATTATTTCTTTTTATTTTCATTTTAGTTTACTAATAATAATAATAATAATAATAATAATAATAATAATAATAATAATAATAATAATGATGATGATGATGATATGTAAATCCTAATGTTTAATAATAATGTAAATGACAATAAAAATAATGATAGCAATATAGGATATAATGTTTATGGATTTTGTAACTTAATAATAACATAATAATAATAATAATAATAATACTAGTATACTATACTAATAATGTTTTTGTTTTCTTTTTAATCAAATAACAAAATATAGATACATAAATACTTAATCTAAATAATACTAGTTAATAATATTTTTTTGTTTTTAAAATAATAACAATAAAATAAAGCCCACGTTATTAAGCCTAACATTAATATAAACTAAGTGGGTTTAAAGCCCGGACAAAATTAGTGATTACAAGTATGTATCTGCTTTAGTCCATATATCTTGTTCATATCTTATGTACATGCATTTAGGATCATTAGAAATCCAATTTTTGGACACCTTTGTGCCCAAAATGTATCTTCTGGGCAAGGTGTATCGAAACATGCAAGGTTGTTTCGATACACATGCTTAAGCAAATCCCTAAGCTTAAATCTTAGGTAGATGGTATCGAAACGGTTAAACACGTTTTGATACGGGGAAGCTTAATAGGGTTTCAATACATTTAAACATGTACCAGTACGGTAAAGTGTTTCAGTACGCGTAAACACGTTCTCGTACACTTATTTTGATACGCCTTCTGGCATATCGGTACGCGCGACCACAGATTATTAATTTGAGTCATTAATTGGTTTCCATCTTCAAACCTACTTTCATTAAGACTCAATCTATTTCCCCCTCAAAACCCTAGGTTTTCATTCGATAAATACCCATCAAAACTCTTTGTTTTTCACACAAATCTTTTGAGGGTTTTTACTCATAACTCAAAACTCAAAACTCAAGGCTATTTCATCAAATTGTGTATCATCTTCCAGCATTCATCCCTAATCCCTCATCAAGGTAAAAATCTTTTCTTTTCAATTTCATTTATTTTACTATACTGTTTTATGCTAATTTTTGTACATAAAATACATATATAGTATGGGTTTTCAAGATTTTGCAAAATTTCTTTCAAAATCTAATTTTTTTGTTTCGGATATAAAATTATATCGTATATTTAATTTTACTGCTTTTTAATTTTTCTTAAAATTCCTTTTATATATGTATATGTTTTCTTAACCTATATTGTATAGAATTTTATTTTCCTAACTTTATCAATTGGATTATTTTTGGATCGAATGTGATGGTTATGCATACATTGTCTTCTTGTGCCTTGATTTATTTTCAGATTTTCCTATGGCTCCTAAAAAGAGAGCAAGAACTACGAGAGTTGGAGAATCCTCCAATGTTGAGAATGATGGGATTACTCGCCCAAATCTTGCGGTTATTTACCCAAGATGTTTTCGCACCACAAACGAGATGGATTATTTTCGCCAATTTCAAACTCATGATATCCATCGCGATCGGGTTGTATCTCTTCCCTTTTTAGATTCTGAGCGCTTTCAATTTTGATATCTTCATCTTTTAAGGCGTTGGAGCTTTATGAAATTTTTGGGATTACCACCTATTGTCTACAAAAATCTTGTTTTGATTTTCTATGTCAACGCCAAGTGTATTGTTGGTCCCAAGAAAAAGACTGTGGTTGCTATTGAATCTTATTTGATGGGAAAGAAGTTTTGGGTTATTGTTAAGACTTTAACCGATACTTTTGGTCTTGAAGATATGGGTATAGTCGATGAAGACTCATTAGGACATATCTTGAGTGGTTTCGTTACCATTCTCGATTCTCATGATCGCATTCTCAAGCGGCTCCACCTCAAGACGCTCAACCGGACAACGCGGAACTCATGGCCTTTCTCACCGAGTAATTCACAAGCTTGCACACATCTATTGGCTCGATGGACACAAACATGAATGTTGGATTTGCCGCTATTCATACTCGCTTCACATCTTTTGAAGAGCGAGTCACCGTCCTTGAGAATTACCACAAGTCCATTGATGATCGTGTTGCTTTGATTGCTTCTAAACAAACTTCTTTGAACATGTCTCTTGCGGCATTTCATCATGAGTGGAGGCAATCTAGGAATAACGATGTTGATGGTGAAGATGAAGATGACGATGAAGACGAACCTTGAATTTTGCATCTCATTGCATATCATCTTTTAGGATTTCCCTTTTATGCACCTATCTATGGTTTTCCTTTTAGGACCTATGCTTTGATTTCTTGTTCTTAGGCTTTAAGTTTGGATATTATGTTTGGATATATTTGGAACCTTTGTTTTGGTTTATTATGCCTAATGATATTATGTTGCTTTAATTTTCCTTTGTATTATGCTTTATTGCTTTATATCTTGGTTATATCCTTTGGTTCTTCATTGATTTTGATCTAACAAAAAGGGGAGAAGTGTTAAGCTAATTTTTTTCAAAACATAACTTAAAGAAAGGGGGAGTACTTAAAAAATTACTTTGATTTTGTTATATCAAAAAGAGGGAGATTGTAAAACATATGTTTGATTTTGATATAAGAATTTGTTTTAAGGACTTATTTACAAAGTAAATAAATTTTTAAGTACATTAAAGTCTTACAATTGACTCAAAATTCACAAGTAATTTTAAGCCCAAATTGTTTTCCAAAGTCAAAACTTAAACCCTATAAAATTTTCTAAGTAATTTTTAAGCATTTATTATTTTTGACTGTTACTTGTTAGTTATTGGGAACGAGCAATTTTTTAAAAGGCATTTAACCCGTATCGGTGCGCCTTAGGGCCGTTTCGATACGTATTTTGACAGTAGCTCAAGTGAGAAAAATTGCATCGTTACGGCCAAAGCCGTTTCGATACGACCCCTTATACCATTTTGATACGTGTTCCCGCGTTTTGATACGCCCCTATTTATTACTTGCAACGATCTAGTACTACTTTAAGGCGTTCCCGCGAAAATGATTCGTTCGCGTAGATTTAAGTATGCTTAGTAATTTAATGCTTGTGTACTTCTTTCAATTAACAATCTAGTACTACTTTTTGTTAATACAATTATCGCAAATATTATTTCCTACATCTTAACCGCTTCGATTTTCAAACAGTTAACAATCACAAAATATTAATTAACAAACACAGACGTATTACATGTCAATTACATTGGAACAACTGGTATGTATGAGGTCTGTCGTACCTTGTTATCTGCCAAATGTTGTTCAGCCTCTTTGTTCGTGATACACGAATCCTCCAATTACGACCGTTTCCCTTTTCGACATATTCTGCGATATAGTTGTCCACAGTCATTTTCTTCACTGTTGAACGAACTAATCGGCGTATGTTGTAGTTTTTAATTGCATCTTCTGCCATATTCTTCGTATAGAATATCATCCCAACTTCTAGTTCACCGTCAGTATCGATATCAACATCACAGGAGTGACTCCCAGTAGATGGTAAATCATCTACGTTTGCAGCCATTACAATGAAAGTAAATGAAAGAGTGAGTTTTTGAGGAATGAGGTCTATTTATAGGGTGTAAATGAACCAATGTAAATGAACCGGTGTTCTTTCAAATTATTGTTTTTATAGAAGACAAGCATTGAAACACGTAAAATATTACATGTGAATTACATATGTAAATTATATTTTTATTTTTCGTATGTTAAAAACAATTGTACCCCTACATGCGAGGGTCTTGACATAGCTACATGCGAGAGTCTTAACATAGCTTCAAAAACACCGGTGTTCTTCTACGATACAAATGTCACCAACACCGTTACATGCGGGGGTCTTAACATAGCTTCGAAAACACCTGAAATGGTAGAAGCTTTGACCCGTATTATCAAATGTAATTGGCACGCGCACCCGGAGAAAACCCTAGACAGGACACCTCAAGTTGCACCCGCCATGATTTTGCGGTACCGATCACTTTCGTGCCACACCACCACACGTTTCCTGATATTGTGATTTGTTGGTCATTGATCCACCATGAGCCACTCAATCATCTTCTTGACTAAGCAAAACACACCCCCACCATGTAATGCTACCCTGGACAAGAACAACAAGAATTTCCTGATATTGTGATTTGTCGATCATGTTGCACAAACACAGACGATACATTACACCACATCTACGCAACAGATTTTCTAATCATTTGAATACTCAAACTTTGCAAATCAATACAAGCGCAAATATTCAAAAACGTTTGATTATATATAGACCAAACTTGCGTTTTATAGAATGCGACTTTGCCAAGATTCCTGACGTGTCAGGAAAGTCGCGTCTTACAAACGCGATTTTTCCAGGATTCCTGACGTGTCAGGAAATTCGCGTTTACAAAACACGATTTTGCCAGGATTCCTAACATGTTAGGAAAGTGGTGTCTCAAAGAACGCGACTTTTGCGACTATAAATACCTTCTCGACCGATCGAAGCCCACACCACTCAGTCGAAGAGAAAAAAACTACATAGTAGTGCTTGAAGTTTTTGATTGTAACTACTACAGCCAACAAATCACGTATCTGGAAAATTTATTCTCAAACTAATTTTTCCGAAATTGTGATTTGTTCTTATTTGTAGTTGCATATATATGTTGACCATATGTTAACTATTCGGTATTTTTGTTCACGAGGATCAACAACAACAAATCACAATATCGGGAAATTCGAGGTCTTTTTGAATGGAAGGCAAGTGACAATATCCAATAGACCTCCAAGATTCAAGACATGCATCCGATTCAAGGCAAGATTCATGAGGACCGGTCATTAGCATCACCTTCATGATGATCATCACCGTCAGAACAAGTTTTAGCTTCTTTAATAAATGTTAGTTGGTTGCAAATGCAATTTTATCATTTCAATTGTAAAGAAATACTCAAATCCTTTCAATTGTAAAAAAAAAAGAAATATTCAAATCTGATTTTAATTGTAATAAGGAATATTCAAATGCATTTACGAATAATTTGATTTGTCAATCATATTCAACAAACACAGACGATACACAAATCGCACCACAATTGGTATCCTACCAAATTCATCTACTAATCATTTAAATACATATACCCACAAATCATAATACAAGTGAAAATATTCACCAACGTTCATAAAGAGAGATATATGCGACTTTACTAGGAATCTGGTGTGTCTTAGGAAAGTCGCGTCTTACAGAACGCGACTTTGACAGGATTCCTGACGTGTCAGGAAAGTCGCGTCTTACAGCACGTGACTTTGCCAGGATTCCTGACGTGTCAAGTATGTCGCGTCGTATAGAATGCGACTTTTGCGACTATAAATACCTTCTCGGTCGATCCAATCCTACACCACTTAGTCGAAGAGAAAAAACTGCATAGTAGTGCTTCAAGTTTTCGATTGTAACTACTAATTCCAACAAATCATGTATCTGGAAAACTTATTACCAAACTAATTTTCCTGATATTGTGATTTGTTGATGTTTGTAGTTGCATCTATATGTTGAGCAGATGTTAACTATTCGGTATTTTTGCTTCGCGAGGATCGACAACAACAAATCACAATATCAGGAAATTTGAGGTCTTTTTGAATGGCAGGCAAGTGACAATATCCGATAGACCTCCAAGATTCAAGACAAGAACCGGGTCTTAAACTTTTGTTTGAGGCTAGGACCCCGCATGCAACCGGAGACAAAGACCCAACCACCAAGCTTGAAGACATGCATTGAAGAAATTGTAATTTGTACCCCTAAACACGTGGTAAAATTGTAAATTATTGTTCTTAATAAAAGACATGCATTGATACACGTAAAATATTACGTCCGAATTACATATGTAAATTATATTTGTACCCCTAAACACGCGGTCAATTGTACCCCTAAATATGCAGACTAAAATAATTTAAATATGAATTGATATATACGAGAGGTGCAATAGTTTGTCCCATTTGTATGGCCGATGAGAGATGTGTCGTTGCTGTAGATAAATTATCGATGAGAGGTGCAATAGTTTGTCCTAGTTGTTGGAGCCCTCAAGCTTAATAGATTTCGTGAGTACGCGATAATCATCATCATCCACGACACATATGTCGCCAACAACGTTACATGCGCGGGTCTTAACATAGCTTTGAAAACACCAACAATGGTAGCAGCTTTGACCCGCGCTATCAAATGTAACCGGCACCCACCAAAAGCTGTAACCCTGGACAAGACAGATAAAGTTCCAGCTATTGTAAATTCGTGGTACCAACAATTTTCGTGGCACCCCACCACGTGTTTCCGGATATTGTGATTTGTCGATCATCTTCAACAAACGCACGGTACAAACATCGCACCACAACATCTAGTATCCAACCACAACTGCATACACACACAATTCACAATACAAGTGTGAGTTTTCCAGTAAGGTTCGTAAGGGAGGCAGGGCATATATAGCATGAAAATCGCGTCGTACATAATGCGACTTTGCCAAGATTCCTGACGTGTCAGGTAAATTGCGTCTTATAGAACGTGTCTTTGCCCAGTGACGTGTCTGCAAAATTTTATTTGAAAATAGATTTTTCGGATATTGTGATTTGTTGTTATTTGTAGTTGCATATCTATGTTCTTTAGATGTTAACTATTTCGTACTCTTGTTCACGACGATCGAATAAAATATAAATTAATTAAAGAATAAAAAACGCAAATTTAAAAACATATACTAATTAATTATACAAACCCAAATAAAATGCAAATCATGATTAAACTAAAATATATACTAATTAAAAAAACAAATAATATATATCAAGTTCAATATTTTCAAATAAAATAAACAACTAAAAAAACTAATGGTGCCTATGTCCACCGATACCAAGACGGTGCACGAAGATGTCGCTCCGGATTGCGTCGTGGTTGAGCGTCGTCACCATCATCATCACCACCATCATCATCACCATCCCCGGTTCCAACAGCTGCAGTACCGCTCGTTCCACCGGGCCCACTTAGGTAGAAAATCGACTGTGGTGGCGTTTGTTGGACAATCCCAGTTCCAAAAGCGGTTGACATCAGGGGGAACGACATAAAGGGCACATAGGGCATATATCCTGCAGGATAGCTAGAGGCACCACTCATCATCGCCGAAAGTTGAGAAAAATGGTCTGGCATAGAAGAAGGTGTTAAATAACCTTGACTTGGACTTTGTGTCAACTGTGGCCGCATCGGTGGTGGGGTAGCATCTGATTGTGGCGGTGGTGGTGGCGGTGCTGCGGAGGAAGGGCCAGCACCGGAGGTGTTTCGTGCTCCTCTCCCCCTAGAATGCTGAGACCGTGGGCGGTTGTGTTGCTGACGTCGATACACGACTGCTACCTCATTTGGAGTCAAAATAGACGGATTCCCATTCGCCCTAAACCACTCGTCGTAATCATCGCTCACCATTGTATGAAATATAAATACTCAGTCCGGGGTTGCCAACGCTGATTCAGCATGTTCCTCCAGTGAGCGATATAAGACTGGTGGTGCACCGACCAATCAACCTACAAGACAATCAAACAGTTGATTTATTCATTTTAGATATGAATTACGTTCGAATTAATAAAAGAATGTGGTAAGTATATAAATATTTATTACCTCGAGCTTCTCTTGCCGAGTGAGTTTTTGCAACTCATCTAAATTTGGAGGCTCGGTTGGGATACGTTGGAAACAACCAAATTGTCGTAGGACGCGGTTGGTCGGATGCCACTCAACTGTGGCATAACAGATGAGTGGTACAGTGGCTGTCTAAACAAGCTTCGTCTCGGCCGAAAATATCAGGATGCAATGCTGCAAGTCCATATGAGAGTACGACAACCATAAAAACTGTAGAATATAAAAAGCGTAAATTAAAAAAAGGAATTATGTATAGTTAAATATAAAATTCCAGCTTCGAATAAATACACCAAAGTGTTACCTGATCTTTTGATAAATTCTCAATATCTTGTCTGATAACCGCCAGGCCCTTCGCAACACCAACACGGGTTAAAGGAGCGGTCCACCTACAAAATAATAAGATAATTTAAATTAATTATAATAATATGTATATTAAAAAATTAACAACTCTTTCCTTACCTCTGGGCTAGCGGAAAAACATGTGGAGTGGGCTGCAGAAGCTCAGGGCGTAAAAACGACATTGTCCACCACGCCCAGGACTAGAGCAACACCGAACAACCTCCGATTTGGCACTTGTTAGGATCGGTGTTTTTGCACAACTCCCTAAACAGAGTGGCCAAAACTATGGATCCCCAACTCAGTTTACCGGCATCTTCAAAATTCTGCAAATAACGCAACCAGATAGTGTGAACCTTGTCCCGAGTTTTGTCAGGCATCAAAATCCCACCGATCATCTGTAAAATATAAGCGCGAGCATATGCCTATAATACGAATATACATATATATATATTACCATAGGTTAAAAAATTTATTATTTCAATAATATTCACTAAAAAATTATTTTTACCTTCTTCACTCGCGTCAACAGGTACGTTACCAAAATTATTCCGCAGCCACGTTAGTTGTATTTTTCGGCCATAAAAATGCTCCGGCGCAACCCCTAGCCCACTCAAACATAGGTCCAACAAAGCATTAGAACCGGGACCACTGATAGCCTCTCTATCAACAGGCAAACCTAGGATATGGGACACATCCTCTAGGGTAATCGTCACTTCGCCGCAAGGAAGGTGGAATGTGTGTGTCTCCGGTCTCTACCACTCCAAAAGAATGTTTACCAAATCAACGTCTATTTTCGCACCTCCAACAATTTTGGATGTGTGCAAAAACTCGGCCTGCTCTAAGTACGGTTCTATCAGAAGGTCTGGTAATGTCGTCATCCGATTGTAAGAAACCTCCAAACGTCGTTCCATATTCTAAAAAAATAAACGCATATGTAAAAATTAAAATATATAAAAATATCAAAAATATGTATATATTATTAACAATATATAATAAAATAATAATAAATAAAACGAGATAAAACTTACATATCTTGGATGATAATCGAACATGTGCTTGTGATCCAACCTTATCAATCCCGCCATTATATCAATCACAAGAAATCAACCAAGAAAGAAGATTTGAGAGAGAGTTAATTTTTTGGGTGTGGGGTAGAAGGAGGGGTGGGGACAATTTATAGTGGATATCGCGTCGGTTGGGGTGCGATTACTGAATGAAAATCGTGTCATGTACAACATGATTTTAGAAATCGCGTCTTACACAACGCGACTTCTTCATAACCATATCGCGGTAATTAAATTTTCAACCGTTCCAATTTATTAACGTGGAAATCGTGGCTCACACAACGCGACTTCACCTTATCGCGACGAGTCGTTTGAAATTCTCGTGGAAGTCGCGTCCTACAGAACGCGACTTCAATTTATTATTTTTAAAAAATAAATATTGGATAATATAATCCACATCGGACTGAAATCACTCTGTGTACAACGCGATTTTGCCTGACGTGGGCTAAATGGGGGACATTTTTCCAAATGTTCCCCTTAGGGGGTATTTTTCCAGATAATTCCCTTAAAGGGAATATCTGGCCGAATTTGCCTTACTTTTAGTTATAAAAGTGTTATCTAACCTCAATGAAAAATGATACTTTAGTATCATTAAAACTTTATTTTCACAAAAATTATTTAAATTATTTATTAGCCGTATAAACTTGTGTATAATAATTACGATACTTCAATTATAACTGTGAATTTAAAACATTGTAAATGGTTAACCTTCTAACATTTAGCTTTTATTAAATCAACAAATAATTTCAAATCCTCCTAATAAAATTTGGCCAAAACAATAAGAAAAAAGACAAATAAAATTTTATCTGTAAAGTAATATTATAATGGAAGATGATATAGTTTACATTATCAACACTTTAAATTGATTATATATATATATATATATATATTCTTATATATAATTTAACAAATTTATAATTAATAATTAAATTATTTAACAAAAAAATAAATAAAAATTAATAATTAATAATTTAAATGGTGATAAATTAATTTCTCACATTATAATATAATAAATTCATAATTTCTCAAATACTTGATTTTTCTCATGAAAATTATCAAATCATAAACTTCTTCAATTACAGGTCAGGTTAGTGTCAGTTCAGGTCAACAACAGGTCGGATTCAAAACATGTCGAGTAAATTAATAGGTCGGGTTCAAAACAGGTCGGGTAAAATCGGATCTTGGGTCGATTAAGCCGGGTAATATTGATTATCTGCCAGGTCAGTCTCGGGTTTGGGTTCGTTTTAGTCGGGTGCATGTCGGTTTTTGGGTCCACAATAGCATATTCAATTCGGGTTCAGGTCGTTCTCGGTCGGACGCAAGTCAGGTTCGGTTACTACAGTAACAGGTCCAATTCGGATTCGGGTCAACAACAGTCGGTTACAAATCGGTTTCAGGTCATCGCATCCTCGAGTCAAACCAAATTTTGACTCGAGCAGGTTTCATTCGGGTTTTCGGGTCGGGTCAACTTTTTACCTCCATAAGTGATGCATAGAATTATAGTAGAAGGGCTAAACTTATAAAAATATTCTTCGGATACCCAATTAATAATTTAACTATAGCAGAGGGGCTAAAGCAGACATTAAGCCATTTTACTAATACCCTTCATTCATTTCTTCATCAAATTGTTCGACCTAAATCGACCCATTTCTATACCCGGATTTGTTTACGATTTTTTCCCTTTTCTAAGTATCGAATCTATTTACAGTCGCAAAGGAGAAGAGGCTGCCAGCACTGGCAATCTGCAGTGCCCATATCTTCCTATCTTTTGCAGGTAACTTTTCATTATTGTTTTTTCCTTCTTCATTTTCCCTTTAATCTCTTTCATTCTCGTGCTATTTCTTGTTAATTGTTTAAACACGGCCTTTTTTACCCATGATCTGCTACCCCCTCAAATTTCATAGATTTAAAGTTGTTTGTTATTTTTTCTATGTTTAGATAAAAATCCATGGATCTAGTCACTCTAATTCCAATAGAGCGTGATTTTTTAATAGGTTTGAACTTTTAGTCTGAATCTTAATATCTTTGATCGAGTTTACCTGGGGTTTTACTAAATTCTTTTGTTGTTACTGTAGAAATGAAAATAAACCCAATTTTCATTTAGAAACTTATTCCTGCTGAAGTTGAAGATTTGTAATGTGCTTTTATTTACATGACTGTGTAAAGAATCTTTATATTATTTCTGTTTTGTTTTTTCGAATTTATAAGTGACTGGTTGTTCTTGATCTTCATTGCTTGGCCTATATATGGAATGCTTTTGAAGTTGAGTTGTCTGAAGATTCATAGAAACCCTTTGTAATACAGAAAATGGGCTTGTGGACGATATTGGAAGGGTTTTTGCTTCTTGCAAATGCTTTGGCAATATTAAACGAGGATCGTTTTCTTGCTCCTAGGGGATGGAGTTTCTCGGATTTCTCAGCAGGGCGGTCAAAGTCATTTAAAGGGCAGCTTATTGGTCTCATTTACGCCACTCAATACATGAGAGTTCCTCTCATACTACTCAATGCAATCTGCATTTTTGTTAAGCTAGTTTCTGGTTGATGGTGTTCTCGGTAAGATGCTTATGTCTGATTGATGCTCGGTTGAATTTTGTCTTAGGTTCTCAACCCAACCCCCCTTGTTTCTTTGTATCCAAGAGCATGCTTATTAGTGGGGGAATACCCGTTTTTGTCCGTTTTGTTGTCTGATTTTGCACAAATTGACTTGGATTCCATAGAGGGCGAAACAGAAGCACAGTCCTCGCTAGTTATTTCTTAAGCTACTAATTAGTTGACTGTATGGTTAAAAGTGAAAGTTAAGTTTTATATTAATTTTTCGGATTAATGTGGGAAGTTCAAATATGATCTTTTAGCAATGCAAGTTCTATCTGTTTTACATGATTGACATGTTGGCAGGCCGGAGCAGGAATGGCAGAAACTGCCTTTCAACCATTTATCATGGTCTAATAAATTTTGATTTCATTTTATGGACTCATAGATTAATTATATCGATCGCTCAAACTTGCAATCCATCACGCAGAGAGAATTGGCTCATGGTGGGGATAATTGTATTTGCATCTTCATGCTTTACATTTTTATTTTGTTTTGGATAAGTTTATATTCATGCTTTTCTGTTGCTTCATATTTGATTATTTGTCTATTCCCTTTTCGATCTTAACCATGCCATAGATTTCACCCTTTTAAGGAACGCTGGAGGTCTTCATCTTGTCATGAATTTAATTGTTGTAGCCATTCCTGATATTCTTTGAATGTGAATCCTTATCTGTTCATTATTAGCAGAATTCATGAAGTGGAATCTGGAGCCATAGGAATTTGCAGAAGTTTGCGAAAGACAGAAGCAGTCAGTTCAAAAGTTAGGTGATATATCTATTTTACTATATTTAAAAAGTTACGTGATATATCCGTTTTTTTTATTCTTATAAGTGTGTATCCTCTTTTTTAAATTTGGATTTGAGGTTTCACGATGTGATTTTATTGCCTGGAATTGTGATAACTGGATAGCTCTAGCATCTGTATCATTTTGAAATATACAATTTGCTGTGGCTGGAATTTCTATTATGTTGGCATCACTTAATTGCTGCTTTAAAACCTGATGTCTGAAAATGGAATTCGAGTTTCGGGGCAGGTCGGATAGATTTCTAGTGGATTTTTCTCATTTTTGAGATGCATTTGGATGCTTGAACCCAATTAAGCCCAAGTCAAAGTTTTTTTTGAAGGTCTGGTCGAAAGCAGGGCAAGCAAGATTTCACCCTGCCCCGGCCCCGGTCCCGGTCCGTTGCCATTCGTAATCATGTTTTCACTAATCCAAATCAGATGAAAAAGAAAGCCTATAGTGCACCCCTGATGGCAGTACTGAGATGAATTTTCATTAGATGATAAAATTAAGTATGCGAGGATAGTCCTAGAACATAAGTTACAACTTACAACAGTCAAAACCAACAAATGTTTAGGGTGATAGATTCTTTGATTCAGTGACGTCACATTCATATCTTTAATTTGAAAAAATAACTAGTAACCATTTCCTTTTTTCCTTTCTATTCAGTTTTGATTCACATGGGGGTGTGGTCAATTTGTTATAGTTTAGAAGATAGTTATTTATTTGATAAAAATCACTTTGAAAACTGTTTATTAGTTTTTGTGTACCTTCCAACTTTTAGATTGAAAAATTCAATTTGTATCGGAAATTACAAACTTGGAAGATGATAAAAGCATCAATAAAAAAAATTTTAGATTAAAAAATGTTATTGAAAATGGGGTGAGTAAAACTCGATTAGAAAAAATTGAAAAAAAATTCAAATAAAGTTTGAGTTATAAAATAAAAATTCGAAATACTCGAAATTGTTAGTAATTAGTAGATTTATTTTTAAGTTTGAGATGAGTGCCTCAATTTTTTATGATATATATATATATATATATATATATATATATATATATATATATATATATATATATATATGACTAGAGATAGTCGTTTAAATTGGAATTAAACTATACTATAACATGATAAATAATATTTTAATATGAACTCGAAAACTTGACTCGAATCGAAAAAATTTCAAATAAAGTTTAAGTCGTAAAATATGACGCGTCATCTCGAATAACTCGAAATTTTTTGACTCGACTCGATTGAACTCTCATCCCTAATTGAAAATTACATACGCTAACTGAAACATCCATGTTTGATTTTTTAATAGTTTTAAGATGATTACACAATATTATATGTTCATATTTTTTTAACCTTTATTAAAATATATAAATCTTACAAATAAAACTGCTCGAACCCATTGCAGTATCATGTTTTATTTTTTCAAATATGAAAAATTGTTGAACTAAAGTTGTAACGATAACAAATAGGGAAAACTACACCGGTGGTCCCCTAACTATCACCGTTCTCCTGTTTTGGTCCCCAAATTATGTTTTTCGGTAAACTCGTCCATTCTGTTACATAGTTCTCCTGTTTTGGTCCCCCGGCGTTAAATAGCTAACGATTTTGCTGACGTGACATTTTTTAATATTTTTTTAATCATTTCTTTCTCCTCTTATATTATTTTTATTTAATTTTATTCACCCAATCATGTCGTGACACATGTTACTACCCTATTACTTGAAAAAAAAAATCCAAAATCCTTAAAAATCTATTTGGTGTCGCTGGGATTCGAACCCAGGACCACCAGTGCAAAAGGCATGTGCATGAACCAACTATGGTAGACTAGTTACTTGATTCAAGTGTACTAACATTTATGAATAAAGGATTAATAAAATCTCAAAACTCCCCGAACTTGGCACTGTTCCTGAAGCTGCTCCTTGTGCAGGTGCTGCCGCCGCCTCCGTCGACACTGGAGGAGCGGCTTTGAAGCAAGGGTTGCCGCCGGTGGACGGACGTTGGGGTCCTAAAAATAATCTGGCGAGACATTAAATAATACTGAAAAGAAGGAATTGTCTGGTGTTTCCTTTTGGCAACGAAACAAAAATGAAAATTAGAATTTTAAAAAAAGGGTGGGTTAAAATAATGATTAAACGATGAAAGAAAGAAAGAAAGAAAAAAGCAATTTTTTTCTCAGGGGTTCAACCTTGTGATTCTCGAATCTCAACAAACTAATAAGTAGAAGATTGGACTCATCTCTTTTTCTCCCCTGTTTGAAGAAACAGAACAATCTGAAACTTGGGAGGAAGAAGAAGAAGAAACAAAATGGAAGGTGTGGTGAGTAGGATTTCACACGGGGACTATTTCGTATCTATCCCAAATTAACCCAAAAAATTGTAACAGAAATGATTAATTTGTATAGTTTAAATATAAATGTTAGTAGACTTGAATCAAGTAACTAACCTAGCATAGTTGGTTCACACACATGCCTTTTGCGTTGGTGGTCCTGGGTTCGAATCCCAACAATACTAAATGCATTTTTAAGGATTTTGGGGTTTTTTCCAAGTAATAGGGTAGTGACACGTGTCACAACATGATTGGGTGAATAAAATTAAATAAAAATAATATAAGAGGAGAGAGAAATGATTAAAAAAATATTAAAAAATGCCACGTCCGCAAAACCGTTAGCTATTTAACGTCGGGGGACCAAAACAGGAGAACTATGTAACAGAAGGGACGAATTTGCCGAAAAACATAGTTTGGGGACCAAAACAGGAGAACGGTGATAGTTAAGGGACCGCCGGGTGTAGTTTTCCCTAACAAATAAACGCTAATTAAGAAAACCCAAAAGAACCAGCAATTCTTGGGTATGGAAAACCCTTGACCAACAAAGAAAGAACGACACGTATACCCTCATAATCCGAGAGTCGCATCCAATAATTTGAAGGGTTAACTACTGAAATAGTCATTTATGTTTCCTTTCAGTATAGAGTTAGTCACTGATTTTAAAAAAACGACTAGTAAGATCACTTACGTTTTCGGGACGTAAACTTTTGGTCACCCAGCCATTTGTTGCAGTTAAACATTGATGGCTTGTTGACTTGGCAGCGAAAAAATAAGGATAAACTACAGCAATGGCCACTAAAGTTTATCTCATGTACATTTTGCTCCTTAATTTTAAAAATAAACATTATAGTCACTATTGAAAATGTTTCTTTATAATTTAACTCTTGAATTTTTAAAAAATCATTTTCAACCCTAAAACTTTACAATCAATTAGTACAATAATATTATAAAAGCTTAAATGAAAAAAAGGTGCCCAAAGTATACCCTTTTTAAATTTTAGGTGCCCAAATTGTTCTTTTTTAAATTTGGGCACCTAAAATTTAAAAAGGTATAGTTTGTGCACCTATTTTTCATTTAAGCCTTTATAATATTATTGTACTAATTGATTGTAAAGTTTTTGGGTTGAAAAATAAACTTTAAAAATTTATGGATGAAAATTATAAAGAAATCTTTTCAGTAGTGACCATAATATTTATTTTTTAAAATTGGAGAGCAGAAATGTACATGTGATAAACTTTAGTGGCCATTGCGGTAGTTTATCGCTGCTAGGTCAACAAGTGGTCAATGTTTAACAACAACAAACGGCTGAGTGACCAAAAGTTTACGCCCCGAAAACGTAAGTGACCTTACTGACCGTTTTTCAAAATTGGTAACCAACTCTATACTGGGAGAAATATAAGCAACTATTCCCGTAGTTAACCCTAATTTAAATCATTTTCAAATTTTACCTTAAGTCCGTGTAACACACCGTTTTATCATTAATAAAACGACATATTTTATTATGCTTTAAATGTGTTATCATAACATTTTGGAATAAAAACCTAGATCGCTAGGTTTTATCTTATCGAATGTATGATATTGAAATCCTTTCTCTCTGAAAGTCTTCTTTTACTATATCAATCTCCACTGAATTGGAAGTATTTTTTTGACATGCTTTATTGATTAGCAAAAGAAAAACAAGAATATAATTTAAAACAATAAAAAAAATTTGAAAAGAAAAAAATAAGCACTACAGCGGTCACATCAGACATTTTCCTCTTTACATTAAAGAAAAAATTTACCGTTTATTGTAGAAATAGTCTTTGAGAAGTTGTCAAAATACGAACTAGATGAAATTTTAAAAATCAACAACTACCTTTCACGCCTATTCTTAGATGTGACGATCTTCAACAAATAACATCGACAAGAAACTCAAAAGGGGATCAAACTATCCATGACCACCGACATACGCGAATTAGAAACAAGTGCCGTAAGGGTTACCGTACGAAACCATACACATGCAAAAGTAATCATAGAAACGTTTTATAAGGCAGATACGTGCTATAAAGATAAAAAAATCGCGCTATAAAAACAAAAAAAAAAACGTACCACAAAAATAGAGAAAACGCGACAAAATATATGAAGAAAAAAAATAAAATTAAATATAAAAACCAATAAAAAATTATAAATTACCAGCGGTCGACGACCATCGATTAGCAAAGAAAAATGAAGTAAACAACTACATTATGGAGGCCAGCACCGATTAATTTTTTTTAATTAGAATTAAAGTATAATAAAATGGCCGCTTTATTAAAGTTAAAACAATTCGTTACAGTCTGAGGCCACATTTGCTTCAGAAAAGAAATGAGTAAAGTCGGGGTGGATCTACTACGCGACACCTAAAATACGGTTAAAAAACGCTGTGACTTGTAGGGGTGTTTAAAATACTCGATATGACGACTCAAACCTAAAAAGACGAATAATTTTTTAAAAAACATTATCTGATCGAGTCGAATACCCGACCCGGTAGTTTTTTCGAGACATGGGCCGGAAGTTTTCTCTTAACGGGTACCCAATCCGACCCGACAATTTTTAATATATATTTTTTATATTTCAAATTATATTTTTATTTTAAGTTTCTTAATATTTTTACTTCAAAACTAAATTTAAATCTCTAAATTCTTTCTATGTTTGTATTATATACTTTTAAGTTTTAAGTTTAAATTTTTTAAAAAATAATTTAGTGTTTAATATGTAATTTTTTAAAATTTTAGAAATAAAAAATAAAAAATATACGAACCGGGTACCCGGTACCCGATTACCCGGGTACTCGAGTTTTACGGATACCCAAGAAGCGGGTACCCAAAAGTAATGAGCCGGGACACGAGCCGAGCAATGAGGTACCCGGATGAACCGGGTACCTGATTTTTCGGCTACCCGACAATAAACACCCCTAGTGACCAGTTTTCCCTTTTAAAGGTTACCAACAACAATGTTACATTTCCCAATTTAAAATGCTTACATTTTACATACCTGTTATTAATTTTAGTAACATTTGAGGTTGCAACGAATGTGTAATGCTTTCCGATAACAATTTAGGTTGCAACCTGAAATGTTATGTAAGTTTCAAAAATGTTCCCAACCTAATAATAAAGATAACAATTTCGGTTTCAACCTCAAATGTTATCCCTTAAACATATTTCACGATAAGTCTTGAAACTTCACCATGAGTTTTGATACCCAACAATACAACCGAATATGTTATGCTATTCAGTAGCAATTTAGGTTGCAACTTAAAATGTTACATGAGATAGGGGTTGAACATATTTCATGACAAGTATTGAAACTTCACTCTAAGTTTCGAGACCCAACAATACAATCGAATATGTTATGCTATTCGGTAAAAATTCAGTTTGCAACCCGATGACTGTGTAGATAACCTATTTTGTATACCCTTTTTACTTAGCTTTTGCATGTGTTTAGGCTCATATAGTTGCATTTAAGAGTAGTTTGCATGTAGTTAGGGAGTTACAATGCTTACGTTTAATTGTTATATATCTTGGTACTTTTAATGGGGAAGGTATTGTGTTTTTGTGATGCTTGTGCAGGGAACTGTTGGAGCTAGAGGAACATTGGAGTAGAAGGATGGCATCCCTCTCATATGGAGTTGACAAGGCATAGAGTTGGAGATGAATTGGACTTTGGCACTCGTGGATTCTCACTTTACATGAAACTCATTGAATGAAGTAGGAAAGCAAAATCCTCTTTAAGAGGCTTCACGTGCTTTTGAGTTTCCAAACCCTAGCTTTTCCTCTTATATAAAGAAGACTTGGGCCACAAACAAAGGGAGCTGGATCTTAGACGGCAGGCCTTAGTCTTTAGCTATTGGAGAACCACCGGTGTCGAAGTTCTAGAGGAGTCTCCACACAACGAAAGCCATCGAGAGAGGTTGGAGTAGTGAAGGACATGCAACACAGTTAGAGAGCTTGGAGGAGAAACGTCGAGGACTCTTGATTCTTTCTTTTCCTTTGCTTGATAAACTGTCATATTTTTAATTGTTTTTATTATGGATGTTTTAGGCTCAGACATGAGCTAAATAATTTTGCTTGGGTTTATTTAGCTCATGTCTGAGCCTAAAACATCCATAATAAAAGAAAAGAAATCAATTTATCAAATAAGAGAGAAGAGGTCGGGTTATCGTGAATTTGAGGAATGATAATTGAACGGACTGTCTTGGTAATTTAAAGTAAGAACGACTCAATTGCTTGGGCAGTGGTAGCAATCATATTGCCAGGGCATTGAGTTGAGGCGATGCTAGGGCAATGAAGAAAAGAAACCTATGTCGCAGAAATGAGTGAAGCCGATGCCCGGGCAATGAAGAAACTCGGTGATTGCCTTGGCAATAGGCGAAGCGGATGCCGAGGCAATGTGGGAACGGTGCAATTGCCTTGGCAACGAACAACAACCTTCAAGGTTCGGCGAAGCTTTCTTTAATGATTTCTTCTTATCCCTAAGTTAAAATACTAGTTGATTGTGCAAGCTTTGATAATACCTCCCAGCATGAACCAAGAGTGGATAACAATCGATCTTGCGCTCCTTTTAGCCGTTGAAATCTGCAACTTTTTCCTAAGCCGGATTAGTCTTCAATGAGTTCTTCATGGCTGGGTTTCGAAAGATATACAAGGAAATATCCCTAAACATGAATCGAATAAAATAACGAAGAAGAAGATGATATCGCACAACCCCCTAGTCGAACTTTCTCTCAATCGATCTCTCCCCTTGAAGTTGGTGGCTTGACCTTCTTTATATAGGAGATGGCTAGCTCAAAGTCTTTCTTGAGGAGGAAGTTAAATTGGAATTAAATTGAATAAAAGAAATATTAAATCTCTTTTGATTTTATTCCAACTAAAACTCCTATTTTCTTAGAATTCAATCTTCTTTTGACCTCTTCATGGACTTCCAACTCTTTTTCTCCACGCCACCTATCCAGATTAAGTCAGATTTGTTTGTTCATCAATTCGCCTACCACTTCACCTCATCTTTACTTGTCGGCGATTGCCTTGGCAACAAGTTCGGCATGATCTTCTTAGTTGCCGCGGCAACTAGCTCGGCATGACCTTCCTGAGTTGCCTCGGCAACATACAGCTTGCCTGGGCATTAAATCATGCATACACAAAACAGCCTCCAGAAATATCTTTTTCCACCAAAACTAATCAAAACATGAACTCAAGCATAACCATAAAGGAAACAATGCAAATATGCATGTATAAATAAAAATGCAACTAATATGAGCCTAAGTCTAACAACAATGTAACACCCCAATTTTGGGCTTAGAAGTTTTGGGTTTGAACCGGACCGGTCGGATTTTCGGTTCAAATATAAAAGGTGGTTTTAGGGAAAGCCTAGTTCGGGATGCATTAAAAATATGGAAAAATATCTAAAAACCCTATTTTAATATATATAAGAGAGTGGTGAAATAAATTTTACAAAATGAGGTTTGGAAATATGACATTTCGAGTTAGTGACTAAAATGTAATTTTTGAAAAGTTCGTGACTGTTTTAAAAGGATTGAAACTTTGAATCTTTAAGGAGCTAATTTACCCAAGGGAGGATTTCTCCAGATTTTTCTTGATTTTTAAAGACTCATTTAATGTTTAATTAATAAAAAGAAAAAAGGGAAAAGTCACATTTTGGTTTCATAACTAACTTTTGCAAAAATTTTCCCATTTCATTTTCTCTCAAAATTCCCTTAGCCAAACACATTTCCACAGCAACTTTCCTTTTGATTTTCACACCTAAAGAAGAGTTTTCAATCTCCAAATGATTCCTAATCATTTCTACATCAAATCCTCACCATTTGCTTAATGATTTTTCAAGGATTTTGGCTCTAAACAAGGAGAAATCCACATTTAGAGGTATGAACATCCTTCTCCTCTAAATACTCAGTTCTTTACTGAAATTCCCAAGTTCTCAATCCTTAAATTGAGTTTTATTAAAGGTTTTAATGTTGTGATCTTGATTTTTGGCTTAAAATTCGAGTTTTGGATTTAATTTTGAAGAAATTCGTATTGGATGTTTGGGCTCTGTTTTGAGATGTCTTTTTGATGTATTTTGGATGTTTAAATGATGTGAAATGGAGGTTTAATCAATGCAATCCCGAATAGGTTGATTTTTCTAAGTTTTTACTTGTGAAAATGGTGGTTTTTGGGGGTGATCTTGGTGTTTTGTTAATGCTGGAGGTATAAGGACGAGTTTGGGTTCATTTTGGATGTTAATTGATGTTTAAAAATGGTTAGAAGTGATGGATCTTGGCTGGGTTAAGTTTTGGAAGAGTTTGGAGGTGTTTTCGGTTGTGTTTGGTAGCCGAAATGTTGGATTTTTGTAGAGCAGCGAGTTTAGGTGTGTTGCTGGTGATTTTAATGCATAATGATGCATTAATCCTCTGTTGTTATGTGTTTAAAACAAGGGAGAATGATCCGGAGGCAATAGAGGCGGCGTTGGAGGTTTCGGATGCTTGGAAGGCTTAATGGCTAGCGTAATTTTGTGTATCGGTGAGTGGTAAAGAGTTTTCCAGCTTTGAAACATTTTGGATGAGGCTTTGGGAGCTTAGTTTAAGTCTAAACAACTTAGCTAAGCTCAAGAGTAAGTAAATGGAATTTCTCTCTTGGTTTGGGCTATGCTTTGGTTTTTAAATGCACTTGGGATGGTTATGTTTAAATTACTGTTTTTAAGCATGTTTGGACATGGTTTATTGTCGGTTATTAATGCCATTATGTTAAAGATGCATGAGGTAAGTAATTCTTGACTTGCTTGGGTTGTGTGCATATGATTCTAAGCATGTGATGCTTGTGGATTTGGCATTTTGGTTATGCTTGTAAAAACAATGGATTAATGTGGTAAAATGGTTATATTGGCAAGTGATGTAAGTGGTTCTTGGTTACTTTAATCGGATATAGTTAGCCGGCTATAGGATTGGGTGCACCGTGAATTGAGTTGCCTTGGATGTTGAGGGGTTGTGATTGTACCGTAAACTCCATCCAAGTACCCTAGCGATTGAGGAAATTAGTGTCACCATGATGGAGGATGGCTCTCGTGGGTGGACTTTGTTGAGAGTCACCGCGATGGAGGATGGCTCTCGTGGGTGGATCTTGTTAAGCGTCACAACGGTGGAGGGTTGCTCCCGTGTGTGAGCTTGGTTAAGGTGATTACAATGGTTGAGGTAGCTCCCATGTGTATGCCTTGTGGTGTGTCCCGGCTCTCGCTAGTGAGTTATACAACTTCTGATGAGTGATGTTGAGGGGTTGTGATTGTACCGCTAAACTCCATCATGGGTGTTGAGGGGTTGAGATTGTACCGGTAAACTCCACCTTGTATTGTTCGGTAGTGTGTATGAAGCGTGTGGGACAACGCTTGTAATCCGCGTATCCGATTGTGTCTTGTGTTGTGATGGTTTGTGAATTGTCGCTTGAATGCCAATATAATGTGTTTGAATGTAATAAAGCAAGAGTTGCTTTGAAATGATGCAAGGTGCAAGGGAAATATGTAAATGATGCAAGAATGCATGCGATGCTTGTTAAGCTTGAGCACTAGTATATTTTGCTAATGTGAATGGTGTATATGTGCATAGAATCTCATAAATGCATTGAAGTCTTGTGAGGGCTTGTTTTAGAAGGCATGTAATGCAAGTGTTGTTTTTGTGGTTCATGTGTTGCATTGGTTTAATGCGTGAGATAGTTAGAAGGAGCTAATGGTTTTCAAAGGGTTTCTTGTTTTGAGATGTACATCAAGAATGAGGAAAGTATGTTGTGAATTGGAGGTGCTTTCCAAGGAATTTGTGTTTAACTTTGCATGTGACGTTCATGCATGAAAAGGGTTTAAATGATAGTTTGCAAGAATGTGTTTTGGGGTGAGTTGTTTAGCTTTTCTAAGCTAAAGGTTGGTGTTCATGTTGAGCAATGCATGGTTTGAAGCATGTTGCTTTAAAAAGGGGGTTTTCAAACAATGCTTTGGTTTATTGAATTGTATTTACTTTTTAAAGAATGTTTTATGATTTGCTGCATTGATGGTGTTTTGGTTTTGAGCATCCCTCACTAAGCATTATGTGCTTACGCTCCTTTGTGTCCATCAATGCAGATAATTGAAGTTGGGACAGCAAGAAGCAAGGGATTCAAGGAGAGCTCCACTTGAGAAGTATGTCTCGGTTAATAGCTATAGATAATAATGGCAATGGGGGGAGAGTCTTTTATATTGATGTGTAACAAGTTTGAGTATGTTGACCATATTTGGTTTGTGGTTTGAATCTTGTTGTTTATCGTTTTGCAACATTTGAATCTTCTTATTCATAAGTTGTTGCACTATGCTTCTTGTTTTAAAAGCTTGATCAAGTGTTGGATGTGTTGAAAGAGTTGGTGCACCTAAGGTTTGCTTTGCATCTAGATTTTATTGCAATTTGGTATTTATGATGCTTGGCCTGTTGTTGATATGTTTAGGATTGTTTTAGAGTATGTTTGATAGTGATTAGATGTGTAAAAACAGGCTTTTCTGCTGTTTCTGGGCAGGGTGTTTCGAAACACCCTTGCCTGTTTCGAAACAGGTGCATGTTTTGGCCTGGGCGTTTCGAAACGGGTAGAGGTGTTTCGAAACACTTTGGCTACTGCCAAGCCGCGTTTCTGAACGGTCAATTCCCGTTTCGAAACACTTGACCGTTGGGCACTGATTTGAATGATTTTGAGGTTTGCAAGCTTTACATTTTAGTCCTGATTTTTGTATGTGCAATTCCTTGAGTTCGAGATGTCCGTTTAAGGTGAAATTTGACAGAGAAGCATATAACCTAACTAATTTCATAATGGTATCTTAAAAATTAGTAAAGTCCTCTTAATTTCCAGATTTTACATTTTGGTCCCTAAATTCGTATGTTGTGCAATTGAGTCCCTTATTGTTTTCCGATTGCTGTGATTTTTTTGAGTATGCTTATCTCAAGAGTATGCCTAGGTTTAATGTGCATCTAGACAAGTTTAAAATAAAAAGGGTCGTTAATCAAGGTTGACTTTGGTTTTCCCCTTGTAATCTTCGTAGTTCGGGTCAACCGTTTAGGCCGGGCTAAGGGGGTTACAAACAATATGAGTAAAAAGGGTCATAAAAATAGTACTTTTGAACACTCATCACACCCCAAACTCGAACTATTGCTTGTCTTTAAGCAACGCATAACTAAAAATTACCTGCCAAGACTTTAATCATCAAAGACATGCTTCTGATTTGAGTTCAAACCTCAGAACCGTGGCACAAGATATGAGCACCTTTTAGTTTTTCGGGTAGCACAAAAATTACCCGGGACCAAACTATAATGCTCGTGACAATGTGTGTGCGTAGTTGTGTACAAATTGATTAAGAGGATTCCATGTGAACAATAGGTTTTTATCAAGTTAATTAACGGGGTATTTAATTTTACTAGAGCCAATTTCGGGCACCTCTAGTAAAGCATGTAATTTCTTATTTTAATATTAATCGACTAGAGCCAGTTTCGGGCACCTCTAGTGATTTTTAATATGTGACAACTAGAGCCGGTTTTGGACACCTCTAGCAAGAAATTATTTTTAATTCAATTTTAGTTTATGCTAAAGCCGAATAGGCACCTCTAGCACAAATTTTTAATTTCAAATTTACCCAATTTTTAAACAACCTAAGTTCACTAAGTCTCCCTTAATCAACAAGCCACAACCGTGTTAAAAAGCACAATAGGTTTTTATCAAATTAATTACCGGGGTATTTAATTTTAATAGAGCCAATTTCGAGCACCTCTAGCAAAGCATGCAATTTCTTATTTTAATATTAATCGACTAGAGCCAGTTTCGGGCACCTCTAGTGATTTTTAATATGTGACAACTAGAGCCGGTTTTGGGCAACTCTAGCAAGAAATTATTTTTAATCCAATTTTAGTTTATGCTAAAGCCGGATAGGCACCTCTAGCACAAATTTTTAATTTCAAATTTACCCAATTTGTAAACAACCTAAGTTCACTAAGTCTCCCTTAATCAACAAGCTACAACCGTGTTAAAAAAAGCAATTTTTTTTACCATCATAGTAAAATTCTAAATTCTTTTCATGCAATCCTAAAATTTAAAGGTTCTTTCAATTAAGTGCAGTGACAAAAATTCATCATTGGATATTCAACAAGTCTTAAGCAATTAAATCCAATCAAAGGCATGGCAAGTAACATATGCAACCTATATGCGATTACTAAAGATGAATGGAACTAAACATGAAACTAACTAGAAACAAACACCCCCCAAACTCGAGAGAAGCATTGTCCCCAATGCATGCAATTACAGAAAAATAAAAATAAACTAAAATGCAAATGGGTTAGTCAGAAAGGTCGTCACCTTGAATGATGAATTTTCTTCGGGCCGTTTGCTTGATTCTTTTTCCGGTTCACAGTGGTTGAATGCATGTGGCTGGTACCACATGCATAGAATTTTTTGGGCCTCCATTTGCTCCAATCGGTGTGTCAAGGGGTGGAGGATCTCTTCAATTCGATCCATGTTCACTAAAGTAGAGTCAGTTGCCTAGGCATCAGGACTTGCCGAGGCAATTTTGGTTGTTGGGGCATTCTTTGGCATGGTGGTTGTGAGTCTTGATGTGGAAAAGGAAAGAAAACAAAGAAAACCTAGAAACTAAAGATAATGAAGACAAATAAAATATCTCCTAAAATAACCGAAAATAAAATAAAGGTCAAAAAATTAAAAACGAAAAATTATTAAATTCTTAGAAAGAGCATTTTCATGCATCTTCGAAGGTTACTGCAGATACCAGAAGGCTTGAGGAGGTTCATTTCCGATACTTCTTATAGTCCATCTACACCCTCCATCGAGTGACAATATTGCCCAAAAAGAGTTGGGCCAATGTGCTCCCAGCTACTCCCTTTTGTGTTACCATGGTGGAGGTGTCTTTCTTCCGTGTTCTCTTGTAGTCCATGTATACTCTCCACCTTGCTACTATTCACGAAGACATGAATATATTAGTAGAAAAAGTTATATCAACACCCAACCATTTAATTACCTCATTCTTGTCGATTTCCATCATGGTTGGATATAGCCTTCGTTGTCGCATCAATTGCTGCTCAAGCCAATTGCCGTGGCAATCTTCTGCCAAAATTCGATGTAAGTCAAGGGAAAGACCAATTTTCTGAAAAGCTTTTTAAGTCCAAAAACCGTTTTCTTTAGGCTCCTCAAACATCTCCACCAGTAGAGATTTCGATGGCTTCAAATCTACCAGTGTCGGTTCCTCAAAGAATACCTGCAATAGAGGAGGTGAGTTTTTAAAGAATTCAAAAGGTTCAATTATCACCTGCTCATATTCCATTAACACTGTATTGCCATCGTGTTGATCCCGCATGTGGTCGTCCAATTGCCTTGGCAAATATGGATAAGAGCAATCTTCATATTCTTGCTTCAGCATCAATGTTGTAACATTTTGGGCATTAGATTCCTTAGAATTTGCTGTAACATTGATGTTCTCAGCCGCAATGAGTGTTGCTACGACATTGCTCTGTTTAGGCTCCTCAATCTTTTCCGGGGCAGTTCGTCGCATAGGCTCATCATGTGTTAGATAGTATCTCTTATTGGCATCCTCTCGATTTGGAGGTTCTAGTTGTTCCCCACACATCGGGGACCTCTCTTCGCATTGCTCCTTATCCTCTTGCCTTGGGACTTCAGTATCCCTAGGACTTAATTGTTGGTGTGTGTTATCCATGGCATTAGTGAGTCTCCTCATTCGATCTATCGAATCGCTCATGAGTGCATCCATCCTAGCCATCTTTACTTCCATAGAATTTGATAGCTCTTGATTGGATTCGATGAGAGATTTAGTTATAGCCATGAAAGCTTGAAGCGTGTCCTCCAAGGATTTTGAATGCTCTTGAGGAGGACTACATTGCCCTGACATATCTGTTCTCGTGGCACTTAGCTGCTGATAAGGACTACATTGCCAAGGCATGTCTGTTGCTGTGGCAAAATTGTTATGGTAATTTTTTTTTGAGATTTTAGATCATACCATGAAGGATTTTGCTGTTGGTTCCATCTATGGTCCTCCATGTAGTCATATGCACCGGGATTATGAAGGAAATCTTCAAACACATGATGTTCTCCATAAAAAGTGCACGAGTTTTCTATGGTATATGTTTTTCTCAGTTGATTCCTATCTTCCAACATCAACTCTTGAATAGATTTTCTTTTATTCCTCGACATGTTGATGTCCCTTAACTTGTAGTGCACTTGAATTTTTTTTTGATAAAAATAACAAAAAGAAAAGTTCATAAAACTAATAAAAATGCGATAACAAAAACAACTAACACCAATTGCAAATCCCCGACAACAACATAAAAAACTTGTTGCGTGTAATAAGTGCTTCGCAATTGTGCAAGTATACACGTCGCAAGTAATAAAGTGATATGAGTATCGAGTATCGTCTCCACAGGGATTGGTTTGGACCACTTTTCTTAAGTTACTACACTGTAAAAAATAAAAACACAAATAGGTGATAGGAAGAGTTCTAACTATCAAGTTAACTAAAGAACAATAAAAGTAAAAGATAGAGGAAATCAAATAAGAGAGAAGAGGTCGGGTTGTCGTAAATTTGAGGAATGATAATTGAATGGACCGTCTTGGCAATTGAGTGCAAGAATGACTCAATTGCTTGGGCAGTGGCAGCAATCGTATTTCCAGGGCATTGAGTTGAGGCGAGGCCAGGGCAATGAATAAAAGAAACCTATGCCGCATCAATGAGTGAAGCCGATGCCCGGACAATGAAGAAACTCGGTGATTGCCTTGGCAATACGTGAAGCGGATGCTGGGGCAATGTGGAAACAGTGCAATTGCCTTGGTAACAAACAACAACCTTCAAGGTTTTGAGTAACATTCTTCAATGACTTCTTCTTATCCCTAAGTCGAAATACTAGTTGATTGTGCAAGCCTTGATAATACCTCCCAGCGTGAAACCAAGGGTGGACAACAACCGATCTTGCACTCCTTTTAGCCATTGAAATTCACAACTTATTCTTAAGCCGAATTAGTCTTCACCATCGATTTGATTGAATAAAGACCATGCTCATTCGTTTCGTGAATCCAACTCTCTCGATATTAGATAAATAGATAGTTTCACGAGATCCTCTCCTAATTCACTTGCAAACAAGATTAAAAACAAAGAATAAACTAACTTTGAATTAAAATTGCAACTTCAAAAACCTAAACAAATCTAATCGTTTATCAAAACCACAAACCCAAAATAACCCAAGCCAATTCACATCAATTCATGGTTGGGTTTCAAAAGATATACAAGGAATAATCTTCAAACATGAATCGAATAAAATAAAGAAGAAGAAGATGATATCGCACAACTCCCTAGTCGAACTCTCTCTCAATCGATCTCTCCCCTTGAAGTTGGCAGCTTGACCTTCTTTATATAGGAGATGGCTAGGTCAAAGTCTTTCATGAGGAGTAAGTTAAGTTGGATTTAAATTGAATAAAAGCAATATTAAATCTCTTTTAATTTTATTCTAACTAAAACTCCTCATATTTTCTTGGAATTTAATCTTCTTTTCACCTCTTCATGGACTTCCAACTCCTTTTCTCCATGCCACCTATCCAGATCAAGTCAGATTTGTCCGCTCATCAATTCGGCTACACTTCACCTCATCTTTACTTGTCGGCGGTTGACTTGGGAAAAAGTTCGACATGATCTTCTTGAGTTGCCTCGACAACTTCCAGCTTGCCTGTGCATTAAATCCTACATACACAAAACAGCCTCCAACAATATCTTTTTCAACCAAAACTAATCAAAACATGAACTCAAACATAACCATAAAGGAAACAATGCAAATATGCATGAATAACTAAAAATGCAACTAATATGAGCCTAAGTCTAACAATAATATGAGTAAAAAGGGTCATAAAAATAGTCCTTTTGAACACTCATCATGTAGTTAGGGATATACACTGTCTCTGCTTAATTGATATATACTTTGGTATTTTTAATGGGAAAGGTAGTGTTTTTGTGATGCATGCGCAGGACCTAGTGGAGCTGGAGGAACGCTGGAGCAGGAAGGATAACACACCTCTCGTAGGAGCTAACGAGGCAAGAAGAGTTGGATATAAACTAACTTTGACCCACATAGACTCTTCTTAGATACGAAACCCTTTAAAGATAGCGGGAAAGCAAGATCCTCTTAAAAGAGTTTGTGCGTGCTTTAGGGTTACAAAACCCTAGTTTTCTCGCCTATATAAAGAAGACTTGGGTAACAATTGAAGGGAGCTCGATCACAGACAAAAACCCTTAGTCTTCAGCTATCGGAGAACTGTAACCACCTCCGACCCGGTTTGGGCGAAAGACTGAACTGTACGTATCACACGGGGAATATTAAAGTAACCCTGGAAGTTTACCTTAATAAACGACCTTATTTTTTCATTTTATCTTATCTATATGTTCATTATCATCCTATATGATAACCATCGCAGCGGAACAATATGCAACTCAATCAGACAATGTTTATGGACTCGATTGCATACAAACACATGTTAGGGACCATTTTGTAATTTTAAAAAAATACAAGGACTTCTTCTTTTTTAAGTTTCCAGCCTTTAATTAGTCACATTACATGCCTCTTTGTCAAATCTCAGCTCAAAACAATCATCCAAGCTCATTTAATTGCATCCACAACATTCAGGGACCAAAACGTAAAGAAACAGAACTTCAAAAGATGCCCATAACCACTTTAACTGCTGGGTGTTTTGGTACAGGTTGCCCTGTATCGGAACACCCGTATCAGAACTGGTTCAAGAATCTCGAAGCGCGAGCTTGTATCGAAACACCCTCAGTGGTGTTTCAGAACATTGGATTCTAGAAGCAAACTATTTCGAAACCCTCAAGCCATTTCAGGCTCACCATTTCGGTACAACCTTAGGTGTACAAAAACACCTAGGCCTGTAATGACAGTTTTTGCTGGTTTTTCACACTTTAATGCATTCATACTCAAATCAACATGCCTCCAACATGCATACAACATATTTAAACATCAATCCTCAATCATTCATGGCATAATCATCATCATAACATGGGCATTTGCATCAAAGGTAAACTATAGGCATGCAACCTAATGTCAAGCCAAACAAAATACCAAAATGCACGGTAAAGCATAAACCATATACCAAAGGGCATTTACAAGTCTAAAACAACAAACCAAACTTGCTCAAAATGGAGTTTACATAAATGTCCCAACAACACAATAGATCCCCCATTGCCCTTATTACGTAAAGTCTAAACCGAAACATACATTCTTAAATGAAGTCTCTTGCGATCCCTTGCTACTTGCTGCCTCCAAAACCTCAATTATCTGCATTGATGGATAAGTGAGAGCATAAGTGGAACACCCTGATTTTTTGGCCAAGAAGCTTTTAGCGATGGTTTGGAGTTAGTAGACCTAAACTCGATATCTGAGTTTTCGGGAACGGTTCTGGGAAAACATAGTTCGAGATATGATAAAATTATGAGAAAAATTCCTAAAATATTCTAAAAGTGTGAAGAAAGGTTTGGTAAAGTCAATTTTGGAAAATGGCTTTTGGAAGATCGATATTTCAATGTAGTGACTATTTTGTAAAAAGTGTAAAACCTGTTTTTAAGGACTATTTTGAAAGAGGGTCAAAACTTAGAATCTTTAGGGAGATAATATATATTTAATGGGCCTTTTCCTTTAATTGACCATTTTAAAAGGTTTTTATTAAAAAGGAATTAAAAAGAGATTTTATTAAAAGAGATTTAATCACCTAAAATCTATTTTGAAGTAACTTCCTTTTCTCTCATTTTGTCATCAGCCAAACACTTCTTTTTCTCTCAAACAATGGTTCCTGGTGTTTTTAATGCATTGAGATGCATCAATTCCCTGTTTTTGTGTGGTATAAATAGGGGAGTTTGTATCGGACATGTTTGGTGAAGTTTCAGAAGCTTAGAAAGCTTGTTTTCGCTTCGGCAAAGCAAGTGAGGCGCGGTCGGTGAGTGGAATTGGTTTTAAAAGTCTTTGAAGGACTTGAAAGCAAGTTTTGGGGGTTTAGATTGAGTTTGAAACACTAATCTAAGCCCGAAAGTAAGTTTGACATATTTCTCTCTCGTTTCTCAATTATTGTCCCATTAGTTTATGAT
Organism: Hibiscus trionum; assembly: GCA_030270665.1. Classification (NCBI taxonomy): domain Eukaryota; kingdom Viridiplantae; phylum Streptophyta; class Magnoliopsida; order Malvales; family Malvaceae; genus Hibiscus; species Hibiscus trionum. The sequence continues at coordinate 2,247,437 of BSYR01000007.1, read as the reverse complement.
CATGCTTTTGTTTTGAAGATATATATATATATATATACCTACTATTTTATGCATGTTTTGAGAAATTAAATGATGATTTTAATGATCACATGAGATAGAAATGATATTCCAAAGAGATAGAACTATTTGTGAAAATGCTATGCATTGTACATGCTTTTGAAATGGGATGAGAATGTTTTAGATTGATGCATTGAAAAACAATAGGTAATGATGTTTAAACTGAATATATTGGTATGAGATGAGATTATTGTTACCTGATATAATTGGTCGACCAATAGGATGAGAAGTGCACTATAAAATACAAAATTCATACGTGCTCTTTGGTTCGGGCAATGTGGGTAGTGCCATCCCGTTCCAAAGTGAGAGTCCGATGATGCGAGATTCCATCGGGGTAGGTCTTGGTGAAACACCCAAGCTCTGTGGCGATGAGAGATGCCACCATGAGTGTCCGGTGATGTGAGATTCCACCAGGGTAGGACTTGACATTTAGTCAAGCTATCCACATATCCGAGTAATGTTGCTAAAATGCCAATATATGAGATTGATTATGAGATGCACATGTACCTCGGTATAAATGATTTTTATGCATGATGTTTTGCATATGAGAATATGATTTGAGGAATGCTTTATGAGAATTAAGCATGTAAGGCTATGCCTTGAGATTTTACAATTTGATGAATGCAAGAGATAGATGGTACATGTGATTTTAATGATGTGGTTTTACTTGTGTGGTTTGTTTTGAGCATCCCTCACTAAGAAATTGTGCTTACGCTCTCTTTTTCCAACAATGCAGAGAATTAGCTTGTGTGGGCAGCAAAGAGGCAAGAAGGTTTCCAAGGTTTTGGATAAAGCTCAAGTATGGCTTTATTTTTGCTTATTAGTAATAATAGTTGGCAATGAGAGAATGCTTTGTGTTTGGGAGATTTTGTTTTGGAACTCCCTGTTTTGAGGCATGTTTGTAATGCCCTTAATGACTTGTAAATGGCCTTCAATGTTTGGTTTATGCCTTGGTTTGTGTTTTGACTTCTAAGTGGCTATTTTTGTATAGGTTGCTTGCATATAGATTCCCTTAATGCCTATGGACTTGCTATGATGTTGTTTCTACCATGTATGTTGTGCTTTGATGTTCTAAATATGTTGTAAGCTTGTTGGAAGTATGTTGGAATGGTTTAGTATGGATTAAAGTTTGAAAACCAACAAAAATTCTCATTACAGGCCTAGGTGTTTCAGTACACTCGAGCCTGTACCGAAATAGTGAGCCTGAAATGGCCTAAGGGTTTCGAAACAGGGAGGTCTGTTCTGGTACATTTTGCCACTGGAAGCCTTTGTTTTGAAACACCTCGATACGGGCCTGTGTTCCGAGCCATGTCAACCTATTTTGGTACGCCTATTTCGATACAAGGCTAGCATGTACCAAAAAAACAAGCTGTTATGTTAGTTGTTAGAATATTCTAAAATTTTGTTTCCTTACGTTTTAGTCCCTGAATGTTGTGTATACAATTAAATGAGCACGAATGTTTATTTTGAGCTGAGTTTTGGCAACGAGGCATGAATATGTTTAATTAATGGTTGGTAACTATAAAAGTGGATAAGTCTCTGTACTATGTTAAAATTACATAATGGTCCCTAAATTGTATTCGAATGCAAATGAGTTTTAATTCGTTGTTTGATCGAGTCGCAAATTGTTCCGTTGCGATGTTAAACACTTAGGATCCCAATGAGCATATAGAAAAAATAAATTAAAAAAGGATTGTTTATTGAGGTAAACCTTCTGGTTTACTTCAATATTCCCCGTGTGATCCGTTCGATTCGGTCTTTCGCCCAGACCGGGTCGAGGGGGATACATTTGGTGGTATCAGAGCCAGGTTTCAAAAGAATTTGGAGGCAAGGTTGATTGGATATTGTTGTTTGGTTGAATCCTTGATGAGTGCTATGCACTGTGATTGATTATGCTATGTTTTGATCATTGTTTGATCTGTGTGAGACGTACGGTGTTTGATAACATGATTTGTGATTGTTATGTGCTATTGGGGGAGAGGTCAAGGGTACTCATTGCCATATTATTACTAATGGAAAGAGAATTTTGGTTTTGAAAAGTAAAACTTGAACACTTTGGATTCTTGCTTTGGCTAGCCTGATTGTTTTTATTCTTGCATTCTTGATAGCTATATCGTTTTGATAATGGGACTGTTAAGTATGCAAAAGTCCTATATTTATGTACTAGTTTAGCTCAATTATTGTTGTTCTTAAGTATAGTTTATGTTGCATTTATTAGGTAAACTTACACAAAACAACATAGATTAGATATTCTGCCTTGTTTGATGCACTTAATTGTTTTTATCTAAAAGATACTGCTCAAGCGTGTTTTCTAACTGTGCGTAGGTACCCGCCTATGCAGATGTCGCTGAGGCAGCAGAGGAGAAGCTGGAAACTGAAGGAGGAAGCTGCTGGAACAGTTAGAGAGCAGATCAAGGAGGAAAGGACCAGAATGAAAAGCTGAGCCAACCCTTGCGCACCAGACCACACCTCTGTCGAGGCAGCAACTCGAGGAAGAGTGGAAAAATGCAAAGTGGTATGCGATAGAAAGAGCTCATCAAGCCTGATTTTTAGAGACCAATTGCACGTGCATTGGAGCCTAGCAGACAAAGAAAAGCCAAGTTCAAAGTCAAGATGGAAAAAGTCAAATGGGAATCTAGGAAGATTTAATGTTGGGTATGATCTTTTAATGAGTTGTAATTGTATTCTAACTAGTATTCCTACCCTAAACTGACTTAGGCCTAGGCTCCTCCCATATATATATATGTAATCGACTTGAAGGAGAGAACACAATTGAGATTAGAGAGAAACTCATTCTTGTCGAAAACACTAGTTCCTTCAATTCCCCACCATGTTCTAAACCTTCCCTAGGGCTAAGGGTTGGTTGCGTAGTAGTTGTGAGAGTTTGCTTGTATTCGTTTAGGATTTCAGTTTTGCAATAAAATTCAAGGTTTGTTTACTCTTGGTTCTTCATTGTTGCAATCTTTATCGGGGGAGAAGAGGGCGGTAATCTATTTGTTCAACATCGGGAGAGTTGAACTCACGAAACGAGTAGACACGGTTTTATCCAACCATAGGGTAAAGCTACTTCGTCTTAGGGATAAGTTTAGAAGTTCAGCGGCTAAGAGAGGTTCAATAATCGGTTGGTGTTGACCCTTAGATTCACGTCGGAGGTATCATCCAAGACGTGTTCGCAAATAATACTTCAAGCTTCGGGAGAAGAGGGAGTTCTAGAAGGGAGCCTTGCCAAACCTTGAATCATTGCTTAACTGCCCAGGCAGTCACTTGGTCTCTACCGAGGCAGGCGCCTGCCGAGGCATAGTCGTGGGCGGCTGTTGAAAGTTGTTATGTTGATCTGCAAAACTGTGCCGAGATAGTACATTCAATCTCCACACTACGAAGCATCCAATACCGACTCATTCTCTCACTATGATATCTTAATTTACTTTACTTGTTTTAGTTTTAGTCTTAATTAAACCAACTCTCATTATTTGTGTTTTAATTTTACTTGTGCAGAAAAGTGAACTCTGAAGGTTGTCACAATCCCTGTTGAGACGATATCTTAAATACTATAACTTGACACCGTGTATACTTTCACGCTAATTGCACATCACTTTTGCACACAACAGGGACCGAGATGAGAGCTTAGAGGCAACATGCGTAATTTGGTTGATAATGAGATAGATGAGAACATTGAGAATTTGCCGTCGCCTCCTCTTGGTGGTTGTGGAACTGGAGCGGGAGTTGGTGTTGGAGGTATTGGACCTCAGGTAACACAAGGGCAAGCTACTGCTGATATGACACCGTTGATTCAGGCTATAGCTGGGTCTTTTAAGGCAACAATAACAGGGATGCACGTGGCCGCAACTCAGTCTAGTGCTGATGGTGGTTTACCTTTGGAACGTTTACGCAGTTTGGGTGGAACTGAGTTTAGAAGCCTATCTCCTGAGAGTTCTGAGGCTTGGTTTAAGAGTACCAAAAGGATTCTGGGTCAGATGAGTTGCAATGATGTGCAGAAGTTGGGTTGTGTTGTCTCATTGCTTCACGGAGATGCTTATACGTGGTGGATGACCATCACTGCGGGTATAGAACCTGCCGAGGTTACTTGGGCATTCTTTGTAAATGCTTTCAAGAAGAAGTATTTTGGTTTTTGTTATCTAGATGAGAAGAAGAGAGACTTTATGTCATTGGTGCAATGAAATATGACTATTTCTGAGTATGAAGTTCAGTTTGTTCGGTTGAGCCAGTATGCTCCTGAGCTGGTTCTCGATGAATAGAAGAGATGCGGTCATTTTTGCTATATGTTGGTGGAGGATATTAAGACCTACATGTTTGCTTTGGACTACACCGATTTCGATGTCTTAATCACATGAGCGAAGGACATTGAACATAATTTAGGTCTGGCTGCTCGTTCATGTGGTTCTAGCTCTGGAAAGAGGGCTGGTGAGTATGATGGTTGAAAGGATCGTTATAATAAGAATAAGGATCAGAGGTATCTGTTGGAGTATGCCCAAAGACCAATCATATGATGATTGAATAGACATACTATTTTACTAGATTTATCAAGTAATGGCATTGCCGTTATTATCATTTGGTATGTTTCTGTGCATCAAACTAACCATTGGATAATAATGTCCATACAATAATACGATTATTGTTAAATAGGATCCTTAGTCGAATATTATTACGGGTATGGACAGTGATAATATATAAAGACTAATATGTGGTTGATTGATAACAAGTGTTGTCATTGACATAGAGATGTCAAAATCAACACATAAGTATTTGTTAGAGAACAACATACTGGATTGACCCGCTATGAGCATGTTTCTTGGGTAATTATGTGACAATCACAACATTGCTCATGATAAACATATGTATAATCCTCACACTTGAGATCAACATGATTTCAACATAAAGATTTACGTATTTTGACATAGTCAAACGTGTGTCGTAACTGACTACATTATAAAGACTGATGATTGGATACGTGATGACCTATGTAGTGAAATATGGTTGATCAAGAAAGGATTTGTCCCTCCTACATAATGGGAGAAATATCTTCGGCCACTTGATTGAGTGAGATTAGAAAATGCATGGCCATGCTCGAATATTATGATATGAGATATCATAGAGATTCATTTATCATAATCTACTCAAGACATCAAGAAACACTAGATGGACAACACAAGTGTGACTAACCCATGACTTGTGTTCATCTAAGATATAAAGGACAAAAGGATGAAATACATAAAGGAAGTTTATTCAGGAATTAGGAAAGTCAAACCATGACTTCTTACAACTTAGGGAGCAATGAAGTATTGCTAGATGCCACTCATTGTTTGTAAAATTAGAACAATTCTAATTTTGCTGCTAACGTTGCATGGACCTACAAGGTCACACCCTTCGAATGAAACGAACAAAAATTGGAAACCATACTCCCTATTTTAGGGAGGTTGCCGAAAATCCCCTATGGGAGAAGGGAAATCGGCAACTCCCTTAAATGGGAATAATATTGGATAAATATTGTATTTATCAAATATTATTTAGAGTATGGAAAATATTTAGAGACTTAAATATTATAGAATAAGATTATAGAAATTTAAATATATATTTGAAATTTATATAATGTATATTTAATTCAAAGTTTATGTAGAATTAGATTCTATATAATTAAAAAACATATATTTAAATATATTTAAATCCAAGTAAAGATAGAATGAGATTCTATAATATATATATATATATATATTTGGATTAAATATAATGTATATTTAAATCTATGTTTTATGTAGAATAAGATTCTACATAATTAAATATATATATTTCATTTAATATTATTAAATATAATGTATATTTAATATAAACCAATTTCAAGTAGAATTAGATTCTATGAATTTTGGTTGAACTTGGATTTAAGGAATTCAACTAGAATTAAGTCTCTGAATACTATTTAAAGGGACAAGGGCTAGCAACCAAATCATCCCTATTCCTCCTTGCAAATTTCGACATATCCTTGGGAATTCCCCTATGGAATTTTCGACAAGTCCCAGATTTCTTCTGAGAAGCTGTTCAATATTTTTTTGGTGTTCCTCTTGCCCCTGGCAAATTCCTGGCGATTTCCTAGTTCGAATCCAAGTCCTAGTAGAACCCCTGGTCAATTTCAGACTCCCTCAGGAATCCCTTGAGGGATTTCGACTTCTCCCTGGAAGGTGTTCAAACCTGTCTAAATTTATCCCTAAGTGTTAGGGAGGCGGAAACATTGTTCGTTTTGTTCGGGTGGACTCCATAGAGGTCGTTGCGAACCTGTGACGATTCAGGTTTTACTTGATGTGGTTATTCCGACATACCGTCGGTTTTCCAGTTTCTAGAGTTTTAAAAGGTAACTCTTCAACTTTTCTCCCCGGATTCGTTCCTGTACATGGATCCTGGATGGATTACATCGAATTATTTTTCCTCTCCGCCACGAGGCGTGCCGACGTGACCCAATAGTGGTATCAGATCCACTTGTATCATACGAATTCGGACTTAAATTCTTGGGTGATGTTTATGTATGAGATGCTTGCTGTTTGATTCGATTTAGATATTTATCGTTTATCGTTTCACACCTAATAAAGACTTATTTCGATTATCACCGAATGATTAAGAGTTAATCATAACTATGTTAGGTTGCTTCAATGTTAAATGTTAACATGTTGAGACTAATAGTTAGTCTAGAGAACAAGTAGTTGTTCGTAGTTTCATAGATTTATGAAATCTCTGAAAGGGCTTCTAATTTGATAAAATTTATCAAACTATCTTTCACGGTGAATCCATAAGAGTTATGGTTAGACGTTATGAAAAATGCATGTCTAGGATTGGCATCATCAAAGACCTGGTACTTAAGTGTGCCTAGTGCGCCACCTCTTTTTCATGTTGACCTACCTGGTGCATTTGTTCGTTAACGCAAATGGTTTATGAAACCTCGTGATCCTTCTTTGGCCCATTAACCGCAACATAGGGATAATCAGTTTAAAACTCCGTAAACATGTCGTTACTTTGTTCGCACGATGTTTGAAATGCATGTTAGATTGCACGGTGTTTGTTTTGCATGGTTATAACCCATAGCCTTTATAGTTTTGGTTTTTATAAATACGGCATGCGTGTCGTGCCTTTCTCTATCTTCTATAGGACTTCTCTTCTCATCTCACTCCCTCGCATGTAATGCGAGTTTCTGAAAATTGTAAATACTCATGGAGATAAAGCAAGAACAAGGTAGCAGCGTGGTGGGCCTTCCCTGGTGGACCGGGCGTTTCAGAAGCAGATTCTATCTTCAGTAGAATGGTCCTCCCATTGGCTTGGGACGGGTCGCCTTAGGTTAAGAAGGGCTATAATCATTGCATATTTATTTACCGCTTATATTTACCTTGTATGTGATGCAATGGATGTTTTATAAGCATGATTAAACATAGTTCTATTGATAGGATCAATGTTAAAATGATGAGATAATTAAGTAAATCCCTCACTATAATTCTAAGTCTGTTTTAACCATCCAATATTTACCCTCGTTAAAGCTTCGATCGATATAATGCGAGCTTTGCCAAAGCAATGTCACATTTATCTATCTTAGTTAAACGCGAAGAATAAGCTAGTGATATTCGCCGGTTGAGATATTGGTATTGACTTAACTGGGTTGTTCTAATAGGATTAGAAAACCTAGTGGTTAAAAGTTTTGGATAATCATAAGATGATTTAAAGAACAAGAGTTGTTCGCCAAAAGATGAGGAATTACATGAAATATAATTAGTAAGGTGTTACTTACCTAAATAACCATTTCCTAAAAGACTGGCCAAAGTTGATTTAGGAATGGTGAAATACGGATCCTCACTCACTAGAAAAACTATCGAAACATTTTTCCGAAATTAAAACTAGAGGGTTTTTAATTTTGAAGAAAATAGTGGGAGTAAATTTATAGTAAAGACCTATCTATAAATTTTAAAATTTAGTAAAACTTATGTAGCATATTTTCTTTGTTGTAGAATTAATGGCAAATAATACTCTATCTCTGTGATCTATCCTTGAGAAGGATAAGCTCAATGGCATTAACTTCCTTGACTGGTTCCGCAATTTGAGAATTGTTCTCAAACAAGAAAAGAAGGAATATGTCATTGAAAAACCTGTTCCTGATAAACCGGTTGCCACTGTTTCCAGAGCTGACAAAGACAAGTTTAAGAAACACATGGACGACATGCTGGATGTCGGTTGTCTTATGCTTGCCTCCATGACCCCTGAGCTTCAGAAGCAACATGAGGACATGGTAGCTTATGATATGATTCAAAATATCAAGGAGATTTATATAGGGCAAGCTCGTCATGAAAGGTACAAGACCTCTAAAGCTCTGTTTCAATGCAAGATGAGTGAGGGATCTCCCGTAGGAGCTCATGTCATCAAAATGATGGGCTACATCCAAACGTTGGAGAAGCTCGGCTTTCCGCTGAAAGACGAATTAGCTACTGATGTCATCCTGCAATCTTTGCCGGATAGTTTCAATCAGTTCGTCCTTAATTTCAATATGAATGAAATTAACAAGACGCTGCCACAGTTGCTTGGCATGTTGAGAACTGCTGAAATCAACCTGAAGAAGGTAGGACCTAAACCTGCTCTGATGGTTCGCAAGGGCAAGAAAAAAGGTAAATCGGCAGCAAAGTCTAAAGGTGATGGTAAGACCAAAACCGATGGAAATGAGGCATTGAAACCTAAGAAGGGAATCAAGAAGGATGGAAAATGTTTCCATTGCGGCAAGACCGGACATTGGAAGAGAAACTTTCCCACACACCTACAAGAAGTCAAGAAAGCAAAAACGAGTGAGGCATCAACCTCAGAGGCTTCTAAAGAGAAGGCATCAGAATAGACATGGACCTGTGAATGGAAATAAAGCAAGAGTTGCTACATCATCCATTAGGACATGTGTTTTTGCTTAAATAGATTTGTTTTAGTTTTTAAGATTATTATTTTGTGCCTAAGTTTTAGTTATCTTGTAAGGACAAGATATTTTAATTTTGAGATTATTTAAATAAATGTTATTCTTTTAATCTCTTATGGCACAACGAATCAATGATCTTTAAACTAAACAAATCAATAATATTTATAAGGAATATGTCATTGAAGAACCTGTTCCTGATGAACCGGTTGCCACTGCTTCCAGAGCTGACAAATACAAGTTTAAGAAACACATGGACGACATGCTGGATGTCGGTTGTCTTATGCTTGCCTCCATGACCCTGAGCTTCAGAAGCAACATGAGGACATGGTAGCTTATGATATGATTCAAAATCTCAAGGAGATTTATGAAGGGCAAGCTCGTCAAGAGAGGTACGAGACCTCTAAAGCTCTGTTTCAATGCAAGATGAGTGAGGGATCTCCCGTAGGAGCTCACGTCATAAAAACGATGGGCTACATCCAAACATTGGAGAAGCTCAGCTTTCCGCTGAAAGACGAATTAGCTACTGATGTCATCCTACAATCGTTGCCGGATAGTTTCAATCAGTTCGTCCTTAATTTCAATATGAATGAAATTAACAAGACACTGCTACAGTTGCTTGGCATGTTGAGAACTGTTGAAATCAACCTGAAGAAGGTAGGACCTAAACCTGTTCTGATGGTCCGCAAGGGCAAGAAGAAAGGTAAATCGGCAGCAAAGTCTAAAGGTGATGGTAAGACCAAAACGATGAAAAGGAGGCATTGAAACCTAAGAAGGGAATCAAGAAGGATGAAAAATGTTTCCATTGCGGCAAGACCAAACATTGGAAGAGAAACTACCCACACACCTACAAGAAGTCAAGAAAGCAAAAACGAGTGAGTCATCAACCTTAGAGGCTTCTAAAGAGAAGGCATCAGAATAGACATGGACATGCGAATGGAAATAAAGCAAGAGTTGCTACATCATCCATTAGGACATGTGTTTTTGCTTAAATAGATTTGTTTTAGTTTTTAAGATTATTATTTTGTGCCTAAGTTTTAGTTATCTTGTAAGGACAAGATATTTTAATTTTGAGATTATTTAAATAAATGTTATTCTTTTAGTCTCTTATGGCACAGCGAATCAATGATCTTTAAACTAATCAAATCAATAATATTTATAAGATAAATAAAACAAATGACTAATCTCAAACTCATAAAAAGTATTAAGGTAATTTGATGAGATCAAATTCAAGAATATTTAAAGTTTAATGAACTTTCAAAGAATATGGGATTGTCTCATAATTAAATCCCACAACTGGAACGAAAAGTCTTTGAAAGAGAATCAAATATGTTAGACATGTTTTGATTCAGAACAAGTCATTTTCGACTTCTTTACACACTAGAAAAACAACTCTCATACTTAATCGTGTTTTTTTTCGAAATATCATATAAGATATGGACTAAGAATTGTTCTAGAATACCTTTGAAGTTTTAAGGTTACTTACATGTTAAAATGTTTACAAAGTTCGAACCTTAACAACTCCATTTGTTGTTTATCCTAACGAGAACAAAGCGTTTGTTTCTCAAACGAGAGTTTATCTTGAAAGAGATTAATTCTCACAAAGGGATATTATTTCTTCAACTTTAACGAGAACAAAATATTTGTTGCTCAAACGATAGTTTATCTCGAAAGAGAATACTTATCACTAAGGGATTTCATTTTTCAACGAGAACAAAATGTTTGTTGCTCAAACGAGAGTTTCTCTTGAAAGAGATTACCTCTCACAAAAGGAAAAAACTGAATTTGGAATGTGAAGAAATTTTAGACAACAAATTTATGAACCAAAGATTGAGAATGTTCCACAAATGATCAAGGAACATTGGAACAAAACACAACCATTGTGTTGATCCTTAAGAGAATACCATATACTTGAGAAATATGGATTTCTCACTATCCGTACATGGAAACACTCTTCTTTTCAGATCAAGATAAAGACTAGGTCTTATCAGAAAGCAATGGTGAGCCCAAAATTCGAGAAATGGCTAAGAGCCATGAGATATGAGATGGAATCCATGTCTAAAACCAAGTATAGACTTTGGTTACCTAAAAGGGTAAAACCTAAGAGGTATGAATGGGTTTTTCAAAAAGGAAAAACCGGCATTGATGATAAAACATACAAAGCATGATTCGTCACTAAAAATTTTCGACAAACTTCATAGTATAGACTATGATAAAACATCTTCCCTGTAGCTATGTTTAATCCATCTTAATCTCACTTGCAAGTAGTTACATACGATGACTATGGAATCAAATAAAGGAATGTCAAAACCACTTTCCTAAGGGAAAACTTGAAACAGATGTGTACATGACACATCCAGAAGGTTTTGTCACTCCAGTAAACACTTGGAAGGTATGTAAGCTACAAAGGTCTATCCATAGACTAAGGCAAGCTTCTCAAAGTTGGGATATTCATTTCAGAAGATACACTCAAAAGGTTTGGTTTATCTAGAAACAAAGGGGAGTCTTGTTTTCAAAAGAACTAGTGGGAGCATTATTACTTTCCTAAGTATTGTATGTAGATGACATACTCATCAAAAGGAACTAAAGATCGCAATCCGTTTTGCATTAATAAAAGATACTGCGAGTTAGCAACATGAGACAATACCTAACTCTACAACATAGGCTGAATGTATTACAGTCGACATAGCAATAAAGAAGGATATTTGGATTTAAAGGGTTCACTTCTGAACTAAGGGTTGTTCCCATCATATTAGATGCTACATAACTCTGTTATGATGGAACCTTTGCGTAAGCAAATAAAACCCAGATTTCATCAATAAATCCAAACATATTCTAAAGTACTTACATATTGGAGATGTGAAAGTATGCAACAAACGCACAAAGTTGATAACTTTGTCAACTCCCTGACAAAGCTTTTGACACAACATAAGCATGTCAGCTACACTAAGCCATGTCATATTAGATACGAGAATGATTGGTCTTAGTGCTAGTGGGAGATTGTTGGAGTATGCCCAAAGACCAATCATATGATGATTGAATAGACATACTATTTTACTAGATTTATCAAGTAATGGCATTGCCATTATTATCATTTGGTATGTTTCTGTGCATCAAACTAACCATTGGATAATAATGTCCATGCAATAATACGATTATTGTTAAATAGGATCCTTAGTCTAATATTATTACGGGTATGGACAATGATAATATATAAAGACTAATATGTGGTTGATTGATAACGAGTGTTGTCATTGACATAGAGATGTCAAAATCAACACATAAGTATTTGTTAGAGAACAACATACTAGATTGACCCGCTATGAGCATGTTTCTTGGGTAATTATGTGACAGTCACAACATTGCTCATGATAAACATATGTATAATCCTCAGACTTGAGATCAACATGATTTCAACATAAAGATTTACGTATTTTGACATAGTCAAACGTGTGTCGTAACTGGATACATTATAAAGACTGATGATTGGATACGTGATGACCTATGTAGTGAAATATGGTTGATCAAGAAAGGATTTGTCCCTCCTACATAATGGGAGAAATATCTTCGGCCACTTGATTGAGTGAGATTAGAAAATGCATGGCCATGCTCGAATATTATGATATGAGATATCATAGAGATTCGTTTATCATAATCTACTCAAGACATCAAGAAACACTAGATGGACAACGCAAGTGTGACTAACCCATGACTTGTGTTCATCTAAGATATAAAGGAAAAAAGGATGAAATACATAAAGGAAGTTTATTCAGGAATTAGGAAAGTCAAACCATGGCTTCATACAACTTAGGTAGCAATGATATATTGCTAGATGCCACTCATTGTTTGTAAAATTAGAACATTTCTAATTTTTCTGCTAACGTTGCATGAACCTACAAGGGTCACACCCTTCGAATGAAACGAACAAAAATTGGAAACCATACTCCCTATTTTAGGGAGGTTGCCGAAAATCCCCTATGGGAGAAGGGAAATCAGCAACTCCCTTAAATGGGAATAATATTGGATACATATTGTATTTATCAAATACTATTTAGAGTATGGAAAATATCTAGAGACTTAAATATTATAGAATAAGATTCTAGAAATTTAAATATATATTTGGAATTTATATAATGTATATTTAATTCCAAGTTTATGTAGAATTAGATTCCACATAATTAAAAAACGTATATTTAAATATATTTAAATCCAAGTAAAGATAGAATGAGATTCTATATAATAAAAATATATATATTTAGATTAAATATAATGTATATTTAAATCAATGTTTTATGTAGAATAAGATTCTACATAATTAAATATATATATTTCATTTAATATTATTAAATATAATGTATATTTAATATAAACTAATTTCAAGTAGAATTAGATTCTATGAATTTTGGTTGAACTTGGATTTAAGGAATTCAACTAGAATTAAGTCTCTGAATACTATTTAAAGGGACAAGGGCTAGCAACCAAATCATCCCTATTCCTCCTTTTAAATTTCGACATATCCCTGGGAATTCCCCTCTGGAATTTTCGACAAGTCCCAGATTTCTTCTGAGAAGCTGTTCGATATTTTTCTGGTGTTCCTCTTGCCCCTGGAAAATTCCTGGCGATTTCCTAGTTCGAATCCAAGTCCCGGTAGAACCCCTGGTCGATTTCAGACTCCCTCAGGAATCCCTGGAGGGATTTCGACTTCTCCCTGAAAGGTGTTCAAACCTATCGAAATTTATCCCTAAGTGTTAGGGAGGCAGAAACTTTGTTCTTTTTGTTCGGGTGGACTCCGTAGAGGTCGTTGCCAACCTGTGACGATTCCGGTTTTACTTGACGTGGTTATTCCGACATACCATCGGTTTTCCAGTTTCCAGAGTTTTAAAAGGTAACTCTTCATCTTTTCTCCTTGGATTCGTTCCTGTACATGGATCCTGGCTGGATTACGTCGGATTATTTTTCCGCTGCGCCACGGGGCGTGCCGGCGTGACCCAACAGTATCAACTGGATCCTAGGTAGGGTGGTGGTAACCCTGGTCGTGATCATCAAGGTCAGAATGCTTTCATTTGTACTCCAGATTGTAACCGGTGCGGTGGGAGGCACACATTAGAGTGTTGGGGTAATTTGGGTACGTGCTGGATCTGTGGATCACGATGAAACATGAAGCGTGATTGTCCACAGCTCGTTAGAGATGGACAAGCTTCAGTGCGAGCTGCTGAGCAACAAAGAGGTCGTGGGTGCGGCCGTGGTAACTTTTAACGTAGAGATGATGGACAAAGGAATGTTGCTCATGTGGTTGCTGTTCAACCCGAGGGAGGTGAACAGGCTAGGGTGTATGCACACCGTGAGGGAAAGAATGAAACGGATGTGATTGCAGGCACTTTTACTTTGCAATCCTTGTCATTACTTTCTTTGATTGATTATGGTTCTACTCATTCACACATTTTGCATGAGCATGCACAAGTTCTTGGTTTGCCTATTGAGTTGCTAGATGTTGGTATGCGTGTAACCAGTTCTTTCGATGAAACAATTGTTACAAGAAATTTGTTTAGGAGATGTCCTTTATTTGTTTAAGGACATGTATTTGAGGTTGATCTTCTGGAATTGCCTTTCTATGGTTTCGATGTAATTCTTGGTATTGATTAGTTAAAAGAGCATAGGGATGTGGTTGATTTTGAGACCAAGCGAGTTTTGTTGAAACTTGCTGATGATTATGAGGTGGTGGTTGTAGGTGAGAATGTGAAATTCTTATCTAATGTGGTTTCGGCTCTTGAAGCGAGTTGGATGATGCATTTGGGATGTGAAGCTTTCCTAGCTTATGTTATGAATCTGAGTACAAAAGAGGTACGAGTGCAAGACATACGTACGATATGTGAGTTTCCGGGTGTCTTTCCATAAGAGTTGTAACCCCCTTAGCCCGGCTTAGACGCTTGACCCAGACTACGAAGATTACACGGGGAAAACCAAAGTCAACCCGAAAGTCAACCTTGATCAACGACCCTTTTTTTCATTTTAATCTTGTCTAAATACATATTAAACCTAAGTGAGTTCTCACGAAACATGAATGAGAAAGGCATAGTGATCGGATATCATTTAAGGACTCAATTGCACCTTACCCAAGAATAGGGACCAAATTGTAATTTTTGTAAATTAGAGGGACTTTTTTTGATTTTAGGATTACCAATATGAAATTAATCATGTTACATGCTTCTCTGCCAAATTTCAGCTTAAAAGGACATCTCAAGATCAAGCAATTGAAATCACAACATTTAGGACTAAAATGTAAAGCATGCAGACTCAAAACAATTCAAATCTGTGTCCAACGGTCACCCGTTCCGGAACACCTACCCACCGTACCGAAACGCTGTATCAAAACAGTGTTTACCGTTTCGGTACGCGGGTATATTCCGAGACCAGTTTCGAAACACGACATTCCAGTAGCCAAACTGTTTCGAAACAGCCCCATACGTTCCGAAACGTCAAGACCATTTCAGGCCCCCGTTTCGAAACACTATAGGGTGTTTCGATACACCCTGCCCAGAAACAGCAGCAAATGCTGGTTTTTCATTCATAAACACACTCAAACGTGCCTCAAAGACTCCCAAATCATACCAACAAACCATCATACATATAAGGAACATATTTAGGACATTCTAACACGAACATAGCATCAAACACAAATTCACATAGTCTAGAGGCATGCTTCCTAGTTTCAAACCAATAAAAGCAATCCAACCTCAAACCAAAACAATTAAGGCCATTTACAACTCAAACAAATCAACACAAACATGCCACAACCTTAGGGAGTTCAAACATATCTCCCAAATACAATCCTTGGTTTCCCATTGCCATTATATCAAAACTAAAGTGTGTGAAAACTTCACCATACATGAGCTTGAACCTCCTTGGATGATCTTAACTTCTTTGATGCCCGAAAACACCTCAATTATTTGCATTATTGGTAAAAGAGAGAGCGTAAGCACAAATGCTTAGTGAGGCATGCTCTAAAGAAAACCAACACAAAAATGCATATCTTGAAAACACTTTCTCAAAAGCTTTTGAACAACATGCTCATTCTATCTCATGCTTGAAAACCATTCAAAGCAACTTCTCATTGAAAACACATGTACCTTCATTCTATCTCATGCATTAAAACCAATGCAAAACTAATGGCAAGGCCATACTCAAGCTTGTGCTCTAAAGCATTTCATAAACAAACCACATATGTATTTCTCATAGCATAAACCATTTCATCAAAGGTACATGTGAATCAAAACCATTACATATTTTATATTGGCATTTCACATCTCATTATTACTCGGATATGCGGACATCTCACTAGACACTTCCGGTGGCATCTCCCATCACCGTACTCACTCGTCTAGCAACATAGTTTTCGGTGGAATCTCACATCATCGTACTCACATGACAGAATCTCTCATCGCCACAAAGCTTGGGTATTTCACCAAGTCCTACCTGATGGAATGCCCATCATCGGTTCTCTCCCTTTGGCTTAACCAAAGAGCACGTACGAATTTTTAGTTTATAGTGCACTCTCATCCTATTGATCGATCAATTATATCCGGTAAGTATCCCAACACAACCACGTCCTTATACCTCCAGCTATGACAGAACACCAAAATCACCCCAAAAACCATCATTCTAACAAGCAAAACTTAGGAAAACAAACCTATTCGGGATTTGATTGATAAAACCTCATTTGTAACATCTATTAACATCCAAAATACATTAGAAAACCATCTCAAAACATAGCCCAATCATTCACCACGAAAATCTTCAAGATCTCTTCCAAAATCTTGAGTTTTAAGACAATTTCTTGTTTCTAACATTAAAACCACTTAAAAATCATTAACAAAGGATTGATAACTTGGGAATTTCAGTAAATAACTGATCATTAGAGGAGAAGGATGAAGCTTACCTCTAATGGATGATTTCTCCTTGATTTGGGAAAGTTTTCTTGAAAATTCAATGTAGAAAGCAAGTGGATTTGATGAGGAATTGATTAAGAATAAAGGAGTGATTGAAATCTCATCAAATAAAGTGAAAATCCAAGTAAATTTGCTGAAGAGAAAGTGTTTGGTTGAAAGGAATTTGAGAGAAAATAAAATGAGGGAAAATTTGTGAAAAGTAGTTATGAAAAGTCAAAGGTGGATTTCTAATTTAATCACCCTTCATTTTCTTTAATTAAAAAATTAACTAAATCACCCAAATTAAGGAAAATCCGATGAAAAAATTATGGTAAAATTAGCTCCTTAAAGATTCAAAGTTTCAATGCTTTACAAAACATACACTACCTAACTTTGCAAAAACATGCGATTTGGTCACTACACCAAAATGTAGTATTTCCAAACCTTATTTTGTAAATTTGATTCCACCATTATCTTTTATATATTAAATGAGGATTTTTGGATATTTTTCTATATTTTTAAAGTATCCCGAACTAGGTGTTCCCTAAAACTCCCTTTTAGATTCGAACCGTTTTCCAGACCGATCCGGTTCAGACTCTAAACATCTAGGCCCAAATTTGGGGTGTTACAACTCTCCCACTCTTAAGAAATTTCGTCCTCGAAATTTACCTGGAGGAAAAAGGTAAGGAAACTGCTTCTTCATATCTTCCTTTCTTTCCCACGTGGCTTCCTCAACACCACGATGCCTCCACAACACCTTAACCAGCTCAATGGTCTTACCCCGGAGAACCTTACTGTCCGAATCCAAAATCTCGACTGGTTCCTCATCATAAGTCAAATTTGGATTCAACTCAACTTCCTCCACATGCATAACATGCGAAGGATCCGATCTATACCTCCGAAGCATAGATACATGAAACACATTATGTATCTTCTCTAGCTCTTGTGGTAGCCTCAGCTTATCAGCAACAAGACCCACACGTTCTATCACCTCGTATGGCCCAATATATCTAGGGCTCAACTTACCCTTCCGGCCAAACCTTATCACCTTCTTCCAAGGTGAAACCTTTAAGAACAAACGGTCACCCACCGCAAACTCTATCTCCTTACGCTTCAAATACGCGTAAGACTTTTGCCGATCCGAGGATGCCTTCAACCGCTCACAAATGAGCTTCACCTTCTCGGTGGTTCCTTTCAACAAAGCTGTCATCGAGACCAACTTTTGTCCTGTTTCAGCCCAACAAAGAGGAGTTCTGCACTTCCTCCCATACAAGGCTTCATAAGGTGCCATTTGAATACTTGCCTGGTAGCTATTATTATAAGCAAACTCCACCAAAGGCAAGTGCTTCTCCCAAGAGCCTTGAAACTCAATCACGCAGCACCTCAACATATCCTCAAGAACTTGGATAACACGATCAGACTGTCCATCCGTCTGCGGATGATAAGAAGTACTGAAATTCAACCGCGTACCCAATGCTTGATGTAAACACTCCCAAAACCTTGCCGTGAACCTCAGATCTCTATCCGAAACTATAGATTTTGGTACACCATGCAGACGTACAATCTCAACAATGTATAGCTCTGCAAGCTTATCCAAGGTATACGTAGTATGCACAGGTAAGAAATGCGCACACTTCGTAAGGCGATCCACAATCACCCACACAGAATTCTACTTTGATGAAGACAAAGGCAAACCAGACACAAAGTCCATGGTTATCCTCTCCCATTTCCATTCAGGAATCCTCAACGGTTGCAACAACCCCGAAGGAAACTGATGCTCAGCCTTAACCCGCTGACAAACCATGCACTTGCTCACATATTCCGCAACATCCTTCTTCAAACCCACCCAATAGTACTCATCCTTCAGATCACGGTACATCTTTGTACTACCAGGGTGCATAGCAAAAGGACTACTATGAGCTTCGGTCAGAATAGTACGCCTCAACTCCACATCATCCGGCACTACTATCCAACTTCCAAAACATAGAACTCCATCACCATTAAAACAAAAATCCGATGGTCTATCCTCAGCAATATCCTGAACATGTGGCACCAAAGAATCATCCAACAACTGTTTATCCTTTATCAACTGAACTAGAGATGGTTTCACTTGCAATTCAGCAACAAGACCCCCATCTCGCGATATGCTCAAGCTAGCAAACATTGCCCTTAACTTCACCGCCACTTTTCTGCTCAAGGCGTCAGCCAGAACATTGGCCTTTCCCGGATGATACTTGATCGTTAGATCGTAATCCTTAAGCAACTCCACCCATCGCCGTTGCCTAAGATTCAACTCTTTCTGAGACATTAAATACTTCAAACTCTTGTGATCCGTGTACACAATACACTTCTCACCATAAAGATAATGTCTCTAGATCTTCAAAGCAAAAACCACCGCAGCTAACTCAATATCATGCGTAGGATAATTACGCTCATGCACCTTCAACTATCGTGATGCGTAAGCCACCACCTTACCCTCTTGCATTAGCACACACCCCAAACCAACGTAGGATGCGTCACTGTACACCACAAACTCTTTAGCTGATTCAGGCTGAACCAAGATAGGAGCTTGCGTCAAAGCTGCCTTAAGCTTCTCAAAAGCTTGTTGTCTTGCTTCCGTCCAATCATACTTAATATCTTTTTGCAACAACTTCGTTAAAGGAGCAACAATCTTAGAAAATCCATCCACAAACCTTCGATAGTATCCTGCCAACCCAAGGAAACTACGAACTTCATGAACAGACTTAGGAGGCTTCCAATTCTTCACCGCCTCAACCTTCTGGGGATCAACTCGTATCCCTTCAGCCGAAACCACATGACCAAGGAAAACAACTTCCTTTAGCTAGAAATCACACTTGCTCAGCTTAGCATAAAGCTGATTTTTGCAACAGCGCTTGCAAGACAATTCTCAAATGACCTTCATGCTCCTCCTCAGTACGAGAGTACACAAGGATATCGTCGATGAACACCACAACGAACTTGTCCAAAAATTCATGGAACACTCTATTCATCATGTCCATGAAAGCAGCAGGAGCATTCGTCAAACCAAATGGCATTACAAGGAACTCATAATGCCTATATCTCGTTCTAAAGGCTGTTTTCGGCACATCCACATCTTTCACATTTAGCTGATAGTACCCTGACCTCAAGTCAATCTTTGAAAACACAGCCGCTCCCCTAAATTGATCAAAAAGGTCACCAATCCTCGGCAAAGGATACCTATTTTTGATGGTCAACTTGTTCAGCTGATGATAATCGATGCACATTCTCATCGTGCCATCTTTCTTCTTCACAAACAAGACCGGTGCACCCTAAGGTGTCACACTAGGCCGAATGAAGCCATGGTCAAGCAACTCCTAAAGTTGCGTCTTCAACTCCTTCAGCTCTTTGGGTGCCATGCGATAGGGAGCAATGGACACTGGAGTTGTGTTCTCATACAGCTCAATCCCAAACTCCACCTCTCGACTAGGCGGCAATCCAGGTAATTCCTCTAGAAACACTCCAGGGAACTCACATACAATTCTTATATCCTGAACGCACACCTCCTTTGAACTAGGATTCATAACAAAGGCTAGATAAGCCTTGCAACCCTGCCGCAACATCCGACCTGCTTCCAATGTAGACACCACATTGGCAAGAAACTTCACATTCTCGCCCACTACTACCACTTCATAATCATCCGTAAGTTTCAACGAAACTCGCTTGCTTTCGAAATCCACCACAGCTCTATGCTCAACAAGCCAATCCATGCCAAGGATTACATCAAAGCCATAGAATGGCAATTCCATGAGATCAACAAGAAAAACATGATTTTGCACCATCAAGGGACATCTCCTATACAACTTCCTTGTTACAACCGTCTCCCCAAAAGAACTAGTCACACACATACCAAGATCCAAACACTCAACAAGTAAACCAAGCATTTGAGCATGTTCACGTAATATGTACGAGTGTGTAGATCTAGAATCAATAAAAGAAAGTAATGACAAGGATTGCAAAGTAAAGGTACCTGCGATCACATCCGTATCATTGCATCCCTCACGATGGGCGTACACTCGAGCTTGACCGCCACCCTCAGGTTGAACGGCCACAACATGTGCTACGTTCCTGTCACCATCATCCCTACGCTGAAAATTACCACGGCCGCGCCCACAACCTCTCCGTGGCTCAGCTGCCCTCACCGGAGCCTGTCCCTCTTTCAGCGGCTGAGGACAATCTTTCTTCAAATACCCTCGGTTCCCACAGTTCTAGCATGTCCCAAGGTTACCCCAACACTCACCACCATGCCTTCTACCACAACAGTTACATTCAGGAGTCCTCAGAACAACATTTGGCCCTTGCTGACCTCTACCAGGGTTACCACCCCCACACCTAGCATCATAATGCGGCTTCCTATCCTTATGCCTCTTGTTGCGATCTCTACCATAATTGCGTTCAGCCACTCGCTTTCCTGAGCTAGAGCCATCAGCTCGACTTGCCAAACCAAGATTCGATTCAATGTCCTTGGCTCTAGTGACCAAGACATCGAAATCAGTGTAATCAGCCACAAGCATATAGGTCTTGACATCCGCTACCAGCCCATAACGGAATCGTTTGCACCTCTCCCGCTCACTAGGGATTAGCTCAGGCGCATACTGACTGAGGCAAACAAACTGAATTTCATATTCAACTACTGACATGTTGCCTTGCACGAAAGACATAAACTCTCTTTTCTTTTCATCGAGGTAACGTACTCCCAGGTACTTCCGCTTGAACGCACTCAAGAAGAACGTCCAAGTCACCTCATCATCCTCCATCCCGGAGATAGTGGTCGTCCACCACGTATAAGCATCACCATGCAACAGTGACACAATACAACCCATCTTCTGCACATTGTTACAATTCAACTGACCCAAAATCCTCTTGGTGCTCTCCAACCAAGACTCAGATCATTCCGGAGATAAGCCTCTAAACTCAGTCCCTCCTAGACTGCGCATACGCTCCAAAGGCAACCTCACATTAGCATCATCCTGATGCGAAGCTCCATGAGCTCCAGCTACTGCTGCCTGGAAAGCTCCAGCAATAGCCTGGATGAACATGGTCATGTCAGGAGCAGCTTGCCCCTGCACACCCTCGGGTCCAGCAACCCCAGCACCAGCACCAGCATTACCAGCTCCAACACCACCACCACCGGGTGGTCCACCACCAGGGGGAGGAGGAGGTAAATCTTCAGCATTCTCGGCATTCTCATTCTCAGCCATCGATCTCGTATTGATTCTCAGCTCTCTACGTGGCCCCATTATAAAGAAAACAATGCACTGACAAAAATGCAATAAACACAATTAGGCACAATAAGGTAAGTAATCCAAGTACTCAAGCTCATCTTCGAAAACAATTCTTCTCATTAGTTTTGATATGGCAATGGGATCCCCAACCACACTCCAATCACAACATAGCATCGTAAAATCATCTCAATTAAATCATACTTCACTACCCATACATCATACTTTCACCAAAAAGACTCCATCATGCTTAAACACATACAACAACCACATACCAAACCTAAATTATTCGATAACCTGGCTCTGATACCAACAAATGTAACCCCCTTATCCCGGCCTAGACGCTTGACCCGGACTACGAAGATTACACGGGGAAAACTAAAGTCAACCCGAAAGTCAATCTTGATTAACGACCTTTTTTTTCATTTTAATCTTGTCTAAATACATATTAAACCTAAGTGAGTTCTCACGAAACATGAATGAGAAAGGCACAGTGATCGGATATCATTTAGGGACTCAATTGCACCTTACCTAAGATTAGGGACCAAATTGTAATTTTTGTATATTAGAGGGACTTTGTTGATTTTAGGATTACCAATATGAAATTAATCATGTTACACGCTTCTCTGCCAAATTTTAGCTTAAAAGGACATCTCAAGCTCAAGCAATTGAAATCACAACATTTAGGACTAAAATGTAAAGCATGCAGACTCAAAATAATTCAAATCTGTGTCCAACAGTCACCCATTCCAGAACACCTACCCACCGTATCGAAACGCTGTATCAAAACGATGTTTACCATTTCGGTACGCGGGTATGTTCCGAGACCAATTCCGAAACACGACATTCCAGTAGCCAAACTGTTTCGAAACAGCCCCATACGTTCCGAAACGTCAAGACCATTTCAGGCCCCCGTTTCGAAACACTATAGGGTGTTTCGATACACCCTGCCCAGAAACAACAACAAATGCTGGTTTTTCATTCATAAACACACTCAAACGTGCCTCAAAGACTCCCAAATCATACCAACAAACCATCATACATATAAGGAACATATTTAGGACATTCTAACACGAACATAGCATCAAACACAAATTCACATAGTCTAGAGGCATGCTTCCTAGTCGCAAACCAATAAAAGCAATCCAACCTCAAACCAAAACAATTAAGGCCATTTACAACTCAAACAAATCATCACAAACATGCCACAACCTTAGGGAGTTCAAACATATCTCCCAAATACAATCCTTGGTTTCCCATTGCCATTATATCAAAACTAAAGTGTGTGAAAACTTCACCATACATGAGCTTGAACCTCCTTGGATGATCTTAACTTCTTTGATGCCTGAAAACACCTCAATTATTTGCATTATTGGTAAAAGAGGGAGCGTAAGCACAAATGCTTAGTGAGGCTTGCTCTAAAGAAAACCAACACAATAATGCATATCTTGAAAACACTTTCTCAAAAGCTTTTGAACAACATGCTCATTCTATCTCATTCTTGAAAACCATTCAAAGCAACTTCTCATTGAAAACACATGTACCTTCATTCTATCTCATGCATTAAAACCAATGCAAAACTCATGGCAAGGCCATACTCATGGTTGTACTCTAAAGCATTTCATAAACAAATCACATATGCATTTCTCATAGCATAAACCATTTCATCAAAGGTACATGTGAATCAAAACCAGTACATATTTTATATTGGCATTTCACATCTCATTATTACTCGGATATGCGAACATCTCACTAGACACTTCCGGTGGCATCTCTCATCACCGTACTCACTCGTCTAGCAACATAGTTTTCAGTGGAATCTCACATCACCGTACTCACATGGCGGAATCTCTCATCACCACAAAGCTTGGGTATTTCACCAAGTCCTACCCGATGGAATGCCCATCATCGGTTCTCTCCCTTTAGCTTAACCAAAGAGCACGTACGAATTTTTAGTTTATAGTGCACTCTCACCCTATTGATCGATCAATTATATCCGGTAAGTATCTCAACATCTATGCCAATATATTATGTTAAAACATCATCTCACCCACTGTTTTTCATGGAACAATTCTCACACATTCTCATCTCATTTCAAAACCATAACATTTGTTATGCTTGAACATAAAAGCTCAAATCTCAACTATGAAACATGTTACTTCATGAAATCATCTCAAGCATCATCTCATGCTATAAAATATTCATAAAACAGTAGGAATTTATCAATATAAAACCATGAGCATGTAAAAGCATTTTAGGGGAAATCACCACATTCAAGAGAGCAATCTAGCCAATACTTACTTCTGGACTTAGGAAGGTGTTTCAAACCTTTCCTAAATCCCCAAACCTTGATTCTTTGTCCCTCAAGGACTTCCAAAACCATACGCACTCACCGATTACGTTTCGCTTGCTCGCCGAAACGCTATCTAAGCTTCCGGATCAACTCGAAAGGTGTTCGAAGATGTCTCCCCTGTTTTAAACACATAAGAGCAGAGGATTAATGCATCATCATGCATTGAAATCATCAGCCACACACCTTATCTCGCTGCTCTACTCAAAAACCACATTTCGGCTACCAAACACCACCGAAATCACCTCCAAACTCTTCCAAAACCAAACGCAGCCAAGATCCATCACTTCTAATCATTTCTAAACATCAATTAACATCGAAAACCAACACAACCACGTCCTTATACCTCCAGCTATGACAGAACACCAAAATCACCCCAAAAACCATCATTCTAACAAGCAAAACTTAGGAAAACAAACCTATTCGGGATTTGATTGATAAAACCTCATTTGTAACATCTATTAACATCCAAAATACAGTAGAAAACCATCTCAAAATAGAGCCCAATCATTCACCACGAAAATCTTCAAGATCTCTTCCAAAATCTTGAGTTTTAAGACAATTTCTTGTTTCTAACATTAAAACCACTTAAAAATCATTAACAAAGGATTGATAACTTGGGAATTTCAGTAAAGAACTGATCATTAGAGGAGAAGGATGAAGCTTACCTCTAATGAATGATTTCTCCTTGATTTGGGCAAGTTTTCTTGAAAATTCAATGTAAAAATCAAGTGGATTTGATGAGGAATTGATTAAGAATAAAGGAGTGATTGAAATCTCATCAAACGAAGTGAAAATCCAAGTAAATTTGCTGGAGAGAAAGTGTTTGGTTGAAAGGAATTTGAGAGAAAATAAAATGAGGGAAAATTTGTGAAAAGTAGTTATGAAAAGTCAAAGGTGGTTTTCTAATTTAATCACCCTTCATTTTCTTTAATTAAAACATTAATTAAATCACCCAAATTAAGGAAAAATCTGATGAAAACATTTTGGTAAAATTAGCTCCTTAAAGATTCAAAGTTTCATTCCTTTACAAAACTGTCACTACCTAACTTTGCAAAAACTTGCGATTTGGTCACTACACCAAAATGTAGTATTCCAAACCTTATTTTGTAAAATTGATTCCACCATTATCTTTTATATATTAAATGAGGATTTTTGGATATTTTTCTATATTTTTAAAGTATCCCGAACTAGGTGTTCCCTAAAACTCCCTTTTAGATTCGAACCGTTTTCCAGACCGATCCGGTTCAGACTCTAAACATCTAGGCCCAAATTTGGGGTGTTACAAGAGTTGCCTAGTTTGCCACCAAACCGAGATGTTGAGTTTGGCATTGAGTTGTATGAGAATACGATCCCAGTGTCTATTGTTCCCTATCGAATGGCTCCGAAAGAGTTGAAGGAGTTGAAGACGCAACTTCAGGAGTTACTTGGTAGAGGTTTCATTAGGTCTAGTGTTTCGCCTTGGGGTGTACCAGTCTTGTTTGTGAAGAAGAAAGATGGCATGATGCGTATGTGTATAGATTATCGTCAATTGAACGAGCATTATGAGTTTTTGGTGATGCCTTTTGGTTTGACTAATGCCCCTGCTGTATTTATGGACATGATGAATCGTGTGTTTCATGAGTTCTTGGATAGGTTTGTGGTTGTGTTTATCGATGATATTCTGGTGTACTCTCGTACCAAGGAGGATCATGATAAGCATTTGCGGATTGTGTTGCAAGTTTTGTTGGAAAATCAGCTTTATACTAAGTTGAGCAAGTGCGAGTTTTGGCTTAAGGAAGTTGTTTTCCTTGGTCATGTGGTGCCAACCGAGCGAATTAGAGTTAATCCTCAAAAGGTTGAAGCAGTGATGAATTGGAAGTCACCTAAGTTAGTTCATGAGGTGCGTAGTTTCGTTGTTTTGGCGAGGTACTACCGTAGGTTCGTGGATGGTTTTTCAAAGATTGCTGCTCCTTTGACAAAGTTGTTACAAAAGGATGTTAGGTTTGAGTTGACGAAGATTCGACAACAAGCTTTCGAGAAGTTGAAGGAAATGTTGACGCATGCTCCTATCTTGATTCAACCACAATTGGGAAAAGAGTTTGTGGTTTATAGTGATGCATCCTATGTTGGTTTGGGATGTGTGTTGATGCAAGAAGGTAGGGTTGTAGCTTATGCATCTCGGCAGTTGAAGGTGCAAGAGTGTAATTATCCTACACATGACATTGAGTGAGCTGCGGTGGTGTTTGCCTTGAAAATCTAGAGGCATTACCTCTATGGTGAAAAGTGTACGGTATATACGGACCACAAAAGTTTGAAGTACTTGATGTCCCAAAAAGAGTTGAATCTTAGGCAACGAAGGTGACTTGAGTTTCTTAAAGATTATGACTTGACGATCGAGTACCATCCAGGGAAGGCTAATGTTGTAGCCGATGCCTTGAGTAGGAAGGTGGCTGTGGAGTTAAGGGCGATGTTTGCTCGGTTGAGTGTACTACGAGATGGTGGTTCAGTGGCTGAATTGCAAGTGAAACCCTCGATGGTGGAGTTGATTAATGGGAAATAATTGTTGGATGATTCGATTGTACCGCATGTTCAAGACATTGCGGAAGGAAATCCAACATACTTTTGTTTCAATGATGATGGTGTTTTGTGTTTTAAGAGTCGAATAGTTGAGCTGGAGGATATTGAGCTAAGGCGCACTATTCTGACTGAGGCTCATGGCAGTCATTTTTCTATGGATCTTGGTAGTACCAAGATGTATCATGGATTAAAGGATGAGTACTATTGGGTTGGATTGAAAAGGGATGTTGCTAATTTCGTTAGTAAGTGCATGGTTTGTCAACGAGTAAAAGCTGAGCATCAATTTCCTTCTGGATTGTTGCAACCTTTGAAGATTCCAAAATGGAAATGGGAGAGAATCACTATGGATTTCGTGACGGGTTTTGCAACGCCCTGGTTTTGGGCCTAGATGTTTTAGACATCGGATGGGGCAGGTTAGGAACAATTCGAATCTTTTTGAGTGGTTCAGGGAGATCAAGGTTCAGGATAGGATAAAAATGTGACAAAAATTGTTAAAATCTTCTAAAATCATATTTAAGTGATTGGTCAAATCAATTTTACAAAATGGGTTTTGCAAGTGGTACATTTTGGGCAGTGACCAAAATGTAAAGTTTTAAAACTGTGGGAAAATGCAATTTTCAAAAGAAGAGTCAAAATCTTAGAATATTTAGGGAGCTTTTTTGCAATTAGGCCTTCCCTCAATCTGTCATGTGTTTTAAATGGTTTTTAAATAAATAGTTTTATTTTTCTTTTATTTAATTAATAAGTAAATTAGATAATTTGGGAAGTTTTAATCACCTAACTAATTTTTCAACTCTCATTTCAGCCAAACACATTTCCCAATCTCTTTTCTCCAGATATCTTTTCTCTCAAGCTCTCTTTCTCATTTCTATACTCATTTCTAAAGACTCTTCATATTTTTCTTCAAGATTTTGAAAGATAAACTTGTCAAATTGCTAGGAAGGCAAGGATTGGAGGTAAATCCCGTTATCAACCTCTAATCAAGATTCTTTATTGAAATTCCCAAGATTATTGACTCTTTAATGATGATTTCGATTGAGTTTTAATGGTAGTTTTGATTGGAGATTGAAATCTTGTAAAATGATGCTTTAATTTCCAATTTTCGTAATGATTATGATGTGATCTGTTCATGATTGGTTTTAATCAAGTTTTAAGTTAATCTTGATGTTGAAAATGAGTTTTGACATTATAGATCCCGAAATCCTTGAAATCTTTGAGTTTTATGATAGTTTTAGTTGAGTTTTTGATGTGATTTGATGGTTATATGATTGCTGGAGGTATAAGGAAGGGTTTAGGTTGTTTTTAGATGTGATTTGATGAATATTAATGGTAGGAAGTGATAATTGTTTGCTGGGCTTGGTTTAGGAGGTAATCGAATGAGTTTTCGGTTGTTTCAGATGGGTAAATTGATGTAGTTTTGCTGGGCAACGAGTTTGTGTTTAGTTGCTGGAGTTGGAATGCATTTTAATGCATTGGATCTCTGTTTTTTATACTCTAAAAGCAAGGGACATTGATCCGGAAGCAAGCGAAGAAATTTTGGAAGCTTCGGACGAGTGATCTTCGCGTTGGCAATCGAAGTTTCGCGTATCGGTGAGTGGTGTAGAACCAGATTTTTGTCCGGGCCCATATATATATAAGAAAATAATAATAAATAAAACAAATAATAATAAAAAATATCAACCCAAATATATATTAGAGTCCAAATGTATTACAAAGCCTGAAATCTATATTACAAAAGTCCAAAAACAATACAAAGCCCAAACCAAACAGCAAAGACCCATTACAGCTGTTAATGACCCATTACAACCCATATCCAGCCCAACAAGCACAAAAGCCCATCTGATCCATATGTGTTTCTTTTCCTGCTCAAACTCGAGCACCAATGGACACGTGTTGAGACGACATTGGTTCTGCCCCTCTCACACGGATTCCCATCAATTTGAAACCAGCTGGCATCGCCAGCCGTGCGAAGTGATGTCACGTCTGACAGCGGGTATAAATACCTACGAAGAGAGAGAGAAAAAAGTAATTAATGCTCATTAATAATTACCCTAATAATTACTAAAAAGAAACAAAGGTCAGAGAAGTTGAGAGGTTACCTGGACGATCAGAGGTGCTCGAGGAAGAAAACCGGAGCAAGGAGACCGTGCCGGAAGCTCATCAAAACCACTGAAACACCGAACTAAGGTATTTTTTTACTTATGTTCACTTCTTTTCCTCACTTTACATGTTCAAAAACATTAAAACAAATTAAAATCCCTAAAAAACCGAACCTAATCTGTCCTAAAATTAGACCTCAAGCATAAAACACATCCTAAACCTAGACCTAAACATAAAATCAGATCTACAAACAGTTAATAAAACCTAGATCTATTAGGAAACTAAAACAGATCTAAGCGTAAATAGGCAGATCTAGTTCGAAACATAAAAAAATAAAGATATAAAAATATGTAAAGAGAGAGAGTTCGAAGGCTTATCTTACTTTGCTGTCGCCGAAATTGCCACCGGAGTGAGGATTTGAGTGCTAGGATCATTGCCGGAGTTGAAAAATGTAGATGTGAGGTCACTGGTTTCAGGTAGAGAACCTAGGATTGGGAGAAGCAGGGTGTTTCTGATGAAACGGGGCTTTGATCTAGGTTTAGGGTGAGAAAACGAGCTTTTTGGGTAGATCTAGGGTTCCGACGACGGCGGAGGCGGTGGCTGAAGTTGCAGACGATGGTCAAAAAAGCCAGGTTTGGTCGTAGAAGATGACCGGAGAAGGTCTGGTCATCGGAGAAATGTTGAGGATGGTCGGACGGTGGTTGGAGTTTGCAGGGATACCGGAGAAGATGATCGGAGAAGGTCCGGTCGGACGGTGGTTGGTGTTTCTAAGAAAGACTGGTTCCTAAATTCGATGTTCTTTTATTGCATTCATGCATTCATATATACATGCATACATTTATTCATCTTATGATAAATAAAAAATTTAATAAGAGAAAGGTTTAATGACAGAATCCGCTCTAAGCCGTAAACATTCAACATTCATACGAAACTCGCCTGCATTCACGATCCATGGCTTTTGAGGACCGGCTTGCCAATCTCGAAAACGAATGTGTGGAAACACAAAATTGTTTTGACAGAATCGAACAATCAATTAAAGACTGCTTTACTCAAACCCAGGCAGAAATCATTAATCAGCTGACTGCTCTATTGGGCTCTAAAGAATCTGGGAAGG
The DNA here is from genome assembly GCA_030270665.1 of Hibiscus trionum. NCBI lineage: Eukaryota > Viridiplantae > Streptophyta > Magnoliopsida > Malvales > Malvaceae > Hibiscus > Hibiscus trionum. The sequence goes on along the minus strand of BSYR01000007.1, from coordinate 2,217,133 downwards.
CTAAAGAACCCGAAGGAGCTTCCAACGAGGTGAATGATCAAGCTAAAACAACATCCCACATCAGGATGCAACCAGAAAAACCTCCAACAGCAAAGAAGGTCCACATCAACCTAGCGGGAACAACACCAAGTCACCCAGTGCACATTGGTGCAAACTTTGGGAGTGCTAAAGAGGTGCCAGACTTGAACGCTCTTGATGAAATTGGGAAAATACGCGCTGAAATTGAGCGCAAGTATGAAGAGTGCTGCAAGGCTCTAGAAGATCGCTTACTGGAACTACAGAAAGCTAGTGAAATGGGACCAGGTGCTGTTGAAATTAGCCTTGTAGCTGATTTTTTACTTCCTCCTAAGTTCAAAGCTCCAGATTTCGAGAAATACGATGGAACTTCTTGTCCAAAGGCTCATCTTACAATGTATTGCAGAAAAATGGCCGCTTATCTGAAAGATGAAAAGTTGATGATACATTGTTTCCAGGACAGTTTAACTGGCTCAACTGCTCGCTGGTATACACAACTAAGCCGGGTGAATATCCGATCCTGGAAGGACATGTCAGGAGCTTTTGTGGAGCACTATAAGCATGTTACAGAAATGATCTCGTGCCGGGTAATGCTGCAGGGAATGGAGCAAAGAAGTGATGAAACGCTCCGACAATACGCTCAGAGGTGGATAGATGTTGCAGCGCAAGTACAACACCCGTTAATGGAAAGTGAGATTGCTCATATGTTTGTACAGACTTTGAGAGGCCCACTCTTTGAAAGGCTTATCAGCAATGCCACCCAAAACCTTGCTGACATTGTGATGACATGAGAGTTGATAGAAGCCACAATAAAGAGTGGAATAATTGAGAGCGGGGAGATTTTTACATCACCAGGAACTGTAGCAGGAAACTCTAAAAACTCGAACAAGAGGGATTCTCGAGGACCGAGAAATGATAGAATGAATTTTACACCCATCCCAATGTCATATGCTGAACTATACCCGCAGTTGCATGAGGCGGATCTGGTGAGGCCATATCATCTGACACCTCTACAGCCTCCTTACCCTCCATGGTACAAAGCTGATGCTCACTGTGAATTCCATGCTGGAATATCGGGATATTCGATTAAAACATGCACAACGTTCAAGAAGGTGGTGCAGAATTTAATCAATACTGGGATATAGAAGTTTGGTGAAACCAATATTGTGACTAATCCCCTTTCGAGTCATGGATGACGCGGGGTGAACATGTTAGAAGAATATGATGAGGCAAAGAGGCGAAAGACTGATGTATCAGAGATTCAGTCTTCGTTGAGATGGGTGTTTGAACAATTATATAATGTCAAGATAATTGAAATTGGCATGAAAATTGAGATGGAAGTACCCGCTAAGGTGTATTGTGAATATCATCACTAATGTGATCATGAAATCCAGCACTGTCAGGAGTTCAGGGACCTGGTTCAAAAGATGATGGATAACAAAGAAATTGAGTTCTTTGAGAAGGCTGGAACAAGGAAAGAAGTTGAGGTGTGCGCATCGGAAAGCTCTGGAGTGAAATATGGAGTGCACAAACCTTTGGTTGTATCCGTCAAGCCAAGGGCTGCAAGCACAAAGCCAGCGGTGACACCGAAACTAGTAATCTCAACTCCTGCTCCGTTTGCTTTCAAAAGCACTAATGCGGTCCCTTGGAATTACACGACCAATGTGTCAATACCGGAGAAGGAGAAATTGCAGGACATAAAGCCAAATGAAGAAACAAAAGAAGAACCAGAGAAAGAAAAGCAGTCGAATGCGGAGGCGGTAAACGAAGTAGGCCATTTCACTCGAAGTGGCAGATGTTACTTTTCCTCGGAAGTGATGAAAGAAGCTGAGAAGGCTAAGGAAAGGTATCTGCTGCTCCCGAAAAGATTTTTGAGGAAGACCTCGCTCCAAAGATAAATGAACCAGTGACAGAGGAGCAAGCTCGAGAATTTATGAGGGTTTTAAAGCACAATGAGTACAACATAGTAGAACAATTAAAGCGGCAACATGCAAGGATTTCAGTCCTGGAGTTATTGCTGAGTTCTGAAGGGCACCGTAATGCTTTGATGAAGGTGCTAAATCAGACGTTCGTGCCAAATAATATCTCAGTGGATAAGCTAGACAAAATTGTGAATCATATTGCTGCTGACAATTACATAACATTTATCGATGATGAAATTCCAGAAGGAGGAATGGGGTCAGTGAAAGCTTTGAATATTACCACGCATTGTAAAGGATATGGGCTGACATGAGTCCTAATTGACAATGGATCCGCCTTGAATGTTATGCCAATGACGACTCTGCAAAGGTTGCCTATTGATGACTCCCATATGAAGGCATACCAGAACACCGTGAAAGCTTTTGATGGAACAATACGAGATGTGCTTGGAAGGATAGAAGTACCATTGTTGATAGGACCGTCAGTTTACAATATTGATTTTGTGGTGATGGATATTAAGCCTAATTACAATTGCTTTCTTGGACGACGCTGGATTCACTCAGTAGGGGCAGTCCCATCATCTCTACACAAGAAACTCAAGTTTGTCATAGAAGGAAAGTTGGTTAGTGTTGGAGCAGAGGAAGACATCATTGCCTCTGTAACAACTAATGTGCCTTATATCCAGACAGATGAGAACGCCTTAGAGTGCTCTTTCTGGGCGCTGGAATTTGTGAATGCTACCTTCGTGGCTGAGGGAAAGCCTTTTCCACGGCCAAGATTGTCAAACTGCACCAAGATGACTGTGTGAGAGACCCTTGGAAGGGGTGCGAAGACAGGAAAAAGGCTCGGAAAACACCTGTAGGGAAGTTTGCGACCAAGGCCCATTCTGATAAAGAAGGATCATTTTGGACTGGGGTTTGCTCCTACTATAAAATATCGATTGAGAGAGTTAAAGAAGAAGAGAGAACAGAGGAAAGCCCGCATGCAAGGAACGGAGACGTCCTTCCGCCTGGTGACATATTTTGACATGACAAAGATTTTCAAATCTCGTGGGTTTACCAATGTTGAAAAGCAACTGGAGGAAGTCAATCAAGAAACGATAAAACTGCATGAGGAGGAAATTTTTGGTAGTAATCTGGATGGGCTTTTTGTCGGTGGAATCTTTGAGGATGCTCGACCTGGCGAATATCTTAGGATGATCCGTCCATGTGCCTTAGACGAGACATTGAAGAATTGGACAGCTGAAGATACTTCCCTTGTAACCAATATTGAAACAAAGTAAATACTGGGACCACCTTATACCTTTGCCCTCGGGTATAAGGGGATTATCTGTAAAGGGCCATTATACAATCATTTTAATAAAGATTCTTTCCATGCTGATTCACAAATGGCAAACGAGTTTTTATTTTTCACATCCTTTTCAAAATATATTATTATTTTCTTTGCAGGTCTTCAACTATCGACTGCATGAATGATCCTAAACCCAATCCTAGGGTAGGACCTGAACAACTAGTATGTCTAGCGGAAATCAATGAAGTTGAGGATGAATTAGAATGTGAAATCCCTGAAGAATTACTGAGGTTTGTAGAAAAAGAAGATAAGAAGATTCTGCCCCACAAAGAAGAATTAGAGATCCTCAATCTGGGAACAGAAGAAACCAAAAGAGAAGTGAAAATAGGGGCACCATTTTTGCCGAGAAAGAAGCAGGAATTAATTGATCTGCTGCGCGAGTTCAAAGATGTCTTCGCCTGGTCCTATCAAGACATGCCATGATTGAACACGGACATAGTGGTACACAAATTGCCCATTAGACTTGAATGTAGACCGATTCAACAGAAACTCAGAAGATTGAGGCCGAAATGGTAATAAAGATTAAAGAAGAGGTACAGAAACATATTGATGCCGGTTTCCTTGCGGCATATCAGTATCCAGAATGGGTGGCTAACATAGTTCCTGTGCCAAAGAAAGATGGGAAAGTACGAATGTGTGTTGACTATAGGGACCTGAACAGGGCCACTCCAAAGGATAATTTTCGTTTGCCACACATAGACATCCTTGTCGACAATACGTCAGGGCATTCATGGTTTTCCTTTATGGATGGCTTCTCGGGATATAATCAGATAAAGATGAGTCCAGAAGACATGATCAAGACCACCTTTATAACTTTATGGGGCACATATTGTTACAAGGTCCCTTCAGACTAAAGAATGTTGGGGCAACGTACCAACGGGTGATGGTGACTCTGTTTCATGACATGATGCATAAAGAAGTTGAAGTATATGTAGATGACATGATCGCCAAGTCCCATACTAAAGAGGAGCACATCCAAAATATGAGAAAGTTATTCTTGAGATTGAGGAAATATCAATTGAAGCTCAATTCTAACAAATGCACCTTTGGAGTAACATCCGAAAAACTTCTTGGGTTCGTTGTCAGTAGAAGGGGAATCGAGATAGACCCCTATAAAGTGAAGGCTATCCAGAATCTTCTGCCACCCAGCTCATAGAAAGAAGTTCGAGGATTCCTTGGCAAATTGAATTATGTTTCTCGGTTCATATCACAATTGACCGATAAATGTTATCCAATCTTCAGGATGTTGAAAAAGAATAACCCTAGAGAATGGAATGAAGAGTTTCAAGAGGCATTTGACATGATCAAGAAATATCTAACCAATGCTCCCATATTAGTAGCACCGGTTCCTGGCAGGCCACTAATCCTTTACCTGACGGTCTACAAAAATTCAATGGGCTGTCTGTTGGGGCAACATGATGACACAGGGAAAAAAGAAAGAGCCATTTATTACCTGAGCAAAAAGTTTACTGAATGTGAAATACAATACCCACCCATTCAAAAGCTATGTTGTGCTCTGGTCTGGGTAACCCGAAGGCTAAGGCAATACATGTTATACACAACTACATGGCTGATCTCTCGCCTTGATCCATTGAAATTTATGATGGAAATACCAGCACTGACTGGAAGACTGGCACGTTGGAAAATGTTATTGTCAGAATTCGACATTGTGTATGTGAGCCAAAAGGCAATAAAAGGAAGCGCCATAGCAGATTTCTTAGCCAGTCAGGCAATGGAAGATTATGAACCCCTGAACTTTGATTTCCTAGATGAAGATGTGATGAATGTCTCCACGATAGAAGCCGAAATTCTAGAAAGAAAAACTTGGAAATTGTATTTTGATGGAGCAGTCAATGCCCTTGGCCGGGGAATTGGAGCAGTATTGATCTCGCCAGTTGATGTACATTACCCTTTCACAAGTAGGTTAGAATTTCTTTGTACCAATAACATGGCAGAATATGAAGCCTGTTTGATGGGCCTACGAGCTGCTATCGAAAGAAAAATAGAACTCTTAAAAGTGTATGGGGATTCGGCGTTGGTGATTTACCAACTTCGTGGAGAATGGGAAACAAAAGATGTAAAATTGATTGAGTACCAAAAATTGATCCTAGAGCTAATAAAGGTGTTTGAGGAAATAACCTTTGTATACATCCCCAGGGAAGATAACCAAATGGCAGATGCCTTAGCTACACTGGCTTCGGTATTCTTAGCAAACAGATCAGAAGATATGGTGCCTATCCGAATGCAGAGTTATGAAACCTATGCTCACTGCTGCAGCACAGAGGAGGAAATTGATCAACATCCTTGGTACCATGATATTTTGCAATATCTAAAATATCAGGCTTATCCTCTAGGGGCAAATGATAATGAAAAAAGAACTATCAGAAGAATGGCTTCAAGGTATGTACTCGACGGGGAAATCCTATACAAAAGGAGCAGAGATCAGATTTTGCTAAGATGTGTCGATGCCAGCAAAGCGAAGAATATAATGGCAGAAGTACATGATGGGATATGTGGCACACATGCAAATGGAATCTCAATAGCCAGGAAGATTATGAGATACGACTATTATTAGACGACCATGGAAGGAAATTGCATTGAATATGCAAAAAAGTGTCATAAGTGTCAGATATATGCTGACAAGATTAATTCTCCACCAGTCCCTCTACATACCATGAATTCACCATGGCCTTTCGCCGCTTGGGGCATGGATGTTATTGGACAAATTCATCCTAAAGCTTCCAACCGACATCGTTTTATCCTTGTGGCAATAGATTATTTTACCAAGTGGGTGGAAGCAGCCTCTTATGCCAACATCACAAGAACCACAGTCAGTAAGTTCCTGAAGAAAGAAATAATTTGCCGATATGGACTACTAGAAAGAATTGTTACTGATAACGCTACAAATTTCAACAACCAAGTGGTAATGGAAGTGTGTGAACAATTCAAGATCATTCACCACAATTCAGTAACCTACCGCTCAAAGATGAATGGGGCAGTAGAAGCGGAAAACAAGAATATAAAGAAGATCATATCGAAGACAACAGAAACTTACAAAGACTGGCATGAGAAGTTACCGTTCGCCTTGTTTGCATATCAAACATCAATACGGACTTCGACCAGGGCAACACCTTATTCCTTGGTTTATGGGATGGAGGCGGTGCTTCCCATTGAAGTTGAAATTTCGTCTCTTCGAGTGTTGTCAGAGGTAAAGTTAGATGATGCGGAATGGTTGCAGGCTCGATTCGACTAACTAAATTTCATTGAGGAAAAAAGATTGAGGGCAATTTGTCACAGCCAGATGTACCAAAAGAGGATAATGCGGGCAAATGACAAAAAAGGTGCGCCCGAGAGAATTTCGAGAGGGGGATCTTGTGCTAAAAAAGGTCCTACAAATACTGTAACCCCCGTAGCCCGGCCTAGACGGTTGACCCGAACTACGAAGATTACACGGGGAAAACCAAAGTCAACCCGAAAGTCAACCTTGATTAACGACCTTTTTTTTCTTTTTAAACTTGTCTAGATGCACATTTAACCTAGGCATACTCTTGAGATAAGCATACTCAAAAATCACAGCAATCGGAAAACGATAAGGGACCCAATTGCACAAAATACGAAATTAGGGACCAAATTGTAAATTCTGAAAATTAAGAGGACTTTACCAATTTTTAAGTTACCATTATGAAATTAGTCATGTTTCATGCCTCTCTGCAAAATTTCATCTCAAACGGACATTTCAAACTCAAGCAATTGCACAAACAAGAAACGAGACTAAAACGTAAAGCTTGCAAACCATCAAGTGTTCAGAAACGGGTCTAGGCCGTTCAGGAACACCCCTTGGCAGTAGCCAAAGTGTTCAGAAACGGGCTAGGCCGTTCAGGAACACCCTAGCCAAAACAAGGGCCTGTTTCGAAACAGGCAAGGGTGTTTCGAAACACCCTGCCCAGAAACAGCAGTTTGGCCTGTTTTAACACCTTTAAACCCCATCAAACATGCTCCAAACCATTCCACAATAAATCAACAACATGCCAAAAATCAAACCTACCAATTTGCATCAAAATCTAGATACAAAACCACCCCTAGATGCACCAACTCATTTAACACATCCAACACTCAATCATGCTTTTCAAACAAGAAGCATAGCATAACAACTTAAGCATAAGAAGATTCAAACGTTGCAAGCTTACACCACATAGTTCAAAATCATAAACCAAACTTGTCCAACATACAAATCCTCTCTAAACAACAATATAAGAGATTCTTCCCCCATTGCCTTTATTATCTATAGCTATTAACCGAGACATACATCTCAAGTGGAGTTCCCCCTTGAATCCCTTGCTTCTCGCTGCTCCAACTTCAAATGTCTGCATTGATGGACAAAAAGGAGCGTAAGCACATAATGCTTAGTGAGGAATGCCCAAAACCAAAACACCATCAATGCAGCGAGTCATAAAACAACTTTTTAAAGCAAACTCGATTCAATAAACCAAAGCAAGTTTGAAAACCCTTTTCAACAACATGCATAACATCATGCATTGCTCAAACATGAAAAACAAACCCTTAGCTTAGAAGAGCTAAGAAAACCCTTTCAAAGCACAACTTGCAAAATCAACAATTTAACCAATCCAAGCATAAACATCACATGCAAGATTAAATTCAAAACTTTGGAAAACACTTCCACTTCACATCATACCTTGCTCATATTTGAATATCATTTTAAAGCAAGAAACCCTTAAAACCACTTACTCATTCAATTTACCATATGCATTAAACAAATGCAACATATGAACCACATCACCAACCTTTGCATCACATGCCTTAAAAACAAGTCTTCACAAGACTTCAATGCACTAAAGAGATTTCATGCACACATGCACCATTCTCAATAGATAACCAACACTTGTTCAAACTAACAAGTAAGCATGCATTCATAATACATTATACATGTCTCATGCAACCATGCATCATTTCAAGCATCTCATGCTTCATTATATTCAAGAACATATATTGGCTTCCAAGTGATCAACCAAATCCACTTTTCAACTCAACATCCAATCGGATACGCGGATCACAAGCGTTGTCCCCACGCTTCATACACCCTACCAATCCAAGGTCCCCAAATGGACTTTTAAACACCATTTGACCTTACCATTCACAAGGTTCCCATGTATGGACTTTTAAACACCATACAACCTTAACTTTCACAAGGTTCCCATGTATGGACTTTTAAACACCATACAACCTTAACTTTCACAAGGTTCCCATGTATGGACTTTTAACCACCATACAACCTTAACTTTCACAAGGTTCCCATGTATGGACTTTTAAACACCATACAACCTTAACTTTCACAAGGTTCCCATGTATGGACTTTTAACCACCATACAACCTTAACTTTCACAAGGTTCCCATGTATGGACTTTTAACCACCATACAACCTTAACATGCACAAGGTTCCCATATATGGACTTTTAAACACCATATAACCTTAGCATCACCGATTGGTAGTTGTATAACATCACTAACGAGATCCGGGACACCCTATACAAGATCTACACATGGACTTTACACCACCATTGTGATCTTAACAAGCACAAGGTCCACCAATGGAATTTTAACCACCATTATTACCTTTGCTTACCCAAGGTCCTCGAATGGGATTCCAATCACCATTATAACCTTAACCATCTCGTTAGGATACTTGGATGGAGTTTACCGGTTCACACTTAACCACTCCACATCCAAGGCGACTTTATTCACGGTGCACCCAATCCTATAGCCGGCTAACTATATCCGATCAAAGAACCAAGAACCACTTACATCACTTGCCAACATAACCACCTTACCACATTAATCCTTTAATTCACATGCATAACCATAATGCAAAATTCATCATTTACCATCATCAATTCACTGTTTTTAAAGCATTACACAAAGCCATTAAACAACATGCAACACCATGCATCAAAACCACAATTTCCATGTACAAAACCAAGGATCTCTTACCTTGAGCATCCTTCACATATGGCTTTCAAAACCAGCATTAAACCATGCTAAAACATGCTTCCAAACAGAATTTAAAACATGCAAATCATATGCATTGCAACCATCAATCACAATTGCTTAAAAAAAACCAATTCACAACACAAACCAAGAGCGAAAATCCATTTACTTACTCTTGAGCTTAGCAAAGTTGTTTAGACTTAAACTAAGCTCCCAAACCTTCAATCCCTGGTTTAAAAGCTGAAAACCCAACTTCACTCACCGATACACAAAACAAGGCTAGCCAACAAGCCTTCCAAGCATCCGAAACCTTCCACCCCACCTCAAATGCTCACGGATCTTCCTCCCCTGTTTCAAGCACATAACAACAGAAGATTAATGCATCATTGTGCATTAAAAACACCAGCAACACAACTAAACTCGCTGCTCATCACAAATCCAACATTTCGGCTACCAAACACAACCGAAATCACCACCAAACACTTCCGAAACTTAACCAAGCCAAGATCCATCACTTCTAACCATTTTTAAACATCAATTAACATCCAAAATGATCACAATCACGTCCTTATACCTCCAGCTATAACAGATCATCAAAAACACCCCAAAAACAACCAAAAAATCAAGCAAAACTTAGGAAATTCAACCTATTCGGGATTGCATTGATAAAACCTCAATTCCTTATCAATTTAACATTCATTTAACATCAATTTGACACCTCAAAACACTGCCCAAACAGATCTCACGAAATTTCACCAAAAATCACCAAATCTTGCATTTTAAAGCCAAAATCAAGATTACCATTGTAAAACCTTTAATAAATCATAATTCAAGCATTGAGAACTTGGGAATTTCAGTAAAGAACTGAGAGTTTAGAGTAGAAGGACGTTCTTACCTCCAAACTTGAGTTTCTCCCTTTTTGGAACCAAAATCTTGAAAATTCCACTTAGCAAATGGTGAGGTTTTGTTGAAGAAATGATTAGAGATCAAAAGAGAATTGAAAAGAGATGTTTAGGTGACAAAATCAGAAGAAAATCTCTGGAGAAAAGATGTTTGGGTTGAGAGAAAATGAGGGAAAAGAAAATAGAAGATTGAGAGAAAAGTTAGTTAGAAAATGACAAAATATCTTCCCTCCACTTTTCTTTTATTTAAAAACCATTTAATAAACCTTTAATATTTTAGAAAAATCTGGAGAAACTCCCATTGGGTAAATAGCTCCTTAAAGATTCAAAGTTTCAATCCTTTCTAAAACAGTCACGCAACTTTCAAAAATTACATTTTGGTCACTAGCCAAAATGTCACCCTTCCCAACCTCATTTTGTAAAATTGATTTCACAGTTCACTTATATATATTAAAAGAGGATTTTAGGACATTTTTCCATATTTTTAATGCAACCCGAACTAGGCTTTCCTAATTTCACCTTTATATATTCGAACCGCAACCCGACCGGTCCGGTCCAAACCCAAAACTTCCAAGCCCAAAACCGGGGCGTTACAACTCTCCCCCTCTTAGAAAATTTCGTCCCCGAAATTTCAACTGGCGAAAAGAGCACAACCAAACTTCTCAAGCAACACGCAAACAACACAAGAGACTTAACCACCATTGAACACTCTCTCCACAAACTCCACCCAAACTCAACACCACCACATACTGTTCACAAATTCCAGAACACTCAGATGTTAACCACATCTTAACTTTTCACACTTCCAGACTGCACATAGCCTCAACAACAACCTGAAGAACCTCAAACTTTTTACAACATATTCCACCTTAATACACAACTCCCAAAACTTGTTCACACAGTGACACCAACCAATTCAATCAGCCACTATGTAACACACAACCTTCACTGCTTCTAATACTCTTTGCAACCTCCCCGACCTCTTCCAAAGATTTCTCAACAAGCAAAAATTCTTAAGCAACAACTGCTTACCCAAACTTCTCAACGTATTACTGTCCTTACTTCACATCCACCACAATCTTTACCATTGACTCACCAGAACTGCTCACTCATCGACAGATAATCACGTCACTAACCCCAACCTTGGCTTCGCCCACCATTCCACACACCACCAGCTAAACTCAAAAAGAAAATTCACTTACTCACAACCAACCAACCACTTCCCACAAGAACTCATTCAACCAACAATGGCCTTCCATCTTTCATTACCTTTCCACCACAAGCTTTGACCACAACACTTGCCTTACTAGAACACCGCCCAACCTGAACATACATACCATCTTCTCAACTCCTCGAAGATTGCTACGAACTCTCACCCACATAAACAACCCTTCTATTACAACATCCATGCCAAGCTACCCCAGCACTTGAAAAACACAACCACTAACCTGCAACATCACTTAACACCAAGGGACTACCACTTCAACTAGCCATTCAAAACCACCTGATCGGTTCTGACTTCAACCAGCAATCTCCTCACCGCCACACCATTAAGCCCATTAAGCAGCAAACACTTTCCTTCTACCAACATGCTATACCGCACTCACTATTACTAACAGCTCGCTTAATACCCTCCACAACTTCTAACATTTCCTAGCACCAAAACAACCTCTAAAAACCCATCATCCAACCTAACTCTATCACAACACTAACAGACTCGATTAGTTATTAGCGAGTGTGAACGTTCGTATGCATGGTCACCAATATGCCCTACAATGCCTGATGTACATGTATGCAAAACCTCTAATGTCATGTCACATGTATGCATGGACCAGCACATATATAATATAGCATATAACAAATGATTTTAACTGTGCATGTATGTCAGTTCACACCCACCAATAACATCCTCAGAATCTATCTAAAAACAACCTTCTATCTCACTTCCAACTTGACCAACTCCATCATTCATCAACCATTAACCACAAGATACTCGCTAAGGCCCTCTTCACACTAAAGTTGTTTTCAAAACAACAACAACTACCTCAACATGCTAGCAACGAAACCATACCCTCTACGCAAGGAAAAACCAAACCAAAACCAAACTAGGACACTAGAGCAAAGGTTACTTAGCAAGGTTACCTGAAAACACTTTACTGCCCCGAAGCTTCAACAGACGAACTCTCTTCCTCGCAGAACCATCATTCTCCAGCCGCACCACTGTAACATCAGCTAACATACTAAGGTCACCACCATCTCCTTGCGGCAAAGCTCCCTGGCTATTCCGGGCCAACTTCAAACAATTACGCCTCATATGTCCAACAGACCCACATTTCCAACAGATTTCATTTCCCAAACTCCTCACAACTTTCTGCTCTTCCTGCCACCTTCGAACTTTGCCTCGGCCATGCCCACGACCATTCAGAGACCCTTTTGCTACCACTGAAGCTGACTTTACCACAAGAGGACAATCTCGCTTCACATGCTCTTTAGAACCACAGTTCCAACAAGCACCTGCGCCCCAACACTCTCCAACATGTCGCCTTCCACAACGGTCACACACTGGTAGCTGAGCCTCCACTCCTTGATCAAGCAGCACTTGCCCCAGATCTGCTCTACCTTCAACTTGCTTAACCCTTGGGAATTTTTCCCCAAGATACCTTTCATAAAAGGCAGACACAAAGAAATCCCAATCAATATCGTGGATGTGCGATGCCACCGCCACAGATGTCCACCAGGCACATGCATCCTTCAACATCAAAGAGACAACACTTCCCAGCTTACAGGCATAATCACAGCCTCCCTGATCCAAAATCAGAATCACACTGGCCAACCAGGCCTCAAACGTCTCCGGTGTTGAACCATGATACTCCACAGCACCCAAATCATGCAACCGCTGTTTCGGCAAACCCACATATCCCACAGCCAGCATATCCACTGACCTTACCTTCGCCACAACCTGAGATGTTCCCAACACCTCCTGCACAACAGATGATGAACTCTTCATCACAGAACCAACTTCTTCCTTCTGCCTTACCATCCCAACCCCAGGCACAGAAGACTGAGACGAAACATCTCCACTAAAGGGTGAATTCCATGCCTTAACAACCTGCCCTAAGGCAGCAACCATCTCACCCAACTGCCATTCTTTCATCGACTTCGCCATACTATTAACAACAAGCAATCACAACAAAACAAACAAAACCATTAGACCAGCTTAAAGCAAGGATTCAAACCCCAACTCCAAAATAACACAATAGCTATAATAATAAGGCAATGGGTATCCCGAATCCTCCCCTTTTTCATGACATAACAGTCAACAGAAACATGGATATCTCAACATCAAGCATATCAAACAACATTTCGATCATGCTTACATCAAACAGCGTCCACTTGCAACAGCATAACATCATAAACATATCATACCCATTACACTTTCATCATGCATAAAATCAACTCACAACACCAACATATCATCAGCACAAAACCACATTAGCTCAATGAAGATTCATAACCACAAAGCATGCTTGAAAACATCATCAATTTGCTCAGAAACACGTGTTTCAACCAGCTTTCCACCACATATTAGGATATACATCAAACAGAGATTACAACAATTTATCATTTTCTCCAATCATTCGCAACTCAGCTCTGATACCACCAAATGTAACCCCCGTAGCCCGGCCTAGACGGTTGACCCGAACTACGAAGATTACACGGGGAAAACCAAAGTCAACCCGAAAGTCAACCTTGATTAACGACCCTTTTTTTTCTTTTTAAACTTGTCTAGATGCACATTTAACCTAGGCATACTCTTGAGATAAGCATACTCAAAAATCACAGCAATCGGAAAACGATAAGGGACCCAATTGCACAAAATACGAAATTAGGGACCAAATTGTAAATTCTGAAAATTAAGAGGACTTTACCAATTTTTAAGTTACCATTATGAAATTAGTCATGTTTCATGCCTCTCTGCAAAATTTCATCTCAAACGGACATCTCAAACTCAAGCAATTGCACAAACAAGAAACGGGACTAAAACGTAAAGCTTGCAAACCATCAGGTGTTCAGAAACGGGTCTAGGCCGTTCAGGAACACCCCTTGGCAGTAGCCAAAGTGTTCAGAAACGGGCTAGTCCGTTCAGGAACACCCTAGCCAAAACAAGGGCCTGTTTCGAAACAGGCAAGGGTGTTTCGAAACACCCTGCCCAGAAACAGCAGTTTGGCCTGTTTTAACACCTTTAAACCCCATCAAACATGCTCCAAACCATTCCACAATAAATCAACAACATGCCAAACATCAAACCTACCAATTTGCATCAAAATCTAGATACAAAACCACCCCTAGATGCACCAACTCATTTAACACATCCAACACTCAATCATGCTTTTCAAACAAGAAGCATAGCATAACAACTTAAGCATAAGAAGATTCAAACGTTGCAAGCTTACACCACATAGTTCAAAATCATAAACCAAACTTGTCCAACATACAAATCCTCTCTAAACAACAATATAAGAGATTCTTCCCCCATTGCCTTTATTATCTATAGCTATTAACCGAGACATACATCTCAAGTGGAGTTCCCCCTTGAATCCCTTGCTTCTCGCTGCTCCAACTTCAAATGTCTGCATTGATGGACAAAAAGGAGCGTAAGCACATAATGCTTAGTGAGGAATGCCCAAAACCAAAACACCATCAATGCAGCGAGTCATAAAACAACTTTTTAAAGCAAACTCGATTCAATAAACCAAAGCAAGTTTGAAAACCCTTTTAAACAACATGCATAACATCATGCATTGCTCAAACATGAAAAACAAACCCTTAGCTTAGAAGAGCTAAGAAAACCCTTTCAAAGCACAACTTGCAAAATCAACAATTTAACCAATCCAAGCATAAACATCACATGCAAGATTAAATTCAAAACTTTGGAAAACACTTCCACTTCACATCATACCTTGCTCATATTTGAATATCATTTTAAAGCAAGAAACCCTTAAAACCACTTACTCATTCAATTTACCATATGCATTAAACAAATGCAACATATGAACCACATCACCAACCTTTGCATCACATGCCTTAAAAACAAGTCTTCACAAGACTTCAATGCACTAAAGAGATTTCATGCACACATGCACCATTCTCAATAGATAACCAACACTTGTTCAAACTAACAAGTAAGCATGCATTCATAATACATTATACATGTCTCATGCAACCATGCATCATTTCAAGCATCTCATGCTTCATTATATTCAAGAACATATATTGGCTTCCAAGTGATCAACCAAATCCACTTTTCAACTCAACATCCAATCGGATACGCGGATCACAAGCGTTGTCCCCACGCTTCATACACCCTACCAATCCAAGGTCCCCAAATGGACTTTTAAACACCATTTGACCTTACCATTCACAAGGTTCCCATGTATGGACTTTTAAACACCATACAACCTTAACTTTCACAAGGTTCCCATGTATGGACTTTTAAACACCATACAACCTTAACTTTCACAAGGTTCCCATGTATGGACTTTTAACCACCATACAACCTTAACTTTCACAAGGTTCCCATGTATGGACTTTTAAACACCATACAACCTTAACTTTCACAAGGTTCCCATGTATGGACTTTTAACCACCATACAACCTTAACTTTCACAAGGTTCCCATGTATGGACTTTTAACCACCATACAACCTTAACATGCACAAGGTTCCCATATATGGACTTTTAAACACCATATAACCTTAGCATCACCGATTGGTAGTTGTATAACATCACTAACGAGATCCGGGACACCCTATACAAGATCTACACATGGACTTTACACCACCATTGTGATCTTAACAAGCACAAGGTCCACCAATGGAATTTTAACCACCATTATTACCTTTGCTTACCCAAGGTCCTCGAATGGGATTCCAATCACCATTATAACCTTAACCATCTCGTTAGGATACTTGGATGGAGTTTACCGGTTCACACTTAACCACTCCACATCCAAGGCGACTTTATTCACGGTGCACCCAATCCTATAGCCGGCTAACTATATCCGATCAAAGAACCAAGAACCACTTACATCACTTGCCAACATAACCACCTTACCACATTAATCCTTTAATTCACATGCATAACCATAATGCAAAATTCATCATTTACCATCATCAATTCACTGTTTTTAAAGCATTACACAAAGCCATTAAACAACATGCAACACCATGCATCAAAACCACAATTTCCATGTACAAAACCAAGGATCTCTTACCTTGAGCATCCTTCACATATGGCTTTCAAAACCAGCATTAAACCATGCTAAAACATGCTTCCAAACAGAATTTAAAACATGCAAATCATATGCATTGCAACCATCAATCACAATTGCTTAAAAAAAACCAATTCACAACACAAACCAAGAGCGAAAATCCATTTACTTACTCTTGAGCTTAGCAAAGTTGTTTAGACTTAAACTAAGCTCCCAAACCTTCAAACCCTGGTTTAAAAGCTGAAAACCCAACTTCACTCACCGATACACAAAACAAGGCTAGCCAACAAGCCTTCCAAGCATCCGAAACCTTCCACACCACCTCAAATGCTCACGGATCTTCCTCCCCTGTTTCAAGCACATAACAACAGAAGATTAATGCATCATTGTGCATTAAAAACACCAGCAACACAACTAAACTCGCTGCTCATCACAAATCCAACATTTCGGCTACCAAACACAACCGAAATCACCACCAAACACTTCCGAAACTTAACCAAGCCAAGATCCATCACTTCTAACCATTTTTAAACATCAATTAACATCCAAAATGATCACAATCACGTCCTTATACCTCCAGCTATAACAGATCATCAAAAACACCCCCAAAACAACCAAAAACATCAAGCAAAACTTAGGAAATTCAACCTATTCGGGATTGCATTGATAAAACCTCAATTCCTTATCAATTTAACATTCATTTAACATCAATTTGACACCTCAAAACACTGCCCAAACAGATCTCACGAAATTTCACCAAAAATCACCAAATCTTGCATTTTAAAGCCAAAATCAAGATTACCATTGTAAAACCTTTAATAAATCATAATTCAAGGATTGAGAACTTGGGAATTTCAGTAAAGAACTGAGAGTTTAGAGGAGAAGGACGTTCTTACCTCCAAACTTGAGTTTCTCCCTTTTTGGAACCAAAATCTTGAAAATTCCACTTAGCAAATGGTGAGGTTTTGTTGAAGAAATGATTAGAGATCAAAAGAGAATTGAAAAGAGATGTTTAGGTGACAAAATCAGAAGAAAATCTCTGGAGAAAAGATGTTTGGGTTGAGAGAAAATGAGGGAAAAGAAAATAGAAGATTGAGAGAAAAGTTAGTTAGAAAATGACAAAATATCTTCCCTCCACTTTTCTTTTATTTAAAAACCATTTAATAAACCTTTAATATTTTAGAAAAATCTGGAGAAACTCCCATTGGGTAAATAGCTCCTTAAAGATTCAAAGTTTCAATCCTTTCTAAAACAGTCACGCAACTTTCAAAAATTACATTTTGGTCACTAGCCAAAATGTCACCCTTCCCAACCTCATTTTGTAAAATTGATTTCACAGTTCACTTATATATATTAAAAGAGGATTGTAGGACATTTTTCCATATTTTTAATGCAACCCGAACTAGGCTTTCCTAATTTCACCTTTATATATTCGAACCGCAACCCGACCGGTCCGGTCCAAACCCAAAACTTCCAAGCCCAAAACCGGGGCGTTACAAATACATCGAGACGATCGCGGGAAATGGATGCCTAACTGGGAGGGGTCTTATGTTGTCAAGAAAGCCTTCTCCGGAGGAGCATTAATACTAACTGAAATGGACGGCAAAGAGTTACATAAGCCGGTGAATTCGGATTCAGTCAAAAAGTATTATGCTTGAAGAATACAAAAAGAGATTGAAAAAAGGAAAGAGAAAAAGGAAAAAAGTAGAGTGAAAACCCGAAAGGGCGCTCTCACAAAAAGAAAATATCTATGGTGAAAACCCCAAAAGGGCACCTTAGATATTTAAAAAAATAAATAAAGGGGGTTCAAGATGAAAACTCGCAAAGGGCATTTTGAAACCAAAGGAGGATCTGAGTTGAAAACCTGAAAAGGCGGCTCAAATGAGTGAAGTTAGGCATCTAATAATCAAGACCTCTCGGACACCTGGTATTTCGGAAGGGGTTTCACATTCGAAAGAATTCCAGGAACATTTGAAGACCGTCGGACATGAGTGCAAACTCAGCTCTACTCATGGTTGACAGGGTGGTTGTATCCTTCATGCCTTGGATGCCCGGAGATCTGACTTTGTTTCTTGATTTTGTTTGCCATGACTATTCTAAAATCTGTTGTATTCCAATTTATAAGCTTTAATAAAATTCAATAATTCACTTCCGAGCCTTTTTTTTCAAAGCGTCTTATAATGGTTGATATAATGAAAAAAAAACAGATAATTTCATGGTATTACTTTGTTTTAGAAATGCATGAGAACCTTGTCACTCTAGGAATTGAAGAAGAGTGTATAAGATGAGGCAGTGCAAAGCTGGAGGTTGATTATGAATGCCGCAATGGAGACTGTCACCCAAAGAACAATGATTTACTCATGTTGAGATGATCAGAAATATGAGGACAAGGCATTACAAGGTTCCTCTGAGTTAATTTTGCAGTTAGGACAATTTGCGAGTGTTGAGAAGAGAAGTGTTTGCAGCTCAGTAGAAACTCTTGGGTTCAGCAAAGTTTCATCATCGATCGAAGCAGTATTTGGCTGATCAAAGTAAAACTTCCTTCACCGTAATACTTTCAAAAAAACAAAAAAAGAAGAAAAAAAGAGAAAAAGAAAAAGAAAAAAGAAAAAAGAAAAGAAAAAGAAAGAAAAAGGAAGGTGAAAACCTGAAAAGGCGCCTTTCGGAGAAAGAAGAAAGAAAAAAAACCATAGTGAAAACCCGAAAGGGCGCTTTAGAGCGAAGGACCAGAAACGCAGAAAGGAAGTTACAATGGCCAAGTCCTGGTGTGGGATGAAATTAGACAAGAAGCATTCAGGAAGGGTCCTAAAAGAGCAGAGGTTGATTGATGGATCTAAGAAAACCATGGTTCATGCATCATATAGAACATTAGGATCATGTTAACCTACATATTTCATTTGTTTTAACAGGAAAACTGATAAAGAAAGATTCATAATTAGAAGAGTCCGCCCAACAAAGAAGGATTCACAATGAGAAGAGTCCGCCCAACAAAGAAGGATTCATAATGAGAAGAGTTCGTCCAGTAAAGAAGGATTCATAATGAGAAGAGTCCGTCCAGCAAAGAAAGATTCATAATGAGAAGAGTTCGTCCAGCAAAGAAGGATTCATAATGAGAAGAGTCTGTCCAGCAAAGAAGATTCATAACGAGAAGAGTTCGTTCATTGAAGAATGAGGAAGTTCCAAATGAGAAGGGCTTGCTTATTCAGTGCCGTCGTAGAAATATGGGCCAGTGAAAGAATGAGGAACGAAGAATTTCATAATAACAAGAACAGCTTCATACCTCAGGAGATGAAGAGTGCAATGGAGCAACGCCAGATTATCAAAGATTGAAGAATTTCATCTTGAGAAGAACAACTTCAAGCTTTAACGAGCAGATGATTCAGACAAAATTCGTGTCTTTTCAGTCTTTGCCCTATTCCTATTCCACAACAATGAGCAAAGAGGGGCAGCTGTAGAATCAAATTTTTGTCTGGGCCCATATATATATATATATAAGATAATAATAATAAATAAAACAAATAATAATAATAAAAATATCAACCCAAATATATATTAGAGTCCAAATGTATTACAAAGCTCGAAATCTATATTACAAAAGTCCAAAAACAATACAAAGCTTGAACCAAACATCAAAGACCCATTACAACTGTTAATGACCCATTACAACCCATATCCAGCCCAACAAGCACAAAAGCTCCTCTAATCCATCTGTGTTTCTTTTTCCCGCTCAAACCCGAGATCCAATGGATGGTGGAGGCAGTGGTCGGAGTTGCAGACGGTGGTCGAAAAAGCCAGGGTTGGCCGGAGAAGATGACCGGAGAAGGTCCGGTCATGGGAGAAAGGTTGAGGATAGTCAGACGGTGGTTGGAGTTTGTAGGGATGTCGGAGAAGATGACCGGAGAAGGTCCGGTCATCGGAATGGGGTAGGAGAAGACCAAAGATGATGTTCGGTGATCGATATCATCCCAGCAACCAAGAAACACGTCGGAGAGGTTTTAAGGGATGTTTGAAGATCAAAACGAGGGTTTTTGAAAATTTCTTGGTATGTTTTTGAAAAAAATGGTTTTAGATCTTTGAAAAATAGGTTTAGGGGAGGGTTTAAGTGTTTGTGAGGATCAAACTATGTTTTTTTTTGGAAGAATAGAGGAAGAACAAGGAGGAAAAGGTGGTTTTGGTTGAAAAAGCTTTTGGTTTTCAGGTTTTCTAGTGTTCGAGTACATAGAATTTAGGAGAGAGAGAGGAGAGAGGTCAAATGATCGTTACAACTCGGTTTGACCTATTTATACCGAGTTGGAACAGTGTCGTTTTGAAGAGCCGGGTCGCGAAGGATCTGCGTGTTTTCACACGGGTTCGAATATAGGTCCATGACCCGATCGAGTTAAAATGGTATGGGTTTTGGGTTTTGGTTAAACAGGCCGAGGGTTTTAGGCCTAGGCTTAATAGTTTGGGCTTGGGTTTAACGGGCTTAGGTTGGTTCTTTTAGAGTTTTAGGCTTGTGCCCTCAGGTTTTGTTTTCTTTACAAACCAGTCACAATTTTCTTGTAATTTGGTAACCTAATATTCAATTTAATTCAATTTAGTCCCTTTTAAGAATTTAATTGTTTTAATTAATTGTTTTATATTTAATTGCTTTATTTAATTGCTTTAATTAATTCATATGTTTTTTTATTTTTAAAAAAACACCATATCACATATTGTTTGGAAAAATAAAATCACATGTTTAAAAATAGGATTAGAGCCATTAGTGTATGTAACGCCCCGGTTTGGGGCTTAGAAGTTTTGGGCGTTGACCGGTTTGGTCAAAGTCCTGTTCGAATCTTAAGAGGTGAAATTAGGAAAGCCTAGTTCGGGTTGCATTAAAAATATGGAAAAATGTTCTAAAATCATCTTTTAATATAATTAAGTGAACTGTGAAATCAATTTTGAAAAATGGGTTTTGGAAGTATGACATTTTGGCTAGTGACCAAAATGTAATTTTTGAAAGTTTTGTGACTATTTTATAAAGAGTTGAAACTTTGAATCTTTAAGGGGCTATTAATCCAAAGGTGATTTCTCCAGATTTTTCTAAGATATTTAGAGTTTTAATTCTGATTTTAAAGTGAATCAAAAGGAGGGAAAAACTCATTTGGCAATTTTCTCAACTAACTTCCAATTTTCTTCTCTCTTTTTCTCTCAAACCAAACACACCATTTCCAGAGATTTGATTCTGTTTTTCTCACTTAAATCTCTCCTTTTAACTCTCATTTGATTCCTAATAAACATATCTTCAAAACCTCTTCAATTGCTTCTTGATTCTTCAAGGATTTTAATTCCAAAAAGTGGAGAAACACAAGTTTGGAGGTAAGAACGTCCTTCTCCTCTAAACTACCAGTTCTTTACTAAAATTCCTAAGTTCTCAACTCTTAATTGATGTTTAATTAAAGGCTTTTGAGTTTGGAATTGGATCTTGGCTTATAATGCAAGATTTGATGATTTTTCATGATTTTCGTTAGATCTGATTAATCTGTGATTTCAGATGTGTTTTTGATGTTAAATGAACTCTAAATTGATAAGGAAATGAGTTTTGATTGATGCAATCCCGGATAGGTTGTGTTTCCTAAGTTTAGCTTGTGTTTCTTGGATGTTTTTGTGGTGATCTTGTGGATCTGATGTTGCTGGAGGTATAAGGATGTCTATAGGTTGTTTTTAGATGTTAAATGGTGTTTATGGATGTTAGGTTTTGCTGGTTTATGGCTGGGCTTTGTTGAGAAGTGGTTTTGATGCAATTTCGGTTGTGTTTGGTGGCCGAAATTGGAGTATGAATGAGAGCAGCGAGTTTGAGTGCTTTCATTGAAGCTTTTGATGCATGATGATGCATTAAATCTCTGCTTTAATGTGTTTAATCAGGGGAGGCATCTTTGGATCCAAGGGTTGTTGATCTGGAAGCTTGAATTTGTGCTTCAGCAAGAGGCGAAGTGGAATCGGTGAGTGAAATTGGGTTTTCGGCTTTGAAACCAATGTCTTGGGAGCTTAGTTTAAGTCTAAACAACTTTGCTAAGCTCGAGTGTAAGTTTTCGGAAATTCTCTCTCTAGTGGTGGCCATGACTATGTGTGATGCAAAGTGGTTTATTGCTTGTTTTAATTACTGTTTTGAAAGCATGTTTTAGCATGGTTTTTGCTGATGATGTAAGCCATATGTTGAAGGTAACTCTAGGTAGGAGTACCTTGCTTTTGTACATTGAAATGATGTGGTTTAATGCTTTTAAATGCATGATGAATATGGCTTGGTTTAATGCTTTAAAACAGTGGATTAATTGATGAAAGTGATGTATATTGGCAAGTGATGTTTTAAAAATGTTAAGGTCACTAAGGTGGTTGAAAGTCCTTGAGTGAGCCTTGTTACTTAAGAATATCAAGGTGGTTAAAAGTCCTTGGTTGATTCTTGTTACGGACACAAAGGTGTTTAAAAGTCCTTGTGTGGTCCATTCTATGGTGTTTAAAAGTCCATAGGCCAAGGTGTTTAAAAGTCCTTGGGATCAAGGTGTTTAAAAGTCCTTGATGTGATACTTCATGGTGTTTAAAAGTCCATGGCCAAGGTGTTTAAAAGTCCTTGGGATCAAGGTGTTTAAAAGTCCTTGATGTGTTACATTTCATGGTGTTTAAAAGTCCATGGCCAAGGTGTTTAAAAGTCCTTGGGAAGTTGATGAACTTGTTTTAAGAAATGAAATGTATCACTTGAGCCAATATGACATGTTAAGTATATTATGAAGCATGAGATGCTTGTTTTTAATGTTTATGTTGAAGCATGAAGTTGCTTGTTTTAAGTAAGGTTTTGAGCATGAGCAAATGTGGATTTGAAGTATGTTTTGTAAATGTTTTAAGTTGCATTATTGGATGGTTTTTAAGAGCATTCCTCACTAAGCTTTTGCTTACGCTCTCTTCGTTTTCCTTAATTCAATAATGCAGAGCATTAGAGACCTTTTGAGGGCAGCAAGAAGGGCAAGAATTCAAGTGCAAGTAAAGCTCAATGTATGGAAGGTTTTTGTTAAACATTTTAGCTTTTGGGTGATTTGGCAATGGGGAAACAATGTGTATGTTTTGGGAGGTGTTTTGTACTCCCTAAGTATGTTTCTTGATGTTAAGATTGTTGGTCTTTGGATTGGATCTTTATATGCTTGTTTTGGAAGTTTATGCTTGAGTGGCTTACTTGTGTAGGAAGCATGCCTATAGATTTGGGGCTTTTTGCTTATGTTGTTATTTGGTTGAATTGATGATGCCTATATGTCCCTTATATGTTGAATTGCATGTTGGCAAAGTTTGGTGGCATTTGGAGCATGATTGGTTGGTCAATTGCATGTTTAAGCATGCATTTTTTTAGTCAATCTGTGCAGGGTGTTTCGGAACAGCACCTACCGTTTCGGAACGGGTGCCTTAATTGTGCCCAGGCGTCCGAAAAGGGAGGGGCCGTTCCGAAACGGAAAGGCCACTGCCAGACCCCCGTTTCGAAACGGGCTATGCCTGTTTCGGAACGGGTGACCGTTGGGGGCTGACATTGGCAGTTATATGTTTTGAAATGTTGGCGTTTTGGTCCTGAATCTTGTTTGTGCAATTGTATGAGTTTGGGAAGTCCTTTTGAGCTGAAATTTTGCAGAAAAGTATGAAACATGATTAATTTCAAGTTGGTAACTTCAAATTGGGTTAAGTCCTTATAATTATCAGAATTTACAATTTGGTCCCTAAAGTTGTAATTTGTTCATTTGGGTCCCTGTTTGATCTCTGATGATTGTGATCTTTTAGAATGGTGTTTGCGTGATCACAACTAGGTCTAATGTGCATCTAGATAAGATTAAAAAGAAAAAAAGGGTCGTTAATCAAGGTTGACTTTCGGGTTGACTTTGGTTTTCCCCGTGTGACTTTCTTAATTCGGGTCAACCGTCTAGGCCGGGTTAAGGGGGTTACATTTGGTGGTATCAGAGCTGAGTTCTCGAGTAGTTGGGAATGTTTGTATGCATGATTGAAGTATGAATGCTATGAATACTTGTTGTTTGAAAGCATGTTCAGTGGTTTGAAATGTTGATGCAGTTGAGTTGTATACTCTGATGTTGCATGTTGAGGGTACCCATTGCCAAACAAAAGCTAAAGGAAAGATGTTGTTTTGAAATGAAATTGAGCTTGAATACTTGGATTGCTTACCTTGCTGGGCCTGACTTTGTTTTATTTGTGTTGTGATTGCATGGTAAAAGTATGGCACCACGTAGAGAGTTAAGAGGTAATGCGAGAGCTACGGCTCCTAACGAGAATGAGAATGAAGAGCACACTGGTAGTGCCGTGTTACCCCCTCCTCCGCCTGGTGGTGGTGATGGAGGTGCGAGAGCTGAAGCTGCAGCTGGTGCTGGTGCTGGAGCTGCTGGACCAGAGGTTGGTCAGGGGCAAGCTATGCCTGATATGTCTGTTTTGGTACAAGCTATTGCGGGTGCTTTTCGAGAAGCAGTAGCTGGAGCTCAGGGAGCTGGGCATCAGGGAGATGCTGGAGTCAGATTGCCTTTGGAGCGTCTGCGCAGTCTTGGAGGGACTGAGTTTAGAGGTTTGTCAGCTGAGAGTTTTGAGGCTTGGCTAGAAAGTACCAAGCGTATCTTGGGTCAGATGAGTTGCACGGATGTGCAAAAGCTGGGCTGTGTTGTGTCCTTGCTGCAGGATGATGCTTATACATGGTGGACGACTACCATTTCTGGAATGGCTGAAGCTGATGTTACCTGGACATTCTTTCAGAATGTGTTTAAAAGAAGATATCTGGGAGTGAGATATCTGGATGAGAAAAAGCGGGAATTCATGTCTCTTACCCAAGGGAGCATGAGTGTAGCTGAGTACGAGGTACAGTTTGTACGGCTCAGTCAGTATGCACCGGAGCTGATACCTGATGAGAGGGCTAGGTGCGAGAGGTTTCGTTACGGTCTTGTGACGGATGTTAAGATGTATGTGCTGGCCACTGAATATGATGATTTTGATGTTTTGGTGGGCCGAGCCAAAGACATTGAGATGAATCTGGGTTTGTCTGCTAGAGGTGCTGGAGCAAGTGCTGGGAAGAGGTCAGCTGAGTTTAGTTCCGGTGGTGGACGGAACAAGAGGGGACGAGATCAGAAGTATCAGTCCTCAGCCAGGAGAGGTGGTGGTGTGCCTGCTAGGGGTGGCGGTGCTAGAGCTGATCCTAGTGCTTGTTGGATCTGTGGTTCCCGTGGTCACTTGAAGCGTGACTGTCCTCGTGCTGAGAGAGTGGCACAAGCTCCTGTTGCAGCAGCTGGTAATGCTGGGAATGGGTGCTGGAATTGTGGTTCTGCGGACCACTTGAGGCGAGATTGTCCGAGGATGGCTGGTGAGCAGGTGCGTGCTCCTGTTGTTGCTGCACCACAGAGAGGTCGTGGGCGCGGCCGTGGTAATTTCCAGAGGAGAGAGGAAGGTGGCCGAGGGGTAGCTCATGTTGTAGCTATTCAGCCTGAAGGTGGAGGCCAAGCGAGGGTGTATGCTCAGAGAGAGGGCAGGAATGATGCAGATGTGATTGCAGGTACCTTTACTTTGCAGTCCTTGTCATTGCTTTCTTTGATTGATTCTGGATCTACGCATTCATATATTCTTCGTGAGCATGCTGAATTGCTTGGTTTGCCTGTTGAGTCTTTGGATGTTGGTGTTCGGGTCACTAGTTCTTTTGGTGAGACTGTTGTGACTCGAAAGTTGTATAGAAGGTGCCCTTTGGTTGTTCAAGAGCATGTCTTTCATGTTGATCTTATGGAGTTGCCCTTCTATGGTTTTGATGTGATCCTTGGTATGGATTGGCTTGCTGAGCATCGTGCTGTTGTGGATTGTGAGAATAAGCGTGTTTCGCTTAAGCTTGCGGATGATTATGAAGTTGTGGTGGTTGGTGAGAATGTGAAGTTTCTTGCCAATGTGGTATCTTCTTTGGAGGCGAGCAGGATGCTGAGGCAAGGTTGCGAAGCCTATCTAGCTTTTGTGATGAATCCTAGCTCTAAGGAGTTGAGGGTGCAAGATATCAGGGTTGTAAAGGAGTTTCCTGGTGTTTTTCCTGAGGAGTTGCCTGGTTTACCTCCTAACCGCGAGGTGGAGTTTGGAATTGAGCTGTATGAGAATACAACTCCTGTGTCCATTACTCCCTATAGAATGGCACCTAAGGAGCTGAAGGAGCTGAAGACGCAGTTGCAAGAGTTGCTTGATTGTGGTTTCATCCGGCCGAGTGTGTCACCTTGGGGAGCACCGGTCTTGTTTGTGAAGAAGAAGGATAGCATTATGAGAATGTGCATTGATTACCGTCAGCTGAACAAGTTGACTATCAAGAATCGGTATCCTTTGCCGAGGATTGATGATCTCTTTGATCAATTTCGGGGAGCTGCTGTGTTCTCTAAGATTGACTTGAGGTCAGGGTATTATCAGTTGAAGGTGAAAGATGTGGATGTGCCTAAGACAGCTTTCAGGACAAGGTATGGGCATTATGAGTTTCTTGTGATGCCGTTTGGGTTGACAAATGCTCCTGCTGCTTTCATGGACATGATGAATCGTGTGTTTCATGAATACCTGGACAAGTTTGTTGTGGTGTTCATTGATGATATCCTCGTGTACTCGCGTACTGAGGAGGAGCATGAAGAGCATTTGAGGATTGTTTTGCAAGCTTTGTTGGAGAATCAGCTTTATGCTAAGCTGAGCAAGTGTGAGTTCTGGTTAAGAGAGGTGGTTTTTCTTGGGCATGTTGTTTCAGCTGAGGGGATTCGTGTTGATCCTCAGAAGATTGAGGCGGTGATGAGCTGGAAGGTTCCTAAGTCTGTTCATGAGGTCCGTAGTTTCCTTGGTTTGGCGGGATACTACCGAAGGTTTGTGGATGGTTTTTCCAAGATTGCTGTTCCTTTGACGAAGCTGTTGCAGAAGGATGTTAAGTATGAGTGGATAGAAGCGAGACAGCAGGCTTTTGAGAAGCTGAAGGTGGCTTTGACGCAAGCTCCTATCTTGATTCAGCCTGAATCAGGGAAAGAGTTTGTGGTCTACAATGATGCGTCCTATGTTGGTTTGGGATGTGTGCTGATGCAAGAGGGTAAGGTGGTGGCTTATGCATCGCGGCAGTTGAAGGTGCATGAGCGCAATTATCCTACGCACGATATTGAGCTGGCTGCGGTGGTTTTTGCTCTGAAGATCTGGAGGCATTATCTGTATGGAGAGAAGTGTACTGTGTACACAGATCACAAGAGTTTGAGGTATCTGATGTCTCAGAAGGAGTTGAATCTTAGGCAGCGGCGTTGGTTGGAGTTGCTCAAGGATTATGATCTGACGATTGAGTATCATCCTGGAAAAGCTAATGTTGTTGCTGATGCCTTGAGTAGGAAGGTAGCTGTTGAGTTGAGAGCCATGTTTGCTAGCTTGAGCATATCGCGAGATGGTGGTCTTGTGGCTGAGTTACAAGTGAAGCCGTCTATGGTTCAGTTGATCAAGGATAAGCAGTTGTTAGATGATTCCTTGGTGTCTCATGTTCAGGATATCGCGGAGGGTAGACCTTCGGATTTTTGTTTCAATGATGATGGTGTGCTGTGTTTTGGGAGTCGGATAGTAGTGCCCAATGATGCTGAGTTGAGGCGTGCTATTCTGACTGAAGGTCATAGTAGTCCTTTTGCTATGCACCCTGGTAGTACTAAGATGTATCGTGATCTTCGTGATGAGTACTACTGGGTGGGTTTGAAGAAGGACGTTGCAGAGTTCGTGAGCAAGTGTTTGGTGTGTCAGCGAGTTAAGGCTGAACATCAGGTTCCTTCTGGTTTGTTGCAACCGTTGAAAATCCCTTAATGGAAGTGGGAGAGGGTTACCATGGATTTTGTATCTGGTTTACCTTTGTCTCCATCGAAGAAGAATTCGGTCTGGGTGATTGTGGATCGCCTGACGAAGTGTGCACATTTCTTGCCTGTGCATACCACGTTTTCTTTGGATAAGCTGGCAGAGCTGTACATTGCTGAGATTGTGCGGCTGCATGGTGTGCCTAAGTCGATTGTGTCGGATAGGGATCCGAGGTTCACATCGCGGTTTTGGCAGTGTTTGCATCAAGCTCTGGGTACAAGGTTGCATTTCAGTACATCCTATCATCCTCAGTCGGATGGTCAGTCTGAGCGAGTTATCCAGATTTTGGAGGATATGTTGAGGTGCTGCGTGATTGAGTTCCAAGGTTCTTGGGAGAAGCATCTGCCTTTGGTTGAGTTTGCTTATAACAATAGTTATCAGGCGAGCATACAGATGGCACCTTATGAGGCTTTGTACGGGAGGAAGTGTAGGACTCCTCTTTGTTGGGCTGAAACTGGTCAAAAGTTGGTTTCGATGCCGGCTTTGTTGAAAGGGACCACAGAGAAGGTAAAGCTCATTTGTGAACGGTTAAAGGCTGCTTCTGATCGGCAGAAATCTTACGCGGATTTGAAGCGTAAGGAGATAGAGTATGCGGTGGGTGACCGTGTGTTCTTGAAGGTTTCGCCTTGGAAGAAGGTGATGCGGTTTGGCCGGAAGGGCAAGTTGAGCCCTAGATACATTGGACCATATGAGGTGGTTGAGCGTGTGGGTCCTGTTGCGTATCGGTTGAGGTTACCTCAGGAGTTGGAGAAGATTCATGATGTGTTTCATGTTTCTATGCTCCGGAAGTATAGATCTGATCCTTCGCATGTGATGCCTGTGGATGAAGTGGTTTTGAATCCGGATTTGACCTATGATGAGGAACCGGTGAAGGTTCTGGATTCGGATAGCAAGGTTCTTCGTGGCAAGACCATTGAGTTGGTGAAGGTGCTGTGGAAGCATCGCGGTGTTGAGGAAGCCACGTGGGAGCGGAAGGAAGACATGCTGAAGCAGTTTCCTTATCTCTTTCCTTCAGGTAAATTTCGAGGACGAAATTTCTTAAGGGGGGGAGAGTTGTAACGCCCCGGTTTTGGGCTTAGAAGTTTTGGGCGTTTACCGGTTTGGTCAAAGTCCTGTTCGAATCTTAAAAGGTGAAATTAGGAAAGCCTAGTTCGGGTTGCATTAAAAATATGGAAAAATGTTCTAAAATCATCTTTTAATATAATTAAGTGAACTGTGAAATCAATTTTGAAAAATGGGTTTTGGAAGTATGACATTTTGGCTAGTGACCAAAATGTAATTTTTGAAAGTTTTGTGACTATTTTATAAAGAGTTGAAACTTTGAATCTTTAAGGGGCTATTAATCCAAAGGTGATTTCTCCAGATTTTTCTAAGATATTTAGAGTTTTAATTCTGATTTTAAAGTGAATCAAAAGGAGGGAAAAACTCATTTGGCAATTTTCTCAACTAACTTCCAATTTTCTTCTCTCTTTTTCTCTCAAACCAAACACACCATTTCCAGAGATTTGATTCTGTTTTTCTCACTTAAATCTCTCCTTTTAACTCTCATTTGATTCCTAATCAACATATCTTCAAAACCTCTTCAATTGCTTCTTGATTCTTCAAGGATTTTAATTCCAAAAAGTGGAGAAACACAAGTTTGGAGGTAAGAACGTCCTTCTCCTCTAAACTACCAGTTCTTTACTGAAATTCCCAAGTTCTCAACTCTTAATTGATGTTTAATTAAAGGCTTTTGAGTTTGGAATTGGATCTTGGCTTATAATGCAAGATTTGATGATTTTTCATGATTTTCGTTAGATCTGATTAATCTGTGATTTGAGATGTGTTTTTGATGTTAAATGAACTCTAAATTGATGAGGAAATGAGTTTTGATTGATGCAATCCCGGATAGGTTGTGTTTCCTAAGTTTAGCTTGTGTTTCTTGGATGTTTTTGTGGTGATCTTGTGGATCTGATGTTGCTGGAGGTATAAGGATGTCTATAGGTTGTTTTTAGATGTTAAATGGTGTTTATGGATGTTAGGTTTTGCTGGTTTATGGCTGGGCTTTGTTGAGAAGTGGTTTTGATGCAATTTCGGTTGTGTTTGGTGGCCGAAATTGGAGTATGAATGAGAGCAGCGAGTTTGAGTGCTTTCATTGAAGCTTTTGATGCATGATGATGCATTAAATCTCTGCTTTAATGTGTTTAATCAGGGGAGGCATCTTTGGATCCAAGGGTTGTTGATCCGGAAGCTTGAATTTGTGCTTCGGCAAGAGGCGAAGTGGAATCGGTGAGTGAAATTGGGTTTTCGGCTTTGAAACCAATGTCTTGGGAGCTTAGTTTAAGTCTAAACAACTTTGCTAAGCTCGAGTGTAAGTTTTCGGAAATTCTCTCTCTAGTGGTGGCCATGACTATGTGTGATGCAAAGTGGTTTATTGCTTGTTTTAATTACTGTTTTGAAAGCATGTTTTAGCATGGTTTTTGCTGATGATGTAAGCCATATGTTGAAGGTAACTCTAGGTAGGAGTACCTTGCTTTTGTACATTGAAATGATGTGGTTTAATGCTTTTAAATGCATGATGAATATGGCTTGGTTTAATGCTTTAAAACAGTGGATTAATTGATGAAAGTGATGTATATTGGCAAGTGATGTTTTAAAAATGTTAAGGTCACTAAGGTGGTTGAAAGTCCTTGAGTGAGCCTTGTTACTTAAGAATATCAAGGTGGTTAAAAGTCCTTGGTTGATTCTTGTTACGGACACAAAGGTGTTTAAAAGTCCTTGTGTGGTCCATTCTATGGTGTTTAAAAGTCCATAGGCCAAGGTGTTTAAAAGTCCTTGGGATCAAGGTGTTTAAAAGTCCTTGATGTGATACTTCATGGTGTTTAAAAGTCCATGGCCAAGGTGTTTAAAAGTCCTTGGGATCAAGGTGTTTAAAAGTCCTTGATGTGTTACATTTCATGGTGTTTAAAACTCCATGGCCAAGGTGTTTAAAAGTCCTTGGGAAGTTGATGAACTTGTTTTAAGAAATGAAATGTATCACTTGAGCCAATATGACATGTTAAGTATATTATGAAGCATGAGATGCTTGTTTTTAATGTTTATGTTGAAGCATGAAGTTGCTTGTTTTAAGTAAGGTTTTGAGCATGAGCAAATGTGGATTTGAAGTATGTTTTGTAAATGTTTTAAGTTGCATTATTGGATGGTTTTTAAGAGCATTCCTCACTAAGCTTTTGCTTACGCTCTCTTCGTTTTCCTTAATTCAATAATGCAGAGCATTAGAGACCTTTTGAGGGCAGCAAGAAGGGCAAGAATTCAAGTGCAAGTAAAGCTCAATGTATGGAAGGTTTTTGTTAAACATTTTAGCTTTTGGGTGATTTGGCAATGGGGAAACAATGTGTATGTTTTGGGAGGTGTTTTGTACTCCCTAAGTATGTTTCTTGATGTTAAGATTGTTGGTCTTTGGATTGGATCTTTATATGCTTGTTTTGGAAGTTTATGCTTGAGTGGCTTACTTGTGTAGGAAGCATGCCTATAGATTTGGGGCTTTTTGCTTATGTTGTTATTTGGTTGAATTGATGATGCCTATATGTCCCTTATATGTTGAATTGCATGTTGCCAAAGTTTGGTGGCATTTGGAGCATGATTGGTTGGTCAATTGCATGTTTAAGCATGCATTTTTTTAGTCAATCTGTGCAGGGTGTTTTGGAACAGCACCTACCGTTTCGGAACGGGTGCCTTAATTGTGCCCAGGCGTCCGAAACGGGAGGGGCCGTTCCGAAACGGAAAGGCCACTGCCAGACCCCCGTTTCGAAACGGGCTATGCCTGTTTCGGAACGGGTGACCGTTGGGGGCTGACATTGGCAGTTATATGTTTTGAAATGTTGGCGTTTTGGTCCTGAATCTTGTTTGTGCAATTGTATGAGTTTGGGAAGTCCTTTTGAGCTGAAATTTTGCAGAGAAGTATGAAACATGATTAATTTCAAGTTGGTAACTTCAAATTGGGTTAAGTCCTTATAAATATCAGAATTTACAATTTGGTCCCTAAAGTTGTAATTTGTTCATTTGGGTCCCTGTTTGATCTCTGATGATTGTGATCTTTTAGAATGGTGTTTGCGTGATCACAACTAGGTCTAATGTGCATCTAGATAAGATTAAAAAGAAAAAAAAGGGTCGTTAATCAAGGTTGACTTTCGGGTTGACTTTGGTTTTCCCCGTGTGACTTTCTTAATTCGGGTCAACCGTCTAGGCCGGGTTAAGGGGGTTACAGTGTAGTTCACTTAATCATAATTGAATATGGAGATCATTGTAGAAAATTAGTGGATATTTGAAACAATGTTAGAACACTCAATATTGGCTAGTGTCACAATGTAGAGTGATGTTAACCAATGAGTGTTCCGATAAAGGTTTCGATTTTTCACTTTAACTTAGAAGATGGAAATAATTCAATAATTAGGTAAATTTAAAAATTAAAATAGGGTTAATGATTAGAGACATCTTAATTAGGAATGTTGTTACTTTTTGGCTCGTTAAAGGAAGTGCCCAATATTATTTTGGGTGTTTTCTTTTATGTCCAAAATTAATAACATTCATAGAATTTAAATCAAAATAATTAATGGAGCCTAATTAGGGTTTACTTAAAAATGACAAGACAACAATTAATCATGCATCAAACCTTTTGTGTTGAGGTAGATTTTTCGAATATAAGTTGAAGTGTCCTAATGCAATTGGATGTTTCATAATTATATTCGATCGAAATGTATTTTCTTACAAGGGGATATTCCCATTCGGAATAAAATTCATTTTACAATTACAAGATTTAATTGAATCCAGATTAATGGTCGAAATGCCAAAATGCCACGTGTAATTAATAAGGTACCGATAACGGGCGTTCGTAGGGGTGCTAACCCTTCCCTACACGTAACCGACTCCCGAACCTGAACTTTTCAAAAAGAATCTCTCATACGTTTTTTTGGTGTCCGGCCTACCAAAGTGGCCGGTGCCGACTCCAAAACGATTTATATGAAAATAATGAAAATTTAATTAAAATGGGAAATTCACTGGTTTTAAGACCTAATAAAAGGTACAGTTTCCAAAATTTCAATCGTCAGGCTATTTTTTTATTCCAAACAATTAAAAAGCGGGTTTTCAAAAAAAATGGTCACGACAAGTGGAAAAGAGTTTTTCGGCTTTGAAACGTTTTGAACGTGGTTTTGGGAGCTTAGTGTAAGTTCGAAACACTTAGCTAAGCTCAAGAGTAAGTATATCAAAAGTCTCTCTCGGATTGTGCTATGTTATGGTTTAAAATGCACTTGAAATAAATGTGGTTTGATCACTATTTTAAAGCATGATTTGAGCATTGATGTTGCTTGTTTTAAATGCTATTTTGTTAAGGATGCACATGGTAAGTGATCCTTGGGTTTATATGATTTATGTAATTTATTTTAAGCATGTTATTGCTTGTGAAAAATGGCATAGTGGTTTAGGCTTTGATAAAACAGTGAAAAGTTGTTGAATAATGATTATATTGGCAAGTGATAGAAAATGGTTTTGGTTACTTTAAATCGGATATAGTTAGTCGGCTATAGGATTGGGTGCACCGTGAATTAAGTCACCTTGGATGTCGAAGGGTTGAGATTGTACCGTACACTCCATCCAAGTACCCTAACGATTGAGGTTAAGGTCAGAACGGTTGATGGTCTAATCCCGTGTGTGGATGTTGTGGTTTGTGTCCCGTGCTCTCGTTAGTCGAATTATACAACTATCGATGAGTGGTGTTAAGGGGTTGTGATTGTACCGTTAAACTCCACCACGGGTGTCACAACGGTTGATGGTCTAATCCCGTGTGTGAGCCTTGAGTATCCGGTAGGGTGTATGAAGCGTTTGGGACAACACTTGTAATCCGTGTATCTGATTATGTCGATTGTGTTGTGTTTTGATATGGATTTTGTTATTGATCACTTGCGAGCCAATATAATGGTGATGATATAGTGAATTTATGATGAAAGCTTATTTTTGAAAGCATGTGATGATTGAGATTTATGCTAGAGTGCATGTGATGCTCGGTTTAAGCATGAACAAAGGTTTTGCTATTGTAATTAATGATGCTATGAGCATGTGGATTTGAAAGAGGAAATGGTGTTTTTAAGTTCATGTTTTAAAGGAAGGCATGTGTTTACAAAGAATGATGATTTGGTTTTTAAAATGCATTGATGAATGTTTTGGTATTATAGCGGTCCTCACTAAGCTTTATGCTTATGCTCATTTGTTTCATCAATGTAGAGAATAGAGCCTATTTGGCAACAAGCAAGCAAAGGATATCCAAGTGTTTTGGCTAAGCAAAGTATAAGATTTACTTTAGTGTAATAAGAGGCAATTGGAGGGATTTCCACTCTTGGATTATTTAGTGAAGTAAAACACCTTGAGCATGTTTAGTTTGTGTTTTGAGACTTGTATTTGGCCTTTATATGGTTTATGGACTTTTATTTGGTATTTTGGTTATGCTATGGTTAGTGTCTAAAGGCATGCTTATATAGTTCTATACTCTTCATGAATTGCCATGTCTAATGCTTGAAATATGCTTAGATGTTGATACATATGTGTTAGATATACTTGTCCTAGCATGTATGGATGATTTGGATGAAATTGCTCGATGTAAAATATAAATTGAAGGCTGTTCGAAGTGCATATCTGGTCTAGGTATCGATACTTGGGGTTGTGTATCGATACTCGTGGGGAAATCTTAGGCCAAATAACACATGAGTATCGATACGAGTTGGGAGCGTATCGATACGCCTGTGCAATGCTTGAAGGGCGTACCGATACGCGGGGAAGGGTATCGATACCTTTTTCCCAACTTTTGCTACTGCCTTCCCACGTATCGATACATGCTTAAGGGTGCCGATACCTGACCGTTATTTTCAGTTAAAAGCATCTTCTTAAGTTCTGAAATGTTACATATTGGTCCCCGAATGTTGAGCTTGAAATTGGATGAGCTTGGATGATCCGTTTGTGATGAAAATTGACGTGGAAGCATGTTACATGACTAACTAAGGATTGGTAATCCTAAAATTGGATTAATTTCTGTAATTTTTAGAAATTACAATTTAGTCCCTAAAAGTTAAATGTATGCAATTGAACCCCTAACCAAACTCCGATTGCTGTGTCGTTTTCTTCTAAGAGTTTTGTTCAACAAAAATAACTTAAATTGCATCTAGAAAAATAAAAAAGGTCTTTAATTGAAGTCGGATTTAACGAGTTGGCTTCAGTTTTCCCCGTGTAATCTTCTTAGCTCGGGTCAGGCTTCTAGGCCGGGCTAAGGGGATTACATTTGTTGGTATCAGAGCCATGTTTCGAAAGAATTGGGGAAAATGGTAAGTGAAAATGGCATGTTGCATGAAAAATCATGTTTTTGGTTGAATGTTGGTGTTTATGCCATGCTTGGTTGTTATGAACCATATGGGAGTTGAATATGATTGTATGTTGATGATGTGGTGAGGATGTGTGCTGATTGTGGATGATATAAAGCATGATGATTAGGATATACTATTGTATGATATGTTATGCTTGAGGGAAATCGGCGTGCCTATTGCCTTATTACACTAGTTAAATGTTTTAAATTGGTTTTGTAAACTTGGATCCTTGCTTGAGGCTGGCCTAACTCATGGTTTGAAATATTTTTGTTATTATGCCTTGTTAAAAATAGAACAATGGGTCCGAAGAGAGAGCTTAGATCTAATACGATCGTGCATGTGCTTGAGCAGGGTAATCAGGGGGTCGAGGACTCATCTAATGAGACTCTACCTCCGCCACCACCACCTGGAGGTGAAGAGCCGGAGCAACGTGGACAGGCTGGTCCAGTATTGGGTGATCTAACGCTGCTGGTTCAGGCGATCATTGGAGCGTTTAAGGCTAAGGTAGCTGGAGCGCAAGTTCAGGAACCTACAGCTGGGCAGGTGGGTTTGCCTTTAGAAAGGCTAAGGAATCTAGGAGCTGTCGAGTTCCGTGGTATGTCTCCTGAGGCATCGGAGGCAGTGATGCGCGCAAGCTGGGGTGCGTAGTTTCTTTACTTCAGGGTGATGCCTATAGTTGGTGGACGATTATCACCGCTGGTTTGGAGCCCAATGAGGTGGTTTAGGAGATCTTTCGGAGTGCATTTAAGAAGAAGTATCTTGGTGTGAGATACTTGGATGAGAAGAAGCGTGAGTTTATGTCACTTGTGCAAGGAAATCTTTATGTGGCTGAGTATGAGATCGAGTTCGTACGTCTTAGCCAGTATGCCCCTGAGTTGATGCCGAGTGAGAGGCATCGTTGTGATCGCTTCCGGTATGGGCTTGTACAGGAAGTGAAGACCTTTATGTTGGCCTCAGATTACACATATTTTGATGTGCTCGTGTGTCGGGCTAAGGACATCGAGCAGAGCTTGGGTTAGACATCTCGTGGAGGTGGTTCTAGCTCTGGTAAGAGAGCTATCAATGCTAGCCCTAGGGGTTGGTAGAGCAAAAGAAATCGGAACCGTCGATATCAGCCTGCAGCTAGGCGAGGTAACTTTGGACATGGTATGTTGGTTCAGGGAAACAAGAAGAGGGCTGAACAGAACACATGCTGGACGTGTGGTTTTAGGGATCATCTGAGGCAAGATTGTCCACATGCGGCTAGAGAGGCACAAGCTCCTGTTGTGGTGAGAAGGAATTCCTGCTGGAACTGTGGTCAGCTGATCATATGAGGTGCGAGTGTCCTCTGTTGGCTGGTGGAGGTCATGGGCGTGCACCTGCTGTTGTTGCACGTCAAAAAGGCCGTGGGCGCGGTCGAGATAACTTTCAGAGGAGAGATGAGGGTCAGCGTGGTGTCGCACATGTGGTAGCAGTTCAGCCTGAGGGAGACGGTTCTGCGAGGGGCGCTACGACACTGATGTCATTGCAGGTACCTTTATTCTACAATCTTTATCATTGTTAGCATTGATCGATTATGGATCCACGCATCCTTATATCTTGAGTGAGCATGCACATTTGCTTGATACACCCGTTGAGTTGTTGAGAGTAGGAATGCAAGTGACTAGTTCCTTTGGTGAGACTGTGGTCACAAGGAAGTTGTATAGGAGATGCCCTTTTTCTGTGCAGGGTCATGTTTTTCCCGTGGATTTGATGGAATCACCTTTTTATGGCTTTGATGTGATTCTTGGGATGGATTGGTTGTCTGAGCATAGGGATGTTGTTGATTTCGATGTTATGCGAGTTACCTCGAAGCTTGTTGATGATTATGAGGTGGTGACAGTAGGCGAGAATGTGAAATTTTTGTCTAATGTTGTTTCGGCTTTGGAAGCAAGCTGTATGCTAAGGATGGGTTGTGATGCTTAACTAGCATATCTGATGAATCCTGGTGTAAAGGATGTGCGTATGCAGGACATCAGAACAATTTGTAATTTTCCAGGTGTCTTTCCGGAAGAGTTGCCTGGGTTGCCACCAAACATGGAAGTTGAGTTTGGTATTGAGTTGTATGAGAATACGACTCCGGTGTCCATTGCTCCTTTTCGAATGGCACCGAAAGAGTTGAAGACGCAACTTCAAGAGTTTATTTATCGAGGGTTCATCTGGCCAAGTGTATCACCTTGGGGCGCGCCGGTGTTATTTGTAACGAAGAAAGATGCGACAATGCGGATGTGTATAGATTATCGACAACTGAACAAGTTGATGATCAAGAACAAGTATCCCTTGCCAAGGATTGATGATCTCTTTGATCAACTTCGTGGTGCCTCGGTGTTCTCTAAGATTGATTTGAGGTCAGAGTATTACCAGTAGAAGGTGAAGGATGTGGACATACATAAGACGGCTTTTCGGACAAGGTACAAGCATTATGAGTTCTTAGTGATGCCTTTTGGATTAACCAACGCACGCGATGCTTTCACGGACATGATGAATCGCGTATCCCATGCATTTTTGGATCAATTTTTGGTAGTGTTCATCGAATACATCCTTGTGTACTCTCGTACCGATGAGGATCATGAAAGACACTTAATGTAACACCCTTAGCCCGGTCTAGACGGTTGACCTGAACCGAGGTGATTACATGGGGAAAACCGAAGCCAACTCGTTAAAGCCAACTCTGATTGACGACCCTTTTTTCTTTTTCTTTTCTAAATGCAACTTAAGTCCTATGTGATCACCCAAGAGCATAGGAAGAAACGTCACATCGATCAGATTCAAATTAGGGGTTTAATTGCACAAACTAGACATTTAGGGACCAAAATGTAATTTCTGCAAATTACAAGGACTACTCCGATTTTAGAGTTACCTTTATTCAATTAGACATATTTCATGATTCTCTGTGAATTTTCATCACATTCTAATCAACCAATCACATCCAATTGCATTCATGAAGTTCAGGGACTAAAACGCAACGTTTCAAGACATTCACAAGTGAGGTTTAACCAACTTAACGACCTGCGTATCGATACGCCTAAGGAGGGTATCAATACGCCGTCAATGGTCAAACTTCCCAGGCTTGTGTCATCATACCGTATCGGTACGCTGAGGTACCGTATCGGTACACCCTCGTCCAGTGACTAAAGAGGGTATCGATACGACCCCGTGTACCGGTACGCCCTTACAAAACAAGCAGGCCGTATCGATACGCCCTGAGGTGTACCGATATGCTGCAGTCTGCAAATGCCAAATATGAAGATTTTGAACCTCAACAACCAAACCGAACCACTCCAACATATAGCTAAACATGCTTGCACACAAATATGCATCAACACTCAGATGTATAAGTCAAGGAAAACATCAAACATCATCAACATCAACATTTGAATTCTAAAGCATGCTTCCTAAGAGTCAAAAACACCAAAAGACCGTAAGCACCCCAAAAGGCAAAGTAAATCATCCAAAACCAATTTAAAGGCCTTTTACAAACCATATAAACCATATAAAACTTGCAACAACAGGGAGTCCAAAACTCATCTCCCAAAGCAAACCATTAAATCCCATTGCCAAATATCATTACTAAAGTAAATGTAAAACATCACCATACTTGAGCTTTACTATTCCTTGGATCTTCTTAAGCCTCCTTGCTGCCCAAAGTGTCTCAATTATCTGCATTGTTGGTAAAAGAGAGCGTAAGCACGATAGCTTAGTGAGACATGCTCTAAAAACACCAACACAACAATGCAAGCTTTTAAATCTCTCTCTTGAAATCCATTTCAAAGACCATGCTCTTTCTATCTCATGCTTCAAAAACATTTTAAAGAAAATCACCATTTGAAAATCACATGTACCGTGTATCTATCTATCTCATGCATTCAACCAATGCAAATCTTATGGCAAAGCCACACATGCTTGACATTCAAAAGCATTTCATAAATCTCAAAATCTCATATGCATTTCTCATAGCACAAAATCATTTCAACATTGGTACATGTGAATCAAATACATTCTCATATATTGGCATTTCATATTCTATCTTTACTCGGATATGCGGATTAGCTTGACATAAAGTCAACTCCTACCCCGATGGAATCTCACATCACCGGACTCTCATGGCGGTATCTCTCTTCGCCACAAAGCTTGGGTGTTTCACCAAGACCTACCCCGATTGTATCTCTCATCATTGGATTATCACTTTAGATCGGGTTGGCACTACCCCATTGCCCGACTCCAAAGAGCACATACGAATTTTTAGTTTATAGTGCACTTTCATCCTATTGGTTGACCAATTATATCTGGTAATCATCTCATCATTTATACCAATGTATCACATTAAAATCATTATCTCACCTACTGCTTTGATGCAACATTTCTAAAATCAATCTCGTCCCATTTCAAAACCACAACTCATGCATAACATTTAGTCAAAATCTCAAAACTCTTCACAATGCCATTCTATCTCATGGTGTAACACCCTAAAACGTACCTTATTTAGAACGATAGAAAAACGAAATTTATAACGTAAAAGATTACAACTTAGTTAAGGTTTAAGTACTAAATTGTATAATTCTAAATGACATGTTAACTAAATTAACTCAAGGCATATGTATGAATATATATATATATATAACATGTATAAGAACACACATACTAATGAAAATAAACTTGAATTAATATAAAGTAATGTATTATTATATATGTATACATATACTCGGTGGGATAAAACAATGTATTCATACACACACACACACACACACATATATATATATATATATATATATATATGTATGAAATTAATAATTTGGATATATGTATTACATGATATATATATATATATATATATATATATATATATATATATGATTAAAATATGATAATTAAAGTATAAATGGTTAATAGAAACAATGCATTAGTGGGCTGATGACTTCAATTAAACTAAACTAAAACTAAGTTAGTGGACATACATGGAGACTAAGCAATCCACGTGTCCTTAATAAGACCACATACAGACACTTGGATAAACATCACTTAGAGAGAAACACCAAAGTTATCACTATCTTCTTCTTCATTCTGCATTCTCACCGAAACTAAGAAGGGAAAACAAAATGGTTGCTTGAAGTTCATCCATTCATACATGCATGGTTGGCTAAAACTCAAAGTAGGTACATACTATGTTATTTGATTTCATATTTTGAATTCGGGAAATGTTTTCCTAGCTTTTGATGATGAATGCTTGCTGTAAATAGGGGTAGAATTAAGTTATAAAGTTGTTTTATAGCTGGGTTTATGTTAGAATAGCTAAGTTTCTGGAAATTTAATATGAACATGAACTTAGATTGAATCTGCCCAGATTAGGGTTCATGCATTGCCCTGTTTTGAACTTGAATTTCGGATGGGTTAGGGTTCGAATTGGGAAAACTTTTGTAAATAAAAGTTGTAGAGCGGAATGATTACTATAGGAAAATGGCATCTTGGGTATGAAAACGACATAGGAAGTGGCTGGAAATTGAATTACAAAAAGACTGCTCATAATTGAATGAATATGGAAACTGCTTAGGTTAAATTGTAATTTTGAAAATGTTTAAGGGTTTAATTGATGCCAAT
Source organism: Hibiscus trionum (assembly GCA_030270665.1). Classification (NCBI taxonomy): domain Eukaryota; kingdom Viridiplantae; phylum Streptophyta; class Magnoliopsida; order Malvales; family Malvaceae; genus Hibiscus; species Hibiscus trionum. Next base: position 2,175,810 of record BSYR01000007.1, on the reverse strand, counting down.
AAATTCTGGAAAATTTATTAGAAACAGGGGAGGTATTGTAGGAATGAAAAATAAATGGTTTAGCTTTAATTATATATCAATTGATAGTTTAAATATCATTAGAACATATAGAGGATCAAAATGGACTAGTTTGTAAGGATTTATAATTTGAGGACTTACATGCCCTGTTTTTGTGATTGCTGGAACATCATTATTTTTTTAATATATGTAGGTAAATGTGGTTAAAAGCTCAAGATTAATGGTGTAGTGAAACATAGGTTATAAATGTACTAAAGTCACAAATTAAGCATAGGCAGATTAGGTTTCTGAAAATGCCATGAGTTCAAGTAATAAACTGTATTGATAGGAAAATGATAAAAATATGTGTTATACATGGTTGTAAAGGTGTGTTTATAAGATTTTTATAATGGTAAATAAATCCTTATTTGGAGTTGTGAGTAAAATGATATGGCCCATTTAGTAGAGGTTACTCAAACTGCCAGTTTAGGGGGCAAATTCACTTGTCTAGGTGATTATGCTTAAGTAAATGAATTTATTTGTTTGAATTAATTACTAATGGATATTGTATATGATATTTTCTGATTTAAGATCACATTAGTGAAGAAATTCAAGAAGATTCAAGGAGTGATCAAGCAAAGAGAAGGAGGAAAGGAAAAGGCATCATTAATAAAGAGATAAACTAGCTTGGAGTATTGTGAGTGTAACATTGCTTAAGTGTTAGGATTAGTATCCTAACCTTTATGTTTTTTATTATTAGATAACATGAAGGAAGCATGTAATGAATTTAATAATGATTGGTAAAATTTAAAATGACAAGGAAGAAGGATTAAACGCAAGAATATTGACCTAAGTGTATATTGCTTATTAGATAAGCATGCTTAGCATAAATATGATTAGTTGCTATGATGTATTGATTGCTTGAGCTATGTGAAATGAGACTAAATGATGAGCTTTGCTACTGGTTTTTGATGATTATAAAATAAAAATGATCTCTTGTGCTTGTTGGAATTTTATGTTACCATGATGCTTGATTGATTATATGTGTATGCCTATTGAAATGGTTAAATGCCTTTGAAATTATGAAAGATTGGCAAGTGAATGCTCTTGTTAATAAAGAAAGATAAGTAATGTCCTTGGTTTGATTAGTGTCTATAGGTAGAAGGGCATGCCTTAGAGTCATTTGAGCTCCTCTGATTGTTAATACAAGTTGGTGGTTAGTCACCAATGTAAATTAAAGGTGGTTAGTCACCTTAATGCTTAGGCTCGATTACCTTTGGGGTATCCAAAGTCATATGTCACACGTAGACTCGATTACCTGATTCATTGATCATCCAAGGCAAAATATACAAAATACTTGCAAACTAAGAAAGTAAGCTAAGTACCTTATTAGATTGGTACAAATGAAATGAATTTTGAAATGTTTACATGCTCTATAGAATGTTTTCGATTATGTATGATACTTGATGCATTTGTTATTAATGCTTGTCTTGCTTAATGTTACAATATGAGTGACTTGAATTTATTTCAAGACTAGCTAAGATGACTTGTGCATATTGGACTAGCTAGGTGATCCTTGGTACTTAAGCCTAGCCAGGCAACCTTAAAGATTCGAATAAGATTTTAAAATACTTAATTAGTAAGGTTTAGGGCTGCCTCACTAAGTACATATTGTGTACTTATCACTCTTTTGTTCCCTTCTTCCAAATATTTCAGGTACTAGTTACTGAAAGCTAGTTGATTGATTCGAGAGCCGTTTTCGCAAGACAAGCACAAGTACGATAAGGTTTGGTTAGATCCTAGTTGGTGGCATAGTTGTGTAATGTGTCACATGCATATAGATATGTATTATGTGTTGCTTGACTTGTAAGTAACATGTTGGAATTTGTTTTCTTATATACTAATGATCATGTTAAGTGTTTGTGAAATATATGCCCTTGTGTGTAATTGTAATCGAATGCCAACTTGAGTTCATGGTTGATATACATGTTAAATTAGGATATTTATAAATTTAGTGTTTGGTTGCCTTGAGTATTCGAATAGAAGCATGGGTATAATTGAAAAATAAGTTCATAAATTAGGTAGTTTGTATAGGTATAAAAACGTATCTAAAGAGACCAAATTATAAGTATGATTTGTTGAATGTTTAAATAAACATGCTTTGTAAGTTTATGTTTGATTTATGAGTTATACGAATCTATCGGATGCCCGATATGAAACGTCTCTCGCTCGTAACCGGGCGAGGGGTGTTACACATGGGATCAATATGAAACATCATTTCATGTCATAAATCATGCATAAAACAATAATAATTTGTCTATCTCAAATCAAGAGCATGTCAAAAGCATTTAGGGGCATCAACCACTTTTCGAGAGCAAATCTAAACATACTTACTTCCGAACTTAGGATGGTGTTTCAAACCAATCCTAAATCCCCAAACATTGTTTCCTTGTCCCTCAAAGACTTCTAAAACCATTTGCACTCACCTATAACATTTTGCTTGCTCGCCGAAACGATTTCTAAGCTCCCGACACTTCTAGATCAACAACAAACGCGTCTGAAGATGTCTCCCCTTTTCATTACACCTAAGAGCATATGATTAATGCATCATCATGCATTAAAATCACTAGCCACTCATTCTAACTCGCTGCTCTACACAAAACTAGCATTCCGGCTATCCGAAACAACCGAAATCACCTCCAAACCTTCTAAAATCAAAGCCCAGCCAAGATCTATCAATTCTAACCCTTTTTAAACTTCAATCAACATAAAAAATCACCATAAATATAACCTTATATCTCCAACAACAACAAATTACCAAAAACACCCCAAAACCACAAATCTAGCATCTCAAACTTAGGAATCCAAACCTATTCGGGATTTATTTGTTAAAACCTCATTCTCAACATCAAATATCATCCAAAATATATTAGAAATCAACCTCAAAACAGAGCTTAACATAGAAATACGAAAATCACCAAGATCTCATCAAGAATCTTGAATTTAACAACTATTTCAAGTTTATAACATTAAAACAACTAAAAAACCATCAACAAAGGATTGATAACTTGGGAATTTCAGTAAAGAACTGGTCATTAGAGGATAAGGACAAAGCGTACCTCTAATGGTTGATCTCTCTTCAATTTGGGCAAGTTTTCTTGAAATCCAAAGCAAAAATCAAAAGGATTTGTTGAAACAAAGATAGGAAATCTTTTGGAAGTTAAAATCTCAGCAAACAAAATGAAAATTGATGAGAGAAAACTTTGGCTGATTGGATGTTGAGAGAAAATGAAAAGAGAAAACTATCCTAAAATTAGTTATGAAAAGTCAACTTAAATCTTCCTTTTTAATTCTCTTTTATTTCTTTAATTAAATCATTATTAAAATCTCCCAAATTAAAGAGAAATCTGATAAAAACATTTGGTAAAATTAGCTCCTTAAAGATTCAAAGTTTCAATCCTTTACAAAACAGTCACTAGTCAACTTTTGCAAAAACTGTATTTTTGTCACTATACTAAAATGTAATATTTCCAAATCTCATTTTGTAAAATTGTTTTCACCATAATCATTTATATAATAAATGTGGATTTTTAGATATTTTTCCATATTTTTAAAGCATCCCGAACTAGGTGTTCCCTAAACCAACCTCAAGTGTTCGAACCGTTCCCAACCGGCTCGATTCAACATCTAAAACATCTAGGCCCAAAACTAGGGCGTTACAACTCTCCCTCACTTAAGAAATTTCGTCCTCGAAATTTACCTGGTGGAAAAAGGTAAGGAAATTGCTTCTTCATGTCCTCCTTCTTTTCCCACGTGGCTTCCTCAACGCCACGATGTCTCCACAAGACTTTGACAAGCTCGATGGTCTTACCTCGGAGAACCTTACTATTCGTATCCAGAATCTCAACGGGCTCCTCATCGTACGTTAAGTTTGGATTCAGCTCAACCTCTTCTACATGCATAACATGCGACGGATCCGATCTATACCTCCGAAGCATGGATATATGGAACACATTATGTATCTTTTCTAACTCTGAAGGCAGTCTCAACTTGTAAGAAACAGGACCACACGTTCTATCACGTCATATGGTCCAATGAACCTCAGACTCAATTTTCCCTTCCTGCCAAATCTCATCACCTTCTTCCAAGGTGAAACTTTCAGAAATACACGTTCGCCAACTGCGAACTCTATCTCCTTACGCTTCAAATCCGCGTAAGACTTTTGCCGGTCCGATGCTGCCTTCAAACGCTCACAAATGAGCTTCACATTTTCGGTGGTTCCTTTCAACAAAGCTGGCATCGAAATCAACTTTTGTCCCGTTTCAGCCCAACAAAGGGGAGTTCTACACTTTCTCCCGTACAAAGCCTCGTACGGTGCCATTTGAATGCTTTCTTGGTAGCTATTATTATAAGAAAACTCAACCTAAGGAAAATGCTTCTCCCTAGATCCTTGAAACTCAATAACGCAGCACCTCAAAATATCCTCAAGCACTTGGATAACACGCTCTGACTGTCCATCCGTCTGCGGATGATAAGAAGTACTGAAATTCAACCGTGTACCTAAAGCTTGATGCAAACATACCCAGAACCTCGACGTGAACCTCGGATCTCTATCCGATACTATAGATTTTGGCACACCGTGCAACCGCACAATCTCAGCAACGTACAACTCAGCTAACTTATCCAAGGTATACGTAGTATGCACAAGCAAGAAATGTGCACACTTCGTAAGGCGATCCACAATCACCCAAACTGAATTTTTCTTCGATGGCGACAACGGCAAACTAGACACGAAGTCCATGGTAATCCTTTCCCACTTCCATTCTGGGATTCTCAACGGCTGCAACAACCTAGAAGGAACTTGATGTTCACCCTTAACCCGCTGACAAACCATACATTTGCTAACGAACTCGGCAACATCTTTCTTCAACCCCACCCAATAGTACTCCTCCTTCAAATCATGATATATTTTCGTACTACCAGGGTGCATAGCGTAAGGACCACTATGAGCTTCATTCAAAATAGTGTGCCTCAACTCCACATTATTCGGCACCACTATCTGACTCCCAAAACACAGAACACCATCATCGTTGAAACTGAAGTCTAAAGGCCTTCCTTCCGCAATATCCTGAACATGCGGTACAAGAGAATCATCAAGCAACTGCTTATCCTTGATTAACTGAACCAAAGATGGATTCACTTGCAACTCAGCAACAAGGCCACCATCTTGCGATATGCTCAAACAAGCAAACATTGCCCTCAACTCCACCGCCACTTTCATGCTCAAAGCATCGGCCACAACAATGGCCTTTCCCGGATGATACACGATCGTTAGGTCATAATCCTTAAGCAACTCCACCTAAGGTCGTTGCCTAAGATTCAACTCCTTCTGAGACATAAGATACTTCAAACTCTTGTGATCCGTGTACACAATACATTTCTCACCATAAAGATAATGTCTCCAAATCTTTAAGGCGAACACCACCGCCGCTAACTCAATATCATGCGTGGGATAGTTACGCTCATGCACCTTCAACTGTCGTGATGCATAAGCTACTACCTTACCTTCTTGCATCAGCACACACCCCAAACCAACATAGGATGGGCCAATATACACCACAAACTCTTTTCCAGATTTAGGTTGAACCAAGATAGGAACTTGCGTCAAAGCTTCCTTTAGCTTCTCAAAAGCTTGTTGTCTCGCTTCTGTCCACTCAAACTTAACATCCTTGTGCAATAACTTTGTCAAAGGAGCAACAATCTTGGAAAATCCATCCACGAATCTTCGATAGTAACCCACCAAACCAAGGAAACTACGAACTTCATGAACAGACCTAGGAGGCTTCCAATTCACCACCACATCAATCTTCTGAGGATCAACACGAATCCCCTCGGCCGAAACCACATGACCAAGGAAAACAACTTCCTTCAACCAAAACTCACATTTACTCAGCTTAGCGTAAAGCTGATTCTCTAGCAACACTTGCAAAACAATCCTCAAATGTTCCTCGTACTCCTCCTCGGTACGAGAGTACACAAGGATGTCATTGATGAAAACCACAACGAACTTATCCAAGAACTCATGAAACACCCTTTTCATCATGTCCATGAATGCATCATGAGCATTCTTCAAACCCAAAGGCATCACCAAGAATTCATAATGCCCATACCTTGTCCGAAAAGCAGTTCTTGGCACATCCAACTCCTTAACCTTCAATTGATAGTACCTAGACCTTAAATCAATCATCGAGAACACAACTGCTCCACGAAACTGATAGAAAAGATTATCTATCCTTGATAGAGGATTTTTATTCTTGATAGTCAACTTATTAAGCTGAGGATAATCAATGCACATTCTCATCGTGCCATTTTTCTTCTTTACAAACAAGACCGGTGCACCTCAAGGTGACACGCTAGGCCGAATATAGCCTCGGTTAAGCAACTCCTAAAGTTGCGTCTTTAGCTCCTTCAACTCTTTAGGTGCCATCCGATAGGGAGCTATGGACACCGGAGTTGTGTTCTCATACAACTAAATTCCAAACTCGACCTTCCGACTAGGCGGCAAACCAGGTAACTCCTCCAAAAAACACCCTAGGGAATTCACACACAATCCTTATATCTTGCACCCGCACCATCTTCGTCCTAGGATTCATTACAAAAGCTAAATAAGCTTCGCATCCTTGACGCAACAACCGGCTCGCTTCAAGCGTCGAAACCACATTAGATAGGAACTTTACATTCTCTCCCTCCACCACAACTTTATAATCATCAGAAAGTTCCAACGGAACTCGCTTATTCTCAAAATCCACAATAGCCCTATGCTCAACTAGCCAATCCATACCAAGGATTACATTGAAACCATTGAAAGGCAATTTCATAAGGTCCATCAAGAACACATGTTCTTGCACCTTTAAGGTACATCTCCTATACAACTTCCTTGTTACTAATGTTTCACCAAAGGAACTAGTCAAACACACACCAACATCCAAAGACTTAACAGGCAAACCAAGCATTTGAGCATGTTCACGCAATATGTACGAGTGTGTAGATCCAGAATCAATCAGAGAAAGTAATGACAAAGACTGCAAAGTAAAGGTACATGCTATCACATCAGTTTAATTCCTCCCTTCACGATGGGCATACACTCTGGCCTGGCCACCTACTTTGGGCTGAACAACTACAACATGTGCTACAATCCTCGCACCATCATCTCTACGCTGGAAATTGCCACGGTCGTGCCCACGGCCCCTCTATGGCTCAGCTGATCTCACCGGAGCCCGTTCCTCTCTCATCGGCTGAGGACAATCCCATTTCATATGCCCTGAGAACCACAATTCTAGCACGTACCAACGTTGCCCCAACACACTCCGTTGTGCCTCCTACCACACCGATTACACTCAAGGGTACGCATGAAAGCATTCGGCCCTTGCTAACCTCTTCCGTGGTTACCTCCCCCACGTCTAGCATCCATATGTGACCTTCTATCCTTAGGCCTCTTAAATCGATCCCTTCCAGCATCACGATCCGCATCTTGCTTCCCCGAGCTAGATCCTCCTGCTCGACTTGCCAGACCAAGGTTCAGCTCAATGTCCTTGGCTCGAGTGGCCAAGACATCAAAATCAGAGTAATTTGATGCAAGCATATATATGTCTTCACATCAGCCACCAGCCCATATCTGAAATGCTCGCATCTCTCCCGTTCATTAGGGATCAACTCCGGTGCATACTGACTAAGGCGTACAAACTGCACCTCGTATTCCGCCACTGCATGGCTCCTTGCACTAGGGACATGAATTCCCTCTTTTTTTCGTCCAAATAACGGAAACAAAAATATTTCTTCTTGAACGTATTCAGGAAGAACGTCCAAGTCACCTCATCATCCTCCAAACCAGTTATAGTGGTCGTCCACCACATATAGGCATCACCATGCAACAAGGATACAATGCACCCCAACTTTTGGACATCATTACAGTTCATCTGCCAAAGGAACCTCTTGGTTCTCTCCAACCAAGATTTGAAACCCTCAGGGCTCAGCCCCTTAAACTCTGTCCCTCCGAGAATGTAGAGTCGGTCTAACGTCATTCTCGCACCAGCACCAGCCTGAGGTGCAGCCACATGAGCACCAGCTACTGCCGCTCGAAAGGCTCTAGCAATAGCCTAAATCAGCACGGTCATATCAGGAGTAGCTTGGCCTCGTGCTCTCTCGGGTTCAGCAACCCTTACTCCAGCTCTAGCAGCACCAGCCCCTGCTCCACCACCACCAGGTGGTCCACCAGGAGAAGGAGGCGGTAGATTCTCGACACGCTCATCATTCTCATTCGTCTCATTCTCAACCGCATTATGCGTATTAATTCTATACTCTCTAGGTGGCCCCATTCAAAATAATGCAACTAGCAAAAATGCAATAAATCTCAATTAGACAATATAAGGCAAGAAATCCAAGGTGCTCAAGTTCTTTTTCAAAACAATTCTTTCCAATAGTAATGATATGACAATGAGTTCCCCACTTATACCCCAATCATAGCATGACAACACAATTTCATCTCAAACAGTCAACTTGCATGCATTTCATCTCATTAAAGCTCAAACATTGCACAATTACTCAACATGCTTTCACAAAGATCATAACTATTCACATTTACACTTACCAACCACTTACCTACGCCCCAATTATTCACAAACCTGGCTCTAATATCAACAAATGTAACCCCTTAGCCCGGTCTAGACGGTTGACCCGAACTGAGGTGATTACACGGGGAAAACCAAAGCAAACTCGTTAAAGCTGACTCTGATTGACGATCCTTTTTTTCCTTTTATCTTTTCTAAAAGCAACTTAAGTCCTATGTGATCACCCAAGAGCATAGGAAGAAACGGCACAACGATCGGATTTCAATTAGGGGTTTAATTGCACAAACTAGACATTTAGGGACCAAAATGTAATTTTTGTAAATTACAAGGACTTCTCCGATTTTAGAGTTACCTTTATTCAATTAGACATATGTGATGCTTCTCTGTGAATTTTCATCACATTCTAATCAAACAATCACATCCAATTGCATTCATGAAGTTTAGGGACTAAAACACAACATTTCAAGACATTCACAAGTGAGGTTTAACCAACTTAACGACCTGCATATCGATACACCTAAGGAGGGTATCGATACGCCCTCGATGGACAAACTTCCCAGGCTTGTGTCATCAGACCGTATCGGTACGTTAAGGTACCGTATCGGTACACCCTCATCCAGTGACTAAAGAGGGTATTGATACGACCCCGTGTATCGGTACGTCCTTACAAAAAAAGCAGGCCGTATCGATACGCCCTGAGGTGTACCGATACGCTACAGTCTGCAAATGCCAAATATGTAGATTTTGAACCTCAACAACTAAACCGAACCACTCTAACATATAGTTAAACATGCTTGCACACAAATATGCATAAACACACAAATGTATAAGTCAAGGAAAACATCAAACATCATCAACATCAACATTTGAATTCTAAAGCATGCTTTCTAAGAGTCAAAAACACCAAAAGACCATAAGCATCCCAAAAGGCAAAGTAAATCATCAAAACCAATTTAAAGGCCTTTTACAAACAATATAAACCATATAAAACTTGCAACAACAACAGGGAGTCCAAAACACATCTCCCAAAGCAAACCATTAAATCCCATTGCCAAATATCATTACCAAAGTAAACGTAAAACATCACCATACTTGAGCTTTACTATTCCTTGGATCTTCTTAAGCCTCCTTGCTGCCGAAAGTGTCTCAATTATCTGCATTGTTGGTAAAAGAGAGTGTAAGCACGATAGCTTAGTGAGGCATGCTCTAAAAACACCAACATAACAATGCAAGCTTGTAAATCTCTTTATTGAGATCCATTTCATGGATATGATGAATCGCGTATCCCATGAGTTTTTGGATCAATTTGTGGTAGTGTTCATCGATGACATCCTTGTGTACACTCGTACCAAGGAGGATCATGAAAGACACTTAATGTAACCCCCTTAGCCTGGTCTAGACGGTTGACCCGAACCGAGGTGATTACACGAGGAAAACCAAAGCCAACTCGTTAAAGCCAACACCGATTGACGACCCTTTTTTTTCTTTTTTTCTTTTCTAAATGCAACTTAAGTCTTATGTGATCACCTAAGAGCATAGGAAGAAACGGCACATCGATCAAATTTCAATTAGGGGTTTAATTGCACAAACTAGATATTTAGGGACCAAAATGTAATTTCTGCAAATTACAAGGACTACTCTGATTTTAGAGTTACCTTTATTCAATTAGACATATTTCATGCTTCTCTGTGAATTTTCATCACGTTCTAATTAACCAATCACATCCAATTGCATTCATGAAGTTTAGGGACTAAAACGCAACGTTTTAAGACATTCACAGGTGAGGTTTAACCAACTTAACGACTCGCGTATCGAAACGCCTAAGGAGGGTATCGATACGCTCTCGATGGTCAAACTTCCCAGGCTTGTGTCATCAGACCGTATCGGTACGCTGAGGTACCGTATCGGTATGCCCTCGTCCACTAACTAAAGAGGGTATCGATACGACCCTGTGTATCGGTACGCCCTTACAAAACAAGCAGGCCGTATCGACACGCCCTGAGGTGTACTGATACGCTGCAGTCTGCAAATGCCAAATATGAAGATTTTGAACCTCAACAACCAAACCGAACCACTTCAACATATAGCTAAACATGCTTGCACACAAATATGCATCAACACTCAGATGTATAAGTCAAGGAAAATATCAAACATCGTCAACATCAACATTTGAATTCTAAAGCATGCTTCCTAAGAGTCAAAAACACCAAAAGACCATAAGCATCCCAAAAGGCAAAGTAAATCATCAAAACCAATTTAAAGGCGTTTTACAAACCATATAAACCATATAAAATTTGCAACAACAACAGGGAGTCCAAAACACATCTCCCAAAGCAAACCATTAAATCCCAGTGCCAAATATCATTACTAAAGTAAATGTAAAACATCACCATACTTGAGCTTTACTATTCCTTGGACCTTCTCAAGCCTCCTTGCTGCCCAAAGTGTCTCAATTATCTGCATTGTTGGTAAAAGAGAGCGTAAGCACAATAGCTTAGTGAGGCATGCCTTAAAAACACCAACACAACAATGCAAGCTTTTAAATCTCTTTATTGAAATCCATTTCAAAGACCATGCTCTTTCTATCTCATGCTTGAAAACCATTTCAAAGCAAATAATCATTTGAAAATCACATGTACTATCTATCTATCTATCTATCTATCTATCTATCTATCTATCTATCTATCTATCTATCTATCTATCTATCTATCTATCTATCTATCTATCTATCTATCTATCTATCTATCTATCTATCTATCTATCTATCTATCTATCTATCTATCTATCTATCTATCTATCTATCTATCTATCTATCTATCTATCTATCTATCTATCTATCTATCTATCTATCTATCTATCTATCTATCTATCTATCTATCTATCTATCTATCTATCTATCTATCTATCTATCTATCTATCTATCTATCTATCTATCTATCTATCTATCTATCTATCTATCTATCTATCTATCTATCTATCTATCTATCTATCTATCTATCTATCTATCTATCTATCTATCTATCTATCTATCTATCTATCTATCTATCTATCTATCTATCTATCTATCTATCTATCTATCTATCTATCTATCTATCTATCTATCTATCTATCTATCTATCTATCTATCTATCTATCTATCTATCTATCTATCTATCTATCTATCTATCTATCTATCTATCTATCTATCTATCTATCTATCTATCTATCTATCTATCTATCTATCTATCTATCTATCTATCTATCTATCTATCTATCTATCTATCTATCTATCTATCTATCTATCTATCTATCTATCTATCTATCTATCTATCTATCTATCTATCTATCTATCTATCTATCTATCTATCTATCTATCTATCTATCTATCTATCTATCTATCTATCTATCTATCTATCTATCTATCTATCTATCTATCTATCTATCTATCTATCTATCTATCTATCTATCTATCTATCTATCTATCTATCTATCTATCTATCTATCTATCTATCTATCTATCTATCTATCTATCTATCTATCTATCTATCTATCTATCTATCTATCTATCTATCTATCTATCTATCTATCTATCTATCTATCTATCTATCTATCTATCTATCTATCTATCTATCTATCTATCTATCTATCTATCTATCTATCTATCTATCTATCTATCTATCTATCTATCTATCTATCTATCTATCTATCTATCTATCTATCTATCTATCTATCTATCTATCTATCTATCTATCTATCTATCTATCTATCTATCTATCTATCTATCTATCTATCTATCTATCTATCTATCTATCTATCTATCTATCTATCTATCTATCTATCTATCTATCTATCTATCTATCTATCTATCTATCTATCTATCTATCTATCTATCTATCTATCTATCTATCTATCTATCTATCTATCTATCTATCTATCTATCTATCTATCTATCTATCTATCTATCTATCTATCTATCTATCTATCTATCTATCTATCTATCTATCTATCTATCTATCTATCTATCTATCTATCTATCTATCTATCTATCTATCTATCTATCTATCTATCTATCTATCTATCTATCTATCTATCTATCTATCTATCTATCTATCTATCTATCTATCTATCTATCTATCTATCTATCTATCTATCTATCTATCTATCTATCTATCTATCTATCTATCTATCTATCTATCTATCTATCTATCTATCTATCTATCTATCTATCTATCTATCTATCTATCTATCTATCTATCTATCTATCTATCTATCTATCTATCTATCTATCTATCTATCTATCTATCTATCTATCTATCTATCTATCTATCTATCTATCTATCTATCTATCTATCTATCTATCTATCTATCTATCTATCTATCTATCTATCTATCTATCTATCTATCTATCTATCTATCTATCTATCTATCTATCTATCTATCTATCTATCTATCTATCTATCTATCTATCTATCTATCTATCTATCTATCTATCTATCTATCTATCTATCTATCTATCTATCTATCTATCTATCTATCTATCTATCTATCTATCTATCTATCTATCTATCTATCTATCTATCTATCTATCTATCTATCTATCTATCTATCTATCTATCTATCTATCTATCTATCTATCTATCTATCTATCTATCTATCTATCTATCTATCTATCTATCTATCTATCTATCTATCTATCTATCTATCTATCTATCTATCTATCTATCTATCTATCTATCTATCTATCTATCTATCTATCTATCTATCTATCTATCTATCTATCTATCTATCTATCTATCTATCTATCTATCTATCTATCTATCTATCTATCTATCTATCTATCTATCTATCTATCTATCTATCTATCTATCTATCTATCTATCTATCTATCTATCTATCTATCTATCTATCTATCTATCTATCTATCTATCTATCTATCTATCTATCTATCTATCTATCTATCTATCTATCTATCTATCTATCTATCTATCTATCTATCTATCTATCTATCTATCTATCTATCTATCTATCTATCTATCTATCTATCTATCTATCTATCTATCTATCTATCTATCTATCTATCTATCTATCTATCTATCTATCTATCTATCTATCTATCTATCTATCTATCTATCTATCTATCTATCTATCTATCTATCTATCTATCTATCTATCTATCTATCTATCTATCTATCTATCTATCTATCTATCTATCTATCTATCTATCTATCTATCTATCTATCTATCTATCTATCTATCTATCTATCTATCTATCTATCTATCTATCTATCTATCTATCTATCTATCTATCTATCTATCTATCTATCTATCTATCTATCTATCTATCTATCTATCTATCTATCTATCTATCTATCTATCTATCTATCTATCTATCTATCTATCTATCTATCTATCTATCTATCTATCTATCTATCTATCTATCTATCTATCTATCTATCTATCTATCTATCTATCTATCTATCTATCTATCTATCTATCTATCTATCTATCTATCTATCTATCTATCTATCTATCTATCTATCTATCTATCTATCTATCTATCTATCTATCTATCTATCTATCTATCTATCTATCTATCTATCTATCTATCTATCTATCTATCTATCTATCTATCTATCTATCTATCTATCTATCTATCTATCTATCTATCTATCTATCTATCTATCTATCTATCTATCTATCTATCTATCTATCTATCTATCTATCTATCTATCTATCTATCTATCTATCTATCTATCTATCTATCTATCTATCTATCTATCTATCTATCTATCTATCTATCTATCTATCTATCTATCTATCTATCTATCTATCTATCTATCTATCTATCTATCTATCTATCTATCTATCTATCTATCTATCTATCTATCTATCTATCTATCTATCTATCTATCTATCTATCTATCTATCTATCTATCTATCTATCTATCTATCTATCTATCTATCTATCTATCTATCTATCTATCTATCTATCTATCTATCTATCTATCTATCTATCTATCTATCTATCTATCTATCTATCTATCTATCTATCTATCTATCTATCTATCTATCTATCTATCTATCTATCTATCTATCTATCTATCTATCTATCTATCTATCTATCTATCTATCTATCTATCTATCTATCTATCTATCTATCTATCTATCTATCTATCTATCTATCTATCTATCTATCTATCTATCTATCTATCTATCTATCTATCTATCTATCTATCTATCTATCTATCTATCTATCTATCTATCTATCTATCTATCTATCTATCTATCTATCTATCTATCTATCTATCTATCTATCTATCTATCTATCTATCTATCTATCTATCTATCTATCTATCTATCTATCTATCTATCTATCTATCTATCTATCTATCTATCTATCTATCTATCTATCTATCTATCTATCTATCTATCTATCTATCTATCTATCTATCTATCTATCTATCTATCTATCTATCTATCTATCTATCTATCTATCTATCTATCTATCTATCTATCTATCTATCTATCTATCTATCTATCTATCTATCTATCTATCTATCTATCTATCTATCTATCTATCTATCTATCTATCTATCTATCTATCTATCTATCTATCTATCTATCTATCTATCTATCTATCTATCTATCTATCTATCTATCTATCTATCTATCTATCTATCTATCTATCTATCTATCTATCTATCTATCTATCTATCTATCTATCTATCTATCTATCTATCTATCTATCTATCTATCTATCTATCTATCTATCTATCTATCTATCTATCTATCTATCTATCTATCTATCTATCTATCTATCTATCTATCTATCTATCTATCTATCTATCTATCTATCTATCTATCTATCTATCTATCTATCTATCTATCTATCTATCTATCTATCTATCTATCTATCTATCTATCTATCTATCTATCTATCTATCTATCTATCTATCTATCTATCTATCTATCTATCTATCTATCTATCTATCTATCTATCTATCTATCTATCTATCTATCTATCTATCTATCTATCTATCTATCTATCTATCTATCTATCTATCTATCTATCTATCTATCTATCTATCTATCTATCTATCTATCTATCTATCTATCTATCTATCTATCTATCTATCTATCTATCTATCTATCTATCTATCTATCTATCTATCTATCTATCTATCTATCTATCTATCTATCTATCTATCTATCTATCTATCTATCTATCTATCTATCTATCTATCTATCTATCTATCTATCTATCTATCTATCTATCTATCTATCTATCTATCTATCTATCTATCTATCTATCTATCTATCTATCTATCTATCTATCTATCTATCTATCTATCTATCTATCTATCTATCTATCTATCTATCTATCTATCTATCTATCTATCTATCTATCTATCTATCTATCTATCTATCTATCTATCTATCTATCTATCTATCTATCTATCTATCTATCTATCTATCTATCTATCTATCTATCTATCTATCTATCTATCTATCTATCTATCTATCTATCTATCTATCTATCTATCTATCTATCTATCTATCTATCTATCTATCTATCTATCTATCTATCTATCTATCTATCTATCTATCTATCTATCTATCTATCTATCTATCTATCTATCTATCTATCTATCTATCTATCTATCTATCTATCTATCTATCTATCTATCTATCTATCTATCTATCTATCTATCTATCTATCTATCTATCTATCTATCTATCTATCTATCTATCTATCTATCTATCTATCTATCTATCTATCTATCTATCTATCTATCTATCTATCTATCTATCTATCTATCTATCTATCTATCTATCTATCTATCTATCTATCTATCTATCTATCTATCTATCTATCTATCTATCTATCTATCTATCTATCTATCTATCTATCTATCTATCTATCTATCTATCTATCTATCTATCTATCTATCTATCTATCTATCTATCTATCTATCTATCTATCTATCTATCTATCTATCTATCTATCTATCTATCTATCTATCTATCTATCTATCTATCTATCTATCTATCTATCTATCTATCTATCTATCTATCTATCTATCTATCTATCTATCTATCTATCTATCTATCTATCTATCTATCTATCTATCTATCTATCTATCTATCTATCTATCTATCTATCTATCTATCTATCTATCTATCTATCTATCTATCTATCTATCTATCTATCTATCTATCTATCTATCTATCTATCTATCTATCTATCTATCTATCTATCTATCTATCTATCTATCTATCTATCTATCTATCTATCTATCTATCTATCTATCTATCTATCTATCTATCTATCTATCTATCTATCTATCTATCTATCTATCTATCTATCTATCTATCTATCTATCTATCTATCTATCTATCTATCTATCTATCTATCTATCTATCTATCTATCTATCTATCTATCTATCTATCTATCTATCTATCTATCTATCTATCTATCTATCTATCTATCTATCTATCTATCTATCTATCTATCTATCTATCTATCTATCTATCTATCTATCTATCTATCTATCTATCTATCTATCTATCTATCTATCTATCTATCTATCTATCTATCTATCTATCTATCTATCTATCTATCTATCTATCTATCTATCTATCTATCTATCTATCTATCTATCTATCTATCTATCTATCTATCTATCTATCTATCTATCTATCTATCTATCTATCTATCTATCTATCTATCTATCTATCTATCTATCTATCTATCTATCTATCTATCTATCTATCTATCTATCTATCTATCTATCTATCTATCTATCTATCTATCTATCTATCTATCTATCTATCTATCTATCTATCTATCTATCTATCTATCTATCTATCTATCTATCTATCTATCTATCTATCTATCTATCTATCTATCTATCTATCTATCTATCTATCTATCTATCTATCTATCTATCTATCTATCTATCTATCTATCTATCTATCTATCTATCTATCTATCTATCTATCTATCTATCTATCTATCTATCTATCTATCTATCTATCTATCTATCTATCTATCTATCTATCTATCTATCTATCTATCTATCTATCTATCTATCTATCTATCTATCTATCTATCTATCTATCTATCTATCTATCTATCTATCTATCTATCTATCTATCTATCTATCTATCTATCTATCTATCTATCTATCTATCTATCTATCTATCTATCTATCTATCTATCTATCTATCTATCTATCTATCTATCTATCTATCTATCTATCTATCTATCTATCTATCTATCTATCTATCTATCTATCTATCTATCTATCTATCTATCTATCTATCTATCTATCTATCTATCTATCTATCTATCTATCTATCTATCTATCTATCTATCTATCTATCTATCTATCTATCTATCTATCTATCTATCTATCTATCTATCTATCTATCTATCTATCTATCTATCTATCTATCTATCTATCTATCTATCTATCTATCTATCTATCTATCTATCTATCTATCTATCTATCTATCTATCTATCTATCTATCTATCTATCTATCTATCTATCTATCTATCTATCTATCTATCTATCTATCTATCTATCTATCTATCTATCTATCTATCTATCTATCTATCTATCTATCTATCTATCTATCTATCTATCTATCTATCTATCTATCTATCTATCTATCTATCTATCTATCTATCTATCTATCTATCTATCTATCTATCTATCTATCTATCTATCTATCTATCTATCTATCTATCTATCTATCTATCTATCTATCTATCTATCTATCTATCTATCTATCTATCTATCTATCTATCTATCTATCTATCTATCTATCTATCTATCTATCTATCTATCTATCTATCTATCTATCTATCTATCTATCTATCTATCTATCTATCTATCTATCTATCTATCTATCTATCTATCTATCTATCTATCTATCTATCTATCTATCTATCTATCTATCTATCTATCTATCTATCTATCTATCTATCTATCTATCTATCTATCTATCTATCTATCTATCTATCTATCTATCTATCTATCTATCTATCTATCTATCTATCTATCTATCTATCTATCTATCTATCTATCTATCTATCTATCTATCTATCTATCTATCTATCTATCTATCTATCTATCTATCTATCTATCTATCTATCTATCTATCTATCTATCTATCTATCTATCTATCTATCTATCTATCTATCTATCTATCTATCTATCTATCTATCTATCTATCTATCTATCTATCTATCTATCTATCTATCTATCTATCTATCTATCTATCTATCTATCTATCTATCTATCTATCTATCTATCTATCTATCTATCTATCTATCTATCTATCTATCTATCTATCTATCTATCTATCTATCTATCTATCTATCTATCTATCTATCTATCTATCTATCTATCTATCTATCTATCTATCTATCTATCTATCTATCTATCTATCTATCTATCTATCTATCTATCTATCTATCTATCTATCTATCTATCTATCTATCTATCTATCTATCTATCTATCTATCTATCTATCTATCTATCTATCTATCTATCTATCTATCTATCTATCTATCTATCTATCTATCTATCTATCTATCTATCTATCTATCTATCTATCTATCTATCTATCTATCTATCTATCTATCTATCTATCTATCTATCTATCTATCTATCTATCTATCTATCTATCTATCTATCTATCTATCTATCTATCTATCTATCTATCTATCTATCTATCTATCTATCTATCTATCTATCTATCTATCTATCTATCTATCTATCTATCTATCTATCTATCTATCTATCTATCTATCTATCTATCTATCTATCTATCTATCTATCTATCTATCTATCTATCTATCTATCTATCTATCTATCTATCTATCTATCTATCTATCTATCTATCTATCTATCTATCTATCTATCTATCTATCTATCTATCTATCTATCTATCTATCTATCTATCTATCTATCTATCTATCTATCTATCTATCTATCTATCTATCTATCTATCTATCTATCTATCTATCTATCTATCTATCTATCTATCTATCTATCTATCTATCTATCTATCTATCTATCTATCTATCTATCTATCTATCTATCTATCTATCTATCTATCTATCTATCTATCTATCTATCTATCTATCTATCTATCTATCTATCTATCTATCTATCTATCTATCTATCTATCTATCTATCTATCTATCTATCTATCTATCTATCTATCTATCTATCTATCTATCTATCTATCTATCTATCTATCTATCTATCTATCTATCTATCTATCTATCTATCTATCTATCTATCTATCTATCTATCTATCTATCTATCTATCTATCTATCTATCTATCTATCTATCTATCTATCTATCTATCTATCTATCTATCTATCTATCTATCTATCTATCTATCTATCTATCTATCTATCTATCTATCTATCTATCTATCTATCTATCTATCTATCTATCTATCTATCTATCTATCTATCTATCTATCTATCTATCTATCTATCTATCTATCTATCTATCTATCTATCTATCTATCTATCTATCTATCTATCTATCTATCTATCTATCTATCTATCTATCTATCTATCTATCTATCTATCTATCTATCTATCTATCTATCTATCTATCTATCTATCTATCTATCTATCTATCTATCTATCTATCTATCTATCTATCTATCTATCTATCTATCTATCTATCTATCTATCTATCTATCTATCTATCTATCTATCTATCTATCTATCTATCTATCTATCTATCTATCTATCTATCTATCTATCTATCTATCTATCTATCTATCTATCTATCTATCTATCTATCTATCTATCTATCTATCTATCTATCTATCTATCTATCTATCTATCTATCTATCTATCTATCTATCTATCTATCTATCTATCTATCTATCTATCTATCTATCTATCTATCTATCTATCTATCTATCTATCTATCTATCTATCTATCTATCTATCTATCTATCTATCTATCTATCTATCTATCTATCTATCTATCTATCTATCTATCTATCTATCTATCTATCTATCTATCTATCTATCTATCTATCTATCTATCTATCTATCTATCTATCTATCTATCTATCTATCTATCTATCTATCTATCTATCTATCTATCTATCTATCTATCTATCTATCTATCTATCTATCTATCTATCTATCTATCTATCTATCTATCTATCTATCTATCTATCTATCTATCTATCTATCTATCTATCTATCTATCTATCTATCTATCTATCTATCTATCTATCTATCTATCTATCTATCTATCTATCTATCTATCTATCTATCTATCTATCTATCTATCTATCTATCTATCTATCTATCTATCTATCTATCTATCTATCTATCTATCTATCTATCTATCTATCTATCTATCTATCTATCTATCTATCTATCTATCTATCTATCTATCTATCTATCTATCTATCTATCTATCTATCTATCTATCTATCTATCTATCTATCTATCTATCTATCTATCTATCTATCTATCTATCTATCTATCTATCTATCTATCTATCTATCTATCTATCTATCTATCTATCTATCTATCTATCTATCTATCTATCTATCTATCTATCTATCTATCTATCTATCTATCTATCTATCTATCTATCTATCTATCTATCTATCTATCTATCTATCTATCTATCTATCTATCTATCTATCTATCTATCTATCTATCTATCTATCTATCTATCTATCTATCTATCTATCTATCTATCTATCTATCTATCTATCTATCTATCTATCTATCTATCTATCTATCTATCTATCTATCTATCTATCTATCTATCTATCTATCTATCTATCTATCTATCTATCTATCTATCTATCTATCTATCTATCTATCTATCTATCTATCTATCTATCTATCTATCTATCTATCTATCTATCTATCTATCTATCTATCTATCTATCTATCTATCTATCTATCTATCTATCTATCTATCTATCTATCTATCTATCTATCTATCTATCTATCTATCTATCTATCTATCTATCTATCTATCTATCTATCTATCTATCTATCTATCTATCTATCTATCTATCTATCTATCTATCTATCTATCTATCTATCTATCTATCTATCTATCTATCTATCTATCTATCTATCTATCTATCTATCTATCTATCTATCTATCTATCTATCTATCTATCTATCTATCTATCTATCTATCTATCTATCTATCTATCTATCTATCTATCTATCTATCTATCTATCTATCTATCTATCTATCTATCTATCTATCTATCTATCTATCTATCTATCTATCTATCTATCTATCTATCTATCTATCTATCTATCTATCTATCTATCTATCTATCTATCTATCTATCTATCTATCTATCTATCTATCTATCTATCTATCTATCTATCTATCTATCTATCTATCTATCTATCTATCTATCTATCTATCTATCTATCTATCTATCTATCTATCTATCTATCTATCTATCTATCTATCTATCTATCTATCTATCTATCTATCTATCTATCTATCTATCTATCTATCTATCTATCTATCTATCTATCTATCTATCTATCTATCTATCTATCTATCTATCTATCTATCTATCTATCTATCTATCTATCTATCTATCTATCTATCTATCTATCTATCTATCTATCTATCTATCTATCTATCTATCTATCTATCTATCTATCTATCTATCTATCTATCTATCTATCTATCTATCTATCTATCTATCTATCTATCTATCTATCTATCTATCTATCTATCTATCTATCTATCTATCTATCTATCTATCTATCTATCTATCTATCTATCTATCTATCTATCTATCTATCTATCTATCTATCTATCTATCTATCTATCTATCTATCTATCTATCTATCTATCTATCTATCTATCTATCTATCTATCTATCTATCTATCTATCTATCTATCTATCTATCTATCTATCTATCTATCTATCTATCTATCTATCTATCTATCTATCTATCTATCTATCTATCTATCTATCTATCTATCTATCTATCTATCTATCTATCTATCTATCTATCTATCTATCTATCTATCTATCTATCTATCTATCTATCTATCTATCTATCTATCTATCTATCTATCTATCTATCTATCTATCTATCTATCTATCTATCTATCTATCTATCTATCTATCTATCTATCTATCTATCTATCTATCTATCTATCTATCTATCTATCTATCTATCTATCTATCTATCTATCTATCTATCTATCTATCTATCTATCTATCTATCTATCTATCTATCTATCTATCTATCTATCTATCTATCTATCTATCTATCTATCTATCTATCTATCTATCTATCTATCTATCTATCTATCTATCTATCTATCTATCTATCTATCTATCTATCTATCTATCTATCTATCTATCTATCTATCTATCTATCTATCTATCTATCTATCTATCTATCTATCTATCTATCTATCTATCTATCTATCTATCTATCTATCTATCTATCTATCTATCTATCTATCTATCTATCTATCTATCTATCTATCTATCTATCTATCTATCTATCTATCTATCTATCTATCTATCTATCTATCTATCTATCTATCTATCTATCTATCTATCTATCTATCTATCTATCTATCTATCTATCTATCTATCTATCTATCTATCTATCTATCTATCTATCTATCTATCTATCTATCTATCTATCTATCTATCTATCTATCTATCTATCTATCTATCTATCTATCTATCTATCTATCTATCTATCTATCTATCTATCTATCTATCTATCTATCTATCTATCTATCTATCTATCTATCTATCTATCTATCTATCTATCTATCTATCTATCTATCTATCTATCTATCTATCTATCTATCTATCTATCTATCTATCTATCTATCTATCTATCTATCTATCTATCTATCTATCTATCTATCTATCTATCTATCTATCTATCTATCTATCTATCTATCTATCTATCTATCTATCTATCTATCTATCTATCTATCTATCTATCTATCTATCTATCTATCTATCTATCTATCTATCTATCTATCTATCTATCTATCTATCTATCTATCTATCTATCTATCTATCTATCTATCTATCTATCTATCTATCTATCTATCTATCTATCTATCTATCTATCTATCTATCTATCTATCTATCTATCTATCTATCTATCTATCTATCTATCTATCTATCTATCTATCTATCTATCTATCTATCTATCTATCTATCTATCTATCTATCTATCTATCTATCTATCTATCTATCTATCTATCTATCTATCTATCTATCTATCTATCTATCTATCTATCTATCTATCTATCTATCTATCTATCTATCTATCTATCTATCTATCTATCTATCTATCTATCTATCTATCTATCTATCTATCTATCTATCTATCTATCTATCTATCTATCTATCTATCTATCTATCTATCTATCTATCTATCTATCTATCTATCTATCTATCTATCTATCTATCTATCTATCTATCTATCTATCTATCTATCTATCTATCTATCTATCTATCTATCTATCTATCTATCTATCTATCTATCTATCTATCTATCTATCTATCTATCTATCTATCTATCTATCTATCTATCTATCTATCTATCTATCTATCTATCTATCTATCTATCTATCTATCTATCTATCTATCTATCTATCTATCTATCTATCTATCTATCTATCTATCTATCTATCTATCTATCTATCTATCTATCTATCTATCTATCTATCTATCTATCTATCTATCTATCTATCTATCTATCTATCTATCTATCTATCTATCTATCTATCTATCTATCTATCTATCTATCTATCTATCTATCTATCTATCTATCTATCTATCTATCTATCTATCTATCTATCTATCTATCTATCTATCTATCTATCTATCTATCTATCTATCTATCTATCTATCTATCTATCTATCTATCTATCTATCTATCTATCTATCTATCTATCTATCTATCTATCTATCTATCTATCTATCTATCTATCTATCTATCTATCTATCTATCTATCTATCTATCTATCTATCTATCTATCTATCTATCTATCTATCTATCTATCTATCTATCTATCTATCTATCTATCTATCTATCTATCTATCTATCTATCTATCTATCTATCTATCTATCTATCTATCTATCTATCTATCTATCTATCTATCTATCTATCTATCTATCTATCTATCTATCTATCTATCTATCTATCTATCTATCTATCTATCTATCTATCTATCTATCTATCTATCTATCTATCTATCTATCTATCTATCTATCTATCTATCTATCTATCTATCTATCTATCTATCTATCTATCTATCTATCTATCTATCTATCTATCTATCTATCTATCTATCTATCTATCTATCTATCTATCTATCTATCTATCTATCTATCTATCTATCTATCTATCTATCTATCTATCTATCTATCTATCTATCTATCTATCTATCTATCTATCTATCTATCTATCTATCTATCTATCTATCTATCTATCTATCTATCTATCTATCTATCTATCTATCTATCTATCTATCTATCTATCTATCTATCTATCTATCTATCTATCTATCTATCTATCTATCTATCTATCTATCTATCTATCTATCTATCTATCTATCTATCTATCTATCTATCTATCTATCTATCTATCTATCTATCTATCTATCTATCTATCTATCTATCTATCTATCTATCTATCTATCTATCTATCTATCTATCTATCTATCTATCTATCTATCTATCTATCTATCTATCTATCTATCTATCTATCTATCTATCTATCTATCTATCTATCTATCTATCTATCTATCTATCTATCTATCTATCTATCTATCTATCTATCTATCTATCTATCTATCTATCTATCTATCTATCTATCTATCTATCTATCTATCTATCTATCTATCTATCTATCTATCTATCTATCTATCTATCTATCTATCTATCTATCTATCTATCTATCTATCTATCTATCTATCTATCTATCTATCTATCTATCTATCTATCTATCTATCTATCTATCTATCTATCTATCTATCTATCTATCTATCTATCTATCTATCTATCTATCTATCTATCTATCTATCTATCTATCTATCTATCTATCTATCTATCTATCTATCTATCTATCTATCTATCTATCTATCTATCTATCTATCTATCTATCTATCTATCTATCTATCTATCTATCTATCTATCTATCTATCTATCTATCTATCTATCTATCTATCTATCTATCTATCTATCTATCTATCTATCTATCTATCTATCTATCTATCTATCTATCTATCTATCTATCTATCTATCTATCTATCTATCTATCTATCTATCTATCTATCTATCTATCTATCTATCTATCTATCTATCTATCTATCTATCTATCTATCTATCTATCTATCTATCTATCTATCTATCTATCTATCTATCTATCTATCTATCTATCTATCTATCTATCTATCTATCTATCTATCTATCTATCTATCTATCTATAGTGCATTTTCATCCTATTAGTCAACCAATTATATTCGGTAATCTTCTCATCATTTATGCCTATATATCACATTAAAATTGTCATCTCACCTACTGTTTTGATGCAACATTTCTAAAATCAATCTCATCCCATTTCAAAACCACAACTCATGCATAGCATTTAGTCAAAATCTCAAAACTCTTCACAATGTCATTCTTTCTCATGGGATCAATATGAAACATCATTCCATGTCATAAATCATGCATAAAACACTAGGAATTTGTTTATCTCAAATCAAGAGCATGTCAAAAGCATTTAGGTGCATCAACCACTTTTCGAGAGCAAATCTAAACGTACTTACTTCTAGACTTAGGATAGTGTTTCAAACCAATCCTAAATCCCCAAACCTTGTTTTCTTGTCCCTCAAGAACGTCTAAAACCATTTGCACTCACCGATAACGTTTCGCTTGCTCGCCTAAACGATTTTTATGCTCCCGACACTTCCGGATCAACACCAAACGCGTCCGAAGATGTCTCCCCTTTTCATTACACATAAGAGCATAGGATTAATGCATCATCATGCATTAAAATCACCAGCCACTCATTCTAACACGCTGCTCTACACAAAACTAGCATTTCAGCTATCCGAAATAACCGAAATCACCTCCAAACTTTTTCAAATCAAAGCCCAGCCAAGATCTATCAATTCTAACCCTTTCTAAACTTCAATCAACATCAAAAATCACCATAAATACAACCTTATATCTCCAGCAACAGCAGATCACCAAAAACACCCAAAAAACCACAAATCTAGCATCTCAAACTTAGGAATCCAAACCTATTCGGGATTTATTTGTTAAAACCTCATTCTCAACATCAAATATCATCCAAAATATATTAGAAATCAACCTCAAAATAGAGCTTAACATAGAAATACGAAAATCACCAAGATCTCATCAAGAATCTTGAATTTAACAACTATTTCATGTTTATAACATTAAAACAACTCAAAAACCATCAAAAAATGAGTGATAACTTGGGAATTTCAGTAAAGAACTGATCATTAGAAAAGAAGGACGGAGCTTACCTTTAATGGTTGATCTCTCTTAAATTTGGGCAAGTTTTCTTGAAATCCAAAGCAAAAATCAAAAGGATTTGTTGAAACAAAGATAGGAAATCTTTTGGAAGTTAAATTCTTAGCAAACAAAATGAAAATTAAAGAGAAAAGTGTTTAACTGATTAGAAGTTGAGAGAAAATGAAAAGAGAAAACTATCGTGAAATTAGTTATGAAAAGTCAACTTTAATCTTCCTTTTTAATTCTCTTTTATTTTTGATTAAATCATTATTAAAAGCTCCCAAATTAAAGACAAATCTCATAAACACATTTGGTAAAATTAGCTCCTTAAAGATTCAAAGTTTCAATCTTTTACAAAACAGTCACTAGTCAACTTTTGCAAAAACTACATTTTGGTCACTATACCAAAATGTAATATTTCCAAATCACATTTTGTAAAATTGTTTAATAAATTATTATGGTTGGATATTTTTCCATATTTATAAAGCATCCCGAACTAGGTGTTCCCTAAACCAACCTCAAGCATTCGAACCGTTCCTGACCGGCCCGATTCAACATCTAAAATATATAGGCCCAAAACCAGGGCGTTACACTTAAGGATAGTGTTGCAAGTGTTGTTGGAGAACCAACTTTATGCTAAGCTGAGCAAGTGTGAGTTTTGGCTTAGGGAGGTTGTCTTCCTTGGACATGTTGTATCAGCCAAGGGTGTTCATGTTGATCCACATAACGTAGAGGTAGTGATGATTTGGAAAGTGCCCAAGCCGGTGACAGAGGTGCGAAGTTTTCTTGGCTTGGCTGAATATTACCGTAGGTTTGTTGAGGGTTTCTCGAAGATTGCTGCACCTTTGACCAAGTTGTTGCAGAAGAATGTTTGCTTTGACTGGACAGATGCGAGGCAGCAAGCTTTTGAGAAGCTGAAGGAAGCTTTGACGCAAGCTCCTGTCTTGATTCAACGTGAGTCTGGTAAGGATTTTGTAGTCTATAGTGATGCGTCCTATGTCTGTTTGGGCGGTGTGTTGATGCAAGAGGGTAAGGTAGTGGCATATGCATCTAGGCAGTTGAAGGTGCATGAGCATAACTACCCTACTCATGATCTTGAGTTCGCGGTTGGCGAACGTGTGTTCTTGAAAATATCGCCTTGGAAGAAGGTGATGAGATTTGGGTGAAAGGGTAAGCTTAGCCCGAGGTTTATTGGACCTTATGAGGTTATGGAGCGTATTGGTCCCGTGGCTTATTGATTGAGGTTGCCTCTCGAGTTGGAAAGGATTCATGATGTGTTTCATGTTTCGATGCTGCGGAGGTATAGATCGGATCCTTCGCATGTGATGCCTGTCGAGGAGCTAGAGTTGAATCCGGATTTGTCTTATGACGAGGAACCAGTGAAGATCCTTGATTCGAGCAACAAAGTTCTTCGTGGCACGACGATAGAGCTTGTGAAGGTGTTGTGGCGACACCGAGGAGTTGAGGAGGCATGTTGGGAAAGCAAGGTAGACACGTTGAAGCAGTTCCCGCATCTTTTTCCTTCAGGTAAAATTTCGAGGATGAAATTTCCTAAATGGGGGAGAGTTGTAACACCCTGGTTTTGGGCCTAGATGTTTTAGACATCGGATCGGGCAGGACATGAACGATTCAAATCTTTTTGAGTGGTTTAGGGAGATCAAGGTTCGGGATAGGATAAAAATGTGACAAAATTGTTAAAATCCTCTAAGATCATGTTTAAGTGGTTGGTCAAATCAATTTTACAAAATGGGTTTTGAAGTGGTATATTTTAGGCAATGACCAAAATGTAAAGTTTTAAAACTGTTGGAAAAATGCAATTTTCAAAAGAAGAGTCAAAATCTTAGAATCTTTAGGGAGCTTTTGTGCAATTAGGTCTTCCCTCAATTTGGCATGTGTTTTAAATGGTTTTTAAATAAATAGTTTTATTTTGCTTTTATTTAATTAATAAGTAAATTAGATAATTTGGGAAGTTTCAATCACGTAACTAATTTTTCAACTCCCATTTCAGCCAAACACATTTCCCAATCTCTTTTCTCCAGATTTCTTTTCTCTCAAACTCACTTTCTTATTTCTAAACTCATTTCTAAAGATTCTTCATATTTTTCTTCAAGATTTTGAAAGATAAACTTGTCAAATTTCTAGGAAGGCAAGGATTGGAGGTAAATCCCATTCTAAACCTCTAATCAATGTTCTTTATTGAAATTCCCAAGATTATTGACTCTTTAATGATGATTTTGATTGAGTTTTAATGGTAGTTTTGATTTGAGATTGAAATCTTGTAAAATGATGCTTTAATTTCCAATTTTCGTAATGATTATGATGTGATCTGCTCATGATTGGTTTTAATAAAGTTTTAAGTTAATCTTGATGTTGAAAATGAGTTTTGACAATATAGATCCCGAAATCCTTGAGATCCTTGAGTTTTATGATAGTTTTAGTTGAGTTTTTGATGTGATTTGATGGTTATATGATTGCTGGAGGTATAAGGAAGGATTTAGGTTGTTTTTAGATGTGATTTGATGAATATTAATGGTTGGAAGTGATGATTGTTGGCTGGGCTTGGTTTAGGAGGCAATCGAATGAGTTTTCAATTGTTTCGGATGTGTAAATTGATGTAGTTTTACTGGGCAACGAGTTTGTGTTTAGTTTCTGGAGTTGGAATGCATTGGATCTCTATTTTTGATGCTCTAAAAGCAGGGGACATTGATCCGGAAGCAAGCGAAGCAATTTTGGAAGCTTCGGACGAGTGATCTTCGCGTTTGCAAGCGAAGTTTCGCGTATCGGTAAGTGGAAAAGAGTTTTCCAGCTTTGAAACGTTTTGAACGTGGTTTTGGGAGCTTAGTGTAAGTTTGAAACACTTAGCTAAGCTCAAGAGTAAGTATATCGAAAGTCTCTCTCGGATTGTGCTATGTTTTAGTTTAAAATGCACTTGAATTAAATGTGGTATGATCACTGTTTTAAAGCATTGATGTTGCTGGTTTTAAATTTCATTTTGTTAAGGATGCACACGGTAAGTGATCCTTGTGTTTATATGATTTATGTAATTTATTTTAAGCATGTTATTGCTTGTGAAAATGGCAAGTGATGGAAAATGGTTTTGGTTACTTTAAATCGGATATAGTTAGCCGACTATAGGATTGGGTGCACCGTGAATTAAGTCGCCTTGGATGTCGAGGGGTTGAGATTGTACCGTACACTCCATCCAAGTACCCTAACGATTGAGGTTAAGGTCACAACGGTTGATGGTCTAATCCCGTGTGTTAATGTTGTGGTTTATGTCTCGTGCTCTTGTTAGTGGAATTATACAACTACCGATGAGTGGTGTTGAGGGGTTGTGATTTTACCGTTAAACTCCACCACGGTTGTCACAATAGTTGATGGTCTAATCCCGTGTGTGAGCCTTGAGTGTCCAGTAGGGTGTATGAAGCGTTTGGGACAACGCTTGTAATCCGCGTATCCGATTTATGTCGAATGTGTTGTGTTTTGATATGGTTTTGTTATTGATCACTTGCGAGCCAATATAATGGTGATGATATAGTGAATTTATGATGAAAGCTTATTTTTAGAAAGCATGTGATGTTGAGATTTATGCTAGAGTGCATGTGATGCTTGGTTTAAGCATGAGCAAAGGTTTTGCTATTGTAATTAATGATGCTATGAGCATGTGGATGTGAAAGAGGAAATGGTGTTTTTAAGTGCATGTTTTAAAGAAAGGCACATGTTTACAAAGAATGATGATTTGGTTTTTAAAATGCATTGATGAATGTTTTGGTTTTATAGCGGTCTTCACTAAGCTTTATGCTTACGCTCATTTGTTTCATCAATGTAGAGAATTGAGCCTATTTGGCAGCAAGCAAGCAATATCTAAGTGTTTTGGCTAAGCAAAGTATGTGATTTACTTTAGTGTAATAAGCGGCAATGAGAGGGATTTCCACTATTGGATTATTTAGTGAAGTGAAACACTTTGAGCATGTTTAGTTTGTGTTTTGAGACTTGTATTTGGCCTATATATGGTTTATGGACTTTTATTTGGTATTTTGGCTATGCTATGGTTAGCGTCTAAAGGCATGCTTATATAGTCCTATACTCTTCATGAATTGCCATGTCTAATGCTTGAAATATGCTTAGATGTTGATGCATATGTGTTAGATATACTTGTCCTTGCATGTATGGATGTTTTGGATGAAATTGCTTGATGTAAAATGTGAATTGAATGTTGTTCGATGTGCATATCTGGTCTGGGTATCGATACTCAGGGTTGAGTATTGGTACTCGAAGGGAAATCTTAGGCCAAATAACACAGGAGTATCGATACGAGTTGGGAGTGTATCAGTACGCATGTGCAAAGTTTGAAGGGCGTACCGATACGCGGCGAAGGGTATCGATACTTTTTTCCCAAATTTTGCTACTGCCTTCCCACGTATCGATACGGGCTTAAGGGTACTGATACCTGACCGTTAATTTCAGTTAAAAGCATCTTCTTAAGTTCTGAAATGTTACATATTGGTCCCTGAATGTTGAGCATGCAATTGGATGAGCTTGGATGATCCGTTTGTGATGAAAATTGACATGGAAGCATGTTACATTACTAATTAAGGATTGGTAATCTTAAAATTGGATTAATCTAAGTAATTTTCAGAAATTATAGTTTAGTCCCTAAAAGATAAATGTATGCAATTGAACCCCTAACCGAACTCCGATCGCGGTGTCGTTTTCTTCTAAGAGTTTTGTTACTCACATAGAATTTAAATTGCATCTAGAAAAGATAAAAAAGGGTCATTAATCGAAGTCGGCTTTAACGAGTTGGCTTCGGTTTTCCCTGTGTAATCTTCTTAGCTCGGGTTGGGCGTCTAGGCTGGGCTAAGGGTGTTACAGGTTTGCCTTTGACACTGTCCAAGAAGATTTCCATTTGAGTGATTGTCGATCATTTTACGAAGTGTGCACATTTTTTGGCGGTGCATACTACGTATATGTTAGACAAATTGGTGGATTTGTACATCTATGAGATTGTGAGGTTACATGGGGTGCCTAAGTCCATTGTTTCGGATCGAGATCCGCATTTTACAGTAAGGTTTTGGGAGTGTCTTCATCAAGCATTGGGAATGCTTTTGAATTTCAGTACTTCGTATCATCCTCAAACGGGTGGTCAGTCTCAGAGGGTTATCTGAGTGTTGGAAGACATGTTAAGATGTTGCATCATTGATTTCCAAGGTTCTTGGGAGAAACAGTTACCCTTAGTGGTGTTTGCTTGCAATAACAGTTATCAAGCGAGTAATCAAATGGCTCCTTCTGAGGCCTTGTATGGAAGGAAGGGTAAAACGCCTCTTTGTTGGGCGGAAGCATGTTAGAAGTTGGTTTCTTTGCCTACTGTGCTTAAGGGCACTACGGAAAAACTGAAGCTCATTAGTGAAAGGTTGAAAGTGGCTTCGGATCAGCAAAAGTCTTACGCAGATTTGAAACGTAAGAAGATTGAGTATGCTGTAGGAGATAAGGTGTTCTTGAAGGTTTCACCTTGGAAGAAGGTAATGAGATTTGGTTAGAAAGGCATGTTGAGTCCCAGGTTTATAGGACCATACGAAGTGTTAGAGCATGTTGGACATGTTTCTTATAGGTTAAGGTTACCTTCTGAGTTAGAGAAGATACATGATGTTTTCCATGTATCCATGCTTCGTAAGTATAGATCGGATTCGTCTCATGCTATGCATGTTGAGGAGATTGAGTTGAATCCATATTTGTCTTATGATGAAGAACCGGTCGATATTTTGGATTCGGATAGCAAAGTTCTTTGTGGTAAGACCATTGAGTTGCTCAAGGTCTTGTGGCGATATCGTGGTGTCGAAGAAGCCACGTGGGAAAGGAAGGATGACATGAAGAAGTAGTTTCTTCATCTTTTTCCCCTAGGTAAAATTTTGAGGACGAAATTTCTTAAGTGGGGGAGAGTTGTAACACCCTGATTTTTAGGCTTAAAAGCTTTTAGCGTTGGTTCGGAGTTATAGAACCTAAACTGGAGATTTGAGTTTTCGGGATTGGTTTAGGGAAAATGTAGTTCGGGATATGATAAAATTAAGAGAAAAATTCCTAAAATCTTCTATAAATGTGAAGAAAGGTTTGGTAAAGTCAATTTTGGAAAATGACTTTTGGAAGATCGAGATTTCAGTTTAGTGACTATTTTGTAAAAAGTGTAAACTCTATTTTAAGGACTGTTTTGAAAGAGAGCCAAAACTTAGAATCTTTAGGGAGCTAATATATATTTAATGGGTCTTTTCCTTTAATTGACCGTTTTAAAAGGTGTTTATTAAAATGGAATTAAAAAGAGATTTTATTAAAAGAGACTTAATCACCTAAAATCTATTTTGACGTAACTTCTTTTTCTCTCATTTTTTCATCAGCCAAACACTTCGTTTTCTCTCAAACTTCAAGAGATTTTCCTTTTCTTACTTCACTTTGATTTACAAATGATTTTCTTGATGATTCTACCGTTCAACTCAAAGGATTCTTGAAGAATTCTCATCTAAACTTGTCAATTGAAGGAATAGGCAAGGGTTAGTGGTAAATTTCGTTTAAATCCTCTAATCAAGGTTCTTTAATGAAATTCTCAAGTCTTTGGCTCTCTAAATATGGTTATTAACAATGTTTTGTGATTTAATTGATGAAAGTTGATGAATCAAGCTTTAAAAGGTGATTTCTAAGGATTTTCGAATTGCTACTGTTTTGTATGATTTGAGATTGATTATAGTTATGATTTGGATGTTAAATGATGATAAAATAAAGGTTTTATCATATTAATCCCAAATTGGTTTGGATCTCTAGTTGTTGATGGCTAGATTTGGGGTTTTTGGTGAAGTTTTGAGGTTCTGGTGTTGCTGGAGGTTTATGGATGGGATTAGGTTGTTTTTAAATGTTAATTGATGATTAGAAGTGGTTGGAAGTGTTAGATTTTGACTGGGTAAAATTTGGAGAGTAATCGAAGGTGTTTTTGGTTGTTTCGGATGAGCGATTTGGGGTTTTTGGGTAGAACGGCGAGATAAGAGTGGTTCGTGGTGATTTTAATGCATTGAGATGCATTAATTCTCTATTTTTGTGTGGTATAAACATGGGAGTTTGTATCAGACACGTTTGGTGAAGTTTCGAAAGCTTGTTTTCACTTTGGCAAAGCAAGTGAGGCGTGATCGGTGAGTGAAATTGGTTTTAAAAGTCTTTGAAGGACTTGAAAGCAAGGTTTGGGGGTTTAGATTGAGTTTGAAACACTGATCTATGCGTGGAAGTAAGTTTGAGATATTTCGCTCTCGTTTTCTCAGTTACTATCCCATTGGTTTTATGATCATGCTTTTGTTTTGAAGACATATATATACCTACTGTTTTATGCATGTTTTGAGAAATTAAATGATGATTTTAATGATATCATGTGATAGAATTGATATTCCAAAGAGATGGAACTATTTGTGAAAATGTTATGCATTGTACATTCTTTTGAAATGGGATGAGAATGTTTTAGATTGATGCATTAAAAAACAGTAGGTAATGATGTTTAAAATGAATATATTGGCATGAGATGAGATTATTGTTACCGGATATAATTGGTCGACCAATAGGATGAGAAGTGCACTATAAAATAGAAAATTTGTACGTGCTCTTTGGTTCGGGCAATGGGGGTAGTGCCATCCCATTCCAAAGTGAGAGTCCGATGATGTGAGATTCCTTCTAGGTAGGTCTTGGTGAAACACCCAAGCTTTGTGGAGATGAGAGATGGCGCCATAAGAGTCCGGTGATGTGAGATTCCACCGGGGTAGGACTTGGCATTTGGTCAAGCTATCCGCATATCCGAGTAATGTTGCTTAAATGCCAATATATGAGTTTTATTATGAGATGCACATGTACCTTGGTATAAATGATTTTTATGCATGATGTTTTGCATATGAGAATATGATTTGAGGAATGCTTTATGAGAATTAAGCATGTAAGGCTATGCCTTGAGATTTTACAATTTAATGAATGCAAGAGATAGATGGTACATGTGATTTTAATGATGTAATTTTGCTTTGAAAATGATTTCAAGCATGAGATAGAAAGAGCATGATGAGATATAGATTTCTAAATGAGAAATGGTTCTAAAATGCATTGATGTGTTGGTTTGTTTTGAGCATCCCTCACTATGCAATCGTGCTTACGCTCTCTTTTTCCATCAATGCAGAGAATTAACTTGTGAGGGCAGCAAAGAGACAAGAAGGTTTCCAAGGTTTTGGATAAAGCTCAAGTATGGTTTTATTTTGCTTATTAGTAATAATAGTTGGCAATGGGAGAATGTTTTGCGTTTGAGAGATTGTGTTTTGGAACTCCCTGTTTTGAGGCATGTTTGTAATGCCCTTAATGACTTGTAAATGGCCTTTAATGTTTGGTTTATGCCTTGGTTTGTGTTTTGATTTCTAAGTGACTATTTTTGCATAGGTTGCTTGCATATAGATTCCCTTAATGCTTATAGACTTGCTATGAAGTTGTTTTTGCCATGTATGTTTTGCTTCGATGTTCTAAATATGTTGTATGCATGTTGGAAGCACGTTGGAATGATTTAGTTTGTTCTGGTACCTTTTGCCACTGGAAGCCTCTGTTCCAAAACACCTCAATACGAGCCTATTTTCCGAGCCATGTGAACCCGTTTCGGTACGACTGTTTCGATACAGGGCTAGCATGTACCGAAACAACAAGTTGTTATGTTAGTTGTTAGAATATTATGAAATTTTGTTTCCTTACGTTTTAGTCCCTAAATGTTGTGTATGCAATTAAATGAGCATGAATGTTTATTTTGAGCTGGGTTTTGGCAATGAGGCATGAAATATGTTTAATTAAAGGTTGACAACTATAAAAGTGGATAAGTCCATGTACTATGTTAAAATTACATAATGGTCCCTAAATTGTATTTGAATGCAAATGAGTTTTAATGCGTTGTTTGATCGAGTTGAAAATTGTTCGGTTTCAATGTTGAACACTTAAGATCCTAATGAGCATCTAGATAAAAAAAGGGTTGCTTATCCATGTGTGATCCGTTCGATTTGGTCATTCGCCCAGACCGGGTCGAGGGGGTTACAATAAGCACACAAGGCTTAGTGAGGAGGCTCTAAAAAAACACCATCAATGCATAAAACCACTTTTCTATGCTCACATTGAAATCTCATTTCAATTTACTAAAACATCATTTGAAATCCATCTTGCCCTTTTAAAACCATGCACTTTCCTTAGGCAAAAACCAACAGTTGAAACCTTATGCTACATGTATCATGAATCATCAACAAATTCCAATTCCACACTCAATTTAAGCCTTCCCATGCATAGCTACTACATGCAAAGCTTAAATAGTAAAACATGCATAAATCACATTATGCAACATAAACCATCCCATGATACATCATCAATTATATTGGCTTACAAGTGATCATATAACAAGTACTCAACTCAAAACCACATATCAGATACACGGATTCAACAAGTTTCTACTCGACACTTCAAGCCATCTTAACCAGAATTGGTACATACACAACCAAAGGTACTCTATCAACCAAGTACAATTACAACCCATAGGGACACCAACCCTATCATCGGTTAGATGCTTAACCACTTACGAAAGACGGGACGCCAACCTCCTTTTTATAGTGCACCCAATCCTATAGTCGGCTAACTATATCCGATATCATTTATAAACCATTTTCACAACGTCACTTGTCAATATAATTATCATTTAACACATACCTCACTGTTTTCAAAGCTTCCTCAATATTTTCACATTTCCATGAACTAAACCATGCTTAAAATCACAAGTATAAGTCATATACTTACAAGGATAACTTACCTTGTGCATCCTTCAACATTACATCATTAAAAATAGTAATCACACTCTTTTAAACATGATTTAACACTAGGTAAATCCATTAAACCAAAACAATGCATAAACATCACAAAATAGCATAATCCGAGAGAGAAATTCCTTTCACTTACTTCCGAACTTAGTTAAGTATTTCAAGCTTACTACTAAGTTCCCAAATCATCTTTTAAAGCGTTTCAAAACTGAAATCCATGTTCTCACTCCCCGACACGCGAAACCTCGACAACCTGACGTGAATCCAAGCAATCAAAGCTCACGAAACATCATCGATAGCTTCCGATATGTTATCCCTATTTATATCACACAAGAATAGAGGATTAGTGCATCGCAATGCACTAAAATCTCCAGCAAACAAACCTACCACGTTGCTCTGCCCCAAAACACCAAAACGACTATCCGAAACAACCGAAAGCACCTTCGATTACACTACAAACTCAGCCCAGCCAAAACCTAACACTTCAATCAATTTTTAATCATCAATTAAAATCCAAAATCAACATATTTGCATCCTTATACCTCCAGCAACCTCAAATTCACTTTAACACCACAAAAACCCAAATATACTAACCTAAACAACTAGATATTCAACTTGTTTCGGGATTAATATGATCAAACCCTCATTTCAACATTATTTAACATTCAAAAGATGATTAAAATCAATCATAAACCATCCAAATCAGATACAATACAAAAGTCATTCAAAATCAACATTTAAGTTTGATTTAACCATTTTTCATCAAATTAAACATGAAACCTTGTTAGGAAACATAATTAGAGAGCCAAATACTTGGGAATTTCAATAAAGAACCATGATTAGAGGAGTTGAACGAAAATTACCTCTAATCTTTGCATATGGCTTCAATTTGCAAGATTTGTTGAAAACCTTCAAGAATCCTTTGAGACAAATGGAGGAATCACTAATGAAATCATTTGCAAATCAAAAAGAATTGGAAAGATGAAAATCTCTGGAAGTTATGAAAGAAAAAGATGTTTGGCTGAAGATAAAAGAGAGAAAATAGAAGTTACGTCAAAAATGAATTTGTGAAACTAAATTCCCTTTTAATAAAAATATTTTTATTCTTTTTAATAAACCACAATTAAAATGTGCTCAATTAAAGGAATATCTGATTATTTTTAACTTAGCTCCGTAAAGATTATAAGTTTTGGCCCACTTTCAAAACAATCCTTTAAAAACAGTTTTTACACTTTTACAATTTAGTCACCAAACCGAAATTTCCCTTTTCCAAAAACTATTTTCCAAAATTGATTTCACCAATCTATTATATATTTTTTAAGAAGATTTTAGGAATATTTCTCATGATTTTATCACATCTCGAACCATAGTTTCCCTGAACCACTCTCGAACTAACCCGAATCTCTAGTCTAGGTTCTACAAGCCCTAAATCGTCTTTAAAACTCGTAGGCCCAAAACCGGGGACTCTTCTTAGATAAAAAACTCATTAAAGATAGTGGGAAAGCAGGATCCTCTTAAAAGAGGTTGTGCGCACTTTAGGGTTACGAAACCCTAGTTTTCCCGCCTATATAAAGAAGACTTGGGTAAAAATTGAGGGGAGATCAATCACAGACAACAACCCTTAGTCATCAGGTATCAGAGAAGAACTAAAGTAAAAGTTCTAGAGGAGTCTCCACACGACACAAGCCATTGAGAGAGGAGTGCGTGACTTGCAACAACAATTAGAAAGCTTGGAGGAGATCATCGAGGACGCTTGACCCTTTCTATCCCTTGCTTAATAAACTGACATGTTTTCAATTGTTTTTATGGATGTTTAGGCTAAGACATGAGCTAAATACTTTTAGTTATGTTTTGAACACTTTTTTCATTGGCGGATCCAAAAAAATTTAAGGGTGGGCACACATATATTAATAATAAAATTTTTCGAAGATAAATATACTAATAATATTTTAATTGTAATAAGAAGTCTTACAAATTATATAACTAAAAATAAAATTTACAATTCATCCCTTATACCTCATTTTTTGATATCGTTATATGATCAATTCATTAACTACATTATCAAACATATCTTTCTAAATAAAAGTAACTAAGGAATGATTAATCATTCATCTTACATACGGTTGCGCAGTCGATTCTTTATAAAATGCATATCAGAAGTTCTTTCCACTATTGCAGTTGCAACCAGTAGAACTAAAGTAAACTTCAAAAGTAAATACAAAAGTGGTTACACAACATGTTTCATTGTCTCAACCATTTTTCAGATAAATAAGAAAGTCCTTTTAGACCGGAAATCTTTTATTTGAACAAACATCAATAATATAATTCACAAGGATAAAATTGGGAAATATGAATCAAGTGTTTCTTATCAAAAGAAAGATATAAGTCTCTTAGACTCAAGTAAGCCGCAACTTTGTACGTGTCTCAAAAAATGATTATTATGCTCTTGAAGTTGTCTATCAATCGCCAGATAACATAATTTAACTTGAGAATGATGCAAATTTGAAATTTCATGGACTTTTCTCCTAGACCTCCCTAAAAAACAAATACATATTCTATATTTGGAACCTCAATGTTGTTCTTTACACAAAACAAAGAAACTTTTTTAAGTTAAGATTGTCATCCCACATCTCTCATCATTTGTAATAGTTGCTTGGACACACTAACTAACTGTATCACATTCACAATGTCTTGATCACTCTGTTGTAATGCTTGAGATAATTCACTAACAACCCAATATATTTTTCATCAAATGCAAATTATTATTACTTATTGACAAACCATCAAATGAAAATTAAACACAAACTCAAAAGACTATAAAGAATTCAACAACACACAACCTTTAACTATTTGCTTTGAGTATGTGTTATCTTCCTCAATTATTTCAAGCACATCCATCATAGAAGAAAACATAGTAATCAAGCTAACAACGGTTTTGGACCCAACGAGTATCTTCAACTCTCTTTACAACAGCTTCTTGATTTAGTTCACGAATAAAATTCCTCTGCCTTTTTTGGTGCCCCTATCTATGCCCCAATATTTTAAAAAATAAAACTTAAGGTTTAGGGTGCATGGTTTAATTCTTAGTGTTTAGGGTTTATGATATATGATTAAGAAATTAGAGTTAGTGTAACCCCCTTAGCCTGGTCTAGACGTTTAACCTGAATTAAGAGAATTACACGGGGAAAACCGAAGTCAACTCATTAAAGTCAACCTCGATTAGCAACCATTTTTTTCTTTTAACTTGTCTAGATGCTTAATTAAGTCCTATTGTGTTTACTCGCGCAACGAATATATTTTTATTTAAACCGAACCTCAACTATACTTTCATTTAAAAGCGACCCTATATGAGGTTAAATTACATATCAATATTACCGACCTTTAATTAGGTTCATTACATGCTTGCAGGTGAAATATCAGTATCATACGATCATTTAAACATCAACAATTGCAAATCATATAAACAGGGACTGAAATGTAAACATTCAAAACTGACAGATTATGCCATTTTAACTAACTTAACAACCCTATTTCAAAACATTCACCCCCTATTTTGGAACCATGCATTCCAGTAGCATTTGGTCAAAAAAAGACCCTTACCCGTTTCAGAACCAAATCCCCAAATTGATTTCCCATGTATTCAAACAAAGTAGAGTCGTATCGAAAGGACCTCGAGTTTCGATATGGGTTCAAATTAAAACTAAAAATCTCAAAATCGTCTAGTAGTGTTCCAAAACGTTAAGGCCAAAATGCAAGTTGTATCGAAACAACTTCTACTATTTTGAAACACATACCAGATCTGCACTAAAACAACAACGTTTAAGCATCTTAAAACATACCATATGGCCACTAAACATCATGAAGTCATAGGTAAACATCAACAACATATTTATCCAACACATAGCCATCAACAAAGGCATCTAGCATCATGAATTGCAAAACATGTTTACTCTAAAGGCATGTACCCTATAAGCAATTCCCATAGAGTATCAAAAGCCAAAGAGCAAAGCATAACAACAATTAAAGGCCCAATACAAGTCTTATAAGGCAAAACACACTTGCCAAACCAGGGAGTTTAAACAATCCTCTCCCAAATACCGAGGTACCCTCCCCATTGCCAATTCTACCTTGTTAAAAGTGTCAAATCCCATACTTGTAAATTGAGTGATGTTTTGGGTGAAATCCCTTGCTATTTTTCTGCCCAAATGCTCACTTATCTGCATTGTTGGAAAGGAGAGCGTAAGCATATTTGATTAGTGAGGGAAAACTCGATTTAAGCAACAACAATGCATTTTCCAAAACCATGTTTCTTTAAAAACATAACTACATCATGCTCAACTTTCTCATGCTTTAGAAAAAAAAAATTAAAGCATCGTTTATAAACCACATGTATCATTATCTCATTCATATCTCAATGCAAAACCAAACCAAAGCTTCACATGCTTAAATCTCATAAAGCATTATCATCATGTATAAGAGTCTTTATACAAAATAATTTTAAAACCATGATACATGTTCAATTCATATATTGGCATTTCAAGTGAACCAAATGGAATCTACCCCCATCCTTTGATAGCACTACCCCTATCCATTCATGATCAGATATACGAATACCTTTATGGCACTACCCCCATCAAGTCACATGGTGAAACTACCCTCACCATTATCTCACTTCGGCCGGGATGCCACTACCCACATTGCCCGTTGTTGATAGCACTACCCCTATCACTCGCATCAAAATAGCACTACCCCTATTGTGAAACCGAATAATTTATCTCACGCGCGAATTTTGTATATTATAGTGCACTTCACATCTTATTGGTCGACCAACATATCCGATAATAGAAATCTCATCACTGAGCCAATATACCATTTAAATCCATGCTAACTCACTGCTTTCAATACATTATTAAAATCATCTCATATCCCATCTCAAAACATGCCTCAAAAATAGCATAATATATCTGATCAAGAATATTACCTCTTGAAACATAATCAAATCATTTCATGGGATATAATTCAGTAAAATCATGCTTATAAAACATGCATAACAATGAGTAACAACATATTTCAAAACATGAGCATGATAATCCACATGGACTTTAAACCAATAACCGAGAGCTTTAGTAACCATACTTACTTCCGAGATTAGCTAAGCATTTCAACCTTACACTAACCTCCTAAAATCTTGTTTCCCAGTTTACGAAAACGTTCAAACCACATCCACTCACTGATACAACTTCGCCTCACTTGCCGAAGCTATTCCAAGCCCTCGAAACTCCAAATGTGCCTTCCAATGATCAAGCAACGTCTTTCCCTGCTTCTAACAAAGGAAAACAGAGGATTAATGCACACTTTTGCATCAAAACCTCCAGAAACACAAACCCCCACTCAACTCCAACATTCGCCAAGCAATTAACAATCGAAAACACCGACAAAACCACTCTAAACCGTTCCCAGCCATTAC
The DNA here is from genome assembly GCA_030270665.1 of Hibiscus trionum. Taxonomy (NCBI): domain Eukaryota; kingdom Viridiplantae; phylum Streptophyta; class Magnoliopsida; order Malvales; family Malvaceae; genus Hibiscus; species Hibiscus trionum. The sequence goes on along the minus strand of BSYR01000007.1, from coordinate 2,133,309 downwards.
CTAGCAAAATTAACCATCAATCCGCATCCATTTACAACCTAAAACGCTTCCACAACCTCTACAAACCTCCAAGCATCAAGAAACCACAACAACAACCCCTAAAACTCAATATTTCATCACTAACATCTAGCAATCTAACTAGTTTCGGAATTACATAACAAAATCCGTCAAATTAACCTTATTAACCATTAACAACACATTAATAATCAACCATTAACTCAGCAACTAACATCAATTTCAAAGATCCACCATAAATCTTCAAGAAACCTCAATTCAAAATTATTTCATCAACTAATATAAAAAACCCATTAAAAACAATATGTAAAAGACTAATTACTTGGGAATTTCAGTAAACAACATGTCATTAGAGGAGAAGAACGAACCTACCTCTAATGATGAGCTCTTCCTCCATTTTTGAAAAGAAAACCAAAGAGAAAATAAGAGATTCAATATAAAATCAATAGAAAATAAGTAAATCTTTGAAATCCAAATCAAAATTAGAGTTTACCTTTGAAATCTTGATGTTTGGATGCAAGAATTTTGAGAGAAAAAGTGAGAGAAGAAAAACTACGTCAAATCTTTGTAAAAAGAATGAAAAATCGTTTCAACTTCCCTTCATCTTTTTAATATAATTTGTTTTATTAAAATTGTAAAATAGGAGGAAAATTCCTTATTAGCCTTTTGTAATATTGCTCCCTAAAGATTCAAAGTATTAGTCTTTTACGTTTTTGCTATTAAATTAAACTTTACCATTTTTACATGTTGATCTCTTAACCAAAATGTCCAATTTCCAAAATTGTTTTCTTTAAATTACCTTTACCAAAACTAATCATATATATAATTATGGTTTTAGGAAATTTTCCTTATTTTCATCCGATCAAAAACCATACAATTTTACTATTTCCTAAAACTAGACTAGACCGCTAAACGGGTTCGAACCGAACCGCCTAACCAAACCCGACTAACACCTAGGCCCAAAAGCTGGGGCGTTACAACTCTCCCCCTATTAAGAAATTTCGTCCTCAAAATTTACCTGGTGGAAAGAGATAGGGAAACTGCTTTTTCATATCCTCCTTCCTTTCCCACGTCGCTTCCTCGACACCTCGGTGACTCCAAAGCACCATCACCAATTCAATGGTCTTACCGCGAAACACCTTACTATCTGAACCCAAGATCTCTATCGGTTACTCCTCATTAGATAAATCCGGATTCAAAACAACTTCCTCAACGGCAACACATGCGAAGCATCTGAATGATACCTCCGAAGCATAGATATATGGAAAACATTATGTATCTTCTCCAACTCCAGCGGTAACCGTAATCTATACGCAATAAGGCCAATCCTCTCAAGCACCTCATAAGGTCCGATAAACCTCGTGCTCAACTTGCCCTTTCGTCCGAACCTTTCAGGAAGACCTTCTCACCAACGTCAAACTTAATTTCCTTACGCTTCAAATCCACGTCAGATTTCTGACGATCCGACGCCTCCTCTAAACGATCACAGATGAGCTTCACCTTATCGGTTGTATCCTTGAGCATATCCGAAAAAGAAACCAACTTTTACCCTGCTTCCACCCAACACACGTGTAACACACTCAAATATTCCCTAAAAGTTATATAAATTAAGTGGTTAAGAGGTTAAATTAAATTAAATTAAATTAAAATTTCATTTTTATTAGTCATATTTGGTTAATAAGGACTTAATTAAAAGAAGAAAACAAAAGGATTAAAGGGGAGGGGACTAAATTGAATTATGTGAGAAAAAGGTGGACTTGCATGTCCAAACTTATAATTGTCCCTAATTACCCTTAACTATGCTTAGCCTAGACACCTTCCTGCATCATCATTCTCAACCGAATGAGAGAGAAAGAAATTAAGGGGGGAAGAAAAATTGGTTAGCTATGGAAAGTTAAAGAGAAATGCTTGCATGTTCATCATTTATGCATAAGAATCGAAGCTAGAGGTCATGTAAGTATTCTACTCAACTAGTTCATCAAATTATCTTACTGAGTTGTATGTATAACCTGAAATGTTATATTTTCTTATGGTAAATGATGATTTCGATTCTGGAAATTTGCTGTAATATCATAAGAAACATGTATTTAGTTGGGTTATTTGATGAGAATCAAATAACCAGTCACATGCAAAGATAAAATGGTTAAGGGATTGTTTTGGAGAAGTTGAAAAGGCAAAGCCTAAATTGATCCATAATAAATCTAGAAATTTATGTTTAAAATTGTTAAATATGATAATGAGAAAATGTAGAAGTAGATGGTAATATAAGATTAGGTGGTGAAGCTAAGAATATAAGTTGTAAGGAGCTTAAGTTAGAAATTAGTGTAATCTACCCAACACTGCCCTGTTGTGGATAGTGACCTTTAAAAATTCACCAAAAATAAAATACATGGAATTTAGACCTGAAATTTGGTATGAAATACATGGGTATGTCTAGTTTAACTAGAAACAAATGGTACTAAAATTTGATCTCTATAGAAAAATCTAGAACCGAAATTGTAGAGGTGCTACAAACTTGTAACACCCCAAATTTGGGCTTAGAAGTTTAGGGTCTGATCGGACCGATCTGAGAAACGGTTCGAATATAAAAGGAGGTTTTAGGGAAAGCCTAGTTCGGGATGCTTTAAAAATATAGAAAAATATCTAAAAATCATCATTTAATATATTTAAGAGAGTGGTGAAATCAATTTTACAAAATAAGGTTTGGAAATACTACATTTCGGTGTAGTGACCAAAATGCGATTTTTGCAAAGTTTAGTAGTGACTGTTTTATAAAGGATTGAAACTTTGAATCTTTAAGGAGCTAATTACCCAAAATAAGGTAGTTATGGAAATACTACATTTTGGGTGATTTAATTAATGTTTAATTAAATAAAAGAAAGGAGAAAACTACCTTTTGATTTTCATAACTACCTTTTCTCTAATTTTCCCTCATTCTTTTTTCTCTCAAAATCCTATCATCCAAACACATTTTCTCCAGCAAAATTCACTTTGATCTTCACTTCAATTGATGAGATTTCCATCACCTATTGGTTTCTAATCAATCTTGCAACAAATCCTTTTGATTTCCACATTGCATTTTCATGGAATTTTGCCCAAATCAAGGAGAAATCACCATTTAAAGGTAAGATTGTTCTTCTCCTCTAAATACTCAGTTCTTTACTGAAATTCCCAAGTTTTCAATCCTTTATTAAAGTTTTACAAATGGATTTAATGTTAGAAACAAGATTTTGGCTTAAAACTCAAGATTTTGGAAGAGATCTTGAAGATTTTCGTTGTAATTGATTGGGCTCTGTTTTGAGGTAGTTCTCTAATGTATTTTGGATGTTAAATGATGTTAGAAATGAGGTTTTATCAATCCAATCCCGAATAGGTTGTGTTTCCTAAGTTTTTGCTTATGAAAATGGTGGTTTTTGAGGTGTTCTTGGTGTTCTGTTATGGCTGGAGGTATAAGGACGAGTTTAGAGTTGTTTTTGATGTTAATTGATGTTTAGAAATGATTAGAAGTGATGGATGTTGGCTGGGTTAAGTTTTGGAAGAGTTTGGAGGTGATTTCGGTTGTGTTTGGTAGCCGAAATGTTGGTTTTAGGTAGAGCAGCGAGTTTAGGAGTGTTGGCTGAAGATTTCAATGCATGATGATGCATTAATCCTCTGCTTTGATGTGTCTAAAACAGGGGAGACATCTTCAGAAACTTTTGGAGTTGATCCGGAGGCTTAATCGACGTTTCGACAAGCTAGCGAAACGAATTTGGTGAGTGTGATTGGTTTAGAAGTCCATGAGGACAAAAATACAAGGTTTGGGGATTTAGGAAAGGTTTGAAACACCTTCCTAAGTCCAGAAGTAAGTATGACTTGATTTGATCTCTCTAAAGTGGTGTTTGCCCCTAAAATGCTTTTGCATGCTCATGGTTTGTGGTTGTTAAATTCCTACTATTTTTATGCATGTTTTGGAGCATGAGATTATGCTTGTAAAGATGTCATGAGATGGCATGTTGCATTGAATAGATTTAAGCTTTTGGTTTGAAGCAAATTATGATTTATGAATTGAAATGTGCTGAGAAAACTCTTGTGTTTTGTTGCATGAAAAACAGTAGGTGAGATGATATTTTAACACATTATATTGGCATAGATGTTGAGAAACTTACCGGATATAATTGATCGATCAATAGGATGAGAGTGCACTATAAACTAAAAATTCGTACGTGCTCTTTGGTTAAGCCAAAGGGAGATTTTCCGATGATTGGCATTCCATCGGGTAGGACTTGGTGAAATACCCAAGCTTTGTGGCGATGAGAGGTTCCGCCATGTGAGTACGGTGATGAGAGATTCCACTGGAAGTTGTTGCTAGACAAGTGAGTACGGTGATATGAGATTCCACCGGAAGAGTCTAGTGTAGAAATGTGTCTGCATATCCGAGTATTGATGAGATGCTAAATGCCAATATAAATGTTCAAATGGTTTTGATACACATGTACCTTGAAGAAATGATTTATGCTATGAGATATGCATATATGTTTTGTTTAGAAATGCTTTGGCAATACAAGCATGTGGATGGCCTTGCCATGAGTTTTGCATTGGTTTTAATGCATGAGATAGAATGGAGGTACATGTGATTTCAATGAGTTTTGCTTTGAAATTTTATCAAGCATGAGAATGAGATGAGCATGTGGTTTAAAAGCCTTGAAGAAAGTGTTTTCTAAAATTGCATTATTGTGTTGGTTTTCTTTGGAGCATGCCTCACTAAGCATTTGTGTTTACGCTCTCTTTTTGCAATAATGAATATAATTGAGGTGTTTAAGGGCATCAAGGAAGCTAAGTTCATCCAAGGAAGTCCAAGCTCACGTATGTTGATGTTTTCATACACTATTAGTTTTGATAATTTGGCAATGGGAACCTAAGTTTTGTTTTGGGAGATGTGTTGAACTCCCTGAGGTTGTGGCATGTGTGCCTTGGTTGATTTGAATTGTAAATGGCCTTAATTGCTTGTTTGGAAGTTTGATTTTCCTATTTGGATTGGATTTTAGGATGCATGCCTCTAGACTTATGAATTCTCTTGTTTGATGCTATGAATGTGTGTAGGAGTTCTAAACATGCACCTTATATGTTTGATGACTTGTTGATATGCTTGGGAAGTCTTTTGGACGTGTTTGTTCAGGTTTATGCTTGAAAAACCAGCATTTGCTGTTGTTTCTAGGCAAACCGTATCGAAACACCCTCTAGTGTTTCGAAACAATTTGGCCACTGGAGTGCCTCGTTTCGAAACCAGTCTCGGAACCAACCCGCGTATCGAAACGGTCAACGCCGTTCCGATCCTGCGTTTCGATACAACAGGTGGGTGTTTCGAAACAGGTGACCGTTGGGCACTGATTTGAATGATGCTGAAGTTTGCAAGCTTTACATTTTAGTCCCAAATGTTAAAGTTGCAATTGCTTGAGTTCGAGATGTTCAATTAAGAGGAAATTTGGCAGTGAAGCATGTAACATAACTAATTTCATATTGGTAACATTAAAATCAGTAAAGACTGTAACGCCCCGGTTTTGGGCTCAGAAGTTTTGGGCGTTGACCGGTTCGGTCAAAGTGCTGATCGAATATATAAGAGTGAATTTAGGAAAGCCTAGTTCGGGTTGCATTAAAAATATGAAAAAATGTTCTAAAATCATCTTTTAATATATAAAAGTGAACTGTGAAATCAATTTTGGAAAATGAGGTTCGGAAGGTTGACATTTTGGCTAGTGACCAAAATGTAATTTTTGAAAGTTCGGTGACATTTTTATAAAGGATTGAAACTTTGAATCTTTAAGGAGCTATTTACCCAATGGGAGTTTCTCCAGATTTTCTAAATATATTAAATGATTAATTAAGTGTTTTTAAACTAAAGAAAAGTGGAGGGAAGATATTTTCCTAAATCTAACTAACTTTTCTCTCAACCATTTTCTCTCATCTTTTCTCTCAAACCAAACACATTTCTCCAGATTTCCTCCTCTGATTTTGTCACTCAAATCACTCATTTCAACTCTCATTTGGTTCCTAATCATCTCATCAACAAAACCTCTCAATTTGCAAGTTGTTTCATCAAGCTTTTTGGCTCCAAAAAGGAGAAACTCAAGTTTGGAGGTAAGAACGTCCTTCTCCTCTGAACTTCAAGTTCTTTATTGAAATTCCCAAGTTCTCAATCCTTGGTTTGTGTTTTGTTAAAGGCTTTTCAATTGAAATCTTGATTTTGGCTTAAAATGCAAGATTTGGCGATTTTGGTGAAATTTTCGTGTGATCTGTTTGGGCAGTGTTTTGAAGTGTCAAAATGATGTTAAATGAATGCTAAATTGATTAGAAGTTGAGGTTTAATTAATGCAATCTCGGATAGGTTGAATTTCCTAAGTTTCGCTTGAGTTTTTGGTTGTTTTTGGAGTGTTTTTGGTGATCTGTTATACCTGGAAGTATAAGGACGTGTTTGTGATCATTTTGGATGTTAATTGATGTTTAAAAATGGTTAGAAGTGATGGATCTTGGCTGGGTTAAGTTTTGGTAGTGTTTGGAGGTGATTTCGGTTGTGTTTGGTAGCCGAATTGTTGGTTGTGTGATGAGCAGCGAGTTTGGTTGTGTGGCTGCTGTTCTTAATGCATAATGATGCATTAATGTGCTGTTTTTGTGTGCTTGAAATAGGGGAGTTTGATCCGTGAGCTTTAGAGGTGTTGCGGAAGGTTTCGGATGCTTGGAAGGCTTGGTGGCTAGCCTTGTTTTGGTTATCGATGAGTGAAGTTGGGTTTTCAGCTTTTAAACCAAGGTTTGAAGGTTTTTGGGAGCTTAGTGTAAGTCTAAACAACTTTGCTAAGCTCAAGAGTAAGTGAATGAATTTTCGCTCTTGAATTATGATTGTGGAATTGGCTTTTAAGCAATTGTGGTTGTTGATTGATATGCATGTGTTTTGCATGGTTTAAATCTGTTTTGAAAGCATATTTTAGCATGGTTTAATGCTGGTTTTGAAAGCCATATGTGGAGGATGCTCAAGGTAAGAGATCCTTGGTTTTATACATTGGAAATGTGGTTTTGATGCATGGTGTTGCATGTTGTTCAATGGCTTTGTCTAATGCTTAAAAACAGTGAATTAATGTTGGTAAATGATGGTTTTTGCATATTGGTTATGCATGTGAATCATTTGATTAATGTGGTAATGGTTTTGCATTATGGTTATGCATGTGAAACATTGGACTAATGTGGTAAGGTGGTTATATTGGCAAGTGATGTAAGTGGTTCTTGGTTCTTTGATCGGATATAGTTAGCCGGCTATAGGATTGGGTGCACCGTGAATTAAGTCGCCTTGGAGGTGGAGTGGTCAAGAGTGGACCGGGAAACTCCCTTCAAGTATCCTAACGAGATGGTTGAGGTCATAATGGAGGTGTTGCCCATTCGAGGACCTTGGTTGAGCAAAGGTTATATGGTGTTTAAAAGTCCATATGTGAGGACCTTGTGCTTGTTGAGATCACAATGGCGGTGTTAAGTCCATGTGTGGATCTTGTATAGGGTGTCTCGGATCTCGTTAGTGATGTTATACAACTACCAATCGGTGAATGCAAAGGTTGTATGGTGTTTGAAAGTCCATACATGGGAACCTTGTGCATGTCAAGGTTGTATGGTGTTTGAAAGTCCATATATGGGAACCTTGGGGAAAAGTTGAGGTTGTATGGTGTTTGAAAGTCCATACATGGGAACCTCGGGAAAGCTAAGGTTGTATGGTGTTTAAAAGTCCATACATGGGAACCTTAGGATGTTGAGGTCAAATGGTGTTTAAAAGTCCATTTGGGAGACCTTGGATTGGTAGGGTGTATGAAGCGTAGGGACAACGCTCGGAATCCGCGTATCCGATTGGGTGTTGAGTTGAAAAGTGAATGTGGTTGATCACTTGAAGGCCAATATGATGTTCTTGATTGTGATGAAGCATGGGATGCTTGAAATGATGCATAATTGCATGTGAAGCATGAGATGCTTGAATTGATGCATAATTGCATGTGAAGCATGAGATGCTTGAAAAGATGCATGGTTGCATGGAAAGTGTATAATGCTTGTGAATGCATGTTTACTTGTTAAGTTGAACAAGTGTTGATTATCATTTGGAAAATGATGCATGTAAGCATGAAATATCTTTAGTGCATTGGAGTCTTGTTGAGACTTGTTTTTAAAGGCATGTGATGATGATGTTGTGGTTCATATATGTTGCCTTTGGTTTAATGCATGTGTTGGTTGGTTTGTGAAATGGTTTTAAAAGATTCTTGTTTGAATTGGCTTTCAAGTTTAAGAAGGTATGTTGTGAAATGGGAGTGTTTTCCAAGGTTTTGTTTTAGCTTGCATATGGTGTTTATGCATGGTTCGGCTAGATGGTTGATTCTTTGCAAGTTGCGCTTTGAAAAGGGTTTTCTTAGTTTGCTAAACTAAGGGTTGGTTTTCATGTATGTGCGATGCATGGTTTTGAGCTTGTTGTTGAAAAGGGGTTTTCAAACATGGCGTTGGTAAACAAATCGAGTTTGTTTTAGAAGTGATTTATGGCTCGCTGCATTGATGGTGTTTTGGTTTTGAGCATTCCTCACTAAGCATTATGTGCTTACGCTCCTTTTTGTCCATCAATGCAGATTCTTGAAGTTTGGACAGCGAGGAGCAAGGGATTCAAGAAGGACTCCACTTGAGATGTATGTCTCGGTTAATAGCTATAGTTAATAAAGGCAATGGGGTAGAATCTCTTGGGTTGATGTATGTGTTTGTTTATGTTCAGACAAGTATGGTTTTGTGTTGTTGAATGTTGTTGGAACATGGTTTGGCTTATGAGTTTGAATTGGAAGTATGTTGTTTAAATGGATTGCTTGTGTTGGAAGCTTAGTCTTGAAATTGGGGCTTTTCGTGTATGTTGACATGTTGGTAAATTGTTGATGCAAGTATGCCTCTTTTATGTTAAATTGCATGTTGGCAAAGTTTGGTGGCTTTTGGAGCATGATTGGATGTTTAATTGCATGTTTAAATAGGCAAAATTCTGCATTTTGTGCAGGGTGTTTCGGAACAGGGTGAACCGTTTCGGAACGGGTGCCTTGAAGCTGCCCAGGCGTCCGAAACGGGTGACACCGTTCCGAAACGGAAAGGCCACTGCCCGACCCCCGTTTCGGTACCCGTTGCGGAACGGCCCCGCGTTTCGAAACGGGCTGTCTCCCGTTTCGGAACGGTTGACCGTTGGGGGCTGACAGTGGCAGTTATGTGTTTCAAAATGTTTGCATTTTGGTCCTGAATCTTGTATGTGCAATTGTATGAGTTTGAGATGTCCGTTTGAGCTGAAATTTGGCCGAGATGCATGAAACATGATTAATTTTAAGTTGGTAACTTAAAATCTGGTTAAGGCCTCAAAGTTTTCAGAATTTACAATTTGGTCCCTAAAGTTGTGTTTTGTGCAATTGGGTCCCTGAATGATCTCTGATGGTTGTGATCTTTGAGTATGATGTTGTGTGATCACATCTAGGGTTAATGAGCATCTAGACAAGATTAAAAAGAAAAAAAAAGGGTCGTTAATCAAGGTTGACTTTCGGGTTGACTTTGGTTTTCCCCGTGTAATCTTCGTAGTTCGGGTCAACCGTCTAGGCCGGGCTACGGGGGTTACATTTGGTGGTATCAGAGCTGAGTTGCGAATGCTTGGGGAAAACGGTAAGTTGTTGTGATGTGTGTTGATGTTTACCTTGTTGTGTGGATGAAAGTTGGTTGAATGTTGGTTGAAACACGTGTTTCTGGGCATGATGCTGATGTTTCTGAGCAAATTGTTGATGTTTCTGAGCATGTTGCTGATGTTTTCAAGCATGTTTTATGGTTATGAATCTTGGTTGAGCTTATGTGGTTTGTGCTGATGATAAGCTGATGCTGTGAGTTGGTTTTATGCATGATGAAAGTGCTGTGAGTATGTTATGTAATAATATGCTGTTGTAAGTGGATGTTGTTTGATGTAAGCATGATCAAGGTGTGTTGTTTGATATGCTTGATGTTGTGATATCCATGTTGTGTTGACTGTTATGTCATGTAAAGGGGAGGATTCGGGATACCCATTGCCTTATTAATATAGCTATTGTGTTATTTTGGAGTTGGAGTTTGAATCCTTGCTTAATGCTGGTCTAACTGGTTTGTTTGTTTGTTGTGATTGTATGTTTGTTGTTGTTAGTAGTATGGCTAAGTCGATGAAAGAATGGCAGTTGGGTGAGATGGTTGCTGCCTTGGGGCAGGTTGTTAAGGCGTGGAATTCACCCTTTCGTGGAGGTGTTTTGTCTCAGTTTTCTGTGCCTGGGGTTGAGGTGATAAGGCAAGGGAAAGAAGCTGGTTCTGTGGTGAAGAGTTCATCATCTGATGTTCAGGAGGTGTTGGGAACATCTCAGGCTGTGGTAAAGGTAAAATCGGTGGATGTGCTGGCTGTGGGATGTGTGAGTTTGCCGAAGCAGCGTTTGCTTGATTTGGGTGCTGTGGAATATCATGGTTCTTCACCTGAGACATTTGAGGCCTGGTTGGCCAGTGTGGTTCTGATCTTGGATCAGAAAGGCTGTGATCTTGCTTGTAAGCTGGGGAGTGTTGTTTCTTTGATGTTGGAGGATGCCTGTGTCTGGTGGACATCAGTGGCTGTGGCGTCACATATTCCTGATATTGATTGGGATTTCTTTGTATCTGCCTTTTATGAAAGGTATCTTGGAGGGAAGTTTCCAAGGGTTGAGCAATGTGACGGTGGTGTTGTTGTGGAGCAAGTGTTGCTTGAGCAAGGAGTGGAAGTTCAGCCACCGGTGTGTGACCGTTGTGAAAGGCGCCATGTTGGAGGTTGTTGGGGCGCGGGTGCTTGTTGGAATTGTGGTTCCAAAATGCATGTTAAGCGTGATTGTCCTCTTGGAGTGAAGTCAGCTTGGGTGATAGCCAAAGGATCTCAGAAAGGTCGTGGGCACGGCCGAGGCAAGGTTCAGAAGTGGCAGAAAGAGCAGAAAGTTGTGAAGAGTGTGGGAAAGGAGAATTGCTGGAAATGTGGGTCCGCTGGACACATGAGACGTGATTGTTTGGTGTTGGCTCGGAACAGCCAAGGTTCTTTACCGCAAGGAGGTGGTGGTGGCCCTAGTGTGTTAGCTGGTGCTGCAGTGGTGCGGCAGGAGGTTGATGGTTCCGCAAGGAAGAGAGCTTGTCAGATGAAGCTTCAGAGAGGTGTTGTGTTTTCAGGTAACCTTGCTTTAGATACCTTAGTTTGGTTTCTGTTGGTTTTTCCTTGCGTGGTAAGTTTAGTCTTGTTGCTAGCATGTTGGGGTAATGGTTGTAGCTTGGAACATCTTTGGTGTGAAGAGGGCTTTGTGAGAATTTTGTGGTTAATAGTTGCTGGTATGATGGAGTTAGATAAGTTAGAAGTGAGGTAGGAGGTTGTTCTTAGACGGATCTGAGGATGTTATTGGAGGGTGTGAACTGGCATTCATGCACAGTTAAAATCATTGTTATATGCTATATTATATATGTTGGTCTATGCATACATGTGGCATGATATTAGAGGTTTTGCATACATGTACATCAGGCATTGATAGGGCATGTAGGTGATCATGCATACGATGTTCACACTCGCTAATAATTAATCGAATCTGTTAGAGTGGTGATTGGGTTAGGTTGGATGATGGGTTTTTAGAGGTTGTGTTGGTGCTGAGTGGAAGTTAGAAGTAATGGAGTTTGTTAAGCTAGTTGCTAGTAATAGTGAGAGTGGTATAGCCTGTTGGTAGAAGATTGGTGTTGATGCTTTATGAGTTTAGTGGTTTGGTGGTGAGGAGTACCGGTTGAGGTTAAAATCAGTCATGTGGTTTGATAGCTAGTGGAAGTGGTAGTTCCTTGGTGCTAAGTGAGGTTGCAGTTTAGTGGTTGTTTTTCCAAGTGCTGAGGTAGCTTAGCATTTAAGTTGTTGTGGAAGGGTTGTGTTTGTAAGTGTTGGTTCTTAGCAACCTTTGAGGAGTTGAGGAGTTGGTATGTATGGTAGGTTGGGCGATGTTCTGGTAAGACAAGTGTTATGGTTGAAGTTTGAAGTGGAAGGATCATGAAAGATCGAAGGCTTGTGTTGTTGAAAGGATTCTTATGAGAAGTGGTTGGCTGGTTGTGTGTATGTGAATTTCTTTTGAGGTCAGCTTGTGGTGTATGGAACAGCTGGCGGAGCCGAGTTGAGGTTGTGATGTAATTTTGGTTTGTGGGTGAGTAGACCTGGTGAGTCGTTTTGGTAATGTTAGCGGCAGATGTGAAGGAATGTCAGCTTTTGTTGAGAAGTTTGGGTAAGCAGTTGATGCTTAAGAATTTTTGCTTGTTGGGAAGATTCTTGGAAGGGGTTTGAGAGTTGCAAGAGTTTTGGAAGCAGAGAAGTTTGTGTGGTGGTTGAATTGGATTGGTTAGAGTCCCTGTGTAAACCAGTCTTGGAAGTTGTGTGTTACAGTAATGTGTGTGCTGTGAAAGTTAAAGTTCTTCATGATTGAAGTTGGGGCTGTGTACAGTCCGGATATGTGGAAGGTTAAGTTGTGGCTATCTTTGAGTGTTCTGGGTTTGTGAACAGCATGTGGTGGTGTTGGGTTCAGAGGAGTTTTGTGTGGAAAGTGTTCAGTGTTGGTTGAGGGTTTTGTGTTGCCTTGTGTGTGTTTTGAGAAAGTTGTTGTTCTCTTTTCGCCGGTTGAAATTTCGAGGACGAAATTTCCTAAGGGGGGAAGAGTTGTAACGCTCCGGTTTTGGGCTCAGAAGTTTTGGGCGTTGACCGGTTCGGTCAAAGTGCTGATCGAATATATAAGAGTGAATTTAGGAAAGCCTAGTTCGGGTTGCATTAAAAATATGGAAAAATGTTCTAAAATCATCTTTTAATATATAAAAGTGAACTGTGAAATCAATTTTGGAAAATGAGGTTCGGAAGGTTGACATTTTGGCTAGTGACCAAAATGTAATTTTTGAAAGTTCGGTGACAGTTTTATAAAGGATTGAAACTTTGAATATTTAAGGAGCTATTTACCCAATGGGAGTTTCTCCAGATTTTCTAAATATATTAAATGATTAATTAAGTGTTTTTAAACTAAAGAAAAGTGGAGGGAAGATATTTTCCTAAATCTAACTAACTTTTCTCTCAACCATTTTCTCTCATCTTTTCTCTCAAACCAAACACATTTCTCCAGATTTCCTCCTCTAATTTTGTCACTCAAATCACTCATTTCAACTCTCATTTAGTTCCTAATCATCTCATCAACAAAACCTCTCAATTTGCAAGTTGTTTCATCAAGCTTTTTGGCTCCAAAAAGGAGAAACTCAAGTTTGGAGGTAAGAACGTCCTTCTCCTCTGAACTTCAAGTTCTTTATTGAAATTCCCAAGTTCTCAATCTTTGGTTTGTGTTTTGTTAAAGGCTTTTCAATTGAAATCTTGATTTTGGCTTAAAATGCAAGATTTGGCGATTTTGGTGAAATTTTCGTGTGATCTGTTTGGGCAGTGTTTTGAAGTGTCAAAATGATGTTAAATGAATGCTAAATTGATTAGAAGTTCAGGTTTAATTAATGCAATCTCGGATAGGTTGAATTTCCTAAGTTTCGCTTGAGTTTTTGGTTGTTTTTGGAGTGTTTTTGTTGATCTGTTATACCTGGAAGTATAAGGACGTGTTTGTGATCATTTTGGATGTTAATTGATGTTTAAAAATGGTTAGAAGTGATGGATCTTGGCTGGGTTAAGTTTTGGTAGTGTTTGGAGGTGATTTCGGTTGTGTTTGGTAGCCGAATTGTTGGTTGTGTGATGAGCAGCGAGTTTGGTTGTGTGGCTGCTGTTCTTAATGCATAATGATGCATTAATGTGCTGTTTTTGTGTGCTTGAAACAGGGGAGTTTGATCCGTGAGCTTTAGAGGTGTTGCGGAAGGTTTCGGATGCTTGGAAGGCTTGGTGGCTAGCCTTGTTTTGGTTATCGGTGAGTGAAGTTGGGTTTTCAGCTTTTAAACCAAGGTTTGAAGGTTTTTGGGAGCTTAGTGTAAGTCTAAACAACTTTGCTAAGCTCAAGAGTAAGTGAATGAATTTTCGCTCTTGAATTATGATTGTGGAATTGGCTTTTAAGCAATTGTGGTTGTTGATTGATATGCATGTGTTTTGCATGGTTTAAATCTGTTTTGAAAGCATATTTTAGCATGGTTTAATGCTGGTTTTGAAAGCCATATGTGGAGGATGCTCAAGGTAAGAGATCCTTGGTTTTATACATTGGAAATGTGGTTTTGATGCATGGTGTTGCATGTTGTTCAATGGCTTTGTCTAATGCTTAAAAACAGTGAATTAATGTTGGTAAATGATGGTTTTTGCATATTGGTTATGCATGTGAATCATTTGATTAATGTGGTAATGGTTTTGCATTATGGTTATGCATGTGAAACATTGGACTAATGTGGTAAGGTGGTTATATTGGCAAGTGATGTAAGTGGTTCTTGGTTCTTTGATCGGATATAGTTAGCCGGCTATAGGATTGGGTGCACCGTGAATTAAGTCGCCTTGGAGGTGGAGTGGTCAAGAGTGGACCGGGAAACTCCCTTCAAGTATCCTAACGAGATGGTTGAGGTCATAATGGAGGTGTTGCCCATTCGAGGACCTTGGTTGAGCAAAGGTTATATGGTGTTTAAAAGTCCATATGTGAGGACCTTGTGCTTGTTGAGATCACAATGGCGGTGTTAAGTCCATGTGTGGATCTTGTATAGGGTGTCTCGGATCTCGTTAGTGATGTTATACAACTACCAATCGGTGAATGCAAAGGTTGTATGGTGTTTGAAAGTCCATACATGGGAACCTTGTGCATGTCAAGGTTGTATGGTGTTTGAAAGTCCATACATGGGAACCTTGGGGAAAAGTTGAGGTTGTATGGTGTTTGAAAGTCCATACATGGGAACCTCGGGAAAGCTAAGGTTGTATGGTGTTTAAAAGTCCATACATGGGAACCTTAGGATGTTGAGGTCAAATGGTGTTTAAAAGTCCATTTGGGAGACCTTGGATTGGTAGGGTGTATGAAGCGTAGGGACAACACTCGGAATCCGCGTATCCGATTGGGTGTTGAGTTGAAAAGTGAATGTGGTTGATCACTTGAAGGCCAATATGATGTTCTTGATTGTGATGAAGCATGGGATGCTTGAAATGATGCATAATTGCATGTGAAGCATGAGATGCTTGAATTGATGCATAATTGCATGTGAAGCATGAGATGCTTGAAAAGATGCATGGTTGCATGGAAAGTGTATAATGCTTGTGAATGCATGTTTACTTGTTAAGTTGAACAAGTGTTGATTATCATTTGGAAAATGATGCATGTGAGCATGAAATATCTTTAGTGCATTGGAGTCTTGTTGAGACTTGTTTTTAAAGGCATGTGATGATGATGTTGTGGTTCATATATGTTGCCTTTGGTTTAATGCATGTGTTGGTTGGTTTGTGAAATGGTTTTAAAAGATTCTTGTTTGAATTGGCTTTCAAGTTTAAGAAGGTATGTTGTGAAATGGGAGTGTTTTCCAAGGTTTTGTTTTAGCTTGCATATGGTGTTTATGCATGGTTCGGCTAGATGGTTGATTCTTTGCAAGTTGCGCTTTGAAAAGGGTTTTCTTAGTTTGCTAAACTAAGGGTTGGTTTTCATGTATGTGCGATGCATGGTTTTGAGCTTGTTGTTGAAAAGGGGTTTTCAAACATGGCGTTGGTAAACAAATCGAGTTTGTTTTAGAAGTGATTTATGGCTCGCTGCATTGATGGTGTTTTGGTTTTGAGCATTCCTCACTAAGCATTATGTGCTTACACTCCTTTTTGTCCATCAATGCAGATTCTTGAAGTTTGGACAGCGAGGAGCAAGGGATTCAAGAAGGACTCCACTTGAGATGTATGTCTCGGTTAATAGCTATAGTTAATAAAGGCAATGGGGTAGAATCTCTTGGGTTGATGTATGTGTTTGTTTATGTTCAGACAAGTATGGTTTTGTGTTGTTGAATGTTGTTGGAACATGGTTTGGCTTATGAGTTTGAATTGGAAGTATGTTGTTTAAATGGATTGCTTGTGTTGGAAGCTTAGTCTTGAAATTGGGGCTTTTCGTGTATGTTGACATGTTGGTAAATTGTTGATGCAAGTATGCCTCTTTTATGTTAAATTGCATGTTGGCAAAGTTTGGTGGCTTTTGGAGCATGATTGGATGTTTAATTGCATGTTTAAATAGGCAAATTCTGCATTTTGTGCAGGGTGTTTCGGAACAGGGTGAACCGTTTCGGAACGGGTGCCTTGAAGCTGCCCAGGCGTCCGAAACGGGTGACACCGTTCCGAAACGGAAAGGCCACTGCCCGACCCCCGTTTCGGTACCCGTTGTGGAACGGCCCCGCGTTTCGAAACGGGCTGTCTCCCGTTTCGGAACGGTTGACCGTTGGGGGCTGACAGTGGCAGTTATGTGTTTCAAAATGTTTGCATTTTGGTCCTGAATCTTGTATGTGCAATTGTATGAGTTTGAGATGTCCGTTTGAGCTGAAATTTGGCCGAGATGCATGAAACATGATTAATTTTAAGTTGGTAACTTAAAATCTGGTTAAGGCCTCAAAGTTTTCAGAATTTACAATTTGGTCCCTAAAGTTGTGTTTTGTGCAATTGGGTCCCTGAATGATCTCTGATGGTTGTGATCTTTGAGTATGATGTTGTGTGATCACATCTAGGGTTAATGAGCATCTAGACAAGATTAAAAAGAAAAAAAAGGGTCGTTAATCAAGGTTGACTTTCGGGTTGACTTTGGTTTTCCCCGTGTAATCTTCGTAGTTCGGGTCAACCGTCTAGGCCGGGCTACGGGGGTTACAAAGACCCTCTAATTTACAGAAATTACAAAATGGTCCTTAAACTTGTAATTAGTGCAATTGAGTCCCTGTGTGTCATCCGATCGATGTGCCGTTCACAAATATGTTTTTATGAGTACTCACATAGGGTTAATGTGTATCTAAACAAGATTAAAAAAAGGGTCGTGAATCAAGTTTGACTTTTGGGTTGACTTTGGTTTTCCCCGTGTAATCTTCGTAGTTCGGGTCAACCGTCTAGGCCGGGCTAAGGGGGTTAAAAAACTGTCCAGAACTGAAAAATGGCCTATGTTTAAATAATAAGCCTCATTGATTGAGAAATGAGAAAAATATGTACCATACATGGTTTTAAAGCCGTGTAAATAAGCTTTTTAGAGTGGTAAAGTAATCAAAAATCGGATATGTGTGTAAAAAGATATGACCAGATATTTGTTTTGGCGACAATTGATTGATGACTCGATTACCTAGACTCGACTATAAACCAAGGCTTAAACTTGAAATTTAATAAGAAAGCTTGCTGATATGAAATTGTGTTTACATGAAATGAAATTGATCTTGTTATGCTTGCTTACATGATATCCTATTCCATGAAACTTGATTGATTGTTATACATTTGACTTCTTGTTGATAACATGTAGTTGATTGGTTGAAAATCATCTCGATATATGTACTCATGTGACCTTGATTTGCCATGTTTTAAATGTTAGAATAACTTAAATGAAATGATATGAAAATATGTCTAAATATGATCAATTGAGTACAAGCCTTGTACAAGCATGATTCTTGTGAACCGAGCTAAACCTTTCTTGATCTAAAATACACTTGTTAAATGAATATGCTAGCCTAGCCTATGTTGATACCTCACTAAGTACTTAACAATACTTATCACTCTCATTTCATTCTTCCTAAACTACAGGTTCGTAGATTGCAAACTAGCTCGTTTGGAGGCAAGGCAAGACAAGTTATAGCTCTAAGTATGAACTCACCCTTTTGTAAACTCCTAGATGGTGGCCTTACCTTTGTAATTAGATACATGTTCATGTATTTTGAGCCTATGAATGGCTTTGTATATATTTGATATAATATGGCTTGTATAACTCGTTAATGTGGCTTGTTCGATCGCCTAATTGATCTAGGTATCTTATAACTGTATGAGATGAATATTGTTGGTTGCTATGGTGATGTTTATATTTCTTGAAAGCTTGGAATGTATTGAATGGTGGAGACATGTCTGGGATGTTGTCTAAGGTTATTCATTAGTTGATTACGTGTTAGAATCATACCTTGAAATGCTTTGATAATCTTGTGATTGTCATGCTCTCTTATGTTGTTGATATGAAATTATTTGAAAGCATGCTTTTTGTGATGTTGATGCCATGTAATAGATTGAACTAGGTGTGTCATTGATTCATGTAATAGGGCCTTGATAGAGTGCTTAATCTCTTGATATTCTTAGGTATACCATTCGAATAGATATAGTGAATCAAGTTGGACATATGTATTTCTAGCCTAATCGATTGATCCTTGCCTAGGCTGTGTAATCTTAGTTGACCATTGTTAATGTATTGTATGTATAGATCATGCAATAAAATGCTTGAAATCTTAGTTAGAAACATGTAATATATCGAATGATGATAGGATGACCATATTGGTTCTAGTTTAATTCGAATGCCATGTTACTAGGGAGGGTATTCTTATTTGCCTTTCATGTCTAATTAATGTTGTTTAAGTTGCCTATTGATAACCACTTTAAGCTTGATTGATATATGAACCTTTTTAATGAAAATGTTGGTTGTGATAATATGATTGGAAGTCTAACTTATCGCATAGGGTAAGTTAGGCAAAAAGTTTTTGATTATTCGGGTTTTTGTTGCTTGCATAGCATTCCTTAGCCGGTTTACGATTAAACCGGGTGAGTGGTGTTACATTTACTGGTATTAGAGCTTTGGTTTAGTCGATTCTTGGAAAAATCGGGCCTATTGCATCATGTAGGAATAAATTGGCCACCTAGGAGTTGTATATACCCAATCAAGCTTGTCACTTGCCTAACCAACTCTTTCTTATTTAACAATATAGAATCATGTCTGAAACGAGACTAGCGAGGTACGATGAAAGTCCTGAGGGGTCCTCCAACGAGGGCGAGATTGTTTAGGTGACTCAAAGACCATCGAACACTAGAAAGGGAAAAAAAGATACAAGATGAACCAAAGAATAATGAACCGGAAATGGTAGCCCCTGCTACTAATCCGGTGCAATAAGAGTGCTTTAACAACATGAAAGATATGTTTGATCAGCTCATAATGTCCTAAAAACGAGATTCCCTGTTCAAGCTCATGTTCCTACACCATCTAGGGCTCCTATCGACAAGCTCGCTCAACACCGAGCTTACACTTTCACTGGTGCTGATGAGGGTAATCCTGAAGTTGCCGAATATTGGCTTGAGGCCACTATTAGAATTCTGACCAAACAACTTTCTTGCTCGGATGAACATACCCTTGAGTCCAACGGCTAGTTTCTGAAGAAGAACGTACCGATACAGGTCCTCGCGTATCGATACGGAAGGCTCCAGAACAACATTTAATTTGGGAAATCAAGTCTCCAACGGCTCCAATTCAACCCCAACGGCTAGTAACAGCTACAAACTCAAAGAGGAGTATAAAAGGGACCTCCAAGTATCCAATAATGGTTAATGCTTCAATTGTAATACAACATATGATCAAAATGTATCTTAGTGCTTAATTGTCAATTCTTTGTATAGACAAACACTAGTTAGCCAAAATTGTTAGATTTGCTAAAGTGTTTTAGGATTGAGTGAGAGCTTAATTGTGCAATCAAATACCTATTAGAGGGATTTGAGTTTGCTTATCTTTATCTCTTTGTAAAGAGGGTTTGATCAAGGCTTTGGGTAGAAAGCTTGACCGGTTTGTAAGGGATTCCTTCTAAGCCTTGAAAAGGGGACGAATCAATAGTGGATTGATTGGAAATCCTTAGTGGAAAGCTAAGGTAGTTGATGTAGACCTTGGTTAGAAGGTTGAACCACTATAAATCATCTTGTCTTTATTCCTTTTAGCTTCCTCATCTCTTTCACCCAAAATTCCACTTCTCCACCACTTGGCAAGCAAGAACGGTTGAAGGAATCGAGAACCGAAAAACCCAACAATTGGTATCAGATATGGCTCAATTGAAGAGGATTAACATCCTATTGAGAAGATCAGACAAGCTCGATTAACTTTTCTAACAACCGGCTCAATGCCGCAATCCATCGAAAAACCACCCTTCTTCGACGAAACACACTATGCCTATTGGAAGACAAGGATGAAGTTCTTCATAAAGTCAAAATACTACAACCTTTGGGACAGAGTAGAAGATGGTTCGTTTGTACCTCAACAAAGCAAGGTGGATTGGAGTGTCGACGATCGCAAGAAGATGGAGCTAAATTGCAAAGCCTTGCACATCCTATTTTGTGCATTTGGCCCCAACATCTATGAGAAGATGTCTTCTTGTGAGAGTGCCCAGGAGGTATGGGACAAGCTCAAAGTTACATATGAGGGGACAAACAAAGTGAAGGAGACCAAGATCGGGCTCCACAACCTAGCATGTGAAAACTTCAAGATGGATTCGGAAGAGGACATTGAGAAGAAGTTCGATAGGTTCTCCACCATCACCAATGGACTTAAAGGTTATGGAGAAGCCATCACGGAAGAGAAACTTGTCTGAAAGCTCATTTACTCCCTTCCTGAGTCAGGGGACTCATAAAGGACCACCGTCATCGAAGCCAAGAATCTCAAGACTTTGAAGCTTGATGAGCTCATTGGGTCACTTCTCACTCACCAAATTATGAAGAAAAACAAAGAAGAGGAGAAGAAGAGGGAAGAGATTAGAGCTACGGGGGAGAAGAAGCTCAAAGGGCTTGGCATCAACACAAATGCCATTGCTCTCAAATCCTCCACATGCCACCATGTAGATTCAAGTGAAGAGGAGGATGATGAAGAAGAGAGAGTTCATCTCTACAAGAAGTGCGCCCCTTACATGAAGAAAGCCTTGAAAGAGCTTGAGCGAGAATCCATGAAAAAGAAGAGGGAAAGCACTTCAAGCCATAATAAGAAGGCATATGTGGCTACTTGGAGTGATGAAGACTCCACCGACGATGAACAAGCCAACCTTTGTCTTATGGCCATTGAAGAAGATTCAAGGGTAGCTTCTAATTCATCTATTTCATGTTCATATTCTTTTGATGAATTACAAGATACCTATGATGATTTGGTTTTAGAGTTTAAAAATCACATTTTGAAAAACAATAAAATGATTTCAAAGTTGAAAATTCAAAACGATTTGATTTCTAAAACCAAACTTGAACTTGAAGCAAAACTCGAAGAGTTTGAACAAAAATGTTTTGATTTACAAAATTTGCTTCACAAAGTTCAAGAAGAAAAAGATTTGATTTCAAAAGAGCTTGAAAAGAAAAATAATTTTGGAAAATCAAACTTTCATATAAGACAATCTAGTGCCCCTAGATTTGTAAATGGTAAATGTTTTAAAAGTGTTTGGGTCCCAAAAGGACTAACCACTTCAACTAAAAAGGATGAAATTGAAAAAGGGATTCCTAAGGGGACTAAGTTTTGTGCTACTAACGTCTATGGATCCAAAGCAATTTGGATACCAAAAATTACTTGATTGTCTTATGATAGGTGTGATGGAGAGTGATCAACAAGTCATACATTGAGGGGGAGCTCCATACACATAAGGAAGAACACTTGAAGAAGGAAGCATTCACAACCTCCCTTGTGTTCAAGTGTGGTAAAAATCTAGTTGTTTTATTTGTTTAATTTGATTTATTTTTTATTTCAACTAGATTATGACATATGTTGGACTAACATTCTATGATGATGCTTTGAGTAAGGGTGTTTCATGAATTCTTAGATAAGTTCGTTGTGGTGTTCATCGATGATATCCTTGTGTACTCTCATACCGAGGAGGAGCATGAAGAACATTTGAGGGTTGTTTTGCAAGCGCTGTTAGAGAATCAGCTTTATGCTAAGCTGAGTAAGTGTGAATTTTGGCTAAAGGAGGTTGTTTTTCTTGGCCATGTGGTTTCGGCTGAAGGGATTCGTGTTGATCCTCAGAAGATTGAGGCGGTGGTGAATTGGAAGCCTCCTAGGTATGTGCATGAAGTTCGTAGTTTCCTTGGGTTGGCAGGTTACTATCAAAGGTTCGTGGATGGATTTTCTAAGATTGTTGCCCCTTTGACGAAATTATTACAAAAGGATGTTAAGTACGAGTGGACGGAAGCGAGACAACAAGCTTTTGAGAAGCTAAAGGCACCTTTGACGCAAGCTCCTATCTTGGTTCAACCTGAGTCAGGAAAAGAGTTTGTGGTGTATAGTGACGCATCCTATGTTGGTATGGGGTGTGTGTTGATGCAAGAGGGTAGAGTAGTGGCCTATGCATCACGACAGTTGAAAGTGCATGAGCGCAATTACCCTACGCATGACATTGAGCTGACAGCGGTGGTTTTTAATTTAAAGATTTAGAGACATTATCTCTATGGTGAGAAGTATACTGTGTACACGGATCATAAAAGTTTGAAGTACCTGATGTCTTAGAAGGAGTTAAATCTTAGGAAACGAAGTTGGGTGGAGTTGCTTAAGGATTATGATCTAACGATCGAGTATCATCCAAGGAAGGCCAATGTTGTTGCTGATGCTTTGAGCAGGAAAGTGGCGGTGGAATTGAGGGAGAGTTTGCTGGCTTGAGCATATCGTGAGATGGCGGTCTTGTTGCTGAATTACAAGTGAAACCATCTCTAGTTCAGTTGATTAAGGATAAACAAATGTTGAATGATTCTTTGGTGCCACATGTTCAGGATATCGATGGAGGTAGGCCTTCGGATTTATGTTTCAATGATGATGGTGTTTTATGTTTTGGGAATCGGATAATGGTGCTGAATGATGTTGAGTTGAGGCGCACTATTCTGACTGAAGCTCATAGTAGTCCTTTTTCTATGTACCCTGGTAGTACAAAGATGTACCGTGATTTGAAGGATGAGTACAACTGGGTGGGATTGAAGAAAGATGTCGTTGAGTTTGTTAGCAAATGCATGGTTTGTCAGCGGGTTAAGGCTGAACATCAATTTCCTTCAGGGTTGTTGCAGCCGTTGAGGATCCCAGAATGGAAATGGGAGAGGATCACTATGGACTTTGTGTCTGGTTTACTGTTATCACCATCAAAGAAGAATTTTGTTTGGGTGATTATGGATCTCCTTACGAAGTGTGCGCATTTCTTGCCTGTGCATACTACTTACACCTTGGATAAGCTTGCAGAGTTGTACATTGTTGAGATTGTACGATTGCATGGAGTGCCAAAATCTATAGTGTCAGATAGAGATCCGAGGTTCATCGCAAGGTTTTGGGAGTGTTTACATCAAGCATTGGGTATGCGGCTGAATTTCAGTACTTCCTATCATCCGCAGACGGATAGACAGTCAGAGCGTGTTATCCAAGTGCTTGAGGATATGTTGAGGTGATGTGTTATTGAGTTTCAAGGCTCTTGGGAGATGCACTTGCCTTTGGTGGAGTTTGCTTATAATAACAGTTACCAGGCAAGTATTCAAATGGCACCTTATGAGGCATTATACGGGAGGAAGTGTAGAACTCCTCTTTGTTGGGCTGAAACGGGACAAAAGTTGCCCTCGATGCCAGCTCTGTTGAAAGGAACCACCAAGAAGGTGAAGCTCATTTGTGTGCGTTTGAAGGCATCGTTGGACCGGCAAAATTCTTACGCGGATTTGAAGCGTAAGGAGATAGAATTTGTTGTGGGCGAACATGTGTTTTTGAAAGTTTCACCTTGGAAGAATGTGATGAGATTTGGCCGGAAGGGCAAGTTGAATCCAAGGTTCATTGGACCATATGAAGTGATAGAACATGTGGGTCTTGTTGCTTACAAGCTGAGACTACCTCAAGATTTAGAAAAGATACATAATGTGTTTCATGTATCCATGCTTCGAAGGTATAGATCGGATCCGTCGCATGTTATGCGTGTGGAAGAGGTTGAGCTGAACCCAGATTTGACGTATGATGAGGAACCCGTTAAGTTTCTGGATGTGGATAGTAAAGTTCTTCGAGGTAAGACCATTGAGCTTGTCAAAGTCTTGTGGAGACATCGTGGTGTGGAGGAAGCCACGTGGGAAAGGAAGAAGGGCATGAAGAAGCAATTCCCTTACCTTTTTCCTCCAGGTAAATTTCGAGGATGAAATTTCTTAAGCGGGGGAGAGATGTAACGCCCTGGTTTTGGGCCTAGATGTTTTAGAGGTTGAATCGGGCCGGGCGAGAACGGTTCGAATCTTTAAGGGAGGTTTAGGGAACACCTAGTTCGGGATGCTTTAAAAAATATGGAAAAATATCTAAAAATCCTCATTTATGATATTAAAGGTTATGGTGAAAATGATTTTACAAAATATGATTTGGAAATACTACATTTCGGTGTAGTGACCAAATTGCAGTTTTTTCAAAAGTTGACTAGTGACTGTTTTGTAAAGGATTGAAACTTTGAATCTTTATGGAGCTAATTTTACCAAATTGTTTTTCATCAGATTTCTCTTTAATTTGGGAGTTTTTAATAATGTTTTAATTAAGGAATTAAGGAGAATTAAAAAAGAAATTCTAAGTTGACTTTTTCATAACTACCTTACGTTGGTTTTTCTCTCATTTCATTTTCTCTCAACTTCCACTTAGCCAAACACATTTCCTTCATCAATTAACCTTTGATTTTCATCTCTTTTGCTGAGATTTCATTCTCCTAAGGATCCCTAATCTTTACCTCATCAAAACCTTTTGTTTTTACTTTGGATTTTCAAGAAATCTTGCCCAAATTTAGGAGAAATCAGCCATTAGAGGTAAGCTTCGTCCTTCTCCTCCAATGATCAATTCTTTACTGAAATTCCCAAGTTATCAATCCTTTGTTAATGATTTTTGAGTTGCTTTAATGTTAGAAACATGAAATTATGGTAAAACTCAAGATTCTTGGTGAGATCTTGATGATTTTCGTAACTCTTGGTTGGGCTCTGTTTTGAGGTTGATTTCTAATGTATTTTGGATGATAATTGATGTTATAAATGAGGTTTTATCAAACAAATCCAGAATAGGTTTGGATTCTTAAGTTTTACATGCTAGATTTGTGGTTTTTGGAGTGTTCTTGGTGTTCTGTTGTTGCTGGAGATATAAGGCGTGTGTATGGTGATTTTTGGTGTTAATTGAGGTTTAGAAATGATTAGAATTGATAGATCTTGGCTGGGCTTTGTTTTGGGAAAGTTTGGAGATGATTTCGATTGTTTTGGGTAGCTGAAATGGTGCTTTTGAGTAGAGCAGCGAGTTTGTTTGAGTGGCTGGTGATTTCAATGCATGATGATGCATCAATACTCTGCTATTATGTGTAATAAACAGGGGAGACATCATCGAACGCTTTTGGTGTTGATCCGGAAGTGTCGGAAGCTTAGATATCATTTCGGCAAGCAAGTGAAATGTAATCGGTGAGTGTGTAACCCCCTTAACCCGGCCCAGACGGTTGAACCGAATTAAGAAGTTTACACGGGGAAAACCAAAGTCAACCCAAAAGTCAACCTTGATTAACGACCCTTTTTTTTCTTTTTAAACTTGTCTAGATGCTCTTTAACCCTAGATGTATTCATACAAACATCATACTCAAAGATCATAACCATCAGAGAACAATCGGGGACCCAATTGCACAAATTACAACTTTAGGGACCAAACTGTAAAATCTGAGAATTACAGGAACTTCACCCAATTAAAAGTTACCAATATGGAATTAGTCATGTTTCATGCTTCACTGCCAAATTTCAGCTCAAACGGACATCTCAAACTCATCCAATTGCATAAACATGTTTTAGGACCAAAACGCAAACATTTCGAAACATATAACTGCCCATGTCAGCCTCCAACGGTTAGGTGTTCCGAAACAGGGTAAACCTGTTTCGAAACGCGGGGCCGTTCCGCAACGGGTACCGAAACGGGGTCTGGCAGTAGCATCTTCGTTCCGGAACGGTTCCTTCCGTTTCGAAACACCCTGGCCATAACAGGCCCCTGTTCCGAAACGGTAGTGGTCGTTCCGAAACGACCTGCCCAGATTGCAGCAACAATGCTGGTTAAACACACTTTTACCCCACCAAACATGCTCCAAAAGCCACCAAATCACACCAGCAAGTCATTCAACATATAGGGAACATAAATACATCAAAACTAGATACAAGACCACCCCTAGGTGCTCCAACTCATTAAAACACATTCAAAACTCAAACATGCTTTTAAACAAGAAGCATAGCAATACAATTTAAGCAAAAGGAGATTCAAACATTGTAACATTAATCCACATGATTCAAAAACATAAACCAAACTTGTCCAACATACACAATCTCCTTTTAACAACAACATAAGAGATTCTACCCCTATTGCCTTTATTAACTATAGCTATTAACCGAGACATACATCTCTAATGGAGTCCTCCTTGAATCCCTTGCTTCTCGCTGTCCAAACTTCAAATATCTGCATTGATGGACAAAAAGGAGCGTAAGCACATAATGCTTAGTGAGGAAAGCTCAAAACCAAAACACCATCAATGCAACGAATCATAAAACCACTTTTAAAAGCAACTCGATTCGACCAACCAAAGCAATATTTGAAAAACCCTTTTTCCAACAACATGCTTTAAAATCATGCCTTGCACAAACATGAAAATCAACCCTTAGCTTAAAAAGCTAAGTAAACCTTTTCAAAACATAAACTTGCAAAACCATCAATTTAGCCTTTCCATGCATAAACACCATATGCAAAGCTAAATTCAAACCTTGGAAAATACTTCCACTTTACATCTTACCATTCTCATACTTGAATGTCATTTCAAAGCAAGAAACCCTTTTTAAACCATTTACTCAATCAATCCAACACATGCATTAAACAAATGCAACATATGAACCACATCATTAACAATTGCAACATATGCCCTTTTAAAACAAGTCTCCACAAGACTTCAATGCACTAAAGAGATTTCATGCACACATACACCATTCTCAATAGATAATCAACACTTGTTCAAACCAACAAGTCAACATGCAATTATAATACATTTTACACTTTTCATGCAACCAAGCATCATTCCAAGCATCTCATGCTTCATTAAACTCAAGAACATTATATTGGCCTCCAAGTGATAACCAAAACCACTTTCCAACTCAACACCCAATCGGATACGCGGATCACAAGCGTTGTCCCCACGCTTCATACACACTACCAATCCAAGGTCTCCCAAATGGACTTTTAACCACCATTTGACCTTACCATTCACAAGGTTCCCATGTATGGAATTTTAACCACCATACAACCTTAACATTCACAAGGTTCCCATGTATGGACTTTAAATCACCATACAACCTTAACATTCACAAGGTTCCCATATAAGGACTTTTAAACACCATATAACCTTAACATTCACAAGGTTCCCATGTATGGACTTTTAATCACCATACAACCTTAACATGCACAAGGTTCCCATATATGGACTTTTAAACACCATATAACCTTAGCATCACCGATTGGTAGTTGTATAACATCACTAACGAGATCCGGGACACCCTATACAAGATCCACACATGGACTTTACACCACCATTGTAGTCTTAACAAGCACAAGGTCCTCAAATGGAATTTTAATCACCATTATTACCTTTGCTTAACCAAGGTCCTCGAATGGGAACTCATCCACCATTATGACCTTAACCATCTCGTTAGGAAACTTGGATGGAGTTTATCGGTTCACTCTTAACCACTCCACATCCAAGGCGACTTATTCACGGTGCACCCAATCCTATAGCCGGCTAACTATATCCGATTCAAATAACCAAGAACCACTTCCATCACTTGCCAACATAACCATCTTACCACATTAATCCATTGATTTACATGCATAACCAAAATGCAAAAACCACCATTTACCTTATCCAAGAACCAACCATGGACTTTCAAACACCATGATGTTCTTAAATAAACAAGGCTCACACAAGGACTTTCAACCACCTTTGTGACCTTAACCATTACTTGCCAAAATACATTATTAACAACAATATTCCACTGTTTTAAAGCATCACACAAAGCCATTAATCAACATGCAACACTATGCATCAATTTCCACAATTCAATGTACAAAACCAAGGATCTTTTACCTTAGCATCCTTCACATATGGCTTTCAAAACCAGCACTAAACCATGCTAAAATATGCTTTCAAAACAGTATTTAAAACATGCAAATCACATGCATTGCATCTATCAAACACAATTGCTTTTTAAGCCAATTCACAACACAACCAAGAGAGAAAATCCATTTACTTACTCTTGAGCTTAGCAAAGTTGTTTAGACTTAAACTAAGCTCCCAAAACCTTCAAACCTTGGTTTAAAAGCTGAAAACCCAACTTCACTCACTGACACACAAAACAAGGCTAGCCAACAAGCCTTCCAAGCATCCGAAACCTTCCACAACACCTCTAATGCCCACGGATCAACTTCCCTTGTTTCAAGCACACAACATCAGAGGATTAATGCATCATAATGCACTAAAAACACCAGCAACACAACTAAACTCGCTGCTCATTGCAAATCCATCATTTCGGCTACCAAACACAACCGAAACCACCTCCAAACACTTCCAAAACTTAACCCAGCCAAGATCCATCACTTCAAACCATTTTTAAACATCAATTAACATTCAAAAAGGATCTAACCACGTCCTTAAAACTCCAGCTATAACAGATCACCAAGATCACTCTAAAAACAACCAAAAACTCAAGCAAAACTTAGGAAATTCAACCTATTCGGGATTGCATTGATTAAACCTCAATTATTCATCAATTTAACATTCAATTAACATCAATTTAACACCTCAACACACTGCCCAAACAGATCATACGAAAATTTCACCAAAATCAAGCAAATCTAGCATTTTAAAGCCAAAATCAAGATTCCAATTGTAAAACCTTTAATAAATCATAAATCAAGGATTGAGAACTTAGGAATTTCAGTAAAGAACTTAAAGTTCAGAGGAGAAGGACGTTCTTACCTCCAAACTTGAATTTCTTCCTTTTTAGAACCAAAATCTTGAAAATCCAATTAGCAATTGGTGAGGTTTTGTTGATGAGATGATTAGCAATCAAAAGAGAATTGAAAAGAGGTATTTAGGTGCCAAAATCAGAGGAAAAAGCTCTGGAGAGAATGTTTGGTTTGAGAGAAAATGAGAGAAAAGGAAAATTGGAAAAGTTAGTTGAAAATAGGAAAATAACTTCCCTCCACTTTTCTTTTGTTTAAAACTCAGAATTAAATCACTAAATATCTTAGAAAAATCTGGAGAAATTCCCTTTGGGTAAATAGCTCCTTAAAGATTCAAAGTTTCAATCCTTTTTAAAACAGTCACGAAGTTTTCAAAAATTACATTTTGGTCAATAACCCAAAATGTCACCCTTCCAAACCTCATTTTGCAAAAATTGATTTCACAGTTCACTTATATACATTAAAAGAGGATTTTAGGACATTTTTCCATATTTTTAATGCAACCCGAACTAGGCTTTCCTAATTTCACCCCTTTTATATTCGAACAGCACTTTGACCGAACCGGTCAACGCCCAAAACTTCTAAGCCCAAAACCGGGGCGTTACAACTCTCCCCCCCTTAGGAAATTTCGTCCTCGAAATTTCAACTGGCGAAAAGAGCACAACCAACCCTCTCAAAGCAACCGCAAAGCAACACAGGAGACTTAACCACCACTGAACACCCTCTTCACAAAACTCCGCCCAAACTCAACACCACCACACACTGTTCCCGAATTCTAGAACATTCAAAGTAGCACAACTTAACCTTTCACACTTCTGAACCACACATAATCCCAACAACCATCTGAAGAACCTCACACTTTTACAGCATACAACTCACCAGGACTACTCACCCAAAATCCAAAAAAAAAATCACAAAACCCCGACCTTGACTCCGCTAGCCGTTCCACACACCACCAGCTGATCTCCAAAAAGAATTCACTTACTCACAACCAGCCAACCACTTCTCACAAGAATCCGTCCAACCAACAATGGCCTTCGATCTTTCATTACCTTTCCACTTCAAGCTTTGACCACAACACTTGCCTTACTAGAACACCGCCCAACTTAAACATACATATCACCATCTCAACTCCTCGAAGGTTGCTACGAACCCTCACCCAAATAAACAACCTTTCTACTACCACATCAATGCCAAGATACCTCGGCACTCCGAGAACACATCCACTAACCTGCAACATCATCTAGCTTCCATGGAACCACCTCTTCCACAAGCTACTCATAACCACTTGACCAATTCTAACTTCCATCGGCAAACTTCTTACCACCACACCACTAAACTCGTTAAGCATCAAACACTTTCCTTCTACCAACATACTGTACCGCACTCACTATTACTAACAACTTGCTTAGTACTCTCCACTACCTCTAACTTACACTCAGCACCAAAACTTCCTCTAAAAACCCATCATTCAACCTAACCCAACCACAACACTAACAGACTCGATTAGTTATTAGCGAGTGTGAACGTTCGTATGCATGGTCACAATTATGCCCTATCAATGCCTGATGTACATGTATGCAAAACCTCTAATGTCACGCCACATGTATGCATGGACCAATACATATATAATATAGCATATAACAAATGATTTACACTGTGCATGTATGCCGATTCACACTTTCCAATAACATCCTCAGAGTCTGTCTAAGAACAACCTCCTAACTCACTTTCATCTTGTCTAACTCCACCATTCTAACAACCATTAACCACAATATACCCACTAAAACCTCCTTCACGTTTAAGATGTTTCAAAACAACAACAACATCTACTACCCCAACATGCTAGCAACAAGACCAAACTCACCACACAAGGAAACCCAAACCAAAACCAAACTAGGTTACTAAAACAAGGTTACCTGAAAACACATCACCACCCTGGAGCTTCATCAGGCGAGCTCTCTTCCTCACTGAACCATCATCCTCCAGCCGCACCACTGTAGCATCAGTTGTCACCCTAAGATCACCACCATCTCCTTGCAGTAAAGAACCTTGGCTGTTCCGAGCCAACTTCAAACAATCACGTCTCATGTGTCCAGCAGACCCACATTTCCAACAGATTTCATTCCCCAATTTCTTCACAACTTCCTGCTCTTCCTGCCACCTTTGAACATTGCCTCGGCCGTGCCCACGACCCTTTAGAGACCCTTTTGCTACCACTGAAGCTGATTTCACCATATCAGGACAATCTCGCTTCACATGCTCTTTAGAACCACAGTTCCAACAAGCACCTGCGCCCCAACAACCTCCAACATGGCGCCTTCCACAACGGTTACATACCGGTAACTGAGCCTTCACTCCTTGATCAAGCAGCACTTGCCCCAGGTCTGCTACACCTTCAACTTGCTTAACCCTTGGAAATTTCTCCCCAAGATACCTTTCATAAAAGGCAGACACAAAGAAGTCCCAATCAATATCACCAATGTGCGATGCCACCGCCATAGATGTCCACCAGGCACAAGCGTCCTCCAACATCAATGTGACAACACTTCCCAGCTTATATGCATAATCACAACCTTCCTGATCCAAAATCAGAACTACACTGGCCAACCAGGCCTCAAACGTCTCAGGTGTCGAACCATGATACTCCACAACACCCAAATCATGTAAACGCTGCCTCGACAAACCCACACATCCCACAGCCTGAGATGTTCCCAACACCTCCTGAGCAACAGGTGATGAACTCTTCATCACAGAACCAACCTCTTCCTCTTGCCTTACCACCTCAACTCCAGGCACAGAAAACTGAGACGAAACACCTCCATTAAAAGGTGAATTCCACGCCTTAACAACCTGCCCCAAGGCAGCAACCATCTCCCCCAACTGCCATTCTTCCACCGATTTCACCATACTATTAACAACAAGCAATCACAACAAAACAAACAAAACAATTAGACCAGCTTTAAGCAAGGATTCAAACTCCAACTCCAAAATAACACAATAGCTATAATAATAAGGCAATGGGTATCCCGAATCCTCCCCTTTTACATGACATAACAGTCAACAAAAGCATGGATATCACAACATCAAGCATATCAACAACACATCCGATCATGCTTACATCAAACAACATCCACTCACAACAGCATAACATCAACATATCATACCCATTACACTTCCATCATGCATAACATCAGCTCATAACACTAGCACATCATCAGCACAAATCCACATGAGCTCAACGAAGGTTCATAACCAAAAAGCATGCTTAAAAACATCAACAATTCACTCAGAAACACGTGTTTCAACCGGCTTTCATCCACACACTAGGATAAACACCAACCACATTTTACAAAAATTTACCATTTTCCCCAAACATTCGCAACTCAGCTCTGATACCACCAAATGTAACCCCCTTAACCCGGCCCAGACGGTTGAACCGAATTAAGAAGTTTACACGGGGAAAACCAAAGTCAACCCGAAAGTCAACCTTGATTAACGAGCCTTTTTTTTCTTTTTAAACTTGTCTAGATGCTCTTTAACCCTAGATGTATTCATACAAACATCATACTCAAAGATCATAACCATCAGAGAACAATCGGGGACCCAATTGCACAAATTACAACTTTAGGGACCAAACTGTAAAATCTGAGAATTACAGGAACTTCACCCAATTAAAAGTTACCAATATGGAATTAGTCATGTTTCATGCTTCACTGCCAAATTTCAGCTCAAACGGACATCTCAAACTCATCCAATTGCATAAACATGTTTTAGGACCAAAACGCAAACATTTCGAAACATATAACTGCCCATGTCAGCCTCCAACGGTCAGGTGTTCCGAAACAGGGTAAACCTGTTTCGAAACGCGGGGCCGTTCCGCAATGGGTACCGAAACGGGGTCTGGTAGTAGCATCTTCGTTCCGGAACGGTTCCTTCCGTTTCGAAACACCCTGGCCATAACAGGCCCCTGTTCCGAAACGGTAGTGGTCGTTCCGAAACGACCTGCCTAGATTGCAGCAACAATGCTGGTTAAACACACTTTTACCCCACCAAACATGCTCCAAAAGCCACCAAATCACACCAGCAAGTCATTCAACATATAGGGAACATAAATACATCAAAACTAGATACAAGACCACCCCTAGGTGCTCCAACTCATTAAAACACATTCAAAACTCAAACATGCTTTTAAACAAGAAGCATAGCAATACAATTTAAGCAAAAGGAGATTCAAACGTTGTAACATTAATCCACATGATTCAAAAACATAAACCAAACTTGTCCAACATACACAATCTCCTTTTAACAACAACATAAGAGATTCTACCCCCATTGCCTTTATTAACTATAGCTATTAACCGAGACATACATCTCTAATGGAGTCCTCCTTGAATCCCTTGCTTCTCGCTGTCCAAACTTCAAATATCTGCATTGATGGACAAAAAGGAGCGTAAGCACATAATGCTTAGTGAGGAAAGCTCAAAACCAAAACACCATCAATGCAGCGAATCATAAAACCACTTTTAAAAGCAACTCGATTCGACCAACCAAAGCAATATTTGAAAAACCCTTTTTCCAACAACATGCTTTAAAATCATGCCTTGCACAAACATGAAAATCAACCCTTAGCTTAAAAAGCTAAGTAAACCTTTTCAAAACATAAACTTGCAAAACCATCAATTTAGCCTTTCCATGCATAAACACCATATGCAAAGCTAAATTCAAACCTTGGAAAATACTTCCACTTTACATCTTACCATTCTCATACTTGAATGTCATTTCAAAGCAAGAAACCCTTTTTAAACCATTTACTCAATCAATCCAACACATGCATTAAACAAATGCAACATATGAACCACATCATTAACAATTGCAACATATGCCCTTTTAAAACAAGTCTCCACAAGACTTCAATGCACTAAAGAGATTTAATGCACACATACACCATTCTCAATAGATAATCAACACTTGTTCAAACCAACAAGTCAACATGCAATTATAATACATTTTACACTTTTCATGCAACCAAGCATCATTCCAAGCATCTCATGCTTCATTAAACTCAAGAACATTATATTGGCCTCCAAGTGATAACCAAAACCACTTTCCAACTCAACACCCAATCGGATACGCGGATCACAAGCGTTGTCCCCACGCTTCATACACACTACCAATCCAAGGTCTCCCAAATGGACTTTTAACCACCATTTGACCTTACCATTCACAATTTTCCCATGTATGGAATTTTAACCACCATACAACCTTAACATTCACAAGGTTCCCATGTATGGACTTTAAATCACCATACAACCTTAACATTCACAAGGTTCCCATATAAGGACTTTTAAACACCATATAACCTTAACATTCACAAGGTTCCCATGTATGGACTTTTAATCACCATACAACCTTAACATGCACAAGGTTCCCATATATGGACTTTTAAACACCATATAACCTTAGCATCACCGATTGGTAGTTGTATAACATCACTAACGAGATCCGGGACACCCTATACAAGATCCACACATGGACTTTACACCACCATTGTGATCTTAACAAGCACAAGGTCCTCAAATGGAATTTTAATCACCATTATTACCTTTGCTTAACCAAGGTCCTCGAATGGGAACTCATCCACCATTATGACCTAACCATCTCGTTAGGAAACTTGGATGGAGTTTACCGGTTCACTCTTAACCACTCCACATCCAAGGTGACTTATTCACGGTGCACCCAATCCTATAGCCGGCTAACTATATCCGATTCAAATAACCAAGAACCACTTCCATCACTTGCCAACATAACCATCTTACCACATTAATCCGTTGATTTACATGCATAACCAAAATGCAAAAACCACCATTTACCTTATCCAAGAACCAACCATGGACTTTCAAACACCATGATGTTCTTAAATAAACAAGGCTCACACAAGGACTTTCAACCACCTTTGTGACCTTAACCATTACTTGCCAAAATACATTATTAACAACAATATTCCACTGTTTTAAAGCATCACACAAAGCCATTAATCAACATGCAACACTATGCATCAATTTCCACAATTCAATGTACAAAACCAAGGATCTTTTACCTTAGCATCCTTCACATATGGCTTTCAAAACCAGCACTAAACCATGCTAAAATATGCTTTCAAAACAGTATTTAAAACATGCAAATCACATGCATTGCATCTATCAAACACAATTGCTTTTTAAGCCAATTCACAACACAACCAAGAGAGAAAATCCATTTACTTACTCTTGAGCTTAGAAAAGTTGTTTAGACTTAAACTAAGCTCCCAAAACCTTCAAACCTTGGTTTAAAAGCTGAAAACCCAACTTCACTCACCGACACACAAAACAAGGCTAGCCAACAAGCCTTCCAAGCATCCGAAACCTTCCACAACACCTCTAATGCCCACGGATCAACTTCCCTTGTTTCAAGCACACAACATCAGAGGATTAATGCATCATAATGCACTAAAAACACCAGCAACACAACTAAACTCGCTGCTCATTGCAAATCCATCATTTCGGCTACCAAACACAACCGAAACCACCTCCAAACACTTCCAAAACTTAACCCAGCCAAGATCCATCACTTCAAACCATTTTTAAACATCAATTAACATTCAAAAAGGATCTAACCACGTCCTTAAACCTCCAGCTATAACAGATCACCAAGATCACTCCAAAAACAACCAAAAACTCAAGCAAAACTTAGGAAATTCAACCTATTCGGGATTGCATTGATTAAACCTCAATTATTCATCAATTTAACATTCAATTAACATCAATTTAACACCTCAACACACTGCCCAAACAGATCATACGAAAATTTCACCAAAATCAAGCAAATCTTGCATTTTAAAGCCAAAATCAAGATTCCAATTGTAAAACCTTTAATAAATCATAAATCAAGGATTGAGAACTTAGGAATTTCAGTAAAGAACTTAAAGTTCAGAGGAGAAGGACGTTCTTACCTCCAAACTTGAATTTCTCCCTTTTTAGAACCAAAATCTTGAAAATCAAATTAGCAATTGGTGAGGTTTTGTTGATGAGATGATTAGCAATCAAAAGAGAATTGAAAAGAGGTATTTAGGTGCCAAAATCAGAGGAAAAAGCTCTGGAGAGAATGTTTGGTTTGAGAGAAAATGAGAGAAAAGGAAAATTGGAAAAGTTAGTTGAAAATAGGAAAATAACTTCCCTCCACTTTTCTTTTGTTTAAAACTCAGAATTAAATCACTAAATATCTTAAAAAAATCTGGAGAAATTCCCTTTGGGTAAATAGCTCCTTAAAGATTCAAAGTTTCAATCCTTTTTAAAACAGTCACGCAGTTTTCAAAAATTACATTTTGGTCACTAACCCAAAATGTCACCCTTCCAAACCTCATTTTGCAAAAATTGATTTCACAGTTCACTTATATACATTAAAAGAGGATTTTAGGACATTTTTCCATATTTTTAATGCAACCCGAACTAGGCTTTCCTAATTTCACCCCTTTTATATTCGAACAGCACTTTGACTGAACCGGTCAACGCCCAAAACTTCTAAGCCCAAAACCGGGGCGTTACAGAGTGCGAATGGTTTTAGAAGTCCTTGAAGGACAAATAATCAAGGTTTGGAGATTTAGGATTGGTTTGAGACACCATCCTAAGTCCGGAAGTAAGTATGGCTAGATTTTCTCTCAAATATGTGGTTGATGCCCCTAAATGCTTGTACATGCTCTTGTTTTCAGATACACAAATTCCTATTGTTTTATGCATGATTTGTTGCATGAGATAATGCTTTGTAGAGCTTTCCTGAGATAACATGTTGTATTAAAGAGTTTTGAGATTTTGATTTAATGCAAAGCATGAGTTATGGTTTTGAAATGAGATGATAAAGATTTGAGAAATGTTGCATCAAAATAGTAGGTGAGATGATGTTTTTGATATAATATATTGGCATAAAAGATGAGATAACTACCAGATATAATTGGTCGACCAATAGGATGAGAGTGCACTATAAACTAAAAATTCGTACGTGCTCTTTGGAGTCGGGCAATGGGGGTAGTGCCATCCCGATCCAAAGTGAGAATCTGATGATGAGAGATATCATCGGGGTAGGACTTGGTGAAATACCCAAGCTTTATGGCAAAGAGAGATACCGCCATGAGAGTCCGGTGATGAGAGATTCCACCGGGGTAGGACTTGACCTCGAGTCAAGCTAATTCGCATATCCGAGTAAAGTTGTAATATGAAATGTCAATATATGAAATTTTATTTGATTCACATGTACCAAGTGTTGAGATGATTTATGCTATGAGAAATGCATATCAGATTTATGGTATGAAATGCTTTTGTTTCAATTAAGCATGTTTTTGGTCTTGACATGAGATTTGCATTGGTTTATTGCATGAGATAGAATAAAGGTACATGTGTTATCAAAGGAGAGTTGCTTTGAAATGGTTTTCAAGCATGAGATAGAAAGAGCATGTTGTAGAAAATGGTTTTCGAGATAGAGTTTTGATGATGCATTGTTGTGTTGGTTTTCTTAGAGCTTGCCTCACTAAGAAAATGTGATTACGCTCTCTTTTACCAACAATGCAGATAATTGAAACGATTTCGGGCAGCAAGGAGGCTAAGGTCATCTAAGGAAGTGAGAAGCTCATGTATGGTGACATTTTCGTAAGCTTTAGTATTGATATTTAGCAATGGGGACCTATGGTTGGTTTTGGGAGATGTGTTTTGAACTCCCTATGGTTGTTGCAAGTTTAATATAGTTTTTGTGGATAGTAATTGTCCTTTTTGGTTTGGTTTGAGGTTTGAGGCTTTTATATGGTTTATATGACTAGGGAGCATGCCTATAGACTCAATGATCCTATGTTTGATGTCATGCTTTAGCTTAAGCTTCTTAATAATGTTATTTGATGTTTTATCATGTTGGTGGTGTGTTACGGTATGATTTGGGATGTGTTTGAATGTGTAAAGTTGTGAAAAACCAGAAAATTACATAGTTGCAGGGCAGGGTGTATCGAAACACCCTTAACTGTTTCGGAACAGGGGCCTGAAATGGCCATAGTGTTTCGAAACGGGTAAGAGTTTTTCGGAACAATTTGGCTACTAGAGAGCCATGTTGCGATATGGGTCTCGGAACGCACCCGAGTACCGAAACGGTCAACTCCATTTCGATACGGCCGTTTCGATACAAGGGTTAGCGTTTCGAAATATCAGATCGTTGAACTGCATTTTGAATGGTTTCAAGTTCTTGCTTCTTACATTTTAGTCCTTGATGATTGTGGATGCAATTGGTTGAGTTTGGGATGTCTAAATAAGTTGAATTTTGTCAGAGATGCATGAAATACGATTAATTGCATATTGGTAAACTTAAAATCTGCAAAGTCCTCGTAATTTCCAAAATTTACGGTTTGGTCCCTAAAAGTTTAAATCTTTCAATTAAACCCCTAAATGAGTTCCGTTCGTTGTGTCGTTTCCGCTGAAATGTTTTTCTAATCATTTAGGCTAATGTTGAGCATCTATAGAATATAAAAAAGGGTCGTTAATCAAGGTTGACTTTCAGGTTGACTTTGGTTTT
This sequence comes from Hibiscus trionum, assembly GCA_030270665.1. Taxonomy (NCBI): domain Eukaryota; kingdom Viridiplantae; phylum Streptophyta; class Magnoliopsida; order Malvales; family Malvaceae; genus Hibiscus; species Hibiscus trionum. The sequence goes on along the minus strand of BSYR01000007.1, from coordinate 2,094,787 downwards.
CCCCGTGTAATCTTCGTAGTTCGGGTCGAACGTCTAGGTCGGGCTAAGGGGGTTACAGTACCAAACATGTGGAGATAGAAAGACACTTTATCTCTGAAAAAATTAGCAATGGAGTTATCAACCTCGGCTATGTTCCTACAAAGCAACAATTAGTAGATATTCTCACCAAGGCTCTTCCAAGAGTAGTTTTTGACGATCTTAAATCCAATCTGGGTATCTACAATATGTATTCACCAGCTTGAGGGGAGTGTAGATAATTATCATGTAAATAGAGTTAATTATTTTGTAAATATCTAAGTAATTTTGATATACTATAACACTAACCTCTTAAGGTAGTTTAGATAGCCTATAACTTTTATCTATTAATTAGTTTAGATAACCTTTATCCATTATATTTTATAGGATTAAATTCTATCTAGACTAGTTTGAATTTTATTAGAACTCCTTGTACTTAATCTATATAGAGTTGGCTTGTATGTACTACTCTTCATATCAATTCAAGGAAAAACAGTGAATCAAATTGATCACTGCTCAAAATACTCTTCTTTATTTTCTACAAGAATCATGAAATAAGACTAATCGAACATTGGTAACCTTAAAACGGTGTTGACCGTTTCGGTACTCGAGTATGTTCCAAGACCAGTATCGAAACATGCTTCACCAGTAGCCAAACTGTTTCGAAACAGCTTCACTCGTTCCGAACCACCATGGCCATTATAGGCCCCCATTTCGGAATAGGTGAGGGTGTTTCAATACACCTTGCCCAGTGACAGCAGAAATTGCTGGTTTTTGACATTTCAAGCCATTCAAACATACTTCAATGAGCATCAAAACATACCAGCAACTCATTTAGCCACTAAGGAACATATTTAAGACCCTTAAACTAGAGCATGGCATCAAACACAAAAGCACTCAATCTAAAGGCATGCTCCCTAGTCTCAAAACCAAAACAAGGAAACAAACCTCAAACCAAACATTTAGGACCATTTACAACCCAAAAATGTCATCATAAACATGTCCCAAACTTAGGGAGTTCGAAACTTATCTCCCAAATACAACCTTGGTTTTCCATTGCCTTATATCAGAACTAAAGTGTATAAAAACATCACCATACATGATCTTTGTACTTCCTTGGATGTTCTTAACCTTCTCGCTGCCCAAAAAACACCTCAATTATCTGCATTATTGGTAAAAGAGAGCGTAAGCACAATTGCTTAGTGAGGCATGCTCTAAATAAAACCAACACAATAATGCATTATTCAAAACACTTTCTCAAAAGCCTTTTTCTACAACATGCTCATTCTATCTAATGCTTGAAAACCATTCAAAGCAACTTCTCATTGAAAACACATGTACCTCAACTCTATCTCATGCATTTAAACCAATGCAAATCTCATGGAAAAGCCATACTCATGCTTGTAAAGCCAAAGCATTTCATATACAAATCTCATATGCATTTCTCATAGCATAAATCATCTCATCAATGGCACATGTGAATCAAAAGGATTTTCATATTTTATATTGGCATTTCACATCTCATTATTACTCGGATATGCGGACAACATTCTCTAACCACTAGACGCTTCCGGTGGAATCTCACATCACCGTACTCATTTGTCTAGTAACATAATTTCCGGTGGAATCTCACATCACTGTACTCACATGGCAGAATCTCTCATCGCCACAAAGCTTGGGTATTTGACCAAGTCCTACCCGATGGAATGCCCATCATCGATTCTCTCCCTTTGGATTTAACCAAAGAGCACGTACGAATTTTCAGTTAATAGTGCACTCTCATCCTATTCATCGATCAATTATATCTGGTAAGTATCTCAACATCTATGCGAATATATTATGTCAAAACATCATCTCACCTATTGTTTTTCATGCAACATTTCCAAATCATTCTCATCTCTATTCAAAACCACAACATTTGCCATGCTTTAAAACAAAAGCTCAAATCTCAACTATGCAACATGTTATTTCATGAAATCATTTCAAGCATCGTCTCATGCTACAAATCATGCATAAAAATAGTAGGAATTTATGTATCTCAAACCATGAGCATGTAAAAGCATTTTAAGGGCAACCACCACATTTAAGAGAGCAATCTAGCCAATACTTACTTCCGGACTTAGGAAGGTGTTTCAAACCTTTCCTAAATCCCCAAACTTTTTTTGTTTGTCCCTCAAGGACTTCTAAAACCATACGCACTCATCGATTACGTTTCGCTTGCTTGCCGAAACGCTATCTAGGCTCCCGGATCAACACCAATGGCGTCTGAAGATGTCTCCCCTGTTTTTAACACATAAGAGCAGAGGATTAATGCATCATCATGCATTGAAATCATTAGCCACACACCTAAACTCGCTGCTCTACTCACAAACCACATTTCGGCTACCAAACACAACCGAAATCATCTCCAAACTCTTCCAAAACAAAGCCCATCCAAGATCTACCACTTCTAATCATTTCTAAACATCAATCAACATCAAAAATCACCACAAACTCGTCCTTATACCTCCAGCTATGACAGAACACCAAAACCACCCCAAAAACCATCATTCTAACATACAAAACTTAGGAACCCAAGCCTATTCGGGATTTGTTTGATAAAACCTCATTTATAACATCAATTAACATTCAAAATACATTAGAAAACAACCTCAAAACAGAGCCTAACCATCAACCACGAAAATCATCAAGATCTCTCCAAAAACCTTGAGTTTTAAAACAATTTCTTGTTTCTAACATTAACGCAACTCAAAAATCATTAACAAAGGATTGATAACTTGGGAATTTTAGTAAAGAACTGATTATTAGAGGAGAAGGACGAAGCTTGCCTCTAATGGCTGATTTCTCCTTGAATTGGGCAAGTTTTCTTGAAAATCCAATGTAAAAACAAGAGGTTTTGGTGAGGAAAAGATTATGAATCAAAAGGAGATTGAAATCTCATCAAAAGGAATGAAAATTAAAGGATGATTGCTGGAGGAAATGTGTTTGGCTGAATAGAAATTGAGAGAAAATGAAATGAGAGAAAATTGATGAAAGGTAGTTATGAATAGTCAAAGGTAGTTTCCTTTTAATTAATCCTTATTTCCGTTTAATTAAAACATTAATAAAATCACCCAAATTAAGAAGAAATCTGATTAAAAACATTTTGGTAAAATTAGCTCCTTAAAGATTCAAAATTTCAATCCTTTACATAACAATCACTATTCAACTTTTGCAAAAACTACGATTTGATCACTACACCGAAATGTAGTATTTCCAAACCTTATTTTGTAAAATTGATTTTACCATAATCATTCATATATTAAATGAGGATTTTTAGATATTTTCCCATATTTTTAAAGCATCCCGAACTAGGTGTTCCGTAAACCTCCCTTTAAGATTTGAACCGTTCCCGACCAGTCCGATTCGAACTCTAAAACATCTAGGCCCAAATTTGGGGTGTTACATGAGCACCTTAGATTTTCTTGCCTTAAATTTCCTAACTGAGTTTTATTGCATTTTTCTAGTTGCATTATTTCGAATGGGGCCACGAAGAGAGCTTAGAATTAATACTCGTAGCTCGGGTGAGAATGAGATGGATGAGCGAGTAGAGAATTTGTCACCTCCTCCTCCTGGTGGACCACCGAGTGGTGGTGGAGTGGGGGCTGGTGCTGGAGCTGGGGTAGGGGTTGTTACACCCGAAAGAGTATGAGGGAATGATGCTCCTGATATGACTGTGTTGATTCAGGCTATTGCTGGAGCCTTTCAGGCAGCAATAGCTGGTGCTCAAGTGGCTGCACCTCCGCTTGGGGCTGGTGCGAGTTTGCCGTTAGAGCGACTCCACAATCTTGGTGGGACTAAGTTCAGAGGGCTAACCCCTGAGAATTCTGAGTCTTGGTTGGAAAGCACCAAGAGGATCCTTGGACAAATGAATTGTAATGATGTCCAGAAGCTAGGATGCATTGTATCCCTGTTGCACAGTGATGCTTATACGTGGTGGACGGCCACTACTGCGGGATTGAAGGCTAATGAGGTGACATGGACGTTCTTTCTGAATGCGTTGAAGAGGAAGTACCTGGGTGTTCGTTACCTTGATGAGAAAAAGAGGGAATTTATGTCCCTGGTGCAAGGAAGCATGTCTGTGGCCGAATATGAAGTGCAGTTTGTGCGTCTCAGTCAGTATGCACCTGAGTTGATTCCTAATGAGCGGAAGAGGTGCGAGCGTTTACGATATGGATTGGTGACAGATGTGAAGACGTATATGCTTGCATTGGATTACTCCAATTTTGATGTGTTGGTCACTCAAGCCAAGGATATTGAGCTAAACCTTGGTCTGGATGGTCGAGCATGAGGTTCTAGCTCAGGGAAGCAAGCTTCGGGTCATGATGCTGGGAAGGATTATTTTAAGAGGCATAAGGATCGAAGGTCTCATTTGGATTCTAGACGTGGAGGAGGTAACCGAGGGAGAGGTCAGAAGGGACCGAATGCTTTTTTTCGTACACCTGAATGTAACCGGTGTGGAAGGAGGCACACATGAGAGTGTTGGGGCAATGTTGGTACATGATGAAATTGTGGTTCTCGTGGGCACATGAAACAGGATTGTTCTCAGCCGGCGAGAGAGGGACAGGCTCCGGTGAGAGTAGCTGAGCCACAGAGAGGCTGTGGGCACGGTCGTGGCAACTTTCAGCGCAGAGATGATGGTCCGAGGAATGTAGCTCACATGGTAGTTGTCCAGCCTGAGAGAGGTGGTCAAGCCAGAGTTTATGCACACTGTGAGGAGAAGTATGACATTGACGTGATCGCAGGTATCTTCACTTTGCAGTCTTTGTCATTACTTTCTCTTATTGATTCTGGGTCTACACATTCATACATATTGCGTGAACATGCTCAAATGCTTGGTTGCCTGTTGAGTCTTTGGATGTTGGTGTGCGTGTGACTAGTTCCTTTGGTGAAACGATTGTAACAAGGAATTTGTATAAGAGATGTCCCTTAATGGTGCAAGAACATGTGTTTATGGTTGATCTCATGGAATTGCCTTTCTATGGATTTGATGTAATCTTGGAATGGATTCGTTAGTTGAGCATAGGGTTGTTGTCAATTTTGAGAATGAGTGAGTTTCGTTGAAACTTGTTGATGACTACGAAGTTATGGTGGTGGGAGAGAATGTGAAGTTCTTATCTAATGTGGTTTCAACTCTTGAAGCGAGTCGGTTGTTGCGTTAGGGGAGTGAAGCTTATTTAGCTTTCGTAATGAATCCAAGCACAAAGGATGTTTGAGTACGAGATATAAAGATTGTATGTAAATTCTCTAGGGTATTTCCGGAGGAGTTACCTGGTTTGCCGCCTAATCGAGAGGGTTGAGTTTGGAATTGAGTTGTATGAGAATACAACTCCGGTGTCTATCGCTCCCTATCGAATGGCACCTAAGGAGTTAAAGGAGCTGAACACGCAACTCCAGGAGTTACTTGATCGAGGCTTTATTCGGCCTAGTGTGTTGCCTTGGGGTGCATCGGTCTTGTTTGTAAAGAAGAAAGATGGCACGATGAGGATGTGTATTGATTATCGTCAGTTGAATAAGTTAATTGTTAAGAATAAGTATCCTCTGCTAAGGATTGATGATCTTTTTGATCAGTTTCGTGAAGTGGTTGTGTTCTCGAAGATTGATTTGAGGTTCGGGTACTATCAATTGAAGGTTAAGGATGTGGATGTGCCAAAAACTGCTTTTCGGACTAGGTACGGGCATTATGAGTTCCTGGAGATGCCTTTTGGTCTAACGAATGCTCCTGCTGCATTCATGGATATGATGAACAGGGTGTTTCATGAGTTCTTGGATAAGTTTGTGGTAGTGTTCATCGATGACATCCTAGTGTATTCTCGTACTGAGGAAAGGCACGAGGAGCATATGAGGGTTGTTTTGCAAGTCTTGCTAGAAAATCAGCTTTATGTCAAACTGAGTAAATCTGAGTTTTGGTTGAAGGAAGTTGTTTTCCTTGGCCATGTGGTTTCGGCCGAAGGAATTCGTGTTGATCCTCAGAAGATCGAGGCGGTATTGAACTGGAAGCCTCCAAAGTCTGTTCATGAAGTTCGTAGTTTCCTTGGTTTGGCGGGCTACTACCGAAGGTTTGTGGATGAATTTTTCAAGATTGCTGCCCCTTTGACGAAGTTGTTGCAGAAGGATGTTAAGTTTGATTGGACGAAAGCGAGACAACAAGCCTTTGAGAAGCTAAAGGAGGCATTACCGTAAGCTCCTATCTTGATTCAACCTGAATCTGGAAAATAGTTTGTGGTGTATAGTGATGCATCCAATGTTGGTTTGGGGTGTGTGTTGATGCAAGAGGGTAGAGTAGTAGCTTATGCATCGCGCTAGTTGAAGGTGCATGAGCGTAACTATCCCATGCATGATATCGAGCTAGAGGCGGTGGTGTTCGCTTTGAAGATTTGGAGGCATTACCTTTATGGTGAGAAGTGTACTATGTATACGAATCACAAAAGTTTGAAATATCTTATGTCTCGAAAGGAGTTGAATCTTAGGCAATGACGATGGGCGGAGTTGCTTAAGGATTATGACCTGTCGATCGAGTATCATCCTAGGAAGGCCAATGTTGTGGCCGATGCTTTGAGCAGGAAGGTGGCAATGGAGTTGAGGGCGATGTTTTCTCGCTTGAGCATATCGCGAGATGGTGGTCTTGTTGCCGAATTGCAAGTGAAACCATCTTTGATTCAGTTGATCAAGGATAAACAGTTGCTTGATGATTCTCTAGTTCCTCACGTTCAGGATATTCCGGATGGTAAGCCTTCAGATTTTAGCTTCGGTGATGATGGTGTTCTATGCTTTGGTAGTCGGATAGTGGTGCCGAATGATGTTGAGTTAAGGTGCACTATTCTGACTGAAGCTCATAGTATTCCTTTTTCTATGCACCCTTGTAGTACGAAGATGTATCGTGATTTGTAGGATGAGTACTATTAGGTGAGGTTGAAGAAAGATGTTGTCGAGTTTGTTAGCAAATGCATGGTTTGTTAGCGAGTGAAGGCTGAACATCAGGTTCCTTCTGGGTTGTTGCAACCGTTGAAAATCCCAGAATGGAAGTGGGAAAGGATTACCATGGATTTTGTGTCCGGTTTCCCTTATCACCATCAAAGAAGAATTCTGTTTGGGTGATTGTTGATCGCCTTATGAAGTGTGCACATTTCTTGCCTGTGCATACTACCTGTACTCTGGATAAGCTAGCCAAGTTGTATATTAACGAGATTGTTCGTTTGCACGGGGTGCCAAGCTCTATAGTATCGGATAGGGATCTGAGGTTCACATCGAGGTTTTGGGTATGTTTGTATCAAGCCTTGGGTACACGATTGAATTTTAGTACTTCATATCATCCTCAGTTGGATGGACAGTCAGAGCGTGTTATCCAAGTGCTAGAGGACATGTTGAGATGTTGCGTTTTTGAGTTCCAAGGTTCTTGGGAGAAGCACTTGCCTTTGGTTGAGTTTTCTTACAATAATAGAACCATATGAGGCTTTGTATGGGAGAAAGTGTAGGACTCCTCTTTGTTAGGCTGAGACAGGGAAAAAGTTGGTTGTGATGTCGGCCTTCTTGAAAGGAACCACTGAGAAGGTGAAGCTCATTTGTGAGCGCTTGAAAGCAGCATCAGACCGAAAAAAGTCTTACACGGATCTGAAGCGTAAGGAGATTGAGTTCGCAGTTGGCAAACGTGTGTTTTTTTAAAGTTTAACCTTGGAAGAAGGTGATGAGATTTGGTCGGAAGGGCAAATTGAGTCTGAGGTTCATTAGACCATATGAGGTGATAAAGTGGGTAGGTCATGTTTCTTACAAGTTGAGATAGCCTTCGGAGTTAGAAAAGATAGATAATGTGTTCCATGTATCCATTCTTCGAATGTATAGATCGGATCTGTTGCGTGTTATGCCTATAGAAGAGGTTGAGTTGAATCCAGACTTAACATATGATGAGGAGCCTGTTGGGATCCTGGATTCGGATAGCAAGGTTCTCCGGGGGTAAGACCATCGAGTTAGTCAAGGTCTTATGGCGGCATCGTGGCGTCGAGGAAGCTACGTGGGAAAGGAATGATGACATGAAGAAGCAGTTTCCTTACCTCTTTCCACCAGGTAAATTTCGAGGATGAAATTTCTAAAGTGGGGGATAGTTGTAACGCTCTGGTTTTGGGCCTAGATGTTTTAGACATTGGATCGGGCCGGTCGGGAATGGTTCGAATCCTTGAGGTCAGTTAAGGGAAAACCTAGTTCGGGATGTTTTAAAAATATGGGAAAATATATAAAAATCATTTTTATTATGTAAATGATTATGGTAAAAACAATTTTACAAATGAGTTATGGAAATATTACATTTTGGTATAGTTACCAAAATGCAGTTTTTGCAAAAGTTGGCTAGTGACTATTTTGTAAAGGATTGAAACTTTGAATCTTTAAGAAGCTATTTTTACCAATTATTTTCATCAGATTTCTCTTTAATTTGGGAGCTTTTAATAGATGATTTTATAATAAAACAAAGGGAATTAAAAAGGAAACTAAAAGTTGACTTTTCATACCCAATTTCACGTTAGTTTTTCTATCCTCGTTTTCTCTCAACTTCTATTCAGCCAAACATTTTTCCCTTATCAAATAACCTTTGATTTTCACCTTGATTGCTGAGATTTCATTCTCTAAATGATTCTCCAACTTTGTTTCATCAAATCACATTGATTTTGCTTTGGATTTTTCAAGAAAACTTGCCCAAATTGAAGAGAGATCAACCATTAGAGGTAAGCTTTGTTCTTATCCTCTAATGATCAGTTCTTTACTGAAATTCCCAAGTTATCAATCCTTTGTTAATGGTTTTTGAGTTGTTTTAATGTTATAAACAAGAAAGAGTTGTTAAATTCAAGATTCTTGATGAGATCTTGGTGATTTTCGTATTACTATGTTATGATCTGAGTTGAGGTTGATTTTCAACATATTTTTGATGTTATTTGATGTTGAGAATGAGGTTTTAACAAATAAATCCCGAATAGGCCTGGGTCCCTAAGTTTAACGTGTTAGATTTGTGGTTTTTGAGGTGTTTTTGATGTTCTGCTATTGCTGGAGGTATAAGGTCGTGTTTACGTTGATTTTTGATGTTAATTGGAGTTTAGAAAAGGTTAGAATTGATAGATCTTGGTTGGGCTTTGATTGGTGGAAGTTTGGAAGTGTTTTCGGTTATTTCGGATAGCCGAAATGCTAGTTTTGAGCAGGGCAGCGTGTTAGAATGAGTGGCAGGTGATTTTAATGCATGGTGATGCATTAATCCTCTACTCTTATGTGTGTTGAACAAGGGATACTTCATCGGACACGTTTGGTGTTGATCCGGGAGCGCCGGAAGCTTAGAAATCGTTTTTGGCAAACAAGCGAAACATCATCGGTGAGTGAAAATGGTTTTAGAAGTCCTTGAGGGACAAGGAAAAAGTTTTGGGGATTTAGGATTGGTTTGAAGCACCATCTTAAGTCTGGAAGTAAGTGTGTTTTAGTTTGATCTCGAAATGTGGACGATGCCACTATTTGCATTTGACATGCTCTTGATTTGAGAAAGATAAATTCCTACTGTTTTATGCATGGTTTATGACATGAGATGATGTTTTATATTGATCCCATGAGATTGAACAATGTTGCAAAGAGTTTTGAGATTTTTGAGTAAATGCTATGCATGAACCTTGATTTTGAAATGAGATGAGATTGGTTTAGAAATGTTGCATCAAAACAGTAGGTGAGATGATGATTTTAATGTAATATATTGGCCTAATTGATGAGATTTTACCGGATATAATTGGTCGACCAATAGGATGTAAAGTGCACTCTAAACTAAAAATTCGTACGTGCTCTTTGGAGTCGGGCAATAGGGGTAGTGCCATCCCGATCCAAAGTGAGAGTCTGATGATGTGAGATTCCATCGGGGTAGGTCTTGGTGAAACACCCAAGCTTTGTGGCGAAGATAGATACCGCCATGAGAGTCTGGTTATTCAAGATTCCACCAGGGTAGGACTTGAGTCTATGTGAAGCTAATCTGCATATCCGATTAAAGATAGAAAATGAAATGCCAATATATGAGATTGAGTTATGATTCACATGTACCAACGTTTGAAATGTTTTTATGCTATGAGAAATGCATACGAGATTTTGAGATTATGAAATGCTTTTGTATATCAAGCATGTGTGGCCTTGCCATGAGTTTTGCATTGGTTGAATGCATGAGATAGATAGATGGTACATGTGGTTTTCAAATGTTGTTTCGGTTTGAAATGGATTCCAAGCATGAGATAGAAAGAGCATGGTTTTAGAAATGGATTTCAAGATTATGTTTTAAAAGGTTGCATTGTTGTGTTGGTGTTTTTAGAGCATGTCTCACTAAGCTTTTGTGCTTACGCTCTCTTTTACCAACAATACAGATAATTGAGACATCTTGGGCAGCAAGGAGGCTTAAAGAAATCCGAGTAGATAAGCTCAAGTATGATGTTTTACATTTACCTTAGTGATGATATATGGCAATGGGATTCATTGGTTGTTTTGGGAGATGTGTTTTGGACTCCTTGGAGTTACAGCAAGTTATGTGTGCTCTTTTTGGTTTGTAGAAGGCCATTATATTTGTTTTGTTGCTTTACCTTGCCTTTTGGGTTTCTTATGATTTTTGGTTATAGCATGCTCATTTATATGCCTTACTTTCTTGTGATGTTATGCCAAATGCTTGTCATGTGCTTAGAATTGGATGCCTTTGTGTTAGTTTTGATGTTGCTAACATGTCCATATGTTTTGGTGATGATTTAGCGATGTTAAATGTGAATTTGTGGCGGATTTTGTATGCTTCTGGTATGCATATAGATACACGGGCTTGCGTATCGATACGCATAAGCAAAATTTGTGCGAAATGGTCCAGGGGTATCGGTACGACTGGGGAGCGTATCGATACGCTTGGGCAAAGTTTGAAGGGCGTATCGATACTCGAAAAGGTGTATCGATACCTTTTTCCAAAGTTTGGCCACTGCCTTCCCGCGTATCGATACGGTTCCTTTGTGTACTGATACTCGATAGTTAAAATCTGTTAAAAGCATCTTTTGAAGTCCTGGGACGTTACATTTTAGTTCCTGAACATCGTGTATGCAATTAGGTGAGTTTGAATGATCTGATTGAGATGAAATTTTGCAGAGAAGCATGAAATAAGACTAATCGAACATTGGTAACCCTAAAATCAGAAATGTCCTTGTATTTTACAGAATTTACATTTTGGTCCCTAAATGCTTAATTTATGCAATAAAACCCATAAGTGAAATCCGATCGTTGTATCATTTCTTTCTATGCTCTTTGACTATCACATAGGATCTAAATTGCATCTAGAAAAGATAAAAAGAAAAAAAGAGTTGCTAATCGATGTCGGCTTTAACGAGTTGGCTTCGGTTTTCCCCGTGTAGCTCCTTGGTTCGGGTCATCCATCTAGACCGAGCTAAGGGGGTTACATAAACGTTGGATGAGATGATACTTTTTCTTATCCCCATTCGCGTTCAAATTCAAATCCAAGATAAACCAAGGCTATCCATTGAGTCATTTATACCTGATCACTCAATAATGAAAGAGAGAGAGACTAGAGCTGGAGAGTGATCGGAGTCCAAGGAGTTCAACCTACGACCAAGGCATGGCTGTGGAGAGCTGCATCGAAAGACCCTCTTCTAGCCCATCCTTAGTCGGATTATTTTTTTTATTTTCAAATGATGATGGATGTTAAAAACGATGATGTTTTTTTGGTTATTAACCCCACCATGAACTAATTTCATAGTTGGTGTGTTTAGGTTGATCATTATGTTTTATGCTTAGCTTTTAATAAATCATAACATGCCTCGACAATGTTTTGTTATATTTGACATGATTTCCATTTTTAAGCGTACTGCCAAGCGAGAGCTGACACTCTCTTTTTAAAAGTACTATGCCAAGCGACGACTGGCATAGTCTGCCTATTGCAACTCAATATCATAACTAACTTGGGTGGCGACGAACGAATGTTAGATACTGAGGTGAGATGCTTTGAAAGAAGATGTTCAAGTAGATGAACTTACTTTGTGAGTGAAATCTACCCCTCAAGAGTAAAGATTGTGACTTAATCAAATCGGTTTTGAGAAAAAACATGTACTATAGATATATAGGGATTGTTACCATAAACGATTTAGGGCATTGACCATCAAACAAGGCAATTCCACCATTGAATATGCTCAGCAAATAATGCCTAGACATGATTTATTGAAAGCCGGCAAGGCATGATTAATGTGAAAACCAAGCACTCCTTTCCAATATTCATCATTTGCTAAGACACTCTCTTGCCAACGTTTTATTTTTTTATTTTCTTTCCCTTCATTCATCTCTATTTCAACTCAAAACACACATTTTTCTTGAAGAAATGTAAACCTGCAAAGCAATCAAAATTCCAAAATGCATTCCCTGTGGGATTGATAACTCAACTTAATTATTGTATTACTTGCAGACCGTGTATACTTGCACGCAATAGACTTCACTTGGTACTGTTTTTATATTTTCCAACATATTTTCTGCCCCTATTGCCAAAAATTTCCTATTCATGCCGAGAGTCTACAAGTTTTTGGCGTTGTTGTCGGGGAATGCAACAGAGCTTTACTGTTTTGTCTTACTTGTTTTGCTTCACTTTTGTTTAAATTTTGTTTCATTTAATTGTTTTGTTTGGTGCATGACCAGGAACCGCCCTGAGATAGAAGATTGGCCATACATCCCCAAGATTGAACATACTCTACGCAAGCTAAAGAAGAAGATCAGAGAGATGGCACACGTCGGTAATGGAGTAGATGGTATTCAATTCAACCATGAAAACCAGCAAAATAATGGAGGAATACCATTGAACAACAACAATGTCGCTAATAATAATGCCAACAACAATGCCGAAGAAGATAAACCCATTCGAGAAAAATCAGCACATGACATCACTGGATTAATGCCAGGAGTTATTGGCAATGAGGTAAATTCATCGAAATTCGAACTTAAACATGTAAGGATTTCAACTCTTTTGAATGTAGAACAATTCGATGGTGCATTGACGGGAGACCCAAGGCAACATCTAAATAATTCATGGAGATATGCCAATTGTTTCAGCAACCAGGAGTGTCTGAGGATATTGTGATGCTGAAATTATTCACTTTTCTTTGAAAGACAGGGCAAAGTCATGGCTCAATTCTTTGCCACCTGGTTTGGTCACCTCATGTGCAGACTTGTGCCAGAAATTTTTAACACATTTCCAACCGCCAACACTTACTGCCAAGCTGCGCGGTGAGATCATTACATTCAGGCATGCCGAGGATGAAACTCACTATGATGCCTGGGAAAGATTTAAAGATTTGTTGTGACGATGCCGAATGCACGGGTTTCCAAATTGGACCCATATACAAACCTTTTATAACGGATTGAATTCATAAACAAAGATTGTTGTTGATGCTTCAACAGCTGGTTCGCTGGTTGACAAAAACTATATCGAAGTTGTTGGTATCCTTAAAAGGAGAGCCATTAATGATTTCGAATATCCTGTTGCTAGGCTCGAGACTGGAACCAAAGCTAGTGGAAATTACAGTTGGATGAGCTAACATCCATCCATGCTGAGATTTCCAACCTTACCAGCATGGTGAGAACTCTATAAAAAAGCAACGAGTCCCAATTAGTTAAAGCATTGGAGCCATTCTATACTATATGTGGAGAAAACCATCATGTGTTTGAATGCCCTGTCAATCCTGTGTCGGTAAATGTCATTAGCAATTCTATATGTTATTACAATTCTAACTCCAATTCTTATAATGCAGGTTGGAGGCAACACTCTAACTTGGCTTGGGTAAACTAAGGGGGAAACTAGTACAATGTACAATTCCAGAATGCATAGGGGCAAAATAAGAATGCCATGCCAGCATTCTGCCAAAACACTATGCCGCAAGGAGTTCTAAATAATTTCCAGAACGGGAAAAGACCTAATCAAGGGGCCAATCTTACAGAATACACAGAGCAGTATGATGTCACAGTTCTTATTCAAGAAGCTTCAATACGAAATTTGAGATCCAAATGGGACAGCTTGTGAATGCACCAACAATTGGCCACAAGGAGCTTCGCCAAGTGACACTGAAGATGCTCGGCACAAAGGTAATGAGAAATGCAAGGCCATAAACCTTCAAAGTGGTAAACATTGAGAGGCAGAAACGCCTGCCAAGCAGTCGGTTGACTACCAAGTTGGCAACCTAATGCCAGCAGATGAGCCCAAGGAATCCGAGAAAGGGAAAGCAAAAGCAGATGATGCCGGAGATGAAGCCCACAATAATGCCAATTCACATGCTAGCTCTAATGTTCAGCAGGATGCCAGTCCCAGTGCCAATGATGATGTTCACAAAAATGACAAGCAGACTGAGGTAAAAAAGCAAACTGATGCCAAAGTGGATGCAAGAACTACCTCGGCAAAGCTTATAGTGCCAGCATATGTGTATCCACCACCGCCATTTTCGGCCAGACTACAAAAGCACAAGCAAGACCAGCAATTTAAGCGCTTCTTGGAGGTGCTTAAGCAATTGCAAATTAATATTTCATTGGTAGAAGCTCTTGAACAAATGCCGAACTATGTAAAATTTATGAAAGACATTTTGTCAAAAAAAGGAAGTTGGGAGAATTTGTAACTTTTGCCCTTACGCAAGAGTGCAGTGTCATAATTTTGAATCGATTACCACGAAAGCTTAAAGATCCAGGGAGTTTTACTATTCCTTGTACTATCGGCAACTGATTCGTGGGCACGGCACTATGCGACTTAGGTGCCAATATTAACCTGATATCAGCGTCTGTTTTCAAAACGCTTGGAATAGAAGCGAGACCCACCATCGTGACGCTCCAGCTGGGAGACCGATCCTATGCACATCCCAATGGTAAGATTGAGGATGTCTTGGTGAAGGTAGATAAATTTATATTCTCAACTGATTTTATCATTTTGGATTATGAGGCCGATGTGAATGTTCCGATTATTTTGGGTAGGCCATTTCTTGCCACGGGTAGTACTCTTTTTGATGTTCATAAAGGGGAACTAACAATGGGAATGAATGATCAACATGTTACTTTTAATGTGTTTAAAGCTTTGAAGTGTGCAGATGAGTCAGATGAATATCAAAATGAGGAGACTATGGGGTCTGTTTTTATGATGAACACGGCACAGCTAGGCCAGGATGCAAAATTTGATGCCAGCATGCTTGATGGCATGGCTGAACTTTTTGAGGAACCTAAGGAATTAGCCTTGGTGGCTGAAGATGTGAGTTATTTTGAGCCATTGGAGTTAGCAAGTAGGGCGACAACCAAACCAAAATCATTGATTGAGAAACCACCAGAGTTGGAGCATAAGCCACTACTAGAGCCCTTGAAATATGCTTATCTAGGTGAGCACTCAACTCTGTCAGTGATTATTTCCACTGATCTCACAATGACCAGGAGGCAAGATTGCTGGCAATATTAAAAACCTACAAGCATGCATTGGGTTGGACCTTGGCAGAGATCCGAGGTATTAGCCCAACCATTTGCATGCACAAGATTATTTTGGAGGAATAACATGGCAAGACCATTGGAGGTCAGAGACGATTAAACCCGAGCATGAAAGAGGTAGTTAAAAAATAGATGATAAAATGGGTTTGTGGGTTTGTAACCCGAGCAAAAGACCGAACCGAACGGATCATACGTGGAATATTGAAGTAAACCGGGAAGTTTACCTCAATAAACGACCCTATTTTTTCATTTTACCTTATCTAGATGTTCAATATCGTTATATGTGATAAACATTGCAGCAAAACAATTTGCAACTCAATCGTACAACGTTTAGAGACTCAATTGCATACCAACGCATGTCGAGGACCATTTTGTAATTTTAACAAAATATAGGAACTTCTTCAATTTTTAAGTTACCAGTCTTTAATTAGTCATATTACATGGCTCTCTGTCAAATCTCAGCTCAAAAAAATAATCCAAGATCATTTAATTACATCCACAACATTCAGGGACCAAAACGTAAAGAAACAGAACTTCAAAAGATATCATCAACTATTTTAGCCACTGGCCGTATCGATACACAAAGGCTTGTATCGATACGCTCTTAACTAAAAAGCATCCAGTTACGAATTCGCAAAGCTCGTATCGATACACCCTTAGGCGATATCGATACACGAATTTCTAGTAGCTCAAAACCGTATTGATACGGCTTCGTGTACCGATACCCCCAATCAATTACATGAGGACCGTTTCGATATGCTATGCCTAAAATGGCTTAGTTGTATCGATACGGGTTATCGAGTATCGATACGCCTAGGCTGAAATGTCACATTTTGCTGGTTTTTCACACTTTAATCCAATCAAGAACATTCCAACATGCTTCCAACAAGCATACATCATATCTAAACATTAAAAATCAATTATACAGGACCGAATCAACATCATAACATGTCGATATGCATCAAGGGAATCTATAGGCATGCAACCTACGCAAAATAACCACTCAAGAGCCAAAATAAAAGGTAAAGCAAATACCAAAAGGTAAAGGCCATTTACTAGTAAATAAGGGCATTTTAAACTTACCACAAAATAGGGAGTTTCAAAATACACTTTTCCAAAACATAAAGGCATCCTCCCATTGCCAACTATTATTACTAATAAGTAAACATAAAACCATACTTGAGCTAAGTCTCACTCCTTGGGATCCTTGTTGCTTCCTTGCTGCCCAAAAATGCTAATTCTCTGCATTGTTGGAAAAAGAGAGCATAAGAAATAATGCCTAGTGAGGGATGTTCAAAACAAACCAACAACAACAATGTATTTTAAATCATTTCTCATTTAGAAAATCTTTATCCCAAGTTCGAAATCATTTTCAAAGCAAAATCCACATTATCTAAACTACATGTACCATCTATCCCATGTATTAATCAAAATGCAAAGTCTCAAAGCAAAGTCATACATGTTTGTTTCTCATAAAGCTTTTCTCAAAACATAATCTCATATGCAATCTCATTTCATTAAATCATTTATAAACAAGGTAAATGTGAATCTCATATATTGGCATTCAGGCAACATTACTCGGACATGCGGATAGCTTGACGAAATCTCATATCGTCATGTCCTACCTCGGTGGAATTTCACATCACAGAACTCTCATGGTGGTATCTCCCATCGCCAAAAAGCTTGATGGAATCTCACATCATCAAGACCTATCGTGGTGGAATATCTCGTCACCACACTCTCACTATGGAACAGGATGGCACTACCCCCATTGCCCGAACCAAAGAGCACGTACGAATTTTGTATATTATAGCGATCTTCTCATCCTATTGGTCGACCAATTATATCCAGTAACAATAAATCTCATCTCATGCCAATATACTCATTTTAAGCATCAATATAAATCATTCTCATCCCATTTCAAAAGCATAAATATGCATAACATTATCTCAATAATTTCTATCTATTTAAAATCATAATTCTATCTCATGGTATCTCATAAATAATCAAATCATTTCTCTAAATATGTATAAAACAGTAGGTTTAATTCCATCTTCAAAACATGAGCATGATCATAAAATCAATGGGTTAAAAACTGAGAAACGAGAGCAAAAAATCCTAAACTTACTTACGGGCTTAGATTAGTGTTTCAAACTCAATCTAAACCCCCAAACCTTTCTTTCAAGTCTTTGAAAGGCTTTTAAAACCAATTCTACTCACCGACAACGCCTTGCTCGCTTTGTTGAAGCGTAATCAAGCTTCCGAAGCTCCTGAAACTTCATCGATTGATTCCGAAACGTTAACCCATGTTTATACCACACAATAACAGAGGATTAATGCATCTCAATTCATTAAAAACACCAGCAACCCAAAGCCACTTTGCTGCTCAGCCCAAAAACACCAAAACGCATATATGAAACAACTGAAAACACCTTTGATTACTCTACAAACTCAACCCAGCCAAAACCTAACACTTCCATCCAATTTTAATCATCAATTAACATCCAAAAACAACCTAATTGCATCCTTATATCCCAGCAACACCAAAACCACATTATCACCACAAAAACCCAAATCTTGCAACCTAAACAACTAGAGCTCCAACCTATTTCGGGATTCCTATGATAAATCCTCCATTTCAACATCATTTAACATCCAAAAAATTATTAAAATCAATATCAAATTAACCAAAACAGTACCAATACGAAAATCTTAAGAAATCATCTTTCGAAGCTTGATCTAACCATTATCATCAAATAGATTATAAAACATTATTATTAAACACAATTAGAGAGCCAAAACTTGGGAATTTTATTAAAGAACCTTGATTAGAAGAGTTGAACGAAAATTACCTCTAACCCTTGCATATTCCTTCAATTGACAAGATTAGATTGAGAAATCTCCAAAATCCTTTGAAATTTTTGAAAGAATCATCAAGAAAATCATTTGTAAATCAAGGTGAAGTGAGAAGATGAAAATATCTGGAAGTTTGAGAGAAAAAGAAGTGTTTGGTTGATGAAAAAATGAGAGAAAAAGAAGTTACGTCAAACTAGATTTTAGATGATTAAATCACTTTTAATAAAATCTACTTTTTAATAAAACACCTTTAAAATGGTCAATTAAAGGAAAAGATCCATGAAATATATATTAGCTCCCTAAAGATACTATGTTTTTTCCCTCTTTCAAAACAGTCCTTAAAAATAGATTTTACATTTTTACAAAACAGTCACTAACCTGAAATGTCAATCCTCCAAAATACATTTTGCAAAATTGACTTCACCAAACCTTTATATATATTTTTAGAGGATTTTTAGATAATTTTCCCATAATTTAATCATATCACAAACCATGTTTTCCCTGAACCACTCCCGAACTAACCCGGATCTCTAGTCTAGGTACTACGGACCCCGAGTCAACCTTAAAGACTCCTAGGCCCAAAACCGGGGTGTTACAACTCTCCCCCACTTAGGAAATTCCGTCCTCAAAATTTTACCTAATGGAAAAAGATAAGGAAACTGCATCTTCATGTCATCCTTCCTTTCCCACGTGGCTTCCTCCACACCACGATGTCGCCACAAGACCTTGACCAACTTCATGGTCTTACCACGAGGAACCTTGCTGTTCGAATCCAAGATCTCAACTAGTTCTTCATCATATGACAAATCCGGATTCAACTCAATCTCCTCAACGGGCATAACATGAGACGGATCCGATCTATATCTCTGAAGCATGGATACATGAAAAACATCATGTATCTTCTCCAACTCGGAAGGCAACCTAAACCTATAAGCAACAGGTCCAACACACTCAAGCACCTTATACAGTCCAATAAACCTCGGACTCAACTTGCCCTTCCGGCAAAATCTCATCACCTTTTTCCAAGGTGAAACCTTCAAAAACACCTTATCACCTACATCATACTCAACCTCCTGACGCTTCAAATCAAAATAATACTTTTGTCGATCCGAGCAGTTTTCAACCTTTCACTAATAAGCTTTACTTTTTCTATAGTTCCCTTAAGCACATTAGGCAAAGAGACCAACTTATTCCCCACTTCCGCCCAACAAAGAGGCGTTCTACACTTCCTTCCGTACATGGCCTCATAAGGAGCCATTTGAATGCTCGCCTGATAACTTTTATTGTAAGCAAACTCCACCAAAGGTAATTGTTTCTCCCAAGAACCTTGGAAATCAATGATGCAGCACCTCAACATATCCTCCAACACCTGGATAACCCGTTCAGACTGTCCATCTATCTGCGGATGATACGAAGTACTAAAATTCAAACATGTACCCAACGCTTGATGTAGACACTCCCAAAACCTCACTGTGAAACGTGGATCTCGATCCGAAACAATGTACTTAGGTACCCCATGCAACCTCACAATCTCAAAGATGAACAAATCAACCAACTTTTCTAATGTACACGTAGTATGCACTGCCAGAAAAAGTGCACAGTTCGTAAAACGATCAACAATCACCCAAATGAAATTCTTCTTGGACGGTGTCAAAGGCAAACCCGTCACAAAATCCATGGTGATTCTTTCCCATTTCTATTCTAGAATCTTCAACGTTTGCAACAATACATAAGGAAATTGATGCTCAGCTTTAACTCGTTGGCAAACCAAGCACTTACTAAAAAAATCAGCAACGTCTTTCTTCAAACCAACCCAATAGTACTCATCATTCAACCCATGATACATCTTTGTACTACCGGGATGCATGGAAAAAGGACTACTATGCACCTTAGTCAAAATAGTGTGCCTAAACTCAACATCCTCTGGCACAACTATTCGACTCTTAAAGCACAAAACACCATCATCATTGACACAAAAGTCTGTTGGATTTCCTTTCGCAATGTCCTGAACATGCGGTACCAACGAATCTTCCAACAAATGTTTCTCCTTAATCAACTCTACCAACGAGGGTTTCACTTGTAATTCAGCCACTACACCACCATCTCGCAATATAATCAATCAAGCAAACATCGCTCTCAACTCTACAACCACCTTTCTACTTGTCGCAACCACCTTTTTAGGGAGGCTTCGACGTTTTTGGGAAACACTTTTAAAAAATCAACGGCGTAGCCACCAATCTTTTTTTTTGAAAAAAAAAATGTGATTGGATCACTTTTAAAATTAGAGTTATTTTAATAAAATGTTTTGTTTTAATAAAACAACGGTTTTGGTCTGCAAAAATCAGAAAATAGGTTCGGGGGTCGGTTACGCATGGGGAAGGGTTAGCACCCCCACTACGCCCAAAATCGGTACCTAATTGGTTTTAAAATTGTTTTCAAAACTGGAATTTGCAAGTTCAAAAAGGTTCGACTGTAACCCCCTAAACCCGACCCAGAAGAACTGGGTCGAATATAAGGAGTCAAACTCAAAGTTTGTCCCTCACACAAGTAACCTAATTCAAAACTTTAGTTCCAAAATAGATATATTAATAATATCGCATATTATATACTGATAAAATATTCCTGAAAGTATTAAATGTTCAAAATATGCATGCATGATAAAACATAATAATCCCAAATAAAACATCCAAAATCTGAAATTATATACAATCTGATAAAACATATAATAAAAATAAGTCCAAGTCTCATACTGATAATAGTAAATAAATAAAGCTGGAAAACGAGGTCCTCCAAGTACCGTAGCCTAGACCTGAGTATCTGAAAATAGAAACTAATGGGGAGTCAGCGATAACGCTCAGTGTGTCTCTACAGTGCAAACAGAACTACCAGTGTCATCATATCAATAGAATCAATCAGATATTATCATAATACAATTTTCTATCATGAATCAGTTCAAACATATAAACAAGTGCGAATGAAAATGCAACACAATATGACATGCACCCTACTACATCACCATCCGAAGAGTAAGGTTCCCCAGAACCACTCTCTACCTCATCACCATCCGAAATGGAATCCAGCCCGTAGGCGAAACCACTGATCTGAAGTAGACATCATCCCGAAGGATGAAGCTACTGAACTTCCCCGTACAGAATCCCACCCATAATGAGATGACATAAAATCTGAGTTCTGAATCTGAATGCATTGTTTATCAACAAAAATTCATAATCATATAATATGGTATACAGTAATCCGAATCCGAATGTATATACAAATATTTCATAACGTAACAGAATGCTGAACAAGTCAAACATCACAAATCAACAGAATATTACCATCATATACCATCCGACCACATCATGTATACATTTAAGCAAATCAACACATTTACATACAGAGCACTGTAAACAGACAACACAGAAGAGAACACACCTCAAATAGCTAACACTCAATGTCGACGGTGACGTCTCCCACGCTCAGCTCTATCTCTAGGTCGGTCAAAGTCAGCTTCTATAACAATGAAATATACCATCAAAGATATTACTACTATGCAAAGACACTGATAAAATAAATATCGAATTGATATTAATAATTAAACTCACGAGCGGATCCCGATGTCTGAGCAACAGGAGGTCGTCCAGGTGGAGGAAGAGGAAGGATCTCAGTATCCGAGTTAATATCGTCTGCAAATACGAATAATTTCAATTAATTTTTTCGATATTCAAATCTTTAAATACATGTATAATCGAATAAAAGCGGTCAAAACAGTCTTTCGGTTTGAATTTGGGAAAACGGGCAACGGAAAAGGAATCAAGACGTCGAAAAACATAAAATAGCCCTTTTCTGAAGAAGAAAAAAGTCAACGGTCAACGGTCAACGGGTCAACGGTCAATGGGTGAACGGTCAACGGGTCAACGGTCAAACGGGTCAGTGGGTTAACCGGGTTAACGGGTCAACGGGTCAAACGGGTCAATGGGTCAAACGGGTCAACGTTGACGTCAGCCAGCTGTTTAATAAGACGAACCGGTTCAATTCAGTCAACCCGGTTCAGCTCATGGACCGGTTCAGACCCAAATCCCCAATTCCTACCGATTTAAAATTAGGGTTTTCCCCTAATCGGATTTTGTCGCCGGTAACCCCTAAGTGTCAATTCCGGCCAAACCAACCACAAAACATGCAATATCGTACTCACCCAACTCGAAAACAAGATGAACAGACAAAACTTGGTGATTTCGACGGAGAACACGAACGGTCTTCGAACCGTTTCTCAACAACGGTGGGAAACAAAATCGGTGCCTAGGGTTTTGATCAGAACGGTGAGAGGAGTCGAATGGTGGTGTCGGACCGTCGAACGGACGACGTTTGGCCCCTTGCCGGACGGTAGCAGAGTACGGCGGTAGTTTCTTTTTTTCTGTTCGTATGAAACGATGAATGGAGAGGGAAAGGGCGGCCAAAAATCAGAGAAATGGCTTAAAGGTTCCATTTATACCCTAAGAAAAGGGTTAATTACAGAGCGTGCCACCATACATTTCTAGGGTTTATGAAACGGTACTGAAGTTTTGCAACTATTACAATTTGATCACTAAAATTCCGAAATTTTCCATTTTAATCACTGAAATTTAGTTAAGTTTTCAATTAAAATTCCCAATTATTAGGTTTTTTATTTGGGGCAAAATTGGGGTGTTACAACTCTCCCCCCGAGAAAAAGAAATTTCGGCCTCGAAATTTTTACCTGGAGCAAAAAGATGCGGATAATGAGCTCGGATGACAGTCTTGGGCTCCCACGTAGCCTCATCATGACTATGACCATGCCACAGGACCTTGACCATCTTAATGGTCTTCCTTCTGAGAATCTTTTTATCCTGAGCAAGAATCTCAATAGGCTCCTCCTCAAAACGCAAATCAGAACGGACCTCAATATCCTCAACAGGCATAACATGTGATGGATCAGGATGATAACGTCTCAACACTGAAACATGGAAAACATCGTGAATACGCTGAAGCTCTGGTGGTAACTCTAGCTGATAGGCAACTGGTCCGACTCGACGAATAATCCGATAAGGGCCAATGTAACGAGGACTCAGCTTGCCCTTCCGACCAAACCGAAGTACCTTCCTCCAATGAGATACTTTCAAGAAAACCTCATCACCCACCTCAAACTCAAGATCACGACGTCTCAAATCGGCATAAGACTTTTGTCTGTCAAAAGCAGCCTTAAGCCGATCCCGAATCAATCTGACAGTCTGCTCAGCCTCGTGCACAATCTTCGGTCCCAATAATCTGTGCTCATTCAACTCAGTCCATCCAATAGGTGAACGACACCTACGCCCATATAGAGCCTCATACGGTGCCATCTTGATACTGGCCTGATAACTGTTATTATAAGCAAACTCTGCAAGCGGCAGGAAATCCTCCCAACTGCCTCTGAAATCAAGAATACAGCCCCTCAACATATCCTCAAGAATCTGGATCGCACGCTCAAACTGACCATCTGTCTGCGGATGATAAGATGTACTGAAGTTTAACCGAGTACCCAAAGCAGAATGAAGAGACCCCTAGAATCTTGCAGTGAACCTCGGATCTCTGTCAGAAATAATAGATAACGGTACCCCGTGAAGTCGAACGATCTCAGAAATATAAAGCTGGGCTAACTTACTCAAAGAATAGTTCACTCGGACATGAATGAAATGCGCGGACTTCGTCAAACGATCAACAATAACCCAGATGGAATCCTTCTTCGACAGAGTAAAAGGAAGTCCACTAACAAAGTCCATAGTCATGCGCTCCCACTTCCACTGAGGAATCTCAATATGTTGTAGTAACCCAGACGGACGCTGATGCTCTGCTTTGACTTTCTGACAAGTCAAACACTTCGATACAAATCCGACGACGTCTCGCTTGAGACCTTTCCACCAGTACCTTTCACGAAGATTCTTATACATCTTGTCACCACCAGGATGCATAGAATAAGGACTGTCATGGGCCTCACGGAGAATAACCTGTTTTAACCTAGATTTCCTCGGAATACAATATCGGCCACGGAAACATAATACCTCATCCTGATCAATAGAGTAATCCCGAGATGTACCCTCATGCACCTCTCTAATACGATGCATCAAAAACGGATCACTGGGCTGCTCAGCTCGAAAATCAGCAATCAATGTAGGAATAACCCGAAGTTCTGCCAACAGACTGCCATCGTCGTACAAACTCATCCGAGCAAACAAAGCTCTCAGATCTGAAATGGCATTACGGCTCAATGCATCAGCAACGACATTAGCTTTACCCGGATGATACTCAATCTCACAATCATAATCCTTGAGAAGCTCAAACCAGCGACGTTGTCTCAGATTAAGCTCTTTCTGAGTGAGGAGATATTTTAAACTCTTATGGTCTGTATAGATATAACACTTATCTCCGTAGAGGTAGTGTCTCCAGATCTTAAGTGCAAAGATAACAACAGCAAGCTCTAGATCATGTGTAGGATAGTTACACTCATGCGGTTTCAACTGTCGAGACACATAAGCCACTACCTTCATGTCCTGCATCAGAACACACCCCAATCCGGTGTACGAAGCATCACTAAAAACTGTATAAGCCTTACCAGGCTCAGGCTGAATCAAAACTGGAGCTTCAGTCAACATAGACTTAAGCTTCTCAAAACTAGATTGCTGAGCCTCATTCCAAATGAAGGGAACAAACTTCCTCAGAAGCTTAGTCAACGGAGCTCCAATAGAAGAGAAACCCTCAACGAATATCCGATAATAACCAGCTAAAACCAAGAAGCTTCGAACCTCAGGAACATTCTTGGGCTGCTTCCAACTCATAATAACCTCCACCTTCATCGGATCAACCTGAATACCCTGAGCAGAAACTATATGACCCAAAAACATAACTTCAGAAAGCTAGAATTCACACTTACTGAATTTTGCATACAGCTGTTTCTCTCGCAGAACCTGTAACACAATCCGAAGATGTTCCTCATGCTCTACCTTAGATCTAGAATATACCAGTATATCATCAATAAATACCACAACAAACTGGTCAAGATAGGATGGAAACACCGTATTCATCATATCCATAAAAGCGGCAGGGGCGTTAGTCAACCCAAAAGGCATCACAAGGAAATCATAATGACCATATCGTGTCCGGAAAGCTGTTTTGAACACATCAGAATCCTTAACCTTAAGTTGGTAATAACCAGATCTCAGGTCTATCTTAGAGAATACCGTAGCTCCCCGGAACTGGTCAAACAGATCATCAATACGAGGAAGAGGATATTTGTTCTTGATCGTCAGCTTGTTCAGCTTCCGATAATCTATACATAGTCGAAGTGTCCCATCCTTCTTCTTAACAAACAGAACAGGAGCTCCCCAAGGAGAAACACTGGTCGAATTAAACCTCGATCCAACAGTTCTTGCAACTGAATCTTCAACTCCTTAAGTTCTTTCGGAGCCATCCGATAAGGTGTCATAGACACAGGAGCTGTACCTGGATAAACCTTGATGCCAAACTCAACCTCATCCCGTTTTGGCGGTACCCCAGGTAATTCTTCCAGAAAAACGTCTGGAAAGTCTTTCACAACTCGAATCTTATCTAATCCGGAATCAGGCTGTCTCGGATCAAGGATATAAGCAAGATAAGCAATAGAGCCTTTCTTGATCATTTTCACAACTTTGAGAGCTGAGACGATATTACATAGGAACCCTCTGCGCTCACCAATCAGAATCACCTCACGATCATCAGGATTTCTCAATGTAGCCCTCTTCTTTTCACGGTCTAAGGTAACATGGTGTGCAGACAACCAATCCATACCCAGAATAAGATCGAACTCCCAAAAGGGTAACTCTATCAAATCAGCTGAAAAGATCTCCCCTTGAATCTCAAGAGGACAATTCATGTAAACTTTAGTAACCTCAACTGGATTACCCACTGGACTTTGTACAGTAACAACACTAACAGTATCCTCAACAGAAATCTCAAGACCCCCAGACACAGAACTCGCAACATATGAATGAGTCGAACCATTATCTAGCATAGCAAAATATGGAATAGAATGGATAGAGAATGTACTGGCAATAACATCTAGCTCATCACGATCCTCGTGTCTCCTAGTAGAATAAACTAACCCCGGTTGTCTGGCCCCTGGTCCTGCTAATCCTCTACTCGGAGCTGGTCTACCTCTACTAGCAGAGCCAGAAGTAACAGATTTGACCTGACCTCTTCCCCTGGCGGGAGTCTGTACTGATGCCTGAGACTGAGTAGTAGTAAAAGCTGAGGGAGGTGGAACCGGACAATCTCTGAAACGATGCTCGAATGAACCACATCTGAAACAAGCTCCAGTCTGCCTCATACACTCGCCTGAATGCCACTTCTTACAGAAAGAACACTGTGGCACCCCTCGAGTACCAGTCGAACCACCAGCACTAACGGTCGGAACAGAAGGAGTCACTGGTCTAGCTCTCGAATAACTCTGATAGTCTAACTCATCTCTGGCTCTCTTTCTGGACTGATTACCCTGACTATGCTGAACTGGCACTGACACTGGTCTCTTCCCTCTATCAGATCCATGCAACTCAAGCTGTCTCAACTCTACCTCATTACGCTCAGCTGTCCTAGCTCGTCGAGTAATGTCTTTGTATTCCTGATCCATATGTAAAGCAACACCGGTCTTTATCGTAGGACGCAATCCCTTCAGAAACCAATCACACTTCTCTTTTTCTGTGGTCACTAACCCTGGGACGTACTGCATCAATCTCATAAACTCGATCTCATAATCGTTAACAGTCATATCATTCTGTTTTAGATTCATAAAATCATCTCTGCACTTAGCAATATACTCAGCTCTGACATAACGATCACAAAAAGCCTGTATGAAATGATCCCAAGTAACCCTACTAGCTGGAGTAACAAGCTCCTCAGCCTCCCACCAATTCTGGGATTCACCCTACAGCAGTGAAACGGCAGCCCTGAGTTTCCGGTCGGTAGGATAATCCATCTCAACAAATAATCGTTGAAGCTTCTTCAGCCAGTACTCTGCATCGGCTGGGTCTGTACCCGTCTTTCCCTCGAACATGGTCATCCCAGCAGCGAGAAACTCTATAGATATGGGTCTCCGAACACCCTCAGACTGACAAAGGTATCTCAATAACTCTCTCTGAACAGTAACAGCATCCATGCCTACTGTCTCACTATCCCCTGAATCACGATGACCACCACTCTGAGCAGGTTGAACATGTGGGTCTCCTCCACCGGTCTGCTGAGCTCCAGTCTGCTGGGCTCCAGTCTGCTCCACATGTTGCTCCTCCACATCCGCACCCTGGACCTCATCCTGATTTTGTATCGAACCCTCAAGAGGTGGAACGTCACTATCTGCAGTCGCGGTACGACCTCGACCTCGGCCACGGCCTCGGCCACGACCTCGACCGGACGCTACTCTAGAACTTCTCCGAGGTGGCATAGTAGTATATCTACAAAAGACAGAATCCTAAGATTAAAATCGGTACTTAGAGACCTTATTCAGGATTTGTATAAATATTATTCATACAAGATCATAACTTTTTCTGAAATTTGCGTTTTACCCGAAAACATTTGATAATGCGTGCAAAAATTTATTTTCGTTTTAAAAATTGATTTAAATCACCCAGGCCGAGTGTTGAACCTGGCTCTGATACCACTAAATGTAACCCCCTAAACCCGACCCAGAAGAACTGGGTTGAATATAAGGAGTCAAACTCAAAGTTTGTCCCTCACACAAGTAACCTAATTCAAAACTTTAGTTCCAAAATAGATATATTAATAATATCGCATATTATATACTGATAAAATATTCCTGAAAGTATTAAATATTCAAAATATGCATACATGATAAAACATAATAATCCCAAATAAAACACCCAGAAACTGAAATTATATACAATCTGATAAAACATATAATAAAAATAAGTCAAAGTCTCATACTGATAACAGTAAATAAATAAAGCTGGAAAACGAGGTCCTCCAAGTACCATAGCCTAGACCTGAGTATCTAAAAATAGAAACTAAGGAGGAGTCAGCGATAACACCCAGTGTGTCTCTACAGTGCAAACAGAACTACCAGTATCATCATATCAACAGAATCAATCAGATATTATCATAATACAATTTTCTATCATGAATCAGTTCAAACATATAAACAAGTGCGAATGAAAATGCAACACAATATGACATGCACCCTACTACATCACCATCCGAAGAGTAAGGTTCCCCAGAACCACTCTCTACCTCGTCACCATCCGAAGTGGAATCCAGCCCGTAGGTGAAACCACTGATCCGAAGTAGACATCATCCCGAAGGATGAAGCTACTGAACTTCCCCGTACAGAATCCCACCCATAATGAGATGACATAAAATCTGAGTTCTGAATCTGAATGCATTGTTTATCAACAGAAATGCATAATCATATAATCTGGTATACAGTAATCTGAATCCGAATGTATATACAAATATTTCATAACGTAACAGAATGTTGAACAAGTCAAACATCACAAATCAACAGAATATTACCATCATATACCATCCGACCACATCATGTATACATTTAAGCAAATAAACAAATATACATACAGAGCACTGTAAACAGACAACACAGAAGAGAACACACCTCAAATAGCTAACACTCAACGTCGACGGTGACGTCTCCCACGCTCAGCTCTATCTCTAGGTCGGTCAGAGTCATCTCCTATAACGATTAAATATACCATCAAAGATATTACTACTATGCCAAGACACTGATAAAAATAAATATCGAATTGATATTAATAATTAAACTCACGAGCGGATCCCGATGTCTGAGCAACAGGAGGTCGTCCAGGTGGAGGAGGAGGAAGGATCTCAGTATCCGAGTCAATATCGTCTACAAATACGAATAATTTCAATTAATTTTTCCGATATTCAAATCTTTAAAAACATGTATAATCGAATAAAAGCGGTCAAAACAGTCTTTCGGGTTCGAATTTGGGAAAAAGGGCAACGGAAACCGAATCAGGACGTTGAAAAACATAAAATAGCCCTTTTCTGGAAAAAAAAGTCAACGGTCATCGGGTCAACGGTCAATGGGTCAACGGTCAACGGTCAACCAGGTTAACGGGTCAAACAGGTCAACGCTGACGTCATTGCTGACGTCAGCCAGCTGTTTAATAAGAGGAACCGGTTCAGTTCAGTCAACCCAGTTCAGCCCCTGGACCGGTTCAGACCCAAATCCCCAATTCCTACCGATTTAAAATTAGGGTTATCCTCTAATCGGATTTTGTCGCCGGAAAACACATCGGTAACCCCTAAGTGTCAATTCCGGCCAAACCAACCACAAAACATGCAATATCGTACTCACCCAACTCGAAAACATGATGAACCGACAAAACTTGGTGATTTAGACGGAGAACACGAACGGTCTTCGAATCGTTACTCAACAACGGTGGACGAGAAACAAAATTGGTGGCTAGGGTTTTGATCAGAACGGTGAGAGGAGTCGAATGGTGGTGTCGGACCGTCGAACGGACGACGTTTGGCCCCTTGCCGGACTCTAACAGATTTCAGCGGTAGTTTCTTTTTTTTTTGTTCGTATGAAACGATGAATGGAGAGGGAAAGGGCGGCCAAAAATCAGAGAAATGGCTTAAAGGTTCCATTTATACCCTAAGAAAAGGGTTAATTACAGAGCGTGCCACCATACATTTCTAGGGTTTATGAAACAGTACTGAAGTTTTGCAACTATTACAATTTGATTACTAAAATTCCGAAATTTCCCATTTTAATCACTGAAATTTAGTTAAGTTTTCAATTAAAATTCCCAATTATTAGGTTTTTTTAATTTAGGGCAAAATTGGGGTGTTACATCGACTTTACTTGTTTGTTTAATGAATATTAGTCTATTTTAATGACCTTATCTCCCGGGAGATGAACTTTAATTACCGCCAACATTTCTGGCGCTATCCCGTCATTCTCGTTTGATAAGACACAACATTGATTAGGTTTTCACTTTTCGAACAACAAAGAGATTTAGGTGTGTTGAGCATTTTATTTAATTCTAGGGTAAAGTACACAGACGGTCACTGAACTTTGGTAAAAAAACAAAATGGTAACCAAACTTTTAAAAATCACAAAATGGCAATTAAACTTTATGTTTTTATAACAAAATGGTAACTAGACGTTAAATGCCGTTAAGTGACTGTTATAAAATTTGGTATAATAACACATTTAGTCCTTCATATTTATACATTCAATTAATTTAGTCTTAATTTGAAACAATTCATTAAATTTAGCCATCGTTATTTACGCATTTTTTTCAATTTGGTCCTTAAAGCAAAATTCCAAAGTATGGTAACATGATAAATAATTACAATTAAATTTTTATACGAACTCAAAAACTCGACTCGACTCGAATCGAAAAAAAATTCAAATAAAGTTTGAGTTGTAAAATATGACGAGTCAACTCGAATAACTCGAAATTTTTTTACTCGACTCGATCGAACGCTCATCTCTATCTTAAGATATGACGCGTCAACTCGAATAACTCGAAATATTCAAATATTTTAAATCATTTTTTCTTTTAAATCGAATATTTTTTAAAATAGAATATTTAATATTTTCATATTTAAATCACATCAATTATTTAATAACAACTTTAAATATTCGATTTAAAAGAAAAAAAATTGATTTAAAATATTCAAATATTTAATTAAATTTTTATAGGAACTCGATTCGAAAAAATTTCAAATAAAGTTTGAGTTGTAAAATATGACGCGTCAACTCGAATAACTCGAATTTTTTTTAACTCAACTCTATCAAACGCTCATCTCTATCAGAAGATATGACGCGTCAAATCGAATAACTCGAAATATTCGAATATTTTAAATCATTTTTTCCTTTTAAATCGAATATTTTTTAAAATAGAATATTTAATATTTTCATATTTAAATCACATCGAATATTTAATAACTACTTTAAATATTCAATTTAATTTAAAAATATTCGATTTAAAAGAAAAAATGATTTAAAATATTCGAATATTTAATAACTATTTTTAATATTTTTCTTTTAAAGATTCAAATATTTAATAACTACTTTAAATATTCCAATATTTTAAATCTTTTTTATTGTAAATCGAATATTTTTAAATTAAATCGAATATTTAAAGTAGTTATTAAATATTCGATGTTATTTAAAAGAAAAAATGATTTAAAATATTCGAATATTTCGAGTTATTCCAGTTGACGCGTCATATCTTAAGATAGAGGTGAGCGTTCGATCGAGTCGAGTCAAAAAATTTCGAGTTATTCGAGTTGACGCGTCATATTTTACAACTCAAACTTTATTTGAAATTATTTTGATTCGAGTCGAGTTTTCGAGTTCCTATAAAAATTTAATTAAATATTCGAATATTTTAAATCAATCTTTTGAATCGAATATTTTTAAATTAAGTCGAATAGTTAAAGTAGTTATTAAATATTCGATGTGATTAAATATGAAAATATTAAATATTCTATTTTAAAAATAATATTTGATTTAAAAGAAAAAAATGATTTAAAATATTCGAATATTTTGAGTTATTCGAGTTGACGCATCATATCTTAAGATAGAGGTGAGCGTTCGATCGAGTCGAGTCAAAAAATTTCGAGTTATTCGAGTTGACGCGTCATATTTTACAACTCAAACTTTATTTGAAATTTTTCCGATTCGAGTCGAGTTTTCGAGTTCCTATAAAAATTTAATTAAATATTCGAATATTTTAAATCAATTTTTTCTTTTGAATCGAATATTTTTAAATTAAGTCGAATAGTTAAAGTAGTTATTAAATATTCGATGTGATTAAATATGAAAATATTAA
The DNA here is from genome assembly GCA_030270665.1 of Hibiscus trionum. NCBI lineage: Eukaryota > Viridiplantae > Streptophyta > Magnoliopsida > Malvales > Malvaceae > Hibiscus > Hibiscus trionum. Next base: position 2,062,529 of record BSYR01000007.1, on the reverse strand, counting down.
ATATTCTATTTAAAAAAATATTTGGTTTAAAAGAAAAAAAAATGATTTAAAATATTCGAATATTTCGAGTTATTCGAGTTGACGCGTCATATCTTAAGATACAGGTGAGCGTTCGATCGAGTCGAGTCAAAAAATTTTGAGTTATTCGAGTTTACGCATCATATTTTACAACTCAAACTTTATTTGAAATTTTTTCGATTCGAGTCGAGTTTTCGAGTTCCTATAAAATTTTAATTAAATATTCGAATATTTTAAATCATTTTTATTTTAAATCGAATACTTAAAGTTGTTATTAAATAATCGATGTGATATAAATACGAAAATATTAAATATTCTATTTTAAAAAAATATTTGATTTAAAAGAAAAATTATTTAAAATATTCGAATATTTCGAGTTATTCGAGTTGACGTGTCATATCTTAAGATAGAGATGAGCGTTCGATCGAGTCGAGTCAAAAAATTTCGAGTTATTCGAGTTGACGCGTCATATTTTACAACTCAAACTTTATTTGTATTTTTTTCGAGTCGAGTTTTCGAGTTCCTATAAAAATTTAATTGTAATTATTTATCATGTTACCATACTTTAGAATTTTTCTTTAAGGACCAAGTTGAAAGAATTTGTAAATAACGAGGGCTAAATTTAGTGAATTGTTTTGAATTAGGACTGAATTAATTGAATATATAAATATGAAGGACTAAATGTGTTATTATACCAAATTTTATAATAGTCACTTAACGGCATTTAACGTCTAGTTACCATTTTGTTATAAAACATAAAGTTTAATTACCATTTTGTGATTTTTGAAAGTTTGGTTACCATTTTGTTCTTTTTACCAAAGTTCAGTGACCGTCTATGTACTTTACCCTTAATTCTAAGTTCGATTATTTAAAAGCCCAAAAAAACGACTAAGTCTTTTATTCCTAATTTAAAGTTTAAGTTCGCTTAAGTGTATTTTATTTTTGTGAAGAACATTTTTCAACAAACAAGTCTCTATGTAAGCTTTAGTCCCTAATCCTAAGTTTTCACCTATTTCTAAAACAAGCAAGCAACTTTCTTTTGAGTTTTACCCTTTTTATTATTCCCTTTAAAAGCTTTGTTTTCTTTTTTACATCTTTTTATTTTCTAAGCCAAAACCCCTCTTTACATTTTTTACTTTTTGTGTTTTTTACCTTTTACATTTTTTATATTTTTTTACCAAAAAGAATTTCTCTCTTTTAAAAAACTCATTTTAATTTCTTTTTCATTTTTCTAAAGTTTTTCTTTTAAATGATACCTTTTAAAACTTTATTTTTCCTAAAGAACTTCTTTTTAAATATTTTCCATTTCAAAAATTTGTTTAAATCCTAGACCTTAAACTTCTATTTAAAACTTTTTTATTTTCTTTTTCTTGAAAACTTATTTCTTTTTCTTTTTCTTGTAAAAAATCATCTTTTTTTAAAGGGAAAACTATACCGGTGGTCCCCAAACTATTACTGTCTTCCTATTTTGGTCCCAAAACTATGTTTTTTGGCAAAATCGTCCCTTCTATAACATAGTTCTCCTGTTTTGGTCCCCCGTCGTTAAAAACTAACGGAATTGCTGACGTGGAATTTTTTTTATTTTTTTATTTTCTCTCTCCTATATATGTATTATTTAAATTTTTTATTCAGACTAATGTGGTGGTGACACGTGTCACCACCATAACAAAGCAAATAAATTGAATGTAGAGGGGGGGAGCTAGGATTCAAACCCGCGTCCCAAGCCAATGGGTTAACCATTGGGCTAAACTCCAATTATTGATGTGTTTTAGCACAAATTACATTTAAAACAATCAAATGAACCCCCAAAGTAGAGAAACACTTTTGAAGGAAGAAGCTAGCAAGCACCTAAGGTTTTTTACTCTCCATGCCACCTTCAGAATCAGTACATATAAGATTTTAAGATAAAAATGAACCATTCCAGTCCAGGTGTTTGTATAAGTTCATGCTGAATCAAACTAAGATGTGTGCTCATCTTTACAATCTCTTTAGTCTCATCATTTTCCAACATCTTACAAGTTACAAGTCTATCAACAGAATAGCAAAAACAGACAGATTTTGCTGGTAAGTTCTGCAATCAAAGTAATCGTAAGAATAACAACACCATCACCGACCCGTGAGAAAGACCAAACTCGGACCTATTTAAAATGGAATACAAAAGAAGGTGGATAAAGAAGACCCTGGCGACAACACACTCGCACTTAACCTAACTATGATTCATATGGCCAGGGCCAGACTCAATACATCATGACAAATAAAGAAGCCAAAAGAAGATAAAAAAGAACCCGACGATAGCACACTCGAAATTAACCTTCTTATGATTCAGTTGGCCATGCTCAATGCAGCATAAATAAGGGAAAACATGATCAATAGGATGTCAAAGTTTCAGTCTAATGTCCATTCCCCGGTACATTGCTAAGGGACAAAGTTGCACAACTAAAACCTATTCCAAACATGGCCAATAGGAGGGTGAATTCATGTCTAATTTCCATTGCAGGATACATTGAAAAGGGTGACAACGTCCTGGGATCAAACTGACCTATATATGCATCTGAAATCGGTCCATCTATTCTATTTAAAAGATTCAACCAAACTAAAACTGACCTATATATGCATCCGAAATCGGTCCATGCTCAATGCAGCATAAATGAATTACTCATTTCTTTTATTTCTAACTTGCCAATAGTAGAATAAAAACAAGAACGAAAATTTTACAACAGAAATCATAAAAGACAAATGACCAAAAATCAAAAAAGAAACTCAAAATCCAAGTGACATTGTCATTCCACTTACATTTTCTGTAAGTAACAAGCTAATTTTAGGCGCTGCGCATCCTCCCTCTACTCTTCTTTACAAAACTTAGTCGAATTTGCTTGAGACGTCTCCTCTTTCAAGCCATTTTCTCAGAGAAAGTCTCCCTCTTCTTCTCCTTCTTCACAGTTTTGGTTTTGTTATATCTTGGGTCAACAGGATACGGCTTAGGTTCCACTGGCACCCCATTTTTCAGAGCTTCATTATAAAGAGCATTGGCACGATCAAGCCGATTATGAGCACACCATTTCCCCCATTAACAAATCATAAGTCTTAAAGAGCATTGGCACGATCAAGCCAATTATGAGCACACCATTTCAACTATTTCTTTGGTTTTTGGGGATTCATTTGATTATTTTAAATGTAATTTGTGCTAAAACACATTAATAATTGGAGTTTAGCCCAATGGTTAACCCATTGGCTTGGGACGTTGGGGACGCGGGTTCAAATCCTAGCTCCCCCCCTCTATGTTCAATTTATTTGCTTTGTTATGGTGGTGACACGTGTCACCACCACATTAGTCTGAATAAAAAATTTAAATAATACATATATAGGAGAAAGAAAATTAATAATAAATAAATTCCACGTCAACAATTCCGTTAGTTTTTAACGACGGGGGACCAAAACAGGAGAACTATGCAACAGAAGGGATGATTTTTCCAAAAAAAACATAGTTTTGGGACCAAAATAGGAAGACGGTAATAGTTTGGGGACCACAGGTGTAGTTTTTCCTTTTTTAAATCATTTTGCCCATTTATTATTTAAAACTAAATTTCATAAAAAAATCTTTTTATATTTTTTAAAATCAAGCCCTTCTATTATCTTACACCTCGCATTATTATTTTTCCTAATTAAAGCCCTAATTTCAAGGATTTTTTTTCAATTTAACCATATTTACTTAATTTATTCATGCATTTAAATTCTAACCATCTTTTAAATTATTTTCTACATTTCTAAAGATCAAAATAACCCTAACAACACTTTTTAAAGCATGAAAAAATTTTAAGATCAAACTAAAATTCAAACAAAATTTAAACGAAAAAAGTTACCGGATCGTGAACGATTTTCCGACTTCGAGAAAGCAACCTAAAAATTCACAAACAACACAAGTAAAAACACCAAAATTCAACCAAGAACAAACATAAAATCAATATAAAAATAAACAAAGAAAAGATAGAAATATTATTGAGAAATCGACAAACGATGACCTCGAATTCAAGCTTCTCGAAATGCTCCAAACCACCTTCGAAAAATTGCTCCAAACTCGAACTTCTTCTCCAAAAATTTCCAGCCAACTCTTGAAAAATTCAAAGAATTTTTTGGATTTTTCTTGAACCTTTTCTTCTGATTTTTCTCTCAATTGTGTGTGATGAACAAGTAAAAGGGAGGGAGTATTTATACTAAAAAATTAGCTTCAAATTCAATCCAAATCGGGATTTAATCCCCAAATTGAAGCCTAAATTCGACCAAGGGCTTGATTCTCGGCAATAGCCCTCTATCCTCATCCGATTTGGTTGGATATTTGAGCTGAATTTTTCCCCTTGATTTGAGCCTAGGGTTTGACTACCTTCCTCGGTTTTTTGCAGATTCCGGCAAGCACAGGTGACGGTGGCGAGCGGGATTGGTGGCATTGGGACTGCGACAGCGAGGCGAACCGGCCGGTACCAACGGCGTCGGCGGCCATGGCTTGTAGACGCCGGCCAACCACCATGGAAGTCGCGACAGGGGAGGGTTTGCTGGGATATGGCGCGGGCCCCTTTTTTCCTTTTCTTTTCCCTTTTTTTTGTTGTTTTTGACCCCTTTTTTGCTTTTTTCATTACATTTAATATTTTTATTTCCTTTTTCACTTCTCCATAATTATTTTGAATCATAATTATTAAAATTAATTTTTTTCTTTTTTTTTCCTTTTTTCTCTAAAAGTGGGCTTCAAAATAAAAATGAGCTTTGTTCCTTTTTCTTTAAAAGTGGGCTTCAAAATGGGTTCTGTTTTTTTTTTCTTTTAAAATGGGCTTTAAAAATGGGTTTTTATTGTTTTTTTAATTTAAAAAGGGTGGGCCTTTTATTATTTAAAGGGAAAAGAGTTTTTTTTTTATTTTTTCCGGATTTTTAAAACTGAGGTGAAAATTTAGTGACAACAGATTCCCCTCTTTGCTTATCTCTGTGCAACAGAGATAAAGCAAAGACCAAAAGATACTAATTTTCACCAACTTTCCAAACTGGCTCCAATCTCCAAATGCCCGAACGGATAGGCCTGTTCTATTCTCCTTTTGCTCAAATAGATGAGTGGATTCCATTCTCCATACGCCCGAACGGATAGTCTTATTCTATTCTCATTATGCTCGAATAGCTGAGCTGGGTTCTATTCTCCCAAATGCCTAAATAGTTGAGCAGGGTTCCACGCTCAAACAGATAGGCAGGTTCTATTCTCCTTACACTCGAATAGCTGAGCTAGGTTCTACTCTCCTACGTGCCTGAATTGTTGAGTTGGGTTCTATTCCCCCAAATACTCAAACGTGCACATTCTTCTGAAAAATGCATCCTCCTTGTGCTTGGATGAATAAGCAAACGGACTTTCAAACAACTTCATCCTCCTTATGCTTGGATGAATAAGCAAAACCTCAAAAGGTTTCACCCTCCTTATACTCGGATGAATAAGTAAACAGACTTCAAAAGATTTCATCCTCCTTATGCTTGGATGAATAAGCAAACATCAAAAGATTTCATCCTCCCCATGTTTGGATGAATAAGCAAACATTCTCTTTCCTCCTGAACGAATAGGTGAATCTTCTAAAAAAATCTCATCCTCCATATGCTTGGATGAATAAGCGGACTCCATTCTCCTTACGCCTGAACGGATAAGCGAATCTTCTAAAAAATTCATCCTCCTTATGCTTGGATGAATAAGCGAACTCCATTCTCCTTACGCGTAAACAGATAAGTGAATCTTCTAAAAAAATTCATCCTTTTTATGCTTGGATGAATAAGCGAACTCCATTCTCCTTACTCCTGAACGGACAAGCGGATCTTCTAAAGAATTTCCATCCTCCTTATGCTTGGATGAATAAGCGAGTTCTATTCTCCTTGTGATCGAAAGATAAGCCGATCTTCTGGAAAAAATTTCTTCCTCCTTATGCTTGGATGAATAAGCGGTCTTCTAAAATATTTCATCCTCCTTGTTCTTGGATGAATAAGCGAACTTCTGAAAAATTTCATCCTCCTTATGCTTGGATGAATAAGCGGTTCAAAAAAGTTTTTCATCCACCTTACGCTTGGATGAATAAGCGGGTTCCATTCTCCAAATGCTCGAACAGATAGGCGAGTTCTTTTGCTGAAAGGTCCTTCGTGTACATGAAAATGCGATATTCAATGCAATTATGATATGCATGCCCCTAGGGATGCATAAAACATGAATGCATGTCTTATTTCTTTTTCTTTTTGAATTCATTTTCTCAAAATTAATTCTTCCACTCGTTTACTTGCCTAAATCCAGATAAGCATTTGTATTTTTTCTCTGTACTTTCCCGACTCATGGAAAACATCTGAACTTTTCTTACTTAATCCAGTGATCTTGCACTCTTGGTTGGGAGGACAAACTCCTTCAATTGTCATTATTTCGCCATTCTCAATCTTCATATCTCTTTGCTTCATTAGAAACATTCAATTTTCATAGGCAAATATCTCAAGATCTACTATCATTGTAGTTGATGCATCAATGTTGAGTGACAAGCTTCCTTGTGTGGTCTTGAATACTTCAAGTCTTCATATGCCCCTTATCAAGCATCTTCAATGCTTCTTGTGAATTCTCAAATTCTTGCCCCTGCAGGATATCTTAAATTACTTGCATGTGAAAGCTTATTTCCACCTTGAATATCTTCAAATGGTGTTGGCGCTTCACTTTATTCTTCTCACGCCTATTAATACTGAAAGCCTGTAGACTGCCCCAATCTAATGGCATCATTTATCAAGTGCAATTCTATCTCTTTTCATGCTTTTGAGCTTTTTCATCTTATATGTGGATCTTTTTTGATGACCCAGCCCACTTCACATGTGCTTCTTCTTTTCCCTCTCATGCAAGGTGATGCCCCCATTCAAACTGAGGTTCAATTGTTTTCTAAAGTGATAGAAACATTTATTCATGGTCTCCTACAATTGAGATCAATACCAAGAAATCTTTTGCTTTTCATTAATCTATGTCAGCCTACTTGTAAGATGCAAGAAAAGACTGGAAATGATAATTCAAAGGAAAAAGTCAAAGCAAACGCAAGAAAAGGCTAAAAAGGATCTTAAGAAAATAGTCATGGCAAACACAAGAATAGGGCTGAGTCAGATGCCCCAAAATTCAAAGCATGAATGATTCAAGAATCCATCAACCGGATGATGCCCCATTTTGGTGCCTCTCTTTTCCTCACACACTTCCCAAATTTAAAATTTTCCCACTTTTCTAATCTCAATCAGACATTAGAAGCTCGAGGTCCCTGAATAAAGGTTAACTAAATTAGGCGGAATGTGTTCTGAAGATGAACTCCTTTTCTCAAGTATTCCTGTGTGATCCAAATGGTCTTTTAAGGCTTGTAATGTAGGCTAGGCTCGGGTTGCCAACGAAAGGATATAAAGGCTCAAATTCATATTTTAAGGGTGATTAAACCAAGGATAAACTTTTTCTGATGAAATCTCTGTTCTTCTTCTTTTATTCTTTGGATCACTCTAGACTGCCCATTTTGGGTTTTCACCCTAGAGCTCATTTCCTTTTCTGGTAAAATCTTGTTTGAAGGATTTCAAATTTTCCTTCGCATTTCTTATTTTCTTTTTTCTAACTTTTCCTTCTTATTTTCCTTCTTCTTCTCTTCTCTTCTCTTTTCTTTTTTTTTACTTTTACTTTTTCTTCTCTTTTCTTTTCTTCTTTTCCTTTATCTTTCTTCTTTTCTTCTTTTCTTTTTCTATCCATTTTCTTGTTTTTTCCTTTTTGTGTCCTTCTCCTTTACAGTTTAAGAATTCAACTTAATCTAACATGTTTTTTTCAATCACATTTTCATTTTCTTTGCCCACAGTGTGGGGAGTAATCCTTGGTTAGGGTTAAATCACAAGAAGAAGAATATCAGGCTCAAAGGGGGACAACAAATGGATTTTTCTTATTCGTGAAGGGAAATGAAGGAATGCCAAATGCCATTTCACACACAAATATCGTTGAAGAAAAGCAGTCTTCAGTTGGTAGTTGTTTTAGAGTTATCATTTCATTCAAGGACCCTAACAACAATGTCTAAGAGGAAAATATACTTATAATCTGTACATGGGGTTTCCCCATTAATCTTGAACACACATTTTTGCCCCTCTATCTTGGGATTAGATTCATGAATCATTCATACAATCAATAATAGAGACTCTACAGAGAAGATGTGTGCTTGAAAAAATGGATGAAGAGTGAAAAGAAGGGAAAAACAAAAACGAGAAATGTTTGTCACTTGAAAAAAATACATCTCTAAACAAGTAAATTAACATAGAAACCCCTACAAAAGATCCCTAATGCTCATGGGAAAAAGCAAGAGGGTTGGTTCTAAACATGATCCCAACTGTCTAAAGAAAATTAAGTATTATTCTATAAAAGCACGAATCCCGGCCAGTCTTGCCTGCAACGACTTCGTGACGAAACTCTAAATGCGCTCATCCTCGTCATCTTCTTCTCTCCCGAGTCTTCCACTTCTGATGGCTGCCAATATCAATTCTTCATTCATGACCACGTCAGCAAAACCTTCGGTGGCGTGATTTAGCATGTAGTCATAGAAAGGTCCATTTAGAATCTCCACACACATTAGGGTAACCTCATTTTCCGACAGTGGAGGTTGAACTTGGGCTGCCACATCACGCCATCTCTGAGCATATTTGCGGAAGCTCTCATTGGGCTTTTGATCCAAATTCTGCAATACAATCCTGCTTGGGGCAATATTTGTTACATACTCATAGTGTTTGAGGAAAGCTTTTGACAAATCTCTCCAAGTGCGTATGTTGGTCCGACTCAATTGAGCATACCATCGGATAGCAGACCCAGATAGACTTTCTTGGAAACAGTGGATCAACAACTTCTCGCTTTCTAAGTGCGGTGACATTTTTCGGCAGTACATAGTCAAGTGTGCAAATGGGCATGTAGTTCATTTATACTTCTCGAAGTCAGGGCCTTGAACTTTGGAGGTGCCACCAAGTCCGAAACTAGACTCAAGTATCTAGCATCCTTGCCACCATAAATGCTTCCTTCTTGATAAACTTTAAACATTTCCGCCAGTTTCTTGTAGCGGTCTTCCCATTTCTTCTCGACCTTTGCCATGTTAGTTTCTTCATTGAGGTCAGGCATCTCGGGGCTGCGAACCTCGTCAGTGTTGTCTTTAGTACGGGCAGGAGATTCTGAGATCTTGACTTTAGGTGAAGCTACTTCCTTTTGTACGAAAGACATCCTTGGGAAAATGTTGGCGTCTTCTCTCTCTTCTGGGTCTTTGAACCCAAGCATGGCTGCGATTTGGCTAACTGTTTTCTGGTGTGATATCTCAATCTCTTTCTTCAGATTATTTACCATCTTCTCAAGCTTGTCACAAATGTTTTTCTGATTTGCTTCCAGAGTTGTCAATCTTTCCTCACTGCTCATGACTCAAGTCGTGTTTGTGCGGGATCATTACTACTTAAATGGAATTTTCCAAAATTAATCTTTTTATTATACATGAATGAATGCAATGATTTATTTAATGCAAACAAATGGAAGCAAATATGGGTGTGCACAAACAAATTCACAAAAGCAAACAACGAAGCAAGCAATACAGTGCATACGTATGAATGCAGTCAAAGGGCCATCAATTCCATTGAAAATCTACTCATGAAAGGAAACTCCTTATTAAATTTGAAATATTTTATTACATCTTTTCTGAATTACAAATATCTTTCTACTTGAACGCCTAACTCCTTGATTTCTTCAACTAGCCACATGAGCCTTGGTCCAACTTCTCCAACGGGCTTGATGTACCGACAAAGAGTTGCAGCTTTAGTCGCCAATATTGTCACGTGCTTGGTTCTCCTCCCTCTTTAAAGAGCTTTCCTTTCATAATTTGAACAATTTTCCAAAATCAACCCCTTCTAAATATGGGACGCATCCAATAAATATATTATTCACACACAAAAGATTAGTAATAAACATGCTACAAAAACAACACAAAAAGGTTAGTAACAAATAAATATGCTACAAAACAAAACTCACACACACAAAGGTTGGTAACATGCTACAAAAACAAAACAAAGCTCTCACAAAAAAAATGTTAATAATCTTTATGCCACAAAAACAAAACATACAAAAAAGGGTTAGTAAACTTAAAAAAAAACCTAAAAGATCCAAAACAATTTAATTGCATGATAATTCTAGGCAACCATTCCAACATTCCAGGACATGTCCCCATGGATTACCTGCGACTCAACACCCTAGGCTTCTCGCATGGCTTTATTAGGGGTATGCTCTAAATTCTCAAACTTGGTTTGGTTCTAAAAAGGTACCTGAGCTGTCCTTGTTGTCATCTACTAAGAGTAGCAAGGTCCTCGATTCTCACCCATTATAGGCTACAAACGAATCGAGTTCAACACAGGAGGACTCACCACCGAAGCCTTCTCGAAGAATTAATATTCTTACGAAGGCAAATGGATTAAGTCCCGAAGGTACTTTGCGATGGTCATACGAAGAATCAATATTCTTACATGAGCAAAGCGTGTTCCCCCCACTTAAACGAACGGGACAAAGCTCGGGAATAGAGCTTAGAGTTAAGTCTTAAATGCGTAAAATAGAATTATATTCATTTAAACGGAAAAATAAATAGAACCTTTGATGAACTTTCAAATTCCATATTTTTTAAAAACATTTTATTGAAAATCATTTAAAACCAATTTGTGGCCTGACCCTCTTTGTTTTTATTTTAAAAACACAAAAACATATCCCCAGCGGAGTCGCCAAGCTGTCGCAACCACCTTTTTAGGGAGGCTTCGACGTTTTTGGAAAATACTTTTAAAAAAATCAACGGAGTCGCCACTAATATTTTTTTGAAAAAAAAGTGTGATTGGATCACTTTTAAAAATATGGTTATTTTAATAAAACGTTTTGTTTTAAAAAAACAACGGTTTTGGTCTGCGAAAATCAGAAAACAGGTTCGGGGTCGGTTATGCGTGGGGAAGGGTTAGCACCCCCCACAACACCCAAAATTGGTACCTAATTGGTTTTAAAATCGTTTTCAAAACTAGAATTTGCATGTTCAAAAAGGTTCGACTTTACTTGTCCGTTTAATGAATATTAGTCTATTTTAACGGCCTTATCTCCCGGGAGATGAACTTTAATCACCGCCAACATTTCTGGCGCTAACCCGTCATTCTTGTTTGATAAGACACCACATTGATTAGGTTTTCACTTTTCAAACAACAAAGAGATTTAGGTGTGTTGAGCATTTTATTTAATTCTAAGTTCGATTATTTAAAAGCCCTAAAAACGTCTAAGTCTTTTATTCCTAATTTAAAGTTTAAGTTTGCTTAAGTGTATTTTATTTTTGTGAAGAACATTTTTCAACAAAAAAGTCTCTATCTAAGCTTTAGTCCCAAATCCTAAGTTTTCACCTTCTTCTAAAATAAGCAAGCAACTTTTTTTAGTTTTACCTTTTTTATTATTCCCTTTAAAAGCATTTGTTTCTTTTTTACACCCTTTTTTATTTTTTAAGCCAAAACCCCTTTTTACGTTTTTTACTTTTTGTGTTTTTTACTTTTTCCATTTTTTATATTTTTTTTACCAAAAAGAATTTCTCTCTTTAAAAAAAAAACTCATTTTATCTCTTTTTATTTTTCTAAAGTTTTTTTTAAAACCATCCCTTTAAAACTTTATTTTTCCTAAAGAACTTCCTTTTAAGTATTTTCCTTGTCAAAAATTTATTTAAATCCTAGACTCTAAACTTTTATTTAAAACTTTTTTTATTTTCTTTTTCTTGAAAACTTATTTATTTTTTTTTCTATAAAAGCATATTTTTTTTTCTTTTAAAAACATTTTGCTCATTTATTATTTAAAACTAAATTTCATAAAAAATCTTTTTATATTTTTTTAAAATCAAGCCATTTTATTATTTTACACCTCACATTATTATTTTTCTAATTAAATCCCTAATTTTAAGTTTTTTTTTCATTTTAACCACATTTACTTAATTATTCATGCATTTAAAATCTAAACATCTTTTAAATTATTTTCTACATTTCTAAAGTTCAAAATAACCCCAACAACATTTTTTAAAGCATGCAAAAATTTTAAGATCAAACTAAAATTAAAACGAAATTTTAAACGAAAAAAGTTACCGGAATCGTGAACGATTTTCTGACTTCGAGAAAGCAACCAAAAAATTCACAAACAACACAAGCAAAAACACCAAAATTCAACCAAGAGCAAACATAAAATCAACATAAAAATAAACAAAGAAAAGATTGAAATTTTACCGAGAAATCGATGAACTATGAACTCGAATTCAATCTTTCGAAATGCTCCAAACCACCTCCGAAAAATTGTTCCAAACTCGAACTTCTTCTCCAAAAATTTCAAGCCAACTCTTGAAAAATTCAGAGAATTTTTCGGTTTTTTCTTGAACATTTTCTAGTGATTTTTCTCTCAATTGTGTGTGATGAACAAGTAAAAGGGAGGGAGTATTTATGCTAAAAAATGAGCTTCAAATTCAAGCCAAATCGGGATTTAATCCCCAAATTGAAGCCTAAATCCGACCAAGGGCTTGATTCTCAGCAATAGCCCTTTATCCTCATCCGATTTGGTTGAATATTCGAGCTAAATTTTCCCCTTGATTCGAGCCTAGGGTTTGACTACCTTTCTCAGCTTTTGCAGATTCCGGCGAGCACATGCGACGGCGGCGAGCGGGGTTGTGGCATAGGGATGGCGGTGGCGAGGCGGACCGGCCAGTACCAACGGCGTCGGCGGCCGTGGCCTGTAGACACCACTACTACCCCAAACATGCTAGCATCGAGACTATACCCACTACGCAAGGAAAAACCAAACTGAAACCAAACTAAGATAACTAGAGCAAAGATTACTTAACAAGGTTACCTGCAAACACCTCACTGCCCCGGAGCTTCAACAGACGAGCTCTCTTCCTCGCAGAACCATCATTCCCCAGCCGCACCGCTGCAGCATCAGCTAACACATTAAGGTCATCACCATCTCCCTGCGGTAACGAACCCTGACTACCCCGAGCCAACTTCAAACAATTACGTCTCAAATGTCCAACAGACCCACAACTCCAACAAGATTCATTCTGCAAGCTCCTCACACCTTTTTGCCCTTCCTGCCACCTTCGAACCTTGTCTTGGCCGTGCCCACGACCCTTCAGAGACCCTTCTGCTACTACTGAAGCTGATCTCACCACTTGAGGACATTCCCGCTTCACATGTTCTTTAGAACCACAGTTCCAACAAACTCCTGCACCCCAACAACCTCCAACATGGTGCCTTCCACAACGGTCACACACGGGTAGCTGAGCTTCCACTCCTTGATCATGCAGCACTTGCCCCAGATTTGCACTACCACCCAGACTTCGATTCCAGCAAAACCTTCCATCAAGCAACCTCTTACGCTGACCGCTCCGGAAATCAGCACCCACAACTTCCTTACTTAAACCTTTCTCACCTTCATAAACTGAAACCACACTATCACGTTGCTCAACCCTTGGGAATTTCTCTCCAAGGTACCTTTCATAAAAGGCAGACACAAAGAAGTCCCAATCTATATCATGGATGTGCGATGCCACCGCCACCGATGTCCACCAGGCACAAGCGTCCTCCAACATCAATGTGACAACACTTCCCAGCTTACAGGCATAGTCACAACCTTCCTGATCCAAAATCAGAATTACACTGGCCAACCAGGCCTCGAACGTCTCAGGTGTCGAACCATGATACTCCACAGCTCCCAAATCATGTAAACGCTGTTTCGACAAACCCTCACATCCCACAGCCGGCACGTCTACATGCCTTACTTTTGCCACAGCCTGAGATGTTCCCAACACCTCTTGAACCATACGTGATGAACTCTTCATCACAGTACCAGCTTCTTCCTCCTGCCTTACTACCTCAACTCCAGGCACTGAAGACTGAGACGAAACACCTCCATTAAAAGGTGAATTCCACGCCTTAACAACCTGCTCTAAAGCAGCAACCATCTCACCTAACTGCCATTCTCCCATCGATTTCACCATGCTATTAACAACAAACAATCATAACAAAACAAACAAATTGATCAGACCAGCTTTAAGCAAGGATTCAAAACTCCAACTCCAAAATAACACAATAGCTATAATAATAAGGCAATGGGTATCCCAAATTCTCCCCTTTACATGACATAACAGTCAAAAACACATGGATATCACAACATCAAGCATATCAATCAACATACTTCGATCATACTCTCATCAAACAACATTCACTTGCAACAGCATAATATCAACATATCATACCCATCACACTTTCATCATTCATAAAATCAGCTCACATCACCAGCATAACATCAGCACAAATCCACATTAGTTCAATGAAGATTCACAATCAAAAGCATGCTAAAAACATCAACAATTCACTCAAAAACACGCATTTCAACCGACTTTCAACCACACATCGGAATAAACATCAAACACATATTACAACAATTTATCATTTTCCCCAAGCTTTCGCAACTCAGCTCTGATACCACCAAATATAACCCCCTTAACCCGGCCCAGACGGTTGACCCAAATTAAGAAGTTTACACGAGGAAAACCAAAGTCAACCCGAAAGTCAACCTTGATTAACGACCCTTTTTTTCTTTTTAAAAATTTTCTAGATGCATATTAAACCTAGGCATACTCTTGAGATAAGCATACTCAAAAATCACAGCAATCGGAAAACGATAAGGGACCCAATTGCACAAAATACGAATTTAGGGACCAAATTGTAAATTCTGAAAATTAAGAGGACTTTACCAATTTTTAAGTTACCATTATGAAATTAGTCATGTTTCATGCCTATCTGCCAAATTTGATCTCAAACGGACATCTCAAACTCAAGCAATTGCACAAACAAGAATCAGGACTAAAACGTAAAGCTTGCAAACCTCAAAACCATTCAAATTTTATGCCCAACGGTCAGGTGTTCCGAAACGGGTCTAGGCCATTCAGGAACACCCCTTGCCAGTAGCCAAAGTGTTCAGAAACGGGCTAGGCCGTTCAGGAACACCCTAGCCAAAACAAGGGCATGTTTCGAAACATGCAAGGGTGTTTCGAAACACCCTGCCCAGAAACAGCAGATTGACCTGTTTTAACACCTTTAAACCCCATCAAACATGCTCCAAACTATTCCACAATAAATCAACAACATGCCAAACATCAAACCTACCAACTTGCATCAAAATCTAGATACAAAACCACCCCTAGATGCACCAACTCATTCAACACATCCAACACTCAATCGTGCTTTTCAAACAAGAAGCATAGCATAACAACTTAAGCATAAGAAGATTCAAACGTTGCAAGCTTACACCACATGGTTCAAAATCATAAACCAAACTTGTTCAACATACACAAACTCATTAAACATCAACATAAGAGATTTCCCCCCCATTGCCTTTATTATCTATAGCTATTAACCGAGACATACATCTCAAGTGGAGCTCTCCTTGAATCCCTTGCTTCTCGCTGTTCCAACTTCAATTATCTGCATTGATGGACAAAAAGGAGCGTAAGCACATAATGCTTAGTGAGGAATGCTCAAAACCAAAACACCATCAATGCAGCGAGTCATAAAACCACTTTTAAAAAGCAAACTCGATTCGATAAACCAAAGCAATGTTTGAAAACCCTTTTCAACAACATGCTTAAAATCATGCATTTCTCAGACATGAAAACCAACCCTTAGCTTGAAGCTAAGTAAACCTTTTCAAAGCACAAACTTGCAAAACCATCGATTTAACCATTCCATGCATGAACATCATATGCAAGGTTAAATACAAAATCCTTGGAAAACACTTCCATTTCACATCATACCTTTCTCATACTTGAATATCATTTAAAGCAAGAAACCTTTAAAAACCATTTACTCATTCAATCTAACACGTGCATTAAACAAATGCAACATATGAACCACATCATCAATATTTGCATCTCATGCCTTTAAAAACAAGTCTTCGCAAGACTTCAATGCACTAAAGAGATTTCATGCACACATGCCATTCTCAAAAGATAATCAACACTTGTTCAAGCTAACAAGTAATACATGCATTCATAAAGCATTACACACTTCTCATGCAACCATGCATCATTTCAAGCATCTCATGCTTCATTACATTCAAGAACATTATATTGGCTTCCAAGTGATAAACCATATCCACTTTTCAACTCAACATCCAATCGGATACGCGGATCACAAGCGTTGTCCCCACGCTTCATACACACTACCAATCTCAAGGTCCCCAAATGGAATTTTAACCACCATTTGACCTTACCATACACAAGGCCCTCATATGGAATTTTAACCACCATATGGCCTTAACATTCACAAGGTTCTCATATGGAATTTTAACCACCATATGACCTTAACATGCACAAGGCCCCATATGGAATTTTAACCACCATATGACCTTAGCATCAACCATTGGTAGTTGTATAACATCACTAACGAGATCCGGGACATACTTCACAAGATCCACACATGGACTTTACACCACCATTGTGATCTTAACAAGCACAAGGTCCTCAAATGGAATTTTAACCACCATTATAACCTTTGCTTACACAAGGTCCTCAAATGGAATTTCAACCACCATTATGACCTTAACACAAGACCCACCCATAGAATTTTGACCACCATGGTGTTCTTAACCATCTCGTTAGTGTACTTGGATGGAGTTACCGGTTCACTCACAACCACTCCACATCCAAGGCGACTTTTATTCACGGTGCACCCAATCCTATAGCCGGCTAACTATATCCGATTCAAGTAACCAAGAACCACTTACATCACTTGCCAATATAGCCAATTTACCACATTAATCCATTGATTTACAAGCATAACCAAAATGCCAAAACCATCAATTACCAACATCAATCCACTGTTTTTGAAGCACACACAAAGCCATTAAACAACATGCAACACTATGCAACAATTTCCACAATTCCAATGTACAAAACCAAGGATCTCTTACCTTGAGCATCCTTCACACATGGCTTTCAAAACCAGCATTAAACCATGCTAAAATATGCTTTCAAAACAGAATTTAAAACATGTAAATCGCATGCATTGCATCCAAAAACCACAAGTGCTTTTAAAACCAATTCATAACACAACCAAGAGAAATATTCCATTTACTTACTCTTGAGCTTAGCTAAGTTGTTTAGACTTAAACTAAGCTCCCAAAACCTTCAAACCTTGGTTTTAAAGCCGAAAACCCAACTTCACTCATCGATACACAAAACAAGGCTAGCCAACAAGCCTTCCAAGCATCCGAAATCTTCAACACCACCTCTAATGCTCACGGATCTTCCTCCCCTGTTTCAAGCACATAACATCAGAGGATTAATGCATCATAATGCACTAAAAACACCAGCAACACAACTAAACTCGCTGCTCATCACAAATCCAACATTTCGGCTACCAAACACAACCGAAATCACCTCCAAACACTTCCAAAACTTAACCCAGCCAAGATCCATCACTTCTAACCATTTTTAAACATCAAATAACATCCAAAATGATCACAAACACGTCCTTATACCTCCAGCTATAACAGATCATCAAGATCACCCCAAAAACCACCAAAAACTCAAGCAAAACTTAGGAAATTCAACCTATTCGGGATTGCATTGATTAAACCTCAATTTCTCATCAATTAAACATTCATTTTTCATCAAATTGACATCTCAAAACACAGCCCAATCAGATCATACGAAATTCCATCAAAATCAAAGCAAATCTTGCATTTTAAAGCCAAGATCAAGAACACAATTGTAAAACCTTTAATAAAACACAAATCAAGGATTGAGAACTTAGGAATTTCAGTAAAGAACTGAGAGTTTAGAGGAGAAAGACGTTCATACCTCCAAACTTGAGTTTTCTCCCTTTTTGGAACCAAAATCTTGAAAATCCAATTAGCAAATGGTGAGGTTTTGTTGAAGAGATGATTAGAGATCAAAAGAGGATTAAAATCTCATGTTTGGATATCAAAATCAGAGGGAAATGCTCTGGAGAAATGTGTTTGGTTTGAGAGAAAAGATGAGAGAAAATGAAAAATGGAATTTTAGAAAGTTAGTTGGAAATGCCAAAATATCTTCCCTCCCTTTTTCTTTTATTTAAAAACCATTAATTAAATCTTAATATTTAGGAAAAATCTGGAGAAACTCCTATTGGGTAAATAGCTCCTTAAAGATTCAAAGATTCAATCCTTTTTAAAACAGTCTCACAGTTTTTGAAAATTACATTTTGGTCACTAACCCAAAATGTCACACTTCCAAGCCTCATTTTGTAAAATTGATTTCACCTTTCTCTTATATATAATAAAAGAGGATTTTAAGACATTTTTCCATATTTTCAATGCAACCCGAACTAGGCTTTCCTAAAAATCACCTTTTATATTCGAACCGCAACCCGACCGGTCCGGTCCAAACCCAAAACTTCTAAGCCCAAAATTGGGGTGTTACAACTCTCCCCCCTTAGGAAATTTCGTCCTCGAAATTTCAACTGGCGAAAAGAGAACAACCAACTTCTCAAAACAACACACAAAGCAACACAGGAGACTTAACCACCACTGAACACTCTCCTCACAAACTTCACCCAAACTCAACACCACCACATACTGTTCACAAATTCCAGAACACTCAGATGTTAACCACATCTTAACTTTTCACACTTCCAGACTGCACATAGCCCCAACAACAACCTGAAGAACCTCCAACTTCTACAACATACACCACCTTAACTCATAACTCCCAAAACTTGTTCACACAGGGACACCAACCAATCCAGTTCAGCCACCATGTGATCCACAACCTTCACTACTTCTAAAACTCCTTGCAAAACTACTCAACCACTTCCAAAGACTACCACAACAAGCAAAAATTCATAAGCATCAACTGCTTACCCAAACTTCTCCACGTAAAGCTGACATTCCTTCACATCTGCCGTTATCATTACCATAACGATTCACCAGGACTACTCACCTAACAACCGAAAACCACATCACAAAACCCCAACCTTGACTCCGCCAGCCGTTCCATACACCACCAGCTGTCCTCAGACGGAATTTACTTAACCACAACCAGCCAACCACTTCTCACAGGAACCCGTCCAACCAACAATGGCCTTTGATCTTACATTGCCTTTCCACTTCAAGATTTGACTACAACACCTGCCTTACTAGAACATCGCCCAACCTACACATACATATTTAGGTTACGAAACTTCCATTCTCCCAGGCTAACCCTCTTCTACAACCCACAACACAACATCTTCTCAACTCTTCGAAGGTTGCTACGAACCACCACCTACAAAAACAACCCTTCTACTACAACATCAATGCCAAGTTACCTCAGCACTTTGGAACACATCCACTAACTTACTACATCACTTAACACCAAGAAACTACCACTTCTATCAGCTATTCACAACCACTTTGACTGATTCTAACTCAAACGGTAATCTCCTCATCACCATGCCGCTAAACTCATTAAGCGCCAAACACCTTCCTTCTACCAACATGCTATACCGCACTCACTATCACTGACAACTCACTTAACACCCTCCATTACTTCTAACATTCTCCTAGCACCAACACAACTTTTAAAACCCCCATCCAAACTAACACTATCACAACACTATCGGACCCGAGTAACTATCAGCGAGTGTGAATGTTCGTATGCATGGTCACCAATATGCCCTAACAATGCCTGATGTACATGCATGCAAAACCTCTAATGTCATGTCACATGTATGCATGGACCAGTACATATATAATATAGTATATAACAAATGATTTTAACTGTGCATGTATGTCAGTTCACACCCACCAATAACATCCTCAGAATCCGCCTAAAAACAACCTCCTATCTCACTTCTAACCTAACCAACTCCATCATTATAACAACCCATCATCCACAAGATACTCACTAATGCTCTCTTCACACTAAAGTTGTTTTCAAAACAACACCACTACTACCCCAAACATGCTAGCATCGAGACTATACCCACTACGCAAGGAAAAACCAAACCGAAACCAAACTAAGATAACTAGAGCAAAGATTACTTAACAAGGTTACCTGCAAACACCTCACTGTCCCGGAGCTTCAACAGACGAGCTCTCTTCCTCGCAGAACCATCATTCCCCAGCCGCACCGCTGCAGCATCAGCTAACACATTAAGGTCATCACCATCTCCCTGCGGTAACGAACCCTGACTACCCCGAGCCAACTTCAAACAATTACGTCTCAAATGTCCAACAGACCCACAACTCCAACAAGATTCATTCTGCAAGCTCCTCACACCTTTCTGCCCTTCCTGCCACCTTCGAACCTTGTCTTGGCCGTGCCCACGACCCTTCAGAGACCCTTCTGCTACTACTGAAGCTGATCTCACCACTTGAGGACATTCCCGCTTCACATGTTCTTTAGAACCACAGTTCCAACAAACTCCTGCACCCTAACAACCTCCAACGTGGCGCCTTCCACAACGGTCACACACGGGTAGCTGAGCTTCCACTCCTTGATCATGCAGCACTTGCCCCAGATTTGCACTACCACCCAGACTTCGATTCCAGCAAAACCTTCCATCAAGCAGCCTCTTACGCTGACCGCTCCAGAAATCAGCACCCACAACTTCCTTACTTAAACCTTTCTCACCTTCATAAACTGAAACCACACTATCACGTTGCTCAACCCTTGGGAATTTCTCTCCAAGGTACCTTTCATAAAAGGCAGACACAAAGAAGTCCCAACTATATCATGGATGTGCGATGCCACCGCCACCGATGTCCACCAGGCACAAGCGTCCTCCAACATCAATGTGACAACACTTCCCAGCTTACAGGCATAGTCACAACCTTCCTGATCCAAAATTAGAATTACACTGGCCAACCAGGCCTCGAACGTCTCAGGTGTCGAACAATGATACTCCACAGCTCCCAAATCATGTAAACGATGTTTCGACAAACCCTCACATCCCACAGCCGGCACGTCTACAAGCCTTACTTTTGCCACAGCCTGAGATGTTCCCAACACCTCTTGAACCATACGTGATGAACTCTTCATCACAGTACCAGCTTCTTCCTCCTGCCTTACTACCTCAACTCCAGGCACTGAAGACTGAGACGAAACACCTCCATTAAAAGGTGAATTCCACGCCTTAACAACCTGCTCTAAAGCAGCAACCATCTCACCTAACTGCCATTCTCCCATCGATTTCACCGTGCTATTAACAACAAACAATCATAACAAAACAAACAAATTGATCAGACCAGCTTTAAGCAAGGATTCAAAACTCCAACTCCAAAATAACACAATAGCTATAATAATAAGGCAATGGGTATCCCAAATTCTCCCCTTTACATGACATAACAGTAAAAAACACATGGATATCACAACATC
The DNA here is from genome assembly GCA_030270665.1 of Hibiscus trionum. Lineage (NCBI taxonomy): Eukaryota > Viridiplantae > Streptophyta > Magnoliopsida > Malvales > Malvaceae > Hibiscus > Hibiscus trionum. The sequence continues at coordinate 2,041,047 of BSYR01000007.1, read as the reverse complement.
AAGCATATCAATCAACATACTTCGATCATACTCTCATCAAACAACATTCACTTGCAACAGCATAATATCAACATATCATACCCATCACACTTTCATCATTCATAAAATCAGCTCACATCACCAGCATAACATCAGCACAAATCCACATTAGTTCAATGAAGATTCACAATCAAAAGCATGCTAAAAACATCAACAATTCACTCAAAAACACGCATTTCAACCGACTTTCAACCACACATCGGAATAAACATCAAACACATATTACAACAATTTATCATTTTCCCCAAGCTTTCGCAACTCAGCTCTGATACCACCAAATGTAACCCCCTTAACCCGGCCCAGACGGTTGACCCGAATTAAGAAGTTTACACGGGGAAAACCAAAGTCAACCCGAAAGTCAACCTTGATTAACGACCCTTTTTTTTCTTTTTAAAAATTTTCTAGATGCACATTAAACCTAGGCATACTCTTGAGATAAGCATACTCAAAAATCACAGCAATCGGAAAACGATAAGGGACCCAATTGCACAAAATACGAATTTAGGGACCAAATTGTAAATTCTGAAAATTAAGAGGACTTTACCAATTTTTAAGTTACCATTATGAAATTAGTCATGTTTCATGCCTCTCTGCCAAATTTGATCTCAAACGGACATCTCAAACTCAAGCAATTGCACAAACAAGAATCAGGACTAAAACGTAAAGCTTGCAAACCTCAAAACCATTCAAATTTTATGCCCAACGGTCAGGTGTTCCGAAACGGGTCTAGGCCGTTCAGGAACACCCCTTGGCAGTAGCCAAAGTGTTCAGAAACGGGCTAGGCCGTTCAGGAACACCCTAGCCAAAACAAGGGCATGTTTCGAAACATGCAAGGGTGTTTCGAAACACCCTGCCCAGAAACAGTAGATTGGCCTGTTTTAACACCTTTAAACCCCATCAAACATGCTCCATACTATTCCACAATAAATCAACAACATGCCAAACATCAAACCTACCAACTTGCATCAAAATCTAGATACAAAACCACCCCTAGATGCACCAACTCATTCAACACATCCAACACTCAATCGTGCTTTTCAAACAAGAAGCATAGCATAACAACTTAAGCATAGGAAGATTCAAACGTTGCAAGCTTACACCACATGGTTCAAAATCATAAACCAAACTTGTTCAACATACACAAACTCATTAAACATCAACATAAGAGATTCCCCCCCCATTGCCTTTATTATCTATAGCTATTAACCGAGACATACATCTCAAGTGGAGCTCTCCTTGAATCCCTTGCTTCTCGCTGTTCCAACTTCAATTATCTGCATTGATGGACAAAAAGGAGCGCAAGCACATAATGCTTAGTGAGGAATGCTCAAAACCAAAACACCATCAATGCAGCGAGTCATAAAACCACTTTTAAAAAGCAAACTCGATTCGATAAACCAAAGAAATGTTTGAAAACCCTTTTCAACAACATGCTTAAAATCATGCATTTCTCAGACATGAAAACCAACCCTTAGCTTGAAGTTAAGTAAACCTTTTCAAAGCACAAACTTGCAAAACCATCGATTTAACCATTCCATGCATGAACATCATATACAAGGTTAAATACAAAATCCTTGGAAAACACTTCCATTTCACATCATACCTTTCTCATACTTGAATATCATTTAAAGCAAGAAACCTTTAAAAACCATTTACTCATTCAATCTAACACGTGCATTAAACAAATGCAACATATGAACCACATCATCAATATTTGCATCTCATGCCTTTAAAAACAAGTCTTCGCAAGACTTCAATGCACTAAAGAGATTTCATGCACACATGCCATTCTCAAAAGATAATCAACACTTGTTCAAGCTAACAAGTAATACATGCATTCATAAAGCATTACACACTTCTCATGCAACCATGCATCATTTCAAGCATCTCATGCTTCATTACATTCAAGAACATTATATTGGCTTCCAAGTGATAAACCATATCCACTTTTCAACTCAACATCCAATCGGATACGCGGATCACAAGCGTTGTCCCCACGCTTCATACACACTACCAATCTCAAGGTCCCCAAATGGAATTTTAACCACCATTTGACCTTACCATACACAAGGCCCTCATATGGAATTTTAACCACCATATGGCCTTAACATTCACAAGGTTCTCATATGGAATTTTAACCACCATATGACCTTAACATGCACAAGGCCCCCATATGGAATTTTAACCACCATATGACCTTAGCATCAACCATTGGTAGTTGTATAACATCACTAACGAGATCCGGGACATACTTCACAAGATCCACACATGGACTTTACACCACCATTGTGATCTTAACAAGCACAAGGTCCTCAAATGGAATTTTAACCACCATTATAACCTTTGCTTACACAAGGTCCTCAAATGGAATTTCAACCACCATTATGACCTTAACACAAGACCCACCCATGGAATTTTGACCACCATGGTGTTCTTAACCATCTCGTTAGTGTACTTGGATCGAGTTACCGGTTCACTCACAACCACTCCACATCCAAGGCGACTTTATTCACGGTGCACCCAATCCTATAGCCGGCTAACTATATCCGATTCAAGTAACCAAGAACCACTTACATCACTTGCCAATATAGCCAATTTACCACATTAATCCATTGATTTACAAGCATAACCAAAATGCCGAAACCATCAATTACCAACATCAATCCACTGTTTTTGAAGCACACACAAAGCCATTAAACAACATGCAACACTATGCAACAATTTCCACAATTCCAATGTACAAAACCAAGGATCTCTTACCTTGAGCATCCTTCACACATGGCTTTCAAAACCAGCATTAAACCATGCTAAAATATGCTTTCAAAACAGAATTTAAAACATGTAAATCGCATGCATTGCATCCAAAAACCACAAGTGCTTTTAAAACCAATTCAAAACACAACCAAGAGAAATATTCCATTTACTTACTCTTGAGCTTAGCTAAGTTGTTTAGACTTAAACTAAGCTCCCAAAACCTTCAAACCTTGGTTTTAAAGCCGAAAACCCAACTTCACTCACCGATACACAAAACAAGGCTAGCGAACAAGCCTTCCAAGCATCCGAAACCTTCAACACCACCTCTAATGCTCACGGATCTTCCTCCCCTGTTTCAAGCACATAACATCAGAGGATTAATGCATCATAATGCACTAAAAACACCAGCAACACAACTAAACTCGCTGCTCATCACAAATCCAACATTTCGGCTACCAAACACAACCGAAATCACCTCCAAACACTTCCAAAACTTAACCCAGCCAAGATCCATCACTTCTAACCATTTTTAAACATCAAATAACATCCAAAATGATCACAAACACGTCCTTATACCTCCAGCTATAACAGATCATCAAGATCACCCCAAAAACCACCAAAAACTCAAGCAAAACTTAGGAAATTCAACCTATTAGGGATTGCATTGATTAAACCTCAATTTCTCATCAATTAAACATTCATTTTTCATCAAATTGACATCTCAAAACACAGCCCAATCAGATCATACGAAATTCCATCAAAATCAAAGCAAATCTTGCATTTTAAAGCCAAGATCAAGAACACAATTGTAAAACCTTTAATAAAACACAAATCAAGGATTGAGAACTTAGGAATTTCAGTAAAGAACTGAGAGTTTAGAGGAGAAAGACGTTCATACCTCCAAACTTGAGTTTTCTCCCTTTTTGGAACCAAAATCTTGAAAATTCAATTAGCAAATGGTGAGGTTTTGTTGAAGAGATGATTAGAGATCAAAAGAGGATTAAAATCTCATGTTTGGATATCAAAATCAGAGGGAAATGCTCTGGAGAAATGTGTTTGGTTTGAGAGAAAAGATGAGAAAAATGAAAAATGGAATTTTAGGAAGTTAGTTGGAAATGCCAAAATATCTTCCCTCCCTTTTTCTTTTATTTAAAAACCATTAATTAAATCTTTAATATTTAGGAAAAATCTGGAGAAACTCCTATTGGGTAAATAGCTCCTTAAAGATTCAAAGTTTCAATCCTTTTTAAAGCAGTCTCACAGTTTTCGAAAATTACATTTTGGTCACTAACCCAAAATGTCACACTTCCAAGCCTCATTTTGTAAAATTGATTTCACCTTTCTCTTATATATAATAAAAGAGGATTTTAAGACATTTTTCCATATTTTTAATGCAACCCGAACTAGGCTTTCCTAAAAATCACCTTTTATATTCGAACCGCAACCCGACCGGTCCGGTCCAAACCCAAAACTTCTAAGCCCAAAATTGGGGTGTTACATGTAGACGCCGGCCGGCCACCATGGAAGTCACGACAGGGGAGGGTTTGCTAGGATCTGGTTGTTGGCTCGAGCACGTGAGCCCATTTTTTCCTTTTCTTTTTGTTTGCTATTTTTGACCCCCTTTTTTGCTTTTTTCATTACATTTAATATTTTTATTTCCCTGTTTCACTTCTCCATAATTATTTTGGATCATAATTATTAAAATTATTTTTTTCCTTTTTTTTCTTTTCTTCTCTAAAAGTGGGCTTCAAAATAAAAATGGGTCTTGTTCCTTTTTCTTTAAAAGTGGGCTTCAAAATGGGATCTGTTTTTTCTTTTGAAATGGGCTTTAAAAATGGGTTTTGAAAGATGGGTTTTTATTGTTTTTTTATTTAAAAAGGGTGGGACTGTTATTATTTAAAGGGAAAAGGATTTTTTATTTTTTTCAGATTTTTAAAACTGAGGTGAAAATTTAGTGACAACACCGGCTACAACATTAGCCTTCCCTGGATGGTACTCGATCGTCAAGTCATAATCCTTAAGCAACTCCAACCACCGTCGTTGCCTAAGATTCAACTCTTTTTGCATCATCAAGTACTTCAAACTTTTGTGGTCCATGTACACCTTACACTTTTCACCATAAAGGCCTCCAAATTTTCAAGGCAAACACCACCATATCAAACTCAATGTCATGCGTAGGGTAATTACGCTCATGTACTTTCAACTATCGAGATGCATAAGCTACCACTCTACCCTCCTGCATCTACACACATCCCAAACCAACATAGGACGCATCATTATAAACCACAAACTCTTTACACAATTCAAGTTGAATCAAGATAGGAGCTTGCGTCAACGCTTCCACCAAGTTCTCAAAAGCTTGTTGTCTAACCTCTGTCCATTCGAACTTAACATCTTTTTGTAACAACTTTGTCAAAAGAGCAGCAATCCTTGAAAAACCATCCACGAACCTACGGTAGTATCTCGCCAAACAAAGGAAACTACGCACCTCATTAACTGAATTAGGTGACTTCCAATTCATCACCGCCTCAACCTTTTGGGGATCGACCCGAATCCCTTTGGCTGACACTACATGTCCAAGAAAAACGACTTCCTTAAGCCAAAAATCGCACTTGCTCAACTTAGCATAAAGCGGATTTTCCAACAAAACTTGCACACAATCTGCAAATGCTTATCATGATCCTCCTCGGTACGAGAGTACACGAGAATGTCATCCATAAACACATCCATAAAACTATCCAAAAACTCATGAAACACACGATTCATCATATCTATAAACACAGCAGGGGCATTAGTCAAACCAAACGGCATCACCCAGAACTCATAATGCTCGCACCACGTACGAAAAGCAGTCTTAGGCACATCTACATCCTTTACCTTCAACTAGTAATATCCAGATCTCAAATCAATCTTGGAAAACACCGAGGCACCTTGAAACTGATCATACAAATCATCAATCCTTGGTAAAGGATACTTGTTCTTGACTGTCAACTTGTTCAATTGACGATAATCTATACACATTCGCATCGAGCCATCTTTCTTCTTCACAAACTAGACTAGTGCACCCCAAGGTGAAACATTAGGCCTAATGAAACCTCGATCAAGCAACTCCTAAAGTTGCGTCTTCAACTCCTTCAACTCCTTAGGTGCCATTCGATAGGAAGCAATAGACACTGGAGTCGTATTTTCGTACAACTCAATACCAAACTCAACCTCTCTATTCGGTGACAAACCAGGCAACTCTTTTGGAAATACACCCGGAAACTCACATATTGTGTGTATGTCCTGCACTCGCACCTCTTTCGTACTCGGATTGATCATATAAGCCAAGAAAGCTTCACATCCCAAACGCATCAATCGACTCGCTTCAAGAGCCAAAACCACGTTAGATAAGAACTTTAAATTTTTTCCTACGATCACCACCTCATAATCATCGACAAGTTTCAACGAAACTTGCGAGGTGTCAAAATCAACCACAACCCTATGCTCAGATAACCAATCCATACTAAGGATTACATCGAAACCATAGAAAGGCAACTCTATAAGATCAACCTCAAACACATGACCTTGAACAGACAAGGGACACCTCCTATACAACTTCCTCGTAACAACTGTCTCACCAAAAGAACTGGTTGCACGCATACCAACATCTAACAACTCAATAGGTAAATCAACCACTTGTGCATGCTCACGCAAAATGTGTAACACCCCAAAATCTAGTCTAGTCGGAATTAGGTTCTGGTGATCAGAAATTTCACATCGATAAAGTCTAAATATAGTATTGGCTAGTTAATTATTGACATCGGACTCTAACTGAGTTAATTTATTGAGTACTAGTCTTATGAATTTGTTAAAAAAGCTCTATAGTGACCAAATTATAGCTATCGAAAAGTTTGGGGATAAAAACCATAAAGTATTGAGAGTTGAGGGACTAACCTCGCTATTAGCCCCTCCTCAATTAAAGACATCACCTATATGGATAATTTGGATGAGCTTCCTTCATGTGAAGGAAAGCTGTCGGTTTACTAAGCAAAACATATTGAATAGAATTGAGAAAAAGCTTACCCGAGACATTGAAAGCAAACACCTCTCCAAACTCTTCATCTTCATCATCTTCTACCTAAGCAAGCACCTTTATTGGAGCTAGCTTCAAGCTTCGTTTTTCTTCTTTTTATTGTTGTCAAATCATTTCTATCGATCGAGTAAGCTATATTTCTCAATCGGCTATTAGATTCCATGGATGTATTGAGCTTAATCTTAAGCTAGGGTTTCGACTATCCATGGATATTTCATTGTTGTTGTCTATATTGAAATCAGATATCGATTTTGATATTGTTATATTGATTACGTATTATCGACCATGATAATTTCCCTATCGATTTTCTAGCTCAAAAAGTGGAGAGAGAGGTTTCGTCATCTCCATCGAAAGCTTAAAGCAAAGGCATTGTTATCCGAGAGTCGTAAGAGCATCAGATTTCAAGGTGAGTGTAGTCGGAGTCTCGAGATTAGGCGAGGAGCCTACCCGAATCCTTTATTATTGATTTCGATCATTTAGCTAACATTACTATTGAGGAAGTTGCATCAGATTGTTAACTGACTCATTGGTAAACGTTGGTAAGTTGTTATTGAATATCAGACATAGTTATTGGCATCGCCATCATGCATTGTCATCGATATAATTATTGTTATTGAAATATTGTGATGAAGAATATTGATATTGACATTGACATTGAAACTATGGCATATTGATAATGAGACGTGTTTACTATTGATAATATTGGAGTCATTGATCATTGAATTTATCATTGAACATTGAATATGGATACGGATTTGGAAACCTTGGATTTGAATGGACATTGGATACAATTGGCATACCATATAATTCATGAGCTTAGTGTACGGGTGGACTACGGTCATAGGGCTACAGCCTATGTTGATTTGGCGAGGCGGAGGGAATTGTTTTGATATTGGTCATATTGGCGAGGCGGAAGATTAGACCATTCATTGATTTGGCGAGGCGTAGGAATTCACGTATCCACTATCTTGATTCAATCAAAGGGTTAATAATGAAATTGATATGTTAAACATTGTACATGGAAATATAGCATTGACATTGATGAGCATGAGATAATGTATGTACTTCATACATTGTTTTTCATATTGTTGTGACTACCTCACTAGGAAATGTATGCCTAACGTGTCCCATCTTATGCATTTCAGGTTAAGGAATCAATCCCTTTTGAAGATCGAATAAGTCACGACAAGACAAGTCACTACAAGCCAAGTAATGTATATTAACCTTATGAACTCCTAGGAAGGTGGAAAAGTAGGTGTACAAGTCTTTTGTGACTATTTTGCTATGCTTGTAAGATGCATAAGTTGTAATAGTATTAAATGCCCTAAAATGACTTTTGGTAAGGCTAAAAATTGGTAAAAATGGCATATTTGGCTCACATAGGTCAAAACCTAGTAAACGTATTCAAATGATGATGAAATTTGGTATGCTAGTATTTTATAGTATTGAAATATTGTGTGTAAAGTTTCATTCCATTTTAACACCATTTGGTAGGCCAATTCGATTAAAAACCAGCAAAAATATGTCATTACAGGTCATGCCGTATCGATACGAGGTAATGGCATATCAATGCGATTAAGCATAATTAGACCTATGGAACAGGGCGTTTCGATACAGATTTGAGCTGAACTGGAACATTTTGCAAGTGGAATCCTCTATTCTGATACAGGTCTAACCTGTATCAAAACAGGTAAAAGTCAATGTCAAAGATAGTCAACCTGTACCGATACAAGGCTTGCTCATATCGATACGGTATAAAGGACAAACTCAACTTAGGTTGACCATCGTACACCCGTATCGAAACAGCCATAAGGTGTTTCGATACAGGGTTAGTTAAGTTAGTTATAAAGGCAAAAATTGAAGGATTGCAATGTTCACAGTTTGGTCATTGGAACTAGGATGATTAAATTGGATGAGTAAATGAATTCCGAATGGTATGTAAATTTACAAACATGTTATTATTGTATTGAATTTCATTATGGTACAAACAATTGTATCAAAGGACCTCTAATTTGTCATATTTATAGTTTGGTCCCTAAAACTTGTAAAAGTTAAATATTGGTCCTAAATGATTAGATATTGGCTCATAATGGATTAATTGAACTAAGACATATATCCGGTAATGTTTTGTTTGTATACTATTGGACAATTTTTGATTATGGAATGAAATTTTATTACATTGATCATTGTACTGTTTGTTGGTAGCACCTTCTGACTCGATTCTCGACCAGGCCGGGAAGGGGGTGTTAAAAAATGTATGAATGAGTAGAACCAGAATCAATCAAAGAAAGTAATGACAATGATTTCAAAGTAAAGGTACCTGCGATCAAATCTGTGTCATTCCTTCCCTTTCGGTGTTCATACACCCTAGCTTGTCCATCTCCCTCAAGCTGAACAGCAACAACATGATAAACATTCCTTTGTCCATCATCTCTATGCTAAAAGTTAGCACGACCATGCCCACGGCCTCTTTGTGGCTCAGCAGCTCGCACCGAAGCTTATCAATCTCTAGTAGGTTGTGTACAATCATGCTTCATATGTCCTCGTGTTCCACAATTCCAACACGTTCCTAGATTACCCCAACACTCTCTCATGTGCCTTCTACCGCCTCGGTTGCATTCTAGATTACGAACAAAGGCATTCTGGCCTTGATGACCAAGACAAGGGTTACCACCACCACGCCTTGGGTCCGGTTGATACCTCCGATCCTTATGCTTCTTGTAATGATCCTTACAACCATCAAACTCAGCCGACCTCTTTTCAGCACTAGAACCACTCGAACAAGCAACTAAACCCAAATTTTGCTCGATGTCCTTAGCCAGAGTGACTAAGACATCAAAATCGGTGTAATCTAAAGCCAACATGTATGTCTTGACATCCTTTACAAGCCCGTAGTGAAAACGATCACATCTCTTCTTCTCGTTAGGAACCAGTTCAGGAGCATACTGGCTCAACCGAACAAACTGAACTTCATATTCAGAAATGGTCATGTTTCCTTGCACCAAAGACATAAACTCTTGCTTCTTCTCATCAAGATAGCAAACACCCAGAAACTTCCTCTTGAAAGCAGTTTCGAAGAACTCCCAAGAAACATTGGCAAGTTCCATACCCGCAGTGATGGTCATCCACCATGTATAAGCATCTCCGTGAAGCAAGGATACAACACAATCCAGCTTTTGTTCATCATTGCACCCCATCTGACCAAGAATCCTCCAGGTGCTCACAAACGAAGCCTCAGAACCCTCAGGAGACAGACCTCGAAACTCAATTCCACCCAAACTGCGTAAACGCTCCAAAGGCAATCCAACATTAGTACTAGGCTGAGGTGCGGCCACATGCATACCCGCTATCGCTGCCTGAAAAGCCCCAGTTATAGCCTGAATCAACGGTGTCATATCAGCAGCAGCCTGCTCTTGCACTGCCTGAGGTCCAACACCTCCAATGCCAGCTCCCGCACCAGCTCCATCACCACCAGGAGGAGGTGGAGGGGCGGCAAATTCTCAACGTTCTCGTTTACAGCATCACGACTACCAAATCTAAGCTCTCATCTCGGTCCCATCTCAAATAGAGTGCAAATCTAAAACTTGATAATGCCAAAATGAAACAATTAGGTCAACCAAAAGAAAGAATCCAAGGAGCTCAAGTTTTGCCTTTCAAAACCAAAATTCTCTTTACATTAGTAATAATATGGCAATGGGTACCCTTACTCTCTCCGCCAACAGCACATAACAATCATAAATCATGCTATCAAACACTGTGCATCTCACAAAAATCAAACAATGATCATAACATAGCATAGCCAACCACCGTGCATAGCATTCATTAAAGAAATCACTCAAACAACAATATTACACCAATATTACCTCCCAATTCTTTCGCAACATGGCTCTGATACCACCAAATGTAACCCCCTCGATCTAGTCTGGGTGAAAGACCGAACCGAACGTATCACACAGGGAATATTGAAGTAAACCGGGAAGTTTACCTCAATAAACGACGTTATTTTTCATTTTATCTTATCTAGATGTTCATTATCGTCCTATGCGATAAACATAACAGCGAAACAATTTGCAACTCAATCAGATAATGTTTAGGGACTTAATTGTATACCAATGCATGTTAGGGACCATTTTATAATTTTAACAAAATACAAGGACTTCTTCCATAATTAAATTACCAATATTCAATTAGTCATTTTATATGTCTCTCTGTCAAATCTCAGCTCAAAACAATCATCCAAGCTCATTTAATTGCATCCACAACATTCAGGGACCAAAATGTAAAGAAATAGAACTTCAACTCATACCATCAACTACTTTAATCGCTGGCCGTATCGATACACAAAGGCATGTATCGATACGCTCTTAACTTAAAAGCTTCCAGTTACGAATTCAAAAAGCTTGTATCGATACACCCTTAGACTGTATCGATACACGAATTTCCAGTAGCTCAAAACCGTACCGATACGTCTTCGTGTACCGATACCCCCAGTCAATTACACGAGGACCGTATGGATACGTTTTCCACCATTTCGATACGTTATGCCTAAAATGGATTAGCTGTATCGATACGCCTGGGCCTGAAATGTCACATTTTGCTGGTTTTTCACACTTTAATCCAATCAAGAACATTCCAACATGCTTCCAACATATCTAAACATCAAAACTCAATCATACAAGGCAGAATCAACATTATAACATGTCAATATGCATCAAGGGAATCTATAGGCAGGCAATCTACGCAAAATAACTACTCAAGAGCCAAAATGCAAGATAAAGCAAATACCAACAGGTAAGGCCATTTACAAGTCAATAAGTGCATCTTAAACTTGCCACAAAACAGGGAGTTTCAAAATACACTCTCCCAAAACATAAAGGCATCCTCCCATTGCCAACTATTATTACTAATAAGTAAACATAAAACTATACTTAAGCTAAGTCACTCCTTGGCACCCTTCTTGCTTCTTTGCTGCCCAAAAATGCTAATTCTCTGCATTGTTGGAAAAAGAGAGCATAAGCAATAATGCCTAGTGAGGGATGCTCAAAACAAGCCAACAACAACATGTTAACATTTGTTAGGCAAGTTTAGTTTGACCTAGGTGTCTGTCCGATGAGGAAATTTTAATCCTTTGATGCCTATGCCACCAGAATAATAATGCCAAGATTGCTTGCCTATTGATCTCTAGTTTAGGGAATTGAACATTCACTTAACACGCGATATGTATCTAGTTCCCTAGCAAACTTAAACTTTTTGAAACCATGCTCAGAATTAAAAAATGTTTATGCCAGGGTGATTAAAAAAGAGAAATAAATAAGGCAGCAATGTTCTTCCATGGCACTAAAAAAATTTGAACTCCTCTTCCCCTAGAGATAATAAGTTACTTGGGGCTTCGTGGTATGCTCCCTCTTAGTTCTCAAGTCAAAAACTTTAGGGTATGAGTTGAAGAGAGAGCCTGGTGATGCATGGGTTAAGGTGGGGATTCATGGTATGTTCCCTCTTATCACTCACGCTAAACAGTGTCACGAAGCTTAAATTAATGACAAAGACCCTTGGCAAGAAAGAAAAAACGAAAATAAATTCTGAGTTTTTGTTGTAAAATTGGTTAAGGGAGTTAGTGGTTATTTGATGCATATTGCTTACACTTCATGCACTTTCTTTCATGACCTTGGACTAGAGTTATATTACTGCTCTTGAGTTTATTGTCTGCCTGGCATTACTGCACTAAGATTACTGAGAATAGATCTATGCCAAATTTTTCTTGCTTACATTTGTTGGCATGCTAACCAAAACTTTGCCGAGGTATTATTTTCACATTTTGTAGTATTTCTATTTTCCTTTGCATTACTTGAGGACAAGTAATGAGCTAAGTGTGGGGGAGTGTTGACGCTCCAAAAGTACTGATTTATATACCAATTTCACATGCTTTTACTTGTCTTTTAAGTACATTTAGTTGCATTTTTCCTTTGGATTTATGCATTTGCATTAAGAGTTAGGATTTTGTGTTATGCCAGTTTGAAAGGTTTTTTGACACCTTTTTGCACGATGGCATAAAAAGAGGCACAATTTCTGGAAGGACAAAGCAATCCAAAGAAGGAAGGAGATGATGCCGAGTAGTTGTTGGCACAGAAGGACCTTTAATTGGCAAGCATCGGTTGGCAGAGAAGAGAATTTGATGCCAAGCCAAGAAGTTGTTGAGTCCAAAAAAATAGTACCTGATTAGGTACGAAAAATAGGGATTGGATCATTCCCCGAATAAATAGCAAGCAGTGCCAAGTGCAGTTGGCAAGACCATGCTAAGCTGCGATGCCAAAGGAGCGTTGGCACGGTGACGTCAGCTCTAATCCGATCAGCCTTGAGATTCAAACGTTGGATGAGATGATCCTTTTCTTTATCCCCTTCACATTCAAATACAAATCCAAGATAAACCAAGGCTATCCCTTGAGTTCTATTTATACCCGATCAATCAAGAACGGAAGAGAGAGAGACCAGAACTAAAGAGTGGTCGGAGTCCAAGGAGTTCAACCTACGACCAAGGCCTGGCTGTGGAAAGCTGCAGCGAAAGACCCTCTTCTAGCCCATCCTTAGTCGGATTATTTTTATTTTATTTTCAAATGATGATGGATGTTAAAAACGATGATGTTTTTTTGTTATTAACCCCACCATGAACTAATTTCATAGTTGGTGGGGGTGTTTAGGTTGATTATTATGTTTTATGCTTAGCTTTTAATAAATCATAATTGCCTCAGCAATGTTTTGTTATATCTGGCATGATATCCATTTTTAAGCGTATTGCCAAACGAGAGCTGACACTCTCTTTTTAAAAGTATTATGCCAAGCAACGACTGGCATAGTCAGCCTATTGCAACTCAATATCATAACTGACTTGGGCGGCGATGAACGAATGCTAGATATTGAGGTGAGATGCTTCGAAAGAAGATGTTCAAGTAGATGAACTTACTTCAGGAGTGAAATCTACCCCTCAGGAGTAAAGATTGGGACTTAATCAAATCGGTTTTGAGAAAACAAGCACTATAAATATATAAGGGTTTTTAACATAAACTATTTAGGGCATTGACCATCGAACGATGCAATGCCACCATTGAATATGCTCGACAAACAATGCCTAGACATGATTAATTGAAAGCCGGCATGGCATGATTAATTTGAAAACCAGGAACTCCCTGCAAATATTCATCATTTGCTAAGACACTCTCTTGCCAACGTTGTATTTTCTTTTATTTTCTTTCCCTTCATTCATCTCTATTTCAACTCAAAACAAACATTTGCATTAAAGCAAATGAATTTGCACATGGTGCAGTCACACTCTCTTGCTAAGACACTCCCTACCAATACTCATCATTTGCTAAGACACTCCAATGGGGATGCCTCTGTATCAATTGCTCTTTGGAAAATCCTGCACTTACCTGTTGAGTTAGAACATAAAGCGTTGTGGGCTTTAAAGCAAGTGAATTTGCATTATGAAGCTGCTGGGAAGAAACGACTATTGGATCTTATTGAGTTGGAAGAAATTCATTACAATGCTTATGAGAATGCTTCCATTTACAAAGACAAAATCAAACGCTGGCGTGACAAGATCATATTGCAGCAAAAATTTGAAGTTGGACAATTAGTTTAGATGTTTAACTCACGACTAAAGCAACACCTTGGCAAATTACAGTCATGGTGGTCAGGACCTTATGAAGTTGTGGAAGTGTTTCCACATGGTGCAGTCACAATCAAAGATCGCAAGGATGGGCACCAATTAAAAGTCAACGGACAAAGATTCAAACATTATTTTTGTGACTGATTCTAAAAGTGTTGAGACCATTGAATTGGTCAATTTCTCTCATTGCTTGTTCTCTTTAATTTCTTTTATAGTATTAGATTAATTTGTATTTATTTCATTTCTTGTTATTTCTTTTTTCTTTTATTTAGAACAACTTTCCCCTTGCATTGGACTGGAATTTATTTTTCTTGAAAAAGTTGAAAAGCCTGCTAATGAAGATGTTGTTGTTGAAGATATGTTTGTTGCATCAAAGATTGTGGATGCAACATCTGAGGGACCTAAGTTGGAGCTAGATACAGCTAGACCGGTGAAATATGCTCCTGAAGTGGAAGAACAAGAGGTCAATCCTCTTACGATGGTGGTATATCGAGCACCATCTCAGTTCCATCCTATTGCAAGGATGGCTGGTGATGCCTGGAGCAATAACCTGAAGATGAATTGGATGTTGTTCCTCAAAAAAAGGAAAAGAAGCGCAAACGCTCCAAGTCAAAGGACAAACAAAGAAAGAAGCACAAGGAGGAGAAGAGAGGAAAGAAGAAGAAACATTGTGATGCTGCCTCTACACAAGAGCCTTGTCTGAGTTAATGTTTAGATTTTTTCGTAGGCATACATTTCATGTAGTGTAATTTTTTGTTGTTAAAAAAGTATTGTCATTACATTTGTATTCGCATTGTAATCGCATTTCATTTATTGTCATTGCATTTATTTTTGTAAATGCATTTTCTTTTCTTTCATTGCATGTTGTTTTTGCATTGGGGATAATGCAATCTTTAAGTTTGGAGGCATACACTTGGGATTTGAAATGCACCCCCATTTCAAAAATATTTTTTAAGCAAATGCAAGATTCATTTTGTGTTCTAAATATTTTGTTTACATTGGATGCTTCAATTTTGAATCATGTTAACTGGTAAAGGGTTGGTTGGATACATGTGATAAAATGTTGTATGAGAATTCTGCATAAATAAATTTGCTTGCTTGAGTAATGGATACCTAGCATCATCTCTTTTATTTTACATGAATTCTTTCTTGTTCAGTCGTTGCTATATATGATAATAGGTCTTATTATGCGTAAATAAAAAGGCATTCAAATGTGGGTGTAATATGAGAGTAGCTTTAGGGGGAATACTCCTCTACATGCGTTCGAAAAAAAAATCTGGCCAAAGGTTGTCGTTGTATGAGTGTGTGTAGAAACAATAAAGTACTTTCTAGGGGTTCGTTGCACAACATCTTACTTCTCGAGATCTTAGGATGCATTCATTCTTCGATATCATTCGTTGCTAATAAAAAAATTAAATTAAGTATATATATATATATATATATATATTAATGTTATATTAAATAAATGTTGTTTAGGTGGATAGAATCTGAGATGTTAGGCATGATACTATGTATTGTTGAAATGCTAGTTCATTTATTATTATGCTTGAGTTGTCGATCCAATCTTCTATCATGTTGATGCAATTGATTTGTTTATGGTTGAGATGATTCAACTAGCTAGAATGTTCTTAAACCTTGTTGTTTTCACTTTTGCTTGTGGACAAGTAAAAACTTAAATTTGGGGGTGTTATAGCTATCTAAAGAGCAAGTATTTCCTCCTTATTTATTGATTAAATTGTCCCTACATTAATTCCTCATGCATTTATTTCTGCATTTTTTGTTTGTTATTTGTATTTTCTATAACTCTAGTCATCTTTGCTCTTTTACGCAAAATTCTGCCTTTCTGATGCTTTTTTGTTGTAATGATAATATCAATGCAAAATAATTGTATTCACTGCAGCCAGATTCATTACTACAGCCGCCAGCTGTCCAGATCCTTAAGGATAAGGATGACGACGCCAGTTGTATAGTCTGTTGGTAACAGCCTAAGTATGCATTCCTTCACACAATTCACATGAAGGATACGTGTCCTCCTTAGATCAGCCTTTAAAAAGGATATTTTTATGAGAGAGAAAGACAACAAAAATTGTGATTATCATTTTCTCGTCAACTTTGAAAGCTTGAAATCCTCTCCCATGGTCGCTTGAGCTTAATTTCTGGAAAATCAAGGTCAGACGAGGTAGAATTCTTGGTGAAAATGAAGATTCTAAGTGCTGAAGCAAGGAGAGACGCGTAGATTTATCCGAAATCGAGCTAGGAGTAGAGGTTTTAGTTTGAGTTTATATGTTTCTTTGTAATTAGCGAATGATGGTATACTATTTCTTTTGTTAATGAATTTAACTTGTTTTGGATTTTGATTTGTAATTTATTCCATAAACTTTCTTTCTTGTTTCAATTGTTGGATCAGAATGATTATTTGATTGAACGTGTTTTAGTATA
The DNA here is from genome assembly GCA_030270665.1 of Hibiscus trionum. Lineage (NCBI taxonomy): Eukaryota > Viridiplantae > Streptophyta > Magnoliopsida > Malvales > Malvaceae > Hibiscus > Hibiscus trionum. The sequence goes on along the minus strand of BSYR01000007.1, from coordinate 2,024,077 downwards.
ACTATTGAAATTAGAAGATGCAGTGACAGTTCAGATTAACAAGCATTGCAACGAAAGTTGGATGCGAATACAACTGGAGTTGATTTACTTGTTTAAGAATATGTAGTTTCGGCGAGCAATGGAAGTTGTGATAAAATTGCATATTTGAGTCATCGTTGAAAAGTTGAAAGAAAGTTAGCAACTCAAGTTAATATAAACTGTAATTAAATCATCATATGAACCTTCCTTGCTGCATTTGGTGATCTGCCGAGTTGAACCGAGAGGATCCTGTTTCCTTTCTGATAATCTACTTCCTTTGTTATTACATTTTATTGCTTCCACAAAACCCTTTAATATCGCTCTTTTTATCTTTTCTTTACAGTCAAAACTACACTCACATTTCTTTTTATTTACAGTATTGCTTGCATCGACATATGATTACAACCAAGTTCCTATCCTCGTGGGGTCGATATTTGACAGGATTTACATGTCAACTATACTTGCATCGACAGCGTATGCTTGCACAAATCGTGTGACGTCATTTCACTGATCAACTTCCATACCATACGCTTCAAGTGCTTCGGCGAATAACGAAAAGCCAAAGTTGGTTCTGGGCAGCTGCTTCATTCTCAAGGCGGTGTCATCTTCTGTTGCTACGGCAATGATATGATGATGACCCTTTAAATCTTTAGTCTTCTTAAAAATAGAAAGCAAAACATCAAACTAGATCGTTTGGTTTATGGTCTTAGCCTGACTGTGATACCTCCCTTAGAATTGTTGTGGCATTTTTTTCTTTAAATAACCAACGTAGGAAGCTGAAGAACTGTTTTCTCTTAAGTGTGCCAAGCTCTCGATTGCTCAACAAAGGAGAATACTTTTTCATGGTGGCTTTGAGCAACCACCTTAAAAAACTGAAGTACCTTTTTCCCATGAGTATATCAAGCCTTTGATTGAATTTAGCACCCTGGTAGTGCTTAGACTTTGCTTTTTTTTTCTTTGATGTCGAGGTACAATCATCGTCAATCAATTCTAGAAATGTCGTAGCAATCTTCGGTAAATCTTTAAGTTCTAGTAACATATTCTCTGGCATTTTTGTCATGGCAAGATTCTCTTGCTTCAATTCTTCATTTTCGGCCATTTGAAATCTACTTTTCCTTTCACCAACTACCCATTTGAGTGCCCCTCTCTTCCCAATGTCGTTCATGATCAGAATCAATTTTATGTGCTGCTCTAGTACATTCTTGTGGCTATCCCTTGGCAGACTCTACCATGGCATTCTGGTTAGAATAATTGTCTGGTTTTGCCTCGGCATTGCACTCTTCAAAGCAAAATTTATAACTAAGAAAATTAACTATCTGAAACTAATGGGATTCAAATCCCAAATATTATAATGGGTAAAGAACACAAATGGTCACTAAATTATTCTAAAAAATACAAAACGGTCACTAAACTTTTAAATATTACATAATGGCCATTAAACTTTAGTTTTTGTTACAAAAACTAAATTTTAATGCCTATTATGTAATCATGCTAAAATTTTATCAATAATAGTTACTTTGTTCTAACATCTAAATATTTGTGTAAATATTCGGTTATTATAGAGAATAATACGGAAAAACAAATATCTGAATGAAAATCAAAATAAGTTAAATACTGAGAAAATACTTTTGTACACAAGTTGTGTAAACTATAATTTATACATCTTTGTTAATTATAGGTGTTAGAAGTTCATGTTGTATGGTTTAGAATTTGAGATTTTTGGTTGGTAGGGTGAAAAGAAAATTTGATTAAAAATTGAATTTTTTTAATTGGTGTACTTGGTATGAAGAATGAAAATTTTGAGAGAAAAAAAAATGTATCTTATTTTCATTTATTGTTTAATAGAGTTGAAAAATGAGAAGAAAAAAAATAAACGTTGATACATTCAAATTTTAAACTAACTCACATTTAACCGTATTTTCTCTTCTTCAAAACTAGTAGACAAGATAAATAATGTCTATTGTTGGTCTCCTTTTACAAGAGGTGCGTTTAATTCTGCAGTAGAATACGAATTTTCGAGTACAGTTTATGCGTAAATAAGCTAATCAAGCGACTCTTTATCTTCTGGATCAAAAAAAAAAAAAAAAAAACTAATCAATTATCAAGCGACTCATATTCTTGCTCAGTGGGCATTAAATAGTGTTTCCCTACTTTCTAATTTCTATGCTGACTGTCCCTTTATTATTGTTATCATATTTTATTAATTTAAAATAAGAATAAATATATGTTCAAAAAAAATAAGAATAAATATTCTATATATAAACTGAAAGTTTCCACAAGCACCTTAGTTTTAGGGTATATAGTTTAGTTGTAAGAGGATAGAATTTAGAGATAGTTGTTATAATTTAGAGTTTAGGGTTATAATTTAGGGTTTATAGATTAAAACCTAAATTCTTACCGTATTACCCTAAAAACTAAACCCTAACTTATAAACCCTAAATTAAAACCTTAAACCTTAAATTGAAACAATTATCCTTAAATTCTAAATCCCTACACTTAAACCTCTAAACCCTATACCCTAAACTAACTCCCTATACCCTAAAACTAAGGCGTTTGTGAAAATTTTAAGTTTCTACGCCAGTGTATAGGATATTAATCCTTAAAATAATAAAAAGACAAATATTTGTTATGTCCACGATCACTCTAGATTTTCATTATTATAAATGTTACCTCCGCTATCATATTTTCAATCATTAAGCAACTAAAAGAAATAGTATCAATTGTGGCAAACGAATGGATAAAGAACAACAGCCACAAACTTCACCTCATGTACTAATCTTCCCTCTCCCTGCACAAGGCCATGTCAACTCAATGCTGAAGCTTGCTGAGCTACTAGCACTAGCTGGCCTGAAGATCACCTTCCTAAACTCTGATTTCGTCCATGAACAACTTCTCCGTCACACCGATGTTCTTTCCCGATTTTCGAAATATGCGGGATTTGATTTCCGGACTATACCGGATGGTCTCCCCGACGAGCATCCCCGAGCAGGTCATGGTTTCATGAAAATCTTTGAATTTTTGGAATCCACAACCAAACCAATTTTCAAGGAGATGATGGTTAATATCAAGCCGAGAGTGGACTGCATAATAGCAGATGGGGTTTTGGGGATTGCAGTTGATGTTGCTGAAGAGCTTGGAATTCCAGTCATTCAATTCCGTACCATTAGTGCTTGCTGCATCTGGGCTTATTTTGCAGTCTCTGATATGATTCAAGCTGGGGAGCTTCCAATCAAAGGTATTCATTTCATTATTTTCCTTTCGTTATATTGTTTGGAGATACCAACCATTACCAACTCAATTCTACTCATCTTGGCCATTCATTAGTTACAATTCCTACAAATAAAATCAGGGGTTTAATAATTCATTTCATTTGATATTATGAATTAAATAATTAGAAAAATATATAATGCACCGGCGGTAGAAATATTTTATTTCCATAAACGCCTTAATTTTAAGGGTTAGGGATCTAATTTAGGTTTTATAGTTTATGAGTTTAAATTTAAAGGTTTAGAATTTTGGGTATGTGCTTAGAATTTAGGGTTTAGGAGTTTAGAGGTTATGGTTTATATTTTATGTTAATATGTTACGGATTTAGGTTTTTAGCTGTAAACTGAATCTCTAACCCCTAAAATTATAGCGCTTGTAAAAACAAATATTTCTACCGCCGGTGCATGATAAAATTACCCATTATATAAAAAAGTAAACATTAAATTATTCAAATTTTATAAAGTTGCCAAACAATTCTGAACCTTTGTATTTGAAAAAAAAACGCATTGAAGGAAAAGAAGATATGGATCGCCTGATAACAAGTGTTCCAGGCATGGAAACATTTCTTAGATGTCGAGATCTCCCAAGTTTTTGTCGAGCAAGTGACACAATGGATTCAACTCTCCAGCGTATTTCCCAAGACACGAGAAAAAATTTCGAAGGCCATGGACTGTTATTAAACACTTTTGAAGACCTAGAAGGAGATATATTATCCCATATGCGGACCAAAGCTCCCAAAATCTACACAGTGGGACCTCTCCATCTACACTTAAGGACGAGACTTTCCGATTCAAGTCGAACATTGTTGGATCAATCCTCCAATAGTTTTCATGAAGTCGATAGAAGTTGCTTGCCATGGCTTGATAAGCAACCAAAGGGATCCGTTATTTATGTAAGTTTTGGTAGCCTTGCAGTTTTGTCAAGTGAAGAGGTTATCGAGTTCTGGTTTGGGCTTGTCAATAGCGGGAAGCGGTTTTTATGGGTTCTAAGGCCCGATAATATGGTCGAAAAAGGCGATAGTATTCCGGTGGAGCTTATAGAAGGGACTAAACAAAGAGGGTGCATAGTGAGTTGGGCACCACAAGAAGAGGTGTTAGGTCATGGGGCGATTGGTGGATTTTTGAGCCACAGTGGATGGAATTCAACTTTGGAGAGCGTGGTGGAAGGGGTGCCTATGATCTGTTGGCCTTATTTTGCTGATCAACAAATAAATAGCCGATTTGTGAGTCAAGTGTGGGGATTGGGTTTAGATATGAAGGATTTGTGTGATAGGCAAATTGTTGAGAAGATGGTGAATGGTTTGATGGTTGAAAAGAGGCAAGAATTTGTGAAATCAGCAACCAAAGTGGCTAAGTTGGCCAAAGAATGTGTAAATGTTGGTGGGTCTTCTTATTGTAATTTGGATCGTCTAGTTGAGGACATAAGATCCATGAAATTGAATATCAATTTGAGTAAGTGATGAAAATTCAATCAAAATTGAATTTCATTTAACTAATTGTCTGTAATATCTAATAACATTAAACTAAAGTTGATTAAAATAAGAGTTTGATTTTAAAGTTCTGGTTTGGTTCATACTTATGCTTACCATTGTTTGATTATGTTCTATAAATTCTCCCAATCCGAATACTATCATTTTCATCCAAACACCGAATTTTCTCAGATTTCCCTTAAATCTTTCTCAGATTTTGGCTTGTATCATCATGCATACATTGGATATAATTGACATGTCAATAATATTATGAGATCTCATGCATTTGTAGGTTGGTATTGAGATACCAGGATATTATTGGCTTGTTTTCCAATGGTGTTTATAAGGGAATGGTAGAGTAAATGCTTCATTCAATCGGAAAGGATATTCAACGACTATCCGAGTGGTGTCACATAGGGTGATGAGCATAGTGCTCCACCATAAATGAAACATGTGTAACACCCCTTCTCGGCCTAGTTGAGAACCGGGTCGGAAGGTGATACCGATGAACAGTACTGTGATCGGTGTTAGAAAATTAGCGTTAATCCAAGAATAAAATAATAAACAATAAAATCAAATATTAATATTATTATAAATAGAACAGAATAAGAAATAAAATTAATAGTTTAGATACAGCATATCTAAAACTAAACCGATTGGGAACGAGTTCCGAAAGAAAACGTGTTGAGGCCTGCACGAACGCAGTTTCCTTAATACAGATTTTTGGCCACTCTTATGGTGCTCAAGTTTGTTGGTCGTCTGTCTCCCAGGATACAACAACAAATGATCAGCCACTGTTGCACTACTGTGGAGATCACAAACTGACTCTTGCCTTCACCTACCACCGAAAACTACTTGTAAAATCCACAGAGTAAAACAACAAAATTTTTCCGGGGTTTTGAGTTGTTTTTAAACCTAGAAGGTTTACTCCATATTTATAAGAGTGTCATTAGGGTATAAGTAGAAATTTTGACCTAATGGAGCATTTAATATTGAGAATCAATTGATTCTCCTATAAAGCAATTTCCAAACTTATTATCTGAATTAAAGGTAACTTCTAACATTTATCCTTTTAATTCCAGAATAAAATTTGGCAAATATATGCTTTTATTTGAGGAAAATTCATTTCAAATTTGGGTCAAAATATCTGCAAGCCCACGAAGGACCAAACCGGTTCAAACATTTGTGTTACCCACGTCGTGCACGTCTGCACATTTACGAACCAACAATTGGTTTAACATTTTCCTCAACAACATTTGAATCAATTTCTCATTCAAAGCTCAAAAATTATCGAATTTTTACAACAATCCCCACATGAATGAAATTGATTTAATCAAAAACATTTTGACTCGATGCGGTGATAGATTCTATGATCGATAGCTGCATAGGATAGGTAGGTGTCCACCCTTGAACCTTCCCTTGTGAAAGTATATTTACTTTACTAGCTGACCAGTATACATGATGTCCTTGAACTGTTCTGTCGTTTGTGTAAACGATGATATACTTCACACAACTACCTCTCTGGCAAGAGTATTAGTTCTCATGGGTATGTCCATATGGCCGTGGATATCGCCTGGTTCTGCAAGAGTTTAAAAGAACTATGCCCAATAGTCTCCTTGAAGCGGACCCACTTCACTCTCACAAAGGTAACTTATGTTGATTGACTCACCAAAGCACACAATGGTCATTAAAAGCATTGCTTAGCCTAAACCACTTTGATCATTGTTTACGTCATAGGAATGGACTTGGGGATAAGAGCCCCTACAGTGATCGCCTAGGTCTATGCAATTAGGTTGTCCCTTTGAACCTAGATCTTGGGATCTTCAGTCAATTAGGTATTGTTTTCCTTGGCATAGCACCTTAAATTTACATGGGCTTTAGTCTCATTCATTTCGATGTTTATTTTGAACTGGATCTCGATTTAACCCTTTGGTTAGTGGATTCGCAACATTATCCTTTGATTTCAAAAAAAATCAATAGAGATAACTTCATTTGAGATCAGTTGTCTAACGGTATTATGTCGACGACGCATGTGTCTCAACTTACCATTATACACAAAGCTTTATGCTCTACCAATTTTCACTTGGTTATCACAATGTATGCACATTGTGGGCACTGTCTTTGGCCATTCAGGAATATGCTCTAAGAAATTTCTGAAGTCACTCGACTTCTTCTCCAGACTTGTCTAGAGCTATAAACTCAGATCCCATTGTGGATCTGGTTATAACCGTTTGTCTTGGGGATTTCCATGACACGATTCTTCCTCACAATGTGAAGACATATCCACGTGTGCCTTTGGTATCTTGAATATCAGATATCCAACTGGAATTGGAGTATCCTTTTAAACAATAGGGTTTTTTGGAATAATACAATCCATAGTTCCGAGTATATCTAAGATATCTTAGTACCCTCACAATCTCCTTCTAGTGGTTTTCACTCGGATTACTTGTGAGTCTGCTTAAACTGCTCATAGTAAAAGCAATATCTAGTCTAGTGCAACTCATGAGTTACATTAAACTGCATATGACCCTTGCATATTCCATTTGGTCAACACTTTGGTATTTGTTCTTGGACAAATGTTGGCATATATTTATTGGAGATCTAGTTGTGCCGAAAGCTTCCTTTCCGAACTTCTCTTGTCCACGTAGTGTGACTACATCAATATGAAACCTTCAAGTGACCATTTGATTTGGATGCCCAAAATCAAATATGTCAATCTCATTTTTTCATGTCAATCTCGAATTTGACAAGTCTTTGGTACGTTTATCATTTCATTGTTGCTTCTAACATAGAATAATACATCAAATGTTAGTTGTTTTGACATATACACATTTGTCACACTCATTTGAAGTCGTTTGTCATCATGACATCATCAAACTTCTCATGTCTTTACTTTGGTGCTTGTTTAAGTCTGTACAAGGACTTCACCAATCTATAGATTTTCCTCTCTTGACTTGAAACTACATGACCCTCAGGTTGTTCCATGTATATTTCTTCATCAAGATCTCTATTTAGGAAAGCTGTTTTAACATCTATTTGATGTACTTCTAGATTCCGCAAAGCGTCAATTGTAAGTATCATCCTTATAGAAGTTATCCTCGATACAAGAGAGTATCTATCGAAATAGTCAAGGTCTTCTCTTTATTGGTAACCTTTTATTATCAATATGGCCTTGTACTTATCAATTGTTCCATCTACTTTCATTTCCCGTTTGAAAATCCATTTAGAACTCAGTGGTTTAATTCCTAGAGGAAGATCCACTAATTCCCACATATAGTTTTACATGATGGAACCGATTTCACTCTTAATGGCATGCTTCCATAAGGTGCCTTTAGATGAACGTATAACATCGTTATACATTTGAGATTCAACCTCTAGCATAAAGTTTAGAAAAACTTATCCAACAATTTTCCTAACCTTGCTCGTTTACTTCTTTGTGGCTCTATTTCAAGCTCAACCCCTTGTTGATCATTTGAGCCATCTTTATCGATAATCTTCGAAGTTCATTTCATTGAACTTTGACCAACTTCCCTACCTTTACAAGGGAATACATTTTCAAAGAAAGAGACATTATTTGCTTCCATTATCGTATTCTTGTGAATCTCAGGGTTATTCGATTCATACACAAGAAATCGATATACACTGCTATGTTCTATATAGCCAATGAACATACAATCCACCATTTTTGAGGATCTATTTTTATTTACTTCAGTAATGAGGTCATTACCTTTGCAAGACACCCCCACATTCTCAAGTAGTTGTATGAAGGTTTAATTACCTTCCATAACTTATATGGTGTCTTATCTTTTTAATTATGGGGAACCTTATTTAAAAGGTAATTAGCTTATTGAACAACTTCCCCCCACATGTTAGGCACATTGTAGTACCAACGTTACTCATATAGAGGTTCTCCCCATCTTAATCCTTTAATTAAGTTTGAGTTTCAACATCATGCTCATAGAGAACAATTTTCTCTATAGCTTCATCTTCGCTTTTAAGCAAATACGCATAACATTATTTTTGTGTTATCATCAATGAAGGTAATAAACATATTCCTTCAACCAATATGTTGTCATATCAATTGTTATGGCAATGATATTGCCCTCGTTTGGAAGTATATAGTCTGAAGACTTGTTCCCCATCTTATGGCAATTGAAGCATTTTTTCATAAAATTTTGCTTCTTAAACACACCGCCTAATTTGCGTTTTAAAGTCATTTTTGACTTCCACTACGTTTGCCATGGTAATATTTGTCTTAGCAATATTTACCTTAGTAACATTTGAAGGTGATAACAATATTTACCTTATCCTCTCTAATCATAGGTGGATCATCCTTCAAATATTTGACCAGGTTTATCATGGTTAAATATGCAACATCTTTTGTTGTCATGTTTGAAATTCTTTCCAATGAATTTTACTGATTTTTTTATTGTGTCATATATACACAATACAGAACATTATAAATCTGTTAAACGTCAGGAATTTAGTCAGAGACTAAAACTAGAAAAACATAATTTCTAACTTTTGTTAGACGACGGAGATTTAGTAAACTAAACCCCAAACAAAAGTTCACAGGATATTAATAGAAAGAACAATAATAAATAGTGCATCATGTAGGTAATTTATGAAAGAGAGGTGGTGCACTAGGCACACTTAAATACCAGGTCTCTCAAAGAACCAATCCTAGACATGCACTTTCAAATTGTCTTTCAATCACCGTTTATGGGTTTCATTCACTTATACTTAAGGAAGTTCTTTTCCCCGCAATGTTAGAATCATACAAGATTCTCAATGAAATAAATTCAAAGATTTATTTTCCTTTTCCAAAATTAGAATCAACACAAGATTCTAATGAAGAAATAAATTTAGTAATTTATTTCCATTATATCTTTTGTTAAACAACAGAGATATCAATCCAACTTAATTATGTTTAACCAACAGAAATCAAAAGAAATTAATCCTTTGATTTTAATACCATTTCCTGTTTGGAAGATCAAGTAAACCCGTTAAAACGGCAGGAATTAAATTCCAAAAACGAATTATTTACAAGATCTTTTATTTCCAAAACAAATCACGACTTCGCCTGGATATCTTGTTTCTCTCTTAAATATATTCCAAGTTTGAAACTCGGCAAATCTTTGACTTACCACCGCAATCCATCACCCATATAGTGATATATAGAGCATTTGCCTTATATAAAATATTACAACTTTCACAAGAAAACAAGCACGTTAGGGAACAACTCACATAAAAAGGAATAATATTCTTACATAAAATAAAGCAATTAAATATTCCATGTAAAACATAATGTAATATTTTACCTTAAAATTACATGTACACATGTATTTACATATAGTTTTAATATTACCAAAAATAAAGCACATTTATGGACGAAATCTTAAATTAAGGATTTACCTTAATTTATGCATGGATATATTTCTTTTTCAAAAAAAATCCATAAAATATTAATAAGGACAAAAATTACCTTATATGATTTAACCGCTTTGAATAGGGTGAGAGATGGCTGCCATTGCACCATAACTGAGAATTGGCAGCAACTTAATATTCGAATATGGCCATTGCCCCCACAAGGATTCTTTGCACGTTTATTCATCCTTTATGTATATTGATGGATTATTCATGGCCTTTGTAAAGTATCCAAATTCTAGAGGTGCCAAACGATTGCCACCAACACGTACGATATATACTGATCATGACCATAAATATGGAATATGTTCGTATTGGATTAAAACTCAAAAAATCTGTCTTAAGATTGTTAGAAAATTGGCGGTAATCCAAGAATAAAATAATAAACAATAAAATCAAATATTGATATTATTATAAATCGAACAGAATAAGAAATAAAATTAATAGTTTAGATACAACATATCTAAAACCAAACTGATTGGGAACGAGTTCCGAAAGAAAACGTGTTGAGGCCTGCACGAACGCAGTTTCCTTAAGACAAATTTTCGGCCACTCTTATTGTTCTCGAGTTCGTTGGTCGTCTTTCTCCCAGGATACAACAATAGATGATCAACCACAGTTGCACTACTGTGGAGATCACAAACTGAACCTTGCCTTCACCTACCACCGGAAACTACTTGTAAAATCCACAGAGTAAAACAACAAAATTTTTCCGTGGTTTTGAGTTGTGTTTAAACCTATAAGGTTTAGTCCCTATTTATAAGAGTGTCATGAGGGTATAAGTAGAAATTTTGACCTAATGGAGCATTTAATATTGAGAATCAATTGATTCTCCTATAAAACAATTTCCAAAATTATTATCTGAATTAAAGGTAACTTCCAATATTTATTCTTTTAATTCCAAGATAAAATTTGGCAAATATATGCTTTTATTTGAGGAAAATTCATTTTAAATTTGGGTCAAAATATCTGCAAGCCCACGAAGGACCAAACCGGTTCAAACATTTGCGTTACCCACGTCGTGCACGTCTGCACATTTACGAACCAACAATTGGTTCAACATTTTCCTCAACAACATTTGAATCAATTTCTCATTCAAAGCTCCAAAATTATCGAATTTTTCCAACAATCGGTGCAATAAAATTTCAATTTATAATCAATACTTGAACAATGATATATAATAATACATTACCAAATATGCATCTTAGTCCAATTAAACCAATATGAAACAATAATTAATCATTTAGGACCAATTCTTAAATATTACAAGTTTTAGGGATTAAACTATAAATCTAAAAAATCAGAGGTACTTCGATGCAATGGATTATACCTTAATGAAATTCAATACAATGATAATAAGTTTGTAAAATTTCACACAATTTGGAGTTCATTTACTCATCCAATTGATTCATCCTAAAATCAATGACCAATATATGAACATTGTAAACCTTCAATTTCTACCTTTTAACTAACTTAACTAACCATGTATCGAAATGCCTTGATGCTTTTTCGATACGGGTATAAAATGGCGAACCTTGGTTGACTTTTTCCATTACCCGTATCGATACATGTATTCCCTGTTTTGGTACGGATTGACTTCCATTGACTTTGACTTTGACCCGTTCTGATGCAGGCTAAGCCCGTATCGAAACAAAGAATTCTAGTAGCAAAATGTTTCGATACAGTTCCAAACCGTATCGATACGCCATGTTCCTTAGGTTCAATTTTTCTTAACCGTATCGATACGCCATTACCCCGTATCGATACGGTTTGACCTGTAATGACAGATTTTTGCTGGTTTTTAATCGAGTTGACCTGCCAAATGATGTCCAAATGCAATGAAACTTTACACGCAATATTACAATGCTATAAACTACTAGCATGCCAAATTTCATGATCATTTGAATATTTTTACTAGGTTTCCACCTAGGTGAGCCATATATTCCATTTTTGCCTACTTTTAACCAAACCAAAAGTCATATTTAGGCCTTTAACATCTTTTCAACTAATACACATAATAGACATAACAAAATAGGCACAAGAGACTAGTTCAACTACTTTGGCACCTTCCTAGGAGTTCATAAGGTCAATATACATTACTTTGGTTTGTAGTAACTTGTCTTGCTACGACTTATCCGATCTCTCGCGACGGTCGATTCTTTAACCTGAAATGTATAATATGAGACACATTAGGCATACTTTGCATAGTGAGGTAGTCATATACAATATAAATATCAATGTGTGATGCATGTACATACTGTAACCCCCTTGTCTCGGTCTAGCCGACAGGCCGGTCCGAACGGGTTACACCGGGAAAACCGAAGCAAAGCCCGCTAAGACCTCACTCCGATTAGCAACCCTCGTACTCGGACACTGTCTTGCTATCCTGAACCAAGGTCATAAACTCTCTCTTCTTCTCATCCAGATATCGAACTCCGAGATACTTCCTCTTAAAGGCATTTCTGAAAAACTCTCATGTGACATCCGCTTCGGCCATACTCGAAGTAATAGTGGTCCACCAAGTATATGCGTCCCCCTGAAGCAAAGAGACAATGCAACCTAACTTACGAGTGTCTGAGCACTCCATCTGACCTAAGATGCGTGTAGTACTCTCGAGCCAAGCCTCTAAACCCTCGAGAGTCAAACCATGAAACTCAACTTGTCCCAAACTACGGAGCCTCTCAAGTGGTAAACCAGTCCCCGCACCTTGAGGTGGTGTTGCAGCTAGCATTCCGGCCAGAGCTGTCTGAAAAGCTCCAGCTATGGTTTGAATCAAATGGGTCATGTACGCACCTGCCTGACCCTGACCCGCCTGGGCTCCATTACCCCCAACGTTCGCACCGGCCTGAGGCGCATTACCATCACCTCCGACTTGCGTACCAGCCTGAGGCACATTACCTTCGCCACCCACTCCATTACCATCGGGAGTAGGAGGAACACGAGGCTCATCCCCGGGTGCCTGGTCACCCGCTCTAGGCCGTCCCCTCGGTCTCACCATAATGGGATAAAAATTTAAAATAAACAACACATCACACACAAAAGAAAACATTAGGTTAGCAAAAGGGCAAGGACCCAAGATCTCAGCTCTTTAAACCAAAACCATTTCTCAATAACAACACCTAGCAGTGGGAACACTTGACTAGACTTCAACCAACAACAGGTCATTAAAGCATACTTTCATACACCGTGCAATAGCAAGCAACCATACAAACCAACTTACCTGACTTACCTTTCCTGGGAGACCTCGTAACCGAGGCTCTGATACCACCAAATGTAACCCCCTTATCCCGGTCTAGCCAACAGGCTGGTTCGAATGAGTTACACGGGGAAAACCTAAGCGAAACCCGCTAAGGCCTCACTCCGATTAGCAACCCTATTTTTTTCATTTAATTATCTTATTTAGATATCACATTAAATCCTATGGGCGAAGGCGATAGCGAAAAACGATAACAAACGGGACACAAGGCAACTTAAATTTACCAAGTGACATATTAGTCCAATTGCATGCTTACGAAAACACATCCATACATAAAAGATACACACGAACCTAACAAGAAAGCTTACAAACAATCGGGACTAAAACACAACATCCAAGAACCTTCGAAGATGCCAAAAAGCCAATTTACATGCATGCATTTCGAAACAGGCTTGCCCATTCCGAAACGCGGGCTCCAGTTTAAAAGCCAAACCAGGCCGTACCGATACGGTCCACTTCATTCCGGTACGAGGGTCTACAGTAACAAAATGTATCAGAACGAGTTCTGAAATGGGGGTTCATAGTCTCGAAACGTATCGAAACGAGTTCCGAAATGGGGGCTCACAATGTCAAATCGTATCGAAACGCCACCACCCCCGTTCCGATACGAGTATCCCTGAAACTACACCCGTTTCGAAACCCTCTCGAGCGTTTCGAAACACCTGCACCCAGATTAGCCCAAAATCATACTTAGACACTTCCAAAAGTTCCCAAACATGTCCCAAATCCTCAAAACCATAAAGCAACATATCATGCATACGTTCTAGATGCAAGGAATCCTAATCACATCATTCGACATGCATTTAAGCAACAATTTAGATCTCAAGATCTAAGCTCACAAGAACACTTAGATACAAAAACACTAACATACCAAAACACCAAGCAATTCATACATGGCAACATTAGACCTAAAACCATCCATTTCAACCATCAAAACACATCCATTTCAACAATTTAGATCTCAAGCTCTAAGCTTACCATTTTCGTTCTACCCAAACCCCACACTGAAATCATCCATTTCAACCATCAAAACACATCCAAAAACATCTAGAAACACTCTCCAACATCAAGGGAACCACCAGCCACGTTTTCAACCTAAAACCAACCCAAAAACCCAACCTTTTCAACTTAAAAATCTCATTTTTATACCCATTTCAGGTTTTCAACAAAACTCTACCATTTTAACATATAATACACTTAAGAGTAAGATTAAAACATATATTAACTTTACAAATAAAAAACCAAATAAAAACCCATCAAAGCTTCCTCCTTTTTCTTAAAATTTGAATACTTGGAGAAATCCAAAAATGGAGTTTATGAAAATCTAAAATCATAGAAACGTTAAGGATGATGAGGAGAAGTAAAAAACACATTTACCTTGATGAAAGCTCTTGAAAACGTGAAGGGATGAGATGGAACAGTGATTGGGGTTGCATGGGGGTTTTAGTGTCGTGGTTTTTGTTGAAAGGAAGAAGAAGATAGCTTTTTCTCCAAAACACTATTTTACTTGTCTTATTGCAATTATTTAGAAAATCATCATTTTGCCCTTAATGAAAACACAAGCCCCTTTTAATTAAAACAAAGCCCATTTTTATTTAAAACAAGCCCAACGACTCGAACCCGGTTCAACTCTCCTAGCACCCGACCCCTAAACCCGGGTGTTACACATACTCTCATGCTTACCAATATCAATATCATGTCTAGTACACAATGTTTAACATATCAAATTCATTATTAATCCCTTGGATTGAATCAAGATAGTGGATACACAAATTCCTACGCCTCGCAAAATCAATAAGTGGTCTAGTCTCTCCGCCTCGCCAATATGCCGAATACCAAAACACATACCTCCGCCTCGCCAAATCAATTTACGCCGTAGCCTTAGGACCGTAGTCCACCCGTACACTGAGCTCATGAATTCTATGGCATGCCAATTGTATCCAATGTCCATTCAAATCCAAGGTTTCAATGTCAATATCCATATTCAATGATAATTCCGATGACCAATGGCTACAATGTTATTAATAGTAAACATGTCTCATTAACATTATTTCACGATTTCAATGTCAATATCAATATCAATATCTGAATGTTTATTTACAACTTTTTAATAACAATAACTATATCGATGTCAATGCACGATGACGATGCCAATAACTATGTCCGATGTTCATTACCAAGCTTACCAATGCTTACCAATAGTTCCGTTTAACCACCCGATGCAACTCCCTTAAAAGAAATGTTAGTTATTTGATCGAAATCAACAATAATGGATTCAAGAAGGCTCCTCGCCTAAACCCAAGACTCCGACTACACAAACCTTAAAATCCGAGGCTCTTACGGCTCTCGGATGACAACGCCCTTGCTTCCAGCTTTCGATGGCCTCTCTGTCTACTTCTTGAGCCAAAAGATAGCAACGATTCGATATCAATAAATCAAAGAAAAGCTAAGCTAAAGCTTGCTCACCAATGGAGGTGCTAGCTTGGAGGAAGATGATGAAGACAAGGGAGGTGCTTGCTTACTAAAGTCTCAGGTAAGTTTTTCCTTGGCTTGTTTCTTGTTTTATATATATATACTATCCCACGTAGGTGGGATTTTAATTAAGGAGGGGCTAATCGCAAGATTAGTCCCTCAACTCCCATTATACTATGGTTTTACCCTCCAACTTGCAATTTTTTCAATTTAGTCACGGATTAGGTTTCAATATTATTCATTAAGGTCCAATAACAATGATTTAACTCAATTAGAGTCCAATATCAAGTAATTAGCAAGTTGATACAATATTTGGACTTTATCGATGTGAAATTTCCGATCACCGGAACCCAATTCCGACTAGACTAGATTTTGGGGGTTTTACAACATGTATGACTTGCTAGTCAAATATGAGGTCCACATATTCGATGTGGTGCTGCCATTCATATGAAAGTGACCATATATCATACGAGTTTATGCTATGATTTTGTGACATAAATATGATGCTTTAATATTAAAATTTATATGAAATTGTAGCATAGGACATGGATAATTGTACCAAGAGAATGTACTTTTGTAGTAATATTTAGCATGCTTACACTTAACCTTGCCTATGGTGTTTATATTAGAGTATTCCTAGTGCATTCACTAAGCTTATGTAAGCTCCCACTTGTTTGGTTCTAGTTTTTTAGAGAAATGGCTATTTGTGATCAGGGGCATCTACCATAGATCATGGTGGGTCACTTGACTTCCTTAAAAAATTGGATAAACTACATTGCAGGTCATATTATTATTATGATTGAGTCACTCAATTATCAGAAGCTATAATTGGGTCACTCAATTAAAGTTTTAGTTACGATCAAGTCACTCTTCCGCTAAAATATAAATGGACATCTAACAAGATTTGGTATAATGACAGTTTTAGTCATCAAAACTTATATATTCTACCAATTTATTCCAAGTTCACATTAATTCAACAAGTCTAACCACATATATTTTAAAAAGACATCAAATTATTCATTTTTCTTCTCCCAAATCTCTTGTATATCATCGTTAACACTAGAGTATTTCATTTAAATTGTTAATTAATCTAATGCACAATTTTATAAATGTAAATATATTTATAAGTAATTTTAATGTTAGATCTTTCATTAGTATCTACATTAAAAATAAACTTATTGAAATCTATTTAAAATTATTTGCGAAAACATTCAATTTTATTTACTGCTACAACATAATTTTCTACAAAAGTTCAAGTTTTTATATTCTTATACAGTTTTCTTAGTAATTTTATATTTTGAATGACTTCATTATTTTCCTTTTATTTTAAAATAAACTAATAATTGAACATTTCAAGTTACTGAAATTTCATTACCAAACAAATTTCTTATATTCTTAGTAAGTTTGTGTATTTTTATTAAAAAAGTTGTATAATTTTACAATAATTTTAAAATTTTGTTTTTATTTACAAATTTACTAATTGTTAAGCAATTTTTATTAATATGAAAATCTATAAAAATATTATCCGATATCTTACTATCTTCTCCCGCCTTACACTTGTTGGAAAAATTCGATAATTTTGGAGCTTTGAATGAGAAATTGATTCAAACGATGTTGAGAAAAACGTGTAACCATTTGTTGGTTCGTAAATGTGCAAACGTGCACGTCATCGGTAACGAAAATGTCTGAACCGGTCTAGTCCTTCATGGGCTTGCAGATATTTTAGCCCAAATTTGAAATGAATTTTTCCTCAAATAAGAGCACATATTTGCTAAATTTTATCTTGAAATTAAAAGGGTAAATATTGAAAGTTAGCTTTAATTCAGATAGTAATTTTGGAAATTGCTCTATAGAAGAATCAATTGATTCTCAATATTAAATGCTCCATTAGGTCAAATTTTCACTTATACCCTCATGACACTCTTATAAATAGGGAGTAAACCTTCTAGGTTTTACACAACTCAAAACCACAGAAAATTTTTATTGTTTCACTCTGGATTTTACAAGTGGTTTTCGGTGATAGGAGAAAACGAGGTTACAGTTCGTTGATCACTGTAGACGTGCTACTGTTGTGCTCATTATGTTGTTGTATCCTGAAGATAGACGTCCGACGTTTCTCAAGCACCATAGGAGCGGACAAATCTGTCTTTAAGGAAACTGTGTTCGTCTAGCCCTCAACATGTTTTCTTTGCTTTTTCGTTTCAAATCGGTTTGATTTACATATTGTTGTATCATCGGTAATTTTGTACTATTCGTTTAAATAATAATATTTTATTTTATTATTTATTCTTGGATTAAATTCATTTTCCTAATAATATTAAGACAGATTTTAAGGTTAATCTAAGGAGAATAGATTACCAATCCAAAACAATAGTTTTTACCACGGCAAAAAGTATACAAAAACAAATCATTATACTGCCATACTAAACGGTTTTCGAAATCCAACTTCATTTTTCCATTCGACAAGGTTGAGTAATATCCAAGGAAATGGGGATAAGGCCTACGAACCTGTGCAATTCGAGAGCTAGCCCTATCAACTTGGGCATTTCCAGGTTTCCAAGTTTAATTTGAAGTCTTTGATTTCCATCAATTTTTCTATATGCATTTATTGCCCATAATATTAATATGACTATTAACGTGGGGGCAATAAAAGAATCAATGAGATTCTCTCTGTTACGGTAATATTATTATGGTAAGATTTCACCCATGATCGTGCATATAACCATTAATTCTGGTTTTACTATAATAATATTCACGGTGCTATTACCTTATAAAATTTGCCCTTAATTATTATTATTATTATTATTATTATTAAATGTGATAATAATTTTTAATTATTTTGTAAATATTGTAGACTTTTATTTTCGTACTAATAATTTCCTTTGAGGAATTTTATAGAGAAGAACAGAATACTCAGGCAAAATCGTAATTTGTTTTGGAAATAAAGATCTCGTAAATAATTCATTTCGGGAATTAATTCCTGCCGTTTTAACATGTTTACTTGATCTTCCAAACAAGATTCAATGGAATTAAAATCAAAATATTAATTCCTTTTGGTTTCTATTGGTTAAACAAAATCGAGTTGGATTGATATCTCTGTTGTTTAACAGAAGATATAATGGAAATAAATTACTAACTTTATTTCTTCATTAGAATCTTGCGTTGATTCTAATTTTGAAAAAGAAGATAAATCATTAGATTTATTTTCAAGAAAATTTTGTATGATTCTAACGTTGCGGAGGAAAATAAATCATTGAATTTATTTTTGTGAGAATTTTGTATGATTCTAACATTGCGGGGAAAAGAAATTCCTTAAGCATAAGAGAATGAAACCCATAAATGGTGATTGAAAGACAATTTGAAAGTGCATGTCTAGGTTTAGTTCTTTGAGAGACCTAGTATTTAAGCGTGCCTAGTGCACCACCTCTCTTTCATAAGTTACCTACATGATGCACTGTTTATTATTGTTCTTTCTATTAAGACCGTGTGAACTTTTGTTTTGGGGTTTAGTTTACTAAATCTTCGTCGTCTAACAAAAGTTAGAAATTATGTTTTTGTTTCTGGTTTTAGTCTCTGACTAAATTCCTGATGTTTAACAGATTTATAATACTATGGTTTTGGATTGTGTCTATGTGACACAATAGAAAAATCTGTGAAATTCATTGGAAAGAATTTCAAACGTGGCAACAAAAGATGTTGCATATTTGATCATGATAACCATGGTCAAATATCTGAATGATGATCCTCCTATGATTTGAAAGGATAAGGTATGTAACGCCCAGGGTTTAGGGGTCGGATGTTACTCGGGTAAATCGGGTTTTAGTCGTGGGCTCGATTTAATTAAAATAGACTTTGGTTTTATTTTAAAAGGGATTTGACTTTCATTAATGGCAAAATTGTAAATATTTAAAAGAAGGGAAAAGGATGAGTAAAAGAGCCTTTTTGAAAGAAAAAAAAGGTGCTCATCTTCTTCTTTGGTTTCATTTCCACGACCTAAAAACTCTCCAAAACCTCAAATATTATTCCATTCATTTCCTTCATCATTTCAACCGGTTTCAACGAGGTAAGACCATTTTTGACTTGTCCTCTCAATTCCTAGCACATTGATGGTTTTAGTTTTTGAAAAACACCATTGTAGAGATTTTTCAAGATTTCAAAGTTTGAAGAAAAGTATGAAATTTTAATGACTTCTTGATTTGTTTTTGATTTGTAGAGTTAAGTTTTGAACTAATCTTACCCTAAGATACATTATATCTCGAAATGAGGGGTTTTTATCAAAAATCCCAAAATTGAGTTTTGGGGGTATTTTGAAAGTGTCAAAACTTGGGTTTTTAGTGTGGTTTTATGTTGGAGAGTGGAGCTGATGTTATAACAATGTTAGGGAGATGTTTTGAAGGTGTTTGAGGGTGTTAGAATTAGTAGTTTTTTGCAGGGTTTGATGGGAGTATGAAAATGGGGTTTATGGTATTGGCTTTGGTTTGAAATTGTAAGAATTTGGCTTGTGGTAGTAGCTTGAGGTTGTGACAGTGTTTGGTGATGATTTGGTTGAGTAATACATTGTTTTTGATTGACTAGAATCAAGGGAAACCATCGGAGAAGCTTCGGGCACTATTCCGAGGAATTTGGAGACTTGATTTGGTGTTTCGGCTTCAAGTTGGGTTTCATCGGTGAGTGAAAATGTTTTGAACTTGTTTTGATTTCAAAAAGGGATTCTTGGGGGTTTGGGTGGAGCCTTGAGGGCTAACCTAAACCCAAGTGTAAGTTCGCTAACTTTTCCTTGATTGTTAAGTGTTGGTGCATGATCAATTGTTAGGATATTGTGTGTGGTTTGTGGATTCTCTTTACTTTCGTTAATGTTGTTGTGTAGTCATTGTTGGTGTCGAGCCTCACGTGATGGTTGTCGTAACTACGGTGATGTGTGGTCCCATCGGTAGTGACTAGTAGTAGAGTAAGGTGATGTGTGGTCCCATCGGAAAACTACTAGTCGAACAGTTATGTGTGGTCCCACCGTGTTTTGGTTGTGCATGTGCAAACCATGTAATTGTGTTGTTGTGCTTCCTTTCGTGCATACAAATCGTTTACTTATCATTTAAGAAATGTGTTTTTGAAAATTTCATGATTGATGAGTTTTAGAGTTTCGCTCACTAAGCTTCCAAGCTTACGCTCTCCGTTTTCCAACATGCAGATCGCTAGAGTTACGGAAGGAAAGTGGGCAAGGGAGGAGCTTTTCGGAGTTCTCAAGTAGCTCAAATATGGTTTAAGTCTTTGTAATAATGCCTAGACAATGGGGGTGCTAGACTTGAATGGAGTTGGTGCCAAACTCCTTATTTTGGATTGTTGATGTTCTAGCATGTTGAGTGATGATGCTATGTGTGTTTGTTTAAAGACATGTAGACTTGATATGCAATGTATTTTGGTGAATGCTTGAATTCCTTTATGGATGACCCGTTTATGTATGTTAAGTGTTCAGACATGCTTGAAGTAGGGTGTATGCCTCTAAAGTATGTTTATGCACGTTGTATCTTGATTCTTGATGTTTGAGGCATGTTGGGGTCATTCGGAGATGCTTAGAACTGATTTTAGAAACACACAGACTGCAGGCGTTTCGAAACGTGTAAGGTTGTTTCGGAATGGGTGTGGTTCCAGGGATACCCGTATCGGAATGCGTTCCAGTACGGTTTGACTACTATGAACCCCTGTTCCGATACGCGTACCGGAATAGTTTGGCTACTGTGAGGGCCTGTTCCGAAACGTGTTTCGAAACGTCTAGGCAAAAAATGACCCTATACTGAAACGGGGTGGGCCGTATCGGTACGGGTAGTCTGGCTTTTAAAACTGGGGCCCGTGTATCGAAACGGGCAAGCCTGTTTCGAAACACATGCTTGTAATTTGGGCTTTTGGCATCTTTGGAGGTCCTCAAGTGTTGGGCTTGGGTCTGGGTTGTTGTGTGCTTTCTTGTGAGCCTTGTTTGTAGTCGTTTATGTTTGGTTTGGCCCCCTACGTAAGAAAACAGACTAACTTGAATACATGTTAAATTTAAATTAACTTACGTTCCGTCTGTGTATTTTTAATCTCGTTTTTCCGCTGTCGTTCCACACATAGGATTTAATGATCCATCTAGGAAAGATAATTGAAGAAAATTTTCTAGGGATACTAACCGAGGCGGGACCTTAACGTGTTTCACTTCGGTTTTCCCCGTGTAACCTACTCGGACCGGTCAGTCATCCAGACCGGGACGAGAGGGTTACATTTGGTGGTAATAGAGCCGGAGGTTTCCAAGACCTCGGGTAGGTAAGTGAGGTAAGTTTGATGTGTTATGTTGTTGCTATGTATCGATGAGTGTTTTACCATGTATGCTTGAAGTTTGCTTGCTAGTACGATGTTTGAAAGCATGTTTTAGTGGCCTTGTTGTTGGTTAAGGGTTAGTCAAATGTCCCCATTGTTAGGTGTTGTTGTCAAAAAAATGGTTTTGGTTTAACGAGCTTGAGAACCTAAGTCCTTGCCCTTTTGCTAACTTAACATTTTTCTTGTGTGTTGTGTGTTTGCTGTTTTAGATTCTATCTTGATATGGTGGGACCGAGGGGGCGACCTAGAGCGGGTGATCAGGCACCCGGGGGTGAGCCTCCTGTTCCTCCTGCTCCTAGTGGTAATGGAGTAGGTGGCGAAGGTAACGTGCCTCAGGCTGGTGTGCAAGTCGAATGTGATGGTAATGGGCCTCATGCCGGTGCCAATGTTGGGGGTGTTGGGGCTCAGGCGGGTCACGGTCCAGCGGGCGCGGACATGACCTATTTGATTCAGACCATAGCCGGAGCTTTTCAGACAGATTTGGTCGGTGTACAAGCTGCATCACCACCTCAGGGCGCGGGAACATGATTACCCCTAGAGAGGCTCTATAGTTTGGGCGAAGTCAAGTTTCGTGGGTTGACTCTCGAGGGTTCAGAGGCGTGGCTTGAGAGTACTACACACATCTTGGGTCAGATGGAGTGCTCAGATGCCCGTAAGTTGGGTTGCATTGTCTCCTTGCTTCAGGGGACACATATACATGGTGGACCACTATTACTTCGAATATGGCCGAAGCAGATATCACGTGGGAGTTCTTCAGAAATGCCTTAAAGTGGAAGTATCTTGGAGTTTGATATTTGGATGAGAAGAAGAGGGAGTTTATGGCCTTGGTTCAGGGTAACAGGACCGTGTCCGGGTACGAGGTTCAGTTTGTGAGATTGAGCCAGTATACACCTGAGTTGGTTCCTAATGAGAGGGAACGGTGTGAGCGCGTCCGGTATAGGTTGACTAGAGATGTGAAGACCTACATGCTTGCCTCTGACTACACTGAGTTTGATGTTTTGGCCTCTAGGGCCAAGGATTGAGCAGAACTTAGGCTCCAGTGCTCGTGCTAATGGGTCCGATTCCAGGAAGAGACACGCGAATTGGGACAGAGATCATGCCAAAAGGCATAGGGATAGGAGGTATTAGCCTGATTCGAGACATAGGGGTGGTAATTATGTATGGGGCCATCAGGGCCAAGGAGGTGTGGTACACACTCCGAAGTGCAATAGATGTGGGAGATGCCACCATGGCGAGTGTACAGGTACCTTTGGGCCATAATGGAACTGTGGTTCCCGAGATCATATGAGGCGTAACTCTCCACACCTGGCTAGGGGCGGACCGGCTCCAGCTAGGGGTTTTGAGCATCAGAGAGGCCGTGGGCACGGTCTTGGTAACTTTCAGCCGAGGAACGAGGGTCAAAGGAACTTAGCTCATGTAGTAGCAGTTCAGCCCGAAGGAGGAGGACCGGCTAGGGTGTATGCTCAGCGAGAGGCTGGGAATGACACGAATGTCTTTGCAAGTAATTTCTCGTTACAGTCTTTGAGTTTGCTTTCTTTGATAGATTCGGGGCCAACATATTCATACATTTTGGGTGAGCACGCAAGGTCATTAGGGTTATGTGTAAATCTTACTAGCTCTTTTGGGGATACAATGGTAGTTAGGAAAATGTATAGGAGGTGTCCCTTGATGGTTCAGGGCCATGTGTTTCCGGTTGATATGATGGAGTTACCGTTCTATGGTTTTGACGTGATTTTGGGCATGGAGTGGCTCGTAGAGCATAGGGCTAAGGTTGACTTTGAGACCAAGAGAGTCTCCATGAGGCTTACAGATGACTTTGAGGTTGTGGTAGTTGGTGAGAACGTTAGGTTCTTGTCCAATGTTGTTTCTGCTTTGGAAGCTTAGAAGTTGTTGAATTCAGGTTGTCTATTTGGCTTATGTGATGAATCCGAATATGAGTGAGGTTAGACCGCAAGACATCAGGACAATATGTGATTTTCCGAGTGTTTTTTTGGAAGAGTTGTCGTGTTTGCCTCCAGATAGAGCAGTTGAGTTTGCTATTGAGACGTATTCCGATTCTGCGCCAGTGTCTATTGCTCCACATAGAATGGCAACGAAAGAGTTGAAAGATTTGAAGACACAGCTTCAAGAGTTATCCGATAGAGGTTCCATTAGACCTAGTATTTCTCCGTGGGGTGCTCCGGTCTTGTTTGTGAAAAAGGACGGTAGTATGAGGATATGTATAGATTATAGGCAGTTGAACAAGGTGACAGTGAAGAACAAGTACCCTTTGCCTAGGATAGATGACTTGCTTGATCATTTGAGAGGTACTTTAGTGTTTTCGAAGATTGATCTGAGGTCCGGGTACTACCAGTTGAAGGTAAAGGATGTGGACATACCGAAGACAGCTTTCCGTACACGTTATGGGCAATATGAGTTCTTGGTAATGCCTTTCGGGTTGACTAACGCTCCAGCAGCTTTCATGGATATGATGAACCGTGTGTTTCACGAGTTTTTGGACAAGTTTGTGGTAGTGTTCATAGATGGCATCTTAGTATACTCTAGGACCGAGGAGGAGCATGATGAGCATTTGCGGTTAGTGCTTCAGACCTTACTTAAGAATCAGTTGTATGCCAAGCTAAGCAAATGTGAGTTTTGGATTAGGGAGGTAGTCTTCCTAGGTCACGTGATCTCGGCTAAGGGGATTAGTGTGGATCCTAAGAAGATAGAAGCCATAGTGAGTTGGAAACAACCGAAGTCAGTGACAGAAATCTGTAGTTTCCTAGGTTTGGCGGGATATTATAGAAGATTTGTCGAGGGATTTTCTAGGATAGCGGCTCTGTCGACTAAGTTGCTTCAGAAGAATGTCCCATATGAGTGGTCAGATGCAAGACAACAAGCGTTTGAGAAGCTGAAGAAAGCTTTGACCGAAGCTCCTATTTTGATTCAGCCTGAACCGGGAAGAGAATTTGTGGTTTATAGTGATGCATCATACGTAGGTTTAGGTTGTGTGCTTATGCAAGAAGGTAAGGTGGTAGCTTATGCTTCGAGACAGTTGAAAGTTCACGAGAAGAACTATCCCACCCATGACATAGAGTTAGCCGCAGTAGTGTTCGCTTTGAAGATCTGGAGACACCATCTTTATGGTGAGAAGTGCACCGTATATAGCGGTATACAAGAGTTTGAAGTACTTGATGTCTCAGAGGGAGTTGAACCTTAGACAACGTAGGTGGTTAGAGCTTCTTAAGGACTATGACCTTACGATAGAGTACCATCCGGGTAAGGCAAACGTAGTGGTCGATGCTTTGAGTAGAAAAGTGGCAGTTGAGTTGCGAGCTATGTTTGCGAGATTGAGCATGTCCAAGGATGGTGGTTTAATAGCCGAGCTTCAGGTTAAGCCTTCGTTAGTCCAGTTGATTCGAGAGAAGCAGTTGCGAGACGAGTCCTTGGCACCTCACGTGCAAGATATAGCCGAGGATAGGCCTACCGATTATTGTTTTGGTGAGAATGGGATCCTATGTTACAAGGATAGGATAGTGGTTCCGGAAGATGCCGAGTTGAGACGTACGATCTTGAACAAAGCTCATAATAGTCCTTTTGCTATGCATTCATGTAGTACGAAGATGTATCGTGGGTTAAAGGAAGAGTACTATTGGGTTGGATTGAAGAAGGATATGGCCGAGTTTGTGAGTAAGTGTATGGTTTGTCAGCGAGTTAAGGCCGAGCATCAATTTCCTTCAGGGTTGTTACAGCCGTTGAAGATTCTGGAATGAAAGTGGGAACGTATCACCATGGACTTTGTGTCAGGTTTACCGTTGACTCCTTCGAAGAAGAATTCAGTGTGGGTGATAGTCGATAGATTTACTAAGTGTGCTCACTTCATACCCGTTCATGCTACCTATACCTTAGATAAGTTGGCCGATCTGTACATCAGGGAGATAGTGAGGTTGCATGGGGTACTGAAATCGATTGTTTCAGACCGAGATCCGAGGTTTACAGCTAGATTTTGGGAGTGTTTGCATCGTGCATTTGGTACTTGGTTGAACTTCAGCACTTCGTATCATCTGCAACCAGATGGTCAGTCAGAGAGGGTGATTCAGGTGTTGGAGGACATGTTTAGGTGTTGTATCATCGATTTCTAGGGGTCTTGGGAGAAACATCTACCGTTAGTAGAGTTTGTGTACAACAACATTTATCAGGCTAGTATTCAGATGGCACCGTATGAAGCTCTCTATGGTAAGAGGTGTAGGACTCTGATTTGTTGGTCCGAAGCCGGACAAAAGCTTGTACCCCTGCCCGATTTGCTTAAGGGCACTACCGAGAAGGTGAAGTTGATTTGTGATCGCTTGAAGGCAGCTTCAGATCGACAGAAGTCGTATGCCGATTTAAAGAGAAAAGAGATAGAGTATGCCGTGGGTGAGAAAGTGTTTTTGAAAGTCTCACCTTGGAAGAAGGTGATGAGGTTTGGTAGGAAAGGTAAGTTGAGTCCGAGATTTATTGGACCTTATGAGGTAGTTGAGAGGATTGGTCTCGTTGCATATAGATTGAGGCTCCCGACCGAACTAGAGAAGATTCATGATGTGTTTCATGTCTCGATGCTCCGAAAGTATAGATCGGATCCGTCTCACGTAATGCATGTAGAAGAGATTGAATTGAATCCGGATTTGACATATGATGAGGAATCAATGGACATCTTAGCCTAAGACAACAAGGTGTTGCGTGGTAGATCAATTTAGTTGGTCAAGGTGAGGTGGCAACGTTGAGGGGTGGACGAGGCCACTTTGGAGAGAAGGAGGATATGGAAAGGCAGTTTCCTTATCTCTTTCAGTCAGGTAATTTCGGGGATGAAATTCCTTATGTGGGGGAGAGTTGTAACGCCTCGGGTTTAGGGGTCGGATGTTACTCGGGTAAATCGGGTTTTAGTCGTGGGCTCGATTTAATTAAAATAGACTTTGGTTTTATTTTAAAAGGGATTTGACTTTCATTAATGATAAAATTGTAAATATTTAAAAGAAGGGAAAAAGATGAGTAAAAGAGCTTTTTTAAAGAAAAAAAAAGTTGCTCATCTTCTTCCTTAGTTTCATTTCCACGACCTAAAAACTCTCCAAAACCTCAAATACTATTCCATTCATTTCCTTCATCATTTCTAGTGATTTCAACGAGGTAAGACCATTTTTGACTTGTCCTCTCAATTCCTAGCACATTGATGGTTTTAGTTTTTCAAAAACACTATTGTAGAGCCTTTTCAAGATTTCAAAGTTTGAAGAAAAGTAAAACTTTAATGACTTCTTGATTTGTAGAGTTAAGTTTTGAACTAATCTTTCCCTAAGGTACATTATATCTCGAAATGAGGGGTTTTTATCAAAAATCCCGAAATTGGGTTTTGGGGGTATTTTGAAAGTGTCAAAACTTGGTTTTTTAGTGTGGTTTTATGTTGGAGAGTGGAGCTGATGTTATAACAATGTTAGGGAGATGTTTTGAAGGTGTTTGAGGGTGTCTTGGGTGTTGGAATTAGTAGTTTTCTGCTGGGTTTGATGGGAGTACGAAAATGGGGTTTATGGTATTGGCTTTGGTTTGAAATTGTAAGAATTTGGCTTGTGGTAGTAGCTTATGGTTGTGACAGTGTTTGGTGATGATTTGGTTGAGTAATACATTGTTTTTGATTGACTAGAATCAAGGGAAACCATCGTATAAGCTTCGGAAACTATTCTGGGGAATTTGGCGACTTGAGTTTGGTGTTTCGACTTTCGTGTTGGGTTTCATCGGTGAGTGAAAATGTTTTGAACTTGTTTTGATTTCAAAAAGGGATTCTTGGGGGTTTGAGTGGAGCCTTGAGGGCTAACCTAAACCCACGTGTAAGTTTGCTAACTTTGCCTTGGTTGTTAAGTGTTGGTGCATGATCAATTGTTAAGATATTGTGTGTGGTTTTTGGATTCTCTTTACTTCCGTTGATGTTGTTGTGTAGTCATTGTTGGTGTCGAGCCTCACGTGATGGTTTTCGTAACTACGGTGATGTGTGGTCCCACCGGTAGTAACTAGTAGTAGAGTAAGGTGATGTGTGGTCTTATCGGAAAACTACTAGTCGAATGATGATGTGTGGTCCCACCGTGTTTTGGTTATGCAGGTGAAAACCATGTAATTGTGTTGTTGTGCTTCCTTTCGTGCATTCAAATGGTTTACTCATCATTTAAGAAATGTGTTTTGAAAACTGCATGATTGATGAGTTTTAGAGTTTCGCTCACTAAGCTTCCAAGCTTACGCTCTCATTTTTCCAACATGCAGATTGCTAGAGTTACGGAAGGCAAGTGGGCAAGGGAGGAGCTTTTCGGAGTTCTCAAGTAGCTCAAGTATGATTTAAGTCTTTGTAATAAGGCCTAGACAATGGGGGTGCTAGACTTGAATGTAGTTGGTTTGTTGATGTTCTAGCATGTTGAGTGATGATGCTATGTGTGTTTGTTTAAAGGCATGTAGACTTGATATGCAATGTATTTTGGTGAATGCTTGAATTCCTTTATGGATGACCCTTTTATGTATGTTAAGTGTTCGAACATGCTTGAAGTAGGATGTATGCCTCTAGAGTATGTATATGCACGTTGTATCTTGATTCTTGATGTTTGAGGCATGTTTGGGTCGTTTGGACATGCTTAGAACTGATTTTAGAAACACACAGACTGCAGGCGTTTCGAAACGTGTAAGGTTATTTCGGAACGGGTGTGGTTCCAGGGATACCCGTATCGGAACGTGTTCCGGTACGGTTTGGCTACTGTGAACCCTTGTTCCAGTACACGTACCGAAACAATTTAGCTACTGTGAGGGCCTATTCCGGAACGTGTTTCAGAATGTCTAGGCGAAAAAGGACCATGTACCGAAACAAGGTGGGCCGTATCGGTACGGGTAGTCTGGCTTTTAAAACTGGGGCCTATGTATCGAATCGGGCAAGCCTGTTTCGAAACACAGGCCTGTAATTTGGGCTTTTGGCATCTTTGGAGGTCCTCAAGTGTTGGGCTTGGGTCCGGGTTGTTGTGTGCTTTCTTGTGAGCCTTGTTTGTAGTCGTTTATATTTGGTTTGGGCCCGTACGTAAGAAAATAGACTAACTTGAATACATGGTAAATTTAAATTAACTTACGTTCCGTCTGCGTGTTTTTAATCTCCTTTTTTCGCTGTCATTCCACACATAGGATTTAATGATCCATCTAGGCAAGATAATTGAAGAAAATTTTCTAGGGTTTCTAACCGAGGCGGGACCTTAACGGATTTCACTTTGGTTTTCCCCGTGTAACCTACTCGGACCGGTCAATCGTCCAGACCGGGACGAGGGGGTTACAAGGTAAATATTGTTACTACCTTCAAATGTTACTAAGGTAAATATTGCTAAGACAAATATTAACATGGAAAACGTAGTGGAAGTCAAAATGACTTCAAACCGCAAATTAGGTGGTGTGCTCAAGAAGCAAAATTTGATGGGAAATGCTTCAATTGCCATAAGATGGGGAACAAGTGTTCAGACTATGGACTTCCAAATGAGGAAAATGTTATTGGCTTAACAATTAATTTGGCAACATATTGGTTAAAGGAATATGTTTATCACCTTCATTGACGATAGCACAAAAATAATGTTTTGTGCATTTGCTTAAAAGCAAAGATGAAGATATAGAGAAAATTGTTCTCTATGAGCATGTTGTTGAATCCCAAACTTAATTAAAGGATTAAGATGGGAAGAAGCTCTATATGAGTAACGTTGGTACTATAATGTGCCCAACATGTAGGGGAAGTTGTTCTATAAGCTAATTACCTTTTAAATAAGGTTCCCCAAAATTAAAGAGATAAGACACCATATGAGTTATGAAATGTAATTAAACCTTCCTACAACTACTTGAAAATGTAGGCGGTGTCTTGCAAAGGTAATGACCTCATTACTTAAGCAAATGGAAATAGAAAGGTGGATTTTATTGGCTATATGAAACATAGCAACATATATCAGTTTCCTGTGTGCGAATCAAAGAACACCAAGATTCACAAGAATATGATAATGGAATCAAAGAATGTCTCATTCTTTGAAAATATATTTTATTGTATAACAAAGGAAGTTGATCCCAGTTTAACGAAATGAACTTTAGAGACTATCTGTGAAGATAGTCCATACGTTCAACAAAAACTTGAAACCAAGATATTGCCATGATGACAAATAAGAGTGACAAATGTGTGACATTAGGATATGTGGTCATATGTTTATGACATACTTATTGTTATATGTAACAATTAAATATGGTAAAGGTACCAATGACATGTTAAAATTCAAGATTTGACATGAAAGATATGAGACTTGATGATATGATTTTGGGAAACCAAATCGAACAGTCACTTGAAGGTCTCATATTGACTTAGTCAAACTACATGGACAAATTCTTGAGAAATTTGGCAAGGATGATTCTGGTATAGCTAGAAATCCAATAGACACAAGTCAAGATCTGTCCAAGAATAAAGGTCAAAATATTGACCAAGTGAAATATGTAAGGGTCATAGGCAGTTTAATGTACCTCATGAGCTGCACTAGACTAGATATTGCCTTTACTGTGAGCAATTTAAGTAGATTCACAAGCAATCCGGGTGGAAACCACTAGAAAGAGATTATAAGGGTACTGAGATATCTTAGATATACTCGAAACTATGTATTACATTATTCTAGAAATCCTACTGTTTAGTAGGATACTCCAATGCCAGTTGGATATCTAATATTCAAGATACCAAAGGCACAAGTGGACATGTCTTCACTTTGGGAGAAGTAATCCTGTCATGCAAATCCTCATGAAAAATGGTTATAACCAGATCCGTAATGGAATCTGAGTTTGTAGTTCAAGACAAGTCTAGAAAAGAAGTCGAATGACTTTATAAATTTCTTGGAGGATATTCCTGAATGACCAAAGCCATTGCCTACAATTGGTAGAGCATAGAACTTTGTGTATAATGGTAAGCCGAGACACATGTGTCGTCGACATAATACCATTAGACAACTGATCTCAAATGGAGTTATCTCAATTGGTTTTGTAAAATCAAAGGATAACGGTGCGGATCCGCTAACCAAAAAGTTAAATCGAGATGAAGTTGAGAAAACATCGAAAGGAATGAGACTAAAGCCCAGGAAAATTTAAGGTGTTTTGTGAAGGAAAACCCTACCTAGTTGACTAGAGATCCCAAAATATAGGTTCAAAGGGACAACCTAATTGCAAAGACATGTACGGTCACTGTAGGGGTTCTTATCCCCAAGTCCATTCCTATGATGTAAACAATGATCAAAGTTGTTTAGGCTAAGCAATGCTTTTAATGACCATTGTGTGCTTTGGTAAGTCAAGCAACATAAGTCACCTATGTGAGAGTGAAATGGGGCTGCTTCAAGGAGACTATTAGGGTGTAGTTCTCTCAAACTTTTGCAGAACTAGGGAGATGTTCATGACCATATGAACATGACCATGAGAACTAAAAACCTCGTCAGAGAGGTAGTTGTGTGAGGTATATCATTGTTTACAAAAACGGAAGACAGTTCAAGAACATCACATCTACTAATCAGTCAGTAAAGTAAATATACTTTCACAAGGGAAGGTTTAAGGGTGGACTATGCAGCTATTGATCGTAGAATCTTTCACCACTTCGAGTCAAAACGTTTTTGTTTAAATCAATTTCATTCATGTGGGGGATCGATGGAAAAATTTGATAATTTGGAGCTTTGAATGAGAAATTGATTCAAACGTTGTTGAGGAAAATGTGGAACCATTTGTTGGTTCGTAAATGTGAAAACGTGCACCACGTGGGTAACGCAAATGTCTTAACTGGTCTGGTCATTCGTGGGCTTGTAGATATTTTAACCCAAATTTGAAATGAATTTTTCCTCAAATAAGAAAATATATTTCTCAAATTTTATCTTGGAAATAAAAGGGTAAATATTGAAAGTTACCTTTAATTCAGATAGTAATTTTTGAAATTGCTTTATAGAAGATGTAACGCCCCGGTTTTGGGCTTGGAAGTTTTGGGTTTGGACCGGACCGGTCGGGTTGCGGTTCGAATATATAAAGGTGAAATTAGGAAAGCCTAGTTCGGGTTGCATTAAAAATATGGAAAAATGTCCTAAAATCCTCTTTTAATATATATAAGTGAACTGTGAAATCAATTTTACAAAATGAGGTTGGGAAGGGTGACATTTTGGCTAGTGACCAAAATGTAATTTTTAAAAGTTGCGTGACTGTTTTAGAAATGATTGAAACTTTGAATCTTTAAGGAGCTATTTACCCAATGGGAGTTTCTCCAGATTTTTCTAAAATATTAAAGGTTTATTAAATGGTTTTTAAATAAAAGAAAAGTGGAGGGAAGATATTTTGTCATTTTCTAACTAACTTTTCTCTCAATCTTCTATTTTCTTTTCCCTCATTTTCTCTCAACCCAAACATCTTTTCTCCAGAGATTTTCTTCTGATTTTGTCACCTAAACATCTCTTTTCAATTCTCTTTTGATCTCTAATCATTTCTTCAACCAAACCTCACCATTTGCTAAGTGGAATTTTCAAGATTTTGGTTCCAAAAAGGGAGAAACTCAAGTTTGGAGGTAAGAACGTCCTTCTCCTCTAAACTCTCAGATCTTTACTGAAATTCCCAAGTTCTCAATCCTTGACTTATGATTTATTAAAGGTTTTACAATGGTAATCTCGATTGTGGCTTTAGAATGCAAGATTTGGTGATTTTTGGTGAAATTTCGTGAGATCTGTTTGGGCAGTGTTTTGAGGTGTCAAATTGATGTTAAATGAATGTTAAATTGATAAGGAATTGAGGTTTTATCAATGCAATCCCGAATAGGTTGAATTTCCTAAGTTTTGCTTGATGTTTTTGGTTGTTTTTGGGGTGTTTTTGATGATCTGTTATAGCTGGAGGTATAAGGACGTGATTGTGATCATTTTGGATGTTAATTGATGTTTAAAAATGGTTAGAAGTGATTAATCTTGGCTGGGTTAAGTTTCGGAAGTGTTTGGTGGTGATTTCGGTTGTGTTTGGTAGCCGAAATGTTGGATTTGTGATGAGCAGCGAGTTTAGTTGTGTTGCTGGTGTTTTTAATGCATAATGATGCATTAATCTTCTGTTGTTATATACTTGAAACAGGGGAGGAAGATCCGTGAGCATTTGAGGTGGTGTGGAAGGTTTCAGATGCTTGGAAGGCTTGTTGGCTAGCCTTGTTTTGTGTATCGGTGAGTGAAGTTGGGTTTTCAGCTTTTAAACCAGGGTTTGAAGGTTTGGGAGCTTAGTTTAAGTCTAAACAACTTTGCTAAGCTCAAGAGTAAGTAAATGGATTTTCGCTCTTGGTTTGTGTTGTGAATTGGCTTTTTAAGCAATTGTGATGATGGTTGCAATGCATATGATTTGCATGTTTTAAATTCTGTTTGGAAGCATGTTTTAGCATGGTTTAATGCTGGTTTTGAAAGCCATATGTGAAGGATGCTCAAGGTAAGAGATCCTTGGTTTTGTACATGGAAATTGTGGTTTTGATGCATGGTGTTGCATGTTGTTTAATGGCTTTGTGTAATGCTTTAAAAACAGTGAATTGATGATGGTAAATGATGAATTTTGCATTACGGTTATGCATGTGAATTAAAGGATTAATGTGGTAAGATGGATATATTGGCAAGTGATGTAAGTGGTTCTTGGTTCTTTGATCGGATATAGTTAGCCGGCTATAGGATTGGGTGCACCGTGAATAAAGTCGCCTTGGATGTGGAGTGGTTAAGTGTGAACCGGTAAACTCCATCCAAGTATCCTAACGAGATGGTTAAGGTTATAATGGTGATTGGAATCCCATTCGAGGACCTTGGGTAAGCAAAGGTAATAATGGTGGTTAAAATTCCATTGGTGGACCTTGTGCTTGTTAAGATCACAATGGTGGTGTAAAGTCCATGTGTGGATCTTGTATAGGGTGTCCCGGATCTCGTTAGTGATGTTATACAACTACCAATCGGTGATGCTAAGGTTATATGGTGTTTAAAAGTCCATATATGGGAACCTTATGCATGTTAAGGTTGTATGGTGGTTAAAAGTCCATACATGGGAACCTTGTGAAAGTTAAGGTTGTATGGTGTTTAAAAGTCCATACATGGGAACCTTGTGAAAGTTAAGGTTGTATGGTGGTTAAAAGTCCATACATGGGAACCTTGTGAAAGTTAAGGTTGTATGGTGTTTAAAAGTCCATACATGGGAACCTTGTGAAAGTTAAGGTTGTATGGTGTTTAAAAGTCCATACATGGGAACCTTGTGAATGGTAAGGTCAAATGGTGTTTAAAAGTCCATTTGGGGACCTTGGATTGGTAGGGTGTATGAAGCGTGGGGACAACGCTTGTGATCCGCGTATCCAATTGGATGTTGAGTTGAAAAGTGGATTTGGTTGATCACTTGGAAGCCAATATAATGTCCTTGAATATAATGAAGCATGAGATGCTTGAATTGATGCATGGTTGCATGAGATTTGCTTAATGTATTATGAATGCATGTGTACTTGTTAGTTTGAACAAGTGTTGATTATCTATTGAGGATGGTGCATGTGTGCATGAGATCTCTTTAGTGCATTGAAGTCTTGCTAAGACTTGTTTTTAAAGGCATATGATGTAAATGTTGATGATGTGGTTCATTTGTGCATCTATTTAATGCATGTGTTGGATTGAATGATTAAAAGGTTTTAAAAGGCTTCTTGCTTGAAAAGATAATCAAGTATAAGGAAGGTATGATGTGAAGTGGAAGTGGTTTCCAAGGTTTTGAATTTAACTTTGCATTTGATGTTTATGCATGGAATGGTTAAATTGATGGATTTGCAAGTTTATGTGTTGAAAAGGCTTGCTTAGCTTTCTAAGCTAAGGATTGGTTTTCATGATTGAGCAATGCATGGTTTTAAGCACGTTGTTGAAAAGGGGTTTTCAAACAAGGCTTTGGTTTAAGAAATCGAGTTGCTTTTAAAAGTGGTTTTATGATTCGCTGCATTGATGGTGTTTTGGTTTTGAGCATTCCTCACTAAGCATTATGTGCTTACGCTCCTTTTTATCCATCAATGCAGATATTTGAAGTTTGGACAGCGAGAAGCAAGGGATTCAAGGAGGACTCCATTTGAGATGTATGTCTCGGTTAATAGCTATAGATAATAAAGGCAATGGGGGAAAGAATCTCTATGTTGATGGTTCATGAGATTGTGTATGTTGGACATGTATGGTTGATGTTTTTGAATCATGTGGATTAATGTTGTAATGTTTGAATCATCTTGAGCTTAAGTTGCCATGTTATGCTCTTTGTTTTAAAGCATGATTGAGCTTCGAATGTGTTAAATGTGTTGGTGCACCTAGGGGTGATCATGAATCTGTTTTGATGCATTTATGTTCCTTATATGTTGAATGGTTTGCTGGTGTGATTTGGTTGATTTTGGAGCATGTTTGGTGGGTCAATGTTGTGTTTAACCAGCAAGGTTGCTGCAATCTGGGCAGGTCGTTTCGGAACGATCGCTACCGTTTCGGAACAGGGGCCTGTTATGGCCAGGGCGTTTTCGAAATGGGAGGAACCATTCCGAAACGGATATGCTACTGCCAGTCCCCGTTTCGGAACACGTTGCGGAACGGCCCCGCGTTTCGAAACAGGTTCTCCCTGTTTCGGAACACCTGACCGTTGGGGGCTGACATTGGCGGTTATGTGTTTCGAAATGTTTGCGTTTTGGTCCTAAAACATGTTTTTGCAATTGTATGAGTTCTGGATGTCCGTTTGAGCTGAAATTTGGCAGTGAAGCATGAAACATGACTAATTTCATATTGGTAACTTTTAATTTGGTTAAGTCCCTGTAATTCCCAGAATTTACAGTTTGGTCCCTAAAGTTGTAATTTGTGCAATTGGGTCCCTGAATGTTCTCTGATGGTTATGATCTTTGGGTATGACGTTGTTGTGAACACACCTAGGGCTAATGAGCATCTAGACAAGTTTAAAAAGAAAAAAAAGGGTCGTTAATCAACGTTGACTTTCGGGTTGACTTTGGTTTTCCCCGTGTAAACTTCTTAATTCGGTTCAACCGTCTGGGCCGGGTTAAGGGGGTTACATTTGGTGGTATCAGAGCTGAGTTGCGAATGCTTGGGGAAAGCGGTAAGTTGTTTTAATGTGTGTTTGATGTTACCCTGATGTGTGGTTGAAAGTTGGTTGAAACACGTGTTTCTGAGCAAATTGATGATGTTTTCAAGCATGCTTTGTGGTTATGAATCTTCATTGAGCTAATGTGGTTTTGTGCTGATGATATGTTGGTGTTGTGAGTTGATTTTTATGCATGATGAAAGTGTAATGGGTATGATATGTTGATGATGTTATGCTGTTGCAAGTGGACGCTGTTTGATGTAAGCGTGATCGAAATGTTGTTTGATATGCTTGATGTTGAGATATCCATGTTTGTGTTGACTGTTATGTCATGAAAAAGGGAAGGATTCGGGATACCCATTGCCTTATTATTATAGCTATTGTGTTATTTTGGAGTTGGAGTTTGAATCCTTGCTTTAAGCTGGTCTAATGGTTTTGTTTGTTTTGTTGTGATTGCTTGTTGTTAATAGTATGGCGAAGTCGATGAAAGAATGGCAGTTGGGTGAGATGGTTGCTGCCTTAGGGCAGGTTGTTAAGGCATGGAATTCACCCTTTAGTGGAGATGTTTCGTCTCAGTCTTCTGTGCTTGGGGTTGGGATGGTAAGGCAGAAGGAAGAAGTTGGTTCTGTGATGAAGAGTTCATCATCTGTTGTGCAGGAGGTGTTGGGAACATCTCAGGTTGTGGCAAAGGTAAGGTCAATGGATATGCTGGCTGTGGGATGTGTGGGTTTGCCGAAACAGCGGTTGCATGATTTGGGTGCTGTGGAGTATCATGGTTCAACAC
The DNA here is from genome assembly GCA_030270665.1 of Hibiscus trionum. NCBI lineage: Eukaryota > Viridiplantae > Streptophyta > Magnoliopsida > Malvales > Malvaceae > Hibiscus > Hibiscus trionum. The sequence goes on along the minus strand of BSYR01000007.1, from coordinate 1,986,934 downwards.
CGGAGACGTTTGAGGCCTGGTTGGCCAGTGTGATTCTGATTTTGGATCAGGAAGGCTGTGATTATGCCTGTAAGCTGGGAAGTGTTGTCTCTTTGATGTTGGAGGATGCATGTGCCTGGTGGACATCTGTGGCGGTGGCATCGCACATCCATGATATTGATTGGGATTTCTTTGTGTCTGCCTTTTATGAAAGGTATCTTGGGGAAAAATTCCCAAGGGTTAAGCAAGTTAAAGGTAGAGCAGATCTGGGGCAAGTGCTGCTTGATCAAGGAGTGGAGGCTCAGCTACCAGTGTGTGACTGTTGTGGAAGGCGCCATGTTGGAGGTTGTTGGGGCGCGGGTGCTTGTTGGAACTGTGGTTCTAAAGAGCATGTGAAGCGAAATTATTCTCTTGGGGTGAAGTCAGCTTCAGTGGTAGCCAAGGGGTCTCTGAAGGGTCGTGGGTACGGCCGAGGCAAGGTTCGGAGGTGGCAGAAAGAGCATAAAGTTGTGAAGAGTTTGGAAGAGGAGATCTGTTGGAAATGTGGGTCTGTTGGACACACGAGACGTGATTGTTTGATGTTGGCTAGGAACCGCCAGGGTTCTTTACCGCAGGGAGATGGTGGTGATCTTAGTGTGCTAGCTGATGCTGCGGCGGTGCAGCTGGAGGATGGTGGTTCTGCGTGGAAGAGAGCTCGTCTGTTGAAGCTTCAGGGCAGTGAGGTGTTTTCAGGTAACCTTGTTAAGTAGCCTTTGCTCTAGTATCTTAGTTTGGTATCTGTTGGTTTTTCTTGCGTAGTGAGTATGGTTTTGTTGTTAGCATGTTGAGATAGTTGATGTTGCTGTTTGGGAACATCCTTAGTGTGAAGAGGGCTTTAGTGAGTATCTTGTGGATAATGAGTTGTTAGAATGATAGAATGGGTCAAGTTAGAAGTGAGGTGGAGGGGTTGTTGTTAGACGGATTCTGAGGATGTTATTGGAGGGTGTGAACTGGCATTCATGCACAGTTAAAATTATTGTTATATGCTATATTTTATATGTGCTGGCCCATGCATACATGTGGCATGACATTAGAGGTTTTGCATACATGTACATTAGGCATTAGTAGGGCATATTGGTGACCATGCATACGAACGTTCACACTCGCTAATAACTAATCGAGTCTGTTAGTGTTGTGATAGAGTTAGGTTGGATGATGGGTTTTTAGAGGTTGTTTTGGTGCTAGGAAATGTTAGAAGTTGTGGAGGGTATTAAACGAGCTGTTAGTAATAGTGAGTGCGGTATAGCATGTTGGTAGAAGGAAAGTGTTTGCTGCTTAATGGGCTTAATGGTGTGCCGGTGAGGAGATTGCTGGTTGAAGTCAGAACCGATCAGGTGGTTTTGAATGGCTAGTTGAAGTGGTAGTCCCTCGGTGTTAAGTGATGTTGCAGGTTAGTGGTTGTGTTTTTAAAGTGCTGGGGTAGCTTGGCATGGATGTTGTAATAGAAGGGTTGTTTATGTGGGTGAGAGTTCGTAGCAATCTTCGAGGAGTTGAGAAGATGGTATGTATGTTCAGGTTGGGCGGTGTTCTAGTAAGGCAAGTGTTGTGGTCAAAGCTTGTGGTGGAAAGGCAATGAAAGATGGAAGGCCATTGTTGGTTGAATGAGTTCTTGTAGGAAGTGGTTGGTTGGTTGTGAGTAAGTGAATTTTCTTTTTGAGTTCAGCTGGTGGTGTGTGGAATGGTGGGCGAAGCCAAGGTTGGGGTTAGTGACGTGATTATCTGTCGATGAGTGAGCAGTTCTGGTGAGTCGATGGTAAAGATTGTGGTGGATGTGAAGTAAGGACAGTAATACGTTGAGAAGTTTGGGTAAGCAGTTGTTGCTTAAGAATTTTTGCTTGTTGAGAAATCTTTGAAAGAGGTCGGGGAGGTTGCAAAGAGTATTAGAAGCAGTGAAGGTTGTGTGTTACATAGTGGCTGATTGAATTGGTTGGTGTCACTGTGTGAACAAGTTTTGGGAGTTGTGTGTTAAGGTGGAATATGTTGTAAAAAGTTTGAGGTTCTTCAGGTTGCTGTTGAGGCTATGTGCAGTCTGGAAGTGTGAAAGGTTAAGATGTGGTTAACATCTGAGTGTTCTGGAATTTGTGAACAGTATGTGGTGGTGTTGAGTTTGGGTGGAGTTTGTGGAGAGAGTGTTAAGTGGTGGTTAAGTCTCTTGTGTTGTTTGCGTGTTGCTTGAGAAGTTTGGTTGTGCTCTTTTCGCCAGTTGAAATTTCGGGGACGAAATTTCCTAAGAGGGGGAGAGTTGTAACGCCCCGGTTTTGGGCTTGGAAGTTTTGGGTTTGGACCGGACCGGTCGGGTTGCGGTTCGAATATATAAAGGTGAAATTAGGAAAGCCTAGTTCGGGTTGCATTAAAAATATGGAAAAATGTCCTAAAATCCTCTTTTAATATATATAAGTGAACTGTGAAATCAATTTTACAAAATGAGGTTGGGAAGGGTGACATTTTGGCTAGTGACCAAAATGTAATTTTTGAAAGTTGCGTGACTGTTTTAGAAAGGATTGAAACTTTGAATCTTTAAGGAGCTATTTACCCAATGGGAGTTTCTCCAGATTTTTCTAAAATATTAAAGGTTTATTAAATGGTTTTTAAATAAAAGAAAAGTGGAGGGAAGATATTTTGTCATTTTCTAACTAACTTTTCTCTCAATCTTCTATTTTCTTTTCCCTCATTTTCTCTCAACCCAAACATCTTTTCTCCAGAGATTTTCTTCTGATTTTGTCACCTAAACATCTCTTTTCAATTCTCTTTTGATCTCTAATCATTTCTTCAACCAAACCTCACCATTTGCTAAGTGGAATTTTCAAGATTTTGGTTCCAAAAAGGGAGAAACTCAAGTTTGGAGGTAAGAACGTCCTTCTCCTCTAAACTCTCAGTTCTTTACTGAAATTCCCAAGTTCTCAATCCTTGAATTATGATTTATTAAAGGTTTTACAATGGTAATCTTGATTGTGGCTTTAGAATGCAAGATTTGGTGATTTTTGGTGAAATTTCGTGAGATCTGTTTGGGCAGTGTTTTGAGGTGTCAAATTGATGTTAAATGAATGTTAAATTGATAAGGAATTGAGGTTTTATCAATGCAATCCCGAATAGGTTGAATTTCCTAAGTTTTGCTTGATGTTTTTGGTTGTTTTTGGGGTGTTTTTGATGATCTGTTATAGCTGGAGGTATAAGGACGTGATTGTGATCATTTTGGATGTTAATTGATGTTTAAAAATGGTTAGAAGTGATGAATCTTGGCTGGGTTAAGTTTCGGAAGTGTTTGGTGGTGATTTCGGTTGTGTTTTGTAGCCGAAATGTTGGATTTGTGATGAGCAGCGAGTTTAGTTGTGTTGCTGGTGTTTTTAATGCATAATGATGCATTAATCTTCTGTTGTTATGTGCTTGAAACAGGGGAGGAAGATCCGTGAGCATTTGAGGTGGTGTGGAAGGTTTCAGATGCTTGGAAGGCTTGTTGGCTAGCCTTGTTTTGTGTATCGGTGAGTGAAGTTGGGTTTTCAGCTTTTAAACCAGGGTTTGAAGGTTTGGGAGCTTAGTTTAAGTCTAAACAACTTTGCTAAGCTCAAGAGTAAGTAAATGGATTTTCGCTCTTGGTTTGTGTTGTGAATTGGCTTTTTAAGCAATTGTGATTGATGGTTGCAATGCATATGATTTGCATGTTTTAAATTCTGTTTGGAAGCATGTTTTAGCATGGTTTAATGCTGGTTTTGAAAGCCATATGTGAAGGATGCTCAAGGTAAGAGATCCTTGGTTTTGTACATGGAAATTGTGGTTTTGATGCATGGTGTTGCATGTTGTTTAATGGCTTTGTGTAATGCTTTAAAAACAGTGAATTGATGATGGTAAATGATGAATTTTGCATTACGGTTATGCATGTGAATTAAAGGATTAATGTGGTAAGATGGATATATTGGCAAGTGATGTAAGTGGTTCTTGGTTCTTTGATCGGATATAGTTAGCCGGCTATAGGATTGGGTGCACCGTGAATAAAGTCGCCTTGGATGTGGAGTGGTTAAGTGTGAACCGGTAAACTCTATCCAAGTATCCTAACGAGATGGTTAAGGTTATAATGGTGATTGGAATCCCATTCGAGGACCTTGGGTAAGCAAAGGTAATAATGGTGGTTAAAATTCCATTGGTGGACCTTGTGCTTGTTAAGATCACAATGGTGGTGTAAAGTCCATGTGTGGATCTTGTATAGGGTGTCCCGGATCTCGTTAGTTATTTTATACAACTACCAATCTGTAACGCCCCGGTTTTGGGCTTAGAAGTTTTGGGTGTTGACCGGTTCGGTCAAAGTGCGATTCGAATATATAAGAGTGAATTTAGGAAAGCCTAGTTCGGGTTGCATTAAAAATATGGAAAAATGTTCTAAAATCCTCTTTTAATATATATAAGTGAACTGTGAAATCAATTTTACAAAATGAGGTTTGGAAGGGTGACATTTTGGCTAGTGACCAAAATGTAAATTTTGAAAGTTGCGTGACTGTTTTAGAAAGGATTGAAACTTTGAATCTTTAAGGAGCTATTTACCCAAAGGGAGTTTCTCTAGATTTTTCTAAGATATTTTAAGGTTTATTTCTGATTTTAAAACAAAAGAAAAGAGGAGGGAAACTATTTTTCCTATTTTGTAACTAACTTCCCATATTTTCCAATTTTCCTTTCTCTCATTTTCTCTCAACCCAAACATCTTTCTCCAGAGATTTTCTTCTGGTTTTGGCATCTAAACACCTCTTTTCAATCAACCTTTGATTGCTAATCATCTCATCAACAAAACCTCACAGTTTGCAAGTTGATTCTTCAAGCTTTTTGGTTCTAAAAGAGGAGAAACTCAAGTTTGGAGGTAAGAACGTCCTTCTCCTCTAAACTCTCAGTTATTTACTGAAATTCCCAAGTTCTCAATCCTTAATTGATGTTTTATAAATAGCTTTTAAGTTGTGTGATGGATCTTGGCTTTAAATGCAAGATTTGATGGTTTTTCATGGATTTTCGTGATATCTGATTGGGCTGTGTTTTAAGGTGTTAATTTGATGATAAATGAATGTTAATTTGATTGGAAATTGAGTTTTGATTAATGCAATCCCGGATAGGTTGAATTTCCTAAGTTTAGCTTATGATTCTTGGTTGTTTTTGGAGTGATCTTGTGGATCTGTTGTTGCTGGAGGTATAAGGATGTTGTTAGGTCCTTTTTAGTTGTTAAATGATGTTTAAGGATGCTTAGTTTTGATGGTTTATGGCTGGGCTTTGTTTAGGAGTTGTTTGGATGCATTTTCGGTTGTGTTTGGTGGCCGAAAATGGAGTGTGGATGAGAGCAGCGAGTTTAGGTGCTTTCATTGAAGCTATTAATGCATGATGATGCATTAATCTACTGTTTTAATGTGTTAAAACAGGGGAGTCATCTTTGGATCCATGTGGTGGTGATCCGGAAGCTTGATTTGGTGTTTCGGCAAGAGGCGAAACGGAATCGGTGAGTGGATTTTGGTTTTCGGCTTTGAAACCAATGTTTTGGAGGTTTGGGAGCTTAGTCTAAGTCTAAACAACTTTGCTAAGCTCAAGAGTAAGTTTTCGGAAAAACTCTCTTGTTGAGGAACCATGTGATGGTTGGGTGCAATGTGTTTGTTGCATGTTTAAATTCTGTTTTTAAAGCATATCTAGCATGTGTGTTGCTGTGATTATAAGCCATGTGTTTAAGGAAGCTCAAGGTTAGAGTTCCTTGTTTTTGAACATTGTATAAATGTTGTTTGATGCTTAAAGATGCATGATGTTTATGGCTTGGTTAAATGCTTTAAAACAGTGGATTATTGATGATATATGATGTATATTGGCAAGTGATGTTTTTGAAAAGGTTAAGGTCACTAAGGTGGTTAAAAGTCCTTGAGTGAGCCTTGTTTACTTAAGAACATCAAGGTGGTTAAAAGTCCTTGGATGGTTCTTGTTACGGACACAAAGGTGTTTAAAAGTCCTTGTGTGGTCCTTTCCAAGGTGTTTAAAAGTCCTTGGGCCAAGGTGTTTAAAAGTCCTTGGGGTGATTTATATCATGGTGTTTAAAAGTCCATGGCCAAGGTGTTTAAAAGTCCTTGGGGTCAAGGTGTTTAAAAGTCCTTGAGGTGAAACTTGTTAAGGACACAAAGGTGTTTAAAAGTCCTTGTGTGGTCCTTGCCATGGTGTTTAAAAGTCCATGGGCCAAGGTGTTTAAAAGTCCTTGGGGATAAGATCACAATGGTGTTTAAAAGTCCATGTGTGAGTCTTATGTTGATCTTGTTTTAAAGATGGTAATTATCACTTGTGGCCAATATGACATGTTATGATGTGAAGCATGAGATGCTTGTTTAAGATTGCTTGTGAGCATGTCTAAATGTATTTTGAAGTATGATTTATAAATGAGTTTTATAAATGCATTATTGTGTGGTTCTAAGGAGCTTTCCTCACTAAGCTTTTTCTTACGCTCTCTCTCTTTTCTTAAACCAATAATGCAGAGCATTAAAGTGCATTGAGGGCAGCAAGGAGGGCAAGCAATCAAGTGGAAGTTAAGCTCATGTATGAGAAGGTTTTCTTAAACACTTTTAGCTTTTGGCATTTGGCAATGGGGGACCTATGTTGTTGTTTTGGGAGATGTTTGGGACTCCCTAAGTTGGATTTATGTTGTTGTTAATGTTGGTTTTTGTAATTGGCCATTATGTGTTGGTTTGAAGGCTTTTGTGCATGAATGGTTGCTTGTGTAGGAAGCATGCCTTTAGATTTGGGGCTTTTCATATATGTTGATATAATGATGATTGGTTGATGCAAATATGTCTCTTGTATGTTGTATGAGATGCTGGTAAAGTTTGATAGCAATTGGAGCATGATTGGTTGGTCAATTGCATGTTTAGGCAAGCAAATTTCTGCATTTTGTGCAGGCCGTATCGGAACAGTGCCTGCCGTTTCGGAACGGGTGCCTCGAAGCAGCCCAGGCGTCCGAAACGGGTGACACCGTTCTGAAACGGAAAGGCTACTGCCGTTTCGGTACGCGTTGCGGAACGGCCCCGCGTTTCGAAACGGGCTATCTCCCGTTTCGGAATGGATGACCGTTGGGGGCTGACATTGGTAGTTATATGTTTCAAAATGTTTGCATTTTGGTCCTGAAACTTGTATGTGCAATTGTATGAGTTTGGAATGTCCGTTTGAGCTGAAATTTGGCCGAGATGCATGAAACATGATTAATTTCAAGTTGGTAACTTTAATTTGGGTGAAGTCCTTATATTTATCAGAATTTACAATTTGGTCCCTAAAGTTGTAATTTGTTCAATTGGGTCCCTGTTCGATCTCTGATGTTTATGATCTTTGAGTATGTTGTTTGAATGATCATATCTAGGGTTAATGTGCATCTAGACAAGTTTAAAAAGAAAAAGAAGGGTCGTTAATCAAGGTTGACTTTCGGGTTGACTTTGGTTTTCCCCGTGTAATCTTCTTAATTCGGGTCAACTGTCTAGGCCGGGTTAAGGGGGTTACACAATCGGTGATGCTAAGGTTATATGGTGTTTAAAAGTCCATATATGGGAACCTTGTGCATGTTAAGGTTGTATGGTGGTTAAAAGTCCATACATGGAAACCTTGTGAAAGTTAAGGTTGTATGGTGTTTAAAAGTCCATACATGGGAACCTTGTGAAAGTTAAGGTTGTATGGTGGTTAAAAGTCCATACATGGGAACCTTGTGAAAGTTAAGGTTGTATGGTGTTTAAAAGTCCATACATGGGAACCTTGTGAAAGTTAAGGTTGTATGGTGTTTAAAAGTCCATACATGGGAACCTTGTGAATGGTAAGGTCAAATGGTGTTTAAAAGTCCATTTGGGGACCTTGGATTGGTAGGGTGTATGAAGCGTGGGGACAACGCTTGTGATCCGCGTATCCGATTGGATGTTGAGTTGAAAAGTGGATTTGGTTGATCACTTGGAAGCCAATATAATGTCCTTGAATATAATGAAGCACGAGATGCTTGAATTGATACATGGTTGCATGAGATTTGCTTAATGTATTATGAATGCATGTGTACTTGTTAGTTTGAACAAGTGTTGATTATCTATTGAGGATGGTGCATGTGTGCATGAGATCTCTTTAGTGCATTGAAGTCTTGCTAAGACTTGTTTTTAAAGGCATATGATGTAAATGTTGATGATGTGGTTCATTTGTGCATCTATTTAATACATGTGTTGGATTGAATGATTAAAAGGTTTTAAAAGGCTTCTTGCTTGAAAAGATAATCAAGTATAAGGAAGGTATGATGTGAAGTGGAAGTGGTTTCCAAGGTTTTGAATTTAACTTTGCATTTGATGTTTATGCATGGAATGGTTAAATTGATGGATTTGCAAGTTTATGTGTTGAAAAGGCTTGCTTAGCTTTCTAAGCTAAGGATTGGTTTTCATGATTGAGCAATGCATGGTTTTAAGCACGTTGTTGAAAAGGGGTTTTCAAACAAGGCTTTGGTTTAAGAAATCGAGTTGCTTTTAAATGTGGTTTTATGATTCGCTGCATTGATGGTGTTTTGGTTTTGAGCATTCCTCACTAAGCATTATGTGCTTACGCTCCTTTTTGTCCATCAATGCAGATATTTGAAGTTTGGACAGCGAGAAGCAAGGGATTCAAGGAGGACTCCATTTGAGATGTATGTCTCGGTTAATAGCTATAGATAATAAAGGCAATGGGGGGAAAGAATCACTATGTTGAAGGTTCATGAGATTGTGTATGTTGGACATGTATGGTTGATGTTTTTGAATCATGTGGATTAATGTTGTAATGTTTGAATCATCTTGAGCTTAAGTTGCCATGTTATGCTCTTTGTTTAAAAGCATGATTGAGCTTCGAATGTGTTAAATGTGTTGGTGCACCTAGGGGTGATCATGAATCTGTTTTGATGCATTTATGTTCCTTATATGTTGAATGGTTTGCTGGTGTGATTTGGTTGCTTTTGGAGCATGTTTGGTGGGTCAATGTTGTGTTTAACCAGCAAGGTTGCTGCAATCTGGGCAGGTCGTTTCGGAACGATCGCTACCGTTTCGGAACAGGGGCCTGTTATGGCCAGGGCGTTTCGAAACGGGAGGAACCGTTCCGAAACGGTTATGCTACTGCCAGTCCCCGTTTCGGAACACGTTGCGGAATGGCCCCGCGTTTCGAAACAGGTTCTCCCTGTTTCCGAACACCTGACCGTTGGGGGCTGACATTGGCGGTTATGTGTTTCGAAATGTTTGCGTTTTGGTCCTAAAACATGTTTTTGCAATTGTATGAGTTCTGGATGTCCGTTTGAGCTGAAATTTGGCAGTGAAGCATGAAACATGACTAATTTCATATTGGTAACTTTTAATTTGGTTAAGTCCCTGTAATTCTGAGAATTTACAGTTTGGTCCCTAAAGTTGTAATTTGTGCAATTGGGTCCCTGAATGTTCTCTGATGGTTATGATCTTTGGGTATGACGTTGTTGTGAACACACCTAGGGTTAATGAGCATCTAGACAAGTTTAAAAAGAAAAAAAGGGTCGTTAATAAACGTTGACTTTCGGGTTGACTTTGGGTTTCCCCGTGTAAACTTCTTAATTCGGTTCAACCGTCTGGGCCGGGTTAAGGGGGTTACAGAAGAATCAATTGATTCTCAATATTAAATGCTCCATTAGGTCAAATTTCCACTTATACCCTCATGACACTCCTATAAATAGCGAGTAAACCTTCTAGATTTTACACAACTCAAAACAACAGAATTTTTTTATTGTTTTACTCTGTGGATTTTACAAGTGGTTTTCGGTGATAGGAGAAGGTGAGTTTACGATTCGTTGATCACTACAGATGAGCTACTACTGTGCTCATTATGTTGTTGTATCCTGGAAGATAGACGTCCGACGTTTCTCAAGCATCATAGGAGCGGGCAAATCCGTCTTAAGGAAACTACGTTCGTGCAAGCCTCAACACGTTTCCTTACAAAGATTGATTGTTAAAATTGGCTTGATTTACATATTGTTGTATCGTTAGTAATTTTGTACTGTTAGTTTAAATAATAATATTTTATCTTATTATTTATTCTTGGATAAACGTTATTTCTCTAACAACACTTGCAAAAAGATTAAAGAAACCTTTTAACCAATAGAAATCAAAGGTTATGTCGCAAATTTACTTACAAAGATTGAATATTAAACAAAAGGTAAAAATTAGATCTTTCCATCTCAAAATCTATGTTCATAATAATAAGGCTTAACAATTAAATAAGTGCCTAAACTATACCCTTTTTTCTAGTTAGGTGCCTAAACTTTATTTTGGGCCAAATAGGAGCCTAACGTTTTCAACGTTACTCAAATAGGTGCCCCGCCATTACTGTCCATTAATTTTCACCATTGTCTAACACATGTCATCTTCTTAAATTTCTGAAAAATTATATTTAAAAATAAATTAAAATTAATAAAACAAAATAACCTCAAATTTCATAAAATAAACCCAAAATATAAAATCCCTAACACCCCAAAACCCTAATCCCGATTAGACCTGATTTCATCGCTAATTGCCACGTCGTCGCGCATCACATTCTTCGCCGGACCATCACAACCATTTACCCCACCACCTCATCGTCGAAAATCGACCGACACCGTGCGAAACACCAAAATTGTCGAATGGTTCATTCGAATGACTCATGACAAACGACGACATAACAGACGATGAACGATGTGTCGGTCGTTCGGCGAGGGGAGGGCGCTTTATTCTGTCGTCGAAAACGCGACCAACGCCGGTGGGAGTGGCTGAATTTGGGGGTTAGGGATTTGAGGACTATTTTGAGATTATTTGAAAATTTAGGATATTTTAAAAAAATGATTTATTTAAAAAAAAATTTAGAAAATTTTTAATGTTGCAAGGTGTTCGATTTTGATTGGATAAAGGAAAAAAAATAATGCCCGTCACGACCAAACCATAAATGGGTCATAGATTGAAACGTTAGACACCTATTTGGCCTCAATTATAATTTGGGCACCTGTATGAAAAAATGTATAGTTTGGACACTTATTTCACGGTTAAGCCTAATTATAATAATAATTGGTGATATACAATGGCAGGGCCCCTTTGGGCCCGCCCCTGTTAAAAATGTTTTACGTTAGATAAATTTTGGTATAATAGTATTTTGACCCCAGACAAAAATGATTATTTAAATTTTAAAACTACAATCATTTATTAAATATTTAATTAAATAGGGCTGAATTAAAGAATGATGGATTTGTCTGCTCAAATTTCTTAGTCTAATAATAATTTAGGTCCTTATCAAACCTGTCCCAGACATTTTCAGGGCTCCGAGAGAAAACTAAACAAATAGACCCCTATAGAGTGAAAATATATCTCAATACTTTGAACAATTAATTTAATATTTCATTAATAAAACATAGAAATATGATTAAATTTTGTCAAACACATTATTTTCATTGTTTTGTTAAGGAGATTTAAAGGAAATGAATTGTGGGTATGAAAGGGAGTTTGATTTTGATCAATAGATACAAATTTTTATAAGAATATTGTAGCATATATTTTTATCGTTAGATTGAAGAACAAAAGGAGAATTAAATTTGAAAAAAATAATTTTTGACATTTGCGAAAGGGAATTAAATTTAAATTTTAGATTAATTTATTCATTTGATAATTTACAAAATAAAATTTAGAAAATAAGAATAACTAATTTTTAAAGGCCATAGGCTAGTTGGGGCCCTTGAGAAGTCGCTCATAGTACTACCCCTAATAGTCGCTCAGGGAATTAAATATGGATTGCTTTAGTTATTTTATCAACAAACGTTATATAATTTATTAAAAGTGAAATCATACAGCAAACATTAACGACTGCCTTGTTAAAAACCTCCCTAAACCTAAATGGAGGAAAAGAGTACTACTCGGTTGACGGAGATCGAAATAGCCCCAACATAAGGACCAAAGCAACACCCAAGAGAGATAAAACAAAACTGAGTCAAACCCCACACAAACAAGACACATCCCACCATGCAACAGGTCTAGTATCTCACAAGCTCGTTTGGAATAAAGTCTCGTGCGTCACCCTCTCCCTTGCTAGTGCATCGGTAAGACCATTTACCTCTCGAAAAGATGTGGTGGAAACTAACAGAGATGAGGCAACTGCACGCCCGATCAATGGCCCTGAACACCTCCCCTAACCTTCATTGCCTTTTATCAACTTTCGTGTCCGACTCCACCACAAGGAAATGATTCGACCAACGAGACCCAACAAACAAAGACACCGCAAACTCAATTGCGCACAACTCTGCCTCATTTGATTCAAGACAGCCGAGAGGACCAGAGAAAATCACCATGATCTTCCCCTGATCGTCACGCAACATCCCATCGAAACCTACTGGCCCCGGCTTACCACGAGCTGACCTATCAACACTAAACATCAAGGCACCACTAATCGAAGGCTCCCAACAAATGCTCGCTAGACAAGACCTCGAAACAGAGGCAATGCTACACAAAATCAGACAACTCCACCACAAAGCCTCACTAAGATTCACCCCTTCCTTTAAAGTCTTCACCCAATAGAACGATCACAACATTATCAGAAAGCAAATCTCAGCCAAAGGTAATCGCTTGTTATTAAAGACAATCTCGTTATGAGCCAACAAAAGTGAACACATAAGAGTTGCGGTGCACAATACCCACCAATGGCATATCTCATAAGAGAACGAGCAATGAAAACCTGGCAAAAAGAAATCCGAAAACAAACACGGAAATGAAAAGCACACACCCCACCAAAGCTTTAACCAATACCACACACTCTAAGAAAAAGGGTAAGAAAAAAGGATATGCCCAAGCTCCCCATCCATCACCTCGCACCACACACATGAACCTTGTTTTTCACCAATCAAAATACCATGAGCCCTGAAAAAGTCAAACGTTGGCAAATGTCGAAGCTAAGAAACCGTAAAAGTGCTTGGACCTTTGGTGGGACTAGGACTTTCCAAGCAAAGCATTCCCCAAAATCACTATAGCAAACCTTGTCCAACATCAACAATTGAGACAAAACCTTTATAGAAAAATGACCATGAGGATCGAGTTTCCAAAGAAAAGTATCCATGCATCTTTGTCGAACCACCACAACCCCTTTCCCATGAACGAAAACCCCATCAACCGAGTAATCACAAACCAATGCTAGCCCGTTTGACGGAATAGAGAAGAGCTTTGTAAACATATCTTTCAATGGTTGTTAAAAGCACCAGAGATCGAACCAGAACAACGTACTACCCCTATCACCGATCTTCCAAATAAAACTCGAAACATCCATGTGGGAAGCCACCCCAATTGAACTAACCGATACAACGATCTACTTCCAAATTAAGGATATTGAGCCACAATAAGATGTGTTAAAATGCCACCACTATACTTCTTCACCATACTTAGCTACGATGATTACCCTCCATAAAGATGAGGTATCCATGGCGTAGCTCTACAACTAGTAACCCCCTCGACCCGGTCTGGATGAAAGATCGAACCAAACTGATCACACAGGGAATATCGAAGTAAACTGGGAGGTTTACCTCAATAAACAACCCTATTTTTTCATTTTATCGTGTCTAGATGCTTATTATAATCCTAAGTGATAGACTTCATAGCGGAAAGATTTATATTGCATTCAAATAACAATTTGGGACTCGATTGCATACAAGCACATTTTATGGACCATTTTTGTAATTTTACCAAATTACAGAGACTTGATCACTTTTTAAGTTACAAACATTTAATTAATCCATTTACACGCATCACTGTCAAATCTCAGCTCAAAATAATCACCCATGCTCATTTAATTGCATCCACAACATTCAGGGACTAAAACATAAAGAAGTAGAACATTCAAAGATACTTTTAACTAACTTACCAGCTGGCCGTATCGATACCTTAGAGCTAGTATCGATACGCCCACGACAACATGTCTCCAAAATTCAAGTTGAACAAGACCGTATCGATACTTGCTAAGTCCGTATCGATACTCCAAAAACCAGTAGCATAAAACCGTATCGATACGACCCCGTGTATCGATACACCCATTAAATTTTGCTTGGTTCGTATCGATACCCTTCCAACCGTACCGATACCCATTGACATGAAATGTCATATTTTGCTGGTTTTTCATACTTTAATCCATTCCAACTCATTCCAATATACTTCTAACAAGTATACAACTTAAAAGAACATCAAACCTCAGACAAACATGGCAATTTCATCAACTAGGCATAGAGATAAGAAGCATCAAAAACTATAGGCATGCTTCCTAAGCAAAAAGCCAATTAAGAGTCAAAACTCAAACCAAAGCACAATCAATCAACTAAAGGCCATTTACAAGTCATTAAGAGCATTTCAAACATGCCTCAAAACAAGCAGTTCCAAAGCACAATCTCCCAAACACAAACCATGCTCTCATTGCCAATTTATTACTAATGCGTAAACTTAAAACCATACTTGAGCAAAATATCACTCATTGGTAATTCTTCCTTGCTTTCTTGCTGCCCCTAAAGCTATTTCTCTGCATTGTTGGAAAAAGAGAGCGTAAGCACAATTTCTTAGTGAGGGACGCTCAAAACAAACAAACAACAACAATGCATTTTAAAACCATTTCACATTTAGAAATATCTATCTCATCATGCTCTTTCTATCTCATGCTTGAAATAAATTTCAAATCAAAACCACGTCATTAAAACAACATGTAATTTTCTCAAAATATAATTTTCTCATCTCATGCCAATATAATCATTATAAACATCATTACCTACCATTTTTCAATGCATAAACGCATATCTATCTCATCCCATTTCAAAATATAATCAATGCATATAATTTTCTCAAATTGTTCTATCTCGTTGAAATATCAATTCTATCTCATGGGATCATTAAAATCATCATATCATTTCTCAAAATATGCATAAAACAATAGGTGTAAATCTATCTTCAAACAATAGCATGATCAGAAAACCAACGAGATAAATATTGAGAAACGAGAGCAAAATATCTCAAACTTACTTCTGGGCTTAGATTAGTGTTTCGAACTCAATCTAAACCCCAAACATTGCTTTCAAGTCCTTCAAAGACTTTCAAAAGCAATTCCACTCACAGACCACGCCTCACTTGCTTTGCCGAAGCGAAATCAAGCTTCTGAAGCTTCTGGAACTTCACCAAATGTGTCCGATACAAACTCTTCTGTTTATACCATACAAAAATAGAGAATTAATGCATCTCAATGTATTAAAATCACCAACAACCAATGTTATCTCGCTCCTCTACCCCAAAACACCAAATCGCCCATCCGAAACAACCGAAAACACCTTCGATTACTTCATAAACTCAACCCAACCAAAATCTAATACTTCTATCCAATTTTAATCATCAAATAACATCCAAAAACAATCTAATCACGTCCTTATACCTTTAGCAACCCATATTTCACACAAACACCACAACAACCCCAAATCTAACAATCTAACAACTAGAGATCCAAACTAATTCAGGAATATTATGTTAAATCCTTTATTTTAACATCATTTAACATCCAAATCATAACTAAAATCAATCTCCAATCATACAAAACCGAAGCAATACGAAAATCCTTAGAAATCACCTTTTAAAGCTTGATTCATCAATTTTCATCAATTAAATCACTAAACATTGTTAATAACCATATTTAGAGAGCCAAAGACTTGAGAATTTTATTAAAGAACCTTGATTAGAGAAGTTGAATGAATTTTACATCTAACTTTTTACCTTTTTCCTTCAAATGACAAGATTTTGTAGAAATCCTTCAAGATTGTTTTGAGAATAATGATGGAAGAGGAAATCATTTGTGAAACAAAAAGAAGTTAAAAGGTGAAGATCTCTGGAAATTTAGAGAGAAAATAGAGTGTTTGGCTGTTTGGAAAATGAGAAAATGAAAGTTACGTCAATTAGCCTTTTAAATAATTAAAATTCCTTTTTATTAAAAATCACTTATTTATTTATTTTTAATAATTCTATTAAAAATGGTCAATTTAAGAAAAAAGGCTCACAAAATAGATATTAGCTTCCTAAAGATTCTAAGTTTTGGCCCTCTTTCAAAACAGTCCTTAAAAACAGGTTTTGAACTGTTTACAAAATAGTCACTAAACCGAAATCTTGACCTTCCAAAAACCATTTTCTAAAATTACCTTTACCAAACCTTTCTATACATTTTTAGAAGATTTTAGGAACTTTTCCCATAAATTTATCATATCTTGAACTACGTTTTCCCTGAACCGCTCCCGAAAACTCAGATATCTAGTTTAGATTATACTAACTCCGAACCAACGCTAAAAGCTTCTAGGCCCAAAACTCGGACGTTATAACTCTCCCCCACTTAGGAAATTTCATCCTCAAAATTTTTACTTGAAGGAAAAAGATGAGGAAACTGCTTCTTCATGTCATCCTTTCTTTCCCACGTGGCTTCTTCAACACCACCATGTCGCCTAAAGACCTTGGCCAACTCAATAGTCTTACCACGAAGAACTTTGCTATCCGAGTCCAAGATCTTGACCAGTTATTCATCATAGGACAAATCCGGATTCAACTCAATCTCTTCAACATGCATAACATGAGACAGATCCGATCTATACTTACGAAGCATGGATACATGGAAAACATCATGTATCTTCTCTAACTCGGAAGGCAATCTCAACCTTATACGGTCCAATAAAAATTAGAATCAACTTTCCCTTCTGGCCAAATCTCATCACCTTGTTCCAAGGTGAAACCTTCAAAAACACCTTATCTCCTACATCATACTCAATCTCCTTACGCTTCAAATCTGCGTAAGACTTTTGCCTATCCGAAACCACTTTCAACCTTTCACTAATAAGCTTCACTTTCTCCGTAGTGCCCTTAAGCACATTAGGCAAAGAAACCAACTTCTTCCATGCTTCCGCCCAACAAAGAGGCGTTCTACACTTTCTTCCATACAAGGCCTCATAAGGAGTCATTTGAATGCTCGCCTGATAACTGTTATTGTAAGCAAACTACACTAAAGGTAACTGTTTCTCCCAAGAACCTTGGAAATCAATGATGCAACATCTCAACATGTCTTCCAACACTTGGATAACTCTCTTAGACTAACCATTCGTTTGAGGATGATACGAAGTGCTGAAATTCAAACGCGTACCCAACGTTTGATGTAGACACTCCCCAAAACCTCAATGTAAAATGCGGATCTCGATCCGAAACAATGGACTTAGGCACTTCATGTAACCTCACAATCTCAGAGATGTACAAATCTGCCAACTTGTCTAACGCATACGTAGTATGCACCGCCAAGAAATGTGTACACTTCGTAAAATGATCAACAATTACCCAAATGGAATTCTTCTAGGATGGTGTGAAAGGCAAACCCGTCACGAAATCCATGGTGATTCTCTCCCATTTCCATTATGGAATCTTCAAAGGTTGCAACAATCCTAAAGGAAATTGATGCTCAGCTTTAACTCGTTGACAAACCATACACTTACTAACAACATCTTTATTCAAGCCAACCCAATAGTACTCATCCTTCAACCCACGATACATCTTTGTACTACCAAGATGCATAGCAAAAGGACTGAGCCTTAGCTCAACATCCTCCGACACAACTATTCAATTCTTAAAACACAAAACACCATCATCATTGAAACAAAAGTCCGTTGGTTTTCCTTCCGCAATGTCCTGAACATGTGATACCAACGAATCATCTAACAACTGCTTCTCCTTAATCAACTCTACCAACAAGGGTTTCACTTGAAATTCAGACACTAAACCAACATCTCGCGATATACTCAATTGAGCAAACACCTCCCTTAACTCTACTACCACTTTTCTACTCAAAGCATCGGCTACCATGTTAGCCTTCCCTGAAAGATACTCGATTCTCAATTCATAATCTTTAAGCAACTCTAACCACCTTCGTTGCCTAAGATTCAACTTTTTTGCGTCATCAAGTACTCTAAACTCTTATGGTCTTTGTAAATCGTACACTTCTCACCATAAAGGTAATGCCTCCAGATCTTTAAGGCAAACACCACTGCAGCTAACTCAATGTCATGCGTAGGGTAATTACGCCCGTGCGCCTTCAACTGTCGAGTTGCATAAGCTACCACCCTACCCTCCTGCATTAACACACATCCCAACCCAACATAGGATGCATCACTATACACCACAAACTCTTTTCCCGATTTAGTTTGAATCAAGATAGGAGCTTGCGTCAACGCTTCCTTCAACTTCTCGAAAGCTTGCTGCCTAGCCTCCGTCCACTCAAACTTAACATCTTTTTGCAACAACTTCGTCAAAGGAGCAGCAATCTTTGAGAAACTATCTACGAACCTACGGTAGTATCCCGAAAAACCAAGGAAACTACGCACCTCATGAACCGACCTATGTAACTTCCAATCCATCACCGCTTCAACCTTTTGAGGATCAACTCTAATCCCTTCGGCCGATACCACATGATCAAAGAAAACAACTTACCTAAGAAAAAATTCACACTTGCTCAACTTAGCATAAAGCTGATTCTCCAACAAGACTTGCAACACAATCCGTAAATGCTTATCATGATCCTCTTCGATACGAGAGTACATGAGAATGTCATCGATACACAAAAATACAAACCTGTCCAAGAACTCATGAAATATGCGATTCATCATATCCATAAAAACAATAGGGGCATTAGTCAAACCAAAAGGCATCACCAAGAACTCATAATGTCTGTACCTCGTACGAAAAGCA
Source organism: Hibiscus trionum (assembly GCA_030270665.1). Lineage (NCBI taxonomy): Eukaryota > Viridiplantae > Streptophyta > Magnoliopsida > Malvales > Malvaceae > Hibiscus > Hibiscus trionum. Next base: position 1,968,170 of record BSYR01000007.1, on the reverse strand, counting down.
GTCTTAGGCACATACATATCCTTTACCTTCAACTGGTAATATTCGGATCTTAGATCAATCTTAGAAAACACCGAAGCACCTCGAAACTGATCAAAAAGATCATCAATCCTTGGCAAAGGATACTTGTTCTTGACTGTCAACTTGTTCAATTGACGATAATCTATACACATTCTCATTGTGCCATCCTTCTTCTTCACAAACAAGACCGGTGCACCCCAAGGTGAAACACTAGGCCTAATGAAACCTCTATCAAGCAACTCCTGAAGTTGCGTCACATCCCAAACGCATCAACCTCTCTGTTTGGTGGCAAACCAGGAAACTATCCCGAAAAGACACCCGGAAACTCACATACCGTACGTATGTCTTGTACTCGCACCTCCTTTGTGCTTGGATTCATCACATAAGCCAGAAAAGCTTTACATCCCAAACACATCAACTGACTCTCTTCAAGAGCCAAAACCACATTAGCTAAGAATTTCATATTATCGCCTAAAACTACTACTTCGTAGTTATCCGCAAATTTCAACGAAACTCGCTTGGTCTCAAAATCAACCACACTCCAATGCTCAGTTAACCAATCCATACCAAGAATTACATCAAAACCATAGAAAGGCAACTCCATAAGATCAACCTCAAACACATGACCTTGAGCAGACAAATGACACATTCTATACAACTTCCTTGTAACAATCGTTTCACCAAAAGAACCCGTTACACGCATACCAACATCTAATAACTCAACAGGCAAACCAAGCACTTGTGCATGCTCACGCAATAAGTAATGACAAGGATTGCAAAGTAAAGGTACCTACGATCACATCCGTGTCATTCCTTCCCTCTCGGTGTGCGTACACCCTAGCCTGTCCACCTCCCTTAAGTTGAACAACAACAACGTGAGCAACATTCCTCTGTCCATCATCTCTACATTGAAAGTTGCCACGACAACGCCCACGGCCTCTCTATGGCTCAACAGCTCGCACCGGAGCTTGTCCATCCCTAACCGACTGTGGACAATCATGCTTCATGTGTCCTCGTGATCCACAGTTCCAACACGTACCCATATTACCCCAACACTCTCTCGTGTGCCTCCTACCGCACCAGTTACATTATGGAGTACGAATGAAAGCATTCTGGCCTTGATGACCACGATCAGGGTTACCACCACCCCGCCTAGGATTCGGTTGATACCTCAGATCCTTATGCTTCTTATAACGATCCTTTCCACCATCATACTAAGCAGCCCTATTTCTAGAGCTAGAACCACCTGAACGAGCAGCCAGATCCAAATTCTGTTCGATATTCTTAGCTCGAGTGACTAAGACATCAAAATCGGTATAGCCCGAAGCCAACATGCATGTCTTAACATCCTTCACCAGGCCATAGCAAAAATGATCGCATCTCTTCTATTCATCGGGAACCAGCTCAGGAGCATACTGGCTCAACCGAACGAACTGAACTTCATACTCGGAAATAGACATATTGCCTTGCACCAAGGATTTAAACTCTTGCTTCTTCTCATCAAGATAGTGAACACCCAAATACTTTCTCTTGAAAGCATTTCCAAAGAACTCCCAAGAAACATCAGCAGGCTCCATACCCGCAGTGATGGTTATCCACCATGTATAAGAATTTCCGTGAAGCAAATAGACAACACAACCCAACTTTTGCACATCATTACAACTCATCTGACCAAGAATCCTTTTGGTACTCTCAAACCAAGCCTCAGAACCCTCAGGAGATAGACCTCGAAACTCAGTTCCACCCAAACTGCGCAAACGCTTCAAAGGTAAACCAGCATTAGCACCAGGCTGAGGTGCGGCCACGTGCATTCCCACTATCGATGTCTGAAATGCCCCAGCTATAGCCTGAATCAAAGGTGTCATATCATCAGCAGCTTACCCTTGCGCTGCCTGAGGTCCCACACCTCCAACACCAGCTCCAGGTCTAGCTCCACCACCACCAGAAGGAGGAAAAGGCGGCAAATTCTCAACTCTCTCATCTATCTCATTCTCAACCATATTACGCACATTGCCTCTAAGCTCTCGTCTCGATCTCATTATCAAAACGATATAGCTATAAAGAATGCAACAATAAAAACAATAAGGCTAGCCAAAGCAAGAATCCAAGGTGCTCAAGTTTTACTTTTAAAAATCAAAATTCTCTTCACATTAGTAATAATATGGCAATGGGTACCCTTTAACCTCTCCCCCAACAACATATAACAACATAATTCATGTTATCAAACATCGTCCATCTCACATAGATCAGACAATGATCAAAACATGGCATAATCAATCACCGTGCATAGCATTCATCAAAGATTCAACAAAGAAAAAAATATCACATCAACCTTACCTCCCAATTCTTTCGAAACCTGGCTCTGATACCACCAAATGTAGCCCCTTCAACCCGATCTGGATGAAAGACTGAACCGAACGGATCACACGGGGAATATCAAATTAAACCGGGAGGTTTACCTCAATAAACAACCCTATTTTTTCATTTTATCTTGTCTAGATGCTCATTAAAATCCGAAGTGATAGACTTCGCAACAGAAAGATTTACATTGCAATTAGATAACAATTTGTGACTCGATTGCATACAAACACATTTTATGGACCATTTTACAATTGTACCAAATTTCAGAGACTTCTTCACTTTTTAAGTTACCAACCTTTAATTAATCCATTTACATGCATCACTGTCAAATATCAGCTCAAAATAATCATCCTTGCTCATTTAATTGCATCCACAACATTCATGGACTAAAACGTAAAGAACAGAACATTCAAAGATACTTTTAACTAACTTACCAGCTGGTTGTATCGATACCCTTAGAGCCAGTATTGATACGCCCACGAAAACATGTCTCGAACATTCAAGTTCAACAAGACTGTAACGATACCCTTTAAGCCCGTATCGATACCCAAAAACCAGTAGCATGAAACTGTATCGATACAGCCCCGTGTATAGATACGCCTCTTAAATTTTGCTTGGTCTGTATCGATACCCTTCCAACCGTACCGATACCCAATGACCTGGAATTTCATATTTTGCTGGTTTTTATACTTTAATCCATTCCAACACATTCCAATAAACTTGTAATAAGCATACAACTTAAACAAACATCAAATTTCAGACAAACATGACAATTTCATCAACTAGGCATAAAGATAAACAACATCCAAAACTATAGGCATGCTTCCTAAGAAAAAAGCCAGTTAAGAGTAAAAAATCAAACCAAAACACAATCCATCAAATAAAGGCCATTTACAAGTCATTAAGGGCATTTCAAACATGCCTCAAAACAAGGAGTTCCAAAACAAAATCTCCCAAACAAAAAGCATCCTCCCATTGCCAATTTATTACTAATTGGTAAACTTAAACCATACTTGAGCAAAGTATCACTCCTTGGTAATTCTTTCTTGCTTTCTTGCTGCCCCAAAAGCTATTTCTCTGTATTGTAGGAAAAAGAGACCGTAAGCACAATTGCTTAGCGAGGGATGCCCAAAACAAACCAACAACAACAATGCATTTTAAAACCATTTCTCATTTAGAAATCTCTATCTCATTATGCTCTTTCTATCTCATGCTTGAAATCATTTTCAAAGCAAAACCACATCATTAAAACCATATGCACCATCTATCTCATGCATTCATCAAAATGAAAAATCTCAAGGCATAGTCTTACGTGCTTAAATCTCATAAAGCATTTCTTAAATCATATTCTCATATGCAAAACATCGTGCATTAAATTATTTTAAACAAGGTACATGTGAATCTCATAATTAATCTCATATATTGGCATTTTAGCAACATTACTCGGATAAGCAGATAGCTTGACGGATTCACACATCGTCAAGTCCTACCACAATGGATTCTCACATCATCAGACTCTCATGGCGGCATCTCTCATCGCCACAAAGCTTGGGTGTTTCACCAAGACCTACAGTGGTGGAATCTCTCATCACCACACTCTCACTTTGTAATGGGATGGCACTACCCCCATTGCCCGAACCCATGAGTACATACAAATTTTGTATATTATAGTGCACTTCTCATCCTATTGGTCAACCAATTATATCCTGTAACAATAATCTCATCTCATGCCAATATAATCATTTTAAACATCATTACCTAATGTTTTTCAATGCATAAACACATATCTATCTCATCACATTTCAAAACATTATCAATGCATAGCATTTTCTCAAATTGTTTTATCTCATTGAAATATCAATTCTATCTAATGGGATCATTAAAATCATCATATCATTTCTCAAAATATGCATAAAATAGTAGGTGTAAATCTATCTTCAAGCAAGAGCATGATCATAAAACCAATGGGATAAAAACCGAGAAGCGAGAGCGAAATATCTCAAACTTACTTCCAGGCTTAGATTAGCGTTTCAAACTCAATCTAAACCCGAACCATCATTTCAAGTCCTTCAAAGACTTTTAAAACCAATTCCACTCACCGATCATGCCTTGCTTTGCCGAAACGAAATCAAGCTTTCGAAACTTCACTAAATGTTTCCGATACAAACTCCTATGTTTATACCACACAAAAATAGAGAATTAATGCATCTCAATGCATTAAAATCACCAGAAACAAATGTTATCTCGCTGCTCTACCTAAAAACACCAAATCGCCCATCCGGAACAACCGAAAACACATTGGATTACTTCTTAAACTCAACCCAACAAAAATATAACACTTCCATCCACTTTTAATCATCAAATAACATCCAAAAACAATCTAATCACGTCTTTATACCTCCAACAACCCATATTTCATGGAAACACCACAAAAACCTCAAATCTAACAATTTAACAACTAGAGATCCAAACCAATTTAGGATTATTATGATAAAACCTTTATTTTAACATCATTTAACATCCAAATTATAACTAAAATCAATCTCAATTCATACAAAACAGTAGCAATACGAAAATCCTTAGAAATCACCTTTTAAAGCTTGATTCATCAATTTTCATCAATTAAATCACAAAACATTGTTAATAACCATATTTAGATATTCGAAGACTTGAGAATTTCATTAAGGAACCTTTATTAGAGGAGTTGAACAAAATTTACCTCTAACATTTTGCCTTTTTCCTTCAAATGAAAAGATTTTGTAGAAATCGTTCAAGATTGCTTTGAGAATAATGACGGAAGAGCTTAGGAAATCATTTGTGAAACAAAAAGAAGTTAAAAGATGAAGATCCTTGGAACATTAGAGAGAAAATAGAGTGTTTGGCTGTTTGGAAAATAAAAGAATGAAAGTTACGTCAATTAGCCTTTTAGATAATTAAAATCCCTTTTTATTAAAAATCTCTTTTTTATTTCTTTTTAATAAACCTATTAAAAATGGTCAATTTAAGGGATAAGGCTCACAAAATAGATATTAGCTCCCTAAAGATTCTATGTTTTGGCCCTCTTTCAAAATAGTCCTTAAAAACAGATTTTGAACATTTTACAAAATAGTCACTAAACCGAAATCTCGACCTTCTAAAAGCCATTTTCTAAAATTGCCTTTGCCAAACCCTTCTATACATTTTAGAATATTTTAGGAACTTTTCCTATAATTTTATCATATTCCGAACTACGTTTTCTCTGAACGGCTCCCGAAAACTCGGATCTCTAGTTTAGATTCTACTAACTCCGAACGAACGCTAAAAGCTTCTAGTCCAAAAACCCGAGCGTTACACAACCACTTTGAAAACATAGCCATATTACAAACCTATAAATCATCCACCCCTAACCCTCCTAAATGGCACGACCGACATACCATTTCCCAGCTAACGAGACTAATTTATCGTTGTAAGCCAACACCTCCCCATAGAAACCCACATCGAATCTTACCGATTACTGCAATGACACCTTTGGGAAACAAAAACAATCCCATATAATAGACTGACAAAGAGGATAGGACCGAATTCACCAATGTTACCCGAGCCAAAAACGAGAGCGATGACCTCTTCCATCTCGCCAATATCTTGCGAAAATTGGCTATTATCGGTCCCAAACTACAATGCATTTCAGATTTACTCCTAAAGGCATTCCCAAGTATACAAACAAAATGTCCCCCTTCTGGAAATCTAAAATTGATGCAACTGAATCAAACAAGACAGAATCGACACCAAACACAAAAAGTAAAGACTTACTAAAATTAATCTTTAACCCTGAACATACTTGGAAATACCGCATCAAACGATGAACACTATGCACACATTCAATTGAGGCCTCAAAAAATAAGATTGTGTCATCCAAGGACTGTAGGTGCGAGACCGACAAACTAGGAGCAAGCTCCATCCCGTGAATAACCCTTGCGGCTTCAGCCTTAGCCAACATCAGATGCAGAGCCTTAGCAACAATCACAAACAACAAAGGGGGCAAAGGGGAACCCTGCTCGAGACCTCGACCTATACTGAATTCCTTCGTTGCATAACCATTGAACAAACTGACATACGCACCATACTAATACACACCCATATCCACATCCGCCAAGTCTCACCAAAACCCATACTCTTTTAAGATGCGATCCAGGAATTCCCACCGTACACAATCGTAGGCTTTTGCGAAGTCCAATTTAAGCACGAATCTACCCACATTGCTTTGACACAAAGAATTAATCACCCCTTTCACCAAGAGGATGCCATCAATTATTTGATGTCCTTTCACAAAAGTCGACTAGTGATCACTAATTAAATCACCCAAGACTAACTATAAATGCCTCGCCAGCAATTTTGCCAAGGTCTTGTAAATTGAATTGACCAAGCTAGTTGGCTTGAAATTTCCCAACCCAGTTGGCAAATCAACCTTTGGTAACAACACCAGGAAAGTACAGTTTGCTCCTGTTGCCAACTTCCTTGGAGAATGTAAAGCCTCAATGAAATGCATAACATCCAATTGCACAACATCCTAGCTCTTCTTAAAAAAAGCCATACTGAAACCATTCAGACCCGGAGATTTTGAAACATCACAGCCCCGTATTACCTCCTACACTTCCACCATCGTGAATGGAGCAACAAGCCTACTGTTTTCAGCTTTGGTAATTCGATGAAAACCACCCTCAATCTCCTAGTCACATAACCTAACATCTTTAGAAATGTGTTTAGAAAAAGCACGAACTACATAGTTTTGCAGCCTACCCAGATCTGTCTCCCACCATCAATTCACTCACAGCCCCTAAATAGAGTTACAAACAGCACGTAGCTTAGTAGCACGATGAAAAAAATGTTGTATTGCTATCAACTCATCTCAGCCAAGTCACACAAGACTTCTAATGCCACAAAGCCCCTTTACTCTTCAAAGCTCGTCATAACTCCTGCATCCAAACCCTGTTATTTTCCAAAAGATCAGCCACTACCACACTTGACCCCGACGCATCATCAACAACATCAATCGCATCGAGCTGAGTTTGTAGCTAAACAATTACCTTATCAATGTCCACAAAAACCAGACTTATTCCACACCCGCAAGAACTATTTTAAATGTCTCAACCTCACCACAATATTATCATTGCCGACCCCAAACCTCGACAGCCGACACCAATCCTCAGCTATACGTTTGATATTTTTCTTGTTATCCAACCAACAATTAATAAACTTGAACGGACGTGGCCCCCAATCACAGTCGTCACACAGTAAAACCAAGGGTGAATGATCGTAGATCCCATCGATAAATACAATTCTTGTATATTTGAAAAGTAATCTACCCAAGCTGTTGTAACCAAAAATCTATCCAATCAAATCTTGCGATTCTCACTGCCAAACCATGTAAATTGCTTTCCCACCAACGAAAAATCCACCAGACCTACGAAATCAATAAAAAAGAGAAAACATCCATACCATGTGGCACTGTGCTGCGTCATGCCCGTTGATGCTTGTTGAATAGTGATGCACCTTAGAGCAAGTATGCTCGTCGAATCAAGTAATATAGTGATAGAGTTGATTGTCGAACCCACGATGATTGGATCAATAACTACAAATTTATCGAACTTAAGAATATTTGAGCAAGTATTGGTTGATATTGGTTTATCAAAAATAAAAACAATTAAAGTAAAGATAGATATGATTAAGACAAACAAATGTTTCAGAAATAACAGATAATTATGGAGGTTAGATTTATTGCTAAGGATATATGTTTGATTACTTATTTCAATGCTATAACGACTGACAATATATGTCTGTGTGAACCATTAAGATCTTTATCTACTCGACATGATTTTTTAATGAACTTCTAACTCCCTCGATGCCTAGAAGTTAATAACATAGCCCCACTATTCACGTTTTTAACCTAACTCTCTCGATATTAGGCCACAAATCAATAGTTAAAAGGCCTATCTCGATAGCTCTTACAATAACTATGTGATAACCTTGTAAAAAGTATACATTTCATGCCTTTTTACTTAGGTTGTTGTTTAGTTTCAAGCCCATTTCATTGCATAAGTTGCATTTAGCTCATATAATTGCATTTGGTGGTGTTTGATTGGTTGTTTTTATTTAATTGTGAAATTGGTGCTGCTTGAGGAAGGTTTGTTTTGGTGTGATGATGTGCAGAGAAGCTAAGGATTATTCCAGGGCGTATGGAAAATGCCATAGCATTTTGTATAGCATTTATGGGCGCGCTAGAGGATAAAGAGCTGAGGATATTTTGCAGCCCCGTACGTGAACCTATCAGCCAACTGTGAGCCCACATGTGAAGGGAATATTCCCTTGGAATTAAGGACACAAAACCCTAGGAGCCTCCACCATATAAAGGAAAAGACACCCACATTAAAGGGAGAGCTGAAAATGGTGTTTATGAGATAAGAAAGAGAGAAAGGAAGAGGCGACCACTCTTCTTCTTCTTCTTCTTCTTCTTCATTGCGTCCTCCATTGTTGGAGCTCCAAAGGGACGATCTTGCTGGCCTTTAAGAGAAGCAAAAAGCTTAGGGTGGTTCACGATTGCCCATGGCGGCTTGGGAGTTTCCCTTACTATTAGTTGCTCTTTGCTTTAATATATTTTTCTAGAATGGGTTGTGTTGAACAAATTATTTTGGATGATATTTACCCAGCCATGAACTAACTTTAAGTGGCTTGGGTTTGTTTTGGATGATTATGTCTTAGTTTTTAATGGATGTTTTAGCATTTTCCAATTCTTTATATGCTTTGTTCACTATTTTATTACCTTAAGTTTCTAAGAGCTTTTGAGAGTTAGCCTATACTTAGGTGTTTGATAGCTTAAAATTCGAGAGAGTTAAGCTTAGATCTACGTGGACAATGGGGTTTTATGCTGAGAGGAAGTGTTGTCACTGAATTTTCAATTAACCCTTTTATTTTTTTCATTTTATTGTTGTATTATATTGCTATTCGATTTAATAGTATTGAAGGGATAATTAGTGTTAATTTTGTATCGTAATTAATTAATTAGTTAGTATAATTACAATTATAAAAAACAAACATGTTGTGTAAATAATTTTGTAGTCTATAATAGTTGGGTTGTAACACCCCAAAATCCAGTCTAGTCGGAATTGAGTTCCGGTGATCGGAAACATTTTAGTGGCCAAATTGTGTAGGTTGGGAGGTTGGATTCAAAACTATAGAGAATTGATAATTGAGGATTGAGGATTGCAGGACCAATCTTGTGATTAGCACCTTTTTCATTAAAATTCCCAGACGTGGGAATGTTTGGAGAGTTTCCTTCATTGGAAGGAAACCAACACAAATTAAAAGGTAAGTAAATATCTTAAACAAAGCTTACCGAGACATAGAATTAAGCAAGCACCTCCCAATCCTATATCTCCATCATCTTCCTCCAAGCTAGCACCTCCATTGGAGAGCAAGCTTTAGTTTGGTTTTTCTTTGATTTATTGATATCAAAACGTTGCTATCGATCGGGTAAGCTCTAATCCTCAATTGCTTAATGGATTCCATGGATAAGTCGAGCTTAATCTGAAGCTGTAACACCCCAAATTTGGGCTTAGATGTTTAGAGTCTAAACCGGATCGGTCTGGAAATCGGTTCGAATCTAAAAGGGGGTTTTAGGGAGCACCTAGTTTGGGATGCTTTAAAAATATAGAAAAATATCTAAAAATCCTCATTTAATATATAAGAGATAATGGTGAAATCAATTTTACAAAATAAGGTTTGGAAATACTACATTTCGGTGTAGTGACCAAATCGCAGTTTTTACAAAGTTTAGTAGTGACTGTTTTGTAAAGGGTTGAAACTTTGAATCTTTAAGGAGCTAATTTTGCCAAAAATATTTTCATCAGATTTTCCTTAATTTGGGTGATTTAATTAAATAAAATGAAGGTGATTAAAATAGAAAAACTACCTTTGACTTTTCATAACCAATTTTCTCTAATTTTCTCTCCTTTCATTTTCTTTCAAAATCCTATCAGTCAAAAATCTTTTTCTCCAGCAAATTTCCTTTGATTTCCATTTCATTTGATGAGATTTCAATCAACCTTTGATTCCTAATCAATCCTTCAACAAATCCACTTGATTTCTACATTAAATTTTCAAGAAAACTTGCCCAAATCAAGGAGAAATCATCCATTAGAGGTAAGCTTCGTCCTTCTCCTCTAATGATCAGTTTTTTACTGAAATTCCCAAGTTGTCAATCCTTTATTAATGTTTTTAAAGTGGTTTTAGTGTTAGAAACAAGAAATTGGCTTGAAACTCAAGATTTTGGAAGAGATCTTGAAGATTTTCGTGGTGATTGATTGGGCTCTGTTTTGAGATGGTTTTCTAAAGTATTTTGGATGTTAAATGATGTTATAAATGAGGTTTTATCAATCCAATCCCGAATAGGTTGTTTTCCTAAGTTTTTGCTTGTTAAAATGGTGGTTTTTGGAGTGATTTTGGTGTTCTGCTATAGCTGGAGGTGTAAGGACGTGGTTGTGTTAATTTGTGATCTTGGCTGGGTTTGATTTTGGAAGAGTTTGGAGGTGATTTCGGTAGTGTTTGGTAGCCGAAATGTGGTTTTTGTGTAGAGCAGCGAGTTTAGGTGTGTGGCTGATGATTTCAATGCATGATGATGCATTAATCCTCTGCTCTTATTTGTTTAAAACAGTGGAGAAATCTTCGGACACCTTTGGAGTTGATCCGGAAGCTTAGATAGCGTTTCAACGAGCAAGCGAAACGTAATCGGTGAGTGCGTATGTTTTTAGAAGTCCTTGAGGGACAAAGAATCAAGGTTTGGAGATTTAGGAAAGGTTTGAAACACCTTTCTAAGTCCGGAAGTAAGTATTGGCTAGATTGCTCTCTAGAATGTGGTGATTGCCCCTTTAAATGCTTTTACATGCTCATGGTTTTAGATTGATAAATTCCTACTGTTTTTATGCATGAATTATAGCATGAAATGATGCTTGAAATGATTTCATAAAGTAACATATTGCATATTTGAGACTTGGGCTTTTATGTTGAAGCATAGCAAATGTTATGGTTTTGAAATGAGATTAGTATGATGAGATTTGTTGCATGAAAAACAGTAGGTGAGATGATGTTTTAACATAATATATTGGCATAGATGTTGAGATACTTACCGGATATAATTGATCGATCAATAGGATGAGAGTGCACTATAAACTAAAAATTCGTACGTGCTCTTTGGTTAAGCCAAAGGGAGAGAACCAATGATGGGCATTCCATCGGGTAGGACTTGGTGAAATACCCAAGCTTTGTGGCGATGAGAGATTCCGCCATGTGAGTACGGTGATGAGAGATTTCACCGGAAACTATGTTGCTAGACGATTGAGTTTGGTGATGAGAGATGCCACCGGAAGTGTCTAGTGAGATGTCCGCATATCCGAGTAACAAATAGATGTGAAATGCCAATATAAAATATATTATGGTTTTTGATTCACATGTACCTTGATGTAATGGTTTATGCTATGAGAAATGAATATGTGATTTGTATATGAGATGCTTAGAGTACAAGCATGAGTTTGGCTTTGCCATGAGTTTTGCATTGGTTTAAATGCATGAGATAGAATGAAGGTACATGTGGTTTCAATGAGAAATTGCCTTGAAAGGTTTCCAAGCATGAGATAGAAATGAGCATGTGGTTTAAAAGCTTTTGATGAAAGTGTTTTCAAGATGTGCATTATTGAGTTGGTTTTCTTTAGAGCATGCCTCACTAAGCATTTGTGCTTACGCTCTCTTTTACCAATAATGCAGATAATTGAGGTGTTTTCGGGCATCAAGGAAGCTAAGTCCATCCAAGGAAGTCCAAGCTCATGTATGGTGAAGTTTTCGTACACTTTAGTTTTGATAGATTGGCAATGGGAAACCAATGATTGTATTTGGGAGATGTGTTAAACTCCCTAGGGTTGTGGCATGTTTGTTTTAGCTTGTTTGGGTTGTAAATGGCCTTAATTGCTTGTTTTGAGTTTGGTTTGCCTATTTGGGTTTTGAGATTAGGGAGCATGCCTATAGAATAATGGAAAATTGTGTTTGATTCTATGGTTGTGCTTGAATGTCCCAAATATGTTCCTTGTATGTATGATGACTTGTTGGTATGATTAGAGAGTCTTTGGGGGCATGTTTGAGTAGGTTAATGAGTGAAAAACCAGCATTTGCTGCTGTTTCTGGGCAAACCGTATCGACACACCCTCAAGTGTTTCGGAACGGGGGCCTATAGTGGCCTCTGTGTTTCGAAACGGTGGAGGATGTTTCGGAACGATTTGGCTAATAGAGCTACGCGTTTCGGAACTGGTCTCAGAACCAACCCGCGTTCCGAAACGGTCAACGCCGTTTCGATACAGCGTTTTAGTACGATAGGTGGGTGTTTCGAAACGGGTTACCGTTGGACCCAGGTTTGAATTATTTGGATGTTTAGATGCTTTACATTTTAGTCCTAAAAGTTGATATTGCAATTGCCTGAGCTTGAGGTGTCTTTTTAAGTTGAAATTTGGCAGAGGAGCATATAACATGACTAATTTCAAGATGGTAACTTTAAAATCAATGAAGTCCCTCTAAATTACAGAATTTACATTTTGGTCCCTAAACTTGTGTGAAGTGCAATTGAGTCCCTATATGTTATTCGATCGCTGTGCCTTTCTCAAGCATGATTCGTGACTACTCACTTAGGGTGAACATGTATCTAGACAAGATAAAAAAAGGGTCGTTAATCAAGGTTGACTTCCGGATTGACTTCGATTTTCCCCATGTAATCTTCGTAGTTCGGGTCAATCGTCTAGGCCGGGCTAAGGGGGTTACATTTGTTGGTATCAGAGACAGGTTCACGAATAATTGGGATTTGATATGTGGTTGTTGTATGTGTTTATGCATGATGGTGACTCTTTGGTAGAAGTGTGATGTTTGAGTAGTGATATATGATTCATTTGAGATGATTTTGTGATGCTATGCTATGTTAGGAGTGTATTAGGGGATCCCATTGCCATATCAAAACTAATGAGAGGAATTGTTTTTGAAAATGGGCTTGAGTACTTGGATTACTTACCTTATTGTACCTAATTATGTTTGTTGCATTTTGTCAGTCCATTGTTTTCTATATAATGGGGCCACGTAGAGAGCTGAGAATCAATACTAGATCGATGACCGATAATGAGAATGCTGAAGACTTACCTCCTCCTCATAGTGGTGGACCACCCGGTGGTGGTGGTGCTGGAGCGGGTAACGCTGGCGCTAGGTCTGGGGTCGCTGGACCTGAGGGTGCGCAGGGGCAAGCTGCTCCTGATATGACCATGTTGATTCAGGCTATTGCTGGAGCTTTCCAGGCAGCAGTAGCTGGAGCTCATGGAGCTGCGTATCATGATGATGCTAATGTGATGTTGCCTTTGGAACGTCTGCGCAATCTAGAAGGGACTGAGTTCAGGGGCTTATCTCAAGAAGGATCTGGGTCTTGGTTGGAGAGCACCAAGCGGATTCTGGGTCAGATGAACTGCAATAATGTGCAGAAGCTGGGTTGTGTTGTATCACTGCTGCATGGTGATGCTTATACGTGGTGGACGACCACAATCTCTGGGATGGAGGATGACGAGGTGACTTGGACGTTCTTCCTGAATGCGTTCAAGCAGAAGTATCTGGGTGTGCGTTACCTAGATGAGAAGAAAAGAGAATTTATGTCTCTTGTGCAAGGCAGCATGACAGTAGCCTAGTATGAAGTACAGTTTTTCCGCCTCAGTCAGTATGTACCTGAGCTAATCCCTAGTGAGCGGGAGAGGTGCGAACGATTCCTTTATGGGTTAGTAGCAGATGTTAAGACTTATATGCTTGCGGCTGATTATACGAATTTCGATGTCTTGGTCACTAGAGCCAAGGACATTGAATCGAACCTTGGTCTGACTAGTCGAGCGGGTGGTTCTAGCTTCGGGAAGCGAGCATCTGAACGCGATTATGGTAGAGATCGCAACAAGAGGCATAAGGATAGGAGGCCGCATTATGATGCTAGGCGTGGGGGTGGTAACCCTGGTAGACGTCAGCAAGGACCCAACGCTGGTCTGAGAACTTCTGAGTGTAACCGTTGTGGTAGACGACATGGTGGTGAGTGTTGGGGTAACCTTGGGACATGCTGGAATTGTGGGAACCGTGGACATTTGAAGAAAGATTGTCCTCAGCCTTTGCGAGAGGGACATGCTCTGGTGAGAGCAGCTGAGCCACAGAGAGGTCGTGGGCGCGGCCGTGGTAATTTTCAGCTTAGGGATGATGGTGGAAGGAATGTAGCACATGTGGTGGCCGTTCAACCTGAGGGTGGCGATCAGGCACGAGTGTATGCTCATCGTGAGGGAAGGAATGATACGGACGTGATCGCAGGTACCTTTACTTTGCAATCCTTTTCATTACTTTCTTTGATTGATTCTGGATCTACACACTTGTACATATTGCGTGAACATGCTCAAATGCTTGGTTTACCTGTTGAGTTTTGGATGTTGGTATGCCTGTGACTAGTTCCTTTGGTGAGACGGTTGTAACGCGGAAGTTGTATAGGAGACGTCCCTTGAAAGTGCAAAATCATGTTTTTCCTGTTGATCTCATGGAATTGCCATTCTATGGCTTTGATGTAATCCTTGGCATGGATTGGCTTGTGGAGCATAGAGCTGTTGTGGATTTCGAAAGCAAGCGAGTTTCGTTGAAACTTGCGGATGATTATGAGGTGGTGGTAGTGGGCGAGAATGTGAAGTTTCTTGCCAATATGGTGTCTACATTGGAAGCAAGTCGAATGTTGAGGCAGGGTTGCGAGGCTTACCTAGCCTTTGTGATGAATCCTAGTTCAAAGGAGTTGCACGTTCATGATATAAGAACTGTACGTGAGTTCCCTGAAGTGTTTCCGAATGAGTTACCTGGATTGCCGCCTAGTCGAGAGGTGGAGTTTGGGATTGAGCTGTATGAAAACACAAATCCGGTGTCCATTGCTCCCTATCGCATGGCACCTTAGGAACTGAAAGAATTGAAGACGCAACTTCAGGAGTTGCTTAACCGTGGCTTCATTCGGCCTAGTGTGTCACCTTGGGGTGCACCGGTCTTGTTTGTGAAAAAGAAGGATGGCACTATGAGAATGTGCATCGATTATCGTCAGCTGAACAAGTTGACTATCAAGAACAGGTATCCTTTGCCGAGGATTGATGATCTTTTTGATCAGTTTCGGGGAGCGGCTGTGTTTTCCAAGATTGACTTGAGGTTAGGGTACTATCAGCTTAAGGTGAAGGATGTGGATGTGCCGAAAACAGCCTTTAGAACGAGGTATGGGCATTATGAGTTCCTTGTAATGCCGTTTGGTTTGAAGAATGCTCCTACTGCTTTCATGGACATGATGAATAGAGTGTTCCATGAATACTTGGATAAGTTTGTTGTGGTGTTCATCGACGATATCCTTGTGTACTCTCATGCTGAGGAGGAGCATGAGGGTCATTTGAGAGTTGTTTTGCAAGCGCTCCTGGAAAACCAGCTTTATGCTAAGATAAGAAAGTGTGAGTTTTGGCTAAAGGAAGTTGTGTTCCTTGGTCATGTGGTTTCGGCTGGAGGGATTCGAGTTGATCCTCAAAAGGTTGAGGCGGTGATGAATTGGAAGCCTCCTAAGTCTATTCATGAAATTCGTAGTTTCCTTGGGTTGGCAGGATATTACCGGAGGTTTGTGGATGGATTTTCAAAGATTGCTGCCCCTTTAACGAAATTGTTGCAAAAAAATGTTAAGTATGAGTGGACTGAAGCGAGACAGCAAGCTTTTGAGAAGCTTAAGGCAGCTTTGACGCAAGCTCCTATCTTGGTTCAACCTGAATCAGGAAAAGTGTTTGTGGTGTACAGTGACGCATCCTACGTTGGGTTGGGGTGTGTGTTAATGCAAGAGGGTAAGATGGTGGCTTATGCATCGCGACAGTTGAAGGTGCATGAGTGCAATTATCCTACGCATGATATTGAGTTAGCTGCGGTGGTTTTTGCTTTGAAGATCTGGAGACATTATCTTTATGGTGAGAAGTGTACTGTGTACACGGATCACAAGAGTTTGAAGTATTTGATGTCTCAGAAAGAGTTAAATCTTAGGCAACGACGATGGGTGGAGTTGCTTAAGGATTACGATCTAACGATCGAGTATCATCCGGGAAAAGCAAATGTTGTGGCGGATGCTTTGAGCAGAAAAGTGGCGGTAGAGTTAAGGGCTATGTTTGCTAGCTTGAGCATATCGTGAGATGGAGGTCTTGTTGCTGAATTGCAAGTAAAACCATCTCTGGTTTAGTTGATCAATGATAAGCAGTTGTTGGATGATTCTTTGGTGCCACATGTTCAGGATATTGCAGAAGATAGACCATCGTATTTTTGTTTTAATGATGATGGAGTTCTACGCTTTGGAAGTCGGATAGTAGTGTCGAATGATGTGGAGTTGAGGCGTACTATCCTGACCGAAGCTCATAGTAGTCCTTTTGCTATGCACAATGGTAGTACAAAGATGTATCGTGATTTGAAGGATGAGTACTATTGGGTGGGATTGAAGAAAGACGTTGCGGAATGTGCGAGTAAATGCATGGTTTGTTAGCGGGTTAAGGCCGAGCATCAGTTTCCTTCAGGGTTGTTGCAACCGTTGAGGATCCCTAAATGGAAGTGGGAGAGAATCACCATGGACTTTGTGTCTAGTTTTCCCTTGATTCCATCAAAAAAGAATTCTGTGTGGGTAATTGTGGATCGCCTTACGAAGTGTGCGCATTTCTTACCTGTGCATACTACGTATACCTTGGATAAGCTGGCAGAGTTGTACATTGCTGAGATTGTACGTCTGCATGGTGTACCAAAATCTATAGTGTCAGATAGGGATCTGAGGTTCACATCACGATTTTGGGAATGTTTGCATCAAGCTTTGGGTACGCGGCTGAATTTCAGTACTTCTTATCATCCACAGACGGATGGACAGTCTGAGCGTGTTATCCAAGTGCTTGAGGATATGTTGAGGTGCTGTGTGATTGAGTTTCAAGGTTCTTGGGAGAAGCATTTTCTTTTGGTGGAGTTTGCTTATAATAACAGCTACCAGGACAATATTCAAATGGAACCTTATGAGGCCTTGTATGGGAGGAAGTGCAGAACTCCTCTTTGTTGGGCTGAAATGGGACAAAAGTTGGTCTCAATGCCGACATTGTTGAAAGGAACTACTGAGAAGGTGAAGCTCATTTGTGAGTGGTTAAAGGCAGCTTCTGATCGGCAGAAGTCTTACGCGGATTCGAAGCGTAAGGAGATTGAGTTTGCGGTGGGTGACCGTGTGTTCTTAAAGGTTTCACCTTAGAAGAAGGTGATGAGGTTTGGCCGGAAGGGTAAGTTGAGCACTAGGTATATTGGACCATACGAGGTAGTAGAACGTGTGGGTCCTGTTGCTTATAAGCTGAGGCTACCACAAGAGTTAGAGAAGATACACAATGCGTTTCATGTCTCCAAGCTTCGGAGGTATAGATCGGATCCTTCGCATGTTATGCTTGTGGAGGAAGTTAAATTGAATCCGGATTTGACCTATGATGAGGAGCCGGTTGAGATTTTGGTTTCAGACTGTAAATTTCTTCGAGGTAAGACCATTGAGCTGGTTAAGGTGTTGTGGAGGCATCGTGGTGTTGAGGAAGCCACGTGGGAAAGAAAGGATGACATGAAGAAGCAGTTTCCTTACCTTTTTCCTCCAGGTAAATTTCGAGGACGAAATTTCTTAAGAGGGGGAGAGTTGTAACACCCCAAATTTGGGCTTAGATGTTTAGAGTATGAACCGGATCGGTCTGGAAATCGGTTCGAATCTAAAAGGGGGTTTTAGGGAGCACCTAGTTCGAGATGCTTTAAAAATATAAAAAAATATCTAAAAATCCTTATTTAATATATAAGAGAGAATGGTGAAATCAATTTTACAAAATAAGGTTTGGAAATACTATATTTCGGTGTAGTGACCAAATCGCAGTTTTTACAAAGTTTAGTAGTGACTGTTTTGTAAAGGGTTAAAACTTTGAATCTTTGAGGAGAAAATTTTACCAAAAATATTTTCATCAGATTTTTCCTTAATTTGGGTGATTTAATTAATGTTTTAATTAAATAAAATGAAGATGATTAAAATAGAAAAACTACCTTTGACTTTTCATAACCAATTTTCTCTAATTTTCTCTCCTTTCATTTTCTCTCAAAATTCTATCAGCCAAACACTTTTTCTCCAGCAAATTTCCTTTGATTTCCATTTCATTTGATGAGATTTCAATCAACCTTTGATTCCTAATCAATCCTTCAACAAATCCACTTGATTTCTACATTGAATTTTCAAGAAAACTTGCCCAAATCAAGGAGAAATCATCCATTAGATGTAAGCTTCTTCCTTCTCCTCTAATTATCAGTTCTTTACTGAAATTCCCAAGTTGTCAATCCTTTATTAATGTTTTTAAAGTGGTTTTAGTGTTAGAAACAAGAAATTGGCTTGAAACTCAAGATTTTGGAAGAGATCTTGAAGATTTTCGTGGTGATTGATTGGGCTCTGTTTTGAGATGGTTTTCTAATGTATTTTGGATGTTAAATGATGTTATAAATTAGGTTTTATCAATCCATTCCTGAATAGGTTGTTTTCCTAGGTTTTTGCTTGTTAAAATGGTGGTTTTGGGGTGATTTTGGTGTTCTACTATAGCTGGAGGTATAAGGACGTGGTTGTGTTAATTTTTGATGTTAATTGATGTTTAGAAATGATTAGAAGTGATGGATCTTGGCTGGGTTTGATTTTGGAAGAGTTTGGAGGTGATTTCGGTAGTGTTTGGTAGCCAAAATGTGGTTTTTGTGTAGAGCAGCGAGTTTAGGCGTGTGGCTGATGATTTCAATGCATGATGATGCATTAATCCTCTGCTCTTATGTGTTTAAAACATGGGAGACATCCTCAGACACCTTTGGAGTTGATCCGGAAGCTTAGATAGCGTTTCGACGAGCAAGCGAAACGTGATCGGTGAGTGCGTATGGTTTTAGAAGTCCTTAAGGGACAAAGAATCAAGGTTTGGGGATTTAGGAAAGGTTTGAAACACCTTCCTATGTCCGGAAGTAAGTATTGGCTAGATTGTTCTCTAGAATGTGGTGATTTCCCCTTTAAATGCTTTTACATGCTCATGGTTTTAGATTGATAAATTCCTACTATTTTTATGCATTATTTATAGCATGGGATGATACTTGATATGATTTCATAAAGTAACATGTTGCATATTTGAGATTTGGGCTTTTATGTTGAAGCATAGGAAATGTTATGGTTTTGAAATGAGATGAGTATGATGAGATTTGTTGCATGAAAAACAGTAAGTGAGATGATGTTTTAACATAATATATTGGCATAGATGTTGAGATACTTACCGGATATAATTGATCGATCAATAGGATGAGAGTGCACTATAAACTAAAAATTCGTACGCGCTCTTTGGTTAAGCCAAAGGGAGAGAACCGATGATGGGCATTCCATCGGGTAAGACTTGGTGAAATACCCAAGCTTTGTGGCGATGAGAGATTCCGCCATGTGAGTACGGTGATGAGAGATTCCACCGGAAACTATGTTGCTAGACAAGTGAGTACGGTGATGAGAGATGCCACCGGAAGTGTCTAGTGAGATGTCCGCATATCCGAGTAACAAATAGATGTGAAATGCCAACATAAAATATGTTATGGTTTTTGATTCACATGTACCTTGATGTAATGGTTTATGCTATGAGAAATGCATATGTGATTTGTATATGAAATGCTTAGAGTACAAGCATGAGTTTGGCTTTTCCATGAATTTTGCATTGGTTTAAATGCATGAGATAGAATGAAGGTACATGTGGTTTCAATGAGAAATTGCCTTGAAAGGTTTCCAAGCATGTGATAGAAATGAGCATGTGGTTTAAAAGCTTTTGATGAAAGTGTTTTCAAGATGTGCATTATTGAGTTGGTTTTCTTTAGAGCATGCCTCACTAAGCATTTGTGCTTACGCTCTCTTTTACCAATAATGAAGATAATTGAGGTGTTTTCGGGCATCAAGGAAGCTAAGTTCATCCAAGGAAGTCCAAGCTCATGTATGGTGAAGTTTTTGTACACTTTAGTTTTGATAGATTGGCAATGGGAAACCAAGGATTGTATTTGGGAGATGTGTTAAACTCCCTAGGGTTGTGGCATGTTTGTTTTAGCTTGTTTGGGTTGTAAATGGCCTTAATTGCTTGTTTTGAGATTGGTTTGTCTATTTGGGTTTTGAGATTAGAGAGCATGCCTATAGAATAATGGAATATTGTGTTTGATGCTATGGTTGTGCTTGAATGTCCCAAATATGTTCCTTGTATGTATGATGACTTGTTGGTATGATTAGAGAGTCTTTGGGGCATGTTTGAGTAGGTTAATGAGTGAAAAACCAGCATTTGCTGCTGTTTATGGGCAAACCGTATCGAAACTGTTGAGTGTGTAAAAGTTCTATATTTTACCCCCTATTTAACCCATATTTCTGCTGCATTCAAGCATAATTCATTGCATTTAGGTTAGATTTTAGTTATACATCACAAATATATCAATTGGCACAGTTTCTACTAAAATTGGTTGCTTTTGCAGGTAACTGTTGTAGCAGATGGAGGGCAGTAGAGAAGCAGACGCTGGGCAGTGAAGAAGCAGAGTTGGAACTGGATGTGCAGACGTGAAGGACGATGTTGCCATGGCCGCTCCCGTGGCAGCCAAGGACGACAACGATAGTGAAGGGTAGAAGTGAAGTGGGCATCGATAGAAAGAGAAAATTAAGCCCATATGTCGTGGAGCACCCTTATATTTTCCAAGCCCTAGATCAGAATGAAGGCCAAGCCCAAGGTTCAAGGAAGAAACTCCAAGCAAATAGGAAGGACGAATTAAAGACTTATGCTCTTAAGATTTAGTCTTTAATATAGTTGTACTTTAATTTAAACTTGTATTCTTGCCATATTAGAAAACTTGAACCCAAGGCCTATATAAAGGCATGTAATTCGACCTAGGAGAGGACATCATCTTATTCTCTAGCCTTCTTCCCAAAACCCTAGCCGTTTTCCCTTCCTCATCATGTTCTAAACTTCCCCTAGGGCTAAGGGTTGATTTGTAAAGTAGTTGCAAGGATTGCATTTGTTTTAGGAAATTTTCTGCTCAATAAAATTACTTCAAGTTTGCTTATTCTGGTTTTCAACATCTTACAAGATTATCGGGAGAGCATTGTGAGATTATCTATTTACTTAATATCGGGAGAGTTTAGTATACGAAAGGAATAAGTACGAGTTCTCCAGTTTATGGTTGAACTATCTCGGACCTAGGGATAGGACGAGGTTAAGTGGCTAAAGAAGAATTCAACAACATCGGTTTTCATCCTTCGATTCACGCCGGGAGGTATCATCAAAGACGTGTTCATCGACAGAATTTGTAACCCCCTTAACCCGGCCTAGACGGTTGACCCGAATTAAGAAAGTCACACGGGGAAAACCAAAGTCAACCCGAAAGTCAACCTTGATTAACGACCCTTTTTTTTTCTTTTTAACCTTGTCTAGATGCACTTTAGACCTAATTGTGATCACACAAACATCATACCAAAAGATCACAAACATCAGAGATCAAACAGGGACTTAATTGAACAATTTACAACTTTAGGGACCAAATTGTAAATTCTGATAAATATAAGGACTTAATCCAAATTAAAGTTACCAACTTGAAATTAATCATGTTTCATGCTTCTCTGTGAAATTTCAGCTCAAAAGGACTTCCCAAACTCATACAATTGCACAAACAAGTTTCAGGACCAAAACACAAACATTCCAAAACATATAACTGCCAATGTCAGCCCCCAACGGTCGCCCGTTCCGAAACAGGCATAGCCCGTTTCGAAACTCGGGGCCGTTCCGCAACGCGTACCGAAACGGGGGTCTGGCAGTAGCCTTTCCGTTTCAGAACGGCCCCTCCCGTTTCGGACGCCTGGGCACAATTAAGGCACCCGTTCCGAAACGGTAGGTGCTGTTCCGAAACACCCTGCACAGATTGCCCAAAAATGCATACTTAAACATGCAATTGACCAACCAATCATGCTCCAAATGCCACCAAACTTTGCGAACATGCAATTCAACATATAAGGGACATATAAGCATCATCAATTCAGCAAAACAACATCATAAGCAAAAAGCCCCAAATCTATAGGCATGCTTCCTACACAAGTAAGCCATTCAAGCATAAACTTCCAAAACAAGCATGAAAAGACCAACCACAAAAACCAGCATTCTCAACAACATTCAACATACTTAGGGAGTACAAAACATCTCCCAAAACATATACATTGGTCCCCCATTGCCAAATTACCAAAAGCTAAAATGTACTTAGAAAACCTTCCATACTTAGAGCTTTGTTTCCACTTGGATGCTTGCCCTCCTTGCTGCCCTCAAGTACTCTAATGCTCTGCATTATTGAATTAAGAAAACGGAAGAGAGCGTAAGCAAAAGCTTAGTGAGGAATGCTCAATAAAACCATCCAATAATGCATTTATAAAACACTTATAAATCATGCTTCAAAACATCATTTACACATGCTCAAAAGCATACTTTAACAAGCATCTCATGCTTCATTTCATTACATGTCATATTGGCCACAAGTGATACAATACATTTCTTTGAAAACAAGTTCATCAACTTTCACCTCAAGGACTTTTAAACACCTTGGACCCCAAGGACTTTTAAACACCTTGGCCATGGACTTTTAAAAACCATGATATAAGTTACCTCAAGGACTTTTAAACACCTTGAACCCCAAGGACTTTTAAACACCTTGGCCATGGACTTTTAAACACCATGAATTGAATTACCTCAAGGACTTTTAAACACCTTGAACCCCAAGGACTTTTAAACACCTTGGCCATGGACTTTTAAACACCATGAATTGAATTACCTCAAGGACTTTTAAACACCTTGAACCCCAAGGACTTTTAAACACCTTGGCCTATGGACTTTTAAACACCATAGAATGGACCACACAAGGACTTTTAACCACCTTTGTGTCCGTAACAAGAACCATCCAAGGACTTTTAACCACCTTGATGTTCTTAAGTAAACAAGGCTCACTCAAGGACTTTTAACCACCTTAGTGACCTTAACCTTTTCAAAACATCACTTGCCAATATACATCATTATCATCAATTTATCCACTGTTTTAAAGCATTCAACCAAGCCATATTCATCATGCATTTAAAAGCATCAAACCACATTTAATCAATGTTCAAAAACAAGGAACTTTTACCATGAGCTTCCTTCAACATATGGCTTACAAAAAACAGCATTAACCATGCTAAATCATGCTTTCAAAACAGAATTTAAAACATGCAATAAACCACATTGCTCATCAATCAAATCATGGCCACCACTAGAGAGAATTTCCGAAAACTTACACTTGAGCTTAGCAAAGTTGTTTAGACTTAAACTAAGCTCCCAAGACATTGGTTTCAAAGCCGAAAACCCAATTTCACTCACCGATTCCACTTCGCCTCAAGCCAAAGCACCAATTCAAGCTTCCGGATCAACAACTCTTGGATCCAAAGATGCCTCCCCTGATTAAACACATTAAAGCAGAGATTTAATGCATCATCAAGCATCAAAAGCTTCAATGAAAGCACTCAAACTCGCTGCTCTCATTCACACTCCAATTTCGGCCACCAAACACAACCGAAATTGCATCAAAACCACTTCTCAATAAAGCCCAGCCATAAACCAGCAAAACCTAACATCCATTAACACCATCTAACATCTAAAAACAACCTATAAACATCCTTATACCTCCAGCAACATCAGATCCACAAGATCACCACAAAAACATCCAAGAATCACAAGCTAAATTTAGGAAACACAACCTATCCGGGATTGCATTAATCAAAACTCATTTCCTTATCAATTTAGAGTTCATTTAACATAAAAAACACACCTCAAATCACAGATTAATCATATCTAACGAAAATCACCAAAAATCACCAAATCTTGCATTATAAGCCAAGATCCATTTCACCACTTAAAATCCTTTAATAAAACTTCAATTAAGAGTTGAGAACTTGGGAATTTCAGTAAAGAACTGATAGTTTAGAGGAGAAGGACGTTCTTACCTCCAAACTTGTGTTTCTCCACTTTTTGGAATCAAAAACCTTGTTGAATCAACTAGCAAATGATGAGGTTTTGAAGATATGTTGATTAGGAATCAAAAGAATGTTGAAAGGAGGATTTTAGGTGAGAAAATCAGAAACAATTCTCTGGAAAACAAGTGTTTGGATTGAGAGAAAATGAGAGAAAGAAAATAGAGAAGTTAGTTAAGAAAATAGCCAAATGGCCTTTCCCTCCACTTTTGATATGTTTTAAAATCAGAATAAATCTCAAAATATCTTAGAAAAATCTGGAGAAACTACTTTTGGAATAATAGCTCCTTAAAGATTCAAAGTTTCAACTCTTTATAAAACAGTCACAAAACTTTCAAAAATTACATTTTGGTCACTAGCCAAAATGTCACTCTTCCAAAACCCATTTTTCAAAATTGATTTCACAGTTCACTTAATTATATTAAAAGATGATTTTAGAACATTTTTCCATATTTTTAATGCAACCCGAACTAGGCTTTCCTAATTTCACCTCTTTAGATTCGAACAGCACTTTGACCAAACCGGTCAACGCCCAAAACTTCTAAGCCCAAAACCGGGGCGTTACAGAATTGGACCTAGGGATAGGCTATGGCACAGCATGGATTCTTGCCAAGCTTGAAGTACAGAGTTGTGTGATCGCTGCCGCCACTAACAACAGACCGCTGCCGCGACAGGTGCTGCCACGACAGGGGCGACGATAGAACAAATATTCCTAGACTTTGCAACACCTACACTACTGAGCAATTCAATACCGGCCCATTCTCTTTATCTTGATTTCAATACTCTTTTATTTTCAGTATTCTTATTATTCTCGTGACAACATTTAAACTATTTCTTTTTCCTCTCGTGCAGTAACCCAAGGTGAAGCTATTAGCCAGTCCCTGTGGAGATGATATCCGATAATTCTGTATCACTTTACTCTTTGCGTCGTGTACACTTGCACTACATTGCGATAGACACTTTTACACGCAACAAGTTTTTGGTGCCGTTGCCGGGGACTGGCAACATATCTTTACCCTACCATTTTACTGCATATTCTTTTTTATTTTTCTGTTTTTACTTGGATTGTTCAACCTATACCTTTCACAAGGTCTTTTGTTTACTTATGCGCAGATTTCAACGAGGAAAAGAACCTGACCACCAGTTAGATCCTGAAATCGAACGTACGTGCAATCTCAAAAAAAGAGTTCGGTTCCTTGTAGAGAGAAACAAATATCTAGAAGGACAGTTAGAAGCAATGGTGAATGAAAGGCACGAAGAAAGAAGGAACGACCAAGAGAATCCTCAGGATAATAATAATCCTACCGGGAATGGAGGGAACGGCCAACCTGCCGATCTTCCTGTCGCTGCCGCACGCCGGTCATGCCGAGACTACATGCTCAATGATCATGTAGAACTGGAAACAACCCTGCCAGACGTAGATGTTGACAATTTTGAGCTGAAACCTGTTATGTTCAGCATGATTAACAACGCTGGCCAATTTAGTGGTGCTGCTACAGAGGATGCTAGGGAACACCTGAAAATGTTCCAAGAAATTTGTGGTTCGTTTAGACTACCTGGAGTTAATCCGGAGATACTGAGGCTTCGGTTATTTCCTCATTCATTGAGAGACAGGGCGAAAACTTGGTGGAATAAACTAAGGCCGGGTTCAATACGAACTTGGGCAGATTTAACTCGTGAATTCTTGTCTCGTTTTAATCCTTCACACTTATCTGAGCGATTACGTAACGAAATTGCTACTTTTCAACAGGAAGATGACGAGCCAATGCACGAGGCCTGGGACAGATTTACCACTCTTCTGAGAAACTGCCCGATGCATGGATTTCCCGTTTGGAACCAGGTAACAAAATTTTATAATGCTGCCAACTTACAGACTCGTATGAGAATTGATTCAGCAGCAAATGGACTGCTGTTGGACAAAGATCCTGAAGATGCAATGGCAGTATTGAAAAATCTGGCGAAGAATGAGGAACAGTTCCCTACAGCAAGAAGAGGGGGTAAACTAGTTCTAGCTGTAAAAGATTATGAGGCCGACAGTTCTTTAAAATCACAGGTGGCATATCTCACTAAGGCAATGAAAAAGCTCTTGAAAGAAGATTCACAGCCTGCCTACTCTGCTGAAGAGGTATGCGAAACTTGCGATGGGAATCACAGTTCGGAAGATTGTCCGATACAACTAGAGGAAGGGATGTATGTTGGGAACTACAATAAACATAACTATAATTCCAACAACTACAATCCCAACTGGATAAAGGACCTCAAGTTCTCTTGGAGCAACCCTAATAATGCCCTGAATCCTCAAGCACAGAACACTCAGAATCAGGGGGACCTAGATTAATGACTCGGCAGTAACCGCAACAGCAGCATCAACAACCACCACCTGCCACGACTAGTATACTGGAGCAGACCCTAGCTAAGTTTATGTCTCAAACAAGAACTTACATTGAGAACATGAATTACTTCGTCAAGAAGACTGAGACATTCATGGACAAAACAGAGATGCGGATGACCAACCATGAAGCTACTCTGAAATCATTGGAGACACAGATGGGTCAGGTTTCCCAGCATATTAAACCGAGGCAGAATGGAGGATTTCCTAGCGATACTGAAAACGCTAGACAACCCACACATGAGCAGTGTAAAGCCATCACTACTAGAAGTGGGAAGAAATTACCAGGGCCAGAGAAGGAAGCCGAATCAGTTAAGGAACCAGCCTTGGAGTCTGCTTCCGAAAAAGCTGCCCCAGCAGTAGACAAACAGCCTGCTGCCGATGAACCTGTCACGACAGCAGAAGGGACAGAGGAGAAAGATGAA
Organism: Hibiscus trionum; assembly: GCA_030270665.1. Taxonomy (NCBI): domain Eukaryota; kingdom Viridiplantae; phylum Streptophyta; class Magnoliopsida; order Malvales; family Malvaceae; genus Hibiscus; species Hibiscus trionum. The sequence continues at coordinate 1,940,794 of BSYR01000007.1, read as the reverse complement.
GACCCAAAACCTCCTCAGATCCGAATGCAGTGGGAAGGACGCATTGCTGATTACCGTCCCCTACCTCATTTTCCTCAGCGGTTACAGAAATTGAAGCAGGAATCCCAGCTTAAGAAGATCTACGATATTTTTAAGCAGGTTCATATCAATATTCCACTGTTAGATGTCGTTAGGGAAATACCTAGTTATGCCAAATTTCTCAAGGATGCCATGTCGAAGAAATTCAGACTTGGGGAATTTGAAACAGTTAAAATGACAGAGGGATGCATGAGTATTCTGCACAATCATCCACCCCAGAAGCAGAAGAATCCTGGAAGCTTCATCATACCATGCATAATCGGAGACAAATTTGTGGGTAAGGCACTTTGTGATCTTGGTGCTAGTATAAATTTAATGCCCAAATCTGTTTTTCAGAAATTACGTATTGGAAAAGCTCGACCCACAACAGTAGTACTGCAGCTGGCAGACCGCTCTTACGTTCACCCAGAAGGAAAAATTGAAGATATTCTGGTAAGAGTGGATAAATTTATTTTTCCTGCTGACTTTCTTGTCTTAGATTGTGAAGCAGATGAAAACGCACCAATCATCATGGGGTGACCCTTCTTAGCCACAGGAAGATCACTGATTGATGTGGAAAAATGAGAACTCACTATGAGAGTAAACGATCAAGAGATCAATCTGGACGTCCTCCAGGCAATAAAACATGCTGATGCAGAAGAAGAGTGCAAGGCCATCACTGAAATTACCTTTGACAAACCCTGCATCAGGTCGGGCTGCCACGACATCACAATTGGCAACTACCCCAGTAGCCATTTCGAAGACTGTCACGGCAGTGACGACGACAGCAGCTCCTCAGAGTCTGATACATCTGATACTGAAGATTAGGAGGAGGTAAATTTGATAGGCAATCGTCCAGGTAAGTTATTCGAGCCCTTAAACTATACCTCGGATGAACATATAGTCCAAAAGCCATCAACTGTAGAGCCCCCTGTTCTAGATCTTAAGCCCCTGCCAGGGTAGCTAAAATATGTTTTCCTTGGTTTAAATGATATGTTGCCCGTAATCATCTCTTCCAAGTTGATGCAGGAACAAGAACAACAGCTGATAGGGATGCTGCAGCGGCACAAAAAGGCTATTGGATGGACGATAGCTGATAACCAAGGCAACAGTCCGGCACTATGCATGCATAAAATCCTCTTAGAAAATGATCATAAGCCGACCATTGATGCAAAAAGACGACTGAACGATGCTTTGCGAGAGGTGGTACGTAAGGAGATCATAAAATGGCTAGATGTTGGAATAATCTATGCCATCTCGGATAGCAAGTGGGTGAGCCCGGTGCAGTGCGTTACCAAGAAAGGAGGAATAACCGTGGTAACCAACAAAGAAAACGAGCTAATCCCAACAAGGACTGTGACCGGTTGGAGGGTTTGTATCGACTACCGGAAGCTTAACAAAGCTACCCGGAAAGACCATTTCCCCTTGCCCTTTATTGATCAAATTCTTGATAGATTAGCGGGTAAACCTTACTATTGTTTTCTTGATGGTTACTCAGGTTATAATCAAATAGCCATCGCACCGGAAGATCAAGAGAAGACGACGTTCACATGCCCATACGGTACTTATGCTTTTCGGAGGATGCCATTTGGACTGTGTAATGCACCAGCGACCTTTCAAAGGTGCACGATGGCAATATTCTCTGATATGGTGGAAGTCTTCCTGGAGATATTCATGGATGATTTTTCTGTCTTTGGAGACAATTTTGAAGGCTGCCTAGGCAACCTACAGAAAGTGCTCGAAAGATGTGAGAAAGAAAACTTGGTATTGAACTGGGAGAAGTGTCACTTCATGGTGGATGAAGGGATAGTCCTAGGCCATAAAATAAGCTGCCGCGGCATAGAAGTCGACAGAGCCAAGATCGAGGTAATCGAAAAGCTGCCGACACCCATCACAGTCAAGGGAATCAGAAGTTTCTTAGGGCATGCTGGTTTTTATCGGAGATTCATCGCAAACTTTTGGAAGATCACCAAACCCTTAGGCCATCTTCTGGAGCAGAACTATCCCTTCGACTTCAACGCTGAATGTACTGAGGCATTCGAGGTTCTGAAAGAAAAGCTGGTAACAGCCCCAATAGTACAGCCACCAGATTGGAAACTGTCATTCGAGATTATGTGTGATGCTAGTGACTATGCTGTTGGGTCAGCACTTGGGCAGAGGAAAGACAAGCTCTTTCATATCATATACTATGCTAGCAAAACATTGAACGACGCCCAAGTAAACTACACCACCACAGAAAAGGAACTATTAGTGGTGGTATTCTCTATTGACAAATTTCGTTCTTATATACTTGGAACGAAGGTCATACTCCACACAGAGCACTCTGCATTGAATTATCTGTTCACAAAAAAGATGCAAAGCCTAGACTGATACGTTGGATCCTGCTATTGCAAGAATTCGACCTTGAAATCAAGGACAAAAAGGGGACAGAGAATCAAGTTGCAGATCATTTGTCAAGATTAGAGAAGGGAAAGAGTCTACCGTCAGACGAGACACACATACTGGAGACCTTTCCTGACGAGCAGTTATTCGCTGCCACAAACACTGCCGCGACAGCCATGGCGGCAGGTAAGTTTTCTGAACTCCTTTGGTATGCTGATTTCGTTAATTATTTAGTTAGCGGAATAACTCCTCCTGACCTTAATTATCAAGCTAGGAAGAGGTTCCAAAATGATGTAAAGCATTATTATTGGGACGAACCTCTTCTTTTCAAAGATTGTGCATATCAGATTATTAGGAGATGTGTACCACAGGATGAACAAGAAGCTATACTACATCACTGTCATGCTTCACAGTATGGAGGACACTTAGGAGGTAACAAAATAGCTGCCAAGGTTTTGCAGTCAGGATTTTATTGGTCGTCACTGTTCAAGGATGCTCAAACATTCTACAAAAACCGTGACAAGTGTCAACGGACTGGAAACATCTGAATGAGACACGAGATGCCACTGCAAAATATTCTTGAAGTCGAGATCTTCGACGTTTGGGGGATAGATTTTATGGGACCATTCCCAACATCATGTGGGAACTTATACATCCTCCTCGCAGTAGATTATGTGTCCAAATGGGTTGAAGCAATCGCTACTCAGAAAAACGATGCCAAGATGGTTCAGAGGTTTTTGCATAAAAACATTTTTTTCCAGATTCGGCATCCCCAAGGCGATCATCAGTGATGAAGGGAGGCATTTCGACAATAGAGTTATAGCTGCTGCATTAAAAAAGTATGGTGTCAAACATCGGATCGCAACAGCATACCACCCTCAGACCAATGGACAAGCTGAAATATCCAACAGAGAGGTAAAGAACATCCTCGAGAAGATGGTTAAGCCAACTCGGAAGGACTGGTCTCTACACCTCAATGATGCATTATGGGCCTACAGAACAACATTCAAAACTCCATTGGGAATGTCACCCTACCGGCTGATTTATGGAAAAACCTGCCATCTACCTGTTGAGATTGAGCACAGAGCATACTGGGCCATCAAGGCAGTGAATTTAGACTTGGAAAAAGTAGGACAGAAAAGGCTGCTCGATCTGAATGAGATAGAAGAAATTCGAGCAATGGCCTACGACAACGCAGGAATCTATAAAGATAAGACAAAGAAGTGGCATGATAAGAAGTTGCTGCCACGACAGTTCTGCCCAGGGCAGCTTGTGTTGTTGTTCAACTCTAGGTTGAAGCTCATCCCAGGAAAGCTAAAGTCTAGGTGGTCCAGCCCATTCCAAGTGGTGCAAGTTTTTCCCCATGGTGCCATAACAATCAGATCTCTAAAAGACAGGCACCAATTTAAAGTCAATGGACAAAGACTGAAGCACTATCAGGGGACTGAAGCCCCAAGAATGCAGGAAGTGGTTACTTTAGGAGATGCCCCTCCTGGCATCCCTAATTTAACGTAATTTTATTTTATTATTATTATTATTATTATTTATATATATTAGGTAATTAGAGTTATTTTATTTTTAGGAATTAAAGTTATTATTATTATTATTTATATATATTAGGTAATTAGAGTTATTTTATTTTTGGGAATTAAAGTTTTTATTTTTATTATTTTCAGGAAATAAAGGAGACAAAGAGAAGAGGAGAAGTGAATCCAGCCCACCATCTTTCCATCAGCCCAAAAAGCCCAAGTCAGGAGCCTGCCGTTACAGCTGCTGCGACAGACACAGAAAATCCAGCCTGTCAACACGCTGTCGCAGTAGACACGCAAACGCGTAACAGACGCGCAGTAGACATGGAAATGCGTGACAGACGCGTCAGAAACTGCGTAATAGTTGGCCCCGTTATTCGCGCCTGCCGTTACAGCTCCAACGGGCAGCAACTCCCCATCTATATAAACCCCATTTTACTATTCATTTTTCACTCACTTATACTCTTTCTATTTATCTCCTCTAGGATTTTTACTTGCTTTTACTTTCTTTCCACAGTCCTTGCAACATGAGTACTAGGAACACCCGCAGAAGCTCTGCCTTAGGATCAGCCAGAAGAGATGAACGTGACTCTTGTCTGGGAATTTTATGCGGCCATCGGCAGCAGGAACGCGATAGCAGTCACAATCCGAGGGAAAGAGGTACCTTTCGAGCCCGAGTACATCAACACACTCTACGGGTTCTATGTGGGCAGAAACGAAGATGGCCACCAATAATTTAACGACAGTCTAGAACCTGGCGACTATGATGTTGTTATGGCAGAACTCACGGATGAAGGTACTGAGTGGAACACTGATCCGAAGCATCCGAGAACGGTAAACAGAGTCCAACTCACCCCGGAGGCGAAGCTTTGGAATGCTTTTATCAAGAAACAAATCATGCCCTCCTCGCACAACACAACAGTCGACCAACCAAGGTTAGCCCCCATCTATTCCATTTTAAATGAGAGGCCGATTAACGTTGGCAGATACGTCGAGGAGGGTATACTTGACTGTGCTTACCGGCCGTCCGGACCACTCTTCTACCCCTACCTCATCACTATCCTCTGCCGCGGCCACAACGTACCAGATGCTACCGACAATTTAAGAGTTCGAGGGAAAGGTTGGACCCACAGAAATATACTAAGCCTGATGGAACTCAAAGCTGCCACGCCCTTGTCATCTTTGGATCCTACTGCCACGACAGCTGAGCCGACAGAGCCTACCGACACCGAGCCTGCTGCCACAGAACCCAGGCAGCCTACTGCAGCAGCTCCTCCAACCGATACCTCCTCACAGATCCTTACTACCATACAAAAAATGGAGGAAAGACAGCTCGGCCTCATGAGTTTCATCCGAGATTTCACCACGGCCACGGTACACTTTATCCACACTTCTCTTAATTTCCCCGATGCTCTGTTCCCTACCTTCCCCAATCAATATTTTGCTGCCCCCACCCCTGCCCATACCCCTACACCTGCTGCCACGCCCAAAACGCCATCTGCTGCGTCCACACCAACCCCTGCCACAACAGCTGCAGGCGGCAGCCGCACAGCCGACACCTCTGCCCGAAGAACCAAGAGAGAGGAGCCTGAAGACGACCTTGACAGGTATATTGTTGGTTTCTCTTCTTCTGAAATCTGGGCTGCATCCGACAACGAGCCCTCTGTCAAGAGGAACTTGTCCAAGGAGTTCACACCAGAGAAGCGACAGAAAACAGTAGCGGACAAAGAGAAATCTGACAGCGGCAGTAGCAACAGCAGTAGTAGCAGCGGCAACAGCATAGATAGTAGCAGCAGTTCCGAGGTTCAGCTAGTGGAGAAACCACATCATATCTCCCCTACCCGTATTCAACCTCCACGGGAGGCCAAAACCAAGAACACATCAGCCTCTCCCATCCGACTGCCAGCACCAGCCAAGAAAGTCACTGCCCGTCGGCAGATCCAGCTCAGCAGCAGCAGCAGCAGTAGCGGCGACGACTGTGCCTAAATTTTAAGTTTCTTATTTTATATTGCTGTATGCTTTTTATATATTTTGTGATGTAGTTTTTATTTTTCTTATCTGTCATTTGCATTGAGGGCAATACAACCCTCGAGTTTGGGGGTGGCATCCCTCCATTAATGGAGTCTTTTAAGTTTAAAATTTGTGTCTTTTACTTAGTTTATTTTTTCTTAAAAAAATGAAAAATTTGGCTTAAGTCTTTGAACTGAACTTACCTGCCGTGACAGCTTCTGTCGTGGCAGTGCCTTTAGGATAGTTTTAGGAGCAGTTTAGAGCCTTACTATAGTTCTGAAATCTCAAAACACCATTTGTGACTTTTATACTGTCTAGAACTTTACTGGTAAACTAGAATAGGGAAAAGCTTAACACTTGAGTTGCCCCAAGAGGTGCCTAACACTGGCTCTAGGAAAATAAGTTAAGAAAAATAGACTCTTACACCTAGAGGTGCCCAAAACCGGCTCTAGGAAGTTAGCTAGAGGTGCCCGAAACCGGCTCTAGTCAAACTTAAGCTTGAGAAATAGAATCGAGTTTACATAAAAACTAAAGGAGCCTAAGAATTGCCTCCAAAAAGATGAAAATTGGCATAAAAATTCAAGTTAGAAGTTTCAGCTATTCTAGTAAACTAAGTGAGTCTAGGCATATAATTGTTCACAAAGCATGCACACACTACACGAGAATTATAGCATGGTTCCGAATGAATCCTGAATTATCCGACAGGTGTTGCTTACAATAGGGAATGAAATGGTAGGAAATGGAAGGTTCACGGTTTTAAGCCAAACAAATTTTTTTTTTATTTTTCTTTGTTAGGTCTGAATTGCTTGAGGGCAAGCAAAAACTTGAGTTTGGGGGTGTGTTGAGTGTGTAAAAATTCTATATTTTACCCCCTATTTAACCCATATTTCTACTGCATTCAAGCATAATTCATTGCATTTAGGTTAGATTTCAGTTATGCATCACAAATATATCAATTGGCACAGTTTCTACTGAAATTGGTTGCTTTTGCAGGTAACTACTGTAGCAGATGGAGGGCAGTAGAGAAGAAGATGTTGGGAAGTGAAGAAGCAGAGTTGGAACTGGATGTGCAGACGTGAAGGACGATGCTGCCATGGCCGCTGCCGTGGCAGCCAAGGACGACAGCAATAGTGAAGGGAAGAAGTGAAGTGGGCATCGACAGAAAGTGAAAATTAAGCCCATCTGTCGTGGAGCACCCTTATATTTTTCCAAGCCCTAGATCAGAATGAAGGTCAAGCCCAAGGTTCAAGGAAGAAACTCCAAGCAAGAAGGAAGGACGAATTAAAGACTTATGCTCTGAAGATTTAATCTTTAATAGAGTTGTACTTTAATTTAAACTTGTATTCTTGCCATATTAGAAAACTTGAACCCAAGGCCTATATAAAGGCATGTAATTCGACCTAGGAGAGGACATCATCTTATTCTCTAGCCTTCTTCCCAAAAGCCTAGCCGTTTTCCCTTCCTCATCATGTTCTAAACTTCCCCTAGGGCTAAGGGTTGATTTGTAAAGTAGTTGCAAGGATTGCATTTGTTTTAGGAATTTTTCTGTTCAATCAAATTACTTCAAGTTTGCTTATTCTGGTTTTTAACATCTTACAAGAGTATCCAGAGAGCATTGTGAGATTATCTATTTACTTAATATCGGGAGAGTTAAGTATACGAAAGGAATAAGTAAGGGTTCTCCAGTTTATGGTTGAACTATCTCGGACCTAGGGATATGACGAGGTTAAGTGACTAAAGAAGAATTCAACAACATCGGTGTTCATCCTTCGATTCACGCCGGGAGGTATCATCAAAGACGTGTTCATCGACAGACTTGGACCTAGGGATAGGCCAAGGCACAGCAGTGATTCTTGCCAATCTTGAAGTACAGAGTTGTGTGATCGTTGCCGCAACTAAGAACAGACCGTTGCCGCGACAAATGCTGCCACGACAGGCGCGACGATAGAACAAATATTCCTAGACTTTGCAACACCTACACTACTGAGCAATTCAATACCGGCCCATTCTCTTTATCCTGATTTCAATACTCTTTTATTATCCGTATTCTTATTATTCTCGTGACACCATTTAAACTATTTCTTTTTCCTCTCGTGTAGTAACCCAAGGTGAAGCTATTAGCCCAGTCCCTGTGGAGACGACATCCGATACTTCCGTATCACTTTACTACTTGCGTCGTGTACACTTGCACTACATTGCGATAGACACTTTTACACGCAACAGAAACACCCTCAAGTGTTTCTGAACGGGGGCCTGTAATGGCTCTGTGTTTCGAAATGGTGGAGGATGTTTCGGAACGATTTGGCTACTGGAGCTACACGTTTCGAAACTGGTCTCGGAACCAACCCGCGTACCGAAACGGTCAACGCCGTTTCGATACAACGTTTTGGTATGGTAGGTGGGTGTTTCAAAATGGGTTACCGTTGGACCCAGGTTTGAATTGTTTGGATGTTTGCATGCTTTACATTTTAGTCCTAAAAGTTGATATTGCAATTGCCTGAGCTTGAGGTGTCCTTTTAAGTTGAAATTTGGCAGAGGAATATATAACATGACTAATTTCAAGATGGTAACTTTAAAATCAATGAAGTCCCTCTAAATTACAGAATTTACATTTTTGTCCCTAAACTTGTGTGAAGTGCAATTGAGTCCCTATATGTTATTCGATCGATGTGCCTTTCTCAAGCATGATTCGTGAGTACTCACTTAGGGTGAACATGTATCTAGACAAGATAAATATAAAAAAGGGTCGTTAATCAAGGTTTACTTTCGGGTTGACTTCGATTTTCTTCGTGTAATCTTCGTAGTTCGGGTCAATCATCTAGGCCGGGCTAAGGGGGTTACAGAAGCTAGGGTTTCGACCATCCATGGATATTTCATTGTTGTTATCTATATTGAAATTAGAGATCGATTTTGATATTGTTATATTGATTTTGATATCGTATTATCGATCCTAATAATCTCCCTATTAATTTCCTAGCTCAAGATAACGAAAAGGAGTATCCACCAAATTCACCGAAGGCTAGGAACAAGGGAGTTGTCATCTGAGAGCTATAGGAGCATCGGATTCTAAGGTGAGTTTAGTTGGAGTCTCGAGATTAGGCGAGGAGCCTTCTTGAATCTATTATTGTTGATTTCAGTTCAATAGCTAACATTCCTTTTAAGGAAGTTGCATCGGATTGATAGTCAGACCCATTGGTAAGCATCAGTAAGTTAGTATTGAACATCGGACATAGTCATTGGTATTGTCATCGTGCATTGTTATCGATATGCCTATGTATATTGAAACATTGTGAATGAACCATCGAATAATGACATTGACATTGAAATTATGAAACATTGATTTTTATTCATGTTCATTATTGGTAACTTTAAAGACATTGGTTATTGGAGTTATTATTGATTATTGACATTGGTATTGAAACCTTGGATTTGAATGGACTTTGGATACAATTGGCATGCCATAGAAATCATGAGCTCAGTGTACGAGTGGACTACGGTGCTATATTGATTTGGCGAGGCGGGGAGATGTGAATGGATATTGGTCATATTGGTGAGGTTGACTACAATGCTATATTGATTTGGCGATGCATAGGAATTCGCGTATCCACTATCTTGATTCAATCCAAGGGTTAATGATGAAATTACTATGTTAAACATTGTATTTGTATGCATAATATTAACATTGATGAGAATGAGATCATATATAAGTATATACTTCACACATTGTTGTTCATATTGTTTATGACTACCTCACTAGGCAATGTATGCCTAACGTGTCTCATCTAATGCATTTCAGGTTAAGGAATCAATCCTTGCGGAGGATTGGACAAGTCTTAACAAGACAAGTCACTTCAATCTAAAGTAATGTATATTGACCTTATGAACTCCTAGGAAGGTGGCAAAGTAGTTGAACTAGTCTCATATGCCTATTTTGTTATGTCCAATATGTGTAATAGTTGAAAAGTGGTTAAGGGCCTAAAAATGACTTTTGGTTTGGCTATAACTTGACAAAATGGTATATTTGTCTCATAAAGGTCAAAACCTAGTAAACATATTCACATGTTGATGAAATTTGGCATGCTAGTAGTTTATAAAACTAAAAAGTTATGCGTAAAGTTTCATTGCATTTGAACACTATTTGGTAGGTCAATTCGATTAAAAACCAGTAAAAATCTATCATTACAGGTCAGGCCGTATCGATATGCTTCGAGTATGCATCATCGACTTTGGTGGAACTTGGGAGAAATCTGTAACCCCCTTAGCCCGGTCTAGTCGTAAGAACATACCAAGTGAGCTATATGGGGAAAACCAAAGAAAAACCCACTATGATTTCCCTTCGACTAGCAACTCTTAATTAATATCTTTTATATTTTCTAAAGGCTTCATTATTAACCTATATATTTATGCAAGAAACGGTTAAAACCTCACCTCAACCGGACATCGATTCGAGGTCCAATTGGCTTTTACAGCGATTAGGGACTAAAACGCAAAGAAACATAACTTGAAAACATTCCATAACTAACAAAACAGACACATGTTTCGGAAGAGAACAAGCCTCTTTCGGAACTACCACTTCTAGTAGCAAAACGTACCAAAACAGGTCTCACCTGTTTCGAGACCAACATACCTGGAACGATTCCCCTACCTCAGATAATACAGAGGCGTATCAAAACGACCCAGTGTTTCGCTACAGGCCTAAAAATGGCCTTGGGGTCTCGGAACGACCCTAATGCGTTTGGAAACATTTAGGAAAAATATGCATACTGTATCAAAACGGTAGCAACTATTTCGAACATGACTCAAACATTTAGGAAAAGACTCACTACAACATATTTGGTCACTCAAACATGATTCAAACAAAACCATAACATCATAAGCAAGCAGTCTATAGGCAAATGATCCTAGCACAACCATCCAAAAAGCATTAGATCACATATGGAAAACTTTAAGCATTCAACATAAGAAAGCATTCACATAAACAGCCAAACTTAAAATCAAACCATAAGCCAACATAAAAAGGTCATTTACAAGACTAAAAAGGCATCTCAAACATGTCTCAACACAGGGAGTCTCAAAACAAAACCTTACAAAGGCATAAAGGTCATATCCCATTGCTAACATACTTTGATGCCAAATCCATACTTGAGCGAAAGATAAACTCTTGGATACCTCCTTTGCGTCTTTACTGATCCAAATTGCCTACGGATCAACATTGTTGGAAAAGAAAAAGCATAATCAAGAATGCTTAATGAGCGGTTCTCAAAACAACAACAACAACAACAACAAAAATGCAGTTTTTAAACCATTTTGCTTCCTTTTAAAAACAAAGTCATTTCTCAAATCTTTCTCCAAAGCAAAAATCCCAACATGTCATACTCATTTCACATTCATGCTTGAAACACAAATCAAGTCATAATAACCACTTTCTATAACCACGTGAATCATTTAAATTCAATTGATTAATAACATCAACAACACAATATAAGCATAATAAGCAAATTAAATATCATGAGTATATTGACATCTTTAGCACTTTTACTCGGATATGCAGATAAATTCCTGGTGGAATGCCCATCACCTTGCTCAAGACCACTAAACAACTTTCGGTGGAATGCCCATCACCGTACTCATCCGTCTAGTAAATATAAACTTCTGGTGGAATGTCAATCATCGTACTCCTCCTTAGTGGAATCTAACATCACTAAGGCCATGCACGACTTTTACCATTATAGTGCACTCTCATCCTATTGATCGACCAATTACATCCAGTAATAAAATCTCATTAAGTGTCAATATACCCATCAAGGCCAACACTTACCCACCGTTTTACAAGACCACAAGCACAACATTTCTCATCCCATATATATAACACATTTCCATACATATCATGTACTCAACCAAACTTACCTCATTAAAATCAGCATTTAACATATGAGGTTACATGGGAAAACATTTACATAGATCAAAATACATGAAAACAACAGGATTTAATGTCAACAACATAGCATGAACATGATCCACAAAATCAAGGCAAAACTAGCCGAAAACAAAGGAGAAGACAACCAAACTTACTCTTGAGCTTATATTGGTCTTTCAAGCTCAATTTAAACCCCCAAAATCTTATCCTTAACTACGTTAAGGCTTTATAAAATAGTTCCACTCACCAGCAATACCCAAATGTTAGCCGAACACCTAATTCAAGCCTCTGGATCGTCTGATATCGCGTCCGAAGTTCCCAAATCAGTTTCCCCAACTTCTAATTAATTAAAAACAGAGCATTAGAGTGATTTCAAACCCTTAAACTTGCAACAACTCAAAAACCCAGCATCTAGCAACAATCGCCCATCGATTCATACTCGAAATCAACTGAAAACATCAATAAAACAACTCTAATCAAACTCCAACTTAAACCCAACGAGATTATCATCAAAACCACATCTATTAACAACTAAAAACATCAACCCAAAGGCAAGAAACAATCAGCTACTAATTTCCATCAAAACAAAGCTAAAATCTCAAGAATTTCAACCTTTAACACTCTCAACTCAACTAGTTTCGGGTTTTACATTATCAAATCATCATTTCAACTTTATCTAACATCAAAAACACATTTAATAACATCCACAAACCCAGCAAATCATAACCAACACGAAAATCTCACAAATCCACATTAAATAGCTTGATTAAGCATATTTCCATCAAACCCAAAATAAAATCTTTAAATAAACACTATAAAAGGATCAAGAACGTGGGGATTTCAATAAAAAACTTACATTAGAGGAGAAAAACGTAGCTTACCTCTAATGGTTGATTTTCCCAATTTTTCAATAAAAAACCATGAGAAAACTAAAGGAAAATAATTGGGTTTTAGAGAGAAATCATTAGAAGCAAGTTTGATGATGAGAAATCAATGTAAATAAGAGTTTACCTTTGAAATTTTGAGTAAAGAAGGTTGTTTGGATCAAAGCACTTTGAAAGAAAATATGGAGATAAAGGTTACGTTGAGATGATAACCTTTCAAATATCTTTTATTATATTTAAAAATACTTTTGAAAACATTTTAGAAACCAAAATATTTAGGGGAAAAGTCTGAAATTAGACTTGGCTAAATAACTCCTTAAAGATTAAAAGTTTTGATTCTTTTACAAACTAGCCACCAAAACAGTTTTGAAACTTTACATTTTAGCCACTAGACTAAAATGTCCACTCTCCAATTTTTTTTTTCCAAAATTGTTTCCACCAAAATCATATATATATATATATAATGTTTTAAAACTATTTTTCCATAATTAAATCCTTCCAAAAACCTTTTATTTAGAATAAATCCGAAACTAGTCTAAATTGGTAAAACTAAGTCGAACGGACCTTCAACCAAATCCGGTTAACTTCAGGACCCTAAACTCGGGGCATTACAACTCTCCCCCACTTAAGAAATTTCATCCTCGAAATTTATCTGGCGGAAAGAGATACGGAAATTGCTTTCTCATGTCTTCCTTTCTCTCCCAAGTGGCTTCTTCCACACCTCGTTGTCACCACTTAACCTTGACCAACTCAATGGTTCTACCACACAACACTTTGCTGTCCGAAGCTAAGATCTCAATTGGTTCTTCATCATAAGTCAAATCCGGATTTAATTCAATCTCTTCAACATGCATAATATGTGACAGATCTGATCTATACCTCTGAAGCATCGAAACATGGAATACATCATGAATCTTCTCTAATTGGTATGACAATCTCAATTTATAAGCAACGGGACCAAATCATTCAATTATCTCATAAGGACCAATGAATCTCGGACTCAACTTACCTTTCCTCCTAAATCTCATCACCTTCTTCCAAGGTAAAACTTTCAAAAAATACTTTGTCGCCCACAACATACTCTATCTCCCTATGTTTCAAATCTCCATACAAATTTTGTCGATACGAAGCTAGCTTCAAATGATTACATATCAACTTCACTTTCTCGGTAGTACCCTTAAGCATATCCCGTAAAGATATTAACTTTTGTCCCGCTTCGGCCCATCAAATAGGTGTTCTACATTTTCTGCCATACAAAGCTTCCTAGGTGCCATCTGAATACTTGCCTGGTAGCTATTGTTATAGGCAAAACTCTACTAACGGTAGATGCTTCTCCCATGAACCCTGATAATCAATAATGCAACATCTCAACATGTATTCCAAAACTTGTATGACTCTTTCTGACTAACCATCGATATGAGGATGATAAGAAGTCCTGAAATTTAAATGAGTACCCAAGGCACTATGCAAACTCTCCCAAAATCGAACCGTGAACCTCATATCTCTATCTGACACAATCGATTTAGGTACACCGTGCAATCTCATAATCTCACTGATATATATATAAGCCAACTTATCTAATGTGTAAGTAGTATGAACATCCAAGAAATGTGCACATTTTGTAAGACGATCAACAATTACCCAAATAGAATTCTTCTTAGAAGGTGTCAAAGGAAAACCTGTTACAAAATCCATAGTAACTCTCTCCCACTTCCATTTAGGAATTCCCAACAGTTGTAACAACCCAGAAGGAAATTGATGTTCGGCCTTAACACGTTGGCAAACCATACACTTTCTCACAAATTCAACAACATCTTTCTTCAAGCCAACCCAGTAGTACTCATCTTTCACACCACGATACATCTTTGTACTCCCCGGATGCATGTCAAACGGACTATTATGAGCTTCAATCAAAATGGTGCGCCTTAAGTCAACATCATTTGGCACAACAATCTTACCTTTGAAGCATAGATCACCATCATCACTATAACAGAAATCCGACGGCTTACCTTCAGCTATGTCTTGTACATGTGGTACCAATATTCCATCTTGCAACTGTTTTTCTTTAATCAACTGAACCAATAAAGGTTTAATTTGCAATTCTGCCACAAGACCGCCATCATGTGACAAACTTAGTGTAAAGTATCCAAAAGTCCTATATTTCACACACTTTCAAAATCCTATTATGACTGTTTTTAAGCACATTTTAGGCATAAGTAGGTTCATACATAGCATTCTACAGTATTTCATTGTCCTGCCTTACTTTTATAACTTATCATTTATTTGGTGAACAAGAGATACTGTTTTAGTGTATTATTGTATGAAGGTACTAACAGCTGAACGGGGGAACGGAGGAGTGGAGGACACCATGCTGAGTAGCAAACCTAGGAGCTGTACTGAAACAGTTCCAGCTGAAGACAAGTTGCTGCCGAGTAGAGTTTCTGCCGACCTTGATGCCCTCGGTAGCTGACTATGGAAGTTGGGAGAACTGGAGCGCGATTTGTAGAGCAAAAACTCCTGAATCTATCGTTGACGTTCATATGATTTTCCTACATCTGTAGCAATGGCTAGGGCTGCCGAAGCAAAATTCCCAAGTTTACTTGCAGGCTAAGGTAAACGAGAAAGAGTCCATATTCCAAGCAAAGAAGTCGGCATTTAAAGCTATATTAAAGAAGGAAAGCTACTTTAGAGAACTTCTACTTTAAAGAGGACTTAACCTAGTTTTGAATCTATCAATACTCATTGTACTCCTAGTTCAAATCATCCTAGGTTTTATATGGACTTTTCTTGTGTTCTTCACTGCCGCCATGTTCTAAATTCTATTTGGGTTAGGGTTATGTTGAAACTAGTGAGAAACAATTGTTTTAGGGTTTTAAGTTATTTCTTCAATAAATTATTCCAAGTTTACTTAATCCATTGTTCTTCATTCTTTCAATCTTTCTACACTAGTCGTTTGAGAGAATTCATATGTTGACCACGAAAGTGCAAGGCTCGCGAAAGGGTTAAGTACGGTCACAATGTGCTGAGGCGTGTGTAACACCCCAATTTTGGGCTTGGAAGTTTAGGGTCTGAATCGGACCGGTCTGATTTTTGGTTCGAATATAAAAGGGTGATTTTAGGGAAAGCCTAGTTCGGGATGCATTAAAAATATGGAAAATATCTAAAAATCCTCTTTTAATATATATAAGAGAGTGGTGGAATCAATTTTACAAAATAAGGTTTGGAAGTGTGACATTTCGAAATAGTGAGTAAAATGTAATTTTTGGAAAGTTCAGTGGTGACTCTTTTGTAAGGATTGAAACTTTGAATCTTTAAGGAGCTAATTTACCCAAGGAAGGATTTCTCCAGATTTTTTCTTAATTTTAATGATTTTGTTAATGTTTAATTAATTAAAAGAAGTGAGGGAAAACCATTTTTAGTTTTCATAACTAACTTTCTCTAAAATTTTCCCATTTCATTTTCTCTCAAAATTCCCTCAGCCAAACACATTTCCACAACAGCTTTTCTTTTGATTTTCACACTAAATGATGAGTTTTCAATCATCAAAAGATTCCTAATCCTTTCTACATCAAATCCTCTTCATTTGCTCATTGAATTTTCAAGGATTTTGGCTCTAAACAAGGAGAAATCTACATTTAGAGGTAATGATGTTCTTCTCCTCTAAATATTCAGTTCTTTAGTGAAATTCCCAAGTTCTCAATCCTTAAATTAAGTTTTATAAAAGGTTTTGATGTTGTGATCTTGATTTTGGCTTAAAACTCAAGATTTGGATTAAATTTTGAAGGAATTCGTAATGAATGTCTGGGCTCTATTTTGAGATGTTTTTTTAAGTATTTTGGATGTTTAATGATGTGTAATTGAGATCTAATCAATGCAATCCCAAATAGGTTGATTTTCCTAAGTTTTTACATGTGAAAATGGTGGTTTTTAGGGTGATCTTGGTGTTCTGTTATTGCTGGAGGTATAAGGACGAGTTTAGATCCTTTTTGGATGTTAATTGATGTTTAGGAATGTTTAGAAGTGATGGATCATGGTTGGGTAATGTTGTGGTTGAGTTTGGTAGTGATTTCGGTTGTGTTTGGTAGCCTAAATGTTAGATTTGTTGAGAGTAGCGAGTTTAGGTGTTCTGGCTAAAGATTTTAATGCATGATGATACATTAATCCTCTGCTTTGATGTGTTTAAAACATGGGAGGCACATTCGGATCCTTGTGGTGTTGATCTGGAGGCTTGATTGGCGTTTCGGCAAGCTTGCGAAACGGAATCGGTGAATGAAGTTTGGTTTTCAGCTTTGGAACCAATGTTTGAAGGTTTTGGGAGCTTAGTTTAAGTCTAAGCAACTTAACTAAGCTCAAGAGTAAGTTTCCGGAGAAACTCTCTCTTTGATGAACCATGAGATGGTTGGATGCAATGTGTTTGTTTGCATGTTTAAATTCTGTTTTGAAAGCATGATTTAGCATGATTAATGCTGGTTTTGAAAGCCATGTGTTGAAGGATGCTCAAGGTAAGGGATCCTTGGTTTGACATTGATAAATGTGGTTTTGATGCATAATGATACATGATGGTTTAATGGCTTTGATTAATGCTTTAAAATAGTAGATTGATGTTGATAATTGATGTATATTGGCAAGTGATGTGTTGGTTTTAAAGTACTTGAATCGAATATAGTTAGCCGGCTATAGGATTGGGTGCACCGTGAATAAAGTCGCCTTGGATGTTGAGGGGTTGTAATGGTACCGTAAACTCCATCCAAGTACACTAACGAGATGTCTAAGATCACAATGGTGGTTAAAAGTCCATGTGTGAATCTTGTGTTGTGTGTCCCGTGTTCTCGTTAGTGATGTTATACCACTACCAATGAGTGATGTGGAGGGGTTGTGATTGTACCGTTAAACTCCATCACGGGTGTTGAGGGTTTGTGATTGTACCGGTAAACTCCACCTTGTGTGTTTGGTAGTGTGTATGAAGAGTATGGGACAACATTTGTAATTCGCGTATCCGATTGTGTTTTATGTTGAAAATGGTTATGGTATCACTTGGAAGCCAATATGACATGTTAATGTTTATGAAGCATGAGATGCTTGTTGTTTAAGACATGTTGATGATTATAAAGCATGAGATGCTTGTTGTTAATGCATTGTTGCATGAAAATGATTTTTATGAATGAAAAGGCCTTATGAAAGGTGTTTAGTTAAAGTGCATTATTGTGTTGTTTCATTAGAGCATGTGTGTAACCCCCGTAGCCCGGCCTAGACGGTTGACCCGAACTACGAAGATTACACGGGAAAACCAAAGTCAACCCGAAAGTCAACCTTGATTAACGACCCTTTTTTTTCTTTTTAAACTTGTCTAGATGCACATTTAACCTAGGCATACTCTTGAGATAAGCATACTCAAAAATCACAGCAATCGGAAAACGATAAGGGACCCAATTGCACAAAATACGAAATTAGGGACCAAATTGTAAATTCTGAAAATTAAGAGGACTTTACCAATTTTTAAGTTACCATTATGAAATTAGTCATGTTTCATGCCTCTCTGCAAAATTTCATCTCAAACGGACATCTCAAACTCAAGCAATTGCACAAACAAGAAACGAGACTAAAACGTAAAGCTTGCAAACCATCAGGTGTTCAGAAACGGGTCTAGGCCGTTCAGGAACGCCCCTTGGCAGTAGCCAAAGTGTTCAGAAACGGGCTAGGCCGTTCAGGAACACCCTAGCCAAAACAAGGGCCTGTTTCGAAACAGGCAAGGGTGTTTCGAAACACCCTGCCCAGAAACAGCAGTTTGACCTGTTTTAACACCTTTAAACCCCATCAAACATGCTCCAAACCATTCCACAATAAATCAACAACATGCCAAACATCAAACCTACCAATTTGCATCAAAATCTAGATACAAAACCACCCCTAGATGCACCCACTCATTCAACATATCCAACACTCAATCATGCTTTTCAAACAAGAAGCATAGCATAACAACTTAAGCATAAGAAGATTCAAACGTTGCAAGCTTACACCACATAGTTCAAAATCATAAACCAAACTTGTCCAACATACAAATCCTCTCTCTAAACAACAATATAAGAGATTCTTCCCCCATTGCCTTTATTATCTATAGCTATTAACCGAGACATACATCTCAAGTGGAGTTCCCCCTTGAATCCCTTGCTTCTCGCTGCTCCAACTTCAAATGTCTGCATTGATGGACAAAAAGGAGCGTAAGCACATAATGCTTAGTGAGGAATGCCCAAAACCAAAACACCATCAATGCAGCGAGTCATAAAACCACTTTTAAAAGCAAACTCGATTCAATAAACCAAAGCAAGTTTGAAAACCCTTTTCAACAACATGCATAACATCATGCATTGCTCAAACATGAAAAACAAACCCTTAGCTTAGAAGAGCTAAGAAAACCCTTTCAAAGCACAACTTGCAAAATCAACAATTTAACCAATCCAAGCATAAACATCACATGCAATGTTAAATTCAAAACTTTGGAAAACACTTCCACTTCACATCATACCTTGCTCATATTTGAATATCATTTTAAAGCAAGAAACCCTTAAAACCATTTACTCATTAAATTTACCATATGCATTAAACAAATGCAACATATGAACCACATCACCAACCTTTGCATCACATGCCTTAAAAACAAGTCTTCACAAGACTTCAATGCACTAAAGAGATTTCATGCACACATGCACCATTCTCAATAGATAACCAACACTTGTTCAAACTAACAAGTAAGCATGCATTCATAATACATTATACATGTCTCATGCAACCATGCATCATTTCAAGCATCTCATGCTTCATTATATTCAAGAACATATATTGGCTTCCAAGTGATAAACCAAATCCACTTTTCAACTCAACATCCAATCGGATACACGGATCACAAGCGTTGTCCCCTACGCTTCATACACACTACCAACCCAAGGTCCCCAAATGGAATTTTAACCACCATTTGACCTTACCACACACAAGGTCCTCATATGGAATTTTAACCACCATATGACCTCAACATTCACAAGGTTCCCATATATGGAATTTTAACCACCATATAACCTTAACATTCACAAGGTTCCCATATATGGAATTTTAATCACCATATAACCTTAACATTCCCAAGGTTCCCATATATGGAATTTTAACCACCATATAACCTTGACATATTCCGTTGGTAGTTGTATAACATCACTAACGAGATCCGGGACACCCTACACAAGATCCACACATGGACTTTACACCACCATTGTGATCTTAACAAGCACAAGGTCCTCAAATGGAATTTTAACCACCATTATTACCTTTGCTTACATAAGACCCACCCATGGAATTTCAACCACCATGGTGTTCTTGACCATCTCGTTAGGATACTTGGATGGAGTTACCGGTTCACTCATAACCCCTCCACATCCAAGGCGACTTTATTCACGGTGCACCCAATCCTATAGCCGGCTAACTATATCCGATTAAATTAACCAAGAACCACTTTCATCACTTGCCAATATAACTATCTTACCACATAAATCCATTGATTTACAAGCATAAACATAATGCAAAAACCATCATTTACCATCATCAATCCACTGTTTTTGAAGCATTAAACAAAGCCATTAAACAACATGCAACACCATGCATCAATTCCACAATTTCAATGTACAAAACCAAGGATCTCTTACCTTGACCATCCTTCTCTCACGGCTTTCAAAACCAGCATAAAACCATGCTAAAATATGCTTTCAAAACAGAATTTAAGACATGCAAACCACATGCATTGCATCCAACAATCACAAATACTTTAAAAGCCAATTCACAACACAAACCAAGAGAGAAATCCATTTACTTACTCTTGAGCTTAGCAAAGTTGTTTAGACTTAAACTAAGCTCCCAAAACCATCAAACCTCGGTTTAAAAGCTGAAAACCCAACTTCACTCACCGATACACAAAACAAGGCTAGCCAACAAGCCTTCCAAGCATCCGAAACCTTCCACACCACCTCTAATGCTCACGGATCTTCCTCCCCTGTTTCAAGCACATAACGTCAGAGGATTAATGCATCATAATGCACTAAAAACACCAGCAACACAACTAAACTCGCTGCTCATCACAAATCCAACATTTTGGCTACCAAACACAACCGAAATCACCACCAAACACTTCCGAAACTTAACCCAGCCAAGATCCATCACTTCTAACCATTTTTAATCATCAATTAACATCCAAAATGATCACAAACACGTCCTTATACCTCCAGCTATAACAGATCACCAAGATCACTCCAAAAACAACCAAAAACTCAAGCAAAACTTAGGAAATTCAACCTATTCGGGATTGCATTGATAAAACCTCAATTTCTCATCAATTTAACATTCATTTAACATCAATTTGACACCTCAAAACACAGCCCAATCAGATCATACGAAATTTCAACAAAATCAAGCAAATCTTGCATTTAAAAGCCAAGATCAAGAACAAATCAATAAATCCTTTTATAAAACACAAATTAAGGATTGAGAACTTGGGAATTTCAATAAAGAACCTAAAGTTCAGAGGAGAAGGACGTTCTTACCTCCAAACTTGAGTTTTCTCCCTTTTTGGAACCAAAATCTTGAAAATCCAAATAGCAAATGGTGAGGTTTTGTTGAAGAGATGATTAGAGATCAAAAGAGAATTGAAATGTGATATTTAGGGGACAAAATCAGAGGAAAAGCTCTGGAGAAAAATGTGTTTGGTTTGAGAGAAAAAATGAGAGAAAAAGGAAAAAGGAAAATGGAAAAGTTAGTTGGAAATGGCAAAATATCTTCCCTCTACTTTTCTTTTATTTAAAAACCTTTAATAAATCATTTAATATTTTAGAAAAATCTGGAGAAACTCCCATTGGGTAAATAGCTCCTTAAAGATTCAAAGTTTCAATCCTTTTTAAAACAGTCACACAGTTTTCAAAAATTACATTTTGGTCACTAACCCAAAATGTCACTCTTCCAAACCTCATTTTGCAAAATTGATTTCACCTTTCTCTTATATATAATAAAAGAGGATTTTAGAACATTTTTCCATATTTTTAATGCAACCCGAACTAGGCTTTCCTAAAAATCACCTTTTATATTCGAACCGCAACCCGACCGGTCCGGTCCAAAACCCAAAACTTCTAAGCCCAAAACCGGGGCGTTACAACTCTCCCCCCTTATGAAATTTCGTCCTCGAAATTTCAACCGGCGGATAGAGCACAACCAAACTTCCCCAAAACAACCCACAAAGCAACACAAGAGACTTAACCACCACTGAACACTCTCACCACCACTTCACCCAAACTCAACACCACCACACACTGTTCACGAATTCCAAAACACTCAGATGTTAACCACATCTTAACTTTTCACACTTCCAGACTGCTCATAGCCCCAACAACAACCTGAAGAACCTCCAACTTTTACAGCATACAACACTTTAACTCATAACCAAGAACCAACCATGGACTTTTAAACACCATGTTGTTCTTAACAAGAATCATCCAAGGACTTTTAAACACCTTGATGTTCTTAAATCACAAGGCTCGCACAAGGACACCAACCAATCCAGTTCAGCCACCAAGTGATCCACAACCTTCACTACTTCTAAAACTCTTTGTAAAACTACTCAACCACTTCCAAAGATTACCACAACAAGCAAAAAAATTCATAAGCACCAACTGCTTACCCAAACTTCTCCATGTAAAGCTGACATTCCCTCACATCTGCCGTTATCATTACCCTAACCATTCACCAGGACTACTCACCTAACATCCGAAAAAAACACATCACAAGACCCCAACCTTGACTCCGCCAGCCGTTCCTTACACCACCAGCTGACTTCAAAAGGAATTCACTTGATCATAACCAGCCAACCACTTCCCACAAGAACCCATCCAACCAACAACGGCCTTCGATCTTTCACTACCTTTCCACTTCAAGCTTTGACCACAACACCTGCCTTATTAGAACATCGCCCAACATACAACTCAGCTTCTCAACTCTTCGAAGGTTACTACGAACCCTCACCTACCTAAACAACCCTTCTACCACAACATCAATGCCAAGATGCCTCAGCACTTTGGGAACACAACCACTAACCTGCAACATCACTTAACACCAAGGAACCACCACTTCAACTAGCCATTCAAAACCACCTGATCGGTTCTGACTTCAACCAGCAATCTCCTCACCGCCACACCACTAAGCCCATTAAGCAGCAAACACTTTCCTTCTACCAACATGCTATACCGCACTCACTATTACTAACAGCTCGCTTAATACCCTCCACAACTTCTAACATTTCCTAGCACCAAAACAACCTCTAAAAACCCATCATCCAACCTAACTCTATCACAACACTAACAGACTCGATTAGTTATTAGCGAGTGTGAACGTTCGTATGCATGGTCACCAATATGCCCTACAATGCCTGATGTACATGTATGCAAAACCTCTAATGTCATGTCACATGTATGCATGGACCAGCACATATATAATATAGCATATAACAAATGATTTTAACTGTGCATGTATGTCAGTTCACACCCACCAATAACATCCTCAGAATCTGTCTAAAAACAACCTTCTATCTCACTTCCAACTTGACCAACTCCATCATTCATCAACCATTAACCACAAGATACTCGCTAAGGCCCTCTTCACACTAAAGTTGTTTTCAAAACAACAACTACCTCAACATGCTAGCAACGAAACCATACCCTCTACGCAAGGAAAAACCAAACCAAAACCAAACTAGGACACTAGAGCAAAGGTTACTTAGCAAGGTTACCTGAAAACACTTTACTGCCCCGAAGCTTCAACAGACGAGCTCTCTTCCTCGCAGAACCATCATTCTCTAGCCGCACCACTGTAGCATCAGCTAACATACTAAGGTCACCACCATCTCCTTGCGGCAAAGCTCCCTGGCTATTCCGGGCCAACTTCAAACAATTACGCCTCATATGTCCAACAGACCCACATTTCCAACAGATTTCATTTCCCAAACTCCTCACAACTTTCTGCTCTTCCTGCGCCTTCGAACTTTGCCTCATCCGTGCCCACGACCATTCAGAGACCCTTTTGCTACCACTGAAGCTGACTTTACCACAAGAGGACAATCTCGCTTCACATGCTCTTTAGAACCACAGTTCCAACAAGCACCTGCGCCCCAACACTCTCCAACATGTCGCCTTCCACAACGGTCACACACCGATAGCTGAGCTTCCACTCCCTGATCAAGCAGCACTTGCCCCAGATTTGCACTACCTTCACATTGCTTAACCCTTGGGAATTTCCCTCCAAGATACCTTTCATAAAAGGCAGACACAAAGAAGTCCCAATCTATATCGTGGATGTGCGATGCCACCGCCACAGATGTCCACCAGGCACATGCGTCCTCCAACATCAATGTGACAACACTTCCCAGCTTACAGGCATAATCACAACCTTCCTGATCCAAAATCAGAATTACACCGGCCAACCAGGCCCCAAACGTCTCAGGTGACGAACCATGATACTCCACAGCTCCCAAATCATGTAAACGCTGTTTCGACAAACCCACACATCCCACCACCAGCACGTCTACTGACTTCACTTTTGCCACAGCCTGAGATGTTCCCAACACCTCCTGAACAACAGGTGATGAACTTTTCATCACAGAACCAACTTCTTCCTCCTGCCTTACTACCTCAACTCCAGGCACTGAAGACTGAGACGAAACACCTCCACTAAAAGGTGAATTCCACGCCTTAACAACCTGCTCTAAAGCAGCAACCATCTCACCCAACTGCCATTCTCTCATTGATTTCGCCATACTATTAACAACAAGCAATCATAACAAAACAAACAAATTGATCAGACCAGCTTTAAGCAAGGATTCAAACTCCAACTCCAAAATAACACAATAGCTATAATAATAAGGCAATGGGTATCCCGAATTCTCCCCTTTTACATGACATAACAGTTAATAAAAACATGGATATCACAACATCGAGCATATCAATCCACATACCTTGATCATGCTCTCAACAAACAACATTCACTCGCAACAGCATAATATCAACATATCATACCCATCACACTTTCATCATACATAAAATCAGCTCACATCACCAGCATAACATCAGTACAAATCCACATTAACTCAGCAAAGATTCATAACCAAAAAGCATGCTAAAAGCATCAACAATTTGCTCAAAAACACGTGTTTCAACCAGCTTTCCACCACACATTAGGATATACATCAAACACAGATTACAACAATTTATCATTTTCCCCAATCATTCGCAACTCAGCTCTGATACCACCAAATGTAACCCCCGTAGCCCGGCCTAGACGGTTGACCCGAACTACGAAGATTACACGGGGAAAACCAAAGTCAACCCGAAAGTCAACCTTGATTAACGACCCTTTTTTTCTTTTTAAACTTGTCTAGATGCACATTTAACCTAGGCATACTCTTGAGATAAGCATACTCAAAAATCACAGCAATCGGAAAACGATAAGGGACCCAATTGCACAAACTACGAAATTAGGGACCAAATTGTAAATTCTTAAAATTAAGAGGACTTTACCAATTTTTAAGTTACCATTATGAAATTAGTCATGTTTCATGCCTCTCTGCAAAATTTCATCTCAAACGGACATCTCAAACTCAAGCAATTGCACAAACAAGAAACGAGACTAAAACGTAAAGCTTGCAAACCATCAGGTGTTCAGAAACGGGTCTAGGCCGTTCAGGAACACCCCTTGGCAGTAGCCAAAGTGTTCAGAAACGGGCTAGGCCGTTCAGGAACACCCTAGCCAAAACAAGGGCCTGTTTCGAAACAGGCAAGGGTGTTTCGAAACACCCTGCCCAGAAACAGCAGTTTGGCCTGTTTTAACACCTTTAAACCCATCAAACATGCTCCAAACCATTCCACAATAAATCAACAACATGCCAAACATCAAACCTACCAATTTGCATCAAAATCTAGATACAAAACCACCCCTAGATGCACCAACTCATTCAACATATCCAACACTCAATCATGCTTTTCAAACAAGAAGCATAGCATAACAACTTAAGCATAAGAAGATTCAAACGTTGCAAGCTTACACCACATAGTTCAAAATCATAAACCAAACTTGTCCAACATACAAATACCCTCTCTAAACAATAATATAAGAGATTCTTCCCCCATTGCCTTTATTATCTATAGCTATTAACCGAGACATACATCTCAAGTGGAGTTCCCCCTTGAATCCCTTGCTTCTCGCTGCTCCAACTTCAAATGTCTGCATTGATGGACAAAAAGGAGCGTAAGCACATAATGCTTAGTGAGGAATGCCCAAAACCAAAACACCATCAATGCAGCGAGTCATAAAACCACTTTTAAAAGCAAACTCGATTCAATAAACCAAAGCAAGTTTGAAAACCCTTTTCAACAACATGCATAACATCATGCATTGCTCAAACATGAAAAACAAACCCTTAGCTTAGAAGAGCTAAGAAAACCCTTTCAAAGCACAACTTGCAAAATCAACAATTTAACCAATCCAAGCATAAACATCACATGCAAGGTTAAATTCAAAACTTTGGAAAACATTTCCACTTCACATCATACCTTGCTCATATTTGAATATCATTTTAAAGCAAGAAACCCTTAAAACCACTTACTCATTCAATTTACCATATGCATTAAACAAATGCAACATATGAACCACATCACCAACCTTTGCATCACATGCCTTAAAAACAAGTCTTCACAAGACTTCAATGCACTAAAGAGATTTCATGCACACATGCACCATTCTCAATAGATAACCAACACTTGTTCAAACTAACAAGTAAGCATGCATTCATAATACATTATACATGTCTCATGCAACCATGCATCATTTCAAGCATCTCATGCTTCATTATATTCAATAACATATATTGGCTTCCAAGTGATAAACCAAATCCACTTTTCAACTCAACATCCAATCGGATACGCGGATCACAAGCGTTGTCCCCTACGCTTCATACACACTACCAACCCAAGGTCCCCAAATGGAATTTTAACCACCATTTGACCTTACCACACACAAGGTCCTCATATGGAATTTTAACCACCATATGACCTCAACATTCACAAGGTTCCCATATATGGAATTTTAACCACCATATAACCTTAACATTCACAAGGTTCCCATATATGGAATTTTAATCACCATATAACCTTAACATTCCCAAGGTTCCCATATATGGAATTTTAACCACCATATAACCTTGACATATTCCGTTGGTAGTTGTATAACATCACTAACGAGATCTGGGACACCCTACACAAGATCCACACATGGACTTTACACCACCATTGTGATCTTAACAAGCACAAGGTCCTCAAATGGAATTTTAACCACCATTATTACCTTTGCTTACACAAGACCCACCCATGGAATTTCAACCACCATGGTGTTCTTGACCATCTCGTTAGGATACTTGGATGGAGTTACCGGTTCACTCATAACCACTCCACATCCAAGGCGACTTTATTCACGGTGCACCCAATCCTATAGCCGGCTAACTATATCCGATTAAAGTAACCAAGAACCATTTTCATCACTTGCCAATATAACCATCTTACCACATAAATCCATTGATTTACAAGCATAAACATAATGCAAAAACCATCATTTACCATCATCAATCCACTGTTTTTGAAGCATTAAACAAAGCCATTAAACAACATGCAACACCATGCATCAATTCCACAATTTCAATGTACAAAACCAAGGATCTCTTACCTTGAGCACCCTTCTCTCACGGCTTTCAAAACCAGCATAAAACCATGCTAAAATATGCTTTCAAAACAGAATTTAAGACATGCAGACCACATGCATTGCATCCAACAATCACAAATACTTTAAAAGCCAATTCACAACACAAACCAAGAGAGAAATCCATTTACTTACTCTTGAGCTTAGCAAAGTTGTTTAGACTTAAACTAAGCTCCCAAAACCATCAAACCTCGGTTTAAAAGCTAAAAACCCAACTTCACTCACCGATACACAAAACAAGGCTAGCCAACAAGCCTTCCAAGCATCCGAAACCTTCCACACCACCTCTAATGCTCACGGATCTTCCTCCCTTGTTTCAAGCACATAACATCAGAGGATTAATGCATCATAATGCACTAAAAACACCAGCAACACAACTAAACTCGCTGCTCATCAAAAATCCAACATTTCGGCTACCAAACACAACCGAAATCACCACCAAACACTTCCGAAACTTAACCCAGCCAAGATCCATCACTTCTAACCATTTTTAATCATCAATTAACATCCAAAATGATCACAAACACGTCCTTATACCTCCAGCTATAACAGATCACCAAGATCACTCCAAAAACTCAAGCAAAACTTAGGAAATTCAACTTATTCGGGATTGCATTGATAAAACCTCAATTTCTCATCAATTTAACATTCATTTAACATCAATTTGACACCTCAAAACACAGCCCAATCAGATCATACGAAATTTCAACAAAATCAAGCAAATCTCGCATTTAAAAGCCAAGATCAAGAACAAATCAATAAATCCTTTTATAAAACACAAATTAAGGATTGAGAACTTGGGAATTTCAATAAAGAACCTAAAGTTCAGAGGAGAAGGACGTTCTTACCTCCAAACTTGAGTTTTCTCCCTTTTTGGAACCAAAATCTTGAAAATCCAAATAGCAAATGGTGAGGTTTTGTTGAAGAGATGATTAGAGATCAAAAGAGAATTGAAATGTGATATTTAGGGGACAAAATCAGAGGAAAAGCTCTGGAGAAAAATGTGTTTGGTTTGAGAGAAAAGATGAGAGAAAAAGGAAAATGGAAAAGTTAGTTGGAAATGGCAAAATATCTTCCCTCCACTTTTCTTTTATTTAAAAACCTTTAATAAATCATTTAATATTTTAGAAAAATCTGGAGAAACTCCCATTGGGTAAATAGCTCCTTAAAGATTCAAAGTTTCAATCCTTTTTAAAACAGTCACACAGTTTTCAAAAATTACATTTTGGTCACTAACCCAAAATGTCACTCTTCCAAACCTCATTTTGCAAAATTGATTTCACCTTTCTCTTATATATAATAAAAGAGGATTTTAGAACATTTTTCCATATTTTTAATGCAACCCGAACTAGGCTTTCCTAAAAATCACCTTTTATATTCGAACCGAAACCCGACCGGTCCGGTCCAAAACCCAAAACTTCTAAGCCCAAAACCGGGGCGTTACAATGTGTCACTAAGCATTTGTGCTTACGCTCTCTTTCTTGAACCAATAATGCAGAGAATTGAAGTGCTTTAAGGGCAGCAAGGAGGCTAAGAATCCAAGGGAAGGCAAAGCTCATGTATGGTGACTATTTTTGCAACATTATTAGCTTTTGGTATTTGGCAATGGGAACCTAGGTTGTGTTTGTTGGGAGATGTTTTGGACTCCCTGAGTTTGGTATGATGCCTATGATGTTTTGGATTTGTAATTGGCCATTTTGGCGTTTGCTATGATGGTTTGATGCTTGGATGGTTTACAATAGTAGGATGCATGCCTATAGGTTGTGGTTCTTCCTAATTGTTGCCATGAATGTGTTTTTTATGATGCAAATATGTTCCTTGTATGCATGATGATTTGTTGGCACGATTAGGAGGTCATAGGGATGCGTATGAGTGGTTAATCGTATGTTAAACAAGAAAAATCTGCATTTTCTGGGCAGTCCGTATCGGAACGGGTGCTACCGTTTCGAAACGGGGGCCTGTAATGGCCTTCGTGTATCGAAACGGGTAGAGGGCGTTTCGGAACAGATTTGCCACTGTCAAGCCCTGTTTCGAAACAGGTCTCGGAACGAACCCACATTTCGGAACGGTCAACCCCTGTTCCGAAACACTTGACCGTTGGGCACTGATTTGAATGGTCTAAGGGTTGAAATCTTTACGTTTTAGTCCTGAATTTTGTATATGCAATTGCTTGAATTTGAGATGTCCGTTTGAGGTGAAATTTGACAGAGAAGCATGTAATATGACTAATTTCATAATGGTAACTTAATAATCAAGTTAAATCCTCTTAATTTACAGAATTTACATTTTGGTCCCTAAATGTTGTAAGTTGTGCAATTGAGTCCCTTATTGCTTTGCGATCGCCGTGCTTTTCATGTATGATTCCCTCGAGGCTACGCTTAGGGTTAATATGCATCTAGACAAGATTAAAAAGAAAAAAAGGGTTGTTAATCAAGGTTGACTTTCGGGTTGACTTTGGTTTTCCCCGTGTAATCTTCGTAGTTCGGGTCAACCGTCTAGGCCGGGCTAAGGTGGTTACATTTGGTGGTATCAGAGCTGAGTTCTCGAGTAATTGGGAATGGTTATGTGGGTGATGTATGCATGATTGCATGATGTGCTTTTTGATTGAAAGTGTGATGTGTGAATTGTAAAGTATGTTGCAATTGTGATGCTATGTTGAGTTGAAGCATGTTAGAGGGACCCATTGCCATATCAAAGCTAATGAAATGAATTGTTTTTGAAAAATGAGCTTGAGTGCTTGGATTACTTACCTTGCTGGGCCTGATTATGTTTGTTGCATTTGTGTTAGTGCATTGTTTAGTGAATAGGACCTCATAGAGAGACAAGGATTAATACGCGAGCTATGGCTCAGGACGAGAATGAAGAGAATGCTGATAATGTAGTGGATTTACCTCCTCCTCCTGGTGGTCGACCACCCTGTGGTGGTGGTGCTGGAGGTGATGGAGCTGGCGTTGATGCTGGTGCTGGGGTCGCTGGACTTGAAGCTGGACAGGGGCAAGCTGCTCCTGATATGACAGTTTTGATACAAGCTATTGCGGGAGCCTTTCAGGCGGCAGTAGCTGGAGCTCATGGAGCTGGGCATCAGGGAGATGCTAATGTTAGACTACCTTTGGAACGTTTGCACAGTCTGGGAGGGACTGAGTTTAGGGGTTTGTCTGCTGAAGGTTCCGAGTCTTGGTTGGAAAGTACCAAGAGGATATTGGGACAAATGAACTGCAATGATGTGCAGAAGCTGGGATGTGTGGTATCGCTGTTACATGATAATGCATATACCTGGTGGACGACCGCTATCTCCGGAATGGAGGAAGTTGATGTGACTTGGACGTTCTTTCTGAATGCGTTCAAGCGGAGGTATCTAGGTGTGAGATACCAAGATGAAAAGAAAAGGGAGTTCATGTCTCTTATGCAAGGGAGCATGACAGTAGCTGAGTACGAGATCCAATTTGTCCGTCTCAGTCAGTACGCACCTGAGCTTGTCCCTGATGAAAGGGAAAGGTGTGAACGTTTCCGATATGGTTTAGTGACGGATGTAAAGACCTACATGCTTGCAGCTGAGTACACTGATTTTGATGTACTGGTGGGGAGAGCGAAAGATATTGAGCAGAACCTGGGTTTGTCTTCCAGGAGTGCTGGTTCTGGTTCGGGCAAGAGAGCTACTGAGTATAGTTCCGGTGGAGGACGGAACAAGAGAGGACGAGATCAGAGGTATCAGTCTTTTGCTAGACGCGGTGGTGGAGGGCATGGTGCGCTTGTTTAGGGAGATAGGGCGAGAGCTGATCAGAACACATGCTGGGCGTGTGGATCGCGTGGCCATTTGAGGCGTGATTGTCCTCGAGCTGCGAGGGAGGTTCAGGCTCCTGTTGTTGTAGATGGTAATTCGTGCTGGAATTGTGGTTCGATAGACCACATGAGAAGGGAGTGTCCTTTGTTGGCTGGTGGTGGTCAGGGACGTGCTCCTGGAGTTGTTGCACCACAGAGAGGTCGTGGGCGCGGCCGTGGTAACTTCTAGCGTAGAGAGGATGGTGGAAGGAATGTGGCGCATGTGGTGGCTGTTCAACCTGAGGGTGGAGGCCAGGCTCGAGTGTATACGCAGCGAGAGGGGAGGAATGACACGGATGTGATCGTAGGTACCTTCACTTTGCAATCCTTGTCATTACTTTCCTTGATTGATTCT
This sequence comes from Hibiscus trionum, assembly GCA_030270665.1. Lineage (NCBI taxonomy): Eukaryota > Viridiplantae > Streptophyta > Magnoliopsida > Malvales > Malvaceae > Hibiscus > Hibiscus trionum. The sequence goes on along the minus strand of BSYR01000007.1, from coordinate 1,909,018 downwards.
GGATCTACACACTCATACATATTGTGTGAACATGCTCAATTGCTTGGTTTGCCTGTTGAGTCTTTGGATGTTGGTATGCGTGTAACTAGCTCTTTTGGTGAGACCGTGGTGACACGGAAGTTGTATAGAAGGTGTCCCTTGGTTGTTCAAGATCATGTTTTTCATGTTGATCTTATGGAATTACCTTTCTATTGTTTTGATGTAATCCTTGGTATGGATTGACTTGTTGAACATCGAGCGGTTGTGGATTTTGAGAATAAGCGAGTTTCGTTGAAGCTTGCGGATGATTATGAGGTGGTGGTGGTTGGTGAGAATGTGAAGTTTCTTGCCAATGTGGTGTCTTCCTTGGAAGCGAGTCGGATGTTGAGGCAAGGTTGTGAAGCCTATCTAGCCTTTGTGATGAATCCAAGCTCTAAAGAGTTGCGAGTGCAAGATATCAGGACTGTGCGAGAGTTTCCTGGTGTGTTTCCGGAGGAGTTGCCTGGATTGCCTCCGAATCGAGAGGTGGAGTTTGGAATTGAGCTGTATGAGAATACAACTCCAGTTTCCATTACTCCTTATCGAATGGCTCCTAAGGAGTTGAAAGAGTTGAAGACGCAACTTCAGGAGTTGCTTGATCGTGGTTTCATTCGGCCGAGTGTGTCACCTTGGGGTGCACTGGTCTTGTTTGTGAAGAAAAAGGATGGCACTATGAGAATGTGCATCGACTACCGTCAGCTGAACAAGTTGACTATCAAGAATCGGTATCCATTGCCGAGGATTGATGATCTTTTTGATCAATTTCGGGGAGCGGCTGTGTTCTCTAAAATTGACTTAAGGTCAGGGTATTATCAGTTGAAGGTGAAGGATGTGGATGTGCCAAAGACAGCCTTCAGAACAAGGTATGGGCATTATGAGTTCCTTGTGATGCCGTTTGGTTTGACGAACGCTCCTGCAGCTTTTATGGACATGATGAATAGAGTGTTCCATGAATATTTGGACAAGTTTGTTGTGGTGTTCATTGATGATATCCTCGTGTACTCTCGTACTGAGGAGGAGCATGAAGGGAATTTGAGGATTGTGTTGCAAGCGTTGTTGGAGAATCAGCTTTACGCTAAGCTAAGCAAGTGTGAGTTCTGGCTCAGGGAGGTTGTGTTCCTTGGTCATGTGGTTTGTGCTGAGGGGATTCGTGTTGATCCTCAGAAGATTGAGACAGTGATGAATTGGAAGCCTCCTAAGTCTGTTCATGAGGTCCGTAGTTTCCTTGGTTTGGCGGGATACTACCGGAGGTTCGTGGATGGGTTTTCAAAGATTGCTGCACCTTTGACGAAGTTGTTGCAGAAGGATGTTAAGTATGAATGGACGGAAGCGAGACAACAGGCTTTTGAGAAGCTGAAGGCAGCTTTGACGCAAGCTCCTATCTTGGTTCAGCCTGAATCAGGGAAAGAGTTTGTGGTGTATAGTGACACGTCCTACGTTGGTTTGGGATGTGTGTTGATGCAAGAGGGTAAGGTGGTGGCTTATGCATCGCGCCAGTTGAAGGTGCATGAGCGCAATTATCCTACGCATGACATTGAGTTGGCTGCGGTGGTTTTTGCCTTGAAAATTTGGAGACATTACCTGTATGGTGAGAAGTGTACTGTGTACACGGATCACAAGACTTTGAAGTATCTGATGTCTCAGAAGGAGTTGAATCTTAGGCAACGACGTTGGGTGGAGTTGCTTAAAGATTACGATCTGACGATCGAATATCATCCGGGAAAAGCCAATGTGGTAGCGGATGCCTTGAGTAGGAAGGTGGCAGTAGAGTTGAGGGCTATGTTTTCCAGTTTGAGCATTTCGTGTGATGGTGGTCTTGTGGCTGAGTTGCAAGTGAAACCGTCCTTGGTTCAGTTGATAAAGGATAAGCAGCTGTTGGATGATTCCTTGGTGCCACATGTTCAGGATATTGCTGAGGATAGGCCATTGGATTTCAGTTTTAATGATGATGGAGTTTTATGTTTTGGGAGTCGGATAGTGGTGCCCAATGATGCTGAGTTGAGGCGTGCTATTCTGACTGAAGCTCATAGTAGTCCTTTTGCTATGCACCCTGGTAGTACTAAGATGTATCGTGATCTTCGTGATGAGTACTATTGGGTGGGCTTAAAGAAAGATGTTGCTGAGTATGTAAGCAAGTGAAAGGTTTGTCAGTGAGTTAAAGCTGAGCATCAGTTTCCTTCTGGGTTGTTGCAACTGTTGAGGATTCCTGAGTGGAAGTGGGAAAGGATTACCATGGACTTTGTGTCTGGTTTGCCTTTGTCGCCATCGAAGAAGAATTCGGTGTGGGTGATTGTGGATCGCCTGATGAAGTGTGCGCATTTCTTGCCTATGCATACTACGTATACTTTGGACAAGCTTGCGGAGCTGTACATAGCTGAGATTGTGCGGCTGCATGGTGTGCCAAAGTCGATAGTGTCGGATAGAGATCTGAGGTTTACATCGCGTTTCTAGCAGTGTTTGCATCAAGCTTTGGGTACACGGTTGAATTTCAGTACTTCTTATCATCCACAGTTGGATGGACAGTCTGAGCGTGTTATCCAAGTGCTGGAGGATATGTTGAGGTGCTGTGTGATTGAGTTTCAGGGCTCTTGGGAGAAGCATTTGCCTTTGGTGAAGTTTGCTTATAACAATAGCTACAAGGCAAGTATTCAAATGGCACCTTACAAAGCCTTGTACGGGAGGAAGTGTAGGACTCCTCTTTGTTGGGCTGAAACAGGTCAGAAGTTGGTTTCAATGCCGGCTTTGTTGAAAGGAACCACCGAGAAGGTGAAGCTCATTTGTGAGCGCTTGAAGGCAGCTTCTGATCGACAGAAGTCTTACGCGGATTTGAAGCGTAAGGAGGTTGAGTATGCGGTAGGTGACCGTGTGTTTTTGAAAGTTTTGCCATGGAAGAAGGTGATGAGGTTTGGTCGAAAGGGTAAGCTGAGCCCTAGGTACATTGGACCATACGAGGTGATTGAACGTGTGGGTCCTGTTGCGTACAAGTTGAGGTTACCGCAAGAGTTGGAAAAGATTCATGATGTGTTTCATGTCTCTATGCTTCAGAGGTATATATCTGATCCTTCGCATGTTATGCCTGTGAAGGAAGTGGAGTTGAATCCGGACTTGACCTATGATGAGGAGCCGCTGAAAATTCTGGATTCGGATAGTAAAGTTCTTCGAGGCAAGACCATTGAGTTGGTAAAGGTGTTGTGGAAGCATCGTGGTGCTGAGGAAGCCACGTGGGAAAGGAAGGATGATATGTTGAAACAGTTTCCATACCTTTTTCCTCCAGGTAAATTTCGAGGACGAAATTTCTTAAGGGGGGGGGGGAGAGTTGTAACACCCCAATTTTGGGCTTGGAAGTTTAGGGTCTGAACCGGACCGGTCTGATTTTTGGTTCGAATATAAAAGGGTGATTTTAGGGAAAGCCTAGTTCGGGATGCATTAAAAATATGTAAAAATATCTAAAAATCCTCTTTTAATATATATATGAGAGTGGTGGAATCAATTTTACAAAATAAGGTTTGGAAGTGTGACATTTCGAAATAGTGACTAAAATGTAATTTTTGGAATGTTCAGTGGTGACTGTTTTGTAAGGATTGAAACTTTGAATCTTTAAGGAGCTAATTTACCCAAGGAAGGATTTCTCCAGATTTTTTCTTAATTTTAATGATTTTGTTAATGTTTAATTAATTAAAAGAAGTGAGGGAAAACCATTTTTAGTTTTCATAACTAACTTTCTCTAAAATTTTCCCATTTCATTTTTTCTCAAATTTCCCTCAGCCAAACACATTTCCACAACAGCTTTTCTTTTGATTTTCACACTAAATGATGAGTTTTCAATCATCAAAAGATTCCTAATCCTTTCTACTTCAAATCCTCTTCATTTGCTCATTGAATTTTCAAGGATTCTGGCTCTAAACAAGGAGAAATCTACATTTAGAGGTAAGGATGTTCTTCTCCTCTAAATATTCAGTTCTTTATTGAAATTCCCAAGTTCTCAATCCTTAAATTAAGTTTTATAAAAGGTTTTGATGTTGTGATCTTGATTTTGGCTTAAAACTCAAGATTTGGATTAAATTTTGAAGGAATTCGTAATGAATGTTTGGGCTCTATTTTGAGATGTTTTTTTAAGTATTTTGGATGTTTAATGATGTGTAATTGAGATCTAATCAATGCAATCCCGAATAGGTTGATTTTCCTAAGTTTTTACATGTGAAAATGGTGGTTTTTGGGGTGATCTTGGTGTTCTGTTGTTGCTGGAGGTATAAGGACGAGTTTAGATCCTTTTTGGATGTTAATTGATGTTTAGGAATGTTTAGAAGTGATGGATCATGGTTGGGTAATGTTGTGGTTGAGTTTGGTAGTGATTTCGGTTGTGTTTGGTAGCGGAAATGTTAGATTTGTTGAGAGCAGTGAGTTTAGGTGTTGTGGCTGAAGATTTTAATGCATGATGATGCATTAATCCTCTGGTTTGATGTGTTTAAAACAGGGGAGGCACATTCAGATCCTTGTGGTGTTGATCCGGAGGCTTGATTGGTGTTTCGACAAGCTTGCGAAACGGAATCGGTTAGTGAAGTTTGGTTTTCAGCTTTGGAACCAATGTTTGAAGGTTTTGGGAGCTTAGTTTAAGTCTAAGCAACTTAACTAAGCCCAGGAGTAAGTTTTCGGAGAAACTCTCTCTTTGATGAACCATGAGATGGTTGGATGCAATGTGTTTGTTTGCATGTTGAAATTCTGTTTTGAAAGCATGTTTTAGCATGATTAATACTGGTTTTGAAAGCCATGTGTTGAAGGATGCTCAAGGTAAGGGATCCTTGGTTTGACATTGATAAATGTGGTTTTGATGCATAGTGATGCATGATGGTTTAATAGCTTTTATTAATGCTTTAAAACAGTGGATTGATGTTGATAATTGATGTATATTGGCAAGTGATGTGTTGGTTTTAAAGTACTTGAATCGGATATAGTTAGCCGGCTATAGGATTGGGTGCACCGTGAATAAAGTCGCCTTGGATGTTGAGGGATTGTAATGGTACCATAAACTCCATCCAAGTACACTAACGAGATGTCTAAGATCACAATGGTGGTTAAAAGTCCATGTGTGAATCTTGTGTTGTGTGTCCCGTGTTCTCGTTAGTGATGTTATACCACTACCAATGAGTGATGTGGAGGCGTTGTGATTGTACCGTTAAACTCCATCACGGGTGTTGAGGGGTTGTGATTGTACCGGTAAACTCCACCTTGTGTGTTTGGTAGTGTGTATGAAGCGTATGGGACAACGCTTGTAATCCGCGTATCCGATTGTGTTTTATGTTGAAAATGGTTATGGTATCACTTGGAAGCCAATATGACATGTTAATGCTTATGAAGCTTGAGATGCTTGTTGTTTAAGACATGTTGATCATTATAAAGCATGAGATGCTTGTTGTTAATGCATTGTTGCATGAAAATGATTTTTATGAATGAAAAGGCCTTATGAAAGGTGTATAGTAAAAGTGCATTATTGTGTTGTTTCATTAGAGCATGCCTCACTAAGCATTTGTGCTTACGCTCTCTTTCTTGAACCAATAATGCAGAGAATTCAAGTGCTTTAAGGGCAGCAAGGAGGCTAAGAATCCAAGGGAAGGCAAAGCTCATGTATGGTGACTATTTTTGCAACATTATTAGCTTTTGGTATTTGGCAATGGGAACCTAGGTTGTGTTTGTTGGGAGATGTATTGGACTCCCTGAGTTTGGTATGATGCCTATGATGTTTTGGATTTGTAATTGGCCATTTTGGTGTTTGCTATGATGGTTTGATGCTTGGATGGTTTACAATAGTAGGATTCATGCCTATAGGTTGTGGTTCTTCCTAATTGTTGCCATGAATGTGTTTTGATGATGCAAATATGTTCCTTGTATGCATGATGATTTGTTGGCATGATTAGGAGGTCATAGGGATGCGTATGAGTGGTTAATCGTATGTTAAACCAGAAAAATCTGCATTTTCTGGGCAGTCCGTATCGGAACGGGTGTTATCGTTTCGAAACGGGGGCCTCTAATGGCCTTCGTGTATCGAAACGGGTAGAGGGCGTTTCGGAACGGATTTGCCACTGTCAAGCCCTGTTTCGAAACAGGTCTCGGAACGAACCCACATTTCGGAACGGTCAACCCCTGTTCCGAAACACTTGACCATTGGGCACTGATTTGAATGGTCCAAGGGTTGAAATCTTTACGTTTTAGTCCTGAATTTTGTATATGCAATTGATTGAATTTGAGATGTCCGTTTGAGGTGAAATTTGACAAAGAAGCATGTAATATGACTAATTTCATAATGGTAACTTAATAATCAGTTAAATCCTCTTAATTTACATAATTTACATTTTGGTCCCTAAATGTTGTAAGTTGTGCAATTGAGTCCCTTATTGCTTTGCGATCGCCGTGCTTTTCATGTAGGCTTCCCTCGAGGCTACGCTTAGGGTTAATATGCATCTAGACAAGATTAAAAAGAAAAAAGGGTCGTTAATCAAGATTGACTTTCGGGTTGACTTTGGTTTTCTCCGTGTAATCTTCGTAGTTCGGGTCAACCGTCTAGGCCGGGCTAAGGGGGTTACAGCGTGACTAACTTGGTTCCACACTAGTCCACAAGTTTTAGCGGATAAAAGGGATCACCAACCGGGTTGACTAATTTGGTTCCACACTAGTCCTCAAGTTAGCATCTTGAGCATCCTAATCTAGAAATAGGAGGGATCACTATCGATTGTCCTGCCGAACTTGGAGTATCTGCCAGAGTTGCGGCCAGGACTTCTTTCCATTCCACCTGCCGAGATAGTATACACCCCTTCAGTGGCAATGATCTACTGCGGCCGCGTTATAGGGTCGTAGTTTGCCGCCCACCATACCCGCCGAGGTAACATATCGTGGAAGCACAGAATAACTCTTACTTATTGCAATGCAGTTTTAATACTAAGTGGCAGCATAACCCTACCTGCTCTATCAACATGATTCACCTTTTCTATTACTTGTGTTTTTTATTTACTCTTCGATCTCAACCAATCATTCACTTGTGCTTTTACTTTACCATTGTGCAAGAACTACAAAACGAGACAAGCTGTCCAGTCCTCGTGGGATTTGACATCTTATATACTATAACTTGACAGGAGTGTGCACTTGCGCTCTTACAAAAAGGGAACACCTACACGCCCTACACTTAGCCTAGTAAACATTGCTGCAACTCAACTGCCACTTTACTACTCAAAGCATCGACCACTACATTGGCTTTACCCAGATGGTACTCAATCGAAAGATCATAACCTTTAAGCAATTCTACCCATCTACGCTGTCTAAGGTTCAACTCCTTTTGTGTCATCAGATATTTCAAACTCTTATGATTCGTATATACTTTACATTTCTCACCGTAGAGATAATGTCTCCAAACCTTCAAGGAAAACACCACTGCAGCCAACTCTATGTCATGTGTAGGATAATTTTGGTTCATGAACCTTCAATTGCCTATATGCATAGGCTAATACTCTTCCTTCTTGCATTAGCACACAAGCTAAGGCAACGTAAGACGTGTCACTATAGATTACATACTCCTTCCCTATCATAGATTGAACCAAAACGGGAGCTTTCGTTAAAGCTTATTTCAATTTCTCAAAGGCTTGTTGTCTCGCTTCTATCCACTCAAAACGGACAACCTTTTGCAACAGTTTTGTCAAAGGAGCAGCAACTTTAGAGAATCAATCTACAAAACATCGGTAGTAACCTGCCAAGCCCAAGAAACTACGAATTTCTTTCACTAACTTCGATTGTTTCCAATTTACAACTGCCTCAACCTTTTTGGGATCCACTCTAATTCCATCGGCTGACACTACATGCCCTAAGAATACTACTTCCCTAATCCAAAATTCACATTTTCTCAGCTTAGCATATAGTCAATTATCTAACAAAGTCTGTAACACCATACGCATATGCTTATCGTGGTCCTCTCCGGTACGGGAATAGATCAAAATATCATCAATAAATACTACTACGAAGCGATCCAAAAATTCATGAAACACTCTATTCATCATATCAATAAAAGCAGCTGGTGCGTTAATCAAACCAAAGGGCATTACCAAGAATTCATAATGTCCATAGCGAGTGCAAAAAGCTGTCTTCGGTACATCTTTATCTTTTACCTTCAACTGATAGTATCCGGATCTCAAATCTATCTTGGAAAACATGGAAGCACCTCTCAACTAATCGAATAGGCCGTCAATCTGCGGTAAAGGATATTTATTCTTCACTGTCAACTTATTCAACTGCCGATAGTCTATACACATTCTCAAGCTACCATCTTTCTTTTTCACAATCAATACAGTGCACCCCCAGGTGAGATACAAGGACGAATGAATCCTCAATCCAACAGTTCCTGAAGTTGTGTCTTGAACTCTTTCAGCTCCTTAGGGTCCATACGATATGGAGCAATGGATACTAGAGCATAATCGGTATATGTCTCTATAGCAAACTCAACCTCTCTATCAGGCGGCAAACCAGACAACTATTCTGGAAATACTTCTGAAAAATCACAAACAGTTCTGATGTCTTGCAGTCATGCCTCATTCATGTTCAGATTCATAATGTAAGCCAAATGTGCCTGACAACCAACATCCATCAACCTCTGAGCCACTAAAGCTGAAACAACATTGGACAAGAACTTAATGTTCTCACCCACTACTACTACTACTTCATAATCATCTGTAAGCCTCAAGGAAACTTGCTTTGTCTCAAAATCCACTTTAGCCTTATATTCCACAAGCCAATCCATACCCAAAATCACATCAAAACCATAGAACGACAATTCCATCATATCCATTGGAAACACATGACCATGAACCATCAAAGGACAACTTCTATATACCTTCTTAACCACAATAGTTTCACCAAAAGAACTTGTAACATTCATACCCACATCTAATATCTCACATGGTATATCCAACATCTTCGCATGCTCACCCAAAATATATGAATGTGTAGAGCCAGAATCAATCAAAGAAAGCAAAGTCAAAGACTTTAATGAGAAGTTACCTGCAATCACATCGGTATCATTCCTGCCCTCGCGATGCGCATACACTGTAGCTGGTCCACCACCCTCGGGCTGTACAACAACCACATGAGCTACATGTCTCTGACCATCATCCCTACGCTGAAAGTTACCTCAACCGCGGCGATGGCCTCTCTGATGCTCAACGGCTCGTACAGGAGCCGGTCCATCTCTATCCAGATTTGGACAATCACGTTTCAAATGTGCTCGAGACCCACAAGTCTAACATGAGCCATAGTTACCCCAACACTTGCCGAAATGTCGTCTACCACATTTGGCACACTCAGGTGTGCGGACAACAGCTCCTTGACCCTGATGGCCACATCCCAGGTTACCACCTCCACGTCTATGATCAGGTTGATACCTCCTATCCTTGTGCCTCTTGGCATGATCTCTATCCCATTCAGCAGGCCTTTTCCCTGAACTAGATCCACTGCTACGACTAGCCAATCCCAAAAATTGTTCGATATTCTTGGCCCTAGTGACCAAAACAACAAAGTCTACATAGTCTGAAGCCAACATATAGGTCTTCACCTCTTGGATCAAGCCATATCGGAAACGATCACATCGTTTCCTCTCAGTGGGAACTAACTCAAAAGCATACTGACTAAGACCTACAAATTGTACCTCGTACTCGGTTACTGTCATATTACCCTGAACCAAGGCCATAAACTCTCTCTTCTTCTCATCCTGATATCGATGACCAAGGTACTTCTTAGGGAAGGCAGTTCTAAAAAATTCCCAAGTAACCACAACTATTGGCATACCGAACGTAATGGTAGTCCACCAAGCATAGGCTTCTCCTTGAAGCAAGGAAACAATGCAGCCCAACTTATGTGTAAGAACTTCATTTGTCCCAAAATACGGACTGTACACTCAAGCCATGCCTTTGAACCCTTGGGAGACAACCCACGGAATTATGCACCGCCCAAACTACGAAGTCGCTCTAAAGGCAAACCCAATCCTTGCACCCTAAGGTGGTGGTGCAGCATGTATACTAGCTATGGCTGACTAAAAAGCCCCAACTATAGCCTAAATCAGAGGAGTCATATCTATCCCAGCTTGTCCCTGGTCATCCTTGGTCAACCTGAGGTCCAACACCTTCGACACCCGCTCTAACACCACCCTCGGGATGAGGGGGAGGAGGCAAGTTCTCTTCATTCACATTCCCAACATTCTCATTCCCCGGGTTACCAACTGCAGGCCCTCGTCTCGATCTCATCCTTACAAGAAATGGAATCTAACAACAACAAACAATAACAACAGAAATGATTTGGGTCAACAAAAAGGAAGGATCCAAGGCGCTCAAGTCTTTTAATCAAAACCATTTTTCACTAATAGTACTATAGCAATGGGTGCCTTTATCTACCTTCCAACCAACACAAAATTAAGGAACATGCTTACAAACACCGTGCATCACAATCAACAACCAAACACCTTAAAACTTATCTCACTTCCTTTCCCACATCCGCTCAACCTGTGTAACCCTCTTAACCCGGCCTAGACGCCCAACCCAATTTAAGAAGATTACACGGGGAAAACCGAAGCCAACTCGTTAAATCCGACTTCGATTAACGACCCCTTTTTTTCTTTTTATCTTTTCTAGATGCTCATTAAGATCCTATATGTTCAGCAAAGCAATTAGAAGAAAATGGCACAACGACCGGAGTTTGATTAGGGATTCAATTACTTAAATCTCATAATTAGAGACTAAACTGTAATTTCCATAAAATATAGAGACCATTTAGGTTTAAAGTTACCGATCCTATATTAGTCATATAACATGTCATCATGTCAAATTTCATCACAAACGGATCATCCAAACTCAACCAAAAGATCATACAACATTCAGGGACTAATATGCAACATTTCAGGACTTAAAAAGATTCCTTTAACTGAAATTAACAGCTATGTATCGGTAAACCTAAGCCTGTTTCGATACGGGGGAAGGCAATAGCAAATTTTTGAAAAAAAGTATCGATACGCTTCCCCGATTATCGGGACAGCCTTCAAACCTTTGCCTAGGCGTATCGATACGCAGGCAATTCATATCGTTACCCCTAAGCTGAACTGCTTGAAAATAGCCTTAGCGTATCGATACGCAATCCTGAGTATCGATACGCTTACCAGAAATACACTTCCAACAGCCTTCAAATCACATTTAACAACAATTAAACATGTCCAAATCATTCATACATGTTATAATCAACATCCCAAACACTTCTGCATCATCAACCATTCACAACACAAGCATTAAGCATAGCATTCCATGAAGAGATATTAACTACTCAAGCATGCTTTTAAACATAAACCATAGCATATCCAAAAACCAAATATAAGACCACAAACCAAATAAAGACCATTTACAAGTCCAAAAACACAAACCAAACATGCTCAAGGTGTTTAACATCACCAAACCAATCCATTAGTAGAAATCCCTCCCATTGCCTCTTATTACACTAAAGTGATAGCACATACTTTGCTTAGAAAAAATCACTTGGATTACCCTTGCTCTCTAGCTGCCAAGATGCTCAATTCTCTGCATTGATGAAACAAATGAGCAAAAGCATAAAGCTTAGTGGGGACTGCTATCAACGAAACATCATCAATTCATTTTATAAAACCGAAGCATCATTCTTTGCAAACATATGCCTTCCTCAAAACATCATTTCCACTTCCAAATCCACATGCTCATAGCATCTTTTAATTACAACAGCAAGAACCTTTGCTCATGCTTAAACCAAGCATCATATGCATTCAAGCATATCTCTCAAGCATCTCATGCTTTCTCAAATAAATGTTCAACATTAACTGATTATATCAACATCATTATATTGGCTACACATATTACAAGAGTTGTCCCACATGCTTCATACACACTACCGGATTACACAAGGTGGAGTTAAATGGCATAATCACAACCCCTCAACACCCGTGATGGAGATTAATGGCACAATCACAACCCCTCAACATCACTCATCGGTAGTTGTATAATTGCACTAACGAGAGTACAAGACACAAACCACAAGATTCACACATGGGATTAAACCTTCCACCGTTGTGATCTTAGCCTCAATCGTTAGGGTACTTGGATGGAGTTTATGGCACAATCACAACCCCTCAACACCTAAGGCGACTTTATTCACGGTGCACCCAATCCTATAGCCGGCTAACAATATCTGATTAAAGTAACCAAAACCATTTACCATCACTTGCCAATATAATCATAATTCATCATTAATTCACTATTTTACAAGCATAATCCACAATGCCATTTTCACAAGCATCAACAAGCTTAAAACCAATATCATAAATCATATGAACTCAAGGATCACTTACCATGTGCATCCTTAACAGAATGGCATTAAAAACCAACATCATCAATGCTCAAAACATGCTTTAAAACAGTAATCAAACCACATTTAATTCAAGTGCATTTAAAACCGAAACATAGCACATTTTGAGAGAGACTTTCAATTTACTTACTCTTGAGCTTAGCTAAGTGTTTCAAACTTACACTAAACTCCCAAAACCACGCTCAAAACGTTTCAAAGCTGGAAAACTCTTTCCACTCACCGATACACGAAACTTCTCTCGTTGACGCGTAGATCACTCCGAAAAATGCTTCGCTTGCTTCCGAAACAAGATCCCCTCCAATCCTTGCCTTCCTTAAAGATTGACAAGTTTTGGCTTCACAAATCTTGAAGAACTTGAAGAGAATTCTTGGAAAAGATGAGAAACTAAAATCAGTTACGTGAAAAGAAATCTGGAGAAAAGGTTTGGGACAATGGGTTTTGCTGAAAATGAGATTTGAAAGTCAGTTACGTGAAATAAAACCACCCTATTTACCATTTTATTAATTAAAATAAAATCCCTTTTAAATCAATTATAATAAAACTCTTTTATAACACATTTCAATTTAAGGGAAGGTGTAATTGCACAAAATCTCCCTAAAGATTATAAGATTTTTATTCCACTTTTGAAATTGCATTTTCCCCAAAGTTTTAAAACTTTACATTTTGGTCACTACCCAAAATGTACCACTTCCAAAACTCATTTTGTAAAATTGATTTGACCAACCCCTTAAACATGATTTTAGAGGATTTTAGCAATTTTTTCATAATTTTGTCCTTTCCCAATCCTTGATTTCCTTAAACCACCTGATACGATTCGAACTGTTTCCGACCGGCACGATCCGATGTCTAAAACATCTAGGCCCAAAACCAGGGCATTACAACCTATATCTGATACCAACAAAGGTAACCCCCTTAGCCCGGTCTAGTCGCAAGATCGTACCAAGTGAGCTACACGGGGAAAATCGAAGTAAAACCCACAAAGATTTCCCTTTTATTAGCAACCTTAATTAATTTCTTTTATCTTTTCTAAAGGCTTCATTATTAACATATGTATTTATGCAAGCAGCGGTTAAAACCTCGCTTCAATTGGACATCGATTCGAGGTCCAATTGGCCTTTACAGTGATTTAGGACTAAAACGCAAAGAAACATAACTTGAAAACATTCCATAACTAACAAAACAGACACCCGTTTCAAAACATACCAAGCCTCTTTCGGAACAACCACTTCTAGTAGAAAAACGTACAAAAAAAGGTCTCACCTGTTTCGAGACCAACATACTTGGAACGATTCTCCTACCTCAGATAATACAGAGGCGTATCGAAACGACCCCGTGTTTTGCTATAGGCCTGAAAATGGCCTTGGGGTCTCGGAACGACCCTTATGTGTTTTGAATCATTTAGGCCAAATATTCATACCGTATCAAAACGGTAGCAACTGTATCGAAACACATACTAGAAAAAGACTCACTCCATCATATTTGGTCACTCAAACATGATTCAAACAAAACCATAACATCATAAGCAAGAAGTCTATAGGCAAAGGATCCTAGCACAACCATCCAAAATGCATTAGATCACATATGGAAAACTTTAAGCATTCAACATAAGAAAGCATTCACATAAACGACCAAACTTAAAATCAAACCACAAACCAACATGCAAAGGTCATTTACAAGACTAAAAAGGCATCTCAACACAGGGAGTCTCAAAACAAAACCTCCCAAAGGCATAAAGGTCATGTCCCATTGCTAACATACTATTATTTGATGCCAAAACCATACTTGAGCGAAAGATAAACTCTTGGAAACCTCTTTTGCTTCTTTGTTGCTTCAAATGGCCTATAGATCTACATTGTTAGAAAAGAAAGAGCATAAGCAAGAATGCTTAGTGAGCGATGCTCAAAACAACAACAACAACAATGCAGTTTTTAAACCATTTTGCTTGCTTTTGAAAACAAAGCCATTTCTCAAACCATTTCTCCGAAGCAAAAATCCCAACATATCATGCTCATTTCAAATTCATGCTTGAATCACAAATCAAGGCATAATAACCAGTTTCCATAACCACATGAATCATTTAAATTCCCAGATATGTGGATAAAATAAATATCATGAGTATATTGACATCTTTAGCACTTTTACTTGGATATATAGATAAATTCTCGGTGGAATGCCCATCATCGTGCTCAAGACCACTAGAAAACTTCCAGTGGAATGCCTATCACCGTACTCACTCGTCTAGTAAATATAAACTTCTGGTGGAATGCCCATCACCGTACTCCTCCTTAGTGGAATCTAACATCACTAAGGCCACACGCGACTTTTACCATTATAGTGCACTCTCATCCTATTGGTTGACCAATTATATCTAGTAATAAAATCTCATCAAGTGTCAATATACCCATCGAGGCCAACACTTACCCACTGTTTTACAAGGCCACAAGCACAACATTTCTCATCCAATCTATATAACACATTTCCATGCATAGCATGTACTCAACCACACTTACCTCATTAAAATCACCATTTAACATATGGGATTACATGGGAAAACATTTACATAGATCAAAATGCAAGAAAACAATAGGATTTAGTGTAAACAACATATCATGAACATGATCCACACAATCAAGGCAAAACCACCCGAAAAAAAAACCAAACTTACTCTTGAACTTAGATTGGTCTTTCAAGCTCAATATATACCTATAAAATCTTATCCTTAACTATGTTAAGGCTTGATAAAACAATTCCACTCACCAGTAATACCCAAATGTTAGACGAACACCCAATTCAAGCCTCCATATCGTCCGATATCGCGTCTGAAGTTCCCAAATCAGTTTCCCCTGCTTCTAATCAATTCAAAACAGAGCATTAAAGTGATTTCAAGCACTTACACTTGCTGTAACTCAAAAACCCAGCATCTAGCAACAATTGCCCATCGATTTATATCCGAAATCAGGTAAAAACATCAATAAATCAGTTCTAATCAAACCCCAGCTTAAACCCGGCAAGATTATCATGAAAACCACAAGTATTAACAACTAAAAAAATCAACCCAAAGGAAAGAAACCATCAGCTACTGATTTCCCACAAAACCAAGCCAAAATATCAAGAATTTCAATCTTAAACACTATCAACTCAACTAGTTTCAGGTTTTACATTATCAAACCATCATTTCAACTTTATCTAGCATCAAAAACACATTTAATAACATCCACAAATCCAGAAAAACAAAACCCACACAAAAAACTCACAAATCCACATTAAATAGCTTGTTTAAGTACATTTCCGTCAAACCCAATATAAAATCTTTAAATAAACACTATAAAAGGATCAAGAACATGGGAATTTCAATAAAGAACTTACATTAGAGGAGAAAACGTAGCTCACCTCTAATTGTTGATTTTCCCCTTTTTTAAATGAAAAACCTTCAGAAAACTAAAGGAAAATAATTGGGTTTTAGAGAGAAATCAGTAGAAACAAGTTTGATGATGAGAAATCAATGAAAATAAGAGTTTATCTTTGAAATCTTGAGTAAAGAAGGTTGTTTGGATGAAAGCACTTTGAAAGAAAATGTGGAGAGAAAGGTTACATAAATTTTCTTGTAAAGATGACAACCTTTCAAATATCTTTTATTATATTTAAAAATAATTTTTAAAACATTTTAGAAACCAAAATATTTAGGGGAAAAGTCTAAAATTAGACTTGGATAAATATTTCCTTAAAGATTCAACGTTTTGATTCTTTTACAAACTAGCCACCAAAACAGTTTTGAAACTTTACATTTTAGCCACTAGACTAAAATGTCCACTCTCCAAAAAAAATTTCCAAAATTGTTTCCACCAATATATATATAATGTTTTAAAACTATTTTTCCATAATTAAATCCTTCCAAAAACCTTTTATTTAGAATAAATCCGAAACTACTCTAAACCGGTAAAACTAACTCGAACGGACCTTCAACCAAATTTGGTTAAGTTCAGGACCCTAAACTCGGGGCGTTACAAAATCCCTACCCCTTTTTGAATTGGCACCTTCAATCCAAATGGCCCCGGATGGTCAGTCTGAGCGAGTTATCCAGATTTTGGAGGATATGTTGAGGTGCTGCGTGATTGAGTTCCAAGGTTCTTGGGAGAAGCATCTGCCTTTGGTTGAGTTTGCATATAACAATAGTTATCAGGCGAGCATACAGATGGCACCTTATGAGGCTTTGTACGGGAGGAAGTGTAGGACTCCTCTTTGTTGGGCTGAAACTGGTCAAAAGTTGGTTTCGATGCCGGCTTTGTTGAAAGGGACCACAGAGAAGGTAAAGCTCATTTGTGAACGGTTAAAGGCTGCTTCTGATCGGCAGAAATCTTACGCGGATTTGAAGCGTAAGGAGATAGAGTATGCGGTGGGTGACCGTGTGTTCTTGAAGGTTTCGCCTTGGAAGAAGGTGATGCGGTTTGGTCGGAAGGGCAAGTTGAGCCCTAGATACATTGGACCATATGAGGTGGTTGAGCGTGTGGGTCCTGTTGCGTATCGGTTGAGGTTACCTCAGGAGTTGGAAAAGATTCATGATGTGTTTCATGTTTCTATGCTCCGGAAGTATAGATCTGATCCTTCGCATGTGATGCCTGTGGAGGAAGTGGAATTGAATCCGGATTTGACCTATGATGAGGAACCAGTGGAGGTTCTGGATTCGGATAGCAAGGTTCTTCGTGGCAAGACCATTGAGTTGGTGAAGGTGCTGTGGAAGCATCGCGGTGTTGAGGAAGCCACGTGGGAGCGGAAGGAAGACATGCTGAAGCAGTTTCCTTATCTCTTTCCTTCAGGTAAATTTCGAGGACGAAATTTCTTAAGGGGGGAGAGTTGTAACGCCCCGGTTTTGGGCTTAGAAGTTTTGGGCGTTGACCGGTTTGGTCAAAGTCCTGTTCGAATCTTAAGAGGTGAAATTAGGAAAGCCTAGTTCGGGTTGCATTAAAAATATGGAAAAATGTTCTAAAATCATCTTTTAATATAATTAAGTGAACTGTGAAATCAATTTTGAAAAATGGGTTTTGGAAGTATGACATTTTGGCTAGTGACCAAAATGTAATTTTTGAAAGTTTTGTGACTATTTTATAAAGAGTTGAAACTTTGAATCTTTAAAGGGCTATTAATCCAAAGGTGATTTCTCCAGATTTTTTCTAAGATATTTAGAGTTTTAATTCTGATTTTAAAGTGAATCAAAAGGAGGGAAAAACTCATTTGGCAATTTTCTCAACTAACTTCCAATTTTCTTCTCTCTTTTTCTCTCAAACCAAACACACCATTTCCAGAGATTTGATTATGTTTTTCTCACTTAAATCTCTCCTTTTAACTCTCATTTGATTCCTAATCAACATATCTTCAAAACCTCTTCAATTGCTTCTTGATTCTTCAAGGATTTTCATTCCAAAAAGTGGAGAAACACAAGTTTGGAGGTAAGAACGTCCTTCTCCTCTAAACTACCAGTTCTTTACTGAAATTCCCAAGTTCTCAACTCTTAATTGATGTTTAATTAAAGGCTTTTGAGTTTGGAATTGGATCTTGGCTTATAATGCAAGATTTGATGATTTTTCATGATTTTCGTTAGATCTGATTAATCTGTGATTTGAGATGTGTTTTTGATGTTAAATGAACTCTAAATTGATAAGGAAATGAGTTTTGATTGATGCAATCCCGGATAGGTTGTGTTTCCTAAGTTTAGCTTGTGTTTCTTGGATGTTTTTGTGGTGATCTTGTGGATCTGATGTTGCTGGAGGTATAAGGATGTCTATAGGTTGTTTTTAGATGTTAAATGGTGTTTATGGATGTTAGGTTTTGCTGGTTTATGGCTGGGCTTTGTTGAGAAGTAGTTTTGATGCAATTTCGGTTGTGTTTGGTGGCCGAAATTGGAGTATGAATGAGAGCAGCGAGTTTGAGTGCTTTCATTGAAGCTTTTGATGCATGATGATGCATTAAATCTCTGCTTTAATGTGTTTAATCAGGGGAGGCATCTTTGGATCCAAGGGTTGTTGATCCGGAAGCTTGAATTTGTGCTTCGGCAAGAGGCGAAGTGGAATCGGTGAGTGAAATTGGGTTTTCGGCTTTGAAACCAATGTCTTGGGAGCTTAGTTTAAGTCTAAACAACTTTGCTAAGCTCGAGCGTAAGTTTTCGGAATTTCTCTCTAGTGGTGGCCATGACTATGTGTGATGCAAAGTGGTTTATTGCATGTTTTAATTACTGTTTTGAAAGCATGTTTTAGCATGGTTTTTGCTGATGATGTAAGCCATATGTTGAAGGTAACTCTAGGTAGGAGTACCTTGCTTTTGTACATTGAAATGATGTGGTTTAATGCTTTTAAATGCATGATGAATATGGCTTGGTTTAATGCTTTAGAATAGTGGATTAATTGATGAAAGTGATGTATATTGGCAAGTGATGTTTTAAAAATGTTAAGGTCACTAAGGTGGTTGAAAGTCCTTGAGTGAGCCTTGTTACTTAAGAATATCAAGGTGGTTAAAAGTCCTTGGATGATCCTTGTTACGGACACAAAGGTGTTTAAAAGTCCTTGTGTGGTCCATTCTATGGTGTTTAAAAGTCCATAGGCCAAGGTGTTTAAAAGTCCTTGGGATCAAGGTGTTTAAAAGTCCTTGATGTGATACTTCATGGTGTTTAAAAGTCCATGGCCAAGGTGTTTAAAAGTCCTTGGGATCAAGGTGTTTAAAAGTCCTTGATGTGTTACATTTCATGGTGTTTAAAAGTCCATGGCCAAGGTGTTTAAAAGTCCTTGGGAAGTTGATGAACTTGTTTTAAGAAATGAAATGTATCACTTGAGCCAATATGACATGTTAAGTATATTATGAAGCATGAGATGCTTGTTTTTAATGTTTATGTTGAAGCATGAAGTTGCTTGTTTTAAGTAAGGTTTTGAGCATGAGCAAATGTGGATTTGAAGTATGTTTTGTAAATGTTTTAAGTTGCATTATTGGATGGTTTTTAAGAGCATTCCTCACTAAGCTTTTTCTTACGCTCTCTTCGTTTTCCTTAATTCAATAATGCAGAGCATTAGAGACCTTTTGAGGGCAGCAAGAAGGGCGAGAATTCAAGTGCAAGTAAAGCTCAATGTATGGAAGGTTTTTGTTAAACATTTTAGCTTTTGGGTGATTTGGCAATGGGGAAACAATGTGTATGTTTTGGGAGGTGTTTTGTACTCCCTAAGTATGTTTCTTGATGTTAAGATTGTTGGTCTTTGGATTGGATCTTTATATGCTTGTTTTGGAAGTTTATGCTTGAGTGGCTTACTTGTGTAGGAAGCATGCCTATAGATTTGGGGCTTTTTGCTTATGTTGTTATTTGGTTGAATTGATGATGCCTATATGTCCCTTATATGTTGAATTGCATGTTGGCAAAGTT
This sequence comes from Hibiscus trionum, assembly GCA_030270665.1. Taxonomy (NCBI): domain Eukaryota; kingdom Viridiplantae; phylum Streptophyta; class Magnoliopsida; order Malvales; family Malvaceae; genus Hibiscus; species Hibiscus trionum. The sequence goes on along the minus strand of BSYR01000007.1, from coordinate 1,889,193 downwards.
TGGTGGCATTTGGAGCATGATTGGTTGGTCAATTGCATGTTTAAGCATGCATTTTTAGTCAATCTGTGCAGGGTGTTTCGGAACAGCACCTACCGTTTCGGAACGGGTGCCTTAATTGTGCCCAGGCGTCCGAAACGGGAGGGGCCGTTCCGAAACGGAAAGGCCACTGCCAGACCCGCGTTTCGAAACGGGCTATGCCTGTTTCGGAACGGGTGACCGTTGGGGGCTGACATTGGCAGTTATATGTTTTGAAATGTTTGCGTTTTGGTCCTGAAACTTGTTTGTGCAATTGTATGAGTTTGGGAAGTCCTTTTGAGCTGAAATTTTACAGAGAAGCATGAAATATGATTAATTTCAAGATGGTAACTTTATTTTGGATTAAGTCCTTATAATTATCAGAATTTACAATTTGGTCCCTAATGTCGTATCTTGTTCAATTGGGTCCCTGTTTGATCTCTGATGTTTGTGATCTTTTGGTATGATGTTTGTGTGATCACAATTAGGCTTAATATGTATCTAGACAAGTTTTAAAAAGAAAAAAAAGGGTCGTTAATCAAGGTTGACTTTCGGGTTGACTTTGGTTTTCCCCGTGTGACTTTCTTAATTCGGGTCAACCGTCTAGGCCGGGTTAAGGGGGTTACACTTCTCGAATCTATTATTGTTGATTTCGGTTTAATAGCTTACATTGCTTTTAAGGAAGTTGCATCGGATTGATAGTCGGACCCATTGGTAAGCATTGAAATTATGAACCATTGATATTGTCATCGTGCATTGTTATCGTGCATTGTTATCGATATTACTATTGATATTGAAACATTGTGAACGAACCACGGATAATGACATTGACATTGAAATTATGAACCATTGATTTTGAGCCATATTCATTATTGGTAACTTTAAATACATTGGTTATTGGAGTTATTATTGATTATTGACATTGGTATTGAAACCTTGGATTTGAATGGACTTTGGATACAATTGACATGCCATAGAATTCATAAGCTCGGTGTACGAGTGGACTTCGGTCCTAGGACTACGACCTATAATGATTTGGCGAGGTGGATGGATGTGTTTGGATATTGGTCATATTGGCGAGGCATAGGGATTAGACTATTCATTGATTTAGCGAGGCATAGGAATTCACGTATCCACTATCTTGATTCAATCCAAAGGTTAATGATGAAATTACAATGTTAAACATTGTATTTGGATGCATAGCATTGACATTGATGAGCATGATATCATATATAAATATATACTTCACACATTGGTGTTCATATTGTTTATGACTACCTCACTAGGCAATGTATGCCTAACGTGTCTCATCTCATGCATTTCAGGTTAAGGAATCAATCCTTGCGGAGGATCGAACAAGTTGCAACAAGACAAGTCACTTCAAGATAAAGTAATGTATATTGACCTTATGAACTCCTAGGAAGGTGGAAAAGTAGTTGAACTAGTCTCATATGCCTATTTTGTTATGTCCAATATGTGTAATAGTTGAAAAGGGGTTAAGGGCCTAAAAATGACTTTTGGTTTCGCTGTAACTTGACAAAAATGGTATATTTGGCTCATAGAGGTCAAAACCTAGGAAACATGTTCACATGTTGATGAAATTTGTCATGCCAGTAGTTTATAACATTAAAAAGTTGTGTGTAAAGTTTCATTGCATTTGAACACTATTTGGCAGGTCAATTCGATTAAAAACTAGCAAAAATATGTCATTACTGGTCAAGCCGTATCGATACTAGTAATGGCGTATCGAAACGGTTAAGCTTAATTGAACCCTATGAACAAAGCATTTCAATATGGTTTGAGGCTGTATCGGAACATTTTGCTACTGGAATTCACTGTTTTGATACGGGTCTTTAGTGTACCGAAATGGGTGAAAGTCAATGACCAAGGGAGTCAACTTGTACCGATATTAGGCTTGCCCGTATCAATACGATTTAAAGGACAACTCAATTTGGGTTCACCATCGTTCACCTATTTCTAAGCAGTCTTAAGGTGTTTCGATACATAGTTAAGTTAGTTAAAAGGCATAATCTTAGAGTTTTCGGAGTTTACAGTTTGATCACTAAGTTTTGGATGTTTGAATTAAATGAGTAAATGAACTCCAAATTGTATGAAATTTTAAAGACTTGTTATTACCATAATTAATTTCATTAAGGTATAGTCAACTACATAGAAGAATCTAGAATTTATCAGATTTACAATTTCATCCCTAAAACTTGTAATAGTTATTAATTGGTCCTAATTGGATAGTTATTGTTTCGTAACGGAATAATTGGTTTAAGAAGCGTGTTGGGTTTTGATTTAATGTTATTGCATTGATTATTGTTTTAAATGATGGCAATAAAAATGAAATTTTATTACACCGATAACTGTATTGTTCACCGGTATCACCATCCAACCCGGTTCTCGACCAGACCGGGAAGGGGTGTTACATGGGTCCTTTTGTATTTAGGAAAACCCATTATATTAGGTTACAAAATGTTAATAAAGTTATTGGCCCATTTTTCTATTTTATTAGAATAGTAATTAGAATAAACCAAGAATTGTACATAAAAAGCCCATGTGTATTAAAATTTAGCTAAGGTCCATTACAAGAGAAAGGGTTCCATTAAAAGCAAATAAAGGGGTCTATTAAAATAAGTGAATGTTTACAAAGGATCGATTGGCCCAATTTAACCAAAGCCAGAACCCTAATGCCTTCTTTTGATTGTGCGCAACCGAAAGGAAACCGTTGGATCAATCTTTGATCCAACGGCGTAGATCACGCCAGATGGGGAAGCCTAGACGTTGCTCTTTCTAGCCATTAGATCAAGGAGTGATCTAACGACCCAGATTGATCAAAAGCAAAGAAAACGAATCACCACTCACGCGTGGCAGCCATGCGCCAGACTTTCCAGCTTCCATCAAACGATCCGTCTTTTGTGGTGAAAATCTGAGCCACCCTCGTCTCGATTTCTCCCAACAACATGGTCATTTACGGTCACCAAAAGCATGCAAAATGGGGAAACAAAAGGTCAAATCCTCAAATCATAGCATGGTCAATAAGAAATCAAATCCCTAATTTGAAGCTCTAGCAAGAATCAAGCTGCAATCGAAATAAGACAGAAAGCAAAAGGCAACCAGCTTAAAATCATAGCCGAGATATGCGCGAAAGGGGAAGATATTCGGGATTCAAGCTTGAAACTCAAGCAAAATTGTAACTATATAAGTTCACTGTAAATTTCATGTAACACACAATTCATACAAAATACACATCGAAAATATACGAGAAAAATAGTGTTGGAATTTGAAAGCAAGGAGGCAAAGATGTAATCAAAATTTCAGCGAAAATTTATGTTTCTTTCATTCTCGAATTTAAATAAGGAAAATTGATTTTTTACCGTTATTTTGCAAAGCACCTTCGTGCACGTTGTTCTGATTGCGGCTCCGATGACATGAATATGATTAGGGGCTCGTCATATTCTAGGAAAATTTTCAGAAAAGAAGAGTTGAGACCTTGTTTCCGAAAACATGCTTACAAGAAGAGGGGAAAGTTTTAGCAATCAAGAAGGGTTTTTCGGAATTTTCTTCGTCAGAAATGATGAGCGACGCCTGTGGAAGGCAGCCGGAACGTCGGACGTTTTCCATGGAGAGCTCAAAGAATCCAGGGGGAAAATGTTAATTGATTTTGTTAAATGAGTTTTGAATGGATTTTTTTTATTTTCATCCTTTTACATCGACCCGCTAGCCAGCCCGCGTCCATTTAAAAAAAAACTCGCCCCCTTCTTTCATGGGTATTTATTTGTGGCTCTTCCATTCTTGTTTTTAACAATTTCGTCCTTTTCATTTTAAATTGACCACCCAATTCTCTTTTCTTTTTCAATTCAACCATAGCATTTTGTGTTCCTCTAAATATGGTCACCAATTCATTTTTTATATCTATATATATTTTTTATTAGTCATAAAATAAAATAATAAAAAGGTTCTTAAAATCCCTTTTCTTTTATTGAAAACTCCTTATCTATTTAATCTTGATTATTTAATTTAAGTTTCTTTATTTTTTATCAAGTTTAATTTAGTTACATCCTTAGATTGTTTAACTTAGTTCTAAAACAATATGATTAGGGCCTTTGAAGCTTAGATTAGAGCCGTGTGTGAATTAAAGTTTCTTTCATATTTCAAAATATAATATACTTAAATATATTTCAGCCTTAATAATTAAAATGAATTTTGACATTTCTCTAAGGTTTAATCACTAATTAAATTTTAATTTTTTTAAAAAAATGTTAACACATTCAATCATTGTTTGTTAAAAAGTAAAAATTAACTAATGCGGTGTCTTACCAAATTGAAATGACGGGCTAGCGCCATGAGTGTTGGCGATGATTGAGGTTCATTTACCATGCGGTAGGACCATTAAATAGATTTATATGCATTAAATGGGCGAGTAAATCGAAACTTTTGTGAACTTGCAAATTCTAATTTTGAAAATGTTTTTTAATCAATAAGGTACCAATTTTTGGGCATTGTGGGGGTGCTAATCCTTCCCCACGCGTAACCAACCCTCGAACTTGTTTTATGGTTTCTATAGACCAAAAATGTTATTTTAATAAATAAAATATTTTATTAAAATAACCCCATTTTTTAAGTGGTCCAATCACACTTTTTAAAAAAAAGATTGGTGGCAACTCAGTGTTTTAGTTCTCAAAAATGTCGGGCTCGAAAGGGTTGCGATAGCTTGGCGTCTCCGCTGGGGACTTTTTGTTTTTTAAAAATAGGAATTTGCAAGTTCATAAATCTTTCAATTTATTCCACCGTTAATGAATGTAACTTTATTTTACGCATTCTGAAACTCTTTAAAAAGCTCTATACCCGAGCTTTTCTCGTTCGTTTAAGTGGGGGGAAATGCTTTGCTCGTTTCAGAATATTGATTCTCCATTTGAGCCTAGAAAGTACCTTCGGGACTCATGCCTTTTGTCTTCGAAAGGATATCGACCCTTAGAGAAGGCATAGGAGGTGAGTGCTCCTGAGTTGAACTCGATTCATTTGAAGCTTATAATGGGTGAGAATCGAGGGCCTTGCTACCCTTAGAAAGGGACAGCAAGGACCGCTCGGGTACCCTTTTAGAACCAAAGCAAGTTTGAGAATCTAGAGCCTACCCCAATAGGGCCATGCGGAATGTCTAGGGTTTTGAGTCTGGTCGAAATTTGTAATACCCCCTTCCCGGCCTGGTCGAGAATCAGGTTGGAGCGTGCTACCGAATGAACGATGCGGTGATTGGTGTGATAAATTTCATTCCAATTTCAACACTTAGACAATATTACATAACAAAACTTTACCGGATGTATTTTTTAGTCCAATTCACTCATTGGAAAACAATAATTAGTCAGTTATGACCAATTTTATAACTTTTACAAGTTTTAAGGACTATTTTGAAAATCTTACGACTTAGAAGTCCTTCAATGCAACAGAAAATACCACAACGTAATTCAGTGCAAAATTAGCTATCCTGTAAAATTTCATACAATTTGAAGTCCATTAACTCATTCAATTTAATATTTCAGAATATAGTGAACAAACTGTAAACAATGCAAAGCAATATCAATAACCAATAACCTTCCTTGGATCAATTTACCCGTATTTGGATGCACGAATTCCTCCACTACACCAACAATGAACAAATATGGTCCAACATTCTCCACTACACCATTTTTGACCAGCATATATCACATCCCACCAATACACTATAATACTCCGTACCACTGAGGTCATGAATTCTATGGCATGCCAACTGTATCCAATACTTCGATCCCAAGTTTCGATAACAATAGTTCGATATCAATGATTCAATGACAATATCTCAATAATCATACGGTCATAGCAATAGGCAATAGCAATAAACATATATCAATGATTCTATATGTCAATGCTTCAATGATTTCCATGACAATAATAACGATGCTATGGACGATGAATCGATGCAATACTTACCAAACTTACCAATATGGTTTTCAGTGATGCTTTATACAATACCCCTTTAATTCAATGGCTAGTAATCATACGAAATCAATAACGATAGATTCGGAAAGGCTCCTCGCCCAATTCCGAGACTCCGACTACACTCACCTCGATAATTCGAAGCTCCTACGGCTCTCAGATGACTATCCTCTTATTCCTAGATTTCGATAGAGACGATGGATTAATCTTTTCCACTTCTTAAACCGATTGATAGCTATGAATCAATGTTTTTAAATTAAGGAAAGCTCAAGCTCATGAAGTTCAACTAGAGAGGTGTATGCTTGGGTGCTCAAGGTTGAAGATGACAATGGAGGTGCTTGCTTATTACCTTTGAACAAAAGATGGGTTTTTGTCTCGATGAAACTAAAACAAAAGATGAGATCCTTTTCCTTTTCCTTTATTTATTTTAACTTCAATCATTTCCCCACCTCCCTTGTAACCAATGAAAAGCTTTCCCTTAGCACATGGAAAGCTAAAAATAATACTTATCCATTTTATATCTTATCAATACTAAAAGGTGACTACAAGTCATCCTCTTAAACTATTTCCACGTGGGAGGGACATCAATAAGTAGGTGAGTCATCACCTCTTCACTTCCTTTCAATTTTATTCTTCAAACATATTCGAAACAGGGGACCCATTTCGAAACGAGTGAAGTCATATCGAAACGGTTGAGCAAAAGTCCAAAAGTTAGTTAATACAGTTATGACCGTATTGGAATGCCCTATACCCGTTTCAAAATGCCTCACCTAGGCCGTTTCGATACAAGTCTGACCGTATCGAAATGCCCAGCTCAAAAACATCATATTAGGCATTTCAAGACATTATTGACTAAGGACTTAGTTCAATTAGGGTCCTTTAACAATATAATCTATAACAAGGATTTGATATTTCAATATTTAATATCAATACTTCGATCATCGAATCCAAATCTGACTAGACCGGTTTTCAGGGTGTTACAAAATTATTTCGCAAAGATAATCCGTGGAGACATGCCCTGAAGTGTTGGAATGTGTTGCCCAGAATTACTTTGCAATGAAATTATTTTGGACCCTTTTTTTGTCTTCTTATTTCTAATCCTTTCCCTTTGATTTGTTGTTTTGAATGTTAATTTTGCATCATCATTTCATATCAAGAAGGGATTGTTTTTTCAAAATATTTGTTCAAATAGAAAAAATGTCATCATGGATGGAAAGATCCTTAAGAAAGAAGATGAAAATGTGAGGGTACGTCATTGGTTCGAGGTTAACCAAGGAGCATAAGGGGATAGTCTGGCTGCTGATTACGAGACATAAACTTTCAAGTATGCCCACATCAGTGTCAAGCAGAATAATGTACAAAAGCCGAGGGAAATTTGGGAATGCTTCGATTTCAAGACCAAACAGTTATTCTATGAGACTTATGGTGGCATAACATACCAGTTGTATATGAAGGTAGATGAGCAATTCTTCAAGGCCTTGGTTCAATTCAGGAATCATCGGTAATACTATTTCACTTTCAATGGAGAAGACATGATGCCTACATTCAAGGAGAATCTATCCCCTTTAAACTTGCGTAAAAAGAAAGAAAACTGGGTTTATGCCAAGCCACCTAAAAACAAGAACCCACACGTGAGGCTTACAATTTTTGCCGACATGAGTGATAGATGGGTCAAGGGTTTTTAAGGAAAAGAGGAGGTAGCTTTTCCTTCCCTTGGTCAAGCATCAGAAACATAATATATGTTCATCCTGACATAGAAAGGAGAGTAGATATCCTAGCTATTGCAATCTATGGTTTGGTCATCTTCCCCAAGGTCTTAGGAAACATTTATCTAGCCTTGCTTGATTTCTTTGAACAATTGAATAGAGAAGTCAACTCAGTACCTGTAGTGTTAGCTGAAACATTTATCTCACTAAATGCATGTAGAAAAGTAGAGGGTGTACGCTTTGGTGGATGTGCTCCTTTAGTCCAAGTTTGGGCCCTCAGCCACTTTTGGAAGTGCTTGACTTTGACTCTGTCCAATGTGTTCTCCCTTAATTTTTCTCCTCTTAAAGAATTCTTAGCCCAAGATAGGCCAATTTTTAAGAAAAGCAAGTGGGTTGATATATTTATAGATTGTCGTGATGAAGACATCAAATATAGGGTTCCGTGGATGGGTCATGCCAAAGTTATGTACAGATGCGGAGATTACATCTTCTTGATGTTGTTGGGTTTATGAGGTGGAATTGGTTGTGCTTCCTTGTTAGTGTCACATCAGTATGGATCACAATAGTTTGTTCCATTCACCATTGGTCTCGGTACATCAGAGTTTGAGTTTCAAGGTGAGTTCGGAGCGAAGATACAAATCATTAGTGATTCATGGGATAACTGCTATTATATGAAGCAGGAGTCTGACAAACTCTGAATGTTCACCCCTGACTATGACATTTGGAGGCATACAAGAGTAAATGAATACATCATGCTACCTACTTCTGGGCAGACTAAATCGTTAAAGGAGCATTTGGAGGTGGTTCCCTCTGAGGCTGATATTTTGAGAGATGAACTGAGATGGGCCAAGTTGAATATTGAAGCTTTATAAGAACAGAACCAGCGAGACAAGTTCTAAGCAAGACTTGATGTAGAGAAATATAAAAGGGGAAACCAATCGAGTAACAAAGATGTATATGAACCTGTAAGAAAAATATGAGATTCAAAGGGATGACTTCCTCAAGTTTCAAGCCACTGTACGGAATGCTGATTTAAGGAAGAGCCCAGAGCAGTGGAAACAAGAGATTGAAAAGCTGTGGCAAAGAGAAAGAGCATTGAAGAAAGGAATTGGGAGGTACAGACGAGCCATCGTAGAATAGAAGAAGAAAGGAAAACAAGTTGCATAAAATGAGAGGGGAAAATGGACCCTTGAAAAACAAAAGGAAAATGTAGCTACTTGGAAAAGGAAGGCCCACAACAACAAGATCTGTTTGTTGGAGTTGAAATCAGCCTATGGTGAGACCCGTGAGAAGTTGAAAGAAAGCCAGACTTTCTTTGTTGAACTACAAGCCAAGATAGAGGACCTGAACCAGACAATTCACAAGCTTCTTAGTGATCAAAACTATGAGGAGCTTCAGGCTAGTCTAAATGAAAATGATTTCTTGAAAGAACGAGTGGAGGAAATGGACAACATCATCCAAGAATACAGAACGAAGATCATAGTCCTTGAAGATATTGCTGAAGGAGGAAACGATTACTGGTCCACTCATCTCAGAGACAATGCTAGAAGATTCCAAGAGCGGGGTTAGTTCGATAGGTCTGTGATGACTCAAATTCAAGATGTAGCTAGGTATGTGACGATGTTACCAACTAAAGCTGCAACCCTCCGCTGTTACATTAAGCCTATAGGAGAAGTAGGACCAAGGCTTAAGTGGTTAATAGAAGAAATCAAGGAGTTGGGTACTCGGGCTGAGATGTACACGTAAAATAAACTTCTTGTAATAAAGGACCTTTGGCATTTAAATGAAAGTTGTTTCTTGAACAAATATTTTATGAAACTAATGGTCATTCGTTTGCATTAATGCATTTGCATCATGTTTTTTTGTTTGGTTGCTTGTTTTTTTTATTGTTGCATACATTCATGACATAATAAGAAACTAAGTTAAACAAGAATGACATAAATAACCTTCAAAATAGCCAAAACAACTTACATGTACGGTACTCGTTCCCAAGTCAGAGCGATGGACATGGAAAATAGATTGACGACTCTCAAAACCAACCACAAAAGTACCCAAGACAGACCGGAAAAGATTGAAACTGACCTAAAACAGGAAATAAAGTTAGCTTATTAGAAAATGGTGAGTCAGATTGCAGCTATGCTGGGGTTCAAGGATCCAGATGCAGCTAAAGTAGGAGGAGATACAGGCACACTACCGTGATTCCCTAGAATGACTTTTGGGATGCAAAAGGAGGCTGCCTCCAAAGCCAAAACCCCTTTCCATTTCTCTTAGTCCTCTGTTTGCACCCGAAACGGAGAGGTTAACAACTATGATGTACCTGACCTCGATGAAATTGCTTACAAAGCCAAAGTTAATAAGAAATGGGAAGGCAGATTTGAAAAACTTGAAGGAATGATCAAATCTTTACAAGAAGGATGTAACACCCCTTACCTGGTTTAATCCTAAACCGGATAAGGAACATTACTCATGCAAGGAAAACACGAACCAAATTGAACTTTTCACTTTTCACCCCTAATAGGTGAGTTATCTTCTAATCAAACAAGCAACAACACTGATCACATATCAATCGGACTAGCACACATGAATACAAGCTCTATATGTTACAACTAATCAACCTAAATAACAAGAATCGATCAAGAAGTGTAAACAACTCTAATCAATCTAGTAAAGCATTCGAATATCATTAGTAAAAGGTGAACAAGATCCCATTCGAATAGACAAAAACACAAGCACCCAATAGATCTATCTAGTTTCATTCGAATAACCATGCTTATTAATCAAGAGATCAAACATTTACACATACCTTAAATATGTGGATCAATAGCAACTCATATCAATCTAAACCATGGCAACAAAATTCTATCATACATGATCTCATTCCATCCATTTTACATACAGAAACATGGTATATCATTACAAGATCTAACATGTATACAAGCCTTATACATCTCACAATTAAGAAATCAAGATATAGATCAAGTCATTTAACATATTCCTAAGCATTCAAGACAAAAGATCACCATTCATTTGATCAACCATAGCCATATTTCATATCATAATACCTAGATTAACTAGGCTACAAAACCAAGTCATAACATTATGTTTATACATCACCAACATATCAATTATATATACAAGTCTCCAAGGATTCAAAATGCATGGTAACTAGCCTATATACATAACTAAGGCCACCAACTAGGAGCTTACAAAAGACATGAACCATACTTTGATCTTTAGCTTGTCTTGCCTCAACTCAAAGAAACCTTTCGAACCACAACCTGAATTTTGGGAAGGACAGAAATGAGAGTGATAAGTATGGTTAAGTACTTAGTGAGTTAGTCCTAGAACTAACAAGTTATTTCAAGCATGAGTCATATATTGTTTCATGTTTAAGGCTATAAGCTTAAGTAAACAAGCATAGTTTTAGATACAAGGTAATTCATAGTCAAGATATAGAGTATTTGAACACATTAAGGCAAGCATGAATTAAAATTGCACAAGTAATATCAAGCATCAAGAATTTCATCACAATATATGCATTATGTAACCCCCTCGACACGGCCTAGCCGGTAGACCGAACCAAACAGGTCACACGGGGAATATTGAAATAAACGAGGAAGGTTTACCTCAATAAACGACCGTATTTTTTTTATCTTATCTAGATGCAAGTTAAACTCATATGCGATGAACAAGCAGCAGATTGAAAGAAAACACGAGCATTCATCGATTAATACCAATTTCGGGTTTAGGGACCATTTTGTAAATTTGACAATTTGTAAGGGTTATTACCAAATTCGGATTACCAACCTTTAATTAGGTTAATTACATGCTTCTCTGCAAAAGCTCAACTTAAGACAACCCTTGGAACTCATCAAATTGCATACATGACAAACATGAACCAAAATGCAATGTTCAGAACTTAAAAAATGCCCATAACTGAAATAACATCCAGACGTTTCGAAATATCTAACCCCGTATCGGAACGGGTGTATCGAAATAGGGGCTCATGTTTCGAAACATGGGATCGTTTCGAAACAGCTCTTGACCTGTTTCGAAACAAGGTTTCACTGTAGCAAAGTGTAGCGAAACGGACCTCCTCGTTTCGATACTCCAAGGCCATTGCAGGCATCCGTTTCGAAGCAAGCAAGGGTGTTTCGAAACACCTGGGTCTGCAATGCTTAATTTTGCTGGTTTAACTCGATTTAAATCATCAGAAACCAATCCAACATATACACAAACATACTTGCAACTCAAATACACTTCAACAATCATAAACTCATGGCAAAGACATCATCAAAGCATCACTAGCAATCTCAAAGAGAACTAAAGGCATGTGTAAAGTGTCCATAAGTTCTATATTTCATGCACATTTCATCTCATATTATTGTTGTTTTTAAGTACATTTTAGGCATGTGTAAAGGTTGTTCATGCATTGCATTTTACAGCATTCTTTACTATGTCATGCTTTGTATTTGTTTTCTATTATTTGGTAAAGAAAAGGTATTGTTTTAGTTTAGTTTTAGTTTCAGGTACTAGAGGCTGACAGAAGGTGAGAGAAGCTAAGGACATGATGCTGAGGCAGCAAAATGAGGAGCTGTATTGATGCAGTTCCAGACAGAGACAACAGCTACCGAGTAGCTGCCGCCCAAGACAACAAGATAAGAAATTGGAGAACTGGAGTGCGATCTGTAGAGCAGAAAATCTTGATCTCAACGATGTTGTCCACTCAATTTTCCGATGACTGTAGCAGCAGGCAGAGCTACCGAAGAAGGAACTCGAGCTTACTTGCGGAGCAAAGCAACATGATTAAGTCCATGTAACCCCCTTAACCCGGCCCAGACGGTTGAACCGAATTAAGAAGTTTACACGGGGAAAACCAAAGTCAACCCGAAAGTCAACCTTGATTAACGACCCTTTTTTTTCTTTTTAATCTTGTCTAGATGCTCATTAACCCTAGATGTGATCATACGAACATCATACTCAAAGATCATAACCATCAGAGAACATTCAGGGTCCCAATTGCACAAAATACAACTTTAGGGACCAAACTGTAAATTCTGAGAATTTCAGGGACTTAACCCAATTAAAAGTTACCAATATGAAATTAGTCATATCTCATGCTTCACTGTCAAATTTCAGCTCAAACGGACATCCCGAACACATACAATTGCAAAAACAAGATTCAGGACCAAAACGCAAACATTTCAAAACACATAACCGCCAATGTCAGCCCCCAACGGTCAGGTGTTCCGAAACAGGGAGAACCTGTTTTGAAACGCGGGGCCGTTCCGCAACGTGTTCCGAAACGGTGACTGGCAGTAGCATACTCGTTCCGGAACGGATCCTCCCGTTTCGAAACGCCCTGGCCATAACAGGCCCCTGTTCCAAAACGGTAGTGATCGTTCCGAAACGACCTGCCCAGATTGCAGCAACTTTGCTGGTTAAATGCATCTTTGACCCACCAAACATGCTCCGAATGCAACCAAAACACACCAGCAAGTCTTACAACATACAAGGGACATAAATGCATCAAAACTAGATACATAACCACCCTAGGTGCAACAACACATTAAACTCATTCAACACTCATTCATGCTTGTAAAACAAGAGGCATAGCAATACAACTTAAACATAAGAAGAAACAAATGTTGCAACATTAATCCACATGGTTCAAAGACATTACCAAACTTGTCCAACATACACAATCTTCCTTAACACAACATAAGAGATTCTACCCCCATTGCCTTTATTAATTATAGCTATTAACCGAGACATACATCTCTAATGGAGTCCTCCTTGAATCCCTTGCTTCTCGCTGTTCCAACTTCAAATATCTGCATTGATGGACAAAAAGGAGCGTAAGCACATAATGCTTAGTGAGGAATGCTCAAAACCAAAACACCATCAATGCAGCAAGTCATAAACCACTTTTAAAAACAACTCGATTTCATAAACCAAAGCATTGTTTGAAAACCCTTTTCAACAACATGCTTAAAACCATGCATTGCTCAATCATGAAAACCAATCCTTAGCTTAGAAAGCTAAGCAAGCCTTTTCAAAACATAAACTTGAAAACCATCAATTTAACCACACCATGCATAAACACCATATGCAAAGTTAAATTCAAACCCTTGTAAATCACTTCCAATTCACAACATACCCTTCTCATACTTGATTATCACTTTAAGCAATAAACCTTTTAAACCATTTTCTCATTCATTATAACACATGCATTAACAAATGCAACATATGAACCACAACATCAATATTTGCAACTCATGCTTTTGAATACAAGTCTCCACAAGACTTCAATGCACTAAGGAGATTTCATGCACACATGCATCATCCTCACTAGATAATCAACACTTGTTCAAACTAACAAGTAAACATGCATTCATAAAATATTATACACTTCTCATGCAATCATGCATCATTACAAGCATCTCATGCTTCATTATATACAAGAACATTATATTGGCTTCCAAGTGACCAACCAATCCACTTTTCAACTCAACATCCGATCGGATACGCGGATCACAAGCGTTGTCCCCACGCTTCATACACACTACCAATCCAAGGTCCCCAAATGGACTTTTAATCACCATTTGACCTTACCATTCACAAGGTTCCCATGTATGGACTTTTAACCACCATACAACCTTAACATTCACAAGGTTCCCATGTATGGACTTTTAATCACCATACAACCTTAACATTCACAAGGTTCCCATGTATGGACTTTTAACCACCATACAACCTTAACATTCACAAGGTTCCCATGTATGGACTTTTAACCACCATACAACCTTAACATTCACAAGGTTCCCATGTATGGACTTTTAACCACCATACAACCTTAACATGCACAAGGTTCCCATATATGGAATTTTAATCACCATATAACCTTAGCATCACCGATTGGTAGTTGTATAACATCACTAACGAGATCCGGGACACCCTACACAAGATCCACACATGGACTTTACACCACCATTGTGATCTTACCAAGCACAAGGTCCTCAAATGGAATTTTAATCACCATTATTACCTTTGCTTAACCAAGGTCCTCGAATGGGATCTCATCCACCATTATGACCTTAACCATCTCGTTAGGAAACTTGGATGGAGTTTACCGGTTCACTCTCAACCACTCCACATCCAAGGCGACTTAATTCACGGTGCACCCAATCCTATAGCCGGCTAACTATATCCGATCAAAGAAACCAAGAACCACTTACATCACTTGCCAATATAACCATCTTACCACATTAATCCATTAATTCACAAGCATAATCAAAATGCAATAACCACCATAAATTTTAACCAAGAACCAACCATGGACTTTTAAACACCATGTTGTTCTTAAATAAACAAGGCTTACACAAGGACTTTCAACCACCTTTGTAACCTTAACCATCACTTACCAATGTGCATCATTAACAACAATATTCCACTGTTTTAAAGCATCACACAAAGCCATTAAACAACATGCAACACTATGCATCAATTCCACAATTTCAATGTACAAAACCAAGGATCTCTTACCTCGAGCATCCTTCACGTATGGCTTTCAAAACCAGCATTAAACCATTCTAAAATATGCTTTCAAAACAGAATTTAAAACATGCAAATCATATGCATTGCAACCATCAATCACAATTGCTTAAAAAGCCAATTCACAACACAACCAAGAGCGAAAATCCATTTACTTACTCTTGAGCTTAGCAAAGTTGTTTAGACTTAAACTAAGCTCCCAAAACCTTCAAACCTTGGTTTAAAAGCTGAAAACCCAACTTCACTCACCGATACACAAAACAAGGCTAGCCAACAAGCCTTCCAAGCATCCGAAACCTTCCGCACCACCTCTAATACTCACGGATCAACCTCCCCTATTTCAAGCACATATCATCAGAGGATTAATGCATCATAATGCACTAAAAACACCAGCAACACAACTCAACTCGCTGCTCTACACAAATCCAACAATTCGGCTACCAAACACAACCGAAAACACCTCCAAACACTTCCAAAACTTAACCCAGCCAAGATCCATCACTTCAAACCATTTTTAAACATCAATTAACATCCAAAAAGGATCTAACCACGTCCTTATACCTCCAGCTATAACAGATCACCAAGATCACTCCAAAAACAACCAAAAACTCAAGCAAAACTTAGGAAATTCAACCTATTCGGGATTGCATTGATTAAACCTCAATTATTCATCAATTTAACATTCAATTAACATCAATTTAACACCTCAACACACTGCCCAAACAGATCATACGAAAATTTCACCAAAATCAAGCAAATCTTGCATTTTAAAGCCAAAAATCAAGATTCCAATTGTAAAACCTTTAATAAATCATAAATCAAGGATTGAGAACTTAAGAATTTCAGTAAAGAACTTAAAGTTCAGAGGAGAAGGATGTTCTTACCTCCAAACTTGAATTTCTCCCTTTTTAGAACCAAAATCTTGAAAATCCAATTAGCAATTGGTGAGGTTTTGTTGATGAGATGATTAGCAATCAAAAGAGAATTGAAAAGAGGTATTTAGGTGCCAAAATCAGAGGAAAAAGCTCTGGAGAGAATGTTTGGTTTGAGAGAAAATGAGAGAAAAGGAAAATTGGAAAAGTTAGTTGAAAATAGGAAAATAACTTCCCTCCACTTTTCTTTTGTTTAAAACTATGAATTAAATCACTAAATATCTTAGAAAAATCTGGAGAAATTCCCTTTAGGTAAATAGCTCCTTAAAGATTCAAAGTTTCAATCCTCTTTAAAACAGTCACGCAGTTTTCAAAAATTACATTTTGGTCACTAACCCAAAATGTCACCCTTCCAAACATCATTTTGCAAAATTGATTTCACAGTTCACTTATATACATTAAAAGAGGATTTTAGGACATTTTTCCATATTTTTAATGCAACCCGAACTAGGCTTTCCTAATTTCGCCCCTTTTATATTCGAACAGCACTTTGACCGAACCGGTCAACGCTCAAAACTTCTAAGCCCAAAACCGGGGCGTTACAGTCCACATTTAACTCAAAGAAGTCATCATTTAGAGTTGCATTTAATGCAAAAAGCTACTTTGAGGACTTCTACTCCAAGAAGGACTAGACCTAGCTAATGCCTATATATACTCATTGTAATTATACTTCAAAACAACGGAGGTTTTCCCTTAGGCATAGTTTAGGTTTTCTTGCTGCCATTATGTTCTAAAACTCTATTTGGGTTTGGGTTATGTTGTAATTAGTGTGAGAAAGGTTGTTTATGATTTTAATTTTATTTTTGCAATAAAGCTTCAAGGTTTGCTTATTCCATGTGCTTCATAGTTTTCAATTAAGGTAAAAGATTAGTTGATTACTGTCCATTTGTTCGGTACCGAGAGAGTTGAACTCACGAAAGGAGTAAGTACGATGTCATCTATAGACGATGTTGATCAATCTAGCCTAGACATAGGTTAGGGTTTAAGGCGGCTAAAAGAGAACGAATTAGCATTGTTGTCTTTGCATGATTCGCGCCACGACTAGTATTATCTGCAGTGGGCATCAACAACATTCCGACTTAGACATAAGCGGGATCACTTTTGAAGCGTTCTGTCGAGCCTTGTAGTTCTGCCGAGTTTGACACCGAGACACAAGTCCATTCCCCTACCGAGGCAGCGAGAGCGTCTCAGTAGCCTAACTGCAATCCCTCATCGAGGCAGCAGAGTCTGGCAGCGCAAAGCAACTTGTCCTATTCAACATAGTTTCACACTAAGCAGCAGCATAACCCTGCCCATTCTATCAATCTGATTTCTTCCCTTTTATTTACTTGTGTTCTATTTTATTTTCTTCTTAAACAAACCAACTTATTTGTGCATTTACTTTTCTTGTGCAGCAACAACGAATCGAGTTAAGCTGTCCAATCCCTGTTGGAGACGATATCTTTTATACTATTACTTGATAGGAGTGTGCACTTGCGCTCATATTTAGGGAACACTAAAACGCTCTACAACATGCTTCCTAAGAAAACAAGCACAAAAAGGTCAATTCTCAAATCCAAGCATAAACCAACTCACAAAGGTCATTTACATACTCTTATATGCATAACAAACTTGTACCAAATCAGAAAACTCTAAAGCAACCAACATTCATATTATTGGACACCCCATTTCCTTTACTACTCTAGTTCATAACCAAGCATACCTTCAATCAAAGTCTTTCACCAATCCCTTGCAAGTGCCGCCTCCAAAGCTTAAATTGACTGCATTGATGGACAATCAGAGCGTAATGTCACACACTAAATTCTCACAAACCTGAATCCGTGTGGCACTAGCACTCTCGGCACGATGCTAGTCAGCCTTTCTCGTGCAACGCTATGGCAAAAAAAAAGGAGCAAGAGTGTTTACAAGGAAAGGACCTTGTATTAAGCAACGGAAGCTTTACAAGAGAGCTTTACAAATGCTAAGTGAGAGACTTCTTAGGTGATTTACAAATGAGGGAGGTGGCCCTATTTATAGGCACCTACCTCCTCAATGGACGGTTAGGATCGATTTGATCCAACGGCTAGGAGTTTGCCTCCCAAAATATCTAAGGTGCCTAGATTTCTCTAGATAAGTCCCTACTTATCTATATACATCTATAGCATTCTAAGGTATTCTAGAATGTTCTAGAGTTTCTCCTATAGATCTACACTTATCTATAGCCTTCTAAAATGTTCTGGAGATGTCCGGAGTTGTCCCGAGCCTTCCGGACTTGTCCCGAGCCTTCCCGAGTCTCCCGGGTCTTTTAGGTCCCTCCGGATGAGCCTAGATGAGTGTGGAACCTTCTGGAACCCCTTGGAGGTTTGTGGAAACGTTTGGAGCTCACTAGGCCATTCTAGATCCTTCCTTGGATCATCCTTGGCCTTAAAATGCTCAAGGCTTCTCATTTTGCCTTCGTTGGTCTGTGAGCACCTGGGTGGGGCTCCTCGGTACTTCTCGGTGCACCCTGGCGGGTGTGCCCCTCGGTTTGCTTCGGTTTGACCTGGTGAGGCGTGACATCCTATCCCATCCGATCTCGCGACGCCCTCGTCGCGTCTCGGTCGAGCTGCTGAGGTGTTGCTGGTGTGCCTCCCTCGGCTCATAGCTTTCCTCGTCTTCACCCTCGGCTTGGCAGCTTGATCCTGGGCAATTGTATCTGGTTGTGCCTTACCATCAACCCCTTTGATGAAGGCAACAAGACGCTTTCGTATCGGACACGACCTCATCACATGAGGTCCTTCACATAGGTAGCACTTCACCCTCGTGCTAGCCTTTGGTGCGGACTTAGCCTTTGTGTTGCCACGATTCCCTCTCGTGGACTTGACCTTAGTGACGCCACCTTGCTTACTCCGTGCAAGCTTGGTCGGTGACTCGGCCTTACCCTTGGCCTTTGAAGTTGGTTGGTTGCCCTTGTGCTCCACCTTGAGCATTGACCTTGGCTTAAGTCCCTCGGTGTCTTGTCCCTTGGGGAAGGAACTTCCCTCGTTCCTCTTGGTGTCCCCTTCTGTTTGAAGTGCTGAAATGAGTTGCATGGATCCCATTTGTGCACCTTCGGCATCACTACCTTCATCGGCATCACTTCCCTCTTGATGTCTGGCTAGAAGCGAACTGAGTGCTTGGCGTTGAGGGCACTCCCGAACCCAATGATCGCCATTGTAGATGAAGAAACTGCTAGGGGGTGATTTCCTGGCACTATGAGAGTCCTTAGACCTACCTCGATCTTTGTCCCGCCATGAGGACGAGCCTTTGTGCCACGGTGTGTCCTCGTCCTTGCGACTCTCCTTGGGATGGCTCCTCTCTCCCCCACCTTTGGCATGGCCCTCCTTGTCATCCTTTGGCCTGGGGGTGGGCTCCTTGTGGCTTGAGTAATCAATGAGGCTCTCAGCCACGGCGATGGCATCGGCAAGGTTTTGCACTCCACTACGCCTTAACTCAGTCTTGGCCCATGGTTGGAGTCCATCGACAAAGTTAAAGAGCGAGTCTTTGTCAGAGAGGTCGGGGATCTCGAGCACCAAGCTTGTGAACTCCTTGACATAGTCTTGGATGCTCCCCGTTTGCTTGAGCCTTCACAATCGTGCCCTTGCTTCATCCTCGAAATTCTCCGGATAGAATTGCCGTTTAAGCTCCTTTTTAAAATCATTGAAGGTAGAGATGGTGTAACGCCCCGGTTTTGGGCTTAAAAGTTTTGGGCGTTGACCGGTTTGGTCAAAGTGCTGTTCGAATCTAAGAGAGTGAATTTAGGAAAGCCTAGTTCGGGTTGCATTAAAAATATGGAAAATGTTCTAAAATCATCTTTTAATATATTTAAGTGAACTGTGAAATCAATTTTGGAAAATGAGTTTCGGAAGGGTGACATTTTGGCTAGTGACCAAAATGTAATTTTTGAAAGTTTTGTGACTGTTTTAAAAAGGATTGAAACTTTGAATCTTTAAGGAGCTATTTTACCCAAAGGGAGTTTCTCCAGATTTTCTAGAATATTAAATGATTTAATAATGGTTTAAAATAAAAGTAAAAGGAGGGAAAGATATTTTAGTCATTTTTAACTAACTTTCTAAATTTTCCATTTCCCATTTTCTCTCATCTTTTCTCTCAAACCAAACACATTCTCTCCAGATCTTTTCCTCTGACTTTTATCACCTAAATACTTCTTTTCAATCCTCTTTTGATTCCTAATCATCTCATCATCAAAACCTTTGTATTTGCTACTTGATTCATCAAGCTTTTTGGTTCCAAAAGAGGAGAAATTCAAGTTTGGAGGTAAGAACGTCCTTCTCCTCTGAACTTCAAGTTCTTTAATGAAATTCCTAAGTTCTCAATCCTTAATTGATGTTTTATAAATGGCTTTTAAGATTGTTTAATGGATCTTGGCTTAAAATGCAAGATTTGGTGTATTTTTGATGAAATTTCGTTGGATCTGTTAAAGCAGTGTTTTAAGGTGTTAAAATGATGATTAATGAATGTTAATTTGATAAGGAATTGAGTTTTGATTAATGCAATCCCGGATAGGTTGAATTTCCTAAGTTTAGCTTATGATTCTTGGTTGTTTTTGAGGTGATCTTGTGGATCTGGTGTTGCTGGAGGTATAAGGATGTTGTTAGGTTCTTTTTAGATGTTGAAAGATGTTAAAGGATGTTAGGTTTTGATGGTTAATGGCTGGGCTTAGTTGAGAAGTGGTTTGGATGCATTTTCGGTTGTGTTTGGTGGCCGAAAATGGAGTGTGGATGAGAGCAGCGAGTTTAGGTGCTTTCATTGAAGTTATTAATGCATGATGATGCATTAATCTACTGTTTTAATGTGTTAAAACAGGGGAGTCATCTTTGGATCCAAGTGGTGGTGATCCGGAGGCTGGATTTGGTACTTCGGCAAGAGGCGAAGTGGAATCGGTGAGTGAAATTGGGTTTTCGGCTTTGAAACCAATGTCTTGGGAGCTTAGTTTAAGTCTAAACAACTTTGCTAAGCTCAAGTGTAAGTTTTCGGAAATACTCTCTAGTGGTGGCCATGATTTGATTGTTGTGCAATGTGGTTTATTGCATGTTTTAAATTCTGTTTTAAAAGCATGATTTAGCATGGTTAATGCTGTTTTTGTAAGCCATATGTTGAAGGAAGCTCAAGGTAAGAGTTCCTTGTTTTTGAACATTGATCAAATGTGGTTTGATGCTTTTAAATGCATGATGAATATGGCTTGGTTTAATGCTTTAGAACAGTGGATAATTTGATGATAATGATGTATATTGGCAAGTGATGTTTTAAAAAGGTTGAGGTCACTAAGGTGGTTAAAAGTCCTTGAGTGAGCCTTGTTACTTAAGAACATCAAGGTGGTTAAAAGTCCTTGGATGATTCTTGTTACGGACACAAAGGTGTTTAAAAGTCCTTGTGTGGTCCTTTCTATGGTGTTTAAAAGTCCATAGGCCAAGGTGTTTAAAAGTCCTTGGGGTCAAGGTGTTTAAAAGTCCTTGAGGTAATTTATATCATGGTGTTTAAAAGTCCATGGCCAAGGTGTTTAAAAGTCCTTGGGGTCCAAGGTGTTTAAAAGTCCTTGGGGTGAAAGTTGATGAACTTGTTTTCAAAGAAATGAAATGTATCACTTGTGGCCAATATGACATGTAATGAAATGAAGCATGAGATGCTTGTTAAAGTATGCTTTTGAGCATGTGTAAATGATGATTTGAAGCATGATTTATAAAGTGTTTTATAAATGCATTATTGGATGGTTTTATTGAGCATTCCTCACTAAGCTTTTGCTTACGCTCTCTTTGTTTTCTCAAACCAATATTGCAGAGCATTAAAGTACTTTGAGGGCAGCAAGGAAGGCAAGCATTCAAGTGGTAGTAAAGCTCAAAGTATGGAAGGTTTTCTTAAGTACACTTAGCTTTTGGTAATTTGGCAATGGGGGACCTATGTGTATGTTTTTGTAGATGTTTTGAACTCCCTAAGTATGTTGAATGTTGTTGAGAATGCTGGTTTTTGTGGTTGGCCTTTATATGCTTGAATTTGGAAGTTTATGCTTGAATGGTTGCTTGTGTAGGAAGCATGCCTATAGATTTGGGGCTTTTCATATATGTGGATGTTTTGATGAATTGTTGATGCAAGTATGTCTCTTATATGTTGAATTGCATGTTGGCAAAGTTTGGTGGCATTTGGAGCATGATTGGTTGGTCAATTGCATGTTTAAGTATGCATTTTTGGGCAATCTGTGCAGGGTGTTTCGGAACAGCACCTACCGTTTCGGAACGGGTGCCTTAAACAAGCCCAGGCGTCCGAAACGGGAGGGACCGTTCCGAAACGGAAAGGCTACTGCCCGACCCCCGTTTCGGTACGCGTTGCGGAACGGCCCCGTGTTTCGAAACGGGCTGTCTCCCGTTTCGAAACGGGTGACCGTTGGGGGCTGACATTGGCAGTTAAATGTTTTGAAATGTTTGCATTTTGGTCCTGAATCTTGTTTGTGCAATTGTATGAGTTTGGGAAGTCCTTTTGAGCTGA
Organism: Hibiscus trionum; assembly: GCA_030270665.1. Taxonomy (NCBI): domain Eukaryota; kingdom Viridiplantae; phylum Streptophyta; class Magnoliopsida; order Malvales; family Malvaceae; genus Hibiscus; species Hibiscus trionum. Next base: position 1,866,512 of record BSYR01000007.1, on the reverse strand, counting down.
AATTTCACAGAGAAGCATGAAACATGATTAATTTCAAGATGGTAACTTCAATTTGGGTTAAGTCCTTATATTTATCAGAATTTACAATTTGGTCCCTAAAGTTGTAAATTGTTCAATTGGGTCCCTGTTTGATCTCTGATGTTTATGATCTTTGAGTATGCTGTTGTATGATCATATCTAAGGCTTAATATGCATCTAGACAAGTTTTAAAAGAAAAAAAAGGGTCGTTAATCAAGGTTGACTTTCGGGTTGACTTTGGTTTTCCCCGTGTGACTTTCTTAATTCGGGTCAACCGTCTAGGCCGGGTTAAGGGGGTTACATTTGGTGGTATCAGAGCTGAGTTCTCGAGTAATTGGGAATGAATGTGTGCATGATTGAAGTGTGTATGCTTTGTGTGCTTGTTGAGTGGAAGCATGTTGAGTGAATTGGATGTATGTTGCATTTGAGATGTATGTTGTGATGTAGCATGTTGTGGGTACCCATTGCCAAATAAAAGCTAGTGAAATGGTGTTGATTTTGAATGAAATTGAGCTTGAATACTTGGATTGCTTACCTTGCTGGGCCTGACTTTGTTTTATTTGTGTTGTGATTGCATGGTAAAAGTATGGCACCACGTAGAGAGTTACGAGGTAATGTGCGAGCTACGGCTCCTAATGAGAACGAGAATGAGGAAAACACGGGTAGTGCGGTGTTACCTCCTCCTCCACCTGGTGGTGGTGGTGCTGGGGCTGAGGAAGCTGGCGCTGGAGCTGCTGGACCTGGGGCTGGTCAGGGGCAAGCTATGCCTGATATGACGATGTTAGTACAAGCTATTGCTGGTGCTTTTCAAGCAGCAGTAGCTGGGGCTCGTGGAGTGGGGCATCAGGAAGATGCTGGAGTCAGACTACCTTTGGAGCGTCTGCGTAGTCTTGGTGGGACTGAGTTCAGGGGTATGTCTGCTGAGAGTTCTGAAGCTTGGCTTGAGAGTACCAAGCGAATCTTGGGTCAGATGAGCTGCACGGATGTGCAAAAGCTGGGTTGTGTTGTGTCCTTGCTGCAGAAGGATGCATATACGTGGTGGACAACCACTATTGCTGGGATGGCAGAAGCTGATGTGACTTGGACATTCTTTCAGAATGTGTTCAAGCGGAGATATCTTGGTGTGAGATATCTTGATGAGAAGAAGCGTGAATTCATGTCTCTTACCCAAGGGAGCATGAGTGTGGCTGAGTATGAAGTGCAGTTTGTGCGACTCAGTCAGTATGCACCTGAGCTGGTACCTGATGAGCGGGCAAGGTGCGAGAGGTTCCGTTACGGCTTAGAGACGGATGTGAAAATGTATTTGCTGGCCGCCGAGTATGATGATTTTGATGTGTTGGTGGGCCGAGCCAAGGACGTTGAGATGAACTTGAGTTTATCTGCTAAGGGTGCTGGCAAGCGAGCTGCTGAGTATAGTTCTGGAGGTGGACGAAACAAGAGGGGACGTGATCAGAAGTGTCAGTCTTCTGCTAAGAGAGGTGGTGGTGCACCTGCTAGAGGAGGTAATGCTAGAGCTGATCCGAGTGCTTGTTGGATCTGTGGTTCACGTGGTCACATGAAACGTGACTGTCCTCGTGCTGTGAGAGAGGTGCAAGCTCCTGTTGCGGCAGCCGGTAATGGGTGCTGGAATTGTGGATCCGCAGACCATTTGAGGCGTGACTGTCCTAGGTTGGCTGGTGATCAGGTGCGTGCTCCTGTTGTTGCTGCACCGCAGAGAGGTCGTGGGCGTGGCCGTGGTATTTTCCAGAGGAGAGAGGAAGGTGGACGTGTAGTGGCCCATGTTGTGGCTATTCAGCCTGAAGGTGGAGGCCAAGCGAGGGTGTATGCTCAGCGTGAGGGAAGGAATGATACGGATGTGATTGCAGGTACCTTTACTTTGCAATCCTTGTCATTGCTTTCTTTGATAGATTCTGGATCTACGCATTCATACATTTTGCGTGAGCATGCTTAATTGCTTGGTTTGCCTGTTGAGTCTTTGGATGTTGGTGTTCGTGTCACTAGTTCTTTTGGTGAGACTGTTGTGACTCGTAAGCTTTATAGAAGGTGTCCCTTGGTTGTTCAAGAACATGTTTTTCATGTTGATCTTATGGAGTTGCCCTTTTATGGTTTTGATGTAATCCTTGGTATGGATTGGCTTGCTGAGCATCGCGCTGTTGTGGATTGTGAAAACAAGCGAGTTTCGCTTAAGCTTGCGGATGATTATGAAGTTGTTGTGGTTGGTGAGAATGTGAAGTTTCTTGCCAATGTGGTGTCTACCTTGGAGGCGAGCAGGATGCTGAGACAAGGTTGCGAAGCCTATCTAGCTTTTGTGATGAATCCTAGCTCTAAAGAGTTGAGGGTGCAAGATATCAGAGTTGTGAAGGAGTTTCCTGGTGTTTTTTCTGAGGAGTTGCCTGGTTTACCTCCTAACCGCGAGGTGGAGTTTGGAATTGAGCTGTATGAGAATACAACTCCTGTGTCCATTACTCCCTATAGAATGGCACCTAATGAGCTGAAGGAGCTGAAGACGCAGTTGCAAGAGTTGCTTGATCGTGGTTTCATCCAGCCGAGTGTGTCACCTTGGGGAGCACCGGTCTTGTTTGTGAAGAAGAAGGATGGCACTATGAGAATGTGCATTGATTACCGTCAGCTGAACAAGTTGACTATCAAGAATCGATATCCTTTGCCGAGGATTGATGATCTCTTTGATCAATTTCGGGGAGCTGCTGTGTTCTCTAAGATTGACTTGAGGTCAGGGTATTATCAGTTGAAGGTGAAAGATGTGGATGTGCCTAAGACAGCTTTCAGGACAAGGTATGGGCATTATGAGTTCCTTGTGATGCCGTTTGGGTTGACAAATGCTCCTGCTGCTTTCATGGACATGATGAATCGTGTGTTTCATGAATACCTGGACAAGTTTGTTGTGGTGTTCATTGATGATATCCTCGTGTACTCGCGTACTGAGGAGGAGCATGAAGAGCATTTGAGGATTGTTTTGCAAGCTTTGTTGGAGAATCAGCTTTATGCTAAGCTGAGCAAGTGTGAGTTCTGGTTAAGGGAGGTGGTGTTTCTTGGGCATGTGGTCTCAGCTGAGGGGATTCGTGTTGATCCTCAGAAGATTGAGGCGGTGATGAATTGGAAAGTTCCTAAGTCTGTTCATGAGGTCCGTAGTTTCCTTGGTTTGGTGGGATACTACCGAAGGTTTGTGGATGGTTTTTCCAAGATTGCTGCTCCTTTGACGAAGCTGTTGCAAAAAGATGTTAAGTATGAGTGGACGGAAGCGAGACAACAGGCTTTTGAGAAGCTTAAGGCGGCTTTGACGCAAGCTCCTATCTTGATTCAGCCTGAATCAGGGAAAGAGTTTGTGGTTTACAATGATGCATCCTATGTTGGGTTGGGGTGTGTGCTGATGCAGGAGGGTAAGGTGGTGGCTTATGCATCGCGGCAGTTGAAAGTGCATGAGCGCAATTACCCTACGCATGATATTGAGCTGGCTGCAGTGGTTTTTGCTCTGAAGATCTGGAGACATTATCTGTATGGTGAGAAGTGTACTGTGTACACAGATCACAAGAGTTTGAGGTATCTGATGTCTCAGAAGGAGTTGAATCTTAGGCAGCGGCGTTGGTTGGAGTTGCTCAAGGATTATGATCTGACGATTGAGTATCATCCTGGAAAAGCTAATGTTGTTGCGGATGCCTTGAGTAGGAAAGTAGCTGTTGAGCTGAGGGCTATGTTTGCTAGCTTGAGCATATCGCAAGATGGTGGTCTTGTTGCTGAGTTGCAAGTGAAACCCTCTTTGGTTCAGTTGATCAAGGATAAGCAGTTGCTGGATGATTCCTTGGTGTCGCATGTTTAGGATATCGCGGAGGGTAGACCTTCGGATTTCTGTTTTAATGATGATGGTGTGTTGTGTTTTGGGAGTCGGATAGTAGTGCCTACTGATGCTGAGTTGAGGCGTGCTATTCTGACTGAAGGTCATAGTAGTCCTTTTGCTATGCACCCTGGTAGTACTAAGATGTACCGTGATCTTCGTGATGAGTACTATTGGGTGGGTTTGAAGAAAGATGTTGCGGAGTTTGTTAGCAAGTGTTTGGTATGTCAGCGAGTTAAGGCTAAGCATCAGTTTCCTTCAGGGTTGTTGCAACCGTTGAAAATCCCTGAGTGGAAATGGGAACGGGTTACCATGGATTTTGTATCTGGTTTACCTTTGTCTCCATCGAAGAAGAATTCGGTGTGGGTGATTGTGGATCGCCTAACGAAGTGTGCGCATTTCTTGCCTGTGCATACCACATTTTCTTTGGATAAGTTGGCAGAGCTGTACATTGCTGAGATTGTGCGGCTGCATGGTGTGCCTAAGTCGATTGTGTCGGATAGGGATCCGAGGTTCACATCGCGGTTCTGGCAGTGTTTGCATCAAGCTCTGGGTACAAGGTTGCATTTCAGTACATCCTATCATCCTCAGTCGGATGGTCAGTCTGAGCGAGTTATCCAGATTTTGGAGGATATGTTGAGGTGCTGCGTGATTGAGTTCCAAGGTTCTTGGGAGAAGCATCTGCCTTTGGTTGAGTTTGCTTATAACAATAGTTATCAGGCAAGTATACAGATGGCACCTTATGAGGCTTTGTACGGGAGGAAGTGTAGGACTCCTCTTTGTTGGGCTGAAACTGGTCAAAAGTTGGTTTCGATGCCGGCTTTGTTGAAAGGGACCACAGAGAAGGTAAAGCTCATTTGTGAGCGGTTGAAGGCTGCTTCTGATCGGCAGAAGTCTTACGCAGATTTGAAGCGTAAGGAGATAGAGTATGCGGTGGGTGACCGTGTGTTCTTGAAGGTTTCGCCTTGGAAGAAGGTGATGAGGTTTGGCCGGAAGGGCAAGTTGAGCCCTGGGTACATTGGACCATATGAGGTGGTTGAGCGTGTGGGTCCTGTTGCGTATCGGTTGAGGTTACCTCAGGAGTTGGAGAAGATTCATGATGTGTTCCATGTCTCTATGCTCCGGAGGTATAGATCTGATCCTTCGCATGTGATGCCTGTGGAGGAAGTGGTTTTGAATCCGAATTTGACCTATGATGAGGAACCGGTGAAGGTTCTGGATTCGGATAGCAAGGTTCTTCGTGGCAAGACCATTGAGTTGGTGAAGGTGCTGTGGAAACATCGAGGTGTTGAGGAAGCCACGTGGGAGCGGAAGGAAGACATGCTGAAGCAGTTTCCTTATCTCTTTCCTTCAGGTAAATTTTGGGGACGAAATTTCTTAAGGGGGGGAGAGTTGTAACGCCCCGGTTTTGGGCTTAGAAGTTTTGGGCGTTGGCCGGTTTGGTCAAAGTGCTGTTCGAATCTAAGAGAGTGAATTTAGGAAAGCCTAGTTCGGGTTGCATTAAAAATATGGAAAAATGTTCTAAAATCATCTTTTAATATATTTAAGTGAACTGTGAAATCAATTTTGGAAAATGAGTTTCGGAAGGGTGACATTTTGGCTAGTGACCAAAATGTAATTTTTGAAAGTTTTGTGACTGTTTTAAAAAGGATTGAAACTTTGAATCTTTAAGGAGCTATTTTACCCAAAGAGAGTTTCTCCAGATTTTCTAGAATATTAAATGATTTAATAATGGTTTAAAATAAAAGTAAAAGGAGAGAAAGATATTTTAGTCATTTTTAACTAACTTTCTAAATTTTCCATTTCCCATTTTCTCTCATCTTTTCTCTCAAACCAAACACATTCTCTCCAGATCTTTTCCTCTGACTTTTATCACCTAAATACTTCTTTTCAATCCTCTTTTGATTCCTAATCATCTCATCATCAAAACCTTTGTATTTGCTACTTGATTCATCAAGCTTTTTGGTTCCAAAAGAGGAGAAATTCAAGTTTGGAGGTAAGAACGTCCTTCTCCTCTGAACTTCAAGTTCTTTAATGAAATTCCTAAGTTCTCAATCCTTAATTGATGTTTTATAAATGGCTTTTAAGATTGTTTAATGGATCTTGGCTTAAAATGCAAGATTTGGTGTGTTTTTGATGAAATTTCGTTGGATCTGTTAAAACAGTGTTTTAAGGTGTTAAAATGATGATTAATGAGTGTTAATTTGATAAGGAATTGAGTTTTGATTAATGCAATCCCGGATAGGTTGAATTTCCTAAGTTTAGCTTATGATTCTTGGTTGTTTTTGAGGTGATCTTGTGGATCTGGTGTTGCTGGAGGTATAAGGATGTTGTTAGGTTCTTTTTAGATGTTGAAAGATGTTAAAGGATGTTAGGTTTTGATGGTTAATGGCTGGGCTTAGTTGAGAAGTGGTTTGGATGCATTTTTGGTTGTGTTTGGTGGCCGAAAATGGAGTGTGGATGAGAGCGGCGAGTTTAGGTGCTTTCATTGAAGTTATTAATGCATGATGATGCATTAATCTACTGTTTTAATGTGTTAAAACAGGGGAGTCATCTTTGGATCCAAGTGGTGGTGATCCGGAGGCTTGATTTGGTACTTCGGCAAGAGGCGAAGTGGAATCGGTGAGTGAAATTGGGTTTTCGGCTTTGAAACCAATGTCTTGGGAGCTTAGTTTAAGTCTAAACAACTTTGCTAAGCTCAAGTGTAAGTTTTCGGAAATACTCTCTAGTGGTGGCCATGATTTGATTGTTGTGCAATGTGGTTTATTGCATGTTTTAAATTCTGTTTTGAAAGCATGATTTAGCATGGTTAATGCTGTTTTTGTAAGCCATATGTTGAAGGAAGCTCAAGGTAAGAGTTCCTTGTTTTTGAACATTGATCAAATGTGGTTTGATGCTTTTAAATGCATGATGAATATGGCTTGGTTTAATGCTTTAGAACAGTGGATAATTTGATGATAATGATGTATATTGGCAAGTGATGTTTTAAAAAGGTTGAGGTCACTAAGGTGGTTAAAAGTCCTTGAGTGAGCCTTGTTACTTAAGAACATCAAGGTGGTTAAAAGTCCTTGGATGATTCTTGTTACGGACACAAAGGTGTTTAAAAGTCCTTGTGTGGTCCTTTCTATGGTGTTTAAAAGTCCATAGGCCAAGGTGTTTAAAAGTCCTTGGGGTCAAGGTGTTTAAAAGTCCTTGAGGTAATTTATATCATGGTGTTTAAAAGTCCATGGCCAAGGTGTTTAAAAGTCCTTGGGGTCCAAGGTGTTTAAAAGTCCTTGGGGTGAAAGTTGATGAACTTGTTTTCAAAGAAATGAAATGTATCACTTGTGGCCAATATGACATGTAATGAAATGAAGCATGAGATGCTTGTTAAAGTATGCTTTTGAGCATGTGTAAATGATGATTTGAAGCATGATTTATAAAGTGTTTTATAAATGCATTATTTGATGGTTTTATTGAGCATTCCTCACTAAGCTTTTGCTTACGCTCTCTTTGTTTTCTCAAACCAATATTGCAGAGCATTAAAGTACTTTGAGGGCAGCAAGGAAGGCAAGCATTCAAGTGGTAGTAAAGCTCAAAGTATGGAAGGTTTTCTTAAGTACACTTAGCTTTTGGTAATTTGGCAATGGGGGACCTATGTGTATGTTTTGGGAGATGTTTTGAACTCCCTAAGTATGTTGAATGTTGTTGAGAATGCTGGTTTTTGTGGTTGGCCTTTATATGCTTGAATTTGGAAGTTTATGCTTGAATGGTTGCTTGTGTAGGAAGCATACCTATAGATTTGGGGCTTTTCATATATGTGGATGTTTTGATGAATTGTTGATGCAAGTATGTCTCTTATATGTTGAATTGCATGTTGGCAAAGTTTGGTGGCATTTGGAGCATGATTGGTTGGTCAATTGCATGTTTAAGTATGCATTTTTGGGCAATCTGTACAGGGTGTTTCGGAACAGCACCTACCGTTTCGGAACGGGTGCCTTAAACAAGCCCAGGCGTCCGAAACGGGAGGGACCGTTCCGAAACGGAAAGGCTACTGCCCGACCCCCGTTTCGGTACGCGTTGCGGAACGGCCCCGTGTTTCGAAACGGGCTGTCTCCCGTTTCGGAACGGGTGACCGTTGGGGGCTGACATTGGCAGTTAAATGTTTTGAAACGTTTGCATTTTGGTCCTGAATCTTGTTTGTGTAATTGTATGAGTTTGGGAAGTCCTTTTGAGCTGAAATTTCACAGAGAAGCATGAAACATGATTAATTTCAAGATGGTAACTTCAATTTGGGTTAAGTCCATATATTTATCAGAATTTACAATTTGGTCCCTAAAGTTGTAAATTGTTCAATTGGGTCCCTGTTTGATCTCTGATGTTTATGATCTTTGAGTATGCTGTTGTATGATCATATCTAAGGCTTAATATGCATCTAGACAAGTTTTAAAAGAAAAAAAAGGGTTGTTAATCAAGGTTGACTTTCGGGTTGACTTTGGTTTTCCCCGTGTGACTTTCTTAATTCGGGTCAACCGTCTAGGCCGGGTTAAGGGGGTTACAGATGGTGCACGTACCTCGCTCGACATCGAGACGCCTTCTCCTCCACCAAAGCATGGCGGTGTCGGTGAGGTATAATATTGCGGTCTGGATCTTAGAGGCATCCTCCCTGATGCCAACGGCTTCTAAGTATTGCTCCAAGCCATACAAGAAGTTGTCTACTTCTTTGGCGTTGCGTGTCCCTGAAAAAGTTTGAGGCTTGGGCACCTCGACCCTTCTAGCCTCCACGGTGGTGCTTGGCCCGGCTGCCATAGCACGTTTGCACAAGGCTAGGTGGCCTTGCAACGCTTCTAGTTGGGAATGCATGATGTCGAGTTCTCGTTGAAATGACTCACGTACCTTTGTGAGTTCTACCATGAATGCGTCGCGTACTTCACCCATTTCCCCGCGCAGGGTCTCCTCTATCTTGATCTTCATTGCCCTCACGGCTGTGTGGATCTCGGCATCCTCCGCCTCAAGGCCTTCTATCCGCTCTTGAAGGTCGTCCACATGGGCACCCATGCCCGAGACGCTTTCCTCCACTCGAGTCAAGCGTGATTCAAAGCTAGAGAGTTGGTCCTTGGATTTGGCACGAGGCCTTGTCTCCACAAGGTCGGCCTTTACTTGATGCCCACCTTGGTCATGTGTGACCTCGGTCTCGGACGGGCTAGCAACTTGGTTCTTGGCGGTCCTGGCCATTCTCCCGAGCGATCGGAACTTGCTCTGATACCAACTGTCACGGACTAAATTCTCACAAACCCGAATCCGTGCGGCACTAGCACTCTCGGCACGATGCTAGTCAGCCTTTCTCGCGCAACGCTATGGCAAAACAAAGGAGCAAGAGAGATTTACAAGGAAACTACCTTGTATTAAGCAACAGAAGCTTTACAAGAGAGCTTTACAAATGATAAGTGAAAGACTTCTTAGGTGATTTACAAATGAGGGAGGTGGCCCTATTTATAGGCACCAACCTCCTCAATGGACGGTTAGGATCGATTTGATCCAATGGCTAGGAGTTTGCCTCCCAAAATATCTAAGGTGCCTAGAATTCTCTAGATAAGTCCCTACTTATCTATATACATCTATAGCATTCTAAGGTATTCTAGAATGTTCTAGAGTTGCTCCTATAGATCTACACTTATCTATAGCCTTCTAGAATGTTCCAGAGATGTCCGGAGTTGTCCCGAGCCTTCCGGACTTGTCCCGAGCCTTCCGGACTTGTCCCGAGCCTTCCCCAGTCTCCCGGGTCTTCTAGGTCCCTCCGGATGAGCCTAGATGAGTGTGGAACCTTCTGGAACCCCTTGGAGTTGTGTGGAAACGTTTGGAGCTCACTAGGCCGTTCTAGATCCTTCCTTGGATCATCCTTGGCCTTAAAATGCTCAAGGCTTCTCATTTTGCCTTCGTTGGTCCGTGAGCACCTGGGTGGGGCTCCTCGGTGCACCCTGGCGGGTGTGCCCCTCGGCTTGCTTCGGTTTGACCTGGTGAGGCGTGACAGTAAGCACAAAATGCTTAGTGAGGAAAGCTCAAAACGAAAAACACCATCAATGTACAAAACAATTTTTCACTCTTTTCAAAACCATCATGCCTTCTTTGATAAACCATGCACTTTAACATTAAAATTAACATGCTAATATCATGGAACACGAATCACATGTTTTCCAGCTATTAAACCATTGCTACCCAAACATCAAGCCTTCCAAGCATAAATACCATTATGTTAAGCTTAAGGTAAAACATGCATTTTTCATAATATGCATCATCAACATTTCTATAACATGTCATACCGTTATATTGGCTTACAAGTGATTAAAAACATTCTCAAAAAGCATATTGGATACAGAAATTACCAAGGGTTGTCCCAAACCCTTCATACACTCTACCGGAATCTCAAGGCTCACACACGGGTACAACCCTCCACCGTTGTGACACTCGTGGTGGAGTATTCGGTACGATTACAACCCCTTAACACCACCCATCGGTAGATGTATAGCCCACTAACGAGAGACGGGACACGCGCATGCTTCGCACCAGGGAGATACCCTCAACCGTTGCAACCTTAAACAATCCTCAATCGATATGGTACTTGGATGGAGTTTTTGGTGCAATCACAATCCCTCAACATCCTAGGCGACTTGTTTATAGTGCACTCAATCCTATAGCAGGCTAACTATATCCGATTTCAATTATAAAACACTTTATACAACATCACTTGCCAATATAATCCATATTGCATGCATACCTCAAATGTTTTTCCAAAGCATTCATGATAAGCCATAACTCAAGCATTAAACCATGCTTCAAAACTTGTGAATCAACACATGCACACAAGGATCACTTACCTAGTGCATCCTTAAACCTCATGGCATCATCAACCACATTTCATATACTCAAAACATGCTTTAAAACAGTAGGTTAACACAATTAAAACAAGTGCATTCAAAATCTCACAATAGCACAATCCGAGAGAGAAATTCACTTTACTTACTTCTGAACTTAGTAAAGCGTTTCAAGCTCTCACTAAGTTCCCAAAACAACTTTTATGAAGTTTCAAAGCAGGAAATCTCATTTCCACTCACCAACTTGCGAAACCACACTCGTCGACGCAACAATCAACCGTCCGAAGCCTCCAAAACAACTTTGTTCGATTCCAGAACACAAACCCCTATTCTCAACACATCAAAAACAGAGATTCAATGCATCATAATGCATCCAAACACCAGCACTCAAAAGGAAACTCGCTGCCCTGCTTTAAAGCACCAAATTACCCATCTGAAACAACCGAACACTCAATCAATTGACCTCCAACCTCAGCCTAGCCATCAAAAAACACATCCAACACGTTTTCAGCATAAATCAACATCCAAAAACAACCTAAAACCACCCTTATACCACCAGCAACTCAGATCTCACATTACACCCCAAAAACCCATCCAAAAACACTTTAAAAACCAATGATCTCAAGGATTTCGGGATTAATATGATTAAGACTTTATTTCAACGTCAAAAACCTTCCAAAACTTGTTTAGAAATCATCTCAAACAGATCAAATCAAGACTCCTCTGAAAATCACATTAAATCCATCTTTTCTAACAAGATTTCAGCATTTTATAAAACCAATAACAAAACCTCAATCAAAAACATGTATAAAGAGTCAAATATCTTGGGAATTTCATTAAAGAACCTTGATTAGAGGGTTAGCATGAAATTTACCTCAAATCATTGCTTCTCTTCTTATTTGGCAAGTTTAGCTTTTAAGAATCTTGAACAAATGTGAGAGAAATCACAAAGAAGAAGTTGGAAATCAAGAGAGGAAATGAAAATGATCGAAATCTGGAAATTGAGAGAAAATTGAGAGTGTTTGGCTGATGTGAAAAGGAGAGAATGAAAAGATCGTCAAATTTTTGTTAACCAAAATAACTACCTTTCTAATTAAATCAATTAAAGCCATTTTAATATTTAATAAATATTTTAAAACACATGCCAAATTAGAGAAAAGGCTTAATTTCTATTAAGCTCCCTAAAGATTCTAAGATCTTGACTCTTTTTGAAAAACACCCTTTTCCCACAACTTTAAAAATTTACATATTGGTCACTGCTCAAAATGTATACTTTCCAAAACTTAGTTTGCAAAATCGATTTAACCAACCTCTTAAATATAATTTTAGAGGATTTTAGGAATTTTATCCTATTTTTATCCCAACAAGAACCTTGATTTCCCTAAACCACCTCTTAACGATTCGAGCAACAAATTACCGGTTCCACCGGCCCAACCCAACTCGCAAACACCTAGGCCCAAAACCGAGGCATTACAACTCTCCCCCACATAGGAAATTTCATCCTCGAAATTTTACCCGAAGGAAAAAGATGCTGAAACTGCCTCATCATGTCTGCCATGCTTTTCCACGTGGCCTCCTCAACTCCTCGGTGTCACCACAACACCTTCACAAGCTCAATCGTCTTTCCACGAAGAAATTTACTACTCGAATCTAGAATTCTCACCGGTTCCTCATCATAGGATAAATCCGAATTCAACTCAATTTCCTCAACTGACATCACGTGAGATGGATCAGATCTATACCTCCGCAACATAGAAACATGAAACACATCATGGATCTTCTCCAACTCGGGAGGCAACCTCAACCAATAAGCCACAGGACCAACTCGCTCCACAGCCTCATAAGGTCCAATAAACCTCAGACTAAGCTTACCCTTACGTCCGAACCTCATCACCTTCTTCCAAGGCGATACCTTAAAGAACACGCGATCTCCAACCGCAAACTCAATCTCCCTACGCTTTACATCCGCGTAAGACTTCTGACGATCCGAAGCAGCCTTCAATCGCTCACATATGAGTTTCAATTTTTCAATTGTTCCCTTAAGCATATCCAGCAAGGAAACCAACTTTTGTCCTGCCTCAGCCCAACAAAGAGGCGTTCTACACTTTCTCCCATACAAGGACTCATACGGTGCCATTTGTATACTCACCTGAAAGCTGTTATTATAGGCAAACTCAACCAAAGGCAGATGCTTTTCCCAAGAGCCTTGGAAATCTATCACACAACATCGTAACATGTCCTCCACCACTTGGATAACTCGCTCCGACTATCCATCCGTCTGAGGATGATATGAAGTGCTGAAATTCAAACGTGTACCCAACGCCTGGTGTAAACATTCCCGAAAACTCACTGTAAACCTCATATCTCTATCCAACACTATGGACTTGGGCACACCATGCCAACGCACAATCTCAGCAATATACAACTCTGCTAACCTATCCAACATATACGTAGTATGCATAGCCAAAAAATGTACTCACCTTGTAAGATGATCCAGAATTCCCCATATGAAACTCTTTTTAGATGGCGTCAAAGGCAGACCGGTCACAAAATCCATTGTAATCATTTCCCATTTCGACTCTTGTATCCTAAAAGGCTGCAACAAACTTGATGGAAATTGATCCTAAGCCTGCACTCATTGGAAAACCATACACTTGCTTACAAAATCAACAACATCCTTTTTCAACCCCACCCACTAGTACTCATCCTTTAAAACACAATACATCTTAGTACTACAAGGATGCATAGCAAAAGTACTGCTATGAGCCTCAATCAAAATAATGCGCCACAACTCAACACCCTCCAGCGCAACTATTCGACTTTTGAAACATATAACTCCATCATCATTGAAACAAAAATTTGTTGCATTACCATCAGCTAAATCCTGAACATGGGGCACCAACGAATCATCAAGCAACTATTTCTCCTTGATCAACTGAATAAAGGAAGGTTTCACCTGCAACTCGGCTATCAACCCACCATCACGTGATAAACTCAACCGAGCAAACATCGCTCTCAGTTCAACAGCTACCTTCATACTCAAAGCATCGGCCACAACATTGGCCTTCCCCAGATGATACTCACTCGTTAAATCATAATCCTTAAGCAACTCCAACCATCTCTGTTGCCTAAGATTCAACTCCCTTTCTGTAACCCCCTTAACCCGGCCTAGACGGTTGACCCGAATTAAGAAAGTCACACGGGGAAAACTAAAGTCAACCCGAAAGTCAACCTTGATTAACGACCCTTTTTTTCTTTTTAAATCTTGTCTAGATGCACTTTAGACCTAGTTGTGATCACACAAACATCATACCAAAAGATCACAAACATCAGAGATCAAACAGGGACTCAATTGAACAATTTACAACTTTAGGGACCAAATTGTAAATTCTGATAATTATAAGGACTTAATCCAAATTGAAGTTACCAACTTGAAATTAATCAGGTTTCATGCTTCCCTGTGAAATCAGCTCAAAAGGACTTCCCAAACTCATACAATTGCACAAACAAGTTTCAGGACCAAAACGCAAACAATCCAAAACACATAACTGCCAATGTCAGCCCCCAACGGTCGACCGTTCCGAAACGGGAGACAGCCCGTTCCGAAACGCGGGGCCGTTCTGAAACAGGGATAGCATGTTTCGAAACGGGGGTCTGGCAGAGGCTTTTCCGTTTCGGAACGGCCCTTCCCGTTTCGGACGCCTGGGCACGATTAAGGCACCCGTTCCGAAACGGTAGGTGCTGTTCCGAAACACCCTGCCCAGATTACTCCAAAACTCAACTTTAAACATGCAATTACACAACCAATCATGCTCCAAGTGCTACCAAACTTTACCAGCATGCAATTCAACATATATACAACATATTAGCATCATCAATTCAGCCAATCATCAACATATGCAAAAAGCCCCAATTCTATAGGCATGCTTCCTACACAAGCTAGCTATTCAACACCAAACTTCCAAAACAAGCATATAAGGTTCCAATTCAAAAGCCAGCAAACACATCAACATTTAACATACTTAGGGAGTCTCCAACACCTTCCAAAACATACACATTGGTCCCCCATTGCCAAATCACACAAAAGCTAAAATGTACTTATAAAACCTTCATACATTGAGCTTCACTTGAACTTGATTTCTTGCCCTTTCTTGCTGCCCTCAAGGTACTCTAATGCTCTGCATTATTGAATTAAGAAAACGTAGAGAGCGTAAGCAAAAGCTTAGTGAGGCATGCTCAATAAAAACAATTCAATAATGCAATTAAAACCATTTATAAATCATGCTTAGAGTCAACCTTTGCACATGCTCAGAGCATACTTTAAAACAAGCAATCTCATGCTTCATATCATATATCAAAACAAGCATCTCATGCTTCTTATATACTTAACATGTCATATTGGCTCAAGTGATACATTTCATTTCTTAAAACAAGTTCATCAACTTCCCAAGGACTTTTAAACACCTTGGCCATGGACTTTTAAACACCATGAAGTATCACATCAAGGACTTTTAAACACCTTGATCCCAAGGACTTTTAAACACCTTGGCCATGGACTTTTAAACACCATGAAGTATCTAATCAAGGACTTTTAAACACCTTGATCCCAAGGACTTTTAAACACCTTGGCCTATGGACTTTTAAACACCATAGAAAAGGATCACCTAAGGACTTTTAACCACCTTAGTGTCCACAACATGAACCATCCAAGGACTTTTAACCACCTTGATGTTCATAAGTAACAAGGCTCACTCAAGGACTTTTAACCACCTTAGTGACCTTAACATTTAAAAACATCACTTGCCAATATACATCATTTTCATCACTTACATCACTGTTTTAAAGCATAAAACCAAGCCATATTCATCATGCATTTAAAAGCATTAAACCACATCATTTCAATGTACAAAAGCAAGGAACTCCTACCTAGAGTTACCTTCAACATATGGCTTACATCATCAGCAAAAACCATGCTAAAACATGCTTCCAAAATAGTATGTAAAACATGCAAATTATCATTTCGCATCACAACAAAATCATGGCCACCACTAGAGAGAAATTCCGAAAACTTACACTCGAGCTTAGCGAAGTTGTTTAGACTTAAACTAAGCTCCCAAGACATTGGTTTCAAAGCCGAAAACCCAATTTCACTCACCGATTCCACTTCGCCACTTGCCGAAGCACGAATTCAAGCTTCCGGATCAACAACTCTTGGATCCAAAGATGCCTCCCCTGATTAAACACATTAAAGTAGAGGTTTAATGCATCATCAAGCATCAAAAGCTTCAATGAAAGCACTCAAACTCGCTGCTCTCATTCATACACCAATTTCGGCCACCAAACACAACCAAAATTGCATCAAAACCACTTCTCAACAAAGCCCAGCCATAAACCAGCAAAACCTAACATCCATCGTCACCATAAAACATCTAAAAACAACTTACAAACATCCTTATACCTCCAGCAACAACAGATCCACAAGATCACCACAAAAACATCCAAGAAACATAAGCTAAACTTAGGAAACTCAACCTATCCGGGATTGCATCAATCAAAACTCATTTCCTTATCAATTTAGAGTTCATTTAACATCAAAAACACATCTCAAATCACAGATCAATCAGATCTAACGAAAATCATGAAAAATCATCAAATCTTGCATTTTAAGCCAAGATACAATTCCAAACTCAAAAGCCTTTAATTAAACATCAATCAAGAGTTGATAACTTGGGAATTTCAGTAAAGAACTGATAGTTTAGAGGAGAAGGACGTTCTTACCTCCAAACTTGTGATTCTCCACTTTTTGGAATGAAAATCCTTGTTGAAACACTTAGAAATTGAAGAGGTTTGAAGATACAATGATTTGGAATCAAATGAGAGTTGAATGGAGGGATTTAGGTGAAGAAATCAGATCCAATTCTCTGGAAAAGTAGTGTTTGGTTTGAGAGAAAATGAGAGAAAGAAAGTTTAGCAAAGTTGGTTACAAAATCCAAAAATAGCCAAAATGGCTTCCCTCCAATTTTAATAACCTTTAAAATCAGATTTTAGACTTAAAATATCTTAGAAAAATCTGGAGAAATCATCTTTGGATTAATAGCTCCTTAAAGATTCAAAGTTTCAACTCTTTATAAAACAGTCACCAAACTTTCGAAATTTACATTTTGGTCACTAACCAAAATGTCATACTTCCAAAACCCATTTTTCAAAATTGATTTCACAGTTCACTTAATTATATTAAAAGATGATTTTAGAACATTTTTCCATATTTTTAATGCAACCCGAACTAGGCTTTCCTAATTTTACCTCTTAAGATTCGAACAGGACTTTGACCAAACCGGTCAACGCCCAAAACTTCTAAGCCCAAAACCGGGGCGTTACAACTCTCCCCCCCTTAAGAAATTTCGTCCTCGAAATTTACCTGAAGGAAAGAGATAAGGAAACTGCTTCAGCATATCTTCCTTCCGCTCCCACGTGGCTTCCTCAACACCGCGATGCTTCCACAGCACCTTCATCAACTCAATGGTCTTGCCACGAAGAACCTTGTTATCCGAATCCAGAACCTTCACCGGTTCCTCATCATAGGTCAAATCCGGATTCAAAACCACTTCCTCCACAGGCATCACATGCGAAGGATCAGATCTATACTTCCGGACCATAGAAACATGAAACACATCATGAATCTTCTCCAACTCCTGAGGTAACCTCAACCGATACGCAACAGGACCCACACGCTCAACCACCTCATATGGTCCAATGTATCTAGGGCTCAACTTGCCCTTCCGGCCAAACCGCATCACCTTCTTCCAAGGCGAAACCTTCAAGAACACACGGTCACCCACCGTATACTCTATCTCCTTACGCTTCAAATCCGCGTAAGACTTCTGCCGATCAGAAGCAGCCTTTAACCGTTCACAAATGAGCTTCACCTTCTCTGTGGTCCCTTTCAACAAAGCCGGCATCGAAAACAACTTTTGACCAGTTTCAGCCCAACAAAGAGGAGTCCTACACTTCCTCCCGTACAAAGCCTCATAAGGTGCCATCTGAATGCTCGCCTGATAACTGTTGTTATAAGCAAACTCAACCAAAGGCAGATGCTTCTCCCAAGAACCTTGGAACTCAATCACGCAGCACCTCAACATATCCTCCAAAACCTGGATAACTCGCTCAGACTGACCATCCGACTGAGGATGATAGGATGTACTGAAATGCAACCTTGTACCCAGAGCTTGATGCAAACACTGCCAGAAACGCGATGTGAACCTCGGATCCCTATCCGACACAATCGACTTAGGCACACCATGCAGCCGCACAATCTCAGCAATGTACAGTTCCGCCAGCTTATCCAAAGAAAACGTGGTACGCACAGGCAAGAAATGCGCACACTTCGTCTGGCGATCCACAATCACCCAGACCGAATTCTTTTTCGATGGAGACAAAGGTAAACCAGATACAAAATCCATGGTAACCCTCTCCCACTTCCATTCAGGGATTTTCAACGGTTGCAACAAACCAGAAGGATACTGATGCTCAGCCTTAACTCGCTGACACACCAAACACTTGCTCACGAACTCCGCAACATCCTTCTTCAAACCAACCCAATAGTACTCATCACGAAGATCACGATACATCTTAGTACTACCAGGATGCATAGCAAAAGGACTACTATGACCTTCAGTCAGAATAGCACGCCTCAACTCAGCATCATTGGGCACTACTATCCGACTCCCAAAACACAGCACACCATCATCATTGAAACAGAAATCCGAAGGTCTACCCTCCGCGATATCCTGAACATGAGATACCAAGGAATCATCCAACAACTGCTTATCCTTGATCAACTGAACCAAAGATGGCTTCACTTGTAACTCAGCCACAAGACCACCATCTCGCGATATGCTCAAGCTAGCAAACATGGCTCTCAACTCAACAGCTACCTTCCTACTCAAGGAATCAGCAACAACATTAGCTTTTCCAGGATGATACTCAATCGTCATATAATAATCCTTGAGCAACTCCAACCAACACCGCTGCCTAAGATTCAACTCCTTCTGAGACATCAGATACCTCAAACTCTTGTGATCCGTGTATACAGTACACTTCTCACCATACAGATAATGTCTCCAAATCTTCAGAGCAAAAACCACTGCAGCCAGCTCAATATCATGCGTAGGGTAATTGCGCTCATGCACTTTCAACTGCCGCGATGCATAAGCCACCACCTTACCCTCCTGCATTAGCACACACCCCAAACCAACATAGGATGCATCACTGTAAACCACAAACTCTTTCCCTGATTCAGGCTGAATCAAGATAGGAGCCTGCGTCAAAGCCGCCTTCAGCTTCTCAAAAGCCTGCTGTCTCGCTTCTGTCCACTCATACTTAACATCCTTCTGCAACAGCTTCGTCAAAGGAGCAGCAATCTTGGAAAACCCATCCACAAACCTTCGGTAGTATCCCGCCAAACCAAGGAAACTACGGACCTCATGAACAGACTTAGGAACCTTCCAGCTCATCACCGCCTCAATCTTCTGAGGATCAACACGAATCCCCTCAGCTGAAACCACATGTCCAAGAAAAACCACCTCTCTTAACCAGAACTCACACTTGCTCAGCTTAGCATAAAGCTGATTCTCCAACAAAGCTTGCAAAACAATCCTCAAATGCTCTTCATGCTCCTCCTCAGTACGCGAGTACACGAGGATATCATCAATGAACACCACAACAAACTTGTCCAGGTATTCATGAAACACACGATTCATCATGTCCATGAAAGCAGCAGGAGCATTTGTCAACCCAAACGGCATCACAAGAAACTCATAATGCCCATACCTTGTCCTGAAAGCTGTCTTAGGCACATCCACATCCTTCACCTTCAACTGATAATACCCTGACCTCAAGTCAATCTTAGAGAACACAGCAGCTCCCCGAAATTGATCAAAGAGATCATCAATCCTCGGCAAAGGATACCGATTCTTGATAGTCAACTTGTTCAGCTGACGGTAATCAATGCACATCCTCATAGTGCCATCCTTCTTCTTCACAAACAAGACCGGTGCTCCCCAAGGTGACACACTCGGCCGGATGAAACCACGATCAAGCAACTCTTGCAACTGCGTCTTCAGCTCCTTCAGCTCCTTAGGTGCCATTCTATAGGGAGTAATGAACACAGGAGTTGTATTCTCATACAGCTCAATTCCAAACTCCACCTCGCGGTTAGGAGGTAAACCAGGCAACTCCTCAGGAAAAACACCAGGAAACTCCTTTACAACCCTGATATCTTGCACCCTCAACTCCTTAGAGCTAGGATTCATCACAAAAGCTAGATAGGCTTCGCAACCTTGCCTTAGCATCCTGCTCGCCTCCAAAGAAGATACCACATTGGCAAGAAACTTCACATTCTCACCAACCACCACAACTTCATAATCATCCGCAAGCTTAAGCGAAACACGCTTATTCTCACAATCCACAACAGCACGATGCTCAGTAAGCCAATCCATACCAAGGATCACATCAAAACCATAGAAGGGCAACTCCATAAGATCAACATGAAAGACATGCTCTTGAACAACCAAAGGACACCTTCTATACAACTTTCGAGTCACAACAGTCTCACCAAAAGAACTGGTGACCCGAACACCAGCATCCAAAGACTCAACAGGCAAACCAAGCAATTCAGCATGCTCACGAAGAATATATGAATGCGTAGATCCAGAATCAATCAAAGAAAGCAATGACAAGGACTGCAAAGTAAAGGTACCTGCAATCACATCTGCATCATTCCTGCCCTCTCTCTGAGCATACACCCTCGCTTGGCCTCCACCTTCAGGCTGAATAGCTACAACATGAGCTACCCCTCGGCCACCTTCCTCTCTCCTCTGGAAATTACCACGGCCGCGCCCACGACCTCTCTGTGGTGCAGCAACAACAGGAGCACGCACCTGCTCACCAGCCATCCTCGGACAATCTCGCCTGATGTGGTCTGCAGAACCACAATTCCAGCACCCGTTACCAGCAGCCGCAACAGGAGCTTGTGCCACTCTCTCAGCACGAGGACAGTCACGCTTCAAGTGACCACGTGAACCACAGATCCAACAAGCACTGGGATCCGCTCTAGCATTGCCTCCTCTAGCAGGCACACCACCACCTCTCCTGGCTGAGGACTGATACTTCTGATCTCGTCCCCTCTTGTTCCGTCCACCTCCGGAACTATACTCAGCAGCTCGCTTGCCAGCACCCTTAGCAGACAAACTCAGGTTCATCTCAACGTCCTTAGCTCGGCCCACCAACACATCAAAATCAACATACTCGGTGGCCAACAAATACATCTTAACATCCGTCACAAGACCGTAACGAAACCTCTCGCACCTAGCCCTCTCATCAGGTATCAGCTCCGGTGCATACTGACTGAGCCGTACAAACTGTACCTCATACTCAGCTACACTCATGCTCCCTTGGGTAAGAGACATGAATTCCCGCTTTTTCTCATCCAGATATCTCACTCCCAGATATCTTCTTTTAAACACATTCTGAAAGAATGTCTAGGTAACATCAGCTTCAGCCATTCCAGAAATGGTAGTCGTCCACCATGTATAAGCATCGTCCTGCAGCAAGGACACAACACAGCCCAGCTTTTGCACATCCGTGCAACTCATCTGACCCAAGATACGCTTGGTACTTTCCAGCCAAGCCTCAGAACTCTCAGCTGATAAACCTCTAAACTCAGTCCCTCCAAGACTGCGCAGACGCTCCAAAGGCAATCTGACTCCAGCATCTCCCTGATGCCCAGCTCCCTGAGCTCCAGCTACCGCTGCTCGAAAAGCACCCGCAATAGCTTGTACCAAAACAGACATATCAGGCATAGCTTGCCCCTGACCAACCTCTGGTCCAGCAGCTCCAGCACCAGCATCAGCTGCAGCTTCAGCTCTCGCACCTCCAGCACCACCACCAGGCGGAGAAGGGGGTAACACAGCACTACCAGTGTGCTCTTCATTCTCATTCTCATTAGGAGCCGTAGCTCTCGCATTACCTCTTAACTCTCTACGTGGTGCCATACTTTTACCATGCAATCACAACACAAATAAAACAAAATCAGGCCCAGCAAGGTAAGCAATCCAAGTATTCAAGCTCAATTTCATTTCAAAACAACATCTTTCCTTTAGCTTTTGTTTGGCAATGGGTACCCTCAACATGCAACAACAGAGCATACACTCAACTGCATCAACATTTCAAACCACTGAACATGCTTTCAAACAACAAGCATTCATAGCATACATACTTCAATCATGCATACAAACATTCCCAATTACTCGAGAACCTGGCTCTGATACCACCAAATGTAAACCCCCTTAACCCGGCCTAGACGGTTGACCCGAATTAAGAAAGTCACACGGGGAAAACCAAAGTCAACCCGAAAGTCAACCATGATTAACGACCCTTTTTTTTTCTTTTTAAATCTTGTCTAGATGCACTTTAGACCTAGTTGTGATCACACAAACATCATACCAAAAGATCACAAACATCAGAGATCAAACAGGGACTCAATTGAACAATTTACAACTTTAGGGACCAAATTGTAAATTCTGATAATTATAAGGACTTAATCCAAATTGAAGTTACCAACTTGAAATTAATCAGGTTTCATGCTTCCCTGTGAAATCAGCTCAAAAGGACTTCCCAAACTCATACAATTGCACAAACAAGTTTCAGGACCAAAACGCAAACAATCCAAAACAC
The DNA here is from genome assembly GCA_030270665.1 of Hibiscus trionum. Classification (NCBI taxonomy): domain Eukaryota; kingdom Viridiplantae; phylum Streptophyta; class Magnoliopsida; order Malvales; family Malvaceae; genus Hibiscus; species Hibiscus trionum. The sequence continues at coordinate 1,844,060 of BSYR01000007.1, read as the reverse complement.
ATAACTGCCAATGTCAGCCCCCAACGGTCGACCGTTCCGAAACGGGAGACAGCCCGTTCCGAAACGCGGGGCCGTTCCGAAACAGGCATAGCATGTTTCGAAACGGGGGTCTGGCAGAGGCTTTTCCGTTTCGGAACGGCCCTTCCCGTTTCGGACGCCTGGGCACGATTAAGGCACCCGTTCCGAAACGGTAGGTGCTGTTCCGAAACACCCTGCCCAGATTACTCCAAAACTCAACTTTAAACATGCAATTACACAACCAATCATGCTCCAAGTGCTACCAAACTTTACCAGCATGCAATTCAACATATATACAACATATTAGCATCATCAATTCAGCCAATCATCAACATATGCAAAAAGCCCCAATTCTATAGGCATGCTTCCTACACAAGCTAGCTATTCAACACCAAACTTCCAAAACAAGCATATAAGGTTCCAATTCAAAAGCCAGCAAACACATCAACATTTAACATACTTAGGGAGTCTCCAACACCTCCCAAAACATACACATTGGTCCCCCATTGCCAAATCACACAAAAGCTAAAATGTACTTATAAAACCTTCATACATTGAGCTTCACTTGAACTTGATTGCTTGCCCTTTCTTGCTGCCCTCAAGGTACTCTAATGCTCTGCATTATTGAATTAAGAAAACGTAGAGAGCGTAAGCAAAAGCTTAGTGAGGCATGCTCAATAAAAACAATTCAATAATGCAATTAAAACCATTTATAAATCATGCTTAGAGTCAACCTTTGCACATGCTCAGAGCATACTTTAAAACAAGCAATCTCATGCTTCATATCATATATCAAAACAAGCATCTCATGCTTCTTATATACTTAACATGTCATATTGGCTCAAGTGATACATTTCATTTCTTAAAACAAGTTCATCATCTTCCCAAGGACTTTTAAACACCTTGGCCATGGACTTTTAAACACCATGAAGTATCACATCAAGGACTTTTAAACACCTTGATCCCAAGGACTTTTAAACACCTTGGCCATGGACTTTTAAACACCATGAAGTATCTCATCAAGGACTTTTAAACACCTTGATCCCAAGGACTTTTAAACACCTTGGCCTATGGACTTTTAAACACCATAGAAAAGGATCACCTAAGGACTTTTAACCACCTTAGTGTCCACAACATGAACCATCCAAGGACTTTTAACCACCTTGATGTTCATAAGTAACAAGGCTCACTCAAGGACTTTTAACCACCTTAGTGACCTTAACATTTAAAAACATCACTTGCCAATATACATCATTTTCATCACTTACATCACTGTTTTAAAGCATAAAACCAAGCCATATTCATCATGCATTTAAAAGCATTAAACCACATCATTTCAATGTACAAAAGCAAGGAACTCCTACCTAGAGTTACCTTCAACACATGGCTTACATCATCAGCAAAAACCATGCTAAAACATGCTTCCAAAACAGTATGTAAAACATGCAAATTATCATTTCGCATCACAACAAAATCATGGCCACCACTAGAGAGAAATTCCGAAAACTTACACTCGAGCTTAGCGAAGTTGTTTAGACTTAAACTAAGCTCCCAAGACATTGGTTTCAAAGCCGAAAACCCAATTTCACTCACCGATTCCACTTCGCCACTTGCCGAAGCACGAATTCAAGCTTCCGGATCAACAACTCTTGGATCCAAAGATGCCTCCCCTGATTAAACACATTAAAGCAGAGGTTTAATGCATCATCAAGCATCAAAAGCTTCAATGAAAGCACTCAAACTCGCTGCTCTCATTCATACACCAATTTCGGCCACCAAACACAACCGAAATTGCATCAAAACCACTTCTCACCAAAGCCCAGCCATAAACCAGCAAAACCTAACATCCATCATCACCATAAAACATCTAAAAACAACTTACAAACATCCTTATACCTCCAGCAACAACAGATCCACAAGATCACCATAAAAACATCCAAGAAACATAAGCTAAACTTAGGAAACTCAACCTATCCGGGATTGCATCAATCAAAACTCATTTCCTTATCAATTTAGAGTTCATTTAACATCAAAAACACATCTCAAATCACAGATCAATCAGATCTAACGAAAATCATGAAAAATCATCAAATCTTGCATTTTAAGCCAAGATACAATTCCAAACTCAAAAGCCTTTAATTAAACATCAATCAAGAGTTGATAACTTGGGAATTTCAGTAAAGAACTGATAGTTTAGAGGAGAAGGACGTTCTTACCTCCAAACTTGTGATTCTCCACTTTTTGGAATGAAAATCCTTGTTGAAACACTTAGAAATTGAAGAGGTTTGAAGATACAATGATTTGGAATCAAATGAGAGTTGAATGGAGGGATTTAGGTGAAGAAATCAGATCCAATTCTCTGGAAAAGTAGTGTTTGGTTTGAGAGAAAATGAGAGAAAGAAAGTTTAGCAAAGTTGGTTACAAAATCCAAAAATAGCCAAAATGGCTTCCCTCCAATTTTAATAACCTTTAAAATCAGATTTTAGACTTAAAATATCTTAGAAAAATCTGGAGAAATCATCTTTGGATTAATAGCTCCTTAAAGATTCAAAGTTTCAACTCTTTATAAAACAGTCACCAAACTTTCGAAATTTACATTTTGGTCACTAACCAAAATGTCATACTTCCAAAACCCATTTTTCAAAATTGATTTCACAATTCACTTAATTATATTAAAAGATGATTTTAGAACATGTTTCCATATTTTTAATGCAACCCGAACTAGGCTTTCCTAATTTTACCTCTTAAGATTCGAACAGGACTTTGACCAAAATTTTCTAGACTCATAAGCTACAACTTTCCCACCTTGCATCAACACGTAACCTAAACCAACATGTGATGCATCACTATAAACTACAAACTCCTTACCCGATTCTGGCTGAATCAAGACAGGAGCTTGTGTCAAGGCTTCCTTCAACTTCTCGAAAGCTTGTTGCCTAACATCCGTCCACTCAAAGAGAACAATCTATTGCAACAAATTGGTCAAAAGCACAACAATCTTAGAAAAACCTTCAACAAACCTTCAATATTATCCAGCCAGCCCAAGGAAACTTCGCACCTCCATCACCGATTTTGGCATTTTTCAACTCGTCACCGCCTCAACCTTATGTGGATCAACCCGAATACCTTCGGCTGACACCACATGTCCAAGAAAAACCACTTCCTTGAGCCAAAACTCAAACTTGTTCAGCTTAGCATAAAGTTGATTCTCCGTAAGCACTTGCAACACAATCCTTAAATGCTTGCCGTGATCCTCCTCGGTACGTGAGTACACGAGAATATCATCGATAAACACTATCATGAACTAATCCAGAAACTCATGAAACACCCTATTCATCATATTCATGAATGCAACCGGTGCATTTGTCAATCCAAACGACATCACCAAGAACTCATAATGGCCATAGCTTGCCCTAAAGTCTGTGTTTGGTACATCTACATTCTTAACCTTTAGTTGATAATACCCTGACCTCAAATCAATCTTCGAAAAATCTGAAGCACCATGAAACTGGCCAAACAAATCATCAATCCTAAGCAAAAGGTACTTCTTCTTAATCGTCAACTTGTTCAGTTGTCGATAATCTATGCACATACGCATCGTACCATCCTTCTTCTTTACAAACAAAACCGGTGCACCCCAAGGTGAAATACTTGACCTTATGAACCCTCGATTGAGCAACTCCTAAAGTTGCATCTTCAATTCCTTCAACTCCTTCAACTCTTTAGGCTCCATGCGATAAGGAGCAATGGACACGAGAGTCGTATTCTCATACAACTCAATGCCAAACTCAACTTCCATGTTTGGTGGCAACCAAGGCAACTCTTCTAGAAAAACACTCGGAACCTTACATATTGTTTGTATGTCTTGCACTCAAACTTCCTTCGTACCAGGATTCATCACATACGCCAGGAAAACTTCAAAACCGAATTCCATCATCTGACTCGCTTCAACAGCCAAAATTGCATTAGACAAGAACTTTACGTTATCGCCTACGATTACTACTTCGTAATCATCCGCAAGTTTTGTGGTAACTCACTTAACATCAGAATCAACCACAGCTCGATGCTCAACCAACCAGTCCATTCCAAGAATCACATCAGAACCATAAAAAGGCAATTCCATCAAATCAACTGAAACACATGGCCCTGAACAAATAAAGGACATCTCCTATATAGTTTTCTTGTAACAACAGTTTCACCAAAGAAACTAACTACTCACACTACCACATCTAACACTTCTGAAACGAACGTTCAAGCCACAACATCCAAAGCAATTTGCAACAATAGGCACACCAAGCTATACCCCACCGATCAAATGTGGACAAGCTCGCCTCACATGGTCAGACGATCCACCTACTTAATAGGTATCAAACGCTACTCAAGCCTTGACACACTGACCCCACAATCTTTGTCCAACATTACTACAACTTCACCTCAACCCAGGCGATACCCTTTAAACATGACCATTCGTACACTAGCTACCACTAAACTAGAGTTCACAACTCACTTCATAGCGCTAGAACCTCTCGCACGAGTTATTAAACCCATGTTCTGCTCAAAATACCTCGCCCGTGTTACCAACACGTCGATAACGATGTAGACAATAAAATAAAGTAGATAGTTTAATATCATGCACCAATCCATAAAAGAACCATCACATCGATGTTTCACATCAAAATCCAATCCAGGAGCATGCCCGCTCAACTAACAATCTATGTCTGAACTAGACCACAACTTATGACTTTCAAACCCAAACCACAAGTTCACATTTGTCGTCACCCAAGTATCTAACTCCCAGATACATCTCCTTAAAATCAGTTTAAAAGAACTCTTAGAACACAACATTAGGTTCTATGCCCACAACCATAGTTGTCCACCAACTATACACATCTCTATATAACCGAGATACAACTTATCTTTACACTATGGGCATCACTACACTCCAATTATTCCATAATCTCATTCATACAGGTCATCCACTCCATGGATACCTCCGGTGACAACCCTCGACTTCAACTTCTACTCAAATTACGTAAGCGCTAACCGCAACTCACAAACGTCCACCAACTAGTGCAGTCACATGCACTTCAGCATTAACAGCTTCACAAGCTCTAAACATTGCCTATATTTCAGGAACCATGCCATCCAACACTTACCCAACCAACACAGGTTGTACTTATATCGAGGCGCATCGAGGTGTTTAGCCCCCAAGAGACTTTACACACTCCTTTATTCCTTTCTCAATGGCAACAACAATCATACCAGATCACTACTCTCTCCTCGTTTTATTGTGCTATTATTATTAAGGCATGATAACAACTAACAAATCAAACAAAATGCTCAGGCAACCTCCAAGCAAGGATCCAAGACTTCAATTTCAATTTAAAACATTTTACTATAGTAATAAGGCAATGTGCATTCCAATTCCCCCCCCCCATCATCGTATAAAGCATATTACATATGTCACAACCATCATGAATCCCAAGCATCAAGATTCAGCCCAATCTATCATCATATAATAGCTCACATTCACATCACAATCACCATTTATAGCATCAACATCACATTCTTAACATTAACATGCTCAAGACATTCACCGAACAAACAAACATTACCACAAACACGTATTCACATCAAAATCACTTACCAACAACTTACCATCATCCCAACCTTTCGTAACATGGCTCTGATACCACCAAATGTAACCCCCTCAACCCGGACTAGCCAATAGAACGAACCAAACAGGTCACACGGGGAATATTGAAGTAAACTAAGAAGGTTTACCTCAATAAACGATCCTATTTTTTCATTGTATCTTATCTAGATTGAAGTTAAACTCCTATGTGATCAACAAGCAGCGTATTGAAAGGCAACACGAGCATTCGTCGATTAATACCAATTTAGGGTTTAGGGACCATTTTGTAAATTTGATAATTTGTAAGGATTATTACCAAATTAGGATTACCAACAATTAATTAGGTTCATTACATGATTCTCTGCAAAAGCTCAGCTCAAGACAACCCTTGGAACTCATCAAATTGCATACATGACAAACAGGGACCAAAATACAAAGAATCAGATCTTCAAAAATAACCATAATTGAAATAACAGCCAAATGTTTTGGAACATATAACCCCATATCGAAACGGGTGTATCAAAACAGGGGATCATGTTCCGAAACGTGGGATAGTTCCGAAACAGCTCTTGACCCGTTTCGAAACAAGGTTTTACAATAGCAAAGTGTACCGAAAATGACCTCTCTGTTTCGATACTCCAAGGCCATTTCAGGCACCCGTTTCCAAACAAGCAAGGGTTTTTCGAAACACCTGGGCCTGCAATGCTTAATTTTGCTGGTTTAACTCTATTTAAATCAACCGAAACCAATCCCACATATACACAAACATACTTGCAACTCAAATACACTTTAACAATTATAAACTCATGACAAAGACATCATCAAAGCATCACTAGCAATCTCAAAGAGAGCTAAAGGCATGCTTCCTAAGAAAACAAGCACAAAAAGGTCAATTCTAAAATCCAAGCATAAATCAACTCACAAAAGCCATTTACATACTCTTATATGCATAACAAACTTGTACCAAATTAGAAAACACTAAAGCAACCAACATTCATATTATTGGACACCCTCATTGCCTTTACTACTCTAGTTCATAAACAAACATACCTTCAATCAAAGTCTTTCACCGATCTCTTGCAAGTGCCGCCACCAAAGCTTAAATTAACTGCATTGTTGGACAAAGACAACGTTAGCACAAAATACTTAGCGAGGAAAGCTTAAAACCAAAAACACCATCAATGCACAAAACCATTTTTCAATCTTTTCAAAATCATCATGCCTTCTTTGATAAACCATGCACTTTTACATTAAAATCAGCATGCTAACACCATGCAACACGAATCACATATTTTCCAGCAATTAAACCATTGCTACCCAAACATCAAGCCTTCCAAGCATAAACACCATTATGCTAAGCTTAAGGTAAAACATGCATTTTTCATAATATGCATCATCAACATTTCCATAACATTTCATACCATTATATTGGCTTACAAGTGATTAAAAACATTCTCAAAAAGCATATTGGATACACGGATTACCAAGGGTTGTCCCAAACCCTTCATACACTCTACCGCCATCTCAAGGCACACAAACAGGAGCAACCCTCCACCGTTGTGACACCCGTGGTGGAGTATTCGGTACGATTACAACCCCTCAACACCACTAATCGGTAGATGTATAGCCCACTAACGAGAAACGGGAAACACAAGGTTCGCACCTGGGAGCTACCCTCAACTGTTTGAACTTTAAACAATCCTCAATCGTTATGGTACTTGTATAGAGTTTTCGGACAATCACAACCCCTCAACATCCAAGGTGACTTGTTTATCACTCAATCCTATACTCGGTTAACTATATCCGATTTCATTTGTAAAACACTTTATACAACATCACTTGCCAATATAATCAACATTTCATGCATACCTCACTGTTTTTCCAAAGCATTCATGATAAGCCATAACTCAAGCATTAAACCATGCTTCAAAACTCATGAATCAACACATGCACACAAGGATCACTTACCTAGTGCATCCTTAAACCTCATGACATCATCAACCACATTTCATATACTCAAAACATGCTTTAAAACAGTAGGTTAACACAATTAAAACAAGTGCATTCAAAATCTCACAATAGCACAATCCGAGAGAGAAATTCACTTTACTTACTTCTGAACTTAGTAAAGCGTTTCAAGCTCTCACTAAGTTCCCCAAACAACTTTTATTAAGTTTCAAAGCAGGAAATCTCATTTCCACTCACCAACTTGCGAAACCACATTCGCCGACGCAACAATCAACCGTCCGAAGCCTCCAAAACTCATGCATACAAGGATCACTTATCTAGTGCATCCTTAAACCTCATGGCATCATCAACCACATTTCATATACTCAAAACATGCTTTAAAACAGCAGGTTAACACAATTAAAACAAGTGCATTCAAAATCTCACAATAGCACAATCTGAGAGAGAAATTCACTTTACTTACTTCTGAACTTAGTACAACATTTCAAGCTCTTACTAAGTTCCCAAACCCTCTCTATGAAGTTTCAAAGTAGGAAATCTCATTTCCACTCACCAACTTGCAAAACCACACTCGCCGACGCAATAATCAACTGTCTGAAGCCTCCAAAACCCCTATGTTCAATTCCGAAACACAATCCCTTGTTTTCAACACATTAAAACAAAGATTCAATGCATCATAATGCATCCAAACACCAACATTCAAAAGGAAACTCGCTACCTTGCTTTAAAGCACCAAATTACACATCTGAAATAAACGAAACTCAATCGATTGACATCCATTCTCTGCCCAGTCATCAACCAACACATTTTAAGCGTAAATCAACATTCAAAAACAACCTAAAACCATCATTGTACCTCCAACAACTCAGATCTCACATTAAACACAAAAACCCAACCAAAAACACTTTAAAAACCAAAGATCTCAAGGATTTCGGGATTAATATGATTAAGACTCTATTTCAACATCATTAACCTTCCAAAAAAATTTTAGAAATCATCTCAAACAGATCAAATCAAGACTCCTCCGAAAATCACATTAAAACCATCTTTTCTAACAAGATTTCACCATTTTATCAAACCAATGACAAAACCTCAATAAAAAACATGTATGAAGAGTCAAATATCTTAGGAATTTCATTAAAGAACCTTGATTAGATGGTTAGCATGAAATTTACCTCCAATCCTTGCTTCTCTTCTAATTTGACAAGTTTAGCTTTCAAGAATCTTGAAGAAATGTGAGATAAATCACAAAGAAGTTGGAAATCAAGAGAGGAAATGAAAATGATTGAAATCTGGAAATTGAGTGAAAATGGAGAGTGTTTGGCTGAAGTGGAAAGAAGAGAATGAAAAGATCGTCAAATTTTTGTTAACCAAAATAACTACCTTTCTAATTAAATCAATTAATGTAACCCCCTTAACCCGGCCTAGACGGTTGACCCGAATTAAGAGAGTCACACGGGGAAAACCAAAGTCAACCCGAAAGTCAACCTTGATTAACGACCCTTTTTTTTTCTTTTTAAACTTGTCTAGATGCATATTAATCCTTAGATATGATCATACAACAACATACTCAAAGATCATAAACATCAGAGATCAAACAGGGATCCAATTGAACCAATTACAACTTTAGGGACCAAATTGTAATTTCTGATATATATAAGGACTTAACCCAAATTAAAGTTACCAACTTGAAATTAATCAGGTTTCATGCTTCTCTGTGAAATTTCAGCTCAAAAGGACTTCCCAAACTCATACAATTGCATAAACAAGATTCAGGACCAAAATGCAAACAATTCAAAACATTTAACTGCCAATGTCAGCCCCTAACGGTCACCCGTTCCGAAACTGGCAGAGCCCGTTTCGAAACGCGGGGCCGTTCCGCAACGCGTACCGCAACACGGGCTGATAGTAGCCAACCGTTTCAGAACGGTCCCTCCCGTTTCGGACGCCTGGGCTTGTTTAAGGCACCCGTTCTGAAACGGTAGGTACTGTTCCGGAACACCCTGCACAGATTACCCCAAAATGCATACTTAAACATGCAATTAAACATCCAATCATGCTCCAAATGCCACCAAACTTTACCAACATGCAATTCAACATATATGAGACATACTTGCATCAACAATTCATCAAAACATCAACATATGTGAAAAACCCCAAATCTATAGGCATGCTTCCTACACAAGCAACCATTCAAGCATAAACTTCCAATTCAAGCATATAGTGGCCAACCACAAAAAAAACCAGCATTCTCAACAACATTCAAAATACTTAGGGAGTTCAAAACATCTCCCAAAACATACACATAGGTCCCCCATTGCCAAATTACCAAAAGCTAAATGTACTTAAGAAAACCTTCCATACTTGAGCTTTACTTCCACTTGAATGCTTGCCTTCCTTGCTGCCCTCAAAGTACTTTAATGTTCTGCATTATTGATTTGAGAAAACAAATAGAGAGCATAAGCAAAAGCTTAGTGAGGAATGCTCAATAAAACCATTCAATAATGCATTTATAAAACACTTTATAAATCATGCCTCAAATCATCATTTACACATGCTCAAAAGCATACTTAAACATGCATCTCATGCTTCATATCATAACATGTCATATTGGCCACAAGTGATAAGTTCCATTTCTTTAAAAACAAGTTCATCAACTTTCACCCCAAGGACTTTTAAACACCTTGGCCCCAAGGACTTTTAAACACCTTGGCCCATGGACTTTTAACCACCATGGAAAGGACCACACAAGGACTTTTAACCACCTTTGTGTCTGTATCAAGTTTCACCCCAAGGACTTTTAAACACCTTGGCCCCAAGGACTTTTAAACACCTTGGCCCCATGGACTTTTAAACACCATGGAAAGGACCACACAAGGACTTTTAACCACCTTTGTGTCCGTAGCAAGAATCATCCAAGGACTTTTAACCACCTTGATGTTCTTAAGTAAACAAGGCTCACTCAAGGACTTTTAACCACCTTAGTGACCTTAACCTTTGCAAAACATCACTTGCCAATATACATCATTATCATCAATTTATCCACTGTTTTAAAGCATTAAACCAAGCCATATTCATCATGCATTTAAAAGCATCAAACCTCATTTAATCAATGCTCAAAAACAAGGAACTCTTACCTTGAGCTTCCTTCAACATATGGCTTACAAAAACAGCATTAACCATGCTAAATCATGCTTTCAAAACAGAGTTTAAAACATGCAATAAACCACATTGCACAACAATCAAATCATGGCCACCACTAGAGAGTATTTCCGAAAACTTACACTTGAGCTTAGCAAAGTTGTTTAGACTTAAACTAAGCTCCCAAGACATTGGTTTCAAAGCCGAAAACCCGATTTCACTCACCGATTCCACTTCGCCTCTTGCCGAAGCACCAAATCAAGCCTCCGGATCACCACCACTTGGATCCAAAGATGACTCCCCTGTTTTAACACATCAAAACAGTAGATTAATGCATCATCATGCATTAATATCCTCAATGAAAGCACCTAAACTCGCTGCTCTCATGCCCACTCCATTTTCGGCCACCAAACACAACCGAAAATGCATCCAAACCACTTCTCAACAAAGCCCAACCATTAACCATCAAAACCTAACATCCTTTAACATCATTTAACATCTAAAAAGAACCTAATAACATCCTTATACCTCCAGCAACACCAGATCCACAAGATCACCTAAAAAACAATCAAGAATCACAAGCTAAACTTAGGAAACCCAACCTATCCGGGATTGCATCAATCAAAACTCAATTCCTTATCAATTTAGAGTTCAAATAACATCAAAAACACATCTCAAATCACAGATTTAACAGATCAAACGAAAATCATCAAAAATCACCAAATCTTGCATTATAAGCCAAGATCCATTTCACAACTTAAAAGCCTTTAATAAAACATCAATTAAGGATTGAAAACTTAGGAATTTCAGTAAAGAACTGATAGTTTAGAGGAGAAGGACGTTCTTACCTCCAAACTTGAGTTTCTCCTCTTTTTGGAATCAAAAACCTTGATGAATCAAGTAGCAAATGATGAGGTTTTGTAGATATGGTGATTAGGAATCAAAAGAGAGTTGAAAGGAGAGATTTAGGTGAGAAAATCAGAAACAATTCTCTGGAAAGAAAGTGTTTGGGTTGAGAGAAAATGAGAGAAAAGCAAATAGGAAGTTAGTTATCAAAATGGCCAAAATGGCTTTCCCTCCTCTTTTGATATGTTTAAAAATTAGAATATAGCTTAAAATATCTTAGAAAAATCTGGAGAAACTACTTTTGGAATAATAGCTCTTTAAAGATTCAAAGTTTCAATCCTTTCTAAAACAGTCACAAAACTTTCAAAAATTACATTTTGGTCACTAGCCAAAATGTCACCCTTCCAAAACTCATTTTTCCAAAATTGATTTCACAGTTCACTTAATTATATTAAAAGATGATTTTAGAACATTTTTCCAAAATTTTAATACAACCCGAACTAGGCTTTCCTAAATTCACCCTTTTAGATTCGAACAGCACTTTGACCAAACCGGTCAACGCCCAAAACTTCTAAGCCCAAAACCGGGGCGTTACAACTCTCCCCCCCTTAAGAAATTTTGTCCCCGAAATTTACCTGAAGGAAAGAGATAAGGAAACTGCTTCAGCATGTCTTCCTTCCGCTCCCACGTGGCTTCCTCAACACCTCGATGCTTCCACAGCACCTTCACCAACTCAATGGTCTTGCCACGAAGAACCTTGCTATCCGAATCCAGAACCTTCACCGGTTCCTCATCATAGGTCAAATCCGGATTCAAAACCACTTCCTCCACAGGCATCACATGCGAAGGATCAGATCTATACTTCCGGAGCCTAGAAACATGGAACACATCATGAATCTTCTCCAACTCTTGAGGTAACCTCAGCTTGTACGCAACAGGACCCACACCCTCAACCACCTCGTATGGTCCAATGTACCTAGGGCTCAACTTACCCTTCCGGCCAAACCTCATCACTTTTTTCCAAGGCGAAACCTTCAAGAACACACGGTCACCCACCGCATACTCAATCTCTTTACGCTTCAAATCCGCGTAAGACTTTTGCCGATCAGAGGCAGCCTTCAACCGCTCACAAATGAGCTTTACCTTCTCTGTGGTCCCTTTCAACAAAGCCGGCATCGAAACCAACTTTTGACCAGTTTCAGCCCAACAAAGAGGAGTCCTACACTTCCTCCCGTACAAAGCCTCATAAGGTGCCATCTGTATACTTGCCTGATAACTATTGTTATAAGAAAACTCAACCAAAGGCAGATGCTTCTCCCAAGAACCCTGAAACTCAATCACGCAGAACCTCAACATATCCTCCAAAATCTGGATAACTCGCTCAGACTGACCATCCGACTGAGGATGATAGGATGTACTGAAATGCAACCTTGTACCCAGAGCTTGATGCAAACACTGCCAGAAACGCGATGTGAACCTCGGATCCCTATCCGACACAATCGACTTAGGCACACCATGCAGCCGCACAATCTCAGCAATGTACAGCTCTGCCAACTTAGCCAAAGAAAACGTGGTATGCATAGGCAGGAAATGCGCACACTTCGTTAGGCGATCCACAATAACCCAAACAGAATTCTTCTTCAAGGGAGACAAAGGTAAACCAGATACAAAATCCATGGTAACCCTTTCCCACTTCCATTCAGGGATTTTCAACGGTTGCAACAACCCTGAAGGAACCTGATGCTCAGCATTAACTCGCCGACACACCAAACACTTGCTCACAAACTCAACAACATCCTTCTTCAAACCCACCCAATAGTACTCATCACGAAGATCACGATACATCTTGGTACTACCAGGGTGCATAGCAAAAGGACTACTATGACCTTCAGTCAGAATAGCACGCCTCAACTCAGCATCAGCAGGCACTACTATCCGACTCCCAAAACACAACACACCATCTTCATTAAAGCAGAAATCCGAAGGTCTACCCTCCGCGATATCCTGAACATGAGACACCAAGGAATCATCCAGCAACTGCTTATCCTTGATCAACTGAACCAAAGATGGTTTCACTTGCAACTCAGCAACAAGACCACCATCTTGCGATATGCTCAAGCTAGCAAACATAGCCCTCAGCTCAACAGCTACTTTCCTACTCAAGGCATCCGCAACAACATTAGCTTTTCCAGGTTGATACTCAATCGTCAGATCATAATCCTTGAGCAACTCTTACCAACGCCGCTGCCTAAGATTCAACTCCTTCTGAGACATCAGATACCTCAAACTCTTGTGATCTGTGTACACAGTACACTTCTCACCATACAGATAATGTCTCCAGATCTTCAGAGCAAAAACCACTGCAGCCAGCTCAATATCATGCGTAGGGTAATTGCGCTCATGCACTTTCAACTGCCGCGATGCATAAGCCACCACCTTACCCTCCTGCATCAGCACTGTAACCCCCGTAGCCCGGCCTAGACGGTTGACCCGAACTACGAAGATTACACGGGGAAAACCAAAGTCAGCCCGAAAGTCAACCTTGATTAACGACCCTTTTTTTCTTTTTAGTCTTGTCTAGATGCACATTAGTCCTATATGTGATCACTCAAACACCATACTCAAAGATCACAAACATCAGAGATCAAACGGGGACCCAATTGAACAAATTACAATTTTAGGGACCAAATTGTAATTTCTGTTAAATATGAGGACTTAACCCAAATTAAAGTTACCATATTGCAATTAGTCAGGTTTCATGCTTCACTGCCAAATTTCAGCTCAAACGGACATCCCAAACTCATACAATTGCACAAACAAGATTCAGGACCAAAATGCAAACATTTTGAAACACATAACTGCCACTGACAGCCCCCAACGGTCAACCGTTCCGAAACGGGAGACAGCCCGTTTCGAAACGCGGGGCCGTTCCGCAACGGGTACCGAAACGGGGGTCGGGCAGTGGCCTTTCCGTTTCGGAACGGTGTCACCCGTTTCGGACGCCTGGGCTGCTTCAAGGCACCCGTTCCGAAACGGTTCACCCTGTTCCGAAACACCCTGCACAAAATGCAGAATTTTGCCTATTTAAACATGCAATTAAACATCCAATCATGCTCCAAAAGCCACCAAACTTTGCCAACATGCAATTTAACATAAAAGAGGCATACTGGCATCAACAATTCATCAACATGTCAACATACACGAAAAGCCCCAATTTCAAGGCTAAGCTTCCAACACAAGCAATCCATTTAAACAACATACTTCCAATTCAAACTCATAAGCCAAACCATGTTCCAACAACATCAACAACACAAAACCATACTTGTCTGAACATAAACAAACACATACATCAACCCAAGAGATTCTACCCCATTGCCTTTATTAACTATAGCTATTAACCGAGACATACATCTCAAGTGGAGTCCTTCTTGAATCCCTTGCTCCTCGCTGTCCAAACTTCAAGAATCTGCATTGATGGACAAAAAGGAGCGTAAGCACATAATGCTTAGTGAGGAATGCTAAAAACCAAAACACCATCAATGCAGCGAGCCATAAATCACTTTTAAAACAAACTCGATTTGTTTACCAAAGCCATGTTTGAAAACCCCTTTTCAACAACAAGCTCAAAAACATGCATCGCACATACATGAAAACCAACCCTTAGTTTAGCAAACTAAGAAAACCCTTTTCAAAGCACAACTTGCAAAATCAACCATTTAGCCAAACCATGCATAAACACCATATGCAAGCTAAAACAAAACCTTGGAAAACACTCCCATTTCACAACATACCTTTCTTTAACTTGAAAGCCAATTCAAGCAAGAATCTTTTAAAACCATTTCACAAACCAACCAACACATGCATTAAACCAAAGGCAACATATATGAACCACAACATCATCATCACATGCCTTTAAAAACAAGTCTTAACAAGACTCCAATGCACTAAAGATATTTCATGCTCACATGCATCATTTTCCAAATGATAATCAACACTTGTTCAACTTAACAAGTAAACATGCATTCACAAGCATTATACACTTTCCATGCAACCATGCATCTTTTCAAGCATCTCATGCTTCACATGCAATTATGCATCAATTCAAGCATCTCATGCTTCACATGCAATTATGCATCAATTCAAGCATCCCATGCTTCATCACAATCAAGAACATCATATTGGCCTTCAAGTGATCAACCACATTCACTTTTCAACTCAACACCCAATCGGATACGCGGATTCCGAGCGTTGTCCCTACGCTCCATACACCCTACCAATCCAAGGTCTCCCAAATGGACTTTTAAACACCATTTGACCTCAACATCCTAAGGTTCCCATGTAAGGACTTTTAAACACCATACAACCTTAGCTTTCCCGAGGTTCCCATGTATGGACTTTCAAACACCATACAACCTCAACTTTTCCCCAAGGTTCCCATGTATGGACTTTCAAACACCATACAACCTTGACATGCACAAGGTTCCCATGTATGGACTTTCAAACACCATACAACCTTTGCATTCACCGATTGGTAGTTGTATAACATCACTAACGAGATCCGGGACACCCTACACAAGATCCACACATGGACTTAACACCGCCATTGTGATCTCAACAAGCTCAAGGTTCTCACATATGGACTTTTAAACACCATATAACCTTTGCTCAACCAAGGTCCTCGAATGGGCAACACCTCCATTATGGCCTCAACCATCTCGTTAGGATACTTGAAGGGAGTTTACCGGTCCACTCTTGACCACTCCACCTCCAAGGCGACTTAATTCACGGTGCACCCAATCCTATAGCCGGCTAACTATATCCGATCAAAGAACCAAGAACAACTTACATCACTTGCCAATATAACCACCTTACCACATTAGTCCAATGTTTCACATGCATAACCATAATGCAAAAACCATCACTTACCAACATTAATTCACTGTTTTAAAGCATTAAACAAAGCCATTGAACAACATGCAACACCATGCATCAAATCCACATTTTCAATGTATAAAACCAAGGATCTCTTACCTTGAGCATCCTCCACATATGGCTTTCAAAACCAACATTAAACCATGCTAAAATATGCTTTCAAAACAGATTTAAACCATGCAAAACACATGCATTTCAATCATCAACCACAATTGCTTAAAAGCCAATTCCACAATCATAATTCATGAGCGAAAATTTATTCACTTAGTCTTGAGCATAGCAAAGTTGTTTAGACTTACACTAAGCTCCCCAAAACCTTCAAACCTTGGTTTAAAAGCTGAAAACCCAACTTCACTCACCGATAACCAAAACAAGGCTAGCAACCAAGCCTTCCAAGCATCTGAAACCTTCCGCAACACCTCTAAAGCTCACGGATCAAACTCCCCTGTTTCAAGCACACAAAAACAGCACATTAATGCATCATTATGCATTAAGAACAGCAGCCACACAACCAAACTCGCTGCTCACCACACAACCAACAATTCGGCTACCAAACACAACCGAAATCACCTCCAAACACTACCAAAACTTAACCCAGCCAAGATCCATCACTTCTAACCATTTTTAAACATCAATCAACATCCAAAATGATCACAAACACGTCCTTATACTTCCAGGTATAACAGATCACCAAAAACACTCCAAAAACAACCAAAAACTCAAGCAAAACTTAGGAAATTCAACCTATCCGGGATTGCATTAATTAAACCTCAACATCTAATCAATTTAGCATTCATTTACCATCATTTTGACACTTCAAAACACTGCCCAAACAGATCACACGAAAATTTCACCAAAATCGCCAAATCTTGCATTTTAACCCAAAATCAAGATTTCAATTGAAAAGCCTTTAACAAAACACAAACCAAGGATTGAGAACTTGGGAATTTCAATAAAGAACTTGAAGTTCAGAGGAGAAGGACGTTCTTACCTCCAAACTTGAGTTTCTCCTTTTTGGAGCCAAAAAGCTTGATGAAACAACTTGCAAATTGAGAGGTTTTGTTGATGAGATGATTAGGAATCAAATGAGAGTTGAAATGAGTGATTTGAGTGACAAAATCAGAGGAGGAAATCTGGAGAAATGTGTTTGGTTTGAGAGAAAAGATGAGATAAAATGGTTGAGAGAAAAGTTAGTTAGAATTAGGAAAATATCTTCCCTCCACTTTTCTTTAGTTTAAAAACACTTAATTAATCATTTAATATATTTAGAAAATCTGGAGAAACTCCCATTGGGTAAATAGCTCCTTAAAGATTCAAAGTTTCAATCCTTTATAAAACTGTCACCGAACTTTCAAAAATTACATTTTGGTCACTAGCCAAAATGTCAACCTTCCGAACCTCATTTTCCAAAATTGATTTCACAGTTCACTTTTATATATTAAAAGATGATTTTAGAACATTTTTCCATATTTTTAATGCAACCCGAACTAGGCTTTCCTAAATTCACTCTTATATATTCGATCAGCACTTTGACCGAACCGGTCAACGCCCAAAACTTCTGAGCCCAAAACCGGGGCGTTACAACTCTCCCCCCCTTAGGAAATTTCGTCCTCGAAATTTCAACCAGCGAAAAGAGAACAACAACTTTCTCAAAACACACACAAGGCAACACAAAAACCTCAACCAACATTGAACACTTTCCACACAAAACTCCACTGAACCCAACACCACCACATGCTGTTCACAAACCCAGAACACTCAAAGATAGCCACAACTTAACCTTCCACATATCCGGACTGTACACAGTCCCAACTTCAATCATGAAGAACTTTAACCTTCACAGCACACATTACTGTAACACACAACTTCCAAGACTGGTTTACACAGGGACTCTAACCAATCCAATTCAACCACCATACAAACTTCTCTGCTTCCAAAACTCTTGCAAATCTCAAACCCCTTCCAAGAATCTTCCCAACAAGCAAAAATTCTTAAGCATCAACTGCTTACCCAAACTCCTTAACAAAAGCTGACATTCCTTCACATCTGCCGCTAACATTACCAAAACGACTCACCAGGTCTACTCACCCACAAACCAAAATTTACATCACAACCCCAACTCGGCTCCGCCAGCTGTTCCATACACCACCAGCTGACCTCAAAAGAAATTCACATACACACAACCAGCCAACCACTTGTCATAAGAATCCTTTCAAACAACACAAGCCTTCGATCTTTCATGATCCTTCCACTTCAAACTTCAACCATAACACTTGTCTTACCAGGACATCGCCCAGCCTACCATACATATCAACTCCTCAACTCCTCAAAGGTTGCTAAGAACCAACACTTACAAACACAACCCTTCCACAACAACTTAAATGCTAAGCTACCTCAGCACTTGGAAAAACAACCACTAAACTGCAACCTCACTTAGCACCAAGGAACTACCACTCCCACTTAGCTATTCAAACCACCTGACCGATTCTAACCTCAACCGGTACTCCTCTCCACCAAACCACTAAACTCATAAAGCATCAAACACCAATCTTCTACCAACAGGCTATGCCACTCTCACTATTACTAGCAACTAGCTTAACAAACTCCATTACTTCTAACTTCCACTCAGCACCAACACAACCTCTAAAAACCCATCATCCAACCTAACCCAACCACTATTCTAACAGATTCGATTAATTATTAGCGAGTGTGAACATCGTATGCATGATCACCTACATGCCCTATCAATGCCTGATGTACATGTATGCAAAACCTCTAATGTCATGCCACATGTATGCATGGACCAACATATATAATATAGCATATAACAATGATTTTAACTGTGCATGAATGCCAGTTCACACCCTCCAATAACATCCTCAGATCCGTCTAAGAACAACCTCCTACCTCACTTCTAGCTTATCTAACTCCATCATACCAGCAACTATTAACCACAAGATTCTCACAAAGCCCTCTTCACACCAAAGATGTTCCAAACTACAACCATTACCCCAACATGCTAGCAACAAGACTAAACTTACCACGCAAGGAAAAACCAACAGAAACCAAACTAAGGTAATTAGAGCAAAGATCACTAACAAGGTTACCTGAAAACACAACACCTCTCTGAAGCTTCATCTGACGAGCTCTCTTCCTTGCGGAACCATCAACCTCCTGCCGCACCACTGCAGCACCAGCTACCACACTAGGGCCACCACCACCTCCTTGCGGTAAAGAACCTTGGCTGTTCCGAGCCAACACCAAACAATCACGTCTCATGTGTCCAGCAGACCCACATTTCCAGCAATTCTCCTTTCCCACACTCTTCACAACTTTCTGCTCTTTCTGCCACTTCTGAACCTTGCCTCGGCCGTGCCCACGACCTTTCTGAGATCCTTTGGCTATCACCAAAGCTGACTTCACTCCAAGAGGACAATCACGCTTAACATGCATTTTGGAACCACAATTCCAACAAGCACCCGCACCCCAACAACCTCCAACATGGCGCCTTTCACAACGGTCACACACCGGTGGTTGAACTTCCACTCCTTGCCCAAGCAACTCTTGCTCTACAACAACACCACCGTCACATTGCTCAACCCTTGGAAACTTCCCTCCAAGATACCTTTCATAAAAGGCAGACACAAAGAAATCCCAATCAATATCAGGAATATGTGACGCCACAGCCACTGATGTCCACCAGACACAGGCATCCTCCAACATCAAAGAAACAACACTCCCCAGCTTACAAGCAAGATCACAACCTTCCTGATCCAAGATCAGAACCACACTGACCAACCAGGCCTCAAACATCTCCGGTGTAGAACCATGATATTCCACAGCACCCAAATCAAGCAAACGCTGCTTCGGCAAACCCACACATTCCACGGCCAGCACATCCACTGACTTTATCTTTACCACAGCCTGAGATGTTCCCAACACCTCCTGAACATCAGATGATGAACTCTTCACCACAGAACCAGCTTCTTTCCCTTGCCTTATCACCTCAACCCCAGGCACAGAAAACTGAGACAAAACACCTCCACGAAAGGGTGAATTCCACGCCTTAACAACCTGCCCCAAGGCAGCAACCATCTCACCCAACTGCCATTCTTTCATCGACTTAGCCATACTACTAACAACAACAAACATACAATCACAACAAACAAACAAACCAGTTAGACCAGCATTAAGCAAGGATTCAAACTCCAACTCCAAAATAACACAATAGCTATATTAATAAGGCAATGGGTATCCCGAATCCTCCCCTTTACATGACATAACAGTCAACACAACATGGATATCACAACATCAAGCATATCAAACAACACACCTTGATCATGCTTACATCAAACAGCATCCACTTGCAACAGCATATTATTACATAACATACTCACAGCACTTTCATCATGCATAAAACCAACTCACAGCATCAGCTTATCATCAGCACAAACCACATAAGCTCAACCAAGATTCATAACCATAAAACATGCTTGAAAACATCAGCAACATGCTCAGAAACATCAGCAATTTGCTCAGAAACATCAGCATCATGCCCAGAAACACGTGTTTCAACCAACATTCAACCAACTTTCGTCCACACAACAAGATAAGCATCAACACACATCACAACAACTTACCGTTTTCCCCAAGCATTCGCAACCTGGCTCTGATACCACCAAATGTAACCCCCGTAGCCCAGCCTAGACGGTTGACCCGAACTACGAAGATTACACGGGGAAAACTAAAGTCAACCCGAAAGTCAACCTTGATTAACGACCCTTTTTTTTTCTTTTTAGTCTTGTCTAGATGCACATTAGTCCTATATGTGATCACTCAAACACCATACTCAAAGATCACAAACATCAGAGATCAAACGGGGACCCAATTGAACAAATTACAATTTTAGGGACCAAATTGTAATTTCTGTTAAATATGAGGACTTAACCCAAATTAAAGTTACCATATTGCAATTAGTCAGGTTTCATGCTTCACTGCCAAATTTCAGCTCAAACGGACATCCCAAACTCATACAATTGCACAAACAAGATTCAGGACCAAAATGCAAACATTTTGAAACACATAACTGCCACTGACAGCCCCCAACGGTCAACCGTTCCGAAACGGGAGACAGCCCGTTTCGAAACGCGGGGCCGTTCCGCAACGGGTACCGAAACGGGGGTCGGGCAGTGGCCTTTCCGTTTCGGAACGGTGTCACCCGTTTCGGACGCCTGGGCTGCTTCAAGGCACCCGTTCCGAAACGGTTCACCCTGTTCCGAAACACCCTGCACAAAATGCAGAATTTTGCCTATTTAAACATGCAATTAAACATCCAATCATGCTCCAAAAGCCACCAAACTTTGTCAACATGCAATTTAACATAAAAGAGGCATACTGGCATCAACAATTCATCAACATGTCAACATACACGAAAAGCCCCAATTTCAAGGCTAAGCTTCCAACACAAGCAATCCATTTAAACAACATACTTCCAATTCAAACTCATAAGCCAAACCATGTTCCAACAACATCAACAACACAAAACCATACTTGTCTGAACATAAACAAACACATACATCAACCCAAGAGATTCTACCCCATTGCCTTTATTAACTATAGCTATTAACCGAGACATACATCTCAAGTGGAGTCCTTCTTGAATCCATTGCTCCTCGCTGTCCAAACTTCAAGAATCTGCATTGATGGACAAAAAGGAGCGTAAGCACATAATGCTTAGTGAGGAATGTTCAAAACCAAAACACCATCAATGCAGCGAGCCATAAATCACTTTTAAAACAAACTCGATTTGTTTACCAAAGCCATGTTTGAAAACCCCTTTTCAACAACAAGCTCAAAAACATGCATCGCACATACATGAAAACCAACCCTTAGTTTAGCAAACTAAGAAAACCCTTTTCAAAGCACAACTTGCAAAATCAACCATTTAGCCAAACCATGCATAAACACCATATGCAAGCTAAAACAAAACCTTGGAAAACACTCCCATTTCACAACATACCTTTCTTTAACTTGAAAGCCAATTCAAGCAAGAATCTTTTAAAACCATTTCATAAACCAACCAACACATGCATT
This sequence comes from Hibiscus trionum, assembly GCA_030270665.1. Lineage (NCBI taxonomy): Eukaryota > Viridiplantae > Streptophyta > Magnoliopsida > Malvales > Malvaceae > Hibiscus > Hibiscus trionum. The sequence goes on along the minus strand of BSYR01000007.1, from coordinate 1,821,427 downwards.
AAACCAAAGGCAACATATATGAACCACAACATCATCATCACATGCCTTTAAAAACAAGTCTTAACAAGACTCCAATGCACTAAAGATATTTCATGCTCACATGCATCATTTTCCAAATGATAATCAACACTTGTTCAACTTAACAAGTAAACATGCATTCACAAGCATTATACACTTTCCATGCAACCATGCATCTTTTCAAGCATCTCATGCTTCACATGCAATTATGCATCAATTCAAGCATCTCATGCTTCACATGCAATTATGCATCAATTCAAGCATCCCATGCTTCATCACAATCAAAAACATCATATTGGCCTTCAAGTGATCAACCACATTCACTTTTCAACTCAACACCCAATCGGATACGCGGATTCCGAGCGTTGTCCCTACGCTCCATACACCCTACCAATCCAAGGTCTCCCAAATGGACTTTTAAACACCATTTGACCTCAACATCCTAAGGTTCCCATGTAAGGACTTTTAAACACCATACAACCTTAGCTTTCCCGAGGTTCCCATGTATGGACTTTCAAACACCATACAACCTCAACTTTTCCCCAAGGTTCCCATGTATGGACTTTCAAACACCATACAACCTTGACATGCACAAGGTTCCCATGTATGGACTTTCAAACACCATACAACCTTTGCATTCACCGATTGGTAGTTGTATAACATCACTAACGAGATCCGGGACACCCTACACAAGATCCACACATGGACTTAACACCGCCATTGTGATCTCAACAAGCTCAAGGTTCTCACATATGGACTTTTAAACACCATATAACCTTTGCTCAACCAAGGTCCTCGAATGGGCAACACCTCCATTATGGCCTCAACCATCTCGTTAGGATACTTGAAGGGAGTTTACCGGTCCACTCTTGACCACTCCACCTCCAAGGCGACTTAATTCACGGTGCACCCAATCCTATAGCCGGCTAACTATATCCGATCAAAGAACCAAGAACCACTTACATCACTTGCCAATATAACCACCTTACCACATTAGTCCAATGTTTCACATGCATAACCATAATGCAAAAACCATCACTTACCAACATTAATTCACTGTTTTAAAGCATTAAACAAAGCCATTGAACAACATGCAACACCATGCATCAAATCCACATTTTCAATGTATAAAACCAAGGATCTCTTACCTTGAGCATCCTCCACATATGGCTTTCAAAACCAACATTAAACCATGCTAAAATATGCTTTCAAAACAGATTTAAACCATGCAAAACACATGCATTTCAATCATCAACCACAATTGCTTAAAAGCCAATTCCACAATCATAATTCATGAGCGAAAATTTATTCACTTAGTCTTGAGCATAGCAAAGTTGTTTAGACTTACACTAAGCTCCCCAAAACCTTCAAACCTTGGTTTAAAAGCTGAAAACCCAACTTCACTCACCGATAACCAAAACAAGGCTAGCCACCAAGCCTTCCAAGCATCTGAAACCTTCCGCAACACCTCTAAAGCTCACGGATCAAACTCCCCTGTTTCAAGCACACAAAAACAGCTCATTAATGCATCATTATGCATTAAGAACAGCAGCCACACAACCAAACTCGCTGCTCACCACACAACCAACAATTCGGCTACCAAACACAACCGAAATCACCTCCAAACACTACCAAAACTTAACCCAGCCAAGATCCATCACTTCTAACCATTTTTAAACATCAATCAACATCCAAAATGATCACAAACACGTCCTTATACTTCCAGGTATAACAGATCACCAAAAACACTCCAAAAACAACCAAAAACTCAAGCAAAACTTAGGAAATTCAACCTATCCGGGATTGCATTAATTAAACCTCAACATCTAATCAATTTAGCATTCATTTACCATCATTTTGACACTTCAAAACACTGCCCAAACAGATCACACGAAAATTTCACCAAAATCGCCAAATCTTGCATTTTAAGCCAAAATCAAGATTTCAATTGAAAAGCCTTTAACAAAACACAAACCAAGGATTGAGAACTTGGGAATTTCAATAAAGAACTTGAAGTTCAGAGGAGAAGGACGTTCTTACCTCCAAACTTGAGTTTCTCCTTTTTGGAGCCAAAAAGCTTGATGAAACAACTTGCAAATTGAGAGGTTTTGTTGATGAGATGATTAGGAATCAAATGAGAGTTGAAATGAGTGATTTGAGTGACAAAATCAGAGGAGGAAATCTGGAGAAATGTGTTTGGTTTGAGAGAAAAGATGAGATAAAATGGTTGAGAGAAAAGTTAGTTAGAATTAGGAAAATATCTTCCCTCCACTTTTCTTTAGTTTAAAAACACTTAATTAATCATTTAATATATTTAGAAAATCTGGAGAAACTCCCATTGGGTAAATAGCTCCTTAAAGATTCAAAGTTTCAATCCTTTATAAAACTGTCACCGAACTTTCAAAAATTACATTTTGGTCACTAGCCAAAATGTCAACCTTCCGAACCTCATTTTCCAAAATTGATTTCACAGTTCACTTTTATATATTAAAAGATGATTTTAGAACATTTTTCCATATTTTTAATGCAACCCGAACTAGGCTTTCCTAAATTCACTCTTATATATTCGATCAGCACTTTGACCGAACCGGTCAACGCCCAAAACTTCTGAGCCCAAAACCGGGGCGTTACAACTCTCCCCCCTTAGGAAATTTCGTCCTCGAAATTTCAACCAGCGAAAAGAGAACAACAACTTTCTCAAAACACACACAAGGCAACACAAAAACCTCAACCAACATTGAACACTTTCCACACAAAACTCCACTGAACCCAACACCACCACATGCTGTTCACAAACCCAGAACACTCAAAGATAGCCACAACTTAACCTTCCACATATCCGGACTGTACACAGTCCCAACTTCAATCATGAAGAACTTTAACCTTCACAGCACACATTACTGTAACACACAACTTCCAAGACTGGTTTACACAGGGACTCTAACCAATCCAATTCAACCACCATACAAACTTCTCTGCTTCCAAAACTCTTGCAAATCCCAAACCCCTTCCAAGAATCTTCCCAACAAGCAAAAATTCTTAAGCATCAACTGCTTACCCAAACTCCTTAACAAAAGCTGACATTCCTTCACATCTGCCGCTAACATTACCAAAACGACTCACCAGGTCTACTCACCCACAAACCAAAATTTACATCACAACCCCAACTCGGCTCCGCCAGCTATTCCATACACCACCAGCTGACCTCAAAAGAAATTAACATACACACAACCAGCCAACCACTTGTCATAAGAATCCTTTCAAACAACACAAGCCTTCGATCTTTCATGATCCTTCCACTTCAAACTTCAACCATAACACTTGTCTTACCAGGACATCGCCCAGCCTACCATACATATCAACTCCTCAACTCCTCAAAGGTTGCTAAGAACCAACACTTACAAACACAACCCTTCCACAACAACTTAAATGCTAAGCTACCTCAGCACTTGGAAAAACAACCACTAAACTGCAACCTCACTTAGCACCAAGGAACTACCACTCCCACTTAGCTATTCAAACCACCTGACCGATTCTAACCTCAACCGGTACTCCTCTCCACCAAACCACTAAACTCATAAAGCATCAAACACCAATCTTCTACCAACAGGCTATGCCACTCTCACTATTACTAGCAACTAGCTTAACAAACTCCATTACTTCTAACTTCCACTCAGCACCAACACAACCTCTAAAAACCCATCATCCAACCTAACCCAACCACTATTCTAACAGATTCGATTAATTATTAGCGAGTGTGAACATCGTATGCATGATCACCTACATGCCCTATCAATGCCTGATGTACATGTATGCAAAACCTCTAATGTCATGCCACATGTATGCATGGACCAACATATATAATATAGCATATAACAATGATTTTAACTGTGCATGAATGCCAGTTCACACCCTCCAATAACATCCTCAGATCCGTCTAAGAACAACCTCCTACCTCACTTCTAGCTTATCTAACTCCATCATACCAGCAACTATTAACCACAAGATTCTCACAAAGCCCTCTTCACACCAAAGATGTTCCAAACTACAACCATTACCCCAACATGCTAGCAACAAGACTAAACTTACCACGCAAGGAAAAACCAACAGAAACCAAACTAAGGTAATTAGAGCAAAGATCACTAACAAGGTTACCTGAAAACACAACACCTCTCTGAAGCTTCATCTGACGAGCTCTCTTCCTTGCGGAACCATCAACCTCCTGCCGCACCACTGCAGCACCAGCTACCACACTAGGGCCACCACCACCTCCTTGCGGTAAAGAACCTTGGCTGTTCCGAGCCAACACCAAACAATCACGTCTCATGTGTCCAGCAGACCCACATTTCCAGCAATTCTCCTTTCCCACACTCTTCACAACTTTCTGCTCTTTCTGCCACTTCTGAACCTTGCCTCGGCCGTGCCCACGACCTTTCTGAGATCCTTTGGCTATCACCAAAGCTGACTTCACTCCAAGAGGACAATCACGCTTAACATGCATTTTGGAACCACAATTCCAACAAGCACCCGCACCCCAACAACCTCCAACATGGCGCCTTTCACAACGGTCACACACCGGTGGTTGAACTTCCACTCCTTGCCCAAGCAACTCTTGCTCTACAACAACACCACCGTCACATTGCTCAACCCTTGGAAACTTCCCTCCAAGATACCTTTCATAAAAGGCAGACACAAAGAAATCCCAATCAATATCAGGAATATGTGACGCCACAGCCACTGATGTCCACCAGACACAGGCATCCTCCAACATCAAAGAAACAACACTCCCCAGCTTACAAGCAAGATCACAACCTTCCTGATCCAAGATCAGAACCACACTGACCAACCAGGCCTCAAACATCTCCGGTGTAGAACCATGATATTCCACAGCACCCAAATCAAGCAAACGCTGCTTCGGCAAACCCACACATTCCACGGCCAGCACATCCACTGACTTTATCTTTACCACAGCCTGAGATGTTCCCAACACCTCCTGAACATCAGATGATGAACTCTTCACCACAGAACCAGCTTCTTTCCCTTGCCTTATCACCTCAACCCCAGGCACAGAAAACTGAGACAAAACACCTCCACGAAAGGGTGAATTCCACGCCTTAACAACCTGCCCCAAGGCAGCAACCATCTCACCCAACTGCCATTCTTTCATCGACTTAGCCATACTACTAACAACAACAAACATACAATCACAACAAACAAACAAACCAGTTAGACCAGCATTAAGCAAGGATTCAAACTCCAACTCCAAAATAACACAATAGCTATATTAATAAGGCAATGGGTATCCCGAATCCTCCCCTTTACATGACATAACAGTCAACACAACATGGATATCACAACATCAAGCATATCAAACAACACACCTTGATCATGCTTACATCAAACAGCATCCACTTGCAACAGCATATTATTACATAACATACTCACAGCACTTTCATCATGCATAAAACCAACTCACAGCATCAGCTTATCATCAGCACAAACCACATAAGCTCAACCAAGATTCATAACCATAAAACATGCTTGAAAACATCAGCAACATGCTCAGAAACATCAGCAATTTGCTCAGAAACATCAGCATCATGCCCAGAAACACGTGTTTCAACCAACATTCAACCAACTTTCGTCCACACAACAAGATAAGCATCAACACACATCACAACAACTTACCGTTTTCCCCAAGCATTCGCAACCTGGCTCTGATACCACCAAATGTAACCCCCGTAGCCCAGCCTAGACGGTTGACCCGAACTACGAAGATTACACGGGGAAAACTAAAGTCAACCCGAAAGTCAACCTTGATTAACGACCCTTTTTTTTTCTTTTTAGTCTTGTCTAGATGCACATTAGTCCTATATGTGATCACTCAAACACCATACTCAAAGATCACAAACATCAGAGATCAAACGGGGACCCAATTGAACAAATTACAATTTTAGGGACCAAATTGTAATTTCTGTTAAATATGAGGACTTAACCCAAATTAAAGTTACCATATTGCAATTAGTCAGGTTTCATGCTTCACTGCCAAATTTCAGCTCAAACGGACATCCCAAACTCATACAATTGCACAAACAAGATTCAGGACCAAAATGCAAACATTTTGAAACACATAACTGCCACTGACAGCCCCCAACGGTCAACCGTTCCGAAACGGGAGACAGCCCGTTTCGAAACGCGGGGCCGTTCCGCAACGGGTACCGAAACGGGGGTCGGGCAGTGGCCTTTCCGTTTCGGAACGGTGTCACCCGTTTCGGACGCCTGGGCTGCTTCAAGGCACCCGTTCCGAAACGGTTCACCCTGTTCCGAAACACCCTGCACAAAATGCAGAATTTTGCCTATTTAAACATGCAATTAAACATCCAATCATGCTCCAAAAGCCACCAAACTTTGTCAACATGCAATTTAACATAAAAGAGGCATACTGGCATCAACAATTCATCAACATGTCAACATACACGAAAAGCCCCAATTTCAAGGCTAAGCTTCCAACACAAGCAATCCATTTAAACAACATACTTCCAATTCAAACTCATAAGCCAAACCATGTTCCAACAACATCAACAACACAAAACCATACTTGTCTGAACATAAACAAACACATACATCAACCCAAGAGATTCTACCCCATTGCCTTTATTAACTATAGCTATTAACCGAGACATACATCTCAAGTGGAGTCCTTCTTGAATCCATTGCTCCTCGCTGTCCAAACTTCAAGAATCTGCATTGATGGACAAAAAGGAGCGTAAGCACATAATGCTTAGTGAGGAATGTTCAAAACCAAAACACCATCAATGCAGCGAGCCATAAATCACTTTTAAAACAAACTCGATTTGTTTACCAAAGCCATGTTTGAAAACCCCTTTTCAACAACAAGCTCAAAAACATGCATCGCACATACATGAAAACCAACCCTTAGTTTAGCAAACTAAGAAAACCCTTTTCAAAGCACAACTTGCAAAATCAACCATTTAGCCAAACCATGCATAAACACCATATGCAAGCTAAAACAAAACCTTGGAAAACACTCCCATTTCACAACATACCTTTCTTTAACTTGAAAGCCAATTCAAGCAAGAATCTTTTAAAACCATTTCACAAACCAACCAACACATGCATTAAACCAAAGGCAACATATATGAACCACAACATCATCATCACATGCCTTTAAAAACAAGTCTTAACAAGACTCCAATGCACTAAAGATATTTCATGCTCACATGCATCATTTTCCAAATGATAATCAACACTTGTTCAACTTAACAAGTAAACATGCATTCACAAGCATTATACACTTTCCATGCAACCATGCATCTTTTCAAGCATCTCATGCTTCACATGCAATTATGCATCAATTCAAGCATCTCATGCTTCACATGCAATTATGCATCAATTCAAGCATCCCATGCTTCATCACAATCAAGAACATCATATTGGCCTTCAAGTGATCAACCACATTCACTTTTCAACTCAACACCCAATCGGATACGCGGATTCCGAGCGTTGTCCCTACGCTCCATACACCCTACCAATCCAAGGTCTCCCAAATGGACTTTTAAACACCATTTGAGCTCAACATCCTAAGGTTCCCATGTAAGGACTTTTAAACACCATACAACCTTAGCTTTCCCGAGGTTCCCATGTATGGACTTTCAAACACCATACAACCTCAACTTTTCCCCAAGGTTCCCATGTATGGACTTTCAAACACCATACAACCTTGACATGCACAAGGTTCCCATGTATGGACTTTCAAACACCATACAACCTTTGCATTCACCGATTGGTAGTTGTATAACATAACTAACGAGATCCGGGACACCCTACACAAGATCCACACATGGACTTAACACCGCCATTGTGATCTCAACAAGCACAAGGTTCTCACATATGGACTTTTAAACACCATATAACCTTTGCTCAACCAAGGTCCTCGAATGGGCAACACCTCCATTATGACCTCAACCATCTCGTTAGGATACTTGAAGGGAGTTTACCGGTCCACTCTTGACCACTCCACCTCCAAGGCGACTTAATTCACGGTGCACCCAATCCTATAGCCGGCTAACTATATCCGATCAAAGAACCAAGAACCACTTACATCACTTGCCAATATAACCACCTTACCACATTAGTCCAATGTTTCACATGCATAACCATAATGCAAAAACCATCACTTACCAACATTAATTCACTGTTTTAAAGCATTAAACAAAGCCATTGAACAACATGCAACACCATGCATCAAATCCACATTTTCAATGTATAAAACCAAGGATCTCTTACCTTGAGCATCCTCCACATATGGCTTTCAAAACCAACATTAAACCATGCTAAAATATGCTTTCAAAACAGATTTAAACCATGCAAAACACATGCATTTCAATCATCAACCACAATTGCTTAAAAGCCAATTCCACAATCATAATTCAAGAGCGAAAATTTATTCACTTACTCTTGAGCTTAGCAAAGTTGTTTAGACTTACACTAAGCTCCCAAGAACCTTCAAACCATGGTTTAAAAGCTGAAAACCCAACTTCACTCACCGATAACCAAAACAAGGCTAGCCACCAAGCCTTCCAAGCATCCGAAACCTTCCGCAACACCTCTAAAGCTCACGGATCAAACTCCCCTGTTTCAAGCACACAAAAACAGCACATTAATGCATCATTATGCATTAAGAACAGCAGCCACACAACCAAACTCGCTGCTCACCACACAACCAACAATTCGGCTACCAAACACAACCGAAATCACCTCCAAACACTACCAAAACTTAACCCAGCCAAGATCCATCACTTCTAACCATTTTTAAACATCAATCAACATCCAAAATGATCACAAACACGTCCTTATACTTCCAGGTATAACAGATCACCAAAAACACTCCAAAAACAACCAAAAACTCAAGCAAAACATAGGAAATTCAACCTATCCGGGATTGCATTAATTAAACCTCAACTTCTAATCAATTTAGCATTCATTTAACATCATTTTGACACTTCAAAACACTGCCCAAACAGATCACACGAAAATTTCACCAAAATCGCCAAATCTTGCATTTTAACCCAAAATCAAGATTTCAATTGAAAAGCCTTTAACAAAACACAAACCAAGGATTGAGAACTTGGGAATTTCAATAAAGAACTTGAAGTTCAGAGGAGAAGGACGTTCTTACCTCCAAACTTGAGTTTCTCCTTTTTGGAGCCAAAAAGCTTGATGAAACAACTTGGAAATTAAGAGGTTTTGTTGATGAGATAATTAGGAATCAAATGAGAGTTGAAATGAGTGATTTGAGTGACAAAATCAGAGGAGGAAATCTGGAGAAATGTGTTTGGTTTGAGAGAAAAGATGAGAGAAAATGGTTGAGAGAAAAAGTTAGTTAGAATTAGGAAAATATCTTCCCTCCACTTTTCTTTAGTTTAAAAACACTTAATTAATCATTTAATATATTTAGAAAATCTGGAGAAACTCCCATTGGGTAAATAGCTCCTTAAAGATTCAAAGTTTCAATCCTTTATAAAACTGTCACCGAACTTTCAAAAATTACATTTTGGTCACTATCCAAAATGTCAACCTTCCGAACCTCATTTTCCATATTTTTAATGCAACCCGAACTAGGCTTTCCTAAATTCACTCTTATATATTCGATCAGCACTTTGACCGAACGGTCAACGCCCAAAACTTCTGAGCCCAAAACCGGGGCGTTACAAGCACACACCCCAAACCAACATAGGATGCATCACTGTAAACCACAAACTCTTTCCCTGATTCAGGCTGAATCAAGATAGGAGCTTGCGTCAAAGCCGCCTTAAGCTTCTCAAAAGCCTGCTGTCTCGCTTCCGTCCACTCATACTTAACATCCTTTTGCAACAGCTTCGTCAAAGGAGCAGCAATCTTGGAAAAACCGTCCACAAACCTACGGTAGTATCCCGCCAAACCAAGGAAACTACGGACCTCATGAACAGACTTAGGAACTTTCCAATTCATCACTGCCTCAATCTTCTGAGGATCAACACGAATCCCCTCAGCTGAGACCACATGCCCAAGAAACATCACCTCCTTAAGCCAGAACTCACACTTGCTCAGCTTAGCATAGAGCTGATTCTCCAACAAAGCCTGCAGCACAATCCTCAAATGCTCTTCATGCTCCTCCTCAGTACGCGAGTACACGAGGATATCATCAATGAATACCACAACGAACTTGTCCAGGTATTCATGAAACACACGATTCATCATGTCCATGAAAGCAGCAGGAGCATTTGTCAGACCAAACGGCATCACAAGGAACTCATAATGCCCATACCTTGTCCTGAAAGCTGTCTTAGGCACATCCACATCCTTCACCTTCAACTGATAATACCCTGACCTCAAGTCAATCTTAGAGAACACAGCAGCTCCCCGAAATTGATCAAAGAGATCATCAATCCTCGGCAAAGGATACCGATTCTTGATAGTCAACTTGTTCAGCTGACGGTAATCAATGCACATCCTCATAGTGCCATCCTTCTTCTTCACAAACAAGACCGGTGCTCCCCAAGGTGACACACTCGGCCGGATGAAACCACGATCAAGCAACTCTTGCAACTGCGTCTTCAGCTCCTTCAGCTCCTTAGGTGCCATTCTATAAGGAATAATGGACACAGGAGTTGTATTCTCATACAGCTCAATTCCAAACTCCACCTCGCGGTTAGGAGGTAAACCAGGCAACTCCTCAGGAAACACACCAGGAAACTCCTTCACAACTCTCATATCTTGCACCCTCAACTCTTTAGAGCTAGGATTCATCACAAAAGCTAGATAGGCTTCGCAACCTTGCCTCAGCATCCTGCTCGCCTCCAAGGTAGACACCACATTGGCAAGAAACTTCACATTCTCACCAACCACAACAACTTCATAATCATCCGCAAGCTTAAGCGAAACTCGCTTGTTTTCACAATCCACAATAGCACGATGCTCAGCAAGCCAATCCATACCAAGGATTACATCAAAACCATAAAAGGGCAACTCCATAAGATCAACATGAAAAACATGTTCTTGAACAACCAAGGGACACCTTCTATAAAGCTTTCGAGTCACAACAGTCTCACCAAAAGAACTAGTGACACGAACACCAACATCCAAAGACTCAACAGGCAAACCAAGCAATTCAGCATGCTCACGCAAAATGTATGAATGCGTAGATCCAGAATCTATCAAAGAAAGCAATGACAAGGATTGCAAAGTAAAGGTACCTGCAATCACATCCGCATCATTCCTTCCCTCACGCTGAGCATACACCCTCGCTTGGCCTCCACCTTCAGGCTGAATAGCCACAACATGGGCCACTCCACGACCACCTTCCTCTCTCCTCTGGAAATTACCACGGCCGCGCCCATGACCTCTCTGCGGTGCAGCAACAACAGGAGCACGCACTTGATCACCAGCCAACCTAGGACAATCTCGCCTCAAATGGTCTGCGGATCCACAATTCCAACACCCATTACCAGCTGCCGCAACGCTTCATGTGACCACGTGAACCACAGATCCAACAAGCACTCGGATCAGCTCTAGCATTGCCTCTTCTAGCAGGTGCACCACCACCTCTCTTAGCTGAAGACTGATACTTCTTATCACGTCCCCTCTTGTTCCGTCCACCTCCGGAACTATACTCAGCAGCTCTCTTACCAGAACTTGCTCCAGCACCTTTCGCAGATAAACCCAAGTTCATCTCAATGTCCTTGGCTCGGCCCACCAACACATCAAAATCATCATACTCGGTGGCCATCAAATACATTTTCACATCCGTCACTAAGCCATAACGGAACCTCTCGCACCTTGCCCGCTCATCAGGTACCAGCTCAGGTGCATACTGACTGAGTCGCACAAATTGTACTTCATACTCAGCCACATTCATGCTCCCTTGGGTAAGAGACATGAATTCACGCTTCTTCTCATCAAGGTATCTAACACCAAGATATCTCCGCTTGAACACATTCTGGAAGAATGTCCAAGTCACATCAGCTTCAACCATCCCAGCTATGGTGGTCGTCCACCACGTATACGCATCGTCCTGCAGCAAGGATACAACACAACCCAGCTTTTGCACATCAGTGCAACTCATCTGACCCAAGATTCGCTTGGTACTCTCTAGCCAAGCTTTAGAACTCTCAGCAGACATACCCCTGAACTCAGTCCCACCAAGACTGCGTAAGCGCTCCAAAGGTAGTCTAACACCAGCATCTCCCTGATGCCCAGCTCCTTGAGCTCCGGCTACTGCTGCTCGGAAAGCACCCGCAATAGCTTGTACCAACATAGACATATCAGGCATAGCTTGCCCCTGACCAACCTCTGGTCCAGCAGCTCCAGCACCAGCTGCAGCTTCAGCTCTTTCACCCTCAGCACCACCACCAGGTGGAAGAGGAGGTATCACCGCACTACCAGTGTTTTCCTCATTCTCGTTCTCATTAGGAGCCGTAGCTCGCACATTACCTCGTAACTCTCTACGTGGTGCCATACTTTTACCATGCAATCACAATGCAAATAAAACGAAGTCAGGCCCAGCAAGGTAAGCAATCCAAGTATTCAAGCTCAATTTCATTCAAAATCAACACCATTTCATTAGCTTTTATTTGGCAATGGGTACCCACAACATGCTACATCACAGCATACATCTCAATTGCATCCAAATCACAAGCCACTAAACATGCTTTCGATCAACAAGCATACAAGGCACACATACTTCAATCAAGCACACATTCATTCCCAATTACTCGAGAACTCAGCTCTGATACCACCAAATGTAAACCCCTTAACCCGGCCTAGACGGTTGACCCGAATTAAGAGAGTCACACGGGGAAAACCAAAGGCAACCCGAAAGTCAACCTTGATTAACGACCCTTTTTTTTCTTTTTAAACTTGTCTAGATGCATATTAATCCTTAGATATGATCATACAACAGCATACTCAAAGATCATAAACATCAGAGATCAAACAGGGATCCAATTGAACCAATTACAACTTTAGGGACCAAATTGTAATTTCTGATATATATAAGGACTTAACCCAAATTAAAGTTACCAACTTGAAATTAATCAGGTTTCATGCTTCTCTGTGAAATTTCAGCTCAAAAGGACTTCCCAAACTCATACAATTGCACAAACAAGATTCAGGACCAAAATGCAAACAATTCAAAACATTTAACTGCCAATGTCAGCCCCTAACGGTCACCCGTTCCGAAACAGGCAGAGCCCGTTTCGAAACGCGGGGCCGTTCCGCAACGCGTACCGCAACACGGGCTGACAGTAGCCAACCGTTTCAGAACGGTCCCTCCCATTTCGGACGCCTGGGCTTGTTTAAGGCACACGTTCCGAAACGGTAGGTACTGTTCCGGAACACCCTGCACAGATTACCCTAAAATGCATACTTAAACATGCAATTAAACATCCAATCATGCTCCAAATGCCACCAAACTTTACCAACATGCAATTCAACATATATGAGACATACTTGCATCAACAATTCATCAAAACATCAACATATGTGAAAAACCCCAAATCTATAGGCATGCTTCCTACACAAGCAACCATTCAAGCATAAACTTCCAATTCAAGCATATAGTGGCCAACCACAAAAAAAAACCAGCATTCTCAACAACATTCAAAATACTTAGGGAGTTCAAAACATCTCCCAAAACATACACATAGGTCCCCCATTGCCAAATTACCAAAAGCTAAATGTACTTAAGAAAACCTTCCATACTTGAGCTTTACTTCCACTTGAATGCTTGCCTTCCTTGCTGCCCTCAAAGTACTTTAATGTTCTGCATTATTGATTTGAGAAAACAAATAGAGAGCATAAGCAAAAGCTTAGTGAGGAATGCTCAATAAAACCATTCAATAATGCATTTATAAAACACTTTATAAATCATGCCTCAAATCATCATTTACACATGCTCAAAAGCATACTTAAACATGCATCTCATGCTTCATATCATAACATGTCATATTGGCCACAAGTGATAAGTTCCATTTCTTTAAAAACAAGTTCATCAACTTTCACCCCATGGACTTTTAAACACCTTGGCCCCAAGGACTTTTAAACACCTTGGCCCCAAGGACTTTTAAACACCTTGGCCCATGGACTTTTAACCACCATGGAAAGGACCACACAAGGACTTTTAACCACCTTTGTGTCCGTATCAAGTTTCACCCCAAGGACTTTTAAACACCTTGGCCCCAAGGACTTTTAAACACCTTGGCCCCATGGACTTTTAAACACCATGGAAAGGACCACACAAGGACTTTTAACCACCTTTGTGTCCGTAGCAAGAATCATCCAAGGACTTTTAACCACCTTGATGTTCTTAAGTAAACAAGGCTCACTCAAGGACTTTTAACCACCTTAGTGACCTTAACCTTTGCAAAACATCACTTGCCAATATAAATCATTATCATCAATTTATCCACTGTTTTAAAGCATTAAACCAAGCCATATTCATCATGCATTTAAAAGCATCAAACCTCATTTAATCAATGCTCAAAAACAAGGAACTCTTACCTTGAGCTTCCTTCAACATATGGCTTACAAAAACAGCATTAACCATGCTAAATCATGCTTTCAAAACAGAGTTTAAAACATGCAATAAACCACATTGCACAACAATCAAATCATGGCCACCATTAGAGAGTATTTCCGAAAACTTACACTTGAGCTTAGCAAAGTTGTTTAGACTTAAACTAAGCTCCCAAGACATTGGTTTCAAAGCCGAAAACCCGATTTCACTCACCGATTCCACTTCGCCTCTTGCCGAAGCACCAAATCAAGCCTCCGGATCACCACCACTTGGATCCAAAGATGACTCCCCTGTTTTAACACATCAAAACAGTAGATTAATGCATCATCATGCATTAATATCCTCAATGAAAGCACCTAAACTCGCTGCTCTCATCCCCACTCCATTTTCGGCCACCAAACACAACCGAAAATGCATCCAAACCACTTCTCAACAAAGCCCAGCCATTAACCATCAAAACCTAACATCCTTTAACATCATTTAACATCTAAAAAGAACCTAATAACATCCTTATACCTCCAGCAACACCAGATCCACAAGATCACCTCAAAAACAATCAAGAATCACAAGCTAAACTTAGGAAACCCAACCTATCCGGGATTGCATCAATCAAAACTCAATTCCTTATCAATTTAGAGTTCAAATAACATCAAAAACACATCTCAAATCACAGATTTAACAGATCAAACGAAAATCATCAAAAATCACCAAATCTTGCATTATAAGCCAAGATCCATTTCACAACTTAAAAGCCTTTAATAAAACATCAATTAAGGATTGAAAACTTAGGAATTTCATTAAAGAACTGATAGTTTAGAGGAGAAGGACGTTCTTACCTCCAAACTTGAGTTTCTCCTCTTTTTGGAATCAAAAACCTTGATGAATCAAGTAGCAAATGATGAGGTTTTGTAGATATGATGATTAGGAATCAAAAGAGAGTTGAAAGGAGAGATTTAGGTGAGAAAATCAGAAACAATTCTCTGGAAAGAAAGTGTTTGGGTTGAGAGAAAATGAGAGAAAAGAAAATAGGAAGTTAGTTATCAAAAATGGCCAAAATGGCTTTCCCTCCTCTTTTGATATGTTTAAAAATCAGAATATAGCTTAAAATATCTTAGAAAAATCTGGAGAAACTACTTTTGGAATAATAGCTCCTTAAAGATTCAAAGTTTCAACCCTTTCTAAAACAGTCACAAAACTTTCAAAAATTACATTTTGGTCACTAGCCAAAATGTCACCCTTCCAAAACTCATTTTTCCAAAATTGATTTCACAGTTCACTTAATTATATTAAAAGATGATTTTAGAACATTTTTCCAAAATTTTAATGCAACCCGAACTAGGCTTTCCTAAATTCACCCTTTTAGATTCGAACAGCACTTTGACCAAACCGGTCAACGCCCAAAACTTCTAAGCCCAAAACCGGGGCATTACAATTAAATCCATTTTAATATTTAATAAATCATTTAAAACACATGACAAATTAGAGAAAATGCTTAATTGCTATTAAGCTCACTAAAGGTTCTAAGATCTTGACTCTTTTTGAAAAACACCCTTTTTCCACAACTTTAAAACTTTACATTTTGGTCACTACACAAAATGTATACTTTCCAAAATTATTTTGCAAAATCGATTTAACCAATCTCTTAAATATAATTTTAGAGGATTTAATAAATTTTTATCTTATTTTTATCTCATCTCAAACCTTGATTTCCCTAAACAATCTCTTAACGATTCGAACAACCGATTACCGGTTCCACTAGCCCAACCCAACTCGCAAAACACCTAGGCCCAAAACCGTGGCGTTACACATTAGCATCTCAACAAGGATCATAATTACAATTTATAAGCAATATGAACTAGATCATTAATCATCCAATCGATCATGATAACATGTAGAACTAATAAATTCAGCCAATAATCAATCAAGGGTTTAATTATATTATAAGCTTTCTTGGATTTTAAGTAACAAGTAAGGGCAAGTTTTATTCTTTTAATTTCAAGCTCAATTATCAATTTAATTGCCTTGGTATTTAGTTTCCTCTAGGTAATCGAGTCTCCAACCAACTATCGCCACAAGATGGTACATTAGTACCGATCAAAATCCTCCGACTATCGCCAAGTGACCACATCTCATACCTCCTACTTTCGCCAAATAAGGCCTTAGCCTCGGACCGTAGTCCACCATAACAAAAGAGCTCTAGACTCTCTGGCATGCCATTCTACCTAAGACTAACTAGCAACCAAGGACTTGATATAATTTCCATGTTTATTAATCAAGTAATTCGAGTATTGTTCAGGACATGCTTTATTCAAGAATTCTTGTTTCAAGCCATATATATCAAGATCAAGTTTCACCCTTAGGCCATTTGAGTCAAGTCATTAAGTATTCAAGTAAGGTTATTAACTAGTATCAAGCATCTCATTCTTGTTTAACCTTAAGTCATTCGAACCATATAGATCAAGCATGAAGAATCACACATTCAATTACTATCAATCATATACCATATACAATCTTTATAACAATCACACATTCAATCCATACTTCCCTTAGTTAGTTACCAAGTATAATTAGATTCATTAATCAATCATAGTCATGGCAGTAGCAAATAAGCAAGATAATTGATTAAAACCTATGTTCTAACCCTAAATAAATACTACACTCACAAGACTCCAAGCAAGCTTAATCTTGTATAGTTATCCCCTTTGCTTATCCTTTGTAGGTCCAACTCTATTGCCTTCACCAATTTCTTCTACTCCATTATCTAGCAAGCTTCACACAAAAGCATGGAAACATTATTAGAAACAATTCATCAAAATACACATATAATCAATCACATTTTTGCTCAAAATCACTAAATTGTTTCTGTTTCCGGTAGTTTGCATATCCTTCACTAATCTGTTTATATCTTATAATATATACATCGGAATTTCAATTAATTTACACCATTGAAAATCTAGTTCAATTATCTTTTTCAACCATATATGGCTCATAATTTTAGTCCTTATACATCAATACAATTTTCATGTTAAAGTCATATCAAATTTACAGTCTAGAATCTGCCAGTCTACAATTGAGTTCACTTTAGTGAGCTAATTAACCTATGATCCTTACAAGTTCAAATCATTCATTTTTACCTTAGTTTCCCTTGTCTTTAACTTGTTTTTACAAGTTAAAATTATTCCCTAAACAATCCATTTCAATCCCCAATTTAACAGATTTTCTAGAACAGTCCCTAGTACTAGAAATGTGACTGTTTTTTGTGACTAGTTAATTCAATTTCAATTCCATTAGCAAATCAACCGATTCAAGATCCAATTTTCCAGCAAACATACTCTATAATTTAACGTTTACATGATTCAATCTTTTCCTATTCAATTTGAAACTCAATTGATTCAATTTTAACCCCAATTACATTCAACTATATGCATACATGTAATATTCGATTAACTAGTGGTTCAAGCATGGAATTCTATCATGCATTCCTGCATTTTACATGGCTATTTAACTAGTTTAATATCCTAAAATCAATCAGCAACAACTACCCAAACCAAATTATCAAGACATTCAACAATTCACAAGATTTTCATGCTCATATTCTAAGTACAAGAAGAGAATACTTACACAAGCTTCTAGCTCTGAATAATTCCTTAAATCTTTCACATGCAAGCTTAAATCTTTATGCATCCATGGAGTCCTTTCTCTCACAAACTCTCTCTCTCTCAATGGCTGGTTGCTTTTGTTTCGAATGGGGGAAGAGAAAGGTGATGAAAAGCAAGGTGTAATGTTTGTCTCATGGTTAACCGGCCACTTGGCTTACAAGTGGGATAATTGTTCAATATTTAATCAACTATTAAGTTGATTACATGCAAGAACCATGGAATTCATTTATGATAATTTGAATCCTTCTACTAGGCTTTTAAGCCTTAATTTCTTTTAATTTTGTCACAAACTTTTTGTTTTATTTGTTCAACCACAACCCTATGCTCAGTTAACCAATCCATACCAAGGATTAAATCGAAACCATAGAAAGGCAACTCCATGAGATCAACCTCAAACACATGACCTTGAACAGACAAAGGACGTCTCTAATGTCGCAACTTCACCAACGGCATTGCAACTTAATAAAATTTCCTCAACGTGCTTCATTACCAGCAACTAATCCCAGAAAAGACCTTGTACTCCAAACATCAAACAGACACATGACTTTGAACAGACAAAGGACATCTCAGGATTTTAAAGAATCTTTTTGCAAAAGATACTTACATCGCATCTTCATCGGTCTCCGAGAAATCATTTGGAGGTGTAAACATATGCGTGTATGCCAACTACATGCCCTCATGGATGCCTATGCATATGTATGCAAGATTTCTAATGCCATGCCCAAATGTATTCTCATCTTTCACACTACCTAAAAAAAACCACATATCAAGGCTCACATCACTTGCGTTCACTAGTCGCCAGTTCTAGTGTTCGCTAGATCATCCGCACAACTGAACCTCATATTCAAAAACAATCATGTTTCCTTGCACCAAAGACATAAACTCTCGCTTCTTCTCATCAAGATATATAGCAACCACTCAGATTCTTCCTCTTGAAAACATTTCCAAAGAACACCCAATTAACATCAACAGGTTCCATACCCGCAATGATGATCATCCACCATGTATAAGCATCTTCGCGAAGCTAAGATACAACACAACCCAACTCTTGCACATCATTACAACTCATCTAATCAAGAATCTATCGAGCATTCTCAACATTCTCATTCTCAGCCACATTACTCACATTGGCTCTAAGCTCTCGTCTCGGCCCCATTATCAAAAAGGTTTTACTAAAAAGAATGTAACAGTAAAAACAATTAGGCTAGCTAGAGCAAGAATCTAAGGTGCTCAAGTTTTACTTTTCAAAACCAAAATTCTCTTTACATTAGTAATAATATGGCAATGGGTACCTTTAACCTCTCCCCAACAGCACATAATAATCACAAATCATGTTATCAAACACCGTGCATCTCACACAGATCAAACAATTAACAAAACATGGCATAATCACTCACCGTGCATAGCATTCATCATGAAATCAGTCAAACAACAACATTACATCAACCTTTCCTCCCAATTCATTAGCAACATGGCTCTAATACAACCAAATGTAACCCCCTCGACCCAGTCTAAGCGAAAGACCGAACCGAACGGATCACACAGGGAACATTGAAGTAAACCAGAAGGTTTACCTAAATAAACAACCCCTTTTTCATTTTATCTTGTCTAGATGCTCATTATGATCCTAGGTGTTTAACATCGTAGTAGAACAATTTACAACTCGATCAATAAACGATTTGAAACTCAATTGCATTCAAATACATTTTAGGAACCATTTTGTAATTTTAACAAAATATAGGGACTTATCCACTTTTTAAGCTACCAACCTTTAATTAGTCTCATTACATGCCTCTCTGTCAAATCTCAACTCAAAACAATCATTCATGCTCATTTAATTGCATCCACAACATTCAGGGACTAAAAAGTAATGAAACAGAACTTCAGAATATTCCATCAACTAACATAACAACTTGATGTTTCGGTACAGGTATGCCTTGTATCAAAATAGGCGTACTGAAACAGGTTCACATGGCTTGAAACATGGGCCCGTATCGAAACACCTTTTGCGGTGTTTCAGAACAAAGGTTTTCAGTGGAAAAATGTACCGGAACAGACCTCCTTGTTTCGAAACCCTTAAGCCATTTTAGGCTCACTGTTTCGGTACAGGCT
The DNA here is from genome assembly GCA_030270665.1 of Hibiscus trionum. Classification (NCBI taxonomy): domain Eukaryota; kingdom Viridiplantae; phylum Streptophyta; class Magnoliopsida; order Malvales; family Malvaceae; genus Hibiscus; species Hibiscus trionum. The sequence goes on along the minus strand of BSYR01000007.1, from coordinate 1,801,063 downwards.
CGAGTGTACTTAAACACCTGGGCAGGTAATGACGTTTTTTGCTAGTTTTTCACACTTTAATCCATAGTAAACCATTTCAACATGCTTCCAACATGCATACAATATATTTAAAACATCAAATCACAAACATTCTTGGCAGAAACATCAACACATCAAATCCATATGCATCAAAAGAGTCTATAGGCATGCAACCTAAGCAAAATAGCCACTTCAGAGTCAAAACACAAACCAAAGCATAAACCAACAATTAAAGGCTATTTACAAGTCATCGAGGGCAATTCAAACACGTCGCAAACCAGAGAGTTTCAAAACACATCTGTAACACCCAAAAAACCGGTCTATTCGGAATTGGATTCCGATGATCCGAGTATTGGTATTAAAATTTTGATATATCGAATCCTTGTTATAGATTATGTTGTTAAAGTACTCTAATTAAATCTAGTCCTTAGTAAGATTTCCTTTGAAATGCTTAAAGATGATGTCTTGAGCTAGGCGTTTCAATATGATCAGACTCGTACCGAAACGGCCTAGGTAAGGTGTTTCGAAATAGGTATAGGGCGTTCCGAAACGGTATAACTGTAATAACTACTTTTTGGACTTTTGCTCAACCAAGTCGATACGGTCTCACTCGTTTCGAAACGAGTCTCCTGTTTCGAATATGATTAAAAGATTAATTGAAGAGATATGATTAGGTGATGACTCACCTAGTTTCCTGCCACCCTCCATGTGATTTCTGATCAGTGAAGATAACGTATAGCCATTTGTTTGTTTACTTTGGATATGAGAAATAAAAGATAAAATATTATATTTTGAGCTTTCCCTTGGTGGAAGGAAAGCTTCCTATTGGATAAAAGTGTGGTGGGTAATGATTAAAGTGATAAATCTCTTAAAATGATTTGAAGAAAAGAGAGCTTTTCATATTTGTTTTGTTTCACCGAGATTCATTCCATCCTTTAGATTTGAAAGATCAAGCACACACCTCCATCATCATCTTCTACACCAAGCTCAAGCACACACCTCCCTATTGTGAGCCATAAGATTAGGCTTTCCTTGTTTTATGAACATCAAATCATAGCTATCAATAGGGTAAGTGGAAGCCCTAAGTTAGTCATCAATTCTCTTAGCTATTAAATGATCAATTTCCAGCTTTACGTTAAGCTTTGTCTATAGCTAATGACTATTCGAGTATCGATATTGGAATATTGATCCTAATGTCTCCTTATTGATTTTCCTAGCTCAAGAAGTGGAAAAGACTAATCCAATGTCTCCATCGAAAGCTAGGGATAACGGTATCGCCATCTGAGAGCCTTAGGAGCTTTAGATTGTCAAGGTGAGTGTAGTCGGAGTCTCGAGAGTGGCTAGGTGCCATCTCGAATCATTGTTTATTGATTTACTAACCATTGATTTTAAGGGATTTGCATGAAGCATTATTGTAAGCCATGTTGGTAAGTGTGGTAAGTATTGCATCGATTCATTGTTCATAGCATTGCTATAATTGTCATGGAAATCATTGAAGCATTGGCATGTAGAATCATTAACATGAGTTATTGTTATTTGACAAGGAAATTATGGTTATTGATATGATGCTATTACCATCAAATTATTGTCATTGGTATTGATGTTGAAATATTATTAATGAATCATGGATATTGAACTATTGATTACTGAACCTTGGATTCGAAGTATTGGATACAATTGGCATGCCATAGAATTCATGAGCTCAGTGTACGGGTGGACTATGGTCCTAGGGCTATGACCTATATTGATTTGGCGAGGCGGATGGATGTATTGTGTATTTGTCTTATTGGTGATGTCGGCGGGATGACCATTTATTGTTTTGGGGAGTAGGTGGAATTCGTGTATCGAAGTACCATGAATCGATGCAAGGGAACTATTGATTATTTATAATGTTGTTATGAAATCATGATAATGCCATTGATGATATGATGCTATGTTTTATGATGAATACGGAGCATGCTATGTTTATTGCATAATTAGTATTATGATTATTTTTGAAGCATGTTACATGGCATATGATGTTCATTCATTGTTTATGACTACCTCACTAGGCAAAGTATGCCTAACGCATTCCATTGCATCCATTTCAGGTTAGTCGAGATTTGGTATCGAGATCAGATTAATTGAAGCGCTGCACGAGTCACAATCAAACTCTAAGTAATGTATATTGACCCCTTTGAACTCCTAGTTGGTGGCAAGGTCTATGTATAAGTCAATCAAGTCTCTTTTGATGTGCCTATGTTATGGTTAAGTGTTCTATGTGTGATATGTTTAAGATGAGTCTTCTATGTAGTAAGAAATGGCCCTAAATGCATGTTTTGGCACTAAAAGGTAAAAACCAGGCAAATGGATTTCTATACCTCTATAATTTGACAGCTAGTAGAATTTATGGTTATAATGTTGTGGGTGAAGTTTCACTGCAGTTGGACACTAATTGATAAGCTAAAATGAATGAAAACGACCAAGAATTTGTCATTACAGGTCAGGTCGTATCGAAATGGGTGATGGCGTTTCGATACGTGTAAGCATAATTGAACCTGAGTAAGCAGGGCATACAGAAACGGGTTAGGGGCGTTTCAGAACATTTTATCTTTGGAATCCCTATTTTTGATACGAGTTCATAATGTATTGAAACGGGTCAAAATCAAAGTCAAAGGAAGTCAACCCGTATCAATTCAGTTAAAAGCGGAAAGTCCACAAGGTTGATCATCGTCCACCCGTATCGAAACGCCTTTAAGCATTTCGATACAAGGTTAGTTAAAGTGGTTAAAAGCCTAATCCAAAAGTCTGCATTGTTTACAATTTGGTCACTGAGTTTTGGATGAGTAAATTGAATGGGTAAATGATCACCGTTTTGCATGAAAATTTACAAGCTAGTTAATAATGTACTGAATTTCATTGTGGTATTGTCTAATGCATCGAAGGACCTCTAGTTTGTATGATTTACAAAAAAGTCCCTAAAACTTGTAAAAGTTATAAAACGGTCCTAAATGGTTAAATGTGTTCTTTTTATGAATGAAATGGACTAATGTGTATATTGGTAATGTTTGTTTGTGTAATTTTGATTAAATGTTGTTAAGAAGTCGAAATTTTATCGCACCGCATCGCTCACCGGTAACACGGTCCAACCCAGTTCTCGACCAGTCCGTGAAGGGGGTGTTATATTTTTGGTATCAGAGCTAGAGTTTAGTCGGTTTTGGGCTAAACCTATGTATGTCTATATTGTCTATTGTGTTACTTTGCCACCTAGGAGTTATTCTGTTGAGTATTGTGACTTGTCAACTAATCTAATCTCTTTTTTATATATAAATATGTCTCAAACTAATGAAGCTTGTGATAATGAGTTTGCTTCTGACTCCTCCACTCATGGCAAGTAGGTACATGGAGGAAATCCTCCAAATCCACGGAACCCTCATGTTCAGGGTGTGGAGCCTGAAGCACCTACGACTAAGGTAGAATGTTATCGAAACATGGCTGATATGTTGCAGCATCTCATGAATGTGATAAAAACTAATCAAGTTGTGCAACCTACACCACTTGTTGCTCAACATGCTCGAGACCCTATTGATAAGTTATCTCAATACCAAGCATACACCTTCGCTGGACAGGATGATGACAATCCGGAAATTGCTGAATACTGGTTAGACAATACCTTACAAATCTTGAATAAGCAATTATGGTGTTCGAATGAAAAAACCTTGAATGCGCCCTTGCATTGCTTGCTGGTGAATCTTTACAATGGTGGGAGACTACCATTCTTACCGTTTCTGAAGATAATGTGAATTGGTAATTCTTCCTTAAAGAGTTCCGTAAGAAGTACATAAGTGAATTCTATCTTGCTGAAAGGCGAAGCATCTTCATTCATCTTAAACAAGGTGGACAGCCGATCGAACAGTACATACATGAATTTTGCAAGTATTGTAGATATGGCGCTGAGTTTATCAAGAAAGAGGAAGAAAAATGTCGGATGTTCATCGCTGGACTCAACGATGAGTTACGTCCAATGTTCACAGCATTGTGCATCACTAATTTCAAAGATCTTGTAAACAGAGTTAAAGCTACAGAATGAGCACAAAAATCACAGAGAACTAGTGGATCCAACAAGTCTGAAAAGAGAAATCGAGACGAGTCTCATTTTTCTGGATCTTCCAAAAAAGGGATGCAACATAGCTCGGAAGAAAATGTGTACTCACAACCTTCTCAATTCGAGTATTTTGCTGAATCTCAAGTTGTATCTCGTTCCCCTTCGAGTGTCAACCCCATTGAGAGCGATGTTGGCTCTAGACAAGAGACAAGAATTTCCAAGTGTAATTTCTGTCAACGTCGACATGAAGGGCAATGTCGCAAAAAGTTCGACACTTATTTCTTCTGCGAAAAGTTAGGCCATCTCATTCGAGAATGTCCAGAGAACCCTAACAAACCTGTCTCTGTATCGACTAATCCATCCTCTGCTCAATCTTTTCGAGGCAAGGGAGCAACGTAAGGATCCTTCAAAAAATCTAGAGGTTCATCTAAAGCATTGTACCGACCCGAATCTAAAGCCTCTACACAGATGTATCATTGTCATGGAAATCGTTGAAGCATTGACATGTAGAATCATTGATATGAGCTATTACCATCGAATTACTGTCATTGATATTGATGTGGAAATATTATTAATGAATCATTAATATTGGACTATTGATTATTGGACCTTGGATTCGAAGTATTGGATACAATTGGCATGCCATTGAATTCATGAACTCAGTGTACGGGTGGACTACGGTCCTAGGGCTACGGCCTATATTGATTTGGCGAGGCGGAGAGATGTATTGTGTATTAGTCTTATTGGCGATGTCGGCGGGATGACCATTTATTGATGTGGTGAGAAGGTGGAATTCATGTATCGAAATACCATGAATCAATCCAAGGAAACAATTGATTATTGATAATGTTTGCTATGAAATCATGATAATGCCATTGATGATATGATGCTATGTTTTATGATGAATAAGGAGCATGCCATGTTTATTGCATAATTAGTATTATGATTATCTTTGAAACATGTTACATGGCATATTATGTTCATTCATTGTTTATGACTACCTCACTAGGCAAAGTATGCCTAATGCATTCCATTGCATCCATTTCAGGTTATTCATGTTTTGGGATCGAGATCAGAGAAGTTGATTCGTTGCACAAGTCACAATCAAGCTCTAAGTAATGCATATTGACCCCTTTAAACTCCTAGTAGGTGGCAAGGTCTATGTATAAGTCTATCAAGTCTCTTTTGATGTGCATATGTTATGGTTATGTGTGATATGTTTAAGATGAGTCCTCTATATAGGATGAAATGGCTCTAAATGCATGTTTTGGCACTAAAAGGTAAAAACCGGGTAAATGGGTATAGCTCTAAAATTTGACATGCTAGTAGAATTTATGGTTATAATGTTGTGGGTGAAGTTTCACTGCATTTGGACAATGATTGATAAGCTAAAATGAATAAAAACCAGCAAGAATCTGTCATTACAGGTCATGTAACGCCCCGGTTTTGGGCTCAGAAGTTTTGGGCGTTGACCGGTTCGGTCAAAGTGCTGATCGAATATATAAAGGTGAAATTAGGAAAGCCTAGTTCGGGTTGCATTAAAAATATGGAAAAATGTTCTAAAATCATCTTTTAATATATAAAAGTGAACTGTGAAATCAATTTTGGAAAATGAGGTTCGGAAGGTTGACATTTTGGCTAGTGACCAAAATGTAATTTTTGAAAGTTGCGTGACTGTTTTATAAAGGGTTGAAACTTTGAATCTTTAAGGAGCTATTATTCCAAAAGTGGTTTCTCCAGATTTTTCTAAGATATTTTAAGGCTTTATTCTGATTTTAAAACATAAGGAAAGAGGAGGGAAAGCCATTTTGGCTATTTGTAACTAACTTTTCATTTTCTCCCAATTTTCATTTTCTCTCAACCCAAACACTTTCTCTCCAGAGAATTTCTTCTGATTTTGTCACCTAAATCTCTCCTTTCAACTCACTTTTGATTCCTAATCATTTCTATAACAAAATCTCACCATTCGCAAGTTGTTTCATCAAGCTTTTTGGTTCTAAAAAGGAGAAACTCAAGTTTGGAGGTAAGAACGTCCTTCTCCTCTAAACTATCAGTTCTTTACTGAAATTCCTAAGTTCTCAATCCTTGATTTGTGATTTGTTAAAGGCTTTTCAATTGAAATCTTGATTTTTGGCTTAAAATGCAAGATTTGCTTGATTTTGGTGGAATTTTCGTGTGATCTGTTTGGGCAGTGTTTTGGAGTGTCAAATTGATGTTAAATGAATGCTAAATTGATTAGATGTTGAGGTTTAATTAATGCAATCCCGAATAGGTTGAATTTCCTAAGTTTTGCTTGAGTTTTTGGTTGTTTTTGGAGTGTTTTTGGTGATCTGTTATACCTGGAGGTATAAGGACGTGTTTGTGATCATTTTGGATGTTAATTGATGTTTAAAAATGGTTAGAAGTGATGGATCTTGGCTGGGTTAAGTTTTGGAAGTGTTTGGAGGTGATTTCGGTTGTGTTTGGTAGCCGAATTGTTGGATTTGTGATGAGCAGCGAGTTGTGTTGCTGGTGTTTTTGATGCATAATGATGCATTGATCTTCTGTTGTTGTGTGCTTGAAACAGGGGAGTTTGATCCGTGAGCTTTAGAGGTGGTGCGGAAGGTTTCGGATGCTTGGAAGGCTTGTTGGCTAGCCTTGTTTTGTGTATCGGTGAGTGAAGTTGGGTTTTCAGCTTTTAAACCAATGTTTGAAGGTTTTGGGAGCTTAGTTTAAGTCTAAACAACTTTGCTAAGCTCAAGAGTAAGTAAATGGATTTTCGTTCTTGGTTGTGTTGTGAATTGGCTTTTAAAGCAATTGTGGTTGATGATTGAAATGCATGTGTTTTGCATGGTTTAAATTCTGTTTTGAAAGCATATTTTACATTGGTTAAATGCTGGTTTTGAAAGCCATATGTGAAGGATGCTCAAGGTAAGAGATCCTTGGTTTTGTACATTGAAATTGTGGTTTTGATGCATAGTGTTGCATGTTGTTTAATGGCTTTTGTGTGATGCTTTAAAACAGTGGATTATTGTTGTTAATGATGTACATTGGTAAGTGATACTTAAGGTTACAAAGGTGGTTGAAAGTCCTTGTGTAAGCCTTGTTTATTAAAGAACAACATGGTGTTTGTAAGTCCATGGTTGGTTCTCGGTTAAGGTAAATGATGGTTTTTGCATTATGGTTATGCATGTGAATTAAAGGTTAATGTGGTAAGATGGTTATATTGGCAAGTGATGCAAATGGTTCTTGGTTCGTTGATCGGATATAGTTAGCCGGCTATAGGATTGGGTGCACCGTGAATAAAGTCGCCTTGGGTGTGGAGTGGTTAAGAGTGAACCGGTAAACTCCATCCAAGTTTCCTAACGAGATGGTTAAGGTCATAATGGTTGATGGGATCCCATTCGAGGACCTTTGTTAAGCAAAGGTAATAATGGTGGTTAAAATTCCATTTGAGGACCTTGTGCTTGTTAAGATCACAATGGTGGTTTAAAGTCCATGTGTGGATCTTGTATAGGGTGTCCCGGATCTCGTTAGATGATTATACAACTACCAATCGGTGATGCTAAGGTTGTATGGTATTTAAAAGTCCATACATGGGAACCTTGAGCATGTTAAGGTTATATGGTGTTTAAAAGTCCATATATGGGAACCTTGTGAAAGTTAAGGTTGTATGGTGTTTAAAAGTCCATACATGGGAACCTTGTGAATGGTAAGGTCAAATGGTGTTTAAAAGTCCATTTGGGAGACCTTGGATTGGTAGTGTGTATGAAGCGTGGGGACAACGCTTGTGATCCGCGTATCCGATCGGGTGTTGAGTTGAAAAGTGGATTTGGTTGGTCACTTGGAAGCCAATATAATGTTCTTGATATAATGAAGCATGAGATGCTTGAATTGATGCATGGTTGCATGAGAATTGCTTAATGAATTGAGAATGCATGTTTACTTGTTAGTTTGAACAAGTGTTGATTATCTATTGAGAATGTTGCATGTGTGCATGAAATCTCTTTAGTGCATTGGAGTCTTGCTAAGACTTGTTTTAAGGTCATGAGACGCAAATGAGAATGATGTGGTAATATGTTGCATGGTTTAATGCATGTGTTAATTGATTAAGTAAATGGTTTAAAAAGGGTTTCTTAATTTGAAACGGCATTCAAGTATGTGAATGGTATGATGTAAGTGGAAGTGTTTTTCCAAGGTTGATTTTAGCTTTGCATATGGTGTTTATGCATGGAATGGTTAAATGGATGATTTTGTAAATGATGTTTTGAAAAGGTTTTCTTAGCTTGCTAAGCTAAGGGTTGGTTTTCATGTTTGAGCAATGCATGGTTTTAAGCATGATGTTGAAAAAGAGTTTTCAAACTTTGCTTGGTAAACAAATCGAGTTGCTTTTCAAAGAGGTTTTAAGACTCGCTGCATTGGTGGTGTTTTGGTTTTGAGCATTCCTCACTAAGCATTATGTGCAACGCTCCTTTTTGTCCATCAATGCAGATTCTTGAAGTTTGGACAGCGAGAAGCAAAGGATTCAAGGAGGACTCCATTTGAGATGTATGTCTCGGTGAATAGCTATAGTTAATAAAGGCAATGGGGGTAGAATCTCTCGGGTTATGTGTATGTGTTCGTATATGTTCGGACAAGGATGTTTTAATGTTGTTGTTAATGTTGTTGGATCATGTTGTGGCTAATATGAGATTGATTTGGAAGTTTATGCTTGAATGGTTGCTTGTTTAGGAAGCATGCCTATAGATTTGGGGCTTTTCACATATGTTGACATTTTGTTGAATTGTTGATGCAAGTATGTCCCTTATATGTTGAATTGCATGTTGGTAAGGTTTGGTGGCTTTTGGAGCATGATTGGATGATCAATTGTATGTTTGAGTAAGCAAAATGCTGCAATCTGTGCAGGGTGTTTCGGAACAGATGACACCGTTTCGGAACGGGTGCCCTGAATGAACCCAGGCGTCCGAAACAGGTGACACCGTTCCGAAACGGATTGGTCACTGCCAGCCCGCATTTCGGTACGCGTTGCGGAACGGCCCCGTGTTTCGAAACGGGATCTCCCTGTTTCGGAACAGCCGACCGTTGGGGACTGACAGTGGCAGTTAAATGTTGCAGAATGTTTGCATTTTGGTCCTGAAACTTGTTTGTGCGATTGTATGAGTTTGGGATGTCCGTTTGAGCTGAAATTTGGCTGAGAAGCATGAAACATGATTAATTTTAAGTTGGTAACTTAAAATCTGGATAAGTCCTCAAAGTTTTCAGAATTTACAATTTGGTCCCTAAAGTTGTAAAATTGTTCAATTGAGTCCCTGTTTGATCTCTGATGTTTGTGATCTTTGAGCATGTTGTTTGTGTGATCACAATTAGAGCTGATGTGCATCTAGACAAGATTAAAAAGAAAAAAAAGGGTCGTTAATCAAGGTTGACTTTCGGGTTCACTTTGGTTTTCCCCGTGTGACTTTCTTAATTCGGGTCAATCGTCTAGACCGGGTTAAGGGGGTTACATTTGGTGGTATCAGAGCCAGGTTGCGAATGCTTGGGGAAAACGGTAAGTTGTTGTAAGGTGTGCTTGATGTTTACCTTGTTGTGTGGTTGAAAGCTGGTTGAAACACGTGTTTCTGAACAAGTTGCTGATGTTTTCAAGCATGCTTTGTGTTTATGAATCATCGTTGAATTAATGTGGATATGTGCTGATGTTGTGAGCTGGTGTTATGCTTGATGAAAGTGTAATGTGTATGTTATGTTGCTAATATGTTGTTGCAAGTGGATGCTGTTTGATGTAAGCATGATCAAAGTATGTTGATTGATATGCTTGATGTTGTGTTATCCATGTTTGTGTTGACTGTTATGTCATGTAAAGGGGAGGATTCGGGATACCCATTGCCTTATTATTATAGCTATTGTGTTATATTGGAGTTGGAGTTTGAATCCTTGCTTAAAGCTGGTCTAACTGGTTTGTTTGTTTTGTTGTGGTTGTTTGTTGTTGTTAGTAGTATGGCGAAGTCGTTGATAGAATGGCAGTTGGGTGAGATGGTTGCTGCCTTAGGGCAGGTTGTTAAGGCAGGGAACTCACTCTTTTGTAAAGGTGTTTCGTCTAGTCTTCTGTTTCTGGGGTTGAGGTGTTAAGGCAGAAGGAAGAAGCTGGTTCTGTGATGAAGAGTTCATCATCTGTTGATCAGGAGGTGTTGGGAACATCTCAGGCTGTAGCGACGGTAAAGTTAGTGGATGTGCTGGCTGTGGGATGTGTGGGTTTGCCGAAGCAGCGTTTGTTGGATTTGGGTGTTGTGGAATATCATGGTTCTTCACCTGAGACATTTGAGGCCTGGTTGGCCAGTGTGATTCTGATTTTGGATCAGGAAGGTTGTGATTATGCTTGTAAGCTGGGAAGTGTTGTTTCCTTGATGCTGGAGGATGCATGTGTCTGGTGGACATCTGTGGCGGTGGCGTCACATACCCATGTTATTGATTGGGATTTCTTTGTATCTGCCTTTTATGAAAGTTATCTTGGGGAGAAGTTTCCAAGGGGTAAGCAATGTGAAGGTAGTGCTGTGGTGGAGCAAGTGTTTTTTGAGCAAGGAGTGGAAGCTCAGCCACCGGTATGTGACCGTTGTGAAAGACGCCATGTTGGAGGTTGTTGGGGCGCGGGTGCTTGTTGGAATTGTGGTTCTAAAATGCATGTTAAGCGTGATTGTCCCCTTGGGGTAAAGTCAGCTTTGGTGATAGCCAAAGGGTCTCTGAAAGGTCATGGGCACGGCCAAGGCAAGGTTCAGAGGTGGCAGAAAGAGCAGAAGGTTGTGAAGAGTTTGGGAAATGAGAATTGCTGGGAATGTGGGTCTGCTGGACACATGAGACGCGATTGTTTGATGTTGGCACGGAACAGCCAAGGTTCCTTGCCGCTAGAGGTTGGTGGTGACCCTAGTGTGTTAGCTGGTGCTGCAGCGGTGCGGCAGGAGGATGATGGTTCCGCGAGGAAGAGAGCTCGTCTGATGAAGCTTCAGAGTGGTGTTGTGTTTCCAGGTAACCTTGTTTAGTAATCTTTGCTCTAGTTACCTTGGTTTGGTTTTCTGTTGGTTTTCCTTGCGTGGTAAGTTTAGTCTTGTTGCTAGCATGTTGGGGTAATAGTTGTAGTTGTGGAAGCATCTTTGGTGTGAAGAGGGCTTTAGTGAGTATCTTGTGGTTAATGGTTGATGGTATGATGGAGTTAGATAAGTTAGAGGTGAGGTAGGAGGTTGTTTTTAGACAGATTTTGAGGATGTAATTGGAGGGTGTGAATTGGCATTCATGCACAGTTAAAATCATTGTTATATGCTATATTATATATGTGCTGGTCCATGCATACATGTGGCATGACATTAGAGGTTTTGCATACATGTACATCAGGCACTGATAGGGCATGTAGGTGATCATGCATACGATGTTCGCACTCGCTAATAACTAATCGAATCTGTTAGTGTGGTGGTTGGGTTAGGTTGGATGATGGGTTTTTAGAGGTTGTGTTGGTGTTGGGTGGAAGTTAGAAGTAATGGAGTTTGTTAAGCTAATTGCTAGTGATAGTGAGGGTAGTATAGCCTGTTAGTAGAAGGATAGTGGGTTGGTGGTGAAGAGTACCGGTTGAAGTTAGAATCGGTCAAGTGGTTTGGATAGTTAGTGGAAGTGGTAGTTCCTTGGTGCTAAGTGATGTTGCAGTTTAGTGGTTGTTTTTCCAAGTGCTGAGGTAGCTTAGCATTTAAGTTGTTGTGGAAGGGTTGTGTTTGTAAGTGTTGGTTCTTAGCAACCTTTGAGAAGTTGTTATGTATGTTTGGGTTAAGCGATGTTCTGGCGAGGCAAGTGTTGTGGTCAAGCTTGTGGTGGAAAAGTAATGAAGGGTTGAAGGCAATTGTTGGTCGTTTGGGTTCTTGTGAGAAGTGGTTGGCTGGTTGTGGTTAAGAAAGTTCCGTTTGAAGTCAGTTGGTGGTGTGTGGAACGGCTGACGGAGTCTAGTTGGGGTTGTGATGTAATTTTGGAATCTGGGTGTGTAGTCCTGGTGAGTCGTTATGGTAATGTTAGCGGCAGATGTGAAGGATTATCAGCATTGTTGAGGAGTTTGAGTAATCAGTTGATGCTAAAGAATTTTTGCTTGTTGGGAAAATTCTTGGAAGAGGTTTGGGAGTTTGCAAGAGTTTTAGAAGCAGAGAAGTTTGCATAGTGGCTGATTTGGATTGGTTAATGTCACTGTGTAAGCAAGTCTTGGGAGTTGTGTGTTACAGTGATGTGTGCTGTAAAAAAAATGAGTTCTTCGGGTTGATGTTAGAGCTGTGGGCAGTCGGAAGTGCGAACGGTTAAATTGTGGTTATCTTTGTGTGTGCTGGGTTTTTGAACAGCATGTGGTGGTGTTGAGTTTGGTGGAGTTTTGTGTGGGAAGTGTTCAGTAGTGATTGAGGCTTTTGTGTTGCCTTGTGTGTTGCTCTGAGAAGTTGGGTTGTGGTTCCCTTTTTGCCAGTTGAAATTTCGAGGATGAAATTTCCTAAGGGGGGGAGAGTTGTAACGCCCCGGTTTTGGGCTCAGAAGTTTTGGGCGTTGACCGGTTCGGTCAAAGTGCTGATCGAATATATAAAGGTGAAATTAGGAAAGCCTAGTTCGGGTTGCATTAAAAATATGGAAAATGTTCTAAAATCATCTTTTAATATATAAAAGTGAACTGTGAAATCAATTTTGGAAAATGGGGTTCGAAAGGTTGACATTTTGGCTAGTGACCAAAATGTAATTTTTGAAAGTTGCATGACTGTTTTATAAAGGGTTGAAACTTTGAATCTTTAAGGAGCTATTATTCCAAAAGTGGTTTCTCCAGATTTTTCTAAGATATTTTAAGGCTTTATTCTGATTTTAAAACATAAGGAAAGAGGAGGGAAAGCCATTTTGGCTATTTGTAACTAACTTTTCATTTTCTCCCAATTTTCATTTTCTCTCAACCCAAACACTTTCTCTCTAGAGAATTTCTTCTGATTTTGTCACCTAAATCTCTCCTTTCAACTCTCTTTTGATTCCTAATCATTTCTACAACAAAATCTCACCATTTGCAAGTTGTTTCATCAAGCTTTTTGGTTCTAAAAAGGAGAAACTCAAGTTTGGAGGTAAGAACGTCCTTCTCCTCTAAACTATCAGTTCTTTACTGAAATTCCTAAGTTCTCAATCCTTGATTTGTGATTTGTTAAAGGCTTTTCAATTGAAATCTTGATTTTTGGCTTAAAATGCAAGATTTCTTGATTTTGGTGGAATTTTCGTGTGATCTGTTTGGGCAGTGTTTTGGAGTGTCAAATTGATGTTAAATGAATGCTAAATTGATTAGATGTTGAGGTTTAATTAATGCAATCCCGAATAGGTTGAATTTCCTAAGTTTTGCTTGAGTTTTTGGTTGTTTTTGGAGTGTTTTTGGTGATCTGTTATACCTGGAGGTATAAGGACGTGTTTGTGATCATTTTGGATGTTAATTGATGTTTAAAAATGGTTAGAAGTGATGGATCTTGGCTGGGTTTAGTTTTGGAAGTGTTTGGAGGTGATTTCGGTTGTGTTTGGTAGCCGAATTGTTGGATTTGTGATGAGCAACGAGTTGTGTTGTGTTGCTGGTGTTTTTGATGCATAATGATGCATTGATCTTCTGTTGTTGTGTGCTTGAAACAGGGGAGTTTGATCCGTGAGCTTTAGAGGTGGTGCGGAAGGTTTCGGATGCTTGGAAGGCTTGTTGGCTAGCCTTGTTTTGTGTATCGGTGAGTGAAGTTGGGTTTTCAGCTTTTAAACCAAGGTTTGAAGGTTTTGGGAGCTTAGTTTAAGTCTAAACAACTTTGCTAAGCTCAAGAGTAAGTAAATGGATTTTCGTTCTTGGTTGTGTTGTGAATTGGCTTTTAAAGCAATTGTGGTTGATGATTGAAATGCATGTGTTTTGCATGGTTTAAATTCTGTTTTGAAAGCATATTTTAGCATGGTTAAATGCTGGTTTTGAAAGCCATATGTGAAGGATGCTCAAGGTAAGAGATCCTTGGTTTTGTACATTGAAATTGTGGTTTTGATGCATAGTGTTGCATGTTGTTTAATGGCTTTTGTGTGATGCTTTAAAATAGTGGATTATTGTTGTTAATGATGTACATTGGTAAGTGATGCTTAAGGTTACAAAGGTGGTTGAAAGTCCTTGTGTAAGCCTTGTTTATTAAAGAACAACATGGTGTTTGTAAGTCCATGGTTGGTTCTCGGTTAAGGTAAATGATGGTTTTTGCATTATGGTTATGCATGTGAATTAAAGGTTAATGTGGTAAGATGGTTATATTGGCAAGTGATGCAAATGGTTCTTGGTTCGTTGATCGGATATAGTTAGCCGGCTATAGGATTGGGTGCACCGTGAATAAAGTCGCCTTGGGTGTGGAGTGGTTAAGAGTGAACCGGTAAACTCCATCCAAGTTTCCTAACGAGATGGTTAAGGTCATAATGGTTGATGGGATCCCATTCGAGGACCTTGGTTAAGCAAAGGTAATAATGGTGGTTAAAATTCCATTTGAGGACCTTGTGCTTGTTAAGATCACAATGGTGGTTTAAAGTCCATGTGTGGATCTTGTATAGGGTGTCCCGGATCTCGTTAGATGATTATACAACTACCAATCGGTGATGCTAAGGTTGTATGGTATTTAAAAGTCCATACATGGGAACCTTGAGCATGTTAAGGTTATATGGTGTTTAAAAGTCCATATATGGGAACCTTGTGAAAGTTAAGGTTGTATGGTGTTTAAAAGTCCATACATGGGAACCTTGTGAATGGTAAGGTCAAATGGTGTTTAAAAGTCCATTTGGGAGACCTTGGATTGGTAGTGTGTATGAAGCGTGGGGACAACGCTTGTGATCCGCGTATCCGATCGGGTGTTGAGTTGAAAAGTGGATTTGGTTGGTCACTTGGAAGCCAATATAATGTTCTTGATATAATGAAGCATGAGATGCTTGAATTGATGCATGGTTGCATGAGAATTGCTTAATGAATTGAGAATGCATGTTTACTTGTTAGTTTGAACAAGTGTTGATTATCTATTGAGAATGTTGCATGTGTGCATGAAATCTCTTTAGTGCATTGGAGTCTTGCTAAGACTTGTTTTAAGGTCATGAGACGCAAATGAGAATGATGTGGTAATATGTTGCATGGTTTAATGCATGTGTTAATTGATTAAGTAAATGGTTTAAAAAGGGTTTCTTAATTTGAAACGGCATTCAAGTATGTGAATGGTATGATGTAAGTGGAAGTGTTTTTCCAAGGTTGATTTTAGCTTTGCATATGGTGTTTATGCATGGAATGGTTAAATGGATGATTTTGTAAATGATGTTTTGAAAAGGTTTTCTTAGCTTGCTAAGCTAAGGGTTGGTTTTCATGTTTGAGCAATGCATGGTTTTAAGCATGATGTTGAAAAAGAGTTTTCAAACTTTGCTTGGTAAACAAATCGAGTTGCTTTTCAAAGAGGTTTTAAGACTCGCTGCATTGGTGGTGTTTTGGTTTTGAGCATTCCTCACTAAGCATTATGTGCAACGCTCCTTTTTGTCCATCAATGCAGATTCTTGAAGTTTGGACAGCGAGAAGCAAAGGATTCAAGGAGGACTCCATTTGAGATGTATGTCTCGGTGAATAGCTATAGTTAATAAAGGCAATGGGGGTAGAATCTCTCGGGTTATGTGTATGTGTTCGTATATGTTCGGACAAGGATGTTTTAATGTTGTTGTTAATGTTGTTGGATCATGTTGTGGCTAATATGAGATTGATTTGGAAGTTTATGCTTGAATGGTTGCTTGTTTAGGAAGCATGCCTATAGATTTGGGGCTTTTCACATATGTTGACATTTTGTTGAATTGTTGATGCAAGTATGTCCCTTATATGTTGAATTGCATGTTGGTAAGGTTTGGTGGCTTTTGGAGCATGATTGGATGATCAATTGTATGTTTGAGTAAGCAAAATGCTGCAATCTGTGCAGGGTGTTTCGGAACAGATGACACCGTTTCGGAACGGGTGCCCTGAATGAACCCAGGCGTCCGAAACAGGTGACACCGTTCCGAAACGGATTGGTCACTGCCAGCCCGCATTTCGGTACGCGTTGCGGAACGGCCCCGTGTTTCGAAACGGGATCTCCCTGTTTCGGAACAGCCGACCGTTGGGGACTGACAGTGGCAGTTAAATGTTGCAGAATGTTTGCATTTTGGTCCTGAAACTTGTTTGTGCGATTGTATGAGTTTGGGATGTCCGTTTGAGCTGAAATTTGGCTGAGAAGCATGAAACATGATTAATTTTAAGTTGGTAACTTAAAATCTGGATAAGTCCTCAAAGTTTTCAGAATTTACAATTTGGTCCCTAAAGTTGTAAAATTGTTCAATTGAGTCCTTGTTTGATCTCTGATGTTTGTGATCTTTGAGCATGTTGTTTGTGTGATCACAATTAGAGCTAATGTGCATCTAGACAAGATTAAAAAGAAAAAAAAAGGGTCGTTAATCAAGGTTGACTTTCGGGTTGACTTTGGTTTTCCCCGTGTGACTTTCTAAATTCGGGTCAATCGTCTAGACCGGGTTAAGGGGGTTACAGGTCAGGCCGTATCGAAACGGGTGATGGCGTTTCGATACGAGTAAGCATAATTGAACCTGAGTAAGCAGGGCATACCGAAACGGGTTAGGGGCGTTTCGGAACATTTTGTCTCTAGAATCCCTTGTTTCGATACGAGTTTATAACGTATCGAAACATGTCAAAGTCAAAGGAAGTCAACCCGTACCGGTACAGTCAAAAGGGAAAAGTCAACAAGGTTGATCATCGTCCACCCGTATCGAAACATCTTTAAGCGTTTCGATATATGGTTAGTTAAAGTGGTTAAAAGCCTAATCTGAAAGTCTGCATTGTTTACATTTTGGTCACTGAGTTTTGCATGAGTAAATTGAATGGGTGAATGATCACCGTTTTGCATGAAAATTTATAGGTTAGTTAATAATGTACTGAATTTCATTGTGATATAGTCTAATGCATCGAAGGACCTCTAGTTTGTATGATTTACAGAATAGTCCCTAAAACTTGTAAAAGTTAGAAAACGGTCCTAAATGGTTAAATCTGGTCTTTTATGAATGAAATGGTCTAATATGTATATTGGTAATGCTTTTTTGTGTAATATTGATTAAATGTTGTTAATAAGTTAAAATTTTATTGCACCGATCACCGCATTGCTCACCGATAACACGCTTCGACCCGGTTCTCGACCTGGCCGGGAAGGGGGTGTTACAACATCTCCAGAAACAACAAGGTATCCTCCCATTGCCAACTATTATTACTAATAAGCAAATATAAAACCATACTTGAGCTTAATCCAAATCCTTGGAAACCTTCTTGCCTCTTTTACTACCCACACAAGCTAATTCTCTGCATTGTTGGAAAAATATAGCGTAAGCACGATTTCTTAGTGAGGGATGCTCAAAACAAACCAAGACAACAAT
The DNA here is from genome assembly GCA_030270665.1 of Hibiscus trionum. NCBI lineage: Eukaryota > Viridiplantae > Streptophyta > Magnoliopsida > Malvales > Malvaceae > Hibiscus > Hibiscus trionum. The sequence continues at coordinate 1,783,512 of BSYR01000007.1, read as the reverse complement.
GCATTTTAAAACCATTTCTCATTTAGAAATCTCTATCTTATCATGCTCTTTCTATCTCATGCTTGAAATCATTTTCATAGCAAAACCACATCATTTAAATCACATGTACCATCTATCCCATGCATTCAACAAATGCAAAGTCTCAAGGCATAACCTTACATGCTTAAATCTCATAAAGCATTTCTCAAGTCATATTCTCATATGCAAAACACAATGCATAAAATCATTTATAATCAAGGTACATGCGAGTCTCATATATTGGCATTTAGCACCATTACTCGGATATGCGGATAGCTTGACTAAATGTCAAGTCCTACCCCGGTGGAATCTCACACCACCGGACTCTCATGGCAGCACCTCTCATCGCCACAAAGCTTGGGTGTTTCACCAAGACCTACCGTGGTGGAATCTCTCATCACCACACTCTCACTTTGGAACGTGATGACACTATCCCCATTGCTCGAACCAAAGAGCACGTACGAATTTTGCATATTATAGTGCATTTCTCATCCTTTTGGTCGACCAATTATATCTGGTAACAATAATCTCATCTCATGCCAATATATTCATTTTAAACATCATTACCTACTATTTTTCAATGCATCAAACTACAACATTCTCATCCCATTTCAAAAGCATGTACAATGCATAACATTTTCTCAAATAGTTATATCTCATTGAAATCATCATTTCATTTCTCAAAACATGCATAAAATAGTAGGTATAAATCTATCTTCAAAACAAGAGGATGAACATAAAACCAATGAGTCAATAACCGAGAAACGAGAGCAAAACATCTCATACTTTCAGATTTAGGTTAGTGTTTCAAACTCAACCTAAATCCCCAAACCTTTCTTTCAAGTCCTTGAAAGACTTTTAAAACCTATTCCACTCACCGACAATGCCACGCTCGCTTTGCCGAAGCATAATCAAACTTCTGGAGCTCCCGAAACTTCACCAATATCGTTTGATGTATTTTCCCATGTTTATAACACATAAGAACATAGGATTAAAGCATCTCAATGCATTAATACCACCAGCAAGCTAAGCTACCTCAATGTGCTGCCAAACAACAGCAAAACGGCTATCTGAAACAACCAAAAACACCATCGATTACTCTCTAAACTTTACTCAGTAGAAATTTAACACTTCTAACCACTTTTAATCATCAATTAACATCTAAAAACAAACTTATCTCATCCATAAATCTCCAGCAACACCAGAACCTCAAAACTTCACCCAAAACCCCAAATCTAACAAACTATAACTAGAGATCCAAACCAATTCGGGATTATTATGATAAAACCATTATTTCAACATCATTTAACAACCAAATCTTTATTAATAACCGCCTTAAATCAAGGAAAATAGTAGCCTTACGAAAATCACAAGATCTCAACATTAAACTTCAATTAAACCAAATTTCCATGATTAATCCATCAAAACAACTTAGAAAACATAGGTAAAGGAATAATAGCTTGAGAATTTCAGTAAAGAACTGATCATTAGAAAAGGAGAACGAACCTTACCTCTAATGGGTGAAATCTCTCTCAATTGGATGTGATTTTCTTGAAAAATCAAAGGAAAACAATAAGGATTTCAAATCAATGTTAAAGAATCTTTTAGAAATCAAAAACTCAGCAAATCAAGAGCATTACCTCAAGTTTCTTGAAAATGGAGAGTGTTTGGCTGAAGGAAAACTTTGAGAGAAAATAGAATGTGAGAAAATAACGTAAAATAGGTTTTATTAAAAAATCAATTGTCTCTATATTAAATATTTTAATTATTAATGAAAACCTTTTTAAAATGATACAAATTAATAGAGGAATATGATAAAAACAATTAGGTAAAATATCTCTTTAAATATTCAAAGTTTTAATCCTTTTACAAAACAGTCACTAAGACAACTTTGCAAAAAACACATTTTGGTCACTAACTCAAAATGTCGCTCATCCAAAATCCTTTTCTTAAAATTGATTTTACCAAAATCATTTATATAATTAATAATTATTTAAAGCATTTTATCATAGTTTTATCTTAACCCGAACCTTGTTTTCCCTAAAACTTCTCCCAAAAACTCGGATCTCTAGTCTACGGTCTACGGACCTCAGATTGACCTCAAATTCTTCTAGGCCCGAAATCAGGGCGTTACAGAAACTTCCGATAACAAAAACTCGCACTTTGGGAACTTCTCAAACAACTAACATTCACGAAGAGTTTGTAACACGATTCTGAGATGTTCAGCATGTTCTTCCTTATTCCGAGAATACACAGAATGTCATCGATTAAGACGATAACAAATTTGTTGAGGTAGGGCTTGAATACTTGGTTCATAAGGTTTATGAAAGCATCCAGAGCATTCGTTAGCCCGAATGGAATTACGAGGAATTCATATTTTCCATATCGAGTACGAAAGGTCATTTTGGGTCCATTCGCTTCCTTCACTCTCATCTGATAATACCCTGACCGTAGATCGATCCTTGAGAACACTGACACATTCTTGAGTAGATCGAACAGATCTTCAATTCTAGATAGAGGATGCTGATTCTTGATTGTAAGCTTGTTCAATTGTCTATAGTCAATATAGAGTCTCATAGTCTCGTCTTTCTTCTCACGAACAGGACTAGAGCACCCCAAGGAGACAAACTAGGTCGAATGAAGCCCTTTCCTTATAGCTCTTGGAGTTTCTTCTTGAGTTCCTTCAACTCAACGGGTGCCATTTGTAGAGCATTTGGGTGTTCTGCAATTATGACCGCAAGTTCACACTCTTGTCAAGTTATAGTTTAAAAGATATCATCTCCCACGAGAATTGGACAGCCAAATTCGAATGTAAATCCCTACATAGAGAATATTTAAATGCACAATTAAATTTTCAGTTTGTTTAAAAGAAAAGTAAATAAACACAAGTAATTGAAGGAAGGGATCAAGTTGATAGAATGGGCCAGTTTCTACTTCTTCGTAGTGTGAAACTGTGTTGAATAGGTTAAGATGTATTGCGCTGCCAGACTATGCTACCTCGGTGAATGATGGCAGATTGGTGCTTCAACAACTTTCGCTGCCTCCACAGGTGGAATGGATGAATGGCTCGGCGGCAAGTTTGAAAGTCCTTCAAGGCTCGACAGAACGCTTCTGAAATGATTCTGCTTATGTCTAAGTAAGAATAATGTTGATGCCCGCTGCAGATAATACCCGTCGACGCGAATCGTGCAATGAACAACAACCTTTGGTTCATCCTCTCTTATCCGCTTTAAACCCAAACCAATGTCTACACAGGATTGATCAACACCTGGTATGGATGAGATCATGCTTACTTCTTTCGTGAGTTTGACTCTCTCGATGCCAAACAAATGAATTTCTCACAATCAATCTTTCAAACTTAATTGCAAACAGTGAAGATCATGAAATAAGAAAAACTTGAATTTTATTGCAAATACAAACTTTAATACTAAACAATCGTTCTCACACTAACCTACAACACACCCCAAACCCTAAGAGAAATTTGAACATAGCGGCTACAAGGAAGCATAAGAGAAACCTAAGCTAGTGCCGACTAGGAAATGCTCCCATGTCTAAAGTACAAAATATGATCAAGTATATATAGGGCATTGCCTAGGTTAATTCCTCCTTAGAGTAGAAGTCTTCCTCATGGTAAAGCAGCTTTTGCATTAAATGCAACCTTTAAATCTGACTTCTTTGACTTTAATTTGGACTTCTCTTGTTGTTGCCTTGTGCCGCAAGCAAGCCTTGATCGTCTCCTTTGGCGGCTCTATCCGCTGTTTTCGGCATCAGTAAATTGAGTGGATGGGCTCAATGGACTAAGCAAATTATGCTCTACCGATCGCACTCCAATTCCTCAAGTTGCTGCCCTAGGCGACATATATAGCAGCAGTAGATACTGGGCAACATCTCTCTCTGTGTTGAACTGCTTTAGTACAGCTCCTTGGTTTGCTGCCTCAGCATGCGCTCCTCTGAGTTCTCCTCCTCCTGACAGCTATTAGCATCTGAAACTAAAACAATATCTTTTCTTACCAAATCAAAGATATTCAATAGAAATATGGTAAAGTAAAAAATTCTGTAAATAATACATACATGTCCCTATATGCCTAAAATGCACTTAAGAATAGCAATAATATGAGATGGAATGCAAAAAAGTGTAAGACTTATGTGTTGGATTAAAATCCGCAATTGTGGACACATATGTGAAATGTATGTTGCTATTATAAAGTATGACAAAAAATTAAGTGACCAATTATGTTAGGTGTGTCATAGGTATTAAAGCGTCATGGAAATAAAAGTGTAGATACCATAAGATATATTTATAATTCAATGAGGGGCAGAGTTATAAATATTTAATAGTTGATTTAATAATCAACTATATAAAGAGGTAGTGGTCCCCAAGAAATAGGTTAACTTGTTTTTCTCTCCTTCCCCGTCAGAGTGTTTTACTTCAAGAGATAACCTATCTTTTTGGAAGATCAATACCAAATTTTTGGATTTCCACATCAAGATTCAAGTTTTTTCAATCTATCAATGAATTCAGGTACGCTTCCGCATTCAGTTTATTCAGTTTATTATTCTTGATGATTTAACATGATAGATCTTGGGTTAAGTTTCATATTAATTTATGATTTGGTTCTAACAAGTGGCATCAGTGCCTTGTCATGTTGAATTATTAAGAATTATTTTTTATAATTTTGGATTGATTCGTACAAATAATTTTACGAATTCAATATATTGATTTGGTATTTGGATTACAGATTGAGGTTGAAAATTTATGTTTAAATATTTGTGAATCCAATTTTCTAGGGTTTACTGCAATCGTTATTATTACGTGTTTTTTTAATTTATATTCGATTCAGTTTGATCAAGAATTTTAATTTTGATTATTCGGTTATTATGAATATATTAAAGTTTCATGTGATCATTATATGAATTTTTCATGTATATGATACTTTTGATTTTGACTTCTAGTTAAAGATTGATGATTTGACTTTAATTCCGGCAAATGCATGCTTAAGGAATTTTTTGAGGAACAGTCGAAGATTTCGGTTTATTCGATTTCTGATAGCCCCATTTAGACAACCTTATTTTGGGTTATTTTAGAAACTTAGTGTTATCAGAAATTTCAGTTTTGATGGTTACAAAATTTTAAATTTGAATATTGGTATATTTATGTCATATATTTTGAGATAATCTAATTGAAGCATTAAGTCACCAAAGTGACCTCTATTGTGGAAATTAGTTTGTTTTAAAATATAGAAGGTTTTGTGCATGTAAGTCGGATTATGTTAGTATTAATCGGCCCAAAGGAAGGTTATTGATTAACATTATTACATGTGCAACTGTGGTAATAAACATGTGATAATTATTTAGTTTTATATGTGAGCAATAAATCGGCCCAAAGGAAGATTTCTGTTTGACATGTTCTTATTATCAATGTTTGATTACTGTACCAAGATATCACTTGCAAGTTAATGTTTTGTCCAAAGATAAAATATTAATGGAGTGTCTGATATCTTGATATGAGGTTTACCTTTATTCAAATTTATTATTATTTTGGTTATCTTTTAATTTGATTAAAAGATAAAATTAAGACAAACATTTTGAAACAATTAAATTCATATTTTGGCTTCGGATATCTAATATTTTAAGGGATTAATTGAAACATAATGTCACTAAAGTGACCGCTTTTGTGTAGATTAGTTTATTTAAAATATTAAGATAATTATGAGTTTTTGTAATTCATGCGTTTATTAATTGGCCCAAAGGAAAGTTAATATTTGGCAGAATTACAACGACAACTGTGGCGATAAATGTGTGACAATTATAAGGTATTTTATGTGAGCAATACGTTAGTCCAAAGATTAGCCTATTGTTTGACATAGTTTATTGTCAATGTTTGATTGCTACAACAAGAGTACCGTTTACAGTTAATATTACTGTCCAAAGACTTAATATTAATGTTGTGCTTGGTATCTTGAGGGGAACAAACCATTATTTTGAATTTATTTGTTTACTTATGAATATTTATGTGGGCTTGTTTTTATTTTATTTATTTTTTGTTCTATATTTAGGTAATCTATCTTTTCTGTCACAATATCTGTTAATAACATTCTACACTAATGTTTAGTGAAACTAATTTCAAGGAATAGAAGAGACACTTACATATAGTATTTGGTTGTATGAGCATAGACTTTGCACTAAGGAAAGAACATCTTGCACCTCTAACTGCGGTAAGCACCTATAAAAGGTATTTTGAGAGGTGAGATCGTTTGAATCACGGGAGTCTAATGATCATAAAGTACAACATTCTAGATGTCTTTAGGAGCACAAATCTAAAGAAACTACTCAAACTAAGGGTTTCCTTGACGAAATTAAGAAAAGTTTTACCCAAAACATTAAGGTTAAGATGACATCACTTATGTCTTTTTTTATGTCTATGAAGTATAAGGGTCAAGGAAATGTGAGGGGGTAGATTATAAAAATTCTTAGTATTGCTTCAAAATATAAGGCACATAAGATCAAACTCTCTAACAATTGTTTGTTCTTATGATTGCGGTACCGCTTCCTATACAGTTTAACTAATTCAAAATCAGTTACAACTGCCAAAAGGAGAAATATACTCTAATTAGGCTCATTTCTCATTGCGTTCAAGAGGAAGAAAAGTCGAAACATTATAAGTGTAAAAGTACACATTTTGTTAGTGCTAATTTAGTTAGTGTCTCTAAGAGGCAATAAAAGAAAATATTAGAATAAAGTTGCTTAAGGGTTTTACCCAAAAGAAACGACAATAAGTTTTTAAGTGTTGATTCTTTTGTATAAGTTAGGACACATGTAAAGAAATTAAACTTTAAAAGTGAGCAACTACTTCTGTTATTTTGAGTGATCTATGGGCTGTAAATTTTATGATCCCATAATTAAGATTATTTTAAGGAGAGATTTATAAAAAAAATTTAGGATGTTGAGTTTGGAGGGAGAAATAAGGTTAGATGCATTGTTATTGAGGAGAAATTGAATTATAATTTAATTCATACCATCACTTTTGATGATGTTAAGGTTTTCACACCTATCATTAATCAAGAAGTGAATCAAGTACCTCAACAAAACAATGTTGAACAACTCTCATTTAAGATAAGGTAATTGTTTCAGAAGAACAAACTCAACAGCCTTAAAAAAATAAGTGTCATTAAAGAGGTCTACGAGAGGAAGATGAAATACTATTCCAAATTATTATATTGTATTTCTTTAAGAAAATAAGTTAGCAATGGAATGATAGAAAATGGCTCAATCGTTTTTATCAGACCATAAAAGTTTTAACTCTCACAAGTGGATTGATGTCATTCAAGAAGAGTATAATTTTATGCAAGACAATAAAGTTTAGGAAGTTATCTCATTTCCTTAAGGTGCAAACCAATTGGTTGTAAATAGATATTTAAAATCAATATGGATGGAAATGGTAATGTGGATAAGTATAAAGTACGTCTTGTATCTAAAGGATATACTCTAAAAGAAGACATTTATTTTGCAGAGACTTTCTCTCAAGTTTTATTGAAACTCTTTCAAGATAATTATTACAGTTGTTGTTTGTTTTAATCTTAAGCTACATTAGATAGATGTTAAGCTTGTTTTTTTCAACGGCGACATTGAAGAAACTATTTATATGGTACAATCATAAAGTTGTGTCTTATGATACAATATCAATGATATGTAAATTAAAGAAATCTATCTATGAGCTTAAGTAGGACTCTCATTAATGAAATTATAAATTTTATATTGATTATCTCATTTGGTTTTGAGATAAATTTGGATGACAATTGTATATACTACAAGTTCAGTGGGAGTAAATCCAAGTGATGCTCATATTGCTAAAGAAGACAAATTTAGTCTTACTCAATGCCCTAAAAGTAACCTTGAAATTTAGAAAATCTAAAAGATTCTTTATACATAAGCTATTGAGAATCTAATTTATGCTTAAGTATGTATGCGTTCGGAAATTATGTACATTGCTGGAATGTTAGATAGATATTTAAGAAAAATCTAGTATGGACCATTGGATAGCAGCAAATAGGTTATGAGATATTTTTTAGAGAACAAACAAATTACATGCTCACATATCGGAGTTCTGGTAAGTTAGAGATCATTAGGTTTACAGACTTCGATTCTAATAGAATATTGATGCAAAAGAATTTTATCACTTGAGCTGCTAATTGTATATTGAATAGAAAGACCACTTTAATTATTTTGTGACAATAAATATGCATTCATTTATTCTATAAACAATAGGAACACTTTAAACTTGAAGGGCATAAATATTATGTTCCTATTTGTTAAAGAAAATTCAGAGTGTTTGTGTGTTTATAGAGCATGTTGGTACAAACTCCATAATTGCGCGCATATTAAGAAACTGTCACCCTAGGTCTTTCATGAGCACACTACTCATGTGGGTGTAATGTTATTTAAGGATATTCGATTTTAGTGGGAGTTTGTAATTTTGAAAAATGCTCATTCGTTTTAGACACAATTTTGGTTACTTCAGTTTAAGGATATTTTAAGATTATTTTCTGCAGAAATAAAGTTCTTTTGGTTTATGCACACTCTGAATTTAGTAAAGTTGATCTCACTAAAATTTAGGAGGACCAGTTGGAAATAGACATGTTCGGTTCACATTTCATGTAATTTTCCATGCTACGCATCCATGATTGATCTATGTCATTTGATTATATTTGTATATGTGACCATTGATGGGTCCAGTCATGATTGATATGGCGAAGACCACTTTGATCCTATATGGCTATAGTTGATGGACGAGATTGTTATAGAATACCTATTATATAATAGCAAAATTTTTGAGCTCATAAGGTTGTACATTTATCAGGAAACATATGTTGCCCAAGTGGGAGATTGTTGGATTAAAATCCGCAATTGTGGACACATATGTGAAATGTATGTTGCTATTATAAAGTATGACACAAAATTAAGTGACCAATTATGTTAGGCGTGTCATAGGTATTAAAGTGTCATGGAAATAAAAGTGTAGATACCATAAGATATATTTATAATTCAATGAGGGGCAGAGTTATAAATATTTAATAGTTGATTTAATAATCAACTATATAAAGAGGTAGTGGTCCCCAAGAAATAGGTTAACTTGTTTTTCTCTCCTTCCCTGTCAGAGAGTTTTACTTCAAGAGATAATTTATCTTCTTGGGAGATCAATACCAAAGTTTTGGGATTTCCACATCAAGATTCAAGTTTTTTCAATCTATCAATGAATTCAGGTACGCTTCCGCATTCAGTTTATTATTCTTGATGATTTAACATGATAGATCATGGGTTAAGTTTCATATTAATTTATGATTTGGTTCTAACATTATGAGCACTTTACACACCCCCAAACTTGAACTATTGCTTGTCCTCAAGCAATGCAACCCTAAACATACTTGTCCTTGCACTAATTAGAAAGAAAAACATGTTTTAAACTTGATTTCGCACCTCAAGGTCGTGGCACCTATCATTAGATTAGTGACATGAAAATAACATGAATTACCTTAGAATTAGACTATAATGCCAATGTAGTGTGTGCAGAAACTATGTACAGGCTGAATCTGAAAAATATTCTAAGTAAACAAAGATGATGTCAGGATAATATAAAGTTGCTTCCGAGGCAGCACAATTAAGCACAATTTGCAATCATAGCAGTAAGGGCTTAAGCTCATCACAACTACTCTTTAAGTCTGAAATTAAGATAGGAGCAAACTACAAAACCCCGAACCCATTGAGTAGAGTCATCCCGTGAAGACTTTCATTCACTCATGCTAATTTGCCCGTCACTTCAAAAATTTTCACATATATGGACTTTGATAGCATCGTAGTGTCCTTGGCACGTGATTCTTCCTAGAGCCTATTCCGGGCACCTTTAGGGTAAAACAACATATCTTTCTTTGTTCCTACCCTGGCAGTGCTTTTCTTTTTTTGTTTGTTATATGTCGCGGCAACTACCTGCAACCATGTTAGAATTTTGTAAATAATTCAAGCAGGTAGTGTTTAACAGAAATTCACTAAAATTCAGCAAGTAGCAGTAGTGTTTATGATTTTTGGAAATTATAGGAAAATTCTAAGTTTTCTTCATGCTTTCCCCAAAATTAAGTTCATTTTTAATGGTGCAAAAAATTAAGATCGGCTTTATCCTATCATAGGCACAAGTTCTAACAAATTTTTTCTTTTGATTAACTTAAAGGCAAGTGCATATGAAACTATATGATCTAAGAATGCCTAAACGATAAATGAGTGCTAATCCCCCCCCAAACTCGAGATGGGCATTGCCCTCAATGCACCAAATTAAAAACAGAAAAAATAAAAGACAAGAAAAATAATTAAAACAGAAAATAAGAAATGAAAAGAGAAAAGAAATCAAAGCTAGAAGTTGTCTGATGGTGGAGATGTTTCTGGAGTGTCTGCGGCAGAGGAGGAAGACAATGTTTAAATGATCAGGTGGCGGCTGGAAAAGGTCCTGGCAGCTATCTTGGCGGGTGAATTCTTTGTTGTGCGTGACGGCTGGACTCTCGTAGAGCGAAGAGCTTTAGTGTGGACTGGTTCTGTCTTTAAGTCCTCATCTTCCGGCTCGGCCGAGATGATATGCCACCTCATTTTCCTGCTTGTCACTACCATAGGTGCTTCCGATGGTTCTGTTGTGGCCATTGGTTCACTAGTTTCTGTCGTATGCTGCCCAGAATCCTTGGAAAGGTGCAGCTCTTTCGTTGTCGTTGTGGTGGCGGGAGAGAATTGTTGGTGATGCCTTTTAGGAGTGTCTGCCACCGTGTGGGAAGAGGTGGTGGTTGTGTATGACGGGTATCTTGCGGGAGAATGCATTTGGCGGTGGAAGGCGGAGTTGCAACCAAGTACTTTGGAAATCTGGGCAGTGAGGGGTCGTCATTGGGAAATTTCTACAACAAATAGGCCACAAAGGCCTCTTGAACCTCACCCACGTACTTCATGAATGTTAGTTGATGTTGCTCAATTCGTTTGTCACTTTCGATCAATGTGTGGAGCAGCTAGATGACTTTAGGGTTTTGGACAGCCTCAGTACTTCCTCTTGCTGCCGGGGTAGCTGTGTGAGTGGTCGATGGGCGGGCTTCTTATTGGGCCTTCTTCTTGGTTCTGCTTCATTATTCCTAAACTAAAATAAAACAAATAATTAAATGCTAAAAATAAAGAAAGCTTAAAATCTGAAAAATAAAAATGTGGACAATAAATTGCAATAAATTAAAATCTAATCCTAAAACATAAATATAAAGAAAAGGAAGAAATTAAAAATAAGTTAAGTTATGTTGGGAGTGCGTTGAGATGCATCTCCCAAACTTAACCACTTCCTGAGTTGGTTTTCTTTTCTTCCTGGTGGGTCCTCTTGTTCCTCAGGGTCCCTAGTTCTGCCATGCTTCCTGCCCTGGCGGCTATTGCTCAGTCTCTATGTTGATTTTGGAAGCATGTGTGTCTTTGCATCCATCTTTGTCCTTGGATGGGTGCATGGGTTGTAAGACATTTAGCTTTATGATCTGCTTATCTACCCTCATTATTAGCTCCTCATTTTCTACATCTATTAATGGTCTGCCCGTGGCCAAGAATGGTCGCCCAAGAGTGATGGGGCGTTCTCATCTGCCTCACAATCCAAGATGAGGAAGTCAGTTGGGAAAATAAAGTTGCCCACTTGTACAAGGATGTCTTCGACTTTTCCCCACGATTGCACAAAGGAATGGTCAGCTAATTTGAGCATGATGGAAGTTGGTTTTGCTTTCCCAATTCCAAATTTGTCGAAGAAAGCCTTGGGCATCAGTTTTATACTGGCTCCTACGTCACATAGAGCTCTCATGTCATGGTTGTTGCCTTTCTTGCATGGAATAACGAAGCTTCCTGGATTTGTCCTCTTGGGCGGCACCTTGTTTTGCAGCATTGCCATACACTCTTCAGTGACAACTATTGTCTCGAATTCCCTAACTCTCATTCTCTTGGAAACTATATCTTTCAAATATTTCGCATAATTTGGCATGTTTTGTATGGCTTCCATGAGTGGGATGTTGATGTGCCCATGCTTAAGTATAGCTAGAAATTTCTTGAACTGGTGCTCTTGCTCTTGCTGTTTGAGTCTTTGAGGGAAGGGTGGTGGCAGACGGATGTCCTGGATGCGTTCCTTACAGGGAAATCTGATCTGTGGGGGTTCAAGATCATCTGTCTCAGGGTTGTTGTCATTTTCCTTGGCCTCAGTTTATGTTGCTGTCGTGGCGGGCTATTATGGTTGTCGTTCCTTTGGCTACTCAACTCTAAGATTATCCAATTGTTTCCCACTTCTTGTTGTTATTGCTTTACATTGTTCATAAGTGGGTTTTTCTGTAGCCTCTGTGTTGCTGGATGATGCACCCATTGATCTGTTGTTTATGATCTAAGTGAATTGCCCGAACTGGGTTTCCATGTTCTTTATTGCTCCCTCCTAATTTTGCAACTGCATCTTAGTCCTGTCCATGAAGGACTCAGCCTTGTCAATAAATTTATTAGTATGAACAATAAAATCACTAGTACGAGACATAAAAGCATGTAAAGTAGATTCGAGTGAATTATTGTTCATATTATGTTGTTGTTGAGGCTGCTGCCGGGACAGGTTCTGCTAATATCTTCCTGGTTGTTGTGTTGGATTTGCAGCCGTGTTAAGGTTACTCTAGGAGAAGTTTGGATGCTTCCTCAAGACCATATTGTACGTGTTAGTGTTCGGCATGTTGTTCCTCTCATATGTTCCCATGAATTTGGCAGATTCGTTGTATTCGGAGGAATCATGGTTGCCCCCACACTCATCATAGAAGGGCTTCATAGCTTTAACCTCGTATGTTTTCCCAGTGGATTTGGCCATATTCATCACCAACTATGTCAGTTTATCCAGGCGGGCAGTGACAAATTAAGTGGTTTCTACTTCATTTCCTATAGATAGCCGCCTCACGCCGCCACGACGGGATGTAGGGAATTTGTAGTCATTTTTCGTGATTCTGTTCAGACTCTATAGTGCCTCATCGGGTGGTCTATCTAGGATGATTCCATTGGCTGAAGCGTCAAGCATCATTCTTATCGGTTAATTGACTCCATTGTAGAACATTAACACTTGAGTTCAGGTTGGAAAACCGTGACGCGGGTAGTTGTTTAGCATTTGTTGGTACTATTCCCACACTTCATAGATCGGTTCATCATCCCCTTGTCGGAAAGCAGTCATCTCGTTTCATAACATGTGTGGTACGTTTGAAGGGCTGAGACGATCTAGGAAGTCCTTGCACAACTCCGTCCAAGTGCTAACCGATCTTGTCGGTTGGTTATTTAGCCACTATTTTCCCTATCCCTCAGTGAATAGGGAAATAGTCTCAGCTTAAGCACATCTTGATGGACTCCATGTATCTTAAATGATCTGCAAATGTCAAGGAACCCCCTCAACTGCTACCGAGCATCTTTCGTGGTAGTTCCTCTAAATTTCCTTAGTGTGTTTATCATGTTGAACATCACTGGTTTCAGCTTGAAGTGATCTACTTCAATTTCAGGCTTTGCCACAGTTGGATCAAATCCTCTGAAGTCGTGCTCCAAGTAGTCCCTAGTGGTGCGCACATACTGTTGATGTCTGTCCATGCCTTCTCTGGCATTGTTGACAAGGTTGTTGTCTTGGTCGTTATGCATGGTTGCCTCTGCTTTGTCAGCTAGAAGAGTTATGGCACACTCGAGTTTATGTTCATCGGGACATGGTAATTGTTTGGTCAAGACTCGGATTAAGGTTTTTAGCCAATAATCTGCTATTTCATGATTGGTTTCATTAGTTCCGGTGAAAGTATAGGCACGGTGTTGGGCTAATTTGTCAATCGTGGCTTTGGTAGGTGCCGAAGAAGAAGAGGTGTCTCGTTTCATCGAGGTTATGAGCTTGTCGAACATTTCCTTGAGGCTAAAGAAATATTCTTGTTGAGCCAAGTTAGCAGGAGGAGCGTCTTGCCGAGTTTCAGCTTACTCTCGAGGCTCAGCTCGTCTTTGAGGATTTGTTCCCATCATCACGCTATCTCTTTCGTTTGAGGAGCCTACATGACTTTCACTATCCTGGCCAAGCCTTGTCTCAGACATATTCTATATTGATAGACAAGGTAGAGTTGATTAGGCAAGAATACAAGCTTACTAGAACATATATAACTCCTAGGTGGCCAATTAACTCTTATATGATGTAATAGGGCCCAGTTTAGTCCGAGAATCGACTAAACCTAAGCTTTGATACCAATAAATGTAACACCCCTCACCCAGTTTAATCCTAAATCGGCAAAGGAGCATTACTCATGCAAGGAAAACACAAACCAATTTGAACTTTTCACAACTCACCCCTAATAGGTGAGTTATCTTCTAATCAAACAAGCAACAACATGGACCAAATATCAATCGAACTAGCACACATGAATACAAGCTTTATATGTTACTACTAATCAACCTAAACAACGAGAATAGATCAAGAAGTGTAAACAATTCTAATCAATCTAGTAAAGCATTCGAATAGCATTAGTACAAGGTGAACATGATCCCATTCGAATAGACACACACACAAGCACCTAATAGAACCATCTAGTTACATTCGAATAAGCATGCTTATTAATCAAGAGATTAAACATTTACACATAGCTTAAATACATGGATCAATAGCAACTCATATCAACCTAAACCATGGCAACAAAATTATATCATACATGATCTCATTCCATCCACTTTACATATATAAACATGGCATATCATTATAAGTTCTAACATGTATACAAACCTTATACATCTCACAATTAAGAAATCAAGATATAGATCAAGTCATTTAACATATTCATAAGCATTCAAGACATAAGATCACCATTCATTTGATCAACCATAGCCATATTTCATATCATAATACCTAGATTCACTAGGCTACAAAACCAAGCCATAACATCATGTTTATACATCACCAACATATCAATTATATATACAAGTCTCCAAGGATTCAAAATGCATGGTAACTAGCCTAGATACATAACTAAGGCCACCAACTAGGAGCTTACAAAAGACATTAACCATACTTTGATCTTTAGCTTATCTTGCCTCAACTCAAAGAAAGCTTTCAAACCACAACCTGAATTTTAGGAAGGACGGAAACAAGAGTGATAAGTACATTTAAGTACTTAGTGAGGTAGTCCTAGAACTAACAAGTTATTTCAAGCATGAGTATTATCAACGGTTTCATGTTTAAGGCAATAAGATTAAGTAAACAAGCATAGTTTTAGATACAAGGTCATTCATAGTCAAGATATCAAGTATTTGAACACATTAAGGCAAGCATAAATTCGAATTGCACAAGTAATATCAAGCATCAAGAATTTCATCACAAGATATACATTATCATCTCAACAAGGATCATAATTACAATTTATAAGCAATATGAACTAGATCATTAATCATCCAATCAATCATGATAACATGTATAACTAATAAATTCAGCAAGTAATCAATCAAGGGTTTAATTACATTATAAGATTTCTTGGATTTTAAGTAACAAGCAAGGAAAAGTGTTATTCTTTTAATTTGAAGCTTAATTATCAAATTAATTACCTTGGTATTTAGTTTCGTCTAGGCAATCGAGTCTCCAACCAACTGTCGCCATAAGATGGTATATTTGTACCGGTCAAAATCCTCCTATTGTCGCCAAGTGACCACATCTCATACCTCCTACTTTCGCCAAATAAGGCCTTAGCCTAGGATAGTAGTCCACCCTAACACAAGAGCTCTAGACTCTCTGGCATGCCATTCTACCTAAGACTAACTAGCAACCAAGGACTTTATATAATTTCCAAGTTTATTAATCAAGTAATTCGAGTATTGTTCAAGACATGTTTTATTCAAGAATTCTTGTTTCAAGCCATGTATATCAAGATCAAGGTTCACCCTTAGGACATTTGAACCATAAGAAAATTCTAGCATGTATACTATAAAGACAATTAGTATTCAAGTAAAGTCATTAAATAGTATCAAGCATCACATTCTTGTTTAACCTTAAGTCATTCGAACCATATAGATCAAGCAAGAAGAATCACACATTTAATTATTATCAATCACATACCATATACAATCTTTATAACAATCACACATTCAATCCATACTTCCCTTAGTTAGTTACCAAGTATAATTAGATTCATTAATCAATCATAGTCATGGCAATAGCAATTAAGCAAGATAATTGGTTAGAAACTACGTTATAACCATAAATAAATACTACACTCACAAGATTCCAAACAAGCTTAATCTTGTATAGTTATCCCCTGTTGCCTATCCTTTGAAGGTCCAACTCTATTGCCTTCACCAATTTCTTCTACTCCTTGATCTAGCAAGCCTCACACAAAAGCATGGAAACATTATAATAATCAATTCATCAATATACACAAACAATCAATCACATTTTTGCACAACATCACTAAACTATTTCTTTTTTCTGAAAGTTTGCATAACCTTCACAAATTTGTATATATCTTTTCATATATACATCGTAATTTCAATTAATTTACACCGTTGGAAAGCTAATTCAATTATCTTTTCAACCATACATGGATCATAATTTTAGTTCTTATATATCAATACAATTTTCAAGTTAAATTCAGGTCAAATTTATAGTCTAGAATCTGCTAGTCTACAATTGAGTTCACTTTAGTGAGCTAATTAACCTATGACCCTTACAAGCTCAAATCAGTCCTTTTTACCTTATTTCCCCCTATTTTTAAAAGTTAAAATTATTGCCTAAACGATCCATTCCAGTCCCCAATTTAACAGATTTTCCAAAACAGTCCCTAGTACAAGAAATGTGACTGTTTTGTGACCAGTTAATTCCATTTCAATTCCATTAGCAAATCAACCGATTCAAGATCCAATTTTCCAAAAACATAATATATAATTTAAAATTGGGTAAACTATACTAATGACCACCGAATTATGGGGTTGGTGTCGATTTGACCACTATATTTTCAATTATGTTAAATATACCACATAACTATTTAATTGGTTCCAATGTAGCCACATGCCGTCAAATCCCAACGGAAAGATGATGTGGCAGTTAAAAACAAATTGATATAATTACACATTTGGTCCTCCATATTTATACAATATATCAATTTAGTCCTAATTTTAATCTAATAAAATAAATTAATTATTCAATAAGATGGTGACACGTGTCACCACCTTATTGGAAGTCTTTAATTATTTTTATTTTATTTAATTAATTAATTTTCTACCTCCAATCAGGTGGTGACACGTGTCACACCCAATTGAAGGTGAAAAAATGTTAACATGGAGATTGCTTTTAGGGGGAATTGAACCTAAGACCTTGGAATGAAAGGGGCAAGTGCTTGCCACTAGGCCAAGCACTTTTTTGTGCTATAAGATACAATCTTTGATATATATCACATGTGACCATAACCCCAAAACCAGTCCTTGCTTTAAAACGGCGGCTGGTTTCCATGATGATGATGATTGTCGGTGTGTATGCAAAATCTGCATCGTGGGTAAGAAGAAGAAGAAGAAGAAGTTCATAGCTTTTGCATGGCTGTGAGGTTATTGTCACATGAGTTGTCTGACCTGTGTCTTAGGAAGCCAGCACTGAGGTCACTTTCTTTAAGTCCACCATTGCCGAAGCACTCGAGGTCTTGAAAACCTCTGATGATAACTTCGTTAGTGTCTGGAGCTGTGACCATAACCCCAAAACCAGTCATTGCTTTAAAACGGCGGCTGGTTTCCATGATGATGATGATTGTCAGTGTGTATGCAAAATCTGCATCGTGGGTGTGATTTGTTTTCTTTGCAGAGATGAAAATTTGGTGTCACCTTCTGTTGCTTTGAACCAGCCTGTTTCTGCACTTTTTCCTAAGATTCCTGGCCTTGTTTTGCTTGTGGAACCGTTTTGCATGTACACATAATTTCTGGGGTTTTTTCAGATATCAGGATAGAAGTTTGAGTTTGTTGTCAGACTGCAAATTCATGATTATGCTTGAATTTAAAGTGATTAATCATAAATGTTGTGTTTTCGATTTCTGTTTTCAGCTTGTTGGAAGCTATTGATCTTATGTTGGATGGAGCTCAAAACCATGTGTTACCAATCAAAACAAAGCTGAGGAACAAGAGATTAAAGCACAAAGGCCGTGAATTGTGTTGGTTAACGCAAGAAAATGTTATCAGATTCCTGCTAAGTTGAATCAGTCTTATTTCACTGCTCCCTGACTTATCCATAGATGATGGTGAAATTATTTTTAATGGTATACAGTTTAGGGTATATGTTTAATAGTTTAAGGGTTTAAAGTTTAATAGTTTAGGGTTTTAAGTTAAGGGTTAAATTATTTATTTTATTATATTAAAATTAAGACTAAATTGAATGATTGTATAAATAAAGGGGACTAAATGTGTAATTATACCAATTATTTTAACAGTCCCGTTAACTTTTTCGTTTTTTTAACGGCAGGTGGCTACATTGGCACCAATTAAATAGTTATGTGGTATATTTAACACAATTGAAAATATAGTGGTCAAATCGACACCAACCCCATAGTTCGGTGGTCATTAGTATAGTTTACCCTTTAAAATTTACAGGATTCAATCTTTTCCTATTCAATTTAACACTCAATTGATTCAATTTTAACCCCAACTACATTTGGCTATATGCATACATGTAATATTCGATTAGGTAGTGGTTCAAGCATGGATTTCTATCATTCATTCCTAAATTTTACATGGCTATTTAACTAGTTTAATATCCTAAAATCAATCATCAACAACTACCCAAACCAAATTATCAAGACATTCAACAATTCACAAGATTTTCATGCTCTTATTCTAAGTACAAGAAGAGAATACTTACACTAGCTTCTAGCTCTCAATAATTCGTTAAATCTTTCACATGCAAGCTTAAATCTTTATGCATCCATGGAGGTCTTTCTCTCACAAACTCTCTCTCTCTATGGATGGTTGCTTTTGTTTTGAATGGAGGAAGAGAAATGAAGAGAATGGTGATGATAAGCAAGGTGTAATGTTTGTCTCATGGTTAACCGACCACTTGGCTTACAAGTGGGATAATTGTTCAATATTTAATCAACTATTAAGTTGATTACATACAAGAACCATGGAATTCATTTATGATCAATTGAAACCTTCAATTCGGCTATTAAGCCTTAATTTCTTTTAATTTTGTCACAAACTTTCGGTTTTCAATTCAATTGTCACCAAGTTACTACAATTGTTCCTACATGTATTTTATTTGTTCATGTTGCGTGTAAAGTGATGCGCAATTTGTGCAAGTATACACGTCGCAAGTAATAAAGTGATAAGTGTATCGAGTATCGTCTCCAGAGGGATTGATACTCGTCATTTGGTCCTATCCTCTTGCACTTTAAAACAAATAAAATAAAAACACAGATAAGTTGATTGGAAGAGTTTTATCTAACTAAAAGAATAAAAGATAAATAGATAGGAAGAATAATAGAGAAGAGTAGGCTGGGTTAAGTTGCGTCGTAGTGTGGAATCCAATTGACTTGTCTCTGTCTTTTCATGCAACGAACACAGTGATGCCCCGGAAGCAACATCCCTGCCGCGACCGCAATGGTTGGAGTTTCTGCCGCGACAATCCCTTGCTCTTGACAGATGCTGTTAAGGTTCGGCAAAGCATCTTTTGATGGTTCCTTCTTATTTCTAAGCTCAGAACACTGATTGATGAATGAACCTTGATGATACCTCCCGACGTGAAACAAAGACAAACACCAACGATGTTTACGCTTCTATTAGCCGCTGAAACTCTTAACCAATTGATAACTACATAAAAAATCCTTGTTTTCATACCTTTTTGCTATAGCATTTGCATGTTGTTGAGTTCATACAATAGCATTTAGACTGTATTTAGGTTGCATTTTCTTCTTCTTGGTGCATCTTTATCTTTGCTGGTTATTGGTCTATATTGAGGGGTATAGCTCGGAAGGTTGGTTTTGGGTTTGTTGGTGTGCAGGAAAGGAGTCAAGAGAGAAAGCCGGTGCCGAGAATTGATATAGCATGATGGAAGTGGATATTGGCCGGTACGTGAGATACACGTGAGCTGCAGAAGCACGTGAACATGTAGAAAAGGACGATCTGACATGTGCAGTCGCTGGTACCCACCTACAGACTGTCCTCTTTGTCCCCTCGTGACAGGCCTTGTCGTTGGATATTCCTTCGGATTATCAAGGCATCTTTAGGGCACAAAACCCTAGAAGCCTCCAATATATAAAGGGGAGAGAAGCTTGGAGAATGGCGTGTTGTGTGTTGTGTTGCGAAAGAGAGGCGGAAGAGAGAGAAAGTCACAAGGAGATAGAAGTTTCCATCTTCATCTTCTCCAGCTTGGTGTCCTCCATCATTGAAGCTCCAAGGAGTGGCCTCACCGGCCTCGAGAGAGGTGGTGGGCCTAAGACAGTCGGGCAGTCCATGGCGGAGAGGGAGTTCACCTTTGTT
This sequence comes from Hibiscus trionum, assembly GCA_030270665.1. NCBI lineage: Eukaryota > Viridiplantae > Streptophyta > Magnoliopsida > Malvales > Malvaceae > Hibiscus > Hibiscus trionum. Next base: position 1,762,983 of record BSYR01000007.1, on the reverse strand, counting down.
TCTGTCGCTATAGCATTTCCTTTTCGTATCTTTATGTTTGGTGATGTTATCGCAATTATATGTTAGATGATATTGCCCAGCCACGAACTGTTTTATGTGGCTTGGGTTTGATGAATGATTATATTTCGAGTACTTTTTAATGCATGCTATGGCTTTTTCAGTGTTTATCATGTTCTATGCTTTGCTTATGCATTTTTCATTTCCTTAAAGTTGTAAAAGCCCTCGAGAGTTGGTCGTTCTTTAAGTGTTTTTGGGGTTAGTAATCGAGAGAGCTAGCCTTAGAACCCTCATAAGAAATGGAGTGGCTGTCAAGAGAGCTTTCTCTAACCTACCTTAGAGATAAGTGATAGGTTTCAAGGGCTAAAAAGGATAGTTCGTGAAGGGTAGGGGAGTGTTAAGAGTTTACGCCGAGAGGTATTGTTGTACATTGATGACTCCTAGTCTTCCGGCTAGAGCTAGTTTAGGAACACTTTTAGCAAATCCCGCCTAGCATAGAAGATAGTTGAAGAGCCTTAGTATCGTTAAGAAGCTTATGTTAGGTTGTCCATCATTCCCAGCCAGTCATTTTGTAGTGAGTTTCGTAAATGAAAGCGGACATGTTTATCATATTGTTATCTCATCTTTCTCTGCACTATTTTGCTTTAGCATTATTTTACACCATCTCTTTTACTATAGCATTGTCATTTGTAAAAAGTTCAATCTTTATTGTTACAACAATTGTGAATACCTTGAATCTCTGTGGATACGATACTCACTCATCACTTTATTACTCGTTCGACGTGTATACTTGCACCATATTTGTGTATCATATATAGTACACTACACGCAAGTAAACAAGTTTTTGGCATCGTTGCCCGGGATTGGAAATTGGTTGTTAACGATTTTTGTTTATATCACTTGTTCTTTTTGTTTTTGTACATATTTATTTTAGGTTTTTCATTTTTCTTTTCAAGTGTCTTGCTAGTGTATGATCAGAAAGCGGCCTAGAGGACCCCTGCAATCACCTATTTCTAAAATTGAGCATTTCTTGAGACTTAGGAGACGTGTTCGAAGAGAAGAGATTAGAAACATGAATGGAGAAATACCACCACCTCAAGGTAACAGAGATGCTATGACAAATGGCCAGGCAGAAGCAGCTCGACGTCGAGCAATTAGAGATCATTTGACTCCAATCTTAGACGATTTCTATCCCGGAATAGTAGCTCCAGAAATTTATGCAGCCCATTTCGAGCTTAAACCTGTTATGTTCAACATGTTGAACACTAGTGGTCAATTTGGAGGTATGCCTCTCAAAGATGCAAGACAACATATATGTGCTTTCTTGGAAGTGTGTGATTTGTTCAGATAGCAAGGAGTGCACGAGGATGTGCTAGAGCTTAAACTGTTTCCATATTCTTTATGTGATCGTGCTAGAGCATGGCTAAGCGGAGTGCCAGCTAGATCAATGGAGACTTGGACAGATCTATGCAAAAGTTTTCTGCTACGGTATAATCCACCCAATAGAAACACTCAGTTGAGAAATGATATAGCTTATTTCCGTCAAGCTGATGACGAATCCATGTATGAGTGTTGGGATCAAATTCAATGGATTATTGAGGAAGTGCACAAATCATGGTTTTCATGATTGGACCCAAGTGGTTATGTTCTATAATGGAGTAAATGCTCCTACAAGGATGATGCTAGATGCTTCAGCAAATGGGACCCTGTTAGACAAATCACCGGAGGAAGTATTTGACATTCTTGATAGGGTAGCAAACAATGATTTCCAGTTTTCGACCACAAGGCTTGGAACGAGGAGGAGAACCCAAGTAGTTCGAGACAGTGAAGAAGATGAATTAGTAGCCACTTAGTTAGCTGCTATCACAAATATGCTAAAGAACCTCCAACGTCCCAACGAAGTCAAGGAAGTGAAGTCTACAACCTCATGTCTCAGATGTGATGGCAATCACCATTTGAGTGAATGCCCTGACAATCCAGAGTCAGCCAACTATGTGTGGAATTATAACCGCAACAACAATCCATACTCTAATACCTACAACCCAAGATGGCGTCAGCATCCAAATTTCAGTTGGGGTAATCAGGGGCACAACAATTCTGCTCAGCCAACGCCATAGCAAAATCTGATTGAAGCACCATCTTCTAACCATATGATGCCATGGCAAGGTCACAATGGAGCAGCATCTTCATCAAACAGTTCGTTGGAGACTACATTCAAAGAATTTATGACTATGACAAAAGATTTCATGGGAACCACAAAAGTTTTGCTACAGGATCATGCAACAAACATTAAGAATCAAGAAGCCTTATTGCAAAGCCATAGTTCCTCTCTACGTGCCTTAGAAACACAAGTTGGTCAGATAGCTCAAACCTTGCATGCGCGACCACAAGGAAGTTTGCCTAGTGACACTGAAGCCACTAAGCACCATAGCGAGGAACAATGCAATGCACTCACATTAAGGATTTGCAAGGAAATTAGCAAGGAATACAAGTTTGGGGGAAAAGAGAATTAGGAATCTCAGCCCAGCTTGCCTCAAGAAGAAGATAACTCACAAGATCCTCCAGTTGAAGAAAAGGGTGACGAAGTCATAGCAAAAGAAACACCGGAGGAGGAGCCTGCTTTTGCTACAGCAAAAGATGTAACTCCACCAGTCCAGAATAATGAAGTTAGACCCCCATATCCTTTTCCTCAGCGACTCAAGAAGCAGAAAGAAGACCTTCAGTTCCAGAATTTTGTGGATATCCTGGACAAATTACATATCAATGTCCCATTTCTGGAGGCCATTGATCAGATGTCAACATATGCTAAGTTCCTCAACGATATAGTCACGAAAAAGAGGAAGGTCGAAAAGCAAGAGACTGTCGCTATAGCAGAAGAATGCTATTCTATGTGGAGCAAGCTGCCACCTAAGAGGAAGGACCCATGTAGTTTTGTTATCCCATGTTCTATTGGCGACATGTTTGTTGGAAGAGCACTTTGTGATTTGGGATCAAGTGTTAACTTGATGCCTAAGTCGATTTTTCTGAAACTGGGAATTCGAGAGGCACAGCCCACAAAGGTTGTGCTACAGCTAGCAGATCACTCTCATGTTCGCCGGAAAGGAAGAGTTGAAGATGTTGTGGTAAAAGTGGACTGATTTATCTTTCCAATCGACTTCTTAATCCTCGACTGTGAAGCTGACAGCAAAACACCCATTATCTTGGGAAGGTCATTTTAGCCACCGGGCGAGCTTTGATCGACTGTGAGAATGGTGAATTCACGATGCGAGTGGCTAATCAGATGGTCACAATCAATATTAATGACACCCTCAAGTATGCAGACAATCCAGGAGTATGCCAATATGTAGATGCTACAGCATAGAATGTGACTAATGAGTTTTGATGTAGCAATGAGATGCAAATGGAAGAGTTTGAAGCACTCTGCAAGAAGGATGATTTAGACCTAGAAGACCTCTCAATGAAACTGGAGCAGTCTAGTCGACTCGAAGCTAGACCATGTACGCACTTTGAACCTCTTGATTTTTCAGAATTTGTACCTCTTAAACCTTCCCTTGAGCATGCACCTAATCTAGAACTGAAACCTTTGACATCACATCTTAAATATGCTTATTTAGGGAGAAATGAAACTCTTCATGTGATAATCTCATCTAGTCTCACCCCTAAGCAAGAAACTAGTTTAGTAAATATGTTGTTACAGCATAAAAATGTGATAGGGTGGACTATGGCTGATTTGAAGGGTATAAGCCATGCTATATGTATGCACAAAAATTTGCTTGATGATTGTCACAGCAATTCAGTTGAGCCCCGGAGGAGATTATACCCAATCACGAGGAATGTGGTGATGAAAGAGATAATCAAGTGGCTCGATGCTGGAGTAATCTACCCGATATCCGATAGCTCATGGGTCAGCCCGGTGCAACGTGTACCAAAGAAGGGAGGCGTGGCCGTGGGAAGCAACGAGGAGAATGAGCTATTTCCTACTAGAACCATCATGGGGTGGAGGATTTGCATGGACTATAGGAAGTTTAACAAGGCAACCAAGAAGGACCATTTTCCCCTCCCATTCATTGATCAGATGTTAGATCGACTAGCGGGCAAGGCATTTTACTGCTTCCTCGATGGGTATTCTGGGTACAATCAGATTGCTATAGCACCAGAAGACCAAGAGAAGATGACTTTCACATGCCCTTATGGAACTTATGCTTTTCGGAGAATGCCCTTTGGTCTCTGCAATGCTCCAGCAACATTTCAAAGATGTATGATGGCTATCTTTTAAGACATGGTCGAGGATTTTTTCAAAATTTTCATGGATGACTTCTCGGTCTCCGGAGATGACTTCGACACATGCTTGGGCAATCTTGCCAAGGTTCTGAAGAGGTGTGAGGAAGTTGACTTGGTGCTCAATTGGGGAAAATGCCATTTCATGGTAACATAAGGAACGGTCTTAGGCCACAAGATCTCGAAGCAAGGGATAGAAGTTGACAAAGCAAAGGTTGAGGTCATTGAAAAACTACCTCCCCCCACTATTGTCAAGGGAGTAAGAAGCTTCCTAGGGTATGATGTCTTCTATCGGAGATTCATCAAGGATTTTTCGAATTTTTCAAAGCCACTATGCATTTGCTACAGCAAAATCAACCAATTGTGTTTGACAAAGATTGCTATAACGCATTTCAAGAACTGAAGGAGAAGCTTATCTAAGCACCAGTTGCCATTCCACCTGATTGGAACGAACCATTTGAGCTGATGTGTGATGCAAGTGACTATGTCGTCGGTGCAGCACTTGGACAACGCCGAGGTAAACTCTTTCATGTTATTTATTATTCTATTCGCTCTTTGAATGATGCACAAATCAATTACACCACTACTGAAAAAGAATTGCTTTCTGTAGTATTTGCCTTTGATAAGTTTAGGTCATACTTGATAGGCACTAAGGTCATAGTTCATACCGATCATTCGGCCATTAAGTACTTAGTGACTAAAAAGGATGATTAGCCTAGACTTATTAGGTGGATACTCTTGCTACAGGAATTTGACTTAGAAGTTAGAGATAGGAAAGGATGTGAGAACCAGGTAGCTGGCCATTTATCTAGGCTAGAAAAATGCTATCACGCAAGGTAGTGAAACTGAAATTAAGGAGGAATTCCCTGATGAGAAACTGTTAGCTACTATGGCAATTCCGTGGTATGCTGATATTGTTAATTATCTTGTTAGTGGTATTTTGCCTCCTGATTTATCTATCCAGGGACTCAAGAAATTCATACATGATGCAAGATTCTACTATTGGGATGAACCCTACTTGTTCAAGCAATGTCCTGATCAGATCATAAGGAGATGTGTTCCTGCGGAAGAATACCATAGCATTTTGTACCACTGTCATTCATCACCATGTGGAGGGCATTTTGGTGGTGCTAGGACTGCTGCAAAAGTTCTTCAAGCAGGATTCTATTGGCCTACACTTTTTAAGGATGCGCACGAGTTCTACAAGACTTGTGATAGATGCCAGAGAACAGGGAACATCTCCAGGCGGAATGAAATGCCACTGCAAAATATTCTGGAGGTTGAAATCTTTGACGTGTGGGGAATTGACTTCATGGGTCTGTTTCCTACATCATATGAAGATCTATATATTTTGCTAGCAGTTGACTACGTGTCAAAATGGGTGGAGGTTGTTGCCACCCCAACGAATGACTCTAAGATGGTCATGAATTTTCTCAACAAGAACATCTTCACGAGGTTTGGAGCACCCCGATCCATCATTAGTGATGAAAGAACTCATTTTGACAACAAGCTCATTGCTAAAGCATTGCACCGATATGGAATCAGGCACAAGATTGCTACACCATATCATCCGCAGACGAACGGACATGCTAAAGTTTCCAACCGAGAAATCAAGAAAATCTTGGAGAAGGTGGTTAATCCTAAGAGAAAAGATTTGTCCGCCAAGTTGGATGAACCACTTTGGGCATATAGAACAGCCTTCAAGCCGCCTTTCGACATGTCACCCTTCAAGGTATTTGGCAAGGAGTGCCATCTACCCGTTGAGCTTGAGCACAAGTCTTATTGGGCAATCAGCAAACTCAACATGGATGCCCAACTAGCTGGTGAGAGGAGGTTGCTAGAGCTTAATGAGCTGGAGGAATTTAGAGCCCAAGCATATGAGAATGCTCGCATTTACAAGGAGAAACCCAAGAAGAGGCATGACAAACACATTTTGCCAAGGCATTTCTCAGAAGGTCAACAAGTGCTTCTCTACAATTCCAGGCCAAAGCTTTTTCCTGGAAAGCTGAAATCAAGGTGGTCATGACCATTCATCATACACAAGGTGTACCCTCATGGCGCGGTTGATATCAAAAAGCTGGACGATGGTGAAATCTTCAAGGTCAATGGCCAACGTCTGAAGGTGCACAGTGGAGGCCCTATCCTCGAAGACAAGTCACGCCTGGATCTCCACGATCCTTGAAAGTTTGCCACAATAGCATGTTCATAAATAATGCTTTTCTTTTTAGTTTAGTTTTATTTTATCTTTGTTTTTAATTTTCATATATTTTCACGTGACCCTCGTACAAGGCTTTCTCTTTCCTAGTACAATGTCAGGTACAGAGCAGGAGAGCGTGTCGTCTACAGGATTGGTAGCAAAAGGGAGAAGGACATGGAGTTTGTTTTTATCCACTTTTGCAATTACGAAAGAAAAGGGGAAAAGAAAAAGATAAGGAGAGGTTTTATCCAAAAAAGTGGGGAGGATGAATTAAAAAAGAGAGAAAAAACAAAAAGCAAGAGATAGAATATTCACCTAATTAATGAGGTGAAACCCTATCCACAAAAACCCACATATTCTCTCTCCAGCCGTAAACTATCACATTAACTCTCACTTTTCTCTCTCCCTTAAAGCCTGCACACGTCCCATCACTCCCCCTTTTCCATTAATTCATCAGTTTTTGCCCCCACCTTTTTCAACTTCCCATATTTTCTTCATCATCATCACTCGTCCCTTCACTTTCTTCATCTTCTTCAACACTCAAATTTTTCTTCTTCACTCCATCTTTTCGATTTTCTCCCAAACACACAAAACACCCTTCACCATTTTTCCCCTCACATATTCACTCCTCCCCTAATTTCAACAAAAACCCTCCATGGCTCATTGCAAGAATGCCCCTGAAAATTCCGATCACCTCAAGAAACCACCAGTCCTGAAAATCTCTAAGTTTTTTAGATGAGGCAGCAAAGGAGCGATGGACAAAACTCACAGATAGGAATGTTCTTTCGGAACTAGGGTTTAAATACCTTAAAGAGAAAGACGACCAGTTTGATCAGGCAGTCATGGATATCATTGGCAAGCATGAGTGGAAAACCTTCGCTGCTCACCCTGAGGAGATTTGTACATCACTAGTAAAGGAGTTCTACGCACACCTTACAAGTCCAACGCAGTCTACGGTTCATGTGTGAGGCGAGCAGATAAAGTTTACGGTTGCAGCAATTAACAAGATTTATGGGCTAAAGCACATTGTAGACCACCACACATCTTTTGTGACAACCATGGACCCCCAGACACAGCGTGAGGTGCTCGAGGATATTTGTTTTGAGGGAACGATGTTGGACAACAACAGGTCAGTCAAGAGAGGACGCCTCAAACCTAAGGCCAAGGTATGGAACCATTTTGTGAGACATAAGCTTATTCCTACACTACACACTGCCACAGTCCACATCTCTAGACTTTTTCTTCTTCACTCAATATTACATGGTAGACACATTGACATAGGAAAAATCATAGTGGATGATGTGTATGCTTTTCTGAAACGACCTCGTAGTACTCTTGTTTTCCCTAACCTAATAACTGCTTTGTGTAAAAGAAAAGACGTCTTTATAGACGATCTAGTGGATGCAACTATTTCAGGAAAGATAGGTTTAACTCCAGCCCTGGTCACGGAACTCCGAGGATTCAATGAAGATGTGCCTTAGCAAACAGTGGAGGGAGGAGCTAAAAGTTTTGCTACAGCACGAGTAGCAGCATTGGTGGCAACAACAAAAGAACTAAGCACCGAGCTCAGCCTGATGAAGGCACACCAGTGGGCGTACTTCAAGTATGCCCATCATCGCGATTGTGCCATAGCATCATGCTTAAGTAAACTCCTACCGGAACAGAATGTGTCATTTCCACTATTCCCCATGGAGTTGCTGCAAGCCCCCACCACTGCTACAGCGAGCACAGTGTCTCCCAGTGACCCTAGCTCCGTCCAACTTGCTGCAAAGAAGAAGACTCCAAGAAAGAAGACGCCTACGACTCCGACTGCCCAACAAGAAAAAGAAACTCCTATGATTGCACCCACTGTAGAAGAGACCGACCCAGTGGCTATCCCGACCAAGAAAAGGAAACGTACCAGGAAGCCAACTAACCCAACACTGTCACGACTAGAAAACCCACTTCCTAAGCCAGAGCATATACCAAGTGATCCTGAGGAAACCCCTCAGAAGGAGACCACTACAGCACAAACACCTGAGCCGGCAGCAACGCGACCTGTGGATGCTACAGCATCTAGACCAAAAACACGCATCAAACATATTGCTGGACGTGTCAAGCCCTAATCCAGTGCTCAGTCAGTATCCTCAGAGAGTGTGGACGATGTAGCAGATCACCACGACTACTCCTCTGAAACATCAATGGACAATACTAGCAGCACGACATAGCCTCCGCACCCAGGAGGTAACTAACTTATTTTTTTTTATTTTCATTTATTTCATTTTCTGGCATATAGTATAGATTAACTTATGCATTGAGGACAATGCATCTCTCAAGTTTGGGGGTGTTAGTGTTCATAGTTAATATTTTGCTTTAGCATATGCATTATAGGATGGAACAAAATTTTTACTATGGGATTCTGTTTAGTTTGGAGATAGCCAATGAATATATTTACGATGTCTGACGATGAAATCTTAAAGGCCTAAACTAAGTTAAAAACACAACTAGTTGAGATCTGTAGAACTGACCTTAGGATCTAGTTGTTAAAAAAATTTGTTACACGTCTGCTCTCTTTCTATAAGTAAGTCTGTTAGAAAAAAAATTCAGGAAGAACCCTAGTGAACTCTGATATGTAAACTCTAGAGAACTTAAAAGAAAGATTAGATGACCCTGTGCTAAAACAAACGAATAAATGCTACGGCATATCTGTAGAAGGACACTCCGCTTTGCTATGGCATATCAAAAAAAGAATAAGAAGAAATAATGTTTTCTATAGCATATGAGTGAATGAAATTTGTCACGGGATGACTTTGCCTACTAGCTTGGGGTGAGAGGTTTGCTCATTGCTCATCTAGAGTTAAGGACGATAGATGTGATGAGCTAACACCCTTCAGAGCAGAAAACCTATATCTTTGGGAGTATAAAAATTGGAAAAGAACTAGAGAAATAGTTAGAGTATAACTAGGGAGCTTCCATGAAAATTTATCTCACTAGCTTAAGTATAGGAAGAAGGCATCCACGCACACAGCTTAGTCCTAAGGAATGTTCTTCAGGGTCTCACTTCTGGTTGTATATATTTAATCGCCTAAGTTATTTCTGAGGACTGAAATATAGCCATAGCAATCCTCTAGGTTAAATCTTTAACATAGTAATTCTTTTGTTCTGTTCTTTTCATTGCTTGAGGACAAGCAATAGCTTAAGTTTGAGGGTGTGATAAATGCATAAATATCCTTGTTTTCAAACCTTTTGCTATAGCATTTGCCTCATCTTGAGTTCATACCATAGCATTTAGACTGCATTTAGGTTGCATTTTCTTCTTCTGGGTGCATCTTTATCTTTGCTGGTTATTGTTCCATATTGAGGGGTACTGCTCGGAAGGTTGGTTTTGGGTTTGTTGGTGTGCAAGAAAGGAGTCAAGAGAGAAAGCTGGTGCCGGGAATTGCTAGAGCATGATGGATGTGGATATTGGCCTGCACGTGAGATACACGTGAGCTGCAGAAGCACGTGAACATGTAGAAAAGGACGATCTGACATGTGTAGCAGCCGGTACCCACCTGCAGACTGTCCTCCTTGTCCCCTCATGACAGACCTTGTCGGTGGATATTCCTTGGGATTATCAAGGAATCTTTAGGGCATAAAACCCTAGAAGCATCCACTATATAAAGGGGAGAGAAGCTTGGAGAAAGGCGTGTTGTGTGTTGTGTTGTGAAAGAGAGTCGGAGAGAGAGAAAGTCATAAGGAGGGAGAAGTTTCCATCTTCATCTTCTCCACCTTGGTGTCCTCCATCGTTGAAGCTCCAAGGAGTGGCCTCATCGGCCTCGAGAGAGGTGGTGGGCTTAAGACAGTCAGGCAGTCTATGGCGGAGAGGGAGTTCACCTTTCTTTTTGTCGCTATAGCATTTCCTTTTCATATATTTATCTTTGGTGATGTTATGGCAATGATACGTTGGATGATATTGCTCAGCCACGAACTGTTTTAGGTGGCTTGGGTTTGATGGATGGTTTTATTTTGAGTACTTTTTGATGCATGCTATGGCTTTTTCAGTGTTTATCATGTTCTATGCTTTGCTTATGAATTTTTCATTTCCTTAAAGTTGTAAGAGCCCTCGAGATTTGGTCGTTCTTTAAGTGTTTGTTGGGGTTAGTAATCGAGAGAGCTAGCCTTAGAACCCTCATAAGGAATGGAGTGGATGTCGAGAGGCGGGCTCTAACCTACCTTAGAGATAAGTGATAGGTTTCAAGGGCTAAAAGGATAGTTTGTGAAGGGTAGGGGAATCTTATGAGTTTACGCCGAGAGGTATTGTTGTAGCATTTCTGACTCCCAGTCTCCTGGCTAGAGATAGTGTAGGAACACTTTTTGCAAATCCCACCTAGCATAGAAGATAGCTGAAGAGCCTTAGTATCGTTAAGAAGCTTAGGTTAGGTTGTCCATCATTCCCAGCCAGTCATTCCGTAGTAAGTTTCGCATACGAAAGGGGACCATTTTATCATATTATTATCTCATCTTTCTCTGCACTATTTTGCTTCAGCATTATTTTACATCATCTCTTTTACTATAGCATTTTCATCTGCAAAAAAGTTCAATCTTTATTGTTACAGCAACCGTGAATACCTCCAATCACTATGGAGACAATACTCACTCATCACTTTATTACTCGTTCGACGTGTATACTTGCACCATATTTGTGTATCATTTATAGTACACTACACGCAAGCAAAAACCTATCCCTAGGTCGAGTTAGATAACACCATGTTGGGTGATAACCGTGCTTATTCGTTTTGTGAGTTCAACTCTCTCGATATTGAACAAATAGATAACCTCACAAACCTTCTCCTTAATAGAATGCAAGAATGATTAAAACAAAGCATAAGCAAACCCTAACATTTATTGCATTAAAAAACTTAAACAAATTACAATTGTTTTCCCACAAATACTAAACAAAATAACCTTAGCCTAAGAACTAGAACATGCTAAGCCTCTCAACCTCTCTCCTCTTGACTGAAGGGTCCTTTTATATAGGAGGAGGTGTAAGGCAAAATCCTTGGATACGAAGTTAAGTTGGAGGTGGACTTGTCTTCATTAAAGAGATGAATCTCTTTAATTTAATGTATTTAATCCTCTTTGGCCGAAATCCATCTTTAACCTTCCTTCCATGCTTTTGTCATCTTCCCATGCTCCGATCACCATGTAAAGTGTGTAGAAAAATTCAGCATTTACAGCTCTGCAATTCGGCTACCACTTTGCCCATTTTTCCCTCTAGCGAAATGTTGTCGTGGCCTGCTTTTGCTGCCTCTACATTGGTGTGCTCTACCCCGCAAGGCTTCATTAGCTTCCCTCAATAGAGGTTGTCATGTGGCTTGGCTCGATCAGGGTCCGTTGTCTACTAATTCTGCCTCATCTTCCCTCTTGCTTTTTGTGTTGTGGCAGCATCTTCCTGCTCCAGCAGTGTACAACCTGCAAAAATACCAATCGTGCATTAAATAATACATATTTCATAGAATAAGCAGAATATAAGGCTTAAAGGCATAAATGATGAAATCTATGCATGAAAGGCCATAATGCAGCTCAAATGGATGTACGTTGAGTGATAATTGCCATGAAAACAAGGGTCAAAATATAGGACTTTTGGGAACTTATCACATCCACAAACTCGAACTATTGCTTGTCCTCACGCAATGCAAACCATCAATTTCCATACCATAGTTTTTATAAACTGTCTACTTGGTCTTACTTTTCCTTCTCTCTTCAAACCATGGCAAAGAACGTTTCGACCCTTAAATCTTTGGATGCCTTAGGAATTTCCTGGAATCAAACTATAAGATTTGTGAGTGTGTGCATGTATTGTGAACAAGATGATTACAAGGATTCTAAGTAAACACTTAAGCATTAACTTACTTAACTTGGGTAATTAAATTTTTTTAAGCATCCTTGTAACACCCCCCTTCTCGTTCTGGTCGAGAACCGGGTCGAAAGGTGATATCGATGTTTAATACAGTAGTCAATGCAATAAAATTTCTTTTTAATATTAACCTTTAAACCAATATCATACAATAAAACAATGTCTCAATACAATTTAGTCCAATTAATCCATATGAAGCAATAATTAATCAATCGGGGCTAAATTGCAACTAATGCAAGTCTTAGGCACTAAACTTTAAATTCAACAAATTAAGGGTCGTTCAGTGCAATCGATTTTACCATATTGAAATTCACTATATTATTAACATAGCTATAAAATTTCATACAATTTGGAGACAATTAGCTCATTCAATTTAATCATTCAATATTCGATGAATAAATTGTGAACCTTGTAAACTGTTTAATATACCTTCAACTAACTTAACTAATCTCGTACCGAAACACCCTAGGGTTGTTTCAAAACGGGTGGACGATAGTCAAACCTTTTTGTCTTATCCTTTAGACCGTATCGATACGGATATGCCCTGTATCGAAACAGGTTGACTTCATTTGACCCGTTTCGAAACGCTATAAACTCGTATCAAAACGAAGGATTCCAGAGACAAAATGTTAGAAACGGCCATAAACTATTCTGATACGCCCTATTTCTCAGGTTCAATTTTGCTTACTCGTATCGAAACGCCATCACCCGTTTCGATACGGTTTGACTTGTAATGACAGATTTTTGCTGGTATTTGATCAATTTGACCTATCAAACGATGTTCAAATGCTATGAAACTTCATACACAACATTTCAATGATATAAACTACTAGCATGCCATGTTTTATGACCATACGAATACGTTTACCACGTTTTGACCTTTATGAGGCAAATATGCATCTTTAAGCCATTTTAAGCCAACCAAAAAGGCCATTTAGGGCCATTAACCATATTACAACATATGCATATCACAAAGATAACAAAATGGGCATAAATGACTAGTTCAACAACTTTTCCACCTTCCTAGGAGTTCTTAAGATCAAAACACATTACTTTAGGGATTGTAGTGACTTGTCTTGTTATGCCAATCTGATTCTCCAACACACGGTCCTATCAACCTGAAAATGCATGATATGATATACGTTGGGCATACAATGCCTAGTGAGGTAGTTATAAGTAATATGAACCACATTATATCAAGTTTCTATATAAATGATATCATGCGTATCAATGTCAATGCTATGCAACAATATACAATGTTTAACATATTCTTTTCACCATTAATCCTTGGATTCAATCAAGACAGTGGATATGTGAATTCCTACGCCTCGCCAAGTCAATGAATGGTCTAGTCCCTCCGCCTCACCAATATGATCAACATGATTACACATCCCTCCGCCTCGCCAAATCAATATAGGTCGTAGCCTTAGGACCGTAGTCCACCCATACATCGAGCTCACGAATTCTATGGCATGCCAATTGTATCCAATGTCTATTCAAATCCAAGGTTCCAATGTTCATATCCATTTCAATAATAAATAAGTATTCCAATGACCAATGATTTTCAATAGCCAATATGTCTCATAATCAATGTTTCATGGTTCAATGTTAATAACAATAATCAATGATTTCTTTGCAATTATTCTATATCAATGTCTATATCAATGACAATGCTCAATAATTATACCAATAACTATGTTAGATAGTCAATGATGAACTTACCGACACTTACCAAGGTGTCCGTTTACTTATCTGATACAACATTTTACAATAGTAATGTGAGTAAAATGATCGAAGACAACAATAATGGATTCGGGAAGGCTTTTCACCTAATTTCGAGACTCCGACTACACTCACCTTGACAATCCGAAGGTTTCAAGGCTAGGAAATCAATAGGGAGGTGCATCCCCTTATTCCTAACTTTGGATGGAGACGATGGATGTTCTTTATCAACTTCTTGAGCTAGGAAATCAATAGGGAGATTGTTAGGATCAATATTACGATATCAAAATCAATATAACAACATTAAAATCGATATCCGATTTCAATATAGATTGTAACGATGAGATATCCATGGATACTCATAACCCTAGCTTAAGATTAAGCTTGATATATCCATAGAATCCAATAATCGATTGAAGAAGATAGCTTACCCAGCCGATATTTATAGAACGAAGAAAAACCAAAGCTTAAAATTATCTCCAATGGAGGTGCTTGTTTAGTTGAAGATGGAGATCGCTATGGAGATGTTTTCTTTTCAAAGATCGGTAAGTTTCTCCCGTTTTCCAATATTTCTTAATTGTTTTTGCACTTAAAACACTAGATAGCCGATTGGCTTTCCTTTCCATGAAGGAATCAAATTTCCTTTGTCCACGTAGTTACAATTTATAATTGAAGAGGGGCTAATCGCAAGGTTAGTCCCTCAACTCCAAATACTTTATGGTTTTATCCATGTAACTTTCCGATAGCTATAATTTGGTCACTAGAAGACTTTTCGATGATTAACTAGCCGGTACTATGTTAACACTTTATCGATGTGAAACTTCTGATCTCTGGAACTCAATTCTGACTAGACCGGATTTTGGGGTGTTACAACTCTACCCGCCTAAAATAAATTCATCCTCGAATTTTTACCTGAACCGAAGAGATGTGGATATTGTTGTTTCATGGTCTCTTCAGGTTCCCAAGTGGCTTCCTCAATGGTGTGGCTCCTCCAGAGCACCTTCACTAATGGTACAGTTTTGTTGTGAAGCCTTTTGACTTCTCTTGCTAGAATTTGAACTGGTTCCTCTTCGTAAGATAGATTTGGTCAAAGTTCTACAGACTCAGGTTCCACAATGTGTGAAGGATCAGAGTGATACTTCTGAAGCATCGATACATGAAAAATGTCGTGGATCTTACTCAATTTTGAGGGTAACAAGATCCGATATGCCACGGGGCCAACTCTTTCAATAACTTCAAAGGGTCCAATGAATCGAGGACTCATTTTTCCCTTCTTGCCAAACCCTAAAACCTTCTTCAACAGTGATACCTTGAGGAAGGCTTTTTCTCCAACTTCATACTCGATATATCTTATCTTAAGATCAGCATAAGCCTTTTGTCGATCAAAGGTAGCCTTTAAATGATCATGGATAATGGTGACCCGCTCTTCAGTCTCTCGAAGCAAGTCAGGGCATAACATCTTGCCCTCACCAAGCTCCGACCAACACAATGGAGTTCTACATCGCCTACCATACAATGCTTCATACGGGGCCATTTGGATTGATGCTTGGTAATTACTATTGTAGGCAAATTCAACAAGGGGTAGAGATTTCTCCCAAGTTCCACCAAAATCAATAATGTGTGCCTGAAGCATGTCTTCCAAGATCTGAATAGAAATGTTCAATAACAATGCAAGTTTTTAAGATTTCAATGGAAAAATCTTTCGATGATTAACCTGGATTACCCTTTCTGACTGATCGTCAGATTAAGGGTGAAAGGTTGTGCTAAGATTAACTATGGTGCCCAGAGCTCCTTGTAAGGTTCTCCAAAACCGAGATGCAAATAGAGGATCTTGATCGAAGATAATAGACTTAGGTACTCCTTGGAGTCGGATTACTTCCTTGATATACAAATCAGCTAGTTTTGGGAGACCATAGTCCATTTTGACCAGTACAAAATGAGCTGACTTCGTGAAACGATCTACAATGACCTATATGGCGTCATGATTCGCTGGGGTTAACGATGAAGCACTAACAAAATCCATAGTGATCTTTTCCCTCCATTTCGGTGGATCAATACGCTGCAATAATCCAATAGGAGCACAATGTTCTGCCTTAACACGATGATACATGAGACATTTAGAAATGAAATCAACTATGGCCTGCTTCATGCCCGGCCACCAATAGAGTTGTCGCAAGTCCTTGTACATCTTTACAGACCCGGGGTGAACAAAAAAAGAACTCAAATAAGCTTCAAAAAGAATATTGGGACGAAGAGATTCATCATTAGGCACACAGACTCGATCATGAAAACACAAGAGTCCTTCGGAATTAATTCTGAAGTCAGGGTTGTCCGATAGCTTAGAGAAAATGGATTGAAGCTCGGGATCTTGCTCTTGCAAATCCTTTATTCGCGAAATGACGATAGACTGAACTTGAAGTTCATCTACAAGATAACGATGCTTTCGAAGTCGGAAGTGAGCATTAATTTCTCGAAGGGCTACAATATAACAATGTTACGATGAGTTAATGTACTACATAATACATATAACTCCAAATTTTATTGTCAATGCTTACCAGGTGAAGGTTTACAGCTGAGCGCACCACCTATAACGTTAGCCTTGCCCGGATGATAATCAATGACAAGATCGTAATCTTTAAGGAGTTCCATCCACCTCTGTTGCCGAAGATTCAACTCCTTTTGAGTCAATAGGTACTTAAGGCTTTTGTGGTCGGTGAAGAGATAGAATTTTTCTCCATAGAGGTAATGTCTCCAGATTTTCAATGCAAAGACAATTGCAGCCAATTCAAGGTCGTGGGTGAGGTAATTCATTTCGTATGGCTTAAGTTGTCTCGAAGCATAAGCAATGACTTTGTCTTCTTGCATCAATACACATCCTAACCCAAGATGTGATGCATCACTATAAACTGTGTAGTCCTTTCCGGACTCGAGTTGAGTTAGGACAGGTGCATAGGTTAATACTTGTTTCAACTGATTGAAACTCCGCTGCTAAGCCTCGGTCCAAAAAAAATGAGCTTCTTTCCTCAACAACTTACTTAAAGGAGCATCTATCATAGAAAGCTCTTTCACAAATCTTTGATAATAGCCAACAAGCCCAAGAAAGCTTCTGACTTCTACAATATTCTTCGGTGGATGCCAATCTACAATAGCTTCGATTTTCTTCGGGTCCACTTGAATACCCGAAGCCGATACGATATGTCCCAGAAAGGAAACTTCGGTGAGCCAAAACTCACACTTAGAAAATTTCACGTACAATTGCTTTACTCTCAAGATCTGAAGCACAATACGAAGATGATCTCGGTGCTCAGCTTCATTCTTGGAATAGATTAATATGTCGTCTATAAACACCACTACGAACTTGTCGAGATAGGGTTGAAAGACTTGATTCATCAAATCCATAAAAGTTGTCGGTGCGTTGGTTAACCCAAAGGACATCACCAAGAATTCGTAGTGTCCATATCTTGTACGAAAGGCAGTCTTTGGTACATCACACTCCTTGACTCTCATTTTATAATAGCCCGACCTTAGATCGATCTTGGAAAACACAGAGGCATCCTTTAGTTGATCGAACATGTCGTATATTCTAGGCAATGGATATTTATTCTTGATGGTTACTTTATTCAATTGTCGGTAGTCAATACACAATCGCATAGAACCATCTTTCTTAACAAAGAGAACTGGAGCTCCCCAGGGTGAAGAGCTCGATTGAATGAAACCTTTGCTCAATAAGTCTTGAATCTTAGTCTTTCATTCTTTTAATTCCACAGCTTCCATACGGTATGGTGCAATGCAAACTGGAGCACTCCCAGGTTGCACCTCAATGCCAAACTCCACTTCACGGGTTGGGGGTAATCCTTGAAGTTCAATAGGGAAGACATCAGGGAATTCACATAAGGTGTCAATGTCTCACAATTGTGGCTCAACTTTAGACTTCAACACCAAAGCGTACAATGATGGATTTCTTGTGTTCATCAATACAACACTCTCCTTACCCAGACCCTGGAGATACAATTTCCTCTTACAACAATCTACTGAGGCTTGATGCTCACTAAGTCAATCTAAGCCTAGGATTACATCAAATTAATGGATCGGTAAAGCCAACATATTGGCCAGAAAAGGAATCCCTTGGATCATTAAGGGGCAATTCTTACACACTACCCTTACGGTAACACAATCTCCTAGGGGATTGGTTACAGAAATTCTTGATGCTATTGGTTCGAAAGACATATTATACTTCTTAACTACAATGGAACTTATAAAAGAATGAGTAGAACCAGGGTCAATCAATGCATATAAGGAATGTGAATATAGCTCGATGATACCTGCAATGGCATCAGGTTCATCTTCTTCTTCTTTGCTCCTCACATGATACATTTTGGCAGGAGATTTTGAATCTTGTTTTCCAAAGGATTTCACTGGACCACTCGATCGCCCAAAAGTTCCTGATGATCCTTGCCTCAATCCTTTACCTCAAAAGGATTGAGCAGGAGAAGCACAGTAGTCTGTGTGATAATAGATTTGGATGCATTCAAAGGGCAATCACGAATAAAGTGACCCTGCTCACCACAATAGTAACATGTTCCAGTCTGCTTACGATATTAACCCGCTAGATGCCTATTATGACAATAATTGCATAATGGATGTTGGTTGCTTCGATTTGAACCTCCAATACTATCAACAGACATTGCTTTGGATAAGGATTGAGTCACAGAATGAGGTCTCCCAATGTTTCAAGAACGGGAGGGTTGTGTATAGATGTTCTGTTTGAGGCCTCGATATCTCTCTTTCTTGTTCCATCTCGGAGGTCGAGAATCATCCCTGAACCTCTTCCCAGACTTTCCAAATCCATCAGCTCGTTGAGCTCTCTGTGCAGCTTTGGTGGCCTTAACTCGATTCACAATGTCTTGGAAATTAGAAATGCCTAACGCAGTGAACATAGGGCGTAGTTCATCATTAAGCCCTGTAATGAACATCCGGCACTTTTCTTCCTCTTTCTTAATGTACTCAGCACCGTATCTACAGTACTTGCAGAAGTCGTGAATGTACTGTTTGATCAGTTGTCCGCTCGGTTTGAGGTGAAGGAAGGTGCTTCGTCTTTTAGCAAGGTAGAATTCACTGATGTATTTCTTGCGGAATTCTTCAAGGAAGAACTCCAAATAGTTCGTTGAGCTCTCTATGCAGCTTTGGTGGCCTTAACTCGATTCACAAGGTCTTGGAAATTAGAAATGCCTAACGCAGTGAACATAGGGCGTAGTTCATCATTAAGCCCTGTAATGAACATCCGGCACTTTTCTTCCTCTTTCTTAATGTACTCAGCATCGTATCTACAGTACTTGCAGAATTCGTGAATGTATTGTTTGATCAGTCGTCCGCTCTGTTTGAGGTGAAGGAAGGTGCTTCGTCTTTCAGCAAGGTAGAATTCACTGATGTATTTCTTGTGAAATTCTTTAAGGAAGAACTCCTAGGTCACAGTGTCTTCGAAAACTGTCAAATTAGTAGTTTCCCACCAATGAAGTGCCTCGTCAGCCAGCAACGCGATGGCACGCTCAAGTTTGTGCTCATCCGAGCATTGAAGTTGCTTATTCAGAATTCGCAAGGTATTGTCCAACTAGTACTCAGCAACTTCAGGGTTGTCATCATCTTGTCATGTGAATGTATAAGCTCGATACTGAAAGAGCTTACCGATAGGTGCTCGAGTGTATTGAACGACAGGGGAAATATGTTGCACGATCTGTTCGGTCCTCATAGCAGTCATAAACTGCTTGAACATGTCAGCCATGTTCTTATAACACTCGGCCTGAGCGGGAGGTACTGCAGACTCAGTACCCTGAACAAGAGGGTCCTGCGGTTGCGGTGGGTTCTGAGGATTTCCTCCTCTAATCTCCTCGCCATGCGTCAAGGAGCCAGTAGCAAGCTCATCTATGTGAGCTTCATTATTCTCAGACATATCTATATGAAAGATAGGATTAGTCGACAAGTCACAATATACGGAATATATAACTCCTAGGTGGTAAAGTAACACAATAACAATGCAACAAGCTTCGGTTTACTCCTAGAATCGACTAAACTCTAGCTTTGATACCACTAATGTAACACCCCCTTCTCGGTCTGGTCGAGAACTGGGTCGAAAGGAGATATTGATGTTCAATACAATAGACAGTGCAATAAAATTTCTTTTTAATATTAACCTTCAGCTAACTTAACTAACCTTGTATCGAAACACCCTAGGGCTGTTTCAAAACAGGTGGATGATGGTCAACCCTTGCTGACTTATTGTAACGCCCCGGTTTTGGGCTTGGAAGTTTTGGGTTTGGACCGGACCGGTCGGGTTGCGGTTCGAATATATAAAGGTGAAATTAGGAAAGCCTAGTTCGGGTTGCATTAAAAATATGGAAAAATGTCCTAAAATCCTCTTTTAATATATATAAGTGAACTGTGAAATCAATTTTACAAAATGAGGTTGGGAAGGGTGACATTTTGGCTAGTGACCAAAATGTAATTTTTGAAAGTTGTGTGACTGTTTTAGAAAGGATTGAAACTTTGAATCTTTAAGGAGCTATTTACCCAATGGGAGTTTCTCCAGATTTTTCTAAAATATTAAAGGTTTATTAAATGGTTTTTAAATAAAAGAAAAGTGGAGGGAAGATATTTTGTCATTTTCTAACTAACTTTTCTCTCAATCTTCTATTTTCTTTTCCCTCATTTTCTCTCAACCCAAACATCTTTTCTCCAGAGATTTTCTTCTGATTTTGTCACCTAAACATCTCTTTTCAATTCTCTTTTGATCTCTAATCATTTCTTCAACAAAACCTCACCATTTGCTAAGTGGAATTTTCAAGATTTTGGTTCCAAAAAGGGAGAAACTCAAGTTTGGAGGTAAGAACGTCCTTCTCCTCTAAACTCTCAGTTCTTTACTGAAATTCCCAAGTTCTCAATCCTTGAATTATGATTTATTAAAGGTTTTACAATGGTAATCTTGATTTTGGCTTTAAAATGCAAGATTTGGTGATTTTTGGTGAAATTTCGTGAGATCTGTTTGGGCAGTGTTTTGAGGTGTCAAATTGATGTTAAATGAATGTTAAATTGATAAGGAATTGAGGTTTTATCAATGCAATCCCGAATAGGTTGAATTTCCTAAGTTTTGCTTGATGTTTTTGGTTGTTTTTGGGGTGTTTTTGATGATCTGTTATAGCTGGAGGTATAAGGACGTGATTGTGATCATTTTGGATGTTAATTGATGTTTAAAAATGGTTAGAAGTGATGGATCTTGGCTGGGTTAATTTTCAGAAGTGTTTGGTGGTGATTTCGGTTGTGTTTGGTAGCCGAAATGTTGGATTTGTGTTGAGCAGCGAGTTTAGTTGTGTTGCTGGTGTTTTTAATGCATAATGATGCATTAATCTTCTGTTGTTATGTGCTTGAAACAGGGGAGGAAGATCCGTGAGCATTAGAGGTGGTGTGGAAGGTTTCGGATGCTTGGAAGGCTTGTTGGCTAGCCTTGTTTTGTGTATCGGTGAGTGAAGTTGGGTTTTCAGCTTTTAAACCGAGGTTTGATGGTTTTGGGAGCTTAGCTTAAGTCTAAACAACTTTGCTAAGCTCAAGAGTATGTAAATGGATTTCTCTCTTGGTTTGTGTTGTGAATTGGCTTTTAAAGTATTTGTGATTGTTGGATGCAATGCATGTGGTTTGCATGTCTTAAATTCTGTTTTGAAAGCATATTTTAGCATGGTTTTATGCTGGTTTTGAAAGCCGTGAGAGAAGGATGCTCAAGGTAAGAGATCCTTGGTTTTGTACATTGAAATTGTGGAATTGATGCATGGTGTTGCATGTTGTTTAATGGCTTTGTTTAATGCTTCCAAAACAGTGGATGGTTGATGGTAAATGATGGTTTTTGCATTATGTTTATGCTTGTAAATCAATGGATTTATGTGGTAAGATGGTTATATTGGCAAGTGATGTAAGTGGTTCTTGGTTCTTTGATCGGATATAGTTAGCCGGCTATAGGATTGGGTGCACCATGAATAAAGTCGCCTTGGATGTGGAGTGGTTAAGTGTGAACCGGTAAACTCCATCCAAGTATCCTAACGAGATGGTTAAGGTTATAATGGTGATTGGAATCCCATTCGAGGACCTTGGGTAAGCAAAGGTAATAATGGTGGTTAAAATTCCATTGGTGGACCTTGTGCTTGTTAAGATCACAATGGTGGTGTAAAGTCCATGTGTGGATCTTGTATAGGGTGTCCCGGATCTCGTTAGGGATGTTATACAACTACCAATAGGTGATGCTAAGGTTATATGGTGTTTAAAAGTCCATATATGGGAACCTTGTGCATGTTAAGGTTGTATGGTGGTTAAAAGTCCATACATGGGAACCTTGTGAAAGTTAAGGTTGTATGGTGTTTAAAAGTCCATACATGGGAACCTTGTGAAAGTTAAGGATGTATGGTGGTTAAAAGTCCATACATGGGAACCTTGTGAAAGTTAAGGTTGTATGGTATTTAAAAGTCCATACATGGGAACCTTGTGAAAGTTAAGGTTGTATGGTGTTTAAAAGTCCATACATGGGAACCTTGTGAATGGTAAGGTCAAATGGTGTTTAAAAGTCCATTTGGGGACCTTGGATTGGTAGGGTGTATGAAGCGTGGGGACAACGCTTGTGATCCGCGTATCCGATTGGATGTTGAGTTGAAAAGTGGATTTGGTTTATCACTTGGAAGCCAATATATGTTCTTGAATATAATGAAGCATGAGATGCTTGAAATGATGCATGGTTGCATGAGACATGTATAATGTATTATGAATGCATGCTTACTTGTTAGTTTGAACAAGTGTTGGTTATCTATTGAGAATGGTGCATGTGTGCATGAAATCTCTTTAGTGCATTGAAGTCTTGTGAAGACTTGTTTTTAAGGCATGTGATGCAAAGGTTGGTGATGTGGTTCATATGTTGCATTTGTTTAATGCATATGGTAAATTGAATGAGTAAGTGGTTTTAAGGGTTTCTTGCTTTAAAATGATATTCAAATATGAGCAAGGTATGATGTGAAGTGGAAGTGTTTTCCAAAGTTTTGAATTTAACCTTGCATGTGATGTTTATGCTTGGATTGGTTAAATTGTTGATTTTGTAAGTTGTGCTTTGAAAGGGTTTTCTTAGCTCTACTAAGCTAAGGGTTTGTTTTTCATGTTTGAGCAATGCATGATGTTATGCATGTTGTTGAAAAGGGTTTTCAAACTTGCTTTGGTTTATTGAATCGAGTTTGCTTTTAAAAGTTGTTTTATGACTCGCTGCATTGATGGTGTTTTGGTTTTGGGCATTCCTCACTAAGCATTATGTGCTTACGCTCCTTTTTGTCCATCAATGCAGACATTTGAAGTTGGAGCAGCGAGAAGCAAGGGATTCAAGGGGGAACTCCACTTGAGATGTATGTCTCAGTTAATAGCTATAGATAATAAAGGCAATGGGGGAAGAATCTCTTATATTGTTGTTTAGAGAGGATTTGTATGTTGGACAAGTTTGGTTTATGATTTTGAACTATGTGGTGTAAGCTTGCAACGTTTGAATCTTCTTATGCTTAAGTTGTTATGCTATGCTTCTTGTTTGAAAAACATGATTGAGTGTTGGATGTGTTGAATGAGTTGGTGCATCTAGGGGTGGTTTTGTATCTAGATTTTGATGCAAATTGGTAGGTTTGATGTTCGGCATGTTGTTGATTTATTGTGGAATGGTTTGGAGCATGTTTGATGGGGTTTAAAGGTGTTAAAACAGGCCAAACTGTTGTTTCTGGGCAGGGTGTTTCGAAACACCCTTGCCTGTTTCGAAACAGGCCCTTGTTTTGGCTAGGGTGTTCCTGAACGGCCTAGCCCGTTTCTGAACACTTTGGCTACTGCCAAGGGGTGTTCCTGAACGGCCTAGACCCGTTTCTGAACACCTGATGGTTTGCAAGCTTTACGTTTTAGTCCCGTTTCTTGTTTGTGCAATTGCTTGAGTTTGAGATGTCCGTTTGAGATGAAATTTTGCAGAGAGGCATGAAACATGACTAATTTCATAATGGTAACTTAAAAATTGGTAAAGTCCTCTTAATTTTCAGAATTTACAATTTGGTCCCTAATTTCGTATTTTGTGCAATTGGGTCCCTTATCGTTTTCCGATTGCTGTGATTTTTGAGTATGCTTATCTCAAGAGTATGCCTAGGTTAAATGTTCATCTAGACAAGTTTAAAAAGAAAAAAAAGGGTCGTTAATCAAGGTTGACTTTCGGGTTGACTTTGGTTTTCCCCGTATAATCTTCGTAGTTCGGGTCAACCGTCTAGGCCGGGCTACGGGGGTTACATTTGGTGGTATCAGAGCTGAGTTGCGAATGATTGGGGAAAATGATAAATTGTTGTAATCTGTGTTTGATGTATATCTTAATGTGTGGTGGAAAGCTGGTTGAAACACGTGTTTCTGAGCAAATTGTTGATGCTTTTAGCATGCTTTTTGGTTACGAATCTTTGCTGAGTTAATGTGGATTTGTGCTGATGTTATGCTGGTGATGTGAGCTGATTTTATGTATGATGAAAGTGTGATGGGTATGATATGTTGATATTATGCTGTTGCGAGTGAATGTTGTTTGTTGAGAGCATGATCAAGG
The DNA here is from genome assembly GCA_030270665.1 of Hibiscus trionum. NCBI lineage: Eukaryota > Viridiplantae > Streptophyta > Magnoliopsida > Malvales > Malvaceae > Hibiscus > Hibiscus trionum. Next base: position 1,738,284 of record BSYR01000007.1, on the reverse strand, counting down.
TATGTGGATTGATATGCTCGATGTTGTGATATCCATGTTTTTATTAACTGTTATGTCATGTAAAAGGGGAGAATTCGGGATACCCATTGCCTTATTATTATAGCTATTGTGTTATTTTGGAGTTGGAGTTTGAATCCTTGCTTAAAGCTGGTCTGATCAATTTGTTTGTTTTGTTATGATTGCTTGTTGTTAATAGTATGGCGAAATCAATGAGAGAATGGCAGTTGGGTGAGATGGTTGCTTCTTTAGAGCAGGTTGTTAAGGCGTGGAATTCACCTTTTAGTGGAGGTGTTTCGTCTCAGTCTTCAGTGCCTGGAGTTGAGGTAGTAAGGCAGGAGGAAGAAGTTGGTTCTGTGATGAAAAGTTCATCACCTGTTGTTCAGAAGGTGTTGGGAACATCTCAGGCTGTGGCAAAAGTGAAGTTGGTAGACGTGCTGGTGGTGGGATGTGTGGGTTTGTCGAAACAGCGTTTACAGGATTTGGGAGCTGTGGAGTATCATGGTTCGTCACCTGAGACGTTTGGGGCCTGGTTGGCCGGTGTAATTCTGATTTTGGATCAGGAAGGTTGTGATTATGCCTGTAAGCTGGGAAGTGTTGTCACATTGATGTTGGAGGACGCATGTGCCTGGTGGACATCTGTGGCGGTGGCATCGCACATCCACGATATAGATTGGGACTTCTTTGTGTCTGCCTTTTATGAAAGGTATCTTGGAGGGAAATTCCCAAGGGTTAAGCAATGTGAAGGTAGTGCAAATCTGGGGCAGGTGCTGCTTGATCAGGGAGTGAAAGCTCAGCTACCGGTGTGTGACCGTTGTGGAAGGCGACATGTTGGAAAGTGTTGGGGCGCAGGTGCTTGTTGGAACTGTGGTTCTAAAGAGCATGTGAAGCGAGATTGTCCTCTTGTGGTAAAGTCAGCTTCAGTGGTAGCAAAAGGGTCTCTGAATGGTCGTGGGCACGGCCGAGGCAAAGTTCGAAGGTGGCAGGAAGAGCAGAAAGTTGTGAGGAGTTTGGGAAATGAAATCTGTTGGAAATGTGGGTCTGTTGGACATATGAGGCGTAATTGTTTGAAGTTGGCCCGGAATAGCCAGGGAGCTTTGCCGCAAGGAGATGGTGGTGACCTTAGTATGTTAGCTGATGCTACAGTGGTGCGGCTGGAGAATGATGGTTCTGCGAGGAAGAGAGCTCATCTGTTGAAGCTTCGGGGTAGTAAAGTGTTTTCAGGTAACCTTGCTAAGTAACCTTTGCTCTAGTGTCCTAGTTTGGTTTTGGTTTGGTTTTTCCTTGCGTAGAGGGTATGGTTTCGTTGCTAGCATGTTGAGGTAGTTGTTGTTGTTTTGAAAACAACTTTAGTGTGAAGAGGGCCTTAGCGAGTATCTTGTGGTTAATGGTTGATGAATGATAGAATGGGTCAAGTTAGAAGTGAGGTGGAGGGGTTGTTTTTAGACAGATTCTGAGGATGTTATTGGTGGGTGTGAACTGACATACATGCACAGTTAAAATCATTTGTTATATGCTATATTATATATGTGCTGGTCCATGCATACATGTGACATGACATTAGAGGTTTTGCATACATGTACATCAGGCATTGTAGGGCATATTGGTGACCATGCATACGAACGTTCACACTCGCTAATAACTAATCGAGTCTGTTAGTGTTGTGATAGAGTTAGGTTGGATGATGGGTTTTTAGAGGTTGTTTTGGTGCTAGGAAATGTTAGAAGTTGTGGAGGGTATTAAACGAGCTGTTAGTAATAGTGAGTGCGGTATAGCATGTTGGTAGAAGGAAAGTGTTTGCTGCTTAATGGGCTTAGTGGTGTGGCGGTGAGGAGATTGCTGGATGAAGTCAGGACCGATCATGTGGTTTTGAATGGCTAGTTGAAGTTGTAACGCCCCGGTTTTGGGCTCAGAAGTTTTGGGCGTTGACTGGTTCGGTCAAAGTGCTGATCGAATATATAAGAGTGAATTTAGGAAAGCCTAGTTCGGGTTGCATTAAAAATATGGAAAATGTCCTAAAATCATCTTTCAATATAATTAAGTGAACTGTGAAATCAATTTTGGAAAATGAGGTTCGGAAGGTTGACATTTTGGCTAGTGACCAAAATGTAATTTTTGAAAGTTCGGTGACAGTTTTATAAAGGATTGAAACTTTGAATCTTTAAGGAGCTAATATTCCAAAAAGAGTTTCTCCAGATTTTTCTAAGATATTTTAAGGCTTTATTCTGATTTTAAAGTTTATGAAATGTGGAGGGAAATCATTTTATCATTTTATAACTAACTTTTCTATTTTCTCTCAATTTTCCTTTTCTCTCATTTTCTCTCAACCCAAACACATTCTCCAGATTTTCTTCTTTGATTTTGTCAATCTAAATCACTCATTTCAACTCTCATTTGATTCCTAATCATCTCATCAACAAAACCTCTCAATTTGCAAGTTGTTTCATCAAGCTTTTTGGCTCTAAAAAGGAGAAACTCAAGTTTGGAGGTAAGAACGTCCTTCTCCTCTGAACTTCAAGTTCTTTATTGAAATTCCCAAGTTCTCAATCCTTGATTTATGATTTGTTAAAGGCTTTTCAATTGAAATCTTGATTTTGGCTAAAATGCAAGATTTGGTGATTTTGGTGGAATTTTCGTATGATCTGTTTAAGCAGGGTTTTGAAGTGTCAAAATGATGTTAAATGAATGCTAAATTGATTAGAAGTTGAGGTTTAAGTAATGCAATCCCGGATAGGTTGAATTTCCTAAGTTTTGCTTGAGTTTTTGGTTGTTTTTGGAGTGTTTTGGTGATCTGTTATACCTAGAGGTATAAGGACGTGTTTGTGATTATTTTGGATGTTAATTGATGTTTAAAAGTGGTTAGAAGTGATGGATCTTGGCTGGGTTAAGTTTTGGAAGTGTTTGGAGGTGATTTCGGTTGTGTTTGGTAGCCGAATTGTTGGATTTGTGATGAGCAGCGAGTTGTGTTGTGTTGCTGGTGTTTTTAATGCATAATGATGCATTGATCTTCTGTTGTTGTGTGCTTGAAACATGGGAGTTTGATCCGTGAGCTTTAGAGGTGTTGCGGAAGGTTTCGGATGCTTGGAAGGCTTGTTGGCTAGCCTTGTTTTGGTTATCGGTGAGTGAAGTTGGGTTTTCAGCTTTTAAACCAAGGTTTGAAGGTTTTTGGGAGCTTAGTGTAAGTCTAAACAACTTTGCTAAGCTCAAGAGTAAGTGAATGGATTTTCGCTCTTGAATTATGATTGTGAAATTGGCTTTTAAGCAATTGTGGTTGATGATTGAAATGCATGTGATTTGCATGGTTTAAATCTGTTTTGAAAGCATATTTTAGCACGGTTTAATGCTGGTTTTGAAAGCCATATGTGAAGGATGCTCAAGGTAAGAGATCCTTGGTTTTATACATTGAAAATGTGGTTTTGATGCATGGTGTTGCATGTTGTTCAATGGCTTTGTTTAATGCTTTAAAACAGTGAATTAATGTTGGTAAATGATGGTTTTTGCATTATGGTTATGCATGTGAAACATTGGACTAATGTGGTAAGGTGGTTATATTGGCAAGTGATGTAAGTGGTTCTTGGTTCTTTGATCGGATATAGTTAGCCGGCTATAGGATTGGGTGCACCGTGAATTAAGTCACCTTGGAGGTGGAGTGGTCAAGAGTGGACCGGTAAACTCCCTTCAAGTATCCTAACGAGATGGTTGAGGTCATAATGGAGGTGTTGCCCATTCGAGGACCTTGGTTGAGCAAAGGTTATATGGTGTTTAAAAGTCCATATGTGGGAACCTTGTGCTTGTTGAGATCATAATAGCGGTGTTAAGTCCATGTGTGGATCTTGTGTAGGGTGTCCCGGATCTCGTTAGTGATGTTATACAACTACCAATCGGTGAATGCAAAGGTTGTATGGTGTTTGAAAGTCCATACATGGGAACCTTGTGCATGTCAAGGTTGTATGGTGTTTGAAAGTCCATACATGGGAACCTTGGGGAAAAGTTGAGGTTGTATGGTGTTTGAAAGTCCATACATGGGAACCTCGGGAAAGCTAAGGTTGTATGGTGTTTAAAAGTCCATACATGGGAACCTTAGGATGTTGAGGTCAAATGGTGTTTAAAAGTCCATTTGGGAGACCTTGGATTGGTAGGGTGTATGGAGCGTAGGGACAACGCTCGGAATCCGCGTATCCGATTGGGTGTTGAGTTGAAAAGTGAATGTGGTTGATCACTTGAAGGCCAATATGATGTTCTTGATTGTGATGAAGCATGGGATGCTTGAAATGATGCATAATTGCATGTGAAGCATGAGATGCTTGAAAAGATGCATGGTTGCATGGAAAGTGTATAATGCTTGTGAATGCATGTTTACTTGTTAAGTTGAACAAGTGTTGATTATCATTTGGAAAATGATGCATGTGAGCATGAAATATCTTTAGTGCATTGGAGTCTTGTTAAGACTTATTTTTAAAGGCATGTGATGATGATGTTGTGGTTCATATATGTTTCCTTTGGTTTAATGCATGTGTTGGTTGGTTTGTGAAATGGTTTTAAAAGATTCTTGCTTGAATTGGCTTTCAAGTTTAAGAAAGGTATGTTGTGAAATGGGAGTGTTTTCCAAGGTTTTGTTTTAGCTTGCATATGGTGTTTATGCATGGTTTGGCTAAATGGATGATTTTGTAAGTTGTGCTTTGAAAAGGTTTTCTTAGCATGCTAAGCTAAGGGTTGGTTTTCATGTATGTGCAATGCATGGTTTTGAGCTTGTTGTTGAAAAGGGGTTTTCAAACATGGCTTTGGTAAACAAATCGAGTTTGTTTTAAAAGTGATTTATGACCCGCTGCATTGATGGTGTTTTGGTTTTGAGCATACCTCACTAAGCATTATGTGCTTACGCTCCTTTTTGTCCGTCAATGCAGATTCTTGAAGTTTGGACAGCAAGGAGCAAGGGATTCAAGGTGGACTCCAATTGAGATGTATGTCTCGGTGAATAGCTATAGTTAATAAAGGCAATGGGGGTAGAATCTCTCGAGTTGTTGTGTATGTGTTCGTATACGTTTGAACAAAGATGTTTTTATGTTGATGATGTTGTTGGATCATGTTTCAGTTTTAATAAGATTGATTTGGAAGGTTTGTGCCTAAATGGTTGCTTGTGTAGGAAGTATGCCTTTAGAATTGGGGCTTTTCATGTATGGTGTTATATTGATGAATTGTTGATGCAGGTATGTCCCATTTATGTTCAGTTGCATGTTGGTAAAGTTTGGAGGCTTTAGGAGTATGATTGGATGGCCAATTATGTGTTTGAGTGAGCAAAATGCAGCAATCTGGGCAAGGCGTTTCGGAACAGTTGACACCGTTTCGGAACGGGTGCCCTACATAAACCCAGGCGTCCGAAACGGGTGCCACCGTTCCGGAACGGGTTGGCTACTGCCAGTCCCCCGTTGCGGTACGCGTTGCGGAACGGCCCCGTGTTTCGAAACGGGCTCTGCCTGTTTCGGAACGGGTGACCGTTGGGGACTGACATGGGCGGTTAAATGTTTCAGAATGTTTGCATTTTGGTTCTGAAACTTGTTTGTGCAATTGTATGAGTTTGGGTTGTCCGTTTGAGCTGAAATTTGGCAGAGAAGCATGAAACATGATTAATTTTAAGTTGGTAACTTAAAATCTGGTTAAGTCCTTAAGGTTTTCAGAATTTACAATTTGGTCCCTAAAGTTGTAAATTGTTCAATTGGGTCCCTGTTTGATCTCTGATGTTTGTGGTCTTTGAGTATGATGTTTGTGTGATCACATCTAGGGTTAATGAGCATCTAGACAAGATTAATAAGGAAAAAAAAGGGTCGTTAATCAAGGTTGACTTTCGGGTTGACTTTGGTTTTCCCCGTGTAATCTTCTTAATTCAGGTCAACCGTCTAGGCCGGGTTAAGGGGGTTACAGAAGTGGTGGTTCCTTGGTGTTAAGTGATGTTGCAGGTTAGTGGTTGTGTTCCCAAAGTGCTGAGGCATCTTGGCATTGATGTTGTGGTAGAAGGGTTGTTTAGGTAGGTGAGGGCTCGTAGTAACCTTCGAAGAGTTGAGAAGCTGAGTTGTATGTAGGGCGATGTTCTAATAAGGCAGGTGTTGTGGTCAAAGCTTGAAGTGGAAAGGCAGTGAAAGATCGAAGACCGTTGTTGGTTGGATGGGTTCTTGTGGGAAGTGGTTGGCTGGTTATGATCAAGTGAATTCCTTTTGAAGTCAGCTGGTGGTGTAAGGAACGGCTGGCGGAGTCAAGGTTGGGGTCTTGTGATGTGTTTTTTTTCCGGATGTTAGGTGAGTAGTCCTGGTGAATGGTTAGGGTAATGATAACGGCAGATGTGAGGGAATGTCAGCTTTACGTGGAGAAGTTTGGGTAAGCAGTTGGTGCTTATGAATTTTTTTTTGCTTGTTGAGAAATATTTGAAAGAGGTCGGGGAGGTTGCAAAGAGTATTAGAAGCAGTGAAGGTTGTGTGTTACATAGTGGCTGATTGAATTGGTTGGTGTCACTGTGTGAACAAGTTTTGGGAGTTGTGTGTTAAGGTGAAATATGTTGTAAAAAGTTTGAGGTTCTTCAGGTTGTTGTTGAGGCTATGTGCAGTCTGGAAGTGTGAAAAGTTAAGATGTGGTTAACATCTGAGTGTTCTGGAATTTGTGAACAGTATGTGGTGGTGTTGAGTTTGGGTGGAGTTTGTGGAGAGAGTGTTCAGTGGTGGTTAAGTCTCTTGTGTTGTTTGCGTGTTGCTTGAGAAGTTTGGTTGTGCTCTTTTCGCCAGTTGAAATTTCGGGGACGAAATTTCCTAAGAGGGGGAGAGTTGTAACGCCCCGGTTTTGGGCTTGGAAGTTTTGGGTTTGGACCGGACCAGTCGGGTTGCGGTTCGAATATATAAAGGTGAAATTAGGAAAGCCTAGTTCGGGTTGCATTAAAAATATGGAAAAATGTCCTAAAATCCTCTTTTAATATATATAAGTGAACTGTGAAATCAATTTTACAAAATGAGGTTGGGAAGGGTGACATTTTGGCTAGTGACCAAAATGTAATTTTTGAAAGTTGCGTGACTGTTTTAGAAAGGATTGAAACTTTGAATCTTTAAGGAGCTATTTACCCAATGGGAGTTTCTCCAGATTTTTCTAAAATATTAAAGGTTTATTAAATGGTTTTTAAATAAAAGAAAAGTGGAGGGAAGATGTTTTGTCATTTTCTAACTAACTTTTCTCTCAATCTTCTATTTTCTTTTCCCTCATTTTCTCTCAACCCAAACATCTTTTCTCCAGAGATTTTCTTCTGATTTTGTCACCTAAACATCTCTTTTCAATTCTCTTTTGATCTCTAATCATTTCTTCAACAAAACCTCACCATTTGCTAAGTGGAATTTTCAAGATTTTGGTTCCAAAAAGGGAGAAACTTAAGTTTGGAGGTAAGAACGTCCTTCTCCTCTAAACTCTCAGTTCTTTACTAAAATTCCCAAGTTCTCAATCCTTGAAATATGATTTATTAAAGGTTTTACAATGGTAATCTTGATTTTGGCTTTAAAATGCAAGATTTGGTGATTTTTGGTGAAATTTCGTGAGATCTGTTTGGGCAGTGTTTTGAGGTGTCAAATTGATGTTAAATGAATTTTAAATTGATAAGGAATTGAGGTTTTATCAATGCAATCTCGAATAGGTTGAATTTCCTAAGTTTTGCTTGATGTTTTTGGTTGTTTTTGGGGTGTTTTTGATGATCTGTTATAGCTGGAGGTATAAGGACGTGATTGTGATCATTTTGGATGTTAATTGATGTTTAAAAATGGTTAGAAGTGATGGATCTTGGCTGGGTTAAGTTTCGGAAGTGTTTGGTGGTGATTTCGGTTGTGTTTGGTAGCCGAAATGTTGGATTTGTGTTGAGCAGCGAGTTTAGTTGTGTTGCTGGTGTTTTTAATGCATAATGATGCATTAATCTTCTGTTGTTATGTGCTTGAAACAGGGGAGGAAGATCCGTGAGCATTAGAGGTGGTGTGGAAGGTTTCGGATGCTTGGAAGGCTTGTTGGCTAGCCTTGTTTTGTGTATCGGTGAGTGAAGTTGGGTTTTCAGCTTTTAAACCGAGGTTTGATGGTTTTGGGAGCTTAGTTTAAGTCTAAACAACTTTGCTAAGCTCAAGAGTAAGTAAATGGATTTCTCTCTTGGTTTGTGTTGTGAATTGGCTTTTAAAGTATTTGTGATTGTTGGATGCAATGCATGTGGTTTGCATGTCTTAAATTCTGTTTTGAAAGCATATTTTAGCATGGTTTTATGTTGGTTTTGAAAGCCGTGAGAGAAGGATGCTCAAGGTAAGAGATCCTTGGTTTTGTACATTGAAATTGTGGAATTGATGCATGGTGTTGCATGTTGTTTAATGGCTTTGTTTAATGCTTCAAAAACAGTGGATGGTTGATGGTAAATGATGGTTTTTGCATTCTGTTTATGCTTGTAAATCAATGGATTTATGTGGTAAGATGGTTATATTGGCAAGTGATGTAAGTGGTTCTTGGTTCTTTGATCGGATATAGTTAGCCAGCTATAGGATTGGGTGCACCGTGAATAAAGTCGCCTTGGATGTGGAGTGGTTAAGTGTGAACCGGTAAACTCCATCCAAGTATCCTAACGAGATGGTTAAGGTTATAATGGTGATTGGAATCCCATTCGAGGACCTTGGGTAAGCAAAGGTAATAATGGTGGTTAAAATTCCATTGGTGGACCTTGTGCTTGTTAAGATCACAATGGTGGTGTAAAGTCCATGAGTGGATCTTGTATAGGGTGTCCCGGATCTCGTTAGGGATGTTATACAGCTACCAATCGGTGATGCTAAGGTTATATGGTGTTTAAAAGTCCATATATGGGAACCTTGTGCATGTTAAGGTTGTATGGTGGTTAAAAGTCCATACATGGGAACCTTGTGAAAGTTAAGGTTGTATGGTGTTTAAAAGTCCATACATGGGAACCTTGTGAAAGTTAAGGTTGTATGGTGGTTAAAAGTCAATACATGGGAACCTTGTGAAAGTTAAGGTTGTATGGTGTTTAAAAGTCCATATATGGGAACCTTGTGAAAGTTAAGGTTGTATGGTGTTTAAAAGTCCATACATGGGAACCTTGTGAATGGTAAGGTCAAATGGTGTTTAAAAGTCCATTTGGGGACCTTGGATTGGTAGGGTGTATGAAGCGTGGGGACAACGCTTGTGATCCGCGTATCCGATTGGATGTTGAGTTGAAAAGTGGATTTGGTCTATCACTTGGAAGCCAATATATGTTCTTGAATATAATGAAGCATGAGATGCTTGAAATGATGCATGGTTGCATGAGACATGTATAATGTATTATGAATGCATGCTTACTTGTTAGTTTGAACAAGTGTTGGTTATCTATTGAGAATGGTGCATGTGTGCATGAAATCTCTTTAGTGCATTGAAGTCTTGTGAAGACTTGTTTTTAAGGCATGTGATGCAAAGGTTGGTGATGTGGTTCATATGTTGCATTTGTTTAATGCATATGGTAAATTGAATGAGTAAGTGGTTTTAAGGGTTTCTTGCTTTAAAATGATATTCAAATATGAGCAAGGTATGATGTGAAGTGGAAGTGTTTTCCAAAGTTTTGAATTTAACCTTGCATGTGATGTTTATGCTTGGATTGGTTAAATTGTTGATTTTGTAAGTTGTGCTTTGAAAGGGTTTTCTTAGCTCTTCTAAGCTAAGGGTTTGTTTTTCATGTTTGAGCAATGCATGATGTTATGCATGTTGTTGAAAAGGGTTTTCAAACTTGCTTTGGTTTATTGAATCGAGTTTGCTTTTAAAAGTGGTTTTATGACTCGCTGCATTGATGGTGTTTTGGTTTTGGGCATTCCTCACTAAGAATTATGTGCTTACGCTCCTTTTTGTCCATCAATGCAGACATTTGAAGTTGGAGCAGCGAGAAGCAATGGATTCAAGGGGGAACTCCACTTGAGATGTATGTCTCGGTTAATAGCTATAGATAATAAAGGCAATGGGGGAAGAATCTCTTATATTGTTGTTTAGAGAGGATTTGTATGTTGGACAAGTTTGGTTTATGATTTTGAACTATGTGGTGTAAGCTTGCAACGTTTGAATCTTCTTATGCTTAAGTTGTTATGCTATGCTTCTTGTTTGAAAAACATGATTGAGTGTTGGATGTGTTGAATGAGTTGGTGCATCTAGAGGTGGTTTTGTATCTAGATTTTGATGCAAATTGGTAGGTTTGATGTTTGGCATGTTGTTGATTTATTGTGGAATGGTTTGGAGCATGTTTGATGGGGTTTAAAGGTGTTAAAACAGGCCAAACTGCTGTTTCTGGGCAGGGTGTTTCGAAACACCCTTGCCTGTTTCGAAACAGGCCCTTGTTTTGGCTAGGGTGTTCCTGAATGGCCTAGCCCGTTTTTGAACACTTTGGCTACTGCCAAGGGGTGTTCCTGAACGGCCTAGACCCGTTTCTGAACACCTGATGGTTTGCAAGCTTTACGTTTTAGTCTCGTTTCTTGTTTGTGCAATTGCTTGAGTTTGAGATGTCCGTTTGAGATGAAATTTTGCAGAGAGGCATGAAACATGACTAATTTCATAATGGTAACTTAAAAATTGGTAAAGTCCTCTTAATTTTCAGAATTTACAATTTGGTCCCTAATTTCGTATTTTGTGCAATTGGGTCCCTTATCGTTTTCCGATTGCTGTGATTTTTGAGTATGCTTATCTCAAGAGTATGCCTAGGTTAAATGTGCATCTAGACAAGTTTAAAAAGAAAAAAAAGGGTCGTTAATCAAGGTTGACTTTCGGGTTGACTTTGGTTTTCCCCGTGTAATCTTCGTAGTTCGGGTCAACCGTCTAGGTCGGGCTACGGGGGTTACACTTATCCTTTAGATTGTATCGATACAGATATGCATTGTATCGAAAAGGGTTGGCTTCATTTGACTTTGACTTTGACCCGTTTCGATACGCTATAAACTTGTATCGAAACGAAGGATTCTAGAGACAAAATGTTTCGAAACGGCCATGAACCGTTCCGATATGCCCTATTTCTCAAGCTCAATTATGCTTACTCGTATCAAAATGCCATCACCCGTTTTGATACGGTCTGACTTGTAATGATAGATTTTTGCTGGTATTTGATCAATTTAACATATCAAGTTATGTTCAAATGAAATGAAACCTTATACGCAACATTTCAATGGTATAAACTACTGGCATGCCAAGTTTTATGACCATACGAATACGTTTACCACGTTTTGACCTTTATGAGCCAAATATGCATCTTTAAGCCATTTTAAGCCAACCAAAAAGGCCATTTAGGGCCATTAACCATATTACAACATATGGATATCACAAACATAACAAAATTGGCATAAATGACTAGTTCACCTACTTTGCCACCTTCCTAGGACTTCTTAAGATCAAAACACGTTACTTTAAGGCTTGTAGTGACTTGTCTTGTTATGCCAATCTGATTCTCCGACACACGATCCTTTCAACCTGAAAATGCAGGAGATGAGACATGTTAGGCATACAATGACTAGTGAGGTAGTCATAAGTAATATGAATCATAATATATCAAGTTTCTATATAAATGATCTCATGCTTATCAATGTCAACGTTATGCAAAAATATACAATGTTTAACATATTCTTTTCATCATTAACCCTTAGATTGAATCAAGATAGTGGATACTCGAATTCCTACGCCTCGCCAAGTCAATGAATGGTCTAGTCCCTCCGCCTTACCAATATGACCAACATCAATACACATCCCTCCGCGTCGCCAAATCAATATAGGTCGTAGCCTTAAGACCATAGTCCACCCGTACACTGAGCTCATGAATTCTATGGCATGCCAGTTGTATCCAATGTCTATTTAAATCCAAGGTTCTAATGTTCTTATCCATTTCAATAATCAATAAGTATTCCAATGACCAATGGTTTTCAATATCATCAACAGCCAATATGTCTCATAAACAATGTTTCATGGTTCAATGTTAGTAACAATAGTCAATGATTTCTTTGGAATGATTCTATATCAATGGCAATGCTCAATAATGATACCAATAACTATGTTAGATACTCAATGACAAACTTACCAACACTTACCAAGGTGTTCGTTTACTTATTCGATACAACTTTTTCCAATAGTAATGTGAGTAAAATGATCGAAGTCAACAATAATGGATTCAGGAAGGCTTTTTGCCTAATCTCGAGACTCCGACAACACTCACCTTGACAATCTGAAGCTTTCAAGGCTCTCGGATAACAATCCCCTTATCCCTAGCTTTGGTTGGAGACGATGGATGTTCTTTATCAACTTCTTGAGCTAGGAAATAAATAGAGAGATTGTTAGGATCAATATTACGGTATCAAAATCAATATAACAACATCAAAATTAATATTCGATTTCAATATAGATGATAACGATGAGATATCTATGAATAGTCAAAACCCTAGCTTAACATTAAGCTTGATATATCCATGGAATCCAATAATCGATTGAGGAATATAGCTTACCCGACCGATAGCAATGATTCAATATCTATAGAACGAAGAAAAAGCAAAGCTTAAAATTATCTTCAATGGAGGTGCTAGCTTAGTCGAAGATGAAGATAGCTATGGAGATGTTTTCTTTTCAAAGCTCGGTAAGTTTCTCCCCTTTTCCTATATTTCTTAATTTTTTTGCACTTAAAACACTACATAGCCGATTGGCTTTCCTTACCATGAAGGAATCAAATTTCCTTTGTCCACGTAGTTACAATTTATAATTGAAGAGGTGCTAATCGCAAGTTTAGTCCCTCAACTCTCAATACTTTATGGTTTTATCCACGTAACTTTCCGATAGCTATAATTTGGTTACTAGAAGACTTTTTAACTGATCCGATAAGGCCAATACCCGATAAATTATTCAATTAGAGTCTAATATCGATGATTAACTAGCCGATACTATGTTTAGACTTTATCAATGTGAAATTTCTGATCTCCGGAACTTAATTCTAACTAGACTAGATTTTGGGGTGTTACAATCCTAACCTACTAGAGCCAGTTTCGGGCACCTCTAGTGATTAGCCTAGAGTCGGTTTCGAGCACCTCTAGGGCTTCCTTAAGCTAGAGCCAGTGGTGGGCACCTCTAACTTTTACCCAATTTTCTTTCTAAGCTAGTTTATGTCCTAAGTGTACTAGAATTCCTTAAATCATACAAGTCACAAAGGTGTTTAAAAGTTCTAATCTCATAGTGTGATCCTATGTTATCTTCCTTTAAGCATCCTAAAAATAAAGGCTCTAAACAGTTCTAAACAATGGTAAGAAGAGAGAGTTCTATTGCCAAGAAAGAATATTTAATTAAAACTTAACTAAGGGAATTGATTGAAAGTACTGACGTGGAATGCTATATCGAGTAAAGGCAATGCAGTAAATAAAAAAATTTGATAGTTATGAACAAAAACTGCAATTATATTAAATTACCGCAGCATGGCAGTGCCTCGGCCTCTCAACCTACACCCCCAAACTCGAATCAAGCATTGCCCTCAATGCTTTACAATGCATACATAAGATAAAAAAAATTCACAAAATACAAGGGCATAAACAGAATAAGCAGCAAAAAGGAAGAGGAATTTAAATGGATTGTGAGTTGGAAGAATCATCTTCCTCGCCACTGTCAGACTGTAAAATCAGCCTCTTCGGCTTTGATATTACTCGCTTGATTCTTTTTTATTCTCGGGGGCTGGGTGCGTCTTGAGGTAGTGGGTTCTTCTTCATTGTCGCGGTATGAGCAGTAGGCCCTGTCGATGTGGCAGGTCTTGTCGAAGCATACGCTTCAAGAATTGCCGAGGCATGTGTCGTCTCGTCCGTTTTGGCAGTGGTTTTGGGACATATGTTTTCTTCTTTGGGTGAGCTCGAGCTTGCCATTGTTTTTGAGGTTCTTGGCCATGGTAGTTTTGTTTCTTGATGTGGGAAACAAAGAAAACCTGAAAACGCATATATGAGGAAGCTTGAGGAGGGTCGTTTTCGATACTTCTTATAGTCCATATCCACCCTCCATCGAGTGACAATATTGCCCAGAAAGAGTTGGGTCAATGTGCTCGCAGCTACTCCCTTTGGCGTGACCATGGTAGATGGATCTTTCTCTCGCGTTCCCTTGTAGTCCATGTATACACTCCACCTTGGGACTTTTTTTAAGGCATGAATAGATTATTCGGAAAAATTAAATCATTATCCAAACATTTACTTACCTCATTCTTGTCGAAATTCGTTGTGATGGATGTAGCCTTCATTGACGTGGCAGTTGCGTCGGCAACCAATTGCCGTGGCAATCTTCTACCATAATTCGGTGCAAGTCAAGGGAAAACGCAATTTTGAAAAGCATTGTGGATCCAAACCCCGTTTTCTTTAGGCCCCTCAAAAATCTCCATCATTAGAGATTTTGTTGGCTTCAATTCTACCAACGTTGGTTCCTCAAAGAATACTTGCAATGGAAGAGGTGGGTTTCTAAAGAATTCAAAAGGTTTAACCATTACCTGCTCATATTCCATTGGCAAAGTATTGTCATCTTGTTGATGCGGTGCAGGTCAAACATCCTCAATCTTTTCATTTGTTTGAGATGGTGGAATTGCCAAGGCATCAGGTCTTGACAAGGCATGTGTAGTTGCCGAGGAATGTAGTGATGCCATGGCATGTGGTGTTATTGTGGCATGTGTTGTTGTCGTGGCAGGTGGTGCTGTCACGGCATGGCAGTGCCCGCAGCATTGTAATGCCTTGGCATGTGGTGTTGCCATGGCATTTGCCTTACTTTTCTTATCCTGTTATGTGTTGTTGTGGCGTTGTTCTATTCAGGCTCCTCAACCATAGTCAATGCAATTCGTTGCATAGGCTCGTCATGTGTTGGGCAGTCTCTCTCATTGGCATCCTCTATACTTGTAGGTTTTAGCTTTTCCCCACTCATCGGGGAGCTCTCGTTGCATTGCTCCTCGTTATCGTGCCTTGGGACTTCAGTATTCCTAGGAATGGGTTGTTGGTGCATGTTCTCTATGGCATATGTAGATTTCTTCAATCGATCTTCCAATTTTCTAACGAGTTCAGTCATCATGGCAACGCACGCATCCATGGAATTTAATAGCTCTTGACGAGGACTACCTTGCCATGACATATATGTTGTCGTGACACTCTACTGTTGATAAACACTACTTTGCCAAGTCATGTCTGCTGCCGAGGCATTACATTGCCAAGGCATGTCTCTTGCTGCAGCAAAATTGTTATGGTAAAAAAATTTGAGCTTTCTGATCATACCATGAAAGATTTTGTTGTTGGTTCCATCTATGGTCCTCCTTGTAGCCATATGCACCGAAAAGATGAGGGAAATTTTCAAACACATGATTTTCTCCACACATAACACAAGAGTTTTCCATGATATATGCTTTTCTCGGTTGATTCGTCTCTTCCAACATCAGCTCTCGACTAGTTTTGCTTTTATTTCTCGACATGTTGATGTCTCTTAACTTGTAGTGCACCTAGATTATTTTGGTAAAACAAACAAAAAAGAAAAGTTAGTAAAACTAATAAACTAAATAAAAATAAAAAAGTGCAAGAAAATAAAAACAAAAGTTGTCAATCCTCAGCAACGGCGCCAAAAACTTGGTGCGTGTAAAGTGATGCGCAATTTGTGCAAGTATACACGTCGCAAGTAATAAAGTGATAAGTATATCGAGTATCGTCTCCATAGGGATTGATACTCATCTTTTGGTCCTATCTTCTCGCACTGCAAAACAAATAAAGTAAAAATACAGATAAGTTGATTGGAAGAGTTTTATCTAACTAAAAAAATAAAAGATAAATAGATAGGACGAATAAGAGAGAAGAGTAGGTCGGGTTAAGTTGCGTCCTAGTGTGGAATCCAATTGATTTGTCTCCATCTTTGCATGCAATGAACAAAGTGATGCCCCGGCAATGACGTCTCTGTCGCCGCCGCAATGGTTGAAGTTTATGCCGCGGCAATCCCTTGCTCTTGGCAGATGCTGTTAAGGTTCGGCAAACCGTCCTTTGATGGTTCCTCATTATCCCTAAGCTTAGAACACTGGTTGATGAATGAACCTTGATGATACCTCCCGGCGTAAACCAAAGACAAACACCAACGATGTACGCTTTTCTTAGCCGCTGAAACTCTTAACCTATCCCTAGGTCGAGTTAGCTAACACCACGTGGGGTGATAATCGTGCTTATTCATTTCGTGAGTTCAACTCTTCCGATATTGAACAAAGAGATAACCTCACAAACCTTCTCCCAAATAGAATGCAAGAATGATTAAAACCAAGAATAAGCAAACCCTAACTTTTATTGCATAAAAAACTTAAACAAAATACAATTGTTTTCCCACAACTACTAAACAAAATAACCCTAGCCTAAGAACTAGAACATGCTAAGCCTCTCAAACTCTCTATATTCGACCTCTCTTCTCTTGACTGAAGGGTCCTTTATATAGGAAGAGGTGTAGGGCAAAGTCCTTGGATAAGAAGTTAAGTTGGAGTTGGACTTGTCTTCATTAAAGAGATGAATCTCTTTAATTTAATGCATTTAGTCCTCTTTGGCCAAAATCCATCTTTAACCTTCCGTCCATGCTTTCGTCATCTTCCCAAGCTCTGATCGCCATGCAAAGTGTGTAGAAAAATTCAGCGTTTACAGCTCTACAACTCGGCTACCACTTTGCCCATTTTTCCCTCTGGCGGAATGTTGTCGCGGCCTGGCCTTTGCTGCATGGACATTGGTCTGCTCTGCTCCGCAAGGCTTCATCAACTTCCCTTAGCAGAGGCTATCATGTGGCTTGGCTTGATCAGGGTCTGTTGTCTTCTAATTCTGCCTCATCTTCCCTCTTGCTTTCTGTGTTGTGGCGGCATCTTCCTGCTCCAGCAGTGTACAACCTGCAAAAATACCAATCATGCATTAAATAATACCTTTTTCATAGAATAAGCAGAATATGAGGCTCAAAGGCATAAATGATGAAATCTATGCATGAAAGGCCATAATGCAGCTCAAATGGGTGTAGGTTGAGTAATAATTGCCATGAAAAAAAGGGTCAAAATATATGATTTTTGGGCACTTATCATTTCAATTAAATCCTAATCACTTATGGTTCAAGTTGCTAGGCCCTAATTTGGGGTTTTACAAAGGAAGTATTCACGGACCTGGTTGTGCCTGGTGACAGACCTGGTTGTGCCACCAAAATTTAAGGTTCCAGACTTTGAAAAATACAATGGAACCACATGCCCTTCGGCACATTTAACCATATACTGCATGAAGATGTTAATGTACCTAGACAACGAGAAGTTACTCATCCATTGCTTCCAGGACAGTCTGGTAGGGTCAGGTGCACGCTGGTACATGGAGCTAAGCCGAGTCAACATCAGATCATGGAGAGATTATCCAGAGCATTTAGTGAGTAGTACAAACATGTCTCATATATGGTTCCAACCAGTCTGGTCCTGCAAGGGATGGAACAAAAGCATCATGAGAGTTTTTGCCAATACGTGCAAAGGTGGAGGGATGTATCTGCTCAAGTTCAGCCACCATTATTAGAGAATGAGATTACTCAGATGTTTTTGGAGACGTTAAAGGGCTCTTTCTATGACCACATGATAAATCATGCAACCAAAAGTTTCGCATATATGTTAATGAATTGTGAGTTAATCTTAGAAACTGTTAAGAACGGAAAGTTGGATAGTGGAGAAACGAAGAAGCCCTACAAGAAAAAGGAAAGTGAGGTCAACGCAACCAACATCTACAATCCAAATTATTCGAAGGGAGTAGTTTTCAACAAGCCCAATGTTTCGACCGCTGCTCCAGCTTCTACGTATTCGCCAAAGGAAGAACGAAGGTATCAAGGGAATTCAAAGCCAAATTTCCCTCCTATTCCAATGACATATGCAGAGTTATTTGTCGAACTGCTCAAATCCCAAATGGTGCTACCATGACATGTCCCTCCTTTCTCACCTCCATACCCGCCATGGTACGACGATTAGGCACATTGCGAGTACCACGCAGGAATTAGGGGGCATACTATTGAGAATTGCATTGTATTTAAGAGGGTGGTGGATGATCTAAGGAAGTCAGGCATGTTATCTTTTGACACGTCTGAAGAAAAAAAGGTAATTCTTTGCCAAACCACTAGAAGACATGAGTGAATGCGGTCATCGAGGAGGAGGATAATATTATCAAGGAATATATTACTGAGGTTAGAGCACCCATGAAATGGGTATGGGCCCAAGAGGTGGCAGCTGAGATGTTGGAAGGAGAGGCTTAGAAATTGAAGATTGAAGATGGTTCGTATTGCGAGTACCACAAGGTAGAAGGACATGGGGTCGAGTGTTGCTTGGAGTTTAAGAAATTGGTCCAAAAGAAAATGATTGAAAAGAACTTGAGTTCTTTTAGAAAGGCAACAAGGAAGGTAAATTGGATGTTTGGGCAATAGAGGAGTCATCCTCTAAGAGAGATTATACTTGAATGAAACCTCTGGTTATCAAAACCTATGCAAAAATAAGTGAATCCCTGAGGGGTGTAACCCTGCGACTTATAATTAAGACACTAACCTCATTTCTATACAAGGATAGCAAGTAGGTCCCATGGAACTACGCTTGCACACTAACGACCCTATGAGAATTACATGTCGAAGAAAAAACAAAAGATGAACCGGTCAATGAAGTAAGCCGTTTCACTGGGAGTGGGAGACTGTATTCTCCTCTAGTAGCTAAAGAAAGAGATGCAGAATAAAGAAGGGCCGCAGTTGAGGAGCTTGAGAAAGAACACTAGGGAGATTTCTTCAAAGAGAAGCCACTAGTATACCACGAGCCAGTGAAGGAGTTAGAGCCTCAAGAATTTCTGAAGATACTCAAACATAGTCAGTATAGTGTGGTGGAATAGCTCCATAGGCTCCCAGCTCGAATTTTAATGTTATCTCTATTACTGAGTTCTGAGGGCCACCATGAGGCTTTGTTGAAGATTCTGAACCGAACGTTCGTGCTAAAAGAGATTACCCCCAAGAAGATGAACATGCTGGTCGGTAATATTGTTGTCAATAATTTTATTTCATTCAATGATGAAGAAATTCCAGAAGGAGTGAGGGAATCATGCAAGGCTCTACACATTTCAACAAGATGTAAGGGATTCATGTTGCCATATGTCCTATTTGATAACGGGTCAGCCCTTAACATTCTACAACTGAAAAAATTAAAGAAGTTACCAATAGACAACTCGCATTTGAGAGCTTATTAGAACACGATGAGAGCATTTGATGGGACAGAAAGAGAGGTAATAGGAAGGATTGAAGTACCTTTACAGATTGGACCTTCAACTTTTGACGTAGAGTTTGTTGTCATGGATATTAGGCCCAGCTATAGCTGCTTACTCGGGTGCCCATAGATCGACACAGTTAGAGCAGTCCCTTCTACCTTACATCAATCCGTGATCGATGGGCAACTAGTAACCATAGGTGTAGATGAGGAAATCATTGCCTTAGTAACTACCGATTCACCCTTTATCGAGATAGATGAGGGTGCACTCGAGTGTCACTTCAGAACGCTAGAGCTAATCAATGCGGCCTTTGTCATTGAGGGAAGAAAAGTACTAGAACTGGAGTTATCCAACTGTACGAAAATGCAAGTGAAACAAACTCTCAGAAAAGGAGCTGAAGCTGGACAAAGACTAATCGATTTGGGCTAGGCTTCAAGCCCAAACCCTAGCAAATAAAGGCAAAAATCAGAAAGCATCAGGAAATGAGAAGGGCAAGATTGAAAGGGGAAGAAATTGAGTGGGAGCCCATTACATTCCCACCTCCGATCCACAATTTCATATCCAGAGGCTTTCTGGACCCCCAACGCCCTGACGGACGAGGAAGCAGAGAACAAGTACTTGTCCATGATTTGCCCCTGCGCTGAACTTGACAACTGAAGTGCTGAAGAAATTCATATAGTCTTTAAGACAATTTCAGAGTAGTTCTCAAAACTAACCCCTTTGCTCCAGGCCCGGAGACAATAAGGGATCTTATGTAAAGGGCCTATGTTAAAACTATTAATTTGAAATTCAATAAAAGATGTATTTTTCCTTCCAACTAGTCTTGTGGCAATAACCCTCAAAGTAACTCATTCCATTCATTGGTCCATCTTTTTCCTTTGTATATATTCCTTGTTGTTCCTTTGCATGTCTTCAGATATCAGTAACTCAAACGATTCCGAGCCAAAATATGAAGTAAACTTTGAACCTCCTTCATGCCAAGTAGAAGTTGAAAACGTTGATGATGAAGAAGAATATGATTTGCTAGAAGATTTGCTCAGAATGGTAGAAGGAGAAGAGAAACAGATTCTACCACACAAAGAGGAGTTGGAAATTATGAACCTTGGCTCAGAATAAGAGAAGTTTGAGGTAAAGATTGGCTCCACCATTTCAGCTATTACCCGACAAAGCCTGCTCGAGCTCTTAAAAGAATATAAGGATATTTTTGCCAGGTCTTACCAAGACATGCATGGTCTTGACACTGACATTGTTGTACATCGACTGCCAATTGTGAGGATGCGAGCTTGTAGAGCAGAAACTTAGAAGAATGCAAGCAGAAACACTCCTGAAAATTAGGGATGAAGTGAAAAAGCAGTACGACGCAGGGTTCCTAGAAGTGGCCAAATATCTAGAATAGGTGGCAAACATTGTCCCAGCTCCCAAAAAGGATGGAAATGTATGAATGTGTGTAGACTACAGGGACCTCAATAAGGCAAGCCCAAAAGACAACTTTTCACTATCGCACATTAACACATTGGTGGACAACACAACTGGACATTCCCTTTTTTCCTTTCTGGATGGGTTCTCCGGGTATAATCAGATAAAGATGTGTCCAGAAGATATGGAAAAGACCACATTCATAACATTATGGGGTGCTTTCTGCTATAAAGTAATTCCTTTTGGCTTAAAGAATGTTGGGGAAACTTACCAAAGGACCATGGTTACCCTATTCCATGATATGATGCACATGGAAATAGAGGTGTATGTTGATGATATGATTGCTAAGTCTTGATCTAAGGAAGAGCATCTAGCAAATTTAGAAAAACTCTTCCGAAGGTTGAGGAAATTTCAGTTAAAACTTAACCCAAATAAGTGCACATTTGGGGTCACGTTCGGAAAATTGTTGGGCTTCCAAAGGCTAAGTCTCTAGGGTCTCAAAATAGAACAATACAGTCACTTTGTTAATTAACTTTCCAGACTAGTCCCAAGCTCATCTAATAAGCACTTTAATCATTTTAAAAACTCAACTTAATCTACTCATCATCCAATCTAGTTACACTTCATTTATATATCAAGTCCCTTGTTTTAGACATTATTTCCATTATTCATTCTGAAGAACTAAGTGTTTTGATATAATCATTGAAAATGTTTTGGACAAATTTGGAAAGAATTTGAAACATGTCTTTAAGTCCAAACAACTTGAAAATAAGTTTGAGGTGTTTAAAAAAGGTTTTGGCAAAGTTTTAAACGTCTTAAAGTACTCAAACATGGCTTTTCAGCATTGTCGTACTGATACGGTATACCCCGTATTGATACCTTTTTACTCCAGATTTGATTCTGCCAAAACTCGTACCGATACAGGCTTGCCCGTATCGATACGGAGAGGATACCCCGTATCGATACCTTTTTACTCCAGGTTTGATTATTCCAAAACTCGTACCGATACAGGCTTGCTTGTATCGATACGGAGAGGGCTCGTACCGATACGCCTTTAAGCGTACTGATCCTTGCTTTAACAACCCCAAACGGCTATTTCCCAACGGTCTTTTAAAGTGCAGACCGTACCGATATGCTCCCTAGCGTATCGATACGCATAGGCTGGCAAGAGCCCAACGGCTAGTTCTGAAAAAGGGAGTACCGATACGAGTACCCGTGTATCGATACAGTAGGCACCAGAACTGCAATTAATGTGGGAAATAAAGGCTCCAACGGCTCCAAAAGCATCCCAACGGTCCTCAACGGCTACAAACTCATTTGGGAGTATAAAATGGACCTCCAAGCATCAAGAGAAGGCTAATGCTTCAATTCTTACAACATTATGATCAAGAATTGTGTCTAGAGCTGTAATTGTAAATTCCTTGTTTAGACAACACTAGTGAGCTTAACATTGTTATATTTGCTCAACATTATGATCAAGAATTGTGCAAACAATTACCTATTAGAGGGATTTCAAGTTTGCTTTAGAATTTCTTTTGTGTAAGATTGTTTGATTAAGCTAAGGGTAGTTAGCTTAATCGTTGTAACGGTTTCCTCCTAAGCTGAGAAAAGGGGACAAAATTCAAAGAGTGAATTTGTTGAAATCCTTAGTGGGATGCTAAGGTGGTGGATGCAGGTGCTTGTTAGAAGGCTGAACCACTATAAATCCTTGTGTCCAATTCTAATCTTTTAGCTTCCACTTTAACACCCAAAAATCCAATCTTCTTCAAACTTGGCAAACACGTCGGTTTAAGGAAATCGAGCACCATAAAACCCAACACATTATTTTTTTCATTTTACTACCAGAATTTATAATTTTCACAAAACAATCCCGATTTACACACTAGACATTCTTGGTGACCAGTTTTGATTCCAATAAGTTTTCCAACAATCTTAACAACATTTTCGATCATCCAAGACCTCAATCTAACAGTAAACATCATTTTAAACAATTTCTTTCGACATCATTTTTTCTAGAATTTCCAAATTCTCAAGTTAAATTAGAATTTACACATAAATATCGAAAACATATCAATTAGGTCACTACTTCATTTCGGCTACCTTACAAACAATGTGTCTAATGAAATTTCATTAAGATTTTCAATTAAACAACATCTCTACTAAATTTCCCGCAACCAAAAATTAACATAACATCATCACATAATGCAAAAAATGATAATCAAACCTTACAATCAACTTGGCTTAAGGAGAGGAGCTTACCAAGCTTTTTAAATTTGATTTCCTAGTTAGATTTCCCACCCATGCAAAGCTCCAAGCTCTCAACCATGGCTATTATTTCTCTCAAACTTTCTCTCTCTCTCTTTTTGTTTCTTAGTGTAGCCCGGTAGAGGGGTTGAGGGAGATGACTTAGTGTCATCAAATTTGGAAAAGAAATTGTCCAAATTGTCCCTTTAAATTATCTCACATAATTGCACTAGTGGAGGAGCAGCTTAGGAAATGTTTCCTTTAGGCATGCAACTCCCCATTCTTTTAGTTTATCCGATTTAGCCATTTGAATTGCCCAATTCGACAATTTGTAATTTTACTCAATTAAGTCCCTAGTTACTTAATCAATTTAGGATAATGTTTAATTTAAATTGAGATTCAATTTAATAATTCAATTTCTATTAAGCTCAATTTTAAGGTATTACAAAAGAAACTTGGTTAAAGGAGAAGCGCAAAAATTACCTCTAAACCATTGCTATTCCTTCAATTGACAAGATTTGATGAAAAATCTTCAAGAATCCTTTGAGATATGTTGAGAAAACTCCTTAGAAAACATTTGGAAATCAAAGTGAAATGGAAAAGAAAGATCTCTGGAAGTTTTTAAACAAAAGGGATGTTTGGCTGATGAGAAAAGAGAGAAAATGAAAGTTACGTCAAAATGGATTTGTAAAAGCTAAATCCCTTTTCAATCAAAACTCCTTTAATCTTTTTAGTAAAACCACAATTTAAACATGTCAATTAAAGGGATAGCTGATTATATTCAATATAACTCCCTAAAAATTCTAAGCTTTGACTCTCTTACAAAATAGTCCTTTAAAAATAGTTTTTTATATTTACGTTTTAGTCACTAAACCGAAATGTCTACTTTCCACATGTCGTTTTTCAAAATTTACTTTACCACACCCTAATATATATATATATATATATATATATATATAGTAAGAGGATTTTAGAAATTTTACCCATATTTTTATCATTTCTCGAACCATGTTTTCCCTGAACCAACCCCGAACTAATTCGGATCTCTAGTCTAGGTTCTACGGACTATGAACCTAACCTACAAACTCCTAGGCCCAAAACCAGGACGTTACATCAATTTTACTCCTATCTAATCCTATTTGACCACCAACCAAAATAAGCACACAATACATTTGCAACCAAACTCTAACCGAATGTTCAACATACTTTAATCACTAAAGGCTTCATGCTTAATCAAGATAACACCAAAGTTATTTAATAAATGTTTACCATGCACAAACTAAGACATTAGTTACTCTTATCGATTTAAGCCTAACACACATCCATGTTACCACCACAACCATCAGTTATGGCCAAAAAATGCATTGACATATCATTCGTATACTTCCAAAGATTCAAAGCATAAATTTCGCTTCATCAAGCATCCTAACTGCCGAACCATGAAAGATTACAAACAATAATTCAAAACCAAGCTTGATAAGGAAGGAGAGAAGAGTGTAATTACCTTCTCCACCAAGCAAAACATCCAAAGATTTTAGAATTTGAATTAATTCGATTCTAAGCTTCCATCTCCCATGACATTCTCAAGCTCCCTCTGTCTACATAGTGTGTCGTTATTCTTAAGGAGGAAGGGGATGAAGGGTTGTTTACTTCACCATTACCGAAACCTTCCCACACATGTTCTTCCTCACACTTGGACATGTGTTTATGTCCGTAGATTTTATAAGTTTTAGCATGCAAGTTCCAAGTTTAGAACATTAATCGGTTTAGTCCTTTTCATAATGAGCATCCATTCTTTCATTTCTCTCTTTTCGGTCCTATGTTCTTAATTTAATTACCTTATTGTAAAATAGAATAACTTCTTAAGAATCAAAAGTGTTAACATTCTTTTAGGCTATATTTTAGGGTATTACAGTGGTTCATTCTCACCATAAGGAGAATTTTTATTCTTAGTTCACTTTGACTGGGACCTATCATTGGTATCAGAGTAGCAACCCGATGGCAACTAACAATGAAAGAATTGAAAACTTGGAAGCAAATTTTGGTACGGTTCAAAACAACATAAGAAAGCTGGAACTTGGATTCAATGATAAACTGCAACGACTTGAGGTCGATATCAACAAAATTATTGGCACTTTTGTAACACCCTCAACCTGATTTAGAAGAAAACTGGAATCGAAGATATCTCCAAAAACACTATACAGAAAATATATGATGAAACGTGAAACTTTCACCACTTCAGACATGCTTACAATTTTTTTAAAACATGATCAGCTCAGTCATGAACATAAAATTCAACTTACCGTATTTTCTTATCAATCAAAGACATTTCATTTTAAAGAGTTATAGAGTAATTTATCAGTGCATTCTCCCTACATTAATTAAAATCCCATACAACAATTTCATTCAACTTAACAATTACTTACGGCATGAACCATTCCGTTCAATGTAGCATATAAAAGTTCTTCCAAAACAATACATATCAATAACCAAGACATGAATCATCTCTCATAACCTGAATTTATAATCTTCCTAAAGAAATTGCACAAAGCCATTCGGTGATCCCTCTAGAAATTACCGAAAATATTACAAGTGATCCAAATTTTACAATTCAAGATTATACTCTTCAAACCATACGGCATCAAAGTACCATGACTTAACTCCATTCTTCAATCATATTGATTTTCCTTTTAAAGGACTCATTACAAATCTCAATTCAAGATTAGAACTTAGCATTGAAGTTTTTAACGTAACCATATCATACAATGTCTATCAAAACCCTTAACTTAGCTCTCCTGAATTTGTATTTCAAATCTTATAAACTAAAACAAATCTAATTAATTTAAGCCTTCTTAATCATAATATCATGATCACACGTTACACTAAGTAACCATAAACCTTTATAGATCATTTCAAAATTACACCAAATATACCAAGCATAACACTCTTATATCAAAAAAGTCCATGTGATATAACGAATCATAATTCCAAAAACTTATCATTATTCATTAAATATTTATGTCATAATACACATATTCAAGGTCATATACGTACCAAACTTTCCAAACAAATTATGAAGACCCAACGACATTCAACCAACCAATAGTCAAATGAACTTTGATTTATAACATGCTTTTCTATTCGAAAATGAACTACCACCAATCAGTCCTAAGAAATATAATGTCAACAAAGTATATCACAATAAAACTTATTAAAGACCATTCACATTCCATGATGCTATCCAAAAATTATAATCAAATGAACATGTAGTTCTATTAGCATGAAACATATGTACATCCTGATATGCCGCCATTCTATAAATTTTAAAGAAGAACATCAACTTTACTAGAAATCTTGAGAAGTGTATTAGAGGATGTTAGCTGGCAGTTAGTTAAGTTTGTTAGTTTTAGTTTCTTGGTTCTTTAAGCCTATATAAAGGCACTTTGTATCTCAAACTATTTGATTCAGTTTTACATAATAAAGATTCTTTTACTTTGTTTCTGTTACTATAGTAAAACATTACCGTTTCTATTTCCCCTCTTGATTTACACGGCGTCATATTGTTTACATTGTAAACACCCAAATTCCCAAATCAGTTTTTCCTATCGTATTTCCCATTTTCAATATGGTATCAGATTTGAGAGACGACTCTTCCGCGCTTGAAGGATCGAGAGGCTTCAAGAACGACGATCCGACCGATCCTTACTACATTCATCCCGGTGAGAATCCGGCACTGGTTTTAACCTCGACGCTGTTGACTGGCTCCAACTATCATCCTTGGGCGCGCTCCATGAAGATGAGTTTGATATCGAAGAACAAATTAGGGTTCGTCGACGGTTCAATTGCGCAGCCACGATCTGACGCTTCTCGTTTTGATGCCTGGACAAAATGCAATAATTTGGTGCTGTCTTGGATTCAAAGAGCCCTAAGCCCAGAAATTGCGCAAAGCGTGATATGGTTCGATAGTGCATCGGAGCTTTGGACAGATTTGTTTGATCGTTTTAATCAAGGTGATGTTCTCCGAATCTCAGATTTAATTCAAGAATTTTATTCTCTTCAGCAAGGTTCTTTGTCTGTTACTGCTTTTCATACCCAATTGAAAACCGTATGGGATGAAATTTGCAATTTGCGTCCTCTAATGGCATGTGATTGTTCTGCATTAGAGTATAGGAAACAAGATTTTCTTATCCGTTTCTTGCGGGGTTTGAATGATAATTACTCTGTGCAAAAGTCACAGATTCTCATGATGAAGCCTCTGCCTAAAATAAATGAGGTTTTTTCTATTGTTGTTCAACAAGAAAGGTCTTTCAATTCTAGTGTTTCTGTTGAATCCAGTGCCTTCTTGGCTGATAGGTATTCTGTTAGGCATGATACTAGGCAAGATGCTAGGCAAGACCGTTCTGTTGGTTTTAAAAAGGGATATCCTGGAAGTAAGAAACCTTTATGCTCTTTTTGTTGATTGTATGGGCATAGTGTAGACAAGTGCTACAAGAAACATGGCTATCCACCAAGTTATAAGGCTAGAAATTCTAGTTCTAATAGGACAAATAGTGTTTCTTCTACTGGTGATCTTCTTGATACTGGTAGTTTGGTCAAAGATAGTCCTAAAGATGACAATATTGTCAAGTTCACTAAGGAGCAGTATGACAACATTTTAAGTTTGATCAATGACAAAGGTAGAATGGCTAGTTCTTATGGCCAGTTCAATAAAGACTCGAATTTGAACATGATCTTGTCTTCTGGTGATACTCGAGATTGTGCTGCTTTAAACTCAGGTAACTCAGGTATGGTTCCTTCCATTTTTTCTACTTGTTCTTCTGACAGTAGTGTTTTGACCCCCTGGATTTTAGATTCAGGGGCCACGGATCATATTGTAAATGTTTTAGATTGTTTTATTGATTATAAAGAAGTTTTTGGTAAGTTTGTGAGACTGCCTAATAATCATTTGGTTCAAGTTAAACATGTTGGTACAGTTCAATACAATGAATCTTTACAATTACTTAATGTTTTTCACATACCTGATTTTGGTTTCAATTTAGTGTCTGTTTCACAACTTGTTAAATCTGGTAATATTTCTATTATCTTTAACACTAATTTTTGTGTTATACAGGATATCATCCAATGGAGGATGATTGGTTTAGCTAAACAAGCAAATGGACTATACTTTCTGGAAATGGATAAGTGCAGTTTTGCAAATGCTGTATGTTCTTCTGTTAACTCTAATGTTTCTTTCCTTAAATGGCATGCTAGATTAGGGCACCCTTCTCAGGGTAGAATGAGTGTTTTTTCTGATACTTATGATGATATACCTAGTGGGGTGATTTCTAATTGTGAAGTTTGTCATTTAGCTAAACAAAAAATGATAGCTTTTCCCACAAGTAATTCTGTTAGTGATGAAATTTTTGATCTCGTTCACATGGATGTTTGGGGGCCTTTCCCTATTAAATCTATACATGGATACTCTTATTTTTTAACTGTGGTTGATGATAAGAGTAGGTTTACATGGATCTTTCCTATGCAATTAAAATCAGAAGTTAAGACTCACATAAGTAATTTTTGTTCCATGGTCAAGACACAATTTTCTAAAACACCTAAGTGCATTAGAACTGATAATGCTAGGGAGTTTGAGATGCTATAATTTTATAATTCCACTGGAATTATTCACCAGAATTCTTGCAACTATACACCTCAACAGAACAGTGTAGTTGAGAGGAAACATCAACACCTTTCAATGGTAGCTAGATCTTTAAGAATTCATGCATCTTTACCCTTAAATTTTTGGCTGGATTGTGTTGTTCATAGTGCTTATTTGATAAACTTAACTCCCACTCCTCTTTTAAAACAAAAATCTCCTTTTGAAGTTTTGTTTAATTCAAAACCCTTGATTACCAATCTAAAAGTCTTTGGTTGTTTAGCTTATGCTAGTGTCCTTCCTAAGGCTGCTACTAAGTTACATCCTAGAGCTATTAGGTGTGTGTTTGTTGGCTTTCCTAAAAATGTTAAGGGCTATAGATTGTTTAATCTTGAGTCTAAGAGTTTTTTTATCTCAAGGGATGTTAAGTTTGTTGAAAATTCTTTCCCTTTTCAAGAAAAATCTAAATTTCAATCTTTGGATAATATTGTTTTACCAAGCTATGAAAATAAACTTCTTCAAGATTTTTCAAATCCTGTTTCAAATGACAGTGATGATTATACTGATAAGATTCAAGATTTTGATTTATCTACTGTGTCTCATGGTTCTATAAATACTGATAATTCTGTTACTCCAAGCTTTGGTGATAGCATTGAGTCTGTGTCTCCTGCTCTTGATGTTATTTCTGATGATTCTACTAATAATGTCTTAAGTGTTAATGATGTTATTTCTGCTGAACCAAGTAATCAGAATTCACCTAAGCAACATACTGTTGATATTCCTTTAGTCACTAGGCCATCTAGAGTTTCTAAACTTCCTCAAAAATTCAATGATTATCAGGTTTCCTTACCAAAGCAGTCTTTCAAAGTTGTTTCAAAACAGAAGACATCTCATTCTCTTGCAAATGTTATATCCTATAAACATGTTTCTGATAGTCATCTGAGTTATATAAATAGTATAATCATTCTAAAGGAACCTAAGAACTACAAGGAAGCTGTTTTGCATAAGGAATGGCAACAAGCTATGGAAGAAGAAATTTATGCCTTAGAGAAGAATAATACTTGGACTTTAGTTGATCTTTCTCCTAATAAGAAAACAATAGGGTGTAAATGGGTTTATAAGACTAAGCTGAAATCTGATGGAACTTTGGAACGTTATAAAGCTAGGTTAGTGGCAAAAGGCTATACTCAACAAAATGGGGTTGATTTTCTTAATACTTTCAGTCATGTTGCAAAATTAACAACTGTTAGAACTTTAACTGCCATTGCTGCTTCTAAAAAATGGTTTTTACAGCAACTTGACATAAACAATGCTTTTTTGCATGGTTTCCTTACTGAAGAAGTCTATATGGTACCTCCCCCTGGTTTTACTTCTGCTAATTCTAAATTAGTCTGTAAACTAAACAAAAGTTTATATGGCCTAAGGCAAGCCAGCAGGCAGTGGAATGAAAGATTGACCACGGTTCTTTTAGCTCAGGGTTTTAAGCAATCATCTGCTGATTCTTCCTTGTTCACTAAGGGTACTGGTTTCTCTTTTCTTGTTTTAGCTGTCTATGTAGATGATATTATCTTGGCAAGCCCTAATTTAGATGAAATTTCTAAAATAAAGGCCTTCTTACATGATACTTTTAGAATTAAAGACCTAGGGGACTTGAAATATTTTCTAGGCTTTGAGGTAGCTAGATCTTCTAAAGGTATTAACTTGTGTCAAAGAAAATGCACTATTGAACTTCTAGAAGAAACTGGTTTTATAGATTCAAAACCTGTTCCAACACCTATGGTTCCAAAGACTAAAATTTCAAAATTCAGTGGTTCTTTGCTAGAGGATATTACCTTGTATAGGAAGATTATAGGGAAATTACTTTATCTCACCAATACAAGGCCTGACATCTCTTATGCTGTCCAACAGCTTTCTCAATATATTTCAGCCCCTACTGATGTCCATTTATCAGCTTTACATAGGGTTCTCAGATATTTGAAAGGAACTATTGGACAAGGCTTATTTTTTCCAACTGATAACCCTATTCAGCTTAATGCCTTTTCTGACTCAGATTGGGCATCATGTCCTGATTCCAGGAAGTCCACCACAGGGTATTGTGTCTTCTTAGGCACTGCACTGATTTCCTGGAAATCTAAGAAGCAACAAACCATTTCGAGATCCTCCAGTGAGGCAGAGTACCGTGCATTAGCTGCAGTCACCTGTGAAATACAGTGGCTCGTTTATTTGCTCTCTGATCTTCACTTTTCTTTACAACCTGCAAACATTTTTTGTGACAATCTGTCTCCTATTAAAATTGCAGAGAATCCGGTGCAGCATGAGAGAACAAAACATATAGAGATTGACTGCCACATTGTTCGTGAAAAGTTGCAGTAGCAGTTGATCAGAATCCTTCCTGTATCCACTCACAACCAGCTTGCGGACTGTTTCACCAAACCTTTGCATCCTTCTGTTTTTCAAACACTTATCTTCAAGTTGGGTATACATAACATATATGCTCCAACTTGAGGGGGGCTATTAGAGGATGTTAGCTGGCAGTTAGTTAAGTTTGTTAGTTTTAGTTTCTTGGTTCTTTAAGCCTATATAAAGGCACTTTGTATCTCAAACTATTTGATTCAGTTTTACATAATAAAGATTCTTTTACTTTGTTTCTGTTACTATAGTAAAACGTTACCGTTTCTATTTTCCCCTCTTGATTTACACGGCGTCGTATTGTTTACATTGTAAACACCCAAATTCCCAAATCAGTTTTTCCTATCGTATTTCCCATTTTCAATAAAGTGACTTTCCACATTTAATCACGGTCGATATTCAAAGCTGCATTCAACCTGCAAATGCATGAAATTGAATGTATTAGGCTTACTTAGCCTAGTGAGGTAGTTACCATAAAAGATTATAACATAAAAGGATGGCAATGAATAATGGAGAGGCAATGTAAACAAAGCATAGATTAACATTCATGCACTTAATTAAGACTTAGTCTTAACTTATACTTGGCTTTGTCATATAGAGGCTTATTCTGAATTCACATACTTTCAAAACTTGCTCAAGGCAGACTTGTGTTTTCACTTTCATGTCTTGTTCTAATTTTTAGCTTATTGAAAACATATCGGGATTCTTTCAAAGTTCTTATCGGAGTTCATATCTGAGTTCATGCATTTTAACAATATTTGTCTTGGATCACATTGGACATAGGTAACATCGGTCCTTGTTTAACCGTATTGGTCCATGTTACACATAGCACAAAGCAATGGCTAGTGTTAAATCATATCAATCAATATTCTCTTCTCTTCCATCGCCTCCCCTGTTACCTCCTACTATCGGGCGATTTCAAGACAACTCTTCACCATGACATCAATTTGTTTCTTCCAGACTTGCGAAGTTAGAGTTTCCAAAATTTACAAGCGACGACCCGACCAAGTGGCTTAGCAAAGTGCAACAATTCTTTGCATTTCAAAATATTACTGAAGCATACAAAGTCTCACTCGCCTCTTTTCATCTTCAAGGGGAAGCAAACCAATGGTGGAAATGGCTACAACGAACCTTCAAAGTAGATGGAACTGATGTCACATGGCCAATTTTTTAGGAAGAATTATGCGCTCGTTTTGTTCCAACAGAGTGTGAGAACTTTGATGAAGCATTATCGAGAGTTTGACAACTATGCTCTTTACGTGAGTATCAACAAGAATTTGAAAAGCTGGGTAATCGAGTGCAAGGATATACATAAAAAGTAGTGGTAGGTACTTTTATGGGGGGGTCTCGAACTGGAAATTGCATAAGGTATTCGCATGTTCAAACCCAAGTCATTGAAAGAAGCTATAAGTTTTGCAAGAATGCGAGAAGATCAGCTATCTCGCCAGCAAAAGAGTATACATCCATCTGATCATCTCCAAGCCGATAGTTCTTTCCCAACTATAACTACGCCAACTTCACCCGTAGAGCGTCTTTGCTGGGATGAAATGCGGAAATGATGAGGTCACGACCTTTGCTTCAACTGCGATTAAAAATTCTTTGTAGGCCATAGATGTCGCAAACCATATCTCTTGCTATTAAAATGAGACTCGAGATCAAGTTGCGCAAATGATGGTGTGGAGTCCTTGAACAAGGCACAATTACTTGGAACCTACAATATAGATTTTTTGAGGAAAGTCATGGCAAAGGGAAAACACATTTCGATGATGCTACTTGGGAAAATACTCACCACTTGCGTGACAAATTTCGATCCTTGAACCTTTAGGACAAGGTCCGAATTGCAGGTGGAGGAATTAATAAGTCAAAGAGGAAATTAGGTGGAATTATCTTCAAGAATTTCACGTACTTTGAAATATTATTCTAATTGATATAATCAATTAGTAGAATATTATTAGCTTGCTTAAAATAGGTCCCCTAACTTGTACCAGTTTCTCTCCATCGTTACCGATGTGGGTGTAAAATTCTTGTACCCATGAGACATTGATGCCACCTGGCTGCTGAATAAATGTTTCCTACTTTTGCTTTCGAATTGCATGCAGCACATATGCATTGAACAATGGCCTATAGGTAGGGGTGAACTCCAACCCTTCTTTTCAAAGCTCCTCTGTTGGCACACCAGTCCATACCTTGACTGGAATGAACTGGAGAGAAGGTGATTGGCGACCACGAATGTTGGAGGTGGGCTACCTGGTATGGCAACCGGTCTGTTGGGATCGGACTCTGCTGCTTCTAATTGTTTGGTGGTAATATAGATAAAAGGGCCAGAGAAAAGTGAATAGCCAGTGTAATTGTGGGGGTTTAATGATCCATTAATGTTGTTATTCAACGAATGAAGGCATGGAGGGGGAAACGGCGTGTGGAACACGTTAGGGCTGTGGTGGTCATGGGGAAGTGGAACTAGCAGAAGTAAGAGAGAGAGTGAGAGGCTTGAATAATAAAAAGGCAATTTTGGGTGAAAACCCCCTTTTAAATTATTATTGGGGAATATGGCTCCCAAAAACTATTATTTGGCAAAATGACCCCCAAACTTGCCAGGTCGGCAGACCTCGCGTTGTGTAGGACGGGAGGTACGATGTCGCGTTCTGCACAACGCGATTTCAGTCGACGTGGCATTGTTGTCCGTGTTAACGGTTTTACAGTACCTCGCGTTCTACAGAACGCGAGGTCCCCGAGAAATTGAAAAGGCGGCTGGAATATATCGCACAGACCTCGCGTTCTGTAGGACGCGAGGTCTGTGCATGTCTGCCCTGAACCACAAGCGAAAACAAGCGTGGGTAGGCCTGTTCGAGCCCAATTTCGAGCGTGTAAACCATATATTTTTAGCGATCATCGAGTTTGGGGTCGTAGTACTGGAAATTGTCTATCGTATGATACCAACATGGTTAATTTCCGTTCATTCTACAATGGTTTAAAATGGCTTCGAAAACCCTATGCTATCATCCTTTTTGAATGAAGTTGCATTTGAACAAATGTCGATAGGCATGTTCGAGCAGAATTTCATACGTAGAAATTTTAAATTTTTAGGTAACATCGAGTTTGGGGTTGTAGTACTGGAAATTCTCTATCTTATGACACTGACACGGTCAATTTTCGTCCATTGTACGCTGATTTAAAGTTGATTCGAAAACACTATGATAACATATTTTTTTGAATGATTGAAAATATAAGATGACAGATTGTATAAATCGAAGTGGACTAACTTTATTGATTAGATTGTCATGTGCGAACTCACATATACAAATTAAAAATAATTAATTAATACGAGGGGCTGAGCGATTAGGACACTTAGGAGCTGTGTGTCCAGGATTTCGATATATAGAATAATGCTTCTTTTGTCTGGTTTTCTCTCGATGTTCGACCATATCCTCGGCACAGTATAATCTTGTAGAACGTGGACGTCCTTTGGCTCGTAGTAGTGCTGGATCTGGGCGTATGATCGGTTCAGTGTCCACAGCATTCGGATCAACCTCATTTCCGATTAGAGGAAACTCTTTTTCGTAAACCTTAAACACCGTTTTGAGTAAGTATACCGGATCAACCATATGCATGTATTCTATCCGTTGGTTAGTGCAAGCAGCAATGGCGTGTGCGCACGAGTATTTGAAAGTTTGGAAAA
Organism: Hibiscus trionum; assembly: GCA_030270665.1. Taxonomy (NCBI): domain Eukaryota; kingdom Viridiplantae; phylum Streptophyta; class Magnoliopsida; order Malvales; family Malvaceae; genus Hibiscus; species Hibiscus trionum. The sequence continues at coordinate 1,703,645 of BSYR01000007.1, read as the reverse complement.
TTCCGCACTTGCAGGTTCTTGCCCTCAGATCTACCACGTAAGCGTTCTGCTGAATGCCTTCCAACCGCCTGGAAAATTCTGCAAAACGAAACAAGTGTCCTTCTCGCGAGAAGAGAGTTGATTGCATCTGTCTTGATTGTCCCAATTGAGTATGCAGTTTTGTGCGGAAATCTGGATGGACTTTGTGTCCACCTGCCATGTACTCAGTTGCTTGCCTTCCCAAGGTTGCAAAAAGGGTAGCTAAACGATAATAGGTCGCTTTGACAATGGAAGTGATAGGCTACTGCCGCACTCCCTTCAGTGATGAGTTCACTACCTCAGCCAAGTTCGTTGTCATGTGACCATAACGTTTACCCTCGTCATATGATCGAAGCCATTTTTCCTTTGGGATTTTTTCAAGGTATTCTGCGCCATGTTTGTTTCTCGCTCTCAGTTCCTCGAGCAGGTCAGCCACCTCTTGTTTGTAGTGCGAGTTGCCTACGGGATGAGAGTTGAATAGTTATGGGCGAAAAACACATGCAAAAAGGTCGTAAATGAAAGCGAGTAACAAGTAATGTAGTAAATGAAAATGACATAAAGGACGTACCCATATCGAGCACCATTTGACGTTCATCACGATTCTTGTATTTCTGCAGGTAGTTTGCGGCTATGTGCCGTAAGCAAAAACGGTGGTAAATGTATGGAGGCTTCCAATAGTCACCCAAATTTTCTATCACCCACAATAGCGCTGTGCCTCTGTCAGAAATAACACACACCCCTTCATCCCTTCTTCTTCGTATTACATGATCAAGGACATATTTTCGTAGGTTCTGAAGGAAGAACGTCCAAGACTCCAAATCCTCCTTTGGGACGATTGCGAATGCAACAAGAATGCATTTGCGATTGCCGTCCTGTGCTATAGCTAGAAGTAGGATCTGTGTATATCTTCCGTACAACCATGTGCCGTCGATTTGGACCATCGGTTTGCAGTTCTTGAATGCGTTGATGCACTGGGGGAAAGTCCAAAATAACCGGTGGAATTGAGAAACACCTCAGACGACACGATCATTTTCGTATGCCAGAACCGTATCAAATTTGACAACCATTCTGGGGATGTGTTTCTGCAGGAGATTAAGCCACGGGCGCAACTCTTTGTAAGATTCCTCCCATCGGCCATACATTTCCTCTTTGGCCTTTTTCCTTGCATACCATGCTTTCGAATAACCTGGACGGAAGCCGGTGGCAGCTAGAGCTGCAGCTTGACATGTGGGGACCGACACAGTGGGATTTGTTTTCACCAGTGTCGAAAAGATGTCCGCGAGGAACTTTGCATCCAGGTTCTTGTGATCCTGGTTGAGGCTAGCAACGGTGCATGTATGGGGCCCCTCAAGTTTTGTTATTTTCCAACGGTTGCCTGCCCTCTTCAACTCTGATATACGGATTTTCCATTTATAGCCTTGATTTTTTGGACGCAATAAGCCTTGTAGTATATGGATTGGGTTTTATCCACTGTTGTCTCAACATTATGACGAAGGTTGTACTGCTTAACTGCCGCCACCGCAATTTCCTTGTTCGAGAACTCCATACCAATTCTTAGTTCACCATCAGAACGGTTGACTCGGCCATCTATTGTGTCGTCATGGGGAAAATCAGGGACGTCCATTGCATCCATATCAACCGTTGTGAAGTGGGAAGGTGGCTGGAACATAGAAATTGGCGTTGCGTCTACAGGAAAGTTGGTGGCAGTCGGTTCTTCGTCCAAATCTGGTGGTGGAACGGTAGTGTCTTCTGGGTCTTTTGGTAACTCTGTCAAGTCTTCTGGTTCGGGATAGAATGGCCCCAGCTCGTCTCTGTCGGGCCCGGGTTCTCTAATCGGTTCTTCGTCAGAAGCATCCTCCGGGAGCTGGAATAGTAGAGCTTCGTCAATCACTACCCTTCGAGGCGAGGATTGGGGTCGATGAGCGGGAGACCTCTCACGAGATCGCTCACGAACCTCATTTCCAAGACCAAAATCAAGATCACCATAAGAAGAATGTATTCCCATAGATCGTTGAACACTTCGTGATAGGGACATACGTTGAGTGTCGTCCATATGAAGAATCATGGTCGTGCATAGCGTAAGAAGACGATGCTCCCTCACCTCCAAAAGAAGAATGTCTCCCCATAGATGGTTGACCGTAGTCGGTGCCAGGGACATACATTGAGTGCCGGCCATATGATGCTTCATGGTCGTGCGCAACGTAAGGAGTCGACGTTCCCTCCTCCCCGAAACTATAAGGATTGTATGGATTGTATGGATTGTACGGATTGTACGATGCATTTGTTGGTGCATCAAATTCATCGTTTGGGGGTTGGTTCAGGTCGAACTCGATACTAGCTACGCAGGACTGCCTTAGAGGAGCAGATGACGATGCACCAAACTCGTTATCTCGGCACAGTAGGCTAAAATCACGTCGTAGACCTGCGGTCGGGCTAGCAACATTGGCATTCGGATCGAAGTCGAAATTCGCCCGGCCCCAGCTTGGTATTTCGACAACTGGATCCGACTCGGAGAACGATGCATACAGCTCGAGGGGCGTTCCAATTGAATACTCGAAGTGGGTTTCCATCATCATTTCCACATCAGCATTTTCCGCAATTTGGCATACAGAGTACTGTAAAGGGTCTATAGATGTTGGCACCCGATACTTCACGTCGGACAAACGGTGATTATTGAAATGAGGGACTTTTGCCTCCAGTTCCTTGACCAACTTCTTGAACGATAATCTCCTCGGAAGCTTTATCGTTACCGGATCTTCGCAGTGAAAAAGGACGCCGAGTTCGGTACCCTCGAAAATCTGCCCATCATAGTAAACTAGCGTAATAACTCCTCGTCTAGCCATTTGAATATTTTATGAAAGACTTTTGAATTTTTGATACTTGGAAAATTCTAGGAATTGTTTGCCAATTGAAACTTATATTTTCGTTTTATGGTTCTTCTTCATATATAGGCAAAATTATTGGCCCTTGAAGTCCCGGAGAATCTAGTTGTGTAAGGCAAATAATGGTTTCGAGAGGTAACTTTGCTTGTCCATTACCTAAAACCAATAAGCAGGTAAATGATGAACAAGTCAGGAATGGCGTGTGCCTGGGAGGCAGTCCCCTAACTTTCGACAAGTAAGGGATAGAGTTGATGGGAGGCAGGGTTAACCAGTACCTCGCGTTCTATACAACGCGAGGTCCATTAATATCGCGTTATATAGAACGCGAGGTCACTTGAATTGCTTTGTTTCAGACATTCCGTCAGAAGTTATAATAACCGTACTGTTGACTATTTGTTTGTTTGTGTAATTGAGAACATGTTCGAGAATTTGAGACAATTGTAGTCTGGTAATGTAATTGAATACTACTACTGGTGCATAACGTGAGGTCCCTTTATATTATTTGAGACAGAGATTACGTCAAAAAAAATTATGTTTGAATAACTTAGACAATTGTAGTTTATCAATGTAATTGAGTAGTAGTAGTTTTACATAACTTGAGGTCAGTTGAACATTAATAAAGGATGAAATAAGACGTCATATAACATAATTGGAAGATAATTTCATAAGTTAATGGTTAATCCGAATCATCGTAGTCAGTGGACACGTCTGAACTTAGGTTTAGTTCTTCGATCAGCTGTTGTTTTCTTTGTCTACGCCTGTACATAAAAAGTTGCAGCTCCTCCACAGCCGCATCAACTTCCGGTGAAGACGGTGCGTGTTCAGTGTTCGGAGTAGGTTCTACGGGTGCAGACGTACTACCTTCGCCGGAGTTGACAAACTTAACATTGAAATCGACGCCTGTAGCTCTGACGGAATTGAGCTGGTCATACATGTTACGAACGTCTGTTTCGTTCGTAAGCTTCATAACGTAGTGCGTTTCATTAGCTGACGGTGTTCGGATTCGACATTCCATGGAAGAAATTTGTTTTTCGGTGTGTTTACTAACCTCGATTGTTGTCAACTGTATTAAATCTTTCAGTGACATTTTGCCTGTGATTGTTGACTCAAAATAAGTATCGAGAAAATAAAATGTTGCCTGAAATTTTGCCATAAGGTGAGCAAAGATTGGGTGTTTAGAGAGAATTTGGAATGAGTAAATGATGGTGGAATTCGTGGGCATTTATAGGAAAGGAAAAACACAACATAAGTAAATTTAAGTCGCATTTCATTTAACAAAACTTTCAACATGTATTCTTTAATAAGTAAATTGAGACAACTACATAAATTATCTACAAAATTCGAAACAATATATTCAGCCGCTCCGGTGGGCAAATTTGATCGGAGGTCCCGACTGAAAGAAGCAGAGCGCGATAATCAGATTTCTTCTGAAATGGTAGCAGCTTTGATCCACATTAACAAATGTAATCGGCACCGGCCGCATCTGAAAATGTTGGCTGCCACGGCAGAATGTCGATCTGAATCCGCCCTCGCTTCCTAAAAGTCATTTCGTTTCAAAACTGTAGCCGGGGATCCTCTCGACGGCGGCTACAGAAGCTCCCATTGAAGCCACTACTGCAGCACACAACCTCTAAAATATTGCGATATGTCGGTAAATATTATTCAATGAACGTATCATGCGGGGGTATGTACCCCGCGGAACACAAATCTTTAAGTGAACTCCAACTATCATAAAGAAACAAAATTTCGGACATAAAAATTGCAACGTAAACAAACGCAACATTACACGAACTCATATTCAACTGACCGTAACTAAACTTAACTGGTTACAAAAATTCATCTCCGTGCAAATATATATACCAACATCTCATAGACCTCGCGTTCTGTACAACGCGAGGTATGAGGACCTCGCGTCCTACAGAACGCGAGGTTGCCACGTCAACATATTACCCTAAACCCTCTATAAATAGCAAACTCTTGGAGAGGCAAGGAGCACCCACAGAAATTTTTTTCTGTATTCACGTAAGCAGTTTTCGCTTGCAGCTTGCAGCTACTAATGGCAACATAACGCGTATTTTGGAAGTTTTGTTCAAACTAACTTCCAAAATATTGCGCTATGTCGTTATTTTTAGTTACTAATGAAAACATAACGCGTATTTAGTATGATTCATTATTGTTTTTATTATTATTATTAGTATGATTATTATTATTCTTATTATTATTATTAGTATTATTTAGTTACTAATGAAAACATAACTCATATTATTATTATTATAATTATTAGTATGATTATTATTGTTATTATTATTATTGTTATTATTATTACTATCATACTAATAATTTTTATTGTTAGTATGATTCATTATTATTGTTTTTATTATTATTATTGTTTTTATTATTATTATTGTTATTATTATTAATATTATTATTATTTTAATTATAATTATTATTTTTATTGTTATTATTATAATATTAAATGAGTTTCCCGCCTCGAAACTCTTCATTTAAAAAACCCCACGACCTCGCGTTCTATAGGACGCGAGGTCACTTCTGACCGTTCAGTTCACGCGTCTGTTCATCGACGCGCCTTTTCAAAGAACCTCGCGTTCTATAGGACGCGAGGTACATGAATATCGCATTCTACAGAACGCGAGGTTCATTAACCTCGCATCCCAAACGACGCGAGGTCTTCTATAAATTGGAGGTTTTTTTCTAAAAACCTCCACAAAACGCGAGTTCTATAGCAATTTTACAAAAAATTGTCAGCAACTTTTATATATCGTTCGATAACATGGAGCCCTTGCTACGCAACCAAGCGAGTCACTGCAGTGAATTTTGGCGAAACAATCCAGAGGTATTATTTTTTTCCCTTTTATTTTCTAAATTTTTTAATTAAATTATATTCTTTTATTTTTACTAACTATTTTATTTTATTTTTTTGCAGGGATACGAACGTAACTTACAATGTTACCTTAACCGTATCACCGTTGTAACCCCCTTAACCCGGCCTAAACGGTTGACCCGAATTAAGAAAGTCACACGGGGAAAACCAAAGTCAACCCGAAAGTCAACTTTGATTAACGACCCTTTTTTTTCTTTTTAAACTTTTCTAGATGCACTTTAGACCTAATTGTGATCACAAAAACATCATACCAAAAGATCACAAACATCAGAGATCAAACAGGGACCCAATTGAACAAGATACAACTTTAGGGACCAAATTGTAAATTCTGATAATTATAAGGACTTAACCCAAATTGAAGTTACCAACTTGAAATTAATCATGTTTCATACTTCTCTGTGAAATTTCAGCTCAAAAGGACTTCCCAAACTCATACAATTGCACAAACGAGTTTCAGGACCAAAACGCAAACATTCCAAAACATATACCTGCCAATGTCAGCCCCCAACGGTCACCCGTTCCGAAACAGGCATAGCCCGTTTCGAAACTCGAAGCCGTTCCGCAACACGTACCGAAACGGGGGTCTGGCAGTGGCCTTTCCGTTTCGGAACGGCCCCTCCCGTTTCGGACGCCTGGGCACGATTAAGGCACCCGTTCCGAAACGGTAGGTGCTGTTCCGAAACACCCTGCCCAGATTGCTCCAAAACTCAACTTTAAACATGAAATTACACAACCAAACATGCTCCAAATGCCACCAAACTTTGCCAACATGCAATTCAACGTATAAGGGACATATAAGCATCCTCAATTCAGCAAAACAATATCATAAGCAAAAAGCCCCAAATCTATAGGCATGCTTCCTACACAAGTAAGCCATTCAAGCATAAATTTCCAAAACAAGCATTTAAAGATCCAACACCAAAACAAGCATCCTCAACAACATTCAACATACTTAGGGAGTACAAAACATCTCCCAAAACATACACATTGTTTCCCCATTGCCAAATCACCCAAAAGCTAAATGTTTAACAAAAACCTTCCATACATTGAGCTTTACTTGCACCTGAATTCTTGCTCTTCTTGCTGCCCTCAAAAGGTCTCTAATGCTCTGCATTATTGAATTAAGGAAAACGAAGAGAGCGTAAGCAAAAGCTTAGTGAGGAATGCTCTTAAAAACCATCCAATAATGCAACTTAAAACATTTATAAAACATGCTTCAAATCCACATTTGCTCATGCTCAAAACCTTACTTAAAACAAGCAATTTCATGCTTCAACATAAACATTAAAAACAAGCATCTCATGCTTCATAATATACTTAACATGTCATATTGGCTCAAGTGATACATTTCATTTCTTAAAACAAGTTCATCAACTTCCCAAGGACTTTTAAACACCTTGGTCCCAAGGACTTTTAAACACCTTGGCCATGGACTTTTAAACACCATGAATAAGGACCACACAAGGACTTTTAACCACCTTTGTGTCCATAGCTTGAATCACCCCAAGGACTTTTAAACACCTTGGCCCCAAGGACTTTTAAACACCTTGGCCCCATGGACTTTTAACCACCATGGAAAAGGATCACCTAAGGACTTTTAACCACCTTAGTGTCCACAACATGAACCATCCAAGGACTTTTAACCACCTTGATGTTCATAAGTAACAAGGCTCACTCAAGGACTTTTAACCACCTTAGTGACCTTAACATTTTAAAACCTCACTTGCCAATATACATCATTTTCATCACTTACATCACTGTTTTAAAGCATAAAACCAAGCCATATTCATCATGCATTTAAAAGCATTAAACCACATCATTTCAATGTACAAAAGCAAGGAACTCCTACCTAGAGTTACCTTCAACATATGGCTTACATCATCAGCAAAAACCATGCTAAAACATGCTTCCAAAACAGTATGTAAAACATGCAAATAATCATTTTGCATCACAACAAAATCATGGCCACCACTAGAGAGAAATTCCGAAAACTTACGCTCGAGCTTAGCAAAGTTGTTTAGACTTAAAATAAGCTCCCAAGACATTGGTTTCAAAGCCGAAAACCCAATTTCACTCACCGATTCCACTTCGCCACTTGCCGAAGCACGAAATCAAGCTTCCGAATCAACAACTCTTGGATCCAAAGATGCCTCCCCTGATTAAACACATTAAAGCAGAGGTTTAATGCATCATCAAGCATCAAAAGCTTCAATGAAAGCACTCAAACTCGCTGCTCTCATTCCCACTCCAATTTCGGCCACCAAACACAACCGAAATTGCACCAAAACCACCTCCCAATCAAAACCCAGCCATAAACCAGCAAAACCCTACATCCATCAACACCATAAAACATCTAAAAACAACCTACAAACATCCTTATACCTCCAGCAACAACAGATCCACAAGATCACCACAAAAACATCCAAGAAACATAAGCTAAACTTAGGAAACTCAACCTATCCGGGATTGCATTAATCAAAACTCATTTCCTTATCAATTTAGAGTTCGTTTAACATCAAAAACACATCTCAAATCACAGATCAATCAGATCTAACGAAAAACCATGAAAACCATCAAATCTTGCATTATAAGCCAAGATACAATTCCAAACTCAAAAGCCTTTAATTAAACATCAATTAAGAGTTGATAACTTGGGAATTTCAGTAAAGAACTGATAGTTTAGAGGAGAAGGACGTTCTTACCTCCAAACTTGTGTTTCTCCACTTTTTGGAATGAAAATCCTTGTTGAAACACTTAGCAATTGAGGAGATTTGAAGATACAATGATTTGGAATCAAATGAGAGTTGAATGGAGGGATTTAGGTGAAGAAATCATATCCAATTCTCTGGAAAAGTAGTGTTTGGTTTGAGAGAAAATGAGAGAAAGAAAGTTTAGCAAAGTTGGTTACAAAATCCAAAAATAGCCAAAATGGCTTCCCTCCAATTTTAATGACCTTTAAAATCAGATTTTAGACTTAAAATATCTTAGAAAAATCTGGAGAAATCATCTTTGGATTAATAGCTCCTTAAGGATTCAAAGTTTCAACTCTTTATAAAACAGTCACCAAACTTTCAAAATTTACATTTTGGTCACTAGCCAAAATGTCATACTTCCAAAACCCATTTTTAAAAATTGATTTCACAGTTCACTTAATTATATTAAAAGATGATTTTAGAACATTTTTCCATATTTTTAATGCAACCCGAACTAGGCTTTCCTAATTTCACCTCTTTAGATTCGAACAGCACTTTGACCAAACCGGTCAACGCCCAGAACTTCTAAGCCCAAAACCGGGGCGTTACAACTCTCCCCCCCTTAAGAAATTTCGTCCTCGAAATTTACCTGAAGGAAAGAGATAAGGAAACTGCTTCAGCATGTCTTCCTTCCGCTCCCACGTGGCTTCCTCAACACCGCGATGCTTCCACAGCACCTTCACCAACTCAATGGTCTTGCCACGAAGAACCTTGCTATCCGAATCCGGAACCTTCACCGGTTCCTCATCATAGGTCAAATCCGAATTCAATTCCACTTCCTCCACAGGCATCACATGCGAAGGATCAGATCTATACTTCCGGAGCATAGAAACATGAAACACATCATGAATCTTCTCCAACTCCTGAGGTAACCTCAACCGATACGCAACAGGACCCACACGCTCAACCACCTCATATGGTCCAATGTATCTAGGGCTCAACTTGCCCTTCCGGCCAAACCGCATCACCTTCTTCCAAGGCGAAACCTTCAAGAACACACGGTCACCCACTGCATACTCTATCTCCTTACGCTTCAAATCTGCGTAAGATTTCTGCCGATCAGAAGCAGCCTTTAACCGTTCACAAATGAGCTTTACCTTCTCTGTGGTCCCTTTCAACAAAGCCGGCATCGAAACCAACTTTTGACCAGTTTCAGCCCAACAAAGAGGAGTCCTACACTTCCTCCCGTACAAAGCCTCATAAGGTGCCATCTGTATGCTCGCCTGATAACTATTGTTATAAGCAAACTCAACCAAAGGCAGATGCTTCTCCCAAGAACCTTGGAACTCAATCACGCAGCACCTCAACATATCCTCCAAAATCTGGATAACTCGCTCAGACTGACCATCCGACTGAGGATGATAGGATGTACTGAAATGCAACCTTGTACCCAGAGCTTGATGCAAACACTGCCAGAAACGCGATGTGAACCTCGGATCCCTATCCGACACAATCGACTTAGGCACACCATGCAGCCGCACAATCTCAGCAATGTACAGCTCTGCCAACCTATCCAAAGAAAACGTGGTATGCACAGGCAAGAAATGTGCACACTTCGTCAGGCGATCCACAATCACCCAGACCGAATTCTTCTTCGATGGAGACAAAGGTAAACCAGATACAAAATCCATGGTAACCCTTTCCCACTTCCATTCAGGGATTTTCAACGGTTGCAACAAACCAGAAGGAACCTGATGTTCAGCCTTAACTCGCTGACACACCAAACACTTACTCACGAACTCCGCAACGTCCTTCTTCAAACCCACCCAATAGTACTCATCACGAAGATCAGGATACATCTTAGTACTACAAGGGTGCATAGCAAAAGGACTACTATGACCTTCAGTCAGAATAGCACGCCTCAACTCAGCATCATTGGGCACTACTATTCGACTCCCAAAACACAGCACACCATCATCATTGAAACAGAAATCCGAAGGTCTACCCTCCGCGATATCCTGAACATGAGACACCAAGGAATCATCCAACAACTGCTTATCCTTGATCAACTGAACCATAGACGGCTTCACATGCAACTCAGCCACAAGACCACCATCACGCGATATGCTCAAGCTAGCAAACATGGCTCTCAACTCAACAGCTACCTTCCTACTCAAGGCATCAACAACAACATTAGCTTTTCCAGGATGATACTCAATCGTTAGATCATAATCCTTGAGCAACTCCAACCAACGCCGCTGCCTAAGATTCAACTCCTTCTGAGACATCAGATACCTCAAACTCTTGTGATCTGTGTACACAGTACACTTCTTTCCATACAGATAATGCCTCCAGATCTTCAGAGCAAAAACCACTGCAGCCAGCACAATATCGTGCGTAGGGTAATTGCGCTCATGCACTTTCAACTGCCGCGATGCATAAGCCACCACCTTACCCTCCTGCATTAGCACACACCCCAAACCAACATAGGATGCATCACTGTAAACCACAAACTCTTTCCCTGATTCAGGCTGAATCAAGATAGGAGCTTGCGTCAAAGCCGCCTTCAGCTTCTCAAAAGCCTGTTGTCTCGCTTCTGTCCACTCATACTTAACATCCTTCTGCAACAGCTTTGTCAAAGGAGCAGCAATCTTGGAAAACCCATCCACAAACCTTCGGTAGTATCCCGCCAAACCAAGGAAACTACGGACCTCATGAACAGACTTAGGAACCTTCCAGCTCATCACCGCCTCAATCTTCTGAGGATCAACACGAATCCCCTCAGCTGAGACCACATGCCCAAGAAAAACCACCTCTCTTAACCAGAACTCACACTTGCTCAGCTTAGCATAAAACTGATTCTCCAACAAAGCTTGCAAAACAATCCTCAAATGCTCTTCATGCTCCTCCTCAGTACGCGAGTACACGAGGATATCATCAATGAACACCACGACAAACTTGTCCAGGTATTCATGAAACACACGATTCATCATGTCCATGAAAGCAGCAGGAGCATTTGTCAACCCAAACGGCATCACAAGGAAATCATAATGCCCATACCTTGTCCTGAAAGCTGTCTTAGGCACATCCACATTTTTCACCTTCAACTGATAATACCCTGACCTCAAGTTAATCTTAGAGAACACAGCAGCTCCCCGAAATTGATCAAAGAGATCATCAATCCTCGGCAAAGGATACCGATTCTTGATAGTCAACTTGTTCAGCTGACGGTAATCAATGCACATTCTCATAGTGCCATCCTTCTTCTTCACAAACAAGACCGGTGCTCCCCAAGGTGACACACTCGGCCGGATGAAACCACGCTCAAGCAACTCTTGCAACTGCGTCTTCAGCTCCTTCAGCTCCTTAGGTGCCATTCTATAGGGAGTAATGGACACAGGAGTTGTATTCTCATACAGCTCAATTCCAAACTCCACCTCGCGGTTAGGAGGTAAACCAGGCAACTCCTCAGGAAAAACACCAGGAAACTCCTTTACAACCCTGATATCTTGCACCCTCAACTCCTTAGAGCTAGGATTCATCACAAAAGCTAGATAGGCTTCGCAACCTTGCCTCAGCATCCTGCTCGCCTCCAAAGAAGATACCACATTGGCAAGAAACTTCACATTCTCACCAACCACCACAACTTCATAATCATCCGCAAGCTTAAGCGAAACACGCTTATTCTCACAATCCACAACAGCACGATGCTCAGCAAGCCAATCCATACCAAGGATCACATCAAAACCATAGAAGGGCAACTCCATAAGATCAACATGAAAGACATGCTCTTGAACAACCAAAGGGCACCTTCTATACAACTTTCGAGTCACAACAGTCTCACCAAAAGAACTAGTGACCCGAACACCAACATCCAAAGACTCAACAAGCAAACCAAGCAATTCAGCATGCTCACGAAGAATATATGAATGCGTAGATCCAGAATCAATCAAAGAAAGCAATGACAAGGACTGCAAAGTAAAGGTACCTGCAATCACATCTGCATCATTCCTGCCCTCTCTCTGAGCATACACCCTCGCTTGGCCTCCACCTTCAGGCTGAATAGCTACAACATGAGCTACCCCTCGGCCACCTTCCTCTCTCCTCTGGAAATTACCACGGCCGCGCCCACGACCTCTCTGTGGTGCAGCAACAACAGGAGCACGCACCTGCTCACCAGCCATCCTCGGACAATCTCGCCTCAAGTGGTCTGCAGAACCACAATTCCAGCACCCATTCCCAGCATTACCAGCTGTTGCAACAGGAGCTTGTGCCACTCTCTCAGCACGAGGACAGTCACGCTTCAAGTGACCACGGGAACCACAGATCCAACAAGCACTAGGATCAGCTCTAGCACCGCCACCCCTAGCAGGCACACCACCACCTCTCCTGGCTGAGGACTGATACTTCTGATCTCGTCCCCTCTTGTTCCGTCCACCACCGGAACTAAACTCAGCTGACCTCTTCCCAGCACTTGCTCCAGCACCTCTAGCGGACAAACCCAGATTCATCTCAATGTCTTTGGCTCGGCCCACCAAAACATCAAAATCATCATATTCAGTGGCCAGCACATACATCTTAACATCCGTCACAAGACCGTAACGAAACCTCTCGCACCTAGCCCTCTCATCAGGTATCAGCTCCGGTGCATACTGACTGAGCCGTACAAACTGTACCTCGTACTCAGCTATACTCATGCTCCCTTGGGTAAGAGACATGAATTCCCGCTTTTTCTCATCCAGATATCTCACTCCCAGATATCTTCTTTTAAACACATTCTGAAAGAATGTCCACGTAACATCAGCTTCAGCCATTCCAGAAATGGTAGTCGTCCACCATGTATAAGCATCGTCCTGCAGCAAGGACACAACACAGCCCAGCTTTTGCACATCCGTGCAACTCATCTGACCCAAGATACGCTTGGTACTTTCCAGCCAAGCCTCAGAACTCTCAGCTGACAAACCTCTAAACTCAGTCCCTCCAAGACTGCGCAGACGCTCCAAAGGCAATCTGACTCCAGCATCTCCCTGATGCCCAGCTCCCTGAGCTCCAGCTACTGCTGCTCGAAAAGCACCCGCAATAGCTTGTACCAAAACAGACATATCAGGCATAGCTTGCCCCTGACCAACCTCTGGTCCAGCAGCTCCAGCACCAGCACCAGCAGCAGCTTCAGCTCTCGCACCTCCAGCACCACCACCAGGCGGAGGAGGGGGTAACACAGCACTACCAGTGTGCTCTTCATTCTCATTCTCGTTAGGAGCCGTAGCTCTCGCATTACCTCTTAACTCTCTACGTGGTGCCATACTTTTACCATGCAATCACAACACAAATAAAACAAAGTCAGGCCCAACAAGGTAAGCAATCCAAGTATTCAAGCTCAACTTCATTTCAAAACAACATCTTTCCTTTAGCTTTTGTTTGGCAATGGGTACCCTCAACATGCAACATCAGAGCATACAACTCAACTGCACCAACATTTCAAACCACTGAACATGCTTTCAAACAACAAGCATTCATAGCATAATACTTCAATCATGCATACAAACATTCCCAATTACTCGAGAACTCAGCTCTGATACCACCAAATGTAACCCCCTTAACCCGGCCTAAACGGTTGACCCGAATTAAGAAAGTCACAAGGGGAAAACCAAAGTCAACCCGAAAGTCAACTTTGATTAACGACCCTTTTTTTTCTTTTTAAACTTGTCTAGATGCACTTTAGACCTAATTGTGATCACACAAACATCATACCAAAAGATCACAAACATCAGAGATCAAACAGGGACCCAATTGAACAAGATACAACTTTAGGGACCAAATTGTAAATTCTAATAATTATAAGGACTTAACCCAAATTGAAGTTACCAACTTGAAATTAATCATGTTTCATACTTCTCTGTGAAATTTCAGCTCAAAAGGACTTCCCAAACTCATACAATTGCACAAACAAGTTTCAGGACCAAAACGCAAACATTCCAAAACATATACCTGCCAATGTCAGCCCCCAACGGTCACCCGTTCCGAAACAGGCATAGCCCGTTTCGAAACTCAGGGCCGTTTCGCAACGCGTACCGAAACGGGGGTCTGGCAGTGGCCTTTCCGTTTCGGAACGGCCCCTCCCGTTTCGGACGCCTGGGCACGATTAAGGCACCCGTTCCGAAACGGTAGGTGTTGTTCCGAAACACCCTGCCCAGATTGCTCCAAAACTCAACTTTAAACATGCAATTACACAACCAAACATGCTCCAAATGCCACCAAACTTTTCCAACATGCAATTCAACGTATAAGGGACATATAAGCATCCTCAATTCAGCAAAACAATATCATAAGCAAAAAGCCCCAAATCTATAGGCATGCTTCCTACACAAGTAAGCCATTCAAGCATAAATTTCCAAAACAAGCATTTAAAGATCCAACACCAAAACAAGCATCCTCAACAACATTCAACATACTTAGGGAGTACAAAACATCTCCCAAAACATACACATTGTTTCCCCATTGCCAAATCACCCAAAAGCTAAATGTTTAACAAAAACCTTCCATACATTGAGCTTTACTTGCACCTGAATTCTTGCTCTTCTTGCTGCCCTCAAAAGGTCTCTAATGCTCTGCATTATTGAATTAAGGAAAACGAAGAGAGCGTAAGCAAAAGCTTAGTGAGGAATGCTCTTAAAAACCATCCAATAATGCAACTTAAAACATTTATAAAACATGCTTCAAATCCACATTTGCTCATGCTCAAAACCTTACTTAAAACAAGCAATTTCATGCTTCAACATAAACATTAAAAACAAGCATCTCATGCTTCATAATATACTTAACATGTCATATTGGCTCAAGTGATACATTTCATTTCTTAAAACAAGTTCATCAACTTCCCAAGGACTTTTAAACACCTTGGCCCCAAGGACTTTTAAACACCTTGGCCATGGACTTTTAAACACCATGAATAAGGACCACACAAGGACTTTTAACCACCTTTGTGTCCATAGCTTGAATCACCCCAAGGACTTTTAAACACCTTGGCCCCAAGGACTTTTAAACACCTTGGCCCCATGGGCTTTTAACCACCATGGAAAAGGATCACCTAAGGACTTTTAACCACCTTAGTGTCCACAACATGAACCATCCAAGGACATTTAACCACCTTGATGTTCATAAGTAACAAGGCACACTCAAGGACTTTTAACCACCTTAGTGACCTTAACATTTTAAAACCTCACTTGCCAATATACATCATTTTCATCACTTACATCACTGTTTTAAAGCATAAAACCAAGCCATATTCATCATGCATTTAAAAGCATTAAACCACATCATTTCAATGTACAAAAGCAAGGAACTCCTACCTAGAGTTACCTTCAACATATGGCTTACATCATCAGCAAAAACCATGCTAAAACATGCTTCCAAAACAGTATGTAAAACATGCAAATAATCATTTTGCATCACAACAAAATCATGGCCACCACTAGAGAGAAATTCCGAAAACTTACGCTCGAGCTTAGCAAAGTTGTTTAGACTTAAACTAAGCTCCCAAGACATTGGTTTCAAAGCCGAAAACCCAATTTCACTCACCGATTCCACTTCGCCACTTGCCGAAGCACGAAATCAAGCTTCCGAATCAACAACTCTTGGATCCAAAGATGCCTCCCCTGATTAAACACATTAAAGCAGAGGTTTAATGCATCATCAAGCATCAAAAGCTTCAATGAAAGCACTCAAACTCGCTGCTCTCATTCCCACTCCAATTTCGGCCACCAAACACAACCGAAATTGCACCAAAACCACCTCCCAATCAAAACCCAGCCATAAACCAGCAAAACCCTACATCCATCAACACCATAAAACATCTAAAAACAACCTACAAACATCCTTATACCTCCAGCAACAACAGATCCACAAGATCACCACAAAAACATCCAAGAAACATAAGCTAAACTTAGGAAACTCAACCTATCCGGGATTGCATTAATCAAAACTCATTTCCTTATCAATTTAGAGTTCGTTTAACATCAAAAACACATCTCAAATCACAGATCAATCAGATCTAACGAAAAACCATGAAAACCATCAAATCTTGCATTATAAGCCAAGATACAATTCCAAACTCAAAAGCCTTTAATTAAACATCAATTAAGAGTTGATAACTTGGGAATTTCAGTAAAGAACTGATAGTTTAGAGGAGAAGGACGTTCTTACCTCCAAACTTGTGTTTCTCCACTTTTTGGAATGAAAATCCTTGTTGAAACACTTAGCAATTGAGGAGAATTGAAGATACAATGATTTGGAATCAAATGAGAGTTGAATGGAGGGATTTAGGTGAAGAAATCAGATCCAATTCTCTGGAAAAGTAGTGTTTGGTTTGAGAGAAAATGAGAGAAAGAAAGTTTAGCAAAGTTGGTTACAAAATCCAAAAATAGCCAAAATGGCTTCCCTCCAATTTTAATGACCTTTAAAATCAGATTTTAGACTTAAAATATCTTAGAAAAATATGGAGAAATCATCTTTGGATTAATAGCTCCTTAAGGATTCAAAGTTTCAACTCTTTATAAAACAGTCACCAAACTTTCAAAATTTACATTTTGGTCACTAGCCAAAATGTCATACTTCCAAAACCCATTTTTGAAAATTGATTTCACAGTTCACTTAATTATATTAAAAGATGATTTTAGAACATTTTTCCATATTTTTAATGCAACCCGAACTAGGCTTTCCTAATTTCACCTCTTTAGATTCGAACAGCACTTTGACCAAACCGGTCAACGCCCAGAACTTCTAAGCCCAAAACCGGGGCGTTACAACCGTCGCACCTGTTGATGCTGTTATGCATTGGATTGAGCGCGCTGGTTTTTGGCACATAGCTCGGTATATAGGGGGTGAAGGTTAGACCGTCGTTGATCAGCGCGCTGATAGAACGGTGGAGACCCGAGACGCACACGTTTCATCTTCCATTTGGCGAGGCAACAATCACGTTGGAGGATGTTGCCTACATTCTGGGGTTGCCTACAAACGGCAACGTTATTACTGGTGTAGCGATGGCACATTGGCCAACCCTATTTGATGAACAAATGGGCGTGATGCCCCCTGACAGAGTGTGGGACGGAGGGAAAATCGCTCTATCGTACTTGGAGGACCACTTTGGAACTCCTCCCCCCGATGCGGATGTAGTTGCACTTCATGTATTTTTTCTATTTAAAAATTAGGATGACATTATTATATATTTAGTATGCTTTTATTATATTTATGATTAAATTAAAATTATTTATTTGCACATTAGGATAATTTATGAAATTTTTAGGATGAATTCAGTAAATATTTAAGATCCTTTTAATAAATTTAGGATGCAATTACAAATCAGTACTTCAAAATTAGGATGCTTTTATTAAATATTTATGATGACTTTATTAAATATTTAGGTTGCCTACATTAAATATTTAGGATGAAATTACAAATGTTTATTTGCAAATTAGGATTAAGTTACTAATTTCTTTGGATGCATTTATTAAATCTATATTTAATCTATATTTAGGATGAACTTACAATTTTTTTAATTAGGATGAACTTACAAGTTTTTTAATTAGGATGTCTTTATTAAATCTATATTTTCACAGCGGTGTGCGCGAGCCCACATCTTGCGCATTATTGGCGGGATATTAATGCCCGACAAATCCCGCACAAAAGTGCACGTTATGTGGCTTCTTCATCTGACAGATTTAGATGAGTCTGGACGAAAATCTTGGGGGTCAGCTGTCTTGGCGTTTCTTATCAGAGACCTCTGCAGAAACGTTGACACCTCCAGAGCATCGATGGGAGGATGCTGTTTATTCCTACAGGCTTGGGTTTGGTTTCGGATGCCTACTATGAGACCACAGCTTAGGTAGCCCACCGCTATGTTATTTCCGCTTCTACGGAGGTACTACATAATCTACTTTATTTTTTTATTATTAAATTATTTTATTTAACGATGTTTTTCATTATTTAAAGGTGGACCACCGCACTATCCCACACCGTCCTGCCCGAGTCCCAGAAATAATACAGATTTAGATTCGATACCTTGACGGAGGACGAGGTAATTCAACGATTATTTTGATTTATTCCATACTATTTTTCCAATAATATTTCATATAACCGTTACAACTTTTTCATTCTTTTTAGTTCGTGTGGACGCCCTACGATTCAGAGGAGATTCGCCAGATTACTCCACCAGATTTTATGCAAGAGCGAGACCTCTGGATTTTCGTCGTACCGCTGCTGAACTACGAAATTTGCGTGTGGCATTCTACGGATATGGTACTCCGACAGTTCGGGTACGTCCAAAATGTTCCACCCCCTCCACAAAATATGGACTCCTTCCACAATCTTACGCGCCAGGGGAAGACGGAGGTTGACTGGGCCGAGCACCACGCTACCTGGATAACGCTTTGGGGTCACCGATTTGCTAGACGCCCACAGTTTCTCCAACAAATTGTGGAGGGGGGTATTTCGGCCGCTTTCAATTATGACCAGTGGTATAGGAACAATGGGATGCCACATATCCTTACTCAAGCCGAGCGCGAAGCAGGGCTTCCCCAGCAACCCCAAAACCGCCCACGCGGGAGCCAGCGAGCGAGCCAGACCCAGAGCCAGAGGCAGTCGACGCAGCGCGGTCCGAGACCACGATATGACACTCCAGGGGCATCATCTTCTGCCGTACCATTGCATAGCGGTCCATCGAGTTTCCAGCAGACGATGCCTCCACCCCAGTACGGCTCCACTGATGCCTATCGTCCCCATACGCCCACGACTGACCTTATGCTTATCGATTATCCACAGCTGCACCCTCAGTATGGGTTTCCGATTGTGGAGAGTACGCCGATGGCTAGCTTGTTTTACTCCCCACCTGGGCCCAGCACAGATTCGCATATCGCGCACGATGGTCAGGATGATAGGGACCAGGGACCACCACACGATGGACACAGGAGGTATCCGGAGCGTGAGCGTCATCCACCCGACTGCGGAACGGGTGGACATAAGCATTTTTAGTCTTTTTCTTACTGTTTTCTACATATGTTTTTAATATTTATGTAAAACACTTTTGAATTTTATAATGTCGTATTATAATTTTGTTTACGTATTATAATTTTGTTTACATATTATAATTAAACTTTATAATGTTTATTTAATTTTTGTTTTTAATAAATTTAATGGGATTACTAAACCGAAAATCGACATTAGTTGAAATGCAACTTCAATCAAAAAAAGATGATGGCATAGGGTTTTCGAAGCCATTTTAAATCATTGTATAATGGACGGAAATTAACCATGTTGGTATCATACGATAGACAATTTTCAGTACTACGACCCCAAACTTGATGATCGCTAAAAATATACGATTTACACGCTCGAAATTGGGCTCGAACAGGCCTACCCACACTTGTTTTCGCTTGTGGTTCAGGGCAGATATGCACAGACCTCGCGTCCTACAGAACGCGAGGTCTGTGCGATATATTCCAGCCGCCTTTTCAATTTCTCGGGGACCTCGCGTTCTGCAGAACGCGAGGTACTGTAAAACCGTTAACACGTACAACAATGCCACGTCGACTGAAATCGCTTTGTGCAGAACGCGACATTGTACCTCGCGTCCTACACAACGCGAGGTCTGCCGACCTGGCAAGTTTGGGGGTCATTTTGCCAAATAATAGTTTTTGGGAACCATATTCCCCAATAATAATTTAAAAGGGGGTTTTCACCCAAAATTGCCTAATAAAAATATTGAATTCTCTCTTTCTTTCATACAAGCTGTCAACGTGTTCTGCTAGGAGTGTAACTTCTGATTAGTCAAAAATCATTGTTTATCCAAAAGAATAGGAAGCCCTTCCCTTCTAGGTTATTGCCTTAATAACTGCCACCAAAATAAAACACAAAAAATAAAATCTAATTCTAAAGCAAATAAAGAGAATATTAAATGCTTAAGGAAGAAAACTGTAAAAGTAAATTGTAAAAAAATTAAACGTGCATGAAATTAAATGCAAAAAAGTAAAAGGGATAGATTCAAATGTGTTAATCATCCAATAACGTGACAAAGGATTTGTCACGATGGACTGGTGCTCCTTTGTAAATTTTGAACCACTTCAACACCTTCGTAAGCTTGCCTAATCATTGATCGATTAATGGAATTGGGAATTGGTCCTGTTTTGTGACTTCGTTCAGCCTCTGGTCGTCAATATAGATCCGCCATTCAATAACGGTTCTGGTTGGGAGAAATTCATCGGCATTGTTCTTGATCATGGTTATGCCTCCTTCTGATCTTAGCAACTAGGAATTAAGACAAAAACTATTAGAGATAGGGTAGATGATGTCAGCATCGAGCCATTTCATGATCTCCTTCACAACCAGTCTTCAAAATTGGATTGAGCCTCTGTTGTGGTTCTATCGAGCTATTGTGGTCATTTGCAAGCAAAATCTTATACATACACAAAGTAGGGCTTATACCCTTCAAGTCAGCAATAGTCCAACCAATAGCTTTCTTGTGTTGAGATAAGACATGTAACAGTTTAGTTTCTTGGTCAGAAGTTAAGCTAACAGATATAACAACAGGAAGCGTATTATTCTCCCCCTAAATATGCATACTTTAATTGTGGGGGAAGAGGTTTAAGATAAAGTATTGGTGGATGCTCTAGCGATGTTTGGAAGATGTAAAATTAGCGTAATCCAACGGTTCAAAAGTCATACTTGGTCTAATAAGCACAACATTGGATTGTTCAATCTCAACCTTACCTTCTACTTCAGGGTCATGCATGGCCTCATCAAAGATAACTTGCTCTGTGGCGGTAAGCACATTGTTGCAGCATATCTCTTGCAAGCTTTCTTCAATTAGGGTTTCTTCACTTTGCACAACCTGGAATTCCTTATTATCATCCGTGTGCTTGAGAGTGTTGAAGACATTGAGTGTGACCTTTTGGTCATTCATCTTCATAGTAAATTCACCCTTCTCACAATCGATCAAAATACTCCCAGTGGCAAGGAATGGTCTCCCGATGATGATAGGAGCATTCTCATCAGCTTTGCAATCAAGGATGATAAAGTCTGTCGGGAAGAAAAACATATCCACCTTCACTAAGACATCTCCAATTATACCTTCGGGTCGGATTTGAGAATGATAGACCAATTGAAGGATCATAGATTTAGGTTTAGCCCTTCCCATGCTTAGTTTTGTAAAAACAGATTTCGGCATCAAGTTAACACTTTCACGGAGATCGCATAAAGCATGGCTAGAATAGTTACGGCCTATGGAGCATGGAATGGTGAAACTGCCAGGGTCCTTCATCTTGGGTGGTCAATCACTTAGCACAGCCACACATTCACCCGTCGTAGCAACAATTTCAACTTCATCTACCATTATTTTATTAGTCACGGTCTCTTTCAGAAACTTCTCATATATTTGCATTTGATCAATGGTCTCCAGGAATGGGACATTGATGTGCAACTGTTTGAGCATATCCAGAAACTTCTTGAACTGAACATCTTGTTTCCGAGCCTTCAATCATTGTGGGAATGGAGGTGGTGTTCTGGGCTTATCGTGTGGTTTACTAGATGCAGTAGCATCCTTAGTGTTGTCATCCTTGCTATCAGTAGCAAGGTCTCTCACTCTATCAGACACAAGGGTTATATCCTTAAATGTAGGAGCATCGGTGGATGGTTTTCTTGGAGTGGAATCAACAAGGGAACCTCTCCCAAACTTTTTATATTTCTTCAATTGGGTGTCACTACGTAGTGTGATGGCATTGCATTGCTCTACATTAAAAGCTTTAGTGACTTTAGTTTCACTAGGTAAATTACTTGGTGATCGCATCTTCAAGACTTAGGGAATTTGCCCCACTTAGGTTTCCAAGGACCGTAAGGAAGCGGTATGATTTTTCATGATCGACTACTGATTTTGCAACATGTCTCCTTGCGTTGTAAGCATGTCATTATGGTTTATTAAATTTGTTGACAGATCCTGCATGATAACTCGGTAGTTTCCATAAAATTTTGATAAATAGAATCAAAAGAATTAGAATTGGAATTAGAGGATCCCTGGTTCTACCTTTGGGTTTACTTTTGGAATCCAGGAGGTTCTGTTGTGGCATTCTGTCGCACTCCTAAATTACTTGTGTTGCTTCCCCAACCAAAATTTGGATGTTGCCGCCACCCTGAGTTGTAGATGTTAAAGTAGGGATTGTTATTGTGGTTGGCATTCCCTACATAGCATCTAGATTCTTGTTGTTTGGGGCTTTCAGTCGACTGATGTTCCCCATCGCAATGCTCACATGTGTATTGCACCATGTTAGCCTCATGTGTGTTGGGTATCGGCTGCATGTTCTTGAGCAGATTTGCGATGGTGGGGAGTTGAGCAGCCACACTATGAGAATCATAAAATTGGAGTTTTCCATATTTTTAGGGTTAAGCTTCAATCTCCCCGTTGGGAACTAGTAGTCAATATTGGCTATTTGATCAAGCATTTCGAAAGTCTCTTCACGATCTTTGTCTAGCAAAATACCATTGGCTGAAGAGTCAATCATCACCATTGTTGGTGCATTGACGCTATTATAGAACATCATGATTTGTAGCCAATCATGGAATCCATGAATCAATCACTTGCATAGCATGTCTTTGTATATGTCCCAGCATTCATACATGGATTCATCATCTCACTGCGTGAATGCAATGATCTCGCTTCACTTTTGATTGTGCACGTTCGGTAGATCATATCGATGCAAGAAGTTCTTGCAAAGGACATCCCAAGATGTGATAGATCCTGAGGAAATAGTTTTCAACCATGCTCTGTCTCGATCTCGCAAAGAGTAGGGAAATAGTTTAAGTTGCAGCACATCATTAGGAACTCTTGGTTGTTTAAAACAATCACAAACTTCCAGGAAAAGCTTGAATGTGTTCTCTAGCATCCTCTCTTGTTGATCCACCGACTTTTTCGATGGAGTTGAGCATGTTGAACATAACGGGCTTCAACTCAAAGTGAGTTGTCCCTAGATCAGGCACTACAATCGATGGGTTGAGATTGTTGATGGCAGGTGCAATGTTGTCTCAAATGGGTCTTCTAATTCAGGCAGGTTGTAACATCCTAAATGGACCTTAGAAGAAACAAGCATTCATCTAAAGATAAGAAGTACTAAGCATCATTGAACTATAAATTATACAAGAATTCAATTATTTTTTGGACCTTTCTTGACAAGTAAGCATTCGAACAATATAAGATACACCTAGTTACAAAGCATGACATGATAAAGATGTTATAACACTAGATTGTATCTAGGTGATGAACAATTTCGAATACACAATATGCAACAACAAATGAAAATATAATCAAATTTTCACTTGGTTCATACAGTAAGAAACTACAAGCCAACATCTATGTGTTTCTAGTCCTTCTCAATTTGTGCCACTACAATTTTATAGATAAAAGCATATGATTTCCAAGAGATATGCTTATAAGTCACATAAGTAGTTACCGAGTTTACTACTTAAGCTATACATGTAATAAACAAACTCCTTTTCTTATCAAGCTTATTAACTAGGTACAAAACTGCCATCATATAATTGGTTCAAACCATTCCAAACACTAGTAATAAATTACCTCACCAATTAAGCATGTTTCCAATAATCAAGTCAAGCAAAAACATTTCAATAGATTTATAGCAACTGACATCAACATCAATTAGACATATTCACCCTATTTAATTAGGTTCTAACTATTGCCTAACACACCAATTCGAATCATAACATGATCATAAGGAAACAATGAGCTTAGAATAAGGATTTAGTGATAGACATGCTAACATAAGCAACCTCAAGGGCACAACATTTAATCTTTACAAACATGGCTTAAACTTACAAAACCCAAATCATCACCTAAATTATTTACATACAATAGTGCCACCATCCTAGGAGTTCTTGACAAAAGTTTAAACAAATACTCTTATAACCCAAAATGTGACTTGATCAAGCTCCTTGCATTATCAATAACCAAAAGTCAACCTGAAATGTAGTGAAAGAACTTAAATAAGCAATAGCTTAGTGAGTGGGTTTAGAGAACAAATAATAGGGTTCATAACATTGAAGCCTTACACTAAAACTATCATCTATATGAATTCATAGTTTCACACTAAACCAGAAGCATTCGAATCAATCATTCCAACAAGACCCCATAGCATCGTCATATCATTTGGGTTTACTTAACCGCATATAACACAAACCAATTCAAAAATATGAAACAATGGTCAAGTAATTCAAATATCATATAATATTTTACCCTTGTTCATGATTTATATAAGCAATATAGCTAATCAATTTCCAATACTACATTACAATTCATTAAAGTAACAATCCATTTGATTTACTTATATTATATTTCCAATAGAATAAGCTAGCTTAAGACTATGCTAATATACTTAATTTAACCATTGTAACATTTTATTTTTGAACAATTTTTTTTTATATTAACTTTTGATTTAGCCTTGAGAATTGATATCTTAGTCTAGACACGCGAATCCCCAACAAACTGTCGCATGTAGACAATATGGTACTCAAAGTACCAGTCGATTTCTCCTATTGCCGCGAAATGACCATACACATACTTCCCTCCTACTGTCGCCGAATAGGGACCACTATCCCGAACCGTAGTCCACCCCGACACTGAGCTCTATGGACTCTATGGCATGCCAACTAAATCTATGACTGGCTTGAGACCAAGGCTTAGAATTAAATTATCATTCTTATCATTATTAGAGTATAGCTCTATTCGAAATGTAATTTTTGTACCAATATTCCCATTTTTCAATTAGGGATTCAATTACTAATTTCCATATCTATGAATCAATGACAATTTCAATGACCAATATTCAATATTCAATATTCAATATTTCAATATTCAATGTCTAATGTTCCATATCAATAATCAATGTTTCAATGACAAGGTTTGGATGTCAATAACAATATCAATAACCAACACCTTATATTTCTTTTAGTAACATTTGTTTGTGTCTTTATCACACATTACATGCTTATTCATTAGGTCAATTGTTCACTTCCAATGCATTTTCACTATGTTTCGAAGCATAGACATTACACATAACCAATATTCATATCATGACAATCCATTGGTTTTTAAATCATGTTTTTTCAATCAATTTCAATTATACTAGTATTTCTCAAGGAAGTACTCACATTGCTTCCAAGCTTGCTTAGCCAAAATTTCATAAAGATAAACTTACGGTAAAATAATCTTAAACAAAACAATTTAAAACAATGCTTGAAAAGGGTGCAACTCCTTTTCAAGGCTTTAAACTGAACTCACAAGTTTTTTTTTTATCTAATCCTGATTCTGGAATACAATTCCTTTCTTTCGATCAGCCGATTACTCATCTATAGCTTTTGAACCGTCGATACCCTCTTGATCTAGTATACCAATATATAATTAGGCATTAGAACAGTCCAATTTTCATGACATTTGAAACTCATAGAATCATTAAAAGGCACACAATGACACATATAAAATTCCACACATAACAACCAAAATATTGATCTATCAAGAACAATTTTATAACACAATCAGCCTCACGTTTATATATTTATGCCTTTAAAACAACAACTTAATCTCTATTGATACCAAATCTTCCCCAAAGATGTTTGGCAGCTCAATTTCCCCCAAGACAATCAAATTTTTTATTCTTTGATATTAAAACAGGGTAACCCTTGAACATTGATATTTTTTACATCATAAGCTACCTTTCAAAACCATATTCGATCTATGCACTAACAGTTTCACATTAATTTTTTTCCGGGCCAATTTGAACATATTTAATAGCTCATCCATACTTCAATCGCATACATCTTTAGAGCCAAAACAACAACAACTAAATTCCATTAGAAACTCAGCCTTGATATCTAATGCTTAACCGAACCTATCATAGCTGGAACTGATTCTATATCATCATTCGTCCACAACCATAATAAACTATATTCTAATCTACATATGCCAATCAGAACTAGATATTCTTAAGAACTCAATCATGCAATCATTAAACTAAAAACTCATAACAATTCAAATTAACTCCCTAATTTAAGGTACTTACTTTTTTTCCTTGTCGTGGATTTTCGAGCAATGAAAAAAAAAACTAATTCATCCAACTCAACTATTCACCCAAGAACATTTGATCAACTCTCTCTTTCTCTCTCTTTGTTTTTTTCGGTTTCATTCAAAGAGGAGAAGATCGGTTCTATGAAAGTCAAGTGGGATTAGCGAATCTCAAGGCTTCCAAATCCTGCCTTCCTTTGACATGTGCATTGACCAACTTTAAAATTTTAATTAGCATACATTAGGCAAGTTTCCAAAATCTTACTATTTAGTCCCCTTTTAACCAATCACTCCATTAACAATTACTTCAATTTTGTCACTAATGTGCCAAATAAAACTGACTAGCCAAAGTAATGTAATCTAATTGTAATAATTGATAACATTCAGTTAAGCCAGATTTTTAGGGTGTTACACAGGTGGTGGAACCTCTTATTGTATCTGTTCTCTATTCTGGCCTGCATTCTCAACAACCTCCACCGGTGGCATGCCATTGTTACACTCATTCTAATGGTCGTCCTGTGTATTGTTGACGCGGTGACCGAGAGGATCCATATTCCTTTGCCCTCGATAGAGATCTATCAGATATCTTTCAATTTTCGGGTTGCAACATACAGTTGGTTCCTCACGATTTGTGCGTCCGGTCATGCATTGGGGTGTACCTAAAAAAGAAAAACAAAAATTAAATGCAAATAAAATAAAATAAAATCTTAAGCACAATTACAACGTAATTATCAATTGATCATACCCACAACGACACCAAAAACTTGATGATTGTCGAATAGTGATGCACTTTAAAGCAAGTATACTCGTCGAATCAAGTAATAAAGTGATAGAGTAGAGTGTTGAACCCACAAAGATTAGATCAATAACTACGAAGTTATTGAACTTAAGAATATTTGAGTAAGTATTGGTTGGTGTCAGTTTATCAAAGCTAAAAGTAATTAAAGTAAAGATGATTATGAAGGGTGGATTTATTGCTAAGGATATATGATTGATTACTTATTTCAATGCTATAGCGACTGGCAATACATGTCTGCGTAGACCATTAAGATCTTTTTTTTTATCGGCAACTGTATGAATTTTATTCATTAAGAAAAACATACAACGCGACGAAACCATACGCCTCATTAAAAACCATTAAGATCTTTATCTACTCGATAGGATTTTCTAATGAACTTCTGACTCTCTCGATGCCTAGAAGTTAATAACATAGAAGCTAAGGTAACACATGTCTGCGTGAACCCTAACAACTCTATTATTTGTTTAAGAACTCTCTTTTAGTCATTGAAACCCTAAACTTATGTCTAAGCCAAATTAAGACTATGTTACCATCTTAACCCCATAGTTCACGTTTGTTTAACATAACTCTCTTGATATTAATCCATAAATCAATAGTTAAAAGGCCTCTTTCGATAGCTCTTACAATAGCTATGCATGAAGTACGATGAACAGAATATATAAAGGGAAACAAACTATAGCATTAGAATAAAGTATTCAAAACATAAAATCCTAAGAAGCAATAAACCCAACTAAAAAGTATTTAGCTCATGGCTAAGCCTAAAACATCCATAATAAAATAATAAAAGTACGACAATTTATCGAGAAAGGGATAGAAATGGGTCAAGTGTCCTCGGCGATCTTCCTCCATGCTTTCGGACTGTTGCTACAGGTCCCACACTCCTTCAGCCTCTTTCGATGGCTTCCATCATATGGAGACTCCCCTAGAACTTTGACTTTGGTGGTTCTCCAGTAGCTGAAGACTTAAGGATTGTTGTCCAATATCAAGCTTCCTGAATTGTCATCCAAGTCTTCCTCATATACGCGGGGAAACTATGGTTTTTAACCCTAAAGCGTGCACAACCTCATTTAAGAGTGCCATTGATTTCCCGCTATCTTTTAATGTTTCGTATCTAGGAGAATGTCTACTTGGGTTAAAGTTCGATTTGTCTCCAACACTTCTTGTCTCGTCAGCTCCAGCCGAGAGATCTACTGTCCTTTTGCTCCAGCATCCACTAGGTTCTTGCGCATGTATCACAAAAATACTACATTTGCCATTAAAAGCACAAAAATATATAACATTTAAGCACATGCAGTGTAACTCATTAACCACATGAAAACTATATGCAATCTACTTCTAAATGCAACTAAATGAGCTTGAAAACACGCAAATGCTAAGTAAAAAGGGTATGCAAAATAGGATATCCACATATTCATCACTCGTTCAGTCGACTAGCATATTCAATTAAAATCTCTTGCCACACACCATGGACTAGCAAAACTACCTAGCATATCCCTAATTCGTAGCCACAAAGCCTCTTTCTCCGCAATATCATAGGCATCATACACTGACATAACATAACAAAGAACATCATCCTGCATCCAACGACCTTGAAGCAAAATATAACGTCGATCTACTTCCACAGATTCCATCACAAATCTTGAACCCTTCTAGATCACCATAATGCCTCCCGACGCCCCTAGTGAAGGCGAGAAAGCATACTCAAAGCCATATGAAACCCACAAATTAGTGATTACCAAAGATGAAATTTCTTCTAGCTTAGAATCCTACAACATCAACATATCAACATGTTGTTTCTTGAGAACATCACGAACCCCACATCTCTTTCTCGCGCTCCCTAACCCCTGAATGTTCCAAGACAAAATTTACATGGTTCAAAAACTTCGAACCCCCTCAGAAATAACAAGAGAGATATCCATGATTATATCTTCTTCACGACTGATAGACTTAACAAAAACAAGGCCCCCCAAAGCCATTGTCGCTGCAATCTCCCATTGTATAACCTCCTGCCTATTCTAAAAGTTCGAATCCATTAGTGATTTGTTTACAAAATCATTCGAAGCTCTCCCAATACCTTTTCTCGGTATGCCTCTTCGTGGCTTCGCACTTAATTCGTTCCGGACACTGCACTAATAGACTTAACCTTCCTAATACTTCTATTAACCTGAACAGATTCTACAACCTTCATGTTAACACCACATGAAGAATCCTTTACCAATTCAAACTTCTTAATTGATTCATCTCTATCCACCCCCTCACAATCTAAAACCACCTTTTCTAACGACAAAATCTTATCCTCACCTAGACCTTTCACCAAAGGAGGACTCATATCCCCTACACCTACCTCTTTGAGAGTCTTTGGTCCGCCAACCTCTTCAATTTCCACATCCAAATCCAACTAATCACTTTGTAAATTCCCTCCCTCTCTAATGTCCTTAATTGAAATGATCCATCACTAAGAACACACAAATCTTCATGGGGATCTTCCCATAGCTGGTTCACACGCCAATCGTCTCTGCTAGAAGACCAAAATCAGTCTGAGACAACATAATCACGCATGTTCTCCCCGTTGCCCAAATCAGCCCCTCAAAATCCATCAACTCCTATACCGATTCAAGCCTAGTCATCTGCTCACCTTCAAATGAGTTCTAAACGTGTGAATCATTGCTCTCATCCTCTGACCTTTCTGAGGGAAATTTCTCTGAATATACCGGGTAGATTACACACACTCACATTCCAAAATCGGACTGCACGTATCCAATTCTATAATATGCAACTGGTACGAGACATCGTTCACCTGAAGCTCCAATAACTCCTCGATACAGGACATGCAAGACGTTTCAATCAAAATTTTACCACACTCAAAAGATTTCAGCGACTAAGTAGCATCACCAACCCGGACAAAATGACCCCCAAAACCCCGCAATATTCTTGAAAGACTTCTGCGACCGCCCATGAATTGGCATACCCCAATCGAAATCCAAGCGCACTGCAAATTAGTCTCCAAATTTGGCGACCAAAATTTAACTTTCGAGAACCATTTTTGAATATTAGGGGACTCCAAAACCTTGCCTTGCACCGCTGAATCCGTAAAAATAAACAAAATCAACGAGCCCGCGATTCGCAGAATTGAGAAGCCAAGCAACTAAGATACATTTAGCCTCATCGCCAACTCTTTTATACTCCACGGCTTAATGCACCAACCCAAAGCACAGTTCCTTAATATATTTAACTTGGCCTCATCAATACAACCATGGACAACATGAGCAGCCTCAACAAAACCCTTCTGATGCGCCGATCTTGTTAAAACTAACCGTCCCAGGTCCAGACCTTTATAATCAACATCATTCATCATTGATTTGTTATGCGACTGTTTACGCCTCCAAAATGAATCCTTGTCCCCACGTTGTGCCACTAAAACCCTGAGGCGAGACCCTAAATCCACGCCCGGTTCAAACGTTCAATCACCCGATTGGCATCGCATCTTGAACCCATTCGAGCAAACCTGAAACGCGATTCATCCCTTGTTGTCTTACACAGAATAATTGCATCCATGACTACTCCATGCATGTCGAACACTTGCCACAACCCCATCCAATGCAATGCCGCCGAAATATTCCCCTCAAACAACATCCAAATCTGACGGCGATCCACCGCCCCTATGGTAGCATTGCATTTCTCCATTTTGGTTATTTTTATTGGTAAATTTTAGCTTATACAATTTTTTTGATTGCTTTATACATATGTTTTATTAAAGAGATCTAGTAACTAAATCATAGTGGATCTCTTACATATATATTCAGGTGTGATTGAAGGGTCTTTTGTCATGTCAGTTATGACCATCTAAAGTAATTTTCGATGACTTATTAAGTTTACTATTATCTTACATACGATTGTATTTATTATCGATAGGTGAACTACCATGTTTAAATTCCTAGACTCACCCCTGATTGTGATGTGTGGAAGTAGGCGCCAAGGTGACCCATAGCAAGTATTTTTCTTAAACAAAGTATTAGTGGCTTATACCTTTAGAAATGTGACAAAAATGTGGGTCTTTAGCTGCACGTTTGTGTATTTTTTTTGTATTTTGAATAATACAGATTGATCATACGATGTTTTTAGTTGAATAAGGTGTGAAGTTTATTAATATGTATGTCATTTAAATAGTTCTAAACTATGCTCAAATGGGGTCATATTTTGGCATAATGTCAAAAAATAAAAGTACCACATTGTCTATTTTTTGCGTCAAGTTCACAAATGATCACTAAATTATGGTAAAATGTCAATTTTAGTTATCCAACTTTCAAATGTTATAAAATGGTCATTAAACTTTGAGTTTTGTTACAAATGGTCACTAGATAGTTAATTATTGTTAAGGGTGACATGAAAGTTAAGAAAAATAATATATTGGTACATTTAATCCATTATATCTACACATTCTATAAATTTAGTCCCAATTCAAAAAATCAATAAATTTAGTCCAAGTTGGTCTTCTTGATGGCCCAAAAAGATTTGTGCTCTAGTTCAACGGGTAAGTGACACGCCTTGCCATAGACAAGCCTATATGAGGAAATACCCAAGGGTGTTTTAAAGATGGTCTAATATCCCCATAAAGCTTCATTGAGTTCAAGGACCAATCCTTTCTGTTGGGATTGACCCCTTTCTTCAAGATCTGCTTAATCTCGTGGTTGGACACCTCGTCTTGACCATTGGTTTGTGTATGGTATGGTGTAATGATCTTGTGGTGGACTTCATACTCCTCAATGCTTTAGCAATCAGCTTGTTATCAAAGTGGGTGCCTTTATCGCTAATGATTGCTCGAGGTACTTCGTATCTCGTGAAGATATCAAGGAAATCTAGGCCCAAACATCAAAAAGCTCAACCTATAGTATGATTTGCATGGGCAACTCGTTCCTTCTAGAGATTTTCCTAGTACGTTGGCATCTATCACAGGATTTATGGAATGCTTAAGCATCGTTGAACAATGTAGGCCAATAGAAGCTAGAATCTAAGACCATTGTAGTAGTCTTATTGTAACCCTCTTAGCCCGGCCTAGACGCCCGACCCGAACTAAGAAGATTACATGGGGAAAACCAAAGTCGACTCGTTAAAGTCAACCTCGATTAACGACCTTTTTTCCTTTTATCTTCTCTAGATGCAAATTATTGCCTTATATGTTTAGTAAAGCGATTAGGCGAAAAATGGCACAGCGATCGGAGTTCAATTAGGGGTTCAATTGTATATATTTGACTTTTAGGGACTAAATAGTAATTTCCATAAAATAAAGGGTCTTTCAAGATTTTAAAGTTACAATTCTTCAATTAGTCATGTAACATGCCAACATGCCAAATTTCAGCTCAAACGAATCATCCAAACTCATTCAATTGTATACACAACATTCAGGGACCAAAATGCAACATTTCATACTTGTAAAGGCTCCATTTAACTAAATTAACGGTCATGTATCGATACCCTACTACTCCGTATCGATACGCGGAGAGGCAGTAGCTAAAGTTGAGCAAGGGTATCGATACACTACCCCCGTGTATCGATATACATGATGCACGTATCAATACACATGCTCCAATTTTGCTTAAGGGTATCGATACACTTCCCAAGTGTATCGACACACCCTTCAAAGTTCGCATAGGCGTATCAATACACATGATTCCCATATCAATACACATGTAACATTTTAGCTTAAAGGTATCGATACACTTGCCCGAGTTGCGATACCTATACCAGAAATGCTCAAGAAATAGCCCCAAAAACACTTTTAACATCACCTAATCATTCATACATATAATAATCAACATACCAACACTTATGTATCAACAAACATCAACCACATAAACAAAAAGCATGGCAATTCATGGAGAGTCACTAACTATTCAAGCATGCTTTTAAAACATAAACCATAGCATATCCAAAATACCAAAAGCAAGGCCACTAACCAAATAAAGACCATTTACAAATCCACCAACATATACCACACATGCTCAAGGTGTTTAACATCACCAACAAAACCAAGAGTAGAAATCCCACCCATTGCCTCTTATTACACTAAGGGTAAACCACATACATTGTTTAGCCAAAAATTCATGGAATCCCCTTGCTCTTGGGCTACCTTGTTTGCTCAATTCTCTGCATTGATGAAACAAATGAGCGTAAGCATAAAGCTTAGTGAGGATCGCTAAACCAAACATTCATCAATGCATTTTATAAAACCAAAACATCATCCTTTGCAAATATATGCCTTCCTTTAAAACATGCACTTTAGAACACCAAAACCACTTTCAAAACCACATGCTCATAGCATTATTAATTACAACAGCAAAAACCTTTGTTCATGCTAAAACCAAGAATCATATGCATTCTAGCGTAATTCTCAAGAATCACATGCTTTCTCGAAATAAATGGTCTTCATTAAATCATTATGTCGACATCATTATATTGGCTCGCAAGTGATCAACAACAAGAACTTTAACCAACCCACCACACAATTCAATACAATCGGATACGCGGATTACAAGCGTTGTCCCACACGCTTCGTACACACAACCGACTTCACAAGGTGGAGTTCAATGGCACAATCACAACCCCTCAACACTCGTGATGTAGTTAAATGGCACAATCATAACCCCTCAACACCTGTGGTGGAGTTAATGGCACAATCACAACCCCTCAACACCCGTTGTAACACCCCAAAAATTTCCCCCAAATTGTAAACCCTAGATTTGAAAATTCCTAATTTAAAACCATACTTTTGAATTCCTAATTCTTAAAACCCTAATTATTTGGGAATTTTAATTTCAAGAACCCTAATTTTTTAAAGGACTAAATAGATTTTTTATCAAACTCAGAAGTTAATATGAAATTTCTTAAAAGTTTAAGGACTGACTCTATAAATAACCTATTTTCTAGAATTTGAATTCTAATACAATAAGATCTACTACGATCATTTCTTTTACTTTTACATTACTTGTTTCAGAATTTAGTTATTTTTAATTAACTATTATTCTACTATATATATATATAAGTCGTTATCTTCACAAACCCTAAAATTTCATTATCTTCACTGCCCCAATCGAGATCCCCTGAACCCATCATATTTTTGTTCCATTTGTTTCTTTCCCAAAAACAATGCTGTGGGACCCTCCACAAGTTTGATTTCCATGCTACCCACGTCTAAGCAAGGATTTGATCGTGTTGTATTCAGTGTCACATTGAATCGAATCGCATATAAAGTATCGTATGATAATTTAATTGATTCCAAGTTCGTTCAGGTGTGTTTTCTTCTGGTGCTATAATTAAATTATATACTATTTTTTATGTGTTGGTGTTTTATCTCTTTGTGATTATTTATATATATTATAGTTTGTATGGTTGACATCATATGCATACGATTTCACAATGTGTTTTAATTATGATTTATGGAAATTTAATCTACGAAACATCGAATTTATGGAACTATGATTTATGGACTACGATTTATGAACTATAATTTATGGACTTATGGACTATGATTTATGAAGTATGTTTACGGAATATCGGATTTATGGAGCTTTGTTTATGAAATTTGATTTCTAATCATCATATCATTGTATAAGCATGGGTTGGGATTTGTTCAGGGAAGTTCAGTGGTTTCACCCTTCGGGCTGAATTCCACTTCGGATTGGCGGTTGTAGTGAGGAGTTCTGGGGAACTTTCCGCTTGGCGGTTGTAGTTGAGTGCATTGCATTGCGCTTGTGATTTATGTGATGTGCTCTAAGAATTTTAAGAAAATATTACCATGTTTTTACGACTATGATTTTCTTGCACTTTAAAGACACACTAAGCTCTTTAGCTTACTCCCCCATAGTTTCTCTTTTCATATATACTCAGACCATAGATGAATCGGTACTTGGAGGATCTCAGATTTTATCCGGTTATTTTATTATACAATACGAAACTATTTTTGTTTAATCAGATTTCTATTTATTATTTTGGGACATGGATGCAATTTTTGACTATTTATATTTTAATATTATTTTTAGCATTCATCTACTATTATTCAGAGATTTTATATAATTATTCGAATATCTATTATGATATTTATATTTTTATTCATTATTAAATTTATGTTATTTTATTTTAATTTAAAGTATAACTTTTTAAAATTGGTTTTCTGGAGGGAAAAATTTTCAATTGTAACTTCCTACATTCGGTCTTTTCTCCTAGGCCGGGTTTAGGGGTTACATTTAGTGGTATCAGAGCTAAGTTCAACCCTCGGACTGTGTGGCTCACATAAAATTTTAAGCCGAAAATGACTTTTGCATGCATATTAAATGTTTTGGGGCAAAATGAGAATTTTTGATAAATTTATTATTTTAAAGAATTAAAGATATGTTTTGAATAGAAACTCCAAGTACCAACTCTAATTCTAGGTTTATTCCTTTTGTAGATAGATTACTATATCACCTCGTAGGATCTCTAGATTAGCGATTAATCATGATCATACTCGTTCTTATGAAATTGAGATCAAAGTCTATTTGAAAGTCATGCGTTGTCATTTGTGACCTGATCTAAAATGTCTTTTTAAAATTGATATCAAAACTTTTTTTAAAAAGTATGCCGTTAGTCTGAAAATTTTGAGGACAAAATTTCTTTTAAGGGTGGGAGAGTTGTAACACCCCAAAAATTTCCCCCATATTGTAAACCCTAGATTTGAAAATTCCTAATTTAAAACCATACTTTTGAATTCCTAATTCTTAAAACCCTAATTATTTGGGAATTTTAATTTCAAGAACCCTAATTTTTTTTTAAGGACTAAATAGAATTTTTATCAAACTTAGAAGTTAATATGAAATTTCTTAAAAATTTAAGGACGGACTTTATAAATAGCCTATTTTTCTATAATTTGAATTCTAATACAATAAGATCTACTACAGTCGGTTCTTTTACTTTTACATTACTTGTTTTAGAATTTAGTTATTTTTAATTAACTATTATTCTACTATATATATATAAGTCGTCATCTTCGCAAACCCTAAAATTTCATTATATTCACCGCCCCAATCGAAATCCCCTGAACCCATCATGTTTTTTTTCATCTGTTTCTTTCCCAAAAACAATGATGTGGGACACTCCACAAGTTTGATTTCCATGCTACCCACGTCTAAGCAAGGATTTGATCGTGTTGTATTCAGTGTCGCATTGAATCGATTCGCATATAAAGTATCGTATGATAATTTAATTGATTCCAAGTTCGTTCAGGTGTGTTTTCTTCCGGTGCTAGAATTAAATTATATGCTATTTTTTATGTTTTGGTGTTTTACCTCTTTGTGATTATTTATATGTATTATAGTTTGTATGGTTGACATCATATGCATACGATTTCACAATGTGTTTTAATCATGATTTATGGAAATTTAATCTACGAAACATCGAATTTATGGAACTATGATTTATGGACTACGATTTATGGACTTATGGACTATGATTTATGTAGTATGTTTACGGAATATCGGATTTATGGAACTTTGTTTATGAAATTTGATTTCTAATCATCATATCATTGTATGAGAATGGGTTGGAATTTATTCGGGGAAGTTCAATGGTTTCACCCTTCGGGCTGAATTCCACTTCGGATTGGCGGTTGTAGTGAGGAGTTCTGGGGAACTTTCCTCTTGGCGGTTGTAGTTGGGTGCATTGCATTGAGCTTGTGATTTATGTGATGTGCTTAAAGAATTTTAAGAAAATATTACTATGTTTTTACGACTATGATTTTCTTGCACTTTAGAGACACACTAAGCTCTTTAGCTTACTCCCCCATAGTTTCTCTTTTCATATATACTCAGACCATAGACGAATCGGTACTTGGAGGATCTCAGATTTTATCTGGTTATTTTATTATACAATACGAAACTATTTTTGTTTAATCAGATTTCTATTTATTATTTTGACTATTTATATTTTGAGATTATTTTTAGCATTCATCTATTGTTATTCAGAGATTTTATATAATTATTCGAATATCTATTATGATATTTATATTTTTATTCGTTATTAAATTTATGTTATTTTATTTTAATTTAAAGTATAACTTTTTAAAATTGGTTTTCTGGAGGGAAAAGTTTTCAATTGTAACTTCCTAAATTTGGTCTTTTCTCCTAGGCCGGGTTTAGGGGTTACACCCGTGGTGGAGTTAATTGCACAATCACAACCCCTCAACATCACTCATCGGTAGTTGTATAACCCACTAGTGAGAGTCGAGACACAAAACAAGGCTTACACATGGGAGCTGCCTCAACCATTGTAATCACATTAACCAAGCAAACACACGAAAGCATTCCTCCACCGTAGTGACGCTTAACTAAGTCTACCCACGAGAGCCATCCTCCATCGTGGTGACGCTAATTCCTCAATCGGTAGGGTACTTTGATGGAGATTACGGCACAATCACAACCCCTCGACATCCAAGGCGACTTTATTCACGGTGCACCCAATCCTATAGCCGGCTAACTATATCTGATTAAAATAACCAAGACCATTTACCATCACTTGCCAATATAATCATCAATCATCATTAATTCATTGTTTTACAAGCATAAACCACAATGCCACTTTCACAAGCATTAACATGCTTAAAACCAATTGCATAAATCATATAAATTCAAGGATCACTTACCATGTGCATCCTTAACAAAATAGCGTTTAAAACCAGCAACATCATTGCTCAAAACATGTTTTAAAACAGTAATCAAAACACATTTAAATCAAGTGCATTTTAAACCAAAACATAGCACAATCCGAGAGAGACTTTCGATTTACTTACTCTTGAGCTTAGCTAAGTGTTTCAAACTTACACTAAGTTCCCAAAACCATGTTCAAAACGTTTCAAAGCTGGAAAACTCTTTTCAACTCACCGATACACGAAACCTCGCTCGCCGACGCGAAGATCACCCTTCTGAAGCCTCCAACAATGCTTCGTTTGCTTCCGGATCAAGATCCCCTATTTTTAGAGCATCAAAACAGAGATCCAAATGCATTAAAATGCATTTCAACATCAGAAACTAAACACAAACTCGTTGCTCACCAAAACTACATCAATTTACCCATCCGAAACAACTGAAAACTCAATCGATTGCTTCCTAAACCAAGCCCAGCCAACATACATCACTTCCAACCATTATTAAACATCAA
Source organism: Hibiscus trionum (assembly GCA_030270665.1). Taxonomy (NCBI): domain Eukaryota; kingdom Viridiplantae; phylum Streptophyta; class Magnoliopsida; order Malvales; family Malvaceae; genus Hibiscus; species Hibiscus trionum. Next base: position 1,665,055 of record BSYR01000007.1, on the reverse strand, counting down.
AACACATCTAAAAACAACATAAACCCTTCCTTATACCTCCAGCAAGCATAACACCATCAAACCACCTCAAAACTCAACGAAAGTCATCAAGAAACTCAAGGGTCTCAAGGATTTCGGGATCTATATTATCAAAACTCTTTTTCAAAATAATAATCAACTCAAAACTCAATTAAAATCAATCCAAAACAGAGCTCATCAACAACACTCCGAAAATCAAGATATAAATTATAATTTTGCAAGATTTTGATCTTAAATCAAAACTCGGCCAAAAACAACATTTAGAAGTCAAAGATCTTGGGAATTTCAATAAAGAACCTAGATTGAAGGTTGAGAATGGGATTTACCTCCAATCCTTACCTTCCTTAATGATTGACAAGTTTTTTCCTTCACAAAGCTTGAAGAGATTGAAGAGAGTTCTTGAAAATGAGTTAGAAATCAAAGGGAGAGTGTTTGGGAGAAAAGAATTATGGAGAAAGTGTTGAGAAAATGATTTTGCTGAATAATGAAAGTTAGTTACGTGAAAACTTCCCATTATTCTATTTTAACATTTTAATTAAATAAAATACTTTTTATTTTAATCATCTAAAAATCCTTTTAAAACACATGTCAATTTAAGGAAGGTTTAATTGCAACATAGCTCCCTAAAGATTCTATGATTTTTGACTCCTCTTTTGAAATTGCATTTTCCACAGTTTTGAAACTTTACATTTTGGTCACTACCCAAAATGTACCACTTCCAAAGCTTATTTTGTAAAATTGATTTGACCAAGCCCTTAAACATGATTTTAGAGTATTTTATCAATTTTTTTCATATTTTTATCCTTTACCGATCCTTAATTTCCCTAAACCACCTAATACAATTCGAACCGTTTTCGACCGGTCCGATCCGATGTCTAAAACATCTAGGCCCAAAACCAGGGCATTACAACTCTCCCCCACTTAAAAAATTTCGTTCTCAAAATTTTACACGAAAGGAAAAAGGTGTGGGAACTGCTTTAACATGTCTGCTTTGCTTTTACACGCGGCCTCCTCAACTCCTTGGTGTCGCCACAACCCCTTCACATGCTCTATCGTCTTGCCACGAAGAACTTTGCTACTCACATCCAGAATCCTCACTGGTTCCTCATCATAAGACAAATCTGGATTCAACTCTACCTCCTCAAGAGGCATCACATACGAAGGATTTGATCTATACCTCCGCAACACCAAGACATAAAACACATCGTGATTTTTTTTTCAACTCGGGAGGCAACCTCAACCGATAAGCCACAGAACCAAAACTCTCCTCAACCTCATATGGTCCAATAAACCTCGGGCTAAGCTTACCCTAACACCCAAATCTTATCACCTTCTTCCAAGGCGATAACTTCAAGATCACACGTTCGCCAACCGCGAACTCAATCTCTTTAAGCTTCAGACCCGCGTAAGACTTTTGACGATCCGATGCTGCCTTCAGACGCTCACAAACGAGCTTCACCTTCCCGGTGGTTCCTTTCGACATATCCAACATCGAATCAACTCTTTCCCTATTTCCACCCAACAAAGTGGCATTCTACACTTTCTCTCATACAAAGCCTCGTATGGAGCCATTTGAATACTTGCCCGATAACTAATGTTACAAGAAATCTCAACCAAGGGCAAATGCCTTTCCGAAGAACCTTGGAAAACTATACACAGCATCTCAGCATATTCTCAAGCACCTGGATAACACGCTCTGGCTGCCCATCCGTTAGAGGATGATAAGAAGTACCGAAACCCAACCGTGTACCCCAAGCTTGACTCAACCATTCCCAAAACCTCGATGTGAACCTCAGATCTCTATCCGATACAACAGACTTCAGCACTCCATGCAAACGCACAATCTCAACAGCATACAACTCGGCCAACTTATTCAACATATACATAGTATGCACTGTCAAGAAGTGTGCATACTTCGCAAGACAATCAATAACCACCCAAACAAAAATTCCTTTTTGACAGTGTCAAAGGTAATCCAAACACGAATCCACGGTAATCTTCCCCCATTTCCCACTCTGGAATCCCCAACGGTTACTACACCTAGAAGGAAACCAAAGCTCAGCTTCCACCCGCTAGCAAACCAAACATTTGCTTACAAACTTGTCAACACCCTTTTTCACTTTATCCGGCATCACCCACTCCCAAACCATGATACACCTTCGTACTACCAGGGTACACTACGAAAGAACCACTAAGGGCTTCATCCAGGATAGAGCACCTCAACTCATCATCATTTGCCACCACTATTCAATTCCCAAAGCTCAAAACACCAACATCATTGAAACCAAAATCTTAAGGCTTTCCATCCACGATATCTTGAACACACGGTACAAAAGAATCGTCAAGCAACTGCTTATCCCTGATCAAATGGTTCAGGGATGGTTTCACCTACAATTCAGCAACAAGACCACCATCTTGTTATACGCTCAAGCGAGAAAACATCGCCCTCAACTCCACAGCCACTTTCATGCTCAAAGCATTGGCCACAACGTTGGGCTTCCCAACATGATACCTCATCATCAGGCCACACTCCTTAATCAACTCCAACCACCTTCATTTCCTAAGATTCAACTCTTTTTGAAACACTAGATACTTTAAACCCTTGTGATACATGAACCCTACACTTCTCAACACGAAAACCAAAAATCCGCCCACTTACCAACCGAAAATCCGCATCACGAGACTCTAACACCGTCTCTAACTGTTACTTCACTTACATCAACTATCTCAAGAAGGTTTACTTACACTCAGCCAATAGACCACCCTCTCACGAGGACCCAACCAAAACAACATAGCTTTTGAGCTTACATAACCACGCATAAAGCTCATTCTCCAAGCACTTGCATCCGACTGAAAGCATACGCTACAACCTTCCCAACATGCTTAACCACTCTTCCTACAACACCCCACGGCTACTTCAAAATGCTTTTAACTACATACCAAACGACCTCGGTCGCATTCTAACCAAAATGGTTTCCTCTTCACCACCTAACCGCCAAGGCTCTTAAAACATTTAGAAACGTTTCTTTCGACCAGCCAAGATAGACCACACTCACTCCTAACGGTAAACTTATTCACTTCCTAAACTCACACCCACTCTTCAACTAGCACCAAAACAAAACTTTAAACCCACAAACTACCCTAATCATAACTCATCACTATCAGGTCCAATTAGCTATTAGTAAGTGTGAGCATTCGTATACATGATTGCTTACATGCCCTTACGAATGCCTATGCACATGTATGCATACTTCTAATGTCATGCCAAATGTATGCATGTACCAATATATGTAATATATGTATACAAATGATTTTAACTGTGCATGTATGTTTGTTCACACTTAATAATAACATCCTCGAACCAAACCAGAAACAACCTCTTATCCTAATCTCAACTTTTCCTGCTTCACCATTCTTACAACTCATTACAGCAAACTACTCTAACTATTATACTTTCGTCACCAATGTTGTTCTCAAAACAACACCGATTACTAACCAAAACTTCACTAACAATAGGGCCTTAACCACCAGACAAAAAGATGCAAAACCAAAACTAAGCAAAGATAACAATAACAGAGATTGCATAATAAAGATACTTGCAATCACATCATTGTTATGGAGTACCAAGCGACGAGCACTCTCTCCCGCAGAGCCACCATTCTCCGGCTGCACCACCGCAGCATCGACCAACACCCTGCGGACACCATCGTCTCCTTGCTGTAAAGAACCATGACCGCACTCGCAACCGCAAGGAGCTTCAACAAACAGCCCACCTTGACCACCCCGAGCTAACACTGGAAAATCTCGCCTCAAATGTCCAACAGACCCACAATTCCAACAAAAAACATGCTTTCTTCAAACAACATGACATTCAACATTGAATCAAACATCAAAACATACCAATTTCAATTACCATCATCCCCAATTCTTTCGTAACCTGGCTCTAATACCAACAAATGTAACCCCTTAGCCCGGCCTAGACGCCCGACCCGAACTAAAAAGATTACACGGGGAAAACTGAAGTCGACTTGTTAAAGTCAACCTCGATTAACGACCCTTTTTTTCTTTTATCTTCTCTAGATGCACATTATTACCTTATATGTTCAGTAAAGCGATTAGGCGAAAACGGCACAACGATCGGAGTTCAATTAGGGGTTCAATTGCATACATTTGACTTTTAGGGACTAGACTATAATTTCCATAAAATACAGGGTCTTTCAAGATTTTAAAGTTACCAACCTTCAATTAGTCATGTAACATGCTAACATGCCAAATTTCAACTCAAACGGGTCATCCAAACTCATTTAATTGCATACACAACATTCAGGGACCAAAATGCAACATTTCAGACTTGTAAAGGCTCCATTTAACTAAATTAACGGTCATGTATCGATACCCTACTACTCCGTATCAATACGCGGGGAGGCAGTAGCTAAAGTTGAGCAAGGGTATCGATACACTTCCCCCGTGTATCGATACACCCTACAAAATTTGCACAGGTGTATCAATACACTTGATGCACGTATTAATACACCTGCTCCATTTTAGCTTAAGGGTATCGATACACTTCCCAAGTGTATCGACACACCCTTCAAAGTTTTCACAGGCGTATCAATACACATGATGCTCGTATCAATACACATGTACCATTTTAGCTTAAGGGTATCTATACACCTGTACCAGAAATGCTCAAGAAATAGCCCCAAAAACACTTTTAACATCACCTAATCATTCATACATATAATAATCAACATACCAACACTTATGTATCAACAAACATCCACAACATGAACAACAAGCATGGCAATTCATGAAAAGTCACTAACTATTCAAGCATGCTTTTAAAACATAAACCATAGCATATCCAAAATACCAAAAGCAAGGCCACAAACCAAATAAAGACCATTTACAAATCCACCAACATATACCACACATGCTCAAGGTGTTTAACATCACCAACAAAACCAAGAGTAGAAATCCCACCCATTACCTCTTATTACACTAAGGGTAAACCACATACATTATTTAGCCAAAAAAATCTTGGAATCCCCTTGCTCTTGGGTTGCCTTGATTGCTCAATTCTCTGCATTTGTGAAACAAATGAGCGTAAGCATAAAGCTTAGTGAGGATCGCTAAACCAAACATTCATCAATGCATTTTATAAAACCAAAACATCACCTTTGCAAATATATGCCTTCCTTTAAAACATGTACTTTAGAACACCAAAACCACTTTCAAAGCCACATGCTCATAGCATCATTAATTACAATTGCAAAAACCTTTGTTCATGCTTAAACCAAGCATCATATGCATTCTAGCGTAATTCTCAAGCATCACATGCTTTCTCGAAATAAATTTTCTTCATTAAATAAATATGTCAACAGCATTATATTGGCTCGCAAGTGATCAGCAACAAGAACTTTAACCAACCCACCACACAATTCAATACAATCGGATATGCGGATTACAAGCATTGTCCCACACGCTTCATACACACTACCGGCTTCACAAGGTGGAGTTTAATGGCACAATCACAACCCCTCAACACCCGTGATGGAGTTAAATGGCACAATCATAACCCCTCAACACATGTGGTGGAGTTAATGGCACAATCACAACCCCTCAACACCCATGGTGGAGTTAATGGCACAATCACAACCCCTCAACATCACTCATCGGTAGTTGTATAACCCACTAGCTAGAGTCGGGACACAAAACAATGCTTACACATGGGAGCTACCTCAACCATTGTAATCACCTTAACAAAGCTCACACACAGGAGCATTCCTCCACCGTAGTGACGCTTAACTAAGTCTACACACGAGAGCCATCCTTCATCGTGGTGACGCTAATTCCTCAATCGGTAGGGTACTTGGATGGAGATTACGGCACAATCACAACCCCTCGACATCCAAGGCGAATTTATTCACAGCGCACCCAATCCTATAGCCGGCTAACTATATCTGATTAAAATAACCAAGACCATTTACCATCACTTGCCAATATAATCATCAATCATCATTAATTCACTGTTTTACAAGCATAAACCACAATGCCACTTTCACAAGGCTTAACATGCTTAAAACCAATTGCATAAATCTTATAAATTCAAGGATCACTTACCATGTGCATCCTTAACATAATGGCATTTCAAACCAGCAACATCATTGCTCAAAACATGCTTTAAAACAGTAATCAAAACACATTTAAATTAAGTGCATTTTAAACCAAAACATAGCACAATCCAAGAGAGACTTTCGATTTACTTACTCTTGAGCTTAGCTAAGTGTTTCAAACTTACACTAAGCTCCCAAAACCACATTCAAAATGTTTCAAAGCTGGAAAACTCTTTTTCCACTCACGGATACACGAAACCTCGCTCGCCGACGCGAAGATCACCCTTCTGAAGCCTACAACAATGCTTTGTTTGCTTCTAGATCAAGATCCCCTGTTTTAGAGCATCAAAACAGAGATCCAAATGCATTAAAATGCATTTCAACACCAGCAACTAAACACAAACTCGTTGCTCACCAAAACTACACCAATTTACCCATCCGAAACAACCGAAAACTCAATCGATTGCTTCCTAAACCAAGCCCAGCCAACATACATCTCTTCCAACCATTATTAAACATCAAAACACATCTAAAAACAATATAAACCCTTCCTTATACCTCCAGCAAGCATAACACCATCAAAACACCTCAAAAACTCAACTAAAACCATCAAGAAACTCAAGGATCTCAAGGATTTCGGGATCTATATTATCAAAACTCTTTTTCAAAATAATAATCAACTCAAAACTCAATTAAAATCAATCCAAAACAGAGCTCATCAACAACACTCCGAAAATCAAGATTTAGTTTATAATTTTGCAAGATTTTGATCTTAAATCAAAACTATAATAAAAACTCAGCCAAAAACAACATTTAGAAGTCAAAGATCTTGGGAATTTCAATAAAGAACCTAGATTGAACGTTGAGAAGGGGATTTACCTCCAATCCTTTCCTTCCTTAATGATTGACAAGTTTTTCCTTCACAAAGCTTGAAGAGTTTGAAGAGAGTTCTTGAAAATGAATTAGAAATCAAAGGGAGAGTGTTTTGGGAGAAAAGAATTATGGAGAAAGTGTTGGGAAAATGATTTTGCTGAATAATGAAAGTTAGTTACGTGAAAACTTCTCATTATTCTATTTTAACATTTTAATTAAATAAAATCCTTTTTATTTTAATCATCTAAAAATCCTTTTAAAACACATGTCAATTTAAGGAAGGTGTAATTGCAACATAGCTCCCTAAAGATTCTAAGATTTTTGACTCCTCTTTTGAAATTGCATTTTTCCACAATTTTGAAATTTACATTTTGGTCACTACCCAAAATGTACCACTTCCAAAGATTATTTTGTAAAATTGATTTGACCAACCCCTTAAACATGATTTTAGAGAATTTTAGCAATTTTTTGTCATGTTTTTGTCCTTTCCCGATCCTTGATTTCCCTAAACCACCTAATACGATTAGAACCGTTTCCGACCGGTCCGATCTGATGTCTAAAACATCTAGGCCCAAAGCCAGGGCGTTACACTTATGTCATCCGAAATGCCCTCCGCATGGATTTGAGTGAAAATAGTACAAGATGTCTTCTTGCTCGTCTTCAGGCACACATTATCGGATCATTTGATCAGCTTATTGCTTAAATAGGTATGGCTCATTCTAATAGTAGTAGCGCACATCATGGCGCAATTTCTTCCTTCCCTGGCTAGTCAAGTCACATGGAAAAATTCCATAACAAGAAAGTTAGCAATATATGTATACCATTGTAATGCTGTAGCATTTAAAAGTTTCTCATCAAGGAATTCTTCTTTGATGCCAAAGTCATTGTCTAGCTTACATGTGTTTTCTAGCCGATAAAGATGATCGGCTACTTGATTTTCAGTACCTTTCCTATCCACTACTCCGGAGATTAAACCTAGCCTCAAACAAGTACAGGGCAAGTAGCACCACTCTGAAGTACCCCTTCCCCCTCACCACAGTCGCTCAAACGAAACATCCCCTTCGAAACTTCGAACTCAAATTTAAAGTTCAACCACTGTAAACCACAATATTCTAGAAGTTTCCTTGCCTCGTTCGACCAGTCTGACACTCAACCTCAGTCACCACTACATCAACCACGTTGTTCGCCTCGATTTTCTTCAACAAAGCCTTTGTCCCTCTCACCATCTAGACACTATGAGAAAAAGAAAAAATGCAAAGATTAAGAAAAAAGAGTATAAGAAGAAGCAAACATATCAAATTAGAGATCTGGTCTTTTCCCCAGTTTATAGCCTACCAAAGAACTTTTTTACAAGAGGGTAGGTTTTTCAAAACCACCTACATTCACGGCAATGATGTTCTATATTCTCGGGAAGCGGCTCCTTTAAACGCGCACTATCAGCGCAACGGTTGCAACATAACCTCTTACCTCAAGTCTCAGATCGTGCCACTTTATAGCACTCCTTCGACTAAAGGGAGGAAAAGTATTGTACCTCTGCCTGCCATCGTCATACCTCTGCTCATCTACGCCTCCATAGATCTAAGCCTCTAGACCACACGTCCTGACCGCCCACAACATGACAACAATAAGATCTATCTGACCAAAATGTTGAGCATATTGTCTGACAGCCGAGTCTACTCTAAAAATCCGTCGTGACCAAGCTGAAAGGCTCACCGGCTGAGAGTCAAGCCTAATCCTGCCAGCCCATCAATAGTCATCATTAGGCTTGACTCAGTCCCATCCAAATGTACCACTCGGCTATATATACCCATTGAACTGAGAAGAATAAGGGGGTTCCTCTACATCTAACCCTCCGCCCACTCTCTTCAATCCTCACCACCACCATCTTTGGCTCCCTGCCTACATCAGCATGGGTCATGGGTGAACCACCATCTACCTCATCTTCACCACCATCTCTGGTGATGTTAACAATGAGGAAATTCAAGTTTCTGGACAACTGATATGTTGGTGGAGTTTGAACTTGTTACATGCTATGCTGTCAGCTTCTCATGAAAAGATTTCTTTATGCCCCTTGAGGATATGGAAGTGGTGGAACTACAGTGATAGCTTTATCAAGCACTAACCGCCATTGGCTTAAAATAGCTAGATTATTCCTACATACATGTTTTTGGAGTAGTGGGTGCAATAAACAAAACACTTTGTGTTGTAGTGCTATCTCCACTACAATTTGTGGAGTTTCGCATGTATTACTCACTAGAAAAAAACATTTTTACTTGCTTGGTTTCACTATAAATTTCGAACTCGATTAGTGTTTATGCATCGCCAATATCGAAAAACATGAAGCTCGTGTGCTGCTTTTTGGTTTTTCTTGCTATTTCAGGCATTGCCTTGCTTAATGTTGCAGAAGGAGGTGGTGAATGTCGGAGATCATCCCCCGATAGGGAAGCCTGGAAGTTAGCTCCTTGTGCAATGGCTGCACAAGATACTAACGCTCCCGTTTCCAGCAGTTGCTGCCAACAGATGAAGAAAATAGGCCAAAACCCGCGATGCCTATGCGTCGTCATGCTTTCCAACACGGCTAAGAATTCCGGGATCAAGCCGGAAATTGCTATAACCATTCCGAAAAACTGGCAACATCGCTGATCGTCCTGTTGGTTACGAATGTGGAGGTATTCTTTTCTTTCTCTTTGCAATAGCCAATAGCATTATTACAGATTCTCTAAGTTTCGAGTCTTGTGTTGAGTGTGTAAAAGTTCTATTATTTACCCCCTATCTAACCCATATTTCTGCTGCATTCAAGCATTATTTATTGCATTTAGGTCAGTTTACAGTTAAACATCACAAATATATTAAAAGGCACAGTTTCTACTGAAATTGGTTGTTTTTGCAGGTTGCTGCTGTAGCAGATGGAGAGGCAGGCGCTGGGCAGTAAAGCAGAAGAGCTGGAACTAGACAAGCAGTCAATGAGGACGATGCTACCATGGTTGCCGCCGTGAAAGTAGAGGACGACAGCAGTTTTGTGGAGAAGAAGCAAAGTGGACCTCGACAGATAGAGAAAATTCAGCCCGTCTGTCGTGTAAAACCACTATATTTTTCCAAGCCCTAGATCAGAAGAAATACCAAGCCCAAAAGTTCAAGGAGAGAAAATCCCATGCAAGAAGGAGGACGACTTAAAGATAGATTCTCTAAAGATTTAGTCTTTATTAGAATTGTACTTTAATTTAAAGTTGTATTCTTGCTAAATTAGAAAACTTGGACCCAAAGCCTATATAAGGGCATGTATTTCGACCTAGGGAGATAATCACCTATCTCTAGCCTTCTTCCCAAACCCTAGCCGTTTTCCCCTTCTCAATATGTTCTAAATTCCCCCTAGGACCACGGGTTGATTTGTAAATTAGTTGCAAGGGTTGCTTTTGTTTTAGGAATTTTCAGTTCAATAAAATAAACGTCAAGTTCTCTTATTCTGGTTATTAACATCTTGCAAGAGTATCTGGAGAGCATTGCGAGGTTATTTATTTACTTAATATCGGGAGAGTTAAGTATACGAAAGGAATAAGTGCGAGTTCTCTAGTTTATAGTTGAACTATCTCTGACCTAGGGATAGGACGAGGTTAAGTGGCTAAAGAAGAATTCAACAACATCGGTGTTCATCCTTCGATTCACGCCGGGAGGTATCATCAAATACGTGATCATCGACAGACTTGGACCTAGGGATAGGCCAAGGCATAGCAGGGATTCTTGCCAAACTTGAAGTACTGAGGTGGGTAATCGCTGCCGCGATAACCAACGGACTGCTGCCGCGACGGGGACAACGACAGAACTAGATTTCCTATCCTCAACAATACCTGCACTACTGAGCAATTCAATACCAACCCATTCTCTCTATCTTGATTTCTCTACTCTTTTATTTAAGTTCTCTTTATTATTTTCGTGACAACTTTCTCAAATATTTTCTTTACTCTTGTGCAGCAATCTAAGGTGAAGCTATTAGCCCAGTCCCTGTGGAGACGATATCCGATACTTCGTATCACTTTACTACTTGCGTCGTGTATACTTGCACTACAATTGCGATAGACACTTTTACACGCAACAAGTTTTTGGCACCGTTGCCGGGGACTGGCAACAAATCTTTACCCTACCTTTTACTGTATTTGTTTTATTTTTCTATTTTACTTGGATTGTCCAACCTATACCTTTCACAAGGTCTTTTGTTTTCGTATGCGCAGATCTCAACGAGGGAAGGAACCGGAGTACCAGTTAGATCCTGAACCAGAACGAACGTTCAATCTCAAGAAAAGAGTTTGCTACCTCGCTGAAAGGAACGAATACCTAGAGCAACAACTCGAAGCAATGGTAAACGAAAGACAAGAAAAGAGAAGGGACGACCCAAGAAATCCCCAGGATGATGTAGATCCTGTCGGGAATGGAGGGAAAGGTCATGCTGCCGACCTTCCTGCCGCTGCCACACGACGGTCCTGCCGAGACTACATGCTGAATGATCATGTAGAACTAGAAACCACGCTGCCGGATATAGATGTTGACAACTTCGAGCTGAAACCTGTTATGTTTAGCATGATCAACAACGCCGGTCAATTTAGTGGTGCTGCTACAGAGGATGCTAGGGAGCATCTAAACACGTTCCAGGAAATCTGTGGTTCGTTTAGACTACTAGGAGTTAATCCGGAGATACTGAGGCTTCGGTTGTTTCCCCATTCATTGAGGGACAGAACAAAAACTTGGTGGAATAAACTTACGCCGGGTTCAATTAGAACTTGGGCAGATTTATCTCGTGAATTCTTATCTCGTTTTAATCCTTCACATTTATTTGAGCGATTACGTAACGAAATTGCTACTTTTCAACAGGAAGAAGACGAGCCGATGCACGAGGCCTGGGACAGATTTACCACTCTTCTACGGAACTGCCCAATGCATGGATTCCCCGTTTGGAACCAGGTAACCAAGTTTTATAATGTTGCCAATTTACAAACTCGTATTAGAATTGATTCAGCAGCAAACGGATTACTACTGGACAAAGACCCAGATGAGGCAATGCAAGTATTGAAAAATCTGGCTAAGAATGAGGAGCAGTTTCCAACAGCAAGAAGAGGGGGTAAACGGGTCCTAGCTGTTAAGGATTATGTGGCCGACAACACAATGAAATCACAGGTGGCATACCTCACTAAGGCTATGAAAAAACTCTTGAACGATGAGTCCCAGCCGGTATTTGCTGTCGAAGAGGTATGTGAAATTTGTGAAGGAAATCACAGTTCGGATGAATATCCTATACAATTAGAAGAGGGAAAGTATGTTGGAAACTACAAGAAGCAGAATTACAACTCCAACAACTACAATCCCAACTGGAGAAAGGATCTCAAGTTCTCTTGGAGCAATCCTAATAATGCCCTGAATCCTCAAGCCCACAACAATCAGAATCAGGGAGGACCTAGATTGCTGACTCGACAGCAACAACAACCGCAGCAGCAGCAGCAATAGCCACCAGCTGCCTCAACGAGTATACTGGAGCAGACCCTAGCTAAGTTTATGTCTCAAACAGGAACATATATTGAGAACATGAATCACTTTGTCAAAAAGACTGAGACATTTATGGATACAACAGAGATGCGGATGACCAATCATGAAGCTACTCTGAAATCGTTGGAGACACAGATGGGTCAGATTTCCCAGCATGTTAACCCAAGGCAGAATGGCGGATTTCCTAACAATACTGAAAATGCTAGACAGCCAACACATGAGCAGTGTAAAGCCATCACTACTAGGAGTGGGAAGCAATTACCAGGGCCAGAGAAGGAAACTGAAACAGCAAAGAAACCAGCCCTGAAGACACCTGCCGAGGAAGCTGCCCCGACAGGTAATAAACAGCCTGCTGCCGATGAGCCTGTCACGACAGCAGAAGCGATAGAGGAGAAAGATGATGAACCCAAACCTCATCAGATTCGTATGCAGTGGGAAGGACGTAATGCTGATTATCGTCCCCCACCACCTTTTCCTCAACGGTTACAGCAATTGAAGCAAGAATCAGAGCTTAAAAAGATTTATGATATTTTTAAGCAGGTTCATATCAACATCCCGTTGTTAGATACCGTTAGGGAGATGCCCGGTTACGCCAAATTTCTCAAGGATGCCATGTCAAAGAAATCTAGACTTGGGGAATTTGAAACGGTTAAGATGACAGAAGGGTGCATGACTATTCTTCACAAGCAACCACCCCAGAAAAAGAAGGATCCGGGGAGCTTCAACATACCTTGTGTAATCGAAGATAAATATGTGGGTAAGGCACTTTGTGATCTTGGTGCTAGTATAAATTTAATGCCAAAATCTGTTTTTCAGAAATTAGGTATTGGAAAAGCTCGGCCCACGACAGTAATCCTGCAGTTGGCAGACCGCTTTTACGTTCATCCGGAAGGAAAAATCAAAGATATTTTGGTAAGAGTGGATAAATTTATATTTCCTGCTGACTTTCTTGTTTTAGATTGTGAAGCAGATGAAAACACATCAATCATCCTGGGGCGACCCTTCTTAGCCACGAGAAGATCACTGATTGATGTGGAAAAAGGAGAACTCACCATGAGAGTGAATGATCAAGAGATAAAGTTGAATGTTCTCCAAGCTATGAAGCATGCTGATGCAGAAGAAGAATGCAAGGTTATCACTGAAGTTACCCTTGACCAACCCTGCATCAGGTCAGGCTGTCACGACATAAAAATTGGTCACTACCTCGGCAGCCACCTACAGGACTGTCACGACAGCACCGACGACAGCAACTCCTCAGAATCTGATACATCTGATATTGAAGATCAGGAGGAGGTAAACTGGATAGGCGATCGTCCAGGTAAGTTATTCGAACCTTTAAATTATACTTCGGATAACCATGCAATCCAAAAGCCATCAACTGTTGAGCCCCCTGTTTTAGAACTTAAGCCCCTGCCAGGGCAGCTAAAATATGTTTTTCTTGGTTCAAATGATACGTTGCCCGTAATCATCTCTTCCAAGTTGATGCAGGAACAGGAACAACATCTAATAGGGATGCTGCAGCAACACAAAAAGGCGATTGGATGGACGATAGATGATATTCAGGGCAGTAGTCCAGCATTATGTATGCATAAAATTCTTCTAGAGGATGATCATAAGCCGACTATTGATGCTCAAAGGTGGCTGAACCATGCGATGAAAGAGGTGGTGCGTAAAGAGATAATCAAATGGTTAGATGCTGGTATAATTTACGCCATCTCGGACAGCAAATAGGTGAGCCCGGTGCAATGTGTTCCCAAGAAAGGAGGAATGACCGTGGTGACCAACGAAAACAATGAGCTAATCCCAACCAGGACTGTGACCGGTTGGAGGGTTTGTATGGACTATCGGAAGCTTAACAAAGCCACCCGAAAGGACCACTTTCCTTTACCCTTTATTGATCAAATGCTTGATAGACTAGCGGGTAAACCTTATTATTGTTTTCTTTATGGTTATTCAGGTTACAATCAAATAGCTATCGCACCGGAAGATCAAGAAAAGACGACATTCACATGCCCCTACGGAACATACGCTTTTAGGAGAATGCCATTTGGACTGTGCAATGCACCAGCCACCTTCTAAAGGTGCATGATGGCCATATTCTCCGATATGGTGGAGGACTTCCTAGAGATTTTTATGGATGACTTTTCAGTCTTTGGAGACGATTTTGACAGCTGCCTAGGCAACCTACAAAAGGTACTCGAAAGATGTGAAAAAGCAAACCTAGTTTTGAATTGGGAAAAATGCCACTTCATGGTGGATGAAGGGATAGTCCTCGGCCATAAGATTAGCTGTCGTGGCATAGAAGTCGACAGGGCTATGATAGAAGTAATAGAAAAGCTGCCGCCGCCCACCATAGTCAAGGGAATTAGAAGCTTCCTAGGACATGCTGGTTTTTATCGAAGGTTCATTGCGAATTTTTCAAAAATCACCAAGCCCTTATGCCATCTTCTGGAGCAGAACCGACCCTTTGACTTTAACGAAGAATGTACTGAGGCATTCAAGGTTCTGAAGGAAAAGCTGGTAACAGCCCCAATAGTACAGCCACCAGACTGGACACTGCCGTTCGATATCATGTGTGATGCTAGTGACTATGCTGTCGGGGCAGCACTTGGGCAGCGAAGAGACAAAATTTTTCATGTCATATACTATGCCAGCAAGACACTGAATGATGCCCAAGTGAACTACACCACCACAGAGAATGAGTTATTAGCTGTGGTTTTCTCCATTGACAAGTTCCGTTCTTATATACTTGGAACGAAGGTCATAGTGCACACAGACCACTCTGCTTTAAAGTATCTGTTCGCGAAAAAGGATGCAAAGCCTCGATTGATACGTTGGATCCTGCTATTGCAAGAATTCGACCTTGAAATCAAGGACAAAAAAGGGACAGAAAATCAAGTAGCAGATCACTTGTCAAGGTTGGAGAAGGGACAGAGTCTACCGACAGACGATACAAATATATTGGAGGCCTTCCCAGATGAGCAGCTCTTTGCTGCCGCAGTCACTGTCGCGACAGCCATGGCGGCAGGTAAGTATTCTGAACTTCCTTGGTATGCAGATTTCGTTAATTTCTTAGTTAGCGGAATAATTCCTTCTGACCTTAATTATCAAGCCAGGAAGAGGTTCCAAAATGATGTTAAACATTACTATTGGGACGAACCTCTTCTTTTCAAAATCTGTGCAGATCAAGTTATAAGAAGATGCGTACCACAGGAGGAGCAAGAAGACATACTTCATCACTGCCATGCTTCACAGTATGGAGGACACTTAAGAGGCAACAAAACTGCTGCCAAGGTGCTGCAGTCAGGGTTTTATTGGCCGTCACTATATAAAGATGCTCAAATCTTCTACAAGAGCTGAGACAGGTGCCAACGGACAGGAAACATCTCCAGGAGAAACGAGATGCATGTGCAGAACATTCTTGAAGTCGAGATTTTTGACGTTTGGGGGATTGATTTTATGGGACCATTCCCATCTTCATGTGGGAATCTATACATCCTTCTGGCAGTAGATTATGTCTCTAAGTGGGTTGAAGCTATCGCAACTCAAAAGAATGATGCCAAGACAGTCCAAAAGGTTTTTACACAAAAATATCTTTTCTAGGTTTGGCATCCCTAAGGCGATCATCAGTGATGAAGGGAGACATTTCGACAACAGGGTTATTGATGTCGCCTTGAAAAAGTATGGTGTTAAGCATCGGATAGCGACAACATATCACCCACAGACCAATGGAAAAGCTAAAATATCCAACAGGGAAGTTAAGAACATTCTTGAGAAGATGGTCAAGCCAACTAGGAAAGATTGGTCTTTACTCCTTAATGATGCATTATGGGCTTATAGGAAAGCTTTTAAAACTCCATTGGGAATGTCTCCATACCGATTGATTTACGGGAAAACATGTCATCTACCTGTCGAGATAGAGCACAGAGCATACTGGGCAATCAAGGCAGTGAATATGGACTTGGACAAGGCAGGGCAAAAAAGGCTATTGGATCTGAACGAAATTGAAGAAATCCGGACAATGGCCTATGACAATGCAAGAATCTACAAGGATAAAACTAAGAAGTGGCATGACAAGAAGTTGCTGCCACGACAGTTCTGCCCAGGGCAGCTTGTATTGCTATTCAATTCTAGACTAAAACTCTTCCCAAGAATGCTAAAATCTAGATGGTCTGGCCCGTTCCAAGTCGTACAGGTTTTTCCCCATGGTGCCATAACAATCCGATCATTAAAAGACAAGCACCAATTCAAAGTCAACGGACAGCGCTTAAAGCATTATCAGGGGACTGAAGCCCCAAGAATGCAGGAAGTGGTTACCTTAGGAGATGCACCACCTGGCACTCCTAACTTAACCTAATTTTCATTTTTATTTTTAAGTTTTATTATTACATATTATTTATTAGGAAATAAGATTTATTTTATTTGAATAATGTTTTTATTTTTATTGTTTTTAGGAAATAAAGGAGTCAAGAAGAACAGGAGAAGTGAACTCAGCCCACCATCCACCCACCAGCCCAACAAAGCCCAAATTTTAGAGCCTGTCGTTACAGCTGCCGCGACAGCCGCGGAAAATACAAGCTGTCAACATGCTGTCATGAAATACGCGGAAACACGTCACAGACGCGCAATAGACACGGAAACGCGTGACAGACGCGTCAGACACGCTACCGCGTAACAGCTGGCCCCGTTATTCGCGCCTGCCGTTACAGCTCCAACGGGTAGCAAATTCTTCTCTATATAAACCCCGTTTCATTTTGTCCTTTTCACTCACTTCTACTCTTCTTACTTACTCCTCTAGAATTTTCTTGCTTTCATTTTCATTTTCACAACCCTTGCAACAATGTCTTCCAAGAATACCCGTAGGAATGCTGCTTCCAGTTCCACACCAACAGCAACCATCCCACGCTCATTTCAGATCAGAGACATGTGGGAAGAAAGGGGATTCATTTACACGGCAGAAGAGGAAAATCTGGGTCTAAAGCCGTTCATAGCCCGAAAAATTCGAGCTCTACATTGGCAGCTCTTTGCCAAACAGCCTGAGGAGATGAACGTCACATTGGTGCGAGATTTCTACGCTGCCATTAACAGCAAGACGGCGACAGAAGTGATCGTACGAGGAAAGGAAGTGTCGTTCGAAGCTGAGTACATTAACACACTGTATGGATTCTACGTTGGCAGCAACGATGACGCTCACCAACAGTTCCTCAACACATTAGACCCTGCTGCCTATGATGTTGTCATGGCAGAGCTGACCGAAGAGGGAACTCAATGGAACACCAGCCGCAAGAATCCACGGACAGTAAAGAGGGCTCAACTACTGCCGGAGGCTAAATTATGGAATGCTTTTATCAAAAAGCGTATCATGTCGACGTCACACAATACAACGGTCGGCCAGCCCAGGATAGCCCTAATTCACTCCATATTACATGAGAGGCAGATTAACGTGGGCAGCTACATCCGTGAAAGCCTCTTGGAGTGCGCACACAGACCGACGGGTCCGCTTTACCTGCCATACCTCATCACATCCCTCTGCCGTGGCAATGGCGTACCAGAGGTGACCACTGACCATCGAGTCCAAGGGAAAGGTTGGACAAAAAAGAACATACTAAGCCTCATGGAGCTGACCGCTGCCACCCCTATGTTGTCATTTGATCCAGCTGCCGCAACAGAAGACACGACAGAGCAGCCAGAGACCGAACCAGTTGCCGCAGCAGCCGCCCCGACAGACTCTTCCTCCCAGATCTTAGCTGCCATTCAGAAGATGGAGGAACGACAGCTCGGTCTGATGACCTTCATCAGGGATTTTACTGCTTCCACGGTAAATTTTATCCATAATTCTTTAAATTTCCCTGATGTTGTCTTCCCCACCTTCCCTGCACATTATTTTACTATCACTACGCCTGCCCACACTCCCACACCTACTGCCACACCACAAACACCTCCTGCAGCATCTACACCAACACCTGCCACGACAACTGCTGGCAGCAACCCTGCAGCAGAGACTTCTGCCCGTGGGACAAAGAGAAAAATAACATCAGAAGAACTTGAAGCCTTCATTGCCGGTTTCTCGTCCTCCTCCGTTTGGGCCGCCAGTGACAATGAACCATCTATTAAGAGGAATCTATCGAAGGAGTTCTCACCGGTGAAAAGCAGAAGCGAATGACGGACAAAAACAATATGCCAAGACCCAGCGGCAGCAGCAGTGACAGCAGCAGCGGTGAGGACAACAGCAGCATCTCTGAAGTCCAGGTTGTGGAGAAACCTCCTCATATCTCCCCGACCAGAATACAACCATCGAGGGAGGCCAAAACAAAGAACACATCTGCTTCCCCTATCCACCAGCCAGCTCCGAAAGCTCGTGCCCGCTGCCAGATCAGAGTCAGCAGCAGCAGCGAAGACAGCGATTAAAAATTTAAGTTTCTTATCTTATTTTGCTGTCTGCCTATATATTTTGTGATGTACTGTTTTTAGTTTATTTTCATCTGTCATTTTGCATTGAGGGCAATGCAACCCTCGAGTTTAGGGGTGGCATCCCTCCATCAATGGAGTCTAATTTAGTTTTAATGGTGTCTTTTACTTAGTTTTATTTTTAGTTAAAAATAATAAAAAAAATTGAAAATTTTGGCTTAAGTCTGTGAACTGAACTTACCTGTCGTGACAGCTCTGTCGTGGCAGTGCCTTTAGGATAATTTTAGGAGAAGTTTAGAGCCTTTCTATAGTTCTGAAAACTTAAACACCATTGTGACTGTTATACTGCTTAGAACTCTTTTAGTCAACTAGAATAGGAAGCTTAGCACTTGAATAGCCCCTAGAGGTGCCTAACACTGGCTCTAGGAAAGAAGTTTAGCAAAATAGACTCAACAGCCCTAGAGGTGCCCGAAACCGGCTCTAGGAAGTTAGCTAGAGGTGCCCGAAACCGGCTCTAGTGAAACTTTAGCTTAAAAAATTGAAATCGAGTCAAAACAGAAAATCAAAAGAGCATAAGAAGTGTCTTCAAAAGATAAACTTTGGCATAAAAATTCGAGTTAAGAGCTGAAATATTCTAGTGAAACTAAGAGAGTCTTGGCATATAACTATTCACAAGCATGCACACACTGCATGAGGACTATAGTGAGACTTCAGACAGATCCTAGATTATCCGACAGGGTGCTGCCGCCGCAGGGAACGAATGAAGGGTAAGGGAAAGTTCACTATTTTAAGCCAAAACAAAAATATTTCTTTTTTCTTTAGGTCTTAGTTGCTTGAGGGCAAGCAAAAACTTGAGTTTGGGGGTGTGTTGAGTGTGTAAAAGTTCTATTATTTACCCCCTATCTAACCCATATTTCTGCTGCATTCAAGCATTATTTATTGCATTTAGGTCAGTTTACAGTTAAACATCACAAATATATTAAAAGGCACAGTTTCTACTGAAATTGGTTATTTTTGCAGGTTGCTGCTATAGCAGATGGAGAGGCAGGCGCTGGGCAGTAAAGCAGAAGAGCTGGAACTGGACAAGCAATCAATGAGGACGATGCTACCATGGTTGCCACCGTGACAGCAGGGGACGACAGCAGTTTTGTGGAGAAGAAGCAAAGTGGACCTCGACAGATAGAGAAAATTCAGCCCGTCTGTCGTGTAAAACCACTATATTTTTCCAAGCCCTAGATCAGAAGAAATACCAAGCCCAAAAGTTCAAGGAGAGAAAATCCCAAACAAGAAGGAGGGCGACTTAAAGATAGATTCTCTAAAGATTTAGTCTTTATTAGAGTTGTACTTTAATTTAAAGTTGTATTCTTGCTAAATTAGAAAACTTGGACCCAAAGCCTATATAAGGGCATGTATTTCGACCTAGGGAGATAATCACCTATCTCTAGCCTTCTTCCCAAACCCTAGCCGTTTTCCCCTTCTCAACATGTTATAAATTCCCCCTAGGGCCACAGGTTGATTTGTAAAGTAGTTGCAAGGGTTGCTTTTGTTTTAGGAATTTTCAGTTCAATAAAATAAACTTCAAGTTCTCTTATTCTGGTTATTAACATCTTGCAAGAGTATCGGGAGAGCATTGCGAGGTTATTTATTTACTTAATATCGGGAGACTTAAGTATACGAAAGGAATAAGTGCGAGTTCTCTAGTTTATAGTTGAACTATCTCGGACCTAGGGATAGGACGAGGTTAAGTGGCTAAAGAAGAATTCAACAACATCGGTGTTCATCCTTCGATTCACGCCGGGAGGTATCATCAAAGGCGTGATCATCGACAGACTTGGACCTAGGGATAGGCCAAGGCACAGTATGGATTCTTGCCAAACTTGAAGTACTGAGTTGGGTAATCGCTGCCGCGATAACGAACGGACTGCTGCCGCGACAGGTGCTGCCTCGACGGGGACGACGACAGAACTGGATTTCCTAGACTCAACAATACCTGCACTACTGAGCAATTCAATACCAGCTCATTCTCTCTATCTTAATTTCTCTACTCTTTTATTTAAGTTCTCTTTATTATTTTCGTGACAACTTTCTCAAATATTTTCTTTACTCTTGTGCAGCAATCTAAGGTGAAGCTATTAGCTCAGTCCCTGTGGAGACGATATCCGATACTTCGTATCACTTTACTATTTGCGTCGTGTATACTTGCACTACAATTGCGATAGACACTTTTACACGCAACATATTGTTTTCCTTCATTTGCGTAATTTGAAACTGGTTTTTGAATATTGCAGATTACACTTTGCCATGAGTACGAAGACAAAAAGTCATGGTTACTGGTGCTGCTTGTGTGCTTACTCTTAGTTCTAAGTTTGCTGGAATTTGTGCTTTCCACTAGCTAGTTCATCTAGCTGATGAATTTAACTTTGCAATCCAGTTATTAAAATGCTAAATAAAAGCCTATTTTTAATTATCATATTATAATTTAAATTATTCTCTTATTGCACATAAAGACGGAGGCACATAGTAGGTGGCAGGGACAATTGTCCCCTAATTTTAATGATTTAATTACATTTTAGATAACTGATTTTGAAACCATTGCAATTTAACTCTTGATCCTTTCAAAGTTCTATGCTTTATTAGTTTTTAATAAGTGTAAGTTAAAAGTATTGAAATTAAACATTGAACTCTCATTTTTCTTATTTAATCACTTTTTAAAATTTTTCAATTTTAAAATTTAAAAATTAGTAAAATTAAACTGTAACTCCCTTGATTTTATGATTTAATTACTTTTTAGGACCCATTTTCATTTCAAAATTAATCAACTTGTCCCTCATAGTACGATCCTGACTACGTCCTTAATTGCACAATCCTCTTAACCTTAGCTTCCATGGTTCCACAAATGCATATACTAGAACTATGGAAATTAAGAGTGTGTTTGGTTTTAGAGAATGCATGCTATTTTTATTTTTATTTTTTTGGAAAATAAAAAATATTGAAGAAAACATGTTTAGTTGAAAATTTTGAAAATAATTTTTAGAAAATGAAAATAAAAATGAGTGAAATTTTGAAAACATAAAAAACGATGTTTTCACTATTTTCATTCAAAATATTTTAGAAAATTGGAAAAAGATGAAACAAGAGTTTTTAAATTTTAGCTCTATTTAACCCAAGTTCGAATCCTTCTAATGTTAATTTTGAAATTTTGGTTTATTTAATTATATTTTATTTTTTATTGTAATAAAGTTTTCATTTCTATTAACCAAATGTGTTTTCTAATTTTTACAAAACTGAAAATAAAAATAATTTTCTGAAAACACAAATAGAAAATATTCTATCAAATGACTTTGATTAATGGAGTTTGACTGAAGTAAATCACTTATAAATTTCCTAAGTAATTGTTGGATACGAATATGCATCTTAATATTTTTATTATTATTATCATGCTCGGATATGCTTTGAACACTTGAAGAAAAGGGTCAAGTTTGTGATCTTTCGGTGTCTGCAAGAACCTAAAATGCATCTAATCTTTGAAAGTGAAAATCAAGTTGAGAGAGATAAAATATATATTTATTGTACAAAGAAGTCATGGAAAACAAGATTCAGTAAAAGTCTGCTTTAAAATACATCAGCTTACAAGAGGAGACTTGTTCAAGTGGAAGAGTTGAGACTAAAAGAACCCAACATTCTTCCACAAAGTCCTAAGCTCTATACATATATGCTTCTACTGTACTGCCATGCTATATCTACCAGCTTATTTTCCATAATATTGATGATGCAGCCAGCCATTTTTCCTGAAAAATAAATCCAGAAACGTAATTTCAATCTCTTAGATTCAAAGGAAATACGTAGAAAAAAAAGGCAGTATATTATGGACTACATGAAATATTATGCTAAGAACATAAAAACAGCCATCATAGTCATATTGCATATATATGTACCTTAAAAGAGTATTGGACAGAAACTTGGGACTATTTTGGATTAAGATGTTAGTAATAAAGGGAGCCTGCAAAAACAAGGAGGAATGATTAAAGGCAAGGCAATGAAATACTTTGATTTTCCAGGACTGTGAATAATTGTTTATTATAACAAAAAATCTACAGCATTTTCATACCCTTCCACCAATTGCCTCTTGAGGCACCACCACTAGAATTGTTTCCATTAGGATCATCATCTCCCCCATCCTTTTTGAACTGTCAACACAAATGATAAGAAAATGAGAAATCCCTGGTAAATAAGTTAGAATTTAAATTATATTTATTTAGAGGTTTTTTGAAAGATCATATCTCTATGCTAATATTTTTAATAAAATTAGGAGTCGACATAGTGGAATAAACTTACATATTGGGGAGAGTCGGTCCTTGGAGAATAATTCTCCTGGCCTCCATAGTAGATAGATGAGCTGAGATAGCAAGGTTCCACTGTTTCATTGTGATAAATGGATGAAGTTTTGTCTTTAGTCCTTGTGCCACTGCTTTGTCCCTTGCTATAATCAGTGGTTTGGTCTGAGACAAAACATGCATGTGCAACATTCATATTATATTCTCTCATCCCCTCTTTCTCACGACATTACTTGCTTCAGAATTTAACTTTATTATTATTATTATTATTATTAAAACTTCTTAGAGAATTTAGCATAGACGAAAAAGAAAAACTTAAGTTCAGGTGCCATTATGAATATGTTTATTTTATTAGTCGAGCTTAAGTGTACCAAGATAGAACAAAACGTAATGTTGAGTTTCATTTTATCAAAAAATATAGGTAGGGTACAAAAATAGAAACAAAGTAATAGTTTGGGTACTAAATGAGTAATTTACCCTATTGTTTAAGAATTGTATCCTATATTTCTTTACTTAAATCTAGATACCTCTAAAACACATACTCAAGAAATGTAGGAGAAAGGAAAAATTACATAAGAAGGCAAAACAAAAAGACCTGGAATTCCGTATCTGTCATGATGGGCTAAACCCTGATAATTCCATGACCCCCTAATTCCGGAGTGAGTGGAGTCCCTCCCGACTCCGAGCACCTGAAATCAAAAGGAGAATATAAACATTAGGATTTAGGACAAAGATGGATAATCACATTGAAACAAGTCACCTATAATTCCATTAACGCACGGTCCAAGTGCAACTGTCCTCCCACATTCTAATCCAAAACAACTAAAACTAGCTAGTATTGGAATATACATATAAACTTTTCTCCCATAATCCAAGAAAAATGGAGCAGTAACTCCACTACCTAGCATCTATCCACCAACTGAATATAGCCAAGCACTTGATGTACAGAATTTTACTGTATTATATAAAGCATCTTGCATCTTTAAAGAATCATTCATTTGATGTACTTGGAAAATAAATATATATACATATATACAAACTCTAAATTACAGTTAAACCAGCTTTATCATGTATACATCAACTTCTTAATTACTTCCAATATCAGATTTTCACATATTTGACTATGGGGTAAAAGGCTATTTCATTTTTTCATCAAAACCAACAAAGTTGAACGTTTTATGGATGGGAAATAAAGAGCAAAAAAGGTTTAAAAACAAGCTTTTTTTACCACTGATGGCGGAGGGAAAATAGTCCCAAAAAGCCCAGTTGAGGAAGATGGTGAAGAAGACGAGACCTTTGGACCAAAGATATGATCCAAAGAAGATGATGAAGATGAAGATGAACCACTCACTTGCCTTTTGTTCTCCATCCCAGAAAAATAAAAGTAATTTTTTTCTCTTTTGGGTTAATTAAAAAAAACTCTGTCAGCCAACGAACAAAACTACTCTTTGATAGATATATATCGTAAAGCAAGAAACGACCCTCAAAGAAAGAGACCAAACAAAAAACAAAAAGGTGGCTGGAAATGTCAGGCCAGTGGATAAGATTTTCTCTCTTTTTTTCTCAGAAAACGAAACAAACAAACCAAACAGATAAAAACTAAAGAAGACTGCAACAGATGGAGGGAGAAGAAGCTAAGCAAAGTAGAGAGAGAGAAAGCTGAGAGCACGTGAAGACTTTGCAGTGCAGATGTAGAGATATGTTGTTTGTTGGCAAACCATCCGACCCTATTTATAAGTCCAAAAAGGGAATGTCACTGTTTCAGCTTTCTTCTTCTTTTTTTCCTTTCAAAATTCCATTTGAAGATCAAACTTATATTAGGATTAAGATGAACAAAAAGATATTTTCTTTATATTTTTTTAAACAGATAAAAATATTATGTACTCATTTCAAAACAATTAACTTTACTCTGTGCTAATTTGTTAGTTGCAAGTTAAAAATCATAAGCATTAAGAGCAAAACTTGGTTTATGCAAAAGTAACATTCATAATCGTGGAATACAGATATTATTGTAAAAAAAATTAATTACTCTAATTTTATTTTTTTTATAATCATTGTCATCTGATGTATTAGTCAATTAATTTAAACATAGTATTATAAACTTTAATTTCGGTTGGTATTCAAAGTTTTTGATTTAGGTGTTTAAAACAATTATGTTTTACCAATTTTTAGTATTTACTTTAAAAAACAGAACAAAAAAAATCTTTTTTTTATACAATCCTAGCTTATCAATTTTGGTGTTTACCAAGAGACTTGAGGACTTCGATCTATGATAGCTAAGATTTGGGGACAAACCTTTTTCTAACAGGGAGAGAATGATGCATGTTTTGGAAGAAAAACCAATATGCAATACTGTTTTGGATGGGAATTAGGCAATTTTGGGTTGAGACACCTGCTTTGAAATGACATTTTATCTCGTAGCTTCTTAACGCATTTTAAAACACGTTAATTCAACGTGGGGAATTAAAATTGTGTTCGTTTTAGAGTAGAATTTTCTATACAGGTTTGATACGAAAATTGTTATTTGTTACAAATTTTAAATAATTGTATTGATTATCCGTACTTAAATTCAGCTTAGGACCATTCATTAAGGTATTTAGATGATTTAGAATTAGATTATTTGTTATTTTTATTTATTAATTTTTGGTTCAAATAAAGTCTATGACTTTATTTTATTGTTATCTTTTCTTTTCATAGTTTAAGTTAAACTCTTTATTTGTAGCATATTTAAAAGTATGAACTAACAAGTGATCTTAGTGAAAAAGCGGATGATGTTCATCCTAGGAAATTCGAATTCAATCGCAATGTTTACAAAGTGTGCGTGCATTGTCAATAGATTAAAAATATCTATGAACAAATACTACCTTGTAATCACCTTTAGACTATTAAAAAAATATATTTTCAACATTAATAAAATGGAGAACAAAGATTTGAAGTATATTAATTGCAACTTTTTGTGATAAGTCTTTTTATTTTCAAAATTGACTGATTCACCTTGTTAATTCCTCTATTATTCATGTTACTAGGTATGAGATATTTAGGGGTGGATAGTCCAAATATTGTTGTTTCCAATTACAATTTAATTGAAGGGGCGTCAGATAAAACTATCTGATTATCGTCACTATTGATCACAAGTTAATTAAGGGGCAAAGGAAAATTATTTTCTTGGTTTCTTCATCAAAATCATGCTAATCCTATTTGCCCCATTCAGAACTTTGGAATTTAAGCCTTGAACATTATTTTAAATCTAGATTAGGTATTGTAAAGGTCAATTGTGAGGGAAATCTGCTAACCAAGTTTGTTCCATTCAAAATTTCGTATTCAAACTCCGAACATTATTTAAAAGATCTAATATCTCTTTCGGTTAGGCCGGCTAGTACTTGGTACTCTAGTTTTATTATATATGATTTTAAAAGTATTAATTTTATTTTTTTTATGTTGATTTTGTTCATAAATAATCATATTTTAGTTTTAACATCAAAATTATTTTTATATTTTAAAAAAGAATGATATACATTATTTTATTGATGCATAACGTTAATTTTTAACATAATTTTAATATAAGTATTGATGTTGTGGTAAGTCACATTAGACTTTTCAAAGAGAAAACACACATCCAAACCTTAAAAACGATGTTATTAAAAAAGAGTTGTAAATTTCAAACAAAAATGATAAAATAACATGAAATAAATTATACTATTATAAGGGTATTTTTGCAAGATCCCATTATGTCTGGTTTATTAAAAAATTATGTATACGAACAATCAGTTGGTCTAATAGGATGAGAAGTTAAATCTTTTAAACAATATCAAATGTTCGAATACAGACGTTATAAATGAAGAACACTGAGTTGAAAGGGTTGCTCCTATGTTAATCGGCATCTTGTTTTTTTCTTCTTTTGACTAAAAACCACGGATGCATTATACAACACCAAAACCAAGTTGGAGATTTCTTTTTATTGAAACCCAACCCTCGTTTGCCATTTGTCTCTTCCGGTATTTGTTTGACCATTGTGTTTTGGATTGTTGAATTCTTATAGAGAAAAGAATATGAGTAAAAGAATATATATATATATGTAAAACTCAACTAGTTTTACACTAATTCATGGCCATTAGATGAGTGAAATAGAAGGATGATATTAAATCCTTACTTTTTTTCTTTCTAAGTGATAATCTTCACATATCCTACTTCTATTCCCATCCATGCATTTCACTAATCCAATGGGGATAGGATCCTCTTACACAATATACAACTTGAATGTTTTACTACTTTTGGGCCGTTGGATGAATATAAGTGGATGGATGAGATTAACAGTAGAAAATGTAAAGATTATCACATGAGGAAAAAAAGATAAGGAAATAATCTTAGTCATTTATTACCCTAATCCAACGGTACAAAAAAGTGTAAAAGTAATTGATCAGTTTTACGTTGTGTAAGTAGATTCTAACCCATATATATATATATATGCGAAGCTACATGTATAAATGGGGTGTCATTTAACACCCCAAAGTTTTTTGAAAATTCATTTTTTCTATATAATTTGTATATAAAAAATAATATATATATATATATGACATCCCTTTATAAAGAATTAACTCTCATAAATACCATTAAAAATATGACACCCCTTAAAAAGTTCCTAGCTCCGCCCCTGCATATATATATGGATATGATCCATTTACACTATGTAAAACTCAATTAGTTTTACACTAATTCATGTTCATTGGATGGGTAAAATGGGGGGATGAGATTAAACACTCATATCTTTGTCCTTCTTAAAACTAATTGAGTTTTACATAGTGTAAGTGGATCCTAGCCCGTATGTATATATATCATTTCTTTTGTTTTTTTGAACCGTTCCTATCTAGGAGCTAGACGCTTTAGATGTTGCTGATATGAGTAGAGAACCAATATATATATATATATATATATATATATATATATATATATATATATATATATATATGTGTGTGTGTGGGGGGGGGGGAGGGTTAGGATCCACTTACACATTGTAAAAGCTTTTAAGTTTTACATTTTTTTGGATCGTTGGATGAGTGAACGGATAGATGAGATTAACTCCTTACTTTTTTTCCAAGTGATAATCTTCACACATTTTACTATTAATCTCATCCACCCGTTTCACTCATCTAATAATCCAAAAAATGTATAAAACTTAAAAGCTTTTACACTGTGTAACTGGGTCCTATCCCTATATATATGTATATATTCGTTCTCTGCTCCTTGTGGCAAGTCTTTTTTCTCTGCTCTTAGTGGCACGCTTACATTTTCCTAACTTTTTCTACTCTCTATTGGTTCTTCCAATCTGTTCTTTTCATGGCTACTGTTGAGAATGATCTTGAACGTCTGACGATCGATGCTGGGGAAGATATTTTTTACAAGATGAACCAGTTTTGCCTCCATCGTACGAATAATATTTTGTTGGCACTTTCCTTACTTCTAGTGTGATCCACTTCGTCTCAATGTGAACTACCCTTGCTAATGTATGACACCCTCTGGGAGGCATCGATTTCAGAACTGGGGGAAGGTCGGTTACTCTTTTGTTTATATGTGGCTACCGATGCAGATAGGATTGAGAATGGCGGTCCATGAAATTTTAATTCACACCTTTTGGTCTTTCACTAACTCCGAGAAGGAGAAGATCCGCAACAGGTTCCATTGACTCATCTGGCTTATTAGATCCTGATAAATGAGGTCTCGCACGGTTTCGTTTGTGAAAGAATAGCTAGATTCATACAGGTCTCATTGATTCATTTGGGTTACAAAGGCATGGAGAGTGCATGAAGACTAGGGCATGGAGAGTACTTATGTCCATTAAGGGCCACGGTGGATCCAACAGAATTAACAATGGAGTGGGCTCTACCTCGTCGGAGAACTAATCCAGGGAGTGTGTGGCTCTAAGAAGCACTGGTGTTTGACTCTCAATCGTGGGTAGATCCTAGTCAATTCAAAAAAGGAAATGTTGTTAATGCAGTTAATTACAAACCCTTAATTTCTGTGAAGAATCTGAATATGGTAAAGTCAAAAGGGGTTTTAGATGGCAAGTATTCTAGCATCAATTTATGGTGTCTTAATTCGGGACCTATGGTGGGCCCCTCTTCATTTCATAGGTCGATTGACAGTATGGATGTCACAATGTCATTGGTTGAAGAGGAAAACCCCATTGAACAAGCTAAAGGGTTAAAGTGCACATGTATTTAGATGTAGTCACTAGGAGTTTTACATCTCCATGATTCGAATGGTGCTCCTACTAATTCTTCAGCTGACCAATGTGACCAGGTTCGCCACTCACCATGAAACTACTAAGTGGAATGTCTGGGGCTTGGGGAAACCACAGATGGTAGGGCGTCTCTGGCAGAAGCTGGGAGATGAAAATCCTTTGATTTTATTTCTTATTGAGATAAAGTTATCAAATACTAAGATGATAAATGTTCGTAGAAGATGCGGGTATGTAAATGGATTCGATGCTAGCGCTTCGGGTCAGAGTGGGGGTCTCTTAATGGGTTGGAGAAATCCGTGTGTTGTTTCTCTACGCTCACATTCAGCTAGACACATTGACATTATATTCAATGATGACTCTGATGGTAAAAGGTTGAGATGCACATGTTTTTATGGAGCTGCGGAAGAACATAGAAGATTGGAATCCTAGGATTTGTTGATGACCTTGGATGATATGCCTGAGATTGCATGGTTGGTAATAAGAGACAACCCCTGAATCGTGGGTGTTATTTCCAAAGTTTCAATCGCACCATCTCTCGCAATCGATCTCAGACTATTGTCCATTGTTGGTAAATACCAATCCTTGCCGAACTAACTGGGATAGAGTTTGACATTTTTAATTTGAATTAGCGTGGCTTTTGAAAGAATCATGTGAGCTGGAAATTTCCAGACTGTGGAGTGAATCCTCGGGTGATTTCTTAGACCGAATTAGTTTCACATGTACTTGGTTGGATAGTTGATTCAAACGAATTAGGAGATACAAGGGACTCACCATAACTGATTTGAGAAAGAAACTGAACGATTTAAATGAACTTCTGCCCACAAATGAAGTTTTGGGTGACATTGTGGATACAAAGTTAGCCATGAATTTTGAGTTGGACAAGGAAGAATTATACTGGGAACAACAGGCTCGAGCTAATTGGCTGAAATATAGGGACATAAACACCTTTTTTTCACATATTTGTTTCTTAGTGAAAGAGAAAGAACATAATTGTGTGCTTAGAAAATGACAATGGGGTGAGTTATTCTTATGAACAAGATATGAACAGGATCACTCGCTCCTATTTCATGAATCTATTCATGTCCTAAGGGGTGGGTGATAATAGATGCATTCTTCAAGGGATTAGCAGTTGCATTTCCACCGAGATGAACCAGGAGTTGCTCTGAAATTTTCTTTGGAGGAAATCTGGATTGCTGTTAGATCTATGAATCCATTCAATGTTGCGATGAAATTGAATTGAGTGCTTTATTTTATCAGCGGTTTTGGCACATTCCGGTCACTAATGTGAAAACTTTTTGTATTTCCGTGATGAATGGAAAAATTCCCTTGTCAATAATCAATCATACAAGGATTGCTCTGATTACAAAAATCTCAAACCCAACATGTATGGTACATTTTAGACCCATAAGCCTTTGTAATGTATTATTCAAAATTATTTCAAAGGTGTTGGTGAATCATTTTCAAGCAGTTCTCTTTTTTTGTATTGATGAATCTAAAAGTGGGTTGTCCCAGGTAGACTTATTACTAATAACATCTTGGTGACTTTTGAGTTTGTACACTCGATGTGTAACAAAAGAGTGGGGGGGGGGAGGTCACTTTCCTCTCAAGTTGGACATGATTAAGGCGTACGATGAAGTGGAATGGAATTTTCTCGAAACCATGATGCTAAAGATGGGTTTTGTTAATGATTAGGTGAACCTCATTCTTCAGTGTGTATCCTCAGTATCTTACTCGGTAGTTTTAAATGGGTCAGTTGGGGAAAGCTTCACTCCTTCGCGAGGATTACGCCAAGGCGACCCTATCAGCCCGTATCTATTCTTAATTTGTGCTGAGGGTCTATCCACTCTCCTTCGACAGGCTCCGTCTGATCTTGGTATTCGAATTGCGCGCACTGCCCCTATGTCTCTCACCTCTTCTTCGCCGACAACAACCTGATTTTTGGTGAGGCAACAATAAGGGGAGCTAGTATTTTACGAGGCCTTTTATCAGATTACGCTAACTATTCTAAACAGCTTATTAATCTGAATAAATCAAGTTTTTTTTCCAGTGCCAATGTGCTAGATGACAATAGAGACGATTTTCGACGCATCTTGGGAATTAGAACTTCTCTCAATCCTGAGAAGTATTTGGGACTACCTTTGCTAGTGGGAAGAAATAAGAGGAAGACTTTCATTAGCTTACGAGACAGACTCATTTCATGTATACCGTGTAGGAGTTTTCGAGTGTTATCTCAGGGGGCAATGAGGTGTTTATTAAGTCGATTTTAAAAGTCATTCCCACTTACACGATGAGTTGCTTTCTACTTCCAAAATATTTTTTCAAGGAGTTGGAAACCATTATCGCTCGGTTGTGGTGGCAAAATTCAAAAGACAAAAGAGGCATTCATTGGTGCACCTGGGAAGTGCTATGTGATCTTAAGAAATACGGTGGTCTCAATTTTCGCGATATAAAGAAATTAAACGCAACTCTCCCAGAAAAGCAGGTCTGGCGTTTATTGCAAAATCTCACATCTTTAGTGAGCCGTGTGCTACGTTCTAAGTACTATATGGATACGGACTTTCTTCATGCCAAACTAGGTTCAAGCCCATCTTTAACCTGGAGAAGTGCATAGAGTGCGCGAGGTTTGCTAGAAAAAGGGCTTCGTTTTAAAGTTTGTAATGGTTCGTCCATCTTCATATAGAATTATTTCTAGTTACCGACTACGGTTCCAAAAAAGATAGCATCGCCACAAGTCCTTCATCTCTTCTGGGTGGCTGACTTGATTGATAGCGTCACATGTTGTTGGAATTCAGATCTAATTGAGGATGTGTTCAATCCAACTGAAGCTGCTGAAATTCTGTGTATCCCCATTTCTAATCTATGGTTACATATTATTACTTTTGACCCCAAGTTATCCCCCTCGACAAAGAGCTATTCAAGTCAATATGACAGTCTAAATGTCCAACGAAAATGACTATATAATGTTAGAAATTTGTCAAAAATTGTGTGCCTACAAAGAGTAACCTATGTATTAAAAGAGTGGCCTATGATTAGACATGCTTTCGATGTTATCAAACTCCTGAAGATGTGCCTCATGTTCTTCGCGATTCCTCGTTTGCAGAGCAGGTCTGACAAAAGTTAGGAATTCAGTGTCCTCTATTTACTTCCTTGTCAAACCTCACTAATTGGCTGGTCTCCCTCATTCAATCGGTTGGATGACCCATTTAACACCTCTACTTAAAATCTATATTACTTAATGTACCAAACATTATTATAATAATTATAAAAATTGTTTTAAGAAAATCTAATTTTTCTAAACACAGAGTATCTTCTAGTTTAATTTGAAATGAACCCCGCTTATAATATTATTTTCTATACAATTATAAAAGGGAAAAAGAAGACACATGTAGCCCAAATATAATTTGAGTTCATTAAAAGGAAAGGTCATTGAGAGATATATATGGCTCTTGGAGAAAAAAGAGTTAAGAGGAAGGTTCTTTGTTGTTGATGGGTAAGGTTGGTGAGGCTCAAGTAGACGGTGTGGGGATATGCATTAGTTGCACAATAAATAGTTGACTCCTTTGTCTTTTCAATATATATATATATATATATATATATATAAAAGCTTTGAGCAGAATCATTGAATTTGAAGATACCCATATGCCATGGAATGAAGATATTATGGCAATCTATCTATACCACAAATCTTTGAAGAATCAAGGGACCGAATATATGTTGTTTGAGAAAAGATTGAGAATGTTTTAGATTTTCATTTTTTATTTTTATTTTGAGATATGTCTAAAAAACTAGTTGTTTTAATGATGAGATATAATGCGGTAGTTGCACACCTCATCACTTAACTATGAGGTCTGGAGTTCGATCCCTATTCATAGGAATGAAGTACACTTCATGGTTTGCCATTTATCTCTTAGTGAGGGTATTTGCAGCAAAAGGATTAATCACTATTATCGACGGTGAATACCTTAACTCAAACCTCCAAAAAAATATTTTTAAATAAAAACATATTAATAAAACTAACAATTGTGTCTTATCTATCGATAAAGTATCTTTTAATTCCAGACAAATTAACTAAAAGATTGGAACATATTCTACAAAACTGAAATTTATAAATATATATTGTATATATTTTTTTCTATTTATATCATGTCACCTAATATGTTTTTGAAAAATATTTGGCACATAAAAGATTTACAAGTTTTTCGAGGCCATTAAGCTCTAACTAGATCTGAATGTTGGTAATAGTTCGCTCTCTCTTCGACAAATGGGGTGGATGACCGATCTCTGTTAGGTATTACGCGAAGGCAATATGCCTGTCGACGCCCTTGCCAAAAATGTCGCTCCTCTTCATAGCAACTTGATACCTTATGAGTCACCTCCGGCACCTATTCAGCTACTTTTAGATAGGGATTTGTAAGCATAAACATTGACGAGGCATCTCCTTTTTTTTTTTTTTTTACAAATTTATAAATCATAACTATTTGAATTGAAATATATTTTTTAAACTGTTCTTGAAATATTAAATGTAAAATGTACTGTAATTTAAATATTTTTATTTTTTACAATTATTAAATTATTTATTTACGTGACATATAAAAATGAAATATTAATATAAAAAATATACATAGATTAATACGTGGGTTACCGTATAAATACCATTAAAAATTTAACTCTTTACTTAGCATTTTCGTTGAAGAAAAATAATTTATTCTTATGAAAAGATTGACTTAAGTGTCAAATTAATTAAAAGTGGTTAAATTTGTAAAATTTATAAACATTAAAGTCTAAATTTATCATTATACCATAAAAATAGTGAAACGGTTTAAGAGAGTTGTACTTTACTAGAATAAGAACAAAAAAGAAAAGAATAAAGCGATTATAAATGGGTGATTATATAATAATACCAATTAATTAAGCAAACTTAGGAATAACAAAGTTTAGCTGCCAAATAGTGGATTCATGGTTATAGCAGCACTGAGCTAAATTAGATTAAATTAACTAATTTGTTGGGCTCCTTAAATATATGTTTGGCATTTTAGAAAACTGACTATAAAAAATAGATAAACATAAGATTTCTAGATAAGGCTGTTTATAAATCAAAAAATTAATTTCTACTTTACAATGAAGATGAGATTAAGAAGCACATTTCTAATGGAATCATATAATTGTTTTTTTAAACAAAGGAATCATGTCACTGTTTAAAAACAAGTAAACTAGCGGGATTAGCTGTTAGGTATCTCTAGGACAATAAGATATTCATATTTTGATGTTGTGAATAGAAAAAGTTGAATTGAGAGGATCATCCTGATATTAGACATCTACAAAATTCGATTCGAATTAATTGACCAATAAATTAAAAACCCATGATTAAACAAGAAAACAAGTAAATCGAGAAAAAAAGAATATAATGATCGCTTATTTTTTGAGATAAATATGATCTATTATTTTGAATTACCGAATAATTGGGTTACACATAAAATACGGCTCAACTTGAAAGTGTTGTTGCTACTCGCTTTATAGGAAACTGATATGTTTTACAAAAGGTACTCTTAAGAATATTAAAAAATTATAAAAATTGGTTTCAATAAAATAAAAAGAGTACGCAAGGAAGAATTTATGAAATGGTTCTATTAGAAAAAAGGGTGTTATTAATTTTATAGATTTTAAGTTTGAATAATTTATTGGACAGGGCATGCGCATTGGTTTCAATAAAATAAAATAAAAGAGTACGCTTTATGAAATGGTTCTAATAGAAAAAAAAAAGTGTTATTGGTTTTATAAAATTTAAGTTTGAATAATTTATAAAAAGCTAAGAAAAATTTTACGCTATGAATAATATATACATAACATGATTGGGTATTTTCACAGATTATATTTAAGTTTTTTTTAATATGACCACTGATTTTTTTATTATAACTGTAATCACTAATTTTGTCTAAGTTAACATCTTTTTATTTCGTTTTATAATAATGAGCTTTAATTATATATGTGTTGTTATTATTAAGGTTGTATTTATCTAATATTACTAGTATTACTATTTATTATTATCGTCTATATTATTATCACATATCACTATTATTCTTATTACTACTATCTATATTTATTATCTTATCTATTATATTATTAATATATATACTACTACTACTACTACTACTACTACTACTACATTTTTGATTGATTGCCTTTAACCATGTGTTTCTGTTGTACATACGACACATTCATTCATTATTTCATTCATTCGCACAACAGATAAAATTAATGGCTATCAAATCAATGCATCTTTCAATTGTACATGTGTATTTGATTACCTTTAATCACCTATCCTTGTTGTGCATATAACACATTACATGCATTCATTCTTAAAATGAACAAATGAAGGAAAGTTTTGCTAAGCTAGAGGTCGATTTGAGAGGTCAGATGGAACGAACTCAGCAAGAATTAAAGGACACCATCATCAAGTCCCAACAAGATATAATGAAAGGAATATCCCAACTGCTATAGTTTAGTCTATGAGGAAAGAATGTTGTTGAGAATCTTGTTCAAGGTTCGGGAGACCGCTCGGCCACCCCGATCTTTAAGAATCCTCTTGTTATCGGTCCCTCGTCCAACCCACCCCAAGGGGCATCTAATGCCCATCAAGACAGAGCCTTTGCTCAAAGCTCAACCTGGCATGACCTTCGGAGACACGACCTTTAGGGGTTTGGTTATCGGTTTTCTTCTTTGGGAATTGGCGTGTATAAGTCGTGCATGTTGAACTTTCTCTTGAAGTAATACTTAGAACCAACATTGCTATCATTTGCCCGAAGGTAGCAATGATCTTTTTTGTAAGGGTACTTGTTATGTTTGCGGATTTTCTTTCTAATGAAAATGCATTTTTCTTAATATACAATGACCTTGAAATCATATATATATGAATATACCTCCTTACCTCCGTAGGTCCTCGAATATCACATGCATGATGTGGCATTGATTCTAATGAAAGAGATCGATTGAATGTTGTGATAACGATAAAGTGAGATTTCCCGCTCCGTCCGCTCTGGTCGGTAGAACGAGAGAAGCAAGATTACTATTCCTTCGATGATGTTCGATGATAAGAAAATCTCCTAAGAAAGCCCAAATAGAGTTGCTTGAATGTGCTTAAAAAAAGAAAAAAAAAAAGAAAAAAAAGAGAAGAAGAGAAAAATAGACTATTTCAAAATAAAATGTTTCTAACTTCTGAGCATGGTAATAAGCATTAACAAAAAACACTCCAATTTCCGAAACCTGGTAATAGGAATTTTCGGATATGAGTGTGGAATTCTAGGGGCACTTCGCTGAAGCCTGAAACTCTTCGCTTCATGAGTGATGGTAATATTTTCAAAATCGTGACAATGCCGAGTAATTCAGGGAATTCTTGTATGCTCCATCTTTTTCCTCGAGCTAAAGGATTGTGACGAGTTAAATTCCCCTATATATAAAAAAGAAAAAAGAAAAAAAGAGAATGAAATAAAAAAAGAGAAAAAGAAAAGAAAAGAAAAAAGAAAAAGGGAGAAAATGATGAGAACTAGAAGGAATAGTAATCGAGCTGATCCAGCAAGTACCATAATCATGAGGATGAACCGAGCGATTTGGGACGGGTTTCGCAACTTCAAATATCGCCACAACATTCAAAGTCTTTAGAGTTGCAAGCTATGCTTGAAGTGATCATCGGAAAGTTGAATCTAAGACACTCTTGCATTTGATATCCGGGGCATCCTATTCTGTTTTTATTTTGATTAGAATTTTGGTTTCAAGGTTCTGTATATTAACCAAAAAGTCCATTCTTCATTAGAATGGCGACCAACGAATTGACATATTTTAAAACAAAGAGATTTCCTTGTATTACTTCAGAGATAAATGCGTCGCCGTCAGCGGAAACCAAAATTGAGAGGCATTACATGATGATGAAGCACCATTGGGGCATCATTGTTTGTGGGACAATAAGGGCATTTGCACATAGGATTTCGAATTAGAATAGATAGGATATGGCATACAACTTGAAGGTACTGGGCTAATGATTCTGATTAAGGCCATCGGACTCAGGGGTTGAGCAACACAAGTTGAGGGAAAATTTTGTCAGGATATGTGACTGAGGAGTGGTTGTAGTCCCAAGATGATGACCACCGACCTTAGAGAATGAAGACAAGCTAAAGACATGCATCTTTGCATTCTCATGGCCATACGCATCTTTGCATCATGAAATATGCTCATGCATCATTGGTAGTTAGACATCCCTATGTTAGGGGCATGCTAACTCACACCATCATATCATTGTGCTTTTTTTTCCTAAGCAGGTACTTGAAGATTGATAAAAGGGTTGGATCTACGGTTCCACGAGAAGAGAAACGGATCTCAAGAATCCTTTGACTGGTATTAAGGCCTTTAATCCCTGATTTCTATCATTCCTAAAGGATTTTTCTCAAAAGTCAAATTTCTCAATTTCATTCCTTCCTAAAGGATAATTTTTCTTAAAATTCCATTTTCTCAATTTTATCCTTTCTAAAGGATGTTTTTCTTAAAACTCAATTTCTCAATTTTATCCTTCCTAAAGGATGTTTTTTCTTAAAATTCCAATTTCTCAATTTTATCCTTTCTAAAAGATGTTTTTCTTAAAACTCAGTTTCTCAATTTTATCCTTCCTAAAGGATGTTTTTCTTAAAACTCAGTTTCTCAATTTTATCCTTCCTAAAGGATGTTTTTCTTAAAATTCCAATTTCTCAATTCTATCATTTCTAAAAGATGTTTTTCTTAAAACTCAATTTCTCAACTTTATCCTTCTAAAAGGATGTTTTTCTTAGAATTCAAATTTCTCAATTTTATTCCTTTCAAAAGAGGTTTTTCTTAAAACTCAATTTCTCAAAATTTTCCTTCCTAAAGGGTAATTTTTCCAATTTCTCAATTTTATCCTTTCTAAAGGATGTTTTTTTCTTAAAACTCAATTGCTCAATTTTATCCTTCCTAAAGGATGTTTTTCTTAAAATTCCCAATTTCTCGATGTTATCCTTCGTAGAGGATGTTTTTCTCAAAACTCCATTTCTCAATTTATTCCTTCCAAAAGGATATTTTTCTCAGAAATTCAAATTCCTTAATTTGGTCCTTTCTAAAAGGACGTTTTATTCATAATTCAAAATTCTCGATTTTATCCCCTTAGAATGTTTATTTAAAATTCAGGCTTCATGGCTTTTAAATTAAAAGAAAAGGAAAAAGAAAAGAATGTGAGAAAAGAAAAAGAACGAGAGGAAATAAGAAGAGAGAAGAGAGAAAAAAGGAATGAGAGGAAAGAAAAAAGAAGAAAAAAGAAAAAAGAAAAAGAAAAAAGAAAGAAAAGGAAAAAAAGAGAGGAAGAAGAAGAAGAATAAAAAGAATAAAAAGAAAAAAAGAGAGAAAGAGAAAGAAGAAGGGAAAAGAGACCCGCAACTTTAGAATTTCAAAGAAAAAGAGGCAGATACTCATAGCTCAAAACTTCGGGTGAAGGATTTCAGACTCGCGGCATTAGATTTTCTGAGCAAGAGAGACATATACTCATAGCTCAAGGTGAAGAGTTTTAAATTCACCATAATCAGGACTTCCGAGCAAAAGAGGCAGATACTCATAGCTCAAGGTGAAGAATTTCAGACTCACCATAATCAGGATTTTCGAGCAAGTGAGGTAGATACTCATAGCTCAAGGTGAAGAATTTTAGACTCACCATAATCAGGACTTCCGAGCAAAAGAGGCAGATACTCATAGCTCAAGGTGAAGAATTTCAGACTCACCATAATCAAGACTTCCGAGCAAAAGAGGCAGATACTCATAGCTCAAGGTGAAGAATTTCAGACTCACCGTAATCAGGACTTCTGAGCAAGAGAGGCAGATACTCATAGCTCAAGGTGACGAATTTCAGACTCGCCATAATCAGGATTTACGAGAAAAAGAGACAGATACTCATAGCTCAAGGCGAAAAATTTCAAATTCGCCACGTCAAGTTTTCAAAGCGAAGGAGGCAGATACTCAAAGCTTAAGAATTTCAGGCGAAGGATTTCGAACTCGCCACATCATGATTTAAGAGCAAAAGAGTTCAAGGATTTTCGTGTAGAAAAACCAGAAGGCCTACTCAGTTTGATTTTACCATTTTGGGAAAGCAAGTTAATTGGGTTTGTTCTCTGCCGCTTCAGACGAATGAATCAATTTTTGTCCGATCTGTCCCTTGCCGTTCCGGAAAGACATGCTAACGCTACCCACTTTGTTTCTGCCGCTTCGGAGGAGCAAATCACCCAAACAGGGAAGTTGGACAAAATTAGTGCTTATGATCTTTGCTTTATTCTTGTTTCACATGTACAAGCAAAGAGGGGCAATTGTAATCACTAATTTTGTCCGGGTTAACATCTTTTTATTTCGTTTTATAATAATGGGCTTTAATTATATATGTGTTGTTATTATTAAGGTTGTATTTATCTATTATTACTAGTATTACTATTTATTATTATTGTCTACATTATTATCATATATCACTATTATTCTTATTACTACTATCTATATTTATTATCTTATCTATTATATTATTAATATCTATTATTGACCATTACTACTATTACAATTTATTATCATATACTACATGTTATTATTATTAGTATTATCCACCGCTACTATTAATATTATTATTATTATTACTATAATTGTTATATTACTATCACTATTATACTATTATGTTATCATCTATTATACTATTGTCGTATACTATTATATAATAATAATAATAATAATAATAATAATAATAATAATAATAATAATAATAATAATAATAATAACTGTTATTAGAAAATCTAAAAAAGACATATTAAATAAACAAAAACCCAATTGAATAAACAAGCCCAAGTTTATTAAAAGTCCATTACAAATATTAAAAAAACTCAAACACAAAATAAAATACAAGGCCCGTTTGCGTTTGACCCATATACTAAAGCCCTAATCTGCCAAGGAAAGAAACCCTAATTGCATCTCATTGTGTTGCGCAACCGGCTCCCATTCGTTAGATCTGGGATAGATCTAACGGTTCAGATGACACCTCAACAGAAACCCTAGAAGCCATCTGCCTTAGCCCTAGCGCCACACTCCTCTCAACCGTCAGATCGGGCTTGGGACTTCGAACGACCAAGATCAAGTTCCCCAGGCGCGTGTGATACACGTGCGACGTTCCAGTCTCTAGACGCGCGCGTGCAGTCCACCACGAGCCCCATCAGCTTCCTCAATGCCGTCCAGATCCATCTCCGACGGTCAGGATCGCCACACGGCTCCGATTCACCAGCCAAAGCCTTCCTCTAGTCCCCTCCCTTGTACGAGAAGCTCACATGCAACAAAATAAACAGATGTCACAAGCAAAACGCAAAATACTAGAAATCACAGAGGCAAAAAAAATCAGAATCACAGCAGATGAATACCAACAAAAACCATAGCATAACCAATGGGTTTTTTTCTTCAATTTATGTAAATCAAGAAAAATGCAATTATCGGGCTATATAAAGCCGAAATGCAAACAATGTAAGGGGAGGATTTTTCATGTAAAAAGGAGAATTTTAAGAGAGCAAAAATTTGTAATCGAAAAGTTTCAGAGAAATACATGCAACAAGCCTCAAGTTTCCGAGGTATACCTTTGTTTTAGTCTTTCATTTCGAAGAGCATAAATTAAAAAAACAGAAAAGCTTTAGGGATTTCCGTTTTTCTTACCCTTGCCAGTTCAGGCTTCCTCCGTCTTTCGTTCCCGTCCGGCAAAAAGCCCACGTGATTCTCTTCTGAGAATACGGAGGGGTGAGTCGGTGAGGGATCGAAGGAAAATGGGGGTTAGGGTTTTCAAAAAAAGAAACAAAAAAGAAGGGCTTTTGATTCGGTTTTTCGCGAGGTAAAAGGGGATCTGTTTTCTCGTTTTTGGTTTCAACCGATCGAAGAAAGAAAAGGGTTTCGAGGTTTTTTTAGGATTCCGACGCTGGCAACGGCGACTGGAACCCTGATGGCGTCGAGAAAAACAGAGAGGGCGGGAGAGGTTCTTTGATCTTAGGGTTTTGTTTAGGGCTGAAAGAGGTCCCTTTTGTTTTTTTTTCGGTTTTTATAGAGTATCAAGGTTTTAAAATGGGATTAATCCCTAAATAAGCCCCTTCGCGTCATTTTTATTGCTCGAAGGAGGGCTTTCGCATTTTGAAATTATGCCCATAATCTCCCTGTGTTTTGTGTCTTTTCAATTTAGTCCTCATGTTGGTTCTAATTGACTTTTGGGTGGTCAAATCGCATCTTCAGTCCCTGTGGGTTTTCGT
The DNA here is from genome assembly GCA_030270665.1 of Hibiscus trionum. Lineage (NCBI taxonomy): Eukaryota > Viridiplantae > Streptophyta > Magnoliopsida > Malvales > Malvaceae > Hibiscus > Hibiscus trionum. The sequence goes on along the minus strand of BSYR01000007.1, from coordinate 1,623,237 downwards.
ACCTTTTCAATTGAGTCATGTTTCGTGTCTTAATTGGTTTTTTCAAATGGTTTTATTACAATCGTGGCCCCTGGCAGTTTCCTTGTAACCCCCTTAACCCGGCCCAGACGGTTGAACCGAATTAAGAAGTTTACACGGGGAAAACCAAAGTCAACCCGAAAGTCAACCTTGATTAACGACCCCTTTTTTTCTTTTAATCTTATCTAGATGCACGTTAACCCTAGTTATGTTCATACAAACATCATACTCAAAGATCAGCGCAAACGGAAAATTTTCAGGGACTTAATTGAACAAAACACAAACTTAGGGACCAAAATGTAAATTCTGGAAATTACAAGGATTTAACCCACCTTTAAGTTACCAATATGAAATTAGTCGTAATTCATGCTTGTCTGTCAAATTTCAGCTCAAACGGACATCACAAACTCATTTAATTGCATAAACAAGATTCGGGACCAAAACGCAAACAATGCAAAACATTTAACCAACAATTTCAGTGCCCAACGGTCGAGTGTTTCGGAACACGGAAGACCCGTTCCGAAACGTGGGACCGTTCCGCAACTGGTTCCGAAACAGTGCCTCGCAGTGGCATATCCGTTCCGGAACGGTTGCTTCCGTTTCGGAACGCCCAGGCCATTTCAGGCCCCCGTTCCGATACGGTAGCACCTGTTCCGAAACAGGCTGCCCAGATTGCAGAAAAATTGCTGGTTTAACACACAATTGGCCTATCAAACATGCTCCAAAGGCAACCATACTTTACCAGCTAGCCATTCAACATACAAAGAACATAATTGCATCAACCATTCATCAACATGGCATCAATTATGAAAATCCCCAATTCTATAGGCATGCATCCTACTTAGCAATCCATTCAAGCATCAAAACATCAATCCAAACACATAATGGCCAAATACAAGTTCCAACGACATTAACAACATAATACCAACTTAGGGAGTCCAAAACATCTCCCAAAACAACAACATAGGTCCCCCATTGCCAAATGCCCATAAGCTAATAGTGTTTAAGAAACCTTCACCATACATGAGCTTTGTTCACCACTTGGATTATTGTCCACCTTGCTGTCCTCAATGCACTTTAAGGCTCTGCATTATTGGTTTAAGAAAAGAGAGAGCGTAAGCAAAAGCTTAGTGAGGAATGCTCGTTAAAACCACACAATAATGCATTTATAAAACACCTTTATAAATCATTGTTCAAAACCACAATATACATGCTCATAAGCATTTAAAACAAGCAAACCATGCTTCAAGATCATAACATGTCATATTGGCCACAAGTGATACAATCAACATAAGATCCACACATGGACTTTTAAACACCATTGTGATCTTACAATTTTCCAAGGACCACACATGGACTTTTAAACACCATTGCGTCCTTAACAAGAATCATCCATGGACTTTTAAACACCATGACAAGGACCACACAAGGACTTTTAAACACCTTTGTGTCCTTAACAAGAATCACCCAAGGACTTTTAAACATCTTGGTGTTCTTAAATAACAAGGCTTACACAAGGAATTTTAACCACCTTGAACCTTAACCAAGAACCAACCATGGACTTTTAAACACCATGTTGTTCTTAAATAAACAAGGCTCACACAAGGACTTTTAACCACCTTTGTGACCTTAACCATCACTTGCCAATATGCATCATTAACAACAATATCCCACTGTTTTAAAGCATTTAACAAAGCTCTAAACATCATGTATCTTTAAGCATCAAACCACATTAAAACAATGTTAAAAAACAAGGATCTCTTACCTTGAGCATCCTTCAACACATGGCTTACAATCTCAGCAAATAAACATGCTAAATATGCTTTCAAAACAGGATTTAAAACATGCAAACAAACCACATTGCATACAACCAATCCATGGTTCATCATCAAGAGAGTTTTTCCGAAAACTTACTCTTGAGCTTAGCTAAGTTGCTTAGACTTAAACTAAGCTCCCAAACCTTCAAAACATTGGTTTCATAGCTGAAATCCAAAATCCACTCACTGATTCCGTTTCGCCTCTTGCCGAAACACCAATCAAGCTTCCGGATCAACACCACTAGGATCCAAAGATGACTCCCCTGTTTTAAACACATCAAAACAGTAGATTAATGCATCATCATGCATTAATATCCTCAATGAAAGCACCTAAACCCGCTGCTCTCATCCACACTCCATTTTCGGCTACCAAACACAACCGAAAATGCATCCAAACAACTCCACAACACTACCCAGCCAAGATCCATCAAATCTAAACATCCTTAAACATCAATTAACATCCAAAAAGGATCGTACCACGTCCTTATACCTCCAGCTATAACAGATCATCAAGATCACTCCAAAAACAACCAAGAACACAAGCTAAACTTAGGAAATTCAACCTATCCGGGATTGCATTAATTAAACCTCAATTTCACATCAATTTAACATTCATCTAACATCAAATTGACACCTCAAAACACTGCCCAATCAGATCATACGAAATTTCATCAAAATCAATCAAATCTTGCATTTAAAAGCCAAAATCAAGAACACATCTATAAAACCTTTTATAAAACATAAATCAAGGATTGAGAACTTAGTAATTTCAGTAAAGAACTGAGAGTTTAGAGGAGAAGGACGTTCTTACCTCCAAACTTGAGTTTTCTCCCTTTTTGGAACCAAATTCTTGAAAATCCACTTAGCAAATGCAAAGGTTTTGTTGAAGAGATGATTGAAGATCAAAAGAGAATTGAAATGAGATATTTAGATGGCAAAATCAGAGGGAAAAGCTCTGGAGAAATGTGTTTGGTTTGAGAGAAAAGATGAGAGAAAATGAAAATAGAAAATGTGGAAAGTTAGTTGGAAATTTAGGAAAATATCTTCCCTCCCTTTTCTTTTATTTAAAATCCATTTATTAAACCTTTAATATTTTAGAAAAATCTGGAGAAACTCCCATTGGGTAAATAGCTCCTTAAAGATTCAAAGTTTCAATCCTTTTTAAAACAGTCTCACAGTTTTCGAAAATTACATTTTGGTCACTAACCAAAATGTCACACTTCCAAACCTCATTTTGTAAAATTGATTTCACCAAACTCTTATATATAATAAAAGAGGATTTTAAGACATTTTCCCATATTTTTAATGCAACCCAAACTAGGTTTTCCTAAATTCACTCTTATATATTCGAACCGCGATCCGACCGAACCGGTCCGAATCCCAAAACTCCTAAGGCCAAAATTGGGGCGTTACAACTCCCCCCCCTTAAGAAATTTCATCCTCGAAATTTACCTGAAGGAAAGAGATACGGGAACTGCTTCAGCATGTCATCCTTCCGTTCCCACGTGGCTTCCTCAACACCACGATGTTTCCACAACACCTTTACCAGCTCAATGGTCTTGCCACGAAGAACCTTACTATCCGAATCCAGAATCATCATCGGTTCCTCATCATAGGTCAAATCCGGATTCAATTCCACTTCTTCCACAGGCATCACATGCGAAGGATCCGATCTATACTTCCGAAGCATAGAAACATGAAACACATCATGAATCTTCTCCAACTCTTGAGGTAACCTCAACTTGTACGCAACATGACCAACACGCTCAACCACCTCGTACGGTCCAATGTATCTAGGGCTCAACTTACCCTTACGGCCAAACCTCATCACCTTTTCCCAAGGGGAAACCTTCAAAAACACACGGTCACCCACCGTATACTCAATCTCCTTACGCTTCAAATCCGCGTAAGACTTTTGCCGATCAGAAGCTGCCTTCAAACGCTCACAAGTGAGCTTCACCTTCTCGGTGGTTCCTTTCAACAAAGCCGGCATCGAAACCAACTTCTGACCCGTTTCAGCCCAACACAAAGGAGTCCTACACTTCCTCCCGTACAAAGCCTCATAAGGTGCCATTTGAATGCTCGCCTGATAACTATTGTTATAGGCAAACTCCACCAAAGGCAAATGTTTCTCCCAAGAGCCCTGAAACTCAATCACGCAGCACCTCAACATATCCTCCAAAATCTGGATAACACGCTCGGACTGACCATCCGACTGAGGATGATAAGATGTACTGAAATTCAACCGTATACCCAAAGCTTGATGCAAACACTGCCAGAACCGCGATGTAAACCTCAGATCCCTATCCGACACAATCGACTTTGGCACACCATGCAGCCGCACAATCTCAGCAATGTACAGCTCCGCAAGCTTATCCAAGGAGTACGTAGTATGCACAGGCAAGAAATGCGCACACTTCGTCAGGCGATCCACAATCACCCACACCGAATTCTTCTTCGTTGGTGACAAGGGTAAACCAGATACAAAATCCATGGTAATCCTTTCCCACTTCCATTCAGGGATTCTCAACGGTTGCAACAACCCTGAAGGAACCTGATGCTCAGCCTTAACTCGCTGACACACCATGCACTTGCTCACAAACTCAGCAACATCCTTCTTCAAACCCACCCAATAGTACTCATCACGAAGATCTCGATACATCTTAGTACTACCTGGGTGCATAGCAAAAGGACTATTATGACCTTCAGTCAGAATAGCACGCCTCAACTCAGCATCATTGGGCACTACTATCCGACTCCCAAAACACAACACACCATCATCATTAAAACAGAAATCCGAAGGCCTACCCTCCGCAATATCCTGAACATGAGATACCAAGGAATCATCCAGCAACTGCTTTTCCTTGATCAACTGAACCAAAGATGGTTTCACTTGCAACTCAGCCACAAGACCACCATCACGCGAAATACTCAAACTGGCAAACATAGCCCTCAACTCAACAGCTACCTTCCTACTCAAGGCATCCGCTACAACATTAGCCTTCCCAGGGTGATACTCAATCGTCAAATCATAATCCTTGAGCAACTCCACCCAACGCCGCTGCCTAAGATTCAACTCCTTCTGAGACATCAGATACTTCAAACTCTTGTGATCCTTGTACACAGTACACTTCTCACCATACAGGTAATGTCTCCAGATTTTCAAAGCAAAAACCACCGCAGCCAACTCTATATCATGCGTAGGATAGTTGCGCTCATGCACCTTCAGCTGCCGCGATGCATAAGCCACCACCTTACCCTCTTGCATCAACACACATCCCAAACCAACATAGGACGCATCGCTATACACCACAAACTCTTTCCCTGATTCAGGTTGAACCAAGATAGGAGCTTGCGTCAAAGCTGCCTTAAGCTTCTCAAAAGCCTGCTGTCTCGCTTCCGTCCACTCATACTTAACATCTTTCTGCAACAACTTCGTCAAAGGTGCAGCAATCTTAGAAAACCCATCCACAAACCTCCGGTAGTATCCCGCCAAACCAAGGAAACTACGAACCTCATGAACAGACTTAGGAACCTTCCAATTCATCACCGCCTCAATCTTCTAAGGATCGACACGAATCCCTTCGGCAGAAACTACATGCCCAAGAAACACCACTTCACTTAACCAGAACTCACACTTGCTCAGCTTAGCATAAAGCTGATTCTCCAACAAAGCTTGCAATACAATCCTCAAATGCTCTTCATGCTCCTCCTCAGTACGCGAGTACACGAGGATATCATCAATGAATACCACAACAAACTTATCCAGGTATTCATGAAACACACGATTCATCATGTCCATGAAAGCTGCATGAGCATTTGTCAAACCAAACGGCATCACAAGGAACTCATAATGCCCATACCTCATCCTGAAAGCTGTCTTAGGCACATCCACATCCTTTACCTTCAACTGGTAATACCCTGACCTCAAGTCAATCTTAGAGAACACAGCTGCTCCCCGAAATTGATCAAAGAGATCATCAATCCTCGACAAAGGATACCGATTCTTGATAGTCAACTTGTTCAGCTGACGATAATCAATGCACATTCTCATAGTGCCATCCTTCTTCTTCACAAACAAGACCGGTGCACCCCAAGGCGACACACTCGGCCGAATGAAACCACGATCAAGCAACTCTTGCAACTGCGTCTTCAGCTCTTTCAGCTCCTTAGGTGCCATTCGATAAGGGGTAATGGACACAGGAGTTGTATTCTCATACAGCTCAATCCCAAACTCCACCTCGCGATTAGGAGGTAAACCAGGCAACTCCTCAGGGAACACACCAGGAAACTCTCGCACAATCCTGATATCTTGCACACGCAACTCCTTAGAACTAGGATTCATCACAAAAGCTAGGTAAGCTTCACAACCCTGCCTCAGCATCCGGCTCGCCTCCAAAGAAGACACCACATTGGCAAGAAACTTCACATTCTCACCAACCACAACAACCTCATAATCATCCGCAAGCTTCAACGAAACTCGCTTATTCTCACAATCCACAACAGCACGATGCTCAGCAAGCCAATCTATACCAAGGATTACATCAAAACCATAGAAAGGTAACTCCATAAGGTCAACATGAAAAACATGATCTTGCACGACCAAAGGACATCTTCTATAAAGCTTTCGAGTCACAACAGTCTCACCAAAAGAACTAGTGACACGCACACCAACATCCAAAGACTCAACAGGCAAACCAAGCAATTCAGCATGCTCACGCAATATGTATGAGTGCGTAGATCCAGAATCAATCAAGGAAAGTAATGACAAGGATTGCAAAGTAAAAGTACATGCGATCACATCCGCGTCATTCCTTCCCTCTCGCTGAGCATACACCCTGGCTTGGCCACCACCCTCAGGCTGAATAGCCACAACATGAGCCACACCCCGACCACCTTCCTCTCTCCGCTGGAAGTTACCACGGCCGCGCCCACGACCTCTCTATGGTGCAGCAACAACAGGAGCACGCACTTGGCCACCAGCCAACATAGGGCACTCTCTCCTCATGTGATCCGTAGATCCACAATTCCAGCACGCATTACCAGCTGCCACAACAGGAGCTTGTACCTCCCTCTCAGCACGAGGAAAATCACGTTTCATATGGCCACACGAACCACATGTCCAACAAGCACTCGGATCAACTCTAGCGTTGCCTCCCCGAGCAGGCGCACCACCACCTCGCTTAGCTGAGGACTGATACTTCTGATCACGTCCCCTCTTGTTCCGTCCACCACCAGAACTATATTCAGCAGCTCGCTTCCCAGCACCAGAACCAGCACTTTTAGAAGATAAACCCAAGTTCATATCAATATCCTTTGCTCGGCCCACCAGCACATCAAAATCATCATACTCGGTAGCCAGCACATACATCTTTACATCCGGAACAAGCTCAGGTGCGTATTAACTGAGTCGAACAAACTGTACTTTATACTCAGCCACGGACATGCTCCCCTGGGTAAGAGACATGAACTCCATTTTCTTCTCATCTAGGTACCTCACACCTAGATACCTTCTCTTGAACGCGTTCTGAAAGAACGTCCAAATTACGTCAGCTTTAGCCATCCCAGCGATAGTGGTTGTCCACCACGTGTAAGCATCATCCTGTAGCAAGGATACTACACAGCCCAACTTCTGCACATCAGTGCAACTCATCTGACCCAAGATTCTCTTGGTACCCTCTATCCAAGACTCCGAACCTTTAGCAGACAACCCTCTGAACTCAGTCCCTCCTAGACTGCGCAAACGTTCCAAAGGTAGTCTAACTCCAGCATCTCCCTGATGCACAGCTCCTTGAGCTCCAGCTACTGCTGCTTGAAAAGCTCCAGCAATAGCTTGTATCAACACTATCATGTCAGGAACAGCTTGCCCCTGACCAGCCTCAGGTCCAGCGACCCCAGCACCAGCTGCAGCTCCAGCTCCTTCACCCCCAGCACCACCACCACCAGGTGGAGGAGGTAAATCCACCGCACTCTCAGCATTCTCATCATTCTCGTTCTCGTTCTGAGCCGTAGCTCGCACATTACTCCTTAACTCTCTACGAGGTGCCATACTCTAACAATGCAATCACAATGCAAATAAACATAGTCAGGCCCAGCAAGGTAAGCAATCCAAGTACTCAAGCTCATTTTCAATTAAAAACAATATCATTTCATTAGCTTTGATTTGGCAATGGGTACCCACAACATGCTTCACCACAGCATACACTACAATTGTAACATACTTACAATTCACACATCATTCTTTCACTCAACAAGCATACAAAGCATACATACTTTAATCACACACACAACCATTCCCAATTACTCGAGAACTCAGCTCTGATACCACCAAATGTAACCCCCTTAACCCGGCCCAGACGGTTGAACCGAATTAAGAAGTTTACACGGGGAAAACCAAAGTCAACCTTGATTAACGACCCCTTTTTTTCTTTTAATCTTATCTAGATGCACGTTAACCCTAGTTATGTTCATACAAACATCATACTCAAAGATCAGCGCAAACGGAAAACGTTCAGGGACTTAATTGAACAAAACACAAACTTAGGGACCAAAATGTAAATTCTGGAAATTACAAGGACTTAACCCACCTTTAAGTTACCAATATGAAATTAGTCGTAATTCATGCTTGTCTGTCAAATTTCAGCTCAAACGGACATCACAAACTCATTTAATTGCATAAACAAGATTCAGGACCAAAACGCAAACAATGCAAAACATTTAACCAACAATTTTAGTGCCCAACGGTCGAGTGTTTCGGAACAGGGAAGACCCGTTCCGAAACGCGGGACCGTTCCGCAACTGGTTCCGAAACAGTGCCTGGCAGTGGCATATCCGTTCCGGAACGGTTGCTTCCGTTTCGAAACGCCCATGCCATTTCAGGCCCCCGTTCCGATACGGTAGCACCTGTTCCGAAACAGGCTGCCCAGATTGCAGAAAAATTGCTGGTTTAACACACAATTGGCCTATCAAACATGCTCCAAAGGCAACCATACTTTACCAGCTAGTCATTCAACATACAAAGAACATAATTGCATCAACCATTCATCAACATGGCATCAATTATGAAAATCCCCAATTCTATAGGCATGCATCCTACTTAGCAATCCATTCAAGCATCAAAACATCAATCCAAACACATAATGGCCAAATACAAGTTCCAACGACATTAACAACATAATACCAACCTAGGGAGTCCAAAACATCTCCCAAAACAACAACATAGGTCCCCCATTGCCAAATGCCCATAAGCTAATAGTGTTTAAGAAACCTTCACCATACATGAGCTTTGTTCACCACTTGGATTCTTGTCCACCTTGCTGTCCTCAATGCACTTTAAGGCTCTGCATTATTGGTTTAAGAAAAGAGAGAGCGTAAGCAAAAGCTTAGTGAGGAATGCTCGTTAAAACCACACAATAATGCATTTATAAAACACCTTTATAAATCATTGTTCAAAACCACAATATACATGCTCATAAGCATTTAAAACAAGCAAACCATGCTTCAAGATCATAACATGTCATATTGGCCACAAGTGATACAATCAACATAAGATCCACACATGGACTTTTAAACACCATTGTGATCTTACAATTTTCCAAGGACCACACATGGACTTTTAAACACCATTGCGTCCTTAACAAGAATCATCCATGGACTTTTAAACACCATGACAAGGACCACACAAGGACTTTTAAACACCTTTGTGTCCTTAACAAGAATCACCCAAGGACTTTTAAACATCTTGGTGTTCTTAAATAACAAGGCTTACACAAGGAATTTTAACCACCTTGAACCTTAACCAAGAACCAACCATGGACTTTTAAACACCATGTTGTTCTTAAATAAACAAGGCTCACACAAGGACTTTTAACCACCTTTGTGACCTTAACCATCACTTGCCAATATGCATCATTAACAACAATATTCCACTGTTTTAAAGCATTTAACAAAGCTCTAAACATCATGCATCTTTAAGCATCAAACCACATTAAAACAATGTTAAAAAACAAGGATCTCTTACCTTGAGCATCCTTCAACACATGGCTTACAATCTCAGCAAATAAACATGCTAAATATGCTTTCAAAACAGGATTTAAAACATGCAAACAAACCACATTGCATACAACCAATCCATGGTTCATCATCAAGAGAGTTTTTCCGAAAACTTACTCTTGAGCTTAGCTAAGTTGCTTAGACTTAAACTAAGCTCCCAAACCTTCAAAACATTGGTTTCATAGCTGAAATCCAAAATCCACTCACTGATTCCGTTTCGCCTCTTGCCGAAACACCAATCAAGCTTCCGGATCAACACCACTAGGATCCAAAGATGACTCCCCTGTTTTAAACACATCAAAACAGTAGATTAATGCATCATCATGCATTAATATCCTCAATGAAAGCACCTAAACCCGCTGCTCTCATCCACACTCCATTTTCGGCTACCAAACACAACCGAAAATGCATCCAAACAACTCCACAACACTACCCAGCCAAGATCCATCAAATCTAAACATCCTTAAACATCAATTAACATCCAAAAAGGATCGTACCACGTCCTTATACCTCCAGCTATAACAGATCATCAAGATCACTCCAAAAACAACCAAGAACACAAGCTAAACTTAGGAAATTCAACCTATCCGGGATTGCATTAATTAAACCTCAATTTCACATCAATTTAACATTCATCTAACATCAAATTGACACCTCAAAACACTACCCAATCAGATCATACGAAATTTCATCAAAATCAATCAAATCTTGCATTTAAAAGCCAAAATCAAGAACACATCTATAAAACCTTTTATAAAACATAAATCAAGGATTGAGAACTTAGGAATTTCAGTAAAGAACTGAGAGTTTAGAGGAGAAGGACGTTCTTACCTCCAAACTTGAGTTTTCTCCCTTTTTGGAACCAAATTCTTGAAAATCCACTTAGCAAATGCAAAGGTTTTGTTGAAGAGATGATTGAAGATCAAAAGAGAATTGAAATGAGATATTTAGATGGCAAAATCAGAGGGAAAAGCTCTGGAGAAATGTGTTTGGTTTGAGAGAAAAGATGAGAGAAAATGAAAATAGAAAATGTGGAAAGTTAGTTGGAAATTTAGGAAAATATCTTCCCTCCCTTTTCTTTTATTTAAAATCCATTTATTAAACCTTTAATATTTTAGAAAAATCTGGAGAAACTCCCATTTGGTAAATAGCTCCTTAAAGATTCAAAGTTTCAATCCTTTTTAAAACAGTCTCATAGTTTTCGAAAATTACATTTTGGTCACTAACCAAAATGTCACACTTCCAAACCTCATTTTGTAAAATTGATTTCACCAAACTCTTATATATAATAAAAGAGGATTTTAAGACATTTTCCCATATTTTTAATGCAACCCGAACTAGGTTTTCCTAAATTCACTCTTATATATTCGAACCGCGATCCGACCGAACCGGTCTGAATCCCAAAACTCCTAAGCCCAAAATTGGGGCGTTACATTCCTCTTTTAGTTTTTTTTATGTTTGTTATATTCCGTTATTTATGCAATTTGCCCTTTTTATCGAGTATATTAATTTGCATTGTTGTTATGTGTGGTTATTATGCATGTAATATTTGGTTTTTTAAATGTGTGCCCCCGTGGTATTTATTTTAATATGTGATTGTATGTTTATAATCTTGTTTAAGCATGTTTATGATGTTTGGTATAGTTTTGGTATGTATGTTTTTTAATATGTGCATATTTTGTCTTCTTTTGTTCGAATATGTATGTGACATGCATTCTAATATGTCATTACACGTGACTTTTAATATTTTGATAAGCATATTAATTAATCTTAATCATAAAAAGGAGATACTTATTAATTCGCGTATTCGAGTCGAAATATCCTAGCTTATTGGATATTCCTCAGATATTCAGATTAATTCGAATCATCTAAAGGTAAATCCGTAATTAAAACGAACAAGACCATGACATCATTCTATAATTGCTTGCATCATGCATAAAGGTGATGTACGGGATCCGAACCCTAAACTAACACGACAATCAGTCTTATATGATGTCAATTTAGTCTATAGTCCGGTGTACCGTCATCCTTTCTAATTAAATGTTTAATTAATTCCAAAGCCACAATTTGATATAGCCCGTCCTATTTAAGTCACGTTTTCATTTAAGAACGTTTTTGTTAAATCCACTTTGGATCTTAAATAATTTCTATCGCTTAAAGACAACAAGTCATTTGGTACCGATTTCTGGGTGTGATGATGGTGCTAACCCTTCCCTACACGTAACCAACTCCCGAACCCGTTTTAAACGAGTCTCTAGTTTTGTGGTGTCCGACCTACCTTAGTGGCCGGTGGCGACTCCAAAATTTCTACTGTTTTTCCAAAATTCGAATTCCCCATTTTTTTAATTAATCTTTTTCAAAAAGGTGATAAGATCTAGTATTTTTTCAGAAAAAAAAACCTTATCATAATAACCACAGAATATATCACAATTACAACGCATCTAAGAAGGAAAATAATGAGACTAATCTACCCAATTTTCTTACACCAAAAAACAAAGAAAAGTGAAAACTTCTATGGAGATAAGCATACAATCAAAATTCAAAAGCTTCTTCAATCCCCTAGTCTCTATCCAATCGGGACTCATAACAGATGAAAAAAGAGTGGTGAGCGATCCACACTATCCGACAGAATGTTCCGCTACCCAAGACTGATTACATTTGTAACGGCCTGAACTTCGGGTTAGCGAATCGGGTCTCAGACCGGATTTTGGGCATTTATGTTAGGATCCCAATTAATGAGTTTGGGCCTAGTAGAGAATGGAAGAATGGGGTGTTGGGCTTTTAATTAAATTGTCACACTCTGATTTTATGGTAAAAAATATAATAATGAAATAAATTTTGAGAATGGGTTAGTAGGGTTCGAACCTGCAACCGCACCCCTCCCATATCTATTGTGTGTTGAACCATTGAGCTATATGCTCATTTCTGTTAAAGGTTGCCTGTAATGACATTAGAATGAGTTTGGGAGGCCCGTTAGCTGAGCTTTAATAGCTCATTTGACTCCCCACCTACCCGAGTTGATCATTCATTTTGAATCTGGGAAATTCAAGGGTAACCAAAGTTTTCTTTCCCACCGTTCCGGCTCCGATCTGCCACACCGCCTCGTCGTGGCCGTCACCGCCACCTTCACCGTGTTCGCCGCCATACCCCGATCCCAGCCCTGCGCTCCACTCGCGGTGAGCGGTTGCCGTTCGTCGTGGAGATGGAGTTGAAGCTTCGTCAAGACCCCTTTGAACCCGCCTCTGTTTTCCTCCGTTCTGGCCGCCTCCGTCATTGGCAAGGTTTGTCGACCTTGCAGGCGTGTTCAGCGTACGGAGGTGAGCGAAACCCATATGTCCAATCGTTCATCCAACTCTGTTAAGGGCTTCGTCGGAGCTTCGTCTTTTCCGACGAGGTTTTGACCTTTTGGGTCTTTTTTCGGTAAGTTTCCGGCCAATTTCCGATTTGTTTTCGTTGTGGAAGTGTTGTGGACTAATTTTCCGTTCTGTTTACGACCAGATTGTGCCTCTCGACGTCTCCGGCGACCTCTCCGGCATTTTTCCGGTGAACGAAATATTTTAAAGTAAGTGGATCAGTTTTATTGCGGTCTAAGGATTCGAACCGATCTGAACCGGTCCAACCCGGTTTGAGTCCAACCTGAGTCTGACCCAACTCGTACCAGTACCCGACCCGTGTCCGACCCGTGTCCGACCCGAACCGGACACCCAACCCGTCTGTCGAGTAGATTCAGTCCGAGTCAGCCATTAAGTCAACTCAACTCGAGTCAGCACAGTGAGTCAGTCGAGTCAACTCAGTTGACCTCAGCCCGTTGGCCTGCTGTTGTCAGTGTTGACTTGCTGACGTTAGCGTTGACCTGCTGACGACAGCGTTTATTTTGACCCCATTGATCATTGACTTGTTGACATCAGCGTTGACCTACTGACGTCAGTGTTGACTTTGACTATTGACTTACTGACGTCAGCGTTGACCTGCTGACGTCAGCGTTGACTTTGACCATTGTCCAAAAAGTCAACTTTTCCAAAAACTCCTATTTTATGTTTTTTGACGTCATGAGTCCGTTTTTGAAGCCTGTTTCGCAAAATTCTGACCCGAAAGCCTCCGTATCTGACCTTGAACCCGAACTTCTATATGTTTTAATTTTGCAATTAAGAGTACTGTAAGGAATGAAATGTGAATTTGTGTAATTGAAGGTACTCATAGCTCCTTGAACGCGGATTATTGATGGGCGTCGAATTCGAGTTCGAGTGCAACTGAATGGGGTTTCATGAATCGACCGATATAGCTCGGAGTTAAGGTAATACAATGCATGCTTATGATGAAGTGTTTTGTAAACTCCACTTAAGTCGAATCAGATACGAGAAATAAGTATGGAAATTATTAAAACCAAAATATTCGAATAAGAATACTAATAGATCAGAAGTATCGAAAGTTTTAATAGTAATAAATAATACAGTTAAATCCACAACTCGATCAATAGTGTCTAAGATTCAATGCCCATAATATGGAGTAAGGGATATTGTATATGAGATTATAGAAATGCCCCTAAGGTGAATTTACTGGAAATATCGTTGTTTTCCTGAATTTACTAAAAGAAACTTGGATTTTCCCCCGAGCTCTGTATAACACATGAAGGTGAATTTACTGGAAATATCTTTGTATTCCCGAGTTGATCCTTACGACAGTAATGAATGAATTAATTGGAATGATCGTAATGACCAAAAAGACTGTAGTGCCTTCGAGCACCAAAATTCTTAATTAATCAGAATGAAAATTATACCCTTAAGTTCTAAATGAGTAAACCGTCTGTAAGGGCCGAAGGGATTAGAACGACTTAATTTCTACCGAGTACGTCTACGATGGAGGTGCTAAATAGTAAAATTGACAAAAATGATAGATTTATCCCAATTTCCAAAGTGACTGAAATGCCCTCTTGAGTTAAATAAGCAATTATGCAATTGAGGAAATTCTGGAATATCTAATAAGACTTTAAGAGCTAAAGTGCCCCTAAGTGTTAGGAAGCACACTCATGTATGTCCATCGCTCATGATGTCAATGTAAGGTAGTAAGATGCGCATGGATTATATGTTTGATTACTTAAAGCTAAGCCTTATAGTGAAGTATGAAGGCGACCGATCATACATACGATACAGTCGATGTCAAGTCATGATACATGCAAATTGCTCACATTTGAATGTTGATGAGTACTGTCAAGTTGGGATATGCTGCTTTAAACGAATTTTAGAGGCTTGATAAACCGTTGGAGCCCCTAAGCATTACAATCGTCATTATGTTATGATTGTGTTATATTATAAAACCATCATGCTAGCCAAATAACTAAAATACCCCGTTGGCCAAATGGCTGTAGCATCCCTGAAAATATCTGATAACCTAAAAGATCTTGATACATAAATTTTCAAATGCCTTATTAGAAAAACTGATAACCAAACAAAATTCTCGAGTTCTACGAATCACTGCTTATTCTTTACCGGCATAATTTACCAAAATGCACATGAGTGTTGAAATGACCATAATGCCCTCGTGGGCTTAAATGATTGAATCGTTCATGATATTTCTGAATTCAAAGAATCTAATGTATAAACTCTTGAAATGCTTGTTTTGAGCCGAAGGTAAGAATCCTATTCAATAGGGACCTCGTTTTTGAAATTCATTTAAATTGCCAAAAGTTCAATGTGTCCCATTCCGTAAATATCAAGTATCCCCGAGAAATAAAATTGATCTATCCAGTGTGTTCCATGTGTGTTATATTCTATTAAATGGATTGTATAATGAATGCATACTAGTAAGCAATCTAACGATTTATTCATGAACAATGCTATGATTGCAGAATATTTCAATTGTTATTGAGATTGTATCACTACGTTAGAAAATGAGATGAAGTGATGAACTGGATATACGATGACCTTCTCCGCCTACCTGATGTATGTTTGCTCAATATGTATACTTGGTATGTGATTGCTTGATCTGTGATGATATTGTCTGGTTGTCTGATAAATTTGATTGTATGATCTGTTAGCTTGACTTATGATGGTACAATCTGTTTGCATGATGAATGATGAAAATGTCTGCTCTGCTCAATGGTATGCCCAATTATCTATCAAAAGCATGAATCTTCCATTTCTGATACTCTGAATAGAAAATGTCTGTCACATGTATTCTGTTACTCACGTCTGGAATCTGAACACTGACTAATATCTGGGGTATAATGTTGGGTTATGTTATGAAGTTTCTACAGGTGCAGCCCTGATCTAGTTGGTAAATCCTTATGGACTCAAGGTCTCCCCTTGGGTAGGTTCCGATGCTTTAGCACGGGTAAATACTTATGGACCTAAGGCAGCCCCTTAGGTGGCACCTATGCCCATCGGGCCTAGGGTAAGTCCCTATGGATGCAGTTCTGGGGGGACTGCATATTGGTGTAAGGTTGGAGGGTAGTTACTAGTAAACCCTTGTATGAACTTGAACATTTGCATTGAATTATTATGTGTTTTTATGATATGAATGATAAGTACTTATGCATGTTTGATCTGTACTCATCGGAACATCCTAGACGCTAAACTTTTGTTTCCATCTCGCAATCTACCAGCTTGTATAATTCTCGTTTGTTACTAGATGATTGAATAAATAACAAGTACCGTTATTCTTAAGTATAACGTTACCCTAAATAGCCGAAAGGAAATGAAGATTGTTAGTACTGGGAACATCATGAAAATGTTATGCCTACCATATATTTGCATGAGCTTATAGCATCTTTTGGTAGTTCTGTATTAATGAGCTTTTCCAAGCTCATGTTGTTTTTACCATCGCAGGTTAAAAGAATATATAATGGTATAATGTTGACATCAGTGTTCGGAGTTCTCTCGGTGTTGCCTCTGGAGTATGGTATTGTATAGTTAGTGGGCATGTATGTCATGTATTGTTTTATGATAGAGTCTGTAAAGCACTTTCTGAAATTTCTATTATGTGTTTAAATGACTTCTTGAATTGTTATTTTAAACAGAAGTTGATTTTTCAGTTTAATAAGTGTTTTGAGCAAAAAAAAATGTTTTTATGTGTCTTTTTACTGTGGGTCGCTCTTGTGACCCTAATGTGATTTCCTAGGATCCGTTGTACCGCATAGGCGGGTCTAGGGGGTTACATAAAAGGTACAATCTTTTATTTTTGGAGAGTTTGGAATTGAAAAGATAAAAGGCTTAATACACTTTTCCCCCTAAACTTTACCTGTTTTCCTAACTTGTCCCTTAAACTAAGTTTTGCCCACTTTTACCCCTTAACGTTTTCTCCGTTACCCATATTGCCCCTACCGTTAAAAAATCTATCTTAACCGATCAGAAAGCGACACGTCATTTTCTTATTTATTTTTAAATTTTACAATAAAATAAAATAAAAAATAAAATAAATATATTAAACCATACCCTAAATTTACCCAAATACCCCCGTCTTCTTCCCCAAACCCTATTTCCCATTTCATTCATCGCCAACTCTATTTCTCTAATTTTAACCTCTAATTTCCAGATTTCCCATGGCTTTCCTTTCCCAATCTCAGCCCTCCGTTTCTATCCTTAACCAAGAAACTCTCCAATAGCGTCTCCAAGCGCTCATCGAAGGCGCTCACGAGTGTTGGACCTACACGAATTTTTGGCAGTCGTCATACAATTACTTGGGCAATATTGTCGTACTCGGCTGGGGCGATGCGTATTACAAAGGGGAAGATGATAAAGGGAAGTCGAAGATTTCTTCCTTTTTTGCTGCGGAGCAAGAGCACCATAAAAAGGTTCTCCGAGTGCTTAACTTCTTGATTTTCACTCATCGGTCACCGCTGATGACGCCGTCGACGAGGAAGTCACCGACACCGAGTGGTTCTTCCTGGTTTCTATGATGCAATCTTTCGTCAAGGGAAGAGGGCTCCAAGGGCAAGAACTTCTCAATTCGATTTCGGTTTGGGTTGCCGGTCAGGATCAGTTGGCTGGTTCGGTGTGCGAGAGAGCGAGACAATTGCAGATTTTTGGTTTGAGGATGATGGTTTGCATATAGTCGACGAACAATGTCGTCGAATTGGGGTCGATGGAACTCATCACCCAAAACTCATATATGACGAATAAGGTTCGGATTTTGTTTAATTTCAACAATGGGATCGAAGCTGGTTCTTAGTCTGTGAGTAATATTACAACTGATCAAGGCGAAAATGACCCATCTTCGATTTGGATTAGTGAGCCTAAAATGGAGAAGAATTCATGATTGAATAGAATTGAAATGGGAAATAGATTTCAAAGTTGGGGGTTAAATTCTTGAAATTAGGGGTTTGGGGATGAAGATGGAGGTATTTGGGTAAATTTAGGGTATGGTTTAATTTATTTTTTTATTATATTTTAAAATTTACAAATAAATAAGAAAAATGACGTGGTGCTTTTTGATTTGTTAAGATAGATTTTTTTAACGGAGAAAACGTTAGGGAGAAAAAGTGGGCAAAACGTAGTTTAATGGGCAAGTTGGGAAAATAAGTAAAGTTTAGGGGGGAAAGTGTATTAAGCCAAGATAAAATAAAAAAGAAAAAAGGGGTGGTAGGTGAAAAAAGTGAAAGGGGATATGATGGAGAAAGAAAAAATAAAAAGGAATAGAGAAAGGTGGATAGAGAGAGAAAACTGAAAAAGTGAAGGAGAAGAGCTTTGAAGCTCAATCTACTGCCGCTCCAGCATCCGTACGCGACACCACCGGTACAGGTGGAAAGCTCTCGCCGAGACAAGTCAGCCGGTAGTCGCTAATGTCGCCATCGTTCGCTGGGGTGAGGGAAAAGAAGTTCAGCCAAGTACAATATAAAGTATTTCCGGCGGCCAAAACTAGAATTGGAGGTCACCGACGAGCTCAACGGCCGGAGTACTATATACCTACAGTCGACCGCTGCTGTCCGACCACCAGAATGTTGGGTCATATCGGCACGCCCCGTGGCGTAGCGAAAAAATTAATCCGATGTAATCCTGCCAGGATCCATGTACAGGAACGAATCCGGGGTGAAAAGATGAAGAGTTACCTTTTAAAACTCTGGAAACTGGAAAACCGACGGTATGTCGGAATAACCACGTCAAGTAAAACCAGAATCGTGACAGGTTCGCAACGACCTCTATGGAGTCCACCCGAACAAAATGAACAAAGTTTCCACCTCCCTAACACTTAGGGGTAATTTTCGACAGTATTGAACACCTTCTAGGGAGAAGTCGAAATCCCTCTAGGGATTCCTGAGGGAGTCTAAAATTGACCAGGGGTTCTACCGGGACTTGGATTCGAACTAGGAAATCACCAGGAATTTGCCAGGGGGCAAGAGGAACACCAGAAAAATATCGAACAGCTTCTCAGAAGAAATCTGGGACTTGTCAAAAATTCCAGAGGGGAATTCCCAGGGATATGTCGAAATTTGCAAGGAGGAGTAAGGATGATTTGGTTGCTAGCCCTTGTCCCTTTAGAATAGTATTAAGAGATTTAATTCTAGTTGAATTCCTTAAATCCAAGTTCAACCAAAATTCATAAAATCTAATTCTACTTGAAATTGGTTTATATTATTTAATAATATTAAATGAAATATATATATTTAATTATGTAGAATCTTATTCTACATAAAACATGGATTTAAATATACATTATACTTAATCCAAATATATATATATATATATATATATATATTATATAGAATCTCATTCTATCTTTACTTGGATTTAAATATATTTAAAAATATATATTTTTTAATTATGTAGAATCTAATTCTTCATAAACTTGGAATTATATACATTATATAAATTCAAAATATATATTTAAATTTCTAGAATCTTATTCTATAATATTTAAGTCTCTAAATATTTTCCATATTCTAAATAATATCTGATAAATACAATATTTATCCAATATTATTCACATTTAAGGGAGTTGCCGATTTCCCCTATCCCATAGGGGATTTTTGGCAACCTCCCTAAAATAGGGAGTATGGTTTCCAATTTTGTTCATTTCATTCGAAGGGTGTGACCCTTGTAGGTTCATGCAACGTTAGCAGCAAAATTAGAACTGTTCTAATTTTACAAAAATGAGTGTCATCTAGCAATACATCTTTGCTACCTATGTTGCATGAAGTCATGGTTTGACTTTCCTAATTCCTGAATAAACTTCCTTTATGTATTTCATCCCTTTGTCCTTTATATCTTAGATGAATACAAGTCATGGGTTAGTCACACTTGCGTTGTCCATCTAGTGTTTCTTGATGTCTTGAGTAGATTATGATAAACGAATCTCTATGGTATCTCATATCATAATATTCGAGCATGGCCATGCATTTTCTAATCTAACTCAATCAAGTGGTCGAAGATATTTCTTCCATTATGTAGGAGGGACAAATCCTTTCTTGATCAACAATATTTCACTACATAGGTCATCACGTATCCAATCATCAGTCTTTATAATGTAGTCAGTTACGACACACGTTTGATTATGTCAAAATACGTAAATCTTTATGTTGAAATCATGTTGATCTCAAGTCTGAGGATTATACATATGTTTATCATGAGCAATGTTGTGACTGTCACATAATTACCCATGAAACATGCTCATAGCGGGTCAATCCAATATGTTGTTCTCTAACAAATACTTATGTGTTGATTTTGACATCTCTATGTCAATGACAACGCTTGTCATCAACCACATGTTAGTCTTTATATATTATCAATGTCCATACCCGTAATAATATTCGACTAAGGATCATATTTAACAATAATCGTATTATTGTATGAACATTATTATCCAATGGTTAGTTTGATGCACAGAAACATACCAAATGATAATAACGGCAATGCCATTACTTGATAAATCTAGTAAAATAGTATGTCTATTCAATCATCATATGATTGGTCTTTGGGCATACTCCAACAATCTCCCACTAGCACTAAGACCAATCATTCTCGTATCTAATACGACATGGCTTAGTGTAACTGACATGCTTATACTGTGTCAAAAGCTTTGTCAGGGAGTTGACAAAGTTATCAACTTTGTGCGTATGTTCCATACTTTCACATCTCCAAGATGTAAGTACTTTAGAATATGTTTGGATTTATTGATGAGATCTGGGTTTTATTTGCTTACGCAAAGGTTCCATCATAACAGAGTTATGTAGCATCTAATATGCTGGGAACAACCCTTAGTTCAGAAGTGAACCCTTTAGATCCAAACATCCTTCTTTATTGCTATGTCGACTGTAATACATTCAGCCTATGTTGTAGAGTTAGATATTGTCTCATGTTGCTAACTCGCAGCATCTTTTATTAATGCAAAACAGATTACGATTTTTAGTTCCTTTTGATGAGTATGTTATCTACATACAATACTTCGGAAAGTAACAATGCTCCCACTAGCTCTTTTGAAAACAAGACTCCCCTTTGTTTCTAGATAAACCAAACCTTTTGATTTTATCTTCTGAAACGAATATCCCAACTTCGAGAAGCTTGCCTTAGTCTACGGATAGACCTTTGTAGCTTACATACCTTCCAAGTATTTACTGGAGTGACAAAACCTTCTGGATGTGTCATGTACACATATGTTTCAAGTTTTCCCTTAGGAAAGTGGTTTTGACATTCCTTTATTTGATTCCATAATCATCGTATGTAACTACTTGCAAGGGAGATTAAGATGGATTAAACATAACTACAAGGAAGATGCTTTATCATAGTCTATACTATGAAGTTTGTCGAAAACTTTTAGCGACGGATCATCCTTTGTATGTTTTATCATCCATGTCGGTTTTTCCTTTTTGAGAAACTCATCCATACCTCTTAGGTTTTACCCTTTTAGGTAACCAAAGTCTATACTTGGTTTTAGACATGGATTCCATCTCATATCTCATGGCTCTTAGCCATTTCTCGAATTTTGGGCTCACCATTGCTTTCTGATAAGACCTAGTCTTTATCTTGATCCGAAAGGAAGAGTGTTTCCATGTACAGATAATGAGAAATCCATATTTCTCAAGTATATGGTATTCTCTTAAGGATAAACACAATGGTTGTGTTTTGTTCCAATGTTCCTTGATCATTTGTGGAACATTCTCAATCTTTGGTTCATAAATTTGTTGTCTAAAATTTCTTCACATTCCAAATTCCATTTTTTTCCTTTTGTGAGAGGTAATCTCTTTCGAGAGAAACTCTCGTTTGAGCAACAAACATTTTGTTCTCGTTGAAAAATGAATTCCCTTAGTGATAGTATTCTCTTTCGAGATAAACTATCGTTTGAGCAACAAATATTTTGTTCTCGTTAAAGTTGAAGAAATAATATCCCTTTGTGAGAATTAATCTCTTTCAAGATAAACTCTCGTTTAAGAAACAAACGCTTTGTTCTCGTTAGGATAAACAACAAATGGAGTTTTTAAGGTTCGAACTTTGTAAACATTTTAACATGTAAGTAACCTTAAAACTTCAAAGGTATTCTAGAACAATTCTTAGTCCATATCTTATATGACGTTTCGAAGAAAAAAAACACGATTAAGTATGAGAGTTATTTTTCTAGTTTGTAAAGAAGTCAAAAATGACTTGTTTTGAATCGAAGCATGTCTAACATATTTGATTCTCTTTCAAAGACTTTTCGTTCCACTTATGGGATTTAATTATGGGACAATCCCATATTCTTTGAAAGTTTCATCAAACTTTAAATATTTTTGAATTTGATCTCATCAAATTACCTTAATACTTTTATGAGTTTGAGATTAGTCATTTGTTTTATTTATCTTATAAATATTATTGATTTGATTAGTTTAAAGATCATTGATTCGTTGTGCCATAAGAGATTAAAAGAATAACATCTATTTTAATAATCTCAAAATTAAAATATCTTGACCTTACAAGATAACTAAAACTTAGGCACAAAATAATAATCTTAAAAACTAAAAAAAATCTATTTAAGCAAAAACACATGTCCCAATGGATGATGTAGCAACTCTTGCTTTATTTCCATTCGCAGGTCCATGTCTATTCTGATGCCTCACTCGTTTTTGCTTTCTTGACTTCTTGTAGGTGTGTGGGGCAGTTTCTCTTCCAATGTCCGGTCTTGCCGCAATGGAAACATTTTCCTTCCTTCTTGATTCCCTTCTTAGGTTTCAATGCCTCCTTTCCATCAGTTTTGTTCTTACCATCACCTTTAGACTTTGCTGCCGATTTACCTTTCTTCTTGCCCTTACGGATCATCAGAACAGGTTTAGGTCCTACCTTCTTCAGGTTGATTTCAGACGTTCTCAACATGCCGAGCAACTGTGGCAGCGTCTTGTTAATTTCATTCATATTGAAATTAAGGACAAACTGATTGAATCTATCCGACAACGATTGCAGGATGACATCAGTAGCTAATTCGTCTTTTAGCGGAAAGCCGAGCTTCTCCAACGTTTGGATGTAGCCCATCATTTTGATGACGTGAGCTCCTACGGGAGATCCCTCACTCATCTTGCATTGAAAAAAAGCTTTAGAGGTCTCGTACCTCTCTTGACGAGCTTGCCCTTCATAAATCTCCTTGAGATTTTGAATCATATCATAAGCTACCATGTCCTCATGTTGCTTCTGAAGCTCAGGGGTCATGGAGGCAAGCATAAGACAACCGGCATCCAGCATGTCGTCCATGTGTTTCTTAAAATTGTCTTTGTCAGCTTTGGAAGCAGTGGCAACTGGTTCATCAGGAACATGTTCTTCAATGACATATTCATTCTTTTCATGTTTGAGAACAATTCTCAAATTGCGGAACTAGTCAAGGAAGTTTATGCCATTGAGCTTATCCTTCTCAAGGATAGATCGCAGAGATAGAGTATTATTTGCCATTAATTCTACAACAAAGAAAATATGCTACATAAGTTTTACTAAATTTTAAAATTTATAGATAGGTCTTTACTATAAATTTACTCCCACTATTTTCTTCAAAATTAAAAACCCTCTAGTTTTAATTTCGGAAAAATGTTTCGATAGTTTTTCTAGTGAGTGAGGATCCGTATTTCACCATTCCTAAATCAGCTTTGGCCAGTCTTTTAGGAAATGGTTATTTAGGTAAGTAACACCTTACTAATTACATCTCATGTAATTCCTCATCTTTTGGCGAACAACTCTTGTTATTTAAATCATCTTATGATTATCCAAAACTTTTAACCACTAGGTTTTCTAATCCTATTAGAACAACCCAGCTAAGTCAATACCAATATCTCAACCGGCGAATATCACTAGTTTATTCTTCGCGTTTAACTAAGATAGATAAATGTGACATTGCTTTGGCAAATCTCGCATTATATCGATCGAATCTTTAACGAGGGTAAATATTGGATGGTTAAAACAGACTTAGAATTATAGTGAGGGACTTACTTAATTATCTCATCATTTTAACATTGATCCTATCAATAGAACTATGTTTAATCATGCTTATAAAACATCCATTGCATCACATATAAGGTAGATATAAGCGGTAAATAAATATGCAATGATTATAGCCCTTCTTAACCTAAGGCGACCCGTCCCAAGCCAATGGGAGGACCATTCTACTGAAGATAGAATTTTCTTCTGAAACGCCCGGTCCACCAGGGAAGGCCCACCACGCTGCTACCTTGGTTCTTGCTTTATCTCCATGAGTATTTACAATTTTTAGAAACTTGTGTTACACGCGAGGGAGTGAGATGAGAAGAGAAGTACAATAGAGGATAGAGAAAGGCACAACACGCATGCCGTATTTATAAAAACCAAAACTATAAAGGCTATGCTATAACCATGCAAAACAAACACCGTGCAATCTAACATGCATTTCAAACATCGTGCGAACAAAGTAACGACGTGTTTACGGAGTTTTAAACTGATTATCCCTATGTTGCGGCTAATGAGCCAAAGAAGGATCACGAGGTTTCATAAACCATTTGCGTTAACGAACAAATGCACCAGGTAGGTCAACATGAAAGAGAGGTGGCGCACTAGGCACACTTAAGTACCGGGTCTTTGATGATGCCAATCCTAGACATGCATTTTTCATAACGTCTAACCATAACTCTTATGGATTCACCGTGAAAGATAGTTTGATAACTTTTATCAAATTAGAAGCCCTTTCAGAGATTTCATAAATCTATGAAACTACGAACAACTACTTGTTCTCTAGACTAACTATTAGTCTCAACATGTTAACTTTTAACATTGAAGCAACCTAACATAGTTATGATTAACTCTTAATCATTCAGTGATAATTGAAATAAGTCTTTATTAGGTGTGATACGATAAACGATAAATATCTAAATCGAATCAAACATCATGCATCTCATACATAAACATCACCCAAGAATTTAAGTTCGAATTCGTATGATACAAGTGGCTTTGATACCACTGTTGGGTCACGTCGGCACGCCCCGTGGCGCAGCGGAAAAATTAATCTGACATAATCCAGCCAGGATCCATGTACAGGAACGAATCCGGGGTGAAAAGATGAAGAGTTACCTTTTAAAACTCTGGAAACTGGAAAACCGACGGTATATCAGAATAACCATGTCAAGTAAAACCGGAATCGTCACAGGTTCGCAACGACCTCTACGGAGTCCACCAGAACAAAACGAACAAAGTTTCCGCCTCCCTAACACTTAGGGATAAATTTCGACAGGTTTGAACACCTTCTAGGGAGAAGTCGAAATCCCTCCAAGGATTCTCGAGGGAGTTTGAAATTGACCAGGGGTTCTACCGGGACTTGAATTCGAACTAGGAAATCGCCAAGAATTTGCCAGGGGGCAAGAGGAACACCAGAAAAATATCGAACAACTTCTCAGAAGAAATCTGGGACTTGTCGAAAAATCCAGAGGGGAATTCCCATGGATATGTCGAAATTTGCAAGGAGGAATAGGGATGATTTGGTTGCTAGCGCTTGTCCCTTTAAATAGTATTCAGAGACTTAATTCTAGTTGAATTCCTTAAATCCAAGTTCAACCAAAATTCATAGAATCTAATTCTACTTGAAATTGGTTTATATTATTTAATAATATTAAATGAAATATATATATTTAATTATGTAGAATCTTATTCTACATAAAACATGGATTTAAATATACATTATATTTAATCCAAATATATATATATTTATTATATAGAATCTCATTCTATCTTTACTTGGATTTAAATATATTTAAATATATATATATATATTAATTATGTAGAATCTAATTCTTCATAAACTTGGAATTATATACATTATATAAATTCCAAATATATATTTAAATTTCAAGAATCTTATTCTATAATATTTAAGTCTCTAAATATTTTCCATACTCTAAATAATATCTAATAAATACAATATTTATCCAATATTATTCCAATTTAAGGGAGTTGCCGATTTCCCCTATCCCATAAGGGATTTTTGGCAACCTCCCTAAAATAGGGAGTATGGTTTCCAATTTTGTTCGTTTCATTCGAAGGTGTGACCCTTGTAGGTTCATGCAACGTTAGCAGCAAAATTAGAACTGTTCTAATTTTACAAACAATGAGTGGCATCTAGCAATACATCATTGCTACCTAAGTTGCATGAAGTCATGGTTTGACTTTCCTAATTCCTGAATAAACTTCCTTTATGTATTTCATCCTTTTGTCCTTTATATCTTAGATGAACACAAGTCATGGGTTAGTCACACTTGCGTTGTCCATCTAGTGTTTCTTGATGTCTTGAGTAGATTATGATAAATGAATCTCTATGGTATCTCATATCATAATATTCGAGCATGGCCATGCATTTTCTAATCTCACTCAATCAAGTGGCCGAAGATATTTCTCCCATTATGTAGGAGGGACAAATCCTTTCTTGATCAACCATATTTCACTACATAGGTCATCACGTATCCAATCATCAGTCTTTATAATGTAGTCAGTTACGACACACGTTTGACTATGTCAAAATACGTAAATCTTTATGTTGAAATAATGTTGATCTCAAGTCTGAGGATTGTACATATGTTTATCATAAGCAATATTGTGACTGTCACATAATTACCCAAGAAACATGCTCATAGCGGGTCAATCCAATATGTTGTTCTCTAACAAATACTTATGTGTTGATTTTGACATCTCTATGTCAATGAAAACGCTTGTCATCAACGACATATTAGTCTTTATATATTATCACTGTTCATACCCGTAATAATATTCGACTAAGGATCCTATTTAACAATAATCGTATTATTGTATGGACATTATTATCCAATGGTTAGTTTGATGCACAAAAACATACCAAATGATAACAACGACAATGCCATTACTTGATAAATCTAGTAAAATAGTATGTCTATTCAATCATCATATGATTGGTCTTTGGGAATACTCCAACAAGGAAGGCTTCTCACGCGCCCTCACGCACTACCGGCGAGGGTGGACATGGTTCAGCCTAGGTGAGTGCACCATGCTGCGGTGCACTACGCAACACTAGATTGTCCTCACATGGGTACACCGAAGCCTTGGTGCACATGCGTACACTGGATCTGGCTCTCTAGAGAACACTGAAAACTCCATGCACCTAGGCACACAAGATTCTGTTTCTAGGGTGCACCATAGCTCTCATGCACTTGCGTCGCACCAGATCACTAGGCTTTGATTAGAGTTGACCAGGCCGTTGACTTTTTTCGGGGGACCTTACCTTGGGGTTTCTCGATGTTCATGTAACACCCCAAAAATTACGCCCAAATTATCAACCATAGATTCAAAAAATCCCTAATTTTGAAACCTAATTTTGAAACCCCTAATTCTTGAAACCCTAATGATTTGGGAATTTAATTCAAAAACCCTAATTAAGTTTGAGGGGTCAATTTATAAATCATGAAAAACTTAGGTGCTCGTCTGCAAACCCTCATACAATTCAATGACTACCCTTGCAATTTTACCCTAATATTTGGGTATTTAATTCCCTTCGGCAGTATAGAATCATTTTACAGCCGCACCTTCTGTCTCTCTCTCGACATCTCCCTTGATTTTATGTTTCTTATTTCGATCGAACCTTTGTGAGTCTCTAGCATCACACAAGTATAACCATTATTTTCCCCTTCGTCTCGTAGATGTTATCGACCTTGAAGAAGAAGATTTACCACCTCATTCACCTATTCGATCTAACCACGCACGTACCACGAGGACAACACGTGAGTATTCTTTTAGTTTAGTATTAGTGTTAAATTGGTGACATAGTGTTAGATTTTGATCTAGAGTTTTATATTACAGGTTCCGATTCAGCTAGATCCGAACGTGAGAGACGTTCCTCCCGACGTTAGAGCTATTGCTGATTGAGGTATGTTTTCTTACTGTGCTACATGTTTTCTCTTTGTTGATGCATTATAGTTTGTATGGTTGACATCACATGTATATGATTTCAGAATGTTTTTTAAGTATGATTTATGAAACATTGGATTTACGGAACTATGATTTATAGATTTATGGATTTATGGACCATGATTTTTGAATTATGTTTATGGAATATCAGATTTATAGAATTGGTTTTAATGAAATTTGAATTTTAAACATCATATATGTATGAGCATGGGTTGAGATTTGTAAGGAGGAAGTTTAGTGGTTTCACTCTTCGGGCTAAATTCCACTTCGGATTGGTGGTCGTAGGGAGAAGGTTATGGGAACCTTCCTCATTTATGGCAGACGTAGTTGGGTGCATTTCACTACGCTTGTGATATTGTACCAATTTTTATGTTTTAAAGAATTTCAAGAAAATAATACTATGTTTTACGATTATGATTTTTCTTGCACTTTAGAGACACACTAAGCTCTTTAGCTTACTCCCCCATAGTTTTCTCTTACATATATCTTTAGACTTAGGCGACGTGGTACTTGGAGGATCTCAATTTTATTTGATTATTTTATTATTCAGCATGAACTAAATTTAAACTATCAGATTATTATTATTCTTTGTTTTGGGATATTTACGTATTTCAGATCGTGGAACTTTATATTTTGGAATTATGTTTCAGTATATATTTACAAACTTTATTTCAGATATTTTATTAAATGATCAGAATATTTTTATAATATTTGGGTTTTGAAAACAATTGTGGTATTTTATGATATTTATTGTTAAGTAATAATTAATTTATTTTATAAATTATTTAAACCTAAAATTTATTACTTGAGGGAAAAGTTTTCAACGGTGACTTCCTAAATTCAGTCTTTTCTTCTATGTCGGGTTTAGGGGGTTACAGTTCTGGATCTAATGGCGCAGTCCGTTTTGTCAAATTTGAACCAGGTAAGCTGTTTTTATGCATTTGACCTTGTGATTTGATTAGGACATGAATTAACATAGTTTCATATTCGTTGGTATACGAGGATTATTTAGGATCGGGTATCGGGTCAAGTGGAATATTTGGGAAGCTTGGATGAGGACTTTAGCGATATCAACATAAGGTTAGTACACCTCGAACTCCTATTGCTTCATGAGCATCAAAAGCGTAATTTCCTTGCTTGTTAGTGGTTGCAAAATAGGTTGATAATAGATAAGCATGAGTAGAGACCGATTGTATGTGACTCGATATTTTGAGATGCATGATGATTTTACGGATATGATGGGACTACTAGAGGCTTTAGAGACCGTGTAGTGTCGTTTGTGATTCCAGTATGATTAATTGATGATTGTAGGATTGATTGAGATAAATGTAACGTTTTGTATGCTTCTTTGAATGGACTGACGTGATTCGATGGAAAACAACTTAATTGACTTCTATAGGCTTTAGGGATTGAGTAAGCGTTGTATTATTGTGAGTCGAGAATATGGTATGAATTCGTAAATAGGGTATCGGTACGAGCTTGAGTCGTACCGGTACTCGTAGAAATCTAGGATTTCCAGTAAGTAGTATCATCACGCGTTTGAGTACCGATACTCGAGGGTACCATATCAATACTCATGTTTGAGTACCGTAACCCGATACGCTAAATAATCAATAAATGTGATTTGAGGATGGAAATAGACATGAATATTAATAATGGAATTATGACTTGATAAATGAGATAACAAGGATTAAAGGTGTCAATAAACGAGATTAATTATATACCTTTCATAATTTATTAACAACTCGGTAATGTAAAAGAAATGATGTGTTCATGTTTAACAATGATAGGGAGATCCTTGGGATCGCGTTTCTTGTATGCCGAGAAGGCATTTGATTGGTTGAGTCTCCTTGGTTGATGGGATCTGGATACCCAATGAGAGAAAGAGTGTGTTGCAACACCGTGGTTGATGATTCACAAATGTAGGATCCCGATGCTTTGTGGACAAGGGCCTCATTCGAATGCTCAATGAGAGATTTCGAGCATGAGTGGAGGATCCTGATGCTTTGTGGACGCGAGCCTCACTCAGAGTGGAAGATCTTGATGTTTTTTAGACGTGGGCCCCACTCAGAGTAGACGATCCTGATGCTTTGTGGACGCGGGCATCACTCGGAATGGACGATCCCGATGCTTTGTGAACGTGAGCGTCGCTCCTATATTGTGGTAAAATGCTTGTATGCTATATGGTTTGGCGGCTAGAGTTAGCGCCATAGTTATATGATGTTATTGCCATGTTTGAGTATGGTTGGGCCTTGTGGGCATTGTATGATGATTGCAATGTTAGGAGCATGTGTTTGGACGACTAGTGGTAGCGCCACATGTTTATTTTTCTCACCTTATTGCTCGTACTAGCTTGCATGCTTATGTTTATGATTAGCATGAGGTATGATATAGTAGATGTGTACCACTGAGCTTTGTAAGCTCAACGATCAAAATTGTTGTTTCTGTGCGTAGGTTGATCGTGGGATCGTGAAGCACTATCAGTTCAGGATTCTAGCTTGTTGAGGCTTTCAGAGTACGATACTTGAGTTTAGTGGGCTATGTATTCATAGGGCCTTACGTGTGGAGTTTGTACGGAGTCTGTATCTTTTACTTTTGAAATTGTATAAATCAAATCAAATGTTTAAATGTTTTTAGACTGAATTGAAGCTCCTTTGTATTGTTTCAATTATTTAATTATATTTTCAACTATTAACTTTAAATGCTTTTGAGAAATAACTTGTTTGGGCTAAACCTACTTGAGAATTTTAATGGTTTTCATTTGGTCTTGAGGCCGAAATTGTGACATCCGAGTCGGGGTGTTACAACAGTGGTATATGATCTTAGGTTTAGCCGATTCTAGGAAACTCTAGGGTGATATAGGTGTTTTGGTAAGGTGTCTAGTGAATACAATCCCTTAAATTGAGTTCGTACTCCTTAAAGACTATAACCTTGATGGTGTGTCCAATGTTGCGACGATAAAATAGTTGTGAATCGTGGCTTAGAGGGTCGAGTTAAGTGTTGAACCGCTCATGAGAGCAATGCCAAAGGTGAAGTCTTCTCGGATTGTTGAGATACGAGTTGGTTGAATAATGCCAGAGTCGGGGATATGTCCCCTCTAGGCACCCGAATAGTGTCTTCGTTGAGTGTTGTGGTCGTTCTAGAGCCTTTGAATACGTTATAAGAGTTTGTGGCAAGGAATCTTCATCGTTATGTGGGAATAACGTTTGTGAAGTGTGGATAATCCACTCCCGAAATCAATGAGTGGATGCATGTTGGTTAGAAGACCCTATGTTCGCTTAAAAAATGAGTCTTGCTGATACTTGGATAGTATCATCGCCCTTCTTAGAGGCATTTCTTGGAGATAGTGGATTCGAGAAACATTGTTCGTCAAAGTATGACCAAAGTTGGACGTTCTT
This sequence comes from Hibiscus trionum, assembly GCA_030270665.1. NCBI lineage: Eukaryota > Viridiplantae > Streptophyta > Magnoliopsida > Malvales > Malvaceae > Hibiscus > Hibiscus trionum. The sequence continues at coordinate 1,591,614 of BSYR01000007.1, read as the reverse complement.
CGGGTTTGATAGAGCTATCTTCTTGTTAGTTGTGCTGTAACGCTTCGATTTTGGAGCTAGAAGAATTTGAGTTCAATTCAAGGTTCGTAGAGTGTAGACTAGAGATCCAAATTTTCGGGAGCGGTTCAGGGAAAACGTTGTTGGGATATGATAAAATTATGAGAAAAATTTCTAAAATCTTCTAAAAATGTGTAGAAAGGTTTGGTAAAGTAAATTTTGGAAAATGGCTTTTTGAAAGATCAAGATTTCAGTTTAGTGACTATTTTTTAAAAATGTAAAATATGTTTTTAAGGATTGTTTTGAAAGAGGGCCAAAACTTAGAATCTTCAGGGAGCTAATATATATTTAATGGGCCTTTTCCTTTAATTGACCATTTTAATAAGGTTTTATTAAAAAGAGTTTAAAAAAAGATTTTATTAAAAGAGATTTAATCATCTAAAATCTATTTTGACGTAACTTCCTTTTCTCTCATTTTTTCATCAGCCAAACACTTCTTTTTCTCTCAAATTTCCAGAGATTTACCTCTTCTTACTTCACTTTGATTTACAAATGATTTTCGTGATGATTCTACCCTTCAGCTCAAAGGATTCTTGAAGATTTCTCCTCTAAACTTGTTAATTGAAGGAATAGGCAAGGGTTAGAGGTAAATTTCGTTTAACTCCTCTAATCAAGGTTCTTTAATGAAACTCTCAAGTCTTTGGCTCTCTAAAAATGGTTATTAACAATTTTTTGTGATTTAATTGATGAAAATTGATGAATCAAGCTTTAAAAGGTGATTTATAAGGATTTCCGAATTGCTATTGTTTTGTATGATCTGAGATTGATTTTAGTTATGATTTGGATGTTAAATGGTGTTTAAATAAAAGTTTTATCATATTAATCGCGAATTGGTTTTGATCTCTAGTTATAAATGGCTAGATTTGGGGGTTTTGGTGAAGTTTTGAGGTTCTGGTGTTGCTGGAGGTTTATGGATGGGATTAGGTTGTTTATAAAGTTTGGAGAGTAATCAAAGGTGTTTTCGATTGTTTCGGAGGGGCGATTTGGTGTTTTTGGGTAGAGCAGCGAGATAATAGTGGTTGCTGGTGTTTTTAATGCATTAATTCTCCGTTTTTGTGTGATATAAATAGGAGAGTTTGTATTGGACACGTTTGGTGAAGTTTCGGAAGCTTTGGAAGCTTGGTTTTGTTCGGAAAAGTAAGCAAGACGTGATCAGTGAGTGGAATTGGTTTTAAAAGTCTTTGAAGCATTTGAAAGCAAGGTTTGGGGGTTTAGATTGAGTTTGAAACACTAATCTAAGCCCGAAAGTAAGTTTGAGATATTTCGCTTTCGTTTCTTGATTATTGTCCCATTGATTTTATGATCATGCTCTTGTTTTGAAGATAGATTTATACCTACTGTTTTATACATGTTTTGAGAAATGAAATGATTCCTTTAAAGATCCCATGAGATAGAATTGATGTTTCAATGAATTTGAAGTATTTGAGAAAATGCTATGCATTGTACATGCTTTTGAAATGGGATGAGAATATTTTAGATTGATACATTGAAAAACAGTAGGTAATGATGTTTAAAATGAATATATTGGCATGAGATGAGATTATTGTTACCATATATAATTGGTCGACCAATAGGATGAGAAGTTCCTTATAAAATACAAAATTCGTACGTGCTCTTTAGTTCAGGCAATGAGGGTAGTGCCATCCTGTTCTAAAGTAAGAGTCTGATGATGTGAGATTCACTCGGGATAGGTATTGGTGAAACACCCATGCTTTGTGGCGATGTGAGATGCCACCATGAGAGTCCGGTGATGTGAGATTCCACTTGTAACGCCCCGGTTTTGGGCGTTGACCGGTTCGGTCAAAGTGCTGATCGAATATATAAGAGTGAATTTAGGAAAGCCTAGTTCGGGTTGCATTAAAAATATGGAAAAATGTTCTAAAATCATCTTTTAATATATAAAAGTGAACTGTGAAATCAATTTTGGAAAAATGAGGTTCGGAAGGTTGACATTTTGGCTAGTGACCAAAATGTAATTTTTGAAAGTTCGGTGACAGTTTTATAAAGGATTGAAACTTTGAATCTTTAAGGAGCTATTTACCCAATGGGAGTTTCTCCAGATTTTCTAAATATATTAAATGATTAATTAAGTGTTTTTAAACTAAAGAAAAGTGGAGGGAAGATATTTTCCTAATTCTAACTAACTTTTCTCTCAACCATTTTCTCTCATCTTTTCTCTCAAACCAAACACATTTCTCCAGATTTCCTCCTCTGATTTTGTCACTCAAATCACTCATTTCAACTCTCATTTGATTCCTAATCATCTCATCAACAAAACCTCTCAATTTGCAAGTTGTTTCATCAAGCTTTTTGGCTCCAAAAAGGAGAAACTCAAGTTTGGAGGTAAGAACGTCCTTCTCCTCTGAACTTCAAGTTCTTTATTGAAATTCCCAAGTTCTCAATCCTTGGTTTGTGTTTTGTTAAAGGCTTTTCAATTGAAATCTTGATTTTGGCTTAAAATGCAAGATTTGGCGATTTTGGTGAAATTTTCGTGTGATCTGTTTGGGCAGTGTTTTGAAGTGTCAAAATGATGTTAAATGAATGCTAAATTTATTAGAAGTTGAGGTTTAATTAATGCAATCCCGGATAGGTTGAATTTCCTAAGTTTTGCTTGAGTTTTTGGTTGTTTTTGGAGTGTTTTTGGTGATCTGTTATACCTGGAAGTATAAGGACGTGTTTGTGATCATTTTGGATGTTAATTGATGTTTAAAAATGGTTATAAGTGATGAATCTTGGCTGGGTTAAGTTTTGGTAGTGTTTGGAGGTGATTTCGGTTGTGTTTGGTAGCCGAATTGTTGTTTGTGTGGTGAGCAGCGAGTTTGGTTGTGTGGCTGCTGTTCTTAATGCATAATGATGCATTAATGTGCTGTTTTTGTGTGCTTGAAACAGGGGAGTTTGATCCGTGAGCTTTAGAGGTGTTGCGGAAGGTTTCGGATGCTTGGAAGGCTTGGTGGCTAGCCTTGTTTTGGTTATCGGTGAGTGAAGTTGGGTTTTCAGCTTTTAAACCAAAGTTTGAAGGTTTTTGGGAGCTTAGTGTAAGTCTAAACAACTTTGCTAAGCTCAAGAGTAAGTGAATGAATTTTCGCTCTTGAATTATGATTGTGGAATTGGCTTTTAAGCAATTGTGGTTGATGATTGATATGCATGTGTTTTGCATGGTTTAAATCTGTTTTGAAAGCATATTTTAGCATGGTTTAATGCTGGTTTTGAAAGCCATATATGGAGGATGCTCAAGGTAAGAGATCCTTGGTTTTATACATTGGAAATGTGGTTTTGATGCATGGTGTTGCATGTTGTTCAATGGCTTTGTCTAATGCTTTAAAACAGTGAATTAATGTTGGTAAATGATGGTTTTTGCATATTGGTTATGCATGTGAATCATTTGATTAATGTGGTAATGGTTTTGCATTATGGTTATGCATGTGAAACATTGGACTAATGTGGTAAGGTGGTTATATTGGCAAGTGATGTAAGTGGTTCTTGGTTCTTTGATCGGATATAGTTAGCCGGCTATAGGATTGGGTGCACCGTGAATTAAGTCGCCTTGGAGGTGGAGTGGTCAAGAGTGGACCGGTAAACTCCCTTCAAGTATCCTAACGAGATGGTTGAGGTCATAATGGAGGTGTTGCCCATTCGAGGACCTTGGTTGAGCAAAGGTTATATGGTGTTTAAAAGTCCATATGTGAGGACCTTGTGCTTGTTGAGATCACAATGGCGGTGTTAAGTCCATGTGTGGATCTTGTGTAGGGTGTCCCGGATCTCGTTAGTGATGTTATACAACTACCAATCGGTGAATGCAAAGGTTGTATGGTGTTTGAAAGTCCATACATGGGAACCTTGTGCATGTCAAGGTTGTATGGTGTTTGAAAGTCCATACATGGGAACCTTGGGGAAAAGTTGAGGTTGTATGGTGTTTGAAAGTCCATACATGGGAACCTCGGGAAAGCTAAGGTTGTATGGTGTTTAAAAGTCCATACATGGGAACCTTAGGATGTTGAGGTCAAATGGTGTTTAAAAGTCCATTTGGGAGACCTTGGATTGGTAGGGTGTATGGAGCGTAGGGACAACGCTCGGAATCCACGTATCCGATTGGGTGTTGAGTTGAAAAGTGAATGTGGTTGATCACTTGAAGGCCAATATGATGTTCTTGATTGTGATGAAGCATGGGATGCTTGAAATGATGCATAATTGCATGTGAAGCATGAGATGCTTGAATTGATGCATAATTGCATGTGAAGCATGAGATGCTTGAAAGGATGCATGGTTGCATGGAAAGTGTATAATGCTTGTGAATGCATGTTTACTTGTTAAGTTGAACAAGTGTTGATTATCATTTGGAAAATGATGCATGTGAGCATGAAATATCTTTAGTGCATTGGAGTCTTGTTAAGACTTGTTTTAAAGGCATGTGATGATGATGTTGTGGTTCATATATGTTGCCTTTGGTTTAATACATGTGTTGGTTGGTTAGTGCAATGGTTTTAAAAGATTCTTGCTTGAATTGGCTTTCAAGTTTAAGAAAGGTATGTTGTGAAATGGGAGTGTTTTCCAAGGTTTTGTTTTAGCTTGCATATGGTGTTTATGCATGGTTTGGCTAAATGGTTGATTTTGCAAGTTGTGCTTTGAAAAGGGTTTTCTTAGTTTGCTAAACTAAGGGTTGGTTTTCATGTATGTGCGATGCATGGTTTTGAGCTTGTTGTTGAAAAGGGGTTTTCAAACATGGCTTTGGTAAAAAAATCGAGTTTGTTTTAAAAGTGATTTATGGCTCGCTGCATTGATGGTGTTTTGGTTTTGAGCATTCCTCACTAAGCATTATGTGCTTACGCTCCTTTTTGTCCATCAATGCAGATTCTTGAAGTTTGGACAGCGAGGAGCAAGGGATTCAAGAAGGACTCCACTTGAGATGTATGTCTCGGTTAATAGCTATAGTTAATAAAGACAATGGGGTAGAATCTCTTGGGTTGATGTATGTGTTTGTTTATGTTCAGACAAGTATGGTTTTGTGTTGTTGATGTTGTTGGAACATGGTTTGGCTTATGAGTTTGAATTGGAAGTATGTTGTTTAAATGGATTGCTTGTGTTGGAAGCTTAGTCTTGAAATTGGGGCTTTTCGTGTATGTTGACATGTTGGTGAATTGTTGATGCAAGTATGCCTCTTTTATGTTAAATTGCATGTTGGCAAAGTTTGGTGGCTTTTGGAGCATGATTGGATGTTTAATTGCATGTTTAAGTAGGCAAAATTTTGCATTTTGTGCAGGGTGTTTCGGAACAGGGTGAACCGTTTCGGAACGGGTGCCTTGAAGCAGCCCAGGCGTCCGAAACGGGTGACACCATTCTGAAAAGGAAAGGCCACTGCCCGACCCCCGTTTCGGTACCCGTTGCGGAACGGCCCCGCGTTTCGAAACGGGCTGTCTCCCGTTTCGGAACGGTTGACCGTTGGGGGCTGACAGTGGCAGTTATGTGTTTCAAAATGTTTGCATTTTGGTCCTGAATCGTGTTTGTGCAATTGTATGAGTTTGGGATGTCCGTTTGAGCTGAAATTTGGCAGTGAAGCATGAAACCTAACTAATTGCAATATGGTAACTTTAATTTGGGTTAAGTCCTCATATTTAACAGAAATTACAATTTGGTCCCTAAAATTGTAATTTGTTCAATTGGGTCCCCGTTTGATCTCTGATGTTTGTGATCTTTGAGTATGGTGTTTGAGTGATCACATATAGGACTAATTTGCATCTAGACAAGATTAAAAAGGAAAAAAAAGCGTCGTTAATCAAGGTTGACTTTCGGGTTGACTTTGGTTTTCCCCGTGTAATCTTCGTAGTTCGGGTCAACCGTCTAGGCCGGGCTACGGGGGTTACACCACTAGGGTAGGACTTGACAATTAGTCAAGCTATTTGCATATCTGAGTAATGTTGCTGAAATGCCAATATATGAGATTGAATATGAGACTCACATGTACCTTGATTATAAATGAATTTGTGCATTGTGTTTTGCATATGAGAATATGATTCGAGAATTGCTTTATGAGATTTAAGCATGTAAGGCTATGCCTTGGGACTTTGCATTTGTTGAATGCATGAGATAGATGGTACATGTGATTTAAATGATGGAATTTTGCTTTGAAAATGATTTCAAGCATGAGGTAGAAAGATCATGATGAGATAGAGATTTTTAAATGAGAATTGGTTTTAAAATGCATTCTTGTGTTGGTTTGTTTTGAGCATCCCTCACAAAGCAATCGTGCTTACGCTCTCTTCTTCCAACAATGTAGAGAATTAGATTGTGTGGGAATCAAAGAGGTAAGAAGGTTTCCAATGATTTGGGTTAAGCTCATGTATGGTTTTATATTTGCTTATTAGTAATAATAGTTTGAAATGGGAGAATGCTTTGTGTTTGGGAGATTGTGTTTTGGAACTCCCTGTTTTGAGGCATGTTTGTAATGCCCTTAATGACTTGTAAATAGCCTTTAATGTTGGTTTATGCCTTGGTTTGTGTTTTGACTTCTAAGTGGCTATTTTTGCATAGGTTTCTTGCATATAGATTCCCTTAATGCCTATTGACGTGCTATGATGTTGTTTCTGCCATGTATGTTGTGGTTTGATTTTCTAAATATGTTGTATGCATGTTGAAAGCATGTTGGAATGGTTTAGTATGGATTAAAGTGTGAAAAGCCAACAAAAAGTGTCATTACAGGCTCATGTGTTTTGGTACACTCGAGCCTGTACCGAAACGGTGAGCCTGAAATGGCCTAAGGGTTTCGAAACAGGGGAAGCTTGTTCCGGTACAATTTGTTACTGGAAGCTTCTTTTTTGAAACACCTCAAAGGGTGTTTTGATACGGGCCCGTGTTCCGAGCCATGGGAACCTATTTTGGTACACCTGTTTCGATACAAGGCAATATGTACCGAAACAACTGGTTGTTATGTTAGTTGATGGAATATTATGAAGTTCTGTTTCTTTACGTTTTGACCCCTGAATGTTGTGAATGCAATTAAATGAGCATGGATGATTGTTTTGAGATAAGTTTTGACAGAGAGGCATGTAATATGACTAATTAAGGGCTGGTAACTTAAAAAGTGAAGAACTCCCTAAATTTTGTTAAATTTACAAAATGGTCCCTAAAGTGTAATTGTATCAATTGAGTCCCAAATTCTTGTCTGATTGAATTGTAAACTGTTTTGCTGCAATGTTAATCACTTAGGACCATAATGAGCATCTAGAAAAGATAAAATGAAAAAAATTAGGGTTGTCTATTGAGGTAAACCTCATGATTTACTTTAATATTCCCCGTGTGACCCATGCAATTCGGTCTATCGTCCTGGCCGAGTTGAGGGGGTTACATTTGGTGGTATCAGAGCCATGTTTCGATAGAATGGGGAGGTAAGGTTGATGTGATATTTTTGTTTTGTTGAATCCTTGATTATTTCTATGCACGGTGATTGATTATGCTATGTTTTGATCATTGTTTGATCGGCGTGAGATGCACGGTGTTTGATACATGGATTGTGATTGTTATATGCTGTTGGGGGAGAAATTAAGGGTACCCATTGACATATTATCACTAATGTAAGGAGAAATTTGGTTTTGAGAAGTAAAACTTGAGCACCTTGGATTCTTGCTTTGGTTAGCTTGATTGTCTTAGTTACTCGAGCTAAGGACTACATCAACATTGATGTCTTAGTCACTCGAGCTAAGGAGATCAAACAAAATTTGGGTCTGGCTGCTCGTTCAAGTGGTTCTAGCTCCGGAAAAAGGGCTGCAGAGTATGATGGTGGTAAGGATCGTTATAAGAAGCATAAGGATCGGAGGTGTGAACCGGATCCTAGGCGGGGTGGTGGTAACCCTGGTCGTGCTCACCAAGGCCAGAATGCTTTCATTCATACTCTAGATTGTAACTAGTGCGGTAGAAGGCACACGAGAGAATGTTGGAGTAACTTAGGTACGTGCTGGAACTGTGGATCACGAGGACACATGAAGCGTGATTGTCCACAGCCCGTTAGAGATGGACAAGCTCCGGTGCGAGCTGCTAAGCCACAGAGAGGTCGTGGGCGCGGTCGTGGTAACTTTCAGCGTAGAGATGATGAACAGAGGAATGTTGCTCATGTGGTTGTTGTTTAGCCTGAGGGTGGTGGACATGCTAGGTTGTGTGCACATCGTGAGGGAAGGAATGACACATATGTGATTGCAAGTACCTTTACTTTGCAATCCTTAACATTACTTTCTTTGATTGATTCTGGTTCTACTCATTCATAGATTTTGCGTGAGCGTGCTTAGTTTGCTTGTTGAGTTGTTAGATGTTGGTATATGTGTAACCAGTTCTTTTGGTGAAACCATTGTTACAAGAAAGTTGTATAAGAGATGTCCTTTGATGGTTCAAGGTTATGTGTTTGAGGTTGATCTTATGGAATTGCCTTTCTATGGTTTTGATGTAATTCTTGGTATGAATTGGTTAACCGAGCATAGGGCTGTTGTTAATTTTAAGTCCAAGCTGATGATTATAAAGTGGTGGTTATAGGTGAGAATGTGAAATTCTTATCTAACATGGTTTCGACTCTTGAAGCGAGTCGGCTGATACGGTTAGGATGTGAAGCTTTCCTAGTTTATGTGATGAACCCAAGCACAAAAAAGGTGCGAATGTAGGACAATCGTACAATATGTGAGTTTCCGGGTGTCTTTCTGGAAGAGTTGCCTGGTTTGCCACCAAACCGAGAGGTCGAGTTTGGCATTGAGTTGTACGAGAATACGACTCTAGTGTCCATTGCTCCCTATCGAATGGCTCCGAAAGAGTTGAAGGAGTTGAAGACACAATTTCAGGAGTTTCTTGATAGAGTTTTCATTAGTCCTAGTGTTTCGCCTTGTGTTGCACCAGTCTTGTTTGTGAAGAAGAAAGATGGCACGATGAGAATGTGTATAGATTATATTCAGTTGAAAAAGTTAACAATCAAGAACAAGTATCATTTTCCAAGGATTAATGATCTTTTTGACCAGTTTCGAGGTGCTTCAGGGTTTTCTAAGCTTGATCTGAGATATGGATACTACCAGTTGAAGGTAAAAATGTGGACGTGCCTAAGACTGCCTTTCGCACAAAGTACGGGCATTATGAGTTTTTGGTGATGCCTTTTGGTTTGACTAATGCCCCTACTGCATTTATAGACATGATGAATTGCGTGTTTCATGAGTTCTTGGATAGGTTTATAGTTGTGTTTATAAATGATATTCTCGTGTACTCTCGTACCGAGGAGGATCAAGATAACCATTTGCGGTTTGTGTTGCAAGTTTTGATGGAAAATCAGCTTTTTGCTAAGTTGAGGAAGTGTGAGTTTTGGCTTAAGGAAGTTGTTTTCCTTGGTCATGTGGTGTCGGCCAAATGGATTAGAGTTGATCCTCAAAAAGTTTAAGCGGTGATGAATTGGATGTTACCTAAGTCAGTTCATGAGGTGCGTACTTTTCTTGGTTTGGCGGGATATTATCGTAGGTTCGTGGATGGTTTTTCAAAGATTGCTGCTCCTTTGACAAAGTTGTTACAAAAGGATGTTAGGTTTGAGTGGATGAAGGTTTGACAACAAGCTTTCAAGAAGTTGAAGGAAGCGTTGACGCAAGCTCCTATCTTGATTCAACCTGAATCGGGAAAAGAGTTTGTGGTTTATAGTGATGCATCCTATGTTGGGTTAGGATGTCTGTTGATGCAAGGGGGTAGGGTAGTAGCTTATGCAGCTCGGCAATTGAAGGCGCACGAGCGTAATTATCCTACACATGACATTGAGTTAGCTGTGGCGGTGTTTGCCTTGAAAATTTGGAGGCATTACCTTTATGGTGAAAAGTGTACGGTGTACACATACCACAAAAGTTTGAAGTACTTGATGTCGCAAAAGGAGTTGAATCTTAGGCAACGAAGGTGGCTCGAGTTGCTTAAAGATTATGACTTGACGATCGAGTATCATCCAGGGAAGGCTAATGTTGTAGCCGATGCCTTGAGTAGGAAGGTGGCTGTGGAGTTGTAACCCCCTTAACCCGGCCCAGACGGTTGAACCGAATTAAGAAGTTTACACGGGGAAAACCAAAGTCAACCCGAAAGTCAACCTTGATTAACGACCTTTTTTTTTCTTTTTAATCTTGTCTATATGCTCATTAACCCTAGATGTGATCATACGAACATCATACTCAAAGATCATAACCATTAGAGAACAATTAGGGACCCAATTGCACAAAATACAACTTTAGGGACCAAACTGTAATTTCTGAGAATTTCAGGGACTTAACCCAATTAAAAGTTACCAATATGAAATTAGTCATATCTCATGCTTCACTGCCAAATTTCAGCTCAAACGGACATCCCGAACTCATACAATTGCAAAAACAAGATTCAGGACCAAAACGCAAACATTTCAAAACACATAACCGCCAATGTCAGCCCCCAACAGTCAGGTGTTCCGAAACAGGGAGAACCTGTTTCGAAACGCGGGGCTGTTCCGCAACGTGTTCCAAAACGGGGACTGGCAGTAGTATACTCGTTCCGGAACGGTTCCTCCCGTTTCGAAACGCCCTGGCCATAACAGGCCCTTGTTCCGAAACGGTAGTGATCGTTCCGAAACGACCTGCCCAGATTGCAGTAACTTTGCTGGTTAAATGCATCTTTGACCCACCAAACATGCTCCGAATGCAACCAAAACACACCAGCAAGTCTTACAACATATAAGGGACATAAATGCATCAAAACTAGATACATAACCACCCCTAGGTGCAACAACACATTAAACTCATTCAACACTCATTCATGCTTGTAAAACAAGAGGCATAGCAATACAACTTAAACATAAGAAGAAACAAATGTTGCAACATTAATCCACATGGTTCAAAGACATAACCAAAACTTGTCCAACATACACAATCTCCTTTTAACAACAACATAAGAGATTCTACCCCCATTGCCTTTATTAACTATAGCTATTAACCGAGACATACATCTCTAATGGAGTCCTCCTTGAATCCCTTGCTTCTCGCTGTCCAAACTTCAAATATCTGCATTGATGGACAAAAAGGAGCGTAAGCACATAATGCTTAGTGAGGAATGCTCAAAACCAAAACACCATCAATGCAGCGAGTCATAAACCACTTTTAAAAACAACTCGATTTCATAAACCAAAGCATTATTTGAAAACCCTTTTCAACAACATGCTTAAAACCATGCATTGCTCAATCATGAAAACCAATCCTTAGCTTAGAAAGCTAAGCAAGCCTTTTCAAAACATAAACTTGCAAAACCATCAATTTAACCACACCATGCATAAACACCATATGCAAAGTTAAATTCAAACCCTTGGAAATCACTTCCAATTCACAACATACATTTCTCATACTTGATTATCACTTTAAGCAATAAACCTTTTAAACCATTTTCTCATTCATTATAACACATGCATTAACAAATGCAACATATGAACCACAACATCAATATTTGCAACTCATGCTTTTGAAAACAAGTCTCCACAAGACTTCAATGCACTAAAGAGATTTCATGCACACATGCATCATCCTCACTAGATAATCAACACTTGTTCAACTAACAAGTAAACATGCATTCATAAAATATTATACACTTCTCATGCAATCATGCATCAATGCAAGCATCTCATGCTTCATTATATTCAAGAACATTATATTGGCTTCCAAGTGACCAACCAATCCACTTTTCAACTCAACATCCGATCGGATACGCGGATCACAAGCGTTGTCCCCACGCTTCATACACACTACCAATCCAAGGTCTCCCAAATGGACTTTTAACCACCATTTGACCTTACCATTCACAAGGTTCCCATGTATGGAATTTTAACCACCATACAACCTTAACATTCACAAGGTTCCCATGTATGGACTTTAAATCACCATACAACCTTAACATTCACAAGGTTCCCATATATGGACTTTTAGACACCATATAACCTTAACATTCACAAGGTTCCCATGTATGGACTTTTAATCACCATACAACCTTAGCATCACCGATTGGTAGTTGTATAACATCACTAACGAGATCCGGGACACCCTATACAAGATCCACACATGGACTTTACACCACCATTGTGATCTTAACAAGCACAAGGTCCTCAAATGGAATTTTAATCACCATTATTACCTTTGCTTAAACCAAGGTCCTCGAATGGGAACTCATCCACCATTATGACCTTAACCATCTCGTTAGGAAACTTGGATAGAGTTTACTGGTTCACTCTTAACCACTCCACATCCAAGGCGACTTATTCACGGTGCACCCAATCCTATAGCCGGCTAACTATATCCGATCAAAGAAACCAAGAACCACTTACATCACTTGCCAATATAACCATCTTACCACATTAATCCATTAATTCACAAGCATAATCAAAATGCAATAACCACCATGAACTTTAACCAAGAACCAACCATGGACTTTTAAACACCATGTTTTTCTTAAACAAACAAGGCTTACACAAGGACTTTCAACCACCTTTGTAACCTTAACCATCACTTACCAATGTGCATCATTAACAACAATATTCCACTGTTTTAAAGCATCACACAAAGCCATTAAACAACATGCAACACTATGCATCAATTCCACAATTTCAATGTACAAAACCAAGGATCTCTTACCTCGAGCATCCTTCACATATGGCTTTCAAAACCAGCATTAAACCATGCTAAAATATGCTTTCAAAACAGAATTTAAAACATGCAAATCATATGCATTGCAACCATCAATCACAATTGCTTAAAAAGCCAATTCACAACACAACCAAGAGCGAAAATCCATTTACTTACTCTTGAGCTTAGCAAAGTTGTTTAGACTTAAACTAAGCTCCCAAAACCTTCAAACCTTGGTTTAAAAGCTGAAAACCCAACTTCACTCACCGATACACAAAACAAGGCTAGCCAACAAGCCTTCCAAGCATCCGAAACCTTCCGCACCACCTCTAATACTCACGGATCAACCTCCCCTGTTTCAAGCACATATCATCATAGGATTAATGCATCATAATGCACTAAAAACACCAGCAACACAACTCAACTCAATGCTCTACACAAATCCAACAATTCGGCTACCAAACACAACCGAAAACACCTCCAAACACTTCCAAAACTTAACCCAGCCAAGATCCATCACTTCAAACCATTTTTAAACATCAATTAACATTCAAAAAGGATCTAACCACGTCCTTATACCTCCAGCTATAACAGATCACCAAGATCACTCCAAAAACAACCAAAAACTCAAGCAAAACTTAGGAAATTCAACCTATTCGGGATTGCATTGATTAAACCTCAATTATTCATCAATTTAACATTCAATTAACATCAATTTAACACCTCAACACACTGCCCAAACAGATCATACGAAAATTTCACCAAAATCAAGCAAATCTTGCATTTTAAAGCCAAAATCAAGATTCCCATTGTAAAACCTTTAATAAATCATAAATCAAGGATTGAGAACTTGTGAATTTCAGTAAAGAACTGAGAGTTTAGAGGAGAAGGACGTTCTTACCTCCAAACTTGAGTTTCTCCCTTTTTGGAACCAAAATCTTGAAAATTCCACTTAGCAAATGGTGAGATTTTGTTGAAGAAATGATTAGAGATCAAAAGAGAATTGAAATATGATATTTAGATGACAAAATCAGAGGAAAAAATCTGGAGAGAATGTGTTTGGTTTGAGAGAAAGATGAGAGAAAATAGAAAATAGAAAATTTGGAAAGTTAGTTAGGAATGACAAAATATCTTCCCTCCACTTTTCTTTTTATTTAAAAACACTTAATTAAATCATTTAATATTCTAGAAAATCTGGAGAAACTCCCATTGGGTAAATAGCTCCTTAAAGATTCAAAGTTTCAATCCCTTTTTAAAACAGTCACACAGTTTTCAAAAATTACATTTTGGTCACTAACCCAAAATGTCACCCTTCCAAACTTCATTTTGCAAAATTGATTTCACAGTTCACTTATATATATTAAAAGAGGATTTTAGGACATTTTTCCATATTTTTAATGCAACCCGAACTAGGCTTTCCTAATTTCACCCCTTTTATATTCGAACAGCACTTTGACCGAACCGGTCAACGCCCAAAACTTCTAAGCCCAAAACCGGGGCGTTACAACTCTCCCCCCCTTAGGAAATTTCTCCCTCGAAATTTCAACTGGCGAAAAGAGCACAACCAACCCTCTCAAAGTAACCGCAAAGCAACACATGAGACTTAACCACCACTGAACACCCTCTTCACAAAACTCCGCCCAAACTCAACACCACCACACACTGTTCCCTAATTCCAGAACATTCAAAGTAGCACAACTTAACCTTTCACACTTCCGAACCACACATAATCCCAACAACCATCTGAAGAACCTCACACTTTTACAGCATACAACACCAACTCCCAAAACTTGTTCACATAGTGACACCAACCAATCAATTCAGCCACTATGTAACCCACAACCTTCACTGCTTCTAAAAACCTTTGCAAAACTACTCAACCTTTTCCAGAGATTTCCACAACAAGCAAGCATTCCCAAGCATCAACTGCTTACCCAAACTTCTCAACGAATGCTGGCATTCCATCACATCCGCCGCTATCATTACCATAACAACTCACCAGGACTACTCACCCAAAATCCAAAAATCACATCACAAAACCCCGACCTTGACTCCGCTAGCCGTTCCACACACCACCAGCTGATCTTCAAAAAGAATTCACTTACTCACAACCAGCCAACCACTTCTCACAAGAATCCGTCCAACCAACAATGGCCTTCGATCTTTCATTACCTTTCCACTTCAAGCTTTGACCACAACACTTGCCTTACTAGAACACCGCCCAACTTAAACATACATATCACCATCTCAACTCCTCGAAGGTTGCTACGAACCCTCACCCAAATAAACAACCTTTCTACTACCATATCAATGCCAAGATACCTCGGCACTCCGAGAACACATCCACTAACCTGCAACATCATCTAGCTTCCATGGAACCACCTCTTCCACAAGCTACTCATAACCACTTGACCGATTCTAACTTCCATCGGCAAACTTCTTACCACCACATCACTAAACTCGTTAAGCATCAAACACTTTCCTTCTACCAACATACTATACCGCACTCACTATTACTAACACCTTGCTTAGTACTCTCCACTACCTCTAACTTACACTCAGCACCAAAACTTCCTCTAAAAACCCATCATCCAACCTAACTCAACCACAACACTAACAGACTCGATTAGTTATTAGCGAGTGTGAACGTTCGTATGCATGGTCACAATTATGCCCTATCAATGCCTGATGTACATGTATGCAAAACCTCTAATGTCATGCCACATGTATGCATGGACCAATACATATATAATATAGCATATAACAAATGATTTACACTGTGCATGTATGCCGATTCACACTCTCCAATAACATCCTCAGAGTCTGTCTAAGAACAACCTCCTAACTCACTTTCATCTTGTCTAACTCCACCATTCTAACAACCATTAACCACAAGATACCCACTAAAACCTCCTTCACGTTTAAGATGTTTCAAAACAACAACAACATCTACTACCCCAACATGCTAGCAACAAGACCAAACTCACAACACAAGGAAACCCAAACCAAAACCAAACTAGGTTCTAAAACAAGGTTACCTGAAAACACATCACCACCCTGGAGCTTCATCAGGCGAGCTCTCTTCCTCACTGAACCATCATCCTCCAGCCGCACCGCTGTAGCATCAGTTGTCACCCTAAGATCACCACCATCTCCTTGCAGTAAAGAACCTTGGCTGTTCCGAGCCAACTTCAAACAATCACGTCTCATGTGTCCAGCAGACCCACATTTCCAACAGATTTCATTCCCCAATTTCTTCACAACTTTCTGTTCTTCCTGCCACCTTTGAACCTTGCCTCGGCCGTGCCCACGACCCTTCAGAGACCCTTTTGCTACCACTGAAGCTGATTTCACCATATCAGGACAATCTCGCTTCACATGCTCTTTAGAACCACAGTTCCAACAAGCACCTGCGCCCCAACAACATCCAACATGGCGCCTTCCACAACGGTTACACACCGGTAACTGAGCGTTCACTCCTTGATCAAGCAGCACTTGCCCCAGGTCTGCTACACCTTCAACTTGCTTAACCCTTGGAAATTTCTCCCCAAGATACCTTTCATAAAAGGCAGACACAAAGAAGTCCCAATCAATATCACCAATGTGCGATGCCACCGCCACAGATGTCCACCAGGCACAAGCGTCCTCAAACATCAATGTGACAACACTTCCCAGCTTACATGCATAATCACAACCTTCCTGATCCAAAATCAGAACTACACTGGCCAATCAGGCCTCAAACGTCTCAGGTGTCGAACCATGATACTCCACAACACCCAAATCATGTAAACGCTGCCTCGACAAACCCACACATCCCACAGCCTGAGATGTTCCCAACACCTCCTGAGCAACAGGTGATGAACTCTTCATCACAGAACCAACCTCTTCCTCTTGCCTTACCACCTCTACTCCAGGCACAGAAAACTGAGACGAAACACCTCCATTAAAAGGTGAATTCCACGCCTTAACAACCTGCCCCAAGGCAGCAACCATCTCCCCCAACTACCATTCTTCCACTGATTTCACCATACTATTAACAACAGGCAATCACAACAAGACAAACAAAACAATTAGACCAGCTTTAAGCAAGGATTCAAACTCCAACTCCGAAATAACACAATAGCTATAATAATAAGGCAATGGGTATCCCGAATCCTCACCTTTTACATGACATAACAGTCAACAAAAGCATGGGTATCACAACATCAAGCATATCAAACAACATATTCGATCATGCTTTCATCAAACAACATCCACTTGCAACAGCATAACATCATCAACATATCATACCCATTACACTTTCATCATGCATAAAATCAGCTCACAACAACAGCATAAACCACATGAGCTCCATGAAGATTCATAACCACAAAGCATGCTTAAAAACATCAACAATTTGCTCAGAAACACGTGTTTCAACCGGCTTTCAACCATACATCAGGATATACATCAAACACATATCACAACAACTTACCGTTTTCCCCAAACATTCGCAACTCAGCTCTGATACCACCAAATGTAACCCCCTTAACCCGGCCCAGACGGTTGAACCGAATTAAGAAGTTTACACGGGGAAAACCAAAGTCAACCCGAAAGTCAACCTTGATTAACGACCCTTTTTTTTCTTTTTAATCTTGTCTAGATGCTCATTAACCCTAGATGTGATCATACGAACATCATACTCAAAGATCATAACCATCAGAGAACAATCAGGGACCCAATTGCACAAAATACAACTTTAGGGACCAAACTGTAATTTCTGAGAATTTCAGGGACTTAACCCAATTAAAAGTTACCAATATGAAATTAGTCATATCTCATGCTTCACTGCCAAATTTCAGCTCAAACAGACATCCCGAACTCATACAATTGCAAAAACAAGATTCAGGACCAAAACGCAAACATTTCAAAACACATAACCGCCAATGTCAGCCCCCAACGGTCAGGTGTTCCGAAACAGGGAGAACCTGTTTCGAAACGCGGGGCTGTTCCGCAACATGTTCCGAAACGGGGACTGGCAGTAGCATACTCGTTCCGGAACGGTTCCTCCCGTTTCGAAACGCCCTGGCCATAACAGGCCCCTGTTCCGAAACGGTAGTGATCGTTCCGAAACGACCTGCCCAGATTGCAGCAACTTTGCTGGTTAAATGCATCTTTGACCCACCAAACATGCTCCGAATGCAACCAAAACACACCAGCAAGTCTTACAACATACAAGGGACATAAATGCATCAAAACTAGATACATAACCACCCCTAGGTGCAACAACACATTAAACTCATTCAACACTCATTCATGCTTGTAAAACAAGAGGCATAGCAATACAACTTAAACATAAGAAGAAACAAATGTTGCAACATTAATCCACATGGTTCAAAGACATAACCAAAACTTGTCCAACATACACAATCTCCTTTTAACAACAACATAAGAGATTCTACCCCCATTGCCTTTATTAACTATAGCTATTAACCGAGACATACATCTCTAATGGAGTCCTCCTTGAATCCCTTGCTTCTCGCTGTCCAAACTTCAAATATCTGCATTGATGGACAAAAAGGAGCGTAAGCACATAATGCTTAGTGAGGAATGCTCAAAACCAAAACACCATCAATGCAGCGAGTCATAAACCACTTTTAAAAACAACTCGATTTCATAAACCAAAGCATTATTTGAAAACCCTTTTCAACAACATGCTTAAAACCATGCATTGCTCAATCATGAAAACCAATCCTTAGCTTAGAAAGCTAAGCAAGCCTTTTCAAAACATAAACTTGCAAAACCATCAATTTAACCACACCATGCATAAACACCATATGGAAAGTTAAATTCAAACCCTTGGAAATCACTTCCAATTCACAACATACCTTTCTCATACTTGATTATCACTTTAAGCAATAAACCTTTTAAACCATTTTCTCATTCATTATAACACATGCATTAACAAATGCAACATATGAACCACAACATCAATATTTGCAACTCATGCTTTTGAAAACAAGTCTCCACAAGACTTCAATGCACTAAAGAGATTTCATGCACACATGCATCATCCTCACTAGATAATCAACACTTGTTCAACTAACAAGTAAACATGCATTCATAAAATATTATACACTTCTCATGCAATCATGCATCAATGCAAGCATCTCATGCTTCATTATATTCAAGAACATTATATTGGCTTCCAAGTGACCAACCAATCCACTTTTCAACTCAACATCTGATCAGATACGCGGATCACAAGCGTTGTCCCCACGCTTCATACACACTACCAATCCAAGGTCTCCCAAATGGACTTTTAACCACCATTTGACCTTACCATTCACAAGGTTCCCATGTATGGAATTTTAACCACCATACAACCTTAACATTCACAAGGTTCCCATGTATGGACTTTAAATCACCATACAACCTTAACATTCACAAGGTTTCCATATATGGACTTTTAAACACCATATAACCTTAACATTCACAAGGTTCCCATGTATGGACTTTTAATCACCATACAACCTTAGCATCACCGATTTGTAGTTGTATAACATCACTAACGAGATCCGGGACACCCTATACAAGATCCACACATGGACTTTACACCACCATTGTGATCTTAACAAGCACAAGGTCCTCAAATGGAATTTTAATCACCATTATTACCTTTGCTTAACCAAGGTCCTCGAATGGGAACTCATCCACCATTATGACCTTAACCATCTCGTTAGGAAACTTGGATGGAGTTTACTGGTTCACTCTTAACCAATCCACATCCAAGGCGACTTATTCACGGTGCACCCAATCCTATAGCCGACTAACTATATCCGATCAAAGAAACCAAGAACCACTTACATCACTTGCCAATATAACCATCTTACCACATTAATCCATTAATTCACAAGCATAATCAAAATGCAATAACCACCATGAACTTTAACCAAGAACCAACCATGGACTTTTAAACACCATGTTTTTCTTAAACAAACAAGGCTTACACAAGGACTTTCAACCACCTTTGTAACCTTAACCATCACTTACCAATGTGCATCATTAACAACAATATTCCACTGTTTTAAAGCATCACACAAAGCCATTAAACAACATGCAACACTATGCATCAATTCCACAATTTCAATGTACAAAACCAAGGATCTCTTACCTCGAGCATCCTTCACATATGGCTTTCAAAACAGAATTTAAAACATGCAAATCATATGCATTGCAACCATCAATCACAATTGCTTAAAAAGCCAATTCACAACACAACCAAGAGCGAAAATCCATTTACTTACTCTTGAGCTTAGCAAAGTTGTTTAGACTTAAACTAAGCTCCCAAAACCTTCAAACCTTGGTTTAAAAGCTGAAAACCCAACTTCACTCACCGATACACAAAACAAGGCTAGCCAACAAGCCTTCCAAGCATCCGAAACCTTCCGCACCAACTCTAATACTCACGGATCAACCTCCCCTGTTTCAAGCACATATCATCAGAGGATTAATGCATCATAATGCACTAAAAACACCAGCAACACAAATCAACTCGCTGCTCTACACAAATCCAACAATTCGGCTACCAAACACAACCGAAAACACCTCCAAACACTTCCAAAACTTAACCCAGCCAAGATCCATCACTTCAAACCATTTTTAAACATCAATTAACATTCAAAAAGGATCTAACCACGTCCTTATACCTCCAGCTATAACAGATCACCAAGATCACTCCAAAAACAACCAAAAACTCAAGCAAAACTTAGGAAATTCAACCTATTCGGGATTGCATTGATTAAACCTCAATTATTCATCAATTTAACATTCAATTAACATCAATTTAACACCTCAACACACTGCCCAAACAGATCATACGAAAATTTCACCAAAATCAAGCAAATCTTGCATTTTAAAGCCAAAATCAAGATTCCCATTGTAAAACCTTTAATAAATCATAAATCAAGGATTGAGAACTTGGGAATTTCAGTAAAGAACTGAGAGTTTAGAGGAGAAGGACGTTCTTACCTCCAAACTTGAGTTTCTTTCTTTTTGGAACCAAAATCTTGAAAATTCCACTTAGCAAATGGTGAGATTTTGTTGAAGAAATGATTAGAGATCAAAAGAGAATTGAAATATGATATTTAGATGACAAAATCAGAGGAAAAAATCTGGAGAGAATGTGTTTGGTTTGAGAGAAAGATGAGAGAAAATAGAAAATAGAAAATTTGGAAAGTTAGTTAGGAATGACAAAATATCTTCCCTCCACTTTTCTTTTTATTTAAAAACACTTAATTAAATCATTTAATATTCTAGAAAATCTGGAGAAACTCCCATTGGGTAAATAGCTCCTTAAAGATTCAAAGTTTCAATCCCTTTTTAAAACAATCACACAGTTTTCAAAAATTACATTTTGGTCACTAACCCAAAATGTCACCCTTCCAAACTTCATTTTGCAAAATTGATTTCACAGTTCACTTATATATATTAAAAGAGGATTTTAGGACATTTTTCCATATTGTTAATGCAACCCGAACTAGGCTTTCCTAATTTCACCCCTTTTATATTCGAACAGCACTTTGACCGAACCGGTCAACGCCCAAAACTTCTAAGCCCAAAACCGGGGCGTTACAGGAGTTAAGGGCGATGTTTTCTCGGTTGAGTGTATCGCGCGATGGTGGTTTAGTAGTTGAATTGCAAGTGAAACCCTCGTTGGTGGAGTTGATTAAGGAGAAACAATTGTTAGATGATTCGTTGGTACCGCATGTTCAGGACATTGCTGAAGGAAATCTAACAGACTTTTGTTTCAATGATGATAGTGTTTTGTGCTTGAAGAGTTGAATTGTTGTGCCGAAGGATGCTGAGTTGAGGCGCACTATTTTGACTGAAGCACATAGTAGCCCTTTTGCTATTCATCCTGATAGTACAAAGATGTATCGTGGGTTGAAGGATGAGTACTATTGGGATGGTTTGAAAAGAGACGTTGCTGATTTTGTTAGTAAGTGCATGGTTTGTCAACGAGTAAAAGCTGAACATCAATTTCCTTCTGGATTGTTGCAACCTTTGAAGATTCCATAATGGAAATGGGAGAGAATCACTATGGATTTCGTGACGGGTTTGCCTTTGACACCGTCCAAGAAGTATTCCATTTGGGAGATTGCTGATCATTTTAAGAAGTGTGCATATTTCTTGGCGGTGCATACTACGTATACGTTAGACAAGTTGGCAAATTTGTATATCTCTGAGATTGTGAGGTTACATGGGGTGCCTAAGTCTATTGTTTCGGATCGAGATCCGCGTTTCACAGTGAGGTTTTGAGAGTGTCTACTTCAAGCATTGGGTACGCGTTTGAATTTTAGTACATCGTATCATCCTCAGATGGATGGTTAGTCAGAACGAGTTATCCAGGTGTTAGAAGACATGTTGAGATGTTGCATCATTGATTTCCAAGGTTCTTGGGAGAAACAATTTCCCTTAGTGAAGTTTGCTTACAATAACAGTTATCAAGCGAGTATTCAAATGGCTCCCTATGAGGCGTTGCATGGAAGGAAGTGTAGAATGCCTCTTTGTTGGGTGGAAGCATGACAAAAGTTGGTTTCTCTGCCTAATGTGCTTAAGGGCACTACGGAAAAAGTGAAGCACATTAGTGAGAGGTTGAAAGCAGCTTCAGATTGGCGAAAGTCTCACGCGGATTTGAAGCGTAAGGAGATTGAGTATGTTGTGGGAGATAAGGTGTTTCTAAAGGTTTCACCTTGAAAAAGGTGATGATATTTTGTCAGAAAGGTAAGTTGAGTCCAAGGTTTATTGGACCGTATGAGGTGCTAGAACGTGTTGGACCTGTTGCTTATAGGTTGAGGTTGCCTTCCGAGTTAGAGAAGATACATGATGTTTTTCATGTATCCATGCTTCGTAAGTATAGATCGGATCCGTCTCAAGTTATGCCTGTTGAAGAGATTGAGTTGAATCTGGATTTAACCTATGATGAAGAACCAGTAGAGATTATGAATTTGGACAGCAAGGTTCTTCGTGGTAATACCATTGAGTTGGTCAAGGTCTTGTGGTGACATTGTGGTGTCGAGTAAGCCACGTGGTAATGAAAGGATGACATTAAGAAGCAGTTTCCTCATCTTTTCCCTCCAGGTAAAAATTTTGAGGATCAAATTTCCTAAGTGGGGGAGAGTTGTAACACCCCAATTTTTCGCCTAGAATAATTTTAGTTCAATTCGAGGTTCGTAGAGTGTAGACTAAAGATCTAAATTTTCGGGAGCGGTTCAGGGAAAATGTAGTTTGGGAGTGGTTTACTTCAATGTTCCCCGTCTGACCCGTTCGGTTCGGTCTATTGTCCAGCCCGGGTCCAGGGAGTTATATATGGCATATTGGAAATTCATTGGGTAATCAAGTGCGATGCTAGCCAGTAATGTCAAGAGTTTTGCTCAAGGACCTTGAGACCTCGAGGGCACCCAACCTTGGTAATGAGAATGTTGAATTTTCGCCCTTCTATCATGATCCTCGTAGTGTTTGTTTTGGAGGATGATAAAAAGGGGTCGTGAGCAATGTTCTACTGTTCAATCGAGGCTATGTGGGTAATTCGACGCTCGGGAGATTTCAGACTGTCAGAGAGTATGTCGTGCTTCTTGATAGAGTTGTCAGCACTTCCTCCCTGTCAAGATCATGAGTGGATATTGAGGTAAGAACGAGTTGGATGTCAGTTCCTATCACCGTTGTTAGAGGACACTGACTCAATTGAGAAAGTCCAAAGTTCCACTGCGAAGATGCAACCCAAAAGAGGTTTCTTTTGTCTTAGTGTTTCGCTCAAGGAAGAACCGAGCGTGTTTGGTAGTAGGAAGTTGGTTCGTTGAGGTGATGCGAGAATCGCCGAGAGTTTGTTAAGCGATAGTGAAAGACCGTTATGTATCTCATATGGTGAATGAATAGTTTAACCAATTTTCAAGTACCCATGTGTTTTTCTGAGATTGGTTCGAGAATAAGATGATTGTTGTAATGTGTCAAAAGCTTGTGGTTGAAATGAATCTTGGAAGTTGGAATTCTCTCTCTAAAGTGTGTTATGGTAACAATTGATGTCAGCAGTGACGTTGAAGTGTCTCACCGATGATAAAGTGGGGCCCACCATAGTGTCACTCAAATATAAGTTCGTTGCTTTGCGTGACACGCGTGAATGTACAAGAGATATGGAAAGATGAGTGTTTGCAAGATAATTACCTTAATAACCTTGTGTATAAGAATGGTTGGTTAGTTGGTGTGTAACCGGTCAGGGAAACAAGGGTTTGAGACTTCGTAAATGCTTCCGGTTGTATCACAGTTTCTGTTGTGTGTAGTGAAGTGCCCCGCAATTGTGCAAGTATACACGTCGTAAGTAATAAAGTGATAAGTATTGAATATCGTCTCCATAGGGATTGGGCTTTGGGCCACTTGCTTAAGTTACTACACTGTGAAAGTAAAAACACAATTGATAATAGGAAGAGTTTTATCTAACTAATAAACTAAAGAACAATAAAAATAAAAGATAGATAGATCGAATAAGAGAGAAGAGTATGCCGGATTAAGTTGCATCGTAGTGTGGAAACTGTTTCGAAACAGCTTCATTCGTTCCAAACCACCATGGCCATTACAGGCCCCCGTTTCGGAACAGGTGATGGTGTTTCGATTAACTTTGCCCAGTGACAGAAGAAAATGCTGGTTTTTGACCTTTCAAACTATTCAAACATACTTCAATGAGCATCAAATCATACCAGCAACTCATTTTGATACTAAGGAACATATTTAAGACCCCTAAGCTAGAGCATGGCATCAAACACAATAACACACAATCTAAAGCCATGCTCCCTAATCTAAAAACCAATATAATCAACCAAACTTCAAACCAAACATTTAGGACCATTTACAACCCATAAATGCCTTCACAAACATGCCACAAACTTAGGAAGTTCAAAACACATCACCCAAATACAACCTTGAACTCCCATTGCCAAAATCAAAACTAAAGTGTATAAAAACATCATCATACATGAGCTTTGCACTTCCTTAGAAGTTCTTAACCTTCTTGCTGCCCGAAAACACCGCAATTGTGTGTATTATTGGTAAAGAGAGCGTGAGCACAATTGCTTAGTGAGGCATGCTATAAAGAAAAACCAACACAATAATGCATTATTCAAAACACTTTCTCAAAAGCCTTTTTCTACAACAGGCTCAATTTATCTCATGCTTGAAAACCATTCAAAGCAACTTCTCATTGAAAACACATGTACCTCAATTCTATCTCATGCATTTAAACCAATGCAAATCTCATGGAAAAGCCATACTCATGCTTGTAAAGCCAAAGCATTTCATATACAAATCTCATATGCATTTCTCATAGCATAAACCATCTCATCAAAGGTACATGTGAATCAAAAGAATTTTCATATATTATATTGGCATTTCACATCTCATTATTACTCGGATATGCGGACAACATTCTCTAACCACTAGACGCTTCCGGTGGAATCTCACATCACCGTACTCACTTGTCTAGTAACATAATTTCTGGTGGAATTTCACATCATCGTACTCACATGGCAGAATCTCTCATCGCCACAAAGCTTGGATATTTCACCAAGTCCTACCCGATGGAATGCCCATCATCGATTCTCTCCCCTTGGATTAAACCAAAGAGCACGTGCGAATTTTTAGTTTATAGTGCACTCTCATCCTATTGATCGATCAATTATATCTGGTAAGTATCTCAACATCTATGCCAATATATTATGTCAAAGCATCATCTCACCTACTGTTTTTCATGCAACATTTCTCAAATCATTCTCATCTTATTTCAAAACCATACCATTTGCCAAGCTTTAAAACAAAAGCTCAAATCTCAACCATGGAACATATTAATTCATGAAATCATTTCAAGCATCATCTCATGCTACAAATCATGCATAAAAACAGTAGGAATTTATCTATCTCCAACCATGAGCATGCAAAAGCATTTTAGGGCAACCACCACATTTAAGAGAGCAATCTAGCTAATACTTACTTCCGGACTTAGAAAGGTGTTTCAAACCTTTCCTAAATCCCCAAACCTTGTTTCTTGTCCCTCAAGGACTTCTAAACCACTCGCACTCATCGATTACGTTTCGCTTGCTCGCCGAAACGCTATCTAGGCTCCCGGATCAACACCAAAGGCATCCGAAGATGTCTCCCATGTTTATAACACATAAGAGCAGAGGATTAATGCATCATCATGCATTGAAATCATCAGGCACACACCTAAACTCGATGCTCTACTCACAAACCACATTTCAGCTACCAAACACAACCGAAATCATCTCCAAACTCTTCCAAAACAAAGCCCAGCCTAGATCTACCACTTCTAATCATTTCTAAACATCATTCAACATCAAAAATCACCACAAACTCGTCCTTATACCTCCAGCTATGACAGAACACCAAAACCACCCCAAAAACCATCATTCTAGCATACAAAACTTAGGAATCCAAGCCTATTCGAGATTTGTTTGATAAAACCTCATTTATAACATCAATTAACATCCAAAATACATTAGAAAACAACCTCAAAACAGAGCCTAACTATCAACCACGGAAATCACCCATATCTCTTCAAAAACCTTGAGTTTTAATACAATTTATTGTTTCTAACATTAAAGCAACTCAAAAATCATTAACAAAGGATTGATAACTTGGGAATTTCAGTAAAGAACTGATCATTAGAGGAGAAGGACGAAGCTTACCTCTAATGGCTGATTTCTCCTTGAATTGGCCAAGTTTTCTTGAAAATCCAATGTAAAAAGAAGAGGTTTTGATGAGGAAAAGATTAGGAGTCAAAAGGAGATTGAAATCTCATCAATGGGAATGAAAATCAAAGGATAATTGCTGGAGGAAATGTGTTTGGCTGAAAAGAAATTGAGAGAAAATGAAATGAGAGAAAATTGATGAAAGGTAGTTATGAAAAGTCAAATGTAGTTTCCTTTTAATTAATCATTATTTTCCTTTAATTAAAACATTAATAAAATCACCCAAATTAAGAAGAAATCTGATTAAAACATTTTGGTAAAATTATCTCCTTAAAGATTCAATGTTTCAATCCTTTACAAAACAATCATTATTCAACTTTTGCAAAAACTGCGATTTGGTCACTACACCGAAATGTAGTACTTCCAAACCTTATTTTGTAAAATTGATTTCACCATAATCATTCATATAATAAATGAGGATTTTTATATATTTTTCCATATTTTTAAAGCATCCCGAACTAGGTGTTCCCTAAACCTCCCTTTAAGATTCGAACCATTCCCGACCGGTCCGATTCGAACTCTAAAACATCTAGGCCCAAATTTGGGGTGTTACACAGCTCACATATGCATCAAGGGCCATATCTATGAATCATAAACTAGAACATAGCGTCACACACGCGATCATAGGTACTAAAGGCATGCTTCCTAGTCCACCAAAACCACAACAAGCTATAACAACAACCAAACCAAAATCCAAACATCAAAGGCCATTACGACACAAGTATAAGCAATCTAACATGCTCAAAGTAAAGGGAAACATCCTCAACCATTCCAAAGTATAAATCCCACCCATTGCCTTTTTATTACACCAGAGTAAAGCCACATACTTTGCAAGATTAAAAGCTTGGATTCCTCTTGCTTACTTGCTGCCTCGAAAGCCTAGTTTTTTGCATTGACGAAACAAAAGAGCGTAAGCACAAGCTTAGTGAGGACCGCTATGAAACATTCATCAATACACTTCACATTATAGGCAAAACCACCATTTTACAACTCAAGCCTTTTCGTAAAACATGCCTTCACAAGACATCAATGCACTTTATAAACACATGATCATATGCATCACTCTAAAACAACAAATAACCATTGCTCATGCTTTACCAAGCATCTCGTGCATCCTTGCATCATTTACAAGCATCTCATGCTTCACATTATTCATTTACATTATATTAGCTCGCAAGTGATAATCCAGAAACCATTTCAACACAAGACACAATCGGATACGCGGATTACAAGCGTTGTCCCTCACGCTTCATACATACTACCAGGCTACACAAGGTGGAGATTAATGGCACAATCACAACCCCTCAACACACGTGATAGAGATTAATGGCACAATCACAACCCCTCAACATCACTCATCGGTAGTTGTATAATTCCTCTAACGAGAGTATGAGACACATACAAAAGACTAACACACGGGACTAACCATTCACCGTTGTGACCTTACCCTCAATCGTTAGGGTACATGGATGGAGATTACGTCACAATCACAACCCCTCGACATCCAAGGCGACTTTATTCACGGTGCACCCAATCCTATAGCCGTCTATAATCATTTAACCATATTAATCCACTGTTTTACAAGCATAACCACAATGCCATTTCCAAAAGCATCACATGCTTAATATCATATGCATTCAACACATGCAAACCAAGGATCACTTACCTAGTGCATCCTTAACATAATGGCATTAAAATCCAGCATTAAACCATGCTTAAACATGCTTAAAAACAGTAAACAATCCACACTCAACCCAAGTGCAAATTCATCAAACAAAACACATTTCTAAGAGAGGGATTTCCGAATCACTTACTCTTGAGCTTAGCTAAGTGAATCAAACTTACACTAAGCTCCCAAGACAACGCTCAAAGCGTTACAAAGCAGGAAACTGCATTTCCACTCACCGATACGCGAAGCCTAGCTCGCCGACACGAAAATTACCCCTCCAGAGCCTCCAAAATCACCTCATTTGCTTCGAGATCAAGATCCCTTATTTTCACATCATCAAAACAGAGATCTAAATGCATTAAAATGCATTCTAACACGAGCAACAATTCACAAACTCGTTGCTCACCCAAACTATACCAAAATACCCATCCAAAACAACCGAAAACTCAATCGATTGCTTCCTAAACCAAGCCCAACCAACATACATCATTTCCAAAGCATTATCAACATCAAAACATATCTAATAAACAACCTAACTCACCCTTATACCTCTAGCAAGAAAGATTCCACCATTTCACCCCAAAATCTCACTCAAAACTACCAAGAAACTCAAGGATCTCAAGGATTTCGGGATCTAGGTTATCAACATATCCTTTTAACATATAAATCAACTTAAAACTCAACTAAAATCAACACAAAACAGAGCCTAACTCAACAAGTCCAAAAATCAAGATTTCAATCATGTTTCTACAAGATTTTGATCCCCAATCAAAACTATAATGAAAACTCAACCAAAAATAGTATTTAGAAGCCAAATATCTTGGGAATTTTAATAAAGAACATAGATTAGAGGTTGAGAACGGGATTTACCTCCAATCCTTACTTCTCTCAATGAATGACAAGTTTTCCTTAGCAAAATCTTGAAGAATTAGAATAGATCTCTTGAAAATGGTTTAGAAAATGTTGAGAGCGATTTTGGAAGAAAGAATTCTGAGAAAAGATGAGAGAATTAGTGTTTGCTTCCACATTAAAAATCACATTTTCCCAGTTTTGAAACTTTACGCGATTCGAACCGCTCTCGACCGGTCCGATCCGATGTCTAAAACATCTAGGCCCAAAACCAAGGCGTTACAACTCTCCCCCAGTTAGGAAATTTCATCCTCGAAATTCTTACCCGATGGAAAGAGATGCGGAAACTGCCTCAGCATGTTCACCTTGCTTTCCCACGTGGCCTCCTCAACTCCTCGGTGTCGCCACAACACCTTCACAAGTTCTATCGTCTTGCCACGAAGAACTTTGCTACTCACGTCCAGGGATGATTTCACTTGCAATTCCATAATAAGACCACCATCACACGATATGCTCGAGAGAGCAAACATCGCTCTCAACTCCACCGCCACTTTCCGACTCAAAGCATTTGCTACAACATTAGCCTTACCCGAGTGATACTCAATTGTCAGGTCATAATCTTTAAGCATCTCTACCCAGCGACGTTGCCTAAGATTCAACTCCTTTTGAGACATGAGATACTTCAAGCTCTTATGGTCTGTAAACACAACACACTTCTCCCCGTACAGGTAATGCCTTCAAATTTTCAAGGCAAACACCACAGCCACATGCTCAAGATCATGAGTAGGGTTGTTGCGCTCATGCACCTTCAACTGCCTAGATGCATAGGCCACTACCTTACCCTCCTACATCAACACGCAGCCCAACCCAACAATGGACGCATCACTATATAACACAAATTCCTTTCCAGAATCATGTTGAATCAGAATTTAAGCTTGCGTCAAAGCTTCTTTCAGCTACTCAAAAGCTTGTTGTCTCGCATCCGTCCACTCAAAGCGAACATTCTTTTGCAACAACTTGGTCAAAGGCGCTGCTATATTCGAGAAACCCTCGACAACTCTACGATAGTACCCAGCCAATCCAAGGAAACTCCGTACCTCTGTCACTGACTTAGGCACTTTCCAACTCATCATAGTTTCGACCTTTTGCGGATCAATGCGAATACCCTCAGCTGATACAACATGCCCGAGGAAGACCACCTCCCTATGCCAAAACTCGCACTTACTCAGCTTGTCATACAACTGATTTTCCAACAACGCTTGCAAAACAATTCTCAAGTGTCTATCATGATCCTTCTCGGTACGCGAATACACAAGGATATCATCGATAAACACCACCACAAATTGATCCAGGAATTCATGGAATACACGATTCATCATGTCAATGAAAGCAGCAGGCGCGTTGGTCAAACAAAACGGCATCACCAAAAATTCGTAATGTCCATACCTCGTGCGAAAAGTTGTCTTAGGTACGTCCCCATCCTTCACCTTCAACTGATAATACCCTTATCTCAAGTCTATCTTAGAAAACACTGAGGCTCCCCGAAACTGATCAAAGAGATCATCAATTCTAGGCAACGGATACTTGTTCTTGATCGTCAACTTGTTCAGTTGCCGATAATCTATGCACATCCGCATTGTCCCTTCTTTCTTCTTTACAAACAAGATCGGTGCACCCTAAGGTGACACACTCGGCCGGATGAAAACTCGGTCCAACAACTCATGCAATTGCGTTTTCAACTCTTTTAACTCTTTGGGTGCCATGCGATAAGGAGCAATGGACACCGGAGTTGTATTCTCGTACAACTCTATACCAAACTCAACTTCCCTATTTGGTTGCAATCCAGGCAATTCTTCAGGAAAGACACCCGGAAAATCGCGAATAGTTCGGATGTCCTGCACACGCACATTCGTGGTGCCAGGATTCATCACATAGGCAAGGTAAGCCTCGTAACCCAACCTCATTATATGGTTTGCTTCCAAAGCCGAAATCACATTTGACAAGAATTTCACATTCTCGCCTACTACCACTACCTCATAATCATTGGCTAACTTTAAGGTGACTCGCTTGACCTCAAAGTCGACCACCGCCCTATGCTCCAACAACCAATCCATGCCAAGGATTACATCAAATCCATAGAAAGGTAACTCCATCAAATCCACAAGAAAAACATGACTTTGCACAGACAAAGGGCATCTCCTATACAAATTCCTAGTGACTGCAGTCTCACCAAAAGAACAAGTCACTTGCATTCCTACTTCAAGCGTCTCAACAGGTATATCAAGCAAATGCGCATGCTCACTCAAGATATAAGAATGTGTGGATCCAAAATCAATCAATGCCAGCAAAGATAAAGACTGAAGAACAAGTCACTTGCAGGTCCTTGCTGCACCTTCTCCCCACCTCCATGTGGTGGCGGAGGAGGTAGATTTCCACCATGAGGGACATCGGCCCCTTGTTCACCTTGGTCACCCTACTCAGCTGCATGTATAATCGTATTGGACCTCAACTCCCTTCTAGGTCCCATTGTGCTATTTTAAACAAAACACAACAACAAAAATAAATCAAACCATTTAGGCCAGCTACAAGCAATAATCCAAGTTTACAAAACATTTGATTAGTGTAATAAGGCAATAGGTACCCCAATTTCCCCTCAACACAGCATAACGTACGTGGAACATCATGCTCAACATGCTTTTCATCATCCAAAGTCAGCACATAACAGCATTGCATCATTGTCCATCAATCACATTCATTCCACATGCAATTCGCATAGATCAAGCATAACATAAACTTCAAAATTCAACCAATCGCATGCTTTTCAAACATCATAATTCAACACATGACAATTTTCACATGCCAACATTCGCAATTCTTTCGTAACCTGGCTCTGATACCAACAAATGTAAACCCCTTAGCCCGGTCTAGACGTTTAACCCGAACTACGAAGATTATACAGGGAAAACCAAAGTCAACCCGAAAGTCAACCTTCATTTACGACCCTTTTTTCTTTTTATCTTATCTAGATGTTCATTATCATCCTATGTGTTCAGCAAGACACTCAGAAGAAAACAGCTCAGCGATCGGAGTTCGATTAGTGGTTATAATGCATACATTTGACTTTTAGGGACTAAATTGTAATTTCCATAAAATACAGGGACTTCCAAGATTTTAAAGTTACCAATCTTTAATTAGTCATGTAACATGCCAACCATCCAAATTTCAACTCAAACGGTCCATCCAAACTCATTCAATCAAGCATTCGAAAATCAGGGACCAAAACATAAGAAACAGAAACTTGAAACAGTTCAAAATTCAAACCCAACGGCTAGGCGTTTCGATACGGATAGCCCTGTACTGAAACGGTCATTTCAAAACAGGTTTGACCGTTTCGATGCTCGGGTACGTTCTGAGACCCGTATCGAAACACCCTCCTCCAGTAGCAAAATTGTTTCGATACGACCCCACCTGTTCCGAAACCTCTTAGCCATTTCTGGCCTCTGTTCCGAAACAGGCAAGGGCGTTCCGAAACGCATTGCCCTACAACAACAGATTTTGCTGGTTTTTCATGTCTTTTCGTATCCGAAACATTTTTCGAGACACGCCGCAACATACACACAGCTCACATATACATCAAGGTCCATATCTATGAATCATAAACTAGAACATAGCATCACACACGCGATCATAGGTACTAAAGGCATGCTTCCTATTCCACCAAAACCACAACAAGCTATAACAACAATCAAACTAAAATCCAAACATCAAAGGCCATTTACAATACAAGTATAAGCAATCTAACATGCTCAAAGTAAAGGGAAACATCCTCAACCATTCCAAAGTATAAATCCCACCCATTGCCTTTTTATTACACCGGAGTAAAGCCACATACTTTGCAAGATTAAAAGCTTGGATTCCTCTTACTTACTTGCTGCCTCGAAAGCCTAGTTTTTTGCATTGATGAAACAAAAGACCGTAAGCACAAGCTTAGTGAGGACCTCTATGAAACATTCATCAATACACTTCACATTCATCAATGCACTTTATAAACACATGATCATATGCATCACTCTAAAACAAAAAATAATCATTGCTCATGCTTTACCAAGCATCTCGTGCATCCTTGCATCATTTACAAGCATCTCATGCTTCACATTATTCATTTACATTATATTGGCTCGCAAGTGATAATCCATAAACCATTTCAACACAAGACACAATCGGATACGTTGATTACAAGCGTTGTCCCTCACGCTTCATACATACTACCGGGCTACACAAGGTGCAGATTAATGGCACAATCACAACCCCTCAACACACGTGATGGAGATTAATGGCACAATCACAACCCCTCAACATCACTCATCGGTAGTTGTATAATTCCTCTAACGAGAGTATGGGACACATACACAAGACTAACACACGAGACTAACCATTCACCGTTGTGATCTTAACCTCAATCGTTAGGGTACTTGGATGGAGATTACGGCACAATCACAACCCCTCGACATCCAAGGCGACTTTATTCACGATGCACCCAATCCTATAGTCGTCTATCTATATCTGATTAAAGTAACCAAAAACCATTTGCATCACTTGCCAATATAATCATTTAACCACATTAATCCACTGTTTTACAAGCATAACCACAATGCCATTTCCACAAGCATTACATGCTTAATATCATATGCATTCAACACATGCAAACCAAGGATCACTTACCTAGTGCATCCTTAACATAATGGCATTAAAATCCAGCATTAAACCCTGCTTAAACATGCTTAAAAACAGTAAACAATCCATACTCAACCCAAGTGCAAATTCATCAAACAAAGCACATTTCCAAGAGAGGGATTTCGGAATCACTTACTCTTGAGCTTAGCTAAGTGTATCAAACTTACACTAAGCTCCCAAGACAACTCTCAAAGTGTTACAAAGCAGGAAATTGCATTTCCACTCACCGATACGCAAAGCCTAGCTCACCGAAACGAAAATTACCCCTCCACAGCCTCCAAAATCACCTCGTTTACTTCCGGATCAAGATCCCCTATTTTGTTGGGACACGTCGGCAGGCCCCGTGGCGCAGCGGAAAAATTAATCTGACGTAATCCAGCCAGGATCCATGTATAGGAACGAATCCGGGGTGAAAAGATGAAGTGTTACCTTTTAAAAACTCTGGAAACTGGAAAACCGACGGTATATCGAAATAACCACGTCAAGTAAAACCAGAATCATCACAGGTTCGCAACGACCTCTACGGAGTCCACCCGAACAAAGCGAACAAAGTTTCCGCCTCCCTAACACCTAGGGATAAATTTTGACTTGTTTGAACACCTTCCAGGGAGAAGTCGAAATCCCTCCAGGGATTCTTGAGGGAGTCTGAAATCGACCAGGGGTTCTACCGGGACTTGGATTCGAACTAGGAAATCGCCAGGAATTTGCCAGGGGGCAAGAGTAACACCAGAAAAGTATCGAACAGCTTCTCAGAAGAAATCTGGGATTTGTCGAAAATTCCAGAAAGGAATTCCCAGGGATATGTCGAAATTTGCAAGGAAGAATAGGGATGATTTGGTTGCTAGCCCTTGTCCCTTTAAATAGTATTCAGAGACTTAATTCTAGTTGAATACCTTAAATCCAAGTTCAACCAAAATTCATAGTATCTAATTCTACTTGAAATTGGTTTATATTAAATATACATTATATTTAATAATATTAAATGAAAAATATATATTTAATTATGTAGAATCTTATTCTACATAAAACATGGATTTAAATATACATTATATTTAATCCAAATATATATATTTTTTATTATATAGAATCTCATTCTATCTTTACTTGGATTTAAATATATTTAAATATATATTTTTAATTATGTAGAATCTAATTCTACATAAACTTGGAATTAAATATACATTATATAAATTCAAAATATATATTTAAATTTCTAGAATCTTATTCTATAATATTTAAATCTCTAAATATTTTCCATACTCTAAATAATATTTGATAAATACAATATTTATCCAATATTATTCCCATTTAAGGGAGTTGCTGATTTCCCCTATCCCATAGGGGATTTTCGGCAACCTCCCTAAAATAGGGAATATGGTTTCCAATTTTTGTTCGTTTCATTCTAAGGGTGTGACCCTTGTAGGTTCATGCAACGTTAGCAGCAAAATTAGAACTGTTCTAATTTTACAAACAATGAGTGGCATCTAGCAATACATCATTGCTACCTAAGTTGCATGAAGTCATGGTTTGACTTTCCTAATTCCTGAATAAACTCCCTTTATGTATTTCATCCTTTTGTCCTTTATATCTTAGATGAACACAAGTCATGTGTTAGTCACACTTGCGTTGTCCATCTAGTGTTTCTTGATGTCTTGAGTAGATTATGATAAACGAATCTCTATAATATCTCATATCATAATATTCAAGCATGACCATGCATTTTCTAATCTCAGTCAATCAAGTGGCCGAAGATATTTCTCCCATTATGTAGGAGGGAAAAATCCTTTCTTGATCAACCATATTTCACTACATAGGTCATCACGTATCCAATCATCAATCTTTATAATGTAGTCAGTTACGACACACGTTTGACTATGTCAAAATACGTAAATCTTTATGTTGAAATCATGTTGATCTCAAGTCTGAGGATTATACATATGTTTATCATGAGCAATGTTGTGACTGTCACATAATTACCCAAGAAACATGCTCATAGCGGGTCAATCTAGTATGTTGTTCTCTAACAAATACTTACGTGTTGATTTTGACATCTCTATGTCAATGACAACGCTTGTCATCAACCACATATTAGTCTTTATATATTATCACTGTCCATACCCGTAATAATATTCCACTAAGGATCCTATTTAACAATAATCGTATTATTGTATGGACATTATTATCCAATGGTTAGTTTGATGCACAGAAACATACCAAATAATAATAACGGCAATGCCATTACTTGATAAATCTAGTAAAATAGTATGTCTATTCAATCATCATATGATTGGTCTTTGGGCATACTCCAACAATTTTCACATCATCAAAACAAAGATCTAAATGCATTAAAATGCATTCTAACACCAGCAACAATTCACAAACTCATTGCTCACCCAAACTATACCAAAATACCCATCCAAAACAACCGAAAACTCAATCGATTGCTTCCTAAACCAAGCCCAGCCAACATACATCACTTCCAAAGCATTATCAACATCAAAACATATCTAATAAACAACATACTCACCCTTATACCTCTAGCAAGCAAGATACCACCATTTCACCCCAAAATCTCACTTAAAACTACCAAGAAACTCAAGGATCTCAAGGATTTCGGGATCTAGGTTATCAACACATCCTTTTAACATATAAATCAATTTAAACTCAATTAAAATCAACACAAACAGAGCCTAACTCAAATATTCTGAAAATCAAGATTTCAATCATGTTTCTACAAGATTTTGATCCCCAATCAAAACTATAATGAAAACTCAACGAAAAATAGTATTTAGAAGCCAAATATCTTGGGAATTTCAATAAAGAACATAGATTAGAGGTTGAGAATGGGATTTACCTCCAATCCTTACTTCTCTCAATGAATGACAAGTTTTCCTTAGCAAAATCGTGAAGAATTAGAATAGATCTCTTGAAAATGGTTTAGAAAATGTTGAGAGAGATTTTGGAAGAAAGAATTCTGAGAAAAGATGAGAGAATTAGTGTTTGCTTCCACATTAAAAATCACATTTTCCCAGTTTTGAAACTTTACGCGATTCGAACCGCTCTTGACCGGTCTGATCCGATGTCTAAAATATCTAGGCCCAAAACCAGGGCGTTACAACTCTCCCCCACTTAGGAAATTTCATCCTCGAAATTCTTACCTAATGGAAAGGGATGCGGAAACTGCCTCAGCCTGTTCACCTTGCTTTCCCACGTGGCCTCCTCAGCTCCTCGGTGTCGCCACAAAACCTTCACAAGTTCTATCGTCTTGCCACGAAGAACTTTGCTACTCACGTCTAGAACCTTCACCGGTTCCTCATCATACGACAGATCTGGATTCAACTTTATCTCATCAACAGGCATCACATGCGAAGGATCCGATCTGTATTTCCGTAGCATGGAGACATGAAAAACATCATGTATCTTCTCCAACTCTGCAGGCAATCTCAACCGATATGCCACAGGACCAATACGCTCCACAATCTCGTAAGGTCCAATGAACCTTGGGCTAAGCTTACCCTTACGCCCAAATCTAATCACTTTCTTCCAAGACAATACTTTCAAGAACAAACGTTCGCCAACCGCGAACTCAAATTCCTTACGCTTCAAGTCCGCGTAATACTTTTGCCTATCTGATGCTACCTTTATACGCTCACAAATGAGCTTCACCTTCTCAAAGGCTGCAATAACCCAGAAGGAACCTGATGCTCAGCCTTCACTCGCTGACACACCATGCACGTACTAAAAAACTCAGCCACATCCTTTTTCAACCCCACCCAGTAGTACTCATCTTTCAAGTCACGATACATCTTTGTACTACCAGGATGCATAGCAAAAGGACTACTATGAGCTTCAATCAGAATAGTGTGCCTTAACTCAGCATCATCGGGCACCACTATTCGACTCCCAAAGCACAGAACACCATCTTCACTAAAGCTGAAATCTGAAGGTCTACCCTCCGCAATGTCCCGAACATGCGAAACAAGAGAATCACAAAGCAACTGCTTATCTTTGATCAATTGTATCAAGGATGATTTCACTTGCAATTCCGTAATAAGACCACCATCACGCGATATGCTCGAGAGAGCAAACATCGCTCTCAACTCCACCGTCACTTTCCGACTCAAAGCATCGGCTACAACATTAGCCTTACCCGAGTGATACTCAATTGTCAGGTCATAATCTTTAAACAACTCTACCCAGCGACGTTGCCTAAGATTCAACTCTTTTTGAGACATGAGATACTTCAAGCTCTTATGGTCTATAAACACAACACACTTCTCCCCGTACAGGTAATGCCTTCAAATTTTCAAGGCAAACACCACAGCCACAAGCTCAAGATCATGAGTAGGGTAGTTGCGCTCATGCACCTTCAACTGCCTAGATGCATAGGCCACTACCTTACCCTCCTACATCAACACGCAGCCCAACCCAATAATGGACGCATCACTATAGACCATAAATTCCTTTCCAGACTCAGGTTGAATCAGAACATGAGCTTGCGTCAAAGCTTCTTTCAGCTTCTCAAAAGCTTGTTGTCTCGCATCTGTCCACTCAAAGCGAACATTCTTTTGCAACAACTTGGTCAAAGGCGCTGCTATCTTCGAGAAACCCTTGACAACTCTACGATAGTACCCAAACAATCCAAACAAACTCCGTACCTATGTCACTGACTTAGGCACTTACCAACTCATCACAGTTTCTACCCTGTGCGGATCAACGCGAGTACCCTCAGTTGATACAACATGCCCAAGGAAGACCACCTCCATATGCCAAAACTCGCACTTACTCAGCTTGGCATACAACTGATTTTCCAACAACGCTTGCAAAACAATTCTCAAGTGTCTATCATGATCCTCCTCGGTACGCAAATACACAAGGATATCATCGATAAACACCACCACAAATTGATCCAGGAATTCATGGAATACACGATTCATCATGTCCATGATAGCAGCAGGCGCGTTGGTCAAACAAAATGGCATCACAAAAATTCATAATGTCCATACCGCGTGCGAAAGGTTGTCTTAGGTACGTCCCCATCCTTCACCTTCAACTGATAATACCCTGATCTCAAGTCTAACTTAGAAACACTGAGGCTCCCCGAAACTGATCAAAGAGATCATCAATTGTAGGCAATGGATACTTGTTCTTGATCGTCAACTTGTTCAGTTGCCGATAATCTATGCACATCCGCATTGTCCCATCTCTCTTCTTTACAAACAAGACCGGTGCACCCCAAGGTGACACACTCGGCCGGATGAAACCTCGGTCCAACAACTCATGCAATTGCGTTTTCAACTCTTTTAACTCTTTGGGTGCCATGCGATAAGGAGCAATGGACACCAGAGTTTTAACCCCCTTAACCCGGCCTAGACGGTTGACCCGAATTAAGAAAGTCACACGGGGAAAACCAAAGTCAACCCGAAAGTCAACCTTGATTAACGACCCTTTTTTTTTCTTTTTAAACTTGTCTAGATGCACATTAACCCTAGTTATGATCATTCAAACAACATACTCAAAGATCATAAACATCAGAGATCGAACAGGGACCCAATTGAACAATTTACAACTTTAGGGACCAAATTGTAAATTCTGATAAATATAAGGACTTCACCCAAGTTAAAGTTACCAACTTGAAATTAGTCCAGTTTCATGCTTCACTGCCAAATTTCAACTTAAAAGGACTTCCCAAACTCATACAATTGCACAAACAAGATTCAGGACCAAAATGCAAACATTCTGAAACATATAACTACCAATGTCAGCCCCCAACGGTCATGCGTTCCGAAACGGGAGACAGCCCGTTTCGAAACGCGGGGCCGTTCCGCAACGCGTACCGAAACGAGGGCTGACAGTAGCCTTTCCGTTTCGGAACGGTGTCACCCGTTTCGGACGCCTGGGCTGCTTCGAGGCACCCGTTCCGAAACGGCAGGCACTGTTCCGATACGGCCTGCACAAAATGCAGAAATTTGCTTGCCTAAACATGCAATTGACCAACCAATCATGCTCCAATTGCTATCAAACTTTACCAGCAACTCATACAACATATAAGGGACATAATTGCAACACCAATTCGACATCATGGCATCAATTATGAAAAGCCCCAAATCTAAAGGCATGCTTCCTACACAAGCAAACCATTCAAGCATAAAACCTCCAAATCAAACACATAATGGCCAATTACAAAAACCAACATTAACAACAACATAAATCCAACTTAGGGAGTTCCAAACATCTCCCAAAACAACAACATAGGTCCCCCATTGCCAAATGCCAAAAGCTAAAAGTGTTTTTAAGAAAACCTTCTCATACATGAGCTTAACTTCCACTTGATTGCTTGCCCTCCTTGCTGCCCTCAATGCACCTTAATGCTCTGCGTTATTGGTTTAAGAAAAGATAGAGAGCGTAAGCAAAAGCTTAGTGAGGAATGCTCATTAAAACCACACAATAATGCATTTATAAAACTCATTTATAAATCATACTTCAAAGTACATTTAGACATGCTCACAAGCAATCTTAACCAAGCATCTCATGCTTCATATCATAACATGTCATATTGGCCACAAATGATAATTACCATCTTTTAACAAGATCAACATAAGACTCACACATGGACTTTTAAACACCATTGTGATCTTATCCCCATGGACTTTTAAACACCATGGCCCATGGACTTTTAAACACCATGGCAAGGACCACACAAGGACTTTTAAACACCTTTGTGTCCTTAACAAGTTTCACCTCAAGGACTTTTAAACACCTTGACCCCAAGGACTTTTAAACACCTTGGCCCATTGACTTTTAAACACCATGGCAAGGACCACACAAGGACTTTTAAACACCTTTGTGTCCTTAACAAGTTTCACTTCAAGGACTTTTAAACACCTTGGCCCATGGACTTTTAAACACCATGACATGAATCACCCCAAGGACGTTTAAACACCTTGGCCCCAAGGACTTTTAACCACCTTGGAAAGGACCATACAAGGACTTTTAAACACCTTTGTGTCCGTAACAAGAACCATCCAAGGACTTTTAACCACCTTGATGTTCTTAAGTAAACTAGGCTCACTCAAGGACTTTTAACCACCTTGGTGACCTTAACCTTTTCAAAACGTCACTTGCCAATATACATCATTTATCATCAATAATCCACTGTTTTAAAGCATTTAACCAAGCCATAAACAACATGCATCTTTAAGCATTAAACCACATTTAAACAATGTTCAAAAGCAAGGAACTCTAACCTTGAGCTTCCTTAAACACATGGCTTATAATCTCAGCAAACAAACATGCTAGATATGCTTTAAAAACATAATTTAAACATGCAACAAACACATTGCACCCAACCATCACATGTTTCCTTATCAAGAGAGTTTTTCCGAAAACTTACTCTTGAGCTTAGCAAAGTTGTTTAGACTTAGACTAAGCTCCCAAACCTCCAAAACATTGGTTTCAAAGCCGAAAACCAAAATCCACTCACCGATTCCATTTCGCTTCTTGCCGAAACACCAAATCAAGCTTCCGGATCACCACTACTTGGATCCAAAGATGACTCCCCTGTTTTAACACATCAAAACAGTAGATTAATGCATCATCATGCATTAATAGCTTCAATGAAAGCACCTAAACTCGCTGCTCTCATCCACACTCCATTTTCGGCCACCAATCACAACCGAAAATGCATCTAAACAACTCCTCAACAAAGCCCAGCCATAAACCATCAAAACAAAGCATCCTTAAACATCA
This sequence comes from Hibiscus trionum, assembly GCA_030270665.1. Lineage (NCBI taxonomy): Eukaryota > Viridiplantae > Streptophyta > Magnoliopsida > Malvales > Malvaceae > Hibiscus > Hibiscus trionum. The sequence continues at coordinate 1,550,137 of BSYR01000007.1, read as the reverse complement.
TTCAACATCTAAAAAGGACCTAACAACATCCTTATACCTCCAGCAACAACAGATCCACAAGATCACCCAAAAACAACCAAGAATCACAAGCTAAACTTAGGAAATTCAACTTATCCGGGATTGCATTAATTAAAACTCAATTTCCAATTAATTTAACATTCATTTAACATCAATTATACACCTCAAATCATTGTTTTAACAGATCCAACGAAAATTCACCAAAATAAATCAAATCTTGCATTTAAAAGCCAAGATCTATAACACAACCTTAAAACCATTTATAAAACACAATTTAAGGATTGAGAACTTGGGAATTTCAGTAAAGAACTTAGAGTTCAGAGGAGAAGGACGTTCTTACCTCCAAACTTGAGTTTCTCCCTTTTAGAATCAAGTTTTCTTGAAAATCCATTTAGCAAATGGTAAGGTTTTGTTGTAGAGATGATTAGCAATCAAAAGGTAATTGAAAAGATGAATTTAGGTGACAAAATCAGAGAGAAAAGCTCTGGAGAAAAGGTGTTTGGCTTGAGAGAAAATGAGAGAAAATAGTTGAGAGAAATGTTAGTTAAAACTAAAATATCTTCCCTCCACTTTGTTTATATTTAAAACCTTTTAATTAATCATTTAATATATTTAGAAAATCTGGAGAAACTCCCATTGGGTAAATAGCTCCTTAAAGATTCAAAGTTTCAATCCTTTTTAAAACAGTCTCACAGTTTTCAAAAATTACATTTTGGTCACTAGCCCAAAATGTCACCCTTCCAAACCTCATTTTGCAAAATTGATTTCACAGTTCACTTATATATATTAAAAGAGGATTTTAGAACATTTTTCCATATTTTTAATGCAACCCGAACTAGGTTTTCCTAATTTCACCTTTTTAGATTCGACAGCACTTTGACCGAACCGGTCAACGCCCAAAACTTCTAAGCCCAAAACCGGGGCGTTACAACTCTCCCCCCCTTAAGAAATTTTGTCCTCGAAATTTACCTGAAGGAAAGAGATAAGGAAACTGCTTCAGCATGTCATCCTTTCGCTCCCACGTGGCTTCCTCAACACCGCGGTGCTTCCACAGCACCTTTACCAACTCAATGGTCTTGCCACGAAGAACCTTGCTATCTGAATCCAGAATCCTCACCGGCTCCTCATCATAGGTCAAATCCGGATTCAATTCCACCTCTTCCACATGCATCACATGCGAAGGATCAGATCTATACTTCCGGAGCATAGAAACATGGAACACCACAACAAACTTGTCCAGGTATTCATGAAACACACGATTCATCATGTCCATGAAAGCAGCAGGAGCATTTGTCAAACCAAACGGCATCACTAGGAATTCATAATGCCCATACCTTGTCCTGAAAGCTGTCTTAGGCACATCCACATCCTTCACCTTCAACTGGTAATACCCTGACCTCAAGTCAATCTTAGAGAACACAGCAGCTCCCCGAAATTGATCAAAGAGATCATCAATTCTCGGCAAAGGATACCGATTCTTGATAGTCAACTTGTTCAACTGACGATAATCAATGCACATTCTCATAGTGCCATCCTTCTTCTTCACAAACAAGACCGGTGCACCCCAAGGCGACACACTCGGCCGAATGAAACCCCGATCAAGCAGCTCTTGCAACTGCGTCTTCAGCTCTTTCAGCTCCTTAGGTGCCATTCTATAGGGAGTAATGGACACAGGAGTTGTATTCTCATACAGCTCAATTCCAAACTCCACCTCGCGGTTAGGAGGTAAACCAGGCAACTCCTCAGGAAACACACCAGGAAACTCCTTCACAACCCTGATATCTTGCACACGCAAATCCTTAGAGCTAGGATTCATCACAAAAGCTAGGTAAGCCTCACAGCCTTGCCTCAGCATCCGGCTTGCCTCCAATGTAGACACCACATTGGCAAGAAACTTCACATTCTCACTAACCACAACAACTTCATAATCATCCGCAAGCTTCAGCAAAACACGCTTATTCTCACAATCCACCACAGCACGATGCTCAGCAAGCCAATCCATACCAAGGATTACATCAAAACCATAGAATGGTAACTCCATAAGGTCAACATGGAAAACATGTTCTTGAACAACCAAAGGACACCTTCTATACAGCTTTCGAGTCACAACAGTCTCACCAAAAGAACTAGTGACACGCATACCAACATCCAAAGACTCAACAGGCAAACCAAGCAATTCAGCATGCTCACGCAATATGTAAGAGTGCGTAGATCCAGAATCAATCAAGGAAAGTAATGACAAGGATTGCAGAGTAAAAGTACCTGCGATCACATCCGCGTCATTCCTCCCCTCTCGCTGAGCAAACACTCTAACCTGCCCGCCACCCTCTGGCTGCACAGCTACAACATGAGCCACACCTCGGCCACCTTCCTCTCTTCGCTGGAAATTACCACGGCCGCGCCCACGACCTCTCTGCGGTGCTGCAACAACAGGAGCACGAACTTGGCCACCAGCCAACATAGGACAATCACGCCTCAAATGATCTGAAGATCCACAGCTCCAGCAACCATTACCAGCTGCCGCAACAGGAGCTTGCACCTCCCTCACAGCACGAGGACAATCACGTTTCATGTGACCATGAGAACCACAAATCCAACAAGCACTCGGATCAGCTCTAGCGTTGCCTCCCCGAGCAGGTGCTCCACCACCTCGCTTAGCCAAGGACTGATACTTCTGATCACGTCCCCTCTTGTTCCGTCCACCACCGGAACTATACTCAGCTGCTCGCTTACCAGCACCTTTAGCAGATAAACCCAAGTTCATCTCTATGTCCTTTGCTCGGCCCACCAGCACATCAAAATCATCATACTCAGTAGCCAACACATACATCTTCACATCCGTCACTAAGCCATAACGGAACCTTTCACACCTCGCTCGCTCGTCCGGAACAAGCTCATGTGCATATTGACTGAGTCGAACAAACTGTACTTCATACTCAGCCACCGTCATGCTCCCTTGGGTAAGAGACATGAACTCCCTCTTTTTCTCATCTAGGTACCTCACACCCAGATACCTTCTCTTGAACACATTCTGAAAGAATGTCCAAGTCACATCAGCTTCTGCCATCCCAGCAATAGTGGTTGTCCACCACGTATATGCATCCTTCTGCAGCAAGGACACAACACAGCCAAGCTTTTGCACATCAGTGCAACTCATCTGTCCCAAGATTCTCTTGGTACTCTCTAACCAAGCCTCAGAACCTTCAGCAGACATACCCCTGAACTCAGTCCCTCCCAGACTGCGCAACCGCTCCAAAGGTAGTCTAACTCCAGCATCTTCCTGATGCCCAGCTCCACGAGCTCCAGCTACCGCTGCTTGAAAAGCACCAGCTATAGCTTGAATTAACACCGTCATGTCAGGAACAGCTTGCCCCTGACCAGCCTCAGGTCCTGCAGCCTCAGCACCAGCTGCAGCTCTAGCTTCCTCAGCCCTAGCACCACCACCACCAGGTGGAGGAGGTAAAATCGCGCTCTCAACGTTCTCCTCATTTTCATTCTCATTCTGAGCCGTAGCTCGCACATTACTCCTCAACTCTCTACGAGGTGCCATACTATGAATATGCAATCACAATGCAAATAAACAAAATCAGGCCCAACAAGGTAAGCAATCCAAGTACTCAAGCTCATTTCCAATTAAAATCAACATCATTTCATTAGCTTTGATTTGGCAATGGGTACCCACAACATGCTTCATCACAGCATACATCTCACTTGCAACATACACGCAATTTACTCAACATGCTTTCACCCAACAAGCATACAACACATACATACCTCAACATTCACATACACATTCCCAAATACTCGAGAAATCAGCTCTGATACCACCAAATGTAACCCCCTTAACCCGGCCTAGACGGTTGACCCGAATTAAGAAAGTCACACGGGGAAAACCAAAGTCAACCCGAAAGTCAACCTTGATTAACGACCCTTTTTTTTCTTTTTAAACTTGTCTAGATGCACATTAACCCTAGTTATGATCATTCAAACAACATACTCAAAGATCATAAACATCAGAGATCGAACAGGGACCCAATTGAACAATTTACAACTTTAGGGACCAAATTGTAAATTCTGATAAATATAAGGACTTCACCCAAATTAAAGTTACGAACTTGAAATTATTCCAGTTTCATGCTTCACTGCCAAATTTCAACTTAAAAGGACTTCCCAAACTCATACAATTGCACAAACAAGATTCAGGACCAAAATGCAAACATTCTGAAACATATAACTACCAATGTCAGCCCCCAACGGTCATGCGTTCCGAAATGGGAGACAGCCCGTTTCGAAACGCGGGGCCGTTCCGCAACGCGTACCGAAACGAGGGCTGACAGTAGCCTTTCCGTTTCGGAACGGTGTCACCCGTTTCGGACGCCTGGGCTGCTTCGAGGCACCCGTTCCGAAACGGCAGGCACTGTTCCGATACGGCCTGCACAAAATGCAGAAATTTGCTTGCCTAAACATGCAATTGACCAACCAATCATGCTCCAATTGCTATCAAACTTTACCAGCAACTCATACAACATATAAGGGACATAATTGCAACACCAATTCGACATCATGGCATCAATTATGAAAAGCCCCAAATCTAAAGGCATGCTTCCTACACAAGCAAACCATTCAAGCATAAAACCTCCAAATCAAACACATAATGGCCAATTACAAAAGCCAACATTAACAACAACATAAATCCAACTTAGGGAGTTCCAAACATCTCCCAAAACAACAACATAGGTCCCCCATTGCCAAATGCCAAAAGCTAAAAGTGTTTTTAAGAAAACCTTCTCATACATGAGCTTAACTTCCACTTGATTGCTTGCCCTCCTTGCTACCCTCAATGCACCTTAATGCTCTGCATTATTGGTTTAAGAAAAGATAGAGAGCGTAAGCAAAAGCTTAGTGAGGAATGCTCATTAAAACCACACAATAATGCATTTATAAAACTCATTTATAAATCATACTTCAAAGTACATTTAGACATGCTCACAAGCAATCTTAACCAAGCATCTCATGCTTCATATCATAACATGTCATATTGGCCACAAGTGATAATTACCATCTTTTAACAAGATTAACATAAGACTCACACATGGACTTTTAAACACCATTGTGATCTTATCCCCATGGACTTTTAAACACCATGGCCCATGGACTTTTAAACACCATGGCAAGGACCACACAAGGACTTTTAAACACCTTTGTGTCCTTAACAAGTTTCACCTCAAGGACTTTTAAACACCTTGACCCCAAGGACTTTTAAACACCTTGGCCCATGGACTTTTAAACACCATGGCAAGGACCACACAAAGACTTTTAAACACCTTTGTGTGCTTAACAAGTTTCACTTCAAGGACTTTTAAACACCTTGACCCCAAGGACTTTTAAACACCTTGGCCCATGGACTTTTAAACACCATGACATGAATCACCCCAAGGACTTTTAAACACCTTGGCCCCAAGGACTTTTAACCACCTTGGAAAGGACCACACAAGGACTTTTAAACACCTTTGTGTCCGTAACAAGAACCATCCAAGGACTTTTAACCACCTTGATGTTCTTAAGTAAACTAGGCTCACTCAAGGACTTTTAACCACCTTGGTGACCTTAACCTTTTCAAAACGTCACTTGCCAATATACATCATTTATCATCAATAATCCACTGTTTTAAAGCATTTAACCAAGCCATAAACAACATGCATCTTTAAGCATTAAACCACATTTAAACAATGTTCAAAAGCAAGGAACTCTAACCTTGAGCTTCCTTAAACACATGGCTTATAATCTCAGCAAACAAACATGCTAGATATGCTTTAAAAACAGAATTTAAACATGCAACAAACACATTGCACCCAACCATCACATGGTTCCTCATCAAGAGAGTTTTTCCGAAAACTTACTCTTGAGCTTAGCAAAGTTGTTTAGACTTAGACTAAGCTCCCAAACCTCCAAAACATTGGTTTCAATGCCGAAAACCAAAATTCACTCACCGATTCCGTTTCGCTTCTTGTCGAAACACCAAATCAAGCTTCCTGATCACCACTACTTGGATCCAAAGATGACTCCCCTGTTTTAACACATCAAAACAGTAGATTAATGCATCATCATGCATTAATAGCTTCAATGAAAGCACCTAAACTCGCTGCTCTCATCCACACTCCATTTTCGGCCACCAAACACAACCGAAAATGCATCTAAAGAACTCCTCAACAAAGCCCAGCCATAAACCATCAAAACAAAGCATCCTTAAACATCATTCAACATCTAAAAAGGACCTAACAACATCCTTATACCTCCAGCAACAACAGATCCACAAGATCACCCAAAAACAACCAAGAATCACAAGCTAAACTTAGGAAATTCAACCTATCCGGGATTGCATTAATTAAAACTCAATTTCCAATTAATTTAACATTCATTTAACATCAATTATACACCTCAAATCACTGCTTTAACAGATCCAACGAAAATTCACCAAAATCAATCAAATCTTGCATTTAAAAGCCAAGAACCATAACACAACCTTAAAACCATTTATAAAACACAATTTAAGGATTGAGAACTTGGGAATTTCAGAAAAGAACTTAGAGTTCAGAGGAGAAGGACGTTCTTACCTCCAAACTTGAGTTTCTCCCTTTTAGAATCAAGTTTTCTTGAAAATCCAATTAGCAAATGGTGAGGTTTTGTTGTAGAGATGATTAGCAATCAAAAGGTAATTGAAAAGATGAATTTAGGTGACAAAATCAGAGAGAAAAGCTCTGGAGAAAAGGTGTTTAGCTTGAGAGAAAATGAGAGAAAATAGTTGAGAGAAAAGTTAGTTAAAACTAAAATATCTTCCCTCCACTTTGTTTATATTTAAAACCTTTTAATTAATCATTTAATATATTTAGAAAATCTGGAGAAACTCCCATTGGGTAAATAGCTCCTTAAAGATTCAAAGTTTCAATCCTTTTTAAAACAGTCTCACAGTTTTCAAAAATTACATTTTGGTCACTAGCCCAAAATGTCACCCTTCCAAACCTCATTTTGCAAAATTGATTTCACAGTTCACTTATATATATTAAAAGAGGATTTTAGAACATTTTTCCATATTTTTAATGCAACCCGAACTAGGTTTTCCTAATTTCACCTTTTTAGATTCGACAGCACTTTGACCGAACCGGTCAACGCCCAAAACTTCTAAGCCCAAAACCGGGGCGTTACAAGAGTTGTATTCTCGTAAAACTCTATACCAAACTCAACTTCCCTATTTGGTTGCAATCCAGGCAATTCTTCCGGAAAGACACCCAGAAAATCGCGAACTGTTCGAATCTCCTGCACACGCACATCCTTGGTGTCAGGATTCATCACATAGGCAAGGTAAGCCTCGCAACCCATCCTCACCAAAGCCGAAATCACATTCGACAAGAATTTCGCATTCTCGCTTACTACCACTACTTCATAATCATCGGCTAACTTTTAGGTGACTCGCTTGACCTCAAAGTCGACCACTTCCCTATGCTCCGACAACCAATCCATGCCGAGGATTACATCAAATCCATAGAAAGGTAACTCCATCAAATCCACAAGAAAAACATGACTTTGCACAGACAAAGGGCATCTCCTATACAACTTCCAAGTGACTACAGTCTCACCAAAAGAACAAGTCACTTGCATTCCTACTTCAAGCATCTCAATAGGTATATCAAGCAAATGCGCATGCTCACTCAAGATATAAGAATGCGTGGATCCAGAATCAATCAATGCCAGCAAAGATAAAGACTGAAGAGCAAAGGTACCTGCGATAACAGCAGTATCATTGCGCTCCTCGCGCTGAGCATATACCCTCACCAGTCCACCTCCCTCGTGTCGAACATCTACAACATGAGCAATACCTTGCTTCCCCTCATCTGTAACGCCTCAATTTTGGGCTTAGGAGTTTTGGGATTCGGACCGGTTCGGTCGGATCGCGGTTCGAATATATAAGAGTGAATTTAGGAAAACCTAGTTCGGGTTGCATTAAAAATATGGAAAAATGTCTTAAAATCCTCTTTTATTATATATAAGAGTTTGGTGAAATCAATTTTACAAAATGAGGTTTGGAAGTGTGACATTTTGGTTAGTGACCAAAATGTAAATTTCGAAAACTGTGAGACTGTTTTAAAAAGGATTGAAACTTTGAATCTTTAAGGAGCTATTTACCCAATGGGAGTTTCTCCAGATTTTTCTAAGATATTAAATGATTACTTAAAGGTTTTTAAATAAAACTAAAAAGGAGGGAAGATATTTTGGCATTTCCAACTAACTTCCTAAAATTTCATTTCCATTTTCTCTCATCTTTTCTCTCAAACCAAACACTTTTCTCCAGAGCTTTTCCTTCTGATTTTGATGTCCAAACATGAGATTATAATCCTCTTTTGATCTCTAATCATCTCTTCAACAAAACCTCACCATTTGCTAATTGGATTTTCAAGATTTTGGTTCTAAAAAGGGAGAAACTCAAGTTTGGAGGTAAGAACGTCCTTCTCCTCTAAACTCTCAGTTCTTTACTGAAATTCCTAAGTTCTCAATCCTTGATTTATGTTTTATAAAAGGTTTTATAGATGTATTCTTGATTTTGGCTTTTAAATGCAAGATTTGCTTGATTTTGATGAAATTTCGTATGATCTGATTGGGCAGTGTTTTGAGTTGTAAATTTGATGTTAAATGAATGTTAAATTGATGTGAAATTGAGGTTTAATTAATGCAATCCCGGATAGGTTGAGTTTCCTAAGTTTAGCTTGTGTTCTTGGTTGTTTTTGGAGTGATCTTGATGATCTGTTATAGCTGGAGGTATAAGGACGTGGTAGGATCCTTTTTGGATGTTAATTGATGTTTAAGGATGATTAGATTTGATGGATCTTGGCTGGGTAGTGTTATGGAGTTGTTTGGAGGCATTTTCGGTTGTGTTTGGTAGCCGAAAATGGAGTGTGGTTGAGAGCAGCGGGTTTAGGTGCTTCCATTGAGGATATTAATGCATGATGATGCATTAATCTACTGTTTTGATGTGTTTAAAATAGGGGAGTCATCTTTGGATCCTAGTGGTGTTGATCCGGAAGCTTGATTGGTGTTTCGGCAAGAGGCGAAACGGAATCGGTGAGTGGATTTTGGATTTCAGCTTTGAAACCAATGTTTTGAAGGTTTGGGAGCTTAGTTTAAGTCTAAGCAACTTAGCTAAGCTCAAGAGTAAGTTTTCGGAAAAACTCTCTTGATGATGAACCATGGATTGGTTGTATGCAATGTGGTTTGTTTGCATGTTTTAAATCCTGTTTTGAAAGCATATTTAGCATGTTTATTTGCTGGGATTGTAAGCCATGTGTTGAAGGATGCTCAAGGTAAGAGATCCTTGTTTTTGAACATTGTCTTAATGTGGTTTGATGCTTAAAGATGCATGATGTTTATGGCTTTGTTAAATGCTTTAAAACAGTGGAATATTGTTGTTAATGATGTATATTGGCAAGTGATGGTTAAGGTCACAAAGGTGGTTAAAAGTCCTTGTGTGAGCCTTGTTTATTTAAGAACAACATGGTGTTTAAAAGTCCATGGTTGGTTCTTGGTTAAGGTTCAAGGTGGTTAAAATTCCTTGTGCAAGCCTTGTTTATTTAAGAACAACATGATGTTTAAAAGTCCATGGTTGGTTCTTGGTTAAGGTTCAAGGTGGTTAAAATTCCTTGTGTAAGCCTTGTTATTTAAGAACACCAAGGTGTTTAAAAGTCCTTGGGAGATTCTTGTTAAGGACACAAAGGTGTTTAAAAGTCCTTGTGTGGTCCTTGCCATGGTGTTTAAAAGTCCATGGGGTTAAGGACACAATGGTGTTTAAAAGTCCATGTGTGGTCCTTGGAAAGTGTAAGATCACAATGGTATTTAAAAGTCCATGTGTGGATCTTATGTTGAATGTATCACTTGTTGCCAATATGACATGTTATGAACTTGAAGCATGTATTGCTTGTTTTAAATGCTTATGAGCATGTACAAATGATGATTGGATTTAAGGGTTATAAATGTGTTTTGTAAATGCATTATTGTGTGGTTTTAAATGAGCATTCCTCACTAAGCTTTTGCTTACGCTCTCTCTCTTTTCTTAAACCAATAATGCAGAGCATTAAAGTGCATTGAGGGCAGCAAGGTGGTGAAGAATCCAAGTGGTGAACTAAGCTCAAGTATGGTGAAGGTTTCTTAAACACTATTAGCTTTTGGCATTTGGCAATGGGAACCTATGTTGTTGTTTTGGGAGATGTTTTGGACTCCCTAAGTTGGTTTAATGATGTTAATAATGTTGGAGCTTGTATTTGGCCTTTATGAGATGGTTTTGGTAATTTGATGCTTGAATGGTTTGCTAAGTAGGAAGCATGCCTATAGATTTGGGGATTTTCATAATTGTTGCCATGTTGATGTTTGGTTGATACAATTATGTTCCTTGTATGTTGAATGACTTGCTGGTATAATTTGGTTGCTTTTGGAGCATGTTTGTTAAGTCAATTGCATGATAAACCAGCAAATTTTCTGCAATCTGGGCAGCCTGTTTCGGAACAGGTGCTACCGTATCGGAACGGGGGCCTGAAATGGCCTGGGCGTTCCGAAACGGGAGGCACTGTTCCGGAACGGTTTGGCCTCTGCCAGGCCATGTTTCGGTACCAGTTTCGGAACGGTCCCGCGTTTCGGAACGGGCCTTCCCTGTTCCGAAACACTCGACCGTTGGGCACTGAAATTGTTGGTTAAATGTTCTGAAATGTTTGCGTTTTGGTCCTGAAACTTGTTATTGCAATTGTATGAGTTTGAGATGTCCGTTTGAGCTGAAATTTGGCAAAGAAGCATGAAAGATGATTAATTTCAAGTTGGTAACTTTAATTTTGGTTAAGTCTTTATAAATATCAGAATTTACAATTTGGTCCCTTAAGTTGTAATTTGTGCAATTGGGGCCCTGAATGTTCTCTGATTGTTATGATGTTTGAATATGATTATCTTGTGAACATATCTAGGGTTAACGTGCATCTAGGCAGGATTAAAAAGAAAAAAAAGGGTCGTTAATCAAGGTTGACTTTCGGGTTGACTTTGGTTTTCCCCGTGTGATCTTCTTAATTCGGGTCGACCGTCTAGGCCGGGTTAAGGGGGTTACATTTGGTGGTATCAGAGCTGAGTTCTCGAGTAAGTGGGAATGTTTATGTGAATGACTAAAGTATGTATGCTTTGTATGCTTGTTGAGTGAAAGCATGATGTGTGATTTGCGAATATATTGCAATTGAGTTGTATGCTGTGATGAAGCATGTTGTGGGTACCCATTGCCAAATCAAAGCTAATGAAATGATATTGTTTTTAATTGAAAATGAGCTTGAGTACTTGGATTGCTTACCTTGCTGGGCCTGACTGTGTTTATTTGCATTGTGATTGCATTGTTATAGTATGGCACCTCGTAGAGAGTTGAGGAGTAATGTGCGAGCTACGGCTCAGAACGAGAACGAGAATGATGAGAATGTTGAGAGTGCGGTGGATTTACCTCCTCCACTTTGTGGTGGTGGTGCTGGGGGTGAAGGAGCTGGAGCTGCAGCTGGTGCTGGGGTCACTGGACCTGAGGCTGGTCAGGGGCAAGCTGTTCCTGACATGACAGTGTTGATACAAGCTATTACTGGAGCTTTTCAAGCAGCAGTAGCTTGAGCTCAAGGAGCTGGGCATCAGGGAGATGCTGGAGTTAGACTACCCTTGGAGCGTTTGCGCAGTCTAGGAGGGACTGAGTTCAGGGGTTTGTCTGCTGAAGGTTCGGAATCTTGGTTAGAAGGTACCAAGAGAACCTTGGGTCAGATGAGTTGCACTGATGTGCAAAAGCTGGGCTGTGTAGTATCATTGTTGCAAGATGATGCTTACACTTGGTGGACTACCTCTATCGCTGGGATGGCAGAAGCTGACGTAACTTGGACGTTCTTTCAGAACGCGTTCAAGAGAAGGTATCTAGGTGTGAGGTACCTAGATGAAAAGAAGAGGGAGTTCATGTCTCTTACCCAGGGGAGCATGACTGTGGCTGAGTATGAAGTACAGTTTGTTCGACTCAGTCAATACGCACCTGAGCTTGTCCCGGATGAGCGGGAAAGGTGTGAAAGGTTCCGTTATGGTTTAGTGATGGATGTAAATATGTATGTGCTGGCTACCGAGTATGATGATTTTGATGTGTTGGTGGGCCGAGCAAAGGATATTGAGATGAACTTAGGTTTATCTTCTAAAAATGCTGGTTCTGGTGCTGGGAAGCGAGCTGCTGAATATAGTTCCGGTGGTGGACGGAACAAGAGGGGACGTGATCAGAAGTATCAGTCCTCAGCTAAGCGAGGTGGTGGTGCGCCTGCTCGGGGAGGCAACGCTAGAGTTGATCTGAGTGCTTGTTGGACACGTGGTTCGCGTGACCATATGAAACGTGATTGTCCTCGTGCTGAGAGGGAGGTGCAAGCTCCTGTTGTGGCAGCTGGTAATGCGTGCTGGAATTGTGGATCTAATGATCACATGAGGAGAGAGTGCCCTATGTTGGCTGGTGGCCAAGTGCGTGCTCCTGTTGTTGCTGCACCACAGAGAGGTCGTGGGCGCGGCCGTGGTAACTTCTAGCGGAGAGAGGAAGGTGGTCGGGGTGTGGCTCATGTTGTGGCTATTCAGCCTGAGGGTGGCGGCCAAGCCAGGGTGTATGCTCAGCGAGAGGGAAGGAATGACGCGGATGTGATCGCAGGTACTTTTACTTTGCAATCCTTGTCATTATTTTCCTTGATTGATTCTGGATCTACGCACTCATACATATTGCGTGAGCATGCTGAATTGCTTGGTTTGCCTGTTGAGTCTTTGGATGTTGGTGTGCGTGTCACTAGTTCTTTTGGTGAGACTGTTGTGACTCGAAAGCTTTATAGAAGATGTCCTTTGGTTGTTCAAGATAATGTTTTTCATGTTGACCTTATGGAGTTGTCTTTCTATGGTTTTGATGTGATCCTTGGTATGGATTGGCTTGCTGAGCATCGAGTAGTTGTGGATTGTGAGAATAAGCGAGTTTCGTTGAAGCTTGCGGATGATTATGAGGTTGTTGTGGTTGGTGAGAATGTGAAGTTTCTTGCCAATGTGGTGTCTTCTTTGGAGGTGAGCCGGATGCTGAGGCAGGGTTGTGAAGCTTACCTAGCTTTTGTGATGAACCCTAGTTCTAAGGAGTTGCGTGTGCAAGATATCAGGATTGTGCGAGAGTTTCCTGGTGTGTTTCCTGAGGAGTTTCCTGGTTTACCTCCTAATCGCGAGGTGGAGTTTGGGATTGAGATGTATGAGAATACAACTCCTGTGTCCATTACCCCTTATCGAATGGCACCTAAGGAGCTGAAAGAGCTGAAGACGCAGTTGCAAGAGTTGCTTGATCGTGGTTTCATTCGGCCGAGTGTGTCGCCTTGGGGTGCACCGGTCTTGTTTGTGAAAAAGAAGGATGGCACTATGAGAATGTGCATTGATTATCGTCAGCTGAACAAGTTGACTATCAAGAATCGGTATCCTTTGCCGAGGATTGATGATCTCTTTGATCAATTTCGGGGAGCAGCTGTGTTCTCTAAGATTGACTTGAGGTCAGGGTATTACCAGTTGAAGGTAAAGGATGTGGATGTGCCTAAGACAACTTTCAGGACGAGGTATGGGCATTATGAGTTTCTTGTGATGTCATTTGGTTTGACAAATGCTCATGCAGCTTTCATGGACATGATGAATCGTGTGTTTCATGAATACCTGGATAAGTTTGTTGTGGTATTCATTGATGATATCCTCGTGTACTCGCGTACTGAGGAGGAGCATGAAGAGCATTTGAGGATTGTATTGCAAGCTTTGTTGGAGAATCAGCTTTATGCCAAGCTGAGCAAGTGTGAGTTCTGGTTAAGTGAAGTGGTGTTTCTTGGGCATGTGGTTTCTGCCGAAGGGATTCGTGTTGATCCTCAGAAGATTGAGGCGGTGATGAATTGGAAGGTTCCTAAGTCTGTTCAGGAGATTCGTAGTTTCCTTGGTTTGGCGGGATACTACCGGAGGTTTGTGGATGGGTTTTCTAAGATTGCTGCACCTTTGACGAAGTTGTTACAGAAAGATGTTAAGTATGAGTGGACGGAAGCGAGACAGCAGGCTTTTGAGAAGCTTAAGGCAGCTTTGACGCAAGCTCCTATCTTGGTTCAACCTGAATCAGGGAAAGAGTTTGTGGTGTATAGCGATGCGTCCTATGTTGGTTTAGGATGTGTGTTGATGCAAGAGGGTAAGGTGGTGGCTTATGCATCGTGGCAGTTGAAGGTGCATGAGCGCAACTATCCTACGCATGATATAGAGTTGGCTGCGGTGGTTTTTGCTTTGAAAATCTGGAGACATTACCTGTATGGTGAGAAGTGTACTGTGTACACGGATCACAAGAGTTTGAAGTATCTGATGTCTCAGAAGGAGTTGAATCTTAGGCAGCGACGTTGGGTGGAGTTGCTCAAGGATTATGATTTGACGATTGAGTATCACCCTGGAAAAGCTAATGTTGTAGCGGATGCCTTGAGTAGGAAGGTAGCTGTTGAGTTGAGGGCTATGTTTGCTAGTTTGAGTATTTCGCGTGATGGTGGTCTTGTGGCTGAGTTGCAAGTGAAACCATCTTTGGTTCAGTTGATCAAGGAAAAGCAGTTGCTGGATGATTCCTTGGTATCTCATGTTTAGGATATTGCGGAGGGTAGGCCTTCGGATTTCGGTTTTAATGATGATGGTGTGTTGTGTTTTGGGAGTCGGATAGTAGTGCCCAATGATGTTGAGTTGAGGCGTGCTATTCTGAATGAAGGTCATAGTAGTCCTTTTGCTATGCACCCAGGTAGTACTAAGATGTATCGAGATCTTCGTGATGAGTACTATTGGGTGGGTTTGAAGAAGGATGTTGCTGAGTTTGTAAGCAAGTGCATGGTGTGTCAGCGGGTAAAGGCTGAGCATCAGGTTCCTTCAGGGTTGTTGCAACCGTTGAGAATCCCTGAATGGAAGTGGGAAAGGATTACCATGGATTTTGTATCTGGTTTACCCTTGTCACCAACGAAGAAGAATTCGGTGTGGGTGATTGTGGATCGCCTGACGAAGTGTGCGCATTTCTTGCCTGTGCATACTACGTACTCCTTGGATAAGCTTGCGGAGCTGTACATTGCTGAGATTGTGCGACTGCATGGTGTGCCAAAGTCGATTGTGTCGGATAGGGATCCGAGGTTTACATCGCAGTTCTGGCAGTGTTTGCATCAAGCTTTGGGTACACAGTTGAATTTCAGTACATCTTATCATCCTCAGTCGGATGGTCAGTCTGAGCGCGTTATCCAGGTTTTGGAGGATATGTTGAGGTGCTGCGTGATTGAGTTCCAAGGCTCTTGGGAGAAACATTTGCCTTTGGTAGAGTTTGCTTATAACAATAGTTATCAGGCAAGTATTCAAATGGCACCTTATGAGGCTTTGTACGGGAGGAAGTGTAGGACTCCTCTTTGTTGGGCTGAAACGGGTCAGAAGTTGGTTTCGATGCCGGCTTTGTTGAAAGGAACCACCGAGAAGGTGAAGCTCATTTGTGAGCGTTTGAAGGCAGCTTCTGATCGGCAAAAGTCTTACGCGGATTTGAAGCGTAGGGAGATTGAGTATACGGTGGGTGACCGTGTGTTTTTGAAGGTTTCGCCTTGGAAAAAGGTGATGAGGTTTGGCCGTAAGGGTAAGTTGAGCCCTAGATACATTGGACCGTACGAGGTGGTTGAGCGTGTGGGTCCTGTTGCGTACAAGTTGAGGTTACCTCAAGAGTTGGAGAAGATTCATGATGTGTTTCATGTTTCTATGCTTCGGAAGTATAGATCGGATCCTTCGCATGTGATGCCTGTGGAAGAAGTGGATTTGAATCCGGATTTGACCTATGATGAGGAACCGGTGAGGATTCTGGATTCGGATAGTAAGGTTCTTCGTGGCAAGACCATTAAGCTGGTAAAGGTGTTGTGGAAACATCGTGGTGTTGAGGAAGCCACGTGGGAACGGAAGGATGACATGCTGAAGCAGTTCCCGTATCTCTTTCCTTCAGGTAAATTTCGAGGACGAAATTTCTTAAGGGGGGAGAGTTGTAACGCCTCAATTTTGGGCTTAGGAGTTTTGGGATTCGGACCGGTTCGGTCGGATCGTGGTTCGAATATATAAGAGTGAATTTAGGAAAACCTAGTTCGGGTTGCATTAAAAATATGGAAAAATGTCTTAAAATCCTCTTTTATTATATATAAGAGTTTGGTGAAATCAATTTTACAAAATGAGGTTTGGAAGTGTGACATTTTGGTTAGTGACCAAAATGAATTTCGAAAATTGTGAGACTGTTTTAAAAAGGATTGAAACTTTGAATCTTTAAGGAGCTATTTACCCAATGGGAGTTTCTCCAGATTTTTCTAAGATATTAAATGATTACTTAAACGTTTTTAAATAAAACTAAAAAGGAGGGAAGAAATTTTGGCATTTCCAACTAACTTCCTAAAATTTCATTTCCATTTTCTCTCATCTTTTCTCTCAAACCAAACACTTTTCTCCAGAGCTTTTCCTTCTGATTTTGATTTCCAAACATGAGATTATAATCCTCTTTTGATCTCTAATCATCTCTTCAACAAAACCTCACCATTTGCTAATTGGATTTTCAAGATTTTGGTTCTAAAAAGGGAGAAACTCAAGTTTGGAGGTAAGAATGTCCTTCTCCTCTGAACTCTCAGTTCTTTACTGAAATTCCTAAGTTCTCAATCCTTGATTTATGTTTTATAAAAGGTTTTATAGATGTATTCTTGATTTTGGCTTTTAAATGCAAGATTTGCTTGATTTTGATGAAATTTCGTATGATCTGATTGGGCAGTGTTTTGAGTTGTAAATTTGATGTTAAATGAATGTTAAATTGATGTGAAATTGAGGTTTAATTAATGCAATCCCGGATAGGTTGAGTTTCCTAAGTTTAGCTTGTGTTCTTGGTTGTTTTTGGAGTGATCTTGATGATCTGTTATAGCTGGAGGTATAAGGACGTGGTAGGATCCTTTTTGGATGTTAATTGATGTTTAAGGATGATTAGATTTGATGGATCTTGGCTGGGTAGTGTTGTGGAGTTGTTTGGAGGCATTTTCGGTTGTGTTTGGTAGCCGAAAATGGAGTGTGGTTGAGAGCAGCGGGTTTAGGTGCTTCCATTGAGGATATTAATGCATGATGATGCATTAATCTACTGTTTTGATGTGTTTAAAACAGGGGAGTCATCTTTGGATCCTAGTGGTGTTGATCCGGAAGCTTGATTGGTGTTTCGGCAAGAGGCGAAACGGAATCGGTGAGTGGATTTTGGATTTCAGCTTTGAAACCAATGTTTTGAAGGTTTGGGAGCTTAGTTTAAGTCTAAGCAACTTAGCTAAGCTCAAGAGTAAGTTTTCGGAAAAACTCTCTTGATGATGAACCATGGATTGGTTGTATGCAATGTGGTTTGTTTGCATGTTTTAAATCCTGTTTTGAAAGCATATTTAGCATGTTTATTTGCTGGGATTGTAAGCCATGTGTTGAAGGATGCTCAAGGTAAGAGATCCTTGTTTTTGAACATTGTCTTAATGTGGTTTGATGCTTAAAGATGCATGATGTTTATGGCTTTGTTAAATGCTTTAAAACAGTGGAATATTGTTGTTAATGATGTATATTGGCAAGTGATGGTTAAGGTCACAAAGGTGGTTAAAAGTCCTTGTGTGAGCCTTGTTTATTTAAGAACAACATGGTGTTTAAAAGTCCATGGTTGGTTCTTGGTTAAGGTTCAAGGTGGTTAAAATTCCTTGTGCAAGCCTTGTTTATTTAAGAACAACATGGTGTTTAAAAGTCCATGGTTGGTTCTTGGTTAAGGTTCAAGGTGGTTAAAATTCCTTGTGTAAGCCTTGTTATTTAAGAACACCAAGGTGTTTAAAAGTCCTTGGGAGATTCTTGTTAAGGACACAAAGGTGTTTAAAAGTCCTTGTGTGGTCCTTGCCATGGTGTTTAAAAGTCCATGGGGTTAAGGACACAATGGTGTTTAAAAGTCCATGTGTGGTCCTTGGAAAGTGTAAGATCACAATGGTGTTTAAAAGTCCATGTGTGGATCTTATGTTGAATGTATCACTTGTTGCCAATATGACATGTTATGAACTTGAAGCATGTATTGCTTGTTTTAAATGCTTATGAGCATGTACAAATGATGATTGGATTTAAGGGTTATAAATGTGTTTTGTAAATGCATTATTGTGTGGTTTTAAATGAGCATTCCTCACTAAGCTTTTGCTTACGCTCTCTCTCTTTTCTTAAACCAATAATGCAGAGCATTAAAGTGCATTGAGGGCAGCAAGGTGGTGAAGAATCCAAGTGGTGAACTAAGCTCAAGTATGGTGAAGGTTTCTTAAACACTATTAGCTTTTGGCATTTGGCAATGGGAACCTATGTTGTTGTTTTGGGAGATGTTTTGGACTCCCTAAGTTGGTTTAATGATGTTAATAATGTTGGAGCTTGTATTTGGCCTTTATGAGATGGTTTTGGTAATTTGATGCTTGAATGGTTTACTAAGTAGGAAGCATGCCTATAGATTTGGGGATTTTCATAATTGTTGCCATGTTGATGTTTGGTTGATACAATTATGTTCCTTGTATGTTGAATGACTTGCTGGTATAATTTGGTTGCTTTTGGAGCATGTTTGTTAAGTCAATTGCATGATAAACCAGCAAATTTTCTGTAATCTGGGCAGCCTGTTTCGGAATAGGTGCTACCGTATCGGAACGGGGGCCTGAAATGGCCTAGGCATTCCGAAACGGGAGGCACTGTTCCGGAACGGTTTGGCCTCTGCCAGGCCATGTTTCGGTACCAGTTTCGGAACGGTCCCGCGTTTCGGAACGGGCCTTCCCTGTTCCGAAACACTCGACCGTTGGGCACTGAAATTGTTGGTTAAATGTTCTGAAATGTTTGCGTTTTGGTCCTGAAACTTGTTATTGCAATTGTATGAGTTTGAGATGTCCGTTTGAGCTGAAATTTGGCAAAGAAGCATGAAAGATGATTAATTTCAAGTTGGTAACTTTAATTTTGGTTAAGTCCTTATAAATATCAGAATTTACAATTTGGTCCCTTAAGTTGTAATTTGTGCAATTGGGTCCCTGAATGTTCTCTGATTGTTATGATGTTTGAATATGATTATCTTGTGAACATATCTAGGGTTAACGTGCATCTAGGTAGGATTAAAAAGAAAAAAAGGGTCGTTAATCAAGGTTGACTTTTGGGTTGACTTTGGTTTTCCCCGTGTGATCTTCTTAATTCGGGTCGACCGTCTAGGCCGGGTTAAGGGGGTTACATCATCTCTCCTCTGAAAGTTCCCACGGTCGCGCCCACTGCCTCACTGAGGTGCAGCTACCACAGGAGCACGTCCCAGGACACCACCAGCCAACAAAGGACACTCCCTCCTCATGTGATCCGCCGAACAACAAGTCCAACAAGAATTCCCTGTCACCACAATAGGAGCCTGAACCCCTCTAGCCGCCTGAGGAAAATCTCGCCTCATATGATCCCTCGAACTACATGTCCAGCATGTATGCTGCTCAGATCTCATACGACCTCCTTGAGCCTGACCACATCGACCCGGAGCACCACGCCTTCCCTCAGGCTGATGTCTCCTATCACGCCCTCTTTTTTTCCGTCCACCTCCGGAACTGTACTCAGCTGCTCTCTTACCAGAGCTAGAACCAACACCTTGAGACGACAATCCCAAGTTCTACTCAACGTCCTTCGCTCGACAAACAAGAACGTCAAAATCAGTGTAGTCTGCAACCAGCATATACGTCTTAACTTCCTGTACCAACCTGTACCGGAAGCGATCACATCGGTGCCTCTCACTAGGTACCAGCTCATGAGCATACTAACTCAAGCGTATGAACTGGACCTCGTACTCAGCCACAGATAGGTTGCCCTGAACAAGCGACATAAACTCCCGTTTCTTTTCATCCAAGTATCTCACCCATAGATACTTCCTCCTGAAGGCACCTCTGAAAAACTCCCAATCAACCTATTGGGTTCCATACCAGCCGTGGTAGTTGTCCACCAGTTGTAGGCATCGCCTTGCAACAAGGATACTGCGCATCCCAGCTTGCGCACATCATTACAGCCTATCTGATCCATGATACGGATCGTACTCGCTAACCATGTCTCAGACGCCTCAGGAGACATACCAAAGAACTCTACGGCTCCTAAGCTCCTCAACCTCTCCAACGGTAAGCCCGCATGCCCAGCTGCAGGGGCCTGAACATGCACTCCGGCAACAGCAGCCTAAAACGCTCCGATGATCGCCTGAACTAATGGCGCCAAATCACCCAAACCAAGACCACATGTCCTTGCTGCACCTTCTCCCCACCTCCAGGTGGTGGCGGAGGAGGTAGATTTCCACCATGAGGGACATTATCCCCTTGTTCACCTTGGTCACCCTACTCAGATGCAGGTATAATCGTATTGGACCTCAACTCCCTTCTAGGTCCCATTGTGCTATTTTAAACAAAACACAACAACAAAAACAAATCAAACCATTTAGGCCAGCTACAAGCAATAATCCAAGTTTACAAAACATTTAATTAGTGTAATAAGGCAATAGGTACCCCAATTTCCCCTCAACACATCATAACATACATGGAACATCATCATTGCCACTCAATCACATTCATTCCACATGCAATTCGCATAGATCAAGCATAACATAAACTTCAAAATTCAACCAATCGCATGCTTTTCAAACATCATAATTCAACACATGACAATTTTCACATGCCAACATTCCCAATTCTTTCGTAACCTGGCTCTGATACCAACAAATGTAACCCCCTTAACCCGGTCTAAACGTTTAACCCGAACTACGAAGATTACACAGGGAAAACCAAAGTCAACCCAAAAGTCAACCTTGATTTACGACATTTTTTTCTTTTTATCTTATCTAGATGCTCATTATCATCCTATGTGTTCAGCAAGACACTCAGAAGAAAACGGCTCAGCGATTGGAGTTCGATTAATGGTTCAAATGCATACATTTGACTTTTAGGGACTAAACTGTAATTTCAATAAAATACAGGGACTTCCAAGATTTTAAAGTTACCAATCTTTAATTAGTCATGTAACATGCCAACCAGACAAATTTCAACTCAAATGGTCCCTCCAAACTCATTCAATCAAGCATTCTAAAATTAGGGACCAAAACATAAGAAACTGAAACTTGAAACAGTTCAAAATTCAAACCCAACGGCTAGGCATTTCGATACGGATAGCCCTGTACTGAAACGGTCGTTTCAAAACAGGTTTGACCATTTCGATGCTCCGGTACGTTCTGAGACCTGTATCGAAGCACCCTCCTCCAATAGCAAAATTGTTTCGATACGACCCCACCTGTTCCGAAACCTCTTAGCCATTTCTGGCCTCTGTTCCGAAACAGGCAAGGACGTTCCGAAACGCCTTGCCCTGCAACAGCAGATTTTGCTGGTTTTTCATGTCTTTTCGTATCCGAAACATTTCCGAGACATGCAACAACATACACACAGCTCACATATGCATCAAGGTCCATATCTATGAATCATAAACTAGAACATAGCATCACACACACGATCATAGGTACTAAAGGCATGTTTCCTATTCCACCAAAACCACAACAAGCTATAACAACAATCAAATCAAAATCCAAACATCAAAGGCCATTTACAATAGAAGTATAAGCAATCTAACATGCTCAAAGTAAAGGGAAACATCCTCAACCATTCCAAAGTATAAATCCCACCATTGCCTTTTTATTACACCAGAGTAAAGCCACATACTTTGCAAGATTAAAAGCTTGGATTCCTCTTGCTTACTTGCTGCCTTTAAAGCCTAGTTTTCTACATTGATGAAACAAAAGAGCGCAAGCACAAGCTTAGTGAGGACCGCTATGCAACATTCATCAATACACTTCACATTATAGGCAAAACCACCATTTTACAACTCCTGCATTTTCATAAAACATGCCTTCACAAGACATCAATGCACTTTATAAACACATGATCATATGCATCACTCTAAAATAGCAAATAACCATTGCCCATGCTTTACCAAGCATCTCGTGCATCCTTGCATCATTTACAAGCATCTCATGCTTCACATTATTCATTTACATTATATTAGCTCGCAAGTGATAATCCATAAACCATTTCAACACAAGACACAATCGGATACGCGGATTACAAGCGTTGTCCCTCGCGCTTCATACAAAATACCAGGCTACACAAGGTGGAGATTAATGGCATAATCACAACCCCTCAACACCTGTGATGGAGATTAATGGCACAATCACAACCCCTCAACATCACTCATCGGTAGTTGTATAATTCCTCTAACAAGAATATGGGACACATACACAAGACTCACACACGGGACTAACCATTCACCGTTGTGAACTTAACCTCAATCGTTAGGGTACTTGGATAGAGATTACGGCACAATCACAACCCCTCGACATCCAAGGTGACTTTATTCACGTTGCACCCAATCCTATAGCCGACTAACTATATCCGATTAAAGTAACCAAAAACAATTTTCATCACTTGCCAATATAATCATTTAACCACATTAATCCATTGTTTTACAAGCATAACCACAATGTCATTTCCACAAGCATCACATGCTTAATATCATATGCATTTAACACATGCAAACCAAGGATCACTTACCTAGTGCATCCTTAACATAATGGCATTAAAATCCAACATTAAACCATGCTTAAACATGCTTAAAAACAGTAAACAATCCACACTCAACCCAAGTGCAAATTCATCAAACAAAGCACATTTCCAAGAGAGGGATTTCTGAATCACTTACTCTTGAGCTTAGCTAAGTGTATCAAACTTACAGTCAACTCCAAAGACCACGCTCAAAGCATTACAAAGCAGAAAATTGCATTTCCACTCACCGATACGCGAAGCCTAGCTCGCCGACACGAAAATTACCCTTCCAGAGCCTCTAAAATCACCTCGTTTGCTTCCGGATCAAGATCCCCTGTTTTCACATCATCAAAACAGAGATCTAAATGCATTAAAATGCATTCTAACACCAGCAACAATTCGCAAACTCGTTGCTCACCCAAACTAGACCAAAATACTCATCCAAAACAACTGAAAACTCAATCGATTGCTTCCTAAACAAAGCCCAGCCAACATACATCACTTCCAAAGCATTATCAACATCAAAACATATCTATTAAACAACCTAACTCACCCTTGTACCTCCAGTAAGCAAGATTTCACCATTTCACCCCAAAATCTCACTTAAAACTAGAAAGAAACTCAAGGATCTCAAGAATTTCGGGATCTAGGTTATCAACACCTCCTTTTAACATATAAATCAACTTAAAACTCAATTAAAATCAACACAAAACAGAGCCTGACTCAACAAGTCCGAAAATCAAGATTTCAATCATGTTTTTACAAGATTTTGATCCCCAATCAAAACTATTATGAAAATTCAACCAAAAATAGTATTTAGAAGCCAAATATCTTGGGAATTTCAATAAAGAACTTAGATTAGAGGTTGAGAATGAGATTTACCTCTAATTCTTGCTTCTCTCAATGAATGACAAGTTTTCCTAAGCAAATCTTGAAGAATTGGAATAGATCTCTTGATAATGGTTTAGAAAATGTTGACAGATATTTTGGAAGAAAGAATTCTGAGAAAAGATGAGAGAATTAGTGTTGGGCTGAAAATGAGAAAAAGTTGCTAGTTACGTAATTAGAAACACATGTCACTACTTCAAATTGACTTAAAGCCCCCTAAAGATTCTAAGATTTTGGCTTCCAAATTAAAAATCACATTTTCCCAGTTTTGAAACTTTACAATTTGGTCACTACTTCAAATGTCTTTTTTCCAAAATCCAGTTTATAAAATTGACTTGACCAACCTCTTAAACATATTTTTAGAGGATTTTAGCAATTTTTGTTAAAATTTTATCCTATCTCGGTCCTTGATTTCCTTAAATCACATTACGCGATTTGAACCACTCTCGACTGGTCCGATCCGATGTCTAAAACATCTAGGCCCAAAACCAGGGCGTTACACTAACGAACTCAACCACGTCCTTTTTCAACCCCACCTAGTAGTACTCATCTTTCAAATCACGATACATCTTTATACTACCAGGGTGCATAGCAAAAGGGCTACTATGAGCTTCAGTCAGAATAGTACGCCTCAATTCAACATCATCCGACACCACTATTCGACTCCCAAATCACATAACACCATCATCACTAAAACTGAAATCCGAAGGTCTACCTTCCGCAATGTCCTGAACATGCGAAACAAGAGAATCATCAAGCAACTATTTATCCTTGATCAACTGAATCCGAGATGGTTTCACTTGTAATTCTGCAATAAGACCACCATCACGCGATATGCTCAAGCGAGCAAACATCACCCTCAACTCCACAGTCACTTTTCGGCTCAAATCATCGGCTACAACATTAGCCTTGCCCGGGTGATATTCGATCGTCAAATCATAATCTTTAAGCAACTCCACCCAACGACGCTGCCTAAGATTCAACTCCTTTTGAGACATAAGATACTTCAAACTCTTATGGTCTGTAAACAAAACACACTTCTCACCGTACATGTAATGCCTCCAAATCTTCAAGGCAAACACCACCGCCGCAAGCTTAAGATCATGAGTAGGGTAGTTGCGCTCATGCACCTTCAACTGCCTAGATGCATAGGCCACTACCTTAACCTCCTGCATCAACACGCAGCCCAAACCAACAATGGACGCATCACTGTAGACCACAAACTCCTTACCAGACTCAGGTTGAATCAGAACAGGAGCTTGCGTCTAAGCTTCTTTCAGCTTCTCAAAAGCTTGTTGTCTCACTTCAGTCCACTCAAAGAGAACATTTTTCTACAAGAACTTGGTCAAAGGTGCTGCTATCTTCGAGAAACCCTCGACAAACCTACGATAATACCCAGCTAGACCAAGGAAACTTCGCACCTCCGTCACTGACTTAGGTACTTTCCAACTCACCACAACCTCTACCTTGTGCAGAACAACACGAATACCCTCAACTGAGACAACATGTCCAAGGAAGACCATCTCCCTAAGCCAAAACTCACACTTACTCAGCTTGGCATACAACTGATTTTCCAGCAATGCTTGTAAAACAATTCTCAAGTGCCTATCATGATCCTCCTCGGTATGCGAATACACAAGGATATCATCGATGAACACAACCACAAATTGATCCCTGAATTCATGGAATACATGATTCATCATGTCCATGAAAGCAGCAGGCGCGTCAGTCAAATCGAACGGCATCACTAAGAATTCATAATGTATGTACCTCGTCTGAAAAGCTATCTTAGGTACGTCCACATCCTTCACCTTCAACTGATAATACCTCGATCTCAAATCTATCTTAGAAAACACTGAGGCTCCCCCGAAACTGATCAAAGAGATCATCAATTCTAGGTAAGGGATACTTGTTCTTGATCGTCAACTTGTTCAGTTGTCGATAATCTATGCACATCCGCATTGTCCCATCCTTCTTCTTTACAAGCAAGACCGGTGCACCCCAAGGCGACACACTCGGCCGGATGAAACCTCGATCCAACAGCTCATGTAATTGCGTTTTCAACTCTTTCAGCTCCTTAGGCGCCATGCGATAAGAAGCAATGGACACCAGAGTCGTATCCTTGTAAAACTCGATACCAAACTCAACTTCCCTGTTTGGTGGCAAGCTAGGCAATTCTTTCTGAAAGACACCCGGATAATTGCGAACAATTCGGATTTCCTGCACATGCACATCCTTGGTGCCAGGATTCATCATATAGGCAAGGTAAGCCTCGCAACCCAACATCATCATACGGTTTGCTTGCAAATCCGAAAACACATTCGACAAGAATTTCACATTTTCGCCTACTACTACTACTTTGTAATCATCAGCCAGCTTTAAGGTGACTCGCTTGACATCAAAGTCAACCACCGCCCTATGCTCTGACAACCAATCCATGGCAAGGATTACATCAAATTCGTAGAAAGGTAACTCCATCAAATCCACAAGAAAAACATGTCCTTGTACATATAAAGAGCATCTATTATACAACTTCCTAGTGACTACAGTCTCACCAAAAGAACTAGTCACATGCATTCCTACTTCAAGCAACTCAATAGGTATATCAAGCAAATGTGCATGCTCACTCAAGATATAAGAATGCGTGGATCCAGAATCAATCAAAGCCGGCAAAGATAAAAACTGGAGAGCAAAGGTACCTGTGATGACATCAGTATCATTGCACTCCTCACGCTGAGCGTAAACCCTTGCTGGTCCATCTCCCTCAAGTCGAACGGCTACTACATGAGCAATACCCAGCTGGCCCTCTTCTCTCCTCTGAAAGTTCCCACAGCCGCGCCCACGACCTCTCTTAGGTGCAGCTACCACAAGAGCACGGCCTTAGCCTCCACCATCTAACAAAGGACACTCCCTCCTCATGTGATCCGCCAAACCACAATTCCAACATGAATTCCCTGTCTCCACAACAGGAGCCTGGACCTCTCTAGCCGCTCGAGGACAATCTCGCCTCAATTGGTATCTCGAACAACATGTCCAACATGTATGCTGCTCATATCTCACACGACCTCCCTAGGCTTGACCACCCCGACCCGGAGCACCACGTCTCCCTTCAGGCTGATATCTCTTATCTCGACCTCTTTTGTTCCATCCACCTCCGAAACTGTACTCAGCTGGTCTCTTACCAGAGCTAGACCCAACACCTCGAGACGGCAATCCCAAATTCTGCACCAAGCATATAGGTCTTAACTTCCTGTAACAGCCCGTACAAGAAGCGATCACATCAGTGCCTCTCACTAGATACCAGCTCAGGAGCATACTGGATCAGGCGTACGAACTAGACCTCGTACTCAGCCAGAGAAAGGTTGCCCTGAACAAGCGACATAAACTCACGTTTCTTCTCGTCCAAGTATCTCACCCCTAGATACTTCCTCCTGAAGGCTCCTCTAAAAAACTCCCAATCAACCTCATTGGGTTCCATACCAGCCGTGGTAGTCGTCCACCAGCTGTAGGCATCTTCTTGCAACACAAAAACTGTGTATCCCAGCTTGCGCACATCATTGCAGCCCATTTGATCCATGATACGGATCGTACTCGCTAACCAGGTCTCAGACGCCTCAGGAGACATACCATAGAACTCCACAGCTCCACAGCTCCTCAACCTCTCTAAAGGTAAGCCCGCCTGCCCAGCTGCAGGGGCCTGTACATGCGCTCCGACAACAGCATCCTGAAACGCTCCGGTGAACGCCTGAACCAGTTCCGCCAAATCACCAAAACCAGGACCAGCAGGTCCTTGCTGCCCCTGCTCCCCACCTCCAAGTGGTGGCGGAGGAGGTAGATTTCCACCAGGAGGGACATTAGCCCCTTATTCACCCTGATCACCCTGCTCAGCCGCAGGCACTATCGTATTCGATATCAGTTATATTCTTGGACCCATAATGCTATTTTAAACAAAGCATAACAACAAAAGAAGTCAAACCATTTAGGCCAGCTGCAAGCAAGAATCCCAAGTTCACAAAACATTTGATTAGTGTAATAAGGCAATGGGCACCCCAATTTCCCTCAACATAGCATAGCATACATGAAACATCATGCTCAACATGCTTTTCATCGTCCAAATTCAACACATATCAACATAGCATCATCATCACACAATCTTATCCATTCCAAATACGATTCACATAAATCAAGCATGGCATAAGCTTCAAAATTCAACCAATTGCATGTTTTTCACAAAACATACATCAACACATATCAATATCTCATACCAACATCCCCAATTCTTTCGTAACCTGGCTCTAATACTAAGAAATGTAACCCCCTTAGCCCAGCCTAGACGCTTGACCCAAACTACGAAGATTACACGGGGAAAACCAAAGTCAACCCGAAAGTCAACCTTGATTAACGACCTTTTTTCTTCTTTTTATCTTTTCTAGATGCTCATTATTAGCCTATATGATTAGCAAAACATTTCAGCGGAAGCAACACAACGAACGGAGCTCAAACAGGAATTCAATTGCATAGAAATGTCTTTTAGGGACTAAACATAAATTTCCAAATTTATAAAGACCGCATAAGTTTTAATGTTGCCAATCCATAATTAATCATATAACATGTCATCGGGTCAAATTTCATCTCAAACGGATCAATCAAACTCATTAATTTAAGCAACCAAAACTCAGGGACCAAAATGTAAGAAACAGAAACCTGAAACAGTTCAAAATTCAAACTCAACGGTCAGGCATTTCGATACGGATGGCCCTGTACCGAAACTGTTGTTTTGAAACATGGTTGACTGTTTCGATACTCGGGTGCGTTCCGAGACCCGTATCGAAACACCCCTTTCCTGTAGCAAAACTGTTTCGATACGCCCCTACCCGTTCCGAAACCTCTCAGCCATTTCAGGCCTCTGTTTCGAAACAGAGAAGGGCGTTCCGATACGCCTTGCTTTGCAACAGCAGATTTTGCTGGTTTTTCACATCTTTTCCCATTCAAAATATTCCCGAAACATATCACAACATGCATACAACATAGATACATACCAAAGATCATCATTTTGAGATATTAGCTACGACATGGCATCCATCATGCAAGCATAGGTACTAAAGGCATGCTTCCTAGTTCACCAAAACCATAACAAGCTAAAATCAACAATCACATCCAAAACAAACCATAGTGGCCATTTACAACTCAAAAATAAACCACAAAACATGCTCAAAGTAAAGGAAAACATCCTCAACCATTCAAAAGTATAAATCCCACCCATTGCCTCTTATTACACCGAAATAAAGCCACATACTTTGCAAGGTTAAAAGCTTGGAATCCACTTGCTTACGTTCTGCCTTGAAAGCCTAGTTTTCTGCATTGATGAAACAAAAGAGCGTAAGCACCAAGCTTAGTGAGGAACGCTAACAACATTCATCAATGCATGCGACATAACTTTTAAAACCACTACTTTACAACACATGCCTTTCCATAAAACATGTCTTCTCAAGACATCAATGCACTTTATAAACATATGCTCATATGCATCATTTTAAAATAGCAAATAAACCTTTGCTCATGCTTCACCAAACATCTCATGCATTCTTGCATCATTTACAAGCATCTCATGCATCACATTATTCATTTACATTATATTGGCTCGAAAGTGATAATCCATAAACCATTTCAACACATGACACAATCGGATACGTGGATTACAATCGTTGTCCCACACGCTTCATACATACTACCGGACTACACAAGGTGGAGATCAATGGCACAATCACAACCCCTCAACACCCGTTATGGAGATCAATGGCACAATTGCAACCCCTCAACATCACTCATCGGTAGTTGTATAATTCTAATATCGAGAGTACGGGACACATACACACGACTCACACACGAGACTAAACCATCTACCATTGTGGTCTTAACCTCAATCGTTAGGGTACTTGGATGGAGATTACGACACAATCACAACCCTTCAACATCCAAGGCAACTTTATTCACGGTGCACCCAATCCTAGCCGGCTAACTATTTCCGATTAACATAACTAAAAACCATTTACATCACATGCCAATATAGTCATTTAACCACATTAATTCACTGTTTTACAAGCATAAACACAATGCCATTTCCACAAGCATAACATGCTTACATCATATGCATTCAACACATGAAAACCAAGGATCACTTACCTAGTGCATCCTTAACATAATGGCATTAAAATCCAGCAACATTCATGCTTAAGACAAGCTTTAAAACAGCAAACAAATACACACTTAACTCAAATGCAATTTCATCAAACATAGCACATTTCCAAGAGAGGGATTTCCGAATCACTTACTCTTGAGCTTAGCTAAGTGTATCAAACTTACACTAAGCTCCCAAGACCACGCTCAAAGCGTTACAAAGCATGAAATTGCATTTCCACTCACCAATACGCGAAGCCTCGCTCGCCGACATGAAAATTACTCTTCTGGAGCCTCCAACAACACCTTGTTTGCTTCCGGATCAAGATCCCCTATTTTCACATCATCAAAAAAGAGATCTAAATGCATTAAAATGCATTCCAACACCAGCAAAAATTCACAAACTCGTTGCTCACCCAAACTACACCAAAATACCCATCTAAAACAATCGAAAACTCAATCGAGTGCTTCCTAAAACAAGCCCAACCAACATACATTACTTCCAACACAAAATAAACATCCAAACACATCAAGCAATCAACCTAACCCAACCTTATGCCTCCAACAATCAAGATTCAACCGTTTCACCTCAAAAATCCACTTAAAACAACCAAGAAACACAAGGATCTCAAGGATTTCAGGATCTATGTTAACAACACTTCATTCTAACATATAAATCAACTTAAAACTCAATTAAAATCAACACAAAACAAAGCTTAACTCATCAAGTTCGAAAATAAAGATTTCAACCACAATTTCACAAGATTTTGATATCCAAACAACTCCATAATGAAAACTCAACCAAAAATAGTATTTCGAAGCCAAATATCTTGGGAATTTCAATAAAGAACTTAGATTAGAGGTTGAGAACGGGAATTACAACCAATCTTTGCTTCCCTCAATGAATGACAAGTTTTCCCTCGCAAAATCTTGAAGAACTAGGAAAGATTTCTTGAAAATGATTTAGGAAACGTTGAAAGAGTTTTGGGGAGAAAGAATTCTGGAGAAAGATGAGTGAATTAGTGTTTGGCTGAAAATGAGAAAGAGTTGGTAGTTACGTAACTAAAAATCTCATTAACTACCTTTTAATTAATTAATATAAATCCCATTAAAGTCATTTAATTAAAAACCTTTTAAAACATATGCCATATTGAGGAAGGTCAAATTGACTTAAAGCCCCCTAAAGATTCTAAGATTTGGCCTCTACATTAAAAATCACATTTCCCAGTTTTGAAACTTTACAATTTGGTCACTAATCAAAATGTCCCATTTCCAAAATCTGTTTTGTAAAATTGACTTGACCAACCTCTTAAACATATTTTTTAGAGGATTTTAGCAATTTTAACCACATTTTTATCCTATCTCGATCCTTGATTTCATTAAATCACCTTACGAGATTAGAACCGTTCTCGATCGGTCTGATCCAATGTCTAAAACATCTAGGACCAAAACCAGAGTGTTACACTACTACGCCAGCAAAACACTAAATCCTGCCCAAAAAAACTACACCACTACAGAGAAAGAGTTACTGTCAGTAGTGTTCGCCTTCGATAAGTTTCGTCCCTACCTTATTGGTACAAAGGTGATAGTCCACACAGATCATTCTGCCTTGAGGTACATGTTCGCAAAGAAGGATGCAAAGCCTCGCCTGATCCGTTGGATTCTCCTGCTGCAAGAGTTTGACCTAGAAATTCAAGACAAGAAGGGCACAGAAAATCAAGTGGCAGACCATCTCTCTCGGCCTGAGAATGGACAAGAAAAGACCTCTAACAGTGAAATTTAGGATGCATTTCCTAATGAACAGTTGCTACTAGCCTCTGCGCTGGTAGCTGCCCTAGAAGCTGAAGGCATCTCACTTGCCGCCCATGAAGAGGCCGCAGCAGCAACATCGACAGACACACCCTGGTACGCAGATATTGTAAATTATTTAGTATCTGATGTTTTACCCTATGAACTTAACTTTCAAGGAAAGAAACGATTCCAACATGATGCTAAGCATTATTTTTTAGGGTGAGCCTTTCATGTTTAAAAACTGTGCAGGCCAGGTTATTAGACGGCGTGTCCCAGAGGATGAACCGCAAGCCATACTATCACAGTGCCACGCAGCACAATATGGAGGCCATTTTGAAGGGTAGCGCACGACAGCAAAAGTGCTCCAATCAGGTTTCTTTTGGCCAACATTGTATAAAGACGCCCAAGCATTCTACAAATAGTGTGACAATTGCCAGAGAACAAGAAACGTATCGAGAAGGAACGAAATGCCCCTACAAACCATCTTCGAGTTTGAGTTATTCGATGTTTGGGGAATAGACTTTATGGGACCATTCCCATCCTCGTGTGGTAATATGTACATCCTTCTAGCAGTGGACTATGTTTCCAAGTGGGTAGAAGCCATTGCCACCCTCCACAATGATGCAAAGACAGTCTAAAAGTTCTTACGAAAAAACATATTCACAAGGTTCGGAGTTCCAAGAGCAATCATTAGTGGCAAGGGCACCCATTTCGATAACAATCTAAATGCCCAGGCACTCCAAAAAGTTGGTGTCAAGCATAAGATTGTCGCCGCATATCATCCACAAACAAATGGGCAGACAAAAATTTTGAACAGGGAAGTCAAGACCATCTTGGAGAAAGTTGTAAACCCAAGTAGAAAAGATTGGTCGTTAAAAGTAGACGATTCTTTGGGCATACCGGACAACATACAAAACACCACTCGGGATGTCCCTATATCGTCTAGTATACGAAAAGGCCGGCCACCTCCCTGTCGAAATAGAACACAAAGCGTATTGGGCAGTCAAGGCAATAAACATGGACTGGAAACAGGCTGGTGAAAAGAGACTACTGAATCTGACAGAAATGGAGGAATTCTGGTAGGAGGCACATGAAACGCAAAGTTGTACAAGGAAAAAGTCAAAAAATGGCATGAAAGCAATATTCAACGGAGGTAGTTCCTGCCCGGGCATTAGGTGCTGCTGTTCAATTCCCGCCTCAAGCTATTTCCTGGAAAGTTAAAATCCAGATGGTCGGGACCATTCGATGTAGTCCAAGCCTTCCCACATTGTGCTGTGACAGTAAAACCAATAAATGGGGGGTCAGATTTCAAAGTTAACGGGCAACGATTAAAGCACTATACATGAGATTATGTCCCGAAAGAACATGAAGTATTCACATTAGGGAACGCCCACCCCAATGTGACATAATTTTATCTTTTCAAATCTTTATCACTTTAGTAGGAGTAGAATTTTTTTGGACTAGATTTCATCCTTTTCATTTTCTTTATTATTTAATCTCGTCTCACAATTAAATATGCAGGTCCAAACGCTGAAAAAGGTAGCACTGCTAAGCCCACTGACGTAACCTATAGATGACGGCAGAAAACTCCTCGAAATCCTCTACACCATCTGACTAAGCCTAAGTTTTCTTCTTTATCACTTGTATTTATTTTTCTGTTATTATTTTCTGTTTTATTTTGTGCATTGAGGGCAATGCCCATCTCGAGTTTGGGGGGGATAGCTCTCGCATCTTTTGTCTAGGCATACTTAGTAGCATATAGGTTGCATTGTACTTACCTTAGTGTTAATCGGAACAGAAAAATTTATATAACTTATGCCTATGATAGTTAGTCGGTTACTTATGTTCGCACCAATAATAAATTGAACTTAATATGGGAAAAGCATGCAAAATGACTTAGAATTTTTTTAATTGTCAAAACTGTCAATCACTTCTGTTACTTGCTGAATTTGCTAGAATATCTGATGAACACTACCTGTTTTGTATTTAGAATTCTTTGCAAAGTTCTAACAATGGTTGTAGGTAGCCGCCGAGGCAGAAAATAGAAATAGAAAAATACAGCACTGCCACGGTAGTGAAAGAAAAACAAAGAACATTGATGTTTTACACTAGTGGTGCCCGCAAGAGGCTCTAGGAGGAATCATGTGCGAGGACACTCTGCTGCTATCAAAGTCCATGAATCTGAAATTTTTGAAGTGACAGACAAATTAGCATAAGTGAATGAA
This sequence comes from Hibiscus trionum, assembly GCA_030270665.1. Lineage (NCBI taxonomy): Eukaryota > Viridiplantae > Streptophyta > Magnoliopsida > Malvales > Malvaceae > Hibiscus > Hibiscus trionum. Next base: position 1,516,329 of record BSYR01000007.1, on the reverse strand, counting down.
AGTCTTTACGGGATGACTCTACTCTATGGGTTTGGGGTTTTGTAGTTTGTTCCTATCTTAATTTCAGACCTAGAAGAGTAGTTGTGATAAGATGAAGCTCTCATTTCCATGGTTAAATATTGTGCTTAACTGTGCTGTCTTGGCAACAACCTTACATATCATAACATCATCTTTGTTTATCTAGTTATTCTGCATAATTCAGCTTGTATACAATACTGCACACATTGCACTGGCATTATAGAAATTAATTATATGTTATTTTCTTACTAAGTTCCCTTCACTAATCTAATATAGATGGCACAGCCTTGAGGTATGAAATCAAATTGAAAACAAGTTTTTCTTTCTGGTTAATATAAAGGCAAGTATGTTTAGGTTGCATTGCTTGAGGACAAGCAATAGTTCGAGTTTGAGGGTGTGTAAAGTGTCCACAAGTTCTATATTTTATGCACATTCCATCTCATATTATTGCTGTTTTTTAGTACATTTCGGGCATAATTAGGATCATGCATTACATTTTACAGTATTTCTTTACTATGTCATGTTTTTTTTCTAGATTATCCTTTATTTGGTAAAGAAAGGTATTGTTTTAGTGTACTTTTGGTTTTAGGTACTAGAGGCTGACAGAGGGAAAGAGGAGCTGAGGATGTGATGCTGAGGCAGCGGACTAAGGAGTTGTACTGATGTAGTTCCAGATAGAGACAGCAGCTGCCGCACCCACCGTGCCGCCCAAGACAACAGACTATGGAGTTGGAGAACCGGAGTGCGATTTGTAGAGCACAAAATCCTAATTCTATCGATGTTGTCCACTCAATTTTTCGACGTCTGTAGCAGCGGACAGAGCCGCTGATGGTGAATCTCGAGATTTCCTGCGGAACAAGGCAACGTGATAAAAGTCCACATTCAACTCAAAGAAGTTGGAGTTTAAATTCGCATTTAATGTGGAAAGCTACTTTGAAGACTTCTACCTCAAGAAGGACAAGACCTAGCTAATGCCAATATATACCCATTGTAATTCTAATTCAAAATAGCTTAGGTTTTCGTTAGGCATAGTTTAGGTTTTCATGCCGCCGACATGTTGTAATTCTCTCCTTGGGTTTGGGTTATGTTGTAATTAGTTGTGAGAACGGTTGTTTTGGATTCCAAGTTTGTTTTTGCAAATAAAATTACAAGGTTTACTTATTCCTTGTTCTTCATAGATTTCAATGAAGGAGAAAGATTAGTTGAATTCCATCCATTTGTTCGGTATCGAGAGAGTCGAACTCACGAAATGAGTAATTACGATTTAATCTATAGACGGTAGGATCAATCCGGTCTATACATAGGTTAAGGGTTTAAGGCGGCTAAAAGAGGATGAATCAACATTGTTGTCTTTGCATGATTCACGTCGTAACTGGTATTATTCGAAGTGGGTATCAATAGAACTATAACTTAGACATAAGCGGAGTCACTTTCGAAGCGTTCTGCTGAGCCTTATAGTTCTACCAAGTTTACCGCCGAGACACAATTCCATTCCCTGCCGAGGCAGCGAGAGGGTATCAGCAGTCTACTTGCCATCCACCGCCGAGGCAGCAGAGTCTGGCAGCGCAAAACAACTTGACCTATTCAATGCAGTTTCACACTAAGCAGCAGCATAACCCAGCTCTCTCCATCAATCTGATCACTTCCTTTTTAATTACTTGTGTTTTTATTTTACTTTTCTTCTCAACATCCACCTTACTTGTGCATTTACTTTTCTTGTGCATGATCAATAATTCGAATCAAGTTGTCCAATCCCTTTGGGAGACGATATCTTTTATACTATAACTTGACAGGAGTGTGCACTTGCGCTCATAAATAGAGAACACCCAAACACTCTACAACGACCTTTCTAACTAATTCATTTGCATTTTATTTTAAATTTTCATGCATTGAGGATAATGCTTTTGTAAAGTTTGGGGGGGGTATTTGTCTTTAATTAGTTTCATATCTAATTGCATTCATCTTTAGTAATAGCATATAGGATGCATATGTTACATGTCATGCCTTTAATTGAATTTAATTACTTAAAACATGTTGAATATTCGATGATGAATTTTTGCCACTGCACTTAATTCAAAAATCCTTTAAATTTTAGGATTGCATGAAAAGAACCTAGAAACTTACTATGACGCTGAAAAATTTTACAAAGTTGTGACTTATTGATTGATAGAAACTTAGTGAACTTAGGTTGCTAAAAACATTCTGGGGGTAAATTGAAAAATTAAAAGGTTAATTTCTTGCTAGAGGTGCCAGAAATTGGCTCTAGTCAAATAAAAAAAGTGAGAAATTGAATCGCTAGAGGTGCCCGAAATTGGCTCTAGTGAAAGTAAAAATAAATACACTGGTAATTAAATAGATAAAAGCCTATTGTTCACATGGAATCCTGAAAATCAACGTGTACACAACTACGTACACACATTGTCACGAGCATTATAGTATGATTCCGGGTAATTTTTATGTCATTCGAAAATAATAAAAGGTGATCATACTTTGTGCCACGATTCTGAGGATTGAATGCAAGTTTGAAAGTATTTCTTTGATGATTAAAGTCTTGGCAGGTAATTGTTAGTTTGCATTGCTTGAGGATAAGCAATAGTTTGAGTTTGGGGGTGTGATGAGTGTTCAAAAGTGCTATTTTTATTACCCTTTTCACTCATATTATTGTTAGACCTAGACGCAGCCCTATTGAGCGGAAAAGATAGACAGAATTTTGTCGAGGCACCAGCCTCTGTCGAGACAATAGCTACTGCCGGCGGGCAATGCACAGATGAAGTTGTCGGCGGGCAAAATATGCAAAGTTATAGTCAATTTGAAGAGCATAAAACGTTGAATTTTTCTACACACTTTGCGTGGGAATCGGAGTTCGGGAAGATGACAAAAGCATGGAAGGAAGGTTAAAGATGGAATTCGGCCAAAGTATATAAAGACATTAAATTAAAGAGATTCACCTCTTTAATGAAGACAAGTCCAACTCAAACTTAACTTACTATCCAATAAAGACTTTTCCCCAAGCCTCCTCCTATTTAAAGAAGGTCAAGCCACCAAATTGAAATAGTCGAGTATTGAGAGTTTGAGAGGCTTAGCATGTTCTAGTTCTTTTCTTAAGCTAGGGTTATTTTGTTTAGTAGTTGTGGGAAAATTGTAATTGTTTAGGTTTTTGTTAATGCAAATAAAGTTCAAGGTTTGCTTATTCTTTGCATTGAATTCATTCTTGCAAACTCATCGAGAGAGAGTATTGTGAGGTTATCTATTTGTCTAATATCGAGAGAGTTAGACTCACATAACGAATAAGCATGGTTTTCATCCTGAACGGTGGAAGCTAACTCGGCTTAGAGATAAGTTAGATTTTCAACGGCTAAGAGAAGCGTGAGATTGGTTGGTGTTCATCCTTGGTTCACGCTGAGAGGTATTATCAAGGCCTGCACATCAGCACGGTTTCGACTTAAAGATAAGGAGGAGCCGCTGAAGGAGGCTTTACCGAACCTTGACGTTGTTCACTACCACCGGGAAAGGAATTGCCAAGGCAGCAACTTAGCCCATTGCCGCCGCGACATCAACTTTGGTTTCTACGGAGGAAGTTTGGTGTTTGTTGCATTCAAGAACCGAGACACATCCAACTGGTTCAGTTTGGCTACTAGTGAAGCCTGTTTCGACACCAGTCTCGGAACATACCCGAGTACTGAAACGGTCAACACCGTTTCGATACGGAAGTTTTGGTACGGAGGATGGGTGTTCCGATACAGTTGACCGTTGGATGTTGTTTTGATTTGTTTTAAGTTTCAATGCTTTACATTTTAGTCCTAAATGTTGCGGTTGCGATTGCTTGAGCTTGGGATGTCTTTTTAAGCTGAAACTTGACAGAGAACCATGTAACATGATTAATTTCATATTGGTAAACCTAAAATCAGCAAAGTCCTTATAAATTCCAAAAATTACATTTTGGTCCCTAAACGTGCAATTTATGCAATTGAGTCCCTAAATGTTTTCCGATCGTTGTGCCTTTCTCTTCCATGATTCGTGAGTATTCATATAGGCTTAATGTGCATCTAGACAAGAATAAAATAAAAAAGGATCGTTAATCAAGGTTGACTTTGGGGTTGACTTTGGTTTTCCCCGTGTAATCTTCGTAGTTCGAGTCAAGCGTCTAGGTCGGGCTAAGGGGGTTACATTTGTTGGTATCAGAGCCAGGTTATCGAATAATTGGGGCTTGGTATGTGGTTATGTATGATTGTGATTGTTCGGTGAAAGTATGATGTATGAACATTGATGTGTAATTCAATTAAGCTGAATTTGTGATGCTATGCTATGTTTGGAGTATAGTTGGGGATCCCATTGCCATATCATTACTAATGAGGATAAATGGTTTCAAAAATGAGCTTGAGTAGTTGGATTACTTACCTTATTATGCCTAATTGTGTTTATTGCATTTTTGTCAGTGCATTGTTTTTATTATGGGGCCACGTAGAGAGCTAAGAATCAATACTAGATCTACGGCTGGGAATAAGAATGTGGAGAATGCCGAGGATTTACCTCCTCCTCCCCCTGGTGGACCACCTGGTGGTGGTGGAGCTGGGGCTGGTGCTGCTAGAGTTGGTGCTGGGTTGCTGGACCCGAGGGTGTTCAGGGGCAAGCTGCTCCTGATATGACCATGTTGATACAGGCTATTGCTGGAGCTTTCCAGGCAGCACTAGCTGGAGCTCATGGAGCTGCACCTCAGGATGGTGCTAATGTGAGATTGCTGTTGGAGCGTCTCCGCAGTATGGGTGGGACTGAGTTTAGAGGTTTGAGACATGAAGGTTCTGAATCTTGGTTGGAGAGCACCAAGAGGATTCTTGGTCAGTTGAACTGCAACAATGTGCAGAAACTGGGATGCATTGTGTCACAACTGCATGGTGATGCTTACACGTGGTGGACGACCACTATCTCTGGAATGGAGGATGATGAAGTGACTTAGACATTCTTCTTGAATGCGTTCAAGCAGAAATATCTGAAAGTTCGCTACCTCGACGAGAAGAAGAGGGAGTTTCTGTCTCTTGTGCAAGGGAACATGTCTGTGGTTGAATATGAGATTCAGTTTATTCACCTTAGCCAGTATGCACCTGAGCTAATTCCTAGCGAGAGGGAAAGGTGTGAACGGTTCAGTTATGGGCTGGTAGCGGATGTAAAGACATATATGCTTGCAGCTGATTACACTGATTTCGATGTCTTGGTCACTAGAGCCAAGGACATTGAATTGAATCTTGGTTTGGCGAGCCGAGAAATTGGATCTAGCTCAGGAAAGCGAGCTGCAGAACGCGATTATGGTAGAGATCGCAACAAGAGGCATAAGGATAGAAAGCCGCACTAGGATGCTAGACGTGGGGGTGGTAACCCTGGTAGAGGTCAGCAAGGACCTAATGCCTTCTTGAGGACTCATGAGTGTAACCGGTGTGGTAAGAGACACGCTGGTCAGTGTTGGGGTAACCTTGGGACATGTTGGAATTGTGGAAACATGGGGCATATGAAGAATGATTGTCCTCAGCCGCTGAGAGAGGGACAGGCTCCAGTGAGAGCAGCTGATCCACAGAGAGGTCGTGGGCGTAGCCGTGGTAATTTTCAGCCTAGGGATGATGGTGGAAGGAACGTGGCGCATGTTGTGGCTGTCCAAACTGAGGGTTGTGGTCAGGCTCGAGTGTATGCCCATCGTGAGGGAAGGAATGACACGGATGTGATCGCAGGTACCTTTACTTTGCAATCCTTGTCATTACTTTCTTTGATTGATTCTGGATCCACACACTCGTACATATTGCGTGTGACTAGTTCCTTTGGTGAGACGGTTGTAACAAGAAAGTTGTATAGGAGATGTTCCTTAAAGGTGCAAGATCATGTTTTCTTGTTGATCTTATAGAATTGCCATTTTATGGTTTCGATATAATCCTTGGCATGGATTGGCTTGTTGAGCATAGAGCCGTTGTGGATTTCGAAAGCAAGCGAGTTTCGTTGAAACTTGCAGATGATTATGAGGGGGTGGTGGTGGGAGAAAATGTGAAGTTTCTAGCTAATGTGGTGTCGACGTTGGAAGCAAGTCGGATGTTGCGGCAAGGTTGTGAAGCTTACCTGGCCTTTGTTATGAATCCTAGTTCAAAGGAGGTGCGCGTTCAGGATATAAGGACCGTGTGTGAGTTCCCTGGAGTGTTTCCGGAGGAATTACCTGGTTTGCCGCCTAGTCGAGAGGTTGAGTTTGGAATTGAGCTGTATGAGAACACAATTCCGGTGTCCATTGCTCTCTATCGCATGGCACCCAAAGAGTTGAAGACGCAACTTCAGGAGTTGCTTGACCGTGGCTTCATTCGGCCTAGTGTGTCACCTTGGGGGTGCACCAGTCTTGTTTGTGAAAAAGAAGGATGGCACGATGAGAATGTGCATCGATTATCGTCAGCTGAATAAGTTGACCGTCAAGAACAAGTATCCTTTGCCGAGGATTGATGATCTTTTTGATCAGTTTCGGGGAGCGTTTGTGTTTTCAAAGATTGATCTGAGGTTAGGGTACTATTAGTTAAAGGTGAAAGATGTGGATGTGCCGAAAACAGCCTTTAGAACGAGGTATGGGCATTATGAGTTCCTTGTGATGCCGTTTGGGTTGACGAATGCTCCTGCCGCTTTCATGGATATGATGAATACGATGTTCCATGAATTATTGGACAAGTTTATTGTGGTGTTTATCGACGATATCCTTGTGTACTCTCGTACTAAAGAGGAGCATGAAGGTCATTTGAGAATTGTTTTGCAAGCGATGTTGGAAAATCAGCTTTATGCTAAGCTGAGCAAATGTGAGTTTTGGCTAAAGGAAGTTGTTTTCCTTGGTCATGTGGTTTCGGCTGAAGGGATTCGAGTTGATCCTAGAAGGTTGAGGCGGTGATGAATTGGTCATCTTGGTTCAACCTAAATCAGGGAAAGAGTTTGTGGTGTATAGTGACACATCCTATGTTGGTTTGGGGTGTGTGTTAATGCAAGAGGGTAAGGTGGTGGCTTATGCACCGCGACAGTTGAAAGTGCATGAGCGCAATTATCCTACGCATGATATTGAGTTGGTTGCAGTGGTGTTTGCTCTAAAGATCTGGAGACATTATCTTTATGGTGAGAAGTGTATTGTGTACACAGATCACAAGAGTTTGAAGTATTTGATGTCTCAGAAAGAGTTGAATCTTAGGCAACGGAGATGGGTGGAGTTGCTTAAGGATTACGATCTAACGATCGAGTATCATCCAAGGAAGGCCAATGTTGTGGCTGATGCTTTGAGCAGGAAAATGGTGGTGGAGTTAAGGGCGATGTTTGCTAGCTTGAGCATATCGCGAGATGGTGGTATTGTTGCTGAATTGCTAGTGAAACCATCTTTGGTTCAGTTGATAAAGGATAAACAGTTGTTGGATGATTCCTTGGTGCCACATGTTCAGGATATCGCTGAAGACAGGCCATCGGATTTCTGTTTTAATGATGATGGTGTTTTATGTTTTGGGAGTCGGATAGTGGTGCCGAATGATGTTGAGTTGAGGAGCACTATTCTGACCGAAGCTCATAGTAGTCAATTTTCTATGCACCCTGGTAGTACAAAGATGTACCGTGATCTGAAGGATGAGTACTATTGGGTGGGTTTGAAGAAAGATGCCGCTGAGTATGTGAGCAAGCGTATGGTTTATCAGCGGGTTAAGGCTGAGCATCAGTTTCCTTCGGGGTTGTTGCAGCCGTTGAGGATCCTTGAATGGAAATGGGAGAGGTTCACCATGGACTTTGTGTCTAGTTTGCCTCTAACGCCATCAAAGAAGAATTATGTTTGGGTGATTGTGGATCGCCTTACGAAGTGTGCGCATTTCTTACCTGTGCATACTACGTACACCTTCGATAAGCTTGCATAGTTGTACATTGCTGAGATTGTACGTTTGCATGGCGTACCAAAATCTATAGTGTCGAATAGAGATCCGAGGTTCACTGCAATGTTTCGGGAGTGTTTACATCAAGCATTGGGTACGTGGCTGAATTTCAGTACTTCTTATCATCCGCAGACGGATGGACGGTCGGAGCGTGTTATTCAAGTGCTTGAGGATATGTTGAGGTGCTGTGTTATTGAGTTTCAAGGATCTTGGGAGAAGCACTTGCCTTTGGTGGAGTTTGCTTATAATAATAGTTACCAGGCGAGTATTCAAATGGCACCTTATGAAGCTTTGAACGGGAGGAAGTGCAGAACTCCTCTTTGTTGCGCTGAAACGGGACAGAAGTTGATCTCGATGCCAGCTTTGTTAAAAGGAACCACCGAGAAGGTGAAGCTCATTTGTTAGCGGTTGAGGGAAGCATCGGATCGGCAAAAGTCTTACGCGGATTTGAAGCGTAAGGAGATAGAATTTGCGGTGGGTGATCGTGTGTTCTTGAAAGTTTCACCTTGGAAGAAGGTGATGAGATTTGGCCGGAAGGGCAAGCTGAGCCCGATATACATTGGACCATACGAGGTGATAGAACGTGTGGGTCCCATTTCTTATAAGCTTAGGCTACCACAAGAGTTAGAAAAGATACATAATGTGTTTCATGTATCCATGCTTCGGAGGTATAGATCGGATCCTTCGCATTTTATTTCTGTGGAGGAAGTTGAGTTGAATCCAGATTTGACATATGATGAGGAACCTGTTGAGATTTTGGATTCAGACAGTAAGGTTCTCCGTGGAAAGACCATTGAGCTGTTTAAGTTGTTGTGGAGACATCGTGATGTTGATGAAGCCACGTGGGAAAGAAAGGAAGACATGAAGACGCAATTTCCATACCTTTTTCCTCCAGGTAAATTTCGAGGACGAAATTTATTAAGAGGGGGAGAGTTGTAACACCCCAAATTTGGGCCTAGATGTTTTAGAGTTTGAATCGGACCGGTCGGGAACGGTTCGAATCTTAAAGGGAGGTTTAGGGAACACCTAGTTCGGGATGCTTTAAAAATATGGAAAAATATCTAAAAATCCTCATTTATTATATGAATGATTATGGTGAAATCAATTTTACAAAATAAGGTTTGGAAATACTACATTTCGGTGTAGTGACCAAATTGCAATTTTTGCAAAAGTTGAATAGTGACTGTTTTGTAAAGGATTGAAACTTTGAATCTTTAAGTAGCTAATTTTATCAAAATATTTTTAATCAGATTTCTTCTTAATTTGGGTGATTTTATTAATGTTTTAATTAAAGGAAAATAAAGATTAATTAAAAGGAAACTACCTTTGACTTTTCATAACTACCTTTCATCAATTTTCTTTCATTTCATTTTCTCTCAATTTCTTTTCAGCCAAACACATTTCCTCCAGCAATTATCCTTTGATTTGCATTCCTTTTGATGATATTTCAATCTCCTTTTGACTCCTAATCTTTTCCTCATCAAAACCTCTTGTTTTTACATTGGATTTTCAAGAAAACTTGCCCAATTCAAGGAGAAATCAGCCATTAGAGGTAAGCTTCGTCCTTCTTCTCTAATGATCAGTTCTTTACTGAAATTCCTAAGTTATAAATACTTTTTTAATTATTGTTGAGTTGCTTTAATGTTAGAAACAAGAAATTGTATTAAAACTCAAGGTTTTTGAAGAGATCTTAGTGATTTTCGTGGTTGATAGTTAGGCTCTGTTTTGAGGTTGTTTTCTAATATATTTTGGATGTTAATTGATGTTATAAATGAGATTTTATCAAACAAATCCCGAATAGGCTTGGATTCCCAAGTTTTGTATGCTAGAATGATGGTTTTTGGGGTGGTTTTGGTGTTCTGTCATAGCTGGAGGTATAAGGACGAGTTTGTGGTGATTTTTGATGTTGAATGATGTTTAGAAATGATTAGAAGTGGTAGATCTTGGCTGGGATTTTTTTGGAAGGGTTTGGAGATGATTTCGATTGTGTTTGATAGCCGAAATATGGTTTGTGAGTAGAGCAACGAGTTTAGGTGTGTGGCTGATGATTTCAATGCATGATGATGCATTAATCCTATGCTCTTATGTGTTATAAATAGGGGAGACATCTTCGGACGCCTTTGGTGTTGATCCGGAGGCCTAGATAGCGTTTGGGCGAGCAAGCGAAACTTAATCGGTGAGTGCGAATGGTTTAGAAGTCCTTGAGGGACAAGAAACAAGGTTTGGGGATTTAGGAAAGGTTTGAAACACCTTCCTAAGTTCAGAAGTAAGTATTAGCTAGATTGCTCTCTTAAATGTGGTGGTTGGCCTAAAATGCTTTTGCATGCTCATGGTTGGAGATAGATAAATTCCTACTGTTTTTATGCATGATTTGTAGCATGAGATGATGCTTGAAATGATTTCATGAAATAACATGTTACATGGTTGAGATTTGAGCTTTTGTTTTAAAGCATGGCAAATGTTATGGTTTTGAAATAAGATGAGAATGATTTGAGAAATGTTGCATGAAAAACAATAGGTGAGATGATGTTTTGACATAATATATTGGCATAGATGTTGAGATACTTACCGGATATAATTGATCGATCAATAGGATGAGAGTGTACTATAAACTAAAAATTCGTACGTGCTCTTTGGTTTAATCTAAAGGGAGAGAACCGATGATGGGCATTCCATTGGGTAGGACTTTGTGAAATATCCAAGCTTTGTGGCGATGAGAGATTCCGCCATGTGAGTACGGTGATGTGAGATTCCACTGGAAATTATGTTACTAGACAAGTGAGTACGGTGATGTGAGATTCCACCGGAAGGGTCTAGTGGTTAGAGAATGTTGTCCGCATATCCAAGTAATAATGAGATGTGAAATGCCAATATATTATATGAAATTGCTTTTGATTCACATGTACCTTTGATGAGATGGTTTATGCTATGAGAAATGCATATGAGATTTGTATATGAAATGTTTTTGCGTTACAAGCATGAGTATGGCTTTGCCATGAGATTTGCATTGGTTTAAATGTATGAGTTAGAATTGAGGTACATATTTTTTCAATGAGAAGTTGCTTTGAATGGTTTTCAAGCATGAGATAAATTGAGCATGTTGTAGAAAAAGGCTTTTGAGAAAGTGTTTTGAATAATGCATTATTGTGTTGGTTTTTCTTTAGAGCATGTCTCACTAAGCAATTGTGCTTACGCTCTCTTTTACCAATAATGCAGACAATTGAGGTGTTTTCGGACATCAAGAAGGTTAAGAACATCCAAGGAAGTGCAAAGCTCATTTATGGTGATGTTTTTATACACTTTAGTTTTGATTTTGGCAATGGGACTTCAAGGTTGTATTTGGGAGATGTGTTTTGAACTTCCTAAGTTTGCGGCATGTTTGTGAAGGCGTTTATGGGTTGTAAATGATCCTAAATGTTTGGTTTGAAGTTTTGTTGCTTATATTGGTTTTGAGATTATGGAGCATGCCTTTAGATTGTGTGTTATTGTGTTTGATGCCATGCTCTAGCTTAGGGGTCTTAAATATATTCCTTAGTATCAAAACGAGTTGCCGGTATGATTTGATGCTCATTGAAGTATGTTTGAATGGTTTGAAAGGTCAAAAACCAGTATTTTCTGCTGTCATTGGGCAAAGTGTATCGAAACACCCTCACATGTTCCGAAATGGGGGCCTGTAATGGCCATGGTGGTTTCGAACGGATGAAGCTGTGTCGAAACAGTTTGGCTACTGGTGAAGCCTGTTTCGATATCGGTCTCGGAAAATACCCTAGTACCAAAACGGTCAACACCGTTTCGATACGGGCGTTTCGGTATGGAGGATTGGCTTTCCGATACATCTGACCGTTGGATGTTGTTTTGAATTGTTTTAAGTTTCCATGCTTTACATTTTAGTCCTGAATGTTGTGGTTGCAATTTCTTGAGCTTGGGGTGTCTTTTTAAGCTGAAACTTGACAGAGAAGCGTGTAACATAATTAATTTCATATTGGTAAACCTAAAATCAGCAAAGTCCTTAAAATTTCTGAAAATTACATTTTGGTCCCTAAACGTGTAATTTATGCAATTGAGTCCCTAAATGTTTTCCGATCGTTGTGCCTTTCTCTTCCATGATTCTTGAGTATTCACATAGGCTTAATGTGCATCTAGACAATAATAAAATAAAAAAGGGTCGTTAATCAAGGTTGACTTTTGGGTTGACTTTGGTTTTCCTCGTGTAATCTTCGTAGTTCGGGTCAAGTGTCTAGGCCGGGCTAAGGGGGTTACAAGCTGTGTGTATGTTGCGGCATGTCTCAGAAATGTTTCGGATACAAAAGACGTGAAAAACCAGCAAAATAAGCTGTTGCAGGGTAAGGCGTTTCGGAATGCCCTTGCTTGTTTCGGAACAGAGGCCTGAAATGGCTAAGGGGTTTCGGAACGGGTGGGGTCGTATCGAAACAGTTTTGCTACTGGAGGAGGGTATTTCGATACGGGTCTCAGAATGTACCTGAGCATCGAAACGGTCAACCCTGTTTCGAAATGACCATTTCGGTACAGGGCTATCCGTATCGAAACGCCTAGCCGTTGGGTTTGAATTTTGAACTGTTTCAAGTTTCTGTTTCTTACGTTTTGGTCCCTGATTTTGGAATGCTTGATTGAATGACTTTGGATGGACCGTTTGAGTTGAAATTTGGCTGGTTTGCATGTTACATGACTAATTAAAGATTGGCAACTTTAAAATCTTGGAAGTCCCTGTATTTTATGGAAATTACTGTTTAGTCCCTAAAAGTCAAATGTATGCAATTGAACCACTAATCGAACTCTGATCGCTGAGCCATTTTCTTCTGAGTGTCTTGCTGAACACATAGAATAATAATGAGCATCTAGATAAGATAAAAAGAAAAAAAAAGGGTCGTAAATCAAGGTTGACTTTCAGGTTGACTTTGGTTTTCCCCGTGTAATCTTCGTAGTTTGGGTTAAACGTCTAGACCGGGCTAAGGGGGTTACAGTTAGTAAGTGCATGGTGTGTCAGTGAGTTAAGTATGAACATCATGTTCCTTCTGGGTTGCTGCAACCTTTGAGAATTCCAGAATGGAAGTGGGAGCGAATCACCATGGATTTTGTGTCTGGATTGCCTTTGTCCCCATCAAAGAAAAATTCAGTTTGGGTGATTATAGATCGACTCACGAAGTGTGCACATTTTCTGCCTGTGCATACTACGTATACCTTGGATAAGTTGGTAGAGCTATACATAGTTGAGATTGTACGGTTGCACGGTGTGCCAAAGTCCATTGTGTCGGATAGATATATGAGGTTTACAACACGATTTTGGGAATGTTTACATCAAGCTTTGGGTACACGGTTGAATTTCAGTATTTCTTATCATCCTCAGACAGATGGTCAGTCGGAACGTGTGATTCAAGTGCTTGAGGACATGTTGAGATGCTGTGTGATAGATTTTCAGGGGTCTTGGGAGAAGCATTTGCCGTTGGTTGAGTTTGCGTATAACAACAGTTACCAGGCAAGTATTCAAATGGCTCCATACGAGGCTTTGTATGGGAGAAGATGTAGAACCCCTCTTTGTTGGGTAGAAGCTGGGCAAAAGTTAATTTCGATTCCAGCTATGCTAATGGGAACCACCGAGAAGGTGAAGCTCATTTGTGAGCGTTTAAAAGCAGCACCGGATAGGCAAAAGTCTTACGCGGACATGAAGCGTAAGGTGATTGAGTTCGCGGTTGGCGAACATGTGATTTTGAAGGTGTCACCTTGGAAGAAGGTGATGAGATTTGGGCGTAAGGGTAAGCTTAGCCGAAGGTTCATTGGACCTTACGAGATTGTGGAATGTATTGGTCCTGTGGCATATCGGTTGAGATTGCCTGCAGAGTTGTAGAAGATACATGATGTGTTTCATGTCTCCATGTTGAGGAGGTACAGATCGAATCCTTCACATGTGATGCTTGTTGAGGAGATAGTGTTGAATCCGGATCTGTCGTATGATGAGGAACCAGTGAAGGTTCTGGATGTGAGTACCAAAGTTCTTCGTGGCAAGACGATAGAGCTTGTGAAGGTGTTGTGGCGACACCGAGGAGTTGAGGAGGCCACGTGGGAAAGCAAGGCGGACATGCTGAAGCAGTTTCTGCATCTCTTTCCATCAGGTAAGAATTTCGGGGACAAAATTTCCTAAGTGGGGGAGAGATGTAACGTCCTGGTTTTAGGCCTAGATGTTTTAGACGTCTGATCAGACCGGTCGAGAACGGTTCGAATCGCGTAAGGTGATTTAAGGAAATCAAGGATCATGATAGGATAAAAATGTGGTTAAAATTGCTAAAATCCTCTAAAAATATGTTTAAGAGGTTGGTCAAGTCAATTTTACAAAATGAATTTTGGAAATGGGGCATTTTGAGTAGTGACCAAATTGTAAAGTTTCAAAATTGGGAAAAATGTGATTTTTAATGTAGAGGCTAAAATCTTAGAATCTATAGGGGCTTTAAGTCAATTTGACCTTTTCTCAATATGACATGTGTTTTAAAAGGTTTTTGATTAAATGACTTTAATGGGATTTATATTAATTAATTAAAAGGTAGTTAATGAGATTTTCAATTACGTAACTACCAACTCTTTCTCATGTTCAACCAAACACTAATTCACTCATCTTTCTCCAGAATTCTTTCTCCCAAAAACTCTCTCAACATTTCCTAAATCATTTTCAAGAAATCTTTCCTAGTTCTTCAAGATTTTGCTAAGGAAAACTTGTCATTCATTGAGGGAAGCAAGGATTGGAGGTAAATCCCGTTCTTAACCCCTAATGTAAGTTCTTTATTGAAATTCCCAAGATATTTGGCTTCTAAATACTATTTTTGGTTGAGTTTTCATTATGGAGTTGTTTGGAGATCAAAATCTTGTGAAATTGTGGCTGAAATCTTAATTTTCGGACTTGATGAGTTAAGCTCTGTTTTGTGTTGCTTTTAATTGAGTTTTAAGTTGATTTATATGTTAGAATGAAGTGTTGTTAACATAGTTCCCGAAATCCTTGAGATCCTTGAGTTTCTTGGTTTTTTTAGTGGGTTTTTGAGGTGAAATGGTGAAATCTTGATTGTTGGAGGTATAAGGTTGGGTTAGGTTGTTTGTTAGATGTGTTTTGATGTTTATTTTGGGTTGGAAGTGATGTATGTTGGCTGGGCTTGGTTTAGGAAGCAATTGATTGAGTTTTCGGTTGTTTTGGATAGGTATTTTGGTGTAGTTTGGGTGAGAAACGAGTTTGTGAATTGTTGCTGGTGTTGGAATGCATTTTAATGCATTTAGATCTCTGTTTTGATGATGTGAAAACAGGGGATATTGATCCGGAAGCAAACGAGGTGTTGTTGGAGGCTCCGAAAGAGTTATTTTCGTATCGGCGAGTTAGGCTTCGCTTATCGATGAGTGGAAATGCAATTTCCTGCTTTGTAACGCTTTGAGCTTAGTCTTGGGATCTTAGTGTAAGTTTGATACACTTAGCTAAGCTCAAGAGTAAGTGATTCGGAAATCCCTCTCTTGGAAATGTGCTATGTTTGATGAAATTGCAGTTGAGTTAAATGTGGATTTGTTTGCTGTTTTAAAGCTTTTCTTAAGCATGAATGTTGCTGGATTTTGATGCCATTATGTTAAGGATGCATAAGGTAAGTGATTCTTGGTTTTCATGTGTTGAATGCATATGATGTAAGCATGTTATGCTAGTGGAAATGACATTGTGTTTATGCTTGTAAAACATTGAATTAATGTGGTTAAATGACTATATTGGCAAGTGATGTAAATGGTTTTTAGTAATGTTAATCGGATATAGTTAGCCGGTTAGGATTGGGTGCACCGTGAATAAAGTTGCCTTGGATGTTGAGGGGTTATGATTGTGCTGTAATCTCCATCCAAGTACACTAACGATTGAGGTTAAGACCACAATGGTAGATGGTTTAGTCCCGCGTGTGAGTCTTGTGTATGTGTCCCGTACTCTCGTTAGTGGAATTATACAACTACTGATGAGTGATGTTGAGGGGTTGTGATTGTGCCATTGACCTTCATCACGAGTGTTGAGGGGTTATGATTGTGCCATTGATCTCCACCTTATGTAGTCCGGTAGTATGTATGAAGCGTTTGGGACAACGCTTGTAATCCGCGTATCCGATTGTGTCATGTGTTGAAATGGTTTATGGATTATCACTTGCGAGCCAATATAATGTAAATGAATAATGTGAAGCATGAGATACTTGTAAATGATGCAAGAATGCATGATATGCTTGGTGAAGCATGAGCAAAGGTTTATTTGTTGTTTTAAAATGATGCATATGAGCATATGTTTATAAAGTCCATTGATGTCTTGAGAAGACATGTTTTATGGAAAGGCATGTGTTGTAAAGTAGTGGTTTTACAAGTTTTGCAGCATGCATTGATGAATGTTGTTAGCGATACTCACTAAGCTTGGTGCTTACGCTCTTTTGTTTCATCATTGCAGAAAACTAGTCTTTCAAGGCAGCAAGTAAGCAAGAGGAATCCAAGCTTTTAACCTTGCAAAGTATGTGGCTTTATTTCGGTGTAATAAGGGGCAATGAGTGAAATTTATACTTTTGAATGGTTGAGGGTGTTTTCCTTTACTTTGAGCATGTTTGATGGTTTATTTTTTAGTTGTAAATGGCCACTATGGTTTGTTTTGGATGTGATTGTTGATTTTAGCTTGTTATGGTTTTGGTGGACTAGGAAGCATGCCTTTAGTACCTATGCTTGGATGATGGATCCCATGTCGTAGCTAATATCTCAAAATGATGATCTTTGGTATGGATCTATGTTGTATGCATGTTGTGATATGTTTCGGGAATGTTTCGAATGAGAATAGATGTGAAAAACCAGCAAAATCTGCTGTTGTAGGGCAAGGCGTATCGGAACACCCTTTTTTGTTTAGGAATAGAGGCCTAAAATGGCTAAGAGGTTTCAGAACGGGTAAGGGCGTATCGAAACGATTTTGGTACTGGAAAGGGGTGTTTCGATACCGGTCTCGAAACACACCCTAGTATCGAAACGGTCAACCATGTTTCGAAACGACCGTTTCGGTACAGGGCCATCCGTATAGAAACGCCTGACTGTTAAGTTTGAATTTTGAATTGTTCCAGGTTTCTGTTTCTTACATTTGGGTCCCTGAGTTTTGGTTGCTTAAATTAATGAGTTTGAATGATCCGTTTGAGATGAAATTTGACCTGATGGCATGTTATATGATTAATTATAGATTGGTAACATTAAAACTTATGTGGTCCTTATAAATCTGGAAATTTATGTTTTAGTCCCTAAAAGATGTTTCTATGCAATTGAATCCCTGTTTGAGCTCTGTTCGCTGTGTCCCTTCCGATAAAAAGAAAAAAAGGGTCATTAATCAAGGTTGACATTCGTGTTAACTTTGGTTTTCCCCGTGTAATCTTTGTAGTTCGGGTCAAGCGTCTAGGCCGAGCTAAGGGGGTTACAAGTAGATTACATGAAGATTTTGTCTCTGCGTTGTCCTAGGGCAGCGCCGACGGCAGTATCACTGACATCACACATGAGCTGAAAGGGTTGACTCCAATCAGGGGGAACTATCACATGTCCTAAGGCAGCGCCGACGACAGTATCACTTGGCACGCCTCATTGAAGTTGAACGATTTGTCCTGTTCCAGCAAAGTACACAACAGCTTAAATATTTTGGAAAAGTTCTGTAACACCCCAAATTTGGGCCTAGATGTTTAGAGTCTGAACCGGATCGGTCTAGAAAACGGTTCGAATCTGGAAGAGAGTTTTAGGGAAAACCTAGTTCGGGATGCTTTAAAAATACAGAAAAATATCTAAAAATCCTTATTTAATATATAAAAGAGAATGGCGGAATCAATTTTACAAAATAAGGTTTGGAAATACTACATTTAAGTGTAGTGACCAAATCGCAGTTTTTGCAAAGTTAAGTAGTGACTGTTTTGTAAAGGATTGAAACTTTGAATCTTTAAGGAGCTAATTTTACCAAAATGTTTTCATCATATTTTTCCTTAATTTGGGTGATTTAATTAATGTTTCAATTAAAGAAAATGAAGGTGATTAAATTAGAAAACCACCTTTGACTTTTCATAACTACTTTTCACAAATTTTCCCTCATTTTATTTTCTCTCAAATTCCTTTCAACCAAACAAATTTTCTCCAGCAAATACACATAGATTTTCACTTCATTTGATGGGATTTCAATCACTCTTTGATTCTTAATCGATTCCTCATCAAATCCACTTGATTTCAACATTGAATTTTAAAGAAAACTTGCCCAAATCAAGGAGAAATCATCCATTAGAGGTAAGCTTCGTCCTTCTCCTCTAATGATCAGTTCTTTACTGAAATTATCAAGTTATCAATCCTTTATTAATGAATTTTGAGTGGTTTTAATGTTAGCAACAAGAAATTGGCTTAAAACTCAAGATTTTGGAAGAGAACTTGAAGATATTCGTGGTGATTGATCGGGCTTTGTTTTGAGATGGTTTTCTAATTTATTTTGGATGTTAATTGATGTTACAAATGAGGTTTTATCAATCCAATCCCGAATAGGTTTGTTTTACCTAAGTTTTGCTTGTTAAAATGATGGTTTTTGGGGTGATTTTGGTGTTATGTTATAGCTAGAGGTATAAGGACGTGGTTGTGTTGGTTTTTGATGTTAATTGATGTTTAGAAATGATTAGAAGTGATGGATCTTGGTTGGGTTTGGTTTTGGAAGAGTTTGGAGGTGATTTCGATAGTGTTTGGTAGCCGAAATGTGGTTTTTGAGTAGAGCATCGAGTTTAGGTGTGTGGCTGATGATTTCAATGCATGATGATGCATTAATCCTCTGCTCTTATGTGTTTAAAACAGGGGAGACATCTTCGGACACCTTTGGAGTTGATCCGGAAGCTTAGATAGCGTTTCGGCGAGCAAGCGAAACGTAATCTGTGAGTGCGTATGGTTTTAGAAGTCCTTGGGGGACAAAGAAACAAGGTTTGGGGATTTAGGAAAGGTTTGAAACACCTTCGTAAGTCCGGAAGTAAGTATTGGCTAAATGGCTCTCTTGAATGTGGTGATTGAGCCTAAAATGCTTTTACATGCTCATGGTTTAAGATTGATAAATTCCTACTGTTTTTATGCGTATTTTATAGCATGAGATGATGCTTGAAATGATTTCATGAATTAACATGTTGCATTGTTGAGATTTGAGCTTTTATGTTAAAGCATAGCAAATGTTATGGTTTTGAAATGAGATGAGAATGTTTGAGAATTATTGCATGAAAAATAGTAGGTGAGATGATGTTTAACATAATATATTGGCATAGGTGTTGAGATATATACCGGATATAATTGATCGATCAATAGGATGAGAGTGCACTATAAACTAAAAATTCGTACGTGCTCTTTGGTTAAGCCAAAGGTAGAGAACCGATCATGGGGATTCCATCGGGTAGGACGTGATGAAATACCCAAGCTTTGTGGCGATGAGAGATTCCGTCATGTGAGTACGGTGATGTGAGATTCCACCGGAAAATATGTTGCTAGACGAGTGAGTACGGTGATGAGAGATGCCACCGGAAGTGTCTAGTGAGATGTCCGCATATCCGAGTAATAATGAGATGTGAAATGCCAATATAAAATATGTAATGGTTTTTGATTCACATGTACCTTTGATGAAATGGTTTATGCTATGTGAAATGCATATGTGATTTTTTTATGAAATGCTTTGAGTATAAGCATAAGTTGGCTTTGCCATGAGTTTTGCATTGGTTTAAATGCATGAGGTAGAATAATGGTACATGCGCTTTCAATGAGAAGTTGCTTTGAAAGGTTTTCATGCATGAGATAGAATGAGCATGTGGTTTAAAAGCTTTTGAGAAAGTGTTTTCAAGATATGCATTATTGTGTTGGTTTTCTTTATAGCATTCCTCACTAAGCATTTGTGCTTACGCTCTCTCTTTTACCAATAATACAGATAATTGAGGTGTTTTCGGGCATCAAGGAAGTTAAGATCGTCCAAGGAAGTTCAAGCTCATGTATGGTGAAGTTTTCACACACTTTAGTTTTGATATAATGGCAATGGGAAACCAAGAATTGTATTTGGGAGACATGTTGAACTCCCTAAGGTTGTGGCATGTTTGTTTTAGCTTATTTGGGTTGTAAATGGTCTTAATTGTTTGATTTGAGGTTGTATTGCTTATTTTAGTTTTGTGATTAGGAAGCATGCCTCTAGACTAATGAGAATTTGTGTTTGATGCTATGTTTGTGTTAGGATGTCCCAAATATGTTCCTTATATGTATGATGACTTGCTGGTATGATTTGGGGGTCTTTGGGGCATGTTTGGGTATGTTAATGAGTGAAAAACCAGCATTTGCTGCTGTTTCTGGGTAGTATGTATCGGAACGCCCTCTAGTGTTTCGAAACGGGGGCCTGAAATGGTCTTCGTGTTTCGAAACGCCTGAAGTTGTTTCGAAACATTTTGGCTACTGGAATGCCATGTTTCGGAACTGGTCTCGGAACATACCCGCGTACTGAAATGGTCAACACCGTTCCGATACAGCATTTTGGTACGGTGAGTAGGCGTTCCGAAACGGGTTACCGTTTGACCCAGTTTTGAATTGTTTTGAGTCTGCATGCTTTACATTTTAGTTCTAAATGTTGTGATTGCAATTGCTTGAGCTTGAGATGTGTTTTTAAGATGAAATTTGGGAGAGAAGCATGTAACATGGTTAATTTCATAATGGTAATCCTAAAATCCATGAAGTCCCTCTAATTTACAAAAATTACTTTTTGGTCCCTAAACTTGTGTAAAGTACAATTGAGTCCCTAAATATTATCCGATCGCTGTGCCTTTCTCAATCTTGATTCGCGAGTACTCACTTAAGGTTAACATGTATTTAGACAAGATTAAAATGAAAAAAGGGTCGTTAATCAAGGTTGACTTTCGAGTTGACTTTGGTTTTCCCCGTGTAATCTTCGTAGTTCGGGTCAAGCGTCTAGGTCGGGCTAAGGGGGTTACATTTGTTGGTATCAGAGCCAGGTTATCGAATAATTGGGGTTTGATATGTGGGTGATGTAAGTGTTTATACATGATGTGTCTTCTTGGTGAAAGAATGATGTTTGATTAGTGGTGTATGATTCAATTGAGATGATTTTGCGATGCTATGCTATGTTTAGAGTGTGGTTGGGGATCCCATTGCCATATCAAAACTAATGAGAAGAATTTTTTCGAAAATGAGCTTGAGTACTTGGATTACTTACCTTATTGTGCCTAATTGTGTTTATTGCATTTTTGTTAGTGCGTTGTTTTCTTTATAATGGGGCCACGTAGAGAGTTGAGAATTAATACTAGATCAATGGCGGATAATGAGAATGCTGAGAATGTTGAGGATTTACCTCCTCCTCCTGGTGATGGACCACCCGATGGTGGTGGTGCAGGAGCTGGTAATGCTGGTAATGCTGGTGCTGGTGCTGGGGTTGCTGGACCCGAGGGTGTGCAGGGGCAAGCTGCACCTGACATGACCATGTTGATTCAGGCTATTGCTGGAGCTTTCCAGGCAGCAGTAGCTGGAGCTCATGGAGCTGCGCATTAGGATGATGCTAATGTGAGGTTGCCTTTGGAACGTCTTCGCAGTCTAGGAGGGACTGAGTTCAGAGGCTTATCTCCGGAAGGATCTGAGTCTTGGTTGGAGAGCACCAAGAGGATTCTGGGTCAGATGAACTGCAACAATGTGCAGAAGCTGGGTTGTGTTGTGTCACTGCTGCATGGTGATGCTTATACGTGGTGGACAACCACTATCTCCGGGATGGAGGATGATGAGGTGACTTGGACGTTTTTCTTGAATGCGCTCAAGCGGAAGTATCTGGGAGTACGTTACCTAGATAAAAAGAAAAGAGAGTTTATGTCTCTCATACAAGGCAACATGTCAGTAGCTGAATATGAAATTCAGTTTGTTCGCCTCAGTCAGTATGCGCCTGAGCTAATCCCTAGTGAGCGGGAGAGGTGCGAACGGTTCCGTTATGGGCTAGTAGCGGATGTGAAGACTTATATGCTTGCGGCTGACTATACAGATTTCGATATCTTTGTCACTAGAGCCAAGGACATTGAATCGAATCTTGGTTTGGCTGGCCGAGTTGGTGGCTCTAGCTCAGGGAAACGAGCTGCGAAACGCGATTATGGTATAGATCGCAACAAGAGGCATAAAGATAGGAAGTCGCATTATGATGCAAGGCGTAGGGGTGGTAACCCTGGTAGAGGTCAGCAAGGACCTAATGTTGTTCTAAGGACTCCTGAATGTAACCGTTATGGTAGAAGGCATGGTGGTGAGTGTTGGGGTAACCTTGGGACATGCTGGAATTGTGGTAACTGAGGGCATTTGAAGAAAGGTTGTCATTAGCCGCTGAGAGAGGGACAGGCTCCGGTGAGAGCAGCTGAGCCACATAGAGGTCGTGGGCGCGGTCGTGGTAATTTTCACCGTAGGGATGATGGTGGCAGGAACGTAGCACATGTTGTGGCCATTCAACCTGAGGGTGGCGGTCAAGCTCGAGTGTATGCCCATCGTGAGGGAAGGAATGATACGGATGTGATCGCAGGTACCTTTACTTTGCAATCCTTGTCATTACTTTCTTTGATTGATTCTGGATCTACACACTCGTACATTTTGCGTGAACATGCTCAAATGCTTGGTTTACCTGTTGAGTCTTTAGATGTTGGTATATGTGTGACTAGTTCCTTTGGTGAGACGGTTGTAACGAGGAAGTTGTATAGGAGATGTCCCTTGAAAGTGCAAAATCATGTTTTTCTTGTTGATCTTATGGAATTGCCATTCTATGGCTTTGATGTAATCCTTGGCATGGATTGGCTTGTTGAGCATAGAACTGTCGTGGATTTCGAAAGCAAGCGAGTTTCGTTGAAACTTGCAGATGATTATGAGGTGGTGGTAGTGGGCGAGAATGTGAAGTTTCTTGCCAATGTGGTGTCTACATTGGAAGCAAGTCGGATGTTGCGGCAGGGTTGCGAGGCTTACCTAGCCTTTGTTATGAATCCTAGTTCAAAGGAGTTGCGCGTTCAGGATATAAGAACTGTACGTGAGTTCCCTTGAGTGTTTTCGGAGGAGTTACCTGGATTGCCGCCTAGTCGAGAGGTGGAGTTTGGGATTGAGTTGTATGAGAACACAACTCTGGTGTCCATTTCTCCCTATCGCATAGCACCTAAGGAGATGAAGGAGTTGAAGACGCAACTTCAGGAGTTGCTTGACCGTGGTTTCATTCGGCCTAGTGTGTCGCCTTGGGGTGCACCGATCTTGTTTGTGAAAAAGAAAGATGGCACGATGAGAATGTGCATTGATTATCGTCAGCTGAACAAGTTGACTATTAAAAACAAGTATCCTTTGCCGAGGATTGATGATCTTTTTGATCAATTCCGCGTAGCGGTTGTGTTTTCAAAGATTGATTTGAGGTCAGGGTACTATCAGCTTAAGGTGAAAGATGTGGATGTGCCGAAAACAACCTTTAGAACGAGGTATGGGCATTATGAGTTCCTTGTAATGCCGTTTGGCTTAACGAATGCTCATGCTGCTTTCATGGACATGATGAATAGAGTGTTCCATGAATACTTGGACAAGTTTGTTGTGGTGTTCATCGACGATATCCTTGTGTACTCTCGTACTGAGTAGGAGCATGAAGGTCATTTAAGAGTTTTCTTGCAAGCACTTTTTGAAAATCAGCTTTATGCTAAGCTGAGCAAGTGTGAGTTTTGGCTAAAGGAAGTTGTGTTCCTTGGTCATGTGGTTTCGGCTGAAGGGATTCGAGTTGATCCTCAGAAGGTTGAGGCGGTGATGAATTGGAAGCGTCCTAAGTCTGTTCATGAAGTCCGTAGTTTCCTTGGGTTGGCAGGATATTACCGGAGGTTTGTGGATGGATTTTCAAAGATTGCTGCTCCTTTAACGAAGTTGTTGCAAAAAGATGTTAAGTATGAGTGGATGGAAGCGAGACAGCAAGCTTTTGAGAAGCTTAAGGCAGCTTTGACGCAAGCTCCTATCTTGGTTCAACCTGAATCAGGAAAAGAGTTTGTGGTGTACAGTGATGCATCCTACGTTGGTTTGGGGTGTGTGCTAATGCAAGAGGGTAAGGTGGTGGCTTATGCATCGCGGCAGTTGAAGGTACATGAGCGTAATTATCCTACGCATGATATTGAGTTAGCTGCGGTGGTTTTTGCTTTGAAAATCTCTGGAGACATTATCTTTGTGGTGAGAAGTGTACTGTGTACACGGATCACAGGAGTTTGAAGTATCTGATGTCTCAGAAAGAGTTGAATCTTTGGCAACGGCGATGGGTGGAGTTGCTTAAGTATTACGATCTAACGATCGAGTAACACCCGAGAAAAGCTAATGTTGTGGCGGACGCCTTGAGCAGGAAAGTGGCGGTAGAGTTAAGGGCGATGTTTGCTAGCTTTAGCATTTCACGAGATGGAGGTCTTGTTGCTGAATTGCAAGTGAAACCATCTCTGGTTCAGTTGATAAAGGATAAGCAGTTGTTGGATGATTCTTTGGTGCCACATGTTCAGGATATTGCTGAGGATAGACCATTGGATTTTTGTTTTAATGATGATGGAGTTCTATGTTTTGGAAGTCGGATAGTAGTGCCAAATGATGTGGAGTTGAGGCGTACTATTCTGACCGAAGCTCATAGTAGTCCTTTTGCTATGCACCCTGGTAGTACAAAGATGTATCGTGATCTGAAGGATGAGTACTATTGGGTGGGTTTGAAGAAAGATGTTGAGGAATATGTGAGCAAATGCATGGTTTGTCAGCGGGTTAAGGCTGAGCATCAGTTTCCTTCAGGGTTGTTGCAACCGTTGAGTATCCCTGAATGGAAATGGGAGAGGATCACCATGGACTTTGTGTCTGGTTTGCCTTTGACGCCATCAAAGAAGAATTCGGTGTGGGTGATTGTGGATCACCTTACGAAGTGTGCACATTTCTTACCTGTGCATACTACGTATACCTTGGATAAGCTGGCAGAGTTGTACATTGCTGAGATTGTACGTCTGCATGGTGTACCAAAATCTACAGTGTCGGATAGAGATCCGAGGTTCACGACAAGGTTTTGGGAGTGTTTACATCAAGCATTGGGTACGCGGCTGAATTTCAGTACTTCTTATCATCCGCAAACGGATGGACAGTCTGAGCGTGTTATCCAAGTGCTTGAGGATATGTTGAGGTGCTGCGTGATTAAGTTTCAGGGCTCTTGGGAGAAGCACTTGCCTTTGGTGGAGTTTGCTTATAATAATAGCTACCAGGAAAGTATTCAAATGGCACCTTATGAAGCCTTGTATGGGAGGAAGTGCACAACTCCTCTTTGCTGGGCTGAAACGGGACAAAAGTTGGTCTCGATGCCGGCTTTGTTGAAAGGAACCACCGATAAGGTGAAGCTCATTTGTGAGCGGTTGAATGAAGCCTCTGATCGGCAGAAGTCTTACGCGGATTTGAAGCGTAAGGAGATTGAGTTTGCGGTGGGTGACCGTGTGTTCTTAAAGGTTTCACCTTGGAAGTAGGTGATGAGGTTTGGCCGGAAGGGTAAGTTGAGCCCTAGATATATTGGACCATACGAGGTGATAGAATGTGTGGGTCCTGTTACTTATAAGCTGAGGCTACCACAAGAGTTAGAGAAGATACATAATGTGTTTCATGTATTTCATGTATACGTGCTTCGGAGGTATAGATCGGATCCTTCGCATGTTATGCCCGTGGAGGAAGTTGAGTTGAATCCAGATTTGACCTATGATGAGGATACAATTGAGATTTTGGATTCGGACAGTAAGGTTCTCCGGGGTAAGACCATTGAGCTGGTTAAGGTGTTGTGGAGGCATCGTGGTGTTGAGGAAGCCACGTGGGAAAGAAAAGATGATATGTAGAAGCAGTTTCCTTAACTTTTTCCTCCAGGTAAATTTCGAGGATGAAATTTCTTAAGAGGGGGAGAGTTGTAACACCCTAAATTTGGGCCTAGATGTTTAGAGTCTGAACCGGATCGATCTGGAAAACGGTTCGTATCTGAAAGGGAGTTTTAGGGAACACCTAGTTCGGGATGCTTTAAAAATATAGAAAAAATATCTAAAAATCCTCATTTAATATATAAAAGAGAATGGTGGAATCAATTTTACAAAATAAGGTTTGGAAATACTACATTTCGGTGTAGTGACCAGAGTAAGCAAACCTTGAACATTATTTGCATTAACAAAAACCTAAAAAATTACAATTGTTTTATGCTCATCAAATCTATTACCACTTTGCATATTTTGCCCGCCAACAACTTTGTATGTGCATTGCTCGCCGACAGTAGTAATTTCCTCAGCAAAAAATTGTCTATCTTTTCCGCTCAGCAGGGCTCTGTCCCATGGTTCAGCTTCCTTCAGTAGAAACTGTCATTTTTGGCTTGGCTTGATCTTGACCTGTCCAGAGCTCGTTCTGCACCATCCTCCCTTTCCTTCATTGCCCGCATGACATTGAACTGTCGGCTCGGCATCACCAGCCTGCACGACATCACATGCCCGGGCAATTAACTTGTATCCACCAAAACAGCCTCCAGAAGTATCTTTCTCACCAAAATAATCTAAATTATTAACTCAAGAAAAACGGTGAAGGAAATTATGAAAATATACATGAATGCCTAATAATGCAACTAAAATGTGCCTAAGTCTAACAATAATATGAGTGAAAAGGGTAATAAAAATAGCCTTTTTGAACACTCATCAGTTTCCTTGAGGCAAGTCGAGGAACGTTGATGGAAATCTGAGCTATGTAAGACCATTATGTTGTAACAGTTCTGCTGACTCAATTAAAGTCGAGTAAGGTTTTGAAGTCTTCGAGGATGTTTTGTTGTATTGTCAATGCGCCATCTTTCTGCTAGAAGGGGAAATGTGTGCTTACTCCAACAATGTGAAGTTTTGGGTACTTGATCTTTAAGGAGTTTGAGTTTGGGAAAACAACCTGAGTCGTAGTAATTTAGAGCTGTTGATCGTGTGTGTTTGATCACCACCTAAGTAAAGTGAATTTGTTAAGTAATAGAATGTACAGAGTTAGTTCGAGTTATAGTATCATGATGCCTATGTGAGGCGATCAAGGATTGCAAATCTTGGTCGTGTAAGGGAGCGTCGATGCTAGCTTTATGTGGTACCAATATTTGTTTCATTGGTGTCAGTATTGCTCGACCAGTTTCAATACCCGTGTAGTATAATTGTTAAGTTTTATGTTGAGGATTAGTTAGTTTTTGGAGACTGTGAGATTTATCGGTTGCTTATATTTCTGTGGACTCACTGTTGTGGTTGAAATTTTGGCAAGATAGTTTTCGATGGATCATGTGATCTTGTTGTGGGTGTTTTGGCAAGAAATGTTGAGGATTAGCTACGTTTTGAGTTAAGGATTG
Organism: Hibiscus trionum; assembly: GCA_030270665.1. Classification (NCBI taxonomy): domain Eukaryota; kingdom Viridiplantae; phylum Streptophyta; class Magnoliopsida; order Malvales; family Malvaceae; genus Hibiscus; species Hibiscus trionum. The sequence goes on along the minus strand of BSYR01000007.1, from coordinate 1,489,005 downwards.
ATTTGCCTTGGAAACCGCTAGAAGAAACATTTGATTGTTTTCAATGGTACAATTTTAAGATTATATATAAGCTCGATGGCTTTCGTTGACCTCAAGATCTTTTAAGTTTTCTTTAGAAATCGATGTATTAGTGTAGAAGTTCTCAGATGTAGTACCATGGTCAGTACATGGTAAATTTTGGGAACGACAGTTGTACCTAGCTTCTCTACGTATTTTGAGAGACAATGTGGAGTCGTGTGTTTGAGAAAGTGGTAAGTGTTGACTTGTCGTTAGTTGGAAGTCTAATGTCGAGTTCTTCAGAGTTGTTGTGATGCTTTGATGTTCCTTAGTGGAATTAAATAGATGGTCGTGGATTTTGTAATGGATTGTGAGCGCGTAGTTTCAATGAATTTCTTTGAGTAATGAAATAGTCATTGGTGGGTATTGTTTGACATCTTCGGCAAATATGAGATCCAGATAGAAAGTATGCTTCGATTGGTTGCGGGTTCGGTTGTACGACACTACGGTGTGTACATGCTACCTTTTGGGTACGAGATTCGAGGGTTGTGTGGGAACCTTATCCATTGCTGGGATAACATGCGATGGAAGATCTAATGGAGGGTATATATGACGTGTTTTTCGGACATGTGATAGTTTAAAGTGCAAGATCCTCGTGTGAACCGAGTTAATGCAGGATGCTTTGGTTACCTATATGAGTTATCATGACGAGACTAAGGTAAGTGCTTGAGGCGTGTTGGGATGTCGTTCTTTTTTAGAAGTCTTGCACCGGGAAAGAAATGATTTTGGTAAAAGATGTCATCCGAGTTAGAGTATCCTTTAAAGAGTCTTCACGTGATGAACTGCTTCATTTTGGTTACAATGGTTCTGTAACCTCCCATTCTTTTAGGTCGTGTAGAGTTGTGGAAAGATTTTGCTGTGCAACAATCTTTTGGGTTCTACAGTGTAAGCTAAGTTTCCTTGATGATGTTTTCTTGTGACAACTTTGCCGGGGTAACGTTGGGTTTTGCTTGTCGTCTGTAATGTACCGAGAGAAGATGACTTCCTTCTAAGAGGAAGAATCAGTTGAGATTTTCTATGTGTCCTTAGAAGACAATGGTCATTGTTGATGAGTGTTGTAAGTGATTAGAGTAGCGCAGCGGGATAGGTTTGAGAATGTTGGAAAGTTATAAAAGTTTTGACATCCTCTCTAGTTTACATGTATAAATTTCGAGGACAAAATTTCTTTTAAGGAGGGCAGAGTTGTAAGGACCCGAACTTCGGGTTAGTGAATCAGGTCTCATATCGGATTTTGGGCCTTTATGTTGGGAGCCCAATTAATGAGTTTGGGCCTAGTGGCAAAAAGGAAGAATAGGGTGTTGGGCTTTAGTTAAATGGTATCATCTTTTATTTTGGAGAGTCTGAAATTGAAAAGATAAAATAAAAAAGATAGAGGGGGTGGTAGGTGAAAAAAGTGAAAAGGGATATGATGGAGAAAGAGAAAATGAAAAGGAAGAGAGAAAGGTGGATAGAGAGAAAAAATGGAAAAGTGAAGGAGAAGAGCTTTGAAGCTCGATCTATCGCCGCTGGAGCATTCTTCACGACACCACCGTTACCGTTGGAAAGCTCCCGCCGAGACAATACAACCAGTGGTCGCCAAGTCACTGTTGCCGTTATCGTTCGCCAGTGTGAGGGAAAATAAGTTCGACCAATTACAAGATGAAGCATTTCTGGCAACCAAAACTAGAATTGGAGGTCACTGGCGTGCTCACCGACTGATGTACTGCCGACCTGGAGTCGGTCGCTGCCGTCCGACCACTGGAAGACCTCCCACGCGCCCTCACGCGTCACCGACGAGGGTGGGCGTGGTTCAGCCCAGGCGAATGCACCATGCTGCGGTGCACCGTGCCACACCAGATTGGTCTCACCCAGGTGCACCGAAGCCTTGATGCACTTATGCACATTGGATCTGGCTTCCTAAAGCGCACCAAAGACTCCATGCACCTGGGTACACATGATTTCGTTTCTAGGGTGCACCATAGCTATCGTGTACCTGCGTCACACCAAATCACTAGGCCTTTTCCATAGTTGACCGGGCCGTTGATCGACCGTTGACTTTTTCCGGGGGACCCTATCCGGTGGATTCTCAACGTTCTGGATCCAATGGCAGAGTTCGTTTTGCCAAATTCGAACCCAGTAAGCTGTTTTTACGCATTTGACAGTGTGATTTGATTAGGGGAGCATGAATTAACATAGTTTCGTATTTGTTGGTATACAAGGATTAATCAGGATCAGGTATCGGGTCAAGTGGAATATTTGGGAAGCTTGGATGAGGATTTTAGAGATATCAACATTAGGTTAGTACACCTCGAATTCCTATTGCTTCATGAGCATCATAAGCGTAATTGTCTTGCTTGTTAGTGGTTGCAAAATAGGTTGATGATAGATAAGCATGTGTTGAGATCGATTGTATGTGACTCGATATTTTGAGATGCATGATAATGTTATAGATATGATGGGATTGGTAGAGGCTTTAGAGACCATGTAAGGTCATTTGTGATGCCAATGTGATTAATTGATGATTGTTAGATTGATTGAGATAAATGTGACGATTTGTATGCATATTTGAATGGACAAATGTGATTCGATGGAAAAATATGTAATAGATGAATAATGGCTATATTCGAATAAATGAGTATAAAGCCAGTAAGCAATGTTAATTGAGTAAATGCGTTAGTAAACCAACTGTAATGACTTCCATAAACTTTTGGGATCGAGAAAGCGTTGTATTAGTTTTAGTCGAGGATATTGTACGAATCTGTGAATAGGGTATCGGTACGAGCTTGGGTCATATCGGTACTAATGAAAAACTAGGATTTCCAGTAAGCAATTTTAGTATCGGTACACGTGTGAGTACGATACCCGAGGGTACTGTATCGATACTCGTGTTCGAGTACCAATACCCGATATGCTAAATAATCAATAAATGTGATTTGAGGATGGAAATAGACGTGAATATTAATAATGTAATTATGACTTGATAAATGAGATAACGAGGATTAATAGAGGCAATAAACGAGATTAATAATATACCTTTCATAATGTATTAACATCTCAGTAATCTAAAATAAATGATGTGATAACATTTAGCAACGATGGGGAGATCCTTGGGATCGTGTTGCTTGTATGCCGGGAAGATTCCTGAATGTAGGATCCCGATGCTTTCTTGACGCATGCCTCACTCAGAGTGGAGGATCCCGATGCTTTGTGGACGCGGGCCTCACTCAGAATAGACGATCCCGATGCTTTGTGGACGCGGGCGTCACCCGGCGTGGACGATCTCGATACTTTGTGGATACAGGCGTCACTCCTATATTATGGTAAAATGTTTGTATGCTATATTGTTTGGCGGCTAGAGGTAGTGCCATAGTTATATGATGTTATTTCCATGTTTATGTATAGCTGGGCCTTGTGGGCCTTGTATGATGATTGCTATGTTAAGAGCATGTGTTTGGGCGGCTAGTGGTAGCGCGACATGTTTATTTTTTTTTATCTTTATTGCTTGTACCAACTTGCATGTTTATGTTTATGATTAGTATAAGGTATCGTAGAATAGATGTGTACCACTGAGGTTTGTAAGCTCGGCGCTTAGAATCATTGTTTCCGTGTGTAGGTTGTTCGACGGATTGGGAGGTCGTGGAGCACCATCAGTGTAACTCCAAAAATACCGGTCTAGTAAAAATTAGGTTCGAAACCTAGTTATTCGGTTGTTATTATTTTTATTATTATTAAAAATGGAGGACGTGGCAGCCAAATGAATTGGCCACCACAATGGCCATTCGGCCGAATGGAGATGAATGTGGCACAATTGCCACTTGCGTGGCTTTTTACAAACAAATCAGATGGCCACCAAAGCCACACGTGGCTAAGCAAGGAAATTTGATTTACCATTCCTTGCAACGGTACAAGAATACGTGGGGTATTTAGAGTGGATTATGAGGACGGCAGTTCAAGTATAAAAAGGGGCAAGGGGGCATTGATCACTCACGGCAAGGTGAGAAAGAAAAAAATAGTGTAGGGTAAACAGAGAAATAATTAGGTGGGTCAGTATTAAATTGGTGGTCTGATATTTTCGATATAAGAATATCGAATTTCTGCCGACGTCGAGGTAAGTTCAAATTTTTGGTTGGTGTAAGTTTCGGTATCAAATTTAATTAATATTTTTATATTTATTCGATATTGTCTTGCCGGTGTTAACCGATTCCTATTTAACCTAGTTCAAGAAGTCGATAAAGGACAACCATCAACCAAAGAAAAAGACGTCTTTACACGGGAACCCTAATATCGAGGTGAGTGTAGTCGGAGTCTCGAGAGTGGCTAGGTGCATCCTCGAATCATTGCTTATCGATTTAATTAACTGTAACACCCTGATAAATATACTGTCTAAATATAAGAAAGGATATTGGCATTTGTAAAATTTCAAAAGTTTAGGGTCTTGGGCCCAATATTTCCTTTACCTTTGACATTTTGAAATAGGGGAAGGATGGAAAAAAAAGGGGGAAGCGCAACCAAGGGGACTCGAACTAGGGATGGGCACGGGTTGGGTAGGGTCAGGTTTTTGGCCCACTCACACCCGACCCGAAAATAAACACCTAAAACCCGCACCCGACCCGACCAGACAATATTCTTTAAAAAATCCGACCCGACCTGACCTGAAAATAAATATACTATATCCGACCCCAACCCGATCCAACCCGAACTATATAAAATAAATTAATTTTAGGGACCTAATTATAAAAGAATAATTTTAAGGGACTTAATTGTAAAAAAATATAATTTAAATGACTAAATTATAAATAAAAATTCAATTTTAAGAACTTAATTATAATATATATATATATATATATATATATATAAAGACGGGTATTATTATAAATATCCCTAAAAATTTAGGGGAAATTATTAACCCTGGGTCGGGTCGGATATTTTCCACCTTAAACCCGAATCCAACCCGACCCGAGTATACCTTTAGCAAAAACCCGACCCGACCCCAATTTTTTCATTAAAAAATTTGACTCGGTCGGGCTGGGTCGGGTCAGAACCCGTCGGATCCGGGTAAAATGCCCATCCCTAACTCAAACCCTTGTCCCTTAGTACGAGTGATGAAATGCTCGACCATCTAAGCTAAAGCCACCATTAGTCTTAGTCTGCATTGGTTTTTATTTAACCTATTATGTTTAAGATGTACCAGTAATAGATGATTATATGAACCCTTCACCTGCCCTTTGATTTTTTTTGAACGCACATTCGAATCGGTTACCCGAGAGAGAAAATATCCAGAGACTTCTAAACTTTTCATCTCCACACCACCGTTCAACATCTTCGATCTCCCCCACCGCTCGCCGGTGACCGTCACTGCCCCCTCTACCGTGTCCGTCGTCACGCACCGATCTCGACCATTACCTTCACTTGCAGCGTAACATCGCCATTTATCGCAAAATCCAGGTTCAAGGAAGTGGGAAACCTAGAGTCATCTGTTCTTTAGGTTTTCGTCACCGTCCGACGTTGTGGCTTGAATTCGAGGCCACCACCGTCTTTAGGAGGATGCGCCAAACAAAACCCTGCCCATGGATCTATCACCGGCCGCCGTTTAAAGCCTCGTTGGTGTTACACCGAAACCGACCGTTTCCTCTTTGTTTCAGTAAGTTTGGTAAGCTTGTGATTGATTTCGGGGTAATAAACTTGTTGGTTTAATGGATCCAATCCGAAAATGCATTTTTGGTGCATTTTCGGTCCGTTTTAGGCTGTGCATGGTTCACACGCGCCACCAGTGTCGATTTTCAGCAGCCACAACCTATCTCCGACCTGAACCAACGACCGGTTGAGTTGATCTGGCCTCGAGCTGAGCCTGTTGGGCTTAAACCAGATTGTCAGTCTTGAACCGGCCCAAAATGCAAACTGGTTCAAGCCCGAACCAATGTTACCCAAGCCGTTTAGCCTAAACTCGTGTTCGACCCAACTCGTCTGTCTGAGTCCGACACGACCCGTCTGCCGAGTCTGGCTCGCAGGCCTTCAAATCTTACTTTGAACCTGAGAGTGCATGAATTAAATATTTAGTATAAGAGCAATGTAATTGAGACTGAATAATGGTATTGTTTTATTGAAGGTATTCTCGGTTTTTGGAATACGCGGTTGAGGAACGTCGAATTCGGGTTCAAGGGTGTTCGAATGTCTTATCACGAATCGACTGATGTAGCTCGGAGTTAAAGTAATACATTTCTACCTCCTGAATGCTTTATGAAACATGCTGGTATTCGGTTAAAGTATGTATGTTCTTGATTAAATGTACTTCCAACTCTACTAAGTCAACTCGTTTATGAAACAAAAGGATGACAATCTGAATAAAACTGAGTTATTTGAAAGATAAGTTTAGTAGACCAAAAGGATTGAGTTTAGTAGGTGATTAATAAGGTTGTTAATCTTGAAACCCGATCAATATAGTTAGAAGGATTCAACGTCAAATATTCTAGTATAAAATTACGAAAATGCCCTAAATGTTTAAAAAGGAATAAAATAACCATGGCAATTCAAGTAACATAGATTTATATACAATGGATCTGATAAAACAACTGATTCATTTGAAAATTTTGGAATTTCTTAGAACGTTCTAGTATCAAGACATAAATCTTCAGTTTTGTAAGGTACTCGGATTCTCTAAGATTCCGAATAAATCTCTAAAGACACTTTATGGAAAAATATTCGTATAACCGAACTAAACAAAGTGGCGTAAGATACTAGACTGATTGACATGACTAAAGAGAATTGAAAACATCGATTAGGCTGAGTTGATCGGGATGAACGTAATGACCAAGAGACTGGAATATCCTCGGGTACTAATTATCAAATTATCTGAAATGATGGATATACTCTCGAAATCTGAAATGAATAAATAGTCGGAAGAGGCGAAAGGCTCTGAATAATTGAAACACCTTCGGACATAGAGGTCACTGAAAATACCTCTAAGACTTGAAATGAGAAATATCAATAAAGACAAGCGAAGATAATGGCTCTAAAAGTGGTAATACACGACCCATGTTGGTTGGTCGTTTCAGGAACTATTGTGATGTTGGAAGAATACCATATAAAAGCATGTCAGAGTTATTTGGAGGAAGTACTTAAGTCAATGGTAAAAGCAGTTTGTTCTTCACGTTTATTCGATGTTACGGATCGAGTTCAAGTACAATACACATGTTCGAATACTTTAAGAATACCAAATGAATACATGTTTGATTTTACCTGTTGTACGTTCACTGGTTGCTAAGTGAAAAGGAGCTTATGTTATACAAGGTAGTCAATTTTAAGAAGTGAGTACTTAAGGGTACCGATCCGGCTAAATATTAAACACTAAAATGATGGTTTGAGATCAGTTCAAAGGGACTCAGAAACTTGATAAGTAACTAGAACTTTTGAACTCCGTACATCGCTACTTTTACCCGATAGTCCAATTACCAAATTTTCCGTGAAGGTCGAAATGTCCAAAGTGCCCTCATAAGCTTAAATAATTAGATCACTTTTGATACATCTGAAATCTCAATGTTCTCAATGTGTCAACTTTCGAGTGTTTGTTTGAACTTTTAGTACCGTGCTCCCTCGTCTAGGGACCTCGTTCTGAAATCATTCTTAAATTGTCAGGAGTTCTATGATCTCTTTCTGATAATTATCAAGTGTCTCTAAGAAATATATTGAACCATAAAGTGTGTACCCTATGTCCATGAATACACTCTGCTTTAAACTAAGATTATATGCTATAAATTAAAAGTATGACTATCTTACCCGTAATGAAAGCTCAACTCTTGGCGTTTGTCTTCTAATACAAAAATATATATGATATCCATCTTTTGATACAAAAATAAATTTGTTATGTCTTCTGATATAAAAATATATCTATATCTGTTTTTTGATATTATTGTCTTCTGAATAAAATAAATAAATTTGTTATTGTCTTTTGATACAAAGATCTGTAGGTGTAACTTCCCAAAACTTAGCCTAAATTTTTTTTGAGTTAATTAAATAATTAATGACTCAATTAGATTAGAAAATTTAAGTAATTGGATTAGATTAAATACATTAGGGACTCAATTTAAAATTTAAAGAAACTAATAATTGGAGAAGGTGACCAAATCGGATGAAGAAGGAAATAAAAAGGATTGCATGCAACAATTAAGGGACTACCTAAAATGCCCTCATTAATAACTATGATTAATGTGAAATCAATGGGAAAGTTAGAGAGATGGAATGGCAATTAGGTGGCCATCTTGTCGCCATTAAACTTGTCTCCATGGTCGGCTCCCTTAGTGGGAAAGAAAGAACCAAATTAAAAACAAAAACAAGAGAATTTGGAGAGTGCAAGAGGTGGTTTCAGCCATTGTTGAGAGAAAGGAAAAGAGGAAGCTTTGCATGTCTATGAAATTAGCTTAGAATAGTAAATCAGCCACCATAAGTATGCCTAACTCCTCCCTCTCTATTCGAATACATCATTATTATAAGGATTAGTTGTGTTTTAATTTTGGCTTATCATAGAAAGATTGAACTACTTAAAATGCTATAAGTCTACTAAAAATGTTGTTGGGAATGAATTTTTACAGCCATGATGAAGAGAGGTTGAAAATGTGATGAGTGTAACAAGACTCTTAAACTAAGTACTATCTAAACTAAGAATTTCAGAGCTGTCCAGAAATATTTTAGTCTAGACACCGAACTTTAGAAATTCATAGAAAATAAAATGCTTAGATTTAGGATCTGAAAATTTAACACAACCTACCTTGGTATGTAAATTTTAATAGGGAACAAACGAAATTGAATTTCTAACCTTGTAGGAAAATCTGGAATGAAATTTGATAGGGTACTCAAAATTGCCCAGTATTGTTTTAGTATTGATAGTGAACTTTGAAAATTCACATATAATTGTACACTTGGAAATTTGGTCTAAAATTTTGATTGGTAATAATTGGGTATGTTAGTTGAACCTGGAAACAAACGGAATTTAATTCGGAATGATATAGTGAAATCTGGAGCTAAATTAGTAGATGTGGTCAAAACTGTCCGATTTAAAGAAATATTGAACTTTAAATAAAAATCTGAATTGAATCAATAAGAATTGATAAGGAAATTAATTAACATGAATGAGAAATTCAGTAGTTCTAATTTGGCATAAGTAATTGAAAAGTTATGTTGCGGATAAATAAATACAAGAAGATTTGTAAACTAGTTCGAGTCTATCTGAAAATTTGAATTAGTTCAGGGACTAAAACGAAATCGTAAAAATTTAATAGTGAATGTGGTTGATTGATTCTGAATTTTTGTCTTATATGATGGTGAATGATTTATTAGAACCTAGAGGAAAAGGTATCGAAGAGGATCTGATAGCTAGATCGGCAAAGAAGCCTGGAAAGAACATCCGAATTCAGAATTAGCACGACGACTGTGAGTGAAACGCAATTAGAGTTGAGATTAGAGTCTCAACTACTTTAATTATAAATTCTGTTATAAAGTTTGCATGCAATATGACTTAAAATTCAGATTGGCTTTATTAATAAGGGAAGGAAGTTAATGGAATTGGATTTGAATTGCTTTTGGTTTCTTTGAATGAATTGCTTGATTGATGATTGGTGATGTATATGTTGTTATATATGTAGATTGGTAATATGCTTAGGTTGATCAATTCATTGAAGTATGGTTTGTTGATGAGGTGTGGTTTATGAGTATATATATGTATATGAATTGGGAATTGAATAAATTGTTTGAGAGGTTCAATTCATCGAACCAATTGGATTGAGTTAGCCTAAATTGATTATGATTTCCTTGCTGGATTGCATTAATCGAATGATGATTAAATTGGTATGTATGATGATTTTGTTGTGAAATTATATGGATGTGGTGCAAATAAGAATTTAAAAGGGGTCTCGAAATCAGAACTGAAAAAGTGATTATTATATGATTATCACGAACTATTGACCCTTGTAAACTTGTCTATATGGTTTGAATAAACAACCATAAAAGAAATGGAAAATTTATATGTTAGATATTGAATTTATGATTTCTGGTTGTGTGAAAGTAAAATTAATTACATGATAAATAAAGTACTTGGTTATACGGTTAGTCTAGGTAGTACGACATGCCTAGAGTCTAGAGCTCTTTAAAAATCGGTACGTGAGTGTACCTGATTGCTACGGTACATAAGTGTACCTATTCGCTTAGTGCAATTTTGGCACTAAGATGACATGTAATACGATAATATGAAAGTGGTACTTGGGTACCTATTATATGGTGAAATGATTCACATCTCTATAACACGTGACTTGAATACCTAGCTAATTATATGAACCAAGGCATCATAATCAAGTTAATATTTCAGTAAATTTGTAAACTGTGATGTTTGATCTCTTTGATTTTGATCAAGTGATAGTTGGAATTGAAGTGAAAACGCAATTGATGAATTAAATTCTAGTTAATTATTATGCTACAGTTTACTTCTGCTTGTATTTAAATTGTAGTATTGGTGATTGTTAAATTGATTATAGGCATGAGACATGTTGTAATTGCTATGTTGTTGACTTCTGAATTTAATTGTTGATTAAAGAACCATTCGAATAGTATGGTTTAATTATACTTAAATTAGAGATTGAATTATTTGTATGATAATTAAAGCAAGAAACTCTAAAATGGTTAGACTAAGGTTTCCTCACTAAGTACTGTAAGTACTTATCACTCATGTTTTCTTTCTTCCCAAAAACCACAGGAATTCGAGTTATCGATCCACCCATTGATCTTGTTAGCTGTTGAATATTAGAAGTATGTCTTTTATTATCTTTGTTGTGCTTATATGGGTGGCCTAACTGTCAGCATGCTAGTTCAGTTTGCACTTATGGTTATGTTTATGAACTACTACTTAAAGAATGTTTAAACCTTTAGGTTAAGTTTCCCTCATTTTGTTATGTAAGTATGGGGTATAGATTATCCCTCGGTATATGTTTTGGGCTTGTTTCTTTTTGGTCACTTTTTGTATAGGCAACCATTAGGTTATAGCCGTTATGTTAGCTACCCCGGAAAGTCTTTTGTATAAGGGAAACAAATACTATGGATGGTTGATGCATATATATATATATATATATATATATATATATATATGTAGGGATATGATGTTAATCTTTTATATGAAAATTTTAGTTGAATGGGTGGTTATGTAATCGATCTTTCCTAATAATTGAACATTGTACGAAATTGAAAATCTAAGGGGTTAAATTATATGTATGTTTTAAAAGTCCCTATAAAAGAGATTAAGAAATTTGATACTAGATCATATGTAAATTAAACGAATCGAAAATAAAGCTTAGGTCCACCTTGTACTAGCATTCAAATAAAAAAAATATTATACATTTTCCGCAGCTCACTTGTAACATGCTAATACGAATCTGTTTAACGCTCATTACTCCTAATCGGGGTGAGGGGTGTTATATAAAGTGGTAATCAAAGCTTTTTAGGTTAATTCCTAAAGTTTAATCAAGTCTTCATGCATTTGTTATATTTTAAGTATGCCACCCATGAATTGTACACTGAGATAATTGCAATGAGCTATTCTAATCTTCTTGTTTAAATTTATGATAGAAAATGTCGGGCCAAAAGAACAGAAGTTCACACGAATCTTCGAGTGAAGGTGAAAGCGTGAGATTAGGTGATAATCCACCGTCACGAATTGAACTTCCAGAAAAGGAGAAAAATAAAGAGCATGTTCATACTACTGAGTGTGAACAGCTTCTGCCTGAAAATCCCATGGTCCAATCGGCCCAAAGGGAATATCTCCTCAGTATGAAGGAAATGTTCAATCAACTTCTGTCAAATCTTAAACAAGAGCAAGTCGTTGCTTCTGCTATTATTGCACCCATCAGAGCACCTATAGATAAACTCGCTCAAAACCGACCCTATACTTTTACTGGTACGAATAATGAAAAGCCAGAAGATGTAGAGCATTGGCTTGAAAACACCACTAAGGTGGTAACCAAACAATTACAATGCTCCGATGAACATAAATTGGAGTGTGATGTGGCTTTGTTGGCAGATGAAGCTATGAATTGGTGGGAAACCACTACCTTAATTGTCCCAACTAAATCGGTAACATGGAAATTTTTCATACATTAAAACTGCGGCTGATAAATGCAAGATGTTTATTGGTGGTCTGAATGATGAACTGAGTCCAATCTTTACTGCTCTGGGCATTAATTATTTTCAGAATCTTGTTAATCGAGCCATCGCAACAGAAGTTAGGATGAAAGCTGCTGAAAGAAGAAAAGGGGGCAATCGATCTGACAAAAAGCAGAAATGGGACGACAAGTCTCAGTGGCAGTCTAAGAAGACTAAATTTCAGAAAGAAGGGTCTTCAAAAATTTTTTCTGCTCCGAGGGGCAATTATACTTCGAAACCGTCCACGGTGATCAAATCCTCAGTACCGACTATTTCAGTTAATATCACGGGAAATTCAGAAAAGATTACTCCTTGTAAGTTTTGTTAGAAACTACATCATGGTCATTGTAGATTCCAGTCGAATCTATGTTATGCTTGTGGTGGTGATGATCACTACATCAAAGACTATCCTCAAAAGCCCGAATCAATGCCAGCTCGGAACACTGCAATTCCTAGTCCGACATCATCTAATCGGAACACTGCAATTCCTAGTCCCACTCATTAGGAATCCCGAGCTCCTGCTAGAGTTTACCACATTCGTAGTAGGGATGACGAAGAATCTCCTAAAGTAATTGCAGGTACTATTGAGCTAAATTCATATCATGTTTATGCGTTAATAGATTCAGGATCTACTCATTCATTTATATGTCTATCTGTAGCTAAAAAGTTGAAATTAGAACTTGAAATTGTGGAAACGAGTCTAATAGTCTTGAAACCTTTAGGAGGAAATTCAAACATTAACCTAATATGTAGAAATTGCTCCTTGTATATTGGCAGTTTGCCATTCGCTATTGACCTCTACATATTACCATCCCGTGAGTTCGATTTAATTCAGGGGTTAGATTGGTTAAGTAAACATGAGGCTTGGGTAGATTGTCAAAATAAAATATTATACCTTCAGGGTTTAGGAAAAGAATCCATACTCTTTATTAATAAAAAGCCTACTTCCATTTTTGCATCTATGGTCTTACGAGATCAAATTGAATTTGAATTACCTGAGATGTCTGTTGTTTCTGAATTTATTGATGTGTTTCCAAAGGAACTACATGGTCTCCCTCCGACTAGAGAAGTTGAATTAGGGATTAAAATACAACCTGGCTCAAGTCCGGTATCCATCACTCTGTACCGGATGGTACCTCTCGAGTTAAAAGAATTGCAAAAACAACTTCAAGAGCTGCAGGACAAGGGTATCATTCGACCTAGTACTTCTCCTTGTGGTGCACATGTTCTGTTTGTAAAGAAGAAGGATGGAGCGATGTGCCTTTGCATTGACTACCGTCAATTGAACAAAATCACAATTAAGAACTGATATCCACTCCCAAGAATAGAAGATTTGTTTGATCAACTTAGGGATGCTTCAGTGTTCTCAAAGATCGATCTTCAATATGGATACTATCAAATGAGAGTCAAAGAGGAGGATGTCTCAAAAACATCCTTCAGAACTCGTTATGGTCACTATGAATTTCTGGTAATGCCATTCGGATTAACAAATGCTCCGGTAGCATTCATGGATCTCTTGAATAGGGTATTCAAGCCTTATCTCGATAAGTTTGTAGTCGTCTTCATTGATGACATTCTAGTCTATTCTCGCAATCAAGAAGAACATGCTGATCACCTCTGCATTGTCTTGCAAACTCTCTGGGAACATCAGTTATTCGCAAAATTTTCCAAGTGTGAGTTCGGGTTAACGGAAGTTTCTTTTCTCGGTCATGTAATTTTAGGAGAAGGAATTAAAGTAGATCCAAAGAAAATACAGTCAATTATTGATTGGCGACCTCCCAAGAATGTCAGTGAAATACGGAGTTTTCTTGGTTTGACTGGTTACTACAAAAGATTTGTCAAAGGGTTTTCCACTATAGCCTTACCCTTGACTAAAATTCTTCGTAAAGACCAACCATTTGAATGGTCTAAAAAGCAATAGAAAAGCTTTGATCAACTCAAAGCGGCTTTAACTCGTGCCCCAGTCTTGATTCAACACAAACCGGGTAAAGATTATACCGTATACAGTGATGCTTCGCATGTGGGTCTTGGATGTGTCTTAATGCAAGGTGACAATGTGATTGCTTATGCTTCTCGTCAATTGAAACCTCATGAATTGAATTATCCAACGCATGATCTAGAACTTGATGTTATCGCGTTTGCTCTCAAAATATGGAGACACTACTTGTATGGTGAAAAATGTTACCTATTTACCGATCACAAGAGCTTAAAGAAACTCCTAACTCAGAAAGATCTGAATTTGAGACAACGCAGATGGATGGAGTTGTTGAAAGATTGTGATTTAATTATCGACTATCATCCCGGAAAAGCCAATGTGGTTGCAGACGCTTTGAGTCGTAAACCGACATTGTGTAATTTTCAAATCCTTAATCCTTAAGAATATATAAATATATCTTTAATAATATCTCTATCTAAATTGTTAAATTTATTCTTGTAGCTCCAACTGTTATCAACGCTCATCTACGAGTGTATCAAAAACAAGGATTTTTATCCGAACTTCAAATTCAGTCCAGTCTAATCTCAAGGATTGGAAGTCTTCAGCAAGCTGACCCCAAATTTCAGGATATTATTTCCAAACTTGATACAAAGACTGATGAAGGGTTCCGTGTTCACACAAATGGCCTCCTCTACTTTAAAGAGAGAATTTGTGTCCCAAATGATGAGAATTTGAAAAGGAATCTTCTGGAAGAAGCACACCAGAGTTCTTTTTCGGTCCACCCTGGATCGGTTAAGATGTTTAAAGATCTTAAATCATTGTATTGGTGGCCTGGTATGAAAGCGGCTATCAATAAATTTGTATCTAAATGTCTCACTTGTCAAAGAGTCAAAGCTGAACATCGAGTTCCCACCGGATTACTCCAACCACTCGAACTACCACAGTGGAAATGGGAACAAATTATAATGGATTTTGTGACTGGTCTTCCTTGTTCTCCCCGAAAATATGATGCTATTTGGGTGATTATTGACTGGTTCACCAAATCAGCACATTTTATCCATATTCGTATCAGTTACAGCTTAGAGACTTTAGCCAATCTGTATATTCAAGAAATAATCCGGCTACATGGAGTTCCTATCTCCATTGTCTTTGATCGTGATCCAAGATTTACTTCCCGATTTTGGAGAACTCTGCAACGAGCTATGGGGACTAAACTGAATCTAAGAACTGCTTTCCATCTACAAAGTGATGGTCAGTCCGAACGAGTAATTCAGATCCTCGAGGATATGCTTACAGGCAGTATTATAGATTTCGGAAAGAATTGGGAAAAATTGCTAGCTTTAGTAGAATTTGCCTACAACAACAGCTCTCAGTCCTCTATTCAGGTGGCTCCTTTTGAAGCATTGTATGCCAGAAAATGCCGAACCCCTCTTTGTTGGTCCAAACTTGTTAAGAACAAAGTATTGGGACCTCAATTACTCAGAGAAACAGAAGCGAAAGTCCAAATTATCCATTCTCGATTAAAGCATGCTTTTGATAGACAGAAAGCTTATGCCGATTTAAAGCGAAGAGATATTCAATATAATGTGGGAGACAAAGTCTTTCTTAAAGTCTCTCTATGGAAGAAAGTATTTCGGTTCGGAAAAAGGGGAAAACTCAGTCCTCGCTTTATTGGACCTTTTGATATCACTGAAAGAATTGGCCCAATAGCTTATCGACTTGCACTCCCCAGCGAATTCGATAAAATCCATAATGTCTTCCATGTCTCAATGCTCAGAAAATATAGATCTGATCCATCTCATTTTCTAGAACCGGAAGAAGTAGAGCTAAATCCTGACTTATCTTATGAAGAAGAACCAGTTCAAATTCTTGACAAAGAAATCAAAAGACTCAGAAACAAGAATGTTTCGCTGGTCAAAGTGTTGTGGAGAAATTATAAGATGGAAGAGGCAACATGGGAACCAGAAGAAACAATGCGAAAACAATATCCCTACTTGTTCAATTCAGGTAAGAATTCGGGGACGAATTCTTTCTTTAAGGGGGAGAAAAATGTAACATCACAAAACTTAGCCTAAAATTTTTATGAGTTAATTAAATAATTAATGACTCGATTAGATTAGAAAATTTAAGTAATTGGATTAGATTAAATACATTAGGGACTCAATTGAAAATTTAAAGAAACTAATAATTAGAGAAGGTGACCAAATCAGATGAAGAAGGAAATAAAAAGGATTGCATGCAACAATTAAGGGACTACATAAAATGCCCTCATTAATTACTATGATTAATGTGAAATAATTGGGCAAATTAAAGAGATGGGATGGCAATTAGGTGGCCATCTTGTCACCATTATACTTGTCTCCATGGCCGGTTCCCTTAGTGGGAAAGAATGAAACAAATCAAAAACAAAAACAAGAGAATTTGGAGAGTGCAAGAGGTGGTTTCGGCCATTGTTGAGAGAAAGGAAATGAGGAAGCTTTGCATGTCTATCAAATTGACTTAGAATAGAAAATCAGCCACCATAAGTAAGCCTAACTCCTCCCTCTCTATTCGAATACATCATTATTATAAGGATTAGTTGTGTTTTAATTTTGGCTTATCATAGGAAGATTGAACTAATTAAAATGCTATAAGTTTACTAAAAATGTTGTTGGGAATGAATTTTTATAGCCATGATGAAGAGAGGTTGAAAATGTGATGAGTGTAACAAGACTCTTAAACTTAGTACTATCTAAACTAAGAATTTCAGAGCTGTCCAGAAATGTTTTAGTCTAGACACCGAACTTTAGAAATTCATAGAAAATAAGATGCTTAGAGTTAGGATCTGAAAATTTAACACAACCTACCTTGGTATGTCTATTTTAACAGGGAACAAAACGAAATAGAATTTCGAACCTTGTAGGAAAATCTGGAATGAAATTGGATAAGGTACTCAAAACTGCCCAGTATTGCTTTAGTATTGATAGTGAACTTTGAAAATTCACATATAATTGTAAACTTGGAAATTTGGTCTAAAATTTTGATAGGAGATAATTGAGTATGGTAATTGAACTTGGAAACAAACGGAATTTAATTCCGAATGATATAGTGAAATCTGTAGCTAAATTTGTAGAGGTGGTCAGAACTGTCCGATTTAAAGAAATATTGAACTTTAAATAAAAATCTGAATTGAATCAATAAGAATTGATAAGGAGATTATTTAACATGAATGAGAAATTCAGTAGTTCTAATTTGGCATAAGTAATTGAAAATTTAAGTTGCGGATAAAGAAATACAAGAAGATTTGTAAACTAGTTCGAGTCTATCCGGAAATTTGAATTAGTTCAGGGACTAAAACGAAATTATAAAAATTTAATAGTGAATGTGGTTGATTGATTCTGAATTTTTGTCTTATGTGATGGTGAATGATTTATTAGAACCTAGAGGAGAAGATGTCGAAGAGGATCTGATAGCTGGATCGACAAAGGAGCGTGGAAAGAACATCCGAATTCAGAACTAGCACGGCGACTGTGAGTGAAACGCAATTAGAGTTGAGATTAGAGTCTCAACTACTTTAATTATAAATTCTGTTATAAAGTTTGCAGCAATATGACTTAAAATTCAGATTGCCTTTATTAATATGGGAAGGAAGTTAATGGAATTCGATTTGGATTGCTTGTGGTTTCTTGAATGAATTGCTTGATTGATGATTGGTGATGTATATGTTGTTAGATATGTAGATTGGTTATATGCTTAGGTTGATCAATTCATTGAAGTATGATTTATTGTTGAGGTGTGGTTTATGAGTATATATGTGTATATGAATTGGGAATTGAATAAATTGTTTGAGAGGTTCAATTCATCGAACCAATTGGATTGAGTTAGCCTAAATTGATTATGATTTCCTTGCTGCATTGCATTAATCGAATGATGATTAAATTGGTGTGTATGATGATTTTGTTGTGAAATTATATGGATGTGGTGCAAATAAGAATTTAAAAGGGGTCCCGAAATCAGAACTGAAAAAGTGATTGTTATGTGATTATCACGAACTATTGATCCTTGTAAACTTGTCTATATGGTTCGAATAAACAATCATAAAAGAAATGGAAAATTTATATGTTAGATATTGAATTTCTTATTTCTGGTTGTGTGAAATTAAAATTAATTACATGATAAATAAAGTCCTTGGTTATACGGTTAGTCTAGGTAGTACGACATGCTTAGAGTCTAGAGCTCGTTAAAAATCGGTACGTGAGTGTACCTGATTGCTATGGTACGTAAGTGTACCTATTCGCTTAGTTTAATTTTGGCACTAAGATGTCATGTAATACGATAATATAAAAGTGGTACTTGGGTACCTATGATATGGTGAAATGATTCACATCTCTATAACACGTGACTCGAATACCTAGATAACTATATGAACCAAGGCATCATAATCAAGTTAATATTTTAGTAAATTTGTAAACTGTGATGTTTGATCTCTTTGATTTTGATCAAGTGACAGTTGGAATTGAAATGAAATACGCAATTGATGAATTAAATTCTAGTTAATTATTCTGCTACAGTGTGCTGCTGCTTATATTTAAATTGTAGTATTGGTGATTGTGAAATTGATTATAGGCATGAGACATGTTGTAATTGCTATGCTGTTGACTTGTGAATTTAATTGTGATTAAAGAACCATTCGAATAGTATGGTTTAGTTATACTTAAATTAGATTGAATTATTTGTATGATAATTAAAGCAAGAAACTCTAAAATGGTTAGACTAAGGTTTCCTCACTAAGTACTGTAAGTACTTATCACTCGTGTTTTCTTTATTCCCAAAAACCACAGGAAGTTGAATTATCGATCCACCCACTGATCTTGTTAGCTGTTGAAGATTAGAAGTATGCCTTTTATTATCTTTTATGTGCTTATGATGGGTGGCCTAACTGTCAGCATGCTAGTCAGTTTGTACTTATGGTTATGTTTATGAACTACTACTTAAAGAATGTTTAAACCTTTAAGTTAAGTTTCCCTCATTTTGTTATGTAAGTATGCGATATATATGGGGTATAGATTAGCCGTCAGTATATGTTTTGGGCTGGTTTCTTTTTGGTCACTTTTTGTATAGGCAACCATTAGGTTATAGCCGTTATGTTAGCTACCCCGGAAAGTCTTTTGTATAAGGGAAACAAATACTATGGATGGTTGATGCATATATATATATAAAAGGATATGATGTTAATCTTTTATATGAACCTTTTATTTGAAAGGGTGGTTATGTAATCGATCTTTCCTAATAATTGAACATTGTACGAAATTGCAAATCTAAGGGGTTAAATTATATGTATGTTTTAAAAGTCCCTATAAAAGAGATTAAGAAATTTGATGCTAGATCATATGTAAACTAAACGAATTGAAAATAAAGCTTAGGCCCACCTTGTACTAGCATTCGAATAAAAAATATTATATGTTTTCCGCTGCTCACTTGTAACATGCTAATACGAATATGTTTAACGCTCCTTACTCCTAATCGGGATGAGGGGTGTTATAGTAGGTTCAGCGCTGGTAAGCCCTTCTGGACCTAAGCTCTTATGCCTGACAGGCCTAGGGTAAGTCTTTCTGGACCTAAGGTATTCCCTTAGGTAGGCTCCTACACCTAAGGCCTAGGGTAAGACCTTGTGTATGCAGTTCCGGGGGAACTGCATTTTGGAGTTCGGTTGGAGGGTAGTTAAGTAAATTAATAAAACTTTCTGACCTCTTCTGAAACATACCCTATTAAATTAATGTATCAATGTTGAACTCTCAATAAACTTACAATTTGCGCTTAATGGACCACTCTGAACTCCTTGATCCAACTTCTGAAATCTGAATCTCTTTTGAATCTCTGGCTTTAGACTCACCTCTTAAGATTCGGGTCATGAAATAAAGAACAATTATGTGACCTCCTAATAATGCTTCACTGAATTATCGAATCGTAATTTGAGCTTACCGTTACCCATTTTTTTCATGACAATGTTAAGTTGCCATATACCTACATGTACCTTTAGCATCTCCTGGTAGTTTGTATTATTAAGCTTTCCGAAGCTCACGTTGTTTTCACCATTACAGGTTAAAGGATCGACCATGTTGCAGCTATCAGTTTCAGTATGGATGTTTCTTCAGCTTGCTCGTGGAGTATGGTATCAATGTATTTCAGTCAGGGATACATCATGTTTTGATTTACATTCAAGTATGAAATTTATATTAATAATTTGTATCATGGTTTTGTTTCATTGTCTGAATGTTTTCTAAAATTGTATTTTAATTCAAAACTTGAATGGTTTAGCAATTTGTTTATTTGAAATTTATATTAGAGTTGTGTCTTTCTGGGTAGATCGGCTGATCGTTTGTCATAGGGTGTCTGGTCTGTGCGTGCCCCTAGATCATAACCGTACTCCTCCAAGTCGGAACTTTGATGTCGAATCTTTTCCTTCCTAAAATAAGTAAATCTAAGTATTTTGTCCTCTATAGCTCGATCTGTATTGGAAATGAATGTCGGTAACGTTGTATGTGATTTGGATTTGGATAAAGGACTTGAGATAGGTCATGTATGTGAAATTGATGATCTAATTCGGATTGAGAATAAATGTTTGATTATGTGAAGTAACCGATGTAAGATTAAATGTAAGGTTATTCGGCGATGGTGATTATACTTAAGAATATTCTGATAGAAACTTGATAAAAGTATTAAGAATTTGAAAGAAAGATTTTTGTGAACGTGGCGTGAGAGTAAATTCTTTGGTAATTTTGATATACTTGAAAGAAACAGTTGTACGAAAATTAAGCTGAAGGTAAGTAGTATCTGTTCAAAACCTTGTTTATGTTCGATCGGCTTGAAGAAAGACTTTCTTCTTCCTTTGAAAATGTGGCATGATGTATCCCTGACTGAAATTCGATGTTGCACCCTGGGTTTTTGAAAGGCCCATTTGGATTCCTTGAGTACTCGTCTAGACTTCCGGTACAATTTTTCATCTGTAAATTGATGTTCAACCAAGTAGAGTAATTCAAATTCTAGAGGAAATACTTCAGGGTCGCATGATTGACTTCTGTGGCAGTTGAGAATGTTTCTATCCCTGTCTGAGAACATTTAAAATAACAGACATGAGAAAAGTGTTTACTTGGCATCGTATGAAGTTCGATATGGGTTAAAATATTGTATGGTGATTAGTTGGTCTAAAATGTGTTATGGGATGACTTTGGGTCCAAAGACAGTCCGAGTGTCTGGGGACACTACCAGATTGATCTCTGACCGTCTAAGAGCCCAACAAAAAAAAACAAAAATATTCTAATGGATAACAGTACAAGAATGGACAAAAGAGTAGTTTCTGTATTTCTCTGACCTTGGTAAATTTCGAGGTCGAAATTTCTTTTAGGGGGGAGAGTTGTAACACCCCGATAAATATGGTGTCCAAATATATGAAATGCTATTGGCATTTGTAAAATTTCAATAGTTTAGGGTCTTGGGCCCAATATTTCCCTTACCTTTGACATTTTAAAATAGGGGAAAGGATGGGAAAAAAAAGGGGGAAGCGCAACCAAGGGGACTCAAACCCTTGTCCCTTGGCACGAGTGATGAAATGTTCAACCATCTAAGCTAAAGCCACCATTGGTCTTAGTCTGCATTGGTTTTTATTTAACATATTATGTTTCAAATATACCAGTAATAGATGATTATCTTAACCCTTCACCTGCCCTTTGATTTTTTTGGAACGCATATTCGAACCGGTTACCCGAGAGAGAAAATATCAAGAGACTTCTAAACTTTTCATCTCCCCACCACCGTTCAATATCTCCGATCTCCCCCAATCCTCGCCGGTGACCGTCAACACCCCCTCTACCGTGTCCTTTGTCACGCACCGATCTCAACCATTACCTTCACTCGCAGCGTAACATCGCCGTTTGTCGCAAAATCCTGGTTGAAGGAAGTGGGAAACCTAGAGTCCTCTTTTCTTTGCGTTTTTGTCCCCGTCTAACGTCGTGGCTCGAATTCGAGGCCACCATCGTCTTTATGAAGTCGCGTCGAACAAAAACCTGCCCATGGATCTATCACCAGCCGTCTTTCAAACCCTTGTTGGAGTTACACCGAAACCGACCGTTTCCTCTTTGTTTGGGTAAGTTTGGTAAGCTCGTGTTCGGTTTCTGGGTAAAAAAATGTTGGTTTAATGGATCCAATCAGAAAATGCATTTTTCGGGTTCGTTTTAGGGTGTGCGTGGTTCACACGTGCCACCGGTGGCGATTACCGGTAGCCACATCCTATCTCTGACTTGAGCCAATGACCGGTTGAGCCGATCTGGCCTCGAATCGAGCCGGTTAGGCTTAAAACGGATTGCCAGTCTTAAACCGGCCCAAAATGCAAACTGGTTCAAGCCCGAACCCATGTTACCCAACCCGTTTAGCCTAAGCCCAAACTCGTGTCCGACCCAACCCGTCTGTCTGAGTCCGACCCGACCCGTCTGCCGAGTCTGACCCAACTCGTCTGAGTCAACTTAGTGAGTCAACTCGCCCGAGTCAACTCAGTTGAGTCAACCAAGTTGACCAGTGGCGTCAGCATGACGTCAACGTTGACTCTGACCCCATTGAGCTGCTGACATCAGCGTTGAATCTGACCCTGCTGACGTCAGCGTTGACTTTGACCGTTGACCAAAAAGTCAAATTTTCCAAAACCCATATCTTATGTTTTTCGACGTCCTGGGTCCGTTTTATTGAAGGTATTATTTTATTGAAGGTATTCTCGGTTTCTGGAATACGATGTTGATGAACGTCGAATTCGGGTTTAAGGGTGTTCGAATGTCGTATCATGAATCGACTGATGTAGCTCGGAGTTAAAGTAATACATTTCTACCACCTTCATGCTTTATGAAACATGTTGGTATTCGGTTAAAGTATGAATGTTTTTTATTAAATGTACTTCCAACTCTGCTAAGTCAACTCGTTTACGAAATAAAAGGATGGCAATATGAAAAAACCGAGTTATTTGGAAGAGAAGTTTAGTAGACCAAAAGGATTGAGTTTAGTAGGTGATTAATAAGGTAGTTAATCTTGAAACCCGATTAATAGAGTTAGAAGGATTCAACGTCAAATATTCTGGTACAAAATTACGAAAATGCCTTAAATGTTTAAAAAGGACTAAAATAACCATGGCAATGAAAGTAACATAGAAATAAACAATGGATCTGGTAAAACAACAGATTCATTTGAAAATTTCGGAATTTCTTGGAATGTTCTAGTATCAAGACATAAATCTTTGATTTTGTAAGGTACTCGGATTCTCTAAGATTTAGAATAAATCTCTAAAGATAATTTATGGAAAAATATTTGTATATCCGAACTAAACAAAGTGGCATAAGATACCAGACTGATTGACATGACTAAAGAGGATTGAAAACATCGATTAGGCTGAGTTGATCGGGATGAACGTAATGACCAGGAGACTAAACTATCCTCGGGTACTAATTGTCAAATTATCTGAAATGATGGATATACTCTCGAAATATGAAATGAATAAATAGTCAGAAGAGCCGAAAGGCTCTATAACCCCCTTAGCCCGGCCTAGACGCTTGACCCGAACTAAGAAGATTACACGGGGAAAACCAAAGTCAACCCGAAAGTCAACCTTGATTAACGACCCTTTTTATTTTAATCTTGTCTTGATGCATGTTAAGCCTAAGTGAGCACTCACGAATCATGGAAGAGAAAAGCACAGCGATCAGATAACATTTAGGGACTCAATTGCTTAAATTACGCGTTTATGGACCAATTTGTAATTTTTGGAAATTAGAAGGACCTTGCTGATTTTAGGATTACCAATATGAAATTAATCATGTTTCATGCTTCTCTGTCAAGTTTCATCTTTAAAAGACATTCCAAGCTCAAGCAATTGCATCCACAACATTTAGGACTAAAATGTAAAGCATGAAAACTCAAA
Organism: Hibiscus trionum; assembly: GCA_030270665.1. NCBI lineage: Eukaryota > Viridiplantae > Streptophyta > Magnoliopsida > Malvales > Malvaceae > Hibiscus > Hibiscus trionum. The sequence goes on along the minus strand of BSYR01000007.1, from coordinate 1,464,919 downwards.
ACAGTACAAATCAGCATCCAACGGTTAACTGTATCGGAACGCCTACCTACCGTATCGAAAAGCCCATATTGAAACGGTGTTGACCGTTTTGGTACTCGGGTATGTTCCGAGACCAGTATCGAAACAGGCTTCACCAGTAGCCAAACTGTTTCGGAACACCTTCAGCCGTTCCGAAATATTATGGTCATTACAGGCCCCCGTTTCGAAACAGTGGTGGGTGTTTCAATACACTTTGCCCAGTGACAGCAGAAATTGCTGGGTTTTGCCCTTTTAAGCCATTCAAACATATCTCTAAGATCATTAAACTATACCAGCAACTCATTTAGCCATTAAGGAACATATTTAAGACCCCTAGACTAGAGCATGGCATCAAACACAAAAGAACACAATCTATATGCATGCTCCCTAATCTCAAAACCATTATAAGCAACCAAACCTCAAACCAAACATTTAGGACCATTTGAAACCCATGATTTCCAACATAAACCTGCCACAAACTTAGGGAGTTCAAACATATCTCCCAAAACAACCTTGGTTTCCCATTGCCACATATCAAAACTAAAGTGTATAAAAACATCACCATACATGAGCTTTGCACTTCCTTGGATGTTCTTATCCTTCATGATGCCCGAAAACACCTCAATTATATGCATTATTGGTAAAAGAGAGCGTAAGCACAATTTCTTAGTGAGGCATGCTCTAAGGAAAACCAACACAATAATGCATTTCTTGAAAACACTTTCTCAAAGCTTTTATCCACCATGCTCATTCTATCTCATGCTTGAAAACCATTCAAAGCAACTTCTCATTGAAAGCACATGTACCTCAATTCTATCTCATGCATTTAAACCAATGCAAAACTCATGGCAAGGTCATACTCATGCTTGTAACACCAAAGCATTTCATATGCATTTCTCATAGCATAAATCATTTCATCAAAGGTACATGTGAATCAAAAGCATTTTCATATATTATATTGGCATTTCACATCTCATTATTACTCGGATATGCAGACAACTCACTAGACACTTTCGGTGGCATCTACCATCATCGTACTCACTCGTCTAGTAACATAATTTCCGGTGGAATCTCACATCACCGTACTCACATGGCGGAACCTCTCATCACCACAAAGCTTGGGTATTTCACCAAGTCCTACCCGATGGAATGCCCATCATCAGTTCTCTCGCTTTGGATTAAACCAAATAGCACATACGAATTTTTAGTTTATAGTGCACTCTCATCATATTGATCGATCAATTATATCCGGTAAGTATCTCAACATCTATGCCAATATATTATGTCAAATCTTCATCTCACCTACTGTTTTTCATGCAACATTTCCAAATCATTCTCATCTCATTTCAAAGCCATAACAGTTGCCATGCTTTAAAACAAAAGCTCAAATCTCAACTATGCAACATGTTATCTCATTAAATCATCTCAAGCATCATCTCATCCTACAAATCATGCATAAAAACAGTTGGAATTTATCTATCTCAAACCATGAGCATGTAAAAGCATTTTAGGGGCAACCACCACAATTAAGAGAGCAATCTAGCCAATACTTACTTCCAGACTTAGGAAGGTGTTTCAAACCTTTCCTAAATCCCCAAACCATGATTCTTTGTCCCTCAAGGACTTCTAAAACCATACGCACTCACTGATTACGTTTCGTGTGCTTGCCGAAACGCTATCTAGGCTCCCGGATCAACACCAAAGGCGTTCGAAGATATCTCCCCTGTTTATAACACATAAGAGCAGAGGATTAATGCATCATCATGCCTTGAAATCATCAGCCACACACCTAAACTCGCTGCTCTACTCAAAAATCACATTTCGGCTACCAAACACAACCGAAATCACCTCCAAACTCATCCAAAACAAAGCCCAGCCAAGATCTACCACTTCTAATCATTTCTAAACATTAATCAACATCAAAAATCACCACAAACTCATCCTTATACCTCCAGCTATAACAGAACCCAAAAACCATCCCAAAAACCATCATTCTAACAAGCAAAACTTAGGAATCCAAGCCCATTCGAGATTTGTTTGATAAAACCTCATTTATAACTTCAATCAACATCCAAAATACATTAGAAAACAACCTCAAAATAGATCCTAACCATCAAGCACGAAAATCATCAAGATCTCTCTAAAAATCTTGAGTTTTAAGACAATTTCTTGTTTCTAACATTAAAGCAACTCAAAAATCATTAACAAAGGATTGATAACTTGGGAATTTCAGTAAAGAACTTGTCATTAGAAGAGAAGGACGAAGCTTACCTCTAATGGCTGATTTCTCCTTGATTTGGGCAAGTTTTCTTGAAAATCTAATGTAAAATCAAGAGGTTTTGATGAGAAGAAGATTAGGAATCAAAAAGGAATTGAAATCCAATCAAAAGGGATGAAAATCAGAAATCAATTGAAGGAGAAAGAGTGTTTGGCTGAAAAGAATTTGAGAGAAAATGGAAGGAGGGAAAATTGACGTAAAGTAGTTATGAAAAGTCAAAGGTAGTTTCCTTTTAATAAATCCTTGTTTTTCTTTAATCAAAACATTAATAAAATCACCCAAATTAAGAAGAAATCTGATTAAAAACATTTTGGCAAAATTAGCTCCTTAAAGATTCAAATTTTCAATCCTTTACAAAACAGTCACTATTTAACTTTGTAAAAACTGCGATTTGGTCACTACACCGAAATGTAGTATTTCAAAACCTTATTTTGTAAAATTGATTTCACCATAATCTTTCATATATTAAATGAGGATTTTTAGATATTTTTCCATATTTTTAAAGCATCCCGAACTAGGTGTTCCCTAAAGCTCCCTTTAAGATTCGAATCGTTTTCTGACCGGTCCGATTCGGATATTAAAACATCTAGGCCTAAATTTGGGGTGTTACAACTCTCCCACTCTTAAGAAATTTCGTCCTCAAAATTTACCTGGAGGAAAAAGGTAAGGAAACTACTTCTTCATATCTTCCTTTCTTTCCCACGTGGCTTCCTCAACACCACGATGTCTCCACAACACCTTAACCAGCTCAATTGTCTTACCACGGAGAACCTTACTGTCTGAATCAAAAATCTCAACAGGTTCCTCATCATATGTCAAATCTGGAATCAACTTAACTTCCTCCACATGCATAACATGCGAAGGATCCGATCTATACCTCCGATGCATGGATACAGCTTGCCCTTCCGGCCAAATCTCATCACCTTCTTCCAAGGTGAAACTTTCAAGAACACACGGTCACCCCCCGCAAATTCTATCTCCTTACGCTTCAAATCTGCGTAAGACTTTTGCCGATCTGATGCTGCCTTCAACCCCTCACAAATGAGTTTCACCTTCTCGGTGGTTCCTTTCAACAAAGCCGGCATCGAGACCAACTTTTGTCCCATTTCAGCCCAGCAAAGAGGAGTTCTGCACTTCCTCCCGTACATAGCATCATAAGGTGCCATTTGAATACTTACCTAGTAACTATTATTATAAGCAAACTCCACCAAAGGCAAGTGCTTCTCCCAAGAGCCTTGAAACTCAATAACACATCACCTCAACATATCCTCAAGCACTTGGATAACACGCTCCGACTGTCCATCCGTCTGCGGATGATAAAAAGTACTGAAATTCAGCCGCGTACCCTATGCTTGATGTAAACACTCCTAAAACCTTGCAGTGAACCTCAGATCTCTATCCGACACTATAGATCTTGGTACGCCATGCAAACGTACAATCTCAGCAATGTACAACTTTGCAAGCTTATCCAAGGTGTACATAGTATGCATAGGTAAGAAATGCGCACACTTCGTAAGGAGATCCACAATCACCCAAACAGAATTCTTCTTTGATAGCGATAAAGGCAAACCAGACACAAAGTCCATGGTGATCCTCTCCCATTTCTATTCAGGGATCCTCAACGGTTGCAACAACCCCGAAGGAAACTGATGCTAAGCCTTAACCCGCTGACAAACCATACACTTGCTCACATACTCAGCGACATATTTCTTCAAACCCACCCAGTAGTACTCATCCTTCAGATCACGGTACATCTTTGTACTACCAGGGTGCATAGCAAAAGGACTACTATGAGCTTCGGTCAGAATAGTGCGCCTCAACTCAACATCATTCGGCACCACTATCCGACTTCTAAAACATAGAACACCATCATCATTAAAACAGAAATTCGATGGTCTATCCTCAGCAATATCCTGAACATGTGGAACCAAAGAATAATCTAGCAATTGCTTATCCTTTATCAACTGAACTAGAGATGGTTTCACTTGCAATTCAGCAACAAGACCTCCATCTCGCGATATGCTCAAGCTAGCAAACATCTCCCTTAACTCCACCGCCACTTTCCTGCTCAAAGCATCGGCCACAACATTGGCCTTTCCCGGGTGATACTCGATCGTTATGTCGTAATTCTTAAGCAACTCCACCCATCGTCATTGCCTAAGATTCAACTCTTTCTGAGACATCAAATACTTCAAACTCTTTTGATCCGTGTACACAGTACACTTCTCACCATAAAGATAATGTCCACAGATCTTCAGAGCAAAAACCACCGCAGCTAACTCAATATCATGCATAGGATAATTGCGCTCGTGCACTTTCAATTGTCGCGATGCATAAGCCACCACCTTACCCTCTTGCATTAACACACACCCCAAACCAACATAGGATGTGTCACTATACACCACAAACTCTTTCCCTGATTCAGGTTGAACCAAGATGGGAGCTTGCATCAAAGCTGCTTTAAGCTTCTCAAAAGCTTGTTGTCTCGTTTCTGTCCACTCATACTTAGCATCTTTTTGCAACAGCTTCGTTAAAGGGGCAGCAATCTTAGAAAACCCATCCAAGAACCTCCGGTAGTATCCTGCCAACCCAAGCATGAACAGAATTAGGAGGCTTCCAATTCATCACCGCCTCAACTTTTTGGGGATCAACTCGAATCCCTTCGGTCGAAACCACATGACCAAGGAAAACAACTTCCTTTATCCAAAACTCACATTTGCTCAGCTTAGCATAAAGCTTATTTTCCAACAGCTCTTGCAAAACAATTCTCAAATGGCCTTCGTGCTCCTCCTTAGTACGAGAGTACACAAGGATATCGTCGATGAACACCACAACGAACTTGTCCAAGTATTCATGGAACATCCTATTCATCATGTCCATGAAAGCAGCAGGAGCATTCGTCAAGCCAAACGGCATTACAAGGAACTCATAATGCCCATACCTCGTTCTAAAGGTTGTCTTCGGCACATCCACATCTTTCACCTTTAATTAATAGTACCCTGACCTCAGATCAATCTTTGAAAACACAGCCGCTCCCCAAAACTGATCAAAGAGATCATCAATCATCGGCAAAGGATACTTGTTCTTGACGGTCAACTTATTCAGCTGACGATAATCGATGCACATTCTCATCGTGTCATCTTTCTTTTTCACAAACAAGACCGGTGCACCCCAAGGTGACACACTAGGCTGAATGAAGCCACAGTCAAGCAACTCCTGAAGTTGCGTATTCAACTCCTTCAATTCTTTGGGTGCCATGCGATAGGGAGAAATGGACACCGGAGTTGTGTTCTCATACAGCTCAATTCCAAACTCAACCTCTCGATAAGGCGGCAAACCAGGTAATTCCTCTGGAAACACTCCAGGGAACTCATACACGGTTCTTATATCCTGAACACGCACCTCCTTTGAGCTAGGATTCATAACAAAAGCTAGGTAAGCTTCACATCCTTGCCGCAACATCCGACTCGCTTCCAACGTAGACACCACATTGGCAAGAAACTTCACATTTTCTCCCACCACCACCACCTCATAATCATCCGCAAGTTTCAACGAAACTCGCTTGCTTTCAAAATCCACCACGGCTCTATGCTCAACAAGCCAATCCATGCCAAGGATTACATCAAAACCATAGAATGGAAATTCCATGAGATCAACAAGAAAAACATGATTTTGCACCTTCAAGGGACATCTCCTATACAACTTTCTTATTACAACCGTCTCACGCATACCAACATCCAAAGACTCAACAGGTAAACCAAGCATTTGAGCATGTTCACGCAATATGTATGAGTGTGTAGATCCGGAATCAATCAAAGAAAGTAATGACAAGGATTGCAAAGTAAAGGTACCTGCGATCACGTCTGTGTCATTCCTTCCTTCACTATGGGCATACACTCGATTATGACCACCACCCTCAGGTTGGATAGCCACAACATGCGATGCGTTTCTTCAACCATCATCCCTACGCTGAAAATTACCACAGCCGCGCCCACGACCTCTCTGTGGCTCAGCTGCTCTCACCGGAGCCTGTCCCTCTCTCAGCGGCTGAGGACAATCTTTCTTCAAATGCCCTCAGTTTCCACAATTCCAGCATGTCCCAAGGTTACCCCAACACTCACCACCATGTCTCCTACCACAACGGTTACACTCAAGAGTCCTTAGGAAAGCATTAGGTCCTTGCTGACCTCTACCAGGATTTCCACCCCCACGTCTAGCATCATGGTGCGGCTTCCTATCCTTATGTCTCTTGTTGCGATCTCTACCATAATCGTGTTCTGCAACTCGTTTTCCCGAGCTAGATCCACCTGCTCGGCCCGCCAAACCAAGATTCAATTCAATGTCCTTGGCTCTAGTGACCAAGACATCGAAATCAGTGTAATCAACTGCAAGCATATAGGTCTTTACATCCACTACCAGCCCATAACGAAACCATTCGCACATTTCCCTCTCACTAGGAATTAGCTCAGGTGCATATTGACTAAGTCGAACAAACTGAATCTCATATTCAGCTACAGACATGTTCCCTTGCATAAGAGACATAAACTCCCTCTTCTTCTCGTCGAGGTAGCGAACTCCCAGATACTTCCGCTTAAACGCATTCAAGAAGAATGTCCAAGTCACCTAATCGTCCTCCATTCCGGAGATAGTGGTCGTCCACCATGTATAAGCATCACCATGCAGTAGTGACACAATGCATCCCAGCTTTTGCACATTATTGCAATTCAGCTGACCAAGAATCCTCTTGGTGCTCTCCAACCAAGACTCAGATCCTTCCGGTGACAAACCTCTAAACTCAGTCCCTCACAGACTGCGGAGATGCTCCAACGACAATCTCACATTAGCACCATCCTGAGGTGCAGCTCTATGAGCTCCAGCTACTGCTGCCTGGAAAGCTCCAGCAATAGCATGTATCAACATGGTCATGTCAGGAGCAGCTTGCCCCTAAACACCCTCGGGTCCAGCAACCCCAGCACCAACTCCAGCAGCACCAGCCTCAGCTCCACCACCACCAGGTGGTCCGCTAGGGAGAGGAGGAGGTAAATCCTCAGCATTCTCCGCATTCTCATTATCGGTCATCGATCTAGTATTGATTCTCAGCTCTCTACATGACCCCATAATAAAAACAATGCACTGACAGAAATGCAATAAACACAATTAGGCATAACAAGGTAAGTAATCCAAGTACTCAGGCTCATTTTCAAAAACAATTCTTCTCATTAGTTTTGATATGGCAATGGGATCCCCAACCACACTCCAAACATAGCATAACATCTAAAAATCATCTCAATTGAATCACACAACAATATTCATACATCAAACTTTCACTAAAAAGACACAATCATGCATAACCATATACAAAAATCACATACCAAGCCCCAATTATTCAATAACCTGGCTCTGATACCAACAAATGTAACCCTCTTAGCCCGACCTAGACGCTTGACCTGAACTACGAAGATTACACGGGGAAAACCAAAGTCAACTCGAAAGTCAACCTTGATTAACGACCCTTTTTTATTTTAATCTTGTCTAGATGCATGTTAAGCCTAAGTGAGCACTCACGAATCATGGAAGAGAAAGGCAAAGCGATCAGATAACATTTATGGACTCAATTGCTTAAATTACGCGTTTATGGACCAAATTGTAATTTTTAGAAATTAGAAGGACCTTGCTGATTTTAGGATTACCAATATGAAATTTATCATGTTTCATGCTTCTCTGTCAAGTTTCAGTTTTAAAAGACATTCCAAGTTCAAGCAATTGCATCTACAACATTTAGGACTAAAATGTAAAGCATAAAACTCAAAACAGTTCAAATCAGCATCCAATGGTCAACTGTATCGGAACGACTACCTACCGTACCGAAACTCCCATATCGAAACGGTGTTGACCGTTTCGGTACTCGGGTATGTTCCGAGACCAGTATCGAAATAGGCTTCACCAGTAGCCAAACTGTTTCGAAACACCTTCAGTCGTTCCGAAACATTATGGCCATTACAGGCCCCCGTTTCGAAACAGTGGAGGGTGTTTCGATACACTTTGCCCAGTGACAGTAGAAATTGCTGGTGTTTGCCCTTTTAAGCCATTCAAACATATCTCTAAGATCATTAAACTATACCAGCAACTCATTTAGCCATTAAGGAACATATTTAAGACCCCTAGACTAGAGCATGGCATCAAACACAAAAGCACACAATCTATAGGCATGCTCCCTAGTCTCAAAACCATTATAAGCAACAAAACCTCAAACCAAACATTTAGGACCATTTGCAACCCATGATTGCCAACATAAACCTGCCACAAACTTAGGGAGTTCAAACATATCTCCCAAAACAACTTTGGTTTCCCATTGCCTCATATCAAAACCAAAGTGTATAAAAACATCATCATACATGAGCTTTGCACTTCCTTGGATGTTCTTATCCTTCTTGATGCCCGAAAACACCTCAATTATCTACATTATTGGTAAAAGAGAGATTAAGCACAATTGCTTAGTGAGACATGCTCTAAGGAAAATCAACACAATAATGCATTTCTTGAAAACACTTTCTCAAAGCTTTTATACAACATGCTCATTCTATCTCATGCTTGAAAACCATTCAAAGCAACTTCTCATTGAAAGCACATGTACCTCAATTCTATCTCATGCATTTAAACTAATGCAAAACCGATGGCAAGGCCATACTCATGCTTGTAACACCAAAGCATTTCATATACAAATTTCATATGCATTCCTCATAGCATAAATCATTTCATCAAAGGTACATGTGAATCAAAAGCATTTTCATATATTATATTGGCATTTCACATCTCATTATTACTCGGATATGCGGACAACTCACTAGACACTTTCGGTGGCATCTACCATCACCGTAGTCACTCCTCTAGTAACATAATTTCTGGTGGAGTCTCACATTACCGTACTCACATGGCGGAATCTCTCATCGCCACAAAGCTTGGGTATTTCACCAAGTCCTACCCGATGGAATGCCAATCATCGGTTCTCTCCCTTTGGATTAAACCAAAGAGCACGTACGAATTTTTAGTTTATAGTGCACTCTCATCCTATTGATCGATCAATTATATCCGGTAAGTATCTCAACATCTATGCCAATATATTATGTCAAATCGTCATCTCACCTACAGTTTTTCATGCAACATTTCCAAATCATTCTCATCTCATTTCAAAACCATAACATTTGCCATGCTTTAAAACAAAAGCTCAAATCTCAACTATGCAACATGTTATCTCATGAAATCATCTCAAGCATCATCTCATGCTACAAATCATGCATAAAAGCAGTAGGAACTTATCTATCTCAAATCATGAGCATGTAAAAGCATTTTAGGGGCAACCACCACATTTAAGAGAGCAATCTAGTCAATACTTACTTCCAGACTTAGGAAGGCGTTTCAAACATTTCCTAAATCCCCAAACCTTGATTCTTTGCCCCTCAAGGACTTCTAAAACCATACGCACTCACCGATTACGTTTCGCGTGCTTGCCGAAACATTATCTAGGCTCCCGGATCAACACCAAAGGGGTCCGAAGATATCTCCCCTGTTTATAACACATAAGAGCAGAGGATTAATGCATCATCATGCATTGAAATCATCAGCCACACACCTAAACTCGCTTCTCTACTCAAAAACCACATTTCGACTACCAAACACAACCGAAATCACCTCAAAACTCATCCAAAACAAAGCCCAGCCAAGATCTACCACTTCTAATCATTTCTAAACATCAATCAACATCAGAAATCACCACAAACACGTCCTTATAACTCCAGCTATAACAGAACCCAAAAACCACCCCAAAAACCATCATTCTAGCAAGCAAAACATAGGAATCAAAGCCCATTCGGGATTTGTTTGATAAAACCTCATTTATAACTTCAATCAACATCCAAAATACATTAGAAAACAACCTCAAAACAGAGCCTAATCATCAAGCACGAAAATCATCAAGATCTCTCCAAAAATCTTGAGTTTTATGACAATTTCTTGTTTCTAACATTAAAGCAACTCAAAAATCATTAACAAAGGATTGATAACTTGGGAATTTCAGTAAAGAACTGATCATTAGAGGATAAGGACGAAGCTTACCTCTAATGGTTGATTTCTCCTTGATTTGGGCAAGTTTTCTTGAAAATCCAATGTAAAATCAAGAGGTTTTGACGAGAAGAAGATTAGGAATCAAAAAGGAATTGAAATCCAATCAAAAGGGATGAAAATCAGCAACCAATTGAAGGAGAAAGCGTGTTTGGCTGAAAAGAATTTGAGAGAAAATGGAATGAGGGAAAATTAACGTAAAGTAGTTATGAAAAGTCAAAGGTAGTTTCCTTTTAATAAATCCTTGTTTTTCTTTAATCAAAACATTAATAAAATCACCCAAACTAAGAAGAAATCTAATTAAAAACATTTTGGTAAAATTAGCTCCTTAAAGATTCAAAGTTTCAATACTTTACAAAACTGTCACTATTTAACTTTGTAAAAACTATGATTTGGTCACTACACCGAAATGTAGTATTTCCAAACCTTATTTTGTAAAATTGATTTCACCATAATCTTTCATACATTAAATGAGGATTTTTAGATATTTTTCCATATTTTTAAAGCATCCTGAACTAGGTGTTCCCTAAAGCTCCCTTTAAGATTCGAACCGTTTTCTGACCGGTCCGATTCGGACTCTAAAACATCTAGGCCCAAATTTGGGGTGTTACAGGCTCCGAATAGTTGAAACACCTTCTAACATCGAGGTGACTGAAAATACCTCTAAAACTTGAAATGAGAAATATCAATAAAGACAAGCGAAGATAATGGCTCTGAATGTGGTAATACATGACCCATGTTGGTTGGTCGTTTCAGGAACTATTGTGATGTTGGAAGAATATCATATAAAAGCATGTCAGAGTTATTTGGAGGAAGTACTTAAGTCAATGGTAAAAGCAGTATGTTCTTCACATGTACTCGATGTTACGGATCGAGTTCAAGTACAATACACATGTTCGAATACTTGAAGAATACCAATTGAATACATGTTTGATTTTTCCCCATTGTACGTTCAATGGTTGCTTAGTGAAAAAGAGCTTATGTTATAAAAGGTAGTCAATTTTAAGAAGTGAGTACTTATGGGTACCGATCCGGCTAAATATTAAACACTGAAATGATGGTTTGCAATCAGTTCAAAGGGACTCAGAAACCTGATAAGTAACTAGAACTTTTGAACTCCGTACATCGCTACTTTTACCCGATAGTCCAATTACCAAATTACCCCTGAAGGTCGAAATGACCAAAGTGCCCTCATAAGCTTAAATGATTGGATCACTTTTGATACATCAGAAATCTCAATGTTCTCAATGTGTCAACTTCGGAATGTTTGTTTGAACTTTTAGTACCGGGCTCCCTTGCCTAGGGACCTCGTTTTGAAATTAGTCCAAAATTGTCAGGCGTTCTATGCTCTCTTTCTGATAATTATCAAGCATCTCTGAGAAATATATTGAACCATAAAGTGTGTACCCTATGTTCATGAATACACTCTGCTTTAAACTAAGATTATCTGCTATGAATTAAAAGTATGACTATGTTACCCGTAATGAAAGTTCAACTCTTGGCGTTTGTCTTCTGATATAGAAATAAATCCGATATTCGTCTTTTGATACAAAAATAAATATGTTATATGTCTTCTGATATAAAAATATATCTGATATATGTTTTCTGATATTACTGTCTTCTGAATACAAACTAAATTTTGTCTGTGTATATTATTTGGGATATAAACAAAGATCTATAGGCTCAACGCTGGTAAGCCCTTCTGGACCTAAGCTCATACGCCTGACAGGCCTAGGGTAAGTCTTTCTGGACCTAAGGTATTCCCTTAGGTAGGATTCTACGCCCCAGGCCTAGGGTAAGACCTTCTGTATGCAGTTCCGGGGGAATTGCATTTTGGAGTTCGGTTGGAAGGTAGTTAAGTAAATTAATAAAACTTTTTGACCTCTTCTGAAACATAGCCTACTAAATTAATGTATCAATGTTGAACTCTCAATAAACTTACAATTTGCGCTTAATTGACCACTCTAAACTCCTTGATCCAACTTCCGAAATCTGAATCTCTTTTGAATCTCTGGCTTTAGACTCACCTCTTAAGGTTCGGGTGATCAAATAAAGAACAACTTTGTGACCTCCTAATAATGCTTCACTGAATTATCGAATCATAATTTGAGCTTACCGTTACCCAATTTTTTCATGACAATGTTAAGTTGCCATATACCTACTTGTACCTTTAGCATCTCCTGGTAGTTTGTATTACTGAACTTTCTGAAGCTCACGTTGTTTTCACCATCACAGGTTAAAGGATCGACGATGTTGCAGCTATCAACGTCGGTATGGAAGTTTCTTCGGCTTTCTCGTGGAGTATGGTATCAATGTATTTAGGGGGCATGTATGTCATGTTTTGATTTAAATTCGAGTCTGAAATTTATATTAATAATTTGTATCATGGTTTAGTTTCATTGTCTGAATGTTTTTTGAAATTGTATTTTAATTCAAAACTTGAATGGTTTAGCAATTTGTTTATTTGAAATTATAATGTGGGTCGCTCCGGTGACCCTAATGTGACTTCCTAGGATCCGCATTAACCATTGAATTCTAAGGGTTTTGCATGAAGCATTATTATAGTCATATTGGTAAGTTTTGGTAAGTATCACATTGAATTATTGTCTGATGCATTGTTATTTTTGTCATAGAAATCATTGAAGCATTGACATATAGAGTCATTGACATGAGTTTATTGTTATTGCTTATTGCTATGACTAAATGATTATTGAAATATTATCAATACATCATGGATGTTGAACTATTGATTATTGGACCTTGGATTCGAAGTATTGGATACAATTGACATGCCATAGAATTCATGAGCTCAGTGTATGGGTGGACTACGGTCCTAGGGCTACGACCTATATTGATTTGGCGAGGCGGATGGATGTATTGTGTATTGGTCTTATTGGCGATGTCGGCGGGATGACCATTTATTGATTTGGCGAGGAGGTGGAATTCATGTATCCATATACCATGAATCGATCCAAGGGGACTATTGGTTATTGATATTGTTTGCTATGAAATCATGATATTACCATTGATGACATGATACTATATTTTTATTATGAATAAAGAGCATGCCATGTTTATTGCATAATTGATATTATGATTGTCATCAAAGCATGATAAATGGCATACCATGTTCATTCATTGTTATTGGCTACCTCACTTAGACTATATAAGTCTAACGCATTCATTTGCATAACATTTCAGGTTAGGAAAGTAACGGATCGAGATCAGGATTAGTTGGAAGATCGGCAAGTCACTACAAGTAAAGAGTAATGTATTTTGTCCTTATGAACTCCTAGTATGGTGGCAAAGTGGTGAAATCGACTTTAGTTATTTTGATATATGTATATCAGTTGTAATGACATATTTGGCACTAAAATATTGATTAAAAGTTTAAGATTTATGTCTCCGGTCCCCGTTATATTTTTCGGTAACACACTCTGACCCGGTTCTCTACCAGGCCGGGAAGGGGTGTTACAATCAGTTCAAGATTCCAGCATGTTTAGGCTTTTGCAGTACGATACTAAGGTTTAGTGGGCTATTTGTTCATAAGGCCTTACGTGTGGGATCTGTACTTCTTACTTTTGAAATTGTATAAATCAAATCAAATGTTTAAATGTTTTAAATTAAATTGGAGCTATTTTGTACTGTTTCAATTATTTAATTATATTTTCAACTATTAACTTTAAATGCTTTTGAGAAATAACTTGTTTGGGCCAAACCCAGTTGAGAATTTTAATGGTTTTGATTTGGGCTTGAGGCCTAAATTGTGACATTTGGATCGGGGTGTTACACCATCGGCAAACAACCATCAACCGAGTAAGGATCTAACTTTTTGTGTCCACAGTGAAAATCATAACCAGGAAATAGTGTCGATTAAAACTTTATGCGAGCAACGGTCGACCGCTAGGGTATGTTGAATCATGCCACAAGGACAAATGAAACAAAAAAAAACATGTCACAAGGACAGAAGAAAACGCGTTTCACAATGACAGAGAAAAGGCATGCCATAAAGGCAGAGATTCTTATTAGAAAAAAAAGGAAAACAAGAAAATAATAAACACCGGCGATCGAAAACCAAAATCTAGGTGATTGCTGATCGCCGACTAACGTAGAAAAATTGAAAAAAACTTGCACTCGACGCATTGTTGTTAGAGAAAAACTTGATTATATTTAAGTATTATACATACATTGACACACTAATAGTTAATATTATCTAAATTTTATCATATTATTTCTACTTTTTCATGTAATGTTTTTTATTAAATTTTTGTAGCATATATAAAATTGTGAGGTCTATTTTTAAGTATAATGTTGGAGTTTGTGACTTAAATTTTATTTTGATCCGGTCTGAAAAGTTTCGATCTGAGGGTTCGTTGTAGAGTCGCGTGGGTTGCAAACAGGGATGGATGCACGTTGACTTTGGGAGGGGTAATTGGTTTAATTGCATTTTACGCCATCAATAGTTTGAAACTATTGTAATTAATTACTTTCCCCTCCAAAAAAATTATGGTTTAATTATTTTTTAGGATCTTATTAATTTTAAAATTAATGAAGTTAAGTCTTGACTCTCAATTTTTTTGTTTAATTACTTTTAAGTCTTTTAATTTCAAAATTAAAAAAAATAAAACCCTAATTCCGTTAATTTTATAATTTAATTGTTTTTTAAGTTCATACTCATTTCAAAGTTAAACAACTTGCCTCATAAGTGAATCCCAATTCAGCCTTGGTTGTAAAATCACATTCTTGTATTATTCGACATTATTGTGAATTTCTCATCATCCACCCATAAAATTTCCCTTTTAGGGTCTTTCACGTAAAATTTGTGTTTCATTTATTATATGATCATATACTAGTATTATCAGTATACTTGTAATATATAAACCAATATTTTCAATCTTTAATTGAAACCACAAATATAATTTACTTTTCCTTTATGGAAAACTAATGAAATATTTTCCAAAAGTCCCATGTTTGATAAAAAAAAAAAGAGAAGATATGAAAGGCATAAATTATTTTTATATAATGATATACTATGGAATTTTTGTAACTGTTTTATTTATTAGTTCCTTCATGTTCCTTTTGGATAGCTAAGGATAAATGCCGAAAGAAGAAACTTTTTGTTTATAGGAAACGAACGTGCCAATTTAAAGTCCAAAAGACGTTAAACTTTTTTCACATGTTATACCATTGGATTTTTGTTTGATAACATATTCTCTCTCTCAAATATCCTTTTCTACATTCCATGCAATGAACATGATGCCTACAAATTATGTTATTATCGATTTGATCCCAATTACTGTTGCAAACACCCCCAACAAAGTTGAAAATTGTGTACTTCGTTGACTCATTAGGGTAGGATAAGTAAAACTCGATTTGAAAAAATTGATTTTTTTTATTTAAATTGACGCGAAAAATAAGAATTCAAATAATTAAAAATTTTAGTAATTAGTTTTCAAGTTCTAGTTGAGCCCCACAACTTTACCTTATATATGCATACCAATTATGAAAAATATAAAGAAATATATATGTATATCTTATATGATTATAGAAAGTTGTTTAAATTGAAACAAATTATTTCTATAGCATTATAAATGTCTACAATTAAATCTGAAAAGAAACTAGAGTTTCTAAAATTGATTCAAAAAGTTTCGAATAAAGTTTAAATTATAAAATAAAATTTATAAACCCAAATAACTTTAAATTTTTTAAATCGAATTGACTCGATTGAATGCCTACTCTACATCAGAGTTGCAAATGTTTACATTTGTCTTCATATTTGAATAATTGATTACTTGGGTAATCTTTTAAGGTGTTGGAAAATTTGACTTTGAGATACGAGAAGGATTTTTTTAATGCTTTATAGAAGGTTTCGAGATACGAAAAAGTTGTAAACGTCAAAGTGGATTGGCAACAAACAAATTAACATTTCAAGCTCGTGAAATTTAGTTCAATTATTTATTTTAGGGTAAAGTTTAAAAGTATCACTAAATATTATTTTAAAATGGTTATATTAATAACTCAATTTTTATATTTTACAAAATTAACATTAAATTCTGAATTTTTATTATAAAATTAGTACCGCTCCGTTAGATGTCATTAGGAAGTAACACATTATGTTAAAATTAATGGAAAATCTCATTCGCCCCATCAATTGTAACTAAACTTTTGTTTTTTTTATATATATTTTTAATATTTCTAAATAATAATTCCAAAAAGTTTTAAAATGTTATGAATATTTATCTATGTGGATGTCTATTATGATTAGAACTTTATCAAAGGAGTTTGATTTATTTATTATTAGGAATATTATCTCTATGAATTAGAGTTTAATGTATTATGTACTTTTTATGCCTATAAATAGATGATTCATTGAAGGCATTGTATACAATTCTATTTTTGAGAATAATACAAATCTCTCTCTTTCTCTCATCTCTTTGTTCTTCTTGTTCTTCTTTATTTTATTCACAACACGTTATCAGCACGATCTCGCTCGCTTAATTACTGTGATTATTGTTGGTGGTTCTCGAAAAGAATTTCAATTTGATATTGGTGACTACATCTATCATATATTCAGCTTACCTTGGAAAGTATGGTATGTTTTATTTTTTTTTTTTTTGATTAAGTGTTTTATATACTAATATAATGATTGATTTATCATTCTCCAAAAGTTAGTATATTCATATCTATTATTTGGTTATTATTTTAATTTATTATTATTTTATTCATACTTGAAGTAACTCTTGAATTAACGAAAATTAAAATTATCGTCGTACTTCATTAGATGGATTGATAAAGCAAACCGAATTAAAGCCCTCAAGGATTTCGGCTAAATGCTATTGGGCGCACAAATTGGAACATTTTATTACACAGTATATTAGTTTTATTCAAAGTTTTTATTATTCCATTCTAATTTATAATTGATTCAATTCATGGATTGTGTTGCCATGTGGTTGTTATATATTTGTTTTATCATTATTATTATTATTATGATAATTTATATGAATAAATTCGAGATATAAAATAACTTTATTATTTGTATCAATTACTTTGTATGTGAATCAAAGGCAAAAGGAATACATTACTTTGATGTGTTTATACATTCATCAAAATGTTGTTTGATTTTAACTATGGTTGTTTATAATTTGATCACATCACTTATAGTTATGTTTATTCAACTTGATATATGACTACTTTTATACTTTTTGATCTAGTCTCAAATATTTTTTTTATTCTATTGATAAAAGTCGATGCTTTTAACCGTGTTTTGAGTTTTACATGTATTCAAATGAGTTGGAAAGAGACATGGCGTAAAAAAAAAGATTATGAGAAGATGCATTGGTTCATTTGCTACGTCATCATTGAGACGAAATTCAATATCGGTAAACTCTATTTTTATTTTTATCTTTTAAAATACAATTTTAAAGTGCGATAAATCATGATGCTTTTGAATTTACAAGAAGATTATTATAAAGTCTATATTTGCTCGAAAGCAATATTTTTTCTTCGTCGAAAAACTCGACCATAGACTTCTCCCAATTTCAAGTTACGAAATTTGTCTTGATCTAAAAAGTTTTATGGGAGGCATTCCCTGAAGTGAATGCAAAGCATGATATTTATTCCATGCGATTATCAATGATGGGGCATTCCCTGAAGTGAATGCAAACATGGTAAATCATTATTCAATTAGAGACATAATTTCGATATAATCCAAGTATAATTGGCTGGACATCCCGTTCTGCGAGGCTACTGGTCTCAAAGGAGGTTTTTAAAGGACCTTGTGGACAGGTTTAACAATGCCGCGTACGAGGATTAAATCTTTGTTATCTGTGATAAGGATATGTAAAAAAAGGTTTTAAAGGCCCACTGGCTCTACTCCATTCCCTGAAGTGAATGTGAGATTATATTATGGAAGGAATAAAAAATCACATTAAAAGTTGTGGTCGTGGTCGAGGCTATGAATATACACATGAAAAATATAGTCGTTTTAAGAATACTTCTACCCGCTGGTAGCAAAGTTATAAGGATGACAAGAGTGATGAAGATCATTCTAAGGAAGTGAAATCCTTTTACCAATGTGATGTTATAAACCATTGGTTTTGTACTTGTCAAACGCCAAAGTATTATGGACTTTATCCATAATCATGAATGATAAATGAAATAAAATATAAACAAAATTTGTTTATGGCGAAAATAATTATGGCGTTATTGGTCCAACTCAATTGGATATTGTTAATTTTCTCATCACCCTTGAAGGGGATAATTTACCATTTATTTTATTTCGCTTATAATCTCTAACAGGAATAATTGGGTTTTTTTATTTTTTATGTTAATTCGTTTTATTTATTATTTATTTATGTTAGTTTGCTTTATGTTTATTAATTTCACATATTATTTATTTACGTTTTATGTTAATTTATTATTTGAAGAATATGATTACTTCCGGAATAAAATATACAATGAATTGTGGCTATTTATGCCTAGAATTGTGGCTATTTATGCCTAGCAGATAATGCAAGTATTCATATTGTACTTAAACATAAGAAATATTTTTCCCATTTAAATGCAAGGGGAAATATGAGTAGTATTTCTCAAAGTACTAAAATATCAATACTTCGGAAGAGCACTTGAAAGTTTATCTCTGATAGATAATCGACTTGATATGATGTGCTATATTTTATATTTTTCATTCCTCGAAGTGAATGATACAAAGTACATATTTTCATTACCTGAAGTAAATGAAACAAAGCACATTTTGAAAAGTGCACAATTATGCATTTCTCGATTAAAATGCAAGGGAATAATGTGAGTAATATATCCGAAAGTACTAATATCACAAAAGGCTCTGGTTGAGCAAATATGTTATTGTCAAATGGAACTTTATTCCATATTCACATTGCGTTATACTCGTCAAAGTCATAAAGAGAGCAATATGAGTTCGCAAACTATCCCTTTGGGAATTATAGATAACATATGTTATCAATTGGCATTTGAAATAAGCCAATATGAATATAAGTTCTGGTAGCCAAAAAGTCAGTTGAAAGCCCTAGGAGAGCTATATATTGCTACCAAAAGATAATTTCAATTGAAAGCTCCGAAAGAGCTAAATATATTCCTATTTAAAGGAATAATTTTGATGGTCATACTAGACATGTACGAGTGAGATTGAATTACTTGTTATGGTAAACAAGGAGTTTACGAATTCAGAGATATATACACATATATATATAGTTGGCATGATCGGTTAGACCATCCTGATCAATAATGGTGCAGAAATTATTGAGATTTACATGCACGTGTATTAAAAGAACCTGTAGTTCTTGTGGTGCTTATTCTCAAAGGAATGAATTAAATTCCACTTATTAAAGAACGTGAAGTTCTTGTGTTGCTTAAAGGAATTGATTAAATTCCACTTACTAAAAGAACTTGAAGTTCTTGTGTTGTTTGTTCTCAAAGGATATAGATGATCCCACTTACCAAAAGAATTAGAACTTAAAGTTCTTGTACCGAAGTTAAGACTGTATGTCTTGCATATCTGAACGAA
This sequence comes from Hibiscus trionum, assembly GCA_030270665.1. Classification (NCBI taxonomy): domain Eukaryota; kingdom Viridiplantae; phylum Streptophyta; class Magnoliopsida; order Malvales; family Malvaceae; genus Hibiscus; species Hibiscus trionum. The sequence goes on along the minus strand of BSYR01000007.1, from coordinate 1,444,964 downwards.
ATATGGGCCCATATATCCACAAATGTGGAAAGTTTTATATGATTTTAGTAGATGCATCTACATTGTTTTATCGACTTACAACCAGAAGTTTGTGAGATTGATTCTAAAAGATTCAGATTATGCAGTTAGACTATTCGTCTTGAAAAGCTAGTGGGTTTATATTTTAGGCTATATCAGTTGTTACAAAGCCTATTGATTATGAAAAATATAGTTTAGCAAAATTTCAATTGGATGCCTCCTATTTAATAGTTAAACTATGAGAACAAAAGAGTTATTATTTATATGGTGTTTCCATATAGCAACACTTATACGCATCAAGCCAACGAGTTATAATAAACTCCCCGTTATGATTGGTTTTTGGTCAGAAACCATAAATTTCCCATTTTATGATTTTTGAATGTGCGATATGAATTGCTCCACCACAACGCACAAAATGGGTAAATAAAAAGGGTTGAGAATATATATTGAGTACGAGTCTCCCATTTTATGATTTATGACATGATTTTTCTCAACATCAGGGGGAGATAATAATCAGCTGGATAGAGGAAAATGAATTATTGTTATCTAGATCCTCGTATATGAACTAGAAGTTCATAAGATAATTCATGTTATTACATGTCAAATGCCAGACATATTTACTGACCCAATGAGAGTAATTAAGTCTCATATACCAGCTGAAATGATCTAAGTTTAAATTACATGTTAGAGCGAGAGAATGTAAATCATGCCTGAAGCATGATAGTTGAAATGGTTCCAATGATCAAAATTCTCGTAAATAGAAAGTAATATGAGATGGTCATATATTGTAGGCGGGTGCTCCTGAAGAGACCCAAGACATAACAAATAATAAAACTCTATAAGAGTTTCAGGTACCTGAAATAAAGATTGAAATCTTGAAGAGATCTCGATGAGTTATGTCATTACGAGAATGGAACTAGAAAATTGGAAAGTTGTCGATAACGATTTTACAAACAATTTTACATAAAATACTTCTATAGAAGTAAAGAAAGAAATCGAGGATCTTGTATAAAATCTATCCAGAAGTATAGATATTGAATTGGCCAATGTTGAAAGACGCTTTGAACTTCTAAAATAGAAGTATTTGGACCACCAGTCCAAACACCTAAAGGTGTAATGCAAGTGAGGCACAAATAAGTAGTCGTAAATACGACTTGAACTATGATTTATGAAAAGTTTTAATTACTTCATGGTGGATGCAATTACTTTGGCAGTTTTTTGAAAATTTTACATGCGTCTAATTATTTGTGGATCCATATTTATCCTTGAAGGATCTAAAATGCTATAAGCATTTGGAAATTTCTGAGGAAATTTATTTAGACATGTCTCATGAATATTTTGGCGTATTTGGTATAATCGCCTTAGTGAATACTAATTGAGAAAATACTATAAGAATGATCAGATTTCCTTATGTATTTTATAAAGGAGTTTGGATCAAGATCCATTATGATAATTTTAGAACTCCTAAAGAGCTTCAAATTGGAAACTCATGAAGTACTTTCAATACAAGTACTTGAATCTTGACATCAAGTTTATCTCGACCTGAAGATCGAGCATTTTTATATATTTCTTTTGTCTATGAATAGACATAAGCTGAAAGAATCTTAAAGAAGATTCAATATGAATAGAATATATCTATTGAGTATCCCAATAGTTGTAAGATTGTTGGATGTGAATAAAGATAATTATATCTTTTCTTGGTCTTGAAGCACTATATATTAGTTGGTCAAGAAATATCTATGAATATACAAAGATCATTACATTTAGATCTTCAAACATTCGTTGATGCCTCCTCAAATGTCGTAGAAATAATTGTTATGCACGAGGCAAGCTAAAAAAAATGTGTTTGGCTAAGACTATTGACCCAACATATCCAAAAGATATGTGGATTTGCTTTTACAAGATATGATAAAAGCTATCTTGTGTGAAGATAACGCAAGATGTATATCTCAGTTTGAAAGTGGATACATCATGGAACATATTACTCCAAAGTTTTCATCCCTCACGATCTTTAGAAAAATGATATTCAAGATTAAATTATGAAGATTCAAAGATCTTCTGTGATGTTTGCATGAGGGGGAGTAAATACGCGTTGCACTCTTTTTCCCTTAACCGAGGTTTTGTCCCAATGGGTTTTCCTGGTAAGGCTTTTAATGAGGCAACATGTTATGCGTATCAAAGATGTGTGTACTCTTTTTCCTTCACTAAAGAATTTTTTTTCCCACTGGGTTTTTATCTTAGTAAGGTTTTAACGAGGCACATTATCTTCATAGACATCCAAGGGGAGTGTTATGAATATTTATCTATGTGGATGTCTATTATGATTAGAACTTTATCAAAGGAGTTTGATTTATTTATTATTAGGAATATTATCTCTATGAATTAGAGTTTAATGTATTATGTACTTCTTATGCCTATAAATAGATGATTCATTGAAGGCATTGTATACAATTCTATTTTTGAGAATAATACAAATCTCTCTCTTTCTCTCATCTCTTTGTTCTTCTTGTTCTTATTCTTGTTCTTCTTTATTTTATTCACAACATAAAAAGAATTTTTTAATAAATATATAGGAATTCACGATTTATTTTTAAACTTATAAAATATTTTTTAAAAATTATAATTTTTTGAAAAAATTTAAAGTAAAATTAACCATGAAAAAACACTTCTTCATGCTCAATCAATCTCAATTACGGTTGAATCTTCTCATGAAACAATCTCCTTCAATTGAAAATTAGTTAGTACTTAAAGGAATTTTATAAAAAGTAGATAATATGCAAAATATTTATATATACTTCGTTGATTTCAAGAAACAAAATGTTAGTAATTTATCAAATAGTTGGGTTTTAGTTATAAAAAAACAGAATAAGATGAAATTGGATGGAGGAAGCAATTTTCAAAAGTAACCCAAAGTTTATGCAAGAAAAACTAACGACACAGCCAGCCACCGATATTAAATGAAATTTTGACCTTTGGGTTAGTTGCTAATTCAAACTTATTTTATTGTTTGACCTCTAAAATCAACAATGCTTTGGATTTTTAGTGTATTCATCTATAAGATTTTATAGAATCTTTTTTGTTTTTTTCTCATAATATATATATATATATTGGTCAAATATTCCAAGTGCTATTGTGAAGAAAAATATTTTTTTTACAAAAATTTGAACCTCGTCAAAAATCTCCTCATAAATAGAATAGGAAAACGTTCCAATCCCGATTAGCGGAAGGGGAAAAGAGTACCTGATCTTTATTAATATATAATTATAAAAATTGTCACCTTACATTGAAAATACCATAACAGATGTTGAAAACCATAGCTCATCACTACTAACCCCACATACATGAATCACTCAAAATAAACTTAACAGAACAAACACCCATATTAACTTGACTCTTCCCAAAATAGTGGGATGAACCTATCGATTCCAGCCTTGGTCAATTTATCAACTTCCACGTTTGCTTCTCGAGAGATAGGCTGAAAAATGCATAACATTTCCCTACTCAACCGCTTGCAAAACAAAATATCTTGCTCAAAAATAGACTGGACTGATACACACTTGTTAATCTATTCCATCAGTAGACCACAATCAGATTCAATAACAAGAGAGAACGAAGACACCCATCATGAATTTTTCAGAATCAAACAGGCTTCCTTAACAACTTTGAGTTCAGCACCTGTAGGGTCAGACATACCAATACATCTAGAAAAACGAATGAGAATTTTACTAGAAGAATCACGTAAAATGACACATATTCCAGCAAGACCAAAGCTTCCTCTCACACTTGCATCAATGTTGAATTTAAGTGTTCCACAAGCAGGGGGACACCAAGAATTCAAAGAAGCGAATTGAGGAGAATTGCAACCAACACTAGGTTTATATATCCCAACCGAAGGACAAAGAAGAAAATACGATGCCGAAGGGAAAGAAAGAGGCCATTTCCCATGGCACCACTAGCCTATTCTTAAGAGAACAGTTTTAAAAAGTTGGTTTTCATCAATAGATATACCATTAAACACAATTTTGTTCCTATATAACCACATTGTCCACGATATACAAAAAAGCCAATTTCTATACCTCGGCAGATGATCGGATAATGGGAGCATCAAACAAAGAATAAAGCCAGCTTTTCAAGTTCTCAGGGATAACTAAGCACACCTTCCGTATCTGACGCTATCGCTGCCAAATTCTCCATGATATCGGGCAGTGCCATAACAAATGCGTAACATATTCAGGGACTCTATGCAGAATGAACATAAGTTGAAATTTGAAAAAGTTAACTGTTGCGTGTTTAGAGTGCTTCACAATTGGTGCAAGTGTACATGTCGCAAATTATAGTATAGATTTAGATATCGTCTCCACAGGGATTGGTTGTAACTCTGGATTCTAATTCCTTGCATTGAAAAGAAAAGTAAATGGTGATGATTGTTAGTAATGCTTAAGGTGAGAACCAAAGGCAAAAGCCTATATCCCACATGGGTTGGGAAAAAGGCTTGTGAAGGGTATTTATAACCATGTTTCCCCCCTCCCTTGTTCAGTGGAAAAGAACAAGTGACATTCTTGTGTTGTTGTTGCTGCCGTCCGGTTGGCTTGGTCTTAAGTTTGGGTAACATGTGTTTTTGACATGTTTGTGCGTGGGTATTATCTTTTTGGAGAAAATTCGTAAGGAATTTTCTCAAGAACAAAGATCATGTGAAAGAATTTTTCTACTTTTTGGAGAAAATTCTTAAGGAAATTTCTTAAGAACCTTGGCCGCTGTGCGAGTTCCTCCAAAGTGGCCTCCATAAGGTGAAAAGTGGCATTGGCGAGCACATTTTGTTGCTCTTCTTTGGGGACACAACGTCGTATTACCTGATCTGCACATTGTTTAAACAAAAGAGGCTCGTCCCAATAATAATGCTTAGCATCATGTCGGAACCGCTTCTTTCCTTGGTGAGTAAGATCATAAGGCAAAATATCGCTAACCAAAAAATTAACTAAATCAGTATATTAGGGAGTTGTCGTGGAAACAAATAACCGCTCATCTGGGAATGTGTCGTGGATCTCCAAGGGATCAGAATCCTCATCTCCATTTTCCATCCTTGAGAAGTGATCAGCAACATGATTCTTCGATCCTTTACTGTCCTTAATTTCAATGTCAAACTCTTGTAAAAGCAATATCCAACGAATTAAAAGAGGTTTGACATCTTTTTTAGCAAATAAATACTTAATTTCCGAATGGTCAGTATGGACAAAATTACCTTCGTACCAATCAAATGGGAATATAACTTGTCAAAAGTGAAAACTACCGCTAGTAATTCTTTTTTCGTTGTTGTGTAATTCAGTTGAGCACCATTAAAGGTTTTACTAGAATAATATATCACATGAAAAATTTTACCTTTCCGCTGACCTAAAACAACCCCTACCGCAAAATCGCTCGCGTCGCACATGAGTTCGAATGGTAGGGACCAATCGGGTAAAACGACGATGGGTGTCATGGCAAGTTGTTTCTTTAGGGTTTCAAATGCCTGGGCGCAGGAATCATCAAAATCGAAAGCTTTGTCCTGTTCAAGCAAGCTACACAAGGGTTTAGTAATCTTAGAAAAATTATGAATAAACCTTATGTAAAAACCTGCATGTCCGAGGAAGCTTCGAATCCCTTTGATTGATTTTAGTGGTGGTAATTTCTCAATTATTTCTACCTTGGCTCTATCTACTTCGATACCCTTGGATGGGATCTTATGACCGAGCACGATACCTTCGTCCACCATAAAATGACACTTTTCACAGTTTAAAACTAGATCGGATTCTTCACATCTAACACCTTATCCAAAATGACGAGGCAAATATTGAAGCTATATCTGAATACCGAGAAGTCGTCCATGAAGATTTCAAGGAAATCTTCTACCATGTTGGAGAAAATTGCCATCATATACCTTTGAAAGGTTGTTAGAGTACTGCATAATCGAAATGGCACCCTTCAAAATGCGTATGTACCATGCGGGCATGTGAAGGTGGTCTTTTCCTAATCCTCTGGTGCTATGGCGATCTAGTTATAACCTGAATAGACATCAAGAAAATAATAAAAGGATTTTCCTTCAAGTCGGTCAAGCATTTGGTCAATAAAGGGTAAGGGAAAATGATCTTTCCTAGTAGCTTTATTTCACTTATGGCAATCTATACAAACACTCCAACTGGTGACAGTCCTAGTTGAAATAAGTTCGTTGTTTTCATTACTTACCATAGTTATACCTCATTTTTTGGTACACATTGGACTGGACTTACCCATACACGATCGAAGATAGGATATATGATATCTGCATCAAGCCACTTTATGATTTCCTTCATCGTGACTCCCTTTATGACATGGTTAAGTCTCCGTTGCGCCTCAATAGAAGGTTTGTGATCATCCTTCAATAGGATCTTGTGCATACATATTGCCGGACTAATTCCTTTCAAGTATGCAATTGTTCACCCTATTGCCTTTTTGTGCAGTGCCAACATGTCAATCAACCTTTTTTCCCGTTCAAGTTGTAGCTTAGAAGAAATTATTACGGGAAATGTGTTATTGGTTTCTAAATAAGCATATTGCAATTGCCCTGACAATGGTTTCAATAGAGGAATGGGAGGTTGTTCAATAGAAGGATTTATGAGTTTACCTTCCCTACCTGAGTAATCTAATGGTTCAAAATATTTACCTAGTCGACTTACTACCCAATTTTCTTCATTTTGTTCCTCACGTCTGGTTCCTCAAGTTCCTCATGTTCGACAATGCAATTGCCAATGCAATTCTCCTCCATGTCAAATTTGAATTTGGTGATGGCTTGAATAACTTGGCATTCTTATGGATCGTGAGCATGCTTTAGGGTTTGGAAAATATTTAGCTTTATTTACTGGTCATTCACCCGCATTGTGAGTTCTGCCCTCTCAACATCAATCAATGTCCTTCTCGTTGCTAAGATCGGTCTCCCAAGCATAATAGGTGCGAACTCATCTTCTTCACAATCCAAAACAATGAAATCAACGGGAAAAATAAATTTATCAACTCTTACCAAAATATCCTCGATTTTTTCCTCTGGTGCACATAAGATCTGTCCGCAAGCTATAACATAATTGTTGTAGGTCTCACCTTTCCTATGCCCAATCTCTGAAAAATAGATTTCGGCATAAGATTTAAGCTTCCTCCAAGATCGCATAACGCCTTCCCGTTATAGTGATTCCCTATTGCACATGGTATTGTAAAACTGTCGAGATCTTTAAGTTTGGGTGGCATTCGGTTGTGCAACATTGCCATGCGTCCTTCTGTCACATTAATTGTCTCAAACTCTCATAACCTACTCCTCTTAGAGACAATGTCTTTAAGAAACTTAGCATAGTTTGACATTTGTTCTATTTCTTAAACCAAAGGCAAGTTAATGTGGACTTGCTTCAAGATGTCAAGGAATTTCTTGAACTGGTACTCTTGTTTCTGCCTTTTCAGCCTCTGTAGGAATGGTGGTGGTATTCTGATCTCCTCATCTTTTCCTTTCACATCTGGTCTGGAACTCTTGGATGGACTTTCCACGGCATCAGGACTTGCCGTGGTAACTGCTGGACTAGTAGATGATCTTGCCGCGACAACTAGTCTTGCCGGGGCATCTGCTGGAAGCTCATCATCCACGATTTCATAAGTGTTGTTGGCTACATTTTTCTGAGAAGGATCACTAACTGTAGTTTGGATAGGTTCGTTATTCGCTTTTGATCCACTTCGAGTGGTGATCACCTTATGTTAGGCTCGATATCCTTCAACCGAATTGCTTTCCAAGTGTGGAGAAGATTGATTTTTGGGTGTTTTTGGTGAAAGCAAAAGTTGAAAGAATATGGACAAGGATTTAGAGTGGTTCGGCTTTCTAACCAAAGCCTACATCCACTACCTTAGCTTCCCACTAAGGATTTCCAAAATTCACTCTTGAATTTCTTCCCCTTTTCTATGCTAAGGAGGCAACCTTTACACACTCGAAGCTTTCTAACCCAAAGCTTGAGTAAACCCTCTTGTACAAAGAGAAATTCAAAGAAAACAAGAAATCCCTCTAAAAGGTATGTGTTTGCACTAATTAAGCATTCACCCAATCCTAAAATACTTGAGCAATTATAACAATGTAAGCTCACAAGTGTCTATAAAAAGGATGAAAATTAAGCACTAAAACATGGTTTGATCATAATGTTGTTGACTTGTGGATCATTAGTCTTTCATAGATGCTTGGAGGTCCCTTTTATACTCCCAATTGAGTTCCTAGCCATTGGAGACCATTGTGATTAAATTGGAGCCGTTGAGGCCTTTATTTCTTGCAATAAATGTTGTTCTCGAGCTGTCCGTATCGATACGCGAGTAGCCGTATCGGTACGCCCTTCTTCAGAACTAGTCGTTATGCTCTTTTCAACTGATGTGTATCGATACGCTTATATCCGTATCGGTACGGCCTGCAATACAAATAGTCATTGGGAAATTGATAGTTGAAAACCATTAGGCGTATCGATATTCCACGTAGCGTATCGGTACACGTCCTCTCCGTATCGGTACGACCAAGTCGTATCGGTACGGGTTTTGGCTACTGGAATTTTCCTGTAGCTAAAACCCTCAAGCGTATCGATGCAGGGTACACTGTATTCGTACGGTTACTTGAAAACTCAGGTTTGGCTACTTTAAAGACATTTTAAAACATTCCAAATCCTTATAAAATCCATCAAACATGTTTTCAAGTTGTTTGGACTTATAAACATTTTTGAAATCTTTTCAATTTAGTCCAAAACATTTTTTCTATTAATATATCAAAACAAACATCTCAACAATCTCCCCCTTTTTGATATAATACAATGAAAGATTACACAAGTGGGTTTACAAGAATTTGACTCTAATAGCTCAAAGGTTTGGATACATGCTTGGATTGTTGCAAATAGGTTAAATAGTTGTTGTTGTAGCTTTTGAGGATTGTTTGTATACCATTGCATTGATTTCTAGCAGTTCTGGTGGTTGAGATCATCAATAGAACCGTTGGGCTTCATTTTTCCCGCAATAAATGCACTTCTGCAATCTACCGAATCGATACTCAAACAAGGGTATCGATAGCTGTCTCAAAACCGAAAGAGTTGTTGTGCACATTTAACAGAGCGTATCAATATGCATATGGGCATATCGGTACGGGCATAGTGTAAAAATAGGGGCGTATCGATACTCTAATAGTGTATCGATACGGATTTTACTCACTAGAATCCTGAGTAAAACTTAGCAAAAAGTGTATCGATGCGCTATATGGGCGTATCATATCATTTAGGATTTATCTTTTATCATGCACCTTTGTCTTAAGGAACCCTATGCTTTGATTTTGTTTTAAGGGTTTAGTTTGGATATAAGTTTGAAGTTATTTTGAACTGTTATTGTTTTGGATTTCTATTTGAACTTTAATGATATTATGTTGCATAATTATGCTTTATCTTGTGCTTTATTATTATATCTTGTCTATATCATTGAATTTTTGCATTGATTTTGATCCAACAAAAAGGGGGATAAGTGTAAAATATAATTTTTTTACAAACTTTTGAAAACCAATCTTAAATTAAGGGGGAGTAAACTTTTCAAAATACTTAAAAATTTACTTTGGTTTTGTTATATCAAAAGAGGGAGATTGTAAAACCTAATTTGATTTTGATATAACAAAGTGTCTAAGGACCTATCTGTAAAAGTAAATAAATTTTTAAGTATTTCAAAGTCTCACAAATTGACAAGAAAACTTGAACCAAAATGTTTCTAAGTCAAATAAATTGTTCAAGCAAATTTTTTCTAAGTGTTACAGCCCATAACCTACTTGTACGCTAAAGCATATCGATACGCTGTAATCGTATCAATAGGATTTTGAGGTTTTAGAATTTTAATCGACAAAAGCGTATCGATATGGTTATACCCGTATCGATACAATATTTGATTTGGGCTTAACTATAAAGCATAGCACATTGATATGATTGTACCCGTATCGATACAGTTTGATCTGATTCGATAAATCTTTGCATTTAAAGTTTTTGACCGTTGCTTGTTAGTTATGATTTCAGCCAAATTTTAAACGGTTGTTGCACCGTATTGATACGCCCATATAGCGTATCGATACACTTTTTGCTAACGTTTTACTCAGGATTCTAGTGAGAAAAATCCAAATCGATATGGTCTTAGAGTATCGATATGCCCCTATTTTTACACTATGCTCGTACCGGTATGCTCATACGCGTACCTATACGCCCTCTTAAATGTGTACAATAGCTCTTTCTGTTTTGAGACAGGCATCGATACCCTTTTTCGAGTACCGATACGGCAGGTTGTAGAAGTGCATTTATTGCGGGAAAAATGAAGCCCAAAGGCTCTATTGATGATCTCAACCACCAGAACGACTAGAAATCAATGCAATGGTATATAAACAAGCCGCAAAAGCTACAACAACAACTATTAAACGTATTTGCAACAATCCAAGCTTATATCTAAACCCTTGAGCTATTATAGTCAAATTCTTGTAACCCAAGTTGTGTAATCTTTCATTATGTTATCTTATTTTAAGTTTGGGGAGTGTTTAAGTGTACTTGGACAATTCATTAACCTTGTGAGAGGCATTTTTCAGATTGTCAATCTTCTCTATATTTGAGAGAGACTTGGTTAATCCTTGGGTAGAAGGATTAACTGATTGTAAGGTTTCCTCCTAATCCGAGAAAAGAAGACGGATTTCTAGTGAAATTGGTTGAAAATCCTTAGTGGGAGCTAAGGTAGTGGATGTAGAGCTTGTTCTAAACTTGAACCACTATAAATTGTCTTGTCTTCAATTTCCAATCTTTCAATTCACTCCCTTTAATTTGGAAAAGCCAATTCACCCCTGGCCATTTTCAATTCGTTTGAGAAAATTGCCCCCTCTTGCATTCAGAATTTGAGCAAATTGCCATGCTTGCGTCTCTAATGCTTTTATGGCTGCTCCTTGATTCTGCATTGTCATCTCGGACCTGTTGATAAACGTGTCAGTTCGTTTCATGAAATTACTACTTTTAGCCATATAAGATTCAATTTTCGTCATAAAAGCACTAAGAGCATGTTCTGCTGGAATTCCGTTGCTTGAGTATTCTGACTATGCTGATTAATGGCGTTATTCTGGTTACTCCATGAAAAATTAGGGTGCTTCCTCCTGGCTAGATTGTATTTGTTAGACATCACATTGTTGTTCCGATTGTATTTTCCAACGTAAAAACTAGACTCTTGGTTATGTGGATACTCAGAAAAATCATGGTTACCATTACATAAATCACAAAATGAGTCTACTACCTTGATTTTCTGTGTGTTAGCAGGTCGTTGCATATTCTTAACCAAATCGGTTAAGGTAGCCAACTATGCGGAAATAGATTCTGATGATTCAAGCTCGTTTATAGTGGTGTTCCGTATGACTACCCCTCTTCTAGTAGTTGGGAACTGATAATCATTTTTTGCAAGCCTGTTCTAGATGTCTATTGCTTCCTCCGGTGACTTGCCTAGGAGTATGTCATTTGCTCAGGCATCTACCATCATCCTCGTCGGTGTGTTTACTGAGTTGTAAAACATCATCAGTTGTGTCCATTCTAGGACTCCGTGCATGAAACATTTGCGTAAAAGCTCCTTGTACCGCTCTCAAGCCTCGTACATGGACTCACCATCTACCTGCCGAAAATAAGTAATATCGTTACGCAATTTATTAGTTATATTTGTAGAACTAAATCTAGCAAGGAAATCACGACATAAATCCGTCCAAGATTCTAGAGATCCGGATGGAATAGTATTCAACCACGATTTTGCCATATCCTTTAGTGAATAGGGGAATAATTTTAGCCTTAGGACATCCTCATGGACTCCTTGTTGCTTGAATGAATTGCAAATTTTCAGGAATGATTTGAGATGTTGTCTGACATCTTTAGTTGTCGATCCGCCAAATTGTCCAATTGTAATGATCATATTGAACATTAATGGCTTCAATTCAAAATGGGCAGCTTCAATTTCAGGGGTGACAACTCATGGAGTGTGACCATTGAGATCTTTCTCTAAATAGTCTCGGATGGGTTTGTTCCTTACACGAACATGTTGCTCGAATAAAGCGCCTCCTCCTCTTGCCTCGACATTCTAGTTGTCGATTGGATCAACAAGTGGATCTACCATTGCTGCTCTTTACTCCCATAATCTTGTACGAAAAACTTGCTCTATCTCGGGTTCAAGTGGGTAATCTTGTGTTGTCGGTCTTGCCCTTGTCATACACCAATGACAAACCAAGTTTTATCCCCTTGAAACTAAATAAGGAAATAAAATAATAAAATAAAAAGAAATAAAAAGAAACAAAGGTGCAAGAAATCCAAGAACAAAGTCGCTATTGCCAATCCCCGGCAACAGCGCCAAAAACTTGTTGCGTGTTTAGAGTGCTTCACAATTGGTGCAAGTGTAGACATTGCAAGTTATAGTATAGATTTAGATATCGTCTCCACAGGGATTGATTGTAACTATGGATTCTAATTCCTCGCACTGAAAAAAAAAATTAAATTGTGATGATAATAGGAGTTGAATTAACAAGTAAATAAAGAGATTGAAATTGAATATGAGAGAGTAAGCTAGGTTGTCGTGAGTCGTGGTGTGATGATTGAATGAATCGTCATGGTAATCGGTTGCTGAAGCAACGCAATTTTCTTGCGAAATAGAATTAGTTGAATTGCTTGGGCAACAAGGAATGGTGCAAATGCTTGGGCAATTAGGCGTCTCCCTTCAAAGCTCGGCGAAGCGTTCTTCAATTGCTTCTTGTTATCCCTAACTCAAAACACTAGTCATTTGTTCATGCCTTGGTGATACATCCATGCACTAACCGTGGGTGAACAATAACCGATCTTACGCTCCTCTTAGCTGTTGAAATCCGCAAATTATTCCTAATTCGGATTAGTCTTCACCATCGACTGATTGAATAAAGACCATGTTCACTCGTTTCTTGAATCTAACTCTTCCGAGTCTAGATAAATGGATAACACTCAAGATCTTCTCTCGATTCTCTCAAGATAAAAATAGAAAAGCCAAGAATGAACAAACTTTGAATCCAATTGCAATCAAGAACCTAAACAATCCAAACATTTATCAAAACCACAAACTCAAATAACCCAAGCCAATATGGTTTAGTTTATGGCTGGTTTCAAAAGAAATACAAAGAAAAATTTCCCAAGCATAAATCTCATGAACTAAAGAAGAAGAAGAAAAAGATGATTTTTTCTCGCGCTTTCTCTTTTTACGTGCCTCCTTTCTTTTTTCCCTTTTGTGCAACTGAGAATTTTCCTTACATATGTACGGGATGGGCCCTAATTAGGGTTAGGAAAAGGTTGGTCTTTTTGGTCTTTTGGCGAATCATCCTTGTCTTCTGTGGGCTGACTGGGCGCCTGAATTTCCACGACAATTTGCACTTGTCATGGCAATTCTAACCTGCACATATTAAAACGCACCAGCAACAAATTTTTCCATGAAAAATAACCCAAATGTAATACCAAGCTCAATAACGAAAGAAACTAGGAAATCATGCATGAATGCTTAATCAATGCAACCAAAATGTGCCTAAGTCTAACAATAATGTGAGCAAAAAGGGCAAGAAAAACAGTACTTTTACACACTCATCATTAATATCTTTTTTGATTAATTCTACATTGGTTGGAACCTTTTCCTTCACCAATTTCCATACAAATGTTTCCACATTGGGAAGGGCAATACCTGACCAAATGAGGCTCCAAAATTTGTCAACAGAACCAGCTGAGTGAGCCACCTTATCAAAATACAGTTAAGAATTGTACCACTCATTTGGGTTAATAGACCATCGAATGGTGTCTTTGTAACCCCCTCGACCTGACCTAGTTGCTAGATTTGAATCAAAGAGATCACATTGGTTTGTCGAAGTAAACCCGAACTAACTAACTCGAACTTAGTTCCATTATTTTCTTTTATCTTATCTAGATGCAACATTAGGTCATATGGCATACATACAAGCAGCGATCAAATTTACAATCAAATTGGACATCAAATTGACATCTAACTGCGCAAATGAGGAATTTAGGGACCAAATTGTAAATCTAGAAAATTATAGGAACTTTAACAAATTCCTTGTTACCAATCATCAATTAATTAGGTTTCATGCTAACATGTGAATTTTTTAGTTGCTAAATTTCCACATTGAGCTTCCAAAGTATGGATTGAAGAAGAATGGTCGTGTACTATAGCTTTAGTACGAGAGAATTGTTTTCGCACCATTTTCTCAAAAAGAGCAAATGGATCAGATATAGATGACGGAGCATAGTGACTAGTCTGTGACTGTATCTTAGACAGTGTACCATACTGCGATTGTGCTCCGTACAATGACTGCTAATTTTGCGAAGATGAATATTGTAGTTGCACTTTGTTCTGTTGTGACTGCAATAGAGCTTGTGGAGTATACTGTTGTTGCAGATAACTAAAATTCCTTTTGCCACACACTAGAGTTCCCTTGGAAAGTATTATTCGATGATCCATCGACAAGATGTCTTGTAGGCGCATTCAACCCATTGTTGAAGATCTCAATTTGAGTTTCTTGTTGAAGGCCTTGATTAGGAAAATGTCGCAACAGTGACTTGTAGCGTTCCCAAGTAGAGTGAATATTTTCATCATCTAGTTGGTAATAAGCAGTGATATCATTCCTTAAGTCGGAGCTTAATCTCGATGGTTAAACCGTAACACAAAATGTGTTGCAAGATCATTCTAGAAAGTGATAGATCCAACAAGTAATCCAAAAAACCATGTACGAGCTCTGCCCTGTGAAGAGTAAGGAAGTAATTGCATATGTAAGGCCTCATCACGAAACACCTTGTTGACTAAAAGAAGCACAAATTAATAAAAATGATTGAATATGCTCTCGTGCATCTTCATGTGGAAACCCAATATATTTCCTATTCGAGTTGAGCATTTGGAACATGATTGGCTTCAACTCTAAATTTCCAACTTGAATAGGTGGTCGAACCACTACTGGTTGTAAATCATCCAAAAGAGGAACTATGCCATCTTGAATTGTTCTATTTTGAACTTGAACTGGTGGATGCAGCGGTGGATCTTCAAGATTTTGTGGGTGCAATATCGATATGGCCTCATTGTTGACTTGTCTTGCCATTTCACTTTGTTCTCTAAGTCTTCTTCTAAGATTCCGTTCAATTTCTGGATCAGGTGTGAAAAGTGGTGTAGCAGAACTTCTAGTCATATAACACAAAATATGCAAATAAAAAGAAAGGAAAACAACAAAAATACGTAAAAGTTAGTAGCAACTACAAACTAAATAAATGAAATAGAATTGTAAACAAAAACATAAACACCAAATAACGTCATCTTGGCAACGGTGCAAAAACTTGATCGGTGAAATAACGTCACATGAGATGTGCATGCGTAACTACCAATGCAAGTATAGTTAACAGATAGATTCTGTTAGATATCGATCCCACTGGGATAGGAATTTGGTTGTATTCTTATGTCGATGCAAGCAATTCTGAAAGTAAAGAGGATTGTGACTGTAATTGTGGCTGTAAAGGAAGATAAAAAGATTTGAATTGAAGATTTATGTGGAAGTAATAAGAACAAACTAACAAAGATAGAAGATTATAAATTAAGGAACTAGATCCCCTCGGTTTAACTCGACAAACTACTAAATACAACAAGGCAACAACATAAGACGATTCAATTAAATAATATTGAGCTTGCTTACTCACTTTCCTTCAACTTTTCAACGATGACTCAAATATGTAATTCTACCACAACTTCCATTACTGGTCGAAACTGCACATTATCGAACAAGTGGATCAACTCTCGTTGTATCCTATCCAACTCTCGTTGTAATGCTTGTTAATATGAATTGTCAATGCATCTTTCGATGCCAATGGTTAAGCTAGACATTTCCATGCAAACATCATTCAAATCCAACAATTGAAATATAAAGAAAGATCATGAGATTATATTGAATTAAAAACAAAAAATAATTCAAGTTCATAAGCAAACTAAATGGTAAATCGTCGCCATTCAAATACAAAGAAATATATAAACTCAAATGGAACCTTTACTCCTAGTAAGCTTCAAAGAGAACCTTCACATTTTCACTTGTTTCGGCATTTAGATCTTCATTTTTACAAAGGATTCTGCCTCGTCTCTCCTCGGTTCTTCAAAAATTAAGCTCAAGCGGCCATGAGAAGAGCTTCGAATCGTTTTAAGATGATGAAGAATTATAATCCGTCTTGAGTCTCTAACTCTCTCCTTAAAAATGTCCTTTTTATAAGTCGTTGTGATGAGGACACATGTCCTTCATGTAAATTGTGTGATGGATTGTCATACTCAATTTGGTATAACAGGCTATACAACTGGCGTATTCGTCCTTATCCTTAACGATCTGGACAACTGGAGGCTGCAGTGACGAACCTGGCTACACTGAATAAACTTCTTCCGCAGGGACATTAACATTACAGTGATAAAGCAGCAAAAAGGCAAAAATTTGCATAAAAAGAGAACAGATTACTAGAGTTAAAGAAAATGTAAATGTTAAACTAAAAATGCATAAATGAATGCATGAGGCATTGATGTATGGACAAATTAACTAATAAATAAGGAAAAAATACATGCTCTTTAGAGAGCTATCACCAACCTCTATGGTTACTATCATAAACAAGTCGCCCAATTAAGTTACCGAGTTATTACTTATTTTTCTCCTATAAAGGGATAAAATCTCAATCCTCAGTTTGATAGCCTTTTTTTATCTCATTAGGAGTCCATTGGACTACATTCCATAAATTTTCAGTCCAATGGCTCAAACTCAACATTTTTTAGCAGAATGTCTAGTGGGTGTCGGTATTGGCCCTCGCGTACCGATACTCACGTGTGTACCGATACTATAACCCCCTCGACCTGGTCTGGATGAAAAGACCGAACTAAACAAATCACGCGAGGATTATTGAAGTAAACCGGGAGGTTTACCCCAATAAACGACCCTATTGTTTTTTCATTTTATCTTGTTTAGATTCTCATTATGATCCTAAGTGTTTAACATCATAGCGGAACATTCATAACTCAATCAAACATCAATTTGGGACATAATTGCATTCAATTACACTTTATGGACCATTTTGTAATTTCACCCAATTACAGGGACTTATGCCACTTTTGTGTTACCAACCTTTAATTAGTCACATTGCATGCATCTCTGTCAAATCTCAACTTAAAACAATCATCCATGCTCATTTAATTGCATATATAACATTTAGGAACTAAAACGTAAAGAAACAGAACATTCAAATATGCTTTTAAAAACCTTACCAGTTGGCCGTATCGATACCCTTAGAGTCGGTATCGATACGCCCATGATAGAAAGTCTCCAAGATTCAAGTTACAAGACCGTATTGATACCCTTTAAGCCCGTATCGATAGCCCAAAAAACCAGTAGCATAAAACTATATCGATACGGCCCAGTGTATAGATACGCCCCTTCAATTTTGCTTGGTTCGTATCAATACGCTTACAACCGTATCGATGCCCATTGACCTGCAATCTCATATTTTGCTGGTTTTTCATACTTTAATCCATTCTAACACATTCCAATATACTTCTAACAAGCATACAACTTAAACAAACATCAAACCTCAGACAAACATGGCAATTTCATCAACTAGGCGTAGATATAAGCAACATTTAATACTATAAGCATGATTTCTATGCAAAAAGCCAATTAAGATTCAGAACTTAAACCAAATCAAAATCCAGCAAACAAAGGCCATTTACAAGTCATTAAGGGAATTTCAAACATGCCTCAGAACAAGGAGTTCCAAAACACAATCTCCCAAACACAAAGCATCCTCCCATTGCTAATTTATTACTAATGTGTAAACTTAAAACCATACTTGAGCAAAGTGTCACTCCTTGGTGATTCTTCCTTGCTTTCTTGTTGCCCCAAAATCTATTTCTCTGAATTGTTAGAAAAAGATAGCGTAAGCAAAATAGCTTAGTCAGGGATGCTTAAAACAAACCAACAATGCATTAAAACCATTTCTCATTTAGAAATCTTTATCTCATCGCGCTCTTTCTATCTCATGCTTGAAATCATTTTCAAAGCAAACACATCATTAAAACCACATGTACCATCTATCTCATGCATTCATCAAAATGCAAAATCTCAAGGCCTAGCCTTACATGCTTAAATCTCATAAAGCATTCCTCAAATCATATTCTCATATGCAAAACATCATGCATAAAATCATTTATAACAAGGTACATGTGAATCTCATATATTGGCCTTTTAGCAACATTACTCGGATATGCGGATAGCTTGACTAAATGTCAAGTTCTACCCCCGTGGAATCTCACATCACCAGACTCTCATGGCGACATCTCTCATCGTCTCAAAGCTTGGGTGTTTCACTAAGACCTACAGTGGTGGAATCTCTTATCACCACACCCTCACTTTGGAAAGGGATGACACTACACCCATTGCCCGAACCAAAGAGCACGTATGAATTTTGTATTTTATTGTGCACTTCTCATCCTATTGGTCGACCAATTATATCCGGTAACAATAATCTCATTTTATGCCAATATATAACATTTTAAACATCAATTACCCTCTGTTTTCAATGCATCAACATAAAAATATTTCATCTCATATCAAATGTATATTTAGAACATAACATTTTCACAACAACTCTATCTCTTTTAAATCAACATTCTATTTCATGAGATTAATTAAGCCAGCAAAACATTTCTAAAATCATGCATAAACAATGGATTATCATCTATCTTTAAAACAAGATCATGAACGTGAAAATCAATGGGACATAAGCCGAGAAATGAGAGCGGAACAACTCAAACTTACTTTCGGGTTTAGATTAGTGTTTCAAACTCAATCTAAACCCCCCAAACCTTGTTTCCATGTCCTTGACAACACTTTAAAACCAATTCCACTCACCGATCACACCTCACTTGCTTTGCCGAAGCGAAATCAAGCTTCCGAAGCTTTCGAAACTTCACCAAACGTGTCTGATACAAACCCCCTATTTATACTGCATAAAAACAGAGAATCAATGCATCTCAATGCATTAAAATCACCAGCAACCCATGTTATCTCGTTTCTCTGCCCAAAAACACCAAATAGCACATCCAAAACAACTGAAAACACATTCGATTACTTCCGAAACTTGACCCAGCCAAAATCTAACACTTTCATCAAATTTTAATCATCAATTACCATCTAAAACCAACCTAATTGCATCCATAAACTTCCAGCAACACCAAAACCACATTATCAAGCCAAAAACTCAAATCTAACAACCTAAACAACTAGAGATCCAAACCAATTCGGGATTATTATGATAAAACCTCTATTTTAACATCATTTAACATTCAAATCATAACTAAAATCAATCTCAAATCATACAAAACAGTAGCAATACGAAAATCCTTAGAAATCACCTTTTAAAGTTTGATTCATCAATTTTCATCAATTAAATCAAAAAACCTTGTTAATAACCATATTTAGAGAGCAAAAGACTTGGGAATTTCATTAAAGAACTTTGATTAGAGAAGTTAAACGAAATTTACCTCTAACCTTTTCTTTTTCCTTTAAATGACAAGATTTTGTAAAAATCCTTCAAGATTACTTTCAGAATAATGATGAACAAGCTTAGGAAATCATTTGTGAAACAAACAGAAGTTAAAAGATGAAGATCTATGGAACTTTAGAGAGAAAATAGTGTTTGGCTGTTTGAAAAATGAGAGAATGAAAGTTACGTCAATAGCCTTAGATAATTAAAAATCCCTTTTTATTAAAATCTCATTTTTATTTCCTATTTATTAAATCATTTAAAATGGTCAAATTAAAGGAAAAGGTTCATTAATTAAATGGTATCTCCTTAAATATTCTATGTTTTGGCCCTCTTTCAAAACAATCCTTAAAAATAGATTTTGCAC
The DNA here is from genome assembly GCA_030270665.1 of Hibiscus trionum. Taxonomy (NCBI): domain Eukaryota; kingdom Viridiplantae; phylum Streptophyta; class Magnoliopsida; order Malvales; family Malvaceae; genus Hibiscus; species Hibiscus trionum. Next base: position 1,424,957 of record BSYR01000007.1, on the reverse strand, counting down.
TTTTTACAAAATAGTCACTAAATCGAAATCTCGACCTTCCAAAAGACATTTTCTAAAATTGCATTTACCAAACGTTTCTATATATTTTTAGAAGATTTTAGGAATTTTTCCCAAAATTTATCATATCCCGAACTATGTTTTTCCTTAACCGCTCTCGAAAACTCAGATCTCCAGTTTAGGCTCTACTAACCCTGAACTAATGCTAAAAGCTTCTAGGCCCAAAAACCCAGGCGTTACAACTCTCCTCCACTTAGGAAATTTCATCCTCGAAATTTTACCTGAAGGAAAAGATTGAGGAAAGTGTTTCTTCATGTCATCCTTTCTGTCCCATGTGGCTTCTTCAACACCACGATGTCGCCACAAGACTTCGACCAACTCAATGATCTTACCACGAAGAACTTTGCTGTCCGAATCCAAGATCTTGACCGGCTCTTCATCATAGGACAAATCTGAATTCAACTCAATCTCTTCAACATACAGAACATGAGACGAATCCGATCTATACTTACGAAGCATGGATACATGGAAAACATCATGTATCTTCTCTATCTCGGAAGGCAATCTCAGCCTATAAGCAACAAGTCCAACACGCTCAAGCACCTCATACGATCCAATAAACCTCGGACTCAGCTTGCCCTTCTAGCCAAATCTCATCACCTTCTTCCAAGGTGACACCTTCAAAAACATCTTATCTCTACAGCATACTCAATCTCCTTACGCTTTAAATCTGCGTAAGACTTTTGCCGATCTGAAGCTGCTTTCAACCTTTCACTAATAAGCTTCACTTTCTCCGTAGTGAATTTAAGCACATTAGGCAAAGAAACCAACTTTTGCCCTGCTTCTGCCCAACAAAGAGGCGTTCTACACTTCCTTCTATACAAGGCCTCATAAGGAGCCATTTGAATGCTAACCTAATAATTGTTATTGTAAGCAAACTCCACTAAGGGTAACTGTTTCTCCAGAGAACCTTGGAAATCAATGATGCAACATCTCAACATGTCTTCCAACACTTGGATAACTCTGTGAGACTGACCATCCGTTTAAGGATGATACGAAGTACTGAAATTCAAACGCGTACCCAAAGCTTGAAGTAGACACTCCCAAAACATTGTTGTAAAACGTGGATCTCGATCCGAAACAATGGACTTAGGCACCCCATGTAACCTCACAATCTCATAAATGTACAAATCCATCAACTTGTTTAACGTATACGTAGTATGCCCCGCCAAACAATGTGCACACTTCGTAAAATGATCAACAATCACCCAAATGGAATTCTTCTTGGACGGTGTCAAAGGCAAATCTGTCACGAAATCCATGGTGATTCTCTCCCTTTTTCATTTTGGGATCTTCAAAGGTTGCAACAATCCATAAGGAAATTGATGCTCAACTTTAACTCGTTGACAAACCATACACTTACTAACAAAGTCAGCAACATCTTTCTTCAAACCAACCCAATAGTACTCATCCTTCAACCCACGATACATCTTTGTACTATCAGGGTGCATAGCAAAATGACTGCTATGAGCCTCAATCAAAATAGTGCACCTTAGCTCAACATCTTCCGGCACCATTATTTGACTCTTAAAACACAAAACACCATCATTATTGAAACAAAAGTCTGTTGGATTTCCTTCCGCAATGTCCTGAACATGCGATACCAACGAATCATCCAACGACTGCTTCTCCTTAATCAACTCCACTAACGAGGGATTCACTTGCAATTCAGCCACTAAACCACCATCTCGTGATATACTCAACTGAACAAACATCCCCCTTAACTCTACACTTCTCACCATAAAGATAATGCATCCATATCTTCAAGGCAAACACCACCATAGCTAACTCAATGTCATGCATAAGGTAATTACGCTCATGCACTTTTAACTATCGAGATGCATAAGCTACCACCCTACCCTCTTGCATCAACACACATCCCAACCCAACATAGGATGTATCACTATACATCACAAGCTCTTTTCCCGATTCAGGTTGAATCAAGATAGGAGCTTGCGTCAACGTTTCCTTCAAATTCTCGAAAGCTTGCTACCTAGCCTCCGTCCACTCAAACTTAACGTCCTTTTGCAACAATTTCGTCAAAGTAGAAGCAATCTTTGAGAAACCATCCAGGAACCTACAGTAGTATCCCGCCAAACCAAGGAAACTACGCACCTCATGAACCGACTTAGGTGACTTCCAATTCATCATTGCTTCAAACTTTTGAGGATCAACTCTAATCCCTTCGGCCGACACCACATGACCAAGGAAAACAACTTCCTTAAGACAAAACTCGCACATGCTCAACTTAACATAAAGCTGATTTTCGTACAAGACTTGCAACACAATCCACAAATGCATATCATGATCCTCCTCGATACGAGAATACACGATAATGTCATTGATAAAAACAACTACAAACCTATCCAATAACTCATAAAACACGCGATTCATCATATCCATGAATGCAGCAGGGGGATTAGTCAAACCAAATGGCATCACCAAGAACTCATAATGCCCATACTTTGTACGGAAAATTGTCTTAGGTACATCCACATCATTCACCTTCAATTGGTAATATCCAGATCTTAGATCAATCTTAGAAAACACCTCGAAACTGATCAAAAGGATCATTTTTACATGCAAAAGTGATGCGCAATTAGCGTGTAAGTGTACATGGTGCCAAGTTATAATATTTAAGATATCGTCTCCATAGGGATTGTGACAACTTTTTGGAGTTCATTTTTCTGCATAAATAAAGTAAAAAACTGATATAAGAAGTTGGTTTGATTGAAGCTAAAACTAAAACAAGTAAAATAAATTGAGATATCAGAGTGAGAGAATGGGTCGGTATTGGATGTTCCATAGTGTGGAGAATTGATGTACTGTCTCGGCACTATTTTGCTGATCAACTTAACAAATTCAGCCACTGCCCACAAATATGCCTCAGCAGGCGCCTGCCTCGGAAGAGATGTGTGAGATTTCATGGGTAGTTAAGTGATGATTCAAGGTTCGACAAGGCTCCCTTTTACGACTCCCTCTTCTCCCGAAGTGTGAAGTACTATTAGCGAACACGTCTTGGATGATACCTCCCAGCGTGAATCTAAGGGTGAACACCAACCGGTTGTGGATCCTCTTTTAGCCGCTGAACTTCTTAACTTATTCCTAAGCCGAAGTAGCTTTACCCTATGATTGGATAAAACCGTGTCTACTAGTTTTGTGAGTTCAACTCTCCCGATATTGAACAGATGGATTGAAGCACTCTTCTCTCCCGATAAGGATTGCGACAATGAAGAACCAAAAGTAAACAAATTTTGAATTTTATTGTAAAACTGAAATCCTAAACGAATACAACAAGACTCTCAGAACTACTACACAACCAACCCTTAGCCCTAGGGAAGGTTTAGACCATGATGGGTTTTGACGGCACAAGGGTTTCGACAAGAAGGAGTTTCTCTCTAATCTCAATTGTGTTCTCTCCTTCCAGTTGATTACATATAAATAGGGGAGGAGCCTAAGCCTAAGTTGGTTTAGGGTAGGAATACTAGTTAAAGTATCATTACAACTCATTAAAAGATCATTAAATACTCTTAGATTCTCGTTTGACTTTTCTTTAACTTGACTTTGACCTGGCTCTTCTTTGTCTGCTGGGCTCTAATGCACGTGCAAGTGGTCTCTAAAAATCAAGCTTGATCAGCTCTTTCTATCACATACTACGTTGCATTTTTCCATTCTTCCTTGAAGTGCTGCCTTGGCGACAAGTAGTTGACTGCCTCGGTGGGGATATGGACTGGTGTGCAGATGTTGACACAACTTTACATTATGGTTTTTTCCTCCTTGATCTGCTCTTCTGATGCTCCAACAGCTTCCACTTGTAGATTCCAACTTTCTCGTTATCTGCCCTCTTTGCTGCCTCGGTGGCTTCTGCCTGAGTGGGTACATACGCACAGGGAGAAAACGCACTTGAGTAGTATCATATGTATAAAATCAACTAAATTCATCAAACAAGGAAGATTATCTAATCTATGCTATTTTGTGTATGTTACCTAATAAATGCAACCTAAACTATACATAAGAAAAACAATAATTGAGCTAAACTAGGGTATAAATATATGACTTTTACACACTTAACACACCCTCAAACTCGAACTATTGCTTTTCCTCAAGCAATGCAATCTAATGATAACATGACAAAACTTAAAATCATATGAAAAACTAAGTTTAGAAAGCATCTTGAGAAACCTTTATATACCGTGTAGATTTATGCCTAATTAGCAAACCTTTGAATGACAAAATATTTACCCGAAACCAAACTATGTATCTCGTGAGTGTCTGTGTTCCTTGTGATAAGCATGATTCTTCAGCTTCTAAGTAAACCTTTGATAGACACCTTAATGTCCTTGGGTTTCCCTCTAAGTTCTTTTGTCAATTTAACCACTAGTTGCCGGTAAAAGGCTTTTCTAATGATTGAATTATATTTTTTTTCTCTAGAGCCAGTTTCGGGCACCTCTAGGACGTCTCGTTTTTTTCAATGTCAAGTTCTACTCAAGTTTACTAGGTGAAATACTTAAGTTTCCTAGAAGTCCTAAAATCAAAACTAGTCACAAAGAGTGTTCTCTTTTAAGTTCAGACTATAGTAGGATTCTAAGTTAACCTAAAGTCATGCTAAGGTTGCCGCCTAGGCGGGCTATCTACCGTGGCGGGTAAAGGATACTCAAGAATTTTTCTCAAACATAAGAGTTCATTAAGCTTTAAATAAAGGCATGTTACAATTAGAACCTAATTCAAATAGAAAGACATAAAAAACAAGAAAAACAAATAAAGGAAAAAGAAAAAAGAAAATTATAGGACTAATTCCGCCCCAAACTCGAGAGGAGCATTGACCTCAATTCATGCCTACATACACAAAATTAATGCATAGATTAGATAAAAAGTAACAAAAGAGAAGAACGGGAGAGCATCTTAAGTTGGTTGTGATTCAGAGGAGCTGTCGTCATTGCCAATGATCACCCTCTTCCGTGATGCCTTCTTGAAGCGCTTGGCACCCTCGGTGGCTGTTCGCAGGAAGGAGGATTGGGTTGAACCTCGCGTTTGCCGCCGTCTTCACTGTCGGGACAGACTTCGACGGCAGAGTGATTTCTCTTCGCTCGTGGGGAGAATGACGGTTCGAGCTTCCTTGTAAAGGTATGCACCGAGTCCTGCCATACAAAGTCGTCTTAGAGGAAGCCTTGAGGTAGCCTGAGTCGGAGCGTCCTAGTTTATCGGCCGCTGCTCTAGATGTTTGCCCTTGTTCCCTAACTGGGGCTGTCGCCATGTCTATTTGGTTGTCAGAGCTGGAGAGGACCTCGGTGGCTGTGGCAGCTCTGGAGGCTTGAGGCTCGCTTGATATGGAAGCGGTCAAAGTTGTGGAGGCTGTCGGATGTGTTGACGAGGCAGAAGGTGCGGTGGTTGTGTCTGGTGCTGCAGTGGCAAATATCTCAACAGGGAACTATAGAAAGTTAGCCGCCGGGAAATTTTCCTTGATGGTGGTGGCAGTGGCGTTGTTGAAGTCCCAGATATATGCCATGAAGGTTAGTTGGCGGCGTTCCATTCGATCGAGCTGTGTTGCTTAGCCGCCAATGGTAGTTGCCGGGGCGGGTTGCTGAAAGTGCTACTGACTGCCCATCTCTGACGCTAGGGCAAAGTTTTTTGGGGTGGCGGCTGCGATCTCCATCTTCCGAAGAATTATCTCCCTCCTTCACCCGGTTCGTTCTGGTGTCACAGTGTCGGTTGGCGTGGCTGCAACAAGTGCCTTCTCGCACAACATCGTGATCAGGCTGGGGAAGAAGAGTTGTCCCTTGGTTTTCTGCCCACACTCGTAAATTTCGTTAGCAATAATCGAACTTACATTTACGCACCTTTTATTGATGATGGAGTGGAGGAACGCCAATCTTGGTTTGTCGACGGTGGAGTTGTGGGATGTGGGTAACAATCGTCTCTTCACAAATGTGTTCCAAAGCTTTGCATCAGGCAACAAATTCTGGCGGTTAACGGTTCCTCTATTTCTTACAAAATATGCTGGAAAGATAAGATTGTCTACTCTTACTATGATGTCCTCGATCTTTCCTTCCGGTTGCACATAAGAGTGACCAGCTAGCTAAAGTATGACGGTGGTGGGTTTAGCTCTTCCAATCCCTAGTTTTTCAAACAATGCTTTGGGCATCACGTTGATGCTTGCCCTAAGGTCGCATAAGGCCCTCCCCTCATATTGGCTCCCAATCGCGCAAGGTATGAGGAAACTGACTGGATCTCTTAGTTTGGGCAGTGTTTTGTTGTGCAGCATGGCCATGCATTTTTCCGTCATGGCTATCGTTTCAAACTCTCTGATTCTTTTCCGTTTGGAAACCATTTCTTTTGGAAACCTTGCATAGTTAGGCCTTTTTTGTATGGCTTCCACCAGGGGTATGTTGATGTGCACTTGCTTCAGAATGTCCAGAAATTTTTTGAACTGGTGATCTTGGTTCTGGTGTTTCAGCTTTTGTGCATGATCTTCATGTTTCACAGTGGTACGGCGAGAGTCAGCCGGGGCAGATGGTTTTGGGTTTGCCGTGGCGGGCTTGCTTGCTTCCATTTGAGTGACTGATTTGATGGCCTTACGCTACTCGTAAGTGGGTTTTCTTGCGACTTCAGTATCGCTGGGCAATCCTTATATAGGTCTGGTGTTCAAAACTTGAGCAAATTATCCAACTTGAGTCTCTAGTGACTTTAAGGTTGCCTCATGATTCTACATTCTCATCTCAGTCCTGTCCATGAAAGCCTCAGTCTTTTTAACAAATAAATCCATGTTGGACATATAGGTACCTGTTTGAGTCATGAAGGCACTTAAAGTCTGCTCCAAGGCACTAGGTGCTGCCTGTTGCGGCGGCGACTGCCACGACATCGTCTTCTGAAATCCTTGTGTTTGATTCGTCTGAGTAGCTGGATTCAGAGCGTTGTTGGGGTTACTCCATGAGAAGTTTGAATGCCTCTTCCAACTAGGGTTGTAGGTGTTCGTTGTTGGGTTGTTTTTCCTATTGAAGTTTCCTACAAAGATGCTGGTTTTTGTCCCTTGTTGGCACTCAGATGAATCGTGGTCTCCCCCACATTGGTTGCAAAAGGCTTCAATTGCTTTGACTTGCTGTGTATTATTCTGCCCTTGCATCGCTTCTATCATCTTCGTCAACCGAGCGACTTATGCTACGAGTGCATCCGATGTTCCTAACTCGTTTGTTGTGGCCTGCCTTCTTATGCCGCCTCGGCGGGTACTAGGAACTGATAGTCGTTTTTGGCCATCATGTTCAGAATTTGAATTGCTTCAGTGGGCTCCTTGTCGAGCAATGTACCGTTGGCAGAGGAATCCATCATTATCCTTGTTGGTATGTTCACACTGTTGTAGAATATAGATACTAGTGTTCATTCTGGAAATCCGTGGGAGGGGCATTTATTCAGCAATTCGCAGTATCTCTCCCATGCCTCACACATTGGTTCATCACCTGTTTGTCGAAACGTAGTGATGTCAGTCCGTAGTTTATTGGTCAAATTGACAGGATTGAAGCGAGCTAAGAAATCTCTGCATAATTATGTCCAAGATTCAATGGACTCCGATGGTAGGCTTTTAAACCAATTCTTTGCCCTATCCCTCAGTGAATAGGGAAATAATCTGAGATGCAGCACGTCCGGATGAACTCCATCGATTTTCAAAGGACTTGCAGATATCCAGGAAAGAATTCATGTGCTGGCGGGAATCTTCAGTGGCAGAACCTCTAAATTGTCCAAGCGTATTCAGCATGTTGAACACGACGGGTTTGAGTTCGAAGTGGTCCGCTTCTATTTTAGGATCGATCACGCCAGAGTTCAGCCTTCTAAGATCTTCCTCCAGGTAGTCTCTAACTAACCGCTGAGCGGCAGGAAGTTGCCTGTCATTACCCACCGCGGCATTGTCGCCTGGGGACGGTGGTAGTTGCTGGTCCTGGATGTTTTCTTGATCACCCATGGCATCTTTGTTTGCTTTTCTTAATCTACGTGCAGTGCGTTCAGGCTCTGGATCGTATTCTCACAAGAGTTATTTTTGGTTGGCGCTGGTCATAAACCAAATGAAACTAGGGGGTTAAACGAAAAAAATAAAAGTGCATAAAAACAAAAAGTTGTACGCCAATCTCCGGCAACTGCACCAAAAAATTGTTGCATGAAAAAGTGATGCGCAATTAGCGTGCAAGTGTACACGGTGCCAAGTTATAGTATTTAAGATATCGTCTCCACATAGATAGTGACAACTTTTCAGAATTCCATTTTCTACACGAATAAAGTAAAAACACTGATATAAGAAGTTGGTTTGATTGAAGCTAAAACTAAAACAAGTAAAATAAATTGAGATATCAAAGTGAGAGAATGGGATGTTATTGGATGTTTCGTAGTGTGGAGAATTGATGTACTGTCTCAGAATAGTTTTGCTGATCAACTTAACAACTTCAGCCAGCGCCCACAAGTATGCCTCGATAGGTGCCCGCCTCGGCAGAGTTGTGTGAGATTGCATGGGCAGTTAAGCGATGATTCAAGGTTCGACAAGGCTCCCTTCTATGACTCCCTCTTCTCCCGAAGCTTGAAGTACTATTGGCGAACACGTCTTGGATGATACCGCTCGGCGTGAATCTAAGGGCGAACACCAACCGATTGTGGATTCTCTTTTAGCCGCTAAACTTCCTAACTTATCCCTAAGCCGAAGTAACTTTACCCTATGGTTGGATAAAACCATATTTACTAGTTTCGTGAGTTCAACTCTCCTGATATTGATAAAATGGATTGAAACCCTCTTCTCTCCCGATGAAGATTGCGACAATGAAGAACAAAGAGTAAACAAACCTTGAATTTTATTGCAAAACTGAAATCCTAAACGAATACAACAAGACTCTCAGAACTACTACACAACCAACCCTTAGCCCTAGAGAAGGTTTAGAACATGGTGGGTTTTGACGGCACAAGGGTTTCGACAAGAAGGTGTTTCTCTCTAATCTCAATTGTGTTCTCTCGTTCAAGTTGATTATATATATATATATATATGTGGGAGGAGCCTAGGCCTAAGTCGGTTTAGGGTATGAATTCTAGTTAAAGTATGATTACAACTTATTAAAAGATCATTAAATACTCCTAGATTCCCGTTTGACTTTTGTTCAACTTGACTTTCACTTGGCTCTTCTTTGTCTGCTAGGCTCCAATGCACGTGCAAGTGGTCTCTAAAAATCGGGCTTGATGAGCTCTTTTTATCGCATACCACGTTGCATTTTTTCATTCTTCCTTGAAGTGTTGCCTCGGCAGAAAGTAGTTGACTGCCTCGGCGGGGATATGGACTGGTGTGCAGATGTTGACACAGCTTTACATTCCGATTCTTTCCTCCTCTATCAATTCTCCTTATGCTCCAACAGCTTCCTCTTTCAAGTCTCAGCTTTCTTTTCATCTGCCCTCTTTGTTGCCTCGATGGCGTTTGCCTGGGCGGGTACCTACGCACAGGGAGAAAACGCACTTGAGCCGTATCATATGTATAAAATCAACTAAATTCATCAAACAAGGCAGATTATCTGATCTATGTTATTTTGTGTATGTTACCTAAATAATGCAACCTAAACTATACTTAAGAACAACAATAATTGAGCTAAACTAGGGTATAAATATACAACTTTTACATACTTAACAATAATCAATTCTTGGCAAAGGATACTTGTTCTTGACTATTAACTTGTTCAATTGATGATAATCTATACACATTCTCATCGTGCCATCCTTCTTCTTCACAAACAAGACTGGTGCATCCCATGGTGAAACACTAGGCCTAATGAAACCTCGGTCAAGCAACTCATGAAGTCGCGTCTTCAATTCCTTCAACTCCTTAGGTGCCATTCGATATGGAGCAATAGACACTGGAGTCGTATTTTCATACAACTCAATGCCAAACTCAACATCTCTACTGGGTGGCAAACCATACAATTCTTCCGGAAATACTCTCGGAAACTCACATATCGTTTGTATGTCTTGTACCTGCACCTCCTTTGAACCAAGATTCCTCACATAAGCCAGAAAAGCTTCGCATCCCAAACCTAAAAACCGACTCGCTTCAAGAGCCGAAACCACATTAGACAAGAATGTCACATTCTCACCTACAACCACCACCTCATAATCATCGGCAAGTTTCAACGAAACTCGCTTGGTCTCAAAATAAACCATAACTCTATGCTTAGACAACCAAATCCATACCAAGAATTACATCGAAACCATAGAAAGACAATTCCATAAGATCAACCTCAAACACATGACCTTGAACAGACAAAGAACATCTCTTATACAACTTTCTTGTAACAATCGTTTCACCAAAAGAACTTGTTACACGCATAAAAACATCCAACAACTCAACAGGCAAATCAAGCGCTTGTGCATGCTCACGCAATATGTATGAATGAGTAGAACCAAAATCAATCAAAGAAAGTAATGATAAGGATTGCAAAGTAAAGGTACCAGCGGTCACATCCGTGTCATTCCTTCCCTCTCGGTGTGCATACACCCTAGCTTGTCTAGCTCCCTCAGGCTGAACAACAACAATATGAGCAACATTCCTTTGCCCATCATGTCTACGCTGAAAGTTACCACAACTGCAACCACGACCTCTCTGTGACTAAGCAGCTCGCACCGGAGCTTGTCCATCTCTAACCGGCTGTGGACAATCACGCTTCATATGTCGTCATGATTAACAATTCCAGTACGTACCCAAGTTACCCCAGCACTCTCATGTGTGCCTCCTACCACACTGGTTACAATCTGGTGTACAAACGAAAGCATTCTGGCCTTGTTGCCCCCGACCAGGATTACCTTCACCTCCCCTTGGATCAGGCTGGTACCTCCTATCCTTGTGCTTCTTATAATGATCCTTTCCACCATCATACTCAGCAACCCTCTTTACAGAGCTAGAACCACCCGAACGAATAGCCATACCCAAAATATGTTCGATGTCCTTAACTTGAGTGACTAAGACATCAAGATCGGTGTAGTCAGATGCCAACATGTAGGTCTTAACATCCTTCACCAGCCCATAACGAAAATGATCGCATCTCTTCTATTCATCGGGAACCAGCTCAGGAGTATACTGGCTCAACATAACGAACTGAACTTCATATTCGGAAACTGACATGTTCTCTTGCACCAAGGACATAAACTCTCGCTTCTTCTCATCAAGATAGCGAACACCCAAATAATTTCTCTTGAAAGCATTTCCAAAGAACTCCCAAGAATCATCAGCACACTCCATACTCGTAGTGATGGTCATCCACCATGTCTAAGCATCTCCGTGAAGCAAAAAGACAACATAACCCAACTTTTGCACATCATTGAAACTCATCTGACCAAGAATCCTTTTGGTAATATCAAACCAAGCCTTAGAACCATCAGAAGATAGACCTCTAAACTCAGTTCCACCCAAACTGCGCAAACGATCTAAAAGTGTCTGAATCAAAGGTGTCATATCAGAACCAGGCTGAGCTGCGGCCACGTGCATACCCGCTATCGCTGCCTGAAAAGCCCCAGCTATAGCCTGAATCAAAGGTGTCATATCAGCAGCAGCTTGTCCTTGCGCTGCTTGAGATCCAACACCTCAAACACCAACTCCCGATCTACTTCCACCACCACCAGGAGAAGGAGGCGGAAAATTCTCAATGTTCTCATCTATCTCATTCTCAACCACATTACACACATTGCCTTTAAGCTCTCATCTCGGTCACATTATCAAAATGGTATAGCTAAAAAGAATGCAACAATAAAAACCATCAGGCTAGCAAAATCAAGAATCCAATGTGCTCAAAGTTTTTACTTTCCAAAACAAAAATTATCTTCACATTAGTAATAATATGGCAATGGGTACCCTTTAACCTCTCCCCGAATAACATATACAAAAATAATTCATGTTATCAAACACTGTGCATTTCACATAGATCAAACAATAATCAAAACATGGCATAATCAATCACCGTGTATAGCATTCATCAAGGATTCAACCAAACAAAAACATCACATCAACCTTACCTCCCAATTCTTTTGAAAACATGGCTCTAATACCACCAAATGTAACCCCCTCGACCCGGTCTGGGTGAAAAGACTGAACTGAACGGATCACACATGGAATATTGAAGTAAACCAGGAGGTTTACCTCAATAAACAACCCTATTTTTTCATTTTATCTTGTCTAGATGCTCATTACGATCCTAAGTGTTTAACATCGTAGCGGAACATTCATAACTCGATCAGACATCGATTCGGGACTCAATTGCATTCAATTACACTTTAGGGACCATTTAGTAATTTCACCCAATTACAGGGACTTATTTCATTTTTATGTTACCAACCTTTAATTAATCCCATTACATGCATCTCTGTCAAATCTCAACTTAAAACAATCATTCATGCTCATTTAATTGCATATATAACATTCGGGGACTAAAACGAAAAGAAATAGAACATTCAAAGGTGCTTTTAACCAACTTACCAGCTGGCCGTATCGATACCCTTAGAGTCGGTATCGATACGCCCACGATAACACGTCTCCAAGATTCAATTTCAACAAGACCGTATCGATACCCTCTAAGCCCGTATCGATACCCAAAAACCAGTAACATAAAACTGTATCGATACAGTCCCGTGTATCGAGATGCCCCTTCAAGTTTTCTTGGTCCGTATCGATACCCTTATAATCGTACCGATGCCCATTGACCTGTAATCTCATATTTTGATGGTTTTTCATACTTTAATCCATTCTAACACATTCCAATATACTTCTAACAAGTATACAACTTAAACAAACATCAAACCTCAGACAAACATGGAAAATTCATCAACTAGGCGTAGAGATAAGCAACATTTGAAACTATAGGCATGCTTCCTATGCAAAAAGCCAATTAAGTGTCAGAACTCAAACCAAAGCAAAATCTAGCAAATAAAGGTCATTTACAAGTCATTAAGGGTATTTCAAACATGCCTCCAAATAGAGAGTTCCAAAACACAATCTCCCAAACACAAAACATCCTCCCATTGCCAATTTATTACTAATGTGTAAACTTAAAACCATACTTGAGCAAAGTTTCACTCCTTGGTGATTCTTCCTTGGTTTCTTGCTGCCCCAAAAGCTATTTCTCTACATTGCTGGAAAAGAGAGCGTAAGCAAAATTTCTTAGTGAGGGATGCTCAAAACAAACCAACAACATTGCATTTTTAAACCATTTCTCATTTAGAAATCTCTATCCAATCATGCTCTTCCTATCTCATGCTTGAAATCATTTTCAAAGCAAACCACATGTACCATCTATCTCATGCATTCATCAAAATGCAAAATCTCAAGGCATAGCCTTGCATGCTTAAATCTCATAAAGCATTCCTCAAATCATATTATCATATGCATAAAATCATTTATAACAAGGTACATGTGAATCTCATATATTGACATTTTAGCAACATTACTCAGATATGCAGATAGTTTGACTAAATGTCAAGTCTTACCCCGGTTAAATCTCACATCACCGGACCCTCATGGTCGCATCTCTCATCGCCACAAAGCTTGGGTGTTTCACCAAGACCTACCGTGGTGGAATCTCTCATCACCACACTCTCACTTTGGAACAAGATGGCACTACCCCCGTTGCCCGAACCAAAGAGCACAAACGAATTTTATAGTTTATAGTGCACTTCTCATCCTATTGGTCGACCAATTATATTCGGTAAAAATAATCTCATTTTATGCCAATATATAACATTTTAATTATCAATTACCCACTGCTTTCAATGAATCAACATAAAACAATTTCATCCCATATCAAATGCATATTTAGAAAATAGCATTTTCACAACAACATTATCTCTTTGAAATCAACATTCTATCTCATGGGATTAATTAAGCCAACAAAGCATTTCTCAAATCATGCATAAATAGTGGATTATCATCTATCTTTAAAACAAGAGCATGAACGTGAAAATCAATGGGACATAAGCCGAGAAATGAGAGCGGAGAATACTTTAAAACCAATTTCACTCACCGATCACACCTCGCTTGCTTTGACAAAGCGAATTCAAGCTTCCGAAACTTCACCAAAAGTGTCTGATACAAACTCCCCTATTTATACTGCATAAAAACAGAGAATTAATGCATCTCAATGCATTAAATTCACTAGCAACCCATGTTATCTCGCTGCTCTGCCCAAAAACACAAAATCGCACATCCGAAACAACCGAAAATACCTTCAATTACTTCCAAAACTTGACCTAGCCAAAATATAACACTTCCATCCAATTTTAATCATCAATTACCATATAAACACAACCTAATTGCATCCATAAACTTCCAGCAACACAAAAACCACATTATCACGCCAGAAACCCAAATCAACAACCTAAACAACTAGAGATCCAAACTAATTTGAGATTATTATGATAAAACCTCTATTTTAACATCATTTAACATTTAAATCAAAACTACAATCAATCTCAAATCATACAAAACAATAGCAAAATGAAAATCCATAGAAATCACCTTTTAAAGCTTGATTCATCAATTAAATCACAAAACATTGTTAATAACCATATTTAGAGAGCCAAAGACTTGGGAATTTCATTAAATAACTTGATTAGAGGAGTTAAACGAAACTTACCTCTAACCTTTGCCTTTTCCTTTAAATGACAAGATTTTGTAGAAATCCTTCAAGATTGGTTTGAGAATAAAGATGGAAAAGCTTTGGAAATCATTTGTGAAACAAAAAGAAGTTAAAAGATGAAGATCTTTGGAACTTTAGAGAGAAAATAGAGTGTTTGGCTATTTGAAAAATGAGAGAATGAAAGTTACGTCAATTAGCCTTAGATAATTAAAAATCCCTTTTTATTAAAATCTTATTTTTATTAAATCATTTAAAATTGTCAAATTCAAGGAAAAGGTTCATTAATTAAATGGTAGCCCCCTAAAGATTCTAAGTTTTGGCCCTCTTTCAAAAGAGTGCTTAAAAACATATTTTGTACTTTTAACAAAATAGTCAATTAAAACGAAATCTCGACCCTCCAAAAGCCATTTTCTAAAATTGCATTTACCAAACCTTTCTATATATTTTTAGAAGATTATAGGAATTTTCCCATAATTTTATCATATCCTAAACTACATTTTCCCTAAACCAATTCTGGAAACTCGGATCGCTAGTTTAGGCTCTACTAACCCCGGAATAACGCTAAAAGCTTCTAGGCACAAAAACTCGGGCGTTACATATACCAATTTGGTATACTGAATTTTTCTAAGCCTTGGCGTACCAGTACAAGTTGAATATTGTAATGATACCTCTTTGAGAGTTCATTTTCAATCAACAGTGTTCTTGAACCCAAAACACTAGGGTACCGGTACGACTCCCCGTGTGCCAGTACCAAAGCCCAGAAATGAGTTCCTAGGCTTGAGAAATCATCCCTAAAGTCCCTCAAATTGGAACCAGTAACCCCTTAACTCGATCTTACATCTCATGGAAGTTATTTATGGTGGTTTGCTACCATTGTTACATGCATTTAACATCAAATACGAGTTTTACCATTTGAGGGTCTCTACCACCCAAACACCCAAAAGCAACCTCAAACCATAAAATCATGCAAGATAATTAATTTACGATTTTCAAGAAGTGTAGGAGTCAGAGATGTACTGACCGTAAGCTAGAAATCCTAGAATAACTCACTCACTAAGCTCCTTCAACTTCCTTTCCTTGACCCAAGCTTGGAATAACCCTAAATCACCTCCTCTTGCCATACAAACATGAAAACGAATAAAGACTTGAGATAATTGTTAAAGGAAGACTTAGCTACGAATTTACAACATCAAACATGAAAGGAAAGCTTCAAAACCCCATAAAGCTCTAGACTTTCCAAAAACCCAAAAAGTCTCTTATCTCTTTTCTAAGGGATTTTGGTCTCTTTAAAAAGCTCTTCAAATGTAGATCAACATATTTGATTCTTGAACTTCAAATAGAAGAAATGATGAATAAAGCTTGGATTTTAAAGCTCCATGGTTATGGAGATTTAAAGAAAGAAGAGAGAAAAAGATGAAGGGGGAAGGGCGAGCTAAGCATGTCTCACCTTTCCCATGTGAAGACAACCCAATATTAAAGGGTGGTCGGCCCCTATTTCAAAAAGGGATAAAACCTCAATATAAAAATTCTGAAATTCTCGTTTGTCATAAAATAGTCCCTTTTAAATCTCAGCCCAATTCTCATCCAAAAAGGCACAAACTTAACCCAATGGGTCTAATGGCCCAATCTAACGTGAAGGTTCATAACCCGGCTCAACACCTAATTGTTGACTCAAAAATTCAGGTCGTTACATGGCGTGCTAGGGTTGCCATGGCGTTCAACCCTAGGGTTGACCTTGGGAGCTTCCGATATTTTTGGAGGAAATAGATCCTTCCCTTTTACCTTAAAACAATTTATTCGCAATCATTTAACATAAATTTTGGTTGGGAGTAATAGTTGTGCGCTGGGTCATTTATTGTGTAGGAGTGGTATCACCACCATTTTGAAGGAGGTTTGAAAACCAATTTTGTCATATTGTGATGAAAAGGATTTTTGACATGTATCATTTATATTACTGTGACTAAATTGATACACGTAAACGTCCGGTGACCACCAAACTTTGGGGGCGGTCCTATTTTGACCATCCAACTAAGCAACTCGTTAATTAGTCCATCAAACTTTTAAATTGGTCATATTTTGACCACTGCCGTTAAAAAACTAACGAAGAGGCGACATGACAGTTAACAAAAATTTGTATAATTACACATTTGGTCCCTATTAGTTATCTATTATATCAATTTGGTCTTAATTTTAACTTAATGAAATAAAATTAATCAACAAATCATATCACGACATGTGTCATCACCCGATTGGATGATTTTACTCTAATTTTAATCATTTTTAATATATTTATTTGTCACCACCTAGTTAAGCAAAAATTAAAGAGAAATATTGGTGCTTGGAGTGATTTGAACCTATGAACTCTAGATTAAAACCCTAAGGCTTTAATATTTTTCCAACCTATTCTTTGTGACATGAATTGCTTTATTTTATATATATCTTATAATGTAGTAAATACTATGGAAAAAAGAAACAAAAATAGTTGAGAGGGGACTCGAACCCGGATCACTTGGATATGCAAAACATATAAATCTCTAATTCAATTTAAATCATTAATTTAAAATAAAACATTTTAGTTATAGGGTGAACTACTCAGGTGACCACCGAACTACAATAGCGCTTCTATTTTGACCATCCAACTAAGAAACTCGTCAATCAGACCATCAACCTTTTAAATTGGTCATATTTTAACCATCGTCGTTAAAAAAACTACCGGATGAGGTGATGTGGCAATTAACGGAATTTTGTATAATTATACATTTGGTCCCTATTATTTATCTATTATATCAATTTGGTCCTAATTTTAATTTAATTAGATAAAATTAGTCAACCAGTTAGATAACAACACGTGTCATCACCCGATTGGATTAATTTACTCTAATTCTAAATTTATTTTATTTAATCATTTTTACCCAATCAAATAGTGACACGTGTCACCTATGAATTTTTTAATCCCATAATTTGAACCCATAACGTTTGAGAAAGAATTCAACACCTCAACCACTAGGCTAACTTAAATTACTTATTTATATCTTACAACAAATGAATCTTAAACTTGTATTTTAGTTCTACAAATCTCAGATAAAACAATATCCTTCGTTTTCTTTCCTTTCCTTTTCCTTTGGTGAATCATTATACATAAATCACCTTGTGATTCTCTATTAAGTCTCTTTTGGGGGAAACTCCTCTCTAAACTCCTCCAGGTAGGTCCATGTGATTCTCTTTTGGCAAAAGGTCAAAAGTAGCCTATAACATTTGACCTTTTGGTTACTTTGGCCCTTATTCTTTTTTATGGTCCAAACAACCACCTAACGTTTTATTTTTGTTCAAATTTTACCCCTGTTGGATGGAAACAGTTAGTCAACTAACAGTCAACACCAGAGGCTGACGTGGCATGTCTGCATGGCATGGGGAGATGACCTGGCAATGCCACGTGGCATTTTTTTGAAGTATAATTTTAAAAAATAAAAAAATAAATTTGAAAAATAACCCCAAAATTTCCAGATGTCACAAAATAGCCCCTAAATTTCGAAATCCCTAACTCCCCCAAACCCAAATCCCAATTTGAGGTGATTCTGTCGTTGATTGCCACGCCGCCGCCCACCATATCGGTCGGCGGATCATCATGATCATTTACCCCACTATCCCATTATCGGAAGTCGACCAACGTCGTGCGAAACGTCAGAAGAAGGCAAAATCATTGAATGGTTCATTTCAACAATTCACGACCAACAACGGCAGAATGGAAGACAAACAGTGTGTGGGTCGTTTGACGTGGGGAGGGTGCTTCATTTTGTCGCCGGCAACACCACCAATGCCGACGGTAGTAGCTGAATTTGGGGGTTTAGGGTTTTAAGGACTATTTGGAAAATATTTGGAAATTTTAGGAAATTTTTAAAAACATATATAATAATTATTTTTTAAATATATATTTTAAACCAATCAGATGATGCCACGTCAGTAAAGTGCCACGTGGCATCATCTGATTGGTTAAAAATATTTTAAAAATATATATTTTTTTTATTTTTAGTTTTTTTAAATTCCACGCCAGCAAAAAGCTACGTGGTACTACCATGTCATCTCCACATGCCGTGCAGACATACCACGTCATCCTTAGGCGTTGACCGTTAGTTGATTAACGGTTTTTATCCAATTGGGGTGAAATTTTAACAAAAATAAAACGTTAGACAGTTGTTTGGGCCAAAAAAAGAATGGGGGCCAAAGTGACCAAAAGGTCAAACGTCTGGGGCTACTTTTGACCTTCTGCCAACAGGGACCTACCTGGAGGAGTTTAGAGAGGAGTTTCCCCCAAAAGAGACTGTAATAGAGAATCACAAGGTGATTTATGTATAATGATTCACCAAAGGAAAGGAAAGGAAATGAAAGATATTGTTTTATCTGAGATTTGCATAACTAAAATGCAAGTTTAAGATTCATTTGTTGTAAGATATAAACAAGTAATTTAAGTTAGCCAAAGTGACTAATCTGGACATGAAAAGTCAGTGGAAACACATGGGAGTCTAAGGTAAAAAGGACTAAAATGAAATAGTAAAGGTCCTAGGTGAATTAACTCATTAAAGTGGACTTATGTGTAATCTGGCAGAATTGACGCTTGAAAATTGGCCTGAGTTTAACTAAAAACTGTATTGATCTAGAAAGGATAAAAATATAAGCCATACATGGTTGAAAAAGTAATTGAATTAGCTTTTCAATGGTATAAATTAATTGAAATTCAAACTTGTAGATTAAAAGATATAGGTTGATTAGTAAATAGTGTACAAACTGCCAGAATCTGGAAAACAATTTAATGCATGTAATACAATGTGTGAATTGAATTTGATATGGTTTTGATACATGCTTATGTTGTATGAATACTAGATTAAGTAAATGGTGTAAAGGATGGATAAGTATCGGGATGAGAATGAGGATTCGGGTATCCCGTAACTTCGGGATACAAGGTGAGTGTAGATATACTTAGGGTTGGGACTTAGGTCCTAACCACCCTTGCATGTCTACTTTATTGTTCAAATAAATATGCCATGAAATGAATCTAATTTCTACTTGGTAAATGTATAAGGGAAGGATGCTTGATTGGAAACTTGATGATGAATACATGAGTGCTTGATCTTCTTGATGATTAATTGAGTTGTTTTGCTTGAGATTTAATATGAATACATGAATGTGGGTGAACCTTGCCGTTTTGGTTGTGGATTCATACTTGCTTGTGATCTATGCTTGGAAATGAATCTAAATCCTATCGGTAATTGGATAATAAAGGGAAGAATGGATATATACAAGACTTGATAAGCTAATGACTTGGTAATAAAGCTTGATAATGAAAATAAATGGAATATGCTTACTTGTATTGTTTGATGTGTTTGAATGGATTGTTTAAATGAGTAATATTATGTGATGTTTGAGAATGCTTGATCACCTCAAAATTGAAATAAGGATTATATGGCCTAATGACTTAAAAAGGAAATTGATCTTGATGTTAGAACCAAAACAATAATAGATATGAAATCTAAACTCAGGATCTATCATGTCAAATCATTAAGAACAATAAACTGAATGCGGAAGTGTACCTGAATTCATTGATAGATTGAAAATCTTGAATCTTGATGTGTAGAAATCCCAAAACTTTGGTATTGATCTTCCAAGAAGATAGGTTATCTCTTGAAGTAAAACTCTCTGACGCGGAATGAGAGAAAAACAAGTTAACCTATTTCTTGGGGACCACTACCTCTTTATATAGTTGATTTATTAAATCAACTATTAAATATTTATAACTCTGCCCCTCATTGAATTATAAATATAGCTTAAGGTATCTACACTTTTATTTCCATGACATTTTAGTACCTATGACACGCTAAACTTAATTGGTCACTTTATTTTGTGTCATACTTTATAATAGCAACATACATTTTACATATGTGCCCACAATTGCGGATTTTAATCCAACAATCTCCCACTTGGGCAACATATGTTTCCTGATAAATGTACAACCTTATGAGCTTAAAATTTTGCTATTATATAATAGGTATTCTATAACAATCTCGTCCATCAACTATATCCACATAGGATCAAAGCGGTCTTCGCCATATCAATCATGACTGGACCCATCAATGGTCATGTATACAAATATAGTCAAATGACATAGATCAATCATGGATGTGTAGCATGGAAAATTACATGAAATGTGAACCATACATGTCTATTTCCAACTGGTCCTCCTAAACCTTAGTGAGATCAACTTTACTGAATTCAGAGTGTGCATAAACCAAAAGAACTTTATTTCTGCAGAAAAAAAAAACTTAAAATATCCTTAAACTGAAGTAACCGAAATTGTGTCTAAAACGAATGAGCATTTTTTTTAAATTACAAACTCCCACTAAAACCGAATATCCTTAAATAACATTACACCCACATGAGTAGTGTGCTCATGAAAGACCTAGGGTGACAATTTCTTAATATGCGCGCAATTATGGAGTTTGTACCAACATGCTCTATAGACACACAACCACTCTGAATTTTCTTTAACAACTAGGAACTTAATATTTATGTGCTTTAAATTTGAAGTGTTCCTATTGTTTATAGAATAAATGAATGCATATTTATTGTCACAAAATAACTGAAGTGGTCTTTCTATTCAATCTATAAGTAGCAGTTCATGTGACATAATTCTTTTGCATCAATATTCTAATAGAATCGAAGTCTGTAAACCTGATGATCTCTAACTTACCAGAACTTCGACATGTGAACATGTAATTTTTTTTGTTCTCTAAAGATATCTCATAACCCCATTGGCTGCTATCTAATGGTCCATAATATGATTCCTCAAATATCTGTCTAACATTCCAACAATGTACACAATTTCCGAAAGCATACATACTTAAGCATAAATTAGATTCTCAATAGCTTATGTATAGAGAATCTTTTAGATTTTCTAAATTTCAAGGTTACTTTTAGGGCATTGAGTAAGATAATACTTATCTTCTTTAGCAATATGAGTGTCACTTGGTTTACTCCCACTAAACTTGTAGTATATACAACTGTCAACCAAATTTATCTCAAAACCAAATGAGATAATCAAAATAAAATTTATATTTTCATTAATAAGAGTCTTACTTAAGCTCATAGATGAATTTCTTTAATTTACATATCATTGATATTGTATCATAAGACACAACTCTATGATTGTACCATATAAATAATTTCTTCAATGTTGCCATTGAAAAACACAAGCTTAACATTCATCTTATGTAGCTCAAAGATTAAAATAAGCAACAAGCGTCGTAATTATCTTGAAAGAGTCTTTCAATAAAAACTTGAGAGAAAGTCTCTACAAAATTAATGTCTTCTTTTAGAGTATATCCTTTAGATACAAGACGTGCTTTATACTTATCCACATTACCATTTTCATCCCTATTGGTTTTAAATATCAATTTACAACCAATAGGTTTGCACCTTAAGGTAATGAGACAAGTTCCTAAACTTTATTGTCTTGTATAAAATTATACTCTTCTTGAATGATATCAATCCACTTTTGAGAGTTAAAACTTTTATGGTCTGATAAAAATGATTGAGTCATTTTCTATCATTCCATTGTTATCTTATTTTCTTGAAGAAATACAATAAAATAATCTGAAATAGTATTTCATCTTCCTCTCGTGGACCTCTTTGAAGACGCTTGTTTTTTTAAGGTTGTTGAGTTTGTTCTTCTGAAACAATCACCTTATCTTGAATGGGAGTTGTTCAACATTATTTTGTTGAGGTACTTGATTCACTTCTTGATTAATGATAGGTGTGAAACCTAAACATCATCAAAAGTGATAATATGAATTAAATTATAATTCAATTCCTCCTCAATAGTAATGTATCTAACCTTATTTCTCCCCCCAAACTCAACATCCTAAAAAAAAATTATAAACTCTCCTTAAAATAATCTTAATTGTGGGATCATAAAATTTACGGCCCATGGATCACTCAAAATAACTGAAGTAGTTGCTCACTTTTGAAGTTTAATTACTTCACATATGTCCTAACTTATACAAAAGAATCAACACTTTGTAACTTATTGTTGTTTCTTTTGACTATAACCCTTAGCAACTTTATTCTAATATTTTCTTTTATTGCCCTTATTCTTAGAGACACTAACTAAATGAGCACTAACCAAATGAGTACTTTTACACTTATAATGCTTCAACTTTTCTAGGAAGCGGTACCAAAATCATAAGAACAAACAATTGTTAGAGAGTTTGATCTTACGTGCCTTAAATTTTGAAGCAATATTAAGAATTTTCATAATCTACTCCCTCACATTTCCTTGACCCTTATACTTCATAGAAGTAAAAAAAAAACATAAGCGATGTCATCTTAACCTTAATGTTTTGGGTAAAACATTTCTTCATTTCGTCAAGGAAACCCTTAGTTTGAGTAGTTTCTTTAAATTTGTGCTCCTAAAAAAATGTTGTAGTTTATGATCATTAGACTCACGTGATTCGAACGATTTCACCTCTCAAAATATTTTTTATAGGTGCTTACCGCAATGAGAGGTGCAAAATGTTCTTTCCTTAATGCAAAGT
Source organism: Hibiscus trionum (assembly GCA_030270665.1). Taxonomy (NCBI): domain Eukaryota; kingdom Viridiplantae; phylum Streptophyta; class Magnoliopsida; order Malvales; family Malvaceae; genus Hibiscus; species Hibiscus trionum. The sequence goes on along the minus strand of BSYR01000007.1, from coordinate 1,401,682 downwards.
CTATGCTCATACAACCAAATACTATATGTATGTGTCTTTTCTTATTCCTTGAAATTAGTTTCACTAAACATGAGTTTAGAATGTATTTAACAGATATTGTGACAAGAAATGATAAATTAACTAAATATAGAACAAAAATAAATAAATAAAACTAAAACAAGCTCACATAAATATTCATAAGTAAACAAATAAATTCAAAATAATGGCTAGTTCCCCTCAAGATACCAAGCACAACATTAATATCAAGTCTTTGGACAGTAATATTAACTGTAAGCGGTACTCTTGTTGTAACAATCAAACATTGACAATAAACTATGTCAAACAATAGGTTAATCTTTGGACTAACGTATTGCTCACATAAAATACCTTATAATTGTCACACATTTATAGCCACAGTTGTCGTTGTAATTCTGCCAAATATTAACTTTCCTTTGGGCCAATTAATAAATGCATGAATTATAAAAACTCATAATCATCTTAATATTTTAAATAAACTAATCTACACAAAAGCGGTCACTTTGGTGACATTATGTTTCAACTAATCCATTAAAATATTAGACATCCAAAGCCAAAATATGAATTTATTTGTTTCAAAATATTTGTCTTAATTTTATCTTTCAATCAAATTAAAAGATAACCACAATAATAATAAATTTGAATAAAGGTAAACCTCATATCAAGATACCGGACACTATATTAATATTTCATCTTTTGACAAAATATTAACTTGTAAGTGATATCTTGGTATAGTAATCAAACATTGATAATAAGAACATGTCAAACAGAAATCTTCCTTTGGGCCGATTTATTGTTGACACGTAAAACTGAATAATTATCACATGTTTATTACCACAGTTGCACATGTAATAATGTTAATTATTAACCTTCCTTTGGGCCGATTAATACTAACATAATCCGACTTACATGCACAAAACCTTCTATATTTCAAAATAAAATAATTTTCACAATAGAGGTCACTTTGGTGACTTAATGCTTCAATTAATTTATCTCAAAATATATAATATAAATATACCGATATTCAGATTTAAAATTTTGTAACTGTCAAAACTGAAATTTCTGATAACACTTGAGTTTTTCGAAATAACCTAAAGTAAGGTTTGTCTGAATGGGGCTATCAAAAATCGAAAAAACCTAAATCTTTGACTGTTTCTTTAAAAATTTCTTAAGCATGCATTTACCAAATTTAAAGTCGGATTCAAAACAATCAATCTTTAGCTAAAAGTCCAAGAAAACACAAGTATCATATAAATGAATAATTCATATAATGAGCGCATGAAGCTTTAATATATTCATAATAACCTAATGATCAAAATTAAAATTTTAATCGAACCGAAGCGAATATACATCAATACCAAATACAAATATGTATATTCCTTAGATAACATTAGCAATATGATTATAAAGTTTCTAAGTCACGAACAATCAACCTTGACAAAACATAAGTTAAACTTTGATAATTTCAATTGTTAAATAACAATTGACCAAATAGGATCGAACATTAATACTAAAGGTAAGAATCAACCTTAAAATTTAATCCCTAATTAATAAGTGTGGATATATATACAAACTTATGATCTATTACTGCATTTAGTAACAGAACATTGACTTAGAATCTTTCGACATACCCATTATATGTATAAAGCATTTAATCTTTGAGAAACTGAAGACTTAAAAAAAACATAGATTTGAGCCTTTAATCTTTCGGTATTGACTTAAAAAGAAATTAATACCATAATATATATATATATATATATATATATATATATATATATATATATATATTAAAAATAAACCTAACTTTAAACATTTATTTGCGTTCACCGTTGCATCCATTATTTCTAACTTATGCACGCCATTAAGTTCTTAATCGGGAAGTGAAGATCGAATACTAACACTTGAAATTAAAAAAAAAACATGATGCTATAATTCATGATCGCACAAATATATATACGATAAAAACCCTAAATTATTGAATTCATAATTAATCAAAACTTAGGAAGTATAAAAAACCAAATCCGAATATTAAACCCAAAATCTTAAGGAGTCAATCCAAAAAAAAATCCATTCTCAATGATTCAACATGACGAGGCTCTGATGCCACTTGTTAGAACCAAAATAATAATAGACATGAAATCTAAATTCAGGATCTATCATGTCAAATCATTAAGAACAATAAACTGAATGCGGAAGCGAACCTGAATTCATTGATAGATTGAAAATCTTGAATCTTGATGTGTAGAAATCCCAAAACTTTGGTATTGATCTTCCAAGAAGATAGGTTATCTCTTGAAGTAAAACTCTGTGACGGGGAATGAGAGAAAAACAAGTTAACCTATTTCTTGGGGACCACTACCTCTTTATATAGTTGATTTATTAAATCAACTATTAAATATTTATAACTCTGCCCCTCATTGAATTATAAATATAGCTTACGGTATCTACACTTTTATTTCCATGACATTTTAGTACCTATGACACACTTAACTTAATTGGTCACTTTATTTTGTGTCATACTTTATAATAGCAACATACATTTTACATATGTGCCCACAATTGCGGATTTTAATCCAACACTTGATATTCTTATTGCTTAATCATTCGGTGTGCAATTGTTTGCAAATAAAAGACTCAACAAGACCTTGGTTGCTAGTTTGTCGTAGGTAGGACGACATGCCTTAGAGTCTAGAGCTCGATTTAATATGTTCAGGTACTTTGTGTGCCTTAATATGTGGTGTAGAAGACACCTTAACATGATTGGTACTTTGTGTACCCTAATATGTGGTGTAGCAGACACCTTCTTGTTCAAGTACTTTGTGTACTCTAATACGTGGTGTAGAAGACACCTTAACATGATCTGGTACTTTGTGTACCTTAACACGTGTCTCGATTACCTAGTCCTACTATCTACCAAGGCAAAACAAGATTAATTGAATTTAAAACAAGACATGTAATCATGAATGAAGAATGAGCAAAACTTGATACTTGAAATGATCTTGTGATAAAATGGAATCACATGAATTAAGTTGAATTACATGCTATCTTGAAATGCCTATGTCTTGAAAGATAAATGGTATGATAAAAAGGAATCTTATTCGAGTGCGATATGATGATTCCCTTGCTTGATTTGCTTGATACTTACTTGAATTGCTCATTACTTGAAAGATAAGCCACATTGAAAATTTGACCCCATTCAAATAAGGGATTTGTGGTACTTGTGCTCAATTGTTTTACCCTTGATAAATGCTTGCTTGCTCGATTCCTAAAATTTTATAATCGAATATTTTTTCTAATGTGTTTCTTGCTTGATTGGTTTGAATTAATACTTGGAATTAAACATGATTGGTCTTGACATGTTTGAACTATTCGAATAGATTGTTGTTGATTAGCCTAAGATATGCTAAAATTGATTAAGACCTAGTTAGATTAAACTTGAAATTAAGGCCCTAAAAATTTAAAGGAAGTTAGTGGATTTAACTCATTACCCTTGAACGTGCTACTTGACTTATTTGAATTGATTGAACTAAGAGCATTAAATAGAATTGTGCAAAATGGGATGCCATGACTCGATTGCTAAATCATGTGATTGCTATATGCATAGTAAACTTGATATGTTAATGGTAGTCTTGATCCATGGTGTGCCTAGATTAAATACAACCAAATTGAGTTGATAAATTATTATCTAAGTTGGCTTGAATAATGTTTTAAATGAATAGGGTTGGAGTCCAAAACTATTGGCTTGGTCGAATGATATATAAACCTAATTTTCTTGATTAAATTCAATAGGAGACATCTTAAGGATTTAAACTTGATAAAATGAATGTAAAATTAAGGTCAATGAACTTAAAATGAATTAGGTCTAATCTTGTACAAAAAGTTATAGTTCCAGCAAGGTAGCTTGATCTTATTATGTTAAAATCTTGAAATTGAATTATGTGAGTAACTAGCTTTTTATTAGAATTGCACTTGAAAAATTTGAGGGTTTGATCTAGTCTTGATCAAATTAAATTTACTCACTTGTTTAATTAACCTATTGGACTAGAGATAGAGTCCTAATGAATTAAGAAGCTTAAAACCTAGCCTAGTGAAATCTGCCCAGAATGCTCTGTTTTGGGCAGCAATTTTGAAAATTCACCATAAATTGTGTAGGTCGAATTAAAAGCTAAAATTTATATGGAATGAACCTTAGTATGTCTAATTTTATCATGAGAAAACGGAATTGGATTCTAATTTGTGAACAGGAATCTGGAGATAAAAACCTCTGGACAGTGCAATGCCCTATCTTTGAACTAAAAACTATATTAATTGGATAGACATTAAAATGGAAAGTCTAAATGGTTGTAAAAAGAGTTAAGTAAGCTTTAAAACGGTATAAACTAATTAAAAGTTCGACGTACGGAATGGAAATTATGTAGGTTTAAGTAAACAATGCGCAAGATGCCTAGCAGCAGTAGTCTAAATAATTTGAATAATTTGAAAATTGTTTTGTAAACAGTTTACACAGTTTAGTACTGCCCTAAATGAAGTCTTGTCCTTAATCCTATTCAAATGACATAAGGTTTAACATATTAGTCAAATGGTTTGAATGATAAATGCTTGAATGGTCATCTAGGTAACTAAGACTAGTAATGAAACAAGAAAGAGTCTTGTCTTGAATGAAAGTAATTCGGATATTTCTTGACTAGGAAGAAAGCTAATCGAATGGTGTTAAGGTCTTAATTGAATGATTTTACTCAACTTAAAATGAATTAGGAGTTTAGTCTATTTGAAATAAGTGACATGTTAAATCATTAATATGTTTGGTTCGAAATGAATTGAGTTCATTTGGTAATGGTGTTCAAATGATTTAGGATCACTCGATTGGTACATAGCCCTTGTGTATGATATGTTCGCTGAATGTGTAATGTGTACCCTTGAAATGAAACCTTGTTCATTGTGTGCTGAGCAATTGGATGATAATTGAAATACTAGGCTAATGTTTGACCTAACATGTTTAAGGCTAGAACAAATTGTGAATGGATTAAAGAACCTTGGAATCTAAAAACTTGATAGATTTTAGATGCTACCTCACTAAGTACAATCTTGTACTTATCACTCTTGTTTGCATTCTTCCCAAACCTCAAGTAATATCCATCTCGGTCATTGCTTGACATTGAAATTAGCTTCCTTGGATTTGAAGCAAGGCATACAAGTTTTGAAGTAGGTTATTGTAATTACTTCGATGTACTCCTAGTTGGTGGCTACTAGATTTGTGTATAAGACACATAGTTTGTCATGCATTGTATTTGACTAAGGAATATGTATAGTTATACTCTTGATAATATTTATAATGGCTTTAGTGGCATATGAAGTATATAAATATTGGTCTTTGTAAACACTACGTTCATATCTTGAAAAAGAATGGTTTAGAACTATATGTAAGTTGTTCAATTTGAATAGAGGCATGGAATAATGATCCTTGAACTTGTCTATAGTAATGAGATATAGATGAAACACGTATGAGATTAACTTACCCTAATGTCACTCGAATACGCATAAGATACTAAGTTAATGGGTAAACCATGCTTCATTGTATGGTAAATGGTAATATTCTTGAATGGGATTCATATATAACTAAGTTAGATGGTGATAACTTGTTAGTTAAGTAACTCAACTATTGGGGTTGATTTCTAAGTGGAAAGAAAATTTTAAATAGCCCGTATTTTCCTGTTTCGTTCACTAGCTTTCTCGTCGTAACGCTCCTCGCTCCTAACTCGGGCGAGGGGTGTTACAATGTCGGCGTTCCCTTTCAACACTCGTCAGTAAACGACCATGCGCCAACAACCAAAGGAAAATCTTGATACATTGCATACCTTGCAACCGAGCCACAACCTTCCAAATCGGATCATTAATTAATGAAGGTTGCCCTATGCGAGCTTGATACGTAGACCGTACCGAGAAACGCCGATTAGCATCTAGACTCCACCCAACACGTCCCCTCTCTCGGTTCTAATAGGTGGTTTGATAGCTGCAAGCCTCAACAAAATGTTCAAAGGTAACAAATGATCAAACTTCAACCACCACCACTCCCCATCCTCATTCACAATCGAGGCGATAGACATAGCAACATCGGCCAACACAGAATTTGGCACAATCCAATCCTTCAATACGATGATATCCTTAATCCAAGGATCCTTCCAGAAATCAATGGTAAGGCCATTTCCTACATTCTATAATAAATTCATGCACACATCCTCCAAAACTACACACATACCCTTCCAAGGATGAGAGCGTCCACTACGGATAACCATATCTGGGATCAAATCCGATCACTTACATTTCGAACGCAACACACATACCAACAATTGGTCCTTATTTACTACTAAGCCAAAAACTAACTTCATTAAGAAATCATCATTTTGGCTTTCCAAGTGTTTAAAACCAAGACCCTCATTCACAATTGGCTTGCACATCTCATCTCATTTAATTAAATGGACTCTTCGGTTAGCATTATTGCAACCCCAAATGAACTTACGAACTATGTTCTCAATCTTTGCACACACACCCTTAGGGAGACATGTTGTTTGCATAGTATAAGATGGGATGGCCTCTAACACTGCTTTAGCTAACGTAATACGGCCAACTAAAGATAAGGATTTGGCCGACCACCTAGATAAACGATCACTAATCTTCTGAATGAGAAACTAACAAGTGGCATTGGGGACGCACTGATGTAGCAATGGCGCTCCCAAGTAGCGTCCCTACTCCGACACCTCGGTAAAGCCAAAACTCGTGCTCGAAAATTGACGACAAGCAAGATCAACATTCTTTGAATAGAAAATACTCGTTTTCTAAAGACTCACTTTATGCCCAAAAAAGGCACAAAAATCTGACAACATATATCGTATAACATCAAATTGCAAGACTTTGGCCTCGGCAAACAAAACCATATCACTCGCAAAGAAAAATGTGAGAAATCCCGGGACCATTCAGCGCGAGACACACCGACTTCCACAACCCAGACTGCACCTCGCCTTGAATTGCTTGAGCAAGATGCTCCATACATAACACAAATAGGTACGGTGATAACGGATCCCTCTGTCTAATGACTCTACTAGGAGAAAACTTCATAGACATCGATCTATTCCACATAACTTGCACCGAGACAGATGCCACACAACACATGATTAAAATTCGTAAGCTATCAGGAATACCCACATCCCGCAACATGTCACCAATGAAAGCCCACTCCAGACGATCGTAAGCCTTCTCCAAGTAAATTTTGATTTTCATCCAGCCTTTCTTCCCAGTCTTCTTACGTATAGAAGAATTACTTCATGTGCTATGACAATATTATCCGATACCGAGCGACAAGAGACATAACTTGTCTAATTACTAGAGACCCAATCAGGTAGGAAGGGCTTCAAACAATTAACAATAAGCTGGGTCACCACCTTTTAAAGGATAGAGCACAGACTGATAGGTCTGAATTGACTGATATGCTCAAGAATAGGAACCTTCGGAAGCAACAAAAGTAACATACTATTCAACGAAGCCCCTAATGGTTGACCCGAGAACACCTCCCGGACAAAACGGCAAACACTTGGCCCCATAATACCCCAATTCTCTTGGTAAAAACTTGCGTGAAAACCATCAACGCACCCGGGGCCTTTAACAGACCCATGGAAAAAACCGCATCGTGTACCTCCTCATCACTCATCGAACGTTGCAAACAATCCACTTCAGCTACGCTTAACTGCCGAAAGTCACCCCGAACATGATAATCATAACCATTTGACACTTCACTACTAAAGAGGTTCTTATAGAAGTCGACAGCCATAGATTGCAAAATTGTAGGGTCTGACACACAAATTCCATCATCGGTGTGCAAGGAGCGAACCATATTGGAACGACGCCTGCCATAGCATAGCTGTGATAGAACTTTGTATTCCTACCCCCATCAATCACTCATTGATATCAAGCCTTCTGAACCCATAAACTTTCTTTTTGAAGCAACACAACATCCAACTCACTCCATAAATTCCGATCAAGTTCCACCAAGAAGTTCGAGTGTCGGCGAAGCAAGGCTCTCTCAATACCCCGGATTCGCCTAACCACCGCCTCCTCCTCCTCCTTCTCCTCCTCTTCATCATCATCATCATTATTATTCGAAAGAACTCATGTAATTTTTTTTTCCTGGAGTCAAATTCGAGTTGCGTTCCAAACTTCAATTAATCTCAGGCTTACATCGACTCAATTAAGTGACAACAAAAGTTAAAAAAAATCTTTTTTTCTCTATATATACCCAACATTAAAAAAATTAAATCCTACACTCTAATTATAATTTCTAAACCCTAAATTCTTAAAAGTAAATTATACCCCCTAAATCCTAACCCTAAATCTAAACTCTAATCTCAAGTCTTAAATTTTAACGCTAAATACAATATTTTAGTGTTGGGACATTTATAGAGGCATCAAAAAGGGGCGGTGGATTCCTATTTACAAAACTTAACCATGTATAACAAGTTATATTTAATATACAAGTTGTATAAAAATATTACACAACCCTTCTTTAAAATTTAAAATCTAAATATCTAAATCTTAAAACTTAAATTCTAAATCCTACAACATAAAAAATTAAACTCTAACCCCTAAATTAACACCCTAAACCCTAAATTTAATAAGTTTGTGTAAACTAAAGTTTACACCACTCATGTATTAAAAGTTTTTAAAAATATTAAAAATAAATGAAAAACACTTTGATACACAAGCTTGTGTAATCTTTACAAGCCTTTCAATTCTTTGGTTTAGAGATTTAGGTTGTGGTTTATGGTTTAGAGGTTTAGGTTGTACGTGTAGAGTTTAAGGTTTATAGTTATAATTTATAGTTTAGGGATTAAGGTTTAGGTCTTAGGGTGTTAGGCTAAGGATTTAAGTTATAGATTTTATTGCTTAAATACGAAGGATTGTACAAAAAAAAATTATACATCTTGAGTATCAAAATATAACCCATAATAAATTATAGAAGGATCATTAATTAAACAATTTATTTTAAATGATAAAAAAATATAAAATCAAAAGAGAAAATGCTGATGATAAATTCTAGATCCTCAGATACAAGTTTAACTTGGTGAATATTTTTTCCTCACTCCGTTTGAAACTCATGTTCCCATAATAGGAAGACAACATACAACAAAAGCCTTAAACAACATACAAGTCACCTGCCAAGAAAACAACTGTATCCAGCCATGGATGCCATTGGCCATGCGCAAATCAGAACCAAAGGAGACCATACAAACAAGGTTCAATAACGGACAAGAAATAACCAGAATTGTAACGCCCCGGTTTTGGGCTTAGGAGTTTTAAAGGTGGTTTATGGTCCGACAAACCTAGACTAGAGATTCGGGTTAGTTCGGGGTTGGTTCAGGGAAAACATGGTTCGGGATGTGATATAATTATGAGAAACACTCCTAAAATCCTCTTTAAATATATATTAAGGAATGGTGAAGCCAATTTTAGAAATTGATTTTTGGAAGGTCGACATTTCAGTTTTGTGACTAAAATGCAAAAAATGGAAAACATTTTTTAAATGACTGTTTTGAGAGAGGGCCAAAACATAGAATCTTTAGGGAGCACTATACCAGATTTGTTCTGTAGCGGCACTTTTAGTGGCGTTTTTGGATCAAACGCCACCCGTAATGAACGTATCAGGGCGTTTACAAATCAAACGCCACAAAACGAGAACAATAGCAGCGTTTTTAGCACAAACGCCGGTAAAGAAAGACAAAGAGTGGCGTTTTAATCAACAACGCCGCTATAGGTTCATTGTAGGTGTCGTTTCTATTGGCGTTTCAAGAGAAAACACCGTAGTATATCTCCATTAGCGGTGTTTGTTAGAAAAACGCCGCCATAGGTTCATTTTACATGTCGTTTATTGTGGCGCTTAGTGAAAAACGCCGCCTTATGTACCCTTTAGCGGCGTTTGTAAAGAAAACGCCACGATAGATGATATCGTTTTCAGTGGCGTTTGTTGACAAAATGCTACAATAGCTCTTCTTTAGTGGCGTTTATTTAAAGCACGCCGCGATATGTCTATTTTAGCGGCGTTTTATTTTAAAAACGCCGCAATATGTTAAACTCAGCGTTTTGACCACAAATAATATCCAAAATCTCAGACCCACCAAAATCCCCAAATCATTCGTGTGATAATCTCTAACTCCTCCTCGCCGTCACTCCTTCTTACCGTCTCTCCTCCTCGCCGTCACTCCTCCTCACCGTCTCTCCTCCTCGCCGTCACTCCTCCTCACCGTCTCTCATCCTCGCCGTCACTCCTCCTCGCCGTCACTCCTCCTCACCGTCTCTCCTGGGCAAACGGAAAGAAACGTAAATCAAACAGTCCTCTGCAACGCAGCATTCCAGTTACCTTCTCTATTTAAGGTAAATTTTCTATTCTCAATGAACCCTAGTTGTTTTTCTCTATATTAAAGTAACTTAGGTAAGATTGGAATTTATCCATAAACTATCGCACGTTAATCCTTCTTCAATCTTATCTTTTCTATAATCTTTTAAAATCCGAGCAAAGGAGAATTATTCAATTTTTCCCTCTTCCTGACTTTAATTTCCTATTCTGTTTGGATGTTCTGAAGATTATTTAAGTGAATGAATAATTCCTTTTCTAAGTATCCTCAATTTGGAGCTTTTTTTTTAGTTTAAGGACTTGCATCTGTTGTCTCGTTGAGTTGATTTGGTTTTGCATGAGTTAACTTACTTCTTTGAATTGGGATTCTAACTCTTCTCCAATTGAATTTGTTTGATTTTCTTATTGTTTTTCTTATCAACCTTTTTGATTTTCTATTTTCAGTTAAATGATTTCTAGGAGTGTTTTGTCGAAGTTAGAAAAATCTTACAAAGATCCCTTTCTTATATTTACAGTCAATTTTTGGTGAGCTATAGGAATGAAGTCAATATTTTATAAATATGTATAAAAATATTAGGATGCCAATTGATAAAGCTAATGCAATCTTGGATAAGCCTTGGAATTCATTATTATCATAATAAACAATGTGATCATTCACATTTACAAACACCTATTTGAAGCTGAAAGAGACGGTAAAAAACTATGAGGAAAAAAAGCAAAATTCTAAAATTTCCCACACTAATATATCGAACAGTGCCAACTGATGATCATTTTAGCTAAGGAATAATCAGATTTGCAGAGAGTGAATCAATCAAGGAAAATGATCCAGTTCTCATCTTCTTCGTCTCCACCTATGTGGTGGCTCCATTCAACTTGAGCAACATTCTTTTCAGTTTCGTCATTTCTTGCAAACCGTCCTTAGATTCGTGGCCTATTGTCTGCCAATGTTTTCCTACATGTATACTGATAAAAGTATGCAGATTGTGTACTAATTTCCGTTATATTTTTAGCCTGTCAAGTGTCAAATAAACTTGGTTCTGTTGTTTGCATTAGTACTAATTTCTTAGCCCTTGTTTTTGCAGTTCGTGTACGTCAATAGTGCCTTCTCACCGAACCCAGATGAATTGGTGATCGACCTATATGATGTAAGTCATAATAATTAGATACTTCCTCTTGCTGATTCTAGTTATGTGAGTTAACTCTTTTGGAGTATTTATAGATTCTTTAAACAGGGAACTGACTTGCATTGCATATCTCCATTCATTTCTAGATTTTTTTTCTTTCTCAAAAACACAAACTGTAATAGGAAAGAACAAAGATATTTAGCTCAGAACTTATTCTTTTATGCCAATGTTCATCATCAGAGGCAGTGTTTTTCATTGGTATGAGTGTTGGTGTTTAGTTTTTTTTGTTTGTGTTTGAAGTTAATTTTTTTCCTGGATATGCTGCTGTTGGATATAGTTAGAAACTGTTGGTATTGGTATGATTCGATCAGGCCGGCTGCAAGTGTATGCAGCTGAAAGCATATTGACCTAGAATATTAAAGAAAACAAATAAAGGATACAAAGTTCCTTTGGTATCAATGTAAGCAACTTTCTCATTCCCTGTTTGTAGGAAGCTGCAAATCAACATACAAACCTCATCAACAAACTCCAATGTGTATATTATGTTTACAGGATAAGTGTCAAATTTGAGCACACAATATGAGTATGTTCTCTATAGTTCTAATCAACTAAATATGAGCACACAATATGAGTATGTTCTCAATAGTTCTAACCAACTAAATATGAGCACACAACGGTCTTTCATTTTTTCATACAAAAATATGAGCACATAATATGACTCGTCCAACAATATGAGTATTGTTGTCTCTAATAGTATTGTTATCTCTAATTACTGCAGATATTATGCTTAGGAGGAAATTAAGTGATCTGCGGGTTGTTCAAGTTCCGCGAGCAGAGGAAGTAACAAATAATGAAGATTTGTCTGATGTTCGATCTTCACAAGTTCCGAAAACAGTTCCGGAAACAGTTGAGAATGTAGAAATTAAAGGTAATGTTCAACAATTTATTTGAAAGCCAATTGTTTCTTATTATTGACTTTATTTTAAAAATATTACTGAATTATTTCTTATATAGCTGGAAATGGTCGAAAGCGTAAGACTAGAGGGCGCACGACATTGAATGAATTATACAATCTTCCTGCGGGGGATCGTGTGAAACTTTCAAGAAATGATGTCGGCCAACCCATTGGGGCAGAAGCAGGTGTTCTGGGTAGTTACTTAGGCATTGTTGCACGCAATGCTTCAATTTTGCCGATTAATTATGAGTCATGGCGTCAGATGCCAAATAGTAACAAAAATCAGGCTTTGGATCTTGTTAAGGTAATAATAACATTTTAATAGATAATCCTTTACACAATAGTAATGTTAATACTTACTTTGATTGTGTTGTAGGATAAATTTTCTTTGGAGGTCTCAGACGATTATGTGAAGCATGTATTGGGGAAAAATGGAGAGACAATAAGAGCTTTTTGAAAAAAGACATATTTCAAGAATAATCTCAGCCTTCAAGAGAAGCTGCAAAATGTCCCACCAGGAATTTTCCGATATCAATGGGAAGATGTAGTCAGGTTTTGGAGTTCAACAAAAGGAGAAGTACGATCGATGCATTTAAAACATAATACTATGTTATTATAAATTGACTTTATACGTAATACAAATTTTAAATTGTAGGATCGAGAGCGCGTTGGAGTTACTAGCAGACAGCAACAAAAGTTTACTCACACTGCTGGGTCGAAGAGTTTTGCTCGTATAGCTAATGACGAGGTATTATTTTTTAATTACTGGTTAGTTTTTAATGTATGACTTTTTCGTAAGTATTATTTCTATTATACGTTGTAGCAACTTGCAACTGGCACTAGCGTTGGACGGATAAAGCTTTTCGACATCACACACACAAAAAATGATGACTCTCCTATGACTTCCGAAGGTGCAGAAATTATGGTATATTCATTCGACAAAAAATTTAGATTATATTATATTTATATCAATAGTATAACGTTTGAATTCATTATATATTTTTAATTGATTACTAGACGAAGTTGAGGGAAAAAAGAATGGAGTAGAAGCTACGGCTTCAACTAATGGTTCTGTTAATATGGATGAGATTGAAAATCAAGTTATTACTGATGTTTTGGGTCCTGAAAGATATGGTCGGCTTCGCTGTCAAGAATCATTCGTTACCCCGACAAAATATTTTGGACCTAACTCGTCTCAGTACATGACATCACAGAGCCAGTCTTCTCAGGCAGAAATTAGTCGTTTGAAACAGCAGTTAACTCAATTTCAAGCCGAGGTAGAAACGAGAGAAGCTAAGAGAGAAAAGAGAGAAGCTGAAAGAGAAAGAAGAGAAGCAGCGAGAGAGGCTGAGATAGCAGTGAGAAAGGCTGAGAGAGAAGCAGCATATCAGAATCTCCAAAGATAATTTCAAAAAGTGATGGCGATGTTAAAACAGAACCAACCAAAGAATCCACAATCTTAGTTGATTTTAGGTTCGTTAATGTGTGAATTCAAGTGAACAATGTTAAATTACATTTTAATTTAACGTTGAACTATATATTTCACTTTAATGTTAGACTTGAATTTGTTTTTGTTTATTTTACTTAATGCTTGTAATTGATTTTTAGAATCTGTTGATACGGATTTGGGTAGTCTATGAAATGTAAAATGGAGAAACAGAAGGTTTAGCGGCGTTTGGTCCGTAAAAATGCCGCTAAAAATTAGTAACATATCGCAGCATTTGGCAAATAAAACGCCGTTAGAGAACTGTCAATGCCGGCGTTTGAAATCACAAACGGCGCAAAAGATAAAAATCTATCGCGGCGTTTCTGAAACAAAAACGTCGCGAACTATTGCGGCGCTGCTTCTAGCGGCGCTTCTTCTAGCGCCGTGAGTGTTTTTAGCGGCGCAAAAAACGCCGCTATAAGCCTAAAAAAATGCCGCGAAAAACCTGTTCCACTGTAGCGGAGCTAATTTGATGTTAATCAACTATTCCTTTAGTTTGTCATATTTTAAATGTGTTTAATTAAAGGAAATAAAGAGATTTTTATAAAAAGGAAATTAGCTTTAATAAAATCTATTTTGACCTAACTTTCATTTTCTCTTTTCCCATCGGCCAAACATTTCTTTTCTCTCAAAACTTCCAGAGATTTTCATCTTTTCAATTCTTTTTTATTTGCAAATGATATCCTTGATGTTTTCTCCATTTATCTCAAAGGATTCATGAAAGTTTTTCAACAAATCTTGCCAATTGAAGGAATAGGCAAGGATTAGAGGTAATTTTCATTCAACTCCTCCAATCAAGGTTCTTTGTTGAAATTCGCAAGTATTTTTCTCTCTAATTATGTCTCTTAAAAAGGCTTCATGGTTAATTTGATGAAAATGGTTATATCAAGCTTAAATGGTAATTTTGAATAATTTTCGTATTGGATTTGATTTGATTTGGTTGAGTTATGATTGATTCTAATCTTGTTTTTGATGTTAAATAATGTTGAAATAAAGGTTTGATCATATTAATCCCGAAACAAATTGGATCTCTAGTTGTTTAGGTTAGTAGATTTGGGTTTTGTGGTGTTTAAGTGGAATTAAAGTTTCTTAAGGTATAAGGATGCAAATATGTTGATTTTGGATGTTAATTGATGACTAAAAATGGATGGAAGAGTTAGATTTTGGCTGGGCTAAGTTTATTGTGTAATCGAAGGTGTTTTCGGTTGTTTCAGTAGGCGTTTTGGTGCTTTTGGGCAGAGAAGCGGGATAGGTTTGTTTGCTGGGGATTTTAATGCATTCTGATGCATTAATCATCTATTCTTGTGTGGTATAAAAATGGGAGAACGTATCGGAAGAAATTAGTGAAGTTTCATGAGCTTTGATTGCTTGGATTCGCGTTCGCTAGTCAAGGTTGTGCATGTCGGTGAGTGAGAACGTGAATTTCAGTTTTGAAAAGCTTTAAAAGGTGATTTGAGAACTTAGTGGTAAGCTTGAAACGCTTAACTAAGTTCGGAAGTAAGTAAAAGGATTTTCTCTCTCGGTTGTGCTATTATGTGATGATTTATGTATTGTTTTGGTTTAATGGATTTACCTATTGTTAAAGCATGTTTTAAGAAAGTGTTTACTATTTTTAATGATGTTATGTTGAAGGATGCACATGGTAAGTTATCCTTGTAAGTATATGACTTATACTTGTGACTTTAAGCATGGTTTAATGCTTGGAAATGTGATTTAATGATGATGTTTTGAAAACTGTGAGGTATGTGTTAAATTTGAATTATATTGGCAAGTGATGTCGTGAAAATGGTTTATAAATGATATCAGATATATTTATCCGGATATATGATTGAGTGCACTATAAAATGTCACCTTGGATATCGAGGGGTTGGTGTCCCATTGTTGTCACTAAATTTTCACCCTAACTTTAATAATAAAAAAACAGAAAATGAAAGAAGCCAAATATATATATATATATATATATATAATTAGAAAAATCCTTTTAAAGCCCACCTTTTAAAATAAAAATTCATTTTCAAAAAAAGAGCTCATTTCCAAAAAAAAAATCCCACTTTTAAATAAAGAAAATAAAGCCCATTTTGTTATGTTGTAGCCCACTTTTAAAGTAAAAGAAAAAAGGAAAAAATAATTATGAAAAAAAAGGAAATGAAGTGAGGTAATAATTATGAAAATGTGATAAAAATAACAAAAAGGGGGTCAAAAACCGCCAAAAATAGTAAAAAAAGGATCACGCGTGCGGCCACACGCGCGATCCAGCCCCAAAATCCCAGCCCAACAAACCCTCGGTGCGACTCCATGGTGGTCGGTCGGCGACGCCGTTGGTACCGGCCGGTCTGCCTCGCCGCCGACGTCCCAATGCCACCAACCCTGCTCGCCGTCGTTGCCTATAATCGCCGAAATCTGCAAAAAAAAAAACGGAACTAAATAATGAACCCTAGATTCGAATTAAAGTGGAAATTATATCCTGAATTTGGATCAAAATGGATGATTTCTTGGGGGTTTTACCGGGTATCAAGTTGTTTGTCTGATTTAGGCTCCAATTTGGGGATTAAATTCAGATATTAGCTTGATTTTGAAGCTCAAAGTTTAGTATAAATACCCCTCCCTTTTACTTGTTGAACACACACAATTTGAGAGAAAAAATCACTAGAAAAGGTTCAAGGAAAAATCTGAAAAATTCTCTGAAATTCTCAAGAGTTGGCTGGAAATTGTTTTTGGAGAAAAGTTCGAATTTGGAGAAATTTTTCGGAGGTGGTTTGGAGCATTTCGAGAAGCTTGAATTCGGGTTCATCGTTCGTCGTTTTTTGGTGTTTTTTTCTTTGTTTTTTTATGTTTATTTAATGTTTGTTCTTGGTTGAATTTTCGGTGTTTTTGTTTGTGCTGTTTGTGAATTTTTAGGTTGCTTTCTCGAAGTCAGAAAATCATTCACGATTCTGGTAACTTTTTCCGTTTAAATTTTAGTTTGATCTTAAAATTTTTGCATTCTTAAAAAATGTTGTTAGGATGATTTTGATCTTTAGGAATGTAAAAATAAATTTAGAATATTTTTAGATTTAAAATGCATGAATAAATTAAACAAATGTGGTTAAATTGAAAAACTTGAAATTATGGATTTAATTAGGAAAAATAATAATGCGAGGTGTGAAATAATAAAATATTTTTATGAAATTTGTTTTTTTTAATAATTGATGGGCAAAATGATTTTAAAAGAAAAAAGATATTTTTTTAGAAAAAAGGAAAATGAAATAAATTTTCAAGAAAAAGAAAATAAAAAAAGTTTTGAATAAAAGTTTATGGATTAGAATAAAAATAAATTTTTGAAATAAAAACTTCAAAAGTTCTTTAGGAAAAATAAAGTTTTTTTTGAAGGGATCGTTTTAAAAGAAACACTTTAGAAAATGAAAATGAGTTTTTTTAAAGAGGGAAATTCTTTTTAAAGAAAAAAACATAAAATGGTAAAAAAACATAAAAAGTAAAAAAAAAAAGTAAAATGAGGTTTTGGCTTAGAAAATAAAAGAAGTAAAAAAGAAATAAAGGCTTTTTAAAAGGAATGATAAAAAGGGTAAAATCCAAAAGAATAAAAAGTTTGCTTGCTTGTTTTAGAAATAGGTGAAAACTTATGATTGGAGACTAAAGCTTAGATAGAGACTTGTTTGTTGAAAATTGTTCTTCATAAAAATAAAATACACTTAAGCAAACTTAAACCTTAAATTAGGAATAAAAGACTTAGACGTTTTTAAGGTTTTTTTAAATAATCAAACGTAGAATAAAAATAAAAAATGCTCAACACACCTAAATTTCTCTGTTGTTTGCAAAAGTGAAATTAATTTAATGCGGTGTCTTATCAAACGGGAGTGACGGGTTAGCGCCAGAAATGTTGGCGGTGATTAAAGTTCATCTCCCGGGCGATAAGGCCGTTAAAAGAGACTAATATTCCTTAAATGGACAAGTAAAGTCGAACCTTTTTGAATTTGCAAATTCCAGTTTTGAAAACGATTTTAAAACCAATTAGGTACCAATTTTGGGCGTCGTGGAGATGCTAACCCTTCCCCACGCGTAACCGACCCTCGAACCTATTTTTCTGATTTTTCGCATACCGAAACCGTTGTTTTATTAAAATCAAAAATGTTTTATTAAAATAACCCTATTTTTAAAAGTGATCCAATCACACTTTTTTCAAAAAAAAAAAGATTGTTGGTGACTCTGTTGATTTTTAAAATATGTTTTTCAGAAAGTCGAAGCCTCCCGTAAAAAGGCGGTTGCGACAGCTTTGTGACTCCATTGGGTACGTGTGTTTTTATTTTTAAAATAAAAACAAAAGAGGGTCAGACCACGAATCGGTTTTAAATGGTTTTTCGAAAAATGCTTTTTTTGTATGGAATTTGCAAGTTCATGATAGGTTCTATTTATTTGTCCGTTTAAATGAATATAATTCGATTTTACGCAATTAAGACTTAATTCCAAGCTCTATTCCCGAGCTTTGTCCCATTCGCTTAAGTGGGGGGAACACGCTTTGCTCATGTAAGAACATTGATTCTTCGTATGACCATCGCAAAGTACCTTCGGGACTCAATCCCTTTGCCTTCGTAACGATATTGATTCTTCGAGAAGGCTTCGGTGGTGAGTCCTCCTGAGTTGAACTCGATTCGTTTGTAGCCTATAATGGGTGAGATTCGAGGGCCTTGCTACTCTTAGCATATGACAGCAAGGACAGCTCGGGTACCTTTTTAGAACCAAACCAAGTTTGAGAATTTAGAGCCTACCCCTAATAGAGCCATGCAGAAAGCCTAGGGTGTTGAGTCGTAGGAATAATCCATAGAGAAATCGTGTACTTAAATTATTGAATGTTTTATCTGTTTCATCTATTTCATTTTCCTTGTTTGTTTGATCTCTGTTTATTATTTGTTTATTTTTGCATGTGCATCATTTCATATCCGAAGGGGTTGATTCTGGAAAATTGTTCAATTATGAATGGAAAGCTCTTAAAGGAGGAGAACCAAGCACGTGACAACATTGGCAAATGAAGCTGCAATCCTTCGTCAGTATATCAAGCCTATTGGAGAAGTTGGACCAAGACTCATGTGGCTAGTTGAAGAAATCAAGGAGTTAGGTGTTCAAGAAGAAAAGTATTTGTAAAAAAAGAAAAAAAGTTGTAATAAAAGTTTCGTATTTAATAAAGAGTTTCCTTTCATGAACAGATTTTCAGTGGAATTGATGGCCCTTCGACTGCATTCATGCATTTGCATTATCATGTTTGCTTTTTGTGAATTCATCTTTGCATACATTCATTCATGTCATAAACTAACTTAATAATAAAAACGACAGAATATCCAAAATTGCTAAGACAACCCATAAAATACGGTACACGAGCCTAAACTCGAGCCATGAACTCTGAGGAAAGGTTAGTAACTTTGGAGGCAAATCAAAAGAACATTCAGGATAAGCTGGAGAAAATGGAGGTTGACAAGAAATAACAAGTTGAAGCGATCCACCAAAAGAAGGTCAGTTTGATAGCTGTATTGCTTGGATTCAAGGACCTAGATGTGGTTGAAGAAGGAGGAAATACTTCTGCCATTCCACGATTCCCAAGAATGACCTTTAAGAAGGAGGTTGCTGCCAAGGCCAAAACACCCGTTCATATAGTTGAATCTTCCACTCATGTGGAGGCCAACAATTACGAAGTGCCTGACTTTCATGAAGTTGTTGATAAGGCTCGAACTGAAAAGAAGTTGGAAGATAAATACGAAAAGTTAGAAGGAATGTTCAAGTCCTTCCAAGATGGAGCTGCTTATGGTGGAATGGATGCCAAGGATCTGAGCTGGGTAACCGATTTGGTTGCGCCACCAAAATTTAAGATCCCAGACTCCGAGAAATATAATGGGACCACATGTTCGTCAGCGCATCTTACCATGTATTGCAAAAAGATGTCCATGTATCTTGATAATGAGAAGCTACTCATTCACTGCTTTCAAGACAGCCTAGTAGGGTCCGTTGCACGTTGGTACTCGCAGTTAAGTCGAGTAAACATCAAGTCATGGATTGACCTGTCCAGAGCCTTCAGTGAGCAATACAAACATGTATCGGACATTGTTCCAACCCGTCTAGTCTTGCAAGGGATGGAGCAAAAGCACCACGAGAGCTTCCGCCAATACATTCAAAGGTGGAGGGATGTAGCGGCACAAGTGCTGCCACCGTTGCTAGAAAACGAGATCACCCCGATATTTGTAAAAACACTAAAGGGTCCCTTTTATGATCGTATTCTTAACCATGCCACGAAGAACTTTGCAGATATGCGAATGAATGGCGAACTGATCCTTGCAACCATGAAGAGTGGAAGATTAGACAGTGGGGAAACAAAGAAGACATATAGGAAAAAGGATAACAATGAGGTTAATGCAACAAATGTATATAACCCTAACTACTCAACAGGCGTGGTGTTCAACAAGTCCAATACTTTCAAAAAGCCCAACACTTCAGCTTTGACGGTTACAAATGCCCCAAAAGAAGAGTGAAGATACCAAGGAAATACGAGGCCTTACTTTCCTCCCATCCCAATGACCTATGCAGAGTTGTTTACTGAGCTGGTCAAGTCGCAGATAGTGCTACCCAGACATGTTCCTCCCTTCTTACCTCCATATCCACTGTGGTATGACGAGAAGGCCCAATGCGAATATCATGTAGGAATAAGGGGGCATACCATTGAAAACTGCACCGCATTCAAAAGGGTGGTGGACGATCTAAGAAAATCAGGCATGTTATCATTTGAAACTTCCGAGAAAAAAGGAAACCCTTTGCCAAACCACCAAAAGACAGAGGTAAATGCAGTGCTCGAGAAGGAGAAAAGGATGATCAAGGAGAATGTCGAAGAAATTAAAGTGCCCATGATTTGGGTATGGGATCAATTAGTAGCGGCCGGTATATTGAAGGAAGAGAACCCGAAGTTGAAGGATGATGAAAAACCATATTGTGAGTATCATGGAGCTGAAGGATATGAGATCCAGAGTTGCCTAGAGTTTAAATTTATGGTTCAAGCCAAGATGGATAGCAAGGAACTTGTGTTTTTCAAAAAGGGAGATATTGAGCACGAAACAAATGTATGTGCTACAAAGGAAGTCTCCTTTGGGAAGCAAGGAGAGGAAGTTAAAGAAGAGAGACGGGGAAGGCCTTATCCTGTAGTGATCTCGGTGAAGAGGGATCAATTCAGTTTAGGCTTTAGTCTCGATAAGTGGCAAAGGAAAGTTGAGAAGCAGCAGACGAGCATGAAAATGAAGCAGAAAGAAGAAGAAGTTGAGTGGGAGCCCATGACATACCCACCCCTAAGCGCTATCTTCAAGACTAGAGGGCTTCTAGACCCTAATGCCCGCTTCGATGAGAAAGAGAAAGGAAAAATGAATTATGTGAGGTTTTTGAGAATTTGAGTGTCAACGCCATCACTGACAAAGAGGGAGAAGAAAACAAATATCTGTCCAAGATTCGCCCCTGCAATGAATTGAAGAACCGGACCACGGAAATGGTTCCTAAAGTTTTTAAGACTGCCTCAGAGTAATTCTCAAAACCAACTCTTTTACCCTTAGACCCTGGGGTAATTAGAGATCTTATGTAAAAGGGTTTATTGTAAAAACCATAATTTGAATTTCAATAAAAGATGAATTTCTCCCCAATTATATCTTGTGGCAAACTTACTTTCTTTCACAAAACCAATAACGCCAAAAGATCATAAAAAACCAAAAAAAAAAGCAAAAACAAACCTTAAAAACATAACAAATCATATCATTTCATTTATTCTTCCTTTCTTGGTATATATATAGTTTGCCTCTTTTTGCAGGTTTTTAGATATCAATAGTCCAAATGACTTTGAATCAGATTCTGAGGTTAATTTTGAATTACCGCTATGTTTAGATGAAGTTGAGAGTACTAACGATGAAGAAGGGCATGACTTGTCAGATGATTTGCTTAGAATGGTAGAAGGGGAGGAAAAGCAAATTATGCCCCACAAGGAAGAGTTAGAGGTTTTGAATCTTGGAACTAAAGAAGAAAACGTGAAGTAAAGATTGGTACCACCATCTCAGTTAAGACACGATAGCATTTGATTAAGCTTCTACAAGAGTATAAAGACATCTTCACCTGGTCATACAAAGATATGCCTGGTCTTGACACAGATATTGCCATGCATAGGCTTTATATACTAGAAGGATGGGAGCCCGTGAAACAAAAGCTTAGAAGAATGAAGGCTGATACACTTTTGAAAATTAAAGACGAGGTCAAGAAGCAGTACAATGCAGGATTCCTCGAAGTAGCTAAGTATACAAAATGGGTGGCAAACATCGTCATAATGCCCAAGAAGGATGTAAAAGTAAGAATGTGCGTCGACTACAGGGATCTTAACAAAGAAAGCCCTAAAGACAATTTTCCGCTTCCACGCATCGACACCTTGGTCGACAATACAGCTGGCCATTCCCTTTTCTGATTTATGGAAAGATTTTTCGGATACAATCAAATAAAGATGTGCTCAAAGGACAAGGAGAAAACTACTTTTGTAACGCTTTGGGGAACCTTTTGTTATAAGGTCATGCCTTTTGGATTGAAGAACGCAAGGGCAACGTATCAGAGAGCTATGGTCACCCTTTTCAATGACATGATGCACAAAGAAATAGAAGTTTATGTGGATAATATGATCACCAAGTCCAGAACTGAAGAAGAACATTTAGCAAACTTGAGTAAGCTTTTTCAAAGATTGAGAAAGTTTCAGTTGAAGCTTAATCCTGCCAAGTGCACGTTTGGGGTTACATCTGGGAAGCTGTTAGGTTTTGTAGTAAACAGAATAGGAATTGAAATTCACCCAGACAAGATAAAGGTCATACAAGAGCTTCCACCTCCTCAGACACAAAAGCAAGTTCGTGGATTCTTGGGAAGGTTGAATTACGTAGCTCGTTTCATCTCCCAGCTTACAAACAAGTGTGACCCAATATTCAGGTTGCTTAGAAAGAACAACCGAGGGACCTGGAATGAAGAATGCCAAGCAGCTTTAGAAAAGATCAATGAGCAACTAACTAATCCTCCAGTGTTAATGCCACCTGTTTCAGGGAAGCCTTTAATACTCTATTTAACGGTATTTGAAAATTCAATGGGTTGTGTACTAAGGCAGCATGACGAAACTGGAAGGAAGGAAAGGGTGATATATTATGTAAGCAAGAAGTTTACTGACTGTGAAACAAGGTATACGACAATTGAAAAGGTATGTTGTGCCTTGGTATGGGCCACTAAGAGGCTTAGGTAATATTTTTTTGTATCACACCACATGGTTGATTTCATGGTTAGATCCATTAAAATTTATGATGGAAGCTCCATCCCTATAAGGAAGAATAGCGCGATGGCAAATGTTTCTCTCAGAATACGACATCCAGTATGTGAGCCAAAAAGCAGTGAAAGGAAGTGCCATAGCAGATTTTCTTGCAAGTCGTGCACAAGACGATTATGAGGCATTGAATTTCAATTTCCCTAATGAAGACTTGATGTGTATTATGGAAGATGAATGTAACCCCCTTAACCCGGCCCAGACGGTTGAACCGAATTAAGAAGTTTACACGGGGAAAACCAAAGTCAACCCGAAAGTCAACCTTGATTAACGACCCTTTTTTTCTTTTAATCTTATCTAGATGCACGTTAACCCTAGTTATGTTCATACAAACATCATACTCAAAGATCAGCGCAAACGGAAAACGTTCAGGGACTTAATTGAACAAAACACAAACTTAGGGACCAAAATGTAAATTCTAGAAATTTCAAGGACTTAACCCACCTTTAAGTTACCAATATGAAATTAGTCGTAATTCATGCTTGTCTGTCAAATTTCAGCTCAAACGGACATCACAAACTCATTTAATTGCATAAACAAGATTCAGGACCAAAACGCAAACAATGCAAAACATTTAACCAACAATTTCAGTGCCCAACGGTCGAGTGTTTCGGAACAGGGAAGACCCGTTCCGAAACGCGGGACCGTTCCGCAACTGGTTCCGAAACAGTGCCTGGCAGTGGCATATCCGTTCCGGAACGGTTGCTTCCGTTTCGGAACGCCCAGGCCATTTCAGGCCCCCGTTCCGATACGGTAGCACCTGTTCCGAAACAGGCTGCCCAGATTGCAGAAAAATTGCTGGTTTAACACACAATTGGCCTATCAAACATGCTCCAAAGGCAACCATACTTTACCAGCTAGTCATTCAACATACAAAGAACATAATTGCATCAACCATTCATCAACATGGCATCAATTATGAAAATCCCCAATTCTATAGGCATGCATCCTACTTAGCAATCCATTCAAGCATCAAAACATCAATCCAAACACATAATGGCCAAATACAAGTTCCAACGACATTAACAACATAATACCAACTTAGGGAGTCCAAAACATCTCCCAAAACAACAACATAGGTCCCCCATTGCCAAATGCCCATAAGCTAATAGTGTTTAAGAAACCTTCACCATACATGAGCTTTGTTCACCACTTGGATTCTTGTCCACCTTGCTGTCCTCAATGCACTTTAAGGCTCTGCATTATTGGTTTAAGAAAAGAGAGAGCGTAAGCAAAAGCTTAGTGAGGAATGCTCGTTAAAACCACACAATAATGCATTTATAAAACACCTTTATAAATCATTGTTCAAAACCACAATATACATGCTCATAAGCATTTAAAACAAGCAAACCATGCTTCAAGATCATAACATGTCATATTGGCCACAAGTGATACAATCAACATAAGATCCACACATGGACTTTTAAACACCATTGTGATCTTACAATTTTCCAATGACCACACATGGACTTTTAAACACCATTGCGTCCTTAACAAGAATCATCCATGGACTTTTAAACACCATGACAAGGACCACACAAGGACTTTTAAACACATTTGTGTCCTTAACAAGAATCACCCAAGGACTTTTAAACACCTTGGTGTTCTTAAATAACAAGGCTTACACAAGGAATTTTAACCACCTTGAACCTTAACCAAGAACCAACCATGGACTTGTAGACACCATGTTGTTCTTAAATAAACAAGGCTCACACAAGGACTTTTAACCACCTTTGTGACCTTAACCATCACTTGCCAATATGCATCATTAACAACAATATTCCACTGTTTTAAAGCATTTAACAAAGCCATAAACATCATGCATCTTTAAGCATCAAACCACATTAAAACAATGTTCAAAAACAAGGATCTCTTACCTTGAGCATCCTTCAACACATGGCTTACAATCTCAGCAAATAAACATGCTAAATATGCTTTCAAAACAGGATTTAAAACATGCAAACAAACCACATTGCATACAACCAATCCATGGTTCATCATCAAGAGAGTTTTTCCGAAAACTTACTCTTGAGCTTAGCTAAGTTGCTTAGACTTAAACTAAGCTCCCAAACCTTCAAAACATTGGTTTCATAGTTGAAATCCAAAATCCACTCACCAATTCCGTTTCGCCTCTTGCCGAAACACCAATCAAGCTTCCGGATCAACACCACTAGGATCCAAAGATGATTCCCCTGTTTTAAACACATCAAAACAGTAGATTAATGCATCATCATGCATTAATATCCTCAATGAAAGCACCTAAACCCGCTGCTCTCATCCACACTCCATTTTCGGCTACCAAACACAACCGAAAATGCATCCATACAACTCCACAACACTACCCAGCCAAGATCCATCAAATCTAAACATCCTTAAACATCAATTAACATCCAAAAAGGATCTTACCACGTCCTTATACCTCCAGCTATAACAGATCATCAAGATCACTCCAAAAACAACCAAGAACACAAGCTAAACTTAGGAAATTCAACCTATCCGGGATTGCATTAATTAAACCTCAATTTCACATCAATTTAACATTCATCTAACATCAAATTGACACCTCAAAACACTGCCCAATCAGATCATACGAAATTTCATCAAAATCAATCAAATCTTGCATTTAAAAGCCAAAATCAAGAACACATCTATAAAACCTTTTATAAAACATAAATCAAGGATTGAGAACTTAGGAATTTCAGTAAAGAACTGAGAGTTTAGAGGAGAAGGACGTTCTTACCTCCAAACTTGAGTTTTCTCCCTTTTTGGAACCAAATTCTTGAAAATCCACTTAGCAAATGCAAAGGTTTTGTTGAAGAGATGATTGAAGATCAAAAGAGAATTGAAATGAGATATTTAGATGGCAAAATCAGAGGGAAAAGCTCTGGAGAAATGTGTTTGGTTTGAGAGAAAAGATGAGAGAAAATGAAAATAGAAAATGTGGAAAGTTAGTTGGCAATTTAGGAAAATATCTTCCCTCCCTTTTCTTTTATTTAAAATCCATTTATTAAACCTTTAATATTTTAGAAAAATCTGGAGAAACTCCCATTGGGTAAATAGCTCCTTAAAGATTCAAAGTTTCAATCCTTTTTAAAACAGTCTCACAGTTTTCAAAAATTACATTTTGGTCACTAACCAAAATGTCACACTTCCAAACCTCATTTTGTAAAATTGATTTCACCAAACTCTTATATATAATAAAAGAGGATTTTAAGACATTTTTCCATATTTTTAATGCAACCCGAACTAGGTTTTCCTAAATTCACTCTTATATATTCGAACCGCGATCCGACCGAACCGGTCCGAATCCCAAAACTCCTAAGCCCAAAATTGGGGCGTTACAACTCTCCCCCCCTTAAGAAATTTCGTCCTCGAAATTTACCTGAAGGAAAGAGATACGGGAACTGCTTCAGCATGTCATCCTTCCGTTCCCACGTGGCTTCCTCAACACCACGATGTTTCCACAACACCTTTACTAGCTCAATGGTCTTGCCACGAAGAACCTTACTATCCGAATCCAGAATCCTCACCGGTTCCTCATCATAGGTCAAATCCGGATTCAATTCCACTTCTTCCACAGGCATCACATGCGAAGGATCCGATCTATACTTCCGAAGCATAGAAACATGAAACACATCATGAATCTTCTCCAACTCTTGAGGTAACCTCAACTTGTACGCAACAGGACCCACACGCTCAACCACCTCGTACGGTCCAATGTATCTAGGGCTCAACTTACCCTTACGGCCAAACCTCATCACCTTTTTCCAAGGCGAAACCTTCAAAAACACACGGTCACCCACCGTATACTCAATCTCCTTACGCTTCAAATCCGCGTAAGACTTTTGCCGATCAGAAGCTGCCTTCAAACGCTCACAAATGAGCTTCACCTTCTCGGTGGTTCCTTTCAACAAAGCCGGCATCGAAACCAACTTCTGACCCGTTTCAGCCCAACACAAAGGAGTCCTACACTTCCTCCCGTACAAAGCCTCATAAGGTGCCATTTGAATGCTCGCCTGATAACTATTGTTATAGGCAAACTCCACCAAAGGCAAATGTTTCTCCCAAGAGCCCTGAAACTCAATCACGCAGCACCTCAACATATCGTCCAAAATCTGGATAACACGCTCGGACTGACCATCTGACTGAGGATGATAAGATGTACTGAAATTCAACCGTGTACCCAAAGCTTGATGCAAACACTGCCAGAACCGCGATGTAAACCTCGGATCCCTATCCGACACAATCGACTTTGGCACACCATGCAGCCGCACAATCTCAGCAATGTACAGCTCCGCAAGCTTATCCAAGGAGTACGTAGTATGCACAGGCAAGAAATGCGCACACTTCGTCAGGCGATCCACAATCACCCACACCGAATTCTTCTTCGTTGGTGACAAGGGTAAACCAGATACAAAATCCATGGTAATCATTTCCCACTTCCATTCAGGGATTCTCAACGGTTGCAACAACCCTGAAGGAACCTGATGCTCAGCCTTAACTCGCTGACACACCATGCACTTGCTCACAAACTCAGCAACATCCTTCTTCAAACCCACCCAATAGTACTCATCACGAAGATCTCGATACATCTTAGTACTACCTGGGTGCATAGCAAAAGGACTACTATGACCTTCAGTCAGAATAGCACGCCTCAACTCAGCATCATTGGGCACTACTATCCGACTCCCAAAACACAACACACCATCATCATTAAAACAGAAATCCGAAGGCCTACCCTCCGCAATATCCTGAACATGAGATACCAAGGAATCATCCAGCAACTGCTTTTCCTTGATCAACTGAACCAAAGATGGTTTCACTTGCAACTCAGCCACAAGACCACCATCACGCGAAATACTCAAACTGGCAAACATAGCCCTCAACTCAACAGCTACCTTCCTACTCAAGGCATCCGCTACAACATTAGCCTTCCCAGGGTGATACTCAATCGTCAAATCATAATCCTTGAGCAACTCCACCCAACGCCGCTGCCTAAGATTCAACTCCTTCTGAGACATCAGATACTTCAAACTCTTGTGATCCGTGTACACAGTACACTTCTCACCATACAGGTAATGTCTCCAGATTTTCAAAGCAAAAACCACCGCAGCCAACTCTATATCATGCATAGGATAGTTGCGCTCATGCACCTTCAGCTGCCGCGATGCATAAGCCACCACCTTACCCTCTTTCATCAACACACATCCCAAACCAACATAGGACGCATCGCTATACACCACAAACTCTTTCCCTGATTCAGGTTGAACCAAGATAGGAGCTTGCGTCAAAGCTGCCTTAAGCTTCTCAAAAGCCTGCTGTCTCGCTTCCGTCCACTCATACTTAACATCTTTCTGCAACAACTTCGTCAAAGGTGCAGCAATCTTAGAAAGCCCATCCACAAACCTCCGGTAGTATCCCGCCAAACCAAGGAAACTACGAACCTCATGAACAGACTTAGGAACCTTCCAATTCATCATCGCCTCAATCTTCTGAGGATCGACACGAATCCCTTCGGCAGAAACCACATGCCCAAGAAACACCACTTCACTTAACCAGAACTCATACTTGCTCAGCTTAGCATAAAGCTGATTCTCCAACAAAGCTTGCAATACAATCCTCAAATGCTCTTCATGCTCCTCCTTAGTACGCGAGTACACGAGGATATCATCAATGAATACCACAACAAACTTATCCAGGTATTCATGAAACACACGATTCATCATGTCCATGAAAGCTGCAGGAGCATTTGTCAAACCAAACGGCATCACAAGGAACTCATAATGCCCATACCTCGTCCTGAAAGCTGTCTTAGGCACATCCACATCCTTTACCTTTAACTGGTAATACCCTGACCTCAAGTCAATCTTAGAGAACACAGCTGCTCCCCGAAATTGATCAAAGAGATCATCAATCCTCGGCAAAGGATACCGATTCTTGATAGTCAACTTGTTCAGCTGACGATAATCAATGCACATTCTCATAGTGCCATCCTTCTTCTTCACAAACAAGACCGGTGCACCCCAAGGCGACACACTCGGCCAAATGAAACCACGATCAAGCAACTCTTGCAACTGCGTCTTCAGCTCTTTCAGCTCCTTAGGTGCCATTCGATAAGGGGTAATGGACACAGGAGTTGTATTCTCATACAACTCAATCCCAAACTCCACCTCGCGATTAGGAGGTAAACCAGGCAACTCCTCAGGGAACACACCAGGAAACTCTCGCACAATCCTGATATCTTGCACACGCAACTCCTTAGAACTAGGATTCATCACAAAAGCTAGGTAAGCTTCACAACCCTGCCTCAGCATCCGGCTCGCCTCCAAAGAAGACACCACATTGGCAAGAAACTTCACATTCTCACCAACCACAACAACCTCATAATCATCCGCAAGCTTCAACGAAACTCGCTTATTCTCACAATCCACAACAGCACGATGCTCAGCAAGCCAATCCATACCAAGGATTACATCAAAACCATAGAAAGGTAACTCCATAAGGTCAACATGAAAAACATGATCTTGCACGACCAAAGGACATCTTCTATAAAGCTTTCGAGTCACAACAGTCTCACCAAAAGAACTAGTGACACGCACACCAACATCCAAAGACTCAACAGGCAAACCAAGCAATTCAGCATGCTCACGCAATATGTATGAGTGCGTAGATCCAGAATCAATCAAGGAAAGTAATGACAAGGATTGCAAAGTAAAAGTACCTGCGATCACATCCGCGTCATTCCTTCCCTCTCGCTGAGCATACACCCTGGCTTGGCCGCCACCCTCAGGCTGAATAGCCACAACATGAGCCACACCCCGACCACCTTCCTCTCTCCGCTGGAAGTTACCACGGCCGCGCCCACGACCTCTCTATGGTGAAGCAACAACAGGAGCACGCACTTGGCCACCAGCCAACATAGGGCACTCTCTCCTCATGTGATCCGTAGATCCACAATTCCAGCACGCATTACCAGCTGCCACAACAGGAGCTTGTACCTCCCTCTCAGCATGAGGACAATCACGTTTCATATGGCCACGCGAACCACATGTCCAACAAGCACTCGGATCAACTCTAGCGTTGCCTCCCCGAGCAGGCGCACCACCACCTCGCTTAGCTGAGGACTGATACTTCTGATCACGTCCCCTCTTGTTCCGTCCACCACCGGAACTATATTCAGCAGCTCGCTTCCCAGCACCAGAACCAGCACTTTTAGAAGATAAACCCAAGTTCATCTCAATATCCTTTGCTCGGCCCACCAGCACATCAAAATCATCATACTCGGTAGCCAACACATACATCTTTACATCTGTCACCAAACCATAACGGAACCTTTCACACCTCGCTCGCTCATCCGGAACAAGCTCAGGTGCGTATTGACTGAGTCGAACAAACTGTACTTCATACTCAGCCACGGACATGCTCCCCTGGGTAAGAGACATGAACTCCCTTTTCTTCTCATCTAGGTACCTCACACCTAGATACCTTCTCTTGAACGCGTTCTGAAAGAACGTCCAAATTACGTCAGCTTCAGCCATCCCAGCGATAGTGGTTGTCCACCACGTGTAAGCATCATCCTGTAGCAAGGATACTACACAGCCCAACTTCTGCACATCAGTGCAACTCATCTGACCCAAGATTCTCTTGGTACCCTCTATCCAAGACTCCGAACCTTCAGCAAACAACCCTCTGAACTCAGTCCCTCCTAGACTGCGCAAACGTTCCAAAGGTAGTCTAACTCCAGCATCTCCCTGATGCACAGCTCCTTGAGCTCCAGCTACTGCTGCTTGAAAAGCTCCAACAATAGCTTGTATCAACACTGTCATGTCAGGAACAGCTTGCCCCTGACCAGCCTCAGGTCCAGCGACCCCAGCACCAGCTGCAGCTCCAGCTCCTTCACCCCCAGCACCACCACCACCAGGTGGAAGAGGTAAATCCACCGCACTCTCAACATTCTCATCATTCTCATTCTCGTTCTGAGCCGTAGCTCGCACATTACTCCTTAACTCTCTACGAGGTGCCATACTCTAACAATGCAATCACAATGCAAATAAACATAGTCAGGCCCAACAAGGTAAGCAATCCAAGTACTCAAGCTCATTTTCAATTAAAAACAATATCATTTCATTAGCTTTGATTTGGCAATGGGTACCCACAACATGCTTCACCACAGCATACACTACAATTGTAACATACTTACAATTCACACATCATGCTTTCACTCAACAAGCATACAAAGCATACATACTTTAATCACACACACAACCATTCCCAATTACTCGAGAACTCAGCTCTGATACCACCAAATGTAACCCCCTTAACCCGGCCCAGACGGTTGAACCGAATTAAGAAGTTTACACAGGGAAAACCAAAGTCAACCCGAAAGTCAACCTTGATTAACGACCCCTTTTTTTCTTTTAATCTTATCTAGATGCACGTTAACCCTAGTTATGTTCATACAAACATCATACTCAAAGATCAGCGCAAACGAAAAACGTTCAGGGACTTAATTGAACAAAACACAAACTTAGGGACCAAAATGTAAATTCTGGAAATTACAAGGACTTAACCCACCTTTAAGTTACCAATATGAAATTAGTCGTAATTCATGCTTGTCTGTCAAATTTCAGCTCAAACGGACATCACAAACTCATTTAATTGCATAAACAAGATTCAGGACCAAAACGCAAACAATGCAAAACATTTAACCAACAATTTCAGTGCCCAACGGTCGAGTGTTTCGGAACAGGGAAGACCCGTTCCGAAACGCGGGACCGTTCCGCAACTGGTTCCGAAACAGTGCCTGGCAGTGGCATATCCGTTCCGGAACGGTTGCTTCCGTTTCGGAACGCCCAGGCCATTTCAGGCCCCCGTTCCGATACGGTAGCACCTGTTCTGAAACAGGCTGCCCAGATTGCAGAAAAATTGATGGTTTAACACACAATTGGCCTATCAAACATGCTCCAAAGGCAACCATACTTTACCAGCTAGTCATTCAACATACAAAGAACATAATTGCATCAACCATTCATCAACATGGCATCAATTATGAAAATCCCCAATTCTATAGGCATGCATCCTACTTAGCAATCCATTCAAGCATCAAAACATCAATCCAAACACATAATGGCCAAATACAAGTTCCAACGACATTAACAACATAATACCAACTTAGGGAGTCCAAAACATCTCCCAAAACAACAACATAGGTCCCCCATTGCCAAATGCCCATAAGCTAATAGTGTTTAAGAAACCTTCACCATACATGAGCTTTGTTCACCACTTGGATTCTTGTCCACCTTGCTGTCCTCAATGCACTTTAAGGCTCTGCATTATTGGTTTAAGAAAAGAGAGAGCGTAAGCAAAAGCTTAGTGAGGAATGCTCGTTAAAACCACACAATAATGCATTTATAAAACACCTTTATAAATCATTGTTCAAAACCACAATATACATGCTCATAAGCATTTAAAACAAGCAAACCATGCTTCAAGATCATAACATGTCATATTGGCCACAAGTGATACAATCAACATAAGATCCACACATGGACTTTTAAACACCATTGTGATCTTACAATTTTCCAAGGACCACACATGGACTTTTAAACACCATTGCATCCTTAACAAGAATCATCCATGGACTTTTAAACACCATGACAAGGACCACACAAGGACTTTTAAACACCTTTGTGTCCTTAACAAGAATCACCCAAGGACTTTTAAACACCTTGGTGTTCTTAAATAACAAGGCTTACACAAGGAATTTTAACCACCTTGAACCTTAACCAAGAACCAACCATGGACTTTTAAACACCATGTTGTTCTTAAATAAACAAGGCTCACACAAGGACTTTTAACCACCTTTGTGACCTTAACCATCACTTGCCAATATGCATCATTAACAACAATATTCCACTGTTTTAAAGCATTTAACAAAGCCATAAACATCATGCATCTTTAAGCATCAAACCACATTAAAACAATGTTCAAAAACAAGGATCTCTTACCTTGAGCATCCTTCAACACATGGCTTACAATCTCAGCAAATAAACATGCTAAATATGTTTTCAAAACAGGATTTAAAACATGCAAACAAACCACATTGCATACAACCAATCCATGGTTCATCATCAAGAGAGTTTTTCCGAAAACTTACTCTTGAGCTTAGCTAAGTTGCTTAGACTTAAACTAAGCTCCCAAACCTTCAAAACATTGGTTTCATAGCTGAAATCCAAAATCCACTCACCGATTCCGTTTCGCCTCTTGCCGAAACACCAATCAAGCTTCCGGATCAACACCACTAGGATCCAAAGATGACTCCCCTGTTTTAAACACATCAAAACAGTAGATTAAAGCATCATCATGCATTAATATCCTCAATGAAAGCACCTAAACCCGCTGCTCTCATCCACACTCCATTTTCGGCTACCAAACACAACCGAAAATGCATCCAAACAACTCCACAACACTACCCAGCCAAGATCCATCAAATCTAAACATCCTTAAACATCAATTAACATCCAAAAAGGATCCTACCACGTCCTTATACCTCCAGCTATAACAGATCATCAAGATCACTCCAAAAACAACCAAGAACACAAGCTAAACTTAGGAAATTCAACCTATCCAGGATTGCATTAATTAAACCTCAATTTCACATCAATTTAACATTCATCTAACATCAAATTGACACCTCAAAACACTGCCCAATCAGATCATACGAAATTTCATCAAAATCAATCAAATCTTGCATTTAAAAGCCAAAATCAAGAACACATCTATAAAACCTTTTATAAAACATAAATCAAGGAACTAGAACTTAGGAATTTCAGTAAAGAACTGAGAGTTTAGAGGAGAAGGACGTTCTTACCTCCAAACTTGAGTTTTCTCCCTTTTTGGAACCAAATTCTTGAAAATCCACTTAGCAAATGCAAAGGTTTTGTTGAAGAGATGATTGAAGATCAAAAGAGAATTGAAATGAGATATTTAGATGGCAAAATCAGAGGGAAAAGCTCTGGAGAAATGTGTTTGGTTTGAGAGAAAAGATGAGGGAAAATGAAAATAGAAAATGTTGAAAGTTAGTTGGAAATTTAGGAAAATATCTTCCCCCCCCTTTTCTTTTATTTAAAATCCATTTATTAAACCTTTAATATTTTAGAAAAATCTGGAGAAACTCCCATTGGGTAAATAGCTCCTTAAAGATTCAAAGTTTCAATCCTTTTTAAAACAGTCTCACAGTTTTCGAAAATTACATTTTGGTCACTAACCAAAATGTCACACTTCCAAACCTCATTTTGTAAAATTGATTTCACCAAACTCTTATATATAATAAAAGAGGATTTTAAGACATTTTTCCATATTTTTAATGCAACCCGAACTAGGTTTTCCTAAATTCACTCTTATATATTCGAACCGCGATCCGACCGAACCAGTCCGAATCCCAAAACTCCTAAGCCCAAAATTGGGGCGTTACAATGAAGAGTCACCAACAGAATCCTGGGTTATGCATTTCGATGGTGTTGTGAATGTTTTAGGATGAGGAATTGGGGCAGTTTTTGTTTCGCCGGAAGGTGATCATTATCCTTTTACTTGCCGTTTGAAGTTCTTCTGCACTAATAATATTGCAGAATATGAGGCATGCATATTGGGCCTAAGGGAAGCCATTGATAGAAAAATTAGAAAGTTGAGAGTCTATAGGGATTCAGCTTTGATCATCTACCAAACACGTCACGAATGGGAAACAAAAGATGCAAAA
Organism: Hibiscus trionum; assembly: GCA_030270665.1. Classification (NCBI taxonomy): domain Eukaryota; kingdom Viridiplantae; phylum Streptophyta; class Magnoliopsida; order Malvales; family Malvaceae; genus Hibiscus; species Hibiscus trionum. Next base: position 1,366,593 of record BSYR01000007.1, on the reverse strand, counting down.
CTGATAGAATATCACAATTTGGTCCTCGAGTTAGCTAAAGAGTTCAAGGCAATTACTTTAATCATCTCCCAAGAGAAGACAACCAGATGGTTGATGTGTTAGCTACTTTGGCTGCCACGTTTAAAGCAAGCGAGGATTCAGAGATGGTACCATTAAGTTACGAATGATGGAGTCCCCGGCATATTGCTACAATGTAGAAGAGGAAGAAGATGGTTTATCGTGGTTTCATGACATCTTATAGTATTTAAAGCTACAACAATACCCAGCACAAGCTTCAGAAAATGAAAAGAAAATGATCAGGAAAATGGCGTCAAGATATATCCTTGATGGAGAGATCCTCTACAAACGAAGTCAAGACCAGATGTTACTAAGATGCGTGGATGCAAAAGAAGCGCATTTAAGCTTGGAAGAAGTCCATGAGGGAATTTGTGGAACCCATCCTATTGGTTTCACTATGGCAAGAAGAATTATGCGTTTAGGATATTATTGGTCGACAATGGAAGGGGATTGCATTAATTATTCCCGTAAATGCCACAAGTGCCAAGTTTATGCTGATAAGGTCCATGCGCCTCCTTAGTCTCTTCACGTCATGTCGTCTCCATGGTTGTTCTCTATGTGGGGCATAAATGTTATTGGGCAAATTCATCTGAAAGCGTCAAATCGTCATCGCTTTATCTTTGTAGCTATTGATTACTTCACAAAGTGGGTGGAAGCGGCCTCATATGCAAATGTAACTAGATCCATTGTATGCAAGATCTTAAAGAGGGAAATCATTTGTCGATATGGTCTACCAGAAACCATAATTACAGAAAATGCCTCTAATTTGAACAATCGAATGATTGTTGGGGTCTGTGAGCAGTTCAACATCAAGCATCACAATTCAGTAGTATACCGCCCAAAGATTGGCATGAAAAGTTACCATTTGCTTTGTATGCATATCGAACAGTGATACGAACATCTACTAGGGCAACTCTGTTCTCATTAGTTTATAGAGTTGAAGTTGTGCTACCAATCGAGGTGGAGATACCATCGTAAGGTGTCTTGATGGAAGCCAAGTTAGATGAAATAGAATGGGTTCAAGCAAGGTATGACCAGTTGAACTTAATCGAGGAAAAGAGGTTGAAAGTTGTATGTCATGGTCAAATGTACCAAAGAAGGATGATTAGGGCTTATGAAAAGAGGGTTCACCCTAGAGAATTCCAAGAAGGCGATTTGGTCTTAAAGAAGAAATTGTCAATTCAAAGTGATCCCCGAGGAAAATGGGTGCCTAATTGGGAAGGACCGTACATTGCGACAAAGGTTCTTTCAAGTGGAGCATTGATTTTAGCTGAGATGGATGGAAATGAGTTTCAAAACCCGGTAAACTCTGATGCTATCAAGAAGTACTATGCCCGAAGAGGAAAAGAAAAAAGAAAAAAAGAAGAAAAGAGAAAAAGAGAAAAAGAGAAAAAGAGAAAAAGCAAAAGGAAGGTTCAAAATGAAAACCTGCAAAGGGCGTTTTGAAACCAAAGGAGGGTCTGAGTTGAAAACCCGTAAAGGACGGCTCAGATAATTTGATAGAGTTTGAGGCTTCACAGATCATGCACTGTACTCAAGGTTTCTTCGACACTGGCAGCATTCAAGATTACTTCTGCCATTTGAAAGGAGAAGTTTGGACTATTGGTATTTGAATACTTGTTTCCCTACCCTTTTTTTATAAATCTTCTTGTGTTTTCCACAACATTAATAAATTTGATTCATGAGTTTTTCTTGCTTTCTTGTTTCTTTCCCTATCCTTTTTAGCATATTGCGTTGAAAATAAGGATTAATGAATTTGAAAAATCATTTATATATGCAAATGATTTTTGAGCATTACTTTGAGAATGCTTTGAAAAGTTCAGGACTATGAAGTGATCCATAATTATTATTTGGGGCATATGGTGTTAAAATGTTTAAAGAAGAAAAAGTAAAGCCTTGTTGCGAAACTTTTTTTAAAAGGAAGAAAATCTATATGAATGTCTGGGCGCTTAAACAACATTTCTTAACCACCAACTTTCCTTACATGATGATAGGAGTAGCCTTACAAGGTTGAAACTTGACTTAGGGTATGCATCCATGAATACGAAAATGTCGATTGAGAAGATAAATAAGGATTAAATGTTTTCTAATGAAGTAAGAATAGGATTGAACCAGTCAGCAGAAGAGCCAGAGTAGTTCATAACTCATGAATGATTTCCAAAGCAAAGGAAATGGCCTTATCTCAGAGAATGGTGAACTCAAAGCCAAAAAGCCAAGAAGGGTTGAAAAAAGAGTGAAGCAAATCGTTTTGACCTACACCAGTTTAGGAGAGAGAGTTCATGATTAATCGGGTTGGCCTCGATAACCAGAATTTCATCAAAATTAAGAAAATGGTCTAGGCAAAAGGAGTTTTTAAAAGGAAAATTTGTCATGCATTCAGGTTTTAGACATCCCTAGGGGCATGCACATCATAATTGCATCCAATATTGCATTTTTCATGTACATGAAGGACCTTTCAGCGAAAGAACCCGCCTATCCATTCGGGCATTTAGAGAATGGAATCCGCTTATTCATCCAAGCGTAAGGTGGATGAAACACATTTTGGAACCTGCTTATTCATCCGAGCATGAGGAGGATGGAACCCCTTTTTAGAGCCTTCTTATTCATCCAAGCGTAAGGTGGATGAAACACATTTTTGAACCTACTTATTCATCCAAGCATAAATAGGATGAAATTTTTTAGAAGATTCGCTTATCCGTTCAGGCGTAAGAAGAATGGAGTCCGCTTATTCATCCAAGCACAAGGAGGATGAAATTTTTTAGATGACCCGCTTATTCATCCAAGCATAAGGAGGATGAAATTTTTTAGAAGTTTTCTTATTCATCCAAGCATAAGGAGGATGAATTTTTTTCAGAAGATTCGCTTATCTATTCAGGCGTAAGAAGAATGGAGTTCGCTTATTCATCCAATCATAAGGAGGATGAAATTTTTCAGAAGATTCACCTATCTGTTCGAGAGGAAAGAGAATGTTTTCTTATTCATCCAAGCATGGGGAGGATGAAATCTTTTGAAGATTGTTTGCTTATTCATCAAGCATAAGGAGGATGAAATTTTCAAAGTCTGTATGCTTATTCATCCAGGCATAAGGAGGATGAAGTGCTTAAGAAGATTTGCTTATCCATTCAGGCAAAAAAAGAATGGAGTTTTCTTACTCATCCAAGCATAAGGAGGATGAAGTGCTTAAGAAGATTCTCTTATCTATTCAACCAAAAGAAGAATGGAGCCTGCTTATTCATCCAAGCATAAGGAGGATGAAAGTTTTCAGAAGACTTGGCATAATTGAGCATTTGGGAGGACAAAGCCCAACTCAGTTGCTTAGGCATTTTGGGAGAATAGAACCCAGCTCAACTATTCGAGCATAAGGAGAATAGAACCAGTCTATCTGTTCGGCCATTTGGAGAATGGAACCCATCTCAACTATTCGAGCATAAAGAGAATAGAGCTTGCCTATTCGTTCGGGCATTTGGAGAATGGAACCCAGCTCAGTTATTCGAGCATAAGGAGAATAGAGCACGCTTATCCGTTCGGGCATTCGGAGAATGGAGCCAATCGGTAAATCAGGTGAAAATTTGTGTCTTTCTGTCTTTGCTTTTATCTTTGTTTCACAGAGATAAGAAAAGAGGAGCAGCTGTTGTCACTAAATTTTTACCCAAGCTTTAATAATAAAAAAACAGAAGATGAAAGAAGTCAAAAAAATAAAAAAAATATATATATAACTATAAAAATCCTTTTAAAGCCCACCTTTTAAAATAAAACCTCATTTTCAAAAAAAAAGAGTTCACTTTTAAATAAATAAAATAAAGCTCATTTTGTTATGTTGTAGCCCACTTTTAGAGTAAAAGAAAGAAAAATAAAAAAAGGAAAACATAATTATGGTGTTTAAATAATTATGAAAAAAGGAAATGAAGTGAGGTAATAATTATGAAAATGTGATAAAAAATAGCAAAAAATGGGGGGTCAAAACAGCCAAAATAGTAAAAAAAACAAATGATCACGCACACGGCCACGCGCGCGATTCAGCCCCAAAATCCCAGCCCAGCAAACCCTCGGTGCGACTCCATGGTGGCCGGCCGGCGACGCCATTGGCACCGGCCGGTCCGCCTTGCCGCCGTCGTCCCAATGCCACCAACCCCGCTCGCCGCCGTTGCCTATAATTGCCAGAATCTGCAAAAAAAAACGAAACTAAATAATAAACCCTAGATTCGAATTAAAGGGGAAATTATATCCCGAATTTGGATCAAAATGGATGATTTCTTGGGGGGTTTTACCGGGTATCAAGTTGTTTGTCTGATTTAGGCTCTAATTTGGGGATTAAATTCGAATATTAGCTTGATTTTGAAGCTCAAATTTTAGTATAAATACACCCATCCCTTTTACTTGTTGAACACACACAATTTGACAGAAAATCACTAGAAAAGGATCAAGGAAAAATCTGAAAAATTCTCTGAATTTTTCAAGAGTTGGCTGGAAAAAAAATTGGAGAAAATTTCGAGTTTGGAGCAATTTTCCGGAGGTGTTTTGGAGCATTTCGAGAAGCTTGATTTCGGGTTCATCGTTCGTCGTTTTTTCGGTAAATTTCTATCTTTTCTTTGTTTTTTTATGTTGATTTTATGTTTGTTCTTGGTTGAATTTTTGGTGTTTTTGTTTGAGTTGTTTGTGAATATTTAGGTTGTTTTCTCGAAGTCGGAAAATCGTTCGCTATTCTAGTAACTTTTTTTCGTTTTAAATTTCTGTTTAAATTTTAGTTTGATCTTAAAATTTTTGCATGCTTAAAAAATGTTGTTAGGATGATTTTGATCTTTAGGAATGTAAAAATAAATTTAGAAGATGTTTAGATTTAAAATGCATGAATAAATTAAATAAATGTGGTTAAATTGAAAAACTTGAAATTAGGGATTTAATTAGGAAAAATAATAATGTGAGGTGTGAAATAATAAAAGGGCTTGATTTTAAAAAATATAAAAAGATTTTTATGAAATTTATTTTTTTTAATAATTGATGGGCAAAATTATTTTCAAAGAAAAAATATGTTTTTTTAGAAAAAAAAGTAAAAAGAAATAAGTTTTCAAGAAAAAGAAAATAAAAAGGTTTTGAATAAAAGTTTAGGGATTATGATAAAAATAATTTTTTAAAAAGAAAAAAAAAACTTAAAAATAAGTTCTTTAGGTAAAAATAAAGTTTTTTTTGAAGGGATCGTTTTAAAGGAAAAACTTTAGAAAAAGGAAAAAGGAAATGCAAAAAAAAAAGAAATTATTTTTAAAGAAAAAATATAAAATGATAAAAAACATAAAAATGAAAAAAGTAAAAAACGTAAAATGGGGTTTTGGCTTAGAAAATAAAAGAAGTAAAAAAGAAATAAAGGCTTTTTAAAAGGAATAATAAAAAGGGTAAAATTCAAAAGAATAAAAAGTTTGCTTGCTTGTTTTAGAAATAGGTGAAAACTTAGGATTATGGACTAAAGCTTAGATAGAGACTTGTTTGTTGAAAAATGTTCTTCATAAAAATAAAATACACTTAAGCAAACTTAAACCTTAAATTAGGAATAAAAGACTTAGACATTTTTAGGGTTTTTTAAATAATCTAACGTAGAATAAAAATAAAAAATTCTCAACACACCTAAATTTCTCTATTGTTTGCAAAAGTGAAATTAATTTAATGCGGTTTCTTATCAAACGGGAATGATGGGTTAGCGCCAGAAATGTTGGCGGTGATTAAAGTTCATCTCCCGGGCGATAAGACCGTTAAAATAGACTAATATTCATTAAACAGATAAGTAAAGTCAAACCTTTTTGAATTTGCAAATTCCAGTTTTGAAAATGATTTTAAAACCAATTAGGTACCAATTTTGGGCGTCGTGGGTGTGCTAACCCTTCCTCACACGTAACCGACCCCGAACCTGTTTTTCTAATTTTTCGCTGACCAAAACCGTTTTTTATTAAAACCAAAAATGTTTTATTAAAGTAACCCTATTTTTAAAAGTGATCCAATCACACTTTTTTCAAAAAACGATTGGTGGCTACTCCGTTGATTTTTAAAAAGTGTTTTCCAAAAAGTCGAAGCCTCCCGTAAAAAGGCGGTTGCGACACTTGTATCTCCTTCCAAGTACTCTAACGATCGAGGAGGTTGGTGTCCCGTGTCTCCATCCAAGTACCCTAACGATCGAGGAGGTTGGTGTCACGTATCTCGTTAGTAGTTAAGCATCTAACCGATGATAGGGTTGGTATCCCTATGGGTTGTAATTGTATCGGGTTGATATAGTACCTATGGTTGTGAATGTACCAATTCCGGTTAAGATGGCTTGAAGTGTCGAGTAGACGCTTGTTGAATACGTGTATCCGATATGTGTTTTGAGTTGTGAACTTGTTATATGATCACTTGTAAGCCAATATAAATTATGATGTATCATGAGATGGTTTATGTGTTGGAGTATGCCCAAAGACCAATCATATGATGATTGAATAGACATACTATTTTACTAGATTTATCAAGTAATGGCATTGCCGTTATTATCATTTGGTATGTTTTTGTGCATCAAACTAACCATTGGATAATAATGTCCATACAATAATACGATTATTGTTAAATATGATCCTTAGTCGAATATTATTACGGGTATGGATAGTGATAATATATAAAGACTAATATGTGGTTGATGACAAGCGTTGTCATTGACATAGAGATGTCAAAATCAACACATAAGTATTTGTTAGAGAACAACATACTGGGTTGACCCGCTATGAGCATGTTTCTTGGGTAATTATGTGACAGTCACAACATTGCTCATGATAAACATATGTATAATCCTCAGACTTGAGATCAACATGATTTCAACATAAAGATTTACGTATTTTGACATAGTCAAACGTGTGTCGTAACTGACTACATTATAAAGACTGATGATTGGATACGTGATGACCTATGTAGTGAAATATGGTTGATCAAGAAAGGATTTGTCCCTCCGACATAATGGGAGAAATATCTTCGGCCACTTGATTAAGTGAGATTAGAAAATGCATGGCCATTCTCGAATATTATGATATGAGATATCATAGAGATTCGTTTATCATAATCTACTCAAGACATCAAGAAACACTAGATGGACAATGCAAGTGTGGCTAACCCATGACCTGTGTTCATCTAAGATATAAAGGACAAAAGGATGAAATACATAAAAGAAGTTTATTCAGGAACTAGGAAACTCAAACCATGACTTCTTGTAACTTAGGTAGCAATGATGTATTGCTAGATGCTACTCATTGTTTGTAAAATTAGAACAGTTCTAATTTTGCTGCTAACGTTGCATGAACCTACAAGGGTCACACCCTTCGAATGAAACGAACAAAAATTGGAAACCATACTCCCTATTTTAGGGAGGTTGCCGAAAATCCCCTATGGGATAAGGGAAATGGACAACTCCTTTAAATGGGAATAATATTGGATAAATATTGTATTTATCAAATATTATTTAGAGTATGGAAAATATTTAGAGACTTAAATATTATAGAATAAGATGCTAGAAATTTAAATATATATTTGGAATTTATATAAAGTATATTTAATTCCAAGTTTATGTAGAATTAGATTCCACATAATTAAAAATATATATTTAAATATATTTAAATCCAAGTAAAGATAGAATGAGATTCTATATAATAAAATATATATATTTGGATTAAATATAATGTATATTTAAATCCATGTTTTATGTAGAATAAGATTCTACATAATTAAATATATATATTTCATTTAATATTATTAAATATAATGTATATTTAATATAAACCAATTTCAAGTAGAATTAGATTCTATGAATTTTGGTTGAACTTGGATTTAAGGAATTCAACTAGAATTAAGTCTCTGGATACTATTTAAAGGGACAAGGGCTAGCAACAAAATCATCCATCTTCCTCCTCTTGAAGATTTCGACAACACCCCTAGGGATTCCCCACTGGAATTCGACATATTCCAGAAAGCTCTTTGAGAAGCTGTTCGATATTTTTCTGGTGTTCTACTTGCCCCCTGGCAAATCCCTGAAGGTTCCCTTGCTCGATTGCAAGTCCCGGTTGAACTCTTGGTCGATTTCAGACTCCCTCCGGAATCCTTGGAAGGATTTCGACTTCTCCCTAGAAGGTGTTCAAACCTGTCGAAATTTTTCCCTAAGTGTTAGGGAGGCAGAAACTTTGTTCGTTTTGTTCGGGTGGACTCCGTAGAGGTCGTTGCGAACCTATGACGATTCCGGTTTTACTTGACGTGGTTATTCCGACATACCGTCGGTTTTCCAGTTTCCAGAGTTTTAAAAGGTAACTCTTCATCTTTTCACCCCGGATTCGTTCCTGTACATGGATCCTGGCTGGATTACGTCGGATTAATTTTTCCGCTGCGCCACGGGGTGTGCCGACGTGACCCAACAGTGGTATCAGAGCAAGGTTGTATCATACAAATTCGGACTTAAATTCTTGGGTGATGTTTATGTATGAGATGCATGATGTTTGATACGATTTAGATATTTATTGTTTATCGTATCACACCTAATAAAGACTTATTTCGATTATCACTGAATGATTAAGAGTTAATCATAACTATGTTTGGTTGCTTCAATGTTAAATGTTAACATGTTGAGACTAATAGTTAGTCTAGAGAACAAGTAGTTGTTCGTAGTTTCATAGATTTATGAAACCTCTGAAAGGGCTTCTAATTTGATAAAAGTTATCAAATTATATTTCACGGTGAATCCATAAGAGTTATGGTTAGACGTTATGAAAAAAGCATGTTTAGGATTGACATCATCAAAGACCTGGTACTTAAGTGTGCCTAGTGCGCCACCTCTCTTTCATGTTGACCTACCTGGTGCATTTGTTCGTTAACGCAAATGGTTTATGAAACCTCGTGATCCTTCTTTGGCCCATTAACCGCAACATAGGGATAATCAGTTTAAAACTCCATAAACACGTCGTTACTTTGTTCGCACGATGTTTGAAATGCATGTTAGATTGCACGATGTTTGTTTTGCATGGTTATAGCCCATAGCCTTTATAGTTTAGGTTTTTTTAAATACGGCCTGCGTGTCGTGCCTTTCTCTATCTTCTATTGTACTTCTCTTCTCATCTCACTCCCTCGCATGTAACGCGAGTTTCTGAAAATTGTAAATACACATGGAGATAAAGCAAGAACCAATGTAGCAGCATGGTGGGCCTTCCCTGGTGGACCGGGCGTTTCAGAAGCAGATTCTATCTTAAGTATATTGGTCCTCCCATTTGCTTGGGACAGGTCGCCTTAGGTTAAGAAGGGCTATAATCATTGCATATCTATTTACCGCTTATATTTACCTTGTATGTGATGCAATGGATGTTTTATAAGCATGATTAAACATAGTTCTATTGATAGGATCAATGTTAAAATGATGAGATAATTAAGTAAATCCTTCACTATAATTCTAAGTCTATTTTAACCATCCAATATTTACCCTCGTTAAAGCTTCGATCGATATAATGTGAGCTTTGCCAAAGCAATGTAACATTTATCTATCTTAGTTAAACACGAAGAATAAGCTAGTGATATTCGCCGGTTGAGATATTGGTATTGACTTAGCTGGGTTGTTCTAATAGTATTAGAAAACCTAGTGGTTAAAAGTTTTGGATAATCATAAGATGATTTAAAGAACAAGAGTTGTTCGCCAAAAGATGATGAATTACATGAGATGTAATTAGTAAGGTGTTACTTACCTAACTAACCATTTCCTAAAAGACTGGCCAAAGATGATTTAGGAATGGTGAAATACGGATCCTCACTCACTAGAAAAACTATCGAAACGTTTTTCTGAAATTAAAACTAGAGGGTTTTTAATTTTGAAGAAAATAATGGGAGTAAATTTATAGTAAAGACTTATCTATAAATTTTAAATTTTAGTAAAACTTATGTAGCATATTTTCTTTGTTGTAGAATTAATGGCAAATAATACTCTATCTCTGCGATCTATCCTTGAGAAGGATAAGCTCAATGGCATAAACTTCCTTGACTGGTTCCGCAATTTGAGAATTGTTCTCAAACAGGAAAAGAAGGAATATGTCATTGAAGAACCTGTTCCTGATGAACCGGTTGCCACTGCTTCCAGAGCTAACAAAGACAAGTTTAAAAAACACATGGACGACATGCTGAATGTCGGTTGTCTCATGCTTGCCTCCATGACCCCTGAGCTTCAGAAGCAACATGAGGACATAGTAGCTTATGATATGATTCAAAATCTTAAGGAGATTTATGAAGGGCAAGCTCGTCAAGAGAGGTACGAGACCTCTAAAGCTCTGTTTCAATACAAGATGAGTGAGGGATCTCCCGTAGGAGCTCACGTCATCAAAATGATGGGCTACATCCAAACGTTGGAGAAGCTCGGCTTTCTGCTAAAAGACATATTAGCTACTGATGTCATCCTGCAATCGTTGCCGGATAGTTTCAATTAGTTCGTCCTTAATTTCAATATGAATGAAATTAACAAGACGCTGCCACAGTTGCTCGGCATGTTGAGAACTGCTGAAATCAACTTGAAGAAGGTAGGACCTAAACATGTTCTGATGGTCTGCAAGGGCAAGAAGAAAGGTAAATCGGCAGCAAAGTCTAAAGGTGATGGCAAGACCAAAACCGATGGAAAGGAGGCATTGAAACCTAAGAAGGGAATCAAGAAGGATGGAAAATGTTTCCGTTGCGGCAATACCGGACATTGGAAGAGAAACTTCCCCACACACCTACAAGAAGTCAAGAAAGCAAAAACGAGTGAGGCATCAACCTCAGAGGCTTCTAAAGAGAAGGCATCAGAATAGACATGGACCTGCGAATGGAAATAAAGCAAGAGTTGCTACATCATCCATTAGGACATGTGTTTTTGCTTAAATAGATTTATTTTAGTTTTTAAGATTATTATTTTGTGCCTAAGTTTTAGTTATCTTGTAAGGACAAGATATTTTAATTTTGAGATTATTTAAATAAATATTATTCTTTTAATCTCTTATGGCACAACGAATCAATGATCTTTAAACTAATCAAATCAATAATATTTATAAGATAAATAAAACAAATGACTAATCTCAAACTCATAAAAAAGTATTAAGGTAATTTGATGAGATCAAATTCAAGAATATTTAAAGTTTGATGAACTTTCAAAGAATATGGGATTGTCCCATAATTAAATCCCACAAGTGGAACGAAAAGTATTTGAAAGAGAATCAAATATGTTAGACATGTTTTGATTCAGAACAAGTCATTTTCGACTTCTTTACACACTAGAAAAACAACTCTCATACTTAATCGTGTTTTTTTCGAAACGTCATATAAGATATAGACTAAGAATTGTTCTAGAATGCCTTTGAAGTTTTAAGGTTACTTACATGTTAAAATGTTTACAAAGTTCGAACCTTAAAAACTCCATTTGTTGTTTATCCTAACGAAAACAAAGCTTTTGTTTCTCAAACGAGAGTTTATCTTGAAAGAGATTAATTCTCACAAAGGGATATTATTTCTTCAACTTTAACGAGAACAAAATATTTGTTGCTCAAACGAGAGTTTCTCTCGAAAGAGATTACCTCTCACAAAAGAAAAAAATGGAATTTGGAATGTGAAGAAATTTTAGACAACAAATTTATGAACCAAAGATTGAGAATGTTCCATAAATGATCAAGGAACATTGTAACAAAACACAACCATTGTGTTGATCCTTAAGAGAATACCATATACTTGAGAAATATGGATTTCTCACTATTCGTACATGGAAACACTCTTCTTTTCGGATCAAGATAAAGACTAGGTCTTATCAGAAAGCAATGGTGAGCCCAAAATTCGAGAAATGGCTAAGAGCCATGAGATATGAGATGGAATCCATGTCTAAAACCAAGTATAGACTTTGGTTACCTAAAAGGGTAAAACCTAAGAGGTATGGATGAGTTTTTCCAAAGGAAAAACCGACATGGATGATAAAACATACAAAGGATGATTCGTCGCTAAAAGTTTTCGACAAACTTCATAGTATAGACTATGATAAAGCATCTTCCTTGTAGCTATATTTAATCCATCTTAATCTCACTTGCAAGTAGTTACATACGATGATTATGGAATCAAATAAAGGAATGTCAAAACCACTTTCCTAAGGGAAAACTTGAAACGGATGTGTACATGACACATCCAGAAGGTTTTGTCACTCCAGTAAACACTTGGAAGGTATGTAAGCTACAAAGGTCTATCCATAGACTAAGGCAAGCTTCTCGAAGTTGGGATATTCGTTTCAGAAGATACAATCAAAATATTTGGTTTATCTAGAAACAAAGGGGAGTCTTGTTTTCAAAAGAGCTAGTGGGAGCATTGTTACTTTCCTAAGTATTGTATGTAAATAACATACTCATCAAAAGGAACTAAAGATCGCAATCCGTTTTGCATTAATAAAAGATACTGCGAGTTAGCAACATGAGACAGTATCTAACTCTACAACATAGGCTGAATGTATTACAGTCGACATAGCAATAAAGAAGGATGTTTGGATCTAAAGAGTTCACTTCTGAGCTAAGGGTTGTTCCCAGCATATTAGATGCTACATAACTCTGTTATGATGGAACCTTTGCGTAAGCAAATAAAACCCAGATCTCATCAATAAATCCAAATATATTCTAAAGTACTTACATCTTGGAGATGTGAAAGTATGCAACATACGCACAAAGTTGATAACTTTGTCAACTCCTTGACAAAGCTTTTGACACAGCATAAGCATGTCAGTTACACTAAGCCATGTCGTATTAGATACGAGAATGATTGGTCTTAGTGCTAGTGGGAGATTGTTGGAGTATGCCAAAAGACCAATCATATGATGATTGAATAGACATACTATTTTACTAGATTTATCAAGTAATGGCATTGCCGTTATTATCATTTGGTATGTTTCTGTGCATCAAACTAACCATTGGATAATAATGTCCATACAATAATACGATTATTGTTAAATAGGATCCTTAGCCGAATATTATTACAGGTATGGACAGTGATAATATATAAAGACTAATATGTGGTTGATGACAAGCGTTGTCGTTGACATAGAGATGTCAAAATCAACACATAAGTATTTGTTAGAGAACAACATACTGGATTGACCCGCTATGAGCATGTTTCTTGGGTAATTATGTGACAGTCACAACATTGCTCATGATAAACATATGTATAATCCTCAGACTTGAGATCAACATGATTTCAACATAAAGATTTACGTATTTTGACATAGTCAAACGTGTGTCGTAACTGACTACATTATAAAGATTGATGATTGGATACGTGATGACCTATGTAGTGAAATATGGTTGATCAAGAAAGGATTTGTCCCTCCGACATAATGGGAGAAATATCTTCAGCCACTTGATTAAGTGAGATTAGAAAATGCATGGCCATGCTCGAATATTATGATATATCATAGAGATTCGTTTATCATAATCTACTCAAGACATCAAGAAACACTAGATGGACAACGCAAGTGTGGCTAACTCATGACTTGTGTTCATCTAAGATATAAAGGACAAAAGGATGAAATACATAAAGAAAGTTTATTCAGAAATTAGGAAACTCAAACCATGACTTCTTGCAACTTAGGTAGCAATGATGTATTGCTAGATGCCACTCATTGTTTGTAAAATTAGAACAGTTCTAATTTTGCTGCTAACGTTGCATGAACCTACAAGGGTCACACCCTTCGAATGAAACGAACAAAAATTGGAAACCATACTCCCTATTTTAGGGAGGTTGCCGAAAATCCCCTATGGGATAAGGGAAATCGGCAACTCCCTTAAATGGGAATAATATTGGATAAATATTGTATTTATCAAATATTATTTAGAGTATGGAAAATATTTAGAGACTTAAATATTATAGAATAAGATGCTAGAAATTTAAATATATATTTGGAATTTATATAATGTATATTTAATTCCAAGTTTATATAGAATTAGATTCCACATAATTAAAAATATATATATTTAAATATATTTAAATCCAAGTAAAGATAGAATGAGATTCTATATAATAAAATATATATATATTTGGATTAAATATAATGTATATTTAAATCCATGTTTTATGTAGAATAAGATTCTACATAATTAAATATATATATTTCATTTAATATTATTAAATATAATATATATTTAATATAAACCAATTTCAAGTAGAATTAGATTCTATGAATATTGGTTGAACTTGGATTTAAGGAATTCAACTCGAATTAAGTCTCTGAGTACTATATAAAGGGACAGGGGCTAGCAACCAAATCATCCCTCTTCCTCCTCTTGAAGATTTCGACAACACCCCTAGGGATTCCCCACTAGAATTCGACATATCCCAGAAAGCTCTCTGAGAAGTTGTTCGATATTTTTTTGGTGTTCTACTTGCCCCCTGGCAAATCCCTGAAATTTCCCTTGCTCGATTGCAAGTCTCGGTTGAACTCCTGGTCAATTTCAGACTCCCTCGGGAATCCCTAGAGGGATTTCGACTTCTCCCTAGAAGGTGTTCAAACCTGTCGAAATTTATCCCTAAGTGTTAGGGAGGCAGAAACTTTGTTCGTTTTGTTCGGGTGGACTCCATAGAGGTCGTTGCGAAACTGTGACGATTCCGGTTTTACTTGATGTGGTTATTCCGACAAACCGTCGGTTTTCCAGTTTCCAGAGTTTTAAAAGGTAACTCTTCATCTTTTCACCCCGGATTCGTTCCTGTACATGGATCCTGGCTGGATTACGTCGGATTAATTTTTCCGCTGCGCCACGGGGCGTGCCGACGTGACCCAACATTATGTTGCATAATGTGGCTTATGCATGTTTTACTCTTTAAGCTTTGCATATAGTAGCTATGCACATGAAGGATTAAATAGAGTGTGGAATTGGAACGTGTTGATGAATCATGATACATGAGCATGAAGTTTAATATGCTGATTTATGTTTAAGGAAAGTGCATGGTTTTTAAAAGGTCATGATGGTTTTCAAATGATGTTTTAGTAAATTGAAATGAGATTTCATTTGCCCATCAATGCATATAATTGAGGTTTTGGAGGCAGTAAGTAGCAAGGGATCGGAAGAGACTTCATTTGAGAATGTATGTTTCGGTATAGACTATACGTAATAAGGGCAATGGGGGATCCGTTGTGTTGTTGGAAGATTTATGTAAACTCCCTTTTGAGCAAGTTTGGTTTGCTGTTTTAGACTTGTAAATGGCCTTTGGTTTTTGGTTTATGCTTTACTATGCATTTTGGTATCTTTCTTGGTTTGACATTAGGATGCATGCCTATAGTTTACCTTTGATGTAAATGCTCATGTTATGATGATGATTATGCCATGAATGATTGAGGATGGATGTTTAGATATGTTGTATGCATGTTGGAAGCATGTTCGACTGGTTATGATTGAATTAAAATGTGAAAAACCAGTAAAATTGTCATTAGAATCCCAAGTGTTTTGGTGCACCTAAGCTTGTACCAAAACGGTGAGCCTAAAATGGCTTAGGGTTTTTGAAACAGGCAAGGGTTGATTCGATACGTTTGGCTACTACAATCCCGTATTCTAAAACACCATGGAGGGTGTTTCGATATGATCTCAAGCTTCAAGATGCTTGACCCTCTTTCAATACGGGTGTTCTGATACAGGGCAACCTATACCGAAACACCCAGCTGTTAAGTAGGTTATTGGAATCTGTTGAAGTTCTTTTTCTTTACGTTTTAGTCCCTAAATGTTGTGGATGTAATTAAATGAGCTTGGATGATTGTTTTGAGCTGAGATTTGACCGAGAGGCATGTAATCTGACTAATTAAATGTTTGTAGCTTAAAAATGGACTAAGTCTCTGTAATTTGTTAAAATTACAAATTGGACCCTAAAATGTGGTTGTGTTCAATTGGGTCTCTAATCGTTGTCTGATCGAGTTGTGAATTGTTCCGCTACGATGTTTATCACATAAGATACTAATGAGCGTCTAGACTTGATATAATGAAAAAATAGGGTCGTTTATTGGAGTAAACTTCCCAGGTTACTCCAATATTCCCCGTGTGACCTGTTCAGTTTGGTCTATCGCCTAGACCGGGTCAAGGGGATTACATTTAGTGGTATCAGAGCCAGGTTACGAAAGAATGGGATAATGGTAAGTCATTGGTAAGTTGATATGATGTGATTCCATGTGAATGATGATGTTTGCTTTGCACGGTGATTGTTACAATCATGTTGATGATGAATAAATGATATTGATTCCATGCATGGTGGTTTTGACGTATGTGTTTCACTATGTACATGATAATGTTAAGGGCTGAATCTGATTGATTGCCGTGTATGGTGTTTATGGTACGAATGTTGTTTGCTTTATGCTATGCTTAGGGGAAATTGGGATTTCCATTGCCTTATTACTATAGTTAAAGTGTGTTAAATTGAATTGGAAGTCTTGGATCCTTGTTTGAAGCTGGCCTGATTTCTTTGTTTTGTTTTATTATCATGCCTTAATAATAATAGCACAATGGGACCGAGGAGAGAGTTACGGTCGGGTACGATTGTTGATGTTGTAAAGTAGGGAAATCAGGAGAAAGGGGTTCCTCCTTGTAGGAATTTACCTCCTCCACCGCCTCCACCCGGGGGTGAGGAGCAAGGACAGCATGAGTAAGCTGGGCCTATGTTGGGTGATTTGATACCTCAAGTTTAGGCGATGACTGAAGCATTACAGGTTGTTGTTGCCGCAGTGCAAGTGCAAGCACCTGCTGCTGGGCAAACGGGGTTGTCTTTAGAACGCTTGCGTAGTTTAGGTGGTGTTGAGTATCGTGGTTTGTCGCCCGAGGCATCTGAGGCTTGGATGGCAAGTACGATCTGGATTTTAGATCAAATGGGGTGCAATGATGCACGTAAGCTGAGATGCACTATTTCGTTGTTGCAAGGTGATGCTTACAGTTGGTGGACGATTGTAACTACGGCTATGGAGCCTAATGAAGTTGTTTGGGAGTTCTTCCAAGCTGCCTTTAAGAAGAAGTATCTAGTAGTTAGATACTTGGATGACAAGAAATGCGAGTTTATGTCTTTAGTTTAGGGTAGTATGTCTGTGGCTGAGTATGAGGTTCAATTTGTTCGTTTGAGCCAGTATGCCCTAGAGTTGGTGCCGAGTGATAGGCATCATTGTGACTGTTTTCGTTATGGATTGGTGCAAGAGGTGAAGACTTTTATGTTGGCCTTTGATTACATAGATTTTGATGTGTTGGTGGCGCGAGCCAAGGATATCGAGGCCAGTCTGGGTTTGACTTCTCGTGCGGATGGTTCTAGCTCAGGTAAGAGAGCTATGGATTTTGGTCCTGGAGGTGGACATAATAGGAGGCACCATGATAAGAAGTTTTGCTCTGACGTGAAGCGAGGTGGAGAAAGGCCTGGACGTGGAGCTTATGGTCAGAGTGCTCGGGCTAGACCGACTTTTAATTCTTTTTGGGTATGTGGATCACGTGAGCATATGAGGCGAGATTGTCCTCGTTTGGCTCGAGAGCTGTAGGCTCCTGCAGCTGTGGCGGCCAATGCTTGTTAGAGTTGTGGTTTAGCTGACCATTTGAGACATGATTGTCCATTGTTGGCTGGAGGTGGTCAAGTTAGAGCACCAGTTGTTGCACTACAACGAGGTCGTGGGCGCGGTCGTGGTAACTTCCAGCGTAGGGAGGATGGACAGGGAGTTGTAGCACATGTTGTAGATGTTCAAATAGAGGGTGGTGGTCCTGTGAGGGTGTATGCACATCGCGAGGGACGCAATGATACCGATGTGATTGCAGGTACTTTCACATTGCAATCATTGTCATTGTTATCTTTGATTGATTATGGTTTTACGCATTCATACATCTTGAGTGAGCATGCACATTTTCTTGATATTCCTGTTGAGATGTTAGATGTGGGAATGCAAGTAACTAGTTCCTTTGGTGAAATTGTTATTGCAAGAAGGTTGTATAAGAGAAGTCCTTTATATGTTCAAGGTCTTGTGTTTGCAGTTGATTTAATGGAGTTGTCTTTCTATGGTTTTGATGTAATTCTTGGAATGGATTGGTTAACCGAGCAGAGGGATGTGGTTGATTTTGATGCTAAGAGAGTTACCTTGAAACTTGCTGATAATTACGAAGTGGTAATTGTGGGTGAGAATGTGACATTCTTGTCCAATGCTATTTCGACTCTTGAAGCGAGTCGTTTGATGAAGTTGGGTTGTGAAGCTTTCTTAGCTTATATTATGAATCTAGAATCGAAGGAAATGCATGTACAGGACATACATACGGTATGTGAGTTTCCAGGTGTATTTCCATAATAGTTGCTTGAGTTGCCGCCAAATAGAGAGGTTGAGTTTGGCATAAAGTTGTATGAAAATACGACTCTAGTGTCTATTTCTCCCTATCAAATGGCTCTAAAAGAGTTGAAGGGGTTGAAGACGCAACTTCAGGAGTTTCTTGATCGAGGGTTCATTAGGCCTAGTGTTTCACCTTGGGGTGCACCGGTCTTGTTTGTGAAGAACAAAGATAGCACGATGTGAATATGTATAGATTATCAGTAATTGAACAAATTGACGATTAAGAACAAGTATCCTTTGCCAAGGATTGATGATTTGTTTGATCAGTTTCGAGGTGCTTCAGTGTTTTCTAAGATTGATTTGAGATCCGGATATTACCAGTTGAAGGTAAAGGATGTGGATGTGCCTAAGAGAGCTTTTCGTATAAGGTACGGGCATTATGAGTTCTTGGTGATGTCGTTTGGTTTGACGAATGCACCAGTTGCATTCATGGACATGATGAATCGTGTATTTCATGAGTTTTTATATCAGTTTGTGGTTGTGTTTATTGATGATATTCTTGTGTACTCTCGTACCAAGGAGGATCGTGATAAGAATTTTTGGATTGTGTTGCAAGTGTTGCAGGAAAATCAGCTTTATGCCAAATTAAGTAAGTGTGAGTTTTGGCTTAGGGAAGTTGTCTTTCTTGGACATGTGGTGTCGGCCGAAGGTATTTGAGTTGATCCACATAAGATTGATGAGTGATGAATTAGAAGATGCCTAAATCGGTGACAGAAGTCCGTAGTTTCCTTGGTTTGACGGGTTACTATCGAATGTTTGTGGATGGTTTCTCTAAGATTGCTGCTCTGTTAACCAAGTTGTTGTAAAAGAATATTCACTTTGAGTGCACGGATGTTAGGCAACAAGCTTTTGAGAGGTTGAAGGAAGCTTTAACACAAGCTCCTGTCTTGATTCAACCTGAATCGGGTAAGAAGTTTGTAGTTTATAGTGATGCATCGTATGTTGGTCTAGGTTGTGTGTTAATGCAAGGTGAGAAGGTTGTGGCGTATGCATCTAGAAAATTGAAGGTGCATGAGCGCAACTATCCTACCCATGATCTTGAGCTTGCCGCGGTTGTGTTTGCTTTGAAAATTTGGAGGCATTACCTTTACGGTAAGAAGTGTGTGGTTTATACGGATCATAAGAGTTTGAAGTATCTAATGTCTCAGAAAGAGTTGAATCTTAGGCAACGAAGATGGTTGGAGTTGCTTAAGGATTACGATTTAGCGATAGAGTATCACTATAGAAAGGCCAATGTTGTGGTTGATGTCTTGAGTAGGAAGGTGGTTGTAGAGTTGAGGGAGATGTTTGCTCGGTTGAGTATATCGCGAGATGGTGGATTGATAGCTAAGTTGCAAGTGAAACCTTCCTTAGTTTAGTTGATTAAGGAGAAGCAGTTGCTTGATGATTCATTGGTACCGTATGTTGAGGATATATCGGATGGTAATGCAACGAATTTTTGTTTCAATGATGATGGTATCTTGTGTTCTAAGAGTCGAATACTTGTGCTGGATGATATTGAGTTGAGGCGCGCTATTCTGAATATAGCACATAGCAGTCCTTTTGCTATGCATCCTTGTAGTACTAAGATATATCGGGGATTGAAGGATAAGTACTATTGGGATCGGTTGAAGAAGGATGTCGCAGAATTTGTGAGTAATTGTATGGTTTGTCAGTGCGTGAAAGCTGAGCATCAATTTCCTTCCGAGCAGTTGCAACCTTTGAAGATACCGGAATGGAAATGGGAGAGGATTACGATGGATTTCGTGTCTGGTTTGCCTTTGACCCTGTCAAAGATGAATTCTATTTGGGTGATTCTGGACCGTCTTACGAAGTGTGCGCATTTTATAGTTGTGCATACTACGTATACGTTGGATAAGTTGGCGGAGTTGTACATTGCTGAGATAGTGCGTTTGCATGGGGTGCCTAAGTCTATAGTTTCGGATAGAGATCTGAGGTTTGCAGTAAGGTTTTGGGAGTGTTTACATAAGCTTTGGGTATGTGGCTTAATTTCAGTACCTCGTATCATCCTCGGACGGATGGACAATATGAGCGAGTTATCCAAGTGCTTGAGGATATGTTGTGGTGTTGTATTATAGAATTTCAAGGTTCTTGGGAGAAACAATTACCTTTAGTGGAGTTTGCTTATAATAATAGTTTTTAAGCAAGTATACAAATGGCTTCGTATGAAGCCTTTTATGGTAGGAAGTGTAGGACGCCTCTTTGTTGGGTGGAAATGGGGCAAAAGTTAGTTTCCTTGCTGGATTTGCTTAAGGGAACGACGAAAAAGGTAAAGCTTGTTTGTGATCAGTTGAAGGCAGCTTCGGATCGTCAAAAGTCCTACGCGGATTTGAAGCGTAGGGAGGTTGAGTTTGCGATTGGTGAGCGTGTGTTTTTGAAAGTATCGCCTTGGAAGAAGGTGGTGAGGTTTGGACGTAAGGGTAAGCTTAGTCCAAGGTTTATTAGACCATACGAAGTTGTGGAGCGTGTGAGTCTTGTTGCGTATCGGTTGAGGTTACCTCCTGAGTTGAAAAAAATTTATGGTGTGTTTCATGTTTCAATGTTGTTGAGGTATAGGTCGGATCCGTCGCATGTTATGCCGGAAGAGGACATTGAGTTGAGACCGGATTTGTCTTATGATGAGGAACCTGTTGAGATTCTTGATTCTAGTAGCAAAGTTCTTCGTGGTAAGACAATTGAACTTGTGAAGGTGTTGTGGCGACATCGAGGAGTTGAGGAGGCCACGTGGGAAAGCAAGGCGGACATGTTAAAGCAGTTTCCGCACCTTTTTCCCCCAGGTAAAATTTTGAGGACGAAGTTTCCTAAGTGGGAGAGAGTTGTAATCCCCCGATTTTGGGCTTATGAGTTTTAAAGGTGGTTTAGGGTCCGATGAACCTAGACTAGAGATCCGGGTTTGTTCGGGGTTGGTTCAGTGAAAACTTGGTTCAGGATGTGATAAAATTATGAGAAAAATTCCTAAAATCCTCTTTAAATATATATTAAGGAATGGTGAAGCCAATTTTGGAAAATGATTTTTGGAAGGTCGACATTTCGGTTTAGTGACTAAAACGCTAAATTGGAAAACTATTTGTAAAGGACTGTTTTGAAAGAGGGCCAAAGCTTAGAATCTTTAGGGAGCTAATATGATGTTAATCAGCTATTCCTTTGATTGGCCATATTTTAAATGTGTTTAATTAAAGGAAATAAAGATAGGTTTTTATAAAAAGGGAATTAGCTTTAATACAATCTATTTTGACGTAACTTTCATCTTCTCTCTTTTCCTATCAGCCAAACATCTTTTTTCTCTCAAAACTTACAGATATTTTCATCTTTCCAATTCTTTTTGATTTGCAAATGATTTCCTTGATGTGTCCTCCATTTATCTCAAAGGATTCTTGAAGGTTTTTCAACAAATCTTGCCAATTGAAGGAATAAGCAAGGATTAGAGGTAATTTTCGTTCAACTCCTCTAATCAAGGTTCTTTATTGAAATTCCCAAGTATTTGGCTCTCTAATTATGTTTATTAACAAGATTTCATGATTAATTTGATGAAAATGGTTAAATCAAGCTTAAATGGTGATTTTGAATGATTTTCATATTGGATCCGATTTGGGTGAGTTATGATTGATTTTAATCTTGTTTTGTATGTTAAATAATGTTGAAATAAAGGTTTGATAATATTAATCCTGAAACAAGTTGGATCTCTAGTTGTTTAGGTTAGTAGATTTGGGTTTTTGTGGTGTTTAAGTGGAATTGAAGTTGCTAGAGGTATAATGATGCAAATAGGTTGATTTTGGATGTTAATTGATGATTACAAATGGATGGAAGAGTTAGGTTTTGGCTGGGCTGAGTTTGTTGTGTAATCGAAGGTGTTTTCGATTGTTTCGGATAGGCGTTTTGGTGTTTTTGGGCAGAGAAGCAGGATAGGTTTGTTTGCTGGAGATTTTAATGCATTGTGATGCATTAATCCTCTGTTCTTGTGTGGTATAAACAGGGAATAACGTATCAGAAGCAATCGGTGAAGTTTCGTGAGCTTTGATTGCTTGGATTCGCGTCAGCTAGTCAAGGTTGCGCGTGTCGGTGAGTGAGAACGTGAATTTCAGTTTTGAAAAGTTTTAAAAGGTGATTTGGGAACTTAGTGGTAAGCTTGAAATGCTTAACTAAGTTCGGAAGTAAGTAAAATGATTTTCTCTCTCGGTTGTGCTATTATGTGATGATTTATGCACTGTTTTGGTTTAATGGATTTACCTACTGTTAAAGCATATTTTAAGAATGTGTTTACTGTTTTTAATGATGTGATGTTGAAGGATGCACATGGTAAGTGATCCTTGTAAGTATATGACATATACTTGTGACTTTAAGCATGGTTTAATGCTTAGAAATATGATTTAATGATGAAAACAATGAGGTATGTGTTAAATGTGAATTATATTGGCAAGTGATGTCGTGAAAATGGTTTATAAATGCTATTGGATATAGTTAGCCAGCTATAGGATTGAGTGCACTATAAAAAGTCACCTTGGATGTCGAGGGGTTGGTGTCACGTGTCTCCGTCCAAGTACCCAACGATAGAGGAGGTTGGTGTCCCGTCTCTCGTTAGTGGTTAAGCATCTAACCGATGATAGGGTTGGTATCCCTATGGGATGTAATTGTACCCGATTGAAATAGAACCTATGGTTGTGAATGTAACAATTCCGGTTAAGATTTCTTGAAGTATTGAGTAGACATTTATTGAATCCGTGTATCCGATATGTGATTTTGAGTTGTGAACTTGTTATATGATCACTTGTAAGCCAATATAATTGATGATGTATCATGAGATGGTTTATGTTGCATAATGTTGTTTATGCATGTTTTTCTCTTTAAGCTTTGCATAAAGTAGCTATGCATGGGAAGGCTTAAATAGAGTGTGGAATCGGAACGTGTTGATGAATCACGATACATGAGCATGAAGTTTAATATGCTGATATATGTTTAAGGAAAGTGCATGGTTTTTAAAAGTGCGTGATAATTTTCAAATGATGTTTTAGTAAATTGAAATGAGATTTCAATGTGAACATGAAAAATGTTTTAATGCTTTGATGGTGTTTTGCTTCTGAGCCTTGTGTGCTTACGCTCTCATTTGTCCATCAAAGCAAATAATTGAGGTTTTGGAGGCAGCAAGTAGCAAGGGATCGCAAGAGACTTCATTTGAAAATGTATGTTTCAGTATAGATTATACGTAATAAGACCAATAAGGGGTCCATTGTGTTGTTGGGAGATTTATGTAAACTCCCTTTTGAACAAGTTTGGTTTGGTGTTTTAGACTTGTAAATGGCCTTTGGTTTTTGGTTTATGCTTTACTATACATTTTGGTATCTTGCTTGGTTTGACATTAGGTTGCATGTCTATAGTTTACCTTTGATGCAAATGCTCATGTTATGATGATGATCATACCATGATTGATTAAGGATGGATGTTTAGATATGTTGTATGCATGTTGAAAGTATGTTGAATTGATTATGATTGGATTAAAATGTGAAAAATCAGCAAAAAATGTCATTACGGGCCCAGGTGTTTCGGTACGCCTAAGCATGTACCGAAACAATGAGCCTGAAATGGCTTAGGGGTTTCAAAATAGGGAAGGGGTGTTTCGATACGTTTGGCTACTGGAATCCCGTGTTCTAAAACACCATAGAGGGTGTTTCGATACGAGCCCGAGCTTCGAGACGCTTGACCCTATTTTGATACGGGTGTTCCGATACAGGACAACTTGTACCGAAACACCCAGTTGTTAAGTTGGTTATTGAAATATTTTGAAGTCCTATTTCTTTACATTTTTGTCCCTAAATGTTGTGGATGAAATTATACGAGCTTGGATGATTTTTTTGAGCTGAGATTTGACCGAGAGGTATGTAACGTGACTAATTAAAGGTTGGTAACTTAAAAATAGACTAAGTTCTTTTAATTTGTTAAAATTACAAAATGGTCCCTAAAGTGTATGTGTTCAATTAGGTCCCTAATCGTTGTCTGATCGAGTTGTAAATTGTTCCGCTGCGTTGTTTATCACATAGGATAATAATGAGAATCTAGACAAGATAAAATGAAAAAATAGGGTCGTTTATTGGAGTAAACTTCCCGGTTTACGTCAATATTTCCCGTGTGACCCGTTCGGTTTTGTCTATCGCCCAGACCAGGCCAAGGGGGTTACAAGCATTACACAGGCAAAGAGAGACACTGCGAGTCTCAGGATGGAAAACGCACCATCAGTCACATTCTAAGATCCAAATTTATTCACCGGCCTCATTTGTACCGGAAAAAAAGTAACGAAGCTGGTAATTTATTTGTGTATGCATACAGTAAAGTTACAATTTCACACCAATGATCATACAACAGAAGAAAAAAATGGCCCTTGAACTGTTGAAACACACACCATCACCAAAAATGAAGGGAAATAGGAAGCACAAATGCATTCCTTAAGGACATATGCTAATTATAAGGAAAATGAACTCACTGTCACATGACTATCTCTGGCTTCAAAATGTTAGATTTGATCTCTTTGTGAGGCAATATCACGCCGCCGTTGCTGTATATTTCATCACATACATGCACATCTTCTCCGAGTATAGTCATGTTCTCCACTCGAGCCCATTGGCCAACTGTCGAGTGCCATCCGATGATGCTGCTTGATATGCAAGTGTGCTTCTTGATGCGAACTCCCCGCATCACTGTGCAGCGAGAGAGTCTGACTCCAGCCTCAACCACACATGCTGGACCGATCGCCACATCTGGTCCAATCAAGCATCCTTCTCCGATTTTAGCACTCTCGTGAACCAAAACATTTCCCACTATGTGGGGACCGGTGGCTAGTTTAGTCGAAGATTTCTTTCGTAGGGCGTCTAGATAAAGTCTAAGTCCATCAATGTAATCCCTTGGCTGACCAATGTCCATCCAAAACCCTGGTAGGACCATAGCATACAGTTTCTTCTCCGCTGCAATCTTGGGAAAGATCTCCTTCTCAATTGAGGTGGGCTTCAATTCAATTCTATCAAGAACAGATGGGTTCAGAAGATAAATTCCTGCATTTATTTTGTTTCCGACAAATAATTTCGGTTTTTCCACAAATTTGTCCACTTTCCCTGTTGTTTCCTCCATGACCACAACACCATATTTTGATGGCTCTTCCACCTGATTGATTTTCACTAGAGTATTAGAATCTCCCCAAATATAACAAATTGAACTTGAAAATAAAGAAAATTTTAGAACTGAATTATTACCTTGGTTACCATAATGGAAGCTTCTCCACCATGGCCTTTGTGGAATTCAAACATTTCTTTGAAAGGGTACTCACTCATAACATCGCTGTTAAGGACAAAAAATGGCTCACCAGAGCCATCAATGAGCATGTCCCTAGCCAAAGCAAGCGGACCAGCAGTGCCGAGTGGCTCCGTCTCTCGTGAGCATGAGATGGTTATCCCAAGTTTAGCCTCAAATTCCTTCAAGAAGTTCAACATTACCTGCAAAATCAAGCATCCATTGGAGCCACAATTGCATGTTTCAGATCATTGGGGTTAATTTTACATATCTAAAGCATGGAAAATCTCATACCTCAGGTTGGTAGTTAACAGCCAAAACGACTTCAGTTACACCTACAGCCTTGAGAGCCTCAATCTGTAAAATGCCCAAGATGAATCATTCTACGAAATCAACAAGCTTATCTTGAGAAATATACCTGATGAAGGATCATGGGTTTATTTGCAAATTCAACAAGCGGCTTAGGAACACTAAGAGTCAATGGTCTCAATCGTGTTCCAAATCCTCCAACAAGAATAAGTGCCTTCATTGTGAACCACCTTCTGATTTGCCTGTAGATGAAGGATCATTCTACGAAATCAACAAGCTTATCTTGAGAAATATACCTGATGAAGGATCAGAATAAAATTCTGACTACAATAACTTAGAGATGACCTATGCACAACTCCCATTGACATTAGTAGATCCAAAACAACAATAAAAGAGACCAGCAAATGACAACAGAAAAGCGTGAATTTGAGACTGAAACAAATTTACAAGGAGATGAAAACCGGACAAACTTAAAGAAAGAAAAAGGGGAAACACCGAAACATTCAAAGCAGCATTATAAACATACCGAAAATGGTTCAACTGATATCATGGCACAAAATTCAGCTATATCTTTCGGGAGGCCAATAAATCTATTACAATGGAACCTATCTAGCTGCAATATAACCCCTATGTAACACGAACTTCACATTTTTCCAAAATATCAATGTCTTCCACTCTCCAATGGAGGCATGAAAACAGGAAATCACCAAAAGATCAAATCTAGAAGGATCAAATATACACCACTTTCGACTACCACAATTTGAGTTGATAATACCAAGTAAGTGAAGAGCTAAGAAGAAAAGAAAACATTGTCAGTTAACTCATTCTTGATCTGTGGACATGCAAATTATTTATCAACGAACACAGCATAAAGAAATGAAAGCTTTAGATGAATCCATAATCACCTTTAAAATAATGACTAAACATAGTTAATTAACATAGATTTTCTGGCTAAAACGACAAGGAAAAAAGTAAATTAGCTAAAATTCTTTCGTTTTTCCTTCTTAAAGAAATTCTATACGTGATTAACTATGTAAAAATCAGATCTAACAAAAATATAACATTGCAAATAAAATTAAACCTAATCATAATTGCCGACCAAAAAATCATAATGAAAACAACGAAATCGCACAAAAAAATAGAACACCGAGCGGAAAATCACATTTGTTAGCTCAATGGAAATAATAAATAAGAACCGCGAGAAACGACACCGACTAAAGCTTGAAAAGACCAGAATTCAGCGATTACCTTTAAGCCTGACGAGATCCAAACTCCGAGCTGAGTTCAAATAACAAACTCGAGCCCGATGCGAGGCAACCGGGGAGGAGTATATATTAAAAGGGCGGGTAATGGAGTGGATTCGTACGAGTTTGGCTCGCTTGCTTTATTTGTTTTTCAGCAACGGTTTTCTCCCAACGGAAGCTGAGAATAGAATGGCTTTGATTATATTAACGGTTAATTAATTAGACATTTACAATTGTTTGTTTTAATTAATTTTACTATTTTTAATATGTAAAATAATAAATAAAATTAGATGAATTCTACTAGAAGCCTTCTATAGCACCAAAATGTTAATTTTAGTCCATTTACTAATAAAAAAAAGACTATTTAGTCGTATATAATTGAAAGAGAGAATATTTTGGAGTAAAATTTTAATTTATTATTAATTAAATTAAAATATTAGGTTTAAATATCTCTTAGACGCCTATTAATTTAGTCATATATATATTGAATAGTTTTAGTCATGTATATTTGAAAGTGAGCAAAATAAAGACAACATATTATGATGTCAACTTTTTTTCTTTAGTATGTCCAAGTATCAACGGGTATTTTTGCGAAAATTTTAAAAAATTTAAAAAAATTGAGAACGGGTGACGTACAACACTGCATACCACTAACGATATACATTGATGCACACTATTAAGATTTTTAAATTATTATTAAAATCATAATGGATTCAACTGGTAATTAGACATTTTTTCTAATATAACTTTTACTTCTTAATTTAAAATATTAAATATTATTTTTTATATCACAAACCTTAAATCTCCATAAACCTAATATTTTACAGCTGCCGCCGTCATCACTAGAGTTCCAACCGACGTCCACCTTCTATTGTCGTTGATGTCGTCTCAACTATCTCACCACTGGACATCGACGAACGCCACTACTCATCCCAAATCGTGCGCCTGCAACTGCTACTTCCTCTGTTTGCTGGGCTTAATGGCGCGACGAAAAATAGGAACACGAACGTGCAACTGGAGCTCGACGATGCTGGAATTGACGGTGTCGAAGGGGTGGTTCTGGAAAGGACTCATGTCAGCAACGACGGCGGCAGACGGCTGTGAAGAAGAAGAATTAGGTTGTTTAGGGTTTTTTAGGTTAGAGATTATAAAATAAAATAATATTAATTTAATATTAATGTCTAATTTATTAATATTGAAAATATAAAAATAATTAATTCTGATTTAAAATGTGTCTATGGTTTTAATAATAATTTAAAATTCATTAAATATTTTAATAGTATGCAGCGGTGTATAGTGTTAATAGTGTTCTGCGGTGT
Source organism: Hibiscus trionum (assembly GCA_030270665.1). NCBI lineage: Eukaryota > Viridiplantae > Streptophyta > Magnoliopsida > Malvales > Malvaceae > Hibiscus > Hibiscus trionum. The sequence continues at coordinate 1,338,046 of BSYR01000007.1, read as the reverse complement.
GCGTCATCGTTCTAGACTTATCCAAAAACTTATTAAATCAATCAAAACTAAAATAACTATCAAAATATTACAAATAAAATAAAAATGTTAAAATATGAAAAGCTTAATAAATTACAGAAATTGGAATATAATCTTCAACGAATTTAAACAAATTTTGAAAATTTTCCAAGAATTTAAAAACAGGACTATAAAAATAAATATAATATTTTTTATTTAATATTTAATGAATGAAAATTTATTGTATAATTTCCAAGAATTTTTAAAAATAAGGCTATAAAAAATAAATTATACAATATTAAAAATTATAAGTTGTATTTATCTAGCTTTTATTTATTGTAGTTATCTTTATTAAACATGCTAATTTTATGTTTGATGTTTCTTGTCATGCACGCAAATTTTGACTTGTTTAGAAACATAATTATAATTTTCTTGAAAACTGTAAAATTTAATTTTATAGTTTTTTAATCTTGAAAAGTGTATTTTTTGGAAGATTATTTTATTTTTATTTTTACAAATATGTTTTTTTTAATTTTAAATAATGTTTTTAAATTTTGTTTTGGCTTTTCTATAATGAGTTATATTTTGATACACAAGCTAGGTAAAAAAAATACATAACCCTTCTATAAAATTTAAAACCTAAATTTCAAACCATAGCACTCTAAAATCTAAATCTTAAACCCTAAAATCTAATTTCTACATCCTACACACTAAACCCTAACCTAAAACACTAAACTATAAAATCGAAAGGCTTGTGTATCAAAGTATTTTCCTTCACTTCTTACAAATTTTTAAAACTTTTGAAAATTTTTAATGACTTTTTAATAATTTTTAATAATTTTAAAAAGTTTACATTGTTTTAACAATTATTTTGAAGATTATATAAATTTATTTTTTTTTAAATACTCAATCACAGTTGTACATATACAATGTATTAATTACAAAAATTAATATCATCATAGTCATCCCTATTTACTCGTCTTCGAAGTGTATATGGACTAAATTACACTTTTTCGAGAAGGATCGACCAACCGATTGACATATTCCAAACCTATCAATTCGTTCAACTCTCAAAATTTGCGAAGATTAATGGGAGTTTGCAGTTTAAGGATCGTGTTTGAAGAATGACAACAGTAAACTGAAGTTTAAGGGAGTGATTGTTAATAAAATATGTTTAGTTGTCCTTATTTTCTAGGCAGTAGTTCTTGTACACTAGAGATTTAGTGGTTGCAGATCATGGGTTATTTTATTTTTAGTTAGAAATTTTTCCTTGTGCCTAATTTCTTAATTCGTAAAATTGTCTCAGTGGTAAATGATGATATATTCTATCCAAGTAACTCGAGTTCGAGTACTATATGTGAACAATGTGTGTACATGATTAAACATATACTATCCTGTAATCACACCAACATATTCAAAAAAAAATTGCCTAATTTCTTGTTTTTTTTTTCATTATGCAATTTTCTATATAATAGGCTCTTGAAGTCATCAATCGATATAGATTATTATAGGGTAAACTACTCAAATGACCACTTAATTATAGGGTTGGTTTCAATTTGACCACTATACTTTCAATTGTGGCAATATGACCACTCAACTATGTAAATAGTCTCAATGTGATCACTTGCGATTAAAACCTAATGGAGGGAGTGTGGTAGTTAGTAAAAAATTGAATAATTACACATTTGGTCTTCGTTACTTATATATTCCATTAATTTAGTCCTAATTTTAATTTAATAAAATAAATTAAACATTCAATTAGGTGGTGACACGTGTCATTACCTTATTGGAGGAATTTAATTATTTATATTTGATTTAATATATTTATTTTCCTTCTCCAATCAGGCGGTGACATGTGTCACCTGATTTAAGGAGGAAAATAAAATTCAACAATAACTTGGCACTGGCGTGGTTTGAACACAAACAAGCATGGTAGACCAGACACCATAAAATAGCTCGGACCAAATAAATGGAATATATAAGTGCCAAGTTTGCTTTTGTAGACACATAAAATGAATGTTGTGAATTTACCACTGGGCCAAGTTTGCTTTTGTGATATGTGTCGAAACGTTTTTTACGCCGTGAAAATAGCTCGGACGATTAATCTTTGAAATTAGGGATTTTGTTTAAATTCGATATTTGAAAAAAAATTGGAGCCGCCACCGATCACTTTGGTAGACTAGACACCATAAAAACAACCAAAGATTCGTTTTTTTAATTAGGGTTCAGGAGTCGGTTACGTGTGGGGAAGGATTAGCACCCCACAAACTCCCGATATCGGTACCTTTAATTTTGCGTGGCATATTGGCATTTTGAGAGTAATAATTCGAACTTAATTTAATCAGCAAATATTAATTGGGTTTATGTTCCAAATGAAAATATTCCTTTTATAAGGAAATATAGTTTTTGATTCGAATATAAATTGGAAACACCCCTATACGTTTAGGGCACCTCTATTCATATTCAAAAAAAAATATTTCTTATATAATATGTTTATATATGCATGATTAATTATGATAGTGTTTATTTTAAGTGTTAATTTAAAAAGCTCTATTTTTTTTTTGAAAATGACAACTGAATTTTATTAATAACCATGAAAAATATCTCAAATACAAAACATCCAAAATGGAGAATAATGAGATCTAGTACACCAAAATCTCAAACAACCCAAAGATGCAAAGAAAATAAATATTTTCATAGATATTAGCATACCGACAAAATTCAGAAGTCTTCCTGAATCTCCTTGTCTCTATCCAAACGAGACGCTTTACGATGTGAAAAAGGAGTGGTGAGCGAACCAAACTATCAGGCAGATTGTTCCGCTACCCAGGTCTGATTACATCGGCAAACGACCATCAACCGAGAGGGGATCTATCTTTCTATGAACACCGACAGAATCAAAATCAGAAACTAGCGTCGCGAAGATCTCTGTAAGAGCACCAAACGAACGCTAAGGTATGCTGAAATCATGCCAAAATCGACAGATGAAACGAACCACAAAAATAACGAAAAAACGTGCCACAAGGACAGAGAAACACGTGCCACAAGGACAGAGATTTTTATTAAAAATATAAATAAACAAGAAAATAAAAATATGAAAATAATGAATCCGGTGATCGACAACCAGTATTAAAACCGGTTGCCGATCACCGGCTAAGAAATAAAAGAGGAAGAGGCTGCTATCAAATTGAAGGAGATGGTGTTGGGCGGCGCTATTAGGGTTTTCTCTAGAGGAAGAGAAAATAAAGAGGAAGTCAAAAAGCTCTAATTTAAATTCATGTGTTATTTAATCTATGAATATTATTAAATTTAAATGTTTATATGAGACAACACTCAATTACTTGGACATCATCCATATTTAAACCTTAAAATTATGTATAATATTTCCTAATTAATTAATTACACAAGTAATTTAAGTTCTAATCCTATTTAAAGCTCTAATTAATTATTCTAATCAATTGTCAAATTGTAGGATTTTAATAAATATTAACTATTCTATTAAAAGCCCATGTTGAACACCCCATTGCAAATGAGACATCATCCAAATTTGAGCTTCAAAGCTTCCCACTTAACATTTATCAATTTACTACAATATCATTTCTAATTGAATTATTAGATCTTAATTGAACCTAAGACTAGTCTTTAAACAATTAATATTTAAATATAAGTGAATTAAATTGTCTAACAATTAACACTACATGCCCAATTTAAAAAAACATGCATCATACAAATAAATAAAGCAATTAAATTAAATTAAATGCAACATGACTAAATTGAAGGAATTGAAAGTTGTAATTTTGATTTTATTTAACAATGGGGACCAAATTGAAATGTTTAAAAAATGGGGTACAATTCCATAAGGATCCAAACACTTGGGCCCATATATGATATCCGACCCATTTAAAGACGCGTGGGTCAGAATGACCCGGTGTAACCCCTAAACCCGACCCAGAAGAAATGGGTCTAGTTTAAAAAGTCATGTTTGAAAACTTGCCCCTCAAGTTATAAATCTTAGGTTTAAAAATATTTAAAATATATAATTGAATTAATTAATAATAATTAACGTAAAGTTTCTCAAATATTTATGAAACTTGATCATTAAAACATATACTGAATATTTCATTAAAAACATCTGAATTAAATTGAAAATGCATGCAGAAACATTATCCCAAATTAAATGTCTTAATGTCCGAAATTACAAAATATCCCAAAGTGATGTTAAAACAATAATCCAAAATAATTGGAAAGAGTTCATACTAAATAATATAATGTCCTAGTAAAAATACGAGATGCTCTGTAACATCCGCTTTTCCGTCCTAGAATTTAGTTCATCGAATTAAAATATTCAGTTATTCTTGGGAAGTAAATAAGCTCAAAATTTAAGTAATTGATTCAATTTAGTCCTTGAATTTCCTTTAATTGGAAATTATTGCATTAACTCGAAACTAAAGAAAACTTGGGCATTCGAATTGAATTGAGTGAGTTAAAATGATAATATAGTTTAACGTTAATTTGATTATAACATGATCAAAATAATAGAATTGGTGAATAAAAATAATTAGAATGGGTAGAAATTCCCTAGTGAAAATCGGACCAAATTGCAAGAAGAAAGAAATTATGTGTGAGCATGATTTGTGACTAAATTAAAGAGAAAATAAAACATAAAATTTGTATGCTAAATTCTAGAATTCTTTGGGCTTCCCTTAGTAAAAAGCAAAATTAGATTAAGAGAGAAGAGTAATTAAGTAAAACAAAAACCCAACACAATCCCCAAATTAAGGAGAGTGTTTTTCTTCTCCATCTTTTCCTTGTTGTGTCGTGAAACTAGAGAGAAAAGAGGAGGAAGAAAACTTGAGTAAATTCTGAAAATCTGGCTTCAATGGAGGAAGAAAATGCATGCATGTTGATGGATTTGAGTTAGGAAGAAGAAGTGTCATCTAGTGGTAGCAAAGTTAAGAAGTAAGTACCTTGTTTTCTTCTTTTTGTTGTTCGAATAGGAGCAAATTATGCATGTAAAATTTTAAGTTAATTTAAGCATGAAATTGATAGAGCTATGGCGATTAAAATGAGCTGAAATGATAGAAATTTTGAATGATTATATGTAAAGTTGTGAACCGAGTAATAAGAGACTGTTTTGATTAAAATCAATAAATGCAAGGACCTGAATTACACAAAATTTAGCACTTAACTCAGAGTTTAGAATCATGGGATTATATAAGAATAAGTATGGACTCTTGAATTGAACTTGAAATGGCCTAAATTGGTGAATTAAGGAAACTAGTCACTAGAAGCATGAGAATAGGACTAATCTAGAAATTTCTTGAAAATTGAGGACTTATCTGTTGATTATAAGAATTACTAAGGATTGAAGAATAATTCCAAAGGATAGTGAATCATGTATTAAATGGTTTTAGAATTAAAGTGAGGTAAATAGGTGAAATTGAAGCTTAAAGTGTTTAAAGAGTGAACTGTCCAGAAAACTTAAACCTTGAGCTGCTACTTTGAAAATTCACCAAAAATAGGATATAATATATTTTGAGCTGATATTTTTATGGTATAAACTTTGAAATGTCTATGATCATTGAGAGAAAGAGGAATTGAATTTAAACTTGTGAGTTAGAAGTTATAGATTAAAGAAGATAGACAGTACAAGCTGTCCAGGACTGTTAAAAAGGTTATGTTTATGTAATAAACTGTACTGACTCAGAATAGATAAAAATATGAGGTTAACATGGTTGGAAAACTGATTTTGTTACCTTTCTAAGGGTGCATGATAAGTGGAATTCGGATTAGTAAGTAAGAAGTTATGATCAAAATGGTAACTGGTCCTCCAACTAATTAAATGGAAAAACAGTTTTGAAGGTTAATGTTTGCAATTGTGTTAAAGAGGTTAATGTGATTGAATTGTTCTCTGATATGGTTTGTACATGCTTTGTGTTTGAGTGTTAAGATCAAATTTGTGAAGAATCTTTGGAGGAGGCAAAGGTTGGTCAATCAAGGGGGAGGAACAAAGGCATTATAATCAAAGATCAAGCTTAAAGGCGTATTGTGAGTGTAATTGTGTTAGGGTTGGGACTAGTGTCCTAACCACCCTATTTTTATTTATGTAATTTATATTTTATGCATGAAATGGACTTAATGCAAATTTGGGAAATTGTTTAGTAAGGGAAAAAGGTTAATATGGAAATGGAAGCATGAAATGAGTTATTGCTAATGCTTGTTGTATGAAAATGTGGACTGCCCTTGTGAGATATATTTGCTATGTTGTTATGAGCTAGTAATTACATGTAATGTTGCTGTGTTATTAATGTTATGATGCTGATCGAGTGTGATATGAAATTATTTGGCATGACATGTTTGAAATGGTGAAATTACATGATAGGATAAGTATGCATTTCGAATCATGTAATATGTATGTGATAAATTAAGTAATGGATGATATAATTGAAGTGTATGATAAATTGAAAAGATTAACAAGCCCTTGGTCGATTAGAGGTCTTAGATATTAAGGCATGCCTAGAGTCTGAGCTCTCTTGATTTGTTGCTTAGTGCAACCCCTGTTTAGTACTTAGTGTACTCTCTGAAATTGTTGATCGAATGTGATATTGCTTGGTATCCAAGACACTTTGATGCTATTGAGCATCTTCTGACTTGTTGCTTAGGCAACCCCTGTTTGGTACTTGGTACCCTCCTGTTGACTTGCTTATCTAATCCTTCTACTCTACCTAGGGCAATTAAAAGTAAAGTACATAATTAATAGAAGCTTATGAAGTGGATAAGTGAAATAATAATTGAAGTGGCATGATATGATTCTTATTTGATAAATGAGTATTATGGACATTAGTCCTTTCGAATGTGATTAAAATGCATGTGATATGCTTGAGAAGTTCGATATATGAGCAATGTGGGCAATGGCCCTTTCGAATGAAATTGAAATGAAAAGTGATATGTTTAATATGTTTGACTCATGGACAATGGATAGTGACCCATTCGAATGACATGCCTAAAATGTTCTATGATTTTGCTCATGAATAATTGATGATTCAATGTTATGTTTGGAATGATTCTGGTTATTTCGAATATGAAGCATGATTATAAACATGTTGGAAATTGAATTGATGTATGGTTCTTGCTTGTTCAAATATGAAGCATGGTGATAAACATGATGCCAATTGAAATGTGTATGATCATATGATATAAATGTTTGTATATGTGATGTATGAACTCACTTGAGTTTCGGTTATGCTAAGCTTGGTTAGGTGATGCATTGTATGCTAAATAAGCCTAGCTAAGTAACCTAAAGTTTGATCACAAGCTAATAAAAATATGGATTAGTTTTAGCATTACCTCGCTAAGTACAATTTGTACTTAATGCTCCTTTGTTTCCTTCATCCCAATTAGTTGGATAGCTTGGGCTTAAAGCTAGCACTTCCGATCGGGGCAAATCACAAGTCAAGAAATGTATGATCTAAGTCTTGTCTTTAGACTTCTAGATGGTGGCTTTGAAGTCTGTTTAGATGTCCATCTCATTTTGTTTGGTTGTAGCCTTAACTTTCGTTGGTATGTGAACGTATTATATTCTCATTGATGTCTAGTTTGGAGGCTAGTATCATGTTTTGTACTTTTTTATAAGCCTTATTCTTTTTGTTGTAAATATGTAAGTCAAGCTAGTGGTTTTGCATTAATTTTTTTTGTTGTAAATAGTATGTTAGCTTGGCATGGCTTAAGGAGCATCTAGTAAAAATGATGTTTTGTAATGCAAGCATGTTTAATGGAAGGTTGCTATGTTTTAATGGTTTGTATGTTAATTATGATTTTAAAAATTGGTAATACCTTGTAATGGTTGGTATGTTTCGAATCAACCTAGGATAATTTGGTAGAATGTTCGAATGGCATGATATTAAAGGGTCTAAGTGATTCGACACGCTTAGAAATAAACCCTCTAATTGAAATTAATTGGTAACTATTAGAACATGGTTAGTATAAATTAATATAATGAATGGCCTAGTGTTCGAATGGAGTAGTGGGTGATATTTTAAATTGGATCCTTAATAAAATAATAAGAAAGTTTAAATTGGCTTGTAAATTTGTAAGGTTTAATCTAGATGAAATTCTAATCAGTCTTGTTATGTTTAGAAATTTTTTGTTAGCCCATCTTTCCGCATGCGCTTAATAAGGGTTGTTAATATATTTAATGGATTCTCTTGTCCGATATCCTCTGAAATTCTATTTTTTTATCTGTTTTCCGTCTCCGGTAACGCTCCTCGCTCCTAACCCGGGCGAGGGGTGTTACATTTTGTGGCATCAGAGCTTTTTAGGTTACAAGTCCTAAAAACCTCGAATATATTTTGTTATGCATCATTTAGATTAAGTCAAGCCACCTAGGACTCATACATTGGACTTCTTGTGATTATGCTCCTAACTTTGATTTTGTTTAATCTGAAGAATAATGTCTAAGACACGGTTAGCTCGAGACGATGAAAGTCCTCGAGGATCCTCAAGTGAAGGGGATAGTGTTCGTATGAGAGAGAATCCTCCTGTACAAGATAATACCCGATAACAACCTCATATACAACCTCAATCGAACACTATTAATCCATCTGTTCAGAATGCTCAAAGAGACTCTCTTGAGTATGAAAGAAATGTTCAACCAGCTTTTGACGAACATGAGACAAGAACAACGTACTCTGGTAGCTGCTGCACCTAGCAGAACTCCTATTGAAAAGCTTGCTCAGGATCGAGCCTACACGTTCACGGGCATTAGTGAAGAGAAACCTGAAGAAGCTGAGTATTGGTTTGAAATAACTACTCATATTTTGACCAAACAACTTCAGTGCTCAGATGAGCATAAGCTCGAATGCGTTGTTGCCTTACTTGCTGATGAAGCTTTGAGCTGGTGGGAGACTACGACACTAACCGCTCCAGCCGAATTAGTAAACTGGAAGTTCTTCGTGGAAGAATTCAAGAAGAAGTATATTAGTGAACAGTACTTGGTCGATCGAAGAAAACGTTTCTTGTATCTGAAGCAAGCAGGCTAACCAATAGAGCAGTACGTGGCAGATTTCTGTAAGTATTGTAAGTACAGTTCTAAGTACATCAAGACGGAGAAGGAAAAATGTCGTATGTTCATTGACGGTCTGAATGATGAGCTGAGTCTGATGTTTACCGCCCTGGATATCACGGACTTCCAAACTCTGGTGAACCGAGCTATTGCTGCGAAAGCCAAGATGCGGGCCGCAGAAAAGAGAAAAAGCGGTTACCAAAATGATAAGAAGCAGAAGGGTGATGATAAGTCCCACTGGAAGTCGAAGAAGTCTAAGAGTCAGAAAGAAGGGTCTTCTTCACATAATCCAGATCCTCGTAGTAATTTCACACTGAAACCTCAGTTAGTGAATAGACTTGTTGTCCCGGTTGTATTTGTTAACAGCACGGGAAATTCAGAAAGGGCTCCAAATTGCCAGCATTGCCAGAAACCGCATTTCAGTCAGTGCCAAAAGCAGGCCAACTTATGTTTCTCTTGTGGCGGAAGTGACCACTACACCCGAGACTATCTGAAGAGACCGGATCAAGCTCCTACTCAAAATTCTGCTCGAGTCATGTGCAATCCAACCGGAACAAGAACACTAGACAAGCACAGTCTGGGAATTAGGGTAGAGGCAGAAACAATTAGTCGAAAGCCATCACTCATCAGGAATCACGAGCTCCAGCTCGAGTTTATCATATCCGTGGCAAGGATGAGGAAGAATATCTAGACATTATCGTGGATATGGTTGAATTAAACCTTACTCCTATTTACGCTTTAATTGATTCGGGATCAACTCATTCTGGTGATGCCATTCGGGTTAACGAATGCCCCTGTTGCATTCATGGATCTGATGAATCGAGTATTCAAGCCTCATCTTGACAAGTTTGTTGTCATTTTCATTGATGATATTCTGGTGTACTCTCGTAACAAGGAAGAACATGCTCACCATCTTCGGATTGTACTCCAAACACTCCGAGAACATCATTTGTTTGCTAAGTTCACTAAGTGCGAATTTTGGCTGTCGGAAGTGTCATTCCTCGTACATGTTATTTCAGGCGAAGGAATCAAGGTTGATTTTAAGAAAATTCAGACAATTCTTGTAACACCCCAAATTTGGGCTTAGATGTTTTAGAGTTCGAATCGGTCCGGTCGGGAACAGTTCGAAACCTAAAGGGAGGTTTAGGGAACACCTAGTTCGGGATACTTTAAAAATATGGAAAAATATCTAAAAATCCTCATTTATTATTTGAATGATTATGGTGAAATCAATTTTACAAAATAAGGTTTGGAAATACTACATTTCGGTGTAGTGACCAAATCGTAGCTTTTGCAAAAGTTAAATAGTGACTGTTTTGTAAAGGATTGAAACTTTGAATCTTTAAGGAGATAATTTTACTAAAATGTTTTTAATCATATTTCTTCTTAATTTGGGTGATTTTATTAATGTTTAATTAAAGGAAATAAAGATTTATTAAAAGGATAACTATCTTTGACTTTTCATAACTACCTTTCATCAATTTTCTCCCATTTCATTTTCTCTCAATTTCTTTTTAGCCAAACACATTTCCTCCAGAAATTATCCTTTGAATTTCACTCATTTTGATGAGATTTCAATCTCCTTTTGATTCCTAAACTTTTCCTCATCAAATCCTCTTGTTTTTACAATGGATTTTCAAAGAAAACTTGCCGAATTCAAGGAGAATTCAACCATTAGAGGTAAGCTTCGTCCTTCTCCTCTAATGATCAGTTCTTTACTGAAATTCCCAAGTTATCAATCCTTTGTTAATGATTTTTGAGTTGCTTTAATGTTAGAAACATGGAATTGTATTAAAACTCAAAGTTTTTGGAGAGATCTTGATGATTTTCGTGGTTGATGGTTATACTCTGTTTTAAGGTTGTTTTCTAATGTATTTTGGATGTTAATTGATGTTATAAATGAGGTTTTATCAAACAAATCCCGAATAGGCTTGGATTCCTAAGTTTTGCATGCTAGAATGATGGTTTTTGGGGTGGGTTTGGTGTTCTGTTATAGCTGGAGGTATAATGACGAGTTTGTGGTGGTTTTTGATGTTGATTGATGTTTAGAAATGATTAGAAGTGGTCGATCTTGGCTGGGCTTTGTTTTGGAAGAGTTTGGAGATGATTTCGGTTGTGTTTGGTAGCCGAAATGAGGTGCTTGAGTAGAGCAGTGAGTTTAGGTGTGTGGCTGATGATTTCAATGCATGATGATGCACTAATCCTCTGCTCTTATGTGTTATAAACAGGGGAGACATCTTCAGACGCCTTTGGTGTTGATCCGGGAGCCTAGATAGCGTTTCGGAAAGCAAGCGAAACGTAATCGGTGAGTGCGTATGGTTTTAGAAGTCCTTGAGGGACAAAGAATCAAGGTTCTGGGATTTAGGAAAGGTTTGAAACACCTTCCTAAGTCCGAAAGTAAGTATTGGCTAGATTGCTCTCTTATATGTGGTGGTTGCCCCTAAAATGCTTTTACGTGCTCATGGTTTGAGATAGATAAATTCCTACTATTTTTATGCATGATTTGTAGCATGAGATGATGCTTGAAATGATTTCATGAAATAACATGTTGCATAGTTGAGATTTGGGCTTTTGTTTTAAAGCATGGCAAATGTTATGGTTTGAAATGAGATGTGAAAGATTTGAGAAATGTTGCATGAAAAACAATAGGTGAGATGATATTTTGACATACTATATTGGCATAGAAGATGAGATACTTACCGAATATAATTGATCGATCAATAGGTTGAGAGTGCACTATAAACTAAAATTTCGTACGTGCTCTTTGGTTAATCCAAAGGGAGAGAACCGATGATGGGCATTCCATCGGGTAGGACTTGGTGAAATACCCAAGCTTTGTGGCGATGAGAGATTCCGCCATGTGAGTACGGTGATGTGAGATTCCACCGGAAATTATGTTGCTAGACAAGTGAGTACGGTGATGTGAGATTCCACCAGAAGCGTCTAATGGTTAGAGAATGTTGTCCACATATCCGAGTAATAATGATATGTGAAATGCCAATATAATATATGAAAATGCTTTTGAATCACTTGTACCTATTGATAAGATGATTTATGCTATGAGAAATGCATATGAGATTTGTATATGAAGTGCTTTGGTTTTACAAGCATGTGTATGGCCATGCCATGAGATTTGCATTGGTTTAAATGCATGAGATAGACTTAAGGTACATGTGTGTTCAATGAGAAGTTACTTTGAATGGTTTTCAAGCATGAGATAGAATGAGCATGTTGTAGAAAAAGCTTTGAGAAAGTGTTTTCAAGAAATGCATTATTGTGTTGGTTTTCTTTAGAGCATGCCTCACTAAGCAATTGTGCTTACGCTCTCTTTTACCAACAATGCAGATAATTGAGGTGTTTTTGGGCAGCAAGAAGGTTAAGAACATTCAAGGAAGTGCAAAGCTCATGTATGGTGATGTTTTTATACACTTTAGTTTTGATATATGGCAATGGGAAACCAAGGATGTATTTGGGAGATGTGTTTTGAACTCCTTAAGTTTGTGGCATGTTCGTGATGGCATTTATGGGTTGTAAATGGTCCTAAATGTTTGGTTTGAGGTTTGGTTGCTTATATTGGTTTTGAGACTAGGGAGCATGCCTTTAGATTGTGTGTTTTTGTGTTTGATGCCATGCTCTAGCTTAGGGGTCTTAAATATGTTCCTTAGTATCATAATGTTTTGCTGGTATGATTTGAGGATCTTTGAGGCATGTTTGATTGGGTAAAAAGGTGAAAAACCATCAATTTTTGCTGTCACTAGGCAAAGTGTATCGAAACACCCTCCACTGTTTCGAAACGGGGGCCTGTAATGGCCATGGTGTTTCGGAACGGCTGAAGGTGTTTCAGAACAGTTTGGCTACTGGTGAGACCTATTTCGATACCGGTCTTGGAACACACCCGAGTACCGAAGCGGTCAACACCGTTTCGATACGGGCATTTCGGTACGAAGGGTGGGTGTTCCGATACAGTTGACCGTTGGATGGTTATTTGAATTATTGATATTTTCATGCTTTACATTTTAGTCCTAAATGTTGAGTTCAAGATCGAAGTTCAGCCCGAAACAAACCCGGTGTCCATTACGCCCTATTGTATGACACCCATTGAATTTCAAAAACTAAAGAAGCATATTTAAGAGTTAGAAGATAAGGGTTTCATTTGACCAAGCACTTCTCCCTGAGGTGCTCCGGCTTTATTTGTGAAAAGGAAAGACGGGACGATACGACATTGCATTGATTATCGGCAATTGAACAGAGTAACTATCAAGAACAAGTACCCTCTACCCGGAATTAAAGATCTGTTTGATCAGCTGAAGGGTGCTGGAGTATTTTCTAAAATTGACCTCCATTCTGGTTATTATCAAATGAGGGTGAAGGATGTAGATATACCCAAAATTTCTTTCAGAACTCGCTATGGTCATTACGAATTTCTGGTGATGCCATTCGGGTTAACGAATGCCCCTGCTGCATTCATGGATATGATGAATCGAGTATTCAAGCCTCATCTTGACAAGTTTGTTGTCATTTTTATTGACGATATTCTGGTTTACTCTCGTAACAAGGAAGAACATGCTCAACATCTTGATTGTACTCCAGACACTCCGAGAACATTAGTTGTTTGCTAAGTTCACTAAGTGCGAATTTTGGCTATCAGAAGTGTCATTCCTCGGACATGTTATTTCAGGCGAAGGAATCAAGGTTGATTCTAAGAAAAATCAGACAATTCTTGTAACACCCCAAATTAGGGCCTAGATGTTTTAGAGTTCGAATCGGTCCGGTCGGGAACTGTTCGAAACCTAAAGGGAGGTCTAGGGAACACCTAGTTCGGGATGCTTTAAAAATATGGAAAAATATATAAAAACCCTCATTTATTATTTGAATGATTATGGTGAAATCAATTTTACAAAATAAGGTTTGGAAATACTACATTTCGGTGTAGTGACCAAATCGCAATTTTTGCAAAAGTTAAATAGTGACTGTTTTGTAAAGGATTGAAACTTTGAATCTTTAAGGAGCTAATTTTACCAAAATGTTTTTAATCAAATTTATTCTTAATTTGGGTGATTTTATTAATGTTTAATTAAAGGAAATAAAGATTTATTAAAATGAAAACTATCTTTGACTTTTCATAATTACCTTTCATCAATTTTCTCTCATTTCACTTTCTCTCAATTTCTTTTCAGCCAAACACATTTCCTCCAGCAATTATCCTTTGATTTTCACTCCTTTTGATGAGATTTCAGTCTCCTTTTGATTCCTAAATTTTTCCTCATCAAATCCTCTTTTTTTTACATTGGATTTTCAAAGAAAACTTAGGAGAAATCAACCATTAGAGGTAAGCTTCGTCCTTCTCCTCTAATGATCAGTTCTTTACTGAAATTCCCAAGTTATCAATCCTTTGTTAATGATTTTTGAGTTGCTTTAATGTTAGAAACATGGAATTGTATTAAAACTCAAAGTTTTTGGAGAGATCTTGATGATTTTCGTGGTTGATGGTTAGACTCTTTTTTAAGGTTATTTTCTAATGTATTTTGGATTTTAATTGATGTTATAAATGAGGGTTTATCAAACAAATCCCGAATAGGCTTGGATTCCTAAGTTTTGCATGCTAGAATGATGGTTTTTATGGGTGGTTTTGGTGTTCTGTTATAGCTGGAGGTATAATGACGAGTTTGTGGTAGTTTTTGATGTTGATTGATGTTTAGAAATGATTAGAAGTGGTCGATCTTGGCTGGGCTTTGTTTTGGAAGAGTTTGGAGATGATTTCGGTTGTGTTTGGTAGCCGAAATGAGGTGCTTGAGTAGAGCAGCGAGTTTAGGTGTGTGGCTGATGATTTCAATGCATGATGATGCACTAATCCTCTGCTCTTATGTGTTATAAACAGGGGAGACATCTTCGGACGCCTTTGTTGTTGATCCGGGAGCCTAGATTGTAACCCCCTCGTCCCGGTCTGGTCGGCTGACCGGTCGGAGTAGGCTACACGGGGATAACCGATGTGAAACCCGTGAATGTCCCACCTCGGTTAGCAACCCTAGAAAACTTTTTCATTTAATATTATCTTATCTAGATGCCTGGATTTAACCTATGTGTGAAAAGACAGCGGAAACAATGCTCACGAGAAGCCAAACAGCGAACAGGGCCTAAGCCTAAACCTTGAGACCCATTAGAGATGTCAAACAACCCATTTTTAGGCCTGTGTTTCGAAACAGACGTCACCCGTTTCGAAACACGGGCTTCAGTTTAAAAAGCAAGACACCCGTACCGAAACGCTTCCACCCCGTTTCGGAACAGGGTCACATTTTGCCTAGGTGTTTCGATACCCGTTTCGAAATAGGCATTTACAGTGGCCAAAGTGTTTCGAAACCTGTTTATCATCTCTGAAACTGTATTTTGAAGGTCTTCCTTCCGCTATGTCTTGCAATACAAATATGTCTTCATAATACTCAGATGCAATACAAATGGACTGTCGTGTGCTTCTGCTAAAGCAATACGTCTCAAAACACTATGTCAATCGGTACAACTATTCTGTCTCTGAAATGCAAAACTCTATCATCTATGAAACTGTATTTTGAAGGCCTTCCTTCCGCTATGTCTTGCACGTGAGGTGCCAAGAACCTGTCTAGCAACTGTTTTTCTTCAAGTATTCTGACTCAATGTAGGTTTGACATGAAACTCGGCCACAAAAAAACTATCATTCGGTAAACTGAATTCGGAAAATATAGCTCGCAACTCAACTACTAATCTAACAACAAATATGACTCGGAAAATCGGTTACTACGTTGACTCTTTTCGGATGGTACTCAATCTCGAGATTACGGTCTTCAAGCAGTTCTGACAATTTATGTTGTTCAAGTTTCAACCCTTCCTAAGTCGTCTAATAATTCAAGCTCTAATGATAAGTGTATACACTATGCATTTCTCTGACATGGCTGGAACAAGGTCGAAGCTCTCCTCAAAGTTTCTTCAGGTTTCTCAAGGGCTCATTGTCTCGCATATAACCACACAAACTGAACATTCTTCTGTAGCAACTTGTCAATGGAGCAGCTAACTTCAAAAGGTCATTTACAACCTCCGATAGTAACAATGCTAGACCTATGAACTATAGATACCTGTCACAGTCTTCGGTTTCTTCCAACTCACATCTTCTTCTACCTACTTGGGATTTACTCTAATACACTCGGCTGATCTACATGTCCTAGGAGAACTTCTTCCTTGACTCGAAGTTCACGTTTGCTCGACTTGGCATACAACTAATTCTCTAATAGGATCTACAACACTAACTTCCAAGTCTTGTCATGGTCTTCTTCGGCACGTGAATATACACATGCATCATCTATGAGAACTACTACAAACTGATCAAGGAGCTCAGGAAATATTTTGCTCAACATCTCTATAAAAGTAACTAACACACTAGTCAAACAAAGCGGCATAACTCAGAACTCAAAGTGATCACATCTTGCCCCAAAAGCTGTCTTCGGTACTTCAACTTCTCTCACTTTCAGCTGGTAGTAATCGGATCTCAAATTAATCTTCGAAAAGACTGGAGCGCATCCTAACTGATCAACATACCACTGACACTCAGAAATAGATACTAATTATTCACTGTCAATTGTTTCAACTGCCTGTAATCTAAACACATTCTCGTATGTCATCTCTCTTCTTCACAAATTGTATTGTCATACTCTAAGATGATGTACTAGGCCTAGTGAATCTACGGTCTAACAAATCTCGTAGTTGATTCTTCAACACTCTCAATTCTTTCGGGAAGCATAAGATACAGAGCAATCAAAACAGAAGCAAGCTCGGAGACGGTATCAATAACAAACTCTTCTTCTCTATCAAGAGACAAACCGGGCCATTCTTCCAAACACTTTTAGGAAAACACAAACTATTCTAACATTATGCGGTCTAATATTCATTCAAAAATCAAATCCATCACATTTGCTAGACAAGCCTGTCAACCAAACTCAATCAATCCTTGACCTCTAAAGCTAGATCAACATTTGTTAAGAAGTTCACATTCTCACCTACCACTACAGTCTCACAGAAATCTGCAACTTCAAGGCAACTCTCTCTTTGTCTCAACGTATACCCTAGCATTGTGCTCTACAAGCCAAACCATAACCAATGTTACATCGAAACCGTAAAAAGACAAATACTTCACATCTACTGGAAACACGTAACCCGGAACCATAACAAACATCTTTCGTACATCTTTCCGACCACTACTATCTCACCAAAAGGTCTAGTCACATGTGTCCCTACGTCTAAAATCTCAACAGAGATAGTCTTCGGTCCTCTTGTTTTTCAAGCTGGTTCTTCAACAAAATCTGACTCTTCTAAATAGTTCTTAGAGCATCTCGAAACTTCAAAATTCAGTTCTGATCACACACAAACAATCACGCTTGACTTGTTCTATAACATCGGTCCTGACGACTCCAAACATCCCACTACCAAACAATCTGGATTTAAAGCTCAAGACTTCCTTCTCAACTCTACTATATCTGTTGAGTGGATCGATTGAATGATCAAGACCAAGAGGGGGGTGAATTGGGATTTAAAAATTTTGTGGAGTGAAAGGGCAATTTAAAAATGAAGAAAAAGAGATTTTAGAGTGGTTCAAGTTCCAAATGAACTCTACATCCACTACCTTAGCTACCACTAAGGATTTCAACAATTCACTATTTGTTCTTCCCCTTTTCAAGGCTTAGGAGGTAACCTTTACACAACCGATCAAATTTTCTACCCAAAATTTGACCAAACCCTCACTAATAATCAAAGAAGAAATTGGACAAGAAGTATATCTCTCAAATACAAATTTGTCCCTAGAAGTACAACACTCAACCCAAATTTGAAGATAGAATAAGAATTGGATGCAACACAATTTGGGAATTACAAGAGATTGGAAATTTAGCACACTTGAGGTTGGATTTTTGCTTGAATGTTTGTCTTTTTATGCAATAGTTGTTGCTGGCCTTCAAAGAGCTTCAATTTATACCTCCTCTATTAATTCTAGCCGTTTGGGTGGTTGGGGAAATGAATAGAGCCGTTGGAACCCTCTCTTACCACCATAAATGCACTTCTGCAGCTATCTGTATCGGTACTCAGGGAGCCGTATCGATACCTGTCTCAAAAAAGAAAGAGTCGTTGTACACAATAAATAGGGGGTATCGAAACGCACGTAGGCGTATCGATACGGGGGATCGAAACGGATGAGTCCGTATCGATACCTTTTTCTCGACTTAGCTCACTGGAAGTTTCCGTTTCGATACTAGGGTTTACCGTATCGATACAGGTTAATTGCCAATTTGAAAATTGGTTACCTAACGACTGACACCAACGGTCGAAAGCATTTAAAACGATCTGAATTAAAAATTCGTTAAAATCGTGTCGATACGGGTGGATCCGTATCGGTACACCATTCAAACTCTTTCAGACTTTACAAAGGAGCGTATCGATACAGATTCAATATGTTTCGATACGGTGTTTCGATACGGTTAAGGGCGTATCGAAACACATTCCTCCAGTGGCCAACTTTGTAAAAAAGGTATCGATACGGCTGGAAGCGTATCGATACACCTGGATGGTTTTCAATAGTTTGGCCTTGGAACACTTAGAAAATATTTTGAGTTTGAGTTTTTCAAATCAGTTTTAAAGTGTTGGTGATTTAAAACTTATTAAGGGACTTATAAAAACAATTTTAAGTTTTTCAATTTGATCCTTAATGATTTAATTATATCAAAATTAAACATAGGTTTCACAATCTCCCCCTTTTTGATATAACAAAACTAAAACTTAAAATTTTTGACACTTTGAAAAACTTTGAAAAATTAACTCCCCCTTAATATAAGCTAGGTAACTTTTAAGTTGAAAATCAAAATGTTTTTAAGTGTTGTGAGCTTCCCTCTCCCCCTTTTTGTTAGATCAAAAAAATTGAGACAAAGTAAAGTGCATAGCATAGGCAAAGATATAAATAGGCAACATAAATATCATTAAGCTTATAAATGAAGCATAATATTAACTTAAAAATCCAACAAAACAAAAATTCAAAGCATAGGTTTAATAATAAAGCAAACTTAGTCCTAAGAACATGAAACAAAGGTGCATAAACAGAAATATCCTAGATGATATGCCTGAGATGCAAGGAGAAGCTACTAGGCATCATCATCGCCTTCTTCATCATCTTCATCTTCATCTATAATTGGATCATCATTCCTCATGCTATTACGCCACTCATCATGGAAGGCGGAAAGAGAAATATTCAAGGAGTTTTGACCGCTTTCAAGAGAAGTTGGACGATTCTCCACGTTCGTCATCCTTGTTTCAAAGCTTGTTTCAAGAGCGGTTAGACGATTCCCCATATCCGTGCGCAACCCTGCGAATTGCTCATTAAGGAAGGTCATAAGAGCATCCATGGAAGGTTGAGGAGGAGGCGGAGGAGCTTGAGGAGCTTGATCATCTTGAGGATTTTCCAATTGTGCCGCGGCCTCGGGTGGTAGCTCGGAAAGACGTAACCAACTACCATTAAAATAATGGATTTTACCCCGTGCAAGAGAGCATTCATCAATAGGATCGGTGAGGGGAGTGGGGAAGTCAAACGAGCAATCAATATCCTTTTTCACAAAGTAATAGCTTAGGGCCGTACCATAGGTGAATGAGGTGACAAGAGAGGTGTGGCGATGTTGCACAAGGTAAACAATCTCCGCAAACATGATACGAGCAAGGTTTGGACGTTTTCTCTCACGGAAGCAACGAATCCAAAAGTCATCCACTTGACGGATGGTAGAGTACTTTCCTCCGGAAGGCCTAAACCACCAAGAGACCATCAAATGGAGGATCCGATCTTGAGCATTGAGGGCGGTGACGGAACCACTAAGAACATGGCCTAAAGCATTCTCATCATCAAGGCCTTCATCCTCCAAATTAAAAACTTCACATATAGATTTAACATCAATGAGGATTTTCTTGCCCATGAGATAGGAACTAACTCCGGTAACAACCCCATTACGATTAGCAAGGCATTTGGCATTAGCATAAAATATTAAAACCAAAAGACGGTAATAAAACCCAGGAATGGAGATAAAATCCATAAAATTCCAAAGTCGAAGCAAAGGAAGATATTCAAATTTGAATCGCTCCGAGTCAAGAAAAGGAATAGATATTACCCTTTCCGGACGAATCTTGTAGTTTTCGAATTGACGAAAATATGTGAGAGCTCTGGTGGTTTCAAAGGAATGTTCATAGATTTGGGTGTAATTTGGACGAGCACCCTCTCCGGGATTAGATGATTCACCGGTTTGAGCAACACGAGGTCTCTTTCTAGATTCCTTGGGTGCCATGAACTAGAAAAAAAATCAAGGAATTTTTTTTTTTGCAAAAATAAAATTTGAAGAAGAAATTTTGAAAAACAAAGTTTTGTTAAGAAGACAAATATGAAAACAAAAACAAAATTAAAAAATTAAAAAAGAAAAAGAAAGAGTTTTACCTTGATAGGGATTAGAGAAGAATGAAGAAAAGCCTAGCACCAAATTTGATGAGAAAAACCTTAGAGCTTTGCTTGACCTGAAACCCTCTTGAAGATTTTGAGTTGTGGTGTGGAAATATGAGGGAGGAAGAGCCTATTTATAGGCTAAAAACGGCTAGGGTTTTTAGGGTTTTAAGAATTTTAGTTTTGGTAAAAGTTGAAGACTTTAAATGCCAAATTTAAAGTTGTCTGCGCAATCGCATATCGATACGCCTGAGGGTGTATCGATACAGGGGGTAAAAACGTAATTCCCTTAAAAATGACCGTTGAAGAATCGTATCGAAACAGATGAAATACGTATCGAAATGATTGAAGCTCGTATCGAAACGGGTTTAACCGTATCGATACTCGTATAAGACAAAATGAAGTCTGGGAAGCTAATGAAGTACTCGTATCGATACTCGTAGGGCCGTATCGATACCCTATGCCCAGAAATTCATTTTTGGCCTAAAGAACAACCATAGGCTCGATTTTAACACCTCCTAAAGGAATGCAAATGATGAATGAACAGTTCTAAGCATATTTGAATAGAATCATACTCCCCCTAGCTATAGGCATGGACATTTTCAAGAGTTACAACACACAAACATGCAATTTCACAAGATCAAGCAATTTTAAGCACAAAAGAGGTCCTAAAAGGTCAAGATAGGCTAGCTAGACCTAACTCTCTCCTAAGGGACCAAAAACGCTCTTTGTCTAAAGGTTTTTTAAATATTTCCGCTAATTGATTTAAGGTGTCTACATACTCTATAACCACATCTTCTTTAAGGACATGATCTCTAATGAAATGATGCCTTATTTCTATGTGTTTGGTTCTAGAGTGTTGGATGGGATTTTTTGTTAAACATATAGCACTAGTGTTGTCACATTTTAGGGGTATGGTTTCAACTTTAATTCCATAATCTAAGAGTTGTTGCTTCATCCAAAGGACTTGAGCACAACAACTCCCTAAGGATATGTACTCGGCTTCGGTGGTAGATAAGGCTACACTATTTTGTTTCTTAGAGAACCAAGATATGAGCATACTACCTAGGAATTGACAAGTTCCCGAAGTACTTTTCCTATCGATTTTGCATCCCCCATAATCCGCATCCGAATAAGCATGAAGGTTGAAGGTTGAGTCTCTAGGGTACCAAAGACCTAAACAAGGAGTATCTCTAAGGTACCTAAAGATTCTCTTAACGGCTATAAGGTGAGACTCTCTAGGACTAGCTTGAAACCTAGCACACAAGCAAACACTAAACAAGATATCCGGTCTACTTGCGGTAAGGTAAAGCAATGATCTAATCATAGAACTGTAAAGCTTAGAGTCAACACACTTACCTCCTTCATCTTCGTCAAGCTTTGTAGATGAGCTCATAGGTTTGGCTTGAGGCTTTGCATTCTCCAAGCCAAACTTCTTGAGCATATCCTTTATGTACTTTGCTTGATTGATGAAGGTGTCATCCTTCTTTTGATTGATTTGGAGTCCCAAAAAGAATGAGAGCTCCCCCATCATGCTCATCTTGAATTCACCTTGCATTAGCTTAGCAAACTCTTGACAATGACATTCGTTAGTAGAACCAAAAATAATATCATCAACATAAATTTGAACTACTAAAATGTCATTTTTATACATTTTTATAAAAAGTGTAGTGTCCACCTTACCTTTTTCAAAACCCTTTTCAATTAAAAAGTTTGAAAGTCTTTCATACCAAGCTCTAGGAGCTTGTTTTAAACCATAAAGAGCTTTAGTGAGTTTGAAAACATGATTTGGAAACTTTGAGTCTTCAAAACCAGGTAGTTGTTCCACATACACTTCTTCATTTATAAAACCATTTAAAACGCGCTTTTAACATCCATTTGAAAAAGCTTGAAATTATGATAACATGCATATGCAAACAACATCCTAATGGCTTCCATTCTAGCTACGGGTGCATAGGTTTCATCAAAATCTATTCCCTCTTCTTGAGTGTAACCTTGTGCTACTAGTCTAGCTTTATTTCTCACAATGTTACCACTCTCATCTAGCTTGTTCCTAAAGACCCATTTAGTTCCTATGGTAGATTGATTACTAGGCCTATCAACTAATGTCCAAACGTTACTTCTCTCAAATTGATTTAACTCTTCTTGCATAGCCATAATCCAAAAATCATCTTTCAATGCTTCTTTAATATTCTTAGGCTCTATGCATGAGATAAATGCAACATGATTCATTAATCTAAGAGAAGATCGAGTGGTTACCCCCTTGGATGGATCACCCAAGATTTCACCATCTTTGACATAGTTGAACTCCCTTGGGTAGCTCACTTCCTTTTCCTCAAGAGCCAAGTCCTTCAAGGCTTCAAGAGGTGGATCTTGTGTGTCCTCTTCCTTTGTTGGAATCTCATCCTCCTTTGAAGTTTGTCCTCCATCAAAGGCATTTATGATTCCTACATCATCATCATCACAAGAATCCTTCCTTGGAAGGAGGTTATCATCGAATACAACATGTATAGATTCTTCTACTACTAAAGTTCTTTTGTTAAATACTCGATAGGCTTTAGATGTTAAAGAGTATCCTATGAAAATAGCTTCATCACTTTTTGCATCAAATTTACCTAAGTTGTCTTTTCCATTATTTAGAACAAAACACTTGCAACCAAAAGGGTGAAAATAGCTAATGTTAGGCTTTTTAGATTTTAAAATCTCATAAGGTGTTTTCTTTAAAATTGGCCTAATCATTACTCGATTAACAATATAGCAAGCGGTGTTTGTGGCTTCCGCCCAAAAATATTTAGATAAATTATTTTCACAAAGCATGGTTCTAGCCATTTCTTGCAAAGTTCTATTTTTCCTCTCAACTACCCCATTTTGTTGAGGAGTTCGAGGAGCCGAAAAATTGTGGCTAATACCATTTTCATTCAAAAAATCTTCAAACCCTAAATTTTGAAACTTGGTTCCATGATCACTTCTAATATGTGAAATTTTAAGTTCAAGATCATTTTGGGTTAGTTTTGAAAATGTGATGAATTTTTCCAAAGCCTCATCATTAGTACTTAAAAATAGAACCCAAGTAAATCTAGAAAAATCATCAACAAGTACAAATGCATAAGACTTACCACCCAAGCTCATAGTCCTAATTGGCCCAAATAAGTCCATATGGATTAGTTGTAAACATCTACTTGTAGAAACATCATTAATGGATTTAAAAGAAGACTTATGTTGTTTACCATTAGAGCATGCATCACAAATTTTATCATTTGAAAATTTAATCTTGGGTAAACCTCTAACTAGATCAAGGGAAACTAGTTTTTCTTAGACACTAATGCTAGCATGTCCTAGTTTCCTATGCCACAACCATGCATCATTTTCATTTTGTGCTACTAAGCATACATGAGATGTATGAATGTCATCTAGATGCACCATGTATATGTTCCCTATGCGATGACCTATGAGCATAATATTATTAGATTTAATGTCTACAATTTTGCATCCATTTTTATCAAATAAAACATTAAATCCTTTATCACACAATTGACTTATGCTCAATAAGTTATGTTTAAGACCATCGACAAAGACATTTTCAATGAGAATAGTAGAGTGATTACCTACGGAGCCAATACCTTTAATGTGGCCCTTGGAGTTGTCACCAAATGTCACCACTCCTCCACTTTTTGGCTTTAGATCCATGAATCTACTCTTGTCTCCGGTCATATGCCTTGAGCATCCACTATCAAGGTACCATGAGTTTTGACTTTGTGCTTTTGCCTTGTAGCAATGCCCCCCTACAAACAAAGATATTAAGCTTTTGTTTTTGGTACCCAAATCATTTTGGGTCCATGAGTGTTAGCTCCCAAAACCTTGGTTCCCTTAGGAATCCAAGAAGACATAGCAATAATGTTATTAGATTTTACAAGTTCCTTAGGAACCCATACACTTCTAATTCTTTTAGTTCTACTATGTCTAGAAAAGCTACCTTGTTTGTAGTAGTTAGTCTTTTTCTTAGGTTGGTTTGTTCTTGAAGATTCACCTATTTCATGCTTGACATTACCAACATTTTTAAAAGACTCTTTGAGCTTATTTAGCTCATCCAACACTTTTTGGTGTTCACTATTACATTGAGACAAGATTATTAAGGTCAACATTTTCATCTTGAAAAAATTTAAGTTCATCTTTCAACCCTAATATCTTTTTCTCAAATTTTGAATTAGCTTGAGAGAGTGAGTCATTTTTTTCATTTAGCTCCAAAATGATTTTCTTATTCCTAATGACCGACTCTTTATATTTCTCAACTAATTCATCATAGACCTCTTGTAACTCATCATATGCATCATTTAATTCATCATATGTAAAATCTAAAGATGATGAGTTAGAGGTTACCATGGAGGAATCTTCCTCAAGTTCTATGAGGCAAAGGTTGGCCACTTCTTGTTCGTCATCCTCCGATGACTCCTCATCACTCCAAGTAGCAAGCTTGGTTTTGAGCTTCTTCTTCTTCTTCTCAAAGCCCTTCTTCTTGAGTTGAGGGAACTCCGAACGTATGTGACCGGGTTTATTGCACTCAAAGCAAATGATTTGATCCCTTGCTTCTTATTTGTTCTTACCTTTGAAGTCCATCTTTCTTTGAATTTTTCTTCCACGATTGGACCTCATGAATCGAGAGAACTTCTTGGCTATCATAGCCAATTCTTCAAGGTCATCCTCCTCACTAGAAGAGCTTTCCTCAAGTAGTGAAGCTTTAAAAGCTATTCCCATCTTCTTCTTCTTTTCAACTTCTAACTTCTCTACTCTCTTCTCTTCCTTCTTCTTCTCTTCTTCCCTTCCTTGTTTCATAATCTCATGAGTGAGTAGAGAACCCACTAGCTCATCAAGCTTTAGAGTCTTCAAATTTTTAGCCTCTATAATGGCGGTTCTCTTCCCATCCCAAGATTCGGGAAGTGAATAAAGTAGCTTCCGGACAAGCTTGTCTTCCGGTATTGTTTCTCCAAATCCTTTGAGCCCATTGACTATTGTGGAGAACCGATCAAACATCTTGGACACCGTCTCATCGGGCTCCATCTTGAAATTTTCATAACTAAGATTGAGAATTCCAATCTTAGTTTCCTTGACATCATTGGTTCTCTCATAGGTAGTCTCAAGAGTGTCCCACACTTCTTTGGCACTCTCAATGGAGGATACCTTGGAGTAGATATCCGGACCGAATGAGCAAAAGAGCATGAGGAGAGCTTTGTCATTTATTTGAATCTTTCTCCTTTCTTCTTCACTCATTTCCACCTTTTTCTTCAAGACCATCCTTCCTTCACTATCTTGCTTCAATGGAATATAAAGGCCATCTTCAATGACATCCCAAACTAAATAGTCATTGGACTTGATGAAGAGACGTATTCTATTCTTCCAAAATGGATAGTTGTCACCATTGAAGAAGGGAGGTTTTGTAGTGGATTGTGACTCATACATGCCCGAACCGGAGGTAGAAGCCATGGCTTGATTTTTTGTTGATCTCACTCTTCCTAGGAACTCCTCTTGTGGTTGTGAATCCTTCAAAGAGGTAGGCTCTGATACCAATTGTTGAGTGGATCGATTGAATGATCAAGACCAAGAGGGGGGTGAATTGGGATTTAAAAACTTTGTGGAGTGAAAGGGCAATTTAAAAATGAAGAACAAGAGATTTTAGAGTGGTTCAAGTTCCAAATGAACTCTACATCCACTACCTTAGCTACCACTAAGGATTTCAACAATTCACTATTCGTTCTTCCCCTTTTCAAGGCTTAAGAGGTAACCTTTACACAACCGGTCAAATTTTCTACCCAAAATTTGACCAAACCCTCACCAATAATCAAAGAAGAAATTGGACAAGAAATATATCTCTCAAATACAAATTTGTCCCTAGAAGTACAACACTCAACCCAAATTTGAAGATAGAATAAGAATTGGATACAACACAATTTGGGAATTATAAGAGATTGGAAATTTAGCACACTTGAGGTTGGATTTTGGTTGAATGTTTGTCTTTTTATGCAATAGTTGTTGCTGGCCTTCAAAGAGCTTCAATTTATACCTCCTCTATTAATTCTAGCCGTTTGGGTGGTTGGGGAATTGAATAGAGCCGTTGGAACCCTCTCTTACCACCATAAATGCACATCTGCAACTATCCGTATCGGTACTCGGGGAGCCGTATCGATACCTGTCTCAAAAAAGAAAGAGTCGTTGTACACAATAAATAGGGGGTATCGAAACGCACGTAGGCGTATCGATACGGGAGATCGAAACGGATGAGACCGTATCGATACCTTTTTCTCGACTTAGCTCACTGGAAGTTTCCGTTTCGATACGAGGGTTTACCGTATCGATACGGGTCAACTGCCAATTTGAAAATTGGTTACCTAATGACTGACACCAACGGTCGAAAGCATTTAAAACGATCTGAATTAAAAATTCGTTAAAACCGTATCGATACGGGTGGATCCGTATCGGTACACCATTCAAACTCTTTTAGACTTTACAAAGGAGCGTATCGATACAGATTCAATCTGTTTCGATACTGTGTTTCGATACGGTTAAGGGCGTATCGAAACTGTTGGGTTTTAGGGTGCTCGATTCGTTCAACCGATTATGCTCACCAAGTGGTGGAGAGGTGGATTTTTGGGTGGAAGGGTTAAGGAAGCTAAAAAGAATAAAGACACAAAGATTTAGAGTGGTTCGGTCTTCTAACAAGCACCTACATCCACTACCTTAGCTCCCCACTAAGGATTTCACAATCAATCCACTAATTGATTCGTCCCCTTTTCTTGGATTATGAGGAAACCCTTACAACCGATCAAGCTTCTACCCAAAGCCTTGATCAAAACCCTCTTTACAAAGAGAACAATAAGTAAACTTAAAACCCTCTAATAGGTGTTTGTTTGCACAATTAAGCTCTCACCCAAATCCTAAAACACTTGAGCAAATTTGACAATTTTGGCTCACTAGTGTTTGTCTATACAAGAATTGACAAATAAAGCACTAAGACAATTTCTTGATCATTTGATGTTTGACAATATGAGCATTAGTCTTCTCTTGATGCTTGGAGGTCCCTTTTATACTCCCAAATGAGTTTGTAGGCGTTACTAGCCGTTGGGGATGAATTGGAGCCGTTGAGGACTTTAATTCCCTTCATAAATGCTGTTCTGCAGCTAACGGTATCGATACACGTGGAACGGTATCGATACGGCCTTCATATGAACTAGCCGTTGGGCACTTGCCAGCTTGGGCGTATCGATACGCTTGAGGGCGTATCGGTACCCTTTGACATTTAAAAGGCCGTTGGGAAATAGCCGTTGGGGTAGTTAAAATGGGATCGGTACGCTGACGTGGCGTATCAAAACGACCCCCTCCGTATCGATACGAGGGTTTGCTGTATCGATACGGGTTTTGACAGTGGCCAAACTGAGGCAAAATGGTATCGATACTGGTATGACCGTATCGATACTGGTAACGTGAAAAGTCAAGTTTGGCTATTGAAAACATGAAAAATCTTTGTCAAAAACCTCTTAAAATACCTCAAACATAATTTCAAGTAGTTTGGACTTTAAAGCCAAGTTTTTAAATTCTTTCAAATTAGTCCAAAACATTTTTCAATTATTATATCAAAACATTAGTTCTACAATCTCCCCCTTTTTGATATAATAAAACTAACTTGAAAAATTGTTTGGGATTCTCCCCCTTTAACTTTAAAAATGTCAATAAGAGATTAAAGATGTGAAATCAAATTAAGCTCCCCCTTATTCATTTGAAAATTCAATTTTTCAAACCATTTCTCCCCCTTTTTGTTATATCAAAAAGAATTTAAAACATTAAGTTCAAAATAACAATGGAGGTAAAAACTTTGACAAAAATAAAAATTTGGTTTAAAAATGGCTCCCCCTTACTCAAAGCATCATTGAAATGTTAGTCCAACATATATGATCATCTAGTTGAATAAACTAAAAATTAAAACAAATAAAAGCAAGACAACTAGATTTTTACCAACACTTGAACCCAAAGGTAGGATGTGAAGCCTTCCTTCTTCAAGTGTTCTTCCTTGTGTGTATGGAGCTCCCCCTCAATGTTTGACTTGTTGAACATCTCCATCACACCTAGCAAAAGACAATCAAGTAACTTTTGGTATCCAAATTGCTTTGCATCCATGAACGTTAGTAGCACAAATTTTTGACCCCTTAGGAATCCATTTTTCAATGTCATCCTTTTTAATTGAAGTGGTTAGTCCTTTTGGGACCCAAACACTTCTAAAACATTTACCATTTTTAAATCTAGGGGCACTAGATTGTCTAACATAAAAATTTGATTTTCCAAAATTGTTTTTCTTTTCAAGCTCTTTGGAAATCAAATCTTTTTCTTCTTGAACATTTTGAAGCAATTTTTGTAAATCAAAACATTTTCAAGCTCTGATACCAATTGTTGAGTTTTAGGGTGCTCGATTCGTTCAACCGATTATGCTCACCAAGTGGTGGAGAGGTGGATTTTTGGGTGGAAGGGTTAAGGAAGCTAAAAAGAATAAAGACACAAAGATTTAGAGTGGTTCGGTCTTCTAACAAGCACCTACATCCACTACCTTAGCTTCCCACTAAGGATTTCACAATCAATCCACTAATTGATTCGTCCCCTTTTCTTGGATTAGGAGGAAACCCTTACAACCGATCAAGCTTCTACCCAAAGCCTTGATCAAAACCCTCTTTACAAAGAGAAACAATAAGCAAACTTAAAACCCTCTAATAGGTGTTTGTTTGCACAATTAAGCTCTCACCCAAATCCTAAAACACTTGAGCAAATTTGACAATTTTGGCTCACTAGTGTTTGTCTATACAAGAATTGACAAATAAAGTACTAAGACAATTTCTTGATCATTTGATGTTTGACAATATGAGCATTAGTCTTCTCTTGATGCTTGGAGGTCCCTTTTATACTCCCAAATGAGTTTGTAGCCGTTACTAGCCGTTGGGGATGAATTGGAGCCGTTGAGGACTTTAATTCCCTTCATAAATGCTGTTCTGCAGCTAACGGTATCGATACACGTGGAACGGTATCGATACGGCCTTCATATGAACTAGCCGTTGGGCACTTGCCAGCTTGGGCGTATCGATACGCTTGAGGGCGTATCGGTACCCTTTGACATTTAAAAGGCCATTGGGAAATAGCCGTTGGGGTAGTTAAAATGGGATCGGTACGCTGACGTGGCGTATCGAAACGACCCCCTCCGTATCGATACGAGGGTTTGCTGTATCGATACGGGTTTTGACAGTGGCCAAACTGAGGCAAAATGGTATCGATACTGGTATGACCGTATCGATACTGGTAACGTGAAAAGTCAAGTTTGGCTATTGAAAACATGAAAAATCTTTGTCAAAAACCTCTTAAAATACCTCAAACATAATTTCAAGTAGTTTGGACTTTAAAACCAAGTTTTTAAATTCTTTCAAATTAGTCCAAAACATTTTTCAATTATTATATCAAAACATTAGTTCTACAATCTCCCCCTTTTTGATATAATAAAACTAACTTAAAAAATTGTTTGGGATTCTCCCCCTTTAACTTTAAAAATGTGAATAAGAGATTAAAGATGTGAAATCAAATTAAGCTCCCCCTTATTCATTTGAAAATTCAATTTTTCAAACCATTTCTCCCCTTTTTTGTTATATCAAAAAGAATTTAAAACATTAAGTTCAAAATAACAATGGAGGTAAAAACTTTGACAAAAATAAAAATTTGGTTTAAAAATGGCTCCCCCTTACTCAAAGCATCATTGAAATGTTAGTCCAACATATATGATCATCTAGTTGAATAAACTAAAAATTAAAACAAATAAAAGCAAGACAATTAGATTTTTACCAACACTTGAACCCAAAGGTAGGATGTGAAACCTTCCTTCTTCAAGTGTTCTTCCTTGTGTGTATGGAGCTCCCCCTCAATGTTTGACTTGTTGAACATCTCCATCACACATAGCAAAAGACAATCAAGTAACTTTTGGTATCCAAATTGCTTTGGATCCATGAACGTTAGTAGCACAAATTTTTGACCCCTTAGGAATCCATTTTTCAATGTCATCCTTTTTAATTGAAGTGGTTAGTCCTTTTGGGACCCAAACACTTCTAAAACATTTACCATTTTTAAATCTAGGGGCACTAGATTGTCTAACATAAAAATTTGATTTTCCAAAATTGTTTTTCTTTTCAAGCTCTTTGGAAATCAAATCTTTTTCTTCTTGAACATTTTGAAGCAATTTTTGTAAATCAAAACATTTTAATTCAAACTCTTCAAGTTTTGCTTCAAGTTCAAGTTTGGTTTTAGAAAGCAAATCATTTTGAATTTTTAACTTTGAGACCAATTTTTTGTTTTTCAAAATGTGGCTTTTAAAATCTAAAACCAAATCATCATAGGCATCTTGTAATTCATCAAAGGAATAAGAACATGAAGTAGATGAATTAGAAGTTACCCTTGAATCTTCTTCGATGGCCATAAGACAAAGGTTGGCTTGTTCATCGTCGGTGGAGTCTTCATCACTCCAAGTGGCCAAATGTGCCTTCTTCTTATGGCTTGAAGTGCTTGCCCTCTCCTTTCTCTTAGGTTCTCGTTCAAGCTCTCTCAAGGCTTTCTTCATGAACGGGGCACACTTCTTGAAGAGATGAACTATCTCTTCTTCTTCATCCTCCTCTTCACTTGAGTAGACATGATGGCAAGTGGAGGATTTGAGAGCCATGGCACTAGCATTGATGCCAAGCCCTTTGATTTTCTTCTCTCCCATAGCTCAAATTTCTTCCCTCTTCTTCTCATCCTCTTTATTCTTCTTCAGGATTTGATGAGTAAGGAGTGACCCCATGAGTTCATCAAGCTTCAAAGTTTTCAAATTTTTGGCTTCGATGATGGCGGTCCTCTTTGAGTCCCAAGACTCAGGAAGTGAGTAGATGAGCTTTCGGACAAGCTTCTCTTCCGGGATGGCTTCTCCATAACCTTTAAGACCGTTGGTGATGGTGGAGAACCTATCAAACATCTTCTCGATGTTCTCTTCCGGATCCATTTTGAAGTTCTCATACTCTAAGGTTAGGAGCCCAATCTTGGTCTCCTTGACTTCATTGGTTCCCTCGTATGTGACTTCAAGCTTGTCCCATACCTCCTTGGCACTCTCACAAGAAGACATCTTCTCATAGATGGATGGACCAAATGCACAAAATAGAATGTGCAAGGCTTTGCAATTTAGCTCCATCTTCTTGCGATCGTCGGCACTCCACTCCGCTTTACTTCTTTGAGGCACGAACGGACCATCTTCAACTACATCCCATAGCTTGTAATCTCTTGATTTGATGAAGAATTTCATCTTTGTCTTCCAAAGGGCGTAGTGGTCTCCGTCAAAGAAAGGCGGTTTGTCGATTGATTGTGCCATTTGAGCCGGTTGATGAACTAGTGATCGAGCTTGCCGAATCTTCTCAATAGGATGTTAATCCTCACCGATTGAGCCAAGCTCTGATACCAATTGTTGGGTTTTAGGGTGCTCGATTCGTTCAACCGATTATGCTCACCAAGTGGTGGAGAGGTGGATTTTTGGGTGGAAGGGTTAAGGAAGCTAAAAAGAATAAAGACACAAAGATTTAGAGTGGTTCGGTCTTCTAACAAGCACCTACATCCACTACCTTAGCTCCCCACTAAGGATTTCACAATCAATCCACTAATTGATTCGTCCCCTTTTCTTGGATTAGGAGGAAACCCTTACAACCGATCAAGCTTCTACCCAAAGCCTTGATCAAAACCCTCTTTACAAAGAGAACAATAAGCAAACTTAAAACCCTCTAATAGGTGTTTGTTTGCACAATTAAGCTCTCACCCAAATCCTAAAACACTTGAGCAAATTTGACAATTTTGGCTCACTAGTGTTTGTCTATACAAGAATTGACAAATAAAGCACTAAGACAATTTCTTGATCATTTGATGTTTGACAATATGAGCATTAGTCTTCTCTTGATGCTTGGAGGTCCCTTTTATACTCCCAAATGAGTTTGTAGCCGTTACTAGCCGTTGGGGATGAATTGGAGCCGTTGAGGACTTTAATTCCCTTCATAAATGCTGTTCTGCAACTAACGGTATCGATACACGTGGAACGGTATCGATACGGCCTTCATATGAACTAGCCGTTGGGCACTTGCCAGCTTGGGCGTATCGATACGCTTGAGGGCGTATCGGTACCCTTTGACATTTAAAAGGCCGTTGGGAAATAGCCGTTGGGGTAGTTAAAATAGGATCGGTACGCTGACGTGGCGTATCGAAACGACCCCCTCCGTATCGATACGAGGGTTTGCTGTATCGATACGGGTTTTGACAGTGGCCAAACTGAGGCAAAATGGTATCGATACTGGTATGACCGTATCGATACTGGTAACGTGAAAAGTCAAGTTTGGCTATTGAAAACATGAAAAATCTTTGTCAAAAACCTCTTAAAATACCTCAAACATAATTTCAAGTAGTTTGGACTTTAAAGCCAAGTTTTTAAATTCTTTCAAATTAGTCCAAAACATTTTTCAATTATTATATCAAAACATTAGTTCTACAGAAACGCATTCCTCCAGTGGCCAACTTTGTAAAAAAGGTATCGATACGGCTGGAAGCGTATCGATACACCTGGACGGTTTTCAATAGTTTGGCCTTGGAGCACTTAGAAAATATTTTGAGTTTGAGTTTTTCAAATCAGTTTTAAAGTGTTGGTGATTTAAAACTTATTAAGGGACTTATAAAAACAATTTTAAGTTTTTCAATTTGATCCTTAATGATTTAATTATATCAAAATTAAGCATAGGTTTCACAATATCGGAAGTGACTTCATCTCTCCTTCTTGCTGGAAGACAACTCAGATGCACACTGGCCCAATCACACAAATTGATTCCCACTCACGGATACTGACCGGCTGTCTTGTATTAAACCATAGGCCGAACCCCAACGATCACCAACTAACATTTCTGAGTTTCGGATCACACACACGAGACCCTTACCTTGATCTCGCCAAAAGAACTAATATGCTCATACCTACCTCTAACACTTCACCAGGCACATTCAAACTTTGCATGCTTGCTGACAACATACGGAAGTACATACTCAGTTTCAACCAGAAGGGGTCAAACTCAAAACTGTACCAAGGGCTTATCTACTATAATATCGATACTACTCTGAATCCCACTCATAGGTCTTGACCTCTTTCACCAACTAACACCAAAATCGATCACATCGTTCCTTAACAACCGGAGCCAACCCACATACATACGGACTCAAACAAATAAATTGTACCTCAACCCCGCACAACCATACTTCCCTAACTATAGCGATGAACTCCCTCAACATCATCCACATTTTCAAAAACCACAACTTCTACTTACCGATTCACGGCCCACGCCTTGACCTCAAACTTACTAAAAACAATAAATCAACAACAACAACAACAAATTATCATACAAACTGGGTTAGCAAAGGAAAGGGTCCAAGCGGCTCAAGTATGATTCTCTCACCTAAAAATCTCTTTTTCCGATGTAATAGAAGCAATGAGACTCTACTCAACATGCTTCAAGCAACATATACACACGATCACACAAACATACATCAAGCATACTTGATAAACAAGCACCATACTTACATGGCAAACAAACATCGTGCATTTCAATCATAAAAACACAACTTACCTCACTTACCTGCCCAAGGTCTCGGAAACCTTAGGCTCTGATACCGACAAATGTAACCCCCTCGTCCCGGTCTGGTCGGCTGACCGGTCCGAGTAGGCTACACGGGGAAAACTGATGTGAAACCCGTGAAGGTCCCACCTCGGATAGCAACCCTAGAAAACTTTTTCATTTAATATTATCTTATCTAGATGCCTTGATTTTACCTATGTGTGAAAAGACAGCGGAAACAAGGCTCACGAGAAGCCAAACAGCGAACGGGGCCTAAGCCTAAAACTTGAGACCCATTAGAGATGTCAAACAACCCATTTTTAGGCATGTGTTTCGAAACAGACGTCACCCGTTTCGAAACACGGGCTTCAGTTTAAAAAGCAAGACACCCGTACCGAAACGCTTCCACCCCGTTTCAGAACAGGGTCACGTTTTGCCTAGGTGTTTCGATACCCGTTTCGAAACAGGCGTTTACAGTGGCCAAAGTGTTTCGAAACTTGTTTCGAAACAGGGGCTCACAGTGGCCAAACCGTACCGAAACGTGTTTCGATGCGGGGGACCCTGGAACCACACCCGTTCCAAAACGGCACAACTCGTTTCGAAACACTTGCAGCCTGCAGTTTTCCAAAATCATTTTTACACATCTCTAAACGATCCCAACGCCCTTAACGACTCCAACAAGCATACACGACATACAAGCACACTCTAGAGGCATGCACCCTATTGCAAACATACTTAAAACGCAAGGATACAAGATAAGGCATCCCCCCAAAAGATCATACAAGGCATTCAAGATAACATGCTTCACAAGGTTAAACACTTAAGCATTTGAGGTAGGCAAGATAGACATGGTTTACAAGAAAACATGGCATCCAAAGCCAAACCAACATAATATGTAAAAGGTGTCTAAACATGCTCCTACAAAACAACATCACATACATCCAAGCCCAAATCAACGACACTTATCCCATTGCTTGACTATTACAATCTACAATTTAAAGTTCATACTTGAGCTAATCAAAGCGACACTTGGAGACCTTTCCTTGCCCTTGCCACCCACAAGCTACTGATCTCTATTGTCGAACAAAAAGGAGCGTAAGCATAAAACTTAGTGAGTGTAAGCTCATAAAACAAACCTTCGACAATGCAGGGTCCAAGCACGAGCAACAACCAAGATAGAATGCATGTTCTTACCTTTGATCCACATAAGCCAATCTACCCATGATGCATGGACATATAATCAATATTATGTCATGCTCAACATGTTTAAATCCACGACAGATGTAATAACATATATTAAACCATGTTAGCAACACAACCCAAATTACATTGGCTCACAAATAATCACATATTGACAACATAAACCACAATCCGTATTGGCACACATATGATCTCATATTGGCACCTAGTTATGACTCGAATACGCTGATAACATGTTGGTACGCATTTCCAACATAACCATTACCTTCGGTGGGATTACACTCATCACCGGTTCTCGCGGAGGGGATTCTACTCATCCTCACGCCCCGTCGATGGGATTCCACTCATCACCGACTAATATAAAAATTTCCGGGCGAACCCGTACTCCTCCTTGGTGCCTCAACGCCACCAAGGCCACGCGCGACTTTGACTCTCGTGTGCACACTAATCCTAATGATCGATCATTGTACCCAAGCATACTAGTGCCAATATTAAACAAAATCCACAACCTTTCACAACATCAATTCAAAATAACTTCCGTGCTTAGCACGTACTCACCATGATCCTTGAAATCATACAACCACCTCATAACATCATTTCAAATGTCAACACCACATGTATATCATTAACACAAATATCACATCATATTTCATACATATGTATATCTCCATCATGTTTATCGTCAACATGCATATAACAATGCATTAAGCCATGCTTCAACATACATTTATAACACCATATACATAACCACCATAAACACGATTAAACATGAGGCATAAATCAACACCTTAAAGATCAACCAAGGTCTCTATCTAAAGCTTGGGATTAGGCTACCACCCTAATCCCAACTCTAGGTGGGTCTACCAATCCCAACCTAGTCCACATGCTTGAACCAATTGCTCAAAACCATTTAAAGCATTTTAACCACTCACCTCCACCTCCAAGCTCAACTACCAAGCAACCAAGGTCTTCAAGTTTCCGAATTCACTCCCGAGGCTTCACCAACACAAAATCTTGCTTCTAATCACCTCAACACAATCAAAACAACCTCAAATCAATTCACCAATTAATGTAGCAAACCGGAACACTATTCAAGCAATAAACACAAGATTCCAAGCCAAGAACAACCCCCAAAAACACCAAACCCGAGCAGCCCTCAAACCCCAACCAAAACTCATGATTTTAACCTTTTTAGCACACCCAAATGCTTCCAAAACAGCCCCCAACTATTACCCTAACATCAATCCTCAAATTCCAACACAAACCATACCCAAAACTCAACTAAAAACCCTCCTAAAACCCCACCAAAACCCAAATTCGGGAATTAGCATAAAACCATGTAAAAATCAACTATGTTGGACCTTATGGGTAGTAAACAACATATATAACTTCAACAAATCGAAAGCTCAAGTTAAAGACAATAAAGTTTACATTTTTAATCTGAAAACTCAAAACCCCAAACTACAAAATCTATGAGCTTTATGAAAACTAATGGTACCATCTCGAGGAGGAAGTGGAGGACAAGTTAAAAACGAGATTACCTTGCAAAAATCACCAACAAAAATCAAAATAGATGATGAAATGGAGATTTGGGGAGGAAAGGCCATTTGACGCGAAAAAAGAGAAATGGAGGAGATGAAGATAGGATTTAAAGTGGTCTTGTAAAACAAAGGGGGTTTTAAAAATAGAAGACCATTTAATTACAAAAATGTCATTAATGAATGGCTAAAGCTATCATCCCCTTAAGTCCATGGATTTTGGACATAGGAGATAGGCCCAACATAACTTTAATTATTTTGAAATCACGAAGCCCATTAGAAATATATATTATTATTTTAATTATAAACCCGAAACAATATTTTAATATTATTTCCATCCGACCCCCAAACCCGGGTGTTACAACTCTCCCCCACTTAAGGAAATTTCGTCCCTGAAATTCATCGAACAGGAAAAGCCACAAAATCTACTCCTCAACACCTACCTTCTCACCACAACATACTAACCAACTCGGTAGTCTTACCACACTACATTAGCTATCTGATGCTACGACCTCAATTGGCTCTCCATGGCTGGTCAAATTTAAACTCAACTCAATCCAGAAATACTCATCTTCAACCCACAATACGTCTTCATACTACTCAGATGCAATACAAATGAACTGTCGCGTGCTTCTGCTAAAGCAATACGTCTCAAAACACTATGTCAATCGGTACAACTATTCTGTCTCTGAAATGCAAAACTCTATCATCTCTGAAATTGTATTTTGAAGGTCTTCTTTCCGCTATGTCTTGCACGTGAGGTGCCAAGAACCTGTCTCGCAACTGTTTTTCTTCAAGTATTCTGACTCAATGTAGGTTTGACATGAAACTCGGCCACAAAAATACTATCATTCGGTAAACTGAATTCAGAAAATATAGCTCGCAACTAAATTACTAATCTAACAACAAATATGACTCGGAACATCGGTTACTACGTTGACTCTCTTCGGATGGTACTCAGTCTCGAGATTACGGTCTTCAAGCAGTTCTGATAATTTATGCTGTTCAAGTTTCAACCCTTCCTAAGTCGTCTAATAATTCAACCCCTGATGATAAGTGTATACACTGTGCATTTCTTACTATACAAGCTTCGTCTCTAAGTCTTCGAGGCAAATACAACTGTAATTAACTCTATGCCTAGTGTCAGATAACTCTTCTTTCGGTCTTTCAACAATCTCGATGAATAAGTCGCAAATCTTCTGTCTTGCATAAGCACACAACCTAACCCTACATGTAATGCATCACTATAGTTCACAAATTCTTTCTCTGACATGGCTGGATCAAGGTCGAAGCTCTCCTCAAAGTTTCTTTAGGTTTCTCAAGGGCTCATTGTCTCGCATCTAACCACACAAACTGAACATTCTTCTGTAGCAACTTGTCAATGGAGCAGCTAACTTCCAAAGGTCATTTACAACCTCCGATAGTAACAATGCTAGACCTAGGAACTATAGGTACCTGTCACAATCTTCGGTTTCTTCAGACTCACATCTTCTTCTACCTACTTGGGATTTACTCTAATACATTCGGCTGATCTACATGTCCTAGGAGAACATCTTCCTTGACTCAAAGTTCACGTTTGCTCGACTTGGCATACAACTAATTCTCTAATAGGATCTACAACACTAACTTCCAAGTCTTGTCATGGTCTTCTTCGGCAGGTGAATATACACATGCATCATCTATGAGAACTACTACAAATTGACCAAGGAGCTCAGGAAATATTCTGCTCAACATCTCTATAAAAGTAACTAACACACTAGTCAAACAAAGCGGCATAACTCAGAACTCAAAGTGATCACATCTTGCCCCGAAAGCTGTCTTTGCTACTTCAACTTCTCTCACTTTCAACTGGTAGTAATCGGATCTCAAATTAATCTTCGAAAAGACTGGAGTGCATCCTAACTGATCAACATACCACTGACACTCAGAAATAGATACTAATTATTCACTGTCAATTGTTTCAACTACCTGTAATCTAAACACATTCTCGTATGTCATCTCTCTTCTTCACAAATTGTACTGTCATACTCTAAGATGATGTACTAGGCCTAATGAATCTACGGTCTAACAAATCTCGTAGTTGATTCTTCAACACTCTCAATTCTTTCGGGAACCATAAGATACAGAGCAATCAAAACAGAAGCAAGCTCGGAGACTGTATCAATAACAAACTCTTCTTCTTTATCAAGAGACAAACCGAGCCATTCTTCCAAACACTTTTAGGAAAACACAAACTATTCTAACATTTTGCGGTCTAATCTTCATTCAAAAATCAAATCCATCACATTTGCTAGACAAGCCTGTCAACCAAACTCAATCAATCCTTGACCTCTAAAGCTAGATCAACATTCGTTAAGAAGTTCACATTCTCACCTACCACTACAGTCTCACAGAAATCTGCAACTTCAAGGCAACTCTCTCTTTGTCTCAACGTATACCCTAGCATTGTGCTCTACAAGCCAAACCATACCCAATGTTACATCGAAACCGTAAAAAGACAATTACTTCACATCTAATGGAAACACATAACCCAGAACCATAACAAACATCTTTCGTACATCTTTCCGACCACTACTATCTCACCAAAAGGTCTAGTCACAAGTGTCCCTACGTCTAAAATCTCAACAGAGATAGACTTCGGTCCTCTTGTTTTTCAAGCTGGTTCTTCAACAAAATCTGACTCTTCTAAATTGTACTTAGAGCATCTCGAAACTTCAAAATTCAGTTCTGATCACACACAAACAATCACGCTTGACTTGTTCTATAACATCGGTCCTGACGACTCCAAACATCCCACTACCAAACAATCTGGAGTTAAAGCTCAAGACTTCCTTCTCAGCTCTACTATATCGGAAGTGACTTCATCTCTCCTTCTTGCTGGAAGACAACTCAGACGCACACTGGCCCAATCACACAAATTGATTCCCACTCACGGATACTGACCAGCTGTCTTGTATTAAACCATAGGCCGAACCCTAACGATCACCAACTAACATTTCTGAGTTTCGGATCACACACACGAGACCCTTACCCTGATCTCGCCAAAAGATCTAAGATGCTCATACCTACCTCTAACACTTCACCAGGCACATTCAAACTTTGCATGCTTGCTGACAACATACGGAAGTACAGACTCAGTTTCAACCAGAAGGGGTCAAACTCAAAACTGTACCAAGGGCTTATCTACTATAATACCGATACTACTCTGAATCCCACTCATAGGTCTTCACCTCTTTCACCAACTAACACCAAAATCGATCACATCGTTCCTTAACAACCGGAGCCAACCCACATACACACGTACTCAAACAAATAAATTGCACCTCAACTCCCGCACAACCATACTTCCCTAACTATAGCGATGAACTTCCTCAATATCATCCATATTTTCAAAAACCACAACTTCTACTTACCGATTCACGGCCCACGCCTTGACCTCAAACTTACTAAAAACAATAAATCAACAACAACAACAAATTATTATACAAACTGGGTTAGCAAAGGAAAGGGTCCAAGCGGCTCAAGTATGATTCCCTCACCTAAAAATCTCTTTTTCCGATGCAATAGAAGCAATGGGACTCTACTCAACATGCTTCAAGAAACATATACACACGATCACACAAACATACATCAAGCATACTTGATAAACAAGCAACATACTTACATGGCAAACAAACATCGTGCATTTCAATCATAAAAACACAACTTACCTCACTTACCTGCCCAAGGTCTCGGAAACCTTAGGCTCTGATACCAACAAATGTAACCCCCTCGTCCCGGTCTGGTCGGCTGACCGGTCCGAGTAGGCTACACGGGGAAAACCGATGTGAAACCCGTGAAGGGCCCACCTCGGTTAGCAACCCTAGAAAACTTTTTCATTTAATATTATCTTATCTAGATGCCTTGATTTAACCTATGTGTGAAAAGACAGCGGAAACAAGGCTCACGAGAAGCTAAACAGCGAACATGGCCTAAGCCTAAACCTTGAGACCCATTAGAGATGTCAAACAGCCCATTTTTAGGCCTGTGTTTCGAAACAGACGTCACCCGTTTCGAAACACAGGCTTCAGTTTAAAAAGCAAGACACCCGTACCGAAACGCTTCCACCCCGTTTCAGAACAGGGTCACGTTTTGCCTAGGTGTTTCGATACCCTTTTCGATACAAGCGTTTACAGTGGCCAAAGTGTTTCGAAACCTGTTTAGAAACAGGGGCTCACAGTGGCCAAACCGTACTGAAACATATTTCGATGCGGGGGACCCTGGAACCACACCCGTTTCGAAACGGCACAACTCGTTTCAAAACACCTGCAGCCTGCAGTTTTCCAAAATCAGTTTTACACATCTCTAAACGATCCCAACGCCCTTAACGACTCCAACAAGCATACACGGCATACAAGCACACTCTAGAGGCATGCACCCTATTGCAAACATACTTAAAACGCAAGGATACAAGATAAGGCATCCCCCAAAAGATCATACAAGGCATTCAAGATAACATGCTTCACAAGGTTAAACACTTAAGCATTTGAGGTAGGCAAGATAGACATGGTTTACAAGAAAACATGGCATCCAAAGCCAACCCAACATAATATGTAAAAGGTGTCTAAACATGCTCCTACAAAACAACATCACATACATCCAAGCCCAAATCAACGACACCTATCCCATTGCTTGACTATTACAATCTACAATTTAAAGTTCATACTTGAGCTAACCAAAGCGACACTTGGAGACCTTTCCTTGCCCTTGCCACCCACAAGCTACTGATCTGCATTGTCGAACAAAAAGGAGCGTAAGCATAAAACTTAGTGAGGGTAAGCTCATAAAACAAACCTTCGACAATGTAGGGTCCAAGAACGAGCAACAACCAAGATAGAATGCATGTTCTTACCTTTGATCCACATAAGCCAATCTACCCATGATGCATGGACATATAATCAATATTATGTCATGCTCAACATGTTTAAATCCACGACATATGTAATCACATATATTAAACCATGTTAGCAACACAACCCAAATCACGTTGGCTCACAAATAATCACATATTGACAACATAAACCACAATCCGTATTGGCACACATATGATCTCATATTGGCACCTAGTTATGACTCGAATACGCGGATAACATGTTGGTACGCATTTCCGACATAACCATTACCTTCGGTGGGATTACACTCATCACTGGTTCTCGCGGAGGGGATTCCACTCATCCTCACGCCCCGTCGATGGGATTCCACTCATCACCGACTAATATAAAAAATTCCGGGCGAACCCGTACTCCTCCTTGGTGCCTCAACGCCACCAAGGCCACGCACGACTTTGACTCTCGTGTGCACACTAATCCTAATGATCGATCATTGTACCCAAGCATACTAGTGCCAATATTAAACAAAATCCACAACCTTTCACAACATCAATTCAAAATAACTTCCGTGCTTAGCACGTACTCACCATGATCCTTGAAATCATACAACCACCTCATGTTTCATACATATGTATATCTCCATCATGTTTATCGTCAACATGCATATAACAATGCATTAAGCCATGCTTCAACATACATGTATAACAACATATACATAACCACCATAAACACGATTAAACATGAGACATAAATCAACACCTTAAAGATCAACCAAGGTCTCTATCTAATGCTTGGGATTAGGCTACCACCCTAATCCCAACTCTAGGTGGGTCTACCAATCCCAACCTAGTCCACATGCTTGAACCAATTGCTCAAAACCATTTAAAGCATTTTAACCACTCACCTCCACCTCCAAGCTCAACTACCAAGCAACCAAGGTCTTCAAGTTTCCGAATTCACTCCCGAGGCTTCACCAACACAAAATCTCGCTTCTAATCACCTCAACACAATCAAAACAACCTCAAATCAATTCACCAATTAATGTAGCAAACCGGAACACTATTCAAGCAATAAACACAAGATTCCAAGCCAAGAACAACCCCCAAAAACACCAAACCCGAGCAGCCCTCAAACCCCAACCAAAACTCATGATTTTAACCTTTTTAGCACACCCAAATGCTTTCAAAACAGCCCCCAACTATTACCCTAACATCAATCCTCAAATTCCAACACAAATCATACCCAAAACTCAACTAAAAACCCTCCTAAAACCCTCACCAAAACCCAAATTCGGGAATTAGCATAAAACCATGTAAAAATCAACTATGTTGGACCTTATGGGTAGTAAACAACATATATAACTTCAACAAATCGAAAGCTCAAGTTAAAGACAATAAAGTTTACATTTTTAATCTAAAAACTCAAAACCCCAAACTACAAAATCTATGAGCTTTATGAAAACTAATGGTACCATCTCGAAGAGGAAGTGGAGGACAAGTTAAAAACAAGATTACCTTGCAAAAATCACCAGCAAAAATCAAAAGAGATGATGAAATAGAGATTTGGGGAGGAAAGGCCATTTGACGTGAAAAAGAGAAATGGAGGAGATGAAGATAGGATTTAAAGTGGTCTTGTAAAACAAAGGGGGTTTTAAAAATAGAAGACCATTTAATTACAAAAAAATGCCATTAATGAATGGCTAAAGCTATCATCCCCTAAATTCCATGGATTTTGGACTTAGGAGATAGGCCCAACATAACTTTAATTATTTTGAAATCATGAAGCCCATTAGAAATATATATTATTATTTTAATTATAAACCCGAAACAATATTTTAATATTATTTCCATCCGACCCCCAAACCCGGGTGTTACATAGATAGCGTTTCAGCAAGCAAGCGAAACGTAATCGGTGAGTGCGTATGGTTTTAGAAGTCCTTGAGGGACAAAGAATCAAGGTTTGGGGATTTGGGAAAGGTTTGAAACACCTTCCTAAGTACGAAAGTAAGTATTGGCTATATTGCTCTCTTATATGTGGTGGTTGCCCCTAAAATGCTTTTACGTGCTCATGGTTTGAGATAGATAAATTCCTACTATTTTTATACATCATTTGTAGCATGAGATGATGCTTGAAACGATTTCATGAAATAACATGTTGCATAGTTGAGATTTGGGTTTTTGTTTTAAAGCATGGCAAATGTTATGGTTTGAAATGAGATGTGAAAGATTTGAGAAATATTGCATGAAAAACAATAGGTTAGATGATATTTTGACATACTATACTAGCATAGAAGATGAGATACTTACCGAATATAATTGATCGATCAATAGGTTGAGAGTGCACTATAAACTAAAATTCCGTACGTGCTCTTTGGTTAATCCAAAGGGAGAGAACCGATGATGGGCATTCCATCAGGTAGGACTTGGTGAAATACCCAAGCTTTGTGGCGATGAGAGATTCCGCCATGTGAGTATGGTGATGTGAGATTCCACCAGAAATTATGTTGCTAGACAAGTGAGTACGGTGATGTGAGATTCCACCGGAAGCGCCTAATGGTTAGAGAATGTTGTTCGCATATCCTAGTAATAATGATATGTGAAATGCCAATATAATATATGAAAATGCTTTTGAATCACATGTACCTATTGATGAGATGATTTATGCTATGAGAAATGCATATGAGATTTGTATATGAAGTGCTTTGGTTTTACAAGCATGTGTATGGCCATGCCATGAGATTTGCATTGGTTTAAATGCATGAGATAGACTTAAGGTACATGTGTGTTCAATGAGAAGTTGCTTTGAAATGGTTTTCAAGCATGAGATAGAATGAGCATGTTGTAGAAAAATCTTTGAGAAAGTGTTTTCAAGAAATGCATTATTGTGTTGGTTTTCTTTAGAGCATGCCTCACTAAGCAATTGTGCTTACGCTCTCTTTTACCAACAATGTAGACAATTGAGGTGTTTTCGGGCAGCAAGAAGGTTAAGAACATCCAAGGAAGTGCAAAGCTCATGTATGGTGATGTTTTTATACACTTTAGTTTTGATATATGGCAATGGGAAACCAAGGTTGTATTTGGGAGATGTGTTTTGAACTCCCTAAGTTTGTG
The DNA here is from genome assembly GCA_030270665.1 of Hibiscus trionum. Taxonomy (NCBI): domain Eukaryota; kingdom Viridiplantae; phylum Streptophyta; class Magnoliopsida; order Malvales; family Malvaceae; genus Hibiscus; species Hibiscus trionum. The sequence continues at coordinate 1,293,114 of BSYR01000007.1, read as the reverse complement.
GCATGTTCGTGATGGAATTTATGGGTTGTAAATGGTCCTAAATGTTTGGTTTGAGGTTTGGTTGCTTATATTGGTTTTGAGACTAGGGAGCATGCCTTTAGATTGTGTGTTTTTGTGTTTGATGCCATGCTCTAGCTTAGGGGTCTTAAATATGTTCCTTAGTATCATAATGTATTGCTTGTATGATTTGAGGATCTTTGAGGCATGTTTGATTGGGTAAAAAGGTGAAAACCAGTAATTTCTGCTGTCACTAGGCAAAGTGTATCGAAATACCCTCCACTGTTTCAAAACGGGGGCCTGTAATGGCCATGGTGTTTCGAAACGGATGAAGGTGTTTCGGAACAGTTTGGCTACTGGTGAGACCTATTTCAATATCAGTCTCGTAACACACTTGAGTACCGAAACGGTCAATACCATTTTGATACAGCGTTTTGGTGAGAAGGGTGGGTGTTTCGATACAGTTGACCGTTGGATGTTGATTTGAATTGTTAATGTTTTCATGCTTTACATTTTAGTCCTAAATGTTGTGGATGCAATTGCTTGAGCTTAGAATGCCTTTTTAAGTTGAATTTTGATAGAAGAGCATGAAATATGACTAATTACCTATTGGTAAACCTAAAATCTGCAAAGTCCTTATAATTTCTAAAAATTACATTTTGGTCCCTAAACGCGTAATTTATGCAATTGAGTCCCTAAATGTTTTCCGATTGCTGTGCCTTCTCTCCCATGATTCTTGAGTGTTCACATAGGCTTAATGTGCATCTAGACAAGATTAAAAATAAAAATGGTCGTTAATCAAGGTTGACTTTCGGGTTGACTTTGGTTTTCCCCGTGTAATCTTCGTAGTTCGGGTCAAGCGTCTAGGCCGGGCTAAGGGGGTTACAATTCTTGAGTAGCGTCCTCCGAGAAATGTAAGCGAGGTCCGAAGTTTCCTTGGTATAGCTGGGTATTACCAGAGATTTGTGAAAGGATTTTCGGTAATTGCGGCACCATTGACCAAATTGCTTAGAAAGAATGAACCGTTTAAGTGGTCCGAAGGGCAACAAAGAAGTTTTGATCATCTTAAACAAGCCCTGGCTTTTGCCCCTATTCTTATTCAACCAGAGTCGGGAAAATGTTTTGTTGTATACAATGATGCATCACATTCTGGCCTCGGATGTGTTCTGATGCAGGAAGGTAATGTGATTGCATACGCTTCTGGACAACTTAAACCTCAAGAGGTGAATTATCCAATGCATGATCTTGAGTTAGCGGACATTTTATTTGCGCTTAAAATCTGGCGACATTATCTGTACAGTGAGAATTGTAAGCTATTCACCGATCATAAAAGTTTGAAGTACTTGCTCACTAAGAAAGAGTTAAATCTTAGACAAAGAAGGTGGTTGGAATTACTCAAAGATTATGATCTGACCATCTATTATCTTCCTAGAAAGGCTAACGTAGTTGCCGATGCTCTGAGTCAGAAACCGAAGCTCGGTAAGTTTTTTTTGAAATTCTCAAAATTTGAAAATGCTAAATCTTGAAAATTCAATTAAATCATTCGAATAGTGCCTTGCTTTCCAAGTAATGTATTTGATTTGTTTGTTCGTAGCTTCTCTGGCCATCAATGCTCATTTTCGACTATATAAGGCTTGAAATTATCTGGACGAACTCCAGGTTCAATTTGTTCTGATTTCTAGAATCAAAGGACTCCAACAAGTTGATTCGGAACTTCAAAAAAAATTTATCTACGCTTGAGTCTAATCCTGACTTCTCTGTCAAGTCAAACGGTCTTCTATATTTCAGAGATCGGATTTGCGTACCTAATAACAAGGAATTGCAAGATGAAATTCTGCAAGAAGCACATCAAAGTTCTTTTTCAACCCATCATGGATCTTTTAAGATGTACAAGGATCTCAAGCCCTTGTATTGGTGGTCTAGAATGAAATCGGCTATCAACGACTTTGTATCGAGGTGTCTGAACTGTCAACGTGTCAAAGTCGAACATCGTGCTCTTACTGGATTACTTCAACCTCTTGAATTTCCGCAATGGAAATGGGAACGGATTATGATGTATTTCGTGACCGGTCCTCCTTGGTCTCCAAGAAAATGTGATGCTATTTGGGTGGTCGTTGGTCGTTTCACCAAATCAGCATATTTCATTCCGGTGCGGATGAATTTTAGTCTTGAGGCCTTGGCAGAACTGTATATTTGGGAAATTATCCGTTTACACGGAGTTCCGACTTCTATAGTCTCATATCGATATCCTCAATTTACAGCTTGATTCTGGAAAATGCTACACAAGGCTCTTGGAACTAAGCTGAATGTTAGCACATCTTTTCATCCTCAAAGCGATGGACAATCCGAACGAGTAATTCAAGTTCTTGAAGATATGCTCAGAGCTTGCATTATCGATTTCGGAAAGAACTGGGAAATTCGCTGTCGTTAATAGAGTTTGCATATAACAACAACTACCAATCTTCTATTCAGATGACTCCATTTGAAGCATTGTATGGAAGAAAATGCCGAACGCATATGTGCTGGTCTGAACTCGGAGATAATAAGGTGTTAGGACATCAACTGCTTCAGGAAACTGAAGAACATGTTCAAATTATTCATTCCCGATTAAAACAAGCTTTTGACAGGAAAAAGTCGTACGCTGATTTGAAACATGGGACATTCAAATTGGAATCGGAGATAAAGTATTTCTCAAAGTCTCTCCGTGGAAGAAAGTTTTCCGATTCGGCAAAAAGGGAAAGCTTAGTCCTCGTTTCATTGGACCGTTCGAAGTAACTGAGAGAATTGCTCTTGTAGCTTATCGACTCACACTTCCTCCTAAGTTCGATAAGATACATAATGTCTTCCATGTTTCTATGTTAAGACGTTATCGATCTGATCTGTCTCACATCCTTGAACCAGAAGAAGTTGAACTCAATCTTGACCTTTCTTATGAAGAGAAAACTATTCAGCTTCTTGATCGGGAAGTCAAAAGGCTTCGTAATAAGAACGTCCCTCTTGTTAAAATTCTCTGGAAGAATCATCGCGTTAAAGAAGCAATGTGGGAACCCGAGGATACGATGCAAAAGCAATATCCTCATATGTTCAGTTCAGGTAAGAATTCGAGGACTAATTCTTTCTTTAAGGAGGAGGGAATTGTAACATCCGCTTTTCCGTCCTAGAATTTAGTTCATCGAATTAGAATATTTAATTATTCTTTGGAAGTAAATAAGCTCAAAATTTAAGTAATTGATTCAATTTAGTCCTTGAATTTCCTTTAATTGGCAATTATTGCATTAACTCGAAACTAAAGAAAACTTGGGCATTCGAATTTAATTGAGTGAGTTAAAATGATAAGATAGTTGAATGTTAATTTGATTATAACATGATCAAAATAATAGAATTGGTGAATAAAAATAATTAGAATGGGTAGAAATTCCCTAGTGAAAATCGGGCCAAATTGCAAGAAGAAAGAAATTATGTGTAAGCATGACTAGTGACTAAATTAAAGAGAAAATAAAACATAAAATTTGCATGCTAAATTCTAGAATTCTTTGTGCTGCCCTTAGTAAAAAAGCAAGATTGGATTAAGAGAGAAGGGTAATTGAGTAAAACAAAAGCCCAACACAATCCCCAAATTAAGGAGAGTGTCTTTCTTCTCCATCTTTTCCTTGTTGTGCCGTGAACCTAGAGAGAAAAGGGGAGGAAGAAAACTTGAGTGAATTCTGAAAATTTGGCTTCAATGGAGGAAGAAAATGCATGCATGTTGATGGATTTGAGTTAGGAAGAAGAAGTGTCATCTAGCGGTAGCAAAGTTAAGAAGTAAGTACATTGTTTTCTTCTTTTTGTTGTTCGAATAGGAGCAAATTATGCATGTAAAATTTTAAGTTATATTAAGCATGAAATTGATAGAGCTATGGTGATTAAAATGAGCTGAAATGATAGAAATTTTGAATGGTTATATGTAAAATTGTGAACCGAGTAATATGGGGCTATTTTGATTAAAATCAATAAATGCAAGGACCTGAATTACACAAAATTTAGCACTTAACTCAGAGTTAAGAATCAGAGGAATATATAAGAATAAGTATGGACTCTTGAATTGAACTTGAAATGACCTAAATTGGTGAATTACGGAAACTAGTCACTCGAAGCATGAGAATAGGACTAATCTGGAAATTTCTTGAAAATTGAGGACTTATTTGTTGATTATAAGAATTACTAAGTATTTAAGATTAATTCCAAAGGATAGTATGAATCATGTATTAAATGGTTTTAGAATTAAAGTGAGGCAAATAGGTGAAATTGAAGCTTAAAGTGTTTAAAGAGTGAACTGTCCAGAAAACCTAAACCTTGAGCTGCTACTTTGAAAATTCACCAAAAATAGGATATAATATATTTTAAGCTGATATTTTTATGGTAAAACTTTGGAATGTCTATGATCATTGAGAGAAAGCGGAATTGAATTTCAACTTGTGAGTTAGAAGTTATATATTAAAGACGATAGGCAGTACAAGTTGTCCAAGACTGTTAAAAAGGTTATGTTTATGTAAAAAAACTCTACTGACTCAGAATAGATAAAACTATGAGGTTTACATGGTTCGGAAACTGATTTTGTTACCTTTCTAAGGGTGTATGATAAGAGGAATTTGGATTAGTAAGTAAGAAGTTATGATCAAAATGGTAATTGGTCCTCCAACTAATTAAATGGAAAAACAGTTTTTGAAGGTTAATGTTTGCAATTATGTTAAAGAGGTTAATGTGATTGAATTGTTCTCTGATATGGTTTGTAAATGCTTTGTGTTTGAGTGTTAAGATTAAATTTGTGAAGAATCTTTGGAGGAGGCAAAGGTTGATCAATCAAGGGGGAGGAACAAAGGCATTATAATCAAAGATCAAGCTTAAAGGAGTATTGTGAGTGTAATTGTGTTAGGGTTGGGACTAGTGTCCTAACCACCCTATCTTTATTTATGTAATTTATATTTTATGCATGAAATGGACTTAAAGCAAAGTTGGTAAATTGTTTAGTAAGGGAAGGAGGTTAATATGGAAATGGAAGCATGAAATGAGTTATTGCTAATGCTTGTTGTATGAAAATGTGGACTGCCCTTGTGAGATACATTTGCAATGTTGTTATGAGCTAGTAATTACATGTAATGTTGCTGTGTTATTAATGTTATGATGCTGATCGAGTGTGATATGAAATTATTTGGCATGACTTGTATGAAATGGTGAAATTACATGATAGGATAAGTATGCATTTCGAATCATGTAATATGTATGTGATAAATTAAGTAATGGATGATATAATTGAAGTGTATGATAAATTGAAAAGATTAACAAGCCCTTGGTCGATTAGAGGTCTTAGATATTAAGGCATGCCTAGAGTCTGAGCTCTCTTGATTTGTTTCTTAGTGCAACCCCTGATTTGTTGCTTAGTGCAACCCCTGTTTAGTACTTAGTGTACTCTCCGAAATTGTTGATCGAATGTGATCTTGCTTGGTGTCCAAGACATATTGATGCTATTGAGCATCCCCTGACTTATTGCTTAGGCAACCCCTATTTGGTACTTGGCACCCTTTATGTTGACTTGCTTATCTAATCCTTCTACTCTACCTATGGCAATTAAATGTAAAGCACATAATTAATAGAACCTTATGAAGTGGATAAGTGAAATAATTGAAATGGCATGATATGATTCTTATTTGATAAATGAAAATTATGGACATTGGTCCTTTCGAATGTGATTAAAATGCATGTGATATGCTTGAGAGGTTCGATATATGAGCAATGTGGGCAATGGCCCTTTCGAATGAAATTGAAATGAAAAGTGATATGTTTAATATGTTTGACTCATGGACAATGGATAGTGACCCATTTGAATGACATGCCTAAAATGTTCTATGATTTTGCTCATGAATAATTGATGATTCAATGTTATGTTTGGAATGATTCTGGTTATTTCGAATCTGAAGCATGATTATAAACATGTTGGAAATTAAATTGATGTATGGTTCTTGCTTGTTCAAATATGAAGCATGGTGATAAACATGATGCCAATTGAAATGTGTATGATTATATGCTATAAATGTTTGTATATGTGATGTATGAAATCACTTAAGTTTCAGTTATGCTAAGCTTGGTTAGTGATGCATTGTATGCTAAATAAGCCTAGCTAAGTAACCTAAAGTTTTATCACATGCTAATAAAAATATGGATTTGTTTTAGCATTACCTCACTAAGTACAATTTGTACTTAACGCTCATTTGTTTCCTTCTTCCCAATTAGCAGGATAGCTTGGGCTTAAAGCTAGAACTTCCAATCGGGGCAAATAACAAGTCAAGAAATGTATGATCTAGGTCTTGTCTTTAGACTCCTAGATAGTGGCTTTGAAGTCTTTTTAGATGTCCATCTCATTTTGTTTGGTTGTAGCCTTAACTTTCGTTGGTATGTGAACTTATTATATGCTCCTTGATGTCTTGTTTGGAGGCTAGTATCATGTTTTGTACTTAGTTATAAGCCTTATTCTTTTTTTTTGTAAATATGCAAGTCAAGCTAGTGGTCTTGCATTAATTCTTTTTGTTGTAAATAATATGTTAGCTTGGCATGGCTTAAGAAGCATCTAGTAAAAATGATGTTTTGTAATGCAAGCATGTTTAATGGAAGGTTGCTATGTTAGTTCATGAGATCAAGCATGGTTTGTATGTTAATTATGATTTTAAAAATTGGTAATACATTGTAATGGTCTGTATGTTTCGAATCAACCTCGAATAATTTGGTAGGATGTTCGAATGATATGATATTAAAGGGTCTAAGTTATTCGACATGCTTAGAAATAAATCATCTAATTCAAATTAATTGGTAACTATTAGAACATGGTTAGTATAAATTAATAGAATGAATGGCCTAGTGTTCGAATGGAGTAGTGGTGATGTTTTAAATTGGATCCTTAATAAAATAATAAGAAAGTTTAAATTGGCTTGTAAATTTGTATGGTTTAATCTAGATGAAATTCTAATCAGTCTTGTTATGTTTAGAAAATTTTTGTTAGCCCATCTTTCCGCATGCGCTTAATAAGTGTTGTTAATATATTTAATTGATTCTCTTGTCTAATATCCTGTGAAATTATGTTCTTTTATCTGTTTTCTGTCTCCGGTAACGCTCCTCACTCCTTACCCGTTCGAGGGGTGTAACATGCTCCAAATACCGAGTCGCCTAAAAGAGTCTGAGTATATCTAAAAGAGAAACTATGGGTGTGTAAGGTAAATAGCTTAGTGTGTCTCTAAAGTTCAAGAAATCACAAGCAAAAAGTTATTTTTATTTTTCCTATAAATATTTTTGAAAACACATTAAATCTGAATCATAATGATATGTTCGATGCTTATGAAAACTCAATACCTAATCTCTGATACATTGCCCGAAGAGTAAGGTTCCCCTGAACCTACTCTCTCCACTGTCATCATCCAAAGTGGAACTCAACCTGAAGGGTGGAACCACTAATCCGAAGCGAAATTCAACCCGAAGGATGAAACCACTGAACTTTCCCGAACAAATCTCAATCCATGTACACTCAATGATATGAGGATGATTTTAAATCTGAATTTCATCCTAAACATGAATTGTTAAAAATTCAAGTTGTATAAATCTGTAAATCCAAAGTTTGATATTTTGGAAATCTGATATCTTATAATTGATAAATCTGATTTTTAGTTAAAACCCAATCGATATGCTATGCATGATGTCTGAAACCTTTCATCAATCACAACAAAATAATGCACACAAAGTGTATAAAGACATTTATTTAAAGCACAAAAGAAAAACATAAATTTATAGCACAAGAAGAGACACACCTTTAAGCAATAGAAGCTCTAATATTGAGAAAATCGCATCTCAAGCTCAGATCTAGATGAATCAGGACCTAGGAAAGTATGAATACTATATTAGTATTTATTACTAACACTAAGCCACCGACTAAAACACTAAGAACTAAACTGAAGATATACTCACGTGAAGATCTCCGAGAACGTGTACGGTCTTTCTGAACTAGATGAGCTAACTCGTCAACCTCAGTGTCGATACATGAACATGAGAATATTCTGAAGCAGATTCTAAAATCCATAACTTATTAGATTTTAAGCACTAATTAATTGAAATTAGCAAAATGGAGCTTTCATGTTTGAATTTGACAAAAGGGGCAAGGGATTCGGACTCAGAACGTCGAAAAAGGTCAAGGTGAACGATTTCCAAAAAATTCAACTCTTGGTCAACTCTAGTCAAAGTCAAAGTTAACTCTAACGGTCAAAGTCAACTATCCAAGGTCAACAGTCAAATCGGTCAATGGTCAACTTAGGTCCAACTAGTCAAAGTCCAATTCGGTCAAATTGATCAAAAGTCCAAGGTCAAAGCCAAGGTCAAACGGGTCAAAGAGTTAACAAGTCAAATCCGGTAAACTGTGGTCCACTGGATCAAAGTTGGTTCGGTCAAACCCGGTCAACTTCTGGTCAAAGTGTTCAAGTCAAAGTCAAGGTCAAAACTAGTTCTTGTCAACGATTCGAGTAGGTCAATGGGTCTGGTCCGGTTCGGTTCATAACAAAGATGGTTCGAGTTAAATATGTCGGTCTGGTTCAGTCAACTTTGGGCCCTAACAGATCGGGCTCACAACACCCAACTCCATTCACCCACACTTACACAACCTACAACCAACACACACAAACCCGTTGGGTTTACCATCCAGCCCTACGATTGGGCTTAACCAACAGCACCCAGCCCGCTAATTGTGTCATCATCCAAAATAGAACTAGGGTTCCTGAAACGTCATTGACGGCTAGGGTTTCTAGCACCCAAACAGAGGCAGCGACGGCACAGATATAGAACAACGGTGGCAGCAACAACAAGGTTAGCAGTAGCTTGCCGTGAGCAAAAACGGAGACCCCAAGGGTTAATTTCCGGCCAACACAACACAACACAACCAAAGCCTTAAACTTAGAAACACTGATTTATCAAAGCATGGACCAACCCAGAAATTAAGCTTCAGAAAGATCAAAACCAATAGTTTTAGGTTGAATGTTCATCATGTTTGTCCAAAATTGGATGAACACACATAACTCCGGCCAAAAAACACCTTCGACCCCGCCCTTCAATCCATAACTGCCTACCTCTGGTCACCCTTTGTTGTTAGTCTACTGTCGGGAGTCAATTCCCGGCGATCGCCGCAAGGTGATTTCTGGCTACCGTGCCAAAACCCTAAAATTCACAAAAATTCCATTTTCCAATCCTAAACCCTAAACTAAGTTCGGTTCATCAGAACCACCCATCTTTGACCACCTAACCTAACTACTCTAAGCCTTAACCCTCTTCAACTCCATCATTGAGACTCCGACCAAACACTAATAAGTTTTCCGGCCATTTGATAGACCTATATTTGATTTTGATATAACATGGACTATTTTGTACAAAGGAAAAATTTTAATTACTCAAAAGACTCCCAAATTGACAAGGATTCAAACTTAAAATAATTTCTAAGTTAAAACCTTAAATCCCAACTATTTTCTAAGTGTTTTCGTACTAAAAATAATCAAATTGGTCAAGGAGTACCGATACGCCTTAGGCAGTATCGGTATGGTTTTTAGCTGTTGGAATTTGTTTTTAAACTTATTGACTATAAGGTACCGATACTTGTGTAGCCGTATCGGTATGACCATTAAACCTGGGAACCAATTTTGCTTACGAGTATCGGTACAGCTTGGTGCGTACTGGTATGGGGTTAAAGATTTTCCAAATCTTTGTATTTAATATTCGATTGTTGCCTTGTTAGTTTTGTTTGAATCATAAGCTTTGAAAATGGTTATGCGTACTGATACCTCTTAGGCGTATCGATACGACTTTTTGTGCAAAACTTTCAAAGATTCTAGTGAGCAAAATCGATATTGATATGGTACGGACCGTACCGATACCCTTTGTAAAACGTCACTCTGTATTGATATGCCTCTTCGCGTACCGGTACCCCTTTGTCTGCAACAAGTATTTCTTGTTATGGCAGGTACCGATACGATTGCTCGAGTACCGATACCCAGAGTTGGCAAACAACATTTATTGTGGGAAAAATGCAATATTCAATATCCCAACTACCCAAACGGTTAGAAATCAATGAATGGGTATAAAATCAAGTCTCCAAAGCTAGGACATGGTGCATTTGGATGACATTCATATTTCAAATGCATATTTTGTAGCAAAAGATGAGCATGATTCTTGGTTGTGGCATAGAAAACTAGGACATGCAAGCATGAGTGTTTTGGAAAAATTAATTTCAAATGATATAGTAAGAAGTTTGCCAAAAATAAAGCTTTCTCTTGAAAAAATTTGTGCTGCGTGTGCAAAATGTAATCACAAAAGAGTTTCTTTTAAACATATTAATGATGTTTCTACTAGAAGAGTTTTACAATTGATCCATATAGATCTTTTTTGTCCCTATTAGAACTATGAGCTTGGGTGGAAAACAATATACATTTGTTTTAGTTGATGATTATTGGATATTGGCTATGTAAGAAGAGTTAAATCAATTTGAGAGGACTAAAGTTTGGACATTAGTTGATAGGCCTAGTAATAAATCTACTATAGGTATTTAATGGGTTTTTAAAAACAAACTAGATGATAGTCGTAACATAGTAAGAAACAAGGTTAGGCTTGTTGCTCAAGGTTACACTCAAGAAGAATGAATTGATTTTGATGAAACCTATGCACCTGTAGCTAGAATGGAAGTTATTAGGATGTTGCTTGCATTTTCATGTTATCATGAATTCAAGCTTTTTCAAATGGGCATTAAAAGTGATTTTCTAAATGGCTTTATAAATGAAGAAGTGAATGTAGAACAACCACCCAGTTTTGAAGATCCAAAATATCCAAACAATGTTTTTAAACTTTCAAAAGCTTTATATGGTTTGAAACAAGCTCCTAGAGCGTGGTATGAAAGATTGTCAAGTTTTCTAATTGAAAAAGGTTTTGACAATGGGAATGTCGATACCACACTTTTTATAAAAAGAAAAGGCAAGGATATTTTAGTAGTTCAAATTTATGTTGATGATATCATTTTTGGTTCTACTAAAGAATTGCTTTGCCAAGAATTTTCTACGTTTATGCAAGGTGAATTTGAAATGAGCATGATGGGGGAACTCTCATTCTTTTTAGGACTCCAAATTAAACAAAAGAATGATGGCATATTCGTCAATCAAGCAAAGTACATCAAACACATGCTCAAGAAGTTTGGCTTGGAGAATGTGAAACCTCAAGCCACTCCTATGAACTCTTCTACAAAGCTTGACAAAGATGAAGGAGGTAAATTTGTTGATCTTAAGCTTTATAGATCTATGATACGATCTTTACTTTATCTTATCGCAAGTAGACCAGATATTTTGTTTAGTGTTTGCTTGTGTGCTAGATTTCAAGCTAGTCCTAGAGAATCACATCTACAAGCCGTTAAGAGAATCTTTAGATACCTTAGAGATACCCTTTGTTTAGGTATTTGGTATCCTAGAGACTCATCCTTTAGTTTGCATGCTTATTTGGATGCAAATTATGGCGGTTGTAAGATAGATAGAAAGAGTACCTCCGGTACTTGTCAATCCCTATGTAGTATGCTTATCTCTTGGTTTTTTAAGATGAAAAAATGCGTAGCACTATCTACCACAGAGGCAAAATATATTTCGGTTGGTAGTTGTTGTGCTCAACAACTCATAGATTATGAAATTGATGTAGTACCATCCCCTTAACGTGTGACGATACTAGTGCTATTTTCTCACTAAGAATCCCATCCAACATTCTAGAACCAAGCACATAGAGATAAAACATCATTTCATTAGAGATCATGTCTTGAAAAATGATGTTGTTCTAGAGTATGTAGACACCTTGAACCAATTAGCGAATATCTTTACCAAACCTTTAGACAAAGAGCGTTTTTGGAATCTTAGGAGAGAGTTAGGGCTTACTAGCATTTCTCGAACCTTAGAGCCTTGTTTTTGTGCTTAAATCTTGCTTGAATTTGGTTGATTTACATGTTTGTGTGATTTTGCTCCTATATGCATTTATTCATGTTGTTAGGGGGAGTATGTATATGTTTTTGCCCATTCATGATTATCTAATATCATATACATGCATATAGATTCGAGTAAAATCGAATTTTTGGGTCCCTTGTATCTAAATCTATCATATTTGGTTAGGGGGTATCAATATAGGGTTTAGCGTATCGATATGGTTATCATGGGTAGCGTTTCAGTATAGGTTAGCATGTATTGATACGAATCAAGGATCGGTACAAGGTAACTCGTACCAGTACGCGGTTTTGGTACGCAACTTTTGCATATTTGTACACATAGCCGTTGGAGCTTTTAAATGACTATTAAATGGGGTTTTCCTAATTTGAACAAAACTCTAACTTTTCCCTCAACACCCTAAGTGGCTCTATCTATAAAATCCCTCAAATCCCTTATTTTTCATCACAGATCATCAAAACTCTTTAGGGGCTTTTGTTTTCATCATCAAACCCAAGCAAGTTCATCAAGCTTTTGTGCAAATCATCTCTTCATTCCTCCACCATCCATATCCAAGGTATAAACTTTATTTACTTTAAATTTCAATTTCTTACATATTTGTATATTGTTTTTGTTTAAAATTCATATATTTAGGATGTATATATCCTTATTTTCAAAGATTTTAAAAAATCGTTTTCAAAATTGAAATTTTTTTGTTCAAATATAAAATTATACTCGAATATTTATTTTACTGTTTTCAAGTTTTTATTTTACCAAAAATTTTCTTTATACTTGTATATAATTTTAAACTATACAATATAGGTTTTTATACTACCTTGATCATTGGATTGATGTATTGGATTGAATATTGATGTTTATGCATACATATGTTTTGTGGTTTGAATTTTTCATGTTTTTAATCATGCCTCCGAAGAAAAGATCTAGAAAAGAGACGGGGTCTAGTTCTACTAATCCAAATCCCAATCCCGAAAACAATGGTACTAAACCAAATCTTAACCAACATTTAATCCATTATTTTAATGAATTGGAATATCTCAATGCTATGGACCGTTTTAAACAATTTCAAACTTTTAAAATCCACCGTGAGCGAGTTGTTGATAAAGTTTTTATGATTTTCGATGCTTTTAACTTTTGATATCTTGATTTAATGAGACATTAGAAATTCATGCCTTTCTTAAGAATACCCGACATTCTTTACTAAAATATTGTCCTTATTTTCTATTCAAATGCCCGATATATTTTAAATGAAGAGAAAATCGAGGTCATAGCTCTTGAGTCATATCTCAATGGGAAATAAATTCTGTCTTGATTCTTCTAAAATTGCCAACCTTTTGGGAATGGATGATGTGGATATTGATGATGAGAGTTCTTTTGGTCAAATTTATGTTGGCTCCGTAACCGTGCTCGAGGCCCATGAGCGTTTTCTTCACTTTCTCATCACTTGGTGGTTTCGACCATCCGATGGTAAGCGGTCTACCATTCATCAAATGGATGATTTTTGGCTCCTATGCTTTCATGATGAACAATGTCCAAACCTAGCCCAAGTCATGTTTGTTGAGTTAGTCTATCTTGTCCAAAACATTCATACATCTCTACATGTTCCACAGGCTTGGGGTAGATTGTTCGCTTGATCTTGGAGTGCCTCTCACCGATCCCGTTGATGACAAATCTCTTCGGAAGGCCAAGTTCACTTTTTACAATAGAGAATGGAATTGTAATGCGGATCTTCCCGGTGGTGCTCAAACCGATCTCGTGGAGAATGTTCTCGTTGCTCCGGTTGCTCCACCTTCCCTTGATGCTCTCATGGCTTATCTTGATGGGAAGTTTGCTAACATGGATACTCGCTTTGATGACATTGATACCCGTTTGGCCTCCATGGAGGATCGTGTGGCTTCGATGGACATGACCCTTATCACTTTTCATGTCGAATGGCGTGGTCATTCTCTTGGCGATGATCATGAAGAAGATAAAGACGAGGATGATGAAGACGGGGACGACTCTTAGGCTTTGCATTTCATTCATCATATCATATTATCTAATAGGATTTAAGTTTTATGCACCTATGTTTAGTTTTTTATGACATTAGGCTATTTGCTTTGGTTTATGTCTTTAAGTTTAAGTTAGATATTATTGTTGCTTTGAATTTTATAGTATTTAAGTTGTTTAATTATCTGTGGAGTTATTCTTGGCTTATCTCTTGTGTTTATGCCTTATTGATTTTGATCTAACAAAAGTGGAGAAAGTATGGGACATAAAATTTTCAATGATTTTTCACAAACAATCTTTTAGCTTTAAAGAAATGGGTGATTTTAAAAGTCTTAAAAAATTATTTTAGTTTTGTTAAATCAAAAAAGGGAAGATTGATAAACTTATATTTGATTTTGATAAAACAAGGACTATTTTGTAAAATTGAATAACTTTTTAATTACTCAAAAGACCCACAAAGTGACAAGGATTCAAACTTAAAATAATTTCTAAGTCAAAACTTTAAACTCCAAATATTTTCTAAGTGTTTTGGTACTCAAAATAGCCAAATTGGTCCAGGAGTACCGATACGCCTTAGGTCATATCGATACGGTTTTTAGCTACTGGAATTCGTTTTTAAACTTATAGGCTATAGGGTACCAATACGCGTGTAGCCGTCGGTACGCCCTTTAAACCTGGGAACCAATTTTGCTTACGAGTATCGGTACGACTTGGTGCGTACCGGTACGGGGTTAAATATTTTCCAAATCTTTGTAATTAATATTCGACCTTTGCCTTGTCAGTTTTATTGTATCATAAGCTTTGAAAATCGATTATGCGTATTGATACCCTCTTAGGCGTATTGATACAACTTTTTGTGCAAAACATTCATGGATTCCAGTGAGCAAAATCGGTATCGATATGGTACGGCCTGTACCGATACCTTTTGTAAAATTTCACTCCGTACCAATACGCCTCTTTATGTACATGTACCCCTTTTTCTACAACGACTATTTCTTGTAATGGCATGTATCGATACAATTGCTCGAGTATCGATATCTAGAGTTGGCAGACATCATTTATTGCGGGAAAATGCAGCCCAATGACTATATTCAATATCCCAACTACCAAACGGTTAGAAATCAATGAAGGAATATAAAATCAAGTCTCTAAAGCCTCTACAACAATTATTGAAAGATTTTTACAAGTCTAAAGCATTCAACCGCACATCCAACAATCCTTGAGTTTTCAGTGTCATATCTTGTAACACACTTGAGTGATATTCAATTTTATTTTTTATTCAAGTGTTGGGGTTAGAGTCAGCCTAGAATTGTGCAAACATTGTACCTTGTGAGGGATTTTCAGTTTGCTTTATTTGTATCCCTTTGTGAGAGTTCTTAAGGGTTTGGGGTATAAACCTTAAGGGAGTTGTAAGGTTATCTCCTTGAGCCTCAAAACAAAAGCAAAACTAGTGGATTTGAGAAATCCTTAGTGTGGATAGCTAAGGTAGTGGATGTAAACTTTGATTAGAAGGTTGAACCACTCTAAATTGCTTGTGTCAAATTTTATTTGCTTCCACCAATTTTTAAATTGTCAATTCACCCCCTTTTGGCCATCTTGCATTGATTGATCATCCCAACACCATTTTCTCCCCTTATTTTTCACCACTGCTTTTTAGTTTAACTAACATGATTCTTGTTGTTTTGGAGAAATGAAGAAAGTTGAAGGTTTACATTCTCGGCAATGATAATGGCGATTTCGATCTCTTTTTTCAACGGCAACGATCGACCACCTGACGACTCTACAGCTTCCAGCCGGTTTGAATTCCCCAAGTGACTTTCTCTTTCCCTTTAATATTATTATTATTATTATTATTATTATTATTATTATTATTATTATTATTATTATTAAATGTATGTAATTAATTAATTTCCAATAATTGGCTGATTCTCTCTCTCTCTTCCTATTTATAAGAAATGGGTTTCGACGTCATCATTGACGTCACGACAATGACTTCATTGGCCAGCTGGCTTGGAGAAAACACAGATTCGTGTCATATGATTTTGACCAATGGGAACTTGACACATGACAATTTTGATGGGAAAATTGAATTATCGGATTCAATTCGATTTTTTGGCTGTAAACAACTGTCAAATGGGCAAGAATTGGTTATAATTTGGGCCTTTGTATTTGTTTTTGGGCTTTTTGAAATATTATATGTAATTTGGACATTTAACTATAATAGACTGTTACTATTTAGTTATTTGGATGGGCTTGTTATTTATTTTTATATATTTCTTGGTTTTATTTATAGTAAAATGTAGTATATATGTATATGCTCATATAAAATTTGGGTATTACAATATGGTTTGAAAAATATAATATATGTCTTAATATCCAATTAATGTCATATGAAAATAAAATAAATATAGATTAAGGGGACTCGAACATCATGCATTTGGGATACATAAAAACATCTAAACTACCGAAATAAATCTATTAATTAAATTAAAGTTGACACACTTGTATTTTTAAAATAAATTTATTATATTTTTTCCCCAATTATTTTGTATAATTTCACATATATAATCATTGAATTATTTTTCTCACTTAATTAATAATTTTATTTTTTTATAAAATTCCTTTAAACAATTTAAACTTACAAACATAATTCAAATGAATTGATATAATTTTAAAAATTATAAATTTTAATATAATTTCACATTTATAATAATTTAATTAAATATTTTTAATAAATATTAAAATTATTAATTAAGTTAAAAAATAATTCAATCATTATATACGTGAAATTATAGAAATAAATGTGGAAAAGAAAATATGTATTAAATTTGGTTTATAAAATACAAAAATCATAAAATTGTTTTTATTTTAAATTATGTATTAACAATAATTTATATATATATATAATATTGTCATTTTTAATTAATAGATTTATTTCAGTGGTTTAAATGTTTTTATGTATTTATGTTTGAGTCCCCTTAATTCATATTTATTTCATTTTTCATGTCATTAGTGTTTGGTTTCAAACCATGGCAGTGCCAAGTTGTTTTTGGATTTTATTTCCTCCTTCAATCAGGTGACATGTGTCATACCTAATTGAATGTTTCATTTATTTTAGGCTTAAGTGTACCAAAAGCCCCTGAACTTTTAAGAAAAATATTAACTACACCCTAAAACTTATTTTACACTGAATTGGGCCCTTAAACTTTAAATTTTCAACAATCTACCCTTTGATTACCCTTTGATTAACGTATTCTATTACTGACCGTAAGTATGGTTAAAAATGTTGACTTGTTTGTTAAAATTATCATGCCACATTGTTTAAAGATGCCACATCATGCTAACATAGCAAAAGGTCATTTGATAAAAAAAAATATGATAATACATAATTAATTCTGAGAATCTAAACTTAAATTAATTATTTAAGTTTAACCATCCAAAATCCATAAAATCCTAACACATTGATTTCAAATTCCCCAAAACAGATTCTTTGTTCATTCCTCATATTGTTATCATTCAATCAGTCGCCGACGTCCATCAACGTTCTTCTTTAATTCAACATCGGGTACGTCATTCTTTGTTATAATCCTTTCATCTTTAAGTTTGCCACTTATAATCAGATTTGATCCAAGTTTTATGAGGTTTAGCATATATTGTTGAAGTGGTGGAAACTCATTTATATACTCCCTATTTCATTTTTGTTGTTGTCGGTGCGTAGTTATTTTTCTAACTTTACAAGTTCGTTGCTGCTAATGGTGGAACGATTGTTATACAGCCATGATTTGGTCACAGAGGATTTTGAAAAATAAACTATTTTTTGTCAACAACCCATTGTTTGGAAGAGTTATTTCTCTTCCTGAAGTTCAAATGACTTTATTGGATTAGACGTCATATGAGGTGTTGAATCTTTTAGAAGTTCGGTACTGATGTTTTCTAGCTCACTGGGAAGTGGTTGCTCCAATTAAAGGTCTCAGGTTTAGCGTCGTCAGTCCGACTCCCCTCCTTTCACAGCTTGATGGTGCTGCAAAATGGTGTTACTGCGGAGCTTTTCGAGATCACATGGGAAAGATCCCTTTTGAAACTAATTGGTGTGATGGATTCAATCGAAACCGAGGTACGAGTAATTGGAATAGGAATGTCTATGCTGGTTAGCTCGAAATGGAAGGACCAACCATGTTGAATAAGCCATCCATTGATTCTATAGAATAGTCCAATCATGGCTTGAAGATTGTTTAGGAATTTATTATGTACTTAGAATTTCATTACAAATTCATTCAATTACTAAGGACATTTACAGTTTGGACTTCATATTGCCAATTCTTCAATGTCATCCTAGCAATTTGTTACATTTAAACCAAACTTCTTTGATGTTTATAGAATTTTCGATACTCAAGTCCAGTAAAGTTTGCTTCTGGCAAATTCTAATAAAACGTCACTCTTTGGGGTTCTTTTTCCTTTATAGATTTTCTATATGCTATTAAAATACAATGAAAGGAGAGCTAAAATTATTATTACAAATATTCTAATAAAAAGAAATAGGAGTCTGACGATGGAGACTTGACTTGTAAGTGAGAAGAGAAAACAAGAAGCCTTATAAAAATCAATATATATTTCAGTAAAAAGAAGATGAGAGCAGCATATGTACGCAAATACCAAATTTATTTCAGGGTCTAAAATTCTTTATTTGTATGATATATATGCATAAGTAACCAATTTTATTTCCCTGCAACAACTAGCAATAAACCACAAGAAGAAAGCAACACTAGGAAGCCAAAAAAAGTATTTACTACTTTGTGATTTAGAATCTGACTATAGTAAACGAAATACCTGATGGAACACTTTAATTTGGAGACATAATCAAAGAGTCAAAAATAAAAAAGAAGGTAACAATCGCAATCTTCGCTTCATTGAGTCTTTCCGCTCTTATTCTTCCTACATGCATCAACATTTTCTTGCTTAAGTTGTCTAGTAGTGACAGCTTTCTCCCCATTGCAGCTCAAATCAGGGCCTTTCCATCTATACTAAAATTGTGAGGTATAAGCTACAATTTTCTTTGAAGCAGTAACAGGGCCGGTAACAATCCTTTCACATCTCATACAATGCTACAAGAAATTAAGTAGAAAGAACATTCAATTATGATTTACAACTTCAAAAATAAGTTAAATCAAGAATGTTATATGCAAAGTAAAATTTGTAAAAATGATTGGGACTTGCATTCATTACTTGTTCACTAGTTTGTAGGTCAGTATATAATCCAATATCAATCAGCCTTTTCCTTTTGTTAGAGGATCGAGCATTAATGAAATTAGTAACACTTGTCTCAGTTGTGTCATTTTCTTGGCTTGTCATTTTCTTTGAGTTGTTGGACGGTGGATGATATTCTAAAATTGAGGAATAATCAAATCAGTGGTAAAAATTGTAACATTCTAGCATTTTTAAGTTTTAAGTTATATCAATTTGTTACCTTATTAGAAGTACTTGTTGTTGCATTTAAAATTGTGGTGGTCCTTACAGCTATTGATGTAGGGTTTGGTGTTAACATTGATTCGACATTGATATTCGTGGTATCCAACAATATAAGTTAGTAGATATGTTAGTATACAACAATGTATTTATGAGTGCAAGAAATACAAGGGGAATGTGTTATACCTGCGTTGAATTATCAACATTTGTTGTTTTCGGACAATTTCGCTTATTATGCCCTGTCGATTTACATGCACTACATGTCATTTTGACCACTGCCCTTGTGTACTTCCCAAATTTCACTTTATTAGGCTCATCCTTATCCTTTATTCTATTTTTAGGTCTTCCAGGTTAGAACATCACTTTGGGAGGTAAAATAAGAGGAAGCTCTTTATATCAGAATTTCTTACCACTCGCGAGTTGTAGGATGTGTTTGTAACTTGAGAGATATTTTTCCTTATTGCACCATATAAAAATATATCTTCAAGTTCTTTAGAGTCATGATGGTACATCGCATATACAACATGACAACAAGGAATCTCATTTATTTCCCATTCCCTGCAAGTGCAAGTCAACTTCTTGAGATCAACAGTATGTTGATTACCAAAATGATTAACCTCAAAACCCCCATCTCCATTCTATACAAGCCTACAATGAGTAGAATTTTCTATATTTCTTTCCAACTTCTAAAGAGCTCTTGGCGAGAAATTAGCCCTCCACATTTTTTCCCAAGATCTTTTAACGTTCATCCTATTCATCACCATCGTTCTAATTTCTTCTTGAATGGAGATAATAGGCTTGCATGGCCTTCAATTATCCATCCATTAAAAGTCTCTGCCATTTTATTGTCCACCACATCACATTTCGACTTCCCTTTAAAGTATGCCTTAGACCAACATTACAAAGGGGTCTTTAAAAGATTATTTGATGAGTTAATTCCCAATTTATCTAATTTCTGTAATTGTTCATCAAAGTCTTCCACAAAAGTTGCCCTTACAGTATTCTAAAACTGAACTTTTCTATTCATGCCTTTCCATTTTTTGTGCCAAGAAGCACATGTGTCGTGCACACATTCTATGATCCACATCAGAAAATGACTCTTTCATCACTAGTATTAGACCCTATAATACAAGAAAAATTCACAAGTGACTAACCAAATAGTGATAACCAATTCTCATTTGATAAGGATACAATTATAGTTATCTACATATCAATTTAACAAAATAATGATAATCAATCCTCACTTAATATGGATACAATTATAATTATCTACCGATAAATTTAACCAAATAATGATAACCAATTCAATGATTCGATAGCACACTAACATTTAAATTACTAAGTGGTTTTACAAGCTACATTCCAACCTCAAACTATTATATAATTCAATTAGACATTTAAAATTTTGGGCAACAATTTTGACCATGAATGTACATAATTTGATCATCTATCGACCTTAAGATACACTAAACATAATGCTAAAATCTAGACAGACTCTAGTGTCATTCCAAACTAATTTCGAGTGTATAAAGAGTATGACATAGCTTACCGATTAAACAAAAACAAAATAGTAGGTTACTTATTGTTTGGGTTGAATTCAGAAATACAAAATGACACTTAAATGAAACATATCATTTCAGCTCCTATTTTTATGCACTTTCAGCATATAAATCCCACCTTAATAAGAACCGTGAAGCACACAACTAATAACAATTTATTTAGCAACAAGTTACAGTAGTTGCTTACTAATTTAGACACAATTTGCCACCATATGAACATGAAACCAACAACTATGATTTGAAATAGAGCACTACAACAATTTACGGGCATCCAAAACACACACTTCTAGCCTAACAACCCTTACACAGAGCAACATGATAAGTTATTGTTTTAAACATTAAAATGATGTTAAACTAGTACAAATGCAGCTTGTATCTATGCAAAACAGAGTAGTGTAGTCCCCTTAATTTTCCAGCAACATTTTTGTAGTAGGTTCCAATAAACTTTCATAAACATCGATTACTTAACCAGAATTGAACTAGGACTAAGAATTATACTAATAACAGTTTTAAAGTGCATTATCATACCATTTAAAATCCAAATCAACATGTACTTATATCTAGAAGGTTATGGAAAAGACTAATAAATCACATGTGAACTCATTTAATGCTTATTGATCCACCTATGTTATGAACTTACTTTTTTTAATAAATGTACAAAATTAGGTAATTAGAACATATACAAATAGATATGAGAGTATATTTCTCTAGAAACAAATAAAAAGTTTAACATATATATCCATAATGAGTACTTATATTCATCATTCATTTCAAGCACAAATGTGATAATGCGTCAAAACTAATAATATTTCAAAACTATGTATTTATGTCTAATTTGCATACCTTTTGCATGTATGACATTAGGGTGCATCCTTCACCATTTGGATGTTTTAAATCAACCATAAGAGTAACACCCCCTAACAGGTCTGGAAGAAAACCGAATCGGAAGTGACATCGAAAATTAAATCAGAATAATCAACATTCAAATCAAGGTTAGACAAATACAAAACATTCACAACACCAAAGAAAATTATCCATAATCAGAGATCATAATATAAACAATTCTAATTTTATTCATTATGAACCAAATTGCAAACCTTTCAAAATTTAAGGACTAAAGTGTGAATTTATCAAAGTTTAGGGCTTAGTTGAAAACTTTTTACAATTTGTGCTATTATAATTTGAGTCTTGTTATAGTTTATACATGAAGAAAATTATCATCACATAAATCAATCTTTATCATTTAGAGACTAAACATTGAAGTTTTAAAAATATTAGGGACCTATTTGTCAATTTCTAAAAGTTTTAAGGACCAAATTAATGCTCATTTCATTAATAGGTTTTATTCTTAATTTCATGTTCATCCCAAAACTTGAATTAAAAAACAGCAACTGAATCGGAATTCAATTGAAAAAGTTATGAAATAGTGATCAAAACGCAAAATTTTAAACTTTTAGAGATGGTTTCGAAACCTTTGCCACATATTCAAAAATTTGACATTCTAGAATGGAGGTTTCGATACCTCTTAGTATGGTTTCGAAACCTTTGTCCCGTTTCACCAAAATATGATCTTTTAAGCCATTTCTAACCCATAATGATCACTTTTATCATTATATTATTTCAATACATAGTCTTAAACATCAACAAGCACATTTAACAAGTTTCAAGTTTGATGAGTGTTTAAAAGTACTGTTTTTCTTGCCCTTTTTTTCTCATATTATTGTTAGTCTTAGGCACATTTTAGTTGCATTGTTATGCATTCATGCATAATTTCCTAGTTTCCTTCGTTATTAAGCTTGGTATTACATTTTGGTTGTATTTCGTGGAAAATTCACTGTCGGTGCATTTTATTATGTGCAGGTTAGGATTGCCGTGACAAGTGCGGATTGTCGTGACAGTTCAGAAGAATATTTAAGGGCTTGCAAAGCTGATTGTCGAGCGGTTGTCAGGGCAAGTCAGAAATAAATGTAGAATTTTTCAAGATTCATCATGATCGCATAAGATAAAGCTCAAAATCAATTTATCAGCTGCTGATCACCCAAGGTTCACGCAGGGATGTATCACCAAGGCATGCTCGAACAACCAGTTATTTTGTTAGGGATAACAAGAAGACATTGAAGAACGCTTCGTCGAGCTTTGAAGGAATGAACCTAGTTGCTACGACAATTGAACCAGTCCCAGTTGCCACGACAATTGAGTTTCCTCAACAATCAATTGCCTCGACAATCTATTCGGACATTGCACCACTACTCACGATAACCCAGCCCACTCTCTTTAATCGAATATCCTTTCCTTTCTTCCTACTTACTTAGTTTATTTTACTTATTATTCATCACCATCAATCTATTTCTTTTACAGCGCAATAACTTCAACAAAGTGGCCCAAACCAATCCCTAAGGAGACGATACTCGATACTTATCATTTATTACATGTGACGTGTTCACTTGCACCATTTGCGTAGCACTCAAAACACGCAATAAAGTTCTTAAAATCCTATTTAGCAAAACATAAAATAGGGCTTACCATAACTAAATTCTTGCTTAAGGTTCATTACTTACAATCATACATGCTTAAACTTATTACAAAACTTACAAGTGCAACATAAAATTATTGATCACCTATGTATATCATCATACTTAATCTCAAACATCTTTAGTATCACCAAGCTTTACCATATAAGTACTTACTTATCATTACATCAGTTCGTAACTCAATACAAGACATAGCACAGAACTACCATCTCATGAATCACACATGCACCTTTATTCATATCTTATAACTTGCTTCATTAAGTTATAATACCAAACATATAAACATAATATAAAACTACTCTTTCTTAGCTATCATATCATATTCATTCCGTATCACCAATTCAAATCATAATGTCAATCCAAAACCATATTCATCTTAATGCAAATGCTTAGTTCATATACCACCAACTAGGAGCTTGACAAAGGAACTTACTCAATGCTTTAAGAGTGACTTGCAACCCCTAAATATGATCTCGAACATTTACGGAGATTATATACCTGAAATGTATGCAAAGAAACAATGTAAGCTTACATAGCTTAGTGAGGTGGTTTAGCTTAAATGTGTAATAAATTTAATGCCTTTAATTTAAATAACAAAAATACCATAAACAAAGTGTGGCAACAAACCATACATATCATAGCAATCATATCTTTCCTAATCATATCCATTTTCTGACTGAATTTCGTAGTATTAATCATAAGTTCTTATTGATATTTTTATTCAAAATCATTCATGTAAGTTCATAGTAATAAACATGAGTTTTCTTTTTTTTCCATTGGATCACAATTACACATAGGGGTACACGAATTACCAACCAACTGTCGCCAAAAATCTGAGAAACTGAGAATTGGATTGTAATCATTTAACTGAGAATGGCCAACCCTCCAACTGTCGCCAATGACAAAAAAACAACATATGTCTTACTGTCACCAATAAGGATCATAATCCATTGGGTCGTAACCCACCCTACACATAAGCTCAATGAATTCTATGGCATGTCAATTGTACCCAAAGTCAATATGTGTCCAAGTTTTCCTTTAATCATTTCTTATTTCATAACTGAGCTTAAAATTCCAAGGTGCCATAAAATAGTTCATAACTTTGTTTCATAGTGCGCTAAAGCTCCAAAGTTCCATAATATAGTTCATAACATTGTTTCATAGTGAGCTAGAATCTCCAAGATTCCATAACATAGTTTTCAAAGTGAGCATAAAGCCTAAAGTACATAGAATAGTTACATTGTGAGATAGAAGCTCCAAGATGCCATAACATGATTCCTTAATGTCTTATTTCATAGTTTCCCAAATCATTGTTTCATTACCTTATATTATATCATAATTCATAATCCATACCTTTGACATAATTTACTTTCATAGTTTCATAAATCACATCAAAAATCAAAGTATTCATACTTACAAAGCAAGGTACTAAAGTTAAGCTTACCAAGCTTATCATCTTGCACACCATGTCATCCATGATGCTCTAATTGAGCTTTCAAACAATCACACAACATTTCATATACAACCAAAAGATTAAATACAATCAGAAAGGTATCGAACCATTTTTGAAACTCGTAACTACACTCGTCGATATATTGAACTCTACGAAGCAATTCGAAATGCTAGACCGAGCTTAATCCCTCCTTGTTTCCATTGACAAAATGGAAATTCCATAACCACATCTTGATTTAAACATAGTGTTAACATGAATTCTTCAATAATTATTTTAAACACGCCATCTTAGATTGACATAGAAACTCAAACTTCAAAGATTTAGGCTTTGGTGTTCCAAAACCTTAAAATTCATGGAAAATTACCATGAATCCTATAATTGTCTTAATTTCATATATGGATTCTTAATTACACAAAACTTTAAATTTAGGAATTAGGGTTTATGAACTCATGATTTTTCAAATCGAATATAATCAATACCAAATGAAAGTTAAGAGCATGTACTTACCTAATATGTAATTGATTTGGAGAAATGATGTTTAATTTGAGAGTAATTTGAATTTGGGAACTTAGGGTTCCTAAAAGCATTCTTCAATGGAGATTTAAAGATTGAAGGAGACAACTTGGTCTTCCCCATTTTTTTACTGTGGGTAATAACTATCGCTCTAGCCAATTTTGGCTTTCAATAATCAATTTCCTTTAATAATTAAAGGAAATTTAGGATAGTTAACACATGGTGGTGACTAAGCACTTCTATGGTTAAAATAAAAACTTGATCATTGAGCTTTCAACCTCTTGCACTAAGGTTACAAACCTTTACTTTCTTTCAATTTAGCCACTAGATAACTCTAGTTTAATTACTCACTCAGTCATTCCATTTTTCTATATTTTCAATAAAGACATAATACTTTACATCCTCACGATATGATCCTTAATTCCTTAAATCTTCAAAATTGAACTAAGTTAATTAGAAATTAATCGAATCGAATAATTCAAAAAATAGATTTATTTCTCAGAAAATAAATTCTGATCATCGATAATAGAAATCTACTAAGCTGGTTTTTGGGGTGTTACAATAATTTTTTGCAAAAACCATCACCGTGATTCTTTGCCTTCCCCCTCCACAATTGGCCACCCAACTGGAAACATCTGATTGTTTCCATCTCTACCAACAACCACAAGAAGCACCCCCTTTGTAACAGATTTTAAAAAGCATCTGTCAATTCCAATGAAAGTCTTATAACCATCTCTCCAACACTGATGCAATGCACCTAAAAAACCATACATCCTATGAAATCTTATACTCCCTTTATTTTCACTATCCACTTGAATTGTCATCGTACTCTCGGGGTTGGAGTGTAACAACTTAGCAGCGTACCCCTAGAGATTTGCAAACTCTTCTACATAAGAACCATGCATTTCCTTTAAAACTGCCTTTCGAGCTCTTCGACACATGTCGTAAGTTACATATATGCCCCTAACTCAATTTGACACATTTCCTTCAATGTATCCACTTTCATTTTGGGATCCATTAATATTCTATCCCTGAAAGCCTTTTGTATAATCTTGCATGATAACATGGTGTTTTTGTTATTACTAAAACACATATGCTTCGAATTATATGTCTTCACAACATAGCAATCATATCTACCGTCATAACCTGCATATATCTTCCAAGGACATGTTTCCCTACAATGTACCCTTGTCCTCTTAGTTTCATTTTTCACGAACTTCAACCTCACACATTTTGCAAATGAATACTTTTTAATAGCTTCTTTGAACAGAATATTATCTTTGAATCTCAAACCTACTTCCCATTTTGGATTGGCACACTTAGTATCATATCTAGGTCCTAATATTTTCTTTCCAGAATGTCTCCCAATGATTTTTTTCATATGACTCATCATTGTCACCATATTCTTCTGGGTCAGACGAGGCCAAATAGTCACTCTCATATCGCTGAAGCTTCCCATCCATTCCTTTGACTACATGTTCCTCTAATACATCATCTCTCACTCCAATCTTATTTTTCATCACTACTGTCAGCACTAACATCTAAGTCAAGTTTTGTTGATATAGAACTTCCTTTTTTTCTCCTTACCTGCTAGCTTTCTTCTAATGAAAACTACTTCTTCATCAACCTTAGATAATAACTAGATATCATACAAAAAAATAGTGTTGGTAATCATCTTCCTTCAGCTCACAATTAGAATCTGCATCAACCTTAGTCCCTAAATCCTCAAAACACCATCATGTAAGACTGCTTCATTAGCAACAACCCTTACTTCTTCAGAGTTTTCACGTAATCTTTCTATGACATCATTTAAACCTTCTCCAACAGCTTCTAAATCAAGAACATCATCACGTAATTCCTCAAATCCAACATCTACACCATCATCACTATCACCAGTTTCTTTTGAATCTTCACCAACTTTGCCTATGCTACTTTTAGTCATCTCATTTATTTTTTAACAGCTCTCATCAACATCTACTTTGTGGTCAACGCAAATATCCACACTACCTCTTTCAATCATCAAATTAACCACTTGCCGTACAGTGTCATCATTATGAATCAACATTAATCCATCACAATTGAACTCCAACCCAGGAACCCTAAAATAAACAAATGGGTAATGATCACATCCCAAAAGTTTTTACATTATCTTATATATCCCATAAGCATAATCTGTCGGGATCAACTTGAAATCTTTCAACCGTCTCATGTTCATATTCAAATTTTGATTGGTCCTAAATATGCCACCATAAAAATAACGCAACACAACAACTTCTAGATCATCAGCCATACTGCAAAAAAATGGACAATTACAATATATCAATATTGACAATAGTTCGGTGAACCAAAATTAATTACCACACTCAAAGTCAATCGAAATAAAATAAAAAAAATGATAGCGAAGATCTCTAAACATATATAATAGAAACATACACCATATCCCAGCATCAAACAAAACAAACATGGAATGTTTTGTATATGTTAATGACAATATTTTTTTTTGAAATAGTCACTGAATTTTCATTAAACCATAGAAAAACTCAATTACAACGCAATCAAGATGAAGAAAATTTGGGTTAAAGTAACCCAAAAAAATTCTTACAACTCAAAAACAATGAAAACGAAAATTTCTATGGAAATACGCATACCAACGAAAATTCAAAAGCTTTCTGAATCTCCTTGTCTCTGTCCAAACGAGACACATAAAGAAGGAAGGAGTGGTGCACGATCCATTCTGTCAGGCAAAAGGTACCGCTACCTAGGACTGATTTTATCGGCAAACAACCATCAACGAGTGGGGATAAAACATTCCAAGTGACCACCGACAGCACCATGAATCAGAAACTAGCGCCGAGTGAATCGCTGTGCGAATAACAATCGAACGCTAGGGTATGCTGAAACCTGCCACGAAGACAGATGAACCAAACAAAAAAAACAAAAACATATCACAAAGACAGAAGAAGAAGCGTGTCACTAGGACAGAGAAAGAGCGTGCTACAGAAGCAGAGATTCTTATTGAAATAAAAACAAGAAAACTGATAAAATCAGTGGTGGACAACCAATACGAAGATTGATTACCGACCACCGATTAAAGTGATTGAACAAAAGGGAAAGCGGCTAGAATTGAAACAATTTTGAGAGAGGAGCGGCTAAGGTTTTTTTAAGGTTTTTTGAGAGGAGCGGCTCCTTATGTTAATGACAATAATTATGTTATCAAGTCACAAAATCTCCTAATTTCATAAGGTTGTAATAAACCAACAAAAAATCTTTGTTTTCAATTTAATAAATGAAAATGCATCTTACTAGAAACTAATTCAACTATTCATTGACAAACTCAAAATATGATAATCATATTTAAAACGATAAAAAAGACCCTGAGTATATATGTCACTAGTTTTAGGAATGAAATATAATATATTAATTAAGTGTAAGATAAACAATTTTCAATTAAAATACAGTAAGTGTGCCAAAATGTAAATAGATAGAATAGAAAAGCACTGCAATTTAACAAATTTATGCATTTAATATTTATTTACGAATACAAACAATCAAATCTAATCCAAAGAAAATAAAAAAAAAGGCAGGGAGTCTATTTTTTTCTGAAAAAGTAAAACTTAAAACAATATAAACACTACAATTGAGATCATGTTTATCGTGTACATGGGTTAAACTTGATTTTGCTAAAGTATTTTCTGAATACTATACGGGTTAAACCTCATAAAAGAAATAAAAAACAATGAAAATAAAACAAGAGATTTGACTTTAATATTTGAATACAAAATAATTGAAAAAGTGGGTATTTTTTAGAATAATTGACTATGTATTTTTAATTTTCTTTTGAAAGCACTCACTTTTAATATTAAAACCTCGCTGCATTCATTGACAAAGTGCATGTTTCTATATATTTTACTATCAGTAAACCCATACTACCAAAACAAAAATAAAACCAAGAAAATAAAACATAAAAAATCTCATAAAACTTGGAGCGAACCTGATTAGAAGCGGAAAACTTAAAGATGAAAATATTATAACAAAGAATGACATACCCGATGTTGAATTAAAGAAGAATGACAATGGACGTCGGCGAATGAATGAACGATAACAATATGAGGAATGAACGACGAATCTGTATTGGGGAATTTGAAATTAGTGGGTTAGGATTTTTTTGGATTTTAGACTGTTAAACCTAAATAATTAATTTAAGTTTTAGATTCTCAGAATTAATTATATATTGTCATATTTTTTTATTAAATGATTTTTTGCCATGTCAGCATGATGTAGCATCTTTAAACAATGTGGCATGGTAATTTTAACAGATAAATCAGCATTTTTAACCATACTAACAATCAATAACGGAATCCGTTAGTTAAAGGGTTACATTGCTGAAAATTTAAAGTTTAAGAGCTCAATTGAGTGTAAAATAAGTTTAAGGGTGTAATTAATTTTTGTTAAAAGTTCAAGGGCTTTTGGTACTCTTAAGCCTTTATTTTATTAAATTAAAATTAGAACTATTAATAGAATGTATAAGTAACAAGGACCACATGTGTAACTATACAAATTTTTACTAATTGCCACGTCACTCCCTCTATTAGGTTTTAACGACAAGTGGCCACATTGAGACTACTTACATAGTTGAGTGGTCATATTGCCACAATTAAAAGTATAGTGGCCAAATCGAGACCAACCCCATAGTGGAGTGGTCATTTGAGTAGTTTACCCATTATTATATTTTCCTTTCTTTTATTTTTCATATCATTATTTCTCTTACTAAATCAACAATATCAATATTAAAGAACACATTTTTAGTGCCAACAATCAGTTGGTACTGCGAGATGAGACGTTAGATCTCTTAAGCAAGGTTAGGGGTTCGAATCTTGACATTGTGAATGAAGCAAATTGGGTTGGGAGTGTCGCCTCATAATTAGTCTCTGCAGTTAGGGGTGGCAATGGGGCGGGTCAGGGATGGTTTTGCATTTCGCACTCCATCCCCAACACTTGCGGATACGATTTTGGGGAATCCCATTAAACGTTTCGGGGATTTTTTTTCGTCCCCATACCCATCCCATACGGATCCCCACAGTTTTCGGTTATTCCCGTACCAAAAAACCTCAATACATTAAAACAAATATTCAACATTAAATCTCCAAAAGTACAAATATAAAGGATAAATTTAATTTTGCCAACAACAAGCAAACCATTTCAAAACTATAAAAAAACATGACTAAAATATTAATTATTAAAATATAACAACTTTAATAAAAAATATGTAACTAATAATCTACAGTTCCAAATCATGATATGTTAGTTCTAAAAGGAACTAGATTAGATAATCTTTTCAACCATATAAGTTACATCTTCTAATTTTACTCGTACGATTTATAGCGAATTTATGAAGTCGTTGCCATTGTTGTGTTTAGAAATAGTTTGCAGCCTTTTCTTCTAACCTTTGATCACTCAAAAACTAATAACTCATAATATATAACTCGAAATCAAGAACAATTTGTTTTAAAAGAATCTAGACTTTTCGCGTGGTTATAGAAATATAAGGCTCACCTTCTAATTTATCTCGTACAATTTTCTGGTAATTTTTCAAAGTCACTACTAAAACTGTTTTTTAAGAAATCTGCTACCAAAATTTTAAAATACATATCGAATTCGATCATCGTGTATTTTAAACAAAATTATACTGAATCACGTTCACAACAATGTATAGACCACATTCTAATTATTTCATGGAATTTACGGAGAATTTTCAAACTTACTCAAGCCGGCCATACTCAGGTTATGGGATATGAGATTTTTGTTGAAAAATGGATAAATTACCCTTATGACCATCCAACTTTGTAAAATATTAGGGATCCTTACAGATATTTTTCGAGGATCCCCATGGTGATATATACGGCTACGGTTCGGTTATCTCCACAATTCAGATATAGCAATCTCTTTCCTCATCCCCATTTGAGCTTCGGTTATAAAACTTCCCCGTCCCCACCCCGTGGGTGAATATTTCGGTTACTCCCCATACCCGTTGGTTCGGATCCCCACCGTTTTCGGTTATTCCCCACCCGATTGTCACCTCTATCTACAGTACTTGATTTATATTAGTCAGTCATTAGATTAAATATCGGTAGTTATACCAAAAAAATAAAAAGGGGTTTTCAGTCTTCTTTTAACTGAATTAGTACTCGATTAATAAACGAAACTAACTCAGTCAAAATTTAAATAATAGTATAGATAAAAAAATGTATTCAACTCAAAAGGTAAATATACATCTAATAAATTTAAAATTAATTTTAATAATATAAAATGCATTTACATAAAAAAAACCATTAGAAAAGGAGAAAAATAAAAGAAAGAACAGAAAGAAAATATGATTATCATTATTGATAGTTTTTAAAAATTAAACATATATTAATTGAAAATCTACGTTATGTTAATTTATAATTTAATTTAACAATACTCAAAATGATATTACATCTAAATAGAATATTATTATTTTGAATTAAAAGTTATTGGATGAGAAAGAAAGATAACAAAAAGAATAATAAATAGTTAGTGAAGGATAAAATTTCGCGAAGTTTATGGAAGTATGTTCTGTTATGAATGTTGAATTATAGGTGTGTATATTGGTCTTGTTTTTATCTGGGATAGCCGATAGCGACATCCGTCGGCTGGTTGTGGAGATTGGCAACCTGGATGTTTTTGGTTTTCTTCAGCATGGATCATCTTGCCAGACTGCTCTTCCTTTACTGCACCATATTCTTGAGTTGCAGAGGCGAGACTGAAATGTCTGTTTTTAACATCTTCTTTCTTCCTTTACTGCACCATATTCATGAGTTGCAGAGGCGAGACTGGAATGTCTGTTTTTTAAACCCAAAATTACACACAAGTAATTATTAATGTCAAAATTATCGTCAAACGTTTGACTGGATGGTTATTTTAGTCCATATTTTTAAAATATTTTAGCCCCTAACATTTTATTTTTTGTCAAAATGACTTTTTTTTTTATAAAAACCGTTAATTAACTAATAATCAATATTTATTACAGACTAGGCAGAGTCACATAGGATAGACTCTTGATGTGACACAATGTCACGATAGCAAAAATTTTAATTAAATTAATTTTTATTAATTATAATTATTGACACGTGGCCCCAATTAATTTTAAAATTAAAGCAAATAAATATAGGTAGCATGGGAATCAAACGCAAGCAAGCCGATGTAGGAATTTTACTCGATTAAAATTATATACACCGAACAAATTATATACACCACATCAGAATAAATCGAAATAGAAACATCTCTGCTCCCAAATTATATGCACCTAACAAATCCTTAAATTCTAAGTCTCCACCCTCTCTTTTCGTTTCGCTCGCTCGATTTAAAATTTAGATCCAGACATTTATTTTTAAATTAACATATCAACTTTAAAATTTTCTTTTTCCCTCAGAAATTTTCAGTTTGGTTCACGAGACAGAAAAAAGAATAGTAGAAGCAGATTAGAAAAGATAAGAAGAAAAAGGAAATTAAACAAAGAAATCATAAAAACAAAATGCTCTTTTTCTCCTTTGAATACCCAAATTTTTATACCTCTTTCTCACCATTCGTCAGACCACTTAAAGGATTCGTTTGAGGGCTATATTATATATTATATCCTGTTGGAAGAGTATAACAATGGCAGTTTGTACCGGTGTTCAAATTGCTAGATTTTTACTCGGCTATCTTTCGTTTCGACTCCCATGGCAGCCAAATTTATTTGCTTTAATTTTAAAACCAATCAGGCGATTAAAAATAAAAAATATTTAATTTGAGGGAAAATTATATATTAGTACCCTAATTATGTCCGCGTTACTGTCTTGGTACCTCAACTATTATTTTTGGCAAAATGGTGCATAATGTTACGTTTTTGTTCTGTTTTAGTACCTCTGACGTTTAAAATTAACGGAAATGGTGACGTGGCTTGGGTTGATAACAATTTTAGTCAAAAAAAACTTATACAATCTAAAATTTTAGTCTAAAATTCTATCAATTTAAATATTATTTTAATCTTTGGATTAAAATTGAAAATTCCTCATTTTTCTTCTATTTTCAGTCGAACACTTTTTTTTATTTTAAAAAGCACGCTAGGGAAAATAAAAAATTTAAGATTTGGGGATCAATATGGGGCTAATCAGGGGTCATTGGAGGACTCAAAATCCATGATCGGGATATCGACGAGAATATGAGGGGGTGGGAAAGGGATGAGACAAAATTCTATCAAAATTAAGATGAAGATTTACCCAAAATTAAGATGATGTTTTAAATTGATGAATTTTGGACTAAATTGATAATATGTATATATATATATATAAAGTGTTTTGGACTAAAACTATGATTATACAAAGCCAATTCATCATCTCCGTTAGTTTTTAACGATCGGACTTCCAAAACAGAAAAATATGTAATGTTAGGACCATTTTGCAAAAAAATAATAGTTAGAGTACCAAAACAGTAACACAGACATATTTAAGGTACCAAAATGTAGTTTTCCCTTAACTTAATTATTTTTTGCTGATGTAGTATTATGCCACATCATCAATTGATCGCATGTGGCAATGCCACATCAACATTCCATGTAACGCCCCGAGTTTAGGGCAGGGAGATAATCGGATTAGTCAAGACGAGTCGGGTTAAATTTAAATTGGAGAAAGACTAATTTTAACACACAACTAAAGTGTTTTAAAGGAAGAAGGGCGAAAAGGAGATTTTGTAAATCTTGAAAGGGTTTTTGAAAAGCTATCTTCTTCTTCAATTTTCCCCTACCGTTACTTTCTCACAAAAACCCATTTCATTATTCCATTGGTTTCAACACTTCAGCCCAAGTGATTTCTTCAAGGTAAATGGCTCCTTAACTTGGTTTATCTTCTTTGAGTCATAGATGTTAAGATTTTTTCAAAACCTAAGGTTTAAACATGTTTTGATTTTTAAAGTTTGGTTGGAAATGGAAGGGAGTTTATGGGTTTTTCGTTTGGATTGTCTATGGCTGAGTTTGATAGTGTTTTTAACTTTGTTTTATTGCTAAAATAACATGAAAATGGTGGGTTGTTATAAGAAACCCGAAATGGGTATTGTGGGTGATTTTGGGAGTTGAAAATCTTGAGTTTTTGGATGGGTTTTGGGTCTAAATGACAGTTGAAGGTTTGATAGCTTTGGGTTGATGTTTTGAAATGTTAAAAGGTAGATTTTTTTATGGTAAATTTGTTGGGTGTGGCTGCAAGTAGTTTGGGACTGATTCGATAGGTTTCAGGTGAAATTTGGGGCTTGAATCGATGTGTGTTGTTGCAAGATTGTTGAGTTCCAGGTTTTTGCTGTGTTTGTGAATGTATTAGTGTTCTAACGTTCAGTTTTGGGTTGCTCGAAATAGAGGAATTAGATTCGGGCTTTGTGGACGGAAATCCGGGTAGTTCAAAGGCTTGATTCGGCATCTTGGACATTGTTTGTGTGTTGGCTGGTGAGTGGATCGATTTTAAAAACCTTAACATGGTTAAGGGAATGTTTTGGGAGTTTCGATTGAGCTTGAAAGGCCAATCCAAGCTCAAGGGTAAGTTTTAAAGGTTTTATGCAATTAATCCGTGTTTTATGATTCTGGATGAAATGTGAACATATTATGTTGATATTATGTTAGTTTTCATTGTTATACATGTTGAGACTTGTGTTTATACTTGCATCGTGAGTACATGCTTTGCATGGAATTTTGGACATGGTAAGTGGTTCAAGCATCGATAATGCTTGTGGTTGTGAATGAGTATATTGACACGTGTTGAGCTGTTACCAGATATAATTGATCGATCAATAGGATAAGAGTGCACTCAAGGTGAAAGTCGTGCGTGGCCTTAGTGATGCTAGATTCCACTAAGGAGGAGTACGGTGATGTGAGATTCCATCGGAAGTTATGTTTTGCTAGACGGGTGAGTACGGTGATGTGATATTCCACCGGAAGTGTCTAGTGGGTTTGAGGAAAAACTATCCGCATATCCGAGTAAAAACGATGAATGTCAATATACCCACGATGCTTTAATTCTCATGTTAAGCATGTTGTTGATTTCTTCTTTTATGCTTATGCATTGTCAGTTACTTTGCTTGCGTTCTGAGAATGAGCATGTGGAAGGCCTATGGCTTGTGGTTGCATTCGGTAAATGCACGTGAAGGTAAATGCATGTTTTTTGTGTTCAAGCATGTGGAAATGATTTGGAAATGGTTTTGGTTTTCAAGCAAACTAATGTTTTAAAACTGCATTGTTGTAGCTACAATTTTGAGCACCGCTCACTATGCTTAAACGCTTACACTCTATTTTCCAACAATACATGCCCTTAGACCTACGGAGCAGCTCGGGGAACAAGGGAGAATCCAAGTGAGTTTGGGTTGCTCAAGTATGAGTTTAGACTACAATAATTAGTAGTAAGCAATGAGATAAGACCTTTACATTTTGAGGTGTTGTTGGCATGTCTCTTGCTTTAGACAAGTTTGCTAGGTTGTGTTTGGCTTGTAATTCCTTTTACCATGATGATTTATGCTTTTGTTTAGCTTTTGGCTATGTTGGTGAATGCTAAATATGCATGTTTCCTTTTAAAATCTTATCATGTTGCATGTTGCCTCGTTATGTGTTTATCTTGCTTTATATGTTTATCTATGGATGCCTTGAGTTATATGTGTGATTCTATATTGCTTGAATGGTTGTTGAATGCCCCTAGTGTTGGGTTCCTTGTGCTTTTAGCAGCTAAAATCAGGTTTGTAGGGCAGGGCGTATCGATACGCTCAAGGGCGGTATCGATACGGTCCCTTGTTTTGGGAAAGGTGTACCGGTACGCGGAGGTGCATCGATACCCAAAATGCTCTCTGGAAATTTGAGAAATTGACGAGATTTTGGTGTATCAGTACGAGTCCTGAGAGTATCAGTACGGTTTTCGTAGTTGACCAAGAGAAGTTGACCGTTGAGGGCGTACCGATACCAGCCTTGAGGGTATCGATACAGTTTCCCTAGGTTTGACTTGGGGAATTGACCAAGTATAGGCATATCGATACAGTCCTTTAGCGTACCGATACGACCTGTTGAAAAATCTGAAAAGGGTTATCTTAATTGTCTGTTTTGCTTGTTTTGTATCCATGTGTGTATTCCGCTGCGTGTCCTCTCACATATGATATAATTAATGCATCTAGATAAGATAACTTTAAAAACAAAATTTTCTAGGGTTCTTAATCGGAGTGGAGCCTTAACGGGTTTCACTTCAGTTTTCCCCGTGTAACCCGTTCGATGCAGTCTGGCGGCTAGGTCGGGTCGAGGAGGTCACATTTGTTGGTATTAGAGCCTAGTTTTTTCCTAGGTTCGTTGAGTTTCCACAAGCCGGAAGGTAAGTGAGGTAAGTTTTATGGTGTAAGCTTGTTGATTGTGATTGCATGGTGATTGTAAGCATGCTTGTGGCTATCTTTGTGTTGGTTGAGAAATAGTTAAAGGCACCCATTGCTAGTATACTATTATTGTAAGTGATTTTAAGTTTAAGGACTTGAGCACCTTGGACCTTGTTCCTTGCTGACCCTAAATCATTTTAGTTTTTGTGTTTGTTGTTTAGCTTTGCATCTGTTAGCATGGTGAGACCGAGGGGAAGGCCAAGAATGGATAATCCAAGGGTTGAGCGGATTGAGAATGTTGAGGATGTGCGAGGAGAGAACTTGCATCCTCCTCCTCCTCTAGGGGGTGGAGAGAATGTGGAAGGTGTTAGACCCCAGGCTGATCAAGGACAAATAGGTATTAATGTGAATCTGTTGATTCAGGATATAGTCGGGGCTATTCAAACAACTTTAGCGGGTGTTCAGGTTGCAACACCGCCTCAGGGTGCAAGTTCTGGTTTACCGTTAGAGTGACTCCGTTGCTTGGGCGGGGTTGAGTTCCGTGGGTTGTCACCCGAGGGTTCAGAGGCATGGTTTGAGAGCACAGTTCGTATTTTGAGTCAGATGGAGTGTTTTGAAGCGCATAAGTTGGGTTGCATTGTCTCTTTGCTTTAGAGAGATGCCTACACTTGGTGGACTACTATTACTACGGGTATGCCAGAGGCTGAGGTTACTTGGGAGTTCTTCAGGGCTACTTTCCGTAAGAAGTACCTAGGTCCTCGATACCTAGATGAGAAGAAGAGAGAGTTCATGGCTTTAGTTTAGGGTAGCTTGATCGTGTCCGACTATGAGGTGCAGTTCGTACGTCTGAGTCATTATGCTTCTGAGTTATTTCCCACTGAGGGGGAACGATGTGAGCGTTTCCGTTATGGGTTGGTTCTGGATGTGAAGAC
The DNA here is from genome assembly GCA_030270665.1 of Hibiscus trionum. Taxonomy (NCBI): domain Eukaryota; kingdom Viridiplantae; phylum Streptophyta; class Magnoliopsida; order Malvales; family Malvaceae; genus Hibiscus; species Hibiscus trionum. Next base: position 1,255,272 of record BSYR01000007.1, on the reverse strand, counting down.
CTACATGTTGGCTTCCGACTATACAGATTTTAATGTGTTGGTTGCTAGGGCCAAGGACATCAAATAGTCTTTGGGACTTGCAGATCGCAAGGGTGGATCTAGTTCAGGAAAGAGGACTGCTGAATGGGACATAGATCGTGCCAAGAGGCACAATGATAGGAAACCTCATTATGATCATAGACGCGGAGGTGGTAATCCGGGGTGAGGCCATCACGGCTAAGGGACTGAGAATCGTACTCCTGAGTGCAACAAGTGTGGTACATGTCATTTCGGTGAGTGTTGGGGCACTTATGGCTTTTGTTGGAACTGCGGGTCTAAGGCGCATTTGAAGCGCGGTTGTCCACATCCGTCTAGGGATGGACAAGATCCTGCACGAGCTGTCGAGCATCAGAGAGGCCGTGGGCACGGTCGATGTAACTTTCAGCCTAGGAATGACGGTCAGAGGAATGTAGCTCATGTTGTCGCAGTTTAGCCCGATGGAGGTGGGGCAGCTAGGGTGTATATACACCGTAAGGACAGGAATGACACAAATGTGATTGCAGGTAATTTCTCGTTACATTCTTTGACTTTGCTTTCCTTGATTGATTTCGGTTCTACGCATTCGTACATCTTGAGTGAGCATGCAAGATTGCTAGATATTCTGGTTGAGATATTAGATGTGGGTATGAATGTCACTAGTTCCTTTGGGGAGACAGTTGTGGTAAGAGAGATGTACAGAACATGTTCTTTGATGGTTCAGGGTCATGTTTTTCCCGTGGATACGATGGAATTGCCGTTTTATGGTTTTGATGTAATATTAGGCATGGACTGGCATGTAGAGCATAGGGCTAGGGTAGATTTTGAGACAAAGTGGGTATCCTTGAGAGTTTCAGAGGATCACGAGGTAGTAATAGTGGGCGAGAACGTTAAGTTCTTGTCCAATTTAGTTTCAACCTTAGAGGCTCAGAAGTTATTGGATGTGGGTTCTCAGGCATACCTAACCTATGTTATGAATCCAAATATGGATAAAACGCGACCGCAAGAAATTAGAACAGTTTGTGACTTTTCGATTGTATTCCCAGGAGAATTGCCTGGTTTGCCTCCTGATAGAGATGTAGAGTTTGTTATTAAGATATATTCAGATTCAGCTCCAGTATCGATTACACCGTACCGAATGGCTCTTAAAGAAATGAAAGATGGCAGTTTGATAGTCCGAGGGCTCATTCGTCCAAGTACTTCACCTTGGGGTGCACCAGTGTTGTTTGCAAAGAAGAAAGAAGGCAGTTTGAGAATGTGTATCGATTATCGAAAGTTGAATAAGTTGACAGTGAAGAACAAATATTTGTTGCCGAGGTTTGATGACTTGTTTAATCAGTCAAGATGTGCTTCAGTGTTCTCGAAGATAGATTTGAGATCCGGTTATTATCAGTTGAAAGTTAGAGATCAAGATGTACCGAAGACAACTTTCCGCACTTGCTATGGGCACTACGAATTCTTAGTGATGCCCTTTGGATAGACTAATGCACCAGCAACTTTTATGGACATGATGAATAGAGTGTTTCACGAGTACTTGGATCAGTTTGTGGTAGTGTTCATTGATGATATTTTAGTGTACTCTCGTACCGAGGAAGATCATGATCGGCATTTGCGTTTGGTGTTGCAAAAAATTGTTAGACAATCAGTTGTATGCCAAGTTAAGCAAGTGTGAATTTTTTATCAGGGAAGTAATCTTCTTAGGCCATATTGTATCAACCGAGGGAATCCGAGTGGATCCCAAGAAGGTTGAGGTAGTTGTGAATTGAAAACCACCAAAGACAGTGACCGAAGTTTGTAGTTTCTTAGGTTTGACCGGTTACTATAGACGTTTTGTCGAGAGTTTCTCAAAGGTTGCAGCTCCTTTGACTAAATTACTACACAAGGATGTTCGGTTTGAGTGGACTGATGCAAGACAACAAGCATTTGAGAAATTGAAAGAAGCCTTAACCAAAGCTCCTGTTTTGAGTCAGCTCGTGTCAGGGAAAGAGTTTGTAGTCTTCAGTGATGCACCGTATGTTACCTTAGGTTGTGTGCTTATGCAAGAAGGAAGATGAGTCGCCTATGCGTCTAGGCAGTTGAAGACTCATGAGAGTAATTACCCTACGCATGGCATAGAATTAGCTGCGGTGGTTTTCGCTTTGAAAGTTTGGAGACATTACTTGTATGGTGAGAAATGCAGAGTGTATACAGATCACAAGAGTCTGAATTATATAATGACACAAAGATAGTTGAATCTTAGACATCGTAGGTGGATAGAGTTACTTAAGGACTACGGTCTCATGATTGAGTACCATCCGGGTAAAGCCAATGTAGTGGCTGATGCTTTGAGTAGAAAGGTAGCAGTGGAATTACGAGCTATGTTTGCTAGATTGAGTTTGTCTAAAGATGGTGGTTTAGTAGCCGAGTTGCAAGTTAAACCTTCGTTGCTTTAGTTGATTAGAGAGAAATAGTTGCAAGATAGATCATTAGCATCTCATGTACAAGACATAGCGAAGGGTAAATCGACAGATTTTTGTTTTAGTAGTGATGAAGTCTTGTGTTTCAAGAGTAGAGTAGTTGTTCCGGAAGATGTAGACTTGAGATGCACCATCCTAACTGAAGCTCACAGTAGTCCGTTTGCTATGCATCCGAGAAGTACAAAAATGTATCGCGATTTGAAAATTGAGTATTTCTGGGTTGGTTTGAAGAAAGATGTTGCCGAGTTTGTGTGTGAGTGCATGGTCTGTCAGTGAGTTAAAGCCGAGCACCAGTTTCCTTCAGGTTTGTTACAAATGTTGAGAATTCCCGAGTGGAAGTGGGAGAGAATTGCCATAGATTTCGTATCGGGTTTGTCGTTGACACCTTCTAAGAAGAATTCGGTTTGAGTAATTGTTGATCATCTTACGAAATGTGCGCACTTTTTGGCCGCTCATACTACGTATACTTTAGATAAGTTGGCCAATTTGTATATCAGTGAAAATGTGAGATTGCATGGTGTACCGAAATCTATAGTGTCAGACAGAGCTCTGAGGTTCACGGCAAGATTTTGGGAGAGTTTGCATAGTGCTTTGGGTACTTGACTGAATTTCAGAACTTCATATCATCCTCAAACCGATGGTCAGTCGGAGAGAATCATACAAGTGTTGGAAGACATGTTGAGATGTTGCATTATTGAATTTCACGGTTCGTGGGATAAGCATATACCATTAGTAGAGTTTGCATATAATAACAGTTATCAAGCGAGAATTCAGATGGCACCTTATGAAGCTTTGTTTGGTAGAAAATGTAGAACACTTGTTTGCTGGGCCGAAGCGGGACAGAAATTGATACCTTTTCCTGATATTCTTCAGGGTACTACCGAGAAAGTACAGTTGATTTGTGACCGTTTGAAGGCAGCTTCGGATAGACAGAAATCTTATGCAGATATGAAAAGAAGAGAAATAGAGTATGCCGTGGGCGAAAAAGTGTTCTTGAAAGTCTCGCCTTGGAGGAATGTGATGAGGTTTGGTAGGAAAGGTAAGTTGAGCTCGAGATTCATTGGTCCGTATGAGATAGTTGAGAGAGTGGGTCCCGTTGCCTATAGATTGAGACTGCCGGCCAAACTAGAGAAGATTCACGGCGGGTTTCATGTCCCGATGCTTCGGAGGTATAGATCAGATCTGTCACATGTTATGCCAGTTGAGGAGATAGAATTGAATCTGGATTTGACCTACGATGAAGAACCAGTTGAGATTTTGGCTTCGGACAACAAAGTGTTACGAGGAAGGACCATTGAGTTGGTTAAGGTTAAGTGGCGACACCGAGGAGTGGAGGAAGCCACTTGAGAGAGGAAGGATGACATGAGAAAGCAGTTTCCGCATCTCTTTCCGCCAGGTAAATTTGGGGACGAAATTCCTTAAGTGCGAGAAAGTTGTAATGCCCCGAGTTTAGGACCGGGAGATAATCAGATTAGTCAAGCCGAGTCGGGTTAAATTTAAATTGGAGAAAATCTAATTTTAACACACACCTAAAGTGATTTCTTCAAGGAGATTTTGTAAATCTAAAATGGGTTTTTGAAAAGCTATCTTCTTGCTCAACTTTCTCCCAACGTTACTTTCTCAAAAAAAATCCCATTTCACTATTCCATTGGTTTCAACATTTCAATCCAAGTGATTTCTTCAAGGTAAATGGCTCCTTAACTTGGTTTTATCTTCCTTGAGTCATAGATGTTAAGATTTTTGCAAAACCTAAGGTTTAAACATGTTTTGATTTTTAAAGTTTTGTTGGAAATGGAATGGAGTTTATGGGTTTTACGTTTGGGTTGTCTATGGCTGAGTTTGAGAGTTTTTTTTTAACTTTGTTTTATTTCTAAAATAATATGAAAATGGTGGGTTGTTATAGGAAACCCGAAATGGGTATTGTGGGTGATTTTCGGAGTTGAAAATCTTGTGTTTTTGGATGGGATTTGGGTCTAAATGACAACTGAAGGTTTGATAGCTTTAGGTTGATGTTTTGGAGTGTTAAAAGGTAGATTTTTTATGGTAAATTCGTTGGGTGTGACTGCAAGTAGTTTGAGACTGATTCGATAGGTTTCGGGTGAAATTTGGGGCTTGAATCGATGTGTGTTGTTGCAAGATTGTTGAGTTCCAGGTTTCTGCTGTGTTTGTGAGTGTATTAGTGTTCTAAAGTTCAGTTTTGGGTTGCTCAAAACAGAGGAATTGGATTCGGGCTTTGTGGACGGAAATCCGGGTAGTTCGGAGGCTTGATTCGGTATCTTGGACATCGTTTGTGTGTTGGCTGGTGAGTGGATCGATTTTAAAAACCTTAACGTAGTTAAGGGAATGTTTTGGGAGTTTGGATTGAGCTTGAAAGGCCAATCCAAGCTCAAGAGTAAGTTTTAAAGGTTTTATGCAATTAATCCGTGTTTTATGATTCTTGATGAAATGTGAACATATCATGTTGATAATGTGTTAGTTTGCATTGTTATACATGTTGAGACTTGTGTTTATACTTGTATCGTGAGTACATGCTTTGCATGAAATTCTGGACATGGTAAGTGGTTCAAGCATCGGTAATGCTTGTTATTGTGAATGAGTATAATGACAGGTGTTGAGTTGTTACCAGATATAATTGATCGATCAATAGGAATAGAGTGCACTCGAGGTAAAAGTCGCGCATGGCCTTAGTGATGCTAGATTCCACTAAGGAGGAGTACGGTGATGTGAGATTCCACCAGGAGTTATGTTTTGCTAGACGAGTGAGTATGGTGATGTGAGATTCCACCGGAAGTGTCTAGTGGGTTTGAGGAAAAACTATCCGCATATCCGAGTAAAAACGATGAATGTCAATATACCCATGATGCTTTAATTCTATGTTAAGCATGTTGTTGATTTCTTCTTTTATGCTTATGCATTGTCGGTTACTATGATTGTGTTACGAGAATGAGCATGTGGAAGGCCTATGGCTTGTGGTTGCATTCGGTAAATGCACGTGAAGGTAAATGCATGTTGTTATGTGTTCAAGCATGTGGAAATAATTTGGAAATGGTTTGGGTTTTTAAGCAAACTAATGTTTTAAAACTGCATTGTTGTAGCTACCGTTTTGAGCACCGCTCACTAAGCTTAAACGCTTACGCTCTCTTTTCCAACAATGCAGGCTTTTAGACCTACGGAGCAGCTCGGGGAACAAGGGAGAATCTAAGGGAGTTTGGTGTGCTCAAGTATGATTTTAGACTACAATAATTAGTATTAGGCAATGGGATAGGACCTTTACGTATTGAGGTGTTGTTGGCATGTCTCTTGCTTTAGACAAGTTTGCTAGGTTGTGTTTGGCTTGTAATGTCTTTTACCATGATGATTTATGCTTTTGTTTAGCTTTTGCGTATGTTGGTGAATTCTAAATATGCATGTTTCCTTTTAAAATCTTATCATGTTGGATGTTGCCTCGTTATGTGTTTATCTTGCTTTATATGTTTATCTATGGATGCCTTGAGTTATATGTGTGATTGTATGTTGCTTGAATGGTTGTTGAATGCCTCTAGTGTTGGGTTCCTTGTGCTTTTAGCTGCTAAAATTAGTTTTACAGGGGAGAGCGTATCGATACGCTCAAGGGCGGTATCGATACGGTCCCTTGTTTTGGGCAGAAGTACTGGTACGCGGGGGAGTATCGATACCCAAAATGCTCTCTAGAAATCCGAGAAATTGACGAGATTTTGGCGTATCAGTATGGGTCCTGAGAGTATCGGTACGGTCTTTGTGATAAGTTGACCATTGAGGGCGTACCGATACCAGCCTTGAGGATATCGATACGGTTTCCCTAGGTTTGACTTGGGGTATTGACCAAGTACAGGCGTATTGGTACTGTCCTTTAGCGTATCGATACGGCCTGTTGAAAAATCCGAAAAGGGTTATCTTAATTGTCTGTTTTTCTTGTTTTGTATCCATGTGTGTATTCCGCTGCGTGTCCTCTCACCTAGGATATAATTAATGCATCTAGATAAGATAACTTTAAAATAAATTTTTCTAGGGTTGTTAATCGGAGTGGAGCCTTAACGAGTTTCGCTTCGGTTTTCCCCGTGTAACCCGTTCGATGCGGTCTGGCGGCTAGGCCGGGTCGAGGGGGTTACATTCCATCTTATGTGGCTCTACTAGTACTCGATTCTTTTGGATATTACATATGTCCGCCCGTGTCCTGGCCCGCTTTAGCCGGGTACCCGTGAAATTCTAGTACCCATGAAATTCGGGTACATGACAAATTGGGCAACGAGTATTCGGTTCAAATTATTTATTTATTTATTCTTAAATTTAAATGTTTTTTTAAAAATGATATAGTAAAGACATAAATTTGAAAAGTTCATAATACATAATCCAAACACAAAAAATAGTGATTTAAGTTAATTTTAAGATGAACATTTGGATATATATATATATATATATATATATATTAAAGTTTATAACCAAAAAGACATTAAAAATATTAATCCCATTTTTCTTTCGAATCTGGTATTAACAAAGTAATAAAAATATATATGAAAATTTTAAAACTTAAGTAAAAGTACATAATACAAACATAGAAATAATTCAGATATTTAAATTTAGTTTTAGATAAAAATATTAAGTAACCTAAAATAAAAAATAAATATATTAAAAGTATAGGGTTGGGTACCCGATTACAAAAAAAATCTACCTAGACCCGATTCATCTACCCGAAAAAAACTCAGGTCAGGTAATATTTTTTAATTAAAATACTTGATTTTTTTCTTTCGGGTAGTCGTGTAGTCGGGCCAGGTTAATCGGGTCAGGTAGTTTTGAACACCCCTACTGCTTAGTCAACAATAAGTCTTGATTGTTAATTAACTAACTTTTTTCATAAAAAATCATTTTGACAAAAAATGAAACATTAGCGGTTAAAATACTTAAAAAAATAAATGCCAAAATAACCGTTCAGCCAAACGTGAGGACTAATTTTGACATTATGCCTTTTCTTAATTATAAATATTGATTAAGTTTTTTTTCTATGGAGTGAGGATTTTTATTTTCAATTTCTATGAACATATCAAAAATCAATTTGTTTTATTGAGAAAATAGTTGTCTAAAATTGAACTTAAAACATAATGTCATATAAAACTAAAACCATGTTCATTATCAACACACATGGGCAGATCTGTAATTGTACAAAGTAGTGCATGTGAACTACCATTAATTATAAAAAAATTCTTTTAACAATTCTCTTATCTTTGGTATTGCCTTATAATCAGACAAGGGTGCAAGGTAGTACACGACTGCACGTGAACTACCACTAGTTAAAAAAACTCCTTTAATAATTTTTTTTTTAGAAATTGTCTTAACTTTACCCAATTCTCCACATAACTTCCCCTAAATAGTTAAATTCTTTTACACAACCAAGGGCGATTTTATAATTTAATTTTTTTCTCTTAAAAAATTTATTTAACTTCTCATTCCAGACTCCAGAATTGTATGTCCCATGTATCACTTATTCACTTTACCCAATTCTTATTGCCCCTAAAAACAGCTTCGATAATTTTTTTATCTCCTTTAAGTTTTTATTTTTTTCCATTCATCCGAATTTCTCCTAATTTCTTTCAAGTTGTGTGATCAGGTACATATTTATTTCCTTTTCCCTTAATTTCTTCTAATTTTTTTTCAAATTTTGCTTTAGTTGGATTTATGTTTACTTCAAATTAAATTAAATTATACTATCTCTTTTTTTATTGAATGAATGTAAAGGTAGATTAGAAGAAATTAGAAGTAATTTTATTATATATATGTGTTTTGTTTTTCTAATGAATAATTCTTTTTTTATTTGATTATTGAAGAAATAGAAGGTAAAGCAAGATCTTTGTATTCACAATTTAGAAATATTAAAAGGCAAGGCTGTTGAAAGGATTTATCTCCTTGGAAAGGTACGTCTAATTTATAAGTATTAATTTTACGTTATTTCTATTTCCTTACATGTTTTCTTAATATTTTAAACTTTAACCCTAAAAATTATGTAATACTTTAATGTTTGAAATATATATTGCATGTTCAAAAATGATTTATAATTTTGTATATAGGTAGGTAGACAAAAACATTTAAGATAAAGAAAGTTGAAACAATCAAAAGTCTTGAACATAATATTTAGAATGGCAAAATCCACATTATTATGTATTTCTCATCTTTATTTTAGTCTTCAAGTTTGTTTAAATTTCTTTTTGAAAATATTTTTCTTATAATCTAATTTCAGAATGAAGAGAACAAATCATAGAGATATTTCAAGTTTTTTTTCAAAAAAAACTTCAAAAAGATATTGGAAGTGTCTCTACTCCAAATCTTTCACCATCTCAAGCAAGTTTGCAAGCTTCCTCTCCATCAAACAATGGTTCTTTTTCTGATGAACATGGAGAGACTCAAGATATCCCTCAAAATCAAGATAAACATGTTGAAGCTAGTTTAGTTCCTATGGATGAAATATCGATTGATGATGGGAGATTGAGTGATTTGATGTTATTAAGCTTCCACGTGATCCGAGGAAAAAGAGAAAAACAAGTGATTTCCATCCGGATGATAGGGATATAGTTAGAAGAGAATATATCAAAAAATAACCTTGTCAACCTGGTAATCATGAGTTTCCTAAAACAAATATATCAGGAAAAATTCACCGTTTTAATCCTAATTGGTTTCAAAAGCATGAATCTTGGCTTGAGTATAGCGTTAAGAAGGATGCAACTTTCTACTTTGTGTGTTATTTTTTCAAGGATGATAATACAACTAGGGGAGAGGCTTTAGTTGGTTCAGGTTTTAGAGCTTGGAATAAAATTGATGCATTTGTTAAGCATGTTGGTGGACATATGAGTGCACACAATCAAGCATTAGGTAAGTTGGATGATTTCAAGAATCAAAAGACTTCAATTTCATCAGGTTTCTCCAAACAATCTGATGAATCAACATGTGCTTATCGTTTGCGATTAGAAGCTTCTATTACATGCTTGAAGTGGCTTTTGCTTCAAGGGTTGGCTTTTCGTGGCCATGATGAAAGTGAGAAATCGTTGAATAAGGGTAATTTTCTTGAACTCTTGCAACTTCTTTCGGTGCATAAACCTGAATATAAAAAAGTAGTTTTGAAAAATGCTCCCGGTAATTGCCAATTGATAGCCCTTCAATTCAAAATGACATAGTCAATGCTTGTGAAAAGGAGACAACTAAAGCAATTATAGAAGAACTTGGTGATGGGATTTTTTCAATCCTTGTTAATGAGTCTACAGACATATCTGATAAGGAGCAAATGATACTTTGTTTGTGGTATGTACAAAAAGGTAGAAGTTCAAGAGCGTTTTCTTGGTATTTTTCATGTTGCTAATACTACTTCTTTGACTCTAAAAGCTGCAATTGAGTCATTGCTTATGGAACACTCTTTAAGTCTTTCTAGTGTTCGAGGTGAAGGTTATGATAGCGCTAGCAACATGCGAGGTTCAATTAATGGTCTTAAAACTTTAATCTTGAATGAATCTCCAAGTGCATATTATGTTCATTGTTTTTCCCGTCAACTTCAATTGACACTTGTTGTTGTTGCTCAAAAGAATATGGATGTTTCTTGGCTATTTGGTGATGTTCTTGCACCTTTGTTGAATTTTGTGGGTGGTTCACCTAAAAGGAAAGAATTTCTCCGAGAAAAACAAGCTGAAAATGTTGTGGAGGCATTATATTTGGGTCAATTAGAATCGGGAATTGGTTTAAATTAAGAGCTTGGTTTGAGTAGGTCTGGAGATACTCGTTGGGGTCGCATATTAAAATGATCTTGAATGTGATTTCTTTGTATCCTACAATCCTTGAGTTACTTGATGCCATTGGAGAAGTTTATGACTGGAATGACACGAACAAAGATGAGCCACTTACTCATTTAATGATGTCATTTGACTTCGTTTTTGCAGAACACTTCATGGTATCTATATTTGGGATTAGAAATGAGATAAATTTAGCTTTACAAAGAAAGGGACAAGACATTGTGAATGCGATGTTTATAGTTGATGTAACTAAAGTGAATCTTCAAGATTTGAGAGATAATGGATGGAATGATATCATGGAAAGTGTTATTTCATTTATGATTAAGCATGGAGTGAAGATTCCTGATATGGAGGCAAATTATTTTATCTGAGCAAGGAGTCGTTATCGTGGAAGTAAAGAACTAGAAGTGACAAATCTCCACCATTTTTGGGTTGAAGTGTTTCTTTGCGTAATTGATTTACAATTGCAAGAACTTGAAAATAGATTTAGTGAGGTAAGTAAGGAGTTACTTGTTTGCATGTCTTGCTTTCACCCCTCTAATAGGTTTTCTTATTTTGACAAAAAGAAACTAATACGACTTGCTCAATTCTTTCCTAGAGAATTTTCATAAACTAAATTATTGTTTTTCGAATATTCACTGGGAAATTTCATTGCTGATATTCGAAATGATTAGAGATTTTGGGATTTGAAGAACCTAAATGAGCTTTCCATCAAACTTGTTGAGACAAAGAAGCATGGAATTCATTCTAGAGTCTACTTGCTTTTGAAATTAGTATTGCTTCTTCATGTGGCAACTTCAACAGTAGAAAGAGCTTTTTCAACAATAACAACCATGCGAAGTAAATTGTGTAATAACATGGGAGATCAACTATTAAATGATTGTTTGGTTACTTTTATAGAAAAAGACTTGTTTGTAGATGTTAGCATGGATGCTATTGTACGACGATACCAAAATATGAGAACTTGTCGTGAACAATTGTAGACATTTTTATGTACTAGTACTTTGCATTTTGAATTTCTTATAAATTTGGAATGTAGCTTTTGATATGTAACACCTCAAAATATGGTCTAGTCGGAATTGGGCTCTGGTGATCGGAAATCTCACATCAATAAAGTCTAAAAATTGTACCGACTTGTTAATTATTTGATATTGGAATCTAATTCAGTTAAAATTTTGTTGTTGGACCCTATCGAATAATGTCGAAACCTAATATGTGACTAAATTTAGGAAATTGCAAGTTTGGGGGCAAGATTATAGTGTAGTTGGAGTTGAGGGATTAATCTTGTAATTAGCCCCTCCTTGATTAAAATCCCATCTATGTGGGATGATCTGAGAGCTTTCCTTCATATATTGCTAAGGACAAATAAATAAGCAAAGGAATGGCATAGGAAAAGTTTACCGAGAATTTTCTAAGCAAGCACCTCCCTTTGTCATCTTCATCATCCTCCTCCAAGCTAGCACCTCCATTGGAGAGAAAGCTTTAGATTAGCTTTTTTTCGATTTATAGATATCGAATCGTTGCTATTGTTCGGGTAAGAAATATTCCTCAATCAATCATTGGATTCCATGGATGAATCAAGCTTAATATCAAGCTTGGGTTTTGATCATCCATTGATAATCTATCGTTGTTGTTTATATTGAAGTCAGATATCGATTTTGATATCATTATATTGATTTTGATATTGTAATATCGATCATAATAATCCCCTTATTGATTTTCTAGCTCAAGAAGTGCAGGGAGAGGTTTCGCCATCTCCATCGAAAGCTAGAAACAAGGGCGTTCTCATCTGAGAGCCGTAAGAGCATCGAATATCAAGGCGAGTGTAGTTGGAGTCTTAGGATTAGGCGAGGAGCCTTCTCGAATTCATTGGCATTGTTTTCGATTAGAATAACTAACATCTTTTTGAAAGGATATTGTGTCAGATTATTAATCAGAAGCATTGGGTAAGTATTGGTAAGTTAAGTATTGTGCATCGATCATTGATATTGTCATGGCTATTGTGCATTGGAACAATGTATTTATTGTTATTGAAATATAGAAAATAGATTCATCGATCATAGTCATTGATGGTATGAATATTGAGCATCTATTGTTGTTGTTATAGTCATTGAATATTGTTATTGAAATTAAAACATTGTAAGCATTGGACATCGTATTGATCATTGGACATTGATTTGATGTTAATATCGAACCTTGGATTTGAAAGGATTTTGGATACAATTGGCATGCCATAGAATTCATGAGCTCAGTGTATGGGTGGACTACGGTCCTAAGGATACGGCCTATATTGATTTGGCGAGGCGGAGGGATGTGTTTTGGTATTGGTTATATTGGTGAGGTGGAGGTACTAGACCATTTATTGATTTGGCGAGGTGTAGGAATTCGTGTATCCACTATCTTGATTCAATCCAAGGGTTAATAATGAATGTGATATGTAAATGTTGTATATGGAAACATAATATTGATGTTGATAAGCATGAGATTATGTATATACATCATTTATAGAGTGTCCACGAGTTCTATATTTTGTACACATTCCTGCTCTTATTATTGTTATTCTTAAGCTCATTTAGGCATATTTAGGTGCATTGCATGCATAATAACAATCTTTTCTCTTTCACCATGCTTTTATTGAATTATTTACGTTTGGTTGAGAAAAGTTACTGTTTTAGTTTAGTTTTTTTCAGGTGCTATAGCAAGGAGAGGAGAGGACATGAGAAGACGGGAAAGTTGAAACAAAATGAGCTGTACTAAAGCAACCCCAGATGCCACCAAGGACGCTGCCGAAGCAGCATTGCCGCCAAGTGCCGCCTAGGCAGGAATTACACCGACATAGCCAAGATGGGTCACGATTGAAAGAGGGAAATTCCCTGAGCCCAGCGAGCCCAGTCTTGCAATTTTCTGAAGCCTGTAGCGGCTGGTAAAGTTGATCCAAGATCGATAAGTAGGAGTACTTATCCTTACTTGTGGGAGAAGGCAACATCCAAAGAGTCCATATTTAAGTTAAAAAGGAGTCTATATTTAATGTAAAAATACTTTAAGAACTTCTACTTCAAGGAGGACTCAAACTTAGGCTATGAGCCCTATATATACTCAATGTATGTAAGGGTATAGGGGCATCAATGATGACGAGGTGTGAGGGGATGCGTGCTTGAATAGTCGCACAACGGAGATGTACCTAGGTAGATGGGAGTTGTTGGGGGTCGCGGCCCAACTCTCCTAGGGTTTAGGCACTTGTATGTAAAGTAGTTTGTGAGAAACGGTTGTAATAGTTTTGAGTTGTGAGATAGCATGTGGTAGTAAAGAGTTTTGAGATTTTGATTTAATGCAAAACATGAGATATAGTTTTGAAATGAGATGAGAAAGATTTGAGAAATGTTGCATCAAAACAGTAGGTGAGATGATGATTTTAATATAATATATTGGCATAAATGATGAGATAATTACCAGATATAATTGGTCGACCAATAGGATGAAAGTGTATTATAAACTAAAAATTTGTACGTGCTCTTTGGAGTCGGGCAATGGGGGTAGTGCCATTCCGATCCAAAGTGAGAATCCGATGATGAGAGATACCATCGGAGTAGGACTTGGAGAAATACCCAAGCTTTGTGGCAAAGAGAGATACTGCCATGAGAGTCCGGTGATGTGAGATTCCACCTGGGTAGGACTTGACTTTGAGTCAAGCTAATCAGCATAACCGAGTAAAGATGTAATATGAAATGCCAATATATGAGATTGTATTTGAGTCACATGTACCAAGTGTTGAGATGTTTTATGCTATGGGAAATGCATATGAGATTTGTGGTTTATGAAATGCTTTTGTTTTCATTAAGCATGTGTATGGCTTTGCCATGAGATTTGCATTGGTTGAATGCATAAGCTAGATTGAAGGTACATGTGATTTTCAAATGGAGAATTGCTTTGAAATGGTTTTCAAGCATGAGGTAGAAAGAGCATGTTGTAGAAAATGGTTTTTGAGATAGAGTTTTAAAGTTGCATTGTTGTGTTGGTTTTCTTAGAGCTTGCCTCACTAAGCAAATTTGCTTACGCTCTCTTTTACCAACAGTGCAGATAATTGAGACGTTTTTTGGTGGCAAGGAGGCTAAGGATATCCAAAGAAGTGAGAAGCTCATGTATGGTGATGTTTTCGTATGCTTTAGTAATGGTATTTGGCAATGGGGACCTATGGTTGATTTTGGGATATGTGTTTTGAACTCCCTATGGTTGTTGCAAGTTTAATATGGTATTTGAAGTTTGTAATTGTCCTTTGTGGTTTAGTTTTAGCTTGTGGCTTGCATATGGTTTTCATGACTAGGGAGCATGCCTATAGACTCAATGATCACATGCTTGATGCCATGCTTTAGCTTAGGCTTCATAATAATGATCTCTGATGTTTAATCATGTTGTTAGTGTGTTATGCTATAATCTGGGATGTGTTTGAATGTGAAAAGATGTGAAAAACCAGAAAAATATATAGTTGCAGGGCAGGGTGTATCGAAACACCCTTATCTGTTTCGGAACAGGGGCCTGAAATGGCCATAGTGTTTCAGAACGTGTAAGAGTGTTTCGGAACACTTTAGCTACTTGAGAGCCAAGTTTCGATACGGGTCTCGGAACGCACCCGAGTACCGAAACGGTCAACTCTGTTTCAATACGGCTGTTTCGATACAAGGGTCAGCGTTTCGAAACACTCGACCGTTGGTCTGCATTTTGAACTATTTCAAGTTATTGTTTCTTACATTTTAGTCCTTATTGATTATGGATGCAATTGGTTGAGTTTGGAATGTCTAATTAATTTTATATTTGACAGAGATGCATGAAATAAGACTAATTGAATATTGATAAACTTAAAATCTGCAAGGTCCTCGTCTTTTGCAAAATTTACATTTTGGTCCCTAAAAGTCTAATTCTTACAATTAAACCCCTAAATGAATTCTGATCGTTGTGCCTTTCCTACCTATGATCTTGAGTGATCACATAGGTTTAATATTGCATTTAGAAAAGATAAAAAGAATAAAAAGGGTTGTTAATCAAGGTTGACTTTCGAGTTGACTTTGGTTTTACCCATGTAATCTTCGTAGTTTGGGTCAAGCGTCTAGGCCGGGCTAAGGGGGTTATAGAAATCGTTGTCTTGATGAATGCGAGAATTCCTTCATTGTGTGCATTGACGTTAGAAGCTAAAGATAAATCTCATTTTCGGGACATTGACACCGTATGCGAATTCCCTAATGTATTCCCTGATGAACTTCCAGGATTACCCCCAACCCGTGAAGTGGAGTTTGGCATCGAGGTGCAACCTGGGACTACTCTAGTTTCCATTGCACCATACCGGATGGCATCCATGGAGTTAAAAGAGTTGAAAGCTCAAATTCAGAAATTGTAAAGCAAAGGCTTTATTCAACCGACCTCTTCGCCTTGGGGAGAACTGATTCTCCTTGTAAAGAAGAAAGATGGTTTTATGCGATTGTGTATTGACTACCGACAGCTGAACAAAGTAACCATCAAGAACAAGTATCCATTGCCTAGAATAGACGACCTATTCAATCAACTAAACGATTCCTCTATGTTCTCCAATATCGATTTAAGGTCGGGCTATTATCAAATGAGTTTGAAGGAATGGGATGTACAGAAGATTGCTTTCCATACGAGATATGGACACTACGAATTCTTGGTGATGCCCTTTGGGTTAACCAATGCACTGGCAGCTTTTATGGATTTGATGAACCGGGTCTTTAGATCCTATCTTGATAAATTCGTAGTGGTGTTTATAGACGAAATATTGATCTATTCCAAGAATGTTGCGAAACACCGAGATCACCTTCGCATCATGCTTCAAACCTTACAGGAGAAGCAGTTGTACGTAAAATTCTCAAAATGTGAGTTTTGGCTCACCGAAGTTGCATTCCTTGGACACATTGTGTCAGCTTCGGGTATTCAAGTGGACCCAAAGAAAATTCAAGCCATCGTAGATTGGCATCCACCGAAGAACATTGGTGAAGTCAGAAGCTTCCTTGGGCTTGCTGGCTATTATAGAAGATTCGTAAAAGGGTTCTCTATGATAGCCGCTCCTTTGACTAAGTTACTGAGGAAAGAAGCTACTTTTGTTTGGACCGAGGTTCAACAGCAGAGTTTCGCTCAATTGAAACAAGTATGGACTCATGCACCAATCCTGACCTAACCCGAGTTCGGAAAAGGCTACACAGTTTATAGTGATGCATCACATCTTGGGTTAGGATGTGTATTGATGCAAGAAGGCAAAGTCATCGCTTATGCTTCGAGACAGCTTAAGCCGAACGAAATGAATTACCCTACTCATGATCTTGAGTTGGCTGCAGTTGTCTTTGCATTGAAGATCTGGAGACATTACCTCTACGGAGAAAAATGTTACCTCTTCACCGATCATAAAAGCCTTAAGTATCTATTGACCTAAAAAGAATTAAATCTTCGACAATGAAGGTGGATGGAACTTCTTAAAGATTACGACCTTGTCATCGATTATCATCCAGGTAAGGCCAACGTCGTAGCTGATGCACTTAGCCGAAAACCTTTGCCTGGTGAACATTGACACTGAATATAGATTTATATGTATCATATGGCACATTGACTCATCGCAATATCGTCGCCTTGTAGCTCCTCAGGCAATTAATGCTCACTTTTGACTTCGGAAGCATCGTTGTCTTGTAGATGAACTTCAAGTTCAGTCTACTACCGTTTCGAGAATCAAGGCTTTGCAAGAGCAAGATCCTGAGCTTCAATCCATTATCTCTAAGTTATCAAATAACCCCGACTTAAGAATTAATTGTGAAGGGCTCTTATGTTTCCTTGATCGGGTTTGTGTACCTAATGATGAATCTCTTCGCATTGACATCCTTTCAAAAGCTCATTCAAGTTCTTTTTATGTTCACCCCAGGTCTGTGGAAATGTATAAGGATCTTCATGAACTCTATTGGTGGCCAAGCATGAAGCAAGCCATAGTGGATTAAATATCTAAGTGTTTCATGTCCAAACATGTTAAAGCAGAACATCGTGTTCCCACCGAATTGTTGCAACCTATCAATCCACCGAAATGGAAGTGGGAGAATATCACTATGGATTTTGTTAGTGGACTGCCTTTAACTCCCACAAAACATGATGCCATATGGGTTATTGTAGATCGTTTCACCAAGTCAGCTCATTTCATACCGGTTAGAATGGATTACGGTCTCCCTAAATTAGCTAATTTGTACATCAAGGTAGTGATCCGACTCCACGGAGTACCTAAGTCTATTATCTCCGATCGAGACCCTCGATTTGCATCTCGGTTCTGGAGAACCTTACAAGAAGCTCTAGGCACCAGAGTTAATCTTAGCATATCCTTTCACCCTCAAACTGACGGCCAGTCAGAAAGGGTAATTCAGGTAATTATCGAAAGACTCTTCCATTGAACCCTTGGAAATCTGTATTGTTATTGAACCTTCCTATACAGATCTTAGAAGATATGCTTCGAGTATGTATTATTGACTTTGGTGGAACTTGGGAGAAATCTCTACCCCTTGTTGAGTTTGCCTACAATAATAGCTACCAGGCTTCAATCCAAATGGATTCGTATGAAGCATTGTACGACAGACGATGTCAGACTCAATTATGTTGGTCTGAACTTGGTGAAGGAAAAATGTTGGGCCCTGATTTACTTCGGGATACTGAAGAACGGGTTACCATTATTCACGATCGCTTGAAAGCTGCCTTTGACCGACATAAGGCCTATGCTGACCTCAAAAGAATAGATATTGAATATGAATTTGGTGAAAAAGCCTTTCTTAAAGTGTCACCATGGAAGAAAGTTTTGAGATTTGGCAAGAAAGGAAAATTGAGTCCCCGATTCATTGGACCCTTTAAAGTCATTGAAAGAATTGGCCCGTGGAGTATCGTTTATTGTTACCCTCTAAATTGAGTAAAATCCATGATGTTTTTCATGTATCGATGCTCCAGAAATACCGTTCTAATCCTTCATAAATTGTGGAACCCGAGTCTGTAGAAATTCAGCTAAATTTGTCCTACGAGGAAGAACTGGTTCAGATTCTTGCAAGAGAAGTCAATAGGCTTCGCAACAAAACTATACCGTTAGTTAAAGTGCTCTTGAAGAGCCACTCTGTTGAAGAAGCTACATGGGAACCTAAAGAGACCATGAAACAACAATATCCACATCTCTTCGGTTCAGGTAAAAATTCGAGGACGCATTTTTCTTAAGGAGGGGAGAGTTGTAACACCCCAAAATCCGGTCTAGTCGAAAATAGGTTTCGGTGATCGGAAATCTCACATCAATAAAGTCAAAAAATTATATCAGCTTGTTAATTATTTGATATTAGACTCTAATTAAGTTAAATTATTGTCGTTGGACCCTATCGAATAATATCAAAATCTAATACATGACTAAATTGAGGAAATTGCAAGTTTGGGGGCAAGATTATAGTGTAGTTGGAGTTGAGGGACTAATCTTGTGATTAGCGCCTCCTTGATTAAAATCTCATCTACGTGGGATGATTTGAGAGCAAGCTAAAAATTGCTAAGGAAAAATAAATAAGCAAAGGAATGGCATAGGAAAAGCTTACCGGGAATTTTCTAAGCAAGCACCTCAATTATCATCTTCATCATCTTCCTCCAAGCTAGCACCTCCATTGGAGAGCAAGCTTTAGTTTAGCTTTTATTCGATTTATAGATATCGAATCGTTGCTATCGTTCGGGTAAGCAATATTCCTCAATCAATCATTGGATTCCATGAATGAATCAAGCTTAATCTCAAGCTAGCATTTTGACCATCCATGGATAATCTATCGTTGTTGTTTATATTGAAGTCGGATCTCGATTTTGATATCATAATATCGATCCTAATAATCTCCCTATTGATTTTCTAGCTCAAGAAGTAGAGGGAGAGGTTTCGCCATCTCCATCGAAAGCTAGAAACAAGGGTGTTGTCATCCGAGAGCCGTAAGAGCATCAGATATCAAGGTGAGTGTAGTTGGAGTCTCAGGATTAGGCGAGGATCCTTCCCGAATTCGTTGGCATTGTTTTCGATTAGAATAACTAACATTGTTTGGAAGGATATTGTGTCGGATTATTAATCGGAAGCATTGGGTAAGTATTGGTAAGTTAAGTATTGTGCATCGATCTTTGATATTGTCATGGCTATTATGCATTGGAACAATGTAGTTGTTGTTATTGAAATATAGAAAATAGATTCATCGATCATATTCATTGATGGTATGAATATTGAGCATCTATTGTTGTTGTTATAGTCATTGAACATTGTTATTGGACATTGTTATTGAAATTAAAACATTGAAAGCATTGGACATAGTAATGATCATTGGACATTGATTTGATGTTAATATCGAACCTTGGATTTGAACGGACTTTGGATTCAATTGGCATGTCATAGAATTCATGAGCTCAGTGTATGGGTGGACTACGGTCCTAAGGCTATGACCTATATTGATTTTGCGAGGAGGAGGGATTTGTTTTGGTATTGGTCATATTGGCGAGGCGGAGGGATGTGTTTTGGTACTGGTCATATTGGCGAGGCAGAGATACTAGACCTTTTATTGATTTGGCGAGGCATAGGAATTCACATATCCACTATCTTGATTCAATCCAAGGGTTATTAATGAATTTGATATGTAAATATTGTATTTTGAAAAATAATAATTATATTGATAAGCATGAGATTATGTATATGCATCATTCATTGTTATTTACATTGTTTGTGATTACCTCACTAGGAAATGTATGCCTAATGTATCTCATCTCATGCATTTCAGGTTAAAGAATCGACCCATTTCGGAAGATCGGAAAGGTCAAGGCAAGACAAGTCACTACAAGTCAAAGTAGTGTATTTTGAATTTGTGAACTCCTAGGAAGGTGGAAAAGTAGTTGAACTAGTCTTTTGTGCCCATTTTGGTATGCTTGTAATGTGTATAAGTTGTAATGTTATTAAAGGCCCTAAAATGACTCACATAGGTGAAAATCTAGTAAACGTGTTCCAATGATCATGAAATTTGGCATGCCAGTAGTTTATAGCATTGAAATATTATGTGTAAAGTTTCATTGCATTTGAACATCGTTTGGTAGGTCAATTAGATTAAAAACTACAAAATTTGTCATTACATGTTAGGTCGTATCGATACGGGGTAATGGCGTATCAATACGGTTAAGTATAATTGAACTTAAGGAACACGACATATCGATACGGTTTGGAGCTTTACCGAAATGATTTGCCACTGGAATTCTTTGTTTCAATACATGCCTAACCTGTATCGAAATGGATCGAAGGTCAAAGTCAAGGAAACTTAACCTGTACTAAAACAGGGATTACTTGTATCAATACGGGTAATGAGCAAAATCAACCAAGGCTGACTATCGTGCACCCGTATCGAAATAGCCTAAAGGTGTTTTGATACATGGTTATTTAATTTGGTTAAAAAGGCTTAATTTGGAAGTTTACAATGTTCATAAATTGCTCACTGGAATTAGGATGATTAAATTGGATGAGTAAATAAATTTCGATTAGTATGAAAATTTACATATTTGTTAATATTGTATTGAATTTCACTATGGTATAATCAATTGCATCGAAGGATCTCTAACTTATCATATTACAATTTAGCCCCTAAAACTTGTAATAGTTATGAATTGGTCCTAATTGATTAATTATCGCTTCATAATGAATGGATTGGACTAAGATGTATGTTCGGTAGAGTTTTATTAGTTTAACATTGATCATATCTCGATTATGAAATGAAATTTTATCGCACCGATCACCATACTATTAATCGGTACCACTTTCCGACCCGGTTCTCGACTAGGCCGGGAAGGAGGTGTTACATGATGACTTATTTAATTTACTTTTGTCTTTTATGTTATTATATTAACTGTCAGTCAGTGAACTACCAAGTTTATATTTCTAGATCTGCCCCTGTCAACATATCACAAGTTTAGTCGAAAAATATATTTATTGAAACAATATAAACGTTATCTTTTTAAAAAGAAAAATTGATGAATGAATAAATATTATGTTATTCAAACTCATGTTTATAATTGGGCTATGACGGATTGGAA
This sequence comes from Hibiscus trionum, assembly GCA_030270665.1. Lineage (NCBI taxonomy): Eukaryota > Viridiplantae > Streptophyta > Magnoliopsida > Malvales > Malvaceae > Hibiscus > Hibiscus trionum. Next base: position 1,233,920 of record BSYR01000007.1, on the reverse strand, counting down.
TTATTATTAGTGATGGATCTTTAGAATGTGGTTTAAGGTGACAAATTTCATTTTTTTGTAAAATTAGAGAGAATAAAAAAAATTGAAAATTTTTAAGAGGAAATTTAATTTAAAATATTTAAAAAATATAAAATAACAATATTTAAAATGTTTGAAGACTGCTATTGTGGACTCGATGAAGCGATTAGTTGTTGGCTTGAGGAACTCGATCACTTAAAGTGTTGATAGTACGGCTTGGGAGAGACCTCCGCGGGATGGCTCAAGCTTAATGTTGGTGGTGCTGCGGTGGGAGGGGTTGTACGCTTGGAATTTGGTGTTTGGAGATTTGGCTTTGCACGTAGCATTGGGCGTTGATCGGTTCTCAATGCGAAATTACAGGCACTTGTCGATGGTTTAAGGCATGCTTGGCGTATGGGGTTTCGATGCTTTGTTTTAGAATCTGATAGTAAGGAGGCGTTGAGGCTCTAACGGATGGCTCTACCGGTCACGATCATAATGTTTTGATAGTGGTGGCGAAGGAGTTGCTGAACCGTGATTGGCAGGTGAGAGTGAAGCACGTTCGATGTGCTGGAAACCTGGTCGCAAACCGGCTTGTTGGTGCTGTGCGGGGTCACCGACTTGGTGAGTGGATTTATTGGGATCCTCCGGAACATGTAAGGAGTGCGTTGCTAGGGGATTTGGTGTGGTTTTCCCAGGATGCAGCATATATTAGTTTTGAGGGGCAGCTGCCTGCCATGGGTGTTGGCTGATGGTGGCTTTGGGGTGTTGTGCTTGTGCGGTTGGTCTTGTGTTTCCTTTTGGATTTGTTTGTTTAGTAGATGCTTGCAGTAACTACGATCTTAGACACCCTTTTTCCTCCAACTAGGTTGAGGGAGGTTTTTAATTAGGTCTAAGTTGTAGTGTTCCCTTTAATCAAAAAAATTCTTAAGAAAATTAACAGTCAAAATATTCATTTTCCAAATGTTTAGGCCACGCCTCCTCTAGCACCATAAGGGTCCGGCCATGATTATTATTAGTATGGAAGTAAGGTGAGCGTTCAATCGAGTCGAGTTAAAAAAATTCGAGTTATTCGAGTTAACGCTTCATATTTTACAACTAAAATTTTATTTGAATTTTTTTCGATTCGAGTCTAGTTCGAGTGGAGTTGAGTTTTCGAGTTCCTATACATATTTAATTGTAATTATTTATGAATGTTATAGTATAGTTTGATTGCAATTTAACGACTTTCTCTAATCATATAAGATATGCATGTATATTTCATCATATTTTTTCATATGTGACATATATTTGTTCATATTTTTTATATTGGTATATATATATCATGAAAATTTGAGGGACTCGACTCGAACTTAAAATTTTGAGTTATTCGAATTTCCATTTTACAACTCAAACTTTATTTGAAATATTTTCGAGTCGAGTTTATGTAATTTCGAGTCGAGTTAGAACGATTCGAGTTTCTTTCGCCTTGAGTAGAGTTAAAAGTTTTAGTTTTTTTCGAGTCTCAAGTTTTTCTCACCCCTATCCAGAAGTACTTAGTATCCAATATGACAAAAACTCTCCCTTTTGAGCCGCTACACTCGAAAAAAGTTTAAACCAATTTGAACAATTTAGTTTTAAAGCCCATATGGAAAAGAAAAACCCTAAAATTTCCCCTATATATAGTCTTTATAAGAGACTCAACTCAACAATCTACAACAGACTGTTGTTTATCCGAATTTCGAAGTCATTTTAGTCTTTGCTTTTGGTCTCATTTAATCAGAAAATCAAGGTTGGCAATTAGCCAGTCATATATTTAGCCTATCAGCTTATTTTCTTTGTGTGAATGGTCAGTATCCCACCGAAATCAGGTATATTGTTATTGACTATTACGATTGTGTGAAATTAGAACTTTTTGTTTCATTTTTACGCTCTTGAGGCCATTAACTACATTGCTGACAATTTTTTTTATATCTTTTGGCTAAGTTTGACGAGTTTGATATTGGCTGCTAAGTTTGTTCCCCCCCTCATTTACTGATTACCATCACTCTTTTATATTACAATGAGCGTTTGCGTATGAGTTGACGCTATAATTTTTCTCCCTTTTCGCTCAACTAATTTGGTAGCCTAAATGGCTACTCCACTAAAGATAAGGGGAAATTTCTCTTTTAAAAAAATCTAAAATTTGGATTTTGGACTTTTGATGGTTGGGGTTTGGCTAGGATGAAATTGTTGGACGAAGGAAACGGTAGATCGGGAGGTTATTGGGTTTAATTAGTTTGAAATTTTGATTTATCTAATTTTGATGATATTTCAGAGGAAGAAAAGGCTTTGGCGATTTCCATTTTTAAAATGATACATCGGTGAGAGAACTGTTAACCTAAGAAAAGTATTCCAAGATCTCAAGGTACTAAGTTGAGAGACTCAACCAGAAGCAGGGTATGCCACAAGCCACATGAAATGTTATTTTGGGTAATAACCCTCTATCATAACCTGAGAAGGATCGATTACATCACTAAGCCGAGTTTTATTTAGAAAATAATTTTGACTAAAGTTCTAAAATTTTCAATTTAATCAATAAACATTTAATTTGCTTCTATTTTTCGCTCTGTCGTTAAATACTTAGTTGAGTTATGATTAGTAATCTATCGTTTAAAAATTGTTGATCAAACATTAATTATTGTAGATCAAAGTGGTTTAGTTTTTTAATGAGTTTTGAGTTTTGGGTTGTGTTTCTTTGGGGACAATGAAGCGTGTTCGTTGGTGTTTTGAGTGGTTGGGAAGATGCCGAAAAATAATGGTTTCAGAGCTAACATGAAATAAGGATGAAACTATAAAATGTCTATAAAAGAATTAAAGTTGGTTATTAAATTGAAACTTTTTAAAGATTAGTGACCAAAATAGGAATGATGTCAAAGTTTAGTGATGAACTTTATAATTTATCCAAGTAAATTTAGGTTTAACAGTAATTGAAGTGCACCTAGGCACCACAACACCATGTTCTTGATGTGGCAGGTCAAGATGTGTGCAATTCTTACTCAAATGGATTTAGACAATGCCATATTAGCGGTATGATCATATGCCATCATCTTGGACTCCTGAGGAGAAACAACGCCATGAATAGAAAGTCCATATCATATATTAATCTGTATTTGTCAGATAAAATTTTATAAGATGTTATGAAGAGGACGTCGGTTCAAGCTATTTAGTATTGTTGTCAACTGTCGTCACACGATGTACCGTAGTACTGGTCAAACCCTCCTACTGTCGCCAAATAACCACAAACACTTCCCTCCTACTGTAGCCAAATAAAGGCCTTGGCCCTGGACCGTAGTCCACCCAAAAGACGATGAGCTCTAGACTCTAAAGCATGCCTTCCTACCTAAGACCAACTAGCAAACAAGAGCTTTATTAAACTTTAATTATCAAGCTTTCAAGTATAAGTATTTAGGTAATGATCATCTAAGTATCAAGCTTTCATTATATCAAGTGTTTAAGACAAAATCATTCAAGTATCAAGTTTATTCAAGTTCAAGCATGGTTTATCAAGTTAAGATTGCCCTTAGGCCTAATAGAGCCTTAGCTCCCATGTATCACACATTGTCATTGATTCAAGCAACCATCAAAATCATATATACGTCTAAGGGCATTCGAATGAATCAATTCAAGGCATAGAAGACAAGCATTCAATCATGTTTCATTTATCATTAACAAGTCAAGTAGCAAGCATATTCAATTCTAAGTCTTTATTTTTATCCATTCTTCCCTTAATATCAATTACCAAGTGTATATTAAATTCATTTCATAACATCAATCATAGAGCAAGAAATTAGGCATGCAAATTTGGTTAGGACCTAAGTCCTAACCCTATTTAAAACTACACTCACAATACTCCAAGCTAAGCTATTGATCCTTATGTAAATCCCTTTTTCCTTCCTACTAGCTTGGCTAACCTTCTCCTCTTCAAAAAGATCCTCAACTCCTTGTTTTCAAACCACAAAAGACCATATAAACAATATTAGAATCTAAATCAACCAAGACAATTTTATGCATTCAAATATATACTTCATTACAAACATCAAAACAGTTTCTGCCAAGCAGCATGCATATCACTCACTAAAATGCTTATATCTTTTAATCCGTATGTCGAAATTTAAAACCGTTTACACCGTTAGAAAAATAATTTAATTTTCTTTCTAACCATACAAGCCTTGCGGTTTTAGTTTTTATAGATTAATACAAATTTTATCACAAAGACAAGTCAAATTACATCATCCAAAACTGTCCAGTTTACATCAAGGTACATTTTAGTGAGGAATTAGTCTATGATCCTTATTGCATTCAATTAACTTCTCCCATGTTTCTAATTCCAATTTCCAGCCTTCAATTTTACCCAAAACAGTCTCGAATTCATTATTTCTTTCAAAATTGTCCCTAGCTAGTCAATTAAGCAATATAAGTGACTAGTTTCATTACCAGCTTAATTTTCAGCATTTAACCATTATATCTAATTATTCAATGATCTAAGTAATTTAATTATCATGTTTTTCCAGCAAGTTTTCATTCAATTTAAGATTCAATTCATATACTATTCGAATTACACTTTCCAATTACAAGAGATTATAAACTATGATTTTCATGCATACAACTCCCATTCTGTCAAGCATGTTTACCTCATAAATTCACTAACAATTTGACAAGTTATCAAGCAAAAATCAAAGATCATTTCATATATAAACACATGCAGCAACAATTCCATGAACTCAATCTTATACACTAACATATTCAATCATTCAAATCAAGCTTTGTTAAAGAAAATTAGGTTGAATTTTACTTACATATCTTCATAGCAATAAATTTCCAAGAAGAATTACTCAACATCCAAGCATCAATTCCACTTCAATGGTTTTTTCTCTCAAGTAGCTCTCTCTCTAGTTTTTCATTCTAACCATTCGGCCAAGGGGAGAAAGATGAAGATGGATGCTGACTCGTCTTAATCTCCCTTGGTGAATTGTCTAATTTATCCCTAAATTATCGACTAACTAAAGATATAAGCAAGGTCATTTAGGAATGTTAGAATTTATCATGCATTCTCTTAATTTGTTGCTTGTTTCGGTTTAATCCTCTTGATTTGGTCACCAAGCTTTCATGTTCTTTCAATTAGACCCTTAATATCCTAATTAGCTTAGGATAAAGCTTAATTAAATTAGCAAATCAAGTTACTAGCTTCAATACTTCTAGGCTATGATTTAGGGCATTACAATTCTCCCTCTATTAAAAGATATTTGCCCTCGAATTTACCTAAGTTGAACAAGTGAGGATATTGATTCCTTATCATAGCCTCAGGTTCCCAAGTTGCTTCCTCCATCTTATGATTTCTCCACAAGACTTTCACGAGGGAAATGTTCTTGTTTCTAAGCCTCCTTACTTCCTTGTCAAGTATTTGTACTGGTTCCTCTTCATTAGATAGGTCGAGATTCAATTCAACCTCTTCGAGCTCTAAAACATGAGAAGGATCGGATCTATACTTCTGAAGCATCAAGACATGGAATACATTGTGAATCTTGTCAAACTCACTAGGGAGAGCTAACCGATAGGCCACTAGATCTATCCTTTCAATGATTTCAAAAGGATCGATAGAACGAGGGTTGAGCTTCCATTTTCTTCCAAACCGGAAGACTTTGTTCCAAGGAGATACTTTGAGGAAGACCTTGTCTCTAATGTTTTACTGAATGTCCCTTCTTTTCAAGTCGACATATGCTTTTTCCCTATCAAAGGCTTGCTTCAATCGACCGTGAATGATTTGGACTTGCTCTTCAGTTTCTCTAAGTAATTGAGGTCTTAAAATCTTGTTTCTCCTAGTTCAGACCAGCATAAGGGTGTTCTACATTTTCTCCCATACAAGGCTTCAAACGGAGCCATTTGGATCGATACTTGGTAGCTATTGTTGTAGGCAAACTCTATAAGAGCCAAGGACTTCTAATTCTTTCTGAAGTCCATGACACAAGCTCTTAGCATGTCTTCAAGTACTTGTATCACCCTCTCCGATTTGCCATCGGTTTGTGGATGAAAAGTTGTGCTTTGATTTAATTTAATCTCAAGGGCTCGTTGCAAGGATCTCCAAATTTGAGCTGTGAATCTGGGGTCTCGATCGGAGATTATAGATGCAAGGACTCTGTGCAAGCATACAACTTCACATATATACAACTCGGCTAAGGTATCCAGGCTATATATCATTCGAATCGAGATGAAGTGAGCCGATTTAGTGAATAAATCTACTATCACCCACACATCATCACACTTTCTTGGAGTGCAAGGAAGACCACTTACAAAGTCCATGGTGATTCAATCCCATTTCCACTGAGAAAATTTGATGGGTTGAAGTAATCCAGTGGGAGCTCGGTGTTCGGCTTTGACCCTTTGACATGTTAAACATCTTGACACGAAATCTGTGATGGTTGCCTTCATGCCTGGCCATAAATATAGAGGCTTTAGATCCTTGTACATCTTAACAGATCCAGGATGAATCGAAAAAGAGCTTTGATGAACTTCTTGCAAGATTTATCTCTTCAATTCTTTATTATTAGGGATACAAATCCTATTCTTAGAATGGAGCAATCCATTCGAATGGACGGAGAACTCAAGGTTGGTTGTAGGCTGTCGAATAGTCCCGCTTTAAGTGCAAGTCTACACTGATGCCTAGTTTTAATATAAAAGATATTGTCTCGATAGGGATTGGGAAACCCTTTAGAATTTATCTTCCTGCACAAGTAAAAATAAAAACACAAGTAAATTGAGGTTTGTTTGAATCGATTAAACTAAATGCAATTAAAATAAAGAGTCGAGAAATCAGATTGAGAAAATAGGACGGTATTGGTATGCGTTGTAGTGTGGATTTTGAATGCTCCGTCTCAGCAAAGTATTGCAGAATCGTTTTAACAGTCTGGATGATTTTAACAGAAAACTGCCTTGGCAGATGCCCGCCTCGGCAGAGACTACGTTGCTACCCGGGCGGCTAAGCGACAATTAAAGGTTTGGAAAGGCTTCCTTCAGTGACTCCTTATCCCTAAGTCGAGGTGCTATTGGCGAACACGTCTTGATAATACCTCCCGATGTTAATCAAAGGATGAACACCAACCAATGCTAAGCCTCCTTTAGCCGCTGAACTTCCAACTTATTCTTAAGACGAAGTAGTTTTACCCTGGATTGGATAAAATTGTGTTTACTCGTTCTTTAGTTCAACTCTCCTGAAATTGAACAAATAGATAAATTGCAACTTCCTCTCCCAATTTGATTACAAACAATTGAAAACCAAGAGTAAACAAACTTTGAATTTTATTGCAATAACTTTAATCTAAACTGCCCTAGCAACAACTTGTCATGCCTTTTTTTGGTTTTCTACTTGTATATTCTTGTATTGTCATATGCCATGGCTCTGAATTCTTCGATCTCAGTCAGGTACATGAGTCTCTTTTTCTCGACTTTGTCCAGTCTAGGTTTACTTCCTTGATGGCCCAGTATGCCTTATGTTCAATCTCAACGGGCAGGTGGCAGGTTTTTCCATACACGAGCCGATAGGGTGACATGCCCAATGAGGTCTTATAGGTTGTTCTATATGCCCCTAATGCATCATTGATTTGAAGAGACCAGTCTTTCCTAGATGGGTTAACCACCTTTTCGAAAATGTTGTTCAGATCATTGTTTGATATTTTATCTTGCCCATTGGTCTGAAGATGGTATGCCGTGGCAAATTTGTGTGTGACACCAAATTTCTTCAATGCCTTGGCAATCAGTTTTTTTTCAAAGTGTCTTTCCTCGTCACTTATGATGGATTTAGGGATTCTAAACCGTGTAAAGATATGCTTTTGGAGAAATTTCAGAACGGTTTTGGAATCATCCTTTGGTGTAGCTGTAACCCCCTTAACCCGGCCTAGACGGTTGACCCGAATTAAGAAAGTCACACGGGGAAAACCAAAGTCTACCTGAAAGTCAACCTTGATTAACGACCCTTTTTTTTTCTTTTTAAAACTTGTCTAGATGCACATTAAGCCTAATTGTGATCACACAAACATCATACCAAAAGATCACAAACATCAGAGATCAAATAGGGACTCAATTGAACAATTTACAACTTTAGGGACCAAATTGTAAGTTCTGATAATTATAAGGACTTAATCCAAATTGAAGTTACCAACTTGAAATTAATCAGGTTTCATGCTTCTCTGTGAAATTTCAGCTCAAAAGGGCTTCCCAAACTCATACAATTGCACAAACAAGTTTCAGGACCAAAACGCAAACAATTCAAAACATATAACTGCCAATGTCAGCCCCCAACGGTCAACCGTTCCGAAACGGGAGACAGCCCGTTCCGAAACGCGGGGCCGTTCCGAAACAGGCATAGCACGTTTCGAAACGGGGGTCTGGCAGAGGCTTTTCCGTTTCGGAACGACCCTTCCCGTTTCGGACGCCTGGGCACGATTAAGGCAGCCGTTCCGAAACGGTAGGTGCTGTTCCGAAACACCCTGCCCAGATTACTCCAAAACTCAACTTTAAACATGCAATTACACAACCAATCATGCTCCAAATGCTACCAAACTTTGCCAACATGCAATTCAACATATAAACAACATATTAGCATCACCAATTCAACCAAACATCTTCATATGCAAAAAGCCCCAAATCTATAGGCATGCTTCCTACACAAGCTAGCTATTCAACACCAAACTTCCAAAACAAGCATATAAGGTTCCAATTCAATAGCCAGCAAACACATCAACATTTAACATACTTAGGGAGTCTCCAACACCTCCCAAAACATACACATTGGTCCCCCATTGCCAAATCACACAAAAGCTAAAATGTACTTATAAAACCTTCATACATTGAGCTTCACTTGAACTTGATTGCTTGCCCTATCTTGCTGCCCTCAAGGTACTCTAATGCTCTGCATTATTGAATTAAGAAAACGAAGAGAGCGTAAGCAAAGCTTAGTGAGGAATGCTCATTTAAACCATTCCATAATGCATTTATAAAACACTTTATAAAACATGCTTCAAACCATCATTTTCACATGCTCAAAAGCATACTTAAACATGCATCTCATGCATCAAATCATAACATGTCATATTGGCCACAAGTGATAAATTCCATTTCTTTAAACACAAGTTCATCAACTTTCACCCCAAGGACTTTTAAACACCTTGGCCCCAAGGACTTTTAAACACCTTGGCCTATGGACTTTTAAACACCATAGAATGTATCTCATCAAGGACTTTTAAACACCTTGATCCCAAGGACTTTTAAACACCTTGGCCATGGACTTTTAAACACCATGAAACGTAACTCATCAAGGACTTTTAAACACCTTGATCCCAAGGACTTTTAAACACCTTGGCCTATGGACTTTTAAACACCATAGAAAAGGATCACCTAAGGACTTTTAACCACCTTAGTGTCCACAACATGAACCATCCAAGGACTTTTAACCACCTTGATGTTCATAAGTAACAAGGCTCACTCAAGGACTTTTAACCACCTTAGTGACCTTAACATTTTAAAAACATCACTTGCCAATATACATCATTTTCATCACTTACATCACTGTTTTAAAGCATAAAACCAAGCCATATTCATCATGCATTTAAAAGCATTAAACCACATCATTTCAATGTACAAAAGCAAGGAACTCCTACCTAGAGTTACCTTCAACATATGGCTTACATCATCAGCAAAAACCATGCTAAAACATGCTTTCAAAACAGTATGTAAAACATGCAAATTATCATTTCGCATCACAACAAAATCATGGCCACCACTAGAGAGAAATTCCGAAAACTTACACTCGAGCTTAGCAAAGTTGTTTAGACTTAAACTAAGCTCCCAAGACATTGGTTTCAAAGCCGAAAACCCAATTCCACTCACCGATTCCACTTCGCCACTTGCCGAAGCACGAATTCAAGCTTCCGGATCAACAACTCTTGGATCCAAAGATGCCTCCCCTGATTAAACACATTAAAGCAGAGGTTTAATGCATCATCAAGCATCAAAAGCTTCAATGAAAGCACTCAAACTCGCTGCTCTCATTCATACACCAATTTCGGCCACCAAACACAACCGAAATTGCATCAAAACCACTTCTCAAAAAAGCCCAGCCATAAACCAGCAAAACCTAACATCCATCAACACCATATAACATCTAAAAACAACCTATTAACATCCTTATATCTCCAGCAACAACAGATCCACAAGATCACCACAAAAACATCCAAGAAACATAAGCTAAACTTAGGAAACACAACCTATCCGGGATTGCATCAATCAAAACTCATTTCCTTATCAATTTAGAGTTCATTTAACATCCAAAACACATCTTAAATCACAGGTTAATCAGATCTAACGAAAATCATGAAAAATCATCAAATCTTGCATTATAAGTCAAGATCCAATTCCAAACTCAAAAGCCTTTAATTAAACATCAATCAAGAGTTGATAACTTGGGAATTTCAGTAAAGAACTGATAGTTTAGAGGAGAAGGACGTTCTTACCTCCAAACTTGTGTTTCTCCACTTTTTGGAATGAAAATCCTTGAAGAATCAAGAAGCAATTGAAGAGGTTTTGAAGATATGTTGATTAGGAATCAAATGAGAGTTGAATGGAGGGATTTAGGTGAAGAAATCAGATCCAATTCTCTGGAAAAGTAGTGTTTGGTTTGAGAGAAAAAGAGAGAAAGAAAGTTTAGCAAAGTTGGTTACAAAATCCAAAAATAGCCAAAATGGCTTCCCTCCAATTTTAATAACCTTTAAAATCAGATTTTAGACTTAAAATATCTTAGAAAAATCTGGAGAAATCATCTTTGGATTAATAGCTCCTTAAAGATTCAAAGTTTCAACTCTTTATAAAACAGTCACCAAACTTTCGAAAATTACATTTTGGTCACTAGCCAAAATGTCATACTTCCAAAACCCATTTTTCAAAATTGATTTCACAGTTCACTTAATTATATTAAAAGATGATTTTAGAACATTTTTCCATATTTTTAATGCAACCCGAACTAGGCTTTCCTAAATTCACCTCTTAAGATTCGAACAGCACTTTGACCAAACCGGTCAACGCCCAAAACTTCCAAGCCCAAAACCGGGGCGTTACAACTCTCCCCCCCTTAAGAAATTTCGTCCTCGAAATTTACCTGAAGGAAAGAGATAAGGAAACTGCTTCAGCATATCTTCCTTCCGCTCCCACGTGGCTTCCTTAACACCGCGATGCTTCCACAGCACCTTCACCAACTCAATGGTCTTGCCACGAAGAACCTTGCTATCCGAATCCAGAACCTTCACCGGTTCCTCATCATAGGTCAAATCCGGATTCAAAACCACTTCCTCCACAGGCATCACATGCGAAGGATCAGATCTATACTTCCGGAGCATAGAAACATGAAACACATCATGAATCTTCTCCAACTCATGAGGTAACCTCAACCGATACGCAACAGGACCCACACGCTCAACCACCTCATATGGTCCAATGTATCTAGGGCTCAACTTGCCCTTCCGACCAAACCGCATCACCTTCTTCCAAGGCGAAACCTTCAAGAACACACGGTCACCCACCGCATACTCTATCTCCTTACGCTTTAAATCCGCGTAAGACTTCTGCCGATCAGAAGCAGCCTTTAACCGTTCACAAATGAGCTTCACCTTCTCGGTGGTTCCTTTCAACAAAGCCGGCATCGAAACCAACTTTTGACCAGTTTCAGCCCAACAAAGAGGAGTCCTACACTTCCTCCCGTACAAAGCCTCATAAGGTGCCATCTGTATGCTCGCATGATAACTATTGTTATAAGCAAACTCAACCAAAGGCAGATGCTTCTCCCAAGAACCTTGGAACTCAATCACGCAGCACCTCAACATATCCTCCAAAATCTGGATAACTCGCTCAGACTGACCATCCGACTGAGGATGATAGGATGTACTGAAATGCAACCTTGTACCCAGAGCTTGATGCAAACACTGCCAAAAACGCGATGTGAACCTCGGATCCCTATCCGACACAATCGACTTAGGCACACCATGCAGCCGCACAATCTCAGCAATGTACAGCTCTGCCAGCTTATCCAAAGAAAACGTAGTATGCACAGGCAAGAAATGCGCACACTTCGTCAGGCGATCCACAATCACCCAAACCGAATTCTTTTTCGATGAAGACAAAGGTAAACCAGATACAAAATCCATGGTAACCCTCTCCCACTTCCATTCAGGGATTTTCAACGGTTGCAACAAACCAGAAGGAAACTGATGCTCAGCCTTAACTCGCTGACACACCAAACACTTGCTCACGAACTCCGCAACGTCCTTCTTCAAACCAACCCAATAGTACTCATCACGAAGATCACGATACATCTTAGTACTACCAGGGTGCATAGCAAAAGGACTACTATGACCTTCAGTCAGAATAGCACGCCTCAATTCAGCATCATTGGGCACTACTATCCGACTCCCAAAACACAGCACACCATCATCATTGAAACAGAAATCCGAAGGTCTACCCTCCGCGATATCTTGAACATGAGACACCAAGGAATCATCCAACAACTGCTTATCCTTGATCAACTGAACCAAAGATGGCTTCACTTGCAACTCAGCCACAAGACCACCATCTCGCGATATGCTCAAGCTAGCAAACATGGCTCTCAACTCAACAGCTACCTTCCTACTCAAGGCATCAGCAACAACATTAGCTTTTCCAGGATGATACTCAATCGTCAGATCATAATCCTTGAGCAACTCCAACCAACGCCGCTGCCTAAGATTCAACTCCTTCTGAGACATCAGATACCTCAAACTCTTGTGATCTGTGTACACCGTACACTTCTCACCATACAGATAATGCCTCCAGATCTTCAGAGCAAAAACCACTGCAGCCAGCTCAATATCATGCGTAGGGTAATTGCGCTCATGCACTTTCAACTGCCGCGATGCATAAGCCACCACCTTACCCTCCTGCATTAGCACACACCCCAAACCAACATAGGATGCATCACTGTAGACCACAAACTCTTTCCCTGATTTAGGCTGAATCAAGATAGGAGCTTGCGTCAAAGCCGCCTTCAGCTTCTCAAAAGCCTGCTGTCTCGCTTCTGTCCACTCATACTTAACATCTTTCTGCAACAGCTTTGTCAAAGGAGCAGCAATCTTGGAAAACCCATCCACAAACCTTCAGTAGTATCCCGCCAAACCAAGGAAACTACGGACCTCATGAACAGATTTAGGAACCTTCCAGCTCATCACCGCCTCAATCTTCTGAGGATCAACACGAATCCCCTCAGCTGAGACCACATGCCCAAGAAAAACCACCTCTCTCAACCAGAACTCACACTTGCTCAGCTTAGCATAAAGCTGATTCTCCAACAAAGCTTGCAAAACAACCCTCAAATGCTCTTCATGCTCCTCCTCAGTACGCGAGTACACGAGGATATCATCAATGAACACCACAACAAACTTGTCCAGGTATTCATGAAACACACGATTCATCATGTCCATGAAAGCAGTAGGAGCATTTGTCAACCCAAACGGCATCACAAGGAACTCATAATGCCCATACCTTGTCCTGAAAGCTGTCTTAGGCACATCCACATCCTTCACCTTCAACTGATAATACCCTGACCTCAAGTCAATCTTAGAGAACACAGCAGCTCCCCGAAATTGATCAAAGAGATCATCAATCCTCGGCAAAGGATACCGATTCTTGATAGTCAACTTGTTCAGCTGACGGTAATCAATGCACATCCTCATAGTGCCATCCTTCTTCTTCACAAACAAGACCGGTGCTCCCCAAGGTGACACACTCGGCCGGATGAAACCACGATCAAGCAACTCTTGCAACTGCGTCTTCAGCTCCTTCAGCTCCTTAGGTGCCATTCTATAGGGAGTAATGGACACAGGAGTTGTATTCTCATACAGCTCAATTCCAAACTCCACCTCGCGGTTAGGAGGTAAACCAGGCAACTCCTCAGGAAAAACACCACGAAACTCCTTTACAACCCTGATATCTTGCACCCTCAACTCCTTAGAGCTAGGATTCATCACAAAAGCTAGATAGGCTTCGCAACCTTGCCTCAGCATCCTGCTCGCCTCCAAAGAAGATACCACATTGGCAAGAAACTTCACATTCTCACCAACCACCACAACTTCATAATCATCCGCAAGCTTAAGCGAAACACGCTTATTCTCACAATCCACAACAGCACGATGCTCAGCAAGCCAATCCATACCAAGGATCACATCGAAACCATAGAAGGGCAACTCCATAAGATCAACATGAAAGACATGCTCTTGAACAACCAAAGGACACCTTCTATACAACTTTCGAGTCACAACAGTCTCACCAAAAGAACTAGTGACCCGAACACCAACATCCAAAGACTCAACAGGCAAACCAAGCAATTCAGCATGCTCACGAAGAATATATGAATGCGTAGATCCAGAATCAATCAAAGAAAGCAATGACAAGGACTGCAAAGTAAAGGTACCTGCAATCACATCCGCATCATTCCTGCCCTCTCTCTGAGCATACACCCTCGCTTGGCCTCCACCTTCAGGCTGAATAGCTACAACATGAGCTATCCCTCGGCCACCTTCCTCTCTCCTCTGGAAATTACCACGGCCGCGCCCACGACCTCTCTGTGGTGCAGCAACAACAGGAGCACGCACCTGCTCACCAGCCAACCTCGGACAATCTCGCCTGATGTGGTCTGCAGAACCACAATTCCAGCACCCGTTACCAGCAGCCGCAACAGGAGCTTGTGCCACTCTCTCAGCACGAGGACAGTCACGCTTCAAGTGACCACGTGAACCACAGATCCAACAAGCACTAGGATCAGCTCTAGCACCGCCACCCCTAGCAGGCACACCACCACCTCTCCTGGCTGAGGACTGATACTTCTGATCTCGTCCCCTCTTGTTCCGTCCACCTCCGGAACTATACTCAGCAGCTCGCTTACCAGCACCCTTAGCAGACAAACTCAGGTTCATCTCAACGTCCTTAGCTCGGCCCACCAACACATCAAAATCAACATACTCGGCGGCCAGCAAATACATCTTGACATCCGTCACAAGACCGTAACGAAACCTCTCGCACCTAGCCCTCTCATCAGGTATCAGCTCCGGTGCATACTGACTGAGCCGTACAAACTGTACCTCGTACTCAGCTACACTCATGCTCCCTTGGGTAAGAGACATGAATTCCCGCTTTTTCTCATCCAGATATCTCACTCCCAGATATCTTCTTTTAAACACATTCTGAAAGAATGTCCAGGTAACATCAGCTTCAGCCATTCCAGAAATGGTAGTCGTCCACCATGTATAAGCATCGTCCTGTAGCAAGGACACAACACAGCCCAGCTTTTGCACATCCGTGCAACTCATCTGACCCAAGATACGCTTGGTACTTTCCAGCCAAGCCTCAGAACTCTCAGCTGACAAACCTCTAAACTCAGTCCCTCCAAGACTGCGCAGACGCTCCAAAGGCAATCTGTCTCCAGCATCTCCCTGATGCCCAGCTCCCTGAGCTCCAGCTACTGCTGCTCGAAAAGCACCCGCAATAGCTTGTACCAAAGCAGACATATCATGCATAGCTTGCCCCTGACCAACCTCTGGTCCAGCAGCTCCAGCACCAGCATCAGCTGCAGCTTCAGCTCTCGCACCTCCAGCACCACCACCAGGCGGAGGAGGGGGTAACACAGCACTACCAGTGTGCTCTTCATTCTCATTCTCGTTAGGAGCCGTAGCTCTCGCATTACCTCTTAACTCTCTACGTGGTGACATACTTTTACCATGCAACAACAATGCAAATAAAACAAAGTCAGGCCCAGCAAGGTAAGCAATCCAAGTATTCAAGCTCAATTTCATTTCAAAACAACATCTTTCCTTTAGCTTTTTTTTTGGCAATGGGTACCCTCAACATGCAACATCAGAGCATACAGCTCAACTGCATCAACACCTCAAACTACTGAACATGCTTTCAAACAACAAGCATACAAGGCAAACATGCTTCAATCATGCATACATTCATTCCCAATTACTCGAGAACTTAGCTCTGATACCACCAAATGTAACCCCCTTAACCCGGCCTAGACGGTTGACCCGAATTAAGAAAGTCACACGGGGAAAACCAAAGTCAACCCGAAAGTCAACCTTGATTAACGACCCTTTTTTTTTCTTTTTAAAACTTGTCTAGATGCACATTAAGCCTAATTGTGATCACACAAACATCATACCAAAAGATCACAAACATCAGAGATCAAATAGGGACTCAATTGAACAATTTACAACTTTAGGGACCAAATTGTAAGTTCTGATAATTATAAGGACTTAATCCAAATTGAAGTTACCAACTTGAAATTAATCAGGTTTCATGCTTCTCTGTGAAATTTCAGCTCAAAAGGGCTTCCCAAACTCATACAATTGCACAAACAAGTTTCAGGACCAAAACGCAAACAATTCAAAACATATAACTGCCAATGTCAGCCCCCAACGGTCAACCGTTCCGAAACGGGAGACAGCCCGTTCCGAAACGCGGGGCCGTTCCGAAACAGGCATAGCACGTTTGGAAACGGGGGTCTGGCAGAGGCTTTTCCGTTTCGGAACGGCCCTTCCCGTTTCGGACGCCTGGGCACGATTAAGGCACCCGTTCCGAAACGGTAGGTGCTGTTCCGAAACACCCTGCCCAGATTACTCCAAAACTCAACTTTAAACATGCAATTACACAACCAATCATGCTCCAAATGCTACCAAACTTTGCCAACATGCAATTCAACATATAAACAACATATTAGCATCACCAATTCAACCAAACATCTTCATATGCAAAAAGCCCCAAATCTATAGGCATGCTTCCTACACAAGCTAGCTATTCAACACCAAACTTCCAAAACAAGCATATAAGGTTCCAATTCAATAGCCAGCAAACACATCAACATTTAACATACTTAGGGAGTCTCCAACACCTCCCAAAACATACACATTGGTCCCCCATTGCCAAATCACACAAAAGCTAAAATGTACTTATAAAACCTTCATACATTGAGCTTCACTTGAACTTGATTGCTTGCCCTATCTTGCTGCCCTCAAGGTACTCTAATGCTCTGCATTATTGAATTAAGAAAACGAAGAGAGCGTAAGCAAAGCTTAGTGAGGAATGCTCATTTAAACCATTCCATAATGCATTTATAAAACACTTTATAAAACATGCTTCAAACCATCATTTTCACATGCTCAAAAGCATACTTAAACATGCATCTCATGCATCAAATCATAACATGTCATATTGGCCACAAGTGATAAATTCCATTTCTTTAAACACAAGTTCATCAACTTTCACCCCAAGGACTTTTAAACACCTTGGCCCCAAGGACTTTTAAACACCTTGGCCTATGGACTTTTAAACACCATAGAATGTATCTCATCAAGGACTTTTAAACACCTTGATCCCAAGGACTTTTAAACACCTTGGCCATGGACTTTTAAACACCATGAAACGTAACTCATCAAGGACTTTTAAACACCTTGATCCCAAGGACTTTTAAACACCTTGGCCTATGGACTTTTAAACACCATAGAAAAGGATCACCTAAGGACTTTTAACCACCTTAGTGTCCACAACATGAACCATCCAAGGACTTTTAACCACCTTGATGTTCATAAGTAACAAGGCTCACTCAAGGACTTTTAACCACCTTAGTGACCTTAACATTTTAAAAACATCACTTGCCAATATACATCATTTTCATCACTTACATCACTGTTTTAAAGCATAAAACCAAGCCATATTCATCATGCATTTAAAAGCATTAAACCACATCATTTCAATGTACAAAAGCAAGGAACTCCTACCTAGAGTTACCTTCAACATATGGCTTACATCATCAGCAAAAACCATGCTAAAACATGCTTTCAAAACAGTATGTAAAACATGCAAATTATCATTTCGCATCACAACAAAATCATGGCCACCACTAGAGAGAAATTCCGAAAACTTACACTCGAGCTTAGCAAAGTTGTTTAGACTTAAACTAAGCTCCCAAGACATTGGTTTCAAAGCCGAAAACCCAATTCCACTCACCGATTCCACTTCGCCACTTGCCGAAGCACGAATTCAAGCTTCCGGATCAACAACTCTTGGATCCAAAGATGCCTCCCCTGATTAAACACATTAAAGCAGAGGTTTAATGCATCATCAAGCATCAAAAGCTTCAATGAAAGCACTCAAACTCGCTGCTCTCATTCATACACCAATTTCGGCCACCAAACACAACCGAAATTGCATCAAAACCACTTCTCAAAAAAGCCCAGCCATAAACCAGCAAAACCTAACATCCATCAACACCATATAACATCTAAAAACAACCTATTAACATCCTTATATCTCCAGCAACAACAGATCCACAAGATCACCACAAAAACATCCAAGAAACATAAGCTAAACTTAGGAAACACAACCTATCCGGGATTGCATCAATCAAAACTCATTTCCTTATCAATTTAGAGTTCATTTAACATCCAAAACACATCTTAAATCACAGGTTAATCAGATCTAACGAAAATCATGAAAAATCATCAAATCTTGCATTATAAGTCAAGATCCAATTCCAAACTCAAAAGCCTTTAATTAAACATCAATCAAGAGTTGATAACTTGGGAATTTCAGTAAAGAACTGATAGTTTAGAGGAGAAGGACGTTCTTACCTCCAAACTTGTGTTTCTCCACTTTTTGGAATGAAAATCCTTGAAGAATCAAGAAGCAATTGAAGAGGTTTTGAAGATATGTTGATTAGGAATCAAATGAGAGTTGAATGGAGGGATTTAGGTGAAGAAATCAGATCCAATTCTCTGGAAAAGTAGTGTTTGGTTTGAGAGAAAAAGAGAGAAAGAAAGTTTAGCAAAGTTGGTTACAAAATCCAAAAATAGCCAAAATGGCTTCCCTCCAATTTTAATAACCTTTAAAATCAGATTTTAGACTTAAAATATCTTAGAAAAATCTGGAGAAATCATCTTTGGATTAATAGCTCCTTAAAGATTCAAAGTTTCAACTCTTTATAAAACAGTCACCAAACTTTCGAAAATTACATTTTGGTCACTAGCCAAAATGTCATACTTCCAAAACCCATTTTTCAAAATTGATTTCACAGTTCACTTAATTATATTAAAAGATGATTTTAGAACATTTTTCCATATTTTTAATGCAACCCGAACTAGGCTTTCCTAAATTCACCTCTTAAGATTCGAACAGCACTTTGACCAAACCGGTCAACGCCCAAAACTTCCAAGCCCAAAACCGGGGCGTTACAGTAGCAATGTCTTCCACCTACTTGGACACATAATCCACTGGTAGCAGTATGTATAAGTTCCCACATGATGATGGAAACAGACCCATGAAGTCGATTCCCCATACATCGAACAGTTCGACTTCTAGAATATATTCTGCAGTGGCATCTCATTCCTCCTTGAGCTGTTGCCCGTCCGTTGGCATTTGTCACACTGTTTGTAGTATGCATGGGCATCTCTATATAGTGTTGGCTAGAAGAGTCCTGATTGGAGAATCTTAGCAGTAGTTCTGGTTCCTCTATAATGTCCCTCATATGATGAGTTGCAATGGTGGAGTACTACTTGTTGTTCTTCCTCTGGTACACATATCCGAATCAACTGATCTGCACATTGCTTAAAAAAAAGAGGTTCGTCCCAATAATAATGTTCTGCATCATTTTGGAACCTCTTTTTCCATTGATAATTCATGTTATTATGAAAAATACCACTAACCAAGAAGTTTACAAGATCAGCGTACCAGGGTATGGTGGAGGTCGACATGGCTTCCAGAGGTTCTACCGCGGCCGCTTTGGTATATGCTATCTGGGCGGCTGCGAGGTCTACTATTGAGGTGGCTAGGATCTGCTCATATGGGAAGTTTTCCTAAATTTCAGTCGTGTCTGTGGGTCCTCCCTCTAGTCGTGACAGATGATTAGCAACTTGGTTCTCTGTCCCTTTTCTGTCCTTGATTTCTACATCGAATTCTTGCAGGAGAAGAATCCAGCGTATTAATCTTGGTTTTGCATCTTTCTTGGAGAAAAGTTATTTTATGGTTGAATGGTCTGTGGGGACTGTCACCTTTGTTCCGATGAGATAGGCTCAGAACTTATCAAAAGCAAAACCTACTACTAGCAGCTCCTTCTCAGTGGTGGTATAATTAACTTGGGCCTCGTTGAGCGTCTTGCTGGCATAGTAGATGACATGGAGGATTTTGTTTTTCCTCTACCCTAGCACTGCCCCGATGGCGTAGTCACTGGCATCACACATTAACTCAAAGGGCAACGTCCATTCTAGTGGTACTACAATGGGAGTGACTACAAGTTTCTTCTTCAGGGTTTCAAATGCCTCACAGCATTTGTCATCAAAGTTAAAGGGTTTATCATGTTCAAGCAAAGAACACAATGGTTTAGTTATTTTCAAAAAAAATTCAATGAAACGTCTATAAAATCCAGCGTGTCCCAGAAAAGTCCTGATCCCTTTAACAGTGGTAGGTGGCGGCACTTTTTCGATAACATCGATTTTTGCTCTGTCAATCT
Source organism: Hibiscus trionum (assembly GCA_030270665.1). Taxonomy (NCBI): domain Eukaryota; kingdom Viridiplantae; phylum Streptophyta; class Magnoliopsida; order Malvales; family Malvaceae; genus Hibiscus; species Hibiscus trionum. Next base: position 1,213,333 of record BSYR01000007.1, on the reverse strand, counting down.
CGATGCCGCGGTAGGAGATTTTATGGCCCAGCACAATGCCCTCGTCTACCATAAAGTGGCATTTCTCCTAGTTTAAGACCAGGTTAGATTCTTCACATCTTTCGAGTACTTTTTCCAAGTTGTTGAGGCATCTCTCAAAGCTGTCTCCAAAAATTGAAAAATCATCGATGAAATCTTCATACCATATCGGAAAAATGGCAATCATACATCTTTGGAAGGTTGTCGATGCATTGCAATGTCCAAACGACATCCTTCTGAATGTGTATGTTCCGTATGGGCAGATGAAGGTAGTTTTCTCTTGGTCCTTTGGAGCGATTGAAATCTGATTGTGACCCGAGTAACCATCAAGAAAACAATAGTAAGGGTTTCCGGTCAATCTATCTAACATTTGATCTATGAAAGGTAAGGGGAAGTGGTCCTTTCAAGTTGCTTTATTCAGCTTTGGATAGTCCATACAAACCCTCCAACTGGTTACAGTCCGGGTTGGGATTAACTCATTGTCTTCGTTTGTGATGACTGTCATCCCTCCTTTCTTAGGCACATATTGGACCAGAGTTACCCATGTGCTGTGGGATATGGGGTAAATAATACTGGCATCAAGCCACTTGATTACTTATTTTCTCACCACATCCTTCATGGCCTCATTTAGCTGCCATTAGGTATCGACTGTCAGCTTATGATTGTCCTCTAGGAGGATCTTATGCATACAAACTGCCAGATTGATTCCTTTTAGATCAGCAATAGTCCAACCAATGGCTTGTTTGTGTTGCCCGAGCATCTTAACAAACTGTTGTTCTTGTTCGTGCGTCAACTTGGAAGAAATAATTACAGACAAAGTGTCATTTTATCCAAGATAAACGTATTTAAGCTGCTTGGGTAGTGGTTTAACTTCCAGTTTGGGTGGCTGCTCAATAGATGGTTTTTCAATGGCGGACACTTTTGTTGTGTATTTAAGAGGTTCAAAATACTTACCTGGACGAGTACCAGTCCAGTTTACCTCTTTAGGCTGGCTGCCGAGGTAGGTGTCTAGGCAGTCGACTAAGTAGCTGTTGAGGCAGTGCCAAGAATCTCTGCCCGGGCAGTGGCTGTTGAGGCAGGGGGCATCCGGTGTGAGATTTACTTCTGTAGTTGCCTGGATCAGCTGGCACTCCTCTTTGTTATCAGCTTGCTTGAGTGTCTGAAGTACATTGAGCTTTATGTGTTGATCGTTTACCCTCATGGTTAATTCTCCCTTCTCCACGTCAATTAGAGTTCTGCCCGTGGCTAGGAATGGTCTCCCAGTATGATCGATGCATGCTAATCTGCCTCACAATCCAAAACAAGGAAGTCAGCAGGGAATATAAACTTATCCACTCTGACCAAGATGTCTTCAATTTTTCCTTCAGGGTCTAAGTAAGAGCGGTCAGCCAGCTAGAGTATGACAGTGGTGGGTCGAGCTTTCCCAATGCCTAGCTTTTCGAACACTGATTTGGGCATTAAGTTGATGCTTGCCCCAAGATCGCATAAAGGCTTCCCCACATAATGATTTCCAATGGCACATGGAATGAGGAAGCTACCTGGGTTTTTTTGCTTAGGTGGTGCTCGGTTGTGCAACATTTCCATGCAACCTTTTTTCATGGGCACAATTTCGAATTCCCTTATCCTTGCTCGTTTTGGTTCCATGTCCTTGAGAAACTTAGCATAGTTTGGCATTTGCTCTATGGCCTCAACAAGGGGTATGTTTATGTGTACTTGTTTAACAATATCTAAGAACTTCTTAAACTAGTACTCATGCTTCTGCCGCTTCAGCTGCTGTGGAAATAGAGGAGGCGACCAAATATTTTCTATACCCTCTTTGCATTGAAACCTGATCTGAGGGGGAGTAAGATGTTCATGTTTGTCTACTTTTTCATTGATTCTGTCAGGGGTATCAACATGTTTATTTGCTGAAACAGAGTGCCCTGGTACTGCCGAGGCAGTAGCATCAGCGTCTATCAAGGCGGTTGGCTCCCTTGGTTGTTTCTCTTTTGGTTCATCGGCACCGATTTCTTCGAGTTGTTTCCCACTTCTAGTTGTGATTGCTTTGCACTGCTCATGAGTTGGTCTCCATGCGACTTCAGTATCGTTGGGCAGTCCTTCTGTTGGTCGAGTGTTCATTCTTTGTGCAAACTGCCCCACCTGAGTTTCTAGTGATTTTAGAGTCGCCTCATGGTTTTGCATCCTCATCTTTGTTCTGTCCATGAAAGCATCAATTTTTTAACAAATGAATCCATGTTAGACATATATGTACCAATCTGAGATATAAAAGCATTTAAAGTCTATTCTAGAGAACTGGGTGCAGCTAGTTGCTGCTGCGGCGGCTATTGCCGCGGCAGATTCTGCTGGAATCCTTGGGGTTGATTCGTTTGGTTGGGCAGATTGAGGGTATTATTGGAGTTGCTCCAAGAAAAGATCGGATGCCTCTTCCAACCAGGATTGTATGTGTTTGATGCCGTGTTATTGCTTCTATTGTAGTTTCCTACAAAGCAGCTAGTTTCTTTGAATTATTGGCATTCTGAAGAGTCATGGTCTCCCCCACATTGTTCACAAAAGGCATCAAGGACTTTAACGTGTTGGATGTTGTTCTGCATTTTCATTACTTCCACCATTTTTGTTAGATGAGCCAATTGTGTTGTGACTGCGTCGGATGTTCCTAGCTCATTGACAGTGGCTTGTCGCCTTACTCTGCCTCGGTGGGAGGTAGGGAACTGGTAGTCTTTTTTGGCCATCCTATTCAATATCTGAATTGCTTCTATAGACTCTTTATCAAGAAGTGTGCTGTTTGCTGAGGTGTCCAACATCATTCTTGTTGGAGTGTTTTCACCATTGTAGAACATCATGACTTGTGCCCACTCCGGGAATCCATGAAATGGGCATTTTTTTTAGCAAATCGAGAAATCGTTCCCATGCCTCATACATCGGTTCATCATCAGCCTGTCGAAAGGTAGTGATTTCAGTTCACAATTTATCAGTTAAATTAACAGGATTAAATCTGGATAGAAAATCAAGACATAATTCCGTCCAAGACTCAATGGACTCGGATGGTAGACTATTAAACAAAGATTTTGCCCTATCCCTCAGTATATAGGGAAATAGTCTGAGTCTCAACACATCTAGTTGAACTCCATGTATTTTGAAGGATTTACAGATGTCTAGGAAGGATTTCATATGCTGTCGGGCATCCTCAGTGGCAGATCCTCCAAACTGTCCAGCAGGTTGGTTGCCACGGGCATTGCCTTCTCCAAGCTGCTCCATTATTCTGATGATTCCTTGTCAAAGTCTGTGTGCGGTCCTTTCAATTTTAGGATCAAGTTCTCGTAGTGGTGATGTTTGGTTCGCTCTGGTCTTAAACGAAAGAAAACCACGGGATTAAACATAAAATTAAAATGCAAGAAAATAAAAACAAAAAGATATTTAACGCCAATCCCCGACAATGACGCTAAAAAATTATAGGCTGTCGAATAGTCGTGCTTTAAGTGCAAGTGTACATTGATGCCTAGTTGTAATAGAAAAGATATCGTCTCCACAGGGATTGAGAAACCCTTCAGAATTTATCTTCATACACAAGTAAAAATAAAAACAAAAGTAAATTGAGGTTTTGTTTGAATCGATTAAGCTAAATTGAATTAAAATAAAGAGTCGAGAAATTAGATTGGGAAATGGGCCGATATTGGTATGCATTGTAGTGTGGATTTTGAATGCTCCGTCTCGGGAAAGTATTGTATAATTGTTTTAACAGTCTGGACAGTTTTGAGAGAAAACTACCTTGGCAGATGCCCACTTCGGCAGAGACTACCTAGCTGCTCGGGCGGCTAAGCGACAATTCAAAGTTCAGCAAGGCTTCCTTTAGTGACTCATTCTTATCCCTAAGTCGAAGTGCTATTGGCGAACACGTCTTGATAATACCTCTCGGGGTGAATCAAAGGATAAACACCAACCAATGCTAAGCCTCCTTTAGCCGCTGAACTTCCAACTTATTCCTAAGCCAAAGTAGTTTTACCCTGGATTGGACAAAATTGTGTTTATTCGTTCTTGAATTCAACTCTCCCTAAATTGAACAAATAGATAAATTGCAACTTCGTCTCCCGATTTGATTGCAAAAAATTGAAAACCAAGAGTAAACAAGCTTTGAATTTTATTGCAATAACTTTAACCTAAACGAATACAAGCAATCTCTCACAACTACTCAACAAAACAAACCCTTAGCCCTAGGAGAAGTTTAGAACAAGATGGACGAATGAAAGCTCTAGGGTTTTTCAAAAATCACTCGATCCCCCCTTCTTAGTCGGCTAAGGTATGCATTTATAGGGCTTGGCCTAGGTCAAAGTCGGTTTAGGGTAGGAGTACTAGTTAGAATCATATTACAACTCATTAAAAGAACAAATCTCTATCATTAATTCTTCCTAGATTCTCGTTTGACTTTTTCCACCATAACTTTGACCGTGGCTTTTCTTGAGCTTTTGGACTCCGATCCTCATGCAAGTGGTCTCTAAAAATCAGGCTCGATGTGTTCTTTCAAATGCATACCACTTTGCATTTTTCCTGTTTCCTTGGGTTGCTGCCTCGCCGACATACAATCTGCTGCCTCAGCAGAGGTCTGTGTTGGTGTGAGTAACTCAGCATGGCTCCTTACTTTGGGCTTATCCTCCGTGGCATAGTCTGATCAGCTCTTCATCAGGCTCATCAACATCTTCCATCGATTGTTCAGCTCCTTCCTTTTGCCCTCCTTGCCGCCTCGACATTGTTTGTCTGGGGGGTACCTACGCACATTTAAACACATACCTGAGCAGTATCTTTTATAGAGAAAAACAATGAAATTCATCAAATAGGGCAGCTTATGTAATCTATGCAATTTTTTCTATGGTTACCTAATAAATGCAACTAAAACATGCTTAAGTGCAACAATAATTGAGTAAACTAGGGCTAAAATGTAGGACTTTTAAACACTTAACATTGGCCTTCGAGTCAAGCTTCGAGATGATAGCTTGTAGATCATGGTCGGTTTGTTGAAGATCTTTAATTCTCGAGATCAAGCTAGATTGAACTTGAATTTCGGACAAGAATCCTTGCTTTTGATACACTCAATAATGAGCATTGATTGCATTAGGATCTACAAGAAAGGTCATGGAATTAGGCATGAAATTAAAGAGGAATTTTCGAGAATTTTAAGACTTTCGGGTAGCTTATGCAAGGTCGGTTTACGACTAAGAGCATCCGCAACCACGTTGGCTTTTCCGGGATGGTATTCGATGATTTAGTCGTAATCTTTTAGCAATTCCATCCATGTTCTTTGTCTCAAGTTCAAGTCTTTCTAAGTTAGGAGATATTTAAGGCTTTTGTGATCGGTGTATAGGTAACACTTCTCACCGTACAAGTAATGTCTCCAAATTTTGAGTGCAAACACGATAGCAGCAAGTTCTATATTGTGTGTAGGATAAAGCTCGTGAAACTTCAATTGACGAGATACATAAGCTACAACATTGTCTCCTTGCATCAGGACAGATCCTAGTCCCAAATGTGATACATCAATGAACACTGTGAACTCTTTTCCCGCTTCTGGTTGGATAAGGATCGGGGGATGTGTTAAGGCTTGCTTGAGCTGGTCGAAGCTCCTTTGATGCTTCTCCGACCATTCGAAAGGCTCATCCTTTCGAAGAAGCTTGGTTAATGGCATGGCAATAGTGGAGAATCCTTTAACGAATCGTCGATAATACCCGGCTAAATCGAGAAAGCTACTGACCACACCTACGTTCCTCGGAGTTCTCCAATCTAGAATAAATCAAATTTTCTTTGGATCCACCTTGATCCCTTTTTCCGAGATTTCAGGACCAAGAAACGAGCTCTGTTCAATTTAGTCATTAAAACATATTTTGCAATTTTTACAATTTAGTCACCATTTTCAAAATACCAATTAAATCAGTCCAATTTTATCAAATTGAACTCTCCAAAACCTTCAAAACATTATTTTAAGATTATAAAATATTTTTCCATATTTTATCTCCTTCAAAACCATTTATTTCAATTAAATCCCGAAACTAGTATAACTCGCTCGAACTAGTTCACCCGAACCCAGCTAACTCCTAAGCCCAAAATCGAGGTGTTATAGCTCTCCCCCACTTAGGAAATTTCATCCTCAAAATTTTACCTGATGGAAAAAGATAAGGAAACTGCTTCTTCATGTCATCCTTCCTGTCACACGTGGCTTCCTCCACACCAAGATGTCACCACAAGACCTTGACCAACTCAATGGTCTTTCCAAAAAGAACCTTTTTGTTTGAATCCAAGATCTCAACTGATTCTTCATCATTCGACAAATCAGGATTCAACTCTATCTCTTCAACAGGCATAACATGAGACAGATCCGATCTATATCTCCGAAGCATGGATGCATGTAAAACATCATGTATCTTCTCCAACTCGGGAGGCAACCTCAACCTATAAGCAACAGGTCCAACACGTTCAAGCACCTCATATGGTCCAATAAACGTTGGACTCAACTAGTCATTCTGAAAAAATCTCATCACCTTTTTCCAAGGTGAAACCATCAAAAACACTTTATCAACTACAACATACTCAACCTTCTTACGCTTCAAACCCGCGTAAGACTTTTGCTGATCCGAAGCTGCTTTCAACCTCTCACTAATGAGCTTCACTTTTTCTATAGTGCCCTTCAGCACATTAGGTAAAGAGACAAAATTCTACCCCACTTCCGCCCAACAAAGAGGGGTTCTACACTTTCTTCCATACAAGGCTTCGTAAGGAGCCATTTGAATGCTCACTTGGTAATTGTTATTGTAAGAAAACTCCACCAATGGTAATTTTTTCTCCCAAGAACCTTGGAAATCAATGATGCAAAACCTTAACATATCCTCCAACCCTTGGATAACTCGTTCAAACTGTCTATCCGTCTGCAGGTGATATGAAGTACTGAAATTCAAACGCGTACCCAACGCTCGATGCAAACACTCCCAAAACCTCACTGTGAAACGAGGATCACGATCCGAAATAATGGACTTAGGCACCCAATGTAACCTCACAGTCTCGGAGATGTACAAATCTGCCAACTTGTCTAACGTATACGTAGTATGCACCGCCAGAAAATGTGCACACTTTGTAAAACGACCAACAATCACCCAAATGGAATTCTTCTTGGACGGTTTCAAAGGCAAACCCGTCACGAAATCCATGGTGATTCTCTCTCATTTCTATTCCGGAATCATCAACGGTTGCAACAACCCAAAAGGAAAGTGATACTCAGCTGTAACTCGTTGACAAACCATGCACTTACTAACAAAATCAGCAACATCCTTCTTTAAACCAACCCAATAGTACTCATCCTTCAACCCAGGATACATCTTTGTACTACCGGGATGCATGGAAAAAGGACTATTATGCACCTCAGTCAAAATAGTATGCCTCAACTAAACATCCTCCGGCACAACTATTCGACTCTTAATGCACAAAACACCATCATCATTGAAACAAAAATCTGTTGGGTTTCCTTTCGCGATGTCCTGAACATGCAGTACCAATGAATCATCCAACAACTGCTTATCCTTAATCAACTCTACCAATGAGGGTTTCACTTGCAATTTAGCTGCTAAACCACCATCTCGCGATATACTCAACCGAGCAAACATCGCCCTCAACTCTACAACCACCTTTGTACTCAAAGCATCGGCTACAAAATTAGCCTTTCCTGGATGGTACTCAATCGTCAGATCATAATCTTTAAGCAACTCCAACCACCGTCGTTGCCTAATATTCAACTCTTTTTGTTACATCATCCATTTCAAACTTTTGTGATCCGTGTACACCGTACACTTCTCACCATAAAGGTAATGCCTCCAAATCTTCAAAGTAAACATTATCGCGGCCAACTCGATGTCATGCGTAGGGTAATTATGCTCGTGCACCTTCAACTGCTAAGATGCATAGCTACCACTCTACCTTCTTGCATCAACACACATCCTAAACCAACATAAGACACATCACTATAAACCACAAACTCTTTACCCGATTCGGCTTGAATCAAGATAGGAGCTTGCGTCAACACTTCCTTCAACTTTTTGAAAGCTTGTTGTCTAGCTTCATTCCATTTAAACTTGACATCCTTTTGCAACAACTTCGTTAAAGGAGCATCAATCCTTGAGAAACCATCCATAAACATACGATAGTATCCCGCCAAACCAAGGAAACCACGCACCTCGTGGACCGACTTAGGCGACTTCCAATTCATCACTGCCTCAACCTTTTGGGGATCGGCCCGAATCCCTTCGGCCGACACTACATGACCAAGGAAAACAACTTCCTTAAGCCAAAACTCACACTTGCTCAACTTAGCATAAAGCTGATTTTCCAACAACACTTGCAACACAATCCACAAATGTTTATCATGATCCTCCTCGGTACGAGAGTACACAAGAAAGTCATCGATAAACACAATTACAAATCTATCCAAAAACTCATGAAACACACGATTCATCATATCCATGAATGCAGCCAGTGCATTTGTCAAGCCAAACGACATCACCAAGAACTCATAATTCTCGTACCTTGTACGAAAAGTAGTCTTAGGCACATCCATGTCCTTTACCTTCAACTGGTAATATCCTGATCTCAAATCATTCTTAGAAAACACCGAAGCACCTCAAAACTGATCGAAAAGATCATCAATCCTTGGCAAAGGATACTTATTCTTGATCGTCAACTTGTTCAGTTGCCGATAATCTATACACATTCACATTGTGCCATCTTTCTTCTTCATAAAAAAGACCGGTGCACCCCATGGTGAAACAATGGGCCTAATGAAACCCCGATCAAGCAACTCTTGAAGTTGCATCTTCAACTCCTTCAATTCCTTCGGTGCCATTCGATAGGGAGCAATTGACACTAGAGTCGTATTTTCATACAACTCAATGCCAAACTCAACATCTCGGTTCGGTAGCAGACCATGTAACTCTTCCAGAAATACACCTGGAAACTCGCATACCGTACGTATGTCTTATACTCGCATCTGCTTTGTACCGAGATTCATCATATAACCTAGGAAAGCTTCACATCCCAAACGCATCAACCGACTAGTTTCAAGAGCCAAAACCATATTAGACAAGAACTTCACATTCTCGCCTACGATTACAACCTCATAATCATCGGCAAGTTTCATCGAAACTCGCTTGGTCTCAAAATAAATAACAACCCTATGCTCAGACAACCAATCCATACCAAGAATTACATCGAAACCATAAAAAGGCAACTCCATAAGATCAACCTCAATCACATGACCTTGAACATACAAAGGACATCTTCTATACAACTTCCTTGTAACAATTGTCTCACCAAAAGAACTTGTTACACGTATACGAACACCTAACAACTCAACAGGTAAATCAAGCACTTGTGCATGCTCACGTAAAATATATGAATTAGTAGAACCGGAATCAACCAAAGAAAATAATGAAAATGATTGCAAAGTAAAGGTACATGCGATCACATCCGTGCCATTCATTCCCTCTCGGTGTGCATACACTTTAGCTTATCCACCTCCCTTAGGCTGAACAGCAACAACATGAGAAACATTCCTTTGCCCATCCTCTCTACGCTGAAAATTACCACGACCGTGCCCACGACCTCTTTGTGGCTCAACAGCTTGCACCAGAGCTTGTCCCTCTCTAACCGGTTATGGATTTCAAGCTTCATATGTCTTCATGATCCACAGTTCCAACACATACCCAGATTAACCCAACACTCTCCCGTGTGCCTCCTACCGCACTGGGTACACTCTAGAGTACGAACAAAGGCATTCTGGCCTTGATGACCATGACCGGGGTTACCACAACCACACCCTAGATCTGGTTAATACCTCTGATCCTTGTGCTTCTTGTAACGATCCTTACCAACATCAAACTCAATCGACCTCTTTCTAGAACTAGAATCACCCGAACGAGCAACTAAGCCCAAACTATACTCAATGTCCTTAGATCGAGTGAATAAAACATCGAAATCTGTGTCGTCCAAAGCCAACATATAGGTCTTGACCTCCTTCACAAGCTCGTAATGGAAACGTTCACATCTCTTAGTTCAAGAGCGTATTGGCTCAACCAAACAAACTAAACCTCATATTCTGAAATGGTAATGTTTCCTTGCACCAAAGACATAAAATCTCGCTTCTTTTCATCAAGATAGCGAACACTCAAATACTTCCTCTTGAAAGTAGTTTCGAAGAACTCCCAAGAAACATCAGCAGGTTTGAAACCCGCAATGATGGTCATCCACCACGTATAAGAATCTCCGTAAAGCAAGGATACAACACAACCCAACTTTTGCACATCATTGCAACCCATCTAACCAATAATCCTTCGGTTCTCTCAAACCAAGCCTCAGAACCATCAGGTGATAAACCAAGGAACTCAGTTCCACCCAAACTGCGTAAAAGCTCCAAAGGTAAACCAACATTAGCATCAGTGCAGCCACATGCATATCTGCTATCGCTACCTGGAAAGCCCAGTTATAGCCTGAATCAACAATGTCATATCAGCAATAGCTTGCCCTTGCACTTCCTAAGGTCCAACGCCATCTCCCGCATCGGCTCCATCACCATCAGAAGGAGGAGGAGGGGGCAAATTCTCAACATCATTAACCTCGTTCTCAACCACATTTCGCGCATTGGCTCTAAGCTCTCGTCTCGGTCCCATTATCAAAAACGGTTTGAGCTAAAAATGCAACATTAAAAATAATCAGTCTAGCCAAAACAAGAATCCAAGGTGCTCAAGTTTACTTTTAAAACCAAAATCCTCATTATGATAGTAATAATTTGGCAATGGGCACCTTTAACCTCTCCCCCAAAAGCATATAATAATCATCAATCATGTTATCATACACTGTGCATCACACACAAACCAAAACAACGGTAACAATATAGCATATACAATTACAATGCATAGCATTCATCATTAAACCAACCAAGAAACCATATCAAATCAACCTTACCTCTCAATTCTTTCGTAACTTGGCTCTGATACCACTAAATATAACCCCCTCGATCCGGTCTAGACGATAGACCGAACCAAACGGGTTACGTGGGGAATATTGAAGTAAACCAAGAAGTTTACTCCAATAAAAAACCCTATTTTTTTTTCATTTTATCTTGTCTAGATGCTCATTATTATCTTGAGTGATAAACTTCGCAGCGGAACGATTTGCAACTCAATCAGACAACGATTAGTGACCCAATTGCATATAAACACATTTTCGGGACCATTTTGTAATTTTACCAAATTGTAGAGACTTATGCCGTTTTTATGTTACCAACCTTTAATTAGTCACATTACATGCCTCTGAGTCAAATCTCAGCTCAAAACAACCACCCAAGGTAATTTAATTGCATCCCCAACATTCAGGGACTAAAACGTAAAGAAACAGAACTTCAGAAATATCAAATAACCAACTTAACTACAAGGCGTTTCGGTACAGGCTGCCCTGTATCGAAACAACCATATCAGAACAGGGTAAAGCGGCTCAAAGCTCGTGCCCGTATCGAAACAGCCTCAAGGGTGTTTCGAAACAACCCCTAAGCCATTTCAGGCACAATGTTTCGGTACAGACTCGAGTGTACCAAAACACATGGGCCTGTAATGAGACTTTTTGCTGGGTTTTCACACTTTAATCCATATAAAACCATTCCAACATGCTTCCAACATGCATACAACATATCTAAACATCATACCTCAATCATACATGGCAATTCCAACATTATAGCATTACATTAAACACAAAGGAAATCTATAGGCATGTAACCTACGCAAAATATCCACTCAAGAGTCAAAACTCAAACCGAAGCAAATACCAACAAGTAAATGTCATTTACAAGTCATTAAATACATCACAAACTTGCCCCAAAACAGGGAGTTTCAAAACACACACTCCCAAACATAAAGGCATCCACCCATTGCCAATTATTATTACTAATATACAATCATAAAACAATACTTGAGCTAAGTCTCACTCCTCGGTTCCCTTCTTGCTTCTTCGCTGCCCCAAAGATGCTAATTCTTTGCATTGTTGGAAAAGAGAGCATAAGCAATAATGCCTAGTGAGGGACTGTAACCCCCTCGACCTGGCCTAACCGCAAGACCGAACCGAACAGATCACACGGGGAATATTGATGTAAACCGAAAAGGTTTACCTCAATAAACGACCCCTTTTTTTCTTTTAGCTTTCCTAAATACAACATAGGTTCCTATGTGTAAGCGCACAAGCAGCGGATAAAACAACATCACAATCGCCCTTTGATTATAACCGAACTAACATTTAAGGACCATTTTGTAATTTTGACATATTATAAGGGTTATTACAAAATTTGGGTTACCAACCCTTAATTACGTTCATTACATGCTTCTCGGTGAAATCTCGACTCTAAACGACTTCTAGAACCCATTCAATTACATACGAGGCAAATAGGGACCAAAACGTAAGAAACAAAAACTTAAAACAATTCAAAAGCTGTATTAACGGTCGGACGTTTCAGAATAGCGATCCCCGTATCGGGACGGCCGTTTCGAAACCCATCTGACCGTTTCGATACGCGGGTTCGTTTTGAAAACCCTCAGGCTCGTTTCAGAACGATGGTTCACAAAGGCAAAATGTTTCGGAACATGCCTCACCATTTCGAAACACCAAGGCCATTTCAAACCACCGTTTCGAAACAGGCAAGGGTGTTTCGAAACACCTGGGCCTGCAATGTTTTAAGATGCTGATTTAATTCAATTTAAACCCTCTGAAACCATCCCGACACATGCCCAAACATGTTTGCAACACAAATACACATCAAACACTAAACATACGAACCAAAGGCATCAACATAGCATCATTCATAACACCAAGAGCACTAAAGGCATGTTTCCTAAGAATTAAAAGCACCAAAAGGCCAAAATCCAAATTCAAGCATAAACCAAAACTTAGAGGCCATTTACATATCCAATTATGCATCTCAAACTTGCACAAACCAGAAAATACGAAACTAACAACATTCATTGCATTGGACACCGCCATTGCCTTTATTATAGTAGTTCAAGAAAATAACATACTTTTAGAGAGTGTCTTGGTAAGATTCCTTGAAGATGCTGCCTCCAAATGTCTAATTATCTGCATTGATGAATAAAGAGAGCATAAGAATACAAGCTTAGTGAGGATTGCTCAAAAACCAAACACATCATCAATGCACAAAACCACTTTTCATTCTTTTTAAAACCATCATGCTTCCTTTGACAAAACATGCACTTTATCATCAAAACCATTACATTAAACATCATGCAACACGATTCATAAAGTTCCAGCAAATAAACCATTGCTACTCAAGTTCCAAGCCTTTCAAGCATAAAACCCTTATGCTAAGCTTAAACCAAAACATGCATCTTTCAAAATATGCATCAACAACATTTTCCATAACATTCAAATCCATTATATTGGCTCACAAGTGATAAACAACATTCAAAAACATATATCGGATACACAGATTACCAAGGGTTGTCCCACACCATTCATAAACTCTACCGGTATCTCAAGGCTAACACAAGAGAGCAACCCTCCATCGTTGTGACACTCGTGGTGGAGTATTCGGTACAATCACAACCCCTCACCACCACTCACCGGTAGATGTATAACCCACTAACGAGAGATGGGACACACACAAGGTTCGTACCCGGAGCTACCCTCAACCGTTGCAACCTTAAATAATCCTCAATCGTTAGAGTACTTGGATGGAGTTTTCGGTACAATCACAACCCCTCAACATCCAAGGCGACTTGTTTATAGTGCACTCAATCCTATATCAGGCTAACTATATTTGATTTTGTTTATAAAGCACTTTACTCAACATCACTTTCCAATATAACCCATATCTCATGCATACCTCACTATTTTTACAAAGCATTCATGATAAGCCATAAATCAAGCAGTAATCCATACTTCAAACTTCATGCATCAACACATGCATGCAAGGATCACTTACCTAGTGCATCCTTAAACCACATGGCATCATCAACCTCATTTCATATATTCAAAACATTCTTTAAAACAGTAGGTAAATGCAATTAAATTCAAGTGCATCCAAAGGTTCAAAACTAGCACAATCCGAGAGTGAAATTCACTTTACTTACTTCTGAACTTAGTAAAGCATTTCAAGCTCTTACTAAGTTCCCAAAACCTTTTTCTAAAACGTTTCCACACTGGAAAACCAAGTTCCACTCACCGACTTGCGAAACCACGCTTGCCGACGCAACTATCGATCGTCTGAAGCCTCCAAAATCACTTCATTTGATTCTAGAATATTATCCCTTCTTTTCAACACATTAAAATAGAGGCTCAGTGCATTAAAATGCATCCAAAACACTATCACTCAAAAGAAAACCCACAGCCCTACTATAAGGCACCAAAACACCCATCCGAAACAACCGAAAACTCAATCGATTGACCTCTAACTTCAGCCCAACCATTACCTAACACATTTTAAGCATCAATCAACATCCAAATCATCCTAAAATATCCTTATAGATCCAACAACTCGGATTCACCTAACCACCCCAAAAACTCAACCAAAAACACTTCAAAAACCAAGGATCTCAAGGATTTCGGGATCTCTATGATTAAGACTCCACTTCAACACTAAAAACCTTTCAAAACTCATTCAGAAACAATCTCAAACTAGCCAAATCAATCAAACTCCAAAAATCACATTTTAAACCATTTTTCTATCAAGATTTCAATAGCTTATCAAACTAACAACAAAAATTCAATCAAAATCATTAATAAAGAGTTAAATATCTTTGGAATTTCATTAAAGAACCTAGATTAGAGGGTTAGCATGAAATTTACCTCCAATCCTTGCTTCTCCTCTAACTTGGCAAGTTTAGCTTGAAAGAACTTGAAGGAAAATGAGAGAAATCACCAAGGTAAAGATGGAAATCAAAAGAGAATTTGAGAGTAAAGAAATTATGGAAATTTGAGAGAAAATGGAGAGTGTTTTGCTGAAGTGAAAGAGAGAAATGAAAAGCTCGTCAAAATTCTTTTAACCGATTAACTACCTCTTTAATTAATTAATTAAAAACATTTTTAATTCTTAATAAAACATTTAAAACATATGCCAAATTAGGGAAAAGACTTAATTGCTAAGTAGCTCCCTAAAGATTCTAAAATTTTGACTCTTCTTGAAAAAACACATTTTCCCAACTTTTAAATCTTTACATTTTGGTCACTACCTAAAATGTATACTTTCGAAAACCCGTTTTGTAAAATTGATTCAACCAACCTCTTAAACATAATTTTAGAGTTTTTAGGAATTTTTATCATATTTTTATCCCATCCCGAACCTTGATGTCCCTAAAACACCTTTTATCGGTTCAAACAACCGATACCGGTTCCACCGGTCCAACCCGACCCGCAAAACACCTAGGCCCAAAACAGGGGCGTTACAACTCTCCCCACTTAAGAAATTTCGTCCTTGAAATTTTACCTGGAGGAAAAAGATGCGGGAATTGCCTCAGCATGTCAGCCTTGCTTTCCCACGTGGCCCCCTCAACTCCTCGGTGTCACCACAACACATTCACAAGCTCAATCGTCTTGCCACGAAGAACTTTGCTACTCGTATCCAGAATTCTCATCGGTTCATCATCGTAGGTTAAATCCGGATTTAACTCAATTTCTTCAGCTGCCATCACATGCAAATGGTCCGACCTATACCTCCGCAACATAGAAACATGAAACACATCATGAATCTTTCCATCTCGGGAGGCAACCTCAACCGTCTGAGGATGATACGAAGTGCTGAAATTGAATCGTGTACCCAACGCCTGATGAAAACATTCCCAAAACCTCGTTGTGAACCTCGGATCTCTATCCGACACTATGGACTTGGGCACACCGTGAAAACGAACAATATCAACAATATACAACTCCGCAAACTTATCCAATGTAAACGTAGTATGCACAACCAAGAAATGTGCACACTTCGTGAGATGATCCACAATCACCCATACGAAGTTCTTCTGTGATGGTGTCAAAGGCAGACCAGACACAAAATCGATTGTAATCCTTTCCCATTTCCACTCTGGTATCTTCAAAGGCTGTAACAAATCGAAAGGAAACTGATGCCCAGCCTTCACCCGTTGGCAAACAATACACTTACTTACAAAACCAGCTACATCCTTTTTCAACCCCACCCAATAGTACTCATCCTTCAAGTCACGATACATCTTAGTACTACCATGGTACATAGAAAAAGGACTGCTATGAGCCTTAGTCAAGATAGTGCGCCTCAACTCAACATCTTCCGGCACCACTATTCGACTTTTGAAACATAGAACTCCATCATCATTAAAACAGAAGTTCGTTGCCTTACCATCAACTATGTCTTAAACATGAGGTACCAATGAATCATCAAGCAACTGCTTCTCCTTGATCAACTGAATCAAGGAAGGTTTCACTTGTAACTCGGCTATCAAGCCACCATCAAGCGATATACTCAAACGAGAAAACATAGCTCTCAGCTCAAAAGCTATCTTCCTACTCAAAGAATCTGCCACAAAATTGGCTTTTCCAGGATGATACTCAATGGTCAGATCATAATCCTTAAGCAACTCCAACCATCTTCACTGCCTAAGATTCAACTCCCTATGCGACATAAGATATTTCAAATTTTTATGGTAAGTATAAACCACACACCTTTCACCATAAAGGTAGTGCCTCCAAATCTTCAAAGAAAACACCACCGCTACGAGCTCTAGATCATGCGTAGGGTAGTTACACTCACGCACCTCCAACTGTCTAGACGCATAAGCCACAACCTTTCCACCTTGCATTAATACGCAACCCAAACTAACATATGACGCATCGCTATAGACTACAAACTCCTTACCCGATTCTGGTTGAATCAGGACAGGAGCTTGCGTCAAGGCTTCCTTCAACTTCTCGAAAGCTCGTTGCCTAACATTCGTCCACTCAAAGTGAACATTCTTTTGCAACAACTTGGTCAAAGGTGCATCAATCTTAGGGAAAACTTCGACAAACCTTCGGTAGTAACCAGCCAACCCAAGGAAACTACGCACTTCCGTCACTGATTTAGGCATCTCCCAACTCATCACCGCCTCAACCTTGTGTGGATAAACCCGAATACCTTCGGCTGACACCACATGTCCAAGAAAAACTACTTCCTTAAGCCAAAACTCACACTTACTTAGCTTAGCATAAAGCTGATTCTCCAAAAGCACTTGCAACACAATCCTCAAGTGCCTATCATGATCCTCCTCGGTACGCGAGTACACGAGAATATCATCGATAAACGCCACCACGAACTGATCCAGGAACTCGTTGAACACCATATTCATCATATCCATGAATGCAACCGGTGCATTTTTCAACCCAAACGACATCACTAAAAACTCATAATGGTCGTACTGTAACCCCCTTAGCCCGGCCCAGACGCTTGACCCGAACTACAAAGATTACACGGGGAAAAACAAAGGCAACCCAAAAGTCAACCTTGATTAACGACCCTTTTTTATTTTAATCTTGTTTAAATACATATTAAGCCTAAGTGAGTACTCACGAAACATGAATGAGAAAGGCACAACGATCGGATATCAATTAGGAACTCAATTACACTTTATACAAGAATAGGGACCAAATTGTAAATTTTGTAAATTAGAGGGACTTCATTGATTTTAGGGTTACCAGTATGAAATTAATCATGTTACATGCTTCTCTGCCAAATTTCAGCTTAAAAACACATCCCAAGCTCAAACAATTGCAAACACAACATTTAGGACTAAATTGTAAAGCATGAAGACTCAAAGCAATTCAAATCTGTGTCCAACGGTCACCCGTATCGAAAAACCTACCCATCGTACCGAAATGCATGTATCGAAACGGTGTTGACCGTTTCGGTACGCGGGTATGTTCCGAGACCTGTACCGAAACATGGCATTCCAGTAGCCAAACTGTTTCGAAACAGCCTCATTCGTTTCGAAACACAAAGACCATTTCAGGCCCCCGTTTCGAAACACTAGAGGGTGTTTCGATACACCTTGCCCAGAAACAGCAGCTATTGCTGGTTTTTCATCCTTTAGCCTAATCAAACATGCCTCAAAGACTCCCAAATCATACCAGCAAACCATTTAACACACAAGGAACATATTTAAGACATTCTAACATGAACATAGGATCGAACACAAATTCACATAGTCTAGAGGCATACTCCTTAATCACAAAATCAATATAAGCAATCCAACCTCAAACAAAACATTTAAGGCCAATTACAACCCAAACATGCCAACATAAACATGCCACAACCTTAGGGAGTTTAAACATATCTCCCAAATACAACCTTGGTTTCCCATTGCCATTATACCAAAACTAAAGTGTGTGAAAACTTCACCATATATGAGCTTGAACTTCTTTGGATGATCTTAGCCTCTTTGATGCCCGGAAACACCTCAATTATCTGCATTATTGGTAAAAGAGAGCGTAAGCACTAAAGCTTAGTGAGGCATGCTCTAAAGAAAAATCAACTCAATAATGCATATCTTGAAAACACTTTCTCAAAAGCTTTTTAACAACATGCTCATTCTATCTCATGCTTGAAAACCTATCAAAGCAACTTCTCATTGAAAAGACATGTACCTTCATTCTATCTCATGCTTTTAAACCAATGCAAAACTTGTAACACCCCAATTTTGGGCTTAGAGGTTTTGGGTTTAAATCGGACCGGTCAAATTTCGGTTCGAATATAAAAAGTGGTTTTTAGGGAAAGCCTAGTTCGGGATGCATTAAAAATATGGAAAAATATCTTAAAATCCTCTTTTATTATATATAAGAGAGTGGTGAAATCAATTTTACAAAATGAGGTTTCGAAATGTGACATTTCAAGTTAGTGACTAAAATGTAATTTTTGAAAAGTTGGTGACTGTTTTAAAAGGATTGAAACTTTGAATCTTTAAGGAGCTAATTTACCCAAAAAGAGTTTTCTCCAGATTTTTCTTAATATTAAACATTTATTAAATGATATTTAATAAAAGGAAAAAGGGGAAATAGATATTTTTGAGTTCATAACTAACTTTTCTCAAAATTTTCCCTCTTCATTTTCTCTCCCTTTTCTCTCAGCCAAACACATTTCCCCAGCCGTTTTCCCTCTGATTTTAACACCTAAAGATGAGATTTCAATCTCCAATTGGTTTCTAATCATTCCTACATCAAATCATTACCATTTGCTTATTGAATTTTCAAGAATCTTGGCTTCAAACAAGGATAAACTCACATTTAGAGGTATGAACGTCCTTCTCCTCTAAATACTCAGTTCTTTACTGAAATTACGGAGTTCTCAATCCTTGATTTGAGTTTTATTAAAGGTTTTAATGTTGTGTTCTTGATCTTGGCTTTAAATGCAAGATTTGGGTTTAATTTTGATTTAATTCGTACTAAATGAGTGGGCTGTGTTTTGAGATGTCTTTTTGATGTTTATTGGATGTATAAATGATGTGTAATTGAGGTTTAATCAATGCAATCCCGGATAGGTTGATTTTCCTAAGTTTTTGATTGAGTTAATGGTGGTTTTTGAGGTGTTTTTGAGGTTCTGCTATAGCTGGAGGTATAAGGACGTGATTAGATCCTTTTTGGATGTTAATTAATGTATAAGTATGATTGGAATTGATGGATCTTGGCTGGGTAAGGTTGTAGAGGTGTTTGGATGTGATTTCGGTTGTGTTTGGTAGCCGAAATGTGAGTGTTGATGAGAGCAGTGAGTTTAGGTGTCTTGGTTGAAAATATTAATGCATGATGATGCATTAATCCACTTCTTTGATGTGTTTAAAACAGGGGAGACATCATCGGATCCTTGTGGTGTTGATCCGGAGGCTTGATCGGTGTTTCGGCAAGCTTGCGAAACGGAATCAGTGAGTGAAGTTTGGTTTTCAGCTTTGAAACCAATGTTGGAAGGTTATGGGAGCTTAGTTTAAGTCTAAACAACTTAGCTAAGCTCAAGAGTAAGTTTTCGGGAAAACACTCTTTTTGATGGACCATGAAATGGTTGAATGCAATGTGTTTTATTTGCATGTTTAAATTCTGTTTTGAAAGCATATGTTAGCATGTTTAATGATGGTTTAGAAAGCCATGTGTTGAAGGATGCTCAAGGTAAGAGATCCTTGTTTTGAACATTGATAGATGTGGTTTGATGCATTGTAATGCATGATGATTTAATGGCTTTGTTAAATGCTTTGAAACAGTGGATTAATGATGTTATATGATGTATATTGGCAAGTGATGTGTTGGTTTTAAAGTACTTGAATCGGATATAGTTAGCCGGCTATAGGATTGGGTGCACCGTGAATAAAGTCGCCTTGGATGTTGAGGGGTTGTGATTGTACCGTAAACTCCATCCAAGTACACTAACGAGATGGTTAAGATCATCATGATGGTTAAAAGTCCATGAGTGGATCTTGTGTTAAGATCACAATGGTGGTTAAAAGTCCATGTGTGAATCTTGTGTTGTGTGTCCCGTGTTCTCGTTAGTGATGTTATACAACTACCAATGAGTGATGTTGAGGGGTTGTGATTGTACCATAATCTCCATCACGGGTGTTGAGGGGTTGTGATTGTACCATGCTCCACCTTGATATTGGTAGTGTGTATGAAGCGTATGGGACAACGCTTGTAATCCGCGTATCCGATTGTGTTTTTGAGTTGTAAAATGTTATTGATTATCACTTGTAAGCCAATATGACATGTTGATGATTTGAAGCATGAGATGCTTGGTTGTATGCGTAATTGCATGATAAATGTTGTTTAGAAACTAAAGGCCTTGAAAAGGTGTTTTTGCAAATGCATTATTGTGATGTTTTAATTGAGCATTCCTCACTAACCTATGTGCTTACGCTCTCTCATTCCTAAACCAATAATGCAGAGCATTGAAGTGCATAAAGGGCAGCAAGGAGGTCAAGGATCCAAGTGAAGACTAAGCTCATGTATGGTGAATGTTTTCCTAACACTATTAGCTTTTGGCATTTGGCAATGGGAACCTAGATTGTGTTTTTGGGAGATGTTTTGGACTCCCTAAGTTTGGTTAATGCTTTTGATAATGTTGGAACATGTAAATGGCCTTTTGGTATTTGGTTTTGGTGAATTGATGGTTGCATGGTTTTCAATATAGGATGCATGCCTATAGAATTGGGGTTTCCTTTGGATGATGCCATGATTGTGTTTAGTTGATGCTAATATGTTCCTTAAGTGTTTGATGACTTGTGTGTATGTTATGGAGGTCATATGGATATGTTTGGTGGGTTGATTGTGTAATAAACCAGCAAAATTCTGCAATTCTGGGCAACTCGTTTCGGAACGGGTGCTGCTGTTTCGGAACAGGTGGCCTGAAATGGCCATGGCGTTTCGAAACAGGTAGAGCTGTTCCGAAACGGATTTGCCACTGCCAAACCCTGTTCTGCAACAAGTTTCGGAACGGTCCCGCGTTTCGGAATGGATCTTCCCCGTTTCGGAACACTCGACCGTTGGGCACTGAAATTGATGGTTAAATATTTTGAAACTCTTACGTTTTGGTCCCAGTCTTTGTATATGCAATTGGTTGAGTTTGTGATGTTCGATTGAGATGAAATTTGGCAGAGAAGAATGAAATATGATTAATTTTATAATGGTAACTTTTAATTTGGTTAAGTCCTCCTAATTTTCATAATTTGCATTTTGGTCCCTAAATTTGTATGTTGTGCAATTGAGTCCCTAAATGTTTTCCGAATGCTGAGATTTTTGAGTATGTTCTTCTCAAGAGTTCACCTAGGAATAATATGCATTTAGACAAGTTTAAAAACAAAAAAAGGGTCGTTAATCAAGGTTGACTTTCGGGTTGACTTTGGTTTTCCCCGTGTAATCTTCGTAGTTCGGGTCAACCGTCTAGGCCGGGCTAAGGGGGTTACATTTGGTGGTATCAGAGTTGAGTTCTCGAGTAACTGGGAATCGTTATGTGGGTGATATGTGTATGATTGCTTGTGTGCATGAAGAGTGAAAGTATGATGTATAAATTGTAAGTATGTTGCAATTGTGATGTATGCTGTGGTGAAGCATGTTAGAGGGATCCATTGCCAAATCAAAGCTAATGAAATGATTTGTTTTTGGATTGGAAATGAGCTTGAGTACTTGGATTGCTTACCCTGCTGAGCCTGACTTTGTTTAATGCATTGTGATTGCATTGTTTAGTGAATGGGACCTCGTAGAGAGACGATGATTAATACGCGAGCTATGGCTCAAAATGAGAATGAGTAGAACGCTGAAAATGTAGTGGATTTACCTCCTCCACCTGGTGGTGGTGGTGCTGGGGGTGAAGAAGCTGGTGTTGCTGCTGGTGCTGGGGTCGCTGGACCTGAAGCTGGGCAGGGGCAAGCTGCTCCTGACATGACAATGCTGATTCAAGCTATTGCTGGAGCCTTTCGGGCGGCGGTAGCTGGAGCTCAAGGAGCTGGGAATCAGGGAGATGCTAATGCTAGATTACCTCTAGAACGTTTGCGCAGTCTGGGAGGGGCTGAGTTCAGGGGATTGTCTGCTGAAGGTTCTGAATCTTGGTTGGAAAGTACCAAGAGAATGTTGGGACAAATGAACTGCAATGATGTGCAGAAGCTGGGTTGTGTGATATCACTGTTGCATGACGATGCGTATACCTGGTGGACAACCACTATCTCCGGAATGGAGGAAGTTGATGTGACTTGGACGTTCTTTCTGAACACGTTCAAGAGGAGGTATCTGGGTGTACGATACCTGGATGAGAAGAAAAAGGAATTCATGTCTCTTACTCAAGGGATTATGACCGTGGCTGAGTACGAGGTTCAGTTTGTCCGACTCAGTCAGTACGCACCTGAGCTTGTTCCTGATGAGCGGGAGAGGTGTGAACGTTTCCGTTATGGTTTGGTGACGTAAGTGAAGACCTATATGCTGGCTGCTGAGTATACAGACTTTGATGTGCTGGTTGGTAGAGCAAAGGACATTGAGTTGAATTTGAGTTTATCTTCTAGGGGTGCTGGTCCTAGTGTGGGAAAGCGAGCTGCTGAGTATAGTTCCGGTGGCGGACGGAACAAGAGAGGACGTGATCGAAAGTATCAGTCTTCAGCTAGGCGTGGCGGTGGAGGGCAAGGTGCGCTTGTTCAGGGAGACAGGACAAGAGCTGATTCGAACACATGTTGGACATGTGGATCGCATGGATATCTGAGGCGTGATTGTCCTCGAGCTGCGAGGGAGCTTCAGGCTCCTGTTGTGGTGGCCGATAACTCGTGCTGGAACTGTGGTTCGGTAGATCACATGAGGAGGGAGTGTCTTCTGTTGGCCGATGGTGGCCAGGGATGTGCTCCTGGAGTTGTTGCACCACAGAGAGGTCGTGGGCGCGGCCGTGGTAACTTCCAGCGTAGAGAGGATGGTGGAAGGAATGTGGCTCATGTTGTAGCTGTTCAGCCTGAGGGTGGTGGCCAAGCCAGAGTGTATGCTCAGAGGGAGGGGAGGAATGACACGGATGTGATTGCAGGTACTTTTACTTTGCAATCCTTGTCATTACTTTCCTTGATTGATTCTGGATCTACACACTCATACATGTTGCGTGAGCATGCTCAATTGCTTGGTTTGTATGTTGAGTCTTTGGATGTTGGTATGCGTGTAACTAGTTCTTTTGGTGAGACTGTTGTGACTCGAAAGCTTTATAGAAGGTGTCCCTTGGTTGTGCAAGATCATGTTTTTCATGTTGATCTTATGGAATTGCCTTTCTATGGCTTTGATGTAATCCTTGGTATGGATTGGCTTGCTGAGCATCGAGCTGTTGTGGATTTTGAGAATAAGCGAGTTTCGTTGAAGCCTGCGGATGATTATGAGGTGGTGGTGGTTGGTGAGAATGTGAAGTTTCTTGCCAATGTGGTGTCTACATTGGAAGCGAGCCGGTTGCTGAGGCAAGGCTGTGAAGCTTACCTAGCCTTCGTGATGAATCCTAGCTCTAAGGAGTTGCGAGTGCAAGATATCAGGACTGTGTGAGAGTTTCCTGGTGTGTTTCCGGAGGAGTTGCCTGGATTGCCTCCTAATCGCGAAGTGGAGTTTGGGATTGAGCTGTATGAAAACACAACTCCAGTGTCCATTACTCCTTATAGAATGGCACCTAAAGAGTTGAAAGAGTTGAAGACGCAACTTCAGGAGTTGCTTGATCGTGGTTTCATTCGGCCGAGTGTGTCACCTTGGGGTGCACCGGTCTTGTTTGGGAAGAAGAAGGATGGAACTATGAGGATGTGCATTGATTACCGTCAGCTTAACAAGTTGACTATCAAGAATCGGTATCCATTGCCGAGAATTGATGATCTTTTTGATCAATTTCGGGGAGCGGCTGTGTTCTCTAAAATTGACTTAAGGTCAGGGTATTACCAGTTGAAGGTGAAGGATGTGGATGTGCCAAAGACAGCTTTCAGAACGAGGTATGGGCATTATGATTTCTTGGTGATGCCGTTTGGTTTGACAAATGCTCCTGCAGCTTTCATGGACATGATGAATAGAGTATTCCATGAATACTTGGATAAATTTGTCGTGGTGTTCATTGATGATATTCTCGTGTACTCTCGTACTGAGGAAGAGCATGAAGGACATTTGAGAATTGTGTTACAAGCTTTGTTGGAGAATCAGCTTTATGCTAAGCTGAGCAAGTGTGAGTTCTGGCTTAGAGAAGTGGTGTTTCTTGGTCATGTGGTTTCTGCGGAGGGGATTCGTGTTGATCCTCAAAAGATTGAGGCGGTGATGAATTGGAAGCCTCCTAAGTCTGTTCATGAAGTCCGTAGTTTCCTTGGTCTGGCAGGATACTATCGGAGGTTCGTGGATGGGTTTTCAAAGATTGCTCACCTTTGACGAAGTTGTTGCAGAAGGATGTTAAATATGAGTGGACAGAAGCGAGACATCAGGCTTTTGAGAAGCTTAAGGCAGCTGTGATGCAAGCTCCTATTTTGGTTCAACCTGAATCAGGGAAAGAGTTTGTGGTGTATAGTGATGCGTCCTACGTTGGTTTGGGATGTGTGTTGATGCAAGAGGGTAAGGTGGTGGTTTATGCATCACGGCAATTGAAGGTGCATGAGCGCAATTATCCTACGCATGACATTGAGTTAGCCGCGGTGGTTTTTGCTTTGAAAATCTGGAGACACTACCTGTATGGTGAGAAGTGTACGGTGTACACGGACCACAAGAGTTTGAAGTATCTGATGTCTCAGAAGGAGTTAAATCTTAGGCAACGACGTTGGGTGGAGTTGCTTAAGGATTATGATTTGACGATCGAGTACCATCCGGGTAAAGCTAATGTTGTAGCGGATGCCTTGAGTAGGAAGGTAGCTGTTGAGTTGAGGGCTATGTTTGCCAATTTGAGTATTTCGCGTGATGGTGGTCTTGTGGCTGAGTTGCAAGTGAAACCATCCTTGGTTCAGTTAATTAAGGAAAAGCAGTTGTTGGATGATTCCTTGGTGCCACATGTTCAGGATATTGCAGAGGGTAGGCCATCAGATTTCTACTTTAATGATGATGGAGTTTTATGTTTTGGGAGTCGGATAGTAGTGCCCAATGATGCTGAGTTGAGGCGTACTATTCTGACTGAAGGTCATAGTAGTCCTTTCGCTATACACCCTGGTAGTACTAAGATGTACCGTGATCTTCGTGATGAGTACTATTGGGTGGGTTTAAAGAAAGATGTTGCTGAGTTTGTAGGCAAGTGCATGGTTTGCCATCGAGTTAAAGCTGAACATCAGTTTCCTTCAGGGTTGTTGCAACCGTTGAGGATTCCTGAGAGGAAGTGGGAAAGGGTTACCATGGACTTTGTGTCTGGTTTGCCCTTGTCGGCATCGAAGAGGAATTCGGTGTGGGTGATTGTGGATCGCCTAACGAAGTGTGCGCATTTCTTGCCTGTGCATACTACGTATACTTTGGATAAGCTTGCGGAGCTGTACATTGCTGAGATTGTGCGGCTGCATGGTGTGCCTAAGTCGATTGTGTCGGATAGAGATCCGAGGTTTTCATCGCGTTTCTGGCAGTGTTTGCATCAGGCTTTGGGTACGCGGTTGAATTTCAGCACTTCTTATCATCCACAGTCGGATGGACAGTCTGAGCGTGTTATCCAGGTGTTGGAGGATATGTTGAGGTGCTGCGTGATTGAGTTTCAGGGTTCTTGGGAGAAACATCTGCCTTTGGTGGAGTTTGCCTATAATAATAGTTATCAGGCAAGTATTCAAATGGCACCTTATGAAGCTTTGTACGGGAGGAAGTGTAGGACTCCTCTTTGTTGGGCTGAAACGGGTCAGAAGTTGGTTTCGATGCCAGCTTTGTTGAAGGGAGCCACCGAGAAGGTGAAGCTCATTTGTGAGCGTTTGAAGGCAGCTTCTGATCGGAAAAAGTCTTACGCGGATTTGAAGCGTAAGGAGATTGAGTATGCGGTGGGTGACCGTGTGTTTTTGAAAGTTTCGCCTTGGAAAAAGGTGATGAGGTTTGGCCGAAAGGGTAAGTTGAGCCCTAGGTACATTGGACCATACGAGGTGATTGAGCGTGTGGGTCCTGTTGCGTACAAGTTGAGGTTACCGCAGGAGTTGGAAAAGATCCATGATGTGTTTCATGTTTCTATGCTTCGGAAGTATAGATCGGATCCTTCGCATGTGATGCCTGTGGAAGAAGTGGAATTGAATCCGGATTTGACCTATGATGAGGAACCGGTGAAGATTCTGGATTCGGATAGTAAAGTTCTTCGAGGCAAGACCATTGAGTTGGTAAAGGTGTTGTGGAAGCATCGTGGTGTTGAGGAAGCCACGTGGGAACGGAAGGATGACATTTTGAAGCAGTTTCCGTATCTTTTCCCTTCAGGTAAATTTCGAGGACGAAATTTCTTAAGGGGGGGGGGGGAGAGTTGTAACACCCCAATTTTGGGCTTATAGGTTTTGGGTTTGAATCGGACCGGTCGAATTTCGGTTCGAATATAAAAAGTGGTTTTTAGGGAAAGCCTAGTTCGGGATGCATTAAAAATATGGAAAAATATCTTAAAATCCTCTTTTATTATATATAAGAGAGTGGTGAAATCAATTTTACAAAATGAGGTTTTGAAATGTGACATTTCAAGTTAGTGACTAAAATGTAATTTTTGAAAAGTTGGTGACTGTTTTAAAAGGATTGAAACTTTGAATCTTTAAGGAGCTAATTTACCCAAGAAGAGTTTTCTCCAGATTTTTCTTAATATTAAACATTTATTAAATGATATTTAATAAAAGGAAAAAGGGGAAATAGATATTTTTGAGTTCAAAACTAACTTTTCTCAAAATTTTCCCTCTTCATTTTCTCTCCCTTTTCTCTTAGCCAAACACATTTCCCCAGCCATTTTCCCTCTGATTTTAACACCTAAAGATGAGATTTCAATCTCCAATTGGTTTCTAATCATTCCTACATCAAATCATTACCATTTGCTTATTGAATTTTCAAGAATCTTGGCTTTAAACAAGGAGAAACTCACATTTAGAGGTATGAACGCCCTTCTCCTCTAAATACTCAGTTCTTTACTGAAATTCCCAAGTTCTCAATCCTTGATTTGAGTTTTATTAAAGGTTTTAATGTTGTGTTCTTGATCTTGGCTTTAAATGCAAGATTTGGGTTTAATTTTGATTTAATTCGTACTAAATGAGTGGGCTGTGTTTTGAGATGTCTTTTTGATGTTTATTGGATGTATAAATGATGTGTAATTGAGGTTTAATCAATGCAATCCCGGATAGGTTGATTTTCCTAAGTTTTTGATTGAGTTAATGGTGGTTTTTGAGGTGTTTTTGAGGTTCTGCTATAGCTGGAGGTATAAGGACGTGATTAGATCCTTTTTGGATGTTAATTAATGTATAAGTATGATTGGAATTGATGGATCTTGGCTGGGTAAGGTTGTAGAGGTGTTTGGATGTGATTTCGGTTGTGTTTGGTAGCCGAAATGTGAGTTTTGATGAGAGAAGTGAGTTTAGGTGTCTTGGTTGAAAATATTAATGCATGATGATGCATTAATCCACTGCTTTGATGTGTTTAAAACAGGGGAGACATCATCGGATCCTTGTGGTGTTGATCCGGAGGCTTGATCGGTGTTTTGGCAAGCTTGCGAAACGGAATCGGTGAGTGAAGTTTGGTTTTCAGCTTTGAAACCAATGTTGGAAGGTTATGGGAGCTTAGTTTAAGTCTAAACAACTTAGCTAAGCTCAAGAGTAAGTTTTCGCGAAAACACTCTTTTTGATGGACCATGAAATGGTTGAATGCAATGTGTTTTATTTGCATGTTTAAATTCTGTTTTGAAAGCATATGTTAGCATTGTAACGCCCCGGTTTTGGGCTTAGAAGTTTTGGGCGTTGACCGGTTCGGTCAAAGTGCTGTTCGAATCTAAAAAAGGTGAAATTAGGAAAACCTAGTTCGGGTTGCATTAAAAATATGGAAAAATGTTCTAAAATCCTCTTTTAATATATATAAGTGAACTGTGAAATCAATTTTACAAAATGAGGGTTGGAAGGGTGACATTTTGGCTAGTGACCAAAATGTAATTTTTGAAAAACTGCGTGACTATTTTAGAAAGGATTGAAACTTTGAATCTTTAAGGAGCTATTTACCCAAAGGGAGTTTCTCCAGATTTTTCTAAGATATTTAATGTTTTAATTCTGATTTTAAACAAAAGGAAAGTGGAGGGAAGTTATTTCTAACCAATTTTACTAAAATCTCATTTTCTTTTTTCTCTCATTTTCTCTCAAGCCAAACATCTTTCTCCAGAGTTTTTCTTCTGACTTTGCCACTTAAATCTCTCTTTTCAATCCTCTTTTGATTGCTAATCATCTCATCAACAAAACCTCACCAATTGCCATTTGATTCTTCAAGCTTTTTGGTTCTAAAAGAGGAGAAACTCAAGTTTGGAGGTAAGAACGTCCTTCTCCTCTGAACTTCAAGTTCTTTACTGAAATTCCTAAGTTCTCAATCCTTAATTGATGATTTATGATGGTTTTTAAAGTTGTGTAATGGATCTTGGCTTAAAATGCAAGATTTGATGATTTTGATGGATTTTCGTTGGATCTGTTAAAACAGTGATTTGAGGTGTATTTTTGATGTTAAATGAATGTTAAATTGATTGGAAATTGAGTTTTAACTAATGCAATCCTGGATAGGTTGAATTTCCTAAGTTTAGCTTGTGATTCTTGGTTGTTTTTGGAGTGATCTTGTGGATCTGTTGTTGCTGGAGGTATAAGGATGTTGTTAGGTTCTTTTTAGATGTTAAATGATGTTTATGGATGCTTAGTTTTGATGGTTTATGGCTGGGCTTTATTGAGAAGTTGTTTGGATGCATTTTCGGTTGTGTTTGGTGGCCGAAAATGGAGTGTGGATGAGAGCAGCGAGTTTAGGTGCTTTCATTGAAGCTATTAATGCATGATGATGCATTAATCTACTGTTTTGATGTGTTTAAAACAGGGGAGTCATCTTTGGATCCAAGTGGTGGTGATCCGGAAGCTTGTTTTGGTGTTTCGGCAAGAGGCGAAACGGAATCGGTGAGTGGATTTTGGTTTCG
Source organism: Hibiscus trionum (assembly GCA_030270665.1). NCBI lineage: Eukaryota > Viridiplantae > Streptophyta > Magnoliopsida > Malvales > Malvaceae > Hibiscus > Hibiscus trionum. The sequence continues at coordinate 1,183,716 of BSYR01000007.1, read as the reverse complement.
GCTTTGAAACCAGTGTTTTGGAGGTTTGGGAGCTTAGTTTAAGTCTAAGAAACTTAGCTAAGCTCAAGAGTAAGTTTTCGGACAAATTATCTTGGTGATGGCTATGTATTTGGTTGAATGCAATGTGGTGGTTTGCATGTTTTTAAATCTGTTTGAAAGCATATCTAGCATGTTTATTTGCTGCGATTTAAAGCCATGTGATGAAGGAAACTCAAGGTAAGAGTTCCTTGTTTTTTTTAACATTGTTATAATGTGGTTGATGCTTTAAGATGCATGATGTTTATGGCTTTGTAAAATGCTTTAAAACAGTGGATTATTGATGATAAATGATGTATATTGGCAAGTGATGTTTTGAAAAGGTTAAGGTCACTAAGGTGGTTAAAAGTCCTTGAGTGAGCCTTGTTTACTTAAGAACATCAAGGTGGTTATAAGTCCTTGGATGATTCTTGTTAAGGACACAAAGGTGGTTAAAAGTCCTTGTGTGGTCCTTTCCAAGGTGTTTAAAAGTCCTTGGGGCCAAGGTGTTTAAAAGTCCTTGGGGTGACTCATGTCATGGTGTTTAAAAGTCCATGGGCCAAGGTGTTTAAAAGTCCTTGGGGTGACTCATGTCATGGTGTTTAAAAGTCCATGGGCCAAGGTGTTTAAAAGTCCTTGGGGTCAAGGTGTTTAAAAGTCCTTGAGGTGAAACTTGTTAAGGACACAAAGGTGTTTAAAAGTCCTTGTGTGGTCCTTGCCATGGTGTTTAAAAGTCCATGTGCCATGGTGTTTAAAAGTCCATGGGGATAAGATCACAATGGTGTTTAAAAGTCCATGGGGATAAGATCACAATGGTGTTTAAAAGTCCATGTGTGAGTCTTATGTTGATCTTGTTAAAAGATGGTAATTATCACTTGTGGCCAATATGACATGTTATGATATGAAGCATGAAATGCTTGTTTAAGATTGCTTGTGAGCATGTCTAAATGTATTTTGAAGTATGATTTATAAATGAGTTTTATAAATGCATTATTGTGTGGTTTTAATGAGCATTCCTCACTAAGCTTTTGCTTACGCTCTCTCTCTTTTCTTAAACCAATAATGCAGAGCATTAAGGTGCATTGAGGGCAGCAAGGAAGGCAAGCAATCAAGTGAAAGCTAAGCTCAAGTATGGGAAGGTTTTCTTAAACACCTTTAGCTTTTGGCATTTGGCAATGGGGAACTTATGTGGATGTTTTGGGAGATGTTTTGAACTCCTTAAGTTTGTTTAATGTTGATGTTAATGTTGGTACATGTAATTGGCCATTATGAGGTTGAATTGAAGTATTGATGCTTGAATGGTTTGCTAAGTAGGAAGCATGCCTTTAGATTGGAGCTTTTCATATGTGATGCCATGATGATGTTTGGTTGATGCTTATATGTCTTTCATATGTTGAATTGCTTGCTGGTAAAGTTTGGTAGCATTTGGAGCATGTATGGTTGATCAATTGTGGTTTTTAGTAGCCTTTTCTATGCAATCTGTGCAGGCCGTATCGGAACAGTAGCTGCCGTTTCGGAACGGGTGCCTTGTAGCAACCCAGGCGTCCGAAACGGAAGACACCGTTCCAAAACGGAAAGGCCACTGCCAGCCCTCGTTTCGGTACGCGTTGCGGAACGGCCCCGTGTTTCGAAACAGGCTCTCCCTGTTTCGGAACGCATGACCGTTGGGGGCTGACATTGGCAGTTATATGTTTCAAAATGTTTGCATTTTGGTCCTGAATCTTGTATGTGCAATTGTGTGAGTTCGGGATGTCCGTTTGAGCTGAAATTTGGCAGTGAAGCATGAAACTTGATTAATTAAAAGTTGGTAACTTTAATTTGGGCGAAGTCCTTATAATTAACAGAATTTACATTTGGGTCCCTAAAGTTGTAAATTGTTCAATTGGGTCCCTGTTTGATCTCTGATGTTTATCATCTTTGAGTATGTTGTTTGAATGATCATAACTAGGGTTAATGTACATCTAGACAAGTTTAAAAAGAAAAAAAAGGGTCGTTAATCAAGGTTGACTTTCGGGTTGACTTTGGTTTTCCCCGTGTGACTTTCTTAATTCGGGTCAACCGTCTAGGCCGGGTTAAGGGGGTTACATTTGGTGGTATCAGAGCTGAGTTCTCGAGTAATTGGGAATGTGTATGTGAATGTTTGAGGTATGTATGCTTTGTATGCTTGTTGGTTGAAAGTATGTTGGGTGAATTGCATGTATGTTGCAAGTGAGGTGTATGCTGTGATGAAGCATGTTGTAGGTACCCATTTCCAAATCAAAGCTAATGAAATGATGTTGATTTTAATTGGAAATGAGCTTGAGTACTTGGATTGCTTACCTTGTTGGGCCTGACTTTGTTTATTTGCATTGAGATTGCATAGTTAGAGTATGGCACCTCGTAGAGAGTTGATGAGTAATGTGCGAGCTGATGTGACTTGGACATTCTTTCAGAATGTGTTCAAGAGAAGGTATCTGGGTGTGAGGTACCTAGATGAGAAAAAGAGGGAGTTCATGTCTCTTACTCAAGGGAGCATGACGGTGGCTGAGTATGAAGTGCAGTTTGTTCGACTCAGTCAATACGCACCTGAGCTTGTCCCGGATGAGCGAGCGAGGTGTGAAAGGTTCCGTTATGGTTTAGTGACGGATGTGAAGATGTATGTGTTGGCTACCGAGTATGATGATTTTGATGTGTTGGTGGGCCGAGCCAAGGATATTGAGATGAACTTGGGTTTATCTGCTAGAGGTGCTGGAGCAAGTACTGGTAAGCGAGCGGCTGAATATAGTTCTGGTGGTGGACGGAACAAGAGGGGACGTGATCAGAAGTATCAGTCCTCGGCTAAGCGAGGTGGTGGAGCACCTGCTCGGGGAGGCAACGCTAGAGCTGATCCGAGTGCTTGTTGGATATGTGGTTCGCATGGCCACATGAAACGTGATTGTCCTCGTGCTGTGAGGGAGGTGCAGGCTCCTGTTGCGGCAGCTGGTAATGGATGCTGGAACTGTGGATCTACGGATCATTTGAGGCGTGAGTGTCCTATGTTGGCCGGTGGCCAAGTTCGTGCTCCTGTTGTTGCAGCACCGCAGAGAGGTCGTGGGCGCGGCCGTGGTAATTTCCAGCGGAGAGAGGAAGGTGGCCGAGGTGTAGCTCATGTTGTAGCTGTACAGCTAGAGGGTGGCGGACAGGCGAGAGTGTTTGCTCAGCGTGAGGGGAGGAATGACGCGGATGTGATCGCATGTACTTTTACTCTGCAATCCTTGTCATTACTTTCCTTGATTGATTCTGGATCTACGCACTCTTACATATTGCGTGAGCATGCTGAATTGCTTGGTTTGCCTATTGAGTCTTTGGATGTTGGTATGCGTGTCACTAGTTCTTTTGGTGAGACTGTTGTGACTCGAAAGCTGTATAGAAGGTGTCCTTTGGTTGTTCAAGATCATGTTTTTCATGTTGACCTCATGGAGTTACCTTTCTATGGTTTTGATGTAATCCTTGGTATGGATTGGCTTGCTGAGCATCGTGCTGTGGTGGATTGTGAGAATAAGCGAGTTTCGCTGAAGCTTGCGGATGATTATGAAGTTGTAGTGGTTGGTGAGAATGTGAAGTTTCTTGCCAATGTGGTGTCTACCTTGGAGGCAAGCCGGATGTTGAGGCAAGGTTGTGAAGCTTACCTAGCTTTTGTGATGAATCCTAGCTCTAAGGAGTTGAGGGTGCAAGATAGCAGGGTTGTGAAGGAGTTTCCTGGTGTGTTTCCTGAGGAGTTGCCTGGTTTACCTCCTAATCGCGAGGTGGAGTTTGGAATTGAGTTGTATGAGAATACAACTCCTGTGTCCATTACTCCCTATAGAATGGCACCTAAGGAGCTGAAAGAGCTGAAGACGCAGTTGCAAGAGTTGCTTGAGCGTGGTTTCATTCGGCCGAGTGTGTCGCCTTGGGGTGCACCGGTCTTGTTCGTGAAGAAGAAGGATGGCACTATGAGAATGTGCATTGATTACCGTCAGCTGAACAAGTTGACTATCAAGAATCGGTATCATTTGCCGAGAATTGATGATCTCTTTGATCAATTTCAGGGAGCTGCTGTGTTCTCTAAGATTGACTTGAGGTCAGGGTATTACCAGCTGAAGGTGAAGGATGTGGATGTGCCTAAGACAGCTTTCAGGACAAGGTATGGGCATTATGAGTTCCTTGTGATGCCGTTTGGTTTGACAAATGCTCCTGCTGCTTTCATGGACATGATGAATCGTGTGTTTCATGAATACCTGGACAAGTTTGTTGTGGTATTCATTGATGATATCCTCGTGTACTCGCGTACTGAGGAGGAGCATGAAGAGCATTTGAGGATTGTGTTGCAAGCCTTGTTGGAGAATCAGCTTTACGCTAAGCTGAGCAAGTGTGAGTTCTGGTTAAGTGAGGTAGTGTTTCTTGGGCATTTAGTCTCTGCCAAGGGGATTCGTGTTGATCCTCAGAAGATTGAGGCGGTGATGAATTGGAAGGTTCCTAAGTCTGTTCACGAGGTTCGTAGTTTCCTTGGTTTGGCAGGATACTACCGAAGGTTTGTAGATGGGTTTTCTAAGATTGCTGCACCTTTGACGAAGTTGTTGCAAAAAGATGTTAAGTATGAGTGGACGGAAGCGAGACAGCAGGCTTTTGAGAAGCTTAAGGCGGCTTTGACGCAAGCTCCTATCTTGGTTCAACCTGAATCAGGGAAAGAGTTTGTGGTGTATAGTGATGCGTCCTATGTTGGTTTGGGATGTGTGTTGATGCAAGAGGGTAAGGTGGTGGCTTATGCATCGCGACAGTTGAAGGTGCATGAGCGCAATTATCCTACGCATGACATTGAGTTGGCTGCGGTGGTTTTTGCCTTGAAGATCTGGAGACATTATCTGTATGGTGAGAAGTGTACTGTGTACACGGATCACAAGAGTTTGAAGTATCTGATGTCTCAGAAGGAGTTGAACCTCAGGCAGCGACGTTGGGTGGAGTTGCTCAAGGATTATGATTTGACGATTGAGTATCACCCTGGGAAGGCTAATGTTGTAGCGGATGCCTTGAGTAGGAAGGTAGCTGTTGAGTTGAGGGCTATGTTTGCCAGTTTGAGTAGTTCGTGTGATGGTGGTCTTGTGGCTGAGTTGCAAGTGAAACCATCTTTGGTTCAGTTGATCAAGGAAAAGCAGTTGCTGGATGATTCCTTGGTGTCTCATGTTCAGGATATCGCGGAGGGTAGACCTTCGGATTTCTGCTTTAATGATGATGGAGTGTTGTGTTTTGGGAGTCGGATAGTAGTGCCCAGTGATGCTGAGTTGAGGCGTGCTATTCTGACTGAAGGTCATAGTAGTCCTTTTGCTATGCACCCTGGTAGTACTAAGATGTATCGTGATCTTCGTGATGAGTACTATTGGGTGGGTTTAAAAAAGGATGTTGCGGAGTTTGTGAGCAAGTGTTTGGTGTGTCAGCGAGTTAAGGCTGAGCATCAGTTTCCTTCAGGGTTGTTGCAACCGTTGAGAATCCCTGAGTGGAAGTGGGAAAGGGTTACCATGGATTTTGTATCTGGTTTACCCTTGTCACCATCGAAGAAGAATTCGGTGTGGGTGATTGTGGATCGCCTGACGAAGTGTGCGCATTTCTTGCCTGTGCATACTACATTTTCTTTGGATAAGCTTGCGGAGCTGTACATTGCTGAGATTGTGCGGCTGCATGGTGTGCCAAAGTCAATTGTGTCGGATAGGGAACCGAGGTTCACATCGCGTTTTTGGCAGTGTCTGCATCAAGCTTTGGGTACAAGGTTGAATTTCAGTACATCTTATCATCCTCAGTCGGATGGTCAGTCTGAGCGTGTTATTCAGATTTTGGAGTATATGTTGAGGTGCTGTGTGATTGAGTTTCAGGGCTCTTGGGAGAAGCATTTGCCTTTGGTTGAGTTTGCTTATAACAATAGTTATCAGGCAAGTATTCAAATGGCACCTTATGAGGCTTTGTACGGAAGGAAGTGTAGGACTCCTCTTTGTTGGGCTGAAACGGGTCAGAAGTTGGTTTCGATGCCGACTTTGTTGAAAGGAACCACCGAGAAGGTGAAGCTCATTTGTGAGCGTTTGAAGGCAGCTTCTGATCGGCAGAAGTCTTACGCGGATTTGAAGCGTAAGGAGATTGAGTATGCGGTGGGTGACCGTGTGTTCTTGAAGGTTTCGCCTTGGAAGAAGGTGATGAGGTTTGGCCGGAAGGGTAAGTTGAGCCCTAGGTACATTGGACCATACGAGGCGGTTGAGCGTGTGGGTCCTGTTGCGTACAGGTTGAGGTTACCTCAAGAGTTGGAGAAGATTCATGATGTGTTTCATGTGTCTATGCTCCGGAAGTATAGATCTGATCCTTCGCATGTGATGCATGTGGAAGAGGTGGAATTGAATCCGGATTTGACCTATGATGAGGAACCGGTGAGGATTCTGGATTCGGATAGCAAGGTTCTTCGTGGCAAGACCATTGAGTTGGTAAAGGTGCTGTGGAAGCATCGCGGTGTTGAGGAAGCCACGTGGGAGCGAAAGGATGACATGCTGAAGCAGTTTCCTTATCTCTTTCCTTCAGGTAAATTTCGAGGACGAAATTTCTTAAGGGGGGAGAGTTGTAACGCCCCGGTTTTGGGCTTAGAAGTTTTGGGCGTTGACCGGTTCGGTCAAAGTGCTGTTCGAATCTAAAAAGGTGAAATTAGGAAAACCTAGTTCGGGTTGCATTAAAAATATGGAAAAATGTTCTAAAATCCTCTTTTAATATATATAAGTGAACTGTGAAATCAATTTTACAAAATGAGGGTTGGAAGGGTGACATTTTGGCTAGTGACCAAAATGTAATTTTTGAAAAACTGCGTGACTATTTTAGAAAGGATTGAAACTTTGAATCTTTAAGGAGCTATTTACCCAAAGGGAGTTTCTCCAGATTTTTCTAAGATATTTAATGTTTTAATTCTGATTTTAAACAAAAGGAAAGTGGAGGGAAGTTATTTCTAACCAATTTTCCTAAAATCTCATTTTCCTTTTTCTCTCATTTTCTCTCAAGCCAAACATCTTTCTCCAGAGTTTTTCTTCTGACTTTGCCACTTAAATCTCTCTTTTCAATCCTCTTTTGATTGCTAATCATCTCATCAACAAAACCTCACCAATTGCCATTTGATTCTTCAAGCTTTTTGGTTCTAAAAGAGGAGAAACTCAAGTTTGGAGGTAAGAACGTCCTTCTCCTCTGAACTTCAAGTTCTTTACTGAAATTCCTAAGTTCTCAATCCTTAATTGATGATTTATGATGGTTTTTAAAGTTGTGTAATGGATCTTGGCTTAAAATGCAAGATTTGATGATTTTGATGGATTTTCGTTGGATCTGTTAAAGCAGTGATTTGAGGTGTATTTTTGATGTTAAATGAATGTTAAATTGATTGGAAATTGAGTTTTAACTAATGCAATCCCGGATAGGTTGAATTTCCTAAGTTTAGCTTGTGATTCTTGGTTGTTTTTGGAGTGATCTTGTGGATCTGTTGTTGCTGGAGGTATAAGGATGTTGTTAGGTCCTTTTTAGATGTTAAATGATGTTTATGGATGCTTAGTTTTGATGGTTTATGGCTGGGCTTTGTTGAGAAGTTGTTTGGATGCATTTTCGGTTGTGTTTGGTGGCCGAAAATGGAGTGTGGATGAGAGCAGCGAGTTTAGGTGCTTTCATTGAAGCTATTAATGCATGATGATGCATTAATCTACTGTTTTGATGTGTTTAAAACAGGGGAGTCATCTTTGGATCCAAGTGGTGGTGATCCGGAAGCTTGTTTTGGTGTTTCGGCAAGAGGCGAAACGGAATCGATGAGTGGATTTTGGTTTCGGCTTTGAAACCAGTGTTTTGGAGGTTTGGGAGCTTAGTTTAAGTCTAAGCAACTTAGCTAAGCTCAAGAGTAAGTTTTCGGACAAATTATCTTGGTGATGGCTATGTATTTGGTTGAATGCAATGTGGTGGTTTGCATGTTTTTAAATCTGTTTGAAAGCATATCTAGCATGTTTATTTGCTGCGATTTAAAGCCATGTGATGAAGGAAACTCAAGGTAAGAGTTCCTTGTTTTTTTTGAACATTGTTATAATGTGGTTGATGCTTTAAGATGCATGATGTTTATGGCTTTGTAAAATGCTTTAAAACAGTGGATTATTGATGATAAATGATGTATATTGGCAAGTGATGTTTTGAAAAGGTTAAGGTCACTAAGGTGGTTAAAAGTCCTTGAGTGAGCCTTGTTTACTTAAGAACATCAAGGTGGTTATAAGTCCTTGGATGATTCTTGTTAAGGACACAAAGGTGGTTAAAAGTCCTTGTGTGGTCCTTTCCAAGGTGTTTAAAAGTCCTTGGGGCCAAGGTGTTTAAAAGTCCTTGGGGTGACTCATGTCATGGTGTTTAAAAGTCCATGGGCCAAGGTGTTTAAAAGTCCTTGGGGTGACTCATGTCATGGTGTTTAAAAGTCCATGGGCCAAGGTGTTTAAAAGTCCTTGGGGTCAAGGTGTTTAAAAGTCCTTGAGGTGAAACTTGTTAAGGACACAAAGGTGTTTAAAAGTCCTTGTGTGGTCCTTGCCATGGTGTTTAAAAGTCCATGGGGATAAGATCACAGTGGTGTTTAAAAGTCCATGTGTGAGTCTTATGTTGATCTTGTTAAAAGATGGTAATTATCACTTGTGGCCAATATGACATGTTATGATATGAAGCATGAAATGCTTGTTTAAGATTGCTTGTGAGCATGTCTAAATGTATTTTGAAGTATGATTTATAAATGAGTTTTATAAATGCATTATTGTGTGGTTTTAATGAGCATTCCTCACTAAGCTTTTGCTTACGCTCTCTCTCTTTTCTTAAACCAATAATGCAGAGCATTAAGGTGCATTGAGTGCAGCAAGGAAGGCAAGCAATCAAGTGAAAGCTAAGCTCAAGTATGGGAAGGTTTTCTTAAACACCTTTAACTTTTGGCATTTGGCAATGGGGAACTTATGTGGATGTTTTGGGAGATGTTTTGAACTCCTTAAGTTTGTTTAATGTTGATGTTAATGTTGGTACATGTAATTGGCCATTATGAGGTTGAATTGAAGTATTGATGCTTGAATGGTTTGCTAAGTAGGAAGCATGCCTTTAGATTGGGGCTTTTCATATGTGATGCCATGATGATGTTTGGTTGATGCTTATATGTCTTTCATATGTTGAATTTCTTGCTGGTAAAGTTTGGTAGCATTTGGAGCATGTATGGTTGATCAATTGTGGTTTTTAGTAGCCTTTTCTATGCAATCTGTGCAGGCCGTATCGGAACAGTAGCTGCCGTTTCGGAACGGGTGCCTTGTAGCAACCCAGGCGTCCGAAACGGAAGACACCGTTCCGAAACGGAAAGGCCACTGCTAGCCCTCGTTTCGGTACGCGTTGCGGAACGGCCCCGCGTTTCGAAACAGGCTCTCCCTGTTTCGGAACGCATGACCGTTGGGGGCTGACATTGGCAGTTATATGTTTCAAAATGTTTGCATTTTGGTCCTGAATCTTGTATGTGCAATTGTGTGAGTTCGGGATGTCCGTTTGAGCTGAAATTTGGCAGTGAAGCATGAAACTTGATTAATTAAAAGTTGGTAACTTTAATTTGGGCGAAGTCCTTATAATTAACAGAATTTACATTTGGGTCCCTAAAGTTGTAAATTGTTCAATTGGGTCCCTGTTTGATCTCTGATGTTTATCATCTTTGAGTATGTTGTTTGAATGATCATAACTAGGGTTAATGTACATCTAGACAAGTTTAAAAAGAAAAAAGGGTCGTTAATCAAGGTTGACTTTCGGGTTGACTTTTGTTTTCCCAGTGTGACTTTCTTAATTCGGGTCAACCGTCTAGGCCGGGTTAAGGGGGTTACAAGCATGTTTAATGCTGGTTTAGAAAGCCATGTGTTGAAGGATGCTCAAGGTAAGAGATCCTTGTTTTGAACATTGATAGATGTGGTTTGATGCATTGTAATGCATGATGATTTAATGGCTTTGTTAAATGCTTTAAAACAGTGGATTAATGATGTTATATGATGTATATTGGCAAGTGATGTGTTGGTTTTAAAGTACTTGAATCGGATATAGTTAGCCGGCTATAGGATTGGGTGCACCGTGAATAAAGTCGCCTTGGATGTTGAGGGGTTGTGATTGTACCGTAAACTCCATCTAAGTACACTAACGAGATGGTTAAGATCATCATGGTGGTTAAAAGTCCATGAGTGGATCTTGTGTTAAGATCACAATGGTGGTTAAAAGTCCATGTGTGGATCTTGTGTTGTGTGTCCCGTGTTCTCGTTAGTGATGTTATACAACTACCAATGAGTGATGTTAAGGGGTTGTGATTGTACCATAGTCTCCATCACGGGTGTTGAGGGGTTGTGATTGTACCATGCTCCACCTTGATATTGGTAGTGTGTATGAAGCGTATGGGACAACGCTTGTAATCCGCGTATCTGATTGTGTTTTTGAGTTGTAAAATGTTATTGATTATCACTTGTAAGCCAATATGACATGTTGATGATTTGAAGCATGAGATGCTTGGTTGTATGCGTAATTGCATGATAAATGTTGTTTAGAAACTAAAGGCCTTGAAAAGGTGTTTTTGCAAATGCATTATTGTGATGTTTTAATTGAGCATTCCTCACTAAGCTATGTGCTTACGCTCTCTCATTCCTAAACCAATAATGCAGAGCATTGAAGTGCATAAAGGGCAGCAAGGAGGTCAAGGATCCAAGTGAAGACTAAGCTCATGTATGGTGAATGTTTTCCTAACACTATTAGCTTTTGGCATTTGGCAATGGGAACCTAGATTGTGTTTTTGGGAGATGTTTTGGACTCCCTAAGTTTGGTTAATGCTTTTGATAATGTTGGAACATGTAAATTGCCTTTTGGTATTTGGTTTTGGTGAATTGACGGTTGCATGGTTTTCAATATAGGATGCATGCCTATAGAATTGGGTTTTTCTTTGGATGATGCCATGATTGTGTTTAGTTGATGCTAATATGTTCCTTAAGTGTTTGATGACTTGTGTGTATGTTATGGAGGTCATATGAATATGTTTGATGGGTTGATTGTGTAATAAACCAGCAAAATTCTGCAATTCTGGGCAACTCGTTTCGGAACGGGTGCTGCTGTTTCGGAACAGGTGGCCTGAAATGGCCATGGCGTTTCGAAACAGGTAGAGCTGTTCCGAAACGAATTTGCCACTGCCAAGCCCTATTCCGCAACAAGTTTCGGAACGGTCCCGCGTTTCGGAACGGATCTTCCCCGTTTCGGAACACTCGACCGTTGGGCACTGAAATTGATGGTTAAATGTTTTGAAACTCTTACGTTTTGGTCCCAATCTTTGTATATGTAATTGGTTGAGTTTGTGATGTTCGATTGAGATGAAATTTGGCAGAGAAGCATGAAATATGATTAATTTTATAATGGTAACTTTTAATTTGGTTAAGTCCTCCTAATTTTCAGAATTTGCATTTTGGTCCCTAAATTTGTATGTTGTGCAATTGAGTCCCTAAATGTTTTCCGAATGCTGAGATTTTTGAGTATGTTCTTCTCAAGAGTTCACCTAGGAATAATATGCATTTAGACAAGTTTAAAAACAAAAAAGGGTCGTTAATCAAGGTTGACTTTCGGGTTGACTTTGGTTTTCCCCGTGTAATCTTCGTAGTTCGGGTCAACCGTCTAGGCCGGGCTAAGGGGGTTACAAAACTCATGGCAAAGCCATACTCATGCTTGTAAAACCAAAGCATTTCATAAACAAATCTCATATGTATTTCTCATAGCATAAATCATTTCATCAAAGGTACATGTCAATCAAAAGCATTTTCATATATTATATTGGAATTTCACATCTCATTATTACTCGGATATGCGAACATCTCACTAGACACTTCCGGTGACATCTACCATCATCGTACTCACTCGTCTAGCAACAAAATTTCTGGTGGAATCTCACATCACCGTACTCACATGGCGGAATCTCTCATCGCCACGAAGCTTGGGTATTTCACCAAGTCCTACCCGATGGAATGCCAATCATCGGTTCTCTCCCTTTGGTTTAACCAAAGAGCACGTACGAATTTTTAGTTTATAGTGCACTCTCATCCTATTGATCGATCAATTATATCCGGTAAGTATCTTAACATCTATGCCAATATATTAAGTTAAATCATCATCTCACCTACTGTTTTTCATGCAACAATTCTCAAACATTTTCATCTTACTTCAAAACCATAACATGTGCCATGCTTTAAACAAAAGCTCAAATCTCAACCATGCAACATGTTACTTCATGTAATCCTTTCAAGCATCATCTCATGCTATAAAATATGCATAAAAACAGTAGGAATTTATCAATCTTAAATCATGAGCATGTAAAAGCATTTTAGGGGCAATCACCACATCTATGAGAGCAATCTAGCCAATACTTACTTCCGGACTTAGGAAGGTGTTTCAAACCTTTCCTAAATCCCCAAACCTTGATTCTTTGTCCCTCAAGGACTTCTAAAACCATACGCACTCACCGATTACGTTTCGCTTGCTCACCGAAACGCTATCTAGGCTTCCGAATCAACACCAAAGCGTCCGAAGATGTCTCCCCGGTTTTAAACACATAAGAGTAGAGGATTAATGCATCATTATGCATTGAAATCATCAGCCACACACCTAATCTCGTTGCTCTACTCAAAAACCACATTTCCGCTACCAAACACAACCAGAATCACCTCCAAACTCTTCCAAAACAAAACCCAGCCAAGATCTATCACTTCTAATCATTTCTAAACATCAATTAACATAAAAAACCAACACAACCACGTTCTTATACCTCCAGCTATGACAGAACACCAAAATCACCCAAAAAACCATCATTCTAACAAGCAAAACTTAGGAAAACAATCCTATTCGGGATTTGATTGATAAAATCTCATTTGTAACATCAATTAACACCCAAAATACATTAGAAAACCATCTCAAAATAGAGCCCAAGCATTCACCACGAAAATCATCAAGATCTCTTCCAAAATCTTGAGTTTTAAGACAATTTCTTGTTTCTAACATTAAAACCACTTAAAAATCATTAACAACGGATTGATAACTTGGGAATTTCAATAAAGAACTGATCATTAGAGGAGAAGGATGAAGCTTACCTCTAATGGATGATTTCTCCTTGATTTGGGCAAGTTTTTTTGAAAATTCAATGTAGAAATCAAGTGGATTTGATAAGGAATTGATTAAGAATCAAAGAAAGATTGAAATCCCATCAAATGAAGTGAAAATCAAAGTATATTTGCTGGAGAGAATGTGTTTGGTTGAAAGGAATTTGAGAGAAAATAAAATGAGGGAAAATTTGTGAAAAGTAGTTATGAATAGTCAAAGGTAGTTTCTAAATTAATTAACCTTCATTTCCTTTAATTAAAACATTAATTAAATCACCCAAATTAAGGAAAAATCTGATGAAAACATTTTGGTAAAATTAGCTCCTTAAAGATTCAAAGTTTCAATCCTTTACAAACAATCACTACTTTACTTTGCAAAAACTGCGATTTGGTCACTACACCGAAATGTAGTATATCCAAACCCCATTTTGTAAAATTGATTTCACCATAACCTTTCATATATTAAATGAGGATTTTTAGATATTTTTCTATATTTTTAAAGCATCCCGAACTAGGAGTTCCCTAAAACTCCCTTTTAGATTCGAACCATTTTCTGACCGGTCCGATTCGGACTCTAAACATCTAGGCCCAAATTTGGGGTGTTACAACTCTCCCCCTCTTAAGAAATTTTGTCCTCGAAATTTACCTGGAGGAAAAAGGTAAGGAAACTGCTTCTTCATATCTTTCTTTCTTTCCCACGTGGCTTCCTCAACACCACGATGCCTCCACAACACCTTAACCAGCTCAATGGTCTTACCCCGGAGAACTATACTGTCCGAATCCAAAATCTCAAATGCCTCCTCATCATAAGTCAAATCTGGATTCAACTCAACTTCCTCTACAGGCATAACATGTGAAGGATCCGATCTATACCTCCGAAGCATGGACACATGAAACACATTATGTATCCTTTCTAGTTCTTGTGGTAGCCTCAGCTTATAAGCAACAAGACCCACACGTTCTATCACTTTGTATGGTCCAATATATCTAGGGCTCAACTTACGCTTTTGGTCAAACCTCATCACCTTCTTCCAAGGTGAAACCTTTAAGAACACACGGTCACCCACCCCAAACTCTATCTCCTTACGCTTCAAATCCGCGTAAGACTTTTGCTGATCCGATGCTGCCTTCAACCGCTCACAAATGAGCTTCACCTTCTCGGTGGTTCCTTTCAACAAAGCCGGCATCGAGACCAACTTTTGTCCCGTTGAAGCCCAACAAAGAGGAGTTCTGCACTTCCTCCCATGCAAAGCTTCATAAGGTGCCATTTGAATAATTGCCTCGTAGCTATTATTATAAGCAAATTCCACCTAAGGCAAGTGCTTCTCCCAAGAGCCTTGAAACTCAATCACGCAGCACCTCAACATATCCTCAAGCACTTGGATAACGCGCTCTGACTGCCCATCCGTCTTCGGATGATAAGAAGTACTGAAATTCAGCCGCGTACCCAACGCTTGATGAAAACACTCCCAAAACCTTGCAGTGAACCTCGGATCTCTATCCGACACTATAGATTTTGGTACACCATGCAGACGTACAATCTCAGCAATGTACAGCTCTGCAAGCTTATCCAAGGTATACGTAGTATGCACAGGTAAGAAATGCGCACACTTCGTAAGGCGATCCACAATCACCCACACAGAATTCTTCTTTGATGGCGACAAAGGCAAACCAGACACAAAGTCCATGGTTATCCTCTCCCATTTCCATTCAGGGATCTTCAACAGTTGCAACAACCCTGTAGGAAATTGATGCTCAGCCTTAACCCGCTGACACACCATACACTTGCTCACATATTCAGCAACATCTTTCTTCAAACCCACCCAATAGTACTCATCCTTCAGATCACGGTACATCTTTGTACTACCAGGGTGCATAGCAAAAGGACTACTATGAGCTTCGGTCAGAAGAGTACGCCTCAACTCCACATCATTCGGAACCACTATCCGACTTCAAAAACATAAAACACCATCATCATTAAAACAAAAATCCGATGGTCTATCCTCAACAATATCCTGAACATGTGGCACCAAAGAATCATCCAACAACTGCTTATCCTTTATCAACTAAACTAGAGATGGTTTCACTTGCAATTCAACAACAAGACCTCCATCTCGCGATATGCTCAAGCTAGCAAACATCGCCCTTAACTCCACCGCCACTTTTCTGCTCAAGGCGTCAGCCACAACATTGGCCTTTCCCGGGTGATACTCGATCGTTAGATCATAATCCTTAAGCAACTCCACCCATCGACGTTGCCTAAGATTCAACTCTTTCTGAGACATCAAATACTTCAAAATCTTGTGATCCGTGTACACAATACACTTCTCACCGTAAAGATAATGTCTCTAGATCTTCAAAGCAAAAACCACCGTAGCTAACTCAATATCATGCGTAGGATAATTGCGCTCATGTACCATCAATTGTCGAGATGCATAAGCCACCACCTTACCCTCTTGCATTAACACACACCCCAAACCAACATAGGATGCGTCACTGTACAACACAAACTCTTTTCCTGATTCAGGTTGAACCAAGATAGAAGCTTGCGTCAGAGTTGCCTTAAGCTTCTTAAAAGCTTGTTGTCTCGCTTCCGTCCACTCATACTTAACATCTTTTTGCAACAACTTCGTTAAAGGGGCATCAATCTTAGAAAATCCATCCACAAATCTTCGGTAGTATCCTGCCAACCCAAGGAAACTACAGACTTCATGAACAGACTTAGGAGGCTTCCAATTCATCACCGCCTCAACCTTCTGGGGATCAACTCGAATCCCTTCAGCCGAAAACACATGACCAAAGAAAACAACTTCCTTTAGCCAAAACTCACACTTGCTCAGCTTAGCATAAAGCTGATTTTCCAAAAGCGCTTGCAAGACAACTCTCAAATGACCTTCATGCTCCTCCTTAGTACGAGAGTATACAAGGATATCGTCGATGAACACCATAACGAACTTGTCCAAGTATTCATGGAACACCCTATTCATCATGTCCATGAAAGCAGCAAGAGCATTCATCAAGCCAAATGGCATCACAAGGAACCCATAATGCCCATACCTCGTTCTAAAGGCTGTTTTCGGCACATCCACATCTTTCACCTTTAGCTGATAGTACCCTTACCTCAAATCGATCTTTGAAAACACAGCCGCTTCCCGAAACTGGTCAAAAAGATCATCAATCCTAGGCAAAGAATACTTGTTTTTGACAGTCAACTTGTTCAGGTGACGATAATTGATGCACATTCTCATCGTGCCATCTTTCTTCTTCACAAACAAGACCGGTGCACCCCAAGGTGACACACTAGGCCGAATAAAGCCACGAACAAGCAACTCCTGAAGTTGCGTCTTCAACTCCTTCAGCTCTTTGGGTGCCATGCGATAGGGAGCAATAGACACTGGAGTTGTGTTCTTATACAGCTCAATCCCAAACTCCACCTCTCGACTAGGCGACAATCCAGGTAATTCCTCCGGAAACACTCCAGGGAACTCACGCACAGTTCTTATATCCTGAACGTGCACCTCCTTTGAACTAAGATTCACCACATTGGCAAGGAACTTCACATTCTCACCCACTAGCACCACCTCATAATCACCCGCAAGCTTCAACGAAACTCGCTTACTCTCGAAATACACAACAACCCTATGCTCAACTAGCCAATCCATGCCAAGGATTACATCAAAGCCATAGAATGGCAATTCTATGAGATCAATAAGAAAAACATGATTTTGCACCTTCAAGGGACATCTCCTAAACAACTTTCTTGTTACCACCGTCTCACCAAAGGAACTAGTCACACGTATACCAACATCCAGAGACTCAACAGGTAAACCAAGCATTTGAGCATGTTCACGCAATATGTACGAGTGTGTAGATCCAGAATAAATCAAAGAAAGTAATGACAAGGATTGCAAAGTAAAGGTACTTGCGATCACATCCGTATCATTCCTTCCCTCACGACGGGCATACACTTGAGCTTGACCGCCACCCTCAGGTTGAACGACCACAACATGTGCTACGTTCCTGCCACCATCATCCATACGCTAAAAATTACCACGGCCGCGCCCACGACCTCTCTGTGGCTCTGCTGCTCTCACTGGAGCCTGTCCCTCTCTCAGCGGTTGAGGACAATCTTTCTTCAAATGCCCTCGATTCCCACAATTCCAGTATGTCCCAAGGTTACCCCAACACTCACCACCATGTCTTCTACCACAATGATTACATTCACGAGTCCTTACGAAAGCATTAGGTCCTTGTTGACCTCTACCAGGTTTACCACCCCCACGTCTAGCATTGTAACCCCCTTAGCCCGGCCTAGACGGTTTACCCGAACTACGAAGATTACACGGGGAAAACCAAAGTCAACCCGAAAGTCAACCTTGATTAACGACCATTTTTTTCTTTTAAATCTTGTCAAGATGCACATTAACCCTAAGCGAACAATTGAGAAACATTTACGTAATAAGCACAGCGATCGGATTCAAATAAGGGACTCAATGGCACAAAATACAAATATTAGGGACCAAAATGTAAATTCTGGAAATTAGAAGGTCTTAACTGATTTTTAAGTTACCAAAATTAAATTAGTAACATTACATGCTTCCCTGTCAAATTTCACCATAATCGGACATCTCAAACTCAAGCAATTGCAATTACAACATTCGGGACTAAAACGTAAAGTTTGCAAACCTTTACACCATCAAATCAGTGCCCAACGGTCACCTGTTTCGAAACGGTGTTGACCGTTCCGAAACACGGGTTCGTTTCGAGACTTGTTCCGAAACAGGGCCTTCTAGTGGCCAAATCGTTTCGAAACGGCCTCCAGCCGTTCCGAAACACAAAGGCCATTACAAGCCCCCGTTTCGAAACGCCAGTGCCCGTTTCGATACGGTTTGCCCAGAAGTTGCAGAAATTGCTGGTTTTTCTTACGTTAAACCAATCAAACACATCCTAATGACTTCCTAACCATGCCAACAAGTCATCATACATATAAGGTACATGATTGCAACTTCAAAACACATCCATAGCATCAAACATGGAATTTCACAAGTTTATAGGCATGCACCCTATTATCCAAACCAAGCAATCAATCAATCTCCAAAACAAGCATTAAAAGGCCAATTAAAAATCCAAAACATCAAAAGCATCATGCCACAAACTAGGGAGTCCAAAACATCTCCCAAAAACACACTTTAGGTTGCCATTGCCAAGTTACCAAAACTAATAGTGTATGAAAACATCACCATACATGAGCTTAGTTTCCCTTGGACTCTTAGCTTCCTTGTTGCCCTCAAACACTTCAATTGTCTGCATTATTGTACAAAAGAGAGAGCGTAAGCACAATAGCTTAGTGAGACATGCTCTAAAGAAAACAACACAATAATGCCTTTTTAGAAAACACTTTCAGCAAGCTTAAAAACACAAGCTTAACTCTTTTCATGCAACCTTGCATACTTTACAAGCATCTCATGCTTCATTACATCAATTCAACATATTGGCATTCAAGTGATAATTCATACTCTTTTACAACACAAAACACAATCGGATACGCGGATCACAAGCGTTGTCCCACACGCTTCATACACACTACCGAACAACATAAGATGGAGTTTACGGTACAATCACAACCCCTCAACACCCGTGATGGAGTTTATGGTACAATCACAACCCCTCCACATCACTCATTGGTAGTTGTATAACTTCCTAACGAGAGTACGGGACACATAACACAAGGTCCACACACGAACTTTTAACCACCGTTGTGACCTTCCCAAGATCCACACACGGACTTTTAACCACCGTTGTGATCTTACTTCTCTCGTTAGGATACTTGGATGGAGTTTTCGGTACAATCACAACCCCTCAACATCCAAGGCGACTTTATTCACGGTGCACCCAATCCTATAGCCGGCTAACTATATCCGATTCAAGTACTTTAAAACCAATTCATCACTTGCCAATATACATCAAATAACATCATTAATCCACTGTTTTTAAGCATTAAACAAAGCCATTAATCACCATGCATCACTATGCATCATTACCAATTTAACAACATGCCAAAACAAGGATCTCTTACCTTGAGCATCCTTCAACACATGGCTTTCAAAACCAGCATTAACCATGCTAAAACATGCTTTCAAAACAGAATTTAAACATGCAATTTACAACTAATGCATCATGCTACTTCATAGCACATTCGAGGGAGTTTTTCCAAAAACTTACACTTGAGCTTAGCTAAGTTGGTTAGACTTAAACTAAGCTCCCACAACCTCCAAATAATCGTTTCCAAAGCTGGAAATCCAACTCCACTCACCAATTACGTTTCGTATGCTTGCCGAAACGCCGATCAAGCCTCCGGATCAACTCCAAGAGTGTCCGAAGATGTCTCCCCTGTTTTAAACACATCAAAGCAGAGGATTAATGCATCATCATGCATTGAAATCTTCAGCCAACACACTTAAACTCGCTGCTCTACCTAAAGCCATCATTTCGGCTACCAAACATAACCGAAATCACCTCCAAACTCTTCCAAAACTTAACCCATCCAAAATCCATCACTTCTAACCATTTCTAAACATCAATCAACATCCAAAATAAACCTAAACTCGTCCTTATACCTCCAGCTATAACAGAACACCATGATCACCTCAAAAACCACCATTTTCATAAGCAAAAACTTAGGAAATACAACCTATTCGGGATTACATTGATAAAACCTCATTTACACATCATTAGACATCCAAAATACATTTAAGAATCATCTCAAAACAGAGCCCAAACAATCACAACGAAATTCTTCAAGATTTCTTCCAAATCTTGAGTTTTAAGCCAAAATCAAGTTCCTATCATTAAAACCATTTACAAAACTTAAATTAAGGATTAACAACTTGGGAACTTCAGTAAAGAACTGAGTATTTAGAGGAGAAGAACAATCTTACCTCTAAATAGTGATTTCTCCTTGATTTGAGCCAATTTCCTTGAAAATTCAATGATGAAATCAAAAGGAATTGATGTAAGATTGATTAGGAACTAATTGATGATAGAAATCTCATCAATTGAAGTGGAAATCAATGAAAAAGTTGCTGGAGAAAAGTGTTTGGATGATGGAATTTTGAGAGAAAAAGAAATGAGAAAATTTTAGGAAAAGGTAGTTATGATTTTTCCAAAAGGTAGTTTCTCTTCTTTTCTAATTATTTAAAACATTAATTAATTAACTCAAACTAAGGAAAAATTTGGAGAAAACATTTTTGGGTAAATTAGCTCCTTAAATATTCAAACTTTCAATCCTTACAAAACAGTCACCACTAAACTTTTCAAAAACCGCATTTTAGTCACTACACCGAAATGTAGTATTTCCAAACCTTATTTTGCAAAATTGATTTCACCACTCTCTTATATATATTAAAAGAGGATTTTTAGATATTTTCCCATATTTTTAAAGCATCCCGAACTAGGTTTCCCCTTAAACATCCTTTTACATTCGAACTGAAAATCAGACCGGTCCAGTTCAGACCCTAAACTTCCAAGCCCAAAATTGGGGTGTTACAACTCCCCCCCCCCCCCCCCCGTTAAGAAATTTCGTCCTCGAAATTTACCTAGAGGAAAAAGGTATGGAAACTGCTTCATCATATCATCCTTTCTTTCCCCCGTGGCTTCCTCAACACCACGATGCCTCCACAACACCCTAACCAATTCAATGGTCTTGCCCCGAAGAACTTTACTGTCCGAATCCAGAATTTCAACCGGCTCCTCATCATAGGTCAAGTCTGGATTCAACTTCACTTCCTCCACAGGCATAACATGCGAAGGATCCGATCTATACCTTCGAAGCATAGAGACATGAAACACATCATGAATCTTTTCCAACCCTTGCGGTAACCTCAGCTTGTAAGCAACATGACCCACACGTTCAATCACCTCGTATGGTCCAATATACCTAAGGCTCAACTTACCCTTCCGGCCAAATCTCATCACCTTCTTCCAAGGCGAAACCTTCAAGAACACACGGTCACCTACCGCAAACTCAATCTCCTTACGCTTCAAATCCGCCTAAGACTTCTATCTATCAGAAGCTGTCTTCAGTCGCTCACAAATGAGCTTCACCTTCTCGTTGGTTCCTTTTAACAAAGCCGGCATTGAAACCAACTTCTAACCTGTTTCAGCCCAGCAAAGAGGAGTTCTGCACTTCCTACCGTACAAGGCTTCATAAGGTGCCATTTGAATATTTTCCTGGTAGCTATTGTTATAAGCAAACTCCAAAAAAGGCAAATGCTTCTCCCAAGAACCATGAAACTCAATCACACAGCACCTCAACATATCTTCCAGCACTTGGATAACACGCTCAGACTGTCCATCCGACTGTGGATGATAAGAAGTACTGAAATTCAGCAGCGTACCCAAAGCTTGATGCAAACACTCCCAAAAATGCGATGTAAACCTCGGATCTCTATCTGATACTATAGACTTTGGCACACCATGCAGTCGCACAATCTCAGCAATGTACAACTCTGCAAGCTTGTCCAAGGTATACGTAGTATGCAAAGGTAAGAAATGCGCACACTTCGTAAGGCGATCCACAATCACCCACACCGAATTCTTTTTCGATGGCGACAAAGGCAAACTAGACACAAAGTCCATGGTAATCCTTTCCCACTCCCACTCAGGAATCCTCAACGGTTGCAACAACCCAGAAGGAAACTGATGTTCAGCCTTAACCCGCTGACAAACCATGCACTTTCTCACATACTCCGCAACATCTTTCTTCAAACCCACCCAATAGTACTCATCGTTAAGATCACGATACATCTTAGTACTACCAGGGTGCATAGCAAAAGGACTGCTATGAGCCTTAGTTAAAATAATACGCCTCAACTCAGCATCATTCGGCACTACCATCCGGCTCCCAAAACATAGAACCCCATCATCATTAAAGAAAAAATCCGATGGTCTATCCTCAACAATATCCTGAACATGTGGTACCAAAGAATCATCCAACAACTGCTTATCCTTTATC
Organism: Hibiscus trionum; assembly: GCA_030270665.1. Taxonomy (NCBI): domain Eukaryota; kingdom Viridiplantae; phylum Streptophyta; class Magnoliopsida; order Malvales; family Malvaceae; genus Hibiscus; species Hibiscus trionum. Next base: position 1,161,534 of record BSYR01000007.1, on the reverse strand, counting down.
AACTGAACCAAAGATGGTTTCACTTGCAATTCAGCCATAAGACCCCCATCTCGCGAAATGCTCAAGCTGGCAAACATAGCCCTCAACTCCACTGCCACCTTTCTACTCACGGCATCCACTACAACATTAGCTTTTCCCGGATGGTACTCGATCGTCATATCGTAATCTTTAAGCAACTCCACCCAACGTCGTTGCCTAAGATTCAACTCTTTCTGAGACATCAAATACTTTAAACTTTTGTGATCTGTGTACACAGTACACTTCTCACCATACAGGTAACGTCTCCAAATTTTCAAAGCAAAGACCACCGCAACTAACTCAATATCATGCGTAGGATAATTGCGCTCATGCATCTTCAACTGACGTGATGCATAAGCCACCACCTTACCCTCCTGCATCAACACACATCCAAAACCCACATACGATGCGTCGATGTACACCACAAACTCTTTCCCTGATTCAGGTTGAACCAAGATAGGAGCTTGCGTCAAAGCTGCCTTAAGCTTCTCAAAAGCTTGTTGCCTTGCCTCCGTCCACTCATACTTGACATCCTTTTGCAACAACTTCGTCAAAGGTGCAGCAATCTTTGAAAATCCATCCACAAACCTCTGATAGTATCCTGCCAACCCAAGGAAACTACGGACTTCATGAACAGACTTAGGAGGCTTCCAATTCATCACCGCTATCTTCTGAGGATCAACACGAATCCCCTCAGCAGAAACCACATGACCAAGGAAAACAACTTCCCTAAGCCAGAATTTGCACTTGCTCAGCTTAGCATAAAGCTGATTCTCCAACAACGCCTACAACACAATCCTCAAATGCCCCTCATGCTCCTCCTCAGTACGAGAGTACACAAGGATATCATCAATGAACACCACAACAAACTTGTCCAAGTATTCATGAAACACTCTATTCATCATGTCCATAAAAGATGCATGAGCATTCGTCAAGCCAAACGGCATCACCAGGAACTCATAATGCCCATACCTCGTTCTGAAGGCTTTTTTTGGCACATCCATATCCTTCACCTTGAGCTGGTAATAACCTGACCTTAAGTCAATCTTAGAGAACACAGCCGCTCCCCGAAACTGATCAAAAAGATCATCAATCCTCGGCAAAGGATACCAATTTTTGATAGTCAACTTGTTCAGCTGACGATAATCGATGCACATTCTCATAGTGCCATCCTTCTTCTTCACAAACAAGACCGGTGCACCCCAAGGTGACACACTCGGCCGAATGAAACCACGATCAAGCAACTCCTGAAGTTGCGTCTTCAGCTCCTTCAACTCCTTAGGTGCCATTCGGTAGGGAGTAATGGACACTGGAGTTGTGTTTTCATACAACTCAATTCCAAACTCCACCTTTCGACTATGAGGCAATCCAGGTAACTCCTCCGGAAACACTCCAGGAAACTCTCGCACAGTTCTAATATCTTGAACTCGCAACTCCTTAGAGCTAGGATTCATCACAAAGGCCAGGTAAGCTTCACAACCTTGCCTCAGCATTCGGCTTGCTTCCAACGAAGACACCACATTGGTAAGAAACTTCACATTCTCACCAACCACCACTACCTTGTAATCATCCGCAAGCTTCAACGAAACTCGCTTGTTCTCAAAATCCACTACAGCTCGATGTTCAACAAGCCAATCCATTCCAATGATTACATCAAAACCATAAAAAGGAAATTCCATGAGGTCAACAAGAAAAACATGGTTTTTCACATTCAAGGGACAACTTCTATACAACTTCCGTGTCACAACGGTCTCACCGAAGGAACTAGTTACACGCATACCAACATCCAAAGACTCAACAGGTATACCAAGAAATTGAGCATGCTCACGCAATATGTATGAGTGTGTAGATCCAGAATCAATCAAGGAAAGTAATGATAAGGATTGCAAAGTAAAGATACATGCGATCACATCCGTATCATTTCTCCCCTCACGCTGAGCATACACTCGAGCCTGGCCACCACCCTCAGGTTGAACAGCCACCACATGCGCCACATTCCTCCCACCATCATCTCTGCGCTGGAAGTTACCACGGCCGCGCCCACGACCTCTCTGGGGTGCAACTACCCCAGGAGCACGTCCCTGACCACCACCGGCCAACAAAGGACACTCCCTCCTCATGTTGTCTGCCGAACCACAATTCCAGCATGAATTACCGGTCACTGCTACAGGAGCCTGCACCTCCCTCGCTGCTCGAGGACAATCTCGCCTCATATGGCCACGATGTAACCCCCTTAGCCGAGCCTAGACGGTTGACCCGAACTACGAAGATTACACGGGGAAAACCAAAGTCAACCCGAAAGTCAACCTTGATTAACGACCCCTTTTTTTTCTTTTTAAACTTGTCTAGATACATGTTAACCCTAGGTGAACACTTGAGATTCGTATACAGACTTAGCACAGCGATCGAATATCATTAAGGGACTCAATTGCACAAAATACAAATATTAGGGACCAAAATGTAAATTCTGGAAATTTAAAGGTCTTAACTGATTTTTAAGTTACCAATATAAAATTAGTCATATTACATGTTTCCCTGTCAAATTTCACCTTAATCGGACGTCTCAAACTCATGCAATTGCAAATACAATTTTCGGGACTAAAACGTAAAGCTTGCAAACCTCAAAACCATTCAAATCAGTGCCCAACGGTCACCTGTTTCGAAACGGCGTTGACCGTTCCGAAACGCGGGTTCGTTTTGAGACTTGTTCCGAAACAGGGCCTTCTAGTGGACAAACCATTTTGATACGGTCACCAGCCGTTTCGAATCACCAAGGCCATTATAGGCCCCCGTTTCGAAACGCCTATGAGTGTATTGATACAGGTTGCCCAGAAGCTGCAGATTTTTCTGGTTTACCATGCATAAGACCACTCAAACGCATCCTAATGACTTCCTAATCATGCCAACAAGTCATTATACATATAAGGTACATGTTTGCAACTTCAAAACACATTCATGGCATCAATCATGGAATTCCACAAGTCTATAGGCATGCATCTTAATATCCAAAACCAAACAATCAACGAAACACCAAATCAAGCTCAAAAGGCCAATTACAAATCCAAAACATTAAAGGCATCATGCCACAAACTAGGGAGTCCAAAACATCTCCCAAAAACACAACCTTAGGTTCCCATTGCCAAAATATCAAAATCTAATAGTGTTATGAAAACATCACCATACATGAAATTAGCTTCCCTTGGACTCATAGCCTCCTTGTTGCCCTCAACACTTCAATTATCTGCATTATTGGTTCAAGAGAGAGAGCGTAAGCACAATTGCTTAGTGAGGCATGCTCTAAAGAAACAACACAATAATGCTTTTTATAAAACACTTCTAATAAAGCCTTCCATCACATAATCATCATTATTCATGCAACCTTGCATACAAAACAAGCATCTCATGCTTCATTAAAATCAACATGTCATATTGGCTTCCAAGTGATAATCCATAACCATTTACAACACAAAACACAATCGGATACGCGGATTACAAGCGTTGTCCCACACACTTCATACACACTACCGAACAACATAAGGTGGAGTTTACGGTACAATCACAACCCCTCAACACCCGTGATGGAGTTTACGGTTAAATCACAACCCCTCCACATCACTCATCGGTAGTTGTATAACTTCACTACCGAGTACACGGGACACACAACACAAGACCCACACACGGACTTTTAACCACCGTTGTGATCATAACTTACTCGTTAATGTACTTGGATGGAGTTTACGGTTCAATCTCAACCCATCAACATCCAAGGCGACTTTATTCACGGTGCACCCAATCCTATAGCCGGCTAACTATATCCGATTCAAGTACTTTAAAACCATCACATCACTTGCCAATATACATTATATAACATCAACAACTCACTGTTTTAAAGCATTAAACAAAGCCATTTAACATCATGCATCACTATGCATCAAACCACATTTACAATATGTCAAACCAAGGATCTCATACCTTGAGCATCCTTCAACATATGGCTTTCAAAACCAGCATTTACCATGCTAAAACATGCTTTCAAAATAGAATTTAAACATGCAAATATAATCAATGCATCAATCCACATCATGGCTCATCCAAGAGAGAGTTTTCCCGAAAACTTACTCTTGAGCTTAGCTAAGTTGCTTAGACTTAAACTAAGCTCCCAAAACCTTCAAACATTTGTTTCAAAGCTGGAAATCCAACTTCACTCACCAATTCCGTTTCGCAAGCTTGCCGAAACGCCGATCAAGCCTCCGAATCAACTCCAAAGATATCCGAAGATGTCTCCCCTGTTTTAAACACATCAAAGCAGAGGATTAATGCATCATCATGCATTGAAATCTTCAGCCAACACTCTTAAACTCGCTGCTCTACCTAGAGCCAACATTTCGGCTACCCAACACAACCGAAATCACCTCCAAACTCTTCCAAAACTTAACCCAAACAAGATCCATCACTTCTAATCATTTCTAAACATCAATCAACAACCAAAAAGAACCTAAACTCGTCCTTATACCTCCAGCTATAACAGAACACCAAGATCACCTCAAAAACCACCATTTTCATAAGCAAAAACTTAGGAAATTCAACCTATTCGGGATTGCATTGATAAAACCTCATTTACACATCATTAGACATCCAAAATACATTTAAGAATCATCTCAAAACAGAGCCCAAACAATCACCACGAAATTCTTCAAGATTTCCTCCAAATCTTGATTTGTAAGCCAAAATCAAGTTCATATCATTAAAACCATTTATAAAACTTAAATTAAGGATTGACAACTTGGGAATTTCAGTAAAGAACTTAATATTTAGAGGAGAAGAACAACCTTACCTCTAAATGATGATTTCTCCTTGATTTGAGCCAATTTGCTTGAAAATCTAATGAGGAAATCAAAAGGATTTGATGTAAGATGAATTAGAGACTAATTGATGATTGAGATCTCATCAATTAGAGTGAAAATCAATAGAAAAGTTGCTGGAGAAAAGTGTTTGGATGATGGAATTTTGAGAGAAAAAGAGATGAGAAAATTTTAGGAAAAGTAGTTATGATTATATCAAAAGGTAGTTTCTCTTCACTTCTAATTAATTAAAACATTAATTAATTCACTCAAATTAAAGAAAAATCTGGAGAAATCATTTTTGAGTAAATTAGCTCCTTAAAGATTCAAAGTTTCAATCCTTACAAAACAGTCACCACTGAACTTTTCAAAAATCGCATTTTAGTCACTATTTCAAAATGTTGTATTTCCAAACCTTATTTTATAAAATTGATTTCACCACTCTCTTATATATATTAAAAGGGAATTTTTAGATATTTTTCCATATTTTTAAAGCATCCCGAACTAGGCTTTCCCTAAAACCTCCTTTTATATTCAAACCGAAAATCAGACCGGCCCGGTTCAGACCCTAAACTTCCAAGCCCAAAATTGGGGTGTTACAACTCTCCCCCCTTAAGAAAATTCGTCCTCAAAATTTACCTGGAGGAAAGAGGTACGAAAATGGCTTCTTCATATCATCCTTTCTCTCCTACGTGGCTTCCTCAACACCACGATGCTTCCACAACACCTTAACCAATTCAATGGTCTTGCCTCGAAGAACCTTACTGTCCAAATCCAGAATTTCAACCGGCTCCTCTTCATAGGTCAAGTCTGGATTCAACTCCACTTCCTCCACAAGCATAACATGCAAAGGATCAGATCTATACCTCCGAAGCATAGAGACATGAAACACATCATGAATCCTTTCCAACTCTTGCGGTAACCTCAGCTTGTACACAACAGGACCCACACGTTCAATCCCCTCGTATGGTCCAATGTACATAGGGCTCAACTTACCCTTACGACCAAACCTCATCACCTTCCTCCAAGGCGAAACCTTCAAAAACACACGGTCACCTACCGCAAACTCAATCTCCTTAAGCTTCAAATCCGCGTAAGACTTCTGTCTATCAGAAGCTGCCTTCAACCGCTCACAAATGAGCTTCAACTTCTCGGTGGTTCCTTTCAACAAAGCTGGCATTGAAACCAACTTCTGACCCGTTTCAGCCCAACAAAGAGGAGTTCTGCACTTCCTCCCATACAAGGCTTCATAAGGTGCCATTTGAATACTTGCCTGGTAGCTATTGTTATAAGAAAACTCTACCAAAGGCAAATGCTTCTCCCAAGAACCCTGAAACTCAATCACACAGCACCTCAACATATCTTCCAGCACTTGGATAACACGCTCAGACTGTCCATCCGACTATGGATGATAAGAAGTACTGAAATTCAGCCTTGCACCCAAAGCTTGATGCAAACATTCCCAGAAGCGCGATGTAAACCTCGGATCTCTATCTGACACTATAGACTTTGGCACACCATGCAGTCGCACAATCTCAGCAATGTACAACTCCGCAAGCTTGTCCAAAGTATACGTAGTATGCATAGGTAAGAAATGTGCACACTTCGTAAGGCGATCCACAATCACCCACACTGAATCCTTCTTCGATGGCGACAAAGGAAAACCATACACAAAATCCATGGTAATCCTTTCCCACTTCCACTCAGGAATCCTCAACGGTTGCAACAACCCAGAAGGAAACTGATGCTCAGCCTTAACTCGCTGACAAACCATGCACTTACTCACATACTCCACAACATCTCTCTTCAAACCCACCTAATAGTACTCATCCTTTAGATCACGATACATCTTTGTACTACCAGGGTGCTTCGGTCAGAATAGCACGCCTCAACTCAACATCATCCGGCACTACTATCTGACTCCCGAAACATAGAACTCCTCAGCAATATCCTGAACATGTGGCACCAAGGAATCATCCAACAACTGCTTATCCTTTATCAACTGAACCAAAGATGGTTTCACTTGCAATTCAGCCATAAGACCCCCATCTCGCGAAATACTCAAGCTGACAAACATAGCCCTCAACTCCACTGCCACTTTCCTACGCAAAGCATCCGCTACGACATTAGCTTTTCCCAGATGGTACTCGATCGTCAGAGCGTAATCCTTAAGCAACTCCACCCAACGTCGTTGCCTAAGATTCAACTCTTTTTGAGACACCAAATACTTCAAACTTTTGTGATCCGTGTACACAGTACACTTCCCACCATACGGGTAATGTCTCCAAATTTTCAAAGCAAAGACCACCGCAGCTAACTCAATATCATGCGTAGGATAATTGCGCTCATGCACCTTCAACTAGCGTGATGCATAAGCCACCACCTTACCCTCTTGCATCAACACACACCCAAACCAACATAGGATGCGTCGTTGTACACCACAAACTCTTTCCCTGATTCAGGTTGAACCAAGATAGGAGCTTACGTCAAAGCTGCCTTAAGCTTCTCAAAAGCCTGTTGTCTTGCCTACGTCCACTCAAACTTGACATCCTTCTGCAACAATTTCGTCAAAGGTGCAGCAATCTTTGAAAATCCATCCATGAACCTTCGATAGTATCCTGCCAATCCAAGGAAACTACGGACTTCATGAACAGACTTAGGAGGCTTCCAATTCATCACTGCCTCAATCTTCTGAGGATCAACACGAATCCCCTCAGCAGAAACCACATGAAAAAGGAAAACAACTTCCCTAATTCAAAATTCACACTTGCTAAGCTTAGCATAAAGCTGATTCTCCAACAAAGCCTACAAAACAATCCTCAAATGCCCTTCATGCTCCTCCTCAGTACGAGAGTACACAAGGATATCATCAATGAACACCACAACAAACTTGTCCAAATATTCATGGAACACTCTATTCATCATGTCCATAAAAGCTGCAGGAGCATTCGTCAAGCCAAACGGCATCACAAGAAACTCATAATGCCCGTACCTCGTTCTGAAGGCCGTTTTTGGCACATCCACATCCTTCACCTTGAGCTGGTAATAACCTGACCTTAAGTCAATCTTAGAGAACATAGCCGCTCCCCGAAACTGATCAAAAAGATCATCAATCCTCGACAATGGATACCGATTCTTGATAGTCAACTTGTTCAGCTGACGATAATCGATGCACATTCTCATAGTGCCATCCGTTTTCTTCACAAACAAGACCGGTGCACCCCAAGGTGACACACTCGGCCGAATGAAACCACAATCAAGCAACTCCTGAAGTTGCGTCTTCAGCTCCTTCAACTCCTTAGGTGCCATTCAGTAAGGAGTAATGGACACTGGAGTTGTGTTTTCATACAACTCTATTCCAAACTCCACCTCTCGACTAGGAGGCAAACCAGGTAACTCCTCCGGAAACACACCAGGGAACTCTCGCAAAGTCCTGATATCTTGAACTCGCAACTCCTTAGAGCTAGGATTCATAACAAAGGCTAGATAGGCCTCACACCCTTCCCTCAGCATCCGGCTTGCTTCCAAAGTAGACACCACATTGGCAAGAAACTTCACATTCTCACCAACCACCACTACCTCATAATCATCCGCAAGCTTTAACGAAACTCGCTTGTTCTCAAAATCCACCACAGCTCGATGTTCAACAAGCCAATCCATACCAAGGATTACATCAAAGCCATAGAATGGCAATTCCATGAGGTCAACAAGAAAAACATGGTTTTGCACTACCAAAGGACATCTTCTATACAACTTCCGTGTCACAACGGTCTCACCAAAGGAACTAGTTACACGCATACCAACATCCAAAGACTCAACAGGTAAACCAAGCAATTGAGCATGTTCACGCAATATGTATGAGTGTGTAGATCCAGAATCAATCAAGGAAAGTAATGACAAGGATTGCAAAGTAAAGGTACCGGCGATCACATCCGTATCATTTCTCCCCTCTCACTAAGCGTACACTCGAGCCTGGCCACCACCTTCAGGTTGGACAGCCACCACATGCGCCACATTCCTCCCACCATCATCTCTTCGCTGGAAGTTACCACGGTCGCGCCCACGACCTCTCTGTGGTGCAACAACCCTAGGAGCACGTCCCTGACCACCACCGGCCAACAAAGGACACTCCCTCCTCATGTGGTCTGCCGAACCACAATTCCAGCACGAATTACCGGTCACTGCTACCGGAGCCTGAACCTCCCTCGCTGCTCGAGGACAATCTCGCCTCAAATGGCCACGCGATCCACACGTCCAGCACGTGTTCTGATCAGGTCTCATCCTATCTCCCTGAACAGGCGCACCATGCCCTCCATTACCACGCCTAGTAGAAGACTGATAACTCTTATCTCGTCCTCTGTTGTTCCATCCACCACCGGAACTATACTCAGCTGCTCTTTTTCCCGAGCCAGAACTAACACCCCTGGAAGACAAACCCAGGTTCTGCTCAATGTCCTTTGCCCTACTCACCAGCACATCAAAATCTATATACTCGGCAGCAAGCATAAAGGTCTTCACATCCGGCATCAAACCATATCGGAAGCGTTCACACCTCTCCCGCTCATCAGGGATAAGCTCAGGTGCGTACTGACTAAGACGGACAAACTGGATCTCATACTCAGCCACCTTCATGCTTCCTTGCACAAGAGACATGAATTCTCTTTTCTTCTCATCCAGGTATCGCACACCTAGATACTTTCACTTGAACGCGTTCAGAAAGAACGTCCAAGTCACATCATTAACCTCCATTCCGGAGACAGTGGTCGTCCACCACGTATACGCATCATCGTGCAACAGCGATACCACACAACCCAACTTCTGTACATTGTTGCAATTCATTTTCCCCAAAATCCTCTTGGTGCTTTCCAACCAAGATTCAGAACCTTCAGGAGATAAACCTCTGAACTCAGTCCCTCCCAGACTGCGAAGACGTTCCAAAGGCAATCTCAAATTAGCATCACCCTGATGCGCATCTCTTTGAGCTCCAGCTACTGCTGCCTGAAAGGCTCCAGCAATAGCTTGTAGCAAAACAGTCATGTCAGGAGCAGCTTTCCCCTGCACACCATCAGGTCCAGCGACCCCAGCACCAGCACGGACACCAGCACCATCACCGCCAGGTGGTCCACCACCAGGGGGAGGAGGTAAATCCACAACATTATCAGTGTTTTCGTCATTCTCATTTTGAGCTATAGCTCTCGTATTCATCCTCGTCTCTCTACGAGGCCCCATTTATAAAAACAATGCACTGACACAAATGCAATAAACATAATTAGGCTCAACGAGGTAAGTAATCCAAGAACTCAAGCTCATTTTCCCTAAAAAATTCCTTTCATTAGTTTTGATATGGCAATGGGTCCCCCTAACATGCTTCAACATAGCATAGCATCACAATTGCAACCATACATCACAATTCAAACAACATTCTTTCATCCAAAAGGCATATCATGCAAATACACATACATAACCCACATAACCATTCCCAATTACACGAGAACTCAGCTCTGATACCACCAAATGTAACCCCCGTAGCCCGACCTAGACGGTTGACCCGAACTACGAAGATTACACGGGGAAAACCAAAGTCAACCCGAAAGTCAACCCGAAAGTCAACCTTGATTAACGACCCCCTTGTTTCTTTTTAAACTTGTCTAGATACATGTTAACCCTAGGTGAACACTTGAGATTCATATACAAACTTAGCACGGCGATCAAATATCTTTAAGGGACTCAATTGCACAAAATACAAATATTAGGGACCAAAATGTAAATTCTGGAAATTTGAAGGTCTTAACTGATTTTTATGTTACCAATATTAAATTAGTCATATTACATGCTTCCCTGTCAAATTTCACCTTAATCGGACGTCTCAAACTCATGCAATTGCAAATACAATTTTCGGGACTAATACGTAAAGCTTGCAAACCTCAAAACCATTCAAATCAGTGCCCAACGGTCACCTGTTTCGAAACGGGGTTGACCGTTTCGAAACGCGGGTTCGTTTCGAGACTTGTTTCGAAATAGGGCCTTCCAGTGGCCAAACCGTTTCGATACGGTCACCAGCCGTTTCGAATCACCAAGGCCATTACAGGCCCCCGTTTCGAAACGCCTATGAGTGTATCGATACGGGTTGCCCAGAAGCTGCAGATTTTGCTGGTTTACCATGCATAAGACCACTCAAACGCATCCTAATGACTTCCTAATCATGCCAACAAGTCATTATACATATAATGTACATGTTTGCAACTTCAAAACACATTCATGGCATCAATCATAGAATTCCACAAGTCTATAGGCATGCATCTTAATATCCAAAACCAAACAACCAACGAAACACCAAATCAAGCTCAAAAGGCCAATTACAAATCACAAACATTAAAGGCATCATGCCACAAACTAGGGAGTCCAAAACATCTCCCAAAAACACAACCTTAGGTTCCCATTGCCAAAATATCAAAATCTAATAGTGTTATGAAAACATCACCATACATAAGCGTAGCTTCCCTTGGACTCTTAGCCTCCTTGTTGCCCTCAACACTTCAATTATCTGCATTATTGGTTCAAGAGAGAGAGCGTAAGCACAATTGCTTAGTGATGCATGCTCTAAAGAAACAACACAATAATGCTTTTTATAAAACACTTTTAACAAAGCCTTCCATCACATAATCATCATTATTCATGCAACCTTGCATACAAAACAAGCATCTCATGCTTCATTAAAATCAACATGTCATATTGGCTTCCAAGTGATAATCCATAACCATTTACAGCACAAAACACAATCGGATACGCGGATTACAAGCGTTGTCCCACACGCTTCATACACACTACCGAACAACATAAGGTGGAGTTTACGGTACAATCACAACCCCTCAACACCCGTGATGGAGTTTACGGTACAATCACAACCCCTCCACATCACTCATCGGTAGTTGTATAACTTCACTAACGAGTACACGGGACACACAACACAAGACCCACACACGGACTTTTAACCACCGTTATGATCTTAACTTACTCGTTAGTGTACTTGGATGGAGTTTACGGTACAATCTCAACCCCTCAACATCTAAGGCGACTTTATTCACGGTGCACCCAATCCTATAGCCGGCTAACTATATCCGATTCAAGTACTTTAAAACCATCACATCACTTGCCAATATACATTATATAACATCAACAACTCACTATTATAAAGCATTGAACAAATCCATTTAACATCATGCATCACTATGCATCAAACCACATTTACAATATGTCAAACCAAGGATCTCTTACCTTGAGCATCCTTCAACATATGGCTTTCAAAACCAACATTTACCATGCTAAAACATGCTTTCAAAACAGAATTTAAACATGCAAATATAATCAATGCATCAATCCATATCATGGCTCATCCAAGAGAGAGTTTTCCCGAAAACTTACTCTTGAGCTTAGCTAAGTTGCTTAGACTTAAACTAAGCTCCCAAAACCTTCAAACATTTGTTTCAAAGCTGGAAATCCAACTTCACTCACCAATTCCGTTTCACAAGCTTGCCGAAACGCCGATCAAGCCTCCGGATCAACTCCAAAGATATCCGAAGACGTCTCCCCTGTTTTAAACACATCAAAGCAGAGGATTAATGCATCATCATGCATTGAAATCTTCAGCCAACACTCTTAAACTCGCTGCTCTACCTAGAGCCAACATTTCGGCTACCAAACACAACCGAAATCACTTCCAAACTCGTCCAAAACTTAACCCAGCCAAGATCCATCACTTCTAACCATTTCTAAACATCAATCAACAACCAAAAAGAACCTAAACTCGTCCTTATACCTCCAGCTATAACAGAACACCAAGATCACGTCAAAAACCACCATTTTCAAAAGCAAAAACTTAGGAAATTCAACCTATTCGGGATTGAAAACTTGGGAATTTCAGTAAAGAACTTAATATTTAGAGGAGAAGAACAACCTTACCTCTAAATGATGATTTCTCCTTGATTTGAGCCAATTTGCTTGAAAATCCAATGAGGAAATCAAAAGGATTTGATGTAAGATGAATTAGACACTAATTGACGATTGAAATCTCATCAATTAGAGTGAAAATCAATAGAAAAGTTGTTGGAGAAAAGTGTTTGGATGATGGAATTTTGAGAGAAAAAGAGATGAGAAAATTTTAGGAAAAGTAGTTATGATTTTAACAAAAGGTAGTTTCTCTTCACTTCTAATTAATTAAAACATTAATTAATTCACTCAAATTAAAGAAAAATCTGGAGAAATCATTTTTGGGTAAATTAGCTCCTTAAAGATTCAAAGTTTCAATCCTTACAAAACAGTCACCACTGAACTTTTCAAAAATTGCATTTTAGTCACTATTTCAAAATGTTGTATTTCCAAACCTTATTTTGTAAAATTGATTTCACCACTCTCTTATATATTTTAAATGAGAATTTTTAGATACTTTTCCATATTTTTAAAGCATCCCGAACTAGGCTTTCCCTAAAACCTCCTTTTATATTCGAACCAAAAGTCAGACCGGCCCGGTTCAGACCCTAAACATCCAAGCCCAAAATTGGGGTGTTACACACGAGATCCACACGTCCAGCATGTGTTCTGATCAGCTCTCAACTTGTTTCCCTGAACAGGCGCACCATGTCCTACACCACCACGCCTAGCAGAAGACTGATACCTCTTATCACGTCCTCTCTTGTTCCGTCCACCACCGGAACTATAATCAGCAGCTCTTTCGCCTGAGCTAGAACCAACACCCCTGGAAGACAAACCCAAGTTCTACTCAATGTCCTTCGCTCTACTCACCAGCACATCAAAGTCCGTATACTTAGCAGCAAGCATGAAAGTCTTCACGTCCGTCGCCAAACCATAACGGAAACGTTCACACCTCTCCCGCTCATCAGGGATTAGCTCAGGTGCGTACTGGCTAAGGCGAACAAACTGGATCTCATACACAGCCACCGTCATGCCTCCTTGCATAAGAGACATGAATTCTCTTTTCTTCTCATCTAGGTATCGCGCACCTAGATACTTTCGCTTGAACGCGTTCAGAAAGAACGTCCAAGTCACATCATTTTCCTCCATTCCGGAGACAATGGTCGTCCACCATGTATATGCATCATCATGAAACAACGATACCACACAACCCAACTTCTGCACATTGTTGCAATTCATTTGCCCCAAAATCCTCTTGGTGCTTTCCAACCAAGATTCAGAACCTTCAGGAGATAAACCTCTAAACTCAGTCCCTCCCAGACTGCGAAGACGTTCCAAAGGTAATCTCCCGTTAGCATCACCCTGATGCGCAGCTCCGTGAGCTCCAGCTACTGCTACCTGAAAGGCTCCAACAATAGCCTGAATCAGCACAGTCATGTCAGGAGCAGCTTGCCCCTGCACACCTTCAGGTCCAGCGACCCCAGCACCAGCACCAACACCAGCATTTTCACCCCCAGCACCATCACCGCGAGGTGGTCCACCACCAGGGGGAGGAGGTAAATCCACAACATTCTCAGCATTTTCCTCGTTTTCATTCTGAGCCATAGCTCTTGTATTCATCCTCATCTCTCTACGAGGCCCCATTTATAAAAACAATGCACTGACACAAATGCAATAAACATAATTAGGCTCAATAAGGTAAGTAATCCAAGTACTCAAGCTCATTTTCCAAAAACAATTCCTTTCATTAGTTTTGATATGGCAATGGGTTCCTCTAACATGCTTCAGCACAACATAACATCACAATTGCAACCATACATCACAATTCAATCAATCACACTTTCACCCAAAAAGCATATCATGCAAATACACATACATCACCCACATAACCATTCCCATTTACACGAGAACTCAGCTATGATACCACCAAATGTAACCCCCTTAGCCCGACCTAGACAGATGACCCGAACTACGAAGATTACACGGGGAAAACCAAAGTCAACCCGAAAGTCAACCTTGATTAACGACCCTTTTTTTTCTTTTAAATCTTGTCAAGATGCACATTAACCCTAAGCGAACACTTGAGAAACATTTACGTAATAAGCACAGCGATCGGATTCAAATAAGGGACTCAATTGCACAAAATACAAATATTAGGGACCAAAATGTAAGTTCTGGAAATTAGAAGGTCTTAACTGATTTTTAAGTTACCAATATTAAATTAGTCACATTACATGCTTCCCTGTCAATTTTCACCATAATCGGATATCTCAAACTCAAGCAATTGCAATTACAACATTCGGGACTAAAACGTAAAGCTTGCAAACCTTTACACCATCAAATCAGTGCCCAAGAGTCACCTGTTTTGAAATGGTGTTGACCGTTCCGAAACACGGGTTCGTTTCGAGACTTGTTCCAAAACAGGGCCTTCCAGTGGCCAAATCGTTTCGTACCGGCCTCCAGCCGTTTCGAAACACGAATGCCATTACAAGCCCCCGTTTCGAAACGCCAGTGCCCGTTTCGATACGGTTTGCCCAGAAGTTGTAGAAATTGTTGGTTTTTCTTACGTTAAACCAATCAAACACATCCTAATGACTTCCTAACCATGCCAACAAGTCATCATACATATGAGGTACATGATTGCAACTTCAAAACACATCCATAGCATCAAACATGGAATTTCACAAGTCTATAGGCATGCACCCTATTATCCAAACCAAGCAATCAATCAATCTCCAAAACAATCATTAAAAGGCCAATTACAAATCCAAAACATCAAAAGCATCATGCCACAAACTAGGGAGTCCAAAACATCTCCCAAAAACACACTTTAGGTTCCCATTGCCAAGTTACCAAAACTAATAGTGTATGAAAACATCACCATACATGAGCTTAGTTTCCCTTGGACTCTTAGCTTCCTTGTTTCCCTCAAACACTTCATTTGTCTGCATTATTGTACAAAAGAGAGAGCGTAAGCACAATAACTTAGTGAGACATGCTCTAAAGAAAACAACACAATAATGCCTTTTTAGAAAACACTTTCAACAAGCTTAAAAACACACGCTTAACTCTTTTCATGCAACCTTGCATACTTTACAAGCATCTCATGCTTCATTACATCAATTCAACATATTGGCATTCAAGTGATAATTCATACTCTTTTACAACGCAAAACATAATCGGATACGTGGATCAAAAGCGTTGTCCCACACGCTTTATACACTCTACCGAACAACATAAGGTGGAGTTTACGGTACAATCACAACCCCTCAACACCCGTGATGGAGTTTACGGTACAATCACAACCCCTCCACATCACTCATCGGTAGTTGTATAACTTCCTAACGAGAGTACGGGACACATAACACAAGGTCCACACACGGACTTTTAACCACCGTTGTGACCTTACCAACATCCACACACGGACTTTTAACCACTGTTGTGATCTTACCTCTCTTGTTAGGATACTTGGATGGAGTTTTCGGTACAATCACAACCCCTCAACATCCAAGGCGAATTTATTCACGATGCACCCAATCCTATAGCCGGCTAACTATATCTGATTCAAGTACTTTAAAACCAATTCATCACTTGCCAATATACATCAAACCAATTCATCCGGCTAACTATATCCACACATGGCTTTCAAAACCAGCATTAATCATGCTAAAACATGCTTTCAAAACAAAATTTTAACATGCAATTTACAACTAATGCATCATGCTACTTCATAGCACATTCGAGGGAGTTTTTCCGAAAACTTACTCTTGAGCTTAGCTTAGTTGTTTAGACTTAAACTAAGCTCCCACAACCTTCAAATAATCGTTTCCAAAGCTGGAAATCCAACTCCACTCACCAATTACGTTTCGCACGCTAGCTGAAACGCCGATCAAGCCTCCGGATCAACTCCACAAGTGTCCGAAGATGTCTCCCATGTTTTAAACACATCAAAGTAGAGGATTAATGCATCATCATGCATTGAAATCTTCAGCCCGACACACTTAAACTCGCTGCTCTACCTAAAGCCATTACCAAACACAACCGAAATCACCTCTAAACTCTTCCAAAACTTAACCGAGCCAAAATCCATCACTTCTAACCATTTCTAAACATCAATCAACATCCAAAATAAACCTAAACTCGTCCTTATACCTCCAGCTATAACAGAACACCATGATCACCTCAAAACCACCATTTTCATAGGCAAAAACTTAGGAAATACAACCTATTCGGGATTGCATTGATAAAACCTCATTTACACATCATTAGACATCCAAAAAACATTTAAGAATCATCTAAAACAGAGCGCAAACAATCACAACGAAATTCTTCAAGATTTCTTCCAAATCTTGAGTTTTAAGCCAAAATCAAGTTCCTATCATTAAAACCATTTACAAAACTTAAATTAAGGATTGATAACTTGGAATTTCAGTAAAGAACTGATTATTTAGAGGAGAAGAACAATCTTACCTCTAAATGCTGATTTCTCCTTGATTTGAGCCAATTTTCTTGAAAATTCAATGAGCAAATCAAAAGGGTTTGATGCAAGATTGATTAGGAACTAATTGATGATAGAAATCTCATCAATTGAAGTGGAAATCAATGAAAAAGTTGCTGGAGAAAAGTGTTTGGATGATGGAATTTTGAGAGAAAAAGAAATGAGAAAATTTTAGGAAAAGGTAGTTATGATTTTTCCAAAAGGTAGTTTCTCTTCTTTTCTAATTAATTAAAACATTAATTAATTCACTAGAGTTAAGGAAAAATCTGGAGAAAACATTTTTGGGTAAATTAGCTCCTTAAAGATTCAAAGTTTCAATCCTTACAAAACAGTCACCACTAAACTTTTCAAAAATCGCATTTTAGTCACTACACCGAAATGTAGTATTTCCAAACCTTATTTTGTAAAATTGATTTCACCACTCTCTTATATATATTAAAAGAGGACTTTTAGATATTTTTCCATATTTTTAAAGCATCCTGAACTAGGTTTCCCCTAAAACATCCTTTTACATTCGAACCGAATATCAGACCGGTCTGGTTCAGACCCTAAACTTCCAAGCCCAAAATTGGGGTGTTACAAGCATCGTAGTGCGGCTTCCTATCCTTCTGTCTCTTGTTGTGATCTCTACCAAAATCGCATTCCGTAGCTTGCTTTCCCGAGCTAGAGCAACCAGCTCGACTTTCCAAACCAAGATTCGATTCAATGTCCTTGGCTCTTGTGACCAAGACATCGAAATCAGTGTAATCAACCGCAAGCATATACATCTTGACATCCGCTACCAGCCCATAACGGAACCGTTCGCACCTCTCCCGCTCATTAGGAATTAGCTCAGGTGCATACTGACTGAGGCGAACAAACTGAATTTCATATTCATCTACAGCCATGTTCCCTTGCATGAGAGACATAAACTCTCTCTTCTTTTCATCAAGGTAACGTACTCCCATGTACTTCTGCTTGAACGCATTCAAGAAGAACGTCCAAGTCACCTCATCATCCTCCATCCCGGAGATAGTGGTCGTCCACCAAGTATAAGCATCACCATGTAGCAGTGACACAATACAACCCAACTTCTGCACATTGTTGCAGTTCAACTGACCCAGAATCCTCTTGGTGCTCTCCAACCTAGACTCAGATCCTTCCAGAGATAAGCCTCTGAACTCAGTCCCTCCTAGACTGCGAAGACGCTCCAAAGGCAACCTCACATGAGCATCATCCTGATGCGCAGCTCCATGAGCTCCGGCTACGGCTGCCTGGAATGCTCCAGCAATAGCCTGAATCAACATGGTCATGTTAGGAGCAGCTTGCCCCTGCACACCCTCGGGTCCAGCAACCCCAGCACCAGCATTACCAGCCCCAGCTCCACCACCACCGGGTGGTCCACCAGGAGGAGGAGGAGGTAAATCCTCAGCATTCTCCGCGTTTTCATTCTCAACCTTCGATCTAGTATTGATTCTCAGCTCTCTACGTAGCCCCATTATAAAAACAATGCACTGACAAAAATGCAATAAACACAATTAGGCACAATAAGATAAGTAATCCAAGTACTCAAGCTCATTTTTGAAAACAATTCTTCTCATTAGTTTTGATATGGCAATGGGATCCCCAACCACACTCCAAACATAGCATAGTATCACATAATCATCCCAACTTAACCACACATCACTATTCATACATCAAACTTTCACTGAAAACACACGATCATGCATAAACACATACAACAACCACATACCAAACCCCAATTATTCGATAACCTGGCTCTGATACCAACAAATGTAACCCTCTTAGCCCAGCCTAGACACTTGACCTGAACTACGAAGATTACACGGGGAGAAACAAAGTCAACCCGAAAGTCAACCTTGATTCACGACCCTTTTTTTATTTTAATCTTGTCTAAATACATATTAAGCCTAAGTGAGTACTCACGAAACATGAATGAGAAATGCACATCGATCGGATATCAATTAGGAACTCAATTACACTTTATACAAGATTAGGGACCAAATTGTAAATTTTGTAAATTAAAGGGACTTCATTGATTTTAGGGTTACCAGTATGAAATTAATCATGTTATATGCTTCTCTGCCAAATTTCAGCTTAAAAAGACATCCCAAGCTCAATCAATCGCAAACACAACATTTAGGACTAAATTGTAAAGCATGAAGACTCAAAGCAATTCAAATCTGTGTCCAACAGTCACCCGTATCGGAACACCTACCCACCGTACAGAAACACATGTATCGAAATGGTGTTGACCGTTTCGGTACGCGGGTATGTTTCGAGACCAGTACCGAAACATGGCATTCTAGTAGCAAAACTGTTTCGAAACAGCCTCATTCGTTTCGAAACACAAAGACCATTTCAGGCCCCCGTTTCGAAACACTAGAGGGTGTTTCGATACACCTTGCCGAGAAACAACAGCTATTGCTGGTGTTTCATCCTTTAGCCTAATCAAACATGCCTCAAAGACTCCCAAATCATACCAGCAAACCATTTAACATATAAGGAACATATTTAAGAAGTTCTAACACGAACCTAGCATCGAACACAAATTCACATAGTCTAGAGGCATACTCCCTAATCACAAAATCAATATAAGCAATCCAACCTCAAACAAAACATATAAGGCCAATTACAACCCAAACATGCCACAACCTTAGGGAGTTCATACATATCTCCCAAATACAACCTTGGTTTCCCATTGCCATTATACCAAAACTAAAGTGTGTGAAAACTTCACCATACATGAGCTTGAACTTCTTTGGATGATCTTAGCCTCTTTGATGCCCGGAAACACCTCAATTATCTGCATTATTGGTAAAAGAGAGCGTAAGCACTAAAGCTTAGTGAGGCATGCTCTAAAGAAAAATCAACTCAATAATGCATATCTTGAAAACACTTTCTCAAAAGCTTTTTAACAACATGCTCATTCTATCTCATGCTTGAAAACCTTTCAAAGAAACTTCTCATTGAAAACACATGTACCTTCATTCTATGTCATGCATTTAAACCAATGCAAAACTCATGGCAAAGCCATACTCTTGCTTGTAACACCAAAGCATTTCATCAACAAATCTCATATGCATTTCTCATAGCATAAATCATTTCATCAAAGGTACATTTGAATCAAAAGCATTTTCATATATTATATTGGAATTTCACATCTCATTATTACTCGGATATGCGAACATCTCACTAGAAACTTCCGGTGGCATCTACCATCACCGTACTCACTCGTCTAGCAACACAATTTCCGATGGAATCTCACATCACCGTACTCACATGGTGGAATCTCTCATCGCCACAAAGCTTGGGTATTTCACCAAGTCCTACCCGATGGAATGCCCATCATCGGTTCTCTCCCTTTGGCTTAAGCAAGGAGCACGTACGAATTTTTAGTTTATAGTGCACTCTCATCCTATTGATCGGTCAATTATATCCGGTAAGTATCTCAACATCTATGCCAATATATTATATCAAAACCATCATCTCACCTACTGTTTTTCATGCAACAAGTCTCAAAACATTCTCATCTCATTTCAAAACCATAACATTTGCTATGCTTTAAAATAAAAGCTCAAATCTCAACTATGCAACATGTTACTTCATGAAATCATTTCAAGCATCATCTCATGCTATAAAATATGCATAAAAACAGTAGGAATTTATCGATCTTAAACCATGAGCATGTAAAAGCATTTTAGGGGCAATCACCACATCTATGAGAGCAATCTAGCCAATACTTACTTCCGGACTTAGGAAGGTGTTTTAAACCTTTCCTAAATCCCCAAACCTTGATTCTTTGTCGCTCAAGGACTTCTAAAATCATACGCACTCACCGATTACGATTCGCTTGCTCGCCGAAACGCTATCTAGGCTTCCGGATCAACACCAAAAGCGTCCGAAGATGTCTCCCCTGTTTTAAACACATAAGAGAAGAGGATTAATGCATCATCATGCATTGAAATCATCAGCCACACACCTAATCTCGCTGCTCTACTCAAAAACCACATTTCGGCTACCAAACACAACCGAAATCACCGCCAAACTCTTCCAAAACAAAACCCAGCCAAGATCTATCACTTCTAATCATTTCTAAACATCAATTAACATCAAAAACCAACACAACCACGTCCTTATACCTCCAGCTATGACAGAACACCAAAATCACCCCAAAAACCATCATTCTAACAAGCAAAACTTAGGAAAACAATCCTATTCGGGAATTGATTGATAAAACCTCATTTGTAACATCAATTAACACCCAAAATACATTAGAAAACCATCTCAAAATAGAGCCCAAGCATTCACCGCGAAAATCTTCAAGATCTCTTCCAAAATCTTGAGTTTTAAGACAGTTTCTTGTTTCTAACATTAAAACCACTTAAAAATCATTAACAAATGATTGATAACTTGGGAATTTCAGTAAAGAACTGATCATTAGAGGAGAAGGACGAAGCTTACCTCTAATGGATGATTTCTCCTTGATTTGGGCAAGTTTTCTTGGAAATTCAATGTAGAAATCAAGTGGATTTAATGAGGAATTGATTAAGAATCAAAGGAAGATTGAAATCCTATCAAATGAAGTGAAAATCAAAGTATATTTGCTGGAGAAAATGTGTTTGGTGAAAGGAATTTGAGAGAAAATAAAATGAGGAAAAATTTGTGAAAAGTAGTTATGAATAGTCAAAGGTAGTTTCTAAATTAATTAACTTTCATTTCCTTTAATTAAAACATTAATTAAATCACCCAAATTAAGGAAAAATCTGATGAAAACATTTTGGTAAAATTAGCTCCTTAAAGATTCAAAGTTTCAATCCTTTACAAACAGTCACTACTTAACTTTGCAAAAACTGCGATTTGGTCACTACACCGAAATGTAGTATTTCCAAACCCCATTTTGTAAAATTGATTTCACCATAACCTTTCATATATTAAATAAGGATTTTTAGATATTTTTCTATATTTTTAAAGCATCTCAAACTAGGTGTTCCTTAAAACTCCCTTTTAGATTCGAACCATTTTCTGACCGGTCTGATTCGGACTCTAAACATCTAGGCCCAAATTTGGGGTGCTACACGTACCTAGTCCGAAAAGCTGTCTTAGGTACATCAACATCCTTAACCTTTAGCTGGTAGTATCCAGACCTCAAATCTATCTTTGAGAACACCGAAGCACCACGAAACTGGTCAAACAAATCATCATTCCTTGTCAGAGGGTACTTGTTCTTAATCGTCAACTTGTTCAGTTACCGATAATCTATGCACATACGCATTGTACCATCCTTCTTCTTCACGAACAAGACCAGCGCACCCCAAGGTGAAATACTCGGCCTTATGAATCCTCAGTCGAGAAACTCCTGAAGTTG
This sequence comes from Hibiscus trionum, assembly GCA_030270665.1. Taxonomy (NCBI): domain Eukaryota; kingdom Viridiplantae; phylum Streptophyta; class Magnoliopsida; order Malvales; family Malvaceae; genus Hibiscus; species Hibiscus trionum. The sequence goes on along the minus strand of BSYR01000007.1, from coordinate 1,138,880 downwards.
CATCTTCAACTTCTTCAACTCCTTAGGTGCCATGCGATACGAAGCTATGGACACCGAAGTCATATTCTCGTATAACTCTATGCCAAACTCAACCTCTCAGTTTGGTGGCAACCAAGGAAACTCTTCCAGAAAGACACCCGAAAACTCACACACGGTTCGTATGTCTTGCACCCGCACTTCCTTCGTACCAGGATTCATTACATACGCCAAAAAGGCTTCGCATCCCAACTCCATCATCCGACTCGCTTCCACAGCCAAAATTGCGTTAGACAAGAACTTCACGTTCTCACTTATGATTACCACCTCGTAATCATCCGCAAGCTTCAAGGTAACTCGCTTAACATCAAAATCTACTACAGCCTGATGCTCAACCAACGAGTACATTCCAAGAAACACATCAAAACCATAAAAAGCCAGTTCCATCAAATTAACTGAAAACACATGGCCCTGAACAGAAAATGGACATATCCTATACAATCTCCGTGTAACAACAGTCTCACCAAAAGAACTTGTTACTTGCATCCCTACATCTAGCATCTCAACAGGAATATCAAGCATGTAACACCCCAGTTTTGGGCTTGGAAGTTTAGGGTCTGAACCGGACCGGTTTAAATTACGGTTCGAATATAAAAGGTGGTTTTTAGGGAAAGCCTAGTTCGGGATGCATTAAAAATATGGAAAAATATCTAAAAATCCTCTTTTATTATATATAAGAGAGTGGTGAAATCAATTTTACAAAATGGGGTTTGGAAATATGACATTTCAAGTTAGTGACTAAAATGTAATTTTTGAAAAGTTGGTGACTATTTTAAAAGGATTGAAACTTTGAATCTTTAAGGAGCTAATTTACCCAAGGGAGGGTTTCTCCAGATTTTTCTTAAATTTTAAAGACTCATTTAATGTAATTTAATAAAAAGAAAAGAGGGAAAAGAGATATTTTAGTTTCCTAACTAACTTTTGCCAAATTTTTCCCATTTCATTTCTCTCAATTTTTCCTCAGCCAAACACATTTCCACAGCCACATTTCCTTTGATTTTCACATCTAAAGTTGAGATTTCAATCTCTAAATGATTTCTAATCATGTCTACACCAAATCCTCATCATTTGCTTATTGAATTTTCAAGGATTTTGGCTCTAAACAAGGAGAAACTCACATTTAGAGGTACGAACGTCCTTCTCCTCTAAATACTCAGTTCTTTACTGAAATTCCCAAGTTCTCAATCCTTAAATTGAGTTTTATTAAAGGTTTTAATGTTGTGTTCTTGATTTTGGCTTAAAATGCAAGATTTGGATTTAATTTGGAAGAAATTCGTAATAGATGATTGGGCTATGTTTTGAGATGTCTTTTTCATGTATTTTGGATGTCTAAATGATATGTAATTGAGGTTTAATCAATGCAATCCCGAATAGGTTGATTTTCCTAAGTTTTTACTTGAGAAAATGGTGGTTTTTGGGGTGATTTTGATGTTCTGCTATAGCTGGAGGTATAAGGACGTGATTAGGTCCTTTTTAGATGTTAATTGATGTTTAAGAATGATTGGATTTGATGGATCTTGGCTGGGTATTGTTGTAGAGGTGTTTGGATGTGATTTCGGTTGTGTTTGGTAGCCGAAATGTGAGTTTTGATGAGAGCAGCGAGTTTAGGTGTTTTGGTTGAAGATTTTAATGCATGATGCTGCATTAATCTTCTGCTTTGATGTGTTTAAAACAGGGGAGACATCTTCGGACCCTTGTGGTGTTGATCCGGAGGCTTGATCGGTGTTTCGGCAAGCTTGTGAAACGGAATCAGTGAGTGAAGTTTGGTTTTCAGCTTTGAAACCAATCTTGGATGGTTATGGGAGCTTAGTTTAAGTCTAAACAACTTAGCTAAGCTCAAGAGTAAGTTTTTCGGAGAAACTCTCTTTTTGATGAACCATGAGATGGTTGGATGCAATGTGGTTATTTTGCATGTTTAAATTCTGTTTTTGAAAGCATATTTTAGCATGTTTAATGCTGGTTTTGTAAGCCATGTGTTGAAGGATGCTCAAGGTAAGAGATCCTTGATTTGGACATTGATAAATGTGGTTTGATGCATAGTGATGCATGATTATGTAATGGTTTTGTTTAATGCTTAAAAACAGTGGATTAATGATGGTAAATGATGTATATTGGCAAGTGATGTGTGGGTTTTAAACTACTTTAATTAGATATAGTTAGCCGGCTATAGGATTGGGTGCACCGTGAATAAAGTCGCCTTGGATGTTGAGGGGTTGTGATTGTACCGTAAACTCCATCCAAGAACACTAACGAGATGTCTAAGGTCATAATGGTGGTTAAAAGGCCATGTGAGGACCTTGTGTTGTGTGTCCCGTGTTCTCGTTAGTGATGTTATACAACTACCAATGAGTGATGTGGAGGGGTTGTAATTGTACCGTAGACTCCATCACGGGTGTTGAGGGGTTGTGATTGTACCGGTAAACTCCACCTTGAGTGTTTGGTAGTGTGTATGGAGTGTATGGAACAACGCTTGTAATCCGCGTATCCGATTGTGTTTTGAGTTGAAAATGGTTATGGATTATCACTTGAAAGCCAATATGACATGTTGATGTATTGAAGCATGAGATGCTTGGTTTGTATGCATAGATGCATGATAAATGTTGTTTTGAAATTAAAGGCCTTGGAAAGGTGTTTTTACAAATTGCATTATTGTGTTGTTTCATTAGAGCATTTCTCACTAAGCATATGTGCTTACGCTCTCTCTTTCTTGAACCAATAATGCAGAGCATTGAAGTTCTTTAAGGGCAGCAAGGAGGTCAAGGATCCAAGTGAAAGTCTAAGCTCATGTATGGTGACTATTTTCACAACACTATTAGCTTTTGGTATTTGGCAATGGGAACCTAGATTGAGTTTTTGGGAGATGTTTTGGACTCCCTAAGTTTGGTTTAATGCCTATGTTGATGTTTGAAGCATGTAAATGGCCATTTGGTATTTGTTTTGGAGATTTGATGATTGCTTGCTTTTCATTTTAGGATGCATGCTTATAGACTTGTGGTTTTTCCTAAATGATGTTATGATTGAGCTTTGATGATGCAAAGATGTTCCTTTAATGTTTGATGACTTGTTGGAATGATGTGGAGGTCATATGAGCATGTTTGGTGGGTCGAAAGAGTGTAAAAGCAGACTTTTCTGCTGTTTCTGGGCAGGGTGTTTCGAAACACCCTTGCCTGTTTCGAAACAGGTGCATATTTTGGCCTGGGTGTTTCGAAATGGGCTGAGGTGTTACGAAACACTTTGGCTACTGCCAGCACGTGTTTCTGAACGGCCTAGACCCGTTTCGAAACACTTGACCGTTGGACACTGTTTTGAATGGTTTTGAAGTTTGCAAGCTTTACGTTTTAGTCCTGATTTTTGTATGTGCAATTGCTTGAGTTTGGGATGTCCGTTTAAGATGAAATTTGGCAGAGAAGCATGAAACATGATTAATTTCATAATGGTAACTTAAAAATTGGAAAAGTCCTCTTAATTTCCAGAATTTACAATTTGGTCCCTAAATTCGTATGTTGTGTAATTGAGTCCCTTATTGTTTTCCGATTGCTGTGATTTTTGAGTATGCTTATCTCAAGAGTACACCTAGGGTTAATAAGCATTTAGACAAAGTTAAAAAGAAAAAAAGGGTCGTTAATCAAGGTTGACTTTCGGGTTGACTTTGGTTTTCCCCGTGTAATCTTCGTAGTTCGGGTCAACCGTCTAGGCCGGGCTAAGGGGGTTACAAAGCAAATGCGCATGCTCATTAAAGATGTATGAATGCGTAAATCCAAAATCAATCAATGCTAATAAAGACAAGGATTGCAAGGCGAATGTACCTGCAATCACATCAGTGTCGTTACGTCCCTCACGATGTGCAAACACCCTCGCGGGACCACCTCCCTCTAGCTGAACAACAACTACATGGGCCATACCTCTCTGGCCATCCTCTCTCCTCTGAATGTTTCCACGGTTGTGCCCACGACCTGTCTGCTGCGCAACAGCTGGTGCACGACCATGACCACCTACCACTAACAGGGGACAATCACGCCTTATATGGTCAGCATACCTGCAGTTCCAACACGAGTTAGCCCTAACCACAGAATCCTGTACCTCACGATCTGTACGAGAACAATCTCAACTCAAGTGCTCATGCAAACCACACGTCCAACATGTGTTCTGCTTAAACCTCTGTCTGTTGCCCTGGGCTGGTCTGCCTAGCCAAAAGTTACCTCGCTTAGCCGCAGACTGATATTTACGCTCTCGATTCCTCTTATTCTGCCCACCACTAGGTATGCATCAACAGTTATCTTGCCCAAACTGGTACCACCTCCTCGCGAGGTCAGACCCAAGCTCTGCTCTATGTCTTTGGATAGAGTCACGAGCACATCAAAATCTGAATAATCCGTCGCTAGCATGAACGTCTTCACGTCCTGCACCAGGCCATACCAGAACGATCAAAATGATGCCTATCACTTGGCCCCAACTCTGGAGCATATTGGCTCAGTCGTACGATCTGGACTTCGTACTCAGCCACAAACATGTTCCCTTGAACCAGAGACATGAATTCCCTCTTCTTATCGTCCAAGTATCTAACTCTGAGATACTTTCTCTTAAAATAAGACTGGAGGAACGTCCAATCCACCTCTTCCGTCTCCAAAGCCACGGTCGCAGTCGTCCACCATGTGTATGCATCTCCATGCAACAACGATACTGCGCAACCCAGTTTTCCGTGCATCATTGCACCTCATCTGATCGAGTATCCAAATCGTACTGGCCATCCAGGCCTTGGATGCCTCAGGAGATAATCCAGAAATTCCATTCCTCCCAGACTCCTCAAGCGCTCCAATGGCAATCGCACTTGCCCAACAGCAGGCGCTTGTACATGCACTATGGCAACAGTAGCCTAGAATGCTCCCGTCATCGCTTATACCAGGGGCGTCAAATCTCCCAACACCGAACCAGCTTGCCCATGTTGACCCTGCTAATCACCCCCAAGTGGTGGTGGCGGAAGAAGAGGTAAGTTTCCGCTAGGCAGAACCTCGTTCTCCTGGTCACGTTGCCCCTCAGCAGGAGCAACTACTTCAGAACGTAACTTTCTTCTTGGTCCTATTATGCTAGTTAACTTTAAAGCATGAACATAAAATAAACAAAAGATCAGGCAAGCTCTTAACAAGGATTTGAAGACTTCCAAAACCAATTTAAAATAGTTCACTAGGTAATAAGGCAATGGGCAGTCCAATTCCCCCCCCCCCCAACATAGCATAAAGCAAACCACATGTATGTCACAACCATCATGCATTACAAGCATCAAAACTCAGCCCATTTTATCATCATATATACATATATATATATATATATATAATAGCTCTCATTCATATTCAATCACCATATAAACCATCACTATCACATGTTTAACATAAACATACTTAAGACATTCACCGATCAAAGAAAATATCACCAAAACACATATCCAAATCACAAATCACTTACCAAAAACTTACCATCATCCCAACCTTTCGTAACTTGGCTCTGATACCACCAAATATAACCTCCTCGACCCAGCCTAGCCTCAAGACCGAACCGAACGGATCACATGAGGAATATTGATGTAAACCGGAAAGGTTCACCTGAATAAATGACCTTTTTCTTCTTTTAGATTTCCTAAATACAACATAGTTTCCTATGTGTACGCGCACAAGCAACGGATAAAACAACCTCAAAATCGCCCTTTGATTATAACCAAACTAAAGTTTAGGGACCATTTTGTAATTTTTATATATTATAAGGGTTATTACCAAATTCGGGTTACCAACCTTTAATTAGGTTCATTACATGCTTCTCGGTGAAATCACGGCTCTAAACGACTTTTAGAACCCATTCAATTACAAACGAGGCAAACAGGGACCAAACCGTAAGAAACAGAAACTTAGAACAATTCAAAAACTGCATTAACCAACGGACGTTTCGGAACAGCGAGCCTTGTATCGGAACAGTCGTTTCGAAACCTAGCTGGCCGTCTCGATACGTGGGTTTGTTTCGAAACCCCTCAGGCTAGTTTCGGAACGGCGGTTCATAGAGGCAAAATGTTTCGGAACAAGCCTCACCGTTTCGAAACACCAAGGCCATTTCAAGCCACCGTTTCAAAAAAAACAAGGGTGTTTCAAAAAACCTGGGCCTGCAATGTTTTAAGATTCTGATTTAATTCAATTTAAACCCTCTGAAACCATCCCAACACATTCCCAAACATGTTTGCAACACAAATACACATCAAACACTAAACATACGAAGCAAATGCATCAACATAGCATCATTCACAATTCCAAGAGCACTAAAGGCATGTTTCCTAAGAATTAAAAGCACCAAAAGGCCAAAATCCAAATTCAAGCATAAAATAAAACTTAGAGGCCATTTACATATCCAATTATGCATCTCAAACTTGCACAAACCAGAAAAATACCAAACTAACAACATTCACTGCATTGGACACCCCCATTGTCTTTATTACACTAGTTCAAGAACACAACATACTTTTATAGAGTGTCTTGGTAAGATTCCTTGAAGATGTTGCCTCCAAATGTCTAATTATCTGCATTGATGAACAAAGAGAGCATAAGCATCCAAAGTTACTTAGCTAGGCTTAGAACAAACAAAGCTCACTTAGCTAATCCATTTATGCTCAAGTAGTCTTAACTAATTTTATTTATATCATATGAACAAATCATAAAGGCATACTTATAATCCATAACAAACATTCCTTATATAGTATAACACAATCAGAGAACAAGATTCAAACATCAATGTTCATGCTCAATCATTTAACAATATGTCAAAACATGATATCATCTTCAATATACTATTCGAAAAGGTGCATTCTCAAAGAGATCCTTTTCAATTCATGTAATCATGTATAATACCATATCATACCACATCATTTGATCACATTCCCATATCATTCTATTAGAGCCACTATCTATTTTAAACATATCACTTCATGTAACATATAAATACATAACATATTATTATCTCAAACATTTTGCATAGTCTAATTGAAAGATCATTATATTTTGCCTTGAATGATTTAATGGACCAGGTAATCAAGTCAATATGTACCATGTACCAACATATAACAGTAGATGCACAAGCATTAGTAATTAGTAGATACACAATTGTATCAAGGTGTCTAACTATACCATATAACATGTAACATGTAACAGTAGATGCACAAAGCATCAATAGGTGACTAACCACCTTTAACAGTGGAGCTCAAGACTCTAAGGCATGACCTTCTACCTAAGGACCACTAGTCAACCAAGGACTTATTAAGTCTTTTAAATTTTCAGTAATATCAACCAAAGGTTTCACCAACACATTATAAGGTCATATAGCTAATACATGTTATCCATTTCACCAAATCTATACAAGAATATCATTCAAATAATTTCCAGCAAGCTTATCATATTATTTCATTCAAATAAACATCAAAACAGTAGCTTAATATCACATATCAATCCATCTCATGAAAGCTCAATTAGCCAATATATCATAGCAAACCACAAAGATCACTAACATCCTTAACTAGCACTAAACATGTAACATATTATTCATTTCCTCTAATCCTTCTTCCATTACATTTTAAAATTACCAAACCTTCATTAGATTCATTTCATGCTTCATGTTAATTCATCAAGTAACATAAAAACATTGGTTAGTATATTAATCCCAACCCTAAAGATAACTACACTCACAATACTCCAAGCTAGTTTGAATCTTTGATCACTATTCCCTTGCTCTTTTTATTTGAATGTCCACCTCTTGTATCTTCCAAATATTCCTCACAATCACGATCTTAAACATTTAAAAAACATACAAGGATCATGTTAGAACTCAATTCAATCATATATACTCATTTAAACATATATCAAAACTTAGACAAATTGAAACTAATCCTAATCTGCCAGTTTGAGTAACTCTCACTAATCTGGTCATAACTTTTTAACCACAAATCAAAATTTCAATTTCTTTACTAATCAAGAAAGCTTATTCACATAGATTTAAAATCGTGTATAGCACATATTTTTCTCATTTCTCAATCAATACAATTTAATGTTTGGAAACCGAGCATTTTACAGGGGCCTGATCTGCTGGAATGTAACTTAGGTAACTTTAGTGTATATTTTAGCCAAGGTCCTTAATAGTTTAAATTTAACATTTTATCCTATGTTTACCCTGTATATCCCCTGTATTTGTATGTCTCATTTGGTCCCTAAACATGGTATATTAGTCCTTCAACTTAGACATGTTTCTAGATTGGTCCAGATTACCCTAGTTAGCATTCTAATCACTTTCAACCTATTATATAAGCCATAAATCAACAAAATCAGTTTATAATCCATTCATTCAACATCCCTCCTTTTTCTAAACAACATTTCCAGAATTTATCAACTAGCAATTAAATCCCTAAATTTTCCAAAATTCCTGAATACCCAGATTAATTCCAGATTTATTCTTCATGTGACCAGTCTTTTTCTAACTCAATTTCAAGCAATTTTTATGAAAATTTTCATGATTCCAAGCAGTCTATCCTAAAGTAAATTCAATTTCCTACAACTTTGTCCTACAGAAATTATTCGAATCCGAACTCTAACATGCTCAAAAATCAAATTTTGTATAGGGTGTTCTACAAGTACGAATTCTGGGAAGTTTTGTATCCTTTTGTGTTTTATGCAAAATTTCCAGATTTTGTTCAATAAATCTATTAACCCAACATTATTTCAACACAATGAAGCATTCAACATTAATTTTCCAGCAACATCATAACCCATAATTCAATAAAAACAAACACACTTTCAAGAACAAGATCGGTAACAACATAAACACTTACATGAATTTTAAGTGAACATGCATGCAAATTCCAAGATCGATTTCCAACCCAAAATTCTTCAAACTTTTAGCTCTCTCTCTCTCTATATAGCTCTTAGTTTCGGTGGTTTTGATGAAATGAAGAAGATGACAATAAAATTTGGGTGTTAATCCTTACATTGCTGTGTGTCCCCTAGTTTTATTGAGTGGGACACATGGTTGCATTAGGCACCATTTATTATTCCCACTATAAACACATATTATAACTATTAATATTTTAATTCCCACTGATTTATATTATATATCACATTATTATAAGGTTTAATTTAATATAAATTCCACTATCTTATAATATGTATCATATTATAATGTTAGTCTAGCATTAAGTCCCACTATCTTATACATATAATATAATTTACATGTTGATTTCTACTATCACCATCGGCTTATATATATATATATATATATATATATATATATATATATATATATATATATATATATATATATATATATATATATGACTTAACTTTAGTTTGATAGTTACACATTGAATCGTTCTAATCTTTGTTCAAGTGTAAAAATGTTTATACTTTCCTTTCTAATTTCTTAGGATTTTCAACTAGGGTGTTTTTAGGGTGTTACAACTCCTCCCCCCTTAAAAAGAATTTCGTCCTCGAATTTACCTAAATCGAACATATGAGGATATTGCTTCTTCATCGTGTCCTCAGGTTCCCACGTCGCTTCTTCGACGTTGTGATTCCTCCAAAGAACTTTAACGAGGGGAACTTTCTTGTTTCGAAGTCTTTTGACTTCTCGATCAAGAATTTGGATAGGCTCTTCTTCGTATGAAATGTCGGGATTAAGTTCGACTTCTTCAGGCTCAAGAATATGAGTTGGATCAGATCTATATCATCGTAGCATCGAGACATGGAAGACATTGTGTATCTTATCAAATTCGGGAGGAAGCGTGAGTCGATAAGCTACAAGACAAATTCTTTGGATCACCTCAAATGGTCTGACAAATGGAGGACTTAGCTTTCCTCTTTTGCTGAATCGGAATACTTTCTTCCACGGGGAGACTTTAAGAAACACCTTGTTTCCGATTTCATGTTGGATGTCCCTACACTTCAGATCAGCGTATGACTTTTGTGTATCGAAGGCTTTCTTCAATCGGGAGTGAATGATTTGAACTTGTTCTTCGGTTTCCCGATGCAATTGTAGTCCCAACACTTTGTTATCTCCAAGTTCAGACCAACATAGGGGCGTTCGACATTTTCTTCCATGTAACGCTTCAAAAGAAGCCAGTTGAATTGAAGACTGATAGCCATTATTGTAAGCAAATTCTACCAATGGTAGGGATTTCTCCCAGTTCTTTCCAAAGTCAATGATACAAGCTCTAAGCATGTCTTCGAGAACTTGAATCACTCGTTCGGATTGTCCGTCGCTTTCCGGGTGAAAAGTTGTGATAAGGTTCAATTTAGTTCCAAGGGCTTTGTCTAGTGTCTTCCAGAATCGAGCTGTGAATCGGGGATCTCGATTGGAGACTATAGAAGTTGGAACTCCATGCAAACGGATGATTTCCTGGATGTACAATTTGACCAAGGCTTTCAGAATGATATGCATTCGCACCGGGATGAAATGTGCTGACTTGGTGAAACGATCAACGATCACCCAAATAGCGTCACACTTTCTTGGCGTACACGGAAGACCAGTCACGAAATCCATTGTGATTCATTCCCATTTCCATTGCGGCAATTCGAGAGGTTGGAGCAAACCAGTAGGGACACGGTGCTCGGCCTTAACCCGTTGATAGTTCAGACATTTCATTACAAAGTCGTTGATAGCAATTTTCATTCTCGACCACTAATATAAGGGTTTGAGATCCTTCTACATCTTAACCGGTCCAGAGTGGATCGAAAAAGAACTTTGATGTGGTTCTTGTAGGATTTCATCTTGTAATTCTTTATCATTAGGGAAATAGATACGATCTTTGAAGTATAGAAGGTCGTTCGACTTAACAGAGAAGCCGAGATTAGACTCAAGCTTAGAATTGATTTTCTGAAGTTCCGGATCAACTTGTTGGAGTTCTTTGATCCTTGAAACGAAAGTTGATTGGATTTGTAGTTAATTAAGATAATTCTGAGCCTTGTATAATCGGAAGTGAGCGTTGATAGCCAAAGATGCTACGAACAAACAAATCAAAGATGTTACTTATGGAATAAGCTATCATTTGAATTATTTCTTATTGAACAATAAGGTGTTCGGATCCTTCCTTGAACACCAAGGAGGAATTCGAATGGTTCCTCTAAATTTTAGGATTGAACGTTTTCGGATTTTCAATAAATTCGAGTAACTTACAGAGGTTCAATTTTCGACTCAAGGAGTCGACAACCACGTTGGCTTTTCCAGGATGATAATCAATGGTCAGACCATAGTCTTTGAGAAATTCCATCCATCTTCTTTGTCTTAGGTTCAGATATTTTTGAGTGAGAAAATATTTCAAACTTTTGTGATCAGTGATAACTTGCATCTTTCACCGTACAAGTAGTGCCGCCAAATTTTGAGCGCGAATGCAATGGCTGCAAGCTCAAGATCTTGTGGCATTGGTTGTCGGGAGGCGTATGCGATCACGTTGCCTTCTTGCATCAGAACACAACCAAGGCCTGAATGTGATGCATCACTATACACAACGAACTCTTTACCCGATTCGGGTTGAATAAGAACCGGGGCACATGTCAGAGCTTGATTGAGTTGGTCGAAGCTTCGTTGCTACTTTTTTGACCACTCGAATGTTTCGTTCCTTCAGAGGAGTTTAGTAAGCGGCGCAACAATCACTGAGAAACCTTTCAAAAATCTTCGGTAATACCCGACTAAACCAAGAAAACTTCAGACTTTGCTCACATTTCTCGGAGGTCTCCAATCAAGAATAGCTTGAATTTTCTTCGAGTCAACTTTAATTCCATCGACAAAAATGACGTGTCCGAGGAATGAGACTTCGAATAACAAAAATTCACATTTAATGAACTTGGCGAATTGTTGGTGATCTCGGAGCGTCTAAAGCACAATCTGAAAATGATTAACATGTTCTTATTTGTTTAGGAAGTATACAAGGATGTCGTCAATGAATACGACAATGAACTTGTCGAGATATGGCTTGAATACCCGATTCATCAAATCCATGAATGCAGCAGGGGCATTCATTAACCCGAATGGAATTACTAAGAACTCATAATGTCCATATCGAGTTCGGAAGGCTGTTTTGGGCACATCTTCTTCTTTTACCCTCATCTGATAGTAACCGGATTGGAGGTCAATCTTGGAGAATACATGTGCGTATTTGAGTTGATCGAACAGATCTTCGATCCTTGGCAGAGGGTATTTGTTCTTGATGTTTACTTTGTTAAGCTGCTGATAATCAATGCAAAGCCGCATCGTAATGCTTTTCTTTTTCATGAACAGGACAGGAGCACCCCAGGGAGATATGCTGGGTCGGATGAATCCCTTGTCCTCAAGTTCTTGGATTTGTTTTTTCAATTCTTTCAGTTCAATCGATGTCATACGATAAAGCGTAATGGACACATGATTAGTTCTGGGTTGAACTTCGATCTTGAATTCAACTTCTCGAGTTGGAGGAAGGCCAGGAAGTTCCTTGGGAAAAACATCGGTAAATTCAGATACAAAAGGCATTTCAAGTAAACCAATGTCAAACTTATCTTGCAGTGCTATAGCGGCAAAAAAGTGGTCGGTTTCTTGTCTATCAATAGGATGGATTCTTTTCCTAAACCTAGTACGTATAATCTTTGGTTTTGACAGTCTACCGAGGCTTCATGTTTTCCCAACCAATCTAGTCCTAGAACTAGATCGAATTCACATTTAGGTAACATGTATAGAACACACGAGAAAGGAACATTTCGAATAGTGATTTGGCAGTCTCTACAGATCAAGTTAGTTGGCAAGTTTCCTCTTATCGGGTTTGAAACTACAAGGCTTGATTTTACTATTTCAGGTTTCAAATTTAGTTCATCTAACATATATGAACAAATAAATTAATGTGTTGATCCCGAGTCTATCAAAGCGTAAACATGTTTAAAGCTTAGCTTAACCGTACCAGCGATAACATCTGGAGATTCTTCTTCTTCCTTGCCACGAATGTGGTACACACGAGCTGGGGCTCGAGATTCTTGGTGAGTAGGAGCTTTCGAATGGGCAGCCTTACCTTTCCCTTGATTACCCGACTGAGCTTGTCTCGGGTTCTTGTTTCGGCTAGGTGGCACAGAGCTCGGATTAGAATATCGAGTAGAAGATTGATCATTTCTCTTCGAGCAGTCCCGGATATAGTGGTCATCACCACCACATGCAAAACAGAGATTGGACTGGATTCGGCATTGGCCGAAGTGTTGCTTCTGACAGAACTTGCAAGTAGGAACTTTCTCCGCATTTCCTGTGCTATTAACAGAGACAATCGGGATGGCCATCTTACTTGAGTGTTAAGCTTTAGATGGATAGTTACTTCGAGTAACAACAATATACGTGGAGGAGGCTTCTTTTTTATGTTTAGGTTTCTTCAACCACCGGGATTTATCATCGCCTTTTCACTTTTTTTCAGCCCGATAACCGCTTTTCTATTTCTTCGTGGTTTTCATTTTAAATTCGATGGCGATGACTCGATTCACAAGGGTTTGAAAGTATCTAATACTGAGGGCGGTAAACATCGGACTTAATTCATCGCTCAGCCCATCAATGAACATTTTGCACTTGTCTTTCTCGATTTTAATGTACTCCGAGCCGTACTTGCAATATTTGCAAAAATCAGCGACATATTGTTCAATCGGCCGATTGGCCTACTTCAGATACAAGAACTTCTTTCTTCGATCAGCTAGGTATTGTTTGCTGATGTACTTTTTCTTGAACTCATCAACATAGAATTTCCACGTGACTGACTCGGTAGGGGCGGTCAGAATCATGGTCTTCCACCAGTTAAGGGCTTCATCTGGTAGAAGTGCGACTGCGCAATCATTTTTATGCTCGTCTGAGCACTGAAGTTGTTTGGTCAAAATTTGTGTTGTTCTTTCGAGCCAATGTTCGGCTTCCTCAGGCTTCTCTTCGTTTTTGCTGGTGAATATAAAAGCTCGATGTTGTTCGAGCTTGTCGATCGGGGCCCGTTGCGGGGCAGAAACAATCAGAGCCGGTTGTTCTCGTCTTATGTTCAGTACCAGTTGATCGAACATCTCCTTCATACTAAGGAGACATTCTTGTTGAGCTGATTGAAGTGTCGGATTTTTCGGTTGTTGAGGGACTTGTTCTCGAGGTTGTTCGGGTTGAACAAGAGGTTGCATTTCAACACTATCCCCATTGTTATTTGACACTTGTAACACCCCAAATTTGGGCCTAGATGTTTAAAGTCTGAATCGTACCGGTCAAAAAATGGTTTGAATCTAGGAGTTTTAGGGAACACCTAGTTCAGGATGCTTTAAAAATATAGAGAAATATCTAAAAATCCTCATTTAATATATGAAAGATAATGGTGGAATCAATTTTACAAAATAAGGTTTGGAAATACTACATTTCGGTGTAGTGACCAAATCGTAGTCTTTGCAAAAGTTAAATAGTGACTGTTTTGTAAAGGATTGAAACTTTGAATCTTTAAGGAGCTAATTTTACCAAAATGTTTTATCAGATTTTCCTTAATTTAGGTGATTTAATTAATGTTTTAATTAAAGGGAATGAAGGTTAATTAATTTAGAAACTACCTTTGACTATTCATAACTACTTTTCACAAATTTTCCTTCATTTTATTTTCTCTCAAATTCCTTAAAACCAAACACATTCTCTCCAGCAAATATACTTTGATTTTCATTTCATTGGATGAGATTTCAATCTTTATTTGATTCTTAATCAATTCCTCATCAAATCCTCTTGATTTCTACATTTAATTTTCAAGAAAACTTGCCCAAATCAAGGAGAAATTATCCATTAGAGGTAAGCTTCGTCCTTCTCCTCTAATGATCAGTTCTTTACTGAAATTCCCAAGTTATCAATCCTTTGTTAATGATTTTTAAGTGGTTTTAATGTTAGAAACAAGAAATTGTCTTAAAACTCAAGATTTTGGAAGAGATCTTGAAGATTTTCCTGGTGAATGATTGGGCTCCGTTTTGAGATGTTTTTCTAATGTATTTTGGATGATAATTGATGTTACAAATGATGTTTTATTAATCAAATCCCGAATAGGATTGTTTTCCTAAGTTTTGCTTGTTAGAATGATGGTTTTTGGGGTGATTTTGGTGTTCTGTCATAGCTGGAGGTATAAGGACGAGTTTGTGGTGGTTTTTGATGTTAATTGATGTTTAGAAATGATTAGAAGTGATAGATCTTGGCTGGGTTTTGTTTTGGAAGAGTTTGGAGGTGATTTCGGTTGTGTTTGGTATCTGAAATGTGGTTTTTGTGTAGAGCAGCGAGATTAGGTGTGTGGCTGATGATTTTAATGCATGATGATGCATTAATCCTCTGCTCTTATGTGTTTAAAATAGGGGAGACATCTTCAGACGCCTTTGGAGTTGATCCGGAAGCTTAGATAGCGTTTCGGCAAACAAGCGAAAAATAATCGGTGAGTGCGTATGGTTTTAGAAGTCCTTGAGGGACAAAGAATCAAGGTTTGGGGATTTAGGAAAGGTTTGAAACACCTTCCTAAGTCCGGAACTAAGTATTGGCTAGATTACTCTCATAGATGTGGTGATTGCCCCTAAAATGCTTTTAAATGCTCATGGTTTAAGATTGATAAATTCCTATTGTTTTTATGCATATTTTATAGCATGAGATGATGCTTGAAAGGATTACATGAAGTAACATGTTGCATGGTTGAGATTTGAGATTTTGTTTAAAGCATGGCACATGTTATGGTTTTGAAGTAAGATGAAAATGTTTGAGAATTGTTGCATGAAAAACAGTAGGTGAGATGATGATTTAACTTAATATATTGGCATAGATGTTGAGATACTTACCGGTTATAATTGATCGATCAATAGGATGAGAGCGCACTATAAACTAAAAATTCGTACGTGCTCTTTGGTTAAGCCAAAGGGAGAGAACCGATGATGGGCATTCCATCGGGTAGGACTTGGTGAAATACCCAAGCTTTGTGGCGATTAGAGATTGATGAATTCCTACTGTTTTTATGCATATTTTATAGCATGAGATGATGCTTGAAATGATTTCATGAAGTAACATGTTGCACGGTTGAGATTTGAGCTTTTATGTTAAAGCATAGCAAATGTTATGGTTTTGAAATGAGATGAGAATGTTTTGAGACTTGTTGCATGAAAAACAGTAGGTGAGATGATGGTTTTGATATAATATATCGGCATAGATGTTGAGATACTTACCGGATATAATTGATCGATCAATAGGATGAGAGTGCACTATAAACTAAAGATTCGTACGTGCTCCTTGGTTAAGCCAAAGGGAGAGAACCGATGATGGGCATTCCATCGGGTAGGACTTGGTGAAATACCCAAGCTTTGTGGCGATGAGAGATTCCGCCATGTGAGTACGGTGATGTGAGATTCCACCGGAAATTGTGTTGCTAGACGAGTGAGTATTGTGATGGTAGATGCCACCGGATTTGTCTAGTGAGATGTCCGTATATCCGAGTAATAGTGAGATGTGAAATGCCAATATAAAATATGAAAATGTTTTGATTCACATGTACCTTTGATGGAATGATTTATGCTATGAGAAATGCATATGTGATTTGTATATGAAATGCTTTAGTGTACAAGCATGAGTATGGCTTTGCCATGAGTTTTGCATTGGTTTAAATGCATGAGATAGAATGAAGGTACATGTGTTTCCATTGAGAAGTTGCTTTGAATGGTTTTCAAGCATGAGATAGAATGAGCATGTTGTTAAAAAGCTTTTGAGAAAGTGTTTTCAAGATATGCATTATTGAGTTGATTTTTCTTTAGAGCATGCCTCACTAAGCTTTAGTGCTTACGCTCTCTTTTACCAATAATGCAGATAATTGAGGTGTTTCCGGGCATCAAAGAGGCTAAGATCATCCAAAGAAGTTCAAGCTCATGTATGGTGAAGTTTTCACACACTTTAGTTTTGGTATAATGGCAATGGGAAACCAAGGTTGTATTTGGGAGATATGTATGAACTCCCTAAGGTTGTGGCATGTTTGGGTTGTAATTGGCCTTATATGTTTTGTTTGAGGTTGGATTGCTTATATTGATTTTGTGATTAGGGAGTATGCCTCTAGACTATGTGAATTTGTGTTCGATGCTAGGTTCGTGTTAGAACTTCTTAAATATGTTCCTTATGTGTTAAATGGTTTGCTGGTATGATTTGGGAGTCTTTGAGGCATGTTTGATTAGGCTAAAGGATGAAACACCAGCAATAGCTGTTGTTTCTCGGCAAGGTGTATCGAAACACCCTCTAGTGTTTCGAAACGGGGGCCTGAAATGGTCTTTGTGTTTCGAAACGAATGAGGCTGTTTCGAAACAGTTTTGCTACTAGAATGCCACGTTTCGGTACGGTGGGTAAGTGTTCCGATACGGGTGACCGTTGGACACAAATTTGAATTGCTTTGAGTCTTCATGCTTTACAATTTAGTCCTAAATGTTGTGATTACAATTGCTTGAGATTGGGATGTCTTTTTAAGCTGAAATTTGGCAGAGAAGCATGTAACATGATTAGTTTCATATTGGTAACCCTAAAATCAACGAAGTCCCTCTAATTTACAAAAATTACAATTTGGTCTCTAATATGCGTAAGTTAAGCAATTGAGTCACGAAATATTTTCTGATCATTGTACCTATCCCTTCCCTGATTTGTGAGTGCTCACCTAGGCTTAATGTGCATCTACACAAGATTAAAATAAAAAAGGGTCGTTAATCAAGGTTGACTTTCGGGTTGACTTTGGTTTTCCCCGTGTAATCTTCGTAGTTCGGGTCAAGCGTCTAGGCCGGGCTAAGGGGGTTACATTTGTTGGTATCAGAGACAGGTTATCGAATAATTGGGGCTGGGTATGTGGTTGTTGTATGTGTTTATGCATGATTGTGTCTTTTCAGTGAAAGTTTCATGTATGAGCAGTGATGCGTGATTAAGTCGAGATGATTTTGTGATATTATGCTATGTTGGAGTGTGGTTAGGTATCCCATTGCCATTTCAAAACTAATGAGAAGAATTGTTTTCGAAAATGAGCTTGAGAACTTGGATTACTTACCTATTGTGCCTAATTGTGTTTATTGCATTTTTGTAAGTGCATTATTTTTATAATGGGGTCACGTAGAGAGCTGAGAATCAATACTAGATCGACGGCTGAGAATGAAAATGCGGAGAATGCTGAGGATATACCTCCTCCTCCTGGTGGACCACCCGGTGGTGGTGGAGCTAGGGCTGGTAATGCTGGGGCTGGTAATGCTGGTGCTGATGCTGGGGTTGCTGGACCCGAGGGTGGGCAGAGGCAAGCTGCTCCTGACATGACCATGTTGATTCAGGCTATTGCTGGAGCCTTCCAAGTAGCCGTAGCCGGAGCTCATGGAGCTGTGCATCAGGATGATGCTAATGTGAGATTGCATTTAGAGCGTCTTCGCAGTCTAGGAGGGACTGAGTTTAGAGGCTTATCTCTGGAAGGATCTGAGTCTTGGTTGGAGAGCACCAAGAGGATTCTAGGCAGTTGAACTGCAACAATGTGCAGAAGCTGGGTTGTATTGTGTCACTGCTGCATGGTGATGCTTATACGTGGTGGACGACCACTATCTCCGGGATAGAGGATGATGAGGTGACTTGGACATTCTTCTTGAATGCGTTCAAGCTGAAGTACCTGGGAGTACGTTACCTCTATGAAAAGAAGAGAGAGTTTATGTCTCTCATACAAAGGAACATGTCAGTAGCTGAATATGAAATTCAGTTTGTTCGCCTTAGTCTGTATGCACCTGAGCTAATCCCTAATGAGCGGGAGAGGTGCGAACGATTCCATTATGGGCTGGTAGCGGATGTCAAGACCTATATGCTTGCGGCTGATTACACTGATTTCGATGTCTTGGTCACAAGAGCAAAGGACATTGAATCGAATCTTAGTTTGGCAAGTCGAGCTGCTGGCTCTAGCTCGGGAAAGCGAGCTGCGGAACGCGATTTTGTTAGAGATCGCAACAAGAGACAGAAGGATAGGAAGCCGCATTATGATGCTAGACGTGGGGGTGGTAACCCTGGTAGAGGTCAACAAGGACCTAATGCTTTCCTAAGGACTCCTGAATGTAATCGTTGTGGTAGAAGACATGGTGGTGAGTGTTGGAGTAACCTTGGGACAAGCTAGAATTGTGGGAACCGAGGGCATTTGAAGAAAGATTGTCCTCAGCCGTTGAGAGAGGGACAAGCTCCGGTGAGAGCAGCAGAGCCACAGAGAGGTCGTGGGCGCGGCTGTGGTAATTTTCAGCGTAGGGATGATGGTGGCAGGAATGTAGCACATGTTGTGGCCGTTCAACCTGAGGGTGGCGGTCAAGCTCGAGTGTATGCCCATCATGAGGGAAGAAATGATGCGGATGTGATCGCATGTACCTTTACTTTGCAATCCTTGTCATTACTTTCTTTGATTGATTCTGGATCTACACACTCGTACATATTGCGTGAACATGCTCAAATGCTTGGTTTACCTGTTGAGTCTTTGGATGTGGGTATGCGTGTGACTAGTTCCTTCGGCGAGATGGTTGTAACAAGGAAATTGTATAGGAGATGTCCCTTGAAGGTGCAAAATCATGTTTTTCTTGTTGATCTCATGGAATTGCCATTCTATGGTTTTGATGTAATCCTTGGCATGGATTGGCTTATTGAGCATAGAGACGTTGTGGATTTCGAGAGCAAGCGAGTTTCGTTGAAACTTGCGGATGATTATGAGGTGGTGGTAGTGGGTGAGAATGTGAAGTTTCTTGCCAATGTGGTGTCTACATTGGAAGCAAGCCGGATGTTGCGGCAAGGTTGCGAGGATTACCTAGCCTTTGTTATGAATCCTAGTTCAAAGGAGTTGCACGTTCAGGATATAAGAACTGTACGTGAGTTCCTTAGAGTGTTTCCGGAGGAATTACCTGGATTTCCGCCTAGTTGAGAGGTGGAATTTGGGATCGAGCTGTATGAAAACAAAAATCCGGTGTCCATTGCTCCCTATCGCATGACACCCAAAGAGTTGAAGGAGTTGAAGACGCAACTTCAGGAGCTGCTTGACCGTGGCTTCATTCGGCCTAGTGTGTCACCTTGGGGTGCACCGGTCTTGTTTGTGAAGAAGAAAGATGGCACGATGAGAATGTGCATCGATTATTGTCAGCTGAACAAGTTGACCATTAAAAATAGGTATCCTTTACCGAGGATTGATGATCTTTTTGATCAGTTTCGGGGAGCGGCTGTGTTTTCAAAGATTGACTTGAGGTCAGGGTACTATCAGCTAAAGGTGAAAGATGTAGATGTGCTGAAAACAGCCTTTAGAACGAGGTATGGGCATTATGAGTTCCTTGTAATGCCGTTTGGCTTGACGAATGCTCCTGCTGCTTTCATGGACATGATGAATAGAGTGTTCCATGAATACTTGGATAAATTCGTTGTGGTGTTCATCGACGATATCCTTGTGTACTCTCGTACTGAGGAGGAGCATGAAGGCCATTTGAGAATTGTCTTGCAAGCCCTGTTGGAAAATCAGCTTTATGCTAAGCTGAGCAAGTGTGAGTTTTGGTTAAAGGAAGTTGTGTTCCTTGGTCATGTGGTTTCGGCTGAAGGGATTCGAGTTGATCCCCAGAAGGTTGAGGCGGTGATGAATTGGAAGCCTCATAAGTCTGTTCATGAAGTCCGTAGTTTCCTTGGGTTGGAAGGATATTATGGAAGGTTTGTGGATGGATTTTCTAAGATTGCTGCCCCTTTAACGAAGTTGTTGCAAAAAGATGTTAAGTATGAGTGGACGGAAGCAAGACAACAAGCTTTTGAGAAGCTTAAGGCAGCTCTGACATTAGCTCCTATCTTGGTTCAACTTGAAACATGAAAAGAGTTTGTGGTGAACAGTGACACATCCTACGTTGGTTTGGGGTGTGTGCTAATGCAAAAGGGTAAGGTGGTGGCTTATGCATCGTGTCAGTTAAAAGTGCATGAGCGCAATTATCCTACGCATGATATTGAGTTAGCTGCGGTGGTTTTTGCTTTGAAGATCTGGAGACATTATCTTTATGGTGAGAAGTGTACTGTGTACACGGATCACAAGAGCTTGAAGTATTTGATGTCTCAGAAAGAATTGAATCTTAGGGAACGGCGATGGGTGGAGTTGCTTAAGGATTACGATCTAACGATTGAGTATCACCCGGGAAAGGCCAATGTTGTGGCTGACGCCTTGAGCAGAAAAGTGGCGGTGGAGTTAAGGGCGATGTTTGCTAGCTTGAGCATATCGCGAGATGGAGGTCTTGTTGCTGAATTGCAAGTGAAACCATCTCTAGTTCAGTTGGATGATTCTTTGGTGCCACATGTTCAGGATATTGCTTAGGATAGACCATCAGATTTATGTTATAATGATGATGGAGTTCTATGTTTTGGAAGTCAGATAGTAGTGCCGAATGATGTGGAGTTGAGGCGTACTATTCTGATCGAAGCTCATAGTAGTCCTTTTGCTATGCACCCTGGTAGTACAAAGATGTACCGTGATCTGAAGGATGAGTATTATTGGGTAGGTTTGAAGAAAGATGTTGCGGAATATGTGAGCAAGTGCATGGTTTATCAGCGGGTTAAGGCTGAGCATCAGTTTCCTTCGGGGTTGTTGCAACCGTTGAGGATTCTTGAATGGAAATGGGAGCGGATCACCATGGACTTTGTGTCTGGTTTGCCTTTATCTCCATCGAAGAAGAATTCTCTGTGGGTGATTGTGGATCGCCTTACGAAGTGTGCGCATTTCTTACCTGTGCATACTACATATACCTTGGATAAGCTTGCAGAGTTGTACATTGCTGAGATTGTACGTCTGCATGGTGTACCAAAATCTATAGTGTCGGATAGAGATCCGAGGTTCATGGCAAGGTTTTGGGAGTGTTTACATCAGTCATTGGGTACGCGACTAAATTTCAATACTTCTTATCATCCGCAAACGGATGGGCAGTCAGAGCGCGTTATCCAAGTGCTTGAGGATATGTTGAGGTGCTACGTGATTGAGTTTCAAGGCTCTTGGGAGAAGCACTTGCCTTTGGTGGAGTTTGCTTACAATAATAGCTACCAGACAAGTATTCAAATGGCACCTTCTGAAGCTTTGTATGGGAGGAAGTGCAGAACTCCTCTTTGTTGGGCTGAAACGGGACAAAAGTTGCTCTCGATGTCGGCTTTGTTGAAAGGAACCACCGAGAAGGTGAAGCTCATTTGTGAGCGGTTGAGGGCAACATTAGATCGACAAAAGTCTTACGCGGATTTGAAGCGTAAGGAGATAGAGTTTATGGTGGGTGACCGTGTGTTCTTAAAGGTTTCACCTTGGAAGAAGGTGATGAGGTTTGGCCGGAAGGGTAAGTTGAGCCCTAGATACATTGGACCATACGAGGTGATAGAACGTGTGGGTCCTGCTGCTTATAAGCTGAGGCTACCCCAAGAGCTAGAAAGGATACATAATGTGTTTCATGTATCCATGCTTCGGAGATATAGATCGGATCCTTCGCATGTTATGCATGTGGAGGAGGTTGAGTTGAATCCAAATTTGACTTATGATGATGAGCCAGTTGAGATTTTGGATTCAGACAGTAAGGTTCTCCGTGGTAAGACCATTGAGCTGGTTAAGGTATTGTGGAGGCATCGTGGTGTTGAAGAAGCCACGTGGGAAAGAAAGTAAGATATGAAGAAGTAGTTTCCTTACCTTTTTCCTCCAGGTAAATTTCAGGGACGAAATTTCTTAAGAGGGGGAGAGTTGTAACACCCCAAATTTGGGCCTAGATGTTTAGAGTCTGAGTCGGACCGGTCAGAAAACGGTTCGAATCTAAAAATGAGTTTTAGGGAACACCTAGTTCTGGATGCTTTAAAAATATAGAAAAATATCTAAAAATACTCATTTAATATATGAAAGATAATGGTGGAATCAATTTTACAAAATAAGGTTTGTAAATACTACATTTCGGTGTAGTGACCAAATCGCAGTCTTTGCAAAAGTTAAATAGTGACTGTTTTGTAAAGGATTGAAACTTTGAATCTTTAAAGAGCTAATTTTACCAAAATGTTTTTATCAGGTTTTTCCTTAGTTTGGGTGATTTAATTAATGTTTTAATTAAAGGGAATGAAGGTTAATTAATTTAGAAACTACCTTTGACTATTCATAACTACTTTTCACAAATTTTCCTTCATTTTATTTTCTCTCAAATTCCTTTCAACCAAACACACTCTCTCCAGCAAATATACTTTAATTTTCATTTCATTGGATGAGATTTCAATCTTTCTTTGATTCTTAATCAATTCCTCATCAAATCCTCTTGATTTCTACATTGAATTTTCAAGAAAACTTGCCCAAATCAAGGATAAATCATCCATTAGAGGTAAGCTTCATCCTTCTCCTTTAATGATCAGTTCTTTACTGAAATTCCCAAGTTATCAATCCTTTGTTAATGATTTTTAAGTGGTTTTAATGTTAGAAACAAGAAATTGTCTTAAAACTCAAGATTTTGGAAGAGATCTTGAAGATTTTCGTGGTGAATGATTGGGCTATGTTTTTAGATGTTTTTCTAATGTATTTTGGATGATTTGGATGATAATTGATGTTACAAATAAGGTTTTATTAATCAAATCCCGAATAGGATTGTTTTCCTAAGTTTTGCTTATTAGAATGATGGTTTTTTGGGTGATTTTGGTGTTCTGTCATAGCTGGAGGTATAAGGACGAGTTTGTGGTGGTTTTTGATGTTAATTGATGTTTAGAAATGATTAGGAGTGATAGATCTTGGCTGGGTTTTGTTTTGGAAGAGTTTGGAGGTGATTTCGGTTGTGTTTGGTAGCCGAAATGTGGTTTTTGTGTAGAGCAGCGAGATTAGGTGTGTGGCTGATGATTTCAATGCATGATGATACATTAATCCTCTGCTCTTATGTGTTTAAAACAGGGGAGACGTCTTCGGACGCCTTTGGAGTTGATCCGGAATCTTAGATAGCATTTCGGCGAACAAGCGAAACGTAATCGGTGAGTGCGTATGGTTTTAGAAGTCCTTGAGGGACAAAGAATCAAGGTTTGGGGATTTAGAAAAGGTTTGAAACACCTTTCTAAGTCCAAAAGTAAGTATTGGCTAGATTGCTCTCATAGATGTGGTGATTGCCCCTAAAATGCTTTTACATGCTCATGGTTTGAGATTGATAAATTCCTACTGTTTTTATGCATATTTTATAGCATGAGATGATGCTTGAAATGATTTCATGAAGTAAAATGTTGCATAGTTGAGATTTGAGCTTTTATGTTAAAGCATATCAAATGTTATGGTTTTGAAATGAGATGAGAATGTTTTGAGACTTGTTGCATGAAAAACAATAGGTGAGATGATGGTTTTGATATAATATATTGGCATAGATGTTGAGATACTTACCGGATATAATTGATCGATCAATAGGATGAGAGTGCACTATAAACTAAAAATCCGTACGTGCTCCTTGGTTAAGCCAAAGGGAGAGAACTGATGATGGGCATTCCATCGGGTAGGACTTGGTGAAATACCCAAGCTTTGTGGCGATGAGAGATTCCGCCATGTGAGTACGGTGATATGAGATTTTACCGGAAATTGTGTTGCTAGACGAGTGAGTACGGTGATGGTAGATGCTACCAGAAGTGTCTAGTGTGGTGTCCGCATATCCGAGTAATAATGAGATGTGAAATGCCAATATAAAATATGAAATGGTTTTTTGATTCACATGTACCTTTGATGGAATGATTTATGCTATGAGAAATGCATATGTGATTTGTATATGAAATGCTTTAGTGTACAAGCATGAGTATAGCTTTGCCATGAGTTTTGCATTGGTTTAAATGCATGAGATAGAATGAAGGTACATGTGTTTTCATTGAGAAGTTTCTTTGAATGGTTTTCAATCATGAGATAGAATGAGCATGTTGTTTAAAAGCTTTTGAGAAAATGTTTTCAAGAAATGCATTATTGTGTTGGTTTCTTTAGAGCATGCCTCACTAAGCATTTGTGCTTACGCTCTCTCTCTCTTTTACCAATAATGCAGATAATTGAGGTGTTTCCGGGCATCAAAGAGGATAAGATCATCCAAGGAAGTACAAGCTCATGTATGGTGAAGTTTTCACACACTTTAGTTTTGATATAATGGCAATGGGAACCCAAGGTTGTATTTGGGAGATATGTTTTAACTCCCTAAGGTTGTGGCATGTTTATGTTGGCATGTTTGGGTTGTAATTGGCCTTAAATGTTTTGTTTGAGGTTGGATTGCTTATATTGGTTTTGTGATTAGGGAGTATGCCTCTAGACTATGTGAATTTGTGTTTGATGCTATGTTCGTGTTAGAATGTCCTAAATATGTTCCTTATGTGTTAAATGGTTTGCTGGTATGATTTGGGAGTCTTTGAGGCATGTTTGATTAGGCTAAAGGATGAAAAACCAGTAATATCTGCTGTTTCTGGGGAAGGTGTATCGAAACACCCTCTAGTGTTTCGAAACGGGGGCCTGAAATGGTCTTTGTGTTTCGAAACGATTGAGGTTGTTTCGAAACAGTTTGGCTACTGGAATGCCATGTTTCGGTACTGGTCTCGGAACATACCCGCGTACCGAAACGGTCAACACCGTTTCGATACATGCGTTTCGGTACGGTGGGTAAGTGTTCCAATACGGGTGACCGTTGGACACAGATTTGAATTGCTTTGAGTCTTCATGCTTTACAATTTAGTCCTAAATGTTGTGATTGCAATTGCTTAAGCTTGGGATGTCTTTTTAAGCTAAAATTTGGCAGAGAAGCATGTAACATGATTAATTTCATATTGGTAACCCTAAAATCAATGAAGTCCCTCTAATTTACAAAAATTACAATTTGGTCCCTAATATGCATAAGTTAAGCAATTGAGTCCCGAAATATTTTCCGATCATTGTACCTATCCCTTCCCTGATTTGTGAGTGCTCACCTAGGCTTAATGTGCATCTAGACAAGATTAAATAAAAAAAGGGTTGTTAATCAAGGTTGACTTTGGTTTTCCACGTGTAATCTTCGTAGTTCGGGTCAAGCGTCTAGGCCGGGCTAAGGGGGTTACAACGATCCATTGGGACTTTCATCATCCTGGGCTAGATTAGTTGTAGACATTATATTAAGAATTCAGAAAAGATCGAGATTAGAGAGCGAAGTCACAAGCAGTTCGATATAAGACTCCTAGGTTGCATAGTGCAATCCTATATGATGCATGACATGTTTCGGACAACTTTAGGACCTATAACCTAAAGCACTGATACCAATTTATGTAACACCCCACGCCCGGGTTAGGAGGGAGAGGCGTTACGCAAACAGAAAACATATAACATATCATTCAACCATGTAAACATGTAATAAGAACATCAAAACAAATAACGATCAATCAAGCAAACAGAGTGCACAACATATGAACCATATAATATCTATACATTCAGGTGGGCTAACAAAAACTTTCCTATATCATATCAAACCTATTCAAACACACATGTTATTAATATATCATTATCAACCCTTTTCTAACCCATCATTCATATAATCATACTTCTACAATCAACCACCAAATAAATTCACATCAAACTCAATCATAGCTATGTCATAATCAAACTAGCAACCTAACATGGCATATAATCATGTTACTATAATCATATCATTCAAACAACAACAAATATAAACATCTTATATCATAATCAACCAACCTAAATAACATAAGGATTTATTCAAATCCTTTACACAGTAGGGACCAATTCGAATTCATTACATCATATTAGACTAGACATCATTTCATATCATACATCTAGATGCTTAAACATTTCTATATTCATGTATCATAAACATATAATATTCTTCAAGGACATATATCATTTGAACCAAATTATGTATCCATGGTAAAATCTAGATACAATTCACCTAATCAATCAAGCAACCAATAATGATCAACATTAATCCTTCAAATAGCAAAACACATGTAAGCAACACATAACATTTGCAAGATTCATATCAAGACCTTAATCAAACATAAACCATGTATATACATCTCAAAACATAGTCATATAAATTAGGGGTGTGCAAAATAAACCATAACCGTTAACCGTAACCGGTAACCAATATAACAATTCATTTTATACATTAATTAACCTAACCGTTAATGTTAAACGGTTTCGGTTAACTGAACCGCTAAATAAGACGGTTAATGGTTAACCTATAGGTACTTTATTTTAACTAAGTATAAAGTTTGTGTTTAAGTAATTTTAAAAAAAATACAATATATATCGGAGAGATATATTTATTATTCTAAAAAAGAAATAATGAACATTCAAAAAGAAAATCGTAATAGATTACAAGTTAACTTGTAACCCATCCGTTCCTTAATAGTTACCCACTATAATGGTTAACCATTTAAAAAATTAACGGTTAACCGCTTCTTAACAATTAGTAACAGTTAAATTACAAATAATAACCGCTATAACGGTTAACTAACCGTTTAAGCCAAACGGTACGGTTAACCTACCATGAACACCCCTAATATAAATACTTCAAACACATTTGGTTCAACCATTGCATATCATAGATAATTAGATCTTAAATACATTCCAACTAACATATACAATGAACAAAATGCATGTGATACACTAACATGTAACTATGCCACCATCTAGGAGTCTAAGCAAAACTATATCATATTTGAGTCTTGGTTTGTGATTGATGCCAGATCAAAATAGATAGCTTTCAGATATCAGAGACATGTTATTTGGAAGAAGGAAACATAAGAGTGATAAGTACAAATTATTCTTAGTGAGGCAGTTCCTATAATTTACTAATTCAATCTTTTAATGTCTTATTTCATATATCCAAGGTTACTTAGCTAGGCTTAGAACAAACAAAGCTCACTTAGCTAATCCATTTCATGCTCAAGTAGTCTTAACTAATTTTATTAATATCATATGAACAAATCATAAATGCATACTTATAATCCATAACAAACATTCCTTCTATAGTATAACACAATCGGAGAACAAGATTCAAACATCAATGTTCATACTCAATCATTTAACAATATGTCAAAACACGATATCATCTTCAACATACCATTCGAACATGTGCATTCTCAAAGAGATCCATTTCAAATCATGTAATCATGTATAATAACATATCATACCACATCATTTGATCACATTCTCATATCATTCTATTAGAGCCACTATCTATTTTAAACATATCACTTAATGTAACATATAAACACATAACATTTCATTATCTCAAACATTATGCATAGTCTTATAGAAATATCGTTAAGTTTTGCATTGGATGATTTAATAGACCAAGTAATAAAGTCAATAGGTACCATGTACCAACATATATCAGTAGATGCACAAGCATCAGTAACCAGTAGATACACAATTGTATCAAGGTGTCTACCTACACCATATAACATGTAACATGTAACAATAGATGCACAAAGCATCAATAGGTGACTAACCACCTTTAACAGTGGAGCTCAAGACTCTAAGGCATGCCTTTATACCTAAGGACCACTAGTCAACCAAGGACTTATTAAGTCTTTTAAATTTTCAGTAATATCAACCAAAAGTTTCACAAACACATTATAAGGTCATATAGCTAATACATGTTATCCATTTCACCAAATCTATACAAGAATATCATTCAAATAATTTCTAGCAAGCTTATCATATTATTTCACTCAAATACACATCAAAACAATAGATTAAGATCAGATATCAATCCATCTCATGAAGCTCAATTAATCAATATATCATAGCAAACCACAAAGATCACTAGCATCCTTAACTAGCACTAAACATGTAACATATTATTCATTTCCTTTAATCCTTCTTCCATTACATTTTAAAATTACCAAACCTTCATTAGATTCATTTCATGCTTCATGTTAATTCATAAAGTAACATAAAAACATTGGTTAGGATATTAATCCCAACCCTAAAGATAACTACACTCACAATACTCCAAGCTAGTTTTGAATCTTTGATCACTATTCCCTTGCTCGTTTTATTTGAATGTCCAACACTTGTATCTTCCAAATATTCCACACAATCTTGATCTTAAACATTTAAAAAACATACAAGGATCTTGTTAGAAGTCAATTCAATCATATATAATTATTTAAACATACATCAACACTTAGACAAATTGAAATTGACCCTAATCTGCCAGTTTGAGTAACTCTCACTAATCTAGTTATAACTTTTTAACCACAAATTCAAAATTCAATTTCTTTATCAATCCATAAAGCTTATTCACATATGTTTAAAACTATGTATAGCATATATTTTTCTCTTTTCTCAGTCAATACAGTTTAATGTTTGAAAACAGGGCATTTTACAGGGGCCTAATCTGCTAGCTTATAACTTGGGTAACTTTAGTGTATATTTTAGCCAAGGTCCTTAATATTTTAAATTCAACATTTTAGCCTATGTTTACCCTGTATATTCCATGTACTTGTATGTCTTATTTGGTCCCTAAACAGGGCAGATTAGTCCTTCAAACTAGATTACCCTAGTTAGCATTCTAATCACTTTCAACCTATTATATAAGCCATAAATCAACAAAATCAGTTTATAATCCATTCATTCAACATTCCCCTTGTTTATAAAAAACATTTTCAGACTTTATCAACTAGCAATTAAATCCCTAATTTTCCAAAATTACCGAATGCCCAGATTATTTCCAAATTTATTCTTCATGTGACCAGTCTTGTTCTAACTCAATATCCAGCAATTTTTATGAACATTTTCTTGATTCCAATACCTCTATCCTACAGAAAATTCAATTTCCTACAACTTTTTCCCATAGACATATTTCTAATTCGAACTCTAACATGCTCAAAAATCAAATTTTATACAGGGTGTTCTACATGTACGAATTCTGGGCAGTTTTGTATCCTTATCTGTTTTATGCAAAATTTCCAGATTTTGTTCAATAAATCTATTAACCCAACATTTTTTCAACACAATGAAGCATTCAACATTAATTTTCCAGCAACATCATAACCCAGAATTCAATAAAAACAAACAAACTTTAAAGAACATGATCGGTAACAATATAAACACGTACAAGAATTTTAAGTGAACATGCATGCAAATTCTAAGATGGATTTCCAGCCCAAACTTCTTCAAACTTTCAGCTCTCTCTCTCTCTATGGCTCTTAGTTTCGGTGGTTTTGATGAAATGAAGAAGATGACAATAAAATTTGGGTGTTAATCCTTACATTGCCATGTGTCCCCTAGTTTTATTGAGTGGGACACATGGTTGAATTAGGCACCATATATTATTCCCACTATAAACATATATCATAACTATTAATAATTTAATTCCCACTAATTTATACTATATATCATATTATTATAAGGTTTAATCTAATATAAATTCTACTATCTTATAATGTATATCACATTATAATGTTAGTCTAGCATTAAGTCCCACTATCTTATACATATAATATAATTTACATGCTGATTTCTATTATCACCATAATATATATATATATATATATATATTAAGATTATTTCAATGTAAATTAAATGTGACTTAACTTTAGTTTGATAGTTACACATTGAATTGTTCTAATCTTTGTTCAAGTGTAAAAATGTTTACACTTTCCTTTCTTATTTCTTAGGATTTTCAACTAGGATGTTTTTAGGGTGTTACAAAACCATTGTATTAAACATCATGCAACATGATTCGTAAAGTTCTAGCAATTAAACCATTGCTACTCAAGTTGCAAGCCTTTCAAGCATAACACCCTTGTGTTAAGCTTAAACCAAAACATGCATCTTTCAAAATATACATCAACAACATTTTCCATAACATTCAAATCCATTATATTGGCTCACAAGTGATAAACAACATTCAAAAACATTTATCGGATACATAGATTACCAAGGGTTGTCCCACACCCTTCATACGCTCTACCGGCATCTCAAGGCTCACACACGAGAGCAACCCTCCATCGTTGTGAAACACGTGGTGGAGTATTTGGTATAATCACAACCCTTCAACACCACTCATCGGTAGATGTGTAACCCACTAACGAGAGACGAGACACACATAAGGTTTGCACTCGGGAGCTACCCTCAACCGTTCCAACCTTAAACAATCCTCAATCGTTAGGGTACTTGGATGGAGTTTTTGGTACAATCACAACCCCTCAACATCCAAGGCAACTTGTTTATAGTGCACTCAATCGTATAGCCGGCTAACTATATCTAATTTCATTTATAAAACACTTTATTCAACATCACTTGCCAATATAATCCATATCTCATGTGTACCTTACTATTTTTACAAAGCATTCATGATAAGCCATAAATCACGCATTAAACCATGCTTCAAACTTCATGCATCAACACGTGCATACAAGGATCACTTACCTAGTGCATCCTTAAACCACATGGCATCATCAACCTCATTTCATGTATTCAAAACATGCTTTAAAACGGTAGGTAAATGCAATTAAAACCAAGTGCATCCAAAGGTTCAAAACTAGGACAATCCAAGAGAGAAATTCACCTTACTTACTTCCGAACTTAGTAAAGCGTTTCAAGCTCTTACTAAGTTCCCAAAACCTTTTTCTAAAATGTTTCCACTCTGGAAAACCAAGTTCCACTCACCGACTTGCGAAACCATGCTTGCCAATGCAACTATCGGTTGTGTGAAACCTCTAAAATCACTTTGTTTGATTTCGGAATATATCCAGTGTTTTCAACACATTAAAACAGAGGCTCAATGCATTAAAATGCATCCAAAACACCAGCACTCAAAAGAAAACCCGCATCCCTACTCTATGGCACCAAAACACCAGCACTCAAAAGAAAACTCGCATCCCTACTCTAAGGCACCAAAACACCTATCCGAAACAACCGAAAACTCAATCGATTGACCTCTAACCTCAGCCCAGCCATTACCCAACACATCCAACACATTTTAAGCATCAACCAACATCTAAAACATCCTAAAAACATCATTATACCTCCAACAACTCGATTCACCTAAGCACCCCAAAAACTCAACCAAAAACACTTCAAAAACCAATGATCTCAAGGATTTCGAGATCTCTATGAAGAAAACACTAAAAACACTAAACACTAAAAACTAACAACAAAACCTCAATCAAAATCATTAATAAAGAGTCAAATATCTTTGGAATTTCATTAAAGAACCAAATTAGAGGGTTAGCACGAAATTTACCTCCAATCC
Organism: Hibiscus trionum; assembly: GCA_030270665.1. Lineage (NCBI taxonomy): Eukaryota > Viridiplantae > Streptophyta > Magnoliopsida > Malvales > Malvaceae > Hibiscus > Hibiscus trionum. The sequence continues at coordinate 1,106,613 of BSYR01000007.1, read as the reverse complement.
TTGCTTCTCCTCTAACTTGGCAAGTTTAGCTTGAAAGAACTTGAAGGAAAATGAGAGAAATCACCAAGGTAAAGATGGAAATCAAAAGAGAATTTGTGAGTAAAGAAATTCTGGAAATTTGAGAGAAAATTGGAGAGTGTTTGGCTGAAGTGAAAGAGAGAAATGAAAATCTCATCAAAATTCTTTTAACCGATTAACTACCTCTTTAATTAATTAATTAAAAACCTTTTTAATTCTTCATAAAACATTTAAAACACATGCCAAATTAGGGAAAAGTCTTAATTGCCAAATTCTTTTCCCAACTTTTAAATCTTTACATTTTGGTCATTACCCAAAATGTATACTTTCGAAAACCTGTTTTGTAAAATTGATTTAACCAACCTCTTAAACATAATTTTAGAGGTTCTTAGGAATTTTTATCATATTTTTATCCCATCCCGAACCTTGATTTCCCTAAAACACCTTTTAACGGTTCAAACAACCGATACCGGTCCAACCCGACCCGTAAAACACCTAGGCCCAAAATCGGGGTTTTACAGGGATGTTAAAAAAAACCAACAACAACAATACATTTCAAAACCATTTCTCAAATAGAAATCTCTATCTCATCATGTTCAATCTATCTCATGCTTGAAATCATTTTCAAAGCAAAACCACATCATTAAAACCATATGTACAATCTATCTCATTCATTAACCCAAATGCATAATCTCAAAGCAAAACCACACATGCTTGTTTCGCAAAATCATTTCTCAAATCATGTTCTCATATGCAATACACAATGCATAAAATAATTTATAATCAAGGTACATGTGTAACACCCCAAAATCCGGTCTTGACGAAATTGGTTTTCGGTGATTGAAAATCTCACATCGATAAAGTTTAAATGATGTATCGACTTGTTAATTATTTGATATTGGACTCTAATTGAGCAAACTACCAAGAACAAGTCTTATCGAATTCGTTAAAAAGCTATTAGTGTCTAAATTATAGATATTGGAAAGTTTGAGGGCAAAACTAAAGATAATTGAGAGTTGAGGGACTAACCTTGCGATTAGCCCCTCCTCAATTAAATCTCTCAAACATGGGCTGATCTGGTAAAATTACTTCACCTTAAGTAAATCTTATTGAGTAATAAAAAGAAAAGAATTGAAAAGAGATAGAAAACTTCACCGAGACCTAAGAAAGCAAGTACCTCCATTGTCTTCATTATCTTCGTCTAAGCACACACCTCCACTGGAGAGCAAGCTTTAATTTAGCTTTTCTTCGATTTATTTCTATCGAATTGTTGTCATTAATCGGGTAAGCCTATCTCCTCAAACGATCATTGAATTCTATGGACGTATCAAGCTCAATCATAAGATAGGGTTTGGCTATCCATGGAATTTACTAGCTAATAGCTATTTCGAGCTTCGATGTTGATTTTGATATCGTTATATTGATCTCGGTATCTTATTATTGAATCTAATCTAATCATTTTGTTGTTAACTAGCTCAAGAGATTGGTAGAGATCATTCTCCATCACCAACAAATGCTACAAACAAATGCTACAACAAATGCTACTGACAACGCCTCGTTTGCTTTGCCGAAGCGTAATCAAGCTTCCGAAGCTCCCGGAACTTCACTTATTTCTTCCGATATATTCTCCCATGTTTATACCACACAAGAACATAGGATTAATGCATCTCAATGCATTAAAAACACCAGCAACTAAAGCCACCATGCTGCTTTGCCCAAAAACACCAAAACATCTATCTGAAACAACCAAAAAACTCTTTCGATTACTCTATAAACTCAACCCAGCCAAAACCTAACACTTCTATCTACTTTTAATCATCAATTAACATCCAAAAACAATATGATTTCATCCTTATACCTCCAACAACACCAGAACCACAGTATCTCCACAAAAACTCCAAATCTAGAAATCTATCAACTAGAGATCCAACTCATTTCGGGATTACTATTATAAACCTTTTATTTCAACATCATTTAACATCCAAAACAAGATTAAAATCAATCTAAAATCAATCAAAATAGTAGCATTACAAAAATCTTAAGAAAACATCTTGAAAAGCTTGATCTAACCATTTTTATCAAATAGATTATGAAACCTTGTTAATAATCACAATTAGAGAGCCAAAGACTTCAGAATTGCATTAAAGAACCTTGATTAGAGGATTTGAACAAAAATTACCTCTAACCCTTGCCTATTCCTTCAATTGACAAGATTTGACAAGAAATCTTCAAGAATCCTTTAAGTTAAATGGAAGAATCATCAAGAAAATCGTTTGCAAATCAAAATGAAGTGAGAAGATGAGAATCTCTGGAAGTTTGAGAGAAAAATAAGTGTTTGGTTGATGGAAAAATGAGAGAAAATGAAGTTACGTCAAAATAGATTTTAGATTATTAAAGCCCTTTTAATAAAATCTCCTTTTAATATTTTTTATAAAACACCTTTGAAATGGTTAATTAAAGGATATATATATATATAAGCTCCCTAAAGATTCTAAGTTTTGGCCCTCTTCAATTTTGTCATTAAAACATATTTTGCAATTTTTACAATTTATTCACCGTTTTCAAAATACCAATTAAATCAGTCCAATTTTATCAGATTGAACCCTCCAAAAACTTCAAAACATTACTTTAAGATTATAAAATATTTTACATATTTTATCTCTTTCAAAAACCACTTCTTTCAATTAAATCCCAAAACTAGCATAACTAGCTCGAACTGGTTCACCCGAACCACTTAGCCGAACCCGGCAAACGCCTAAGCCCAAAATCGGGGTGTTAAAAATGCTTTGTATCTTCCATCTGAACTCGTCTTGAAACTCAAACTTTGATGTCCCAAAACCAGTGGTGAAAGGAACGAACTGTCGTGATCCATACTGACGTGTCACTAACAAAGGGAGCACAACCAATTCGACCCCTTAAACACAACAACATCAAGAAGTTGTAATCTCCACATCTGTTATAGTGACCCGTGACCCATCAACAATAACCTTAGCATGACCCATCCACAGAACCCTCCATTTGATATCTTTGTCACGACGGTCTCAGAATATATCAACCCACTTACTTTTCTTGATAGTTTGCCAATCTTTGGCTAAGAATTCTTTAAGTGGAGAAAAATTATGGGAGAACCCATTGGATAGAGTCAAAGTTGGGCACTTCCAAAAGTGGCTGAGGGCCCAAACCTAAAGTAAAGGAGCACATCCTCCAAAGCGTACACTCTCTACTTTTCTATATGCATTCAGTGAAATGAAGCTTTCAGCTAACACTGTGAGTACTAGATTGACTTCCCTCTTCAATTGCTCAAAGAAACCAAGCAAGGCCACATCATTGTTTTCTAAGACCTTGGGGAAGATAATCAAACCATAGATTGCAATAGCTAGGAGGTCTGCTCTCTTTTCTATGTATGGATGAACAAGTATTATGTTTCTGATACTTGACCAAGGGAAAGAAAAACCACCTCCAATTTTCCTTATCAAAGTCTTGACCCATCTATCACTCATGCCAGTGAAAGCTGTAAGCCTCATATGGGGGGGGTTTTGTTTTTAGGTGGCTTGGCATAAACCTAGTTTTTGTTCACCTTTTGCAAATTGAAAAGGGCTAGATACTCCTCAAGCATAGGCATCATGTCTTCTCCATTAAAAGTGAAACAACAGTACCCAGGATTCTAGAACTAAACCAAGGTCTTCAAGAACTGCTCAACTATCCTTACATATAACAAGTACGCTATGTCGCTATAAGTCTCATAGAATAACTGTTTAGTCTTGAAATCAAAGTGTTCCCATATTTCCTGCAGCTCTTGTTTATTATTCTGCTTGACACTGATGTGGGCATAGTCTGAAGTTTCTATTTCATGATCAGCAACAAAACTATCCTTATATGTTCGTTGGTTAACCTCGAACCAATGACGTACCCTCGCATTTTCATCTTCATTCTTAAGGATCCTTCCATCCATGATGATTTTTTTCTATTTGAGAAAATATTCTGAAAAACTAATCCCTTCTTGATATGGAATGATGATGCAAGATTAACATGCAAAACAAAAAATCAAAAGGAAATGATTAGAAATAAGAAGAGAAAAAGGGTATAAAATAATTTCATTACATAAATAATTCTGCGCAGCACATTCCAACACTCTAGGACATGTCTCCACGGATTATTTTTGCGAAATAATCTTGACCAGACTAAAAACTCTAGGCTTTCTGCGTTGATCTATTAGGATAGGCTCTAGATTCTCAAACTTGGTTTGGTTCTAAAAGGGTACCTGAGTTGTCCTCGTTGTCCCCTACTAAGGGTAGCAAGGCCCTCGATTCTCACCCATTATAGGCTTCAAACGAATCGAGTTCAACTCAAGAGGGTTCACCTCTTATGCCTTCTCAAAGGATTATTATCCTTACAAAGACAAAGGGCATGAGTCTCGAAGGTACTTGCTAGGCTCGTATGGAGAATCAATATTCTGCCATGAGCAAAGCGTTTTGCCGCCACTTAAACGAACGAAACAAGCTCGGGTATAGAGCTTTTTGAAGAGTTTTAGAATGCGTAAAATAGAGTTAAATTCATTAAACGGACGAATAAATTGAAAGATTTGTGTACTTGCAAATTACTATTCTTTGTAAAAAAAACATTTGAAACCAATTTGTGTCCTGACTCTCTTTTGTTTTTATTTTAAAACAAAAACGGTCCCCTCCGGAGTCGCCAATTTATCGCAACCATTATTTTCGAGCTCGAGATTTTTTAAAATTAAAATCAACGGAGTCACCACCATTTTTTTAAACAAAATGTGATTGAATCACTTTAAAATAGAGTTATTTTAATAAAAAAATTATTTATTAAAATAACATTTTCGATCTAAAAAACTAGAAAACGAGTTCGGGGGTCGGTTACACGTGGGGAAGGATTAGCATTCCCACAACGCCCAAAAGTTGATACCTTATTGATTTAAAAAAAAGAATTTTCAAAATTAGAATTTACAGGTTCACAAAGGTTTAATTTACTTGTTCGTTTAATGAATATAAATATATTTTAATGGCATTACCACCTGGAAAATGAACTCCAATCACCGCCAACACTCTTGGCGCTAACCCGTCATTTCCATTTGGTAAGACACCACATTAGTTAATTTTCACTTTTTTAACAAACAATGATTAAGTTTGTTAAAATTTTTTTTAAAATAAAACTTAATTTGTGATTAAACCTTAAAGAAATGTCTATATTCATTTTAATTATTAAGGTTCAAATATATTAAAGTATGCTTTATTCTGAATATGAAAGAAACTTTAATTCACATACGGCTCTAATCTAAGCTTCAAATGCCCTAATCCTATGTTTTCAAGCATACACGTATTCACATTAAAAGAAACAAAGAAATAAATTGCTAAAAAATAAATAGCCTAAAGAAATTAAAATAATAAAAAATCACTTTGTTACTTTTCAAAATACTTTTCGGTTAAGGACTAAATCGAATGAATAACAAAATTTGAAGGTTGATTTAGAAACAATTGGAAATCAGGTGCTCAATTTGAAATAACAAGGGATAAATTGAAAGGATTGAACAGTCAGAGGCCACAGTAATAGAACCGAGAAAGAAGGGCGCGGGTTTGAAGGCCAGGTTTGGGTCGGGTCACGAGTCACTATAAAAGATAAAGATTAGACAAGGAAAAAATGATTTCATTTTCCTCAACCGGTCAAAAAAACCCTTCCCCCTTTTCTTGAAATGCACTTTGTTTTTCCCTTCCCCGTCCGCCTTAACGATGGTGGTCGTGGAACAAATTTGCCATGTCGACCGCCATTGGTTGGCGCAAACCGCCGTTTTCGATGATGGAGTTTAACCCTTAAATCCCATTCCTTTAAAAAATGTTCTAAAACTCCTTCATCTTCATTTTCAAAAAGAAATTTCCAGAAACCAAAATCTTTTCTTTTTGAAAGCAATTCTTTAGATTTTGGCGTGCAATAGGTCATACAACCGTCATCGGTGTTCGGCCTCAGATGCTTTTTCGTCGTTTGAAAAACATTTTAAAGAAAGGTAAACTTCATCCCTCTTTTTTATTTAAATTTGAACTAACAAAGAAAGAAAAGTTACCATAACTTTGCTTGCTTTATTTCTCTGGGAAATTGCTTACAACTCTTGCTTCCTTGCTACACTAGAATCCGAGTGCTTTCAATATTTTTGTATATTTCGTGTGTAAATTGTGAATAATTTCCTTTACATGAATTTACAGTGGGTTTATATAGTTACAAGAATGCTTGATTTTCAAGCATGAATCCCTGATAATCATCTGAATTGCTTCTATCTCGGTTCTGATTTCAAGTTGGTTGCCTTTTTCTTTCTATCCATGTCCGATTGTAGCCTGATTCTCTCTAGGCTTCGAATTAGGGATTTATCCTCTTGTTGATCGTGCTTTTAATTAGAGTATTTGACTTATTGTTTTCTCTTTTTGCATGTTTTCGATGATCGGAGACGAGGAAGATTACGTCGATGTGAGCATATCAGAGTGAGTGAAACGTCGAAGAATACGGACTGCACGATGGAAGTTGAAAAGTTAGGCGCATGGCTGCCACGCAAGAGTGGTGATCCGCGTGCTTTGCTGATAATCAATCTTGGCTGTTAGATCACTCCTTGATCTAACGGTCGAGAAATGCGACGCTTAATCTCCTCCAGCTAGGCGTGATCTGCACCGATGGATCAGCCTCTTGATCCAACGGTCCTTCTTTAGCTACGCATGAGACAAAAAGATTAAGGCTTTTAGGGTTTAATTAAAATTGGGATGAATAGGCCCTAATGTATTCAAACATGAACTTTTTATTTGCCTCTTTATTTATACTATTGGACTCTTTATTCAATGGATTTATTTAATTCAAATAGATTTATATATATATATATATATATATACCTTCACTTAAATGCTAGAAAAACGGGACGAGAAAGGCCTTTTATGGTATATACATGTATTCATACAAAAGGACTCAATTGTTTATTTCAAACTTGTTTGCTTTCGGGCCAAATATGCCTTTATTCAATTAAATAGATCACAAATATTTTGGGTTTTATACTAACCAACTAACTATGATTCAAAACTAACATGAATTAGAATACATATACTACTATGTAACAACAATAAACGGAAAGAAATAATAACCATAGTAAAATGAAAACCAAGTAAAAAGGTTAGGTGAAAATTCTGTGACCACAACTATCAATTGAGCCCGCTTTAGCAAAAGACTGAGTCATAGTCTGTGGCCTCTCAATATTCCCTGAACGGGAAGGTTGTGAATGCACATTCTGTTTTGGGCCTTGATACTACCCTTTTTAAATGACTTAGGGGGACGAGAATCATCTCAGAATCTTTTATCAGAATTGCTCGACCCACAAGTATTTTGGGCTTTCTGAGTTGCTTCGGTAGCTTTGACCATATTCACTAGATTCTGGAAATCGGTAATGCCCAATGTTGTAAACACATGGCGTATCTCGTTGCTGAGTCCATCGATAAACATTCTGCACTTCTCTTCCTCATTCTTAATATATTCCACACCATATTTGCAGTACTTGCAGAAATTGTGACTGTACTACTCAACTGGTCGTCTGCCTTGCTTGAGATGGAGGAAGAACTCCCACGTCACAGCTTCTTCAGGGGCTATAAGGATGGTAGTCTCCCACTAATAAAGTGCCTCGTCTGCAAGCAACACAAGGACACACTCAAGCTTATGTTCATCCGAACATCGCAACTTTTTATTTAAAATCCTTAGTGTGTTATCCAACCAGTATTAAGCAATTTCAAGATTGTCATCATCCTGGCCGGTAAAGGTATAGGCTTAGTAATGAGATATCTTATCAATAGGGTCCCGAGCGTAAGGGATAGCAGTGGTAGAAGGTTCCGCAGTATGCTCATCTTTCATTGAAGTCATAAATTGTTTAAACACGTCAGCCATGTTCCAATAGCATTCAGCTTGAGCAGTCTGCACCTCCGGCTTGGTGTCCTGTGCAGGAGGGTTCTACGGGTTTGCAGGGTATCCCCCTCTTATCTACTCGACATGATTCAAGGAGCCGATAGCATGCTCATTTATATGAGCTTTGTTAGAGTCAAACATATCTATAGTGTAAAGTAAAGAGATCGGGTTAGTCGACAAGTCACAATATATACAATAAATAACTCCTAGGTGGCATATGCAATATAATGAAAATACAATAGACTTGGGTTTAGTCCTAGAATTGACTAAACTCTGGCTCTGATACCACAAATGTAACACCCCTTCCCGGCATAGTAGAGAATCTAGTCGGAGTATGTTATTGATGTTCGATACAAAGATCAAAACAATATTCTTGTTCAATAATTGATGAAATAATAACAATTCATTGAAGTCAATAATTGGATATTATGTCATAATTTCAATTTTTGGACCAATTTAAGCTTATTATAACATTTAGGGACTAAATTATAAATTCAGTAATTTAGAGGTTCTTATCAGAATTTAGACATACCAATATGAAGTTCAATCAATAAACAACGTACATATAAATTTTCATCACAATCAGAGGTCATAAGTCTAGTCAATTAAGCAATTTACTTAACAGTGATCGTTTTGTAATTAATCAACCTTATTCACATAGCTTTTAACAAATTTACTTGTATCGGTATCGGTACTCGAGGAGGCCGTACCAATACGCCTATGTCATGACCAATATCACATTAAGATTGGCAAGCCCATGTCTGTAACCCTCTTGACCTAGCCTAGAAGCCCGACCGAACCGAGTGAGCTACATTAGGTTTGCCGAAGCAAGCCTGAAATGATAATACAAGACACGAGTCCATTTTTTCTTTTTTTTTCTTTTCTAGATACAACATATTATTCGAAGGTGAGCATACTGGCAGCGAATGAAATCTCAAAAGAAATGGACACTAAAAAGACTCTCAATTGCACACAGATACATTTTAGGGACTAAAACGTAAATCTAGAAAATTATTAGGACTTAGTTAAAGTTTAGATTACCAATCCATTACTAATCAGATAACATGTTTTCTCGTCAAATTTCAATTCAAAATGGTCATCTAAACTCTACCAATTGCATTCGCAAGATCCAAGGACCAAAATGAGAGAACCAGGAACTTAAAATAACAAAAGAACTGAATTAACTAAAGCGGATATCGATACACGTGCACATGTACCGATGCCAGTCTTCGTACACAAAGGGTCGCACCGGTACAACTTAAATTGTATCAGTACACGGGCTCGAAATAACAAAATCATATTCCAGTAGCTAAAAAACGAACTGATACACTTGCACGTGTATAGTACCTTCTTTTAATTTCCAATGCCCGTACCAAAATGGTCCTTCGCATACCGATCCCTGAGCGCAATTTATGCTTACCTGTACCGATACAAGGCTTCATATAGCGGTACGCCTGGACCTGTAATGTCCAATTTTGCTAGTTTTTCAACCAATAAGTGCCTCAAACATACATCAATCAATCCCAAACATATTCACCAGTAAACAAAGCATCAATACAAGCCAAAAGCTCATAGAAACAAGAATTGCTATAGGCATATCCTACAAGATAACAATACTAGAGGCATGCTTCATATTTTCATCCAACTCAAAGACCATAAATAAATTTAAGGCTTATTCCAACATAGGCATCACATAAATAGACTTAAACCAACAATTTAGGCATGCTTGAACCACAAAATCCTAAGCATAGGCACATCCACCCTATATGCACACTACAGAAACCATCAAGATTCAACCACAAATATGCTAGTTCAACATTCAAATCACAAATCCAACAACCACAACATATAATATCCATACTACAACCAAAATATAGGGTATAAACCCCCCTAAAAATGTGGTACACATTGCTTTATTAACCAAAATAAAACTAAGTTTTCATACTCAATCAAGTGTCTTGCTCTTGGACCTTCATTGCCGTCACAATGCAGCCCGCAACTTTATTTCTCTACATCAATAGGAAAAAGAGAGCGTAAGCAATCTTGCTTACTGAGGATGCTCTTAGGTAAAACATTGATGCATTATAAAACCATTTGAAAACCATAATCCCCTTTATGTATAAAGCATGCTTAGTTAAACCAAAAGCATTATCTCATTTGTTTCCACAACAAATCATGCATAACAACCATATGCATAAAACCATTTTACATATCTCATAAACCTAATATATTGGCAATTATGGTGACCCCAGATAGTCTCACCTCTATCCATACTTTCGGATACACGGATTTCTCATGGTGGTACTACCTCCACCAAATCTCATACCTTGCCTAGTTAAACCGCAAGATACCATCAATTTGTGTTGCCTAGTTAAACCGCATACCCCAAGTGATAACCCAACAATCCGAGTAGCCTAGTTAAACTGTTTTTCCTCAAGGACCGTGGCACGATTGATTTTAATATTATAGTGCACTTAATCCTATGGCTAGCCAACTATATTCGATAGTTTCTCATTATGTAACATAGCCAATATATCATTTCCAAATACATTTACTTATTGTTTTCCAATGTATTTCACAAAACCATTTCATATGCAAAACCACATTGCCCAAGGCAACACCACATTCGTTTAGGAATAATTCTCAATGCTCATAGGTATTTAAAAAATTTTAAACATTGCATGTTAATCCAAAACCATGCAATTACAGTAAGTAATTCAAACCATGTTTAAAACCAAAACATGAATCCACAAGCTCAATTCAAGCCAATATCAAAGGTGAAAATAGTGAAACTTACACTTGAGCTTAGTTAAGCTTTTTCGGGTATAACTAAACCCCAATGATCCACCGATCAAACCTTTAAAGTGCTTTAACGTGTTAATACACTCACCGATACGCCTCGCCTTGCTCATCGATGCGAATTAAGCCTCCGGTAAGCAACGTACACGACTAGGCAACCTTCCCTTGATTTTCCCCTGTTTTAACCACGTGAAACCAGAGAAAAAATGCATCATAATGCATTTTACTCATTGCTAAACAATAATCCCATGCATACTTAAAATAAACCTTCCATAAACTAGCTGATACAACTGAAAACAACATCAACCATTGCTCTATCAACTCCAAACCTCAAACTAGTGATTTTAACATTCAATCCTCATCAAAACATATCTACAAATACCTTCTAAACATCTTTATATCTCCAACAACTCAAAAACGCATAAAATAGCCCCTAAAGCACTAAAAACCCATCTAAAAATTAGCCAATCAAATAGTTTCAGGATTTATTTTTTGGATCTCATTTCAAAACATTGAAACACTTCCAGAATATGATTTAAACTCACTAAAATCATATTAAATCAGATTCACAAAAAAGCCCAATCAAATCTTTAATAAAATCAACATTAAACAATTAAATATTGATTTAATTATCAAAGCATCTCAAAAAACAATTATAAAGGATAAAGAACTTGAGAATTTTAATAAAGAACCTTTGATTAGAGGAGAGAAATGAAAATCACCTCTAAATGTAGACTTCTTCCTCAATTGGCCTGATTTGGAGAAATCACCAAAGTTAATGTAGAAGATTTGATGTAGAATCAAAGGAATCCTTTGCTGAAAACAAAAGCAAGATGAAAAGATTGATTCCTCGGGATTTTAGAGAATAGGAATATAGTTTGGTTGCTGAGAATTTGAGAGAAAAGGTTTAGAGAAAAGTAGTTACGTAAGAAAATCTTTTTTGGTTTATTAAAATCAATTAATTAAAACCCAATTAAATCCACTTTTTTAATTATTTTAAATCTATTTCAAAATAGAAAAAATTAAGGAAAAAGTCCAATAAAACCAAGTGATTCAATACCTCCCTAAAGATTCTAGGTTTGGATCCTTTTTCGATTTAGTCACCAAAAATAGTTTTCAAACTTTACATTTTTGTCACCAGAACCAAAATGTTAATAAATCCAATTTCATTTTATCAAATTGAGCTTACCAAAACCTTTAATATATTTATAAAATATTTTCAATCATTTTCCCTCAATTTTATTCTCATCAAAATATTTGTTACGAATTATACCTCGGAACTATCTCGAATCGACTAATCTGGTTCACCCGAACCGTCTAACCCGACAAGCTAACATCTATGCTGAATTTCGGGGCATTATAGTGTCAGTACGGGTCCATGTGTATCAGTACACGGTGACCATTTTAAAGTTCAAACATTTCCAGTAATGAATTCTTGTACCGGTACAACCATAGTTGTATCGGAACGAGGAGACAAGTATCGATACTCCATGAAACCGTACCGAAACCTTTTTACTAATAAATTGCAATGTTAAATTTATGGACCGATACGCCCATAGCAGTATTGGTACGCTTATACAACTATGACCAATAATGCATAAATGTATCGATACGCCATCACCCATATCGATACGCCCTGCATTGTATTATCATTTTTAGTATGGGTTTTATGCCTTTCGACCAGTCAAACAATGTCCAAATCCTATGAAATTTTACAAGTAAGTTTAACTAGTCATAATCTACTAGCATGCCAAATTTCATAGCTATGTGAATCCATTTACTAGGATTTTACCTTTTTTAGGACAAATACGCATATTTTAACTACTTTAAGCATTCCAAATAGGTCATTTTAAGATTTTTAAGCATACACAAGCCATACATATCATATATACAACAAAGTGGTCAAATATCACTTGTCTATCTAATATGCCACCATAATAGGAGTTCAAGGGAGCAAAACACATTACTTAAAAAGGATGGTGACTTGCCAAAACCTTCTTTTTCCATGATATCGAACAAAAACCTTCTTTAACCTGAAAAGCATGAAATGAAATGTATTAGGCATACTTTTCCTAGTGAGGTAGTCATAAACGATAGTAAAAACAATGAAATGCATAACATATCATGCTAGGTCAATAACAATGCGATACTTTACTTTCAAGATATAATTAATATAAAAATGTGAACAATAACCCTTGGATCGAATCAAGTTAATGGATTCACGAATTCCTATGCCTCGCCAAATCAATGAATGTTCTAGTCCCTCTGACTCGCCACAATAAAGGTTGTAACCCAAGGACCATAGTCCACCCGTACCAATGAGCTCATGAATTCTATGGCATGCTAATTGTATCCAATGTCCTTTCGAATCCAAGGTGCAATACCAATAATGATATCAATGGCAATAACAATGACAATATCAATTTCGATAATCATGGCAATATCAATGTTGATGTCAATATTTCAATAGCAATAACATTATCAATGTCCAATAATATATGTTTCTATGTTTCAATGCTTCAATGATGTCAATAACAATAGTAATGTTTCTAATTCCAATATTTCAATGCAATATCTTACTGACGCTTACCAATATAGTCCCAAACAGATTTGATGCAATATCCTTAGACAAAAATTTAGCTATGTAAAATTCAATATCAATGAAATAGGGAAAGCACCTAGCCTATTCCTAAGACTCTGACTACACTCACCTAGCTTTTCGAAGCTCTTACGGCTCTCGGATGATAACTCATTTGCTTCTATCTTTTGGTGGAGATGGTAACTTCTCAATCTCCAACTCTTGAACTAGATAGAAATAATATGAAGTGTTATAATCAATATAACGATATTGAAATTGATATCTAAGCTTAGATTAGCTATTACCTAATAGATTTCCATGGATTAAAGCCTCGAAGAATATGGGTTTAGCTTGGATGTTCAATAACTTTAACTTGAAATTAAACATCAACTACCCATGGAATCCAATAATTAATTGGGGGCTTTAGTTTACCGATACAATAGCTATTCAAAGGAATCAGTGGATCAAGGAAAGCTTAAGCCTTGCAAAACTCAACAATGGAGGTGCTAGCTTTAAGGTGGGGAGGTACTAGCTTGAAAATTATGGAAGATGAAGATGGATAATGATAAGGGTTTCGGTGGATGCTATAAAGATGGGAGCAAACCTTAAGTGTTAAAAAACTTTACTCATTTACGAAATGACCGGTGGAGGTTTCCCTTGGTGAAGGGTAAGCTTATTTTAATAGTTTTCATCTTTTCCCCACTTTTCCTAGATTTAAGACCATAATAATTACTCAACATCAATTGCCATCTTTTTTTAGCAAATTGTGCAACTTCACGTGGGAGTAAGCCAAGCTAGAAGGTGACTCAAATTCAAAAAATGGGAGAATTATGAGGTTAACCCCTCAATTTTCCAATATTACGCCTCGATTTTGGGCTTAGATGTTTTGGCGAGTCGGGTTGGACTGGTGGAACTGGTGACGGTTGTTCGAACCGTTTAAAAGGTGGTTTAGGGATATCGGTGTTCGGGATAGGATAAAAATGTGATAAAAGTTTCTAAAATTCTCTAAAATGGTGTTTGAGAGGTTGGTCAAATCAATTTTATAAAACGAGTTTTCGAAAGTATACATTTTGGGTAGTGACCAAAATGTAAAGATTTAAAAGTTGGAAAAATGGTTTTTTTTTCAAGAAGAGTTAAAATCTTAGAATCTTTAGGGAGCTACTTGGAAATTATGCCTTTTCCCTAATTTGGCATGTGTTTTAAATGCTATTAAAAATTAAAAGGCTTTTAATTTTGGTTAATTAAAGAAGTTAGTTAATTAGTTAATGGAAAATTTTGACGAGCTTTCATTTCACTCTTTCACTTCAGCCAAACACTTCTCATTTTCTCTCAAATCTCTAGATTTTCTTTTCTCTCAAACCCTCTCTTGATTCTTATCTTTTCTACATTGATTTCTTCCATTTTCCTTCAAATTTCTTCAAGCAAAACTTGCCAAATTAAATGAGAAACAAGGATTGGAGGTAATTTTCGTGCTATCTCTCTAATCTAAGTTCTTTAATGAAATTCCAAAGATATTTGACTCTTTAATACTGAATTTGATTGAGGTTTTGTTGTTAGGATATTAAACTCTTGAAATCTTGATGGAAAATTGGTTTAGAATGTGATTTTTGGACTTTAATTGATTTGGTTGTTTTGAGATTTTTTCTAAATGAGTTTTGAAAGGTTTTTGATGTTGAAGTGGAGTCTTAATCATATAGATCCCAACATCCTTGAGATCCTTAGTTTTTGAAGTGTTTTTAGGTGAGTTTTTTAGGTGTTTTTGAGGATTTCGAGTTGTTGGAGGTATAAGGATGATTTTATATTGTTTTTGGATGTTGATTAATTCTTAGATTGTGCTGGATGAGTTGGGTAATGGCTGGGCTGAAGTTTAAGGTCAATCAATTGATTTTTCGGTTGTTTTGGATGTGTGTTTTGATGCTTTAGAGCAAGGCCGCGGGATTTCTTGTGTGTGCTGGAGTTGTGGATGCATTATAATGAATTGAACCTCTGTTTTGATGTGTTGAAAACAAGGGATATTAATCTGGAAGCAAATGAGGTGTTTTTTTAGGCTTCGGAAGGTCGTTAGTTGCGTCGGCAAGCGTGGTTTCGCAAGTCGGTGAGAGGAATTTGGTTTTCAAGCGTGGAAACGTTTTCGAAATGGTTTTGAGAACTTAATAAGAGCTTGAGACGCTTTATTAAGTTCGAAAGTAAGTAAATCGAAATTTCTCCCTCGGTTGTGCTAGTTTTGAGCCTTTGGTTGCACTTGGTTTTAAATGCATTTACCTACTATTTTAAAGCATGTTTTGAGATTATAAATTGTGTATGATGATGTCATATGGTTTAAGGATGCACTAGATAAGTGCTCCTTGTATACATGTTTTGATGCATGAGGTTTTAAGCATGGTTTAATGCTTGTTGATGGCTTATCATGAATGCTTTGTAAAAACAATGAGTTATGCATGTGTTATGGATTATATTGGCAAGTGATGTTGCATAAAGTGTATTATAATTGAAATCGGATATAGTTAGCCGGCTATAGGATTGAGTGCGCTATAAACAAGTCGCCTTTGATGTTGAGGGGTTGTGATGGTACCGAATACTCCATCCAAGTATACTAACGATTGAGGATTATTTAAGGTTGCAACGGTTGAGGGTATCTCCCGGGTGTGAACCTTGTGTTTTGTCGCGTCTCTCGTTAGTGGATTATACATCTACCGATGAGTGGTGTTGAGGGGTTGTGATTGTACCGAATACTCCACCATGGGTGTCACAACGATGGAGGGTCGCTCTCGTGTGTGAACCATGAGATACCGGTAGAGGGTATGAAGGGTGTGGGACAACCCTTCGTAATCCGTGTATCTGATACTTTGATTTTGAGTTTGTTGTTATCACTTGTGAGCCAATATAGTGGATTTGGATAATATGGAAAAGTTGTTAATGCATGGTTTGAAAGATGTATGTTTTGGTTTAAGCTTAGCATAAGAGAGTTTATGCTTGGAAGGCTTGAAATACGAGTAGCAATGATTTAATTGCTGAATTTGTATGAATCATGATGCATGATGTTTATTACAATGAGTTTGATTAAAAGTGTATGGTTTGTCAAGAAAGGCTTTATGGTTTTGAAAATAGTGAAAAACAGTTTGTGCATTGACGACATTTGTGGTTTTGAGCAATCCTCACTAAGCTTGTATGCTTTTGCTCTTTTTGTTTCATCAATGCAGATAATTAGACTTTCGGTGGCAGCATCTTCGAGGAATCACACAAAGACATTTTGCTAAAAGTATGTTGCATACTTAAACTAGTGTAATAAAGGCAATGAGGGTGTCTGATGCATCGAATGTTAATGATTTGTTGATTTCTGGTTTTGAGTAAGTTTATGATGCATATTTGAATTTGTAAGTGGCCATTGAGTATTGGTTTGTGCTTGAAATTGGTTTTTAGCCTTTTGGTGTTTTTGATATATAGGAAGATTGCCTTTAATCCCATAACTTGCAAGAATGATGCTATGATGTAGCTTGTGCCTCGTATTGGTGGTCATTGATATGTATTCATGTTGTATGTGTGTTGTGGCATGTGTCGGGATGGTTCCGAAGGTTAGAACTTGATTTAAACCAGCATTTTGGATAGTCGCAGGCCCATGCGTTTCGGAACACCCTTACCTATTTCAGAACGGTGGCCTATAATGGCCATGGTGTTTCAGAACAGTGAGGCTCGTTCCGGAACAATTTGCCTCTGTGAACCATTGTATCAAAATGTGTCATTAGGGGTTTCGGGAAAAAATCGCGTATCGAAATGGTCAACCATGTTTCGAAACAGCCGTTCCAATACGGGGTCTTCTGTTCCTAAACACTTGATCGTTGGATCTATATTTGAATTGTTCTGAGTTTTGTCTTCTTGCATTTTGGTCCCTGTTTTCCTTGTTTGCGATTGAATGAGTTCTAAATGTCATTTTGAGCCGTGATTTCACCTTTGAGCATGTAACGAACTTAATTGAAGGTTGGTAACTTGAATTTGGAAAAAGCCCTTATAATTTACCCAATTTACAAAATGATCCTTAAACCTTAATTGGGTTAAATTGAAAGGCGAACGTGTTGATGTCTTATCCGTTGCTTGTGTACGTACACATAGGAATCTAAGATGCATCTAGACAAGATAAAAAGAATAAAAGGGTCGTTTATTGAGGTAAACTTTCCTGGTTTATTTCAATATTCCTCGTGTCATCCGTTCGGTTCGGTCTATCGGCCAGGCTGGGTCGAAGGGGTTACATCCAAACTTTACACTTTTACCCCCAAACATTCATTTTCACAATTTAGTCACTAAAAAGCTTTCAGTAAATTTAATAAGGTCATTAATCTATAAATTGACTCAATTAGGGTCCAACGTTGACATATTTGACCGCATGGTCAAAGTCAATGCAATATTTGGACATTTTCGGTATAAGGTTTCTGATCACCTGAACCTGATACCGACTAGTTCGGTTTTCAAGGTGTTACATGTTCATTTCTTATCACCCAACATTGCACCCTTGTTTACACTACTAAGAATCGTCAATGTGTAACACTTGTTGCTCAACCTAGACGGATAGACCCAAATACCATATGCCACATTGATCACCCAAGTGATTCGATTACTATTCGATAACAAAATGCATTATAATTTAAAATTTTCTACACTCATGAAAAAACAGTAGAATAACATACATAACTAGATTGGATAGAATCCTAAGCATGCTTTACAAAAACCGAGTATATTATAAAGCATATAAGGACAAAATCATAATTTCACATGCATTAGTATAAATGACATGTCAAAACTCAAATACATTTGCACAATCAAACTCTACATGCTAAATATAGTAATCATATTAAATTTTACCCTAAACGGACTCCTCTAACATGCTCAATTGAAAATAACAAACTTTAGGGACTAAATTGTAAATGTCATAAATTCAAGAACTAACGAGAAAAGAAACACACCATCCTAAAATGAAACAAATTTAGACTCATATGTGAAATTGAAACACAATTGGACATCTACAATTCATTTAATTACAAATTGAAGTTTCAAGACTAAAATGTAAAAGCTGCAAATATCCAAGGGATGGATCCGTTCTATCAAGGGATTGGTCCCTTTTGTCATAGTGAGCTAAAAACATACATCCCAGACACAAAGGCCTAAGGGATCGATCAGTTCCTTAGAAAATTGTAGAAAACAACAAGAACATGCAATTTTAAGCTAACAAACATGCATCGAATGGTCCTACGAATAAAGAACATGCACGAACATACTTTAAAAAGCAAATACATGTCAAAACACATCAAAAACATGCTTCACAACATTGAATTAACAATTAAGCACTATGAAGGATGTAAAAGTCTAATTATGCAAACATTCTTGCTTTTTAGGAACATATATGGTTATTTTAAGCATTCAAGGTTTAATCCTATAATTGACTAAACCTAGTCTCTTATACCAACAAATGTAACACCTCTTACCCCGTCCAAAAGAAACCGAATTGGATGTGTCATGAAATTAAAAATAGAGAATCTGAGAAGAAAATCAAACGAATAAATAAATAACCAAGAGAATAAACATTATGAAGGGTTAATGTAATAGCCCAAAATACGGCTTAGAAGTACGTTACCATTTTGAATGTGATTTATTTAGATTAAAGATTTTAATCTTCCAACGTTTTAGATGGGCTTATGCTATAAATTGGTCACAAATATTTTGATATAGATTAAGTATGTTGAAAAAGGAATCAAATTCAATACAAGGATTGAAGGGTGGCCAAATTCGAATGGACTAATTTGAATACTTTGAAAATATAGATGATTTCATTAATCTAGTAGGTTTGAATAAGTGATTTTGGGTCAAATTGAAGTAAAGAATAATTGGGTGGTTGTAATGGAAAGGACTAGAATTGAAATTTTCCAAGAATTCAAGTTTTCATGTTGAAGAATAAATTACTCAAGGATCTCTACACTTGTCAATCTAAAGCTATGCTAAGTGGAGGATGAAGGTTCGGTCAAGGCATTTTGGGACTAAGGAAAAAGCTATCATCTTCCTTGTATCACCGAGTCATCTAAGGGTGGAGAAAGAGAGAACTTGAAGAATCATCCATGGTGGTTGAAAGCATAGGATTGTTAAAGCAAGATTTTTGACTCTTGGTTGTGAAATTTAAGGAAAAAGGGTAAGATAGCTCTTCTTTCTTTCAAAAGATATAGGAGTCAATTTGAAATGTGTTTGCTAAACCGTATATATATATATCCAGCATGGTTGAGTTTAAAATGGTTTATTATAGTATTGAACTTCTCTAAACTATTGATTGATACATGATCTAGATGGAACCATGAATATATTTCTGAAACTATATACGTTATTCTCTTGAATTTTGATTATGTGATCATTGTGAGATTGTGATGTTCGAGTAGGATATAAGAATGGATTTGTATATATTATGTGAAGATATAACATAATTGAAAGGTCAGATTTAAATCGATTAAGAACTTGGAACAAAATGGTTGGTATATATGTATGTGTGTATTAAGAATGTATGTTGAAATGGACTGTTTTACATGGTTCCATGAGTTGTGGACTGATTAAATTGATATAAAAACGAGGGAAATGTTTAAAAGGTCTTCTAAGGGTCTATTTTAATGTATAAACATATATACACATGAGTATTAAGCAGTTTGATGTATGTACATGTATATGAATGCATTTAGAGTACTAAGCAAACTATAGGGATAGTTGTAACACCCCGAAAACTAGTCTAGTCGGAATTGGATTCCGATGATCGGAGTATCGATAATAAAATATTGAAATGTCGACTCTTCGCCGTAAATTATATTGTTATGTTGTCATAGGACCTTAAATGTAACCCCCTTAACCCGGCCTAGACGGTTGACCCGAATTAAGAAGGTCACACGGGGAAAACCAAAGTCAACCCGAAAGTCAACCTTGATTAACGACCCTTTTTTTTCTTTTAAAACTTGTCTAGATGCATATTAAGCCTTAGATATGTTCATACAACAGCATACTCAAAGATCATAAACATCAGAGATCTAACAGGGACCCAATTGAACAATTTACAACTTTAGGGACCAAATTGTAAATTCTGATAATTATAAGGACTTAACCCAAATTGAAGTTACCAACTTGAAATTAATCATGTTTCATGCTTCTCTGTGAAATTTCAGCTCAAAAGGACTTCCCAAACTCATACAATTGCACAAACAAGATTCAGGACCAAAATGCAAACATTTCAAAACATTTAACTGCCAATGTCAGCCCCCAACGGTCACCCGTTCCGAAACGGGAGACAGCCCGTTTCGAAACACGGGGCCGTTCCGCAACGCGTACCGAAACGGGGGTCGGGCAGTAGCCTTTCCGTTTCGGAACGGTCCCTCCCGTTTCGGACGCCTGAGCTTGTTTAAGGCACCCGTTCCGAAACGGTAGGTGCTGTTCCGAAACACCCTGCACAGATTGCCCAAAAATGCATACTTAAACATGCAATTGACCAACCAATCATGCTCCAAATGCCACCAAACTTTGCCAACATGCAATTCAACATATATGAGACATACTTGCATCAACAATTCATCAAAACATCCACATATATGAAAAGCCCCAAATCTATAGGCATGCTTCCTGCACAAGCAACCATTCAAGCATAAACTTCCAATTCAAGCATATAAAGGCCAACCACAAAAACCAGCATTCTCAACAACATTCAACATACTTAGGGAGTTCAAAACATCTCCCGAAACATACACATAGGTCCCCCATTGCCAAATTACCAAAAGCTAAGTGTACTTAAGAAAACCTTCCATACTTTGAGCTTTACTACCACTTGAATGCTTGCCTTCCTTGCTGCCCTCAAAGTACTTTAATGCTCTGCAATATTGGTTTGAGAAAACAAAGAGAGCGTAAGCAAAAGCTTAGTGAGGAATGCTCAATAAAACCATCCAATAATGCATTTATAAAACACTTTATAAATCATGCTTCAAATCATCATTTACACATGCTCAAAAGCATCTTTAAACAAGCATCTCATGCTTCATATCATTACATGTCATATTGGCCACAAGTGATACATTTCATTTCTTTGAAAACAAGTTCATCAACATTCACCCCAAGGACTTTTAAACACCTTGGACCCCAAGGACTTTTAAACACCTTGGCCATGGACTTTTAAACACCATGATATAAATTACCTCAAGGACTTTTAAACACCTTGACCCCAAGGACTTTTAAACACCTTGGCCTATGGACTTTTAAACACCATAGAAAGGACCACACAAGGACTTTTAAACACCTTTGTGTCCGTAACAAGAATCATCCAAGGACTTTTAACCACCTTGATGTTCTTAAGTAACAAGGCTCACTCAAGGACTTTTAACCACCTTAGTGACCTCAACCTTTTTAAAACATCACTTGCCAATATACATCATTATCATCAAATTATCCACTGTTCTAAAGCATTAAACCAAGCCATATTCATCATGCATTTAAAAGCATCAACCACATTTGATCAATGTTCAAAAACAAGGAACCCTTACCTTGAGCTTCCTTCAACATATGGCTTACAAAAACAACATTAACCATGCTAAATCATGCTTTCAAAACAGAATTTAAAACATGCAATAAACCACATTGCACAACAATCAAATCATGGCCACCACTAGAGAGTATTTCCGAAAACTTACACTTGAGCTTAGCAAAGTTGTTTAGACTTAAACTAAGCTCCCAAGACATTGGTTTCAAAGCCGAAAACCCAATTTCACTCACCGATTCCACTTCGCCTCTTGCCGAAGCACCAAATCAAGCCTCCGGATCACCACCACTTGGATCCAAAGATGACTCCCCTGTTTTAACACATTAAAACAGTAGATTAATGCATCATCATGCATTAATAGCTTCAATGAAAGCACCTAAACTCGCTGCTCTCAACCACACTCCATTTTCGGCCACCAAACACAACCGAAAATTGTAAAACTAAAATTGATTTTGATATAACATAAAAATTTAAGGACCAAATTGCAAAAATAGATAAATTTTTAAGAACTCTTTAAAGGTTCAAATATTAACATAATGTTTTGTATAAAATCTTGTTTGAAGATTGGATCTCAAAACATCAAGTTTCTCAAACCTTTTTCATGTTTTTCAAAGCCAAATTATGCAAAAATGGCCCTGCGTATCGATACACACACCGTATCGATACACTTGAAACTCACTGTAATTTTGAATAAACATAGAGTATCGATACGCCTTCCATACGTATCGATACCGTGTTCATCTGGGCAACCGTACCGATACGCGTAATAACCGTATCGATACGCCAAGCATAATTATTTGAAAATTTGTTTTGACCGTTACAACGTATCGATACTCTTGGTTACAGTATCGATACACTTTGATGCAACAAATTAATGTTTTTAACAGAGAGTTTGGACCGTATCGATACGATCCCTGTATCGATACGCTTTGATGCAACAAACTTGACAGAGAGTTTGGACCGTATCGATACGCCTAGTGTATCGATACACTTTGTTTTTACGCACAACGGCTAGTTTGAATTTAAACTAGCGTATCGATACACCCTTGTCGTGTATCGATACGCGGTGCTGGGGAGCTGCCTTAATAGCTGGAAAAATGTTCCCAACGGCTCCTTCAATAAGTCAAATGATCCAAACGGCTAGAAACTGATTCAAGGGTATAAATACAAGCTTCATTTCACCAGGAAGATCAACAATACACATTCAAGCATCATCAAAGCAAAAATCCAAATCCTAGAGCTATTCAAAGCTATATTCTTGTGCACAACTCTTTGTATTTCATTTTGTCATATTATTGAGAGTTTTTGGGTTGCTGTAATTGTAAGTGGGTAGACAATCATCCTTTGAGAGGAGATACTTGAGTTTACCAAAAATCTTCTTTGTATTTGAGTGGATTAAGCTTGGGGTTGAAAAGCTTAATCGATATTGTAAGGTTTCCTCCTCATCCAAGAAAAGGGGACGAATTCAAGTAGTGAATTGTTTTGGAAAATCCTTAGTGGGAGCTAAGGTAGTGGATGTAGAGTTCGGTTGTTGAACTTGAACCACTATAACCCCTTGTGTCATTTTATTTTCCAATATTCTCTTCACAAAAATTTTAATTGCCAATTCACCCCCCTCTTGGCCATTTGCAATTGTTTGATCAACTCAACAATTGGCATCAGAGCTACACTCATTAGAAGGATTACAACCCTCTTGAGTCGATCCTTGGAAAGTTGAAAGTTTGATCAACAACAAGTCAAGCAATGGCATCCACCTCCAACTATGAATCTCAATCCACCACCAAGCCACCATTCTTCAATGGGGATAACTATCTTTATTGGAAGAATAGGATGAGGCTCTTCATTAAATCTACCGACTTTATGGTGTGGGATGTAGTTGAAGAAGGTCCATACATTCCCATGAGGAGAGATGGAGAAAGGCTTGTTCCAAAAATCAAAGCCGAAATGACCGATGATGAAAGAAGAAGGATGCAAGTGAACGACAAAGCCCTTCATGTAATATTTTGTGCACTTGGTCCGGATATCTACTCTAAGGTGTCTTCAATCGAAAATGCCAAGGAGGTTTGGGACACTCTCGAGACAACATATGAAGGGACTAGCGATGTAAAGGAGACAAAGATTGGACTACTCAATCTAAACTATGAGAACTTCAAGATGGATCCCGATGAAAGTGTTTCCCAAATGTTTGATCGATTCTCGGTCATTGTCAACGGTTTAAAGGGTTTCGGAGAAATCATTCCCGAAGACAAGCTAGTAAGAAAGTTGTTATACTCTCTTCCGGAATCATGGGATAGCAAGAGAACGGCCATAATTGAAGCCAAAGATTTGAAGACTCTTAAATTAGATGCTCTTGTTGGATCTCTACTCACACATGAGATTATGAGAAAGGGAAGAGAACAAGAGAAGAAGATAGCAGAAAAGAAGGAAGCTGAGAAAAAGAAAGTCGGAATCGCATTAAAGGCTTCACAATTAGAAAACGATTCTAGTGAGGATGAAGAAGAGGAAATGGCTATGTTGGCCAAACGATTTACTCAGTTTATGAAGTCAAATCGTGGAAGAAAATTCATGAGAAGAAGGGACTTCAAGAGTAAAAACAAAGATGAGGAAATAGACCCAATTACTTGCTATGAATGCAACAAACCGGGT
The DNA here is from genome assembly GCA_030270665.1 of Hibiscus trionum. Classification (NCBI taxonomy): domain Eukaryota; kingdom Viridiplantae; phylum Streptophyta; class Magnoliopsida; order Malvales; family Malvaceae; genus Hibiscus; species Hibiscus trionum. Next base: position 1,082,092 of record BSYR01000007.1, on the reverse strand, counting down.
CACATTCGTTCCGAGTGTCCTCAATTGAAAAAGAAAAGCTTTGGGAGGAAGAACAAGCTCAAAGCACAAATTGCAACTTGGAGTGATGATGAGTCTTCCGAGGAAGAGGAAGAAGTGGCCAACCTATGTCTCATGGCCATCGATGATGAATCAAAGGTAACCTCTAATTCATACAATTTAGATTTTTCTATTGAAGAACTTCAAGATGCTTATGATGAACTTCAAGAAGTGTATGATGAGTTAGTAGAAAAATACAAGGAGTCCATTTTGAAAAACAAGAAAATAATTTCTGATTTAAAAATTCAAAATGAGACAATTTTAAAAAATAACTCCGAATTGGAAAAGAAAGTTTTATCTTTAGTTAATTTTTCAAATGATCTTAAAACTAAAAATCTTGAACTTGAAAAACTTCTTTCCGATTTTCAAGATTATCACACAAAGGAAGTAGATAATCTTAAAACATCTTTTGATATTGGGAAAAAGAATTTTGAAAAAGTAAATTATTTTAAACCCCAATATACAAAAAGAAAATATTTTATACCTAAACAAAGAAATTTTTATAAGCAAACTAAAAGTCATAAAATTAGAAATGTTTGGGTTCCTAAAGAACTTATCACTTCTAATAACTTAAATGCTATTGCTTCATGGATTCCCAAGGGAACCAAATTGTTAAAGGCTAACACTCATGGACCCAAGATGATTTGGGTACCAAAAACCAAGGCCTAAATTCTTTGTTTGTAGGGGGAGCATTGCTTCAAGGCTAAAGCTTCAAGCAAAAATTCTTGGTACCTTGATAGTGGATGCTCAAGACATATGACCGGTGACAAAAGTAGATTTGTGGAAATAAAGCCTAAGAGTGGTGGAGTAGTAACCTTCGGTGATAACTCAAAAGGACTCATTGAAGGAATAGGCTCTATTGGTAATCACTCTTCTATCTACATTAAAGATGTTTTGTATGTCAACGGTCTTAAACATAATTTGTTGAGCATTAGTCAGTTATGTGATAAAGGTTTTAATGTTTTATTTGATAAAAGTGGTTGTAAAATTGTAAACATTAAAACAAATCAAACAATGCTCATAGGACATAGAATAGGCAATATTTACATGGTGCATTTAGAAGACATCCATTCATCCCATGCATGTTTAGTTGCACATGATGAACATGACTCATGGCTATGGCATAGAAAGTTAGGACATGCAAGCATGAGTGTTCTAGAAAAATTAAATTCCCTTAATCTAGTTAGAGGTTTACCCAAACTTAATTTTTCAAATGATAAAATTTGTGATGCATGTTCAAAAGGTAAACAACATAGGAGTTCTTTTAAATCCATAAATGATGTCTCTACTAGTAGATGTTTACAATTGATTCATATGGATCTTTTTGGGCCAATTAGGACAATGAGCTTGGGTGGAAAATCATATGCATTTGTGCTTGTAGATGACTATTCTAGATATACTTGGGTTCTATTCTTAAGTACAAAAGATGAGGCTTTAGAAAAATTCATCACATTTTCTAAAATAACTCAAAATGATCTTGAACTTAAAATTTCTCATATTAGAAGTGATCATGGAAGTGAATTTCAAAATTTGGGTTTTGATGAATTTTTAAATGAAAATGGGATTAGCCATAATTTTTCTGCACCTCGCACTCCTCAACAAAATGGGGTAGTTGAGAGGAAAAATCGAACTTTAGAAGAAATGGCTAGAACCGTGCTTTGCGAAAATAATTTACCTAAATATTTTTGGGCAGAAGCTACAAATACCGCTTGCTATATAATAAATCGAGTAATGATTAGGCCAATCTTAAAGAAGACATCTTATGAGATTTTAAAGTCCAAAAAGCCTAACATTAGCTATTTTCATCCTTTTGGATGTAAGTGTTTTGTTTTAAATAATGGTAAAGAAAACTTAGGTAAATTTGATGCTAAAAGTGATGAAGCCATTTTCTTAGGATATTCTTCAAACTCTAAAGCCTACCGTGTATTTAATAAAAGAACTCTAGTTGTTGAAGAGTCAATACATGTTGTTTTCGATGATAACCTCCTTTCGAGAAAGGAATCTTGTGATGATGATGATGTAGGAATCATTGATACTATTGATGGAGGACAAACATCAAAAGAGGATAAGATTCCAACTAAAGAAGAAGACTCACAAGAACCTCCTCTTGAAGGCTTAAAAGATTTAGCTCATGAAGAAAAAGAGGTATCTTACCCAAGGGAGTTAAACTATGTCAAAGATGGTGAAATCTTGGGTGATCCATCCAAGGGGGTAACCACTAGATCCTCTCTCAAATTAATGAACCATGTTGCATTTCTTTCATGCATTGAGCCTAAAAACATTAAACAAGCTTTAAAAGATGATTTTTGGATTTTGGCCATGCAAGAGGAATTAAACCAATTTGAGAGAAGTAAAGTTTGGACATTAGTAGAAAGGCCTAATAATCAATCTACTATAGGTACAAAATGGGTTTTTAGGAATAAATTAGATGAAAACGGTAATATAGTGAGAAACAAGGCTAGGCTTGTTGCTCAAGGCTATACTCAAGAAGAGGGAATTGATTTTGATGAGACTTATGCACCCGTAGCAAGAATGGAAGCTATTAGAATGTTACTTGCATTTGCATGTTATCATGATTTCAAGCTTTTTCAAATGGATGTAAAAAGTGCCTTTTTAAATGGTTTTATAAATGAAGAGGTATATGTTGAACAACCACCAGGTTTTGAGGATTCAAAATTTCCAAACCATGTGTTTAAACTTACAAAAGCTCTCTATGGTTTAAAACAAGCTCCAAGAGCTTGGTATGAGAGACTTTCAACTTTCTTAATTGAAAAGGGTTTTGAAAAAGGAAAGGTGGATACAACACTCTTCATAAAAAGATATAACAATGACATCTTAGTAGTTCAAATTTATGTTGATGATATTATTTTTGGTTTTACTAATGAGTGTTATTGTAAAGATTTTTCTAAGCTAATGCAAGGTGAGTTCGAGATGAGCATGATGGGGGAGCTCTCATTCTTTTTGGGACTCCAAATCAAACAAATGAGTGATGGCACCTTCATAAATCAAGCTAAATACGTAAGTGATATGCTCAAGAAGTTTGGCTTAGAGAATGCAAAACCTCAAGCCACACCTATGAGTTCTTCCATAAAGCTTGACAAAGATGAAGGAGGTAAATGTGTCGATTCTAAGCTTTATAGATCCATGATAGGTTCTTTGCTTTATCTTACCGCAAGTAGACCGGATATTATGTTTAGTGTTTGCTTGTGTGCTAGGTTTCAAGCTAGTCCTAAAGAATCACACCTAGTTGCCATTAAAAGAATTTTTAGATACCTAATAGACACACCGACCTTAGGTCTTTGGTATCCTAAGGATTCAACTTTTAGTCTTCATGCTTTTTCGGATGCGGATTATGGGGGATGTAAGATAGATAGGAAAAGTACTTCCGGTACATGTCAATTCTTAGGCAGTATGCTCGTATCTTGGTTCTCTAAGAAACAAAATAGCGTAGCCTTATCTACCACCGAAGCGGAGTATATATCCTTAGGGAGTTGTTGTGCTCAAGTCCTTTGGATGAAGCAACAACTCTTAGACTATGGTGTTAAAATGGAAACCATACCCCTTAGGTGTGACAACACTAGTGCCATTTGTCTCACTAAGAATCCCATTCAACACTCTCGAACTAAACACATAGAAATTAGACATCATTTTATTAGAGATCATGTTTCGAAAAATGATGTTGTTATAGAATTTGTTGACACCTTGAACCAATTAGCGGACATATTTACTAAACCTTTAGATAAAGAGCGCTTTTGGACACTTAGAAGAGAGTTAGGTCTATCTTGTCTCTCTTAATTTTTTTTTGGTCCCAAAAATGACAAAAATTTGCTTGAGATTGTTTGTGATTCATGTTTATGTTAATTTTGTTCTTTTTGCTTCTACACATATTGCTAAGGGAAGTATGCATCATGCTAAGTCATTAAAACTTGTTCATATAACACATACATGCATTTAGGGGCGTTTCAAATTGGATTTTTGCACATAAAAACACCAAAATTGCAGAAACAGGCAAGCGTGTATCGATACTGCATATCAGCGTATCGATACGGTATTCAAATCTGGGAATTTTTCAGATGAATGCGTATCAATACAGAATAGTGTATCGATACGGTAAGAGTCAAGGGAAAAAGTCAACACCTGTGCGTATCGATACGTCAACGGTATCGATACACATAAAACGACAAAGATAAAATTAGGTTATAGCGTATCGATACGCATGCATAGCGTATCGATACTCGACGGACGGAGAGCCTATTTAGGCTGTTTTAATCAAAATCCCACAATTATTAAAACTCCTCTTCTCCTCTTCAAAAACCCTAACCGAAAACCCCTATAAAAACCCTCTAAATTCTTCAAAATTTTACACAAATCTTCAAAATTTCTTGAGGGATTTTACTTCATACATCAAGGCTATCCTTGGGCATCAATCTTGTGCACTAACACACCCTCTTTCATCCACTCTAAGAAATCAAGGTAAATTTTTTCTTTTTCAATTTCTTTAAATTTCGTCAATTTTCAATTATTATTTCAACTGATTTTTATATACATTATGATTAACTTACTATGGGTTTCATATTGTTCGTAAAATTTTTCAAAAATAAATTTTTTTTGGTTCGAATATATTTTATATTCGATAAAATTTTTTTAAAACTAAAATTTTTTTTGTAAATATTCTTTAAAACAATTTTTTTTAAACAAATTACCTTGAATTATTAGAATCTATTGGATTAAATTGGATGTTAATTGCATACATATTCGAATCCTTTTTGATGTATTTTCAGGATTATGGCACCGAAAAAAGGGAATAAGAGACATCGCACCGCTTCCGTTTCTAATGAGGATGAGGGTAATCCTACTCCTAACCTTCCTCATATTATCCAAACTAGTTTTCCCACACCCCTAGCTAGAGAAACCTATAAGCTTTGTATGGGAATCAATCTTAGGGAAGAACGAATCGTGTCTATTCCGTTTTTAAACTCTGCAAAATTCAAATTTAAATATCTTCCTTTAATTAGGCAATGGAAACTTTTAACCTTTTTGAATATTCCTCCTATTTTATATAGGAATCTTGTCATTGTCTTCTTTTCAAATGCTTGTTGTGTCAATGATGACGCCAATGAGCATGTTATTGCCATTGAATCCTCGGTTATGGGAACTCCTATTCTAATTGATCAAAAAGTCTTGTGCACTGTTTTTGGTTTTGAGGATGTTGGGATAGATGATGAACACTCTTTAGGTTCGGGTTACATAGGTCCGGCAAAAGTTTTAGATGCTCATGATCGTATACTTCATCTTATTATCTCTTGGTTTATTCGTCCCTCGGGTGGTAGATATTCTACCATTCGTCAAATTGATGATTTTTGGCTTACATGCTTTAGGGAGGGTAAACGACCAAATCTTTGTCAAATTATGTTTGCCGATCTTGTGTTTTTGGTTCAAAACCGTCACACCAAACTTGTTCAATCTTTTTACTACACTACGGCCTTGAGTTGTCTATTTCATTCCCTTGGTGTTGATTGCACACATGACCTTCCCGAAAACCTTGGTCAACCCATAGATGAGCATTCCCTTTCTCGCTCTGGTTTCTCTTTTGTTGGCAATGAATGGGTTCGCAACCCTCAAGCTGATCCTCCCGCTGCCCCGGTAAATGCCTCTCGCGCATCCTCTAGCCGTGCCTCTCATGACTCCTCCTCCTCCATGGAAAATCTCATGACTTTCCTCAATGAAAAGTTCAATGCTATGGACAGTCGCTTCAACGCTATAGATAATCGGTTTACATCGATGGAAGAAAGACTCCAAGGCATGGACAAGAAAATAGATACCTTGAGTGCTCGCCACGACTCAATGGATCTTTCTCTTACCGCTTTCCATGGTGCTTGGATCAACCAAAACCGAAGGAACCAACCACCTCAAGAAGATGAAGACGAGGAAGAAGATGATGAGGATGACCATGATGATGGTGGAGACGCGTAGATGCATCTCATATTAGGACATTTTAGGATTTCATTGCATTTTTATTAGAACTTGAATTATGCCTATTTTCTATGTTTTAGGATTTTTTTTTAAGGTTTGGATTATTATGCTTGCTATGCTTGCTTGGTTTATGAATTTGGAGCATTATGTTTTATGATTGATATTCCTATGCTTGATTATTCTAATCCTTGTGTTTCTTTTTGATCTAACAAAAAGGGGGAGAAGGACTCATTGTGTAAAGGTCAAAATTTTTCAAAAAAATTCTCTATCTTTAAGTAAGGGGGAGAAACAAATTTGTTTTGAAAACATTTATCTTAAAGCAAGGGGGAGAAAAGCCTTTTTCAAAGTTTTCAAAAACTTAAAAATTTATTATGGTTTTGTTATATCAAAAAGGGGGAGATTGTAAAACTAAAATTGATTTTGATATAACATAAAAATTTAAGGACCAAATTGCAAAAATAGATAAATTTTTAAGAACTCTTTAAAGGTTCAAATATTAACATAATGTTTTGTATAAAATCTTGTTTGAAGATTGGATCTCAAAACATCAAGTTTCTCAAACCTTTTTCATGTTTTTCAAAGCCAAATTATGCAAAAATGGCCCTGCGTATCGATACACACACCGTATCGATACACTTGAAACTCACTGTAATTTTGAATAAACATAGAGTATCGATACGCCTTCCATACGTATCGATACCGTGTTCATCTGGGCAACCGTACCGATACGCGTAATAACCGTATCGATACGCCAAGCATAATTATTTGAAAATTTGTTTTGACCGTTACAACGTATCGATACTCTTGGTTACAGTATCGATACACTTTGATGCAACAAATTAATGTTTTTAACAGAGAGTTTGGACCGTATCGATACGATCCCTGTATCGATACGCTTTGATGCAACAAACTTGACAGAGAGTTTGGACCGTATCGATACGCCTAGTGTATCGATACACTTTGTTTTTACGCACAACGGCTAGTTTGAATTTAAACTAGCGTATCGATACACCCTTGTCGTGTATCGATACGCGGTGCTGGGGAGCTGCCTTAATAGCTGGAAAAATGTTCCCAACGGCTCCTTCAATAAGTCAAATGATCCAAACGGCTAGAAACTGATTCAAGGGTATAAATACAAGCTTCATTTCACCAGGAAGATCAACAATACACATTCAAGCATCATCAAAGCAAAAATCCAAATCCTAGAGCTATTCAAAGCTATATTCTTGTGCACAACTCTTTGTATTTCATTTTGTCATATTATTGAGAGTTTTTGGGTTGCTGTAATTGTAAGTGGGTAGACAATCATCCTTTGAGAGGAGATACTTGAGTTTACCAAAAATCTTCTTTGTATTTGAGTGGATTAAGCTTGGGGTTGAAAAGCTTAATCGATATTGTAAGGTTTCCTCCTCATCCAAGAAAAGGGGACGAATTCAAGTAGTGAATTGTTTTGGAAAATCCTTAGTGGGAGCTAAGGTAGTGGATGTAGAGTTCGGTTGTTGAACTTGAACCACTATAACCCCTTGTGTCATTTTATTTTCCAATATTCTCTTCACAAAAATTTTAATTGCCAATTCACCCCCCTCTTGGCCATTTGCAATTGTTTGATCAACTCAACAAAAATGCATCCAAACCACTTCTCAACTAAGCCCAGCCATTAACCATCAAAACCTAACATCCTTTAACATCTTTTAACATCTAAAAAGAACCTAACAACATCCTTATACCTCCAGCAACACCAGATCCACAAGATCACCTCAAAAACAACCAAGAATCATAAGCTGAACTTAGGAAATTCAACCTATCCGGGATTGCATTAATCAAAATTCAATTCCTTATCAAATTAACATTCATTAATCATCATTTTAAACACCTTAAAACACTGCTTAAACAGATCCAACGAAATTTCATCAAAAACACACCAAATCTTGCATTTTAAGCCAAGATCCATTAACCAATCTTAAAAGCCATTTATAAAACATCAATTAAGGATTGAGAACTTAGGAATTTCATTAAAGAACTTGAAGTTCAGAGGAGAAGGACGTTCTTACCTCCAAACATGAATTTCTCCTCTTTTGGAACCAAAAAGCTTGATGAATCAAGTAGCAATTACAAAGGTTTTGATGATGAGATGATTAGGAATCAAAAGAGGATTGAAAAGAAGTATTTAGGTGATAAAAATCAGAGGAAAAGATCTGGAGAGAATGTGTTTGGTTTGAGAGAAAAGATGAGAGAAAATGGGAAATGGAAAATTTAGAAAGTTAGTTAAAAATGACTAAAATATCTTTCCCTCCTTTTACTTTTATTTAAAACCATTATTAAATCATTTAATATTCTAGAAAATCTGGAGAAACTCCCTTTGGGTAAAATAGCTCCTTAAAGATTCAAAGTTTCAATCCTTTCTAAAACAGTCACAAAACTTTCAAAAATTACATTTTGGTCACTAGCCAAAATGTCACCCTTCCGAAACTCATTTTCCAAAATTGATTTCACAGTTCACTTAAATATATTAAAAGATGATTTTAGAACATTTTTCCATATTTTTAATGCAACCCGAACTAAGCTTTCCTAAATTCACTCTCTTAGATTCGAACAGCACTTTGACCAAACCGGTCAATGCCCAAAACTTCTAAGCCCAAAACCGGGGCGTTACATTAAGTAAACCAAATCTTTAGTTGAGATTGCTTTAAGAATGCTCAAATTAGTGTTTTTAAGCTAGGCGTTTCGATACACTCAGACTCGTACCGAAACGACCTAAGTAAGGCGTTTCGAAACGTTTATAGGCATTCTGAAATGATTCCAACGGTATTAACTAACTGTGTACTTTTTCTTGACCGTTTCGATACGGTTCCTCACGTTTCGAAACGGGTCTCCTGTTTCGAATATGTTGAAGGCAAAATTGAATAGAAATGTTTAAGTGATGACTCACTAGCTTGATTTTATCTTTCCTCACGTGAATAATCAGAAAAGAGGACTAATGGTCATCTAAAGGTTTAATATTGATAAGATATAGGAAAAGATATTATGTTTTAAGCTTTCCCTTGGTGGAAGGAAAGATTCCTATTGGCTATCTTGGGAGGTGGTTAATGATTGAAGTGATAAATCCTTAAAATGAATTGAGCAAAAGAAAGCTTTCATAATTGTTTAGCTTCACCGAGAATCATTTCCATCCTTTAGCTTTGAAAGAACAAGCACACACCTCTATTTTCATCTTCTTCACCAAGCTCAAGCATACACCTCTCTATTGTGAGCCATAAGCTTAGGCTTTCCTTGGTTTAAGAACACCAAGTCATAGCTATCGATCGGGTGGGTGAAAGCCCTATGTCAATCATCGATTCTCTTGATTATTAGATAATCAATTTCAAGCTTAAAGATAAGATTTGTCTATAGCTAATGGCTATTGAAGCATCGATATTGTTATATTGATTCTAATGATCCCTTATTGCTTTTCCTAGCTCAAGAAGTGGAAAAGACTAATCCATCGCCTCAATCAAAAGCTAAGGACAAGGGTATTGCTATTTGGGAGCCTTAGAAGCTTCTGATTGTCAAGGTGAGTGTAGTCGGAGTCTTGAGAGTGGCTAGGTGCCATCTCGAATCATTGTTTACCAATTTACTAACCATTGATTTTAAGGGATTTGCATGAAGCATTATTGTAAGCCATTTTGGTAAGTTTTGGTAAGTATTGCATCGATTCATTGTCTATTGCACTGCTATCATTGTCAAAGAAATCATTGAAGCATGGAAATGTGACAAGAATTTATTTTTATTGTTTATTGCTATGACCATATACTTATTGAAATATTGCTAATGAATCATGGATAATGAACTATTGATTATTGGACCTTGGATTCGAAGTATTGGATACAATTGACATGCCATAGAATTCATGAGCTCAGTGTACGGGTGGACTATGGTCCTAGGGATACGACCTATATTGATTTGGTGAGGCGGAGGGATGAATTTCGTATTGGTCTTATTTGCGATGTCGGCGGGATTGACCATATATTGATTTGGTGAGGAGGTGGAATTTGTTTATCCATATACCATGAATCGATCCAAGGGAACTATTGATTATCGATGTTGTTATGTTATGAAATCATGATATTGCTATTGATGACATGATACTATGTTTATTATGAATAAGGAGCATGTCATGTTTATTGTATAATTAATGTTATGTTTGAAGCATGTTATTGGACATTCATGTTCATCCATTGTTTGTGACTACCTCACTAGGAAAAGTATTCCTAATGCATTCCATTGCATCCATTTCAGGTTAGTCAAGTTTTGGGATCGAGATCGGAGGAGTTGAAGCGTTGCTCAAGTCACAATCAAGCTCTAAGTAATGTGTATTGACCCTTTGAAACTCCTAGTTGGTGGCAAAGTCTATGTATAAGTCTAGTAAGTCTCTTTTGATGTGCCTATGTTGTGGTTAAGTATTATAAGTGTGTTATGATAAATTTGAGTCTTTATGTAGTAAGAAAAGGCCCTAAATGCATGTTTTGGCACTAAAAGGTAAATACCGAGTAAATGGATTCATATGGCTCTAATATTTGGCTTGCTAGTATAATTTACGGTTATAATGTTTTGTATGAAGTTTCCTGCATTTGGACATTGTTTGATAAGCTAAAATGATTAAAAACCAGCAAGAATCTGTCATTACAGGTCATGCCGTATCGAAACGGGTCATGGCGTTTCAATATGGGTAAGCATAATTGAGTCCAGGGGTAAGAGAGTATCGAAACAGTTTAGGATCGTTTCCAAACATTTTGTCTCTTGAATCCCTTGTTTTGATACGAGTTCATAGCGTATATAAACGGGTCAAAGTCAAAGCAAGTCAACCCGTACCGATACAGGCCTTGTCCGTATCGATACGGGCAAAAGGGAAAGTCATCAAGGTTGACCATCGTCTACCCGTTTCGAAACGGCCTTGAGCGTATCGATACAGGGTTAGTTTAAGTGGTTAAAAGGACTTAATTTGAGAGATTGCATTGTTTATAGTTTAGTCCCTGAGATTAAAATGATTAAATTGGATGACTAAGTGATCATCGTTATACATGAAATTTTGCAGGTTAATCAATGTTGTACTGAATTTCATTGTATTATATTTTAATGCATTGAATGACCTTTAATTTGTCAGTTTTACAGATTATCCCTAAAACTTGTAAAAGTTGTAAATTGGTCCTAAATGGTTAAATGTTGCCTTCTTATGATTTAATTGGACTAAGATGTATATTGGTAATGTTTTGTTAGTGTATGTTGATTATATGTTGTTATTAAGTTGAAATTTTATTACATCGATCACCGCATCGCTCTCCGGTAGCACGCTCTGACCCGGCTCTCTACCAAGCCGAGAAGGGGGTGTTACAATAGTTTTGTGTATATAAACAAATGAATTGCGCTTTTCGAACATTTGATTGAGTATATAGAAATTAGAGCAATCATAAGAATAAATCCATAATTGGTGCAGGTGTAAATGGGATTAATTGAGTTTTCGTGAAAGAAAATATGGATAAGAACATTATGAACCTTGATTATATGATTTTGGGAAGCTTGAAATGCTGCATGATAGTATTCTTGAAGAATTTTCCAAGCTTTGTAATCTTGTGGTGTAATTGAAATTGATTGATAATTGAATGTTATGATTAACATGTTAATTTAAGGAACCTACTTTTACGATTTTAATCGGTCACATTGGTTGTTTATGGTTAAGGATTTATACATCAAATGACATTGAAATTGTAAAAATGGGACTTGTTACATATTAGTACTCGCTGGAAATATAACTTCTTGTTGAAATTGTTTTGTTAGGATAATTTGGGATGTGTTAGAACCAGTTTTTCATAGATAAATGAGCCTAAAATATGTGCATATGGATAAAGAAGTTGTTTTGTTAATTAGAGATGCATATGGGACTGTTTAAGTTTAGTTTAATACAGTTTGGGGACTGCTCTATTTTATAAGCAACAATTGAGATTGCTTTTGGTGGTTTCTGAATGAAGGTTTTGCTGGATTAAAAAGCTATATTAGGTAGGTTTGATAGTAGGATTAACTCAGGTATTTGGAAGTCTTGTTAAAAGGAAAATAAGTCCTGGAAATGAGCTATAAAGAATCTTCCCTGCATTGTAGCTTGTAGACTGTTTTAAAATCTGCATTAACTGTGACTTTGAAAAATTGCTATAAATTCTACTGGTGGAAGTAGAACCTATAATTTATTTGGTTGGAAAGCTTGGCATGCCTAGTTTCATTTAAAACAAACGAAACTGAATTTTAAGTTTTATAACAGCTTGTAGAGACGATTGTTCAAAGATAGTGTAAACTGCCCGGTGGCAGAAATAGGTGTATATTTAGATTAAAAAGCTGTATTAATTTGCAAAGATTAAAAATACAAGGCTTATATTGTTAGAAAGCTACTTGATTCAGATTTCCAACATTGTAAACAGTTCGAAATTTCGATGTACGTGATGAAAGTTATGAAATTTTAATTGAGTGATGTACATTTTGCCCGGTAGCAACAACCATATAAGATATTAGAAAATAACATGGAAAACATGAATGTAGGGAGACTGTTTTGAGGTTATATTTATAAACAAATGTGATTTTGGACTATCTTGAGTATATTTTTGTAACCCCCGTAGCCCGGCCTAGACGGTTGACCCGAACTACGAAGATTACACGGGGAAAACCAAAGTCAACCCGAAAGTCAACCTTGATTAACGACCCTTTTTTTTTCTTTTTAGTCTTGTCTAGATGCACATTAGTCCTATATGTGATCACTCAAACACCATACTCAAAGATCACAAACATCAGAGATCAAACGGGGACCCAATTGAACAAATTACAATTTTAGGGACCAAATTGTAATTTCTGTTAAATATGAGGACTTAACCCAAATTAAAGTTACCATATTGCAATTAGTCAGGTTTCATGCTTCACTGCCAAATTTCAGCTCAAACGGACATCCCAAACTCATACAATTGCACAAACAAGATTCAGGACCAAAATGCACACATTTTGAAACACATAACTGCCACTGACAGCCCCCAACGGTCAACCGTTCCGAAACGGGAGACAGCCCGTTTCGAAACGCGGGGCCGTTCCGCAACGGGTACCGAAACGGGGGTCGGGCAGTGGCCTTTCCGTTTCGGAACGGTGTCACCCGTTTCGGACGCCTGGGCTGCTTCAAGGCACCCGTTCCGAAACGGTTCACCCTGTTCCGAAACACCCTGCACAAAATACAGAATTTTGCCTATTTAAACATGCAATTAAACATCCAATCATGCTCCAAAAGCCACCAAACTTTGCCAACATGCAATTTAACATAAAAGAGGCATACCGGCATCAACAATTCATCAACATGTCAACATACACGAAAAGCCCCAATTTCAAGGCTAAGCTTCCAACACAAGCAATCCATTTAAACAACATACTTCCAATTCAAACTCATAAGCCAAACCATGTTCCAACAACATCAACAACACAAAACCATACTTGTCTGAACATAAACAAACACATACATCAACCCAAGAGATTCTACCCCATTGCCTTTATTAACTATAGCTATTAACCGAGACATACATCTCAAGTGGAGTCCTTCTTGAATCCCTTGCTCCTCGCTGTCCAAACTTCAAGAATCTGCATTGATGGACAAAAAGGAGCGTAAGCACATAATGCTTAGTGAGGAATGCTCAAAACCAAAACACCATCAATGCAGCGAGCCATAAATCACTTTTAAAACAAACTCGATTTGTTTACCAAAGCCATGTTTGAAAACCCCTTTTCAACAACAAGCTCAAAAACATGCATCGCACATACATGAAAACCAACCCTTAGTTTAGCAAACTAAGAAAACCCTTTTCAAAGCACAACTTGCAAAATCAACCATTTAGCCAAACCATGCATAAACACCATATGCAAGCTAAAACAAAACCTTGGAAAACACTCCCATTTCACAACATACCTTTCTTTAACTTGAAAGCCAATTCAAGCAAGAATCTTTTAAAACCATTTCACAAACCAACCAACACATGCATTAAACCAAAGGCAACATATATGAACCACAACATCATCATCACATGCCTTTAAAAACAAGTCTTAACAAGACTCCAATGCACTAAAGATATTTCATGCTCACATGCATCATTTTCCAAATGATAATCAACACTTGTTCAACTTAACAAGTAAACATGCATTCACAAGCATTATACACTTTCCATGCAACCATGCATCTTTTCAAGCATCTCATGCTTCACATGCAATTATGCATCAATTTAAGCATCTCATGCTTCACATGCAATTATGCATCAATTCAAGCATCCCATGCTTCATCACAATCAAGAACATCATATTGGCCTTCAAGTGATCAACCACATTCACTTTTCAACTCAACACCCAATCGGATACGCGGATTCCGAGCGTTGTCCCTACGCTCCATACACCCTACCAATCCAAGGTCTCCCAAATGGACTTTTAAACACCATTTGACCTCAACATCCTAAGGTTCCCATGTAAGGACTTTTAAACACCATACAACCTTAGCTTTCCCGAGGTTCCCATGTATGGACTTTCAAACACCATACAACCTCAACTTTTCCCCAAGGTTCCCATGTATGGACTTTCAAACACCATACAACCTTGACATGCACAAGGTTCCCATGTATGGACTTTCAAACACCATACAACCTTTGCATTCACCGATTGGTAGTTGTATAACATCACTAACGAGATCCGGGACACCCTACACAAGATCCACACATGGACTTAACACCGCCATTGTGATCTCAACAAGCACAAGGTTCTCACATATGGACTTTTAAACACCATATAACCTTTGCTCAACCAAGGTCCTCAAATGGGCAACACCTCCATTATGACCTCAACCATCTCGTTAGGATACTTGAAGGGAGTTTACCGGTCCACTCTTGACCACTCCACCTCCAAGGCGACTTAATTCACGGTGCACCCAATCCTATAGCCGGCTAACTATATCCGATCAAAGAACCAAGAACCACTTACATCACTTGCCAATATAACCACCTTACCACATTAGTCCAATGTTTCACATGCATAACCATAATGCAAAAACCATCACTTACCAACATTAATTCACTGTTTTAAAGCATTAAACAAAGCCATTGAACAACATGCAACACCATGCATCAAATCCACATTTTCAATGTATAAAACCAAGGATCTCTTACCTTGAGCATCCTCCACATATGGCTTTCAAAACCAACATTAAACCATGCTAAAATATGCTTTCAAAACAGATTTAAACCATGCAAAACACATGCATTTCAATCATCAACCACAATTGCTTAAAAGCCAATTCCACAATCATAATTCAAGAGCGAAAATTTATTCACTTACTTTTGAGCTTAGCAAAGTTGTTTAGACTTACACTAAGCTCCCAAAAACCTTCAAACCTTGGTTTAAAAGCTGAAAACCCAACTTCACTCACCGATAACCAAAACAAGGCTAGCCACCAAGCCTTCCAAGCATCCGAAACCTTCCGCAACACCTCTAAAGCTCACGGATCAAACTCCCCTGTTTCAAGCACACAAAAACAGCACATTAATGCATCATTATGCATTAAGAACAGCAGCCACACAACCAAACTCGCTGCTCACCATACAACCAACAATTCGGCTACCAAACACAACCGAAATCACCTCCAAACACTACCAAAACTTAACCCAGCCAAGATCCATCACTTCTAACCATTTTTAAACATCAATCAACATCCAAAATGATCACAAACACGTCCTTATACTTCCAGGTATAACAGATCACCAAAAACACTCCAAAAACTTCCAAAAACTCAAGCAAAACTTAGGAAATTCAACCTATCCGGGATTGCATTAATTAAACCTCAACTTCTAATCAATTTAGCATTCATTTAACATCATTTTGACACTTCAAAACACTTCCCAAACAGATCACACGAAAATTTCACCAAAATCGCCAAATCTTGCATTTTAAGCCAAAATCAAGATTTCAATTGAAAAGCCTTTAACAAAACACAAACCAAGGATTGAGAACTTGGGAATTTCAATAAAGAACTTGAAGTTCAGAGGAGAAGGACGTTCTTACCTCCAAACTTGAGTTTCTCCTTTTTGGAGCCAAAAAGCTTGATGAAACAACTTGCAAATTGAGAGGTTTTGTTGATGAGATGATTAGGAATCAAATGAGAGTTGAAATGAGTGATTTGAGTGACAAAATCAGAGGAGGAAATCTGGAGAAATGTGTTTGGTTTGAGAGAAAAGATGAGAGAAAATGGTTGAGAGAAAAGTTAGTTAGAATTAGGAAAATATCTTCCCTCCACTTTTCTTTAGTTTAAAAACACTTAATTAATCATTTAATATATTTAGAAAATCTGGAGAAACTCCCATTGGGTAAATAGCTCCTTAAAGATTCAAAGTTTCAATCCTTTATAAAACTGTCACCGAACTTTCAAAAATTACATTTTGGTCACTAGCCAAAATGTCAACCTTCCGAACCTCATTTTCCAAAATTGATTTCACAGTTCACTTTTATATATTAAAAGATGATTTTAGAACATTTTTCCATATTTTTAATGCAACCCGAACTAGGCTTTCCTAAATTCACTCTTATATATTCGATCAGCACTTTGACCGAACCGGTCAACGCCCAAAACTTCTGAGCCCAAAACTGGGGCGTTACAACTCTCCCCCCCCCCCCCCCTTAGGAAATTTCGTCCTCGAAATTTCAACCAGCGAAAAGAGAACAACAACTTTCTCAAAACACACACAAGGCAACACAAAAACCTCAACCAACACTGAACACTTTCCACACAAAACTCCACTGAACCCAACACCACCACATGCTGTTCACAAACCCAGAACACTCAAAGATAGCCACAACTTAACCTTCCACATATCCGGACTGTACACAGCCCCAACTTCAATCATGAAGAACTTTAACCTTCACAGCACACATTACTGTAACACACAACTTCCAAGACTGGTTTACACAGGGACTCTAACCAATCCAATTCAACCACCATACAAACTTCTCTGCTTCCAAAACTCTTGCAACTCTCAAACCCCTTCCAAGAATCTTCCCAACAAGCAAAAATTCTTAAGCATCAACTGCTTACCCAAACTCCTTAACAAAAGCTGACATTCCTTCACATCTGCCGCTAACATTACCAAAACGACTCACCAGGTCTACTCACCCACAAACCAAAATTTACATCACAACCCCAACTCGGCTCCGCCAGCTGTTCCATACACCACCAGCTGACCTCAAAAGAAATTCACATACACACAACCAGCCAACCACTTCTCATAAGAATCCTTTCAAACAACACAAGCCTTCGATCTTTCATGATCCTTCCACTTCAAACTTCAACCATAACACTTGTCTTACCAGGACATCGCCCAGCCTACCATACATATCAACTCCTCAACTCCTCAAAGGTTGCTAAGAACCAACACTTACAAACACAACCCTTCCACAACAACTTAAATGCTAAGCTACCTCAGCACTTGGAAAAACAACCACTAAACTGCAACCTCACTTAGCACCAAGGAACTACCACTCCCACTTAGCTATTCAAACCACCTGACCGATTCTAACCTCAACCGGTACTCCTCTCCACCAAACCACTAAACTCATAAAGCATCAAACACCAATCTTCTACCAACAGGCTATGCCACTCTCACTATTACTAGCAACTAGCTTAACAAACTCCATTACTTCTAACTTCCACTCAACACCAATACAACCTCTAAAAACCCATCATCCAACCTAACCCAACCACTACTCTAACAGATTCGATTAATTATTAGCGAGTGTGAACATCGTATGCATGATCACCTACATGCCCTATCAATGCCTGATGTACATGTATGCAAAACCTCTAATGTCATGCCACATGTATGCATGGACCAACATATATAATATAGCATATAACAATGATTTTAACTGTGCATGAATGCCAGTTCACACCCTCCAATAACATCCTCAGATCCGTCTAAGAACAACCTCCTACCTCACTTCTAGCTTATCTAACTCCATCATACCAGCAACTATTAACCACAAGATTCTCACAAAGCCCTCTTCACACCAAAGATGTTCCAAACTACAACCATTACCCCAACATGCTAGCAACAAGACTAAACTTACCACGCAAGGAAAAACCAACAGAAACCAAACTAAGGTAATTAGAGCAAAGATCACTAACAAGGTTACCTGAAAACACAACACCTCTCTGAAGCTTCATCTGACGAGCTCTCTTCCTTGCGGAACCATCAACCTCCTGCCGCACCACTGCAGCACCAGCTAGCACACTAGGGCCACCACCACCTCCTTGCGGTAAAGAACCTTGGCTGTTCCGAGCCAACACCAAACAATCACGTCTCATGTGTCCAGCAGACCCACATTTCCAGCAATTCTCCTTTCCCACACTCTTCACAACTTTCTGCTCTTTCTGCCACTTCTGAACCTTGCCTCGGCCGTGCCCACGACCTTTCTGAGATCCTTTGGCTATCACCAAAGCTGACTTCACTCCAAGAGGACAATCACGCTTAACATGCATTTTGGAACCACAATTCCAACAAGCACCCGCACCCCAACAACCTCCAACATGGCGCCTTTCACAACGGTCACACACCGGTGGCTGAACTTCCACTCCTTGCCCAAGCAACTCTTGCTCTACAACAACACCACCGTCACATTGCTCAACCCTTGGAAACTTCCCTCCAAGATACCTTTCATAAAAGGCAGACACAAAGAAATCCCAATCAATATCAGGAATATGTGACGCCACAGCCACTGATGTCCACCAGACATAGGCATCCTCCAACATCAAAGAAACAACACTCCCCAGCTTACAAGCAAGATCACAACCTTCCTGATCCAAGATCAGAACCACACTGGCCAACCAGGCCTCAAACATCTCCGGTGTAGAACCATGATATTCCACAGCACCCAAATCAAGCAAACGCTGCTTCGGCAAACCCACACATTCCACGGCCAGCACATCCACTGACTTTATCTTTACCACAGCCTGAGATGTTCCCAACACCTCCTGAACATCAGATGATGAACTCTTCACCACAGAACCAGCTTCTTTCCCTTGCCTTATCACCTCAACCCCAGGCACAGAAAACTGAGACAAAACACCTCCACGAAAGGGTGAATTCCACGCCTTAACAACCTGCCCCAAGGCAGCAACCATCTCACCCAACTGCCATTCTTTCATCGACTTAGCCATACTACTAACAACAACAAACATACAATCACAACAAACAAACAAACCAGTTACACCAGCATTAAGCAAGGATTCAAACTCCAACTCCAAAATAACACAATAGCTATATTAATAAGGCAATGGGTATCCCGAATCCTCCCCTTTACATGACATAACAGTCAACACAACATGGATATCACAACATCAAGCATATCAAACAACACACCTTGATCATGCTTACATCAAACAGCATCCACTTGCAACAACATATTATTACATAACATACTCACAGCACTTTCATCATGCATAAAACCAACTCACAGCATCAGCTTATCATCAGCACAAACCACATAAGCTCAACCAAGATTCATAACCATAAAACATGCTTGAAAACATCAGCAACATGCTCAGAAACATCAGCAATTTGCTCAGAAACATCAGCATCATGCCCAGAAACACGTGTTTCAACCAACATTCAACCAACTTTCGTCCACACAACAAGATAAGCATCAACACACATCACAACAACTTACCGTTTTCCCCAAGCATTCGCAACTCAGCTCTGATACCACCAAATGTAACCCCCGTAGCCCGGCCTAGACGGTTGACTCGAACTACGAAGATTACACGGGGAAAACCAAAGTCAACCCGAAAGTCAACCTTGATTAACGACCCTTTTTTTTTCTTTTTAGTCTTGTCTAGATGCACATTAGTCCTATATGTGATCACTCAAACACCATACTCAAAGATCACAAACATCAGAGATCAAACGGGGACCCAATTGAACAAATTACAATTTTAGGGACCAAATTGTAATTTCTGTTAAATAGGAGGACTTAACCCAAATTAAAGTTACCATATTGCAATTAGTCAGGTTTCATGCTTCACTGCCAAATTTCAGCTCAAACGGACATCCCAAACTCATACAATTGCACAAACAAGATTCAGGACCAAAATGCACACATTTTGAAACACATAACTGCCACTGACAGCCCCCAACGGTCAACCGTTCCGAAACGGGAGACAGCCCGTTTCGAAACGCGGGGCTGTTCCGCAACGGGTACCGAAACGGGGGTCGGGCAGTGGCCTTTCCGTTTCGGAACGGTGTCACCCGTTTCAGACGCCTGGGCTGCTTCAAGGCACCCGTTCCGAAACGGTTCACCCTGTTCCGAAACACCCTGCACAAAATGCAGAATTTTGCCTATTTAAACATGCAATTAAACATCCAATCATGCTCCAAAAGCCACCAAACTTTGCCAACATGCAATTTAACATAAAAGAGGCATACCGGCATCAACAATTCATCAACATGTCAACATACACGAAAAGCCCCAATTTCAAGGCTAAGCTTCCAACACAAGCAATCCATTTAAACAACATACTTCCAATTCAAACTCATAAGCCAAACCATGTTCCAACAACATCAACAACACAAAACCATACTTGTCTGAACATAAACAAACACATACATCAACCCAAGAGATTCTACCCCATTGCCTTTATTAACTATAGCTATTAACCGAGACATACATCTCAAGTGGAGTCCTTCTTGAATCCCTTGCTCCTCGCTGTCCAAACTTCAAGAATCTGCATTGATGGACAAAAAGGAGCGTAAGCACATAATGCTTAGTGAGGAATGCTCAAAACCAAAACACCATCAATGCAGCGAGCCATAAATCACTTTTAAAACAAACTCGATTTGTTTACCAAAGCCATGTTTGAAAACCCCTTTTCAACAACAAGCTCAAAAACATGCATCGCACATACATGAAAACCAACCCTTAGTTTAGCAAACTAAGAAAACCCTTTTCAAAGCACAACTTGCAAAATCAACCATTTAGCCAAACCATGCATAAACACCATATGCAAGCTAAAACAAAACCTTGGAAAACACTCCCATTTCACAACATACCTTTCTTTAACTTGAAAGCCAATTCAAGCAAGAATCTTTTAAAACCATTTCACAAACCAACCAACACATGCATTAAACCAAAGGCAACATATATGAACCACAACATCATCATCACATGCCTTTAAAAACAAGTCTTAACAAGACTCCAATGCACTAAAGATATTTCATGCTCACATGCATCATTTTCCAAATGATAATCAACACTTGTTCAACTTAACAAGTAAACATGCATTCACAAGCATTATACACTTTCCATGCAACCATGCATCTTTTCAAGCATCTCATGCTTCACATGCAATTATGCATCAATTCAAGCATCTCATGCTTCACATGCAATTATGCATCAATTCAAGCATCCCATGCTTCATCACAATCAAGAACATCATATTGGCCTTCAAGTGATCAACCACATTCACTTTTCAACTCAACACCCAATCGGATACGCGGATTCCGAGCGTTGTCCCTACGCTCCATACACCCTACCAATCCAAGGTCTCCCAAATGGACTTTTAAACACCATTTGACCTCAACATCCTAAGGTTCCCATGTAAGGACTTTTAAACACCATACAACCTTAGCTTTCCCGAGGTTCCCATGTATGGACTTTCAAACACCATACAACCTCAACTTTTCCCCAAGGTTCCCATGTATGGACTTTCAAACACCATACAACCTTGACATGCACAAGGTTCCCATGTATGGACTTTCAAACACCATACAACCTTTGCATTCACCGATTGGTAGTTGTATAACATCACTAACGAGATCCGGGACACCCTACACAAGATCCACACATGGACTTAACACCGCCATTGTGATCTCAACAAGCACAAGGTTCTCATATATGGACTTTTAAACACCATATAACCTTTGCTCAACCAAGGTCCTCAAATGGGCAACACCTCCATTATGACCTCAACCATCTCGTTAGGATACTTGAAGGGAGTTTACCGGTCCACTCTTGACCACTCCACCTCCAAGGCGACTTAATTCACGGTGCACCCAATCCTATAGCCGGCTAACTATATCCGATCAAAGAACCAAGAACCACTTACATCACTTGCCAATATAACCACCTTACCACATTAGTCCAATGTTTCACATGCATAACCATAATGCAAAAACCATCACTTACCAACATTAATTCACTGTTTTAAAGCATTAAACAAAGCCATTGAACAACATGCAACACCATGCATCAAATCCACATTTTCAATGTATAAAACCAAGGATCTCTTACCTTGAGCATCCTCCACATATGGCTTTCAAAACCAACATTAAACCATGCTAAAATATGCTTTCAAAACAGATTTAAACCATGCAAAACACATGCATTTCAATCATCAACCACAATTGCTTAAAAGCTAATTCCACAATCATAATTCAAGAGCGAAAATTTATTCACTTACTCTTGAGCTTAGCAAAGTTGTTTAGACTTACACTAAGCTCCCAAAAACCTTCAAACCTTGGTTTAAAAGCTGAAAACCCAACTTCACTCACCGATAACCAAAACAAGGCTAGCCACCAAGCCTTCCAAGCATCCGAAACCTTCCGCAACACCTCTAAAGCTCACGGATCAAACTCCCCTGTTTCAAGCACACAAAAACAGCACATTAATGCATCATTATGCATTAAGAACAGCAGCCACACAACCAAACTCGCTGCTCACCACACAACCAACAATTCGGCTACCAAACACAACCAAAATCACCTCCAAACACTACCAAAACTTAACCCAGCCAAGATCCATCACTTCTAACCATTTTTAAACATCAATCAACATCCAAAATGATCACAAACACGTCCTTATACTTCCAGGTATAACAGATCACCAAAAACACTCCAAAAACAACCAAAAACTCAAGCAAAACTTAGAAAATTCAACCTATCCGGGATTGCATTAATTAAACCTCAACTTCTAATCAATTTAGCATTCATTTAACATCATTTTGACACTTCAAAACACTGCCCAAACAGATCACACGAAAATTTCACCAAAATCGCCAAATCTTGCATTTTAAGCCAAAATCAAGATTTCAATTGAAAAACCTTTAACAAAACACAAACCAAGGATTGAGAACTTGGGAATTTCAATAAAGAACTTGAAGTTCAGAGGAGAAGGACGTTCTTACCTCCAAACTTGAGTTTCTCCTTTTTGGAGCCAAAAAGCTTGATGAAACAACTTGCAAATTGAGAGGTTTTGTTGATGAGATGATTAGGAATCAAATGAGAGTTGAAATGAGTGATTTGAGTGACAAAATCAGAGGAGGAAATCTGGAGAAATGTGTTTGGTTTGAGAGAAAAGATGAGAGAAAATGGTTGAGAGAAAAGTTAGTTAGAATTAGGAAAATATCTTCCCTCCACTTTTCTTTAGTTTAAAAACACTTAATTAATCATTTAATATATTTAGAAAATCTGGAGAAACTCCCATTGGGTAAATAGCTCCTTAAAGATTCAAAGTTTCAATCCTTTATAAAACTGTCACCGAACTTTCAAAAATTACATTTTGGTCACTAGCCAAAATGTCAACCTTCCGAACCTCATTTTCCAAAATTGATTTCACAGTTCACTTTTATATATTAAAAGATGATTTTAGAACATTTTTCCATATTTTTAATGCAACCCGAACTAGGCTTTCCTAAATTCACTCTTATATATTCGATCAGCACTTTGACCGAACCGGTCAACGCCCAAAACTTCTGAGCCCAAAACCGGGGCGTTACAATTTTTATGCTAAAAATTGTTTGATAAATGTATACACCCATTGATAGGGATGTTTGGTTACATTCGAACACCTACATAGACTGTTTTGATCCATAAATTTGTGCCTACAAGAAAATGAAATTTGTTTATTATATATGTAATCAATTGAGGGTTTTGATCCATCTATTGCTCTTGTTTGAGGTACATGTTGGGCATGAATGGGTGGGAGATAAGAGTAATTGGAAGCTAGAAGAGTTTGTGGAAATCAGGTATCCCATAATGTTGGGATAAAAGGTGAGTGTAGTTGTATGGTTTCAGGTGTCACGGTGTCACACCGAATTTAAATTCTATGATATGTATCTTGAATTGATTGCATAAACATGTACATATGGCTCAAGTAGATCACATTTGGTGAAATGCATTCATAGCATGATATTCATGTTAAGACTTTGATGATGTTGCATATCTTATGCTTAAAATGCCTTGCTATGCTTGAATGACTGGCCATGGAATGTCCTTGATATTGAGATGAATGGTGTACTTGTTGGTAAGGTCAGAATACTAACTAACCAATGACAATGAGAATTCCAAATGAAGATCGAGTAGTAAACTCAAAAGAGTTAAGAAGTAAGAAAGCTTGAATTATGCTATAAGTTATTTAAATAAGGAAACAAGCAAGATTACTTGTAACCTAAGAAATCTATGTTAACTTTAAAAGTAAAGCTACTTGTACAATTAGCAACTTCCCGAATATCGAATCTAAAATAAAACATGTAAGTTTCCTTTTTAAATGGAAGACCTTTGATCTATTGGTTGGTGCCTGTTATGCTTGGAATATGGTCCCTTGTTATTAAGATCAAATTATCTTCTAGTACCTTTGGTACTCTAGATCAAGCTATTGCTCGGGGGACGCCCCATTGATATGTTTCGATATTACCCTTTTCTATGTGCTCTAAGCTAAGTATCGCTTGGATTAATGTGATTCATCACCAATAGTGATCCAAGGCAAACTCATAAAAGTCATGGAATATTATAACAAAGAAAAGGATTCAAAAGAGTTATGATCAAGCATCTTATGTGATAGCTCATGTTGAGCCTAGTAACTGATAGCTCATGGAGAGTCTAGTAATTGATAGCTCGTGGTGAGCCTTGTAATTGGTAACTCTTAGTGAGCATATTGTTAATGAAAGCTCTTGGTGAGCACAACTTATAAGCTATACTAGAAATAAGTAAATTCCCCAGTTGTTTAATGCAACAAATATTCAAACGAACTATGGACGAATGAATTGATAAGATATCAAGGAATCCGAAGGATTATTGTGTATTCAACGAGTCTCGGGAGACTTAAATATTTTAAGTTGATCTTTAATAAGATCAATGAATTTGTAAAAGGAGATTTAAGAAGCATTAGAGTATTCTAAAGCTTACAGAAGAAAAAGTAAAACACTCTTAACAACTGCTAAGTATGACTGTATTTTGGTTATGTGTTTTGTTGAAATCCATGTTTATGTGTTTTGCTATATTTGTTGGTCACTACCTCACTTAGGCTACATAAGCCTAATGCATTCCAATTCATGCATTGCAGGATAATGAAGTATGCTTGTCTCTTTTATGGATGAGAATTACAAATCTTAGATTGAAGTTCCCGTACAGTTGGAAACTATCATAGATAGGTTACTCCTAGAATGGTGGCACATCATTTAATTGTTAAGAGATGTATTTTATGATTTGTGTAGTTATTTAAAAGTATGGCTTGTAATGTGAACAATTTAGAAATCAGGTTCTTCAAATGATCTTGTGGTATAATCCTTAGCTAACAACACATGATAATATAATTGGATAGATAATAATACATAATTAATTATGAATAAGGAATTGGATCCTTTTAGTTGTTTTATTTCAAACAGGTTGTTAATGGATTATATGTTTCTGGTTATAGCAGTACGATGAGGCATCTAAGGATTTGTATCCTTCCTGTTGAACCTATTTGAATTTGATATTATGGAATTATTTCCTTCCTGTGGAAAATTGGATTGGTTATAAAGTCAAGACTGGTCTGTATTGAATATATTCGAATGATTGTAAACTAGTCTGGATACTAAATGGAGTTTGAGTGGTTAGTGTCATATACATGATTATTACGTAAACTGGATGATTATATGATCTAGCATGGCTAACTAAATTGTTGTTGATAATTATTTATGGTGGAGTCGAATGGTTAATGGTTGTATTTTGATAATCAATTTGGAAATATGCTTATCGCTTAAAATGAAAACAACACATTTATGATTGGTACCTTATTCTATAAGTTATGTGAACCAAATGGTGCAATGGTAACGAATTATGTGTTTTTGAACTAAAAGAAGTAAGTTGAGTAAAGGTTGAAAATGACTGGATACCAGTACGAAGGTGTCTAATTGAAAATGTATGTCTAAGGTTATGACATAACTGATCAATGATTAATTTGCTAAGCTCATGTTTTGATTTGGATTAAGTAATTATAAGATAATTTATGATCAAGTGATTAAATAGAGCTTCTGGTTCCAATTGTTTGATGTTGTGTGTATCATGTTCTTAATGATTCTTTAATGCAAGAAAGTAGAACCCAAGAAAGTTTATAAGAAACAAGAAACCATTATGTTGGTCTGTATTTGATTCAGAAGAATTTTGGAAATTTTCTGGTTCTGATTTTGGTTTTCTCTGTAAGTAACATTCTTAACTTCGGTTTCCTCTTGGGTCGGGTTGAGGATGTTACAGTTAAAGAAGAAATAATAACTTGTTAAATTATTTAGGACCAATTTGCAAAGTTTTAAAAGTTTAACGGCTAAAGTGCAAATTTTCAATAGTTTAGGGACTTAACTAAAACTTCTACCAAACTTATACTCTTATAGATTTAGGACCAATTATGACTTATTCATGAATTAAATTAACACATAGATCATGTTTCATCATTTAGGGACTAAATTATGAAGTTTCAAACCTTAAGGACCTATTTTTGATTTTTAAAAGTTTCAAGGATCAAGAAAATATTAATTTTATTAATAGATATTATTCTTATTCACTTCTTTATTCAAAATAATGTAGAATTAAAAAACGGTGCCTAAATCGGGGTTAAATTGACAAAGTAGAACCCAAGAAAGTTTATAAGAAACAAGAAACCATTATGTTGGTCTGTATTTGATTCAAAAGAATTTTGGAAATTTTCTGGTTCTGATTTCGGTTTTCTTTGTAAGTAATGTTCTTAACTCTGGTTTCCTCTTGGGCCGGGTTGAGGATGTTACAAATTGGTATCAGAGCATGGTTGAGTCGATTCTCGGACTAAACATGGGCTCACTGCGTCTCCATAAGTCTATTGTGCCACCTAGGAGTTTAAATTTTTGTTTTGTATTGGCAATTGGTAACCAATAAAAATAGATTGCTCTGTTTGATTCTCAGAGTATATGGAAATGTTCTGAGATTGTTATCTCTAAGCTGTCGACATCGAAGTAATTCGAGGACGAATTTCTTTTAAGAGGGGAGAATTTTAATACCCCAAAACACAGCTTAGAAGTACTTTACCATTTTGAATGTGATTTATTTAGATTAAAGATTTTAATCTTCCAACTTTTTAGTTGGTCACAAAGATTGAAGGGTGGCCATATTCGAATGGAGTAATTTGAATACTTTGGGAATATAGATGATTTCATTAATCTAGTAGGATTAAATAAGTGGTTTTAGGTCAAATTGAAGTAAAGAATAATTGGGTTTTTGTAATCGAAAGGACTAGAATTGAAAGTTTCCAAGAATTCAAGTTTGCATGTTGAAGAATAAATTACTCAAGGATCTCTACACTTGTCAATCTAAAGCTATGCTAAGTGGAGGATGAAGGTTCGGTCAAGGCATTTTGGGAGTAAGGAAAAAGCTATCATCTTCCTTGTATCACCGAGTCATCTAAGGGTTGAGAAAGAGAGAACTTGGAGAATCTTCATTGGTGGTTGAAAGCATAGGGTCGTTAAAGTAAGATTTTTGACTCTTGGTTGTGAAATTTAAGGAGAAAAGGGTAAGATAGCTCTTCTTTCTTTCAATAGTTATAGGAATCAATTTGAAATGTGTTTGCTAAACTGTATATATATATATATCCAGCATGGTTGAGATTCGAATGGTTGATTATAGTATTGAACTTCTCTAAACTATTTTTTGATACATGATTTAAGTGGGACCATAAATATATTTGTGAAACTGTATAAGCTATTCTCTTGAATTTTGATTATGTGATCATTGTGAGATTGTGATGTTCGAATAGGATATAAGAATGGATTTGTATATATTATGTGAAGATATAACATAACTGAGAGGTCAGATTTAAATCGATTAAGAACTTTGAACAAAATGGTTGGTATATATGTATGTGTGTATTGAGAATGTATGTTGAACTGGATTGTTTTACATGGTTCCATAAGTTGTGGACTTATTAAATTGATATAAAAACGGGGGAAAGGTTTGAAAGTTCTTCTAAGGGGTTGTTTTAATGTATACACATATATAAACATGAGTATTAAGCAGTTTGATGTATGTACATGTATATGAATGTATTTAGAGTATTAAGCAAACTATAGGGATAGTTTTTGTGTATATAAACAAATGAATTGGGCTGTTCGAACATATGGTTGAGTATATATAAATTAGAGCAATAATAAGTATAAATGCATAATTAGTGCAGGTGTAAATGGGATTAATTGAATTTTTATGACAGAAAATATATATAAGAACATTATGAACCTTGATTAAATGCTTTTGGGAAGCTTGAATGGTTTCCTTGATAGTATTCTTAAAGAATTTTCCAAGCTTTGTAATCTTGTGGTGTAATTGAATTTGATTGATAATTGAATGTTATAATTAACATGTTAATTTAAGGCACCTACTGTTATGATTTTAATTGGTCACTTTGGTTGTTTATGGTTGAGGATTTATACATCAAATGACATTGAAATTATGAAAATGTGACTTGTTACATATTAGTACTCGCCGGAAATATAACCTCTTGTTGAAATTGTATTGTTAGGATAATTTGGGCTGTGTTAGAACCAATTTTTAATAGCTAAATGAGTTTAAAATATGTGTGTAAAGTGTCTAAAAGTCTTATTTTATTTACCCTTTTCACTTGTATTATTGTTAAACTTAGGCACATTTTAGTTGCATAATTAGGCATTAATGCATATTCTCATAATTTCCTTCACCATTAATCTTGATTACATGTTTTAGTGTATTTTGTGGAAAAGGTGTTGTTTTGGTATGTATTTTGGTGCATGCAGGAAAATTGCCCGCCGAAACCTGTCGCGGCAACAGGGGAGAAGATTTATCGGGAGGAGGAGCTGATGCTGAGGCGGCAAACCAAGGAGTTGTACTGAAGCAGTTCAATTCAAAGAAAGACGTTGTCGAGCGCTTGTCGCCGCCATATCTGCTGCTAGGGCAGCAATTTAGGGAATTGATGAATTGGATAGCGATTGGAAGAGCATAATTTTCTGAGTCCAATGAGCCCATCCACACAATTTACTGATGCCGAAAACAGCAGACAGAGTCACCGAAGGAGGAGATCAAGATAACTTGTGGTGCAAGGTAACGAGATGAAGTCCACATTCAACTTAAAGAAGTCAGAATTAAAGGTTGCATTAAATGCAAAAGCTACTTTGAAGACTTCTACTCCAAGAAGGTCTCAGCCTAGCTAATGCCTATATATACTTGACATATTTTTTGATTGAAGACAACTTAGGTTTTCCTTTAGGCATAGTTTACGTTTTCTTACCGCCATTATGTTCTAAAATTGCTTTTGGGTTTGAGTTATGTTGTTAATTAGTGTGAGAACGGTTGTTTATGAATTAAGTTTGTTTTTGCAATAAAACTTCAAGGTTTGCTTATTCCATGCTCTTCATAGTTTTCAATTAAGTTCGAAGGATTAGTTGTTAACTATTTATTTGTTCAGTATCGTGAGAGTCTAACTCACGAAAGGGATAAGTATGATCCTCATCCTAATCAGGTGTTGATCAATTCGGCCTAGACATAGGTACGAGTTTAAGGCAACTAAAAGAGGACGAACCAAGGTTGCTGTCTTTGCAATATTCACATCGTGACATGTATCATCTACAGTGGGCAACAACAGTATTCTGACTTAGACATAAGCGAGATCAATATCGAAGAGTTCTACTGAGCCTTGAAGGTCTGTTGAGTTTGCCGCCGAGCCAATCTTCTGTTCCACTGTCGAGGCAGCGAAAGTGTCAAAGCAACCAATCTGCCATCCTCCGTCGAGGTAGCAAATTCTGGCAGCGCAAAGCAACTTAACCTACTCAACGCAGTTTCACACTAGGGAGTAGCATAATCTGACCCAATTCTATCACCCTGGTCTATTCTATCAATTACTTGTGTTTTATTTACTTTTCATTCTTTACAAAACTAAAACTTACTTGTGCATTTAATTTTCTTTGAGTAGGAATTACAATTCGAGTAAGCTGTCCAATCCCTATGGGAGATGATATCTGTTATACTATAACTTGACAAGAGTGTGCACTTGCGCTCATATTTAGAGAACACCCAAACGCTCTACAAGTTTTTGGCGCCGTTGTCGGGGATTGGAAATAGTAAATCCGTCTTTATTTTCTTGCACCTTTATTTTATTGCATTTAAATTTCAGTTTTTTTCTTTATTATTCGAAACAAAAAAAAGAATATTCAGATGCACTACAAGTCAAGGGCATCAACATGTGGGAAAGTTCTTGCGATTATTGTGAAGGCAATTATGCGTTCGAAAGTTGCTTTCATCTTTTTGCAAAAGATATGTTGAGAAAAACCACTTGGGAGTGGATTCTAAATATGAACAGTAGATGCCGCTGCAGCAGCAACAAGGACAGCCGATGCCGCTACCGTAGTTGTTGCTGCAGCAGCAAGATTTTTCATGGTATGATCAAAAATCTCAAAAAAAAACTTACCATAACAGTTTTGCAGCAGATATCGACATGCACTGGCAATGTAATCATCCTCAATAGCAAACAAAATCCTTGGAGGACACACTTTAAACTTTCCTTGCACTAACCCAAAAAGTATCAACTGTTATGGACGCAGACATCGCTAAGATGGATGCACTTCTGAGAAATTCAGTCCTCATTAATGCCAGGGATGAACCTGAACACGATGTCTCAGCAACATCTGCCACGGCAACTAGTGATCCACAACAGTCAAGTCTAAGGGATACTGATGTTCCAAGACAAGAGGATGAAGAGAAATGCGAGGAAAGATCTATGATGTGTGAGGAGCAATTCGAACCTCAAAGCCAAGAGGATGAAATATACTGCTCGAGCAGCAAGATTGACAGCTGTTCTGACAGCTACCTAGAACCCTGCCCTGAAGACATACTGACAGCACCTGAGCAAAGCTATGCCACAGCAACACCTAGTGAGGCCGACAAAGGAATTGATGAAGCCACAACAACATCACATGCCTCGAAAATAATGCCCGCCTCGACAACTATGGACTATATATATCGAGAGGAGTCGATGCTGGCAGATTTAAAGCCATCAAAATCTCTACTGATGGAGATTTTCAAGGGGCATAAAGAAAAAGGTGTTGGGAGTTATGAAACTTTTCCAAAAATTGAGTTTTCCCTTGACCTGTATAGCATCATGACAGAAGACTGTCGCAACAATTGATTGTCGCATTAGCTGCCTTGGCAACAAAAGCAACTTTCCATCATAACGAACTTCGACAAAGATGAGGTAAGTACATGGTTAGATATTGATATAATTTTTCCTAATCACATGTTCATGCCTTCAGGAATAGAAACAAGGAGGAAGGTTCACATGGACTACAAGGGAACGAGGAAGAAGGACTCTTCCACCATGAGAATAATCACTCGGTGGAGGGTGCGGGTGGATTACAAGAATTATCGGAAACGACCCTCTCAAGCTCGAACATACAAGGGAGTAATTACTTTAGGAGATGCATGCCAATGCACTCCTAGAGTAACATAATTTTTATTTTTATCTTCTAGATTTTTTATGCTTTCGTAGACTTAGAATTTTTAAATTTTCTGTTTTTATTTCTTTCTGCATTTTATTATTTTATTCTATTTTTTCTTCGTCTTGCAAATAAAATTCAACCGTCTCACAACCTATCAATGGCCACAACCAGCAACCAACAAGCCTTATGGAGAATTTTGATAGAGGTAGTTGAGCAACATCATCGATGAAAGTTTGCCGCCTGGCAGTACTAATGTTGTTGCCCATCTCCCGCCGCTCGGCAGTACTGAAGCTGCCAAACAGACCCCAATACCAATAGTACTCCCCATCATCTCCGGAACCAGCTTAATAGGATGGAAAGGCAGCAGCTCCGATTTATGCAATACACCAGGGATGTTCCCTGACAGTGCAGTTCGGTTCCCCATATTTCCTGCTAAAATACTTGCCCGCCATCACCCGCCTTGGCAACGTAGATCGACGCCACTGCAACTATAACTGCCCAGGGATGCCAAGGTAACGACTGCACGTGGTTCGACTAGCAGATACACACATTTGATAACTACAAGAGAAAACATGGCTCGAAGGAAATTCATCATGCAAGGTGATGACCTTTCCGACTAACTCATTTATTTTTCTCAAGCATTGAGGTCAATGCTCCTCTCGAGTTTAGGGGGGTTAGCACTCATTTTTTTAGGCATAACAAGTGCATTTAAGTTGCATAATGTACTTGCCCCTAAAAATTAATCAAAAGAAAAAAATTGTTATAACTTGTGCCTATGATAGGATAGCCGATTAATTTATTTTCGCACCAAATTAAAATTGAACTTAATTTTGGGAAAAGAATGAATAACGTAGAATTTTTTCTATAGTTGCCAAAACTGTAAAACACTTCTGCTACTTACTGGATTTTTTAGAATACCTGATGAACACTCCCTACTTTATTTTTAGAATTCTTTGCAAAATTCTAACACTGGTTACAGGTAGCCGCTGAGGCAGAAAACAGAAAATTGTTGTTTTACCCTAGAGGTGCCTGAAACATGCTCTAGGAAGAATCATGTGCCAAGGACACTTCACTGCTATCAAAGTCCATGAATTTGAAAAATTTTGCAGTGACGGACAAATTAGCATGAGTGAATGAAAGTCTTCACGGGATGACTCTGCTCAAAGGGTTCGGGGTTTTGTAGTATGTTGCTATCTTAATTTCATACCTAGAGAGTAGTTGTGATTAGCTGAAGCCCTTACTGCCATGATTAAATAATTGTGCTTAATTGAGTTTCCTCGACAGCAACCTTATATATCATAACAACATCTTCGTTTCATTAAAGTATTCCGCATATTCAGCCTATACACAGTCATGCACACACTGCACTGGGATTATAGATTAAGTTTGAGTTATTTCTTGTTGTTTCCCCTATCACTAATATAATGTAGGTGCCACGACCTTGAGGTGCGGAATCAAGTTAAAATAGGTTTTTCTTTCTAATTAATATAAGGGCAAGTCTAGTTAGGTTTGCATTGCTTGAGGACAAGCAATAGTTCGAGTTTGTGGGTGTGTAAAGTGTCTAAAAGTCTTATTTTATTTACCCTTTTTACTCATATTATTGTTAGACTTAGGCATATTTTAGTTGCATAATTTGGCTTTAATACATGTTCTCATAATTTCCTTTACCTTTAAGCTTGATTAGTGTATTTTGTGGAAAAGGCGATGTTTTGTTATGTATTTTAGTGCATGTAGGAAAATTACCCGCCGGAACCCGTCGCTGCAGCAGGGGAGAAGAATGATCAGGAGGAGGAGAAATCTAAGGAGCTGATGCTGATGCAGCATACCAAGGAGTTGTACTGAAACAGTTCAATTCAGAGAAAGACGCTGCCGAACGGCTGCCGCCGCCATATCTGCCGCCTAGGGCAGCAATTTAAGGAATTGGTGAATTGGAGTGCGATTGGAAGAGCATAATTTTCTGAGTCTAATGAGCCCATCCACTCAATTTACTGATGCCGGAAACAACAGACAGAGCCGCCGAATGAGGAGATCAAGATAACTTGCGGTGCAAGGCAATGAGAAGAAGTCCACATTCAACTTAAAGAAGTCAGAATTAAAGGTTGAATTTAATGTAAAAGCTACTTTGAAGACTTCTACTCCAAGAAGGACTTGGCCTAGATAATGCCTATATAAACTTGACATATTTTGTAATTGAAGACAACTTAGGATTTCCTTTAGGCATAGTTTAGGTTTTCTTACCGCCGTTATGTTCTAAAATCTCTTTTGGGTTTGGGTTATGTTGTAAACTAGTGTGAGAACGATTGTTTAGGAATTAAGTTTTTTTTGCAATAAAACTTCAAGGGTTTCTTATTCCATGCTCTTCATAGTTTTCAATTAAGTTCGAAAGATTAGTTGTTAACTATTTATTTGTTCGGTATCGAGAGAGTTGAACTCACGAAAGGGATAAGTACGATCATCATCCTAATCAGGTGTTGATCAATTCGGCCTAGACATAGGTACACGTTTAAGGCGGCTAAAAGAGGACGAACCAAGGTTGTTGTCTTTGCAATAGTCACGCCATAACGGGTATCATCTGTAGTGGGCAACAACAATATACTTACTTAGACATAAGCGGGATCAATATCGAAGCGTTTTGCTGAGCCTTGAAAGTCTACCGAGTTTGCCGTCGAGCCAATCTTCTACTTTACTGTCGAGGCAGCGAAAGCGTCAAAGCAGCCAATCTGCCACCCTCCGCCGAGGCAGCAAAGTCTGGCAACGCAAAGCAATTTAACCTACTCAACGCAGTTTCAAACTAGGGAGCAGCATAATCTGACCCAATTCTATCACCCTGATCTTTTCTATCAATTACTAGTGTTTTATTTACTTTTCATTCTTTACAAAACTAAAACTTACTTCTGCATTTAATTTTCTTTGTGCAGGAATTACAATTCGAGTAAGTTGTCCAATCCCTGTGGGAGACGATATCTTTTATACTATAACATGACAAGAGTGTGCAGTTACGCTCATATTTAGAGAGCACCCAAACGCTCTACAATGTGCATATGGATAAAGAAGTTGTTCTGTTGATTATAGATGCATATGGGACTGTTTAAGTTTACTTTAATAGAGTTTGGGGACTGCCCTATTTTATAAGCAACAATTGAGATTGTTTTTGCGGTTTTTGAATAAAGGTTTTGCTGGATTTAAAAGCTATATTAGGTAGGTTTGATAGTAGGATTAACTAAGGTATTTGGAAGTCTTGTTAGAGGGGAAAATAAGGCTTGAATAAGCCATGAAGAATCTTCCCTGCTTTGTAGCTTGTAGACAATTTTAAAATCTGCATTAACTGTGACTTTGAAAAATTGTTATAAATTGTACTGGTGGAATTAGAACCTATAATCTATGTGGTTAGAAAGCTTATCATGTCTAGTTTCATTTACAACAAACGAAACTGAATTTCTTGCTTTATAACATCTTGTGGATATAATTGTTCAAAGACATTGTAAACTGCCCGGTGGCAGAATTAGGTGTATATTTAGATTAAAAACTGTATTAATTCGCAAAGATTAAAAATGCAAGGCTTATATGGTTAGAAATCTAGTTAAGTCAGCTTTCCAATGTTGTAAACAGTTCAAAATTTCGATGTACAGAATGAAAGTTATGAAATTTTAATTGAGGGATGTACAATTTACTCGGCAACAACAACCATATAAGATATTAGAAAATAACATGGAAAACATGAATGTAGGGAGACTGTTTTGAGGTTATATATATAAACACGTGTGATTTTGGACTATCTTGAATTGATTGCATAAATATGTACATATGGCTCAAGTAAAGCACATTTGGTGAAATGCATTCATAGCATGGTATTCATGTTAAGACTTTGATTGTAACACCCCTCGCCCGGATTAGGAGCGAGGAGCGTTATCATAACAGAATAGAACGGATTAACAAACAGAAATTAAAACAAGAATGGTTTCTTATTAGCAAACCGTATCAAAACGCACGCAGAAAGTGGGCTAACAAAAATTTTCTAACACAACATAGATCAAGCAATCATAATACCACACTAAACCTTATTATTATCTTACATGCAACTTAAAATTTTCATACTATATTATTAAGAATCAAATTCGGTTACTAATAATTTGCCAATTTAAAGTTCCATTTTTATTTTTCATTTGAAGCATCATAAGCAATTCATGATGTCTAATTTTACAAAGCACCTTCTCATTTTTTTCTAATTGTTTCCAATTTGGAGATCTATTCCAAGCTTATTCAAACAACCTATGACCTTTAATTACAAGTCCATTCAAAAATACCTACTCAATTTTTTAAGGTTTTATTCGAATCATATGACCACATTAAATTTATCATTAGTAACTAAATTCACAAACACAATATGAACCATACATGTAATCTCACTTACTAACATAATTCCCTTCCATTAAGCATGTTTGAGTTACAAAATATCATCCTACCATGATATACCCTAAGCCATGTCAAGCTACCTTTCTAATATTTACAACAAAATAAAACCATTACAAAACCACCAAGCTTGACTACATATGTACAAACAAAATAAGGCTTACTTACTAATTACATAACATGCTTACTAAACTCCATACTAGCATTCAAGGGGCATATATCAAATTCAAACACCAACGTAGATTAAGGCTAATGTCAAACAAAACGAAATGGATATCTAGACAAATTTACATGCCACCATCTAGGAGTCTAAATACAAGACTTAGGTCATACATATTGATGTCTTGTGATTTGCTTCCGATCAGAATTTGCTAGCTTTATGCCCAAGATACCCTGTTATTTGGGAAGAAGGAAACAAAGAGCGTTAAGTACAAATCGTACTTAGCAAGGTAATTTCTAAAACTAATTCATTCTTTTAAACATCTTATGGTTATTTTTAAGGTTACTTAGCTAGGCTTATTAGCACCTAAAGCATCTCCTAACTAAGCTCATCATGCTCAAGTCTCAATTATCTTCATACATTCCATGTACTAACATTTGTAATATGAGGCCATACACAATTTCAACTAACAACATGCTTATCATCATGCATCACATTCAAACAAAGGAAGAATCATTCAAGCATATCATCAAACCAACCATCATTCATAAGCAAAACATAGATCATATTATGGTATGTTATTCGAATAGGACCATTATCCACATTAAGCATGAATCAAGCAATCCAAGCTTACCACATTTCCCCATATCATTCGAAAAGGGCCATTGTCCAATAAATCACATAACAAGCATAGATCATAGCAAATCATGTTATTTATCTTTTCATTTATCCACTTCATAAGCTTATTACAAACGTATACATAATTATTTGTTTACCTTGGTGGAGTAGAAGGACTAGGTAAGCAAGTCAACATGGGATAGCAAGTACCAAACAATGGTTGCACTAAGCAACAAATCAGGGGATGCTCAACAGCATCAATGTGTCTTGTACACCATCCAAGTTACCATGAAATCAACAAGAAATGCACTAAGCATTTTAGGTGCCAAATACCATTTCAGAGAGTACACTAGGTATTAAACAGGGGAGCTCAGAATCTAGGCATGCCCTTATACCTAAGACCTCTAATCGAACAAGGGCTTTATAAGTCTTTCAATTTATCAAAAACTTCATTTATATCATTTATCATTTGGTTTACCAAAATTATATTGCTTACTCCAAGATACAAGCTTATCATGTCATATAATTGCACAACTTCATGCAAGTAATACAAATTAATCTCATATCACATTCAATCATCATCAATACATTAGAAAAACAGTAGCGTCTCAATCAATTTCAAGCTCATATCAAACATTGCAAGTAGGCTTCACAAGGGCAGTCTACAAATACAAAATAACAATGATTCATTTCATGCTTATATTAACAATGATTCATTTCATGCTTCGTTTTCTATTTTAGCCTCATTCCCTCACTAAACAAATTATCAGCTTTGAATTAAGTCCAATTCATGCATAACATATAAATTAAATCACATAAAAGAAATAGGTTGGTTAGGACAGTAGTCCTAACCCTAAAGCAATTACACTCACAATACTCCACTAAGCTTGTTCCTTGATTACAATGCCCTTATTCCTTCCACTTGGTTGTCCAACCCTTACTTCCTCCAAAATCTCTTCACACACTTGATCTTAACACTCAAACATAAGAATATACAAATCATATTAGAGATCAATTCGATCATATTAACTCTTTGACACAAGTACAAACATTAACATTCAAAACTATTTTTCATTTAAATAATTTGAGGACCAATTACCATTTTGACCATAACGTTTTACTCACTAATTCAATTTTCAATTATCATACACCCTTAGAAAGTTAATTACTCAGTTTTCGAACCATATAAACCCCATATTTTTATCTCTTCTAAGTTAATACAGTTTAATACTTAAACACAAGTCATTTTAACAGTCCTGGACAGTTTGCACTCTTTAACTACTTTAATTTATAAAATGAAATTTTGAGCTGAGATTTCACCGAGAAGCATGTAATGAACCTAAATAAAGGTTGGTAACTCGAATTTTCTAATAACCCTTATAATTTATGAAAATTACAAAATGGTCCCTAAACCTTAATCAGCTCTAATCGAAGGGCGATTATGTTGGTGTTTTATCCGTTACTTGCGAACGTACACATAGGAACATAAGTTGCATCTAGACAAAATAATAATAAGGGTCGTTTATTGAGGTAAACCTTCCCGGTTTACGTTAATATTTCTCGTGTGATCCATTCAGTTCGGTCTACTAGCTAGGCCGGGTCGAGGGGGTTACATTTGGTGGTATCAGAGCCAGGTTACGAACGGTTGGGATGATGGTAAGTTGTTGGTAGGTGATTTGCGATGTGGATATGTATTTTGGTAACATTTGCTTTGTCTGATAAATGTTTAAGCATGCTTAAGTTGAATGTGTGATAGTGATGTTATACATGATGAATGAATATGGATGTGAATTGTTCTACGATGATGATTGGCCTGAATCTTGATGCTTAAGTCAAATGATGGTTGAAGTATACATGTAGTATGCTTTACGCTATGTTAGGGGGAAATTGGGATACCCATTGCCTTATTACCTAGTGAAATGTTTTAAATTTATTTTGAAAGTCTTGGGATCTTTGATAAGAGTTGGCCTGATCATTTGTTTGTTTTATGTTCATGCTTTAATGTTAACTAGCACAATGGGACCGAGACGTGAGTTATGTTCTGGAGCGATAGCTCCTGCTGAGGGGCAGCATGGCCAAGAGAACGAGGTTATGCCTGGTGGAAACTTACCTCCTCTCCACCACCACCACCTGGGGTGGGGAGCAAGAACAACAAGGACATGCTGGTCCGAGGATTGGAGATTGGACGCCTTTGGTACATGCGATGACGGGAGCATTTTAGGCTGCTGTTGTTGGAGTGCATGTACAGGCTCCTGTTGCTGGGCAAGTGGGATTGCCACTGGAGCTACTAAGGAGTTTGGGAGGAGTAGAGTTTCGCAGATTATCTCCCGAGGCGTCTGAGGCATGGTTGGCCAGTACGATCCGGATATTCGATCAGATGGGGTGCAATGATGCACGGAAGCTGAGCTGCGCAGTATCGCTATTGTATGGTGATGCATATACATGGTGGACGACTACGACCGCAGTATTGGAGCCAAAATAGGTGGATTGGACGTTCTTCCGATTTGCTTTTAAGAGAAAGTATCTTAGGGTTAGCTACTTAGACGACAAGAAGAGAGATGTTATGTCTCTGGTTCAGGGGAATATGACCGTAGCTGAGTACGAAGTTCAGTTCGTACGGCTACTCTGGAGTTGGTGTCGAGTGATAGGTATCGATGTGATCGTTTTCGGTATGGCCTGGTGCAGGATGTGAAGACGTGCATGCTGGCCACTGATTATACGGATTTTGATGTGCTCGTGACTCGAGCCAAAGATATAGAACAGAGCTTAGGTCTGACCTCACGTGGGGGTGGTTCTGGTTTGGGCAAAAGAGTTGCTGATGTTGACCCTGGTGGTGAGCAGAATAAGAGAAACCGGGACCGTAGATATCAGCCTGCGGCTAGGCATGGTAACTTTGGACGAGGTGCACCAGCTCAGGGCAACATGTAGAGATTTGAGCAGGGTACATGTTGGACGTGTGTTTCATGGGAGCACTTGAGGAGGGATACCTTCGTGCGGCTCGTGAGGTGCCGGCTTCTGTGGCCGGGGCTAATTCATATTGGAACTGTAGATTCGCTGACCATATGAGGCGTGAGTGTCCCCTGTTAGCGGGAGGTGGTCAGGGTCGTGCACCAGTTGTTGCTCAGCAGAGAGGCTGTGGGCGTTGTCGTGGTAACTTTCATAGGAGAGAGGATAGTTAGAGAGGTGTAGCACATGTGGTTGTTGTTCATCCAGAGGGAGGTGGTCCCGCAAGGGTGTATGCACATCGCGAGGGACGTAACAACACCAATGTGATTCCAGGTATCTTCACCTTGCAATCCCTATCTTTGTTAGCATTGATTGATTCTGGATCCACGCATTCATACATCTTGAGTGAGTATGTATATTTGCTTGATATTCCTGTTGAGATGCTAGATGTAGGAATGCAAGTAACAAGTTCTTTTGGTGAGACTGTTGTTACAAGGAAGTTCTATAGGAGGTGCCTGTTGTCTGTTCAAGGTCATGTATTCTCTATTGATTTGATGGAATTACCTTTTTATGGCTTTGATGTGATTCTTGGAATGAACATGTTGGTTGAGCACTGAGCTGTGGTGGATTTTGATATTAAGCGAGTCACCCTGAAGCTTGCGGATGATTACGAGGTAGTAATCGTAGGTGAGAACGTGAAGTTCTTGTCTAACGCAATTTAAGCACTTGAAGCGAGACGGATGTTGGAGTTGGGATGTGAAGCTTTCTTAGCGTATGTAATGAATCCTGGTATGAAGGAAGTGCGTGTGCAAGACATACGAACCGTAAGCAAGTTTCCGGGTGTCTTTCCGGAAGAGTTGCATGGATTGCCACCCAACCGAGAGGTTGAGTTTGGTATCGACTTGTATGAGAATACGACTCCGGTGTCCATTGCTCTTTATCGCATGGCATCTAAGAAGTTGAAGGAGGTGAAGATGCAACTTCAGGAGTTGCTTGATCGGGGGTTTATAAGGCCAAGTATTTCACCTTGGGGTACGCCGATCTTGTTTGTGAAGAAGAAGGATGGTACCATGAGTATGTGCATTGATTATCGGCAACTGAACAAGTTGACGACTAAGAAAAAGTACCCTTTGCCAAGGATTGATGATTTGTTCAACAAGTCTCACGGTGCTTCAGTGTTTTCAAAGATAGATTTGAGGTCTGGGTACTATTAGCTTAAGGTTAAGGATTTGGATGTACCTAAGATAGCTTTTCGGATGAGGTACGGCCATTATGAGTTCCTGGTGATGCCATTTGGTTAGACGAACGCACCAGCTGCATTCATGGACATGATGAATAGGGTTTTCTATGAGTTTCTGGATTAGTTCGTGGTAGTGTTTATCGATGATATTCTCGTGTATTCGCGTACCGAGGAGGATCATGATAGGCACTTGAGAATTGTGTTGCAAGTGTTGTTGGAAAATCAGCTTTATGCTAAGTTGAGCAAGTGTG
The DNA here is from genome assembly GCA_030270665.1 of Hibiscus trionum. Classification (NCBI taxonomy): domain Eukaryota; kingdom Viridiplantae; phylum Streptophyta; class Magnoliopsida; order Malvales; family Malvaceae; genus Hibiscus; species Hibiscus trionum. The sequence continues at coordinate 1,040,621 of BSYR01000007.1, read as the reverse complement.
AGTTTTGGCTCAAAGAAGTGGTTTTTCTTGGACATGTGGTGTCGGCCGAAGGTATTCGGGTTGATCCACACAAGGTTGAGGCGGTGATGAGTTGGAAGACGCCTAAGTCAGTGACAGAAGTGCATAGTTTCCTTGGGTTGCCTGGTTACTACCGAAGATTTGTCGAATGCTTCTCTAAGATTACTGATTTTTTGACCAAGTTGTTGCAAAAGAATGTTCGTTTTGAGTGGACGGATGTTAGGCAACAAGCTTTCGAGAAGTTGAAGAAAGCTTTGACGCAAGCTCCTGTATTGATTCAACCAAAATCAGGTAAAGAGTTTGTAGTCTATAGCGATGCATCATATGTTGGTTTGGGTTGCGTGTTGATGCAGGGTGGGAAGGTTGTCGCTTATGCGTCTAGACAGTTGAAGGTGCATGAGCGCAACTATCCTACGCATGATCTTGAGCTCGCAGCGGTGGTGTTTGCCTTGAAGATTTGGAGACACTACCGTTATGGTGAGAGGTGTGTGGTTTATACCGGCCATAAGAGTTTGAAGTAACTTATGTCGCAAAAGGAGTTGAATCTTAGGCAACGAAGGTGGTTGGAGTTGCTTAAGGATTACGATCTGACCATTGAGTAACATCCTGGAAAGGCCAATGTTGTGGCTGATGCTTTGCGTAGAAAGGTAGCTGTTGAGCTAAGAGCTATGTTTGCTCGTTTGAGTATATCGTATGACGGTGGCTTGATAGCCGAGTTGCAGGTGAAACCTTCCTTGATTCAGTTGATTAAGGAGAAGCAGTTTTTGGATGATTCGTTGGTGTCTCATGTTCAGGACATAGGTGATGGTAAGGTTACAGATTTCTGCTTTAATGATGATGGAGTTCTATGTTACAAAAGTCAGATATTGGTGCCGGAAGATGTTGAGTTGAGGCGCACTATTATGACTGAAGCTCATAGTAGTCCTTTTGCTATGCACCCGGGTAGTACAAAGATGTATCGTGGCTTGAAGGATGAGTACTATTGGGTGGGAATGAAAAAGGGTGTGGCAGATTTTGTAAGCAAGTGTATGGTTTGCCAACGGGTGAAGGCTGAGCATCAGTTTTCTTCCGGCTTGTTACAACATTTGAGGATACCGGAGTGGAAATGGGAAAGGATTACAACGGATTTCGTATTCGGGTTGCCTTTGACACCATCAAAGAAGAATTCTATGTGGGTGATAGTGGATCATCTTACAAAGTGTGCACATTTCTTAGTTGTGCATACTACGTATACGTTGGATAAGTTGGCAGAGTTGTATATTGCCGAGATTGTGTGTTTGCATGGTGTGCCCATGTACATAGTGTCAGATAGGGATTCGAGGTTCACAATGAGGTTTTGGGAATGTTTAAACCAGGCGTTGGGTACGCGGTTGAATTTCAGTACTTCATATCATCCTCAGTCGGATGGGCAGTCAGAGCAAGTTATCCAGGTGCTAGAGGATATGTTGCAATGTTGTGTGATTGATTTCCAAGGTTCTTAGGAGAAGCATCTGTCGTTGGTTGAATTTGCTTATAATAAAAGTTTTCAGGAAAGTATTCAAATGGCACTGTATGAGGCCCTGTATGGGAGGAAGTGTAGAACGCCTCTTTGTTGGGCTGAGGCGGGGCAGAAGTCGCTTTTCTTGCCATATATGCTCAAGAGAACAACTGAAGAGGTGAAGCTTATATGTGAGCAGTTAAAGGCTACATCGGATCGTCAGAAGTCTTACGCAGATTTAAAGCGTAAAGAGATTGAGTTTGCGGTTGGAGATCGCGTGTTTCTTAAGGTATCGCCTTGGAAAAAGGTGATGAGGTTAGGACGTAAGGGAAAGTGTTGAGTTGTGAGGAGCTCGATTCGTTCAACCGATATGGCTCACCAAGTGGTGGAGAGGTGGATTTTTGGGTGGAGGTGGTGTGGAAGCTAAAATGATACGTGACACATTGATTTATAGTGGTTCAACCTTCTAACCAAGGTCTACATCCACTACCTTAGCTCCCCACTAAGGATTTCCAATCAATCCACTATTGATTCATCCCCTTTTCTAGGCTTAGGAGGAAACCCTTATACACCGATCAAGCTTTCTACCCAAAGCCTTGATCAAACCCTCTTTTACAAAGAGATAAATAAAGCAAACACAAATCCCTCTAATAGGTGTTTGTTTGCACAATTAAAGCACTCACCCAAAACCTAAAACACTTGAGCAATTTTGGCAATTTTGGCTCACTAGTGTTTGTCTGTACAAGAATTGACAATTTAGGCACTAAGAAAATATTTGATCATTTGTTGATTGACAATATGAGCATTAACCATATCTTGATGCTTGGAGGTCCCTTTTATACTCCTTGATGAGTTTGTAGCCGTTGGGGTTGACTTGGAGCCGTTGAGGACTTTAATTCCCACCATAAATGCAGTTCTGCAGCTTCCCGTTTCGAAACACCCTTTAAGTAGAGAGAGCCATTGCAGTCTGATGAGGCACCCGTATCGGAACGCCTTTGGCCGTATCGGAACGCCTTTGGCCGTTTCGGAACACGTATCGAAACGCCTAGTCCCGTATCGAAACGACCTGCATTTAAATGTTAGTTGGGAAATAGCCGTTGGGGTTTATGACCGTTGTGGTCGAAGCCACGTAGGCGTATCGAAACGGCATAGCCCATTTCGAAATGCTGGGCAAAATTCACATCCAGGGAAGGCCCGTTTCGATACCCGTATCGAAACACTTTTGCTACTGGAATCCTCCGTATCGAAACACCCTAAGGTGTTTCGAAACGCTTGGAAGGTTTTGTGTAGATTGGCTTCTGAAAACATGTGAAAACCTTTTAAAAACTTCCCTAAACATAGTTTCAAGTTATTTGGACTTTGGAAATTGTTTTAAATACTTTTTAAATCAATCCCAAACATTTTTCAATTATTATATCAAAACATTAGTTCTACAGAAAGCTTAGTCTGAGGTTTATTGGACCTTATGAGGTTGTGGAGCGAGTTTGTCCTGTGGCTAATCGGTCGAGGTTGCCTCCCTAGTTGGAAAAGATCCATGATGTGTTTCATGTATCTATGTTGCGGAGATATAGATCGGAGCCTTCGCATGTGATGACGGTTGAGGAAATTGAGTTGAATCCAGATTTGTCCTATGATGAGGAATCGGTGAGAATTTTGGATTCATATAGCAAAGTTCTTCGTGGCAAGACGATTGAGCTTGTGAAGGTGTTGTGGCGACACCGAGGAGTTGAGGAGGCCATGTAGGAAAGCAAGGCGGATATGCTGAGGCAATTCCCGCATCTTTTTCCTTCAGGTAAAATTTCAAGGACGAAATTTCCCAAGTGGGGGAGAGTTGTAACGTCCTGATTTTGGGCCTAGATGTTTTGATGAGTCGGGTTGGGCCGGTGGAACCGATGTAGGTGGTTCGAACTATTAAAAGGTGGTTTAGGGAAATCAAGGTTCAGGATAGGATAAAAATGTGATAAAAATTCCTAAAATCCTCTAAAATTATATTTGAGAGGTTGGTTGAAACAGTTTTACAAAACGGGTTTTCAAATGTGTACACATTGGGTAGTGACCAAAATGTAAAGATTTAAAAGTTGGAAAAATGTGTTTTTCAAGAAGAGTCAAAATCTTATAATCTTTAGGGAGCTACTTGGCAATTATGCCTTTTTCCCTAATTTGGCATGTGTTTTAAATGTTTATTAAATAATTAAAAAGGTTTTAATTAATTAATTAATTAATTAAAGGAGAGTTAGTTAATCGGTTAAATTTTTTGACGAGCTTTTCATTTCTCTTCTTCATTCAGCAAAAAACTCTCCCTTTCCTCTCAATTTTCCAGAAATTCCTTTCTCTCAAATCCTCTTTTGATTTCTATCCTTTTCCTTATTGATTTCTTCCATTTTCCTTCAAGTTTCTTCAAGCATATCTTGTCAAATAAGAGGAGAAGCAAGAATTGGAGGTAAATTTTGTTCTAACCTTCTAATCTAGGTTCTTTAACGAAATTCCAAAGATATTTGACTCTTTAATACTGATTTTGATTGAGGTTTTGTTGTTAGATTGATAAACTCTTGAAATCTTGATTGAAAGATGGATTCTAATGTAATTTTCAGAGTTTGATTTAAATATCTGGTTTGAGATTGTTTCTAAATGAGTTTTGAAAGGTTTTTGGTGTTGAAGTGGAGTCTTAATCATATAGATCCCGAAATCCTTGAGATCCTTGGTTTTTGAAGTGTTTTTGGGTGAGTTTTGGGGGTGTTCTTGAGCTATTCTAGTTGCTGGAGGTATAAGGATGGTTTTAGGTTGTTTTTGGATGTTGATTAATGCCTAAAGTGTGTTGGATGAGTTGGGTAATGGCTGGGCTGAGGTTAGACGTTAATCGATTGAGTTTTCAGTTGTTTCAGATGGGTGTTTTGGTGCTTTAGAGCAGGGCTGCGAGATTTCTTGTATGTGCTGGTGTTTTGATGTGTTGAAAACATGGGATAATATTCCAGAAGCAAACGAAGTGTTTTTGGAGGCTTCGGACGATCGGTAGTTGCATCGGCAAGCATGGTTTCGCGATTCGGTGAGTGGAATTTGGTTTTCCAGCGTTAAAATATTTTAGAAAAGGTTTTGGGAACTTAATAAGAGCTTGAAACACTTTATTAAGATCAGAAGTAAATGAATCAAAATTTCTCCCTCGGTTGTGCTAGTTTTGGGCCTTTGGTTGCACTTGATTTTAATTACATTTACCTACTGTTTTAAAGCATGTATTGAATGTATAAAATTTGTATGATTATGTCATGTGGTTTAAGGATGCACTAGGTAAGTGATCCTTGTATGCATGTGTTGATGCATGAGATTTGAAGCATGGTTTAATGCTTGATTTATGGCTTATCATGAATGCTTTGTAAAAACAATGAGTTATGCATGAGGTATGGGTTATATTGGCAAGTGATGTTGAATAAAATGTTTTATAAATGAAATCGGATATAGTTAGTCGGGTATAGGATTGAGTGCACTATAAACAAGTTGCCTTGGATGTTGAGGGGTTGTGATTGTACCGAATACTCCATCCAAGTACCCTAACGATTGAAGATTGTTTAAGGTTCAACGGTTGAGGGTAGCTCCTGAGTGCGATCCTTTTGTGTGTCCCGTCTCTCGTTAGTGGGTTATACATCTATCGATGAGTGGTGTTGAGGGGTTGTGATTGTACCAAATACTCCACCACGGGTGTCATAACGATGGAGGGTCGCTCTCGTGTGTGAGCCTTGAAATGTCGGTAGAGTTTATGAAGGGTGTGGGAAAACCCTTGGTAATTCGTGTATATATGTTTTTGAGATTGCTGTTTATCACTTGTAAGCCAATATAATGAAATGAATTATTGTGGAAAATGATGTTAATGCATATTTTGAAAGATGCATGTTTTGGTTTAAGCTTAGCATAATGGTGTTTATGCTTGGAAAGCTTGGAATATGAGTAGCAATGGTTTAATTGCTGAATTTATATGAATCATGTTGCATGATGTTCAATACACTGAGATTGATGAAAAAGTGCATGTTTTGGAAGAAAGGCATAATGGTTTCGAAAGAATGAAAAATGGTTTTGAGCATTGATGATGTATGTGGTTTTGAGCAATCCTCACTAAGCTTGTATGCTTATGCTCTCTTTGTTCATCAATGCAGATAATTAGACTTCGGAGGCAGCATCTTCAAGGGTATCTTCCAAGACATTTGCTAAAAGTATGTTGTGATCTTAAACTAGTGTAATAAGAGTAATGGGGTGTCCAATGCTTTGAATGTTGTTAGTTTGGTATTTATGGTTTTGTGCAAGTTTGAGATGTATATTTGGACTTGTAAATGGCCTTTGAGTTTTGTTTTATGCTTGCATTTGGATTTTAGCCTTTTGGTGCTTTTAACTTTTAGGAAGCATGCCTTTAGTTCCATTTTCTTCCGGGAATGGTGCTATGAAGTTGCTTATGCTTTGTATAAGTTGCCTTTGATAGGTATTTAAGTTGCCTATATGTTAGGGCATGTGTCGGGATGGTTTCGGAGGGTAAAAATTGACTTAAACCAGCTTTTTAGAACATTGTAGGCCTAGGTGTTTCGAAACAACCATGCATGTTTCGAAACGGTGGCCTGAAATGGCCTTGGTGTTTCGGTACATTTTGTCTCTGTGAACCATCGTACCAAAACGTGTCTTGAGAAGTTTCGAAATGATCCCGCGTATCAAAACGGTCAGCTGTGTTTCGAAACGGTCTTTCTGATACTGGGCATTATGTTCCGAAATGTTTGACCATTGGACATGTTTTTGAATTGTTCTGAGTTTATGTTTCTTACGTTTTGGTCCTTGTTTGCCTTGTATGCAATTGGATGAGTTCTAAATGTCATTTTGAGCTGAGATTTCACCGAGAAGCATGTAATGAATCTAATTAAAGGTTGGTAACTCGAATTTTCTAATAACCCTTAAAAGTTATGAAAATTACAAAATGGCCCCTAAACCTTAATCGGCTCTAATCTAAGGGCGATTATGTTGGTGTTTTATCCGCTGCTTGCGAACGTACACATAGGAACCTAAGTTGCATCTAGACAAATAATAATAATAATGGTCGTTTATTGAGGTAAACCTTCCTGGTTTCCTCCAATATTCCCCGTGTAATCCGTTCGGTTCAGTCTACCGACCAGGCCGGGTCGAGGGGGTTACAGCAGGAGGAGGTACCAGCTCAAGTATCCTGTCGGTGTCTCCTCCGGGTGGTGGTGGTGGTGGCAGGTGCAGGTACAGGCGCGGGGAAGATTTCGAGAGGCAACAATGAAAACTCCTTCTTTGGATCTGATATGAGTTTTAGAAAAAGCAATCGTTCAACAATAACCTTGGTTTGGGTATATTGAAAATAGGGTTCAAGAAAGCTGATAACGACCTCCTGAATGATACGAAGGAGGTTCTGATCATCAAGTACTCCTAATCCCTTCATGAATTAGAACTGATGAAGGAGCCATCCGGAGAAGTGCTCGAAACTCTGATCCTCCCCCCATTCATCTACCCTAGCTTTGTGGCATAGGGTTGTGATAAGATTGGGAAAGGGTAAATCCTTGTAATTCTGTGTCAAGGTTGATCTAGCTATGATAGCTTTATGGATGAACTCGTACGGATTCACTCCCCTATTGTTGAGTATAGAATGGAGGAGCATCAGACGTTTGCATGAAACGGTGGATCGATTTCTTGTTGGCGGGATGCATTTGTTGATGAAGTGCATCCAGAACTTTGAATCTGGTTTGAGTTGTTCCCACCCCACGATTCTAACATTTTGGTCTCCTTGTATCCAAGTAGCGCCAGGAATGCACAAATCTTCAAGTACGTGCTTGTATGTCTCAGCTGTTGCAGTGGCCAGAAAGTTCGTATGGACGTCACCAATCATGGATAAGTTGCAGTGGTCTGCAATTACTAAGGCTGAGAACTCTATATTCTTCCCACGAATATAAACTCGTCCGTCTTCCAGATGCCCAACATGGGTATAGTACTCATGTACCCAGTCAGCATTCACTTGCCCCGGTTGGCGAATAAAATCCTCTAAGCCTTGTTCGGTGACAACTGTGTGTATGTCTGCCTCAAATTTACATCGATAGTTTTAAGTGAACTCCAAACCTTCCTCCAAAATAAGTTCTTGTTGGTACATGTTTCTGTATAGCTCTATAAGAATATTGTCCGATATATACAAGTGGTGGTCCAGGTCCTCAAGATTTGTCCACATTATGTCTCTAGAGGCTACCATATTTGTAGTAGGAGATGGTGGAGGAGAGGGAGAAGATGGAGGACTAGGGTTTCTCTCCATTCGAGGAGGTTGTTGGTTGTGGCGGGTTACTTTGAGTTGTCGGACCATGATTGCTTAGTGAGGACAAAGAAGACAAGTAAAAGTTGTTGCAAGAAAAAAGTCTTGTAGCAAGAGATCTGGGAGGGGAAAGTTATGTGCCTTTATGTGGTAATTGAGAAGGAAAGACGGAAGGTGGAAAGGCGATGAGTTAGGGTTTAATGGAGGGGATATCAGACAATAAATGCAGAGATCCTTGTTAAGCGATAAAGTGGGGCACATGAGTCATGATGAATAGGTGCATAACATGGGCAATTTATGGGAAGGATATAGGCAAGAGTGATGGAAAAGATAGTATGTAATCATTAAGGAGGCAAAGTGACATAGGACTCTTAATATCTCTCTCTTATGTGGCTGTCAGATATTCTTGTACCCAGTCAATTGTGTTGTCTTCATTTCTTTAAACACGTGAGGCGCTCTCTAACAATCTACATGCTTGATAATGGCTAATGAAAACATATCAAATAGTAAAAGCTAATTCTAAAAAAAATTGAATTAAATGCTAAAGAGGAACAAAAAGGCAGAAATTAAAATTGCATAAAACTAAATGTGAAAAAGTAAAAAGGATGAAATTTTGATGTGTTAATCATCCAATAATTTGATCATGGATTTGCCACGATGGACCGACTCTCCTTTGTAGATATTCAGCCATTTCAACACCTTAGTGAGCTTTGCCTAGGTATTGATCCAAGAATGGCAATGGGTGGTGATCCCATGAACTATCTGTGGTGAAGTAAATGAGTCCATCGTGCTATTTGATGATCTCCTCTATATTTATAGTCTTCATGATTGGATTGAGTCTTCGTTGTGGTTCTATGGAGCTGATGTTATTATCTGCAAGCACAATCTTATGCATACACAAAGTAGGGCTTATACCCTTCAAGTTAGCAATAGTCCAACCAATAGCTCTCTTATGTTGAGATAAAACATGCAACAATTTAGATTCTTGGTTAGGTGTTAAGCTAGCAGATATAACGACAGACAGCGTATTATTTTCCCCTAAATATGTGTATTTTAATTGTGGGGAAAGAGGTTTAAGATCAAGTACCGAGGATGCTAGAGTGATGGCTTGGGAGATTTAAACTCAGCATAATCCAATGGTTCAAAAGTCATACCTGGTCTGCTAAGAACAAGATTAGATTGTTCAATCTCGACCTTACCTTCTTCATCAGCTTCTTGCATGGCCTCATCAAAGTCAGTTTGCTTCGCAACGCTAAGCATATTGTTGCAGCATATTTCTTATAAATTTTCTTTAATTAGGGTTTCATATTCATCCACGTACTTGGAAGTGCTGAAGATGTTGAGTGTGATATTGTGGTCATTCATATTCATAGTAAATTCACCCTTCTCACAATCAATCACAAAACGCCTAGTGGCAAGGAATGGTCTCCCAAGGATGATGGGAGCATTCTCATCAGCTTCGTAATCAAGAATAATAAAGTCTACCAGGAAGACAAACTTATCTACCTTAACTAAGACATCTTCAAATCTGTTCTCGAGTCAGATTTGAGAACGATCAGCCAATTGGAGGATCACTGATGTAGGTTTAGCTCTTCCCATCCCTAATCTAGTAAACACTGATTTTAGCATCAAATTAACACTTGCACCGAGATCACATAAGGCACGACCAGAATAGTTGTGGCCTATGGAGAATGGAATGGTTAAACTACCAGGGTCCTTCATATTAGGTGGTAAATCATTTAGCACAGCCACACACTCTCCCGCAGTAGCTACAATTTCAACTTCACCCACCATCATTTTCTTTGTCACGATCTCTTTCAGAAACTTCGTATATATCGGCATCTGATCAATGGCCTCCAAGAATGGGACATTGATGTGCAACTGTTTGAGCATGTCTAGAAGCTTCTAGAACTAGGCATCTTGTTTCTGAGCCTTCAATCGTTGTGGGAATGGAGGTGGTGGTCTGGGCTCATCTTGTGGTTTACTGGATGTAGCAGCATCCTTAGTTTTGTCACCCTTGCCATCAGTAGCAAGGTCACTCACTGTATCAGACACATGAGTTGTTTCCTTAGGTGCAAAAGCATCAATGGATGGCTTGCTTGGAGTGGAATCTACTAGGGAACCTCCCTCAAACATCGCTTTTATCCTCAATTGTGTGCCACTACGCAATGTGATGGCATTGCATTGCTCTACATTAAAGGCTTTATTGACTTTAGTATCACTAGGTAATCCTTCATGAGGTCAAATCTTCAATACTTGGGAAATCTTCCCAACTTGCGTTTCAATGACCATAAGGAGGCGGTTTTGTTTTGCATGATCGGCTGCTGGTTTTGCAACATGGCAACCTGCGTTGTAAGCATGTCACTATTGTTCTTTAAATGAGCTGTCTGATCCTGCATAATAACTCATGCAGTTTCCATAAAATTTTGATAAGTATTATCAAGAGAATTAGAATTGAAGTTAGAAGCTCCCTAGTTCTACATCTGAGTATTTTTTTTAGAATCCAAGAGGTTCTATTATGGCATTCTATCGCGCTCCTGAATTACCTGTATTGCCTCTACAACCAAAATTTGGATGTTGCCACCACCCTGGGTTGTAGGTGTTTGAGTAGGGATTGTTTTTCGGTTAGCGTTCCCTACGTAGCATCCAAATTCTTAGGCATTCACTCGACTGGTTTTCCCAATCACAATGCTCGTATGTGTATTGAATTACCTTAGCCTCTCGGACATTTGATGTCGGCTACATGTTCTTGAGTAGGTTAGTGATGGTGAAGAGTTGAGCCGCTACACTCTGCAAATCATCCAATTGGATCATTTTGGAGGCTTTAGGGTCTGGCTTCAACCTTTCTTTTGGTAACTGGTAGTCGTTATTGGCTATCTGGTTCAATAACTTGAATGCCTCTTTAGGATCTTTGTCGAGCAAAATACCATTGGCTGAAGAGTTAATCATCATCATTGTATGTGCATTGACTCCATTATAGAACATCATAACCTGTAGTCAATCATCAAATCCAAGAATCGACCACTTGCGTAGCATATCTTAGTATTTGTCCCAACATTCAAACATAGATTCATCATCATATTGTTGGAATGAGATGATGTCTTTGCGCTTCTAGTTGTGCAGGTTCGGTGGATCGTATCTGTGCAGAAACTTCTTACACGTAATAGATCCTAAGGAACAAGTCTTCAACCATGCCTTAGCTCGATCCCGCAAGGAGTAAGGAAATAGCTTGAGTCTCAACACATCATCAAGAATCCTTATTTATCTGAAACAGTCAAAAAAATCCAAGAAATCTTGAATGTGTTCTCGAGCATCCTCTCTTTTTGATCCTCCAAATTGTCCAATGGAGTTGAGCATGTTGAACATAATGGGTTTTAGCTCAAAGGGAGTTGTCCCTAGATCAGGATCCACAATTGGTGGGTTGAGGTTGTTGATAATGGGCTCAATGTTCTTTCTAATGGGCCTTCTAATTCTAGCAGGTGGTGGAACCTATCATCTATCAGGGTTGCGTTGTCATCACCTATCACCGGTGGTATGCCATTGTGATGCTCATTCTCACGGTCGTTCTCTTCGTTCTCGTTCACCATATTCTTTCTTTCACTGCGTATCTCTCGCAAAGTCTTCTCGGTCTCTAGATTTAATGGAAGAATAGGTTCTGAGGTGGACCTTCTGGTCATGCACTGGAATGTACCTGAGAAATAAAAGAAAAACAAAAATTAAATGCAAATAAAATGAAATATTAAGATAAATTGCAACGTAATTATCAATTGCCAATCCCCGGAAACGATGCCAAAAACTTGATGCTTGTCGAATAGTGATGCACTTTAGAGCAACTATACTCGTCGAATAAAGTAATAAAGTGATAAAGTAGAGTGTCGAACCCACGAGGATTGGATCAATAACTAGGAAGTTATCGAACTTAATAATGTATGTGCAAGTATTGGTTGTTGTTGAATTATCAAAACTAAAAACAATTAAAGTAAAGATGGCTATGATTAAGATGAATAGATGCTGCAGCAAATAACAGATAATTATGGAAGTTGGGTTTATTCCTAATGATATATGCTTGATTACTTAATTCAATGCTACATTGATTGAGAATACATGTCTGCGTAAACCATTAAGATCTTTATCTATTCGACGTGATTTTCTAAAAAACTTTTGACTCTCTCGATGCCTAGAAGTTAATAACATTGAAGCTAAGGTGATACATATATGCGTTAACCCTAACAACTCTATTATTTGTTTAAGAACTCCCTTTTAGTCGTTAAAACCCTAAACTTATGTTTAAGCTAGATTAAGACTAAGTTAACAGCTTAGCCCCATTGTTCACGTTTGTGTAACCTAAATCTCTCGATATTAAGCAACAGATCAATAGTTAAAATGCCTCTCTCGATAGCTCTTACAATTACTACACGTGAAGAACAATGAACAAAATAGATAAAGGGAAAGAAACTATAGCATTAAAATAAAATAGTCAAAACATAAAATCCTGGGAAGAAATAAACCCAACTAAAGTATTTATCTCATGTCTAAGCCTAAAACATCCATAATAAAATAATTAAAGTACGACAGTTTATCAAGCAAGGGATAGAAAAGGGTCGAGCGTCCTCGACGATTTTCCTTCGTGTTGTCCAACTGTACTGCAGGTGAAACTATGGTGGTTCTTTGAAAGCTTCTAACTAGGAATGTTGTCTAAATAGTGCTCCCCCATTGTATTGTCGTCAAAGTCTCCCTTATATAGGTGGTGAAACTATGGTTTAGTTACCCTAAAGTGCGTGCGGCTTCATTAAAGAAGACCATTGATTTCTCGCTATATTTAATGTTTCATATCTAGGAGAAAGTCCACGTGGGTCAAAGTAGATTCATCTCCAACTCTTTATGCCTCATCATCTCCAGCCAGGGACGGAGCTAGGATTAAACATTGGGAGGGGCAATAGTCTATTAAGACTTTAAATTTAGAAATTGGGAGGGGCAAAGGACCCATTTGATTAATATTTAAACTAAAAAAACTTAAAATACTATTATACCAAAAAAATTTGGAAGGGGCAACAGCCCCACCCACCCCTTGAACAGTTCCGTCTCTGTCTCCAGCAATGAGATCAGCTACTCATTTGCTTCATCATTCCTCCAACATTCTGCACATACACCACAAAACACCACATTTCCCATAAAAAGCACCCAAAATATATAACAATTAAGCATAGGCAATGTAACTCCCTAACTACATGCAAACTATATGAAAACTAACCTAAATGCAACAAAATGAACTTGAAAACATGCAAAAGTCAGGTAAAAAGGGTACACAAAATAGGATATAAATAGAGTCATTAGTAAGCACATCGAGTATGGGGTGAGTGACAAAGTATTCCTCAAGGTGTCACCGTGAAAAAAAAGTTATTCGCTTTGGGCTAAAGGGCAAGTTGAGCCTGAGGTTTATTGGACCGTATGATATCCTAGAGAGAGTTGGACCCATAGCTTATCAGTTAGCCTTGCCTCCGAAGATAGCGTGCATCCATGATGTGTTTCATGTGTCTATGTTGAGTCGATACCATTCTGAACCATCGCATGTTATCCCGCTTGAGGAGATCGAGATCAACACCGACTTGAACTATGAGGAAGAACAAATAAGGGTCCTTGATAGAGGAGTTAAAGAACTTCTCAACAAGTGCATACCTTTGGTGAAGATGCTATGGAGGAATCACAGAGTTGAGGAAGCCACGTGGAAAGTCGAGGAGGACATGAGGTTGTTGTATTTGCATCTGTTTCCATCAGGTAAATTTCAAGGGTGAAATTTTATTTAAGGATGAGAGAGTTGTAACGACCCAAATTTCAAAATTTGTGTCGATTCACCCGAAAGGTGGACGTTGTATTTTAGGCCGAAAGTCGGGGCCCATTTGGTGCTCATAGGGGCCTTGATAGACTTTCATCTTGTGTTGGGCTTGGGCCTATAGATCACCATGTGGGTTGGGAAGATGATGAGAGGGTAAAAGGGGTAAATAACCTTTTTTGAAGAGGAAAATGCGTGTATCGGTAACGTGTATTCTGAATGATGAACACAAGAAAAAATTAAAGAGGTATTGATACAAGATCGAGCCGTATCGGTACCACCCTTGTTTCATCAAATTCCAGTAGCAAAAAATGGTACCGACACGCTTGGGTGCGTATCGGTATCGATGGGGTATCGGTATACGGTCCCTATGTATCAGTATGGGGTTAACGGTCAACCCTCTTCCATGAGAAGTCAAGTATCGATACGCATAGGGCGGGTATCGATACTTAGAGAGGTGTATTGGTACATGTGGTAAGGTCTCGACACCCTATGGGCAATCTGCCCTAAAATGTTGGTTTTTGGCTAGAAGGCTAGAAAATTATATTGTTCGATCCAATAGACCTCTAATGGCCTAGAATGAGTTGTAAAACTGAGAAATCACATTATACTCGAGTATAAAACTTAAGAACTCGATAAATGCCTTCTGTGACTTATATGTTGATAGCAACCATAGGATGATATGGTTATATGATGTTGTTGTGTGCCATGTGGGCACTTGTTAGGTGGGATCCGGATACCTAGTGAGAGTGTTTCAACACCATGGTAAGATATATTCACGAATGCACGTTCCCAACGCTGTGTGTCCCCGTGTTTCATTTGAAGATATTTGATGGGGGATTCCGAGTATAAAACGTATGTTTTCAATTTCGTGTTGCCCTAGGTCTCACTCTAGGTTTGTGAATATGATTGTTATGAGATATTGATGACATGCTATGTATGTATGAATTGTGATAATATCATACTTGTTTACAATGCCATGTCATTTGTTCTTGCTACATGCTTGTACTTATGATTTGCATGAAGCATGGTAGAGTAGAGGTGTATCCACCGCGCTTTATGAGCTTAGCGTTCGGAATCATTGTTTCCATTTGCAGATTTTTAGGCTGTAGCGTTGCATTGTAGGACTTCAACTCATTGATGTGATCAAGAGTACAATACTTAGACTTGTCGGGCAATGTATTCATAGGACCCTTGATTTATGTATGTAACTCTTATTTTAGATTTATTTGATAATGTCGAATGATTTATTTACTTGTTTTAAATTGGAGCTCCCATGTAAATGATTTAACTATTTATATTGTCTTTTTCAAAACGTTGATGGATTTATGGAAATGCTTGTGATTTAGGCTAAATCTAGTTGAAAACTTTTACGTATGGTTTGGGCTTGAGGCCCAAATGTGACGTTGAGTTTAGGGTGGTAAAATGTTTTCATTAAAAAGTGTCATTTTGTGCCACATTTAACCCTTATATCCCACTTTTATCAATAAGCAACATTCATACATGATTTTAAGCATAGAAATACACTTAACATTCCTTAACCAATGAAGACATCACCAAACCTTTCTAAACAATACCCTAACTTTCTACTTGTCAACCTAAGCATGTTAACCACTAACTGAACATGGAATCAAGCAAAATTGCTACATCTCAAACAAGTGTTTTACATAGACACAAAACTAATCCAAATTCATAAACTACCTTGTACATTTGTATATTCATTTCATAGTTACCAATCATGTCTTTACACAATTTCAAGTATATACATAATGGAGTATAGAAGACATAACTTAGAATTTGCATATCATGGTTTATTTCAAGTATATAATCATCACACATATCTAGTTATCTTTACTTATTCATATTCAAATGATCGTATAGTCTATTACTTACCAACATGCATACATTTGTTTTACCATAAGTCCTTAAAACAAATAACTATAGACTATACTTCCCATCATGTCCTTCTTTAAAACTTAGGCACATCATAATACTACATATGCATATAATTCCACATAATGCATCATAGCGCGAGTATTTCTTATGCAACCATTTAGGGGTTTATCAAAGAAACCTTACACAACATGACTTGTGGAGTGACTTGTAACTTCTAGGTACAATCTCGACTACTTACGGAGTTTGATAACCTGAAATGTATGCAAAGAAACAAAGTAAGATTATATAGTTTAGTGAGGTAGTTAACAATAACAAAGGTTTTCTAAATGCATGAATTCAATTACCCAATCAAATTCATAAGGATGACATGACATTATAATTCAACTAACATGTCCTTAACTAAAGCAAGCATGTTCGTAATCATATTTTAGCATGGACGTATGTGTATATTTATCTTATATTTTCTTGGATTACAAGTAAAATGTGGATACACAAATTCTACCAACTGTCTCCAATAAACAGAGAAAAGTCAATCTACCCAATTATCGACGATGACCAGAAAACATCCTCCCTAACCACCAAAGGATCGTAATCCATATTCGTACATAAGCTCAATGAATTCTAAGGCATGTCAATTGTACCCAACTAACTTGTGATCCAAGGTTTATTCTCGTAGTTCATAGTTTTAATTCAAAGAGAACTTGAAGCTCTATAATCATCATACATCATAACTTAATTCATAGGTGAGCTTAAAGCTCTATAACTTAGCATATTCATAAAATCTCATAAAAGCATATCTTACTTATAAATAAATTTCTTCTATAGAATCATAGCCTAAGTCATTGAATGTATTTCGATAATAACTTGTACAAAAGTACTCATAAAAGCTTACCATAACATAAACTTGCCATCCAAGATTTGCTCTAATTGAACTAGATACAACATGACAATTCAAGGTATGAATCAAACGAAAATGCAATGAAATGATTCCACATCATTTCGGGACTCGAAACTACACTCACTGAATATCCCAAAACTACGGAACAATTCAAAACCACTAAAATGAGCTTTGTTCTCTTTAGCTTCTATTGCCAAAATGGTGATTCTATCTCTAGAATTTACTTCAACATAAAATTAAACAATGAATTCATCAATGGAAGCACTACAACAAGTGACATCATAATCTCTAATTAGGCATGAAAATTCTAAATTCAAAGGGTTAGGCTTTGATGTTCCAAAACCCTAAAAATCATGGAATACTCATCATAAAGCTTAAAATCGACTTCACTTCACTGGTGGATTCTTAATTACATAAGATCTTTAATTTTAAGAATTAGGGTTCATGAATACATAGTCTCCAAACTTAATAAAATTATTACCAAATGAAAGTTAAGAATAAAAGCTTACCAAATATAAAATTGAATTTAAAAATCGGTGGCTAATTTAGATGCGATTTGATTTTAAAAATTTTAGGATTCATCCCAAGCTTTCGTCAATGAAGGGAAATGATTCGAAGAAGATGAAGAAAAAGCTTTATTTTCCCTTAGGCATGTCGTGGGGTTTAGCTAACTAATAGCTAAATTTTCACAAAATTCTTTAATTGAAAAGAAATGTAAAATTGGGAAACTTGCCACCTAGATGATGACTAAGCTCATCTAGGAAATTGGTCTAAGTAAAATTCTACTCATTAAACAACTCATCTCTTGCACTTAGGCCATTCGACTTATATTCATTCTAAACCTCATATTTCATATTTTCTAATAGGGGTGCTTATTGAGTTGAGCAGCTCGCAAACAACTCAAGCTCGACTCGGTTAAAATTCATGATTCGAGTTGATTTGACTCGAAATCAAGTTCGACTCGAGATTTTAGTGAGTCAAGACAAGCAAGGTCTAACTCGATTCGATAAATTCGTAAACGGCTCGCTATTTTTTATTATAAATTTTTTTATAATTTTTGGTGACTCATCAAAACTTTAAAAAAATTGAGTGAATTGCTAGATAATTTACTCATTAAATTTTGGTTTCAAATTTTTAAACCGTTTTGTATTTCCTGGGAACTAAAAAATTGATTTGTATTAATATAAAATTAAATTATAATAATGAGTTTTTCATTTTATTATTAAAGTCTTTCATTTTTCTTTTATTATTATTTTATGTATAAAAATAAAATAGGGAAAAAGTCTTTAGTTTCCACTTCTCATATAAAAATACAATTGAAAGTTAAAAAGAGTATCGCACTCGAATATCAACTTCATCTCTAACTCGGTCATAACAGGTTCATTTATTTATCTCCTCAAACCTCATGTTTTTTTTGTGAATTCTATGTTTATATTAAGCTTTAATAGTATCACTAGATTTTACCTATATTTAAAAAAAAAAACAGGGTAAAAAATTTTGGCGAGCTTAACGAGCAACGAGTTAAGTTGAGCAACGAAATTTTTTAACGAGTAAAATTTTATCGAGCTTAATAAGCAACAAATCGAGTCGAAAAACAAAATTTTTTAACGAGCATGAGTCGAACACTACTCAACTCACGACCGACTCGCTCGATAAACACCCCTACAATCCGTAATATATTCCTTATTTCTTTAAACTTCAAATTGGACTCAATAAACCTAAATAACCCGAAACTAGCCGAATCAAATAGTTCAAGGATTAAGATCGAATATTGGAAACTAAATTATGATCATAGGAAATAAAAAAATTACAGAGTCGGTTTTAGTGTTGTTACAAAATAGATCCACGTGTCGTCACATGCATCCTTCTTCAAGCGTCTCAACGGTTGGATTTCAACAGTAATAAATTATGATCATTTCACCGTTGGATCTGTTAGATGTACCTTTTTTACCTTCCAGTCATGTAAAAATCGGTACGTCACAAACAATGCACCGACACTCTAAGGGTCAAAAGTAATCTTGTAGCTCTCTAAGAATAATGGTGCACACAAGCTAAGAACTACAAACTAACAACTAGCTCTAACATTTTATTTTACTGAAAGCAGTAAAAGATATAGAAAAACAAGGATGGGACCGTACTGAATATCAACGCCGATACTAAATTCAGCTTCGATGTTTTGGGGAAAAATCATACTTTGAATTTTTTATATTTTAGTCCTAAATCTTCAAATTGCAATTAAATGAGTTCTAGATGTCCACTTAAGTTGAAATTTGGGGAATACTCTTAAAATGAGTTTAATTTCATGTTGGTTCTTTTAATTTCATGTTATTACCTATAAGTTTGTTTTTTTACAATTTAGTCCCTAAAGGGGACATTTTGCAATTAAACATGTTATTGTGGTTTGTTTGACTTGAGAATCTACCTGTAGCCTAATTTGACTATGCTGAGCATGATGGTGTGTTTGTTTTATGTAAATTCGAACTAGAAATTTAGGTTACATGTGAAATAACTATTTTGCCCTAGTGTCGATTTGGTGTTTGTAATTAGAGGTTAATAGAATAGTAATCAGTTAGTTGTTTAGTTAGGTTGCTAAGGGTTAGTTAGCTGAGGTGGCAAGATTGTAAAGTTTCAATCTTGGATCACTTATGTAGTATATATTAAACGTTTGAGGATATTATTTTAATTAAGCCAATTTAATAAAAGATCAGTTTTACTTTTAATTCTTGTTTTCTATTCTTTTCATATCGAAAGCTTTACCCGACTGTTCTCCTTCTTATCCTCACTGTTTCTTCTTCCAATCTTGAGGGAAAACTATTAGAGAAATTTAGATTCAATATGGTATCAGTAGATTCATCCACGACACGCTCTTCCGATTCCGATCGTACTTACAAACCAGAGGATCCTTCCGACGAATTTTATATCCACCCGAACGAGAATCCGGCGTTGGTCCTCACGTCTTCTCTTCTCACCGGTTCGAACTACCATGCGTGGTCTCGGTCGATGAGGATGGCCCTGATTTCGAAGAACAAGTATTCTTTTGTCGATGGGTCGATTAGGGAAGTTTCAGAAGAAAACCCAAATTTCAAGCATGGGTCAAATGTAATAATTTGGTCCTTTCTTGGCTTCAGAGGGCGATTCATCCGGATATAGTGCAAAGCGTTATTTGGATTGATATTGCGCGAGAGCTTTGGGTCGATCTTTACGACCGTTTCAACCAAGGTGATTTGGTTCGTCTGTCAGATTTTCTTCACGAATTTTATGGTATTCAGCAAGGTAACCTATCTGTTACCAGTTATCATACTCAACTAAAAACTCTCTGGGATGAAATATCTAATTTGCAGCCCTTGTCTTCTTGTATGTGTGATGCCCAGAAATATAGGAATCAATAGTTTTCCTTAAGGTTTCTTAGAGGTTTAAATGAGCAATTTTCTGTTCCTAAGTCTCAGATTCTGATGACAAAACCTTTCCCTAAAATTAATCAGATCTTTGCTATGGTTATTCAACATGAGCGAACTGTTGTGTCTGCTATTTCTCATGATTCGAATATTCTTTTAGTGGATAGGTTTAATGGGAAACTCGGGGAGTCGAATAAATTCCAAAAGAAGCTCTATAACAATAGCATGAGTAAAAGACTCGTCTGTACTTTTTGTGGTCTTGTGGGTCATTCTGTTGATCGTTGTTACAGGAAACATGGGTTTCCACCTGGTTATAAAACCAAAAATCAGATTAGTAGGTCTAATCTTGTTGGTCAATCTGGATCTTTGTCTATTGCTGATGATTCTGATCCTAGTTCTTTGCCTAAAGTGTTTGGTCAATCTGGTCAATCTGGTCAATCTAGTCAGTCTGGTCAATTTGGTCAAGTTGTCAGTTTTTCTCAAGAACAGTACAATGACATCCTGAGTATGTTACAAGAACGAAATGCCAGTTTTGCTCAACCTCCTGCTAGTAGAATCAATATGCTTACTTCTGCTTTTGATGTTCCATGTGCTGAAGGAACAAGTATGGCTTTAAATTGTTCTTCCTATTTTAATTCTGGAGCATGTGCTGGTAGAATTAATATGTTTGATGATTCTTGTTCTTGTTTTAATATTGTTTCTTGGGTTGTTGATTCTGGAGCTACAGACCATATAGTAAGATCTTTAGATTTTTTATGAATATAGGGTTGTTCATAATAAAGCTGTTAAATTACCTAATGGTCAGTTAGTTAAGGTTACTCACATAGGTAATGTTAGGATTAATTCTGATCTTGTTATTTTAGATGTTCTTTATATACCCTTATTTGATTTCAATTTGATTTCTGTTTCTCAATTAACTGCTGATATTCATGTTTCTGTTTTCTTCTCTTTTGATTCTTGTTATATACAGAATAAAAAGATGAACAAAACGATTGGTATAGCTAAAGGGATCAATGGGTTGTGTTGAGTGGATCGCAAGATCGAAATTGACCAAGAGGGGGGTGAATTGGAAATTTAAAGGTTTGTGGTGGAAATTTGCAAATTAAAAATTGATGGACAAGAGATTTAGAGTGGTTCAAGTTCCAAATGAACTCTACATCCACTACCTTAGCTTCACTAAGGATTTGCAACAATTCCACTAAATCGTTCTTCCCCTTTTCTAGGACAAGGAGGCAACCCTTTACAATTTCGGTTGATTTTTCTACCCAAAAATCAACCCAACCCTCACACAAGAGAACAAAGAAATTTGAAGGCTAATGAGGTATCTCTCAATACAAATGATAGCCCCAATACAAGCACTCAACCCAATTTGACAAAATATGAATGAAGATTACAATTGGGATTTTTACACAAAATGGGATTTTTGCACAATTGCTTGATTTTGATGTTTGGATGTTTGCTTTTGGATCAATAGTTGTTGCTGATGCTTTTGGATGTCTCTTTTATACCTTCTCATTGATTTCTAGCCGTTTGGGTGGTTGGGAACAAAAATGGAGCCGTTGGAACCCTCTCTTACCACCATAAATGCAGTCTGCCCATTTCGGTTGATTTTTCTACCCAAAAATAAACGCCTTGGGGCCGTTTCGAAACACTTTTACCACTGTCAAAGGTCGTTTCGAAACGGTCTTAGCCCGTTTCGAAACACCTTAACGGTTTTCAAAAAGTTAGTTAAGAACACTTAACGGTCATATTTTCAAATTAATATTGAGACCTGTTTCGAAACGATATGGATCCGTTTCGAAACGGATTTGCTACTGTCAAGGGTCGTTTCGGAACGGCCTTGTTCCGTTTCGAAACACCCTCTTTATCTTTATAAAATCGGCACATATTTGAACTGTTGTACTCTTTTTAAATCAAATATGAAGAACCGTTTCGAAACGAGTGATACCGTTTCGGAACGGGGTCAAGTGTTTCGATACACGTTTCGGAACGGTGGTCGATAGTGATGAAAACGTTTCGAAACGCCTGAGGGCCGTTTCGAAACAGGAGCTTAAAATTCACTGTTTTGACTTGAAACACTTAGAAAAAAATATTTGAAAAGCTTGTTTTTAACTTGGGCATAATCTTAAAATTATATAGGGATATTTTGAGGACTTAAAATTCGTTTTGACTTTTTCAATTTAGTCCTTAGGTTTTTAGTTATATCAAAATTAAAATATTTGTTTCACAATCTCCCCCTTTTTGATATAACAAAACCAAAGTTAGAATTTTTGAGAAATTTGAAAGTTTTGAAAAATATTCTAACTCCCCCTTAATTTAAGATAGGTTTTTAAAGTTAAAAGAAATTTTTGATTTGAAATCCAAGTTGTAAACCTTTAAAAAAACCTTTTAAAATTTAAAACGAATTTTAGTGTGGCTCTTAAATTTCTTCTCCCCCTTTTTGTTAGATCAAAAAGAACAATGAAAGCTCATAGAGAAGAAAAAAGGATTAGTACCAATAAGCAATAATAAGCAACCATAATACTAATTCATAATCAAAATATCCAAAACATAAACCAATATTAAGTTCAAACATAAAATCCCAAATAAAAAGCCAAAAGCATAGTTTCCTAAAACATGAGAAAACATAAAGATGCAATCTTAATCCTAAAATGCATAGATAATATGATATGATATGAAGATCCTAGGCCTCGTCATCATCATCCGAAGTATCATCATCGCTCTTGGCTTGAGAACGGTGAAACTTCGTCCATTGCCCATAGAGCGTAGAGAAGGATAGGTCCAAGTTTGCATGGGAAGTCTCAAGAGTATGAAGACGATCCTCGACATTCTTCAAGCGATTGTCCATAGAAGTAAAACCTGAAGCAATGCTAGTATTCAAAGCATTGAACCGCTCGGTAATGAGAGCCGTGAGGGCTTCATTGTTTGCAATAGGAACTTGCGGTAGAGGAGCAACGGGAGGAGGAACCGCTTCTCTATCAACTCTTTCCCAAACATCATTCACATATGTGAACCCAGACTTGCGAAGTGAGGACTCACCAATCTTAGTCTTGCGAGGGTCCGGAGAGTCATAAGAACAATCAATACCAAGCTCATTAAAGAGGTAGCTCAAAAGAAAGCCATAGGTGAAAGATTTCAACTCATTTGTGTCAATAAGCTTAATGTTATTGACTATCTCGGCAAAGATAATTTTAGGTACATTAGGGCGCTCACCTCTACGGAAGCATTCAAGCAAAAAATGATCGGTTTGACGGATGTGAGAGTATTTACCTCCGGAAGGTCGAATGAACCAAGAGACCATCAAGTGAAGAACTCGATCATGCACATCCAAGTGAAGTGCTTTACCGGTGAAAGTGCCAAAGTGGCGTTCATCCTCAATACCCTCATCTTTGAGATCGAAGGTTGATTCCAAAAGAGCAACATTTACAATAAACTTCTTGCCCAATAAGGAAGATTCAATTCCTATAATCTCGGTTTTGTCTTCATTATAGATAAAGCGAGCGTTGGAGTAAAAGAGAAGTACCAAGTGTTTGTAGCGGATGTCTGGAATGCTCAAGAAAGAGATAAGATTTCACTCGGTTAAACGGTTGAGATAACGGAATAGGAAACGCTCGGAGTTGAGAAAATCGAGATCAATCACACGTTCCTTACGAACTGCGAAATCCTTGACAAAAGAGAAGTGAGCACGCGCGTCCGGAGTTTTAAGGGATTTCTGAAAAAGCATAGTGAGATTTGGACGAATGCTCGAATCACCAGATTGAACGACCTTGCGCTTCTTGTTAGCTTGATCCGCCATCTAAAAACATTAAGCAAGTGTATTTTAAAATTAAGTGTATGCATGGATATTTTAGAATCAATCCAATAATAAGTCCCACTTAGGTTTTTGAAAACAAAAATAAAAAAAATAAAAAACAGTAAAGAAAAATACGACTGAAAATTTTTATATTCGAATAAAAAATTTTGGGATTTTGAAAATTTTTACAAGATATGGAAAACCCACAAAGGAAAAACTATAATGTATACAAAAATAAAATTTTCTAACCTAAGATTCGAACATAAATTGAAAGAAAAAGAAAAGAAGAAAAATTACCTTAGTTTGGGATTTTGGATGATTTGATGAAAATCCTTGCACAATTTTGATGAAACTTGCTTAGACTTGAGTTTTAGAGTAAAACCCCTCACAATTTTGTGAAAATCAAAGCGTTTGAGAGGGTATTTATAGAGAGGGAGGCGGTTTAGGGTTTTAAGAGTTTGATAAAAAGTTAACTTTATCATTAAAAGCCCTAATTTAAAGCAGTCCGCGATGCCGTTTCGGAACGGTCGGGGCCGTTTCGAAACGGGGCGGCTAGGGTTTTGACCGTTTTGAGACCATAGACTGACCGTTTCGATACGGTGTTGACTGTATCGAAACCCTTTTGACCCGTATCGGAACGCGTTGCGATACACCCCTTGGCAGTAGCAAAAACGTTTCGGAACGCTGTTGAGGCGTTTCGAAACGCCCTTCTCTCAGAACAGGATTTAAGGTATCCGTATCGAAACTGGGTCACCCGTTTCGATACACCTGGGCCTGGAAGTGCAGATGAGGCTCTAAAAGTGCAGAAAATTGAAGTTTTAGGAGGCCTAACATGCATAAATGTTATGAATGAGCAGGCAAAACATATTTAAGCATAAACATACTCCCCCTAACTATAGGCATGGATGAAATTAGGAGATTAAACACATAAACATGGTATTTCACAAAATCAAGCATATTTAAGCACAAAAGAGGTCCTAAAAGGTCAAGATAGGCTAGCTAGACCTAACTCTCTCCTAAGGGACCAAAAACGCTCTTTGTCTAAGGGTTTTGTAAATATGTCCGCTAATTGATTCAAGGTGTCTACATACTCTATAACAACATCTTCCTTAAGGACATGATCTCTAATGAAATGATGCCTAATTTCAATGTGTTTGGTTCTAGAGTGTTGGATGGGATTTTTTGTTAAACATATTGCACTAGTGTTGTCACATTTTAGGGGTATGGTTTCAACTTTAATTCCATAATCTAAGAGTTGTTGCTTCATCCAAAGGACTTGAGCACAACAACTCCCTAAGGATATGTACTCGGCTTCGGTGGTAGATAAGGCTACACTATTTTGTTTCTTAGAGAACCAAGATATGAGCATACTACCTAAGAATTGACAAGTTCCCGAAGTACTTTTCCTATCGATTTTACAACCCCCATAATCCGCATCCGAGTAAGCATGAAGGTTGAAGGTAGAGTCTCTAGGATACCAAAGACCTAAACAAGGAGTGTCTCTAAGGTATCTAAAGATTCTCTTAACGGCTATAAGGTGAGACTCTCTAGGACTAGCTTGAAACCTAGCACACAAGCAAACACTAAACAAGATATCCGGTTTACTTGCGGTAAGGTAAAGCAAAGATCCAATCATGGAACGATAAAGCTTAGAGTCAACACACTTACCTCCTTCATCTTTGTCAAGCTTTGTAGATGAGCTCATAGGAGTGGCTTGAGGCTTTGCATTCTCCAAGCCAAACTTCTTGAGCATATCCTTTATGTATTTTGCTTGGTTGATGAAGGTGTCATCCTTCTTTTGCTTGATTTGGAGTCCCAAAAAGAATGAGAGCTCCCCCATCATGCTCATCTCAAATTCACCTTGCATTAACTTAGCAAACTCTTGACAATGACATTCATTAGTAGAACCAAAAATGATATCATCAACATAAATTTGAACTACTAAGATGTCATTTTTATACATTTTTATAAAGAGTGTAGTGTCCACCTTACCTTTTTCAAATCCTTTTTCAATCAAAAAATTTGAAAGCCTTTCATACCAAGCTCTAGGAGCTTGTTTTAAACCATAAAGTGCTTTGGTAAGTTTGAAAACATGATTTGGAAATTTTGAATCTTCAAAACTCGGTGGTTGTTCCACATACACTTCTTCATTTATAAAACCATTTAAAAATGCGCTTTTAACATCCATTTGAAAAAGCTTGAAATTATGATAACATGCATATGCAAGCAACATCCTAATGGCTTCCATTCTAGCTACGGGTGCATAGGTTTCATCAAAATCTATTCCCTCTTCTTGAGTGTAACCTTGTGCTACAAGTCTAGCTTTATTTCTCACAATGTTACCACTCTCATCTAGTTTGTTCCTAAAGACCCATTTAGTTCCTATTGTAGATTGATTACTAGGCCTATCAACTAATGTCCATACATTACTTCTCTCAAATTGATTTAACTCTTCTTGCATAGCTATAATCCAAAAGTCATCTTTCAATGCTTGTTTTATATTTTTAGGCTCTATGCATGAGATAAATGCAACATGGTTCATTAATCTAAGAGAAGAACGAGTGGTTACCCCCTTGGATGGATCACCCAAGATTTCACCATCTTTGACATAGTTCAACTCCCTTGGGTAGCTCACTTCCTTTTCCTCAATGGCCAAGTCCTTCAAGGCTTCAAGAGGTGGATCTTGTGAGTCCTCTTCCTTTGTTGGAATCTCATCCTCCTTTGAAGTTTGACCTCCATCAAAGGCATTTATGATCCCTACATCATCATCATCACAAGAATCCTTCCTAGGAAGGAGGTTATCATCGAATACAACATGAATGGATTCTTCTACTACTAAAGTTCTTTTGTTAAATACTCGATAGGCTTTAGAGGTTAAAGAGTAACCTATAAAAATGGCTTCATCACTTTTTGCATCAAATTTACCTAAGTTGTCTTTTCCATTATTTAAAACAAAACACTTGCACCCAAAAGGGTGGAAATAGCTAATGTTAGGCTTTTTAGATTTTAAGATCTCATAAGGGGTTTTCTTTAAAATTGGCCTAATCATTACTCGATTTACAATATAACAAGCGGTGTTTGTGGCTTCCGCCCAAAAATATTTAGGTAAATTGTTTTCACAAAGCATAGTTCTAGCCATTTCTTGTAAAGTTCTATTTTTCCTCTCAACTACCCCATTTTGTTGAGGAGTTCGAGGAGCCGAAAAATTATGGCTAATACCATTTTCATTTAAAAAATCTTCAAACCCTAAATTTTGAAACTCGGTTCCATGATCACTTCTAATATGTGAAATTCTAAGTTCAAGATCATTTTGGGTTAGATTTGAAAATGTGATGAATTTTTCCAAAGCCTCATCTTTAGTACTTAAAAAGAGAACCCAAGTAAATCTAGAAAAATCATCAACTAGCACAAAAGCAGAAGACTTACCACCCAAGCTCATAGTCCTAATTGGACCAAATAAATCCATGTGAATTAATTGTAAGCATCTACTAGTAGAAACATCATTAATGGATTTAAAGGAAAACCTATGTTGTTTACCCTTTGAGCATGCATCACAAATTTTATCATTTGAGAACTTTATTTTGGGTAAACCTCTAACTAGATTTAGAGAGACTAGTTTTTCTAAAACACTTATGCTAGCATGTCCTAGCTTCCTATGCCACAACCATGCACCATTTTCATTTTGAGCAACTAAGCATGCATGAGATGTGTGTATGTCATCTAAATGCACCATGTATATGTTTCCTATGCAATGACCTATGAGCATAATATTATTAGATTTAATGTCTACAATTTTGCATCCATTTTTATCAAACAAAACATTAAATCCTTTATCACATAGTTGACTTATGCTCAATAAATTGTGTTTAAGACCATCGACATATAAAACATTTTCAATGAGAATGGTAGAGTGATTACCTATGGAGCCAATACCTTTAATGTGGCCTTTGGAGTTGTCACCAAATGTTACTACTCCTCCACTTTTTGGCTTTAGATCCATGAATCGACTCTTGTCTCCAATCATGTGTCTCGAGCATCCACTATCAAGGTACCATGAGTTTTGACTTTGTGCCTTGGCCTTGTAGCAATGCTCCCCCATGGAGGAATCTTCCTCAAGTGCCATGAGGCAAAGGTTAGCCACTTCTTGTTCGTCATCCTCCGATGACTCCTCATCACTCCAAGTAGCAAGCTTGGCTTTGAGTTTTTTCTTCTTCTCAAAGCCCTTCTTCTTGAGTTGAGGGCACTCCGAACGTATGTGGCCGGGTTTATTGCACTCAAAGCAAATGGTTGGATCCTTTCCATCTTCCTTGTTCTTGCTTTTGAAGTCCATCTTCCTTTGGATTTTTCTTCCCCGGTTGGACCTCATAAAGCGTGAGAATCGTTTGGCTATCATAGCCAATTCTTCAAGTTCATCCTCATCACTAGATGAGCTCTCATCATGTTGTGAAGCTTTAGCCTTGAGAGCTATTCCCATCTTCTTCTTCTTCTCTACCTCAAGCTTCTCTACCTTTTTCTCTTCTTTCTTCTTCTCATCTTCCCTTCCTTGCTTCATGATCTCATGAGTAAGGAGAGAACCCACAAGCTCATCAAGCTTCAAAGTCTTCAAGTTCTTTGCTTCGATGATAGCGGTTCTCTTCCCATCCCAAGACTCGGGAAGTGAATAGAGTAGCTTCCGGACAAGCTTGTCTTCCGGTATGATCTCTCCAAATCCCTTTAGACCATTGACGATCGTGGAGAATCGATCGAACATCTTTGACACCGTCTCATCGGACTCCATCTTGAAATTTTCATAACTAAGATTGAGAATTCCAATCTTAGTTTCCTTGACATCATTGGTGCCTTCATAAGTGGTCTCAAGAGTGTCCCACACTTCCTTGGCACTTTCAATTGATGAGACTTTTGAGTAGATGTCCGGACCGAAAGCACAAAATAGCATGTGGAGAGCTTTATCATTGACTTGAATCTTTTTCCTCTCCTCTTCACTCATTTCGGCTTTCTTCTTCAACACCATCTTGCCTTCACCGTCTTGCTTCAATGGAATGTATGGCCCATCCTTAATGACATCCCACACAAGATAGTCATTTGACTTGATGAATAGACGCATTCTATTCTTCCAAAAAGAATAGTTATCACCGTTGAAGAAGGGAGGCTTTGTGGTCGATTGTGACTCGTACATGCCGGAACCGGAGGTAGAAGCCATCTCTTGATAATTTGATGATCACACTCTTCCAAGGATCTCCTCTTGTGGTTGTTAATCCTCAAAGAGTTAAGCTCTGATACCAATTGTTGAGTGGATCGCAAGATCGAAATTGACCAAGAGGGGGTGAATTGGAAATTTAAAGGTTTGTGGTGGAAATTTGCAAATTAAAAATTGATGGACAAGAGATTTAGAGTGGTTCAAGTTCCAAATGAACTCTACATCCACTACCTTAGCTTCACTAAGGATTTGCAACAATTCCACTAAATCGTTCTTCCCCTTTTCTAGGACAAGGAGGCAACCCTTTACAATTTCGGTTGATTTTTCTACCCAAAAATCAACCCAACCCTCACACAAGAGAACAAAGAAATTTGAAGGCTAATGAGGTATCTCTCAATACAAATGATAGCCCCAATACAAGCACTCAACCCAATTTGACAAAATATGAATGAAGATTACAATTGAGATTTTTACACAAAATGGGATTTTTGCACAATTGCTTGATTTTGATGTTTGGATGTTTGCTTTTGGATCAATAGTTGTTGCTGATGCTTTTGGATGTCTCTTTTATACCTTCTCATTGATTTCTAGCCGTTTGGGTGGTTGGGAACAAAAATGGAGCCGTTGGAACCCTCTCTTACCACCATAAATGTAGTCTGCACCAACCCGTTTCGAAACGCGAGGTACCTGTTTCGGAACGGACTAAAATAGAAAGAGCCGTTGGGGTGCATTTAAGAGCCCGTTTCGAAACGCCTTGGGGCCGTTTCGAAACACTTTTGCCACTGTCAAAGGTCGTTTCGAAACGGTCTTAGCCCGTTTCGAAACACCTTAACAGTTTTCAAAAAGTTAGTTAAGAACACTTAACGGTCATATTTTCAAATTAATATTGAGACTTGTTTCGAAACGATATGGATCCGTTTCGAAACGGATTTGCTACTGTCAAGGGTCGTTTCGGAACGGCCTTGTTCCGTTTCGAAACACCCTCTTTATCTTTATAAAATCAGCAAATATTTGAACCGTTGTACTCTTTTTAAATCAAATATGAAGAACCGTTTCGAAACGAGTGATACCGTTTCGGAACGGGGTCAAGTGTTTCGATACACGTTTCGGAACGGTGGTCGACAGTGATGAAAACGTTTCGAAACGCCTGAGGGCCGTTTCGAAACAGGAGCTTAAAATTCACTGTTTTGACTTGAAACACTTAGAAAAAAATATTTGAAAAGCTTGTTTTTAACTTGGGCATAATCTTAAAATTATATAGGGATATTTTGAGGACTTAAAATTCGTTTTGACTTTTTCAATTTAGTCCTTAGGTTTTTAGTTATATCAAAATTAAAATATTTGTTTCACAGGTTGTATCAGCTTCAAGCTCATTTTCCATCTGCTAGTTTGTGTAATTCTGCTGTTAGTGAGTATGATCTTACTCAGTCTTGTAATTCTTCTGCTATTTGTAATTCTGCTAGTATAGGTTCTTGTTCTTCTAAGACTGGTAGTTTTCAGCTTTGGCATTTAAGACTAGGGCATCCTTCTAAGCAAAGGATGAAGGTTTTTAGTACTTTGTGTGATCATATACCTAATGTTTCTTTGAGTTGTTTTGATTGTGATACATGTCATTTGGCAAAGCAAAAGAGGCTTTCCGTTCCTGTAAGTGTTTCTAAGTCAGAATGTATTTTTGATTTAGTTCATATGGATGTTTGGGGTCCTTTCCCAGTCAAGAGCATATACGGTCATCTATACTTTTTAACTGTTGTAGATGATAGGAGTCGTTTGTCTGGATTTTTCCTATGCATGCTAAGTCTGAAGTTAGGCAATTAATCATTGATTTTTGTCAATTTGTTCAAACTCAGTTTTCCAAGAATGTTAAATGTATAAGAAGTGATAATGCAAAAGAGTTTGACATGATTGATTTTTATAAATCCAAAGACATTGTCCATCAGAACTCCTGTGTCTATACTCCTCAACAGAATAGTTTAGTAGAACGAAAACATCAACATTTGTTATCTGTTGCTAGAGCCTTAAAGATTGATTCTTCTTTGCCTTTGCATTTCTGGATTGATTGTATTCTTCATGCTTCTTTTCTAATAAATATTACTCCAACCCCTGTTTTAGAAAATAAAACTCCATATGAAGTTTTGTTTCAAAAGATGCCTAAATTTGATATGTTAAAAGTTTTTGGTTGTTTAGCCTATGCCTCTGTGTTACTTAAACCATCTACAAAAATGGATCCTAGGGCTAAAAGATGTGTTTTCTTAAGATTTCCCAAAAACATTAAAGGATTTAGATTATATGATCTTGAAACAAGATCTGTTTTTGTATCTCGAGATGTTGTATTTTTAGAAAACATTTATCCCTTTCAGCAAAATGTTTCTAAAAAGAAAAGTGATTATATTTTTCCTACACATAATGGTTCTACAATTTTTGAAGATATTTCTGATAAACCTTCAAATTTTGTAGCTAATAATCTTGATACACAAACTTTATCTAATTCTGATAATAGTGCCATTAATTCTGATTTGTCTAAATCTGTTAATGATGGGATTAATTCTGTTAACAATGAGATTAATTGTGTTAATGATCAGACTATTTTTGTTATAAATCCACAACCTGATCTCAATCCCAATAATGTTCCTACTTCTGGTTTTGAAAATGGAACTCACTCTCAGCATTTAACACAAGTTTTAAGTAGACCTTCTAGAAGTAAGCATTTGCCTCAGAAGTTTAAAGATTACCAAGTGGATCTCCCTGGATCAAGAACAACTCCATATACTATTTCTCAAGTGATGTCCTTCCATCATATCTCTCCTGCTTATCATAGTTTTATTAATGCTATAGAAGTCTTAACTGAACCTAAGAATTATAAAGAAGCTGTATTGCATTCTTGTTGGCAAAATACTATGAATGAGGAAATAGCTGCTTTAGAAAGAAACAATACTTGGGAACTTGTTCCTTTGCCTAAAGGTAAGACTACTATAGGATGTAAATGGGTCTTTAAGACCAAACTAAAATCTGATGGATCTTTAGAACGTTATAAAGCAAGACTAGTAGCAAAAGGGTATACCCAGCAAGCTGGGATAGATTTTTTACATACCTTTAATCCAGTAACTAAAATCACTACTTTTAGAATGTTAATTGCTGTTGTTGCTGCTAAAGGCTGATTTTTACATCAATTAGATGTAAATAATGCATTTCTTCATGGTAATTTAGATGAAGACGTCTTTATGGAACCACCTCCTGGTTTTAACAGTCAAGGGTTAGTTTGTAAACTTAATAAAAGTATTTATGGTCTAAAACAAGCAAGTAGACAGTGGAATGAACGTTTAACTCCTGCCCTTTTATTACAAGGTTTTAAAAGAGCTGATTTAGATTCTTCTTTGTTTGTTAAAGGGTCTGAAGAAAACTTTATAACATTAGATGTGTATGTTGATGATATAATAATAGCTAGTCCTAACATGCATGTTATTAATTCTATAAAGACTTTTCTTCATGATACATTCAAAATTAAGGATCTTGGCAATTTGAAATATTTTCTAGGTCTTGAGATTGCTAGGTCTGATAAGGGCATTAATCTTAGCCAAAGAAAATATACTCTTGATCTTCTTAAAGACACTGGTTTTTTAGGTTCTAAACCAGCTTCTACACCAATTGCTACTACCACTAGACTTTCTAAAACTGAAGGA
The DNA here is from genome assembly GCA_030270665.1 of Hibiscus trionum. Classification (NCBI taxonomy): domain Eukaryota; kingdom Viridiplantae; phylum Streptophyta; class Magnoliopsida; order Malvales; family Malvaceae; genus Hibiscus; species Hibiscus trionum. Next base: position 1,008,157 of record BSYR01000007.1, on the reverse strand, counting down.
GAACCTTTGTCTGATATTTTTTTCTTTTAGAAGGCTAGTTGGCAGACTGCTTTATTTAACTAATACAAGGCCTGACATCTCTTTTGTTGTTCAGCAGCTCTCTCGGTTCATTTCAGCACCTACATCTTTACATTTAGTAGCTGCTCATAGAGTAATGCGTTATTTAAAAGGTTCTCCTGGACAAGGACTTTTCTTCCCTGCTTCTAATGATTTCAAGCTTCATGTCTTTTCAGACTCGGACTGGGCATCTTGTCCAGATTCAAGATGGTCAACAACTGGGTTTTGTGTCTTCCTTGGTCACTCTTTGATTTCCTGGAAATCTAAGAAACAACAAACTGTTTCTAGATCATCCAGTGAAGCAAAGTATAGGGCCATTGCTTCTGTTACTTGTGAACTGCAATGGCTCACTTATCTTTTAAATGATTTACATATTTCTTTATCCACATCCAATTTATATTGTGATAATCTTTCTGCAATTAAACTTGCAGAGAATCCTGTGCATCATGAACGTACGAAGCATATCAAAATTGACTGTCATCTCATCCGGGAAAAGATTCACAGTAAGCTTATTAATTTACTACCTGTCTCCAGTCCAAATCAGTTGGCAGATTGCTTCACCAAAGCTCTTCCTACAACTATTTTTTTATCTTCTATTTCCAAGCTGGGCATACAAGATTTGTATGCTCCACCTTGAGGGGGGCTAATAGAATAGTAATCAGTTAGTTGTTTAGTTAGGTTGTCAAGGGTTAGTTAGCTGAGGTGGCAAGATTGTAAAGTTTCAATCTTGGATCACTTGTGTAGTATATATTAAACGTTTGAGGATATTATTTTAATTAAGCCAATTTAATAAAAGATCAGTTTTACTTTTAATTCTTGTTTTCTATTCTTTTCATATCGAAAGCTTTACCCGACTGTTCTCCTTCTTCTCCTCACGATTTTTTCTTCCAATCTTAAGGGAAAACTATCAGAGAAATTTAGATTCAATAGAGGTTAGCATGCTTTAGGGTTTATATGTGTTTTTGCTATATTTGGATGATTGTTGTGTATTATATATGATTAAAGTTTTTAATTTACCCACATTAATTTTTCATTTTGGACACAAGTCACTTTGATGGCTAATGTGTAGCTCGTTACTCATGTCGGACCATCCCGGTCAGGTAACTGACGTCACACATTCTTCTAAATGATGACATCCATCGCAATAAACACGTTGAACATGTGTGGCTGCCTTAACCTCCATAACCTCACCTGGTCTTTGTAAAAACTTCATCATGTCACTTTTGCCACATTGTGCCTTCTAGATGACACTCTTGTTGTGGGATATTGGCATACATTCATGGCTATTCTCTCTACATTGTCATAAGCTTCATTGTGGGATTTTATCATGTAAAGTCTCATTAGCTGATGCATCTACAACTATCCGTGTGTGTGCATTGAATCCGTTGTAAAATATCTCCATTTGTAGCTAATGTTGGAAACTATGCACTAAATAGTAAATACCGTCTAAGTAAATCGTTGAATCATGTTCATGTATTCTTTCAATTTTATTTATCTTAATAGTATTTTTTATTTCTAAATATCATTATATTATTACACTTGTAATGATTAGCATGTAATGTGCTACGCACAAATACAAAGTAATAAGTACCATATTTTGTTGCACTCACCAAGTGGATGAAATTTTTTTATATAAAATATATTTATAAAAATTTATTCAACAAATTATCTTACATTACATACTATAATTCGGACCAACCCGCATTGCACACCTGAGTGAGTTTGGTGGGTGAGTTTCCTAACAGAAATTTTCTGAAAAACATTAACAGTTAGTTGATCGTTTCAGTCCAAAAAGAATTTATTTGAAAGAGAAATTAATTAAGGGTTTAAATTATCAAAGGAAAACTTTTAGGGTTCAACGGAAGAAAGTAACAAACATTGAGGGTTTTTCGTGCCATTATGCTTTTTGTTCACCGACAAAGCAAACACAGATCAATCAAATTTGCAGCTTTCAAAAAAGTCGGTACTTCACACTCTCAGCCACTGATTCTAAAATCGACAACTCCGGATCCTCGCCAAAACCGCCATTGCTCGCCGTTGTTTTGAGGCTTTCAACAATGAAACTTCTCGGCTATGTCGATTCCCTCGTAATCCAAACGTCGATCAAATTCGCGGCCTTTATTTTCATCTCCGTCTCTTTCTTTTACTTAGGCAAACACTGGTCCAATGGTTCCCGCCAGTTCATCTTCTTCTCCCGCCAATCCTCTTCTGAAACGACATCACCTCTCATCGCTCTTTCTCCTAATCTCAATAAAGAATTCAATATCTCCGCTCTTATTAACACTCCCGGACCATATCCGGTTAAAAAAACTCGTCCTCCGCCTCCGCCTCCACCGCCAGAGTTTGAGAGTTTCGGGATTCTAGATGAGAATGGTACGATGTCCGATAATTTTAAGATCGGCGAGTTCGATCCGAATTTGGTGGAGAATTGGGGGAACGGAACGGAGATTGGGACGGAAACGGGTAAAGAGGATGTTAAGTCTACGTTTAGGGTTAAGAAGTTTGGGTTTTGTGGAGAGAATATGAGAGAGTATATACCGTGTTTGGATAACGTGGAAGCGATTAAGAAGCTTAAATCAACGGACAGAGGAGAGAGATTTGAACGACATTGCCCGGAGAAAGGGAAAGGATTGATTTGTTTGATTCCAGCTCCAAAAGGATATCACCCTCCGATCCCCTGGCCTAGGAGCCGCGATGAGGTAATATGTTATGTTTAATTTTGAAATATATGTGCCAAAGTAAATGGAATAACGGGTTATTCTTGTATATTCTTGTGTTGTTTAACTACTTGGTCTAAGGCTCTAAGCTCGGTGAATACTTCAACTCATAATGGAAAATTTCGAGCTCAGTTCAAGTTACTTGTGTAGAACTAGACTGAGTAATGAGTGATTTATTTCTGAGATTTTTCTGGTTTTCGGTGTTTAGGAAGGACAAATTTAATGGAGTGCAGTGTATCAAGCTGAGCTGAGTTTCCTTTACGAGTTCACAATTAGAAACGATTGGTTATTAGTTTCTTGTAGCTCATTTGGAAAGTGCTTTATTGATTACAGCATTGTTGAGTGGAGTTAAGTTCAGCTGGTGAAGCATACAATAGAGAGATGTAACTTTAGGCGTTATATTTTGGTGGTTTTGCTTTCTTTTTCACCATGTGTATCCAAGGCGAGGGGGTTGGAAGAAAAGATATTTTGAGTGTTTTCTTTTTTCCATTTCACCATCTTTTTTGTGCTTTTGCAAGTATTTTTGTTACTGTTTGATTCGTTTATTGGTTCTTTCTCTAATTTGTAGCATAACTAGTTGTCTAATATTGATATACCGCTTCAATGGATAGGTATGGTTCAACAATGTTCCTCATTCACGTCTAGTGGATGACAAAGGTGGTCAAAATTGGATTTCCAAAGGAGGGAAGGATAAATTCAAGTTTCCTGGAGGTGGCACACAGTTCATACACGGGGCAGATCAATACCTGGATCAGATTTCTAAGGTTATTATAAAAAATTTAAATGCATAAAAAATCTGGATTTTGTTCATGATAATTAAAATTTAATCTGTATATTCAGATGGTTCCTGATATTACATTTGGTCATCATATTCGGGTTATTCTGGATGTTGGATGTGGTGTGGCAAGTTTTGGTGCCTATTTGCTGTCTCGGAATGTTATAACCATGTCAATAGCTCCCAAAGATGTCCATGAAAACCAGATTCAATTTGCACTTGAGCGTGGAGTACCTGCAATGGTGGCTGCATTTGCGACTCGCCGTTTATTGTACCCAAGCCAAGCCTTTGATTTGATACATTGTTCTAGATGCCGTATCAATTGGACTCGTGATGGTAAACATTTTGTTCTATCATATCTAGTCATTTTCTGTTAGCAAAGAAAATTAAGGAAAATGTTAATAATTTTGGTGCCATTTGAATTATCATCTCCTCGTGAACTTCAGGATTTAGCAACCCCATGCTCTCATTCCATTTTATTACTTGTTCACTTTTCCAATGAGAAATTTCTTCTACAATACTGGTTTCCTTTGCTTTGCCAATAAGTTTTCCTTCTATCATTTCTTCTTAAGAAAAAAAAAACACGTTTATCCCATCTTTTTTTCACAAATGTTCTCATGTTTAATTAGATCTCCCTAGAATATTATTTTCATGTCAAATTCTGGGATTTGTTCTAATGCATCCTTCCATTCCTATGCTTTGTAATGCAGATGGAATTTTGCTTCTCGAGGTCAATAGAATGCTCAGGGCTGGTGGATATTTTGCTTGGGCCGCTCAGCCAGTTTACAAGCATGAAGAGGCCCTTGAGGAACAGTGGGAAGGTATAAATTCTGGACCTAGAAGTAGAATCCATGCTATGCATGCACAAAACGTTATAATTATGTACTCCTTTGGCACTAGAAAGTTCAACTTTATAGCAAACCAACAACTAGTTGGTCTAGTGGTATGAGGCAATAGATCCCTTAAGCAAGGTCAGGGGTTCGAATTCTGACATTGTGAATGGAGAAAATTGGATTAGGAGAGTCGCCCCCATAATGAGTTGGAAACCAGTGGTTATACAAAAAAAACATTTAAATTTTATCTTGGTTGAGCATTTTTTTCTTTTCTTTTTGACTTGTGTTCTTTTGATCAAATTTGTTTGTATAGCAGCTTGTACAGAATTACATGATTATTTCTTGATTTTTTGTATTTTCAGAGATGCTTAACCTTACTACTCGCCTCTGCTGGAATCTTGTAAAGAAGGAAGGATATGTTGCAATATGGCAGAAGCCCTTTAATAACAGCTGTTATTTAAGCCGTGAACCCGGGACTAGTCCTCCTTTGTGTGATCGAGCTGATGACCCAGATGATGTTTGGTATGTTCACCACTCTTACTTTTATTTGGAAAACTATGCATTATATGATGCTTAAGGAATGCTGATTTTGTTTCTGATGGATTTCATCAGTTGAGCAATGTCAATTTAATTTGTATAATGTTATAATTTCATCAGTCTTCCTGGATTAATTTTAAACTTATTCTGAAACCTAGAACTTCCTTAGTCCTTTTCATTTTGGTTGGTGTGACTAGTTTCAAGTTACTTGGTTACATGATATTTGCTTAATCTCTCAGGTATGTTGATCTGAAGGCCTGCATTAGTCAACTTCCTGAGAATGAATATGGTGCAAATGTTGCTCTTTGGCCTGCTCGTCTGCAAATTCCACCTGACAGGCTGCAGAGCATACAGATTGATTCGTCCTTGGCCAGAAAAGAGCTCTTCATGGCAGAATCAAAATACTGGAATGAAATAGTGGCAAGCTATGTCCGTGTTCTGCATTGGAAGAAATTTCAACTAAGAAATGTGTTGGACATGAGAGCTGGCTTTGGAGGGTATTCTTTTTTTAACCTAGCCTTGTATTGTTCTACCATTATCATACTTGTTTCAGCATTTCTCAAATCTATGATTGATGTAATTTTTTCTGCAGATTTGCAGCAGCTATAATTGAGAATCAGCTTGATGCTTGGGTTCTTAATGTGGTCCCTGTTAGTGGGCCTAATACCTTGCCTGTTATTTATGATCGTGGATTAATAGGGGTCATGCATGACTGGTACTTTTTCTTTTTCATAATTCCAATCTGGAAGCTCTGTGTAGTAGATTGCATTATAATGGATGCACTTCCATTGATGATTTTAACCATTCCGTTGCTTCAAAATGTTACGGGTTCAATATTTGTTTTATTAGTCAGATTATATGGGAATGCGATAAACTAGAAGTATGTTATGGTTGTTACTATTGCTACGACTGAGTTATTAGCTAAATTGTCCTCATTTACCAGGTGCGAACCATTTGATACTTACCCAAGGACCTATGATTTTTTGCATGCCGCAGGCCTCTTCTCAATTGAGCGGAAAAGGTATGTACACCAACTCGGTCTAATGTTTCTCTGCTAGCTGATTCTTGAAGTTATGGTCAACTCAGGGCATCAATTTTTGCTTGAAAACAGAAGATTTCAATCAGCACCTTCAACGGTGTAATTCATTTTTTAGATAAATATTCAAGGTCAGAAAATTGCTTGTTTTATGGAATAGTAAGAAAGGATGGTGGTCTTTGATAGGGGCATTGCCACCACATGACATGGGAGTTCATTATATATGGTCCAGTTTATTTATTCATATGTACTTTTATATCAGATGCAATATGTCTACAATTATGCTTGAAATGGACCGGATATTGAGACCTGGTGGACGAGTATACATTCGTGATTCTCTCGATGTAATGGGTGAACTTCAAGAGATTGCAAAAGCAATGGGTTGGCATCCGACTCTACGCGATACATCTGAAGGTCCTCATGCAAGTTACAGGATCTTAACATGTGACAAGCGATTACCTCGCCGTTGAACAAAAATATAAAGGAGAACTCCAAGTTGTACTCTCTTATATTTACCGACACGAATTGAGAAGGTAATTCAAAGAGGTAAATGCATCTTCCATGCGAAAGGAAGGAGCTCAAGTATTGATATTTTAACAGGTGTGCGATCATCGGCCAGGGGAAGGCAGATGGTGTGGAGTCTGCTTCGGAGATGATGAAGCCAGACATTTGATATCCTTGGCCGAAGGGGTAACATGATATTATTTTAGAGCTCTTTTCTATTCCATGTTATACTTAGATTCTGACGTCTATAATTTTTTTTCTTTTTCATGTATTCAGTTCTCTTATAGTTTTTTTTCTTTTTTTCAATGTTACTCAAATGGCCTTGATGGGATTTGATCCCTAAACCTCTTGCAGGAGAGTCCAAGCACCTACGAAATTTTCAACAAATATTTTATTTATGTTATAAGAAGTTATTTATCAACAAAGGGTAAATTATACCGTTTATCACTCAACTATCTTCTCACTTTTATTTTAGTCACTTAACTTTCAAAATTTCTAATTTAATAACTCAATTTTTCACATTGATTTTTTTCCATCACTCTACCGTTAACTATCTAACAGTGTTATGACTTGGCCGTCTTCATATGCATGCCATTAAAAGATTTTTCGAAGCTTTTGATCCTCCCTTAAGAGCCTCTAATTTGTTTCAAGTGTAGTGTTATTTTGAGCCCCTACGCCTTTGTTTGACCTCCATTCCCCTCTACATTATATCTTTTTTTCTTTTTTCATATCCATCAAAGCTATCGATTTTCTCTTTCATTTTTTTTGGAAAATATATGTAGTTTAATTATTTGTTTGTTTTGGTAGATGAATTGTGTTGTTTTTAGTTTTTCTTTGATTTAGTTCTTAGTGGTTTTCTTTTGATATGTTTGAGGTTTTAGCTTTTTTTTTTAATCAAAGAGCTTTTTATTTTTTAATTTAACTAATTAGTGTTCTATTTTTGTATGGGTTCCTAGAAATTTGAGAAATTTTGATTACTGGGAAAGTGTTTTGTTCTGGGAAATATGTTTGGCAAAAATTAAATAGTGATTGAAAATGAAAATATTGATTTTTAATAAAAAAATCAGAAAAAACAAAGGAAAATAAAGTAAAAAGAGAAGAAAGTAAATGAACAACACTTGATAGAAAATCAGTAAAGCAAAAGCGTGTACCCACATGATTATGAGCGTGAGGAATTTAGGTTGATTTGGGCAGAAAAGATGAAGAAGAAATAAGAAAAGAGGAAAGTTGAAAAAATTATTATTATTTGGACTTTTATATGGATTCAAAGCGACGTCGTTTTAGTGGTTTTTGTAAAGACTCAAAATAACGTCATTTTGATGAGTCATCAGACTATTTGACATGTCATCATATCGTTTGTGATTTTACGGCCGAGTGACAAGAAACGAACCAATTTCAAAGTTGAGTAATCAAATTAAATTTTTTAAAGTTGAGAGACTAAAATAAGAGTAATAAGAAAATTAAGTGATTAACGGTGTAATTTATGCATCAACAAAAAATAAAATGAGATGACGTAGGAAAGGCATTTGGGATTTGAACCTATGTACTGTGATAATGATTAAGATACTTGGCCATTATGTTAAATTAAAATTCTACAATAATTTTAACAAAACAAAGTTTTAACATACACTGCAATTAAATTTAAAAATCAAAAATAAAATTACTTTTTTTATTTTGTATCGAATAAAATTATTTATTTAAAATATATTATTATTATTAAAATTTAAAAACTAAATTTATAATATTTATTTATGATAGATTATAAATTATATTTAAAAAATAAAACAATTTTTTTAGAATTTATGATATTTATTATGATAGAATATTTATTTAGAATATAAATATTATTTTAATTTTTAAATATATAATTAATTTAAAATTTATAATATATCATAAATTTAATTTTTAGAATCTAATAATAATTTTATAAAATAAATAAATTGTTTTCTATTCTCAAACAAAGTATGAAAAATAATTTTAGTTTGATTTTTAAATTTAATTGTAGTTTAAGTTAAAAATTTGTTTCTTTAAATTATAGTTTTAGAATTTTATTTAAGTTTGGCGACTAAGGGTCTTAATCACTCTCACGAGCACATGGGTTCAAATTTCTTTTCTGTATTAATATTATTTTATTTTATGTTGATAATTTCGTATAACTTAAATAATTGTTTTGTTGAAAATTCTACATAAATAAGACTTGACTTAGTGGCTAAGCGTTTGTACCCTCGTGCAAAAGGCTTTTTCATCAAATCCCTCCAAAACCATTTGAGCTTTTTTATAATTCTTTGTTTTTCATTGTTAAATAAAGGGGTGACACATGTCACCGTTTTACTTGTCGAATAAATTTAAAGAAAAATAATATGTAGAGGAGAGAGAATTTTTTTTTTAAAAATAAATCCACGTCAACATCACTGTTAGTTTTTAAGAGTCAGTGATCAAAATAGAAAAAAAAAATAATGTTAATGACGGTTTTGTCCAAAAAAATAGTTCGGTGATCAAAACATGAAAAAACTATAGTTTAGTGACTATTAGTGTAGTTTACTCTAATATTTATTTGTCAATAGTTGGATACCATTTTTTAAAAGAATATTTGAAAATGGAAGAAGCAACATAATTTTCTTTTATTCTTTGAATAATATTGACTATAATAAATCAGAAGCAACATCACATACTTGTGATTTGTTGCAAAAAATAGCAGTGGTTATAGCAATGTCAGAGTATAAATGGGTATCTTTAAGCACAAAAATCCCACACCTTACTTTATTTAATGATGTAACATGCATGAAATGCAAACTAGAGAAATATATGCAAAACACAAAGGAAAGTACTAAAGATCAAGGTAAGTCTAGGACTAACGTCTAACAGAGATACAAATATAACTCTTTTTCGGGTGTTATGTGATTTGTGACATTCTCCTCCACCAAATCTAACAACATCTCTGAAATAAAATTGAATTGAGTGATATTGAAACTTCCTTTGGTGCCTTGGCTCAGTCCCAACTCGATTTTGTGTTGGTTAGTCCCACCCATCAGACTACTCGCCTTAGCCTTTCATTTTGTTGCCATATAATTTTATTTGTTCCCCCCACAGTTGTAGGAGCTCTCATACTAGTTGTGATTTTTCTTTGAGGAAATGCTTGAATGCCACCATACTGAACACTGGATGGGCTCTCGGGATTGTCTCATCAACCATGAACCATTCTTCTTTCATGAAGTTGGATGCACCATCCACATTTCTCATAGGTGATTGACCCTTTGGCAACTCAGCAAGCTTCGATCCTTTTCACCAGTGGCTCCTCAGAATTGACTACCATAGAACCATACTTCAAAGCCTCGGTACTCTCGAGTTTATCGTTCTTTTTGGGAAAACTTACAACTTATGTGGCCCTTTATAATAGTAACACTTCAGTTTCTCAAGTTTCTTTTCCCTCGGCTTAATGGTCTTTTACTTTACAATCATGCAAAGTCTCTTTACCTTTATTTTAGGCTTGTCATATCCTTTGGTGGTTGCAGAAAGGTTAGCTTTCTTGTGATATCCCTTTATCATATGTGAAGCACAATAAAGAAGCCTTTCAAAGGCTTCCTTTCTTTTTTCTTCTCCAAATCAATGGTTGACTTTGCTTTTCACTTGATGTCTTCCACTCGCTGTCGCAACCGCCTTTTTATGAGAGGCTTCGACGTTATGAAAAAACAATTTTAAAAATCAACGGAGTCGCCACCAATCTTTTTTTTTTTTTGAAAAAAGTGTGACTGGATCACTTTTAAAAATAGGGTTATTTTAATAAAACGTTTTTTGGTTTTAATAAAACAACAGTTTTGGTATGCAAAAATCAGAAAATGGGTTCGGGGTTCGGTTACGCGTGGGGAAGGGTTAGCACCCCACGACGCTCAAATTTGGTACCTAATTGGTTTTAAAACCGGAATTAGCAAGTTCAAAAAAGTTCGACTTTACTTGTCTGTTTAATGAATATTGGTCTATTTTAACGGCCTTATCGCCCGGGAGATGAACTTTAATCACCGCCAACATTTCTGGCGCTAATCCTTCATTCATGTTTGATAAGACACCGCATTAAATTAAGTTTTCACTATTCAAGCAACAAATAAACTTAGTGTGTTGAGCATTTTTATTTAATTCTAAGTTTAATTATTTAAAAGTCCTAAAAACGTCTAAGTTTTTTATTCCTAAGTTAAAGTTTAAATATGCTTAAGTGTATTTTATTTTTATGAAGAATATTTTTCAACAAACAAATCTCTATCTAAGCTTTAGTCCCTAATCCTAAGTTTTCACCTATTTCTAAAACAAGCAAGCAAACTTTTTATTCTTTTGAATTTTACCCTTTTTATTATTTTTTTTAAAAGCCTTTTATATTTTTACTTTTATTTTCTAAGCAAAAACTCCTTTTTACGTTTTTTTATCCTTTTATGTTTTTTTGTGCTTTTTACCTTTCTCATTTTTTTATGTTTTTTTACCATTTTGTATTTTTTCTTTTTTAAAAGAATTTTTCACTCCTTTTAAATTCATTTTCATTTTTCTATTTTAAGTTTTTTTTTTCTCTTTTAAAACAACCCATTTTAAAAAAAAATGAACTTTATTTTCCTTAAAGAACTTTTTCCTTTTTTCAAAAATTAATTTAAATATCCTAGACCCTAATTTTACTTCAAAACCCTTTTTATTTTTTCCTTCTTGAAAAAACTTATTTTCTTTTTTTCTTTCTAAAAAAAGCATTTTTATTAATTTTTCTTTTAAAAATCATTTTGCCCATCAATTATTAAAACAAATAAAAAAACTCTTTTTAATTTTCTAAAATCAAACCCTTTATTATCTAACACCTCACATTATTATTTCTTCTAATTAAATCCCTAATTTCAAGTTTTTCAATTTAACCACATTTATTTAGTTTATTCATGCATTTTAAATCTAAACATCTTCTAAATTATTTTCTACATTTCTAAAGATCAAAATCACTTTAACAACATTTTTTTAATAGCATGCAAATATTTTAGGATCAAACTAAAAATTTAAACGAAATTTAAAACAAAAAAAAGTTACCGGAATCGTGAACGATTTTCCGACTCCGATAAAGCAACCTAAAAATCACAAACAACACAAAAACACCAAAATTTAACCAAGAACAAACATATAATTAACATAAAAATTAAACAAAGAAAGGATAGAAAATTTACCTAGAAATCGACGAACGATGAACTCGAACTCAAGCTTCTCGAAATGCTCCAAACCACCTCCGGAAAATTGCTCCAAACTCGATTTTCCTCTCCAAAAATTTCCAGCCAACTCAAAAAAAATTCAGAGAATTTTCAGATTTTTCTTTAACCTTTTTAGTGGTTTTTCTCTCAATTTTTTTTGTGTGTTGAACAATAAAGCATTTGGGGGTTTTATAGTTGATTTTTAGCCTCGAATTCAAGCCAAATTCGGATTTCAATCCCCAATTTGAAGCTAAAATCAGACAAGAAACTTGATACCCGGTAAAACCCCCAAGAAATCATCCATTTTGAACAAAATTCGGGATAAAATTTCCCATTTAATTCGAATCTAGGGTTTATTATTTAGTTTCAGTTTTTGCAGATTTCGGCGGCTATAAGCAACGACAGCGAGCAGGGTTGGTGGCCACGTGACGGCGAAAACGAGACGGACCGGCCGGTACCGGCCACGTCACCGGCCGTGACTGGCAGACGGCGGACAGCCTCCCCCATGTCGCGACAGAAGGTTTGGTTGGGCTGGAGCTGTTGGCTCGCGCACGTGGGCCCTTTTTTGTTGTTTTTTGACACTTTTTTTTGCTGTTTTTCATTTCATTTAACATTTTTATTTCCTTTTTGTTCAAAATTATTAAACATCATAATTATTATTATTATTTTCCTTTTTTATTTCTTTTTTACCTTTTACTTTAAAAATGAGCTTCAACATAAAATGGGCTTTATTCTCTTCATTTAAAAGTGACTTTTTTTTTGAAATGGGCTCTTTTTGAAAATGTGTTTTTATTTAAGAAAAAGGTGGGCTTTAAAAGGATTTTTAATTTTAATTTTTTAATATATTTTTTCTATTTTTAAAAAAAAATATTATTTAAAGCTAGGATGAAAATTTAGTGACAACAGATGCCCCTCTTTGCTTATCTCTGTGAAACAAAGATAAAGTAAAGACGAAAAGACACAAATTTTCACATGATTTACTGATTGGTTCCATTCTCCGAATGCCTGAACAGATAGGCGTGCTCTATTCTCCTTATGCTCGAATAGCTAAGCTGGGTTCTATTCTTCTTATGCCCGAATAGTTGAGCTGGGTTCTATTCTCCCAAAATGCCTAAGCAACCGAGTTGGGTTTTGTCCTCTCAAATGCTCAATTAGGCCAAGTTTTCTGAAAACTTTCATCCTCCTTATGCTTGGATGAATAAGCAAGCTCCATTCTCCTTATGCCTGAACGGATAGGCGAATCTTCTGAAAACTTCATCCTCCTTATGCTTGGATGAATAAGCAAACTCCGTTCTCCTTATGCCTGAACGAATAAGTGAATCTTCTGAAAAACTTTCATCATCCTTATGCTTGGATGAATAAGCAAACTCCATTCTCCTTATGCTTGAACGGATAGGCGAATCTTCTGAAAAGCTTCATTCTCCTTATGCTTGGATGAATAAGCAAACTCTCATTTGAACATGTCTTCTATATACCTGAAAAAAAAACAAAATGCAACATACAATACAATTATGATGTGCATGCTCCTAGGGATGTCTAAAACATGAATGCATGACAAATTTTTCCTTTTAAAACTCCTTTTTCTTAGACCATTTTTTTAATTTTGATGAAATTCTAGTTATCAAGGCCAACCCGATTAATCATGAACTCTCTCTCCTAAACTTGTGTAAATCAAAACAATTTGCCTCACTCTTCTTTCAACCCTTCTTGGCTTTTTGGCTTTGAATTCACAATTCTCTGAGACAAGGCCATCTCCCTTGCTCTAGAAATCACTCATGAGTTATGAACAATTATGACTCTTTCTCATTTTCTGATCTTCTGCTGACTGGTTCAATTCCATTCTTACTTCATTGAAAACATTTAATCCTTATCTATCTTCTCAATCGACATTTTCGTATACAGGGATACACACCCTAAGTCAAGTTTCGATCTGATAAGGCTGCTCTTATCATCATATAAGGAAGTCTGGTGGTTAAGAAATGTTGTTTAAGCGCCCAGACATTCATATGGATTTTCTTCCTTTTAAAAAGTTTCGCAACAAGGCTTTACTTTTCTTTCTTTAAACATCTTAACACCGTATGCCCCAAATAAAAATTATGGAACACTTCATAGTCCCTCAACTTTTCAAACATTCTCAAAGTAATGCTCAAAAATCTTTTGCATATATAAATGATTGTCAAATCCATTAATCCTTATTTCAAAGCAAGATGCTAACAAAGATAGGGAAAGAAACAAGAAAGCAAGAAAAATTCATGAATCAAATTTATTAATGTTGTGGCAAACATAAGAAGGTTTATGAAAAGGAAGGGAAACAAGTATTCAAATATCAATAGTCCAAACTTCTCCTTCCAAACGCCAGAAGTAATCTTGAATGCCACCAGTGTCGAGGAAGCCCTGAGTACAATGCATGATTTGTGAAGCCTCGAAATCTATTACATTATCTGAGCCGCCCTTTACGGGTTTTCAACTCAAATCCTCATTTGTTTCAAAACGCCCTTTGCGGGTTTTCATTTTGAACCCTCATTTTCTTTTTCTTTTTTTTCTTCTCTTTTTTTTCTTTTTTTTCTTTTTTTCTTTTCTTTTTTTCTTCAGGCATGGTACTTCTTGACAGTATCAGAGTTTACCGGGTTTTGAAACTCGTTTCCATCCATCTCAGCTAAAATCAATGCTCCTCCTGAAAGAACCTTTGTCACAATGTACGGTCCTTCCTAATTAGGCGCCCATTTTCCTCGAGGATCACTTTGAATTGGCAATTTCTTCTTTAGGACCAAATCGCCTTCTTGGAATTCTCTAGGGTGAACCTTCTTTTCATAAGCCCTAATCATCCTTCTTTGGTACATTTGACCATGACATACAGCTTTCAGCCTCTTTTCCTCGATTAAGTTCAACTGGTCATACCTTGCTTGAACCCATTCTGCCTCTTCTAACTTGGCTTCCATCAAGACACGCAACGATGGTATCTCTACCTTGATTGGTAGAACAACTTCAACTCCATATACTAATGAGAACGAAGTTGCCCCAGTAGATGTTCGTATCGTTGTTCGATATGCATATAGAGAAAATGGTAACTTTTCATGCCAATCTTTATACGTATCAGTCATCTTCGCGACTATCTTCTTAATATTCTTATTGGCTGCTTCTACTGCTCCATTCATCTTTGGGCGATATACTACCGGATTACGATGCTTGATGTTGAATTGCTAACAGACCCCAACAATCATTCGGTTGTTCAGATTAGAGGTATTGTCTGTGATTATGCTTTCTGGCAAACCATATCGACAAATGATTTCTTTCTTTAAGAACTTGCATACAACGGATCTAGTTACATTTGCATATGAGGCCGCTTCCACCCACCTTGTGAAGTAATCAATGGCTACCAAGATAAAGCGATGACCTTTTGATGTTTTCGGATGAATCTGCCCAATGACACATATGCCCCACATAGAGAATGGCTATGGAGACGACATGACGTGAAGAGACTGAGGAGGTGCATGAACCTTGTCAGCATATACTTGGCACTTGTGGCATTTACGGGAATAATTAATGCAATCCCCTTCCATTGTCGACCAATAATATCCTAAGCGCATAATTCTTCTTGCCAGAGTGAAACCAACAGGGTGGGTTCCACAAATGCCTTCATGAGCTTCTGCCAAGATTAATTGCACTTCTTTTGCATCCACGCATCTTCGTAATACTTGGTCTCGACTTCGTTTGTAGAGGATCTTCCCATCAAGCGTGTAACACGATGCCATTTTCCTGATCATTTTCTTTTCATTTTCTGAAGCCTGTGCTGGGTATTGTTGCAGCTTTAAGTACTGTAAGATGTCGTGGAACCACGGTAAACCATCTTCTTCTACATTATAACAATATGATGGGGACTCAATCATTTGCAACTTAATGGGTATCATCTCTGAACCCTCACTTGCTTTAAACGTGGCAGCCAAGGTAGCTAACGCGTCAGCCATCTGGTTATAAATTCTTGGGAGATGCTTAAAAGTAATTGCCTCGAACTCTTTAGCTAACTCGAGGACCAAATTGTGATATTCTATCAGTTCTGCATCTTTTGTTTCCCATTCGCCACGAGTTTGGTAGATAATCAAAGCTGAATCCCCATAGACTCTCAACTTTTGGATTTTTCTGTTGATGGCTTCCCTTGGGCCCATCATGCATGCCTCGTATTCTGCCATATTATTGGTGTAGAAGAACTTCAAACGGCAAGTAAAAGGATAATGATCTCCTTCTGGCGAAACCAAAACTGCCCTAATACCTCGCCCTAAAGCATTTACAGCACCATCAAAATACATGACCCATGATTTTTTTGGTGACTCTTCATCTTCCGTAATACACATTAAATCCTCGTCAGGGAAACTGAAATCTAATGCCTCATAATCATCTTGTGCACGACTGGCAAGAAAATCTACTATGGCGCTTCCTTTCACTGCTTTTTGATTCACATACTAGATGTCGTATTCTGAGAGCAACATTTGCCACCGCACTATTCTTCCTGATAGGTCTGGAGCTTCCATAATAAACTTCAAGGGATCTAGCTGTGAGATCAACCATGTGGTGTGATACAACAAATATTGCCTAAGCCTTTTAGTGGCCCATACCAAAGCACAACATACCTTTTCAATTGGTGTATATCTTGTTTCATAGTCAGTAAACTTCTTGCTCACATAATATATCGCCCTTTCCTTCCTTCCAGTTTCGTCATGCTGACCTAGTACGCAGCCCATTAAATTTTTAAACACCGTCAAATAGAGTACTAACGGTTTCCCTGAAACGGGTGGCATTAACACTGGAGGATTAGTTAGTTGCTCCTTGATCTTTTCTAAAGCTACTTGGCACTCTTCATTCCAGGTCCCTGGGTTACTCAATTTTCTTCTCATTCCTATTTTGGTCACAAAAGTTTTAAAAGTTTTAATTTAATCGTTGATGTTTTGATTTTCTACTGTTTTGGTCACTCTACCATTAAATATTTGACGGTATTATGATTGGACATCTATCTTTTAAAAAATATGAAATGACTCCAAAATTTTGTTCAATTTTATGAAAAATCTCTGTTCTCGAATTACTTTTAATTTCTTGACGATAAAATATCTTCTTCTAAATCCCAACAATGGGGGGTGGAGAAGGAGGATGTGAGTTGTATATCTTGATTTCACGCTAATCGGGCGATGAATATTGTAGTTAGAGTAATTTGGGGGTTTTGTGAATTTTAAAGTTTTAGGTTGAGTTTTGGCAATTTTAAAGTAATTATGTAAAAATATTTAAACTAGTAGAAGGGTAGGAAACAATGAGTGAGTTCGTCGGTATCTTGAGTGGTAAAGAGAAAATACCAAAGAATGGTGATTTTTAACTTCGACGTACAATAGAGATGAAAGTGTACGATTTTTATCTTTTTGAAAAAGAAAATATAATAAAAAATAAAAAAATGATGTGAATGACTCGTGTATGTCATATCAGCAAAAGAACAATCTGATCAACACAGGTTTGCAATGTTACCCTTTCATTTCTATATGTACGAGGTGTGTTGGATTCAAATTTTCTGATGCAAAGTAATTTTTAGTCCGCTGCTTCTTTGGTTGCAACCGAAGATAATACCAAGAAGAGTTCGTAAAATAATTTCTACCACCAGATTGCAGCACCAATAAATATTATTTTTATTTAAAATTTAAGTATCAAATTAATAATTTATCTAAAATTATGGATTAAATTTTAAATTAACCACTTTTACTAGTATGTCATGTCTCCAAACTAACAACATTTAACATCTAAATAACTTATTGTAAAATGATAACGTAAGTGATAAAAATATTATAAAACA
The DNA here is from genome assembly GCA_030270665.1 of Hibiscus trionum. Classification (NCBI taxonomy): domain Eukaryota; kingdom Viridiplantae; phylum Streptophyta; class Magnoliopsida; order Malvales; family Malvaceae; genus Hibiscus; species Hibiscus trionum. The sequence goes on along the minus strand of BSYR01000007.1, from coordinate 990,667 downwards.
ATAAAGGAACTAACCCAAACTTTACCATTTTAAATTCGATGAACAGAAGTAAACACTTCAAAAACGAAAGTCAACATTATGGTAATTTACCATTTTAAAAACACAATAATATTACAGTTCAGAGGTTTTGAACTCATCTCCAACCAAAAAGTTTGAAGATCAAATTCAAAGGTTGAACTCGAACTGAATATTTAACTTCAAACTTTAAATTTATTCAAAGATGTCACGACCGTTTTTTAGACCCGGTTGTGAAAAAACGGCTTGACGATTAGGGTTTTGGAAATCAGATTATTTTATTTTATTTTAATTTGATCTTGAAATTAGAGGTTTTTCCATTTTTAATCAAATTTCCTTTATTTTCATAAAAAATCGTTTGGGAGTCGCCACCGATCACTTTGGTAGACCGGACACCATAAAAAGCAGACCAGAAATTCTTTTAATAAAATTCAGGTTCGGGAGTTGGTTACGTGTAGGAAAGGGTTAACACCCCTACAAACGTCTGTTATCGGTACCTTATTAATTACACGTGACATTTTGGCATTTAGAACATTAATCTAAATTTAATTAAATCTTTTAATTATAAAATGAATTCCATTTCGAATGTGAATATCCTTTTGTAAGAAAATACATTTTGGACGAATATAAGTCTTGAAACGTCCAAAAACATTAGGACACTTCAATTTATATTCAAAATGTATCTCAACACAAAAGGTTTAATGCATGTCCAATTATTGTCTTGTCATTTTTAAGTATGACCTAATTAAGGCTCCATTAATTTAATTAATTAAGCTTCTATGAACATTATTAATTTTTGGACTTGAATTGTAACATCCAAGAAATTTGGACACTACTTTTAATGGGTCCAAAAGTAATAACATTCCTAATTTAGGGTGATACTAATTGTTTATTTTATTTTTATTTTATTTAAGCTAATTATATAATCATTTTCTAAGTTTTAATAGAATATTGAAATCTTAATTTGAATACTCATTGATTAACATTACGTTACCATGTGATACTAATCAATCTTGAATATTCAAACTCTATATCAAATCTCCATTTATTTACTACAATGCTCTCTCCTATTGAATTATTTGATATAATTAAAGAATCTAAGCTTAAAAGGTTCTAACTATTTACACTAAATGAATTAATCACCTAAATAATTATACTACATGCTTTGTTTAAACTCATGCAAGCATTAAAATTATTGGAATTAAATTAAATAGATTAATTTAGGGTGAAATTGAAATGAAACAAAGTTATATTGCTAAATCACAAAAGAACGTGAACTAAATTGAAGTATTATCAGAATTCGAGAGTCAAATTATACTACATTAGTGACTAAATTGAAAGGGAATTAAACTGAGAGCCCGAAGTCTAAAGAGTGGAAGAAAAGAGCGTGGATCCTAGCGTACGACCCGACCCGAGTCATACAGGTTGAGTCAACCCGGCACCAAAACGGTGCCGTTTAACTCAGGCTATAAAAGGCTCCAACCCGAGTTTAACTCGGCCATTTCGCACAACCCCACACTCTCTCCTCTTCATCAAATTCTCTCATTCTCTCTGAAAACACCTAAATACCCAGAAATTCAAACCCAAACAAATTGAAATCTCATTTTCATCCAAATTCAACACCAATTTATCCATTTTCCCTTGCTTAATCGCCAAAAACCCTAAAACTTCACCCGTCCTCTATTCTTAAAGATCAAAATCCTAAAAAACTCAAGAACACCAAATTAACTTTCCCTCTTTTAACCCATTTAATCCTTTGCCATCTTTCCTGAACCCTTCTGATATGTTTCCCGACCGCTAGAGGCGACACCGATCACCGGTTGTCGTCTCCGGTTACCCCTAATCTTTTTTGATGACTGGAATTCCTCTAGTCATCTTCTCCAGCCATCCTGCAACTTTCGATCATCTCTATCCTAACTCCGGTGACCGGTCGTTGCTGCAAGGCGATTTCCGGCCACCGTCCTCTACCGCCAGAAAATTATAAAAAATCCTCATTTTTATCCTTTTTCAAGCCTAAACCCTAAACTAGTCCCAGATTCGTCAGAATCGGCCCCCTTTACCCAATCCTAAACTAACTACCCAAAAACCGAACCCTAAAGCTACCCTCTTCAACTCCACCGGAAGCCCTGACGCTTCACCAACACTGATAACTGCTCTACAAACCTCAAATAAGCTTCGAATCTCATTTTAGTTTTTAGATCTAGGTTTTATTTATTTTTTTAGTCACTGTTTTTTTAATTTCACAGCTTAAAACTAACTCATTTTGTTTTTTAATGTAGGAATGCGAAGAGAGGAGAGAAAATGTTACCTTCTGGCGTTCTCTGACGGTGTAGTGGTGGCTCCGATTGTCTTCTCCAGCGAAAGGCACGACTGCTCAACTTCAGGTAACTTCTCGTCTCCCCTTTTCTCTCTCCTTTCAGTTAATGCTTGAATTAATTGCTCAATCATTGTGTTCCCCACTAATTCTCTTTCCTCTTTTATAGCTGGCGCGCATGTGACGTCATCGTCAGAGCTGGTGAAGCCAGTTGGCTCCAGCTGGGGAGTGATCTGCGTGAGCTTGGAGTGAACAAATGAGAGGCTGCCACGTGTACTGGTTTGGGTGGGAAAAGAGACTTTTAGGTCAAATTGTGTTTGTTGGATGTGATATGTACCAAAAAATGGGCGGGAAAGCTGGGTATAATAAGAATTTGGGCTTTGTGTGATGAAAATGGACATTTGGGTATGTAATATGGACTTTGTTTTAGTATATTTTGGATTGTTTTAATTGGTTTATTTATTTATTTATTATTTAGGTATTCGATATATATATATATATATGTATATATATATATACACCCGGACAAAATACGGGTAATTCAATTGGCCGTCTTTCCTCATTTTTGTGGAACAGGAATAGGGCAAAGACTGAAAAGATACAGATTTTGTCCAAGCCATCCATTTATGAAATCTTGAAGTTGTTCTTCACATTATGAAATTCTTCAATCTTCCTTCATCTCCTTCTTTAATTGGGGATGAACTCTTCTCATTGGAAACTCTGTCTTTATCTGAGCGGACTCTTCTCATTATGAATCCTTCTTTGTTGGCCGAACTCTTCTCATTAGGAGCTCTTCTTTGCTGGAGCAGACTCTTCTCATTATGAATCCTTCTTTGCTAGAGCAGACTCTTCTCATTATGAATCCTTCTCTGCTGGGCGGACTCTTCTCATTATGAATCCTTTTTTGCTCGGCGAACTCTTCTCATTAAGAGTTCTTCTTTGTTGGGGCAGACTCTTCTCATTATGAATCCTTCTTTTCTGTGCGAACTCTTCTCATTAGGAGTCCTTCTTTGCGGAGCTAACTCTTCTCATTAGGAGCTCTATCTTTACTAGGGTGGATTCTTCTCATTATGAATCCTTCTTTGTTGGGCGAACTCTTCTCATTAGGAGTTCTATTTTCCATCTACTTTCTGTCAAAACAACTAAAATATGAGGGTTAGCATGACCCTATTTTTCTACATGATGCATGAACCATGACTTGCTGAGATTCTTCAATCATCTTCTGCCCTTTTAGGACCCTTTTTTATACTTCTTTTCTTCTAATTCCCATCTCACATTCAGAATTGGTCGTCACAACCTCCTCTCTTCATTTCTCGCCCTTTGCTCTAAAGTACCCTTTCGAGTTTTCACTTTAGGTTGCTTTTCTCAAAGCGCCCTTTCGGGTTTTAACTTTGGATTTTTTTTGAAAGGCGCCTTTTCAGGTTTTCACCTTAATTTTCTCTTTTTCTTTACTTCTTCTTTTCCTTTTTCTTTTCTTTCTTTCTTTTTTCATTTTCTTTTCTTTTTCCTTTTTGATAGAGAATAAAGAAGAGATATTATAGTTGACGAAATATTGTCTTGGCCAATCATATGTCATCTCGTTTTGTCAACATTGCAAATACCCAATCTTTCAATGTTAAAGTTTTGCCAAATCCAAGAGTCTTTACAAAATGATGGTTCTCAACAGTATATCATGGGGCTGCGGACATTTTCCCTTATTCCCAAGCTTCATAAGCAATCCTAACTGAGATGCTGATTCAAAAGAGCATGATAATGTGTTGACCTTGTGGTTTTGATCATCTCAACACGAACACAGAGATAAAAATCATTGTTCTTTGGGTGGTAGATTCTATTGACATCTTTGTGGTATGCCTTCAAATTTGCACCATCTCGTCATGTACACTCTTCTTCAATACCTAGAGTGACAGGGTTCACCTGCACTTTTAAAACATAGTAATACCAAGAAATCATCTACTTTTTTTCATTATATCAACCATTTTATGATGCTTTGGAATAAAAAGAAAGCTCGGAAGTGAAATCATGAATTTTATTGAGGCTTAAAAATCGAAATACAATAGAGTTTGAAATAGTCATGGCAAACAATAAAATCAAGAAACAAAGTTAGATCTCCGGGCTTCCAAAGCATGAAGGATACAACCACCCCATCAACCAAATATATGGCTGAACTTGTACTCATGTCCAACGGTCCTCAAATGTTTCTAGAATGCTTACAGATGTGAAATGCCTTCGAAAATACCAGGTGATCGAGAGATCCTGATTATCAGATGTGAAATGCCAAATATATGGCTGAACTTGTACTCATGAAGGATACTTCTTGACTGAATCATAGTTCACTGGCTTGTGTAACTCCTTGTCATCCATTTCAGCCATGATCAATGCTCCTCTAGAGAAGGCCTTCTTAACAACGTAAGGTCCTTCCCAATTAGGCATCCATTTTCCATTGCCATCGCGATTTATTTGTAGGACCTTTTTCAACACAAGATCCCCCTCTCGAAATTCTCTCAGGCGCACCTTTTTATCATATGCCCGCATCATCCTTTTCTGGTACATTTGGCTGACAGATTGCCCTCAACCTCTTTTCCTCAATGAGATTTAACTGGTCAAACCGAACCCGTAGCCATTCCGCATCATCTAACTTCACTTCGGACAAAGCCCGAAGAGATAGAATTTCGACCTCAATAGGGAGTACCGCTTTTGTCCCTTAGACCAAAGAGTAAGGTGTTGCCCCAGTTGAGGTTCGTATTGAAGTCCGATACGCAAACAATGCTGAAGGTAGTTTCTCATGTCAATCTTTGTATGTTTCTGTTGTCTTTGATATGATCTTCTTGATCTTCTTGTTGGTTGCCTCCATTGCCCCATTCATCTTAGGGCGGTAAGTCACAGAATTTGGATGAATGATTTTGAATTGCTCGCATGCTTCTGCTATCACTTTATTGTTGAAATTGGTGGCATTATCCGTAATGATTCTTTCTGGTAAACCACATCGAAAAATTATCTCTTTCTTCAAGAACTTACAAAGTGCCGTTCTTGTGATGCTGGCATAAGAAGCTGCTTCTACCCACTTGGTAAAATAGTCTATGGCCACAAGAATAAAACGGTGTCCATTAGAGGCTTTAGAGTGGATCTGTCTGATAACATCCATGCCCCAAACAGCAAAAGGCCATGACGAATTCATTATATGAAGAGGTACTGGTGGAGAATTAATCTTGTCAGCATATATCTGACACTTATGACACTTCTTGGCATATTCAATGCAATCTCCTTCCATAGCTGTCTAATAATAGTCGTATCTCATGATTTTCCTAGCTATAGAGAATCCATTGGCATGTGTTCCACATATTCCATCATGCACTTCCACCATGATATTCTTTGCTTCATTGGTGTTGACACATCTTGATAGGATCTGATCTTTTCCCCTTTTATAAAGAATCTCTCCATCAAGTATGTATCCTGTTGGGTCACGTCGGCACGCCCCGTGGCGCAGCGGAAAAATTAATCTGACGTAATCCAGCCAGGATCCATGTACAGGAACGAATCCGGGGTGAAAATATGAAGAGTTACCTTTTTAAACTCTGGAAACTGGAAAACCAACGGAATGTCGGAATAACCACGTCAAGTAAAACCGAAATCGTCACAGGTTCGCAACGACCTCTACGGAGTCCACTAGAACAAAACGAACAAAGTTTCCCCCTCCCTAACACTTAGGGATGAATTTCGACAGGTTTGAACACCTTCCAAGGAGAAGTCGAAATCCCTCCAGGGATTCCTGAGGGAGTCTGAAATCGACCAGGGGTTGTACCGGGACTTGGATTCGAACTAGGAAATCGCCAGGAATTTGCCAGGGGGCAAGAGGAACACCAGAAAAATATTGAACAGCTTCTCAGAAGAAATCTGGGACTTGTCGAAAATTCCAGAAGAAATATATATATTTAATTATGTAGAATCTTATTCTACATAAAACATGGATTTAAATATACATTATATTTAATCCAAATATATATATTTTTATTATATAGAATCTCATTCTATCTTTACTTGGATTTAAATATATTTAAATATATATTTTTAATTATGTAGAATCTAATTCTACATAAACTTGGAATTAAATATACATTATATAAATTCCAAATATATATTTAAATTTCTAGAATCTTATTCTATAATATTTAAGTCTCTAAATATTTTCCATACTCTAAATAATATTTGATAAATACAATATTTATCCAATATTATTCATATTTAAGGGAGTTGCCGATTTCCCTTATCCCATAGGGGATTTTCGGCAACCTCCCTAAAATAGGGAGTATGGTTTCCAATTTTTGTTCGTTTCATTCGAAGGGTGTGACCCTTGTAGGTTCATGCAACGTTAGCAGCAAAATTAGAACTGTTCTAATTTTACAAACAATGAGTGGCATCTAGCAATACATCATTGCTACCTAAGTTGCATGTAGTCATGGTTTGACTTTCCTAATTCCTGAATAAACTTCCTTTATGTATTTCATCATTTTGTCCTTTATATCTTCGATGAACACAAGTCATGGGTTAGTCACACTTGCGTTGTCCATCTAGTGTTTCTTGATGTCTTGAGTAGATTATGATAAACGTGTAACGCCCCGGTTTTGGGCTTGGAAGTTTTGGGCGTTGACCGGTTTGGTCAAAGTGCTGTTCGAATCTTAAGAGGTGAATTTAGGAAAGCCTAGTTCGGGTTGCATTAAAAATATGGAAAAATGTTCTAAAATCATCTTTTAATATAATTAAGTGAACTGTGAAATCAATTTTGAAAAATGGGTTTTGGAAGTATGACATTTTGGCTAGTGACCAAAATGTAATTTTCGAAAGTTTGGTGACTGTTTTATAAAGAGTTGAAACTTTGAATCTTTAAGGAGCTATTAATCCAAAGATGATTTCTCCAGATTTTTCTAAGATATTTTAAGTCTAAAATCTGATTTTAAAGGTTATTAAAATTGGAGGGAAGCCATTTTGGCTATTTTTTGGATTTTGTAACCAACTTTGCTAAACTTTCTTTCTCTCTTTTTCTCTCAAACCAAACACTACTTTTCCAGAGAATTGGATCTGATTTCTTCACCTAAATCCCTCCATTCAACTCTCATTTGATTCCTAATCAACATATCTTCAAAACCTCTTCAATTGCTTCTTGATTCTTCAAGGATTTTCATTCCAAAAAGTGGAGAAACACAAGTTTGGAGGTAAGAACGTCCTTCTCCTCTAAACTATCAGTTCTTTACTGAAATTCCCAAGTTATCAACTCTTGATTGATGTTAAATTAAAGGCTTTTGAGTTTGGAATTGGATCTTGACTTATAATGCAAGATTTGATGATTTTTCATGATTTTCGTTAGATCTGATTAACCTGTGATTTAAGATGTGTTTTGGATGTTAAATGAAATCTAAATTGATAAGGAAATGAGTTTTGATTGATGCAATCCCGGATAGGTTGTGTTTCCTATGTTTAGCTTATGTTTCTTGGATGTTTTTGTGGTGATCTTGTGGATCTGTTGTTGCTGGAGATATAAGGATGTTAATAGGTTGTTTTTAGATGTTATATGGTGTTGATGGATGTTAGGTTTTGCTGGTTTATGGCTGGGCTTTGTTGAGAAGTGGTTTTGATGCAATTTCGGTTGTGTTTGGTGGCCGAAATTGGTGTATGAATGAGAGCAGCGAGTTTGAGTGCTTTCATTGAAGCTTTTGATGCTTGATGATGCATTAAACCTCTGCTTTAATGTGTTTAATCAGGGGAGGCATCTTTGGATCCAAGAGTTGTTAATCCGGAAGCTTGAATTCGTGCTTCGGCAAGTGGCGAAGTGGAATCGGTGAGTGAAATTGGGTTTTCGGCTTTGAAACCAATGTCTTGGGAGCTTAGTTTAAGTCTAAACAACTTTGCTAAGCTCGAGCGTAAGTTTTCGGAATTTCTCTCTAGTGGTGGCCATGATTTTGTTGTGATGCGAAATGATAATTTGCATGTTTTACATACTGTTTTGAAAGCATGTTTTAGCATGGTTTTTGCTGATGATGTAAGCCATATGTTGAAGGTAACTCTAGGTAGGAGTTCCTTGCTTTTGTACATTAAAATGATGTGGTTTAATGCTTTTAAATGCATGATGAATATGGCTTGGTTTTATGCTTTAAAACAGTGATGTAAGTGATGAAAATGATGTATATTGGCAAGTGATGTTTTTAAAATGTTAAGGTCACTAAGGTGGTTAAAAGTCCTTGAGTGAGCCTTGTTACTTATGAACATCAAGGTGGTTAAAAGTCCTTGGATGGTTCATGTTGTGGACACTAAGGTGGTTAAAAGTCCTTAGGTGATCCTTTTCTATGGTGTTTAAAAGTCCATAGGCCAAGGTGTTTAAAAGTCCTTGGGATCAAGGTGTTTAAAAGTCCTTGATGAGTTACGTTTCATGGTGTTTAAAAGTCCATGGCCAAGGTGTTTAAAAGTCCTTGGGATCAAGGTGTTTAAAAGTCCTTGATGAGATACATTCTATGGTGTTTAAAAGTCCATAGGCCAAGGTGTTTAAAAGTCCTTGGGGCCAAGGTGTTTAAAAGTCCTTGGGGTGAAAGTTGATGAACTTGTGTTTAAAGAAATGGAATTTATCACTTGTGGCCAATATGACATGTTATGATTTGATGCATGAGATGCATGTTTAAGTATGCTTTTGAGCATGTGAAAATGATGGTTTGAAGCATGTTTTATAAAGTGTTTTATAAATGCATTATTGAATGGTTTAAATGAGCATTCCTCACTAAGCTTTGCTTACGCTCTCTTCGTTTTCTTAATTCAATAATGCAGAGCATTAGAGTACCTTGAGGGCAGCAAGATAGGGCAAGCAATCAAGTTCAAGTGAAGCTCAATGTATGAAGGTTTTATAAGTACATTTTAGCTTTTGTGTGATTTGGCAATGGGGGACCAATGTGTATGTTTTGGGAGGTGTTGGAGACTTCCTAAGTATGTTAAATGTTGATGTGTTTGCTGGCTATTGAATTGGAACCTTATATGCTTGTTTTGGAAGTTTGGTGTTGAATAGCTAGCTTGTGTAGGAAGCATGCCTATAGATTTGGGGCTTTTTGCATATGAAGATGTTTGGTTGAATTGGTGATGCTAATATGTTGTTTATATGTTGAATTGCATGTTGGCAAAGTTTGGTAGCATTTGGAGCATGATTGGTTGTGTAATTGCATGTTTAAAGTTGAGTTTTGGAGTAATCTGGGCAGGGTGTTTCGGAACAGCACCTACCGTTTCGGAACGGGTGCCTTAATCGTGCCCAGGCGTCCGAAACGGGAAGGGCCGTTCCGAAACGGAAAAGCCTCTGCCAGACCCCCGTTTCGAAATGTGCTATGCCTGTTTCGGAACGGCCCCGCGTTTCGGAACGGGCTGTCTCCCGTTTCGGAACGGTTGACCGTTGGGGGCTGACATTGGCAGTTATATGTTTTGAATTGTTTGCGTTTTGGTCCTGAAACTTGTTTGTGCAATTGTATGAGTTTGGGAAGTCCTTTTGAGCTAAAACTTCACAGGGAAGCATGAAACCTGATTAATTTCAAGTTGGTAACTTCAATTTGGATTAAGTCCTTATAATTATCAGAATTTACAATTTGGTCCCTAAAGTTGTAAATTGTTCAATTGAGTCCTTGTTTGATCTCTGATGTTTGTGATCTTTTGGTATGATGTTTGTGTGATCACCATTAGGCTTAATGTGCATCTAGACAAGTTTTAAAAAGAAAAAAAAGGGTCGTTAATCAAGGTTGACTTTCGGGTTGACTTTGGTTTTCCCCGTGTGACTTTCTTAATTCGGGTCAACCGTCTAGGCCGGGTTAAGGGGGTTACATTTGGTGTATCAGAGCTAAGTTCTCGAGTAATTGGGAATGAATGTATGCATGATTGAAGCATGTTTGCCTTGTATGCTTGTTGTTTGAAAGCATGTTCAGTAGTTTGAGGTGTTGATGCAGTTGAGCTGTATGCTCTGATGTTGCATGTTGAGGGTACCCATTGCCAAACAAAAGCTAAAGGAAAGATGTTGTTTTGAAATGAAATTGAGCTTGAATACTTGGATTGCTTATCTTGCTGGGCCTGACTTTGTTTTATTTGCATTGTTGTTGCATGGTAAAAGTATGACACCACGTAGAGAGTTAAGAGGTAATGCGAGAGCTACGGCTCCTAACGAGAATGAGAATGAAGAGCACACTGGTAGTGCTGTGTTACCCCCGCCTCCGCCTGGTGGTGGTGCTGGAGGTGCGAGAGCTGAAGCTGCAGCTGATGCTGGTGCTGGAGCTGCTGGACCAGAGGTTGGTCAGGGGCAAGCTATGCCTGATATGTCTGCTTTGGTACAAGCTATTGCGGGTGCTTTTCGAGCAGCAGTAGCTGGAGCTCAGGGAGCTGGGCATCAGGGAGATGCTGGAGTCAGATTGCCTTTGGAGCGTCTGTGCAGTCTTGGAGGGACTGAGTTTAGAGGTTTGTCAGCTGAGAGTTCTGAGGCTTGGCTGGAAAGTACCAAGCATATCTTGGGTCAGATGAGTTGCACGGATGTGCAAAAGCTGGGCTGTGTTGTGTCCTTGCTGTAGGACGATGCTTATACATGGTGGACGACTACCATTTCTGGAATGGCTGAAGCTGATGTTACCTGGACATTCTTTCAGAATGTGTTTAAAAGAAGATATCTGGGAGTGAGATGTCTGGATGAGAAAAAGCGGGAATTCATGTCTCTTACCCAAGGGAGCATGAGTGTAGCTGAGTACGAGGTACAGTTTGTACGGCTCAGTCAGTATGCACCGGAGCTGATACCTGATGAGAGGGCTAGGTGCGAGAGGTTTCGTTACGGTCTTGTGACGGATGTCAAGATGTATTTGCTGGCCGCCGAGTATGTTGATTTTGATGTGTTGGTGGGCCGAGCTAAGGACGTTGAGATGAACCTGAGTTTGTCTGCTAAGGGTGCTGGTAAGCGAGCTGCTGAGTATAGTTCCGGAGGTGGACGGAACAAGAGGGGACGAGATCAGAAGTATCAGTCCTCAGCCAGGAGAGGTGGTGGTGTGCCTGCTAGGGGTGGCGGTGCTAGAGCTGATCCTAGTGCTTGTTGGATCTGTGGTTCACGAGGTCACTTGAAGCGTGACTGTCCTCGTGCTGAGAGAGTGGCACAAGCTCCTGTTGCGGCTGCTGGTAACGGGTGCTGGAATTGTGGTTCTGCAGACCACATCAGACGAGATTGTCCGAGGTTGACTGGTGAGCAGGTGCGTGCTCCTGTTGTTGCTGCACCACAGAGAGGTCGTGGGCGTGGCCGTGGTAATTTCCAGAGGAGAGAGGAAGGTGGCCGAGGGGTAGCTCATGTTGTAGCTATTCAGCCTGAAGGTGGAGGCCAAGCGAGGGTGTATGCTCAGAGAGAGGGCAGGAATGATGCGGATGTGATTGCAGGTACCTTTACTTTGCAGTCCTTGTCATTGCTTTCTTTGATTGATTCTGGATCTACGCATTCATATATTCTTCGTGAGCATGCTGAATTGCTTGGTTTGCCTGTTGAGTCTTTGGATGTTGGTGTTCGGGTCACTAGTTCTTTTGGTGAGACTGTTGTGACTCGAAAGTTGTATAGAAGGTGTCCTTTGGTTGTTCAAGAGCATGTCTTTCATGTTGATCTTATGGAGTTGCCCTTCTATGGTTTCGATGTGATCCTTGGTATGGATTGGCTTGCTGAGCATCGTGCTGTTGTGGATTGTGAGAATAAGCGTGTTTCGCTTAAGCTTGCGGATGATTATGAAGTTGTGGTGGTTGGTGAGAATGTGAAGTTTCTTGCCAATGTGGTATCTTCTTTGGAGGCGAGCAGGATGCTGAGGCAAGGTTGCGAAGCCTATCTAGCTTTTGTGATGAATCCTAGCTCTAAGGAGTTGAGGGTGCAAGATATCAGGGTTGTAAAGGAGTTTCCTGGTGTTTTTCCTGAGGAGTTGCCTGGTTTACCTCCTAACCGCGAGGTGGAGTTTGGAATTGAGCTGTATGAGAATACAACTCCTGTGTCCATTACTCCCTATAGAATGGCACCTAAGGAGCTGAAGGAGCTGAAGACGCAGTTGCAAGAGTTGCTTGATCGTGGTTTCATCCGGCCGAGTGTGTCACCTTGGGGAGCACCGGTCTTGTTTGTGAAGAAGAAGGATGGCACTATGAGGATGTGCATTGATTACCGTCAGCTGAACAAGTTGACTATCAAGAATCGGTATCCTTTGCCGAGGATTGAGGATCTCTTTGATCAATTTCGGGGAGCTGCTGTGTTCTCTAAGATTGACTTGAGGTCAGGGTATTATCAGTTGAAGGTGAAGGATGTGGATGTGCCTAAGACAGCTTTCAGGACAAGGTATGGGCATTATGAGTTCCTTGTGATGCCGTTTGGGTTGACAAATGCTCCTGCTGCTTTCATGGACATGATGAATCGTGTGTTTCATGAATACCTGGACAAGTTTGTTGTGGTGTTCATTGATGATATCCTCGTGTACTCGCGTACTGAGGAGGAGCATGAAGAGCATTTGAGGGTTGTTTTGCAAGCTTTGTTGGAGAATCAGCTTTATGCTAAGCTGAGCAAGTGTGAGTTCTGGTTGAGAGAGGTGGTTTTTCTTGGACATGTGGTCTCAGCTGAGGGGATTCATGTTGATCCTCAGAAGATTGAGGCGATGATGAGCTGGAAGGTTCCTAAATCTGTTCATGAGGTCCGTAGTTTCCTTGGTTTGGCGGGATACTACCGAAGGTTTATGGATGGGTTTTCGAAGATTGCTGCTCCTTTGACAAAGCTGTTGCAGAAGGATGTTAAGTATGAGTGGACAGAAGCGAGACAGCAAGCTTTTGAGAAGCTGAAGGCGGCTTTGACGCAAGCTCCTATCTTGATTCAGCCTGAATCAGGGAAAGAGTTTGTGGTCTACAGTGATGCATCCTATGTTGGTTTGGGGTGTGTGCTAATGCAGGAGGGTAAGGTGGTGGCTTATGCATCGCGGCAGTTGAAAGTGCATGAGCGCAATTACCCTACGCATGATATTGAGCTGGCTGCAGTGGTTTTTGCTCTGAAGATCTGGAGGCATTATCTGTATGGTGAGAAGTGTACGGTGTACACAGATCACAAGAGTTTGAGGTATCTGATGTCTCAGAAGGAGTTGAATCTTAGGCAGCGGCGTTGGTTGGAGTTGCTCAAGGATTATGATCTGACGATTGAGTATCATCCTGGAAAAGCTAATGTTGTTGCTGATGCCTTGAGTAGGAAGGTAGCTGTTGAGTTGAGAGCCATGTTTGCTAGCTTGAGCATATCGCGAGATGGTGGTCTTGTGGCTGAGTTGCAAGTGAAGCCATCTTTGGTTCAGTTGATCAAGGATAAGCAGTTGTTGGATGATTCCTTGGTGTCTCATGTTCAAGATATCGCGGAGGGTAGACCTTCGGATTTCTGTTTCAATGATGATGGTGTGCTGTGTTTTGGGAGTCGGATAGTAGTGCCCAATGATGCTGAATTGAGGCGTGCTATTCTGACTGAAGGTCATAGTAGTCCTTTTGCTATGCACCCTGGTAGTACTAAGATGTATCGTGATCTTCGTGATGAGTACTATTGGGTTGGTTTGAAGAAGGACGTTGCGGAGTTCGTGAGCAAGTGTTTGGTGTGTCAGCGAGTTAAGGCTGAGCATCAGTTTCCTTCTGGTTTGTTGCAACCGTTGAAAATCCCTGAATGGAAGTGGGAGAGGGTTACCATGGATTTTGTATCTGGTTTACCTTTGTCTTCATCGAAAAAGAATTCGGTTTGGGTGATTGTGGATTGCCTGACGAAGTGTGCGCATTTCTTGCCTGTGCATACTACGTTTTCTTTGGATAAGCTGGCAGAGCTGTACATTGCTGAGATTGTGCGGCTGCATGGTGTGCCTAAGTCGATTGTGTCGGATAGGGATCCGAGGTTCACATCGCGTTTTTGGCAGTGTTTGCATCAAGCTCTGGGTACAAGGTTGCATTTCAGTACATCCTATCATCCTCAGTCGGATGGTCAGTCTGAGCGAGTTATCCAGATTTTGGAGGATATGTTGAGGTGCTGCGTGATTGAGTTCCAAGGTTCTTGGGAGAAGCATCTGCCTTTGGTTGAGTTTGCTTATAACAATAGTTATCAGGCGAGCATACAGATGGCACCTTATGAGGCTTTGTACGGGAGGAAGTGTAGGACTCCTCTTTGTTGGGCTGAAACTGGTCAAAAGTTGGTTTCGATACCGGCTTTGTTGAAAGGAACCACCGAGAAGGTGAAGCTCATTTGTGAACGGTTAAAGGCTGCTTCTGATCGGCAGAAGTCTTACGCGGATTTGAAGCGTAAGGAGATAGAGTATGCGGTGGGTGACCGTGTGTTCTTGAAGGTTTCGCCTTGGAAGAAGGTGATGCGGTTTGGTCGGAAGGGCAAGTTGAGCCCTAGATACATTGGACCATATGAGGTGGTTGAGCGTGTGGGTCCTGTTGCGTATCGGTTGAGGTTACCTCAGGAGTTGGAGAAGATTCATGATGTGTTTCATGTTTCTATGCTCCGGAAGTATAGATCTGATCCTTCGCATGTGATGCCTGTGGAGGAAGTGGTTTTGAATCCGGATTTGACCTATGATGAGGAACCGGTGAAGGTTCTGGATTCGGATAGCAAGGTTCTTCGTGGCAAGACCATTGAGTTGGTGAAGGTGCTGTGGAAGCATCGCGGTGTTGAGGAAGCCACGTGGGAGCGGAAGGAAGATATGCTGAAGCAGTTTCCTTATCTCTTTCCTTCAGGTAAATTTCGAGGACGAAATTTCTTAAGGGGGGGAGAGTTGTAACGCCCCGGTTTTGGGCTTGGAAGTTTTGGGCGTTGACCGGTTTGGTCAAAGTGCTGTTCGAATCTTAAGAGGTGAATTTAGGAAAGCCTAGTTCGGGTTGCATTAAAAATATGGAAAAATGTTCTAAAATCATCTTTTAATATAATTAAGTGAACTGTGAAATCAATTTTGAAAAATGGGTTTTGGAAGTATGACATTTTGGCTAGTGACCAAAATGTAATTTTCGAAAGTTTGGTGACTGTTTTATAAAGAGTTGAAACTTTGAATCTTTAAGGAGCTATTAATCCAAAGATGATTTCTCCAGATTTTTCTAAGATATTTTAAGTCTAAAATCTGATTTTAAAGGTTATTAAAATTGGAGGGAAGCCATTTTGGCTATTTTTGGATTTTGTAACCAACTTTGCTAAACTTTCTTTCTCTCTTTTTCTCTCAAACCAAACACTACTTTTCCAGAGAATTGGATCTGATTTCTTCACCTAAATCCCTCCATTCAACTCTCATTTGATTCCTAATCAACATATCTTCAAAACCTCTTCAATTGCTTCTTGATTCTTCAAGGATTTTCATTCCAAAAAGTGGAGAAACACAAGTTTGGAGGTAAGAACATCCTTCTCCTCTAAACTATCAGTTCTTTACTGAAATTCCCAAGTTATCAACTCTTGATTGATGTTAAATTAAAGGCTTTTGAGTTTGGAATTGGATCTTGACTTATAATGCAAGATTTGATGATTTTTCATGATTTTCGTTAGATCTGATTAACCTGTGATTTAAGATGTGTTTTGGATGTTAAATGAACTCTAAATTGATAAGGAAATGAGTTTTGATTGATGCAATCCCGGATAGGTTGTGTTTCCTAAGTTTAGCTTATGTTTCTTGGATGTTTTTGTGGTGATCTTGTGGATCTGTTGTTGCTGGAGATATAAGGATGTTAATAGGTTGTTTTTAGATGTTATATGGTGTTGATGGATGTTAGGTTTTGCTGGTTTATGGCTGGGCTTTGTTGAGAAGTGGTTTTGATGCAATTTCGGTTGTGTTTGGTGGCCGAAATTGGTGTATGAATGAGAGCAGTGAGTTTGAGTGCTTTCATTGAAGCTTTTGATGCTTGATGATGCATTAAACCTCTACTTTAATGTGTTTAATCAGGGGAGGCATCTTTGGATCCAAGAGTTGTTGATCCGGAAGCTTGAATTCGTGCTTCGGCAAGTGGCGAAGTGGAATCGGTGAGTGAAATTGGGTTTTCGGCTTTGAAACCAATGTCTTGGGAGCTTAGTTTAAGTCTAAACAACTTTGCTAAGCTCGAGCGTAAGTTTTCGGAATTTCTCTCTAGTGGTGGCCATGATTTTGTTGTGATGCGAAATGATAATTTGCATGTTTTACATACTGTTTTGAAAGCATGTTTTAGCATGGTTTTTGCTGATGATGTAAGCCATATGTTGAAGGTAACTCTAGGTAGGAGTTCCTTGCTTTTGTACATTGAAATGATGTGGTTTAATGCTTTTAAATGCATGATGAATATGGCTTGGTTTTATGCTTTAAAACAGTGATGTAAGTGATGAAAATGATGTATATTGGCAAGTGATGTTTTTAAAATGTTAAGGTCACTAAGGTGGTTAAAAGTCCTTGAGTGAGCCTTGTTACTTATGAACATCAAGGTGGTTAAAAGTCCTTGGATGGTTCATGTTGTGGACACTAAGGTGGTTAAAAGTCCTTAGGTGATCCTTTTCTATGGTGTTTAAAAGTCCATAGGCCAAGGTGTTTAAAAGTCCTTGGGATCAAGGTGTTTAAAAGTCCTTGATGAGTTACGTTTCATGGTGTTTAAAAGTCCATGGCCAAGGTGTTTAAAAGTCCTTGGGATCAAGGTGTTTAAAAGTCCTTGATGAGATACATTCTATGGTGTTTAAAAGTCCATAGGCCAAGGTGTTTAAAAGTCCTTGGGGCCAAGGTGTTTAAAAGTCCTTGGGGTGAAAGTTGATGAACTTGTGTTTAAAGAAATGGAATTTATCACTTGTGGCCAATATGACATGTTATGATTTGATGCATGAGATGCATGTTTAAGTATGCTTTTGAGCATGTGAAAATGATGGTTTGAAGCATGTTTTATAAAGTGTTTTATAAATGCATTATTGAATGGTTTAAATGAGCATTCCTCACTAAGCTTTGCTTACGCTCTCTTCGTTTTCTTAATTCAATAATGCAGAGCATTAGAGTACCTTGAGGGCAGCAAGATAGGGCAAGCAATCAAGTTCAAGTGAAGCTCAATGTATGAAGGTTTTATAAGTACATTTTAGCTTTTGTGTGATTTGGCAATGGGGGACCAATGTGTATGTTTTGGGAGGTGTTGGAGACTCCCTAAGTATGTTAAATGTTGATGTGTTTGCTGGCTATTGAATTGGAACCTTATATGCTTGTTTTGGAAGTTTGGTGTTGAATAGCTAGCTTGTGTAGGAAGCATGCCTATAGATTTGGGGCTTTTTGCATATGAAGATGTTTGGTTGAATTGGTGATGCTAATATGTTGTTTATATGTTGAATTGCATGTTGGCAAAGTTTGGTAGCATTTGGAGCATGATTGGTTGTGTAATTGCATGTTTAAAGTTGAGTTTTGGAGTAATCTGGGCAGGGTGTTTCGGAACAGCACCTACCGTTTCGGAACGGGTGCCTTAATCGTGCCCAGGCGTCCGAAACGGGAAGGGCCGTTCCGAAACGGAAAAGCCTCTGCCAGACCCCCGTTTCGAAACGTGCTATGCCTGTTTCGGAACGGCCCCGCGTTTCGGAACGGGCTGTCTCCCGTTTCGGAACGGTTGACCATTGGGGGCTGACATTGGCAGTTATATGTTTTGAATTGTTTGCGTTTTGGTCCTGAAACTTGTTTGTGCAATTGTATGAGTTTGGGAAGTCCTTTTGAGCTGAAACTTCACAGGGAAGCATGAAACCTGATTAATTTCAAGTTGGTAACTTCAATTTGGATTAAGTCCTTATAATTATCAGAATTTACAATTTGGTCCCTAAAGTTGTAAATTGTTCAATTGAGTCCCTGTTTGATCTCTGATGTTTGTGATCTTTTGGTATGATGTTTGTGTGATCACCATTAGGCTTAATGTGCATCTAGACAAGTTTTAAAAAGAAAAAAAAGGGTCGTTAATCAAGGTTGACTTTCGGGTTGACTTTGGTTTTCCCCGTGTGACTTTCTTAATTCGGGTCAACCGTCTAGGCCGGGTTAAGGGGGTTACAAAACGAATCTCTATGATATCCCATATCATAATATTCGAGCATGGCCATGCATTTTCTAATCTCACTCAATCAAGTGGTCGAAGATATTTCTCCCATTATATAGGAGAGACAAATCCTTTCTTGATCAACCATATTTCACTACATAGGTCATCACGTATCCAACCATCGGTCTTTATAATGTAGTCAGTTACGACACACGTTTGACTATGTCAAAATACGTAAATATTTATGTTGAAATCATGTTGATCTCAAGTCTGAGGATTATACATATGTTTATCATGAGCAATGTTGTGACTGTCACATAATTACCCAAGAAACATGCTCATAGCGGGTCAATCCAGTATGTTGTTCTCTAACAAATACTTATGTGTTGATTTTGACATCTCTATGTCAATGACAACGCTTGTCATCAACAACATATTAGTCTTTATATATTATCAGTGTCCATACCCGTAATAATATTCGACTAAGGATCCTATTTAACAATAATCGTATTATTATATGGACATTATTATCCAATGGTTAGTTTGATGCACAGAAACATACCAAATGATAATAACGGCAATGCCATTATTTGATAAATCAAGTAAAATAGTATGTCTATTCAATCATCATATGATTGGTCTTTGGGCATACTCCAACAATCTCCCACTAGCACTAAGACCAATCATTCTCGTAT
Source organism: Hibiscus trionum (assembly GCA_030270665.1). Classification (NCBI taxonomy): domain Eukaryota; kingdom Viridiplantae; phylum Streptophyta; class Magnoliopsida; order Malvales; family Malvaceae; genus Hibiscus; species Hibiscus trionum. The sequence goes on along the minus strand of BSYR01000007.1, from coordinate 971,629 downwards.
CTAATACGACATGGCTTAGTGTAACTGACATGCTTATGTTGTGTCAAAAGCTTTGTCAGGGAGTTGAAAAAGTTATCAACTTTGTACGTATGTTGCATACTTTCACATCTCCAAGATGTAAGTACTTTAGAATATGTTTGGATTTATTGATGAGATATGGGTTTTATTTTCTTACGCAAAGGTTCCATCATAACAGAGTTATGTAGAATCTAATATGCTGGGAACAACCCTTAGTTCAAAAGTGAACCCTTTAGATCTAAACATTCTTCTTTATTGCTATGTCGACTGTAATACATTCAGCCTATGTTGTAGAGTTAGATATTGTCTCATGTTGCTAACTCGCAGTATCTTTTATTAATGCAAAACGGATTGCGATCTTTAGTTCCTTTTGATGAGTATGTTATCCACATACAATACTTAGGAAAGTAACAATGCTCCCACTAGCTCTTTTGAAAACAAGACCCCCTTTGTTTCTAGATAAACCAAACCTTTTGATTGTATCTTCTGAAACGAATATCCCAACTTCGAGAAGCTTGCCTTAGTCTACGGATAGACCTTTGTAGCTTACATACCTTCCAAGTGTTTACTGGAGTAACAAAACCTTATGGATATGTCATGTACACATCTGTTTCAAGTTTTCCCTTAGGAAAGTGGTTTTGAAATTCCTTTATTTGATTCCATAATCATCGTATGTAACTACTTGCAAGTGAGATTAAGATGGATTAAACATAGCTACATGGAAGATGCTTTATCATAGTCTATACTATGAAGTTTGTCGAAAACTTTTAGCGACGAATCATCCTTTGTATGTTTTATCATCCATGTCGGTTTTTCCTTTTTGAAAAACTTATCCATAGCTCTTAGGTTTTACTCTTTTAGGTAACCAAAGTCTATACTTGGTTTTAGACATGGATTCCATCTCATATCTCATGGCTCTTAGCCATTTCTCGAATTTTAGGCTCACCATTGCTTTCTGATAGGACCTAGTCTTTATCTTGATCCGAAAAGAAGAGTGTTTCCATGTACGGATAGTGAGAAATCCATATTTCTCAAGTATATGGTATTCTCTTAAGGATCAACACAATGGTTGTGTTTTGTTCCAATGTTCCTTGATCATTTGTGGAACATTCTCAATCTTTGGTTCATAAATTTGTTGTCTAAATTTTCTTCACATCCCAAATTCCATTTTTTCCTTTTGTGAGAGGTAATCTCTTTCGAGAGAAACTCTCGTTTGAGCAACAAACATTTTGTTCTCGTTGAAAAATGAAATCCCTTAGTGATAAGTATTCTCTTTCGAGATAAACTATCGTTTGAGCAACAAATATTTTGTTCTCGTTAAAGTTGAAGAAATAATATCCCTTTGTGAGAATTAATCTCTTTCAAGATAAACTCTCGTTTGAGAAACAAACGCTTTGTTCTCGATAGGATAAACAACAAATGGAGTTTTAAGGTTCGAACTTTGTAAACATTTTAACATGTAAGTAACCTTAAAACTTCAAAGGTATTTTAGAACAATTCTTAGTCCATATCTTATATGACGTTTCGAAAAAAAACACGATTAAGTATGAGAGTTGTTTTTCTAGTGTGTAAAGAAGTCGAAAATGACTTGTTCTGAATCAAAACATGTCTAACATATTTGATTCTCTTTCAAAGACTTTTCGTTCCACTTGTGGGATTTAATTATGGCACAATCCCATATTCTTTGAAAGTTCATCAAACTTTAAATATTCTTGAATTTGATCTCATCAAATTACCTTAATACTTTTTATGAGTTTGAGATTAGTCATTTGTTTTATTTATCTTATAAATATTATTGATTTGATTATTTTAAAGATCATTGATTCGTTGTGCCATAAGAGATTAAAAGAATAATATTTATTTAAATAATCTCGAAATTAAAATATCTTGTCCTTACAAGATCACTAAAACTTAGGCACAAAATAATAATCTTAAAAACTAAAACAAATCTATTTAAGCAAAAACACATGTCCTAATGGATGATGTAGCAACTCTTGCTTTATTTCCATTCGCAGGTCCATGTCTATTCTGATGCCTTCTCTTTAGAAGCCTCTAAGGTTGATGCCTCACTCGTTTTTGCTTTCTTGACTTCTTGTAGGTGTGTGGGGCAGTTTCTCTTCCAATGTCCGGTCTTGCCATGGAAACATTTTCCATCCTTCTTGATTCCCTTCTTAGGTTTCAATGCCTCCATTCCATCGGTTTTTGGTCTTACCATCACCTTTAGACTTTCCTGCCGATTTACCTTTCTTCTTGCCCTTGCGGACCATCAGAAAATGTTTAGGTCCTACCTTCTTTAGGTTGATTTCAGTAGTTCTCAACATGCCGAGCAACTGTGGCAGCATCTTGCTAATTTCATTTATATTGAAATTAAGGACGAACTGATTGAATCTATCCGGCAACGATTGCATGATGACAACAATAGCTAATTCGTATTTCAGCGGAAAGCCGAGCTTCTCTAACGTTTGGATGTATCCCATCATTTTGATGACGTGAGCTCCTACGGGAGATCCCTCACTCATCTTGCATTGAAGCAGAGCTTTAGAGGTCTCGTACATCTCTTGACGAGCTTGCCCTTCATAAATCTCCTTGAGATTTTGAATCATATCATAAGCTACCATGTCCTCATGTTGCTTCTGAAGCTCAGGGGTCATGGAGGCAAGCATAAGACAACCGACATCCAGCATGTCGTCCATGTGTTTCTTAAACTTGTCTTTGTCAGCTCTGGAAGCAGTGGCAACCGGTTCATCAGGAACAGGTTCTTCAATGACATATTCCTTCTTTTCCTGTTTGAGAACAATTCTCAAATTGCGGAACCAGTCAAGGAAGTTTATACCATTGAGCTTATCCTTCTCAAGGATAGATCGCAGAGATAGAGTATTATTTGCCATTAATTCTACAACAAAGAAAATATGCTACATAAGTTTTACTAAATTTTAAAATTTATAGATAGGTCTTTACTATAAATTTACTCCCACTAATTTCTTCAAAATTAAAAACCCTCTAGTTTTAATTTCGGAAAAACGTTTCGATAGTTTTTCTAGTGAGTGAGGATCCGTATTTCACCATTCCTAAATCAGCTTTGGCCAGTCTTTTAGGAAATGGTTATTTAGGTAAGTAACACCTTACTAATTACATCTCATGCAATTCCTCATCTTTTGGCGAACAACTTTTGTTCTTTAAATCATCTTATGATTATCCAAAACTTTTAACCACTAGGTTTTCTAATCATATTAGAAAACCTCAGCTAATTCAATACCAATATCTCAATCGGCGAATATCACTAGCTTATTCTTCGCGTTTAACTAAGATAGATAAATGTGACATTGCTTTGGCAAAGCTCGCATTATATCGATCGAAGCTTTAACGAGGGTAAATATTGGATGGTTAAAACAGACTTAGAATTACAGTGAGGGATTTACTTAATTATCTCATCATTTTAACATTGATCCTATCAATAGAACTATGTTTAATCATGCTTATAAAACATCCATTGCATCACATACAAGGTAAATATAAGCGGTAAATAAATATGCAATGATTATAGCCGTTCTTAACCTAAGGCGACCCGTCCAAAGCCAATGGGAGGACCATTCTACTGAAGATAGAATCTGCTTCTGAAACGCCCAGTCCACTAGGGAAGGCCCACCACGCTGCTACCTTGGTTCTTGCTTTATCTCCATGAGTATTTACAATTTTCAGAAACTCGCGTTACATGCGAGGGAGTGAGATGAGAAGAGAAGTACAATAGAAGATAGAGAAAGGCACGACACGCAGGCCGTATTTATAAAAACCAAAACTATAAAGGCTATGGGCTATAACCATGCAAAACAAACATTGTGCAATCTAACATGCATTTCAAACTGATTATCCATATGTTGCGGTTAATGGGCCAAAGAAGGATCACGAGGTTTCATTGCGTTAACGAAAAAATGCACCAGGTAGGTCAACATGAAAGAAAGGTGGCGCACTAGGCACACTTAAGTACCAGGTCTTTGATGATGCCTATCCTAGACATGCATTTTTCATAACGTCTAACCATAACTCTTATGGATTCACCGTGAAAGATAGTTTGATAACTTTGATCAAATTAGAAGCCCTTTCAGAGATTTCATAAATCTATGAAACTACGAACAACTACTTGTTCTCTAGACTAACTATTAGTCTCAACATGTTAACATTTAACATTGATCTCACATTTCTTTTAATTCGGGCACACATATATTCTGATTAATGCTTATCTTCACATAAGTCTTTATCTTGGACACTTCGCCTTTACCAGGACTATCCCTTTTCTCGTGTTGAGTTTGCTCGGACCAAGTCCAGACTACAGTATTATCTTCTCCAATCCTAAACTCTCGAGACATTTTGGGTACTTCTAAATTGACTGACTCCCAATTCAATGCCAAAACAAATGCAATTTATGGCAAAATAGAAAAAAAACAAAACAAAAAAAAGAACATGTGTTAGTACCGTGAAGTAATATGGAAAGCAAGAAAACAAATTAATAATTCAGATAAACACAATATTTATAGCAGCGAAATAACCAGAGAAATATATTTAAACTGACAGCACCTGTCCTAGGTCTCTGTCTAGCTCTAGCGGGGTGGGCTTCTAAAATAGAATGTGGGCTTTGTTCTAGACTCTTGGTTCTCGAACTGTCGTTACCATCTACTGCGACGGTAAGACATCTGTTGAGTGCATAAATGTTCTATATTTTAACCCTCATTTACCCATATTATTGATGCACTCAAGCATGTTTAGTTGCATTTTAGATAGATTTTGTATAAACATCACAAATGGAAAATATTGCACAGATACTGCTGATTTTGGTTTATTCTTGCAGGTACCTGTCGTGGCAGCATCCAGGGCAGCAGAGGAACAGAAGATAACAGCAGAGTTGGAGTGAAGGATTGAAGGAGACTGTCTATTACAACACTGTCGTGACATCTGCCATGGCAGAAGAGGCGACAGTGAAGACTATGGTGATGGAAAATGTGAAGTGGAGTTCGACTGATAGAGCATTTAAAGCCTGATTTTTGTGGACCACTCGCATAACTGTCGGAGCCCAGAAGCGCAAGGAAGGCCTTGCCCAAAGTTTGAGGAAAAAGTCAAAGCAAGAAGATAGGGCGAATTAAAAGACATATACTCAGAGATTTAGTCTTTAATAGAGTTGTACTTTAATTCAAACTAGTATTCTGGCCATTAAGAAAACTCAAGTCCAAGGCCTATATATATGAATGTAATTCGACAAGGCAAAGGATATCTAGCTCCTAGCTGTCTTCCCCCAAAACCCTAGTCGTTTTCTCTCTTCATCATGTTCTAAACTTCCCCTAGGGCTAAGGGTTGATCTTATAAGGTAGTTGTAAGGGTTGTACTGTTTCTTAGGATTTTTTCTGTTCAATTAATAAAAGCTTCAAGTTTATTTACTCTGGGTTCAACATCTCATAAGAGTTTCGGGAGAGCATTGTGAGGTTATTCATTTACTTAATATCGGGAGAGTTAATTATACGAAAGGAGTAAACACGAGTTTTCCGGTTTATGGTTAAACCATCTTGGCATATGGATAGGTACAAGGTTAAGTGGCTAAAGAAGAATTAACAAACATCGGTGTTCATCCTTCGATTCACGCCGGGAGGTATCATCCAAGACGTGTTCATCGACAGAACTTGGGCCTAGGGATAGGAAAAGTCACAACAGGGATTCTCGCCAAACTTGAAGTACAGAGTTGTTGGCCGCTGCCGAGATAACAACAGACTGCTACCGCGACAAGTGCTGTCGTGACAAGCGCAATGATAGGAGCAACAGAAGTTCCTTTGAACAGTGCAATACCTGCAATACTAACCAAATCAATACCAGCCTATTCTCTCAATCTGATTTTCTCTTTTACTTTAGTTTATCTTCAAGTCTTCCAAAATCACTTTAATAATATTATTTCTTTTCTTGTGCAGAGATTTAAGGATAGAAGTATTTCCAGTCCCCGTGGAGACGATATCCGATACTTCATATTACTTTATTACTTACGACGTGTATACTTGCACCCAATTGCAATAGACTCTTTTACACGCAACAAGTTTTTGGCGCCGTTTCCGGGGACTGACAACATACCTTTACCTTTAATTACTGCACCTTTTTATTTTTATTTTTATTTCTTTTCTGTTTTTAGTTGTTTTATTTCCCTGTGCTTTTCACAAGGTTCTCCTATTGCTTATGCGCAGATCGAGACGTGGTAAAGAACCTGAATATGAACTAGATCCAAAAATCGATCGGACATACCATCTCATGAACCAAGCCCGACTCTTGATAGATAGAAACAACTATCTTGAGGAAAGACTTGAAGCAATGGTGAACGAAAGACAACGCAATGGGGAAGATAACAACAACAACAACCCCAGGGTCGATGTTGGTCCTCCTATTGATGTCCAAAACGATCGGCCAGCTCCTGCTGCCCCAGCAGCTCGACAGACTTGCCGAGATTACATGGACAACGATCACGTTGAACTGCAAACTACACTACCAGATGTGGAAGCTGAACACTTTGAACTTAAACATGTGATGTTCAGCATGATAAGTTCAGCTAGACAATTCTGTGGTTCTGCTATAGAGGATGCACGTGAACATCTGAAAACCTTCAAGGAGATTTGTAGATTATTCAGACAACCAGGAATAAGCCCGAAGCATGGATTCCCTGTATGGAATCATGTCGTCAAATTCTATAATGCTGTCAATGCACACACTCGGATGAGGATAGATTTAGCAGCGAATGGTTTGTTACTAGAAAAGGAACTAGAAGATGAAATGTTGGTGTTCAAAAAGTTAGCAAAGAACGAAGAATAGTTTCCCACAGCTCGAAGAGGGGGAAGACGAGGAGTATCTGTCAAGGAGTACGAATCTGAAAATTCGGTTAAAACTCAGTTAGCATACATCATCAAGGTGGTTGAAAATCTACAGCGAAAAGAATCTAAGGTTGTATTTTCCGCCGAGGAGATGTGTGAAAATTGTAGTGGAAACCATAGTAAAGAGGAGTGTCCCACACAACTGGAAGAGGGAATGTATGTTGGAAATTACAACAAGAATAAGGGCTATGACCCTAACAACTACAACCCGAATTGGAGGAAGGTCCCCAAATTTTCCTAGAGTAACCCAAACAATGCATTGAATCCTCCAGTCCAGAATAACCAGAACCAAGGAGGTCCCAGAATTCTGTCACGACAGCAACCACAGCAGCAGCCGGCAGCCACCACAAGCATACTGGAACATACCTTAGCAACCTTCATGTCTCAAACTGGAGCATATATGGCCAACATGGATCATTTTGTCAAGAAAACTGAAACCTTCATGGATAAGACAGAGATGAGAATGACAAACCACGAAGCTACCTTAAAATCTCTAGAGACACAGATGGCTCAGGTTTCACAGTTCATCAACACAAGGCAGAATGGAGGATTCCCTAGTGATACTGAGGTCACTAGAAAACCCACACATGAGCAGTGTAAGGCTATAACAACGAGGAGTGAGAAATTGCTACAAGGGCCGAAAGTAAAAGAAACACCTAGTAAGGAACCAACCCTACAGACACCTACCGAGAACACTGCCCCGACATACTCAAAGTAACATGCTGCCATCACCCCTGCCACGACAGCAGAAGAATCGGAGGAGACGACAGAAGAAGTTGAAGATTGCAAACCTCCTCAGATCCGATTCCCATGTGAAGGACACCTCGAAGATTACCGTCCTCCACCCCATTTTCCACAGCGGTTGAAGAAACAGAAACAGGAGTACCAGCTTAAAAAGATCTATGATGTTTTTAAGCAAGTACACATCAACATTCCGTTGTTGGAGGCCATTAAGCAGATTCCTAGTTATGCAAAATTCCTAAAAGATGCAATGTCCAGGAAATCCAGACTATGGGAGTTTGAAACTGTAATGATGATGGAAGGATGCATGGCAATCCTACATAAGCGTCCACCCCCAAAGAAGAAGGATCCTGAGAGTTTCATCATACCATGCATAATTGGTGATAAGTTTGTGGGTAAGACACTTTGTGATCTTGGTGCTAGTATTAATATAATGCCCAAATCTGTTTTTTAAAAGCTAGGTATTGGACAAGCAAGACCCACAACAGTCATGCTGCAACTGGCAGACCGCTCTTACGTACAGCCAGAAGGAAAGATTGATGATATTCTGGTAAGAGTGGATAAATTTATATTCCATGCTGACTTTCTTGTTTTAGATTGTGAAGTAGTTGAGAATGCACCGATCTTCCTAGGGAAACCCTTCCTAGCCACATGTAGAACAGTGATCGATGTAGATAAAGGAGAACTGACTATGAGTGTAACCCCCTTAGCCCGGCCTAGACGATTGACCCGAACTACGAAGATTACACGGGGAAAATCAAAGTCAACCCGAAAGTCAACCTTGATTAATGACCCTTATTTTAATTTTAATCTTGTCTAGATACATGCTAATCCCTAAGTGATTACTCACGAGTCGTGATTGACAAAGGCACAGCGATCGGATAACGTATAGGGACTCAATTGCACTTCACACAAGATTAGGGACCAAAATGTAATTTTTGTAAATTAGAGGGACTTCATTGGTTTTAAGGTTACCATTATAAAATTAGTCATGTTACATGCTTCTCTGCCAAATTTCAATTTAAAAGGGCATCTCAAGCTCAAGAAATTGCAGTCTCAACATTTAGAACTAAAATGTAAAGCATGCAAACCTCCAAACAATTCAAACCTGGGTCCAACGGTAACCCGTTTCGAAAAACCCACCTATCGTACCGAAACGCTGTATCAAAACGGCGTTGACCGTTTCGGTATGCGGGTTGGTTCCGAGACCAGTTCCGAAACGTGTAGCTCTAGTAGCCAAATCGTTCCGAAACATCCTCCACCGTTTCGAAACACAAAGGCCATTACAGGCCCTCGTTCCGAAACACTTGAGGGTGTTTCGATACAGTTTGCCCAGAAACAACAGCAAATGCTGGTTTTTCACTCATTAACCTACTCAAACATATCCTAAAAAACTCTCTAATCATACCAACAAGTCAACATACATGTAAGGTACACATTTGGAACACTCAAGCACAATCATAGCATCAAACACAAAATCTCATTAGTCTAGAGGCATGCTTCCTAATATCAAAACCCAAATAGGCAAACAAATCTCAAAAAAAGCAATTAAGGTCATTTACAATCCAAACAAGCTAAACCAAACATGCCACAACCCCAAGGAGTTTAACACATCTCCCAATTACAATCCTTAGTTTCCCATTGCCCAACTATCAAAACTAAAGTGTACGAAAACTTCACCATACATGAGCTTGGACTTCCTTGGGTGAACTTAGCTTCCTTGATGCCCGAAAAACACATGAATTATCTGCATTATTGGTAAAAGAGAGTGTAAGCACAAATGCTTAGTGAGGCATGCTCTAAAGAAAACCAACTCAATAATGCACATCCTGAAAACACTTTCATCAAAAGCATTTAAACCACTTGCTCGTTTCTATCTCATGCTTGGAAACCTTTCAGAGCAATTTCTCATTGAAACCACATGTACCTTCATTCTTTCTCATGCATTTAAACCAATGCAAAACTCATGGCATAGCTAAACTCATGCTTGTACTCTAAAGCATTTCATAAACAAACCACATATGCATTTCTCATAGCATAAACCATTACATCAAGGTACATGTGAATCGAAAACCATAACATATTTTATATTGGCATTTAACATCTATTTATTACTCGGATATGCGGACATCTCACTAGATACTTCCGGTGGTATCTCTCATCACCGTACTCACTCGTCTAGCAACATAGTTTATGGTGGAATCTCTCATCACCGTACTCACATGGCGGAATCTCTCATCGCCACAAAGCTTGGGTATTTCACAAAGTCCTACCCGATGGAATGCCCGTCATCGGTTATCTCCCTTTGGCTTAACCAAAGAGCACGTACGAATTTTTAGTTTATAGTGCACTATCATCCTATTGATCAATCAATTATATCCGATAAGTATCTCAACATCTATGCCAATATATTTTGTTAAAACATCATCTCACCTACTGTTTTTCATGCAATAAATCTCATCATCCTCATCTCATTTCAACGATAACATTTGCTATGATTCAACATAAAATCCCAAATCTCAAATGTGCAACATGTTACTTTATGAAATCATTTCAAGCATCATCTCATGCTATAATTCATGCATAAAAACAGTGGGAATTTATCAATCTAAAACCATGAGCATGTAAAAGCATTTAAGGGGCAATCACCACATTCTAGAGAGCAATCTAGCCAATACTTACTTCCGGACTTATGAAGGTGTTTCCAACCTTTCCTAAATCCCCAAACCTTGATTCTTTGTCCCTTAAGGACTTCTAAAACCATACGCACTCACCGATTACGTTTCGCTTGTTCGCCGAAACGCTATCTAAGCCTCCGGATCAACTTCAAAGGTGTCCGAAGATGTCTCCCCTGTTTTAAACACATAAAAGCAGAGGAATAATGCATCATCATGCATTAAAATCATCAGCCACACACCTAAACTCGCTGCTCTACACAAAAACCACATTTCGGCTACCAAACACTACCGAAATCACCTCCAAACTCTTCCAAAATCGAACCCAGCCAAGATCCATCACTTCTAATCATTTCTAAACACCAATTAACATCAAAAACTAACACAACCACGTCCTTATAGCTCCATCTATAACAGAACACCAAAATCAACCCAAAAACCACCATTTTAACAAGCAAAAACTTAGGAAAACAACCTATTCGGGATTGGATTGATAAAACCTCATTTATAACATCATTTAACATCCAAAATACATTAGAAAACCATATCAAAACAGAGCCCTATCAATCACCACGAAAATCTTCAAGATCTCTTCCAAAATCTTGAGTTTCAAGCCAATTTCTTGTTTCTAACACTAAAACCACTTTAAAATCATTAATAAAGGATTGATAACTTGGGAATTTCAGTAAAGAATTGATCATTAGAGGAGAAGGACGAAGCTTACCTCTAATGGATGATTTCTCCTTGATTTGGGCAAATTTTCTTGAAAATTCAATGTAGAAATCAAGTGGATTTGTTGAAGGATTGATAAGGAATCAAAGAGTGATTGAAATCTCATCAAATGAAGTGGAAATCAAAGTAAACTTGCCGGAGAAAAAATGTTTGGTTGATAGGATTTTGAGAGAAAATGAAATGAGAGAAAATTAGAGAAAATTGGTTATGAAAAGTCAAAGGTAGCTTTTCTATTTTAATCAACTCCATTTTCTTTAATTAAAAAATTAATTAAATCACCCAAATTAAGGAAAATCTGATGAAAATATTTTTGGTAAAATTTGCTCCTTAAAGATTCAAAGTTTCAATCCTTTACAAAACAATCACTACTAAACTTTGCAAAAACTGCGATTTGGTCACTACACCGAAATGTAGTATTTCCTAGCCTTATTTTGTAAAATTGATTTCACCATTCTCTTTTATATATTAAATGAGGATTTCTAAATATTTTTCTATATTTTTAAAGCATCCTGAACTAGGTGTTCCCTAAAACCCCTTTTAGATTCGAACCGATTCTAGACCGATCTAGTTCAGACTCTAAACATCTAGGCCCAAATTTGGGTTTTTACAACTCTCTCCCTCTTAAGAATTTCGTCCTTGAAATTTACCTGGAGGAAAAAGGTAAGGAAACTGCTTCTTCATGTCATCCTTTCTTTCCCACGTGGCTTCCTCAACACCACGATGCCTCCACAACACCTTAACCAACTCAATGGTCTTACCTCGAAGAACTTTACTGTCTGAATCCAAAATCTCAACCGGCTCCTCATCATAGGTTAAATCCGGATTCAACTCAACTTCCTCCACAGGCATAACATGCGAAGGATCCGATCTATACCTCCGAAGCATGGATACATGAAACACATCATGTATCTTCTCCAACTCTTGTGGTAGCCTCAACTTATAAGCAACAGGACCCACACGTTCTACTACCTCGTATGGTCCAATATACCTAGGGCTCAACTTACCCTTCCGGCCAAACCTCATCACCTTCTTCTAAGGTGAAACCTTTAAGAACACACGATCACCCACCACAAACTCAATCTCCTTACGCTTCAAATCCGCGTAAGACTTCTGCCGATCAAAAGCTGCCTTCAACCGCTCACAAATGAGCTTCACCTTCTCGGTAGTTCCTTTCAACAATGCCGGCATCGAGACCAACTTTTGTCCCGCTTCAGCCCAACAAAGAGGAGTTCTGCACTTCCTCCCACACAAGGCCTCATAAGGTGCCATTTGAATACTTGCCTGGTAGCTGTTATTATAAGCAAACTCAACCAAAGGCAAATTCTTCTCCCAAGAACCTTGAAACTCAATCACACAACACCTCAACATATCCTCAAGCACTTGGATGACACGCTCAGACTGTCCATCCGTCTGTGGATGATAAGAAGTACTGAAATTCAACCGTGTACCCAATGCTTGATGCAAACATTCCCAAAATTGCAATGTAAACCTTGGATCTCTATCCGACACTATAGGTTTTGGTACACCATGCAGACGTACAATCTCAGCAATGTACAACTCTGCTAGCTTATTTAAGGTATACGTAGTATGCACAGGTAAGAAATGCGCACACTTCTTAAGGCGATCCACAATTACCCACACAAAATTCTTCTTTGATGGCGTCAAGGGAAAACCAGACACAAAATCTATGGTGATTCTCTTCCACTTCCATTTAGGGATCCTCAATGGTTGCAACAACCCTGAAGGAAACTGATGCTCAGCCTTAACCCGCTGACAAACCATGCACTTACTCACATATTCTGCAACGTCTTTCTTCAACCCCACCCAATAGTACTCATCCTTCAAATCACGATACATATTTGTACTACCAGGGTGCATAGCAGAAGGACTACTATGAGCTTCGGTCAGGATAGCACGTCTCAACTCTACATCATTTGGCACTACTATCCAACTTCTAAAACATAGAACTCCATCAACATTAAAACAAAAATCCGATGGTCTATCCGCAGCAATATCCTACACATGTGGCATCAATGAATCATCCAACAACTGCTTATCCTTTATCAACTGAACCAGAGATGGTTTCACTTGTAGCTCAGCAACAAGACCTCCATCTCGCGAAATGCTCAAGCTAGCAAACATAGCCCTTAACTCTACCGCCACCTTTCTACTCAAAGCATCCACCACAACATTAGCTTTTCCCGGATGATACTCGATCGTTAGATCGTAATCCTTAAGCAACTCTACCCAACGATGTTGTCTAAGATTCAACTCTTTCTGAGACATCAAATACTTCAAACTCTTGTGATCCGTGTACACAGTACACTTCTCACCATAAAGATAATGTCTCCAGATCTTCAAAGCAAAAACCACCGCAGCTAACTCAATATCATGCGTAGGATAATTGCGCTCATGTACCTTCAACTGTCGTGATGCATAAGCCACCACCTTACCATCTTGCATTTACACACATCCCAAACCCACGTAGGATGCATCACTGAACACCACAAACTCTTTTCCTGATTCAGGTTGAACCAAGATAGGAGCTTGCGTAAAAGCTGCCTTAAGCTTCTCAAAAGCTTGTTGTCTCGCTTCTGTCCACTCATACTTAACGTCTTTTTGCAACAACTTCGTTAGAGGGGCAGCAATCTTTGAAAACCCATCCACAAACCTCCGGTAATATCCTGCCAACCCAAGAAAACTACGGACCTCATGAACAGACTTAGGAGGCTTCCAATTCATCACCACCTCAACCTTCTGAGGATCAACACGAATCCCCTCAGCCGAAACCACATGTCCAAGGAACACAACTTCCTTTAGCCAAAACTCACACTTACTCAGCTTGGCATAAAGCTGATTTTCCAGGAGCGCTTGCAAGACAACTCTCTAATGACTTTCATGCTCCTCCTCAGTACGAGAATACACAAGGATATCGTCGATGAACACCACAACGAACTTGTCCAAATATTCATGGAACACTCTATTCATCATGTCCATGAAAGTAGCAGGAGCATTTGTCAAACCAAACGGCATTACAAGGAACTCATAATGCCCATACCTCGTTCTAAAGGCTGTTTTCGGCACATCCACATCCCTCACCTTAAGCGGATAGTACCCGGACCTCAAGTCAATCTTGGAAAACACAGCTGCTCCCCGAAACTGATCAAAAAGATCATCAATCCTCGGCAAAGGATACCTGTTTTTGATAGTCAACTTGTTCAGCTGACGATAATCGATGCACATTCTCATAATGCCATCCTTCTTTTTCACAAACAAGACCGGTGCACCCCAAGGTGACACACTAGGCCAAATGAATCCACGGTCAAGCAACTCTTGAAGTTGCTTCTTCAACTCCTTCAACTCTTTGGGTGCCATGCGATAAGGAGCAATGGACACCGGAGTTGTGTTTTCATACAGCTCAATTCCAAACTCCACCTCTCGACTAGGCGGCAATCCAGGTAACTCCTCCGGAAACACTCCAGGGAACTCGTGTACAATTCTTATATCCTGAACGCGCAACTCCTTTGAACTAGGAATCATCACAAAGGCTAGGTAAGCCTCGCAACCCTGCCTCAACATTCGACTTGCTTCCAATGTAGACACCATATTGGCAAGAAACTTCACATTCTCGCCCACTACCACCACTTCATAATCATCCGCAAGTTTCAACAAAACTCGCTTGCTTTCGAAATCCACTACAGCTCTATGCTCAACAAGCCAATCCATGCCAAGGATTACATCAAAGCCATAGAATGGCAATTCCATGAGATCAACAGGAAAAACATAGTTTTGCACTTTCAAGGGACATCTCTTATACAACTTCCGCGTTACAACCGTCTCACCAAAGGAACTAGTCACACGCATACCAACATCCAAAGACTCAACAGGTAAACCAAGCATTTGAGCATGTTCACGCAAAATGTACGAGTGTGTAGATCCAGAATCAATCAAAGAAAGTAATGACAAGGATTGCAAAGTAAAGGTACCTGCGATCACATCCGTATCATTCCTTCCCTCACGATGGGCATACACTCGAGCTTGACCGCCACCCTCAGGTTGAACGGCCACTACATGTGCCACGTTCCTGCCACCATCATCCTTGCGCTAAAAATTACTAGGGCCGCGCCCACGACCTCTCTGTGGCTCAACTGCTCTCACCGGAGCCTGTCCCTCTCGCAAAGGCTGAGGACAATCTTTCTTCAAATGTCCACGGTTCCCACAATTCCAGCATGTCCCAAGGTTACCCCAACACTCACCACAATGCCTTTTACCACAACGGTTACACTCAGGAGTCCTCAGAACAGCGTTAGGTCCTTGCTGACCTCTACCAGGGTTACCACCCCCACGCCTAGCATCATAATGCAGCCTCCTATCCTTATGCCTCTTGTTGCGATCTCTACCATAGTCGCGTTCAGCCGCTCGCTTCCCGGAGTTGGATCCACCCGCTCGACTAGACAGACCAAGATTCAATTCAATGTCCTTGGCTCTAGTGACCAAGACATCGTAATCCGTATAATCAGCCGCAAGCATATAAGTCTTAACATCCGCTACTAGCCCATAACGGAACCGTTTGCACCTCTCCCGCTCGCTAGGGATTAACTCAGGCGCATACTGACTGAGGCGAACAAACTGTACTTCATACTCGGCTATTGTCATGCTGCCTTGCACAAGAGACATAAACTCTCTTTTCTTCTCATCTAGATAACGTACACCCAGATACTTCCGCTTGAACGCATTCAAAAAGAATGTCCAAGTCACCTCATCATCCTCCATCCCAGAGATTGTGGTCGTCCACCACCTATAAGCATCACCATGCAGCAATGATACAACACAGCCCAGCTTCTGCACATTATTGCAGTTTATCTTACCCAGAATCCGCTTGGTGCTCTCCAACCAAGACTCAGATCCTTCCGGAGATAAGCCCCTGAACTCAGTCCCTCCTAGACTGCGAAGACGTTCCAAAGGCAACCTCACATTGGCATCATCCTGATGCGCATCTCCATGAGCTCCAGCTACTGCTGCCTAGAAAGCTCCAGCAATAGCCTGAATCAACATGGTCATATCAGGAGCAGCTTGCCCCTACGCACCCTCGGGCCCAGCGACCCCATTACCAGCACCAGCGTTACCCGCTCCAGCACCACCACCACCGGGTGGTCCACCACCAGGAGGAGGAGGTAAGTCCTCATCATTCTCATC
This sequence comes from Hibiscus trionum, assembly GCA_030270665.1. Lineage (NCBI taxonomy): Eukaryota > Viridiplantae > Streptophyta > Magnoliopsida > Malvales > Malvaceae > Hibiscus > Hibiscus trionum. The sequence continues at coordinate 955,374 of BSYR01000007.1, read as the reverse complement.
ATTCTCATTATCGGTCATTGATCTAGTATTGATTCTCAGCTCTCTATGTGGCCCCATTATATAGAAAACAATGCACTAACAAAATGCAACAAACACAATTAGGCACAATAAAGTAAGCAACCCAAGTACTCAAGCTCATTTTCGAAAACAACTCTTCTCATTAGTTTTGATATGGCAATAGGATCCCCACTCACACCCCAACATAGCATAGCATCACAAAATCATCTCAATTGAATCATACATCACTACTCAAACATCACAATTAGGCACAACAACCACATATCAAACCCCAATTATTCGTGAACCAAGCTCTAATACCAACAAATGTAACCCCCTTAGCCTGGCCTAGACGATTGACCCGAACTACGAAGATTACACGGGGAAAATCAAAGTCAACCCGAAAGTCAACCTTGATTAACGACCCTTTATTCATTTTAATCTTGCCTAGATACATGCTAATCCCTAAGTGATTACTCACGAGTCATGATTGACAAAGGCACAGCAATCGGATAACGTATAGGGACTCAATTGCACTTCACACAAGATTAGGGACCAAAATGCAATTTTTGTAAATTAGAGGGACTTCATTGGTTTTAAGGTTACCATTATAAAATTAATTATGTTACATGCTTCTCTGCCAAATTTCAATTTAAAAGGGCATCTCAAGCTCAAGCAATTGCAGTCTCAACATTTAGGACTAAAATGTAAAGCATGCAAACCTCCAAACAATTCAAACCTGGGTCCAACGGTAACTCGTTTCGAAACACCCACCTACCGTACCGAAACGTTGTATCGAAACGACGTTGACCGTTTCGGTACGCGGGTTGATTCCGAGACCAGTTCCGAAAGGTGTAGCTCTAGTAGCCAAATCGTTTCGAAATATCCTCCACCGTTTCGAAACACAAAGGCCATTACAGGCCCCCGTTCTGAAACACTTGAGGGTGTTTCGATACGGTTTGCCCAGAAACAGCAACAAATGCTGATTTTTCACTCATTAACCTACTCAAACATATCCTAAGGACTCTCTAATCATACCAACAAATCAACATACATGTAAGGTACATATTTGGAACACTCAAGCACAATCATAGCATCAAACACAAAATCTCATTAGTCTCGAGGCATGCTTCCTAATATCAAAACCCAAATAGGCAAACAAATCTCAAAACAAGCAATTAAGGCCATTTACAATCCAAACAAGCTAAACCAAACATGCCACAACCCTAGGGAGTTTAACACATTTCCCAATTACAATCATTGGTTTCTCATTGCCCAACTTTCAAAACTACAATGTACGAAAACTTCACCATACATGAGCTTGGACTTCCTTAGGTGAACTTAGCTTCCTTGATGCTCGAAAAACACCTCAATTATCTGCATTATTGGTAAAAGAGAGCGTAAGAACAAATGCTTAGTGAGGCATGCTCTAAAGAAAACCAACTCAATAATGCACATCTTGAAAACACTTTCATCAAAAGCTTTTAAACCACATACTCGTTTCTATCTCATGCTTGGAAACCTTACAAAGCAATTTCTCATTGAAACCACATGTACCTTCATTCTATCTCATGCATTTAAACCAATGCAAAACTCATGGCATAGCCAAACTCATGCTTGTACTCTAAAGCATTTCATAAACAAACCACATATGCATTTCTCATAGCATAAATCATTACATCAAGGTACATGTGAATCAAAAACCATAACATATTTTATATTGGCATTTAACATCTATTTATTACTCGGATATGCGAACATCTCACTAGATACTTCCGGTGTTATCTCTCATCACCGTACTCACTCGTCTAGCAACATAGTTTCCGGTGGAATCTCTCATCACCGTACTCACATGGCGGAATCTCCCATCGCCACAAAGCTTGGGTATTTCACCAAGTCCTACCCGATGGAACGCCCATCATCGGTTCTTTCCCTTTGGCTTAACAAAAGAGCACGTACGAATTTTTAGTTTATAGTGCACTCTCATCCTATTGATCGAACAATTATATCCAGTAAGTATCTCAACATCTATGCCAATATATTATGTTAAAACACCATCTCACCTACTATTTTTCATGCAATAAATCTCATCATCCTCATCTCATTTCAAAACCATAACATTTGCTATGATTCAACATAAAAGCCCAAATCTCAAATGTGCAACATGTTACTTTATGAAATCATTTCAAGCATCATCTCATGCTATAATTCATGCATAAAAACAGTAGGAATTTATCAATCTAAAACCATGAGCATGTAAAAGCATTTAAGGGGCAATCATCGCATTCTAGAGAGCAATCTAGCCAATACTTACTTCTGGACTTAGGAAGGTGTTTCAAACCTTTCCTAAATCCCCAAACCTTCATTTTTTGTCCCTCAAGGACTTTTAAAACCATATGCACTCACCGATTACGTTACGCTTGTTCGCCGAAACGCTATCTAAGCCTCCGGATCAACTTCAAAGGTGTCTGAAGATGTCTCCCCTATTTTAAACACATAAAAGAAGAGGATTAATGCATCATCATGCATTGAAATCATTAGCCACACACCTAAACTCGCTGCTCTACACAAAAACCACATTTCGGCTACCAAACACTACCGAAATCACCTTCAAACTCTTCCTAAACCGAACCCAGCCAAGATCCATCACTTCTAATCATTTCTAAACACCAATTAACATCAAAAACTAATACAACCACGTCCTTATACCTCCAGCTATAACAGAACACCAAAATCACCCCAAAAACCACCATTTTAACAAGCAAAAACTTAGGAAAACAACCTATTCGGGATTGGATTGATAAAACCTCATTTATAACATCATTTAACATACAAAATACATTAGAAAACCATCTCAAAATAGAGCCTAATCAATCACCACGAAAATCTTCAAGATCTCTTCCAAAATCTTGAGTTTCAAGCCAATTTCTTGTTTCTAACACTAAAACCACTTTAAAATCATTAATAAAGGATTGATAACTTGAGAATTTCAGTAAAGAACTGATCATTAGAGGAGAAGGACGAAGCTTACCTCTAATGGATGATTTCTCCTTGATTTGGGCAAGTTTTCTTGAAAATTCAATGTAGAAATCAAGTGGATTTGTTGAAGGGTTGATTAGGAATCAAAGAGTGGTTGAAATCTCATCAAATGAAGTGGAAATCAAAGTAAACTTGCTAGAGAAAAAGTGTTTGGTTGATAGGATTTTGAGAGAAAATTAGAAAAATTGGTTATGAAAAGTCAAAGGTAGTTTTTCTATTTTAATCACCTCCATTTTCTTTAATTAAAACATTAATTAAATCACCCAAATTAAGGAAAATCTGATGAAAATATTTTTGATAAAATTAGCTCCTTAAAGATTCAAAGTTTCAATCCTTTACAAAACAGTCACTACTAAACTTTGCAAAAACTGCGATTTGGTCACTACACCGAAATGTAGTATTTCCAAACCTTATTTTGTAAAATTGATTTCACCATTCTCTTTTATATATTAAATGAGGATTTCTAAATATTTTCCTATATTTTTAAAGTATCCCGAACTAGGTGTTCCCTAAAACCCCCTTTTATATTCGAACCGATTCTAGACCGATCCGGTTCAGACTCTAAACATCTAGGCCCAAATTTGGGGTGTTACAATGAGAGTCAATGACCATCAGATAAAGTTCAATGTTCTCCAAGCCATAAAACAAGCTGATGTAGAGGAAGAATGTGAGGCAATATCAGAAGTTATTGTAGACCAACCCTACATTAGAACAAGCTATCACGACAGACAATTCGGTCACTGTAACCACAGTCACCTAGAAGACTGCCACGACAGCAACTCCTCAAACAATAATACATCTGATACTGAAGGTCCTGAGGAGGTAAATTGGATAGGCATGCGTCCAGGAAAGTTCTTTGAACCTTTGAACTATACCTCTAACGAACATATGATTCAAAAGCCTTCCATAGATCAGCCACATGTTTTTAGATCTTAAACCCCTGCCAGGGCAGCTTAAATACGTTTTTCTTGGTCCTAATGATACGTTGCCCGTAATCATCTCTTCTAAGTTGATGTAGGAACATGAACAGCAGCTGATCAAGATGCTACAGCAGCATAAGAAAGCGATTGGATGGATCATTGCCGACATCCAAGGCATCTGTAGAACTAATGTTTTGATATAATAATTGAAAAATGTTTTGGAAAAAGTTAAAAACAATTCAAAACCTTTTCTAAAGTCCAAACAACTTAAACTATGTTTAGAGGATGTTTTAAAAAGTTTTTACATGTTTTCTAAGCCAAATTAAACAAAACCATCCAGGTGTTTCGAAACACCCCTAGGTGTTTCGATACAGGTCTTTACAGAGTCAAGGTGTTTCGAAACGAGTTTTATCTGGGTGAGATTTTTGCATAGCGTTTCGATACGGCCCTGCCATTTCGATACGCTTATGTGGCATTGACCTCAATGGTCATAAACTCCCAACGACTATTTCCCAACTACCTTTTAAATGCAGTTCGTTTCGATACGATGATAAGCGTTTCGATACGGGTGTTTCAATACAGCCAAGAGTGTTTTGATACGAGTGCTGCATCAGACTGCAACGGCTCTTTCTATTCCAAGAGTGTTTCGAAACGGGTTCGAGTGTTTCGAAACGGAGAGCTGTAGAACTGCATTTATGGTGGGAAATTAAGTCTCCAACGGCTCCAATTCAACCCCAACGGCTAGTAACGGCTACAAACTCAAAGAGGGGTATAAAAGGGACCTCCAAGCATCTAGTAATGGTTAATGCTTCAATTGTAATACAACATATGATCAAGAAAGTGTCTTAGTGCTTAATTGTAATTTCTTTGTATCGGCAAACACTAGTGAGCCAAAATTGTTAGATTTGCTCAAGTGTTTTAGGATTTGGGTGAGAGCTAAATTGTGCAAACAAATACCTATTAGAGGGATTTGAGTTTGCTTATTTGTTATCTCTTGTAAAGAGGGTTTGATCAAGGATTTGGGTAAAAAGCTTGATCGGTGTGTAAGGGTTTCCTCCTAAGCCTAGAAAAGGGGACGAATCAATAGTTGATTGATTGGAAATCCTTAGTGGGAAGCTAAGGTAGTGGATGTAGACCTTGGTTAGAAGGTTGAACCATTATAAATCCTTGTGTCCTTATTTAATTTTAGCTTCCACACCTCTTACACCCAAAATTCCACTTCTCCATCACTTAGCGAGCAAGAACGGTTGAAGGAATCGAGCATCGAACAACCCAACAGCATCAGTCCGGCAATTTGTATGCATAAGATCCTTTTGGAGGATGACCATAAGCCAACGATTGATGCCTAGAGAAGACTAAATGAAACTATGTGAGAGGTGGTACGAAAAGAAATTATCAAATGGCTTGACGCTGGAATTATTTATGTCATCTCGGATAGCAAGTGGGTGAGCCTTGTGCAATGCGTACCCAAGAAGGGAGGCATAACTGTGGTAACCAACAAGTACAACGAGCTAATCCCAACCAGGACTGTGACCGGTTGGAGGGTTTGTATGGACTACCGGAAGCTTAATACAGCTACCCGGAAGGACCACTTCCCCTTACCCTTTATTGATCAAATGTTAGATAGATTAGCGGGAAAGCCTTATTATTGTTTCCTTGATGGTTACTCAGGTTACAATCAAATTGCAATTGCATCGGAGGACCAGGAGAAGACAACCTTCACATGCCCATACGGAACATACGCCTTTCGAAGAATGCCATTTGGATTATGTAATGCACCAACAACTTTTCAGCGGTGTATGATGGCAATATTCTCTGATATGGTGGAAGATTTCCTGGAAATCTCCATGGATGACTTTTCCATCTTTGGAGACAGTTTCAACGATTGCCTAGACAATTTGAAGAAGGTGCTTGAAAGATGTGAAGAGGCAAACCTTGTACTGAACTGGGAAAAATGCATTTTATGGTAGATGAGGGCATAGTGTTGGAACACAAGGTCTCCTGCCGCGTCATAGAAGTGGACAGAGCAAAAATCAACGTTATTGAAAAACTGCTGCCACCCACCACAGTCAAGGGCATTAGAAGTTTCTTGGGACACGCAGGGTTTTATAGTAGATTTATTGCTAATTTTTCTAAAATAACTAAACCCATGTGTCTCTTGTTGGAACAGAATAGGGCCTTTGACTTCAATACTGAATGTACTGAAGCATTCAAGACACTGAAAGAGAAGCTGGTAACAGCCCCAATATTGTAGCCACCAGACTGGAGTTTATCGTTCGAGATAATGTGTGACGCTAGTGACTATGCTGTCGGGGCAGCACTAGGGCAGAGGAAGGAGAAACTCTTCCACGTTAATATTATGCCAGCAAAATCTTAAATGATGCCCAGATAAACTACACCACAATAGAGAAGGAGTTGCTAGCGGTGGTGTTCACCTTTGACAAGTTCAGACCATATATACTTGGAACAAAAGTGGTGGTTCACACGGATCATTCAGCACTAAAATATCTGTTCACCAAGAAGGATGCAAAACCACGATTGATACGTTGGATTCTGCTATTGCAAGAATTCGATATAGACATCAAGGACAAAAAGGGAACAGAAAACCAAGTAGCTGATCACTTGTCAAGACTAGAGATGGGAAAGGATCAAGACAAAAACAAAGTTAACATACATGAGACTTTCCCAGACGAGCAGTTATTCACTGCCGCGAAAGCCATGGCGACACGTAAACTTTCTGAAATCCCTTGGTATGCTAACATAGTAAACTATATTGTTAGTGGTTTATTACCTCCTAAACTTAACAACCAAGCAAGGAAGAGGTTCCAAAATGATGCAAAACATTATTATTGGGACGAACCTCTTCTATTTAAGCATTGTGCAGATCAGATCATCAGGAGATGCATACCAGAGGAAGAACAGGAAGAAGTGCTCCACCACTGCCATGCTGCTCCTTATGAACACTTTGGAGGAAACAAAACTGCTGCCAAAGTTCTGCAATCTAGTTTCTTTTGGCCTACACTGTTCAAAGATGCACAAGCCTTTTACAAGCATTGTGACAAGTGCCAAAGGACTGTAAACATCTCTAGAAGGCATGAGATGCCCATGCAGAACATTCTCGAAGTTGAAATTTTTGATGTATGGGGAATCGACTTCATGGGACCATTCCCAGCTTCTTGTGGGAATCTGTACATATTGTTGGCAGTAGACTATGTATCCAAGTGGGTAGAAGCTATCGCCACACAAAAGAATGATGCCAAGACCGTGCAAAGATTTCTCCACAAACATATCTTCACCAGGTTTGGCATCCCAAGGGAGATCATTAGCGATGAGGGTAGGCATTTTGACAATAGGGTAATTCCTAGTGCGTTGAAGACGTATGGAGTTAAGCACATGATCGCAACAGCATATCCCCCTCAAACCAATGGGCAGGCTGAGATCTCCAATAGAGAAGTGAAGAACATCCTAGAAAAGATGGTTAAACCAACTAGAAAGAACTGGTCTCTTCACCTGAATGATGCATTATGGGCCTACAGAACTGCATTTAAAACATCATTGGGAATATCACCCTACCGCCTAATCTACAGAAAAACTTACCACCTACCTGTCGAGATAGAACATAAAGCATACTAGGCTATCAAGACAGTTAACATGGAATGGGACAAAGTGGGACATAAAAGGCTATTGGACTTAAATGAAATTGAAGAAATTCGAGCCATGGCCTACGACAACGCCCGAATCTATAAAGACAAAATAAAGAAGTGGCATGATAGAAAACTGCTGCCACGACAGTTCACACCAGGGCAGAAGGTGTTGTTATTCAACTCTAGGTTGAAGCTCTTCCTAGGAAAGCTAAAGTCTAGGTGGTCTGGACCTTCCTAGTAGTCCAAGTTTTTCCTCATGGTGTTGTCACAATAAGATCAATCAAGGACGGGCACTAATTCAAAGTCAATGGATAAAGGCTAAAGTACTATTAGAGGATTGAAGCTCCAAGAGAGCAGGAAGTAGTTACTTTAGGAGATGCCCCTCAAGGCATCCCTAATTTAACTTAGTTTTATTTTATTTTTATTTATTTTTATTGCTTTAGGAAATAAGAATTTAATATTTGTTTATTTTAGTTTTCAGGTAAATAAAAGAAGCAGAGTAAAGAGAAGGAATGAACCAGCCCACCATACTCACAACAGCCCAAGAAGTCCAATGGTAACAAGGCTGTCGTGACAGCCGGTCACCAGCTGTCGCGACAGACGCGCAAATACAGCCTGTCACCAAGTTGTCGCGACAGACACACAGCAGACGCGGAAATGCGTAACAGACACGTCAGGAAACCGCGTGACTGCTGGCTCCGTTTTTCATGCCACCCGTTACGGCTTCAACGGGCAGAACCCCGTTCTATACGCCTTACAATGACGATGAGATCAACCAGAAGAAGTGCTGCCTCCACATCTGCCGTGGTAGTCTCCACTCTTAGTCACAGCAGAATTCGCAGAAGGTTCGCCTCGGTAGAATCAGAGAAAAGATATTATGAATCTTTTCAGAAAAGGGAAATGTGGGAGGAATGAGGCTTCACCTACATAAGGAATACCGGAGATCTAGGGCTTGAAGGGTTCATTGCCAAATGGATCATTGCATTAAAGTGGCAGATTTTCGCGGAACAACCCGAGGAGATGAATGTTACACTTGTCCGCGAACTTTATGTTGTCGTCACATCCAAGGATGCCTCTATAGTCACTATTAGGGGTAAGGAAATCACTCTCGAACCAGCCTACATCAATACTCTATATGGCATATATGTGGGCAGGAAAGAGGATGCACACAACAGGTTCATCAGCAACCTGTCGCCGGCAGACTATGACGGCATCATGGCAAACCTGACTGAAGAGGGCACCAACTGGAACGAAGATCCAAAACATAGATGGACGGTGCGAAGAACCCAACTCACACCTACTGCCAAACTACGGAACCACTTTGTGAAAAAGTGTCTCATGCCAACGTCCCACAACACAACAGTGGACCGACAGAGGTTTGCCCTCGTGCACTCCATCATTAATGAATGATAGATCAACGTGCGTAAATACATCCTCGATGGCATCCACGAGTGTGCATTAAAAGATAAGGGCCCCTCTTCTTCCCCTACTTAATCACATCCCTCTGCCGAGCCAACAACGTGCCCGAAATTGATGAAGACGTGAAGATCCAGGGCAAGGGGTGGACGCAGCAGAACATCTACAACCTGATGGAACTGAAGGCAGCCACCCCAATGGCATATGTTGATCCCTCTGCCACGACAGAACCAACGACAGAACCAGACTCCACAGAACCTGTCGCGCAGTGGGGGTTTTGGACAGGCGCAACATGAGCGACCGTACAGGGCCCCAGGAGAGAGGGGGCCCGAAAATAGGGAACCTAAATTAAATTAAATATTTGTAAAAAAATTATAAAATTATGTTTAGATAAAAAATTATCTAAAACTTAAAACATGCAAAAAGAATGATAATTTTGAAGTGAAAATTTTTTATATTTAGATGTTTATAAGTCAATTTTTTGGTTCTCAAGAGGACAATTTAATAATATTTTTTGTATTAAAGTATTTTTTGAAAAAACACTTATATCTCTTACTGATTATAAATTAAGAGTCATATTTTAATAAATTGCACAGGGCCCCCAAAATCTTTGAACTGCCCCTGCTGTCGCGGCAGAGCCTGAGCAGACAGAACCTACACAACCAGAAGCCACCTCCTCCAACCAAATAATTCAACTGCTGAAAAAGATGGAGGCACGACAGTTGAGATTTATGGAGTACATGAGGGACTTCACCACTGCAACGGTAAACTTTATTAAAGTTGAGCTTAATTATCCAAGTGTGCAGTTCCCTCCTTTTCCAGAAACCCTTCTTTATGCCCCAACACCTGCTGCCAGCCCCAAGACGCCCACACCAACAGCTGCCTCTGCTTCACCATCTGCCACGGCCGGAGACGGCGACAGATGATCTGCCACTCCTCGAGGAACCAAACTAAAGGAACCATTGCCAGAAATAGTCCCAAAATATTTTGAAGGTTTCTCCTCCTTCTCAGTCTGACAGGATGACTCCGACTCCGAGCCCTCTATCGTCCGAGAGATAGTCAAGGACTTCCCTCCGATGAAGAAGAAAAAGCTTGATATTGATGTTGAGGGACCCTGCCGCGATAGAGTAGACATTAGCCGCAGCAGTGACAGTGAGCTCGAGGTCCTAGACAAGGCCCCAAAAATTTCACCCACTAGAGTCCAGCCACCTCGAGAGGCAAAGAAGAAGGTAGCCTTACCCTCTCCAACTCCAAAGCTAGCCTCTGCCATAAAAACAACTGCCCGACGACAGCTCTGCATCGACAGCAGCAGTGACGACAACTCTTCAACTTAAGTTCTTTTACTCTTTTTGTCGTCTGTGTTTTATTTGATATTTGTGATGTTTTTATTTCTGTTTGTGTGTCATGCATTGAGAACAATGCAACCCTCGAGTTTGGGGGTAGGCAGTCCTCCTTTAATTAATGAACTTAATCTAATTTGTGTCTCATTACTAGTTATTTTTGTGTCGAAAAAAATTAGCTTAAGTTTTTGGAACTTCTCTTACCTGTCGCGGCATTCTCTGTCGTGGCAGTGTCTTTAGGGTGTTTTAGGAAATATTTAGAGCCTTGCTATAGTTCTAAACTCTAAAAAGACCTTTGTGACTTATATGTTGTCTAGACTACTGTTAGTAAACTTAGAATAGGAAGCTTAACCACTTGAGTTAGAAAAAAAAAGAACTTAGACAATTAGAAGTACTCCTAGAGGTGCCTAACACCAAATATAGGAAGATAGCTAGAGGTGCCCAAAACCGGCTCTAGTATAATTAAGAAAAACTTTGGTCTAAGTTAGAAAAAAACTAAAGGAGCCCAAAAATTGCCTCCAGTTAAAAATGACTTCAAAATAAAACTCAAGTGATTAAAATAACTATTCTAGTTACTAAGGAGTCTAGGCACATATTCGCTCACAAAACCTGCACACACCTACACGAGAATTATAGCATTACTCCGGATAAGTCTTTAAACATCCGAAAAGGTACTGATCTTGATGGTGAAGGTGTTGTAGGTAATGGTTGTTCACTAAGTTAAGCCAAAGCCAAAAAGTTTTACTCTTAGTTAGGTTGCATTTGCTTGGGGACAAACAATAACTTGAGTTTGGGGGTGTGTTGAGTGCATAAATGTTCTATATTTTAACCCTCATTTACCCATATTATTGATGCACTCAAGCATGTTTAGTTGCATTTTAGGATAGATTTTGCATAAACATCACAAATGGAAAATATTGCACAGATACTGCTGATTTTGGTCTATTCTTGCAAGTACCTGTCGTGGCAGCATCCAGGGCAGCAGAGGAATAGAAGATAACAGAAGAGCTGGAGTGAAGGATTGAAGGAGACTGTCTATTACAACACTGTCGTGACATCTACCATGGCAGAAGAGGCGGCAGTGAAGACTATGGTGATGGAAAATGCGAAGTGGAGTTCGACTGATAGAGCATTTAAAGCCTGATTTTTGTGGACCACTCGCATAACTGTCAGAGCCCAGAAGCACAAGGAAGGCATTGCCCAAAGTTTAAGGAAAAAGTCAAAGCAAGAAGATATGGAGAATTAAAAGACATTTACTCAGAGATTTAGTTTTTAATAGAGTTGTACTTTAATTCAAACTACTATTCTTGGCCATTAAGAAAACTCAAGCCCAAGGCCTATATATATGATTGTAATTCGACAAAGAAAAGGATATCTAGCTCCTAGCCGTCTTCCCCCAAAACCCTAGTCATTTTCTCTCTGTCATGTTCTAAACTTCCCCTAGGGCTAAGGGTTGATCTTGTAAGGTAGTTGTAAGGGTTGTATTGTTTCTTAGGATTTTTTTGTTCAATTAATAAAAGCTTCAAGTTTATTTACTCTGGGTTCAACATCTCATAAGAGTTTCGGGAGAGCATTGTGAGGTTATTCATTTACTTAATATCGGGAGAGTTAAGTATACGAAAGGAGTAAATACAAGTTTTCTAGTTTATGGTTAAACCATCTTGGCCTAGGGATAGGTACAAGGTTAAGTGGCTAAAGAAGAATTCACAAACATCGGTGTTCATCCTTCGGTTCACGCCGGGAGGTATCATCCAAGACGTGTTCATCGACAGAACTTGGGCCTAGGGATAGGACAAGTCACAATAGGGATTCTCGCCAAACTTGAAGTACAGAGTTGTTGGCCGCTGCCGCGACAAAAACAGACTGCTGCCACGACAAGTGCTGCTGCAACAGGCGTAACGACAGGAGCAACAGAAGTTCCTTTGAACAATGTAATACTTGCACTGCTGAGCAAATCAATATCAGCCTATTCTCTCAATCCGATTTTTCTTTTTTACTTTAGTTTATCTTCAAGTCTTCCAAAATCACTTTATTAATATTATTTCTTTTCTTGTGCAGAGATTTAAGGATAGAAGTATTTCCAGTCCTTGTGGAGATGATATCCGATACTTCGTATCACTTTATTACTTGCGACGTGTATACTTGCACCCAATTGCGATAGACTCTTTTACACACAACAACATCGATTCGGTGGTATAGGTCCCTTACAATGGAGGTGTGGGCCCCACTTAAGGGTGAAAAACCTAGGTCGAGTGTTTATGCATGAATGACATATATATCATACACAAAAGCTACACCCATTTTCCTGAAAATTCATCCAACAATTGTTTAGAAAAAATTAAATTCAAATTAATGTTCGAAATGCCAAAATGCCAGGTGAAATTAACTAATAAGTTTGACTCTCAATTTTGTCCACAGCGGAGTCGCCAAGCTGACGCAACCGTTTTTGAGACCTGTTTGTGGAAAAATAGCATGACGATTAGGGTTTTGGAAATCGAGTTTTTTCATTTTAATTTGATCTTGAAATTAGGGGGTTTTTCATTTTTAATCAAATTTCCTTTATTTTTCTTAAAAAATCGTTTTGGAGTTGCCAGTGATCACTTTGGTACACCGGACACCATAAAAAGTGGACCATGAATTTTTTTAATAAAATTCGGGTTCGTGAGTCTGTTACGTGTAGGGAAGGGTTAGCACCCCTACAAACGCCCGTTATCAGCACCTTATTAATTCCACGTGGCATTTTGGCATTTCAAACATTAATCTAAATTTAATTAAATCTTTTAATTATAAAATGGATTTCATTTCGAATGGGAATATTCTTTTGTAAGAAAATACATTTTGGACGAATATAAGTCTTGAAACGTCCAAATACATTAGGACACTTCAATTTATATTCAAAATGTATCTCAACACAAAAGGTTTAATGCATGTCCAATTATTTTCTTGTCATTTTTAAGTATGACCTAATTAAGGCTCCATTAATTTAATTAATTAAGCTTCTATGAACATTATTAATTTTTGGACTTGAATGGTAACATCCAAGTAATTTGGACACTACCTTTAACGGGTCTAAAAGTAATAGCATTCCTAATTTAGGGTGATACTAATTGTTTATCCTATTTTTATTTTATTTAAGCTAATTATGTAGATACCATTTTTTAAGTTTAAATAGAATATTGAAATCTTAATTTGAATACTCATTGATTAACATCACGTTACCATGTGATACTAATCAATCTTGAATATTCAAACTCTATTTCAAATCTCCATTTATTTACTACAATGTTCTCTCATATTGAATTATTTGATTTAATAAAGAATCTAAGCTTAAAATGTTCTAATTATTTACACTAAATGAATTAATCACCTAAAAAATTATACTACATGCTTTGTTTAAACTCATGCAAGCATTAAAATTATTGCAATTAAATTAAACATATTAATTAAGGGTGAAATTGAAATGAAACAAAGTTATATGGCTAAATCACAAAAGAACATGGACTAAATTGAAGTATTATTAGAATTCAGAGTCAAATTATACTACATTGGTGACTAAACTGAAAGGGAATTAAACTGAGAGCCCAGAGTCTAAAGAGTGGAAGAAAAGGGCTCGGATCCTAGCATCCGACCCGACCCGACCTGACCCGAGTCGTATGGGTTGAGTCAACTTGGCACCAAAAAGGTGTCGTTTAACTCAGGCTATAAAAGGCTCCAACCCGAGTTTAACTCGACCATTTCGCACAACCCCACTCTCTCTCCTCTTCGTCGAATTCTCTTATTCTCTCTCTACAAACACCTAAATACCCAAAAATTCAAACCCGAACAAATTGAAATCTCATTTTTCATCCAAATTCAACATCAATTCATCAATTTTCCCTTGATTAATCGCCATAAACCCTAAAATTTCACACATCCTCTATTCTTAAAGATCAAAATCTTAAAAAACTCAATAACACCAAATTAACTTTCTCTCTTTTAACCCATTTAATCCTTTGTCATCTTTCTCGAACCCATCAGATGTGTTTCACGGCCGTCGGAGGCGACGCCGGTCACCGGTTGTCGTCTCCGGTTACCCCTAACTTTTTTCTGATGACTAGAACTCATTCGGTCATCGTCTCCGACCATCCTGCAACTTCTGATCATCTATGTGTTAACTCCGGTAACTGGTCGTCGCCGCAAGGTGATTTTCAACCACCGTCCTTTGCCGTCGGAAATCACAAAAAAACCTCATTTTTATCCTTTTTAAGCCTAAACACTAAACTAGTCCCGGATTCGTTAAAATCGGCCCCCTTCACCCAATCTTAAACTAACTACCCAAAAATCGAACCCTAAAGCTACCCTCTTCGACTTCACCGGAAGCCCTGACGCTTCACCAACACCGATAACTGCTCTACAAACCTCAGATAAGCTTCGGATCTTGTTTTAATTTTTAGATCTAGGTTTTATTTATTTTTTAGCCATTGTTTTTCTGAATTTCAGAGCTTAAAACTAACTCATTTTGTTTTTTAAAGTAGGAATGCGAAGAGATGAGAGAAAATGTTACCATCTAGCGTTCTTCGACGGTCTAGTGGTGGCACCGATCGTCTTCTTCGGCGAAAGGCGCGACTGCTCAACTTCAGGTAACTTCTCGTCTCCCTTTTTCTCTCTCCTTTCAGTTGATGCCCGAATTAATTGCGTAATCATTGTGTTTCCCACTAATTCTCTTTTCTCTTTTATAGCTGGCGCGCATGTGACGCATCATCAAAGATGGTGAAGCCAGCTGGCTGCAGCCAAAGAGTGATCCGCGTGAACTTGGAGTAAATAAATGAGAGGTTGCCACATGTACTGGTTTGGGCGGGAAAAGAGAATTTTGGGTCAAATTGTGTTTGTTTGGGTTATATAAGTGTTTGTTGGATCTAATATGTACTAAAAAAATGGGCAAGAAAGCTGGGTATAATAGGAATTTGGGCTTCGATATTTTATTTGGGCTTTGTGTGATGAAAATGGACATTTGGGTATGTAATATGGACTTTGTTTTAGTGTATTTTGGACTGTTTTAATTGGTTTATTTATTTATTATTTGGGTATTCGAAATTTATATATACATGTATACACCCGGACATAATACGAGTATTACAGAATAAAACAACATCCGAATATCAAAATATGCTGGTCGAAATCAACACCAAAATATTATTATTATTGTACTATTACAAAGTAAGGACGATCAACATTTATAAAGGTTTCCATTTTGTTTAATCCAACCTCATGCCAGGATTGAAGCCATTAGCTGTGAATCCTCCATCAACAGAAATAATTTGCCCAGTGATGTAAGATGCAGCTGGAAGGCAAAGAAAAGCCACCATGGATGACACTTCTTCTGCTTCTCCAACACGTTCGAGTGGTGTTCGAGATATTATTTTCTCCAGAAATTCTTTCTTTTCAAGCAACTTCAAACACACAGCAACAAAAAGAAAGGATTGATCATCAGTATTAGATAACCTGTTGGATATGTTCAAGTTGATGTTCATGTCACTCAAATTCGGGTGTAAGTATGGGTATGGGTATTTTTTTGACACGGACATGTTCAACCATTTTCATGTTTTTTCACGTATTTAAAGAGTTATTCAAAGATCATATTCTCACATGAAAAATTATATCAGAGGTTATTTAGAATTACAGATACTCAAACTCAAGTCAAATACATATCTATGCCTAACATTAAATCTGAATATATATCATTGGTAATATCATTTGTAGTTTTAGCTGACTCAACTCAGTTTTTATAACTATTTTATGAATAGTGATACGGAATTACGGGCCGCTCCAAGCTTGGCCCAAACCAGACACCGGTAAGGAACTTAAAAAATGATTGAGCCACTGCCCACCCATGACATGAATATAGTCTAAGCAATAACTAAAAAATATGAAGCAAAACATGTAAACAAATCCTGTAAATGATGATGAAATGCATAAAAAAATTCAACAGGAATGAGAAAATCTTACATGTTCGACAAGTGAGGTTCTGATGTACCACGGAGCAACACAGTTGGTCCTTATATTATCCTTTGCCCACTCACAAGCCAGGTTCTTTGTAAGTTGATTAATAGCAGCTGACAAACAACAACAGATACAAGATTCCGAGTTGAAAAACATCCAATCAAGGCACATATTCGGACACGATTATTAGCTATGTTACTTGGACTCAGTCGTGAGGGTCAAACAAGGTTATATTCGATTATTTTCATATATTTGGAGAATCCTTGGAGGATTATATCTCCATACCCATGTCCAGATATGAGTACTTTCAGAAAAAGAGAAGCCGGAACAACATAGGTTGTAAGTTCAGGATCTCCAAATATAGGTAAAAGGTCAAAAACAGCCCCCAACGTTTCAAATTTTGGTCATTTTAGCCCTATTTTTTTTGGTGCAAAAACAATCACCTAACGTTTTATTTTTCGTTTAAATTTCACCCTTGTTGGATGAAAACCCCATTAGTGTCAACGCCTGAGGCTGACGTGGCATGTCTGCAGGGCATGGGGAGATGATGTGGCATTGTCACGTGGCATGTCTGTTAGTTGATTAACAGTTTTCATCCAAAGGTGAAATTTGAACGAAAAATAAAACGTTAGGTGGTTGTTTGCACAAAAAAAAAATAGGGCTAAAATGACCAAAAGGTGAAACGTTGGGGCTATTTTTGACTTTCTGCCCCAAATATATGGAAAAGCTGTAGGAGATATATACATATCCGACATTCATTTACGAATATGGGGAACAATAGAAGAGGAAGTTGAGGAGGAACAATTAAGAATATATCTTACCTTTAGTTGGTGCATAAATGGATCCACTGCCAATATGGACCAGACCAGCAACAGATGAAATGAACACAATGCTTCCTTTTCCAGATTCTTTTAGAAGAGGATGTGCAAGTTGACATAAATGGAATGAAGATTCAAAGTTTGTAGAAATCAGCTTTGAATACTCTTCAGCAGAGTACTCGATCACTGGCTTTCTGATGTTTGTTCCCACATTGTTGACCTAATTTCCGACATGATTCGAAAATACATCTTTAATAAGCATAAAAACAGAACAATAAACACAACATGTTCAATAGAAGTATCATATTCATGTTCAATAGAAGTATCCTTTTCGAGACTTCGTTGAAATCTATTCACTAGAAAACTTAAAATCCAAAGTAGCAATTTTCAAAATCCTTTAACTAAACTAAATTTGGGGATAGGAGAAACAATCAAACAGAAGCATACAGTAAGAGAGTAAAGAGAGATTTGAACAAAATAAAGTTGAACATCCAATGGTGTAATGTAGAAAATAATTCATAAAAGCCCAAAAATGATTCATACAAGTGTTTCAAAGACAAGGCAAACATTGGCAAAGATACTTACAATAATGTTAAGCTTTCCATTGAAAACAGAAGCAACCTTGTCCAACAATTTCTGCCTTTGGTCTTTAGATGAAGCATCACAAACTGACCCGTTCACCAAAAACCCTTTGCCTTCCCATTCTTTCAAACACTTATTCAACTCAATTTCATTCCTCGAACATGTGTAAACAACAGCCCCGAGCCCTGCAAGTTCTTCCACTATAGCATGCCTTGAAACAACAATCAGCGAATAGAGAGAGAGAAAGTCAAAAACCGATAAAAAAAATGCAACTTTAAACATTGGGCTTTATCCAAAAAAATAATAACCATTTAAATAAATAACCAGAGAAATACTGGAACAAAAACATTGAAACCAATAAAAAATGCAACTTTGAACAACGGGTTTTATCCAAAATCAAAACATGACCATTTAAAAACCTTTGAAAAAGTTTAGGGGAAAAGGGGGAAATGATAGGAGAAAATACTGAAAAAGAAGCTAACCCAATTCCTCGAGTGCCACCAGTGACAAGGGCAGTCATTCCATTGAGAAACCATCTTGGGTTTTTAGGTTTAGAGTTGCTTGCTGCCTCTGCCATGATTTTTTTTTTACTATCTTTTCTCTTCCTTTTGTCTGACCTGCAAGGGTTTTATGGAGTTTGGACTCTGGTTCTTGCTATATCTTCTCCAAACCCACGTCCAGTTGCGTTTTGGGTAAACTACCACCAAATTATTTGGGTATACCTATTTTGATCATTGAACTAGCCAACTTAACAATTAAACCATCAAAATTTAAAATTTGTCTTATTTTGACCACTGCCGTTAAAAAACTAACCGATGTGTGACGAAAATAACGTGACAGTTAACGAAAATTTATAAATTTATACATTTGGTCTATGTTATTTACATATTATATCAATTTGGTCATAATTTTAATTTAACTAAATAAAATCAACCAACTAACGAGATAACGACACATGTCATCTCGTTAGTTAGTTAATTTTATTTAGTTAAAATAAAATTATGACTAAATTAATATAATAGGTAAATAATATGGACTAAATGTGTAATTTTATAAATTTTCGTTAATTACCACGTCACATATCCGTTAGGTTTTTAACGGTGGTTGTCAAAATAAGACCAATTTAAAAGTTTGATAGTCTGATTAATGAGTTGCCTAATTCGATGGTCAAAATAGATACACTCAAATAATTCGGTAATCACCTAAGTAGTTTACCCTTACATTTTTACCATTCAGAAACCTCTTCATTTTAGGGGGTTTGCCTAAAATGAAAAGGACTAGTTTAAGGTTAAAAAAAGTTTTACAAAATCAAACGGGGGTGTTCAGTGATAGGGGTGTGCATTCGGTTAATCGACCAAACCGAATTACTCAAAATTCATTAATTTAAGTTTTTTTTTCCTTTTAACTGTTAACCGAGCCAAAAAAAATTTTGAAAATTTTTTACCGAACCGAATTTTTTTTTGTCAATTCGGTCGTTTTTGAATTAAACAAAATTTGTTATAAAAATTTGGGTAAATTACAAAAGTGGTCACTAAATTATATTAGAATGATCTTTTTAGTCACTAAACTTTCATTCTATGCTAATTTAATAAAAGTTTAATGAACATTTTATAATATATTAAATAATTTAATGATCATTTTATAATTTTTAAAATTTCAATGACCAAAAATAAATATATGTAATATATATAATATTTAATATAAAATAATTAATCGGTTTCCAACCGAATTAACCAATAACTGAAGTTTGAAAAAACTCTTAACCGTTAACCGATTTTGCCTAAAATTAACCGACCGATTAACTGATGAAAAAAATCGGTTCGATCGGTTAATTTGGTTATAACCAAATAATGCGCACCCCTAACTACGTGTATATATCTTCGTAATTGATTCTAGGTCTTTGTGAGAATCCTTGTGCAACCAAACAAGCTTTATATCTCGCAATTTCCCCTTTTGCATTTATTTTTTCTCATAAAAACTTATTTATATCCCACAAGGTTTTACTCATTCCGGTGTACGGACTACAAGTTCTAATACTTTACTTTTGAAAGAAATTTTAGTTTCGTCTCAATTTCCTCCTTCTATTTTGGCCAATCATTTCTTTGTTTACATTGTCCAATAGACATTGGTTCATATTCCACATTATCATCTAAAATCTTTAGTATTATATTGGATGCAAACGTATTATCGACATTGATCTAAATTCGGTTATACTTATTACTAGATATGATATAATTTATTGAGATCTCTTAATTATCAAGTACCCGAGTCATGTCTAACATCTCTTATGGAGACCTTTTATTCTCTTATCGAGATCTTTCATAATTTGCTTATTCCTCGAATGAACCACCAGAAGATATAACTCCCTTTATTTTCCGAGAATTCTTATCTTTGGAAACTACAGGTCTACCACGCTTCAAGCGTGCATTTGACTCATTAGCAACAAGATTTTGTCATTTCGAGGCATCAATTTTAATTGGAGCATCCATAGCTGGTATATGTAACTTAGTCACTCTTTTAAAGTCAATAAAAGCAACTAACAATTGATTTGCTAAGTTTTGTAAATAAATTATCCTTTGAACTTCTAGTTCTCATTAGGGGTGTGCATTATTCAGTTTTAATCGAATTAAACGACCGAATCGAATTTTTTCCAGTTAATCGGTCGGTTAATTTTAGGTAAAATCGGTTAACGGTTAAAAGTTTTATCAAACTTCGGTTATCAATTAATTTGATTCGAAACCTGTTAATTAACTAAACTTACCGAAATCATTATATATTAAATATTATATATATTACATATATTTATTTTTGGCCAATGAACTTTTAAAAATTATAAAATGATGATTAAAGTTTTTGATATATTATAAAATGGTCATTAAACTTTTATCAAATTAGTATAAAATGAAAGTTCAGTGACTAAAAAGATCATTTTAGCATAATTTAGTAACCAATTGTGTAATTTACCTAAAATTTTCTGACAAATTTGGGTTATTAGAAAATCAAATGAAATAACCAAATTTGGGTTATTCGAAAATCGAAAGAAATAACCAAATTTAGTAACTAAAAATTTCGGTTAATGGATTTTGGGTAATTTGGTTCGGTAGGTTAATCAAATTAACCAAATGCACACCCTTATTCGGTGATGAAATCGAATTTCGGCCATTCGATTAAATAAAAGAGAAAAGGCATAATGTCAAAAAGTGCCCTTAACGTTTTACTGAATAATCATTTTGGCTCTTATTCTTTTTTGAAGCAATTTAACCTTAAACATTTTATTTTGGGTCAAAATGGCCCCTCTATTGATGAAAATTGTTAGAAAAATGACGGTAAACAACTTGAAATGACTTGACAAAATGAGAAGTTAGCAGAATAATTTTATATTTTATATAATTTTATATAAGGCATAAAACTAAAAAATGCTCCTAACATTTCACTGAATAGTCATTTTGGCTCATATTCATTTTTTTAACAAATTTAACCCCCCAACATTTCATTTTGGGTCAAAATGCCCCATCCGCGGATGAAAACAATTAGTTAACTAACGATAAATGGCTTGAAATAACGTGACAAACCTAGATAGCAGTGCACGCTGGCATGCTAGTATCATATTGATATAGACAAAGGTGTTGATTTGAAAGAATGTGACATTAGTCAGAAATGATTTTATAAAATTATATAAAGTATAAAATTATTTTTTCTACTGACGTGTAATTCTGTCAAGTCATTTCAAGAAGTTTATCGTTAGTTGACTATCAGTTTTCATCCGTAGAGGGGCCATTTTGACCCAAAATGAAACGTCGGGGGTTAAATTGGTTCAAAAAATAGAATAAATAACTATTCAGTCAAACGTTATGGGCATATTTTTGGCATTATGCCTTTATATAATTATTATATTGTCTAATGTGACATTATTTTATGTCAATACATTTGTCTATATGACATT
Source organism: Hibiscus trionum (assembly GCA_030270665.1). Classification (NCBI taxonomy): domain Eukaryota; kingdom Viridiplantae; phylum Streptophyta; class Magnoliopsida; order Malvales; family Malvaceae; genus Hibiscus; species Hibiscus trionum. The sequence goes on along the minus strand of BSYR01000007.1, from coordinate 933,696 downwards.
GTCATGTCAGCATACACTATCATGTAGGTTTGCCACGTCATTTCAAGACATTTATTGTTAATTGACTAACAATTTTCATCAGCATGGGGCTATGTTGGCCTAAAATAAAATGTTGAGAGTTCAATTACTTCGATAAAAAAGAATATGGGCCAAAGTGACTATTCAGTCAAACGCTGGGGGTATTTTTTGAATTTATGCCAAGAGAAAAAATGTAAAAGGATGTAAAGTTTAACCAATTACCATTCTATAAACAAAAGAGGGTATTCTTAAAATTTAGGTTGGAACCTTTTTCCTGACCATTTCAGTAACATTTTAGGCTGGAAACCTAAACTATTACGAGTTTCATAACAAATCAGTGTGATTTGTAAACATTTTAGGTTTAATCTTGTTACACCCAAATCTATCCGGCTCTGCGTAATTATGAAAATATCCCCTAGAACCACCACATTTAGAATACTCCTAAGCTAGCCGATCACAACAGCTCCTCCGGAGATTAATATTACCAGAGTCCTCAATTTGCCTTGGAAACAGATATTGCCAGGCAACACAACACATCGCCCACGTGACAACATGCAAAGCCTACTACTAGGAAGTTGGGCTTATCCCTCCCAAGTCATCTAAAGGTTGTCAAAGGGGCATGGAACTATTCAATGATCAACAGTGCCAATGAGGACTATAAAAAATTATATAACCGACGAAAGACGGGTAAAGAATGTCTGCATGATATTAGGACATGACCGAATAGAGAGGGTTTTACCCCCTCTTTTTCTCCTCTCATATCCACCTTTTCGACCATCGTATTGTCTGTGGCTCTCCGCCCCAAATCTATATGGGTTGAATTGCCTCAATCAGCCCCAATCACCCTGGTCCACCATCTCCACCTCCCTTGTTCGATGTCTTCTAATTTCAGAATAAAAAATTGTTTCGGTGAGCGTGGAGATCCTCCTGACCAAGATAATCAGTCATGGTGCCTCTCCTGCTTATACCTAGGGGTGTTCATTATTCGGTTTTAACCGAATTAACTGACCGGACCAATTTTTTCCGGTTAATTTTAGGTAAAATCGGTTAACGATTAAGAGTTTTTCAAACTTCAGTTATCGGTTAATTCGGTTCGAAACCGGTTAATTAACCAAATTAACCGAAATCATTATATATTAAATATTATATATATTACATATATTTATTTTTGGTCATTGAACTTTTAAAAATTATAAAATGATCATTAAATTTTTTGATATATTATAAAATGGTCATCAGACTTTTATCAAATTAGCATAAAATGAAAGATCAGTGACTAAAAAGAGCATTTTAGCATAATTTAGTAACCAATTGTGTAATTTACCTAAAATTTTCTGACAAATTTGGGTTATTCGAAAATTGATTGAAATAACCAATTTTTTCGGTTCGGTTAAAATTTTTCGAAAAAAATTCGATTCGGTTAATGATTAAAAGGAAAAATTTTGGTTAATGGATTTTGAGTAATTTGGTTCGGTAGGTTAATCAAATGCACACCCCTATTCGGTGATGAAATCGAATTTCGGCCATTCGATTAAATAAAAGAGAAAAGGCATAATGTCAAAAAGCGCCCTTAACGTTTTACTGAATAATCATTTTTGCTCTTATTCTTTTTTAAAGCAATTTAACCTTAAACATTTTATTTTTGGTCAAAATGGCCCCTCTTTGGATGAAAATTGTTAGAAAAATGATGGTAAACAACTTGAAATGACTTGACAAAATGAGAAGTTAGCAGAATAATTTTATATAAGGCATAAAACTAAAAAAATGCTCCTAACATTTCACTGAATAGTCATTTTGGCTCATATTCTTCTTTTAACATATTTAACCCCCCAACATTTTATTTTGGGTCAAAATGCCCTAGCAGCGGATGAAAACAATTAGTTAACTAACGATAAACAACTTGAAATAATGTGACAAACCTAGATAGCAGTGCACGCTGGCATGCTAGTGTCATATAGACAAAGGTGTTGATTTTAAAGAATGTGACATCAGTCAAAAATGATTTTATAAAATTATATAAACTATAAAATTATTTTTTCTACTAAAGTTTATCGTTAGCTGACTATCAATTTTCATGAGGGGCCATTTTGATCCAATATGAAACGTCGGGGGTTAAATTGGTTCAAAAAATAGAATAAATGACTATTCAGTCAAACGTTATGGGCATATTTTTGGCCATATGCCTTTATATAATTATTATATTGTCTAATGTGACATTATTTTAAGTCAATACATTTGTCTATATGACATTGTCATGTCAGCGTGCACTATCATGTAGGTTTGCCACGTCATTTCAAGACATTTATTGTTAATTGACTAACAGTTTTCATCCGCATGTGGGCTATTTTGGCCTAAAATAAAAACTTAAGAGTTAATTTGCTTAAAAAAAAGAATATGGGCCAAAGTGACTATCCAGTCAAACGCTGTGGGTATTTTTTGAATTTATGCCAAGAGAAAAAATGTAAAAGGTTAAAAAGTTTAACCAATTACCATTCTAGAAACAAAAGGGGGTATTCTTAAAATTTAGTTTGGAAACTTTTTACTGACCATTTCGGTATCATTTTAAGCTGGAAACCTAAACTATTACGAGTTTTATAACAAATCAGGGTGATTTGGTAACATTTTAGGTTTAATCTTGTTACACCCAAATCTATTCGCCTCTGTGTAATTTTGAAAATATCCCCTAGAACCACCACATTTAGCATACTCCTAAGCTAGCCGATCACAACAGCTCCTCCGGAGATTGATATTACTAGAGTCCTCAATTTGCCTTGGAAACATATACTGCCAGGCAACACGACACATCTCCCACGTGACAACATGCAAAGCCTACTACTATGGGCATGGAACTATTCCATGATCAACAGTGCCAATGAGGACTATAAAAAATTATATAACCGACGAAAGACGGGCAAGGAATGTCTGTATGATATTAGGACATGACTGAATAGAGATGGTTTTACCCCCCTCTCTTTCTCCTCTCATATCCACCTTTTTGACCATCGTATTGTATGTGGCTCTCCACCCCAAATCTGTAGGGATTGAACCGCCTCAATAAGCCACAATCACCCTGGTCCACCATCTCCACCTCCCTTGTTCGATGTCTTCTGATTTCATAATAAAAAATTGTTTCGGTGAGCGTGGAGATCCTCTTGACCAAGATAATCAGTCATGGTGCCTCTCCTGCTTGTACCTAGGGGTGTGCATTATTCGGTTTTAACCAAATTAACTGACCGGACCAATTTTTTCCGGTTAATTTTAGGTAAAATCGGTTAACGATTAAGAGTCTTTTCAAACTTCAGTTATCGGTTAATTCGGTTCGAAACTGGTTAATTAATCGAATTAACTGAAATTATTATACATTAAATATTATATTTATTACATATATTTATTTTTGGTCATTGAACTTTTAAAAATTATAAAATGATCATTAAATTTTTTGATATATTATAAAATCTTCATTAAACCTTTATCAAATTAGCATAAAATGAAAGTTCAGTGACTAAAAAGATCATTTTAGTATAATTTACTGACTAATTGTGTAACTTACCCAAAATTTTATAACAAATTTTGATTAATTCGAAAACTGATCGAATTAACATAATTTTTTCGGTTCGATTAAAAAATTTTGAAAAAATTTCGGTTCGGCTAACGGTTAAAAGGAAAAAATTCCGGTTAGTGAATTTTGGGTAATTTGGTTTGGTCGGTTAATCGAATTAACCGAATGCACACCCCTACTTGTACCACTAATACCCAGATTTTAGCGACCGACGCCTTTAATGGTCAAACTAACAACGACCACGTTCTTTGGAAGTGCCATAATCTCCATGCAAACCTTTCTTTTCAAATCTTAGCCAAAATAAAGTAAAAGAGATTGGTTGACGTGGCATTACAACTCTCCCCCACTTAAGAAATTTCATCCTCGAAATTTACCTAGTGGTAAGATAAGGAAACTGCTTCTTCATGTCATCCTTCCTTTTCCCACGTGGTTTCCTCTCCACCACAATGTCGCCACAAGACCTTGACCAACTCAATGGTCTTACCACGAAGAAATTTGTTGTCCGAATCCAAGATCTCAACCAGTTCCTCATCATAGGACAAATCCGGATTCAACTCAATCTCCTCAAAAAGCATAACATGAGACGGATTCGACATATACCTCCGAAGCATGGATACATGGAAAACATCATGTATCTTATCTAACTCGGGAGGCAACCTTAACTTATAAGCAACAGGTCCAACACATTGAAGCACTTCACACGGTCCAATAAACCTCAGACTCAACTTGCCTTTTCGGCCAAACCTCATTACCTTTTTCTAAGGTGAAACCTTCAAAAACACCTTATCACCTACGACATACTCAATTTCCTTACGCTTCAAATCTGCGTAAGACTTTTACCATTCTGAAGCCGCTTTCAACCTCTCACTAATATGCTTCACTCTTTTCGCAGAGCCCTTTAGCACATTAGGCAAAGAGACAAACTTATGCCTCATTTCCGCCCAACATAGAGGCGTTCTACACTTCCTTCCATACAAAGCCTCATAAGGAGACATTAAAATGCTCGCTTGATAACTATTATTGTAAGCAAACTCCACCAAAGGTAACTGTTTCTCCCAAGAACTTTGAAAATCAATGATGCAACATCTCAACATATCCTCCAACACTTGGATAACCCATTCAGACTGACCATCCGTCTGCGGATGATACGAAGTACTGAAACTCAACTGCGTACCCAACGCTCGATGTAAATACTCCTAGAACCTCGCTATGAAACGCAGATCTCGATCCGAAACAATAGACTTAGGCACCCCATGTAACATCACAATCTCAGAGATGTACAAATCCGCCAACTTGTCTAACGTATACGTAGTATGAACTGCCATGAAATGTACACACTTCGTAAAATGATCAACAATCACCCAAATGGAGTTCTTCTTAGACGGGGTCAAAGGAAAACCTGTCACAAAATCAAAGGTTATTCTCTCCCATTTCCATTTTGGAATCCTCAATGGTTGCAACAATCCAGAAGGAAATTGATGCTTAGCTTTAACACCCTGACAAGCCATGGACATACTAACAAAATCAGCCATATCTTTCTTTAAACCAACCCAATAGTACTCATCCCTTAACCCACGATACATCGTAGTACTCCCAGGATGAATGGCAAATGGACTACTATGCACCTCAGTCAAAATAGTGCGCCTCAACTCAGCATCCTCTGGCACAACTATTCGACTCTTAAAGCACAAAACACCATCATCATTGAAACAAAAGTTCGTCAGATTTCCTTCTGCAATATCCTGCACATGCGGTTCCAAGGAATCATCCAACAACTGCTTCTCCTTAATCAACTCTACCAATGAAGGTTTCACTTGTAACTCAGCCACCAAACCACCATCCCGCGATATACTCAACCGAGCAAACATCACCCTCAACTCTACAACCACCTTCCTACTCAAGGCATCGGCTTCAACAGTAGCCTTCCCCGGATGATAATCAATCGTCAAGTCGTAATCTTTAAGCAACTTCAACCACCATCGTTGCCTAAGATTCAACTCTTTTTGTGTCATCAAGTACTTCAAACTTTTATGGTCCGTGTAAACCATAAAATTTTCACCATAAAGGTAATGGCTCCAAATTTTCAAGGCAAACACCACCTCAGCTAACTCGATATCATGCGTAGGGTAATTACGCTCATGCACCTTCAACTGCCGAGACGCATAAGCTACCACCCTACCCTCCTGCATCAACACCATCCCAACCCAACATAAGACACATCACTATAAACCACAAACTCTTAACCCAATTCTAGTTGAATCGGGATAGGAGCTTGCGTCAACGCTTCCTTTAACTTCTTAAAAGCTTGTTGCCTAACCTTCGTCTATTGAAACTTAACATTCTTTTGCAACAACTTTGTCAACGGAGCAACAATTTTTGAAAAACCATCCACAAACCTACGATAGTATCCCGCCAAACCAAGGAAACTGCGTGCTTCATGGATGGACTTAGGCGACTTCCAATTCATCACTACCTTAAACTTTTGGGGATCGACCCGAATCCCTTCAACCGACACCATATGTCTAAGGAATATGACCTCATTAAGCCAAAACTCGCTTTTGCTCAACTTGGCATGCAACCGATTGTCCAATAATGCTTGCATCACAATCCGCAAGTGTCGATCATGATCTTCCTCGGTACATGAATACACAAGGATGTCATCGATAAACACAACCAAGAATTGGTAAAAAAAACTCATGAAATACCTAGTTCATCATGTCCATAAACGTAGCTGGGGCATTAGTCAAACCAAACGACATCACTAAAAACTCGCAATGACTATACGTCATGCGAAAAGAAGTCTTAGGTACATCTGCATCCTTTACCTTCAACCGGTAATATCCGGATCTCAACGAAATCTTGGAAAACACTGAAGCACCTCAAAACTGATCAAAAAAATCATTAATCCTTGGCAAAGGATACTTATTCTTAATCGCCAACTTGTTCAATTGCCGATAATCTATACACATTCGCATTGTGCCATCTTTCTTCTTCACAAACAAAATCGGTGCACCCCAAGGTGAAATACTAGGCCCAATGAATCCTCGATCAAGTAACTCCTGAAGTTGCATCTTCAACTCCTTCAACTCTTTCGGAGCCATTCGATAGGGAGCAATAGATATTGGAGTCATATTTTCATACAACTAAATGTCAAACTCAACCTCTCTACTCGGTGGCAAACCAAGCAACTCTTCCAAAATACACCCGTAAACTCACATACCATACGTATGTCCTGCACACGCACTGCACTTCCTTCGATCCTGGATTCATAACATAAGCTAAGAAAGCCCTGCAACCCAATTCCATCAAACGAATCGCTTCTAGAGTCGAATTAGCATTGGACAAGAATTTAACATTCTCGTCCACGATTACCACTTCGTAATCATCAGCAAGTTTCAAGGTAACTCGCTTGGTATCAAAATCAACAACATCTATATGTTCGGTCAAACAATCCATTCCAAGGATTACATCAAATCCGTAGAAAGGCAACTCCATAAGATCAACCTCAAACACATGACCTTGAACAGACAAAGGACACCTCTTACACATGTTCCTCGTAACAACCGTCTCAATAAAAGAACTAGTTACACGTATACCAACATCTAACAACTCAACATGTAAATCAAGCGCTTGTGCATGCTCACGCAAAAAATATGAATGAGTAGAACCAGATTCAATCAAAGAAAGTAATGACAAGGATTGCAAAATAAAGGTACCTGCGATCACATCCGTGTCATTCCTCCCCTTTCGGTGTGCATACACCCTAGCTTGTCCACCTCCCTCAGGCTGAACAACAACAACGTGAGAAACATTCATCTGTCCATCCTCTCTACGCTGAAAATTACCACGGTCGCACTCAGCAACTCGTACCGAAGCTTGTCCATCTCTAACCAGTTGTGAACAATCATGCTTCATATGACCTCGTGACCCACAATTCCAACACGTTCCCAGATTACCCCAACACTCTCTCATGTGCCTTCTGCCATACCGATTACACTATGGTGTACGAACAAAAGCATTCTGGCTCTGCTGACCACGACCAGTGTTACCACAACCACGCCTTAGATCTGATTGGTACCTCCTATCCTTATGCTTCTTGAAACAATATCTACCAGCATCGAACTCAGCTGACCTCTTTCCAGAACTAGAACCACCCGAACGAGTGACTAGACCCAAATTCTGCTCAATTTCCTTAGCCCGAGTGACTAAGACATCAAAATCTCTGTAATCTGAAGCCAACATATATGTCTTAACCTCATTCACAAGCTCGCAGCGAAAACGATCACATCTCTTCTGCTTGTTGGTAACCCATTCAGGGGCATATTGGCTCAACCAAACAAACTGAACCACATACTCTAAAATAGACATGTTTCCTTGCACCAAAGACATGAATTCTTGCTTCTTTTCATCAAGATAGCGAACACCCAAAAACATTCTCTTAAAAGTAGTTCTAAAGAACTCCCAAGTCACATCGATTGGTTCCATACCCGCAGTGATGTTCATCCACCACGTATAAGCATCTCTATGCAACAACGATACAACGTAACCCAACTTATGCACATCATTACAACCCATCTGACCAAGAATCCTTCGGGTGCTCTCAAACCAAGCCTCAGAACCCTTAGGGGACAGACCTTGAAACTCAATTCCATCCAAACTGTGTAGACGCTCCAAAGGTAAACCAACATTAGCACCAGGCTGTGGTGCAACCACATGTATACCCGCCATTGCTGCCTGGAAAGCCCCAACTATAGCCTGAATCAATGATGTCATATCAGCAGTAGCCTGCCCTTGCGCTGTCTGAGGTCCAACACCTCCAGTGCTAGCTTCCGCACTAGCTCCATCACCACTAGGAGGAGGTGGATGGGGGAGGCAAATTCTCAACATTCTCATTCACAACATCAAGATTACCAACCCTATGCTTTCGTCTCGGTCTCATCTCAATTCGAGTGCAAATCTAAAACATGATAATGCCATAATAAAACAGTTAGGCCAACCAGAAGCAAGAATCCAAGGAGCTCAAGTTTTCTTTTTAAACCAAAATCCTCTTTATGGTAATAGTATTGCAATGGGTACCCTTAATCTCTCCCCTAGCAGTACATAACAACCATAAATCATGTTATCAAACACCGTACATCTCACACAAAGCAGACAACCATCGTATCATAGCATAAACAACCACCATACATAGTAATCATTAAGAAATAATATTGTAACCCCCTCGACCCGGCCTAGGCTATAGTCCGAACCGAACATATTACATGGGGAATATTGAAGTAAACTGGGAAGCTTTACCTCAATAAACAACCCTATATTTTTTCTTTTTATCTTATCCAGATGCAAATTAGGTTACTATGAGTTTAACATTGCAGCGGATCAAACAAAACTCAAACGTTCATCAATTTCGTCTAATTCAATTTTTAGGGGCTAATTTTTAATTTTCCTGATTCATAAGGACTTAAAGCAAATTCGTGTTACCAACCTTTAGTTAGTCTTATCGCATGCATATCTGTCAAATCACAACTCAAAATAATCATTCATGCTCATTGAATTGCTTCCACAACATTCAGGGACTAAAACGCAAAGAATCAGAATTCAGAACATGCCATTAACAAACTTAACTACCACCCATTTCGGAACACTAGGCCCTGTTCCGAAACACAGAGCATTCCATTAACTAACATAACTGTCACTTGTTCCGAAACACTAAACCCTGTTTCAAAACACGGGCTCGTACCGAAACGCCTTTGAAGTGTTTTGAAACCATGGTTTCTAGTAGCAAATCGTATTGGAACGGACCTTACTCGTTTCGATACACCAAGGCCATTTTAGGCACCCCGTTTCGATATAGGCTCGAGTGTTTCGAAGCACCTGGGCCTGTAATGACAAATTTTGCTGGTTTTCACCCCAAAGTCCAGCTTAAACTAATCTAACATGTTTTTAACATGCATACATCATACATAAATACTATTCCTCAAACATAAGCAACAATTTTAGCATTCAAGCATGGCTAATTGCATCAAGGAAAATCTAAAGGCATTCATCCTAGCAAGAAAACCACACAAGAGTCAAAACTCAAGCCAAAACTTCAAACACCAATTAAAGGCCTTTTACAAACCATTAAGGGCATTACAAACATGCCTCAAAACAAGGAGTTCCAGAATACAATCACCCAACATATAGCATCCACCCATTGCCAATTATTACTACTAATAAGCAAATATAAAATCATACTTGAGCTTAGTCAAATTCCTTGGAAACCTTCTTGCCTCTAATTTGTCCCCACAAGCTAATTCTCTGCATTGTTGGAAAAAGAGAGCGTAAGCATATTTGCTTAGTGAGGGAAAGCTCATTTTAAACAACAACGATGCAGTTTTACAAAACAGTCTTTCAATTAGAAATCTCAATCTCATCATGCTTGAAATCATTTTCATAGCAAAACCACATCATTTACGTCACATGTACCATCTAGCTCATGCATTAAACAAATGCAAAGTCTCAAGGCATAATATTACATGCCTAAATCTCAAAAAGCATTTCTCAAATCATATTCTCCAATGCAAAGCATTATGCATAAAATCAATTATAACAAGATACATGTGAATCTCATAATCAATCTCATATAATGGCATTTTAACAACATTACTCAGATATGCAGATAGCTTGACTAAATGTCAAGTCCTACCCCGATGGAATCTCACATCACCGGACTCTCATGGCGGCATCTCTCATCGCCACAAAGCTTGGTTGTTTCACCAAGACCTACCCCAATGGAATCTCACATCTCCAGACTCTCACTTTAGAACGGGATGGCACTACCCTCATTGCCCGAACCAAAGAGCACGTACGAATTTTGTATTTTATAGTTCACTTCTCATCCTATTGGTCGACCAATTATATCCGGTAACAATAATAACGTATCATGCCAATATACTCATTTTCAACATCATTTACCTACTATTTTTCAATGCATAAACATAAACCATTTCTCATCCCATTTCAAAAGCATAAACAATGCATAGCATTTTCTCAACAAGTTCTATCTCTTTGAAAGCATAAATCTATCTCTTGGGATTGCATAAATCATCAAATCATTTCTCAAAACATGCATAAAATAGTAGGTGCATTTCTATCTTCAAAACAAGAGCATAATCATAAAACCAATGGGATAAAACCGAGAAACGAGAGCGAAACATCTCAAACTTACTTCCGAGCTTAGATTAGAATTTCAACCTTAATCTAAACACCCAAACCTTACCTTTTAAAAGCATTTAAACCAATTCCACTCACTGACACGCGAAACCTTAATTGCCAACGCGAAAATCAATCGTCCGAAGCTCTTGGAACTTCGCCCAAAGCTTCCGAAGAATTCTTCCTTGTTTGTACCACATAAGAACAGAGGATTAATTCATCTCAATGTATTAAAACCACCAGCAAACACTAAAATCCTGCAACTCTGCCCAAAGGCACCAAAAATACCCATCCGAAACAACCGGAATCACATTCGATTGATCACTAAACACAACCCAGCCATCCACAACAACTTCCAACAAATTTTAACTATAAATCATTATCCAAAAACATCCTAATATCATCCTTATACCTCCAGCAACTCAGATTTCACATTTCTAATCTAAAGACCCAAAACTAGCAACCTAGACAATTAGAGATCTCAATGATTTCGGGATTCTTATGATCAAGGCTCATTATTAACATCATTTAACATCCAAATCAACCTTAAAATCATTCTTAAATCAACCCAAATAGTGCCCAAACGAAAATCACATTTAATCTCATCTTTTAGCAAGATTTATGCATTTTTACTAAATCAATCATTAAAACCTTAATTAAAAACATAAACCAAGAGTCAAATACTTTGGAATATCATTAAATAACCTTGATTAGAGGAGTAGCACGAAATTACCTCAAATCCTTGCTTTCCTTCCAATTGGGAAGTTTTCAACTCATGAAACTTTAATGAATCTTGTTAATCTTTGAGAAGAATCTTTGGAAAAGAGTTGTAAATCAAAAGATAAAAAGAATGAAAAGAGATTCTGGAAATTGAAAGAAAAGAGGGAATGATTGGCTGAAGAGAAAATGAGAAATGGAAAAGTTACGTCAAAAATGACTTAACAAAATAACTACCTCTTTTTTAAATAAAACTTCCCTCTTAAGATTTAATTAAAACATTATAATTACACGCCAATTAAAAGAAATGGCTTAATTGCCAAAAAGCTCCCTAAAGATTCTAAGAATTTGACTCTCCTTTGAAAATTACACTTTTCCACTATTTTAAATCTTTACATTTTGGTCACTGCCCAAAATGTACACGTCCCAAAATTCATTTTGAAAAATTGATTTTACCAAGCCATCTATATGATTTTAGATACTTTTAGAAAATTTTACCATATTTTTACCTTATCCCAAACCATGATTTCCCTGAACTGTTTCTAAAGGCTCGAATCTCGAGTTCTAGGTTCGACTAACCTAAACCGACGCCTAAAATATCTAGGCCCAAAACTGGGGCATTACAACTCTCCCCCACTTAGGAAATTTTGTCCACGGAATTTTATCTGACGAAAAAAGGTACAGAAACTGCTTCAACATGTCCGCCTTGCTTTCCCACGAGGCCTCCTACACTCCTCGATGTCGCCACAACACCTTTACAAGTTCAATCATCTTACAACGAAGAACTTTGCTACTAGAATCAAGGATCCCCACTGGTTCCTCATCAAAGGACAAATTCAGATTCATCTCAATCTCCTCAACATGCATCACATGAGACGGGATGCAACCTCAACCGATATGCAACAGGACCAACTCACTCCACAACCTCATAAGGTCCAATAAACCTTGGACTAAGCTTACCCTTACCTCCAAATCTCATCACCTACTTCAAAGGTGATACTTTCAAGAATACGCGATCTCCAACCACAAACTCAATCTCCTTACGTTTTAAATCTGTATAAGACTTTTGACGATCTGAAGCAGCCTTCAATCGCTCACATATGAGTTTCACCTTCTCAGTTGTTCCCTTAAGTAAATCCAGCAAGGAAACCAACTTTTGCCATGCCTCCACCCAACAAAGAGGCGTTCTACACTTTCTTCCATACAAAGCTTTATACGGAGCCATTTGTATACTCGCATGGAAACTATTATTCTAAGCAAATTCCACCAAGGGCAACTGCTTTTCCCAAGAACTTTAGAAATCTATCACATAACATCTCAACATATCCTCCATCACTTGGATAACTCGATCCGATTGTCCATCCGTCTGAGGATGATATGAAGTGCTGAAGTTCAAGCGCGTACCCAACGCTTAGTGTAAACACTCCCAAAATCTTGCTGTAAACCTCGGATCTCTATCCGACACTATAGACTTAGGTACACCATGAAAACGCACAATCTCAACAATATACAACTCCGCTAGCTTATCCAACATATTCATAGTATGCACAACCAAGAAATGCGTACACTTCATAAGATGATCTACAATTACCCAAATAGAGTTCATCTTTGATGGGCTCAAAGGCAAACCGGACAAAAAATCTATCGTAATCAATTCTCACTTCCATTCTTGTATCTTCAAATGTTGCTACAACCCAGACAGAAACTGATGCTCAGCCTTCATACGCTGATAAACCATACAATTGCTCACAAAATCAGCAACATCCTTTTTCAACCCCACCCAATAGTACTCATCTTTCAAACCACAATACATCTTAGTACCACCAGGGTGCATAGCAAAAGGACTTCTATGGGCCTCAGTCAAAATAGTGCGCCTCAACTCTACATCCTCCGCCACAACTATCCGACTTTTAAAGCATAAAACACCTTCATCATTGAAACAAAAAATTGTCATATTTCCATCAGCTATATCCTGAACATGAGGCACCATCGAGTCATCAAGCAACTGCTTATCCTTAATTAACTGAATCAAGGAAGGTTTCACTTGTAACTCGGCTATCAACCCACCATCACGCGATATACTCAACTGAGCAAACATCCCTCTCAACTCAACAACCACTTTCCTACTCAAGGCATCAGCCACGACATTCGCCTTTCCACGATGATACTCAATCGTAAGATCATAATCCTTAAGCAACTCCAACCATCTTCGTTGCCTAAGATTTAACTCCCTCTAAGACATGAGGTACTTCAAACTTTTATGATTAGTGTAAACCACACACTTTTCACCGTAAAGGTAATGTCTCCAAATCTTCAAGGCGAACACAAATGCAACAAGCTCTAGATCATAAGTATGGTAGTTGCGCTCATGCACCTTAAATTGTCTAGATGTATATGCTACAACCTTCCCACCTTGCATCAACACACAACCTAAACCAACGTATGACGCATCATTGTAAACCACAAACTCCTTACTCGATTTTGGTTGAATCAAGACATGAGCTTGCGCCAAAGCTTCCTTCAACTTCTCGAAAGCTTGTTGCCTAACATCCGTTCACTTAAAGAAAACATTCTTTTGCAACAACTTAGTCAAAGGAGCAGTAATCTTAGAAAAACCCTCAACAAAACTTCGATAATATCCAGCAAACCCAAGGAAACTACACACTTTAGTCACTGATTTAGGCATTTTCCAGCTCATCACTCTTCAATCTTGTGTAGGTCAACTCGAATACCTTCGACCGACACTACATGTCCAAGAAAAACCACTTCCCTAAGCCAAAACTCACACTTGCTCAACGTAGAATAAAGCTGATTCTCAAACAATACTTGCAATACAATCCTCAAATGCTTATCATGATCCTCCTCAGTACACAAGAATATCATCGATAAACACTACCACAACTAATCTAAAAACTCATGGAATACACGATTTATCATATCCATGAATGCAACCGATGCGTTTGTGAACCCAAAAGGCATCACTAAGAACTCATAATGCTCGTACCTTGTTCGAAAAGCTATCTTAGGTACATCAACATCCTTAACCTTCAGTTGATAATATCTGGACTTCAAATCAATTTTTGAAAACACTGAAGCACCTCGGAATTGATCAAACAAATCATCAATCCTTGGCAAAGGGTACTTGTTATTAATCGTCAACTTGTTCAGTTGCCGATAATCTATACACATATGCATTGACCATCCTTCTTCTTTACAAACAAGACTGGTGCACCTCAAGGTGAAACACTTGGCCTTATGAACCCTCGATCAAGCAATTCCTAAAGTTGTGCTCTCAACTCCTTTAACTCCTTAGGTGTCATCCGATAAGGAGCAATAGACACTGGATTTGTATTTTCATACATCTAAAAGCCAAACTCAACTTCTCTGTTCGGTGGCAAACCAGACAATTCTTCCGGAAAAACACCCAGAAACTCACATACCATCCGTATGTCTTGTACTCGCACCTCATCTGTACCAAGGTTCATCACATAAGTGTAAAGTGTTTAGGTGTTCTCTAAATAGGAGAGCAAGTGCACACTTTTGTCAAGTTATAGTATAAAAGATATTGTCTCCCACAGGGATTGGACAACTTATTCGAATTGCAATTCCTGTACAGAAAATATATGCACAAGTAAATTTTAGTTTGTAAAGAAAAGTAAAGAACACAAGTAATTTGATAGAAAAGATCAGGGTGATGGAATGGGTCCGGTTATGCTGCATAGTAGTGTGAACTTGTGTTGAACAGGTTAAGTTGCTTTGCGCTGCCAGACTTTGTTGCCTCGGTGGAGGATGGCAATTTAGCTGCTTCGACGCTTTCGCTACCTCGGTAGTGGAACGGACGGATGGCTCGGTGGCAAACTTGGCAGTCCTTCAAGGCTCAGCTGAACGCTTCGATAATGATCTCGCTTTTGTCTTAGTCAGAATGCTATTGTTGCCCACTGCAGATGATACCCGTCACGTCATGAATCTTGCAAAGACAACAACCTTAGTTCATTCTCTTTTAGCCGCCTTAAACCCTAACCTATGTCTAGGCTGAATTGATCAACGCTTGGTATTGATGAGATCGTGCTTAATTCTTTCGTGAGTTTGACTCTCTCGATACCAAACAAATAGATTGCTTCCAATCGGTCTTTCAAACTCAATTGAAAATAGTTAAGAACATGAAGTAAACAAACCTTGAATTTATTGCAAAAACAAACTTAAAACCTAAAACAACCATTCTCACAACTACTTTACAACATAACCCAAACCCTTAGAGAATTTAAAACATAGTGGCGGCAAGAAAACATAAGAGAAACCTAGGCTATGTCGACTATGTGGTATCTAAAATACTAGATATGATCGGGTATATATAGGACATTGCCTAGGGGTAAGTCCTCATTGGAGTAGAAGTCTTCCTCATCATAAAGTAGCTTTAACATTGAACGCATCCTTTAAATTCTGACTTCTTTGACTTGAAGTTGGACTCCTTCTGGCACAAGTAACCTTAAGCCTCCTTAGACAATTTTCCCTTGGGCGGCTCAGTCCACTATTTCCAGCATCGATAAATGGCATGGATGGGCTCATTGGACAAAGGATATTAAGCTCTTTCAATCGCACTCCAATTCACCAATTGCTTAGGTTGTTGTCCTGGGCGACAGGTATGGCGGCAACAACTACTCGACAACACTTCTTTCTGTGTTGATTTGCTTTAGTACAGCTTCTTGGTCTGCTGCCTCAACATCTGCTCCTCAGCTCATCTCTTTTTCTGCCAGCTTCTAGTACCTGAAACTAAAACTAAACTAACACAATACCTTTTCTCACCAAATTAAAGATATTCAATAGAAACAGGGTAAAGTAAAGAATACTGTAAATAATGCATGCATGCATGCACCTAAATATGCCTAAAATGTACCTAAGAACAGAAATAATATCATATGGAATGCATATAAAATATAGGACTAATAAGCACTTTACACACTCCCAAACTCGAACTATTGCTTGTCCTCAAGCAACGCAATCCTAAACATACTTGCCCTTTGAACTAATCATAAAGAAAAACCTATTTTAAACTTGGTTTAGCACCTCAAGGCTGTGGCACCTGTCATTAGATTAGTGAAGGGAGAATAGTATGAATTACCTCATAATTAATCTATAATGCCAGTGAAGTGTGTGTAGAAACTGTGTACATGCTTAATATGAAGAATATTTTGAGTAAACAAAGATGATGTCATGGTAATATAAGGTTGTTGCCGAGGCAGCATAATTAAGCACAATTTATAATCATGGCAATAAGGGCTTCAACTCATCACAACTACTCTTCTAGGTCTGAAATTAAGATAAGAGCAAACTACAAAACCCCAAACCTATTGAGTAGAGTCATCCCGTGAAGACTTTCATTCACTCATGCTAATTTGTCCGTCACTTCAAAGATTTTCAGATTCATGGACTTTGATAGCAGCGGAGTGTCCTTACACATGATTCTTCCTAGAGCCGGTTTTGGGAACCTTTAGGGAAAAACAACATAAAAAATTTGTATTTCCTATCGTGGCAGTGCTTTTCTTTTTCTATTTGTTGCTTGTCGCGGCAGCTTCCAGCAACCATGTTAGAATTTTACATATAATTCAAGCAGACAATATTTATCAGAAATTCAATCAAATTCAGGAAGTAATAGTAGTGTTTTTAATTTTTGGTATTAATAGAAAAAAATTAAGTTTACTTCATGCTTTCCCCACAATTAAGTTCTTTTTACTTGGTGCGAAAAACTTAAAGTCGACTATCCTATCAAAGGCACAAGTTCTAACAAAAAAATTCTTTTGATTAATTTTTAGAGGCAAGTACATTATGAAACCTATATGCACTAGTTATGCCTAAACAAATTGAGTGCTAACCCCCCAAACTCGAGACGGGCATTGCCCTCAATGCACAAAATAAAATACAAACAAATTAGAGACTGGAAAATAAACATGAGACATGGAAAGAAAACTTATACTTAGCTGCTGTCAGATATTAGAGATTATCCGGAGGAGTTTATTTGCTATGTCGTCAATTACGGGGTTTGGCAGCTAGTTGAGCAGTGCTGCCCTCTGTTGTGCACGGCGACATGATTCTTTAGTGTCTAAATCTGGATAAATAGTTGTGAGACGAGAATAAATAGTAATAACATATTAAAAATAAAATCTAGTCCTAAAAATCTACTTCTAAATGGATAAAACAAATGGAAAGATAAAAATTATGTCACAGTGGGGTGGGCATCCCCCAAAGTGAATACTTCTTGTTTTCTCGGGACAGAATCTCCTGCTTAATGCTTCAATCGCTGCTCATTAACTTTGAATTCTGCCTCTCCAATTATTGTCTTTACTGTCATGGCACCATGTGGGAAAGCGTGGACCACTTCGAACGACAACACTTGCTGCCCGGGCAGGAACTGCCTTTGTTGGATCTTGTTGTCGTGCCATCTTTTGACTTTTTCCTTGTACAACTTGGCATTCTCGTATGCCTCCCACCGGAATTCCTCCATTTTGGTCAGATCTAGTATTCTTTTTTCGCCAGCCTGCTTCCTATCCATGTTTACCGCCTTGACTGGCCAATATGCCTTGTGTTTTATTTTAACTGGGAGGTGGCAGGCTTTGTCGTATACTAATCGATAAGGGGACATTCTGAGTGGCGTTTTGTACGCTGTTCGATACGCCCAAAGGGTATCGTCTAATTTCGGCGACCAATCTTTCCTACTTGGGTTGACAACTTTTTCCAAGATGGTTTTAACTTCCATGTTCGAAATATCTTGCTGTCCATTTGTTTGCAGATCGAATGCCATGACAATCTTGTGTGTGACACCCACTTTTTGAAGTGCCTTGGCAATTAACTTGTTGTCAAAATGGTGCCCTCGTCACTAATGATGGCTCATGGAATCCCAAACCTCGTGAATATGTTCTTGTGTAGGAATCTATGGACGGTCTTTGCATCATTGTGATGGGTAGCAATGTCTTCTACCCACTTGGAGACGTAATCAACTGCTAAGAGGATGTACATGATGCCACAAGAAGATAGGAATGGTCCCATAAAATCAATCCCCCAAACATCGAATAATTCAACCTCTAGGGTGGTTTGTAAGGGCATTTCGTTCCTTCTTGATATGTTTCCTATTCTTTGGCATCTGTCGCACTGTTTGTAGAAGGCTTGAGCATCTTTATGCAATGTTGGCCAGAAAAAGCCCGATTGGAGTACTTTTGCTGTCGTGCGTTGCCCTCCGAAATGACCTCCATATGGTGTTGCGTGGCACTAAGATAGTATGGCTTGTTGTTCATCCTCAGGGACACACCGTCTAATGACATATTTTGCACAGTCTTTTAACAAGAAATGCTCGTCCCAAAAATTATGCTTAGCATCATATTGGAATCGTTTCTCTCCTTGGAAGTTAAGGTCATAAGGTAGAACACCAGTTACCAAGTAATTAAGGATATCTGCGTACCAGGGTGTGGCTGTTGACATTGCTGTCGTGACCTCTTCATGGGCAGCCAGTGATATGCCTTCAACTTCCAAGGCTGCTACTAGGGCAGAGGCTAGTAACATCTGTTCATCAAGGAATGTATCTTGGATTTCGTTGGTGGGTGTCTTTCCTTGTTCATTCTGAAGCCGAGATAAATGGTCCGCTACTTGATTTTCTGTGCCCTTCCTATCTCAGATTTCTGGTCGAATTCTTGCAGCAGAAAGATCCAACGGATCAGGCGAGGTTTGGAATCCTTCTTTGAGAACATGCACATTAAAGGTTGAATGATATGTGTGGATGATCACTTTTGTTCCAATTAGATAGGGTCGGAACTTATCGAAAGGGAACACTACTACCAATAGTTCTTTCTTGGTGGTGGTGTAGTTGGTCTGGGCAGGATTCAGCGTTTTGCTGGCATAGTAGATGACATGAAAGATTTTGTCCATGCGCTGTCCGAGGGCGGCTCCAACGACAATATCACTAGCGTCACACATTAGCTCAAAGAGCTGGCTCCAATCAAGGGGAACTACCACAGGTGTTGTCACGAGCTTTTCTTTGAGGGCTTTGAATGCTTCCAGGCATGCCTCATCGAAGTTGAATGGTTTATCCTGTTCCAGCAAGGTACACAACAGTTTAGAAATTTTGGAGAAATTTTCAATAAATCGACGATAAAAACCTGCATGTCCTAGGAAACTTCGAATGCCCTTGACATAGGTCGGCGGCGGCAAGTTGGTGATGACTTCGATCTTAGCCTTGTCTACTTCTATTCCTTGTGCCGAGATTTTATGCCTCAGGACTATGCCTTCTTCGATCATGAAGTGGCATTTTTCCCAATTGAGTACTAGGTTTGTGTCCTCGCATCTGGTAAGTGCTTTTTCGAGGTTGCCGAGGTAGCTGTCGAAGCTGCTGCCAAAGACAGAGAAGTCGTCCATAAATATCTCCATGAAGTCCTCTATCATGTCAGAGAAAAGAGCTATCATTCAGCGCTAGAATGTGGAAGGGGTGTTGCATAATCCGAATGACATTCTTCGGAAGGCGTAAATGCCATATAGGCATGTGAATGTTTTCTTGGCCTGGTCTTCCAATGCAATGGCAATCTGGTTATAACCTGAATATCCATCCAAGAAACAATAGAAAGCTTTGCCAGCAAGGTGGTCAAGCATTTGATCAATAAAAGGTAGAGGGAAGTGATCCTTTTAGTTTCTTTATTTAACTTGCAGTAATCCATGCATATTCTCCAATCGGTTACTGTCCTATTTGGAATTAACTCATTATTATCATTGCTTACCACAGTTATACCACCTTTCTTTGGTACACATTGTACCGGGCTTACCCATTCGCTGTTAGAGATATGATATATGATATCAGCATCTAACGATTTGATTATCTCATTTTGACAACTTCTCTCATGGCATTGTTTAATCTCCTCTGGGCATATATAGATGGCTTTTGATCCTCTTCAAGCTGGATTTTGTGCATGCATATTGCTGGGCTTATCCCTTTTATATCTGCAATGGTCTAGCCTATTGACTTCTTGTGCCGCCGCAACAGTGTTATCAGTTTCTGTTCCTGTGTAGGCTGCAACTTGGAGGAAATTATTACGGGCAATGTATCATTGGGTCCCAAAAAACATACTTAAGTTGTACAGGTAAGGTTTTTAATTAAAGAGTAGGGGGTTGTTCAATAGATGGTTTGAACATTTTCCACCCTTTTCTGTATAATTCAACGGTGCAAAATACTTATCTGGTCTGTTTGTTATCTAGTACACCTCTTCGTGCTCCTTCAGTTCCTGTTCTGTCCACTCACTGCATTGTTCATCTTCAGAGCAATTATCTAAATGGCTGCCGACACAGCTGCCAAGGTTACTGCCCTGGCAGTCGTGCTGTAGGCAGGGTCTGTTGGCTTCGAAATTGAACTCTGAGATGGCCTCCATTAGCCGCCATTCTTCCGGATCATCAGCTTGCCTCATAGTTTGGAAGACATTCAATTTTACTTGCTGATCGTTGATAATTTGCCAAAATGTCTATATTTTACACCTTTTTACTTAGGTATTTTTTTGTTCTCGAGGTCATTTCATAGCATATAGGTGCATTTAGAGCATATATATGCATACATCTTTGCTTGTTGATGGTTTGGCGTAATTTCACAAGATTAGATGTTGCTTGAAGGGTATGTGCTGGTGTTGTGTTGTGCGGGTTGAAGCTAGTGTGAAGCAGGGAAAGGAAGAAAAATGCTACATCAAGTTGGACAGCAATTATGGGCACATAAATGGACAAAGTAACGCGCACACGCCGATAGCCCACATGTGCGAGCCCCTTTTTGTATGATTGTGCCCCACATGCATAGGAAATATTTCCAAGATATCAAAGAATATTAGGGCACAAAACCTTAGGAGCCCCTACTATATAAAGGACATGAGACCCTTATTAAGAAGGGAGGGCAAAAAAGGTGAAAAAAAGGCTAGGGAAAGAAAGCAAAGGCGGCTCTTTTCTTTTCTTCTTCCTCCAGTTAGTGTCCTCCATCATTGAAGCTCCAAGGGTTTGACCTTGCTGTCCTTGATAGAGGCATCAAGCCTAGGGCGGTTTGTGGCGTTGCAGTCCATCACGGAGCGGGAGTTTCTTCTTCCCTTTCTGTTGCTTTAGCATTTCTTTTATATCTAGAAAATGGATTGTACAAGCGAAGATACTTTGGATGTTATTTGCCCATCCATGAACTGGATTTAGGTGGCTTGGGCTGTTTGGATGAACTATGTTTTAGTTTCTTTAATGCATGTTTATTTATCTCTTGCTTCTATCTATGCTTTATCTATGTTGCTAAACGTTTAAGGTTGTAAGAGCCTTCGAGAGTTTGCCTTTCATTAGGTGTGAGTTGAGGTTAGTTGTTCAGAGAGCTATCTTTAACCTTCATAGACAATGGAGTTGGCTGCTGAGAGGCACGTCTCTAATCCACCTTAGAGATAAGTGATGGGTTTCAACGGCTAAAAAAGGATAGAACTTTATGGGTAGGGGGAGTGATAGAGTTTACGCTGAGAGGTATTGTTGTAGCATTTCCTACTCCAAGTTTTCTTGCTAGAGATAGTTGAGGAGCAACCTTAGTAAATCCTGCCGAGCATAGAGTTATTTAGAGAGGTAAACCCTAGTTGAGAGCTAAAGCATAGGTTAACCAGACAACCCAGCCAGTCATTCCCAAGTGAGTTTCATATACGTAAGAGGATCTTTTAAGTCTACTGATTTCAGCACGCTATCTTTTATCTTTATTTTCTTCAGCATTTATCCTTCTGTCTTGATTTGCCACAGCATCCTCCATTTACATTTCGTGACACTTGTGTGCTTAAACTCACCTCGAAACACCTCCAATCCCTGTAGAGACTATACTCACTTATCACTGTATTACTTGTTCGACGTGTATACTTGTACCATATTTGTGTATCATTTATAGTACACCACACGAGCAAACAAGTTTTTGGCGCCATTGTCGGGGATTGGCAATTGGTTGTTTTAGGTTTAGTATTTGCACTAGTTTATTTTTCTTTTGTATATATTTTCTTAAGTTGTTTTTGTTTGTCTTTTTAGGTATTGTGCTATTGCATGCCCCGAAGGAGACATCGAGAGCCTATACTACCTTACATTCCTGAAATCGAACATTTATTTCGTCAACATAGACATATACAAGAAGCAATTAGAATCATGAACAGAGCTCAACATCAAGGGGATCCTACTGCAGTAATTGGAGACCAATGTCAAAATGCTCCAGCAAGAACCAGAGCTATTAGAGATCACCTAAATCCTTTCTTGGATGATCTTAATCCATGGATTGTATCTCCCGAAGTTCAGGCAACCCACTTTGAGTTTAAACCAGTAATGTTCAACATATTGAACTCATTTGGTCAATTTGGTGGCTCGCCTAATGAAGATGCTAGACAACACTTCCGTGCTTTCTTAGAAGTGTGTGACTCTTTCCATCAACAAGGGGTGCACGAAGATGTGTTGAAACTCAAACTCTTTCCTTATTCTTTGCGTGACCGAGCACGAGAATGGACGAGCGGTGTGCCAGCCGGATCATTGGAAACATGGACATATTTGTGCAAGAGCTTTTTCCTGTGGTATAATCCACCAAATAGGAACACTTAATTGATGTAACACCCCAATTTTGGGCTTGGAAGTTTAGGGTCTGAACCGGACCGGTCTGATTTTCGGTTCGAATATAAAAGGTAGTTTTAGGGAAAGCCTAGTTCGGGATGCTTTAAAAATATGGAAAAATATCTAAAAATCCTCTTTTAATATATATAAGAGAGTGGTGAAATCAATTTTTCAAAATAAGGTTTGGAAATACTACATTTCGGTGTAGTGACTAAAATGCGATTTTTGAAAAGTTTAGTGGTGACTGTTTTGTAAGGATTGAAACTTTGAATCTTTAAGGAGCTAATATACCCAAAAATGATTTCTCCAGATTTTTCCTTAATTTGAGTGAATTAATTAATGTTTTAATTAATTAAATGGAAAAGGAAACTACCTTTTAAGATTTCATAACTACCTTTTCCTAAAATTTTCTCATTTCTTTTTCTCTCAAAATTCCATCATCCAAACACTTTTCTCCAGCAACTTTTTCATTGATTTCCACTTCAATTGATGAGATTTCTATCATCAATTAGTTCCTAATCAATCTTACATCAAATCCTTTTGATTTCCTCATTGAATTTTCAAGGAAATTGGCTCAAATCAAGGAGAAATCACCATTTAGAGGTAAGATTGTTCTTCTCCTCTAAATACTCAGTTCTTTACTGAAATTCTCAAGTTGTCAATCCTTAATTTAAGTTTTGTAAATGGTTTTAATGATAGGAACTTGATTTTGGCTTTAAAACTCAAGATTTGGAAGAAATCTTGAAGAATTTCGTTGTGATTGTTTGGGCTCTGTTTTGAGATGATTCTTAAATGTATTTTGGATGTCTAATGATATGTAAATGAGGTTTTATCAATGCAATCCCGAATAGGTTGTATTTCCTAAGTTTTTGCTTATGAAAATGGTGGTTTTTTAGGTGATCTTGGTGTTCTGTTATAGCTGGAGGTATAAGGATGAGTTTAGGTTTATTTTGGATGTTGATTGATGTTTAGAAATGGTTAGAAGTGAGATCTTGACTGGGTTAAGTTTTGGAAGAGTTTGGAGGTGATTTCGGTTGTGTTTGGTAGCCGAAATGTTGACTTTAGGTAGAGCAACGAGTTTAAGTGTGTTGGCTGAAGATTTCAATGCATGATGATGCATTAATCCTCTACTTTGATGTGTTTAAAATAGGGGAGACATCTTCGGACACTTGTGGAGTTGATCCGGAGGCTTGATCAGCGTTTCGGCAAGCTTGCGAAACGGAATTGGTGAGTGGAGTTGGATTTCCAGCTTTGAAACGATTATTTGAAGGTTGTGGGAGCTTAGTTTAAGTCTAATCAACTTTGCTAAGCTCAAGAGTAAGTTTTCAGAAAAACTCCCTCGAATGTGCCATGAAATGGTGCGATGCATTTGGTTAATTTGCATGTTTAAATTCTGTTTTGAAAGCATGTTTTAGCATGGTAAATGCTGGTTTTGAAAGCCATGTGTTGAAGGATGCTCAAGGTAAGAGATCCTTGTGTTGGCATGTTGATTAAATTGGTAATGATGCATGGTGATGCATGGTGTTTAATGGCTTTGTTTAATGCTTTAAAATAGTGAATTAATGATGTTGTTTGATGTATATTGGCAAGTGATGAATTGGTTTTAAAGTTCTTGAATCGGATATAGTTAGCCGGCTATAGGATTGGGTGCACCATGAATAAAGTCGCCTTGGATGTTGAGGGGTTGTGATTGTACCGAAAACTCCATCCAAGTATCCTAACGAGAGAGTTAAGATCACAACGGTGGTTAAAAGTCCGTGTGTGGATCTTGGTAAGGTCACAACGGTGGTTAAAAGTCCGTGTGTGGACCTTGTGTTATGTGTCTCGTACTCTCGTTAGGAAGTTATACAACTACCGATGAGTGATGTGGAGGGGTTGTGATTGTATCGTAAACTCCATCACGTGTGTTGAGGGGTTGTGATTGTACCGTAAACTCCACCTTATGTTGTTCGGTAGTGTGTATGAAGCGTGTGGGACAACGCTTGTAATCCGCGTATCCGATTGTGTTTTGTGTTGTAAAAGTTTATGAATTATCACTTGAAAGCCAATATGTTGAATTGATATATTGAAGCATGAGATGCTTGTAAAGTATGCAAGGTTGCATGAAAAGAGTTAAGCTTGTGTTTTAAAGCTTGTTGAAAGTGTTTTCTAAAAAGGCATTATTGTGTTGTTTTCTTTAGAGCATGTCTCACTAAGCTATTGTGCTTACGCTCTCTCTTTTGTACCAATAATGCAGACAATTGAGGTGTTTGAGGGCAACAAGGAAGCTAAGAGTCTAAGGGAAACTAAGCTCATGTATGGTGATGTTTTCATACACTATTAGTTTTTGTAATTTGGCAATGGGAACCTAAAGTGTGATTTGGGAGATGTTTTGGACTCCCTAGTTTGTGGCATGTTGCTTTTGATATTTTGGATTTGTAAATTGCCATTAAATGATTGTTTTGGTGATTGGCTGATTGCTTGGTTTTGGATAATAGGAAGCATGCCTATATATATGTGAATTTCCATGCGTGATGCAATGAATGTGTTTTGAAGTTGCAAACATGTACCTTATATGTATGATGACTTGTTGGCATGTTTAGGAAGTCATTAGGATGTGTTTGAATGGTTTGTTGTAGGAAAAACCATCAATTTCTGCAACTTCTGGGCAGACCGTATCGGAACGGGCACTGGCGTTTCGAAACGGGGGCCTGTAATGGCCTTCGTGTTTCGGAACGGCTGGAGGCCGTTTCGAAACAATTTGGCCACTAGAAGGCCCTGTTTCGAAACTAGTCTCGAAACGAACCCGTGTTTCGGAACGGTCAACACTGTTTCGAAACGGGTGACCGTTGGGCACTGATTTGAATGGCGTTGAGGTTTGCAAGTTTACATTTTAGTCCCAAAAGTTATTTTTACAATTGTATGAGTTCGAGAAGTTCAATTAAAGTGAAATTTGACAGGGAAGCATGTAATATGACTAATTTCATATTGGTAACTTGAAAACCAGTTAAGACATTCTAATTTTCTGAATTTACATTTTGGTCCCTAATATTTGTATAATGAGCAATTGAGTCCCTTTTCGAAATCCGATCGTTGTGCTTTTCACGTATATGTTTCTTAAGTGTTTGCTCAGGGTTAACGTGCATCTAGACAAGATTAAAAAGAAAAAAAGGGTCGTTAATCAAGGTTAACTT
Source organism: Hibiscus trionum (assembly GCA_030270665.1). Classification (NCBI taxonomy): domain Eukaryota; kingdom Viridiplantae; phylum Streptophyta; class Magnoliopsida; order Malvales; family Malvaceae; genus Hibiscus; species Hibiscus trionum. The sequence goes on along the minus strand of BSYR01000007.1, from coordinate 907,431 downwards.
TTGGGTTGACTTTGGTTTTCCCCGTGTAATCTTCGTAGTTCGGGTCAACTGTCTAGGCCGGGCTAAGGGGGTTACAATTGAGGAATGATATCGTGTCCTTTCGCCAAACTGATGACGAATCAATGTATGAGTGTTGGGACAGATTTAAGGGATTATTGCGCAAGTGCACTAATCACGGTTTTCATGATTGGACACAAGTGGTTATGTTCTACAATGGTGTTAATGCTCCCACCAGAATGATGCTAGATGCATCAGCAAATGGGACATTGCTAGACAAGTCACCTGAGGAAGGTTTTGACATCCTTGATAGAATAGCCAACAACGATTATCAATTTCCCTCATCAAGACTTCAAATGGGGAGGAAAACTCAAGTATCACGTGATACATATATGGATGCCTCAGTATCAGCCCAATTAACCGCCATCACGACCATGCTAAAGAATCTCCAAAGGACTAATGAGGTGAAGGAAGTAAAAGTGTCATCAACTTGCCTTTGTTGCAATGGAAACCACCACTTGAGCGAGTGCCCGGACAATCAAGAGTCTGCCAATTATGTAGGGAATTCCAACCGGAATAACAATCCCTACTCGAAAACCTATAGTGCTGGATGGCGTCAGCATCCTAACCTCTCTTGGGGAAATCAAGGGAACATCAACTATGGCAATTCAAATCAGCAGAATCTTATAGAACCACATGGTCCAAAGCAGAATATGACGTGGCAAAACAACAAGGGTTTTGCATCTTCATCCAATAGCAATTTGTTGGAAGCTACGCTCAAGGATTTCATGACATCTACTAAGGAATTTATGGCATCTACTAATACATTGGTGCAAGATCACTCCATGACCATTAAAAATCAAGGAGCTCTGCTGCAAAGTCATAGTTCATCCTTGGGATCGTTGGAAACCCAAGTGGGTCAAATTGCTCAAGCATTACATGTGCGACCCCAAGGAAATCTGCCTAGTGATACTGAAGTCACTAAGAAGCATGGAAAAGAGCAATGCAGTGCTCTCACATTGAGGAGTGGTACCCAACTTAACACTGAAGATAAGTTTGGGGTGAACAAGAAAGAAGACTTTGTACCTAAGAAAGTGCAAGAGGAGCCAGAATTGCAAGCTGAAACATTCGGTGAGAAGGAGAGAGGTGAGGATTTAGTGAATGAAACTATCGATGATAAGGAAGGTGACACAGCAAAAGAGAAACCTGCATCGATAGAGGAAGAAGTTAGACCCCCACCTCCCTTTCCTCAACGACTGAAGAAACAAAATGAGAATCTCCAATTCATGAAATTCGTGGATGTTCTAGACCAACTGCATATCAAGGTCCCGTTCTTAGAAGCCATTGATCAAATGCCCACTTATGCTAAGTTTCTCAAGGATATCGTTACCAAGAAAAGAAAGGTTGAGCGGGATGCAACAGTTGCTACAGCAAGTGAATGCTATTCTGTATGGAGCAAATTGCCTCACGAGAGACAAAATCCAGGTAGCTTCATTATACCGTGCTCAATAGGTGATAACTATGTGGGAAAAGCCTTGTGTGACCTTGGATCCAGTGTTAATCTCATGCCAAAGTCAGTCTTCATGAAGCTCGGCATAGGAGATGTAAGGTCAACTACGTTATCTTGCAATTGGCCGACCGATCTCATGTACGCCCAGAAGGAAGAGTAGAAGATGTAGTGTGAAGGTGGACATGTTTATCTTTCCAGTCAACTTCCTTATCCTTGATTGCGAGGCGGATGATAATGCACCCATTATTTTGGGGCGACCATTTCTAGCAACCGGTAGAATTCTGATAGACTGTGAAAAGGATGAGATTACTATGAGGGTGGATGATCAAGAGGTGACCATCAATGTCTTCAACACTCTCAAATATGTGGATGAATATGAAGAGTGTCAGTACATGGATGCTACGGCAAAAAGGGAGACTGCAGACTTTTGCTGCAGCAATTTTTTAGAAATGGATGAGTATGAGCAGATTCAAGAGGAAGACAATAAGGAGGACTACGAGATCGAGTATGAGGAACTTGAGGAATTTTCAGAAGAGGTGGAGCAATCGAGCTTACTCGAAGCTAAACTAGGTACGCACTTTGAACCTCTTGATTTTCAGAATTTATTCTTCCTAAACCTTCACTTGAGCATGTCCCAACATTAGAGTTAAAGCCCTTTCCATCTCATCTTAAATATGCTTATTTGGGTAGCAATGAAACCTTGCCTATGATAATCTCATCTAGTTAACACCTAAACAAGAGTCTAGTTTAATAAATATATTTTCGCAACATAAAAGAGCTTTAGGTTGGACTATGGCTGACTTAAAGGGGATAAGCCCTACTATTTGCATGCACATAATTTTGCTTGATGATTGTCACAAAAATTCTATTGAACCCCAAAGAAGGCTCAACCCCATCATGAATAAGGTGGTGATGAAGGAGATAATCAAGTGGCTTGGCGCTGGTGTAATCTACCCCATATCAAACATCTCATGGGTTAGTCTAGTCCAATGTGTGCCTAAGAAAGGAGGCATCACCGTGGTGAGTAACGATGAGAATGAATTATTGCCAACAAGGACTATAACGGGATAGAGGATTTGTATGGACTATATGAAGCTCAACAATATGACCAAGAAGGACCATTTCCCTCTCCCATTCATTGATCAAGTGCTAGATAGATTGGCGGGCAAAGCATTCTATTGTTTCCATGACAGATACTCAGGGTACAATCACATTGCTATAGCACCTAAGGACCAAGAAAAGACGACATTCACATGTCCGTATAGTACCTATGCTTTCAAGAGAATGCCATTTGGACTTTATAATGCCCCATCAACTTTTCAGAGGTATATACTGGCTATTTTCTCATATATGGTTGTGGAATTTTTGGAAGTCTTCATGGACGATTTTTCAGTCTCCGGGGAAGATTTTGATTCATCACTGGGAAATTTGGACAAAGTGCTAAAGCGATGTGAAGAAGCTGATTTGGTGCTCAATTGGGAAAATGTCATTTTTATGGTGACCGAAGGAATGGTTTTGGGTCACAAAATATCGAAGAATGGCATTGAGGTGGATAGAGCAAAGATTGAGGTAATTGAGAAGCTACCTCCTCCCACCAATGTGAAAAGCATCAGGAGTTTCTTGGGCCATGTTGGCTTCTATAGAAGGTTCATCAAGGACTTCTCCAAGATCTCCAAGCCACTGTGTAATTTGCTACAGCAAAACCAGCCCTTCATATTCGATGAAAAATGCCTCAGCACTTTCAAAGAACTGAAGGAGAAACTTACCTCAGCTCCCATTGTTATTCCACTTGATTGGAGCTCACCTTTTGTGTTGATGTGTGACGCAAGTGACTACGCAATAGGAGCAGCTCTTGGAGAATGCCGAGGTAAACTCTTTCATGTTATTTACTATGCTAGTCGCACATTGAATGATGCTCAAATTAACTACACCACAACTGAAAAAGAATTGTTGGCTGTTGTATTTGCCTTTGATAAGTTTAGGTCATATCTAATAGGCACTAAAGTTATTGTTCACACCGAACACTCGGCTATTAAATACTTAGTGACCAAAAAGGATGTTGAACCTAGACTTATTAGGTGGATACTACTCTTGCAAGAATTTGATTTGGAAGTTAGGGATAGGAAAGGATGTGAAAACCATGTAGCCGGCCATCTTTCTAGGCTAGAGAACAATAAAGAAAAACACGATGAAATGGAAATTAAGGAGAAATTCCCTGATGAGAAACTACTATATGCTGCATCAATTCCATGTTTTGCTGATATTGTTAACTTTCTCGTTAGTGGTATTTTGCCTCCTAACTGGAATAGACAGGGACAAAGAAAATTCAGGCATGACATGAGATCATATTTTTGGGATGAACCATATTTGTTCAAGCAAGGCGCTGATCAGATAATTAGAAGGTGTGTCCCCGAAGAAGAGATCAAGGAGATACTTTTCCATTGTCATTCATCTCCTTGTGGTAGACATTTTGGAGGAACTAGGACTACTGCAAAGGTCCTACAGTCAGGATTCTATTGGCCCACTCTCTTCAAGGATGCGCACACATTTTGTCAATCATGTGATCATTTCCAAAAGATAGGTAACATATCAAGGAGGCATGAAATGTCGTTGCAAGGAATCTTGGAGGTTGAACTTTTTGATGTATGGGGAATAAACTTCATGGGACCATTTCCCTCATCTTATGGAGAGTTATACATTCTTTTGGCGGTGGACTACGTATCTAAATGGGTTGAAGCAGTTGCTACTCCAAGGAATGACTCCAAGACCGTCATGAAGTTCATTCACAAGAATATCTTTACATGATTTGGGACACCAAGAGCAATTATCAGTGATGAAGGAACCCACTTTAACAACAAGCTGATTGCTAAAGCATTGCAGAGGTATGGTGTGAGGCATAAGATTGCTACAACATATCATCCTCAGACTAACGGTCAGGCTGAAGTTTCAAATAGAGAAATCAAGCAGATACTTGAGAAAGTGGTCAACCCAAAAAGGAAGGATTGGTCTCCTAAGCTTGATGAAGCTCTTTGGGCTTATCGTACAGCTTACAAGACACCTTTGGGAATGTCACCATTCAAGCTAGTCTATGGGAAAGCTTGGCATCTTACCGTGGAGCTCGAGCACAAGGCCTATTGGGCCATTAAGAAGCTTAACATGGATGCACAACTGGCTGGTGAAAGAAGGCTTTTAGAGTTGAATGAAATGGAAGAATTCAGATCGCAAGCCAATGAAAATGCACGCTTATACAAGGAGAAAACAAAGAAGTGGCACGACAAAGATCTTTTGCCGCGGAATTTCTCAAAAGTGCAACAAGTGCTCCTCTATAACTCCAGACTTAAGCTTTTCCCAGGCAAACTGAAGTCACGAAGGTCAGGTCCTTTCCTAGTCCACAAGGTATATGCCCATGGTGCGGTGGACATTAAGAAGCTTGGTGATGATACAATATTCAAAGTCAATGGAAAGCGTTTGAAGCTTTACAATGGAGCCCCAGTCATGCGCTATAAATTATCCTCCATCCTTCATGATGCCTAAGAGTTTGAACCCCCTCCTTTTCTTTTATATTTTGCTACAACATTTTTATGTTTTTATGTTAATAAATAATTTAGTTTAATCTTTGTTTTTATTTCGTACTCTAGGTTTTTAATCCCTTTGTCCTTTTGTTTCATTATGCTTTAAGGACAAGTTTGTTTGTTTGCATATGAGCACCCAGGGACGCAGGTGGTAGGTCAGGGTGCAACATCGTATTAGGCTTTTGTGTTTATAAGGATATAAGGAATGGAAAATTAAGCTTTTCCAACATAAGAGGAATCCGACTCAAAAGGGCAAAAAGAGGGGGAATTAAATAACCCTTTTACCTTTTCATTTAAAGAAAACCCTAGCAATTATTGCCTAGGTATTTTCTCTTTCTTACTTTTCACCTTTTTATTTAATACCCCTTTGTCCTTACCTTACACTCACGCCGCCCAAAAGCCCCCAACACTCTCTCTCTTTCAAATCATGTCAGTTACCTCCCCTTAACTCACATCAGTCTCATCATCAACTCCCATTAACTCCCTCCCTCATCACATCGACACAAGGAAAACCAAAAGATCCCTCACTTCATCATCTCCAACCCGCACAAAACTCAAAAACCCTAACCAAACCTTTTCTCTCATATCACCCTTCTTCACCCGCTTTTTGCCTAACAATGGTGCGTTGTAAGCGAGTAAAAGGTGCGTCTGGCAGAAGCCAACCCAAGCCTGTGCTCATAAAGAAGTTTTTAGACGACAAGGAAAAGGAGCGATTCCAAAGTCTGCAAGACCAGAAATTTCTATTGGAACAAGAATTCAAGTTCCCAACTGAAGGGGAACAAGGGTTCGATAAGGATATCTTGGATGTCGTCGCAAACCATAAATGGGCCACCTTCATTCCTCACCCTGACAACTTTTTCATACCTATTGTTCAAGAGTTCTATGCCCATCTCACCAGCCCTACACAATCCAGCGTGTACGTGCGTGGAGACCAAATCAAATTCACTGCAGCCAAGATCAACAAGTTATTTGGCCTGAAAAACTCAGAGGACCACCACACACCTTTCGTCGAGAATGCCTACCCACAAATTGTTAAGGAAGTGTTGGAAGACCTATGCTTTGAAGGTACCAACCTAGACGCATCGAACAAAGCAGTGGAGCGTGCACGACTCAAGCTAGAGGAAAAACATTGGATCCATTTTGTCAAGAATAGACTCATGCCAACTTCTCACATGACAACGGTGAATATTCCAAGCCTCCTCCTCCTTCATTCTATTCTAAATGGCCGGTCTATTGATGTGGGGAAAATTATTGTGGATGAGGTTTATGCATGCTTGAAGAGGAAATCTGGTCCGCTAATCTTTCCAAACCTCATCACGGCTCTCTATCAAGAAAAAAGAGTATTCGAAGACCCCATTGATGATGGAAGAACTTCGGGAAAGGTCCCATCACACCTGAAATGGTCCCCTCTATCAAAGGATTCGATGAGGATGCTTCAGCAGAGACATTGAATGGAGGAGCGAAAACATTTGATGCAGCAAGAATTGCTACATTGGTTGACTCCACCAATCGTCTCCGAGAGGACATGGAAAAGATGCGTGAGGACCAGACTGCTTTCTATGGGTATATCAAGGAGAGAGATGAAGTCATGAATAACTATTTCAAAGAAATCCTACCGCACATCAGCATCGACTTCCCAACCTTTCCGGAATCTCTAAAGCCACACGCGAAGGAACCTCCTCCCACTACCCAAAAGATACCAGTCTCCAACAAGAGCCCTACTCAGACCCAGCCTTGCTCACAGAACCAAGACACAGATGATACAACAAGCCCACTACACAAGAAGAGAAAGAGAACAACAAAACCTGCCAAAGCTACCCCAGCAAAAGAGCCGTCCGTTGAGCCTGTCAACCCTGTGACAGTTGAATAAGAAGATGACGAGCGCGCACACTTTATCCCAGCACAAACTCCAAGCACTGCCCCATGTACGAGGATGCAAAGAAAACGTACTACCGGTAGAGTTTAGAGCACACCAGTTGAAGAGAACGAATTCGACACAAGATCCACCAATCAAGGAACTCCAGTCAAGCAAGGATAGACCCCTCCACTAGAGCAGGACGAGGTTGACCCTCCTATTGACTCATTCAAGTCCTCCAGCATCAAGCACAAAGCCACCAAGATCTCCACCACGAAGAAGTAAGGTACTTCTTCATCTTGCATTGCATTTAGATTAATCGCATTTCATTTTATTTTTGTAGCATTGAGTACACTGCACTCTTTAAGTTTGGGGGTATTAGTGCCCTTTTGTTAGTCATTTTCATTGCATCAATAGGAAGAAACATAAATTATGCTATGGCATTTTGTTTAGCTCTATGATAGTTGTATGAATAAATTAATGATGCTCAATGATGAACAAATTTTTTATGGCTATGGATTGATATGTATGACTATTGAGATTGGTAGAATTAACTATAGGGTTTGGTGCTTGATCTTTGTTTTGTTACACGATCGTATGCTTCTTAGGTTTAAGATTGTTAGAGAATTTTTTTAGAACTTATGCTTATCCTTGTGAATTTGAATTTAATGATCTCATATAAAGAAAAATGAAGCAATAAAGGCTTTATTATTCTCCCTTGTGCTTATTGAATATATCAAACTGTGAATAAATGCTACGAAATATTTTAGAGGGACACTTCGCTTTGTGTTGCATTGCCTGGAAATCAAGCTTAAATAAATGGCAGCAACATCAAATGAGTGAATGAAAGCTGTCACAGGTTGACTCTACCTACTAGCTCGGGGATGAGAGGTATGCTCCATGTTCATCTAGAGTGAGGGATGGTAGATGTGCTGAGCTGACACCCCTCTAAAAAGGATAGTTCACTTATGGGAGTAAAATCTTGTGCTAAAATAGTTCAAACACTAGGACGAACTTGAGTTCTATTAAGAAATCTTTCTAGCTCTGTTAAGCTTAAGTTGTATGCAATCACACACACACTAAAAAAGGATCTTACCCTAAGGAATCATTCTTAAAATCTCAATTATGCCTTAAGTATTAAAGCCTTCCTTTTCTGAGGGCTTAAACTTTGTCATAGCATCTACCTTGAGCTAAATTTTGGCCACAACATTTTCTCTGTTTCTCTCTATTCATTGCTTGAGGACAAGCAATAGCTTAAGTTTGGGGTGTGATAACTTGCCAAAATGCCTATATTTTACACCTTTTTTACTTAGGTATATGTTTGTTCTCAAGGTCATTTCATAGCATATAGGTGCATTTAGAGCATATATTTGCATACATCTTTGCTTGTTGGTGGTTTGGCATAATTTCACAAGATTATATACTGCTTGAAGAGTATTTGCTGGTGTTGTGTTATGCAGGTTGAAGCTGGTGTGAGGCAGGGCAAGGAAGAAAAATGCTACAACAAGTTGCAAAACAATTCTGGGTGCAGAAAAGGACAAAGTAACGCGCACACGCTGATAGCCAACATGTGCGAGCCCATTTTTGTCTGATTGTGCCCCACATGCATAGCGAATATTCCTAGGACGTCAAAGAATATTAGGGCACAAAACCCTAGGAGCCCCCACTATATAAAGGACATGAGACCCTCATTAAGAAGGGGGTGAAAAAGGTGAAAAAGGGCTAGGGAGAGAAAGCAAAGACGACTCTTTTCTTTTCTTCTTCCTCCACTTGGTGTCCTCCATCGTTGAAGCTCCAAGGGTTTTACCTTGCTAACCTTGAGAAAGGCAGCAACCCTAGGGCGGTTCGTGGCGTTGTATTCCATCGCGGAGCGGGAGTTTCTTCTTCCCTTTCTGTTGCTTTAGCATTTCTTTTATATCTGGAAAATGGGTTGTACAAATGAAGATACTTTGGATGCTATTTGCCCAGCCATGAACTGATTTTAGGTGGCTTGGGCTGTTTGGATGAACTATGTTTTAGTTTCTTTAATGCATGTTTATTTATCACTTTCTTCTATCTATGCTTTGTCTATGTTGCTAAACGTTTAGGGTTGTAATAGCCTTTGAGAGTTGGTCTTTCCTTAGGTGTGAGTTGATGTTAGTGGTTGGGAGAGCTATCTTTAACCTTCATAGACAATGGAGTTGGCTGCTGAGAGGCACAACTCTAATCCCCTTAAAGAGTGATGGGTTTCAACGGCTAAAAAGGATAGAACTTTATGGGTAGGGGGAGTGATAGAGTTTACGCTGAGAGGTATTGCTGTAGCATTTCCTACTCCCAGTTTCCTTGCTAGAGATAGTTGAGGAGCAACCTTAGTAAATCCTGCCGAGCATAGAGTAAGTTAGAGAGGTAAACCCTAGTTGAGAGCTAAAGCATAAGTTAACCAGACAACCCAACCAATCATTCCTATGTGAGTTTCGCATACGTAAGAGGACCTGTTAAGTCTACTAATTTCAGCACGCTATCTTTTATCTTTATTTGCTTCAGCATTTATCCTTCTGTATTGATTTGCAACAGTATCCTCTATTTAAATTTCGTGACACTTGTGTGCTTAAACTCACCTCGAAACACATCCAATCCATGCGGAGACGATACTCACTTATCATTGTATTACTTGTTCGACGTGTATACTTGCACCATATTTGCGTATCAGTTATAGTACACCACACGCGCAAACAATCGTTGACCCTTATTGTAAGTTCACCTTTTTCAACATCAATCAACGTTCTGCCCGTAGCTAGGAATGGCCGCCCTAGGATTATTGGTGCCCTTTCGTCTGCTTCACAGTCTAATACCAGGAAGTCGGCATGGAAAATGAATTTGTCCACCTTCACCATGATGTCTTCAATTTTTCCTTCCGGTTGCACATACGTTCTGTCGGCTAGCTACAACATTACTGTCATTGGGCGGGCGTCTCCTTTCCCAGTTTCTGGAAAACAGACTTGGGCATTAAGTTGATGCTTGCCCTAGGACACATAGGGCTTTTACGGAGTGGTTGCTGCCTATTTTACAAGGAATTATGAAGCTTCATGGATCTTTCTGTTTGGGCGGCGCCTTATTGTGCAGCATTGCCATGCATCCCTCTGTTACTACCACTGTCTCGAATTCCCCGATCCATGTTCTTTTGGATACCATATCCTTTAGGAACTTAGCATAGTTGGGCATCTGTTCGATCAACTCCACCAATGGAAGATTGATTTTTACTTGCTTCAGAACATCCAAGAATTTTCTGAACTGCATGTCATGTTTCTGGTTTTTCAATCGTTGTGGGAATGGTGGTGAAGGTGTAGTATCTACGATTTTTGCCTTGGAAAGAAGCTTATTCTGGGGTGCTGTAACTGGTTTAGATTCTTTCTGGTCATTTATAGTGTCATCTGTCGGCCCTTTTTTTGGTTTCGTGTTGCCTTTCTCAGAGGCTGCCGCGGCTGGGTTTCCGGCGGCTTGAACTGGATCGGCAAGTACTGTTTCTCTCGCAGCAGGGTTTGATGGCTCTTGTAACGTTATCTCACTTCTAGTTGTTATAGCCTTACATTGCTCTTGGGATTTTCCTTTCGTGGTTTCAGTATCACTAGGTAATACACCCATTGGCCTAGTGCTAACAATCTGGGCAAACCTTCCAAACTTGGTCTCCAGATTCTTTATTGCTGCATCCTGGTTATTCATCCTTATTTCAGTCATGTCCATGAAAGATTCAGTTTTGTCAATAAATTTATTAGTATGAACAATAAAGTGATTAGTACAAGATATAAAAGTATGTAAAGTAGATTCTAATGAATTATTGTTCATATTTTGTTGCTGCTGAGGCGACTGTCTTGACAGGTTCTGTTGGTATCCTTCTGGTTGCTGAGCTAGATTTGCAGCTGTGTTTGGATTACTCAAGGAGAAGTTCGGATGCTTGTTTCAGCTTGGGTTGTATGTATTGGTGTTGGGCCTGCTATTCCTTTCATAGGTTCACATAAAGTTGGTGGATTCACTGCACTGAGAGGAATCGTGGTTGCCCCCACACTCATCACAAAATGGTTCCACAACCTTGGCCTCATATGTCTTTCCTTTGGCCATACTCATCACTAGCTGTGTCAGCTTGTCCAAGCGGGCATTAACAGATTCAGCAGCTTCTACTTCATTCACCACAATTGGCCACCTTATGCCGCTGCGGTGGGCTGTAGGGAACTTGTCGTCATTTTTGGCAATTCTGTTTAGAATCTGTAGTGCCTCCTCAGGTGTTCTGTCCAGGATGATTCCATTGGCTGAGGCATCGAGCATCATTCGTGTCGGTTGATTTACTCCATTGTAGAACATCGAAACTTGAGTCTAGGATGGGAAACCATGAAGCGGGTAATTGTTCAGCATCTGTTGGTACCTCTCCCAAGCTTCATACATTGGTTCGTCATCCCCTTGGCGGAACGATGTTGTCTCGTTTCTTAATCTATTTGTAATGTTTGAAGGACTGAAACGATCTAAGAAATCTTTGCACAACTTTGTGACTGAAACGATCGGTGTGTAAGGGTTTCCTCCTAAGCCTAGAAAAAGGGACGAATCAATAGTGGATTGATTGGAAATCCTTAGTGGGAAGCTAAGGTAGTGGATGTAGACCTTGGTTAGAAGGTTGAACCACTATAAATCATTGTGTCCTTATTTAATTTTAGCTTCCACACCTCTTACACCCAAAATTCCACTTCTCCACCACTTGGCGAGCAAGAACGGTTGAAGGAATCAAGCATCGAACAACCCAACAACATCAGTCCGGCAATTTGTATGCATAAGATCCTCTTGGAGGATAACCATAAGCCAACGATTGATGCCTAGAGAAGACTAAATGAAGCTATGCGAGAGGTGGTACGAAAAGAAATTATCAAATGGCTTGACGTTGGAATTATTTATGTCATCTCTGATAGCAAGTGGGTGAGCCTTGTGCAATGCGTACCCAAGAAGGGAGGCATAACTGTGGTAACCAACAAGGACAACGAGCTAATCCCAACCAGGAATGTGACCGGTTGGAGGGTTTGTATGGACTACCGGAAGCTTAATACAGCTACCCAGAAGGACCACTTCCCTTACCCTTTATTGATCAAATGTTAGATAGATTAGCGGGAAAGCCTTATTATTGTTTCCTTGATGGTTACTCAGGTTACAATCAAATTGCAATTGCACTGGAGGACCAGGAGAAGAAAACCTTCACATGCCCATACGGAACGTACGCCTTTCGAAGAATGCCATTTGGATTATGTAATGCACCAACAACTTTTCAGCGGTGTATGATGGCAATATTCTCTAATATGGTGGAAGATTTCCTGGAGATCTTCATGGATGACTTTTCCGTCTTTGGAGACAGTTTCAACGATTGCCTAGGCAATTTGAAGAAAGTGCTTGAAAGATGTGAAAAGGCAAACCTTGTACTGAACTGGGAAAAATGCCATTTTATGGTAGATGAGGGCATAGTGCTGGGACACAAGGTCCCCTGCCGCAGCATAGAAGTGGACAGAGCAAAAATCGAAGTTATCGAAAAACAGCTGCCACCCACCACAGTCAAGAGCATTAGAAGTTTCTTGGGACACGCAGGGTTTTATCGTAGATTTATTGCTATTTTTTCTAAAATCACTAAACCCTTGTGTCTCTTGTTGGAACAGAATAGGGCCTTTGACTTCAATACTGAATGTACTGAAGCATTCAAGACACTGAAAGAGAAGTTGGTAACAGCCCCAATAGTGTAGCCACCAGACTGGAGTTTACCGTTCGAGATAATGTGTGACGCTAGTGACTATGCTGTCGGGGCAGCACTAGGGCAGAGGAAGGAGAAACTCTTCCACGTTATATATTATGCCAACAAAACCTTAAATGATGCCCAGATAAACTACACCACAACAGAGAATGAGTTGCTAGCGGTGGTGTTCGCCTTTGACAAGTTCAGACCATATATACTTGGAACAAAAGTGGTGGTTCACACGGATCATTCAGCGCTAAAATATTTGTTCACCAAGAAGGATGCAAAACCACGATTGATACGTTGGATTCTACTAATGCAAGAATTCGATATAGACATCAAGGACAAAAAGGGAACAGAAAACCAAGTAGTTGATCACTTGTCAAGACTGGAGATGGGAAAGGATCAAGACAAAAACAAAGTTAACATACATGAGACTTTCCCAGACGAGCAGTTATTCACTGCCGCGAAAGCCATGGCGACAGGTAAACTTTTTGAAATCCCTTGGTATGCTAACATAGTAAACTATATTGTTAGTGGTTTATTACCTCCTGAACTTAACAACCAAGCAAGGAAGAGGTTCCAAAATGGTGCAAAACATTATTATTGGGACGAACCTCTTCTATTTAAGCATTGTGCAGATCAGATCATCAGGAGATGCATACCATAGGAAGAACAGGAAGAAGTGCTCCACCACTGCCATGCTGCTCCTTATGGACACTTTGGAGGAAACAAAACTACTGCCAAAGTTCTGCAATCTGGTTTCTTTTGGCCTACACTGTTCAAATATGCACAAGCCTTTTACAAGCGTTGTGACAAGTGCCAAAGGACTGTAAACATCTCTAGAAAGCATGAGATGCCCCTGCAGAACATTCTCGAAGTCGAAATTTTTGATGTATGGGGAATCGACTTCATGGGACCATTCCCAGCTTCTTGTGGGAATCTATACATAATGTTGGCAGTAGACTATGTATCCAAGTGGGTAGAAGCTATCGCCACACAAAAGAATGATGCCAAGACCGTGCAAAGATTTCTCCACAAACATATCTTCACCAGGTTTGGCATCCCAAGGGAGATCATTAATGATGAGGGTAGGCATTTTGACAACAGGGTAATTGCTAGTGCGTTGAAGAAGTATGGAGTTAAGCACAGGATCGCAACAACATATCACCCTCAAACCAATGGGCAGGCTGAGATCTCCAATAGAGAAGTGAAGAACATCTTGGAAAAGATGGTTAAACCAACTAGGAAGGACTGGTCTCTTCACCTGAATGATGCATTATGGGCCTACAGAACTGCATTTAAAACACCATTGGGAATATCACCCTACCGCCTAATCTACAAAAAAACTTGCCACCTACCTGTCGAGATAGAACATAAAGCATACTAGGCTATCAAGACAGTTAACATGGACTGGGACAAAGTAGGACAGAAAAGGCTATTGGACTTAAATGAAATTGAAGAAATCCGAGCCATGGCCTACGACAACGCCTGAATCTATAAAGACAAAATAAAGAAGTGGCACGATAGAAAACTGCTACCACGACAGTTCACACCAGGGCAGAAGGTGTTGTTATTCAACTCTAGGTTGAAGCTCTTCCTACGAAAGCTAAATTCTAGGTGGTCTGGACCCTTCCTAGTAGTCCAGGTTTTTCCTCATGGTGCCGTAACAATAAGATCAATCAAGGACAGGCACTAATTCAAAGTCAATGGATAAAAGCTAAAGCACTATCAGGGGACTGAAACTTCAAGAGAGTAGGAAGTAGTTACTTTAGGAGATGACCCTCAAGGCATCCCTAATTTAACTTAGTTTTATTTTATTTTTATTTATTTTTATTGCTTTAGGAAATAAGAATTTAATATTTGTTTATTTTAGTTTTCAGGTAAATAAAAGAAGCAGAGTAAAGAGAAGGAATGAACCAGCCCACCATACTCACAACAACCCAAGAAGTCCAATGGTAACAAGGCTGTCGTGACAGCCGGTCACCAGCTGTCGCGGTAGACGCACAAATACAGCCTATCACCAAGCTGTCGCGACAGACACACAGCAGACGCGGAAACGCGTAACAGACGCGTCAGGATACCGCGTGACAGCTGGCTCCGTTTTTCACGCCACCCATTACAGCTTCAACAGGCAGAACCCCGTTCTATATAAACCACCACCCCCATTTCATTTTTCACCTCATTCTCTTCTCTCTACTTTGTTTCCGAGCATTTTAGCTTTTCAAGTATTTTCTTTCACTTCTACAGTATCCTTACAATGACGACGAGGTCGACCAGAAGAAGTGATGCCTCCACATCTGCCGCGACAGTCTCCACTCTTAGTCATAAAAGAATTCGCAGAAGGTTCGCCTCGGTAGAATCAGAGAAAAGATATTATGAATCTTTTAAGAAAAGGGAAATGTGGGAGGAATGAGGCTTCAAATACATAAGGAAGACCGGAGATCTAGGGCTTGAAGGGTTCATTGCCAAACGGATCATTGCATTAAAGTGGCAGATTTTCGCGGAACAACTTGAGGAGATGAATGTTACACTTGTCCGCGAATTTTATGCTGCCGTCACGTCCAAGGATGCCTCTACAATCACTATTAGGGGTAAGGAAATCACTCTCGAACCAGCCTACATCAATACTCTATATGGCATATATGTGGGCAGGAAAGAGGATGCACACAACAGGTTCATCAACAACCTGTCGCCGGTAGACTATGACGGTATCATGGCAGACCTGACTGAAGAGGGCACCAACTGGAACGAAGATCCAAAACATAGATGGACGGTGCGAAGAACCCAACTCACACCTGCTGCCAAACTATGGAACCACTTTGTGAAAAAGCGTCTCATGCCAATGTCTCACAACACAATAGTGGACCGACAGAGGCTTGCCCTCGTGCACTCCATCATTAATGAACGATAGAGTCCAGCCACCTCGAGAGGCAAAGAAGAAGGTAGCCTTACCCTCTCCAATTCCAAAGCTAGCCTCTGCCATAAAAACAACTGCCCGACGACAGCTCTGCATCGACAGCAGTAGTGACGACAGCTCTTCAACTTATGTTCTTTTACTCTTTTTGTCGTCTGTGTTTTATTTGATATTTGTGATGTTTTTATTTCTGTTTGTGTGTCTTGCATTGAGGAAAATGCAACCCTCGAGTTTGGGGGTAGGCAGTCCTCTTTTAATTAATGAACTTAATCTAATTTGTGTCTCATTACTAGTTATTTTTGTGTCGAAAAAAAATTAGCTTAAGTTTTTGGAACTTCTCTTACCTGCCGCGGCATTCTCTGTCGTGGCAGTGTCTTTAGGGTGTTTTAGGAAATATTTAGAGCCTTGCTATAGTTCTAAACTCTAAAAAGACCTTTGTGACTTATATGTTGTCTAGACTACTGTTAGTAAACTTAGAATAGGAAGCTTAACCACTTGAGTTAGAAAAAAAGAAGAGAACTTAGACAATTAGAAGTACTCCTAGAGGTGCCTAACACCGGATCTAGGAAGATAGCTAGAGGTGCCCAAAACCAGCTCTAGTATAATTAAGAAAAACTTCGGTCTATGTTAGAAAAAAACTAAAGGAGCCCAAAAATTGCCTCCAGTTAAAAATGACTTCAAAATAAAACTCAAGTGATTAAAATAACTATTCTAGTTACTAAGGAGTCTAGGCACATATTTGTTCACAAAACTTGCACACACCTACACGAGAATTATAGCATTACTCCGGATAAGTCCTTAAACATCCGAAAAGGTACTGATCTTGATGGTGAAGGTGCTGTAGGTAATGGTTGTTCACTAAGTTAAGCCAAAGCCAAAAAGTTTTACTCTTAGTTAGGTTGCATTTGCTTGAGGACAAGCAATAACTTGAGTTTGGTGGTGTGTTGAGTGCATAAATGTTATATATTTTAACCCTCGTTTACCCATATTATTGATGCAATCAAGCATGTTTAGTTGCATTTTAGGATAGATTTTGCATAAACATCACAAATGGAAAATATTGCACAGATACTGCTGATTTTGGTCTATTCTTGCAGGTACATGTCGTGGCAGCATCCAGGGTAGCATAGGAACAAAAGATAACAAAAGAGTTGGAGTGAAGGATTGAAGGAGACTGTCTATTACAACACTGTCGTGACATCTGCCATGGCAGAAGAGGCGACAGTGAAGACTATGGTGATGGAAAATACAAAGTGGAGTTCGACTGATAGAGTATTTAAAGCCTAATTTTTGTGGACCACTCGCATAACTGTCAGAGCCCAGAAGCACAAGGAAGGCCTTGCCCAAAGTTTGAGGAAAAAGTCAAAGCAGGAAGATATGGCGAATTAAAAGACATCTACTCAGAGATTTAGTCTTTAATAGAGTTGTACTTTAATTCAAACTACTATTCTTGGCCATTAAGAAAACTCAAGCCCAAGGCCTATATATATGGTTGTAATTCGACAAGGAAAAGGATATCTAGCTTCTAGTCGTCTTCCCCCAAAACCCTAGTCGTTTTCTCTCTTCGTCATGTTCTAAACTTCCCCTAGGGCTAAAGGTTGATCTTGTAAGTTAGTTGTAAGGGTTGTATTGTTTCTTAGGATTTTTTTGTTCAATTAATAAAAGCTTCAAGTTTATTTACTCTGGGTTCAACATCTCATAAGAGTTTCGGGAGAGCATTGTGAGGTTATTCATTTACTTAATACTGGGAGAGTTAAGTATACGAAAGGAGTAAATACGAGTTTTCTAGTTTATGGTTAAACCATCTTGGCCTAGGGATAGGTACAAGGTTAAGTGGCTAAAGAAGAATTCACAAACATCGGTGTTCATTGTAACTTCCCGGTTTTGGGCCTGGAAGTTTTGAGGTTAAATCGGACCGGTCGAGAGCAGTTCGAATCTTTAAGGGAGCTTTAAGGAACACCTAGTTCGGGATGTTTTAAAAATATGGAAAAATACTTAAAAATCCTCATTTAATATATGAAAGATTATGGTGAAATAAATTTTACAAAATAAGGTTTGGAAATACTACATTTCGGTGTAGTGACCAAATCGCAGTTTTTACAAAGTTAAATAGTGACTGTTCTGTAAAGGATTGAAACTTTGAATCTTTAAGGAGCTAATTTTACCAAAATGTTTTTCATCGGATTTTTTCTTAATTTGGGTGATTTTATTAATGTTTTAATTAAAGGAAATAAAGGTTAATTAAATGAGAAACTACCTTTGACTATTCATAACTACTTTTCACAAATTTTCTCTCATTTCATTTTCTCTCAAATTCTTTTCAGCCAAACACATTCTCTCCAGAAATTATACTTTTATTTTCACTTCATTTGATGAGATTTCAATCTTCTTTTGATTCTTAATCATTTCCTCTTCAAATCCTCTTATTTTCCACATTGAATTTTCAAGAAAACTTGCCCAAATCAAGGAGAAATCATCCATTAGAGGTAAGCTTCGTCCTTCTCCTCTAATGATCAGTTCTTTACTGAAATTCCCAAGTTATCAATCCTTTGTTAATGACTTTTGAGTTGCTTTAATGTTAGAAACATGAAATTGTGTTAAAACTCAAGATTTTTGGAGAGATCTTGATGATTTTCGTGGTTCTTGGTTAGGCTCTGTTTTGAGGTTATTTTCTAATGTATTTTGGATGGTAATTGATGTTATAAATGAGGTTTAATCAAACAAATCCCGAATAGGTTTGGATTCCTAAGTTTTGCATGCTAGAATGGTGGTTTTTGGGGTGGTTTTGGTGTTCTGTTATAGCTGGAGGTATAAGGACGCGTTTATGGTGGTTTTTTATGTTAATTGATGTTTAGAAATGGTTAGAAGTGATAGATCTTGGCTGGGCTTTGTTTTGGAAGTGTTTGGAGATGATTTCGGTTGTTTTTGGTAGCCGAAATGAGGTTCTTGGGTAGAGCATCGAGTTTAGGTTGTTTGGCTGGTGATTTTAATGCATGGTGATGCATTAATCCTCTACTATTATGTGTTAAAAATAGGGGAGAGTGATACAGAAGCAATCGAGGTAGCGTTAGAGGTTTCGGACGCTTGGTTGGCTCGTCGGCTAGCATAGTGTTGTGTATCGGTGAGTGAGATCGTGTTTTCCAGCTTTGGAATGATTTCGAAAAGAGGTTTGGGAACTTAAATCTAGGCTTGAAACGTCGGTTTAAGTTCGGAAGTAAGTGAAGTAGATTTCTCTCTCGATTTGTGCTATTATTGTTTTGAAAAGTATCAAAAGGGACTTTGATGTGTTTGGTTGGTAATATGGTTTAATTTGTTGTTTGAGCATGGTTTTTAAGCATGAGAGTTGGTTATCAAACTTGGTTTGGTGAAGGAAGCGTGTAACTAATGTTCCTTGAGGGTATGTGTTGTGGATTTGTGTTTTAAAGGCATGGTTTAGCATTTTGGCCTTAATGGTGTCGCATGCTTTGAAAACAGTAGATATGTTAATGATTTTAACATGATATGTTGGCATAGATGATGAGAAGATTACCGGATATATTGATCGATCAATAGGATGTAGAGTGCACTATAAACTAAAAATTCGTACGTGCTCTTGGGATTCGTTCCAAAGAGAGAGACCGATGAGGGGCATACCATCGGAGTAGGACTTGGTGAAACACCCAAGCTTTATGGCATTGAATGGTACCGCCATGAGAAATCGATGAGTGGCATTCCATCGTAGTAGGACTTGGTGAAATATCCAAGCTTTTTGGCAACAAGAGTTATTGCCATGAGACCGATGATGGGAATTCCATCGGAGTAGGACTTGGTGAAATACCCAAGCTTTTGGCGAAGGTAGAAACCGCCATGTGAGTACGGTGGTGGTGGATGCCACCGGAAATTATGTTCTAGACGAGTGAGTACGGTGATGGTAGATGCCACCGGAAGTGTCTAATGAGTTGTCCGCATATCCGTGTAAAAATAGAATATGAAAATGCCAATATATGAGAATGAAATGTGTGTCACATGTACCAATACTTGAAATGTTTTATGCTTTGAGAAATACATATGAGATACTGAGCTTACGAAATGCTTTTGCGTAACAAGCATGTGTGGCCTTGCCATGAGTTTTGCATAGGTTGTATGCATGAGATAGCTAGATGGTACATGTGGTTTTCAAATGGGATTTGCTTATGCAAATGAGGTTTGAGTTTATGAAATGCTTTTGAGTAACAAGCATGGGTGGCTTTACCATGGGTTTTGCATTGGTTGAATGCATGAGATAGAGAGGTGGTACATGTGGTTTTCAATTGGTGTTTTGCTTTGAAAAGAGTTTTCAAGTATGTGAAAGGAAGAATGTGATGTGGAATTGGTTTTTAAGAAAATTGGGTTAATGCGTGGTTTAAGGCAATGGTGTTTCAAATGAAGTTTTCAAACAATACTTGGGTTTATTGAGATGTGATTGTGAATAAAGATTGTTTTACGGTTTTGCTGCATTGATGGTGTTTTGGTTTTGAGCATTCCTCACTAAGCATTATGTGCTTACACTCCTTTTTGTCCATCAATGCAGATAAATGAATTTGGGACAAGAAGAAGCAAGGGATTCAAGAAGAGCTCCACTTGAGAAGTATGTTTTGGTTTATAGCTATAGATAATAAAGGCAATGGGGGGATCCTTTACGTTGTTGTGTGATGAGTTGGTTTACCTTGAACAAGTTAGGTTTATGGTTTGATATTTGTAAATGACCAATATGTGATGTTTGGATTCTTCTTTTTGTATTTTGATATTGTTATGCCCTATGGTTGAAAGCATGTTCGGTGGAGTGAATGAGTTAGATGAGTTGTTATGCCTAATGCTCGTAATGTGTCTTGCTTTCGATGTAATATGATGGTTTTGATGCTTGGCATGTTGCTGGTATGTTTAAGAATGTTTTGGAGCATGTTTGATGGTGTTAAGGTGTGTAAAACCAGGTTTTTCTGCTGTTTCTGGGCAGGGTGTATCGAAACACCCTTATCTGTTTCGAAACAGGGGCCCGGAATGGCTATGGTGTTTCGGAACGGGTGAAGGTGTTTCGGAACACTTTGGCTACTTGAAGGTCCTGTTTCGATACGGGTCTCAAAACGTACTCGTGTACCGAAACGGTCAACGCCGTTTCGATACGGGTGTTTCGGTACGGGTGTCAGCGTTCCGGGATGGTTGACCGTTGGGTTGTGCATTTGAATTGTTTCGAGTTTGCAAGTTCTACATTTTAGTCCTGAATGTTGTGGTTGCAATTGCTTGAGTTCGGAATGTCCTTTTAAGCTGAAATTTGGCAGAGGGTTATGTAATATAGCTAATTGAAGTTTGGTAAAACTAAAATCTGTAAAGTCCTTATGTTTTACAAAATTTACATTTTGGTCCCTAAAAGTGCATGTTTGGCAATTGAGTCCTTAAATGTTTTTCGATCGCTGTGCTTTACCCTTCCACGATTCTTGAGTATTCACATAGGCTTAATACGCGTCTAGAAAAGATAAAAAGAAAAAAATGGTCGTTAATCAAGGTTGACTTTTGGGTTGACTTTGGTTTTCCCCGTGTGATCTTTGTAGTTCGGGTCTAACGCTTAGGCCGGGCTAAGGGGGTTATATTCATCCTTCGATTCACGCCGAGCGGTATCATCCAAGACGTGTTCATCGACAGAACTTGGGCCTAGGGATAGGACAAGTCACAACAGGGATTCTCGCCAAACTTGAAGTCCAGAGTTGTTGGCCGCTACTGCGACAACAACAGACTGCTGCCACGACAAGTGTTGCCGCGACAGGTGCAACGAAAGGAGCAACATAAGTTCCTTTGAACAATGCAATACCTGCACTGCTGAGCAAATCAATACCATCCTATTCTCTCAATCCGATTTTCTCTTTTACTTTAGTTTATCTTCAAGTCTTCCAAAATCACTTTATTAATATTATTTCTTTTCTTGCGCAGAGATTTAAGGATAGAAGTATTTCCAGCCCCTGTGGAGATGATATCTGATACTTTGTATCACTTTATTACTTGCGACGTGTATACTTGCACCCAATTGCGATAGACTCTTTTACACACAACAACATCAATTCGGTGGTATAGGTCCCTTACAACAGAGGTGTGGGCCCCACTAAAGGGTGAAAAACCTAGGTCGAGTGTTTATGCATGAATGATAGATATATCATACACAAAAGCTACACCCATTTTCCTGAAAATTCATCCAACAATTCTTTAGAAAAAATTAAATTCAGATTAATATTCGAAATGCCAAAATGCCATGTGAAATTAACTAATAGGTCTGACTCTCAATTTTGTCCACAACGGAGTCGCCAAGCTGATGCAACCGTTTTTGAGACCCGTTTGTGGAAAAACAGCCTGGCGATTAGGGTTTTGGAAATCGAGTTTTTTCATTTTATTTTGATCTTAAAATTAGGGGTTTTTCCATTTTTAATCAAATTTTCTTTATTTTCTTAAAAAATCATTTTGGAGTTGCCACTGATCACTTTGGTAGACCGGACACCATAAAAAGTGGACCATGAATTTTTTTAATAAAATTCGGGTTCATGAGTCTGTTACGTGTAGGGAAGGGTTAGCACCCCTACAAACGTCCGTTATCGGCACCTTATTAATTCCACGTGGCATTTTGGCATTTCGAACATTAATCTAAATTTAATTAAATCTTTTAATTATAAAATGGATTCCATTTCGAATGGGAATATTCTTTTATAAGAAAATACATTTTGGACGAATATAAGTCTTGAAACGTCCAAATATATTAGGACACTTCAATTTATATTCAAAATGTATCTCAACACAAAAAGTTTAATGCATGTCCAATTATTTTCTTGTCATTTTTAAGTATGACCTAATTAAGGCTCCATTAATTTAATTAATTAAGCTTCTATGAACATTATTAATTTTTGGACTTGAATGGTAACATCCAAGTAATTTGGACACTACCTTTAACGGGTCCAAAAGTAATAGCATTCCTAATTTAGGGTGATACTAATTGTTTATCCTATTTTTATTTTATTTAAGCTAATTATGTAGATACCATTTTTTATGTTTAAATAGAATATTGAAATCTTAATTTGAATACTCATTGATTAACATCACGTTACCATGTGATACTAATCAATCTTGAATATTCAAACTCTATTTCAAATCTCCATTTATTTACTACAATGTTCTCTCCTATTGAATTATTTGATTTAATAAAGAATCTAAGCTTAAAAGGTTCTAATTACTTACACTAAATGAATTAATCACCTAAAAAATTATACTACATGCTTTGTTTAAACTCATGCAAGCATTAAAATTATTGCATTAAAATTATTGCAGTTAAATTAAACAGATTAATTAAGGGTGAAATTGAGATGAAACAAAGTTATATGGCTAAATCACAAAAGAACATGGACTAAATTGAAGTATTATTAGAATTCAGAGTCAAATTATACTACATTGTTGACTAAATTGAAAGGGAATTAAACTGAGAGCCAGGAGTCTAAAGAGTGGAAGAAAAGGGCTCGGATCCTAGCATCCGACCCAACCCGACCCGAGTCGTATGGGTTGAGTCAACTTGGCACCAAAACGGTGTCGTTTAACTCAGGCTATAAAAGGCTCCAACCCGAGTTTAACTCGACCATTTCGCACAACCTCACTCTCTCTCCTCTTCGTCGAATTCTCTTATTCTCTCTCTACAAACACCTAAATACCCAAAAATTCAAACCCAAACAAATTGAAATCTCATTTTTCATCCAAATTCAACATCAATTCATCAATTTTCCCTTGTTTTATCGCCATAAACCCTAAAATTTCACCCGTTCTCTGTTCTTAAAGATCAAAGTCTTAAAAAATTCAAGGACACCAAATTAACTTTCTCTCTTTTAACCCATTTAATCCTTTGCCATCTTTCTCGAACCCTTCAGATGTGTTTCACGGCCGTCGGAGGCGACACCGGTCACCGGTTGTCGTCTCCGGTTACCCCTAACTTTTTTCTGATGACTAGAACTCTTTCAGTCGTCGTCTCCGGCCATCCTGCAACTTCCGATCATCTATGTGTTAACTCCGGTGACCGGTCGTCGCCGCAAGGTGATTTTCGGCCACCGTCCTCTGCCGTCAGAAAATCGCAAAAAACCTCATTTTTTATCCTTTTTAAGCCTAAACACTAAACTAGTCCCGGATTCATCAAAATCAGGCCCCTTCACCCAATCTTAAACTAACTACCCAAAAATCGAACCCTAAAGCTACCCTCTTCAACTTCACCGGAAGCCCTGACGCTTCACCAACACCGATAACTGCTCTACAAACCTCAGATAAGCTTCAGATCTTGTTTTAGTTTTTAGATCTAGGTTTTATTTATTTTTTAGTCATTGTTTTTTTGAATTTCAAAGCTTAAAATTAACTCATTTTTGTTTTTTAATGTAGGAATGCGAAGAGGGTAGAGAAAATGTTACCATCTAGCGTTCTTCGACGGTCTAGTGGTGGCCCCGATCGTCTTCTTCGGTGAAAGGCGCGACTGCTCAACTTTAGGTAACTTTCCGTCTCTCTTTTTCTCTCTCGCCTGAATTAATTGCGTAATCATTGTGTTTCCCACTAATTGCGTTATATAAGTGTTTGTTGGATCTAATATGTACCAAAGAAAATGGGCAAGAAAGCTGGGTATAATAGGAATTTGGGCTTTGGTATTTTAGTTGGGCTTTGTGTGATGAAAATGGACATTTGGGTATGTAATATGGACTTTGTTTTAGTGTATTTTGGACTGTTTTAATTGGTTTATTTATTTATTATTTGGGTATTCGAAATTTATATATACATGTATACACCCGGACATAATACGAATATTGCAGAATAAAACAACATCCGAATATCAAACACTAATATGCTGGTCGAAATCAACACCAAAATATTATTATTATTGTACTATTACAAAGTAAGGACGATCAACATTTATAAAGGTTTCCGTTTTGTTTAATCCAACCTCATGCCAGGATTGAAGCCATTAGCTGTGAATCCTCCATCAACAGAAATAATTTGCCCAGTGATGTAAGATGCAGCTGGAAGGCAAAGAAAAGCCACCATGGATGACACTTCTTCTGCTTCTCCAACACGTTCGAGTGGTGTTCGAGATATTATTTTCTCCAGAAATTCTTTCTTTTCAAGCAACTTCAAACACACAGCAACAAAAAGAAAGGATTGATCATCAGTATTAGATAACCTGTTGGATATGTTCAAGTTGATGTTCATGTCACTCAAATTCGGGTGTAAGTATGGGTACGGGTATTTTTTTGACACGGATATGTTCAACCATTTTCATGTTTTTTCCCGTATTTAAAGAGTTCTTAAAAGATCATATTCTCACATGAAAAATTATATCAGAGGTTATTTAGAATTACAGATACTCAAACTCATGTCAAATACATATCTATGCCTAACATTAAATCTGAATATATATCATTGGTAATATCATTTGTAGTTTTAGCTGACTCAACTCAGTTTTTATAACTATTTTATGAATAGTGATACGGAATTACGGGCCGCTCCAAGCTTGGCCCAAACCAGACACCGGTAAGGAACTTAAAAAATGATTGAGCCACTGCCCACCCATGACATGAATATAGTCTAAGCAATAACTAAAAAATATGAAGCAAAACATGTAAACAAATCCTGTAAATGATGATGAAATGCATAAAAAAATTCAACAGGAATGAGAAAATCTTACATGTTCAACAAGTGAGGTTCTGATGTACCACGGAGCAACACAGTTGGTCCTTATATTATCCTTTGCCCACTCACAAGCCAGGTTCTTTGTAAGTTGATTAATAGCAGCTGACAAACAACAACAGATACAAGATTCCGAGTTGAAAAACATCCAATCAAGGCACATATTCGGACACGATTATTAGCTATGTTACTTGGACTCAGTCGTGAGGGTCAAACAAGGTTATATTCGATTATTTTCATATATTTGGAGAATCCTTGGAGGATTATATCTCCATACCCATGTCCAGATATGAGTACTTTCAGAAAAAGAGAAGCCGGAACAACATAGGTTGTAAGTTCAGGATCTCCAAATATAGGTAAAAGGTCAAAAACAGCCCCCAACGTTTCAAATTTTGGTCATTTTAGCCCTATTTTTTTTGGTGCAAAAACAATCACCTAACGTTTTATTTTTCGTTTAAATTTCACCCTTGTTGGATGAAAACCCCATTAGTGTCAACGCCTGAGGCTGACGTGGCATGTCTGCAGGGCATGGGGAGATGATGTGGCATTGTCACGTGGCATGTCTGTTAGTTGATTAACAGTTTTCATCCAAAGGTGAAATTTGAACGAAAAATAAAACGTTAGGTGGTTGTTTGCACAAAAAAAAATAGGGCTAAAATGACCAAAAGGTGAAACGTTGGGGCTATTTTTGACTTTCTGCCCCAAATATATGGAAAAGCTGTAGGAGATATATACATATCCGACATTCATTTACGAATATGGGGAACAATAGAAGAGGAAGTTGAGGAGGAACAATTAAGAATATATCTTACCTTTAGTTGGTGCATAAATGGATCCACTGCCAATATGGACCAGACCAGCAACAGATGAAATGAACACAATGCTTCCTTTTCCAGATTCTTTTAGAAGAGGATGTGCAAGTTGACATAAATGGAATGAAGATTCAAAGTTTGTAGAAATCAGCTTTGAATACTCTTCAGCAGAGTACTCGATCACTGGCTTTCTGATGTTTGTTCCCACATTGTTGACCTAATTTCCGACATGATTCGAAAATACATCTTTAATAAGCATAAAAACAGAACAATAAACACAACATGTTCAATAGAAGTATCATATTCATGTTCAATAGAAGTATCCTTTTCGAGACTTCGTTGAAATCTATTCACTAGAAAACTTAAAATCCAAAGTAGCAATTTTCAAAATCCTTTAACTAAACTAAATTTGGGGATAGGAGAAACAATCAAACAGAAGCATACAGTAAGAGAGTAAAGAGAGATTTGAACAAAATAAAGTTGAACATCCAATGGTGTAATGTAGAAAATAATTCATAAAAGCCCAAAAATGATTCATACAAGTGTTTCAAAGACAAGGCAAACATTGGCAAAGATACTTACAATAATGTTAAGCTTTCCATTGAAAACAGAAGCAACCTTGTCCAACAATTTCTGCCTTTGGTCTTTAGATGAAGCATCACAAACTGACCCGTTCACCAAAAACCCTTTGCCTTCCCATTCTTTCAAACACTTATTCAACTCAATTTCATTCCTCGAACATGTGTAAACAACAGCCCCGAGCCCTGCAAGTTCTTCCACTATAGCATGCCTTGAAACAACAATCAGCGAATAGAGAGAGAGAAAGTCAAAAACCGATAAAAAAAATGCAACTTTAAACATTGGGCTTTATCCAAAAAAATAATAACCATTTAAATAAATAACCAGAGAAATACTGGAACAAAAACATTGAAACCAATAAAAAATGCAACTTTGAACAACGGGTTTTATCCAAAATCAAAACATGACCATTTAAAAACCTTTGAAAAAGTTTAGGGGAAAAGGGGGAAATGATAGGAGAAAATACTGAAAAAGAAGCTAACCCAATTCCTCGAGTGCCACCAGTGACAAGGGCAGTCATTCCATTGAGAAACCATCTTGGGTTTTTAGGTTTAGAGTTGCTTGCTGCCTCTGCCATGATTTTTTTTTTACTATCTTTTCTCTTCCTTTTGTCTGACCTGCAAGGGTTTTATGGAGTTTGGACTCTGGTTCTTGCTATATCTTCTCCAAACCCACGTCCAGTTGCGTTTTGGGTAAACTACCACCAAATTATTTGGGTATACCTATTTTGATCATTGAACTAGCCAACTTAACAATTAAACCATCAAAATTTAAAATTTGTCTTATTTTGATCACTGCCGTTAAAAAACTAACCGATGTGTGACGGAAATAACGTGACAGTTAACGAAAATTTATAAATTTATACATTTGGTCTATGTTATTTACATATTATATCAATTTGCCCATAATTTTAATTTAACTAAATAAAATTAACCAACTAACGAGATAACGACACATGTCATCTCGTTAGTTAGTTAATTTTATTTAGTTAAATTAAAATTAAGACCAAATTGATATAATAGGTAAATAATATGGACCAAATGTGTAATTTTATAAATTTTCGTTAATTACCAAGTCACATATCCGTTAGTTTTTTAACGGTGGTTGTCAAAATAAGACCAATTTAAAAGTTTGATAGCCTGATTAATGAGTTGCCTAGTTCGATGGTCAAAATAGATACGCTCAAATAATTCGGTAATAACCTAAGTAGTTTACCCTTACATTTTTACCATTGAGAAACCTCGTCATTTTAGGGGGTTTGCCTAAAATGAAAATGACTAGTTTAAGGTTAAAAAAAAGTTTTACAAAATCAAACGGGGGTGTTCGGTGATAGGGGTGTGCATTCGGTTAATCGACCAAACCGAATTACTCAAAATTCATTAATTAAAGTTTTTTTCCTTTTAACCGTTAACTGAATCAAAAAAAATTTCGAAATTTTTTACCGAACCGAATTTTTTTTGGTCAATTTGGTCGTTTTTGAATTAAACAAAATTTGTTATAAAAATTTGGGTAAATTACAAAAGTGGTCACTAAATTATATTAGAATGATCTTTTTAGTCACTAAACTTTCATTCTATGCTAATTTAATAAAAGTTTAATGAACATTTTATAATATATTAAATAATTTAATGATCATTTTATAATTTTTAAAATTTTAATGACCAAAAATAAATATATGTAATACATATAATATTTAATATAAAATAATTAATCGGTTTCCAACCGAATTAACCAATAACTGAAGTTTGAAAAAATTCTTAACCGTTAACCGATTTTGCCTAAAATTAACCGACCGATTAACTGAAGAAAAAAATCGGTTCGATCGGTTAATTTGGTTATAACCAAATAATGCACACCCCTAACTACGTGTATATATCTTCGTAATTGATTCTAGGTCTTTGTGAGAATCCTTGTGCAACCAAACAAGCTTTATATCTCGCAATTTCCCCTTTTGCATTTATTTTTTTTCACAAAAACCTATTTATATCCCACAAGGTTTTACTCATTCCGGTGTACGGACTACAAGTTCGAATACTTTACTTTTGAAAGAAATCTTAGTTTCGTCTTAATTTCCTCCTTCTATTTTGGCCAATTATTTCTTTGTTTACATTGTCCAATAGACATTGGTTCGTATTCCACATTATCATCTAAAATCTTTAGTATTATATTGCATGCAAACGTATTATCGACATTGATCTAAATTCGGTTATACTTATTACTAGACATGATATAATTTATTGAGACCTCTTAATTATCAAGTACCCGAGTCATGTCTAACATCTCTTATGGAGACCTTTTAATCTCTTATCGAGATCTTTCATAATTTGCTTATTCCTCGAATGAACCACCAGAAGATATAACTCCCTTTATTTTCCGAGAACTCTTATCTTTGGAAACTACAGGTCTACCATGCTTCAAGCGTGCATTTGACTCATTAGCAACAAGATTTTGCATTTCGAGGCATCAATTTTAATTGGAGCATCCATAGCTGGTATATGTAACTTAGTCACTCTTTTAGAGTCAATAAAAGCAACTAACAATTGATTTGCTAAGTTTTGTAAATAAATTATCCTTTGAACTTCTAGTTCTCATTAGGGGTGTGCATTATTCAGTTTTAATCGAATTAAACGAACGAATTGAATTTTTTTTCCAGTTAATCGGTCGGTTAATTTTAGGTAAAATCGGTTAACGGTTAAAAGTTTTGTCAAACTTTGGTTATCAATTAATTCGGTTCGAAACCTGTTAATTAACTAAACTTACCGAAATCATTATATATTAAATATTATATATATTACATATATTTATTTTTGGCCAATGAACTTTTAAAAATTATAAAATGATGATTAATGTTTTTGATATATTATAAAATGGTCATTAAACTTTTATCAAATTAGTATAAAATGAAAGTTCAGTGACTAAAAAGATTATTTTAGCATAATTTAGTAACCAATTGTGTAATTTACCTAAAATTTTCTGACAAATTTGGGTTATTCGAAAATCGAATGAAATAACCAATTTTTTTTGGTTCGATTAAAATTTTTCGAAAAAATTTCGATTCGGTTAACGATTAAAAGGAAAAAATTTCGGTTAATGGATTTTGGGTAATTTGGTTCGGTAGGTTAATCAAATTAACCAAATGCACACCCTTATTCGATGATGAAATCGAATTTCGGCCATTCGATTAAATAAAAGAGAAAAGGCATAATGTCAAAAAGTGCCCTTAACGTTTTACTGAATAATCATTTTGGCTCTTATTCTTTTTTGAAGTAATTTAACCTTAAACATTTTATTTTGGGTCAAAATGGCCCCTCTATTGATGAAAATTGTTAGAAAAATGACGGTAAACAACTTGAAATGACTTGACAAAATGAGAAGTTAGCAGAATAATTTTATATTTTATATAATTTTATAGAAGGCATAAAACTAAAAAATGCTCCTAACATTTCACTGAATAGTCATTTTGGCTCATATTCTTTTTTTAACAAATTTAACCCCCCAACATTTCATTTTGGGTCAAAATGCCCCATCCGCGGATGAAAACAGTTAGTTAACTAACGATAAATGGCTTGAAATAACGTGACAAACCTAGATAGCAGTGCACGCTGGCATGCTAGTGTCATATTGATATAGACAAAGGTGTTGATTTGAAAGAATGTGACATTAGTCAGAAATGATTTTATAAAATTATATAAAGTATAAAATTATTTTTTCTACTGACGTGTCATTCTGTCAAGTCATTTCAAGAAGTTTATCGTTAGCTGACTATCAGTTTTCATCCGTAGAGGGGCCATTTTGATCCAAAATGAAACGTCGGAGGGTTAAATTGGTTCAAAAAATAGAATAAATAACTATTCAGTCAAACGTTATGGGCATATTTTTGGCATTATGCCTTTATATAATTATTATATTGTCTAATGTGACATTATTTTAAGTCAATACATTTGTCTATATGACATTGTCATGTCAACATGCACTATCATGTAGGTTTGCCACGTCATTTCAAGACATTTATTGTTAATTGACTAACAATTTTCATCAGCGTGTGGGCTATGTTGGCCTAAAATAAAATGTTGAGAGTTCAATTGCTTCAAAAAAAAAAAATACGGGCCAAAGTGACTATTCAGTCAAACGCTGGGGCTATTTTTTGAATTTATGCCAAGAGAAAAAATGTAAAAGGATGTAAAGTTTAACCAATTACCATTTTAGAAACAAAATGGGATATTCTTAAAATTTAGGTTGGAACCTTTTTCCTGACCATTTCAGTAACATTTTGGGTTGGAAACCTAAACTATTACGAGTTTCATAACAAATCAGGGTGATTTGTAAACATTTTAGGTTTAATCTTGTTACACCCAAATCTATCCGCCTCTGCGTAATTATGAAAATATCCCCTAGAACCACCACATTTAGAATACTCCTAAGCTAGCCGATCACAACAGCTCTTCCGGAGATTAATATTACCAGAGTCCTCAATTTGCCTTGGAAACAGATACTGCCAGGCAACACAACACATCGCCCACGTGACAACATGCAAAGCATACTACTAGGAAGTTGGGCTTATCCCTCCCAAGTCATCTAAAGGTTGTCAAAGGGGCATGGAACTATTCAATGATCAACAGTGCCAATGAGGACTATAAAAAATTATATAACCTACGAAAGACGGGCAAAGAATGTCTGCATGATATTAGGACATGACCGAATAAAGAGGGTTTTACCCCCTCATTTTCTCCTCTCATATCCACCTTTTCGACCATCGTATTGTCTGTGGCTCTCCGCCCCAAATCTATATGGGTTGAATAGCCTCAATTAGCCACAATCACCCTGGTCCACCATCTCCACCTCCCTTGTTCGATGTCTTCTAATTTCAGAATCAAAAATTGTTTCGGTGAGCGTGGAGATCCTCCTGACCAAGATAATCAGGCATGGTGCCTCTCCTGCTTATACCTAGGGGTGTGTACTATTCGGTTTTAACCGAATTAACTGACCGGACCAATTTTTTCCGGTTAATTTTAGGTAAAATCAGTTAACGATTAAGAGTTTTTCAAACTTCAGTTATCGGTTAATTCGGTTCAAAACCGGTTAATTAACCGAATTAACCGAAATCATTATATATTAAATATTATATATATTACATATATTTATTTTTGGTCATTGAACTTTTAAAAATTATAAAATGATCATTAAATTTTTTGATATATTATAAAATGGTCATCAGACTTTTATCAAATTAGCATAAAATGAAAGATCAGTGACTAAAAAGATCATTTTAGCATAATTTAGTAACCAATTGTGTAATTTACCTAAAATTTTCTGACAAATTTGGGTTATTCGAAAATCGATTGAAATAACCAAATTTTTTCGGTTCGGTTAAAATTTTTCGAAAAAAAATCGATTCGGTTAATGATTAAAAGGAAAAATTTCGGTTAATGGATTTCGAGTAATTTGGTTCGGTAGGTTAATCAAATGCACACCCCTATTCGGTGATGAAATCGAATTTCGGCCATTCGATTAAATAAAAGAGAAAAGGCATAATGTCAAAAAGCGCCCTTAACGTTTTACTGAATAATCATTTTTGCTCTTATTCTTTTTTGAAGCAATTTAACCTTAAACATTTTATTTTTGGTCAAAATGGCCCCTCTTTGGATGAAAATTGTTAGAAAAATGACGGTAAACAACTTGAAAGGACTTGACAAAATGAGAAGTTAGTAGAATAATTTTATATTTTTTATAATTTTATATAAGGCATAAAACTAAAAAATGCTCCTAACATTTCACTGAATAGTCATTTTGGCTCATATTCTTCTTTTAACATATTTAACCCCCCCAACATTTTATTTTGGGTCAAAGTGCCTCATCAGCGGATGAAAACAATTAGTTAAATAACGATAAACAACTTGAAATAATGTGACAAACCTATATAGCAGTGCACGCTGGCATGCCAGTGTCATATAGACAAAGGTGTTGATTTTAAAGAACGTGACATCAGTCAAAAATGATTTTATAAAATTATATAAACTATAAAATTATTTTTTCTACTAAAGTTTATCGTTAGCTGACTATCAATTTTCATCCGTAGAGGGGCCATTTTGATCCAAAATGAAATGTCGGGGGTTAAATTGGTTCAAAAAATAGAATAAATGACTATTCAGTCAAACGTTATGGGCATATTTTTGGCCATATGCCTTTATATAATTATTATATTGTCTAATGTGACATTATTTTAAGTCAATACATTTGTCTATATGACATTGTCATGTCAGCGTGCACTATCATGTATGTTTGCCACATCATTTCAAGACATTTATTGTTAATTGACTAACAGTTTTCATCCGCATGTGGGCTATTTTGGCCTAAAATAAAAACTTAAGAGTTAAATTGCTTCAAAAAAAAAAGAATATGGGCCAAAGTGACTATCCAGTCAAACGTTGTGGGTATTTTTTGAATTTATGCCAAGAGAAACAATGTAAAAGGTTAAAAAGTTTAACCAATTACCATTCTAGAAACAAAAGGGGGTATTCTTAATATTTAGGTTGGAAACTTTTTCCTGACCATTTCGATATCATTTTAAGCTGGAAACCTAAACTATTACGAGTTTTATAACAAATCAGGGTGATTTGGTAACATTTTAGGTTTAATCTTGTTACACCCAAATCTATTCGCCTCTACGTAATTTTGAAAATATCCCCTAGAACCACCACATTTAGCATACTCCTAAGCTAGCTGATCACAACAGCTCCTCCGGAGATTGATATTACTAGAGTCCTCAATTTGCCTTGGAAACAGATACTGCCAGGCAACACGACACATCTCCCATGTGACAACATGCAAACCCTACTACTAGGGGCATGGAACTATTCAATGATCAACAGTGCCAATGAGGACTATAAAAAATTATATAACCGACGAAAGACGGGCAAGGAATGTCTGTATGATATTAGGACATGACTGAATAGAGAGGGTTTTACCCCCTCTCTTTCTCCTCTCATATCCACCTTTTCGACCATCATATTGTCTGTGGCTCTCCGCCCCAAATCTATAGGGGTTGAACCGCCTCAATAAGCCACAATCACCCTGGTCCACCATCTCCACCTCCCTTGTTCGATGTCTTCTGATTTCATAATCAAAAATTGTTTCGGTGAGCGTGGAGATCCTCCTGACCAAGATAATCAGTCATGGAGCCTCTCCTGCTTGTACCTAGGGGTGTGCATTATTCGGTTTTAACCGAATTAACTGACCGGACCAATTTTTTTTCGGTTAATTTTAGGTAAAATCGGTTAACGATTAAGAGTCTTTTCAAACATCAGTTATCGGTTAATTCGGTTCGAAACCGGTTAATTAATCGAATTAACTGAAATTATTATATATTAAATATTATATTTATTACATATATTTATTTTTGGTCATTGAACTTTTAAAAATTATAAAATGATCATTAAATTTTTTGATATATTATAAAATCTTCATTAAACCTTTATCAAATTAGCATAAAATGAAAGTTCAGTGACTAAAAAGATCATTTTAGTATAATTTAGTGACTAATTATGTAACTTACCCAAAATTTTATAACAAATTTTGATTAATTCGAAAACCGATCGACTTAACCTAATTTTTCCGGTTCTATTAAAATTTTGAAAAAATTTCGGTTCGGCTAACGGTTAAAAGGAAAAAAATCTCGGTTAATGAATTTTGAGTAATTTGGTTTGGTCGGTTAATCGAATTAACCGAATGCACACCCCTACTTGTACCACTAATACCCAGATTTTAGCGACCGGCTCCTTTAATGGTCAAACTAACAACGACCACGTTCTTTGGAAGTGCCATAATCTCCATGCAAACATTTCTTTTCAAATCTTAGCCAAAATAAAGTAAAAGAGATTGGTTGACGTGGCATTACAACTCTCCCCCACTTAAGAAATTTCATTCTCGAAATTTACCTAGTGGTAAGATAAGGAAACTGCTTCTTCATGTCATCCTTCCTTTCCCACGTGGTTTCCTCTCCACCACAATGTCGCCATAAGACCTTGACCAACTCAATGGTCTTACCACGAAGAAATTTGTTGTCCGAATCTAAGATCTCAACCAGTTCCTCATCATAGGACAAATCCGGATTCAACTCAATCTCCTCAACAAGCATAACATGAGACGGATTCGACCTATACCTATGAAGCATGGATACATGGAAAACATCATGTATCTTATCTAACTCGGGAGGCAACCTTAACTTATAAGCAACATGTCCAACACATTGAAGCACTTCACACGGTCCAATAAACCTCAGACTCAACTTGCCTTTTCGGCCAAACCTCATTACCTTTTCCAAGGTGAAACCTTCAAAAACACCTTATCACCTACGACATACTCAATTTCCTTACGCTTCAAATCTGCGTAAGACTTTTACCAATCCGAAGCCGCTTTCAACCTCTCACTAATATACTTCACTCTTTCCGCAGAGCCCTTTAGCACATTAGGCAAAGAGACAAACTTATGCCCCGTTTCCGCCCAACATAGAGGCGTTCTACACTTCCTTCCATACAAAGCCTCATAAGGAGACATTAAAATGCTCGCTTGATAACTATTATT
This sequence comes from Hibiscus trionum, assembly GCA_030270665.1. Classification (NCBI taxonomy): domain Eukaryota; kingdom Viridiplantae; phylum Streptophyta; class Magnoliopsida; order Malvales; family Malvaceae; genus Hibiscus; species Hibiscus trionum. Next base: position 872,170 of record BSYR01000007.1, on the reverse strand, counting down.
GTAAGAAAACTCCACCAAAGGTAACTGTTTCTCCCAAGAACTTTGAAAATCAATGATGCAACATCTCAACATATCCTCCAACACTTGGATAACCCATTCAGACTGACCATCCGTCTGCGGATGATACGAAGTACTGAAACTCAACCGCGTACCCAACGCTCGATGTAAATACTCTTAGAACCTCGCTATGAAACGCAGATCTCGATCCAAAACAATAGACTTAGGCACCCCATGTAACATCACAATCTCAAAGATGTACAAATCCACCAACTTGTCTAACGTATACGTAGTATGAACTGCCATGAAATGTACACACTTCGTAAAATGATCAACAATCACCCAAATGGAGTTCTTCTTAGACGGGGTCAAAGGCAAACCTGTCACAAAATCAATGGTTATTCTCTCCCATTTCCATTTTGGAATCCTCAATGGTTGCAACAATCCAGAAGGAAATTGATGCTTAGATTTAACACGCTGACAAACCATGGACATACTAACAAAATCAGCCATATCTTTCTTTAAACCAACCCAATAGTACTCATCCCTCAACCCACGATACATCGTAGTACTCCCAGGATGAATGGCAAATGGACTACTATGTACCTCAGTCAAAATAGTGCGCCTCAACTCAGCATCCTCTGGCACAACTATTCGACTCTTAAAGCACAAAACACCATCATCATTGAAACAAAAGTCCGTCAGATTTCCTTCTGCAATATCCTGCACATGCGGTTCCAAGGAATCATCCAACAACTGCTTCTCCTTAATCAACTCTACCAATGAAGGTTTCACTTGTAAATCAGCCACCAAACCACCATCCCGCGATATACTCAACCGAGCAAACATCACCCTCAACTCTACAACCACCTTCCTACTCAAGGCATCGGCTTCAACAGTAGCCTTCCCCGGATGATAATCAATCGTCAAGTCGTAATCTTTAAGCAACTCCAACCACCATCGTTGCCTAAGATTCAACTCTTTTTGTGTCATCATATACTTCAAACTTTTATGGTCCGTGTAAACCGTACATTTTTCACCATAAAGGTAATGGCTCCAAATTTTCAAGGCAAACACCACCTCAGCTAACTCGATATCATGCGTAGGGTAATTACGCTCATGCACCTTCAACTGCCGAGACGCATAAGCTACCACCCTACCCTCCTGTATCAACACCATCCCAACCCAACATAAGACACATCACTATAAACCACAAACTCTTAACCCAATTCTGGTTGAATCGGGATAGGAGCTTGCGTCAACGCTTACTTTAACTTCTCAAAAGATTGTTGCCTAACCTTCATCTATTGAAACTTAACATTCTTTTGCAACAAATTTGTCAACGGAGTAACAAGTTTTGAAAAACCATCCACAAACCTACGATAGTATCCCGCCAAACCAAGGAAACTACGCGCTTCATGGATGGACTTAGGCGACTTCCAATTCATCACTACCTTAAACTTTTGGGGATCGACCCGAATCCCTTCAACCGACACCATATGTCTAAGGAATATGACCTCCTTAAGCCAAAACTCGCTTTTGCTCAACTTGGCATACAACCGATTGTCCAATAATGCTTGCATCACAATCTGCAAGTGTCGATCGTGATCTTCATCGGTACATGAATACACGAGGATGTCATCGATAAACACAACCAAGAATTGGTAAAAAAACTCATGAAATACCTAGTTCATCATGTCCATACACGCAGCTGGGGCATTAGTCAAACCAAACGACATCACTAAAAACTCGCAATGCCTATACGTCATGCGAAAAGAAGTCTTAGGTACATCTGCATCCTTTACCTTCAACTGGTAATATCCGGATCTCAAAGAAATCTTGGAAAACACCGAAGCACCTAAAAACTGATCAATAAGATCATTAATCTTTGGCAAAGGATACTTATTCTTAATCGTCAACTTGTTCAATTGCCGATAATCTATACACATTAGCATTGTGCCATCTTTCTTCTTCACAAACAAAATCGGTCCACCCCAAGGTGAAATACTAGGCCCAATGAATCCTCGATCAAGTAACTCCTGAAGTTGCGTCTTCAACTCTTTCGGAGCCATTCGATAGGGAGCAATAGATATTGGAGTCATATTTTCATACAACTAAATGCCAAACTCAACCTCTCTACTCGGTGGCAAACCAAGCAACTCTTCCGAAAATACACCCGTAAAATCACATACCATACGTATGTCCTACACACGCACTTCCTTCGATCCTGGATTCATAACATAAGCTAAGAAAGCCTTGCAACCCAATTCCATCAAACGGCTCGCTTCTAGAGTCGAATTAGCATTGGACAAGAATTTAACATTCTCGTCCACGATTACCACTTCGTAATCGTCAGCAAGTTTCAAGGTAACTCGCTTGGTATCAAAATCAACCACATCTATGTGTTCGGTCAAACAATCCATTCCAAGGATTACATCAAATCTATAGAAAGGCAACTCCATAAGATCAACCTCAAACACATGACCTTGAACAGACAAAGGACACCTCTTACACATGTTCCTCGTAACAACCGTCTCAACAAAAGAACTAGTTACACGCATACCAACATCTAACAACTCAACAGGTAAATCAAGCGCTTGTGCATGCTCACGCAAAATATATGAATGAGTAGAACCAGAATCAATCAAAGAAAGTAATAACAAGGATTGCAAAATAAAGGTACCTGCAATCACATCCGTGTCATTCCTCCCCTTTCGGTGTGCATACACCCTAGCTTGTCCATCTCCCTCAGGCTGAACAACAACAACGTGAGAAACATTCCTCTGTCCATCCTCTCTACGCTGAAAATTACCACGGACGCACTCAGCAACTCGTACCGGAGCTTGTCCATCTCTAACCAGTTGTGAACAATCATGCTTCATATGACCTCGTGACCCACAATTCCAACACGTTCCCAGATTAGCCTAACACTCTCCCATGTGCCTTTTGCCATACCGATTACACTCTGGTGTACGAACAAAAGCATTCTGGCTCTGCTGACCATGACCAGTGTTACCACAACCACGCCTTAGATCCGATAGGTACCTCCTATCCTTATGCTTCTTGAAACAATATCTACCAGCATCGAACTCAGCTGACCTCTTTCCAGAACTAGAACCACCTGAACGAGTGACTAGACCCAAATTCTGCTCAATTTCCTTAGCCCGAGTGACTAAGACATCAAAATCTCTATAATCTGAAGCCAACATATATGTCTTAACCTCATTCACAAGCTCGTAGCGAAAACGATCACATCTCTTCTGCTTGTTGGTAACCAATTCAGGGGCATACTGGCTCAACCAAACAAACTGAACCACATACTCTAAAATAGACATGTTTCCTTGCACCAAACACATGAATTCTTGCTTCTTTTCATCAAGATAGCGAACACCCAAAAACATTCTCTTAAAAGTAGTTCTAAAGAACTCCCAAGTCACATTGATTGGTTCCATACCCACAGTGATGTTCATCCACCACGTATAAGCATCTCTATGCAACAACGATACAACGTAACCCAACTTATGCACATCATTACAACCCATCTGACCAAGAATCCTTCGGGTGCTCTCAAACCAAGCCTCAGAACCCTTAGGGGACTGACCTTGAAACTCAATTCCACCCAAACTGCGTAGACGCTCTAAAGGTAAACCAACATTAGCATCAGGCCGTGGTGCAGCCACATGTATACCCGCCATTGCTGCCTGGAAAGCCCCAACTATAGCCTGAATCAATGGTGTCATGTCAGCAGTAGCCTGCCCTTGCGCTGTCTGAGGTCCAACACCTCTAGTGCTAGCTTCCGCACCAGCTCCATCACCACTAGGAGGAGGTGGATGGGGGCGGCAAATTCTCAACATTCTCATTCAAAACATCACGATTACCAACCCTATGCTTTCGTCTCGGTCTCATCTCAATACGAGTGCAAATCTAAAACATGATAATGCCATAATAAAACAGTTAGGCCAACCAGAAGCAAGAATCCAAGGAGCTCAAGTTTTCTTTTTAAACCAAAATCCTCTTTATGGTAATAGTATTGCAATGGGTACCCTTAATCTCTCCCCTAGCAGTACATAACAACCATAAATCATGTTATCAAACACCGTGCATCTCACACAAAGTAGACAACCATCGTATCATAGCATAAACAACCACCATACATAGTAATCATTAAGAAATAATATTGTAACCCCCTCGACCCGGCCTAGGCGATAGTCCGAACCGAACAGATTACATGGGGAATATTGAAGTAAACTGGGAAGATTTACCTCAATAAACAACCCTATATTTTTTTCTTTTTATCTTATCCAGATGCAAATTAGGTTACTATGAGTTTAACATTGCAGCGGATCAAACACAACTCAAACGTTCATCAATTTCGTCCAATTCAATTTTTAGGGGCTAATTTGTAATTTTCCTGATTCGTAAGGACTTAAAGCAAATTCGTGTTACCAACCTTTAGTTAGTCTTATCGCATGCATATCTGTCAAATCACAACTCAAAATAATCATTCATGCTCATTGAATTGCTTCCACAACATTCAGGGACTAAAACGCAAAGAATCAGAATTCAGAACATGCCATTAACAAACTTAACTACCACCCATTTCGGAACACTAGGCCCTGTTCCGAAACACAGAGCATTCCATTAACTAACATAACTGTCACTTGTTCCGAAACACTAAACCCTGTTTCAAAACACGGGCTCGTACCGAAACGCCTTTGAAGTGTTTTGAAACCATGGTTTCTAGTAGCAAATCGTATTGGAACGGACCTTACTCGTTTCGATACACCAAGGCCATTTTAGGCACCCCGTTTCGATATAGGCTCGAGTGTTTCGAAGCACCTGGGCCTGTAATGACAGATTTTGCTGGTTTTCACCCTAAAGTCCAGCTTAAACTAATCTAACATGTTTTTAACATGCATACATCATACATAAATACTATTCCTCAAACATAAGCAACAGTTTTAGCATTCAAGCATGGCTAATTGCATCAAGGAAAATCTAAAGGCATGCATCCTAGCAAGAAAACCACACAAGAGTCAAAACTCAAGCCAAAACTTCAAACACCAATTAAAGGCCTTTTACAAACCATTAAAGGTGCAACACCCCAACTTTGGGCTTGGAAGTTTAGGGTCTGAACCGGGCCGGTCTGATTTTCGGTTCGAATATAAAAGGACGCTTTAGGGAAAACCTAGTTCGGGATGCTTTAAAAATATGGAAAAATATCTAAAAATCCTCTATTAATATATATAAGAGAGTGGTGAAATCAATTTTTCAAAATAAGGTTTGGAAATACAACATTTCGGAATAGTGACTAAAATGCGATTTTTGAAAAGTTCAGTGGTGACAGTTTGTAAGGATTGAAACTTTGAATCTTTAAGGAGTTAATTTACCCCAAAATGATTTCTCCAGATTTTTCCTTAATTTAAGAGATTTAATTAATGTTTAATTAATTAAATGAAAAAGGAAAACCACTTTTTAGAATTTCATAACAAACTTTTCCTAAAATTTTCTCATTTCTTTTTCTCTCAAAATTCCATCATCCAAATACTTTTCTCCAGCAACTTTTTCATTGATTTCCACTTCAATTGATGAGATTTCAATCATCAATTAGTTTCTAATCCATCTTACATCAAATCTTTTTTATTCCCTCATTGGATTTTCAAGAAAATTGGCTCAAATCAAGGAGAAATCACCATTTAGAGGTAAAATGTTCTTCTCCTCTAAATACTCAATTCTTTACTGAAATTCCCAAGTTGTCAATCCTTAATTGAATTTTTATTAAAGGTTTTAATGATAGAAGCTTGATTTTGGCTTAAAACTCAAGATTTGGAAGAAATCTTGAAGAATTTTGTTGTGATTGTTTGGGCTCTATTTTGAGATGATTCTTAAATGTATTTTGGATGTCTAATGATGTGTAAATGAGGTTTTATCAATGCAATCCCGAATAGGTTTAATTTCCTAAGTTTTTGCTTATGAAAATGGTGGTTTTTGAGGTGATCTTTGTGTTTTGTTATAGCTGGAGGTATAAGGACGAGTTTAAGTTCATTTTGGATGTTGATTGATGTTTAGAAATGTATAGAAGTGATGGATCTTGGCTGGGTTAAGTTTTGGAAGAGTTTGGAGGTGATTTCGGTTGTGTTTGGTAGCCGAAATGTTGGCTTTAGGTAGAGCAGCGAGTTTAAGTGTGTTGGCTGAAGATTTCAATGCATGATGATGCATTAATCCTCTGCTTTGATGTGTTGGGAACAGGGGAGGCATCTTCGGACACCTTTGGAGTTGATCCGGAGGCTTGATCGGCATTTCGGCAAGCTTGTGAAACGAAAGTGGTGAGTGGAGTTTAGTTTCCAGCTTTGGAACAAATGTTTGAAGGTTTTGGGAGCTTAGTTTAAGTCTAAGCAACTTAACTAAGCTCAAGAGTAAGTTTTCGGAGAAACTCTCTTGGATGAGCCATGAAGTGGTTCGATGCATTGAATATAATTTGCATGTTTAAATTCTGTTTTGAAAGCATGTTTATGCGTTGTTGATGCTGGTTTTGAAAGCCATATGTCGAAGGATGCTCAAGGTAAGAGATCCTTGGTTTTACATATTGAAAATGTGGATTTGATGCATAGTGATGCATGATGTTAAATGGCTTTGTTTAATGCCTTAAAACAGTGGATTGTTGATGTTGTATAATGTATATTGGCAAGTGATGAATTGGTTTTAAAGTACTTGAATCGGATATAGTTAGCCGGCTATAGGATTGGGTGCACCGTGAATAAAGTCGCCTTGGATGTTGAGGGGTTGTGATTGTACCGAAAACTCCATCCAAGTATCCTAACGAGAGAGTTAAGATCACAACGGTGGTTAAAAGTCCGTGTGTGGATCTTGTTAAGGTCACAACGGTGGTTAAAAGTCCGTGTGTGTAGACCTTGTGTTATGTGTCCCGTACTCTCATTAAGAAGTTATACAACTAGCGATGAGTGGTGTCGAGGGGTTGTGATTGTACCGTAAACTCCACCCTATGTTGTTCGGTAGTGTGTATGAAGCGTGTGGGACAACGCTTGTAATCCGCATATTCGATTGTGTTTTGTGTTGTAAAAGTTTATGAATTATCACTTGAAAGCCAATATGTTGAATTGATGAAATGAAGCATAAGATGCTTGTAAAGTATGCATGGTTGCATGAAAAGAGTTAAGCTTGTGTTTTAAAGCTTGTTGAAAGTGTTTTCAAAAAGGCATTATTGTGTTGTTTTCTTTAGAGCATGCCTCACTAAGCTATTGTGCTTACGCTCTCTCTTTTGTACCAATAATGCAGACAATTGAAGTGTTTGAGGGCAACAAGGAGGCTAAGAGTCCAAGGGAAACTAAGCTCATGTATGGTGATGTTTTCATACACTATTAGTTTTGGTAATTTGGCAATGGGAACCTAAAGTGTGGTTTTGGGAGATGTTTTGGACTCCATAGTTTGTGGCATGTTGCTTTTGGTGTTTTGGATTGTAAATGGCTATTTAATGATTGTTTTGGTGTTTGGTTGATTGCTTGGTTTTGGAAAAATAGGAAGCATGCTTATAGACTTGTGAAATTCCATGTTTGATGCTATGAATGTGTTTTGAAGTTGCAAACATGTACCTTAAATGTATGAAGACTTGTTGGCATGATTAGGAAGTCAATAGGATGTGATTGAATGGATTTGTGTATGAAAAACCAGCAAAATCTGCAGCTTCTGGGCAAACCGTATCGGAACGGGCACTAGCGTTTCGAAACGGGGGCCTGTAATGGCCTTGGTGTTTCGAAACGGGTGGAGGCCGTTCCAGAACGATTTGGCCACTGTCAAGCCCTGTTTCGGAACAAGTCTCGAAACGAACCCGTGTTTCGGAACAGTCAACACCGTTTTGAAACAGGTGACCGTTGGGCACTGATTTGAATGGTTTTGAGGTTTGCAAGCTTTACGTTTTAGTCCCGAAATTTGTAATTGCAATTGTATGAGTTTGATATGTCCGATTAAGGTGAAATTTGACAGAGATGCATGTAATGTGACTAATTTAATATTGGTAACTTAAAAATCAGTTAAGACCTTCAAATTTCCAGAATTTACATTTTGGTCCCTAGTCTTTGTATATTGTGCAATTGAGTCCCTTTTTGAAATCTGATCGATGTGCTTTACTCGTATATGTTTCTCAAGTGTTCGCTTAGGTTTAATGAGCATCTAGACAAGATTAAAAAGAAAAAAGGGTTGTTAATCAAGGTTGACTTTCGGGTTGACTCTGGTTTTCCCCGTGTAATCTTTGTAGTTCGGGTCAACCGTCTAGGCCGGGCTAAGGGGGTTACATTTGGTGGTATCAGAGCTGAGTTCTCGTGTAAATGGGAATGGTTATGTGGGTGATGTATGTGTATTTGCATGATATGCCTTTTGGATAAAGGAATGTTGTTTGAATTGTGATGTATGGTTGCAATTGTGATGCTATGCTATGTTGAAGCATGTTAGGGGTACCCATTGCCATATTAAAACTAATGAAAGGAATTGTTTTTGGAAAATGAGCTTGAGTTCTTAGATTACTTACCTTGTTGTGCCTAATTATGTTTATTGCATTTGTGTCATTGCATTGTTTTTGTAAATGGGGCCTCGTAGAGAGATGATGATGAATACGAGAGCTATGGCTCAGAATGAAAACGAAGAAAACACTGATAATGTTGTGGATTTACCTCCTCCCCCTGGTGGTGGACCACCTGGCGGTGATGGTGCTGGAGGTGAATATGCTGGTGTTGGTGCCGGTGCTGGGGTTGCTGGACCTGAAGGTGTGCAGGGGCAAGCTGCTCCTGACATGACTGTCTTGATTCAGGCTATTGCTGGAGCCTTTCAGGCAGCAGTAGCTGGAGCTCAAGGAGCTGCGCATCAGGGTGATGCTAATTTGAGATTGCCTTTGGAACGTCTTCGTAGTCTGGGAGGGACTGAGTTCAGAGGTTTATCTCCTGAAGGTTATGAATCTTGGTTGGAAATCACCAAGAGGATTTTGGGGCAAATGAATTGCAACAATGTACAGAAGCTGGGTTGTATGGTGTCTCTGCTACATGATGATGCGTATACGTGGTGGACGACCACTGTTTCTAGAATGGAGGAGAATGATGTGACTTGAACGTTATTTCTGAACGCGTTCAAGCGAAAGTATCTAGGTGTGCGATACCTGGATGAAAAGAAAAGAGAATTCATGTCTTTTGTGCAAGGAAGCATGTCGGTGGCAGAATATGAGGTCCAGTTTGTCCGCCTTAGCCAGTACGCACCTGAGTTAATCCCTGATGAGCGGGAGAGGTGTGAACGTTTCCATTACGGTTTGGTGACGGATGTGAAGACTTACATGCTTGCTACTGAGTATATGGATTTTGATGTGCTGGTGAGTAGAGCGAAGGACATTGAGCAGAACTTGGGTCTGTCTCCCAGAGGTGTTGGTTCTAGCTCAGGCAAAAGAGCTGCTGATTATAGTTCCGGTGGGGGACGAAACAAGAGAGGACGTGATAAGAGGTATCAGTCTTCTGCTAGGCGTGGTGGAGGACATGGTGCGCATGTTCAGGGAGACAAGTTGAAAGCTGATCAGAACACGTGCTGGACGTGTGGATCTCGTGGCCATATGAGGCAAGATTGTCCTCGAGCAGCGAGGGAGGTTCAGGCTCCGATAGCAGTGACCGATAATTCATGCTGGAATTGTGGTTCGGCAGACCACATGAGGAGAGAGTGTCCTTTGTTGGCCGGTGGTGGTCAGGGATGTGCTACTGGGGTAGTTGCACCACAGAGAGGTCGTGGGCGCGACCGTGGTAATTTCCAGCGCATAGAGGATGGTGGGAGGAATGTGTCTAATGTGGTGGCTGTTCAACCTGAGGGTGGTGGCCAGGCTCGAGTGTATGCTCAGCGTGAGGGGAGAAATGATACGGATGTGATCGCAGGTACCTTTACTTTGCAATCCTTATCATTGCTTTCCTTGATTGATTCTGGATCTACACACTCATACATATTGCGTGAACATGCTCAATTGCTTGGTTTACCTGTTGAGTCTTTGGATGTTGGTATGCGTGTAACTAGTTCCTTTGGTGAGACCGTTGTGACACAGAAGTTGTTTAGAAGATGTCCCTTGGAAGTGCAAAACCATGTTTTTCTTGTTGATCTCATAGAATTGCCATTCCATGGTTTTGATGTAATCCTTGGTATGGATTGGCTTGTTGAGCATCGAGCTGTAGTAGATTTTGAGAACAAGCGAGTTTCGTTGAAGCTTGCGGATGACTACGAGGTAGTGGTGGTTGGTGAGAATGTGAAGTTTCTTACCAATGTGGTGTCTTGATTGGAAGCAAGCCGAATGCTGAGGCAAGGTTGTGAGGCTTATCTGGCCTTTGTGATGAATCCTAGCTCTAAAGAGTTGCGGGTTCAAGATATCAGGACTGTACGAGAGTTTCCTGGAGTGTTTCCGGAGGAGTTACCTGGATTGCCTCCTAGTCGAGAGGTGGAGTTTGGGATTGAGTTGTATGAAAACACAACTCCAGTGTCCATTACTCCTTACCGAATGGCACCTAAGGAGTTGAAGGAGTTGAAGACGCAACTTCAGGAGTTGCTTGATTGTGGTTTCATTCGGCCGAGTGTGTCACCTTGGGGTGCACCGGTCTTGTTTGTGAAGAAGAAGGATGGCACTATGAGAATGTGCATCGATTATCGTCAGCTGAACAAGTTGACTATCAAGAATCGGTATCCTATGCCGAGGATTGATGATCTTTTTGATCAATTTTGGGGAGCGGCTGTGTTCTCTAAGATTGACTTAAGGTCAGGTTATTATCAGCTTAAGGTGAAGGATGTGGATGTGCCAAAAACAGCTTTTAGAGCGAGGTATGGGCATTATGAGTTTCTTGTGATGCCGTTTGGCTTGACGAATGCTTCTACGGCTTTTATGGACATAATGAATAGAGTGTTTCATGAATACCAGGACAAGTTTGTTGTGGTGTTTATTGATGATATCCTTGTGTACTCTCGTACTGAGGAGGAGCATGAGGGGCATTTGCGGATTGTGTTGCAGGCGTTGTTGGAGAATCAACTTTATGCTAAGCTGAGCCAGTGCGAATTCTGGCTTAGGGAAGTTGTTTTCCTTGGTCATGTGGTTTCTGCGGAGGGGATTCATGTTGATCCTCAGAAGATTGAGGTAGTGATGAATTGGAAGCCTCTTAAGTCTGTTCATGAAGTCCGTAGTTTCCTTGGGTTGGCAGGATACTACCGGAGGTTTGTGGATGGATTTTCAAAGATTGTTGCACCTTTAGCGAAGTTGTTGCAGAAGGATGTCAAGTATGAGTGGACAGAGGCAAGACATCAGGCTTTTGAGAAGCTTAAGGCAGCTTTGACGCAAGCTCCTATCTTGGTTCAACCTGAATTAGGGAAAGAGTTTGTGGTGTACAGCGACGCATCCTATGTTGGTTTGGGGTGTGTGTTGATGCAAGAGGGTAAGGTGGTGGCTTATGCATCGCGTCAGTTGAAGGTGCATGAGCGTAATTATCCTACGCATGATATTGAGTTAGCTGCGGAGGTCTTTGCTTTGAAAATTTGGAGACATTACCTGTATGGTGAGAAGTGTACTGTGTACACGGATCACAAAAGTTTGAAGTATCTGATGTCTCAGAAGGAGTTCAATCTTAGGCAACGACGTTGGGTGGAGTTGCTTAAGGATTACGATCTAACGATCGAGTACCATCCGAGAAAAGCTAATGTTGTAGCGGATGCCTTGAGTAGAAAAGTGGCAGTGGAGTTGAGGGCTATGTTTGCCAGCTTGAGTATTTCGCGAGATGGGGGCCTTGTGGCTGAATTGCAGGTGAAACCATCCTTGGTTCAGTTGATAAAGGATAAGCAGTTGTTGGATGATTCTTTGGTGCCACATGTTCAGGATATTGCTGAGGATAGACCATCGGATTTCTGTTTTAACGATGATGGGGTTCTATGTTTTGGGAGTCAGATGGTAGTGCCGAATGATGCTGAGTTGAGGCGTACTATTCTGACTGAGGCTCATAGCAGTCCTTTTGCTATGCACCCTGGTAGTACTAAGATGTATCGTGATCTTAGGGATGAGTACTATTGGGTGGGTTTGAAGAAAGATGTTGCGGAGTACGTGAGTAAGTGTATGGTTTGTCAGTGGGTTAAGGCTGAACATCAGTTTCCTTCTGGGTTGTTGCAACCGTTGAGGATTCCTGAGTGGAAGTGGGAAAGGATTACCATGGACTTTGTGTCTGGTTTGCCTTTGTCACCATCGAAAAAGAATTCGGTGTGGGTGATGGTGGATCGCCTTACAAAGTGTGCGTATTTCTTACCTTTGCATACTACGTATACTTTGGAAAAGCTTGCGGAGTTGTACATTGCTGAGATTGTGCGACTGCATGGTGTGCCAAAGTCTATAGTGTCGGATAGGGATCCGAGGTTTACGTCGCGTTTTTGGGAGTGTTTACATCAAGCTTTGGGTACACTGTTGAATTTCAGTACTTCTTATCATCCACAGTCGGATGGACAGTCTGAGTGTGTTATCCAAGTGCTGGAAGATATGTTGAGGTGCTGTGTGATTGAGTTTCAAGGTTCTTGGGAGAAACATTTGCCTTTGGTAGAGTTTGCTTATAACAATAGCTACCAGGCAAGTATTCAAATGGCACCTTATGAAGCCTTGTACGGGAGGAAGTGCAGAACTCCTCTTTGCTGGGCTGAAACAGGTCAGAAGTTGGTTCCGACGCCGGCTTTGTTAAAAGGAACCACCGAGAAGGTGAAGCTCATTTGTGAGCGTTTAAAGGCAGCTTCTGATAGACAGAAGTCTTACGCGGATTTGAAGCGTAAGGAGATTGAGTTTGCGGTTGGTGACCGTGTGTTCTTGAAGGTTTCGCCTTGGAAGAAGGTGATGAGGTTTGGTCTTAAGGGTAAGTTGAGCCCTAGGTACGTTGGACCATACGAGGTGATTGAACGTGTGGGTCCTGTTGCGTACAAGCTGAGGTTGCCGCAAGAGTTGGAAAATATACATGATGTGTTTCATGTCTCTATGCTTCGGAGGTATAGATCTGATCCTTCGCATGTTATGCCTGTGGAGGAAGTGGAGTTGAATCCAGACTTGACCTATGATGAGGAGCCGGTTGAAATTCTGGATTCGGACAGTAAGGTTCTTCGAGGCAAGACCATTGATTTGGTTAAGGTGTTGTGGAGGCATCATGGTGTTGAGGAAGCCACGTGGGAAAGAAAGGATGATATGTTGAAGCAGTTTCCCTACCTTTTTCCTCCAGGTAAATTTCGAGGACGAAATTTCTTAAGGGGGGGAGAGTTGTAACACCCCAATTTTGGGCTTGGAAGTTTAGGGTCTGAACCGGGCCGGTCTGATTTTTGGTTCGAATATAAAAGGACGCTTTAGGGAAAACCTAGTTCGGGATGCTTTAAAAATATGGAAAATATCTAAAAATCCTCTTTTAATATATATAAGAGAGTGGTGAAATCAATTTTTCAAAATAAGGTTTGGAAATACAACATTTCGGAATAGTGACTAAAATGCGATTTTTAAAAAGTTCAGTGGTGACTGTTTTGTAAGGATTGAAACTTTGAATCTTTAAGGAGCTAATTTACCCAAAAATGATTTCTCCAGATTTTTCCTTAATTTAAGAGATTTAATTAATGTTTAATTAATTAAATGAAAAAGGAAAACCACTTTTTAGAATTTCATAACTAACTTTTCCTAAAATTTTCTCATTTCTTTTTCTCTCAAAATTCCATCATCCAAATACTTTTCTCCAGCATCTTTTTCATTGATTTCCACTTCAATTGATGAGATTTCAATCATCAATTAGTTTCTAATCCATCTTACATCAAATCCTTTTGATTTCCTCATTGGATTTTCAAGAAAATTAGCTCAAATCAAGAAGAAATCACCATTTAGAGGTAAGAATGTTCTTCTCCTCTAAATACTCAGTTCTTTACTGAAATTCCCAAGTTGTCAATCCTTAATTGAAGTTTTATTAAAGGTTTTAATGATAGAAGCTTGATTTTGGCTTAAAACTAAAGATTTGGAATAAATCTTGAAGAATTTCGTTGTGATTGTTTGGGCTCTGTTTTGAGATGATTCTTAAATGTATTTTGGATGTCTAATGATGTGTAAATGAGGTTTTATCAATGCAATCCCGAATAGGTTGAATTTCCTAAGTTTTTGCTTATGAAAATGGTGGTTTTTGAGGTGATCTTGGTGTTCTGTTATAGCTGGAGGTATAAGGACGAGTTTAAGTTCATTTTGGATGTTGATTGATGTTTAGAAATGGTTAGAAGTGATGGATCTTGGCTGGGTTAAGTTTTGGAAGAGTTTGGAGGTGATTTCGGTTGTGTTTGGTAGCTGAAATGTTGGCTTTAGGTAGAGCAGCGAGTTTAAGTGTGTTGGCTGAAGATTTCAATGCATGATGATGCATTAATCCTCTGCTTTGATGTGTTTGAAACAGGGGAGGCATCTTCGGACACCTTTGGAGTTGATCCAGAGGCTTGATCGGCGTTTCGTCAAGCTTGTGAAACGAAAGTGGTGAGTGGAGTTTAGTTTCCAGCTTTGGAACAAATGCTTGAAGGTTTTGGGAGCTTAGTTTAAGTCTAAGCAACTTAACTAAGCTCAAGAGTAAGTTTTCGGAGAAACTCTCTTGGATGAGCCATGAAGTGGTTCGATGCATTGAATATAATTTGCATGTTTAAATTCTGTTTTGAAAGCATGTTTATGCGTTGTTGATGCTGGTTTTGAAAGCCGTATGTCGAAGGATGCTCAAGGTAAGAGATCCTTGGTTTTACATATTGAAAATGTGGATTTGATGCATAGTGATGCATGATGTTAAATGGCTTTGTTTAATGCTTTAAAACAGTGGATTGTTGATGTTGTATAATGTATATTGGCAAGTGATGAATTGGTTTTAAAGTACTTGAATCGGATATAGTTAGTCGGCTATAGGATTGGGTGCACCGTGAATAAAGTCGCCTTGGATGTTGAGGGGTTGTGATTGTACCGAAAACTCCATCCAAGTATCCTAACGAGAGAGTTAAGATCACAACGGTGGTTAAAAGTCCGTGTGTGGATCTTGTTAAGGTCACAACGGTGGTTAAAAGTCCGTGTGTGTGTAGACCTTCTGTTATGTTTCCCGTACTCTCGTTAGGAAGTTATAAAACTACCGATGAGTGGTGTCGAGGGGTTGTGATTGTACCGTAAACTCCACCCTATGTTGTTCGGTAGTGTGTATGAAGCGTGTGGGACAACACTTGTAATCCACGTATTCGATTGTGTTTTGTGTTGTAAAAGTTTATGAATTATCACTTGAAAGCCAATATGTTGAATTGATGAAATGAAGCATGAGATGCTTGTAAAGTATGCATGGTTGCATGAAAAGAGTTAAGCTTGTGTTTTAAAGCTTGTTGAAAGTGTTTTCAAAAAGGCATTATTGTGTTGTTTTCTTTAGAGCATGCCTCACTAAGCTATTGTGCTTACGCTCTCTCTTTTGTACCAATAATGCAGATAATTGAAGTGTTTGAGGGCAGCAAGGAGGCTAAGAGTCCAAGGGAAACTAAGCTCATGTATGGTGATGTTTTCATACACTATTAGTTTTGGTAATTTGGCAATGGGAACCTAAAGTGTGGTTTTGGGAGATGTTTTGGACTCCCTAGTTTGTGGCATGTTGCTTTTGGTGTTTTGGATTGCAAATGGCCATTTAATGATTGTTTTGGTGTTTGGTTGATTGCTTGGTTTTGGAAAAATAGGAAGCATACTTATAGACTTGTGAAATTCCATGTTTGATGCTATGAATGTGTTTTGAAGTTGCAAACATGTACCTTATATGTATGAAGACTTGTTGGCATGATTAGGAAGTCAATAGGATGTGATTGAATGTATTTGTGTATGAAAAACCAGCAAAATCTGCAGCTTCTGGGCAAACCGTATCGGAACGGGCACTAGCGTTTCGAAACGGGGGACTGTAATGGCCTTGGTGTTTCAAAACGGGTGGAGGCCGTTCCGGAACGATTTGGCCACTGTCAAGCCCTGTTTCGGAACAAGTCTTGAAACGAACCCGTGTTTCGGAACGGTCAACAACGTTTCGAAACAGGTGACCGTTGGACACTGATTTGAATGGTTTTGAGGTTTGCAAGCTTTACGTTTTACTCCCGAAATTTGTAATTGCAATTGTATGAGTTTGATATGTCCGATTAAGGTGAAATTTGACAGAGATGCATGTAATGTGACTAATTTAATATTGGTAACTTAAAAATCAGTTAAGACCTTCAAATTTCTAGAATTTACATTTTGGTCCCTAGTCTTTGTATATTGTGCAATTGAGTCCCTTTTTGAAATCCGATCGCTGTGCTTTACTTGTATATGTTTCTAAAGTTTTCGCTTAGGTTTAATGTGCATCTAGACAAGATTAAAAATAAAAAAGGGTCGTTAATCAAGATTGACTTTCAGGTTGACTTTGGTTTTCCCCGTGTAATCTTCGTAGTTCGGGTCAACCGTCTAGGCCGGGCTAAGGGGGTTACAAAGGGCATTACAAACATGCCTCAAAACAAGGAGTTCCAGAATACAATCACCCAACATATAGCATCCACCCATTGCCAATTATTACTACTAATAAGCAAATATAAAATCATACTTGAGCTTAGTCAAATTCCTTGGAAACCTTCTTGCCTCTAATTTGTCCCCACAAGCTAATTCTTTGCATTGTTGGAAAAAGAGAGCGTAAGCATATTTGCTTAGTGAGGGAAAGCTCATTTTAAACAACAACAATGCAGTTTTACAAAACAGTCTTTCAATTAGAAATCTCAATCTCATCATGCTTGAAATCATTTTCATAGCAAAACCACATCATTTACGTCACATGTACCATCTAGCTCATGCATTAAACAAATGCAAAGTCTCAAGGCATAGCATTACATGCTTAAATCTCAAAAAGCATTTCTCAAATCATATTCTCCAATGCAAAGCATTATGCATAAAATCAATTATAACAAGATACATGTGAATCTCATAATCAATCTCATATAATGGCATTTTAACAACATTACTCGGATATGTAGATAGCTTGACTAAATGTCAAGTCCTACCCCGATGGAATCTCAAATCACCGGACTCTCATGGTGGCATCTCTCATTGTAACACCCCAATTTTGGGCTTGGAAGATTAGGGTCTGAACCGGACCGGTCCGATTTTCGGTTCGAATATAAAAGGTGGTTTTAGGGAAAGCCTAGTTCGGTATGCATTAAAAATATGGAAAAATATCTAAAAATCCTCTTTTAATATATATAAGAGAGTGGTGAAATCAATTTTACAAAATAAGGTTTGGAAGTGTGACATTTCGAAATAGTGACTAAAATGCAATTTTTGAAAAGTTCAGTGGTGACTGTTTTGTAAGGATTGAAACTTTGAATCTTTAAGGAGCTAATTTACCCAAGGAAGGATTTCTCCAGATTTTTCTTAGATTTTAATGACTTAATTAATGTTTAATTAATTTAATGAAAAGGAGAAAAACCAATTTTGAGATTTCATAACTAACTTTTTCTAAAACTTTCTCATCTCATTTTCTCTCAAAATTCCCTCAGCCAAACACATTTCCACAGCAACATTTCTTTTGATTTTCACACTAAATGATGATGTTTCAATCATCAATTGATTCCTAATCCTTTCTACATCAAACCCTCTTCATTTGCTTATTGAATTTTTAAGGATTTTGGCTCTAATCAAGGAGAAATCTACATTTAGAGGTAAGGAAGTTCTTCTCCTCTAAATACTCAGTTCTTTACTGAAATTCCCAAGTTCTCAATCCTTAAATTAAGTTTTATAAAAGGTTTTAATGTTGTGATCTTGATTTTGGCTTAAAACTCAAGATTTGGATTAAATCTTGAAGAAATTCGTGATGAATGTTTGGGCTCTATTTTGAGATGTCTTTTTAATGTATTTTGGATGTTTAATGATGTTTAATTAAGGTTTAATCAATGCAATCCCGAATAGGTTGATTTTCCTAAGTTTTTACTTGTGAAAATGGTGGTTTTTGGGGTGATCTTGGTTTTCTGTTATAGCTGGAGGTATAAGGACGAGTTTAGGTTCTTTTTGGATGTTAATTGATGTTTAAGAATGTTTAGAAGTGACGGATCTTGGCTGGGTAATGTTGTGGAAGAGTTTGGAAGTGATTTCGGTTGTGTTTGGTAGGCGAAATGTTAGATTTGGTGAGAGCAGCGAGTTTAGGTGTAATGGCTGAAGATTTTAATGCATGGTGATGCATTAATCCTCTGATTTGTTGTGTTTAAAACATAGGAGACATCTTCGGATCCTTGTGGTGTTGATCCGGAGGCTTTAACGGCGTTTCGGCAAGCTTGCGAAACGGAATTGGTGAGTGAAGTTGGGTTTTCAGCTTTGAAACCAATGTTTGAAGGTTTTGGGAGCTTAGTTTAAGTCTAAGCAACTTAACTAAGCTCAAGAGTAAGTTTTCGGAGAAACTCTCTCTTTGATGAACCATGAGATGGTTGGATGCAATGTATTTAATTTGCATGTTTAAATTCTGTTTTGAAAGCATGTTTTAGCATGATTAATGCTGGTTTTGAAAGCCATGTGTTGAAGGATGCTCAAGGTAAGAGATCCTTGGTTTGATATTGATAAATGTGGTTTTGATGCATAGTGATGCATGATGGTTTAATGGCTTTGATTAATGCTTTAAAACAGTGAATTGTTGATGATAATTGATGTATATTGGCAAATGATGTGTGGTTTTAAAGTACTTGAATCAGATATAGTTAGCCGGCTATAGGATTGGGTGCACCGTGAATAAAGTCGCCTTGGATGTTGAGGGGTTGTAATTGTACCGTAAACTCCATCCAAGTACACTAACGAGATGATTAAGATCGCAATGGTGGTTAAAAGGCCATGTGTGGATCTTGTGTTGTGTGTCCCGTGTTTTCGTTAGTGATGTTATACAACTACCGATGAGTGATGTGGAGGGGTTGTGATTGTACCGTTAAACTCCATCACGGGTGTTGAGGGGGTTGAGATTGTACCGGTAAACTCCACCTTGTGTGTTCGGTAGTGTGTATGAAGCGTATGGGACAACGCTTGTAATCCGCATATCCGATTGTGTTTTATGTTAAAAATGGTTATGGATTATCACTTGGAAGCCAATATGACATGTTGATGTTAATGAAGCATGAGATGCTTGTTGTGTATGCATTGTTGCATGAGAAATGATGTTTATGAGTTTAAAGGCCTTTTGAAAGGTGTTTTTAAAATGCATTATTGTGTTGTTTCTTTAGAGCATGCCTCACTAAGAAAATGTGCTTACGCTCTCTTTCTTGAACCAATAATGCAGAGAATTGAAGTGCTTTAAGGGCAGCAAGGAGGCTAAGAATCCAAGGGAAAGCTAAGCTCATGTATGGTGACTTTTTCACACATTATTAGTTTTTGATATTTTGGCAATGGGAACCTAGGTTGTGTTTTTGGGAGATGTTCTGGACTCCCTAAGTGTGGCATGATGTCTTTGATGTTTTGGACTTGTAAATGGCCATTTTGATGCTTGTTTTGGTGATTTGATGATTGGTTGGTTTTGAGTATTAGGATGCATGCCTATAGACTTGTGGTTTTTCCTATTTGATGTCATGAATGTGTTTTAATGATGCAAATATGTACCTTATATGTATGATGACTTGTGGGCTTGATTAGGAGGTCATTAGGATGTGTTTGAGTGGTTAATTGAATGTTAAACCAGCAAATTCTGCACTTTCTGGGCAGTCCGTATCGGAACAGGCACTAACGTTTCGAAACGGGGGCCTGTAATGGCCTTCGTGTATCGAAACGGGTAGAGGCCGTTCCGAAATGAATTGTCCACTGCCAAGCCCTGTTTCGATACAGGTCTCGAAACGAACCCGCGTTTCGGAACGGTCAACCCCCGTTTCAAAACAAATGACCGTTGGGCACTGATTTGAATGGTTTAAGGTTTGCAAGCTTTACGTTTTAGTCCTGAATTTTGTATTTGCAATTGCTTGAGTTTGAGATGTTCGTTTGAGGTGAAATTTGACAAGGAAGCGTGTAATATGGTTAATTTGATATTGGTAATTTAATAATCAGCTAAGTCCTTAATCTTTCCAGAATTTACATTTTGGTCCCTAACTTTTGTATGTTTGTGCAATTGAATCCCTTATTGCTTTCCGATCGCTGCGCTTTTCAAGTATGTTTTTCTCAAGGCTACGCCTAAGGTTAATGTGCATCTAGACAAGTTAGAAAAAAGGGTCGTTAATCAAGGTTGACTTTGGTTTTCCCCGTGTAATTTTCGTAGTTCGGGTCAATCGTCTAGGCCGAGCTAAGGGGGTTACATTTGGTGGTATCAGAGCCGAGTTCTCGAGTAAACGGGAATGGTTATGTGGGTGATGTATGCAGGATTGCATGATATGCTTTTTAAGTGAAAGTTTGATGTGTGAATTGTAAAGTATGTTGCAATTGTGATGCTATGCTATGTTGAAGCATGTTAGAGAGACCCATTGCCATATCAAAACTAATGAAATGAATTGTTTTTGAAAAATGAGCTTGAGTGCTTGGATTACTTACCTTGTTGGGCCTAATTATGTTTATTGCATTTGTGTTAGTGCATTGTTTTAGTGAATGAGACGTCGTAGAGAGACGAGAATTAATACGTGAGCTATGGCTCAGAATGAGAATGAGGAGAATGTCGATAATGTTGTGGATTTACCTCCTCCTCCTGGTGGTGGACCACCTGGTGGTGGTGGTGCTGGAGGTGATGGAGCTGGTGTTGGTGCTGGAGCTGGGGTCGCTGGACCTGAAGCTGGGCAGGGGCAAGCTGCTCCTGACATGACAGTTTTGATACAAGCTATTGCTGGAGCCTTTCAGGCGGCGGTAGCTGGAGCTCATGGAGCTGGGCATCAGGGTGATGCTAATGCTAGACTACCTTTGGAACGTTTGCGCAGTCTGGAGGGACTGAGTTCAGAGGTTTGTCTGCTGAAGGTTCCGAATCTTGGTTGGAAAGTACCAAGAGGATACTGGGACAAATGAACTGCAATGATGTGCAGAAGTTAGGATGTGTGGTATCGCTGTTACATGATGATGCGTATACCTGGTGGACGACCGCTGTCTCCAGAATGGAGGAAGTTGATGTGACTTGGACGTTCTTTCTGAACGCGTTCAAGCGAAGGTATCTAGGTGTGCGATACCTGGATGAGAAGAAAAGAGAGTTCATGTCTCTTACACAAGGGAGCATGACAGTGGCTGAGTATGAGATACAGTTTGTCCGTCTCAGTCAGTATGCACCTGAGCTTATCCCTGATGAACGGGAGAGGTGTGAACATTTCCGATATGGTTTGGGGACGGATGTAAAGACCTTTATGCTTGCAGCTGAGTACACGGATTTTGATGTGCTGGTTAGTAGGGCGAAGGACATCGAGCAGAATCTGGGTTTGTCTTCCAGGAGTGCTGGTTCTGGCTCGGGCAAGCGAGCTGCTGAGTATAGTTCCGGTGGTGGACGGAACAAGAGAGGACGAGATAGGAGGTATCAGTCTTCTGCTAGGCGTGGTGGTGGAGGGCATGGTGCGCCTGTTCAGGGAGACAGGGCGAGAGCTGATCAGAACACGTGCTGGGCGTGTGGATCGCGTCGCCATTTGAGGCGTGATTGTCCTCGAGCAGCGAGAGAGGTACAAGCTCCTGTTGTTGTGACTGGTAATTCGTGCTGGAATTGTGGTTCGACAGACCACATGAAGAGGGAGTGTCCTCTGTTGGCCGGTGGTGGTCAGGGACGTGCTCCTGGAGTTGTTGCACCACAGAGAGGTCGTGGGCGCGGCCGTGGTAACTTCCAGTGCAGAGATGATGGCGGAAGGAATGTAGCGCATGTGGTGGCTGTCCAACCTGAGGGTGGTGGCCAGGCTCGAGTGTATGCGCAGCGAGAGGGGAGAAATGACACGGATGTGATCGCAGGTACCTTCACTTTGCAATCCTTGTCATTACTTTCCTTGATTGATTCTGGATCTACACACTCATACATATTGCGTGAACATGCTCAATTGCTTGGTTTACCTGTGGAGTCTTTGGATGTTGGTATGCATGTAACTAGTTCCTTTGGTGAGACCGTTGTGACACGAAAGTTATATAGAAGATATCCCTTGGTTGTTCAAAATCATGTTTTTCATGTTGATCTTATGGAATTGCCTTTCTATGGTTTTGATGTAATCCTTGGTATGGATTGGCTTGTTGAACATCGAGCTGTGGTGGATTTTGAGAACAAGCGAGTTTCGTTGAAGCTTGCGGATGATTATGAGGTAGTGGTGGTTGGTGAGAATGTGAAGTTTCTTGCCAATGTGGTGTCTACATTGGAGGCGAGCCGTATGCTGAGGCAAGGTTGTGAAGCCTACCTAGCCTTTGTGATGAATCCTAGCTCTAAAGAGTTGCGAGTTCAAGATATCAGGACTGTGCGAGAGTTTCCTGGTGTGTTTCCAGAGGAGTTTCCTGGATTGCCTCCTAACCGAGAGGTGGAGTTTGGAATTGAGCTGTATGAAAATACAACTCCAGTTTCCATTACTACTTATTGAATGACACCTAAGGAGTTGAAAGAGTTGAAGACGCAACTTCAATAGTTGCTTGATCGTGGTTTCATTCGGCCGAGTGTGTCACCTTGGGGTGCACCGCTTTTGTTTGTGAAGAAAAAGGATGGCACTATGAGAATGTGCATCAATTACCGTCAGCTGAACAAGTTGACTATCAAGAATCGGTATCCATTGCCGAGGATTGATGATCTTTTTGATCAATTTCGGGGAGCGGCTGTGTTCTCTAAGATTGACTTAAGGTCGGGGTATTACCAGTTGAAGGTGAAGGATGTGGATGTGCCAAAGACAGCCTTCAAAACGAGGTATGGGCATTATGAGTTCCTTGTGATGCCGTTTGGTTTGACGAATGCTCCTGTAGCTTTTATGGACATGATGAATAGAGTGTTCCATGAATATTTGGACATGTTTGTTGTGGCGTTCATTGATGATATCCTCGTGTACTCTCGTATTGAGGAAGAGCATGAGGGACATTTGAGGATTGTGTTGCAGGCTTTGTTGGAGAATCAGTATTATGCTAAGTTAAGCAAGTGTGAGTTCTGGCTCAGGGAAGTTGTGTTCCTTGGTCATGTGGTTTCTGCTGAGGGGATTCGTGTTGATCCTCAGAAGGTTGAGGCAATGATGAATTGGAAGCCTCCTAAGTATGTTCATGAAGTCCGTAGTTTCCTTGGTTTGGCAGGATACTATCGGAGGTTAGTGGATGGATTTTCAAAGATTGCTGCACCTTTGACGAAATTGTTGCAGAAGGATGTCATGTATGAATGGACGGAAGCGAGACAACATGCTTTTGAGAAGCTGAAGGTAGCTTTGACGCAAGCTCCTATCTTGGTTCAACCTGAATCAGGGAAAGAGTTTGTGGTGTATAGTGACGCATCCTACGTTGGGTTGGGATGTGTGTTGATGCAAGAGGGTAAGGTGGTGGCTTATGCATCCCGCCAGTTGAAGGTGCATGAGCGCAATTATCCTACGCATGACATTGAGTTAGCTGCGGTGGTTTTTGCTTTGAAAATTTGGAGACATTACCTGTATGGTGAGAAGTGTACTGTGTACACGGATCACAAGAGTTTGAAGTATCTGATGTCTCAGAAGGAGTTGAATCTTAGGCAACGACGTTGGGTGGAGTTGCTTAAAGATTACGATCTGACGATCGAGTATCATCCGGGAAAAGCTAATGTTGTAGCGGATGCCTTGAGTAGGAGGGTAGCAGTGGAGTTGAGGGCTATGTTTGCCAGTTTGAACATTTCGCGAGATGGCGGTCTTGTGGCCGAGTTGCAAGTGAAACCATCCCTGGTTCAGTTGATAAAGGATAAGCAGCTGTTGGATGATTCCTTGGTGCCACATGTTCAGGATATTGCTGAGGATAGGCCATTGGATTTCTGTTTTAACGATGATGGAGTTTTATGTTTTGGGAGTCGGATAGTAGTGCCCAATGATGCTGAGTTGAGGCATTCTATTCTGACTGAAGCTCATAGTAGTCCTTCTGCTATGCACCCTGATAGTACTAAGATGTATCGTGATCTTCGTGATGAGTACTATTGGGTGGGTTTAAAGAAAGAAGTTGCTGAGTATGTGAGCAAGTGCATGGTTTGTCAGCGAGTTAAGGCCGAGCATCAATTTCCTTCTGGGTTGTTGCAACCGTTGAGGATTCCTGAGTGGAAGTGGGAAAGGATTACCATGGACTTTGTGTCTGGTTTACCTTTGTCGCCATCGAAGAAGAATTCGGTGTGGGTGATTGTGGATCGCCTGAAGAAGTGTGCGCATTTCTTGCCTGTGCATACTACGTATACATTGGACAAGCTTGTAGAGTTGTACATTGCTGAGATTGTGCGGCTGCATGGTGTGCCAAAGTCTATAGTGTCGGATAGGGATCCGAGGTTTACATCGCGTTTCTGGGAGTGTTTACATCAAGCTTTGGGTACACGGCTGAATTTCAGTACTTCTTATCATCCACAGTTGGATGGACAGTCTGAGCGTGTTATCCAAGTGCTGGAGGATATGTTGAGGTGCTGTGTGATTGAGTTTCAGGGTTCTTGGGAGAAGCATTTGCCTTTGGTGGAGTTTGCTTATAACAATAGCTACCAGACAAGTATTCAAATGGCACCTTATGAAGCCTTGTACGGGAGGAGGTGCAGTACTCCTCTTTGTTGGGCTGAAACAGGTCAGAAGTTGGTTTCAATGCCAGCTTTGTTGAAAGGAACCACCGAGAAGGTGAAGCTCATTTGTGAGCGATTGAAGGCAGCTTCTGATCGACATAAGTCTTACGCGGATTTGAAGCGTAAGGAGATTGAGTATGCGGTAGGTGACCGTGTGTTTTTGAAAGTTTCGCCTTGGAAGAAGGTGATGAGGTTTGGCCGAAAGGGTAAGTTGAGCCCTAGGTACATTGGACCATACGAGGTGATTGAGCGTGTGGGTCCTGTTGCATACAAGCTGAGATTGCCGCAAGAGTTGGAAAAGATTCATGATGTGTTTCATGTCTCTATGCTTCAGAGGTATAGATCGGATCCTTCGCATGTTATGCCTGTGGAGGAAGTGGAATTGAATCCAGACTTGACCTATGATGAGGAGCCGGTGGGAATTCTAGATTCGGACAGTAAAGTTCTTCGAGGCAAGACCATTGATTTGGTAAAGGTGTTGTGGAAGCCACGTGGGAACGAAAGGATGACATGTTGAAGCAGTTTCCGTACCTCTTTCCTACAGGTAAATTTCGAGGACGAAATTTCTTAAGGGGGGGAGAGTTGTAACACCCCAATTTTGGGCTTGGAAGTTAAGGGTCTGAATCGGACCGGTCTGATTTTCGGTTCGAATATAAAAGGTGGTTTTAGGGAAAGCCTAGTTCGGGTTGCATTAAAAGTATGGAAAAATATCTAAAAATCCTCTTTTAATATATATAAGAGAGTGGTGAAATCAATTTTACAAAATAAGGTTTGGAAGTGTGACATTTCGAAATAGTGACTAAAATGTAATTTTTGAAAAGTTTAGTTGTGACTGTTTTGTAAGGATTGAAACTTTGAATCTTTAAGGAGCTAATTTACCCAAGGAAGGATTTCTCCAGATTTTTCTTAGATTTTAATGACTTAATTAATGTTTAATTAATTTAATGAAAAGGAGAAAAACCAATTTTGAGATTTCATAACTAACTTTTGCTAAAACTTTCTCATCTCATTTTCTCTCAAAATTCCCTCAGCCAAACACATTTCCACAGAAACATTTCTTTTGATTTTCACACTAAATGATGAGTTTTCAAATCATCAATTGATTCCTAATCCTTTATACATCAAATCCTCTTCATTTGCTTATTGAATTTTCAAGGATTTTGGCTCTAATCAAGGAGAACTCTACATTTAGAGGTAAGGATGTTCTTCTCCTCTAAATACTCAGTTATTTACTGAAATTCCCAAGTTCTCAATCCTTAAATTAAGTTTTATAAAAGGTTTTAATGTTGTGATCTTGATTTTGGATTAAAACTCAAGATTTGGATTAAATCTTGAAGAAATTCGTGATGAATGTTTGGGCTCTGTTTTGAGATGTCTTTTTAATGTATTTTGGATGTTTAATGATGTGTAATTGAGGTTTAATCAATGAAATCCCGAATAGGTTGATTTTCCTAAGTTTTTACTTGTGAAAATGGTGGTTTTTGGGGTGATCTTGGTGTTCTGTTATAGCTGGAGGTATAAGGACGGGTTTAGGTTCTTTTTGGATGTTAATTGATGTTTAAGAATGTTTAGAAGTGATGGATCTTGGCTGGGTAATGTTGTGGAAGAGTTTGGAAGTGATTTCGGTTGTGTTTGGTAGCCGAAATGTTAGATTTGGTGAGAGCAACGAGTTTAGGTGTAATGGCTGAAGATTTTAATGCATGGTGATGCATTAATCCTCTGCTTTGTTGTGTTTAAAACAGGGGAGACATCTTCGGATCCTTGTGGTGTTGATCCGGAGGCTTGAACGGCGTTTCGACAAGCTTGCGAAACGAAATTGGTGAGTGAAGTTGGGTTTTCAGCTTTGAAACCAATGTTTGAAGGTTTTGGGAGCTTAGTTTAATTCTAAGCAACTTAACTAAGCTCAAGAGTAAGTTTTCGGAGAAACTCTCTCTTTGATGAACCATGAGATGGTTGGATGCAATGTATTTAATTTGCATGTTTAAATTCTGTTTTAAAAGCATGTTTTAGCATGATTAATGCTGGTTTTGAAAGCCATGTGTTGAAGGATGCTCAAGGTAAGAGATCCTTGGTTTGATATTGATAAATGTGGTTTTGATGCATAGTGATGCATGATGGTTTAATGGCTTTGATTAATGCTTTAAAACATTGGATTGTTGATGATAATTGATGTATATTGGCAAGTGATGTGTGGTTTTAAAGTACTTGAATCAGATATAGTTAGCCGACTATAGGATTGGGTGCACCGTGAATAAAGTCACCTTGGATGTTGAGGGATTGTAATTGTACCGTAAACTCCATCCAAGTACACTAACGAGATGATTAAGATCGCAATGGTGGTTAAAAGGCCAAGTGTGGATCTTGTGTTGTGTGTCCCGTGTTCTCGTTAGTGATGTTATACAACTACCGATGAGTGATGTGGAGGGGTTGTAATTGTACCGTTAAACTCCATCACGGGTGTTGAGGGGGTTGATATTGTACCGGTAAACTCCACCTTGTGTGTTCGATAGTGTGTATGAAGCGTATGGGACAACGCTTGTAATCCGCGTATCCGATTGTGTTTTATGTTAAAAATGGTTATGGATTATCACTTGGAAGCCAATATGACATGTTGATGTTAATGAAGCATGAGATGCTTGTTGTGTATGCATTGTTGCATGAGAAATGATGTTTATGAGTTTAAAGGCCTTTTGAAAGGTGTTTTTAAAATGCATTATTGTGTTGTTTCTTTAGAGCATACCTCACTAAGCAAATGTGCTTACACTCTCTTTCTTGAACCAATAATGCAGAGAATTGAAGTGCTTTAAGGGCAGCAAGGAGGCTAAGAATCCAAGGGAAAGCTAAGCTCATATATGGTGACTTTTTCACACATTATTAGTTTTTGATATTTTGGCAAAGGGAACCTAGGTTGTGTTTTTGGGAGATGTTTTGGACTCCCTAAGTGTGGCATGATGCCTTTGATGTTTTGGACTTGTAAATGGCCATTTTGATGCTTGTTTTGGTGATTTGATGATTGGTTGGTTTTGAGTATTAGGATGCATGCCTATAGACTTGTGGTTTTTCCTATTTGATGCCATGAATGTGTTTTGATGATGCAAATATGTACCTTATATGTATGATGACTTGTGGGCATGATTAGGAGGTCATTAGGATGTGTTTAAGTGGTTAATTGAATGTTAAACTAGCAAATTCTGCACTTTTTGGGCAGTCCGTATTGGAACGGGCACTAACGTTTCGAAACGGGGGCCTGTAATGGCCTTCGTGTATCGAAACGGGTAGAGGCCATTCCGAAACGAATTGGCCACTGCCAAGCCCTGTTTTGATACAGGTCTCGAAATGAACCCGCGTTTCGGAACAGTCAACCCCCGTTCCGAAACAGATGACCGTTGGGCACTGATTTGAATGGTTTAAGGTTTGCAAGCTTTACGTTTTAGTCCTGAATTTTGTATTCGCAATTGCTTGAGTTTGAGATGTCCGTTTGAGGTGAAATTTGACAGGGAAGCATGTAATATGGTTAATTTGATATTGGTAATTTAATAATCAGCTAAGTCCTTCATATTTCCAGAATTTACATTTTGGTCCCGAACTTTTGTATGTTTATGCAATTGAGTCCCTTATTGCTTTCCGATCGCTGCGCTTTTCAAGTATGTTTTTCTCAAGGCTATGCCTAAGGTTAATGTGCATCTAGACAAGTTTAAAAAGAAAAAAAAGGGTCGTTAATCAAGGTTGACTTTCGGGTTGACTTTGGTTTTCCCCGTGTAATCTTCGTAGTTCGGGTCAACCGTCTAGGCCGGGCTAAGTGGGTTACACTCATCGCCACAAAGCTTGGTTGTTTCACCAAGACCTACCCCAATGGAATCTCACATCATCAGACTCTCACTTTAGAACGGGATGGCACTACCCCCATTGCCCGAACCAAAGAGCACGTACGAATTTTGTATTTTATAGTGCACTTCTCATCCTATTGGTCGACCAATTATATTCGGTAACAATAATCTCGTATCATGCCAATATACTCATTTTCAACATCATTTACCTACTGTTTTTCAATGCATAAACATAAACCATTTCTCATCCCATTTCAAAAGCATAAACAATGCATAACATTTTCTCAACAAGTTCTATCTCTTTGAAAGCATAAATCTATCTCTTGGGATCGCATAAATCATCAAATCATTTCTCAAAACATGCATAAAATAGTAGGTGCATTTCTATCTTCAAAACAAGAGCATGATCATAAAACCAATGGGATAAAACTGAGAAACGATAGCGAAACATCTCAAACTTACTTCCGAGCTTAGATTAAAATTTCAACCTTAATCTAAACACCCAAACCTTACCTTTTAAAAGCTTTTAAACCAATTCCACTCACCGACACGCGAAACCTTAATTGCCAACGCGAAAATCAATCGTTTGAAGCTCCTGGAACTTCACCCAAAGCTTCCGAAGAATTCTTCCTTGTTTGTACCACATAAGAACAGAGGATTAATTCATCTCAATGTATTAAAACCACCAGCAAACACTAAAATCCTGCAGCTCTACCAAGAGGCACCAAAAATACCCATCCGAAACAACCGAAATCACATTCGATTGATCACTAAAAACAACCCAGCCATCCACAACAACTTCCAACAAATTTTAACTATAAATCATTATCCAAAAACATCCTAATATCATTCTTATACCTCCAGCAACTCAGATTTCACATTTCTAATCTAAAGACCCAAAACTACAACCTAGACAATTAGAGATCTCAATGATTTCAGGATTCTTATGATCAAGGCTCATTATTAACATCATTTAACATCCAAATCAACCTTAAAATCATTCTTAAATCAACCCAAATAGTGCCCAAACGAAAATCACATTTAATCTTATATTTTAGCAAGATTTATGCATTTTTACTAAATCAATCATTAAAACCTTAATTAAAAACATAAACCAAGAGTCAAATACTTTGGAATATTATTAAATAACCTTGATTAGAGGAGTAGCACGAAATTACCTCAAATCCTTGCTTTCCTTCCAATTGGGAAGTTTTCAACTCATGAAACTTTAATGAATCTTGTTAATCTTTGAGAAGAATCTTTGGAAAAGAGTTGTAAATCGAAAGAGCAAAAGAATGAAAAGAGATTCTAGAAATTGAAAGAAAAGAGGGAATGATTGGCTGAAGAGAAAATGAGAAATGGAAAAGTTACGTCAAAAATGACTTAACAAAATAACTACCTCTTTTTTTAAATAAAACTTCCCTCTTAAGATTTAATTAAAACATTATAATTACACGCCAATTAAAAGAAATGGCTTAATTGCCAAAAAGCTCCCTAAAAATTCTAAGAATTTGACTTTCCTTTGAAAATTACACTTTTCCACTATTTTAAATCTTTACATTTCGGTCACTGCCCAAAATGTAGACGTCCCAAAATTCATTTTGAAAAATTGATTTTACCAAGCCATCTATATGATTTTAGATAATTTTAGAAAATTTTACCATATTTTTACCTTATCCCAAACCATGATTTCCCTGAACTGTTTCTAAAGGCTCGAATCTCGAGTTCTAGGTTCGACTAACCTAAACCGACGCCTAAAATATCTAGGCCCAAAACTGGGGCATTACAACTCTGCCCCACTTAGGAAATTTTGTCCACGAAATTTTATCTAATGAAAAAAGGTACGGAAACTGCTTCAACATGTCCGCCTTGCTTTCCCACGTGGCCTCCTCAACTCCTTGATGTCGCCACAACACCTTTACAAGTTCAATCATCTTACAATGAAGAACTTTGCTACTAGAATCAAGGATCCCCACTGGTTCCTCATCAAAGGACAAATTCAGATTCATCTCAATCTCCTCAACATGCATCACATGAGACGGGATGCAACCTCAACCGATATGCAACAGGACCAACTCAGTCCACAACCTCATAAGGTCCAATAAACCTTGGACTAAGCTTACCCTTACTTCCAAATCTCATCACCTACTTCAAAGGTGATACTTTCAAGAATACGCGATCTCCAACCAAAAACTCAATCTCCTTACGTTTTAAATCTGTATAAGACTTTTGACGATCTGAAGCAGCCTTCAATCGCTCACATATGAGTTTCACCTTCTCAGTTGTTCTCTTAAGCAAATCCAGCAAGGAAACCAACTTTTGCCCTGCCTCCACCCAACAAAGAGGCGTTCTGCACTTTATTCCATACAAAGCTTTATACAGAGCCATTTGTATACTCGCATGGAAACTATTACTCTAAGCAAATTCCACCAAGGGCAACTGCTTTTCCCAAGAACTTTAGAAATCTATCACACAACATCTCAACATATCCTCCAGCACTTGGATAACTCGCTCCGATTGTCCATCCGTCTGAGGATGATATGAGGTGCTGAAGTTCAAGCGCGTACCCAACGCTTGGTGTAAACACTCCCAAAATCTTGCTGTAAACCTCGGATCTCTATCCGACACTATAGACTTAGGTACACCATGAAAATGCACAATCTCAACAATATACAACTCCGCTAGCTTATCCAACGTATACATAGTATGCACAACCAAGAAATGCGTACACTTCATAAGACGATCTACAATTACCCAAATAGAGTTCATCTTTGTTGGGGTCAAAGGCAAACCGGACACAAAATCCATCGTAATCAATTCTCACTTCCATTCCTGTATCTTCAAAGGTTGCTACAACCCAGACAGAAACTGATGCTCAGCCTTCATACGCTGACAAACCATACACTTGCTCACAAAATCAGCAACATCCTTTTTCAACCCCACCTAATAGTACTCATCTTTCAAACCACAATACATCTTAGTACAACCAGGGTTTAGGGTTTAGGGTTTAGGGTTTAGGGTTTAGGGTTGTGCATAGCAAAAGGACTTCTATGGGCCTCAGTCAAAATAGTGCTCCTCAACTCTACATCCTCCGCCACAACTATCCGACTTTTAAAGCATAAAACACCTTCATCATTAAAACAGAAATTTGTCGTATTTCCATCAGCTATATCCTGAACATGAGGCACCATCGAGTCATCAAGCAACTGCTTATCCTTAATTAATTGAATCAAGGAAGGTTTCACTTGTAACTCGGCTATCAACACACCATCACGCGATATACTCAACTGAGCAAACATCCCTCTCAACTCAACAACCACTTTCCTACTCAAGGCATTAGCCACGACATTCGCCTTTCCACGATGATACTCAATCGTAAGATCATAATCCTTAAGCAACTCCAACCATCTTCGTTGCCTAAGATTCAACTCCCTCTAAGACATGAGGTACTTCAAACTTTTATGATCAGTGTAAACCACACACTTTTCACCGTAAAGGTAATGTCTCCAAATCTTTAAGGCGAACACAAATGCAGCAAGCTCTAGATCATAAGTATGGTAGTTGCGCTCATGCACCTTCAATTGTCTAGATGTATATGCTACAACCTTCCCACCTTGCATCAACACACAACCTAAACCAACGTATGACACATCATTGTAAACCACAAACTCCTTGCTCGACTTTGGTTGAATCAAGACATGAGCTTGCGTCAAAGCTTCCTTCAACTTCTCGAAAGCTTGTTGCCTAACATCCATCCACTTAAAGAAAACATTCTTTTGCAACAACTTAGTCAAAGGAGCAGTAATCTTAGAAAAACCCTCAACAAAACTTCGATAATATCCAGCAAACCCAAGGAAACTACACACTTTTGTCACTGATTTAGGCATTTTCCAGCTCATCACTCTTCAATCTTGTGTGGGTCAACTCGAATACCTTCGACCGACACTACAAGTCCAAGAAAAACCACTTCCCTAAGCCAAAACTCACACTTGCTCAACGTAGAATAAAGTTGATTCTCAAACAATACTTGCAACATATTCCTCAAATGCTTATCATGATCCTCCTCAGTACGGGAGTACACGAGAATATCATCGATAAACACTACCACAAACTGATCTAAAAACTCGTGGAATACACGATTTATCATATCCATGAATGCAGCCGGTGCGTTCGTGAACCCAAAAGGCATCACTAAGAACTCATAATGCTCGTACCTTGTTCGAAAAGCTATCTTAGGTACATTCACATCCTTAACCTTCAGTTGATAATATCTGGACTTCAAATCAATTTTTGAAAACACTGAAGCACCTCAGAATTGATCAAACAAATCATCAATCCTTGGCAAAGGGTACTTGTTATTAATCATCAACTTGTTCAGTTGCCGATAATCTATACACATATGCATTGACCATCCTTCTTCTTTACAAACAAGACTGGTGCACCCCAAGGTGAAACACTTGGCCTTATGAACCCTCGATCAAGCAATTCCTGAAGTTGTGCTCTCAACTCCTTCAACTGCTTAGGTGCCATCCGATAAGGAGTAATAGACACTGGATTTGTATTTTCATACAACTAAAACCCAAACTCAACTTCTCTGTTCGGTGGCAAACCAGACAATTCTTTCGGAAAAACACCTAGAAACTCACATACCATCCGTATGTCTTGTACTCGCACCTCATCTGTACCAAGGTTCATCACATAAGTATAAAGCGTTTAGGTGTTCTCTAAATAGGAGAGCAAGTGCACACTTTTGTCAAGTTATAGTATAAAAGATATTGTCTCCCACAGGGATTGGACAACTTATTCGAATTGCAATTCCTGCACAGAAAATATATGCACAAGTAAATTTTAGTTTGTAAAGAAAAGTAAAGAACACAATTAATTTGATAGAAAAGATCAGGATGATGGAATGGGTCCAGTTATGCTGCATAGTAGTGTGAACCTGCGTTGAACAGGTTAAGTTGCTTTGTGCTGCCAGACTTTGTTGCCTCGGTGGAGGATGGCAATTTAGCTGCTTCGACGCTTTCGCTACCTCGGCAGTGGAACGGACGGATGGCTCGGTGGCAAACTTGACAGTCCTTCAAGGCTCGGCTGAACGCTTCGATAATGATCTCGCTTTTGTCTTAGTCAGAAATCTATTGTTGCCCACTGCAGATGATACCCGTCACGTCGTGAATCTTGCAAAGACAACAACCTTAGTTCATTCTCTTTTAGCCGCCTTAAACCCTAACCTATGTCTAGGCTGAATTGATCAACACCTGGTATTGATAAGATCGTGCTTAATTCTTTCATGAGTTTGACTCTCTCGATACCAAACAAATAGATTGCTTCCAATCGATCTTTCGAACTCAATTGAAAATAGTTAAGAACATGAAGTAAACAAACCTTGAATTTATTGCAAAAACAAACTTAAAACCTAAAACAACCATTCTCACAACTACTTTACAACATAACCCAAACCCTTAGAGAATTTAGAACATAGTGGCGGCAAGAAAACATAAGAGAAACCTAGGCTATGCCGACTATGTGGTATCTAAAATACAAGATATGATCGGGTATATATAGGACATTGCCTAGGGGTAAGTCCTCATTGGAGTAGAAGTTTTCCTCATCATAAAGTAGCTTTAACATTGAATGCATCCTTTAAATTCCGACTTTCTTTGACTTGAAGTTGGACTCCTTGTGGCACAAGTAACCTTAAGCCGCCTTAGACAATTTTCCCTTGGGCGGCTCAGTCCACTGTTTCCAGCATCGATAAATGGCGTGGATGGGCTCATTGGACAAAGGAAATTAAGCTCTTTCAATCGCACTCCAATTCACCAATTGCTTAGGTTGTTGTCCTGGGCGGCAGGTATGGCGGCAACAACTACTCGGCAACACTTCTTTCTGTGTTGATCTGCTTTAGTACAGCTCATTGGTCTGCTGCCTCAACATCTGCTCCTCAACTCATCTCTTTTTCTGCCAGCTTCTAGTACCTGAAACTAAAACTAAACTAACACAATACCTTTTCTCACCAAATTAAAGATATTCAATAGAAACAAGGTAAAGTAAAGAATACTGTAAATAATGCATGCATGCACCTAAATATGCCTAAAATGTACCTAAGAACAGAAATAATATCAGATGGAATGCATATAAAATATAGGACTAATAAGCACTTTACACACTCCCAAACTCGAACTATTGCTTGTCCTCAAGCAACACAATCCTAAACATACTTGCCCTTTGAACTAATCATAAAGAAAAACCTATTTTAAACTTGGTTTAGCACCTCAAGGCCGTGGCACCTGTCATTAGATTAGTGAAAAGAGAATAGCATGAATTACCTCATAATTAATCTATAATGCCAGTGAAGTGTGTGCAGAAACTGTGTACAGGCTGAATATGAAGAATATTTTGAGTAAACAAAGATGATGTCATGGTAATATAAGGTTGTTGCCGAGGTAGCATAATTAAGCACAATTTATAATAATGGCATTAAGGGCTTCCACTCATCACAACTACTCTTCTAGGTCTGAAATTAAGATAGGAGCAAACTACAAAACCCCAATCCCATTGAGTAGAGTCATCCCGTGAAGACTTTCATTCACTCATGCTAATTTGTCCGTCACTTCAAAGATTCTCAGATTCATGGACTTTGATAGCAGCGGAGTGTCCTTACACATGATTCTTCCTAGAGCCGGTTTTGGGAACCTTTAAGGAAAAACAACATAAAAAAATTTGTATTTCCTGTCGTGGCAGTGCTTTTCTTTTTCTATTTGTTGCCTGCCGCGGCAGCTTCCAGCAACCATGTTAGAATTTTACATATAATTCAAGCAGGCAATATTTATCAGAAATTCAATCAAATTCAGGAAGTAATAGTAGTGTTTTTAATTTTTGGTATTAATAGAAAAATTTTAAGTTTACTTCATGCTTTCCCTAAAATTAAGTTCTTTTTACTTGGTGCGAAAAACTTAAAGTCGACTATCCTATCAAAGGCACAAGTTCTAACAAAAAATTTCTTTTGATTAATTTTTAGAGGCAAGTACATTATGCAACCTATATGCACTAGTTATGCCTAAACAAATTGAGTGCTAACCCCCCCAAACTCGAGACGGGCATTGCCCTCAATGCACAAAATAAAATACAAACAAATTAGAGACTGGAAAATAAACATGAGACATGGAAAGAAAACTTATACTTAGCTGCTGTCAGATATTAGAGATTATCCGGAGGAGTTTATTTGCTATGTCGTCAATTACGGGGTTTGGCAGCTAGCTGAACAGTGCTGCCCTCTGTTGTGCGCGGCGACATGATTCTTTAGTGTCTAAATCTAGATAAATATTTGTGAGACGAGAATAAATAGTAATAACATATTAAAAATAAAATCTAGTCCTAAAAATCTACTTCTAAATGGATAAAACAAATGGAAAGATAAAAATTATGTCACAGTGGGGTGGGCATCCCCCAAAGTGAATACTTCCTGTTCTCTCGGGACAAAATTTCCTGCATAATGCTTCAATCACTGCTCATTAACTTTGAATTCTGCCCCTCCATTCATTGTCTTTACTGTCATGGCACCATGTGGCAAAGCGTAGACCACTTCGAACGACAACACTTGCTGCCCGGGTACGAACTGCCTTTGTTGGATCTTGTTGTCGTGCCATCTTTTGACTTTTTCCTTGTACAACTTGGCATTCTCGTATGCCTCCCACCGGAATTCCTCCATTTTGGTCAGATCTAGTATTCTTTTTTCGCAGCCTGCTTCCAATCCATTTTTACCGCCTTAACTGCCCAATATGCATTGTGTTCTATTTTAACTGGGAGGTGGTAGGCTTTGCCGTATACTAATCGATAAGGGGACATTCTGAGTGGCGTTTTGTACGCTGTTTGATACGCCCAAAGGGCATCGTCTAATTTCAGCGACCAATCTTTCCTACTTGGGTTGACAACTTTTTCCAAGATGGTTTTAACTTCCATGTTCGAAATATCTTGCTGCCCATTTGTTTGCAGATCGAATGCCACGACAAACTTGTGTTTGACACCCACTTTTTGAAGTGCCTTGGCAATTAACTTGTTGTCAAAATGGTGCCCTCGTCACTAATGATGGCTCGTGGAATCCCAAACCTCGTGAATATGTTCTTGTGTAGGAATCTATGGACGGTCTTTGCATCATTGTGATGGGTGGCAATGGCTTCTACCCACTTGGAGACGTAATCAACTGCTAAGAGGATGTACATGATGCCACAAGAAGATAGGAATGGTCCCATAAAATCAATCCCCCAAACATCGAATAATTCAACCTCTAGGATGGTTTGTAAGGGCATTTCGTTCCTTCTTGATATGTTTCTTGTTCTTTGGCATCTGTCGCACTGTTTGTAGAAGGCTTGATCATCTTTATGCAATGTTGGCCAGAAAAAGCCCGATTGGAGTACTTTTGCTGTCGTGCGCTGCCCTCCGAAATGACCTCCATATGGTGTTGCGTGGCACTGAGATAGTATGGCTTGTTGTTCATCCTCAGGGACACACCGTCTAATGACATGTTTTGCACAGTCTTTTAACAAGAAATGCTCGTCCCAAAAATAATGCTTAGCATCATATTGGAATCGTTTCTCTCCTTGGAAGTTAAGGTCATAAGGTAGAACACCAGTTACCAAGTAATTAAGGATATCTGCGTACCAGGGTGTGGCTGTTGACATTGCTGTCGTGACCTCTTCATGGGCAGCCAGTGATATGCCTTCAACTTCCAAGGCTGCTACCAGGGCGGAGGCTAGTAACATTTGTTCATCAAGGAATGCATCTTGGATTTCGCTGATGGGTGTCTTTCCTTGTTCATTCTCAAGCCGAGATAAATGGTCCGCTACTTGATTTTCTGTGCCCTTCCTATCTCGGATTTCTGGTCGAATTCTTGCAGCAGAAGGATCCAACGGATCAGGCGAGGTTTGGAATCCTTCTTTGAGAACATGCACCTTAAAGGTTGAATGATATGTGTGGATGATCACTTTTGTTCCAATTAGATAGGGTTGGAACTTATCGAAGGGGAAAACTACTACCAATAGTTCTTTCTTGGTGGTGGTGTAGTTGGTCTGGGCAGGATTCAGAGTTTTGCTGGCGTAGTAGATGACATGAAAGATTTTGTCCATGCGCTGTCCGAGGGCGGCTCTAACGGCAATATCACTAGCGTCACACATTAGCTCAAAGGGCTGGCTCCAATCAAGGGGAACTACCACATGTGTTGTCACGAGCTTTTCTTTGAGGGCTTTGAATGCTTCCAGGCATGCCTCATCGAAGTTGAATGGTTTATCCTGTTCCAGCAAGGTACACAATAGTTTAGAAATTTTGGAGAAATTTTCAATAA
Source organism: Hibiscus trionum (assembly GCA_030270665.1). NCBI lineage: Eukaryota > Viridiplantae > Streptophyta > Magnoliopsida > Malvales > Malvaceae > Hibiscus > Hibiscus trionum. The sequence continues at coordinate 834,296 of BSYR01000007.1, read as the reverse complement.
ATCGACGATAAAAACCTGCATGTCCTAGGAAACTTTGAATGCCCTTGATATAGGTTGGCGGCGGCAAGTTGGTGATGACTTCGATCTTAGCCTTGTCTACTTCTATTCCTTGTGCCGAGATTTTATGCCCCCAGGACTATGCCTTCTTCGACCATGAAGTGGCATTTTTCCCAATTGAGTACTAGGTTTGTGTCCTCGCATCTGGTAAGTGTTTTTTCGAGGATGCCGAGGTAGCTGTCGAAGCTGCTGCCAAATATAGAGAAGTCGTCCATAAATATCTCCATGAAGTCCTCTATCATTTCAGAGAAAAGAGCTATCATTCAGCGCTAGAATGTGGAAGGGGCATTGCATAATCCGAATGACATTCTTCGGAAGGCGTAGATGCCATATAGGCATGTGAATGTTTTCTTGGCCTGGTCTTCAAATGCAATGGCAATCTGGTTATAACTTGAATATCCATCCAAGAAACAATAGAAAGCTTTGCCAGCAAGGTGGTCAAGCATTTGATCAATAAAAGGTAGAGGGAAGTGATCCTTTTAGTTGCTTTATTTAACTTGCAGTAATCCATTCATATTCTCCAATCGGTTACTGTCCTATTTGGAATTAACTCATTATTATCATTGCTTACCACAGTTATACCACCTTTCTTTGGTATACATTGTACTGAGCTTACCCATTCGCTGTTAGAGATAGGATATATGATACCAGCATCTAACAATTTGATTATCTCATTTTGACAACTTCTCTCATGGCATTGTTTAATATCCTCTGGGCATCGACAACTGGCTTTTGATCCTCTTCAAGCTGGATTTTGTGCATGCAGATTGCTGGGCTTATCCCTTTTATATCTGCAATGGTCTAGCCTATTGACTTCTTGTGCCGCCGCAACAGTGTTATCAGTTTCTGTTCCTGTGTAGGCTGTAACTTAGAGGAATTATTACGGGCAGCGTATCATTGGGTCCCAAAAAAACATACTTAAGTTGTACAGGTAAGGTTTTTAATTAAATAGTAGGGGGTTGTTCAATAGATGGTTTGAACATTTTCCACCCTTTTCTGTATAATTCAACGGTGCAAAATACTTATATGGTCTGTTTGCTATCCAGTACACCTCTTCGTGCTCCTTCAGTTCCTGTTCTGTCCACTCAATGCATTGTTCATCTTCAGAGCAATTATCTAAATAGCTGCCGACACAACTGCCAAGGTTACTGCCCTGGCAGTCGTGCTGTAGGCAGGGTCTGTTGGCTTCGAAATTGAACTCTGAGATGGCCTCCATTAGCTGCCATTCTTCCGGATCATCAGCTTGCCTCATAGTTTGGAAGACATTCAATTTTACTTGCTGATCGTTGATAATTTGCCAAAATGTCTATATTTTACACCTTTTTACTTAGGTATTTGTTTGTTCTCGAGGTCATTTCATAGCATATAGGTGCATTTAGAGCATATATATGCATACAACTTTGCTTGTTGATGGTTTGGCATAATTTCACAAGATTAGATGTTGCTTGAAGGGTATGTGCTGGTGCTGTGTTGTGCGGGTTGAAGCTAGTGTGAAGCAGGGAAAGGAAGAAAAATGCTACATCAAGTTGGACAGCAATTCTGGACACATAAATGGACAAAGTAACGCGCACACGCCGATAGCCCACATGTGCGAGCCCCTTTTTGTATGATTGTGCCCCACATGCATAGGAAATATTCCTAGGATGTCAAAGAATATTAGGGCACAAAACCCTAGGAGCCCCTACTATATAAAGGACATGAGACCCTTATTAAGAAGGGAGGGCGAAAAAGGTGAAAAAAAGGCTAGGGAAAGAAAGCAAAGGCGGCTCTTTTCTTTTCTTCTTCCTCCAGTTAGTGTCCTCCATCATTGAAGCTCCAAGGGTTTAACCTTGCTGTCCTTGAGAGTGGCATCAAGCCTAGGGCGGTTTGTGGCGTTGCAGTCCATCACGGAGCGGGAGTTTCTTCTTCCCTTTATGTTGCTTTAACATTTCTTTTATATCTAGAAAATGGGTTGTACAAGTGAAGATACTTTGGATGTTATTTGCCCATCCATGAACTGTATTTAGGTGGCTTGGGCTGTTTGGATGAACTATGTTTTAGTTTCTTTAATGCATGTTTATTTATCTCTTGCTTCTATCTATGCTTTGTCTATGTTGCTAAACGTTTAAGGTTGTAAGAGCCTTCGATAATTGGCCTTTCATTAGGTGTGAGTTGAGGTTAGTTGTTCAGAGAGCTATCTTTAACCTTCATAGACAATGGAGTTGGCTGCTGAGAGGCACGTCTCTAATCCACCTTAGAGACAAGTGATGAGTTTCAACGGCTAAAAAGGATAGAACTTTATGGGTAGGGGGAGTGATAGAGTTTACGCTGAGAGGTATTGTTGTAGCATTTCCTACTCCAAGTTTTCTTTCTAGAGATAGTTGAGGAGCAAACTTAGTAAATCCTGCCGAGCATAGAGTTATTTAGAGAGGTAAACCCTAGTTGAGAGCTAAAGCATAGGTTAACCAGACAACCCAGCCAGTCATTCCCAAGTGAGTTTCGTATACGTAAGAGGATCTGTTAAGTCTACTGATTTCAGCACGCTATCTTTTATCTTTATTTGCTTCGGCATTTATCATTCTGTCTTGATTTGCCACAGCATCCTCCATTTACATTTCGTGACACTTGTGTGCTTAAACTCACCTTGAAACACCTCCAATCCCTGTAGAGACTATACTCACTTATCACTGTATTACTTGTTCGACGTGTATACTTGTACCATATTTGTGTATCATTTATAGTACACCACACGCGCAAACAAGTTTTTGGCGCCGTTGTCGGGGATTGGCAATTGGTTGTTTTAGGTTTAGTATTTGCACTAGTTTATTTTTCTTTTGTATATATTTTCTTAAGTTGTTTTTGTTTGTCTTTTTAGGTATTGTGCTATTGCATGCCCCGAAGGAGACATCGAGAGCCTATACTACCTTACATTCCTGAAATCGAACATTTATTTTGTCAACAGAGACATATACAATAAGCAATTAGAATCATGAAGGAGCTCAATATCAAGGGGATCCTACTGCAGTAATTGGAGACCAAGGTCAAAATGCTCCAACAAGAACTAGAGCTATTAGAGATCACCTAAATCCTGTCTTGGATGATCTTAATCCAGGGATTGTATCTCCCGAAGTTCAGGCAACCCACTTTGAGTTTAAACCAGTAATGTTCAACATGTTGAACTCATTTGGTCAATTTGGTGGCTCGCCTCATGAAGATGCGAGACAACACATCCGTGCTTTCTTAGAAGTGTGTGACTCTTTCTGTCAACAAGGGGTGCACGAAGATGTGTTGAAACTCAAACTCTTTCCTTATTCTTTGCGTGACTGAGCACGAGAATGGTCGAGCGGTGTGCCAGCCGGATCATTGGAAACATGGACAGATTTGTGCAAGAGCTTTTTGCTGCGGTATTATCCACCAAATAGGAACACTCAATTGAGGAATGATATCGTGTCCTTTCGCCAGTCTGGTGATGAATCAATGTATGAGTGTTGGGACAAATTTAAGGGATTATTGCGCAAGTGCACTAATCACGGTTTTCATTATTGGACACAAGTGGTTATGTTCTACAATGGTGTAAATGCTCCCACCAGAATGATGCTAGATGCATTAGCAAATGGGATATTGCTAGACAAGTCACCTAAGGAAGGTTTTGACATCCTTGATAGAATAGCCAACAACGATTATCAATTTCCCTCATCAAGACTTGGAATGGGGAGGAAAACTCAAGTATCACGTGATACGTATATGGATGCCTCAGTATCAGCCCAATTAACCGCCATCATGACCATGCTAAAGAATCTCCAAAGGACTAATGAGGTGAAGGAAGTAAAAGTGGCATCAACTTGCCTTCGTTGCAATGGAAACCACCACTTGAGCGAGTGCCCGGAAAATCAAGAGTCTGCCAATTATGTAGGGAATTCCAACCGGAATAACAATCCCTACTCGAAAACCTATAGTGCTGGATGGCGTTAGCATCCTAACCTCTCTTGGGGAAATCAAGGGAACATCAACTATTGCAATTCAAATCAGCAGAATCTTACAGAACCACATGGTCCAAAGCAGAATATGCCGTGGTAAAACAACAAGGGTTTTGCATCTTCATCCAATAGCAATTTGTTGGAAGCTACGCTCAAGGATTTCATGACATCTACTAAGGAATTTATGGCATCTACTAATACATTGCTGCAAGATCACTCCATGACCATTAAAAATCAAGGAGCTTTGCTGCAAAGTCATAGTTCATCCTTGCGATCGTTGGAAACCCAAGTGGGTCAAATTGCTCAAGCATTACATGTGCGACCCCAAGGAGGGTTATGTTGATGCGAGATGATGGTGAGATTGAGTCAGATTCCGAGGAGGAAGTGCATGATGTCCCTACTGAAGAGGAAGACGAGACCGACCTAGAGGTTCCTGAATCTGGTAAGGTAATGGAACTTTTGGTTATTAAAAGAAGTCTGAATGTGCAACAGGTACCGGATGATCTACAGCATGAGAATATCTTTCACACACGATGCAAGGTGCAAGACAAGGTATGTGTTGTGATTATTGATAGTGGTAGTTGTACTAATGTTGCCAGTTCAGTGATGGTTGACAGGTTAGGTCTAAAAACGACAAAGCATCCTCATCCATATAAGTTACAATGGTTGAATGATGGTGGCGAGCTTAAAGTGACCAAACAGGCTATTGTACCATTTTCGATCAAAAACTACAAGGACAAGGTCCTTTGTGATGTTGTTTCCATGGATGCTACTCACCTACTATTGGGACGCCCTTGGCAGTATGATAAAAGGGCAATGCATGATGGTTATACAAATCGTTACTCTTTTATGCATGCAGGTAAGAAGATCACTTTGGCTCCTTTGACACCGAGTCAAGTGTTTGAAGATCAGGCAAGCTTGAAAAAGAGTAAAGAGATTGCAAAAGAGAAGAAGAAGATGTCTGTGTATGCGAGCAGTAGCGAAATTAGGAAATGTCTTTCCTCTCAACAATCTGTTCTTATTTTGATGTTTAAGATTATTGTTTATTGACAGATTTTCCTACTGATCTACCTTCACCGATTTTGACACTTTTGCAGGAGTTTGAGGACGTGTTTCCAGCTGAAACACCAAAGGGATTGCCACCTCTCCGTGGCATTGAGCACCAGATTGATTTCATTCTAGGTGCTACTATTCCGAACCGGCCAGCTTATCGAACCAACCCTGAAGAGACGAAAGAGCTTCAAAGACAAATTACTGAGTTGATGGACAAGGGTTACATTCGAGAGAGCTTGAGTCTGTGTGCTGTTCCGGTGCTGTTAGTGCCGAAGAAAGATGGTTCTTGGAGGATGTGCGTAGATTGTCGAGCTGTGAACCAGATCACAATTAAGTATCGTCATCCCATTCCAAGACTTGATGACATGTTGGACGAGCTTTGCGGAGCCGTCATTTTCTCCAAAATTGACTTAAGGAGCGGCTATCATCAGATTTGCATGCGAGAAGGCGATGAGTGGAAAACAGCCTTCAAGACAAAGCTAGGTTTGTACGAATGGTTAGTAATGCCTTTTGGTTTAACTAATGCACCTAGTACTTTTATGCGTTTGATGAATCATGTTCTACGATCTTTCATTGGTAAATTCTGTGTTGTATACTTTGATGATATCTTGATCTATAGCAAGTCTTTACAGGATCACGTAGAACATCTGCGAGCTGTTCTGCAGGTTTTACGAGAAGAAAGATTGTTTGGTAACATGGAGAAGTGTGTATTTTGTACTGACAAACTCACATTTCTTGGTTACATTGTTAGTTCTCAGGGAGTTGAAGTTGATCTTGAGAAGATAAAGGCAATTCAGGAATGGCAACGACTGACATCGATTACTCAGGTTAGATCGTTTCATGGTTTAGCAAGTTTTTATCGACGGTTTGTTCCTAATTTCAGTTCCGTTACCGCCCCCTTAACTGGTATTATTAAGAAGAATTCTAGCTTCTTTTGGGGTAAGGAACAAGAAGATGCCTTTTTGAAAATTAAAGATTGTTTGACTAGAGCACCTGTGTTAGCATTACCTGATTTTGATAAAACGTTTGAAATTGAATGTGATGCTTCTGGAATTGGTATAGGTGCTGTTTTGATGCAGGAAAAGAGGCCCATTGCTTACTTTAGCGAAAAATTGAGTGGTGCTACATTGAACTATCAATTTTATGATAAAGAGATGTATGCACTGATTCGGGCATTGGAGACATGGCAGCATTATTTGTTGCCTAAGGAGTTTGTGATCCACACCGACCACGAGGCTTTACGTTACATCACAGGTCAGCATAAATTGAATAAACGACATGCTAAGTGGGTTGAATTCTTAGAATCTTTTCCTTATGTCATTCGTTACAAGAAAGGGAAAGAAAATGTCGTTGCTGATGCATTGTCACGTAGGTATGCACTATTGAGTTATCTTGATTCACATCTGATTGGTTTTGCATATATTCGTGATTTATACCATGATGATCCTGATTTTAGGGATAAGTTTAATGCTTGTTCGAAAGGTGCAGATGGAAAGTTTTACAGGCATGATGGCTATCTTTTCAAGGAAAACAGGATTTGCATTCCCCAGGGTTCGATGCGTGATATTCTGATCCGTGAGGCGCACGAAGGTGGATTGATGGGTCATTTTGGAGTCACCAAGACGTTACATACCTTGAAAGAACATTTGTTTTGGCCGAAGATGCGTAGAGATGTTGAAAGGTATTGTGAACGTTGTGTGACTTGTAGAAAAGAGAAATCGAAGGTTTCACCACATGGTATGTACTTACCTTTACCTATTCCTGATTCCCCTTGGACTGATATATCGATGGATTTTGTTTTGGGATAGCCTCGAACTAGAAATGGTAGAGATAGTGTATTTGTTGTGGTTGATAGGTTCTCTAAGATGGCACATTTTATTGCTTGCCATAAGACTGATGATGCTGTTAATGTGGCTAACTTATTCTTTAAGGATGTTGTACGTTTACATGGTATTCCTAGGTCAATTGTTTCTGACAGGGATGTGAAGTTTTTGAGTCACTTCTGGAGGACTCTTTGGAGCAAATTAGGTACGAAACTTATGTTTTCTACTACTTGTCATCCCCAGACTGATGGACAAGCTGAAGTTGTTAATAGAGTTTTATCTACTTTACTTCGATCCATCATCAAAAAGAACATAAAAACTTGGGAAGATTGTTTGCCACATGTTGAGTTTGCTTATAACCATGTTGTACATTCTGCTACTAAAATGTCACCATTTGAGGTTGTTTATGGTTTTAATCCTATTACGCCTCTAGATTTGTTGCCTTTGCCACAGGAACAGGTGACGAACAGGGATGGTCAAAACAAAGCTGATTATGTGAAAAAGTTGCATCAACAGGTTAAGGAGAACCTAGAACAAAGGACTCAACAGTATGAAAAGCATGCAAACAAAGGAAGGAAGCGAGTCACCTTCAATGTTGGTGATTGGGTTTGGGTTCATTTCCGAAAGGAACGATTTTCAGCCCAAAGGCGGTCCAAGCTGTTACCGCGAGGAGATGGTCCTTTTCAGGTGTTGGAGAAAGTGAATGACAACACCTACAAGTTAGATCTACCCGGAGAATACAATGTAAGTGCCACATTTAATGTTTCTGACTTAACCCCTTATGGTGATTCTACAGATTTGAGGACAAATCCTTTTCAAGAAGGGGGGATGATGTGAGCACATCTTTTGATGTTGATCCGATGGTCTTACCGTTAGGACCAATTACGTGATCTAGGGCGCAACGTTTCAGGGAAACTCTTTTCCTTACTTGTGTTAATATTTCTGAATCATTTGATAATGTCTGTGCCTTAGATAGTAAGCCTTTTAATGTGTTGTATATTGAGATATGACATGTTTAGGTTATATTACTTATTAGGTATAATTTAAATATGTATATAATATGTTACATATGTTTGGAATAATATTTGTTTCTAAATTTGTGTGCGTGAAATATTGGTAATGAATACATGTAATTCTAATAATGTTTTTTCTATAGGTGTGCAGCCCACTTATGCAATGCATGTAGTGGAATAATGTTTGTGAATGCCGCCCACTTTCGGATTAATTCAAATCAACGGCAGAGAAGGGGATAAGCACAACCGGTTCTCTCTTTGAATTTCAAATTCAAGTGATACTCACATTTTGCATGTGCCAAATTACTCTTGCCACCAAGCCTGCGGCCAATATGGATTCTACCACCAAAAGTAGTTTTTGATTATTCAAATTCCAAATGAATGAATTTCATCCACATGTTGGAATAACCGGCACCTTGTATTTGTGTTATAAATATTGTACGAATAGCATTGTACAAGGGTTACCAACTTTGAAATAAAAATTACATTTGAGAGAATTTTCTCTTTTCGGTTCTTTTTAGAACTATTCGACACTCAAACTTGTTTGTTTGTCATTGATACTTCGGGTTCCTAAATTGTTATTTAGCGGGTCCAAGTCCTTCGACGTTAAACAAATTCGATTCGGGTTTGCTCAGTAGATTGTGCAGGTTCTTTCAAGTTTAGCGTTACCAACATCGGTCGTTTTTGAAGCCTTCTTCACCATCGTTAAAGTTATTTCCAAAACGCCAAAATTATCATATTACTCTATATTATTATTATTTTTATTTTGTTCATCTTTAAGTCCCTATTTAACATAAATATGTCGTATAATTTTTGTTGTTTTCTTGTTGTTTTTATTGCAGGAACGTGCCTACAACACTCCTAGATCCGTAACAAACGAGGATAGCCCGTTTCGGCAGACTACCCCTTATTAGACTCAATCCAATGGCTATGGCTGAGTCTTACAAAGAGAATCTCTTCTAAAAGACAAGTCTATCATCCTATTACAAGGTTGCCTAATATATGTGCCCAATGACATCATTGATTTGGTGTCATTGGCTTGTTTCCTCAATTGTGGCTCCATGGATGAAAGCTTTCCTTGTGTGTTGGTCAAAAGATGACACCTTGGCTTGGGTCTTGGATGCTTGGGCGGATTGGGCTTGGCATGGCCCGGTTCTTGTGTCCAAAACCCCCTCTTTAGCATGCTAGGTGCTAAATCGGGCCCTAGGGGTGTGGGTAACTCGGATGGGCTTCCCCTAGGCCCCTCGGTGTGCACATCGAGTGCAGACTCGGCCTCCTTGGCATGCACGTCGGGTGCGAGCTCGGGCTCCATGGCTTGGGCGGTATGGAGGGTGCATGGCAAGGCCCCCTCGGGTGCAGACTCGGCCTCCTTGGTGTGCACGTCGGGTGCGGGATCGGGTTCCATGGCTTGGGCAGCATGGAGGGTGTATGACAAGGCCTCGTCGGGTGCGTGTGATGGGCTCCCTCGGGTCCAAGTCTCGTGGGCAGCACATGGGGTGCTTGGTAAGGCCCCATGGTGCGTTGGAAGTGGCCCAGCTCGGTTCTCTTGGGCGCGGAAACCACAAAGGGCGTCGTGCATGGCCCCTTAGTGTGTGGTGTTGGCAACAACTCGGGTCCCTCGGTTGGGTGAAGGACATGGTGTGCTAAGGTCAGCACCTATGGGTGCGGCTGGCCCGGTCGCGAAAAGTTGGTCCGTGAGAATATGTACCAGTTCCCCTTACATCGCAGCAATATTCCTGAAGGTACCTTCAGACCATGCATGAATCAAGAGTTCGATGGCCGATAGCCACAATATTCGATTAGGCATTCCCATAGAGGGAATCCATTCCATTACATTTTTTAGCCATGTATCAAAGCAATTTTCTTACAGCATTTGTTTATGCATTGTTGTATCCTTAAACATTAGTAACACCATTGAACCTGCAACATGCATCACTTTGAATCCCTCCAATTTTGCCCTCTAAAATTTCATAGCTAAATCCTTTATCCGAAATGAGCGTTTATAGAAACCCAATGCACAATTTTGAAGGATATCCAGTTTATCCGCATCAATCTCTCCCTCAATTACCCGTACCTCTCGATGATCAGGCTCGTCTCGCACCTCATTCACTTGTTCTGATCATGTAGCAGTCCAACTCTAACTATAATCATTCTTATCTGATGGATTCAAACGCCTCACCGCCCCCAACCTTGTGAATCTTTAGTCTCACCCTGCTTTTTCCTCCAATAGGAATCACGCTAATCACTCCTCGCTAATCCCACCCTTAATCTTGACCCATATAACCAAAACCCATCAAATCTCTCAATTACCCTGTCAGTATCTTCCTTCGTTTTCATCCTTACAAAGCCAAAGCGGGATCCATCGACTGCCTTCTTTGACGATACAAACACATCCACAACCACACCGTGTCTATCGAAGACTTGCCCAGATTCCTTTCCAATGCAATTGTTGCGGCAAATTCGCGATAAACAGCGTACAACACCGTCTTCACTGCGAATCCCTCTGGATTCTTCTTGGGATTTTTTAATTTTCTCTTAAACTAAAAGATCTCCCTTTACTTTTTTTACTTTTATTTTAGTCGTAACTTGCATTGTTTTATTTATGATCTAGTCTTATATCTTCATTTTAATTCAATTTAATTTTTGTTTTGTTGCTTAAATTAATTGTTCCGTTTAAAATTTTCATGAGACGTTTTATATTAATCTTTTAATTGATTGGTTATGTTAAAATAGTTGTATGTACCATAATAAATATATATATATATATATATATATATATATATATTCATCATGATGATCTTTGTTACCATTATCATATTTATATATATGTAAAGTATTAATTATAGTATACATATATATGTTGTATAAAAGTTTTTTTACTATAATAATCATTTTTATACCATAAACCATAAAGTAAATGTATGATATATATATATATATATATATCATACATTTACTTTAATTTAATATATGTATTATCTTTCCTTAACATTACATACTTTTTGTAATATATATGACTTATACGGTTTGTCTTTAATATATACATGTGTGTGCGTGCGTGCGTACGTGTGTATCCTATACATATATATTATAAACATTTTTATACCATATATATATATATATATATATATATATATATATATATATAACATACATTTACGTTAATTTAATATATGTTTTCTCTTTCTTTAATATATACATATATTTTTTTAATATATATGAGATTTACGGTTGGTCTTTAACATATACATGTGTGTGTAATAATTTAGGCCCTTCACTTAGACATTAGTTTTAGTATTATAAAAATATTAAATAGTAGCACGTGCCTTTAGAATTAGAGAGTTTAGACTGCAGAAACTTCTGAAAATATTTTTTATATAAACTACATGCATGCATACATCGAATTAAGAGAAAAATACGAGTGATCAAATAAGCTTCGTTTTACGGGCGTTGTGGGGAGCTAATCATTCCCCACATGTAACCGTGCCCCCAAACCCAAGATTTTAGATCTATGGTTTTCTTTAGGTTTCTAGCCTACCTAATTAAAAGATCGGTGGTGACTCCGTTTGTTTTTAATTTATGTCTAGTGCTAGCTGCGACATATCAACATACATAGGAAAATGTTGAAAGTGACTTTACATGCATAACGCACACCCGTTGAGCACCTCTATGGTCGTTAGGTCGCTTAATGTAAACAAAGATCCATTTCACCCTCGAGAAAATGGTGAGGATATTATTGGTAAAAAAACACATTTCACCCAGAAGTACTATCTAAGTGTTACGAGACCATTACATTTATATCTTCAAACTCGATACATCTTCAAATCATGTAAAAATAGTTGTTATGCACGAGGCAAAGTCAAAAAAATGTATTTGGCTAAGCATATTCAGAAGATATGTGAATTGCTTTCACAAGATAAGATGCAAGTTATCTTGTGTAGAGATAATGCAAATTTATATTCTAGTAAAAGGTGGATACATTAAATGTAACAAAGTGAAACACATTTCTTCAAAGTTTCGTCCCTCATGATTTTTACAAGAATAGTATTTTATGAATCCTTTCAAGCAGTAATTTGGAAGATCTATTCACTAGAGCATAGTCTACCTTGATCAATGGCTTGAGAGTGTTTCACCATGGACGCCAACGACGGTAATCCCAAGCCGACGAATTTGGCTTTCAATAGGGAACATGCCGATACATGCCTGGTCGGAGGATTCGTTCAAAAATATCGCGGCTATTTGGGGTGTTTTGACGCGGATTGATATTGAAACACTAGCGTCGTCGTCGTTTGAAAGGGCGAGAATTCAGATTGAAACGGACTGGATATACCATATCAATGAGATTGTTGAATTAGAAGTGGGGAAAGAAATTTATCAGATCCGTGTACTGGAATTTGAGGAAGCGATAGGCCCCAAATGTGATTGTAGTTGCGAGACTGATCCTACTGAGAGCAATTCCAAACAGGGAGACAACGATGTCAATTGGAAAACCAATTCGGCTTTCATCGATAATGAATCAATGGGGGACACTATGGTACAAAACTCGCTTTCGATACAGGCTACGAAGGCAGTGGAAGATATAGTGATTGACCGGAGCTATCTCGATCGAATTTGGAGGGATAACCAACGAGAGGGATGGGGGGTAGTGGAGACATCCAGTTGGATGAATGATGAAATGGTGGGTATGATCAGTAGGGATGAGGGCGATCGGAGTGGTGGTGATGTGTTAGGCGCGGTACAGGAAGTAGATATTATTTGTGTTAACCAATCACAAGAGAAAAGAAAGGAATTAAGCCCAGTGGTGAATGGCCCGCGGATAGAAATCCCAAGAGCTAATAAAGCAACAGTAGTTGAAATTAATGGGGAACAAAAACGTATAAGGCAACTAGAGGAAATTGAAGTTTGCTTGGCAAAGGGTGGAAATCATCCGACAACTGAACAACAAACCAAAAAGGGGCGTGGTAGACCGCGGAAAAAGAAGACTCTACCGTCGGAAAATGAGGTAATTGCAAATGGCTCTCTTTCCGATTCTGACTTTGTTATACGTAAGCAAGGATTGTTGCGTGAGGCTAGGGAAATAGTTGAATTGGGGAACTTGATAGGGGCGGTAACGGAGGGTCGGGAAGAAGAAGTTATCAGTGATATAGCGCGCCTAATTGAAGCGCGCAATCAAAAGCTATAGCAAACAATGAAAATGTTGTCGTGGAATGTCCGAGGGATAGGGGCGTTGTCGAAAAGAAGATCAATACAACGCGTTCTACGGCAACATAAGTGTATTTTGGCTCTTCTACAAGAGACCAAAATGGAGAATGTAACAATGGAGGTGGTGAGACAAATATGGTATGAAGATGTGGTAGAATTTTACTATGTACCCTCGGATGGGAGAGCAGGGGGAATTATTGCAATGTGGGATCCCAAGGGCTTCCAATTGAAGTCGAAGGATTGGCGAGGGAACATGATCATCTTATTGGGTCGGTGGATTTATGATGATTGGGAGGCAGGTTTGATTGGAGTCTATGCACCATGTACATGCTTGGAACAACGAAGTTATTGGGAGGATATTAAATCGGTGATGATGGAGCAGCGCATCGAATGGTGCATCTGTGGCGACTTTAATGTGGTGACGAACGAGGAGGAACGCACATGAGGAATTCACAATGCTAGAGGTATGAGTATATTTTGTGATTTCATTGAATATGTTGGAGTAGTTGACGTGCCAATGCAGGGAAAGAGATATACTTGGTTCGGTCCGGGGGGAAAAGGTAGTCGATTGGATCGATTCCTTGTGACACAAGGATGGGTGAACAGGTTCGAGGGGTTGACAGTTGTAAATCTACCGAAGGAACTGTCCGATCATTCGCCAATTATACTGATGGGGGTTGTATTAGATAGCGGACCAAAACCATTTCGCTTTTATAATCTTTGGCTAAAAGATATAGCACAAATTGAGGAGGAATGGAATCGATTATCTATGATTGAGGTAAATGTGGGGATATCGCAGAAACTTAAAGGCTTAAAAAGAATGTTGAAGGTTGGAATAGGGGTGTTGCGGACCTTGAAATTCAGTATAAACAGGTGGTGGCGGATTTGGATGAATTGGATGCGAATGTGGGGAACATGGGGCAGTCGAGGGATGGTGACCAGCGGGCGAAGGAATTATATCAGAGGCTTTGGAAGATATCGAAATTGAGGGACTCAATTTGGAGGCAAAAATCACGCATAACTTGGCTTGCAGAGGGTGACCGAAATACGAGCTTTTACCATAAGATGGTGAAGATTAGACAACTTCATAATCATATTGCTGGCATACAAGTGGGAGACCATTGGGAGACTAATCCGGAAAGCATGAAAATCGTATTCCGCAAAGAGTTCCAGCAGCATTTTGATAAGCCCAAATTAGCGGGTCACATGGTGCCACACGTGAAGTTTGGCAGGTTATCGACTGACCAGCAGCGAGGGCTGGAAGTGGCTTTCTCGGAAACGGAAGTGTGGGCTGCGATTGGGAGTTGTGAGGGGGAAAAGGCGCCGGGTCCGGATGGATTTCCATTCAAATTTTTAAGAGAGGTTGGCGATTTCTAAAGGAGGATGTGATGTGCTTTATGAATGATTTTTATGAATCCAGCCGATTACCTCCAGGTATGAATTCCACATTTGTTGTCTTGATCGCGAAGAAAGCTAGTCCGCGCACAATTGGAGACTATAGACCGATATGTCTGCTGAATTCGGTTTACAAAATCCTAGCGAAATGTTTGGCGAAACGCCTACAAGAGGTGCTACCATCTCTAATTTCTGATGTGCAATCAGCTTTTATCCGTGGGAGACAAATATTGGATGGCATTTTGTTAGCTAACGAGATAATTCATTCCATGAAGAAAGCTAAGTGGGCGAATGGAGGTGTGCTTTTAAAATTAGACTTCGCAAAAGCGTACGATTGTATTGATTGGGGCTGCCTAAATAGAATTATGTGTGATATGGGATTTGGGGAGCGATGGAGGGATTGGATTATGGAGTGTGTATGTTCAGCCCGGCTATCGATTTTAATCAATGGAAGTCCCTCGAAGGAATTTCCGATGAGGAGGGGAATTCGTCAGGGTGATCCTTTGTCACCGCTTTTGTTTGTGATCGTAGCTGAGCTTTTCCATCAATATATGATCAATGCGGAACATATGGGACTGGTCAAAGGTGTTAGAGTGGTGGGGGACATGTGGTTGTCGCACCTCCAATTCGCTGATGACACAATAGTGTTTTTATCCGGAGAAATTGAGGAGGCGAGGAATCTAAAACGTGTGCTGACTTGCTTCGAATATGTATCAGGCCTTCAAATTAATTTTGAAAAGTCTTTCTTGTATGGGATTGGATTAGACAAGGAGGTAACGATGGAGGTTGCTGCGATCCTCGGTTGTTCCATTGGTGAGCTGCCGATATCATACTTGGGGGTCAAGTTGGGAGTGCATCCGCGTGGGGAGATCTTGTGGGAACCGTTGATCCGTAATGTGAGTAGGAAACTTGCTGGTTGGAAACGACAATCCCTTTCCTTTGCGGGCAGATTGTTACTGATCAACACGGTCCTTTCGGCACTTCCCGTTTATTATATGGGAATTTTTATGGTGCCTAAAAAGGTAATTCGACGTATAGACTGTGTTCGCCAGAATTTCTTGTGGGGAGGATCGGAGGAGAGGTCGAAGATGAGTAGAATTCGATGGGATGTTGTGTGTAAACCGAAAAGGATGGGTGGCCTTGGGGTGGTGAACTTGCGCATGAGAAATGTGGCTCTTTTGGCTAAATGGGCTTGGCGATATGCACAATCGGACAAGTCTTTGTGGAAAGAGGTGATAAAGGAAAAGTATGGCACGGCGGTTCAGCATTGGAAAATACAGAATAAAGGGAAACGACATATGTCGGCGATGTGGAAACAAATAGTTGAGGTGCAGGAAGAGGAACATGTGGCTGAGTTTACAAATGACGAGCAGTTTATTTGGCTTGTGGGGGAGGGGAAGTCGGTACTGTTTTGGTGGGATGCTTGGGTGATCGATGCTCCTTTAAAGGTAGTGTATCCGCGGCTTTTTGGTTTGGCAATTAATAAATTGAGCTTTGTTAGTGAGATGTTGAATTGTCCAATGGGGGAATGGATGACATGCTTCCGAAGGGAATTGCGAGTCTACGAAACGAAACAACTTGATGAATTAAAGGCAAGTGTGGCAGCGGTGAAATTACATGTGGGAGTAGCGGATAGATTGGTTTGGAAACATGCTGTTTCGGGAACTTTCACGGTTGGAAAATTGCATGAATTGATGAGTTCTGTTGGCCTACCGGATACAAAGCATGTGGGATTGGTATGGAACTTGCCTCTTATAACAAAAATTAAATGCTTTCTATGGTTCATTTTGGTTGATCGGCTACCGACTATGGGAATGCTATATGATCGTGGATCCCTGTCCCGTTAGAGTCGATCGGATGTCGGTGGTGTGCGTTTGGTGAGGACAGCAGCGACCATATATTATGGTCATGTCGGTTTGCTGTCGAGGTATGGTCCTATTTCTTTTCTTGGTGGGATGTTGCGGTGGTGTGGACGCGAACGGTGAGTGAGTTTATTGAGCAGTGTTGGGGGAGCTTGTTCAATGGGGAGGTCCGAGCGTGGTGGGTGATTGGTTGTGCTAGTGTGCTATGGTCTTTATGGTTGGCAAGGAATGAGGTTATCTTCCAAGATAGGTGGGCGTCGAGTCGAATGGTTTTCTTCGTGGCCCAGCCCAGAGCACTATATTGGACTCGTGCGTTCATGCACGAATCTTGCGTGAATGAGGCAAGTTGGTGGAGTTGCCCGCGTATTAGCTGGTCGTTGCAGCGGGAGATAGACACGACACGGTCGCTTAGTGCTTGGATGCCGCCGGTGGCGGGTGTGTGGAAATTCAATGTCGACGGTGCTGCAAGGGGAAAACCGGGACGGGCAGGTTGCGGAGGTGTACTACGGGACTGCAATAGCCGTATTATGGTAATGTTTTCAGGTTCGATAGGAATTGCGGATTCAAAAGTGGCTGAGATCCAAGCGATCGCTTATGCGTTGCGTTTGTTATGCGAGATGCAGTTGGGTACGGTGTCCTCAATTGTGGTGGAATCGGATTCCATGGTGGCGATATCATGGATGCATCGTACAGAGAATCGTCCGTGGAAGATGTGGCAATGGTTTCAGCAGATTGATGAGGACATTTTGGGGTTGCCTTGCGTGTGCTTCAACCATATCTATCGAGAGGCAAATGGATTAGCGGATTCTTTGGCCAAGAGTGGTATTGTGAGGCGAGAATGGGTATGGTTGTATAGCAAATAAAGTATGTTTTATCCTTTGGCACATGCACAGCGGTACTCTTTTCCTCTATTTAGGATTAGAGAGGTTTTTAATGAGGCTGATGTGTAATGTGATTTTGTATGATTTCTTGGCTAATAAAATCATACATGCTGTTCAAAAAAAAACATTTAAAGTTAGTATTCAAGAATGAATTATGAAAGTTTAAAGATCTTAGGTGATGTTTTCATGAGTGGGAGTAAATACGTGTTGCACTCTTTTTTCCTTAACCAAGGTTTTGTCCCAATGAGTTTTCATGGTAAGATTTTTAATGAGACAACATGTTATGCGTATCAAAGATGCATGTACTCTTTTCCTTCATTAAGAATCCCCCCGGATTTTTATCTTAGTAAGGTTTTAACGAGACACATTATCTTTATGGATATCCAATGAGGAGTGTTATTAATATTTATGGTGAATATTCATGTATTAAATGAGACTTTAATGTACTTTATTATTAAGGTTTAATACCCATTGGAATTAGGGTTTCCCTATTATGCCTATAAATATAGAGTTTGGAGAAAATATTGTACACAACCATACTTTGAGAATATAATACATGTCTCTCTCTTTGTCTCTCATCTTTCTCATGTTTATGTTCTTCTTTACTCTACTTACAACATTATATACTTTATTTGAATTAAATTAGAAATTTATTTATAATGGATTGAATGAATCGTTCAAATTCTTGGAGAGGTTTTGTAAGTATTCAAAAAAGTAAATTGTTATGAAATAAAATAACGAAGTAAAAATAAGAACAACAAGGAGAAAATATATATGAGAATAAATATAAGAATTTATATTATTTTCTTAATATAAAATGTGTACAATGTCTTCTCCAAATTCTATATTTACAAGCGTGAGAAGTAAATATTATATAGAACTCTAATTCTATTAAACATTATAGTCCTATTAATAAATTCCATCAAACTCCTATCTAATAGATAGTGTTTTAATCATAATGGACACCCACATAAATAAATATTCATAACACTCCCCATTAGATGTCCATTAAGACAATGTGTCGCGTTAAAATCTTACTAAGATAAAACCTTGTGGGGAAAATTTCTATGTGAAGGGGAAAAAATACACATATCTTTAATATGCATAACATGTTGCCTCATTAAAAATCTTACCAGGAAAACTCAGAGGGATAACATCTTGGTTAAGTGAAAAAAAGTACAATGCATATTTGCTCCCCTCATGTAAACATTGCATGAGATCTTTCATCTTCATAATTCAATCTTGAATATAATCTTCAAGTGTTGAAGTAAACAATATACTGGTTAATGGATCTTCCAAATTATCACTTGAACATATTCGTCAAATATTTAAATTGTTATTCTTATGAAGATCATAAGAGAGAAAACTTTGAGAGAATATGTTTTGTTCAGTGTCCTTTAATGTATCAATATTTCATTAGATAAATAAATTTTGCATTATTTTCATACAAGATAGTCTGCATCTTATCTTGTGAAAATAAATCATGTATCTTTTGAATATGTTGAGTCAATAGTCTTAACACAAACACATTATCGGCTTGTCTCGTGGATAAAAATTATTTTTATATGATTTGAAGAGACATCTAGTTTGAAGATCTAAAGGTAATGATCTTGTAAAACTTAGATAATACTTTTGGAACAACTAAGATAGGATCCTTCTAGACCAAGTAAGATAGATCTAATAATTATAGATCAACTAAGATATGATGCTTTTTGACTAACTAAGATACAATGCTTCTGGACCAACTAAGATATGATACTTCTGGACCAATGATTTCTTTATCTTTCTTTCGAAGACAAAATATAACAATTCATATTTAATAATCTTACAATCACCGGGGTACTCAATAGATACAATTTATTCATATTGAATATTTTAAGATTCTTTCTATATGTGTTATTCATTAAACAAAACCATATTTTAGTGCTCGCTCTTTAGGTCGAGGGAAAATTTGATTTCAAGATTCTTTATCTCAAATACTTTCCTTAATCAAATACTTTTAAATCTCTTTAGGACTTTTCAATTTATAGTCTATAGAAGAATTATACCATGGTGAAAGTGTTATGGAGGAACCGTGTCATCGAAAAGGCTACTTTGGAGACATATGAGTATAAGGAACTTCAGGATCCATACCTTTCTAGCCTAGTTAAATTTTGAGGATAAAATTTCCTTTAAGGAGTGGAAAGTTCTAACGATCGAAATTTTGAGTCAAGCTTCGAGCGTTGACTCGAGAATAAGATTAACCAGATAATAAGAAATTTGGATTATTAAGGCTAAGATTGGTCTATGATGGTTTAGATTTGGACTTGATTTGGGATATGTGAGTTTTATAAAAAAATGAACTTGAGGGACTATATGGGATGACCAACCCAAAATCTCCTAATTTTTCGTATAAAGTGGAAGGACAAGCCACACATTTTATCTTTCCCTCAACTTTTCTCCTTACAGAATCTTTCATCTTTCTCTTTTATATCCATAACCTCAAAGTCATTTGAAAATCTCAATTTTCTATTCTAGCAGGGCTTTGAAGATTATTAAAGGTAAGAATCTTGATATACAATTTGAGACCTTAAAAAAAGTCTCACATCAATCAAAATGGTATAGGGAGCTTGAAAAGGGTTTACAAAGGGTTTATGAACTTGAGACAATTTCATGGCATTTTTATTTCATTTTAGTGTTAATAACATATGGTTCTCCTTTTTGATCCTGTATTGGTGTTAATAATTAATTTTATATTGTTTGAATTAGTGAGAAAGGTTGGAGATACATCTCAAGTACGTGGAAATGAGAAAATTGGTCGTAGTTGAGTGTCAAAGGCTCTATTTCTATTTTTTAGCATAAGATAATACCCTATAAACCTTGAAATGCTTCTTGCTTTTCATAAAAACAATTTGTTACATGTTGGTATGGTGTATGTGTTAAATTGGATAAAAATTCTCTTTATTCAACCGTGAATAATAATACAAATGTATATATATTTATATTGTAGACTAACCACCTAATGCTAACAATCTAATTATTGTAACAAACTAACTGACTATAACAAACTACCAACTACTTTACTTTCAACACTCCCCCTCAAGT
This sequence comes from Hibiscus trionum, assembly GCA_030270665.1. Classification (NCBI taxonomy): domain Eukaryota; kingdom Viridiplantae; phylum Streptophyta; class Magnoliopsida; order Malvales; family Malvaceae; genus Hibiscus; species Hibiscus trionum. The sequence goes on along the minus strand of BSYR01000007.1, from coordinate 813,970 downwards.
TGGAGGATGAAACACATATTTCATTCCCAACTTGGACACCAACTTGTCATGTTGTTGAGAACACAAGGCTTTCGTCATTATGTCTGCAAGTTGTTCTGTAGAAGGCACAAATTCAGTTTGTATAAGTCCTTCTTAAATCTTTTCTCGAATGAAGTGACAATCTATCTCTATGTGTTTAGTTCTCTCGTGAAACACCAGATTAGCAGTAATTTGCAGTGTTGCCTTGTTGTCACATTTAAGCAAAATCTATCCTACATTGCTTACTCCCAGATCTTTAAGTAGCCCCCTTTAACCAGACTAATTCTGATGTAGTGATGGTCATACTCATGTATTCAGCTTCTGCTGAGGATCTGGCTATGGTAGCTTGCTTTTTTGACTTCCAAGAGACCAAAGAATCCCCAATCTTAACACAAAAACTTGTTACTGACTTTCTCGACATCTGATAAGCTACCCAGTCAGCATTACAAAAAGCCACAACCTTATTATCACTCGCAGCCTTGTATAACAATCCTTTTCCAGGATCTTTCTTGATATATCTCACAATCCTAAGTGTTGCATCCAAATGAGAATTCTTAGGATTCTGCATAAACTGACTCAAATGATTAACCGAAAAAGTTATGTTTGGTCTCATCTGAGTTAAGTAAATCAACCTTCCTATAAGCCTTTGAAACACTGACTTGTCCAGCAACAACTCATCCAATTTATCTCCAACAGAACCTTCATCAAACTCTGCACTTGTAAGCTTTAGATTCTACTCCAAGGGTGTTAAGGCATGCTTGGCTCCCCCTATCCCAGCATCTCTAATGAGTTCTAAAGCATACTTCCTTTGAGTTATGAGTATGCCTTCTTCAGCTCGTAATACCTCAATTCCAAGAAAGAACCTCAAATTACCCAGATCTTTCATTCTAGAGTTTTGGTGTAAAAAATTCTTCAACTCCTCAATCATCTTGTTATTGTTCCCTGAGATTAATAAGTCATCCACATAAACCAATAGTATCACCATGTTATCTCCTTGTTTCTTTGTAAACAATGGGTAATCCATCTTGCTTTGAACAAAACCAGCAAGTAGCAAAGCTTCTGTCAAACGCAAATTCCACTGCCTTGAGGCTTGTTTGAGACCATACATTGATTTTTGCAGTCGACAAACCATTCTCTCCCCATGACTACAAAAACCTTTAGGAAAAACCATATAGACCTCTTCAGGGAGATGGCCATGCAAAAATGCATTCTGAAAATCCATCTAAAAAATAGGCCAATGCTGAGAAGAAGCCATGGCTTGCACAGTGCACACAGTCACCATTTTAGCAATAGGAGAGAAGGTATCAAGATAGTCAATCACATGCTGTTGTGTATACCCCTTAGATACTAAGCGAGCCTTATAGCGTTCAACTTCACCAGAAGCATGATATTTCACCTTGAAAACCCACTTACAACCAGTGGGAACCTTTCCAGGTGGAAGAGGAACAACTGACTGGGTCTTATTTAATTCCAAGGCCCTAATTTCATCCTGAATAGCCTAAACCCAAAAAGGATCCTGAACGACCTCAGAATAAGATTGAGGCTCACAAATTGAAGTGGCAGAAAGAAAAGTCTGTGTAGAAGGAGGCAGATGAGAATAAGAAAAGGTAGAAGATTGAAAAACTCTAGAAGAATCTTTCAACCATCCTGGATCTTTCAAGACTCGAGAAGATCGTCGAGGAACAAAAACAGAAGGCACATGTGCAGTAGGCTCATTAGGCACAAATGCAATCACAACAACATCTAAAAAGGATGAAGGACGATCAAGAATATCTGCTGGAGTAGAAAAACAAGGAGAATGCAAATGATCAGCAGACTCAGGAGAAAAACTAGGAGCATCTGCTTGAATATAGGACTCTTGAGATTGCAAACATAAATAATCATTATCAGTAAAAGAAGTAGAAGAAGGTGGGAAAAAATACTGAGAAGAAACAAGGAACTTAAAAGGAAAAATATGCTCAAGAAACTTGACATCCCTGTTCACAAAGAAAGATTTAGAAGTCATGTTAAACAAGACATAACCCTTCTGAGTGGAAGAATACCCCATGAAGATAGAAGGGATGGCCCTAGAAGAGAACTTATCCTGACATGTAGGGGAAGTAGCATAACATAAGAATCCAAAATGTGAAAATAGGAAAGATCACGTGCTTTGTGAAACAAAACTTGAAAGGGTGAATGCCACTCTAAAACAGAAGAAGGAATTCGATTAATAATGTGACAAGCAGTTTTAACACATTCACCCCAAAACTTAAGAGGTACATTACAGTGAAACTTAAGAGTCCTAGGAACACCAAGTATATGTCTATGTTTTCTTTCGGCCACCCCATTCTGCTGAGGTGAATGCACACAAGAACTCTGATGTACAACACCAAGAGAGTAAAAAAATGCAGAACATTCTGAATTAAAAAACTCAAAACCATTATCACTGCGAACAATATGAATAGTAGTATAAAAATGAGTTTGAACATAAGCAAAAAACGATTTAAGATGCAAGAGAGCATCAGACTTAAGTTTCAGCAGATAAATCCAAGTCATACGCGAATGATCATCAACAAATGTGAGAAAAAACGATGACCGCTATGTGTGGAGATTCGATAATGACCCCATAGGTCTATATGAATAATATGAAAAGCCTTATCAGCCCTAGAAAAACTAGAAGGAAAAAAGCAAACGAGACTGTTTTGCATGAGGACAAACAGAGCAGTCGTGTAAACATTCAATATCTAATTTAGAACTAGAAAGGAAAGGCAATTTAAGCATTTTAGTAGTAGAAGTATGCCCCTAAACGAGCATGCAAAATGAAAGTTTTATTAACAGAACCAGTACAAGACTGCATACATTGAGAATCAAATGCAAGAACAAGAGAAGAAAGCAAATGACAACGAGAATCTGACAAACCAGGATGGGATACAAAAGCAATGAAGAAGTAAAGGCCTCCAATAGCCCTACCAATCCCCATGATCCTTCCATTGAAGAGATCCTACAGGACACAATATTCAGCATAGAACGTGATAGAACAATGTAAATCACGAGACAATTTAGAAACGGGCAAGAGATTATGATTAAAAAAAGGAACATGAAGAACCTTTGGAAAAGAATGAAAAGAATCGAAAGAAAATGACCCTTCATGGGTAATAGAAGTTGTTTTACCATTCAGTAGATGGACCAAACGATGAGAACACACAACAGGATTAACCAAGAACTTGAAATCAGATAAAACGTGGTCAGTCGCACCAGAATCCAAAATCCAAGAAATGGAAGATAAAGAAGAGGCCTTACCACTATTACCTACCGAATTAATAGCCGACTGATGAAGCAAGTCAAGAATCTGCCGATACTGATCCTGAGTGAAGACTAGAACCGGAGAACCAGGAGCAGCAGAGGAATGAGATACACGAGATGAAGTAGAAATGACATCTTAACTAGCAACATTCGAGGCTGAGTTTACCGCCAAAGTAGATGGCGGACCCCTTTTGTGACCAAACTTATAATCTGGGGGAAAACCAACGAGACGATAGCATTGATCATGATTGTGCCCCTTAACCCCACAATGATCACACACAGCAAAGAACCTACAATGAGATGAAGCGCCACCAGAAGAATCGAAAAACATAGCGGACGTATCAGGAATATGAGCAATTCCAAAAAGATGAATACGCTGAGATTCTTCCTAAACCACCATGGAGTACGCCTGATTAACTGAAGGCAAGGGTTGCATAAGGAGCAATTGACTCTGAATTGCACCGTAGGTCTCATTTAAACCCATCAGAAATTCAAACAAACGATGTTGTTCAACATGCTTCAAGTTTTGCTGAGAAGCATCACAATTATAAGAAGAGAAAGACACCAGAGAGGCATACTCATCGCAAAGCATCTTTAAACGAGTGTAATAAAAGGAAATTAAAGAATCACCTTGAGATAATGTTGCGATCTCACGATGTAAAAAGAAAATTCGTGAACCATCAGTTTTATCGAAGTGTTCTTTGAGATCCTTCCAAACAAGAAACACACTAGAAGCGAACACGACTCTGGCAGATAACTCATTGCTGACGAGATTGAGAATCCAAGAAAGGAAGATGACATTACAGCGCTCCCACTGCGATTGTAACTCTACGGTGACAAACTCACGACAGCACTCACCATCAATAAACCCTAGTTTATTTTTGGCAAGAAGAGTAATGTGCAAGGAACGGCTCCAATCGTTGTAGTTCTCAACCCTAACCAACTGATGAGAGATCATAATCGAACCAGGTGTATCCTACGGATGAAGATAAAGCGAATGGTTAAAATCAACGACCACTGCAGAGGTCACCGTAGAAGACGAATCAAGGGCATGCAGCATGAAAACGACGAAGAGAATAGGAAAAACAAGACAAATGGGGAAAAACAAACCCTGTGAAAAAAGAGAATTGGGTCGAGGCAAAAGAAAAGGTAAATGGGCTAAAGGAACTTGTAATCTGATACCATGTTAAAAATGGATAAAAATTCTCTTTATTCAACCGTGAATAATAATACAAATGTATACATATTTATATTGTAGACTAACCACCTAATGCTAACAATCTAATTATTGTAACAAACTAACTGACTATAACAAACTATCAACTACTTTACTTTCAACAATATGTTGGTTTTAAGCATATTCGTGGTGATAAAAAAATTTGTTAGATGATAGAGGATGGTAAAAATGGCGTAAAATGGCCTTGCATAACTTTCATCAACTTTAGAAATCAACTAGGGCCATAACCTATTGGTTTAATGATGGATTATATGTGATTTTCGAACGTAAAATACGTTACTCTAGGTTTCAGTATCAGTAGCATGTTTAGGCAGTACCGATACTACATGAATATTAGCTAAAATTTGACATTTTGATGGGACAGTATCGATACTACCTTTATAGGGTATCAATGCTAAATTGAAATCGATATTATTCATGTTGTTGAGATCACATAGGGTTATTCTAGTATTGATACTTCTCATCGTTATTGAAATTCAAGGCTGTAATATCTACATCCATAGACGAGTATCAATACCCATTGTGTGGTACCAATACTAATAAACGAGTATCAATATTGATTGGGTAGTCTTCCCAAATCATTTCTAATAAGATTAAAATGGATTGATAGACCTCGTTATCTTTCATAAGATACCTAATGATTAACTACCTCAGGATTATTATATTACAAGATTATAAATCCTGATATAATCAAGTTGTGTGGTAAATTGGTATGATTTGTGATTTTGGTTGTGATTGGTATGAGATACATGTACCCGATATTCGTGATGAAGCACTATTAATTAAATTAGCTGAATGTAAATTTTTAATGCTATGTGACATCAGACCTTATCCGATAGTATCTGACGTTGTGTGATACCATGTATGTCTTTAAGTGATGCAACTTGGCGTTGTTTGATAGTAGGTGACCCCGCCCTTGTGTGAGTAGGGATGGCAACTGGGCGGGGTAGATTTTTGCCGTCATGATCCCGACCCAAAAATGAAAATATAAACTCGATCCCCTCCCGCCCTGGTTATTTGTAGCATCTCACCTGCCTCGAAATTTAAACTACAAACTCAACCCCAATCCACCCCACCTCAAAAAATAGAAAGAATTCAAAATAAAAAATTTTATAACAAAAATAATCAAATATGAAATTTCTTAAACATGCTTTATCTAGTAGAAATTGATGCAAATTTCTAAAATTTACTGTAAATGACAAAAAAGTAGCATCTTTAAGTTATTTTTAATTTTCTGTCATTTAAAAATGAAAAAGAAAAAAATATAAATGAAAAAAAGCATTTCGAAAAGAAACAAGAAAATTGAATCTAGTTAAAAAAAAGAGAGAGACTCAAATCAATAACTACCTCTGAAAATGAATTAAAATTTAAGCTAGCTAACAAACAATGCGATCTCAACTAAAAACAAAAGGGTAAATGTAACACCCGGGTTTTGGGGTCGAGAGTTGAGTGTGTGAGTCGGGTTCGAGTCGCTAGTCTCGGTTTAATTAAAATAGGCTTTGGTTTTATTTTAAAAAGACTTGAATTTTAGTAATGCAATTTCGTAAATTTTCAAAATTAAGGAAAAAAAAAGATGAGTAAAAGGCCTTTTGAAACAAAAAAGAAAATAAGCTCATCTTCTTCCTTATTTCATTTTCCATGACAAAACCCTCCAAAACCTCCCAAGTTACTATTCCATCAAGGCTCTTCATCATTTCAAGTGATTTCAACGAGGTAAACACGTTTTTAACTTCTCCTCCCTATTCCGAACATTTCCATGGTTTTAGATTCTTAAAAGCACCATCTTTTTAGTTTTCAAGTTTCAAGTTTTTAAAGGAAAATGAAGAAGATTTAAGGGTTTTTCGTTTAGCTCTTGATTTGACAAGTTTCAACTTAAAATGGCGAGGTTTTGTCAAAAATCTCGAAATGGGTTTTTGGGGGTATTTTAAAGGTGTCAAAACTTATGTTTTTGGAGGGGTTTTGTGTAAGGTTGTTGGGCTATTGTTATAGTGATGTTAGAGAGGTGTTTTGAAGGTCTTTAATGGTGTTTTGGGTGTTGGATTTGGTAGTTTTCTGCTGGGTTTAATGGCAGGCTCCTCCGCCTCCTCCTTCTCTTCCTCGTCAAGAGGGAGGTGAGGCGAGAGCCGAGGGTGTAGAACCTCAGGTTGGCCAAGGACTGGCCGAGATAGATTTAGCTCCTCTAGTTCAGGCGATAGCCGGGGCTTTTTAGGCAGCAGTGGCTGGGGGTCAGGCAGTGGCACAACCTCAGGATAAGGGCACTGGTTTGCCACTAGAGAGGCTTCGTAGTTTGGGAGGCGAAGAGTTCAGAGGGTTGGCACCCGAGAGATCCGAGACTTGGTTAGAGAAGACTGTTCGCATTTTGTCTCAGATGGGTTGTACTGGAGCGCGCAAGCTAGGATGTGTTGTATCTCTGCTTCAGGGTGATGCCAACACTTGGTGGGTCACCATTAGTACGGGTATGCCAGAGGCTGAGATCACTTGGGAGTTCTTTGAGTGAGCTTTCCGTAAGAAGTATCTGGGTCCCTGTTATCTCGATGAGAAGAAGAGGGAGTTCATGGCTTTGCTTCAGAGGAACTTGACTGTGACCGAGTATGAGATTCGTTTCGTCAGTTTGAGTCAGTACGCATCTGAGCTTGTTCCTACTGAGAGAGAACGTTGTGACCGTTTTTGCTGTGGGTTGAGTGAAGAGATCAAGAGGTACACCTTGGCTACTGACTACACAGATTTTGATGTCTTGGTCGCTAGGGCCAAGGACATAGAGCACAATTTGGGTTTGACCAAACGTTCTGGTGGTTCTAGTTCTGGAAAGAGGTCTGGTTACTTTGATAGAGGTGATGCCAAGAGGCATCGGGACAATAGGCATCACTTTGACCATAGACGTGGTGGTGGTAACCACGGTAAGGGCCATCAGGGCCAGAGAGCTGGTGGGCGTTTGCCCGAGTGTGCTCGTTGCAAGAGGAATCAAACCGGTGAGTGTTGGGGAAACTTTCACTCTTGTTAGAGCTGTGGAGCTAGGGATCACATTAGGCGTGACTGTCCACATCAGGTGGGGCAGGCACCAGTTCAGGCTCAGGCTCCCGCTAGAGCTAATGACTTTCAGAGAGGTCGTGGGCGCGGTAGAGGTAACTTCCAGCCGAGAAATGATGGCCAGAGGAACATAACACATGTAGTTGTTGTTCAGCCAGAGGGCGGGGGTCAGGCTAGAGTTTTCGCTCAGCGTGAGGGTCAGAACGACACGGATATGATTGCAGGTAACTTCTCGATACGGTCTCTGATTTTGCTTTCTTTGATTGACTCTGGGTCTACGCATTCTTATATTTTGAGTGAGCATGCAAATTTGTTGAATTTACCTTGTGAGGTATTAGAGGTAGGAGTTAGTGTTACTAGTTATTTCGGGGATACAATAGTGGTTAGAAAGATGTACCGAAGGTGTCCGTTAATGGTTCAAGGGCATGTGTTTCCAGTGGATGTGATGGAGTTACCATTCTATGGCTTTGATGTAATTCTGGGTATGGACTATCTTACCGAACATAGAGCTAGGATAGATTTTGAGACTAAGAGGGTTTTCTTGAAGCTTGCGGATGATTATGAGATTGTGGTTGTAGGTGAGAACGTGAAGTTCTTATCGAACGTTGTTTCAGCTTTAGAGGCTAAGAGGTTATTTGAGTTGGGTTGTGAGGCGTACTTGGCCTATGTGATGAATCCGAACATGAGTGAAGTTAGACCTCAAGATATCCAGACAGTGTGTGACTTTCCGAGTGTGTTTCCAGAAGAATTAGCGGGTTTACCGCCTGATAGAGAGGTAGAGTTTGCTATAGAGACTTATTCAGATTCGGCTCATGTTTCGATTGCTCCGCATCGTATGGCACCGAAAGAACTGAAAGAGTTGAAGACTCAGTTGCAAGAGTTGACAGATAGAGGCTTTATCCAATCGAGTTCTTCGCCTTGGGGCGCTCCGGTTTTGTTTGTGAAGAAGAAAGACGGAAGTATGAGAATGTGTATAGATTACAGACAGTTTAATCAGTTGACAGTAAAGAACAAGTATCCATTGCCACGTATTGATGATTTGTTTGACCAGTTGAGAGGGGCATCAGTCTTCTCGAAGATTGACTTGAGATCCGGTTACTACCAGTTGAAGGTAAAGGAAGTTGATGTACCGAAGACAACTTTTAGGACTAGATATGGTCACTATGAGTTTTTAGTCATGCCATTTGGGTTGACTAATGCACCAGCTACTTTCATGGATATGATGAACAGAATCTTCCATCAGTTCTTAGACCAGTTTGTAGTTGTCTTCATAGATGACATCTTGGTGTATTCGCGTACCGAGGTAGACCATGACCGGTACTTGAGGTTAGTTTTGCAAACTTTGTTAGACAACCAGTTGTATGCAAAATTGAGTAAGTGTGAGTTCTGGATCCGAGAAGTAGTCTTCCTAAGGCATGTGGTGTCAGTCGATGGGAATAAAGTCGATCCGAAGAAGATAGAAGCCATTGTTGAGTGGAAGCAACCGAAGTCAGTAACATAGATTCGTAGCTTTCTAGGCTTAGTCGGATACTATAGAAGGTTTGTGGAAGGTTTCTCGAAGATAGTCGCTCCTTTGACGAAGTTACTTCAGAAGAATGTGCAGTTTGAGTGGTCAGATGTGAGACAGCAAGCCTTTGAGAAATTGAAAGAAGCCTTGACCCATGCACCGATTTTGATTCAGCCAGAGTCGGGGAAAGAGTATGTAGTTTACAGTTATGCTTCGAATGTAGGGCTAGGTTATGTTCTCATGCAAGACATAAGAGTGGTGGCTTATGCCTCAAGACAGTTGAAGACTCATGAGCGTAACTATCCGACCCATGACATAGAGTTAGCCGCAGTTGTGTTTGCATTGAAGAATTGGAGACATTATATGTACGGTGAGAAGTGCACAGTGTACACTGATCACAAGAGTCTGAAGTATATTATGACGCAGCGAGAGTTGAACCTTAGACAACGTAGGTGGCTAGAGTTGTTGAAGGACTACGATCTTACGATTGAGTACCATCGAGGTAAGGCCAATATGGTGGCAGATGCCTTGAGTAGAAAGGTAGTCGTTGATTTGAGAGTCATGTTTGCTAGATTGAGCTTGTTCGGAGATGGTGGCCTAGTGGCTGAGCTTCAGGTTAGACCTACTTTAGGTCAGTTGATTAGAGGGAAACAACTCTTAGATAGATCTTTGGCACCTCACATGCAAGACGTAGCCGAGGGTAGACCTTCAGACTACAGTTTCAGTGCCGATGGGGTCTTGTGTTTCAGAGATAGGATAGTTGTGCCAGATGACAGTGATTTGAGGTGTACGATCTTGACTGAAGCGCACAGTAGTCCGTTTGCTATGCATCCTGGTAGTACGAAGATGTACTGTGACTTGAAGAATGAGTACTATTGGGTTTGTTTGAAGTAAGACGTACCCGATTACGTGAGTAAGTGTATGGTATGTCAGAGAGTGAAGGCGGAACATCAGGTTCCCTCAGGTTTGTTTCAACCGTTGAGGATTCCAGGATGGAAATGGGAGAATATCACCATGGATTTCGTTTCGGGTTTGCCTTTGACTCTTGCGAAGAAGAACTCAGTTTGGGTTATAGTTGACCGTTTCACGAAGTGTGCTAACTTCTTAGCTGTTAACACGACTTACTCCTTGGATAGATTGGTCGATTTGTACATTGGTGAGATTGTGAGGCTGCATGGTGTGCCGAAGTCGATTGTGTCCGATAGAGATCCGAGGTTCACAGCCCGATTTTGGGAGTGTCTGCATACAGCTTTGGGTACCCATTTGAATTTTAGCACGTCGTATCATCCTCATTCAGATGATCAGTCAGAGAGGGTTATACAGATTTTAGAGGATATGTTGTGTTGTTGCATCATTAATTTTCAGGGTACATGGGAGAAGCACTTGCCTTTAGTCGAGTTTGCTTATAATAACAGTTTTCAGTCAAGCATTCAGATGGCTCCGTATGAGGCCTTGTATGGTAGAAAGTGTAGAACTCCGATTTGTTGGGCCGAAGCGGGTCAAAAGTTGTTACCGATGCCAGATTTGCTTAAGGGGACTACCGATAAGGTGAAATTGATTTGCGACTGTTTGAAGGTAGCCTCGGATAGGCAGAAGTTCTATGCCGACTTAAAGAGGAAAGAAGTTGAGTATTCCGTGGGAGATAGAGTGTTTTTGAAAGTCTCTCCGTGGAAAAAGGTTATGAGATTTGGCAGAGAATGGAAGTTGAGTCCGAGGTACATTGGGCCGTATGAGATTGTGAAACGAGTTGGTCTGGTTACTTATCAATTACGTTTTCCATCCGAGCTAGAGAAGATTCACGATGTGTTTGATGTTTCGATGCTTCGTAAGTATAGGTCAGATCCGTCGCATGTTATGCTTGTGGAAGAAATTGAATTGAATCCGGATTTGACATATAATGAGGAACCAGTTGAGATCTTAACCTCAGATAACAAGGTGTTGCGTGGTAGATCAATCGAGTTAGTCAAAGTGAGGTGGCAACGTCGAGGGGTGGACGAGGCCACTTGGGAGAGGAAGGAGGATATGGAAAGACAGTTTCCTTATCTCTTTCAGCCAGGTAATTTTGAGGACGAAATTCCTTAAGTGGGGGAGAGTTGTAACACTTGGGTTTTGGGGTCGAGAGTTGAGTGTGTGAGTCGGGTTCAAGTCGCTAGACTCGGTTTAATTAAAATAGGCTTTGGTTTTATTTTAAAAAGACTTGAATTTTAGTAATGACAATTTTGTAAATTTTCAAAAGTAAGGAAAAAAAGATGAGTAAAAGGCCTTTTGAAATAAAAAAGAAAATAAGCTCATCTTCTTCCTTGTTTCATTTTCCACGACAAAAACCCCCCAAAACCTCCCAAGTTACTATCCATCAAGGCTCTTCATCATTTCAAGTGATTTCAACGAGGTAAACACGATTTTAGATTCTTAAAAGCACCATCTTTTTAGTTTTCAAGTTTCAAGTTTTTAAAGGAAAATGAAGAAGCTTTAAGGGTTTTTTGTTTAGCTCTTGATTTGATAAGTTTATTTATGTTTTAATCTAGTCCTTAGATGTATTATAACATAAAATGGCGGGGTTTTGTCAAAATCCCGAAATGGATTTTTGGGGGTTTTTTAAAAGTGTCAAAACGTGTGTTTTTGGAGGGGTTTTGTGTAAGGTTGTTGGGCTGATGTTATAGTGATGTTAGAGAGGTGTTTTGAAGGTCTTTAAAGGTGTTTTGGGTGTTGGAATTGGTAGTTTTCTGCTGGGTTTAATGGGAGTACGAAAATGGAATTTGTGGTTGTTAGTTTTGGCTTGAAGTTGTTGAGAAGTGGGTTATGGTTGAAATCTGAGTAGTGACATTGTATTGTGGATGTTTTGTGTAGTAATGCATTGTTTTTGATTTGTTAGAATCAAGGGGAAACGTTGGAGAAGGTTCGAGCACGATTCCGGAAGTTGTGGAGACTTGATTCGGCTTTTCTCAGTTTGCTTAAGGAAGTGTGGTGAGTTGAATCTTTCAAATTGGTTTAAATTGGTTCAAGTGTATGGTTGAGGAGTTGGATTGAGCTTGGTATGCCAATCCAAGGTAGAGGTTAAGTTGGTAGCTTGACTTCTTGTATGTTTTATGAGTTTTGCTAAATATGCTTGATATAAACTACTAAAGCACGTGTTGATTATGTATGTGTTATATACATTGATGTGTGTGATGATTGGTATGTTGATATGCATGGTGGATTGTCATGTGTGACTTGATAGTATGATTTGCACTAGTTAAATTACCGGGTATAAATAATCAATCATTAGGATGAGAGTGTGAACACGGTTGAGTCAAATTCGCGCGTGGCCTTGGTGGCGTAAAGTCATCAAGGAGGAGTACGGTGATGCAATATTCCACCAGAAATTTTATATTATTACGTGATGATGAGTGGAACCCCATCCGTAAGGCATGTGATGATGAGTGTAATCCCATACATGCAAGGTCCAGTGATTAGTGTAATCCCACCGAAGGTAACATTGTTGTTGAGTACGTTGGAGGTGATAGCCCCAACGGAAGTTATCCGCATATCCGAGTAAACTAATAGTTGCCAATATACTTGTTCATGTGGTTTGTTGTTAAGATTAAATGCTATATCTTGTTGGGCATAACATGAGGTAAGATGCCATGTTAGTGCATTTATGTGAGGTTAGCTTGATGCTATGTTGATGCTTATGTATGCATGTGTGTTGTCTTAAGGATGGTATGCTTGAGCCCTGCGTTACGGTTGTTTTTGTTTTAGAGCACCCTCACTTAGCTTTTAGCTTACGCTATTATTTTCGACAATGCAGATCATTAGCGTGGAGTTAGCAAGGAGCAAGGAAAGGGGCATTCCAAGCTTTTGTAGTTGCTCAAGTATGATTTAGTAAATAATGTGGTAGTTTAGCAATGGGACTGCTAAGTGATTTGTGTGAGCGTTGTTAGACTCATATATGTTGGTTCGTTGTTTATGCCTTGATATGGATTTGTAAACCATGTTATGTTATTGCCTAATGCTTGTGTTTTGAATGCCTATGACCCTCGTTCCAAGAATGCTATGTGTTGTTTTGAGAGTATGTAAACCTTGCTAGTGAATGTATGTACCTTTTGTCTAATTAGACCCTTTATGTATGTTTAGAATGCAAGAGTCTCTTAAGTATGGATGCCTTGATGTTGATGCTCTGTTGTTCGTTGAAATTGTTCCGTATGCTGATTCTTGGTTGCTAAATGTTGTATGAATGTTTGTTAGTGGCTAGGTGAGTTGTAAATTCCATTTAGAGTTGAGTCTTAGTGCGTTTTGCAGCTAAATTAAGGCTTGCAGAGCAGGGCGTATCGATACGCCCAAGGGCTGTATCGATACGGTCCTACACTTTGGGCCTTAGTTTAAGCTTAGCGTACTGGTACACGGGGGTGTATCGATACGCCAAAAGCTCTCTGGAAATCTGAGATTTTGGCGTATCGGTACGGGTCTTGGGTGTATCAGTACGGTTTTTATCGTTTGACCGTGAGAAGTTGACCATGGAGGGCGTATCGGTATGGTCAACCAGTGTACCGATACGGTCTCCCTAGGTTGACTTTGGGCAGTTGACCTAGTCAAGGCGTATTGATACGCATTTCTAGTGTATCGATACGGCCTGCTGTACAAACTAAAATGGGTTGTTTTAAATTGCTTGCTTGTATGTTTGTATTAATTCGTTGTGTTTCCGCTGTTGTGTTTCACATAGGAAGTATTAAAGCCTTTAGACAAGATAATGTTAAAAGAAATTTTCTAGGGTTGCTAATCGAAAGGGAGCCTTAACGGGTTTCACTTCGGTTTTCCCCGTGTGACCCACTCGGACTGGTCAGTCGTCCAGACCGGGACGAGGGGGTTACAGTAAACTTCACAAATAGTAACATAACTTCGATAAATGATTTAATTTGGTAATTAAAGTTCTGATTTCTTAATTGTTACTATTAAACTTTTAGTTTTGCTTAAATGTTATCACTTATTTGTTAACATACATCAATAAAAGTTAAAATATTTTCTATGCTAACACATTTAGTCCTCTATATTTGTACATTCAAATCTTCCAAGGGGCACCGCTTCCAGCTCCAGGCATGCATGGCCACTTGCTTGCCACCAAATAGGGCCAAATTAACAACCCTTTGGTTGTAAATCACAAAACATCAATCACATTGCAAGAATTATTAGTGCATAAGTTCAAATACAACAGATTAAAACTTGACTAATTGGCATCCTCAACAAATTTCAACTACTTTAGCTTGATTGCTTGCTTTAAGCTTACCTGTAACCCCATTCATTGCCATACCAAGCCACCATCTTGACCATGTCATCACCCATGACCATGGTCAACGAAGAGTAAATGGTGGAGGAAACAAGAGCACCTAAAGTCCACTGAGACAAGAGGAACATCACACAAGTCCAATACGCCCTTCAGTGGCCCCTCGGCTCGGCTGCCTATCTGAATGCAATGTTCACATCTTCTTCTCAACATTCACAACCATGTCAACAACTGATACGTTAGGGGTCGGCACACGAAGTACACTACCTTTGAGCTTTCCCTTTAGATGAGAAAACACAAGAGAGACAACCTTGGCAGCACTTGTATTTGTTGGTATAATGCTCAATGATGCATCCCTGACTTTTCTCAAATCATGGTTTGAAGCATCAAAGAGCCTCTGGACAATCACAACAAAAACCTTTAGTTTACTTCTCTGTCGAAGCAGTTAAATCTTTCGACATATTATCTATCACAAAACCTGATTGTCGAGTCCATCAATAGACTGCAGAGTGTTTGATTAAATAGTACATGGTCCCAGGTGTAAGTGAGAGCGGGTAGTTGTCTATGTACCCTTGAAAATGTCTGGAAAAGTGAAAGAAGATTATCAAATCTTTGAACTATTAACAAACAGGGAATACCTAAACAATTGAAAAAGTCCATTCCCAAATGTTTTAAAGCTGTGACATAAATATGAGCAATGCTCACTATTGTTTTTTGAGTTTAATGTTTAAGGGTCACTACAACAAAACATGTCTTTAGAGGTGTTTTTTATCCCTATAGCGGCGTTTTTAAGTGCCGTTAAAAATGTTCCCGGCACTTAAGAAAACTTCGCAAAAAGTGTCGTTGAAATCAGCGCCGCAACAGTTCGCGACGTTTTTTTTTCTCGGCAAAATTAATTTTTATTTGAAGAGCCAAGGTTGAGTGCCTCATTAAAAACCTCCCTAGACCTATTTGGAGGAAAAGAGTACACTCAACTAGGCAAAATTGAAAATACAAAACAGATTTGTTCTTAACTTTGTCTCAAGCCTCTAAAACCCCGACCTCAATCCTAAAACAACTTAAAAATTCCAGCCAAAAAAGAAGACAATTACCACCATGTTTTAAAAAGTTCCGATCGATTCATTCCATCTTTTGCCAGTCCGCAAGTCGATTTGAGTCTCTCAAGTTGTATACAAAAGATACATGCACAATTTGGCTTGATAGGTCGTCGATCTCTTCGAAGATTTTCCACCAACGCCAAGGTCGAAGTAACCTATCCTCAATCCACTTTATTACCACTTGTGAATCTGTTTCCACAACCAAACTAGATTTTCCCAACCAACATGCTTCTATGAAAACTGATAATGCTAACTTGATTGCTATCAGTTTAGAAAAATCAGAGCTAACCGAATCAGCTGGTTCGGAAAACATTGCTCTTATGTATCCGTCAGCCGTTCTTAGCACCCGACCGCACCCAGCTGCTTTATCTTTAAAGGCACCATCTACTTTAAATTTGGTTTCACCAACCTTTGGAGGGATCCAAGCAGGAAGATTTGTGGCTGCAAAGATACACTCTGTCGGATTCTTCCACCATTCTTCTTCATTTAGTAGTAAATCTGACTTTACAACTTTGATCCACATCAAAGCTCGCATTTTCAGATAGAATAAAAGGTCCTTCACCGGAGTTGATTTCCCTTCGAACACTTTTGCATTCCTTGCAAGCCATAGGCTCCACACTGCAGCAAGTGTTGAATTGAGCCATATGGTCCTTTGTTTACTTGTCCCAAATACATTAAAACAGAAAGAAAAGAAGTCATCCATAATCAGCATATTTGGCCAAGGGATTGACCACCAATTACAAAATTTTCTCCAGAGGCAGCAAGCAAATCTGCATTCTAGAAAAATATGGTTCGAATTTTCCACTCGTAGACCACACCAAGGGTAGCCAACTGAGTTATCCTCTATCTTCACTCCTCTCGCTCTAAGAATTTCTTTCGTAGGGATTCTGTCCAGTTTTAAGAACCATAAGAAATTCTTGATTTTGGGAGGCACCTTTAGTTTCCAGATTTTGTCGAACTCGAAAGAAGGGTCTTCTATATTAGCATTCAACATCAGATCACTAAGTTTACCCACTGAAAAATTACCAGCCTTGTCATGGAGCCATAAAATCCTGTTTGGGATATCGTTCTTTATCTGCTCCACCTCAATCAAATTATTCAAGGAGTCCAATAAATCCTTTTCTCTATCCAGCAAGGGTCTTGAGAACATTTCAGACCAATCTATCTCTTTGAGACTATTACTGATAGCTATTGAAGCTACAACAACCCTTTTTCGAAGTACTAATCTATAAAGCCTTGCCGAGTAACGACATAAAGGTTTGTCACCACACCAGTGATCCTCCCAGAAAAACACAGTCTTTCCATCCCCCAATCTCCATCTAAAAGCCATATAGTCTATCCAGCACCCCACTTCTTCATAATACAAATGATTCATGATACCTCTCCACACTGCCGAGACATTTTTTGATCTGTTCTGGAAAGGAATCACTCTGTCTGCCGATTCTCCATATTTCGATCTAATAACTTTACACCATTAAACATCTTTCTCTATAATGAATCTCTATCCACATTTGGCGAGTAAGGCTTTGTTCTTGAGTTCGATTTTAACCACACCAACCCCTCCTTTTCTTTTTGGGAAGCAAACACGTCCCCATTTCACCTTTGCAAGCTTCTTCGAACCTAACCAGTTACCCTACAGAAAAGCTCTTCTTATTTTGTCAATTTGCTTCAGAATAGTTTTTGGAACCTGGAAAATTGACATGTAGTAAAGGGGTAACACAGATAACACCGAGTTGATAAGGGCCACCCTCCCAGTAAAGGATAAGGAGGGGCTTCATAGGAATGTAAAAACAAACGCCGCGAGAAACTTGTTCTTTAGTGGTGCTTGATACTATAATGTAGTTTCCTAGAGTTGATTAGGGTACTACAACTTGTAAAGAACAAGCCCATATACCCCAAGTTAATACCATTAATACCCCAACCCCAAGACAGAAGAAAGGATTCATGGGAATGTTTGAATGGTAGGTAGTTGTAACCCCCTTAGCCCGGCCTAGACGGTTGACCCGAACTACAAAGATTACACGGGGAAAACCAAAGTCAACTCGAAAGTCAACCTTGATTAGCGACCCTTTTTTCTTTTTAATCTTGTCTAGATGTATGTTAACCCTAAGTGAGCACTCATCGAACATTTATGTGCAAAGCACGGCGATCGGATTTCAGAGAGGGACTCGATTGCACAATATACAAATATTAGGGACCAAAACGTAAATTCTTTAAATTAGAAGGTCATAACTGATTTTAAAGTTACCAATATGAAATTAGTCATATTACAAGCTTCCCTAACAAATTTCACCTTATTTGGACATCTCGAACTCATACAATTGCAAATAGAACTTTCGGGACTAAAATGTAAAGCTTGCATACTTCAACACCATTCAAATCAGTGCCTAACGGTCACCTGTTTCGAAACGGCTTTGACCGTTCCGAAACACGGGTTCGTTCCGAGACTGGTTTCGAAACAAGGCCTTCCAGTAGCCAAATCGTTTCGGAACAGCCTCCAGCCGTTTCGAAACACGAAGGCCATTACAGGCCCCCGTTTCGAAACGCCAGTGCCTGTTCCGATACGATTTGCCCAGAAGCTGTAGATTTTGCTGGTTTTTCATACATAAATCCACTCATACACATCCTAATGACTTCCTAATCATGCCAACAAGTCATCATACATATATGGAGCAGGTTTGCAACTCCTAAACACATTCATGGCATCAAATATGAAACTTCACATGACTATAGGCAAGCATCCTAATATCTAACACCAAGCAATCAACCAAACTCCAAAACAAGCATTAAAAGGCCATTTACAAGTTCAAAACATCAAAAGCATCATGCCACAACCTAGGGAGCTCAACACATCTCCCAAAACACATCTTAGGTTCCCATTGCCAAATTACCAAAACTAATAGTGTATGAAAACATCACCATACATGAGCTTGGTTTCCCTTGGACACTCTAGCCTCCTTGTTGCCCTTAAACACTTCAATTATCTGCATTATTGGTACAAAAGAGAGAGCGTAAGCACAATTACTTAGTGAGGCATGCTCTAAAGAAAACAACACAATAATGCATTTTAGAAAACACTTTCAACAAAGCTTTTAAACACATGCTCATCTCTTTTCATGCAACCTTGCATACTCTACAAGCATCTCATGGTTCATTACATTCAACTCAACATATTGGCTTTCAAGTAATAATTCATAACCATTTACAACACAAAACACAATCGGATACGCGGATTACAAGCGTTGTCCCATACGCTTCATACACATTACCGAACAACATAAGGTGGAGTTTATCAGTACAATCACAACCCCTCAACACCCGTGATGGAGTTTAACGGTACAATCACAACCCCTCCACATCACTCATCGTTAGTTGTATAATTCCACTAACGAGTGCAAGGGACACATAACACAAGATCCACACACAGACTTTTAACCACCGTTGTGATCTTACCTCACTCGTTAGGGTACTTGGATGGAGTTTACGATACAATCACAACCCCTCAACATCCAAGGCGACTTTATTCACGGTGCACCCAATCCTATAGTCGGCTAACTATATCCGATTCAAGTACTTTAAAACCATTACATCACTTGCCAATATACATCATTTACCATCAACAATTCATTATTTTAAAGCATTACTCAAAGCCATTAAACATCATGCATCACTATGCATCAAAACCATATTCTTAATGTAACAAACCAAAGATCTCTTACCTTGAGCATCCTTCAATACATGGCTTTCAAAACCAGCATTAACCATGCTAAAACATGCTTTTAAAACAGAATTTAAACATGCAAATTATAACCAATGCATCAAACCGCTTCATAGCACAATCGAGGGAGTTTTTCCGAAAACTTACTCTTGAGCTTAGCTAAGTTGTTTAGACTTAAACTAAGCTCCCAAAACCTCCAAATAATCGTTTCAAAGCTGAAAACCCAACTCCACTCACCGATTACGTTTCGCACGCCTGCCGAAATGCCAATCAAGCCTCCGGATCAACTCCAAAAGTGTCCGAAGATGCCTCCCCTATTTTAAACACATCAAAGCAGAGGATTAATGCATCATCATGCATTGAAATCTTCAGCCAACACACCTAAACTCGCTGATCTACCCAAAACCAACATTTCGGCTACCAAACACAACCGAAAACACCTCCAAACTCTTTCACAACTTAACCCAGCCAAGATCCATCACTTCTAACCATTTCTAAACATCAATCAACATCCAAAATACACCTTAACTCATCCTTATACCTCCAGCTATAACAGAACACCAAAAACACCTCAAAAACCACCATTTTCATAAGCAAAAACTTAGGAAATTCAACTTATTCGGGATTGCATTGATAAAACATCATTTCAACATCATTAGACATCCAAAATACATTAAAGAATCATCCCAAAACAGATCCCAATCAATCTCAACGAAATTCTTCAAGATTTCCTCCAAATCTTGAGTTTTAAGCCAAAAACAAGTTTCTAACATTAAAACCATTTATAAAACTTAAATTAAGGATTGAAAACTTGGGAATTTCAGTAAAGAAATGAGTATTTAGAGGAGAAGAACAATCTTACTTCTAAATGGTGATTTCTCCTTGATTTGAGCCAATTTCCTTGAAAATTCAATGAGGAAATCAAAAGGATTTGATGCAAGGTTGATTACGAATTAATTGATGATAGAAATCTCATCAATTGAAGTGAAGATCAATGCAAAAGTTTCTGGAGAAATAGTGTTTGGATGATGAAATTTTGAGAGAAAAAGAAAAGAGAGAAATCTAGGAAAAGGTAGTTATGAAATTCCAAAAAGTAGTTTCCCTTTTCATTTAATTAATTAAAACATTAATTAATTCACCCAAATTAAGGAAAAATCTGGAGAAATCATTTTTGGGTAAATTAGCTCCTTAAAGATTCAAAGTTTCAATCCTTACAAAACAGTCTCCACTAAACTTTTCAAAAATCGCATTTTAGTCACTACACCGAAATGTAGCATTTCCAAACCTTATTTTGCAAAATTGATTTCACCACTCTCTTATATATATTAAAAGTGGATTTTTAAGTATTTTTCCATATTTTTAAAGCATCCCGAACTAGGCTTTCCCTAAAACCTCCTTTTATATTCGAACCGAAAATCAGACCAGTCCGGTTCAGACCCTAAACTTCTAAGCCCAAAATTGGGGTGTTACAGTAGTTTTGTTGAAATTATATAAGGACCAATAAGTTCATTCTTAACAAACCTGGTTGAAATCAAGACACTTTTAGCTCACTTAAGTCACTTGAGTTGCAGAACTGAGCAGATCATTTTTAGATTCAGAGCTGGATCAGGTGCTTATTATATAGCAAATGGATGCTTAATAATACTGTAGCACCCCAAATTTTAGTCCCAAATTAAAAACCCTAATTTTGAAATCACTAAATTCAAAACCCTAGGAATTGAGAATTTTAATATAAAACCTTAATTAATAAATTTGGGAATTTAGGTTAAAAGCCCTAAATTAATTTTAGGAATTTGAATTTGGGAACCTAATTGTTGATAAAGGATTCAATTGAGTTAATTTAGAATTTTTGGGGCCAATAAATAAATTAAGTAAAGTTTGGGTGCTATTATGCAAACCCCTAAATAGTGGGATGGCTCATAGTGCAATTTACCCATCAAATTCGTTATTTAAACCCCACTAGGCCTAAAACTTGTTTTCAATTCAATAGCCGCACGTCGTTCTCTCCCTCTCTCTCGACATCTTCTTTTTTATGTTTCTTATTTCAATCGAAATTTGGTGAGACTCTAGCATCGCACAACCTTAATTTTTGAAGGATTTGGATATAAGATCTGATGCAATATAAATATGTGTTTTAGATGATATCGATTTTGAGGAAGACGAACAACCACCTCCTTCGCATGTTCGATCTAACCATGCACGTACCACAAGGACTACACGTGAGTATTCTTTAGATTAGTATTAGTGTTAAATTGGTGGCATAGTGTTAGATTTTGATGTAGAATTTTATATCATAGGTTCCGATTCAACTAGATCAAAACGTGAGAGGCGTTCTTCCTGACTTTAGAGCTATTGCTGCTTGAGGTGCGTTTTCTTCCGGTGCTATATATAATTATATGTTATTTTTCTATGTGTAGTTGTTTTACCCTTTATGTGATTATTTATATGTATTATGATTTTTTGGTTGACATCACATGCATACGTTTTCAGAATATGTTTTTACTATGATTTACGAACCATGATTTATGGACTACGATTTATGAACTATGGTTTATGGACTTATGGACTATGATTTTTGAAGTATATTTGTGGAATATCGGATTTATGGAACTTTGTTTATGAAATTTGATTTTTAATCATCATGTATGTATGAGCATGGGTTGGGATTTGTACCGAGGAAGTTCAGTTGTTTCACCCTTCGAACTGAATTCCACTTTGGATTGGAGGGCGTAGAGAGGAGGTTATGGGAACCTTCCTCATTTTTGGCAGATGTAGTTGGGTGCATTGCATTACGCTTGTGATATTGTATCATGTTTTTAAAAGGATTTTAAGAAAATAATACTATGTTTATGATTATGGTTTTTCTTGCACTTTAGAGACACACTAAGCTCTTTACCTTACTCCCCCATAGTTTCCTCTTAAAGATATCATTGAACTTTAGGCGACGTGGTCTTGGAGGATCCCACATTTTATTCGGTTATTCTATTATTTATTATGGATCTATTTTTATTTATTCAAATTTTTATTTATTATTTTGAAATATTGATTTATATTCATACTTTGAGACTATTTATGTTTTTCGAATTATTTAAGCATTCTTTTACTATAATTTTATTTTAGAGATTTTATGTAAACAATCGAATATTTTTTCATGACATGTATGTTTTATTTATTATTATATATTTATTAATTATCGTTACATATATTTTTAAACCTAAAATCTATTACTTGAGGAAAAAGTTTTCAACGCTGACTTCCTAAATTCGATCTTTTCTTCTAGGCCGAGTTTAGGGTGTTACATTTAGTGGTATCGGAGCTAAGTTCAACCCTCGGACTGTGAGGCTCACTTAAAATTTTACACCAAAAATGATTTTTGCATGCATATTAAATGTTTTGGGGCAAAATGGGATTTTCTGATAAATTTATTATTTTAAAGAATTAAATATGTGTTTTGAATAGAAACTCCAAGTACCAACTCTAACTTTAGGATTATTTCCTTTTGTAGATAGACTACTATGCCACCTCGTAGGAGCTCTATGTTAACAGTTGGTCGTGGCTGAGGCCGTGGTCGAGGTCGTACCACTGCTTTAAAAAGTGATCAAACGCCTCCTATTGACCAGACGCAGAATGAGAATGAGAATGAGATTCATAATGATGGTGGGGATGAGCAATCTAAGGATCAGGCTAGAGCTCAGCAGACCGGCGGTAAGAATCCACCTGTTCAACAGAATCAAAATGATGGTCCACGTGATTCTAGGGATAGTGAGACTGATGGCTTGGATACTGCTACAGTACATCAGGAGTTACTATGTTTCCTCCATCAATCAGAGGGGGTGAGGAAACCCATATCTACCGAGTTTTTGCTGAAGGGATGACTAGGTTTGATGGGAAGATGGGTACAAATTCAACAGATGTTGAGTATTGGCTGAAGAAGCTTCAGAGGTTGTTTGGTGAAATGGACTATCCTATCGACTATAAGCTTAAGGTTGCGGTATCACTATTGTAGGGTGAAGCCCAGAATTGGTGGGAGGCTGAGGAACATGTTATTCCAGCCAATCAAGTCTCTTGGGACTATTTCTGACAGGCATTTCGTGACTGTTATATTTGGGCAGGGTGATTAGCAAAGTGCAAAGATGATTTCATGAATCTAAAGCAGAACGACATGTCTTTGAATTATTATGAGATAGAGAAAAAAAAATGTGACTTGTTTTTGAAAGGGTTGCGTCCAACGATTAAGGCGAGAGTTGCCTTGCATATGGATAAGGAGTACAAGGAGATTACCAAACGAGCTAGGACTGCTGAGCGGAATGAGGCAGAGATGAAGCAACTTGAATCTAAGGGTATTGACCAAGATAGTAGGCAATTGACGGTATCAGTTCAGCATAATCAGTGGAATCAGTCTAGGAAAAGGGCTATAGAGGAGTTCGACCATCAGGGTTATACTAGAGCTAAACCAGTGACTTCTACTATTCCGGCCGCGAGTGTAGGTGGTTCGACAGGTCGTCCTTTTACTATATGTTCTTACAGTAACAAACAACATAATGGTGAGTGTTGAAAGAAATTGGGAGCATATTTCTTATGTGGTTCTTTAGAGCATTTTCGGAGTGATTGTCCCCTCTCCCATGGTGCTAACCAGGCTCCAACAAAGTCTCAAAGATCAGTACAAGCACCATCTAGAGTTAGTGGACAAAATAGGCATGATGCTTCGGGAAATGCTAGTAGAACTAGACCTACACAGAGTAATAGATCAGATGTTAGACGACCAGGGTTGGTTTATGAAACTAAAGCTCATGAGGGTTATGATGATGAGCTAGAGGACATAGTAGGTACATTTCTAATGTTCTCAATTTTTACTTTTATGTTGAAGGATGAGGAATTCTGAACTAAAATTTTAAGTTGTGTCGGTTAATTTTTAAGGACCTGTCGTTAAGTCTGAAAATTACGAGGACGAAATTTATTTTAAGGGTGGGAGAGTTGTAACACCCCAAATTTTAGCCCCAATTTCAAAATCCTAATTTTAAAATCACTAAATTCAAAACCCTAGGAATTGAGAATTTTAATATAAAACCATAATTAAGAAATTTAGGAATTTAAGTTAAAAACCCTAAATTAATTGTAGGAATTCAAATTTGGGAGTCTTATTGTTGATAAAGGATTTTAATTAAGTTGATTTAGATAGGGGCCATTATATAAGTTAAGTAAAGTTTGGGTGCTATTATGCAAACCCCTAAATAGTGGGATGGTTTATAGTGTAATTTACCCATCAATTTGGTTATTTAAACCCCACCAGCCCTAAAAATTGTTTTCAATTCAATAGTCTCATGCCGTTCTCTCCCTCCCTCTCGACATCTTCTTTTTTTTATATTTCTTACTTCAATCGAACTTTTGTGAGTCTCTAGCATCGCATAACCTTAATTTTTGAAGGATTTGGATATAAGATCTGATGCAGTTTAAATATATGTTTTAGACGACATCGATTTTGAGGAAGACGAACTACCACCTCTTTCGCCTGTTTGATCTAACCGTGCACGTACCTTAATATAGTGTTAGATTTTGATGTAGAATTTTATATCATAGGTTCCGATTCAACTAGATCCGAACATGAGAGGCGTTCTTCCCGACGTTAGAGCTATTACTGCTTGAGGTGCGTTTTCTTCTGGTGCTATAATTAAATTATATGTTATTTTTTTATGTGTTGGCATTTTACCCTTTATGTGATTATTTATATGTATTATGATTTTTATGGTTGACATCGCATGTATACGTTTTCAGAATATATTTTACTATGATTTACGAACCGTGATTTATGAACTACAATTTATGAACTATGATTTATGGACTTATGGACTATGATTTATGAAGTATGTTTACGGAATATCAGATTTATGGAACTTTGTTTATGAAATTTGATTTTTAATCATCATGTATGTATGAGCATGGGTTGGGATTTGTACGGAGGAAGTTCAGTGGTTTCACACTTCGGGCTGAATTTCACTTCGGATTGACAGACTTAGGGAGGAGGTTATGGGAACCTTCCTCATTTTTGGCGGATGTAGTTGGGTGCATTGCATTACGCTTGTGATATTATACCATGTCTTAAAAGGATTTTAAGAAAATAATATTATGTTTATAATTATGGTTTTTCTTGCACTTTAGAGACACGCTAATCTCTTTAGCTTACTCCCCCATAGTTTCCTCTTACAGATATCTTTGAACTTTATGCGACGTGGTACTTGTAGGATCTCACATCTTATTCGGTTATTCTATTATTCATTATGGAACTATTTTTATTTATTCAAATTGTTATTTATTATTTTGAAATATTGATGTATATTCATACTTTGAGACTATTTATGTTTTTCGAATTATTTAAGCAATCATTTACTATAATTTTATTTTAGTGATTTTATGTAAACAATCGAATATTTTTATGGCATGCATGTTTTATTTATTATTGTATATTTATTAATTATCATTACATATATTTTTATTTAAACTTAAAATTTATTACTTGAGGGAAAAGTTTTGAATGGTGACTTCCTAAATTCGATCATTTCTTCTAGGCCAGGTTTAGAGGGTTACATTTAGTGGTATCAGAGCTAAGTTCAACCCTCGGACTGTGAGGCTCACTTAAAATTTTACACCAAATATGATTTTTGCATGTATATTAAATGTTTTGGGGCAAAATGAGATTTTCTGATAAATTTATTATTTTAAAGAATTAAAGATGTGTTTTGAATAGAAACTCCAAGTACCAACTCTAACTTTAGGATTAATTCCTTTTGTAGATAGACTACTAGGCCACCTCGTAGGAGCTCTAGGTTAACAGCTGGTCGTGGCTGAGGCCATGGTCGAGGTCGTACCGCTGCTTTAGAAAGTGATTAATCACCTCCTATTGACCAGACGTAGAATGAAAATGAGAATGAGATTCATAATGATGGTGGGGATGAGCAACCTAAGGATCAGGCTAGAGCTCAGCAGACTAGCGGTAAGAATCCACCTGTTCAACAGAATCAAAATGATGGTCCACATGATTCTAGGGATAGTGAGACTGATGGCTTGAATACTGCTACAGTACACCGAGAGTAACTCCTTTTCCTCCGTCAATTAGAGGGGGTGAGGAAACCCATATCTACCGAGTTTTTGGCTGCATGGATGACTATGTTTGATGGGAAGACGGGTACAAATCCGGCAGATGCTGAGTATTGGCGTAAGAAGCTTCAGAGGTTGTTTGTTAAAATGGACTATCCTACCGAACGGAAGCTTAGGGTTGCGGTATCACTGTTGCAGGGTGAAGCCCAGAATTTGTGGGAGGCTGAACAACATGTTATTCCAGCCAGTCAAATATCTTGGAACCATTTTCGAAAGGCATTTCGTGACCGTTATGTTGGGGCAGAGTGCTTAGCAAAGTCCCAAGATGTTTTCATGAATCTGAAGCAAAACGACATGTCTGTGAATGATTATGAGATAGAGTTCATGAGGCTGATATAATATGTTCCAGAGTTAGTGACCACAGAGAAAGAAAAATGTGACTGGTTTCTGAAAGGGTTGCGTCCAACGATTAAGGCGGAAGTCGACTTGCATATGGATAAGGAGTACAAGGAGATTACCAAACAAGCCAGGACAATTGAGCGGAATGAGGCAGAGATGAAGCAACTTGAATCCCAGGGTACCGATCAAGATAGTAAGAAACCAACTGTATCGGTTCAGCATAATCAGGGGAATCGATTTAGGAAAAGGGCTATAGAGGATTTCGACCATTAGGTTTATTCTAGAGCTAAAGCAGTGACTTCTACTATTCCGGCCGTGAGTGTAGGTGGTTCGACAAGTCCTCGTCCTTTTACTATATGTTCTTACTGTAACAAACAACATAATGGTGAGTGTCGAAAGAAGTTGGGAGCATGTTTCTTATGTGGTTCTTTAGAGCATTTTCGGAGTGATTGTCCCCTCGCGCATGGTGCTAACCAGGCTCCGACAAAGTCTCAAAGATCAGTACAAGCACCATCTAGAGTTAGTGGCCAGAATAGGCATGATGCTTCGGGTAATTCTAGTAGAGCTAGACCTACACAGAGTAATAGATCAGATGTTAGACGACCATGGTTGGTTTATACATCTAAAGCTCATGAGGGTTATGATGATCAGCCAGAGGACATAGTAGGTACATTTCTAATATTCTCAGTTTTTACTTTTATGTTGATAGATGAGGAATTCAGAACAAAAAATTTTATGTTGTGTCTGTTAATTTTTAAGGACCTATTGTTAAGTCTGAAAATTTTGAGGACAAAATTTCTTTTAAGGGTGAGAGAGTTTGAGCTCCAAATTAAAAACCCTAATTTTAAAATCACTAAATTCAAAACCCTAGGAATTGAGAATTTTAATATAAAACCTTAATTAAGAAATTTGGGAATTTAAGTTAAAAACCCTAAATTAATTTTAGGAATTCGAATTTAGGAACCTAATTGTTGATAAAGGATTTAATTGAGTTAATTTAGAATTTTAGGGGCCATTATATAAATTAAGTAAAGTTTGGGTGCTATTATGGAAATCCCTAAAGATTGGGATGGTTTATAGTGCAATTTACCCATTAAATTGGTTATTTAAACCCCATCAGTCCTAAAAGTTATTTTCAATTCAATAGCCGCACGTCGTTCTCTCCCTCTCTCTCGACATCTTTTTTTATGTTTCTTATTTCAATCGAACCTTAGTGAGTCTCTAGCATCGCACAAACCTTAATTGGTTGACGAACTATCATCTCATTCGCCTGTTCGATCTAACCGTGCACGTACCAAAAGGACTACACATGAATATTCTTTAGATTAGTATTAGTGTTAAATTGGTGGCATAATGTTAGATTTTGATGTATAATTTTATATTATAGGTTCCGATTCAACTAGATCCGAACGTGAGAGGTGTTCTTCCCGACGTTAGAGCTATTGCTGCTTGAGGTGCATTTTCTTCCGGTGCTATAATTAAATTATATGTTATTTTTCTATGTGTTGGTGTTTTACCCTTTATGTGATTATTTATATGTATTATGATTTTTATGGTTGACATCACATG
This sequence comes from Hibiscus trionum, assembly GCA_030270665.1. Lineage (NCBI taxonomy): Eukaryota > Viridiplantae > Streptophyta > Magnoliopsida > Malvales > Malvaceae > Hibiscus > Hibiscus trionum. The sequence continues at coordinate 785,767 of BSYR01000007.1, read as the reverse complement.
CATACGTTTTCAGAATATGTTTTTACTATGATTTGTGAACCGTGATTTATGAACTACGATTTATGAACTATGATTTATGGACTTATGGACTATGATTTGTGGACTTATGGACTATGATTTATGAAGTATATTACGGAATATCAGATTTATGGAACTTTGTTTATGAAATTTGATTTTTAATCATCACGTATGAACATGGGTTGGGATTTGTACGAATGAAGTTCAGTAATTTCACCTTTCGGGCTGAATTCCACTTTAGATTGGCGGACGTAGGGAGGAGGTTATGAGAACCTTCCTCATTTTTGGCGGACGTAGTTGGGTGCATTGCATTACGCTTGTGATATTGCATCATGTTTTTAAAAGGATTTTAAGAAAATAATAATATGTTTATAATTATGGTTTTTCTTGCACTTTAGAGACACACTAAGCTCTTTAGCTTACTCCCTCATAGTTTCCTCTTACAGATATCTTTGAAATTTAGGCGACGTGGTACTTGGAGGATTTCACATTTTATTCGGTTATTCTATTATTCATTATGGAACTACTTTTATTTATTCAAATTATTATTTATTATTTTGAAATATCCATGTATATTCATACTTTGTGACTATTTATGTTTTTCAATTATTTAAGCATTCTTTTACTATAATTTTATTTTATAGATTTTATGTAAACAATCGAATATTTTTTATGACATTTATGTTTTATTTATTATTCTATATTTATTAATTATCGTTACATATAATTTTTTTAACCTAATATCTATTACTTGAGGGAAAATTTATCAACGATGACTTCCTAAATTCAGTCTTTTCTTCTAGGCTGGGTTTAGGGGGTTACAGATACCATCTAGAGTAATACACTTGTTGGATTTATTTCCATATTAAACAAATATACCTTTATTTTTTTTCTACCATTACATAAGAAACTTTTTTAAAGCCCATAAATTAGAAGTGAACAAAAGAAATTTCTGTCAGATGCAATATAAAATGTGTAAATGACAATCTCATACTGGGGCGGAACTTGGAGTAAAAGTTTGAGGGGGCCAACTTAAATTTTTAAAAAGTTTGGAGGATGAAGCGAAAATTTTCAAAAAAAAATGTTGAGGGTTTAACTAATTTTTTTAATAATTTTGATAGATTTAACAAAAAAAATAAAAAATTGAGAGAGAATTTATTTAAAAATATTCAAAATTTTGAAGTTTAATATAAAAATTTAAAAATCTTGAGGAGGCCAAATTTAATTTTTTTAAATTTTAGAAGTAAAATTCGAGTTTCTTAAAATTTTGGAGGGCCATGGCCCCCATCAGTCCCTTAAGCGTTCCGCCCCTGGCCTATCTAAAATGCAATAAAGTTTAGAAGTTTAGACATCAGAAGGAAATATACGCAAGCTATTATTGCTAGTTGAAGAACAAACACCACACCAACAATATAGAACCTAGAATACATCTCAGATTTAAGGAAAATGTGTGCTTGATAGATTTGAACTTCCCAAACCTGAGCAAGGGACTGGTGAGCGTCAGCATCAAGGGCTGCCACAGTAGCAACCCCTCAACAATAATAGAAAATAGGTTCAACTGAGTACCATGTGTGTGCAAAGCCTAATGTTACAATAATAAAGTTAGAATTTGCAAACTGAAAAGACAACCTAACAATATGTAAGAATTACTCCTTATTATGACCTCTTTTGTTGAAATCGTAGTTTAACGATTGGATTTTGACGAGATTTCTTGGTTAGGGTTGAGAGCTTTTGGGAATTCTTCAATTTAGGAATTATCGTGGTAGAAGAGAGAGAGAATCGAATGAATTTTTTTTATTAAATCTGATAAACTAACCAAGTAAAAAACTAATCCAAACGCTGCGTTTTATACAAAAAAAAAAAACAAAAGTCAAACAATTGACTGCCAGCTAGATTAAAACTAACTAACAAACTCCCCTAACTGTTTATTCTTAATATCTTTATTGAAAGAACCAGAAAACAAAAGAAACATTTTCCTTTATAATTCGGAATGACTTGAAATTGAAAAGCCTCGTGCAAGGTAAGGTTTTTGTTACAAAATGTGGGGAAAAAAAGTCAATCATAGAGAGATAAAAGGCAAGGCAAAGTAAAGCTGTGTAATATAACATGTTTTAGATGTAAAAGAACAATAACATACAATCTTCATTTTGATAATTCAGAAAATTGAAATAGAATTCATATACATTTGATCTTAAACCTTTGGAGATTTCTGAACAATGTGGACTTGGCCATCCATTTCTTCTTTAACCGGAAACTCGTACTCGGATTTCTGGTATCATTTTTCATGATATCAAGGAGAGTGATCTAAAGCAGATAATAAGCACACAAAATTTAAATGCGAAAGAAATAACCTTATGCATACAATCAATTCAACGAAGGCTAGATGAAGGGAAAATTGCATTAAACGTACAAAAATAAAATAAAAAAGTCTAGATGGATTCTGTAACAACTTTGAAGTTGAAAACCTCGAGCTCCTTCTTACCACTATCAGGAACTGCAAAAAGAAGATTCATGAGATAAATTAAGATGAATTTGGGCTTTCTTCTACAGAAAATCTACAAGACTATGTCAAAGTACAAAACCTATAGATTGATAGAATTTCTTTATTAAAATAGGAGATTAGAAAAAACAAGCATGAGTTTTCCAGGTTCATGTACAACTAAATCGATTGCTCTGTACTGATCACCAAATGCATGTCTCCCGATGCAGATTGGCTTGGTCCAGCCTAAAATGCTTTATATGAATTAAACAAATAACAGTAATGATAAGAATAATGAAACATAAATACTAAGATGATGCACAAACTTGGGACAAGCCGAGGGACATTTTTGCAAATAATCGGTTCCCTGGAAACTATTCCTGGAGTCACAAAAAAGAAAGGGAAAAAAAGAAGAAATAATTTGAGCCCTTTCAAATCCCCAAAACAAAAGCAAACAAAAAGTGGGAAGACTGAAGAAAATTCAAACAGTAAAGAAAATTCAAACACCGATTTCAAATCCCCAAAACAATTACAAAACATATGAACACTGATTTCAAAGCCATACTAGAGAGTAGCTTCAGGACTTGCGACTGTAACTTCATCATTCGCGGCATCACGGTTTGTCAACATGTTAAAGCTGAGCATCAATTTCCTTCTGTATTGTTGTAACCATTTAAGATTCCAGAATAGAAATGGGAGAGAATCACCATGGATTTTATGACGGGTTTGCCTTTGGCACTGTCTAAAAAGAATTCCATTTGGGTGATTGTGGATCGTTTTACGAATTGTGCACATTTTTTGGTAGTGCATACTACGTATACGTTAGACAAGTTGGCGGATTTGTACATCTCTAAGATTGTAAGGTTGCATGCAGTGCCTAAGCCCATTGTTTCGGATCGAGATCCACGTTTCACAGCGAAATTTTGGGAGTGTCTTAATCAAGCGTTGGGTACGCGTTTGAATTTCAGTACCATGTATCATCCTCGGATGGTTGGTCAGTTTAAACGAGTTATCCAAATGTTGGTTGATATGTTGAGGTGTTGCATCATTGATTTCCAAGGTTCTTGGGAGAAACAGTTGTCATTGGTAGAGTTTGCTTACAATAATAGTTATCAAGCGAGCATTCAAATGGCTCCTTATGAGGCCTTGTATGGAAGCAAATGTAGAATGCCTCTTTGTTGGGCGGAAGAGGGGAAGAAGTTGGTTTCTTTGCCTAATGTGCTTTAGGGCACTACGAAAAAAGTGAAGCTTATTAGTGAGAGGTTGAAAGCGGCATCGAATCGACAAAATTCTTACGTGGATTTGAAGCGTAAGGAGATTGAGTATGATGTAGATGATAAGGTGTTTTTGAAGGTTTCACCTTGGAAGAGGTGATGAGATTTGGTCGGATGGGCAAGTTGAGTCCAAGGTTTATTGGACCGTATGAGCTGCTTGAGCGTGTTAGACATGTTGCTTATAGGTTGAGGCCTCCTTCCGAGTTGGAGAAGATACATAATGTTTTCCTTGTATCCATGCTTCAGAGATATAGATTAGATCCGTCTCATGTTATGCATGTTGAGGAGATTTAGTTGAATTCGAATTTGTCATATGATGAAGAACCAGTTGAGATCTTAGATTCAGACAAAAAAGTTCTTCGTGGTTAGACCATTGAGTTGGTCAAGGTCTTGTGGCGACATCGTGGTGTTGAGAAAGCCACGTGGGAAAGGAAGGATGATATGAAGAAGTAGTTTCCTTATATTTTTCCATCAGGTAATATTTCGAGGATGAAACTTCCTAAGTGGGGGAGAGTTGTAATGCCCCGATTTTGGGCCTAGAATAATTTATGGTCAATTCGAGGTTAGAAGAGCGTAGACTAGAGATCGAGTTTTCGGGATCGGTTCAGGGAAAACAAGGTTCGGGTTAAGATAAAAATATGAGGAAATCCTTAAAAATCATTGTTAATTATATAAATGATTTTGGTAAAATCAATTTTAAGAAAAGGATTTTGGAAGTGCGACATTTTGAGTTAGTGACCAAAATGCGACTTTTACAAAGTTGTTTTAGTGATTGTTTTGTAAATGGATTGAAACTTTGAATCTTTAAGGAGCTATTTTACCTAATTTTTTTTAGATTTCTCTCTTAATTAGGAGCATTTTAAAAAGGGTTTTAATTAAAGATTAAAAGGGTTTATTAAAAGGAGAGTTGACCATTTCATTAAAAACTCATTTTACGTCATTTTCTCTCAAAGATTTCCTTCAGCTAAACACTCTCCATTTTCAAGAAACTTGAGGTAATGCTCTTGATTTAATGAGTTTTTGATTTCTAAAAGATTCTTTAACCTTGATTTGCAAATCCTTATTGTTTTCCTTTGATTTTTCAAGAAAAACACATCCAATTGAGAGAGATTTCACCCATTAGAGGTAAGGTTCGTTCTCCCCCTCTAATGATAAGTTCTTTACTTAAATTCCCAAGTTATCAATCCTTTACATATGTTTTCAAAGTTGTTTTGATAGATTAATCATGGAAAACATGGTTTGGGTGTAATGCCCCAATTTTACGCCTAGAAGTATTTGAGGTTGACTCGAGGTTCGTAGGATCTAGACTAGAGATCCGTGTTGGTTCAGGAGTGGTTCAGGGAAAACAAGGTTCGAGTTATGATAAAATTATGAGAAAATGCTTAAAAATCGTTATTAATTATATAAATGATTTTGGTAAAATCAATTTTAAGAAAATGATTTCGGAAGTGGGACATTTTGAGTTAGTGACCAAAATGCAATTTTTACAAAGTTGTTTTGGTGACTGTTTTGTAAAGGGGTTGAAACTTTGAATCTCTAAGGAGCTATTTGACCTACTTGTTAAAACTCTCCATTTTCTAGAAACTTGAGGTAAAGCTCTGGATTTACTAAACTTTTGATTTCTAAAGGATTCTTTAATCTTCCAATTGAGAGAGATTTTATCCATTAAAGGTAAAGTTCGTTCTTCTCCTCTAGTGATAAGTTCTTTACTGAAATTCCCAAGTTTAGTGGATGAGAGATTCTGCCACGGTAGTTCTTGATGAATCCATCAAGCTTTGTGGCGATGATAGATGTCGCCATGAGTGTCCAGTGATGTGAGATTCCACCGGGGTAGAACTTGACATTATCGTCAAGCTATCCGCGTATCCGTGCAATGTTGCTAAAATGCCAATATATGAGATTCACTTGTACCTTGATTATAAATGATTTTATGCATTGCGTTTTGCATATGAGAATATGACTTGAGAAATGCTTTATGAGATTTAAGCATGTAAGGCTTTGCCTTGAGATTTTGCATTTTGATGAATGCATGAGATAGATGGTACATATGGTTTAAATGATGTGGATTTTGCTTTGAAATGATTTCAAGCATGATATAGAAAAAGCATGATGAGATAGAGATTTCTAAATGAGAAATAGTTTTAAAATGCATTGTTGTTGTTGGTTTGTTTTGAGCATCCCTCACTAAGCATTTGTGCTTACGCTCTCTTTTCCAACAATGTAGAGAATTAACATATTTGAGCAGCAAAGAGGCAAGAATGATTCCAAGGAGTGGGATTAAGCTCAAATATGGTTTTACATTTGCCTATTAGTAATAATAGTTGGCAATGGGAGGGTGCCTTTATGATTTGGGAGATGTGTTTTGAAACTCCCTGTTTCGTGGAAAGTTTGTTTTGCCTTTAATGACTTGTAAATGGCCTTTACTTATTGGTTTATGCATTGGTTTGTGTTTTGACTCTTGAGTGGCTATTTTGCATAGGTTGGATGCCTATAGATTCCTTTGATGCATATGGATATGCTATGATATTGTTTCTGTCATGCATGATTGTTGTTTGATGTTTAAATATGTTGTATGCATGTTGGAAGCATGTTAGAATGCTTTTGTATGGATTAAAGTGTGTAAAACAAGCAAAAAGTGTGCAACACCCCAAAATCTGGTATAGTCAAAATTGGGTGTTGGTGATCGGAAATCTTACATCGATAAAGTTTAAATATTGTATCGGCTTGTTAATTATTAGTTATTGGGCTCTAACTGAGTCAGACTATCGAGTACGAGCCTTATCGAATTCATTAAAAAGCTTTTAGTGACTGAATTATAGTCATTAGAAAGTTCGAGGGTAAAACTATAGAGAATTGAGAGTTGAGGGACTAACCTTGCGATTAGCCCCTCCTCAATTAAATCTCTCCAACGTGGGTTGATCTGGTGAAATTAATTCACCTTAAGGAAAGCTTATTGAGTAATTAAAAAAGAAAAGAATTGAAAAGAGATAGAAAACTTACCTGAGACCTAAGAAAGCAAGCACCTCCCTTGTCTTCATCATCTTCCTCTAAGCACACACCTCCACTAGAGAGTAAGCTTTAGCTTAGCTTTTCTTCGATTTATTGTTATCGAATTATTGTCATCAATCTGGTAAGCCTATCTCCTCAAACGATCGTTGAATTCCATGGATGTATCAAGCTTAATCTCAAGGTAGGGTTTTGAAAGTTCAGTTGAGGTTCGGTTTAAATAAATATATATATTCGTTGCACGAGAAAACATAGTAGGACTTAATTAAGAATCTGGACAAGTTAAAAGAAAAAAAAAGGGTTGCTAATCGAGGTTGACTTTAATGAGTTGACTTCGGTTTTCCCCGTGTAATTCTCTTAATTCAGGTTAAACGTCTAAACCAAGCTAACGGGGTTACATACCTTTTACTCCTCAAAGTCCGGATAATGTCTTTCAATTACCAAAAGGTTGAGGGACACCTCAGACCCGGATAGTGTCTTTCAACTGCCTCAAGGTGGATGGACGATCGATTAGGCTCAAATCCTATTCATGTTTATAGTGCACTTTAATCCTATGGCATGTCAACTATATCCGATACTTTTCTTTTAGTGTCACATAGCCAATATAGATGATACATGCATGGGAACTTACTGTTTTTCAATGCAACATAAATTCATTTCATCACTTTATTCAAAATCATGCTGAGAGCATTTTAGTCAATAGTTGTGCATCTTGTGCACCTATTTAAATCATGCTCATAGATTTCATAACATATATTTCCATAACAACTCATTTAAATCATGCTTTCATATGGTGTTTCAAAATTCAATAGCAAAATTAGAAAACACTTACTTTCGAGCTTAGCTAAGCTTGCTAGGTTTTAACTAAACTCTAAATTCCATAAATCAAACCACTTTATAGTACCAAAATACATTTTCACTCACCAACTTGATATCACCTCGATGCTGACGTCTCGATGCCAATGCCTCAACGCCTAACCGAAAATTGTATCCCAAATTAATTCCAGCCACATTCGAAACGAAAATAGAAACAACACAGCCGCACCACTACAATACCACGCACCAGAGCCCTTTTTTCCACACACCATTTCCCTCCTTCAATCATTTATTAAATCTCTTTTGTAGCGCCCCAGTTTTGGGCTTAGTATTTACCCGAGTTTGGCTAAGAGGTTCGGGTGAACCAGTTCGAGCGAGTTATGCTAGTTTCGGGATTAATTTTAAATAAATGGTTTTTGAAAGAGATAAAATATGGAAAAATATTTTATAATCTTAAAATAATGTTTTGAAGGTTTTGAAGAGTTCAATTTGATAAAATTGGATTGATTTAATTGGTATTTTGAAAACGGTGACTAAATTGAAAAAATTGCAAAATGCGTTTTAATGACTAAATTGAAGAGTGCAAAAAATTAGAATCTTTAGGGAGCTATTACACCAAGTTGTTTTCATCCTTTTCCCTTGATTTTGTGTTTTTAAAAGATTTAATTAATTGATTTAATAAATGAGTTTTATTAAAAGAGATTTTAAAAGGCTAAAACATTTTCTTACGTAACTACTTTTCTCCTAAACTTTTCTCTCAACTTTCCCATCAGCCAAACTATTTTTTCATCACTAAAATTTCCAGAGATTTATCTCTTTACATCCACTTTTGATTTCTAAATGATTCTCATGGATTCCTACAAACTATGGATTTCTTGAAGGATTTCATCTAAATCATTACAATCAATGGGGAAAGCTTGTGTTAGAGGTGATCTTTCTTTTCTCTTATCTAAAAAAGGTTCTTTAATGAAATTCCCAAGTCTTTGGCTCTCTAATTGTGATTATTAACAAGGTTTTATATTCTATTTGATAAAAATGGTGAGATCAAGGATTAAAAGATGATTTCTCAAGATTTTCGTAATGCTACTATTTTGATTGATTTGAGATTGATTTTAATCATGTTATGGATGTTAAATGATGTTGAAATAAAGGTTTTATAATAGTAAACCCGAAATGAGTTAGATTTCTAGTTGTTAGATTGCTAGATTTGTGGGTTTTGTAGAGATAATGTGGTTCTGGTGTTGGTAGAGGTATAAGGATGAAATTAGAAGGTTTTTGGATGTTAATTGACGATTAAAAGTAGATGGAAGTGTTAGGTTTTGGATGGGTTGAGTTTGTAGAGTAATCCAAAGAGATTTCAGTTGTTTCGGATAGGCGTCTTGGTGTTCTTGGACAGAGCAGCATGGTGGCTTTGATTACTGGTGTTTTAATGCATTGAGATGAATTAATCCTCTATTCTTGTGTGGTGTAAATAGGGGAGCACCGATCGGATGCGATTGGTGAAGTTCCGAGAGCTTCAGAAGCTTGATTACGCTTCGACAAAGCAAGTGAGGCGTTGTCGGTGAGTGGAATTGGTTTTAAAACCTTTCAAAGACTTTAAATCAAGGTTTGGGGGTTTAGATTGAGTTTAAAACACTAATCTAAGCCCAGAAGTAAGTTTGAGATGATTCGCTCTCGTTTCTCGTTTTTATCCCATTGATTTTTATGATCATGCTTATGTTTTGAAGATAGACGTACACCTACTATTTTATGCATGTTTTGATACATGATTGATGATTTATATGATCCCATGAGATAAAATTGTGATTTTGAAAAGATAGAACTTATTGAGAAAATTCTATGCTTTGTTTATGCTTTAGAAATGGGATGAGATTGATTTATGTTATGTGTAGAGCGTTTGTGTGTTCTCTATTTATGAGCGCAAGTGCACACTCCTATCAAGTTATAGTATAAAAGATATCATCTCCCATAGGGATTGGACAACTTGATTCGAATTATTGATCCTGCACAAGAAAAGTAAATGCACAAGTAAGGTGGATGTTGAGAAGAAAAGTAAAATAAAACACAAGTAATTAAAAAGGAAGTGATCCGATTGATAAAGAGGGTAGGGTTGTGCTGCTGCTTAGTGTGAAACTGCGTTGAATAGGTCAAGTTGTTTTGCGCTTCCAGACTCTGCTGCCTCGGCGGTGGATGGCAGGTAGAATGCTGAGACCCTCTCGTTGCACCGGTAGGGGAATGTAATTATCTCTCGGCGGCAAACTCGACAGAACTACAAGGCTCGACAAATCACTTCGAAAGTGACTCTTCTTATGTCTAAGTTAGAGTTCTGTTGATGCCCATTGCAGATAATACCAATCGCAGTGTGAATCATGCAAAGACACCAATGTTGATTCGTCCTCTTTTAGCCGCCTTAAACCCTTAACCTATGTCTAGGCTGGATTGATCGCATAATCTATAGATGAAATCGTACTTACTCCTTTCGTGAGTTCAACTCTCTCGATAACCAACAAATAGATATAATTCAACTAATCTTTCGCCTTAATTGAAAACTATGAAGAACATGGAATAAGTAAACCTTATAATTTTATTTTCAAAAACAAACTTGAAATCCTAAACAACCGTTCTCACAACTAATTACAACATAACCCAAACCCAAGGAGAGAATTAGAACATGTCGACAACAAGAAAACCTAAACTATGCCTAAGGAAAACCTAAGCTATTTTAAATTAGAATGAGTATATATAGGCATTAGCTAGGTCTAGTCCATCTTGAGGTAGAAGTCTTCAAAGTAGCTTTCCACATTAAATGTGACTTTAAACTCTGACTTCTTTGAGTTGAATGTGGACTTTATCACGTTGCCTTGTTTCACAAGCAATCTCGAGATTCCCCATCGGCGGCTCTGTCCGCTACTACAGACGTCGGAAAATTGAGTGGACAACATCGGTAGATTAAGGATTTTCTACTCTACAAATCGCACCCGGGTTCTCCAACTCCATAGCCTGTTGTCTTGGGCGGCACGATGGGCGGCGGCAGCTGCTGTCTCTATCTGGAACTGCATCAGTACAGCTCCTTAGTTCACTGCCTCAGCATCACACTCTCAGCTCCTCTTTCCCTCTGTCAGCCTCTAGTACCTAAAACCAAAAGTACACTAAAACAATACCTTTCTTTACGAAATAAAGGATAATCTAGAAAAACATGGCAAAGTAAAGAAATACTATAAAATGTAATGCATGATCCTAATTATTCCTAAAATGTACTAAAAACAGCAATAATATGAGATGGAATGTGCATAAAATATAGAACTTGTCGACAGTTTACATTATGCATTGAAAAACAGTAGGTAAATGATGTTTAAAATAAGTATATTGGCATGAGATGAGATAATTGTTAACGGATATAATTGGTCAACCAATAGGATGAGAAGTGCACTATAATATACAAAATTCGTACGTACTCTTTGGGTCGGGATTCCATCATGGTAGGTCTTGATGATGAGAGATTCCATCAAGCTCTGTGGCGATGAGAGATACCATCATGAGAGTTCAGTGATGTGAGATTCCACCGAGGTAGGACATGCCAATGTGAGATTCCGTCAAGCTATCCGTATATTCGAGTAATGTTGCTAAAATGCTAATATATAAGATTCACGTGTACCTTGATTATAAATGATTTTATGCATTCTGTTTTGCATATGAGAATATGATTTGAGAAATGCTTTTGAGAAACAAACATGTGTGGTTTTGCTTCGAGATTATGCATTTGGGTTAATGCATGAGATAGATGGTACATGTGGTTTTAATATTGTGGCTTTGCTTTGAAAATGATTTCAAGCATGAGATAGATTGAGCATGATGAGATAGAGATTTCTATTTGAGAAATGCTTTTGAAATGCATTGTTCTTGTTGGTTTTTTTAGCATCCCTTGTAACACCCCGGTTTAGGGGTCGGATGTTGAGTGTGAGAATCGGGTTCGAGTCGTTGGGCTCGTTTTAATTAAAATGGGATTTGCTTTAAAATTTAAAAGGGCTTGAATTTCACTAATGGTAAAAATGTAATTTTTAAAATAAGGGGAAAAAGATGAGTAAAAATTACCTTTTGACAAAAAAATATCACCATCTTCTTCTTCCTTTCAAATTTCCACGACATCTAAAACCTCCCCAACCCCTAAACACTATTCCATCAAATTTCTTCATCGTTTCAAGAGCTCTCTTCAAGGTAAGATCATTTTTGACTTCTCCTCTTTATTCTGAACATTTCCATGGTTTTAGATTTTCAAAAACGCCATTTTTATAGTTCTTCAAGTTTTCAAAGTTTGAGAAAAATATTGGAGCTTTAATGGGTTTTCATGTAGCTTTTGATTTGCCAAGTTTATTTATGTTTTAATCTTGCCCTTAGATGTATTATATCTCAAAATGGTGGAGTTTTATCAAAAATCCCGAAACGAGTTTTTGTGGGTATTTTAAAAGGGTGAAAATATGGGTTGTTGAGGTAGTTAGGCGTAGGAGAGTGGGGCTGATGATATAATGATGCTTGAGGATTGTTTTGAAGGTGTTTAATGGTGTTTTGAGTGTTGGAATCAATAGTTTTCTGTTGGGTTGAGTGTGAGTACGAAAATAAGGATTTTGGGGTTGGTTCATGGCTTGAAATTGTAGAGAAATGGTCTTGTGGTTGAAATCTGAATTGTGACAGTAGTTTCGGGGATGAATTGTGTAGTAATTTGTTGTTTTTGATTGATTAGAATCAAGGGAAATCGTTGGAGAAGCTTCAGGCTCGATTCTGGGAAATTGGGAGGCTTGATTCGGCTTTCTCGGTTTGCTTAAGGGTGTTCGATGAGTGGTTTATTTAAAATAGTTTTAAATTGGTTCAAGTGTGTGGTTGAGGTATTGGATTGTGCTTGGTAGGCCTATCCAAGGTAGAGATTAAGTTGGTAGCTTAACCTCTGGTTTGCTTTATGAGTTTTGCTTACTGTGCATAATGTGGACTTGTGAAGTATGTGTTTGTTTATGCATGTGGTGATATATATTGATGTTGCATAATGATGAGGATATGTTGTGTTGCATGATCTTGATATCATGGTGTGGCTTGTATAGTATGATTGGCACTAGTTAATTACCGAGTATAAATGATCGATCGTTAGGATGAGTGTGCACACGGTAGGAGTCAAATTCCCGCGTGGCCTTGGTGACATATAGTCATCAAGGAGGAGTACGGTGAGGTAATATTCCACCGGAAATTGTTAGCATGTGATGATGAGTGTAATCTCATCCATGAGTGAGAACAGTGATGAGTGTAATCCCACCAGAAGGTAAATGTTGTTAAGTACGTTGGGTGTGAAAATCCCAACGGAAGTTATTCGCATATCCGAGTAAACTAATAGTTTCCAATATACTTGTTCATGTGTGGTTGTTCTGATAAGATAATTATTATATCTTGCTTAGCATAACATGAGGTAAGATGTCATGTTCATGCATTCTTTTAATGTTTGGCTATGTTGCTATGTTAGCATATATGTATGCCTTGTGAATGTCTTAAGGATAACATGCTTTGAACCCTGCATTGTCGTTGTTTTTGTTTTAGAGCTCCCTCACTAAGCTTCTAGCTTATGCTCTCATTTTCGACAATGCAAATCACTAGTGTGGAGTTAGCAAGGAGCAAGGAAAGGGCATCCAAGCTTGTGGTAGTTGCTCAAGTATGGTTTAGTAAATAATGTAGTAGTTTAGCAATGGGGATGCTACGTGTTGTAGGAGCGTGTATCTAGACTCCTATTTTGTTAATGCTTACATGTTGTTGATTTGTAAACCATGTCTTATGAATGTTTATTGTTGTTTTGAAAGCAAGTAACCTTGCTTTATGAATGCTTATGTTTTGTAATGAAGGCATGTAATCTTGTTTATGCCATGTTTATGTTGATGCCTAAGTATTTGGATTGATGGCGTATAACCATGTTTTATGCTATGTGATGTGGATGTATGTATCTTTAAATGAAATGGTCTTGTATGTATGTTCATGTGGTTGATTGTGTTTGTAGTAGTATGAAATGCCTCTAGATTGTATGCATGTATGTTGTTTCATGATTCTTGATGAATTGGGGGATGTTTGGGAACACTTGGAGATGCAGAAATCTGTCTTTAGTGTCACACAGAGTGCAGGTGTTTCAAAACGCGTGAAGTGGTTTCGAAACGGGTGTAGCTCCAGGGATACTCGTATCGGAACGGGGGTGGTGCCGTTTCGATACAATTTGACACTGTGAGTGCCTGTTTCAGTACGTGTTTCGATACGGTTTGCCTCTGTGAAGGCCCGTTTCGAAACCTGTTTCGGAACACTTTGTTACTGGAGACCACCGTACCAGAATGGAGTGGACCGTATCGGTACGACCTAGTCTGGCTTTTAAACTGGGGCCCGTGTATCGAAACGGGCAATCATGTTTCAAAACACAAGCCTGTAAATTTGGCATTGGTCATCTTTAAGGGTTCTCAGATGATGGGCTTTAGTCCCGTTTGTCGTAAGCTTTCTCGTGAGCCTCGTATGCATCGTATGTGAATTGTTTTGGCTTCGAATGCAAGCAACCGGACTAATGTGCTACTTGGTAAATTTATATTACCTTACGCCTCGTTTGTATCTTTTCCTTTACCTTTTCCGCTACGTTTCTTACATAGGACTAAATGATACGTTTAGACAAGATAATCAATGAAAAAAAGTAGGGTTGCTAACCGAAGTGGGGCCTTAACGGGTTTCACTTCGGTTTTCCCTGTGTAACCTACTTGAACCGGTCTGTCGTCTAGTCCGGGACGAGGGGGTTACATTTGTTGGTATCAGAGCCTGAGGTTTTCGTGACCTCAGGTAGGTAAGTAATGTAAGTTTGAGGTGTAGGTAGTATTGTGAATGTTTGCCATGTATGCTCGTTGTTTGATTGTTCGCATGGTGTTTGGAAGCATGATTGTTGTGTTGAGACGTAGTGTCGTGTTCCCAATGCTACTATTGCTTATTTAAAAAGATTTTCTAAAGGGATATACTTGAGCACGTTGGACCCTTACCTTTGCTAACTAATCCTTGTGTGTTTTTTGTTTTGTAGTTGTTATCTTGCTAGCTGTGAGCTGAGACCTAGAGGCAGACCTAGAATGGTTCATCCGGAACCACGGGCAGTAGCTCCGGGAGTTGAGCCGGTTGTTGAGGCGCAGACTCCTCCACCTCCTCATTCTCCTCCTCGTCAAGAGGGAGGTGAGGCGAGTGCCAAGGTGTATGACCTCAGGTTGGCCAAGGACCGGCCGATATAGATTTGGCTCCTTTAGTTCAGGCGATAGCTGGGGCTTTTCAGGCAACAGTGGCTGGGGGTCAGACAGTGGCACAACCTCAGGGTGAGGGCACCGGTTTGCCACTTGAGAGGCTTCGCAGTTTGGGAGGTGAAGAGTTTCGAGGGTTGGCACCCGAGAGATCCGAGGCTTGGTTTGACAAGATTGTCCGTATTTTGTCTCAGATGGGTTGTACTGGAGCACGCAGACTTGGGTGTGTTATTTCTCTGCTTCAGGGTGATGCTTACACTTGGTGGATCACCATTACTACGGGCATGCCAGATGCCGAGATCACGTGGGAGTTCTTTGAGTCTGCCTTTCGTAAGAAGTATTTGGGTCCCCGTTATCTTGATGAGAAGAAGAGATAGTTCATGGCTTTGCTTTAGGGGAACTTGACAGTGACTTAGTACGAGATATGGTTTGTCAGATTGAGTCAGTATGCATCTGAGCTAGTTCCTAATGAGAGGGAAAGTTTTGACCGTTTTCGTTACGGGTTGAGTGAGGAGATAAAGAGGTACACTTTGGCTACGGACTACACGGACTTTAATGTCTTGGTCGCTATGGCCAAGGACATAGAGCACAGTTTGGGGCTAACCAAACGTTCTGGCGGTTCTAGTTCCGGGAAGAGGTCTGTCGACTTTGATAGAGGTGATGCCAAGAGGCATCGGGATAATAAGCATCACTATGATCATAAACATGGTGGTGGTAACCACGGTAGAGGCCATAAGGGCCAGAGAGCCGGTGGGCGTTTGCCCGAGTGTGCTCGTTGCGGGAGGAATCACACCGGTGAGTGTTGGGGAAATTTTCATTCGTGTTGGAACTGTGGAGCTAGAGATCACCTTAGGCGTGATTGTCCACATCAGGTTGGGTATGCACCAGTTCAGGTTCGGGCTCCTACTAGAGCTATTGGTTTTCTGAGAGGCCGTGGGCGAGGTCGAGGTAACTTCCAGCTGAGAAATGATGGCCAGTGGAACATAGCACATGTGGTTGCGGTACAACCAGAGGGTGGAGGTTAGGCTAGAGTTTATGCTCAGCGAGAAGGACAGAACGACACAGATGTGATTTCCGGTAATTTCTCGATACAGTCTCTGAGTTTGTTTTCCTTGATTAACTTCGGGTCTACGCATTCATATATTCCGAGTGAGCATGCAAAGATGTTGAATTTACCTTGTGACGTACTAGAGGTATGTGTTAGTGTTACTAGTTCCTTTGGGGACACAGTAGTGGTTATGAAGATGTACAGAAGGTGTCTGCTAATGGTTCAGTGGCATGTATTTCCAATGGATGTGATGGAGTTACCGTGCTTTGATGTGATTTTAGGTATGGACTGGCTTACAGAATATAGAGCTAGGATAGATTTCGAAACTAAGAGAGTCTACTTGAAGCTTGCGGATGACTATGAGATTGTAGTAGTAGGTGAGAATGTGAAATTCCTATCGAATGTTGTTTCAGCTTTAGAGGCTCAAAGATTGGTTGAGTTGGGTTGTGAGGCGTACCTGGCCTACATGATGAATCCGAACATGAATGAAGTTAGACCTCAGGATATCAAAACAGTGTGTGACTTTCCGAGTGTGTTTCCGGAAGAGTTGTCGAGTTTACCGCCTGATAGGGAGGTAGAGTTTGCTATAGAGACATATTCAGATTCTGCTCCTGTTTCGATTGCTCCGTACCGTATGGCACCAAAAAAACTGAAAGAGTTGAAGACTCAGTTACAAGAGTTGTCAGATAGAGGTTTTATCCGTCCAAGTTCTTCACCTTGGGGTGCTTCGATTTTTTTGTGAAGAAGAAAGGCGGTAGTATGAGAATGTGCATTGATTATAGACAGTTGAATCAGTTGACAATGAAGAACAAGTATCCCTTGTCGCGCATAGATGATTTGTTTGATCAGTTGAGAGGGGCATTAGTCTTTTCGAAGATTGATTTGAGATCCGGTTATTACCAGTTGAAGGTAAAAGAGGTTGATGTACCGAAGACAACTTTTAGGACTAGATATGGTCACTATGAGTTATTAGTTATGCCGTTTGGGTTGACAAATGCACCGGCTACTTTCATGGACACGATGAACAGAATCTTCCATCAGTACTTAGATCAGTTTGTGGTTGTTTTCATAGATGACATTTTGGTGTATTCGCGTACCGAGGAAGATCATGACCGACACTTGAGGATAGTTTTGCAGACTTTTCTAGACAACCAGTTGTACGCTAAATTGAGTAAGTGTGAGTTCTGGATCTGAGAAGTAGTCTTCCTAGGACATGTAGTGTCAGCCGAGGGTATTACAGTTGATCCAAAGAAGATAGAAGCCATTGTTTAGTGGAAGCAACCAAAGTTTGTGATAGAAATTCGTAGTTTCCTAGGCTTAGTGGGTTACTATAGGAGGTTTGTGGATGGATTCTCGAAGATAGCCGCTTCTTTGACAAAGTTGCTTCAAAAGAATGTTCAGTTTGAGTGGTCAGATGCGAGACAACAAGCCTTTGAGAAATTGAAAGAAGCTTTGACCAATGCACCGATTTTGATTCAACTAGAGTCGGGGAAAAATTATGTGATCTACAGTGATGCTTCGTATGTAGGTTTAGGTTTTGTGCTGATGCAAGACAGAAGAGTTGTGGCTTATGCCTCGAGACAGTTGAAGACTCACGAGCGTAACTATCCGACACACGACATAGAGCTAGCTGCAGTTGTGTTTGCCTTGAAGATTTGGAGACATTATTTGTATGGTGAGAAATGTACAGTGTATACGGATCACAAGAGTCTAAAGTACATAATGACACAACGAGAGTTGAACCTTATATAACGTAGGTGGCTAGAGTTGCTTAAGGACTATGACCTCACGATTAAGTACCATATGGGTAAAGCCAATGTAGTGGCTGATGCTTTGAGTAGGAAGGTAGTTGTTGAGTTGAGAGCCATGTTTGCTAGTTTGAGCTTGTCCGGTGATGGTGGTTTAGTGGCCGAGCTTCAGGTTAGACCTACCTTAGGCCAGTTGATTAGAGAGAAACAACCCTTAGATAGATCTTTGGCACCTCATGTGCAAGATATAGCCGAGGGTAGACCGTCGGACTATAGTTTCAGTGCTGATGGGGTCTTGTGTTTAAGAGATAGAATAGTTGTACCGGTGGATAGTGATTTGAGATGTACTATCTTGACCGAAGCACATAGTAGCCCATTTGCTATGCATCTCAGTAGTACGAAGATGTACCGTGATTTGGAGAATGAATACTATTGGGTTGGTTTGAAGAAAGACGTAGCCGATTTCGTGAGTAAGTGTATGGTATGTCAGAGAGTGAAGGCAAAACATCAGGTTCCTTTAGGTTTGTTGCAACCGTTGAGGATTCCGGAATGGAAGTGGGAAAATATCACTATGGATTTCGTTTCCGGTTTGCCTTTGACTCCTATGAAGAAGAACTCAGTTTGGGTCATAGTTGATCGGTTCACGAAATGTGCACACTTTTTAGCTGTTAATACGACTTACTCCTTAGATAGGTTGGCCGGTTTGTACATCGGTGAGATTTTGAGACTGCATGGTGTGCCGAAGTCGATTGTGTCTGACAGATATCCTAGATTTACAGCCAGATTTTGGGAGTGTTTGCATACAGCTTGGGTACCTGATTGAATTTCAGCACGTCGTATCATCCTCAGTCAGATGGTCAGTCGGAGAGGGTTATACAGACTTTAGAGGATATGTTACGTTGTTGCATTATTGATTTTCAGGGTACTTGGGAGAAACACTTGCCTTTGGTCGAGTTCGCAATAACAGTTATCAGTCGAGCATTTTGATGGCTCCGTATGAGACATTGTATGGTAGAAAATGTAGAACTCTGGTTTGCTGGGCCGAAGCAAGTCAGAAGTTGTTACCGATGCCGGATTTCCTTAAGGAGACTACCGATAAGGTGAAGTTAATTTGTGATCGTTTGAAGGCAGCTTCGGATAAGCAGAAGTCTTATGCCGATTTGAAGAGGAAAGAAGTTGAGTATGACGTGGGAGATAGAGTGTTCTTGAAAGTCTCTCCGTGGAAGAAGGTGATGAGGTTTGGCAGAAAAGGGAAATTGAGTCCGAGGTACATTGGGCCGTATAAGATTGTGAAGAGAATCGGTCTGGTTGCTTATCAGTTACGTTTTCCATCCGAGTTAGAGAAGATCCACAATGTGTTCCATGTTTTGATGCTTCGTAAATATAGATCAGATCTGTCGCATGTTATGCATGTGTAAGAGATTGAATTGAATCCAGATTTGATGTATGATGAGGAACTAGTTGAGATCTTAGCCTCAGACAACAAAGTGTTGCATGGTAGATCGATTGAGTTGGTCAAAGTGAGGTGGCAACGTCGAGGTGTGGACGAGGCCACTTGAGAGAGAAAGGAAGATATGGAAAGGCAGTTTCCGTATCTCTTGCAATCATGTAATTTCGAGGACGAAATTCCTTAAGTGGGCGAGAGTTGTAACACACAGGTTTAGGGGTCGGATGTTGAGTGTGAGAATCAGGCTCGAGTCGTTCGGCTCGTTTTAATTAAAATGGGCTTTGCTTTAAAATTTTAAAGGGCTTTAAAATTTCCACGACATCTAAAATCTCCCCAACCCTTAAACACTATTCCATCAAATTTCTTCACCATTTCAAGAGCTCTCTTCAAGGTAAGATCATTTTTGACTTCTCCTCTTTATTCAGAACATTTCCATGGTTTTAAATTTTCAAAAACACCATTTTTATAGTTCTTCAAGTTTTCAAAGTTTGAGAAAAATGTTGGAGCTTTAATGTGTTTTCATGTAGCTTTTGATTTGCCAAGTCTAGTTATGTTTTAATCTTGTCCTTAGACGTATTATATATCAAAATGGTGGGGTTTTATCAAAAATCCCGAAATGGGTTTTTGTGGGTATTTTAAAAGGGTGAAAATATGGGTTTTTGAGGTAGTTAGGCGTAGGAGAGTGGGGCTATTGATATAATGATGCTTAAGGGTTGTTTTGAAGGTGTTTAATGGTGTTTTGAGTGTTGGAATCAATAGTTTTCTGCTGGGTTGAGTGTGAGTACGAAAATAAGGATTTTTGGGTTGGTTCATGGTTTGAAATTGTAGAGAAATGGTCTTGTGGTTGAAATCTGAATTGTGACAGTAGTTTCGTGGATGAATTGTGTAGTAATGTATTGTTTTTGATTGATTAGAATCAAGGAAAATCGTTGGAGAAGCTTCGGGCTTGATTCCGGGAAATTGGGAGGCTTGATTCGGCTTTCTTGGTTTGCTTAAGGGTGTTCGGTGAGTGGTTTGTTTTAAATAGTTTTAAATTGGTTCAAGTGTGTGGTTGAGGTTTTGGATTGTGCTTGGTAGGCCAATTCAAGGTAGAGATTAAGTTGGTAGCTTAATCTCTGGTTTGCTTTATGAGTTTTGCTTAATGTGCATAATGTGGACTTGTGAAGTATGTGTTTGTTTATGCATGTGGTGATATATATTGATGTTGTATAATGATGAGGATATGTTGTGTTGCATGATCTTGATATCATGGTGTGGCTTGTATAGTATGATTGGCACTATTTAATTACCGGGTATAAATGATCGATCATTAGGATGAGTGTGCACACGGTAAGAGTCAAATTCGCGCGTGGCCTTGGTGACGTATAGTCATCAAGGAGGAGTACAATGAGGTAATATTCCACCGGAAATTGTTAGCATGTGATGATGAGTGTAATCCCATCCATGAGTGAGAACGGGGATGATGTAATCCCAACGAAAGGTAAATGTTTTTTAGTACGTTGGGGGTGAAAATCCGAACATAAGTTATCCGCATATCCGAGTAAACTAATAGTTTCCAATATACTTGTTCATGTGTGGTTGTTGTGATATGATAATTATTATATCTTGCTTAGCATAACATAGGGTAAGATGCCATGTTCATGCATTCTCTTAACGTTTGGCTATGTTACTATGTTAGCATATATGTATGCCTTGTGAATGTCTTAAGGATAACATGCTTTGAACCCTGCATTGTCGTTGTTTTTGTTTTAGAGCTCCCTCACTAAGCTTCTAGCTTACACTCTCATTTTCGACAATGCATATCACTGGTGTGGAGTTAGCAAGGAGCAAGGAAAGGGCATCCAAGATTGTGGTAGTTGCTCAAGTATGGTTTAGTAAATAATGTAGTAGTTTAGCAATGGGGATGCTACGTGTTGTAGGAACGTGTATCTAGACTCCTATTTTGTTAATGCTTACATGTTGTGGATTTGTAAACCATTTCTTATGAATGTTTATTGTTGTTTTGAAAGCATGTAACCTTGCTTCATGGATGCTTATGTTTTGTAATGAAGGCATGTAATCTAGTTTATGCCATGTTTATGTTGATGCCTAAGTATTTGGATTGGTGGCTTATAACCATGTTTTATGCTATGTGATGTGGATGTATGTATCTTTGAATGAAATGGTCTTGTATGTATGTTCATGTGGTTGATCATGTTTGTAGTTGGATGAAATGCCTCTAGATTGTGTGTATGTATGTTGTTTCATAGATCTTGATGAATTGGGGGATGTTTGGGAACCCTTGGAGATGCAGAAATCTGTCTTTAGGGCACACAGAGTGAAGGTGTTTCAAAACGCGCGTAGTGGTTTCAGAACGGGTGTAGCTCCAGGGATACTCGTATCGGAACGGGGGTGGTGCCGTTTCGATATGATTTGACACTGTGAGTGCCCGTTTCAGTACGTGTTTCGATACGGTTTGCCTCTGTGAAGGCCCGTTTCGAAACCTGTTTCGGAACATTTTGTTACTGGAAACCCCTGTACCGGAATGGAGTGGACCGTATCGGTACGGCCTTGTCTGGCTTATAAACTAGGGTCCGTGTATCGAAACGGGCTAGCTTGTTTCGAAACACAGGCATGTAAATTGGGCATTTGGCATCTTTAAGGGTTCTCAGATGTTGGGCTTTAGTCCCGTTTGTCGTAAGCTTTCTCGTGAGCCTCGTATGCATCGTTTATGAATTGTTTTGGCTTCGAATGCAAGCAATCAGACTAATGTGCTGCTTGGTAAATTTATATTACCTTACGCCTCGTTTGTATCTTTACTTTATCTTTTTCGCTGTCATTTCTCAAATAGAACTAAATGATACGTTTAGACAAGATAATAAATGAAAAAAAAGTAGGGTTGCTAACCGAAGTGGGGCCTTAACGGGTTGCGCTTCGGTTTTCCCCGTGTAACCTGCTCGGACCGGTCTGTCGTCTAGCCCGAGACGAGGGGGTTTCATCCCTCACTATGCATTATTGCTTACGCTCTTTTTTCCAACAATGCAGAGAATTAGCATCTTTAGGGGTAGCGAAGAAGCAAGAAGGGAACCAAGGAGTGAGACTTAGCTGAAGTATGGTTTTATGTTTGCTTATTAGTAGTAATCGGCAATGGGAGGAAGCTTTTATGTTTTGGGAGTGTGTGTTTTGAAACTCTCTGTTTTGGGGCAAGTTTGTGATGCCTTTAATGACTTGTAATTGGCCTTTACTTGTTGGTATTTGCTTCGGTTTGAGTTTTGACTCTTGAGTGGCTATTTTGCTTAGGTTGCATGCCTATAGATTTCCTTAATGCATATTGACATGTTGTGTTGTTGATATTGCTATGAATGATTGAGGTTTGATGTTTAGATATGTTGTATGCATGTTGGAAGCATGTTGGAATGAGTTTGAATGGATTAAAGTATGAGAAACCAGCAAAAAGTGTCATTACAGGACCAAGTGTTTTAGTACACCTAAGCATGTACCGAAACAGTGTGCCTGAAATGGCTTAGAGGTTTTGAAACGAAGAAGGGGGATTCGATACGTTTTGCTACTGGAATCATGTGTTCCGAAACACCTTTGAGGCTATTTCGATAAGGGCCCGAGCTTCGTGCCGCTTGACCCTGTTCCGATATAGCTGCTTCGGTATATGACAACCTGTACCGAAACGCCCTGCAATTAAGTTGGTTATTGGAATCTTTTGAAGTTCTATTTCTTTATGTTTTAGTCCCTGAATATTGTGGATGCAATTAAATTAGCTTGGATGATTGTTTTGAATTGAGATTTGACTAAGAGGCATGTAATGTGACTAATTAAAGGTTGTTAAAATAAAAATGGCATAAGTCTCTGTAATTTGATAAAATTACAATATGGTCCCTAAAATATGTTTGTATGCAATTGGGTCCCTAATCGTAGTTTGATTGAGTTGCAAATTGTTCCATTATGTAGTTTATCACTTAGGATAATAATGAGCATCTAGACAAGATAAAATGAAAAAAAATTAGGGTTGTTTATTGGAGTAAACTTCCCTGTTTACTTCAATATTTCCTGTGTGACCCGTTCAGTTCGGGCTATCGTCCAGAACGGGTCGAGGGGGTTACATTTGGTGGTATCATAGCCAGGTTTTGAAAGATTTGGGAGGTAAGGTTGATGTGATATTGTTGCTTGGTTGATTTATTAATGAACACTATGCACGGTGATTGTTTACGCTAAGTTAAGACCATTGTTTTGATTTGCGTGTGATGCACGGTGTATTATAACATGACTTATGATTGTTATGTATTGTTGGGGGAAAGGTTAAGTGTAATACCCCAATTCATAGCCTAGTTGAAAACCCCAAATAAATAGGAAAGAAAGTATAAACATTTTATACAATAACAAAGATCAGAATGAATGGAAGTAATATCACAAAATTAGTTAACTGTATAATGTATTCATAATATAATAGGAAAAAATGTGTTAAAAATCTTATGGAAATTAACATTTTAAGTAAATGATATGTATATTATGTTAGTGGGATTTAGCACATGGTCTTAAGCAACCCATGTGTCATCTCACTTTGACACTCGGCTAAAGAAAAATCATAGTTTTGCTCCATCATTCTCCACTCACACTACCACCGAAACTAAGTGATTTTTTTAGGGGAGAAAATCTGGAAAACTAAACCGCAAATAAAAAAGGATTCAAGTGAATGAGGGCTAGAAATTAAACCTTAGATGCATGCATGTTTATAAGAAGCCCAAGTGCTCTTGTGCTTAACCGATTTCCACTCTATTTTTTTATTGTTTAGGGTTTTTAATTCTGGAAAATTGATGAAAATTTAGTGTTATTGTCTGGATTGGCTGCTGGGTAATTGGTAATTGCATTTAGAATGATAAAACAAGCATGAAATGATCATATAAAACTGTTGAAATTGGTAGATTAGACTTAACATTTTGCTTCTGGAAAATTTGGAAATTTGAAGAGTTAGAAATGATTTCGGGAAATTTATGTTTGAAGGTGTTAAATATGGTTATGAGAATATGTAGAAGTAACTGGTAAAATAAGATTAGCTGGTGAAGCCAAGAATATAAGTTATAAGGAGCTTAAGATATAAATTAGTGTAATCTGCCCAGCACTGCCCTGTTCTGGACAGTGACCTTTAAAAATTCACCAAAAAAATACATGGAATTTAGACCTGAAATTTTGATAGAAAATACTTGGGTATGTGTAGTTTAACTAGAAACAAACGGCACTAAAATTTGATATCTATAGAAAAATATGGAACTAAAATTGTAGAGGTGCTATAAACTGTCAAGAACTGCAAAATGCCCTATGTTTAAATAATAAACTATATTGGTTGAGAAATGAGAAAAATATGTACCATACATGGTTGTAAATCTGTGTAAATAAGCTTTCTAGAATGGTAAAGTAATCGAAATTTGGATATGTGTGTAAAACGATATGCCCAGATTGGTAACAAGTACTCAATCTACCAATAAGAAAATGGATTTGAATGTTAATGTTGGCATTTGTGTAAATGAGTGTAACACCCCCCTTCCCGGTCTAGTCGAGAATCGGGTCGGAAGGTGCTATCGATGATCAATAAAGTAATCGATGCGACAAAATTCCAGTTTAATCTTAACATTTACATCAACAACATTCAATAACACAATACTTCGATGTATATAGGTCTAATTAATCCACACGAATCAATAATTAATCAATTAGGAATACATATTAAATATTACAAGTTTTAGGGACCAAACTGTAAATTTGATAAATTAGGGGGTTTTTCGATACAATTGGTTATACTACATTGAAATTCATCACAATATTAACATACCTGTGAAGTTTCACACAATTTGGAGTCCATTAGCCCATTCAATTTAATCCTTTAAGATTCAGTGACTAAAATGTGAACATTGCAGTCTGTTTTATATGCCTTTAACTAACTTAGCTAACCCCGTTTTGAAACACCCTAGGGCTGTTTCGATTCGAGTGGACGATGGTCAACCCTCGTTGACTTACCCTTTAGACTGTATCGATATGGATATGCCTTGTATCAAAACGGGTTGACTTCTTTTGACTTTGACTTTGACCCGTTCGATACGCTATACACCCGTATCGAAAAGAGGGATTACAGTGAAAAATGTTTCGAAACTGCCAAGAATCGTTTCGGTACGCCCTATTCCTCATGTTCAATTATTCTTACCTGTATCGAAATGACATCACCCGTTTCGATACGGCCTGGCCTATATTGATAGATTTTTGCTGGTATTTATTCAATTTGACTTACCGAACGATGTCCGAATGCATCGAAACTTCACGCACAACATTTCTATGGTATAAAATACTAGCATGCCAAGTTTCATGACCATTCGAATACGTTTACCATGTTCTGACCATTATGAGCCAAGTATGCACTTTTTAACTACTTTAAGCCAAACAAAAGGGCCATTTAGGGCCATCAACCATATTTTTACATAGGCATCACAAAAACATATCAAAATGGGCATAAAATACTAGTTCCACTACTTTGCCACCTTCCTAGGAGTTCATAAGTCAAAACACATTACATTAGGGCTTGTAGTGACTTGTCTTGCCTCGACAATCCGATCCTTCTACGCACGATCTTTCAACCTGTAATGCATGAGATGAGACACATTAGGCATACATTGCCTAGTGAGATAGTCATAAACAATATGAACATTAATGTAACAAGTATTTATATACATGCTCTCATGGTTGTAATTATCCATACTATGCATAAATAAAAAATGTTTAACATATTTATT
Organism: Hibiscus trionum; assembly: GCA_030270665.1. Classification (NCBI taxonomy): domain Eukaryota; kingdom Viridiplantae; phylum Streptophyta; class Magnoliopsida; order Malvales; family Malvaceae; genus Hibiscus; species Hibiscus trionum. The sequence goes on along the minus strand of BSYR01000007.1, from coordinate 759,881 downwards.
TCATCATTAACCCTTGGATTGAATCAAGATAGTGGATACGAGAATTCCTACGCCTCGCCAAATCAATGAATGGTCTAGTCCCTCCGCCTCGCCAATATGACCAATATCAATACACATCCCTCCGCCTCACCAAATCAATATAGGTCGTAGCCTTAGAACTGTAGTCCACCCGTACATTGAGCTCATGAATTCTGTGGCATGTCAATTGTATCCAATGTCTATTCAAATCCAAGGTTTCAATGTTCATATCCATATCCAATATTCAATGAGGAATTCCAATGACCAATGATTTCAATAATATCAATAATAACATGTATCATAATCAATGTTTCATTATTCAATGTCAATATCAATGTCCAATAATTTCTTTGCAATGTTTCAATGACAATGACAATACTCAATGACAATACCAATAGCTATGCCCGATGTTCAATAAAAAACTTACCGACACTTACCAAAGTGTCCGTTTAATGATCCGATGCAACTTCCTCAAGGGTAATGTTACATAAATGATCGAAAACGACAATAACAGATTCGGGAAGGCTTTTCGCCTAATCCTGAGACTCCGACAACACTCACCTTGACAATCTGAAGCTTTCAAGTCTCTCGGGTGATAATCCTCTTGTTCCTATCTTTGGATGGAGACGATGGGTGCTCTTTATCAACTTCTTGAGCTAGGAAATCAAAAGAAGACTATTAGGATCGATATTACGATATCAAAATCAATATAACGATATCAAAATAAATATAACGATATTAAAATCGATAACCGATCTCAATATAGATGGCAATGATGAGATAACTATGGATGGTCAAAACCCTAGCTTGTGATTAAGCTTGGTATATCTATGGAATCCAACGATTGTTTGAGAATTATTTCTTACCCGAACGATAGCAATGATTCGATAACAATAACTTGAAGAAAATCTAAGGTTAAGTTTCCTCTCCAATAGAGGTGCTTGCTTAGTTGAAGATGAAGATGACTATTGAGCGGTTTGCTTTTCAAGGCTTGGTAAGTTCTATCTCTCTTTCCTTTATTTATTAATTATTTCGCTTTTAAAGCGCTAGTTAGCCGATTGGTTGTCCTCACAAAGAAGGAAACTAATTTCATTTATCCACGTAGTGCAATTTATAATTGAGGAGGGGCTAATCGCAAGGTTAGTCCCTCAACTCTCAATGCTTTACAATTTTGACTCCAAACTCCCAATTTCCACAATTTAGCCTCTATAATGGTTTTGATACTATTCAATAGGGTCAAATAACAATAATTAACTATCCAATACTATATTTAGACTTCATCAATGTAAAATTTCTGATCACCGGAACCCAATTTCGACTATACTAGATTTTGGGGTGTTACAATGAGCTTATCTGTTTGAATTGACTTCTAATATGTTTCATATATATTTGTATGTGAATAACAAGATCAAGAACTTTAAGAGATTTTGGAGGAATCAAGGGTTAGGCAACAAAATAGGAAGAACAAGATCATTGCTATCAAAGAACAAGATTAGCTTGGAGTTGTGAGTGTAGCTATCATTAGGGTTAGGATTTAGGTCCTGAACATGTTATTTATGTTTATAATGTTCTTGAATGATGCTATGAAATTGACTTTAAAGTATACTTGGTAAACATATAAAGGAAGGATGATATTAATTACAAATGGTAACATGTGATAAAATAAGTGAATTGATGTGTTACTTGTGCTATAATGAGTTTGAACATGAACTTGCTTGCTCCCTTGATTGTTTTGATTTGTTCGTTGATGAAACATGACATGAAATGATCTCTCTTGAAATTGAACTATGGTTCATTAGCCTAAGGGCTCTTGATATTGATACATGAATATTGATCACTTGAATATGTCATGATTCTTGTCTAGCTGGTTATATGATCCTAGATTCTTGATCATATGATTAAATAATGCCTTGGTAACTAGTGAGTCATAGGTAGGATAGTATGCCATAGAGTCTTGAGCTCATTTGTGTTGGGTGGTCTACGGACCGGGCTAAGGCCCTTTGTTTTGGGGACAGTAGGAGGGATGTGTGTTGTGGTCTTTGGCGATAGTAGGAGGGATATGGCCAGATATTTGTTTTGGCAAAAATTGTTTGGCGACTCGATTACCTAGACTCGACTATAAAACAAGGCTTAATCTTGAAATTGAATAAGAAAGCTTACTGATATGAAATTGTGTTTACATGAAATGAAATTGATCTTTTTCATGCTTGCTTACATGATATCTTATTCCATGAAACTTGATTGATTGTTATACATTCGACTTCTTGATGATAACATGTATTTGATTGGTTGAAAAATCAGATCGATATATGTACTCATGTGACCTTGATTTGCCATGATTAATGGTTAGAATAACTTAAATGAAATGATATGAAAATATGTCTAAATATGATCAAATGAATGCAAGCCTTGGACAAGCATGATTCTTGTGAACCGAGCTAGGCCTTCCTTGATCTAAAATACACCTGTTAAATGAATATTCTAGCCTAGCCTAGGTTGCTACCTCACTAAGTACATAACCGTACTTATCACTCTCGTTTTATTCTTCCCAAACTACAGGTTCGTAGATTGCAAACTAGATCGATTGGAGGCAAGGCAAGACAAGTTATAGCTCTAAGTCTGAACTCACTCTTATGTAAACTCCTAGTTGGTGGCCTTAGCTTTGTAATTAGATACATGTTCATGCAATTTGAGCCTATGTTTAGCTATGTATATATTTGAGATATCATGCTTAGTATAACTTGATAACATGGCTGGGTTGATAACATGTGATGTTAATACATGCTTTGGTAGGAAGTCTCAATGTTATATCTATTTTTGGATGACTTGCTTAACATGTGGAATGTTGTCTTGTGAAAAGGATTGATGTTTAGGTCCCTATTAGTGTGATTGAATGTTTGATATGTATAGCATGTTAATTGAATAAGCTTAAGTGCATAGATGAATTCATGGACCCCTAGTACATTCGAATAGATTGAATAACGTTTTATGTATGTTTGAGTTCATGAATTAGGTACATGATAGTGTGATTGTTTGGTTGAATTTCCTTGACATTCTATTTGAATGAATGTAAAGGTTTTAGGTTCATAATATTGTGAATTATACCATGTTTTTTGTAAAGACGCCATTCGAATGGTATAGGTAAAAAGCTTAATGTAGTTAGTTGATTCAATGCTTAAGATTTAGGTGAAATAAGCTATGCATTCTTGTTACATGGATCATATGATTAAGTCATGAATTAGTATTGATATTTTTGATATAGTTATTTATGTTTCGAATGCCATGATGTCTAGGTGAAATGATCTAGTTTACATTATATGCTTGTAGTATGTGTCTAAGTTAAGTTTAATTATTATGACTTGATTGATGATTGAATCATGTTAATAATTGAAGTATGAATTGTGTTAACAAGTTATGTTGATTGCGTAAACATGTACTAAGAGTCTAACTTATCAAATAGGGTAAGTTAGGCAAAAGTTTTTTATTATTCAGGTTTATGTTGCTTTGAGTAGCATTCCTTAGTCGGTTTATGACTAAACCATGTGAGGGGTGTTACATTTATTGGTATCAGAACATTGGTTTCGTCGATTCTCGGACAAAACCGGGCCTATTGCATTATGTAGGAATAAATTTGCCACCTAGGAGTTGTATATACACAATTAAGCTTGTCACTTGCCTAACCAACTCTTCCTTGTTTAACAATATAGACACATGTATGAAACGAGACTAGTGCGGGACGGTGAAAGTCTCGAGGGTTCCTCCAATGAGGGCGAGAGTGTTCAAGTGACTCAGAGACCATCGAACACTAGAAAAGAAAAAGGATAGATACAAGATGAACCAAAGAATAACGTACCGAAAACGGTAGCCCATGCTACTAATCTGGTGCAACAAGAGTGCTTTAACAGCATGAAAGAAATGTTTGATCAGCTCATAATGCCTTTAAAACGAGATTCCCATGTTCAAGCTCCTTTTCCTACACCATCTGGGGCTCCTATCGACAAGCTCGCTAAACATTGAACTTACACTTTCACTGATGCTGATGAGGCTAATCCAGAAGTTGACGAATATTGGCTTGAGGCCAATATTAGAATTCTGACCAAACAACTTTCTTGTTCGGATGAACATAAGCTCGAGTGTGTTATCGCGCTACTTGCGGATGAAGCATTAAGTTGGTAGGAAACCACAACTTTGACCGTACTTCCTGAAAAGTTCACTTGGAAATTCTTCCTCGATGAATTCAATACGAAGTACGCTAGCGAACAATATCTCGCTAAACATCGTAAGCAATTCTTGTATTTAAAACAAGGTGGGAGACCTATTGAGAAGTACGTGAGCGACTTTTGCAAGTACTGTAAATACGGGTCCGAATATATCAAAACCGAAGCGGACAAGTGTCAGATGGTCATTGACGGCCTTAACAATGAACTTAGCCCTATTTTCACTGTCGTTTAAATCACGAATTTTCAAAGTCTCGTCAATCGAGCTATTTCCACTGAAGCGAAGATGAAAGGACAAGCGGTCGAGGCAAGATGATCGACCCCAATGACAATCTAAAAAGTCTAAGTACTCAGGTGGAAATTTTTCGAGTCATACTCCCTCTCAAAAGAATATCTACATACCGAAACCTCAGTCGGTAATCAAGTCTTCAACCCCAACAATGTATGTTGATAGTACGAGTAATACAGGCAAAGCTTCACAAGTGCCTACTTGAAAATTCTGTTAGAAACATCACTCGGGTCAATGTAGGACCAAGTCTAATCTGTGTTATCTTTGCAGAGGATTCGATCACTACATCAAGGATTGTCCGCAGAACCCGAACAAGCTTCCTACTCGATCTCTAGTGGTTGCTAGTTTAGCACCAAATGCCCGAAATAAAGCTCCTCAACCTGTTCACTCAGGAAATCAGGGTAAAGGTATAAGGCCATCCTCGGCCACCACACACCAGGAATCTCGAGCCCCTGCTCGTATTTATCATATCTGAGGAAAAGAGGAGGAAGAAGCTTGCGATGTAATCGCAGGTACAATCGAGTTAAATTCAGTTCCTGCTTATGCTTTGATTGAATCGAGATCTACTCATTCCTTCGTATGTTTTGCTATGTTAATGAAAGCTAGTTTGAAGACTAAAACTGTCGAAAATCATTTGGTAGTATCGAACCCAATATGAGGCTTAATGAATATAAACTTTGTTTGTAAAGACACCCCTATTACTATACAAAAAATACCTTTCCCTATTGACCTCTATGTGCTACCAAACTGTGAATTTGGTCTAGTACTAGGGTTAGACTTGTTGGGTAAACATGAAGTCTTGTTAGATTTCCAAAATAGGTGACTATACTTACGAGGTTTAGGAAAAGAATCAATCATGTTAATAGACAAGAAACCGACATCTATCTTTGTTGTTATGGCTTTACAAGATGAAATCAATTTCAACTTACCTAATATGCCTGTTGTTTGAATACATCAATGTTTTTTCCGAGGAACTCTCAGGCCTTCCTCCAACTCGAGAAGTGCAATTTGGAATTGAAGTTTAGCCTGGAACAAATTCGGTGTCCATTACGCCTTATCGTATGGCACCCGTACAATTGAAAGAACTCAAGAAACATATTCAAGAATTAGAGGATAAAGGATTCATCCGACCTAGCACATCTCCCTGGGGTGCTCTGGTCCTGTTCCTGAAAAAGAAAGATGGTACAATGCGACTTTGCATCGATTACCGGCAATGGAACAAAGTAACGATAAAAAACAAGTATCCTTTGCCTAGGATTCAAGACTTGTTCGATCAACTCAAGAATGTTTCCGTGTTTTTTAAGATCGACCTTTGATCGGGTTATTATCAAATGAGGGTGAAATGAAGATGTACCCAAAACAGCCTTTCGGACTCGTTACGGCCATTACGAGTTTCTTGTGATGCCATTCGGGTTAACAAATGCCCCTGCTGCATTCATGGACCTGGTGAATCGAGTTTTCAAGACTTTCATCGACAAGTTTGTGATCGTCTTCATAGATGACATCCTTGTCTATTCCCAGAATAAGGAGGAACATGTCGAACACCTCTGGATCGTGCTCCAAACACTCTGAGAACGTCAATTGTTCGCCAAGTTCACTAAGTGCGAATTTTGTCTATCAAAAGTTTCATTCCTCGGATATGTTATATCAGCCGAAGGAATTAAAGTCAACTCCAAGAAAGTTCAAACCATCTTAGATTGGAGACCTCCGAGAAATGTGAGCGAGGTCCGAAGTTTCCTCGGTTTAGCCGGGTACTACCGAAGATTTGTGAAAGGGTTCTCGGTGATTGCCGCATCGTTAACCAAGCTTCTTAGAAAAGATGTAACATTTGAGTGGTCGGAAAAGTAGCAACAAAGTTTCGATCCACTAAAACAAGCCCTGACTCATGCCCGGATCTCGTCCAACCAGAATCAGAAAAAGAATTCACCGTGTACAGTGATGCATCACATTCGGGCCTCGGGTGTGTCTTGATGCAAGAAGGCAAAGTGATCACGTACGCATCTCGACAATTGAAGCCTCACGAACTGAATTATCGTACACATGATCTCGAATTAGCGGCCATTGTATTCGTACTCAAAATTTGGAGACACTACTTGTACGGTGAAAGGTGCAAATTGTTTACCGATCATAAAAGTCTCAAATACATCTTGACTCTAAAAGACTTGAATTTGAGACAAAGAAGATGGCTTGAACTAATCAAAGATTATGATTTGATTATTGACTACCATCCAGGTAAAGAAAACTTGGTTGCTGATGCCCTTAGTCGAAAATCATACTCGGGTAACTCTTCAAAATTAAATCTTAGTGAATTCATTCGCATTAAATTTTCCTTGAAATAAAAGTAATCATTCGAACATCACTAACTAATCTTGTTCGCACCTTTGTAGCTTCCATGGTTATCAATGCAGATTTTCGTATGATTAAGAAACATGGATTCTTATATGAACTACAAGTGCACTCCAGCTTAATCCCGAGAATTAAAGAATTGCAACAAGTTGATCCTGAACTTCAAAAGATCATTTCGACGCTTGATTTTGAGCCTAACCCTAACTTCTCCTTAAAGTCGAATGGACTCCTCTATTTCCAAGATAGAGTATGTATTCCTGATAACGACAATCTAAAACGAGAGATGTTACAAGATGCTCATCAAAGTCCGTTCTTGATACACCCGGGTTCGGTCAAAATTTATAAAGAATTGAAATCCTTGTACTGGTGGTCAGGCGAAGTCGGCTATCACTGAATTTGTGTCCAAGTGTTTAACGCGCCAACGAGTCAAAGCCAAGCATAAAGTATCTACAGGATTTCTTCAACCGATCGAACTACCGCAATGGAAGTGGGATCGGATCACTATGGGTTTCGTAACCAGTCTTCCTTGTACTCAAAGAAAGAATGATGTCGTGTGGGTGATTATTGATAGATTCACGAAATCGACTCATTTTCTTCCTGTCCAATGAACCTGAGTTTAGATAGTGTAGCTGAGTTGTACATTCGAGAAGTGATTCAGCTACATGGTGTACCATCCTCGATAATCTCTAACAGAGATCCTATAGATTTTCATCCCGATTTTTGAGATCTTTACAACGAGCTCTTGAAACCAAGTTGAACTTGAGCACGACATTTCATCCACAAACCGATGGACAATCAGAAAGGGTGATACAAGTACTCAAAGATATGTTGCGTGCTAGTGTAATTGACATCGAAAAGAAGTGGGAGAAATCTTTACCACTCGTAGAGTTCGCCTCCAACAATAGTTACCAGACATCGATCCAAATGGCCCCGTATGAAGCGTCGTACGGGAGAAGATGTAGAACGCCATTGTGTTGGTCGAAATTGGGTGAAAACAAAGTATTGGGACCTCAATTGTTACGGGAGATGGAAGAACAAGTTTGGTTGATTCATAATCGACTAAAAGAAGCCTTCGATAGACAAAAGGCGTATGTTGACTTGAAAAGGAGAGACGTCCAATATAATGTTGGAGATAAAGTCCTTCTCAAAGTGTCACACTGGAAGAAAAATTTTAAATTTGGGAAGAAAGGAAAGCTTACTCCTCATTTTATTGGACCGTTCGAAGTGATTGAAAGAATAGGTCCGGTGGCTTATCGACTCGCACTTCCTCCCAAGTTCGATAAAATCCATAATGTCTTTCACGTTTCGATGCTAAGACGACACCGGTCTGATCTGTCCCATATACTTGAGCCTGAAGATGTTGAATTGAATCATGACCTTTCCTATGAAGAAGAACTTGTCCAAATCCTTGATTGGGAAGTAAAAAGACCCCGAAACAAGAATGTACCTCTTGTAAAAGTTCTGTGGAGGAATCACAAAGTCGAAGAAGCGATGTGGGAACCTGAGGATACGATGAAGAAACAATATCCTCATCTTTTCAATTTAGGTAAATTCGAGGACGAATTTATTTTTAAGGGGGGAGGAATTGTAATACCCCAATTCATAGCCTAGTTGAAAACCCCAAATTAATAGGAAACAAAGTATAAACATTTTATACAATAACAAATATTAGAATGAATGGAAGTAATACCACAAAATTAGTTAACTGTATAATGTATTCATAATATAATAGGAAAAATGTGTTAAAAATCTGATGGAAATTAACATTTTAATTAAATAATATGTATATTATGTTAGTGGGATTTAACACATGGTCTTAATCAACCCATGTGTCATCTCACTTTGACACTCGGCTAAAGAAAGAGCATAGTTTTGCTCCATCATTCTCCACTCACACTATCACCGAAACTAAGAGATTTTTTTAGGGGAGAAAATCTGGAAAACTAAACCACAAATCAGAAAGGATTCAAGTGAGTGAGGGCTAGAAATTAAACTTTAGATGCATGCATGTTTATAAGAAGACCATGTAAGTGTTCTTGTGCTTAACCAATTTCCACTCTGTTTTTTATCATTTTTTAGGGTTTTTAATTCTGGAAATTTGATGAAAATTTAGTGTTGTTGTCTTGATTGGTTGCTGGGTAATTGGTGATTTCATTTAAAATGATAAAACAAGCATGAAACGATGATATAAAACTTTATAAATTGGCAGATTGGACTTAACATGTTGCTTCTGGAAAATCTGGAAATTTGAAGAGATAGAAATGATTTCTGGAAATTCATGTTTGAAGGTGTAATCTGCCCAGGACTGCCCTGTTCTTGACAGTGACCTTTAAAATTTCACCAAAAATAAAATACATGGAATTTTGACCTGAAATTTTGATATAAAATACTTGGGTATGTCTAGTTTAACTAGAAACAAACGACACTAAAATTTGATATCAATAGAAAAATCTGGAACCGAAATTGTAGAGGTGCTACAAACTGTCCATAACTGCAAAATGACCTATGTTTAAAAAATAAACTGTATTGATTGAGATATGAGAAAAATATGTACCATACACGGTTGTAAAGTTGTGTAAATAAGCTTTCTAGAATAGTAAAATAATTGAAATATGGATATGTTTGTAAAAAGATATGCCAAGATTAGTAACAAGTACTCAATCTGCCAATAAGAAAAACGGTTTTGAATGTTAATGTTGGCATTTGTGTAAATGAGCTTATCTGTTTGAATTGACTTCTAATACGTTTTATATATGTTTGTATGTGAATAACAAGATCAAGAACTTAAAGAGATTTTGGAGGAATCAAGGGCTGGGCAACAAAATAGGAAGAACAAGAGCATTGCTATCAAAGAACAAGATTAGCTTGGAGTTGTGAGTGTAGCTATCATTAGGGTTAGGACTTAGGTCCTAACCAAGTTATTTATGTTTATAATTTTCTTGAATTATGCTATGAAATTGAATTTAAAGTATACTTGGTAAACATATAAGGGAAGGATGATATTAATTACAAATGGTAACATGTGATAAAATAAGTGAATTGATGTGTTACTTGTGCTTTAATGAGTTTGAACATGAACTTGCTTGTTGCCTTGATCGTTTTGATTTGTTCGTTGATGAAACATGACATGAAATGATCTCTCTTGAAATTGAACTATGGTTCATTAGCCTAAGGGCTCTTGATCTTGATACATGAATATTGATCATTTGAATATGTCATGATTCTTGTCTAGCTGGTTATATGATCCTAGATTCTTGATCACGTGATTAAATAATGCCTTGGTAACTAGTGAGTTATAGGTAAGATGGCATGCCATATAGTCTTGAGCTCATTTGTGTTGGGTGGTCTACGGACCGGGCTAAGACCCTTTGTTCTGGCGATAGTAGGAGGGATGTGTGTTGTGGTCTTTGGCAACAGTAGGAGGTGTATGACCAGATATTTCTTTTGGCGACAGTTGGTTGGCGACTCGATTACCTAAACTCGACTATAAAACAAGGCTTAAAATTGAAATTGAAAAGGAAAGCTTGCTGATATAAAATTGTGTTTACATGAAATGAAATTGATCTTGTTATGCTTGCTTACATGATATCCTATTCCATGAAACTTGATTGATTGTTATACATTTGACTTCTTGATGATAACATGTATTTGATTGGTTGAAAAATCAGATCGATATATGTACTCATGTGACCTTTATTTGCCATGTTTAAAGGTTAGAATAACTTAAATGAAATGATATGAAAATATGTCTAAATATGATCAATTGAAAACAAGCCTTGTAAAAGCATGATTCTCGTGAACCGAGCTAGGCCTTCCTTGATCTAAAATACATCTGTTAAATGAATATGCTAGTCTAGCCTAGGTTTCTACCTCACTAAGTACTTAACCGTACTTATCACTCTCGTTTCATTCTTCCCAAACTACAGGTTCGTAGATTGCAAACTAGCTTGATTGGAGGCAAGGAAAGACAAGCTATAGCTCTAAGTATGAACTCACTCTTTTGTAAACTCCTAGATGGTGGCCTTAGCTTTGTAATTAGATACATGTTCATGCAATTTGATCCTATGTTTGGCTATGTATATATATGAGATATCATGGTTTGTATAACTTGATAACATGGTTGGGTTGATAGCTTAGTTAAGCTAGGCAACATGTGATGTTAATACATGCTTTGGGTTGAAGTCTTGATGTTATATCTATGTTTGGACAACTTGCTTAACATGTGGAATGTTGACTTGTGAAAAGGATACATGTTTAGGTCCATGTTAGTCTGATTGAATGTTTGATATGTATAGCATGTTAATTGAATATGTTGAAGTGCATAGATGAATTCATGGACCCCTTGTACATTCGAATAGATTGAATAATGCTTAAATATGTTTGAGTTCATTAATTAGGTACATGATAGTGTGATTGTTTGGTTGAATTGCCTTGGCATTCTATTCGAATGAATGTAATGGTTTTAGGTTCATGCTATTGTGAATTATTCCATGTTGTTTGTAAAGATGTCATTCGAATGGTATAGCTAAAAAGCTTATAGTTATTTATTGATATTTAGGTGAAATATCATATGATTAAGTCATGCATTCGAATGATTTAGGTGAAATAAGCCATGCATTCTTGTTACATGGATCATATGATTAAGTCATGAATTAATATTGATATTTTAGATATAGTTATTTATGTTTCGAATGCCATGATGTTTAGGTGAAATGATCTAGTTTACATTATATGCTTGTAGTATGTGTCTAAGTTAAGTTTAATTGTTATGACTTGATTGATGATTGAATCATGTTAATAATTGAAGTATGAATTGTGTTAACAAGTTATGTTGATTGTGTAAACTTGTATTAGGAGTCTAACTTATCAAATAGGGTAAGTTAGGCAAAAATTTTAGATTATTCGGGTTTTTGTTGCTTGAGTAACATTCCTTAGCCGGTTTACGACTAAGTCGGGTGAGGGGTGTTACATTAAGGGAATCCATTGGCGTATTATTACAAATATAAAGAAGATTTTGGTTTTAAAATTAAACTTGAGCACTTTGGATTCTTGCTTCGGCTAGCCTGATTGTTTTTAATATTGCATTTTTAGCTCAAATATTCATATCGTTTTGATAATGGGAGAGAGACGAGAGCTTAGAGCCAATGTGCGTAATGTGGTTGAGAATGAGGTTAATGATGTTGAGAATTTGCCGCCTCCTCCTCCTCCTGGTGGTGATGGAGCTGGTGTGGGAGCAGGCGATAGAGGTGTTGGACCTCAGGCAGCGCAAGGGCAAGCTGCTTGTAATATGACATAGTTGATTCAAGCTATAGCTGGGGCTTTTAAGGCAGCGATAGCGGGGATGCATGTGGCTGCACCACAGCCTGGTGTTAATGATGGTTTACCTTTGAAGCGTTTACGCAGTTTAGGTGGAACTGAGCTCCGAGGTTTGTCTCGTAAGGGTTCTGAGGCTTGGTTTGAGAGCACCCGAAGGATTCTTGGCCAGATGGGTTTCAATGATGCGCAAAAGTTGGGTTGTGATGTATCCTTGCTTCATGGAGATGCCTATACGTGGTGGATGACCATCACTGCGAGTTTAGAACCTGCCGATGTTTCTTGGGAGTTCTTCGAAACAACTTTTAAGAGGAAGTATCTGGGTGTTCGCTATCTTGATGAAAAGAAGTGAGAGTTCATGTATTTGGTGCAAGGAAACTTAATTGTTTTAGACTATGAGGTTCAGTTTGTTTGGTTAAGCAAGTTTTCTCCTGAACTGGATCCTGATGAACAAAAGAGATGTGAACTTTTCTGTTACGGCCTTGTTAAGGAGGTCAATACCTATATGTTAGCTTCATACTACACAGATTTTTGATGTCTTCGTCACTCGGGCTAAGAACATTGATGAGTGCTCAAAAGTACTATTTTTTTACCCTTTTTACTCATATTATTGTTAGACTTAGGCACATTTTAGTTGCATTATTAGGCATTCATGCATATTTTCATAATTTCCTTCACCGTTTTTCTTTAGTTCATGTTTTGATTATTTTTGTGTGGAAAAGATACTACTGGAGGTTGTTTTGTTTGTGCAGGATTAACGCTCGAAAAATGCTAGAAGTTGCCGTAGTAACCTAGGAAGGACCTGCCGAACAAGTTATCGTGGCAACCCAAGCTGTACATGCCGAACCAGTTTTAGCGGCAACCATCGACAAGAGATTATGAGGCAAAGTGGTAGCCGAATTGATGAGCGGACAAATCTAACTTAAAATGGATAGATGGCATGGAGAAAAGAGTTGGAAGTCCATGAAGAGGTCAAAAGAAGATTAAATTCCAAGAAAATAGGAGGAGTTTTAGTTGAAATAAAATTAAAAGAGATTTAACATTTCTTTTATTCAATTTAATTCAAACTTAACTTCCTCCTCAAGAAGGACTTTGACCTAGCCTTCTCCTATAAATAACAAGCCTAGCCACCAACTACAAAGGGGGTAAGAGAGTCAATTTGAGAGAAAGAAACAAGGGGGCTGTTAGAATTCTTCATCTTTTTCTTTTTTGTTTCGGTTAGATTCATGCTAGGGAGATTATTCTTTGTATATCTTTTGAAGCCAGCCATGAACTAACTTGATTGGCCTAGGTTATTGTGTTTTGGTGGTTGTGGTTGTGAGAACGATTGGATTTTGTTTAGGTTTTTGAGTTTGCAAATAAAATTCAAGGTTTGTTCATTCTTGGTTTTTAATCTTGTTTGCGAGTGAATTGGGAGAGGATCTCGTTAACTATCTAATTATCTAATATTGGGAGAGTTAGATTCAAGAAACGAATGAGCATGGTTTTTGTCCAAGTTGATGAAAACTAATATGGCTTAGGGATAAGTTGCGAATTTCAACAGCTAAAAGGAGCACAAGATCGGTTGTTGTCCACCCTTAGTTCACGCTGGGAGGTATTATCAAGGCTTGCACAATCAACTAGAGTTTTGACTTAGGGATAAGGAGGAACCATTGAAGAACGCTTCGTCGAACCATGAAGGTCTTTGTTTGTTACCAAGGCAGTAATTGTAGTTCCACATTGCCGACTTCATTGCCTGGTGTAGAGTGTCTATAAGTTCTATATTTTGTACACATTTCTGCCCTTATTATTGATGTTCTTAAGCGCATTTAGGCATATTTAGGTGCATTGCATGAATAATAACGGTATTTGCTCTGTTACCATGCTTTTATTGAATATTTTATATTTGGTTAAGGAAAGATATTGTTTTAGTGTAGTTTTCATTTTCAGGTGTTGTAGCTGTGTAGAGGAGGAGAGGACATGAAAGCAGGGAGCAAAAGGAGTTGTACTGAAGCAGTTCCAAAGTGCCGCCACGGATGCCGCCATAGCAGCCACCCGCCTAGGCGGCAATACACCGACTCAGCCAAGATTGGCTTCAATTTATAGAGGATGATTTTCTAAATCCAACAAGCCCAGCCTTGCAATTTTCTAAAGCCTGGAATGGGGTGCAGAGAAGATTAAAGACTGATAAGTAGGAGTACTTATCTTTACTTGCTAGAGAAGGCAACGTCCAAAAGGATTCCACATTCAAGTCAAAGAAGTCAGCATTTAATGTAAAGCAACTTTAAAGACTTCAACTCCAAAGAGGACTCAAACTTAAGGCCATGAGCCCTATATATACCCATGTATTTGAGGGAATATGGGCATAGATCACATTTTTAGATAACCCTTGCTGCTTCCTAGTCTATCATAGGGTTTAGGTTTTTGTATGTAAAGTAGTTGTGAGAAACTGTTGTAATAGTTTAAGTTGTTTTTGCAATAAAATACTCTTAGTTTGCTTAATTCATGTGCTTCACTTCCTTCAATTAGTTCCAAAAGTCTAGTTGAAGAATCCATTTGTCGGGCACGACAGTGTCAAACTCACGAAAGAATTAAGCATGGTCTCATCATGACGAGGTGTTAACTAATTCAACTTAGACATAAGTTAGAATTTCAGTGGCTAAAGGAGCAACCAAATGTTGACTGTCTGTGTTAGGTTTACCCTGAGATTGTTAGGTATTGTGTACATCACGCAGAAATAGAATCCTAGCCTAGACATAGGTAGGACCACTTCATAATTGCTTCACCAAACTTGGAGTATCTGCCAGACTTGAGGCCGAGACTTCTCTCCATCTCACCTGCCGGGAAACCGAAAGTTACAAGAACAGAGTGTCACCGCGGTAGCAAAAGTTGCCGCAGCCTCAATCCGCCATTACCCGCCAAGGCAGCAGATCGTGGCAGCACAAAGCACATTTAATATTCAGAAATTTCATTGTGCAATTTACTATTTCCTTGTGCAGGAAAACATTCATAGAAGTTGTTCCAATCCCTGCGGGAGACGATATCTTATATACTATAACTTGATAGGAGTGTGCACTTGCGCTCATAAATAGAGAACACCCAAACGCTCTACACCTGGGCATCAACCATACTCATTGTCGCGACATAGGCTTATTTTCTTCATTTCCCTCACATTGCCTTCACTCAATGCCATGTCATTACGATAGTTGCTTCTACCCAAGCAATTGGGTTGTTTTTGCACTTAATTACCAATGCGGTCCAATCTACTATCACTCCTCAAACTCACGATAACTTGGCCTATTCTCTCTTATTTGATTTCCTCTATCTTTTACTTTTATTGTTCTTTAGTTTACTAGTTAGTTAGAACTGTTCCTATCACCTATTTGTGTTTTTATTTTCTACAGTGTATTAACTTAAGAAAAGTGGCCCAAACCAATCCATGTGGAGACAATACTCGATACTTATATCACTTTATTACTTGCGACATGTATAGTTGCACAATTGTGTAGCACTTATTACACACAACAAGTTTTTTGCGTCATTGCCGGGGATTGGCTATTGGTGTTAGTTGTTTTTGTTATTGCATTTTTTTATTAGTTTTACTAACTTTTCTTTCTGTTTGTTTTATTTAAAAAATTAGGTGCGCTACAAGTTACGGGACATCAACATGTGGGGAAATAAAAGTAAATCTATTCGAGAGTTGATGTTGGAAGATAGGAATTAACCGAGAAAAGCCCAAAGAACCTATAACGTGGAAAACTCTTGTGCTATGTGTGGGGAACATCATGTGTTTGAATATTGCCCTCACCTTTTCGGTGCACATGACTACATGGAGAACCATAGATGGAACCAGCAGCAAAAATCCTTCATATACCATAGATAACATGCACCAACAATCCATTCCTAGGGATACATGCCTTGGCAATATAGTCCTTATCAGCACCCAAGTGTCACTGCAATATATATGCCATGGCAATGTATTCCTCTTCAAGAGCTATTAAATTCCATGGATGCGTGTATAGCTAGGATGGATCTACTCTTGAGAGAAGCGGAAGATCGTTTGAGGAGATCCACATATACCATAGATAACATGCACCAACAATCCATTCCTAGGGATACTAAAGTCCCAAGGCAAGAGGACAAGGAGTAAAGAGAGATCTCTGATGTGTGAGGAACAACTAGAAACTCCAAGTCGAAAGGATGTTGATGAGAAAGACTGCCTAACACTTGATGAACCTCGGCAACAAATTGCCACGACAAATGATTGAGGAGCATGAACAGAGCAATGCCGCAACAACAATGAGTGAAGCCGAGAATAACAATGCTACAAACAATTTTGTAGAATCTTAAGCCCGAGATGTTAGATTGTTGATGCTGAAGAAAGAATCTGAAAAGTGATCTCATCTACCTTTGCCCCGGCAATTGAACGGCCACGTGCAAGCTCAACACGATGACAATACTTTGCTAATGGAATATGAAAAGGTAATGGTTAATCATTTTGAATTCCTTGAAAATCACATCTTCCATTGCAGGTATTTCTCGAGGAAACGAAACTGATAGATTTGAAGCCATCAAAATCTCTACTGATGGAGATAGTTGAGAGACCTAAAGAAAATGGTGTTTGGACTCGTGAAGCTTTTCAAAAAGTTGGGTTTCCCTTGACTTGCACCGAATTATTACAGAAGATTGCCATAGCAATTGGCTGGCACAGCTATTGCCTCGGCAGCGAAGGCTACATCCAGCCATGACGAATTTCAACGAGAATGAGGTAAGTAAATGGTTGGATGTTGATATAATATTTCCTAATAATATATTCATGCCTTCAGGAACAATCGCAAGGTGGAGTGTATACATGGACTACAAGGGAACACAAAAGAAAGACACTTCCACCACGGTAACGCAAAGAGGAATAGCTGCGTGCACATTGGCCCAACTCTTTTTGGGCAATATAGTCACTCGATGGCGGGTGCGGATGGACTATAAGAAATATCATAAACGACCCTCCTCAAATTATTTTACTTTATTTTGTTTATTTTTGTTATCTTTAGATTTTAGGTTTCTATCGTTGCTTTAATTTCGTTATTATTTCTTTTAAGAAAAGAGTTTCAAAGGATGAGGAGTTACCCCTCCTTTATTCCCTCTTGAAATATTCAGTTTTTCTTTTACTATTGCACTTTTCTTTTCCAATCAACAACCATAGGGACCTAAAAACCCATAGCCAAAACTCTCAAGACTATGCCCAAGGTGAGTTGATGATCCAATGGACGAGATGATGCCCAATAAACCGGATGGAATCGACCGCAATACTTGAGGATTATGGGAGAATAACCGGCGAAAGCAAAAAAAGTGCCCATGAAATGCACACTGAAAATTGCCCGAGCAAAAATTGCCTCGGTAAGACTTGATGTCAAGGCTAATGAACCTACCTCGGTGAGCATGGATCGAATAGAAGAGATGCTCCACACATTATCTACCTAATTAGAGCAATTTAAAGCAAAAAAATTGAATGGCTACTACGGATGCCCAGGAAAGTGAACATACCTCGGCAAACCTGGATCAAATCAAAGTAATGCTCCGACCCTCGGAGCAAATGAAGGCCCAACAAATGCTATGCATGCACCACCAGCTACACGCATTCAACCACCACGCACCATCAAGTGAATCAAGCGTACGGATCGAAGGAAACTAATCATTCAAGGTGACGACCTTTCTAACTAATTCATTTGCATTTTATTTTAATTTTTCATGCATTGAGGACAATACTTCTCTCGAGTTTGGGGGAAGTGCTTGTTTTTGGTTAATTTCATCTTTAGTAATTGCATATAGGTTGCATATGTTACTTGCCATGCCTTGAATTTCCATTGACGAATTTTTGTCACTGCACTTAATTGAAAGAACTTCTAATTTTAGGATTACATGAAAAGGATTTAGAATCTTACTATGATGCTAAATTTTCTAAACACAGTTGTGACTTGTTGATTGATAGAAACTTAGTAAACTTAGGTTGCTTAAAAATTTGGGAAATTAAAAATTGAAAATTAAAAGTTAATTTCTTGCTAAAGGTGCCCAAAACCGGCTCTATTAGTTAATGCACATCACTCAATCGCTAGAGGTGCCCGAAATTGGCTCTAGTCGACTAATTTAAAATGAGAAATATCTTGCTTCTCTAGAGGTGCCCAAAATTGGCTCTAGTGAAGATAAAAACAAATGCAATGGTAATTAAATTGATAAAAGCCTATTGTTCATAAAAGAATCTTGAAAATCAACTCGTACGCAACTACGCACACACAATGTCACAAGCACTATAGTTTGGTTCCGAGAAATTGATAAATATGATCCAAAAAATCCTAAAGGTGATCATACTTTGTGTCAGGGTTCTGAGGTTTGAAAGCATGTCTTTGAAGGTTAAAGTCTTGGTAGGTAATTATTAGTTTTCCATTGCTTGAGGACAAGCATTAGTTCGAGTTTGAGGGTGTGATGAGTGTTCATAAGTACTATTTTTATTACCCTTTTTACTCATATTATTGTTAGACTTAGGCACATTTTAGTTGCATTATTAGGCATTCATGTATATTTTCATAATTTCCTTCACCGTTATGCTTGAGTTCATGTTTTGATTAGTTTTGGTTGAAAAGATACTGTTGGAGGCTGTTTTGTGTGTACAGGATTAACGCCCAGGAAATGTTGGAAGTTTTCGTGGCAACCTAGGAAGGACCTACCGAACAAGTTGTCGTGGCAACCCAAGCAGTACATGTCGAACCAGTTGACGTGGCAACCATCGACAAGACATGACAAGGCAAAGTGGTAGTCGAATTGATGAGCGGACAAATCTGAATTAATTTGGATAGATGACGTGGAGAAAAAGAGTTGGAAGTTCATGAAGAGGTCAAAAGAAGATTAAATTCCACGAAAAAATGAGGAGTTTTAGTTGGAATAAAATTAAAAGAGATTTAATATTTCTATTATTCAATTTAATTCCAACTTAACTTCCTCTTCAATAAGGACTTTGACCTAGCCTTCTCTTATAAATAACAAGCCTAGTCGCCAACTACAAAGGGCGGTAAGAGAGTCGATTTGAGAGAAAGAAACAAGGGGCTATTTGAATTCTTCATCTTTTTCTTTTTTGTTCCGGTTAGATTCATTCTAGGGAGATTATTTTTTGTATATCTTTTGAACCCAGCCATGAACTAACTTGATTGGCTTAGGTTATTGTGTTTTTGTGGTTGTGAGAACGATTGGATTTTGTTTAGGTTTTTTAGTTTGGAAATAAAATTCAAGGTTTGTTCATTCTTGGTTTTTAATCTTGTTTGCGAGTGAATTCGGAGAGGATATCATTAACTATCTATTTATCTAATATCGGGAGAGTTAGATTCAAGAAACAAATGAGCATGGTTTTTTTCCAAATCGATGAAAAATAATATGGCCTAGGGATAAGTTGTAAATTTCAACGGTTAAAAGGAGCACAAGATCAGTTGTTGTCCACCCTTGGTTCACGCTGGGAGGTATTATCAAGGCTTGCACAATCAACTATAGTTTCGACTTAGGGATAAGGAAGAACCATTGAAGAACGCTTCGCCAAACCTTGAAGGTCGTTGTTCGTTGCCAAGGTAGTAATTGCAGTTCCACATTGCCGACTTCATTGCCCGAGCATCAGCCATACTCATTTCCGCGGCATAGGCTTATTTTCTTCATTGCCCTGGCATTGCCTTAACTCAATGCCCTAGTATTACTATAGTTGCTTCGACCCAAGCAATTGAGTTATTTTTGTACTTAATTACCAAGACGGTCCAATCTACTATCACTCATCAAAGTCACGATAACATGTCCTATTCTCTCTTATTTTATTTCCTATGGAGACGATACTTGATACTTATATCACTTTATTACTTGCTACGTGTATACTTGCACAATTGCGTAGAGATCGTTATATGCTGAGTTTGGGCTTGGTTGCTCGTTCAGACTTGGTTGGTTGCTTGTTCAGACTTAATTACAAAGACGGTCCAATCTACTATCAGTCATCAAACAGACATCGAGCATAATTTGGGCTTGGTTGATCGTTGGGATGGTTCTAGCTCCGGAAAGAGGACAGTTGAGTTTGATGCTTGTAGAGATTGTTATAAGAAGCACAAGGATATGAGGTATCAACCAGATCCAAGGCGTGGTGGAAAACATGGCCATGGTCAACAAGGCCAAAATGTTTTTGATCTTACTCTAGAGTGTAATCGGTGCGGTAGAAGGCACACTAAAGAGTGTTGGGGTAATCTGGGTACATGTTGGAATTGTGGGTCACGAGGACATATGAAGTTTGACTGTCCACAACCGGTTAGATATGGACAAGCTCTGGTGCGAGCTACTAAGCCACAAAGAGGTCGTAGGCATGGGTGTGGTAATTTTTAATGTAAAGATGATGGGCAGAAGAATGTTGCTCGTGTTGTTGATGTTCAGCCTGAGAGAGGTGGACAGGCTAGGGTGTATGCACACGGAGAGGGAAGGAATGACACAGATGTGATTGCAGGTACCTTTACTTTGCAATCCTTGTCATTACTTTCTTTGGTTGATTCTAGTTCTACTCATTCGTATATTTTGCGTGAGCATGCACAAGCACTTGATTTACCTTTCTTTGGTTGAGTTGTTAGATGTTGGTATGCGTGTAACTAGTTCTTTTGGTGAAACAATTGTTACGAGGAAGTTGTATAGAAGGTGTCCTTCGTCTGTTCAAGGACATGTGTTTGAGGTTGGTCTTATGGAATTGCCTTTCTATTGTTTTGATGTAATTCTTGGTATGGATTGGTTATCAGAGCATAGAGCAGTGGTTGATATTGAGACCAAGCGAGTTTTGTTGAAACTTTCCGATGATTATGAGGTGGTAATCGTAGGTGAAAATGTAAAGTTCTTGTCTAATGTGGTTTCGGCTCTTGAAGCGAGACGATTGATGCGTTTGGGATTTGAAGCTTTTTTGGCTTATGTGATGAATCTGGAAACAAATGAGGTGCGAATACAGTACATGTGTACGGTATGTTAGTTTGTGGGAGTATTTCCAGAAGAGTTGTCTGGTTTGCCATCGAACAGAGAGGTTGAGTTTGGCATTGAGTTGTATGAAAATAAGACTCCAGTGTTAATTGCTCCCTATCGTATGGCACCAAAAGAATTGAAGGAGCTGAAGATGCAACTTTAGGAGTTGATTGATCGAGGTTTCATTAGGCCTAGTGTTTCACCATGTGGTACACCGGTCTTGTTTGTGAAGAAGAAAGATGGCATGATGCGAATGTGTATAGATTATCGACAATTGAACCAGTTGCGATTAAGAACAAGTATCCTTTGCCAATGATTGATGATCTTTTCGATCAGTTTCGAGGTGCTATGGTGTTTTCCAAGATTGATTTGAGATCATGATATTACCAGTTGAAGGTAAGGGATGTAGATGTGCCTAAGACTGCTTTTCGCACAAGGTACGGACATTATGAATTCTTGGTTTGACGAATGCACCGGCTGCATTCATGGATATGATGAATCGTGTGTTTCATGAGTTTTTGGACCAATTCGTTGTTGTTTTTTTATTGATGACATTCTTGTATACTCTCATACCGAGGAGGATCATGATAGGCATTTGTGAATTGTGTTGCAAGTGTTGTTGGAAAATCAGCTTTATGCTAAGTTGAGCAAGTGCGAGTTTTTCTTAAGGAAGTTGTTTTCCTTGGTCATGTAGTGTCGACCGAAGGGATTCGGATCAATCCTCAAAAGGTGGAGGCAATGATGAATTGGAAGTCACCTAAGTTGATCCACGAAGTGTGTTGTTTCCTTGGTTTGGCGGGATACTATCGTAAATTTGTGGATGGTTTTTCGAGGATTGCTGCTCCTTTGAAAATGTTGTTGCAAAAGGATGTTAAGTTTGAATGGACGGAGATTAGACAACAAGCATTCGAGAAGTTGAAGGAAGCATTGACACAAGCTCCTATCTTGATTCAGCCCGAATCGGGTAAAGAGTTTGTGGTTTATAGTGATGCATCCTATGTTGGTTTAGGATGTGTGTTGATGCAAGAAGGTAGGGTGGTAGCTTATGCATCTCAACAGTTAAAGGTGCACGAGCATAATCACCCTATGCATGATATCGAGTTGGTTATGGTGGTGTTTGCTTTGAAGTTTTGGAGGCATTACCTTTATGGTGAGAAGTGTACAGTGTACACGGACCATAAAAGTTTGAAGTACTTGATGTCACAAAAAAGAGTTGAATCTTAGGCAACGACGGTGGTTGGTGTTGCTTAAAGATTATGATCTGACGATTGAGTACCATCCGGGGAAGGCTAATGTTGTAGCCGATGCCTTGAGTATGAGGGTGGTTGTAGAGTAGAGTTGATTAAGGAAAAAGCAGTTGTTAGATGATTTGTTGGTACTGCATGTTCAGGACATCACGGAAGGAAACCCAACGAACTTTTGTTTCAATGATGATGGTGTATTGTGCTTTAAGAGTCGAATAGTTGTGCCGGAGGATGTTGAGTTGAGGCGCACTATTTGACTGAGGCGCATAGTAGTCATTTTTCCATGCATCCTGGTAGTACAAAAATGTATCATGGGTTGAAGGATGAGTACTATTGGGTTAGTAAGTGCATGGTTTGACAACATGTTAAAGCTGAGCATCAATTTCCTTCTGGATTGTTGCAATCGTCGAAGATTCCAGAATGGAAATGGGAGACAATCACCATAGATTTCTTGACGGGTTTACTTTTGACACCGTCCAAGAAGAATTCCATTTGGGTGATTATTAATCGTTTTACGATGTTTGCACATTTTCTGGCGGTGCATACTACGTATACGTTAGATAAGTTGGCAGATTTGTACATCACGGAGATTGTGAGGTTGCATGGGTGCCTAAGTCCATTGTTTCGGATTGAGATCCGCGTTTCATATCGAGGTTTTGGGAGTGTTTGCATCGAGCGTTGGGTACGCGTTTGAATTTCAGTACTTTGTATCATCCGCAGACGGATGGATAGTGTGACCAGGTTATCCAAATGTTAGAAGATATGTTGAGGTGTTGCATCATTGATTTTCAAGGTTCTTGGGAGAAACAGTTACCTTTGGTGGAGTTTGCTTACAACAATAGTTATCAGGCGTGCATTCGAATGGCTCCTTTTGATGCCTTGTATGGAAGAAAGTGTAGAACGCCTCTTTGTTGGGAGGAAGTGGGGCAGAAATTTGTCTCTTTACCTAATGTGCTAAAGGGCACTACAGAAAAAGTGAAGCTCATCACTAAGAGGTTGAAAGCGGCTTCGAATCGGCAAAAGTCTTACGCGGATTTGAAGCGTAAGGAGGTTGAGTATATTGTAGGTGATAAGTTGTTTTTGAAGGTTTCACCTTGGAAAAAGGTGCTTGAACGTGCTTGAACCTTATGAGGTGCTTGAACGTGTTGGACCTGCTGCTTATAGGTTGAGGTTGCCTTCTTTTGAGTGTGCAAAAGTTCTATATTTTACCCCCTGTTTAACCCATATTTCTGCTGCATTCAAGCATAATTCATTGCATTTAGGTACAGTTTTACATATACATCACAATTATATAAAATGGCACAGTTGCTACTAATTTTGGTTACTTTTGCAGGTAGCTGTTGTAGCAGACGCAGGGCAGTGGAGAGCAGAGCTGGAACACAGGACTGCAGTCGAGAGGAATGACGTTGCCGTGGCAGCCAATGACGACAGCTATGTTAAAGGGAAAAAGTGAAGTGGAGTTCGATAGAAAGAGGAAATTAAGTCGGTCTA
Organism: Hibiscus trionum; assembly: GCA_030270665.1. Lineage (NCBI taxonomy): Eukaryota > Viridiplantae > Streptophyta > Magnoliopsida > Malvales > Malvaceae > Hibiscus > Hibiscus trionum. Next base: position 735,972 of record BSYR01000007.1, on the reverse strand, counting down.
TCGTGGCCCACTCATATATTTTTCTGAGCCCTAGATCAGAATGAAGGCCAAGCCCAAAGTTCAAGGAAGAAACCCAAAGCAAGAAAAGTGGACGAGTTTAAAGGCATCTGCTCAAGAGATTTAGTCTTAAATTGAGTTGTACTTTAATTTAAACTTGTACTCTTACCTTATTAGAAAACTTGAACCCAAGGCCTATATAAAGGCATGTAATTCGACCTAGGGAAGGATATCTTATTCTCTAGCCGTCTTCCCTTAAACCCTAGTCGTTTTCCCCCTTCTCATCATGTTCTAAACTTCCCCAAGGGCTAAGGGTTGATTCTGTAAAGTAGTTGCAAGGATTGTACTGTTTTTAGGATTTTTTCTGTTCAATAAAATAGACTTCAAGTTTGCTTATTCTGGTTTTCAACATCTTGCAAGAGTATCGGGAGAGCGTTGTGAGATTATACATTTACTTAATATCGGGAGAGTTAAGTATACGAAAGGAATAAGTATGGGTTCTCCAGTTTATGGTTGAACTATCTTGGACCTAGGGATAGGACGAGGTTAAGTGCCTAAGGAAGAATTCAACAACATCGGTGTTCATCCTTCGATTCACGCCGGGAGGTATCATCAAAGACGTGTTCATCGACAGACTTGGACCTAGGGATAGGATGAGTCACAGCAGGGATTCTTGCCAAGCTTGAAGTACAGAGTTGTGTGATCGTTGCCGCGACAACAACAGACTGCTGCCGCCGCAGGTGCTGCCGCGATAGGAGCGACGACATAACAGGAAGTCTTAGACAGTGCAACACCTGCACTATTGAGCAAATCAATACTGGCCTGTTTCTCTACCCTGAATCTCTTTATCTTTTATCTTCAGTATTCTTTATTATTCCTTTATAAACAATTAAAATTATCCTCTTTCTTGTATAGCAATCCAAGGTTAAGGCTATTTCCAGTCCCTGTGGATTCGACATCTGATACTTCGTGTATCACTTTACTACTTGCGTCGTGTACACTTGCACTCTATTGGGATAGACTCTTTTACACGCAACAAGTTTTTGGCGTCGTTGCCGGGGACTGGCAACATATCTTTACCCTTACTTTTACTGCACATTTTTTTTAATTTTTCTGTTTTAATTTGGATTGTTCACCCCGTGCTTTTCACAAGGTCTTTTGTTTGCTTATGCGCAGATCTCAACAGGGCAAAGAACCTGAGCACAAATTAGACCCTGAAATCGAACGAATGTGCAACCTCAGGAACCGTGTCCGCCTCCTAGTAGCAAGAAACGAGTACCTGGAGGAACAGTTAGAAGCAATGGTGAACGGAAGGCAAGAAGACAGGAGGAACAACCAAGGGAATCCCCAAGATCCTAACGATCCTATCCGAGATGGAGGAAACGAACAGCCTGTTGCTCCTCCTGCTGCTGGGGCCGCACGTTGGTCCTGCCGTGATTACATGATCAATGATCATGTTGAACTGGAGACCACCCTGCCAGACGTGGAAGCTGAAAACTTCGAGCTGAAACCTGTGATGTTCAGCATGATTAATTCCGCTGGCCAATTTAGTGGTGCTGCTACAGAGGATGCTAGAGAACATCTAAAAACGTTCCAAGAAATCTGTGGTTCATTTAGACTACCAGGAGTAAATCCGGAGATATTGAGGCTCGGTTATTTCCTCATTCATTGAGGGATAGAGCAAAAACTTGGTGGAACAAACTAACGCCGGGTTCAATACGAACTTGGGCTGATTTAACTCGTGAATTTTTATCTTGTTTTAATCCTTCCCATTTATCTGAGCGATTACGTAACGAAATTGCTACTTTTCAGCAAGAGGATGACGAGCCAATGCACGAGGCATGGGACAGGTTTACTACTCTTCTAAGAAATTGCCCTATGCACGGATTCCCAGTTTGGAATCAAGTCATCAAATTCTACAATGCTGACAACCTACAGACTCGCATGAGAATCGATTCAGCAGCCAATGGATTGTTGTTGGATAAAGATCCGGATGAAGCCATGGTAGTGTTAAAGAATTTGGCGAAGAATGAAGAGCAATTTCCCACATCGAGGAGAGGTAAAGGAGTACTAGCTGTGAAGGATTACAAAGCCGATAATTCCCTAAAGACACAAGTTGGGTATCTCACAAAAGCAATAGAAAACTTGCTGAAGAAAGATTCACAACCGGTCTACGCTGCAGAAGAGGTATGTGGAACTTGCAGTTTGAATCATAGTTCGGAAGACTGCCCATTACAGCTAGAGGAAGGGATGTATGTTGGAAACTATAACAAGCAAAACTACAATTCCAACAATTACAATCCCAACTGGAGAAAAGACCTCAAGTTCTCTTGGAGAAACCCCAACAACGCCCTAAATCCTCAAGTACAAAACACTCAAAATCAGGGGGCGCCTAGAATTATGACACGGCAGCAACCGCAACAGCCTCTGGTAGCCACACCTAGTATACTGGAGCAAACCTTGGCCACATTCATGTCACGGACATGAACTTACATAGCAAACATGGATCACTTCGTCAAGAAGACTGATTCGTTCATGGATAAAATAGAGATGCGAATGACTAACCATGAAGCTACTCTGAAATCACTGGAGACACAGATGGGTCAGGTTTCCCAACATATTATGTCAAGAAAGAACGGAAGATTCCCTAGCGATACTGAAGTCGCTAGAAAACCCACACATGGGCAGTGCAAAGCTATCACAACTAGGAGTGGGAAGCAATTACCAGGGCCGGAGAAGAAAGCTGAACCAGTTAAGGAACCAGCCCTAAAATCGACTGCCGTGAATACTACCCCGGCAGACGATAAACAGCCTGCTGCCACCACACTTGTCACGGCAACATAAGGGACAGAGGAAAAGGATGAAGAACCTAAGCCTCCTCAGATCTAAATACCATGGGAAGGACGCATTGAAGACAACCGTCCTCCACCTTCTTTTCCTCAGCGGCTACAGAAGCAGAAACAAGAGTTCCAGCTTAAGAAGATCTATGATATTTTTAAGCAGGTCCACATTAACATACCACTGTTAGATGCCGTCAAGTAGATGCCCGGTTATGCCAAATTTCTCAAGGATGCTATGTCGAAAAAATCCAGACTTAGGGAATTTGAGACGGTTAAAATGATAGAAGGATGCATGAATATTCTGCACAAGCATCCACCCCAGAAAAAGAAGGATCCTGGGAGCTTCGTCATACCTTGCATAATTGGTGATAAATTCGTGGGTAAGGCACTTTGTGATCTAGGAGCTAGTATTAATTTAATGCCAAAATCTGTATTTTAGAAATTAGGTATTGGACGAGCACGGCCCACGACAGTTATGCTGTAGCTGGCAGACCGCTCTTACGTGCAACCAGAAGGGAGGATTGAAGATATTCTGGTAAGAGTGGATAAGTTTATTTTTCCTGCTGACTTTCTTGTTTTAAATTGTGAAGCAGATGAGAATGCACCAATCATCTTGGGGCGACCCGTCTTAGCCACAGGCAGATCACTGATTGATGTAGAAAAGGGAGAACTCACAATGAGAGTGAATGACCAAGATATCAAGTTAACTCCAAGCGATAAAACACGCTGATGCAGAAGAAGAATGTAAGGCTATAACTGAAGTAGTCCTTGATTAACCCTGCATCAGGTCGTGCTGCCATGACATCAAGTTTGGTCACTGCCATAACAGCCATCTGGAAGACTGTCACGGCAGCAACGACGACAGCAGCTCCTCAGATTCTGACATATCTGACACTGAAGGTCATGAGGAGGTAAACTGGATAGGCAATCGTCCAGGTAAGTTATTCGAGCCCTTAAACTATACCTCGAATGAACATATCATCCAAAAGCCCTCAACTGTAGAACCACCTGTTCTAGACCTTAAGCCCCTGCCAGGGCAGCTCAAATATGTTTTTCTTGGATTAAATGATACGTTGCCCATAATCATCTCTTCCAATTTGATGCAAGAACAGGAACAACAGCTGATAGAGATGCTGCAGCAGCATAAAAAGGCTATTGGATGGACGATAGCTGATATCCAAGGCATCAGTCTGGCAGTATGCATGCATAAAATTCTCTTAGAGGATGATCATAAGCTGACCATTGATGCCCAGCGACGTTTGAATGACGCTATGTGAGAAGTGGTCCGGAAAGAAATTATCAAATGGCTAGACGCTAGGATAATTTATGCCATCTCGAATAGTAAGTGGGTGAGCCCGGTGCAGTGTGATCCTATGAAAGGAGGAATAACCATGGTGACTAATGAAGAAAACGAATTAATCCCAACCAGGACTGTGACCAGTTGGAGGGTTTGTATGGACTACCGGAAGCTTAACAAAGCTACCCAGAAGGACCACTTTCCCCTGCCTTTTATTGATCAAATGCTTGATAGATTAGTGGGAAAGCCTTATTACTGTTTTCTTGATGGTTACTCAGGTTACAACCAAATAGCCATCACACCGGAGGATCAAGAGAAAACGACTTTGCAATGCACCAGCAAAGCTACCCGGAAGGATCACTTGCCCATACGGTACTTACGCTTTTCGGAGAATGCCATTTGGACTTTGCAATGCACTAGCAACCTTCCAGAGGTGTATGATGGCAATATTCTCCGATATGGTGGAGGATTTCCTGGAGATATTTATGGAAGATTTCTCTGTCTTTGGAGACAATTTTGAAAGCTGCTTAGGAAACTTACAAAAAGTGCTCGAAAGATGCGAGAAAGCGAACTTAGTATTAAAATGGGAGAAATGTCACTTCATGGTGGATGAAGGGATAGTCCTAGGCCACAAGGTAAGTTGCCGCAGCATAGAAGTCGACATAGCAAAGATTAAGGTAATTGAAAAGGTGCCGCCACCCACCACAGTCAAGGGAATTCGGAGTTTCCTAGGGCATGCTGGTTTTTATCGAAGGTTTATAGCAAATTTTTCGAAGATCACCAAGCCTTTATGCCACCTACTAGAGCAGAATCGTCCCTTTGACTTCAATACTGAATGTACTGAGGCATTCAGAGTTCTGAAAGAGAAGCTAGCAACAGCCCCAATCGTACAGCCACCAGACTGGAGTTTACCATTTGAAATTATGTGTGATGCCAGTGATTACGCGGTAGGGGCAGCACTTGGGCAGAGGAAGGAGAAGCTATTCCACGTAATTTACTACGCTAGCAAAACACTCAATGATGCCCAAGGGAATTACACCACAACAGAGAAGGAACTGTTAGCAATGGTGTTTTCGATTGACAAGTTTCGTTCATACATACTTGGAATGAAGGTGGTGGTACACACAGACCACTCTGCACTGAAGTATCTGTTTGCTAAGAAAGACGCAAAGGCCAGACTGATACGTTGGATTCTACTGCTGCAAGAATTCGACATTGAAATCAAGGATAAAAAGGGGACAGAAAACCAAGTTGCAGATCACTTGTCAAGATTAGAAAGGGGAAAGAGTCTGCCAATAGACAAGACACACATATTGGAGACCTTCCCTGACGAGCAGTTGTTTGCTGCCACGAGCACTGCCCCGACAGCCATGGCGGCAGGTAAGTTTTCTGAACTCCATTGGTATGCTGATTTCGTTAATTATATAGTTAGCGGAATATTTCCTCCTGAACTTAATTATCAAGCCAGGAAGATGTTCCAAAATGATGTTAAGCATTATTATTGGGACGAACCTCTTCTTTTCAAACATTGTGCAGATCAGATCATCAGAAGGTGTATACCACAAGATGAGCAGGAAGCGATGCTCCATCACTGTCATGCTTCACCATATGGAGGACACTTAGGTGGTAACAAAATCGTTGCCAAGGTATTGCAGTCTGGGTTTTATTGGCCCTCACTGTTCAAGGATGCCCAAGCATTCTACAAAGGTTGTGATAAGTGTCAACGGACTGGAAACATCTCAAGGAGACATGAGATGCCGCTGCAAAACATCCTTGAAGTCGAGATCTTCGATGTTTGGGGGATTGATTTCATGGGACCATTCCCATCATCATGTGGGAATCTTTATATCCTCCTAGCAGTAGACTACGTGTCCAAATGGGTTGAAGCGATTGCCACACATAAGAACGATGCCAAGACTGTTCAGATATTTCTGCATAAGAACATTTTTTCCAGATTTGGCATCCCTAAGGTGATCATCAGTGACGAAGGGAGACATTTCGACAATAGGGTAATAGCTGTTGCCTTAAGGAAATATGGCGTTAAGCATCGGATCGCAACAGCCTATCACCCCCATACCAATGGACAGGATGAAATATCAAACAAGGAGGTAAAGAACATTCTTGAGAAGATGGTTAAACCAACTCGGAAGGACTGGTCCTTACACCTCAATGATGCACTCTGGGCCTACAGAACAGCATTTAAGACTCCATTGGGAATGTCACCCTACTGGCTGATATATGGAAAAACATGCCATCTACATGTTGAAATAGAGCACAGAGCATAATGGGCCATCAAAGCAGTGAACATGGACTTAGAAAAGGCAGGACAGAAAAGGTTACTTGACTTGAATGAGATTGAAGAAATTTGAGCAATGGCCTATGACAACGCAAGGATCTACAAGGAAAAGACAAAGAGATGGCACGACAAGAAGTTGCTGCCACGACAGTTCTGCCCAGTGTAGCTTGTGTTGTTATTCAACTCTAGGTTGAAACTCTTCCCAGGGAAGCTGAAATCTAGATGGTCCGGCCCATTCCAAGTTGTGCAAGTTTTTCCCCATGGTGCCATCACGATCAAATCCTTAAAAGATGGGCACCAATTTAAAGTCAACGGACAAAGACTGAAGTATTATCAGGGGACTGAAGCCCCAAGAATGCAGGAAGTGGTTACTTTAGGAGATGCCCCTCCTGGCATCCCTAATTTAACTTAATTTTATTTTTATTATGATTTATATATATATGTTTGGGAATTAGAATTATTTTATTTTTTAGAACTAAGTTTTTTTTAAAAATTTTAGGTAATAAGGGAAGCAAGGAGAGGAGAAGAAGTGAACAACCTGTCAACAGCTGTCGCGACAGACGCGAAAAATACAGCCTGTCAACAAGCTGTCGCGGCAGACACGCAAATGCGTAACAGACGCGCAGCAGACACGGAAACACGTGACAGACGCGTCAGAAACCGCGTAACAGTTGGCCCCGTTATTCGCGCCTGCCGTTACATCTCCAACGGGCAGCAACCTCTTCATCTATATAAACCTCGTTTTACTATTCATTTTTCACCTCACTTTTACTCTCTCTACCTGCTTTCTCTCCAGATTTACATTTGCTTTCATTTTCTACAGTCTTGCAACTATGAGTACCAGAAACACTAGACGAAGTGCTGCCTCCAGCTCTGCCCCAGCAGCAAGCACACCAAGCCATGACAGAATCCCAAACCGCTTTGCCACTTCCGACTCTAATGACCGCTACTACACCTCCTTCCAAAAAAGGGAGATGTGGGAAGAGAGGGGGTTCATCTACACCAAACGCACGGAGAACCTCGGACTCGAACCATTCATCGCTCGCAAGATTAGAGCCCTTAAATGGCAGATGTTTGCTGCCCAACCAGAGGAGATGAATGTCACCCTGGTCAGAGAATTCTACGCTGTCGTCAACAGCAAGGACATAACGACCGTGACAGTGCGTGGTAAGGAAGTCCCTTTTGAACCGAAATACATCAACACCCTCTACGGCATCTACGTCAGAGAGAAGGAAGACGGACACAAGAGGTTCTTGGAAAGCCTGTCGGCAGAGGACTATGATGTTGTCATGGCAGAGCTGACAGAGGAAGGGACCTAGTGGAATACAGACCCAAAACACCCACGGGCGGTGAAACGAGCTCAACTTACCCCCTAGGCAAAACTGTGGAACGCCTTCGTGAAAAACAGGATTATGCCTTCCTCCCACAACAATACAGTGGATCAACCCATGTTAGCTCTCGTCCATTCTATTTTAAACGAGAGACCCATTAATGTTGGTCGCTATATTCGGGAGGGGATTTTGGACTGTGCACTTCGGCCATCGGGACCCATTGTCTTCCCTTACCTCATCACAGAAATCTACCGTGGTCACAACGTCCCTGAAATTGCTGAAGACCTCAAGGTTCGAGGTAAAGGATGGACATAGAGAAATATCTTCAGTTTGATGGAGCTGAAAGCTGCCACACCTATCTCCTTTTTCAACCCATCTGCCGCGGCAGAGGAGCCAGCAGAGCCCACTCGGCAAAACCCTGCCGCCGCAGAGCAGCAGCAGCTCCCCCAGCAGACTCCGCCACTCAAATCCTAGCCACCCTGCAGAAGATTGAGGAACGGCAGCTAGGTCTGGTGAGCTTTGTCCGCGACTTCACAACAGCCACGGTACATTTCATTAAAAGCAATTTAAAATTTTCAAATGTACAATTCCATGCCTTCCCCGATCACTACTTTGCTGCCCCCACACCTGCCCATACCCATACCCCTGCTGCCACACCAAAAACACCCTCTGCCGCGTCCACACCAACCCCGGCTGCGACAGCTGACGACGGTAGCCACATCACCCCTATCTCTGCCAGAAGAGAGAAGAGAAAGGAGCCTCCGACCGACCTTGATGATTTTATTGCTGGTTTCTCTTCCTCCTCAATCTAGGAGGAATCTGATGGCGAGCCCTCTGTCAAGAGGAACCTTTCAAAAGAATTCACTCAGATGAAGTGGAAGAAGGTCAACACCGGTGACGGACCATCCGGCCAAGGGAAATCTGGCAGCAGCAGCAACAGCAGTTCTTCAGAGGAGGTACAAGTGCTAGAAAGACCAACCCGGATCTCACCGACTCGCATCCAGCCCTCAAGGGAAGCTAAGAAGAAGACCATCTCAGCCTCTCCAAGCCACCTGCCGGCACCGACATTGAAGGTCACTGCCCGCCGGCAGGTATAGATCAGCAGCAACAGCATCGACGACAGCACTTAAAATTTAAGTTTTCATCTTATCTTTGATGTCTGCTATTTTGTTATAATTGTGATGTTTTTATTTTCTGTTTTTATTTACATGTCATCATGCATTGAGGGCAATGCAACCCTTGAGTTTGGGGGTGGCATCCCTCCAGTAATGAAGTGTTTTAGGTTAAAAATTGTGTCTAAGTGTTAATTATTATTTAAGTTTATTTTTTGTCAAAAAAATATATTTGGCTTAAATCTTTGAACTGAACTTACCTGCCGTGACAGCCTCTGTCGTGGCAGTGCCTTTAGGATATTTTTAGGAGCAGTTTAGAGCCTTACTATAGTTCTGATCCTTAAACACCTTTTGTAACTCTTATACTGTCTAGAACTCTATTGGTAAACTAGAATAGGAAAAAGCTTAAACACTTGAGTTGCCCCTAGAGGTGCCTAACACTGGCTCTAGGAAAAGAAGTTAAGAAAAAAATATACTCAATACATCTAGAGGTGCCCGAAACCAGCTTTAGGAAGTTAGTTAGAGGTGCCCGAAACAGGCTCTAGTCAAACTTAAATTAAAAAGAAAAATCGAGTCTAAGAAAAAACTAAAGGAGCCTAAGAATTGCCTCCAAAAAAATGAAAGTTGGCATAAAAATTCAAGTAAGAGGCTTAGCTATTCTAGTAAACTAAGGGAGTCTAGGCATATAATTGTTCACAAAACATGCACACATTACACGAGAATTATAGCAAGGTTCTGAATGAATCCTGAATTATCCAACAGGGTGTTGTTCACAACAGGGCATGAATGGTAGGTGAGGAAAAGTTCACTGTTTTAAGCCAAACAAAAAGTTTTGTTTCTTTTTATTTATTTTCTTTTTAAGTCTTAAATGCTTGAGGACAAGCAAGAACTAGAGTTTGGGGGTGTGTTGAGTGTGCAAAAGTTCTATATTTTACCCCCTGTTTAACCCATATTTCTGTTGCATTCAAGCATAATTCATTGCATTTAGGTACAGTTTTACATATACATCACAATTATATAAAATGGCACAGTTGCTACTAATTTTGGTTACTTTTGCAGGTAGTTGTTGTAGCAGACGCAGGGCAGTGGATAGCAGAGCTGGAACACAGGACTGCAGTCGAGAGGAATGACGCTGCCGTGACAGCCAATGACGACAACTATGTTGAAGGGAAAAAGTGAAGTGGAGTTCGACAGAAAGAGGAAATTAAGCCGGTCTGTCGTGGCCCACTCCTATATTTTTCTGAGCCCTAGATCAGAATGAAGGCCAAGCCCAAAGTTCAAGGAAGAAACCCAAAACAAGAAAAGATGACGAGTTTAAAGGCATCTGCTCAAGAGATTTAGTCTTAAATTGAGTTGTACTTTAATTTAAACTTGTACTCTTACCTTACTAGAAAACTTGAACCCAAGGCCTATATAAAGGCATGTAATTCGACCTAGGGAAGGATATCTTATTCTCTAGTCGTCTTCCCCTAAACCTTAGTCGTTTTCCCCCTTCTCATCATGTTCTAAACTTCCCCTAGGGCTAAGGGTTGATTCTGTAAAGTAGTTGCAAGGATTGTACTATTTTTAGGATTTTTTCTGTTCAATAAAATAGACTTCAAGTTTTCTTATTCTGGTTTTCATCATCTTGCAAGAGTATCAGGAGAGCATTGTGAGATTATACATTTACTTAATATCGGGAGAGTTAAGTATATGAAAGGAATAAGTACGGGTTCTCCAGTTTATGGTTGAACTATCTCGGACCTAGGGATTGGACGAGGTTAAGTGGCTAAGGAAGAATTCAACAACATCGGTGTTCATCCTTCGATTCACGTCGGGAGGTATCATCAAAGACGTGTTCATCGACAGACTTGGACCTAGGGATAGGACGAGTCACAGCAGGGATTCTTGCCAAGCTTGAAGTACAGAGTTGTGTGATCACTGCCGCGACAACAACAGACTGCTGCCGCCGCAGGTGCTGCCGCGATAGGAGCGACGACAGAACAGGAAGTCTTAGACAGTGCAACACCTGCACTATTGAGCAAATCAATACCGGCCTATTTCTCTACCCTGAATCTCTTAATCTTTTATCTTCAGTATTCTTTATTATTCCTTTATAAACATTTAAAATTATCCTCTTTCTTGTGCAGCAATCCAAGGTTAAGGCTATTTCTAGTCCCTGTTGATTCGACATCCGATACTTCGTGTATCACTTTACTAATTGCGTCGTGTACACTTGCACTCTATTGCGATAGACTCTTTTACACGCAACACCTTCCGAGTTGGAGAAGATACATGATGTTTTCCATGTATCCATGCTTCAGAGATATAGATCAGATTCGTCTCATGTTATGCCTGTTGAGGATATAGAGTTGAATCCAGATTTGTCATATGATGAAGAACCAGTTAAGATCTTCGATTCGGACAGCAAGGTTCTTCGTGGTAATACCATTGAGTTGGTCAAGATCTTGTGGTGACATCATGGTGTAGAGAAAGCCACCTGGAATATGAAGGATGACACGATGAAGCAGTTTCCTTATCTTTTTCCATCAGGTAAAATTTTGAGGACGAAATTTCCTAAGTGGGGGAGAGTTGTAACGCCTTGATTTTGGGCTTAGATGTTAGTCGGGTTTGGCTAAGAGGTTCGGGTGAACCGGTTCGAGCGAGTTTTGCTAGTTTTGGGATTAATTTGAAATAAATGGTTTTTGAGGGAGATAAAATATGGAAAATATTTTATAATCTTAAAATAATGTTTTGAAGGTTTTGGAGAGTTCAATTTGATAAAATTAGACTAAATTAATTGGTATTTTGAAAACGATGACAAAATTGTAAAAATGCAAAATGCATTTTAATGACTAAATTGAATAGGGCCAAAACTTAGAATCTTTATGGAGCTATTACACCAAGGTGTTATCAGCCTTTTCTCTTGATTTTGTGTTTTTAAAACATTTAATTAATTGATTTAATAAATGAGTTTTATTAAAAGAGATTTTAAAAGGCTAAAACATTTTCTTACGTAACTACTTTTCTCCTAAACTTTTCTCTCAAATTTCCCATCAGCCAAACTATCTTTTCATCACTAAAATCTCCAGAGATTTATCTCTTTTCATCCACTTTGGATTTCTAAATGATTATCATGGATTCCTACAAGCTATGGATTTCTTGGATGATTTCATCTAAATCATTACAATTAAGGGAAAAGCTTGTGTTAGAGGTGATATTTATTTTCTCTCCTCTAATAAAGGTTCTTAAATGAAATTCTCAAGTCTTTGGCTCTCTAATTGTGATTATTAACAAGGTTTTATAATCTATTTGATGAAAATGGTGAGATCAAGGTTTACAAGATGATTTCTCAATATTTTCATAATGCTACTATTTTGATTGATTTGAGATTGATTTTAATCATGTTTTGGATGTTAAATGATGTTGAAATAAAGGTTTTATAATAGTAATCATGAAATGAGTTGGATCTCTAGTTGTTAGATTGTTAGATTTGGGGTTTTGTAGAGATAATATGGTTATGATGTAATCCCCTCGACACGGCCTGGCCGATAGACTGAACCGAACGGATCACACGGGGAATATTGAAGCAAACTGGGAAGGTTTACCTCAATAAACAACCTTTTCTCCTTTTTGTTTTGTCTAAATGCAACTTAGGTTCCTATGTATACGTACATAAGCAGGGGATCAAACAACAACACAATCGCTCTTCGATTATAACTAAACTAGTGTTTAGGGACCATTTCATAAATTTGATAAAAATATAAGGGTTATTAGCAAATTCAAATTACCATCCTTTAATTAGGTTCATTAAATACTTCTCGGTGAAATCTAAGCTCAAAATGACCTTTAGAACCTCTCCAATTTCATATAAGGCAAACAGGGACCAAAACGTAAGAAACAGAAACTCAGAGTAATTCAAAAACTGCAGTAACTGTCGGATATTTCGGAACGGAGAGCCCCGTATCAGAACATCTGTTTCGAAACAGAGCTGGCCATTTCGATACGCGGGTTCGTTTCGAAAACCCCTCAGGCTTGTTTCGGAATGATGGTTCATAGAGGCAAAATGTTTCGAAACATGCCTCACCGTTTCGAAACACCAAGGCCATTTCAGGCCAACGTTTAGAATCAGGCAAGGGTGTTTCGAAACACCTAGGCCTGTAATGTTTTAAAATGTTGTTTAAACTCGATTTAAACCATCCGAAACCATCCCGACACATGCTCAACCATGATGGCAACACAAATACACATCAAAGATGACTTACACGACGCATAGGCAACATCATAGCATCATTCTAAATAGCAATGAGACTAGAGGCATGCTTCCTAAGAGTCAAAAAACACCAAAAGGCCAAAATCCAATTTAATGCATAAACCAAATCTTAGAGGTCATTCACATGTCCAAATATGCATCTCAAACTTGTACAAAACGAGAAAATACCAAACAAACCACATGCTTAACATTGAACACCCCCATTGCCTTTATTACACTAGTCTAAAATCAAAGCTTACCTTCAATCAAAGTCTTCCACCGATCCCCTTGCAAGTGATGCCTCCAAAGCTTAAATTGACTACATTGATGAACAAAGAGAGCATAAGCATACAAGCTTAGTGAGGATTGCTCAAACCAAAAACATCATTAATGCAAAAAACCATTTTTCACTCTTTTCAAAACCATCAAGCTTCCTTTGACAAAACATGCACTTTATGCTCAAAACCATTGTAATAAACATCATGTAGCATGATACATATAAATCCAACAATTAAACCATTGCTACTCATAATACAAGCCTTCCAAGCATAATCACCTTTATGCTAAGCTTAAATCGAACATGCATTTTTTAAATTATGCATTAACAACATTTTCCGCAATGTCTCATTTCATTATATTGGCTCACAAGTGATAAACATCAATCTCAAAAACATATATCGGATACACAGATTACCAATGGTTGTCCCTCACCCTTCATACACTCTACTGGCATCTCAAGGTTTACACACGAGAGCGATCCTCCATCGTTGTGACAACCGTGGTGGAGTATTCGGTACAATCACAACCCCTCAACTCCACACAACGGTAGATGTATAACCCACTAATGAGAGACTTGACACACACAAGGTTCGCACCCGGGAGCTACCCTCAACCGTTGCAACCTTAAATAATCCTCAATCGTTATGGTACTTGGATGGAGTATTCGGTACAATCACAACCCATCAACATCAAAGGCGACTTGTTTATAGTGCACTCAATCCTATAGCCGGATAACTATATATGATTTCATTTATAAAACACTTTATACAACATCACTTGCCAATATAATCCATATCACATGCATACCTCACTGTTTTTACAAAGCATTCATGATAAGACATAAATCAAGCATTAAACCATGCTTCACACCTCATGCATCAACACATTCATACAAGGATCACTTACCTAGTGCATCCTTAAACCACACGGCATCATCAACTTCATTTCACATAATCAAAACATGTTTTAAAACAGTAGGTAAATGCAATTAAAACCAAGTGCAATCAAAGGTTCAAAACTAGCACAATCCGAGAGAGAAATTCTCTTTACTTACTTCCGAACTTAGTAAAGCGTTTCAAGATCTTACTAAGTTCCCAAAACCTTTTCTAAAATGTTCCCATGCTGGAAAAACAAGTTCCACTCACCAACTTGCGAAACCACGCTTGCCGACGCAACTATCGATCGTCCGAAGCCACCAAGATCACTTCGTTTGATTCCAGAATATTATCCCATGTTTTCAACACATTAAAACAGAGGTTCACTGCATTAAAATCCATCCAAAACTCCAGCACTCAAAAGAAATCCCGCAGCTCTGCTCTAATGCATCAAAACACTCATCTGAAACAACCGAAACTCAATCGATTGACCTCTAACCTCAACCCAGCCATTACCCAACTCATCCAACACATTTTAGGCACTAATAAACATCCAAAAACAACCTAAAACCGTCATTATACCTCCAGAAACCTGAATTCCTCAAGAACATCCCAAAAACTCAACCAAAACACCTCAAAAATCAAGAAACTCAAGGAGTTCGGGATCTCTGTGATTACGACTCCACTTCAACACCAAAAAACTGTTAAAACTCATTTAGAAACAACCTCAAACCAGCCAAATCAAACAAATCCGAAAATCACATTAAAATCCATTTTTCTAACAAGATTTCAATGGTTTATCAAACTAACAACAAAACCTCAATTACGACCACTAATAAAGAGTCAAATATCTTTGGAATTTCATTAAAGCACCTAGATTAGAGGGTTAGCACGAAATTTATCCCCAATCATTGCTTCTCCTCTAATTTGGCAAGATTAGCTTGAAGAAACTTGAAGGAAAATGGAAGAAATCAACAAGGAAAAGATGGAAATCAAAAGATGATTTGAGAGTGAAGAAATTTTGGAAAATTGAGAGAAAATATAGAGTGTTTGGCTGAAGTGAAAGTGAGAAATGAAAAGCTCGTCAAAAATTTTATTAACCAATTAACTACCTTTTTAATTAAATCAATTAATGTAATCACTAATTTTGTCTGGACCTCAAACCTCTTTAGTTTTTGTCAATTTGGGGCATATATCGGGCTATTGTGTAATTTAAGACTAAAGACAAAAAAAAGAAAAAGAAAAAAAAGAGGAAAAGGGGAAAAAGAAAATGCATAATAATAATAATAATAATAATAATATTATTATTATTATTATTATTATTATTATTATTATTATTATTATTATTATTATTATTATTAGCATTATTATTGATATTTATTATTATCATTGTACTATTGTTATTATCCATTTCAAAATCCCTAAACATTATATCTTCGTATTATTACTATTATATCATATGTCGTAACATTTTCATCATTGATTATTTTTCTATTATTATTGTTATTATTATAACTATTATTATTAATACTAAAATAAAATAAATGAATAGACAAGAATGAATAAAAAGAGCCCAAATTTTATTAATAACAGTCCACTTACACCAAAAAGCCCAATAAAAATAATAATAACATTACATATCAAGCCCAAATTATTACAACTTGACCCAATGAGGCCCGAATGAAAACCCTAACACATTGTTTTGGTTCTTGCGCAGCCGCACCACACCCGTCAGATCTAATCAAGATCTGACGGTCCAGATTGAATCTCGCCGAGAAACTATAGGGACCCTTGTTTGCCCTGGCACCGCACGGGTCCCCGACCGTTAGATCAAGTGACAACCAACGGTCTAGATCGTATGGAGAAGAGAAGCCCTAACGAATCTCGTTCTGTCATCACCACGCACGGTCGATCCGCCTTCCACGTCGACCATTGTGTTTCCAGTCCGTGACTCCTCGAACCCTTTCGCGTGTCTGTGCGACCAGCCCGACACACCTGACCGCTCTGCCCTCACCAGGCCATCTGCCACATGCATGCCAATGCCTTCCCCTCATTTTGAAAAAACCAAATATGCAAAAGGAAAAGACGGTAGTCAATGATGCCCGAAATGGCGTTCCAACAAAAAAAAAACAAAAGCGCAACCCATAAGCATAAAAGTCAACCAGACAAGAAAAGGTGAGAAAAAAATCAGACAGAGTGTCCTTTTTATTTTTACTTTGATGTAATCTCGGTATAAAAGAAAACTGAGGAACTAAGTGTAAACCCTAGAGAGAAAGGTGATTTCAAACTCAATCAATAGAAAGCAAAAAAAAGGAATTTTAGAAGTATCTTCACTTTCCCAGTTTTGCATGCATAAAAAAATCAAAAAAAAAAAAGAAAAGCTTAGGGTTTCGGGCCTTTTACCTTTGCTGATTCAGTTTCGGCCCGTCATTCGCCTCCTGGTGACAAGCCCGTGTGATTCTCCTCCGAGAATACGAAGGGGTGAGCCGTTGAGAATTTGAGTCAAAAAAGGGGTTTTCACCTTTTTGGTTTCTATTTTTTTGAGAACAAAACACACAAGGGATTTGGGATCTGTTTTAGGGTTTTAAAAAGAGTTTCGGTTCTTGCCGGTGCTGGGTTTGTGGTGACCGGCGAAAGGAAAGATTTTCAGTTCTGTTTCGAGAGCGGGGAGCATTTGGTCTGAGAACTTGTGAAAGCAAAATGCCAAAAGGGGTTCAAATGTTTTAAATGTGTTTTTATAGCTCTTTAATTATTTAAAAAATGGCTTAATCTCGTTTTGGTCCTTCCGCGTTTTCATGTTTTTATCCCAAGGGTTTCCATTTTTCTAAATCCCGCCCCTGGTCCCTTAATCTTTAAATTTTTTTAATTTCGCCCTTAATCATTTTGAAACGGGAAATTACCCATTTAGTCTGGGCATTTTATTTTCTTCCCGATTTAGTCCCTTAAACAGTGGTAAAATTCTTATTTTGGCCCCCAACCTTTTCAACGATTTATAATCTCGTCCCTTTAGAGTTTAAACCGTTTTAAATAACCCAGCCCCTTGTCCAGTTCTTCATTTTATTATTTTCGATTTTCTTTTTATTTTGGTTTTATTTTAGCCCTTAATTTAATGGTCATTTTTTGGGTTCCCCTCTCCTTCATTCTAACATGTTTAATTGTCATATCGCGCCTTCATTTCCATAAATTTTTAGTTTTTTATGTTTGTATTCTCGCTCTATCTTGGTGTGGATATGTGTTATGTAGTATAATGTATGCCTTATGTGTAGCATATAATATATGGGTGTCACATGTATACTGTACGGTGGTTTTATATCATATTATGTATATATATTTTATAAAAAAAATAAAAATAAAAAAGGGATACAAAACATATGATATATGGTTGCATGTGTATATAAACGCATATATGTTTACATTATCCATATCACATTAAGCTCGCGCATAGTTACATATCCATACACACATGCACGTGGACATAGGTATGCGAGGTGAACATTTCGAATCTGTAAATGCATAGAAATTGAGTCTGTTCCATGTCTTTTTCCTTTTGTTCGTGCGATATTTGGTGCTTAATTATTTAGTATAGATTTATTTATTATGTAGTATACGTTAGTTGGTAATCGGGATAATCTCATTCCTTCAGGTATTATGTTCGTTACCATATTTATATTATCATGTTAGTCGGGGGTATTTATTCCGTCATGTACCATGTGCACTTGTTTTTATGCTTTGTTTATTTCATTTTTGTTTGCTTATCATATTAGTTCGTGTTTTGTATATTTATCCTCGTATGCTATGTTAGGCTGCATTCGGAATATCAAATGTCATGTGATGTCCTTTTATTCGGGAACGAACGAGGCCAGTACCAGTCGTAGTGGTGGTGGTTCGGACGTTCCTTTTCGAATATTAGGGCTTTTGAAATTCACTCACTTGTATAACCAAATTTCGATCTAATTTGTCACTTTAGTTTGTAAAATTAGATATTAATTAAGCGGTAAGGATCTTGGTACCAATTTCGGGCATGACGGGGTTGCTCACCCTTCCCCGTATGTAACCGACTCCTGAACCCTTTTGAATCTCTAGTTTTATTTTCTGTGTTCGGTCTACCTTTTAAAATGGCCGGTGGAGACTCCAATTTCAATCGATTTTCTTTAAAAATTCCTTTTGAATTAAAAACCGGTTCTTCTAAGCGACACCGGAATAAGGGGTAGCGACACCACCTCGATGTTTTCAAAAAAATGTCGCTAAAATTAAAAGTTTTTTTAATTATTTAATAAACATTTAAAACACATGCCAAATTAGGGAAAAGTCATAATTGCCAAATAGCTCCATAAAGATTATAAGATTTTGACTCTTCTTGAAAAATGCATTTTTCCCAACTTTTAAATCTTTACATTTTTGTCATTGCCCAAAATGTATACTTTCAAAAATGTGTTTTATAAAATTGATTAAACCAACCTCATAAATATAATTTTAGAGGATTTTAGGAATTTTTACCATATTTTTATCCCATCCCGAACCTTGATTTCCCTAAACCACCTTTTAACGGTTCGAACAACTGACACCGGTTCCACCGGCCCGACTCGCCAAAACATCTAAGCCCAAAATCAGAGTGTTACATATGGTGTTTCTGGAGGTATAAGGATGAAATTATATGGTTTTTAGATGTTAATTGATGATTAAAAGTAGATGGAAGCGTTAGATTTGGCTGGGTTGAGTCTGTAGAGTAATCAAAAGAGTTTTCGGTTGTTTCGGATAGGCATTTTGGGTTTTTGGGCAGAGCAACATAGTAGCTTTGATTACTGCTGTTTTAATGTATTGAGATGCATCAATCCTCTGTTCTTGTGTGCTGTAAACAGGGGAGAACGTATCGGAAGCGACTGGTGAAGTTCGAATAGCTTCGGAAGCTTGATTACGCTTCGGCAAAGCAAGTGAGGTGTTGTCGGTGAGTGGAATTGGTTTTAAAGCCTTTGAAAGACTTGAAAGCAAGGTTTGGGGTTTAGATTGTGTTTGAAACACTAATATAAGCCTGAAAGTATGTTTGCGATGATTCGCTCTTGTTTCTCGGTTTTTATCTCATTGATTTTTATGATCATGCTTATGTTTTGAAGATATGTGTACACCTACTGTTTTATGCATGTTTTGAGAAATGATTGATGATTTATATGATCCCATGAGATAGAATTGTGATTTTCAAAAGGTAGAATTTATTGAGAAAATGCTATGCATTGTTTATGCCTTAGAAATGGTATGATATTGGTTTATGTTATGCATTGAAAAACACTAGGTAAATGGTGTTTAAAATGAGTATATTGGCATGAGATGAGATAATTGTTACCGGATATAATTGGTCGACCAATAGGATGAGAAGTGCACTATAATATACAAAATTCGTACGTGCTCTTTGGTTCGGGCAATGGGGGTAGTACCATCCCGTTCCAAAGTGAGGGTGTGGTGATGAGAGATTCCACTACGGTAGGTCTTGATGATGAAAGATTCCATCAAGCTTTGTGGCGATGAGAGATACCGCCATGAGAGTTCGGTGATGTGAGATTCCACTTAGGTATGACTTGACGATGTGAGATTTCGTCAAGCTATCTGCATATCCGAGTAATGTTGCTAAAATGTCAATATATGAGATTCACATGTACCTTGATTATAAATGATTTTATGCATTGTGTTTTGCATATGAGAATACGATATGAGAAATGCTTTTGAGAAACAAACATGTGTGGTTTTGTTTTGAGATTATGTATTTGGGTTAATGCATGAGATAGATGGTACATGTGGTTTTACTGATGTAGTTTTGCTTTGAAAATGATTTCAAGCATGAGATGGGTTGAGCATGATGAGATAGAGATTCTATTTGAGAAATGGTTTTGAAATGCATTGTTGTTGTTGGTTTGTTTTGAGCATCCCTCACTAGGCATTATTATTTACGCTCTCTTTTCCAACAATACAGAGAATAACGTCTTTAGGGACAGCGAAGAAGCAAGAAGGGAACCAAGGAGTGAGACTTAGCTCAAGTATGGTTTATGTTTGCTTATTAGTAATAATCGGCAATGGGAGGATGCCTTTATGTTTTGAGAGTGTGTGTTTTGAAACTTCCTATTTTGGGCAAGTTTGTGATGCCTTTAATGACTTGTAATTGGCATTTCCTTGTTGGTATTTGCTTAGGTTGCATGCTTATAGATTTCCTTAGCATATTAACATGTTGTGTTGTTGAGATTGCCATGAATGATTGAGGTTTGATGTTTGGATATGTTATATGCATGTTGGAAGCATGTTGGAATGAGTTTGAACGGATTAAAGTATGAGAAACCAGCAAAAAGTGTCATTACAGGCCCAGGTGTTTCGGTACACCTAAGCCTGTACCGAAACAGTGTGCCTGAAATGGCTTAGAGGTTTCGAAACGGGGAAGGGGGTTTCGATATGTTTTGCTACTAGAATCTTGTGTTCTAAAACACCTTTGAGGCTGTTTCGATACGGGCTCGAGCTTCGAGTCGCTTGACCCTGTTCTGATAGGGCTGTTTCGATATAGGGCAACATGTACCGAAACGCCCTGCAGTTAAATTGGTTATTGAAATCTTCTGAAGTTCTGTTTCTTTACATTTTAGTCCCTAAATGTTGTGGATGCAAATAAATGAGCTTGGATAATTGTTTTGAACTCAGATTTGACTGAGAGGCATGTAATGTGACTAATTAAAGGTTGGTAACATAAAAATGTCATAAGTCCTTGTAATTTAGTAAAATTACAAAATAGTCCCTAAAATGTGTTTGTATGCAATTGGGTCCCTAATCGTTGTCTGATTGAGTTGCAAATCATTCCGTTGTGAAGTAAACTTCTCGGTTTATTAAAGTAAACTTCTCAGTTTATTTCAATATTCCCCGTGTGAGCCGTTCGGTTCAGTCTATCGTCCAAACCGGGTCGAGGGGTTACATCTTTTAATTCACCTCCAAACCATTTAATTCTCTTGACAAATTCTTCTATCTTTTTTTATATTTCCTACAGCAAATTCACAATACACTAACCATGATTCGCATACATGAATATTTGTAGTATGCCTTGCCGGGATCATCACTTTCGAATCTTTTCTTCTTTTCTTTTTTCTTTCCGCTAAGTAAAGTCCTCGCGGTAAATTCATCAAACACTAACAATACACACTAATATGTTACCCAATGACTTAATCAACCATTCTACTAATTACCCCATCCAATAACTCAAATCTAAATTCAACCATTTAAATTAATTCTAGGAATTAAATTACAAAATCAACTTTATATTATCATTACCCATGCACAAAATATTAGAACTCCATATAAATCATTAGATTACTATAATCTTATCAAAATTTATGAAAAATTTCATTAAAATCCAATAATTCCATTAAAAATTCGTTTTAATTATCCCAAAGCATGAGAAATCATAGATTAAGAATAAAAATTATGTAGAAAATTCTTAAAGAATATTTTCTCACCTTGCTTGATGAAAAACCAACTTGGAGATGAACTCCCCTCTTGATTTCCAGCAAGAAAAATAGTGAAGATGATTTAGAAATCAAAATCCTTAATCCATAATTGTTAGAAATAAATGGAGAAGAAATTGAAGTAGAATAATTAAGGAATCAAGAAATCTAAAAGTTTTGTTTGGAAGAAAATGAGGAAAACTTAGAAATGTCTTTCTCATATTTTAGAAAATTATAACCGTCAACTTATTTTTTGTTAAAAACAAGAGACAAAAGATATTTCTTTATTTCTGTTAATAATTCTATTAAAAATACCACTTTAATATCTATTTTACAAAATTATCATTGATAAGATTTTGCAATTCTTGTAATATAGTCACTATATAATTTAATATTAAATCAACTCATTTAAAATTACGCGAATTCAATTTCGTCCTTTGACAAACTCATTAAAATATTTTCAAAAATATTTGCCTCAATAAATTTATCATAAACCAATTTAATCAACCTAAATTATTTCCCGGAATTAATTAATTAGCGAAAGTCTAACCCAAAATTTCAACCTGATTTCGATAATTCACTCGAATCTTCTAGCCCGTTTTTTTTGTGTTACACTCTTTGTCTTTTCAACGGTCTTTCCTTCTTGTGCCATTGTGAATCAGTGCCTTCACTCGAACCACTGGGCTCTAATACTTCTTGTCACGGGGTTAAAGTCTCGACTTAGCAAACAGTGCGGCCTTAGTTGATGTTTCTACGACAAACAACTAAGTCGGCCTGAAATCCCATTTCGGAAGATCAAACTCTTTCAAAGCACTCTAACGAAGAATCGTTCTAAGCGGAAGCGAACAAACGAGAAAGCAACTAAGAACAAAAGAAAGAACGCGAAAAACAATTGAAAGCTTTCTTAGAGTAAATGTCTTATTACTCAATGAGTGGGTAAATGAGATGATTTACAAATGATGTGAGGAGCCTCTATTTATAGTTGAGTCCCCTTACACCCGACAGTTCCTACTGATTTACATCGACAACCTAGATCAAAACCTACCAACCACAATTAGTACAAAATCAGCATATTCCTTAGATTCCAATCTCTATCTAAGGAAAGTATCTTTTATGTTCACATTATATGTTCACATAATTGTGGATAGATAAGTCTTCTAGAATTTCTCACAGATCGGGCCAATCTAGTGGTCTTTCCAAGCCTAGAATCTTCCTCTAAATCTCTTAAGTAGCGTGTTACGTATGTGACTCGAACCCCAACTCGCAGTCGGTGACATAATCATAAGGTTCAAGTTTTAATCAAATGGAACGCATAACAAAATTTTAAATGAACAAAAACATATTCCTCACCTCAAAGCTTGCCCCATATTAAAGGAATAAGTGCAACGACCAAATTGAGAAATAGGCCATAATTTATAAATTCTTGTCTTTTCATAATTATATTTAAAACAAAACAAGTTTTGTAGTTATGAAAAAGCTAATATGTGCATACAAACCTAACAGATTTTCACTTAACTGTAATTATTAGAAGTACCCGGCTCACCACGTCATTTATGGTCCTGGCTAACAAAGTCCATTCACTTCAAAATAACTACTCACTCTTTATTAGGGTAGGTCTACGGTGCGGCATAGTTGTGGTACGGCTACGGTGCGGCACCAACCGAAAATATTATAGAACATGGAACTAAAAATGTTATACTTTTTTTCTAACATTTAGGGTTGGTGTCCCGTGATAATATCAGTACTTAGAGACAAGTTTCAATACTTACATAATCCTAAAATGTTATCAGAAGCGATAAATATCGATACTCGAATCTAAGTTTCAATATTTAACCACCAACCTAAAATGTTATCAGAAAGTGTAACATTTTCAGTTCCGTATTTTGTGTCTTGTAACATTTTCGGTTGGCGACTCACCGTAGCCGCACCACACCATGCCTTATGTTAGACAAACCCTCTTTATTAAAATGTAGGAAAAAAATGATGATTCACTTTAGGAGAAAATAAGATGGATGGATCTTATTGATTGGGACCACGAGTGACGTGGTAAACAGAGTTCATCTAATAATTTTTCATCCTTTTTAGAATTATCCCTCGAGCTAAGAATTTTATATGAGAAATGGTTATATGAAACAATAACGCCACACAAGCACATGCCACTTTCATTTAAATTATATCATGCAATTATAATTTTTTATCAATTAGTATGATTTTATAAAGAAAAAAATTATACTAGAAATTTGTTAACTCAGATCTCATTAAAAACTTTCTTATATCTAATTGAAAAGAAATTGTAACTAGAAAATAGCAGGAATCACACGAAGAACGGACCACAACACCCATAATTCAACCATAATCCCAAGCTAGTTAGTACCAGGGATGTAAAAATAGGTAATCGGACAGGTTTCAGGTCGGGTTCTGTCAGGTCGGATAAAATCGAATACAGGTCATTTCAGGTAAAAAAATTTTTTTTGACTCGACTCGGGTCGGGTGCGGGTCCATTGCAGTCGGGTAATTTGCAGGTCGGGTCCATTTCAGGTCAGGTCAATTTTCAGGTCGGGTCCATTTCAGGTCAAACTCGTTGCAGATCGGGTAAAAACAGGTCGGGTAAAATCAGTTAATTGGCAGGTAAATTGCAGGTCGGGTAAATTTTAGGTCGGGTTCATTTCAGTTCGGGTTCATTTCAGGTCGGTTTCATTTCAGGTCGGGTTCATTTTAGGTCGGGTAATTTTAGGTCGTCGGGTTCATTTCAGTTCGGGTTAATTCAGGTTCACCAGAAATGAACAAATTTGAATAAAAACAAAGTTTTATAGACTATAGTGAAAAAAATAATAAATAAGAGCTATTTTGGACTAAAATAAAGTTTTATGGACTATAATAGGCTCAATTTTGAATAAAAACAAAGTTTTATGGACTATAGTGAAAAAAATAATAAATAAGAGTTAATTTGAAGTAAAAATAAAGTTTTAAGGACTCAATTGAATTGAATTAAAACTTAAAGGACTTGAGTAAAAAACTTATATAATATAAAGGGCTTTATTTATAATTTACCCCAAATTGAAATTCAATTTGGGAATTGGGCGGTTTCAAAATAAATTTTCCCGCCCATATATATATTATAATTTAATATTATTTATTAATTATTATAATATAATATAACTTATTAATTATTATAATAACTTTATAAGTATAAATATATGTGATTATGTGTATATATATGTATTTTTATGTATTCACATGTATATAAATTACAATATATAATTATATATTATACAAACATGTATGTATTTATGTATATGTAATGTATTATACATAAATACATGTATATGTATATGTATATACATAATACATACTATGATACTAACAACATACATGTATATATACAGGATTAATATCATATACACTGGCGGTGGAAATTTTTTATTTCCACAAGCGCCTCAATTATAGGGTTTATTGATAGGGGTTAGGGTTTAAAGTTTAGGGGTTTCAGTGTAAAGGTTTAGAATTTAGGGTTCATGTTTAGAATTTAGGATTTAGGGTTAGAATTTAGGTTTTAACTTATAAACCCTAAATTTTAACCCTAAACCCAAAATTCTATCAATAATCCCTAAATTCAAAACTACTACACTTATACTACTAAATTTTAAACCCTAAACGGAGTCTCTAACCCCTAAAACTAAGACGCTTGTGTAAAAAAGTTTCCACAAGCGCTTGTGTATAGAACAATTACCCATATATACATGTGTGTATATATATATATATATATATATATTATACAAACATATGTATATATTAAATTATTAATACATATAACATATCATACATAATAATGAATACATATTATACAAATATATGTATGTTAATATATAATATATAATGTACATGTATATATATATATGTATATATGTGTGTATATATGTATATAAATACATAAATATACATATAAAATATATGTATTTATATATATGTATTTATAAAATTATAAAATATATGTATTTATATATGTATTTAAATACATAAATTGAATTGAACTAAAACTTAAAGGACTTAAATGAAAAACATCTAAAATTTAAAGGGCCACAAAATATTTAGCCCATCTAAAATTCAAAGGGTTACAAAATATTTAGCCCATCTAAAATTTTTAGTCCAAAGCCCAACAATTAATAATTATTATATTTAGCCCATCTAAAATATTTAGTCCAAAGCCCAACAATTAATAATTATTATTTATTATTAATTATTATAAAT